>OX297855.1:77668133-87668133 GCA_946477585.1 Cheilosia urbana | reverse complement strand
ATTCAAACTTCTGCTATAGTCGGACAGTTTCCTTGAATTGTACTACAGCAAGTTATATGACACCCATAAAGTTCGTCATTTTATACACTCCTTAAAAAAAAAAAAAAAAAACTTGCTATAAATAAAAAAAAATCAAGGAAATCGGATACGTGACAACCGCAGCAGTGGCATAGATTTCCAGAACAAGGTGATCGCCCTTATTGAGGAAATGTCTGGCAATCATAACAAACAAACTTTAGACGGAACAATACAATTAGACAACTCCTACTTATCATCACGACCAATCCGAACTCTAAATAGCGGCGGGCACTAACTCGTATGAAAAGGCCAACGCCCGTTGGCAAGTGCGTGTCCGTCGGACACACCAAAACCAAGTCCAAAGTTTGCAAATTAGAGACTAAACTGTGTGAGCACACTGCTTAATTACGAAAAATATTCAATATTCAAGCAAATAATATCAAAAACAAACAAAAGTCAAACGTTTCTATGTTTTGGTCACGTTCGTCGGGTGCTGTTGTGAAACCTAAACAGGGCTCCTTTCCAACTTCTATAAAGCATGGCGGCAGCACTTAAAAAATCCAAAAAAAAAAAAAAACACAACAAAAATTGTGAAAACAAATTAATTAGCCATGCATAGGCGCAACAAAACGTTTCGTACATGTACCCGATACTCGTATCTCGTATATCTAGGCAGAGTCCGCCTTCGTCCCGCATAGGCCCAAACATCATAATTACATCGGCCGAATTGAACAAACGAATTGTTGTGTTGTTTGTTTGGCTTTTTGCTGCTGCTCGTATGGAAATGGATATAAAATTATTATATTCATGCTGCATGCCGGAGCCGTAGTGTAGAAGAGCGAAGGCATCAACCACACCGCACCGCACCATAGCGCAGGCATGTTTTGTAAATTCATAATTTATTCCGAGAATACGTGACCAATTTTCGAAATAGTTTTTCTGATGGCCAAAGAGCAAGAATAAACCACTCGGCTCAGCTCAGAGGGTTCTTTGTTTTATTTTGTTCCAATTTAGAACCAAACAGTCGGAGCGGAGAATGGGAACGGAGATAGATACACGAAGGATTTGTGGCTTGGAGTGGCCTTTTTGGTTTTTCGATTCGGTTGCTGGGGCTTTATTTGGACACAGATTCCGTTATCTTGTGTGGAGGATTAGCATTATCAAAAATTGGTAGAGAAGGGGTGATGTGTGATTGGACTGGGGTCCAAGAGCACGGTTTGAAGACGACTGGAAATAGAGAAACCAGGAACACAAAAGACGGGAATTAAGGGACTTACAATGTATCCCACCATTTTCGGACCTCATCTAGTACGATAAGGGGACAGATTGTTTTCAAAAGCTGTCTGCTGGTACGCACCTGTGTTTCTTATTAAATGAGTAAACAGAAATGCATGTGTTTTGAAAACGTTGACTTGGAGGCCTTTCTATTTCAGTCTTCTTCAAGGTGCGCTTTTTATCAAATTTTTCGTCATATAAGCTGCACTTCAAACATTCACAGAGTCTACATTTTACTCAGTCAGCCTTGTCGAAATATTAACATCCACGATTATGTCATGATCAAGCCGAGTACCCAATCAGACAAAACAAACACAGAACTAAGCGCAATTGATCTTCCTCAAGCCGCTGTTCACTTACTAAGTAAGTGAAGTTCTTTTTAAAACAGACACAGAACTTAACCCAAATGATCTTCCTTAAGCCGCTTCCCTTACAAATGGAATAGAAGTTCTTTTCTGACAGATGGAAAACTTCGTAAAGCCCTTGTTCAATTACCTTCTCAGCGAATGTAATAGAGCTTCACCTCTAACCAATTTGGACACGCAACTTCCCTTCATGATTATTCATCGCGTGTTTTTCTTGTTTCTTTGCACAATCTTAACCTTTTCATTTGGTTAAAGTTGCTAAAAAAAAACAAAAACGATTCAACTTTCGCAAGCTGGTCTTGCAGCACAACAACACAGTACCCCCAATTGGAAACAGACTCCAACACTATGCACTGGCACATGCAACTAGCAGCAACAAGTTGAATAAACCACTATAAGTCAAGGCTTTAGGCGTGCATTGAACGCAGTCTCACAGCCATACAACTCTGGCAGTCGCTCGCTAAATGAACTAACGCTCTGCCAATGTGGCTGCCTCCCTTTGTCTCCTCCCCCCAGGAGATCGCTGTTGAGTCAGAAAATATACGCTCTCCGGCGTGTGCACCAATTTTCAGAGAGGTTTTCTTTCTTTTTTAAGCTTCTCAAAAAGAAAAAAAGAAAAAAATAATAGAAAACCCATTCGATCGGTGAACTTAATTGAGGTTGGCCAAGCTGATCGCAGGCTGATCGGCATCGGAGGGGCCAGTGGGTCTGTTCGCTCGCGCGCGTTGGTGGAAAATCAATGGCGCAGAACGCCAGAGAGCGTCACAATTAACGTAAATGTGGCAATTTAGTGTTTTATAACAATTTAATCATAATTACCATAATTGCGATTACAATTAACAAACGGGCAGTACTACACAAAGATATGATGGATACGAGTACATTCGGAGTGGAGAGAGAAGAGGGTGGAAAATTGAATTTAGATGTAGATACGAGTAGAAAGTTGAATCGGCGCGATGACGTTTGAATTTTCTGCGCGAATGAATAGCGTTGCAGTTAATTAATTTTGGTGGGGTTGGTCCCTTTTTGTTGTTCATCTGTCATCATCATCACCAGCAGTGATGTAGTTCGAGGTTGCAACAGACTTGTTGCTGTCAGTGGATTTATTTAATCATATTTGTCCTCGCCTCGCCTTAGGTGGCGCGCGCAAGTGGAAGGGGACCTCAACCAACTTGGAGTGCGCAACTGGAGGCAGTTAGCCAAAGATCGCGCTAACTGGAGAGGCGTATTGGTTGAGGCCCAGGTCCACCCCGGACTGTAGCGCCACCTAAGTAAGTAAGTAGTCCAATTGATTTTGAGTACTCTTTCCAGCAAGTACCCTAACCTAGTACCTATCAGGCGAATCGGAAACCCCTTGAAAGTATTCCAAATTTCCATAAACCATGAGCACATTTTTGAAAGTGGAAAAACTATACTCACATTCTCAATTGCTGACCTTTAAAATGATTTTCATGACAAAAGATTGATTTCGCCCTTTGCAACTCGTTGCGTTTGTAATCCAAGATTCCCATTTCATTTGATTACCATTTCAATTCCAATTCACATCAGAGAGTATAAATAACGCTCAGGGGTGTATCATTTACCCTGGAGGTGAGTAGTATAGCTGTGCGGGGCGCCAGTGAAGAATGGGGCTCAAATTATAATTTGTAGTTGCAAAGGTCTCTTAAGACTCCTACCTTGTGAAGGCTTGATTTTGATGGATGCAGTGTCGTCTGGCATTTCGGGAATGTTTATCAGGAGTCTTAAAGACTGGGTCGGCATTCTGTGAGGTGAGTTTTTCTGCCATTGATTCTGAAGAAAGTTGCGCTGATTCTTAAAAAAATCGTTTTTCTGCCACTATATCTGAAGGAAGTTGCGAAGATTCTTAAAAAAATCGTTTTTCTGCCACTGGTCCTGAAGAAAGTTGCGCTGATTCTTAAAGAAATCGTTTTTCTGCCACTAATTCTGAAGAAAGTTTCTCTAATTATTAAAAACTAAATTTTCCTCGATTGATTCGAAGCAAGCTGTAGCTTCTCGTAACCTTTTGATAGCTCAATTTTGCGCACAGTAGCCTACTTCGCTAGCTCGTATTTATAATTCTAAACATTTTATAAAGCTTTTCAAAAATGAAAGCAACCTTTAAAATGATTGAAATTATCCAGAAAACAATGAAAAAAAAAAAAAAAAAATGTCCACCTTCCGCCGGGCGACGAATCAAGCTATCGATCCACCCCTGGCATTCACAGCGTACAAGGTACAACTGCTGATTGAACTGACCTTGGCGCCTATGCCTCCAACGGCGAAGAAGACGAAGGCAGGCCGTACACGCGGCCGAATACATTGTATTGTATATACAGCCTATCATCACAATTATCATCATCTTGAAAAGTCGTGACCATCGACAGAAGCCTCTTTTCGGTCGTGCTGCGCGCCGAAGAACCCAAATCACAATCAAGAGCCACATCGATACGACCGAAGGCATATGGTTTCGATAGTGTCCGACAGATTTGACGAGGGAAAATTTATGGAAGTTACAAAATTGAATCCAATTAAATGTTTAAGTTGTTTAATTAGATCATTAAATGACGGACGATTTATATTTATTTTATTTTAAATTGACAACAGTTTTACGAGCTTGCCTTCCTCCACGCGTAACTGAATCAATTTTGATGGGATTGATTGCGACTGCAAGCAATTTGCTGCAGTTTCGTCTGTTTGAATCTATTAGCCAACAGACATATATCGCGCTCGTTAATAATTGACCCAAAAAGTTGTGTATCGCGTATTTTTATGAACACTTTTGTGGGCGAACGCGAACTAACACAGACACAAAGTCAGTCCAATCGGCGTAGGGACGAAATGGAAAAGATATCGAAATTAATTTTCCCTCTGTGTTTTTCTTTTGGCGAGCAGCGCGAAAAGTTTAATTAAAATATATACATATATCCATCCGTTTGGTGTACTTATATTTTGTTTTTTTCTTTTTTTGGAAAAGACGCCGGCTGCCATACCCACGACCATGACTCTCTGACGTAGTTGCTATGGTGGAAACGCTGACTACTGAAGATACTGAGTTATTTCATTCGCGTAAACATCGAAAGATTGTTTACATTTCCATCGCCCGAACTCGTGAAATTGTCTTCTTCTTTTGGGTTTAATGAAAGCGATTTCCTCTTTGGCTGTCAATTTTCGGCTCCGAAGGATGAATCGTGCAAAGGTGCTCCCATAGCACTGTGTCTATACATACGTATGTACTTGTGCCTGATGACTGATGAGATATAGATGCTGAGGATGCTAGAGGTTGATGAGAGCAACATTTTTGAAATTGTGAAAATGAGCCGGTTTGATGGTTTAATTTGTGTGGATTCCTTTGATTTCCGTAATTTAGGATTCGCGCTCGCAAGAGATTTAATTTAAAATGTATTACCACTCGGGGTTAAGTGATGGGGCTGGGGGGGGTGTGACGATGAAATGAAGGAAGGTTGCCGTTCGATGGTGAAACAAATTCGTTAGTAAGTCGGTGGAATTGGGAAGTGAACGCTCAGATGTGGGGGAGTTTTTTTTTTAACTGAAAAAGGTCGTTTGGAAGCAATGAGATGCTTAGAATCAATTTGACTCTAAGTTAGAGAATTACGACGCGGAGTTTGACATTTTGTTGAATATGTGAAAATTTGTTTGCAAAATAGAAGGGCGGTCGTAAGTAAAAACTAATAACGCACGCAAGTCATTGGGATTTGTTTAAAGAGCTTCAACAATTCTTGTCTTTCAATTCGAAAACTATAAGCAGGCTTTACAGAGAGCACGCAGACTTACTCAGCCTTCTTCAAAACGTGCTTATGGCCTCAATGGCGAATTTTGAAAGATACATATACCCAAGGAGGTCGTAGGTTATTTTGCTGTGCGGGGACCGCTGATGTTTTGTGCGATTCAATTGACATAGAGGTACCTCGAGGCATGAAGGGAATTTCCGATCTTAGCAGCAATTTTCACCCGCTCCGAAGTACCTACATTAAAGAGCGCTACTTACCGGCCTATACTTTCATTGAGTCCTGGCTTCCGCTTCTGAGAGGTTCATTCCCAGTCCCTAGATGGGTTGAAACGGCGCTGAAAAATAGAATATTCATTAGATCGACTTTCAAACTGAGAGATGTTTCGAAAACTGCCCAAAAAATTTCTCATACCAGCTTCTCACTAATGTTTTTGAGCATATCAGTTAATAAAAAATATAGTCCTCATGCAAAGTTGACAGCATTTTACAAGGGTCTGTTGCTTTTGGACACCCAAGTAATGGGCGCCGTTCAATAATACCTACGACTCGCTCATATGCCATATATAGGGGATAGCTGCTCGTTAGTCCATTTTTATCAGGCACACGATTACAAGCTGACATCTTCACAGCCATCGTACAGAGTGCCACTCAAAAGGTCCGTTCATGTATATATTTCTTTATATTTACGTTGGTACTAAAAATACCCGATTATTATTATTTATAATGAAGTACCAAATCGATAAATTAAAATATTTTTATTTCGCCTGTGTGTTTATCTCTCAAGTGAGAAAGTGAAATTTTTCTACTCCCCCCGCTTGTTGTTGTACGTTACGTATCTCTTCCTACATCCATTCGCCATCATCTATTCTAAGTTTAATGGTTCCCGATTGATGTGTATATACAATTCCAAGAGCGCAAAAAAGCCATAAAAAAGTAGTAAAATTCTTGTTTTCTTTGCCTTCTCTGCGCAGTGATTTCTTTGGTGAAGAAATTGTTTCTCAAAATGACAGGAAATCAATTAAATGTGAACAGTGTGAACAGCAGAAAATACCAAACTGAAAAAAAGGAACGAGGAGGCCTATGCTTATGCTACAACTACAACTATAACTATACAGCGGAGCTCTGCGCGCTCATGGTAGCCATATGTAGCGTAAAGGTTCTGATCGGATGGAATAAACAAAAATTATTCGATTTCCCGGCGAAGACAATGGTGGATATGGTGCCGGTGCCGGTGCCGAGTACAAGGAATAAACATTATCGCGATGATTTGCTGCAGCAGGCAGCAGTCAAACGTATATGATAACATTTCTTGTAATTTTGGTCTATTTATAGGTTTTATGGCCTTGTAATGACTTTTACATGCCTCACATGCTGATGATGGTTCGGTTCCTAAAGTGCAGACGTTTTGGGTGGGATATTTTGTGTTTTTTTTTTTATCCCCAAAAAGCTCAAAGGCGAGCTGGCAATAAATTAGGACTATGTGGAAGATATATATGCAGCGAAGGGATGCTTGAGATCAGTGTAATCCAGTTTAGTTTATTGTGTTGACAAAACATACAGTTTTAGCCACACGAATATCTTATATTATACGCCAATAAAAGAGTCAATTCATGGCTGAGGACATGAATTCAGAGAATTTATTCGGAAACAGCCGCAGAGGAGACGTTTACATGTGGAATGGTTATAGCCATCGATGGAAAATGGATTCAGTAAGACCCCATTTACAAGCGGATGACTGGATTCGGGACGATAACAGACATCAGTCTCTTTCCTAATGGCATTTTGAAAATCACAAATCCGATTGCCGTACTTAAGGAACTCAGACATAACTTCTCAAATAAAATGTATGCGAATGTTTATCACATTAGAAGTGAGACTATTCCCGAAGCCATCTGGACTGGAAGTTGTCTACCTATTTTCAGGAAAACGTTCTTTCTTATTTTAAATTTTCGCGAAGAACTCTTTGCAATCAAACTGGAAGAAGAAACTCTTTTCAACTGGCGTCCGTCGTGAAGTCACTTAGAACAGAATTAACATCAATTGGAATTCACAAAATCTACAACTAGCTCCTCAACTTCAACAATTCAGTAGGTTTGTAAAGCTAAGATTACCAGTTCGCTCTTTCTGCCCATAAAAAAGAACAACTAAAATTATCTTGTAAAATTTGAAAGATATACCTACAGTCAAAATGTTATGACCAAAGAGCTGTATTCATAAAAATGAGCTTTAGTTTTGAACTATATAAATTCGCAGAGCCCCTTTGTATGAACAAAAAGCACTGAACGCACTCGTTAAAAATCGATCATATGTAGATGTTGTTACATTTGGAATAGGGCAGCTCCTTTATTAACAGTGACTGAAAATAAAGCTTCATGTTTCGAATAACAACATTGACAATCAGACTCCTGTGGGACTATTTTGGTTGAATATTTTAATTATGGACAGTCCATTCTATATATACTTGTATATATATTGTTGCATACCTGTGAACACAGCCAAGAACTAGTTGTCAGTCTGACAGTTTCCTGTCAATTTTTTTCTTCTTTTAACTAGGCATTCCAGATTATTAAATAAAGGGGGAAAGAGAAGATTAAGGCTACAAAAGAAGAGGTTAACTTGGCGTTTTGATTTATTCGGTTCTTTATAATTCTTTTCGGCATTATATTTAATCGAAAATCACCGAATTGAGCGAGAGCGCAACAATATGTATTCGAGGTGGATGACGTTTCTGACTTTCGTCTGACAGGAAGTAAGCCCTGCACCTAAGGCTTCGACCACGAGTCAGTAAAACACTTTTAAAGCTGTTACGTTCTAAATTTTGATGGAAATTTGATAGCAAACTCAGAGTTAAAAAAAAGTACAGTGTTATCAACAAGAGGAAATTAAAATTTCCCCATGTAAACCTCAACATCATCTTTCCAAATTTATACATATTTTATAGTTTCTTTTAAAATTTGTATAAGCCTGGACACGGACACTCATTTGTTCTAGAAAAGTCAGCGATTTAATTCGCTCACGACCTTAATCTTTATTATATAAATTATTTCCATACAAGAAGAAAGAGAGTAGCAATTTTTAAAATAGTTTTTGAAACAAAAAAATCTGCCCGTAAACGCCGATTTTTCAAATCGTATTGAATGAGGTTATAGTCGATTTAATTTTGTAAATGGAATTAATATCGCATCCATCAAATGAAAGGCCGAAAGACATATTGTTTCCCACAAGTTGAATAAATTAGTGACACCTTTCTCGTTCTTAAAAAGTTTTAAAAAAATATCCGAATTTCCTCCCAAAAAATTTCTTTGTTAGCATCGATATTGGGGACCCTTTGTCTTAAAATGTTTAGCTGGGAAAGTGCATACAGTACTTATTGAACAGGCCCTTCTGAATTTAGTTTTCCTTTCAAGAAAATATTCAATTGACTACTTTCCGTGACGCATTATTCTAGTGTCGCTTGTGATTGATTTCTTTGACAGCTGTTTATTTTTGCAGTCTAGTTAAAATTCAGAATGAACTGCTCAAGAGGTTTGTTGCGCATTACTGTAAAACAAACTTAAGGAAAACTACCTAAAAGCTCCCCCACTAGATTGCTGAAAATAGTCCGCATCACAAAAAAATAAATTCTAGAAATCACTGACAGTGACAGACAACTGCTCTCTGATGTGAACTGACAGCTCCCATCCAATCACACAATTTCATTTTGATTTCTATAAACAACATTCAAAGAGAACCATTGATTACTCGTGCGGCGATCACCACCGCACCGCCATAGCAATTAAATTAAATCTCAATTACGGATACGGATAGTTACGGACCCACTCGACAAAGAAATTGTGAAGATCATGACATCACTATACAAAACAAAAACAAAACCAGTCGCAGCCCCTATATCAAGGGTTATACAAGTTGCTCTCTTCACTTCTAATAGCCCACATTTTTGTGTTCAACAACGAATGCGAAAACAACTCGCAAGTCGTAGCGCATTCATTTGGACAAATGGAAACGTCTGATCAGTGACAGATCACTTCAAATTCAAACCGATCGTTACGATATTCTGGTCACGATTTGTTTTCGCCTCGGCTGCCCGTTTAGCGAACTTAAAGATCGCGCACTGTGTTCATATGAGGCAGTGGCAGTACCAGCTGTGCGACCCAACGGCAGAAATGTGAAATCTCAAAACCACACACTCGGGCATGGCAATGGTATAGGGAACGTTTGGCGTTTGGTAAGCATCAATGCATCTGCCCTGTCGATGTTGATGATGCTGGTTATGGTTGGATGGAAACGAATTAATTACTCATTAGCATATTTTATTAATTTATTTTCTTGTTGTTTGCTGTTATTGTTTATATTGTTCCGCGGCGCCCCCGTCGTCGCCTCGGTCAAATGTAATTTTACAACATCCATCAAGGATTCATTTGCATAAATTGTAGTACACAATCACAAATAGCAAAGCAAACCCCAAACGCCCGCATCAAGTTGTCAGTTGTAATTTATCGCCCAGTCATAGCGAACAAATTAGAAAAGCAAGGCACAGCAGCACGAAGCCGACGACGACGCGGCAGAGTGTATATGTCTCAATTAATCTTCGTTTTTCAGTCTTGACGCTTGGGACGTTTTTGGGTCCGAGAGCGCGTTGCTTGTTTAAACGTGGGGCTTAATTGGGCACAACTAAGCCGAGCACAAACCGCACAGCCAACAATGAACTCGCTTGTTGTGCGAGCTCTATAGACGCGTCTTCCCCAAGCGAGGGTTAATAAAACGCCGAATTAATTATGCATACTATGAATTATTGTTGTTATCTGCGCTGATAATAATTAGCAGTTTGCTGATGTAATTATAGATAGCGGCTGGCTGGGAAAAAAGGGCATGGCTATGACTTTAAGAGACAGACTAAGCCCAGCAAAGTTAAGGCCGTAAAATAGACGGTCCACTCTTGATTTGGGCACAAGGCATTGTGACCTAAACTGAAATTCGTGAAGGAGGCCTTGGCAATCACATCAAAAGCGGCATTTCTCGATCAAGTAAATTCGTACAGTAAACACGTGTGGGACGTGTTAATGGAGATGTGAGTATTATGTGAGAGAAACGGGTGAGACGCTGGTCATAAATACGTTTTTAATACTCGTTCATCGATGGAACTTAGCCGCCTTAATGTCTTTCAGACACTTCCGCCTTTCGTCAGAGTTCAGAGGCCCAGAACGGGCGATAATGTTTAGCGGAACCATTAGCTGAGTTATGATGATGGTCCCTGGGCTAACTTCTGCTTTTAACACATGTGTGTCGACCTCCGTTGTGTGGATAATGTGCTAACCAGTGGAATTGTGTTTACCCGGTTCTAAAAAGTGAGCCGTGAGTGTCTTTTGTTTAGTGGACACTTTCGAACCGAAGATTCTAATTAAATTGGACATCTAAGTAAATTGGGCTAATGGAAGATGGTCACGCATGTCCGTCTGTCTATCTGCGGTCTCAATTTTGTTTTAGCTTTAAAGGATCCGAATTTTGCTCATTTTCCATCCATTTGGAAGCTTTTTTTAGAAGGTAGGTCTCTTTAAAAGTGCGAGCTTTTGGACCGTGATACGTTTTTAGAAAGTCTGGTTTATCCTCTGAAATTTGTATCCAAAGTGATATAGCCTTCTTCGAGATGATGAGCATTCCTTGTTCACATATTTGGAACCACGCTAGTGGGTGCTTTAAGCAAATTTTAATCCAAAAATTTTGTAACCTTCTTCGAGATGACAAGTATTCCTTGTTCCCAAATTTGGGACTACGCTAGTGGAGGCTTTAAGCAAATTTTAATCCAAAAATTTTGTAACCTTCTTCGAGATGACGAGTATTCCTTGTTCCCAAATTTGGGACTACGCTGGGGGAGGTTTTAAAAATGTTTTAATACAAAATTTTGTAACCTTCTTTGCAATGTCGAGAATTCCTTTTTCAAAAATTTGGCGCCACGCTGGTGGAGGCTTTAAAAAAATGTTAATCCAAAATTTTGTAATCTTCTTCGAGATGACGAGCATTCTTTTTTCCAAAATTCGGCACCACGCTGGTGGAGGCTTTAAACAAATGTTAATCCATCACCTTGTAACCTTCTTCTTGTTCCCAAATTTGGCACCACGCTGGTGAAGGCTTTATATATTCAAAGTTCTTCTGAAGCCACCGGTGCAACCAAAGCATTCTTATGGGGAATGGAGTCTTGCATCCATATAGAACTCAAAGGCGGTACCCAGTTTCTTAAGTATTATTGAAGCTTGGACTGAACAAACGATATTAGCCTTCCGAAAGCTTGGGTACTCTTTTGCCTTTATCGGGATGGGTTTCATTACTTTCTTAGCTTGCTGAGGACCCCGAATGTTATTTAAAAAGGGCAACACTTTGTTTTCCCCAACATTCAGCCGTTGCGTCGTTTTTACTACTGGCTGAGCTAGCAGTGCAGTGGTCCAGTGAAAACCTTGGCCGATCTTTCTACGCTTTTATGCCCATGGACTTCCGAACTTTGTACTTTTAGAGACGATTTCAATCAGTGCGGATCTAAATTATGGTCGATCAGATAGGAGTCTTAAAGCCCTAGGTGCTGCTGGCTGTACGAGACCTTTTTTTTATTCAAGACAGTATTTCATATACTGTGGTTTCTGCAAGTGCATTCTTATAAAAAGTTTTGAATTCAATCTGAAAAATATGTGTCTTTTTCCCAGCTGTGTTTTAACTGTGAGCTTAGGCCTACTGATCCAAGGTTCCTACTCCGAAATTCACTTAAAAAAAAACATCGCTCCCTTTTATGGATATTGCGGTGCATGAACGCAAAACACGTGCAACAAACCTACCTACCTACTGCCTATATCGCCACCCAACTGACCTCAAATTCTAATTCAATCAACACCAAAAATTGACAATTCAAATTGACAAATAAATGTGCCGCCTTCATCGTCCTTGAATATACTCTTCTAACCCGCACGACGAGTGCATTTAACTCTACCCTTCAATCGTCCCCGCGTGCTCGCCCCATGCTAATGAAGCCGACTTTTTTTCTAATGCTGTTGACGTTGAGAAGCCTCTCAGATATCAGATCTAAATCTAATTGCTATCTCTCAGTGATGCAACTATCGCACAGTTCATCCAAACATCCATCGCCAGAACGATTCCCCATCGGACATGATACAACCCCTAATAGTTTGAGCTATACCACTGTCTCTATATTTAAGATTTCCACCGCGGTGGCTCCACTGGTTCCCTGCTGCTATTCAGCGATCCGACCAACCGTGTCCGCGTAAACACTTGAGATTGTAAATTCTAATTTGAAAAGTGTCCTCTGCACACGGAACCTCTGCACACGGAACCATGGACCGTTGTGTTCGTTCGGTCGTTCGGTCGCTCGTCGTACTCGTACCCAGTCGAGCGAATTTGTTTGTGCGAATTTGCAAACTCAAAATATGACATCATTTTTTTATGTAAGCAGAAGCTCAGCAAATAGTGATAGATACACAGAATTCATTGGAGAAGAGGGTACCTATAGCTATAGCAGTTGGGCTTAGAAATTCTAATAGGCGCTAGAATTGAATTTCAAATTAGTCTGTTGTTTAGCTGTGACGTGAGTGACTTGTGTGGATGTGGAGGCGGGAATAAAGGGCGCTGCGAAGTCGGTGGGTATTTATTAATTCGTCTTCTGACAGTCTCTGAAGGTAGTTATCTTTTAGAGACCTTCAACTCGGCGTTGTGTACTTAGACAAGGTTGGGTGTCTGCTTTAAGTATCTGGCCAAAGGGATGATATCACTGCTTGTCGCACACTATCTAAACGACATCATGATCTGTATGGGGTTAGCGAACCTTACATTTTCGGAATGAAGGTCGCTAAATTGTGAGGAAAGATGGATAGGACACGTGCGGTATTTACCTCAACTCCAATGGAACAACGTGGTAGAGGACGACTTTACCTTTGGGTGCCCCACGAGCTGGAAGGTGACAAATAAAATCATGTGGGCAAATGGAACCTACCCTGATGGATCAAGGTTGCTAGATGGAGAGGCTTCCTGGGTGTGCGACAGGACTGTAGCTTCATCAAAAGAAACAGGGAAGTGAGTTCTAAATATGCGAAATTGGCACCACTTTTGGTGGGCATTAAACTATATCACTTGAAGGACCAAATTCCAACTTAGGGTTTTTTTCCACTGCGTCACCTCTCGCGAACGTCTGACAAACATCCGAGAATATAACTGTCTTAAAAAAAAGCCTTTCTCAATTCGCTGCTTGGAATCGGCATAAAATTGTAGATCCCTTCAAATTCGTTCCAAAAATGAGAAACTCACACAAAACGAATGGTTTTGAGAAGATAGGCCTAGGGTCCAGACCTTATCTTACTTGAAGGACCTCCAAAATGCCACTTTCATTGGATAGACCTACCCTCATTGAAACTTAAACTTTCCGAACAAAACAGCACTTCATTCCGTAGACAATGGTTTTTTTTTTTGGAGACGTATACACTCCATTTCCGCCCCAAGTTACCGACTTCCTACCCCACTTACCAGTGCCTTACTTTCGCCGCCCCAGTGAGACGCATCAAAACATACCACAACTACCTGCAACTATAACAATTATTTTTATTGTTCGTTGCAGGTCTTTCTGTATTATTACAACGCCGTAATCGTTTTGCGTTTTATGTGTGCTGAAAAATTAATTAAACTACCTGTTTTCGGAATTGTACCCACCTCCTGGGTTGGTATAATCTCTGTATAAATTTTTATGTGGCACTGCATACGCCCACTTATTAAGTGGCAAATTATGGCAAAGCAAGCACACAAAACTAAAAAAAAAAAAAAAGGAAACCAACACGGAACACTGCTCAAGAGAGGCGGCAAGAGGCCCTATATGCAATCACCACACCATAAAACTTTCAATTCAACTCTCAAATTTGCAAACTCAATTTTGCGAACGCAATACAAAACGACAACAACAACTGAATACAATATACTAGCCCCCGGGGGGAGTTTGCCGCGCCAAAGAAAATGCCAACAACAACGGCACAGCGCAACAACGCATCGAATGTGCCATTAACATAATGCAGCGGCATGTAATCTGCATTTGATTCTAGGTTTTGTGCTGCGGCGTCAGTTAAATGATGCTGAATGAGGGTTTACTTTTCAGTTTTACTGCGAATGATGGGTGAGTGCGGTACTCAAGTGGTGATTAGTTGGGTAACTTTTGGTAACCGCTCTTTAGGAAAAGCCTCAGCAAAATGAAATTAAATGGGAATGCACAAAAAGTTCTTGTGAATCTAAAGCGCGGTTCTAAAAACCTACATTTAAATATTTTCCGTACAAAATTCTCTCTGGGGACCAAAAGTAAACTCAATTTAAAGCTTAAATTACTACGGTCGAAACTGTCAAAGAATCTAAGTGCGACCCGGCTAAGTGGATTATTAGTGGGCCTAATTGTTTCGCACCTTCATTTTCCTTAAAAACAGCTCCATAAGTGAAACTTTTTCCACATCTATAAGTGAAACTTATATTTTATAAATTAACCTCTGTAATTGGACCAGACTTGCAACAAAAATCGTCTTTTTCGCTACAAATTGCATGTGCTTGCCCAAACACGTTTTATTTTGAAGGCCTCCTTCTACCTCCTCTTACCTATGTTACCTAACCTCCTTAAGTAAACAAGTATTTGCTGTACCTGGAGTCCTGGATAAGTGAGAAACTGGGTAATTGGAATACCTCTATAAGTTTTTTTTTTTTTTTTTTTTTTTGTTACTGAAGGTGAAAATCTCGAAAGACACAGTGGGGTTAGAAACCCAGAGTAGTGTGGGACTCTAACCGCACTAAAAACACCTCCTTAATCATGACCAATCAAAGAAAGATCGACAAATGATTTTAGTTTCAACGTTCAGTTGCGTTTGAGAAAGTATTACAATTTGAATACGGGTTCTCATTATTTAGATTATAAGGTCGTGAGGTTTAATTCTTCTCAATCTACGAATATTGTATCGTACATTTAAGACGTCTTCTATTTCAGGATTAATATGCATCTGCAGACGCTCATTGTGACGAATTGCGTACTTTTTAATTACCTCCGTTACAAGATCAGTCTGCAAATCACGATGCAAGTCATTATTTCTAATATACCATGGGGCATTTACTATTCCCCGAAGGACTTTGTTTTGGAATGTCTGTATTATTTTAACATTTGCCTTCCTTGTACAACCCCATAATTGGACACCATATGTCCAAACAGGCTTCAATATCTGGTTATATAATAAAATTTTATTCTCAATGGACATTTCCGAGTTATGTCCTAGCAACCAATAAAGTTTTCTATATCTAATATTTAACTCTTCTACTTTCTTCTTCACATGTTCCTTCCATTTCAGTTTAGCATCCAGATTCATACCCAGATACTTAGCTGTGTTAGAATAAGGAACTACTTGGTTATTAATAACCACCGGAACATTTATAATTTTTTTATTTGTAAAATTGATATGAGTGGACTTTGACTCATTGAGTCTAATTCGCCATCGTTGTGCCCAATCACATATTTCGTTAACTGAATTTTGCAGCTTTTCTGTTGATTTAGTCACGCATCTATCAGTTGATAGAAGAGCAGTGTCGTCTGCGAATGTGGCTATCATCGTGTCGTTTCTATGTGGTATATCACTAGTATACAATAAGTAAAGGGTTGGTCCCAGAACACTTCCCTGTGGAACTCCTGCTTGTATTTCCTTAAGTTCAGAATACGCTGAACCATAACGAACTCTAAAGAATCTATTTGAAATATAAGATTTAAGTATTTCATAGTATTGTCTAGGTAGGTCCCTATGAAGTTTATACTCTAAGCCCTTATGCCAGACCTTATCAAAAGCCTGAGCAACCTCTATAAGTGAGACTAAAATAAATGGCCCATTAGATTCCAACTAACCAGGTTCGACTGTATTACGTTCATGGAGAAGACTACAAAGCTCATCGGCATCTATTGTTTCAACGACGACAGCGAATATCTTGCCATGAAGGGCTTTACAGATCTGGGCAGACTTAAAATTTACAGTCATACAAGGGCATTGTTTTTCAAACTTGTATTGGGCTACAATGCAGTTCAAAAGTTTGAACTCGCACTCTGAAGACATTCATTCTCGAGGTCTTTATGAACCAACCGATTTATGCAGATCTTTTCACGTCTATATAGCTGAAAGGTTCCCAATTTAAATTTAGTGCACTGTGCCTCAAATCTTTCTACAGTTTTTTTTTTAATTTTATTAGCACTTCAGAGCCTAAAGCTCTCCCAAGCTCGACGAAAGATCTCACTTTCTAAACAGATTTGTATAGGCTTTCATTCCATTCACTTTTAAAAGGACTCATCTCTTTCGATGCCAAATACTAATCGTGAAGGTTCCCAAAGACTGTCTTCTTAGTAGTTCTTGAAGAGGGCTTTTCGAGACAACTGCCTTCCGTCCATTTAAACAGTGATTGACAAATATTTTCTGCGAGTGATCTCATTGCTGAACAGCACAGTGGCTTAGTGGTAAGTGTGTTGGACTACCCAATCCCAAAAAAAAAACAAAATTCCGCACTAAGGTTTTTTTTTTCCACTGCACCAGCTCTCGCGAACGTCAGACAAACATCCGAAAGTAAAACTGTCTTGAAAGAGCTTCTCATTTAGCCGTTTGGAGTTGGCATAAAATTGTAGATCCCTTCCAATCGTTCCAAAAATGAGAAACTCAAACAAAACTATTTATTTATTTATTGATATCATTGCTGATGCCATTTCAGCGAGTTTGAAAACAAAAACAGAGTATACTTCGAAATCCTTCTTAAGTCACATTCACCTTAACTTCATCGCAGCAATCGGCAGTCCGTTGTCCTCTCCATTTTCAATTACCTGCACCTGCTATTCCGCTAGTGCGTCTAGAGTTTCCATGTCAGTGGGCTTTGTCTGTATACGTCGACTCCTTTCATCAGTCTGAACTGAAGGCCAAATTTCCACCACCCAGTATGCTCGCTGTTGATGGCAACACCAGTCGTCCTGTCCATCAGCATTATTCGCATAAACAGTGTAGGTACTGGGTACATTTCAGCTGACACTAGCAGTTCCCGATAAATTCGTCTGTGATGAGCAATGTACCGCATTTCCAGATCACGTATATATGTATACAAATCTGATTTCAGAGGCCGCACAAAATAATTGCACCGTTACGGCCGCCTGTTGCCACCCCTCCCCTGCCCGTAAGAGTGACGGCGGTAAAACACAAAATAAAACAAAACACAGTGCAGGCTCCAATGATCCCAGATCCCCGTTCCCAGTTCCCACAGCAGTGTACCGTCGCCGGCGCGTCGCTTCAATACCGCGTGCAGCAATTATGTTATATGCCACCGCCGCGCCGCCTCAGCCTTATGCACAAGTATACGCGCGTGTACCGAAAACCTCGCATAATTGAATTTAGCCAGCTCGGTTACATCGAATTAATTTGAATCCGACTTCGACTGAACATGGAACATCAACATCGTACGACTGCACGGGGGGACTAACTATACAATATCCATGCACATATGCGGGAGAGGAGCAAATGACTGCGGGCCAGCGCCTAAATCACACACCGTGCCAAAGTAAACGAACCTTTCTCTAATTCGCAGCACCACAATGACGATTGACGACTCGCATTCGTAACTACCTATCGCGCACAATTTTCCTCCACTGCTCATTTGCGTACAGAGATTTCCCAACCAAAAAGAAAGAAAATCCATTGGGAAAGCGTCGCGTCGTCATTGCACTCACACTCACCATCCAACAACGGCGCGAAATTAGTAACGAAGCGCGAGAGTGGCGGGGAAGCTAAATGCGGCAAAGCGGGCTGCCTCTTTGTGGAAATCTCCATCCAACGGCGGACCAAGCGCACAGGAAGTCTGCTTCAGTGAAATTTTTCGGGGCTGGAAACGTGCGGTCGTCATCCCGCGAACAATGGCATGATGAATCGCCGGGAAGCAGTTAGCCGCATGACTTTGAAATTTTCAAATCGCGCGGCGCACTCAACTTTCGCTCGATTTGCATAGTCGTCCACCCATTTAATCGCTTATAGAGGTAGATATTCTCTGTCTCGCTCTCAAAACAATTCCGCCCGACTGCTAATCCATCAAAGTCATTTTAAGACAACAAAAATCATCCCTTCAATATCAGCAGGGCTCAGCAGGGCTGCATGCAGTTGGGGCACTCTGTGTCTGTGTATGATTGGCTGCCGCCGCCGCCGGTTCGCCCATTCTCAGGCATACTCTCCGAACAGCTCCGCTGCAAGACTACAGACTAATGGTTTATTAATACAATGGCTGGACATTTATCATTTCTATCGCGATACTCTTTTCCATTCATACCTCTATCGGTCAGAGGTGCCCTCCCCCCGATTTGGCCGGGGCTTAAGAAGAAAAGTTCGTTCGAGAGTATTATTAACCCGGACTGACACGCTGCCTGCGCCGTCTCTCACACTGCCCGGCTCTGATGGACTCGCCATCATCATTATCCATCTAGGACACGAATGTGGTGGCAGCAGCCGATGCTTTCTTTTCGTTATCCGCTTTTCTCCTTTTTTTTTTTTTCTTTTTTTTTTTTCTATCTTTCCTTTCTGTGTGTGTTGTTGTATTTGGGATGTTTTTCGTTAATGGATCTGTTTGGTTTCGAGATATACCGGTAAGCGATGGAGGGAGGGTGCTGAAAAAGGTTAACGGATCACCCGAGCTGGTCATTTCTCAAGTGGCACAGCCTAATGTCCCATTTATATGGCCGAATTGCATGATTGCCGAGTTCTGTGTTGTGTTTGTGTGTTATGTTTTGTGAGTTGGTTTAGTTCCGGGGTGGGATACACGAGTAAGAACATGCGGAAGCACTGGTGATGATGAATCTTAAATCGGTTATGGAACATCGAGCCACTTGTGTTTGTTTGTGCGACTGATGGGTGATTAAGGTGTTGCTGGCGTGCAGTAGCGCAATGGGACGAGTAAGACGGCTCGTATACCACTCGACATTTGATTGATGAATTGTTCTCCACCCCGGCGCTGCTGTGGTGAAAATCTATTTACAAGTCTAGTGCATCAACGAAGATACGTCCTTGAAATGGGAATTGATTATAGGCAAAAGAAAAAAAAAAAAAAAAAAACGATCAACATATATGCGAGGGGACATTGATTTGCTATGGAAATTGGGTTATCCACTTTGGGTAGTAGCGATTTCATGGATCCATTAAGAAGACCGATGGGAGAGTGCTTTTGTGAGGGTTGTCACGGGTCACTAAGGGTTTTAATTGGATTTAGTCATCTAGTGTGTCGTCAAAGGTATGAGACGCATCATCGGGACCATTCTCCGACCCAAGGAAGTCTTTGCAAATTATTGAGTGAGTCCGTCATTTTTGATGCTTTTGACTCAAGGTGATTAAGAACAAAATCGGAGACTGTACTTAAATATCACTGGAGAGTCAGTTCTTGGCACCTTTTCGCTCACAATTTCTTATTTTAGTCGCCTCTTGGACAAGGGATTATTATCATTCGCTAAAATAATGGTATTCGACTGACTTTTTGGACTAAAACCTCATTTTGTAACATCTCTGTTTGCACGCCAGAAGCACATGCCCGTCGAAGAGTAGGCAAAAGAGCTACATTTCCAAACAGAGGTATACCACATGCGGCTTCGAGATCGATGAAAAGATGGTGGTTTTCTCCTTTTGAAGACCTCCGCTAGTAAGCCATCAGTGGTTAGCTTTTTCCGAGCTAAGCCGACCGCTTGTTTCGCTGTTTATAAAATTGTAAATCCATAAGACAGTTTCAAAATCAGGTACTTGGGTTTGCTTTAATTCTAACGCGTGTGGTTTCCAACTCGCAGCCGGTCCCCTACATTCCCCCAAAATATTTATGCTTCATGTCACTCTTGCTCCATCAGAATCTTCTAACATATCCCATTTAAATCGCAAAGCTGTCAGTGGAACTGTCCCCTTTTCAAAGCTAGCGTCACAATGGTCAATTCACTGTCGGTCCCATCAACCACCTACATCCATCATCAGTTGTCGGTCTTCTAAGTCTATGCAGTGTCTCCATTTCGTCATTTTGATTTTTGAGTGATGATAACATTGATCCACTCAATATAAAATTTTAAGTAAGCCCAACAACTTTCCAAGGTTTCATAAAAGCGGCCTTGAGCCTTGTTTTTGGAACGATTGTCGAAGGAACCCACAATTTAATGCCAAGTTCAAGCCTTTAGAACTTTATAGAAGTCCACACCAAGATTTTAATCTCATTCTACGTTTAGGCAGGCATTTGCTAATTTATGCCAAAAATTTGTTTATTCAAAGAGAGCGCGATCAACATCTCCGCCTAGTCCACGAAATGGTTTCAAAAGGTCTTGTTCGTATTTTATTAAAGGCTATCTTTCAGCTGATTCTTACTGGTAAGGTTCCCACTACCATTAACAGAGCTAGCGTCACACTTGGCTTTGTGATAGCCTGGTCTATGGAGAATTCTCTACCTCATACTGTTTGCAAGGCCCATACCTATGTATTGAGTTGAACTTGACAGAGATGTTTGGTAAAAGTGCCAGCAGTTTACCGACGGCATATTTTCTTCGCCCTTATTGGCATTCAGTGGGTCGATTTATAAATCAAACCTCTTTAAGAACATTGACTAAAGCTATTTTGCAAGCCGCCTTCTTAGCCTTTTTCATCTTGTAAGCCACCGCACCAACTTTGGCCAATATGAGCCAACATTCAGTGTGAAGCATAACCTAGCAGTTAAGACAAAGTTTTCATCTTCAGAGCTCCCTTCATCACCCCACCATCTCAGATTGCCCCGACTTATTAGCCCCACACCGTCGAGCTTCGTTTCACACGCGCACTTCTCTACTATATTACAAAACCCAAGAGCTCTAGGTGGTGTCAACTGTCAACAAATCCAGTCAACTACATTATCACAATGTGAAATGCTCTCATTATCCTACTTTAAAAATATTAAAACAACAATAAAAGAAAAAACATCCCATCCCGATCCCATTTGTCGCACATGCCGATTCCTTTCCTGTTTTCGGTCGAGGCATAAATTTCGCGAAAACAACTCTGCTCGGCAAGCGTCAACCCTTTTACCATTATGTATGTGACAATGTCACATCGCGCAAACATGCTTCCAGCTCCCAGCTCCCAGCTCCCTTCGCTATGCCACTTTGGCAATTTACAAATTAAGTATCTCACTGCGTGGCTGTGCAAAAATTATAAATCCATGAATCCCAAGAAGTTTTTAATGTTTTAATGAGAACGTGATGCATTCTCTTCCCGTGAACTCAAACGAACACAAAACAGCTAAAGATTCAGATTCAGGCAGGCAGCGAGCGCGACAGCAAAACTTTACGCCGCCACCACCATGAAAGACGTGCGCGTTCTATGGCGAAAAAAAAAAAAAAAAAAAAAACAACAACAAAAACGGAACCTCCAACTTTGTGTCACCCCATGCACCAGCTAAAGGGAGCTCAGAGCCTAATGTGCACCATCAGCGTGTACCCATGGAGAATGTGTCCTACGTGACAAGTAAGGAGAATGATTGCGATCATTCTCTGCTAATTCCAGGAAGAAAGTTCCCGTCTCACTGTGTTCTGTCTCTCGGATCGGGGGCCGTGCGGATCAGCCGTGACAGTGTCAACTGTCAAACGAACAATCGATTTGGGGGACGTCGCCGTGTGTGTAGATGGGTGGGTGAGATGAGAAGAGTTTTATGTTCCTTGGTTGGAACTTGGAACGCGTGCATTTTAATCACGTCGCCGTTCACCGGGTGGCAAACGCGAATATTAAAATCCCTTTTTTGTATTGCATGCGGGATTTCGTGTGTGCGAGTGTGTAGATGCGGGCTGCGATTTATGTTTTATTTGTTGAGTGGCGGGAGTCTGTCTCTGCAGTCTGTGGTGTGATGTAAGGGTTAGGAGTGGAGAGCCCATCAGCCAAATGACGGCTGACGGGACAGGCACAGTTTTATAAAATGCTCAGAGTTTGGCTGGACGTGGACGGTTGGCAAGCGGTTTAGTTGATGAATTATGCATACAGTGAGCACAGCGATGCACTTTTATTGCATTTGTGTGAATATTTTTTCCACGAGTCGGGGAACTAGTCTCTTTTTTGCCAGCATCGGTGCTGCCTTGTTTTTGGTCAATTTTTGTTGCAAATTCAACATCAGCGGGACTCGGTTTATTGATTTTCAAAGGGGATTTTTTTTTTCGTAGGATTAGCTTTTTGTAGGTATGTAGTCTGTCAATTCGATAGAGGTACATTTGGATTATTTGGGTACCAGCAACTTGTAATACCCGCCGATGAGTACCTACATTTTGTTTAAGAATCAATAGAAGTAGAAATTGGTTAAAAAATATAAGGACCAGTGAAATTTTAAAACGATCCCGGCCAATATGACCACCGCAACCGTTCCTGGTAAAATTTTATTTCGTGTGCTTAATGCTGTCACTATTCTGAGAACGTCAACCGTTTTTCACGAAGAATACAAATAATTTGACAGCATAAAACAGCGGCTTGCAAAAATCTCAGAGGAATAGGACCAGTTGCCAACTCTAATGCTCGAAAACTATTGCTCGAAAACTTCTGCAATAGTTTTCGAGCTCGGTGAGCTCTACTGCTCGAAACGAAAACTTCTGCAATTGCGTTCGAGCTCTTTTGCTCGAAAACTTCTTCAATAGAGTTTTCGAGCAATAGAGCTGCCAATTGGTCATGCGATTTGACTCTCTGTTTGAAAACTTCTTTTAGGTTTTTGTTTGCGGTCGACCGACGTTAGGTACGCATTTTCTCGAAACCAAATCTCACTTGGATTCAATTTTGAAGAAATTAGGTCCAAAAAAGTTCATTAGAGTGTTAGCCGCTTCAAGCGGAGTCTTCTTTTTCGTCAATATTTGGAAAATTTCGACTGCAAGAAAAACATCTGAAAGCTGTGCCAATCGACGACTAGTTTTCGCAGAAAATTTAGAAGATTTGAGAGCCCTTTTCAAGCGATGTGATAACTTGTCAGATTTATATTAATAAAGCCCGTGTGACACTAACTTTTTCTCTGATTTTTTCTTCATTTTTATCACATTAACACACGTTGAAAAGTCAGCTGTACGCACTCACGCCAATCGGGAGTTTTCTTTCTAATTTTTCGTACTCCTCTTGTTTCATTTTGAAAGCGTAAAAATTTTAGTGTCATACTAAAAGCCAAAAAGCAAGCTCAGTTTGACAAATGGATTGACAGATACCTATTTCATGTAAACGTCAACTAAATTTGTAGATTTCTCTGGACTAGGTATACGAACGCGTTGACTGGTCAATTTGAATTATTTTTGTATGCTCGCGGTTTATTTTAAATTTTACAATTCACAATGTCAACTGAGAATGCAGGTAGGATTTTTTTGACTAGATTTGTTGGCTACCCCTGAATAAACTCCAATGGAAAAAATCTATTCACATGTCAGACTTACTAAACTAGAATTCCGAACGTGCCCATTTAGAATGCAAACGTAATAAATACTCAGGCACTTTTCGAATGATGCGTTGGTTGCTGAAAAGGAAAACAAATAAGCATTGAACTTTTGAGGAAGTCTTAAAGTACCTATTAGGTCTGTTCTCATTCAAAAATGTAAAAAGAGTAAAAAGTCTCACCAGCAAGAAAATAGCTGCAAGTTAAGAACATCCAACTGACTTCTTTATTATACAACTGTCAAATCGCTGTCAAATTTCTGTTAAATGTCAATTTGGAGGCAATTACTTATTTTATTTAGTTTTGATGGGTTTTGGGTTAGCTGTAAAATTGGGTTAAATGAAAAACTGCATTTTCACAGGAGAAAGCGGACATTTGACATAAATGTCAATCGCAAAATTTTACAAACTTCTCCCTAAATTATGACTCTGATGACTGAGTAAAAAATAAAAGTAAAGACAGGCAGGGGATCTTGAAGGCAACAGAAGGTCTATTTCGTTCTCAGCAAAGCAAAGTAAATTAGGATATTCAGCACGCAATTACAACGAAGTGTCAAGTAGAGCGTGGTTGTTGTAAATACGTGCTGAAAATCCTACTTTACTTGAGATCGAATCTTAAACAAACACTCCTAATGTAATAGTTGTTTCCACTCCATCAGTTGTAAGCAACAGTAGGTACAACTCGAAGGACCTTGAGTTGCACACAAATTGCTTGAAGTTCCTCTTTCCTTCTAGATCTACCAAAAAAAAAAAAAAAGAAGAACCATTGAATGTTACTCAAAATTTAGAGAATCTTGCCTCGGTAATTTTGACAATAACTGCTTCACTAACACCAGACACAGCTGTCAAAGCTGACTGACCAAAGTTCAAGAGGTTTATGAGAAAAAAAAAAACAATTTTCCCTAAAGGACACCCACCAACTGCTTACATCAATAATCCATTTTCCTAATGAGACTAGGTACACATTTGTTTGTGATCTCATCACAAGGATTCGGGGATCCTTGAAGTAAACAAACGCCAGAGCTAAAATGACTACACCCGATAACGTTATGACAAACTTCTCATAATAGTAATGGAAGATTGATTGAAGAGCGCCCCTGGATGATATCATGCGAAACAATAGTAATTACTGGAACTGTCTGAGCGCGCTGACTGGGGGTGGCGCTGGCGCTGCTACAAGCTACACACAGATCAGGCTATAGTGTTGATTATGATGATGGAGATAATGGTGCTACTACTACGATTACTGGGTTCGCTTTTAATAATCTCCTTGGGACTCGCTGTTGTGCTGCTGCTCTCGGTCGGACCTCGGACGTTGTAGCTATGGCGATATCATTATACTGTTGCCAGTGATGTATAGGAATACGATGAAGACCAGTATCATGTTATTCATCAGGACAAAAGGAGCCAGCGTTCGGTTTCTCTGTATCCGCTTTGTACTCGTGTCCACACACAGGTACAAGGGTATACACTATACAGTCACGGGAGGGAGCTCTTCCCCCGATGCGAAGTGATGTACATTATAGTTTTGTCATTTCAATTATAACCCCACGCCAGATGATTTATGCTCGTCGAATCGAATCAATTTATGTGTGGGTCCATGCGACTTATATCCTTTTGTTTTCTCTGTCACTCTGCTTGCGCTGGTTTGCTAGTGTAGCACTGGCTAAGGACTATGCTCTTGGTCATGCTGATGATAATAATAGGGCGATGAATGGACTCAACGATGACGTTAATGATGGTCGTTGTCTGTAATTAGTACATGAAGTGAATGGCTTTCATCTGAATTTGATCCAAAACAACGAAAAAAAAAACGAACCGAAATGAATCGTCCATCAGCGTAGAACAATGAGCCGGGGTCGGCGAAAATGAGTTCAGGGTTCTCTCATCTCGAGATGAGAACCAGTGGTGATTGCGATTCGAATTTAATTAAACTGAGCAGGATTAGAGTGTGCTCCTGGTGACTGAGAGGGAGAAAGTATCACTCTGTGACAGGATGAATGTTGGGATATAGGTAGGTGAACGAAAAAGTAGAGGACGACTCTGAATCAGTTCAACACTGAAACGTACCTACACCTTGGGATGATAGTTTCAGTTGATTGTTCTCGATTTTTTTCAGATTCGATGAAGACTGTCACTCTTTGTTTAAACAGTTTAATTTGCAAGTAGTGTTTTTGATTTTTTTCTTCTTCCTTTTTTTGTGAGGAGAACAGCATTCCTTTTGTTGACGTTTGAGGATTATTTCAAATGAACTGTCTTTGAAGGGTCGTTAGCATCCAGTTTTCCTGATATTGAAAGTCAAATTACAATTTACAAGGACAGAGAGCTACTCAATAGAAACTTCGCGTTTTGTTCGTCTTTTCTATTATTGCTTTCAGCTAAAGCAGGACTGGACTGGATAAACAGATAGGTACCTAAGTTAGTTTTTTTAACCAAGCGTTTGTGTTTCTTGTTTCATAAATTTTACTTTAGGAGGATACTTTCTTGACCGGAAGTAACCAGGTATATTTTTCACAAATTTTTGTATTCAATTCCCCAAGACGGATAAAAAGACCCTCCATTGCGTGACTGCTTTCGGCTTCAGCAGAGACTAAGACAAACCCTGCTCACTGAATTTTTGAACTCAAACAATAATAATTAGGACAGACGGACTCTCTTATACCCCATTCAGACCGCACAGACGACCGTGTCCCGTTTTTCAGATAGCTAAGCTCCAAATCGAAATGAAAGGTCTAAAAGTTGGCTTTACACCCACAGTACGAAGTCGCCAAGCATGTACTTAGTAAGTACGTAGATTTTGGACCTTTGAGGAGGCACTCTCTCTTCAGTAAAGCGTTGGTCTCTAAGGAAATCCATAATATCCGGCCCTAGCGAGGTATCCGTCGGAACTGAAAATTCTCCGATTTTATACGATTCGGAGGTTCTTTGCTGCGAGATGTTCTTCGGCACAACTGTTCGGAGAATTGTTCCGACATTTTGTAACGCATATCGGCGAATTACGTTGAAGTGCGATCAAGAGTGATTTTTTTTGTTAAATTTTTGACAGCTAGGTCCGATATTTGTTTACGACTTGGAGTGCGGTGCGGTGTGCCATCGCAATTGTTTATTTCTCTTCCGAAGTCGGACACCTCGATTCGAATTCGAGCCCCCGAAAGAGTAGTGCGTTGCGGAGTACTTTCCGTTCCGACAGATACCTCACTATACGGCAGATCTCCTGCAGACAGACACTCAAATGCTCAAAGAGAACTGAAAATCACAAAACAAATTCTGTGAACTGTGACACAAAAGGTCTTTTAGGTCAGACGCAAGCTCTAAACCACATGCCGATTCTGAAAATCGTCTTATTTGCACTATTTTTCATTGCGGGACTTAAGGACGCCAGTGCTAACTCTGAGCTCTCTTTACTTTTAGCTTCGGCCATGCTTACACCAACTTGTTAGTCGGACTTTGTTGACTTAGAGACCCTTATGACGTGCGTACACAGCCAACAAGTTCAGGCTTTGTGCCATAAATCAATGTACACCATTTTAAGCCTCTTTACCTCGACCACCCACGCACGTCTTGTTGTCAAGTTCATATACCTACCCAGCTGCAGAAAGGAAAATTATAATCAAACAAAATCTCGTTGCGGGAACTTTGTAATTAGATGCACCCCCTGGTCATGCGACCATCCAGGTTCCAGGGCTGTCAGAAATTATTAATATTCTTTTCCCAGCGGGCACCTGCCACCGGTCAAAGTCAGTCAACATCATTACGTGCGACATTAACTCGTATATAAGAAGCGGGTAAGGCACCACAACTGACTACGTGTTTCTGTGCGATGACACGATTACCGACGACGACGTCAATGGCCCCCACAAATCGATCAAAACACCTTTCTCTTAATTGGCTTCGATAAGTTTTTACCGAGCAGAACTCACAAACAGTGGACGTATGCATGTGCGTAATGTGTATATACAAAGTGTAATTAACCTCCGACCATAGCGCACGCAAACAGAAACTTTTTCACGTGACAAATCGAACAAGTTTTCCCCCGAATTCCGTTTCCATTCCTCGTCGATATCAATAAATGCCTCGATTTGCCCGCCCGCAAGTAATGCCGCCCGCTTTCACCCACGGAACTCACAAAGGATATATACGAAAATCAATTCGAACATCGATATGATTGACTTTTAACTGAAACTTCACACGCCAGCAGGGTATCATAGTTATGCAAACATCACGCAAAAGCGATCGGAACCGGGACTCGGCATAGGCATAGCCCACCAGGTACCATAGAGGGCGTCAGGCTGATTAATTGCCTTCCGTCAAAACTGAGTGTAAGCCAAAATGGGGACTTTCAAAATTGGCATCCAAAAATATTACTCAATTAAGTATGTGCCGTTCCTATGCCCTGCCAACATGAGACTGTGTGTGGTGTGCCTTGCCACCGCACTCATTAACCGAGCACACATCCACCCACCGTCGCGGGATGATGAAGGGATGGACTGGCAGCAACCAGCAATGATATGCGGAAAAGTAATTAAGTGAACATGGAAAAAATTTGATCATGCGAAAGGATGAAACTTTTCGGAATTAATCGGATGAGTTCTGCGGTGTATATAATGTATACAGAGGAGCTGAAGTACAAGTATGACTTTCATTTGCGAGTGCACAGCAGGCAAAAGTACACCATCCGATATAACATGGGAGGACGTGTGCGCTTCCTGCCATTGCTTAGTTTCCCTGATGGATACATGTACGACTGTACGTACGATGATGCCGTGGCAGGAAAAGGATTCTCCGCCATTAAAAAGGATAATATACGCTTTGATATCGTGCAATTATTCATGTTTCCGGAAACTTACTTATGTTCCGTGTGTGTAAAAGACCAACAAGTTAACTGGCGGAGTCGCCGCATGAGTGAGCTAAGTAAGTGCACACTGAACAGCCAGGTTTATGTGTATCATTTGCCAGTGAGACAAGAAGGACTTTTGACTTGCCATCGCAGCCCTATTGACGAGGGGGATGATTTTTTAATTAATTTTAGAAATAAGTACGTCCCGATGTTTTGATGTGAAGCGATTTTTCAAAAAGACTCTGATAGACGCGTAACTCTATTAATTTAGCTCGTTTGTCATGTTCAACAGTGGTGGCAGTTTTTGTCCTTTTTTTTCATTCGTCGTACGTATAGGTGAATGACGGGGGGCAACAACTGTAATAGAAGGATTTCTGTGATTAATTAAAATGACTAATGTGATTTTATGGTGCTGTGATTTTTCGAGGACCTATTAGAAGATGGAGGCGATGTTGATTCAAATGGCTGCACGAGGAAAGGAGTCCATTGATTTCTATTATGAGGGTCCTTGGATTTGTATCTCCTTTGTTAATGAACAGGAGTAGGCGTCGATGACTGGTAGTCTTGAAAGGATGTACATTTGAACAGATTTTTGTATAGACTTAGCGTGTTATATTTTTACAATCTAAAAAAACAGCCTCATTGCTATCCTAATTTTTCAAGGCAGCGATTATGCCAGACGAACGTTGCTAATCGGAAAAATTAACGACATCGCTTTCCCAATTTCCCAAAGCAGGGAATGTGGGAACCTTGCAATGGCGTCTTTATCTTCATATCATTGCGAAAGTCGTTACTGACAATCGCCCAGTAGTTATGGGCATGACTGTGGAGTTCTTTGTTGAACTGGTTCTTTGATTTGTTCAGTTAGTTCAGTTAGTTCAAATAGTTCAGATAGCGTTCAAGTCGTTCCAGTACTGTAAATCGATTCTTTGTAAGCACATATTTTAGATCGTTCCAAGAACTTAACTTAAGGTGATTTTAAAAATTTGGCAAAGTCCCTGTTTCGATATCTTAAGTAGGAAGTCTTGATATTTTTTACTGCAAGGTACCCCCCTCCTTCAACGTCGTTGATTCTAAGAAAATTTAAATAGAAAGAACAAGGAAAAACACTTGCATCCTGCAGCAGGTTTACTGTGAAGTTTTTTAGCAGTTCAGTTAACACGTTAGGAACTCTAGGCATACATCTGAACATTTTTTCATATCCGTATCGACTCATGGATTTTTTTTTTATGTTCAGGTGGAATGTAAAAATATTTGAAAAAAGATGCCAATGGATTTTTATTTGGAGATTTATTTTGGCAAATGTTCTCATAGAAGAACACATTCCATCACAAAACACCAGAATTTCCAAATTTTCTTGATTTAAATATTTTCTATATAAAAAATGGGCAAAAATGTAGTGTCCTACGGACTTATGCAGCTTTAAGAATTCTCCAAAAGGTGTATTCTATTATTATTTTCTAATAAATGTATAGTTTTATTTGCCCACCTTTAAAACTTTGTAAAGTTTTTCTAAATAGTTTTCGTTGTATAGCAAAGTATAGTTTATATTGCTGAATTGTCCCTATTGCTAAAAGAGCTAACAAATAAAAAATTGTGACTGCCGAGTGCCGAAACTCGCTGTCAAAATGAGTAAGCCTTTAGTGTTCGTTTGTGTCTACCTACGCCTAATGTGAGGATTGAAAATTTGGAAACGAAAACCTGGCTGGTTTTTTAAAGGAAGGACGACTTCAATAAGTTGTAGCCCATATAGGAGACAGAAATGTGAGCAATTTATTTTTAAATCTACGAAAGAGGAGAACTGGACTAGAAATATCTACTTTCAACGAAATTTAATGCTGCTTTCAAAATTTTACAAAGAAGTCTGTCAAAACTTGTTTTAAATAAAAAAATATTATTACTACCAAAAAAGTCCAACCGGTAGAAAACACTTACCTAAAAATTAATTTCTTGACTTTTGTTCTGCACTCCCCTATACTCCCCGTTTCTGTTTTCAATGGATAGCTTTATTCACTATTAGGTAGTGTCAGTGTCGCTAATCCAAGGACCGATCAATTCGCGGCTTCCCGCCATACACGTTTCCAAAAATGTTATAGATGTGTAAATAAATGAAGGTGCAGGTTTTAAATTCGATTTATCCCACCTTACCCTATATGGATTAATTTAAATGCAAACCCGACCTATCCCACATTCCCCTATATGCTTCAATTTAAGTTAAATGCAACCTTAAAGTAGGTAACGCACTGTCGGCGAAATCACTGAAAGTGGTTTTTGTAAGAGCAAGCAAGTTTTATCCGACCTATCCCAAAATCCCCTATATGCATCAATTTAAGTTAAATGCAACCTTAAAGTAGGTAACGCAATTTCGGCTACAACACCCTACCCCCCTACCCACATTTCCTACTGGCTACTGGTCATACGCAGAACATCTCAAATCGGTTATATTTATTTTTATATTCTATATCCTGCAAAACTAACAATAAGTTGTTTTCCTTTCCTTTTCCGTTTCGCCACGTCAACAACCTACACGTTACACGACGCCATTCCCTTTCACACGCACAACATTTCTCTCTCTATCTCTCTCTATTCCCGATCTATTTATAGCCGCCGACCGCCACGTAAGCACTTTACACAGAATTCTGACATTTTACAATTGAGTTGTAACTGCCCGGCTAGCTCAGTCGGTAGAGCATGAGACTCTTAATCTCAGGGTCGTGGGTTCGAGCCCCACGTTGGGCGAATACTTTTTTTTTATCCTTCCAACAACTTGCGCCTACATTTAATTCCAGTACACGCGCGGGGATGAAATCTCTCTCAAATGGTTTGACGTAAATCATTGAACTTTGAATATAATGTCCCTTTAAGCTGCACAACATTATCTACTGAAAGGATTCTGGTTTGGGGATTAATTCGAATGAAATGTCCTTTAGAAAACGAGAACGGTATAACAAAGGGAAAAATGTATGTCATGCACTCATACAGGTAAATCGCGTTTCCACCCCTTTTTTTGTTTGTAAATCATCCTCATGCTCATTGTAATTCAATGTGGAATGTGGGTCTTTAGGTCCTTTTTCCTACTGTGCGTATACTTCTTATCCTTAGCCGGTGATTCTGATTCTGAAATTGCCATCGCATCGCATCCTTTGTTCGGTTGAAGTTGAAACTCCCTGGTGGCGTCTTTTGCTTTTGTTGGCATAGCAACCCCAGTCCCGCTCAACCTCAACATTGAAAGGGTGTACACTGTACAGTCATATACCGAACAGCGAACACCGAAGCTTGTTGCGACTAAATTATGACGCAATTCGAGGATATTGCGTAATAGATTTTCTTACAGGATTGTAAGTACCCAGCATGGAAGCGGGGTTAAGCATAAGGACATACACAGCATTTTTGGAAATCCTAATTCGAAAGTTCATCCAGAGGGGGATGAGATGTAATACGCATCGAAGAACACTTTTGCTTCGTGTACCGTGTTGGGTTTGGGAGGTACAGTTTCAATATCCTTGCACATATAAATCGTCGCATGACATGAATCTCGCCTGGGGTGGCTGCGTTTTCAGTTTCTCTTTTTGCTACCCCATTCTTGGCACGCACTGTTGAGGTACAGTCGTGTGCTGTGTGGCTGCGTTTGGGAGCCAAATAAGAACTGCGTCACTTGTGGAATTGAGTTTAAAATTCTACACCAGGATATACTACACTGAGGACATATTGTAGCCGATGGAGTAAGGTATGCGATTGCTCTTAAATGTGAATTGAATTTTCGGGCAGATGTCACAGGAGCATGGGTGGGGTCATGTTAAAATGTCCCCTTAGAGTGGGTATATACAGCGGTGAACTCTTTGCGATGATTGTAAATGTTCGGTTCAGTTGGCTTGCTTTGCATATTCGGTATGCGTGATTTGCGTAAATATTTGCTTTAGCTCTCTATATCCTCATCCCATCCTCGGCTATATGGTCGTCCTGCGAGGATATGGGTGATGAATACGTTGTAAACATGACAAGAAAGAAAACCATCAACTTTGGTCGGCTAACTGGTGCAAATGCAGGATCACAAGTTAAGGCGGAAGGACGTTCGTCCAAAGTCAACTGCGAACGACGACAGTATGACATACGTAGTGAGTTCAGGTCGAATATGGGTGAAGAAGAGCTGAGAGGACCTCAGGGTAAACGACAGATGTGGATGGAACAAATTTGTTTGCTGAATTGAGATGAGATGCACCGATGCATGTGGCGTTCAAGGATTAAGAGATGAGTCATAACTGGAAATAGGAGGGTTAAGAAGGATTATCACAGAAACGGATACCATGCAGTCTGAGGTCTGAGCGTTTTCAGGCTTGCTCCGTAGGTCGGAGGCGGTGGAAATCGATTTTGCTATTAAGATGGGTAGGTACGGACCCTAGTTGTGAGCAGCACATTGGAATGGTTTTAATAAAAGTAAGGCTTCTGTGGTTTTGAGCTTTTTTAGATTTCGTCGCTGCAAAGAGTTCAATTCGATTAATTGAACTTGCGCGGTGTCAAAAGATTTAATACGTCAGAAAATCTGCAGAAAATATCCGCAAATGGATGCACTATGAAAAGGGGTGCAAAAAGTCCCTAAAAACCGACAAAAGCTTTATTGGTGGCAAGGGAAATACCTCCAGGTTGTCATCCTCTCTGTAGCATTCGATAATTGGAAACCTAAGAGGCTCATTGTTGAATTGGCACAAGTGCAAAGTGGTATGCGGTTCGGAAATGTAATTTTAAATTTGATGTAGGTCAGTCCGCAATTTGAAGATCGTTACAAGTTGACCTTGGCCACTTTTCAGAGGGCTTTATGACTCTTGACAAGGTTAAGTCCGTTCCTGCTCTTGAACGATTGTTAAACAGATATAGTGGCGACTGTAGACCGCTGTGATTGTCATCGAATACGGGGCTGATGAAATCACTTTCAAATTACCATATTTCCTGGACCCCCGACAGATGTCGCCTCAAGCGTCGTGCCTCCATGCCTGTGAATCAAAAGATTCAAGGTGTGTATCTGAATTTGAACAAAATAAATACACAACAAGTCCCCCCCATTGAATTGGGCGCAAGAAATTAAGTGTAGAAGTCGCAATATCCTCCATTCCATACATCACCGACTCAATGGCTTGAATTATCAAATAAATTACTATCCGCACATTCGAGCGAACAATAAAATAGCCCAATACCCATATAATCCTGCTGAGTTGGAAGAAAGGAACTCATCAAATAAATGTTGCCTCTATCTCGTCGGAAATAATTGATGGGCGTCAGCGGCGGCGGCGGCAGGATAAGGATACCGATGAAACTAGATCCCGGGGATCCCAACATTCACTATACACTTCTACCCGATGAAGATGCGATGATGATGATAAACGAATCGAAAAAGGCGACATCGAGTATTTACAGCGCTCCTACAGAGGCGATCGATATGGCATAGCAATACATCAATTGCTTCCCTGCCATTGTATGGGCCGTTGACTGTATGCGTTTCAAATGTTGTAGTTAAATTCAGCACTTCTGCTACTCCTCCTCGTCCTCGCGTCATCCGATAAATGTGTTGAGGGTTAAAGGACGCGAATCTCGGAGGCATCAACTATATGAGTCATGAGTCATATTATATGACAGTTGAATGACTGCTGGAAGGAATTAAGAAAAAAAAAAAAAAAAAACTACACTTAAAAAAACCATTCCCTAGCGGTTTTCGTGGCCAATGCCATATCACTTCCATTCTATGGATTTATATTTTGTTCCGACATACCATACCTACCTTCCCTTCCGCTGGCACTCATCCAGAAAGCAACATACAAAAGTCCTTCCGAGTCGAACGATTTTCTCTTTCTCTCTGTGTGTATGAGAATGACAGGCGTTAATAATTCGAATTTTTGCACTGGAATATCCTCGTTCTCTGTTCAGTTTTTTTTTTTTTTTTTTTTTTTTGCAATTTTGACAGTTGAACAGCCTACAGGAACTCGAAATAATTTGCATTTTCTGGGCAGCCAGTGTCATATCCATTGCATTCATTATTCGCAACAAATTTATGCAAACAAATTCCGCGTGTTTGTTTTTTGCTCCCGCGAATATCCTTGCAATTGCCAAAAATCCTGTTGCCAAGCGCTGAGCCATAAATAATAACACAAGCAACAGCAAACGAATGACGTACGAAGTATCGTGTTTTTCGTGTTATTTCCGTGATATCCCCTGGTAAGTTGTCACAACAATCATCAACTGCGGGAACAGAGGGAGCATCCGGCACCAAAAAAAAAAAAAAACCCCAACGCAGCCATAGCCAGGAAAGCAATTGGAAAACCATTCGAAATAGAACCACTTCCTCTGGCTCTCTGTCTCTGGAGCACGGCGGGACCTATATACACCTACCTATCAGACTGTCAAATTCAATTCTTTGCCGAATTCCCATTTCGTCCACCTACGGTATATTTGTTTTCTTCTCCCCTTCGCCGGAATAAAAACCGAAAACAAACAACGTCAGCGTCACACACAAAAAAGAGGTTTACTGCTGTGAATAAATGTAATTGCTGCAAGGACATTAGACATGTTTTCCATCCCAAGTAGAAATTGATGGTTATAGTGGAGGCGCTGATCCTACATTTCGGAATGTTTCCGTAACAGTAACAGTGTGTATAGGCTCTCAATGTGCGTACTGTTTCCACTGCAGGGTGTAACGCTGACCAAAGTGGGGAATCAGTTTTACCTCTTTAAATTACTATTTCGGGAAACACACATAATGGTATTTCGGCTATGCTTTGTAACCAAAGTGTGACCGAATCTTAGTGAGCTGTCAAATTTGTTTTCATGTGTTTGTATGTTGCTTCACATGAAAAAGAAAATGTGAAATAGAAATACTGCTATAGCAATATAAAACGTGCACACATAACCTATCCTCTTTAATGGGGATGCTAAAATACCTAAACGAGCATATGTCATGAAAATGGTAAAGCAGGTAATATTATGAGAATTTGATAATTATTGCATTTCTTCGTACCAGAATGCTAAATATTCAAACGAAAATCAGTTTCACCACAAATATCAATAAGTTGTAGTGGCAAAAACTCACGCGCTCAAGAAATATTGAGTATTTAAGAAATTAATTTTATTTCGAAGCTAGGTACTTTCATTTTTCCATGGACTATTTTTTTTTTTTTTACAATGAATCCCAATTAGAATCAGAAAGCGACCACTTGCCTGCCATTTGCATTTCTTTGGGAGGGAGCACAGGGTGCATGCACATACTTTGAGAAAACTTTTTTTTTTTGCGTTTGTTATTATTAAATCGTTATATTTAAATGTTTCATTCTTTTGAATTCTACCTTTTAGAGTATATGAGAACATGCACAAAAGTTTGGGGGGAATAATAAGAAACGGTTTTGCAAATTTTAAAATACTTTCGCTTCTAATTTTTGTACTGCTATTCTGGTTTGCTAAGACCGACATAATAAAGTTAACATGTTTACCTACATGTAGGAAATACAATTGAATGTATACAACGTTTCTTGTCCATATATGGGAATATTTTCTTACAAAACCCACCCCTCATACGCATTCACTTGGCTGGTTTAATTTTATTGTACTAAATCGCTGCAGAAGGTTATGATATTTCTACCATTATTTCATTTTATATACGTATAACATGCTATTTATTCAAAAATATTGGTACCATTTGATATAATGTGAATGATAGAAGTTAGAATATTGTTTTTTTTTTAACTTTTTCAAATCAAATATAATTATTTTATTATCTCGCACTTCATTAATTGTTTCCAATTCAATCTGCTGGAGTTAATGTGTAGTAAAATCGGAAAGCATTCTCATTTTTCTCCTACAATACTATTGAAACGTCAGAAAGCAGCTTAGCGCACAAACTAAAAGTACAATGAAAAGTTTATTCGATGTTGCACTACAACGGCAAACAATTTTCAATACACCTTTTAAAATGAAAAATAATACTTTAGGAAGAAAACTCATGAAAAGATATACGTATTCCAAAATAATGAAGTCTCTAATTTACATATTTCCATTCTTTTTAGATAGATTCATTGTCCATCATAAAACCATTCGCGGTGTTTTTTTTTCCATGCCACCCTATATTCCCTTTTACGCTTGATGCGCCATATTTATAAAACTATCCGTGCACGCCTGGTTGGTAACAATCAGTGGTCACAATTTCGACTGTGCGCAGTCGATTTGCGTAGCTGTTAAGTGGTAACCAGGTGGTAACATTAAATAGTAACCTCACAGTTTTTGTGTGTTTGAAATGTTACAGTAAAGGACATTTGTATCGTTGAGACACGTAATGGTCACAAAAATGTCAAATCGTTACCATCTTATTGGAATGGAGTTAAGCGACACAAAACCGAGTCGAATATACCGTTTGGTGACTATAGTTTAAAGTAAATGTGGATAAGAGTCACAAATTTCTACTTGGGATCAGGCATAGTGTTTCGGGGTTATTGGAGATGGGTCATCATGGCTCATGGGTCATGGCGCACGGATGATGGATAGAATTAAAAAAAAAAATAAATAAAAAAAAGGAAGGTTCTGACCATGTCTCCCTCTCCCAGTCCTGCGTTTATTTTCGAACATCACTACAATGAGCTCCATTAAAAGATAATAACACTGCAAATATCCATATTATCCTCGTTGTGATGTTCGTCGCCTTGAGGATCTTCTTCCGGCACACTCTCCGCCATCCAACCGCACCCCATTCAACTGTCCATCCATTTACAAAAAGGTAAATTGGTCACCCTTGTTAAAAAAAAAAAAAAACAACACGAATTCTAAAAAAGGGCGAGAGGAAATTCGACTCATTTCCCATCCCCATGGCAATCCTTGCCATTTATCACACCGGTCACAAGGTAAAAAAAAACTCGACAACAGCAACAAAAAGGACTCATAATCCGACGCACAATTCTTCCGCCACCATACCTCTGCAAAACGCACACAACCATGAGGGAACAACACAATAAATACGAATATTAATGTCCACCTCCTTTTGAATAGCTCGCGAGAGGACCAAACTTGAGTTCGACAAGAACCAGATCCGGAGAACAAGAAGCTTGTGTAACTACTTGTGTAATCCTTATGTGACGTAATCAATTATAGGTTAGTATACCATTACTAAGAGCCGCTATTTGTCTTTGTTCTCAGCAACACCACCACCGTTCTTTCATATAGCTCCCCCCCGGCTTTATCGCGGATAAAAAAAAAGAAATAAATAAATATGTATGAAAGGACGAAAGCGATTTGATCTCACAGGGTTGGCGTAGCTTTTTTCTTCTCTTTTGTTTGGTCTTTTTCTTTCATTTTGACTGGTGGTGGCGTTTTCCTGCGTTGCGCGTTCGTCGACAATGACAGGCTACGGAGAGGGAACAACATCTTGGTGCACGGAATCCTCCTTTGTCCTGAAGTACTATTATGCATTTGAAGAGTGATTTTTGTTCGCCTTTGATTCTCGTTTTATATTAATTTAGCTTCTTGCATATACGTACGGACCTGTATATGGTTGTAGCTTGTAGCTTTGTACGCTATTTATGGATCCTGTTTAGCGAAAGTGGTTTTTGTTGTGATGTAAACAAAGGTTTGGTCCCTTGTTCGATCGACGGATATCTGGGGATGTAAGCTGAACGAGGGGAGAGGGGATATGCAATGAATTGAAGGTATGTAGGTAGTCCCTATATGTTTTGATTCGTCCTTGATATTGTATGCTCGCGTTAGAGTTGACCGCGCATCACAATGAAGCATTTGCACCTCCGGCTTGGCATGTCGACGAGAATAAGAGCTTAAAGAGGAATTTTAAGAATATTTGCTTGCTGACGCACAGAAGGAAAAGCAAGTGATGCGTTAATCACTAAGTCTCACCAAGTCCCCTGCTACTAGTAGCAGAGTGCGGTGCTTAAAATGCGGAGGCTAAGGATGCAACCTCTACGTTTAAGGTAGATTAGAAAAGATTTAGATTTTCACCTTTCAAATGTTTACCCATGGATCGCGTTATAAGTATAACCTCGAAGGACGTGATGAAATTTGTTTGTATTTCGGATGTAAAACCGACTTAATTTAGTAAGGCACACATTTGATTGGTTTTCGGCAAGATTTTCTAAAGGCGCTTGTGTTTTTAAAATGCATTTGAAGGAACCGGGTAGGAATCACATAGCGTAAACACCCAGTCGTAAAATCGCAATGCTACTTTTCATAACTCTAAAGGCCACAAGTTATGATTTACACAACATTTTGCATTTTAGACTTTTGTTTTCTACATTACAAACTTATGACATCTTGCAGTTGAAGCAGACGACTGTACAAAAAATGTATTCTGTGTCCAGCTCGAATGCACAAAAATGTTAACTTCGTTTGAACGTTTTGCTGGAGAAGTTCTCGACACTACAACCCGCTCGTCAATTCACCGAAAATTCAAAACAAAGTTGTAACTAAAAACTTTAGCAACTCGTAACATTATTCTTTGAAACTAGAACTCAAACTGTAAATTAATTACTTTTCACATACAAGAAAGCAAAAAAAAAAAAGACGAAAATAAAAATGTGGGAGAAAAAAAAACTTCCGATTGTTCAACTTGTCGAAGCGAAAAAAGCTCTTAACTCACTCAGCAGAACTCTTACGAGTGCCATAACTTTGTTCCCTATTTCCCGTCTTATTGTGAGCGAAATTCTTCAACTTCTTTTCACTTTTCTTTTAATTTTTAATTAGTGGTATATTGTGTCAAAACTTATTTCTACTGAATTTTTAATTTTGTACTTAACTTGGACAAAAAGCCAGCAGAAAGGACGATATTATCCTTTTGCTTTCCATATACCCCAGCAGCAGGGCACTCTAAATGCATGTCCGATGTCCAACTCAATGCTTACACATTTTTTTTGTGCTCTTTGCCTCACCAGCAAAAGCAACATCCTCTGCACAAATGCATCTTTTCAAAAAGTCTTTTTTATTTTTTTGTTCACTCCTTCCTCTGTTTTGAAAGGGGATTCAACTGAAAAGACAACCAAAAACGTAAGAAAAAAGCGAAATAGAATGTGTGCGGTAGTGGACGAAGGAAAGCTACAAAAAGTTAACATTTTCATTGGGGGCGAAAAAAGGACCGAGTCTAAACGACGAAAAGTTATTTTTTTATCCGCACTTCTTGCGTCCAGGGTTGCTGGTTAGTTTTCGGTTTCGGTTCGCCTTTCCAATGACTGGACATGGAACACATTTTTTTTTCGCTGCAATGTGTTTACTACGAGGAGCACACGCACACAGTGACACTAGCCGGCAATAGGAAATGTGGCAAAATAGAACGGAACATGGCTTTGATATTTACCGGAAGAATAACTTTGCGAAGAAAAGAAGACGTACACAGCAAACTACTGGAAGAAAGGTGCACACGTTTCCACTCAATGGCCGCAGCGTAATTTGGGTTTCCCTTTTTCAATGTGCCAGCCATTTGATGACACCAGCCGAGACCGAGAGTTTTGAAACAAAAGACGGAATACCGAGCAATTTGCTGCCTTCCCAACGGTCACTCATCCCCGCAGCGCTTTTGGCTTTTGGCTATAGTATAGCAAAAGTTTCCTCATTTTCTATTTAGGAGGCGAACAAAAAAGGAGAGAACACAACTCGCCCTGATAGATCACGCTACGAATTTTGCAAATTTTTCAATTAACTCTGAAAAGTTTTATATCCACTTTGGACGATGGCATGGCGGACGTAAACGTAAACAGGACGAGCTTTGGTTACCTAGCTTAGGGCCAATTACATCATCGACCAAGTAGTCGAGGCAACATTAGACGAAAATTGTCTTTCCGGCGAAAATAGCACTTGAGCAGTTAAAAAAAAAAAATAAAATCCATTCAGGGACTAGAACATGAATCTCGGTCCGATACCGAGCATAAGGACGCAAATTACCCACTACCTTGCTATGCACTACACGGAACTAGCTATCCCGCACTAGTGCGAGGACCAATTTCAAAGTCAAAGTAATTTCCGGGTCGCGCAAACTTTTTCATTAAAACTTGTTGACTGCTGGAGAAGTACGTTCTTGTGTTTTGTGTACTTTCCTTCGGTATTATTTCGGAGAGGGCCAGTGCCATCGTATATAGGTACATCCTGCTGCTTGATGATTTATAGAAAATTTTCGCATTGTGATTTATTTTGTTCGCCGCACTCACACAAACACACGAACTAACACGCTTGTTCAAAAACAAACACATGCTGCGACTGCGAACATAAGACGAAGAATTTCCAGTTCGGTATAAAGTTATGCGATAAGGAATTTTCCAAATTACTTTGGCACAACTATTTGCCACTTTCGTTACACACCTCTTTGCGTATATATGTAGTGGCTTACTGCGAGTGGTGCTCCGTAAGTTTTCCCATTGTCCTGGCCAAAAGTAATGCTGAATTGGCACTGTCGGTAGGAAGACACCCCAAACCCAAAGGAAGACAGAACAACCCAAAACCAACGATGAAATTGACGTAATTTGCTGGCAGGATGACTTAAACGACTTATTCATAGTTTAAAAAAAAAAGTTGCCGCTTCTTTTACGTTACTCCGCAGTGTTACTAGATTCGCTCTCGTTATGGGCGATGGAATTGCTACAGTGGAAATTTATGACATCCCCGAGAAATAGAAGAAAAGAAACAGTGCGATTCCCTAACTGCAGTAAAACACACAAATGGGAACAAATTAGGATGAATGAATAAATCAACGTCTGAGAGACGTGCTGAGGGGTGTTACAAATGGCAACAACGGCCATTTGAGTGCCTTGCAAATATTATAAAAAAGAAGGTCCGGCTTCGACTGCGAAGCGAGAGAGGCGTGTTCTTAGTCTCGATGAAACAGGAGGTCAATAAATGTGTTTTTTTTTTTATATAATTTCCGCACGTAAAAAAACAGTACTTGTTTTTATTTTAATCGCGAGGGAACAAGGGGAGTAGGTAGGTAGGTCCTCCCAGTAAGTCGCTGTATTTCCATTCACTCATGGAGTGGTCAGGCTCCGGATAGTCGCTTCTTCTGTGTGGAGTAGAAATAGGGTTTCAATGTGCAGCGCATCTGTCCGCAAATTGTACCGAAGGTTTTGACAAAAAATCGGTTTTCTGACATCAACTTCAGTCAGTTCAAAAAAAATGTGAAACTGCTCCTCCTCAACTGTGAAAATGAAGTAGAAATAAACTCAGCCGTAAAAGTCCTATCAAAAAAACACTTCCACGCATCGAGTTCCCATGGGGAGTACAATTTGACACCCCTAGCGAGGCGAGAATCCGCCCATTCAGAACATCTTTCGTCCCGATTCGAAACGGTCGTTAAAAATTAAATAAAACCAAATAAACGCACAACCGAAACGGCCAGGACCCATGTAAATAAGTGATACTATAAAATGAAAACTGAAAGAAAAATGCAAAACAGTTTATTGCTAGCAGTAAAAAAAATAAAGCCACCACCTCCCTCGAAAAGGACAATAAACATTTGCGCATTTTTAATACCTATACTCGAGGAAAATCGTTTACCATAATGCAACCAACTGCTGCTACTGCGTCATCTATTCAAATTCAAATTCAAATATGCATTTGCACCACAAAAGGACACTCCGTCACCGATACACGCAGACTGCAATTGTTTGTGCGAGTTGTGTTTGCCTTTATTTGCGCAAACCATGCACTTAGGGAAATTTCGAGGAGGTAACTATTTTCATTGTCGACATCCGGTTCCATCGTTGTAAATATAATTTTTACTGTTGCCGCCCCGTTTTCTTTGTGGCGCATATAACTATCAAAAACGGCGCACAGCGATTTTCACGTGCGGGAAATGGGAAAACTCGTCAAAACTAATATCAGCGGCACAGCGTGAGCGCTTTGTGCTTGTAAATTCAAAAGTAAATCCGTGTTGAATCAGTTTTATTGTTTTCGAGCCAAACAAACGCAGAAAGGTTGATTCTGAGAGTTTTCTCCCCCCCTTCATAAGAATCCTGATTCGGAAACTTGAAATGAAATGTTATTATCCGCGGATGGGTTGAACCCAGTACCAGGATTTATATTGTGATTGAATATCCTTGAATTGGGATCTTTTTGTGTTTTTTTTTTTTTTTTTTTGCTCGGGAATTTTGTTCGAATTTCAAACAAAAGGAATCTCGAGAGTCGGTCTAGGGGTTGTCCTAGATTTTATTGAATGGTATATATGGTGAAGAAAATTCAGCAAAAAAAAAATACGCCTAAGCCCAGGCGCGCCAGAGGGATATACTCGTACTCGTACTCGTATGTGAACGCATTTCAGTGTGTAATGGATTTCGAGTGCAATCCGCGCACTGTATAATGCTGATGATGATGGAACGAATTTTTCCGCCAGTGCTGCAGTGTGTGTATCGAAATGCTTTTAGGTCCTTTGTGGGCCTGTCACTTGAGACCGTACAAAGAGCGTTCGCATTGTTTGGGTTGCTTTCTGATGAAGTGCACTATATTTAGATTACGTTGGGGAAAAAGCGAGCTTACGGGACTTTGAAATGCGGAATTTGATTAATACAACTGTCAATTAGAGTTGTTGCGGGGTAAAGATGGTGGAACGGGGCTTGTCGTTACCAAGGGGGATAGGTGTCGTTATCATTTGACAAGTTGTGTGGCCGCTCATTGAAGACGTAATGAACTGAATGAATTAATAAAAAGAACCGGCCAAGTGCGAGTGTCACTCGCGCACCGAAGGTTCCGTACTTCTTTAGACTTGGAAATTGCGAGTTTTTTTTTTGCAGATGAGGTAAACTGCATGAAACATGAATGTAAGCGCAAAAGTAGAGAACACTTTCTAATGACCGAGAGTATTTATATGGTGATAGACTTTTTTTTTGTAAATATCTTTTAAGATAGAAACTTTTCGGCAAACCACTCTTCGGCAGATATATAGCTACGAGAATGATCTACAAAAAAGTTTATGTCCATTTTTTTGTCAATCAAGAAATAAATAGCTTTTTGTGCGAATGAAAATATTTTTGTTATTAAATTACTAATTATCTCAAAATCAGACGACGTATCTCTACCATTGGTATTTGTCGTTTAACTAGAGGTTATACCGGATGTTGTGTGCAAATTTCAGCCTTCTATGTCAATTAGTTTCTGAGATAGACCTAGGAACAAAATTGGTCTATTGGGTCGGACAGACGGAAAGATGTTGTAGCGAAACTAACAAGGTTCCGTTTTTTCCCTTTGGGTACGTAACCTCTAAAATTAAAAAAAAAAAGAATTTTGAGTTGAAGGGCGACGGTCCTCTTTTAAATGGGCTTAGGTGAACTTGGTTACTGAGCGGGAGGGAGGGAGGGGGTTTCAAATTCAAACCCCGAATTTTCGTCATCATTTTTTCACCAATCTCTCGCAGACGTTCGATAAACATCCGACAGCATTGTGACGTGTAACCGCTGTCGAATTCTGAAAAAGGACCAATGAGAAAGGAAAGTGTCATTTCTGACGCTATTCTGAAAGTTTAGAACGATGTTTAAAAAGTATTGGCTGATGTGATAGTCAACTGCGTTAGATTTATAAAGCTGTTATTTGGAAATAACACCATTTTGAAAAATGTTTAAACTGCCTTCTCCAACTAAAAATGGTCTAAGATAGCAAACATTTTTGTCAGGCTCTCAAAAAGGGGCCAAAATGCGACTTTACTCGCACAACGTTCACGCTGCCGGCAGTAAAAATGTCCTGGGACTGGGACCACAAAGACCGCACCTAAAAACGCAGACACTCGATCTCGAATATTCTACAAATCGATTAGCAACTTGGCTCATCTCAGCGAGTACACTTTCCCATGCGTTTCATACACCCTTCCACATAAATGCGCTTACCCCCTTTTCTAATCGATTCCGACACATGTCAGCTCATTCCCACCATACACCTACCAGGCGGGACAAACCAACAACCAACTGAAAAAAAAAACCATTTCCTAGTATACCGTCCCACTCCGAAGTCGGAACGTCCTAATCTCTCGTCACAAAAGCCAATCGGAAGTCAAATACCACGCATTCCGCTTCTCCCCCCGGACTCACCCGCACCAGTGTTTAACAAAATAAATTCCAATTTTAACGCCCAGGCTAGATAAGAATCTGCTATTTCATTTCCCGTCGAAACCAAATCTACCAGCTAACTTCCGTTTCCTTCGCCATATTTATACGAATGAACAGTGTTCAGCTGACGGCGTATATAGCTGCTGCTCCTGCCAACAACGAATAAAATTAATATTCGTGACCAAAAAGCATTTCGCCAGGAGGCTTTTATGCTACACCGTCTATTACCTCCGAGCATAGACATAGGCACAGTCAGGCATAGGCATTTTTTGTATTTTTGAAAATTACTCAAAATTACTCTCTCTTTCTGCAGCGGAGTTGTGGCTGTGGCCCATCAATCGCAGTGCACTACTTCCCTAATTAATACATTTACCTATAAGTGAGTCTGAACCCGCGAGGTCCGTCTTAGGAGGGCGACTTCTTATATTCAAATTACAGGGCATGTTGATAAAACATATCGACAGCGGGGCTATGCAAACGAATTAACCTGCATGATGGTATGTGTGGCCGGGATATGCGGAATTGAGGATGGCGGTATTTTTTTCAGTGTGAGCATGGGAAACCCGACAGTATCAGGTCCGCGGCAGATCACTATCAGGAGAGGTGGGCACTGTAACAACCTGTTAATTAGTTTTTTAAATGCTAATCACTCGTTCGCGCAGTCGAGTTCTTTGCGTGGCGGTGATTGTGGTGGTATAGTTTGCCTGAATTTCCCTGTTCCAGTGACTTAATTAGAAGGTTTTTGAGGGTGCGATGGGTGACCCACAGAGGAGAACACTGAGCATTTCTTTCCTTGGTTCGCCTTCGGGCTGATGACATCATGTTTGACTGTGGCTAGATGCTTTGTTGTGGTGAATTTGAATTTTTATTCATTCTGTCAGGCTAATTAGCAACTGGCATATGTTATGTATGCTGGTATGCGGTGCAGAGAGTGTCATTCGTATACAGTAAAAGGGGTTTTTGGAAAAATTCGGCTCGTAATGGAAGGCTGTGTCAAGTGCAGTGATTATGCGTGTTAGCTGGTGGACGGAATGCGTGTCAGGGTTAATGATTTAAGGCTGTCCGTGGGTGTGAAGGAAATTAATGAGAACTCATTTGCAAGGAGAATTTCGACGTTTTTAGGAGAAGCCATAAAAAAAACTACAGGTGTTGGCATGTACCTGCTGTCTCCATAAAACTGTGCTGAGATAGAAGGGAATTTTATTGTTACCATGGGTGGTACTTAGTCGTTGAGTGAATTTGCATAAAACGGGAATGATAGGGAAAGCTGAGTGCACTTCCGGTTTACTTTGGGGGTCTGTGAACTGTGATGTTAAACATACATCGAATTGAAGTCAGGTGGGAGCCATTAGCTGGTTCAGAGTGGTTTCGATGTGCACCCACCTCCCCAAAGAAGAGCCACAATCAAGAACAAAGGCTGCTTATCTTTGCGATTAGATGATGTTGAATTTTGGACTGTAGCTGTGGGGAAACTGATTTAGAGCTAATAAATTGTATTAAAGCTTGTGTATAAGTGAAAAATAAATTTTGGTATTAGCCATAATCTCTTCAGTACAATGCAACTTGGGCCTTCAGCCACTATTAATCTATTACTTTTTGTTAGCCGCAAGCCACTGCGATAAATTTGGCACTTAACTGAATTTTGTTAAACTTTCCTTGTCATACATTTCCTGGTTCTTTTTTCAACAGTATATAGTTTCGCATTTTCTACTCGGTTATTCGTTAGTTTTTGAATTCCTAAATCGCTTGGTAGGTTTTAAAAAAAAATGAGTGGCGACAAACCCAATGACACCACCGTGGTTAGTGAGTGGTGGCACACATACCCCTAAACAGATTGCTTAAGAACTTTTTGAGTTATACCAAGTTACTGTCAGAAAAAAAATGCATTTTGGTCCAAAGCACTCCCTAAAAGTAGGCTTGACCAGTGGCGTACGAGGGGGAGAGCTCATGGGCTTGCGGCCACCCCAAACTTCTAGCCCAACATCTCAGAGAACTGTGACCATTTTTTTGACAGCCTTAATTGCCACACATTTCATCACAACATTAAACCTCAATCCACACGAAACAAAAAAAAAATCCTGCCTGGCATCATCTTCTCGGAGACTTATGAAACATTTCCAAGAAGGCTCCATGGAAATTTCTGATTTCCACAAATACAAAAACCACATCATTCCATTGCATGCAAAGGTTGAAAGACATTGCTTGGAATAGCTATAGTTCCAAACAAAGTACTTTACAGCTCCGACTGCTTTTTGTGGCTCGCAATTTTAAATTCACTACAATTTGGTTGCGGGTGTAGGACTTTTGCGCAATGCCCGAAGGAAAATCTATATCGACCGAGTAAAGCTGTACATATATTCCGCAGCGATTTATGGCCGCAAAACACGTCTGCCTAATTGCCAAAGTGGCATGTCTCCAGTATTTCATGATAACGACAAAAAAATGTCAATTTATCTATTCCATCGAGACCTCGATTGGCCCCCCCTTGCATGGGGCCCATATTCAATTCGATATCTCTGTCAAAACGCTGTATATAGTCTCCTGGGGTCACTTTGGCCGTAATTTACAGTTTGAGTTGTCATAATCCTGATTCTGTTTAAACATATATATAATATATATATTTTTTGCTGCGTTTGAATAATTCCACCGCAAAGTTTTTGTACACGATATTTAGTTTGGTGGGGAATATTGCTGTGTCGCACGCATTTCCAGATAGATAGGGGGACAAACTTTTATCCTAAGGGAAACGTTGACAAAAGCAAAACAACAAAAAAAATAGAGAAATGGGGAAAATTAATTGTAGTTTTGTGGAACTTTATTTTTAGGACTCTTTGGCATGACCACTGACCGTCAAATCATATATAACTCATCGTCATCCGTCCAAATCGAGGTTCCTAACGATAAAACGATTCCTTGACACGAACCAACAAACTTACCAAACACACTCGGATGTTTAATAAGTAAGGAGTGTTGCATGGTACAAGCATATAGACATGTCGTGTCCGAAATGGTTTAAATGGGAACTTGTCAATCGGTTTATTGTTTGATATTGAACAAACGTGCCAAAAGCAATGGCTTATGGGCGAAAATGTCGTTAATATAAAATTGTGACTGAGCGATAAGCTTTTTTTTCACCCTTTTTGTTCGAACATTAGAAAGTAATCGTCCTGATGCGGGTATATGGCTATAGCTATTCAATTATTATGACCAGGTGGAGGAGTGTTCATTTTTAGAGAAATATTTGATGACGGGCATTAGAACTGACTGCATTCATGACACAATATAGCTTAAGCTTAAAGGTTTTGCAAGGGTCTAGACTTTAGTCCTTTGTCTGACGGACTTTGGAGGTGGAAAACGTTGTCAAAGTGAAAGAAATAGCAGTTGAAGCTTTCTCTTACATTGTTTTTTTTTTCTGACCAATCAGGATCATCCATCCAGTGTCTTGACTATGGTGGTTGTCTCCACTAATGGAAAATTAAATCTATTTTATTTTCTGAAAGAGTTGGCCGATTTCGATGAAATAAAAACTTAATGAATCTTCCTTCAGCCTGGTATTTTGTCAGAATGGATTGGGAAAGAAGTTTTCAAGTGCGATGCGTTATCAGATGATCCTTGGGGGGGGGAAGAAGAAAGTCCTTACTCATAGAAAACCTATCTGTTAAATTATACTTCCGCTTTGTTCTGAGTCTATATTTTATTTTACTTATTTATTTCTTTTTGATGTTTTGCTACTGTGTTACTAGATACTCCAAAGTCCAAGCAGTGGCGTACCCGGAGAGGGGGGCTGGGGTGCTTGGGGCTTGCGCCCCACCAAACTTCTACCTCAACAGCTCAGAGCTGTCAACTCTTTTTTATGGATTCCATTGGCAAGCATTTCATCACAAAATTAAGTCTTATTCCCCCAAAAAATCCTGCGTATGCTTCTAAGACTGAACTACATCAAAACAAAAGTTGAAAAAAATACAAAAAAGTGGAAAAAATTGGTTATACTCTTTTATCTATACATTTTTTATTAATTTAAAATTTGCACAGTCGGTCAAAGATCGAGCACTTCCCAGCTTTCACTTTGCAATCCTCAACTTTCAAAACAACTTTCTTCAAAAGGCTCCTCATCCCAGACGTTTGAATAAACGACACACAATTCGTAGGTCCCTTTCTTCTATGCGGAACCTAGAACTAAGTACCTACATTCAGGCGAATGGTTGTGACAAACTATATACATAGTGTCCAACGTTCTCTTACGTATGACATCTATTATGTTAACCACTTTGGAGAGGCTCCTATTTGAAGATCCATGTCCTAAGACCCACAAGCGTGTGCAAAATGTTCCCTCGAAAACTTAATTGATTCTCTTAATTTAACTGAACCCACGAGTCAGCCAATTCCTAAAAAAATCGATTTCCTCATTTTTCAGACAACTGGTATAGTTCCTTCCCTAGTACCTATAGGTAACTGGTAGCTGGTAGCTCCCAGGATAGGTACCTACCCGTCCAAAGAAATAAAATTCCCTCCCATCGACAACTATTTATGCAAATTTGTTAAGCCCAGATTAAGGGACACTGATACCATCTCAGTGTCATATTTTATATATTAGAAAGTATGTCAACACCGGTGCTCTCTCAGGCGAAACTATATATCCTTTCTCGAAATATTAATCCTTCAAAATTGCATGCACTCACTCGTGCACTTAAATATCCTCCCCTTTGTTGTACTTGTCAGAAACCAAAACTACACAATATACCTACTTGTATATAATGCTTCCCATCCGCATGATCAAAGGAACTCGTAATGCACGGGAATTAGCGCATTGAAGGGCGAATCAAATCAACAAACAAAGGACACCATCAAACAAAAGAAAAATGAATCAAAAAGAAGACGTATGTAGGATGTAGGTATACCTACCTAGAAACGAAAATGTAGCGGCATTGTCCTTTCGCGATTGCATAATCCGTGCGGAAAGGTGCTGCTGCTGCTGCATGCAAGTCCCGCGGGTCTGTTTTCCTTCCTTTTTTTTTCTTTTATTCCTTTATTATGATTTCAATTTATTTCACCGCTATACGCGAGAAATATGCTAATGAAGCAGCGCGCTATCCCAAGCCAACCCCAACCCCTTTGCACAATATTTTCTCGTGTTTCGCGAAGGATTATGTTTTTGTTCTTCCATCTGTATACAGCATATGCACTGCACATACCGTACAAGGGGTTGCGCTTGTGATGTGTTATTATTTTTCGCCGATGCGATGATTGTTGCTACATAAAATCTCTCGCGATATTTACCCTCTGCGCTGTTTCTACTACCACTACTACTTGTTGAAATTTCCAAATGCCATTATGCAATCGAGAAAGGTGCAGAGGCATTCAGCGCTACAACGCACATTTATATACCTATACCGAAATGGAACACCAACTCGCGGCGCACTGTTGCTATGCCAGCTTGGTGACGCTCGATTGGAATTATGATTCTCGATTTCTATTTATGTCCCATGGCAACAGTGCCATACCTACTTCTGGTACAACAACAACAAAAAACACACAATGAAGAGGGTCGCGAATCCTAGGCAATGTCCATTGTTGGTCATTGTATCAATGAGGGTTGTGATATATATTTATTAAAGGGTGGTTGACAGAGAAAAAAAAATGAATTTGCGTTTGCACTCAATCATCATATCCCAGGAAACAGGATTCTGGAGGACAATGCGCGCATTGTACGTGACGCTGTTTGAAACGAAGTTAATGGATGGATCAAAAGCAACCACTAACCAACCCCTTTTGCTACAGAGATTCGAGCTATACCTGAAGGATGCCGCATGTATAGTAGGAAAACTGGATTATTAGGTTGGTCGGTGGTCTGCGCAAATACCTACCTACATATTAACCCCACAACAGAAATGTTAATTAGAGTTTCTCTGGGTATATGCCTATGGTGAATCCTGGCTATACATTCGCAAAGGATATCCATTGAAATGGGTTTTCGATGTATTTACGTGGGTGTAATGGATAGGTTTGCACCTAAGGCTGATTTTGTGCTCGCTGCGTATCAGCAACAGCGAAAATTACCGAAATTAACGTTCTCCCATGTGAGTTGAGGGAAATTTGCGAAGGATAAAGTTATTTGATTAGGGGATTTTGCATATTTGACTGGATTTTGATTGAAGTGACAGCTCAAATTGAAACGAGTTATGATTGAGGTTAGAACTTAGAACTTGAATTTGAACTAGTCGTGATGAGGCAGAGTTGCCACAAAGAAAAAATATTGAGGGCCTTTCTGAGGACCATTTACAAAAAAGGCCACTAACCTTCAGAGAAAACTTTCAAAAACAAATTAAAGCAACATAAATAAATTATTTTCTTTGTCTGCTCTGCAGTTTTTTGGATAATGGAATTACAAGAATTAACTATTAAATATTAATATCTTTCCGAAACTACGCACAAACAACTTCCAAACAAACAGCAAAAATAAAAAAATAAATCACCAATAGAAGTGATAGGTACATTGGTACAAGACAAAAAACAAGTCGAATTAATATGACGGGAACAAAACGAAAATGGAACGTCAGTCAGAATGAATGAATTACTTATTTATGGAGGGAACGCATTGGTAATTTTTGTGATGAATGCTTTTAGAATATTTTGTTTAAGGAATACAAAAAATAAGATAGCCGGCCATTATGGCAACGCTGGATTGAAGTAAGAACTTGAATTGGAACGAATCGTGATTAAACTGACAACTTGAATTAGAACGAGTCGTGATTAAACTGGGATCTGGCAGCTTAAATTGGAACAAGTCGTGATTGAACTGGCAACTTGAATTGGAACGAGTCGTGATTGAACTGGCAACTTGAATTGGAACGAGTCGTGATTGAACTGGCAACTTGAATTGGAACAAGTCGTGATTGAGGTTAGATCTTGAATTGGAAGGAGTCGTGAATCGTGATTGAACTATCGCAACTTGAATTGGAACAAGTCGTGATTGTAGTTAGAACTTGAATTGGAACGAGTTGTTATTGAACTGGCAACATGAATTGGAACAAATCGTGATTGAAATTACAAAGTGACTGGAACTGGAACGAGTCATAATTGAATTTAAATTTGAAAGAACATTATATTTCTAAAGGAAATGAAGGAACCTCATTTTCTTATGCAGTTTGGCTGCAAGGAATTGGACCGTCTTCTAGCGTCATTCTCGCACTGCATTCTCGTTTTCAGTCAAACTTATTCAACAACTGTCATATGCCAAAAAGTGATATGATTTGAAAATATTCATATGTTCACTTAACCGCTATTATCCCGGGTGACTCTGTCAAAAACTTCGCTATGGCAAAGCGGTGAACTTAAGCTGTTAGCTTTGCTACAGAACACGAGTAAAAAAAAGAGCTGACATTTTTTATACACTGTCATGCGATTTTCTGAAAAGTGACTCACTAGAGTGGCCGTTCATGCGAGTCGTTTCAGTGAAATCCAAACTGAAAACAAAATATGTCAACAAAACTTCAACACCGAAGATGTCACCTCAAATCAAATCAAATCACCCATCAGCCATCACCCACGTATTTCAAGGAAAAGCTCCTGATGCGACAAAGTTAAAAAAAAGTAGATACGCCTCTTCTACGCTGTCGAATAATATTGTCAGAAAATGATTTTTTTTTTTTTTAGATTTTTGAGCTCCTTCTTTGTTCTCCGTTCGCAGTGTTCGTGACCTACATCAATTATGTATTTCGTGTATATCGTGATTTGGAACTATTTCACAGAGACTTCACACCAACATCCCACTACCGCTAAACAGCAGGCCCAATCTCAATTGTGGGGTGGCGTAGAACAATACACGCCGACTACCGAGCGCGAGCGTGTGTTGAGAATGAAATTATGAAGAGTACCTATTCTATTTGTGTACGTTACTATTTATTTGATATGTTAATTTTTATTTCAGCCCTACACTACAACTGTCCTTGGCAGTGCCAAAAGAGAAAACAAAAAACATAAAACCTTGCTTTATATATTAATTTATTACAATGGACATATTTTTGGAAATCGTTTCCGCATTAGGGAAAGTATGACAAACATTAGATAGACATATTAGATTAGACAGGAATATATCACTAATTTGTGTCCCAACCTATAAGAGGTGGGGTTGCCTTAATAGGGTCTTTGAAATTCTTTTTGAAAATTATGTTATAGAATATAAGGCACCTTTGTAGGTACATTTGGCATATACCTATGGAAGTGAGTCAAGAAGGACCTGTCAGTTCTAGGCTTAGTTTCTGAAAAGATTAATGGTGTACAAAAAACAAGATTTATCGCTTAAAATTTGGAATAAAATTCCTCTAATTACTTAGTCACGCAGATTTCTTCAACGCTGCCTACCTACTTAAGTCTAAACTGGGATAAACCACAGCGGCTCAACCAACTACGAAGTCGAAGTCGGAAATACAAGGCCCGGGTCAAATATTTCACAAAAGTTTCCTACGGAGTTTCCTCTCGACCAAAGACATCCTCAGAGTCCATACTTCAGATATGTAGAGTATTTTTAGATTTACCCAGCGTTTTTATCAGGATAAGGCCTTACTACTTAGTTTTTTCTAACATTCAGCGTTTCTGCAACTCTGGTAATATTCTTAACACCAGCCCTGGAGAAAAGGTAGGTATGAGTTCTAGAAACGCACTTACCAATTCCAGAATCACTCTTTTTCGTCAATTTTTTAAGTCATTCAGGTTCTCAGTTGACACCATAAAAGCCCTGGAGACAGGGTATCGTTCCTAGGACACCGCTTTCCAATTCCAGAATCACTCTTATTCGTCAATTTTTGAACTCATTCAGAGTCTCAATTCTATCATCAACCGAAGCTTTTGAAAGACCTTCACGAAGATTTTTCTCCACGCAGATCTCCCCTATAGTGAAGTTTTAAAAACCATAAACGAAAATGGGGGTCCTTTTTTAAATATGTATGGAAATCTCATAACTGATATCTGTTATGACCAAAAGTACCTCTTAACTCAATTTATACCTGCATTCTCTATATTGATTTTTCCAAACAACTGGTCCCCGTCTTAAGAGGTTTTGAAAGTTTAAAATTATTTCCGAAACTGACAGATTCATGTATGACTAACTGACTGTCAGTCACTCCTTCTGACCTCATCACTATAGTCTACTTTATGGTACCCCTAACTCAAATTTTAAATTGAGTCTATTTTCGAGGTTGACATTTGCTATCCATTAATGGACACACCCTCCATAAGCTCACGAATCGGCACGAATATATTTCAAGCAGCAAAAGAACGGAGACGCATTATCTTGGTAATTATTTTCGATAGCTTGCTCTCTAGCTCTTCCCACTGAAATGGAGGAGAGTTTATAGAGATAGAATAGAATAGGCTCAGAGCTTTTTATAAGAAAAATGAAGAGCTTTCATCTAAGCACTTACTTTCCGACAAGATTTATTTAATTTTTTTCTTTTTTTCTGAACTGTTACGTTACAAAAGTTGAAGGAGAGAATACTCCACAAGTCCCTCGGCTTATGACAGACGAATCCACTGTAGAGTCTGAACTTGGACGACCTTGAAAAGCTTCTTAAAAACAGGTTCTTTCGAGTTGTTCCTATGGGAGTATAGAACCGTTCTGCATATCAAAAATGAGGGATATTTTGTTCTTAAATAAGACTTTAACACCTCGAACCCATCATGCGCATTGTGATCTAAATTAGAATAATTTTCGTCGAACTTACGTTGGTAGGGAACCTATTTAAATGACGAATGAAGATCATACACGGTCCTTATAAGGCCTCGAAATGAATTTAAAAAAAAAAACTGAACCAAAGCTCTGAACACTGAACCTCTTCTTTTGACGGACGGTCTCTATATGAGTACCAAAGGTTGCAATTGTGGCGTCTTGCCCGCAAGTTGAAGTTGAAATTTTATTCCTATTTAAAAAAAATGTTGTTCACACAAAAAGCTTTTAGGTATGGACCATAGAAAATGGGTTTAAGAATGTGAAATAAATAACCGATTTCCTCTGATGGTAAAATACAAAAACCTCCTCAGTGATCCCACTGTCTTAAAATTGTACTACTTTAAGTCGACTTCTACCGCACAGGATCTTGAGTAAATGAACAGAAATATTTCCAGTTTTCCCTTCCCAAAGGGAATTGGCCTCCGAAGACATTTATCACGTCCTGTCTATTCGCAACCAAGGCCTGTCATATTCACTCATTTGCAGACACTGGACAGTTATCTCTATAGCGCGCCGCGATAAAAATTCCCTGTCCATCCCCTTCCAGCTTTCCGTCGTTATCCGGACACAAAAGTAAATGTTGTCCTTTCACTTCATGAATAGGCAAAAAATAAATAGAGAAAAATCCACATTTAAAAGTGCCACCGTAGAAGGATTAAAAAAGAAATCCAAAAGGATTGACAAGTACAAGTCTGCCCATATATCTATCTCGAGGAAGCCAAACATATCCATCTCTATACAGAGCTGCGCTGTCTGGACGATGTCAAGAGAGTGCGCTTCTTTATTTTCCTTCATTTTGTCCGTCTCTACTTTGTTTTTATTTTATTTTTATTTTTTGCCAATCCTTTCCTACTTTCGTTTTCTGTCAATTTTCCTAGTCTCACTTTAATGCGTGCATGGGGGCCGGAAAATTTCAACTTTTAAAGACACGACAGCAAAGTCAAATGGCCAGTAAAAGGTAGGAAAGGCAAAAAGAAGCAAAAAATGATTTCTACCTTCCTTCGTAGACAGCGAGGAGAAACCAGGGTGTTGCAATTATAATCAAGGAAAATCATTTCCTGTAGCATCCTAGTGTGAAGAGGAGAGTCTCCTTTTTTTTCTGTGTTTTATCCACAAAGTCTTAATTTTTGTTTTCTCTTCTTAACTCCCGGCAGGATTGCCTGGCTGAAAGTTCCCTCTCTCTCTCGCGTGAGCGTTTTCTCTGTTGAATGAACCGAAAAATAATAATAATCCCCATGGAACCAGTGCGGCGAGGAACTGGTCGTCCTTCCGGCTTGTGAGTTTGAGTTTGTCCGACCGATCAGACTCGTAGAGCTTGAAAGTTTGATGGAGAAAAATGGTTGTGGAAAAATCCTCGAAAACAAAAAATAAGGACATTGTGTGGTAGACAAAAAACAACACACGGTCGTAGCTATATAGAAATTAGTTTCACGGCTCATTTTAAAGGAAGGTGCATTGAATTTTCAATTAGAAATGAGGATTCACACCGCAACTGCATCGTGGTCCTGCTATACGTCCTGGCTACGGTCTCTGGTGTTGGCAATCAGTCTGGATGTTGCCGGCAAAAACATTGTGCGGTGAAACATTAATGAGTGATTTTTCATAATCATTTTGCAGGCGTTTCACCAGTTTTGCGCGAGCGTCCTGACCCAGCAACATCCTTTCTTCCGGTCGATAATGAGTTCCTGAGTAGTCGGTGTATTATGGGGGTGGCCAGATATAGGCATGGCGGAGATGTTCTATTATGCCAACACTAAGTCTTAATGGAGGAATTAGAAACAAAGGCGCTAGACGTGTTTGGACTCTTCATTTCGCTTCAATTGGATGGGGAAATCAGTGCTTCGCCCAAGAGACGGCTTTGATAAGTTATAAGAAAGTCGACCGGGAAAGGACCGAGTCGATCGTCACTCACCTGGCTTTTCAAAAATACAGAAAAAGTACAGGGACCTAAAACTTGACACCTGTGACGTATCATTGCCGGGGAATTTGCTGTATGTCTGACACACAGTATGTGGATAGACTTGAGTGCAGTTTCTAAAGCGAAAGACTAAAGAAATTCAGGTCTTGTGGTACTGGACGGAAAATGTGAGTGACCCCATGGAACCAGTAGACTCTGGCTTGTGAGTGCGGGCTTAAATGATCTCGCAGGTCTTATCAATCTTTAAAAAAAAAAAATTCTAACAAATTTAGAATGTAAAAATTACTCAAAGTCAAGCTTTTTACAACCTTTAGTCTTTATAAATGGGGACGTAGAATAAAATGCCGAAGAGAAACTTGCAAACATGAAAAAGTCACACAAAACGAATGGTTGTGAGAGGAGCTAGGCCTAGGGTCCCTACGGACCTAAAGCGCCAACTATTTATTTATTTGCCACGAATTGATTAAGTTTATAATGGCAACTTTTCGCCCTGAGAAAATCACTCCGGTAACCCTGAAGCACTTGCAGAAGGACAGAACTGTCTTTCTGTACAACTTTTGCATTTTTTGCATCTACTACTATTTCAGTTGGGAGTGGAAGACGTGATTTTTTTTTTAATAAATTGACGATACCTGAAAAACGCGAGCTCATTTAAAAATTAAAAACTTAAAAACTGCCCTACGGTAACCCTAAAATTTCAATTCCTAAAGAGATCTATGCACTTGAAAGGCTCCTCGTTGTACATTTTTCGCCACACAGCCAGCGTCATTCTTCCAGAGAGTGCTTACATAAATCTTCGTCCTTTTAAATTAAATCGAACGATTTGCCCAGAAACGTTCCCACAAGTCCGTCCGTCGGTCGTCGCAGGAAGTGAATGAAATATCTTTAGTGGAACCCTGCGAATGATTGCAGGATGATGATTTGCTGTAGGACTCTTCTGCAAATGATGTAAGAGTGAGGATGCGGGCAGGGGGACTCTGAGTCATTGATTTTCCTCCCCAATCCTAATGATGGAAATGACAGCGCGCGCAAGGACGGTTACTCTTAGTTACTGTAGTCTAATGAAAGCGAGAGAGATTGACATCGCGGAACGCTCTACTGAATACAAGATGATTAAGATTTCCACACCGGAATCGCGGGGGGGTGCGAAAACTAATTTGAGGGATTCCTTTCGTCTTCGTCTTTGTAATTTTTGAAGATTTTTGGAAAAGATTTCATCTGCGACGGGTAATTTTCCAAATGAATGGTTACGAGCAAGTATGCGGCGAAATGACGTCCAAAGTCGAGAGTCCAAGTAGCCAGGATCTGCGTTCCCTAATTGAAATGTGTAATTACTCATTCTGAGTCAGACTTCTCCTTCTCCTTCGTTAGGCTTTCGTTTGTGGGTTCCTCCTGCTCCTGTCATCGCCAGGAGATAGGATCATTGCTAGTATTTTGTTACTGAGTTGTTGCTTTTTTTTTTTTGTGAATGACATAGCAATCTGTTTCCTAAATTATGAAAGGACATTTATTACCATCGTAGATCTGGCTGTTGTGGCCTTGGCTTCAGTCTCCCCCTTTTAGTATAGCTCAGCTGCTCCATGGAGCGAAATATGTAGGCAATGTCTGCGTGAAGTTGTCGTTTTCAATTTGTCTACACCCGAATTGGATCCCAATACATGTGCGATGTGCCTTTCAAGAAAAACAATTCGCTCAAATAAATCCTCAGAACTGTACCACGACAAATAAAGAAACTTTCACACGCACGACCTAAGCGGACATAAAATTCACTTAACCGAATTAAGCCGTCAAATGCGAGAGGACATAAATTTAAAACTAAACAAGGTACATGATGCCTGGTACTGATTTAAGGTTTCATCCCGCATCCAGTTCTCGCTCCATAACACAAGTAAGAAAACATACAAAATAAAAAATATCCCAGCAGCACTATATACCGTACAATAAAACATGAAAAAGGTCAACTGTTTCGCTTTCTCGTTCCAGTGCAAAAGAACTCAACAAACAACTTAATTTCATTACGTGTGCTCTCTTCCGTAGATAAAGTGAAACATCGCTACGAATAGCAAAAACAGAAAATCCTTCATTCAGAGCGCGAAAGGAGGACCATTGGTGTATGGGAAAAAAGGCAAAGAAATGAATTTCATTTGAATATTGTTACAAAAAAGAAGAACAAGAAAAACACTCTCATACACGAGCAGTAACATGGATCAGATTTTCTAAAAACAGAAAAACACTCCCAATTGGATAAATAACTTCAGAGCTTGAAGTTCGGTGCTCGCCCCCACTCGCCTTTCGTTCTTATCCCAGGAAAGTAGTGAAAAAAAAAAATTCAAATCTCCAAACGTATGTTTGTCACATTTCCGTGGTCCCTGTCGCCATTCTCCGTAATGAATTTCACTGTATGGTGTATGTATAGCTAAAATGGGTGGCAAGAAACAAAAGCGTTCATCAACCTAACGTAATACAGTCGAGAGCGAAGGAATGTGGACGCTATTCAATAAATTAAAAATGTTTGCATTCCTAATCTTCGCAATCTTCGCGTTCACAAGATTTCATTAAAAGCTGTTGTTCATAAGAATGTCGAATTGGAAATATTAAAAATTAGATAGAGGCTGGTTTCGGTAAAATTTCGGGGTCTCCCTTCTTAGTCTTAGAGGCTGGTCAGAATTGTTTTAAGCCAAAATTTCTTAAATTCATTTAAGATAAAATATTGCCATAGTAACATTCATTGCCATGATGAATTAAGTTTTTTATTTAAAAATGTTTTTATTTTGATAAATTGACGTTTCCTCGAAAACGTTTTTCGTCATTTCGATGAAAACGAGTCGTTTTTGTCGTATAAGTGATCAGAGATCGATTAGAGATCGATATATGAATATTACTCCCGCCTAATACCGGTTCACACATGCGGAATTTTAGCCCCTTATCATTGTCTGAAAACTAATGCAAAATTGGGGGTGAAAAAAAGAAACGAAAACCATTTTCCGCATTTGAAAAAATCTAATGAAATATTGCGAAAGCGAACATTTTTTTTCCAGGTTTCTTCTTTCGTTTTTAGAAACAATCGAAGAAATTAAAAATGTCTTTCGTTGTTGGAGTAACCATATAACAGACAAAAAAAAACTAAACGTCAAATGTTTTTTAAAACTTTTTAAGGCTATAACTTGGAAAAAAACCTCTGATTTTACAGGAATGGACAGCAGTAAGGATTAAAAGTTATACATAAAATAAATAAAATAAATAAAAAGTTAAAATAAATAAATGTACAGAGGTTAATTTATAACATAAAAGTTTCACTTATGGAGGTGGAAAAAGGTTCACATAGGGTTCAGGCCCACTAATAGAGCTATTCCACTTAGCCAGGTCCCACTTAGACAGGTTCGACTGTATATGGCAAACGCAGAAAAATTATTTTCCATTTTCCATTCATGTTGGCACACTTTCCACTGTCACTGTCACTGTACTCCCGAACATTTCTTATACAGGGTACCAAATGATACGAATGCTTGTTGTTTCTATTCAGCTCTCCTTTCCTTTTGCCTATTCCTAAGCGAATAACAAACAAGAGTTCACTCTAATTTTTTACCGCTCCACCGCCACATCCCAACAACCCTCGGAGACAAAACATGCAACAATTTCACGTATGTCCTTGCTTGTGGCGATGACGACGCCAACGCTGGGGTGGTGCGGGGTAAAATATTAATTTGCTTCAATATCCCGCAGGGATGGCCAAGTTACCTCCTCCCACAAACCTCCATACCTCTTCCACCTCTACCAAACCACGACGCAAAACCGCCATCTTAATCCTTGCACGACAACATTTACTAAAAAGTGCCAGGATGTGCATATAAGAATCCTCAGCGCAAACACGCTTTGCTTTGGTTTTAGCGCGCGCAGACGGAGTGTGAGAAAAGATGGAAATGAAACAATTAATTTCACGTACAAGCGTGTCGTCCGCCTGAGCACCGCCAAGCCAGCAAAACCGAATTAAAGGGCTGCTCCTCCTGTTGATGGTGAATGGCGGTGTGCTGCCGAGGGTGGCGGTGACGTTGTGGCGTTCTAAATAAATAAAATAAATATCTCGCGTTGAATAAACATCTTCGTCCTCTCTATCCGTTGAGGCGCCTCCTTCGCCGAAAAATAAAATGCAAATTTTCCGAGTTAGCTCTCACTGACTCCCCCGACATCACACATCCACATGCGCTCGTCACGACATGCGGTATCCTTTTTGTTAGCTTGTTTTTTTTTATACAAGACTTATGACGAAATGGTGGGGCGGTCTACTGACGCTATGACGATGATTATGATGGATTGGTTAATTCGCTTAGCGGATGAGTGGGACAAGCAACAGAATGAGGACACAAATAATAAATGGAACAGCAACTAAAGAGTGTGTAAAGTTGAAGGCATGTCCATTGTCCACGTGATGTCCTTGGCGAAGTGGGTTCTTTTTGCGTTTTGGATGATGATTCAATCAGAGCTGTGCAAAATCGGACACAGTTTCGTTGTTAATGTGGGAGCGTTTGATTGGTGGGCTAGTCAACAATGAAGTGTGGCGACTTCTTCGTTGATAGAGATGGGCAAAAAATGTAGGTACCTACTTCTGCAACAAATCACTGATTTTCTAAAATGATTTACTACGGTTCAGCTTGAAGGAAGATCTTACCTTCATAAGGTAGGGCGGAATAACCCCAGATTGGGGTAGGCAGAAGACAGCCTCACACGCAGTTTTAGCTAAAGAGAGTAGGTGCACTTCGGAGGTACCTCAAGTTGACTATGTTGGACCTCTCGCTTTACATGTGGGATACAAGATTCTGCTAAATTTCTAATAGATCTGCGTTCGCCCCACCGATTGGTGATGACGGTTCATTATTGCGCAGGACTATCGTCGTAGATCCTTTCTAAATATATAATTTAGACGATATATTCAATAACACGTTTCAGAAAAAAAAATTGTCGAACAAGCTGGTGCGATAAATCTCAGATATGGCCCTTTAGAGCTGAAACGATCTCCTTCTTCGGGGGTACCACTTCTTCTTAGAAAGGAAGGATGAATTTATTAAAATCGGCTTTTGCTCACTAAACGACGAAAATCAAACGAACTTTCAAATCTGTTGCCATCACCAACCCTTCTCCTAAACAAAAATCATTGTAACTGCCTTCAAAAATACCGCCCCTTCACACTACAAAGCTACCTCCACCCCCATCATCAGTCACACCCTTGATTTACTTTTATAAAACTCATTTTAAGACTCGGAATTCCTGCCGCAATTTGTCCCCAGATCCCCATTTGCTGTCTTCTCTTTACTCCATCAATCTAGTGTCAGTCATTAGTGGAAAACAGTTTTGAAAAACCGCAAAAAGCCGCATACTTAAGGTGAGTTTACGTCAATTTACCCATCCCGTGTATAACAGCATTAACTCCGCACTTCCACCGGGCGAGGGTTGCAAATTAATGAAAAGCACCAGCACCATTGGAACCTCTCTTTATAATGTACCTCCACAGAGGATAATGGTTTGGGGGCGGTGGATGGGCCACCCCATATATCGGTTTGGTTGGCAAGTAAAAACTTAATTTGCCAACAGTGATCGAAATTAATTGGAAATGTTAAGCCAGGGCGATAAATTCCCGAATGAACAATAAAAAGGAGGAATCCTTTTTGCCATTTATTCGTAGTGTATACACATATTCGGTTTCATCCTGTTTTCTGCTCTAGCCCTCATAGAGCACCTCCTTCGTCTTCGTGTGTTTCTCAGTGATGATGATGCTGCTACCCTCCCTGGTACTCACTTGAGAATTTGTTTTACTTTTAGTGTTTTTCTGCTGATGTATATGGAGCGGCCGAGTGAGAGTCCTCTTCAAGGAAATCCCACCCACTTGCTCAGATAAATAATCACTGACAGAGATCATGGCTTGAAGGACACACTCAACTCTTCGAGTACGGGGATACGTTTTCAAAATTCCGCCAGTAGAATACGCATTGAGGCGGCGTGTTGATGGATAGTACTGGCGTAGTAACGACATCTCCACCACCACTTTAATACCCGGATCGGATTTACAACCCGAGATAAGGAAGCGCACACATCGAAATCCGCATGCGAAACCACCAGCAATCGTTTTACGATCGTCTTTACTGTGTGTAATCAGTGGAATCGCATCATTATCCTTCATAAATTTTCCCCCCGAGCAGCAGCTATATATCCTGGCAGTCATTCATCGGTATGAGTTGACTGCGTGTATTCCAAGCATTAATAGAACCGAAACTCGTCCAAATATGTTGCAATATTCACCTTGGATCGGGCGGTTGGAATTGTGCGTACGTATGATTTTCGCGTTGATATAGAAAATAATATCAAATGAGTCCTGTGCTCCTTGTTGGCCGAATTCAAAGCCCATAGACAAAGGCCCTCATCCAGCGACATAATAGAAGTCGTAAAATACGCTTGCTGTGTCCTGGACAAATGCGTGACAATAACTGTGAATAGTCGACATAAAAATCGTTGCCCCTCCCCGACTACCGACGTCCTTTTGCGAATGTGAATTCGAGTGGCGTACGGTGAGATCGTAATTTTATATAGAATCCTGTAAGCGCTCACCGGATTGGCATTGATAGGTCGACCCGGCCAGTTGGTGGTGGTAATTAAAATGGAAAAAGAATTCTTTATTTTTTTTATTAAGGCCCGGACTATAAAATTTCGCTCCTAATGTCCTGGCAGCTGTCCAAACAGTGTACAGAGTACACAGAGATATCGTGGGAGGGTTTCTGCCATTTTTTCGCTATCTTTTTTCTGTTTTATAGGTGTTTACAATGGGGGATGTAGTGAAGGACACTGGGCACGATAAGGATGTAACGAAGGGTATAGCAAATTAGCTGTAGAAAGCGAATTGATTTTTATTACATTTTGTTCGCCGTTGTTCGGCATCGTTTGGGCAGTTGGCTATGCGGGATTACTGGAATGCTGAACCCTTACTGCTTCTAAGTAGAGTATGTAAGCTTGCGATAAGATTTTATGGCCCACTGATTTTGACGTTATACAAACGCAAATCACAGGGGATTGTGTGACGATCTTTTTTCTTACCAGAGGCGGAGGGCTTTTTGATGTGGACAGCCGAAAATTGTTGGCATCCTAAGCTAAATTGGGACGCAACTTTAGGCACCTTTAAGCTATATTTACCTACATACGCGTGCTTCTATTGTATGAATTCACTGCAAGAATATATAGACAATGTTCCGGAAAATAAGGAAAATTGTTTGAAATCCTGCAAGATATGGTCGAAATCTTTTGGGGGGTTGCGGAGTTCTTGGAATGACTTGGCTTCGAAGTAGAGTCAGCACTATGGAGGTATTTTTGTACCAAATTCACCCCAGTTAACTAACTTCGCGATTTTGTCAGATGAAATGTTTATTTCTCAGAGCTTTCGATTTTAAGGTAAGAAGACTTTCGTCAGCAGAGTATTAAATTCGCACTTAGGTTATGGCATGGGGTATGAGCTTAAAAAGGGTGAAAAATGCTCGGAGACAGGTTTTTAATCGAAGTCACTGATTGAAGTCTGATCAAAGCAAAAATGCTGGCAATACAAAAAGTTTCAGCATACCATTAACACCGATTCAGCGCTTGGTTGTTTTTAGCTGGAAATTGAATTTTTTTAACCAACTTATATTCTCCTTCGTTTGAAGGCTTCATAAGCTTCTTAAATCTCGGCTGAAATTTATTTAAGATCCCAAAAGTCTGTAGCTTATGTTAAATTTTGGCTCTTTGAGCTTATAACCTACGTAAGTAAGGTAGCTGAAAATTATTATTAATACCGCTGCTTTTTTTGGGCGGGACAAGGAGCGGTATAAAGATTTAAGGACACAATAAATGGCCGAACTGTGTAAAAGTTTCAACTTTTTCACACCAGTTGTGTAATTTCCACACGAAGTCATGAATGTTACAACAGAAGTTCGAGAAAATATATCTCTTACCGAATGTAACCACGTATTTGCATTTTTCGCCCCAAAAGAAGACTCCCGCTAGAGAATGTTTATGAGAAGCTTGACTTAGCTAGCTGCTCGCATCAATAAAAAAAAAAATAGTTCCACGTTCCACTCAGCTACACCCTACACGCTCTACTTGCTCTCAATTCGTCACAATTTGAACGCGTCCAAAAATAGCCCAGACAATGAATGACTGAACACCTATACCGCTATACGTACCTTATCATCCCCAACAGAGATAGCCCCCGCAATTAATTTTCTATTTTCATCGCGGCTGGCCATCGGGCAGCGCAGTGAAAGTCTCACATCGTGGCCCATTAGCTCAGTTGGTTAGAGCGTCGTGCTAATAACGCGAAGGTCGTGGGTTCGATCCCCCCATGGGCCATCCCAAATGCTATTTTTACACCCCAGAGAACCTTACTTTTTTCACATGACAATTTTTTTTTGTGCAAAAATCCATTTTCCTCGCCGCACGTCTGTGTAGGTAAACACATTTCACCATATTTGCCGTAAATCCCCCACGTGTTCATTGCCACATGTGGAATTTAAATGGAAGAACCAAATCTATGTGCGAATCCATCAACTGTCAACAATAAGATGCTTAAAATCGATCAAAGAACACCCAACAACCCCGGCACCCTCTGTGACCGAGATGTTGTTCTTAAGTCTCTCGCATCCACCACACTACCGCACTGTTTATGTAAATAACAAATCGAAGAAAATATTTATTTCAATAAACGAAGAAAGGTATAGAGGTATGCTAAATTTTTTCCACGTGCCAAAGTGCCTTTTTCCGAATACGAAGGGGGTGTGCGGGAGGAAGACCCGTACACACCCTAGATAAACGAAGGAGGCCAAGCGAGGACGATGGAAGATTTTCCATACCGCACCTCTGTTCGGTTTAAGTTGGGTGGTTGTTCTTGTCGGTTGGCATTGGCGGATTAAATTTATTGGCCCGGAATGGAGGTAATCAAATGAAGTCACCGCAGAACCCGCAACTTGATTCTTCGTGCCATCATCTCTAATTGGGTAATAAAATTCCATGGCACATCTCTGGGCGCTGGATTGTTGCACAGCCTGCTTCTAACGTCTTCAATTCGCGATCGAAGCTATTCAAAAAAATTATGAACCAGATACGGACAGGGGCGCACTGCAAAAACGCTGCGTATCTGTGCCTTGATTAATGATTTCCTTTTGCGGCTGATGATGATTTGATTTACATTTGGGCGGATTTTCGGATTTTAACGATCGCCGGCTGAGAAGGAGGGGTTTGCCTAATTGTATGGTCTCTGACTTTGCTGCTAATGCGGAGGCCATAAAAGAAGGAACTGGCTGGTGTTAATTTCACTTTAATCTGAAAGGCGACGCGGATGTCATGGGATACCCCTTTTGCATCAGGCCCTACGAATGTGCCTCAGAAGAGGTAAGTTGTAGGTGACGCTAGTTTTGGGTATACGGCTCCTTGGCCCAGGGGCCGAATCGGTGCATTGTCCGTCACGTCTTTGAGATCCAGAAGGATGTGTCTTTTTTTGGTACGAAAGACGTCTGAACTTTGGAACTTCAGACAGCCTTTAAACGAAGCATGCACGTTTGCAACGGTTAATGCTTAATGAGCTCACAGAAGATTTAAGTATTTTCCTCAAAACTATCGGAGCTTCAGTCGTATCCATAAAAAATGTTGGCAACGGTTGGTCCTGAACTTCAGTTACAGCTCAAAAACAGACAAACTTTGCAAAGTAAAACAGCAACGCCTGACGGTATCACATGCTCTCACAGACAACCCTTACAAAAAGTGTTACATCGAAGCTATACAGTCAGTTCCCACCATCTGGGACTAAAACTATAATAAACAAACAAAAAATCTCCCTCCAAGCTGCCATATGCGGCGTATACGCAATGATTTATTCATCGGCGAATAAAAGAGGAACCGTATCCAGTATCCAGATCCAGTGCACACTGGCGGAAAATGTATGGCAGCCACCACCTAATAAAAATTGATAACACTCTCCTGTTTCAAAGAAAATTAAAAAAAAAAGGAGGAAAACAAGCCCACAAAAAAAAAAAGACACAAAAATAAGCAACAATAATACATCTCTCTGCGCTGTGTCGTTTCCACATTCCACATATCCTTGGGCTTCCTTCCGACTACGCGCTGTTGTGTTGGATAAGTGCATCATCGTGTATCGGTGCAAAGGATAACATAAAACACCAACACACACAAACACAACTCATTGGAAACAAAAGCCAAGCCGGTCGGTCGGTCGTCGTATCGCGGTGCGATTGTAAAAGATGAAACAATGAAACAATGCGCAAGAAGCGTAAAAAGGAAACTTTGTGACTCATATCCTGTAAACGCGACGACGACGTTGGCAGAACAATATATGAATTATGACTGAGCAATAATTCATTGCATTAAAATTTCCAGTTCATTGATGGCTTTATTTATTCATTCGCATAGGTAGACATAGAGATCTACCTCGAGGACTGTGCGGCGGGGTGTTGGGTGTTACCCTAGACGACGCCGAAGAAAGATAAATCCCGGTGACCGCAACGATTTCGCTTTAATCACCCAGGATTAAATGCAAACGATTGTGTTTAGTTACCTATGCGGTGCACCGGGCCACAGCCACACCGATAATGTTCCGAAAAGGGTTCGAAGCCATATACCGTCTCATACGGTCCATATAGCCACTATAGCCAGGCTGGACAAAGAATAAAGGGTGGAATGGAAATTTCCTGATAAATTACTTGAAATCCGCTTTGCACACTCCCCGAAGGTGATTTACTTTATAAATTATTGCGTAATAAATTTACTGCCCTTTTTTTTTTTTATTCCTGGCTATCCTGATGCGGTCCTGGTGTGTCCAGTGATTAGTTGGCAAATGTACTCCGTGCGGCCGGTCTCTCACACATGATCTCATGAATCCAAATTGAATTTTTCCGATGGAAAATTCATGGGCGGGGAATTGGTGGGCGCAAAAAAAAATTGCATATCGTGCAGAAATATGAAAGAAAGGGCCTTCGACCTAGTTCTATATGGCCACTTCTCACTCTCCATATATCGGCATGTGAGAGCGGTAGCTGTGAGAGTATAGCGTTCGTGTTAACTTTCGGGCCAATTTACCCCAGGACCTGAATTGTGCTCGCAATAATATAGAATATACCACCACTATGTGTGGCGTATCCTTTTCGCTTTCCTTTCAATTTCCTTCCCATTTCTGAAAGTAGCACAACTTCTGCTATATATGGGATTCGGCTAATAACATCCTTGGGGAGCATACGAGAATTGCTGCCATCAGTGGTGGCAAAGAAGTGCGATATCGCCGAGGGATGCGAGGCCAGTGGCGGATCGTCAGGCGTAAATCAAAAACTGAGGGTAATTGGAGAGAAAGTCACATGAAACTCTTCATCAATATGCTGGGTAACTACATACATACATACATATATCTGGAAGGGGGGATGGGAATCTCGATGATGGCAGCTCATTATCCCAATCAGTTGTTGGCAAATTGGACAAAGTTGGCACGATGAGTGGAAGCTTATTGGACGACGAGGAGGACATCAGGATCCATTCGATACGACCAACCCGTATTGTCCTATACGCGTGAAGTTTTATTAATTTTGTTGGAAGCATACGCATACACATTTCGTATGGGATAATGAAGATGACAATTTCGCCCGATGAAACTTTGATTGTTTCCTCTCGTGTATATTTGACGGCATTTATGTGGACAAAGTGCTGGAGAAAAGAAAATAGGCCCGCTGGCGTTTGACATTGGCACAAAATCAAGTTGGAAATCAATTTGAGCCAAGGCTAAGTGTGGGAGGTCATGATAATGACCGGAAATTATGAGAACGGCTTGGGCTAATAGAAATTTTTTGGCGTTTACTCAATTATTTTAGGATGGGAAGGGTGGCCGGCAGAATTGGTGTATTTAGGTAAAGCCTTCGAGTTTGAGCTGTCAACTGACACTATATATCGGCTGAAATACGTTGCGCATGCTCATTCGCTGATGCAGCAATTCTAGGCACTGAATGAATGCTTTTAGGGCTTTTAAAAGTCATTTGAGAAAAATTAATAAACGGATATCGGGCGCACCACGTCCAGGTAAAGGACACCGAGGAACATCTTCTAACAACCTTTGGCATCTTTAGATAATTCTAAACGATTCCGACTTCCTACTTCCGACATAAGGAAAGGCGGTAGGTCATCATCATCTCACTCCAAGTGACAGCTGAAAGGCCTCATATTCCAAACACCACGCACGTGTTGTTCAGAAAGACAGTGGGCCCTACTAACAAACGTTTTTTAACCTTCGCACTGAATATTTTGTAGGTCACAATCACAATCAAAACGCCCTTGAGTTTCTGGAAAGGCAGTCGAAGGATAGTGGGGAGCGTTGTGCTACCACTCCACCTAAGGCTGACCCTACGAAAATCTTGAGCGAGGGAGCTCTTATGCAGCCACCAATGCCTGTGATATGCCTTAGCCTATCGGGGCATGGGTCGGCTGCATCTGGCCCCGCTAAAAAAGTTGACAAAGAGGACATTGTTTCACCGGGAGAGGCGGACTGGACTCTGAACAGCGCAGTGACTGTTGTTGACAAGTCAAAGCCAAAGGACAATGAAAGTTTGGACATAACCGAAACCTCATCTGTCTCTGCGGCGGACATGACGGAAGACAACATAGGCTTAATAGGCTTAAAAACCGTAGCCCCACTTCGTTCACGGAAAGTGAAGCGGCGCAGCTAGCTAGGGCCCGGGAGACGATTAAATCAACCGAAGACGTATGGCGCAGCAGCCTAAAAGAGAGGAGGCAGAACCCGTATATGACAAAGGGAAGCTGTCTGGACCAAGGGAGGAATGCCTATTGCCGCCTTGGGAAGGTCAAACCCCAGAAAATCAGGTGCCGGCCCGGCTAAAGATTCGTCTAAGGCTGAGCAAACACCTGGTTGCTCAAACAAGGTTCTGCCTGGTAGGAATTTATGTAGGCAGCGGACTTCTGGAGGAGCCGACATGTGTATCGCGGAATGAGTAATAAAATAAATAATTAAACCACTCATTTAATGTTCGTGTAATTCCCCATTATTCCGCATTAACTTCCTCTCAGTCTTCGGAATATGTTCTTTGGCGTGGATTTTGGCGAATCGCTGGCGTTTCTTCCACGGTCACTTTTGCTGCGACAAAGTTAACCATTTCGTACTACTAGAGTTCGTTCAGTTGTGGAAATTCTACCATCAAAGGGACCTGACTTTTGCACAAAATATTTGAAAATAAACTACACATAGGATTGCATCCTTGCACAATCATCCAAACAAAATAAAATCAAGCGAATATGTTGTATTTAGGTCAGTGAAAGTGATTCTTCACTATTTGACTTCGCCTATTTTTATTACTACTAACGTCGTCACGTACTAACGTGACTTGCTCGCGCAAAAGTCGATGGAAGAATCGCCTGCGATTCTCAGATGAACTCGCCGGCGCATGAAATCGTCTTCTCGGGGAACTCAAAGCGAACGAAATGCGAATCTCTGCCAAATTTATTTCCAACAAACTAACAATAGTGGCTACACAATTTATGGGTTTTTCAAGTTCCTATTTTAGAACCACAAGCATATTCCGCGAAGTATCGCAAATATTCCTTTGAAAATGTGCTATCAATCGGTTCATTAGCTCAGTTGGTTAGAGCGTCGTTATCTTTTTGCTGCGCCATACTTTATAACATGTTTCCTAATCCGCCTATTCCAACACATAACTGTCCTCATTTGCTCGCAACAGCAATGCCCATTAATAACAAGCACACAATATCCACTCATCAAAATTTGGATGTTCCTCTACTCCTTTTTGGTGGGTAACCTTCGTCTTTTTTTTGCGATACAACATACAAGTCAACAACGGCGGAAAGAACTTGAGTCAGTCCACCACCACCGAATGGGTGTTATGTCTTCGACTGCAGCACGGCAAATTGAATCCTCAAACACCGCAAGATCGAAAACTCATTGATTTTTAGTACACAGCATATATGTCGTTATCAATGGCGCGCGGCAGTGGCGACGGGAATAGCAAAATGAAACTTTTCGGCGAATCGACTGCGCAGCGATAAAGTGACATAAAATTTTACGATTATTTTCGATTGCGATGCTTCCTTAAGCCCCAAGCCCTAGAATGCGACAGAGACATAGTGGTAGAGGGTGCAGGGACATGCAGACATGGATTGGGAGCACCATACAATGTTTGGAGGTGATTTTAGCACACATTCGGCAGTCGTCGACAGCGAGAGAACACTTAGTTGTGACATAAATGTTTGCAAGTGATTAAAGTGACAATAGAAGAAGGGAGTGATGGAGTGGCGGCAGTGGCAATACAATGAAGTTGCGAATAAATTGGGTAGGTTACAGTGGGATTTCTGTTTGCTGGCTGTGCCGGCGCAGCACTGAGGTTTTATGCGTTTCTAATTTCCATTGTTTGCGTTGGGTTTAGTGGCGACGACGGCGGCAGCCATGGTGATTAGGATGACACCGTCTCGCGCCCTCGTTCTGTTTGAATGTCAACTCTTGTTATATAGAGTAAAACATTTTATTTCCTGCCATTGGGGTACACACATTTTATCGTTGGGTCATAAAAGTAACTTCCGTCGCATGGATGCTGAATGAAACTACGCATTTGGTACCCACCTTCACATTTTGACATTGTGCGGACAATTCCATTCAATGGTATTTGGCTTCTGCCTGCGTGAGCAGAAAAAATGGGGGGAAACTATCACCTATACCTAGATCACTGTTTATGCGAGAAGCCTTTACAATGTCTTCTGGCGTATATATACAAAAGTTGTTTACCAACGTAGAAACTAATCTTTGATTTGCGGTTTGAATTAATTAGCATGCTATTTTGGTCGAGTGACCACCTCCACCACCACCACCGCCGCCGCACAGACCGATATACGAACAGCGCAGCGCCACCGACCCCATACCCATTTCTTCGTGCATACCCAACAGCCTCTCACATCTCACCCCCCACAAAATATAGAGTATACGTAGGTATGATTATCATTTAGTAGTAAAATCCAATTATCATTTCATCCAGGCATTGTCATGACATCAGCTACAACACGTTGCTCTGATCCGTATATACGAGTATACACGGACCCGCAAAAGGGGTGGCAGATATAGAACAAGGGGCAGACCGATGTTATACCTTTTTAACCCCCACCGGGGCGGCGGCGAGCTCTGCGGTTAACCACATTCACAAATGGAAAATGTGCAAGTAATTAATTCGGTTCCAGCAATGAATTATTGCGGTCACACATTAAATAGGCTTTCAGCAGGAGCCAGCATAAATAGTGCTCTTTCGTTTGCGTATACCCATAGATTTAGTAGATACTGCTGGCGCTGATTGATGATAACTACAGCAACTCTCTTGCCAGGCAGAGGAGCAACAAACCTTTTCCAAAGAATGTAATTATAAAGTCATCCGAGACGTAGGCGACGAGTTGAATCTTATTTCCGGCCGGCACTCCACTCTCCACCTCAGTCTCGCATGATAAATGAAGTAAGCGTTGTGCGTATTATTGCGATGTGCGAAAAGGGAGTAGTGGGGAGGTATAGGAGAAGAGTAGTGCAAGGTAGTAGATGTTTCTGATCATTTGAAAGTTAACCCCAATTTACACGAATTTATTTTGCTTGTAAGGCAGGACTTTGATTGATTATTTGTAGAAGGAAAAAAAAAATATAGATTTCGCCCAACGTGGGGCTCGAACCCACGACCCTGAGATTAAGAGTCTCATGCTCTACCGACTGAGCTAGCCGGGCGGTTGATGTCGCAATCGCTAAATTAGAGTTTTCACTTACTGTTAGCAGATCGTTTTGCCACGTAGTCGTTTTTATTAATAGACTTTCGTTCATCAATATCGGTACAACGGTACCTATTGATCCACACAAGTTGGGCTGTTTTCATTTGATTAAAAATGGGGCAGGCAATTGGTGTGACTAGTGGGCGGGGGAAAATAGATGAATCGAACTCTAAAATGGCATTTAAAGTCAGTAGGTACTAAAAATTATTTTTAGTGTGCAGGCTAAAATTTTCAAACTCACCAATTTTGATTCTGGAAACTTCCCATGAAAGGTGAAGTTAATACCATGGTTTGTAAGTGCATACGGTCTTTGTAGGTGTATTGGTTCATGAGTTAGAGGGGCGTGGCACCTTCCATACAAAAAATGCATTCAAAATATTATATCTCGAAAACCACCGAATCGATTGAGGTTAAATTTAATTGAAAATAGTTCTTCAGTTTAGTCCTTCACTTCATCAGTCCATCAGCTCAGTTATATTGTCGAAAATATCGTGGACAACAAGCACCGTCTGACAACAGTATTCGTCGTTTGTAGTCGAATCTTATTGAGCTCGGGACAATGAATCCGTTCCGAGTAAGAGCTAAGAGAGAGTGTTGACCAGAAATTCCCTCAAAAAGTGAAAATTGATCACCCAGGTCTCTAGATTTGACCCTCCGGCAGTGTTGCCATAACAACGTTTTATACAAATCCGCAATTATGACAACAAACAAGGATAACGAAAATATCTGATAGTACGATAGAGATCCACCCCTCTAGGAACCGTAAAGATGCTCGAATGACAAGTATTCCTGATTTTTTTTTTTAGAGAACTTTAGAGTTTAGACACCAACCAGTTAGTCGGTTCGGTAATCGATAAAGTCAATGCAACTGGAATCAGATTCTGTCAGGCGAAAACTTTGAATGGTTTTCGTGTCCACGAATGATTTGCTCTACCTAAGTTGCAAATCAAAATTTTGAAAGTTTCGCCTTAAAGAATCCCGACCCTGGATCAACTAGTTATTCAAAAGGAGTTTATTGGACGCATTTTAACAGAAGAAGCGGTGAGTTTTGGCAAACGTTTTGATGACATGTACACGCTCAAAAATTGACTCTTACCGAGTGCAAAAAAAAATTGGTTAAAAAAATGGATTAAAACTAACTAGGACTCTGCTGAAAAAAATCGAGTTTTTCGTTGTTAAAAACTAGTTTATCTCGGTAGAAGGCTAAATTCGACAGAGCTAGCTTGCTATTTGCATATTCGCTAACTAGTTACTACTTTCTGGACACATTTTTTCCTCGGAGTAGAATAGATTCCCAACGCTTCGGTCATATAGTTAATTTTAATCCACAAGATAGATAGATTGTAAGGCGGGAGAGCCTTTAAGGGACTCCGGCACTGCGGCTTCTTAAAGGAACCTATTGTACTTTCCCTGGTAAATTCTTAGAGCTTCATCCACTAACTCTCTAAGAGGTAGAGGAGCTATATCAACAGTATTACTTGGTAGTTTTTAACCGAACGTGGGCTCACTTTAAATAAGTGGTTTTTCTGCGGGCAAACGACCGACCTATATTTCCTCAACAAAATAATCCTTGTACCTATTTAAAAACAAAAGGGACACAAATCGGTTGGAGCAGATTTCTTTCCTAGGCACAGATGACAAACCAACTGAAACAAATTTCATTAAGGATGTTTCCCGGAGTTTTCATTAGGAAAATAACACATACCTACACACGTTTTGATTGAAACCTTTTTAATAAGCAATTCCAAAATTTGCCATAGAACAGAGATAGCAAATATTCATTCATGGACTCTCGTTGGGCACATCAAATTAAAACTTGCCCGTCCATGACTTATGGCGGTACATCTCTTTACTCGGACATTCAATTAAATGACTTGATCCTGCTTTTTGTTGGACCATTTAACCTGAAACACTACACGAATATGTGTTGTATACCAACGCCTCCGATATACGAATATCCAGTTTGACTACAAGTTGCAAGTAGAAACTTTATTACGGATGTCTGTATTGTCTGTGCGCTCTGAGGGACTTAATTCCAGTAACAAAAGTTACCAAAAAAGTGGTTAACTCTGATGAATAGTCTCGTGTAAACAACCCTCATTATCGGTCCAAGTTATAGCCGGCATACACCACCCCGTATACATATATCTCCTTTATGCACAAAGCACATATATATATGCATAGAGAGAAGCAGAGAGAACATCAAGCGCTCGCAGGGTAATTTCATCCTTATTATCCTTTCGAAATCCATAAAATTTTCAATTTACCATACCGTTACCCCCACTCTTTTAGTGTATTTGAATACTATTTCGACCATTATCCGACTAAGAGGAGACTAAAGGGAAAAGCCTTGCTGTGCGAACTTGCTCATAGGGGTTTGCTTCGCCAGAGAGTTGCAATTGAGTTTTTTGGAAACAAAAACTTGGTCTCTAAGGCTCGGTCTTTTAGGGACTGTAAAACTAAATTGAAGCAACATTATTTTCAAGCAACCCAATATCACAACCCAATTGAAAATGCCCGCCATCTTTCTGAATTAAAATTTATTTGTCAGCCAATATAAAAAGGACTTTTATGGGTTTCCAACCAGAGACTTGTCATGAAAAAATGCCTGTACCTACGATGAATATATGCAACCTCAGAATGAAAGCTCCCGTCAAGCCAACACCGGTCCCTAACATCGGGGTAGGTAAAAGAAAAAGAAAATAGCAACCACCCACCCATTGTTCATTTCGGGTCAGAGGCAGAGCTTATCCCAGGCATCTGCATTCATTTGATGATGCCCGAAATGCTTACCGAGCACCATTACTCGAGGGCGGTTGCACAAGCTCCCACCAACAGTGCGCCTCTCCATAACATTTATAAAGCAAAAAAGGGATCATGGGCAATCGCCTTTCTCTCACACATAACAGTGAATTATTGTGGAAATGGACTTGGGTAAAAGCTGTTCTTCTTTTGTTCGGGGGCCATTTCTGTGTATACGGCTATATACGAGTGCAAGAGCGAGAGAGAGGCTGATCAACTGCATGCGGTAAAGGTAGATTGCTAAAAGGCGGTTGAATGGACCTGGCACTAAGTTCAAAGATGGATTTATTTCGGAGTTGAATAAGGTTTTGCCCCAGCAGTTGGGCTCAGTGGATTTTGAGTAATATCACCATCATACTGCTGTTGCTGCTAGGTCCTGCAGGCGATTTCGTATCCTCGTACATATATATATAGGTAGCAATGCAGGTGAAACGACAAACAATCCTTGTAAAGAGCCACGTATAGTCTGAAATGAGTTTCGTTATCACAATACCGTACAATAAGGATTTAGCTCTGTTTTTGTGGTAATGTGGCTGTGGTGAGCTGTTATTACAGGAAATTGCATTTGCACAAACAATTTTCGTATCGATGATGTTGTTATACGAGCGGGCAGGTGGGGGCCAGCTACGGTAACGATATGGGGCCACTGGGATTCAACTATATCCCCCGCAGCTACATGTACAGATCCTTTGAATAAAACAAAGCCCCACGACGCTGAAGCGTCAAAGGAGCAGTTAGCAGCAGGAGCCTTATCAAACATTCATGAGGCTGGCAGAGGAGTTGTCGCCCACCCACTTGGAACTTTGAAGAATTGTATATTGCCCCAACATGAGCGAGAATTACATGAGAGTTTCCAATTAAAATGCAAGCAAATGGATAAATTACCTGGATGTACCTACGTACCTACAGTCACTAGTCAGTCAGATGCACCGTGAGTAGCTGCCTTCACGTAGCAAGTTCCCCAGAGTTCCTTCTTTCTTTACTGGGTATGACACTCGCCCAAACACACACACAAACACATGGACAGTCTGTCTGTGTGGATCTTTTGAGCGTGTGCATTGGCAGGATACCGGAAACAAAGCACTTTGCCGCGATTTCGCTTGCTTTTGGCCCTTTTTCCACTTTTGACAAACAAAACGACGACTCAGGAGAGAAAATATGAATTTATGATGGCTCCACGGAGGCATTTTCTTCATGGTGTGGATATTTCTCTATATCCTGTCTGGGCTGTCGACCTTCCGCATTGGAACATCCCCACCAGTCACATAAATTAAAATTTTCCAAAGAATGCCCGTTCGCAGTGTACCTTTTGTATGGAAGATATGACTCAAGTCGGTGAGGGTATGTGTGCGTGCGAGCGCTCTTCTTCGGCAGAACTCATTTCCGGTTTGGTGGTAGGGGGGTGGGAAAACATAATGGCTTTGTGTTCAAACACATTTATTATTAACTGCTGGCGATTGCATTAACTTTTGATACATATTGGATCGGTTGAGCCGAAAAGCACTGGGTCAGCATATGTGTCAAGGCGGCCATTGTCTGTGATTTATTCGTTCCTGGATATATAGGAGTAAGAGTATTCCTCATGAAATTGCCGACGAAAGTTTGGCGTTAATTCGCTGCCTTGTGCGCCAACTTATTGTGAGAGCAATGCTTCCTCTGTACTGGCGGATGGCGGTTGGTATCACTGCGGAGTGCGGACTCGAAATTTGAGGGAAGTTCGTGTCATTTTTCACTCTCTCTATTGTCAGTCGTGTGGTGTTTCTCGTGAGAGTACGCTCGACAGCCAGCGTGACTAGACGCCTCAATGGAACTAGAATCCATTTTCAGAGTTGGTCTTGAGAACGCAATTGCTTTTCAAGGTACCGCCAAAGATCTCCCCGATGTCTCGCGGTAAAACCACTGTAAACGATTTGAAAGGCATACTTAGAACTAGCTGTACTATAATGCTCTTGCTATAGGTGTCTCTCGTGCAGTCTTATGCTCATCTTTAGGTATCCTCCACTGCGCGAAGTCTTCCCAACGTTTGACAGACTTCCGAGAGCATTGAAATCCTAAGAAAACTTTCCAATTCAGTTGTTTAGCCACCACGTAAAATTCATCCAAAAAAAACAAAGCAAAGTGGTTTCGAGAAGCTAGACCTATAGGCTCTTCTGAGGACCCTTATCACCATCTGACGTAAGATATCTCCCATCTCAACATATCATTAGTTCCACATGGCGAATTCGTTCGACTTACGTCTCCCTTTCGATGAACTCATGTAAGGCTTCGGAGACTCATGCAACCAATTCCCTCCGCCAGACCTACTGACCTAATTGGCTTGGGGTGTACTAAAAAGCTTCAAAATCAAGGCTCCCCACCCGATCTTTTTAGCTTACTAACCCAATTTACGAGCTCCAAGTCGGTTGAGATTCTAATTTTGCGCTACACCTAAGACGAGTTATTTCTCTACTCCAGGTTAGACTCAAAGACTCTACGGGTCAAGGGATTTCTATCAATTTCGCTCTAAATACCTTTCTAGCCATTCAAAACGATTACTGCGCAGAAAGTCTTTGACTGGGTATATATATGTATATTGTTCTAACCCTGTTGGATCGTCGTTCTCCTCCAAAGCCAGTTCACGGAAACGGACTCGAAAATGTCAAAGAATACTTCCCTCGATCAGCTCTATCTAAAGAGCTCAAGCTCGATAAAGCAGAACTTGGACTATAAATTTTGTATATAGAAGAAGTTTGAGAAAGGGTTCTACCTTTCAATGGGCTTATCACCCCGTAGAACAACCGATTGGCAAGGGCTATTGTTCGTATAAGTTCTGCACAGGTCGGAACTTATTGCGGAGCCGATGAAGACAAATTCAGAGGCTATTTCAACCTCAAATAACATTAAGTCGTAGCTGTTGACGTGATGTACTGTTCAGGGGCGGACGCAGGTAGGGGTTTTGGGGGTTTATGGACCCTTACGGTACCCCCGAAGTTTTTTCCTGCGTTCGACCCTGTGGGTGACCCTTCTTGCATACCTATAGTGTTGTCCTCGTTAACAACTAAACCCACCTAAGGTACCCCAATTTGCGACACAAGTGCCATGGACAGCTCGTCGTATATTTTCCCAATTTTGAGGTCAATATTATCGACATATTATGCGGGACTTTCAACGGACTTTTGAGAAAGCACTCAGCGTTGCTAGTAGCTACGGGTCACTTGTGTTCACTACTCGGCCCTAGCGATAATATCCGCCGGAACGGAAAATTCTCTGATTTTATACTATTCGGAGGCTTTGCTGCGGGGTATTCTTCGGAACAACTGTTCGGAGAATTTTCCGACATTTTGTAACGCATATCAGCGAATTACGTTGAAATGCGAGGAAGTGAATTTTTTTGTTACATTTTTGACAGCTAGGTTCCGATATCCTCCGACAGAAATTCGTTGTGGAATTTGTTTACGATTTGGAGTGCGGTCGGCCATCGCAATTGTTTATTTCTCTTCCAAAGTCGGAAACCTCGAATGGAATGTGAGCCTCCGAAAGAGTATGCGCTTCGGAGAATTTTCCGTTCTTACAGATACCTCGCTAGGGCCGACTATTCGTGCCTAAACTTAGAGGGAAAAGTCCAAAACCAGTACCTACCCCGAGAAGTAAGAAAAATTGAGCTATTATGTCTATGAGAAGGTCACCTCCCAAGTGGATCCCAGTCAGGGTCCATCAAACCACCAAGAAAAAAGTGATGTTGGAAGAAAAATACCAACACCTTCCACCAGACCTCTACCAACTTTAATGCGAGTGATATCATTCGGAAGGAATGCCCTCTTTCTAAGCCATATTACCATCGGCCGATTTGAAATCGCACATAAGTTCTGCAACTCTTTAGGCAATAAAAAATAAATAAAATAAAAAACTAGAACCCATTTATAAACAATAAAATCGCCCATATCACCATACAAGGATTTAGGCTTAGTATTTCACTTTAATGTGGTTCTTCCACTTTTTACGATTACCTTCTTATCGCGCTGAGGCTAGCGTTTGTGTGACTTGCCATTGTATTAGTATATATTTCGCCTAGGAAATCTGCACTTTTTCACAAATTTCACTTTCCCCCCACGTCCGCGGTGATAAATCGAAATAAAAAAGTCATACCTATGGCAGAGTAAAACTATCAAAGTCGAAATGGGCGTTTATCCTCCAGCAATTGGCTTCAGATTTGATGGTCCTACTCCGAGTTGTTGAAAAAACTTTTCAAACTATCACATTTTCATTTTGTTTCTTTTTAGTGAAATTTATTCTGCGCGTCCCTGCTTTTCCTTTCTCTTTTTACAATTCTGGGCGGAAATAAAAATTTAAAAAAAAAAAAAAATTCTTCTAACCCTTTTGGCCCGAGGGTGGACTTCTGCACAAGCACACATCTAACACTTCAATTATGCCCTCGGGGTTTTACGAGCCGTTCGCAAAGTTTATTTCCCGCTCGCCAGAAGGTTCCACCACCCATTCGCAAAAGGCAACTACGTCGGCATTGTCGTCATCATCATCATCTTCATCATCATTGGAATCACGGTCACGTACTCTTCGGTTTCTGGCTTAATTCAAAAGCATTTGAATCTTATTAACTCGGGCTGGCTGTGAGAGCATCGGATCCGAATGGAAATGAGACCAGAGGGAGGTGGTTTACGACTCTGCCATTATTCAATGGCTCGAAAACTAAGACATCATTCAAATATAAAATGAAAATAAAAATTCAAATAGACAAAGGGAGGAAGCATCTTTGGCGAATTGATTCAGAAAAGGCACTGGTGGCGGCGGCGGCGGCGACAACAAGCGCGAGGATGATAATTCCGATGGGGATTTTGGCGGCCAGCGCTAGGAGGGTTTATGCTTTTTACGAGCCACCATCGTTTCACTTGTGGAACTTGTATTCATCGAGGTTCTTGTTTGTTAAAGTGGTTCTTTTGAAGAATATGTTTCTTTTATTCTCCCTCTGATTGTTTTCAGTTTGAATTTTGTTTCGAAAGAGGGGGGGCGGGTGACTTATTTAATTTTTTTAAGTCGGAAATGTAAGTGCTCTCTCCTTGATCAAAAGTTGCCATACGTGACTGAATCTAAGATTTCCTTTCAGGGGGAAAACTCGCCGCAGGACATCTAATTTTACCACCTGACCTTGAGAAGCGCTCGTCGGTCGTCGGTCCTTGGCCCTTGAAAGGATTTAATTAAAATACCCCGCATGCACAAGCGCCTTCTGTCGCCTCCCATCACCTTTGGCGTATAAAACGCGCTGCCAAATAATATATAAATATACATAAAGGCAGGCGTTCGGTATCACAGCCTGTCAGTGCTCGGTACACTGGTCGGCTCGTTAGTCCTCCCGCCATAAATTCGGATTAATATCTTAATTTTATTTCCTCCCCGTTGGCGCTGGACTGCGTAAGCGTACCTACAATAATCGAAAAGAAAATAAAAAATTAATAAACGCCTCTTCCCTCACGCGGGGACTTGTTACCTATACAGTCCCGGCCTTCGCCCAGCTAGTTCCGCACTCTTGGTCCTTAAATAAGAAAAAATTTCGACAGTTTGTCCAAATTACACTCGCAATCTCATTTGTTATTCTGCGAGCGAGAAAAAAAAGGACCAACGACACATAAATTTTAAATTCAATTTTGAGAAATTATGAGGGGGTGTCACCCTTTTTTTTATTTTTTTTTTTGTGCAAACAAATAAAGGAAACTTTTCCACTTACCTTTGTGGAAGCGACTGCCTGTCAATGCGTAACATCGCTTTAACCGTCAATTATTCCCAACAATGGCGTTGGGGAGGTAGTCGCCTCGGAACCCTTTTGCTGGTTTCTTTTCTTTTGTTCGCTTTCAATTTATATCGCCCCCTATAACATCCTGTTTCGATTAACTTTACAGTTTTCCTTTTTCTACGCAGTTTGATCCTTTTCGCCGGTTTCGTCTACTTAATGACTCCAACTCGTCGTACACCGACAACAGGAATAATTGATCATTTTGAGCAATTTTCCCAGCGGAAAGTGGAAAAGTTTTTTGATTCAGTGTTTGCCCGGGCCGTGGCGGCTTTTTGTGTGGCGACTTTGCTGAACTTTTAGGCTACGCGGAAAGGTGCAAAGGAGCTGGTCTATTCATTTTGTGTTTGGGCTTACAATTTTTGTGCATTCTTTGCGGGAATATTCCAGAGATGTACACGCAGAAGGGGAAACTTTTCCAACTACAGAAAGTATAAATCTTGATGCGGGTCCCGTTGAAAGTTTATGATGTAAGCTCCTTGCCACTATGTGGGATGGGGACGGTTGTAAAATGAAGAAAGTTCGGACGGCGAAGCCAAAGATGCAAACGAAGAAAGGACGATTTTCTTTTACTATTATTGCATCGGTATAATAAATCAGTTGGCCGGTTTAATAAAACAAAAGAAGTTTGGACAGTGGGGGCGAGCGGCGAGAAATGGATATGAAAGTTCTTTGGGTTAAAAGTTAAAATTGTTAAGCGAAGATGACAGAGGGGAAGGTCGGTTGGACATATTTCATTTCGAAACTGGATGGAAATGCGTCTTCTTGTAATTGGGCCTTACCAATAAACATTTTTAGTTCCGACTCTAAATCTTAGCAGTTTTGCTATATTTTCCTAAATTTCGCAATTGTGAGCTGCCGTAAATATAAAGTAGAGACGGCAGATTGTCTCTGTTTGTAGAAAATCTGTAAATTTTTCAAAACTTTTCGCCATACCTATGCCAGAGGGTGGATAAATGTCTAAAGTTCTGACAGAAGTCGATCCCAGTATTCATATAGCAATATCTTGGAGACTTTTGAGGAAAATTTCGACCTCACAGTCCATCTGTCAAAGCGTATAACAACAGCCTAAGCTTCGGCAAGGAAAAAAGTCGTAAAAATCTAAGAAGAAGTACTGACGCCTAAGTCTATGGTCCTTTTTACCCTACGCCTTCGCCTGCTGGGTTTGAGTATGTCGAAAAGGCGTAAAATTTGCATTCCATGCCATTTATGCAGCCTTCTTCTTCTTTTCCCCCTTTTTTTCTGTTTCTTTTAATTAAATCAGTTTCTTTTTATTGCTCTCGCCTTTTTGCGTGATCCTTGTCAGTGTCCTGCATTTGCCCTTGAGGTATGATAAGATGATGACATTTGCTTGTCTTTAATTTTACGATTTCATCATTTTAACTTTGCACTTGGCGAGGGAAGAACTCGTTTCGCATTGTTATCTCTACGAGAATGTGAGCAGCATTCTTTTAGGCTATAAGCCAAACCTAGGTATCCCATCAACGATATTAATCAGCCCACAGCGGGGTGTACTAAAGATTTGCATTCCTCGTCGTCTTTCGCTTGTGTATTTTTTTTTTTTTTTTTTTGACTACGATTTTTTAATGACAATTTTAAAAGTAGTAAAACGTTTTTCTATCGTTTTGGTTCGACAACGCACTGAAACTGAGACTGAGACTGAGAGTGTGGAAAACGGAAAAGTCGTAAAAAAGAAAGAATATTCCATTTCCATCTCGCGAAACTCTGGTGAGGTTTTACAAATTAGAAACAACGCTTAAGGAGTGTGCTTTCGTTTTTATTTCCCTTCCCAAAAGGACGAGAAGACGAAGACTGGCCTGGGGATGAAGGGAGATTTCTTATTTTCTTTTTCTTTTCTCTCTTTGTACAATTTACAAAGCGAGCCCTCAAAGTCGGTATTGGGGTTGGGGTACCTATGGTATGGAAAATGTAATGAGACAAAAATTTTTGAATTTTATTAATATTTACAATTTCCATAGCTGGATGAACAGGATGATTGCCGATTACAAAAAGGAGGATACGTAATTTATCACTGGAATTTCCAGCATACTCGTACATAGCTTCAGGATTTTTGGGGGGAGAGTATTATTTGTTTGATGTCGAAAGATAAATCGAACAGAAATGGTCAAAGGTATCTTCATCAAGTTTATTGAACAAATATTCCAAGGACATGGTTTCTACACTACGGAAATGGTTTTCGGTGAAGCTGAAGAGTTACCTGTGCCTCAATATTGATTTTGTTTTTGAAGTGTACACTGCACAGACATGACATATCTGTCGTACATGAGTTGGGAATGCCACCCGGATGTGGTGTGTGTACTATTGAAGTATAGAGATTTCTCGAGGGTAGAGAGAATTTCAATATCGGCATAACTGTAGATGATTTTGTGTATCCATTCTGTTGGGATATTTACCAAAGCCACTATCGATTCAAGATTTTTTGAAGGGAAATCATAAGGTGGACATAAAGTTGAGTCTCTGGGGGTTTTGAAAACGAGTCCTGGTATTTTACATGAGCACAAAGTGCTTGGCCTTCAGCTCGGATCGCAGTTTTTGAAATAAAAAATTCTGAGAACACATTTTTACCGTCACAGTCACTTTGGGGGCTGAGTATACCTATGACATCCAGATACCTCCAGATACCCACGTATCGATTTACAGGAAGCTATTTAAAGGTAGTCAACTCTACACGATTGAGAGTGATGGAATAAAAACACCTTCCCGAATGACGCACGCTTTAGTTATAATATTTCGAATTTCAAATGTCGATATCAGTTGCCATTTGTTTAATGTGCACCCCCCTGGGAGATATATCCTTTTCCCTATCTCACACAACACCTTTGGGGATGTAATTTAACGTCATCCGTTCTCTGATGCTGCTCCATCATCCGGCAGTATTGATTTTATGCGCAAATGTCATCCCAAATCATATCACCGAAGAGAGCAAGACACCACCCACCTCCGACTTCGGTTTAAATATGCTCACAGGATTCACACGAAATCCATTTAATTTTGAAAATTTCACATCTAATGGTTAACCATAGCAAAGAGGAGCAAAAAGCAAAGTGCGCGACTGGGTCGCATGAAACTTTCTCGTTCGTCAAAAGTTTGGTCGAGTCAATTGGTAGGTAAAACGAGGTAAAAAGCTCAGAAGCAAAAGTACATCAAATGTATGAGTAGGTCTAGGTAGTGTTAAATAAAATTCACTTTTAGGTTATTCATTCAATATGACAGTACTTTTCAATGTGAGTTTAGCTCTCAGTAACGGACAGTTTTCGGAAGAGGTCGGATTTTGGATATTGATTTTTTGAGAAATAATTACAAAACTGATTTATTAGAATTTTTTGAGAAAAACTAAGTACCGGATCTTATTTAAGATACCGATATTATCTTTAATTTGAATTTTGAGCAAAATCATTACAGCGGTTTTTGTAAAATTTGGCAGACAAAACGGTACCAAATATTGTTTAGTTTGAAAAATACTATTGCTTAACTATTTAGCTGAAAACTGATTATAAGTTATTGTTTAGAATGTTAGCATTAGAGGGTTTTTAAAGTTTTATCGAAATGGAAAAAAGCGTTTTCGAGACATGAGGATTTGTAAAATTAGCGTTTTCGGTAATTCGAATTAAAAATGAATGACGCACTACTTTTGAGGATGTCAATTTTACTCTAAGTTTGCATTTTGGGCGAAATCGTTACTGCCGTTTTCAGGTAAACTAAAGAAAACTAAGTTTTTAAAAAACGTTTTTTTTTTTTAAACTACTTTATAAAAAAATCCATTGTACGATAATACAGAGAAAAACTAAGTCTACTATTAAGTAAAAAATGACTATATTACCTCAAAAAATAATTTTAATTTCAATCGTATAGACCGTTTTCGAGATACATATTTCCAAATATGAAAAGTACCGTTATACGATTTTTAAGCGAAAAACCGAGTATACAGTCTTGTTAGTCTCATCTACTTAAGCTTAAATATCAGTTTTGGTCAAAATCGTTAGAGCCGTTTTCGAACAAATCAAAGTGGTACGAAAATTTTACATGGGAAGTAGCTACCAATAATTTTGAAGTTACCTTGCAAAAAAAAAGTGCCCCGAATTGTAAGCCCCCAAACTCCAGATCCGAAGTTTTAACCAAATTAGGGCAGATGTTTAGGCTGTAGACCGCCCGGGAGTATACGCACAGACAGGCAGAAAGACAGACAGACAGACGGACAGACCGGACAGAATTTCGTGACCCACTTTTTTGAGTTCCTCTATCATCGTAATGTCAGAATTGATTAACATCTGGAGTTGGAAATTTTGTACGAATACAATATCTTTCTCGTACTACGCAATCAAGAAAGTTAAAAAAAAACACCAACCTCTTTTTAACACCCTATCTCGCTGTGTCTCTGGGATGTTATTGTTGCTGGTGTGGTTATCGTCAAAATCCCTGACAGACATTTGACAGGAATCTTGCTAAGTTATTTAATACCCACCACCACCACCTGGACTCTCGCGCAATACAAAGTGCAAGCTCTGATATACATTCGAGCGGAATCCCTTCTCAAGGATGTTTAATAATTGATTAAGATTTTATAGTCCAATTTGAATTTTGCAGGACTAGCCGCCAATGACGGGTATATGTATATGGACGTCCCTCGCCCTTGCTTGCATTAAGCCTACTCTGGGCTTAGCTAAAGGATTAATTTGTCCTTCGTAAATGGAGTTCAGTCGCTCCTTCAGAGTTGGCTAAGCAAATTTATTATTAATACTGTTATATGAGATCGACGTTGGTCTTCCTCGGCGCCCTCGCTACATTATGGCACATTAAATTGTTATTAACGATGTGATGTGTGTGTTTTGGGGGAAAAATGTCGCCAGCCTATGCCAAAGTAACTACTATTCATCCGGAAAGCCAGGCGATATATCAAGCCTAAACCGGAGAGCAAACACTCGTGCGGTGCGGCGGCGGCGGATGGTGGTTGATGAGAGCGAATTTTTCGAGCACATGCCGAAATTGATTTTGATTGATAACAGCAATCTATATATATGAATGTGGGTGTGCACATACAGGTCGTATCAGTATAGGGATACAATCCGTAGATCCGATTATGGGATCGTGATTTGCGGCGAAACAAAGCGTGGTATATACGAAATGCAGCCGACAACAAGTGAAATGGAATATTTGCAAATTGAAATGTTGACGCATATACCCGCCCTCTTTAAGAGGATTATCTTTTGTTGGGAGTAATTGAAAAATGTTTCACTAATGCCGGGTTTTTTACTTTACCAGATGGTAATTGAATTTCCCTCCAGGGGGCTAATATTTTATTTATACAAATGCCTGTGGGGTAGAGTGAGTTGCTTCGTTTTGGGATCATGTAAATTGTAATTGAATTTAACTACACATGTGTGAATATTAGCGGAAGAGCGACATGTAACCACCAGTTCGATGAAGATTGTCCGCGGGTCTGTGGAGTAAACCAGTTCTTGATTAGAACCGCTCTTAATCTCAGTAGGCAACAGTGGAGTCTGCGATTGCGGAAAAGCCTCAAAGTTTCTAATTTGAACAATTTTTTTTTTTTTGCTATTTTGACCCTTATTTTATATTTATAGAAACTCGAATTTGTTTGGAAATTTAATTTTATTTTTACTCTGAATATTCGTACACAAGTATATGAAGACTAAAAATTGGGTTTCTTAGAAAACTATGAACTATGGAGACGAAAAGAACGACCTCTATGAAGTATTCAAAGAAAAACTAAATTTATTAAAGACTAAATTTAACAAGTTTAGTAAAATGAATATAAATGCGACCCACTATTGCCAGACTTCAATTTTTAAAATATGTTCTGATTCATAATTTTTCTTTTTTTTTAAATAAAATTTTAGAATTTAAAGGTTCAAACTGAATTGTATAAACTTCTATTTGCGGCTTCATTGGAAAATTGGAAACAGCTAGGTATTTGGGGAGAGGCGTGAAACTTCCTTTATTTTGCTGCTGCAGCCCCTGAAACAAATTATTTTACCGCTAAATCTTCTGAAACAATTTATTTTTTTTCGCTAATTCTACTGTAACAAAATATATTTTAACCCTAGAACCTCCTCAGAGAATTTATTTTACCCTGTGAACCTTCTGAGAAAATTTAGATTGTCAATAAGTTTTTATTTAAATAATCTTAGTCTTAATTTTAAGCTTGATAAATGTTAGTTATTATCAAGCTTTATAAGCTTCCTCTGTACATCGCAGCTTATCTCCGAAGGAAAAATTGAGAGAGTTGGAAAAGACGATCACAGAAATATGGAGGTGGTACTGACCACAACATCGAAAGTCACCTCCCTTCTACCTAATTCAAGGCTGCATACAACCGCGTTGATAAAGACGGGCCACGTGAACTTTTTTTCAGCTTCTACAAAAGTCGCCTCGCAAAAGAAGATTCCAATTTTTCCTAGTAAGTAAAGTACACTTCACTTTTTAAAAGTGTTTGTTTTGATTTTAAGAACCGCAAAGTAAAAGTACCCACTCACAATAATGGACACTAATTCTGATTGCCCAACGTGCCATCTTGCGTACCCAAAATGTCGTTCATTACAGGTTGTCCTCCACAATCCCCTTCCATATAAAATGAAAATAAATTATTTACGCCAGCAACTTGAAAAGTTAAGACAATTCAAGGATTTTGCGTTTCCCTCAACCACAGTCCCATTCCCATGCAAGATTCAACATCCAACACCCCATTCTATTAACACGAAGTTCGCCCCACCGTAAGATACCCCATCTAAACAAAGCATCTCCCTCAGTCCATTAGGGGTTGAACTTTTGTTAAAACGCCACTTTCTTACTTCATTACCAGCCGAAAGAGTCATGAATCATAACACTGTTTACGTCCTTTCTTCAAAACAGTTTTCAGTATTCCGCGCTGCCTGACGCCACACCCCATATCCAATTCCATTTCAACACACAGGACTATAAAATCGCGAAATAAATCAAAGAAATGTTATTCAGCCTTGATTTATCTGATTAATCCCTTATTTACGATTATGAATAGATTCACAACATAAACGATGATTTTCCGAGCGTGCACAGATAGCGCAAGGAAAGGGCAAACAAAAAATATTGTTATCCTTCCAGACGATTAGTCGTACACACTATATGGCAAATAATGCGTGACGAAAATTCCCAACCAACTGGGTGTTGAAAACTTTTCTACATATACTCGTATTTTGTACCTAAGAGTAACAACTTAAAAAAAAAGGAAGAAAAAAAAAAACATGTAACACAAATGTCACGTTAAGAGAATGGCAATAAATAGCAAAATGTCCAAAGCGCATTATAAATAATTGCGTAAGTATGATAAATGTCCTTAGATCATTCATTTATCATTTTTTGTTGTCGCTTCTGATGCTGACCCTTGCCTCTCCCGTGGGGAATAAAAGGGGCAAACTGTACAGAACAATGAACAAAGTGTGGAAAAAGTTAAATTGGTATATCCTTGTTGTGTGGACATCTATGGGATTAATGGGCATGTACACACAGTTGAGTGGAGCCATTAGGTGGCTGGAGTAGATGGATGTGGATGATGTCACAATTTAAATTGAATCAGTATCTGAATTCTGAAAGATCGTATCGGATAAAAACTGTCACATATTTATAGGCTTAGGCGACGATCAGTCAGCACAAGTTGTTTGTCATTGCATATACATGGGGGTGTCCAATAAGAAATATTGTATTCATTTTTTTGGTCTCTAATTGGTTGGAAGACGAATGATTGTTATGTCTGCTTTAAGAGATAAAAGGGCTCATTGCCTTTCGGGGATTCGATTTTGGATAGAGAACTACGTTTTTCGAAGAGATTGGTGTCATTTTTCAAATGTCTGAAATACATCAGAACTAAAGTGAAAAACATTCATAAGACTGGCACCAAAGGCCATACAAAAGCCCTACATCAAACGAGGGATAAAAATTTCGTATTTGACGTTGTAACATTAGAAATATGTTTCTCCCTTGCACACAAACGTTTTGCAAGGTCGTTTTGATGTTTTATTTATTTTGTTTGACTTAATTCGATAATACCCAAAGTTTTCTACATTCATTGAGTAGTGCGGATGAGTAGTAAGCACTCGCAGAAGTGAATACTTAGGTAGGTTTCTTAAAAGTACAAATCAAAGAGGCTGCAAAGGAATTTTCAAATCGAAAGTACTTGTCAAAGGGGATTGGAACAGCGCCCTCTATGTCTGAGCACTGTATATGAAACCAAGCCTCAATAATATCTAATTGGATCCATGGGATATTAGTTTACTGAATTAGTCGGGCACATCGCAACCCATCCTAAGCCAAGTTTCCAATAACCAAGCACCATCTACATCGATGGAATTTTCTGGAAAAGTCTTCACACTTAAACCTGGAACTTGTTGGAGACTTTGAGAGGTCGTTATACAAGCGTTACAATTCTTTGACAGAAAAAAAAAACACGTTGCTCTCCCTTTTTAAGGAACCTTATTAGTTTCGCTCTTGTCCGTCTGTCCGAACCCACTAGAACAATTTTGTACCTAGGGCTATCTCAGAAACTAATTGACGTAGAACGCTAAAATGTGCCTCGTTTTATTCGCATTGCCAAAAGTTAAATTTCCCTCCTTAGAATATTTGCAAAAACCGCCCTTTTACTAGAGGGACCGTTTAGAGAGGATATACCTTTGCTACCTTTGCTCTCTTCCTTCTTTTCAAATTCTACGAGCTAGGAACACTTGCAGCTCCCTTCGTTGATTGTAGTTCCTCTTCCCCGTTGGTAGATGTGGAAATAAATCCAAACCACGTTTGAACTTTGTCACGCCAACAAATGACGCTGATGTCAAAACCAAAGGCTTTTATGAAACATCAAACGAAAATTGTCCAAATAATAAAGAGAACTGCATTTCGACAACAAACCCTTTCACAACACACCCCCTCAGACAATTCATACGAGAAGCTCATTCCCTCCAGTAGCGCACATTCTGCACAATTGTCCCTTTGCGGAAGCAAGCATTCGAAACCCACCGTTGCAACTTCCTATATTCCTTGTCCTTTTTGTTCCCTTCCAAATGCCACTCTAATTTGGATTGAAAACAAGAATTTATTTGTCACAAAATTCGATTGCAAAAATTCTTCACAATCTCACATTTCCAATTCACAAAGGACAAAAAGGACACACCCATACACCCACACACACAGTGAGAAAAACCTACCGAAATAGGAAAATTTCCCATTCGGTTGGGTTCTCCAAATGTTTGCGCCAAAGTTGGAATGTGTTTCATTTAATTGAACTGCAGACGCATGCGATAGGAATGCCGTATATAGTATCCGATAGTGAGGAGCTGTGGAGCACCCTATACAAGAAGGACAAAAAGATGCATTCTCTACACCACACGCAATCGAATTAATTCGAAAACGGAGTGTGAGCCGCGTTTACCCTTTGGCAAGCACAAATTCGGACGCAGGCAGTAGTGACCATTCAAGGATATCCACTTGATTTCGGATAATACCCTGGGACACGACAAATGAATTATCATGAAAACAAATCAGCCTTTGTTATGTGTGCATAGGCATCAAAAAGGGCACAAAAGTCCTTTTGCGATCGCCATATACTCGTATATCGAATCAAAAATTGACGAGATTAAATTTTGAATCCTTTTTTCCTGGCAAAGGAGAGAGAAAAATACTTTTCGGCATACACGCGCTGGAACAAAAGGGTTTAGCTGGATGATATTTTTCAAGAGAGATCCTGCAGCCCTGAATCCTGATTGCTGCTACATGGCGAATGTCAGTGGTGGTCCATGAAGAGGCTTAGGATTTCCGAAAATTCCCGATTGAAAAGGGGGTAGGCCTTCGGTCAGTTATGAGCCGTATACACTGCTTATCGATGAAGGATTTCCTTGTCGTCGCCATGCATTCACAGCCATATGTGCGAGGTCGGGGTGAATAATAAATGTATATTTGTCCATGTGCTGCCAACGGGTGGCGGTAATGGCAAAGCCGGCGCTGTAAAAAGGATATTAAAGACTGCGAGTCTGACAAAATGAATTTAAATATAAAACTGAATCGGATTCCCAATCGGAAATTGACATTTTCCAGCTGTGCGCCAGGGGGCTTATTGATTCGGTTTCGTTTCGTTGAATGTGAATCCTTTTTTTTATGTATTTTTTATTTTTTTATTTTGCTGCCGGCTCTTTCTGTTTATGTTAATATCCAGCACAGTTCGTGCGTGAGTCGGAGGCAATTTATATAGCTTTTAAATGGTACTTTTCGAAAGGATTAAGGTGGTGGGAGGTGGCGGGATCGCTCGCCTCCCAAATCCATTAATATTAATAGTAGAGAATCCCTTACAGGGAACGGCAGATGAAGAACGTAATCCATCATTGTCATCGTGGGTATAGAAGCTGTTCATAAGATATTGGGCCGCGCGCACTCTGCACTCAAAGCGAAGGTCATCCGAATCGAATCAATGTCGCGAAAAAAAAGCTCGTTAGACGGGGATTTTTCTGTATTTTTTCTTGTGTCGAACCCTTTTTTCGTCGGTCGCCCAAAATCGCGAGTGCGAGAAAACTGTTACAAATCCTTGCGTTGTCATAGTCATTAATTTTTAAGCACAACCATCGAAAAATGGGGGTGGGGGAACGAACAACTTGCGATGTGTCACACATAAAGAACGAAGAAATCAGGCGACGCTCTTGTCAGGTTCGCTGTCGTCAATAGCTCATCAATCTAATCGGTTAATGTATAGTAGTCGGTCGGCTTCGCCATTACCGCTGCCAAGTGAATTTGTTTTCTTGGATTTGTGATGGTTAACGCTTGATCTACTACCCATACACGGGGTATTTCTGTTGTTTCACTTCGACGACCCCCAGGACATCCCCTATATATACACCACCCCCGATGATGGGCCTTGAACTGCGATGTATATTTTTTCCTTCATTCGTACGCGTGTGTTTATGGATAGCTCGGAGGATGGAAAGTCATTTACTTAATGTAGTTTTTCCTTCGCTTGTTCCTCATGTTATTGTGTTGTGTTGTGTTTTGTTGTTGTTTGATGTCCTGATGTGTTTGTTTTGGCTTTTATCAAGCGTTAGCGATAAGGCCGAAAGTGGATTGTGTCGGGATTGCCAGTTGGAATGGGAAAGAGACAGGAAGGAGCGCTGGAGACATTGATATGAGACTGCAATGTCATTATTATGCCACGATGACTGTCAGCTATCGATTTTGGATGGTTTCTGGTTGTTTGTCGTTCCTATATTTAGCTGTGTAAGAGTACAGAGATAGGGTGTGTATCTTCCCTTCCCCCGTTGACATGTTGAGCGGAAAGTATACCAATTCGATGGGAAGGGCAATGTGATGACGATGAGATATGGCATACCTATACCTATAATTAATCAGAAAGTCAAGTGACATGCTGTCCTAAACTCCTTTCGAAATTGTTTTGCGGCAGATCCGTGCAAATTTGGGCGGCGGCTTCCTTAACAGATGTTCTGCTGTTATTTAGCTACCTCGATTTCCCTGTAGGTACAGATTTTTGAGTTTCTGGAAGCCATAAGTAGGAAGTTGCCATACTCCACCGTTATGAATTCACATAAGTTCTCCTTAGACAGTCGCAGTGGCTTAGTGGTTAGTGTCTTGGACTACTAATCGAGGGGTCTCAGGTTCGAATCCCGCAAAAACCAAAATTCCAACTTGGAGTTTTTTTTTCACTGCCCTACCTCTCGCGAACGTCTGACAAACATCCGAGAGTATAAACTGTCTTGAAGGAGCTTCTCAATAAGCCGTTTGGAGTCGGCATAAAATTGTAGATCCCTTGCTCCGGACCTGTTGCGCCAACTATTTATTTTATTTTTATTATGTCTATAGACGTACGCATCTTGTCGATCCGCGTGGATTTTTGAAAAATAATCGCTGATTTCCCTGCTTTGTCATCGCCGTAACGTCAATTGTTTCACACAAAATATAGGTACATCGCATAGAGTTCGCAGATGAACTTGCCGGCGAACAAAATCTTCCCCAGACGAACTTTAAACTAAAAATACGGGCATCGTCTATGAAGTCCACCCCATTCCAAGGAAACGTGGATCCCAATTCCAAATTTCACCTAAATTCATCATTTCATCTATTCCCCCAACGACCCATCATGCAATATGCGCGTCAAAGACGCACCATCCTATACTGCCATCATCTATTTATCTTATCCAACGCAGAGTATGCACTCCCCGCACCATATAAAGTGTATACCAGAGCAAAGTCTCATGTTTCTTGAGAAAATATTGTTATACGGCGAACATTTTTCATTTTTCATAAAGTCCTTGCAACAACAACAACTCAAAGTAGACACATACATCCGGGGATGTGAGTAGATCCCGCGCCACACCATACAGCATGACAAAGCAAGAGATTTATGAACTCGTAAAAAACATTTTTATACTCTCCTCGCCGAGGAGAACGCCACTGTGAACGAATCAAGGATATAATATAATATAACCAACTTTCAAATGCAAGGAGAATAAACGAAGGAAAAAAAACAAATTTAAAGAAGCAAACTGAATCCTTTTGGGACACCGCAGCAGCAGGAGAACGGAAAAAGAAAATATGAGAAAATAATGATTTTTGCGGCCGCAAATTTTATAAGCACCGAAGGACGAGTGTCGGATATATGTACATTGGCACTTTCTCTCTCATTTTAGCAAAAAAAAAAAAACGAAAGGATTCACAGCGATTTCTGTCCAAGGTTATCAAATAGAACGTCTGGCAGTAAAAAAATCACCGTAGTATGCACTTTTGTCAAGAGTTTGTGTCTGTCAGCAGAGAGTAATGAATGGTAGCCCATAAAACCGAGGCGGTTCCACATCGTCTTCCCAGTCGAGAAAGCCCCCATATCCTGTCAGATTTTTATTGCAATGCCTTGTTTCTCCATAGATCCGCATATGCTCTGCCACATGGGATGACGAACAAGGGAAAGGGATACTCATATCATCGTATTAAAATAGTGAATATAAATGTGACATATGAAACAACAATCAAATTGATCATATACGATTGCGTATGTATACGTTGTACGCCCCCCAACGAACGAAACGAAAGCTAAAAAAGGGACCACGACGACAAAACGACGCTAGGAGTGAATTTTATTGATGGAATAATATTTTCCTGTCGACTTTGGTATTTTGTTTCCCATCAGGATCAGGACTCAGGAAAACCAGAAGGAGGAGGACCCCCACATAAGGAGGTGGGTTTCTTATATTTAATACCCCCTTGTGAGACGTTCTTGTTTTGCAAACTGAAGGGATTGTTGTCGTTCGCGCCAGTTCCATCGAGGTGATGAATGAATTGCGTTCATCATCGCGTTTATATTGAAACAAATCACATGTCGTGGTAGGTGGTACCTCGCATCCTTTTGGCATCGATTTGAGTTTCACATTTCATACCGCAGTCGCAGTGAATGGATGGCGGCACATTGGGCAGGGCCAATATATTCCATCTTGTACATTTGGATATCTTTCGAATCATTTCTCATTGGAATTCCATTTCATTATAGATTTAGTGTGCGGTGGCGGCGTCTGATGTGCCTCCTTCGGCCGCTTGGGTCCTGCCCTTTCGATTGCATTAGGGATGTAGGATTTAAATATTTCATTTCAAGTTGGATGTGGGACGCACTGAATGCGGGCTCTAGCTATCAGTCGTGCCTTGATTTGATGGGAAGGTACTTATACATATTTAAATGGGGAGCTGTTCTATTTTTTTCTTTTATGGGGAATCGCAGGTTAATTTGAAGGGTGGGCACGTAATGTTGGTATAGAGGGTCTATCAGTATTTAGCTGGGAGCTCATTTGCATTCCGCGAGTTCGGAAAGAGATCCATAGTCTAGCCGTCAGGAATCGGCAAAGCGTGCGAGTTTACGTGTTGTCTGGCTGATTTATGTCTCAATACGAAAACAGTTTCGTGGCAGGAGTGTAGAAAGAAGCGAATACGAGGGAGTCTCTGGAACTGCGAAAGCTTACCTAAACTGATAACCAACTATTGTCCTGCATGTGCTACCAGTTTGTACTTTACCTGCCCATCGCACCGGCTGTTCGAACTAAGAATACACCTCTCCCTCTCCACAGAGTCACTTACCACGTCCACTACTGTCCATCTTCGATTCGGTCAGTTGCAAATAAAACCCATAAAACATTAACGTACCCAAGTATGTATTTTCTGAGAACTTGTTACAAAAATACTGCCGTTCTTAACGTAGGTATTCATACAACTCCATACTTGTAAAAAAAAAACACCTTTTTGTTTAATAAAAAAAATAAATAAATATACGTACATGCCTTAACAAAAAACAGTCTTAATGTAAACACAAAAGCAATGAAAGCGAAGCTTACAACTAATTCCTGATCTTACGACTATCGAGGATTTCGGTCCAACCCCCTTGTGGAATGATAAAAGCCAATCAACTGAAAATTGAAATGCGCGCTCACTTCTCCTCGATGTCCTCTTTGTAGAGCTCTTTGAATATCAGCTTTTGTATCTTGGTACGGATTCTGAGCTTCTGTGCCGAGTTCAGTTGCTTCATGTACGGATGCAGGCTCAACAGGTAGTGGTAGTCGTCGTCTTCGGGCACCGCCGACGAGGTTTCCATTGTCGAGGAACCATTGAAATTACTGTCCTCGGAGAGGCGTTGTCTCTTCAGTTTCAGCGAGGGGACATTGTTGTGATTGCCAAACGATGACGATTTGTCGTTGTAGAGGCTGGTGCTGTCGGACATACTGTTGTTTGTGGAGGGATGTTGAGGCGATCGCTTTTTCGAGCTGTATTCGGTACGCTTCGGGACCAGTGGCTTGGGTGGATCTTCCATGTCGTCGTCGTCGACGTCATCTTCGTCGAATTCCTCATCGCTGTCGGGAATGCGAATGAGACCGTTTGTGAGGTCTGGCTCGACGAGCGTTTGTTCGTATTCCTGCGGATTTGACTGCGAGAAGTAGAACATTGTGTCCTGGTCGGTTTTCGGCAGGCGATGGCGCATGTGTTCAGCTGGAAGGATGAGGAGAGATTCGTTAAAAAACAAAACTGACAGAGTGACAACTGATGTTTAAGAATATTTTGAGTTAAAGACGATTCCCAGCTCATATCTGTCACTTGAAAGTGTTGATAAAATTTAAAAGTAGCTTTGGTTGTTTATTAATTATTTATCAACATCATTTTCCACTCAAAAATATAAGTGCTTACAAAAATATCCACTCAACCCTTACCATACAAAAAAACAACAAACAACAAACCCCCAATCCAATCCATAGACCCCACAAGTTACCACCCACTCCATCGACTCAAACTATAATCACTCTCGTTATCCACAGTCACGATAAGTAACTCAAAAACCACTTCCCAACTAATCACTCCAACATTATTCACCTGCCAGCTGCCACCTGTATTTGCACTGCCTTACCATCAACTCATTCCAATTTTGCGACCCCCTCGCCATTCGTTTGCAAATCACACTCAACTGCTAACCCACCCCCCAGGGCCGCAATCAACTTGTTCACGCACTTCTTCGCTGTTTCGCCTAAAACCCTAAAACCCACAAAACCAGAAACCACCCAACTCACGATTCACCACTAAACAAAACATGTTAACGAAAAGGGAAAAGAAAGCAAACTCACTTAGGAACAGCAGCGCATAGTAATGTATCCACTTTGACTCATGCTGTGCCGGTTGGATCAGAAAGTCTCCATTGTCTCCGCGCGGTATGCGTTTGTATTCGACGCGAAAATTGTCACGCAAGCCTTTCCACTTCGCCTTCAGTACCACCTCTGTGAAGAGAAAAGAAAAAAACGGAAAAATGTGTTCAATTGGTTTTGGTATGGTGAATGGTGCTGACTCATAGAAGAGTCGAGCGCGGAGATCAACCTACTTGGCAATTGATGAATGGATGACAGCTCTTCCCACATCTGCTCGAGAAACGGCTTATTGCAGTGATAATTGCGATTCCATATCGCGGGTCGATTCTCCACGTCTTTGATGAATCTTTCCACGTTGAGCACAATCGACGAGTTGCCCTTTAGTGCCATGATAGCTGTGTGCCTATGCCTGTGCCTGTGCCGTTGGTTGTTGCGCGCTCGCTACACTCCAATGAATGATTGAGAACGTTCGCAAAGCAAAAATGTTCTCCACTAACTACGCTCGTCGCTGTGTGCGTAGCTACCCAAGCAGTGAGCCTATATACCTATCTGTGTGCTCCTTAGGGGCAGCAATATAACAGCAGTGGCAGCAGGAAATGCCAATTGCCCAGCTATATGGGAAGGCAACAACAACCACCACCAACGTTGTCGTCGTCGGAGAGTGTCAGCTGGCAATCTACAAGGAATGCTTGGATGGGCTGCTGCTGCTGCTGCTGCTGATGGTCTCGCCTTGTGTGTCGGTATGCGCGTCCCTGTTTTGTTATTGCTGCGAACTGACTGCCAGTCAGTTGAATCGCTTTCGACGTTTTTTGGGGAACTCACAGTCAGAGTCACAGCCGGCGTCAGTCAGTCAGTCAGTCAGTCGGCCGACCATAAAGTATGACCCGAAAGAGGAACAGGAAGACTCGCGGAAAAACACAAAACACAAATAAAGCAAAAACCAATGTCTGGGTATAGCAGAACAGGCGGAAAAGAACCGGAGAAATGTATGTAAACCTTCTCTAGCAGAGAGTCCACGCTCAACTGAACGTTTCAGCGTTGGCAGGCAAGCTATGCAGCGACAGCTACAGCCAGCCATCCAGCCCCAGCTAGAGCTCAGTCGTCGTCGTCATCGTCATCATCCAGTTCCATGGAAAAACGACCCAAACCCAAAGCAAGCAATATACCAGCGTGCGACATACATACAGTTCGTGGACACCACAGCTCACAGCTGCTGGTGGTGCTGCTGCTGCTGCTGGTGGTTGCTGGCTGGCATGGCGCAGCAGAGCAGGAAAAAGCAAAGCGCACGAACAACAACAACGACCGACGCGGCAACGATGAAACGAGCAGCTGCTTGGCTGCGGGTTGGTTGGTGAATTCTCATTTCCAGCCGCCCATCATAGCCGAAACACGCTTTCGGTTCGGTCTATACACTCGCTCTTTTCTTTTCTTTTTTTTTTTTTGTTTTGGTTCGGTTTTGCTCGATTTTCTTCTCTCTGTCTGTTTTTTTTTTTTTTCATCATCTGCCCCCAAAACTGTGACTGCGACTGTGAGCCGCGCTACAGTTGTGATGAAAGGAAATGTTTCAGGTGCGACTTTTCTAGTCATTCACTCGGAAATGTTTAAAATGATGACATTGAACTGACAGCTGGCTAAAAATTAAATGGAGCTGACGACAACCTGATCAACAGCTGTTGGCTTCTTTTTCTTATGTCAATATCTCTATTTGACACGTGTATGAGAATAAATCATAGCATTCGCATTTCGTTCGCTTCGTGTTCCCTGAACAAAAATTTCGTTCGCCCGCAAGTTCGTCCAAGAATCCCGGGCGATATTTTTCAGAAATGCGGTTGAAGTCTTTGCGACAGCGTATAAATAATGTTTAATGTCGTTTTCCATTGAGACAGAAAAATCTCTTTTTTTCAGATTCAGACCAGTTTTTCTGCTCTCGAAATCAGGGGTTGAATTACCGCATCCCTGATCGAGTAACAAGTGACTGAACTTGTTATTGTTTTTCTGGTAAAATGCACAAAATTCAGTGACGTATGGCTCGATCATGGATGCGGTAATTCGGCTGGCTGTCATATTTCATGTTCCACTGGGCGCAACAAAAAAAAAGTAAACACTTTTCTTCAGAGTCATACCTACCTAGTAATTTTTCGAATCTCGATTTATGAGCGAGGTTTACACCTACTTACACTTATACCAAAACATATGTCATTTTTCAAACTTTTAAGTGTGTTATAACTTACGTTTTAGACAACAAGTTTGTGAAAAAATAGAAAAAAATTTACATTTGGTCACTGATATGGATATCAACATAAATCGAATGGACTTTTATAAGCACAAATTACAATTTAAAAACAGCTCAATTTCCGCTCCAACTGACAGTCAGAGATGTCGTTTAGGTTTTGTTACTTTTATATGTATAAAAAAAAACTCTATAGGTACCTACGTTTTCGTATTGAATGTAACAAACGCAAACGCAGATGTTGCGTCAACTCGTCTTTGACAGCTAATCAAAGCTATGCATTTTTTTAGCTGCCAACTTTTACTATAGTGGAGCGTCGGATGAGTGTTCCCAGACTTTGAAGACTGTTTTCCTCTTTGTTCATGAGTAAGGGCAATAGCTCTCCCCGATCGATACGATCCAACTCTCAGTAATACGTTACTTTCGCCCACTACTGTGCCTGTCCCTCGTTTATAAATTACACCAGCTATGACTGCGGCAGATTGAGTTGAATCGACATCAACCGGACTGACGCGACGGAACGGGCAGACGAGGCGCATATAGCCCAAAAAAAAAAAAAAAAAAAAAAAACAGGTAAAGGGAAAAGATACAAAAGCATATAGCTGACTGCTACTGCCGCCAGTGCCATTGGCAGACCCAACCAACCGTCCCAACCAGCTAAGCTATGTGTATCCCAGAGATATACCTATACACCCCGCTGCCGCCACTGTCTTTGTCGCTGCTGCTGTGCTGCTGCCAGTTTATCAGTGTTCATTCTCTTGCTCGCTCTCTGGATTATATTCCGTCTGAGCATTGGTGTACATACGGCTACGGCAACGGCGATACAACCACCAGCACCACCATTGTCATTCATCCATCTACCCAAGCATACCCGCACAACAGCGAGAATTTGACATAGCTGGGCGTGTGGGTATACATAGCGCTTCGAGGAACGTGGAACCGAACCAGCAAAAGCAGGCTGAAATCATCACCATCATCTAACAACTATCCGACCATAGCCAACATATCGCCGGTCGCCGCCGCCGCGCCATAGCTGAGTGACAATTCCAAGTTTCGAAGGAAAGAACAAAAAATGAAGTACCTACCACAAAAAAAAAAAAATACACCACACTGGCGAAGGCATCCAAAGGAGGCAAATAACTATACTGTCAGTTGGAAAAAGAAAAGATACAACTACATAGCACATATTCAAGAAAAAACCGCCGAAGCACTCTCTGGCTGGGCTGGGCCACTTGGCAGCGGGAGTAAGCAGTAAGCTGCATGATACTTGCCACTATAGCGACGGGGATAAGGGGGCTGTAGCCTGTAGGTATAGCCAGACGAAGATGGGGTCGGTCGTGGTGGAGGATAAAGGCCGACAACTGGCAATGGTAAGCTATGGCAGAGCGCATTGAGGCACATTCGTAGCGTGGCGATTTGTGCTTTGCCGAAATTATTTCGTTTGACTATATCGGAAAGGGGGTCAAGGACAGCGGTCATTTCAGACGGGGATTTCTTTCCGCTTTCCACAGTCTATATAATCGGATTAGAAAATGTGTATAGCAACTCTCGTCGATGTGCCCTTCATTCAGTCCAAGTGACGAGGTGACATCTACCCGTGTGACTCACCGGATGAGGCAGTCATGGAGGAATAAAATGCCGTGCGGAATGCAGAAACCAGGGGTTGAATTACCGCATCCGTGATCGAATAATACGTGACTGAATTTGTTACTGTTTTGCTTGTAAAATCCACAAAATTCAGTGACGCATGGCTCGCTCACGGATGCGGTAATTCGGTCCCAGCTGTGGCAGCACGGGAATTTAAGGAAATGGAGAAGATCAGCTGTCTGACATTCAACAGGTCGCCCGGTAGAAGTGACAACTCTAAAAAAAATGGATGTAAGCTGTATGCTTACCCCGACGAGAATATTTCAACACCTTTCCGCCTGAGTCCGTATTCTCGCTTATTGCGTCGCGAATTAAAACACTTGTTTCTTACTTTTAAAATTAAACAATATTTATTTGGAACTATGTCCTTTATTATTGAAATACTTTTTACTAATTCTAAAAGGAGCTTAAGGCTACTATGTAGTTACAATAAGACTGTTGATAAATTCATCATACAGTCGTATTTATATACTTTTCTTATCTATCTACAAGGAGACCCAAGCGTACAATCGTCTTGCTTGATAATGAAGAAGAGATAATATTCCAACATTGTATACAAACGATATTATCTCTTTTACATATGTTATCATTGTAGCGTTGTGTGCAAGACTGTACTAGAGACTAAAGATATCATTGAATACAAATAATGTTATCTTTTTTCTCAATATGTTTTGCTATGGATACTTAACTCCCCCCCTTGTTAAACGAAATCGTCCCGATTTTTCGACGCTATTTTTAACATTTCTCTTTCATAAGTTTTGTTATATGCGTCAATCTTTTTTTGTTTTTGACGATCTGTTATACATTGTATAGTTTTTATCATTACGTACGTAAATGCTAGAATAACAATCAGTGTTACAATTGTGTATATAGTTGATAATATCGGTTTTTCTTCAAAAGGAATAATTAGTTTTTTTAAAGTATCTATGTTATCGAATTTGTACATTGTATCTTCTTTAATTATTTGGTCGATGTAAGACTCTGAATTATGATTTCTTAATATAACTTCTTTAATTTGCTTATGCATGTTTTTGTATATTTTATCGTCTAGATTTATAGTATTTTCATAAGTAACTAAGTTTATACCATTAATTGTTTGATTATTTAACTTATGCTTACCGCTTAATAACATAACACCGGATTCAATTTCTAAGTCGTAATCGTATTCTTGTTTAATGTTGCATTTTGAAGTTATATTCTTTAAAAGTGGAATAAGACAATTTTCTTCTTCAAAGTTAATTTCACAAATGTTTTTACTTAGATGATTTTGACAATTTCTTGTTCTTAAATAAGTTTGGTTACATAAGGCAATTGTTTTATCTGTAATGATTTTTCCATGTTTTGAATTTAAAGGTGTTACTTTATACAATTTACATGATTTAATTAGAACTGGATATTTATATATTGTGATGAAGAATTCATCAGTTCTAGCTAATAATATTTTAGAGTACTCAAGTATATTTATTATGGGTACTTGAATTATTTCATGTTGAATAATATTTTTAATGTCATCTAAGTCTAGGCTTTCTGATAAATATTCATTATTTTTTGCTGCATTAATTGTTCTGGTCAATAATAATAATTGTTCGTACACTTGTTCTATTACTAAATGTTCTTTAAGGCTCTGACCTTCGAATTGTTGCAAAATTTGTTCAAATCTAGAATTTATAGTTTTTTGTTTATTATTGTTTTCTATGAGATTATTTATACTCGTTTCTATGTTAACTAAGTCATAATGGTCAGGATTACCAAACACATATTTGAAAGCTGTTCCTAAAAAGTTAATTGATCTAGTATGCCTAGTATGTTCTTGTAATTGGTCTGCTAAATTCTTAATTTTACTTAACCAAATTTTTTCTTCTTGTGTAGGTTGATATTTACTAGTTACGATATTTACGTAAGGTTGAAATATCGAAGTCAGGTTGGTGGCATGTAACAAATAAGTTTGTTCTTTGAATAAATACACGTCATCTGTTTGCGTAAGTATAAACTTCTTGTTTAGTAACTCAGTTATTTGAACGTTTCCTTGCCCTTCTTGACTCTGTACAATTCCTAGTAATGTTAGGAATATTAATATTTTCGTCATCTGAAAAATGATAATTCTTTATGTTATCCTTGTGAATTTTTATTCCTTCTTTAGAGATTACAGTGTCTCCTTTATCTTCTTCTACTATTCTTGTTATGTATCTGGCGTTAGATTTCTTTCTAAGACCTGTGATTCTTACCATTATCTTATCTCCTTTTTTATACTCTCTGTGTCGAGTTCCTTTATTTAGACGTTCGATCACTTTTTTGGATGCTGAGTTTAGTTTATTTATTATAATTTCACTATTGCTATATTTATTTTGATTAAAGAAAATGTCTCTAGGTTTCAAACCGGTAACTGAGTGTATAGAATTATTTAATTCACGCACTGTTCTAAATATTTCTTCGATAAGTCTTGTTTTATTCTGAATTGTGAATATTCTAGACAGTTCAGTTATTGTACCGTTTACACGTTCTACCTGACCGTTCGCTGTCGATCTGTATACTGGAGTTTCTACTTTAGTTATGTTGTATTTCAAACACATTTGGTTCACCATTTCTGTTTTGAATCCCTTCTCGTTATCTGTCATGAGTCGTTCACATTTTGGGAAATAATTAGATAAGACCTCTTCCATAACGTCGTACAGTCTGTTTCGAGTTTCGATTTCCCGAAGGATTGTATATTTAGAATACTTATCTACTGTTACAAGGAAAGTATACTTGTCGTTGAAGTATATGTCCATATGAATGTGTGTTCCCACATGTGTTGGTATTTCTGAATTATTCAGAGGTTCTCTGATAGGTTTTCTTTCATATTTTCCAAATAGACATGCTATGCATTTTCTGTTGAAACTCTTTGCTTGTTTATTTAGATCGGGCCAGTAATATTTCTCTGAGATTTCTTGTATATTGTTACGTAACCCTCGGTGTGCTCTTTCGTGAGTTACCCTTACAAGTTTTAGTTGTTCCTCCAAATTTGTCACGTCTTGAAGTTTTCTTGGTGTGAATATAAATCTTACTAGTGGGAATTCTTTTTTTATGTTTTCACCATATTTGTATATGTTTTCAAATTTCGTATGCAAAGCTACAATCTTTTGGGGTTGTATAACTTCTTTCATCTGTCTTAGTAAAGAGTCTTTGTCCTTAAACTTTATTATGAGTCTTATTTTGTTACTAAAATAGATTTGTGTTTCGATATTATTTGTTATATCTTCAATAAGTTCGAACTGTGCAGTGTATGCATTAAAAGGCTGATTCACAGTTTTTATTATATCATTAGAAGAACTTTCAGCTGAATGTGCTGTTTCTATGGTAGAAGTATTTATGCGTTGACGTGATAATGCGTCAGCTACAAGATTTAGGTTTCCTGGTTTATAAACTAATTTTGCTCCAAAGTCTTCAATGATTCCCTTCCAACGTTTCAGCTTTGTGTTGGGATTTTTTTCTGATACAGAATATATAAGGCTCTGGTGATCGGTATATATGGTTAAGTCTGCTATACCATATATGTAGTTTCTGAGTTTTTGTAAGGACCATATGATCGCTAATAGCTCTTTCTCGTTTGTGCTATAGTTCTCTTCTGTCTTACTCAGTGTTCTTGACAAGAAGTGTATAGGTTGCTTATTCTGACTTAGTACGGCTCCAATAGCTATGTTGGATGCATCAGTAGTAAGCTCGAATGGTTTACTATAATCCGGTTGAAAAAGTTCGACTTGTTCTTTCAAATAATTTTTTAAAATTCTAATCGCTTCTAATGCTGAATCATTCAGATTTAACTTAATATTTTTACTTTGTTTTTTGTTTACTTTACCGTTATCTCCTCGTAAATATAATGTCAGGGGCTTGGCTATGCTTGCGTATCCTTTTATAAACTTACGATAGTAACCTGTAAGACCTAAAAATCCTCTCAAATCCTTTACCGTTTGTGGGACTGGAAAATTTTCTATAGCTGCTATTTTCTCAGGGTTCGTAGTGATTCTACCATGTCTGATTATGTGACCTAAGTATTCTACTTCTTCTTGAAAAAACTTACTTTTCTCATCAGATATTTTTAATGTGGCTTTATTGAGTACGTCGAATACTTGACTTATGTGCTGTATATGTTCTTCCTCAGATGAAGAATATATCAATACGTCATCAATGTAAACGTGTACGAATTTACCTACAAAGTCTCTCAAAATGTCGTCCACGCATCTCTGAAATATGCTTGGTGCATTTTTGAGCCCGAAAGGCATTCGTTTAAAATGATATTTTGCGCCATTTATAGCAAAAGCTGTTTTTTCTTTATCATCTGTTTTGATTTTAATTTGGTGGAAACCTGACTCCAAATCTAATGTTGTAAAGTACTTGGCTTTACCTAAATTTTGAATTGTCATGTTGACATCCGGAATGGGGTATCTGTCTGTTACAGTGTGAGCGTTAAGTTTTTGGAAATCAACAACCATGCGCCGTTTTGGTTTTCCTTTTTCGTCCAAACCTTTTTTAGGTACTGTCCATATGGGACTGTTATAAGGACTATGGCTTTTTTCTATTATATCGTCATGTAAGAGTTTCTGTATTTCTTTGTTTACGAATTCGTTATCTGCTATGGGATATGGATATTGTTTAACATAAACCGGATTATCATTGGTCGTCCTAATGCTTGCTTCTATAGTATCTGTAAAGGGTAACGGTCCTATGCTGTTATTAATCTTCATCAGTCTATCTATGTCTGCTTTATAAATATTATTTTCCCCAATTATGTAATTAATTTTCTGAATAGATTCGACACTGCTTATGGTAGTTAGAGTCATATTACTGAAATTTATTTCCGCGTTTAGAACTTTAAGTCCTTCATATCCTAATATCATATCAAAAGACTGAATATCCTCTAATTCAAAAAATGTTATATTTTTCTTTAATATCCTAACTACTTTCTTTGTATCTACCATAGAATAACCATGCATTGTTTTTATTTTTATAGGTTTAATTTTAATTTTTTTGCTAGAATCGCATTTTCTATTAATGTAATTATGGGTTGCACCAGTATCAATAAGAATTTTATAAATTTTCTTAGAAATACTACTAGTTAAATTTAAGCAGGGCAACCCGTCTACTAGTTTAAATGATCTATTCTTATGTTATTATTTACCATACATTCCGTTTCATCTGCTTCTGCATATGTACTGCTGACATCGTCTCTGCGTTGTTGTCGGGAGTTATTTACTCTCTGCTGCTTGAAGTTCTGCTGATAAGATCGTTGCGGTCTGTTGTGTGTGTTGAAACTCCCGCTGTGTTCACGTTTCGCTGGTGGATTATATACATCGGGTTTGTATTGATTCCAATTTTGTCGCTGTGCATGTACAATTTGTCTCGAGTTTATCTCCATCGGCTGTGGTCCTTGATTGTGTTGCTGCATATTATCGTATTGCTTCTGGGGTTGATAATTCGTTGTTTGGCTCGAATAATTTGGTCTTCTTTCGTTTCTGCGTTCATGTGGCATATTTTTGTGGTGCTTATCCTGAGTGAGATGTAAATGCCTGTGCACATTATCATGTTCTATTCTGCGAGCAATTGCGAATGCGTGTTCTAGATCATTTATTGTAGCTGAATATAATGATCCTCTTGTAAAGTTGTCACTCATACCATCAATGAATATACGAACTGCGTCGTCGTTAGCATTTTTAATTAGTCTGTCGATTATATTCGGCGGATCACCTGACATAGTGATTTTTGATATTATTAAATTGAGATTTTTATTTATCTCGTCGTGGTATTCAGACAGTGTGCTTCTTTTTTGCGTGATGGCTTTCATCATGTCTTGTAGCACGTATAGAGGTTCTTGATTAGAGTACGTATAATCTAATCTGTTACGTATCGCCTCAAAATTAAAAATTGTGTTATAATTAGTTAACACATTCGCGGCTGCACCCTGTATTTTACTTTTCACTATAGTCAATGCTGCTGCGTACTTACTGTGTGTTTTGAAGTTTTTAATGCTGTCCATTAATCTGGATGCTTCTTCGCGCCACGACCGATAATTTGATTGATCGCCGTTGAAAATAGGTAGGCTTTTAAATGCGTCTAACTGTATTTCACTACCATCTGTATATGTGGTTCTTATTTCCTCTAGCACAGGTATGTTTGGTACTATGCCTAATCCAGATTTTACTTCATTTAGTTTTGTTTCTAAATTAGTGTTTATTTGATTTTGGTTAGTTATTATTGCTGCTAACCTTGCATTCTCTGTGCGTGTGTGCTCTAGGGTTTGTGTTACTGTGTTGCTCCTGGTTTCTAAAGCTTCTAATCTTGCCATTAATACTGCGAGTTGTTCCATTTTGAACTCGTGTCTGTTGTCGTCGAATTTGTGTGTTTTTTTTCTCCACATATACACTTTCACTGAATTGCTTTGCTGCTTCGTACGAAGAAGCTATATTTGTACCTGCTATGCTAGGTAATTCTTGTAACCGGTAACGCGAGTGTTCTGTTTATACTAGATTTCACTACTTGTTCCCGAGGTCCGCTCGATTGAAGTTAAAAAGTATATTTAACCTCCTGGCAGGATCGCCAATTAAAACACTTGTTTCTTACTTTTAAAATTAAACAATATTTATTTGGAACTATGTCCTTTATTATTGAAATACTTTTTACTAATTCTAAAAGGAGCTTAAGGCTACTATGTAGTTACAATAAGACTGTTGATAAATTCATCATACAGTCGTATTTATATACTTTTCTTATCTATCTACAAGGAGACCCAAGCGTACAATCGTCTTGCTTGATAATGAAGAAGAGATAATATTCCAACATTGTATACAAACGATATTATCTCTTTTACATATGTTATCATTGTAGCGTTGTGTGCAAGACTGTACTAGAGACTAAAGATATCATTGAATACAAATAATGTTATCTTTTTTCTCAATATGTTTTGCTATGGATACTTAACTCGCGCTATTAATCGATTAGGCACGACTGTGATGAAAAATCTCGGTACAACGCCACCACAGCCACACACACTGTCGCACACCACCATCGAACAAAGACGTTTCTGAAAATCTGAATGCCGGCCGGTCGCTTGAGAACGCATTTACTCAACAGTTGGACAAGGGGCAAGAGACAACAAGCTGAAAGCGTATAAGAAAACGAAGAATAAAATAAATTCACACCCAGCTCAGCAGAGCACATAAACGCAATCGAAGTCAGCTGAAAGATGCTCGTTCGGCGATTGCTTGTGTGGAGTGTGGTTGTTCATTCACTTGCGCAGCTATATGTGGGCAACAGCCGGTTCTTAAGCGATCGTTTGTATCTTTGGCAACTGGCAATGGCAAAGCCGAATTCGAGGAGATGGACATCTGCTGCTTATGTACCTACACATACAGAGAAATGGTATGGTATTGGTTGAGCGTTTTTTCTTCTTTTTTTTTTGAGGAAGCAAGGCGATAATGACAAATAATGCTATGTGCAGATGATGACCTGAAAAAGACCGGCTATAGTCTGGCAGACTTGCAAACTAACAACAAAAATATCAAATCAGATGTTTTCTTTGTTGTCAGCGATGATGGTTTGGGCAGGTTCATCAATCGCGTGATGAAAGGAAGTTGTTAATGAAGCCTGAACAAACTTAAGAGCTTTTGAAAATAAATGCGATATGGAAATAAAATTACATAGGTAAATCACATAAAAAACTGATTGAGCCTTCAATTCATCTTCAGCGAAAGCTTTGGAGATCCCATCAGAAACTCATAGATCTTGACAAAGAATCTGTCGAAAAATCTGCTTCTTCTGTTTCTTTCCTACGGTATGAACACAATGCCCGCGTTCCACTGCCCGCTAGATTAATAGCAGCCATGCCAAACTCTAGTAAGTCTGACAGCTGTCTGACTAGATGTGCCTCCGTTTTGATTGACTGAAATCGGTCATATGAGCAGTTGTTTCAGTTGACGTTTATGGAGGTGTTGCCGACAAATCTAGTCCAGAAATTCGTGATTGAGTACTAAGTTGACAGTTCGTATGTAGGAAAAGTGACGTTCCCTGCCAATGTAGTTGTTGCGTTCACTTTACATCTAGTCCAGACCAATCTAATCGACTCAAGATTTTTGAATGTGCCCATTGCCTCCTTGTATGTTCAACATTTGACAATGACAATGACAACTCCACTTCAGCCAGCATTGTCACAATATGTCAAAACTCCAATTACATGAAACATTGTTTGAGATTTGTAAAAAAAAAAAACTTAAAATTATTTTTATTATGGGTATCTCCTCGATATTTAGCACATAAAAAACAGACAATACAAAAATAAAATATTTCAGTAATTGTAGGAACTGCATACTCCACTGGGCACAGCTCATTCATCCAAGCTTATTGGCTCTCGCTTAATGTTACTCTCAATCTGCCCGAATGAAACCATAGGTGCACGTGAGCTGAACGTTGAATCCATGTGCTCTTCTTGCACCAGCGGAGAACAGGTAGTCGCTGGCGGAACGTTCCTTTTCGGCGAAACTTTCTTACTGTGCGTCTGAGTCGATCTTGGGGTATTATGCGGCAACACTGAAGATTCCATGTTACGTGGAAAATCCTTGGCATCGTCGAATACCTCCTCCAGGGCGCGGAATATTTTCCCCTTGAAAACGATTTTCTGCCTCGCATTCATACTTTTCATCTCGATAAGAAGACTGTTGAGGAATTCCGAGTCCGGATCTCGGCTGCGGTACATTTTTGCAAAGTCTCTCAGGTAGTCTTCTGGTTCTGTTTGTTTTGGCCGTTTATTAGCCGGACTCGGTGGCAGATCAGAATAGTCCAGTTCTGATGATGGAGTCGGCGCTTGGGCGTGGTTCTCCTCAATGTGATGCACCGGCGGTTGGGGTGACGAGGAGTCAAGTGTTATTTGAAAGGTGCAATTTTCGTCGGTCTCTTCGACCGATTGGTGGGTAATGTCGTTGTTCTCTTCAAGTTCTGTGGGTGTTAAGGTGCGTAGGGGTAGGCTCGGAAGGCCTGGGGCTATGTGCTTTGTCAAGAATTGCAGCTCATCATGCAGGTAGTAGCGTTTGTGGCGATTCGGTCCGGTGGGAGTTTTGTAAATGTTCACCGAGCGAGCGTAGGCTGTGCGGATATTGCGCCAACGTTCCTTACAGGAGCCAACTGGAAGTTGAAAAGAATGGATGAAATATTAATTCCAGTGTAGGAAAGATGATAAATCGCGTAGAATTACATTTTTCATCAAATCCAAAGTCAAAATCACAAATCCTATAGGTACCTATCGCTATTTTCGATCGCTAAAAAGAATCCTGCCTACGCTACTAGTGGTACAGGGATCTAAACAACGACCACTACAAAATATGAAAACTGAAAAACGGTTGACTATTGGTATGATCAGCGAACTGCGAATACTTGAACTTGAAAGAATTGCCAAACTTCTTATGAAATATTAATCTCCCTAAATTATTTTAAATAGAAATACTTGTGGAATGAATTATTTTTCCCGCGAACTGTCAGACTTCAATCACAATTCACAAACTACAGCCGCGATCCACAACTCCGCGATTGACAAATAACTTCGTATACTTAAACGACCCCAAAAAAGAAGATATAGAAATTATCATTCTGCGACCAAAAACAATGTCTCTCTCTCTCTCTCATATGAATAAAAAATATTCAGATGTCAACCCTGACACTTCATAGAATTTTCTACTTAATTTTATTCGTTTGGAAAAGATGAACAAGCTAAGAACTCACTTCCAAAAGTTCATCCCCCCGTCATCACCAACACTATCAATAAAATATATCACGCAATTTACATCATAATCATAACAAAGTAAAAACAACATGAATGACATCATCCTATACCCGCCATTACTTTAAGAGTGTAGAGCGTGCGTTGACTTACCAGAATCGTGCATTTCCTTAGCTATGTGCGCCCACGCGCGTTCCACATAGTCCTTCCGTGGATAATTCGGCGACGAACGATCATACATGCAAGGGTTCTCTTGGACCAAACGGCAGAGTTTCGCGTTCATCGTGTAGTACTCGGTTTTCTGATCACTCATACTCTCTTTTGGCATTTATCGTGAAACGATTTCAACAAAACCTCGCGCACACACAACAACCCAATCAAACGACGTCATCGAGCAACTAAATTTATCAAAACGAACAACAAGCCGTACGTAGCCTACCGTCTACAAAACGTTGTAGAGCGGAGAGTTTTTTTTTTTTTTATCAACAGTCAAGCCCAACGTCCAAGTGCTGTCAGTGTCAGCTACGGCCACAATGTGTATGTAGCGACTAGCGAGCGATATCTCACAAATATCATGGAGGGTGAACTACGACGCACCGAATTGCATTTGAGACCGAAACAACAGTCTGCCTGCGTCACAGTCACACTTCGCTCGCACATATCAATAACTTTGTATTGTGTATTGTGTTATATCACAGCAAGAGTCTGTGTATGTGTTGCCCTTGAAAGTTGATCGCTTTTGCCGAAAATGTCAGTCACACACAGAAACAGAACACGGTTGTTGGAAAATCGATAATTTTAGTCGCAGTTGGAGATTCTTATTCTTCTGAAGCAAAAAGCAATATACCTACGGTTCATGACATGACAAACAGCTGGAGGTTTTGCGCTTGTGGTTGTGATGTGATTGGGAAAGAACAGTGCGCATGACAGAGAAGAAGCGAAGCAACAAGCGATTCGGTCACGTGAGGCTGAGAAGCAAGAACAACTTGTAGAGTTTGGTTGGAGAGAATCGTTTCGTTCGTGTTGGCGATAATATTGTATGCGATGATGACAACTGCTTTGGAATATCAGCGACGTTTGTTTGATTGATTTCGATCTAGTTTCGTTTATCAATTTATCAATTTGTCACGTCGTCGGTAGTGCCTTAGTGGTGCGCAGTGAATTTTTCGTTTTATTTATACAGGTGAAGGTGTAGATCTAGCAATGTAGCACATGATGAGAAGATGACGTATGGGGTATGAAGTATTTGAAAGTTGTTACAAATATGTGCTGTCAAAGTGGCATCAAGAGATATATACCTATGTTGGTATTCGATTGGGATTCTTCAGATTCGCTTTCAGATTTCAGATTTCGTGTGTCAATCGAACATAAAAACGTATGCGTTTTGTATTCACCGGCTAAATTTTATATTAAAGCATTCGAAATTTGCGTCCCGATTGATTTCTAAATATTTATAAATAAATATTTTACAAAAATAGATTCGCCGAATGCAGTGCTTTTCTTTGCTGTATAAAAAAATTCACAAAAATCTAAACAAACTCCACCAGCTGTCAAATTCAAACGCACTTGGATTAGAAAATCTGTAGCAAATCTGAGAAAAAATTCAGATTCGCTAAAGTGCAGTTTTTTTTTTTTTTTTTTTTTGTACCAAACGAACATAAAAAGTGCTCTGAAATCTGTTTTTTTTTTTTTTTTTTTTGTGCCAAACGAACATAAAAAGTGCTCTGAGAGCGGCCAATCAAATACCACATTAGTTAAAGGCCTTGAGGGATCCGTTCAGCGCTTGTCACGGGAACCATGGTCATAGTTTTAGCCCCAAATCACTATATAATACAGATCATGTTTATATTATATACCTCACCATTTTATGAGGTATTTATCTGTCGAAACGTCAACGTGTACCTACACGATCGTTATATTTGCCTAACAAGTTTGTAGTCTTCAGACGTCAAAAAGAGTTCTGAAATTTAAAAAAAGGTATGAACCGCTGAATGAATTTGTACCTTCACTAAGATGACTGAAAAGCTTATAACGACAAAAGCGTTAGAGAGTTCAATCTGTGCTCAGAAAAACCCCACAAATTAATAGTGTTGACGTTCAAGTATCTAGTTTAGTACCTAAGTCTGACATCTGGCTGACTTGATGTGTCTCAGTTTTGATTGGCCTATAGATTGGTCGCACGAACAGCTTTTTCAGTTGACGTTTATGGAGTGGAAGCCGACGAAGTAAGTCAAGAAATTCTTGATTGAGTACTAAGTTGACAGTTCGCCTATGTGGCTGACGTAGGAAAAGTGACGTTACCTCCCAGCTTAATAGTTGCATAACTGACAGGCAATGTACACTTGTACAGGCCAAACCGACCTACTGTAAAGTCAAGAAACTTTGAGCGTAGAAGTAGTAGTTGAGCCTTTTAAAGAGGGGTATTTTCGTTGCAGTGGCTTAGTGGTTAGGGTGTTCGACTACTAAGCGAGGGGTCGAGGTTCGAATCCCGCAAAAACCCAAATTCCAACTTAGGGTTTTTTCCCCTTGCGCCACCTCTCGCGAACGTCTGACAAACATCCCAGTGTGTAACTGTTTTGAAAGAGCTTCTCAATTAGCCGTTAGAACTCGGCAAAAAATTGTAGATCCCTTCCATTCGTTCCAAAAATGGAACTCAGACAAAACGAATGGTTGTGAGAAGCTAGGCCTAGGGCCCCTTCGGACTTGTTGCGCCAACTATTTATTTTTATTTTCGTAGCTTATGAACCCTCAATCGTATAGTGAAAAAGTGCTGATGGAGAATTCAAGACCATAAAATGGGTATAGGTCGCCGCTTTTTAAAATAGTGAACTCAAGAAACTTAAAGGACCTATCCCACTAGATTTGTGGACGAAGTAGTACTTGACCCCTTTTAAGAGGGGCTTATTCATAGCTTATGGAGCCCCAATCATAATATCTGAAAGTTAGTGAAGAAGTGCTGATGGAGACTTCAGGACTGGGTATATGTTGCCTCTTTTTTAAAGTAGTGCTCTGCCCCGCTTTTTGGGGGGTAACACTTTCCTTAATGACTATAACTTCCTAAATATCAAGCCAATTTTGCACGATGGAAGATACAAATGTTGATACAAATTTGCGGCCAGAATAATGCTCTCCTTGTTGGTGTGCTTAATCGTCTAATATTTTTTGGTTTTAAAAGATTTATCACACCCCAAGCCTATATCCACTTTTTCACTGTCTCACTTGGAGTGAGATTCACGCTCCAAAAACGCCCAAACGTGTATACAACTCTGTGTACACCTCTGTGTACGTCTCTGGTGCTGTAGTATAGATATTTCAAAGAGCAGGCACATCCCACTCCCGTCCCAGCAATCATTCTTCGATGTAAAGGACACAACATTTCTGGATGCTCTGCCACACCAGCAACAGCAACAGCAATACACCTGTGCTCAAACATTTGGATTTACAAAATCCATCCAATAAATTTCAATTCTAGAGCTCTCCAGCGATACAATGGCACTCACTTGCACATGCTGTTCGGCCCTAATGGCTGGTTGGTCTGGTTCTGGTGGTCGTCTTGTGACGAATATCCATTTGGATATACCAATTTCACTTGGACAAAATGGCAAAACAACAGTGCGTACAGTCCTTTTGCCTTTGATTTTAATTTCAGGTGAAATAGGAATTTATATGCCTACGTCGTATGGTTTAGAGTGAACTGATAAATTCCATTTACTGCAGGAAGTACACCAGAGGGAACGGACACTGGAGTTGGAGTGATCCGTAGCAGAACAGGAATGACCGTACTTACATAAATCAGGCAGCCATGGGTGGACAGTTGGAGGAGGAGCTTCTCTCCGAATATGGTTGATATATTTGTAAATTTATAATCGCAGACGAAGGAGGCTCTTACGCACTTAATAGCTCACAGGATACGAGTAAGTGGGTGAATTAGTATTCATTTGGTTAAGGGTGTGTAGGGCAAGAAACCGCCCAATGCACACAACTGTCACTCCGACATTGACGATTAGAATGATACTTCTGGCTGAGAAGATGAAAGACGTAATTCCTGAGCTGAAAGTATACCTGCGATGTCTGCTCGCAAATGGTTCGCCTTTTGTGCAACGATTAATGGAACAGGCATGGCTGGCTGGCAATGGCTGTATAGTGGCACTTAATGGCATTTCCTAATAAATCGTCCGTGGAATCCCTTTTCTATCCCTCTGTCTGAGCACAGTTTGTGCGCCATTGTGCTGTCGCTTCAAGTAAAAGAAAAAGCTAGGTATGGGTTGTTTTACCGTTTGTAAAGGTACCTACTGCATCATGCGGAAATTTGAAGGCGTTCCGCACGGGTGCTATTTTTCCGGTCGACGGACGGTTATAGCGGGTATTGTCCATACGTAAGTGAAATCTAACATAAATCCTTGAGAGAGGTGCTGACTTTCAGGATTTCACAAAGAACTGCTGAGAGGTTGGTGAGTTAGTGTGCAAGGAAGTTGGGTGCGGGGTCGCGTAGAAGATTAAAGAAGTTGGCAGGAGCCCTACTAACCGATTTTGTAGTTTTGCAGAGGTTGGAGCCACCCTATAACAGAATTCAGAATGTCGTTCATAAGTTTGCAGTGCAGAACTGACATCTAATCACCCGCCAGTGCCTGGGACATTTCAGAGATGTATTTTCAAAAATGCAAACTCCACAACATACACGAATATTACATTAATACGACAACAAACCGGGCGGGGTTACATGCCCCGATGTCCATCACAATCACTGCCATTCCGCTGCCCATGGCGGAAACAGAATTACAGATTGTCTGTATCATTTAACCGATTCTTACACTGCAAACGACCCATCTTTACACCGAATCCCTTCCAGCTACCTACCATTGGATGTTCATGTTAATGATGTCAATTTGGAAAAAAAAAGAACAAATCTATAGAAACGACAGCAAGGACACATCGCCATGCGGGTGGGAAGGAGTGTGCGCTCCTTTAAAATGGATGATGTCCCATCGACATCTGTTTCCAGCATTCCATATCCGATACCTGCAACTAATGGACAGTGCACACTGCACACTCCATTTGTCTGATGGTCGATGGTCCTTTCAGAATATTCGCTGCAGCTTTTATTTTTACGTACATTGAGGGTTGACAGTCGGTGAGTCGGAGGAGAAGAGCGTCACTCATGCACACGGAAGCGAATATTTGAAACAAAAGCGAGGGGTTGCCCATTGCAAGATATCCCCACACCATCCCCTTTCCCTCCCTTTAGCTTCATTTTCCTTAATTTTTTATGAGAGAATCCCTCCGCAAATAGGAAATTCAAAGCAAATGAATCGAAAAGGATGTCCAGCTCTGTGCCAACAGCGGTCCATATTTTATTGCTACCATTTCACACGTTCGCAACTTCACAGATGTAATCATAAATACTGGGGTTTTGCTGGCTTTTTATGACTTATCGTCATATCCTTTCTGAACCGATTAGAAGCGATATAGACAACCCCAAGGTTCTTCGCATGCCCATCCCCGGTGATTTATGGAAATCGGACAGTTAAATCTTGACACCCTCCGGATCGCTAAAAGGATACACTATACGCACCCGGGAGAATCCTTTTCGATTTTTATTATTAACATCTGAATCGGGTGAAATTAAAACGAGAACCAGATAAGCAGCAGAACGGATGCAAACCGAATGTAGCAGGAACTAATAAATCAGAAAAAATGGACCGACTCGCTCAGCGGAAGGGTATGGTCACAATCACAATCGCACCCTCGCACTAGCACTTGCCGGCAGAAGTGGAATTTCACAAAATTGTGCCTATCAACAGTTTTGAATGGATCGTAAATAAAGGCGAAGAAAAAAAAAGAAAAAAAAAAGCACCCAGTAGTAAAATAAAAGAAGAAAAGTCCACCCCTCCCAAATCGAAGAAAGGGACTATGCAGAAACAGTATCCACCCATTAAGGGATCATCGTATATAATAGTGAACACTACTTGTACGTTTTATTGAGGACTCGTGCGTTCTATTATATGGTGCTGGCGCCCAGTTGGGCTTTACGACGTAAATCACAGCTTTCGACACTAATAGGACCGAGAACAAAAATTAATTACAGCACACACAGTGAGGCTTCTATCTCACTATGCCATCAATTTTGAACACATGAAAATAAAAATAAAAACATACCTCCGGTCGAGAGAGGGCGTTAGCCTTGGATGGTGCAAACTTTCAATATCGTAATACTGGCGAGGAAACATAAATATCCTTCTTGGTTGGCCGACGGGCCGTATCAAGATGCTGTATATAAATATATGGTTGGAAAAGAAAGGCAGAGGATACATTTCAAAGATGGCGTCATTGGGTGCAAAAAAAGATGCTATAAAATAATAAACACATTTTGAGCTGTATGTGGCATTCGGATGGGCACTCAGATCTGCAAAGGTGGAGAAGAGATGCATGGAGCAAGAGGGTTGTAAATATCTTTCAAAAGGATTTTCTTTACACATGTGGGTGGCAGGCTCAAATATCACAAAATACACTATAGGCACCTCGAAGTGGGTGGTAAGCCGGTAAAGTGTATAAAGCTGATATCGGAATGGATGGCGGTGAAATGTGGGTCTCTCCTAACTCAGCGGAATAAGGTAGCTTGTTTCCCGAATGCATTTGGAAGTTTAAATTAACTTTTTAACTGGCCCTTAGATGTAATTTGTTTATTTTCCCGGGGACTAAACCAGACACCCCCCGCTAAGTGGTCCAGAAACGACTGAACCAATGCACTCACAGCTTACCAGGACTGCTTGTAACTAGCTACAAGGGCTTACGAAGTGGAGGTGGCCAAAAAAATCGTTTTTACAAAAACCGGCTTAGATTTTCAGCGTTCCAATGATACTTCGACAGTTCCCTTAAACTATGTTGGACCTACAGTCCTTAGGCGTCCCACATAATACACACTGCCACAGCTGTACTGAAGCTGTAGAAAAGGAAACACTCATTTCCTTTGCGCCTGTCCAGCACTAGCTAGTCCTTTTTCGACTCCCATTGAGAAGGTATCAAAAAGTAGTAGCAGGGAACTGACAACTCAAATGATTTGTTTTAACAAAACGGGACATTAGTTAAAAAAGGGTGATTTTTTAAGAGGTTTAGAACTTTTAAAAAAAAAAAACACAAAAAATTCGAAAAAATGAATGAAATATTTATTTGAATCGATAGTTTGAACCTTGCAATTTAATGTTTAAAGATAATTTCATGCAAATGTTGACCGCGGCTGCGTCTCAGGTAGTCCATCCGCTGAGTCCAATTTTGGCATACTCTTTCACACATATCGGCCGGTATCTCACGTATGAATGCATGGATGTTGGCTTTCAGTGCGTCAATCGAAGCGGGCTTGTCCCTATACAAATAAGCCTTGACATACCCCCACAAAAAATAATCTAATGGTGTCAAATCGCCGAACCGAGACGTGAAATTAACTGTTCACCAAACTCGCCTCGCAATTGCGCCATTGTTTCGCGTGCTGTGTGGCATGTGGCACCGTCTTATTGAAACCACATATCATGCAAGTCAAGAACTTCCATTTCGGGCTCGGTAGCGTTCACCATTGACAGTAACGCTGCGATTCGCATCATCTTTGAAGAAATATGGCCCAATAATGCCGCCGGCCCATAAACCGCACCAAACAGTGGCTTTTTCGGGATGCATTGGTAGCTGTTGCAATGCTTCTGGCTGATCTTCACTCCAAATGCGGCAATTTTGCTTATTTACGTACCCATTCAACCAAAAATGAGCCTCATCGCTGAACACAATTTTTCGATAAAAAAGCGGATCCTCGGCCAGCTTTCCAAGAGCCCATTCACCAAAAATTCGGCGTTGTGGTAGGTCGGCTGGCTTTAGTTCTTGCACAAGCTGTATCTTAAAAGGCTTTACGCACAAATCCTTCCGCAAAATTTTCCACGTAGTGCTGTAACAAAGGCCTAACTGCTGGGAACGGCGCCGAATCGACATTTCGCGGTCTTCTGTCACACTAGCTGATACGGCCGCAATATTTTCTTCACTACGCACAGTACGTAAACGTGTTGGTGGTTTAATGTCCAACAAAGTAAATTTGGTGCGAAATTTGGTCACAATCTTCCGAATAGACTGCTCAGAAGGTCGAGAATGCCGATCATAAAATGGAAGCAGCGCGCGATGAACATTTCGAACCGAGCACGAATTTTGATAGTAAAATTCAATAATTTGCAAGCGTTGTTCATTTGTAAGACGATCCATGGTTAAATTGCAAACCAAACTGAAGCTGTTTGACAGTGACACAAGGTACTAAACACACGTCAGCTGTCAAAACCAGTGTTGCCAAAACCAAACCAGCTAAAAAATCACCCGTTACTTGGGGTTTTTAAAATAAACCGCCACACCTACCTATACCTACCTACCTACTTTGCATAGCTAATCCCATCGGATGCTGCTTGTATTTAATTAGTCGTGGATCTGTGGGTCCTTCCGAGACGGCTTTAAATTGTAGGACCCTTCATTTCGACAGAAAAATAAAAACTCACACAGAACAAGAGCTTGTGGGTGGCAAGTCCTAGGGTTCTGTATGGAAGTTTTGATTACCTACAACAATTTTTGGATAAGCTCCCCATAAAGAAAGTCTTCCAATTGTGATCAGATTTTAAAGACAATTTTTCGGGCAACTTCCACTGACTAGGACTGACCAAATCAAAGGATGAGAAAAACTGTGAGGCTTACCTACTGATAATAAAATTAAATATCGACTCTAAATTTACGGAGGCTCACAATTGCAAATTTTTATGTGGAAAATATAGCCACTGTGAACTACTCGGCGTTAGCGAGGTATTCGTCGGAACGGAAAAAAACGCCTAGTAGTCCAACACACTAACCACTAAGCCACTGTCCAATAATTCAAGTTTCGACTTCAAATTTACGGAAGCTCAAAATTGCAAAATTTGTAGGTATGAAGCATTTAGCTGCTGTGAACTCAATAAATTTAAACTCGGAACTAGAATTATTAAGGCTGAAAGATTTAACAAAAATGTCTGATGTTTTTTATAAAGTCAGTAAAAATTAAATTATTTACAAAAAAAAAGTTAAATTAAGTCCCGGTTGAACCCCCAAAAATTGCAATTTGTTTTTTTCGAGGGTTGAACTTCGAAAAATTTGTAAAAAACCGACGGCTGATTTATTGCAGTGCAATTAGGGGATTTTGCGTTTATTTTGCTTTCCCTCGATCTGTAGACGGAATTTTTGTAAACCAAAGAGCTGTTTGAATTGCGCGTAATCATCGTCTTCTGTTGATTTTCTGAAGCAACTCTGTTGATTAAACTGTCCGCATGAATAACTAGCGAAAGGAGCCATATACTTAATTATCCTTTTGAATGTTACATTGACGTTTCCCTTAGCTTGGGACTTTCAAGAAAAACTAAACCCCTTTAATATGGATGGAAAGACTGCGTGAATTCCGCCATAGAATTCCTTTAAACGCAGGTAGCGCCATCATCTCATTGAGACCAGTTGTTTCCAAGCTGGTTATCAGAAATAAATCGCGTATTCATCTGAGATTCTGTAAATGTCGTTACTTTTGTCGTTGTTCTGCCTCGTTGCCAAATCATAATAGCTATCTCGATTACTTTTGCAGTAAAATCCTTTGATAAAAAGTACCTATCCACTCCAGTTACTCCTTTTCAATGCCAACATCTTTGCCTTCGAATAAGTGAAACGAAATAGTCCCTACAATAAATTCGGCCTAATTGAACTGATGCCCTTACATACAGAGTATGAGTATCACCCAAGGACATTCCACATCCATGATTAAACCTTTCTACGATAAAAATCACACCACATAATCATTTCAACCGCTCCCCGTATAGCTCAAATTGGTGGACCACTCAGCCTTAAAAGAACCGCATCGTTTACAAATTTTCAGCACAAACGCATGTTGCATATTCAGCAAATTTCTCCGAATAAAAACACTCACACACACGAACACAGAGCAGTAGCAGCACTTTAAATTCCCCCCCTCAATCCAATCACACTAAGTAAGGCAGCCAATATCCTTTTCACTGTAAATCCATTTGAATTTAATCCCGAAATTGGCAACTTTACCCATTTGAATGGGTTCTGAGCGCCGCTTTCCACTCACTTTGTGCACAAATGATATCAAAGGGACAACAGGGATGAGTGGCTGAATCAGCTCTGTAACGCTGACCACATGTGTTGTTTGTTAACTTAATCCGTCTTTCTCTCTCTCTTATGTATGGAAAAAGAAAAACTGTAACTGTCCCCCGATTTACTGACAAATTGAGGTCGCACATTTAGTTTCATCTCGAATGGGAGAAATTTGTTTGTCACAGTGACAGCGAAAACAACTACACTCCCGAACGGCACCCAATTTCTTAACAAATAACCGAATGTGCAATTCTGTTCGGTGTATATACGTCCTCCAACTTCCTACACAAAACGGGGTCTGTTAAGCGATTGTCCTTGCTGTGACAGAGAAAACACCCCCATTTAAAGTGACATAACAAATATACCGCATTAATTCGGAAATAAATAAAAACGTGTCCGGTGGTATATCTCTTCGACGGTTGCGACGATATATCAAGCCTTCTCCGGAGGGATCGACGGAGCGCACTATATATAGGAAACAAATAGTTGCTGACCGCCATCCTATGTCCAGTCGCCCCGATCAGGCACACACGTATTGCATATAGAAAATGGTCATGGACGAGGTGAATTTCTCATTTACGGGCGGCCGGCCGTCTCCACACAGATAAACGGGTGTCGAAAAAGGTTATCGCATACCAGATGGGATTCGAAAAAACCCACACAGACACCAGAATGATGATGATAAAAAGCTGGATGGAACTAAAATTGCTAAAACCGGAAGAAGGACATCTTTCGACGCGCACTGTGGGTGGACCATGGAAATTTCTCACAAGCGAAACTCTCTATATATGGTTCAGGAGGAAGTCGATTTTTTCACAGTCAGCTGCAGAGAGCTGTGTATACGAACGAACGCACGCAGGGACCGGATATATCTTTTGGTGACAAAAAAAATAAAAAATAAAACGAAAAATATTGGCGAAAACACACCGAAGGAGAGGAAGTGGAAATTTATTGGCGATTCCTTGACACTGCATAAAAATTCCATAAATCCTGCTGTTGGACGAATTAAAAACGCTTTTCTAGCTAAGACCGGTGTATGGGGTACGGGTGGCTCACTAAAGGACATCCGCAGACGGAATTCAAAACGCGATATACATACGTCGGTACGCTGTTTGATGAAAATCAACGGACTTGGAAAAGGATTTCTACATAATTTCGCAATAATGAGAGGTTTATTGGGAAAAGTTGTACGCAGTCCATCGGAGAGTTTGTTCAAGGTTGTAAGTTGGTTATAATTTTTAACTAAATATTAAAAAAAAAGTTAAACACTCCTTCGATATGTTGCTGACGATCTTCCAACTTGTCGGCAAAGATTGTGGCGAGCCAAAGGAATAGCCGCTTCTGGTTTGCAATTATAACCTCAACCTAAAATGAGCTGGAACTTTGGTTTAAACTCGATTACTCCTCTGCAATCCTTGATTGGTTCTCTGGTGGAGGTTAAATATTTCCAATCATTGTAGGAAGTCCCTAGCTAACTATGCAGTAAAAGTAAGCTCAAAGCTAAAAGAAAACAGGTCCCTTAAAGTTTCTGAGACAGATTTGTAAAACCTTTAAGAAATCCGCAAAGCTTTTCGACAGCTATTATTATAGAAAGTCCTTAGCTAAATGTTCAGTAAAAGTAAATATGTATTCCCAAAAGAAAACAGATCCCCAAAAGTTTCTACACCTGCAAATCAAGTGTGCTTCAGTCAAACGATTGGTAAAACCACCACCAAAAGATACGCAAAGCTTTACAAGAAAAAAATCGTTCCACTAAACTGCGATAGCATAAGACCCAGCAAGTTGTATTCTCTGCCAATACAGTAGCGATGTCAACTCTCCCAATTGGTTTACTAGACTTTTACTGGCCCTAAGCCAGTCTAAAACTTGTAATGAATGTTAACGGGCACTATTTGTGGAATATTTAAAATGCCACAGTGCAGGAGTAGAATGATGGAGGTCTTCTTGAATGCCTTGAAAAGGTTCTTCCACTCAATTGCCAGCGATTGGCAAGTGCAACTCTTGGCTTCAAGTCTAAAGTCTAAGGCCGAATGCGCATTGAAATATCTGCCATTGTTCTATCACTAATTGGAGACTTTCCTGTTACTGTTTGATGAGCAACAGCCCATCATCTACAGGTCTTGTAGGTGCTGCCTTCTATTATGTAGGTTGTAGGTATCCTGCCAACAAATATTGTGTTGCCATTTTTTGTGGCTTCCCTGTGGACTGATCTGGAGGCTTCTCAGTATAAATTCACAAACTTAATGAAACTCATCCAATCGAAATCGGAGATCGTAGATTAGCCACACGTTAAATTCATAAAAACTCGTACAAGTGTCGGTTAGTTAAAACATTTTAATAAGTCCAATGTGCGTGCGGCCTTAGAATTTCCGCGCGGAATCTGCTTAAGCATGGCCACTCGTATACGTACAATTTCGAAAAGATTCATCTGACGCAGGACTACAGGACCTACTTTAAAACAATCAAGAAGGACACGAGTCTCCTCGCTCGTATCGTATATGCAAAATCGTTGTGAATGCAAACGTCCGGTAGTCTTCCGCCAATGCTGTACGGCAACATCACCCCTAGCATTGACGTATTGAAGGATGTCCTCTCCGCTTGGAAAAACAAGAAAAGATTTAATGGCCAACTCTCAAGTTGCACGTTTGTCGTCGTATGTAAATTACTATGGTGGTGAATTGAATGCAGCATGTGTACACTGTTACGAAATGGTTGAAAATACTGGATGCACAAACACACTACCATCCTAGAGGAACTAAATAAGAAAAAGGCGACACACAAAAGGATATTCCTTGCACGATTTATGGAGATTTATTGCCAGCAATTTACGCTGCGAAAATTGCTTCGGGATTTTCCTTTTTCAGCTTACACTTTCAATATGTCACAATCCGTTCGTTTTTATATATCCCTTACCGGTCCAGTCGCCATAGCTATTATGTCGGTACTCATGAGCGTGATGCGCTATGTAAACAAAACTGTTGTAGTAGGTCAATAATCGATCGGGAAGGATGCAGCAACAGCAGTTGAACCGACATTCTGTTCAGTCGCTGTCGTGCTGACTGTCTCATCAGCTATATTTTGTGCAGTTGCAGTTGTGTGTATACAGCTATATAATGCCAAAAGCAATATATTAGTGTATTAGTATCAACAGAGCGGACTTGAAGGATATTGCAATCGAATTTCACACCCATTGAACTGTAAAAGTTGAATTGTTTGTATTTCACTCAATATTCCATGAATCAGCAGATCCTCTCAACCGTGAGTCGGTATCATGGCGAGCACATTAGATACAAATACACGAACGGGAGAGTGGGTGTGCATTTAAATTAAAGCCTTATCCCCTCTTCAAGCTGTAATGGGTGTACAACGTTCCCCATCGCGTATATGTGTGTTCGTTATCCTTAAACCGCAACATCAACATTGTAACAATCATATTATCATCGTGCTGTATAGGAAGCCTTTTAAGGGGCAGCCAAGAGGCTGTAAAAACATCATATGCACTACAACAATATACCGTTTTGCTCAAGGACAAAACAATGAAAACTCGCCTAAGTGGGTTTTCATGTTTGCTCTTGGCGGACCACCTTCCACTCGCATCTCCGGCTCGTCAATAAATCGAACGGCCACACAGCCAGTCCGATAAGGCAACGTCGAGGTCGCGACTTTGTACCTATACTTTTATCCGTTCAATTGGACTGCCAGCTATAAATATTTATATATGACGAGGGGGTAGAACAGACCTGGCTACCACACCGCACAAATAATGGCCAAAGTCGAAATAGTTGTCATAAGCAGTAAAATGGAAATATTTTTAAGGCGCCTTTATTGCTGTGTTGTGTTGTATGCGGATTGTTTATGATTGTTTGTTATCGGCAAAGTAATCGATGTTTATCGGAAGGACGCAACCGAAAAAAAAAATTGCTTTCCTTACTTAGGGCCATTTTGTGGGCAGGCGAGGCGAGTATTAATACATTTATAGCCAATCAATCAAGCCGAGGAGGGTGGATGTTTTCTTTGTCCTGTGTACACTTTTAGGGGGAGTCTCCTCCGTGTAGGAGGAGGAGTGCTTTGCCGTAAAATGGGAGTCATTCCCAATATCGGTATTATAGGCGATAAAGCATAGTTGTGCGTAAATAATCCAGGACACAAATAGGTAAGTATGATGTATGCTCAAAGGCTACTCCATTCAAATGACTGCGGGAGATGTAAGGGGATTACGGTGACAAGTTTTTCGTGTATGGGATATGTTTTCCGGTCATTTAATTGGCCATAGTCCATTCGTGAACAGCCGTGAGATGTCGCTGACGGCCTTTAAATATCTAAAAATCCCATAACAGACGTAGGGTCCTATAAGGTTTCTAAATAAATCTGAAATTTTTGTCAAAAACGAGACGTAGGGTCCCATAAAAAAATACAAATAAATAGTTGGCGCAACAGGTCCGGAGGGACCCTAGGTCTAGCTTCTCGCAACCATTCGTTTTGTGTGAGTTTTTTCTTTTTTGGAACGAATAGAAGGGATCTACAATTTTATGCCGACTCCAAACGGCTAATTGAGAAGCTCTTTCAAGACAGTTATACCTACTCTCGGATGCTTGTCAGACGTGCCTTAGGGTTTCTAAATAAATCTGAAATTGTTGTCAAAAACGAGACGTCCCATAAGGTTTCTAAATAAATCTGAAATTTTTGTCAAAAACGAGCAATACAACTTTAAGGAACTAGCCCTTCTAGGACGGCCATTCTTGGTTCAGCTTGCAACACAAATGATACGCCCCTCCAATGGATTTCCATATGGAAATAAGCAAAACTCTTAATCCGTGAAATTACATGCGACGACAGTCCTTGAAACCCATTTAAAAAAAAAAACCTTTAAAAATAAATACCTCCGGTCCTTCGAGCCGGCTGCATACGTACTTTTGCGCCATCAGAATAATGACGTCTGGTTCTTCCACACCAGAAAAAAAAACAGCTCAAAAGAAACTTCTCTACCCTCCAGAATGTAATTAAAGATCGTTTGCGGTCTCTCAGTGTGCGCCCTTTTATAATATCCTCTCACAACAGAAGGAGCTCTGAAAGGAACCACAGTAATTATTATTTTTTTATTTATATAAATATATTTCCGAGAGTACTGCAAAACCTCGCACCAGCACGACCTCTACATGTGGGCACACATATTAATTTCTTCACCGAAATTAAAACTCTTGAAACAAAGTCCCTCCTGACAAAAACCATCAAATTATGTAAAAGAATACAGAAGAAAAAAGTGCGCGGAGCTCAAGACTCCTGCACGGGGAGCAAAGATGATAGCCACAGTTAAGTGTCTCAAAAAAGAATACTAAAAAAAAAACTTTCCGCAATGCAGCATTTTTAATCACACACTCTCTTGGGTGCGAGCGGCACATAGCTAAGCGATATGATAAAATTAATGCAACTCTGTTGAAAGACAAGGACTAAGAGGACGAAATCGGCAGACGAATACGAAGGAACGAATTATGCAAAATGGGTATGTGTGGGCGAAATTGGTAGAGGTATGTATGTGCGGCATGCTGAGATCCTTGTAATTATTTTCAACCGGTTTTTTGTGTTTCTCAATTTGAGGAGTTTTTTTTGTTTTTTGTTTTTTGTTTTTTTTGTTCTCATTTTCGTGCGCACTCATTGAAACCTCTTGCGAAACTGTGGTTGCGCTTCCATAGAAGTACAATGACTATACGAGGAGTACAAAACACACGATGACGATGAGGATGACGCTGACGACAACGACGACGACGAAATATGTAAATTTTCGTGCAGAGGTTCTCAAGAGCCCGCCATAACCATCACCCTGGCATATGTGGTGTAAGCATAAATTGAAAGAAGGCGCAAAAAAAAACAAAAAAATAACAAGAGGAACACTGAAAGATGTCGACTCAGAGGGCAAGGATGGAAACGCTGGTGTGACGCAAAAAAAAGAAGCTCATTTACAAAAGACCCCAGTATACCGCGCGCTTACCGAAAAACAGTGCTTGAACAAACATAACACCACACACAATATTATCCCCTTTAGATATGGAGGAGCGATTGAGGCAAAGCCAACGCAAAATAGAAAAAGAAAAACACAAAATGAAGATTGAAAGGATGTGCGCTGCTGTCGACTGTCGCCCCCCAATCCACACCAAGCTCGAGGGAAGCTTCCACTTATCTTTCGCTAAAAACCCCCTCAAGTTTCTTCGCAACAGAAATTATCAATATCAGTTTTGACAGTGTCGCGAGAAAGTAAATTTCAGGGAGGGGTCCTGAAAATTGGTTTTACAGTCAGAGGGCCAATAAACATTCTTAGTTCCGACTCTAAATTTTAGCAGTTCACAGTGGCTACACATATTTTCCATACAAATTTCGCATATGTGAGCTTCCGTATATGGTTCAAAGATTCAAAATTTGAAAAATAGCTTCAGAAGTGACTTTCTTCATTGGCCATTTTTCTCGCGACATTGTTTCCTATCACTCTCAATCCCATGCCATATGCGCCACACTCGGAATGCTAAAACATATCCCATCTCGCAATCTCGACAATTTTTAATGCAACTGTGAAAACCGGAATCAGTTGCGTGCAGTAATTTTTAAATCTATTCCGAACAAACTTACAGCCGGAAAAGAGGTTACAGTTTTATTATAGCAAGGATTTTTAACACTCACCCTAAAACTTGCTTAGGTCACAATGGATGACAATGCACTGTTATAGTCGATTATTTCAGTATTTCACATACAAACATTCATCGCTGCATGAGTAGATTGCTCAAAATATTTTTGAACACGCCCAACAGAGTTTTTATCCCCAGAAAACCTAAAAAGTTAGGAAGACGTATTCCACTTCTACATCAAATAGCCACTGAAAGTAACAACTGTGACTCAAAATTGTCCCGGCCGCCTTAAACCGACTGGCAAACATAGCCCCTTCCTTCTCCACCCCACTGTAGAAATCACCACTCGTCGTGATGGTGTGAAAGGACCTATCTGCCGTATACGTTCGCGCACCAATGTTAAACACTTTTTAATTATACAATAAGGCGGGTGCGGCGCATTTATCTACCTACGGCTGGTCGGCTGGTAACCCTGCACACACAAATCCACACATCATCACATCAGCATCATCCTCATCATCGCCGTAAGCTCTACAATTCCCACTTGAACTTTGCGTTTCGTGCCAACACAGCGCGCACACTGCACACATATGTATATATACTCATCTCACCCTCGGTGAAAAGGCGTGAGGGAGGGAGGGATTTACCATGATAATCATTAGGCATATGAGTTTGAGAATCTTTCAATCCGCAATCCAAAGTAGAGTGCGAGCGGGTGGAGAAAAGGTTTCGTAGTTTGCAGACAGACTGACAGTCAGTCATCCTATTAATCCATGCGTCGACAAGAGTTACATGGAAATGGCAAAGGCCATGACACAATGGAGCAAAGTGAATCTCGCTCACACACCTACAAGTAAATGCCTGCAACAATGACACCAACAACAAGGACACATTATCAAACAGGAACAACAAGACCATGATTAATACCAAGATCAAGAGAAAAGACGAAGAGAAATACGATGTAATAATTACAATTCCGAACAGCCATCCCCGGAGCGAAGGCCTATATGCCCCTACCCCATCCACCCACCCACCCACCCTTACGGTAATTCTGGTTGTTTTTGCTTCTGCTTCTTTTCTTTTTCTGTTTACTTGTTCATTTCTGCTCTGCGAGTGGTAGATGAGGGTAAGTACAGTAACAATACAGATATAGAGACATACCTACGCAGGTTATGTAACACACGATGATTAATAACGGTGTCGGAGTCACGAAATGGAGAAAATCGCGCGATTACAATCTATGGAGTTGTAAGTTCGTTCCTGAGGGTGGTGTGGCATACACGATGAATTATGGCGCCCTTTGTTGAGCGACGAACAGATTTTGGCTTGAAGAAGTGCCTATGATTTAATCATAAGATGAGTGGCTGTCTAATTGATGCTGGAGGGGATCGTGAACGGAATATATTGGGGATTAAGTGCGGGCGGGCGTTGCGGCATGCGTTGTACATATATTCCGCATGTTCATGCAGATTGTCTGTGGTTAACTCGGTCTGATAGAATTTATCGGCGAGCCTTAGCTATTCAAATTTGGTCCAGATTCTATATAGGCATAGTGCTTTGAAACTACTCAACGGATTTGAGTGCAAACCGACTGAGAGGCTTTAAAAATTTATTGACATGGTTTCTTGTGCATTTCATGATTAAATGGTTCTTTGCAAAAAGTACTAAACTCAAATAGTACTAAAATTGAATTTAAAAGTCTGTAGATTTATAGGATATTATATTAGAATATTTACAGCTCCCAATGCATACTATTTATGAGCTTTAGCAATTACGTAATCGATGACCGATGAGCTAAGAAGTGCAAGTGCTCAGCACATTGACTGCTGAGGTTCTTTTTATGAAGCAAATTTAATCGCAGTTCCCCAGTTCTCGAATTGATGGCTTAAATTATGAATATAAACTTGCGCAAAATACAAAATAGGAAATACTCTGCTAGAAGACTACAGAATACCAAACAGGGTCACTAGAGAAGAGGTTAGGCCGTACGATTCCTTGGCTTGTAGGTATCAAAGGGCAATATTCAAATTCTAAGCAAAGCGAATGCATCAGCTTGTAGTTTAGTGAAAGCCAGCTTCGAAAAGGCCTCTTAAGAATGGGGATTCAATTGCCGGTCCTTTTACGAGCTTCTGCTTCATTCTTACTACGAAAGGGTTTCGAAAGGTCTACGAAAAGTTCTTACTTGCCGAGGAAATACTTCGTTTTAGCCCACTAAGAATGGGGATTCAATTCCTAGTCCTTTTACGAGCTTCTGTTTCAGTCTTATAACGAACAGCCTTCGAAGGGGCTTTGGAAAGGTCTTACTTGACGAGCAAATACTTCTTTTTTGACCACTAAGATTCAATTTCTGGTCCTTTTACGAGCTTCTGCTTCAGTCTTACTACGAAAAGGCTTCAAAAGGTCTTCAAAATTGTCTTACTTAACGAGGAAATTCTTGTTTTTTGCCCATTAAGAATGGGGATTTAATTGCTGGTCCTTTTACGAGCTTCTACTAGAGTCTTACTTCCAAGCGAAAACTTAGGAGAAAGCTTAAATCTACACCGTTTAAAATTATTGGAGTATAGGTATAGCAACCTTAGCAGTAGAAGGCATTTTAAAACAAACTTGATCCTCCGCTAATATGCGGAATTTATTCCAAGCATCGCCCCTTATGCCGTGTTTATTTTTAGGTATGGTTGTGTTTAAAGCCTGTCATTCAAAGTACCTATATATCAACAGTTTGTCTCTTATGAAGCCCTTCAGCACTCGAAGAAGTTTCTGGGAAGGTTAAGGAGTTTTTAAGGCATTTTTTAAAGCATTATTTTTATGGAGACCTTGCCGATTACCCAGGAAAACAACTTTCTAAGTCCCTTACCGCATATAGTTGGAGCTTTACGTTCTGTTTAGAACAAGCCTCTTTAGACCGTTTTTTCTGTAGTTTTCTGCCAGTAGACATCACCAAACTGGTTGAGATCTTCATCTGCTACTCCCATTGTCTTAGGCTAAAAAAAAACAAATCAATATTAATCAGCGCAAAGGTCGTTAGGCTTCCAAATCCTTGCTTTAAAAATGAATTGAAATGGACTGTTTGCCTCTTTAAAGGCCATTTTTTACTCCCTTGTTAATTATGACGACTAGAGCTCTCATCTTTAGCTATGTGCGGTCCGGCCTTCTAGCCATTTCCACTTATATGTGAATAGAGCTCCCATCCGTAGTTATGTGCGGTTCAGTCTTCTAGCTATTCCCTCGTATGCGGTATTATAATGGACCTATGTTTCTGGACTATGTAAGTGTAACTTCCCGGATTGTCAATCCAGTCTATAACCTTATTTAACCTTTCTCTGCCTATTTGCAGTGGGCTAAAGACTCGTTCGAATGGAGTAGTGTGCCCAAATATGATTCATAAGTCGCAGTATCTTAAGCTTTTTGACCAAGACTACGTATCGACTTCGAATCTTATCGTTCATGCAGTTCTTACTGGACCAATCCGCTCAAAAAAAATTTCGTTTGGCAAAATATTATTAAAGACTTGAATCCGCTTTTGACATAGCAACTTGAGGTTAGACCAAGATGAAAAAAGAGTCGTCTCCTTTTTGTATATTTTTTTGAGTTGTTTTTTAAGCCCAAAGAAACAGCAATTGGCAAGAATAAAAAATAGTAGTTGGGGCAACATAACTAACTTCTCACAAGCTGTTGATTTTATGAGTTTATTTTTTTTCATGCGACTGAAAGGGACCGACAATTTTATGCCCAACCGAAAGGTCTAATTTAATAAGCTTGCCTTTGGCTTGCGTCATTCTTATCACTATAGGCAGCAACGTCTCAAAACAGACCTTGGTCCCCCAGTTATGAATCCCCAATATCCCCCAATTCTGTAACACACAGTAATCAAATCAAATCCAAACTTAACAGTCAGATTTGACGACAAAGTTCCAAATCTTCCCCCTGTTAGCATAAATCTCCGCCGATTCATAGCCCCAAAATTCGTACAGTGCACTAAAACACATGTGCGTATTTTTATATTCCAGTTTAAGTCTATTGTTATCAGATCACATACACGGAATCAACTTTTGTCGCTCCTTCTTGTTGTTTTTTCTAATAAATTCTACAAAACTTTCTACAATTACGCAACAATTCTCGGTTACTTGCAGACAAAAAAAAAAGAAGCAAACTCCCGCCGAGTAAATATAGAAACTAATAAAAACTTGGCACTTTGTCATCGAGGATAACGCTACCTCATATAGTCAATAGCAAAATGTGTGGATAAATCTTTTACCGTTTTTATGGAAAAATCCATGAAGACATCCAATATCCCATCAGCCCGATAAGAACTTTGACGACTTTTGATGGCAAAACTTCTACACACGAAAAAGGACAAAAAAAAAAAAAAAAACACAGCTTTCCACCCGTCCAAGTCCAGGAATGTTGCCACATCCTAGCTAATAAAACAAATCCAATTATTATCACATACTTCCCATCTCTAATGAATAACTTAAAGGGGCGAGCAGGAGAGTCAGCATGCCATACGAGTATACAGCCAACAAATGTTATTACGTCGAATATTGGACGTTTGGTCGTAACTCCTTTTTTTTTTTTGCAACCCTCATCCCCTTTTAAAGGTACGGAACAAATAAAGAAGGACCAAGTAAATTCTTATTCATGACCCAAAAATTATACCAGAATCAAATATCAGACGAAAACTCGAACGAGGGTAGGACGTCGGAGGCCGGTTTCTCATAAAGGGCGCGCATACCGTGTAGTAAAAAGGATTTTTCGCAGATCAAAGACTTTTATTGTCGACGCGAAGGATGTATAGAAAGGAGCGACTTGTCATCATGTAAGCCACACACAAACAAACGCCGGCCGGCAAATAAAAAAAACACCCAACTGCGAAGAAACTTTCGAGTAAAAGATTATCCAAAGTGCACACAAAGCCCCAAGGATCGCTACACACATGTATGCACGGTGACTGTAACGATAGTGTACCCTGGTACTGTGTGAAATTGCAACAAGGGAAGTTTTTAGGGCTTCAGCTCAGCCGATATCACAGCTGACAATCTTCTTATACGCTTTCTCTGATGGAAGCTGGAAGGTCCTTATTTTTTACGAGTAGCAATAGCAAATTTATCAGATAACCAAAAGCTGAGACCAAGAAGAACAAAAATGCTGTGCTACATCATAAACGAAGAGACGACACAGCGCTGGGGAGCTACAGCTCATCATCATCATCGCATGTGTGTGCGTGTGGCAGATTTAGTGGTCTCCGGCCTATCATTACTCCTCTCTTACTTCAAAGAGCGAGTAAGGAGGATTTTTTATCAGTTTTACGGGGGGCACAAGTCTAATCAGTTAATCATCAGAAGAAGCGGTCCAATATCGATCAATTCAAGGGGGATGCAGACGGGCTTTGTTAAATAAAAAATTCCTCCGAGGGAATTCTTCGCGCTTTATAAAGTCACTTGACGCCCGAGATAGCGAGGCCAATTCAACATTCGCCCACCAGGCCCACGGGCGCGAAATTGTTTCATCTCGCCGTTGAAAAGGACGAATAAGAATCTCCGACACTCGGGGGAACGCGTATAGATAGATATGGCTTTAAGTAGCGAAACTGCGTACCGCAGATAATTCCTGGTGACAGGGTGAAAGTGATTTATATTTTATGCTTGCTTGGACAGGCGGCCCAGATGAACGACTGTTATATGGCGGCGGCAGATGAAGCCAACACGAAAACCTAATTAACATTAAACCCCTTTCGGGAACGCCGTGAAAAACTTATAGATATCTATGAATTCATGATGGCTTGAGGCAGGTATGAGCCTCGTTGGGGGGAGGGGGGTTTCAATTAGAATATTTGACAGGAGGCGGCTGCGGCTGGATATCATTATCTGGCATAGAAGTGGGTAAAATTAACTGATTCCAGCATGTTTGCGTAAACAGTGTCAGAAACAGGAAATTTCCCTGGCAGGCTTTGAATTCGAGAGCGAAAATTAATGTTTGCGTGGAATTGAAGAGCCCCTAGGTGAAGGGAGGGTATGAATAATTTATCGGAAGTGTCACTCATTCCTTTTTGAGGTTTTTCGAACTTTTGATTATTTCTTCTTAGAATAACAACCGCAGCTTGGTGGGGTTTGATTTAAGGTATCGAAGAGGTGGTAGAGAGTTTTTGAATACACGTCAACCAAAAGTAAGAAAAGTTCGAAACCAAAGGCAAGAGGTCAATCTGCAGATGAAGAGCTGACAAGATGGGGTGGCTGTTTAACTTCATTTGCGCTTTCAATTCGATTTAGTGAAATCAGTGCGGGTTTTTGAAGGTGCATCTGGTTTTAAGAAATTCGTTTTGTTTTTTTTTTTATAATACTGTAAGTCTGTTGCGCGATTTTGTTTGCCGCAACATTAGTTTTTAGTACCACTTGTTGTTCACGTCTTAGCACTCATTGGCACAACAGCCAATTTATAGCGACATTAGACCTTAATGGCAAGTTTTATGTTGCTCTGCAAGTCTTATCAGTTGTCCCAACCTTCAAATGGTTGGAAATTCAACTTTAATTAGTGTCTACCATCGAAAAAGTAGGCACAGGAGCTTGGTGAGGTTCGATTCCCGCAAAAACCAAAATTCCAACTTTTTTTTTTTTTTTTTCACTGCAACACCTCTCGCGAACGTCTGACAAATATCCGAGAGAGCCGTTTGAAATCGGCATTAAATAGTAGATCCCTTCTATTCGTTCCAAAAATGAAAAACTCATACAAAACGAATGGTTGTGAAAAGCTAGGCCTAGGGTCCCTTCGGACCTGTTGCGCCAACTATTTTTTTTTGTTTACCATCGCAAAAGTCGATGTCTATACTTTAAATCTGTTTAACATGCCCTCTGCTGTTAAGATGTTTTCTTGCTCTTCTTAAGCTGCGAAAAAATATGGACTTTTGTGCGAAATCTGTGGACCAATAATGTCCTGCCCAATAGCCCATGCAAAGTTCCTCCTAAAATCCTACTTTTGGAAGAGTTTTTGACCCAAATTGTTTTTACTCAGACAAATATAAAAATTCGTATTATTTGATGGGGTTTCCAAACAAACAAATTTGCTAAAAATTTTACAATCAAAATGTTTATAAGTTGCTCCCCAATTTAAACAGGAGACGTTGTAACTCCTCGCGTTTCGCCACCTAACGTTTCAAAAATCCATAAAAAATACCTTTTCTGATGGATTGCTCTTGGTAATGTTTCAAATCAATATGAATCCAACCAAAGTATTTGTATATCAGTTCCTGTTGATTACCAAGATACCGATTCTGGTTATTAAATATGAGAGCAGGATCAGGACAATTTTGGGAGCATTTTTCCAGATGATCATGTTTATTTTTTTAGTCGCTGACCCTGTCAAAATTTGTATCAACGTATCATCATCATATCATCGTGTTTATTTTTTTGGTCGCTTACCCTGTCAAAATATGTATCAACGTTTTTGAGAGCAGGATCAGGACGATTTTGGTCGCATTTTTGCAGATGATCATGTTTATTTTTTTAGTCGCTGACCCTATCAAAATTTGTATCAACGTTAAGGCTTCGGCCACGCAATGAGCGACGAGCGACTGAGCGTCTGAGCGACGCAAAAAAAATAAAACACATGAAATCGTATGGAGGTGGCCACATAAATCCTGAGCGACTGAGCGATTTTTTAAGCGACAGAGCGACGTCGCTCTGCAATCAAATCTGTTTTAATCTTTCAGTCGATCGCTGAGCGACGAAGTAATAAGATGGACAAAATAAACACAGAAAAGTATAATTTCAGCTGTCCAAAGCCGCCCAGTGTTATGAGAGGACACCCACGAAGACTAAAAAAATAAAAATGTCACCGACAGTGCGGATTTTGAGGCAAAAATGTATCGTGGGATTTTAAAAGGAATTTTGAGTACAGTGAAAATGGAAAAAAGGGAAAAATGACCACGCTTGGTGGGATAAATAAAGGGAGAGTGCTAACAACACTGGTCACCGATAAAGAGTGGAAAGAAAGGAAGAACAGTCATACGACAATATTGCCAAAATCGATCTGGAAATCTGCGCAGATTTTGATATAAATGATGAAATTCACCATAATTTGCTACATATTCTCGATCTGTAAATATGCACGAGATTTTTAACTTATAAGCTACGACGGACCGCACTTGACGATGACATTTTCCCAACCAATCGCTCAGCGACGTCGTTCAGTAAATGGCCACTTATCGATCAGATTCGACGCTCAGCGACTCGTCGCTTAGTCGCTCAGTCGCTCGTCGCTCATTGCGTGGCCGAAGCCTAACGCTACTACTTCAAAAAGGGAGATTTTTTTCTACAGACTTCTGCATCTTTGTTCTGATCGACTTTTTAACTTGAACAGACCGAGTTCGAAATAGTTCCACCAGTCTGTGTTGCCACACTTGGTCAGGCATATTCCGTATATCAACGATCGTCCGAACGATATCGTTTTTGAAACTTCCGTCACCATTACAAGTTATATTCTGCTCCATTTTTTTTTAATATCGTCAGCTTCACTGAAAAAGAACTGGATTAATCTCTCAAACTTGTAATTTTAGCTTCTGCCTGCTAGTGTTGGAGCTCTATCGTTTCGACGATAATCGTCTGAAAAGTTACGGAATAAGGGTCTTAAAATACCTCCGAACAACTTTTGCCTCTGCCACATTCCGATCCCATTAGCTAATGGAAGACAAACCTCTTCAAGTTGTACATTTTATGTTTCTTAATATTTCGTTTCGCATTTTAACAAATTACAAAAAAAGAAGAAGGAGGCTTCCTTCCCAGATGTTGACAGTATCCTTAAAAATTATTTCGATTTACGGTTAATTAAATTTTAATACCGTGTTAATAGCATTTTATTACAAACCAAACGACGAGAGAATGCCACCCCAACACCTAGAAAAAAATCGCATAAACAACACCCCTCCCTCGAAATCCATTTCTAAGCCGACTTAGCCCATAAACAGGTAGCTAGAAATGAAAAAAAAAAAAAAAACCCGCCCATAAAACACAACAACCGAACAACAAACACTCGCTAAATGGAGTAAGTAATCAAAAACAAAACGAGAAAAATATTACTACGTGCAACTGTAACCATTCATTCGAAGCAGGGTACGATCGTAAAAGGAAAACCAGATATCCTTCAAGCCGTACGAATCCACGATTTAATGAAGAACCCCAAACGGCCTACACGCACATTTAGAGACGGGCATAAAAAAAAAGACCGAAAATGTCAACCTTTGAGTTTTTCATTTTCTTAATTTCACTTTGATATGAATTTACGCAGCGTATACCTCCATCACAGGTGCCTATGGGGGGTTCTGCCTCTGCGCGGGTTTATGGGGTGTTAAGTTGATGCACACCAGGCTTCGAGTGATACCGCCAAATGAGGAGGAGATGGGATGGTTTTTATTTTATTTCACTGTGCTCCTATAAAAATGGCCCAGCGGCCATAACAGCCGAGCATAAGCGTATCGCATATCACACCCGCATGATGCAGCAGCACCGCCATCAGCCACAACGACAACAGAAGTTTTAACGATTTCACGCAGGAGAGGGTTGGCTGACGTTCCTATATCTATATTGGTTTCCTGCGATTTTTTGGTAACCGCCCTCGTTCTTTTTTTATTGTCTTTTGCACTGTTTGTCGTTCTCCCCTTTAATTGCTAACATAAAATGAATTAATTTCCGATAAGGATGTTTGGACAGCGGGACCATTATGGTGGTACAAACAGCCAGCAGAAATTAAACCGAAAAAAAAATGGAATACTGGTATCTGGTATTGAAATTGGATACCTCCATTTGAATGCAAAGAATCGATATCAAATCGACACCAAAAAAAGGGGGAAAAAACATCCCTCGATTGGGTAGGTATGAGCCAAACTGGTGTTGAATAATTGATTAGCATCAGGTTGGTTTTTTTAAGCATGGCTTGTGGTGTCGATGATAACAGTGGGAGGATGAGGGATTCGGTTGAGCTACTTTAAGAAAAAGTCGACGGTTTCCCCCAAACCGATTGTGTCAAAATGTCCGGCACTGAGATAAGGATTAGAAAAAAATATTTGCGTGTGGGTTTTAGTTTTGACAAAGGCATTCAAGGGACCTGCAAAATTAATTTCGAATTTAGAAGCTTTTTCGACAAGGTTATATCCTCTGGTTATACCCTCTGACGTCATTTGACCTTTTCGTTGAAATGGCACCGTGGAAATACATGAACATGTAGTATCTGTTTGAAACGCACATTCCATCAGTTGCCATTGAGAGTTGGCTGTTAAATATTGTGTTCCTTACCTCAAAAATCTTGCTATTTGAAGGAAATTATGGGCTGACCCATACCCCCAATTCCGGGTATTGTTTTACAAAAGTCGAAGTCCATTAGTGGCATAGTCGTTTGACGCTCTGAGTCTGAATTAAAAAAAAAAGAAGGTTGGGTCTGTTAACATGCTACGCCAGCTTATGGCTTGCGTTGAAAATCTTATGCTTTGAAGGGAATCAGCTTAACCCACAATTCCGCATGCTGTTGTATGACAAATAATTGAGACAGTCGTTTGACCTACAAACTTTTGTGTCACGCAAAAAAAAAAGCTACGACAGACACGACATCTACGATGAATACCGCATGCAGTACAGTGCGGGCCCTAAGTGGCTACCTTGTGACAACTTACTGTTACGGAATGATATTTCTTCTTCATATTTATGAAAGGTATGTACATTGTAATAGATATCAGCTCACAGTTGTCTCTCTCTCTCTCTCTCTCTCTCATTTCGATGTTCCCACGGCGAATCGTCGACCTGACATCTGACACGATCCATTGGACTTCTCGTTGATAAGGGAAATGGCAGTTGAATTTTGTCAACGAGCGGGTTATGCCAATTTTATATATGACTTCTGCTACGACCCCATCTTTCTCATATGTAGAGATAGATAGGAACCCACCGCTACCCTCCAATCAGTCGAACCACATCTAAAAATTCGAGGCAGCAACCGAACATCCATCTGACTGAGGTGGAAACGTCGACGCTTACCAATTTCATGTCTGAGCTAAATTTAAAGCTTGATTGTCTTACAAGGAGAATCTTCAAACCGCTCAGAAGATAAAGTCCAACAGTGGACTCTTTAAGGACACAGTTGGCAGAGTGTACATAGAAAAGCTATAGAAAAGACTTAACTCGCTAACTGAAATGAACTGCATAAGACACTGGCATCATGTTTAAGATCGAGGAAGCTTTTAACCTTCTCGTAAATGGGTTATTGGTCTTACTGGCTGTTTTCCCGGTTATCTGCGCCAAGGGAAAGCACAATGAGCACTTGAGCGACGTGGAGGATGCCTGTAAAGTTGAAAAACTTAATGGTGTATTTAAAATGGATACCTTGGCTTGCCGAAAGGTCATCGTAGAATGGTCTTACCTAGTGCGCGGTGTCTATAACTTTGGCTGCGGGCCTAGCACTCACAAAAGACTCCTATCGAACACTGTTTTACTATCGTTTGTGTCAGCGTTACTATGCCGTATCTCGAAAGTGCTTAACAGTTTAAGCCAAGCGCGGTCTTGACATGTGAGAATTTGCCTACCTTTAACATTTTTGCCGAGCAATTTATTTTACAGCACCCTGTCTATTTTTTGTGTGGGGTCTCGCAGGAAGGGAAAATCATCGAAGGACATTGCAGAGCTAGAACGCGAGGGATGCTTCTACAGTAGTGAGGGACCTAAACCCATCTAAGAAACCTTCCTGGGGGACTGACTTTCTTCATCCCGAATGTGATTGCACCTAGTTGAAAATTAAAAAGAAAAATTCGCCGTCAAATACAAAATCCCTGCAACGTACCAAAGCCTTCCCAAACCCTGAAAAGCATCTCGGAGCTCGAAGGACCCTGTAGAATTTTTTGAAAACCAAATGGAATTGATTTGAGGACATTATTCAGAGTATACTCCGCAGGTTTCTGTTTATCGGTAACCATCATGACCAACTTCATCTCCCACTTGAGTTGAACTGCATGAATGACTTTAAGCTCAACATAACATCTGAAAGTTGGATCTACATTTAATTAACTCGACTGAAATCCCATTTGAAGCTCTATACCAATAACATTGCCCTCTGTCTTCCTCGCTCTAATCAGTTGCCAAATAGAGTACCTTCATCAAAGACCGAAAGTTGCCCAATTAGAACGACAACCTTCGGTCATCCTATGACAAAATTCAAATCCACACAGATGTGGCAGTTCCGCATTTGCCGCACATTATTTATTCACATTAGACAGGAGAAACCGGCGTGCATGAGACCCCATAAAAGGATTCCTTTGACTTTCATTGAATGTAGGTCGGCGGGCAATTTAACCAGTTTAACCAGTTTACTCCCGTTTAGCCCAGTTTGGCCCACTATACCACTATGCAGCTTTTATGCCATCGACCGAATGTCTATATTCCCTCATAAATATCCAAGATCCAATAGAATTTAATTGCCATGCCTTCTCCATACCATAGATACGAATTTATTTATTTTTTTATTTATTTTTTTTCCTTGTTCACTTACACTCCGCATGCTGTATAATGAAAATCGGATTTAATGCTAAAATTGTTCTATATGTGCGTTTTCATCATTGTGAATGGCAGGATTTTTCCTTGCTCGCATTTTCCAAGCACTCCACTTTGGAATTCCATGAACAGGGAATTACTACGCTTGGATTATGTACGTGTGTGTATAGCGCGTTCAGTAATGGAAGATTGACAGCAGCAGGACACGAAGAAAAGTCGAAAAGGAAGTGCGCAAAGGCATGGCACGGCATAGAATGGGTTTGGTGTATATATATAGCACCAGCAGTAAAAACATCCATGAAATGCCATTAAACAAGATCTACAACTTTTAATAAGCAACTAAATGAAAGAATTATAATGCCATAGCATCAGCAGCTATCCAACATCATCGTTATGCTCGTGAATGGAATTTACTTTCATATCCTGGTGCTTTGTAAGCGAAATTACGTAGACGACGACGACCGAGACGACGGAGACGGAGACGGAAAGCGTGGCAAACGCGCACGGTGGGAGATGACATCTACAAAAACGTGGATATGGTGGCAATATAACTATCTGACATAAATGACATTGAATTTGCGAGGAAATTGTGGCAATTTCAGCTGTTGTTGTTGTCGTCGGCTGCCAGCGTGAGAGGCAGACGTATATAGAGAACAAATGAAATTGGTAAGACGGCCCGATGGATGTGCCATGTACGAGCTTTAGATCTTTAGATGTAAAGAGATTTTGTCGAAGAGTTCGTGGAATTTTGACGGCCAGCAGTCGGTATGGAGACCAAGAAAAGCACCTTTTATTAAATAATGCAGATTCAGGAGACACCTATGGCCCTATGGGTATAGTGGGCGAAGTGGATCAGTATTGAGTCTGTTGGTTCCGCTTTTTTCCACTGCCCTCAGACAGTCTTGAAAAACCTTTGATAGCTCATTTGTCATGAGAGAGTTTCCCAATTCGTCAGCAAAACTTGTGGTTCCCTTTCATTCGTCCAGCATAAGAAAAGCCACGCAGGCGAAAATTTGTGAGAAGCTAGACTTAGGGTGCGACTGACTGACCGACTCTTTGATACTAAGCTTGTTATGATTGTCGATCTGCAGCCGTAGGAGGCTAAAATCAAACCATTCGTTTTGTGTGAGTTTCTCGTTTTAGGAACAAATGGAAGGGATCTACAATTTTATGCCGACTCCAAACGGCTGATTGAGAAGCTCTTTCAAGTTATACTCTCGGATGTTTGTCAGAGAGGTGGCGCAGTGGAAAAAAAAAACCCTAAGATGGAATTTGGGGTGTTTCGGCATTCGAACTTGGAACCCATCGCTTATTAGTTCAACACGCTATTTTTTTTATTTATTTATAAAATAAATAAATAAATAAAAAAGTCCAACACACTAACCACTAAGCCACGGCGCCACTGACGTAGGTGGCTCCATACGAGAAGGTTTCGCCTCGAACTGCACTCAAGGACCAACCGCAGAGCCCGTGCTGTTCGAATAAAGTTGGTGAACGACTTCTGTGCAGTGGAATGGGTATTGAAAGCTCTGTCTTTTGGTTGCAGCGTTACCAAGTCAGTGCTTTTAGCGTTAATTTTAGTCCAAATTTTCTTTTGTGCCGACAAAGTAGATGTAGCGCTTGGGCGTTTTTTAAGACCAAGATTGAGTTTAACCATCATTTAAGTGGTCAAAAAAAGCAAAAGAATTTGTTTACGGTTTCGTTTTACGTAATGGCTATAGCTGGGGTCCTGTCTGGTATTCGATTGGGAACTCTCAGAGCACTTTTTTGGCGCTGGGTTTTTATGTTCGATTGGTACGACAAAAATCAATCCTTTTTCGAATTCAGAGCACCTTTGCGAATCTGTATATTTTCTCAAAGTTGATTCAGATTTACCAATTAAAGTGCGTTTGAGTTTGACAACTTGTGGAGTTTGTTTACGTTTTCGTTGAATTTTTCAACTGGCGCCGTGCCAGTGGCGAACGCAGGTAGGGGTTTTTGAGGTTGATTTTTCCTGCGTTCGTCCCTGCGTCGGGCGAATCTATTTTTGTTATTTATTTATGTACCTATACAAATGTTTAGAAATCAATTAGAGGGCTCGAATTTTGAGTGACTTAATTTAAGGTTTAACCAGTGAATCGAAAATGCTTAGAAAAGTGTCGAAGGCTACACATATTCCAACCGCACGAATATCAAAAAAAAAAAAAAAACTAAGGCAACTTCCACACCGGATGGAACAAAACGCCTAATTTTGTTTCCTTGTTTTGTTTTGCCTTATTCAGTGTGGGCGCGCGTGTTTAAATGTGTGTATTTAAATTTCAGAAACACACAGAAAAACAGTTTTGTTTGTTTAAGGCGTTTTGTTCCATCTGGTGTGGAAGCTTCCTAAGTGATGTTTTTATGTTCGATTAGGCACTCAAAATCTGAAATCTAAGGGCGAATCTGAAGAAGGCCAATCGAATACCAGATTAGGAAACTGTGGACCTCTTTCCTTATACTTTCATTGGCCTCATAGGGACGTTCAAAATTCTCCGTCAGTCATCCCTCGATATACCTTCGCATGACGTATTTATTTAACACACATCTGTTCACTCCACTCCATCATCGAAAATTCACGTTCCATCATCCTTAAGACGATCACATGCCGTGTATTGAAATATGCATTAAAATCCCCTTGGAAATCCTTCTTTTTCTGTTCGAATCCAATTTAAATTCCCGCATCGCATCACAGCAAATATAATTCACAAGGAAACAATACGCCATACACCTGGTGACAAAGTTCCACCGAGGGTTTCCCAAACGCCTCCTGGTCCGGTTTATGTAAATCCGTCGATATTTTTCGTATTTTATCCTCCTTTTTTTTCGTGGATTACACAGCGAATCCTGTTGTAGAAAAAGAAAAACATTCTCCTTCCCAAATTTGCATAGCCCAACTGAATATGGAGATGAAGGTGATTCATGAATTTCTAAGGCGACTTTCCAAAATCGCTGCTCAGTTGTCGAATTTCCCGGTCACCGTGTACCTTCCGTTCCGTCACATTTGGATATCTATACAAGCACCGTACATACAGCGATCGATTTGTCGTGACAGGGTGATTACCATAAATCCAGCCGCAATGGTCTCTTTGTTTTTGCCCAGGCAACAATTGTCGATATAAGAAAAGACTGGAAATGGAAACTTTGGATTTGAAATTAAGACTCCCGCCGCCGCGCGCCGTCGCAATTACATATTTGATTGCACATGCGAGACGGGAGTCTGTCTCTATTTTTGTTTTTTTTTTTTTTTTTGGCCTAGTCCTAGTGAATGCCGGCCGGTGGTGGATGCATTTGGTATAGAACTCACCATTGGCAACTATGTTGCCAAATTGGCATGTGAATTGATCGGTGACTTGTATCTGCAACATACAACAAAAGCGGGAATAAATTGACGGGGCAGAAGTTTAATCGTTTCATGACTGCGACTGGGAGATTGATTCCAAGTTGTACTTTGCTCTGTGTTCCATTTACTGTGGCAGTTGTTTGCGGATAGTTGCGGTTTCAAATAACCGTGTTCGTGGCATGGATATACAGAAGTGTTAAATTCAATTACAAATGGAAATGGACTTAAGACATTTCGCAGATATTTGCCGGTCTACTTTGAGGGGGAAACGATTTATTTCTCCGTATATGCAGACGAATTCAAACGAACAATAAGCAGATGGGTGGACTTCTCATAATTGGGGTTAACAAGATCGAATTGTGCAGCAAATTTGACTATCATCCATGAACAGGGAGAAGACGCCCCAAGGCAAAGTAGGTATTCATGAGCCACAACTCGATTCGTATGTCAATTTGGGATTGTCTTCGATTGGTAACTTTTGCTGAACATGTCTCAATTGAGACGAGCTGTCTTGTGTTTGATTCGATTGGGTACTCGCCTTAGTAATTGGGGACAGACGACATTGGTCTGATAATACAATAAAAGTTGTGAGAGAGGAAAAAGGGGTTGAGTCTTGAATTGGAGATGTCACTTTTTTTTTGATCTAATCCATGTGAGTTCCTTAATAGCGGGGTTCGATATGAATGAAGCTCTTCCTGTCCTACGGCCCCTGACAAGCCTTTTAAATAGTTGGGTGCCACATTGTTGACAGATTTGACTAAATCCTCAAATTGTCTTTCACTGGTGAGGTCTCTTACAGGACAGAGCTGCCGGAACTTTTCTATTTCCTTTTTGAACTTGTCTCAGTTCGATTGTATTATTAAGTCAAACAAAACCTTCCTCCCTAGCACTGAGATCTAAGCTGCCGCACATAGTGTAGTTGGTGCTGACATCACAGTGTATTTCTAAAGTGATGTCCTACCCTCCTTCGAGTCCGAAATACGATCAATAAGTTGCACAGAAGACATAGGGGGGTCAATCATGACATGACCAAAGTGTCAAATGGGCATTTGAGTCTAGTAAAAATGTAAAACTTTCTTTCATGACTGTACTTCTCTCCCTAGTGTACCCGAAATTAAATTTTGTCTGCCATTTTGTAACTTACGGCGAGCCGCTGTCATTCGTTTTTGCTTTCTCCTTCGGGCGCTTCTTTTCTGTTGGAGGATCATCCATCTTGTTTCTAACTTTTTGGTGTGCGCACATGAACTTGTAATTTACAAACAATTTTGGTATAGTAAAAAATACAAGTTTTAATTTATTTTTTAAATTTGTAATTTCATTTAACTTAATTTAATTTTTAATTTTTAATTTTTTTCGTGATTTTCAGTAAATGGACCGCCTTCTCAGTTTGAATACGTCAAGTGACGAAAAATGAAGCAGGAACCATCGGAAAATACCAACGACAACACTAAATGAACAGCTCTCAGTGTCTGGACCAAATCTTTCAAAGTAAGTTCGCTTTTTAAACATTGAAACGGGCTTTAAAACACCTCACGAGCAATTTTTCTCATGACCGACTTAGTATACCTCCCTTTCATCCCACATGGCAGTTCACCTCCTTAAGCCAGCTCATAAAACAGGCAACGAACACCCCACCTAAGCTCTACACATTTCAATTCCCTCTCCGTTATAAAGTCATTTAAATCACAACGATACGTCTATAAACAAACAGTAAGCTTCCACGTTGCAATCAGCTGGAATAATTTATTTCCAAGTAAATAAAATCCTTAAGTACACTCTCCATAGAAACGCCGTCTTATTGGCTCCTCCTTTCACACACAGTCACATTATCACAAGGCGAACCATACACCGACGCATAAACAGATAGAAGGAAAAGAAAAAACAACACAATTAACTGCGCCACGCACATCTCTATAATAATCCAAAATTAATTGATTCGCTCCATCAGGAGTTCCATTAAACGAAAAGAGATTCGCATTCCCGCCATCGTCGTCGGTCTTCCTCGGCGGGTATAGACTTCTTCAATTGACATTTAATTGTCATTCTCTTTCCCCCTCAGTGGGTTCATATAGGAATAAAAATAACAATCACCACCCATCTGACAGCAGAGAGGCATTGCTCTTCGCAATTATAATTAATTAATGAAAAAAACAAGTGCAAAAAGGCGGAAAGCGCCCGTTCCCCCCTCATACTCAACAAAGTGTTTAATCCGCTTTCATGTTATTATGACATAAGAGTCGTCTCTCACATCCGCACCTGAGATTCATCAGCAACATCGACATTTTACTCTGGTACTTTGGTATAGTCATGGGAATTAATTAGTCGACGCATGGGTTTGGGTACTCGGCGTATGTCTGGTCGTAGCCGAATTCCATTGAACCAAATAATTGAACATAATCCTAATGAATTCGCTAATACCTTCTGGTGAAAAGTACGAAAAAATAGACCGGCCAGCGGAAACAAAGGGACACGCTACCTACGAAGATTGGAGATGGGACAAAACGCGTATATTTCCCCAAGGATAAAAGTGTGAATGTGAACTTCATCCGTGTAGCCCCAGCCCAGTGGCAGAATCGAGTATGCCTCTGCTGTTTCGGGCTTAATTAAAATTGAAATTGTAATTATGAGGAACGATGGATATTTAAATAGCTGCCGACTTCAAAATTAGGCACAGCGCAGTGGCAATCAGGAATGCAAAGTTTGTTACAGCCTTTTCGAAATAAATTTGAGTGGATTTTGGAAATATTATCCCAGGAGGGTGTGAGGCATTTTTGATTTTTCTTCCAAGTGTGATTATGAAATATTACCGGTTGTTCTGAGCCTCGGGATATTGTTGAAAGTTTGAGGCAGAAGCTTTAGCGTAGGGCGATTTTTTTTTTTTTTTTTGGCCAAATGTCAGACATCAAAATGGTTTCGTTTAAGACAGTTTTACAGAATTTTTATGAGTAACTATCTTAGGTTGTGGAGTAAGCTTTTTTATTTCTGTTTTTTTTAATTTCTGAATTGTACAAAGAATTTATAAGAAATAAAAATTCCATTAATCAATCTTTAATTGTTAATTTTTGTTAGATTGTTAAATTTCCATCAATAAAAGACTGTAGCGCACTTTATTATTTTAGACTGGGAGGTGCAACTCTCAGTTGGGTCATTACCTTTAAGCGTTTTCTGTTCCGTCCAAAATTAAAACAAACAACAAACACAACAATTTCACTTTATAATTATATCTTTATTAATTAGCTTAAATTAATTATTATACTAGTCTTATAAATTTTAATACAAGTTTCTGTTTAAGTCTTATAAATTTTAATACAAGTTTCTGTTGTTATTTACGATGTAGAGTTAGGATTTTGTAAAGGGGTTGTGGAAACGATTTAGTAAGATTCCAGGCGACTGTTTAGAACTGACTCCGAAAATGATCTAGGCGCGAACCGAATGACTGTTAAAACCAGAGTCGAATAGATTGGTGTGACCCGCGTGACTGTTGAAACTAGAGTGTTTAAAGAAATCAAAAGCCGCGTCATACCCAGTGCTCAAAATCACTCGCCTCGATTGATTCATTCAATTCGAGGTTCGATGACCGAAGAAAGAAAACAAAAAGAATAGGGAATTACGGAAGGGAATTCCCGGGCAAGTTCAAGTCAAGCAGCTCATGTTACTTTGTCGCGTATACGATTCATTAAGCGATCGTTCGTATGGTGGAAAGTGCGACATAAGCATAATGAGTTGATTGACTTGGGTTAATTAGTTTGGGCTCTTAGTTGTGCAATGGAAATGGAAAATAAAAGTGATGAGTGACCATAAATAAACATTGTTTATTTAGGTCGGAAGTATTGGGCATTGACGCTGGAAGTGGCAAGCTGAAATAGCAATTTAGGAGGATGTTTATTTGGGACAATCAATATATTGTTACAAAGTTGCAACATTGATCGTAGGGTTAAACATCTTGCATACAAAGAAGAAATGGTAAAGAGGTTGTAAAGTGCTTGGTATGCATCAAGTGGTGCACTTTACAACACCTCCCCCCTTAAGAACGAAACTTGTACCTAGGATTGGTACGAGTTTCGGTTGAAGAAGCCGAAGATGACGGACCATTAATGGTTTGTGTTCTCGGTAGGGAAAGAGAACGAGAGAGATTTGATGACGATTTACGTGGAGTTAGAAAAGGAGGCTGAAGATTTGTGGACGATCGTGGTTTTGGTAGAGGCAGAGAGTCAGAAATTATTTGATCTTTGCATAGCCCTTTTTGTTTATATAATTTTATTAGTAAAGCGACAACGGTGGACATCATAAGAAGAGTTACGGCCAAGAGAATATAAATGGTAGTAGTATGTTTGTTGCTTGAGGAATTTACGATGGGGTGTGAGATTGATTGATAATTTATATCATCTAGGCTCTTACTGATAGCGTTTAAATCGTTAATTTGATTGTGAATGGTAAAGGTTTGAGTTTCTATGATGGGTAGCTTAGTGAAATGAAATTGGGTAATATTTGGAGCTGATACGGGGAATGCAGATGAGATAAAGTTTGATTTTGTATCTGTTTCATAGTTGGTTTTGGAAGTAAAGGATTGGTATTTTGTATTTGCTATACAAGTAGACTCGATTTTTAGTATTCCAGTAGAATGGAGGGTTAATTGAGAGTTAGATTTTTGACATTTTATAATGAGATTTTCGGGATCCGGGGAGACAAAGAGCCAGGCATTTGATTCTGCTAGTTGTAGGAATATTGGGTGAAATATTCGCATTATTTGTATTTTACAACTATTGGATGTGCTTGGTAATGTTGAAAACAAATTAAGTTCGCAAGCATTACTAAGGTGTGTAAATAAGATTGGGCTGTTTTGTTCACAGAGATAGTTGTTCTTGTGAGTAATAAAACATTTTTTAATATCACTCTCTTCGTAAAGGAAATATGATTGTTTTTCCGAGTCGATAACAAGAAGGGGTTTTTCTGGGATCATTACGGAATATGTTCTGTTTCCGATATGAGTTGGTATACTAGTAATTTTATACACATTAAAATTCTTCGATGTGGTTAAGGGGATTTTCAGTAGGAAATGTATCTTGTTGTCGGCAAAATAGATATGAGTTTCTAATATATTAAATAATTTGTCTATGTATTGTTCTGTAGCTCGATGATTTCATATGTGGTATCGGGCTGATTATACAGGGCCATTGAAGTGGTTAAGTACACGGAGGTACTGATAATAAGGATGAACACGTAAAGTCTGTCCATTTCTAGAGAGGAAAAAAAAAAAAGGTATAGGAAGAGATTTATTATTAACCGGAAAACAGTTTAAGTCTGTTGTTGTGAACTTTAAGAGTTCGGTTCTTGTATTTAATTACAGAATTTACTCCAGAGGAGGAAAGGATTTCATATGGACCATTCCATATGGGAAGTAACTTCTTATTTTTGTTTTTAGGGCAACTTTCATTTTTAAGTAAGACGTGGTCTCCTTCTGTGAAAGTTACCGGATTTTGTTTCTTGTCGTATTGGAGCTTAGAAGATTCTTTACTTTTGAATAAGTGTTCTCTGGCAAGATGATGAGCGTGCTGTAAACGTGATTTCAGCTCGTTCGCGTACAAATCATAGTTGTAACATATTTCGGGATTTTTAGTTAAGCTAGTAGGAAGTTCGACTTGTCTTCCAAAAACTAACTCAAAAGGAGTAAAAGCAGTAGAAGTGTTAGGAGTAGTGTTGTGGACAAATACGGCGTATTTAATCCAAGAATCCCAATCATCTTGAGATTTATTTATGAAGCAGCGGAGGTATTCCACGAAATTTCGATGACTTCGTTCACAAGACCCATTTGATTGAGGTCTGTAAGCTGTTGTTTGGAGTTTAGTGATCTTTAGGAGTTTACATACGTTTTTGAAGATGTCACTAAGAAAATTTTGCCCTTGATCGGATAAAACGTATTTGGGAGTACCGAAGCGGAAGATTATTTCTTTGACGAAAGCTTCTGCAATTGTATTAGCTTCTTGATTCGGTAATGGAATTGCATCGGTGTACTTGGTTAGGTCGTCGATGAAAGTTAGGAGGTATTTGTTGTGGTTGGAAGTGGTTGGGTATGGACCAACGATGTCAATTGATATCTTTTCAAAAGGATGTTTAGCAGTTGAAGTTATTACCATAGGTTCCATGGTGTACTTTGTGACTTTGTTTTTTTGGCAAGGCTCGCAATTTTTGATGTATGCTTTTATATCTTGGAACATATTTTTCCATTTATGATATAATTTTATTCGCTTAAAGGTGCGGTTTACGCCACAATGTCCTCCAATAGGATTTTGGTGAAATTCCTTAAGAATAGTTTGAATTTCTTCACGAGTTGGTTCACGAGTAGTAGGAGAATTAATGAGTTGTGAAGAAGTGCATGGATCCGGTGGTGAGGTAGTGAAGTTAGACGACGATATGGTAAATGGATTTGGCGACGAAATAGGAGACGAATTAGCAAGAGATGAACTGGTAGACGGATTGGAAGAAGATTTGGTAGATGAGCTAGGAGACGATATAGGAGTTGAATCGGTAGAAGGGCTAGTAGACGATTTGGAAGAATTAGTACACGAGTTAGTAAACGAATTAGTAAGAGGTTTGGAACAAGATATATTAGACGAATTAGTAGACGATGTAGGAGATGAATTAGAACAAGAATTAGAACACGATTTAGGAGATGGACTAGCGCACGATTTAGAAGATGATTTGGTACGAGATTTAGTAGATGAGTTAGTACAAGAATTGGAACACGATTTAGAAGATGAATTAGCACACGAATTAGTAGACGATTTGGTAGACGATTTGGTACAAGAGTTAGAAGACGAATTTGTAGACGATGTAGTAGACGATGTAGAAGGCGTTTTAGGAGACGATCGAAGAGTCATTTTAGCGATCCTGCTAAGGCAGTCGGCGTTCGTGTTTTGTTCGCCCTTTTTATGAATGATATCATAATCAAACTCTTCGAGTTGCAAGCGATATCGCATTAGTCTGGAACTAATATCTTTGCAATTATGAATGTAAATGAGTGGCTTGTGATCTGTGATAAGGAGGAATTTTCTTCCATACAGATATGGGCGGAAATGCCGGACTGACCATACAATGGCAAGCAATTCCTTATCTGTAGTGGAATAGTTCTTCTCACTCTTATTCAGCGTGCGAGAGGCATATGCGATAGGCAAGTCATTTCCTGGCTCACCCTGAGAAAGCACACTACCAACAGCAACATCACTAGCATCTGTTGTTAGAATAAAATTTTTCGTAAAATCGGGATATTGTAGAAGAGGAGGATTAATAAGTTTTTCTTTTAATCCATGAAAAGAATTAGTACAAAGAGGAGTCCAGTCAAATGGGACATCCTTGCGGAGAAGATTGGTAAGAGGCTTAGAAATTTTAGCGAAGTCTTTGATGAAACGGCGATAGTATCCAGCAAGACCCAGAAAACTTTTTATGTCCTTGGCGTTTTTGGGTTGAACAAAGTCTTTAACGCACTGGATTTTTTGAGGATCAGGTTTAATACCAGATTCATTAATTATATGTCCCAAGTAAGTAAGTTCTGATCTCAGGAACTGACATTTCTCGGGTTGCAGTTTGAGATTATGCATTCTCAAACGATCAAAGATTTCAACTAATTTGGAATTGTGTTCTCCTAGTGTTTTGCCATAGACTACGATGTCATCCATGTAAACGAAAGTTTTTATACCTTGAAGACCAGTCAAAACGTTATTCATTAACCTTTGGAAGGTAGCGGGGGCACCTTTTAATCCATAAGGCATTCTAATGAACTCGTAATGACCAAACGGCGAGGAGAAGGCTGTCTTCTCTCTATCTTCAGGCTTAACTTCGATTTGGTGGAATCCACTAGCGAGGTCTAAGGTGGAGAAGAATTTGGAACTCCCTAACTGATCTAGAATATCAGTTATATTGGGGAGTGGGTAAGCATCACCGACTGTTTTGTCGTTGAGCTTACGGAAATCGACTACGATTCTCCATTTCTTATTACCATTCCTATCAGGTTTCTTAGGGACAACGATAAGAGGAAAATTCCATGGACTATTCGATGGTTGGATAATATTATCGTCCATCATCTCATGAATTTGTTTATTTACCTCCTGTCGCTGAGCTTCAGGTAACCTGTAGGGTTTGATATAAGTAGGGGTAGAATCAGGGGTATGGATCGAATGTTGAACTGAAGTAGTATGAGTTAATTTATCCCCCTTTAGGTAGAATAAATCACTATACAGTAGACAAAGATTTAGAATGGAGTCTCGTTCGTCATTAGTCATATGATCAGTTATGACTAATTCCTTGATGGCTTGAATTCTATCATAAGTAGAAGGGTATTGTTGGATTTGGAAGACATTGTAATTAGTAATTTTATCGAATAACAATTCTTCTGTGTTGAACTCAATTTCAGATTCAGAGGAGTTGATTACAGATATGTGTGAAATGGGACGATTGGCAGGAACAATGCTATTACCGATATACAATCCGTTGGGAAGTTGTTGGGAGAGACATATACTATCCGCGTCAACTTTCTTATGAACTGGGACCATGATTTCTGTTCTAGCGGGAATGGTTACTAAATGGGATGGAATTAAGTCATATTCTATGATATGTTTTTTGAAGAGGAGAGTTAAGATTTTGGTTCCATAATTGATTTGGGCTAAATGATCGTCTAAAAAGTTATTACCGATTATTCCATCAGTAACAATGGGAAAGTTCCTGTCTACTACATGAAATGGATACGAGATGGTGATGTTTAATGGTAGGTTTATATCAAAGTAGACGACTCCCTGGGTTAGTATAATGGATTCCGTAATTCCAGACAAGGAATGAATTAAGGAAGAGTCGATTGCTGCTCCTGGCTTTAATTTATCAATTTTTATCAAACAGATTTCGCTACCACCATCGATGAGGAATTTAGCAGGATTCGGATTTAGTAGGTTTTTAGAAGAAATCTCAATAGAGTCTACACGATTAACTTTGCTATTGAGATTGACATGGAAGATGTGGCGAGGAGAATTTAATTGTTGGTCCGGACCCTGCCACTGGTTCCGGCCTCCGTGTGGTTTTCCGAATGATAATTATGAGTCGGAGGAGAAGGATTCCGATTCTGAGGTTGAGAGTTTTGAGGTTGTGAATATTGGAGTTGAGAATTTTCTTGACGGCGCCTATTATTGTATTCTCTTTTTCTACACTCCTTGATATGATGTCCAGGGTTTTTACAATAGTTACACGTAACAGTTATTGTCTTCACTTCACTTTTAATTAAGGGTAATTTCTCTCTATTTTTCTTTGTATAGCACTGGTCGATAGTATGACCGGGCTTAGAACAATAGCTACAATTTACTTTTGTCTTGAAGCTAGTATTAGGATTCGGTATAGAAGGAGAAAAACATTTTTCCTCTTGTACAGCGGCCTCTATGGCGTCTGTAAGAGATTCAAATCTGGAAGCCTTAATAATTAAATTTATTTTGGGTGATAATCCCCTCTCGAAGGATTTAAGCGCAGTCTTACGATTTAGATTCTCTATAACTTCGGCATGATCACTGCCCTCGCTAGCGATGCAAGCGTCGTTCAGATTTGCCAAGATTTGTTCGAGGCGATTAGCGTAGACCCGCACTGTCTCATTTGGTTTTTGTTTTATTTGGATCAACTCTAGTTGGAGTTGAGATAAGGATTTGGTTTCTAAAAATTGTTGTAGCAACTTATTTTTTAACTCTGTCCAATTTTCTAATACTGAGTATTTCACGATATTATATGCAGGTCCGATCAATTTTGTTTTTATTATGGTCATCAAAAGTGGCAATTCAGAAGCAGAGGTTTCTTGGTCTAGCAGGTCACACGCGTTTAAGAATTTGTGTAGGTGAGCTCTATTACCATCAAACTCGGGGATGAGTTTGAAAGCGAAAGAGCGATCTAATTTAGGAGCCATTATTGAGGATTCAGAGGATTCAGAGGAAGAGGAATTATTAACTGTGCTGGAATCTTCTGACTCTGAGATGGAGACTAAACTATCTTCGGCTAACATGTGAAAAGAAAAAAAAGGTGAAAGAAAGCAATTTTCTTATATGCTAAATTTCGCACAGGAACTGTTAGATAATTTACTTAAAACTAGCTATAGAGTATAGGACTAGAATAAGGCTAAACAAAACACAAAAAAAAAATAGTAGAGTAATAGTTACTAGATATTGTGGCGATGTTGAAGTTGATTAAAGATGTAGTAGAGCTGAGCTGGTAGAGTTGTAGAATGGTGTTGGTATTGAAGGTTCTGCACGGTTGATGGCTTCTTTCTGTATTTGTGATGATTAATTTTTCTTTTACTTTCACTGATAGTCTCTTTTTTTTTCACTGATGTTTGTTATTAGTTTAGGTAGTTTTTTTTTTTTTTTTTTTTTTTTTGACACTGAGGGTTTATTGTTCGCACTGTTTTGACTGATGTTTGTTATTAGTTTAGTTCTTCCCTTTTTTTTTTTTGACACTGAGGGTTTATTGTTCGCACTGTTTGGACTTTTAACACTTTTTTGGCAGACCCCACATCTGACACCAATTTTTTGTAGCGCACTTTATTATTTTAGACTGGGAGGTGCAACTCTCAGTTGGGTCATTACCTTTAAGCGTTTTCTGTTCCGTCCAAAATTAAAACAAACAACAAACACAACAATTTCACTTTATAATTATATCTTTATTAATTAGCTTAAATTAATTATTATACTAGTCTTATAAATTTTAATACAAGTTTCTGTTTAAGTCTTATAAATTTTAATACAAGTTTCTGTTGTTATTTACGATGTAGAGTTAGGATTTTGTAAAGGGGTTGTGGAAACGATTTAGTAAGATTCCAGGCGACTGTTTAGAACTGACTCCGAAAATGATCTAGGCGCGAACCGAATGACTGTTAAAACCAGAGTCGAATAGATTGGTGTGACCCGCGTGACTGTTGAAACTAGAGTGTTTAAAGAAATCAAAAGCCGCGTCATACCCAGTGCTCAAAATCACTCGCCTCGATTGATTCATTCAATTCGAGGTTCGATGACCGAAGAAAGAAAACAAAAAGAATAGGGAATTACGGAAGGGAATTCCCGGGCAAGTTCAAGTCAAGCAGCTCATGTTACTTTGTCGCGTATACGATTCATTAAGCGATCGTTCGTATGGTGGAAAGTGCGACATAAGCATAATGAGTTGATTGACTTGGGTTAATTAGTTTGGGCTCTTAGTTGTGCAATGGAAATGGAAAATAAAAGTGATGAGTGACCATAAATAAACATTGTTTATTTAGGTCGGAAGTATTGGGCATTGACGCTGGAAGTGGCAAGCTGAAATAGCAATTTAGGAGGATGTTTATTTGGGACAATCAATATATTGTTACAAAGTTGCAACATTGATCGTAGGGTTAAACATCTTGCATACAAAGAAGAAATGGTAAAGAGGTTGTAAAGTGCTTGGTATGCATCAAGTGGTGCACTTTACAACAAGACCAACATTTTAGATTTCCATGCTTTAAAATGTTCTTATTTTAGAGTAAACTTTTTTAAATACTAAGGCCTAGTACGTAGCTGTTCCGGAATGAAAAATCCCATACAAACGTGACACATATCATGAACGAAAAAAATGTGTGACACTGCTACTTGTGTAGCAGCTGAGGGAACTCTTCACAAATTATTTGCCGCTGCCTTTTCGCAGACGTTTCGCTGTCCATTTGGAGACCACCGGAAAATTTCGTTCCGGAATAGCTGCATACTGGACTTAAGAGAAAAAAAAAACTAAAGTTTTAATTTTTTGGGTTCTTTTTACGCGCTGTTTTTGACAACTTTCGCTTAGTAAATAAATTAAATTTATATTTAATATGACAGACATTTCGAACAAAACAACAATCCCAACAGTTGACTTCTTAAAATGACAGCTTGAACATTTTAAATTTTCGAAACTGGGCTCTTGCTCCTTTCAGGCAGGGAAACTCTTTCACTTTGGTTTACTATACTGAAAAGCTGAAATAGGACTGCGAGAAGCCAGACGTCAGAAACCGACTTAATGACATCTTTCCTCGTTCAAAAGTTTAAATTCGTAAACCTTCTAAATAAGTTAGCCAATTGTGATCAAACAAAAACGATATGTTGCTCCATTTAGCCCTCTGTTCTGCTTCAGAGATTTATATAGACCGAAAGAGTATTTTTGACGTGATGCGGGTTCAAATCCACAAAAAAACGAATGCCAAAAATCCATTACCAAGGGAAACCTTTTTTAGCGGACATCTTGCGTTACTAACATACATTTTTAGTCGCTTAAATATAAACAGCCAGGGGAGAATTTCAGTTCCCAACATCCAATATCAACGACAATGGGCACGTCCAAGTATCTAGTTTAGCAAGTCTGACAGCTGTCTGACCAGATGCATCTCGGTTTTGTTTGGCTGAAATCGGTCATGAACAAATGTTTCAGTTGACGTTTATGGAGGGCTGGCGACAAATCTAGTAAAGAAATTCTTGATTGACTACGAAGTTGACAGTTCGCATAGGAAAAGTGACATTCCCTGTCTATCTAGTTGTTGCGTTCAGGTATCAATTACGCCATCGTCGTACAAGCGCTTAGAAAGTACCTCTTCTACCTAATAGCACTGAACGCAAATTTTAAGAACGCTCCCCCATGAACGCATACCTTAACAACACTTCCCAACTTCAGTGCAGTTCAGTGGCGTCGAGCGAGAGTAGTAGAAGAAAAAAGAAAAGACGATTCAATGGGATCGCGACTAAAGAAAGTTCTGGAGCTGGTGGCTACCTCCTATCCAATCCTTTATAAAAGTAAAATTGTAATTCAATAAATCCTAATTTATTAATTAAGAGTGAAAATAATTTAATATTAATCTCGTTACACGTGGGACTTAGCGTTCATGAAAAAAAAAATACACAAATGACAAAAGAAAGCAAACACAATGGCGATGACCACACAAAATCAAAAGCAGGGACAAAAGCCTGCTTAAATAAATGGGCACAAAAATAAGGGAGATAAGCCAGCGTCAATGCTCCACAGTCTTGTCGGTAGTCCAAGCATACTGGACTGAAATAAAGTATTAAAATAGGGTCTGTATCTTAGGAGATACCCTCCATCTTCGATTGTGGGTTTCCAGTGAAAAGTAAGGCCTCGGGCCACAAAATCAACAGCTGTCCACCTTCCCAAAAGGTATGGAAAGTAGACGACCCAAGTCCAGCTTATAGCTTAAACCCTCTTTTAAACATAAAAGAATCCCACGCCACCGGCCATCTTCGGAATGAGATTGAAATCAGTTCTTTCTGAGAGAATTTCTGATTTATATCGTCCATCTGATGTAAATAGCCCGGATTATCGCTATGACATCCCTTGGATGTCCCAAGAGCGAGCAAATAAAACTAAAACCACCCAATTTCTTCTGTTTACTTATAAGCGACTGTACTACAACAACCAGGCATGTTTTTGGCCACACAGACTGTCATCTCGACAGCAGCATAAACAACAAACTTTATTGGTCTCACACTCTCACAGTCGGAACAGCAAGAACCAACCACCGTGCCATGTAAAACCAGATAGAGTCCCGCTTCCCATTGTGTATCCAACTTTGTATCCAGTATCCACACCAATTAATTAACGCCAACCGACCATAAATACCCGGGTGCGGGTCAGGATGAGTTCCTCAAAAGTGTCCGTCATTTCAATTTATGGTGCGTGCCCAAAACGCTACGAAGATTAGTTTGTCCTCCGCTTGTTTGCGCTTGTGTATACACATAGTTCCCCAGCTCGCGCCGTCTGTCGCACAATAACTTAATTTTCGGTGATAATTTATGTGACAGTTTCTCCTCGGTGCGCTCCTTTGGGGGAGCATTGGCCACTGTCGGAGGGGAAAACAAAAAAACCATACCAACAACAAGCGACCCACTAAATGGTGAGTAAATATTGAGCAGAAAAGCCACCTCATTACAGCCGAACTATAAAGGGCTGTGCAAAGAAAGAAAAAATCATAACAAGGACCCTTATATTAGCATGACAATAATAACCATTTCGCTTTGCGTCTTTCACTTATGTCACTTCCGCATGGTCACAATTAGGGCTAGATTTCTGCTAACCCCCGATGGGTTGTCCAAAATATTCCACTCATTGTTTAGCAATCAATTATCCCTGATTACGGGAGTTTTCCAAAAAAAAAAAAACTAAAATGGCAAGCGGCATAGAAACCACCACCCATCTGCATTCAAATCACGCGCAAATTGTAACCCACCATTAGCCTGGTGCTGGCACCTTTTTGCTGTCATCTCATTTGGGCTTATGAGCTCGCATTATGCGACTCAATTTAGTTCCGAAACAGAGTGTCCCGCACCCGATACAAAAGGACATTCAATATGCCGAACAAAAGAGAGGCTTTGAGTTATGGACTCCACTTGTGTGTGGAATTCAATTTTCTACACGTCCTGGTAATGACACCAATTGATATGTTCGCTGGGTGCACGCGTGTGTTTTGTGTATAAATACGGGCCCGGCACCAGAGCTTATCACTGGCCTTTATGTATGGATATTGGCAGCGTTAAGGGCGATGCAATATCAAAGGGAAATCGAGTGGATTTCCATGGAAATCGATGTCATTCGAATCGCACATCAAATACTTTGGAAAATATATACGAGAACAGTGTTCGGGGGCAGTAGTTTGCGATAGCAAATTCGGTATGCCATTCGGTCGTATAAGTGGTGGTTGGATTGGGAGGGTTTTCTGTTTTAAATGGGAAAAACTTGATGTCAATGATGAAGAGGGCTTGGCGGAGTTCACCTTCTCTGCAAGAGACTAATCCGAAGTTTGGCAGAAATGAGGGTCAGTTGCAGTTATAGTTATATTTTTGTTCATTCTTTTTTTTTTTTTTTTTTTGATTGTCTGAATGTACAGCACGTGCAAAAATAAATTAGTTGCATTTTATTACCACAATTTGGAACCCCGTACAAATAACGCAATTCGGTTCAACGCTTCAGGTTCCAATTGAGTAGAAATCATCCCCCACTTAAAGGCACCACTTGCAACAAGGTGATTGCCAAAATGCACGCAACTGGTATTGGTCTGACGTCTGATGTGAAACTTCTTCAAGACCACTTACGCCAAAAATTGCGGCCAACGCAAATCGATCGAAAATAAAAAAAGGCACCCTGTATAATGTATATGAAAAAACAGTGAAGGGTGTCAAAAATGTTAAATCCACCAAATTCGCACTACGGAGTTTCATTCTCTATTTGTTAATTAACTCACCGATTTTGAACTTATATCTAAAAATGTTCGTAACAAGAGTTGTAGTAAATTGAAATCTCTACAACTTTCGTTTATAGAGCTTTTTGTCCACGGCCGTTAGTTTTCGACTTAATCTTCATTGAAATACTCATATGCATACTCAGTAGATGCACAATAGGCTATGATTTAATTTTATCCAGGTTTTTAACGATTTAAGTCGAAAAATATTAATCTTAGGTAAAAAATTATAAGGACCGAAGTTGTAGAGAATGGAATTTCCTGCACAAAAATGGGCCAGCGTTAATGCGCCCCAGACTGGTCGGTAATCAAAGACTACTGGATTGAAATAAATTATCAAAATAAAGTCTGTATCCTCCATCTCCGGTTGTGGGTTTCCAGTGAAAAGTAAGGCCTCTGGCCACAAAAGCAAAAGCTGTCCACCTTCCCAAAAGGTGTGGGAGGTAGACGACCTAAATCCAGCTTATAGCTTAACCCCTCTGAGGGCAAGGACTAACTTAGTGTAAGACATTTTAAACATAAAATAACCCCATACCACCGGCAATCTTCGGAATGGGACTGAAACCAGTCCTTCCTGAGAGATTTTCTGGATTTAATGTCCATCTGGTGTATATAGCTCAGATTATCGCTATGACATCCCTTAGATAGCCGAAGAAATAAAGCAAATAAAGCTAAAACCACCCAATTCACTTGTGCTTACTCGCCCTGCGGCTGTTTTATAACATTCGACATTTTTCACGATTTAAGTCGAAAAATATTAATTTTAGGTACAAAATTGTAAAGACCGAAGTTGTAGAGAATTTAATTTGGTATAAGATCTGTTAAGGCCGCTTTCGGCTAAAAGTCGAAACCAAGCGAGTTATTACCCAGAAAGGAACTCGCTTCTTAAACGCAAGATGGCCGCCAAACTCTTCTGCAAAATCTAATCAAAAATCAATTTTTAGTCAAAAAGTGACGGTAAGTAAGAGAAAGTTGTGTAGTACTGTAGTTTCCATTCCAAAATGAACACAATTCCGACGTGGGTAGGCGCAGGGACATGTACTACTGGGTCTCTCATCAGTTGCATAAGTCGATAGCAAATTTTAACCTTTGCTATGTTTCCCCCTATCTCTGTCCCAGTTTCTATCAATGTACTGTCAAAAAATCATTCTAGGCAACATTCTAAATAAGAAAAGTATATCTTACTTCAAAATGATCTCACAAGCAACGCAAATTTCCCATTCATTAAAACCAGTCATTCTGAGCAGAAACTATCGATTACTGGCGGCAAGCAAATAACCCATCGCCACTGGTGTCACACCGGACAGCAACGTGACAAATTGACTGCAATAAATCGATTCCACTTCTTCGGCATCCAAGCGTTGCACAATTCTCATCTGTCTCGTCGATTTGCGTCCATTTTATCATCCTTTCCTAACTCCTGCCTGCGCCGTGAGCCCTCCTCCATTAAACATTTAATTCCGTTCTCTTGTTGTCGCAATGTTTTTGCCGGCTGCATCGACTGAGATTGGTCAACACCTCATTGTCGGGTCGCATCGTCATCGTCATGGTCACTCATACTCATACCAGTTTCTGTACAACACCTCCATCTGTCTCTCAATGAATTGGTTAAATTTATAGCGCGTTCACTAAAGAGAGGCAGACAGTTCGATGCTCAGAAGATGGTCCAGTGCACCATGCACCCATGGGCGAAGAAGGCGAATGAACTATAGAAAAACCATGCCCCCACCACTGGAATATCTAGTAACTGGAAATAATTGATTAAAGTGGACAAAAAGGGACACAAAGTGATTGCTGATTGGGTTTGATGAGCAGGAAAACTTGATTAGAGAATACGATACTCGGTCGTGCATACATACACGACTGAGGGTTGAAGCGGATGAAATCCACCCCCGAGGGTGTCAATTCCCCGATCAATTGATTCGCTCCTCGTTGCCATTGCCATCATCGTCGGTATCATCGTTATGATTATCGTCGCAACTTCAATGCCATGCTCTTCCATGGAACGTGCTAATTGCATAAGGCAGATGGAATTTCATCGTCACCCTGCAATTAAGCAGCAATGCGAATGCGAATGCGAACGCTCCCAACACCCGAAACGTGATAATGTGTCACGAATGTCTTAAATTTTTATATTTGTTTTCGAAATCTAATTTCTGGTTGGAAATGTCCCTTTTAAATCAACAATTAGAGAGAGAGAGATAGGGAACACGAATGCCAAAGCAATATTGCTCAAATAAAACCGAGACACAGACACCAGCGCCCTAACAAACACCTATACCTACCATTGGGGCTGGGGGGTAGCAAAAGTCAATAAGTGTCGAACAAATTAAATTCAATTACAGGTGCTCTCCGCTTCAGGATATTACAGTGATAACAGAAGAGCAAATAGAATTTCATAAGAAAAACCAAACCAAACTGGAAAAAAAAAACAACAACAAAAGCAGCAAACGGAAATGAAATAAAATCCTTTGAATGAACATGAAAGACAGCCGAAAAAAAAATAAGAATCGACAGAAAGGAAGTGAAAAAAAAAACAATTGCCTCCCCAGCAGTGCCAAAGAGACAAGTGCACACGACCAACGATGACGACAACAACACAGAAACCTGGGCAAAGTAAGAAAGCGAACAAAAAACGACCCCAAAAACCATAAAAGGACAATAGCTTTTGTAAACTTTCAATCATCAAACTTTATCCTTGTCAATTTGAAGACACGAGAAAAAAAAAAAGAACATATAAAAGAAACCGTCGACCTCGTATCCTCCATTGGGTTAAAAGGTATCGTTAGTGCAAACAAGGTAGCAAGAAAAACGAACACACACAAAACGACAACTTTGAGTAGATGGCACAGTAAAGCCGCACCACATTCCAATCGACTATCGCAAGGCGGTGCAAGTAAGTCGACAAGTATGAGCCCGTATCCTTCTGCATCAGCCCCTTATACATGTCTATACCCACTCAGAGTCAGAGTCAGAGTCGGAAGCCGTAAGCATCACCCGGCAAAGTTGAACCCTCCAATAAAAGAGGATTTCCAATAAAATTAAGACTTTCGCCTAACTTTACGCTTCTTAAGACAAAATCCTTATCTAGTTTATAGGCGATGGGTTTTCGGTCCTTTTCATCCTTTTGTGGATCGCCTACGGGTGGCGATGCACTTGCCTGCTTTACACACGGTTTGCGATTGAGATTGCGATTGCGATTGCGATATGTATGGCTAGGTTTTAGTGGAGAGTGGATTTTTATCCACTAGATTAGGGTTTAAATTACCACGCCCGAATTCGGAGAGGAGGTTCGATCTCTCTATGAAAATCGCTTAAAAATGTTTAACAGGCCACTAAGCTTGAAGATGTTATTTCAAATGAATCCCTGATATAAGCTACAATACATATATATATATAGATATTTTTTTTTTTTTTTTTTCAAGAGGTGACCAAATTCCCCTGATTGTCGAAAACCTACCGAGCTCCGCATACTCTCAAGCACATCAATTTGGAGTGCGTTGTAGGCCTTAATAGGTACCTCCAAAGATTCTGACTCCAGAGTGGACGGCAATTTGTACATCTTGTGCCATTATTACCATAATTCTGACAAGGGCCAGCAAAACGAGGCAGCTTTTGATGACCAAAAGTTATAAAACCTTACAAACTTGTCGGGCAAACGACCTGAAGGAGTCTTATACCCGAAGGTAAACCTCCTACCTACCAGCAGAGAGTCAAGAGGCGTTTTTTGAGGTGTCACACGATGGCAAGCTTTCAACCCCTATCACCGATAGATATTTGTCAAGATATTTAGCAAGCTATGAACCTCTTGGATAGAAATTTGTCAAGGGGAGACCGCTATTTAGGGGACAGTTCATATCTTGTGTAGATAGCCAATCCGAGTATTTACTTCTTCTGTTTTTCGTGCCACCAAATAGAGGTTGTTTCTAAAAGTCACTAAAGCCCGGTTGAGCCCCCAAAAACATGGTCTAAATTAAATTTCAATTTATTTCTTCTGTGTTCCGTGCCACCACATAGAGGTTATTTCTAAAAGTGACTAAAGCCCGGTTGAGCCCCCAAGAAGACGGTCTAAATTTAATTTCGACCGCAATTTCCCCTCGTAGAGGATACTTTATACTACTTAGTACGACCGTTTGCTGATACGACTCATATAGCGATTTAAGTTCCACTTAAAATCTCAAGTTACAGTTTATGACGCTATGAGTTGTATCAGCAAATGGGCCTTACGTAGTTAAAGTATGCTCCCCTGCCATCACGCATTGCACTAAAACTTTTTCCAACCCGCCACAACAAAGTTCATCCGCGCAGTGCAGTACCCATGTCAACCAACCAGAAATGCCAGACGCTGAGAAACACAAACCTTTACACTGTCGAATCGAATTAAACATAGCAAACGGTTATCCCGAAAAGTAATGGCGGTGTACACTCTTAAGCAATGGCAAACGCTTGAGACAACATCCACCCACTTACCACTGCTAGTTTAGCTATCTAGCTCTCCTGGCAGTTGTGTGTATTTGCACAGTCATTTGGTGAGTGCGATTCATCCCACCTCCCGCAACTACCTACTATGTATGTACACTTCCATTTGGGAGTTTTAAGTTTAAGGTTCATCAAGGATTTCTGGTCTATTTCGGTACATTATTGTACGATTTCCACAATTTTCCCGAGCACAATAGTCCTTGAGGGGGGGAGGAGAGGGTGCCTTTTCCACCCGACCATTATCCGAAAACTTAAATCGGTGCTGTTTGTGTTTGTCGGTACAGTAGTCCCCAGCGGGAGGGGTTTTTCAGATTTCTCGATAAGGATTTCACCCAATCGAGGCTGCAGCTGCACTTGAAGAGGTTCTAAAATCGCAAAAATAAAAATTACAACGCACCAGGATCGAATACATACTGTTGTACCCCATTGGAAAACTATACACGGACATGAGACGATTAATTTTTCTACCCGGGCTGTGCCATATTGGTGAGTGCCTCGTTTAAGTGCCCATGTATGGGTGGACACGTGCTGAGCCGATTCGCAACCTCAAGTGAGTACGAGTTGGCCATTAATTGGACGGGTTCTGCGTGCCATACATAGTGAGACCGAAAAAGGACATTTTCTCTCTCATATCGCATCGCATCGTATCACATGCTGACCACAGCAGGAAGTATAAGCTTGTGAGGACTTTATTTGGAAAAAGGAATTCTCGATGGATGGCGGTACTATACATTGGTTAGGCATCAAAGGGTACTTTAGTGCTTTCTTGCAGAAAACACCAAGAGGAATTAATGAAATTGACATATACCGTTTGGTTATTTCGGCCTCCTAATGTCAATTGAAGCTTATGTATGTCGCAAAGGTTTACGATTCGAAATTGGATACCGAAAACGGTGGCACAAGTACCATAAACAAATCATACTGAGACCCCCAACTCACAATCCTCTTGCCGCTGGCCCCCTCAATTTTTGCCAGGAATCCGCCATTTTGTTGTCCTATCCGTGTACGCCAATTCCTATCCGTTTTGCTTTGCCCACAGTGAAATGTAAAAAGATTAGGTGCGAATGTGTTGGTTGAGAGGATTTTTGACATTTGTCAATACGAATTTCTAAGCAACAATACTAGCGCACCTAAACTTTTTGGGAGCGTAAAATTTAGCTTGTAGGCAAATAACTGTTAATCGGTCGAAGTTGGGGGTCTCAGTATTGTCTCTGCAAGTACTTTTGGAAGTCGTTTGCAGACAGAGGTGCAGTAAAATTCAGCCAAAGGGGGCGTTATAGTTTGGCGTGTTCAGGGACTGTTTGTTCGGAACCGCTGGCGAAGCTAGGAGAAGAGCTGAGTAATTTTTTATACAAATTGCAGCGCTTGTTAACTGACATGCGAGCGGCATATTTTTAGAAGAAATACATGCGATCGAAACGTGCGCTAACTTTATCTCCAAAAAAAGGTTATACAAATTTTCTCAGGCAGTCAAGCAGCCTTACAAGCTTTGGCGTCCAATACATTGGACTCCAAGGCAGTTAAGTGCTATCACGATGCTCTGCAAACCCTAGCCAAACACACCAAGTACCGGGTCATCATGGTATTACAGGCCTTAAATACCACCTCAATAAAATGAATATATGTCCCGAAACTGAATGCAGATTCTGTCTAGAGGATGTTGAATCCTCGGAACATATTCTCTGCGACTGCCCGGATTTTCATTGGTTAAGAAAACGTGTCTTCGATAGAGAGACACGTATACCAGCAGATTTATTGAACTGTGCTACTAAGGACTCACCTTCATCAGGGAAGTTGATTAACCTTTGATTAACCTTTCCCCATAAACACAATAGCTCTTTCAGGTCACTGTGTCAGCCAATTGGGTATATGGGACTCACATATTTAAAAAAAGAAAAAGAAAAAACGTGTCAGCAATTTTCTTGTTTGCAGCTCTATAATAAAAAAAAATCGACGCAGGGACATAAGTCCATAATGAACGCCAAAAAATTCAGTTCCGTGGTGGAAGGGGCATTTTTTGAAGAAAAACAAAAGATGTTGAAAATAAGTGGACCCAAGAAAAGACTTGGGAACTCGGCGGGTTTTTTTTTTCTTAGCTTTTTTGAGCTTCGATCTCAGCAAAGTAAAGTAGGATTTTCTGCACGCAATAGCAACAACTCAACTACGCTCTACTTGACACTTCGAGGACTCACAGTAGTTGTTGTAATTGCGTGCAGAAAATCCTACTTTACTTATCATTGCTGGTATAGAAGCTAAAAAAACACGCCATAGTCGAAAAGAAAATCCAAATCTTCTGTCTTTAAGCGGGATCCAAGCTAATCCTTAGCTAATCTGCAAAGCTGCCATCGTAGCCGTCTGTTGCCTCTCTCCAAAAAAGGCTTTCTTTGGTTTCTTTCAATTAGGACGGGTACCTTCCTTCAGCTAACTCTCAACAAAGCCGCACAAATTGAAAAAAAAAAACTATCCCAAGCCTTAGAACTATTAACAAAAGGCTAAAACCTACAGTTGTAATTACAACGCAGTTTCACAACAAGCCCCCAATGCCAAAACCCCTACACCCGTCTAACTTCTATAGAACAAAAGACAACAATTTGCACAAAGTATCAAAAGCCATTGCTACGCGATGAGCTACCTACCTAATCAGCTCTCATAAAAACCACAGACACTAAAGAATGCCGTCAAATAAATCCTCATGCGTCGTCGTCGTCGTCATCAAATGTGCGCGACTTCTAATTAGTGAATAAATTCACCTTCCTGTGCACAGTTGATTGTATACCCATCATAGTCGAAGCCCGCTTGTAAAGCAACCGAATTCAAAACCACAGACCGCTATTGGGTTGGGTGGTGGCTGGTGGGGCATACTTCCAACTGGCACTATAGCTAATTCCGCGACTCTCTGGATCTGGCGATATGCAAAACTTTGACAAATTACTCGGAACTCGATTGGTGAAACTTTCTCGACACAAAACACCATACAATACAACTTCCAGGGAGCTCGCTCTTTCTCGCTCTCTAAACATAACTCTTTACCCGATGATTCGCCATCACCAGTCACCGTCACCAGTCACCACACCAGAACCAGACGCCAGCCAGATCCCATTCCCATGTAGCATGTACCGCTCGTGCATAAACTATAGTACCGCCAATTCGGAACGACATTTGTACGCGACAATACCAATTCCTGTATACTCTCTGCGCTACACTAAACTCAATTTGTAATTAGTTTCTGGGCACTAAGTTGCTCCCGCACCCGCACTTATGGCAGAGGATAGGATGAGTGTGTGTGTGCGAGCAACCGCCTGGGGTGTATCCTTCAATTGATGTGTCGTGTGCAGAAGCAGTGGCAGTGGCTTCCTGCTTCGAGTTCGAGTACTTTCCTACACCGCTGCTCGGCTCTGCCAATTGAGCGGAAGTGTCGCTGGGAAAAGTTTTATTCGCCGCAAAATGCTTCATTAAAATTATTACTCTGCTGGTGAAATGAAGTTATGTTGCCGCTGGCATACGTAACGTATTATGAGCAAGCCTTCAGAATATTGCCATCCTGCACATCCAGCGGCGGTTCTACTCTATAGTCTCTATAGCCATTTCGGTATATACATGAATGAGCTTGAAAAAGTAATAACAATGCAATTCCATGGGAGTTTGACATACCCGACAACTTTGTGTGACTTTTTATCTGTCATTCGCTGTACTTTTGCTTTAGTTTTGGCCATGAAGAAGACGTATGGAACTAAACCGACGACGACGACGTATGTATGAATATGTATATGCAGAATTGTCAGCACGGTTGAATTAATGCGGGGAGGCTGGGATTTTGTCATTGTAAGGTGACACAAGATTGTTTGAGGTTGACACAATGAAACAATAAGAGGCACTCTCGTTAATTTCGCAATTTGGAAATGTCACCGCCATTTAGCGATGAACGTTGAGTGGAGACAATAAGTTTAGGGCTCGAGTGTGTTGGGCGGGAAACGTATTTGGATTTGCACGTTTGTAATGGGCTTATTGTTGAGGCAGCGCAATCAGACAATCATGGAGGATGTATAAGGGTAGGTATGTGCGGAATTGACAAAGAGTAGTAATGGCGTTTGGCAGTATTTCTTTTTTTTTTTAAGGAAAAATGTAATTCTCCAATTTGGATAAGTGGGGAAATATTGAATTAGATTTTTTTTTTGCAACTAAGCCGAGGAAATAAACCTATTTTCTAAAAAAGGGTGATATATCTCACTAAGGCCTCAGTTAAAGCTACACGTCAAACGAAATTGTACAAGTTTTCTTTTGAATTTTTTTACCAATCAAACCTAATGGCTGAACTCAATCTTGGTCTTAAAATGTTGTTTATGAATTATAAAGTTAGTTTATCGTTCGTTTTGAGCAGGTGATGTCCATCCCAAAAGAGCACCAGCCGCTAAGGCGGCAACATATTGCGGTAAAGTCTTCGATTTATTTTCACCACTCACCATGGCTAGTAGATTGTCCTGTTCCTACAAAAATTAATCAAATAAGTTCATTGTTTAAATCGGTTACAAACTAATTTACAATATATCGTAAATACTTTTTAATCCAATTGAAAACTTTTTCTCGCAGTCATGAATGGGTTGTTTTTTTATGCAATAATACCATTTTTTTTTTTTTTTTTTTTATTAATAGACTACTCGATTTCTATCAATTTTTTTTTTTTTTTTTTCAAGGTGCATTTCCGCATACAAACTTTCAAAACCTTTTCCATCCCCTCAAAGTTTTGTTTTCGCGACAAAACTTCACAAAAATCATATATAGACCATAAGCAAATATGTATGAAAGTTTGGTTCAAATCGGTAAATGCGTTAAGGCGTGAATCGGCGACAAACGAACACAATTTTATGGCTTTCTTTTTATATAGGTTAGGTATATAGATTTATTAAATAAAAATTTGGAAATGATTAGAATCATTTTTTAATTTTTTCCCGATCTGAATGTCTTTCGCCTCACCAAAAACCAATTAAAACGTTGTATTTTTTGTGACCAAAATGACAAAAACGATGACAGTGCCAGTTTTGTTAAGCTCATCCAGGAGCTATTGACATTTAATCAGGAAACTCAAAATATTGCGTTGGGGACAAACGCCATTTGTATAGTTCTGGGCGATATTTCAAAATTTGTAAAATGAAGAAAAATAAATCTATTTCAAGCTTTGCAAGTTTATTGCCAATAAATACAGCTTCTAAGTATTTTGTTAGATATACAAAATATTAAATAAATGTGGTTTTATAAGGCAAATAAACTTAGGGGACATTTAATTGCAACATTTAAAAAAAAAACAGCCCAAATACATAGTCAATCTCTTGGGATTTTATGAATCATTCATCAAGCTGTGTTATGATAACCCTTAACTATTAAAAATCAAATCTTATTGATAATGTTTTTGTTTCTTTTTTTTTATTTTCAGATACATTTATGTTATGCGGTAAGTTTGGATGTCACTATATTCTTAGAACTATAAAAATACTTGCACGCCAGATTTAGGTCCGTTCCCTTACTTTCTGGTTCAATATTGGCAATAAGTCACATTTCTTTCATTGCGAGAGAATTCGTTCACCGAAATGAAATATAACCAAAAAGAAAAGGAACGTGTTGAAACACAAATTTGAAAAATGTGAATTTTTAAGGTGGGAATATTCAAATTTCAAGAGAACGAGGCACAGATTTATATTTAAGACCATAAGTTGAATTGTTTTTATTGTAGAAATTTAAAGGTTCAATTCTTTTTCTTCTTACATCTGTTTTAATGCTATACAAGAACAAAATATAAATGAAATCAAATAAAAAGTCAGTTACAAAATATAATTTGAACGATTTGACAACCATCTGTCAGCAATAACCAACTAGCCCAACGAAATTTCTGGGCTTATAGTATTTATTTTACGTAAAGTGGATTTCCGATTTATTGTTAACATCTGAACAAATGATCTAAACAAATAATTTATTAATTTTTCTGTACAAAAAAACTTTTTCCCATCAACTTCTCAGTCAGTTCCACAAAAAAAAAAGAAGAACAAAATCATTCCACTGAAACATTTCATTTCTTTACTGTTCCATATTCCATCTGTCAGAACTTTTTTTATTTTTTTTTCTGTTGGAATCCAGTCAGAGGTGCTTGATTTGTTGTAACTGAAACATTTTTCTGACAGATTTTTTGCTATGACCTCGTAAACTCATTTTCATACTGTTCCACTTCTTTCGGTTGCATTTTATGTCTGGCTATAACTGAGTCTAAAACGAAATGAATTGAAACAAAATATTGAAACAAATAAATAATTTTTTCATTAAAACTGCAACGACGTGAGCTATCAAATTGATTAATTATTTTTAAGGCTCCATTCATGCGAGTGTGTGTGGAATTGAACATAATTTTAATGGCCGCAAGCGATGAGTTAAATTTTTGATGAACCGGTTCAATATATACAGCATTCCGAATGTTGCCGTCGAGCTCGTCCATAATTGTTGGCTTGTTATCGTAGAGTAAGCACTTGATTTAGCCTCAGCGCAAATAATCGAGTATTGTTAATTTACATGATCGCAGCGGCCAATTGATGAAGGGGTCAGTCGCCAAATTTCCCCAGGAAGATGAAACGGCGAACCTTACTGAATATTTTGACGGCCGGATGTCATTGGTAACTTTGACAGCTGCTGAAACATACCAAATGGAAAAGGTGTCATTTCGATCTCGTTTAGTTTTAAGATAAGATTACACGTGTCGTTTTTCGTTGAAAATTTTGACATGCCGACGTCATTATGACGTAAACACTTTTCCTAAAAGCGTCTGGAGTCTGGTCACACTGGCTGTTTCCGCTCACAGCGTTCTCTCACGAGAGACACCACACGACACGAGTGACAATACAAAGAGCGAATTTTCGTGACGTCGGCATGTCAAAATATGCCACGAAAAATGACACCTATAATCTTAGCTTTAGAAGTTCTTAATCAACATACCTACCATTGCCATCGAGAGTATAATTGTCCCTTAAAAAAACAGTCCAAAAACTAAAAAAAAATCTCACTGATTAGGGACAGGGGGTATAACAATTTGCGGATTTGTTGCACTTTATAAATATGCATACCAAATTAAGTTGAATAAATATCATATATAAATTCTCATCGCTCCTTTCTGCCAATTCAAACGACCAAGCATCCTTTCGAATAAGGTCCACTTGCGAATCAATTGTCCTTATTCAATTGCGCCCACAAAATCCTATTTATGAATTTGTTAGCAGTCCTTCGCCACTCGAATTGGGACTATAAATATACACAACAGTCAAATTAAAAAAAAAAAAGACTTAAAATATGTTTCGCAAAAAACCCACTTCCAATTTTATGGACGAACTGAAAGTCCTCCCGCCATTCCAAGCAATTAGAAACGATATCGAAGTATTCATCGAAAAATAAAAACAATACAAATCTGGAAGGCTTTCCACTCTCATAGGGTCCAATGGGTGTAGCTGTAGCTGTACCTCTCTCTCTCTCTTTCTGTCTCTCTTTGTGTTTATGTTCGAACATCATCGGACGATAACGACGACTAGTATAGTAACCATTCATATCCATAACACACTTCAGTTTTGCCCTTCAACCTCTAAAGCTCCTCCGTAATCTGGTTTGTTTCTCTGTCAATTTAAGGATTTCACCAAGACCGATGGCGGGTGGAATAAAAAAAAAACAAAACAACAAAAAATTATATGAGAAAAGTTACTTGGCTACTTCCTGTTTGCGATGTGCTGTTACTCCATCCCCTTTTGCAGGGAAATCGACTAGATTTATGTAATTACCGCGCCGATGAACGAACATTGGATTTTTCCGGCGCAGGATATTTTGTAAGTTTTCAATTCCATACAAAGTATCCTCTCCCTGAGGTTGGTGTGGTGGTGATGGTCGGTTGGTAGATTGGTAGACGCAGGAACGGTCAAATCCTGCCAGGGATTAACTTTCCTTCCTCACAATAATACATTTCTGTTTTTTTTTTTTTTTTTTGAAGGATCTATAAGTAGATTAATCTGTATCCTAGTACAAATCCCTGGTGTGTTTTGCTTTTAAATGGCCCGCTGCATAGATGCCATAGCGACGATGAGGGCCAAGACCTATGTTCAACTATGCCAACTTGATAAAGTTTTACTAGCCGCACCGGGTGAAGCCGTGGGAAGGCAGATCCTCGTGGCTCGGGCGTAAATTACTCTCGTCTTACTTTAGTACACTTGCGAATAGGCATGCCGTTAGTGGGATGTTTCATTATTATTCATGTTGCCGCGTGTATGGAGCGAATCAGGACGATGCTAAATAAATCCGAATCATGGAGGAATAATTAATCGATTGTGCATTAGGGCGTAGCTGTGTGTGGACAAAGATGTGCATCATCATGTGTGTGTAATTACATGAGTCTGACAGGCGATACATCTAAATCTACATCTGGATCGTGTAACAGGACGAAGATTTCATCACAGGCAATGTGAGTGCTGTGCATTATTAAGCGAACTACTTCGAATTGGCCGGGGGCGGAGTTGAATTGTAAGGGAAATCGCAGTTATCCGGGTTCAGGATGTCTGTTGAGGACAATCCGAATTGGGCGACAGTTTACTGTCATTTGATTTGCATTCCTTTCTCTTTGTTGTTGTATTAGAATAGGGTGTCTATTTTATGTGAATAAGAAACTAAGAAAAAAAAATTCAAAACAAATAAATATGAGCCCAAGGATATCACCCTATGCGTGATTTTTGGAAGGAATAGGAAGGACCGTATATGAACAGCTCAGCTGGGAAGCTTTCTCAAAACATTTGCACTTTTTAAAATTGTCAGGCGGTCTGTCTGACCTTCGCACGAGGTGGGAGAGTCGATAAAATGTTAACAAAATAAGTTGGGGGTCGAACCGGAGACCTCTCGCATCTCTCTCAGTTATAAACGTCCATAAATGAGCCGCCGCATTGCTTTCAAAACTACGGAAAACTTCATTCCTTCACTATCACAAAGCAAACTAGGCAAATTTGCACAGCAACACCTTGATATAAAAAAAATCCCTCTCATATCGTCCTTATTTTCAGTGAATTCTCGCTGACAAAGCTGCATCAAAGGTAGGTATACTTCAGCGATTTTTTTTTTTTTTCAATAGAATCACACGAAGGTGCAGCAGCAGTATCATCATTTTGCAAGGATATACCATATCCCTCCTATCCACACACACACGTTAAAGGCGATCCCAAAAATAGTAGAAAGAAGATTGCAAATTTATGCTGAATACCAGCTTTGTAATAATCTTTGCGTCATCATGCATCCTTGCAGTTGGTTGGCTCCTTCACAGCAGACCGGCCGACGATATACACTCGTACTCACCGGCGAGCATTATGTTAACATCAATTCATATGCATCCGAAAGGATTTTTCATCAGGCTGACGACGACGACGATGATGAAGGAGAAGGTGAGGTGGTATTCACTTTATGCCCGCACCCGAATGTGTGCGCGACGAGCACACTCCACAGTCTATTGAAGGGCGACAATAACGCCAGCCGAATGGTGGAAGGATCAAACAGCACATGCAGATTGCAGATCCAAGCGATACAATCGGGCGAAGCTCCTCCTGATTCGACAAAAACCTAAAAAGGATCCAAACAAGACAGACAAAAGAGCCTGCTTGTGACAACACCATTTGTCTTGGATTTTGTGTCGTATTTCTGTCACTGCTTTTGTCGGGATTTGTTGTCTTTAATTATCCTTCAAGTGCATACGTGTATATGGTCTCAAAAGCATAAGCATATGCATTCGCATTCACACCTTTCTGCACCGAAACCGAGAAAAGCCAATTTAAGTGCTGCTGCTCGTCTGTGCTGTCTGGTGCTAAGGACTCCCTCCTGTCTTTTGGAAACCGAAAAATATTTCCATGCATGAAAAATTGAGTCGCACTCTACAACAGCAAATCACTTACCACGGTCTCAATTAAAGAAAACATATATACAATTTGAGGACGAATGGAAGGAGCCAACAGCAAAAAATAGAGTCTTGCAAATGAATTTTGACTATACGAGTACATATACTCGTACGCCCACGCCGAGCAAATAGACTTGTGTTGTGCGCTACATGTTGTGGATAATAGAAAGGATCCATTTGCTGCACAAAGAATATTTATGGAGTCTAGAGGCAACGGCGAGGGAGGCGACTAACAAAAAATCCTACAGAAATCCTCGAAACATATTAACAAACAGTAAAGAATGCGGAGAGCGTACAAAAATGGATATTCCACTGCTCAAAAGGACCTCTCATCTTCGTTGCACTGGCTGCAGCATACGGCTGTGAGTATATGTGCCGTCAAGTGAAATGTGGATACGGATTTTTTGTCTTCTTTTTTTTTCGTCTTGCATTTCTCTGTGTAAGCAAAAGAAAAAGTAAATATTTTCCAGTGTCGTACTCACGTGATATGCGAGTTGGTTGTCGGTTGTGCATATGTCATTCTGAGTTGGTTTTTCCAGTTCGTCTTGTTCGGGTGGTGTTTTTTTTTGTTTTTTTTTTTTTTTTTTATCCTGTCTCCCTTTGCATATGTAATCATATTGTAATGCGAGGGAGTTGAGTATGAGGATTGAGGAAGTTACTAGCACTTACTGGTGCGGTCCGGATGGCAGAAATGCCCATTTATGTAAAAGTCGGAATGGGTTTTCGCTTTGGCATACAGAAAGAGGAGACTTGATGTGTGCATTTAGATGAAGTGGTTTTCGGGCCGACGCAGGATAAGAGTCGGGTTCTTTTGAGGACAGTTTTAAGCGGATCCGAAAGTGGGATTAAGGTGGGATTTTATGAGGCTTTAGAGAGCTGTTTATGAAGACCGTGGCGGTGGGAGTTTTGTGTCATAGATTGCTTTCCGAATTTAAGAGGCATCACCATCGACACAGCTTCAACTAGTGACGGCGTAAGCATTACGGATTTATTAAGGTAAAAGTGACTGGGGATGGCGAAGGCCTGGTCATTTGCGGAAATCCCACAACCCGACTCAACCTAACTTTACCTAGGTATAAGTAACATTCAACGATAAGTCACAAGTAAAATATGAAAAACCTCATCGAAGGTGAATGGCGTTTACATTTACATTTATTTTGAGGTTCAAATTCTTTTGCTTTTCAAATCGAAATAAATCTGCAGACTAGTTCGGATCTTCGATTTAAAAGCCTACAAACAGGAAGTTTTATTAAATAATTTTGCTGAATATAAATGGAAGATCAACTTTTGCGCCACATACCTGGGTTACCTTGTAGAGGTTAAAAAATGTTCAAGAAACTATAAGCCTTATCAAAAGATCTCGTTCGATGTCTGTCTGGAAAAGCTGAGTAAATTAACCGCAGTTACAAATAAAGATAGTAACCATTCGCAAATCATAATGAAAACGACTCTAACCTCAGCTTGTTGATTTAAGGGAAATCGCATCGTTTCAAAATCTTTGATTGCCAAAGTTCTTTTAATGGGAGCTCTTTTAAGCTCTTTTTACTTTATCCGTTCCGATTTTTAATGAAAAGTTATGTGATGAGCTATACTTTTAGTGTAAGATTCTTATGCGAAACTAAAATTGACCAGTAAGCCGCATACCTGCAACATTTTGCTAAAAATTGTGGCCTCAGAAATTGTGATAAATCTCAGCAAAGAGTTAACATAGTAAAAAAACAATTGAAAAACGCCATAAAACTCGAAGGTATTAATAAAGCTTTCTAATTTGACAAAGATTCATAGTTCCAAAAGCTCGAAGATCTTAATAAAGCTTTCTAAATTCGGAAAGATTCATAATCACAAAAGCTCGAAGGCCTTAATAACAGTTTCTAAATTGAGAAAGATTCATAATTCCAAAAGCTCGAAATTCTTAATAAAGTTTTCAAAATTGAGAAAGATTCATATTTGCTAAAGCTCGAAGGTCTTAGTAAGGCTTTCTAAATTGAGAAAGATTCATAATTCCAAAAGCTTGAAGATTTTAATGAAGCTTTCTAAATTGGGAAAGATTCATAATTCCAAAAGCTCGAAGGTCTTCATAAAGCTTTCAAAATTCGGAAAGATTCATAATTCCAAAAGCTCGAAGGTCTTAATAATTTTTTTTTTAAGTTAAGAAAGATTCATAATTCCAAAAGCTCGAAGGTCTTCATAAAGCTTTCAAAATTCGGAAAGATTCATAATTCCAAAAGCTCGAAGGTCTTAATAATTTTTTTTTTAAGTTAAGAAAGATTCATAATTCCAAAAGCTCGAAGGTCTTAATCAATTTTTCTAAATTTTGAAAGATACATAATTCTAAAATTTTAGGAAACTGGCTTCAACGTGTCATAGGGCTGTGAAAAGTATCCGAGCCTTTTGGAAGTGGATAATCTCTGCAACGATTGCTTCTCTAAATTGCCGGGTACCTGTATAATCTCTGTCTCTGGGATCCTAGATCTATAACTATATGAGAAATTATACAAAACTTCGTGATACCTTATACTCGTGGTTGCCTTTTTTTTTTGTTCAAGTAGTCATCAACGCTACTAAGCTTCCGCATGACTTTTTCCTTATTTTATTTAAAGGAACCATTTCGAGAGATGAGCTTACATTCGAAAGGGTATCCTTCTCCTCAGCAAGCACTTTAGCATGATTTTTCTAGAGCCTCTCTACAAATCTCCACCACCAGCATTGCTACTTGCCAATCCCTCATCAGTTTCTACAAATCTCCAGCTCCAGCTTTGCTTCCTGCCAATCCCTCGTCAAGATGGCACACTAGCCCACACCCCTCAAATTGCATATACACTGTGTGCAGGAACAAAGGAAATCTATAAATTTCTCAGCAACTCAGCGACTCAGCTTCCGCCAAATTATAATGTGACCAAATCATTACGACGACTTTCGTTAGTACCACTCTCGACGCTGTAACTCATTTTACAGGCACTGAGTTCTTATTCTAGCGAAACCGTTCACAGCGGGGTATTAATACTGATTGCGTTTTATATTTGTTTTTTTTTTTTTTTTTTTTTTTTTTCTCCATATATCCTTTGTCGTATCGGTTTGTAAGTCTGGGTAATCCAAGCATTGTAACCGGCAATGAATTCGGGGCGAAGTACTTCCCTCTAGCGCATCCAGATGTGATTGTATATTCATTTTACAATTCTCGTACGCGAGATAAACTCTCTCGACCATAAAAGTAAACTAAAGTCTGTAGCTGGTGCGGTTAAGACCACCCAAATCTCTCGAAAAAGTGCACTTTGAGCCAGAGGAAGAGGAAACCGGCAGGATACAATTTACTATGCCATCGTCTCTTCCAGCTCGAGAATTCCACAATAAAAATGTTGCACTCTCATTTCAGGAGGGAATATCCTGCAAAAAGGAAGACACTATACAAAAAGTACCGAAAAACCGAAAACGAATTCCAGGAATGTTCGCCATAAACTGCTTACTGCCGACGCATGGTGCTTCCCCCGGTGCGGTGGTGTGCTGTAACCAACTTAACCAGTGGCACACAACACAGCAATTGTACAATCGAAAGCGACATGGAATTGGGGATTTCGAATTGAAGGCACCATATCCAGTCATCCAACCATCCAACCGACCGAGTCTGTCCTCCGAAATAAAACGAAACTGTCGTTCTAGGCAGTAATGCTGGCTCATTGCCAATCAGTTGTGACATGATGAGTAGGCACAGTTGCTGTTGCTGTTGCTGTTGCTGTAGGACTCCGGCACCGAACACCATGGCTAAGAGAGTTTCCCATTCTGTATATGCAAAATTGAAGCCAACAGCTATTTAAGAGGTTTATTACTTCCACCCTGCAAGAGACCGGATTCCTCGTTTCCCCATGGATAGTAGTTGGCGAGACGACCGACATCGACATGGAGGACCTGAGAGCGTACTATGGGCGTAGGGGTTGTATTAAATCGTTGCCACCCGCTTCTTGCTCACACCGAGTCGAGGCTATTACTGCCAACTTGTATTACTTGTGGTATGTGACGAGACGACAGCAGAGGTCCTTCCTTTCCTTGGACAAGAAAAAACATTCTCATGGCCCGACCATCGAAATATTCGCTCTCTCTTCAATTCTGTCGGCTGGTTGTGTACATAACAGTGTAGGCCCGTCTGAGGCTATCCGGGGGTGAATTGTCAGCTTAAAATTAAAACTTATAAATCTTGAAAGCACCATTTAACGGTATAGTGTACATAAACCCTGTGCGGAAGCCGATTATATGCATGGTGCACTCCTGTAGGCGTCCCAGCAGTAGCCCATGCGGTTTTTTAAGGCTCAGTGTGGTTAGGGGTGGGGATGGGGGTGTTGGGTAGAACGTTTAAACGTTAACCTCAAGCAGAAAATCGATTCGAAGGGTTATTCACAGAAAGAGAGAGACACACACTCGCACGCTATCCGGCTCGAAGGACCGACACCGCATTAGAAATATGCAAATTTACATTTTGTATGTGCACTTTTCCAAATGAAGTTATTCGCACAGTCGAGCAGAGACACTTTGCCAGCTGCTAGAGGGTGAGGCACTCTCTGCAATTCGATATATCTGTGATGCAGAGTTAATTGGGTACTGGCCCACTCTGTATAGATGTCTTCATGGTCTGGAGCTTTGTAGCCCCCGTGCGCAAATATAATTTTGTTGAAATATGAAAACTTAGATTGTCCGTCCTGGCATCCGCTTGAGCTGTCTGTCCCGGTTGTCTCGTATATCTATACAGTCAACTCCGATATATGGTGAGAGTGCGCCTCCCGCCGCATCGTGTATTCCTGCCACAGGCATAAACGAGTCAACATCTGGCGGGATATTTAATTATTTTGTTGCCGAAGTTAATTTAACTTTGGACATTCTGTCTACAACATCATGGATGATAGACGACAGATAGGCGAAATTGAATTATGACCTTGTTTTTGCCCAGATTATTTATACCGGGGGGCCGGAGCATTTTTTGCTGTTAAAGTTAGATTCGAAAGGGTTGCCACTTGTTACTTTTTAAAGGGTTTTAACAGCTCAATGCAAAATATTTTTTCATTGCACAAGTTTTTCAAAGGCTGAGCGAATTTACTGCGTGAGGTGACAGTGATATTCTCACTTGTAACGAGAGTTGAGAAGATGTTGGCTTCAGAATAATAACCCAAGGCAGTAGTAGAACGACCTAGCTTTAGGTGCGGCGCCGCGTCTGAGTGCAAATGAACCTTAAATGGCGAAGTGCAATTAAGAGCTCCAGGAGAGGAAGAGTGTAGACGTGCAGAGGTCTGAAAAACTAGCTTCCTGGACCAAGTATCAGTTGAAAAAGTCGAGAGAAAAAGTACATTTTCCTAAGTTTCACACCACTCTGCACTTATACACCTGCTTTATAAACTTTCAGTCCAGTAGGTCGTCGAAGATTGTTCGCTTCGGATACCTCTGCAAGTTGGATCGACGGACTTGAAGGGGGTGACCTTTCTCCTTTTTTATGCACCTTTTAATGGCCTAAAACTAGGTCCATCGCTACAATTTGCAGTTTTATCCAAAGAAAACAGTCTTCGACGACCAACACGTCTACAGATGTTTCTTATTTGGATTGTGGGCGACTTTCAATTTGGTCCATCCAATTTAAAGAGCTTATGAGGAGAGCTTAACATTTTACAAGCTTAAGGTATATCAGCAACTCCAAAGAGGGCTACAAAAGGTCGCAACTGCAAGTACCTAATCGAGGAAGAACCGCATATTTTCCACAATGCGAACAAGTGGGAGCACTGACTGACGCTCTACCAAAAGATGCACACTTAAAATGCATAAAAATCGATCTCCGTAGGCGTCGGCTGCACCGATGCATTTGCAGATACACCACCTCACAGACTATCGGCTGTGTGACCTGCAGCTGTATAGGTGTACGTGTTAATTAACAAAGTATGCATGATTTAGCATCGAGGGTCGAATTATGCAATTAACTTGTAATTCCAATTCGAATAAAATTCCTGAGCCTGTAATTCCCGTCCAATCATGCAGCCTCGCCTCCCTCCCTCCCCCCATTCAGAGCGATGAAATTTGATTTGAGATTAAATCGGGTTTGAGCACTATCTGTCCATGTGCACGTCGGTCATCAGTTCATGAGGATGTGCGTCTATGGCGTGGGGTCTTATGCGATTGTTTGGTATTTCTGGTGAATTCCATTTGCGGAAATTAATTCGCATACCCCACTCGTAGTTTTGCCTATTTTATGGACAACCAGACAGGTAATTAGAGGATTAACAGCATTACATTTGATACCGAAATTAAATGCGAGTCCTCCGGCGGCGCTCCCCCGACCCGCACAGTTATTGAAATATTTCGAGGACAATGCGAACGTGTTCGTTACAAAATGTTCCACTGGTATTAACGAGGGAAGTTTCCCAAAGTACAAAATGCAAATCATCTGTGATTCCTTTCGGCTGGTTCCGGTCTTTTGTTTGGCACTTGAGTGATAGCCAACCCTTTTGGCTTTTTAACTATGCAGAGAATCTTAACACTCCATTAACCCCAAAGGTTAAAATCATTTTTCAAAGTAACAGAAAAACGAAATCTTTTCGAACAGCAGCAGCTTCTCGCGCGGAATGTCTTGGCTGAAGACGGGGGAGAGACAAAAAAAGTGCCGACCAAGTAACCCTTTTCTGTATTAAGCGGAATGACACCCTTTCGAGAAGACGTTACTCCACGATGCACGGTGCCGTGCTGATGACGGTGTCAGTGGCAGTCTGAAAGAAAACCCAGTCAAGTGAATGAATGTCAGGAGTATGAGTGAGAGAGAGAGAGATAGGGATAGAGGTGGATACACCGCCGGGAAGCAAGAGCAACGCGCAAGGAAATTTGCTAACCTCATTTATCAAACAATGATGCCGGTCTTGGGAGAGCAGAGGCGAACCGGCGCGCGGCGTAACCCGCTTACCCTTTTTCACAGTCAAATGACAAATGGTAAAAGTTTCCATTTTGAAATTATTACGAGTTCATAAAGCATGAGAGCACTGGAGAGCACACTGCCTGCGACTGTATGCCTGTGCCTGCGTTTGCCTCTATAGTCTACTTGCCATGATGTGAAGGTGATTGTGAAGTTGGCTGCGAGTACGTATTCCATTTGAATGGGGAACGTAGTTATGGAGCGCCGCTCTGCACAAAAGTTACAATCATTACAATTGGAAGAGTTCAGGAAGTGGCAAACTTCTTTGATTAATCTATACGTAGTGTGAAATTTACGATCCTTGACCGACAAGTCGGGATCGGGATGGAATTTACGCATTTATTCTTTTAGTCAGTGTGTACCTGTCTAGAAAGAAAGAGTTTATGGGTCTTTGTCTGTTGGCAATGGTACGTATGTGGTACAGAGAGGAGGTGCCTAAGGCTAGGGATTCATTGTGGATTATTGGTGTTGACGCACGATCTGGACCGGTGGAAATAGATCGATCTACAAGAGCACCACATATCGTTGTTTAGAAGTGAAGATTGACAAGAATCTAGCCAAGGAAATGTGATAAAAAAGAAAGCAACTTGTGAAAGGCATCGAATGGGTAACTAGTGTGACCAGTGGAGTACTTTTGAGTCAAGTGTAAGGTTCTTAAAAAAAAATGATCTCACTGATTGATTGACTACCTAACTAACTGACTGGTCTATCAAGGCACTGCTTTAGTGAATTTGGGGGATATTCCACTATCTATGTAAATGCGAGCTAAGAAAGAATTTTTGGTATGACCCCCTGCCCTTTCAGGGGGAGATTTTTCCTTCTTTCGCTTAAATTCGAATGGGAACTTATTTAGTTTAGTAAGTTTGATAGCTGTCTGAGTAGATGTATCTCGGTTGTGATCGGCTGAAATCGGTCATGTGAGCAGCTTTTTCAGTTGACGTTTAAAGAGGGGTAGAAAACTGAGCCGACTTTCAAATGGAACGATTAGCCCGGAACATCCAATGATTTCAATAATTAAACATTTTAAATAATTTTTGTTGTATTGGGAGTGACGCTACAAGTTTTTTTTTAACAAGTCCATTTCTCATGCCTTTAAAGTTTTGCTTTCCATGGGCCAAGACAAAACCACCAAGCCCAAAATCGTGAAAATCGAACGATCCGTTCCTGAGTTATGAAAGCACATACGGACGTCAGTCCGCATACCTCTTTTTTTTTTTTTTTTTTGAGGAACGTTTTCCGATCCCGCTTATCTTTTGCAAAGTCTCACCTATGGCGTCCAAAGCTATCCTGTCTTTTAAATATGGAACCAACAATATACACCCAGAAAATTGCACTAAAATCGGTTGAGTGGTTTCGGAGATCGAAAACAGCGCCACCTATAGGATCCAAAAGATAGGATGCTTTGAAGTCTTCCTAAACCTGAAAAACAGCAAAACGAAAAAAATAAGAAAAGAGTCGTGAAAATCGGCCCAGCGGTTATCGAGTTATAACATCATCGAGTTTCACCCTGATGAAATGTTATATTATATCATGCGGTCACAAGAGGCCCCATTCTGATTTTATTAACTGTTCCGATTCTGATCGTGCGATATTTGTCCGCACTCTACCGAGATTAGGTTGGATTTTTCTGTAAATTCTGCTGGTTTTGGCAAGACGTGCTTGTTTGTATAATTTTCCTCAATAAAACAGAGTCAGATTTTTATTAAATAATAGAACTGATTAATTCACAGAAATGAATACTTGCGGTAGTCCCAAATTGTTGGCATCTCCCATAAAAACGAGGTGACCCAAAGTAGCTGCCATTTGAACGATAAAAAACAAAAGCCTCGCTACACTTTATTTGCGGATCTTAAAGGTCCATCTTAATTGAGTTGCCAAATTGGATAAGACCCACTTAGGGGCAAAATTAAGCCCGAAACTGAATAAAACCGAATGTTAAAATATTTATGCCCAACTTTGTCCAGCAGGTCTGCTTGGCTATGAAATGAAATAGATATTAAAAGGATGTGTTCTTTGTAGCATTACCATAAAAACCTCCTAATTTCATTCCCTTTCTGTGCCCGGTCACACTCGTACAACTCGATGAGCCATGAAATAAGAAGAGACCACAAACAACATGCATAAAAGATTGACTGACCGTCCAGCATACATACCTACCATACCCAATCCGACCGAAGCGGAAAAGAAAACAAAACCACATTCCTTTGTTGGGTAGAGTATCCTTTTCATTTCGATTGAAATATCTCTCTGACCGTCGTCGCTCTGTGTGGACTGTGGGCTCAAAAGGATGTATGTAAATGGAATTGCCAAAAAAAAAAGAAGAAACCTTTAACAGTAGACTTTATATGTTGTGGTTATTATCCTTCCGAATTGATATCTCACACATCAGCATCATCATTATCACCATCATCATCGTCGTCGTTTCCAACGTGATATAGTCCTCCAGCCGCATCGCACGGCGCGGTCCATAAAGGATGATTGTAACAATGTATTGTGTAACGTGGAGTAAAATTCGGAAATGAAATTTGAAATTCATAGACTATGTAAACCGAACAATAAATAAACTCACTCGGAGCACAGTCGGAGCACTATAATGACTTCCATACAGCAAGCAAGGACCGACCAACCTCTCTTTCTATTCTCCATGTGCGGCGAGAACGCCTCTTGGTCCGTTTCTTTTTTCTTATATTTTTGGGGGGTTTGGAATTTGAATTTTTATATACCCACCGCACTGTCTCTCTATCGTTCGCATTCATTATGCTAAAATATTCATTTGTTCCTTATGATGTCCTAGAAATTGCCAAATCATTGGGGATGACTGCGGCCGATGTTACGTAACGGAGAAGGGACAACTTTCAGTTAGTTTGCAACGACTTTGGCAGAGGTAATTTAATTAATCGCACTCGTATTGGAAAAATTTAAATTTCACTAGCAGTTGCCTTCGGTAAACGGAGCGTAGAACGGACCCGCTTCCACTTACACACAGTTAATTACATAACGCAATCATTCGCGAGATATTTGTATGCAACACCATGATTCGGGTAGAAAACTTGGGGTTTTCTGTGGGTAAAAAGCAATTATCCTGGACACAAGTTGCCTAAATAGCAACAACCGCATCGGGTGGTGTTTAAAATGTATTCCAATGGAACTGCCTCGCGGGTACAAACGTACAAAGTCTCATCAGCATCGGGAGAGAGGGTGGTGGCGCTGCACCATAGCAGAGTGATGGGGGTGTAAAAATCAACTGTTCTACTTTGGTAATTTTTACGACCAAAGTCATCAATGAAACGACGGCGCTCCTTGAGTTATTATCCTTTTTCGTACAAGTGCCACTAGCGGCAGCAGCTGACTTATGGTCCAATTTCAATTCAGTAATAAAGTATTTCTTCTTGAGGTCTCTTTTTTTTGCAATTGCTGTACAACCTTTTGAATTGGCATTCGCCTTTTTGTGCGCAAAAGTTTGATCCTGGAGTATGCTTCCCTCGGGCCGCGGAGACTCTTCACAAGGATGAAGAAACTTCTTCTGATGAGGGGGCTTCTTCTTCTTCTTTTTGTAAGTTCTCTGCTCACGAGTCATTCGTGGATTGGAATCTCATTTGAAAGCGCGCAAGGGCTTGTTAATGATGAATTTGCATCTTAATTGAGGTCTGGGCACAAAGTAAGTTATTTCTCGGCGAACGGAAACAGTAGTAGTGTTGTTTTTGAACTGAAACGAGAACTCGTTGTGTGGATGCGGTAAGGACCGGAAGTTATCTAAAGGTGGTGGCGCGTTCAAGTAAATTTTGCAATCCTTTACTGTGGGGTCCTTACTAAGGACTGTGTATAGGTTGGAGGAGGATTTGTCGTTTCTTTGCCGACGGAAAGAATGCGATTAATTAAGCGAAACTCCTTATGGCGGAGCACGATCTAAATGAAGCCGCATCGCTGAGTTTTTGAAATGCAAACACGTGGACACAAAAGTGCGCTTTACGTCGATTGGATCCTAGATTAATTTTTTGTGCATTTCCTCAGAAACTTAATTTCGCTTTTTGATGAATTCCCAGCCACGTTGCATTGTTCTTTTTCATTCCTCTCCAACAAAAACACGAAAACCAGTGTTTCTTGATCTGATGCTCTTTTTTGAGCTTAAAATCTACTGCCAAAAAATGAAATCTACTGCATTTTTGTAGTACGCTTGTATCCACATCTAGATCCAGTTAATGTTTCAGCAGAAAATATAACAACAAAATAAATGAATTAATTAATTTGTCTTTTTTTGTATTACAAATTCAGTGCCGGATCTGTGGTACAAAAACACCGGGCTGTTGCCTGAGGCGTTAGGGTAAGTGGGGCCCTTATACTGACTAAATCATCTCCACTGACCAAGAGCTTCGCTCTTCGAGGTTGCCGTGCTTACTACGATCGCCGGTTTCAAAGGGCAATGCGCTTGGCTTTGCTTCTGTGAATTCCTGATGTGCCTTCTCTAGCTCGAAACCACAGATGTGAGTTATGAGGAACTCGCGTTTAATCGCGACCTATCCAACAGCATCCATGGACAATTTCAAAACGTCAAGTTCTCTGTTCTGCATGCTTTCGTTTTTATGAATACTTAAATAGAGGGAGCTGAAGAAAATCTCACTCTAGGAGCCCGACTTGATGAAGTAGGCGCTAAGTGACAACTTTTCAATAAATACTAGACGTTCAATGCCTCCACCGAAGCAGCACCCATTCCATTCATGCATCAGCAATTATTTGAGCAGTTTTCAACTTTTGTGTCTTTAAGAAACTCCATACAGGAACCAACCTTTGACCAATCATCTGTCACCACAGCATGGTATTAAACATTTGTCCTCTCTTTCAATTTGAGCATGTCCTGCTTAAAATTAAAGCAAATGTCACTTGGACTGCCCCCCGCATTGCCCGGCCTGGCCACACTAAGGGAATTACAAAGAACCGACTCCGGCGCCTCACTCCACCCACCATTTATATGAAGCAAATGCAAAACTGCATCCGTCGTCGTCCCATGAATCACATCTGGTTTTCATGGTTTCCCCCCGAAACATTTTGTACCCCAACTTATTCCTACCAGAGCTATACAAAGCGACCATCACAGGAGGCAGTAGCCAGTAGGTATCTGGTGCACAACAAACACACATCCTCTCATTTTAATATAAAGGACATTTCGAAATTTATTACACCCAGATACATATCTGACAGAAAATTAATTTGTGCTCGTTTTGATTTATGTGTTTTGTTGTGCTGCGACAACTGGTGCACTACATCATCATCATCGTAGTCGCTGTTGTTGCCATCACCATTACCATGATCATCGTCATCATCGTGTCGTTGTCATCAGTATAAAGCCCTTATGCAACCAAAGCACTTCCACTTCCACCACCTCCACAGCGGGACAGGAGTTAAATTGAAATTATCGATTGGCCTCTGTCGAAAAATCCCCGACAATCACACAACACAACACAAAACTACAGTACAGGTTTCTTGGAAAATCAAAGGCCTGACGCGCGCGAAACAACCCTATCTCTAGGCAGGCTTATTAAACCCAACCCGGCCCACACTCTGCGCGCATTTTAAGTTATTAGCGAGAGCAAGGTGCGGGAGGGTAATTTCTCTGGCATTATTTTGTCATTAGAAGGAAATTAAGTGAGTTGTGGTGTGCCGCATGGTTAGTCATGTTTGAAAATTAGCAACACCAACAGACGAGAGAATTTCGCTGTGAGGCGAAATGAAGCCAACGACGGCAGGACGACCTCTTGCGACAGTGTAATTAGAGAGACATAACTCCGATTCTATTCTGTGTGTGTGGCGTGAATGCTTGTGATTCGGATCGCTCTGGGGAAGTTATATACATACCGTCGCAAGTGTACTGTGTGCGCTGCACTAACTACAAAGGCAGATTGCCTTTGAATGGAATCGATTGTTAGTTAGTCCTGGGGTAGGCAGAGGTATGAGGTACTCGTATACCTACAATAGTCCTTATGGCTGCAGATCATTATGTAATTTGCTTTTGAATCCAAGTTCTATTTGGAAGAGTGCGGAGCCGGTATAAGTGGAATTGCTGTCGTTAGTATATGAATAAGTAACGAGTCCTTTGCAAGTCTTCTGCATGAGTGTGTCTACTGTTGGAGGAGGCGCATTGATTTGGAATGAAGGCCAAAGACGTTTCTGTGCTGTCTGTATAGTCCTACGACTAATTAAGGTCGAGTTACTACTTTGGTTGCTTTGTGGGATATGTATTTTCTTCTTTTTTTTAATAAGTACTGTATGACAGGTTTCTATGAGCGGGTAGGTTGTGTCGTTTGTTGAAGTTTACAAGCCGAGAAGTCCCTTTTTCAAATTAAAAACTGGGGCCCTACTCTCTCTAATTTGTTCCGACAGTCAATTCTATTCGAAACTGCTTTCCGTTACCCTTTTAAGTAGGTAGGTACTCTCCAATACGTTTCAAATGCAAAAATAATCGGCCCTATAGCGAGGTATCCGTCGGAACGGAACATTTTCCGCAACGCTTACTCTTTCGGAGGCTCAAATTCCCTTCGAGATGTCCGACTTCGGAAGACAAACAAACAAATGCGATGGCGCACCGCAACCCAAATCGTAAACAAATTCCGAAACCAATTTCTATCGGATGATATCGCCCCTAGCTGTCAAAAATTTAACAAAAAAAAAATCACTTCATCGCACCTCAACGTAATTTGCTGATATGCGTTGCAAAATCTCGGAAAAAATCTACGAACAATTGTGCCAAAGAATACCTCGCGGCAAAAATCCTCCGAATCGTATAAAATCGGAGAATTTTCCGTTCCGACGTATACCTGGCTAGGGCCGATTGAAAGTCAACAGAGCAGAGCACTGCCGCTGATTATCAAGTTGGACAGATTCACATCAACGACGCAAAAAGGCAGTACTGTCCTTTAAATTAGGATACGCAGGCGAGGCTCTTCTAAAAACGATCACAGTCGACGTCTTTGACTGATTGTCAGAACGTCTGGACGTCTAAACTGTATCAGATGATGCTGCAAAAACTGTGTTCAGTGCCTTTACGGTAGCTCTCAATAAGCTTGCTTCATAAAAACGTACAAGCCCATACCTTAACTGGGCGCTGGCAGTTTGCTTAAGATTGCAGGATTATATCGAACAACTTGGTGGTAAATTTATGATGACCAACCTTTTTGCAATCAAGGGTCAGGGTTAACCTGGGGCTCAGCCAACAAGCCTCACCGAGTGGAGGAAGTTAACGAGCTTCTACCTTCGATGGACACTTATGACAAAGACTTCATCGATACGTCGTTAGCCGATGGGTTGGATTCAAAGACTCAGTGGCCCATCTGAGACGTCAAAATATAGGTCAAAGCTTCTTTATAAATTGTTCAATACGTCACTTGACTTGTAGGTGGCTTTGCCATATCCAAAATGCTGAATTGGAAAGGTTTTTCAAATATTTTTCAGGCCAAAACGCTCAGTAAACCAGCACAAAGTCGCCACTTAGTCACTGCGCCTTGGATTGCCTTTCCCTCAGTGCCGGAAGTTATAACCTCTTATAGACCTTTGACAAACTTTCAGTTTTGGTTGGGCAGATTTTCACAGGACTCATATACGGAGAAGCATACCCCTAAACAAGTTAGGTATGCCTCTTGCAATCTCCGCCAGTGAGACCTTCATTTCGTTCAAGGACACCCCTATCTATACAACAAGCTTACTAAAATAAGTCAAATATCGGAATATTTACCTGAAAACTAGGTAAACGCAGGTACTCACTCTCTGCCTGACATAACAAAATATATTTTTCTGAAAAAGAAAAAAATTGTCTGCAACGAAAATTGACAGCAAACACTATGAAAACAACAGAGCTCTCTTTCTCGTACTTATACCCAGATAGGTGAACCTCGTCAGGGCGTCCTTTATGTGACAACTTTCGAATTTTCACAAAACAACTTTGCTGCCGTTGCCCTTGCCACTTAAAGGGGTTCAATAGCACCCGCACAAGCACAGAGAGGAGTCTAGAAAAAACAATCAGCCTCCGACACAAGTGCAGTGGCAGTCCCAGCATCGCCAACCAAAACTATTCGATAAATTATTGAAGAATGTAAAAAGTGCAGACTCTCTAGATCCCCGGTGTTATCTCGCCATAATGTGCGCTGCTCATTCCTCAATAAGAAGGGACATTATTTACACCGCCAGCACACCAGTACCAGACCAAACACCTGACAAACTATCAGTGGGGGAGGAAACAAAATATTTAAACACTCATTTAGTTAACTCGAATGAAATAGAATTGTTCGTCGTCGTTGTCGGTGTCGGTGTCGTAGTCGTAGTCGTAGTCGTAGCCGTCGACGGTAGATGCGGAGGCAGCAAACTTTTCCCATATGATAAAATGAACTAAGTTATACTATACCCAGAAGTTCACCCCTCTAACCGCAGGCCGTATAAAAACACCGACACCGGTGTGTGGGGCGAGAGCATCAGAGATGAAAACTTTCCGACCTGTGTTTGTGTGTGTGTATGCCATCGAGGGCCGGGTTAAATCGTAACTTACTTATCAGTTCCTTTTGCGAAATTTATGCACGTATCCTTGGCAAACGATAAAAGTAAACTTTGTCATACGTGAAAGCGCAACTTTACGTACACACACCAACACACACTCACAGCCAGACAGAGACGGGCCATCCCATGAAACATCTGCTTTGCTCGGAGAAGAGGAACTAAAATATCATTTGCTTATCCATCCGATAGAAGCCTGCCACAAAAAATAATATCAAGGGCGATGACTTGCCGTTTCCATCTCGACTCGTCAGTGACTCTTCTTTTTTTGGTGACCTCCTGATAGCTGGTACAGTGCATGGAGTAGAGCTGGCTCCGAGCGATATGAGATAACTTATCTCCGATGGCATATGTACCTACGTAGGTCTATGTTCATCCCGGTTGTGGCAGATGAGGGACATCGCTCTTTCTAATCCGCTCTTACCCTGCTATCCGACAGCCAGTAGTCCATGCAATATTAACCGAAAGTGCACACAAAAATATGACAGAGTTAGTCAAGTACAAGTTGGCTTAGACAGGGCTGAGTTTGGTTTTTCTTTTTTTTTCATTTCGCCTACTGGTCTCAACGGGGCAGTTAAAGGTAAATTGGTCTTTCTCGCCCAACCATGAGGAAGATGATGACGACGACGAGGACGATGAGAACGATGACGACGCTGGCGACGCTGACGACGAATGGAAGTTTATCATGTTGCCAGAACGATTGAGTGTGCCTTTGTGAAGGCGAACTTTTCCCTATCAGATATAGTAGAGAGCTACCAGGAGGATATAATATGTAGCACTTCCTTTCGCTGGTGAATGGGAAATCTTTAAAGTAAACTCACGTAGGGGCACAAGCGAACAAGCCAGTGTGACTTAATGTCGGCAGGTCCTACGAAAAGGTGGGATTTTTCGGCACTAAGCTGACATTATTACATCCACCCCTCACCGGGATGAAACAAAAATTAAATAAAATAAAAACTACCAGCAAGGACGAAAAGTAATTTATTTTTACTTCGAGAAGAAAGTGGCAGCGAAAACAGTTCAGCTCGACGATGATGATGAACATGATGAATATTTGTCGTCCTTGGACGGCAGCAGGCAACGGCAAGGGCAACGGCTACGGTATGAATGAAATTGAATGGCAAACGAAGGAGACGGGACTTTGGTAATAAGTTTCTCTTGTAAGTGAAAAGTTTTCTCTGATTAAGTACCCCGTAATGATGGTTTAAGGAAGGATGGAGGATTCCTCTATTTTAGGGAATTATATGTCGGATTAGAAAGGCGGGGAACGAAAGAGGGCCATTTGGTGGAAAAACTGTGTAGTTAAACCAGAGCGAAGCACGCTGGATGGACTATCTTGGCGGATGATTTGAACTTGTGTAACTTGGTTTTGACAGAATGTTCCTCAGCAGGCCAGAGAATATGACTGCCGTTGTTTGGGGGTGGGTAACACAAGAGCGTAGAAGCGCCTTGATAAATTTGAAACGAATTTTAAAAAATACGTACGTTTTTTGTCCATGGATCTTTAGAAAGGAGAAAGAGAATAAGAGGCTTAAGAACTTAAGGTCCATAGTCTCTGTTTCAAGGCTCTGTGTCAATGGGAGTTCTTAGTAGATCCTATTATTTTAGTCTGTCGATTGTCAGAACCGTCTCGGATGTAGGTTCCTTCTTATTCAGTGTTGTCTTTCATTTGTCCCCTCTCCGCTCTTTCTTTTTTTAGAAAAGACCACCTTTGGCCCAGAGCAGCGGCCAATTATTCCGATTCCGAAACCCAATTCTCCTTTGTGCGGTGCTGAAGTTAGTCTCAATTTCCTTTACCAAGTTGAAGAACCCCCAATATCGACTAAGTTTTAAAGGAAATTACTCCTGATGCGACAGGAACCATATCCTGCTTGCCATCTCAGCTGAAAGCGATTTCCCACGCTATATGCATGAGCCGACAGCAACACGAATGCCTATGCCCAGCATCCGCCCACGGTCGGTGGCTCTCTTAACATCTGCACACGACGACAACGATGCCATCAAACGACCTCCTCGTTCCAAGATAAAATTGATTCGGTCCCATGTACTATCACTGATTATCCCTCGGCGAGGACGGCAGGGCATGATGGCAGCTCCGGGCGTAAAACACTCACCGCATACACCCGCCCATTCCCGGGCCAGATCAATCCCCAGTACATGTCCATAGAGCATTGCCGATAGGAATTTCGATTGGTTTTTCCCTCGCCGTACGAGTATATATATCCATTCGTCCTTCGCTTCACAGCTCTCAATGTCGGCGTCTACAAAATGTTTGCCTGTCATGTATATTCCTCTCTGTGTATTACGAATTTCCAATCAGCTGGGCTCGTCGACGTCCTTCTATGCCATCGATATAGTTCTGTAACTTCCTGAATTAGAGAGAGGACCAAGCGATGGCCCCAGCTCCAGCACTCTATACACCACTGTTTGGTATGCGAAACAAAGTATAAAAGGATCAAATTAATTCCACTATTGGAATTCTTTTTCCACTTTGGCTGCACGATGAGGGCGCGCCAGCAAAGGGTGGCCCCGGGGGCCAAACGGTTTTTGGCAAAGGCAAATTACTGCCGCCAATGTTGATACTTTGACTATATCATAGCCATCAGAGAGAGAGGGAGGCAGAGCTATAAAGCTGTAGGGCTCTGCCGGAATAAGTTGCTATAAGAGTCCGACAAATTGATTTCGACTTTTATTAGATTTCTTTGTAAGCGCGCTGTTCGAGTTCGGACTCAAAGCGAAACATTCCAGAACTGCAGAAATTAAAACGCATAAAACAGAAGACCTGACTCCCTTGCGAGCATGATATTCTGGGACTATCAGCTATCGATTATATTGATGTTTCTGGTTCTGTTTGCTGTTTGTTTTACTTATCCGTGCCTTGGAGTCTTAATGAGTCTTCCGTCACTGCTTTGACGTTTTAATATCACCGCTCGTCGTTTGATTATATTCGTATAGCAGAACTGTGCTACTTTCGTCCCCTCTTGTAATATAGATCCTGCGACAGACCGATATTAATAATTCCCGCAGCAAGAAAAGTTTAAGGCTGCTTTTTTTATGATTGCGTTGAAAAATAAAACCGAAACTGATTGGAAATGAATTGACAGGGCGCGGTTTTTCTTTTTTGTGCGTCTGTGTGCAAAGGAACACGTGACACGTTTTTACGCATCGCAACATCAATTTTTAAAATTGAATCTGCAATGTCACCGATGGGGCGGAACACACATACACACAAGAGGCTTATGAGATAATTTTCCGCCTGTTGGTTGTTGTTTCTTATTCTTAGGAAAACCGCAGAGGAAATAAAAGGAAATCATCCCCTTCACGTCCTGAATCTTTCTCACATCAGTTAGATGAACAAAGGAGTTTCGTGGGTGGTTTTTTTTTTATCCTCGGATAAAAGTAAATAAACGCAGCACGCGCTACCTTGATCACACTTTGACGTAATGGCGAAATTATGTAGCAGCCTTTTGGTTCGTCCTTCTTTTATTCCGTTTCTTCTTTTCTGTATCTTTGTGTTACTGTTTTCATCGTTTGCCTACTCTAGAGATAATTGATTTCGGTGAAATACAACTGCGCACTTTCGACACCGACTTTCACACATTCAGTGCTAATTTTACCATCAATTTAACTAGAACCGTGGATTCACATTTGAAGCTGTCACTAGGATGGTAGTGGTAATTTTTCGGTTGTTGTTTTCTGTGCTTGGCATCCCTTTTCACGCAGAAAATGAATGGTCCTACGGAAGATTTTAAGCCGAAAACTACGGCGAACAGTTGAATGCTACACAAAGCGTTTTCTAAAAAAATGTAATCTTTGACAGGTACAGTTCGGAGTTTTCGAACATAAGCGATGAGACCTATTCTCAATCTGAAGTTAAACGTCAAAATCATCGACTTGAATTCCAAATTCGATATAGATTTCAAGAAATGGATGTAGACGACATTTGGTTTCAGCAAGACGATTTACCACATGTCATACAGTTCAAAAAACATTTCAATAACTGTTCGGGTCATTTCCTGGTCGTTTAATTTTGATAAATCCAGAATTGGCCGCCATGTTACTTCCCGCCGTTTGGTGGTTTTTCTTTTGGGGTTCTTTGACGTCTAATGTGAATGACGTTGTTAAGCTCTGAAAATTTCGCCACAGGAGTTATTGCATATAAGAAATATCTACGTCACTATATAAAAGTTCACTTTCCATTCTCTACAATAGAAACAGGGAATCATGCAGATATCGTTATATTGTACTCCTCTGATTCATGGTGCTCGCAATATACTGAAAAACTTGTAGTACAATTTGAAAATATTCGTTTTGCCCTCATATCAGACGGACTTTCCGCCTTAAGGTTTTTTTTTTTTCCAACTGCGCCACCCCGCGTCTGACAAACGTCCGAGAGTATAACTGTCATGAAAGAGCTTCTCTTATCAATTGGCCATTTGGACTCGGCGTAAAATTGTAGATCCATTCGTCCCAAAAAGATTAAAAATTCACACAAAACGAAAGGTGCTGAGAAGCTAGGCAGACCTTTGAATATTTAGGCTGTTCCTGAAAAAAAATAAACAATTTGGGTCTCTCCACTCTGTAAAGGCAGCACCAAACAAGGAAGACCCTGAGTAGTTTGATAAGAAAAAAAGCCCGCAAATGAAATAGAATCATCGAACTGGAAATGTAGGAGTAAAATTCAAAACTGCTTTCGAAGGAGACATTCCTCAAAGCCAACTAACAGACTTTGCACAGCCATTTGTCAGTACATACGAGACTTATTTAGCCGACTCACTTCTATGAGTGGATATCGGATATCCTCCTCATGGCATTTTTACCCTCACCTGTTAAATGCTCGTGAGACGTATAATAAACCGAAATAAAGGTAGCAACCACTTGGCAAATGACAAATGAATCCCTGACTGGAAATCAGATTCAAGATAAAAAAAAAAAACAATTCCGTACAGAGGTGGAAGAAAAATAGGAACCGCCCCGCAAAACAGATGTCACAGTAGAAGCACATGTCGCGTGCCTTTTCACCAAACTCAATGCTTATCGGTAGGCGAATCAGGGAAAAGGCGATTTAATCACCTATAGCCAATGAAGCTGTTCAAAAGGTTAACACAAAAGTAGCCTTATACTTCCTCAACCGTGGACGGAAATCTGGAACTTCCTTTTGGCCTTTGTCCTTTATCTTAGCTTTACAATCAAACCCATTTCCAATGAGTCAACAGTCGGCAGTCAGTGTAGAAAAATAAACACTTGTGCATAACCATTAATCCTGTCACCTCGTGATATCGCTAGGACCATAATTCACTGTAATTTATGCTTTCTTTTTACACGCATGATGTCTGTGTGTGTGTATATGGTGCGATAAAAATGGAAACAATTTATTTATAACAACAAACAATACAGCAACTGCATGGGCGTATAAATTCGAATGTTTATTTGTCTCCGCTTTAAGCAATTAACTTTAATCAAGGATATTCGAGCGGGCGTATGTAAATTCTCTAACAAGAAACGCACGCACTATTTAACCGTCAAACAAGAGGCTGTCCGTGTCCATTGGTATGGCATGCACACGAACAGACACATACACAGAAAGTTTCGGTTTATACCCATGGAACAGAAGGACAATCGCCGAGTGGACAAACAAATTTAATATTTACCGTACGTGGCCAGAAGCGACACTCATTCCTTTTGACCGCACTTCAAACTTCATGTTGTCCTGTCTGCTCCTTGTAGTAGCATGCAATTGGTATGCCCGTAAAAATCATTCCCATACTCTGCATTCCTGATGGGTCGGTGTCGGTGTCTGTCTTCCTTGCAGACATTTTCAACAATGTCCAGCGCAATGATTCATCCGAACAAGAATATCACTGTTTGTACTGTGTGTACTTTTGCTGTGTGTACTTGTCCTGTGTTAATGCGATATAGCTGTGCGAACATTAAAATCCACTAAGCAGAGCGACCAGTGAATTCCTCGCATTTGTCCCAAGACTGTGTCGAACACTGCACGCGCAGCCCGGGAGCTCTGTTTAGTCGATGGACCAAATGATTTACGTGTCAAAGTGAAAATACTTCCATGTCCTTAGGAGATAATAAAACCCATGAAAATATGTCCTTAAAAAATTCCCAAAGCAAACCCTCACTGTACAAGTACCCATATACCCACCCTTATGCTTGAACAGTGTCATCTGAAGCAGCATGCTACGCCAGGACACACGCACACACATACATGCTGGCAGAGCCACTGCCTGTCACAAACAGGCACATGGGATGGCAATAACGAGACACATAATGATGTAATTACTGGCGCAATTATTGCTTGAATGGCGGAGCATATATACGGAGTTTGAGGCCGAAGGCGGCGTTGTCACAAACAACAACGGTGCTCAGAGTTTACTTCGAGGCGGCGGCCGCACTTTAAGAGGCTTTAATTTCTGCCAACTTAATTGCATATAAAACACACGAGCAGACTCTGAAAAGTGTCTAATTTTAAGCCCCGACACAGCTTATATGAGGGTATAATGTGGTATTCATGTGAAATTATGGAGCAACAAATTACAAAAAGTAAACGCTATAACGATGGTGTAAACTTTTATGCGATACTTATGCAAGTACTTTGGTATTCAACCTCTCATTTGACTTTTAATAGTTCAAGCGCAGCCAGAGATAGGCTTTGTGTATGCGTACATAAAGTTGGTGCGGAGGACCCGCAAGAAAGTGTTAACACTGCTTCATCTCGTGGCATCAATTTGCTCGAAATTTCCAGTCTTTTCATTGCCGGAAGGGGCTACGCAAAGTGTTACTGTTTGGATGGTGAAAACCAATGAGTTGGTTCATCTCTACAGGCAGTAAAAGGCTTTTTTGAAATCGGTTGTAAAGAAAAAAATCGCTGGATACCTAAGCCATCGGTGTAAATATGAAGGCGGTCGGTGGTTTGTGCATTTGCTAGTTTCCCAGGTAGCAAACAATTTCAGCAATTTCAGTCCGGTTTCGCGAAAGACCGAAAATTCAGTCCGGTCATTTCTTAGTTGACAATAGACCGGGAACAGGCTGAGAGGTGGCGTATATCACAAGCGGATGCCTTCCTTTGGATAAACAGTCAAGGAATTAAGTAGAGCCTGGTGTTCAAATTCAGGATCGCTAAAATCCATTTCTGTTATCTCGTAACTCAAGAGTACCTCTACCTACTCATAACCCTGCAAGTCGGCTGTTTTAAGCTGAACTTGTAAAGTCTGTGATATAGGAAAAATCAAATTTAATTAGTCAGACTCTGTTAAAGGCTTTGATATTAGTCACAATGGAGTTCGAACTTCAGGGAACAGAAGCCCATTCAATAACCGCTCAGGGTCCGCGTTTTTCGTCCGTCTAAATGAGCTGGCTAACATAAGATATCCCTTACTCGTCCAAAGCCCCAAGCAAGCAAATATATGCCAGGCTTCAGGTTGAGCCAGGACAGGGTTTTTCCTTTAACCCAGCTATAACTTCATTTGTCAGTCAAGAACTTTACCAGCAACCCCCTAAATGTACGGGTCTTTCTAGTCTGAATACATAGGAATCTCCCCCTTTTCGCAGAGTCAGAATATGACGGAGTCCGCTCTGTAGACGATTTTTTTTTTCTGCCTACGAATCTGAATCGTCACGATAGGTTTTTACACCGAAGCTCTATTTTATTTTTGGTTCAAAAGTTGATCGTAATAGTTCAAAAAACACGTGTGAGTATGCAACGATATTTATCAGGCATTTCCATTCCAAAAAAAAAACTCATAGCGCCGTACTAATAACATATTTTTGTTACGACTTTAAATTTACGGAAGCTCACAATTGCAAAATTTATAAGGAAAATATAGCCACTGTGAACTCATAAAATTTACAGTCGAAACTAAAAATGTTTATTGGTAATTCCCATTGACACTAATCGACACAGATCCCTAGAGCCCGACCATTCCCCATCTAGATGTATTCACTGGAAACGAAATCAAATTTTTGCATATTAATTGGAAAGGAATCTTAAAAATCCCTTTGCGTTAATATTGACCTTAATACTTTTTGACATCTATTGACTCTCCTCCAGAGAGTAAACACAGTTCGCTTCCTTGATTCTTACAAGTATGGATATGCGCGCACACCACCCGCATATCCTCGTCAGTCGACAGTCGTCACTCTAATCGTTCCTGACCAACAGCTCACTCCATCCCATCTCTTCCCCCATAATACACAGCTCAACACAGAAAGGACATTTTAATAATTCCACTTTGCTAAATTGAGTTTTTAATTTGTTCCACCACCGTGCACACGTTCTGAAAAATCAACCTCAGCCTTTCAATAAACCATCGTTAATTAAAAAATTATGCAAACAGGACAACGGAATACGGAATATACAGCGCGCTCTCGCACTGTACACTGTTCAGCGTACAGGGGTGGATGGGTTGCAGAAATAAAAAAAAAAGTATGAAAACGAAATAATTTAATAATAGAAGAAGAGCAAGCGAAAAAAAATTCCATTTCATTCCGATCACATTCGTAAACGAAAACCACTGGCAAGATGTTTCCTATTGCTCGGTCTACCGTGCGACGAGCTCTGCTGATGGATTAAAAATGAAAATGAATTCCTGGGAAAATTATTCAGTTCTCCCCCCCCAGTTCGTTGTATTCTGGTGCGCGAAATCAAAGCAACTTTTCCAAAGGATATTGGTTATTATATTTACATCGATGGATTTCAATTTGCCTTCAACGGATGTTTAATTGTTTGAGTTCCTTCTGCCTCCCTCTGTTCGGCGGAGAAGGGTTTCCTCTTCCTTTTTTTTTCTGCTGCCTTTCACAAAACTACTCAATACTCATACCTTTTTCATTACAGCGGTAGGTATATCTATGCCGGCTTGTTGCAATAGTGAAATTAAATTCCGCTTTTACAAGGATGCTCTTCCTTTTCAATTACCACCACTGCTACTGTACCGCAGTCTGCTCCCTGCTCAGTGCCCTGCCAAATTGAAATATAATAAAGCAAAGGAATGCGTCGGGCATGGAGAAGTGCATTCATCAACATCATGTGCAGTAGTATAGCTGGCATAATAAAAGCCAATTTGAGGAAACTTTCATAGCATTTAGGTTGTCGTCGGTGTGCAAGGATGCGTCGTCATCGTAGGTAGTTTTTATTTTATTCTATCCCCTGTACGCATTTATACTGCCTCATTCGGGAGATGAGCACTTTATTGGGCTGAACTTTTTGTACCTTCCCTTTTTTTTTTTTTTTGAGGGGAATTCCATTTTTATTGTTCAATGTTGTATGAAACTCTGTATGAAGCCAGGTGAACGCAGGGTGAATGAGAACTTGCGTTGGGGCGAATAAATATAAATATAGACGCGCTGCGTTACTGGCAACAAATCAAGGAGACAAGCAGCAGGAAAACTCGTTTCTTTTTCTTTTTCCGTTGCTCGTCATCGTCAGCTCGAATATTTCAATTATTTTCGCTTCGTTTCCATGCAAAAGACAGAAGGAGATGTATTTGTATCTACTCGCGGGGAGGATTTGTGCTAAGTTTTTTTCTGGGGCAAAAGTGGTTACAATATTTACTCCTCTTAAGGAAGGATTTTTTTTTTTTTTTTTTTAATTTGACTTCAGAATTAAATTTTTGTAGGAAAGTAAGAAACAAGAGAAAGGAGATAAAAACGCTACAGCGAGGAGGAGGAGAGAGCACGGAAGGGAGATTGATTGAACCTCTGGTTGGGTTTCGGGAAGAGTTTGTTTTTAGTCCGGGGTTAGTTCGAGGTGTAGGTTTCAAATTGAATGGCAATAGGTAAGTTTTCAAAGGAATGAGTTTAATCGGTCGCCATAGAGTATGAACGCAAAATAACCTTTTGTAAAGTGTGTAAACAGAAAATTGCTTCAGACTCTTGCAAAATAAGCTGTTGGGGGTTCAAATCCCTTTTGTATTCGGGAAAGATGTGGAGTTTTCTATAAAAAAAAAAAACGCTTATAGGCATCAAGTGGAAGAAATACTGCACAAATACTGCTAGCAACTCCAAATGTACCGCCAAAAATTGGCTATCCGAGATCCGCTGGAATTTCAATCGAGGCATATCTCTGTTTTAAGTCGCATCGCGTATAAGATTCTTTCCGCAATGTGCTCTGTAAACCTTATAAACGGTGTCTTTCGACCAGCAGACCAATTAAATACTAAATATACCCAATGAATCAAATCGTAGAAAGGGCCAACGAAAGGACAAACTCAAGGCCGCATATATATAGATAAGATTGAAGCATTCATTTTCAAAAGCTCTAAGTACGGGTTTTCAGCCCAAAAGTTTACTTACTAAGAACACAGCTCAACAAGCCTGCTCCTATCTTGGATGTCCTACTGAAATTGATGCTGTAACAGGTTGTATCTGTAACAGAAGGAGTCGTTCCGAATTCGATGTCAACGCATTTTATTTGGGTCTAAAATGAACACCGTACACACGCCCAAGCTCAGTTGTCCGCTTAGTTTCTTTACACGTCTCCATTTAAAGTTGCGTCGCCTGAGTTTTTTTTTGGTACAACAACTGACTTGCGGCTAAGATACCTCTCTAAAGTTTTCTTTGGTCTTAATTGTACAGTAGTCTCCAAAAAATCACTCTCCCCTTACGTGTTTTTTTTTTTAAATTTCGTCAGGAGAGAGAAAAGCTAAATCAGCTTCTAATACGAATCTTTCTATACCTCTGAAGATGTTCTTTAAGCCTCAAACTAGTACAGAACTTCTTAGAGCCTATGCTAGCTTTCTTCGTCTCTAAAGAGGTTTTTTCTTCACCCTTGTTATGGGTACTGGAAGATTTTTAACAGAGGCTATAACAGCTTCCTATTTGGTCCTCACTTCTTCTCTGATAGGGTTCCTACAGCTCTGTACTTACTAAAAATATTTTATAGTGCTATGACAGCTTCTGATGTGAGCTCGTTAACACCCTAAAGAGGTTTAAGTGCCTCTTTTCAGTAAGTCTTTTAATGGGGTTTTAGAACTTTGTGTATATAGGCAGCTATGACAGCCTTGAAGGCAGTGAGTTCACAATAGGTCTTTGATGAAAGCTATAACTGCGGGTGTAGCTACTAAAATATTTTACTCTTCTTTTGCTTTGCGTAAGTCTGTTAAATGTGCCAGATTTTTGGCATCACAGCTTTTTGTCGGACTAAGTCACAAAATTATTACTGAATGTAACCTAAAAAAGCTGCCAAACTTTCTAGGGCTACCGGAATTCCACAGATTTTTTAAAGCATTCATTCAAAAACAAACACATATCTGCGTACCGTATGTGCAAAAAACATCGCCATTTACAGCAGCAACTTCGAGGTATAGTTAAGGCGTTCATCTACCTCGAAGTAAACATCAACTACCCGGCGAAAAGAAGCTTATCCACTCCAATAAGCCAAAAACAGACAAACGCAAATTTGTACTTGGTCAATAAAATAGTCTTAGTTAATAAGCTAACCCTATAGAAAACTGCTGGTACTAGGTCAAAATGAAGTCAAAGCTTTTAAATGAAAGGACAAATTGTACGCTCTGACTCTACCAGATCTGATGCTTGTGAAAGCCTCACAACAATTAGGAGGAAGGATGCGAGGTGATTGTGGCCTTCTCTGAAAGAACCTTGATCCATATAAGCTGTCCAAAGAGGTGGATGTAACCAAAAAAGAGTCGACGAATAGTTGACTAATTGCAGTCCATATCGATATCCCCATTTCCAGGAAATAGACAGTCATCCATGCTCGTGGAATTTGAGTCAAAAAGCACGTAGAATTGATAAAATTTCGAAACTCGAAACTCGTTACAAAAACAACTCCCCATCAGCCCTCTGAAGTAAAATCCGGACGCTTCTAGCAACCCGCACGCCGCCCGCTTCAATTCAATTCGAACAAATCCGCTCTGACCAAGTCAAACTTCAATTTGTTGTTTCCGCTAAATTCGACAGAAATATTGTTTAATTTACCTAAAAACTGCTGCCGCATTCAATTTGGCACCGACCCTGATGTAAACGAATTCGCATTAAAGCGCTTGCCATATAGCATCCACATGTCCTTGCCATTTTATTTAGAAGACCTGATAATGGTTCTTGGAGCTCGTTGGTGCTCTTTTTACACCCAGAGCCGCGGGCATAGACGAGCCAACAGCACAGTTTTCCATTTCCGTTTCCATCGTCCACGCTCAGTTGAGTTTTGAGGCGAAACGCGCCGGCTAACACATATTTCTGTCAGCCGTGTTCATATTGGGGACCGCATACAACCCAGGATGCTATTCGCATTAAAGGCAACGGAAATACGTACAATTTTCGTCCTTCTTTAGTGTGTGTGTGTGTGTGGTTTTTTTCCTGTTCGAATGCTGCGGATAAATGGACGATTCAGCAAAAACTGCCAACGCACACAATTCAGAACTTTAATTTTGTGGAAATTATGCATACACATCCTTTTTTAAAGATTTCCGTTTCCAACTGCAAGGATATCACCAGCAGAGATCAATGCTGAGCCAAAAAAATAAATAAATAAAAAACCGACAACCACCCACAGAAGAGAAGAGCAAACACAAAAAAAAAAAAAACAGTTCAATTTATTTACATTGAAATTGGAAGGAAGTGTCCGAATATAAAAATGTTCAAAGGACACACCGAATAAAACGAATTCAAAACGGACACATTGAGATGTAACTGCGACAGGACCTCGGCGAAGGAGGAGGCAAAAACAAAAACACAGCTAAAATGCGAATCCTTAAAGAAAGCAAAAGCAAACCTAATATGGGTTTTTGGCCTGGCAAACTAGCAAGGACGTTTAAGTCCTATATTTTGCCATTTTTATCAAATTTATAATTCCAATTTACTTGCAAATGGGATTTTGTTCTTCTACCGCCACCATGCCGCCCGGCCCGACGCGCTGATGCTTCTGTTGCAGACAGAGAAACAGTTCGGGTTTAGGGTATTCGGAACAATTTCCCAGCATCTCCCTCCATTTGTCTTGTGCGCGACGAGAGTGAGTTCGCTCGCATGTATACACATTGACATACATATATATGTGTGTACGGAACAAATCCGAAGCAGTTGCAATTCCGTGACGAAGGATATTTTTCCGAGTGCAGTTTTCCTTGATTGTTTTCCTCCATCGTCATCGTATATATAGTCGATTTTGCTTCCTGCCAGCACATCAGAGGGAAGAAGAAGAAGAAGAAGAAGAAGAAGAAGACGTCCTTGCTGATGCTGATGCGCCTTCTTCCATGTTTTCATTCAGTTCGCTGCTGGATGGGCCGAGTGTGTGGGTGGTGAGCGAGCGAGGGTCTTTGCAAATAATCTTCTCGCAGCTATTCTTCATGTCCTTTTCGATTTTCTGCTGATGATAGTTACTTTTTCGATTCTTGTTTGACTGGAATTGCTGCTAGCTGTCCGTTTGAATTTTACTCCATTCTCTACCAAACATATATATATCATCCAGGAGTAGGATATACGCCTTTTTCAATCAGTTGAAGGAGGGAATCGTTTTCGTTTCGAGAAATTCTTAACGTTTCAATTGCAAACGACGCTCTTTGTTAGCTATCATGGATATCGAGCTCTGGATATGAGGAATGTGTATGTGTGGGCGAGTATACTGTAGGTACCTGGACTTGTTAAAGCCATGTTGAAATTCCACTTCTATTTTCAAAATAGAATGACAAGAGAAGATGAAGGACGCTTCCAGATAGTGCTGTATGCTATATGAGTGAGTGGTTGCACAAACTTCAGTTTGTAGTCGTCCTTTGCTGCAGGCAACGTTCCCCCTCTGTTTGATGCACATGCCCAAGTATGTACCATCACGTACTGCTTGTAAGTAGTTGTTAATCTACTCGAGTGGATAGGGCATGCGGGAGTGGGTAGCGGCCATACCTTCTGATCTTTTGTCACAGAGTTTTATTCATCACGGGAGAGTCACCCTTAAGTAGTGGCAACAGAAACTAACGGCTGAGATTTAAAAAATCATTGCTCCAGTAATTTTCACTTCACCCCTCAAATTCGTATACCAATTCAGGCTTGAAAATACCGCAGAAGTTGTTGGGCGCCAGTAAAGAGAAGGGACTGCCTATTTTTTGAAGCTTTTGACGCACTTGCACTCAACATTTTATTATAATCTTGTGGCCCATTGTTCGGAGAACGAATTCGCCGCAAAATGGTTGCAAATACAGGTGCAAAAATTGTTTTGCGGCATATGCTAGGGACCTGCAATTTTCTTGGACACCCTCACCTCCTCCTTTCCAGCAGACTAACTTCACCACAATCCTCAACTGGTTGTCGGAAATTTGCACGCAAATTACGCCAAAATGACTGAAGACCCCACCTCATACCCTCACTCATACGTCACACAATATCCCCCCCTCTAACAAGGTGAGTGCAAGTTCCAATTAAGCAACCACGAAGCATTAAGCATTGTACCACTTATCGTTGTTCAAGTTGTGTTTCATTACAAGTCCATTTGCGTGTTGGTCGCCCCCGTTTCACAATTTGCCCAGGAGGTCCTTCTGTGTTCGGTGTATATAAGTCTTCCTCTCAACAATATAATCAGGTGGCACAAGTTCGCTCCAACACCCTCTTAACTAATGTGAACGCCTTGTGCAATGCGCGCCACCCTTTTCTGCAAAACCAACTTCACCGCACTCGTTCACCACATTCTACCGACTTTGCCGCAGCCAGTATACCCAGTTTAGCAGCGCGTTTATGAGCTCCAAGGGCAACACAATTTATTTCAACTTCAAAATTACCAACATGCATTCGGGAATTACAATAAAACTTTCTGTGTGTGTTCGGAATTAAATCCGCGCTAATATCCTTCGCAACTGAGTGTGCAGAGTGTAGACGCAGAGTATGCATACTCCTACTCCCCCTCCGTATGCAACAAAGTGAAAGCAGTGGAGCGAGCGATTGCGGAAAGGATTAGAGGCAGTCCTCGCCGCCTTTTGCTTACTGCATGTAGACAGACGCGCTGAGTGCGGTGTTGCGCTCGCTTTGAAAGTGGGGCCGCCCAGTTTGGTGGGTTATTTTTCGGCCACTTATGGCTTAGCAAAAGTTGATGCCATTGATTTTTAATTTCAATTTAAGACGACGTTTTTTTTACGTTTATAATCCCCACCCTTACGAGCCGACGAGACACCTCAAACACCACGCCGAGGGTAGCAGTCTCAGCTTGCATCTGCATCTACCGTGTATGTATATGCAGAGGGGACGTGCATTAGATGATTACTTAAGATTCTGCACTGTACATACACACAACATACACTAATGGCGGCACTGATGCGAGGGTGTAGTACGTACACAAAGGCTTAGGGATCATTTTGGCATAACAACTATTTTGCACATGGAAATCTCATGTTTTGCTAAGTCCCACCACCACCCCTTCGGTTATTTAGTAAGCAGGGTAATTAATTCGGGTAAGACTTTTGTGTTCAACATGCGCCAGTATTAGTGCCATGGAGTGTGTGCTGTGTGTGCGTATGAAAATTGATATTTTCCCATATGCTCGGTGTGCACTATTCGGTATCAGTTCAGTAATCGGGGGGTGAAGGACGTGCAAAAGGATTTACAATGGGCCAGAGAAGCAAAATTGTGGTCAGGGATTTTGCAAAATCACAGATAGTGCACGCGTGAATGTGTGTGTTAAGTCGATTTTAATTAGTTGCAAACGAAGACAGTAAAACGAAAACTCTAATCCAGTACAGGGATTTTTATTTTTTATCAGTATTTTTCTTTCTCCCTGCAGGGATGTTATAAATATGTCCTTAAAGTTGACTGGCCATGCGATTTGGGGAGCATTAAGTTATTGGTATTTGAAAATCTTTGTTATCGGAGCAGTACAAAACACTTGGAGAAGGACATTACGTATTAGGGTGTGATGTGGGATATGCGCTGTGTGCAAGGGTCGGTCGTAAAACTGGGATTAATTAGATTTAAATTAAGTTCTTTGATTTATGTGTGTTGTTTGTATTGGTGATGGGAGGAGAATTTCTCGAAATAACTTGCTTATCGGTGACTGAACAGGGGTTCATGTACGAAATATGAAAGAGTCGTTAAACATATTTATGGGATTATTTTGTATGTGAATTGAACTTACACCCGCCGGAGGCTACTATAGTTTCCTCTTGAGTTTGGCAGAGTGTGGATATTTATTTGTGCCGTCTAATGGTGAAGGCGCGACACTGAAAACTGATGCGCTGTTGGGTTGACTCACAACAACGTCCAACAAACAACACGAAACATGCACTATACCTGTTGAGCAACGATTTCTAACGCCTTAGCTGGAAAGAGTTACGAGCTGCTAACATTCGAGTTGAATTCTTTGAAAATTCCTAAATTCACGCGACTAATTCATGTGCGACTGACGTTTTACGGCTTTTCAAAGAGGTTATGAACATTCCAGTTCAAGCTGTAACTTTTGATCGATAAAAAACCCTAGTTCAAGCCGTTCGCAACAATTTGTGAAGCGGTTTTATTTATTTCAAGGAACCGGCAGTTAATGCCTTGTCTAGCATCAGTAAAAAACGTTCTTATTTGTCGTTGAAACTGCTTTCTCTCTCTATGCGGTTCGACCGAAAACCTCTCGCTCAGTTTAGTCCAACACATTAATCACTGATCCATACCGTCCTCAGCCTCACTGTTTATCTAACAAACTGAAAAATCATTTCTCCACCAATATCATAAAATACCATTAGCCACTCCCCCCATTTGCTGGCCCTAAATTCCTTTTCATTCAAGGTCACCATAACAACAAAAACCCTCTTCGACCGACCATTCCGCACTATTTCCTAAGTAGCTTTGCATGTTACCCATGAACGGATTCGCCTCTGCCCCTAATCACAGAATTATGTTTCCCGCATGAACACTTGTACTTTGCCTAACAAAGCCTCAATTGTTCCCATATGAAAGAAACCTAATTCCTCCATTAGGCAAATCCTTCATCATCAAAGAACCACATCAGAGGTCACTCCCAGAAGAATGTTACATTATTATTTTCCTTGTCATGACACGCAAGGAAAAACCAAAATCAAAAGGACAGCAACCCAAACCCAAATCCCCCAATCGAAATTACATATCATTTAGAAAAGAAAAAAAAATACCCACTTCAATAGAATGAAATATCCAAAAGGAATATAGGATGCCGAAAGAAAAATATCGCACACTCACGTGTAAGCTTTACCCGCAAAAGTATAATAGACCAAACATCAGAACTACGAGGAGGGATATGATGGGCAAACAAAAAATTACAGGGGCGAGAAACGGGGCAAGTAACTCCTTAAAAGCAATTTGGATCCTTGTTTAAGAAAAGGAATACACATCAAGAGAAATGTCTTCGGTGGTTTTGCTTCTCGCTGGTGTTCAAAAGTCTTAAAAACTCATCCCAAGACAAAGGAAAAACTCGGATCCATTAGACGGAATTAAATTTACCATTTGGTATACATTTGTTGGGTATTCCGGGAATAGAATACCATTGAAATTGTCTGGGAGGGAGGACGAGTTTCAGTGAAGTGCGGCTGCTCTATGTAGCTGAAGGCTCAATATAACCTCGGAAAAGTATGGTGGCAAGGACGCGATTTCGTGTTTCAGTAATTTTGCGTAAATTAGGAATGAGAGAGGAATAACCTATGTAGTTTTTTAAAAGGTTTCGAATTCATTTGGGAAATTTATATTCAATTTCTACCCTCTCATGGATTTTTTTAATCGATTTAATATTGATTTTTATTTTTTTAAGTATCCATGTGTAGTATTCATCATTTAAAGGAAACAAATCAAAACACACAAATGCAGCAGAAAAAAATGCAAATATCTGATAAATTCCAAACCCATATCACCATTGAAATAAAAACAAAAAAAAATACAATAAAAATAAAACAAAAGAATAAAATGTTTGATTAAAAATTTCGGTGACATGTCGGACAATGTTTTTAATTAAAATGCCGACAATGTTGTCCGTTGTCTGTTGCTGTTCCTGGCAATCGTATGCACTCTCCTGTAAGTGATAAGGGCGCAACAGACACACGGCCCGGACTCTACCCTACTCCCATGGGAACGGAAAACAAAGGACCAACAAAAAAAATTACACACCGAAACAGGTAAAAATTCAAAAACAAAAAAAAAACAGAAAAACAAAATTAAAAATAAATACGCGGTCATCCTTGCTTTCAGTATATGCACAAATGTACAGGTACACCCCCGCGGCGGCATAGCTGCGATCTGCTTGTACGAACGTACGATAAAAACCGTATGGCTGCATGCCGCACATTTTGGACAATGCCAATTTATTTCAGCAAAAATAAAGAGCTACACAAATGGAAAAAGTTCTACAAAAACTGCACACGAGAATTGAAAATGCAAAGAATGTTGGACTTTTATTTTTGTACTTTCTTTTTTTTGTATGTTTTCCTGTTGTATAAATTTGAAATAAATTGCTAGGGGGTGGCTTGTAATATGTGTGTTGTTCAAGAATAAAAATATTGAAATATTCAAAGGCAGTAAAGGGGATTTTCGTGCAAAAAATAGTTGAAAGGGGTATTGAAAGGGAACTTAAAGGCGGTAGCTTTAGAGGAGGAAATGTATCGTATATTCGTATAGGCAGTCAAATGTTGAGAGTGGCGTAATTTTGTATAAGAAAAAACGACACTCTGTCGGATTTTTGAAGTCGTCATAACAAGTTACGCCACAGTAAATAAATTCAATTTAAAATAGCAGCATTCCATAGACCATTAGTCGCTTCGGCAAATTTTAAACCAATATCTATCGAGAAATTCAAGGCTGAGCAAGGGTATTGGACAAGAGCTGCAGGGGGATAAGCAGTTATGGGACCAATAGGAGTGCTCATACTTGTCATTTTTACGGACAAGGTGTACCTGACGTGCTGTTGGGATTTTTAGTTTATTTACATATATGGCTTCACCAAGAAGGAAAATACAAAACGGATACAGGATGGATAGGATCAGAAATCTCAAGACTTCACCTAAAAGAGCCGGCAACAATCGGAAAAAAATGTGTCAACTAGGCAGATCTCAGAGAGAGAAACTAAAAAGCTCTGCGAGCAAAAGGTGAAGAAGATCAGCCTCGAAACATAAAGAGCAAGAAAAGAGCTACTTAAGTAGGAAAAGAAGCCTGTAAGCTCTACCAGCAAAAGAGTGGGGAAGATCAATGGCTCCCTAGTAGGAAATTGCACGAAAAGTCCTATACCTTAGGAAGAATCTTTTTTAATCCTACCGAAAGGTTAAAATTACGCAATTTTTAATGCAAAAAGACCCGAACCGAGCCCTGCACAGATGATCAAGGAAGCCGGGCAGTGGAGTCATAGTCGTTGAAAAAAAAAAAACTGAAACTAGGCAAAGAAAACAAATTGTAGCTCCACATCCGAGCAACCGAGCAAAACGATTCCGTCTGTAGAGTCGTGGATTCAAACCCGAAGAGGCCACTCAGTATATAGCAAGATCTCGCCTTAAGTGACATACACGAGTCGAAGAAGACCCATTCACCTTACAGGCAGTTACCCGAACGGCACAATAGGCTCCTCTAAGAAGCCGCAGTGCCAGAGCTCATTGAAAGCTCTCCCGCCTTACAAGCTACCCGAACGACCGCGCTGACTTTAGCGCAAGTCCAAGGACCTCATATTACCTACAGAATTCCTCTGTAGCTTTGTTAAAGTTCATCAACCTTTTGCCAAGAGAAATTCTAAATCTCACAGTCTCACGCATCTAATCAATCTTACCCTTACCCATGCCCTTGTTACCATTAAACCTCCCAACGCAAAGTTTAATTAGGCAATAAAATCCGCACAAGCTCGGAGAACTTTTCTTCCGTTTTTCTTACACCAGCGTATGTTGCGGCAATTAATCTTTGTTCCTCTTTATTAACTTCTAATTATGAAGCCGATTCAAAAGGCGGCGTACACACCTGTCCTCGATGTAAGGTTGAAAAATATACTCCCCTCCCACCTAAGCCTGCATCCATATTTCATTCACCATTATACCTCGAGGTATAAATTTACGAAAGCAAAAACCCCCAGGTAGGTACCTACACAATGCTCTCACTCTATCCATCGGGTGAAGTTGCCATTATAATTCACCGTGTAAATTCCACCAAACATCTATCTAGCAACACAAAAGTTTATTTGTATGCGAATCCAGCAGCATTTTCCAATTCAAAATTCAAAATCAGATTTATCTGCTCGAGAGAAAGTTCATTTCGCTAAACCTACACGCAACCCTCCATAATTTTGTCCTCCTGCCAGCCAAAGTTCATATATACCATAGATGCGAGTTGTATAAAATATGAATTTGTGTATCCTAAGCTGCTGATGATACGAGTACTTTTTCTGTTTTTTTTTTTTTTTTTTTGCTCCGCAGACGCAGGAAGGTATAAAGGATATTATCTACCGCACGTAACATCATTTGTGAAAACGACGACGAGTAGGTATACCCGAACTGTCAAATGGCAACTGAGCGACTGTCATTTGGATTTTGCCACCCTCCATTCGTTCAATGCCAGAGCACATTAGGAAGATTTTTCGGAAAGTGCCACCCACCCTCAGTGATGCGCCACGTGCTACCCCGCTACCCCTGGGGTGGCAAATTTTTGCGCGTATAGTTTCCGGAGTGCGACGAAAACGGGGGCTAGAAAATTGATGATATGATGCAACACCTCATAATAGCATTTTCCAAAACTGTACCCGACCGACAAGACGCGGGATTTGCACAAGCAAAAGTTACACACGTAGTTGCAATGTAAATGGAAATTTTTGTTGAAGGTGTGTAGGTGATGGATATACGGCGCCGGGTTTGGGTAGATGGAAGGAAGGTTTGCAAAAGTATTCACCTTTGCACAAATTTCACATCCGCTCTAGAGGGTGGAGATTGCCTTCTGTGTGTACATATTTTCATTTTATGACACTTAAACAACAGGATTTGTTATTCCCCATATCAAATCCAGAAAGTTGCGCCGCGCGGAATAGGAATCGGGTGCGGGTGGGGCTATAAATGGGTAAAGGCACCTTGAGGCGTTTTGCTTGCATACACTTTGGTGCGGCGGACTATCAGTATTCGAGTATAGCTATAATCGATCAAGTGACGTATGTCGATTTGTTAGCTCGAAATACAGTGAGGTGAGCAATTTGCCAGAAAAAGTCAGTTACCGGATGCAGCACTTTGATGTTAGTCAAGTTCAGGGGAAGACTTGTAACAAGCAAGGAAGTAAAACATACCTAAGACTGGAATGAGAAGTCGCCGATGGAGTGTGTATTTGGTGAGTCTTTTTTCATAAACGCAATCCCATCTGTTAACGCTATCCATCAACGTGTAGTCTAAAAATCTAGTACAACTAGTAAGTACGTTTTGGATTGATAATTAATGTATGGCAAACCCCAACCAACTTCATTTGTAAATAAAGTGCACGACTGGGTCGAACACAACTTGCTCGTTCATCTAAAGTGGTTGTAATTACAAGGTGGGCCAAAAGAGATCACGCTATTGGAAGATGCTCTTATTTTTGCAAATGGCCGCCAATGTCAAATCTGTTTTGACATTTGTAGACTAGACAGGTGTAGAATACAAGTGAACAAGCCATGCAGCGATACACTCCCCAAGAACGCGGAATAATTTCGAATTTTCGATTTTTCGACCAAAATCATAATGAGCGATGAGTCTCATTTCCACCTCAGCGGTTACGTGAACAAGCAAAACTATCGCTTCTGGGGCACCGATATCCACGAGTAATGCAAGAGGAGCCATTACACGATTTAACCGTTCCAGACTTTTGGCAATCAATTGTGATGGCCGATATCATCTTCTCGATTCTCAAAAAACAGAATCGAAGTTTTTCATATAGAAAAAAAAAAGAGCCAAACAACATCGGATGACTTATTTTGGCCCACCTTGTAACGGGTGTCCGCCGGGAAGGTATACTACTTTGTTTGTTTATAATTTTTGATTAAATGAAACAGAATGGATCTAATATTGATAAATGCTTTATTTAATGTCGGCAATTATGTATGGAATACAATATCAGGTAAATATGCGCCTCTGTTAGTCTCACAAACAGTTACCGTTACGCCGTTTTCATTTTCATAGAAGAGGTCCAATGATTCCTCCTGACCAAATTGCAAACCAGACTGTAACTTTTAATGGATGCAAAGGTGACTGATGAATAATTTGAGGGTTTTCCATTGCCCAGAATCATTCACTACACGATAAATAGTGCGTTTTGTTGGCACTTGGCACGCTGTTTCTCCCAAAAATTTCACTTAACTTTCTCATCAAAACAGTAATCGATGATTGATTTTGATAAAATGTTTTAACGATTAAAACACGTGTCTACTTCACGACTGCCAAATATGAACTATCAAGACTAATGTTTACCAAAATGGCGGCAAAACAAAATAGTATACCTTCCCGGCGTACACCCTTTATGATGAGGTTACCTTGCAAAAGAAACACGGCCCTGAACTGTAAGCCCCCAAACTCCAAATCCGAAGTTTGAACGCAGTCCGAGGAGCCGCTTAGGCTGTACGCCTTGGAAGCATACGGACAGACAGACAGACGGACCGAATTTTGAGACCCACTTTTTTTAGTTCCTCTATCATCTTAATGTCAGAATTGACTAACATCTCGAATGAGAAATTTTGTACAAAAACAAATCTTTCTCTTACCACGTAATGGAGAAAGTTAAAAACTCTGACAGTAGGCTCGTGTGGAATCTCCAGCTAACTGTCGAGTCCGATTTATTTCTCCCAACGGACGTTACAAATCTGGTTCTGTCCCACTGTCCCACTATTTACTGAGGCCACTGTAGCGGCCTACATTCAGTGCCTAAGAAAATAAACAAAAATATCCCTGATTTGCAGATTGTTTGTGAATTTCAAAAAGGCTGACAGTATTCCGTATTCGAACCCAAAACAATCCTCCTAAATAATTCACAAACTTTTATACTCTGCACACATAATATTTGTATTCGTTTCCTGTCGTCCCTGGACACGGATACCGAATTACACACCACTTCACTCCTTTAACATGCACAGGATATTAGCTTTGGAAATAAAAAATACACAAAAAAACACCCTGACATGGGTACACAAACTACACCTGAAGGATACCTGAGTACTGACAAAACAAAACTGAAAGCAAGCATAACATAATCAAATAAACAAAAAAAACCTACACATCCTGTGTACAAATCCCAAACATTCCATGGCATGTTTGAATGTTGACGAAGAGCCCCACAATAAGCAACAACAACATAAGGTAAGAGACACAAAACAGGATATAGGCAGATACTTTTTGAAATATTATCCAAGGAAGAACCTTCCACGACGAAGGAAAAATCCCATTACAATTTTATTAAGATATATTTCCCCTTATTTGGCAAACACGTCCTTTAGATGTGATATACGGTAAAATACTACAGCAATTATAAAAAGAATATCCCAATACAGTCGCTCCTCCCATCCCCCGCCAGGATATTCGAATCGATGTTAGGTAGCATGTCTCGCCTTTCGTTTGTTTCAATTTGTTTATTTTTAATTAATGATGCATGAGTTAGTCTCAACGGGAAAATAACTCCCCAAAGAGACGATCCATAGCAAGAGACGACACAAGCTCACCAGATTCGAGAGACGCGCAACGCAGATGACGAGGAATTTAAGTCCTGTACAAGAAGAGTGCTACACTTCCGCAGCATTTAGATTTGATTTTGTTCAACGTTTCGGATTTTATTTCCCTCATTTCCATTCATTGAATATGCTCCACACAGAGACAGACGCTCGTCTATGTCGTTCGGTCTCTTCTAGGACGAAATTTACATTCCTCTCTCCACCGCCGACGCCGCGTCGTGTCGGTCGCTCGTCGGGCAAGCGATGCTGTTTTGTTTTGTCATTGAAGAATATTCCATCCGGCATGAAGTTGAAGTGCAGAAGAATACGAATCTAATGGATTCGTACTTTTCGTAGTTTCCGGTAAAATAGAGCTTAGCATTAAGTTGAGGAGGTTATCACCATCACCATCATCATCATCATCATTATCATCACAGGTCTTTGTATATATCTCTATCTATAGCCAGCGAGCAATCCTTTTCAGTTGCAGCACGGCCACCTGAATAAAATCAATCAATTTGGAATAGTTCGTGTTTTTATTTATTGAAGCCGAGGGATAGAAGAACTCTTTTCATTGTCTTCCTTGAGGGAACGATATTGAATGGGAGTTTTATTTTTTTTAGAAATCACCGCTTCTATTTGGAAATATTAATCGAGTCCGTTGATGAAAGGGGGACTGAGAAAAAACACATACCAACAGTTCTGTTAATTTTCCTAGCCCTCTGGTGGTTTTATTGTTAAGCTTATACTGGCCGTGACAGCTTCATGATAATGTGCTTAAAATTCGCCCGAAATTGAATTGATTTGCCAAAGCTACATCCAGCTACATCTACCAGCTGGTATGTGAGAACGGTGTTCCATGTTTTCCCTTGTTCAATTATGTATGTTGCGCTGTTACTGTTGCAATAGAAATATCCTTGAGTCGCCGCCAGAAAAATGTTTAAATTTTCTGTCGGTCGAACAATCGATTGTGGAATTAGAATTTCAATAGACGGATTTATGTTGCGGATGTAATTGTTGGAATCTGAATTTTGAAACACTCATTGTGCGGAGAGAACAATCGGACTTTTTCCCTTACAGCGCAATGTTTATGCTATCGAAATTCAATACACATATAATTTTTGCTTGTAGAGTTGAATAAATATTTGGGATACAGGGTGGCATTGTTCGTTTACGCTTTGGGGGCGGAACTTGCTTGTTGAACGCTTAAACACCGCCACCACCAGCGCACCAAAAACGCAGTTTAAAATCACTTAAAAATAAAGTACATTATGCTCAACATTCTCCAGTTTTATGAACTTCTTCGGACATTATAACCCAAACACTTTTTTTTTTAACTTTCAGCGAATTCTGCATATACTCGTCGATAGGTTAGGTGCCACTGTCAATCAGTGCTGCCGCTTCAACGGTCAAAAGTTTTTGTTTTCGAATTTTAATATTTTTTTCTTATTCTCTTATATTTTGCTGAACCAGGAAGAGTTTCTTCGCGCTGAAAATACTAAATTTACTCAAAATTAACAACTGAATTGCTAAGGTACATATATTGGGCATTCTTACGGTCCCCAATCGTTGTGACATTCGCGCAAATTGATAAATTTTTTGTAACTTTCGACGCACGTCTTGTGGAATGACGAATGAAGTATTACTTTGTGTGTTTCTCATTTTAACATCATCAACATTCGCGTTAACACTTTAAACGGAGATCTACTACATTTTTAAGACGGCAGCACTTCTCGTCGAAAGCAAGCTTCGTTATATATGTCGCTGCTTTGTTTCTGGTAGCTGTTTGTGGTGATTGTTCCATGGTTTCAACGTCGATTGAAACACTGAGAGTGTTACCTCTGAACATTTTCAGAAAGAGTCCGAAAAAAAAAAACAGTCACGGCTGAAAAAAGGAGTCCCAGTTCAGACAATTTAAGGAGTTTTACCTTTCACAATTTTATGTTTTTATTACAGAAAAAGCGTCCTACATTTGAGAAAAAAAAAGCCCAATTTCACTAATTTTCAAAAAGATGAGTCCGGAATCCGGGCTGTCAAAAAGGAGTTCAAATTACTCTATAAAGCGTCCCGAAGGTAACTTTGCACTGAACTAATTTAGTTTATAAATATTTAAGTGCGAGTAAAATTTGATTCACTTAATAAAAGCCCTTACTCTCCACCAACATTTCGCTGATAGTTTTACTATCAGCAAACCTTCCGTATGTTGTGAAAGTTTCGACGTTTTTTTAGCCGTCGTAATTGTGTTACTGTAGGGCTGTTATATTCATTAATTCAATTCAATTACAGTTCAACAACGTGATGAGCGACTACAGTACCGGCAACAAAATCAGCCTTGTTTTTTTTTTCAAATTTTACCAAATATTCTTTCTCTTTCTTTCATTTGTTCCTATTTATATAATTTTTGTTAAAATCCATTTTCAAGAAAACTCTTTATATCTCGTAAACCTTTTTAAGTTACGGCCAGTGGCGTATGCAAGGGGCGCTCAGGGCGCTTGCGCCCCTGTGAAAATTTGTTTATATTTCATCACTTCATCATTAAGTCTCAGCTGCATGGTACGCTACTGGTTGCGACTTAAAGATGTCCAAGCTTGCGAACAAATCATCACAACACAGCAATGCGAACCAGATGAACCCTACTTTTAAAAGCGAATACACTAATCGCCCCTCCTGCTTAATTTTCTTGACCGATAATATCATATTGACACTATTGACAAGTATATTCGAAAAATACCCCCCGAAAGTCCACCACGGCCGTTCAAATGAAATTTCCATTTCCATTTAATTATATGCGCTGTTTTGTTGAGCTGGCCATGAGTTGTGAACGGTGGTAAAACCTCATAATGGACAATTGGTCGGCATTAATTTTAAATGCGCCAATTTGCGGCCCTCGTATTTTCAGCACGTTTCATCGGGGCCCAGCCGATAACCAGCTGCCTCACCCACGCAGTAAAGGCACCTAACCCACTCTATACCTATAGATTGTTACCGTAAAACACTCACACAAACAGCCAAACCATCAGCGGCGAAAGAGGGCCATTCGGAATTAACTTAACCATAATGTTGCGGCAGCATAGCCCACCCCAAAGCGAGTGCTTGCCTCTTTGCGTTCACCAATCGAAATCGGCAAAAATTCTCCAAAAAACCGCACACAAATTAATTGCCCTAATAAAATTGTATTCAAAATTCCCTATAATACAGATTGAGCCTCAATCATTGAGGCTAACGAAATTGGGAAGCGGGAGACTCGTACTCGTACTCGTCCTCGTATATGCGTGTGCAGTGTACCTTTTCATTAGTTTTGATTTCGAAATGGCTTCTTTTTCGTTCGGTTGTCATGCCTACTGTACTGGAACTGGATGCTGTCAGCTATGCTATTTGGCAGGGATGTACTTCAATAATTAATTCAATGGCTTTGTTTATTGATTCGGCATTAAACTCCGATTAAAATGTGCGCCCAAGTAATAATGATAATTCCGGGAGGTATAAAAATCCTCGCAGCAACCTCTTCCGGCAAAAATAATTAGGCAATAAAATATTTTTAAGCCCATGGGCTTATCATCCCATGTTTGTATCATCCTTCGCACTCGAGCACAGTAAATATTTAAAAAAAAAAAAGGTCGGAAAATTTATTACGGTATCGACTCTGGAGAGCACTTGAGAGTTGAGACTTGAGACTCACTTTCGAGCGCGGGCGAACCAACAAGGAAGCGTTAAAAATAAAACAATTCCGCATCATTATATTGTTGTACAGTTGAAAGTATGTATACTCGATTTGGCATCAGCCCTGTACCCTGTTGGTTGTTCCTCCTCAATGGGAAATGTAATTATCTTAAGCACATAACATCCTGAATCATTTATTAATATTTATGCCAACCCTCCTCGTCCTCGTTCTCGTTCTCGGTTTGAGCTTTTTCTTGTGCTGCCGCCGTGTGGTGCTGTTGCGAGTCCACCGAAGACGCAACCACTCGGAAACAAATGTTGCTCATTATAATAACGATGCACGATTTCGTCGATGAATGGACGTTGATTATGGATATTCATAGGCGATGCAAAGGAGCCCTACGGCAGTCATTCGGTCGGGTGTTAGATTCTTCTCACACTTGGGGTCGCACTCCTGATAATTGCACTGGAGAATTTTAATCGAATGTAAATTTGGTATGTCCCTTTTAACAACTAACGAGGGAGTGGAAAATAAGTAATTTACACAAGGCGAAGTAGGTTCTTATTTTCCTGGAAACGGCGATGATGTCACGTTTGGAATATTTACCTACTGATATTTATATATATTTTTTCTGTTGTACAAAGTGCTTAAAAATGAGTAGGAAGACGTGACTTGTTGTTGTCGTAACAAGGGGCAGGGTTGGATTTTCAATCGGTCAAATGTGCCGCTTATGCCGAATTTTTTCAGTGCATGCTTTCTCTAATTAACTAGCTTCAACCAAAGTCGGCTGGAAAACGCAAGTACGTATTTTTGCAGCAGGTGAATTAAATACCTTCTTCAGGATTCTAGTGGACACAAGAGTCTTTTAGGAAAACAAATTTCAAAACTCCGCTGTATTACGAACGACACTTTTCGATCACAGTTCTTCATTCATCTTGGGCTTAAGGTCTTCCATTGAAAAGACTGGTTAGAATAATCGAGTAAATGCTGCAGTTCCTTTCTATTTTTTCATCCCGGATCAACAGAGAAGACAACACAAACTGCCTTTGACTGCACCCATCATCCCAAAGCGGTTTTTCTCTTCTTGAATAAATAAATTTAATGCGCCGTACTGAAAATTGTTTTTAGTCTCAACTTTAAATTTACGAAGCTTACAATTGCAATAAGGGAAATAAAATCCGAATTTTGCTGAAAAACGCGCTTTAAAAGAAGGCGTGGCAATAACTACAATACCCTATAACCTCCTCGCAGTCTTTAGCAATATTTCTGATGAAGTTTCATCGAAATCTGTAAAGTATTTCTTACGTCAACCGGTAACAGACGTGCGACGATGAGAGACCCTTGACTAAAAGGAACAATTTTTAATACGCAGTTCCCAATTCCCTCCTCATAAATTTATATAAACAATCGTGGATCTTGACTGCATTTCCAAAACAAATTTCTCCCAAATTGCTTCCACTCGGACTTGTTTGTCATTCACTGTCATATCACATTCAAATCACATTTGTTAAGACAAAAAAATCAACAGAAAAATAAAGCCAAACCATTCTCGATCCTCCTAAGGTAACGAAAAAAGGACCTAAATGGAAAATAATTACAAAAATAAAAAGGAAAAAAACAAGCAAAAACAGAAAAAAAAAAAAAAAAGTAAATTGCTTCAAATTACGAAGTCCACTCTCATAGAATGGACATTCGTCCCGTTTTGGCTTTGCCTCATTTGCCGCCTGGACTTATGGTGCGGTGCAGTTTTTAAATTTCCATTAGTGTTCCATGTTTGCTAATTGCCAGAGATATCGCATGAATGCCAAAGAGAATTGCGAATGTATGTTTAGAAAGGCGTTCGTGCAGACCGAAGACCATGGAAGGAGTGCGTCCATCAAAGATGAATGCCTGATACCTTTAGTCAGTGTGCATCCAGGATGTAGCATCATTATACCTATGCGACTTTAATTTGCCCCTTACTTTGTTCTGTACTCTTTTGGTTTTCGTGGTAATTTTTGGAACCCTGTTACAGCTGAACAGGAGTGGTTGAGATCGATTTATTTGAATTATTTCTGCTGTAAAAACTAGCGCCAATCTCTCCGACGAATACCTAATGAAATCTAGTACATTTCGTCAAAAAGCTACACACTTGAGCTGCGAGCGCAATAAATGAATTCAGTCCTTCAGCCCACATTCTGGTGTGTCCTAGTTTTGTGTTCAATCTTGAATTCCTCTCGGAAAATCGAAGCCGAGCAAATACTGAAAGTTACCATTAGAGGCGAACGGAATGTTGAACACCATTTGGGGGATTATCTTCCGAAGACAGTCGCACGATGGCTATTCTACAGGGCAAAGCAGGAAGATAGTGATTTTAGATTTCAACCAAGAAGAGTGTAGGCCTAACATTCGAACACAGTAAGACTGCCTATGGAATTGAATTTCCACAACCTTGAGGCGGAGGATTGTTTTAACTCTACGTTTTGGAAATTTCTGATTTGCATTTAATTAGGTGGATAATATTTCCGCAAAGCCACACAGACTCGATGACGGGAGGATAACATCAGAGAACGCACATAAATTAAATACACAGCCTGCGCGTATTTTGTTTACATAGGGTTTTGGGCATTCTTTGGAATTTAAATAGCTGGACTTGGGAATAGTGTTTTATTGGGAAATCTATTCTCAGGTCGAATTTGGAAGTGATTTGCAAGTCGATTTGTTTCTTAAGTGTGGGACAAGAATCAGCCATACCTACGATGGGGACTTACAGCTGTGGCAATTGGGGTTTTTCAAGAGCCCGCATTAATTTTCAACCTAATGGGCCTCACAAAATTGAAAGGACGTGTTACTATATTTGCTTTATGGGTGTTTGAAGTAATCGCAGTTGAACATTGTGCAGTGAAGTTCAAAGAACGCTACAATGCAATGTCAGCAATGTCAGTAAATCATCATCATTTTTGTCGTACCGTTTGGCCGATTTTTATGAAATACTAGCTGACCCGGCGAACTTTGTTTCGCCCATATTCGTTAATGTAATGAAAATAATAATAACAATGCACAATGCACATGTCCATTACGGAACACGATATTATAAAGCGGAAGGTCATACATTTGAGGAGAAACATGGGAATTCAAAATCGTCACTGATTGCATGATATTTGAATTGTGATTAAGATTCTTGTATTTGACCTTTGAGTTGAGCATATGAAAGAGCAGATACAGAAAATCAAAAAAGAACGCTGCGCCGGAGAAAAAAATATGAAAAGAACTCAATTTCTGGTAATTAAGTGTTGTGTGGATGTGAAATGTGACTTTCTTTTCTCTCCTCTCGCAAATCGCAAATTCTCGATCCCATCCTCCGTCCCACTCAAACGCATAGAATACTCGCACTCCATCGCCTACATATGAGGTAGACACATTCATATACATAAATAACTACGATCAGTGATGGGACTTTTAATACTTAATTGGTATTTCTACCACTTTTTACACTTTCGGAAATTCTACCAACCTGAAGTCGAAATCTACCACCTTTTACTCAACGCTATTTGCTAATAATATAAATTGTGCCTATATCTACTCGCCTTACTTTTACCCATACACACTCAGCTACCAGTATCTTTATTTGAGAATTGCATCAGTAAAAACGTCCAGTCCAGTATACCATTTACTGCGATAATATTTCATTATTTACTATGTTTTGACATTTTTTTAAATTTAAAAGATGGGAATTTTTACATTCAAAAACTTTTCATCACACATGTACAACTTTGTTCCTCACAGTAGCGCAGCTGCTGAACGTAAATTTTCACATATAAAAACATATAAAAAGTGAGGAAAGAAACACATTAAATACCGTTCTACGAAACGGGAAAGATTTTGAACCCCGGAATTAATGGGAAAATATGCTTCAAAACATAAATTCACAGATGGTTTGTTTTGAACGACAAATGTGATTTTAAAATTTATGTTTATTTTATTTCCCTGTTTTTTGTTTTTATTATTACTATTTAATTAGTATAAATAAATGATTAATTTACCATGGACATTTTTTTCTACCACTTTTCTACCACCCTTTTAAGGCTAAATACCACCGTTTCGCTTTTCTCAAGTCCCATCACTGTCTACGATCTACCGAACTGAAAAAAAAATTCACTCCGCAAAACCTTCAACGAATGAGCCACTGTTGCCACTTTAGCGATTTTTTCGCTATTTCTAGCGTATTTTTAAGGCTCTCGGCGATTTTTGATAAAATGTTGTCGCTAAAAAAAAAATTGGCGATTTCTAGCTACTTTTCATTACTACACCACCACGTACACGAATCCCGTACAAGTGGCATCTCCGACCCACTCGAATATAATTTTTCAAGTACAAAAATGCTGCAGGTGTAAATAACTTGCAAGAACTGGCTGATTTGGCAATCACTGTGCTATCTCTTCCCCACTCAAATGCTGAAGTTGAACGAATTTTCAGTGCAATGAACATTGTAAAAAACAAACTTCGGAATCAACTTTCAACCCTGACGTTGAATTCTATAAATCAATTTAAAGTGATGAACAGGAGTTGCTGTAACTACGACCTGCCAGACGAGGTTATAAAAAAATTAGGAGAAACAACAAAATCTAAAACTGAAGAAAATATAGCCTCTACTTCAAACTTTGAAGAAATTAGATGATTCCAATTTTGAGCTGGAATTTGATTTGTAAATTTCAATTTACTTTTTTTTTTTTTTTAAACGTTTTTTTTTACTTCACATTATTTTTTTGTTATCTTGAATTTATTGGTTGTTTTTTTTTTAATTCAGCATTTAATTTGATTAATAATTTAATAATTAACAATTTATTTTAAAAATAAATACATTATTTATGAACTTACATTCAAATTGATATTTTAGCGATTTCTAGCGGATTTTCGCAATTCAGAAACTAACATTTCTAGCGGATTTTAGGTTATGGTCTAGCGACAATTTTTTTTCCTCGGCGGCAACACTGGAATGAGCACTTGAGCCTTGAGTAAACCAAATCCATTCGACTCCAGTTCCGATTCCGAGTATTTATATGAAAAAAAACCCTCCCGCTCTCTCAAAAAAATACGAATATACCTTAAAAGAAAACTAAAAAGAAGTCACCACTGAGATCGATTTGAAAATCTTGGTTAATTAAAAAATAGATAAAAAATTAATTTCGCTAAGGATTTGTTAATATTGCTCAGCTGATATAGCAAATAGAAACTAAATTTTGGACTTAAAAGATGCGCGTTTTAGATATCTAAAAATTGGAATTAATTCCATTCAGATAGACGAAGGAGAAGTTCACTTTTTTTGTGTTCAAAGTCTAATTATTGATTTTATTGGACTTCCAAAATCAAAATCAAACATTTTTAAATGCACGAACTTGCTCCTCATAAAAACCTAATAAATAAAAAAAAAAATTTAAAAATCCGTTCACCCGTTTCTTGTGTAGGTCCAGACAAAGAAATATTCACTTTGTTTTATATTATTATTAGGGATGATGGAGAGTGCACACGAAAATTATTTTTGTAAATTGTCCGAATTTAGAACTTCTTCAGGAATATTAGGCACAAAACAAATAGAATAACGCGCGTGGAAATAAGTGGGCGTGGAAAAATTTGCTTTCCGCAAAAACCTTAATATATTGAAAAAAGTGGGCGTAGAAGGGGGCGTGGACAAATTTTTTGTCCGTAAAAACCTGGCTAGGAGAATTACGAACATTTTAAAAAAAAAATCAGCCAAATCGGTCCAGCCGTTCTCTCGTGATGCCCTTACCAACGAACATCATTTCATTTTTATTTATATAGAAGATAGAAGATTAACTAAATAAAAGGCTAAGATTCACAGAACGAAAGAAAGTACCCCCTCCTTTTGAAATTTTGTTACAAATGAATTAAATCTATAAAAAAAAGGCCTGCGAAGGTATTAGAATTTATTCAGCTTTAACCTAGAGTGCGGTAGAATTTCTGTCAGCAGGTTTTCTAGTGAAAATAAAATATGAAACCCAATTTAGTTACCAACAACCTTGCTGTACAGAACTGCACTAGTTTTACGTCAGTTTGAAGTGACTTAAACTAGTTTCACTCCGCTATGAACTCAGATCATGAAATGAAAGCTGGGGTTAAACGTAGAACAACTCTTGCCAATCGATGTCTCTTTGGGCGAAGAAGGCAATTGAGTAGCAAAGTTATCTCTCTTATAAAGTGAGCCTTTATGAAACCCTATGTCGTCCCAGTCCTGTCTCTATGGCATGCTCTGTCAAAAGCGAAAGAGGTTAGATACCCTTACTCTAGGTTGCTTAGAGGGGGAAATTCTTCGAGTAAGTTCCGTGAATGGACGAAGGATGCAACGACGAACTGTGCAGCGTTGCCTTTTGACATATAAAAAGAGGTGTTTTGTAATGAAAAAAAAAAAAGTTTTTTGTTAAATATAAATGTCTTTGTTGCTCTGTTTTCTCTTTTTCTTTTTTTGCTATATTAGTATTTTATGTTGAGGCCATTTTTTCTGCTCGGGCCCCTTTTTAGTCCCCTTTTAGAAATTTTTCAGAGGCAACGCTGCGTGAACAACGATACAGCCAGAAGAGTGAAGGTCCAACGACTGAGGTGGCTAAATCATGTTGAACGAATCGACATGAATGCTCCGGCCCGATCGGAACTCGAGAGACTTTGAAAAATACCGCGATTCAGGTGGCGCACGCAAGTGGAAAGAACCTAGAACCTAGTGGTTTTACTGTTTGATAAAATTATTTTATATATTGTGGCAATATTGCCATTAATCTATGTTTTGATTTCAGAGGCCCAGATCCACCTCGGACTATAGGTGGCACCAGCTCAAGTATAAACGATTTCCTCGCTCATTCCATAGAAGCCTTCTGTCGTGGCCCTAATATTTCTACTCATCAACAAATTCGGATATACCAGAGCGACTTTTAACGCTGTAAGATGGATGCATTTTCGGACTAAATTCAAAACCAGATCAAATCGGTGCCATTGATACCATCAGCGGCTTTTTATTCACCACCAGAACTTGCTAGTTTACTAGAAAAAACTTTCGTAGTCGACTATCGAAAGATCGAAAGGCCTTAATTCAATCGGGTGCCTAGAAGCAAGCCCACTTAGCCTACCAATGAAGAAACAAGATTACTCCCTCTTTAAGACAGCTGTGACGGCTTTCAGCGAGCAACCGCCACCAGTCTTCTATTGCCTCCTCACCTCTGCCTTACTCTGTCCACATTCATTTACTCAAATCTCTCTCGCTCCTTCAAAACCACCAACTGCTTTCAGGAAAAAAATCCCATATTTATGATAACGCACATAAAAACCTCCATAAAGCCGGCATAATGCAAACGCCTAACAAAGACGGTTTAAGGTAGCAATCTCGTTCTCTATAAACCTTAAACCCCAGAGGATAATGCTGCCATCGAAACAAACATATAATAACAATAAATACTTCCAAAAAGAAAAGAAAAACCCAATACAATCATCTCTCTCTCTCTCTCTCTCTCTCTTCCTATCTATCTCTCTGTTCGCTGCAAAGGAAACAAAGAACGACCGTAACCGAAATTCAGAGCTCCATAAATTCCAAGTGCGACAATAAAATTTGAGGCTCTTCCACTCTGCATGCGGCTCTCATCTCACACTCGCACTCGCCCGTGCTCTCTAACATTTTCTGGTCACGATTTTTGCAAAATGCAATTTATTGCAGCCGCATCCAGATATACAATTTCCATCCGCTGTACACCAACCGTATATTGTGAAGGGACCGAAATACCGCTCTATCCAAGACAAAAAAAAAAGAAGCAAAAACCCCCAAAACACATTATGGCCTGACTTTGAATTATCATTATTTTATACGCGAAAAGAGATTAGCATTAAATTATTGAAAGTCACAGCGAAGCCCATGCCGGAGCAGGAGTCTTCCATAATCCACAACCACAGCCACCGCACGCGGGCACACCTCTATAGTGATACAGTCGGGGTCTAACCGCATGCAGCAGCGGGACATTGCATGTGTTGTGCGGATACGAAGACAAAAATTAGTTTTATGAGATTTTTGCATGAGCGAAAAATCACTAACCCCAAGGAGTACGAGTACGAGTATATGAGAAGATTCCCTCTCTGCCGAGAGATGGATTCACTGGATAAACTCCTCGCTTTGATTATTAGTTTGCAACTTAAACTTCCGAAAAAAAAAAAAAAAACACAGCAACAAGACATAAACACAGTAGGTATACAGAGAAAAAAAAACCAAAAGAACGATAAAGCAACACAACAAACGACAGATTCGTGACTATCAAGAAATTAAACATCCGCGCGATAGGATCTTCAAATCGAAATTCAACTTTACGGCACACAGGGCGAGTTTAAGTCACTCTACCGTCCTATCTGCTTCTTTAAGTTCGAAACGTGGCAGGCTGGCAGGCTGGCACAGAGGCAAACAGAAAATACACACGCATACACTGCATACTGATGGTAGACGGCAACGGACAAGTTTTCATGGTTTTCGTGCCCGCGAAGGGCCGCCGCCGCTATAAAGGTGGAAGATGGAAATTCTGTTTCGGAAGATAGTGGGCAATTTAAATGAGATGGAAGGCTCCGCCGAACGTCGGTCTACCTTCCGGATGAAGTTTCGTGCTACAGGAAATTGTGGTTTAATGTCCGAAATGGAGCATGCTCCTGCTCTCCCATGTATATACCAACACAAATAAGTGGTGTCAGCTGTCTGCTGGTGAACTGGGAGTGGAACAGTATTCTGGAGGTGCACTTAACTAATAAAATTGGGGGTAGGTATAGGTAGTATTAGGGGTATTAAAGAAAAGTTGTAAGAAAATGCTTTTCTTTTCCTTCTTCTTTTTTTTATGTATTTTTTTTTTTTTTCTTCAGTAAACGAGTAGTTCATTTATGGAAAATCATTTAATAAAAGAGGATGAGGGTGTGCTTTTGGATCTTCTATTTGCGGATATTAAAAAAAGTTATGGGTTTCCTTTTTGGGGCGAGGTCTTTTCTTTTTCTGTATTTTGATTATTTTTTTATACGTTGCAGACATAAATCACATGAAGGTAGATATACGATCCGTCAAAGGAAATCATTTTACACGAAATAGTGCAGTGGCTTCTATACAGACGGGCCTTTCTTTGAGACTGGCAAGGCGGTTATCAAATTTCGTTGTAAAAGCAGCAGGGGATAAAAATGCAGTCACATTTGACTACCGCATGGAGGTCTATCTGCTGTGATCTTGAAAGAAGATTAAACGTAGCCCATTCGTAGGCATTTCGAAAGGTATACCCCTACAGCTTTAGCTCGTGTTTCAAACAAAAGAAGAACTTTGGCAGACCTAAGTATTTCTCAGTTGGCACTGTAGGTTTCCTAAGACTCTACCAAGCAAATGTCTTCTAAATTTACATAAAATGAAATTTGACAGGCCACCTAAACTTGTGGTTAACTCTAAAGGCTATATCAGGGTACAAAAAAAATTGCACCCGCTGGACTTAGATCCTTGACAATCCATTGTGATATACCCTAGAGGTTATGACGTTCATACTAAAAGAAGACATCAAAGACCGACAAAACTCTTTGTGTAACATCAAAAAGCAATAAGGTCGTCAACTTTTCTGTTCTATTGTCACTCAAGGCCCGTCAGTGCAAAGGAAAGCAAACTAAGAGAATATGGCAGTACAGCAGACCTGCTTCTTTACGCAATGTTTGGCCTGAAAACGAAGCTTTTTATTTAGAAAAAGACGTATCAGAAACACCTTTCAAGGATTCCATATGGAAGAAACTTTATTACTGGCAATTCAGTCAAACCTCCACCGGTTTCATACTTGAAAAAAAAATCCCATCTATTCACAGTTTATCTTTTGTTTATATAAAAATAACTTTTCCTCTTCGAAAACTTTATCAATTTCCCACACCTCGCATTCCAAACAAACAAACAAACCCCCAACCACATCCAACTTCGTGGCGCACAAGTTCCTCTCCATTCGCACACAATTCGATTACATGCCATGGCACGCCACCTCCACCGCCATAAATCATTTGTCGATGCCCTCAAAGCTAATAGAGCTCGCACTTGCACCTTGGGCTATACAGATACACGTACCTCCGCATTGACTGTTAAATCTCACGTAACCTTATGCACCTTATGCAAGCGCAGCTCAAGTGCTCGTGAGCGCTTCGATTGCATGCGATTCTGCCATTACCATCGGTCGCGCAGTGGCGCGCTCTTAATGCGTCTCTCACGTCGTTGTAAGCGCATTAAATATTTTTGTTTATTTTACAATAGATATCAAATGATTTTCCCTCCGAATGCACTCCTCCAATTAAAGAGTTGTTCCAGTACCAGACAGGTTCACCCTGCTTTCCGAGCAGGTGTTCGAAGATTGCACTTAACTTTTGTGGGATTTTTTTTTTTTTTGCCTGATATTTACCGTGCAGTGGGCACTCCCAATCTTGTTGTACTCTTTGACATTTGCGAGTTCTTAAGCAATGTGCGTTTACAGCAACACATGCCCCAGATTTTGATAGTTTTCTGCCAAATAATACATGCAGGAGTGGCCCCCATGGACGGTCGGTGGTTTCGTGCAAAAATCACGACTTGAGTTCCGATTTTCTAGAGGAAATAGATTGCTGTGTAAACATGGAAAAAGAGATAAGCAGAATCAATGAAACTTCGGAGGTGGGATGTGTTCACAGAGTCACAATACATATTTAAATTGCCACATCTATTCTGCTGACTACGTGCGAGCATGACACGGCAATTTTTGTACAGTATTTTGTGGATATATCACCTGTCTGCTTGGGTCACGAATTGTACAGAAAAAAATACAGTAGTAAATGTGCAGAGAATGTACCATCAGATTGTGGGATACCCTATTTTATAAACTGAGACTTAAACGAGTCCTGATGATAGGTGTATAATGGATCGATTAGTTATTGAATAGATTTAGTCTTTATCAAAGGTTGCTGTAGTAAATTTACTATTAAAGCGCAAGTACTTTTTTTGCCTATTGAAAGGAAATATTTACCCCGCTTTAATAATTTATTGTAGATTCTGTGTTTTTGTAGTTTTTTTAAGTGTTTGCTGTTGATAAAATTGTTTTATATATTAAGCTTGGCAGTAATTGTGGCAATATTGCCACTAAACCAGGTTTTGGTTGAACAGTGATGATATCGTGGGATTTTTTTTTAAATTCTTGGACAATTCGTTAAAATTGTTAACTGGCTAATTTTACTACAGTGTGTACTTGTAATTGATAAATATTTGGTTAATACAAAAACGTATGTTGCATAAAACAGCAACTGTTATTTCCCAATAACAAATTTCATTATTTAATTATTATTTTCTTAGGAATGTGGGAACAAAGAAAAAAATCGTAACTACTTAAAGAAAAATACATAGGTATAGCCAATGGGTACAGTTACATTGCGTTTGACAATGACAGATGTCAGTGGAATACCATGGAAACTCTGAACAATGAAGAAACGCTGGTCATTTCAACATCAGGTGGTTGTAATATATAAAATTTGAGCAGGAGAACGCGAGACTAACTTCGAAGTACAAATTTTGGTTCAGTAACAAAAAAAAAACTGAAATAAAATGTTCACAATCAATTTTAAGTTTATTCCTTTAAAAATTCTTTACAAAAGCAAGTTCAAAATTCCAAAAATTCTGTTTTTGAGATGAATACTAAAACTTGAAATTGTAAGAACCTCATTTATGTACAATATGTTAAAAAATCATTCAGAAACACCACCGTAAAAGTTCTAATTTTTTTTTTTGAATCGCTGTTGTTGTGACAGTTGACAGATTTTTTATTCGGTAAAGTGTCATTTAAATGTGAAAATACATAAAAATGTGCTTAGCAAATAATTCTCAAGTTAAACAGCTGAAAAACTCGTTAAAATTCTGTCTTCTGCTTGACAAGTTCTTCTTGTCACAAAGTAAACGTCAAAGTACATATCACCCTACACATATAGGCTACAAAGAAAAAAGAACAAAAAGAACAAAAAAAAGATGATGTTTATGCGAAACTACATCGGAAGAAATTTTACCGCCCATAACATCAATAATACAATAACCCCAAAAGAAAATATCCTTGCCATCTGAATGGAATAGAAATGGGGGTATGTCTCAGCTTTGAATATTTACGGTTATTTTTGGAATATTACCACCCATCATTGTGCGTGTGAAGTTCGTTTCGAGATTTTCTTTCCAATTGCGTAACATTACAGGTGCTGGCAGAAAAGAACGCGTTTGTGGTTAAGCATTGCGTGTCCTTTGAGGATGCTCGAAAGATGATTTGTTCGGGAATGCTGTCATTATTTTCTAAAATGACTTGAGCAAATGATACCCAGATTGCTGGCGTAAGCTTAAACGGGCGAGATGTGTCAAAATGCGATCAAAATGTGAGCGTTCCGTGTTTGACATTTATGTGACGCAGCAAGTTTTTGCGAAATTTCTCATTTGGTATACGCAGTTTGTGACCTGTTTGTATAAATGTTTATACATGGTAATTGCGTGTGATAGGTCGTTGGGTGTATTTTTTTTTAGTTTTTGTTTTTTAAAGCAAAGCAGAGTGTGGCACAGTCACTGACCAGAAAGTGGAAACGAAGAGTGTCACAGTTTCTCCTACCAGAAAGAGCGTTTACGGTTTATAGTGCAGTGATCTGGTATTCGGATTTAAAAAATCAGAGGGTGAAAATTAGGACAACTTTGCGACAGATTTCGGTCTTCTTCTTTTAAGCGGCTCAAAACCTTATCATCTCGTCAATGGGCGACATTTAGTGGTCCAAAATGGACTCTGAGATGAACTCTGAGATGTCCATTTTGTACCGCTAAATGTCATCCCCTTCACTGATGCATAGACGGGTTTGACATGCAAACACAAAAGCTATGTTTGTCTCCATTCGTGGCAAATACTCCGTTGTTCTTTTCCAAAAATCCACTTCCGACTTAAAGCTGTAAAATTACTCTATTTGAATTTTTCCACAAAAAAAAAACCCTTGCGCACCAAGAAGAACGTAAAAACTCCATTTCCTGTGACTTCTTCAAAGGCAGGCAACTGAAATCCTTTTAACCCAAATCCGGTTTCGTATACACGTATACACCCCTTGAGACGCCCATTTAGGTACAATAATAATTTCCAACTTTTACATAACATCATCGACGTCAACGGGAAGTCCTTTTTCCCGCATGAATAACAAACCTCAAGGACGACGTCATGTCGAGAAGTGAGCGGGTTTCAACTCGAAAAATAAAAATGAAAAAAAAAAACTTCTTTCAAAGGTTAATTCCTAAATTGGATACACAAATCCTTTTTGAATCTGCAAATTATAAACTTTTTCTCTCCTTTATTGCCTCCGAATGAAGCAACATCGAAAGTAATTAATTCGAGTGTACAAGGACAAAAAGGATTAAAAAAAAACACACAAACTCTCACAAAAACGGGTATGAAACTGTCGAAAACTTAACAGCACTGCGATGTGGTTGAGAAACGGAATAATTACCCCTCGCATACACAGCCGCACACTTGAACTGTGTGAATTTTGCTTGGGATTTTCTTCCCATCCAACCGCGCCATGCACATGTGGCAAAGATCAAAAGACATTTTTTTTATTTAATTAGTAGGCACAGAATTCTTGAACCAGCATCATCAACATCTTGAGCTTTCATAATATTCTTTACTTTGTGGAAATACCACCTGAAGTGGCATATATGTGGCTTGATTCCGTTTGAAGAAGCCACCATCTTCCTCTTCGTCGTCGTTGTCGTCGCAGTCTAAAGGATAAGGAAAGCTGCCACCATGGTTGCGCCAAAAACACTTGCCCTCTGTATGCGCGCTCTGGAGAGGTATATAACACAAAGGCACACACTCGCACGAGGTGAAAATTTCCCTCCCCCCACCACCCCCATATTTGACTAGATTAGAGCCAAAGAAGAAATTACGGCTGAGATGACACCGGGCGCAGAGCTAAGAATTTGGTGTAATTATTATTTATGTGAAGGTGGCGTTTGGGTGGAGGACTTATTTCTAAAGGACCCGTGCGGGTATGTTGTCTGGGTGTTCCAAATCCAGATGCGTGCAGCAAAATATCCTTGGTAACGCCGGAGAGGCTGACACAAAAGACGAGTTAGTTTGGGAGGCTGCTATATCAGGTGCCCAAAATATTCGAGGTTGATTTCAGTTTTATTCTCTGTTTTCGAGCATATACTCAAGTTCCCTTCGAACGCTTTGCAGAGAAGACCTCTGAAGGAGGGAAAGAAAACTTCCATTTGCCACAAATCGAAAGCAATTTCCAACACAAAGCTATCGTGTTTTATTTCCATTTAATGAAACAAATTCTTTTCAAACACCTTGAACTAACAAGAAAATTCAAATTCAAACTCAAATTTCCCTCCCGCCCAAACTAAACCAATTAAATCAATTTGAAATGGAAGCGACTCCCGAGTCCCAACTCCATTTCAGTTTTGTTCCTCTTTTTCATTCTCTAAGCAAATCAGTCGCATCCTCCCGCCCAGATCTTAACTTTAATCCTTACCTCATCGAAAGTGAAGTAATGAAGAAAACGTAAGGAGATCTCCGCCGATTGGATACAAAGCACAAAGAGTGTAACATTATCCCCCATCAATGACGCAAACTTCCCTCCAACAAGGAATTCCGTTCCGATTAATCATTGCAAATAATCCCTTTTTAATTGCACACGCTCTGTAGATATATTCGCTTTATATACGGAGGAAGCAGCCAGACCGAGCTGGAAAAACAATACATCTATCAATGGGGAACTAACTGTATGTGTATGTAGATCCTGATGCTGGCGCACACAGACTGTATACTCGGATAAGTGTTAAAAGATATCAGAGACTTTGAAACTTGAGTGCGGAGGCAAAAGTACAGCTTTATCCATCTTTATGTCGAAAAGTTACGATGATTATAAATTAAATTTTGATAAATGAATAGTTATGGAGATTTTTCATCGGAGTTTTAAGTTTTTGTTTTTTTTTTTTTAGTTTTTCCGCAGTGCGTGTACTTATTGTTAGTATGCGGGCCGCTAAACGCTTTGCCAAAGTTTTGTTTTTAACAGTTGATTATGCAGTGTTGGCAGATTGCTCTGGTATGGAGCTTTAATTTATTGCGTCTCTAGCGGTCTGAAGCGGAGTGGTCTATGAACTGGGAGTTGGCCCTTGGAAGTCATAACTTTGCTGAGGTGGGTATGTTTCTTTGAAGTCAGTATCTGCATAGGTTGAGAGCTTTAGGTATTGTCTAAAGCTTTCCTTAACTTCGGCTAATTGGGCGTCAAAATTTGGCCCAATTTTTGATTACTCGGATCAATCCGCACAGTATTGGAGCGAGAGTTACATTTTTCATTACTGATAAAGGTAGTCCCGGTTGAGCCCCTGAAAACCAAAAAATGTACCAAAAGCTTTATATCTCTTGGGAGTCAGCTACTAAATAGATCCATTCGGGAACAAAATGCTGGTCCCTTCCATTCGTGGAAAACCTGAGACCATCAGTGGCTATAACTTTTTATAACTGCTAAAGGAAGTCCCGGTTGAGCCCCTAAAAACCAAAAAATTGTACCAAAAGCTTTATATCTCTTGGGAGTCAGCTACTAAATGGAACCATTCGGGAGCAAAAGGCAGGTCCCTTCCGTTCATGGAAAACCTGAGACCCTCTAATTCGGTCAAAATCAAAATCAAGATTCGACACCCAAGTTCAACCAAGTTCAACCTACTTGCTAATTCAGTGATTCAAAATGGAAGCTAGTCATAGCTTTAGTTTGCTACAAAATACCTGCAGAGCTCTTAAGGTATTATGAACTCACTCAGACGGGATATAAGCCTAGGAAGGTGAGGTCTCGGTGGTTTCTGAATTTTCTGTGACTATCAAAAGAGGTGTCCAAACACTTCTTCTACAGACCACCCATTTAAGGCCTTTGTCAAGTACAGGCAAGCTCATACCAAAGGTATATGGGACTTTACTTACAAACGAGTCTATTGGCGAAATATTTCAAGGTGCTGTTGCTATTTAAAAAGCTTGACAAGCTTGTAGATGGTCATTATTCGTGTAAATCAGGCTGCTAAAATCTGAGCTCAATCTCAATTCAATAGCAATATTCCGCCCAAGTAGGAAGGAACTTGTGTTTTTCAAGAAGATTGGCAATATTCGGACAGTTTTTACAGCTCATATTTGAAATACCGGCCTCTCCTTTATAAAGCTGAGACCTTCGAACTTCTCAAACCGCAATATCTACTCGGAATAAAATGAAAGTCCACAATGTTAAAGGCACCCCAAGAGTCTGCGCTCCACTAAGGGTACTCTCGCTTCGTAGCTCTAAAAACTACAGCCCTTCTTCCTGATATAACCTCGAAAACAAAAACAAGTTTCACCCAAAAAGCAACTACCAAACCGCCCTACCCGTGAACGAGCCATGCGTGGCGGAATTCGCTCTCTTTTCATATGTAAAACAGAGCACATTCCACGAACGTATTCCCCAAGGATTCCCGATTCGGCTCTTGAATTTTTGGAGAATTTCAAGTCCTGCCATATTTCACATTATAAAGAGGTTAGGGATTTAGGGCTATAGGCAGTTCAATGGCAAATCTATAAATTTGACCCCACCCCACTGTCAAAAATTTCAAGCTCGTGTCGAATTAACATTCACCTGCTCATCCCTCCAGTAAATTGTTAAATTTTCTCAACAAGAGAACTTCGCCAAACTACGAGTATATCTTCCCAAACAACATCCGCCTGCCCAGCACGTTATTGACTTGGGTTCTCTTGGGAAGATGTCACATTTCATTTTCTTCAATGAAAGTTTTCGACATCAGAAAGCCATATACCCACATCCTCGTTGTCGGCTTCATTTCATTTTAAATCATTTTCAATTGACAGGCGAAAACTTTTCAACAGTCCAAAAGTATAGGCCCGCTCTATAGCGTCTATACCTACATATATATGGATTAGGCTCAATAAAGTGTCTCTTATCTTACACCCAAACTAAACGACAGACGATATTTCGCAGGATGAAAATACCAACTTTAAAGGCCATCAACGCAGAGAAAAGGGATCATCTGACTTGGGATTGTCCTCTATCCAGCTCCATTAACTCAGAATACTGGTACCACCAAATATACGGCCCACCAAACAGGCTTTAAGGCGAAATATGGGTTAATTTATGCCTGGCATGCGAATGACAATCTTTTCGATTCCATTCAGCGTGAATGTAAACAGACTCGTGCGTGAAATTCCATCTGCGTGTTTGTGTGTGTGTGTGTGTGGCTTGTCCTTGTGCTCTGAAGAGTTGTTTCCTGCATTTAATGGACACCATCATTTACTTGTTGTTGCTGTTGATTTCGTTTTTTTCTCTTTCTATTCTTTTGTATAATTCGGCAATTTCCCAAAATAGAGCAAAACGAATAGATATTCACTTATACGCCATGGGACAAGGACGGCATAAATGCGGGTGAATCGAGCGGACTGGACTAATAGGCCATCAGAAACTATAACTCTCAATGTGAGGAAGAGAACAAAACGTATTCATTTGCTCACCTTCTATGTTGGTGTGTTTTGTGTATCCTTAAACAATCGGATGGAATTTAATTAATACACTCCTTCCTGCAGGATTTAGCCGACAGTAACAATCTGCGTCCCGATTTTAATTAAAGTGCGTGTCAATTCTGTTTCATTAGTGTGACCCTCTTATCGGTGAAACAAGTTACCTGCATGTGAACTGAATAATTTACGATAAATGAAGCGAGGTAGATATATCACAGAGTGCTCTATGTAGGGGTATAGGTGCTTTTGTAATGAGCCCTGAAACATGCGTCAAAACGTGTTGAATCCACTAATCAGTACCGAATAGAAGGGGCTGATGTTGTTCAGGCATTTTCTACTCAACATGTACACCGAAAACAGGAATGTTCACATTTGAATTGGAACGTTTGGAGGTGATTTTAAATTATGCTCTAATTATAGCCATACGTAAAACAAGACCGTACAAATTTTCTTTTGATTTTAACTTCACGGGCAATAACTTCACATGGGAAACAACCTCATCTCGAGTGGGAAATAAATTCACTTATTTTATGTGAAGTTATTTCCCAATGAAAGTGAGCTTAACATGCGACGACATATGCAAGCCTACAATTTATAAACAGTTGAAAATGTGTGGGGGGCATGTTGCCCCCCTGCAACCCCCCGACTTGGAGTCTCTGTTTAGGGGTTGGAGTTGTTGCAAGTTTGAGTGTATACAAAGTTAATTAAATTAGCTATACTACTTATATTTAAATAATTTGATTTTGTTTTCCAGTTAGAATCAACAAATTCTCAAATTGTAGGTGGGAAATAATTTCACAAAATTGTTGGTAATGCTATTGCCCACTACAAGTGGGAAATAACTTCACATAAGAAAAGTGAAATTATTTCCCACTCAAGGTGAAGTTATTTCTCATGTGAAGTTATTGCCCGTGAAATTATTTTCCTGCACCACTGAGGCCTTACCTGTTTAATTGCCAGTCGTTCCAACTGCTCCTCGCCTTATTCATCGATTGATTATGAGCTGTCAAATTTTCGCACAAATAACGTAAAATAATGACATACGTGTCAAAACATTTAAAGGCGGACATTTTACAATTAAATCTCAGTTTGCGTGACTAAAGTCAGGACAGAGTGATCTCCCTTCCACTTCCTTTCTAAATCGCATTGTAACCTCACCACCTATACCAATTTGTCTGCGACAACGACAACAACTGTCAAATTGACATTTAATTAGTTGCACAACAAACCGAATAACTTAAAGTGTCCCCTGTGTCAGTGGAGTCATCGTTCTCCCCTCCCTATACGGTGACAACAGCAATCCTCAACTCATAGCACATAAGCAGACCAACAGAAAAAAAAAAAGTGAATAACTAACGTAACCAGCGATATTCATACACTCGTACTAACGTTCGTATGTGGGATAAAATCACTTTTGCCCCGTGCCGAAACCACCTACTCACCAGTGCAGAACTTTATGAGAACTCACCTCACCACTGTCAGATTACAAGTCATTGCGGTAGTGGTTTTCGCAAAATTATTCATAAACTTGCAATTGCAATTCTTATTCCCTATACTTCTGTCTTCACATTCTCCGCAAGCATAACCCATATATAGCTACGTGTGTGGCTACAGCTATGACGAAAGAAGCAAATTTGTATATTCATGCGATTCAAATGCACAGAGCAAATAAATAAAACAGAAACACTACACAGCAGCGGCACAGGGAGCGCACAAGACTCCAACTTTATCGTCGTAGTAGCACAAACCAAACTCATATCTCTTGACTAGTTAAATTAACCCATGTTCCTGTGCATTGCCATTGCGATACATGGCTTTGTATTTAGTTGACTACATTGTATGGTTGGATACTCCCGCGCCGCGCTGCGTCACGACCTCCTTACAGTACCATACCAGCTACCAGCCCATCACAAGGAGTAGATTCACAATTCACATACAAACAAACAGTCCGCTGCTGGCTCTCCAGAGGTGATATATGCGAGCTGTTTTGCACATTACTTGAGCTAACATAACATGCTTTATTGCCAGCACCAACAATGCAATGCAACATCCTTACCTTACCCCCGTAACGTTATATATGAGTCCTTCAGGGATGCACAGAGAGAGAGAGACAGACAATGTAGGTGGATGTACAGGGTACATATATGGAGAGGATGCATGCATGAACATGCGACGCATTACTCGAGAATTATTATTCTCCATTTCAGTTAATTCCTTGGGCCTTACGGTATATGGAGGGCAGGGGGCACCCCTCCGGCCTCTGTACGGCTGCAATCTTTCGTTTACTGTTGATCTGTCTGGGACGACGACAAACGACAAAGACTGTATGACGAGAAGAGGAGAGGACAAATATTCAGCAGTGCATTTAATTGCACAGTTGTAATGGGGGTAATCAAGTGAAAATTTTGTGGTAGCTTCTGTCAGTGCGGTAGGTGGTAGAATGGCGGAGTGTTTGTGTCGAGTGGGTGCTTAACCAAAGTCAAGCCAGTAGTCTCATCCAGACAGTCAGATAGGCATCCTGCCGCCATACAGCTGATGAGATGATACCACATGGGAAGCGCATACAATGTGTGAGGAAAGTAATGTGTTGGCTTTTAAAAAATGAATGAAGTTTATATATGTGACGGGTCCATTAAAGCTTTTTAATTGCTACGGTTGGGTGGCCGTGGCATTTTGGAAAAAATCGAGTTGGAGATCACCGGTTATGATACCGGGGGAAGCGGACACAAATCCCGAGATTAAGTGCGAGAGATTTAAGATTAATTTTGAACAGTTTTCACCGAACAAATAAGTAGATTACACTGACGATGACGAATGCTCTCTGGGATCCGATTCTTTCCATTCGAGATAAAGAATGGCGTTTTATAAGAAAGAGAAAGAGGGAGAGAAAGAGAGAGAGAGAGAGAGACATTTTTCCATTTTTTGACATCTTCCTCCTATGTCACTTTTCTTTTAAAGCGACGATATCTGAAATACATTTTTTCTTAAATAGGTAGTTTTAAGTGAAAAATTAATAAAAAATAAATTGCATTGAATCTCCGGCGGAAACGTAGCATAACCCACTCGTCATATGCTTAAGGAAAAATTGACAAAGAGCTCAATTTCAGCACTACGTTCGATAAATTATTTGCGAATACTCATCTGTCAGATTTTGAGCGATTGGAAATATTTTGGAGAAAATTGATGAACCTTCCTTCTATTTTTGCACGAATTTTTCAATGGAATACCTTACAACTCTACGTTCTACAATGGCGCACCGTTAACGTTCTTAAAATGGTTGTAAATTAAAAGTGTGTCGCCTGGGATTCCTAGATGAACTCGCCGGCGAACTAATTCTTCACCCGGGAACGTAAAGCGAACGATACGCGAATCATCTGGTTTCCTAGGTAATGCACCCAGTTTTTTTTTTCACTTTTTCCAGTGATTAGTTAAAGAGAACAGCATTTTAGACAAGCCTTGGAAATATGTGTCAAATTGGGACTTAGGTTCCACAATGTTCGCGCTGACTGACAGTGGACCCGCTAGATTTTTTCTTACGGTTGACTTGACTAATAAATAGTAATAATCACTTGCAACTAAAACATTTTGTAGGTGACAGTAGGTGGCTTTACATGGAAAGCATCGCCATTGAAAGTTCGGAAACTTGATCCTCTGGGCCCTGAAAATAATCATAATAATCGCACAATGGATAAAATTTGACTTTCAAGCACATTTTCAGTATAAAAGGAGAAACAAATAATTAGCAAAATTTTGTTACGTATACGCCACAGGTGTTGTACTGCGAAATACACTGTGGGTCGCTCATTTTTCCAATTGCGACATTTTATTCGTTATGATTTATAACACATGCCGAATATGGCCGGCTATATTTTGGGACAAAGCCAATCTCATCTCACTCCAAACGATAGTTCCTGCCCGATGATCTTCCCCACCTCGTACAGACTGTTTTTCATTCTTGTTCGCTTCACTCGTAGGTAAACGTCATTTCTGTTTCTGTTGATGATGATCCGCTTTTTATGTGCACGCTATTATTAAATAACCCAGAGCTGCAGACGGGACTTAGGTACGCCACCGCACCGCCACACTCGCAGTCCTTACCTTATCCGCCGACCAGGCACCGTTCTCATAATCATCATCATCATTATCCGTCTACTCCGCCAGCAGAGGAGCATCACTGAGGCTGGTTAACTATCATCCGTATGCACTGCACCTTACTTTGTATACGAAAATTCAGTGTGCACCCATATACAGCGTTTATATTTATGTACATGTGCAAATATGTCATAAAGATAAAGGATAAGTGGAAACTTTATGGATATTACTGGCAAAAGTGTACGGATAATAAGATTAAATGCGATGTGTCTTATACTGTAGCTGGAGTTGCCCAAAAAAAAAAAAAAAAAAACCAAACCCCGGCGACAAAAACTATGTAATATAAAAGTTCTTATCTGGCAGCTGCTACTGCTTGCGCTGTCATTTTTCGATTGTGCTACGAGTACCTACGCTGTGTTACTGCTCTCCTGCTGCAGGGATATTAAATAAAAATTAAATTAGCAAATGGATCAGTTGACTGTTGAGAAGTTTGTGTTGTTATTTTTATCGAAGGATGCTCTGTTGTGCCCGTCCTTAATTTCTTTCTTTTGATCTATTAAATATGGCACAACAAGGCGAGCCCTGTTGCCTGGCGAACGTCCTCCAATAATTCCATTTGATGGACTTTTTCCTCAGTTTTTATTGTTTATTACAATGTTTTAATGCGAGGTAAATGTAGCACATATATAGCTGGAATAATGGCTGAATGCAAAAGTTTGTTTCGCTGGGGTATAATGCGATTACACATGGAGGAGTAGGGACGATGAGCAAATTGTCCTTTCACAGCAACAGCAGAAGCAGCAGTAGCGCAGCACCGCGTGCAGAGTGGTATGTTGTATGAAGTGAAACGTTTTACGATGAAGTCGAATGGCTCCCATGGGACGGCCGAGGGGTGTGTGCTTCATTATTTTATAAAATGTGCTCTTAAGATGGGAGAGGAATTGCTGTGTTACCGTTTTTATTGACCCTTAATAGGGATGAATTGTGTGTCTTGGTTTTGCATTGCAAGGGAGACTCAGAAAAGGACGAGTGAGGGGTTGTACTGTACAATCATATGGAAGGTAATAAAATTAAGAATTGCTATTTTGAATTCATAGAGAAAAGATGACTTAATTTTATGTAGATATATGTACATATGTCATAGGAAGCTGGGGTAGGAACCTGCTTGCTTACGGTGTACTAATTGGCAGAGATTCTGAGAAGTAATGCCGCGTCCTTGGTGATTGTTTGATTAAATCGGAAATAGGTTTTATTGAGGGAATTTTTAAAGTTGGAAAAGAATGTGGATAGGAGTTTTTTTTTTGTAAAAGTAGTTAGTACTAAGCCGTACTCAGCTTTGTTCGAAATCAAATACTTACCAAAAAAAAATCATCAAAATGAGCGAATTAGCAAACTAGCGAGTAACGAGTAATTCCGCTCGTCGTTTAGAAAGCTCAGAGAATTTTCGAACGAGTGTAGTGGGTAAAAGATGAATTTTGTGTGTGGACAGTTCAAAGTCTTTAAAAAAAAAAATACTGCTCAAATGTGTTCGAAGGATGTTGATTGAAAACAAAAAATTTGTTCAAAAAGTTCTCTCTTGGCAATTTTTTTTTGCGGCGGGTGTATTCGTCCAAATCCAAACTAATAAAAATGGACAAGAGATAACCATTTTATTACTGCGACAGAGCTCTTTGAAAATACAACATAAATGCGAAAGCGCGTGCGCGAATATCTGATTAAAAATCTTCAAATGAAACATGGAAAAGGGGAAAGCTTTTGAAAAATTCAAAATAAAATTGAAATGCTTGAATAACTTTTGTAGATTTGAAATATATTTAAAGAGCTTGATATTAGCTTTGGTTTAAGCTAAATAATAAAATTAACTTTAAGCTGAATATTTATCGAAAAGCTTTTAATGGCATTGCCAGCATAATTCTTCGAAAATTACAATTAAAAATGTATAAATAAAGAACTAATCGGCGCAACAGGTCCGTGAGGACCCTATGCCTTATTTGGTTTGAGCTAAATGCTAGAAGAACCTTAAGTTGAACATTTTCCGAAGAGCTTTTAATGACATTGCCAGTATAATTCTTTTCCAAATTTTTAATTAAAAAGGTATAAATAAAGAACTATTTGGGCAACAGTTCCGTAAGGACCCTAGCCCTTATATATAAGTAAAAAACTTACTAAAAAAGGCTACGAATGGAAATAATTTTCGAACGTCAGTTGCACGGTGACAGGAATAAGCAATATAGAAGAGTGAGATAAGAATAGCTGATGGATGAGGGTTTTCCTCTTTTTTTTTCTTTTTTCTTTTTTTTGCTGGAAGGTTTTATTAAGTTATAAGCTGGGAGTAATCTCGCACTTTCAGTAAATTTTTCGTTCTTGAGGTATTGTTCTTCAAAATATTGTTGGTTCAAAATAGAACCCAAATGGAATAAAATTCTTCCAAATTATCGGATTTATCTACAAGTCTGGATGTTTAAGCTTTCAGTGTAGGGATTGAAAATAGAAAGCTATATGATTTGAGTTACAAAACCTACTAATACAATTTTTTTAAACTTACTACACGTAACCACACAAATGTGCCGCACAATTTGTCAACTACAAATGAGCTTATAAAAAGTTGATTTCTAAATCCAACTACCTACAATCAAAAGCCTTTGCAATTGCTCTTGCCTTCACAAATTATCTCCATTCAAACGTCCCCCCATTAGCCCAAATATAACGAGCCATCTAATCATAAAGCAAACTTTAAACATCTCCCGCTCACACTACGGCCTATACACACACGGTCGTCCGCCGCCGCCGCCGTCATCCCATCCAACCCAACTCCGTTCACAAATCTCTGAAAAGATAGAAGAGTTAAACAAACCACTGAAAGCAAACAATAATTAAAGAAAACTTTTCAAGATACAGAAAGAAAAGAAAAAAAACATAGAAAAAGTATACACCACCGCCGTGTCATAAAGGAAGCCACCAAAGCCCGCAGAGTAAGCCAACAAAGTCGAACCTGCCTCTTTTATAGGTATACATCAGGCGGGAGGTAAATGCGAAATCATAGACTCGTCGTCCAAGTCGCCTTACTCAGCAATAAACAGAAAGCAGCAGCAGAGAAAAAAAAGAAAAACCCCGAACCATTGCGGAATGTCGATTGAAAGCAAGAAATGTCCTTAAGATTTCTTCCTTTCACATAATAGTAAAGAGCAAATTCAACCGAAGAGCTATAGGGCGTTGAATTCCTATTTATATACACACAACTGCCAAGGCAGGCTAAAAAGGACAAACTAACGACAACGACGACATGGGTAATTAAAAACTTTTATTCGCTTTTTAAACTAACAAGAGAAAACTACCAAGTCCTTCCTTTATTTCGCTTCTTTTCCACCTCATTTTTGCGTGTTTTACTTTTTGCCAAGATATTCTCCATCTCCAGTTACCGGAGGTTTTCTTTGTGTATACACGGCTGCATTCAGATTCCAGATTCAGACACATAGGTAGAAAAAAAATGGCGTGCTTTGAATAAATCTCCTTCTCGGCGGCAATAATAATGATGATGGAAAAGGACGAATCCGTTTTAGTTCCACTACAATCCTAAATATTCAACTTATTCTTCTGTTTCAACTTTATCCTTCGAATTTATTCTGATTCCGTGTTTCTTGTTTGTTCTTGTTTCTGTCATCATAAAGGTAGGTATATGTATAAAGGACCACGAGTACAAATACAAGAAAGGGCGCAACAATTTGCTTAGTGTTTGCACGAGCCCAAGTAAGTCCTTTAATTTTAGTATTATTTTCTCCAAAGATGGCGTTATAATTTTGTTCGTGTTCGTAATTAGCTCAATTAAATTAACACAAAGAACCTTGGCACGAAATTCGTTCGTAACACCAATGAGTGTGTGTGCGCGTTTGTGTGTGTGTTGTGAACACAAGACTGTAATTTCTGGGAATTTCAGACATTTTCCTGCTTATTAAAGTTACACTCCAAGGACTTGTGTTTAACAAAATTAAGTGGAGTGGCATTTCGAATGAAAAATCTCGGTGGTTTAAATAATAACCTCCCTGAAATAGTTTTGTAATCCTGTTGAAGCAGGATCGGAGGACGACCACAGAATTGACATGGAATCCAATGAAATTCTGTCGCATGTGCTATGAATTTTCTTAAGAGGCCCCTCTAGGAAACCACATCAAAGTTGGAGTTTGATTCATTGAATAAGCATGGCGGATCTTAAGGACTTAAAGGTACGACTGTTTCTGTAAGTAAGGGCTAGGGTTTCGAAATTGTGCAATTTTCACTTAAAAAGAGTAAGAAGTCTTGGAATTTATTAAATAGCGAGCTTCGTAGCTGCTGAAAGACTGATCTTAGTCAATGAGGAAAAGAGACCGCTACACACGATCGGTTAAGTTTACTTCGGAAGGAGGTGCTCCAAGCAAGTTAAGGTCGCAAACTCTAAAATCACACCGACAGACCTTATTTCTTATAGAAAATGAATAAATAGAAAACCAGGTAGGTATCTTGACATCTCGATTCCATCGGAGGGCTTTTTTCAAAGTTTAATGAATGAGTTCCTGTTTTTTCTCCATATTTTTGCATGTCAAAGAAATGTGTATTTAACTTGAATAAAAGATAAATATGTAAGACTCACCATTTTCGTTCATATCTTCAGAACGTCTTATAGTTTTCAATGCGAGAAATAACTCGCATTTTTCTTACGAAAATAGAGCTGCAATTTTCAGTTTTCCACTTACAAAAACCACCCCCACACCATCCACCTTCGACTGACTTCCGTATGGACTAGTGATCCCAAGGATACTTCTTTTCAAAACTATGCAAGCACTGACCAAACCAGCAGCAAAGGATATAATATTTCCAAATAAACTCCCCCCGCTGTGCTACTCTCGCAAATGCACAATTCCCGAATAACATCCCTGGTAAAAGTAATACATTAAAACTCCCAAGATTTCCAAGGATTCCCATCAAAGCACTAGAGTATATCTCGTAATAAATTATTTCCAAGCTACAAAACTGAAATCATTTCAAAAACAACTTCCGCGAACCGTTTCATGCGACAAAAGTACTAAGTAAAACAATTCTCAGAATTGAAAACCATTATTGCGAGAACAAAGTCAGCAAAATACAAAAAAAAAATAAAAAAAATTATACAGAAACCCTGCAGAACTGCAAAATAAATAAACAAAGAATAACCCAACTACAAACATTTATCTAATTTCAAAAGTAATTAAAACTGGAAGCAGCTGCACTAAAACTGTTACTTGCATGAGTAGCACAGCGGGAGAGGGGCGTCGCGTCGTCGTCGGTGTGCGAGCGTTACACATGCGAGAGTATGCAGGAATTCAATTCAGGTGCATGTTTAATTACAATTTATTCTGCAAATGCAATTTATTTCCCTGTGTACAGTGACTGTACTGTTTCTGTACTGTACTGTTGTGCAAGTATGTGAATGGGAAACTTTTCCAACGCAATAAAAAGAAAAAAAAAAAGAATGAAGAAACTATTTAAATACTCATCGCAGAGTGCACTGTGCCGAGGAGCAACAGGAGCTGTAGAGCAGAGGATGTGTTCACACAATGGGGCTTAAAAGTTATCAGAAGGCAGCTGCATTTTTCACATAACTCACACGCGCGTTAACAACTCATAATGAGTGGGGAATTGTTTGGCGGTGTCGGTTTTAATTTATACAAATGTCAGAGAAGTCGAGGAGGGAAGGGATTGAGTCCGCAAGGTATGTAGGCAAAAGTCATCAGATGTCATTTTATAAACGGGCTTCATATTTTTATGATTCTAGCTCGGAAAATCTATTTTTAACTTATAAAAACAGATTTTAGGCCCGTTTGCTGATACTACTCTAGCAATTTAAGTTCCACTTAAAATCTTATGTGACAGATGATAGTTTATGACATAGAAAAAACAGCACATAAGGTACCAATGTCACAGTTCATATAAACAACGGCTTAAGTACATGAAGACCCTCATTACCTTTATAAACAAATTCATTGTTTCTATGGGTATTTAAGTAGAACTTAAATCGCTATGAGTTGTATCAGCAAACGGGTCTTAATGGTATAATCATTGCTTAAAAAGGTCTTAAAATGTATGCCTTGTTTTTGAAATATTTCTACCACAACAAGTTCTAGAGAAAACGATCCTGAAATTTTCCAGTTTTATCTAAGGCCAAGCGAGATCTAAAAGTGAGACCTAAATGAAATCTAAGATCCAGCAGAAAACGTCGTGTTTTTTACTCACAGATTTTTAGACAACAGAAAGGGTTTGACGGAAGACCGAAAATCAATCAAGCTTTTCAAAAATACAGCATTCCATCCACAAGTTGTTCATTTCAACGGTTTTGCTTAGCTTGTTTGGATTTTCTGAAATTTTGACCAACCCCTTAACACCTAACCCTACTCCGGATGACCCTCAAGTCTTACGCTAAATATGTTGCATTTGGAAGAACCTTGATTAGTATAGCCTATATTCGAAAACCCAAATCAAATGGAATGGGAAAAAACACAAGTAGCACTCCCATTTAAAGCGAATTCCGCTCCATGCTTGGGTTCGAATCGAGTCCTCCGTGAACGAGGAACAAGTGTGCCTGAAAGGTAAAACAACTTATGCCGATTTTGTACACTTTTCAGGAGAGCAAACTTAAACTTTAAACGATGCACCATACAGTTGATGACTTAGGCTATTTTACAAAAAGTTATATAACTTCCTCATCGATCTTTTTCAAGGCCGATCTAGCACCTGATCAACAAATACCTCACGCAACATCCCTGGATTGAAAGCAAAAATTCATTGATCCTATTTTACAAGTTACATAACTCGACTTCCAAGACCATCTTCCCTGGTGCATTTATTTTTCCGACACACTCTCTTCATGTGTGCGGCGGCGGTCTTCTTTCGTAAACATTACACCACCAGACAGCATCAGCATCACCATCTTAGAATATTTCACTCGAGAAGTTAAGTTTTTTGCAAAATATTCACGCACACACCCAGCCAGAGAGGATAAACTTTCCCGCTGAAGAAATTTCTTCATATGACGGTGACGGGCTATCATCTACTGCACCGCGCCAATATAGTTTGCTACAAAAGTTGACGGCGAAAAGATGATAATGATGATGACGATGATGATCGGATGCTCAACGCAGAGCGCCAGTCAGTAACTCGCGGGAAAACTCGTTAAAAGTAATTTTCCTCACAACAAATACAGAGCCAGAGCCATAGTCAGAGCCAGAGCCTGAGTACACTATACTTGCAGAGAGAATTAAGGCAAAATCTGAGAAGAAGAAAAATGATGGAAAATTCTTCGAAAGTGTGCTAGAAGTTAATGCTGCTCCTGCCGCTGCTGATGTTGTGCGTTGCAACTTGCAAGTCGTTCGACGTTCTTCTGCGTTTGTGGATGGAAGATGAAAAAATAATTCCCGCTGAATGTTAAAGTTTTTGATTGTTATGCTTCTCGCATTGTTAAGCGAAAGGATAATCGTCCATAATTGCAGCGTTTTAATGGCAATACTTCTTCAGCTTATCCTCTGCGCTATAACGGTGTGTGTGTGTGCAATATGTTCTGTCGTAAGTCATACCTGAAATAGTGCTACACCCATCCCCTGGTCGCACATAAAATGGGAGCGCTTTGTTGAAATATTTTCTTTGGCAGATAAGTACTCCCGGTAATAGGAAAGGATAATAAATGGAAAAAAGAAGATGAGAAGGTGCGCTCCTGTATGGCGGAAAATAACAAATGCAAACTTAACTCAGCACAAGTCATATAAGAGCGACTGACAACGTAAATTCCAAACACCAAATATAAACAAACCTGCGGGACGAGGCAACAAAATTCAATGAAGGATGAGAGTGGATTTTTGGGAGTTGGAGGGTGCATGATCTGCTATTCTTGCAGACACCTGCTCTATTTCTCATTCATGCGGAGGTTTTTTCCTTATTTTGCTTATGCATGTTTTTTTTTTTTTTTTGCGCGGGCCTAAGTATAGTTGGAGACGATTGCCACTTTTTACCGTCATTATGGTGGCAAGTGTGAACTTTATGAATAAACATATCTTTATGGGATACTCGTGGGTTATGATACGAGGCGGGTGCAGATGTGTTTACACATTTTGGGAGGACTTGATATTTTTTAGAGCATGCTCACGCTAGGTGTGTGGTACTGCGTTCACGGGGGAGATAGTTCCCCAGTTATGGGAAGAGCGAAAGTGACTCTATATTTTTAGTGTCGGTTGATGTTTTCGTTCATGCTGATGATAGGTCTTAGGAGCTCCCTAAAATACACGCATGGTGGGTGAGCTCTGGAAGTGGGTGAACTCTTGAAGTGGGTTACCAACAAATTTACTGCGGTGTGAACTACACTTCTTGTTGGCACACAAACGTTCGTCATTCGCAGTACCTCTAATTATTCGCCGAAATTAAACACGGTTTCCAATTAAGAAAATGTTTCTTTTTTATTATAAAACTCGTAGGTAGTTCGTCTATCGGTTTCGATATCTCTGCTTGACTGGTGTCAAATTTTTTTACGTTACATCGCAACGTTTCGGGATTGGCGTCGACGTGGAGAATGCAGGCTGATGCAGGCGACTTCTATCATCCGCCGATCTGTCAGTGTACATGACGGGCTTTGCCAGGCGTAGTTGCTTAGCGAGCCTAAACCCCCCACCGCATATATTTGTAATCATTTGTTGTCGAAACCAACCCAAATTTGATGCTCAACCACTGCGACACAATTAATTATCACATTCCAACGCCGAAAGGCAATCAAAAACAAACGAAATCAATCACCATTCAATTCCCCATATGGAAAATGCGGTAAATACTCCACCTGAACCAGGACATACCTCATTCTTTTCTACTCATATTTGCCCTTTGAAACGTCCTTATGCCCATCGCCCTTCTGCGCGATTTAAGGACCGAAAACCGCATGTAAAAACTGCTGTCAGCAGTTGCACACAAATGCGAAAACCTACATGAGAAACTGTCACACCCCTTCGGCACGCAATAAATCGACGCATTCTATCATATTTACAAAACTAAGAAGTAAGACACCGACCGACGATTTATAGCAAAAGTATTCCCCGCACCCAAATTTGTATATCCCTCTGACGACAGAGGTGATTAATTTCCCAAATTACACCATTAACCTGACGAATATGTCCGTACGAATGTGTGGTGTACCGTTCTGCGATGACAGACGCATTCGGGAAGATTTTAAATTGAATTTTTAATGCTCCACCCCAAGTGTATATAAGTACACTGTCTAAAGACGACTTACACACGTGTCAATCAAACATCATCAACAAGGAAAACCTAATTTATCATCGTCCTCATCATATGAGAAAGTGGACCGTATATTCTGTGAAGCACTGTGACTAACTCTCCTTTGAGTGGGAACCCATTCGAGCGGAATCTCTACTCATTCGAGGATAATTAAGAAATTCCATTTTACAGCAAACATCAGAGAGAACGATAGAGGAGAAAAGCCATCCAAGACGGAAAGTAACCTTGGACCGGCCGTCTTCAATCAACACCTTGACAATCGGGAAAAAACAATCTATGTGTGCAGTGAATTCCTCCCCGGGAAAGGTCTTTGGATATATTTGCCCGGGGGATTAGAGAGGCGAAGCAAACACATAAAAGGACTATACCTTAAAACGGATGCCATCGACATTTCCGGGGCTTATTGTCGACTCCCGCTACTGATTTTCTGGTACACCTGAAAGGAATTTAGAGAAAATACTTGGGCTTAATTATCCCTGGCTAAACTGAAGCTATATCGACTCCGTATCCGTATGGTGTTGGTTGTTGGTTCTACAACACAACTCTCCCCGATGTGTGATGAATGATGGTGGTGTGGGGCAGGAATCCTGATCCTGATGTGGAAAACGTGTCTGGAATTGGTTGACTTACAGTTGGACGGTTTTTATGAGGAATGTTTTCTTTTCGGTTGGGTGTTTTTTTTTTTTTTTTTGTGTTATCTCTGTTTGTTTGTACTTCTTTTTCATTTTCCTTAGCGTTGTTGTTCTGTTATCCTTATCGATGTGTAGAGCTGGAGTATGGGGACATTGATTGTAGAAGATATTGATGATTTTTGTCCCCATTTTCGGACCTGGGGAGTGGAACTATTTTCCTCGAAAAATACATTTCGAGTATACAAGTGATGACGAATTAGGGGCGCACGAATGTGCGGTCAGGTTGAACCAATTCGGCAGAATACGCTGATGAATTGTATTGAGGGGATAAATAGAAAGACAATATTTGTTCAGCTTTCAATGATCCTGTTGATTTTAGAGCAATAGAAGGGAATTTCATTAGTAATTGGGGCCGGGAGATTCCTTTTTGCTGGCCAAAGAGTTGGAATCAGTTTCTACCCTCAAAATGTTTATCACAGTCATAAATTGGAGAAGTGTCCTTCTGACAATTATGCCCTTAAAAAAATACAACCCTCGGTTTCAATTACGCTGCTTTTAAGAGATATGCTTCCTTTAAAGAAAATAAAGGGAACTAGGTACAGCGAGCAAGTGGTCGCATTTTCACTGAGAGTGTGTATATGACATTTTATTAAAATAAATTGTTTTTCCACCTTGAAAGCAAAACCAGGATTCTAGTACGCACGGGACTACCTTTTCACAGTCTTGTACTTTCAAGAAAAAAAAAAACACAAAGCTCCTACGAACGTCTTCGGGCGCACATACAAAGTTGTGTTTCGTTGCTCACATAACACTGTTACTGTCTCTTGTCCAACCAGCAAATCAACAACATTTAGAAGACTCGACAATTCCCCTTAAAAATTAAATACGTACTGAGGACTTTACTCAATATACGACCGTCTCACTTGATAAACTGCAATGTGCTCATCAAAAACTCCTTGCTCACAGTCTCATTACAGTGGGCACATTCAAGAATCTAGTTATCTTAAGTCGACTAGATTCGTCTGGATAAGACGCAACCTGAGCGCAAAAACTAGATTGGTCGGGAACGTCACATTTTCTACGTCAGCCACATACGCCAACTGTCAACTTAGTACTCAGTCAGGAATTTCTTGATTCGATTCGTCGGCTACCCCTCTATAAACTTCAACTGAAACAGCTGCTTATATGCCCGATTTCAGCCAATCAAAACCGAAATAGTACATATATTCATTATTCAAACAGCTGTCAGACTTACTAAACTAGATACTTGAACGTCCCCAGTATTGAGAACCCACTTTGTCATTCGCTGCTTACGTTTTCCATTACAAACACTCGGACTCCACCGACAGCAAACGAATCTATTTTTTGACATAACTCTATTGGCAGTTTAGTTTGCAACTTTAATCGATTTCAAACTGACTGAGCTGTCAGCGACATCGTGTAGTCAACACCTGATAGCCCAACGGTGCTGCCAAACAGTGAATGTGCTTATCTTAGACATAAATCATTTGTCGATTTAGAAAATGGATGTGATATAAGATAGAGCTATGGAAGTTGCACGGTTCTTCTCTTTGCTTTATACAGCTTTTCTGTAACAAAAGTTAAGACGAAATAGATTTGAAGCTCTTTGTGAACAACATTTCCGGTTATGCCAATGCGACTATCAACTGCCAAGGCTGCAGGAGATTTACCTACTTTATTTCAATAGATGAGACATGCTTATGAATTCTATCTGTCATAAAGGTTCCAAGTGTTACTTCAGTTTTTGAGTGATTGACCAGAGCTCTACGGGTATTTGTTTATCAATGCAAGTCGGAAACTTTAAAGATAATAACCTCATTGACAAGAATTGTTGAAGTCTTTCAGGTGCAACTCTGTCATTGAACAAAAAGAGATTTATTTCAAAGTTTCTAACGACATTTACAGCAGCTGTCAAACCTTTCAATACGAAAGCCCCTCTAACCACTTATACTTTTTTAATTATCAGGTCTGTTCCTTTACTTTTGTAGTAAGAATGGAAAAGACTGTCAAAATGGCAGTGGAAGAGATAAATTCTTAAGAATTAGTAAAGATTTAGAAGTAAAGGAAAAAAACCTAATAATCAAAAAGTGCAATTAGTAAGAGGCAGCAATTGCTTGGAGAATGACCAATCTAATAATACCAAAACCAATTTTAAATGTAGATATAAAAAAGAGAAAATGTAAATTCACAAATATAAACTGTTTGTTGTTGTGTTTCTTCATTCTGAATGACGAAAAATTGACCTGCCTGCGAAGCAAAATTGACGTCCATAGAAAGTTTGCTGTCATTTGTGGAGTTTTGAGTTGTTTTCTGTTAAAATCTAGTACAATTTGCATAAAAGTAGGTAGGTAAGTAAAACGCCAATTACCATTACAATGTTAAACATATATATTTGTAAATATCGACTATAAAAATTTGGGTACATGTTAAAATACTAATTGAACACAAAAAAAACACTTAACTAAAATACTGATCTCTTATTTAGCAACACAATGTGCAAGGTACGTATTAATATTATATAGGCAGTCACTCTTAAATCTGTGTCTACTGATTCTGATTGAACTTTTTTCTATCCATCTTCTCGTCGTCCAACTTCTCTTCATCCAACTGCTTACTGAACTCCTTCAAATCACGAACCATATCATATTTAAATAGATCCTGTACAACTCCAATTATTCGTCGCTTAAACACGTGCATTGTGTTCTCATTCAGCAGCTCAAACTCATTTAACAAATTCTTGGTTCGATTTATCAGCTCTGCAGAACTATCACTGTTATCCAGTGTCTTTTTCTCGTCAGAGTCTGAGCCTTCTGAAGACAGATCATTGATCGCCTCGGAGACCATGTCCAGGTCAGGAAGATCCCCAGAATCGGTGATAAAGAACGGTATAGCATAGATGGCCATGCAAAAGCCATAGGGACCGAATGTCTTGAGGTGACTGTCTAGCACCTTTCTCGGGTAGATTTGCTCAGGATCCAAATTGAAAAGCTTCAGGTGTTCCGACAGCGCCTGATAGTATACCTGGAGGAATTCATCGAAGTGAGCATCGCGTAGCTCTTTCTCCGTGCATGCGAAGAGATAGTGTACAATGTCTAGCACTGGCGATGCATATCGCGACATCTGGAAGTCAATAATCATCGCGGATGACGGAGTCTTGTTCTCCTGAAAATAAATAAAGATGAAGTGTTAAAATAGGCACATGCAAAAATCTTAAGTCGACTAGATTTGTCGGAAACGTCACTTCCCGCCACATATGCGAACTGTCAAACTCCAGTCACAAATTTCTTGATACACCTCCATAAATGTCAACTGAAAAAGCTATTCATGTGACAGAAAAACTGAGATGCATGACGTCAGTCAGCTGTCAACTTATACTAAACAAGATAATTGAACGTCCCCAATGTGTTTGAGTAAACTGGTCAAGCTTTAGTTGCTCATGAAGCTTTTTCGCGGCGTAATCTATAAATTTCAGCAATTCATACTGCGATAAAGTCTTTCGATTAGTTATTTATAACTTGCGACCCTGAGCGGGTGCAATTGCAGCGAAACCATTTTTGTGATAACGTTTTTGCGTTGACGCGAACCTTCAAAACTAGGTTAATACTACTCCACACCGATCAAACATACAATATCAATACTTACGTCATAACGATAGAGAATGTTGTTATTCCAAAAGTCCCCATGACAGATGACCGAGTACGGTGCGCACTCGCTGCCGTTGACAGCCCTCAAAGCGATCTCCTTGAAATTCTCCTCGAAGATTTGTACAACCTCCGACAGTTGCGCTTGATCAGGGCGATCATTGTCCTCCGCAATCATTGCCTGTGTCCGACAGAGGTACTTTTTCGCGAACTCTATTGTTACCTGTTCCATGTTCTGCGTGTAGAGATTATCCTTGAAGCGAATCTCATCGACGAGTTTCACAAATTCGTTGGGTCGTTTGGCTTGCATGACAAACGACATTGCATGGAACCTGGCCAAGGTTTTCAGAGTGCTCTTCGTCATCTCAAAAGTGGGTAGGTTCTTACGGGCATTTTGAACAAACCCTCTCTCAATGAGATCCTCGAAAATGATAAACTCCTCCATTATTTTTAACGACGAGAAGTACATTTCGGGCACCGAATCGAAAAAGTGATCCCGTGGAATCTTTTCATCTTGCTGAATCCTTCGGAATGCCTTCAGAACTTGTTCATACATGAAGATCTCCCGCTGGTAGTACTCGACGACCTTCATGTGCTGACGGCGTGCTGCATTAGTTGGTGCGATCTTGATCACACATGAAAAGGGTTCCTTGCTCTCGTTTTTACAGGTGATCTTTGTCTGCAAAATCATCCCGTAGGAGTTCTCACCGATTGCGGATATCGGTTTCGTTTCAAGATTGTAATTTGTGAAGCCCATCGTGCTGGCAACTGTTTGAATTGCCTCCCGAACACCCGTTGACAGTTGTTCCGACGACATTTTTCTATATGTAATTTTTTTTTTAGACAATATAGATGCGTTTAAAATATACAACAAGGAAATGTATCCGATTACCGTACTAAGCAAGTCGCCTTTCTAATAGCTAAGCACCTACTGATAGTTAGTCCAAACATCTGTGAAGCTTTTATACACGTTCTTGCTGTCGATTATTAGATTCTATTTCTAAACTGAAGTGTATCTAATACAGCTGGACGGTGGTGGTGGCGGCAATGCACCTTGGCATTGGGGCGGGGGTGCGATTTATATGTTTTGCGATTGTATTGCGACAAAGTTGGAAGCTTTCACAGAAGGGATGTGCGATGGTGTTATACTTCCAAGTTCGTTCTGGATGTGGCGCTCACGAATGTAGGTGATTTTCCCTTATCTTTTGTTGATAATTTATGTACCGGAACGGGAGTGGATTGTGGGCTTTAGTTGATTCTAACAAAGGCCTGGTACTAGTGACCTATAAATAGTGGAATTATAAACATTGCATTATGGAAACGTAGATCGTGGTGGATGAACTTTAACTTTATGGTCTTTGATCAGTTGAGCGGGATAAATCAGTATGACGAATGTGTTCGCTTAAGAGTAACTCCGGTGTAGGCTCAGTCTGCTATATATTCGGTAGGAACGATTTTTGTGCGGTGGGTTATTTTTAAAAAGCTTTGCCATAACGATTAGATCATGATGGGTCTATGATGGCGCCTAGAGCTGTGCAAGAGTCATCATACCGTGTTTATCGGAGCCTTCTGTGAATATTTTATAGATTCTGAGCTTAGGTTAAAGTTGGTTGACTTAATAACAACTTTTATTGGGAGAGTTTGAAACTGCGTATAGCTCAGTAAATTGCAAGACGTTTAAAAAATCACCATTTCTACCCCTTACCCTTGGAATCAGAACGAACGTCTTCCACAGCCATAAGTCATCTTCGTACTTATCATCTTCTCTACCTGAATAGGACAGATCATTCATGGAATCTTCATTCACAAAACTTTTACTGTTTCACTTGCGGGTATAGGGCCTTATGGTGAATGTACGGACCTTATCGTATTGGGAATGATATCCGAAAATTATATAATACGTTTCAAGAATTTCCGCAGGCCAACAACGCTTAAAATGATGCTCGACAGGATGCTATTGCGAAGATATGATATTGGCACGGCTTTACAAAGCCTGCATCTATTACGTTTTTTATTTATTTATTTTTATTTAAAAGACTTGGCGTACCATAAACCCAATCAAATCATACGTAACCCAGGCACGAGATAGACCCTCCCCCCCTCTCACAGTAAAAAAAAAAGCTTGTACATAACCCCTCCATAAAAAACCGTTATCGATTTTTGGCGCCAAAGTTATCGTACTCTCCCCGTAACCCACGTCGATTTGTGAAGTTTTGCACCTACGTGACTTCCTTGAACCTCTAATACCTGAACAACTTTTGTTTGCACGGCAATATTTTACGTAAGCCCAAGGGCATTCGCCATAAATACACCTATCTGGAAAACCTAACTGATCTTTTTTGCGATTACTACTGCTATTGTTTTGCCACTTTTAGGGCCACTGGCCGATAGAAGCAATTAGTAGAGTTCTCCCTAAAAACACAAAAACAACAAATAAATTTAAACTCTTCCAGTGTCAGTTTCAGTGTTACCTAACTCTAGTGTCACTGAACCGAACTCCCAATCAATTCAACAACCCCAAACGATAACACATACCTACACGTCAAATAATAATCCTATCAAGTAAAAGCTCTCTGCAGTGTATGCATATTTTTACGAGAGGCAGAGAGCAGCTCTGTAACTGTACAAGAAAATTATAAACAAACCAGAATAATAACACCCTCTGTATGTGTGCAAGTATAAAAGTTCATTTACCTTTGGCATTGGCACTCAATTTATCACACATGTCTTTACTCTTCCGTGATCGGTGGTTACTTAGCCCACATTTCATCGGAATTGCGCGTTCATTGCACTGCCATTCACTTGTCGGACATACACTCAGTTTGTACTGAATGCACTGGTCGGGTATGAGGTATGTATGACGTATACGTCTCATGCGTCACATCGTTCAATTGCCTGGCGTATTTATGCTGACCTCGAGCTGAGCGTTCAACTCGTTTGTGCGTTTGTAATAAATAGTTTAGCGCTGGCTAGCCCGGGATTTTGTAATTTTATTTAGACAGATAGTTTCCTCGCAAAAAAAAGTACCCAATATAGCGATGATATCATATTTAGCAAGTGCCATAGCGCAAAAGTTAATGTCATTGCAAATATGACGACCTTGAGGTAGGCGACGTACGACGATCCACACAAGCGTATACGCGGAGAGAGCTTTGATCGTATCGTGCATTCGTGCATGCGCTCGAACTAGGTAAGTTGGGCAGACGCGAATGTGACTGGGACTGGGAGAGAAGGGAAGAAATAAGAAAACAAAAACAAAAACAATTTAGAATGGGGAAGAATAAAGTAAGAGAAAAACTTTGTCGTTTCGTTGTGTGAGTGGGAATTCAAAGTGACAGCCAAATTGATTTATATTGCGCCTTTTCCTATGCATAATCCAAAATCCACTGGGAATGGGGAGAATGCTTCAGAGAAATTGCGCGGGAATTAGCGATTCCTCGTTTATGGGTCAATGTCAATTGTAAATATGTCACCGAACCGATTCGGATAGAGTTAAATTCAATTTTTGGACGTGAGACTCGAAAATCCTTGTGTGGTAAGTGATTTAAATAAACAAATAAAAGTTTATTGGTTAGTAATTTAAATAAACAAATACCTAGTAGGTAGTTTATGAGATAAACTGATGAACCCGTTTACAGTGTTTTTGTGTTTGAAATGAAAGACGAGTATGATGATATTTGACAGATGATTAGGTAATTCAAATGTTTCCATGCGACGCGGAAAAATTTGAATGACATTTCAGTAGGTTGTATGTCATTTGAGTGCGAGCGTCGCCAGAATAAATTGTAATAAAAGCGAAAACAAAATCAAACAATCGATGATAGGTATATTGGGGAAGTTCGGATTCATAGGCCGCATTCAAGAATCTAGTTATCTTAAGTCGACTAGATTGGTCTGGATAAGATGTAACCTGAACGCAAAAACTAGATTGGTTGGGAACGTCACTTTTTCTACGTCAGCCACATACCCGAACTGTCAACTTAGTACTCAGTCAAGAATTTCTTGACTAGATTCGTCGGCTACCCCTCCATAAACGTCAAATGTCACAGGTGCCCACGTGACCGATTTAAACCAATCACAACCGAGATAGATCTAGTCAGACAGCTGTCAGACTTACTAAACTAGATACTTGAACGCCCTCATAGTTTAGTAAGTCTGACATCTGTCTGACATCTGTCTGACTAGGTTTTTCAGTTTTTATTGGCCCAGAGTGGTCACGTGATTAGTTTTTGCAATTGACGTTTATGGAGGGGAAGCGGATATACTGATTTGCGGGTGTGAATTGTGCTTTTTTGATCTGTAGAAAAGCCGTCTTAAAAAACGTATCAAATTAAAATTTACCTTATCTTATAAATAAATAAAACCACTTTCACTGCCTTACCACAACATATTTGCTTGATTTTGTTTTGTTGGCAAGGTAGTGCAGAAATGCATTGCTGTCTGTAATTTGTTTTACAATTTTGCGTGTGTAAGCCAGGTCAATATAAAGGTAGTATTTCCACCACTGGGCGAACTCTAGTACCTACTTTGAAAAACACTTAAACGATCAGTCTAGTACAAATTTATTCTCCACCTACTTTTGAGGTGGAAAACGGACTTGTGAAAGTTGTTAAAATCTGTTAATTTTTGGCTGCAACTTCACTTTGGTTTTTGAAAATGTATTTGAAATTTGTTTTAAGCCAGCAACAAAGTTTTACCTAGAACACGTTTCAAATGAAAGTAATAAACGTCAAACAATGTTGCTGCTTTTACCAGACGCTATATTTCTGTTTTGTTTTTATTGAGTTGACATTTGAAAAATTCTTTTGTTCTTGCCCCACAGCTGAAGGGAAACACTTCTGTTGTCTCAAAATGCGAAGTTGTGCTTTTCTGTTTTGACAGCTATTCTGGTTAGTTACGTTTCTGTTTTTTTTTTTTTTTTTTGCTTAACAGAAGGCCTGATTTTAAACTACATATATTTAAATGGAAAAAATAAATGATTTGCAATTGCATACAAACTTGTTTATCTTAAACTTAGCCCTTGTCAATATTGAAAGAGCTTGTCGGAATTTTACCTAATCTGCACGATTTTGTATTCAATTGTCACTTACTTGACACAATTATTGCGCAGTAAAAAACACTTTTTTATGGATTGGAAAATGTTTCAAACTAACATAGAAGTAGGTGTTCCTAGTACTAGATGGACTTGTATGTCACATCCTAAGAAAATCTTGTTACAAATCGAATGATACTTTCTTTAAATTAAGGATTTACGTTGTAATAGATGGTGTTTCGGCTTAGTGGTTAGTGTGTTGGACTAAGCGAGGGGTCCCAGGTTCGAATCTTGCAAAAATCCAAATTCCAACTCAGGTTTTTTTTTTCCACTGCGCCACCTCTCGCGAACGTCTGACAAACATCCGAGAGTATAACTGTCTTGAAAGAGCTTCTCAATTAGCCGCTTGAAGGCGGCATAAAATTGTAGATCCCTTCCTTTCGTTCCAAAAATGAAGAACTCACACAAAATGAATGGTTGTGAGAAGCTAGACTTAGGGTCCCACCGGACCTGTTGTGATGACGTTTCGGTGTTACAGACCTTGGCTTAAAATCATAAAAAAACAAAAATCTGCAGCGAATGACACAATAAATGTTTTCAACATTTAAAAACGGTCTACATACCTACACGCGCTACACTAACAGCTAACAGATTTCATCATCATAATTATTGAGCAAAGGAATTCTTTTAATGCAAAACAAATCCAAGGTCTCTATTACCAATTTTTTTTAACAAATTCCGTCTTAAAAATGAATTGAAAACATACACAGCACAACAGCTAAGTCTGAACTTTGTCGATCTATAGAGTAATAGAACCGACAACGCTATAAAATGCGGATCGCAGTGTGTATGATATCTGAACGCGTGTACAGCCTTGAAAAGCTCTTGACCTGAAGGCGGGCAGCTCTATCAACTAAACTTATGCGCACAATAAGCCAAATGCCATAAATATTTGGTAAACAAACTACGACGATAGTTTTTTTTCGGTTGCAGCTGAAATTTGATTCATCATACATACCTACTTCATGCAAATTGGTTTATATCGAATTAATGTAGGTGTGTATTGTTTTCTCTCTATAAACCGTGAGATTGTGAATTTTTTTGTTGAGCTACTTATATCTGGTAAAGCTATACAGACAATTGCGCAATTTATTTCACAGTGGGGATAGCTTTATTTAAACGCTACAATTACGAAACTTCCGTATGATTTCTAAGTTTATTGAACTCACCCTTATTTAGCAAATATTCCAAGTTTAATGAACTAGCTCTGATTAAACAAATATTTCCACCCATTTCAATCAAGTCAAACACAAATCATCACAAATGCATATCAAATTAAGGTGTATAAATAACGGCTTAGGAAGCGCGTACGCGCTTGATGTTGGTTCATCGATGTATGTAGCTACCTACGTAGTTTCCAGACATTTTGTTGGTTTAATTCTTAAAATCAGAGATTTATTTATTTACTTATTCATACACTGAAAATGTGCACTTAAAACTGACCCACATTTTGGACTTAAACAGAAGGGCTTGGAACAAAGCAACAAAGGACAGTAGTATGCGACTTAATAAAAAAAGTAAATGGCAAACTAGGTACCCGCAAGTCAACATTTAGGTACAGTTTTTTTTTTTTACTGATTGCTGTCAGTGCTTTATTTTTATTTTACATTTCAATCGCGAAATGAATATACCAACTTACACTTGAATTTAGCTTTTTGTTTTTAAAAGTAAAACAGACAACACAGACATAAAAAAGAGAATCACCCCTATCGAGGTATCCGTTCGGAACGGAATTTTCTCCGATCAGTACGAAATCGGAAAAATTCCATTCGAGGTATCCGTTCCGATATACAGCTTTCGGAAAAATTTTCCGATGACATATAGCGCATCTTGTCGCATAGCGTGGAACCGCGTTATACACTTACTTTTGACAGCCACACGGCACATTTTTTCCGAAGTTCTCCGACAACGAATTGCTGCGGAATATTTTCATGTGAAATGAACGCGTTTATATGCTTCATTTATTTTATTCCGAAACGGATACTTCGAATGCAATTTGAGTTCCGATCGGATTTTATTTTCGTATCGGAATTTTCTCCGAACGGATACCTTGATTGGGGTGAATGTTTTAGACGGACTCGTTTAGTTAGTAAAATAGGCTAATGGTGGAACATTGCGAGAAGCTTGACAGACCAAAGACTAAGTTAATCACAGCTGGACTCGGAGTAATAGTCTCCTGCTGAATATGAAAGGAACAAACCTGCTAGATAAATTTGTATAATTTTGGTCGTCGTGAAGCACCTTGTCGGACCGCAATACAGAAATTGGTGGAAAAATTCGAGCTGTTTGGACAAGTTAGTGATGTGAAGAATAAAATCCGTGCGCGTCGCTCAAGAATAACTGAGAATATTGCTGCTGTAGGCCAAAGTGTTGAAGAAAGCCCAGGTTCGTGGGGCTATCGAGGACATAGGGCAGCCACTTAGCGATTTGGTTATGGAAAATTTCATGAAAAGGATATGGTCCTGTATGCGTGCTCGTGGTGGCCATTTGGCTGATGTTGATTTTCACTATTAACGGCATACCTTCCTCTTTATTATGAAATAAACATCCGATCAATTATCTCAGTAGTCGCAGTAGCTTAGTGGTTAGTGTGTTGGACTGCTATGCGGGAGTCCCAGGTTCGAATCCCGCAAAAACCCAATTCCGACTTAGGGTTTTTTCCGCTGCACTACCTCTTGCGAACGTCTGACAAACATCCGAGAGTATAAATGTCTTGTAAGAGCTTCTCAATTAGCCGTTTGGAGTCGGCATAAAACTGTAGATCCCTTCCATTCGTTCCAAAAATGAAAAACTCACACAAAACGAATGGTTGTGAGAAGCTAGGCCTAGGGTCTCTCCAGACCTGTTGCGCCAACTATTTATTTTTTTAATTATCTCAAAAAATTACATTTTTCTTTGAGTTCCAAAATAACACCTCTTATTGGAAAACCCTTTATAACAGTTCAGGGGGCAGATTCCGTATAACAATAATCGTCTGCACGATGTCGTTTTTTAAATTTTGATGACTATAAAAAGTTGTATTCTGACCGAAGTTTTTTTTTTAACTATGTTCAGCTTTTATTAGATTTGTAGACCATAAACTGGATTAAGCTCTCAAACTTTAGATTTGTGCACTTAGTTGTTAGTTTTGGATGTCTACCATTTTAACGATAATCGTCTGAAGAGTTAGTTATACGTAAAAATTTTCTTTTGCTTTTTTGACCACTTAAACTTGATGGTTGAACTCAATCTTGTTCTTAAAATGTTGCTTATGAATTATAAAGTTAGTTAATAAAAAAAAAATAAATATTCAAATGATCTTTAAATTTTCTAGAAAAATAATTTATTCATTTTTCCGTACGAAAACGATCTCAGTCAATTCCATAAAAGAAAACCGAATCATTCCACTGAAATATTTAATTTCTTTACTGTTCCATCTGTCAGGAATTTTTTTTTCTGATGGAAAAAAAAATCATGTTCATACTGTTCCAACTTTTTTGTTTGCATTTTACGTATGGCTATAACTGAGGTCTTACGGAATGAGTAACCAGGCTATGCTCTGAACTTAAAAAGAAAAGCCGAATTAGAACTGAACCGAAGGTGCTCAGAACCTGCTCAAAACGTACTGATGTTTTTCCTGTTTTTTTTTTTTTTTTTTTTTTTTTTTTCTGTCAAATGTGACCTGGAAGTGTGAATGTATATGTGTAATCAGCTTTTTACTCAGCCTGCTCAGTCAATTTATTCTAAGCTCATAGAAAAGAAACATACATCATTCGAGCTCTGATGTGTCTGAATTTTTGTATAACAGTTCAGGTTGTGCTCTGAACTAAAAAAGAAAAACGCCTATTAAACAACGACATTAGGCGTTTTTCTTTTTTAGTTCAGAGCACAACCTGAACTGTTATACAAAAAGTTTGTGTTTCTTTTTTAGCTCAGATACATCAGAGCTCGAATTTGTGTTTCTTTTTTTGTTCAGAGCATGATCAGAGCGCGCTCTATGAGCTCAGAATTAATTGACTGAGCAGGCTGAGTAAAATGCTGATTACACATATACATTCACACTTCCAGTCATATTTGAGAGAAAAGAAAAACAGGAAAAACAGAAAATCATCAGAACGATCTGAGCACGCTCAGTTCAGAGCGCGCTCATATAGCTCGGGCTCAGTTCAGTGCTCAGCTCTGAACTAAAAAAGAAAAACGCCTATTAATACGTATGTATGACAGACATGGCTTAAGGTAGGTAGTTGACCCTCCTTAATAACGTCCGATTTTGCCAAATGCTTTCGCTTTAGATTTGCATTTACACGAGATCGTGGCAAGTGAAAGTGGTTTGAATAAAAATGGTAAGTATCCGCTGTAGTCATTTCTCCCATTCAATTGGCTAAGAGTGCGATTCCGTCCGATCCAGTTGATTTAGTTATTGATTACGTACAAAATTTGAACCTTATTTCAATTAAATCAAAAACGGTTTAATATTACGTATTTCTTTAAATATATATATTTCATATATTAATAATAGTTAAATGGTGATTTTTCTTTATTCAACTTAAAACTTAACTATACTATTTCTTTAGCGCTTCCTTCACGTAATTTTCTTCTTTATTTTGTTATTACCTAGATCTTTTATTTATTACTGTTAATTTATAAAACAAAATAAAAATTAAAATGCTATAATTGCGGAGAAATGATAAATAAATTGATAGAAGAAAACTTCTCGTTTCTGTTCGAATTGTTATAGGTGAAGTGAGTTGTATTTTAAAAATGTACTTAATTGGATTATAATTTGCGGATTTCACATGGCAAAATAACAACAAATGCAGTCGTATAGGAACTTGTTATTATTACGCGGTTACTGTTCCCAATACTCATGATCATACCGTTTAGGAAATGTTGCTACAGAGACAATACTGAGACTCCCAACTCGCAATCCTCTTGCCGCTGGCCCCCTCAATTTTGTTCAGTATTGTCTCTGGTTGCTACATCCTATTCCCGTTGGAGTTTCATAAAAGAGACGGCGAAATTATACAATCTGCAAAACCAGTCAAATCGAGTGACGTCTGTTATGTGCGGGAAGAGACCTATTCGTCTTGACTAAACTTGGTTAAGTTCTTTTTGTACACACATATATTTGCGATATTGTTTTCTGGGGAAGGATCTAGCAATGCACGCTCCAGTGCCCCTATTAAACAACCCACTGTACTGACTTATGGCGCGATTAGGACATACGTAAAGTAGTTTAACGTTTCCAAAGTGATAAATTAAGAAACCATTTTCTGACAGTAATGCTGGCGGAAGCTTTTTACATGTTTCGCAAGACGGTTACGTTTATTTTTTTATTATTTACGGTTCTAGAGTTTCACTTGTAAGTGCAAACTGTCAAGTGCAACGTGCCAGGCTGTTAATCAGCTATTAGCATGGGCAACAAATGTCGTAGAAGCCCTCAAAACGTCGCATTTGAAGTTACCAACAAGTCACAAGTGGACTAAAGTCATGTATACAATAACCGTGACTAGGTTTAACTTTTCTACGCGTGCGAAAAATATGTATCACCGAGCCCATTGATAAATGGAGTATTGCGCAAGATGTACTAGTCAGAGATGAATTAGCATATTTATCTGCTTTTCAGTGCGTTTGCTTTATCCACCGACAGTGACAGATGGAAGAAATTTGTCAATTCGTCAGTCTGAGCACGAAAAAACACAAAGTTACAACCCAACTCGAACCCAATTCAACTGTTTTAATTTTTATTTACATAAATTTCCGACTACTATGTTAAATTAGATTGCATTCCGTATGTGGGGGAACAAAAATGTTTTCTTCTTAACAAAATGACCTATACGTATAAAAAGGAGAGAATACAAAAATAAATAAAATGAATGATACAAATTTCGTTAACCAAAGTCAAAGATAGGCTGTTTTTTGGAGTATAACAAGTTATTCGATACACAATTGAAAAACGGTGCTCATTATAAATGTGTAATGTGTGTGTTTGCTCACTGTGGGCCTCGTTCTGTCTCACATGGAACTAAGATCTACATAATGCGTTATAAACTTAGGTAATTAGAAAACAAACTTAAAACGAACGAGAAGAGACGAAGAGGGTCCGGTACCGTGAACTAATTGTGGGAGACGTGTTCGTCGATCGGTTCTCCGTTTGGCTTGGTATTTTTGTTTGAACAATTGATGTTAATTCATCAAAATAGACGGTTGATGGTGTAATCTGTAATGTATTGATTTGGAATAGATTTTTGTTGCTTTCGAATGGAGATGGGAGCAGTTAAACTATGGAGTCTTTGCGAATCCTGAAATTGAGCTAATATAATCGAAATGGAAGGTTAGATTGTTGAGGTTTGTCGTACCACATGTAATTTTCAGTCTGTGGAGCCCTCATAACGCCAACACCGCCGCCCAAGCGACGGTAGTTCATGCAACCACAGAGTCTCCATTGGTTTGTTTCAGGATCATACACCTCGATAGTTTTCAAGTACGCTGAACCGTCGAAGCCGCCAACAGCGTACAGTTGTCCATTCACAACAGCCAGACCGACCTGTGCGAGAGAAAATTAATTAGTTTACGAAGAGGGCGTGACCAAAGGGTGGCGACTTACTCCACTTCGTCTAGATGTCATGGCGACAATCGGACTCCAGGTATTTGTATGTGGATTATATCGTTCGGCCGACGACAGTTCCATGCAGTCATCGCGTCCGCCAACAGCGTAGATGTAGTTGTTGAATACAGCACAGCCCAAGTGTTTTCGCCGCGTTGACATGGGATTGACGGCACACCATTTGTTTTGTCTGTCAAGGAGGAATCAATTGAGAATGTTCGAATCTACGCAGTGCTCTCTAACATACCTAGGATCGTAACGTTCGACGGTGTTCAGGGGGCATTGTCCATCCGAGCCACCGATGGCATACAAATAGCCTCCAAGTACGGCGACTGCAACTCCCAGCCTCCGTGTCGTCATAGGCGCAACCTGGATAAACATTTTGATTGAGAAGCTGCGAACGTATTTGAAATGTCTACGCTCACCTTAGACCACTTGTTTTCTTTGGGATCGTACCTCTCGACGTGGTTCAAGCATTGCACGCCGTCTTGCCCTCCGACGGCGTATAAAAATCCATCAAGGACTGCAACACCGACACTCGTACGACAAGATGTAGTCGGTGCTACATCGCACGACCATTGGTTTGTTTGTGGATCATACCTCTCAATGCTGTTCAAATAGCTCTGGCCATCGTGGCCTCCGACAGCGTAGAGCAGGTCGTTCAGTACTGCAACTCCGACGCCACAGCGACGCTTGCTCATGGGAGCCACCATTTTCCAGTCGTTTGTCTGTGGATCGAAGCGCTCCACAGATGCGATTGCATCGCCCGAACACCAACCACCCACGGCGAAGAGAACCTCACCGCGACGCGTCGGCTTTCGTGGACGAGTGCGTGGACCCTGCATCAATGGACGTTCTTGTGGAAGTAAAAGATAGTTCTTGGCCTCATCAACCAAGTCGCGGCACGCTTCATCGGACCGCACAAGCAGATCAGAGCCGACAGTGCCAACAAGGAATTTTGGGCTTAATAGTGGCAAACGAACATGTTGGAGGACCTGAAAAACTAGCAAATAGTAAATCATAACCAGAGCTGTATCGAGGACCTCACCTGAGCTAAATGCTGCCTCCTGTCAGCGGCATTGTACTTCAACCACGACATGACTGCGTTGAAAACTTGCTCCTCAGACCTCACATTCAACTCATCACTGCAAATAATATCGACCAACTGACCGACAGGCAACAACATAAACTCTTCGCTCTCCATCACCTCCTGGAAGTTATGTTGTGTAAATTTGTCAGCGATGCGCAGCAGTTCGCGACATGAATGCGTATCGGCAAATGCCCGTATACCCAGACAGTTGGTGGGATCTAGTTGCCGTTTCAAAAACTCACAGCAAATATCCTGTATCTCGACCAATTGCAACAGACATGCTGCTGGTAGCAGCGTCTGCACATTGGACTCCTCCACAATTATATGTGCCGTATAACAAAAATCAATAAGTAGTTCCATTGCATTTTCATCAATGTCTCGTATGGTAACTTCGGTTTGTCGTGACTCCTCCAGCTCACCCGTAAACATAGCCCGGAAGTAGGGGCTGCATGCCGACAGGATCACACGGTGGGCAAAGATTTTACGCCCGCCTACATTCAGCACAACATCGCACAGCTCACGGTGACGACGCAGGAGATTCAGCTCCGACAGTGTCACCTTTGGATGCTTCTCTGAGGTGTGCGATAGACGCGCCGGCGAAGGCGGCCGATCCCCTAAAAGTGGATCGCCCATTCTGTTTGCCGCCAAACGCAGCGGGGCAGAAGCCCAGCCCCACACAGCGTCTATCTGCAAGTAGAAAACAAATTTAAGTCAAAAAAGACACAAGGAGTGTTGGGTTGTCTAGCTCAGAAATGGCATGGGATAATTGGGTTGCATCCAGAGAACTGCTGTCCTATTGTTGAACTGGTGTCCAAACTATTAACGGCAACGAACGATAAGGGACTTGTTATTCAGGGTTTTAAAAACAAATTCTACTCCAGTGAGCATGACTTCTTTGGCTTTCCTACAAAGATGACCTGACAAGTTATATGAGGGAAGGATTTTAGTAGCCAAAACTGGGGGGTTTCTCCTAGGAGAAAAAGCAACTAATGATTTACTTGGCATGTGGGGCATATTACATCCCATGCAGGGAAAGACGAACAAACCAAGTTTACTCGCAGTGTCTCTACAAAGGCACACCTCAATAATTGTATCAATTACGATCTGCCTTCGACATTCGCCGCGCATATCTAATATCAAATTTATCGATGTCAACAGTCGAGACTAATGAAAAAGAAAGCGCACAATAATCTGATAGATTACGAACGCCTCGCTGCATACCTATTCAATAATTACCTATCTGGCAAAATTCGCCCAGATTAGTCACAGGCTAAAATAGGTCAGTACCTTTGATAGTTGAAGGACCTATAGAACAACCGACCCTGACTTTCGAGTATCCATGGAAATCAAGCAATTGTATAATAACACATCCAACTGGGTGTCATGTGTTTAGTTTCACCTCGAGCACCTGCAGCGGATGTAAGCCCCCGCAACATGCCTACAATTTGGTCACCCTCAATTGCTCAGTGGGAATATGTACACACAAAAAACACGTCCCCCCTTTTTTCTTTTTATAGTTTCTTTTTTTTTTAGCTTTTCTACAAATTTGTGGGCAAAATAAAATAGATTTCTTACAATGTACGACCTCTGTTCCAGTGGTGCTGTGGAGCTCCCACGGGCGTACAACACAATTTCAAAACCCAGCACGTTCCGTAAAAACTGCAATAAAAATGCCCAATCTCTAAAAATAGTAAATAGTCACAGCGGATGGAAATACATATGAAACGAATAAAAAAATAATATGCGACACACGAAACGAAAAAAAAAATACACAAACACAAAGGGGCGCACGACGTAAAGAAAAAAGAAATTAAAAAATGGGGAAAAAATCCGAAAAATTCACGCACGTCTGCTTTTCAGAACGAAACTTTTCACTTTTCCACTACCGACACCCACGTAAAAAGATTTGCAATCTATCCATTAGACGACATATTCAAGGGAAACAATGAAATTTTGTTTAGAAAATATAAAATTCAAACCTTTGTGGTTCTTTTTTCCACGGAGGAGCCAAAACACGAAAACCAATTGCAGTGAATTTTCAAAGGCGTTGACAAACACTCCACTTTTTCAAAACGGCGCCATTTATTCGCATTCTCTTGTTCTGCTTCAAGGCAATGGATTTTTTTTTTTAAGAAAAAAGGGCACTTGAGTTTTTGCTAAATAATTTTCCGTAACATAAAATATTTTCACGAAAATGAAAAATAAAATATCGTCTTCGTTGTCGATTTTCTTCTTCTTGTTGACTTGATGCAGATTTTTCTTCAATAAATGGATGATGTTGGTGAATTTAGTATTTTTTTACTCGCATGCGTTGGTAGCAATGGCTGGTGGTCGACAGGGCTGTGTTCCAGATGTTTGTGATTCTCGATTGAACTTTCAAATTCAGATCATAAGTAGGTACCTGGGTAGGTAGTTGTATTTTATTTCGAGTGTCAAAAATATAATGGAATATAAAAATTACTAACCTTTGTTTTTAGTTGGTAGCAAGGGTTTCGGGTGTCTGTTCTAAAAATATGTATTTGCCACAACATCTTCAGGGGATTAATTCCCGTTCTGTGAAAGAGTGAATCGAATAAATCGTTTTCAAATTCGCTTTCACGCATTGCTTTAATTTTTTCGATTCACTTTGTACTAAAATGCGATTCTGGTTCAATAAGTGAATATAATCATGTGTTCGAAAAAGGGTTGTCAATTTTAAAACTCTCACTAAAATCATTCACTTGCAATTGGGGCCGTGAAAAGAAATTATTCATATGAACAATTTTGACGTTTGGCTTCATACTTTCATAGATTGCGCGTGAAGGGGTGAAAACATTTTCGTTTCACTTTTTCACCTGAAATTTATTGCACATTTCAAACAATTCGACAGATGGTCACGTGTATTGATATGGCAAACGCCTAGCTATTGGATAAACCAGTGTTCTAAGCCATTTTATTTTATTAATAGCTCTTCACTAATTTTGTTGACATTCAGTATTTTTATCTTACGTTTGATGGCCATTTCACAACCCTGGGAACTGGGATGGCTAACTTCACCAACGCTCGTAAAAATTTGAATTTTTTTTATTTTCCCCTTTACAGCTGTGTTCAGCGTCATAATTTTTTTTTGACATTTTATGAGACTAATAGACAAATTTGATTCGGCAAAGTCTAGACGTTTCATACAATTGACGCATTTGTCATCCGTAAACAAGTTAAAGAGAAATTTTTCTTTCATTTGATCGCAATAGAGAGCTTTTCGCAGTAGAAAAACACAGAAAACAAAGAAAAATATCCGTGCACAACTAAACAATGCAGAGTGTTATCAATTCCGTTAAGGGCACAGCCCTGGGAGTCGCCGAATACCTAACTCCAGTTCTCAAGGTAAGCAATTGGGTATCTAACCTACTGTGGAATTAAGAGAACACATAGGAAAAAAGAAAACTTGCGATGGAGAATGGGAAAGACGGCTTTGTGTGGTATCCTGACACGATGGTGATTCATCTGTTTGTTTCTAGGAGAGTAAATTCCGGGAGACGGGTGTCCTTACTCCGGAGGAGTTTGTCGCAGCTGGAGAACATTTGGTCCATCATTGCCCTACGTGGCAATGGGCTGCTGGGGATGAATCGAAAGCCAAGCCTTATCTGCCCAAAGGTAAGTTGTGACCTGCAAGTGGGATGCAATTATCTTATCTTTTGCTCTACAGATAAGCAGTTTTTAATTACGCGAAATGTTGCTTGCTCTCGCCGATGCAAGCAAATGGAGTACGTTGGTGAGGAGATTGTCGTTGAAGAAGAGGGTGGCGATGGTGGTTGGGTGGAGACACATCAACTTAACGAGGATGGCGTAGCCGAGTTGGACGAGAAGGTGTGCGAGATGACTTTAAGCGGCAAAGATGACGACGATGATGAGATTCACGATATGGATGAGAATAATATTCCAAATGACGACGACGATGATGACGATGACGAAGCCATCGATATGGAGGAGTTTGAGGAGAGTGGCATGTTGGAGCTAGTTGATCCAGTAAGTAGGGCCAATTGAGATCTATTGAGTTAATCAATTGATATGAACTTTGGTGACCTCATACTCAATGTGGGCTGTTCGTTATTTGCGTTTCTGTATTTTCGCGCGGGCGAAACAATGTTGCAACATTTGTTGATAGACTTTGATCATTAACATTAACCTTTTCTTCAAGGCCGTTGCAACCACTACAAGAAAGCCCGAAACACCTAAGGCTACAACTTCCGAGGGCGGTGACAGCGGAGATGGTGGCGATTCCGTTTTGCATACAAGGACCTATGACTTGCACATAACCTACGACAAGTACTACCAAACGCCACGCCTCTGGGTAGTGGGCTACGACGAGGTGGGTTACAAAGGTTTCACACACAAACTTAACTCTCACTATATAAAATCGATAGAATCGTAAACCATTGACCGTGGAACAGATGTACGAAGACGTTAGCCAAGATCACGCTAAAAAGACTGTCACCATGGAGAGCCATCCGCATCTCCCCGGACCGAACATGGCATCTGTGCATCCCTGCCGCCACGCTGACATCATGAAGAAGATCATCCAAACCGTCGAAGAAGGTGGCGGCCAGCTAGGCGTGCATCTCTATCTGATTATATTCCTGAAATTCGTTCAAACCGTTATTCCGACAATTGAGTACGACTTTACACAGAATTTCACCATGTAAACTCTTGAGCCTCTGCAGCAGCAGCATTTGCAAATAGTTTTATATATATAATCTCTATGCTTTCACTTCAACTTCTCTCTTATTATCATTACGGCCCACAAATGGGACTTTGTCGATTTATTTGCGTTCGCTTGAGTCGTGTGCATGAGTCAACCGCTGGTCTGTCGCCACTTCCCTGAGATGATGTGGTGATGATGGGAATTTGAAAGTTGGGGCTGCTAACAGTCAAGTCTAATTTTTTTTTTTGCTAAGATTTTAATAATATTCATCGTAAACAACCAACAGAACAAGTGCAAATGTATAAATAGTTTTATTTTTAGTAAATTAAAACTGAGGTTTGTCTTTCGTGCATGTTGACCCAAACAGGTAACATCGACAGTTTGGTACGGCGGGTACTTGTTGAAAAAGGCCAAGAGTGAGTATCTATGCTAAACAAAGCCGAACAGTTCTAAACGACCTAAAATTGGTTTTGTACTTATTTTCCGGTGAATGTTTTTAACACCGTCGGGCTTTGTTTTCGACACAAATTCCAAAAAGAAGGGTGATCCCCGAATCCATCGCACATATCCATACCTATAGATCATCAGGTAAAAGTAAAAAAAGCCAACAAGTTAGTGCATAAGAACACGCCATCTTTCAATTTGCAAACAATTAGCATTTCAACTTGTGATAAGTGAGAGGCGGACAAACTTGGTTTTAGGTTAAAATTTACAAAATGAAATTTGAAAGAAAAAACCTATCATACTCTGACATTTTTATTTAACGTTCAACCACTCGAACTTCGCCAAATCTATTCGTTCCCCACGCGAAAAAAAAATCCTATTTCTGTTATGAATTTCCATACAAAAGTTTGAACTGTCATAATATATTTTACGGTCTCTAGAATTGGTATTCTGTTCAAAAGTCATAACAGAATAAAAGACGGGGGCGTTTTAAATAAATATTTGGGCCTCTATCTATTTGGCAAAATCTTTTATCCAATTCGAACTGTCAAAAACTCTTTTACGGTCTGTAGTGTGGAAAAATCTTTTATGAATTCTGTTAAAAGTCATAACAGAATAATGCTATGTTTCCACTTTCCACTAAATAAAGGAAGATTAACTTGACGTATTCTCTGTACTCTCTCGCTCTGTCCATTCGAGAGAGGATCACGTTTCACGAGAGAGGGAAAGAGAGACATTTTTCCATTTTTGACATCTTAGTTGTCATTTCTGTCACATGCAGCTCTGTTTGCTTTGTATTTTTGACATCTTGAGCTAGTGAAAGTGTGTTCACATACCGTACTGTATATATGCAAACCTGGTAATTTCCGGTGGAAACGTAGCATAAGAGACAGAACTTTTTTCCATAAAACGCATTTTTTTTCGAAACCCCGACTACGATTTATACAAGATATTTTATGGTCGAAATCTTTTATCCTTTACCTCTTACGAATTTTTACTCAGTGCCGTTCCTTAACTCGAAAAATTCTTAAAAGAGAGCCTCATCGAGAGAGCAAGATATTACCCCTCCACTGAGAATCTTACGAACTCAACAAATTTCTTGGTGATGGTATCAGCAAGCGGCAACATAAAATTGAATGTTGGAAGTCTTTTCCATTCTTACTACAAAAAAGGAACAGACCTTTTAACTTTGTTCTGTTCGCTCTTAAATTTATTTACAAAAATCAAGGGCGCACACAAACTTGGCACGTAGATGTCACCACCGCGGTGTGTTTCGTTTATGCCTCTTCTGTCTTCTCTGTTCTCTCTGCCTTTGCAACTTACCTCGACGAATGGCAACGTCATCCAATACTGAACGAAAAAGTAATCTATCTCTCGCTCATACGCATCTATTCAAACGGTGACGATTTCCCTCTTCTTGTCCCACATCCAAATAGAAAATCTGAAAACCAAAGAGCAAAGTCGCTTGCCGCCATATTTCATTTCACGATATTTTTTTTTTTTTGCTTCTCCTCTTTCGTCTCTTGCTCTTCCATTCCCAAACCATATATCCATTGCTACGTTTTCACCATTGCAAAAGCAAAATCCATTTTCGTGGTGACAAATACCTCGTCTGCCAGCGAATCGCAGAGGCGACAGAAATATCCTCCACATCGAGTGAAACCTTTGCAAAACTATCTTCCGAAATTGTGTTAAAATTAAATTAATTCGCCCACATCCGGTTACCCCGAGTGCACAATCAGAATCAAAAAGATTCGCTCTAAAAACGAAAAAGTAAAATATCTTTCGTCAGCAGAGAAAAAAAAAATTCTCTGCGAGCGAGCCGTGTGGAGAAGGCGTAGAGAAAATCATTTTTTGTCCTTCCCTTCTCGTTTATAGAATTTCTTTTCGTGCTACGCGTGTGTACGTGTGAAGTTTTCTCGACGTGTGAAATCAGAGAAAATTTTCGATCTCTGAGAAGAAAACAATAATAGAAATATTTGGAATTTGTGGAAATTTCCTCCCAGTGCAGTGTAATTTAAAACGGGATTTTGCAGTTGATTGCGATTAAGATTAACTAAAAGTGCGGCGAAAAAGTAAAAAATCGAATCAAACGAAACCAGATACGGTGATTAGGCTGGTGTGAGACATTTTTTTTCTTCCTCGTCGTGTTCCCTTTTTTTTCCATCTTATCGGGTGTCGTTATCAGGCTCTCTCTATCTCTCTCTGAAGGTTTACATTGGCGAGTGACTCGCGCTCTCGCTCGCTCTCTGTATTGCTGAAGTGCTGATTATATGTGTCGCGATAAATGGGTATTTTGTGAAAAAATTTTCAATCTCATGATGGGTGAGCGTATTTCGCAAAAGTGTTAGAATAGAGTGAATTTTGGTGGAAATAGTTTTTGTTTTATTTTATTTTTTCTGTTACGGTAAAGTGAAGTGAAAGACCTTACGAGTGGCTAATTTTAAAGAGGAGAAAAGCTGGACGAATTGATATCGTAGTGGTCCCCGTTTCCCCCTGTTGACTACCACGGCCAACTTCATAGATCGTATACATACACGATTCCGATTCCGATTCGACATCGACGGCGACATTTTTATATATAAAAATTTTTTTTTTTGTGTGTTTGGAGAGAAGAAAACCGCGATTTTGCTTATTTTCCTCATCCATCCAGTGGCAGTCGACCGCATTCCCAAACCGTCTAAATGATGGCGTTGCCAATGAACTCTTTATATTCGCTAACGTGGGGCGACTATGGCAGTTCGCTTGTGTCGGCCATTCAACTTTTACGCTGTCATGGTGATTTGGTAGACTGCACTCTGGCGGCTGGTGGTCGAAGTTTTCCAGCCCATAAAATAGTCCTGTGTGCAGCTAGTCCGTTCCTTTTGGAGCTGTTAAAGGTAAGCTATTTGGAGGCAAATCGTTTGCTAATGGGATACTTGAAATATTTCCCGCCCAATTGGAGGAATGGAAGTGGACAAGTGGTTCAGTGGGAGATAGATAGCAAGTGGTTTGTTCGCTCCCGAGATTGAGCTCAAGATTTTTGTAAACAGAGATCATTTCGTGTTCTATTCCCTCCACACATTCACATCGGCCCATAGCCAGGCCGAGAGGAAAGAGAAGTGCCCTCTTTTGTTGGATTTGCTTTTGTTTTTCTTATGCTTCTTTGCTGGCGCTGGCACAGTGTTGGTGTGTTGGATTCGAATTTTCACCCTCCTCAGAGAAGAAGTGTGACTCCTCTCAAATCGCAACGCAATCAGTAAATTGCTTGTCCATCTGTGGCTCTATTGAGTATGAGACTGAGATGAGACATACCCTCTTGCTTACATCATTGCATTCCCTCTGCTAATTGTCATTCTCATGACAGGTGAGTTTTGTTTTACCCTATGAGTCCTATGACTATCTATCTCTAACGGAAGAATGTTCCAATTAGAGGTAAGAGAACAACACACGGTTTTCTTTGCACTTGCATCAGTGTCAAATCAACCCTTCAGGGTCGTTTGAGAGTTGTACTACAATCTACAAAGCGAACAGGGGTAGATTTGGGATTCAGTTTAGCTTCTATCAAAACTGAATGTAGGTAGGTGCTCACTGCTCGGAAAGGAAGACGCAGAAATTGATTGATGCTTTGCTCTTCTCTATAAGTGTTTTGAGTACAGTTTCTCTTCGTAGAGATTTTTTTTTTTTTTTTTTTGTTGAGTTGAGTCTAGTTAAAAGAGTGGTCGACGAAAATGAAGAACAAAAATAACAAACGAGGATTGTTTTGGTCGCTCAGTTTGCGGTTTGCGCGGTACTTTGGTGACAGTGATCAGTGTACTTTTTTTTCGATGAAGCTGATAGGTAATTCTGTGCTACTGCAGTCTGCAGGTCGCAGGTGTATTGCATCTACCTGTAGTTGTTGATGTTCATTTTTACAGTATTTTGTAGGTATTCCGCCTAACTATCGAAATGCCTTTTGATGCATATTTAGAGGTACAAGAGGTTAATAATTACGGGAATGGAGGGACATTTCTTTTCATTTTAATAATGATTAATGAGTACGGGAACGCTTTAGTAACATTTAGTACAGATTCTAAAGATTTCGTAAAGTTGATAGCGTACCGTATTAAGTCAGGCAGAGTGATCAGAACATCTTACTTTGCTTGTCAAATTGCTAAGAAAAAAAAAATTGTTGTCAACGTAAAGAAAGTGACTAACAATAATAACCTTCTCCAACACGAGTACCTATAGAGATAGACATAAGCGTGTCCCAAGCCCTTTTACAAATTTTGACAGCAACCTACATTTTGTCAGACTTGTTTAGTATCTAACTCTGATAGCTGGCTGACTTGATAGGTCTGTTCATTTTGTATTAAGAATAGAAAAGACTGTCAAAATGGGAGTGGTGGGGATAAATTCGCTCACAGAGAGAGACACTTACAAAAAAGTTAGGGAACGCATTTGTTGTAGTAAACTAAATGACAGATATAATTCAAATATTCAAAAAAGTGCTACGAAAACTCGTTAAAATGTCTGTCGCCTGCTAATACACAGCCCTATTGCGAAGATCAACTATCAACCGATTGACGATTGACAAATTTATCAATTAAAATTGATGTTGGTATTGCGAAAAACAATTGATAAAAATATAGCCTATTGTGAGCATAATGCCAAAAACAAAGTTATTGTGAATGAAAACTCAACTTTGACAGTTCTAAAATATTTGATCTGAAGAGTTATTGTTACGATTTTTGCAAACAATTTAATAAACAATAATTACGAGTGTTAAATCTATGAAATTTATTGAAAACCATTTCATCGGTGGAATTATTTTTTGATGATGACCAAGACGAGACAGAGTACGCGGAATTGGCTGCTATACGGAAGAGTTTGCGAGTCGCATCTAATCCTTTGGAACTGGAAAACCGAAGGTAGCTAATTTCATTTCCAAGGAATGCTTTTGAGGTGCATTCCGTGATTTTTTGGAAGATGATGGACCCAAACTTAAACCGATTAATTGCAGCTCTGCTTGGTCTTGCGCAGTCAACAGCAACAGTGTCCTTTATTCTAAGTGAACTGCTAAACGCGTTATGGAAAATTACATGTGCCCAAAATGGATAAAAGTCATTACGCATAGGAAGAAATATCTATATAGGTATATAACTATATCTAGCCCTTAAAAATTAACAACAATAACAATTAAAAACGTTGATGTTCAACATTTTCTTTTAAGAGTCGTCCTTATCAACACCGAAAATGCGATTGATAGAAAAATTGACAACTACCGATAAAATTGTTCAAGATTGACATTCACAATACCGATTTGTCAACCGACAATTGCTGCACATTCACAGTCGATCAACACTTAATTGATAATTGATCTTCGCAATAGGTACCATTTAATAAAAATTTATTGATAAGTAGGTATCAACTATCAATAATTGATAGTTGATCTTCGCAATAGGGGTGACGATTTTAATACGCAAGAAGTCAAAAAATAATCAACGCATATGCCAAATGGGACAACAAATTTCAAATCAGCTGTCAATTGTTAGGTGACTGACAGCTTTTCTACTTCTTTCACCAAGTAATTTGTTGAGTAAAAATTCGTAAGATTGGGACGTTCGGATTCGTTGTTTAGTAAGTCTGACAGCTGTCTGACTAGATGTAGGTAGGTATATCAGTTTTCATCTCATCTAAGTTGCATAGTTCGTGGATGACGTAGGAAGAGTGGCTAGTTGAGTTAATTTAACTAGATTTTTGAATGAGCCCATTAACCATTCAAACGCTGTCAAATGGTTTGCAAATATTACACACCAATACAGAAAAAATAGGCAAATACGACTAAAAGAAACCTCTCAAATAATGTCAACTCATGGTTTTCTCAGCTCCCTCCAAACCCTAAATTGCACAATTGGATATCAATCGATGAAATCGTATTCGAAGATCGCAACACTGCTTACCTATGCACAAGCATAGCTCTGTCATATGGGCCAGTTGAATAATCTACTTAAATTAATAAAAAAAAAAGCAGTAGAATTCACAAACACACTTCTAATTCCACCTTCAACATTCTTCTAGCTAGATTTCTGATAATAGTGCGTTATACGAGCTTTCTGCATGTTCGCTTCCCTCTCCCTCCTCTCTGTTTACAAAATATAATTTTCTTTCTCTTAAAATCAATTTCACCTGCGACTACCGCGAGAGTGAACAAGAGAATCAAATATCAAACTATCACCAAATAACCTACTTATCTCTTAAGCGAACGATATTCCATCTCCATGTATCCCACATGTCCATCCCGTCATCTGTCTTAAATGGGAAATAAGAATAAACAAAAACGCAGTCAATTGTCGTCTCCTCTCATCCCTTCTCTCTGGTTTAAATGCGCTCTGAGCTCTGACTCGCTCACAGTCACAACAAAATTTATTCTTCTTCTGCCTACTTACAGAATACGCCATGTAAACATCCCGTGGTAATGCTTGCCGGTGTCAATGCCAACGATCTAGAGGCTCTTCTTGAATTTGTTTATCGCGGTGAGGTTAGTGTTGATCACGCTCAACTGCCATCACTGTTGCAGGCAGCACAATGTCTCAACATTCAAGGACTAGCCCCACAGACTGTTACCAAAGACGACTATACAACCCATTCGATTCAATTACAGCATATGATACCCCAACATCATGTGAAAACTCTTGTCGATGTTTGCCAGGACGAGGTATGCTATTCCACAAAAAAAAAAAGAGTTTTAGGTTTAAATTATGTTTTTTGCGTTTTAGGAACAGGAACAGTTGATTGCCACTATTGCCAATGCCCCACAACAGACCGTACACGCTCAAGTAGTTGAAGATATCCACCAAGCCGGGCCAATAATCACTGATGTTGGCGAAGTTAAAGACGTAATCACTCAGTTTTTACCAGCACGGAAACGAAGGCCGCGTGTTAAAAAAATGTCACGTAAGTGAATCTTGGATAAAATGACAATTTCCAGTTTAAATGATGTGTCCAAATTTTCAGCGATCGAATCAAAAATCGCGCGCACCGACGAAATGGACAGCATCTTGACGACACCAACAACGACAAATCAAATTCAAACGATTACCACACATGAAAATGGAGAGACCGTTGCAATTACATCGACGCCAATCAAATCGGAAGTTCAAAAGAATAATGAAACTATGATAACCGTATCGGACGTAAATGTTACCCCATCAACGCCAAATACATCATCCGCATCTGGAGGGAATAATTCGTCTTTAAAACCTGGAAGCAAGCGTAAGTTCAAATGGAGTTTGTGTTTCTCGAAATTCGAGTTTTTACGTTCTTCTTTTATTGTATTCGATTGCACGTATTTTTTGTAAATACTTTTCTCTATTCTGATAGAATCCCGATCACGATCCCTATCCGAACAGCCGGCTACATGTCCCATTTGCTACGCAGTAATTCGTCAATCGAGAAATCTACGACGCCACTTGGAGTTACGACATTTCGCAAAACCAGGTGTTAAAAAAGAAAGAAAATGTTAGTGCTTGTTATAAATCCTCAACTGCCATAATGTGCATAACCAAAACCTCCCATTTTTAGCATTACCGGGCGGATCGAAAAAGCTACCGACCACGCCAGCTACGGCAAATTCTGGCACGAACACCGCAGCAACAGGTAGCGGAACAGTTCCCCAAGTTCAGACCGTTCAATCATTACATACGCTTCAAGCAGTGCAAGTGAAAAAGGAACCCGAAATGATCTCAACAGCTGGCGGCAATCAGGTATCTGTAGCGGTTAGCTCTTCATCTCAGCAACAGCAGCAGCAGCAACAACAACAACAACAACAGCAACAACAACAGCAGCAGCAACAGCAGGTTCAGGTACAGGTACAACAACAACAGCAGCAGCAACAACAACAGCAACAGGTGCATCATCAAATCATTGATCAATCGGGTAACATAACAACAGCCACAGGCAATGGTCAACCGACAATTGTCACACAGCAGGAACATACGGACGGCACAACATCGCTGTCCATAGCACAAGTGCAAACGCTACAAGGCCATCAATTGATTGGAAATATCAATCAGGTGAATATAAATGACTATCATCACCACCAACAACAGTTGTGAGACTTAGACACACATACAATCCAAAAAACCAACCAACCAAACACCATCACCAAATCAAAACCAAACCACTCCAATCTTAAAGTTTTCTCTCCCCCTATTCAAGTTTGAGTTTTTTTTTAAGTAGCTTTTATATATATTTATATACTTAATCTTTTCTTTTTGTATAGAATTTCCAATTGGAATCTTCCTACCTCTTAAATCTAGCTAGTCTGGGGAAGGAGTCTTGTGTAAATTGTATATACGCTAATAGTTTAGATTCTTTGCCTTGGGACGCATTATGTGTTTTCATAAGAAAATATTATACATATTTTATAACGCACTGACGGTTATATTATTGTTAATTAAATACTAAATAAATATTCGTTGCTACTTACTGCTTGATTGGTGAAGAGTTTTCAAAGCTCTCTACGGCTTTGCATAGATATATTTAAAGTTTATTTAAAGTGTCCATATTTAAACTGGGCAGGGGGACCAGTTAACTATCTTCCTTTTGTTACAATCTACATAATAAATTTAGTACTTACTTGGTTAAGAAATTAAACATATTGCAGACTAATGTTGGCCGTGCTGACTGGTTGTTTACTGCAATTTTATGCCTACTCAAGAGCGCTTTAAGATTCCTATGAATGATTAGTTTTAGCTATAAAACATTTATCACCTTTAAGAAAGACGATATCAACCCGCTGGGAGCGTGGGCGCCATTTTAATCCCCATGATACAAAAGTCGTTTTTCTTTTTTCGTTCAGACACATCAGAACTCGAATTTGTGTTTCTTTTTTCGTTCATGCTGAATTTCGTGATCACTCAGCATGATCAGAGCGCACTCAATGAGCTCAGAATAAATTGACTGAGCAGGCTGAGTAAAAAGCTAATTACACATATGCATACACACTTCCAGGTCACATTTGATAGAACAAAATAAAACAGGAAAAACAGAAAAACATCAGAACGATCTGAACGCACTCGGTGTGATCAGTGATCAGCTCTAAACTAAAAAAGGAAAACGCCTAAAGAAAGCATTTTTTGAATGTAATTAAGGTTAGTTCACCCGAATTTTGATTAATAAAATCATCTTCATAAGCGTTTTTCTTGAACGAGAAATACTTGACGTAATTTGTACGTTGCTTCGTGCATAAAGGCCCAAAGGTGCATGCACAATTTTAAAGCAACCACCGCCAATACGCGGATATCGTTGCTTCCGATTTCGCGTTCACCCTTAACAAAAGAACAAAAAGGACCTAGTTTTAAGCACCAAATATAGCAATAAATACACAATATATAATATAAATTAACTTTCTAAACCAAACCCAGTGATTTTTTGTGTTCAAAATCAATTGAACATACAGGCAGAAACTTATTCTCCCGGTCGATGGTGCTTGCTTTTATTTTCACTACTTAATACTTAATTCTTATTCATCCTGCTTGTTCCTGTAAAAGAATTGTGCTGTCGCTTGCTCACTAACATATATACCTAGTATAATAATTTGCATAGTTCCACTAAGGTGCAATACATGATCATATCGTACTTTAAAGAATATGTGAACTTTATTTTTTTTTTTTATAAATATTTATTTATCTCATAGAAAGTATGCATCCGCAAGTTTGAAACAAAAATGTTTTTCTTCTTTGGTTGGACCTAGTTTTACGAATAAATAAACAAAATTTTGCATATTTATTAAGAAAACCTAAGTTGTAGACTTCTTTTCTGTAGTTTTGGATAATAAAAGTGGATTTATTACATCGGCTATTTAAACAACAGCAATATAATTTTATTTTCAATCTTCTTGCATTTATTTCTTCACTCTTACAAATTTTTTTTTCTGTACGCCCCCAGTTCCATTACAACCCTCCACCCCCTCAAAGTGAATAAAACGAAACATACTTTTAAATATAAAAAATAAAACAACATTTTAGCCAATTATTTATATGTAAAACCAAATACATGTTGACCAACTCTTGTCTTTTTTTCTTCAATTTTTTCTCGTTTCATCTCCACCACAAAAATAAAAAAATCAAATCAAATCAAAATCTTTGATTCCATTATAGCAGAAAAATCATAACATTTTGGTTAAAAAGGTTTTTATTTTAAAAGGCAGCAATAATACGTAATGATGATCAAATTCAGATTCGCCCGATGACAACAGGTTATATTTCATAAACCTGGTGCCTACGGCGGAGACCAATACTACCACCACCACCACCACCTCCACCACAGCTATCACATCTACAGATCAAGATCATTATGAATATCAGCAGGAGAATGTTTCCAATGAGAGCAACAATCAGCAGCAACAGCAACAGATACAAGAATATTATAACGATGTGATTGAACAACACCACGAAGAGGAAACTGAACACGAGGTAGTCGAACAACATCACGAACAACTTGAATCGGATGAAGTGTTGTCGGAGGAACCCTATCAAGTAGAAGAATACCAACGAGACCCCCTTGAGATAGATGAACTCCCTGCTGAAGAGTCGAATAATAAAAGTCCTGCTGCTGAAGAACAACCTCATGATGACCATCAAGATGACGTCGATGAGGAGCAATTCTTTATTAAATAAAACAAGTATACATGCATATATCAAAATTACAAAACAAAGAAGAAAAGATCAGAAAAACCAACAACTTTTTAACCATTAAGTTCAGGGTGCTGTAAATACTTAATTAGTCTGTATACATTATGAGTAATATAACAAATATATTATAACAAAACATATTTGTATAGAAATGTGTGTCAACTTTTTGGAAAACCAAACAAGCAAATCTTTACAAAATGAAACACAAAAAAACAACTATACATAAATATAATATATATTTGTATTTTTTAGCGTAAACAATTTTTCTCTCTTGACACATAAGGAAATGGCAAACTTTTATCATAATATAAAGTAAACGTATTTATTTAACTTAATGCTAAATTTCTAAAGAACTTTACAAATATACCAGAGTAGTTTGACAAACAACACGACAACAAAAGCAGAGTAAGCAAGTATTTTTTAAGACAAAACAAACATCATTGTAATGCATAAAGTAGCACAACTAACTTAACACTAAACTTGAATTTGATTCAACTATAACATACAAACAAATTAATGCAAAGTTGTTATAAATAAATATTATTGATTGAACACAATTAGTGGAAACAAAAGAAGAAGAAGAAATGAGAAATCTTTAAAATAATTTAATTGAAATTAAATTATGAATCTTATATTAAATTAAATGTAATCTAAGTGCGAAGAGAGCGAAGATAGAAATTAAGTGGAACATAAGAATCATTTGAAAGAAAACGCAATAAATTGGTTTGTTCATATACAAAAGTGTTGTGGCGATTTTTGGCTATACCAGCGGGGTTTGGTTACTTTTTCAATTGCAAGTTTTTTATTAACCCCGACAGGAACGCTGTTTGAGTGTCAAATGGCACATTTAAAAATCTAGTTATCTAACTAGATTGGTCTGGGAGTAGATGGAACTTGAACGCAAAAACTAATGTCGTTTTTGGAATCGTCCGGAATCGGTACACTTCGGAAACTGTTCCATTAGCACAAAAAATACTCGATTTGAAGTCAGAATCCACTCAAGGAGCACTCACACAAGTGTATAATTTATGTATTTTTTTACAAATCAGCTGACAGCTCTGGTAGATTATTTTTTGGCATTTCACTTGTGGCTTCAATCAGAGGCAGTTTTCTTGTTCCATTGGATTACAGAATGAGTGGATCCCCGACTGAAACCAATGGAAAACAACATAAATTGGTCGGTAACGTCACTTGTCATACGACAGCCACATTTGCGAACAGTCAACTTTGTACTCGGTCAGGAATTTCTTGAAAAATCTGGGGTCGAATCGCCACTTCCGTGAACGAACTACACGTTCACGGAATTAAGTTGGTTTTACATATGAAACAAAAACAAATTCCGTCACGAAATGCTCGTTCACGGAGGACGTGATTTGACCCCCGATCGGAACCCAAATTGCGTTCGAAGTAATCGTTTCGGAACAAAATAAATGAAGCATAAAAATGAGTTCAACCACATTAAAATATTCCGCAGCAATTAGTTGTCGGAGAGCTTCGAAAAAAATCTGCCGTTTAGCTGTCAAAAGTTAGTTGTCATTCGGAGAATTTTTTCGAAAGTTGTATCAAAAGCGGAACGGATATCTCGAATGGAATTTTGTACGAAATCGGAGGAAATTCCATTCCGAACGGGTTAATATTTCGAAGAAAATTCTTCCCTTATTCTTTATTTGTGACTCTCGTCTGTGCAACTTTTGCGTACACAAACGAAATTCGATCAAATTTAGTTAAAGTGATGCATTATCGTAGGGTAACAGACCACATATTCGGTGCCAGCGAGGTATCCGTTGGAACGGAAAATTCTACGCAACGCACACTCTTTCGGAGGCTCAAATTCCATTCGAAGTGTCCGACTTCGGAAGAGAAATAAACAATTGCGAAGGCGCAACGCACTCTTAATCGTAAACAAATTCTGAAACCAATTTCTGTCGGACGATATCGGAACCTAGCTGTCAAAAATTTAACAAAAAAAAAAAAATTCACTTCATCGCACTTCAACGTATTTCGCCGATATGCGTTACAAAATGTCGGAATAATTCTTCGAACAGTGTTTTCCCGAATAAAATCGGATATCGTATAAATCGGAGTTTTTTCCGTTCCGAAGGATATCTCGCTAGGGACGATTGGCAAGAATCCTGTCTTGTCTAACCCACATTACGTATCCAATTCCTTTGACAGCTGTCGTTTCACAACGTGTACGTTGCAAACTGTAACCATTCGTGCGGTTATTATTGTTGTTAGACAACACCCATCCTTGTTTGTTACTGAACGCGGCGTGAATGATGACGACTCCGGTCCTTTGGTTTTAGCGAAATAAACTCTCTGTGGAAACATCGAAAGCCTTACAAAATCTATAAGCAGCAGCCGAAGAGGTGGTCCGCATTCAACGAGCTGTTCAAAATAAAATGTTGGCGCAACAGAAAACAGATCCACATTGAAATGCTCATCGTTTCTCTCTGTTCAGTCCTTTCTCTCTTTTCAATTAATATGACCAGCAGAAAATACCAATCCTGAACCTACTTTCTGTTATTTTTCCTTTGACTCGTATTAAAGTTGTATCCCCGTCACATGTGTTTCATGTGGTGTTACCAATTAATAACTGACTCGAATACCAAAAGCCCATGTCAGAGCTAATGAGCATTTTCGCCGTTTCTTCAGCATCCCGCCATTCCAAAACTACGAACAAAAAATACCGCTGAATAAAAGAACATTCAGCTCTTATGAACGAAGATTAAGAACATCTAAAAAGTAATTTATTCTAATCCTGCGGGCATTACGCAGAAGATTAATCGTACTTACATGTGTTGACAGTTCATTTTCATAGTGAGTACAGCGCTTTGCTTATTTTTTGTAACATAATTTATTTTCTCTTCTACATTTTTACACCGACAACTTAATCCAAAAAATATATATATTTACAAATAAAAAAGAACGGAAGGATCCTTAAGTGAAAATAGATATGTTAAGGAAACTCATTAGAGAAAACAATAATTTAAGTTGTGTAGAGAAAAACAAAATGGACAGAGAAAGAGTTCGAAGAGAAGGTAAAAAAAAAAAAAATCCTGGCACAATTTTTGGCGTTTCTTTTTCTTGAACAAAAATCAAAATCTTTGTAATTCTTACTTAAATTTACTATATAATTCTGTTTCCTAGTGGCACAACTACAAAAGGTTACACCCGAGCTATTTATGGGTTTGTGTAATTGTATTTTTGTTCCGGGATTTGTGCAGGTAGGACAACGTTGATCCCATTAAGTACAAGTATCGATTCGATTGCAATCGATACTTAACGCTATGGATAGCCTGACATAATCGTTTTGGATTTAATTCTTGTGAATTTCTTTTGCTGTTTATTTTGATTTAACTATAGGTTTGGTTGTTTGTTTCATTTGCGTCCCCATTTGCTCAGCCTTTTCAGATTGAAACACTCTCCGAAGAATTTGTCTAGCGAGTGGTAGAGATGTGGTCGTACACCGGCCAAGCCGTGGTCCTCATCGGGGTAGCTCTGCAAATAGAACATTGTAAACAAGACTATCGAGAAACAGATGGGAAAGGTACTTACAATCTGCTTGAAGGGAATGTCACCCCTCTCCAAGTTCTTTGCCAGGATCATGGCCTGTTGGTAGTGGACATTGTCGTCCAGAGTTCCGTGGACGAGGAGGAATTTCTTTCCTTTGAAGTTCAATGCGCGCGTACTCAGACGAGAGTTGGCATAACCTTGTGGGTTTTCCTCTGGAACTCCCATATATCTCTCCGTGTAGATCGAATCTATTCGGATTTGCAGTTAGCTACGCAGGGAACTAAAAACTAATAACTTACCATAGTAAGCCCAATCAGTGACGGGAGCTATTGAGGCCGCACATTTGAATGATCCCGAGAGGTCGTTTGCCAAGGCCAGTGCAGCGGCATAGCCTCCATAGCTCCATCCCCAGATTCCGGTGCGATTGGCATCGATATAAGGCAGATTTTGTTGCAGTGACCTATAATTTAAATTTTGTATGATTGCCCTGGGCATTTGAAAGCGTTTAACAAACCTCGTAACCTCAATCTGATCCGTGATTTCAACGGTGCCCAACTTCAGATAGATGGAATGCAGCAGTTTGTCGCCTCTCAGCCCGGATCCTCGTCCGTCGATTTTCGCATAGATCACCGATTGGTTGGACGACAGGTACGTACCCCAATCCATGCCCCATTTGTCGATCACAGAGTACGAGTCGGGTCCGCCGTACACATCCACCAACATCGGGTATTTGGTGTTGCCACTGCGGTCGACATTGGGAGGCAATTGCAGCAGGACTTTAGCGGTGAATCCGTTGGCAATATTGATTGTGTGGATTTCCTGCTCCGGGAGAGCAGTAGTCGCCAACTCGTTCTTCAGATTTCTATTCAGCTCCCAGTCGATCACTTTGTTCAGCTTCACTTCACCTGGTAATGGAGATGGAGTGTGTAATTGGTAATTTGGTGCTCATTTGATAGCTGCTTACCGTTTTTGACCGACCATTCATAGATGGCGTGCGACGGGACATTTGGACCCAGCGAACTGATCACAACGTAGCGCGTGTCGCTGAATTCTGCTCCGAAATAACTCTGTTGCACTCCTACACAAACAGAAGGTATGTTCTTAGTTTCTAAAACTTGTGCTGTCAGGACTTACCATCGATTGGAAGGTTACAGGTAAGGCATTGTGGCTTCTGGTCTGTCGCCGCTTTAATCGCGTAGACATGCAGAACATTTGAGGCGTCTTCGGTGTTTGCGGTGTAGAATATGATGTTTGTCTCTGCGTCCCAATGGAGCACCGTTGTGACCACATACTTTCCGCTGGTAATTGGCAAAGGAACGCTGCTCGTACTTTTGGTCGACAAGAGGTTCAAGTGCCTAAAGTCCCCATCTTCGCCTTGTCGCGAGGGCAACAGCAAAGCAATCTCACTGCCATCTTTGTTCTTCAGAGGCTCGGTAAATAAATCCACCCAACCGGTCTTGGATTCTATACTATAAGTCTTTGGAAAGACGCCATCTTATTGAACAACAACTGACACACAGTCAAACTGAGCTTACCTCACTCCTTCGAAGGCCCTCAAATACCTGCATATACGCCGCATTCTGTATCCTGTTCATCCACACGGAAAGCACGTTCTGCTCGTTTAGCCAGGACACCACGGTTATAATGTGACTTTGGGTGTTGAGGGTGCTCGGCACTGGAATCTCCGTGAGGAAGTTATTCGATTTTAATGCTAGCTGCAGGTCGGCAGTAAAAAGTCTGACATATGGATTCGGGGAACCGGCTTTTGGATAGGCAACCGGCTGATTCCAGGGATATTGGTAACGCAAATCACCCGCTTCGCCGTAGTAGGGGAAGTTTATGATTTTCGTCGGCGCATCATCGAACTGAATAAATGCAATTTTGGTTCCATTCGGATTGAACCAAACGGCGGAATTCGATCCGAACACCTCCTCTTCGTACACCCAGTCTGGGATACCATTAAATATGGTAGGGTTTGTGTCATCGGTAATCTGAATCTCTTCACTATCCAATGCAGTTGGCTTGTAAAACAAATTTCGTCCAAAGTTGATGATCAGGGCGTTGCCAACCGGCGCCCATTGTACCAGATATAACAGCTGCTGGTTGCCTTTGATCTTGAGGGGGTGGACAGCTTTTGTCTCAAGATCCAGTATATCGTACTCGGCTTGAAAACTATGGCGGAATATCTACAAAAAAAAATAAAAAATCGTATTACGATCCACATGGCTTCCACAGCGTAGAAAAGCGCATACCTTGAGGTGGTTTTTACCCAAAAGCAGGTAGTTCCCATCGGCCGATTTCTCAAACACCGCGTACTGTAGCTGTGGATGATAGTAGTTGTGTTATTTTATTATACAACACAGTAATTTTTCAGCAAACATTTACCTTATCATCGTGTAGTAATGGTGTCCGTTTTCCACTCGCTACATTATATTCGTAAATGTGCTGAAATATTGTGGAATGATTTGTGAATTAAGCCAAAATATGAAAAAACTCTTCTTACGTTGCCTTCCTTAAAGATAATATTTGTGCCCGATGACCATGATCCGTTGAATCGTTTCGCCTGCAGCTTCCCCGAAAGGATATCGTCTAATTTAATACTATTGCCAGTTTGTGATGATGCAGCATCTTCCGAATCACTATTATTAACTAAGAGTACCACAGCTACAGATATGAGACCGATGAGGACGATGGCGCCGACCACCCCCAAGATGATGCGAATATTTCGAATTCGCTTTTTTGAGTAGATGAGGTCCTGGTTGGAAAGAGATTGTAAAAAAAAAGAATCAATAAAAATGCAAAGAAAGTCAATAAATGGGTTTTAAATGTTTTTGTTGTGCACCTCTTGATGGTATGGGGACAAAAGGATTGAAAATATCCTTTATAATCCTTTTTGAATTTAAACGGGCGCTTAGGTATACAAAGTCTTAGTTTTGGTGAAGGAACAGGTAACCCCAAGCAAAAGGTCGACCCGGTTACCAGTGGTTTACTCTCGTTCATCGAATGCACAGCCTCGTGCAGAGCTATCTCCGCAAACTGTCTCCCTTGCTGTAGATACTTGTGTTCAGAATTTAATAGTTGAGTCCCAAACTCGATTAGGAAAAGGGATCTGGTCATTTATTCGTTAAATCCATTCCGTTTTGAAACTAAATGCATTCTCAAAAAGCAGAAGCTCTCATTTGGAACAGAAAACAAAACTAACCGAAATGAGGAAGAAAGACAGCAACCGTCTTGGAAGCTCTTTAAATATTAAAAACCTTCAAAACCTTTAAAAAGCGCGTTTATAGTGGCTGGATCCGAAACTGTGCCCAAAATGTCGAGAACTAGGGACCCGTGGATATACCAAGACACCGAGGACAAAATCGAGTATCGAAGATCGTGGAAGATTAAAGCGAACGCCGAAACCGACATTCAACGTAAAGTGCCTCTACGAACCGAGTACCGAGTATAGCTCACAAGAGCTGTACAAAATCGCCAAGGATATTGTTGGCCGAAAAAGCAACACCAACCATCCTGTCTTGGATGTGGACGGCACGCTATTGGTAACAATAGTAAAACAATTGAGGGACCACTTTTGCGCCCTGTTAAATGAGGACTTAGATGATCTGAGTGCAACGATGAGCTCTCAACACCGGGCCCCCTAAAACTGCAGAAATCAAATCTGCGATCAAACTCCTAAAAGTTAACAAAGCAGCTGGACTTGATGGCATACCAGCCGAGTTCCTGAAAGCAGATCGCGACATAACGGCCTGTATCCTGCTACCACTAACACAGGCTATATGGGAAAATGAAAAATACCCCAGAGACTGGAAGGATGGAGTTATTGTTAAGATACCCAAGAATAGAAACCTTAAAAACTGCAACAACTGGTGTGGTATTACCGTTTTGTCTGTCTTCCCCAAAAAAAAATGGCAACTATCATTCTCGAACGGATAAAGGACAGGATCAAAAATACGCTCAAGAGGCATCAAGCGGGCTTTCGTAGTGGTCGGTCCTGTATCGATCATATCAACACCCTGCGTATAATACTCGAACAGTCAACCGAGTTTACGTTACCCCTGTAACTTATGTTCGTAGACTTTGAGAAGGCCTTTGACCGAGTTAACCACGATTGGATCTGGAAGTCCTTAGGAGAGGGATTCCCCGAAGATTGTTGCTGTTATAAAGGAATCGTATCATGGCGCAAGATGCTTTGTTCTACATAATGGACAGCTTTCCGATGCTTTCGAAGTGAGACAAGGGGATATTCTGTCACCAATCCTCTTTCTTTTGCCGATAGACGATGTACTGGTACATCCGAGAGACATGGTATCCAATGGAGACCGTTTGAGAGGCTAAGCCACCTGGATTATGCCAGCATAATGAACGAGATGTGCCAATCACTGCAGTGAATGGAGAGATGGCTGATCTTAGTATCAATTGCAACAAGACCAAAATAATGCACACTGGCCGCTCAACACATCAGCCCATAAGATCCGATGCCCGCAAATTATATCTAACCAAGAATTGTGGCATATAACGCATCGAAAGCTGTTGAATGCCGAAATTAGGCAGAGGAAGTGGCGCTGGATTGGCCTTACGTTGAGGAGACCAAACGACAACATCGCGAAGCAATCCTTCAAATGGAACAACATGTCAACCGTATTGGCCGAAGCAGCAACGCAGCGTAAAACGTGGCCACAGCTGAAGTAAAGGGTTTTGCAATAAGAGGTGCTATTTTGGTATTCAAAGAAAAATGTAATTTTTTGAGATAAATGATCGGATGTTTATTTCGTAATAAAGAGGAAGGTATGCCGTTAATAATGAAAAACAACATCAGCCCGCATATAGGACCATATCCTTTTACAATAACACCTCTTATTGAATAACCCTTTATATCAGGCTGCAGATCGAGAAGGATGGAAGAAATTTGTCGCTAAGTAGATTCAAATCCAACAGGAAATTGTGTTTGCGTCCATGCTTTCATTACGTCAAACAAAATTTCTCAATCAACACACTTTCAATTGGAGGCTTATCTTCCCTCTAAGTAACCCTCTCCCTCACAGCAACATCCGCAAAATTCATCAACAGATGCCAATTTAATGGAGTGCCTATATCTCAGATCTTCCTGTCATTTCATCACCTTTTGCAAAACAAATCTCTCCAACCGGCGATGAACCGATGAAGCCGTGCAAAACAATATGTCAACGCTTCCGTCTATTCAATAGAGCTACTTACTTTATTACTCTCTTACTGTCGATAAATCAAAAGCTTTATGCCAACCCAATAGAGCTCCAAAACACTTTGCAATGACACGTCTCCTGTCACACCCTTATTAAAATGCAAAACACGCTCTATTCTCCATAGCATTAAATGGCTGTTCCTCTTTTTATATATTTATATACATTTTTTTTCTTTTTAAATGAATTCTTTTGTTAACAAACGAAACATATGTATATATATAGTGTGTGGAGACGAGTGGAGACCACATTGTGTTGTGCCAAAAGGAAAAATCCGGCACAACGTATTTTTGGTCATCTGCGAACTGCGATGATGGTTTTTCAAAGGAAAAACGATTCAATCTGCAGTCGCAGACGTATACCGTATCGCTTTGGCTTATCTTATGGCAAGCACGTCGCACGTGATGTCGCATAAACTTTGATATATTCTGCAAGCGAAAGACTCTCGACAGAAATGCCCCAGCAAGTGTCGTTCTCATTAGATATTCGAATGTCATAATTACCGTGCAACCAGAGAGACGGGAATGCAAAAAGAAACGAAAAACCAAACAACACAAAAGGATAATTAACACTTCCTTTTGCCTATTTCAGACTGTTCCTTTTTCTATGGAATGAATGCCTCGCGCAAAGGTGGCACAACCAAATGCGTGCGATGAATGCTCGATTCTGAAGTTCGTCGATGCATCCATCTATCCTTCATATGTGTCTTCTGCTGGAGTCGTTTCAGCTGCACAATATTCAAACTTCACCTCCTGCAAGTGCCACCCGCACTCGCTGCTACGTGACACGAATCGAATTCCTATAGACAGTGTGACGGTGCACCGTGTCCAGTTGAGTGTCCATAATTACCACACCGTCATACTCGTAGTCGTATCGTACTATGCTTTCACTTGTAGCATCACCCAGCTATAGTCCGAGGAATTTGCATTCGCAGACGTTGCAATGTAACACGCACTATATGTAAAAATATATTATCATCGCGAAGTTGGCCGTTTTCGTGGCTAAAACTGATCAGCCAGCAAATGCGACGCTCGATATGACATAATCGACTGTTTGTTATTCTGGCGACAAACTATCCGCATAGCTGCTGATAGATTTCAAATTATCTACTATCCAGTTTTAATCTGCATGGGCAATAACCGCCCGCCCGCCCCTCGATCATGACAGTCTGAATTGAAAGTGACGGAAATGGCAGGCATTGCATTTGATTCCTGTGAATGAATCAACGGCACGTATGCGTCGAGACGTTCGATTTTTCTCTTCTTACTGAGTCTGACTTGAAGACGGACTTTTGTTGACTCCGTGTGTGCGTCTTATTTTTTGTCTTGTTTCCTTTTATTTTGGTTTTAACGTAACCCTATGGAAATAAAACTGCCGGTGCCCGCCATAGCACGATGACCATGAGTTTGTGTCTATTTGTTTGGCAATTCACACGAGCTGGCTATGTGTAATTCGGTTGTGTACATAGGATGTTTGTTTGTTTTTTCCCGTGATAAATGGCAGATACGTGGCTTGAGAATCCAAGTTAATTAGACAGAGATTCAAATGAGCCAATTCGGTCATGCATGCGCGGAGTAACCAACTGACCGATATTGGCGGGTGAATTATAAATATAAATTTCCCCATAATGGACGACGAATTCAATTGTGCTTGTTAAATATATTAGTCAAGCACAAAATGTCTGACAACTTATCGGCGCCTGAATTATTAGCAGTAATTTGCGATAGAAACACCCAAGATAAACGCAATAAACTCGCACTTGTGTCAACTATAAAGTCGGTTACATTGAATTAAGGTATTAGGAATAGAAACTCGTGATCATTATCAGGCAACATGATTCGACTTTAGTCGTTCACTGAAATCGTATTTAATCTTTATGGCGTTGGGCGATCAGAGGTCGGCTTTCACAATAAACTGAAATACGTTCGATAAATTCTATACAGTTGGTAGAATGTGCGGAATAAACCCGTTAAACAAATGAGAGAGAAATCAAATTAAGTTGCATCACCAAACCAATAAAATTGAAAAATTGTTTTTAGAACCATTTTATTTCTAACTAGCCCAGATGCTGTCCTAAAGTGTCGATGAAAGACAACCAAAACTCAGTCATTTGATGGCCAAAATGACCGCCATTTCCCTCACAAACAATCCAAGCAAATAAAACCATTTGTTCTTCTTAGTTCTTTTGGTCAAAATAAAATGTCTACTTCTTATTAAATTTACAGACGACTTGACTTAATTTGACCGAATATACGAGTATGACCTAGAACACAGGCTGTAATCAAAAAGTTTATTCCTCTCGAAGCTGACCACATCTGCTCAGAGACATTTTTTTTTGCACCCCTACTCCATATTGCATCGTAAAAAAAATACCCTGTTTAAATTGGCCTTCATCTCTTTTATTTTAATAAAATTTTATTTGTTGTTGACCAAGGAAACTTCACTATCTACATCAAATCCTCAATCAAACTGCTTTCCATTTCCAAATGGAATGGAAGTCGACTGCTCCTGGCTCCACAGCGGCAAGAGGTAGACAACCAAACACTATCGGTCGTGTTGTCTCCTCCCCCAGTCCACCTCAAACAAATAAAATGACATGAATTACCTACTCCTGGGTTACATTTTTCTACCTCCTCCGAACTGCAACCAGACAGCCGGCAGCAGCGGTGTCCTTTCTCGTTTTTATTTTTATTTTATGTTTCTCTCTGTTACAACATTGAGAATTTTTGGAATATATTTCCATCGGCTCACTGTCCGCATTCAATTTATCAAATTCTTAAATTAACATTTGTATTTGCAGCGTCCACCGAGAGCCGCTCCAGCCTCCGCCCTCCACCCTCCGAAGCACAGTCATTCGAGCATCTTTAACAAACCTAACCTCAATTCTCGGTGGCGCCCAATGGCAAGCACGGGAACAAAATAAAAAAAAAAAAACAAAAACAAATTTCTCGCATGAACTTTACTGCAGTGGAGAGTTATGAAAATGAAATTTCCACTTTCGTTGGCTTTTTACTACTCCGTGTGCAAGGTACACCGTTGAAGGCCATGGGGGAACGAATTCTGTTTTTATTTCTTTTCCGATACTGTTGTGGTTGTTTTTTTTTTCACATTTTTTTTTTCGCCCTCGCTATTCACCTGTTAGCTGTTAGTGTCAGTCTAACGAGTGTCAACATCTCTCCCTATTGCACGTGTAATTAAGCAAATTGGAACTAGGGCAGTCAATGATTTTCTATTTACCCACTCCGATAAGACAGCTACATACGGTTTAATTAACCACCGTCGTATGTATCGGTGTGAGTGTCCTTTGGGGGGCGATTTAGCAAATTTCAAACCAACTTGCCAGCTCTCCAATGTCTATCAGATTGCCTTAGGGCTGCGGATGTAATTTTTCTTCTCCATTTGGGAATTTTTATTCATTCCGCTAAAGGAAGAAGTGGAGACAAGAAAAAAAAAAAAAAAGAGATATAGAAACAGCAAACAAAATGAAAAGGATTTCCGTGCATTTGAAACTGCAAAGTAGAAAGAAATCCAATGATGGGGGTGCGAGCGAGGACTATACCTATATAGATACCATCCACATGAGGGTGAATGAGGGACCATATTATAATATGTGGGCTACGGCTGATGCCGCCGGATGTGAGGCAAGGTACACCATTGAAATATTCACACCGGATGGAAGGCATTTATTTCTTTCTTCTCTGTATTCGGTTTTCGTTTTTTTGCGCCCTTCCTTCAGTAATCTCTCTATGTTCTCATCAAGAACTGCGGGGGAAAAAACAAATGGAAACAATTACCTTCAGACTTTAAAACATATGGTTCCGTATTGCGAATGACCTGATTAAGATGTTTGTATTTTAACACACACACACCTACCTTTTCGCAGGTCTGTTCGTATGCTAGCTCACAAGGACAATTTGGTAGGTGATGACGGGTTGTTGTGGTGGCAGGTGGATTCCAATAGATATCGTTAATGTCGCCCCTTCCGTAGGGGTTCCAACATATGTTACGTTTGTGTATTGGCGGCCCATAAACCTGAGGGAAAGAAATAATTTTGTGTTGCGGGTTCTTTTGTTGGCGCCCCGATGGGCTGTATACACTACATAGCTATAATATATTAGGAATCAAGTTTCTAATTGAAAGCGGGCTTCAAAGAAGAACGAGAAGGTATATACTACGAATTTGTTTGTATAAAGGGCAAAAGTAAAAGTGCCATCGTAAATATAGAATAGAAACTGTAAAAAAAATAGTTGCAAACAAAAGCATGCCTATAGAATACAAATAAAAAAATAATCGAGTTACTATGAAAGGAGGCGAGTTTTATAGAAGCAAGCTTTTAAATTGAAATCTGAGCTATGGTGGGTAGGTAATAAAAATGACGATGCTGATGATGTGTATTTGACATTTTCAAATGCGATTTATAAATTCGAAAAGTTGGGTAAAATTTGTGATGTTTTTTTACAGCATAAAATAGATGCAAATTACTCGAGCAAAAGGGATACAAACTGTCAAACGATCGCACATTTTCTCTCCCGTAATGTCGTTCACAATTCGCTCTTAATACCATGCAGCGGCGGCCATTCATGCTTGTGTTTGAAAAAATAAATTGACAGCTTATTGGTAGTTTGTCAAAACAGTATTTAATTCAACACGGGGTCAGAATCAGTAAAAAAAAGGTCACTCCTTTGCCAAAAAAAAAAAAAGGGAGAACAGTCAAACTCAGCTTAAATGACAGACGGCGTAAGACAGTTTAAGCTGACTTTTTACGATACCTAGTAAAAGTCGTAAGACTTTCCATTTGATTTTTTTAAATGGTTTATACCAATTCTATTGACAGATGAAGCACTTTCTGCTGTTCACACATTTAATAGAGAAATAATCTTCCGTGAGGGCGTCAAAGACAGGCGTTGATAACATTTGCAAATTTGTTCTCCAATAAAAAAGCATCAGTACTTTCACTTCTCATTGAAAAGTCATATACAACTTCTTTGAGTGCGTTCAGACCATTGGATTTTTGACAGGCGATTTATTCGTCGTTTTTTCATCTGTCAAATTTTATTAAAATGATCGCATGTAAGAGAACTTGCCATATATGACTTCTACTATCATGTAAGGCGGCTCTCCCACTGAAGCAACAAGCAACAAGCAACTGGCAATAGGAAACATGCGATATTATCGCTAACAGTTATTTTACATTGAATCAAATTAGACGTCTCACATTAAAGCAACTCAATATCGGTTGAACGAAAAATGTTGCTGATTGCGGCAACATTATTGCTGGCGATACACAGCGCATGTTGAAAAGCGATATATATCGCGTCGTTGTATCAATATTTGCGAGTAGTGAGTGCAGTGATAGTACATGTAGGTAAAAAAAAATGACGCCGTAGGCAAAAAGGGACAGATTTGTAACGTAGGTATTTTTTTCGGATGAAACATTTTCATCTTATTTGTAAGTAAATTGATTTGCTCAGTCAAAAAATGTTTATTATTTTTGTTTATCTATTATATTTTGCTCTTACATTCGTCGATATTAGCTAAGGAATGAAATGGGATGACATAACTTGAAGAGTCAACAAATAGGAATAATTAATTTGTGGTTGAAATTGAGCATGAGAAGTTTGATTCGATTTTATTCATGTATAATAAAATAGGTATGTAGAGAGTTCGTATTGAAAATTATTCGACGGTGTAGGGAAAAGTAGGGATTTTCTTTGTGTACAGTAAGGATTTTTCCTGTGTTTTCTGTACTATCACTGAGTGAGTGACAGGTCGCTAGAAATACTGTTGCTTCAATGTGAGAATAGGTTAAAATAAAAGTTGCGTGTTGCTTATTGCTTATTGCTAGTTGTTTATTGCTTATTGCTTGTTGCCTCAGTGGGAGAGCCGCCTAAAGTGTGCTAGCGATTTGTGTAGAAATGTGTCATTTGCCTACTTAAATGCTTTGTAAAATCGAGGCGATTTATTCGTCGTTCCTCCATCTGTCAAATTTTATTAAAATGTCCGAATGTAAGAGAACTTGTCATATATGACTCCTACTATCATGTAAAGTGTGTTAGCGATTTGTGTAGAAATATGTCATTTGCGAGGCGAATTATTCGTCGTTTTTCCATCTGTCAAATTTCATTAAAATGGCCGCATTTAAGAGAACTCGCGATAAAGTCAGTGCGAGGCGATTGAAATGCAGTTCTTTACATTCGCGGTAGTGTTTTTGTTTGAGCTCTAGTTCGTTGTGGGTAATCTGTCTTTTTTTTTTAACTGATTTTATGTCATCAGTTCGCCCATATTATTCTCTTTTGCTTGAGTAAACCAACTTAAAATAGGTTTAGGGTTTGCGTTGATTTAAAACTACATTCTAAAAATGAAACTTCAGTTCAGTCAAACGATTGTAGTTTAAAAAGGCAACGAACAGAAAGTACACTCACATTTAATTACAATGCAAAAGCCGTCAATACCAGAGTTAGTTAGGAAATCTTGATATGAGCCTAAGGCGTATTAACTTCCAATCGCTCAACAAACAGCAAAAATTTGATTCAACTCCTTATCAATCACGTCTAGCCCACACTCCTATCTAATCTATCGACGCCTATTTCAGAATCAATCCACCTTCATAATTTTTATAGCCATTTTCGAAATAACCCATAACCCATAATTTACTATCGCTAAAGTTGAGTGCTTGCTCGATGGAAGCTATTGGTCAATTTGCGACGTCAGACAAATCGCCGGCAAGTCTAAATGCCACCGCAAACGAAACGAACTGCCAAATTTACATTTTGAAACCGAAAATCAATCCGCCAGCCAAACCTAGACGTCTTAGATTTTTCTTAATCAACCTAATTTCCAATCAAACACTCTGAGCATAATGTAACTTCAAAAACCATCTCCATTTCAATTACTTTTCGTTGGCTCTCTTTGTTTCAGTTGGTTTCCGTCGAGTATACAATTGCAATCACGACGATAAAGTGACATTTCCCCTCCCCGAAACCACCCTCGGTGGATTTTGGTGCTAAGCCAAGCTAACCAAAAGGATTCCCTTCTTTTTCTCTTTTCCATATCCAAATATATACAAACACTGTCTCAACCAAGCTGTGGGTAAAAAAAAGGCGAACGAGAAATAAATTGCCACATTGTCGACACCCCCTTTCTGCCAGACAATGCTCTCACACGGTATGACTGTCTGCCCTTCTATCATCCCTCTCCCAATGGCAGAATGTGGAAAACACATAACCCGAGGCTCGAGGTAAAACAAACACTCAAGTTTTAAATGAGAGCAAAAAAAGAAAAAAAAAAAAGAAAGAATCATCCTGCCAGAAAAGCTGATTGGAAAAATAAGAGTACTCATGACCGGTAAACTACCCTCTGCCCTGTAATTTTCCAATTTTCGATAGGGGAAACATCCAATGACTTGCGGAAGGGGGCAACTTTCCCACTGGTTAGGGTATCATCTCTCTCCTTGCCGAAGAGCACCATCTCACTTCCGGTGAAAACAATTGACTAACGGGCATGTTCGTAATGTGTGCTTAGAAGGCTCAAGTGGGTAGTCTTCAATGGGAAAGGATTAAATGCATTTAGAGACTACAAAATAAAATTTATACAAACAAACTACAGGATGCAAGAGCAATAATCGCAAATCGAACGGTAAAGAGTTATTTAAGTGAGGAGTATACATACCTGGTCGCTCCGGCCTATTTCTGCCGTTGTTGTGTCGTTTCTTGACATCCCTTCCACTTGTCTGTTAGTTGGTGGTGGTGTAGTTTTGATTGTGCATACGCAAAGTTGCCTGGATCTTTGTTTATTTCATTAAATTGTGCGTGTTTGTGTTTCCTTATGAATTTGTTTTTTTTTTTTGGTTGAAAATGTCAAAATGAATGCAACATTTGTTGATGGTCTGCTGTTGAGAGTTTTATTAATTTAAATTTTCCTTCGAACGTAATTGAAGTTTGATTAAATTGTCCAACAGTTGGCGGGCCAAGCGGAAATTGTGTGCGATTGATTTTGAATAGAATCTGGGAAAATTGATTGGGAAAAGGGGAACTTCGTTACTCGGCTCAGTTTGACTCATGACATTGACAGGGATTTTACAGGGAATAGGTTGACGACGATTTGAAGGTGGTGGGTGTTATTAATAACTTATTGCTTGGGTTCGGTAGTACCTAGATTGAAAATAATATTCAGAAAAGGCTGTGTTTTTTCTCGCACAACTATTCAGTAAGGTGAATAACTTGGAGGACTTGGCTATCAATGCAATAAAATCTGTGACAAAAGGTGACAAATCCGTGTTCTATTTTTTGCGACTTGATTGTGACGGAAAACGGATGTAAGCTCTACACGGTTGAGCTTGATTTTGATACATGTAGGGATGAGTTGTCATAAATTTTGTGAGGGGACTCTGCTCAATTTTAATATTTAGCCTATCGATACCTTTCGATATAACCCAAGTAAATAAAAATTATGCGTTCTCTTCCAACAGAGAAAACGACTCGCAGTGCTTTCCACGTGCACCCAGAACAACGATCCAAAAGGCAGACGAAGTATTTTTGTAAACACGATCGTCTGAACGACACGCTTTTAAAATGTTGATGACTACAACAGGTCTGCCCGATTTTTGTTGTTTACCGTCAATTTTCACTAAATTTGTGGACCATGAACCGGATAAAGCTCTCAAACTTGTAAGTCTTTCAATTACGACGATAATCGCCTGAAGGGCTACGTGATTAGGGCCCAAACTAGACTCTAGGCTCTCTCATACCAATTTTTAACCTAATCTTTGGTCTGTAGCTCAGCCTCTGGATGAAGCAGAGGTCTGATTGATTTTTAAAAAATTCAAAAGCTTCGCAATTTGGACCAGGAATTTATAATTTCAGCTGATAGTTTCGAGTTAAATGTACCTACGAGAAAAATCGCTTGATTTACATCTTTTTCACGACGTCCTTGATTTTTTTGCTTTTTAATTTCTCAAAACTCATAGACAAAAGAGTTTCCTCTCAAATCGATTCCGTCGCAAAGCCAAATCAACGCTTACGATGATTTATCGTCAGTCTTCTGCAATTGATGGCCTGTTAGTGGTTGACAGTTTTTGTTTTTCTGTTCAGTTCTATCGTCTCATTTTGAAAATCCTTTGAATAATGGTTTTTGCCTTCCATTTTGCATAGTAGGAACACCTCTATCGCTACTCCCTTTCGCACTTTAACGCAAGACCACAAAGCGAACCTTTGTTTCGTTTCCCAAATAAAAACATGCCTTCCTCCCCAAGGGATACAGACTCTTTTGTGGAGTCACTGAGTCACTATAATCTATTTTACATTTTCAGAACTCCCCCGATCCCCTTCTTGAGGGCCCAAAGAGATATTCAGACCCCCAAAACCATCTAAATCCTCTCAACCTTTCGTAAACAGCTCATATTAATTAAGTCCTTCGAGCGGAATACATCGACAGCGTAATCCTTCCCTCAGCCATAATTGTCCTAAATCCTCGCTGGCAATAATAAATTCCTCTAACCAAATTTGATACAATCCAATTTGCAAAATCAAATCCACCGCACTGAAAACTTCTAATTGAATAGAAAAAGCAACTCGCTCCGTCAACTTTCCGATGGCCATAGTCATCATAATATAAACTCATTAAAGAGAAAGCACATCGGATCAGTTCGCTTTAAACAACAACAAAAAAAAAAAATCCCCCAAAAGGATACCTACCAAGAAATAGCCACCGCATACGCTGTGTCACGGTTTTAAGTGCCCAAGAAGGATATGAACATTCTGAATTTTTGATAAGTCAAATATCCTTCTTATCCTCACCTCCAAGTGGGTGAAAAAAAAGAAAAATGAATATGCCACACCAAGGATTAATATAATTGGCCTTGTGCGCATGGAGTAGGCCGTCAACTCCATCAATAGCTATCAACTATCATTGACCATGTTCAGTCATATCTTCGGGGTTGGATTAGAGACATGAATACACTATCCAAATGGAAAAGGGGTGAGTCAGCAGCAAGGAGATGTGGAATCCCAAGAAACGAGGCAATTACCTTGAACGTTTATATTATTTTGTATTTTCCTCTCCGCTTTTCATTTTAACATCGCATCATCCCCATATAGCATTAGATAAAATAGAGTGTACCACCAGACCTCAAATAATTGCTGTGACTTATACTTTGTGTGGGCATAGCGTCGTATCCGATGGGAGAGCTCTTCTCCTTTCAAACCGAAGATAGCACACATGCCATGAGTTTAAATAGAAGATGGTAGAAATTGAAGAACCATAACCAGATCGCTCATTGTGGGTCGAAAATTGTTTTCGTGTGGCTTTCGAAAGAGGTTGCTCCGACACGATTGAGGTTAGATATTGGGTATAGAACGATGAACTTGTATCGGGTTATGTCTGTTTCGGAGCAGCTGGTGTATAAAGATATACCCATCAAGGATGAGGTTTATTGATTGCCTTCGATGTGCCCAAGATGAAAGTGTCGGTTCGCCTCATAGTTAAGGTGACAACCCATTTGATTATGAGGGCTTTAAATAAGATTTGGAATTTGCATTTTCATCAGACGTAACCTGGAATAAAAGCATGACTCTGACCTGATGGATTAGTGTTGGCACTTGCGGTGGTATACAAGGTTTTAGGCTTCGCTTTGACAGCTCATGTGGACTTAATCCGTTTCTGTGGAGCTGTTCAAATTCGTTCGTAAAAGTAAGTTGACGCGTCGACTCTGCGGCTCAGTGATAGATCTAATATTTTAGGTCGAAGCACTGCAGCGTGCATAAGTGAATTCCATGTCCGTTCGGATGTAAAATGGTTTCAAACATTTTGTAAGCTACGTAAGTCGGTAGAGGGACGGCAGAGGGTTTTTCTTATCTCACTTGAAGTTGGGTGCTTTAGTATGTGGAGAGATTTTTATGTCACGGAATAGTTGGTCTTGGACAGGATTTAAGTTTTTTATAAGAATGAAAACTAAAAGTCCTCTTAAATATAAGAATCGCATATCTCAAAAGAAACAAAAAAAAAGCCATTTTGAATTTTAAGAATCACAGATCTCAGAGGAACACCACAGACGTCCCAGGCACTTTGGCACTTGCAACATAAAGACTTACAAAGCCAAAGAGACGAAACGTGTAATGTTCATCGCTTGCCCAAACTAATTGAATCGCATTTCAAATTATTCTCCAATCCATCACCTAGCCGTCGATGTTAACATTACTGAGACAAAAGAGACAAAAGAAAAAGAACATCACAAGATAAAATTGTAAGCCGCCACCATAAGTGAAATGTTACAACAGAAAATACAAATTCCCTCTGGCGTATACGCAACATTTGTTCCCGCTTCTTTTTTTTATATTATTTTTTGTTTCCTTCTCTTCCACATTTTATTAAAAACATTTTCCAATAATTAATCACTTTCTCTTCACCCATGCAGCTCGGAACTTCTGCTTTGTTTGTCCTCCTCAGTTTATCAAGACGAAAGACAAAGTATCGGCAAATGGTTTTCGACCCCGAAAAGAGACTGCAAAAAAAAAATGGTAATTTACGATCAGGCGGGACGGGAATGCACATCAGTAAAGAAAAGGAGGGTCGCTGCTGCTGACTTGTGTGGGGAAGCTAAAATAGCAACCAAATCCGATTTCATTAATATTCCTCAAAAATCCAAAAGTGTTCGACACAACACACAACATCGAGTTCCACAATGGAGCAACCATTGGAGGACGCCTCCGACAACTACGACGAACAGAGGACCCCATCCATGCGGATACAAGTACGGAACGGATCTAAATGAATGTACAGACAAAAATTGGTACTGAGCCAATTTGTCAGCTAGATGAAAAAGTAAAACAGTTGCAATGGTGTAGTGTCGTTCTTTTTTTTTTCTTTTTTTTTTGCCCCTGTTTTCTTGTTGTCCTCTCTCCTGGCATTCACTGGACTGTGTATATAAATTTAGTAATTGTTTGATAGTACATCATCGACTATTTGTGTAAGAGCTGCAAACAGCGGAGAGAAAAAAAAAGATTGAAACGCTATGGTCGTTGGAAGCCGTTGTAAGGTCTGCTTGTAGCAACAATTTAATTTAATAGTTATTGCCAGTTATTGCGGAATTTTACAATATACATAAAAATTGGAAAATAATTTCATATTAATTTAGCTAGCCAGAGAATGGAAGTTTATTGGGGTAAGATATTGCTGATGGTGTGTTGATGGAACGTGATGTATTTGTGCATTGTGTTCTCGTTTAGTGGGCCACAAGCCGAGACTGTTGTCAATTAGTTGAAATTAATTTTTTGCCAGAAATGTAGTTCATGGTTACTTTGTACGGTTTATTTGCGGTCTGGATTGTGTTGTCCTTGGCTTGGATTCGGATGGATGGTAGTCACTATATGGGGCTTGAGGGAACGAGAAACATTTTCTTTTGTAGATGGAGATGAATATATTAATAAACACAAGAAGAAAATTTGCGTCGGTTTTTATCACACGTGCTCTGGCTCTGAGTTGACTAAAACCATTTGTTTGAGGGTGCGACGCAATGCGAATATGAGGACCTCAAACAACTTCAAGTGATCAGCTGTCGTCTAATTTATTGTCATTTTATGTGATGTGATTTGTTGCAGAGTTTGAATGCCGTAGTCGGTTAAGCCAGCAACATTTCATCTGACTGATAATGATGATTTCTATAATGAAATAAGTATAGTGAAATGAACTAAGAGATGTCATCAGCTTCTCTGGCGAAAATAAACGATACTCTTTGCGGGCATAAATACCAAGAACAGCCGTTGTCCAAATATAGACCGGATAAACTTGTCCAGAGTTCAGTGATACAAAAACTCGAGCAAAACAATCGCATTCACAAGTTTGATTGAAAAAGTTAGTAAACATAAAATATACACACAAAAGTCTGCAAAAAGAAAACTATATTTCGATTTTCTTTGGATTGTACTAGATGCGATCTCTAATGAGACGATCTCTACGATCTCTCTACGACGGAAAGTAAAGAAGAGTAAAAGATAAAAGCAGTTAATTAGGTAAATTTGGCAACAAAATTTAGATTGTACTAAATGCGGTGGTTAGTAAATTGTCATTCAACTCGTTAGCAAGGTTTTGTTGATCGTAAATATGCGGTGGTCAGTATCAGTATGTTGTGCTTCAAATCAGAAGGCAAAATTTGTTAGAAAATTCTTGTTGATCGATTGAAGATTGTACTAGATGCGACATTAAATTAGATTTTACCTTCAACAGAAATCTGTAAGCAAAGAGTTTGTTTTCAACTTTTGATCGTTTTTGCATCGAAATTTCTTAATTCAAGGTGCATATTGTACTAGATGTGACGCCCAGAAACTTGGCAAAAGGTAAAATTTGTTGCACCGCTAAAACATTTCAGCACACAATTCCCTTTCACGCATTGATACTATTTCATTCACAGTTCGTATTGTAATAGATGCACCGTCAGATATATGGTCTCAAATACTGCAAAAAGTAATAGAAGGAACAAGAATTTTGTTCAGCATTTGATCGTTCATCATTCATTATTATGATGGTTTGATCGTTCACGCATTGATATTTTTTCGATGTAATGTGCAGATTGTACTAGATCATTATGATTGAAAATAGTTCTTAGTAATTTTGATTGACAATAGCCAGTTTTGTAAGTTGCATTTTAATAAAAAATAAATATTGGTCTCAAATACCGCAGAAAGTAATAGAATCATCCAAACAAATTTTATTTAACATTTCATCATTCACGCATCGATATTTTGTTGATGAAATCTGCAGATTGTACTAGATTATTATGATTAAAGATAGTTCGTAGTAATTTTGAGTGACAATACTCAGTCTCATAAAAAAAAAAAAAAAAAAAACTGTAGATCTGTAAACAACAGGAAGCCCTTCTGATTTTCATAACCTGTGAGGGTTTGTCTGTCTTCTTGCTTTTCGTACTAAAATTAATTTCTGCCATTATTCTGGGATAAAATTGTTGGGAAATCAGACTCGCAACTAGCAAAAGAGAATTCCAACTTCCAACCCACCAACAACACTTTTCCAAGACTCAAATCATAATAATAAAAAAAGTAGCCCAAGTTGAAAAGCATTTAAGTCATTAAATAAACTGCTGGCCTTATTACGTCAGCACAAACCAAAAGGGCGGCACAATTTCCCTCTGACGTAACTTAAGTGATTACTTGTGGCTGGCCGTCCGTCCTTGCACACTAACCGCCATCAAAGTAAGTTCCTTCAAGCTCATTTTCAATTCCAATTAAATGCGAAATAATTTTCATTTCATTTGATTGATTTTTCCTTACCTTTCTCTTGGGGAAACAAAAAAGAACTACCCAGATGCACTGGGTGTATTCTATCAGTTTCATGCATGAACAACAATAAAGACATCACACATTGTTTGCGAAGAACAACGGGATCCACAAGACCTCCCATACGTTCTATTCTCCTCTTACCATGTTGCTTTCTCATCAGGAGATTAAATCCTACAGTGTATGAAACGTGTAATCTATATCGGACGTATAGCCTTCATGTCCACGTGACATATGTCTTTTGTAAATAAAATATTTACCAATTAACCGTCTGAATGAAACGAATTAACCCAAAGTTAATGGCTTAGATGGAGTTGCATGCATTCACGCTCAGGTCAGTGTGAAATCGCATTCACGTGGAAGCGCATTGTGTACTCCTTCCCATACACACTATACACTCACGCTGAATGTCCTTTATTGAGAAGACAACCCACCAACATTCACGTTGATAAATCGAAATCGCTTCATAGTCGGAATTGAAAATTCCTTTCAATCGATATGCAGGGCGTTTTTGTGGTGCGAAACTCATTACATTTTCATGCGGCTATTATACGCAGAATTGAGTGATATCACAGGTAAATGAGATGCAAGATTATATGGGATTACTACATCCACAGCAAGCAGATTGTGTAACCCATCAGATACTTATGCACACAGGGCGGACTACCGAATACGAAATACGGTGTACCGAATACGGACTACCATGTGTCTGCCTTTACAAAAAATATACGAAGAAATGTTGCATAACAAGATATGTATGAAAAAAAAGAAGAAGAAGAGAAATACATGTTTCACGCAGCAACAAACAACAATAGGTACTACTGCCTCACATAAAATACCCGAAGCGAACCCCCAGTACTAGTACACACCGCACATACTGCTAAAGTTTTCCCATTAAGCGATTTCGCTCCGAGTTGCTTATTGTTTGCATTTCGTATTCGGCTTATGGGAGTGGAGCTGCACCCATTTTTCTCATCCATTTCGTACGGTTTTTTGTACCTTTAATATGCGTCCCAAATAGTTTTTGCATACACTTGCAGTGTGTGTGGGGGAGTGGAATAATCTGGCGGAGCGAAACAATGCTCGCAAAATCGCCATAATCGCACATAGATACCTATAACTGCGGTTTATTTACAATTATTGCTATTTTTTCTATTAGCAATAACATTGAGTTCTATGTTTGTGTTTAAAGAAATTTGGCGCGGTGTCATCAGGTGGTTGGGACTTTGAGTTTGGGATGCCTTGAGTTTGATGGAGCTGCAAAAAAATATATGCAGCCAGGGATGTTATGAGAAACTTCTAATTGGGTCAGGATGCTGAAAATATTTTAAAGATGTGTTGTTTTTGTATGCTATTGGACCATGTTTCCTGATGAATAAGTCTTCAAGGAGTCTTAAGAGCTGTCGTTCATTTTTAACGTAACCACCACTGGCTTTCACCGCCAAGCTGTTTATGCTTATAGGAGGAGCTTGTCTTCAAGGAGTCTTAAAAGTTGTCGTTCATTTTTAACCCCCCCTTGCTTTCAACGCCAAGCTGTTTATGCTTGTAAAGCACTGAAATATCACGCACGGGACTTAATAATACGGGGAAGAAAATAAATCATAGTTCTTAACAAAGTTTGCCAAATTTTAGGGTTATTTATTGCCGAGTGACAGAGTGACAGGAAAAAGAACAAAATATGTTTTCAACTTTGATTTAGCCTATGTAGCCCGTCGCCATAACTATTTTACATGGTGCCCGGTGCCTACGGGATGACCTAGAAAATTGAATAGGTGGAAAAGTTCGCTGGTGTGATTGGTTTTTGTTTTGACAGATCTGGCGCCGCTGAGGAATGTAGTGCATATATATGATTTATACAGATTTAGAGCGCAGGAAAGGTCAGGGTTTTGGAGAGAAATCAGGGTTTGTTTCTTAAATTTATAATTTGACAGCCGATTGTGGTTTTCTTTTGGAATGACAGCGCTAGCATTTCATGACGAGAATTGTGCAAATTTATTTAAAATTGCATTCTGTCAGCCAAGTATTTTTCACAACTGGAGAAGACTATGTTTTTGACTGAGTAAAAGATCCCGGAAAATGATGGATGGATGACTGCTCTGTCAAACAGCACCGAACACCTCGATGTCAAAAACCATTCAAGGCAACTTCAACAGATAAACACCAAGGGTATATTTTTTATTGTAATCAACTTCGCGCTCATCTTTAAGCCTTTCTAAATAAATTACCCAATCTTAAAACTTTGAAAACTATTGCCGTCACTTCCCCCCATTTTGAATGCACTATGCAAGCCGACTTCCAAATCATGTAGTGAAAATAGAATGACTGACTGAAGACAATGCCTGGAGAACAATAGGCATCATACGAGCAGTCGAGACAATTGTCTGCAGCAAGAAAATGTGCGCCGAAAGTCGCATGTATTATCCAAGAGAAAAATCCCCCTTTATGCAAATCACATGCACATTTATCACAGCATTGACAGCGACTGCCACTGTTATCCGTTGAGACTATTAAAGAGCATTTAGCCTCGAAAAGTTTGCAGCAAATGAACGAATCCATTTTGGGATAATGGGTCTAAGTAAATAAAATTCCTAACTACGGTAACTCAAATTACAGTTTGACCTCAATAAATAGTCGTCCGGGTTTTGGTTTTAGTTACAATTCATCCCTTCAGCGCACAACTATGAACTTCCTCAACTACTCGGAAAACGGAAGTTTCAAACTGTTAAGAGACATCCTGCGAACCATCCATTAACCAAAACTTCGCCAATTAGCAAATTTAATTTGAAACGTAACTCGCATATGGAGTTCGAGATTTAAGAACGTCCTGTAGTCCGTCTGTATCTCTTTCTCTCTCACCCTTATTTGTCTATTAAACTACAATTTGGATAAACTTCCTTGAAACTCGAAAGCCAAAGTATACTTTGTTGTGGTGATTTCCGGAGGATAAGCAGGATCGGTTTATTGCCGTTCCAAGTACTCGTATATAATCTCAATCTCGTCCATGTGGCAGCTGACCTTGTCAAATCCTTTGAAACGTTCAAAAAGTACAGTCAGTGAGGAAAATAATTCCACAGACCGTACAACACTCGAATTAATTTTAATAAAATGTGTCGAGGAGATTCTATCATATATAGTCATCACCTTGAATGTCCTTGTTTATTCAAGAGAAGGATCCGAGCCGAGCACATACTCCAGTGGGTTTGTTTGGAATGTGAAGAGATGGTTGTCGTTTCACTAACTATTTTGTCAGACAGTATTATTTAAGCCGTTTTCTTTTTTCTCTCCATTCAATCGTATTCAGCGGAATTCACCCGGAAAATGGTGGCATGTAGACGGGAAAAAAAGCCGAAGGATACTTCAATTAATTTTTCCGTCCGGTGCGGTTTGGTGGGGGCATTTAAAATTTCCATTCGAGTGTGAGACAAAACCCGAATAAAAATTAAAAACAAGGATGAATGCTGAAACGACGACCAACAAAAGGTGGAACTTTTTTCCATATACGTATGTTGAGTAGTTTTGTTGAATGCCAAACTTTTAGGAAAAAAAAAACAGTTGTTATGGGGTATAGCTTAAAGTTGGTCTTTGTTCTGCTGCTAACTACAAAGTCTAACTATACTTATAATAGTCCCTGATTGAAATTGAGAGAGGAAAAAACTTGAGGTTATGTGAGCCTGAGTATATAGAATCTAGAGCTCGTTGGGGATAATTAAGTGCGGGATTTTAATGCCTTAACGAAGTTGTACACTGTTGAGGAAGTTTTCTTGGGTATCAAATATCGCAGCTACAAAGTATCCTGCTTATTTGTTTAGCTTTGATTTTGTAAATCTTAAACTTTATTGGAAAATCCAAAGTTTCCTACGAAGACGACGACGACGACGACGATGCGTGGAAGTTTTCAGTATAATGCTTTAGTTGTTTGACTTTTGGAATTTGAAGAGGTTTAATTTGAGGCTGAACGCTTGGTCTTTTTGTGCACTAGTGTGTTCACAAGCAGCTAAGTAAACAGCGCTTGAGGCCGTTTTGTGTACGATGGTTTTGTTTGCGTGTTGGTTTCGTTCTTCGTACCCCAAAGTTAGTAAAGTTCTTCACTTTAAAATGACAAAAAATGTGACGTTTGTCAACTTTAGACACTGACACCCGCAAACGCTTTCACAATCGAAATCTAAATCCCCCTTTTCGTTGCCCCTCATATCAAATTTGCTGTCATAATTTCTATTGAATAGTAAATACCACGAAAAGCCGAAAATTTGTTATTACATACTTATTTTTGGTTAGTTGTCAAAAATTACAAATCCGATCCTCTGAACGCACTCATTGAACGCACTGTTTGGGAATCATAAATATTACCTTTCTTGTTTAATTAATTATGTATAATTGTTATTATTTGTATTAGGTATAAGCCATTGTTTAGTTTAATGTTTTGCTATGTTAACTAATTATTGCCAATTTCTCATTATTTACCCTATGGAAACCAAGTGTATTAGCTGTCATCGTTCGCGCTTTCTTTATTCTTTCTGCGTTTTTTTGTTGTCACAAACATATTTACCGAGTGCTCGGCCTCCTTCTCTTTTGGTCAGACGAGTTAACACTGTCGTAGCCGTAAGAAATTTAATTATAAAGTTGCTTCTAAAAACATAAAAAATTATTGTTTTTTTTTGCGGTTTTTGATTCGCTCGTTTTCGTTTGACTTTCGCTGTTGGACCTTGAAAGACCTCTTTAAATAAATAACCACGCACTATATGCATATACAATTACATCTACAGGCATAATGACTTTTTTGACATTAAAACTTCGACTATTGTCATGTGGAAAATGATACATAATATACAAATTTCAAATGCCAAATTCATTGAGACGTGAAGCAAGATCAAAAAATCCGTGCCGATCTTGTAACCAAAAATGTATTAAAACTGCATATTGTATATATACCCAAAATGTCATATTTATTGAAGCAGCCATATGTCATATTATTCCTCTCTTACAATGTCAAGTTCATGGAAACGACGAGTATTTTTGCTATCTCTTTTATTCAAAGTTGCCGCCAAAAATGTATAAAGCATGAGAATTCCATACACCAAATGTCAAATTCATGTCTATAGCTGCACGTTTAGGAAGAAAACCAAATGTAATTGCAGACGCGAATGTCAGGAAGTAAGCAGCGTCCGGAAATGCATTGCACTCTTGCGGAAACTAATTTTTATTTTGACAACCAAACAGTTAATTTCTCCGCAGTAAGAGAAACTCGAAAGTGCCACAGTTTGGCTAGGCTACGTATATTGTTGCTCGTGTGACAAACTATAAGGAAATGGAACAAAAATTCACTCCGACAACTCCAAACAGCATTCGTTTTGTTTTAATCATGAAATGCCATTTTTACTTAAAGAAAACGTGTGATTTTTTTTTCACTTTACGTGATTTGTTCATTCCTATTTGACATCGAGGTGTCAAATTCAATATTTTTATTCATTGAATTTTTATATTTACATAAAAAAAAATTCCGACATCCGCCAGCTCTTATGAAGTTAAATCTAGAATTTTTGAATATTTTGACAGATGCTGGGGGCATTATACTAAGACAGCCGGAAGTCACGAAATAAAAATATGACTTTCATCTTTCATGCCCCATTGTGCAACGTTGCAGGTGTTCGTTCTCGTGACTATGCATGAAAGAAAATGAAGTAACAAAATTAATTTCCCCTTCCTTGAGAGGACGTATACCTCGCGGCTTTAACTAATAACTTTTTGTCGTGGATAATATTTCATGTTGACAGTTTCATCCACTCTAGACAAACATTGCGGAAGCCATCAAACAGTACATGTCACACGATACCCAGTCCTAGGTGCACAATTACAATTCCATAAATTACACAAACTCACAGCCAGCACAGTCGCATGGTACTCGTATTAGTTTAACAATAATTAAAAGTCACTTTCGGCTAGAGGTTTACTCAACAACAACTGCACTCCGTGTGCAGTGTATCAGCCAATTTAAATTTTCGCATCTCCGAAAACAAATAGCGCTGGTGAACGCTTCCGTTTCCTCCTCTTACTCAGTAAACAAAAAAACATATACCCATTTATAGTCGTTGTCTAAAGCCGGCAATTCACTAGATTACATTTTGACCTAAAAGACTCGGCAATAATAAACCGTAAAAATCCCAGTCTGCACATTACAACAACAATATAGCCATGCTGCTTCTACCATCCACTGTACATATCGTAGTGCAAACGTAATTTGCAATAAACCACTATGCGCGCCAATTTAGCGTAAAAATTGAAAGTCTAAAGATCCGACTACATTGATTGCTGGTTCTCATGATGACTACAACGACTCGACGACGATGTCATGCCAGCGTTATGTGCGCTAGAGGTAGTGATATGGCAATGACGCCACAGTCCACACTCCACCATATCCACGAATACCTACCATTTACCAGTTTCGTCTTTTACTCTTCTGGGACGCAGAGAGCGAGCGGGGCGAATACGTGAATGTAAGTGGGAAAGAAAAAAGTTTACTGAACTTTTTAATGTCATGCTCGCGGCTTCGGAAGCGCGGCGGCACCCATCGACGCCATAATTATCGCCTTCGTCATCGAGCCGGGTCGGGGTATAGATAGAGACATTTTTCGCAACGTTGTAGAAGTTCATTTTTCGCTTTCTCGTTCTCGTCCCACTCTCGAGGAGATGACTATGTCAGTAGGCTGGCATGGCAAACCAAGTTAGCGTACGGGATGTTATATAGGAAATCTATGGAAAAAATGGTCGCGTCTTTGCGCCCCAATTAACAGTGAAAAGGGTGACAACGAGATTTTCCCCTCGATTTTGTTTTTTTTTTTTTCGATGTTTTCCAGTTCATTATTGCAAATAGTTGAGTTGGCAACATGCTGGCGTTTCAGCGTTTGACTTATAACAACCCTGACCTGTGGCACCTCAACCTCATACAGAGAAATGAATTTTGATTTCGGATTTTATGAATCTGACCGTGTTCCTGTTCAGGGTTTAATTGTCACTTGGTATTTTATTATTGTCACTAATCTGGGAACTATATGGATGGAGGCAGACTTGCTGTCAGGTCAAGAGCAGGCTGGGTCGGATTGCTGCGGAATCGGGCTGGAGAGTGCAGCTGCTGCAGCATTTGTGTGCACGATTAACTGTGCGGCAAACCAACTCGCATATGTGCCATGTGGTGGTTTAAAGTTTAAATGATGGGTGGATGGAGAATGTCCATTCAAATTAATCGATTATTGTACTTTGTAGTTAACTGATATTGAGTAGAACCTTGGACAAAGTTTACCTACTTTAGTACCTGAAGTAATTTGGGATTTTTTGTCTAGTTGTTAACCTATTTCAATGTTAGAGCGCAAGGCAGATCACCTGAACCTTTAAATTGAATTGGAAGAACGAATTCTATGTTAGCAACTTTGTCACTAGTCAATATTTTTATCAATAGTTTTAGCTGTCACTTTGATAGCTCTATGTGTTTAGTAAACGTTGAATAAAAAGCGGCTATATTCAGAAATGAAATCGTTTTAAGCGGCATTTGTCTGGTTTGCTTTGTACCCTGAACGAAATAAATAAATTGAACGTAAACGTCAGTTTAACTACGTCCATAAATGCACTTTAAACGTCAACTTAGTACTGAGTCAAATAATTCTTGACGACGACTTAAAATGCTTCAAATACAGAGATTCCTCAAGTGATCAATATTGAGCATTAAAAACTCACAACACATCACTGCAGCCAGCTGTCAGACAGCTACCCCATATTAAAAACTAAATTTGAAGAAGTTGGATAGCCAGCAGTACAAAAATTGGACGCAACAGCTGTGGATTCGGTTGATAAATTTTATGCAGACAGGATCTCCTATTACTAATAAATTAATGCACCCACTGACATCATCGATGGAATGACACGATCTGCCTGTCAGTGCAGCGCTTTTTTTTTCACAGAACACACCCGCGATAGGCAGCGCTCTTATGTGGCCTTTCATTTGTTGTTTCCATTTTATTTCAATTCAAGGTCGATAGATTTTTGTTTTTTTTTTCGTTATTGCACGGGTCACTGAGCTGTCAAATATTCAGAAATAAATGAACTAACTCGTTCAGTAAGGAGTTTTTTTTTTTATTAATTTTAACATTCTTAAAAAAACAAGGTTTATAACCTTAAACACTGTAGCCCATGCTTAAAGGACTTAATGTATATCCCCGCTAAATGTAGCTACAGCTATGTGAAATTTGCATTCAAAAAGACACGTTGTTTTTTAAAAATGTAAGTTTTCACGTACATAAATGATAAAAATAAATCACCTTATGAAAAGGACCTCGCCGTCATATTGGTGCCTCCGTCTAAATTATTATTTCTTCTTCTCACTCGGTTTCGGCCTGTATTTCGCACGTTTTTTTACGGGACAAGCTTCGATTGATTGACAGATGTAACTCAAGACATTTTCAAAGGTGGCTCGTTTTAATTTGATACCCGATGCAGCGTTACCACATATCGCGTGCAAATGTTTCAAAATGTCCTCCATTACCCACTCACCCGAAGTCAGGGTCAGCACAGAGCTTCCAGCATTTTTTCCCTATCAAACTCTTCCATAGTACAAATGACAACACACTGCCTGAGAAAAAGTAACACGATTATATAATTTGACTTCTTCTCCTCGACATTTCCCTTTTCCGTAAATTTTTTTTTTACTCCCAACCTAAGCCAGAGAAGACAAGACACTCTGAATGCCATGAACACAGCAATTTCCCAACTTATTTCACACTTGAGGGGGTTTTAAATAACGAACATAATAAAACATTAGACAATCGCTTCGAGATATTTCGCAAGGAACGACGAAAAAACACAAACAAATACCAACTTTAGTCACATTTTGTATAGCTGTTTCACACTCTACCAGTTTTACGAGAACTCAATGAAGTGCGAGAAAATAAGGAAGGTAGGTTATTGTTTCCACTTTTCACCCCGCTACTGTACTTAGTACTGTACTACAGCAATTGACATTGAATCTAATTTCCCAAGTGTTTGGGATATTAGAATTTTTAATTTTTTCCATTTTTCTGTTCCTTTCTTGTGGTGGCTTCCTCGTTAATATACCGAATGCGGTTTGTCAACTAAGAAAAGTCCTTCGTGTACACGTTTTTAGGGATGCAAATGCGAAACAATTGAATGCAGTATGACAAAACTATAAGTTCCCCAAAGCGGTTCATAAATTCGCGTAAATTGCAAAATAACTAGATGGGGATGGATGCGGGTCATAGTCGGAGCATGAAACAAATGATATTGCCCTGGAGGGGTTGCCACTATGAGCAGGAGCACACCGGTGTACTGTGGAGGACTGAAAAGCAAACTTTCCGAGGAGATTCGTTACATGGGGTGTGAATGAATGAATGGATTCACGTAAGTTGCAAACAAATAGCAAAAGTCCTGTGGATGAGGTGTGGAAGTTCAGTTTTAATGATTCTGCGACAAATAATAGCCGTTTTTAGTGTGCGATGGATGACATCTGCGGGGTTGGAGAGGAGAGAGAGAGACTCAAGTCATTTTTCGGTCGGAAATGTAATGATGAAAAGTTGGGGAAAATTTCAGACAGATGGCAGGTGGAGTTCTTGTATTTGTTGTTTCACAATACCGAAGGCATTGCTCTCACTCGTTGGAGGAAGGGCTTTTTGGTCGTTAATTTTGCTGTTGTAACTATCTCGGGTAAATGGGATATGAAAATGTGAATTTAGGATCTGAGATTGGTAGTGGCGCCTTACAGGGTTTATTCTATTGAAAATTAATTCCGTCTCTGTAGTAAAATTGATGAATCTTTTGACGCAATTTTACGAGTTAATGGAAATGGATTGGAAAAGGGGGAATCGCTCATTAAGTTTATGGCGCGTGCGATGACGGAGATGATTGGTAATCAGAGAAACGGCTTTTTGACAACCGTAAAACAGGAAGTACTCGGAAAAAATTTAGTTTTCGCTTTGACGAGTCATTAAGAGTTACGAGGGTTAAAATGAGGCCGCACGGATTTATGAACCAATGCGTGTTGGGCGTGCGAAGAGTTGTTGTTGTGGTATTCAAAATGGCCGATGAATGCTGAATCTTTGTTAGTCTGTTTTCACGAAATAACCACCAATTTGGATGAGCCGCAAAGTAGTTAAAAAAAATAGGGTCTTCTAGTCCACCCAATGTGTGCTGCCACCTCTGTGGTTTCGAACGGCTGATCCATTGAGAAGCATTCTCTGGGAAGTTATACTTTTGCATAATTGACAGGTCTGCAGGTGGTTATGGGTAATTAATTGGTATGACAAAAAATACGTCAGAACTTGTTTTGTTATAAGATTATTACAATTAATTCAGGAAAGGATGGAATGTCTTTCGGAATATTAAACGCTGAAAGAGCATAGACAAAATGTCAACGCGGCCTTCTTCGTCTCTCATGTCAAATTGCTATAACCCTTCAGATGAAGTAAATTCTTTGATTCTTTAACTTCAGTTTTTAGTACAAAAAAACCAAACCCAGGCAAGAATAAAATAAATACAGAACTGGACAGATGAAAATCGGATGATGCCAACGAAATACAAAAACAAACTAGAAAGAGGGAAAATCCCATTTTGACGACAGCTTAGAAGATAAAAGTGCTGCCAAATGCATGAATTTGAAGTGAAAATTATTGAGGTTAAGACTTTTCTGCAAGTGTAAGATATTTTAGGTCTTTAAAAAAATGCGAAAGGAGGAGTACGGGAGTGAGGAGGTATTGAAAGTAGTACAATACAATGGGAGTACTTTCGGCAACACTAGATATATTGCGTCACCTGTTTCTATTTTGGAAGATTGTTTACCCTGACTAAGTGACTACCACTAATTATGACACTCCTCGTCCTCACAAAGTAAATGTTGAAATTAAAATTCCAAGTCATACCTTCCTTGCTTCAAACGAAACAAACTCGCCCCCTCCTTGTGTTGCATCCTTTTACCTCACAGCTGCATTGCAGAAAAACCATCTCCTTTCAGACACACACTCAAGACAAACTCCATTCCAAGGAACTATGAACATGCAGTGTCGCCGAGTGCCTAAGGTTTTTATGACACTGTTCCCTTTTTATTCTGCGTGAGGCACGTTCCCGCAGGCCGTACGTGTTCCACCAGCTATGCATTAACCATATGCCCTGCGCGCGCGAAAAGTCCCCAAGGTTGAATAAATTATCTTCTTAAAACAAAATAATTTATTACGCGCTGCCACCTGCAATAGTGCCAGGCCTAAGCCATAAGCCCAATTATGTCCTCTTATAAACCCATCAAACGATGATATTGCAACAAAAGGCATTAATTAAATCCTCCTTGTTTCCTGTTTTCACATCAACACCATCTCCTTGATGTCTTCAGTCGTCGTGTATATAATGGATTGCACTGCGATGCTGCTTGCACTTCTGCTGCCTGCTTCTTTGCCAGCGGAAGGAAGCTGAAAGTTCATTTAACACAACATCGCCCCCCCTTTTCTGGAAGACGATGACAGAGAGAAATGTGCAAAAGCTAACGAACCCCAAGAGATGCTCCAATGGTCTGAATAAAGAGAGGTCCACCAATTATTATATTCTATGCGCCAAAATGTGCACATCAACAAATGTCGAGTGGGGTTTTGTTGTGGGTCACAGGGAGAGGAAACAGCTTGCGCCAAATGCTCTCAAGGGTTTCTATTTCCTATGATATTCTCGGCGAATTGTCATCGTTTGAACTTTTTGAATTTAATTTGACATTCACTCGATATCCTTCAATTTGATCGGGGTACAGCATGTTTGGTCTTTCATTCCCAGCACGGCGACACAATACAATTAAGAAATTCGACTATTTTGGCAGCGATAAGAATCGTACTGGCACACTCAGTCCACAAAACACGACAAGAGGGCGACCATCGGCCCCGCACTATATAAGAGTAAGTACTTCGAACGCCGGCCGTCCAGTTAAACTCGAGGCGTGTGTGCTGCATATCCAGTGTTCTGATCCTCATTGGAAAAGTCAATGAATGCAGTTGGCAGTTAGTACCAATACGAAGCATGTTAAGCCACTATATACCTACAGAGTGGCTCCCCATTCTCAATTGAATGGAATAATGACTGAGAAAAGTTGCATGTGAATGTTAAGGGGGGGCTAACAAAACAACACAAAACACTCTGTAGTCACCACCCCAAAGGCAGCGCACTCAGTGTGTCAAGGTTGTTCTCCGCATTGCAACTGAGTGAGTGTGTTATTCGGAGGACGCCAAAAGGTGTCGAGGTTTGAGGAAGTTTGCGAAATGCAGTGAATTTCATATTAACTTCAAATCGAAAGGATGTCGCTCCATTATCTATCTGATGGCGACAGCCAGAAGGACGAAACTATACAAAGCAAAGGTGCGTGTGTGCCTGGAAAACTTTCTGGCCCAATCGAAACCGCAAGAGTTAAATTCTTCAAATTCGCAAGGACAAAGTTTCGATATATATTTTCTCAATCTCACTCGTGGTTCACCGATTGGTTGTACACAAAAGGAATTGCCAAATGTGCAAAAAATATGTCACAGTGCTTAAGGACAATGACTTATGCCGAAAGAGCAGACCGAACCAAGTCTGCGCTGTTGTACAGCCAGAAGAAGAGTGCCATCGTTTTTCTGAACTTAATCTGTTGAAAGCAGGAAAAGTAATCTCTATTATATTATTTTTTGTCATTCTTTTTTTTTTTTCTCTAATACTAAAACTTCTGTTTAAGGCCTGCTTGCTGATAGAAGGAGGAGGTGTAAATGGGCAGAGCACAAACAAAAAATGGCACATTGACATGTTTTCCATTTGGAAATTTTCATAATATTCAAAAGTTTTTCAACTTGTTCGATGCTGAGATTTAGACGTGCTTTTCTTTTCTATCTGGCGTTAGTTTTTGTTTGACTTTGCCTATATGATTGAGATTTGTATGCGTTGTTGTGCCAAAAGTCAAGTGGCTCCTTTTTTTTTTTGGATGAAGTGTCCATGTGGTGGAGAATATTTGACAAGTTTTACGGAATATTATTGCGAACGATGTCATTTTATTGACGGATGAGCGAGTGAAATGGGGGTAGACATTTTTTTTTTCATTGACACTAATGTTGTTTTGTTTGCGAAATGAGTTGGATGTTCTTTTTCGTTAGTTGTTTTTAAATATGTTACATTTCTTTTAATATTTGTTTTAAATTTAATTTTGTTAGGTTGAAGTCAATCACATGATTGAACTTATTAAAATCCTTTGTCAAGCTTTTGAGGGGGTCATTGCATCCATAGTTACATCGAAACGTCCTTTGATATAAAAATATTGGACTGTTATATGTTATAGTGACTGTTGAAGTAAAAGTCAGTGGGGACGTTCAGAAAGCTAGTTTAGAAAGTCTGACAGCTGGGTGACTTGATGTGTCTCAGTCTCACTTATGATTGGCCTAGATCGTTCAAACGAACCGATATTTCAGTTGACATTTATGGAGTTGTAGCCGACGAATCTAGTCAAAATTTCATGATTGCGGACTAATTTGACAGTTCGCATATGTGGTTGACGTAGGAAAAGTGACGTTACCGATCAATCTAGTTTTTGTGTTAAGGTTACATCTAGTCTAGGCCATTCTAGTCGACTTAAATTAACTGGATTTTTGAATGTGCCCAGATCGTAAGAAAACTTTGTAAGAAAAAATATTTCAGCAGAAATGTCTTTGTTTTGACATATTTTCTGCTTAAGTCAAGTACAATTTTATCCATCTGAAAAAAGATAAAACTCAGTATAACATGTGAAAGTGAACACTTTAAATGTGACTCTTCAATGGCCGTTCACTACTAGAGTGAAACGCAATTCTCGCAAAAGTCGGAACCAATCTCACAGAGACCTTTGATGTCACATGGAGGCAGTTAGTTAATGATCGTGCGTATTGGTTGAGATCCAAGTCCAGTGCGGACTGCAGCGCCATCTAGGTAATTAAGTAAGTAACTCGATTGACATAATTTTTTGTCTTAATTCATGCTTTTTCACATTCTTTTAGTTGTGTCTATCCTTTTCTCTGTTGTGTGGATCTAGATCAATTTTTAGGAATCTAGATTTAATAGTCTAATGTAAGATATATTTTCTAAGTCAATAAATGTAAATATCAACATCCTAACTTTAACAACTCTCTTTTCGATTGAGAAAGTCAGCACATAATGGGGAAAGTGCTAAATAAACTCGCTCGCTCAGTTGTGGTTCAGCAGCGAACCCGCATAACTGCTGCAATAAAGTAATGACTCTCTAAAAATTATATTCGAATTACATAATCCAATGTTCTGAGCCCACATCCGCATCATGCATTCCCAAACAATTATAACGCAATCAATCGCCGATTTAAATGCCCATTTGAATGGCGGTTAAACCACCACACAAATACCCAACCAAGTAAATCCAAATTTGGATACAACTCCCGTAACAGTTTCTTAATGGACCAAATCCCGCACATTAAAACGCACTCATGGGCAATAATTGCATACTATCCACTAGAGACTAGACACTGGATACCTACCTTACATACACTCATTCAATCAGTATTTGTCCAGTTCCCTTTATTGGGTTATCCAGCATCTCCACCGCAACTTGGCAAACATACACAACACATGTGTGTGCCCGTGACAACTAGACTTTATTAATCTTATCCGCATTGCCCAATCGTATAACATATTCCGTAAGGGTTCGACTAGATATCTGACATAAAAACGCTAACGATAAGATTTACCACCCCAATATAGTACCATTCCTGTTCAGATAATGTGTTTAGCTACAACACAACCAGGCATGTGATTTTCCGCAATAAAATTATAAAAATAAATACACCACAAAGAGGAGAAAAGTTGATTTCAAATTTAACAAGTTTTGGCGGCGAATCGATAAAAAAAAAAAATAATCAAGTATTGACGACACGGTACGGGTAACTCGCATAACAATAAAAAAAATTCCTCGAGATCGCAATGTGCTTATGTGGTGCTTAAACTTTTAACAATCTACACCCAACCCCAATCCGCAAACAACAACGACCCCTAATCTATTCTTGTCCCAATCCCCATCCTCCTGCGGTATGAATGAAAATCCACCGCCATGCTGCACCCGATCCTTTTCGTCTTCAGCGCCGGTCGCATATCAGCGTTATTCAATTGAACAGACATTTTTATTACTGGAGAAGAAATTTTGAGATAGAGATACCCACGTAGTAGTCTATGGGGCATACTGCTGCACTCGTCGTATCTGCTACTATAGTAGTGCAGTTCAGAAGTTAAGTGGCAGTCAAAGTGCATAAAAGTGGTTAAAGTTGAATAATTTTCTTGTTGTTGGGTGGGGGTGGTGTTGGTGGCGGTGGTTATCATCTTTGAAAGTTTTTATGCGCTCCAATCCCCGTTCTTGTTGTTGTGACTTTTGTTCAGTCGGTTAAGCTCTTTTTTATTCGCTTCTGCCTCTTTCGCCCAGAAATGATACCACACACAAGAGTATCCCATTCAAGATCTGAATAGCTAAGTATTTTTCATCTTTTGTCGACGGGTGAGTGCGGGGATTTGGGGGTGTTGGAGAAAACCCATTTTTATATAGGCTGAAGTGCGAGAACCGAGAACATATTTGAAATGGAGAAAAGAAAAAGAATCATAGCCCCTGCGATGCGTAGTAAGAAGAATAATACCGCTCATGCAGTGAGTCGCACAAGTGGTGCGGCTTGGTGACAGGCACTTTGTGGTTATTTTCTGGAAGTTGGCTGTTGTTGTCGTCGTTGTCGTTGTTGTCGTCGTCGTCATTGTCATTGTTGTCGTAGTCGCAGTCCATTAGGTGCACTTCACCCAGTTAGGGTACATCGTAGTTATATAGCTATTTTCGGTATTCAACTTAAATAAATCACAAGGAGATGCTTTGAGTGGTTCATGTGTTTATTATGTGTGTTTATGACTCTTGAATTGGTCGGCGTATAAATTAGGTGGCTCTTGGGAGAATTCGAGAATTCCCTGCGGTAATTAGTCGGCAATGTCGGCCGAACGGCAATTTTCTAAATTACTTGAGGTTCGCTTTTGAAAAAATGTTGTCACACCCAAACCCAGTGGGAGCTATTTTGAGTATTGTTAAATATTAATTAGATAATGGTCAAATTTTGTTAGGTTTGTCAGCGAAATGACAGGTGTGTAGGTTTGTCACTTCTTCGTTTCCCTGGGTTGCATTTTTTCCCATTCGAGAGAAGAGTTTTTTTTTTTATTGTATGCAGGTTCAGTTAAAACTCCCATTTAATTCCTAGACAAATATGGAAGCCACTCCATTCTTCAATCGAATTGACCCTCCCAGCTACAGTCTCTACAGCATTCTGACTGATTGTGAATGATTACGAGTGCACCCATCTTTCTTTGTCGACCACTTGATTTCTCCAAGGATAATATTCCATCCAGTGCTCTTTACGATGTATTAAAACAGAGAAATAAACAAACAAATACAGAGTAGGGTAAACACAGTCATAATTGTAGTCACCTTTTATTGGTTCAAAAGAATATAAAAAATAATAAAAATTGCACGCTTTTGATTTAGTTTTGGTTTAGTTGGTATGACCGACTCGAAAAATGTTTTTCTCACTATCCGGAGATAAAATATAAATCGATGAATTTATAAAAAAACTAAGCCCATCCTATCCGTCCTTAAACGAAGTCACACATCTCCTGTCTGTCAGTCTTATACAGTAGGATTGGTTTATTCGTTTTATGAAGTTGGACAAGCGGAAGTATTGATTTTACGGTAAGCTTCCTGTAATAAAAAACAGTTAATTTCGGTTTCAACAAGCATTTAATGACGTTTTTCATTGGGACAGATTTTTCAGATTCAGAGCAGTTTTTCTGCTCTCGAAATCAGCTGGCTGTCAGATTTCATGATACAGTTCCATTGCCCGCAAAAAAAGCACTTTCTTCAGAGCAATTTTGCGAATCTCTATTTCTGAGCGAGATTCACACCTACTTACAATGACACCAAAACATTTGTCAAACTTAAAGTGTAACACATATTTTGAAAAAACACTAAATAGCGTTGGTCCAATTCAAGCGTTCCTTCGCAAGCCATATCGCTTTTGAAACTAGTTTTTTCTAAATCGAATCATTCGATAAAAACCCTTGAATGGGACTTTAAATTCACTGTCACTCTAAGCACAAACACAATGCCTGTTTACACAACTATTGGTAAATTATAATGCGTGTTCCTTCATTCCAACTTCCTTTGAAAAAGCTTTTCTTAGAATTCATAAGAAATTTACAACCAAAAACAAACAAAGACGTTATTTCGCTCGCATTGTTCGATGATCTCATTATTTGTGTCAGGTAGACAAGTAATCTTCACAGATCTGACATCTGAGTACCTATTCTGGACTGAGAGCAGTTGCTCGCACAAAGCTTGTGTGTTTAGCTGTTTATTTTTCTGATCTGGAACATGATAATGACATTAAAGTGTCAAAGTAAATAATTGGTCTATAATTTGATTTTCTTCTAAAGCATTGTAACCATGTTTGTTCATGGGCAATTGTTTATTTATTATTTCTGTGTTTGTAAGAACAAGAAGTGTAGGATAAGACCGTCAATGAATATTGAGAGGATTCTGCATTTATTTAAATAAATTGACAGATATTCTTCCAGATGACTGGAAAAGATGTGAACTCTCGGCGGGGATAAACATTAAGTTCAGAGCACTTTGAGTGCATACTTTAGGAATAAGTGATTCGTGCGAACTTCGTGATAAGAAAAAAAATCCCCTTTTAGAAAAAGATCCCATTCAGAATAGATCAGCGAAACCGGTTGCGAAGACAATCAATGGGAAACATTTGTACTATAAGTCATATTAAATACTGTGGAAAAATACATTTTCTCAATAAATTAACTTCTGAAATCATTCACTTTAAAAACCGAAAAGTAAATCTACAAACAACGGACGTCAGAGCGTTCTAAAATGTGCGTAGCTGTTATTCAAAAGCAAATGCTGATGGACTACAATCTATTACATACTTAGCAATAGACTGAATAAAACATTACCTACTTGAAAAGTGACATTTAATTTTACTCAAGTGAACAAATCTTATTCGCCGGTTTTGTTTTGTTCCACAACTTATTTAGCAACAGCAACAAGCCGCATTAAGGCCTCCCATGCACTGTACCATCGATTGGTGCATATTCGAATTTGATTAGATCTAAAGTAGAAAGAAATAGAAAGCAAGTGACTATTTGTCAATTTTGACATAAATATAGTTTCAGTTGATCTCAGAAATTGGGGACTTTTCATTTATTAAGCCTGACAGTGGCCTGACTATATGTATCTCGGTTTTGATTGGCTGAAATCGATCATATGAGCAGCTGTTTCAGTTGACGTTTATGGAGGGGTAGCCGACGAAGATTCGCAATTGTGCCTGATGTAGAAAAAGTGCCGTTCCTGACCAATCTAGTTTTTGCGATCAGGTTACATCTTATCCAGACTAATCTAGTCGACTTAAGATAACTAGATTCTTTATTGCAATTTGTGTTTTTGAGGTTAATTCCGATCGAAAATGGGCACATTCAGAGGGATAGTCGTCTTAGGTTGGCTATGGAATTGATATCTATCTGAAATAGGTTGCCCGGGAACGCAAAGGAATAGATTGAAAGTAATTTCTGACATTCGCATATACTTTTCCTTGCATTTTTGGAAAGGTCTCCCCAATTCATGCGGAAATATCAATCACTGTCATCTGTCATTTTAAATCATTTTAAGGTTTGTTTTAATTATGACACAACTTCCTCTGTCCGCAAATAGTTAGTACTGTTATTGCATTCTTAAGTGAAAGCAGCAAAAAACAAAAAACTGCCTCGCCATATTCATACAACCATGCGTTCACCGTAGACCGAACCACACCGCTTGAACTCTTCCGGGACATCTTTCAAAAGCTGTTATCATAATTTCCATGCAGATGTCTCGATTGCTCTTATATATTCCTTTACATCATATTTAAAGTAATTATTCCTCTTCTCCAATTACAGACAAATTAAAAACAGTGCGAAAAATTAACAATTACAGGTTACAAGCCGGCGGCGATCTTAAGCAACTCCACACCATTCACACTTGTTCCCAAGAAACTCTTTCAGCAAACCCGTTAACCGCACATCAACAGCCTGTTAAATATGTATCCATTCAAATCTGATTTAAATTTAAATTTAAATTAATCTTGCCAGCAAGAAAAACTATAATGCCGGCAAAAAGAAAACCACATGTGTATCGAATCGCGTTCGCATCAACCACGCTTTAGCACGCACAGTCTTTCCATTCCAGATTTTTATATTGGACTTTGCGTTACGTATAATTGACAAACGAATAAATTACAAAATTACAAAAAAGGAGGTGAAGGATAAAAAAAACTCTTGTGCAACCCGCGCAATAGTATCTCAATTTATATGTAAATTTCACTTTTCCGCCCCCTCCACTGTACTGCAGCACATTCAATTGAGAAAGTGAAGGCCCGAGAAAACTAACTTGGACAGTGCATCCGCGAAAGGTATGGCAAAGATGCGAAAGAGTATAGAAACATAATACTCGTCGTGTCTCAATGAAATTGGAAATCCAGAAGCTAGAGAGTGGGCGAAATTTGATTTTGGTTTCCCATTACAATCGCAGCTTTCTTTCATTCGTATTGTTTACGTTACGTCTCGCGGAATGCAAACTAAGAGACGTTGCTCGAATTTAAAGTGCGGCGCTGTTTACCCTTTTCAGCATTTATTGAATAAACAAATTACTCTGCACTATTTGAGCTTTTTTTGTTTTTAATTAATTCATTGATCGACCGAATAAATCCGGCTGTTGAGTAAATAAATTTTCACCGCGTCGACCAGAAAACATTCGGGGCGGAGTATTCCTAAAAGCCCTGGAAGTGTTTTCTTTTTAAATATTTATTAGGACACATTAACTTGCTGTGAAAATTCGTTCGGAGCAAGGAGCACTTCGTAAACACGTTTACTCGATTCGGTCCTAATGATTGTTCATGTATGGGAAATTATTCATTGTTTTTTTTTTTTTTTTCTTCTTCTTCTTTTTGTAGCTAATAGTATGTTGAACGGAAGTAAAAATTGAAATGGGCCCTTGCGCTGGGATGTTGAAAGTTTTTAGTACCAGGTACCCATTGGACTGACTTGATGGCTATTTAGGGATCTGAAAGGCCTTAGCGCCAATGGAGATGTTTGACTTTATGACCTGCGGTATCTTACTGAGGCAAATATATTTTTTTATAATCCCCTGAGGATTATGCTGTTGGTAGTGCATAGGTATGGCTAACACTTTTCGGAAGGTTGGAATTTTATGAATATCGTCAGAGGTGTAATGATCATAAGCCCATTATCTGCTAATGGTGAAGTTGAGTGGGCACTTTTAGTAGGAATATATGGCAGAAGAAATGAGCGTGTTTATACCATAGGTGGGGCTACGGGAACAGTTGCGATAGACCTAGGAATGATTTGTAACTAGCCTGGGAGCCTTTACTTTACAGCAAATTTACAGGGGTTGAAATGTGTGCATATTTTGTTTGATAAGTCGCAGTAAAAGTCCTTGTAAAAATTGGTAAAGTGAACGCAGTTTGTAGTCCGGTTCGCACATGAGTGAGAGATATAACTACGAATATCCTCAATTTTATGGCTCGCATCAGTTTGGACTAAAATTGTGTTAAAGCAGCTTTCGAGAGAAGTCAATTTTAATCTACTTATTGCCATTATACTTTTCGGTATCGATTTCTATTCAACTACGGACCGAAATATCTATACTTGACAGGGAAATGTCAAATGTGTGCGCGGTTTCATAAAACTGCATACCAAAAATTAGCAGTCGATAGTAAAACAGAAGCTCGTTTTTACGGTCATTTTTATTTCGGGAAGAAAATTGTATTTATTAGGGCGCGTTCAAAAATGTAATTTAATTTAATTTAAATTTTGGACTAGATGTACCCTGAACGCAATTGATTGCTCGGTAAATCACTTTTCCTACGTCTGGCACATCATGCGAACTGTCAACTTAGAACTCAGTCACGAAATTGTTGACTAAATTCGTCAGTCACTACTCCAGGGATGTCAACCGAAAAAGCTATTTATGTGGCCGATCAATGCCAATCAAAACTGATACAGATCAATTCAGTCAGCTGTCAGTCTTATTAAAATAGATTATTATTGAACGTTCCTATTATTAAAAAATAATAAAATTTAACAATTTTTAAAGATGGGTCTAAGGCAATAGGGGTATGTCCGAAAACTATGCAGTGGAGTACAAAACCTTTGCTGTGAGTTAAGCGAACTGACCATCCATTTCGGTATTTTTTTCTGACCATTATTTGAAGTCTTCTGAGCTTTTCAAAGCAATCAAACTGAGTCTCTTTAAACTTACAGAATAATAATACATAATGATTTTGTTTTTTTTTTTAATTAAGCACGAATTACCTAATGAATATTTGTTCCTCGAAACTTATGCACTTTTAACTAAAATGCTGACAAAAAGTCTGTCAAAATATTTGGAACCTCTGTAACGGAAATGCCACCATTCCTTAAAAAAAACTTTCAAAATAACAGACGTTTTTACAAACACTATTTATAAACAGCCCCATGAATACAATCTTTTTAGGTTCGAGGAGTAGCATCACTGAACCCTTAGAAACAAAAAAAAAAACGTTGATCTTCCTATTCATGTTCATCACTGTGAGGGAGGCATATGTCGTGTGAAGACGTTTTACCTTCTACTGCCTTAATTCATCTTTAAAAGCGGCACTAATTTGTCATTTTGTGTCCAGCTTAAATTTTACAAACTTACAAAGGCAACATATTTTTTGCCTTCAAGATATTTTTTTGTAATTACGATCTACCATAAGGCGATCGATCATCATTAGAGGGACACTTTTGCCATTCAGCCATTCACAAAAACCTCAATAGTATCTAATTGTCACTGGCAAAATATTAATTTTATCAATGCCAAGTTCAAAAGATTTACTCTGCTTAGCCCCAGTGCGAGGCTAAGCCGCCAAATCAATGACACGTTCCAAAATTGACATTCATATTTATATTCACACACTTTGTTGGACAATTTAACTAAACTCGCAACCTCTTTCAGGTTTCAAATATATCTTCTAGGTAACAATTCGTCACATTATTTCATTGTACTAATTCGTTTATTTACTTATTTCACACTTGAAATAAGACACATTCAAATGGATCTCATTGAAAAAAATTAACCAATAAAAACCAAACAATATAAATTGAATTATCAAAGACAATTTTTTTTTTTTACTTAAGCGTGAGTCTTTGCGATGTTGACACGTCTGGGATAGAAGCACGCGCGTATATCGACAAATGGACAAAAGTACGAAAACCCGCGATGTGAGAGGCGCACCAACGAACAGAAGGAACCTTTCCTTTCGGACACTCGCTTGCAACTGATTGAAATGTCTGGAAACGGATTTTCTTGTGTGCTACTACCAACTGACATTCGTTTGTTGGCTTTTCGATGCCGCAATCTTCATATTGACAGCTCCACAGTGGGGAGCAGAACAGCTCCATGCTCCACACACCAGACCAGACGTACTCCTCATGCTCGGGCTCGCCCCCAACCACTCCAAGATAGCACCGCACCAGCACCACACCATTAAAACGGAACAATAACAGAGAGCACACACTGTCGTGGCAACTGGCAACTGGCAACGTGCTGTGGTGTGGCATGGAGCATGGTAGATGTTGACGATGATGATGATGTTGATGATGATGGCGTCGGCAATGATGATGATAATAGAGAATAGCAAAACAAGAGAATTCAAATAAAGATACTAAAAAGAAACGCGCCACATATTGCTGGCTGAGTAGAGTATCCGAACGAGAGGGCACAAGAGATTGACGAAGACTCACCATGTGCTCCATTGAGCTACTGGTGTTTTATTTGAGTTTTTTTTATTTGTTTTTTTGCGAGAGGTCTTGGGGATTGTGGATACAACCTAAACCTAACCCACCTACGGACGAACGGGCGGCTTGTGTTTTTGTTACTCATTCGCCATGGAGTCCGCGACGAATAAGAGAGGGAAAAAGATGCGATAAAACAGCTGATCATTTGAATGATAGTAAATAAAAGCGTGGTGAGTTTCGGGAGTTGGCCAAAGCGCGATAAAAGAGGGTGGAAGCTCTTTGTAAGGGGGCGGCGGAGTTCGAGGTGAGAAAAAGCTTTCATTTTCCTTGTTTTGGTTTGTAAAGTTAATTTCAGTTCATTGATGCGGTTAAGCCGGGGGATAGCTTGAGTAGTGGCGTCATAATTGACTGCAGCGAAGGTATGTAGAAGTTCGTTTAACTGATACGGATCGGATTGCACAGCGGTGAACTTGACAAATTAAATGACTGTGGAATGACAGTTGCGTTGGTTTTTTCTCTTTTAAATTGTTTTATGTAACCAGTTGGGGTTTATGACGTCAGTTAAGAGATTATGATCGAAATGTACATATTGCTAATGTGGAAAACATCTTAGCGCTTAATAAACTAGGTGCGGTTTACTCAGTAGAGTTTTATTAAATCATCGGGTGCACGGAGGTTAGAGTGCTAAGGTGAGATTCACAACTGGTGAATCTGTGATTTTATTTCCATTGAATTGCGTCAGTATCACAGTATTTATAAAACTGGTTCTAAGGGTGTGTTTACACTGAAAAAAGAAAAATATCAATCTTATTGGGTTTTTTATTTTGTGCCTACTTTAAGGTTTGAAGATGAAAGACTGCAATCCAATTTTTTAACTGCTTTTAACTTTGGACTATGGGATTATGAATATAATTCAAATTGACAGCCAGCCAGCCGTTTTTAATGCATTTTCATCACATTTCTAGGTTCAATCAAGAAATTGGACCTGTGGCGGAGTCGAAACGTCAACTGAGTACTCAGTCCAGAAGATATTGGGGACATTCAAGTATCTAATTTAGTAGGTCTGACAGCTGTTTGACTAGATGTAGGTATTTCGGTTTTGATTGGCTGAAAACAGTCATATGATCAGCTGAAGATTCTTGAATGTGCCGCTTGACTAAGTTTCTGTGCAATCCCCCGGTATACGTCAACTGAAAACACAGTTCACTTGATCAGTTTCGGGGAAGGGGGAAATAGTACGCATCACTTCACTCAACTGTCAGTTGTAGCACAGTACTTTGTTGAACGTGTCCAGTTTCCAATTTGGGAAAAATGCGGTCACGAGCAAAAATTACTGAGCGGACAATCGAAATCAACGAATTTTATCGACGAATATCACCTCCAGGCTCTGTTTGTTTTCCCATTTACTTTTTATCGAATTTCATTGACAGCTCATTTTTGACTGCTTTTCTAAACCTAGCGTTAAATATAGATATGCTTATTTTAGTGACATTTGTTAAAGGTTTTTTTTATGTGCAGTAGGATGTATCGCTAGTCGTTGACCAATCTATGAAACGTGGCGAATCTATCCATGGTTGTCGATGTAAAGTCTGCGGTAGTTTGATTCACTTCTTCCCCACTCTATCTACGCCTTTTTACATTTTTATTTTTTATTGCGCTAAGTATTTGTTTAAGAAATCAAATTAATGCCAACTGTCATCTGCAAACTGTCATCGTTATAAAAAGTTTGTTTTCTTAAGAAAGAGGTGCCAATTTTATAGGTAGAATAGTAAATTAAATACCACTTACCTCTCGACTACTCTCCAGCCCGTTGTTTATGTTATACGCACGTTTCGTTACCATCTTTTTCCTCCCACCACTTCGTTTCGTTCGTCGTCGGCTCCACTCTTCGAAAAGATCCTCCTCACTTGAGCTGCTACTACTGAAATCCAACGATAACTGATTCTTATCCTCTGTCACTTCCTTAGCTAAAACAGAGTAGCCAACTTGTTTATACCGATCACTACTCACTAATGCACTCCCGCCAGCAGCAGTACTATGTGAACTACTGACACCTCTAATCGTGTTTGGTTGTTGTTTTTGTTTGGAACGTGCTAGTGAATCCAGCCACTTGCTCATAGTAAAACGCGAACAAAAAAAAAACGAAAAACAATGTAAATAGTTGTCAATAGTATTTTATGAGCAATTTGCTTTTTTTTCTGGTCTATCTGGCATTTTCGTGTCACCAATACATTTCATCTCTCACACCTACAATATTAATTAGCAAAACGAAAAAAAAAAAGAAAAAAAAAAAACAATGTTTTTGTTACTTTTCTTTGAAATTCTAAGAGATATGGCAACAGGTTGTTTGGTTTGACAACAACTGCGACTTGTATGCAAATGTGGACGGAAGCTTATCTTTTTTGGAAGAGATAATAGCGACGAGGGTGTTCTGTCATTGTTCGACTTTTCTTTAATAAAGAAGATTTTGAATTTACTGAACATTCTTTACAATCATTGCGGAATGGAAACTGAACATGTGGCGTGTCTAATAATCTATGCAAGTGTTCAGTTTAATTAGATATTTAAGTGTGGTTCTGGGTCAAAAACGTGCGATAGGAGTTGGCTGTTGGATAATTACAAACTTTTTGCTTTGCTAAATTAGTGCACGCTGTGTATTTAAGTAGAAATTTCTAATCAATTTTCAGTATATGAACGCAAGCTGTGCAAAAGGTGGCAGCTATTGGAAGCGAAGTAGGTCGGGTTGGCTTGAAAATATTTACCTAACAATGTCAACGAATTTGTTGCCGTTTACAAAATGAATGTCATTATTTTCTGGTACTGTTTGCAGCTTTAAAATGTGGGTACAAGTTTGTAGAAGCCATTAAAAAAAATCCTACCGCCATTTAAGCCTCCCTTAAAGTGCTATAGGAATACCTGAATAATAAAAAAATGCAACACAGGCTGCTGGGGCGATTTCTAAAAGAAGCCTTTTAAACATTCCTTAACCAACACATAAGGACTATTCACATGAGAGCGAATTGCGAATAGGCGAATTGCGAACAAATCAATTTAACTGTATTTCCCCGTCGTGATCCACGAACCCACGAATGAAAAATTCGTTCGAACTTAACCTTTAAAAATGAAACTGATACGAGGGTACCTGCATGTGAATCTGTATCATGTGAATGAAGTGTCAGAAACTGCGAATATTCGCTCTCAACTTAATTTTTGGTATCAAATTTAAACTGATTTCGACTGAATGCACTCATTCTCTTTATCGGAATAAAATTTCATTTGAATGCACTCATTCTGCTTTTTTAAAGAAGCCTTTTAAACATTCCTTAACCAACACGTAATCAACTTCATTTTTGGAATCAAATTTCAACTAATCTCGACTGAATGCACTCATTCTCTTTATCGGAATAAAATTTCATTTGAATGCACTCATTCTGTTTGTCAAAAAAACAATCATCGAATATCAATGTTCATATTTGTTTTTTCACAAAGGACGTTGTAGAAATCTCGATTCTTTACGTTTGACGTAGTTAGAAATGTTGAAAGTGACGTTAATTAGTCTTAGCGTTCAGGGGAAATCTAATCCACACCAATCTAGTAGTTTTTAAGGAAACTTGACGATTAAATGTATACCAACCAATAATCAAGAAAATACAAGATTACGACATTCATATGATTCCTTGACTTTCTTCTAAAATTTGACAGCTTGTCACACTAAAGCCCGCACCAGACCTGTAACGTGTGGTGTGTTGTGGTGTGGTCTGTCGTTTCGTGTTCTGTGCACATTTATCTAGTGTGCTGTCATTTTTTTAAATGAATTCAAATGTTGTTTGTTTTGCTTTTTTGACGTTATTGATTTCCTAGTTTATGTGTGCTCTTTCTTTCACATATGCAATTTCAGATAATATATATGTCTCGTTTCATTGCCCCATAGAGCGTTGTGGCGCAATCGGTACAGGAGCGATTTCGACACAACGCGACACACTGTACAAGTGTGGTTCCGGCTTAAGATGTGTAAGATTGGGATTTTATATTATGACGTAGTTATTTCGTATATTGTGATGCATCTGTGCAGGTTAAGAGTAATTTAATTGCTAAGCACTTGTGGCGGAAGCTTTTAAACAAGGGAAATATTTCTCGTTTGAATTTATGTCCCTTGCTACAGCAAAAGGAACGTAAACAAATTAAAGTCTTCGTTGGCACTATCGCCGAACTGTAAATAAAGGCTCAGTGCTAATTGTCAAAATCGAAACATCTGTCACTTGCTTAAAGCATTTTTAATTCTATTTAACATTAACATATTATGTTCGTCCGGATTTTAGCGCGCTATTAGAAGTACCTACTTAACATAGATGACAGGACTGCGTGTGTGACTGAATTGATTAACATAGGATGCTTTTATGGACTTGCTGAGTTTAATGGTTAGTTTTAATTTGTTTATATTGCTTCATAACCTACTCGCCCCACGCAAAAACACCCGAACTAAATCAATCAAAAGTTAAGCTGTGTACAGCAGACGATTTCAACATCAAACATATAGCAAAAGGGCCATAAGCGTAAAGTTCGGTTATTAGTTTGATTGCCCGTAATTAACACGTCTACGTCTCTGACACTTCTCCTATGGCAATGTTGTAACTCGCGTTTAGTGAAAGTCAATCAATAAAAATCATATAATTTCACTATTAAGTGAAGCCAATTCAATCTCTTTTCTGTTGTGCGTTGAACTCCACTCGCCAGACTCTGCATACAATTAGGTCATTCGTACACTTCACACCCCCTCCGTTGCAAAATGAACTTCGTGTATATGTGTATTATGACTTTTGGCGTTTGGCGACTTGCTATTGATGGCATAAAAATAACTTATATTCATGTAAGCAGAAAGTGTATTTTCCTTCCAGAGATGATTGCAGCCACCTGTCATAAAAATGTCGTTGGGCAAAAAAAACAAAAAAAAAAATCAGAAATATTGAGATTGATCTAAAAATAAATTTTCGCTCTTCTTGCGTTGCTTTTGAGTCATGTTTTCGACGAAAATTAACATCGTTCGTGTGTGGAAATGGACATCACCAATTAAAATACTGTTCGAGTCAATTGTCGTTGCATAAATGAAACGTCTTTCTGGAATTAATGACACGAGTACTAGATTCGCAGTCTTAGCACAGTTTACAAACTTTTACTGTGCCACAGGTACTCATTAAAACGGAATGCTTCAACGTGCAACTGGGTTAATGTCAAAAGTCCCACAACTAGGTGGGATTTTTTCAAACGTCAGTAATTTAGGCATTTGGCATATGAATTTAATGGAAAGCGAAACAGGTTGCCTCCTGTTGGTGAATGCAATTTACAACTTGGAATAGGAGGATTTCATTCAAATGGCGTCCATCATTGCCTTGACTTAACGCCAACTCAAAGTACTTAAAACGCCACGTTATCTCCCGAAGACATCATGCGTCTAGGCTAATCTTCCGAGATACTCTCGTAAAAATAGAAATTGTCTTCACTCATTCGCAGGCGGTTATGTTTGCAAGTAAACACAAGTGTGATGCTTGCGTCACTGCAAATAAAAACAACACCTATACAAACAAATAGTTTCAATTGCCGGTGTGCATGTACGCAAATGCGAACTAGAGCCATGACACTTTAATGAAAGTCATACTTATAGTTCATCTCCCGCTAGAAATGAAAAAGAATAAGCAGATTTTAACATTCTACCACCTAAAGCACTATACTTTTTTACACCGAGATCTGACAACCGTCAATATGAATGCTGACGTAAACAGAAGTTATACTACACATCTCCATCTTTACTAAAAATAAAATCAACTATTTCACTCGAATTAGTTATTAATTCGTTTTCGCCCACAAATTGCCTGGAAACTCAGATTGAGGTGAAATTCATTACAACAATATAAAGATGCCTAGCATCTTTTGCAGAACACCAATTATCTAATTAATATTTCTATTAGTTAGCTATTCATTTATTTATGCATATTTACACTTAAACGGGCAAAACACTGTGTAATTAACAAATCAAGTGGGGGGATACAGAATTAAATGTTGTGAAAGCACGATACTCTTGGGTAACTAACGATTGCCTTTTCGTTGATAACTGTGACGAGGCACAGGGAGAGACGCGCACACCGCTAGAACAAGCAATCGTTGCGATAGACGTATGTATTTTGCCGAAAACGAAGAGAGATTGCGACGGAGCACAACTGCCGTCAGCGAACTGATCTCAGCCGCAGTTGAATCGAATCGTGCTGGGTTTTCCATGGGCCATTGTGCAGGAGACTTTTCTCTCCATCAGAGATTTTCTTGTCGCCGATGCTGGTTTTTATATTATGGTATCTGCTAGTTTTGGGAGAAGAACCAAACAGATACAAAGTGCTGAGAATGTGAAAACAACAACAAAGCCGATCGGATACTTTTCATGTTTTGTAAATACCGAATGAAAACGATGCCGATCGAACGGAGAGATACAATCTTGCTGCGAAGTGAAGCTATACGGGGAAGGTCGACTTTGTCGTGGGTGCAGGGCAAACTAGAACGAATGAAACAAGTTTCCATTTACATATACAGACCGGGTGTGTCTCGTTTGAATATTTCACAATTCAACAGTAAAGCTGGATAAATCATTCAAAATGCCAAAGTAAACAAAATAGGTCTGTTTTATTTAATACCTATATCTCTGCAACGTAGAGCTTAAAAGTCTCCTTGCATAAATTTATAGATCAAGGTGGTTCTAAAATGAAAAGCGGACAGTTGTGCTTTCTGGGTTTCCGCAAATTGGGATTTTTTGGTGAACCGTGACGGAAGTCACTACGGAAACCACCTACCCACCTCACCGGTAATGGGCACATTCAAAATCCTAGCTATCTGAAGTCGACTAGACTGATCTGGACTAGATGTGCGTTGAATGCAAGAACTAGATTGGTCTCTAACGTCACTTTTCCTACGTCAGCCACATATGCGAACTGTCAAATTTGTACTCATGAAATTTCGACTCGATTCATCGGCTACACCTCGATAAACGTCAACTGCAAAAGCTGTTATGTGACCGAACTAGTCAATGGGGACGTTCATGTATTTAGTTTACTAAATCTGACAGCTGTCTGACTAGATGTATCTCGGATTTGATTGGCTGTTTCAGTTGACGTTTATGGAGTGGTATCCGAAGAATCAAGTCAAGAAATTCCTGTGTAAGTACCTACTAAGTTGACAGTTCGCATATGCGGCTGACGTAGGAAAAGTTTCGTTCCTGGCCAATCTAGTTCTTTCGTTCAGGTTACATCTTATTATCCAGACCGAACTATTCAATCAAAACTGAGACACATCAAGTCAGTCAGCTGTCAGACTTACTAAATTCAAAATTCCCCACTTTCCCAACCAAGTTTTCTCATTTATGTCAATTTAGCTGTCAAATATATCGCAATTGATTTTGACATATTGCTAGCTAATTATAAATAGCTCAAATGGAAATGTATTATGTAAATCTTATTGTATAAACGGCTTTTTCAAACAGTAACACTCTTTTTATGATGCATCAAAAGATCGCACATCTGATTAATGGTCTAAGTGTGTCGGCTAGCCGACAGCCACTTCAACCTAACCTAACCTAAGTAAATTTTACAAGTGCACCATCTCCAATCATCTTCCTTTCACAAATAATAAAAAATGATAATTAATACAAGTTGGTGCATCTTCTCCTCTTTGTGTTCATCCTCACCCAGAGATACTCCGTTGTTTCTTCTTAATTTGTCTGAGATTTTGCTTTCAATATTTACTTTCCACACCTCACACAGCGCGCTCACCTGTTCCACCCTGAAGCTGCGGCCACTGGCGGTGTTTCTTTTTAAAATATTTGTATAGATACGTGCATCCAAATCCAAAAACAAAATACAGGTTCAACCGCAAAAGATCAACGTACTAGAAGTCAGCGAGAAGACTCACATCTTAGATGGGTCTCCGAGCAGAGAAACAGAAAGTTTTTTTCGGTTTCTACTGTCTCTTCTCGAAACCACAGGTCGGCTGGACTGGATTCGGATTGGTACATCGTATATGAAAAGTAAAAGTATTCACAGTTCACAGAATAAACTCGTTCACTTCCTTTTGTACCGCTCATTCATATTTGGATACTTTTAATTACATTTACAATTAATTGAAAGTCTAATGGTAAGATAGTCACAGTAGTTATCTATTGTGCGATTGCAATGTGTGTATGAACACAGAAAACATTACTATGCGTTTCTTCGTAGGTGGGTATAGTTGACCTGTTAGCCTCAATAGAGTCGTCGTCTGCTTGCTTGACTTCCCTTGGGGATCTTCCCTTTTGAATGCCCTTAAGGACGATCACCTTTCTTCCCTTTTACTGAGTTAACTTGTTTGTTCGGCTTTGTGCGTGTTTTGTTTTTATGACTTTCAGGGTTGGAATGTTTTATAGCTTTCCCTTTTTGTTTGCGTACTAAACTGGGTCGCACATTGAAAAGTGGGGAAAAGTCTATTCAGCTTTACTGCTTAGAAATTGTATTGCCATATTTTCATTCATCAGGAATCCTGGTTGTTGAATCATGAATGAGAATGTCCCCCATTTGACGAAGTGTATAGTGCTGTCTTAATTGTGACTGTTTCTGTTTAATGGCAAACAAGCAAATACTAATCTATGCGTCCTTCAACTTGAAGATGAATGAATTCGAAAGCAGCTATTAAAGATTGGATAGATGGAGACCGGAGTACTTCGGAATGCGTTTCCCTGCGAGGAGTGGTTGTTGAAAGACATGAAATATAAACAGCCTTTGGAGACATTTAAACTGATATCAATGTAAAAAGTTGTTTGGTATTGAAAGTGTGCGCCTCTTTTACTGCTGATGGCATACGAAGTTTCTTTGTGATATTATTATACCAATGGGTTGACGTTCACATGATGTCATATTTATATTATATTTGGCTTTGTATTAAATGTGTTCCCAAAGAAAGACTGTAAATAGAGTAAAATATTGTATGGGGAAAAATGTTGCAAGAACAAGGGAATGGTGGGTATAATCCTACCTATATTCAAATAAGATAAGTCGCCACAGCTTTAAGTGCGACTGTATTACTTCTCAAATTAACCACAAACTACTACCATATGCATTCTGAATAATGTGCTATCTCAGAAACTCTCAATAATTTCTATAATGAACGAACGGTTAAAAACCAACAGGTGAAAAATTAGGTCTTTTCGCGTACTTTCCCGAGCCAAACACTAAAAATCTGTCAAACCCAAAAAATCGAGCAAAACTTCCTCAGAGAGCTGAAAATATACGCCAAAATACGTGGACAGACTTCGAGCTACTTTGAGCCACTTTCATCTTTGACATATAATCCGATACCACATTTAAATATATAAATTTACTTTTTGCAATATATGAAACGTTCTAGGAGAATATTCTCTTTTCTAGATTTTATTTGTGCAATTGATTTTCAATAGATTTTGAATTTGTTTCTTGTCAAATTTGTGCATTTAAAATATTTATCAGCAGTTGCTGGGCACTCATTCCGTAATTTTCAGACGATTATCGTCGAAACGATAGAACCCAAAACTAGCAACTAAGTGCTAAAATTACAAGTTCGAGAGGTTAATCCAGTTCATTTCCCACAAATGTAATGAAAGCTGACGATATTCAAAAAAATTCGAGCAGATTATAGCTTCTAATGGTGAATAAAGTTTCCAAAACGATATCGTTCAGACGATCATTGATATACGGAATCTGCCCCCTGGTTGAAATTCTCTATTTTTGATAATTTTCTCCTTTTCTGTCATTTTTGATGACAGTCTCTTGATGAGTCTAGTATTTCTAAAGGCTTCGGAAAAATTATCAATAACTTTGTTATTAACTCTATTTTTCTTGAATTGTAGGTACCTCCACTGTCTATGCTGTTTGCAGCCTAAGCCAATAATAGTTTGAGGGCTACTGTTTAAAAATCATCTGGATGACAGTGACAAGAATCGTTTTCACTTTTCAGAAGTAAATAAACAGTTTTCATGGATCCGCATGAAAGTATTATTAAATTAACTTATCTCAATGGAACGGGTTACATTTTCAATGCAGACGGTGAGTATAATAATGAATTATACTAATATCCACATGTAAACCCATTTTACATCAACCTTCCAGATTATATGACACTGCGCACGAAGCATCGGATAATCGGTTCTATGGTTGGCACAAACTCGATGAAGGGATGGTCAGCAAGTGATGCCGGTCTTCCTGTAGAGCTAACCATCTTTGAAACTCATTTGTTACTTGAGAAAGGATTTGCGATTCTCGTAAGTAAGTCGCAGAGTTTACTCCGCCGGCCAACAGAAGACGAAGTGAAAAAATACACTGATGACATCGAGACAAGACTTCATGCACAACATGAGCATTTGAGGGATGGCAAGGTGAAGGAATCGCTAAACTACATCGACAAGATAATGTACGGAAAGCGAAAGAAGCTTTTAAATTCCGGAGTTCCAGAGGCAGGTAAGGCACATTTGGTTTATTTATTACATGAAGACTTCAGGGCATTATGATGACAGAAATAAAACTCACACAAGAAGAGGTCCTACAAGAAATTGGAGATAGCATGGTCTTTGAGAGAAAGAACGCCTTGATCGAAACTCACTGCGAACACCCAAATATCCACGGTAAATCTTATAAATCTACAACTTCGTGGTAGGAATGAATTAACTATATTTTTATAGAGGGAGTTTTGATTCACCTACCAAGAGACGAATCCTTAAAGTACAGAGTATTCAAAGAGTTCTGGGATCGGGGCAAGTATGTTACGTGTGGAGAGGCGTTTGGGGCAGACTTCATTGTGTACCCCGGTGATCCGATTATTTTTCACGCTTCTCATATTGTGATTGTTCTTGAAAAGCAAACTATTCAGCCTTTGGAACTAATTGCAAAAGCGCGACTGTCAATAATTGTAAACAAATTGTGTCTTTTTGTATACCTAGGAAAAGACGGTAAGTTGTCTTTTCAAACTGTACAATGGGAAGGAAATAAAGATGGGAATACGCAATAAATATATAGAAACATTGCAAGTCAAATTCAGAAACAGGAACTCGCCAATTTAATTCAGCTCTAATCTAATCGGAGACAACAGACAAACCATACTCTGTATTGTCTGCTACTGATCAACAGCTCAATAGCGGTGAACGGTTTCACATTCAAGTTTGCGCAGCAGCTATTTCTCTGGCCATAAAATATCTAATATTGTTTGCTCTGCTCGGCTCCAAACATAGGTATCACAGGTTTTCTTCAGCTGTGTGCCTACTGATAATTTGTCAAATGAAAATCCAGACTTCTATTAGTTTGTTCAACACGAAAAGGAAAAGAATTTAAAAAGAGTAAAACACCGACTTATTCGTCAGCCCTATTGCGGGGAAATGGTGAAAACCCTGGCTAATCGGGCCTTATTCATATTTTGCTCTAACAGTTTAAGAAGTCTAGCTGTAGTTATTTTGTTGTTCTCTGCACCGTGGAACACACCAAAATTGGAACATGATTCATTTGGGATTTGACGTTTCTCGAAAAAAATTAATCGTATCTAATCTTTTTTCGGCGAAGTGCAAGTTGTTATTTGCTTATCCATTACGAAGAAATTTTGATAAAAAAACAATAAAATTTTCTGATACTCGGACAAAATGTCTGTAAATACAGCTCACACTAACGGCGGTGTCCTAATTCACTACGGAGAATAGTAAGTTGCATGAAAACAACGCAAAAAGTTCAACGTCATTGGCAAATTGATGAGGTCATTGTGAAATTAACTGTTTCACAGCCAAATACGTTAATTGTGTCGTATAAAATTGTAAATTGCAATTATTGATTTTCTTATTGGATTTCCTTAACTAGCATCATGTAGAATTAGCATATTTGCTGCGAAAGATGAGATTAAATTGCAAAACGGAACAAAAACAACAGTTGTAGTCAAAAGTTGTTAACCTACTATTCGTTTTTTTTTTTTTTTGCAGCATTCTAATCCATAGTGAAAATGTCAGTCTGGAGTTTGCCGGTCAGGACAATCCGCTCTTCAAGGGCACCAAGCAGGGACACATTTACTTGACTTCGCATCGAATGATATTTAACAGCAAGAAGCAAACCGAGTCGATGATGTCGTTCAGTGCACCTTTCATTGCGATGAGCGATGTATGTTCTTATATTCGCTCCTTGTATCAATCGTTTAACTGTTAATCTTCCAGGTGGATATCGAGCAACCCGTCTTTGGTGCCAATTACATCAAAGGCAAGGTCCGGGCCCAGCCCAATGGGAATTTCATTGGTGAAGTAAAATTCAAGCTCTACTTTAAGTCTGGCGGAGCAATTGAATATGGCCAAGCTATGTTGCGTGCTGCCTCCATTGCTCAACAGAACATGCGTAGGAACAATGGCAATTTTGATGATCCCCCACCATACACACCATCGGGATCGTGGCATGAAGCTCCACCACCAGCTTATCAGCCACCACCAGGCTACTACGGCTGGATACCGCAGAACGATGCGTTCACTGGACCGGCACCGAATTCGGTGTTTGTCAGTGATAATCCTCCACCATACCCTGGAATCGGTACACGTATGTAGTTTATTTTATTCTTATATTGTACTTGTCCCTCTCGGCATTGAGTATTGGCAATCAAATTGTTGAATGAGTTTATTTCTTGATGGGGAAACAGCGCCAACATATTCGAATCATCAGAACTATCCGAGTGCGCCGCAGCAAGGAGGGTTTGCAGCACCGCAAGCTGATGGGTATCCACCCCAATCTGGAGGGTATCCTCCAACTGGTGGGTATGCTCCACCAGCAGGAGAATACGCTCAAGGAGGCTATGGACCCCCTCCGGCTTATGGTGGCTTCACTGCTCCTCCACAGCAGGGTGGTTTTCCGCAACAAGCTGGCTATCCGCCATACGGTCAGCAACCGCCCTATGGTCAACAACCACCCTACGGTCAGCAGGCATTTGGTCAACCACCTTATGGTCAGCCGCCATATGGACAACCTGGTGCGTCGGTGACCCCGCAAAGCGGATACACACCAAGCCTACCAAACGGCTACCCAGGCTATCCGGGACAGGGTGGCAGCACCGGACCAACTGGCGCAATGGGATTCTCCGCACCGCCTGCAAGTAAGTAGTTTATTTGTTTTTTGTCTCTTTTTTTTTTTTGGGAGTTTTGTGTTTGGTGTCGGGCCAGTTATATTAAATCTGAACAGTGATACATTCTAAATCAAAACGTGTAAGCAAAATTGATCTTTGTAGTAACACATGATAACAATGATGCACAGTTGATACTTCCCACACCTAATCGCGCGACTAGTAACTTGTGAAACTAATTGGTCTACAGCAACGTTAGACATTTGTTCAAAAATTAGCAAAATAACTATTAAATTGAACCGACTTATCTGTGGCGGGGTATTCCTCGTAAAAAACATTAAACGATCTTGACATAACTCGTTTTTTTCTCTTTCAATTGCAGCTACCTAAAAAAAAAAGACAAATTACCACAATCCCCAAGGTATTTGCGTTTGTTTTTCCCACATACAAGTCCGTTTCGAAATCAAATTCACACCCAAATGCCGAGATGGTCACTCTCCCTGTCGCTCTAAGCCTAAGTTTACTTTGTGTCCTCTTGTGTTATTTCAGGCCGCAATTGCTGTTCCTATTATCCACATAGCAACTTTCAGTTTATTCCAATCCCAGTTATTTTTCTCTAAACATTTTCAACAAAGTTTCTTTATTTTTGTGTTGGTAAGCTTCAAAGACGTCCTTTTTTGCTGCATACACATCATTTATATTTTCCTTTCACCTGTGCCCCTCAACTTTGCCTAGATAATTCAAATTGTAACCACTTTTAGATTCCAAGGAAGCTGAAGCTGCACGCAGCGCATTCAACACCGCAGACAACCAAAGGAACAATCAACAACAACCAGGCAATATGCCACCACCATCTTACAATGTGAGTAGAAGGTTGCAGTTTATTTGTTTTTGTTTTAGAGTAACTAATATTTTAATTTTTTCTAAAGGACCTTCCACCAAACTACAATTCTCTGAACGACAGAAGGAACTAATAACCATTCCCCTGCACTTAACTCCATCGTAATCAAATAAAATTTGCAAAGTGCACACAGCACTTGGAAAATGGGGTGAAACTAATATTTTATATTCATGCATGCGATACAGCCAATATGTTAAATTTAAAAAATGTTAAAAGTATTAAAACCCAAGGCAAAGATTTGCATTGTAAAAAAATTCGTTTGAAGCTTGTTTATATTTTGTTATTCTTTTTTTTTTTGTTTCCAAATTATGATAAGTTGTATGTGTAAACAAATGTTTAACAATAAAGTACATTGGCATATAATGCTAACACAGCTGTTGCTTTTTTTTAATATAGTCCTCAATAACCAAGGGCATACTAGGCGAGTTATATCCCCAGTTCCTCAGTATTCGACGGAACGGAAGATTCTCCGATTTTATACGATTCGAACGACTTTTGTTACGAGGAAGAATTTCTTAAACCTTGTACTCACAAACCAGCAAACAAATGGCTGACCAATAACGAACGACCACAAAATTTCACCATTAAGGAGAATTTAATTTTTGTACTAGGCGCACAGAATATCATGCGGCAGACTTAGATCAAACATAGAAAGCACAGCCGGCTCTTAAAAATCCGTGGCTCCGCCTACTACACCTTATTTGAAACGGGACAATTTTCCACCAGCAACTTCAGAACAGGGTGACTCTAATGGCACAGTATTGGAAAACAATTTTATTTTATTGATTCTCCTATAAAGAATTACTCGATAAAATAACGTCTACAATTTCGACGTAGAGGAAAGAAACCAAAGTTCGTACGAAAAGTAAAGTTCCCAATTAACGTAAAGAATTTCTTCCAGCCTGTACTGACAAACTAGCCAAATACAAATGGCGACGCATGACGACCAACAGCAAGGTTGCAAAAAGTAATTCAACTTGTTGGTTGGGCACATCTAAAAAATCTAGTTAATCGCTGTTTCACCACTGCAAGACGACAATTTAATTTTTGTACTAGGCGCACAGAATTTCATGCGGCAGACTTGGAGCAAATACGATCCGTGGCTCCGCCTATCACACTTTTTCTGAAACGGGAAGGAAAAACTAACAACTTCAGAACAGGGTGGCTCTAATGGCATAGTGTGAGAAAAAAGAAAATTATTTTTGAGGCTGCTTTAAGGACCATTCACATGAGAGCGAACTGCGAATAGGCGAACTGCGAACAAATCAATTTAAATGCATTTATGAATTGAAAATTTGTATTTGTTCTATCACAAAACCATTATATTTAATTAATCTAATATCTAGTCTAAAAAAAACATTACTCTCAATTGATTTAAACAGCTAAATTAACAATTAAAGCAATTTTCCCGTGAATTGAAAATTCTTGCCGCGAACTGTCACACTTCATTCACAATCCACACAAAACAGTCGCGATCCACAAACCCACGAATGAAAAATTCGTTCGAACTTAACCTTTAAAAATGATACGCGGGTATCTGCGACCAAAAAAAGTTTTCATGTGAATGAAGTGTCAGAAACAACGAATATTCGCGTGTTCGCAGTTAGCAATTCGCTCTCATGTGAATAGTCCTTTAAGGAAATATTCGATAAAATTTTGAAGTAAATATCCACACTGGCATTGACAAACTAACCAAATACAAATGGCTGACAAATAACGACCAAAAAGAGAATTCCGAAAAGCCATTAACTTATTGGCACCTTCAAAAATCTAGTTAGATATCCTTAAGTTGACTAGATCGGTGACTTTTCCTACGTGTCAGCCACATGTACGAAATGTGCTCACTCTTTTCAAAAATTGGAACAAATAATGATAAATGGAAGACGGCAATTTAGTTTTTGTACTAGGCGAACAGAATATAATGCGGCAGACTTAGATCAAACATAGAAAGCACAAAGCACAGCCGGCTCTTAAAAATCCGTGGCTCCACCTACTACATCTTATTTGAAACGGGACAATTTGCCACCAGCAACTTCAGAACAGGGTGGCTCTAATGGCACAGTATTGGAAAACAATTTTTTTTATTGATTCTCCTATTAAGAATTACTCGGTAAAATAACGTCTACAATTTCGAAGTAGAGGAAAGAAACCAAATTTCGTACGAAAAGTAAAGTTCCCACTTAACGTAAAGAATTAGTTTAGGATGGCGACCCATGACGACCAAAAGCAAGGTTCCAAAAAGTATTTCAACTTGTTGGTTGGGCACATTTAGACGTTTTACTCACTCGAAATTGAACACAACTTGGGGATTTTTATATGTCAAAATCCCCAAGTTGTGTTCAACTTCGAGTGAATAAAACGGCCCTTAAAAAATCTAGTTATTTTATTGCTGTCATTCCTCACCATTGCAATACAACAATTTCATTTTTGTACTAGGCGCACAGAAATTCACGCAGCAGACTTAAAGCAATCTCAGCACAGAAGTCGAAACCGCCTCTGAATAATTCGTGGCTCCGCCTCTCACACGTTTTCTGAAACGGGAGAATTTGCCACAAGCAACTTCGAAACAGGGTGACTCCAATGGAAAAGTATGAAAAAAATAAATATTGTCGACGCTGCTAAAAAGAAATATCCGATAAATTTCACGTGGGAACAGAAAAATAGCTACACCTGGATTGGTCCATCGAGAATCTAATGCCACCATATTTTCACTTATTGAACCAGAATCGCATTTTAGTACAAAGTGAATTGAAAAAATGAAAGCAATCGTGAAAGCGAATGTCAAAACGAATTATTTCACTCTTTCGCAGAACGAGAATTGACCCCCAGGGGTCAAAGTAACCGCATCCGTTACCGTCAGCTAGCAATTCGTCACTGAATTGTGTGGATTTGACATGCAAAACAATAACAAATTCAGTCACCTAGTACTTGATCACCGACGAAGTATTCGTTCGGCCCAGATTTGGAAGATTTGGACCCTAATCTTTTCTTAAAACCACAATTACAAACACGGGAATGGTATGAATACAATTATTAAAAAAAAAATCAGTTTTAATCCGGAAAATCATAAACGTCAGTCAGCATTGCCAGCGCCATTGCTCCTTGTTCCAATTAATTGACAGATAAATTACTTTCGTTGATTTTTACGAATTTTCGCGATTTGATTTATTTCTAGTTCTCAGGATTTGTAAACCATGAAAACTAATGAAATGAAGATCCAATCCAGATCCATCCATCCCAGAGTAATCTTCTTCCATTCAGACAAAACAGGCAGCCAAAATTTATATTCACAATGGTGTAATCAACTGTCTGACTGATCAAAATTTATTCGAGTTTAATTATTCCACTTTGTGACAGAACACAGAGTTAACCGCCATTCAACTGAGATGTCTGTTCTTTATTTCATTGCGTTCTTGCTGCAACTACACGACCGTTCCATTCCCAAATGAAAAACCAATTTAAAAGAGCTACTCCCCTTCCAAATAAAATGCCAAATTTTAAAGCCCGCTTTAATGTTTTTATTATAAAAGAAAGAAACTGAATAAATGATTTTACTAACATTCAAATGCGATGCGACTTTTTTAGACAAACTTAAACTAACAAAATAAATAAGTACCACCATATAACGACGATTGAGCTTACGACGAATTAGTGTTATCTGTGACACGTAGACTATTTGCAAACATCGAGTCCAATAGCGGAGTCTGACTGTACTGCTCCCCAATACTGCTGTTCCTTTGATCGTTACACTTGCCACAGGGGCCGAAAATCCACTTCAACTTTCGCTTGAACGAACGCTTCTTCTTCTTCTTCTCGTTTGGTTGATTCTCAGTGCTGTTGCCGGCCTTTTCGGCGATCATAAATTCCTCCCTTAAAATAGTGTCCGATGAGGAGTCACCTTCCTCGGTGTCTATAGCTGAATCACTTCGATCTGCTTCCAGTTTGCTGGTTGTTGTGTGTTCAGCTGTTGGTGTTGGCGGATTCGAATTGTTACGACGGCGAATTTGACGTTGAATATGACCCAATTGGTCGGGTGTGAAATTCAGTGAAATTGGCTGAATAGTGGCCACGTTCTTGTTCTCATACAGCCCGCTGCTGTTGTTATTATTGTTGCTATCGTTCGCTGGCGGTGGCTCCACGAAATCAGTTTGCGTTCCAGTCGTGGTGCGCGGCATCTTGTACACCAGAGTCGGCAGCGACAGTCGTGGACTGTAATGGTTGCGAAATTCCATACCGATGCTGTGCACTGAGTGGCGTTTTGCCTTGTCCTTGGCGTGCATCAGCTCAATACGCATACTGTCAACATTACGACGTAGTCTTGTTGCTTCCATCATTTTCTCTTGCAGGCTCGACTGAAGGTGATCGTTGAGCACTTTCAGACACATGTTCTCCTGTTCCTTTTCGAACAAAGCCTGCGCCATGTCAGATGGATTGTCCATTGCGTCTGGATTTTGTGTCCCCTCCTCAGCTTTGTTTTCCAACTCATTGTCTCTGTTCTCTGGCGTTGACATTCGACGTATGTACTCTCTTGTGGATTTCCGAAGCTCCTCTTCAGCTTTTTGGCTTTCGATGAACTCCCGAACTTTGCTCTTCACATGCGTATACCTGCGCTTGGTGTAGACAGAGTGAAGATCTTGATATGATCTGACTTTTTGCGTGTAATCCTCTTCCTCGCGACCTTCGGGATTTTTCACAGGATCACTTTGTGTAGTCTCACGGCTAGTGCCGGAGGAAGATTGTCCAGACGTTGATGCTGATAGATTCTGATCGTGCCCACCCGGTGACGAGCACGATGAGACGTTGCTTTTGCGATCGATTGTGGTTATGTGAAGGCCATCATCGGGAAAGCTCTCATCGCTGAGATTCATTTTATAAAGAAAAAATAACGATTGCAGGAAATAAAATTTAAAAGAAAACTCGCGACTAACGAACAAAAATGAAAATCATGCAAAAACTAAGAACGAATAAATAAAAATTAAAAAAAAAAAAAAAAAAAACTAATTAGACACTCATTGTGGGTGAAAAACAGAAAACGGTGGTGTCTGCCAAATGCCAATTGCGGCAAGTGACGTGCTGAGAATTGATCGCTTCCAGTGCGGGAGAGAAAAACAGTTAAGCAAAGGAGTTGCTGACAAATCGTATCAGCCCGCTCAGCTTTTTAAATAGTTGGGAGACTATAGGGTGTAGGATGAGTTTCGCGAGATGTTGTTATAAAATATTTCGTTTCTTAAAACCGTCTTTAAAAAAAAAACCGTTTCATTTGCCACCTTCTCTAATAAGATTCAAATGCCGCCACCATTCACAATCGCACCAGTTGGCAATTGAAAACTCACCACTCACCGGCCCACCCTTCTTCAGTTCAGCCAAGCCATCCATTTCGTCTGCCAAATCGCCCCAATTCACCACCATCTGACACTTGGCCATAGAAAATCGATTTTTCGATGCATGCGCTGCACTGCGCAGAGAAAATTTCAGTTCTCCACTGAAAAACACATCGCACGACATGGTACGTGCAAATCGAAAATCATTCGCTAAACTATAACTATTTCTAGTAACAAAATAAAATCTCTCCCGCAACAATCAATCTCGGTATACACTCAAACCATGTACGCAGTGCATTCAAAAATCCATGACAAGTTCTAGAATCTGTAGAAACAGTCCCTGCTCCTCCCATACGCAGTGCGAAAAATAGTGCGGGGGTAAAAAAAAAAAAAAAACGAAAAGTAAACCGCACGCAAAATAAAATCCGGAAACGAGTTTCTTCTGTGTGAAAACTATGCCACCGCAAAGTGTACAGTGAGCGTGAGTGTGAAAATTACATCAGAAGTGTCTTGCCAGGAGATAATCGGTTTGACGCCTTTCTAAAAGGCACACAGCATCGGGGTAGAATCGACTACGGTCCCTGAGAGCTCATAAATAACTCTCAGTCACTCCGGGTGCGGGGAGAGGTTTCAAGTTTGTTATTCGCTTTGGTTTTTGTTTACACCTTCAACTCTCACAATGGAGGGTGTCCAGGCGACAACCTATGAACCGCTCGAAGGACGACGTGTCAATCACCATGAACCAATGGATAGCCCAGAAATCGATGTTGGCCCGCCAAAGGATCGCAAGCACTGGGTATACCTGGCGCTGCTGGCCGCTGGAATTGGATTTGTCCTACCCTACAATAGGTAAGTGGCGGTAGGTGGGGTGGTTGCATCTTGGCCGGACGAATGATGGAGGCGGATGTCAGCCGAAGGGCGCGGCAATACACTTCGAAAAATTACCTACACCTTTATCCGGTAAATCGATTTATTTTGGTACTTTAACTGATCAGATGACGGTGGGGGCGGTTGACGGTATATTGCTTTTAAAAATAGAACGCAATACGGCCTGGAGAATGTGAGGGCTAGAAATACCCTCGGGGTACACTCATGTATACAGTGGAGTTTCTACACTGAAAATGACATCTTGAGTTGAACATTGAGCTGAATGTTTCAGTGACGGTTTGGGTAGGATGACGATGTTAAAAGTTAACACTCGCGTGAAAATTTTCGATGATGGATAAATAATTGGAACTAGTACCCATGTAACCCATGTAACCCGCTTGTTCATTTTTTGTTCTCTCTATACAGTTGTTGTATTTCGCCGAAGAATGTTGACGTAAGATTTCCTTGTGCGGGTGGTGTGGGCAGAGGTAACGGTGAGTTTACTTGTTTTAAATTCAAATGCCATTCAGGTGTGAGAGGGTCTTAGGTTACTTTTCAACGACATTTTGATGTATGACCTCGAGGTTCTTTCCTTTGTTTTTTTTTTTTTTTTTGTGTCTACGCAAATAGGACATTGTTTTCACAATTCTGCGGAAATGACTGTAAAGCTGGATATTTTTTGTGACGTCTGTCTGATGTATACGTCCTCTAACAGCGATTTGCTGTCATTCCGAGAGCTAAGCTAACTTACATCAATAACATCCTTCAGACATAACTTTCAATGCTACACTTGTCGCAGTTTCATAATAAAATAAAACTCACACGTCACATCTTTGAATTGGAAATCTGCCACTACATTGGCAAGTCAATAGCCCTACACCCCGCTCCTTCCATTGATTTGCTCTTCTCATGGGCGTACTCTTGAGTAAGTTTCATGGGAATTTTTTCATGTGACTGAAAAAGGACTTTCGAGATTCAAAGTCAAGGCCTATGTAAATTGTCCACCCTCATTCAATTCAACAAAACTTCACACACACCTATACATTATGCAGGAGATACGTGAAACTTTAATCAAGATTTATAGGTACTCGCTGTACATACCTACATGTGGAGATTTTCTACATGACCCACATTTCGTGGTGGCGCCTTCAAAACAAAAGAACTCCCCATACTAAAAGTGACGAACAAAAAAAAGCACGCTATAGATAACCATAAGCACTTATTCGTAGTCGTATAGCGAATGGCTATCTCGCTTCCTGCTGGGTCCTCGAATTGAACTCTGTTGTTGTCATTTTGATGGGTTAAAGTGTCTTGTTTTGCAAAAAAAAAAAAATTAAAAAAACAAAAATAAATCAATATAAAAAGAAAACGGTTTTTCATCCCTGGTGGTTGGATGAATGGTTCGCATTCAACTTTTATCCTTTTCAATCTGGGAATGTGTCCAAAAAAGTATTTAAACCGAATGCACACTCATGCAACAAAAACGAAATTAATCCAGGAGGAGGTTCATTTCAGTTTTCACCAGCAAAGTAGGACATTTGGTTCTAGCCATGTATAGGCTTATGCACATATTTATTTCGCGTTCAGTTTGCAAAAAAGAAACGGACGTCAACGAGCCATTTGAAAATTATAATTGGATGCATTCAATGTAATGTGCATTCTTCTATGGAGGGTTGTCACCGCAAACCAAGCAGACTTTCTTTATATCTCAGAGTGGATTTAAGACACAATTCTAGTACAATTTGAACGCAAGTAAGACTCCCACGATCGGTAACTTCGTTCATTCATTGACGACGGCTCTGATTTTCTTTGCGAAACTACGAAAATATCGCCACAAATCTGTATTCTATGTTTGAGGTTTCTCTCTGTCACTATTTGACGTGAAAACTTCTGAGCAGGCATTTCTTTTGACATATTTTTAAGACACATTCAAAATATAGTCGTCTTAAGTCGATTGATCTTTAATAATTATGTCCCTTGAACGAAAAAACTAGTTTCGTCGGCAACGTCACTTTTCCCACGTGAGCCATATATGCGAACTGTCAATTTAGTACTCAGTTACGAATTTCTTGACTTGATTCGTTGATTTACCCCTACATCAACGTCAACTGAAAAAGCTGTTTATGTGACCGATCTAAGGCAATCTAAACCGAGACACATCAGGTCAGTCAGCTGTCAGACTTATTAAACTAGATTCTTGAACGTCCCCTCTATAGAGGTTATGTCAACGTTTTTGATCGAAATATTTATTTTACCGGACCTCACAGTTTTTGACTGAAATAAGTCTTGCTTATTCCAAAAAATAACTTGAGGAAGCTAACCCTTCCATTAAATTTTTTAAGCCACCAATGGGCTGTGTTCAAGAGGTGTGAACTGTGAATACAAATTGACTGCAAATGTTTCACCGGTTTTTGAAAGAAACACAAATTTATTTTTCTCGTATTTTTGGACCAGATAGTAACCCCCACTAAATCTGTCACTTTTAACTGAACACCATTTTGTGCACCATTTCCACCGAAATTGCATAATCCGTCCGTAAATCTGTTCGCGTTCAATTCATCGAAATCGGAGCACTTCAGCGAATCACATTATCTCATTAAAAATGTTTCAGGATTGCATTAAAAGTTTTTCTTTTCGCCTGCCTTTGAGAACGACAACCAGTCGAAAATGTTCCATGGCGCGGAGCATTTATGTGATTAGCTGCCACAGAAACTCAGCCTCTTGTCTGGCTAGTCGGGATCTAGGTCAGTGATGTCTATACACTGTTGAATATTTATGCACATTTTCTAATTTCGCTCGGTTTTCCTCTTCAGCGCTATTGATAGAAGCTTATCAACCCTTTGAATGTTACGTGTCGTGTCACTAAAGACTAAAGTCGGCGATTGATGTGTGCTGGTATGGGTATATAGCTGGTAGCTTGGGTGTGATATTTGCGTAATTAGTTCATTAAATTAAAAGGTGTTGTATGGGGGTATTTAGGATTATTATGGACACTGTTGTATGACGATATTTCTATCCGAAGTGTCGCCTCCAAATTGCGTCAAAAGAGACTTCGATTGAGAGGACAAATGCAGGGAAGTCACGTCATTGGCTTCCCTCGCCCCACTTTGACAAAGTACTCTTTAAATTACAACTGTCTATTCTAAAATGACGCACACTTTCGCTCATATATTACAGCTTCATCATAGCAGCAGATTACTGGCAATCCCGCTTTCCAGGACGTTCTGTGGCTTTGGACATGTCTATGACGTACATTATCGTTGCGTTCGCCACAGTTTTGCTGAATAATGTTTTTCTGTCATTGGCACCGTTTCGAATACGTGTGCTCTTCGGATATGTCATATCATTTACCACACTAATCTTCGTGGCGGTCTGTGAGGTGGCATGGCATATGTTTGCCGCAAACACGGCATACTCAGTGAACTTGGCCGCGGTCTCATTGGTGGCAATCGGGTGTACAGGTGAGGAAAATAGAACGAAATATTCATTGAATTTTTTTGAATGTATGCTAACTTGTTTGCAGTGCAACAATCCAGCTTTTATGGTTTTGCGAGCATGTTGCCGAAGCAGTACACACAAGCGGTAATGGCTGGCGAGAGTTTAGCCGGTTTCCTGGTGTCTTCCAATCGAGTCGTTACCAAAGTGCTGATTTACAACGATCGCGTCTCAACTGTTATATTCTTCTTGACGTCAACGATGTACATAGTGTTCAGTTATTTAATGCATATAACGACGATAGATTCGCCATTCGTTCGATACCACATGAAGGCGTGCGCAAAAATCGTCCTGAGGCCCGACGAAGATCGATTGGTAAGAGAGAGGGACAGAGAGAGAGAGAGTTCCCTCTACAGCCTAACCAATGTATTTTTTTTTCTTTTTCTTTTAAGAATGACGCACTGGATGGTGATTCGGCTACGGCCAAGTACGGTGTGCTAACTTTGGAATCAAGCCCACCATCCATGCAGGCAACTGGGAATGCACCGACTGCGTTGAGCTTCAGGTAAACTTACAGCAACTACTGGCCAACTTGATTGTGCCTATATCGTGTTTCCATTTTCAGCAACCCCGTGTATGAGCTGTCGAACCCAACAGCTGGAGAGTCCGTCATCGAGGGTCTAAATAATCTACCGGATGTACCGACAACCCCGCAGGATACACCAAATGTTGCTTTCAAAGTGGAGCACATTTTGACTCCAGGTCAGTGCAATCCCGGCAAGTTGACCGATCTCCGTAATGGCTTCGAGTCGAGGTGGCGCGTAGCCCAAGCCATCTATCCGTACATGGTGTGCATAGCACTGGCCTACTGTGTCACTCTGTCGCTTTATCCGGGAATCGAGTCGGAGATAATATCCTGTAAGTTTGGAACCTGGTTTCCAGTGCTACTCATGTTCACTTTCAATATGGGCGATGTAATTGGAAAGATTCTCGCTGCTGTTCCGTACACCTGGTCACGCAGGCAGTTGATACTGATGTCGGGCCTAAGGATCCCCTTGGTTCCACTACTTTTGCTCTGCTGTGCTCCTCGTGCACATCCAGTAATAGCGGGCGAATCAGCGGCTTTTGTCTTTACCTTGGCTCTGGGAATCAGCAATGGTCTCGCAGGCAGTCTTCCAATGATGTTGGCACCCGCCAAGGTACCCGGCACTCTCAAGGAGGTGACCGGAAACATGATGACTCTCTCGTATAACGTCGGCCTGACAGCCGGTTCATTGATTGGTTATGTCTTTGAGTCAATGCTGGGAGCTCAGTTGACTAACCCCTGCCCGACATACCCGTACATCCGATCGCCTGTGATCGATCACTCAAATTTACATCACATAACCACAGTTAACAGCAGCATTCTCTTGAGCACACTAACAACTACTACACCTGCACCACTGTCGACATCGACTGCAGCTGCTACCACACTTGCAACAACTACAACAACACTTCTCACGACCTTGGCCACAACCGTGGCTGCTTTACCCTCCACCATGAGTACACTATTCTCAACAATGGCTTCCGGATCGGATAGCGGATCGGCGGGTGAGGAAATTGTCACGAAATTGTTACAAGCAGCCGTCACTACTACTCTCGCGCCGGATGCCACAATCGGATTGACAGATCACGTCTAATCACAGGATAAAAGGAGAGAGGAATAGATCGGGTGGAAAATTTGAGAATACAGTCTCCAAATTATTTTGTAGTTGTTATAGATTTATACGATAAGGCCAGTTACAAAGTATAAACAAAAACAATACTCTTTTTGTACGAATGGTTGCAAATCGACGGACTGAATAATAACCATAAATGACTAAGTAAATTTGTACAACCATCAGGAGCTGAACACATAGAACTTCACACGAATGCCGATTAAAGCTGAATTATTCTCACACAAAATATTGATCAAATAATACAAAGTATATTTTTAATATTGCAAAAAGAAAAAAGAAAAAAAAAACAAACAAGCTATAAATCTTCTACAAAACTCAATAGAGAGAATTAAAAAAAAGACCGTCATCTACTAATTACATAATCATATAATTTACTTAAGGTATTGGTACTTGAATCGAAGAAATAGGGGATAGGTGGTGCCTACACCTACACAAAGAAAGAGTGGTGCTTGATAACAATGTCACGTTTGTCAATTGTGACTTTAACTATTGTTTCTTCCGAATTAATTTGACAGTGCGGGGAGAATAAACTGACAGTTAGCGTGGCAGCCATTTTACCCCATTCGTTGCTTATGTCAAATATGCTAGTTGAGGTTTTTTTAATTTCGCAAGCAAACAGACTAAGGTTGCCATTGCACAAGGCTCGACATTTTGAATACAGATTTTACATACAGCCTCGGAGTCTTATACGGCTTCGTTTTTCTCTTTGACATCAACTGTCAAAAAAATAGTTAACACTGAACTTGTATTTCTTTGTGGTCCAGATCGTGATTAGAGCTTAGAGTAAATTGACTGAGCAGTCTGTTTTGACTTCTGAGTAAAAATCCAGGCAAAGAATATTTTGACAGCTAATTGGCTAAAAAGTAGCGCTGACCGGGGATTTAAAAGTAGTTTTTAAATAGAGCGGAGCGCACTAAACAAATACTGTTGTAAACATGAAGTATTTTTATAGTCACATGACAGATCGCCATGAACGCGACCGGCTGTCTTGCTTGCGTTCTGTTCATCGATCTATTCTAAACGAAACCAGAAAAATGCCTAATGCTCTTTTCTTCTTATTATTAATTGACAAAAATACAATTATTCGTTTTAAATATATCGAATTAAATAGTGGCGACCACTGCGTCGTTGCGTACACTCGCAAATGTGAACATTGCCCAGGGATGAACAAAGTTATTCAACTGTGACATTGTTATAAGCTGTATCGTTGTGAATAATTGATTTAAACTAATTTAAGGCATAAACCTACAAGCATAAATACGATTTTTAGTTAGTTAATAATGAGAACAAATTATTTTTTTCAATGTAAATATGTTACTCACAAGAACAAACTCATAGCATATAATAACTAAAGTAAGTCGTTTTTCATTTGATTTTAGTGATTTTGTCCTTTAATTTTTATTTTTTGGTAAGTCTAATTTTTAAGCATAAACATATTAAATGTAGACAAACTTGAAATGAAAACAAAATGTATTATCAATTATGGAAAATATTTGTATGCGTCATAGACGCAAGAATAAAAAGAAAAACTGAATAGACAAAATATGATAGGTAAACTGACAGTGAATTTGATGTAAACGTCAATCAATGTGAGTTATTGTAAAATATTGAAACTTTTATGGAAAATAAATACAAGAAACTTAATAACAATAACAAGAGATTTGGGGTGTTTCTTTTGTTGTAGCTGGGTAGCATTGGGGACTTTTCAGGCTTTAAACACACTATGTTCTAAAAGGTATAGGTAGATATGATCCGATGGAAGGCCAATACAGAGAATAAGACGGAATTTGTTGTAAATGTTGGCTTTATACCCTTTTCATATCGCAGCGAAAACCGTGTTTTCGTCGAAAATTCGAAATTGCATTCACACCAAACAATAACCAGTTTTCGTTTGACGTTTCAATCAGCTGTGAGACACTAGTCGCGAAACTTCTGTGTAAACTATTTTGTTTACAAATTTCGAATGCATTAATTAACAAATAAAATTAGTTCAGAGCATTTAAAAACAATATTAGCCCATCAATTAGTGTGGAAAATGATTTTAAGCTGTGAATTGTGACATTTGTTCATTCAGCTGCTCTGCTGAACATTGCAAAAGGTGTGTTTGTTTCAACAACGTATGAATTGGAAGTCGTTTTTGTTGTGTTTTCGTGGAAAACAACTAGTTTTGATAACTGAAATAATTATGTATGGGAAAACTTCTCTTTTCGATTAAGTTTTCGAGTGTTTTCGCGTAAACGCGGTTTTCGGCTCGGTGTGAATAGCGTATTAGGCGACGCTGTGTTGCATCGCTTTGTCAAAATTCAATATACGGTAGTCTGCAATTCGTAAACTTACGTAAATACATCAACGAAGAGCGAACTCGAATGTGTAAAGTGTTCCCACTTCTAGTTCGTTACTCGACGTACTCCATTTTTGTTCAACAGCAGTCTACTTCTACTCATACCCTGCCCCGCCGGTTGTTATTAAAACATGAGGTGGAAGGTGGTTGAAAAACAAACTGAGTTCTGTAAACAATAAATATTATTGTCTGTACTACATTATTTACTTTAAACGGCACCCTGTTTAAAGCTTTGCGCGAAGCTTTTAGTATATTCACAACTCCTGTTTGTTATTCCGAAGACCGACTCACATGCCTTCCTTATATCACAACCACTCTCAGAATTCGGAGTGGGGGAAGCTGAATATTCAATAGATGGCGACAGATTCTTATTAAGGAAAGTGCTGAATGTGGGGTACTAGCTGGTGCACATTCTTGCAGAGAATTTTTAGCTTAATTCAGTTTTCCTTAGAAAGTAAAAGTCTAAGTTTGAATGTCCCAAAAATCGTTTATTTTATGTGGGTGCAAAGGCGAAAAATAAATTCAAGACTAAACTTTTTGCGATCCGTCATCCGTATCAAATATGAAACCTAGAGGAGTGAACGATTTGGGCCTTACTAATAATGAGCCTTACCAATAAACCTTTTAAGTTCCGACTTCAAATTTTAGTAATTCAAAATATGTAGATAAATCAATTTTCCCTACAAATTTTGCAATTGTGAGTCACTTCCGTAAATTGAAAGTCGAGACTAAAATATGTTATTAGTACGGCACACTCCTATCACTTTTAACCATCCCACTAAAGGTTTTGTTGTTGGAAAATTTCGCCATTGTGAGGTCGCAAAATATAGCTTGGACAGTAAGCATGATTTTTAGTATCTCGCCTTGTCTTGAATTTCTACAAAGAAGTGTGCCAACGAGGAGTATCCTTTAAAAATAATGGATTAAACTACGTTCACAGCTTACAAAGCACCATTTACAATACTCTTTAAATTTACAGCTAGTCTAGGAATGAAGCAATTGAAATTTGATTTCACATAATAGGCTACTGGCTCCCTTTTTAAATTCTTAACAGCCATAAATATTTGCACTGCTACTCGACAGCATAATCCATAGGGGAAATATTATTAAGGACATTTAATTTCGTAAATAACCGCAAACTAGACTTTCCCCTGTTATTTTGTTCGCACCCCTCATTATGGAAAAATAACGACAATTTTCTAAACCAAGGGGATGGCATTCCCCTTTGCAAATATTTTCCTTTTTCATCGGAGGGTTAACGCGAATAATGGGTAGTTATTTAGAAGAGTACTAAACGTGGATTTAGCACTCCACATTGGTAAGTCTCTATCATCCCTTAAAAAGGAATTATATTGATGTGGGTTGAAAGTCTGAATATGGGACATTTCTAAGAAATATAAATACAAAAATTATGAATGGAAGTGATGCCAAGTTGTAAGCGGTAAATAGAAATACTAAAGGACGAGGGTTGTTCCATTAGGTGACTGTTGGTTGTGAATTTGAACACAATAGCGTTACGTTTCTAATACCACTATTCTTTTGGGACAGCAGCCATAATGTTGGATTTACTTCCTAGATTTTTTTTCTATTTCAACAATGAACACGTTACAGTTCAAATGAAGTCTTTTTCGGTTCCGTACTAGTAGTTTTCTGCCTGTTATTGTCAGAGTATAATTCAAATTTATGATGGTTTCCTACTGTTGGAAAATAGCCTATCAAGCTACCTACCTGAATGCAGTCCAGTAAAGTACTTACCTGTACGAACCAAAATCGAGCTGTTAAACCTTTTCCACGTTTTGAACTCTCCCCATTTCGCACTATCGAAGAAGCCCGTTGTTCCAGATAAGACTTATAATTTCTTTATTTGTATTGTAATTAGATTAAGATATGTTTATTTCAGAATTGAGAAACTGACAGTAAAGCTTCATCTTTCATTGCGTGCAGACGAAATCACAACACTTACAATTCTTGCTTGAGCCTCCGAATGCGATTGTAAATATTTGCGAGGAGATTTTAAAATGGGAAAATAAATTTAATGACTATGTTGATTTAGCTATGGACAGATTTGGACAGCTGAGATCATTTAAGTTAGGTCCGTATGGCGTATTGATTTTATATATGTAGCTTTCTTCTTGGTTCGCAAGTGAACGTTTTCACTGCTAAACACATGACTATGTGACTATAGCTTTCGCCAAAAATGTAAATTAAGATGTGATTTTTTTTTTTTCGAGGATCGAGCTTAAAACACCTCCCTCAGTAGTCCACCACACTAACCACTGATCCACTTTGATCATACTTTGATCTAATATTCAATTTGGTACACACATATCTTGAAATGTATTTTTATAAATAACTAGCGTGCCCGGTGAACTTCGTCCTGCCCGAAATTCACTTTTTGAATAAAATAATTTTATATACATTGTTACATTCAGGCTGGGATTCGAAAAGATAAAACACTATTCTGTTCAACTTTTCTAATAAAATCACTTTATTCACAATTCCTAATTATTCACCTATTAAGTATCAAAACAATATCACTTAAATCAATTCTTAAACGTTTCAATCCAATCGCTTTATTCACTGTATTACTTTACACTTATTTATCTCACAACCGATTACTCTTTCGAACTTTTCCAATCACTGGTTGAAAATCAACTTTGTCTCCCTCTTCTCAAACATGCCTTTTTATATCCGCTCTGCCACCTAGGTGTTAGGTATTCCAACTATTCAAGATGGTTCTACAATGAGCTATAGAGAGAGTGGTTCTAGAATAAACTAGAAAGTTTACTTATTTGACAAATTCAAGTTTAAATTGGAATTGGAAGTGGAATTTGGAAGGTGACTAAGTGATCGTTTCACCAATTTAGGTTCGACACTCCACACCACATCATATAGAGGTTGCGCAACAAAATTATAACTGAACCGACTTTTAATTGTGTAGAGGTAAGCCAGGAACATAAACATTAAAAAGTTCAACTAAAAAAAAAAAAAAAATAGTTGGCGCAACAGGTCCGGAGGGCCCCTAGGCCTGGCTTCTAACAACCATTCGTTTTGTGTGAGTTTTTCATTTTTGGAACGAATGGAAGGGATCTACAATTTGATGCCGACTCCAAACGGCTAGTTGAGAAGCTCTTTCAAGACAGTTTATAATCTCGGATGTTTGTTCGCGATAGGTAGCGCAGTGGAAAAAAACCCTAAGTTGGAATTTGGGTACAGCCACTGCGTCTACTGCAAAAATTCAACTAATCCGCACAAAGTTTTGTTTCCACGACAAAAAGTAGCATAATATGTCCTTCCTTGGGCCCATGTGAATTTAAAACAAAAATCATAAAAATCGAACGATCCGTTCCCGAGTTATGAGTGTACATAAGTGAGTCAGTCTCTTTTATATGTAGCTGTATCCACCCGGCTTTGCCAGTATCTTTCGTATTAAGTCCTGCTCCCATTTCGCAAAGTGAATTATTTGGACAATGTCCATTAATAATTTTAATTATACAACTTTAGAAATATCGTTTGATTTTATTTTTTAATACCACAACCCGTTTTCCTGTCCCTCCTATGTTTTGTTAAGTACCAACAATAGGGTCCATGACTATCCTATCTTTCAAACTTGAAGCAACCATACCCATCCCAAAAATGTCAACAACTCAATAAAACTATTTCGGAAATCGACAACTTATCGGGTCGAAAAGTACTTATACAATCTTTCAAGCTGGAACCAACCATACATAATCGGTTGAATTGTTTCAGAGATCGATAACAGCGTAACCTATCAGGTCTAAGAGTATCATATTTTTCAAGCTGGAACCAACCATATACAGCCACAAAAATTAACTGAAATCGATTGAGCGGTTTCGGAGATCGACGACAGCGCCACCTATTGGGTCCAAAATAGTGCTTTCTTTTAAGACTGCCTAAACCTGAAATACAACAATACGAACAAAACAAAAGAAGAACCATGAAAATTGGATATGTGGTTATCGAGTTATATCGTCATCGAATTCCACCCCGAAAGAAATATAGGTATAATAATTATATAGAAGATTACTATTTGAAAAACAAAAATTTTCCGATATTTCTTTTTTCCTAAACCATCCCTGAGTCAAGACGAACAAAACAAAATGAAAATCATTCAAATCGGTCGGGCCGTTCCGGAGCCTTTACTACCCGACTAACGCACAGCAATTGATTTTTATATAGAGAAGAGAGATTTTCTAAGTTTTCTTGAAAGTAGCATCGCGTTGGCCTAAATCGGCCACATGTTTTTTTTTTTTTTCAGTTTACGTTTCTAGTGGGTTAGCCGTTGAAGCTATTCAAGAATTCCTTGACTGACTATTAAGTTGAAAGTTTGTAAATATTTACATATCGCTTGTTGCGAGTTGTTGCGTTCAATGTACGACTAGTCCAGATCACTCTAGTCTAGACTAGGTTCTTGAATGTGACCAAAGTGAACCGAAACCAGCTATCAGCTATTACTCTCGATATCAACGGAAAAGGTACTGCCAATTCGAAAAAAAAAAAAAAAAAAATCTAAAGAAACACACTCTACATCAAATCATTCACAACCTGCACATATTGTCTCCGAATTCAGAAGTGACTGTTAACATCATCCAGCAAAAAATAAATCTGCTGCCACTAAATCCAATCAACTGCACTTTTTTTGTTTGATAAACCTTCTCTTGGACAGCTGTTCAAAACTGCCATTCAAAATAACCGCTGCAAAGAACGTCTGAACGAAGCCAACTTATTGCGAACTTGGCCACATTCTCCATTCAGGATATCATGGATCATGAAACAAATCTCTGTCTCTGTCTATCTTTCTACTATTTTCTCGTTTTCTGCTAAACTAACGGGATTCGGGATTCTGACTCTGAGAGCTTATTTGAAATTTAATTGTAAGCAAATTAAAAAATAAACTACGAAACAAACTTAACGTAAATACTCTTGAAAACGTAATTTTTTGTAGGGAAGTGAATAATGTCAGCAACGGTTGCTGGACACCCTCAGGGCACAGGCTCTCCTGGGCTGTTAGAGTAGTTCCAAAATTTTAATTTAATTAATGGAACGTTTCGAAAAAAATCATAAAATCGGCTGTTTGTATAGTTTTAAGCAATCGAACTTTGTTTTTTGTATAATAAAAAATCTACTGCGGAAAGATCCAATCTACTGCATTGTTTTTTAAATCTACTGCGCTCCTCTTTTTCGAAGTGGCAACGCTGTCCAGCACACCTCTTCCAACTTCCAGTATAACACTATTCAAATTCAAATTTCAAATACCTACCGTTGAACATTTTTGTTCGAATGTATTGTGCAATCCTTGGTAGGATTTCCCATTTCCTCTCGTTTATCCGATGAATTCACGCACACCAGTGAATCTCTGACAACTTATCCATCCAACTTAGTCCAACAACATACACTCCGAATAATTTTGTTCTCCTTGCCAAACCCACTCAAACAAATTCAGCATTCAACTCTCAGCTAGAACATGTCCATTTCCTGACGCATGGCAATGGCAACTTGACAATCACTCAGCTGATGAAACTGTTATAAACTCTCTCGCCAAAATGAACTTCATCGCTCAAATTTCATCGCCCTCAGTTATCCGCTACTGCTTGCGAGTTGCGACCTACCCCACGGAAGTAGATTAGCCTTCCTAGCTCACCAGGTCACTTGGACACCAGAAGTGCCGCAATTTTCGAACTTCCCTGCCGGGGTTACATTCAGTTTTTGTCTGGCCGAATCCCTCATATCGTCACAGTCGTTGCGCCTGTAATTCCATTTTACACGAGTGAGCACATCCACCCACTGTCTCCCTCTGGGTGTCGCACAGGAGACAGAACAGAAAATGCAATTTCACCCCCAATGAGATTTTTAAACATAACAAAAGCAACGTACATGGGGTTGAAAAAAAAATTAAATCCGGAGGAAAACATTCGGAATGGAAAAATCTTTTCCCTTGCACACATGAAAATGTATTATCGTCTTTTGTTTGCTTGCGATTTGGTTTTTATTTTTGTTTGAATTTTTTTTTTTTTTAAATTAATTATTTCCTCTACAGAAAATGTAAACGTACCGTTGGCTGAACGTTCACTGTTTGCAATGAATTTATGTTTCATTTATATACATTTATTATGTTGTTTTGCGCTCGGTAATAAGCAGGAGAGTTTTAATTATTCTGAATGCCGTTAATTACATACATATTAAATGAGGATGCGTGCAAATGTATAAAATATTGCCGCATTCACAAAAAAAAATATATTTAACTTCAATTTCGACGATGAGTAAGTGATTCTGCATCCTGCTGACATATTCGTCAGCTAAGTGGGCAGGAAGAACAAAAGAAAAAAAAAAATTAAAAGGCACTCCGGGAGTGCAGACAGAAGTGATAACTTGAACAATTACGTGTGTATTTTTCGAATCGTCAGAAAATATATTATTGTGTAGGAAGTACTTTTAAATAAAGTGTTTTTTTATTCATTATTATAAACTACTACTACTACAAAAATTATGTTACATTTTTCATTTTCATTTAATGCGGTATTTTACATCAAAAATAATACATATTATTTTACATACAAAATTGCAATCTATTGCTTAAAATGTATAAATTTACAGATACATGAAATATTAAATTTAAAAATTAATGGGTATTCTTTGAAATGCATACCAATAACACTTATGAAATTTCATCAACAAATTCAAACTCTTCCATCATCATCATCATTATTATCATTATATTTGAAAACGGATACTATAGGTTTATGGTAGGTAACTAAAATAGGAAACAAACAATTTTGATTCGAATCTATTTAAATATCTTGTAAAGATGGCATCAATTGTAGTTTTATGTCTAGTCGTGCTAAGATTGCGATCATTGCTCATCGTTAAATCAAATTTGCTATTTAAAAATGCAATTAATGGTAGTTTTTATCATCTGCAAAGTTGATGTTGAAATCCCCACTCAAATTGATTGGAATATCATCAAATCTCTTCCCAACTTTATCTTGAAGTAATGCAGAATTATCTTTAGCATATATAAGTAATTTTCATCGATGCTGTCTTCCAGCGTAATCTAGATAGATTACAGTCTCGAATGTACATATTATCTTACTTCAGCTACCACAATCCGATTGTATCTACTTGTATTCTACCGAAACTAGCACAGAACGAATAAATTAATAATAATTATACTGAAGCTTAATTGAATATGAATTTCTTTCCGAAAAATACAAATTTTACTTTTAAAAGAAAAAGAACGAGAAAAGACAACAATATTTTTCTGTCTTGCTGCATCGCCATTGATAATGCTCTAGATCTCGTGGTACGGCATCAATTGTAGTTTTATATTCATTATTTTACACAAAAATTACTAATCATATTTTACAGTATACACTAAGGCGACATAAATATTACAATTATTTATATACCTACTCTTAGGGTGGCAAGTTTACCACAGTTTTCTATTTCTTGTTTCGGTAATTATAACACAAGCTACTGTGCCGTAAATGTGCACAAACCCAAAATCGTGGATATGTCGGAATTAAGCCTGGTAAAATTAAGTTATGAATTCCCCATACAAAACAGGTAATTGAAATAATTTTGGTGACAATCAATTTGTCGCTACCATAAATTACCATAGTAACGTATTCAAATAAAAATCATCGTAGATTAAGCTATAAATTACCTACCCCTAAAAGTAAGCTATAGTACCTACAAAAGTTTACAACTAAAAGTATGCAATCGGTGTCGGTGTCGGTTTCGGTGTCGGTGTCGGAGTCGGTGTCGGTGTCGGTGTTGGTGTCGGTGTCGGTGTCGGTGTTGGTGTCGGTGTCGGTGTCGGTGTCGGTGTTGGTGTCGGTGTCGGTGTCGGTGTCGGTGTCGGTGTCGGTGTTGGTGTCGGTGTCGGTGTCGGTGTCGGTGTTGGTGTCGGTGTCGGTGTCGGTGTCGGTGTCGGTGTCGGTGTCGGTGTCGGTGTCGGTGTCGGTGTTGGTGTCGGTGTCGGTGTCGGTGTCGGTGTTGGTGTCGGTGTCGGTGTTGGTGTCGGTGTCGGTGTCGGTGTCGGTGTCGGTGTCGGTGTTGGTGTCGGTGTCGGTGTCGGTGTCGGTGTCGGTGTCGGTGTCGGTGTCGGTGTCGGTGTCGGTGTCGGTGTCGGTGTCGGTGTCGGTGTCGGTGTCGGTGTCGGTGTCGGTGTCGGTGTCGGTGTCGGTGTCGGTGTCGGTGTCGGTGTCGGTGTCGGTGTCGGTGTCGGTGTCGGTGTCGGTGTCGGTGTCGGTGTCGGTGTCGGTGTCGGTGTCGGTGACGGTGTCGGTGTCGGTGTCGGTGTCGGTGTCGGTGTCGGTGTCGGTGTCGGTGTCGGTGTCGGTGTCGGTGTCGGTATCGGTGTCGGTGTCGGTGTCGGTGTCGGTGTCGCGAGTTTGCTAATTTTTGCCCATCCAAATAGTGCCCAACGCGCCTAAAGAAGTTATCACTTCAAAAATTCAAAATGGGAACCAACTCGGAAAATTATTAATGATGACATTAATTACATTCAATATAAAGCATAGGTGGGGGGAGACAGTAATGTGGTTCGACTTGTTCCTTCTGCGGGTTTGGCTTTTAGTATCGCAGCAACAAAAACATCTCTTTGTCTGAGCGTTTGGCCTGAATCGATTTAAAAACTTGTATACTCATGCTTTAAAAAAAGTTAACTTGCTTAAAGGTAAAACTTCCGTAAAGGTTCTTTGGCATAACTTTTATTTGTTGTGCTCGACTGACGTTTGGCGGGGTATATCCATCACAATGGAGATAGGGTTTGTTTGCATTTAACTGGCTTGAGTGACTACCGCCTTAAGAAATGCTGCTGGTTACGGAATTTCCTTTTAAATGGTCTAGCGAGACATATACTCGGGAGGAAGAGGTAAACTTTAAGGCCAATGTGTGTTCTTTGAGATGGAGAACCAACAAGTTGTGGTAGAGTGCGGCTTGGCTGCTGCAGAGGACATTTTGGGTTGATTTTACTTTGAATGGTGTACATAAACCAACGGAAGTCAGTAGCTCTGGATGAAACTTTCATACGCTTGTTGTTAAGTAATCAAACGGTCCATTGGCTTGCTTAATTTCATTCTTGCGGATAGAAAAATCGAGAGAATTCGCGAAATAACGAGCAACGAGTAACTCATCTTTTGCACATCTCAAACAACTTCTTCTGTGGCTTTTTCTTATACGATTTGTTTGCAGGTCAAGTTATTTCCCTGAAGTGCGCTCATTTCTCTGCCAGAGGGTTCATTGATCAGAAATAAATTAAATTAAAAGATCCAAACACTCAATGACGACGGACAGTAAAACACGCCTCATGCCACAGGAAATTCAATTCCAATCCGTATACGAATGTGCATTGTGCATTTCTTTTCCACAGCCCTCGGCTCGGATATGTGCTGCGAGGCATGTCCCGATACATACCATACTCTCATTGCCCAGAAGTGTGTGGAGCAGTGGATTGCGTGTGAGTTCGTGTGCGGACGAGTTAACTTGCTATTAATATGCAGAATGAAATTGCCAGGAAAAATGACCCTGGGGGGGTGGACACTAGGCCGAATTTTTCATGACCCAGCAACCGGGCTAATTTAAAATTAAAAATGTATATTAACAATGCCAGCGAGAAGGATCACCATCCACATCCATGTCCACCAAACCGGATAAATAGTGCGGGCGCAAACATAGGACAATGAAAAAACGAAAGCGTAGCAAAACAGAAACACAACCGAGCTAGCGAAATGCCACGCCAAGTGGCATCGTATCCGTTTTTGCCAGCCGCAAAAAGGAAGCTAGCATTATAGCGAGAGGAAGCTGCTGAACTTGTAATTGTAATCACATAACAACGGCTTAATGGTTGTTTAATTTTGTGTGTGCGTTTTTCTCCTTCTTAGCTCCTTTGTTGTTACGCTCTCGGCATTAAGCCCTCCTGTTAAACATGAAATCTCGTTTAAGCCAAAAAGCCGAAGGAAAGTGGCCTCGGAAATATTTTCATGCTCACTGAACGCATCCAACTGAATGGCGCTGCCCGGGATCCAAAAATTAAATTCTACTCTTAAGGAGATCCACCATGCGACCGCGACGCATGCAATTTGCGATGCTGAGGTTTGTTTGCATATTAATTTATTGTTATCGTTGTTGTTACGTTATGTACCGCAAAAGTCAATGAATTGCTTTAAGGCGAATCCAATCAGTTTGATTATTTGGCGCTGAACAAGGTTTCATACCTCCCTGTCATTTGGTATTTTCCATCCTAGCCCCCGGCCAGAGGAAATTAAAGGGGGAAAACTTTAAGCATTTCCATAGTGCCCCCAAGGAGACTGACTATATACACGAGTTCGAGAGCACAGTTCTGTATCATACCAGAGGAAGCACAGAGATAGATTTATCTTTTTGGTTAGGAAATGATTTGTGTGCGGTTGGCTTTATTTAGGCCTTCATATTTTTTGGCTGTGGGGGGGGTTGAGAAAACAGTTTCTGATGGATTTTATGGAAATAAATACAAATGAGGACATTGTTTGGAGTTGTATAGGCAAATGGTAGAAGATGTATATACTTGTGCACTGTACAGTGTTAGACAGTATTTGTAGTTCATTATAGTAGGTATAGAAGAGGATAGTTGACATGATGACAGAGTATACCTACGCCTGTTGTTGTTGTTTCTGTTTTGCTATTCAGATTTAAGAAATCTTTTCTTCCGGCGGGACAAAGCAGCACAATTATGCTGGAGGGCTGTTTTGTTTGAGAAATGACAGCTCTAAATGGTTACAATCTTTAACAGAAAACCTCCAAATATAAGCAAGGAGGATTTCAGTTTTTTTTTTTTTTTTCTGGGCGAGCTTTATAGAGTTTCGTAGATTTTGAATTTTAATCATCCAACAAGATAGAGCGAGAAATTATTATAAATTAGGTTCTTAGTTAAAACGCGATTTGAGAAATATTCCGGTTGCTTTAAGGGAGATATATATTTATTTTTCAGAATGATATATTGACATCGGATAATACAGCTGAATAACGCAATATCGCCGGCTTAAGTCTGGGCAGAGCTGTATAAATTTAAATAGCTTTCGAATAACCTTAAGGCCATTGAAACTTTGCCCCAAAATAAAAGCAGAAAACTTGAGGAAAACTTTGTTCTGACTGCAACCGTTCCGAAAACGATAAATTAGGTTAAGAAACAACAAAAAATAGCCGAAAAATATTCTAGCCTTAAAAGAGAAGGTAAGTGTTATAAACACTGTCAAAAGCGTTGCTGAAGTTCAACCCTCAAGCGCCAATGTTCCTCATAGTCAGTTTCAACGAAGCGGCCCTCATTGCAAAGTCACTAAGTTTGCTTTGACAGTTTAGGCGAGTCATTGGGGAGAAGTTTGGTGTTGGTGGGACTAACTTATTCCAATCTTTAGGCCTTTGCGCGGTACTAACAATTTTTTTAGCGTTCTTGCTCATTTTACGAAGTCAAAATTGAGAAATTTCCCGTAAAAAAGGTTCAATTGTGGCCTAAACATATTTAACCCTTTTCCCAGTAAAATCATTTAAATTTCACTGCGCCATCTCTGGCGAACATAGACAAACTTTACTGAGAAATCTTCTTAGTACCTACACCCACTCTGATGTCCACTTCATTCGCGTTAAAAGTATTAATAAAGGACTATTCACATGAGAGCGAATTGCGAATAGGCGAACTGCGAACAAATCAATTCAGCTGTATTTATGAATTGAAAATTGCTATTTGTTCTATCACAAAACCATTATATTTATTTAATCTAACATGTAGTCTAAAAAAAAACATGATTCTCAATTGATTTAAACAGCTAAATTAATAATTAAAGCAATTCTCCCGCGAATTGAAAATTCTTGCCGCGAACTGTCACACTTTATTCACAATCCACACAAAACAGTCGTGATCCACAAACCCACGAATGTAAAATTCGTTCGAACTTAACCTTTAAAAATGAAATTGATACGAGGGTATCTGCGACCAAAAAAAGTTTTCATGTGAATGAATTGTCAGAAACTACAATCGCAGTTCGCGATTCGCTCTCATGTGAATAGTCCTTAACTCCACCTCTCGCGGCCCCTATTATTATTTATTTTCAATTGCCCTGTTATTCGAAAAGTTTTTTCTTCCAAGTGTCTTGAACTGTACCACTAAATTAAGAGTAGTTCGTTTGAAATCCCACAATTGACGCTTCCCCCCGGCTGATCCTTTCCGGCGATGATTACTGAGATTTCACATTTACATCTTCCCCAATCAAGTTGTCGAAAACAAAGTAAAAAATAGCAAATTTCTTCACTTCACATTGAATGAAAACTTATTTCCCCATAACGAGCTCACTCGCTTTCCATCGACTTGACAAAAGTTTAAGCAAAAGGAAAACAAAATTACTTCAACAAACTCAATTGGAAATTGAAACCACATTCTCCAAGTAACACTAACTCCAACAGAGATAAGAGAAAGGAATCAAAAAAAAGAAAAAGAAAACAAACGAACGAGCGAATTATTATTCAAAACTTTAAATGAAGCATTATTCGTACTCGACGAACACATCCCCACCAGCTGGAAGTTGCAAATAGAAGCCGACAACGATGGCGTCGACCTTTTCCCGTTCTCTTTCTGTTCCTCTAAAAGAAATGAAAAAAAAAACTCTGTAATGAAATTAAAATTCAATTAAAATGCAAGTAATTTTCCCATTTACATTTTAACCATGAATTACGGCAACGACTAGGGCGGAGCAGCATCCCCCTCATTTTTGTATAGCTCGCACCAAAGTCGTTGTGGAAGCGCGCAAGGCTGTACGACTATGAGCCAAGGATGGTTTAAATTATTTTCAATTTCATGTGTGTGCAAAAATGGCATCCACATAGGAAAAGTGCGAAACTTTGAATGAGTGTGAGTGCGAATATGCCAAAGGCCACAAACGATTCATCAAATGTGTAGAGTGGTTAGGGGCGGTGTGCTGCACCTAAGGGCACACTAATTATGTACTCCATATATATAGTAAATGTGTGTGCTCTTCCAGATTAACTTGGGTGGATGTATCTCTATATGGTGTGCTTGTGGCTGTGCATTCATTTGCGATTCTCCCATCTGTTTGAATTTTGTAGTTTTAATTTGTTTTTTGTGGAAAAGTTCAGGTGAAGAAGCGACAGCTTTTTTTAGAGAGAAAAAAAAACCCGCAACAGATTTTCTAGATTTATATTTTACACACACGCGAGAAGGGTGGTAGCGCAGTGTGGCTTAAAAGTTAGCTGCACATAAATTAACTCCAGTGATGACACTTTTTTTAGTAATCGTTTTTCCGTAGTAGCCTTTTCACTTTCTAAAATCAGCTACTGTGTCGCAGACTGTGCTCTGGAGATTTTTTTAAGTTGAAATTGACTTTCATTTTAAGATAATTATGTAAATTCGCTTCAACGACGATCTGCAGAAAAAGTCAGCTTTGTGGAAGATGTTATTAAAAACGGAAAAAGTAGTTCTTTGGTGGGAACTGTATTAGTTTTCCAAGTTTCCATACCCTGAAGGAGTAGGTTCGTGTGTTTTCTTTTCATTAAAAGGGGCAGCGTGCTTTGTGTTTATTCCAATTGTCTTTAAACTGAAGTGGTCTCCGAGTATGAGATGCACTTCCCATCTTCGTCTGAATTTACTGCCAATTAAGTGGTAGCCCAACAAGAGTTTGTTTCTATAAAGGGACTTTCTGAACATTAAATACAAGACTGATGATTTGAAGTCCATGCAGAGGTACACCTTCGGGCAGCTATAAACGGCTTTGACACTCCATAAATATATGGATGTCGACAATTGTCATTTCCACCTGAAACAGACTGTACTTTTGTAAAAAAAAAAAAAAAAAAAAAACATCTTCTTTCCTGTCTATATCATGTCCAACTCTCCTGCAAAGTTCCCCAAAAGTTATGGCCTTTTTTCTGCCGCTGAACACATATTTTTCCTACCAATCCTTGTGGTTTTGCATTTCCTTCCATCAAAGTGTCAACACTTAGTGGAGTAAAAGAAAAGAGAGTAGAAAAAAAATATTTTATTAATTTCGCACAACTTACATGCAATGAAAACAAAGTTATGCCAGTAGTTGGCTCGAGCTGTTGCCACTTCTGGCTTCACCTGAATAAAAGTCCTCGCCACGCAGCAATAAACATAAAAGTTATCTCCGCACTAGCGTGATGTGGGTTATACACCAGTTCCACTTTTGTTTCACATCCTTATTGTCGGCCCACAACGCTTTACACCGTCGGTCGGCCGTCGTCTGGCAGTGCAGTTCCCATGTCCTTGACGGGCTGAATGGGGATTGAGGGTTGAAGCTCCCTCGTTAAGTGAGTCAATTTTTATGTTTTGCCTAAGAGTTGTTTTTTGTTGTTGAATACACTTTTTTTAAGCCCTCCCCCATGCCTATACACTATGGCAGATGTGAATCTTTCAAGGATGCGATAAAGATGAAGGAAATCCTGTGAGCCCACGTATATACACACGCCCATACACAAAACTAACAAAAAAGTGTTAACAATAAGTTTTGTTTTAATTTTTTCTCCTCATCATCGTGTGGACGGAAAGAAAGGAAAAACTTTCTCTCATTCCATTTGGTATAATGATAGAGGAACAAAACGAGATGACAAAACAGAGTCGAAAGGATGTATAGAACAACTTACGAAGCTCCATCTAAACTATATGCTGTGTAGTCCTTGTTGTCGTTGTCAAGGTAGAAGTCGTTATACAACTTCTTTCAAGAGTTACAAGTTCTTTCTCCCATTACTTTTTCCCATCGACTTTATGGGTGGGAAGCGTTCGTTTCTTTTTCTTATATCTCTACCTTTTTTGCACGTTTAATTTGCTTGCCTCTTTATTAAGAAGAAGGCCAATTTGTCCCAATCTGTAGCGATTTTGAAAGCGCTTAAGACTTGGCTTCCTGCAGCGAAGGAAAGGGCAACTATTTCCAATAGCAAGGCGCACATTATATTGTCAATACATACAACTATGTGTGGGTACACACTCAAGGACGATATTGTTTGATTAGGAGAAAATTCCTCCCGTAATTCGTGTAGTTAAATAACCATTTTGCTAAGATACGAGAAAAGTGCAGGAAGTTGGGGGATAATGGTTACTTTAACTTTCAGCAGGACGTTGTTGTCGGTCGTTAAAGTGTCACTTGTAGGGATTATCATCGTAACGCATTATAAATTTTAATGGCTCAATAATTGAGGGACTTAAAACCTTGGGAAAGCCCAAAATGATCCTGTGATTACGATTGTATGATTTTGATGGCTGTTGTTATACAGCGAAGATGTTTTATGATGACTGGATGTAATCTTGTTTGTTAATGGAGACGTTGGAATTTAAGGATTTCCGCAATGCGAATGGAAATGGCGATAAAATGAGAAACAATTTTTTTTTTATCGTTTTGCCCAACACTAATCGCGAACGGCTGGCAATATTTCGAGCTGAAGATATTAGCATTTTGGGGTTAGGTATGAATTTTAATTTGTAGGCAGTTATAAATATCTGTAACAGGTAGGACATCGAGTTGCTTAAAATTTGAGGTTAAGACCGAAATTATCTTTGCGGTATAGAATAGGTCAAGGAACTTTGCTACCATTTTGAAAGGATGTGTATTTTGCAACCAACTGAATACTCCTCTCATTCCATTTGCTACGTATGTACCTTCTATCGGATTTCATTTATTTTTTGCTCAGTTTCATCAACTCGGACGACAATCGTCATAAGAAAATAATAAAAAAAACTCGACCAATATTTGTTTTTGGCCCGCTGATCAAAGAAAAACTGCCGGAAAATATTTGAAGGGACATTGTCTGAGGACAGCGTGGTGCTAGGGAAACATTGTACAAAATGCCGCCCTCTGACACCGTCGGTGTGTCAAATGAATACACGCCTACAGCTACAGCAGCATCGTCTTCATCATCATCACTGATGGTAGTGGCATGGCAAATGGCAGGCAGGTCATTGAGGGTGTATGAACGGAAATCGAGGTAAATAATATTTTTTTATTGAACCTGATTGAATGATAATGGAACATTGGCTCGTAGCTTGTATTATGCCAAAGCCAACGAGCACACGAACATACCCCCAAGCGATAACAATGGAAGGCCGTCACAAGGTGGGGACTGGGGAGTAGGTGTTGGTTCACTCTTGTGTTGGTTTTCCTTGTATTTATGCTCTTTTCAGAATGAATTTCCTTTTCCTTTCGTTTTGTCGTTCCTTTTTTTTTATATATTTCTCATTTCTTTTGTTAGTACAGTCGATGTTCATTATCATTGTTGTTGTTGGAGCCGTAGAATATGATGATAAATGTATTGTTGTTCTTTTTTCTGGTGTTTTGTCTGTAAAACTCTCCCTTCTCCGAATGCAGATGGACGAAAAACAAACGTTTATTCCAGTTTACAGTCCAGGGTGCAGAGTGAATTTGAATTTGGGTTAGTTCGATAACTCTTTTGGGTTATTATCAGGCGTTAAATGTAAGGTAGGACATTGTAGTAAAAATAATGTTTCCGGTTGACAAAGTGCCAGCGGTCATTAGGTGAATAGAAGAAAAGTTTTGCATTTAAATTGTGGACATTTAAATTTGAAATAAATAGTCTGCGTGAAGTTCCAGGGATATAATTTCTATCAGCAGTGTTTTTAAAACCGAAGCTGGTAACCTTTGGGCGGTTGCAAAATCCTAAATTTATTTGTTACATATGGACATTAAAATGAGAGAAAATTGCCAACAATTGCTCGTGAATTTGTGACAGTTGGAAATACCATCAAGATAACCCAAATGTCTGAAGAATAAATTCGAATCTTGCATGCATTTTGGGACACACTGGTGTTCAAGCTTGAGAAAAGTATAAGGACAAATATAGCTCATACCTTCAGGAAGCTTATTGTAAGGGGCTACTCCTGATTATAGCCGAAAATATATTTCTACATCTCTTTTCTAAAAAAATTATCAACATGGGTTTTTTTTATTTCATATTCCTTGGTCTAATAGGCTCAGAGTAACTCTTAATCTGACAGAAAACAGTCCGTGTGACCCTCCAGAAGGCAATATGAGGGCAAAAATCGGGGGATTAAGAATCCGGTTTTAAGAGCTTAAATTTAGAAAAATAAAAACAAAATTTTACTAAAAAAAACTGAGCCATGACTTGCTTTACAAAGTCCAGCACTCCAAGTCTTTGATTATTATGAGTCCGATTTGGACTTGAATATAACCTATAATTGGAATTTTTAAAGGCACTTGAACAATAGAAAGAAGAGTGCACACAGTTTTTACTTACCAACTTTTTGCGGAAGTCCCTTGGCATAACTTGAAATCCAGAACGTCAGAATTCATCTTCCATTGGCTGAAAAAAAAAAAAAACAGAGTGAGCAGTTTTTTCAGAGACAGGGTAATTTTTCGAATCTCGATTTTCTCTCGAGCTAAATTTTCGCTACCATACAAAATTCTCTCCAAAATTTAGCTGAGCTAAATTTTAGCGAACCCATTTACCTGAGTGGTACACTGCTCGAGCTAAATAATGAAACTTTTGTTTCAGAATGTACTTCATGTATCTGTCAAAATTTAGCGTGCCCATTTAATGGGGCGGTACATTTTCTCAAGATAAATTTTTACAGATCGTTATGTTCTGTTGTTTTGTTGCAATTTTGTATTGCGGAGAATGGGAGAAGTAAGCAAGGATGTGTTTTTTTTTAATAAATAATTCGACGAAGAGTTCATAAAATCGGAAATGGTTGAAATCAGAGAGTGTCGAATTTTTGAAGTAAATTATTTTGAAAGAACAGCTGTTTTCAGTGACACTTATCCGCGGCGTGCTTTATGGCAAAATTTAGCTAGGACTTTAGATGACGTTTGGAGAGAAAAGTTGGAGACCAGATAAAATTTAGTTTAACTCGAATAGCGTACTAAGCTTTAGACGACAAGTCCGTGAAAAAGAGAGAAAATTTTACGTTTGGCCGCTGCAATGGATATCAACATAAATTGAATGGATTTTCATGAACAAAAACCAGACCACCACAAATGCAAAGAAAGAAAAATCTTGTTTAATGTTCCATGGGGCACGAAAAATCTGAAGTTTGACAGCAAAATCAAAAGCAAACACGACATAGCTGATGGTGAACTTTATTATTCCCTGTAATACTGTGTAAAAGTTATCAACTCTTTACTCAGCACTTACCTCCAATTTTCGTATGCTATCTGACGTCTACTAGCTAACTAACTTGTGCACATTTCTTTATTAATACGGGGGTATATGTTTGCTCTTTGTGCCGTACTAACAATGCATTTAACTTTCGATTTTACGGAAAATTACGGGTGTTCACAATTGCACAATTTGTATGAAAAATATAGCCATATCTACTTAAATTAAAAGTCGAAACTAATCATTTTTATCGGTAAAGCCTATTGACAATAAGTATTGTGAAATTATTGACAACTTTAGAGAATTATCATCCACGCAATTCATCATCAGCAGACCTGTTGTACCATGCTTTAACTATACCCAAAATTGATGGCATGAATGATGAATTCCAAACTTGAATCTCCGTGTTCGCAGTGCTGCCAAATGTCCAAATGTCTGCAAGTGTCAAATATATCACTCTTCAACCTACTATTCCTTATCACAGAATAACACAACATGAAAGCAATATTGTGTGTTCTACAAACTTTCCCCCAAGTACCTACAATCCTACCTACATAAATGATATTCTATGTATGTAACATTCTGTCTGACACTTTTCCAATCAGACTACAATCAAACTTTGAATAAATAAAAGTCCACTCATGTTTCTGTGTCATATGCAGGAAATTCAAACAAACAAAAAACTCCTGTCTTTCTTGCATTCCCTTCCGTTTGTGTGTGTCCCCCACAAATCAATCAACTGCATTTGTTTTATTTTCAATTTTATTAAAAAAAAATAAAAATAAACAAATTAATCTGCAGTATTGGTAAAAAAGAAATCATTTTGTGTGGTGGGTATTTTTTTCCAGGAAAATTGAAATTTGTTTCATATTTCCGCTTCGGATGTGAATTGAAAAATAATTCTTCGCCAATGATAATTATGTTGAGTGGACATTTGTTTTCTTTGTTGATTTTCATTTTGTTTTCTATACTTTTGTATATATTTCTTTTTCAAGCTTTATTTATTTTATTTTTTATTATTTTTTTAATGGAAATCAGGATAATCAGTCGAAAGTGTCACTGCGGTATGCCGGAAGGCCTACATGAAGCTCATTTTAAATCATTTTTATGAACGAGTATCAGTGTATGGTAGTGGGATTTCGATAAAGAGAACTGCTATGCAGGTATAGCGCACATCAGAAAGGATGTTTTATTAATGAAAATTCCTTTTTTTTTTGTATGTGCGGTTGAATCGAAGTACAGCGAGATGGTGAATTTACTATCATCGATCTCGTTTCGATTTGAAGCGTAATGCATTGAAAGCTTCTATCAGTGATTTATGTAACTGTGGTACAGATTTTGGCGGTGCTTCATGGTGTAGTCGACTTAATTGATGTTGAGGGTGTTTTTAGAGTTAATGGGAAATTTGAGTTTGCTATTTTTATTTATTTAATAAATTACAAGGAAAGGACATTAACGGGCGTTAAGCTCTTGAATAATTTCCAACTGTATATAAATATGTATAATAAACTTTTAATCGACTCGGATGACGGTGTTTAAAGGGATAAATGTTGTGAATTTAATTACGGTGTATAGTATACAACTGGTATTGAAGTGACTAGTGAGGCAGTAAACATGCTATTCACGGGTCGGAGCTCGTTAAGTAAGCTAGGTTCGTTCTTAAGGAATAGACACGGTGAAGGGAAAAATTCTGTTCTTACAGTAGTTAGACCTGACTTTTGGTAAACCCCTTTTCGACTCCCTTGAGGAGGTCTCGAACTAATAACTTTTTTGAATTCTACAGCTGGATCTAAACTCTCCTATTCGACAATCTTAAACAACCTGGTCAAATGAGTTGTGGTAACAAAACGGCACATAGTGCTACTTGTTTTTTTTTTTAAATTAAACCGCCACACCTACCTACCTACCTAGACCTGACTTATGTTAAAGCCCTGCTAAAGATTTGTTTCTAAATTACCCCTAAAAACACTTGTTTAACAAGAGTTCCAAGTCCGCGCTTGAGCTATCACCACCTACAGGCAAATTCGAGTGGCAGCTGCGAGAGTGTTTTTTATCCCAGTTGATGGTATATCGAACAACCTATTAAAATTGAAGCAATTTTAAGCCCCAATCATCCACATAGCAATAAATCAATAAAAATCCAGTGCAAAAAGGAAACGACATCTTCTATTTCTCTGCATATACCTACTCACAACACATTTTAATTTTATATCAACACCTTACTACCATATGCCAACATACCTAACGACACATATGGCGAGGCAGTAAAACACGCTTCAATGTCTCATCAAATATAGCGTTTAAATTCCATCCTATATCCTCCTTTAATCATTCAAATCCCTCCGCACATGTGGCTCCCATTCGAACGAAAAAATATCACCAAAATCACTCATTCGCCACAGTGAACCTAGTACACCTTCGCCTGCGAAAAAATGAAAACAACTCCAAATTGGTTGACTAAATTTATAGCACATTTTGGATAAATTCGCGAATCAGACAGCGGTAATATAAACAATATTGCCAACATAAATATCCGTCCTCCATTTGCGCCCATCTCCTACCTATCGACATCCCATCATTCCCTTGGATGTCATTCCTATGTATATGTATTTTATCATCCTATATATGTAATTGAAATGTATTTCATGTGTGGGCGTCAGGAGGGGATTACATCATTTTTTTTCTCTGAGGGTATTTTTTTAGCCAATTCAATAAATTACCAGTTGAAAGAGTTACCATTACCATCGATGTCAGGCAAACACACAAAAGCATCCTCAGGGAGCCATTGTCCTTATGACTGCCACCATCCGTCGTAAATTGTCATATAAACCAGAGTATCCAATATCGCACAGTTAGCCAACAAAAAAAATATAGGGAAATATATTTTTTTAATTTATTAATAAATAGTTTGAATGGGGATAGCGAAATCAACAACCGATGAAAGAGCCCACGAAGAATGCTGTACAAAAAATTAAGCAAAAAAAAAAAAGGGAGGTGAATACGATTTACAATGGGTTTATAAATAGTTTTTCTGTTTTTGTTGGAATTTATATTTGCATGCTTCAGTTATTCCTCTTTATTTATAAGCGTGTTTTATACTTCAATGTATTTGTGAACTCGACTTAAAAACAATAGCCACGTGGCAACACAAGACCATTATTCCATTGGGCCGCAAGAAATATGAATTTGTGTTCATGTCCTTAGGGTAATAAAATTTTATTAGTCGCATAATTCCCACAGTAATAAAAAAAAAAAAATGCAAAACATTCTACCGAATGCGCGAAAGTGCTATTGCCTATCCATTGTGCCAGGTGAGAGAGATATTCTCATGTATACACATTAAAATAACGAGATTTCCATGAGAAGAGAAAAAAAACCTATAAAAGCGCGAAATCCCACCATCAATTGCCGGGGATTATTGACACGCAGAATTCAATTTAAAGGATTTTCCACCTGAAACGATGAGCTATACCTTGTTCTTGCTTACCAAGAGCTGTGGTTATAAAAAGTGATCATATGTGCAGAGGAATTTCCACTGCTTGCGTTCAAGTGCTGTCGCAGTGTTCCCATTCTTTATTTTTAGATTGGTCGATGAAATTTATGTGGTTGCTGTATTTTATTGGAAAAGGTTTGAATGACGATAAGTATTACAGATGATGTGCATCTTGGAAAAAATATTAGTAGGACGTGCCTAACAGAGAACTAAAAATAAAAAAATGTCTTCCAGTTTAAAATGATCAAACTTCCGTGAGACATTGGGGACGTTCGGATACCTAGTTTATGTAAAACGTCAACTAGATTCGTCGTGACTAGGAATCCGAATAAAATTGATCAAAATCAATTTATATTGGTTAAAAACCCGGATTTGTAGAATGGATCTAGATGTGGGTGCAATTTAGATCTCCAAGTTTTTAGCCAGATATACCACAATGATATTTCACATTATGACATACCTACATTTTTAAACCCACTAATGTCACATCGAACATGAAATAAACTAAGAAAGTTATTCATTTATTTACGTGTCAATATACACACAGAGTACAAAATATGAATTTAAGGGCTATGGCTAAGCCATCAGCCTAATATGACTTGAAACGGATCGTGGCAAAAGAAATAAAACAACTGGCTTAACACTGGTGTGACACTTAATGGATTGTGCGATTATGCGAAGTGACATTATAGGTCTATTCTTATACTTAGAGCTAAGCACTAAAAATTTGTCAAACTCAACTCGAAAAGTTAGAAGTTTCTTTAATTTTACAGATTTTATTTTTGAGCGTAATGGATTTTTAAGACGGATTTTGAATTTGTTTATTGTCAACTTTGTGCATTTGACAGATTTTTATCCGTACTCCGTAGCTACTTACCAGTTGAAATTCTCTGTGCTGCTTCGAGCCAAGAGAGAGGAACTGCTCGTTCGTTAATCGTTTCTCGTTTATTTGCTAATTTCCTCTTTTTCTGTAATTTTTAATGAACGTCGATTTAAACCGCTTACGCGAATGAACCTATTGTCTGGGTTCGACTGTAATCCGTGCTGCCAGCTTTTTTTGTCATGTGAATCGTGTCAGAGAATCCGATAAGTAGGTAACACGTTTTTAAGGATATCATAGCTACAATTTTTGTCCAAGTTGGATGTCTCCACTTCAGTTACACAGTTTTATCCATATTGTGCAAGTACTCATTAATTTTAATACTGCAAAAGAGCTGTGAGTGTCAAATCAGCGTACTTTTAACACTCCCGCAAAGTCTCTCCCTGTGCAGCCTCCATGATCTTTACTAATTTGTGACGACTATAATATCACAGGCACAAGCCCCCTGTCAAAAAAGCGGAGTCAACCAACGATTAAAAGCGGATAGATTGGAAATTTTTTTCTCCCTCTGTCATAGGTTGTCTAGCCACGCACTATGAATTCTTTTCTCGTGCGTAAATTCAATTGAAATAAAATACGTTTAAAAAAAAACATTGTTGAACGTAGTCCAGGTCACATTCTTCATTAAATTCAATTTTAAGAGCGCCATCTATGAAGCAGGCACTTGGTATTTAAATTTTTTTTTTCTTGACCGAAATTTGAATAATCGTCGTTAGAAAGTAACGAGGAATGTGCTGACTGAACAGGTAAATCATACGTTACTCCTTAAAGAAATATTTTTAATTTTCTACTGAAGCATTAAAATTGACAAACAATCTGACATATCTATACGCGTTTTTATTAATTTCCGAAAATCCAAACCGTGTGTTTATATTTTCCGCTCGGTAATTCCTTCCGTCCTTTAAATGTGATTTACATTCATTCCGCGGGGCATAACTCCTGGAGTCCTACCTACGCGCATATGAAATCAATTCCCCATTTGGCTTACAAATTCCATCCAAAGTGTCAGCACTGATTGCAGTATCATACAGTATTCACTTGCAAGAAGCCACATCTGATGGTTTTTATTTTTATTATTTTACTTTAACGGTTTGCGCTCACCGTCACCGGTTTCGTAACACCGTTGAAATGGAAGGATTTGGTAGTATAATACCCCCACCATAGGGTTGCATGTCCTTTTGTCAGATATGTTCAATGAAACTGAGCGCAGTGAATCTGTATCTGTAACAAAAGAACAACACCGAATAATTTTTATATTCTCTTACGCCGTTATAATTTACTTTTTTATTTTCTGGGATGCGTTGGTATCCAATCCAACGTCATGACTCTTATCTGTCCGCATTCCTTTTTCCTTTGGATATGAATGATAATGTGCGTGCGACCCTAATAAAATCAGATTTACGATCATAATCTCGGGATTTATGTTCATGTGTTTGTGGAACATACTCCGAAGTGGCATAAATTTCCATAAGTTATTACATTAACAAACTCAAAGCATTCTCCAAATGTATATACCTACTTTATGTTATTTCTTCTTCATCGTTGGCTTCTTTAGGTCTTTTCTTTCGTTTGTTTCCTTTCATATAGCCGAGCGAAAATTAGCAACATGGAGAGATGTCGGCTGTTTCCCACTCCACTCGATTGAATTAAAAGAATTTGCAAAGTAAAGTGTCTTTGATCTGGCAAAAGAAGAGAGAAAAAAAGAAAGAAATAATTTCCTTCATTAGAAAAAACAATCATAGCACAGATTCGAATCCGATATAGAATTTAATTAAACAAATTAATGAGGCCTCAAGAGTCAGCTAGCAGTACTCACACAGGCAAAAGCTCACCCTCAACGTCGTAATGCGTGCGAGTGCGACTAAGGGATGTGAAATAAAAACCAAAGGCGCTGTTGTTGATGACTTCAATAAATACGACACAGTTTGATGGCGGTGTGTGGGGGCGATGTAAACTTTACCAATTGAAACAATGGAGACATAGGACCGATTGTAGCAGTTGTTGAGGCGGTGGGCTACAAAAGCCGCGACAAAAACAATTATATCCTTAAGAGGCTTATGGGATTCTGAAGTGTTACAAACGATGTGCGGTTTGGCGCATTTTTCAATCTACACCGACAGGCTCTTCAAGTTTGATAAGAATAAGTACTGTACTTTGAAGTGACGTACTGTCACTGTCAATTGGCTGTGCTCTTGTGGGTGGGTGAGTTTATTTTTACACAGCCACACGGGTGCTTGTCCATCCATGTCGTGATTCTTAAATGGTAAAGTCTTGCGAAACATCAAGTGTACTCGCCATAAACTTAAGTACGATTATAGAACTTGTGGTGCTACCATATTTTCATAGTTTCGGCTTTCGGGGTGCAAGATGTCACGTACTGTTTGTTTGATTACGGCTATTTCATTTTTATTAACTGAAAAGTGTTGTCGCGACAGGAGCAGTAAAAATCCGATTTATTTTTTTTATTTATTTTTTGCTTTCGATTCAACTGTCATGAGGGGTTTTATTAATTTGACCGGGGACTGGCGGCAGCCCCTGCCAAGAGTTGCGAAGAAATATTGATAAGTAGGTGTCAAAAGGAATGCATTTTGAAGAGGTTAGTTATGGATGGTCTTCTTGTTTTCATTCAGAGGTGCGTCTTTTCAGGAGAATAAATGTTGGGAACTTGGGAATGACAGTGGAATATATGGAGACTTCACTGACAAGAACTGTTCACGATAGCGACTTAAAGCAGCTTATCGATGAATGGTTTTCGAACGTTCCCAAAATGTAGTTCTCATAAAGCAACACATCAAATGAAACTCGCTTTTAAAGGTTAGATACAGCGTAGCGTAGGTATAGGAAAACTTTCGAAAACTTCATCAAAACAAAGAAGGTAATCGGCCTTAGCGAGGTATACTTCGAAACGGAAAATTCTCTGATTTTATACGATTCGGAGGATTTTTGCTGCGAGGTATATTTCAGAACAACTGTTCGGAGAATTTTCCCGACATTTTGTAACACATATCGGCGAATTACGTAGAAGTGCATTTTTTTCTTGAATTTTTGACAGTTAAGTTGCGATATCCTCGGACAGAAATTGGTTGCGGAATTTGTTTACGATTTGCAGTGCGCCATCGCAATTGTTTATTTCTCTTCCGAGATCGGACACCTCGAATGGAATTTGAGCCTCCGAAAGAGTATGCGTTGCGGAGAATTTTTCGTTCCGACGATACCTTGCTAGGGCCGAATACGTGGGTACCTGCCTACGCTGCCTAAATCTTGCATTTCAGTTTTTTTAAGGACTTTCGTAGGTACCCAGCTAAGCAGCATTTTCTTTGACAAATGCCAACAAAACTTGACTGCCGATTTGAAACTTCAAGCAGCGAATTTTGGTACTTACTTACTTAGGTGGCGCTACAGTTCGGTGTGAACCAGGGCTTCAGCCAACAAGCCATTCCAGTTAGCCTGGTCCTTAGCCAACTGCCTCCAGTTGGTTGAGGTCATTTTCTACTTGTGCGCGCCACCTGAGGCGAGGTCTTCCTCTACTGCGTTGACCCTCTGGATTGGAATCGAAGACAATGCAGACCGGAGCGTTGATGTCCATTCGATCTACATGTCCTAGCCATCTCAAACGTCCAATGAAAAGTTTTTTGACTAGGTCGATATCGCTGTACAGCTCGTATAGTTCGTCGTTGAATCGTCTCCTCCCATCCGCTTTGGGAATAGTACATGTTTCAGATCCATACGACAGGACTGAGATGATGAGGGTTTTATATAGGGTCTTCTTAGTCTCCCGAAGGAGAGGGCCTTACTACACAGTTGCTTCTCAGCCCAAAGAAACAGCGATTGGCAAGAGTTATGCTCCGTTTGATTTCTGATGAGATGTCATTTTCAGATGTTATAACAGAGCCAAGGTAGACAAAGTCCCTTACTACCTCAAAGTTATAGCTGTCTATTGTGACGTTCTGGCCGATTCGTCGATGTAGGGTGTCCCTTTTTGTTGACAGCATATACTTGGTTTTGCCCTCGTTAATCGCTAAGCCCATTTTAGCCACTTCTGTGTCTATACTTGCAAGCGCGCCTGTGACAGCTCGCTGTGTTCTTCCAATTATGTCAATATCGTCCGCAGACTTTTGAAAGATCGTACCTCGTATATTGGCTTGTGAGTTTCGCACAATTCGTTCAAGTATGATGTTAAAGAAGTTGATGACAGCGCGTCGCCTTGTCTAAATCCTTTTTTGACATCAAAGTAGTCGGTTAGGTCATAACCGACCTTGATGCAGCAGCGAGATTTCTCCATCGTCATCCTACACAGACGAACGAATTTGGTAGGGATGCCAAAACTAGACATGGCTCGATATAGCTCTGTAGATACTGTCATAGGCGGCTTTGAAATCGATGAAAAGATGGTGAGTATCGAATTTGGTACTCCCCATCTATTGTATTTGAAAACCAAAACCCGTGCTTCTCATAGAAAAACCACAGACCACAATACAGTAGGTACTCCCCTGCTTGCAATCTAAAGCAATTGGCATTCTAAATCGCAACCAATTATCTCTGTTTTTACAAATTTGTTTCATCTCTCAATTTAATGGCCAGCCGTAAATTAGAAATCAATTATATTTTCCAACACAGTGCGCGCGAGTGCTCAACAAAAACACACAAAAAAGGACTAGATAGATAGGAAAGTGAAAATATCCTTTTCTAACTTTTTATTTTTTTTGGCATGCAAATTACTTTTGAATTACCAAACAAGTGCCGATAGACCACAAAACGATGTCGATTTCATTTGGTTTTAATTGCTTCGCCTCTCAGCCCGACGATGCGATGGTTCCCGAGCTCCACAAATACCACGGACCAAATAAAAAAAAAAAAGAAGAGAGATCATTGCTTTTCCTTCCCTCTGTTGTCTGCGAGAGATATCGATTTTTACGAATGATAACGTTTAAAGGGACATAAATGGCCCAACAGCACCCAAACACGCACGCACCAATGGACCCGATCCGCTGTTTGTAGTGCCAAGGCAGAGTTGTCACCCCAGGAGAATAAATCGGCCAGGGCTTGTTCCGCCCACTGAATGATAATTAATAGTAGCCTTTTCATAAAACTCAATTAGCCTCAAAGTGAAATAAGTGATTAATGACGGTATACGGTATGTGATATATATACACGAACGGAGAAGCGGTTTATTGAATATAATAAATACGCTCGTATGACATAATAATGTCACCCCGATGACAATGACTCCGGACACAGGAGGAGACAGCTGGCGGATAAGGATTTCATTTCACTTCAAACGGAAGGATGAAACGACGGATTTTCGGTTGAATGTCACACTAATTGAAAATTGAGCACCAAAGTCCTGGCGCTCTCGCATGATTACGCCCATACATGCATACATATATATCGCCTTGTGTAAGGTTACGGTCTGCCGTAGGCCCATGATTAATTCGATTTAAGTCGTTTTAATCCTCGATTTTCAGTTATCTAGGGGTCGGCTGCTGCCATACTTACATACACATAAGTAAAACCGCTTTAATTGAGTAATTTACGTGGAATTTCGGTTTCATTTGCATATGACGAGGGAATGGCGCGCATCGTGTGGGGTTAATTGATATATTTGCCTTTGTTTGGAGGACCTGTTGAGCTAAAATTGAAACAGCTAATTAGCAAGGAGTCTCCTGATTTTCCATATGAAGGTTGAACTGATTTTCCTGTCACGGTATTTAAATGGCTGCATTGATTTATCCATTTCAGCGTTTCCTTCGTCGTAAGGCTAATCCGCATGTTGGCATTTTATTGTGATGGATTTATATATTGACGTCGCAGGCGTGTGTGCGCGTGCTGCTTTGGTGTAGGATAATCAAACAAACTGGTTTGATTTATGGGTACCAGCCAATGAATTGATGGCCATATGCGAATCGTCGAGTCAAGTTGGTCAGTGTTTTTGGCAATAGTTCAAACGAATTTGATTGAAACGATGGTTACCTCCTAAATAGCGCACATTCCACACCAACGCCAACATGCGTGCATGTTGTGAATGCGCTGCTGAACAGTGATTGTCAGATGGGTTCTTCCAAAAGTTGGGTTTTGGGAGAATTTTGTACCGGAAGAGTATCATTTTTTGTACAAAAAACTCATTTGTTAACGCATTGCAACCGCGGTATGAATTGGTATTTATGTGCAGTGATAAAAAATAATTAAATAGTTGGCGCAACAGGTCCGTAGGGACCCTATATAGGCCTTGCTTCGCACAACCATTCGTTTTGTGTGAGTTTTTTATTTCCGCGACTAATGGAAGGGCTCTTTAAATAATAGCAATAACTATCATTAAATTTATTCCATAATTTTGCAGAATATAAAGGTTATTTCATTAGCGACTTGACAACTTCAAAATTTCAGTGTGAACGTACCCTTCAACCGATAACCGAACTGTGAATGTCAAAATATTCAGTAAAATCTGCATCAAAGATGACACAAACTAGATGGTCAACTCATAACAGAAATGGTACATTTGCCTACAAGCTGCCTGTCCTGCATAGGATTTCGTAAGACTTCGTGCCTGTACAAATCAAAGGAGCGCCTTGGTAAATGGATATTTTACAGGCACATGTTGAAACGTTATTTCTTTGGAGTTTGGTCAATTGCATGAATTGTGTGCATCAGTGATATGTGGTCCCAACAAGACGATGCCACAAGCCACACAGCGGGCGCAGCAATTGAATTATTGAAGTCTCAGTTCGGTGAACGTGTTATCTTGGGAAACAGACCCGTCGATTCAACGCCGAGATCGTTTTTAGATTTTTTTTTTAAGGGGCTACATTAAATCCTTCGTTTATGCCTATAAGCCGGCGACGTTAGAGGAGCTCAGAGCCAATATTGAACTAGAAATAGCGGACGTATGGGTCGAAATGTCCGGTCGAGTCATCGAAAAAAAGGGTTCAAAGTATCGACTGCTGCATACGTTCCCGTGGTGAACATATGAACGAACTCGACTTCCATTCATAAATGTTTTGACAGTAGTTCAAGCCAATCAAATTTTGTTTGAGATATCTGAAGTAGTTTGCATTTTATTTAAAAAAGAAGTTGTCAGGTCATTAATGAACGATCTTTTATGAGACAAAGCCGCATTCAAAATTCGCCCAATATGCAGCTTATCTCCACGTACAAATTCAAGGGTTACTTAGCCCCTCTCACTCGCACATCCCCACTGCAATTAGAATACATTTCTTCACCCTCAAGATGGTCGCTATATTTAATGTATACGGAAAAACTCTTGCCAAATAATCGACTAAACCAGACCAATAGATTTAAATAAACGCCCACCGTGCGGCTGTTTCGAAAAACCCTTTCTATTAAATGAGGTATACATTTAGCCAACGCACAATCAACTGTTTGACACAAAAACATTCTTATCCGGGTTAAATCCACCTCATGTTCGGGATTTCATGGAAACTTTTGTGCAACCCTTCGCCGTAATGTCGTTTTCTATTCCCGAATCCATTATCCATTCCTACCAAATTAGAGTTTCGCAAAAGTTCAACATTGTACCCTTTCTGGTTGACCTTTGTTTTTCGACTTTTTTTCCTCCCCTGATACCAAAACCGACACTCAAGGAGAAGCCGAACGATTTCAAGTTTCCAATCAGTTTACAATCTGTTGGCTTTTAGTCGCTCGAATGATGATGTTGTTATTGTCTTGTTTTAGCCTCTGTTGCGCTCACGAGCTGCGATGATGAAGTGAAAACATTTATTGATTATTATGCTCCGTTCCACTTTGCCAGCTGCTTGTATATATATATATAATCTGTCGAAAGTGTGTGGAACCCTTCTGCATACTTTAGTTTGACTAATAAAACCTGAGCAGCAGCCCCAGCAACAATTGCATGAGAACTGTGCTGTGCATCCGATATAAGTGGGGCGCCATCAACATGAAGGCGAATGCCGGCCACATCCACCCTCAAGGTATGGAGCACAATTGTTTCGCACTTATGGATGGAAACGGAAAGTATGTTTTCCCTTCTAAATACAGCGCCCCCGCACACAGATGCCAGTCACGAAGGCAAAAGGCGCATTTCGCCACACGGTATAAAGTGGTCGGTCTTCGCGTGATTGTTTCAAGTGTCTGCACTTTATAAATACGTGTACTGGCTGGCGCGGAGGGGCTGCGAAATGGAAATAGAATGATAACATGCACACAACGCATGTTCCACCGGATAATCCCTTGTCACCAGGGACATTGCAAATCGCAGTATCTGGAAACGAGCGACCAACAAGAAAAAATTACGAAAAAAATACAGATAATGGAGCAAATCGTAACAATGTGTGCTGATGCCACTGGCAGAGTGTGCGTGTGCAAAGATGGATGGTTGCTGATGAGAGTTCTTGATGGATAAATTGTTTGGTAAGCTTTTAAGCGCACCGTAGTTTCACCTGATCATCTCTTGGCTTGTCCTTGACGATGGAGAGTCCTTATCATCATCTCCGCCTCATCGATAATTGATAAAAAAAAGAAGGCGGGTTGCATCCGCCACAAAATTCCATTAAAAAGCAAACTCAGTCACAAAACAAATTGCTAAGGGTGAACTGGAAAGTGGAAAGTGTTTGCCAAGGTAATTGATACGTCATCCGCCAGCCACCACCGCCATTGGTACCGGCACTGCCACCGCCACCGATTCCCTCGGTTCAGTCTTATGGATTAATCTTTCCCCCGGGTGCAGATATTCTCTGAGGGTTTTTCTGCTCTCTAATATTTTTTGCGGTTAACTTGGGTGCCGTTAACTCAAGTGTAAGGTAATTGATAAATGGTGTCTTGTCAGTGTGGCTGCTGACTTGGTTTCACCTATAAATTGGGTGGCGACGGCCACCAATTAAACTTTAATCACTCGGTCAGATGTGTTTAATTTCAGTGCGACTGGGGAGTCGTTGGATTTCTGATTCTGATTTGACATATGACAGGCTATCTGTCAAAAACCCCTGACAGAGAACGTGCGCCTGTTAAATGTACTCAGTGACAGTACAAGTGACATCAAGTGGAACAGTTAGGATAATTGACGGAGTGACGGCTTAATTTGTCAATCGCTATGGATTTTGAGCACTTAATCCCATGTAAGACGGAGTCTTTCAATGAGAGATGGGGGGCTGGAGGATTACAAACAAGTAATAGGCTTAAAGAAGTGCTTATCCTTTGATAGAAGTAAACTCAAGGATGATGATGTGTTCATTTGCGGCTGTCACTGTTAAGCCAATAATTTGATTTGGAATGTGATGAGCGATAAATCAAACAGTTTGGTTTTTGGCAAGATATGTAGAGGGGGTGTGACCACTCGTGACTATGCATAATTTTATTAATGGTGTACCGAAGTATGGCAGTTAGTCACGCTTGGCTAGGCTGGAAATTTCGTAGGCCTAATTAGACATCAATTACCGAAAACTCGTAAAAGGTTTTTTTTATTGCTTTTTGGTGCGTAAGAAGAATATTGAAGTTTCAACCCCTCAGCCGCAGCTAGTCAGTGAGGTGTCTGGCGAGATGTTGTGGTAAGTGGGTGGGTGGCAATTAAGCTAATTGGTGTGCATTTTGAAAACGAAGATTTGTGGAAACAAAACCGTGGGAGTGAGTCATCTAGTCTGAAATGAACAAGCATATAAATATTTTAAACAGTAGGGTGGTATAGATGGTACTGGTACTGGCTTTCATAATTGGCGAAATTTTTCTTCTCTCTCTCTCTCTACTTATGCCGTCTAGGAGTTAATCCTTATCGAGGTTATGAAAACGCTAACAGGCTTGGGAGTGTGGTTTGCTTAAGAGCAGATCATGTGGTGATGTCGTGTCAGAACGAAAATCTAAATCAATAACAGTATCACTCTGACATTTGAAAAGGAGGAACCAAATTTATGTCGGAGCTAGTTTGGCCAGATTATAGCGAAATAAGCACCCACTTATCCACTTCCAACTCCGACGAAAAAGAAGCAACAAACGAACTAAAGCGACACACGATTATTATCAGTCCCTGAGGAATATTTTCCCAAAGGAGGGCTCCTGTGAACTGACATTTAAAACTGCCAATGAAGTACCTAAGCTTATACCGCGTGTAGCAGTCTATTTCCCTTCCAAGACCCTTGCCGTAGCAATAAACATTTTTTAATTCGTCTTTAAATAGTAGTAATTCAAATATAGCTAGAATTTTCGTACAAATTTTGCACGTCCGCAAATTTAAAGTCAAATTTAAACTCTAAGTACTATAAAAGAGATTTATCTTAATGTACCTTAATATTGTACAATTATAAAAAATTGAATTGAATTGGATTGAATTGAATTGTCTAAAATTGTTTATTACGCAATATCTTCTCCGGAAGTGCTGCCAGCCAAAATTCCACGTGAACAACTCCAAGTTCATTTGGGCTAATCACATTTAAAAAAAAACACCAATTACTGCTATATCTAAGCACCGCCATTCACATTCGTTGATTTGCTTTGTATCCATGAAAAGGTATGACAGCAAAAAAGAAAAGTTTCAATAGTAACAACTGAACAATAAGACCCCCGGAACACTGTGATTTTCATTGAAAAGCTGCCTTTGTGTTCTAATCCTATTATCTTTTCAAACCAAAAGTATATATACCAAATACACGTAAACAGCCCACCGCCCATAATCGAAAGTAAACGATTCGATGTCAAATCAAAGAACATGCCTTTTGCTGTCAAAACACTTCCTCAATTGTTGGGGGATTTCTTTCGATTGGTATAAAAATAAATCTGGATAGGGGGCGCCTCTCCTTTTTTTTCAAGTAATATTCCACAAATTGAAAGGAGTAATATTGAATGCTGCTGTTTTTGAAAGGATGACGACCCTGTATGTCTTTATTTCATCTGATTCAGTTTTGAACTTATGTTGTGAATAATTTGAAGAACACTTGAGTTGAAAATCCTCAATAACAGAGAGTGATGTCCGGCTTTTTGTACTTCATACCCTACCGCAAGGACTGGCAAATGAACAGATAAATAAAATCAATTTCTATTTAAGGTGACATCTTCTGATAACGACTAGAGATTGACAGTTGGGGGTAGGGAATAGTCTACTTTGATGCTCTAAAGAGGCAGCTGGACGTTACAATGGGAGAGTAGAGTATACGACTACTTCTGTTGTCGAGGGTGTCATTCAAGTTGCAATTGAACATGTGTTAAGGAAGATAAGGGTATTTGACTTTTGACATGACAGCGGGTATAGGTAGGTCGTAGGTATATGTGCGAAGAGTGGAATTTCATTATTGTATTACGTTGCTGGGGTGCTGTCATGGGGAATTTTACAGCAGTGAGGCGTAAAGTAGGTATTTATAAATTTAATTTGACGGTTAGTTGGATGTTTCAACAGACTACTACAATTTGTTGAGAATTTTCTTTAAAATTGGAAACGATACGATCTGTTGCTCAATATGGTAACCAGAAAAAAGAAAATTAAAAATACATTTCTTTTGTTACTCTTGTAAGGTGGGTTCTAAAAAATATGTAACTAGACAAGTACGATAGTCAAAGACACACAAAAAGTCTACTCGCGTTCTTTTCTGAGCTGTCAACAAAAAATCTTTTAAAAACAATGAGCTTAAAACGCGTGAAGGCCTGAATTATTGGCATCACTGGTTACATTTGACTTATGTGGTATTCGATTGGGCTTTTTTAGATTCGATCTCAGATTTTAGATTTCGTGTGTCTAATCGAACATAAAAACGTCACTTGCTCTTTTTTGTGTAGATATTCGGGCGATTCGAATATTCGTAGCCTTCAACACTTTCCAAAGCGTTTTCCATTCACTGGTTAAATTTTAAATTAAAACATTCGAAATCTGCGTCCCGTCTGGTTTCTAAATATTAATACATAAATAACTTACAAAAAATAGATTCACCTGATGCAATGCCTTCCTTGCAGTAGAAAAAACACGAAAATGTAAATAAACTCCACCAGTTGTCAAACTAAAACGTACTTGTATTGGTCAATCTGAAAAAAAAATCTAGATTCACAAAAAAGTCTGAAATCTTAAAAAGAATGCCTTTTTCAGTACCAAACGAGCATAAAAAGTGCGCAGAGAGCAGTAAAAGTGCTCTGAGAGCGCCCAATCGAATACCACATTAATGTCCTTGATATCGAACTAGATGAGTGTTATTGGACTAGACTTTTCTGGAATGCATTGCCTTCCATAAAAGTAAACAAAAAAAAACTGTTCAAGATCAATGGGGAAGACGTTCAAGTTTATAGTGTAGTGAATCTGACAGCTATTTGACTTGATGTGTTTCAGTTTTGGTTAGCCTGGATCGATCACATGAACAGTTTTCTTTTTCCAGATGACGTCTATGGACGACGAATCTAGTTAAGATTTTCGTGACTGAGTAACATAACGATCTGTCAAAATTTAGCTTGAAAAAATGTACCGCCTCATTAAATGGGTACGCTAAATTTTGACAGATACATGAAGTACATTCTGAAACAAAAGTTTGATTATTTATAAATAAATTATTAATTATAAATTTTGGACAGAATTTGGTAGCGAAAATTTAGCTCGAGCAGCGTACTAAGCTTAAGTTAAGTAGATTTTTGAGCACGTGCCCAATCCCTTCCAATAAAATTTCAATCTGTCAAACTTAATAAAATGGAGTTTTGAAAATCACCATTATAAATTTACTTATATTATTCAGAATTTACACAACGAAGCAAATGGAGATAGTTTGACAGATTGTCGCTTTGTTTTTAAGTCGTTTTGACAGCAAAATTGCAAAATTATAATTAATTTCTTGAGAACGGGTATCCAACCCGCTTTCAACAATGTTTTAGGTCACAATAGATCATTTGCCATTGTGACCATTAGAATAATGTCACCAGGACGATCTTTTCAAGAACCTTCATTCAACCAGCAATGTAAGCAGTCACCAGTTCATTTTTTAAAGGCAACGCTGTACGTGTACAGTCCTCAAAATTCACTTGTCAGTTACAAATGTGAGTACTTACATTTCTATAAGTGTTATGCAGTGCGAAAATAAAAAGCCAATTTTAGGAAACGGAGACCAGCGAAGAAGTCAGTTTAATTATTATAGAAAAGTTTACAGAGGACGAAATGAGATAAAGGATAAACAGAAAATACATCTGGTTCACTTGACGAATGTTAAAGATGACGTTGATCAAGAGAGGGCGCGCAGTGCATATGGTTAGTTTTTTTTTTAAGGTTATGTCACATCTCAGGGTAGTGAAATTTTAATCAATTACAAACAAACAATTAAGTGTCAGAAATAATGTCTCCTGCGTTGCTTTTCTGACTATGAAATAAAACAGAAAAATATAGCTCAATCCTAACCCTGCCAAGGAGGATATATCTTCAACTTCGGCTGACGAGGGCAAAAGCAAATAATTTCACCAAGGTACCTCATTCAATAATTCAGTTGTAACACCTAGCACATATCAATTGATCACTTTAGTGCTGCGCAAAGCAATAATTCCTTTGGAAGCATTTAACTCTCCTTTCATTACGTGCAGGTACATTCTTCGTTAATGGTTAGCGGACTCCTTTAAAATGCTTTCAATTTATATTTGCCATTGGGAATTGAAAGCTAATGATTTACGTTGCGGAATATAAATTTCTCTCCACACCCCCAATTAGTGCTCCCAAACTTGGGTTACATTTCAGCAGAGGACAACCGGCGAAAAAAATAAAATAAAAGAAACAGACACCAAAGAACAGAAGTGGAGGAACCCATTTTCATGTTCCTAATTAATTATTTCTGTGCTCAATTTCAACCATTGGCGGTAGATAGAATTTCTATGTAGCACCCACACATGCATGTGTACAATTGTACAACTCTGCCACTGCCACTGCTACTGCCACTCACGTTGCCACAAATGTTTGTGGCACTAAATTAATGTGCCATTAAGATTTTTATTTTCCTACCTCCTGTGTGTTCCGTTCGTTTTAACAACACTGCCTTCACATACATCGAAGAACGCCTTAAGGTTCCAGCGAAGACAGCACTTCTAGTATTCCCTCTCAAAGACGGAGTATTGTGCAAATGTATATGTCAGCCATCGGAATCGGAACGGAACTCCAGAGGGCGCAAAATCGTTAAAATTTATTTTTAAACCTTTATTATTGCCTCGGGGTGAGGATACACCGTTTCTATTGATTGGCTGACAATAGCGAGGCTCGCATTTAATGATCCTTTTCGATTCGATATGAAATGGGAAGCATGAAAATGTCATTCCGATAAATTGAACAAGTCGCGCCGAAAACAATTTGTGGCCTTTTTCACAGGCAAACAGAAAATAAAGAGAGTTGGTGTCGAAGGCGGAAAGAGTCTTATAATTATTTATTTTGCAGCCAACCCACCCAAACTCCATCACACTCTCCACCTGCTACGGGTGGAATCACAGTTTTGCATGTCAAAGTCAAACACAAACACACACACAATGACGAGCTGATATGCAAACGAGGCTTGTGGGTTCAAATGGATTCTTTTGCCACATGTATATAGAGCGCCCTCTGACACACATTCGATTCAACAAGTTTTTACGCAAACACTTGGGGCGGGGGTGGCAACAGAAAGACACACTTCTGAGCGAGGGGGAAGGATGCTGTTTGGGGTTAAGAAATTCCTTGAATGCCATTTAGCACATGGTGATGTGATGTGGTTTGGTTTTGTTTTCAAATGGAGAGTGGAACACCACTTCTGATCCTGGAGGGTTTTTTCATTATAATTTAATCCCTTATTACCAAGGCTGATAATTAAACTGTGGATTGTGTTTTGAAGAGAGATTAAAATTACATTCCAGCATAACGTGGAGGAATTTGTTACTTTGTAAACGACAGCGCCGGGTTTTGTTTTGAAAAAAGGTTCTGTGGGGGTTGGGGAGCAACGTTCACACAGATAATTCCTTTGTCAGAGTAACAGCAAGGGATACATTTTGGATTTTTTGCACGCTGATGAGTCCAGATGTGGCTTTCGTGCTGGTGGTTTATTTTTGGTTGCCCAAATAATATCGAAGAGTGCGAGGTCGAAAGTGTCGAAAATAATTAACTTAATTGCCATTAAGTCTGAAAATAATCCCACAAAAGATTTGCCTGAGATTGTGGTCTGCACTTGATGGATAGCCTTCTTGTGGAGTCCTTATGATATAATTACTATAAGAAAATAGGATCTAGGGCGGAATTTGTAGTGGAAAACTATAGGCTATAAATGGAAGCAATACGACTGTGGGAAGTTGGTTTCTTTGTCAAGAGCCCTTGCAATACCACTGCGTGAGTGGATTAAAGCAAACAGTTTGGCGGACTTGGAAATATGTTTATTATGAGCCATGTGTCTGTTGTTGCTGTTACTTTTTTCACTATGTATACTCTCATAAATCGCTTGATAAATATTCAGTATTACTTCTGGTAGTGAACCGCAGTTAATGTCACATCCCAAAGAGTTCGTTGGTTCCGTTGCTTCGACTGAAACGTCAAAGTTATTGCATCCAACAGAACAAACAGTCCCATTCAAAACGGGAATACACTTCAAATATTTGTTAACACGGAACGACATGTTTCCTTTTTTCTTCTTTCTTCTTCCACTTCTTTGATTTAACTTTATACTCAGCCTCAGCCTAGGCAATGACAGTTGCTCTTCTCTCAATATTTTCACCATTGAAAGTGCTTCCTCTTACGTTGCGCCAACTGTCAAGTGTGTCAACGGGTGCAACGGGAAACGGACGGTTGCATTTAGGACATGCGCCCTGCTTATGGTTCGCGTTCTATAATCTGCGGTGTATTTTATCAATCTGTCAGTCGAATACGTCGCGCCAGGATTTTATGAATTGGGGCCTTCAATCCCTATTGGTAAAGATGACAGCTTTAAATTCACTTTTTTCCTAGAATATGTGTAAATTTATGAGTATACTTAATTTATGAATTGAAAGACTAAAGGCCTATTCACATGAGCGCGAATTGTGAGCAAATCAATTTACTTAATAGTATCTATGAATTGAGAATTTATATTTGTTCTACATAAAAAGCATTGGGCCTTACCAATAAACATTTTTAGCTTCGACTCTAAATTTAGTAGTTTAGTATCGAAATTTACAATAACAGCAATTTTCCCTTGAATTGAAAATTCTTGCCGCGACCTGTCACACTTATCCACAATCCACATAATACACTCGCGATCCACAAGCATACAGCCCACAAATGAAAAATTGGTTCCAACTTAACATTTAAAAATAAAACTGAGTCGCGGGTATCTGCGGCTAAAAAATGTTTTCATGTGAATGAAGTGTCAGAACCTACCAATATTCGCTTGATCGCAGTTCGCAATTCGCTCTCACGTCAATAGAAGCTCTTTGCAACAAATTCAGACCCTTCTACTATTTCATTTCTAGTCCGTGCTTCCAGACCCTTGCTGGTAAAGTATGTATCTATATTCCATGCGCCTTACTATTAACAATTTTTAGTCCCGACTTTACATTTTATAGAAGCTCACAATTGCAACATTTGTGTTGAAAATATGTATAGTCATTTTGAACTTAAGTTTAAAATCGAAACTAAATATGTTCATTGGTAAGGCTCCATGAGAAAATTCAGTCGCATTTTACTTCGAACGAATCAAATAAATTATACGTTATTGTGGCAACAGCTTATGCCCTAGTGGTAGCAATACGTCAAACGAAACCGTAAAAATGTTCATTTGATTTTTTTGACCACGTGAGCTTGATGGTTGAACTCAATCTTGATCTTAAAATGTTGCTTATGAATAATAAAGTTAGATTGTCAAAAAAATATGCAGATGATCTTTGAATTTTCTAGAAAAATAATTTATTCATTTTTCCGTACGAAACACTTTTTCTGAAACACTTCTCAGTCAATTCCACAAAAGAAAACCGAATCATTACACTGAAACATTTCATTTCTTTACTGTTACATCTGTCAGGAATTTTTTCTGATGGTTTGGTTTATTGTAATTATTTTTGTAGGGAAATATTTTTATGACAGATTTTTCGCTATGACCGCCTAAACCTTAAACGAAACGAAACTCATTTTCATACTGTTCCAACTTTTTAGGTTGCATTTTACGTATGGCTATACTGGGGCCTTAAACTATGCAGTACCTATTTCAAACGCCTATGACCATTTCCACATGCAGCATTTATTAGTACATTTCGGAGAAAAAAACTCAAAGCAAATGAACGCAAAATAAATTCCTGAAACAGGGCGTTTGTAGAACCCTATGCTCATGGAGTCTTGTCCCCTAATAGCCCTAACAAACAGCACAAGTAAAAGGATGCATATTTAATGTTTGGGGACACTTTTCACGAGTTTCTTCCAGTCCCCCAAATTCAAAGAACCCATCAACCCATAAGACATCTACTTCATCGCAAAAGGCGGGGGAAAAACTACCATTTCCATAGATCCCTTAAATAACGTTTTCCCGCAACCAATTGTACTCAAATTCAACTTTTCACTTGCAAAACTCTCAAAGTATACAGTATACACCTCTCATTGAGATGAGAAAAAAACCCCCTACCTCCAGGCTCCAGCTGCCTCCGGTAACATCTTTAACTGCGCTTCGCAGAATTTGTTTCGCTTCTATATTCTGCCGGTCTTCTCAACTGACATTCTTAAGATTCATTTGTCCAACTTTAGCAAATGATGCTCAAATCGTTGCAGTTTCACTTTTATGCGTTTTTTTTTTTTCTTTTCTTTTTCGTTTTCCTAGCGACAAACATTTTCTCAATTGGACTTTCGTTTGCAGAAGCGAAGGGAAAAACATCTTGTTTACTTCTTCCAATGGCGTCTCACTCCGACTCCGACTCCGACAGAGCTAAAAAGGACACAAACAGACAGCACAAACAAACGAACAGAAAAAAAGAAAGAAGCGAACGACAAAATGATGAAGACGCAAACGAAGCGCGCCTTAGCACACTGCCAGCAACGCTATTTTTCACTGTCGTTGCACTTTTGCAGCTGCAAAAGTTAGAACCTCAAAAGGGTAGAGCTAAAGATCCTTTTCCGGAAGAATATTTGAATAGGACTTTTCACCAATTTTTCTGCTCCTCTTGCTCTGTGTGTATTCTTTTTTTTTAAAGGGCTTGAGTCACTTTTTTCTTCATGAAAGCAGAACCGCGTCACTAATGCGACCACGAAAGACTCCCTAATACCATGCAGCGTATTTCAAATGATTATTACAATTTCTCTTCGTTTTTGTCCTGCAAATTGTTTGTGCCGGTTGGAAACTTATCCATCCTAAGTCGTTCTCTGAATGCGCTCTGACGTCGTTGTGATGTTGACTGTGATGCAGTAAGAAGGATCCCTGCACAACTATTCATTTGGGTTTTTTGGAATTTATAAAGTCCCTCAGAGAAGGTAGCAAAAAACCTTGATTTTCACATCTGTCCTCCTCTTTTTCACATTTGTGATTTATCCCCCGCGATTAAGGATGGTGGATAATTCCAAATGCAAGCCATGCCACGTCATGGTGAGTGATAGACGAAAAGGACGACGGGATAGAGGATGGAATGGAAATGCCATTCAAGCTTGCCGAATAACGAACGGACGGGGATGCCAGCGCATTGTACGCAAATGAGCAAGTCATTTCAGTTAATGTTTCAACGACAGGTAGGTGTATTCACTGATGAGCAACAGTAGCAGTAGCCGAATCAGTGTCAGCTTCTGGTCCTTAATAGGCAGCATTACCAGGCAGTGATACTGGAAAGATGATAAGGGTAACGTCAAAGTGGAATCGACACTCGATTATAGTGTGTGTTGTAGTATAAGCTTGAAGTACTGACTTTTATGGGGACTATTTGGAATTGTCATGAATCGGTCGATGATTTTATCGGACTACGAATAAAAGTTATTGACCATGACAGAGCCCAAACGATTACATTTCTTTTTCTTAATTTCTGTCTGATGGTATCACAATGGACCTATTACTGGCTTAAGTGTGGAGGCTTTTTAAACTGGCAGCCGATTTAATCTAACATAACCTAACTTCTCTTGACGGCTTCCTGGAGTTAATTAGATGTTTAGACTGCAATGGGGCGCTAAAATCAAAAAAAAAAATCCCTTACGGATAAGAAAATTCCGCCAAAGCCATATCCTTTGTAATTGCACACCTAGAAGGTTAGGGTGGACGCTTTGAATTCATTCTGAGTTGTAACAAGCAGTTTTGACATTTATGATATGTAACCCAACTCGTACCTTTCTTCCGTTCGTAACTAATTGCTTGTTACTTAAATCTGTTTATGAAAAGTTTTGGAGTACGCGAAAAGCGAAAGCAGCTGACATTTTAAGGATTTAACGTTAACCATTCAGTGCCGAGTGAAGGACCAGTATTTCATCATCAAAGTTGCGGACGATCTTCTGACAAATGGCGGTCATTTATCGGACACCATTCTCCACGAACAATTTTACAATAAAAGATCGTACTTCACGCAGAATGAACATTAAATTTTATTGAAATAATGGAGTAATCAATGAAACGCGTTACTTATACGCAACCCTGTTTCTTCAGGCTTTCCTTCAGCAAGTAGATTGCTGTGATGCAAACATGGCTTTATTTTTTCAGGGCACTCAAAAGGGATCCGGAGCGGAATCTCTCACTTCTTTACATCAAGACTCGAAATACGTACGTCTGTAATTCCTCTTTGGGATTTTTCTTTCATACCTACACGTATTTGGGAGGAGTTAATTTTCTGCTTTGAAAACCTCGACAAAGAACTCTCCCTCTACCCGAGTTCCCGCTTTGAAAATCTCTACAAAGAATTTAGGGGTACAGTTTGCACTGAGAAATATGAAGGAAAATTAATTTTATAACTCCGGATCATCGCCTTATTGTGAACGCAGTACTGCGAAATGGCAGCTCCTCCTTCCAACAGTTCACAACTCTGCCAAGCACTTGCTAATAAGTCTGTCAAAAGAGGTGGTGATAATCTCTCTTCTTACAACAATTGGGAGCCATCTACAATTTCATACAGAATCCAAGCGATAAAATTGAGAAGTTGTCTCGGATGCGGAAAAAACAAAGGAAAAACTTTAAGACGTCTCTTTCCGTAAGTTGAACCTCGTACCTCTCACTCTTCTGCATCCACATCCCAGTTTAAGCTTCATTTATAAATTCATGAAGCTTCCTATTCAGTATTATGTTTATTTTTATGTCTTGCCTTTTTTTAGTTTCATAAAGAAAATGCAATTGGCTGGGAAATAACCTCTTTAAAAATTCAAGCAGATTTTTCCCCATATCCAGGCCATGTTACCACGCTGTCCACACGGTATCGTGACCAAAAAACCGCAGCCAATAATCACCAGATAAGGCATGAATGGCATCAACATCAACCCAGTTAGCACGGAAATTTCCAGAGACAAAAGAATTAGGCTTTCTGGTACGCAAAATGCAAAATGCGAGTGATGTCATTTATTGGTCGAATGCACACAGAGGACCACAACTGCGTACGAGATAAGTGGGGAACAACAACCGGCACAAAACTGGCAGCAGCTGACAGACCGACAGACACACCGACAGACACTGGTCCATGGACAGAGCAGAAACTGCACATGCAAAGCCACTTTTATTCGCATAAATCTGTCATTCCATCGAGGACAACACGTCGTATACTTGCAGTATAGCAAATAGCACCGCTGGTTTTTGGAGAGACTCCTATGCCGAGTCCGGACAAATGATAAACTCACAAAGTGTGTGAGCCCCAGAGTGGATCTATATTAAAAATGTCAAATGGTTCGCACAGGAGAACAAGCTAACGAAGCAGGTGGGTGCGGCTTAAAAATGAAATATGCAACACAGAGGTCCTGAGGAAAATATTCTCCCCCACTTGCCGGTTGGTGTTTATAGGACAATCGAACCAAACGACGCACAGACAACCGGATGGTATATGGTCGGCCCAGAAGAACGACAGTTTGACAATAGCCGCAAGAGTGTTTGAAAAATGAAAATCTCCAATTCCGAGTGTCCTGCTGTACCTTCATTCACTATGTCCACCTTCGCAGCAGGGATCGGTCTATAACACTTGTATAATATGAATTTGTGCGTCTTCAACAATCTCCTCTCCCACCCTGACTTAATTATCACCTCTCCCAGCTAGAGAGGAATTTTATAAAAATTCTTATCCCTGGCAAAACTCTCAATTTGCATTAAATCCTTAATCTTTCAACGCAAAATCGTATTAGGTCCTCCAAACAAACCGAGTCCCCTTCGAATGCTGAAGACGTTTATTTAATTAGGTTCTCCCAATTAGCCTTTTGAGGAAAGAACCAACCAATTTAATTTTATCTCGATTGCTTACACGTAGGTATATTTCAAGTACTTGTAAAATATATGCAAATCCTGTCGCCCGCAGATACTATAGACTGCAAATAGCAGGCACACAACATCGCGAAATTAAAGACAATGAATTTCAATTTATCTACCCCCACTTGCCGCCAAATGGGAAAACTTTGCGCAAAATTATCGGGCGGAAAGGAGGTCGTATGTGTGCTGCCGTCGTCATAGAAAACGGATGTAATTAAAATTTGCTGAGCTCATCTTTAACCCATTAAAGGATAATTTGAATGCTTCAGAAGTTTAATTGAGAAAAGTACAATTATCAATTGTTTTCGGATGCCCTTATCTTGGCTTAGGGGAGACGAAATTTATGCCTTCGACGAAACATGTGTGAGCATAAATATGAATGTCATTGAATGTCAAAAGTTGGCAAAGACGTCATTCTCATTTTCTGGCGGTTGTGGAAATTACAATTTTGACAAAATAAACTTCAAGGATGAAACAGATAAGAGTGGATTAGTGGGGAATTTTATCAGGGAAATAAGTGCGACAATTTTAATTCCATTTCTTATAACTTTTACTGTTAATTAAATAAATATACAAATAAGCCTATTCATGTTTAGAAACAGTGTGCAAACTTTTTAACAAAAGCATTTTGTAAAATATCGAATTCGATCATGCTTCCTTCTACTTGTCAGAGCTTTCTTTGTTGAGCCAGCTTGCCGTTTTTGTAAACGTCAGAGAACTGCCAAAAAAAATCTAGTACCTTTGTTGTTAGTCAATAGCAACTGATGTGAATTTGAGGCAAGTTCTTACTTCAAAAAATGTTATTTTATTTTATTATTGATCTACTATATCTATTGGACTAGTTTTAGTTGCTAATACTTCCTGGAATTTCTGCCTTCCTCTCTGGATTGTCTCCGAGGAAAAAAAAAACTCAGTATAAAATGCGGGCAAGATGGAAACCACCGAATTCTTAAAGGAAAAAGGACAACACTATTGTCACATAAAATATAAAACGAAAGTGCTGCCAAGTCGTGCAACAACTTTATTACGTTCTTGAAAATATAAAGTAATAAAACGTGAATGCCATTGAACTAATAAAACTAATTGTTTAAATATCCTGTTGTATAATAATGTGGTAACTACTCGCGAGTATGTTCGAAGTAAACACCGGAAGTGTTAACAAAATGTCGCTAAAATTTTTACTATAAAATTTTTTAAATTCCTGCGCGCATGGTGGGTCATTTTAGTACAGCACTTTGATTGTTTAATTGCAGTAAAAAAAAAACCCTGTTCGCGTTTGACATCACGCTGCGTTTTATGTCAATGTCATATCGGTGACGGAGGTAATTGTAGGGACTTTTGAAAGATCGTATCTCCCTCGCCGGTGTTGGCGTTTGCACTATTCTTTTAAGGACATAATGTTGAAGAAGTCCGCACATGACAGTTCATTGCCTTGTCTGAAGCCTTTTTTGACATCGAATGTCACGGTGCCAGTTATCGAAAAAAAGGAAATTCATAGAGGAATACGTAAGAACAATTGGCTGCCAAAACTCAATTGGACAAGGACTCTGTTGATGAATATTGGTCGTAAATGCCGTTCCAAACAAACCAATTGTTTTGAATTAATCAAAATTATGCCTACATCAATTATGTATTGAAAAAAAAAGCACCCAGGCCCCGAAAGAAAGTCGAACATTGTTTCAGTCTTTTATGAGAAAGTTGCAGTTTCCCGAAACAAACTTTCTATAGAATGTCCAACAATCAACTTCCAAACGTAGACAGCCCCCGCTTACAAGTGGCATGACGTTTATAACGTCACTATAAAGTCTGCACCCATACCCAGTTCAAACATCAATAACTGAGTACTTAGTCCAACGTCCACCGAATAAGTTCCAAAACTCATAAGGACTTTTTAAACTGACAACTGGGCTACGAGTATACCTCCTCGTAAATAATGCAGAAACTCCTCTTGAAAATACTCAATTAGGTAGTATATACCTACTTGCTCCAAAAAAAAAAAAACCCTTTCAAACTTTCTCCGAAAAAAAATAAATAAAAGCGAAACGAAACTACTAGACTAACAAAAATTTGAATAAGTAACGACCCGCAAAAATTAAAACTTTCTCAAAATGTCTTAAGCACACTTTTGTTTCGCGGCAAAAGCGTCCTGAGGAACTCCACAAAACTCAATGACAAAGTTAATATTGGATCTCGATATAAAATTCCTTAAATGCAAAACTACAATATTGAAACAGTCATTCAAGGCAAATGTATACACGACGACGACATTCGAAATCGAATGGATCTCCGCTCCGACATCTGTCATGATAGTTTAATGAAGGCGCGCGTCTAGTACAATGGTCCCTCTGTCATTGACGACCTAGGGAAATTTAAATGCAAGAGGGCCAACAACCAAAAAAAAAAAAAAATAAACCTTTGTACTTGAGCATTTTCTTTCTTTCATTTTCAAAGGAAAGGAATAATACCGTAGTCGTTCGGTCCCGTTTGAATACGAAATGTAATCGCTCCACCCACAAACAGAATACACGAAATTTTACGATTGAAATGGCAGCGGCCCTCTTATACGTTGGTCATAAAATTCACAAAGTTAAGTTTCTCAATTTAAACATTCGCGTGAGAGGACCCCTCAAATATGTACAGTACCGTCCGTCGATTGTGTAACAGAAACACCCTTCGAAGTGCGCACCGGCATCGTATGTCTGAAGTAAGCGGGAACATTGTTCTTTGATTGTACTAAATATATAAAAACTGAATTCATTCCAATCCCACTTTCCACCTCCACAGTGGACAATAGTGGGAGCAAAAAAAAAAAAAAGGAATCCACCTCCAAGGAAAGTCGGCTTTTCAGCAAATGTCATAGTGGGGCCAGAGGGGAATGAAAATAATAAGCCTGACGTGTTGGAGATAAATTTGATGTCATTTTATCGGTAGAGTGCTATTGAATAGATAAACTTTGTGTTGCCTGGTTTTTTCTTTTCTTTTCCTTTTCTGTTGTCTGCCCTGTGCAATTTGATGTTCTTACGACACTCATTTCCTGATCCCTGTCAGAGAAGGCGACAACGGTGATTGTTGTCCCTGTGCCTCCTGAAGGCATTCACTAAAAATATAAGGACGTGTTCGCCCTTTTTCCCTTTACAGTAGCGGGCCGAGGAGTGCGGCGGTTGTCGGTGTGATTGCACGAAACGACTATGGTTGGAAAAGTTATTTTATTCGCTCGCTATTTGCGTTGCCTGTGCGAAAATCAGCAGCGAATTCACAAAGTCAAACAAAACCACACGCACGCATTCTACCGAAAGACAGGTTTTTGTTTCCACCCCCCCACTGTTGGGAAGGATTTTTATTTCGGTGTTTTTTTATGTGACATGTGTGATGGCTTTTTACGGTACACATACTCTTTGTCAGATGAGACAAATGAAAAGTGATTCCGCGCCAACGGGCAACATTCTCCGATTTACTTCTGGTTGTTGTCTCTATTTCTTGTTCTTTTTATTACCGTTTCAAATCTTCTCAAATTGTCAACAATTTATTTATTTTCATTGATTCATTGACGTTGCCAAGGGGGATGGGCGGATCAAGACACACCAATATATACACAGAGTCGACAACGATTTAACAGATGAAAGGTGTGCATAAATTTATTCTAAACGATTCGGGCAAAAGCGGATTTATTTTGTGTTTATCATCGGCACGATTTGCACAGAGTGTCAGGCGACGAACGATGACATTGTTCGCTTGATTAAAACCGAACAAAAAGGAAACAAAAATGTCCAATACGTCATTTTGATTTCAATTTGATGGAATTTCGTCTATGATCGAGGTCTTCGTTGCATTGGGGATTTTATTTGATTACTTATGTTATGTATCTGCGACTGGGATTCGAATTGGGTATAAATTTATTCTCGAATTGAGTGATGCTGGGTATTTTCTATTGACAATCAAATTGATTACACACTTTGTATTACTTTTGCCGAAGCAGAGATGGATGACTTCCTTGTGGGGGAGCTTATACAGCGGTTCGCCTTATAAAGGAGCGGCTTTGAAGAAAGTTTTCCATGCGTTGGTTTTGTTTAAGAAGCAGTTCTCATTTCAACGATGGAGTTTCGATGTGTTTCGACGATTGTCTGATGGTGCAGTAACGTTTTAGATAAGCGCTTTAAAGAGCCAGTAGTAGTCCATTTTTATGTGGATATTTTGTCTTCTAGATCGGAAGGAAATTCACTGTCAGCAGGTAACCGCCAGATGGCACCAGATGCTCAAGAAAAAAGGGTTCACTGTAAGAAAAATATCAGTTGAGGAAGTTTTACTGCCTAGGGTCTTGTGACGGCTCGTCTCAAAAATCTGCATCTAACCTTACCTATTAATTCTAAAAAAAAAAGTGTTTCTGATAAAAACTTTAGGACAACAAGATTTGCCTTTCTTGGATTTAGATTTTATTTAAAAAGTACCTGAGCTATTGCAATTTTTTAATAGACTCCAAAGGGGCGACTGGTTCATTCGTTTTCATTTTTCATATAGGTATATCAAAAAAAAAAAGAAGTGTCCAAACACCTACATCATCCAATGATTATACTCCTGGTCGGACCTTTGCCCCAACACAAGCTTATAATTATTATAAAATCCAATTGTACAACTCTGTGCATGATTCGAGGAACAATCCACACTAAAAACCAGCAACCAACTTCGCCTGGCAAATCATTCAACCGCGCTCATCAAGATACCCCCTCACTTAGGGATGAATCCAATGTAATTAAACTTAACCAAAACTCCTTACCTGAACCAATTTACATCAGCAAATTGTGTTACTCCTCCACTCTCCCCCCTCTCTCTCACGCACCCGCTCTGTCTGTGTATATGTCTCTAGCATCCTGTCCAAAGTCTTTAATTAATTCGAAGCCAAAACTTGCCACTAAACTATTCATCTTTGCTGCTTCTTATAATATATAGGTAGAGGTAAATGGTAAACCAACTCACACTCGCAATAGATTGAAAATTGTTTACCCCAAAATCACCCACTTCTTGACATCTCCTATATAGTGCAGCACTGCTGCTACTTCATAATAATTTGACTTCCTGGCGGGTGCGCCCAGATGCACGGAAGAACTTTATTACCAAACTTGTTAGCTTATCTCTCACTCAGTTCAGGAAAATTAGCTTTTGCGACTAAAGTCGATACAGTCTATCTGCGCTCCGCAAGTATATATATTTGTATCGCTCACCCTCTGGTCGGTAAGGACTTCTTTAGCCTTCCCATCATCTAACAGGTTATAACAAAAATATTCCTCACACTATAACGCCTTCGCATTCGTATCGCATGGTGTATACGTTTTGGTTCGCCTTTGCTTTCTATTTTGCCACAAGCTCAAGCTTGTATCCAATTTAATTATAAAAGTTTTGCAAAGTGTTCGAGCGGAAGCCAGGGATGGAGGGATGGGGGTTGGCGGGCCACGCACATCTATTAAGTGAGCCCGCAATGTTCTCTAAATTAAATTTTCTTTCATTGGCCAGGTGCGACATATCATAAAGTTTCCTGTCGTCGAAGTTGTCGGAAACGTCGTTTTTGGCTCGCATGAAAGCGGCTGGCGGCGGGAAAACTCGCCCAACTTTTTCCTTCGCTATATACTTGCAGCTCTCGCCGCAGTGGAATTTAGTGATAAGAATTTTTACCACCATCAGCATTAACCCCACCCAGGTTTTTCGAAGCTTCGATGAGAGGAGCTGTTAGATATTTCAGCGGAAAGTTTTTTTTTTCTTACGGTTTTTCTCGCTGAAATATCGCGTCCTGCCGCACCCATCTGTGTGCGTGTGTGTGTAAATGTGTCGTGTGCATATACATACGGGCGGAAAAGTTAACAACTTGTGCCGTTTAAGGTGCCATTGTTGCAGATGAAAGGGTGTGATATTGAATGAAATGATGACATTAATTTATCGCCGCCCGGGAATGATTTCGTGTGCGACCCGGTTTGCCTTATGTGTCCTGTATTTCAATGGAGGTAAAATGTACGCCACCACAGAACAAGAAAAGGGCTCGTGTGCACATTTGTAAAAACGTCCAAATGTCGAACATTGCATTTTATTGCGGCATTGGTGGGAGGGGAACATTCATGGAAAACGAGTTTATCATGCTTTTTTGATTCGTTTAATTTAAGGCTTGAATGGCGCGATTTTCATTGTTCGTCGTATGGTGGGACGTGCAGGAGGTTTTCGTTTCCGAGGGGTTGTGGACAAGAAAGACGTGTATTTTATATCAGTGTTACGGAAGAAGGAGAAGCTGGAGGGGAAAGAGACGGCGATACTGGCGTTGACGGCGATACTGGCGTTGAGGGGAGGAAATAAGAAGAAAGAAGGTATTGAGAGAGAGTCGAGAAAGGAACCGAGAAGCGAACGGACGTACGTTGTGAAGGCCAAGAAATAAAATATATAAAAATAACATAAGTCGTAATAAAGAAGTAATAAAACCTTTTAAACTTTTAAATCAGTTTAATTCACGAATGTCAAAGTAGAACCGACATTTGCTAAAATAACGACTTTTGCGTCACCTTGTTTAATTAAAAAAAAAAGTTCCAAACGCCCAGAAAGGATTTAATTCGAATTGGAGCTGAGATCGCCATAAATTCATAAGGACCCCTATTGTAAATGATTTTTGAAAGCAAAACAACATTCAGTTTGTGCTTTTTAGACTTTAGGTTAGGTTGGTGGGCTGGCGGGGAGTATTCCGCGCCACACTTAGGTCAAAATTGACCCATTGTGAAACCCGTCGGGGGAAAGGGTTTTTAGACTTTAATGGGACCAGGGATGTAATACGTCATTTTAAAAACGCAGCTTCGTTAACTCTTTGTCTGCTTTTGTTTCTGGCGCCCTATCTCAAACTTGCTTACAAAATTTGAGTATGATACAAAGTTTTGAAAAGCCCACGGCAAAAGCAATTTAGACCTTTCAGCTGCTCTGATTTGAGGGCAAAATGGAACAAGCTTATTTCTCTCTCTCTCTCTCTCGCCATCCACTTAGTTGCAGTTTACCACTCCGTTACGCAGTATATCCAATTTCAAAGTAGTTAAAGTTTATCCATCTTTTGAGCAAAAAGCAAACGACACCCGAAACTTATTTAAATAACAACAAACCCTCGAAAGTTTATGCCGTCATTATAATCAAAATTCCCTGCAACAAAAGTTATTGCCCCATAAAATGTCCTTAACTAAAGGAGGACATTATATATACTCCTCGACCGAATGGGGTAGGTTGGGCTAACGATTTTATTACCGCAATTATTCGTGATTATTGTGTGCCATTTGCTCAAGACCAGAAGTAAATCTGCATTGTAATAGCGAAAACCAATTCCAATTATTCATGCAGCAGCAACAATCCGATCAGAGAAGCACACCCACAATCAAACCGCACGGTATAACCATCGAATGTGGCATTCTGTTCTTCATCTCGCCATTATACGCAACAAGGACATGCAAGTCCTCCACACAGAAGCAACATTTTAATTGCAAATGATTAAGAAAAACATTTATACAGCCGCCATCTTCAAGAAATTTATAACTTATACCAACCAACATCATTATCAGTGTCGTTACGGGAATTATGTGAAACAAACTGTGTGCTTAAACTTCGCCTATCCATTCGTTCATTGAAAACTATTTCAGAACCAACAAACAGCATCCTCTACGCGTTGCCACACAATGCAGTATAGTTTGGCTATAAAAAGAAAAACAGGACAAACGGAGAGGCACTATTGCACTACTCCACTATTCAGCCAGCCCCAGCGCCACTGTGCACGGTACACTGTACTCAGCGATGCCAACTAAGGGTTTTTTTTTCCTGACTTTTTCCCAAAAAGGCGTAGTTTTTTTATTTCAAACACTTTTATTATTTCGAGCCAATAGTCTCTGCAGTTGGGCTCGTTAAAATTACAATTATCATGCAATTTTAATTCTCTGTTAATAAATAATAGTATAATAATAATAACTTTGTTTAATTCAACATACTAACTAATCTTGGCCAAAAAGAATTTTCTATAATCTCGGTCGTAAAGAATGTGTTTCCACCTTCGAACGCTGCCCATTATCCGAACACTTTATGTGTCATTCTTTAAAAATAATTCCAGCTTCCACTTCCAGTAAGTGGAATGAAACTGGAAACAAATTTGAAAGCTGTTTGATACGCGGGTATCCGAATGAAGTGTCAGAAACAACGAATAATCACGTGTTCGCAGTTTGCAATTCGATCTCATGTGAATAGTCCTTAACATGGATGATTTAAGTGACTTAAGTTTTTATTGGAAACTAGCGTGCCCGGCGAACTTCGTCCCGCCCAAAATTGACTTTTTAACTAAAATAATTTTCACTTCCACCTGAAATTAATTTTATTGATCCCAACTATAGCTTTTGACAAATACGATCACACTGTCTACTATACGATCAAAATTAAAAAAAAAAAAAAAAACTCTCTTTAGAAAATGTATGGAAAATCAATTTTCACAAACTTTCCAATTTCCCGTTCAAATTCTCCAATTTTGTCGCCGTATGAACCTAGGCGAAGACAAACGCAGCAAAGAAGATTAACGTGTCGGCCAACCTTCCGCTTTTTGAATAAAATGGTTTACAGTACACGACGTACAAATTCGTTCTCAATGAGCGGATTCCGTGGAATGAGAATGTTTGTCTTTGAATTTTTTCCTCAAAACCGTCGCTTGCATGACATTTGCTTTGAGATCCTTCACCACCAAATCAAATGCGTTCTGTTACAAAGTATTGGTGCATTGAGGTTGCGCAACAAAATTATAAATGAGCCGACTTTCAATTGTATAGATGTAAGTCCGGAACATCCAAAGAATTCAAAAATTCAACTAATCCCCATAAAGTTTTGTTTTCACGACAAAAAGTAGCATATGTCCTTCCTTGGGCCCATGCGAATTTAAACCAAAAATCATAAAAATTGAAGGATTGGTTCCCGAATTATGAGTGCGCACATACGGACGTCAGTCTTTTTTATATATAGCTGTACCCACCCGCCTTTGCTCATACCTTTCGTATTAAGTCCTGCTCACATTTCGCAAAGTCCTTTATTTAGACAATGTCCATTAATAATTTTAATGCTTCCACAACCCGTTCTCCTATCCCGGTTATTTTTTGCAAAGTACCATTCTATACTGTCCGAAACAATAGTATATTTCAATCTTGAACCATACCTACCCATCCACAAATTTCAATCAACTCGGTAGAGCTGTTTAGGAGATCGGCAACAGTGCCACCTATCAGGTCCAAAAGTATCGTTTCCTTCAAGTGGGAACGAAGAATATACATCCAAAATTTAATTGAAATCGGTTGAACAGTTTCGGAGATCGACATCAGCGCCACCTATCGGGTCCAAAATTTTATCTTTTAAGACTGCCTAAGCCTAAAATACACCAATACGAACAAAATAAAAGAAGAATCATAAAATTTGGCCCAGTAAGAACATTTTCCTTGGTTATATTATTTGTGCCGGAAATCGAATGGAAATGTTACTTATCTATTTAAAATTGATTAAAAACTAATTTGGAGTTTTCGTCGAACAATTGTACAGCTAAATGAAATATGAATTACTGAAATGTCAAATTCAAAAAAGTATAGACAACCAACGCCAACTATATTACTACAATTAAATTTAGTGTTGTTGATACAAAATTGATGTGCAGGGAAATCTAACTTGTCGTAAATATCTCCCAGCGCCACCTATCGGGTCCAAATTTTGGCAAAAGCTTTCTATTTTTTTAAGTGTTATATGGTGTGAATTTGAGCCAAATCGGTCCATAAATAAGAATTTTCAAAAAAGCGACCCCAGCGCCCCCTATAGCGTCTAAAATAAACATAAACCATCCGGAGCACCACACAAACATATGGTGTGAATATAAGGGGGAAAGCTTCAGTGGTTCAGCCGTTATCGTCGGTCATACATACGCACGAACGTTTTTATATATTAAGATAAGATTTGTTTTTGTTTATTTTTTTATATTAGTGTTTAATTTTGAATCCATTGTTTCACTTTACGTAAACAAATTATTTCAGGCATTATTTAATTGAAAAAGGCATATTTTTTTAGGTTATGCATATTTTCGTCAAAAGTGGTTGGCAACGCTGACTGTACTACTTATTCTGTACTTGACTTCAACCCCTTTTTTAACTATTCCAGCGGAACAACAAAAGAACTTTTAATTATGTTAATTTCTTGTGGCAAGAAGTTCAGTATACACTTGGCTACGGCAAGATGGAAGCCGGGCTTCTCGCTTCTCGGTATCCTCTTCCTGCGTTGCCGCAAAACTACATTAATGTTGAGCGGCTTACGTGTGTACGCAGTGGCTTTGTGATGAGCAGCGGGGCTCCTTTGCTTTGATTTGAATTCATTGTATTCGCCGGGAATAGGTTCTACACAGTGATGACTGCGCGATTGCAATTACGAGCGACGCGCCGGCGGTGTATAATTGGCCTTTATGTTTGAGAGTTGAGCCAACGATGGGGTGACCAACTTTCCGTGTAGAAGTTGTCCTAGAAATCTAGAAAAAAAAAACAACGACGACGCTGATGATGATGATAATGCCTGTTTAAGGATGTCTTTAGATGGAGGCAATGCTAATTGCTTCGCTGGTGGCTGGTAATTGAATTAAATCATAACTCCACGGGAACAATCTCATTTAGAGATTATGTCTTACTTCGATACTGCCAAGAGGCAGAGTATTTCCTGTCAAATGGTGGTCTTCGCTTCATATCACTTCATCTTGGCTGTTTTATATCTTTTCTATGCTCTTCAAATGGGAATCTATTTAAGCTCTACGAAAGCTTCCAAGGAAATGTGTCCGTTTTTTTTTTTTTTTTTTTTCTGTGGAAACATTTAATGAGGTTGGGATCGCCTTACAACGCATTTGGCATTTGGAAAAAGGAATGGATAATATTCATAAAATGTTATGAGGCGAAGTCTTTTTTTTTTTGTCCATTTTATTAGTAGAGCAAAAGCCCAAGGAGGCAAATGGGAAAAAGATACGAGTGTATAACGAAAAGCATTGGAAAATGTGAGGTAAACCATCGTTTGCCATTACGCGGAGATGGAATATAAAACAAGGTATCGATGAGATTATTTTAATGGATGGATTGGGTGCAGAAATTGCCGATTGGCATTAGGGAGTAAGACCGTAATTGTATCCAGAGTGGCCCAATGGGAGGTGACCGAATAGGAGTCGCAATATAGAGAAAGGTAGAACCAGTCGAGTGTAGGATGTCGATAGGGAATAAGGTGCGCGTTGATTAGTCCTAGCAACGAGCGGCTATTTGGGGTTCCTAAGATATTGATATCATCGGGGTATATGGGTTATGGCAGAACAATACAAAAGTCGTTATCTTTTCGTGGAGCCTATTAAATTGTAATGGCAGACTAGCTGCATGGATGTGAGAAGCTGGCTTACATGAACGAATTTGGTTATTTCAAGGAGCTGATTCTAATTATCATTATTTTTGAAAGGGCGCACAAGGTGGCACAAATGTCTATATTTTATATAGTTTTTTCACAAATGACGTTAAATGTCACCTTGGAATTTGTGACGTAAAGAGGTACAACATAGACGTCAAAAGGACATGAATCCATGTACTTATAAAGAGCGTGGAACAATTGTTTCGATTTTGTTTGCGGGTGACAACTTTTGCATCACCTTGCTAATTGTGAAAAAAAAAAATTTGAAATTAAATAAGTCACTGCAACCATGCCCTATAAGTGACAGCTGACAACTTCACAATTGTCTCTCCTGTCAAACTTACTTCTTTCTTCCCTTTTGTAATACTTTCTCCGAAGTCAAAGGAACTCTTAATAATTTGATCCGGAAACAAAATATAAATCGTTCGTTTTTGTTAGCAAAAAATGAAGGAGCCTGTCAAAACTTTGAATAAACATGACATCCTAGGAAAAAGTAAGAAAAATAAAGCAGATTGTATTCACTTTGAACAACTGACTGGAATGTGACATACAAAATTTCAACCGCTTCTGACTTCATGCTGCACTCACATTTAACAAAACGCCAATACCTTAGAAAAGCGTTTACATTAGAAAAGCGCTTACAAAACGCGTTTGTTATAAAAAAGTGAGCGATGTTTGACAGTATATTTCTTTGTCAATCAAGAACTTTAAAGCTAATTGTAGTAAAAAGTACTTTACGGATGTGTTTCTGTATCGACTCATAGCAAAGTGGACACTTTTTTATAGAACCGCAAACCATTCGCTTTGTGAAAAAAAATAGGTTTAAATCGAACGCGATCGATATGAATCGACCGCAATCCCACAAAGTCTATATACGATCTCATCAAAAATTACAGAAAAAGAGAAAAGTAGCAAAATAACGAGTAACGACAACGAGTAGTTCCTCTCTTGCCTCGAAACAGCTCAAGTACTGATAAACATGCCAAATGCACAAATCTGACACGTAACAAATTCAAAATCCGTCTTAAAAGTCAATTGCACAGAAAAGTAAGATCTGTGAATATAAAAAAAAATCGATGGTAGTGGTCGAATGTTCTCCTAGAACCTTTAATATGCTGCAAAAATATAAGTTATTTATTTATTTGTGACATGGATTAGATGTCAAAGATGAAAGTGGCTCAAAGTATCTCGAAGTCTATCCACATACTTTGGCGTTAAATTTTCAGTTCTCTGAGAGAGTTTCGCTCATTTTTTTGTGTTTGACAGATTTTCAGTGTTTGGATCGGGAAAGTAGGTACGTGAATAGACCTCCCATTGCAATATACGCTTAACGAATCAATCAAATTCAGCGACAAGTCAGCAACGATTGACAGTTAATTGTGCGTCGGCTTGCGATTCACGCTTGTTCTAAAAAGCTCTTTTAAAATACATTAAATGTCCGTAAAAAAAAACTTCAAACTGATTCTGATTTTTTTCTTGCATAATTTGTTGCTAACTTTATCACAAATGAGTTTTGTAACATTGACAACGCGTAGTCGTAGCTTAATAAACCATACTCAAAACTACTGAGTAGGTTCCACATAAAATCAATTTTTCTATGAGCCCTAATTTCCGTCCCAACACCGATAACAGTGGACCACATCAAATGTTATCTCTGTTGACAGCGCGCATATACCCACATGCATGCTAAACCAATAAATCTGCAACACCCTGTTAATTAAAACTATATAATAAAGCCGTTCAAGCTTAATTAAACCCATTGACCATTCCCCAAGCACTTAAAAAACGAACCTATTTTAACTGCTGCTGCGCCTCCGTAACAAAACAATGAACCAACAATCCATCAAACGAAAGATACACATACACATTGTGTAGAGTGTAACTTGAGCTTCAATCAGCGTCCCGTCCCGTGAGGAAAGCGAGAACCCTTTTCCCACTTCATCACGCCATATCTTTGGCCGTATAGTGTTTTTATGGGTAAAATCAAGGGACTTTGTCCCACAGATTAATGGACTCCCTTTAATGACCTTCAATAGTGTGCTCTTTCACTATAAAATCTCCCTATCTCACTGTTTCAGCGTTAGCACACACACACACACACATACGAGCGCGAGGAGCTCGTATATTCCGGGATTTTCCGCCATGGAAAATCATTTTTCATCGGAAAAAACGCGTATCTTTAATAATTCACCAAGTAAACATGGTGGTGTCGTGCAGAGTATGCCTTATCAGGACGAAAGAAATAATAGCCTCCAATAATTCTCCTCGAGGATAAATTATAGATTTATTTCTTTCTCCCTCTCTCACGCTCTCTATGTCTCGTCTTTTTCTCCCGCTTGTTAGAGACAAGAAAATTAACGTATTTTAGGAAAAAAAAAAGGAAACTGCTGACCGTAGTGAAAAAAACTACCATTTTCGGCTCAGGAGTACATAACCAGGACAGAGTCTCAGGGAAAGGGAACTTTTATTGCAACGAAGATACACACACCATGGGACATACTATATAACAAACTGATACGACATATATGAGTTTTTATCACCTTCCAGTCCCGATAGCCTTATTCGTTTATTTTAACGACTCACCAGATGCTAGACAATGGAAGTAGCGTGCTGCGGTGGAAAATATACAACACTCATATAGAAAAGGACTTCAATATGCCCTTGTAAAGTGATGGACCCCATATCTATAGACACGGAGGGATCGTTGATACTTTTTCGATATTGAAATTTAATCATTCTAAAGGAGTTTTAAGCTGTTCCACTGGAGATAATTCGCAGTCCGGATTAGGGGACAGTTGACCCAAAAAATACCATCCTCTTGAGCTGGGTCAGCAGTTCAATATACACATTTGATTTATTAGATAAATGGGGACTAGTGAATGGGAGCGAAATGATTGGTGGGAAATATGCGGCATAATGGCGGGTTTGAGGCGTTATAATTCTCTCTGCTACGGATCTTATCAGAGTGTGAGGAATTTTCTCTATTTTTCCAAGTGGCAAAAAACAGAAAAAACTAAGGAAAGATGTTTCGAATTGCTGCTTCCCCAAGTGTTTTAATCAAAACAACATATTTTGCATATGACGCTGTCTTGCATTACAATTGCGACACTTGAACTTTTTCTTTTTTCTGCTGACATGCGTCACAGTACAGAAAAAAATTCTGCCGCAAAATAATTATTCACACAATCGGAAGTCACCATTTGTCCCCCGATTCTTCGCACTAGAATAATCACTTGTCCCAAAAAATGTGTGTTCTGTCAGTAAACGTCAATCTTATCACTGCTAGTTGGAGGTCTTTCTGGAGTCGCTGCGCTGAATACAGTTTGAACCATTTAATCCATTTCAATCGAAAACTATTTTCAATTTAAGCTCTAAAATGTCTAACCAAGAAAAACTGCTTTAAGATATAATTCAACATTAACGAATTCAACCGAACGAACAGTCCCATAAGAACCGTCTCGCAATATATTTTTTCCAAAATAGTTCCGCAGACTGAATTTTTTTCCACGATTATAATAAGTTATGGAGAACATTTGTTTCATCTGTCAAATGAACACATCGCCGCAACGTCGCATTAAAGTATAAAGTATCGTGTGCCAATTCCATAACATTCCGGTAAACAAATATATGGAGCTAATCCCTCTTCTAAATACATTTTAAACTTCATAAAACACCTGCAAACTATTTGTCTGTCAATTTTGATGTGTCAAACATAACCACAGTTGTCATTTGTTACTGCTTAAATGTCAATAAAAGTACCCAACTATTGCACTGTCCACAATCCTTTATAAACATGTTAACATGTTATTACGACTGAATTACTTTATTTGTCACCTGCTGAAGCCAACACAGGGCGGTATTTTCTCAGCCACATTGTGCAACATTATTCCATCCGATACATCGTTAAAATCCATTTGACAGATGACATTTTCCACCGCACAATACCAACTATTATATGTCATTTCCCGCTCTATCTTATGATCAACACAGTGGACAGAAAAGACTCTGTCCAAGATCTTTGTTAATGGCAAAAAGGGCAAACTTTTTACAACGTTACAAAAGCGTACCATTTCAAATTCCGTTGGGAAAGGTTTCCACTTTTTTTTTAAATCCAATTTAAGAACACTTTGAAATTGAAGATATACAACACAGGACGGAAAAGAGGAAACTCAATGATGTGTGAACTGTGAAGTAAACATCAGGGGCGAGAAACTTAATTGTATTTCCAGATGTCTTTCTTATGACAGTTGGGGTCCGACATGGAATTAAAATGTGCGCCCGTCTTTACTGCAGCACAATACTCACAATATTCGTTGTAATTTGTTAATTCCAATTTCCCATTTATTAATGATTCTTTCTTCAATTTAATCTAAGTCAATTTGAAAATGATTAAAAACTTGTCAAAAGCAGCCATTGTTTTATGTGCGTAATTAATGAATTGATAGAGTGGTGTTGGTTTGACTTACCCTGGTCGTTAATTTTTCTTGGAAAACGGAACAAATTGATGCCGAACTCTATTTTAAACGGTAGGAACCGCATCGCAGCACTCACATTCACATCGGCCAGGCGGTTAGGCTTGAGAGCGCAAATGGACGATGGACGAAACCGTACTCTATATGGGCCCGCCGCCGGCCGACCGCCGCAACTGGGAATGAGTGATGAAAAGCTTTCAATTAAATTTACTTTTGAAAGTTAATTTATTTTGCTTTTAACAGGCCCGCCCTAACTTGCGATATGATGGCATGGCCGAGGACTGCTGCTTACTTTGCACGAGTATATGTGGGCGCTTAGTGGGTGGTGCAAACCACCAACTAAAAGGTTCGCCTTTCATAGTTCGCTCGTAGTAGGAAAATTGTATTTTTGATAAATTATTCCAGCACAAGGAAATTTCCATCCAACACTTTGCCCACACATTTTCCATTCCATATGACGTTTAGAGAGTGGCCGTCGCCACCACCACCACCGCCACCTACTTTGCAAACTGCGATCTCTGGTGGGCGAGACATTATCCCGCTGGCGCTGGCTATTATCCTCACCATCATTGTGGTGAGTAAGGTGTATAAGCGAGCAGTACCGCGTGAAGGGGGTGGCGACTTAATTTATGGCGGTAAATTTTTCATTCGAAGCGGTAGTAGCAGGTCCTGCTCGTCCTCCTTCGCAATGTAAATTTCTGAATTACACCCGCCCAGAGGAGCCCTAATAATACCCTCATGTGGGGATGGGGCGGCCTTCAAGAGAGAAAGGATTTATGTACATTTGGCAAGGCTTAGAGATTGTGTCGTATTTTTTTTTTTCTCTCTCTCTCTCTATCGAAAATTAGCTTTGGGGCAATATTTACATTTTCGTTTGTCGGGCTATGTTTACCCCGACCAGTTGGTATTTTTGTGAAGAGACCGCTTAAATAGACCTGTCGTCCATGGGCTGGGACACTAGGAGGGAGACTTGCCAAGTATTTGTTACTTTTTTGTGTGTACTAAGAAGGATTTTATTATTTATTCATGAAGCGTTGAACAAATATTTAACTTGAACCCAAGATAGGCTGCCTATTTTAAAGAGGTTCCGAAACGTTAGGTTACTCTTAATTGAGTTGCAGTTATCCCCATGTAAATCAAATAGCCATTCCCCGGGAGAGTCTATGCTGGTGATAGAATTTGGTCAGTGGATGTGGTGTTTTTTTTTTTTTTTTTTTTTTCTCCTTTGGCAAAATACCAAAGCAAATTTGGAGAGAGAGGTTATTCCGGGTCCAGAGGATGTGCACATGGAAGTTGGTATGTGCGCTCATGGCAATAAGCTGTCATCTGTTTCCGAATAGAAGTGTCTTAAATTTTGAAAATGTGTTGCAGCAGATTTGGCAATATTCCGAACGATGGCAAATAAATTTGTGGCCCGATAACGCCATGTGTGGCTTATGTGTTGAATGAATGATGATGATTTTTGCAAGGCGTTGCCGTTTCTTTTACAGTGAAAGTTTTTGTAGCTCTATATCTCTGTTTGGAAGAAGTGACTAATTGTAATTTATATGATGGGGAAGTCTCTCGTTCAGGTCCTTTAAAAAAAGACAACCTTATGAAACTGACCACATCTTCGGTGCGACATCATAAATAAACCTCGCTTTAGCTGCTGACAAACGTTTGATGTACCCAATGAAGCCCAATCACAGCTTCGCACAGTTACGAATAGAATGAATAAAATGCGATGCGAGGAAGCCACTAAAAACCAGGAATTAGTATATTGCTCGAAATAGTTCTGCAACAATTTAAAGTCGCCCTTTGACACCTCTACGCATTTGATACCTCCACTTCCATATGAACCAATCTCACATTCCCTTCTTATTCCGTTCTCTGTCTGTCGGCTTACGTACACTCGGCGAGCCTCTTAATTGATTGCAATAATTCTTTCAGAGTGCAAGAGCCTCCTGTGAAAGATTTTCCATTTGAGCTTCCCTTTCAATTTCCTAAACTCCCTTCGACACTTTTATCTTATGCAATGACACAACACGAAAGAATAGCCGCAAAAAGGATGGCAAAAGAGACCATATCCTCTGAGACCGTCGAGCATCCCTAAGAACGTACACGATTACATGAATTAATACACAAAGGTATATACAACAGTACATTTGGTCTGATCCTTGGGGAATGATTAAGTGCGCCACGATGATAGAGGTAGTGCATGAAAAATATTAGAGCGCTCTTCAAAAATTCGTCATCATCCTGCAGAGCTGGTGAAGAAAACAAAAAGAAAGGAAAAAACCTTTCGTACCACATATACGCATCCGGAGCAGTAGCGAAGCTCATCGGACTCACTGATGACTTGCACAGGATATGAGACTTTCTATCTCTTTGTGTTTCGTCCTGCAATACCTCTATATATAGTATGTTCATCATAATGCCAAATGGCATTGCCTGCAAGGATGCAAAGTTTAGTTTAACCTCATGTGTTGAGAATGTACAATCCCAAACTAGAACGGTTCGTCATGTATCCTGTTTTGCTGTTGCTTTTTGCTTCCAAGTAAAGTCCAAATATATACCTCCACCAGAAATATAATTTACATTTCATTCACTTTGAATGTGTGTCTGTGTGTGACTGTAGTAAAGCAGACCTGTGCCAGGGCAGTGCCGGACATTTGCAGAGCTCAGTATGAATATCCTTGTTCCAGGAAATTAAACTGATATATGTTCGTTAGCGAGAGAAGTAGCTAGTGGATGTCCTCTTGCCTGCCATAGGCAGATGCTTCCAGCATCACTCCAGCAAAGCTCCTCGCCTTGTGATTAAATATATGAGAGTCGTATTTTTTTATTTTTCGTTTTTATTCCGCTCTGCTCCTATGATCGCATTAGATGCAATGCCGAGTGTTCGCTGCCAATGACTGGTATACTATGTCTGGCTGACATCCTGACAGACGGAAAACTCTGAAACGTCCCCCCCCCTTATTTTCACCGTTTTTTTTTTTTTTTTCGTTTATCCGTATTTTAATTTGTTGTTTATTTGGTTGACGTTTGCAACTCAGAAAAAGGACTTCCACTTCCATTGCCTGGCCCACATCCGTTTCTTTCAATTGAATGACTTTTAATTAAATCCATTTTGTTTGGCTTCGTTGCCATTTGCCATACCAGCTTCTTCCATATCTAGCTAGATTAGCTGCGGGGATGTGCATTTGTTGGACTTCATTAAAGCGAGATGAGCATTATCCTTCTGGTCTTATTGCTACAACCATGACATTTAAAATGTACAAGTAGAACGGAGTTCGAGGAAGTGGGATTGAATTTAATTCACAATATTGAAGTGAGTGTGGCGTTTGAGGCAAGAGAATATATATTCTTTTTAAGTATTTTTCATTTGGTACTATACAGGAGTCCAGGTAAATCCTTGATTATGGTATGAATGCCGGATAAAGGAGGGCAGAAAATGGTGAGGACATGCATCTTCCATCGCATGTGTAGTGTACATTTAATGTATTCAATTGAGGTTGGCAGATTGTTGCCGGGGGCTTTGCAGTGTTGCCAATTTTTTGGGAGACTGTCCGGAAAATGTTCGAATTGTAGTCGCACGCGGATTTCACCAAAGGTATCCAGTATCCATTAAATGATAAAATGTTTTGTAAAGCAATTGTAAAGGTCGCATTTCGTTTTAATTTTAAGACTCATACGGTGATGAGGTTTGGGACATTTAAAACCATAGTTTAAGTCTGACAGTAGCCACTTGTAAGCCTATCAATACAAAAATTACTGAGTTTTAAAAGGCGATTGTGTTTTCAATATGACTTTCTGAATCATATGCTGCTCTCAACGCGTAACGTCAGTTGAAGAAAGGTTTTCTAATTGAAAAGTTTGCCATTTTACGAGTTGATGAATAAAACTCTATAAAATGTTAAAGTTGTCACAGGTTTTTGTTTAAAGACCCTTGGAGTCTTCAGCAAAGTTTTAAAAGTAGAGGTAATAAGCTCGCCTTAAGAACAGTTCGATGCGAACCAGGGCCTCTGACAAAAAGCCAAAACAGTCTTGTGTCAAATATCAAACAGCCATATGTCACATAATTAATACTCCTTCAGTGGGCACATTAAAGAATCTAGTTACCTTAAGTCGACTAGATTGGTCGATAACGTCACTTCTCCTATGTCAGCCACATTTATGCGAACTGTCAACTTCATACTCAGTCACGAATTTCTTGTCTAGATTCATTGGCTACCCCTCCATAAACGTCAACTGAAACAATCTGCAAGATTTTTTTTTTTTTCTAATGGAATCGAATCTGCGGTGGCTGCTTCGTTGTAATTGTTTTGGTTTTTTCTGACAGATTTTTCGCTATGACCGCCTAAAAAAAAACTCATTTCCATACTGTTCCAACTTTTTCGGTTGCATTTTACGTAGGTATGGCTATAACTAGGGGGTAAACGGCAAATAGACAACCACAGAGTTTTATAAACTCCCTTCAGTCGTGTCATCCCTCAGTACAATGGCAACACTCCACGTTTCTTGGACGCCAACATCCGACAAGCGACAACTAAATAAAATGCCATGCATTGCATTTCACGTTCGTCGCTCATTTCTTTCTCTTTCTCGTTCTCGTTTCGTTCCACTATTGCATTCTTCGAGAAACACGAATATCCTCTAATATTCTTATCAGAATTTCAAATATCAAGTGGGAGGTAAAAAAAAACCACTCACACCCCGACAAGCTGGACTCAGCTACAAAGCCTTTTGTGCGATTAACACCGATTCGGATACGGCTACACGTCTGTGGCTGTCCCTCTTATGGTAAGCACAAAAGCCGAATGCATTTATGTATGCTGCTGGCCAGTTGATTGTGCAACTAAAGTGGAAATCGTAGTAAAGTCCATGTGCAGTGCATGTTTGTCGTGCTAAAAATGTGCCCGTCCTCTGTATTGCTAATGTATTTCATCACGACTTTGATATTCTTGGGATATCTTACCGTACAAATCAATTCATGAGTTTCAACTGATGATGGCTGCTGTCAGAGATGTAGCGGTTTAGAGTTGCGGCAGTACCAAGATAATCTCCCGAGAGAGGACGCCATCGTTGCAGATCAAAGAAAGCAGAAAGCAATATCCCTTTTACTTTGATTTATATGCAATGTCTTGAACGAGAAACATTTTTTTTATTTCTATTTTATTTTTAATAATACTTTACAGCTTTTTAAGGAAGCCCGCCATTGTTCGGGGGTTGTATGATTGGATTGTCCCTTCCGTGATGGAGAATAAAACTTTTTTTTGTATTATTAATATTTTTTTGTTATATTCATTGAGCGCTTCCTGTGTCATTTCACTTTTGAAAGGGTTCTCGAGGAATTTTCATTCAATCATCATCTGGTTAAGTAGAAAATGGGTATTTTTTTCGGACCAACATCCGTCGCTCAGTATACGCAGTGCGGTGTAGGAAGGACATCGGTTTCTTTTCTGTTTATCCTTAATGAAGTAAGTAAGCAATTTTATACTCTGCTGGTTTTTTTTTTTCTTCCAACCGTAGCCCGGACTCTGTTTTTCTGTCGTCCTTTTTCCGTTTTTTTTTTTCTATTATTAATTATTCACTTTCTTTTTCATTTTATTTCCTTGACCAGAAATAGGACAACCTGATGCAAACTAGAGGGGAATGATCTACCAAATCGATTTCAAATGTTTAATTATAATACAGGCCGCCTGTTTGTTGGGTGGAAAGGGCAAATGTGCAGGTGGAGTTCTTGTTACCTCTGCTTTTTTTTTTTTTTTTTTTTTTTCTAAATTCCCTTTGATTATTAAATTTTATTTTGCGGATCCGTTTGATGGGTTTTCCATTTCCGGTGTGGTACTTTCGACTCTTTCTTTTCGGTCAATTTAATTTAATGGCTGGTTTTGAGAAGGGGGGCGGGAGGCCTGGAGGTCCGGATGGCAAGTGATTGATTGCACAGAATTGGAATTATATCGCACGGAAAACGGAAGGAAATTCATGTTGACACGACGCAGGGTGTCAAAGGTTGGAAAATTATACGATTTGCATGAGGGGAAGTCCTGCAAATGTAAATATGGAAATTTCCTAAGCTTTTTTTGTCGTGTTGTAATGGAGAGGTTTGTGGTAACAGTTTGATAGAGGGTAATTTTTTTTTTATTTTTTTTTGTGAGGTTATGTAAATGTATTTTTGGAAGTTAAATGAAAATGTAAGGCTAGTGTGCTCCAGTTCCAGTTGTTTTAGCTAAATCGAAGGCAATTTGAATCACTCCCTGTTGCGTTATTATCGTTTGGGAGATATTCTAGATTTTATTTAAATAGTCGCGAGTCGCAGTCGGTCACTATATTGATAGAGGAATCGAATTTGAGTGCTGGTCCTTATTTTACATACCTACTCCCTACATAAGGAGTACCTGCCTGAGGCACTGCGGGCTGTCTGTTTTATTTAGAGCATGATTTGTTACGACATAAAGCTACTCAATCAATCTGTGTATAGTTTTTTTTACAGATAACGTACGTCTTGATCTTGATGGAGCAACATTTAGTTTTTATCTCATCGCAATCGGTCAACTTATCCCAAAAAGTGTATTTCAGTGAGAAATCCAACTGTTTGCTATTTCCAAAATCGACCTGCCAGTCTCCCATCAATTAATTTCGTTCCTTTAAATAACGGATGATCGTTTCCAATACTTGATGTACATATACCCATCAGCATTCCCTCATCAGCACGTTTATTTTGCATACCATCAGCAAATTACATTCCCCAATTGGAAAAGCTTTCACCAAACAAACCTAGTTTAAAAAAAAAACCCTCCTCGTGGTTGAAAGTAAATAAAAACTACATCTCATCGTATAATATGAAAACAAACGGAACTAGGTTAACCCTTTTTTTCTGCGGGGAACTCTCAAGTAAGTACCCATTTCGAAATCAACAAACTCAACCACAGTCCATCCAAGTGGCAGCACAGCAATCACCACATTCAACAAACATTTCGGACAGAACCACTAACTCCGACCAAACTGATTCAATAGTCCTTAAAGTGCATACACCCACATACCAGTCTCCCGCGTCCCTTCAGCCAACAGAAAACAAACAAAGTAATTTATTTCGGCCAGGAACACTAGCGGTTGGAGAGTAGTGGCTCGCCACACACAAACTTGACGATTGGTAAATTAAATTCTAGCGGCCTCCGGTAATTAAGAGAAAACAATAAATAATAATAAATATTGTTAAAACAACAAGTGACATACATCCGGAATGCACGTGCACATTAACATGCATGGCCATGGAGTTTATTCTGCCGTTTCCGCTCTCGAAATAATTAAATCGGATTCAATTCCGCCTCATGCAATTGACAAAATCGCCAGCAAATAGGAGCAATATTGTCCCTAAAATGCAAACACTTTCCGCGATGTCCGTGTCCAGTCTCATCCGGGCGACAGTAATTTAGGAGGCAAATTTTCCGATTCGTAATTGCATTTGCTTGTTGTAGCCATTGCCATAGCAATCATCGCATCGATGACGATACGAGACGGCCGTGCAGAGTGGGTGCATTCAGCTTAGAACGAGCGACGCTTGTTTGTATGCTCCAGCGAGTTCGCAGTGATTATCGCGCAATGGATAGAAAATTTGTTGTCTTTTAACTTCAGCATAACGTGTGCAATGTGCATCTAACAAAATTTCCAATGAATAACAGATTTTCCAGATTGCATATGGTGCTAGCGCTGCTGTGGAGTGTGTCCAGAAATCAAACAGTTTCGGATTTGTGTGTTTTGTTACCGAATTTTCCATGAGTGAGGGGGCAGGTTAATGGATTTTTGTTTTTGGGTAGGTATATGTTTTATGAACTCTCGAAACAAGTTTTCTGTGTACCTTACTCGGTTTCGGTTCTATATATCAAATGAAATTCGGAGGAAGGAGACGCTGCCAAATGAAACCGAACAGTGTCAACTTTTTGTCTCCGCATATACAAATGAAACAAAATGGCAAAACGACTATCATTCGTTCGGTGGCGGAACTCCATTAGAGTGTGTTGCTGTTCCCTTTTCCAATTCGAATTTGCTTAATTGAAAACGAATTATACAGATTTGACAGTGTGTCGCCGATGTGTATATACATATACATACAGTCGTTTGTCTATTTGACAAGTGAGCACAATGATCCTACATTTGACATTGCGGATGTGGATTGTTTTTTTTTTTTTTGGCACAAAAGGAGTCTTTTTTGTGTGCTAGGTTGATGAACTTCGGGCGGTGTGTATTTAGTTGGGCCATATGGGGTGGGCAGAGATTGATTTAAATGTGGAACTTATTGTGACATGTGTTGGAATAATAATTAATTTTCTAGAGATAACGATTAATGGCTGTTTGGGAAATTATTTTTTTAACCAATTGTGGTTGATGGAAAGGGAAGGCATTCGCATTTGCTTTGTTTTTTACGGTTTGAGTTATCTAAGTGTCAAGGTTTTTGAAATTTGACGACTTTTCTATTTATGGTCATTGAATTTTGAGTAAAAACAAACTTAAATAAGAAACTGGCGCAACATGTGCAAAGGTTCACATTTGCTTAACTTTTTTAACAAAAAATTAATATCGAATGGAAGAATTCAGAGTCTTTCTCATGACAGTTCTGCTATGGAATATATTTCTCAGACATTGGACACATTCAAAGACCTAGTTAAGTTATCTGAAGTTTGGTTTGGACTAGATGTACCCTGAACGCAACACCTAAATTGTTCAGTAATGTCACTTATATTTTGTCCGCCACATATATGTTCGTACTGTCAACTTACGCAGTCACAAAATTCTTGGCTAGATTCGTCGACTATCCATCCATATATGTACGTCAAATTGTTCATGTGATCGATTTAGGCCAATCAAAGCTGAGACACATCAAGTCAGCCATCTGTCAAGTTACAATTACACATGTCAATTTTCCTGTCAAATTTTGACATGCCGACGTCATTATGACGTAAACATCTGTCCTAAATTTGTCACTATGTGTGGTCGCCTATCAAGTGTCTAGTCACGCGGGCTTCCGCAGCGCATTATCACGAAAGACACACGAGTGACTACGGAAAGGCCGAATTTTTGTGACATCATGTCATGTCCAAATTTGATACGACAAATGGCAATTGTAATCCTAGCTTCAGAGTTACAAAACTAGATACCTGAGTTTCGTCCCCCCATTGGTAGCAGTTCAATTTAAACAAAAGGAGCTATCTGTCAGTGAGGAGCACTAAAAAACGGTTCTGGCAGGTTTTTTTAAATACGTATATACAAGCATACATTAGAAACGTTCAGTTTCAAGATGGCGACAAAAACCTTCGATTTGTCTGACACAACTATATATTCTAACAAACCTCTGACATTTGCTCATTTGACACGAGTCAAATTATTACTTCCAATCCTTAGGAAATTTGACTCCTACTTCTTCTTTCAATTTCAATTCTTACTCATTTATTTTAAACAGAAAACCATCACAAAATTACATTTTTATTGATCAAATTCTAATCCTCCTTTGAGGTTATACTCATATCTGTCAATAAATAAAATAATTATTATCAGAAACACTTCCGAAGGTTGACAACATTTTCTATTTCAATTAGGCTGAACCAAAGCGAAGCCAGTAAACATGTTCCGAAATTGTTGTCCTTGTCCCATGGGCGTAGAGTACAGGAATACACAGAAACTCTTCAAATTGGATTACATATGTGCACGTCGGGCATATTCGTTTAGTAAAATCAATTTTCCGCAAAGACAATCTGATATTCTTAATCAAGCAGAGATCCTCTTGGGTGAGTTAAGGCAAATACAAAAGAATTATCCGAACAAAATCAGGTTAGCACTGTTCCAGTGCGTGTAAGTGTAATCACATCAGCACAATTCTCTCTCTGTCTATCTTTTATCTGTAAATCGCTTGTGTCCATTCCATTTATAGCCCAGTTTTGTAGACTTAATTAGAAGTCGGCCATGATCTCTTATCGCAGTTGAATAACTCTTTTTGCAAACGCCACAAACTGCACTAATTAAGGATTCTCTTTGCCTTGAAGGTTGCTTTGCCTTCTTCAGTGGCAGTCGTTGACCAACGCCAGGGCAAAGTAAATACGTCTTCGTCTTCGTGTGGTCTTAAAATAACCCTCAGGAAATGGATAATAAATTGTTGTAAAATATTTAAACTACTGCAGGTCACACACATAGCTACGAAAGGGAAGGTCAGTGTTGTCGGTGTCAATAGCAAGCTTACGATATAGAAATTCTCCTTCGAGCTGCCCTCGCAATCTGTGTTTGATCTCAAAACAAACGTACAAGGTACATGCGATTATGTTCAGGGACTTGTTTGTTTGTATATGCAGATATGACGTACAGTCTATAAATACATAGGACAACCCCCCTAAATGTCACATACGAGATGGCATTTAATGGCTTCGGGTATGGAAAGGCTTTAAAAGGAAAATTGGGACTCGAGGGAGAATCCACCTCACCACCTCACCACGTCGCTTAACATCTCTCAATCACTCATACTTCACCTCGTATCTCCATAATCCCATTTGGTTGATGGTTAGATAGATGCATTTAGGCAGCTAAAGCAAGCAAACAAGCGCACACACCAGGCAGAGGCAGGCAACCATACAGACGACCCTATTAGGGTTATTTTCTTATCTCATTTCGCACCTTCTATTTGACACACGTAAATCTGATATCATTCACCCTCAAAAAGGACGACGCAGCAGCAGGCTCGATGAAGACAACCATAACTACCCATACGTTGTATATGCAAGAGCTAACAAATGTCGCATCATTTTCTAAAGCTCTTAGGTGTTTGCTCATAGCATTACATGGCACCCTTTACCGTTCGGGTCATTGAGGGCGCATTCACATCGGGGTGTATGTGTGTCGACGGCAACGTGTAAACACATCGCTGGCTGTTTAGTTTGGTCCTGGCTTTGGGCATACGAAAGAACGCCGTGTGGGTCACTTTGGTGTTAATCAATTTTGTTTAGTTCGACAAAGGGGTTTCCATTTTTTGTTTTCTCCCACCAGACCGTTACGGGAATAACTTCTCATTTCCGGTTATTTTCAAAATTTATAGTCAACCGTGACTGATGCCAGGCAATCGACTATCCACCTCATCTAAGTCTCAAATTGAGGTAACCCAACCAAGGCGCTCTAAGTGCGAGTACTATGGGCCTTTTTTTCCGAATCGAATTTCTGAGTAGATATAATTTGTACACACCCGTACAGTATGTTTGGACTGAAATGAATAGCTTTTGGACGTTTGCCTGATTACTCACGGGGGCGACAATGTGCGATGATAATACAAGTGGCAAGTGTGTCGTGAAATATTGCAACAAATCGAAGCTGAGTGTGTGTGAGCGGCGGTGGGCAACGACTTTACGGATACCATCAAAGGGTTTAATGGATGACATTGACGGTTGAGTCCAAGATTTATTACCAGCTCACTCTTGTTGGCGTTTTGTTATTTCGTATTTATTGATTATCAATCCCTTGACATTGGCAAATGCAGGGAAATGGTTCTGTCTGTACGGGAAGGGGGTGTTTCCCTCGATGATTATAATCAATCAAAAGACAAGGTCAGCAGAGCAATCGCAGAAGCAGGGTGATACACAGAGTGGAGTGTTTTTCACTTTTTGTTCCTTAATAGAAATTCGATAGAAAATTGTTGCGAGCGAGATTGGTTCTTTTTTTCTTCTTCTTCTTTTGTGAGATTAATGGACAGTTGACGAGGGCGAGTACCACCTTTCTTTTGTGAAGGTATAATGTGGGAATGCTACGTTTAGCGCCATTGATAGGCGGTTGTTGGCTTCTGGCTTTTTTGAACGTTTTAAAACAAATTGTTGGGTGAGATGCTGTCGAAAGTTGTTGTTGATTGCTGTCAAATTATACTTTGAATTGGGTTGTAATGATGTAATGAATGGTTAGGTGGTAAAAATCTTAGAAAGGCCTGTCCAGAAGTCGCCACTAAAGGTTAGGAAGAGCTTCTATAGATAGGATGAAGCTAAATTGAGCAACTAAAATTGATTGTCACAAATCGTAGTGCCACTTGATGCCTTTTTCATAAGCAGTTTCTCAAGTTTTACTTAAAGGAAATGGTCTTCCTTAGCACTATCTCCTTCAAAACTTGCTGGAGAGAATAGGCATGGTGCACTCTGTGTTTTTGATCTCGTCTATTTTTTGTGAGTTAAGAAGGGCAATTAGGTACTCGAAGCCTTGTTCCAAAAGAAATGACTTAGAAAAGGCCCGAAAAAAGACACAAAATGGGGCAGTAAATTGCGCAATAAATATTCAAGGAAAAGTTCCTGGAAATCACAACGAGCAACTACCGAAATACGGTGTGAAATCGCTGCAAATAAAATGCGGGCAATGGTACAAAGTGCCGCATTAATTGCCACAAAAAATTGGTAGAAAAAAGACCTGAAAATCACCCTGAGGAACAACCCAAAAAATGCTCAAAAAACGCCCCGGAAATGACACAAAATACGGCAATAAATGGTGCAAGAATGTTGTAGCAAAAGGTGCTGGAAATCAGAATGAGAAGCTACCAAAATAAGTTTCAAAAACATTGTAAAAAAAACCCGGAAAATGGCACAAAGTGACACAAAATTATCTTAGAAATAAGATCTGAAAATGACCTTAAAAAACCGAAATACGGGTCAAAAACCGCTCCAAGAGCTTCCAAAAAGCCCCGTAAAATAGCACCAAATGCGGCAGTAAATACCACAAAAATACGCCGGGGAAAAAGGCCTGCGAATCACCCTGAGAAACACTCCAAATACCCTTCAAAAAAACGCCCCAAGAAACATCCACAAAAAAGCCCCGAAAGTCCGGAGAATAACCCTGCATCTATGATTGATAAAATAATTTCTCGCACGATGAATTCTACACAGGTTATACGTTCTTGACAAAAATATTCAAGTCCTGAAAGTATGCATCGATTTTGACATGATTCTCGCCCAATAAAACCAGATTAGGTCGACTTTATATTCAACAAAACTAGTTTGATATTTATTAAAAAAATTAACTTTTATTTAGCACAAGAGAGTGCTAATTGTTCGAATAGAAAACTTTAGAAAAACTTCAGAAAAATTTCGAATAAACTTCAGAAAAACTCAGAAAAATCACGAGCTATCTGTTCTCTCCAGACCGTCAGACGATTCGCTTCTTTTTGTATTTCTGTCGCCGCATCGATTAATTTTAACCAACCGGTTCCACAATAGATTCTGTGGCAAGGGCAGTACCTATTACGAATCGCAAGTCTCTCTGTCACTAGTGGCCCTAATATAATGATGCTTCCACAAGTACCAGCTCATTCGGCAGCAGTGACAAGAATCGCAGACTTTTTCCCCATCCACAAAGTTCGAGTCTAAACTCAATCAACGACGTTGCTGTCAATTTGTAGTATCATCATCATGATTCATCCTACGCTGTTCCACCATAGAAGTTTCAGATCAAGGATGTGTCACACCCCTTTACTGCGATTGATGGGATAAGTTGACATGTCGAATGTTGAATGTTGATATGCTCTTGTGCCCGTGGCAAACTGCTTTAAGACCGTTGAGCCCGAGTTTCTTGCCGATGATATGGAAGAAGTAAAGAGCTGTCACAATGGCTCCTCTGTATAACGAAGGGAAATCCATCAAAAATTGGTAAACTTACTGCTCTCGAGGAATCACAGCGATATCCTAGTTTTAATGGGTTAAAAGATGGGTAGTTTTGAAACAAGCTTGCTTACTTTAAATGAGTAAAAATAGAGATCATTTCAGCTTTGTACCGAGGTCCGAAATCGACACCAAAAGCTATTCAAAACTGTAGAGAAGTTGTACTCCGTTCGCCATCCGTCTGACTTCTTCTTTTTTCTCTTTTAGCGACGCTTACACTCCGGAGTGGACTACTTCCTCAACCATCCCACACATTCCATAAGAACTAAAAGTCTTGAATGACACTTTTCCGTCAAGAAAACAGTTTCAGATTTAAATCAAAACAACTCAAACACCCTCCCAAATGTCCTTGCGCTTGTTTCCGCCCTAAGTCATACTTAACACTAGGTTCATCCGAACAATAAACACAACATTCCCAAAATCCCACGATAAGTTGATAGCAAAGCTCGTTTATTCCACTTAAAAAAAAAATAAAAAAATAAAAAAAAATGTTACGTATACGCCCAAGTGCCCGCGGGTATTTGTTGTTCAAATACACTCCTCTCGAAATTGCCACTTAACAAACGAATTATTCCTTCCCACAACGAACCATATGAGTCCAATGAATGAACGTACTAAAACAGCAGCGCATCCATCCATAAACGACCTAACGTTCGAGATAAAAACTTTTCTCCCTTTATTGCTCCGAAGTATCATCTCCTAATTGAAGCTACCTAATTCGGCGGGAAGAAAACAATAAAACAACGGCCAAAACACTAATAAACGAAGCAGCACAACGGAACAAATTACCAATGTGAATGTGAATTCAGTAAATTTTTTATTAAGAATCGAATGTTCGGCCATATTATTCCCCGGTTTGTGTGTGAACCTTGAGAGAGTAACTCCGCACCAGGTGACCCAAGCGTAGGAGATAATGTGTTTCGAGGTGGCTTTCAAATTTGAATGTTCATAATTTGCTTCTTCGGGGAGGCCTGCGCCTCTCATTTGCCTCCACCGCTATTAATAATGGAAATACAAGTACGGTAGATGCATAAAATTTAACAACAGGTCGTTTTCTTCACGTGTGCGCGATATTGTTGGAGAGTATTAGTAACAGGGTAGTAACTGCCGTTTTGAATTGCTAAATAGTCAATCTCAGCTTCATACTCAGAGTAGTTATACCAACTTTGCAATCAACCAAATGGCGGGCGGGTATACTGTATGTAAATGGGCTTAAGTGCTTTGGGACTTCTGGGGAGAGAAACGGTTGGATCCCGTTTACCGATTTTAAACCAAGTCCATAATTTGGAAGGATAAAATGTAAATTCGGGCTAATTCGTTGCCTGATAAGAGAAAATAACCTCAATCGCAGTAAATTGAACGAGATTCTGGTATCCATATAGAGGAGAGCGGAAATAACCACCGATGCATGGACAGTGGGGCGGGCAGTTCTTTTGTAGGTAATTGAGATTTGATTTGGCTGCGGTCTGCGTTGGTTTGTACCGTCAGCGAACCACAATAAGAAACAGAAAACTTTAAATTTGTAAACTTCCTGAATGGATTACTCTGCTGTGGTAATATAAGAACTTAAAGTTGCCCCTTTCAGCCGTTTGCTTGTCTGAAAATTCTTTAATGATTCGGTGAATAGGTCTTACGTTTTACCATCTTAATTATCCTTTTCCATTTCACTGAATGCTATTAATAACTAAAGGTCAACTGTCTTCTATAATTAATTGGCCATCATTTAAATGGTAAATGGTGACCCTCTTTCAAGAAAATCCACTCATGCCCGGCACTTGGCCCGTTCAGCCCCACTGTGCATATTACTACACCTATTTCATATATACAAAATCAAAAGGCGGTAGGGGCGGTTTTAGCCAGCATTTTCATGCCAAGAATACCGGAACAATTTTTCCATTCCCACTGTGCTTTTTGGTTTTTCTAACGAACCCCCTCTGCCTTGGCTTATGCGGGATTCACCATACGGCGGCGTCTTTTAGCGCCTGACTGGTGATGGGTGATGGTGAATTAGGTTGAATTAGGCAATCTACTTAATGTCGAGCCATCGGCAATCCTATCACTTTGTTCTTTCGTTTGCTATACCAACCATTTTCTTACACGGTTCCATTTTGTGTGTAACGGGGTGTACTTTCGGTTGTACTTTGTCGCCTTAGAATGTGCTTATCCTTCTGTTCCTGTATTATCCACATATACATGTGGATGATGATGTGATTTACAAGGCTTATGAAATAAATAAATAAAAATTGCAATCCACGAGGAGTACCACGACGACGACGGAGACGACGAGACCACTACCGACAATCGAAATCCTTGTGTTTCATTTTTTGTTTTTGTCCTTTTCTTGGAAAGCCCGTTAAAAGTGCTAGGACGACACTGAAGTGGGTGTGGGTGGTGGCGGCGGGTATATGGACATGGTAGATGGTAGTAATTGCCAAATATTCATAGCAGCAGCTGGTGCTCCTTATACGTTCGCATATGTATATCCTGTCTCTTGTAAAGGAGAGTGAATGTGTATATGCGGTGCGGTCGGAAGATATCTCTCACTCTTCATCCACACGTCAAGGAGTTACTTAGTATGTTTCAGCCTTATCCTCATTTTGTTGTTCGTTGCCGTCACGCTTTTCATTGTGTACTTTTCACTTGTAGCGAGGCGAGATTCTGTGTAAGTGTGTGGGTTTTTTTTTTTTTTTTTCTTTTTTGGATGTGTTCCAAGGAACATAGAACATACCCGTATACACCACATTGTATTATCGGTTTTCGTCTGTTTTTGTTTCCTTTTTGTCGTTAACGTTTCTAGCTCCTCGAAAGGATCGTGTGCTGGTTTTTATAAATATCCAGTTTGGGGTGTTGCCCGTACAGAAAAGCAAAGTAAAATAAATGTTTATAGCTTGAGGGCTACTTCACTTGGACATCTGTAAGCGAACGACCGGCCAAGAGCCCAAACGAAACAAGGATTTCCCTTATTCCTCTCTTTTTCTGGCTAAGTTCAACTTTTTTACCAGGAAGCTGTTGGGTTTTCTATACTTTTGTTTTATTTTTGACTGTCGAATGACAGAGGGGGGAAGGGGGGGGGCTAAGATAATTGGCTTTGATGCAGTTTTGTTTTGCGGTCTTGAAGGAACCCAAGAAAAGGATAATAATCGTTTAAGTGTTGCAATATAAAAATTGTGGCATGTGTTTTTGTATGTGGATGTCCTTCGGGGGAGGGTGTGGGGCTTGTGTTGCTGTTCACTTGTTTTTTAGTCGTTTATTATTTATTATTAAATCCTTGTTATCGGCAAGCAGCTCGCAAGAAGGGAAACAACCACACGGTGGTGATGGAGGAGTAAAACTATTATTTGGTCACATTTTGTGTGAAAATAGGAAACGTATGCCAAGGAGTTTTTTTGTTTTTCTTGTTTCTTTTTACTCTGTTTTCTGTTTCTATATCTGAGCTCACAGTCGAATGGAGATGGAGTTTTGGGGTTGCGGGGGACGGGGGAGCCAATGATTGGGTAATGAGAAAACAGCTTCGGTGTGAATCTGAACGGACGCTTCGTGGAGAGGTTTTTTGCGGTTCGGAATTATTACTTTTAAATTTCGGATGATCTGTGTGGAGGTTATTTTTGTTGGGGCGGATTTCAAAGAGCTTTGAAAATGTCTTTCTGTTTTTTTAGTACTTTCTTATTCACTTGTGGCGCTGAATGGAGGCACATGTCAGATGACTAGACGTCGCAGTTGGTTGAACTTTTGCCCTTGAAGCAAATTTATCGGACTTCTTAGGAGAATTTTGAAGGAAGGAATACAACTGGAATTGTGATTCACTTTTTCATTTTTTGAACTGCCTGATACATTTTACGGTATCATGTTACCATTTAGTGCAATTAAAGCGGCAACAATTGGCAAGGAGATTTTTTTTTGGTATCTAACTCGGTGACAGAAAATGATGCCACGCAACTGGCATCTAAATAAATGCGTAATGTGAATTCAAAGAAAGATCTCCAGTCGATTGGTCCCATGAGCCTCATTTGAAAAGTGCTCAATCCACCGACACGTACCGACTCATTCCTCACTCATGATGCCTTTGAATTCCCTATTCCTAGATAAGATTCCAATCCAATATGCCAGCCAAGCTGCTGAGTTATTTAAATAGATGTACCAAATAAAACAAATAACCTCAAAATGTCGCTCAACAGCAATAACTTTGACTTTGACAATCGTACACCATACGCACCGGAATCGTTTTCTCCCGAATTAATTAAAAATCCCATGTAAATGAGAAATGCCATCATTACAATTCCGAAATAGTTTGGCTCCCACAACTTTGCCAGGCCGAAAAAGCAAAACTTGAACCTTCGATATTCAGGTCCGGAAATTCCATAGAACACTAGACACAGGCCTCGTAGCTATTTACAATAAGCAACAAGATTTCATGCACACTTCCGTCTGTTTGAAATGAATGTACACCAGGACATTTAATCCTTTTGCTATTTGTGCAAAACTAGGATGTGTGGATTGTGTCATCATTATCCTAGGACAATACACCTGCCGAGGTTTTTAATTAAAACAAAGTAGTAATTGTTTGAAGCGGTACACAGCCGCAAACACAGACGTACAGTCGTACAGTCGTACAGTCGTACAGTCGTACATACTCATGCCCACATTGCCACGCTCCTTTGAACATTTGTAAAACGTTGCAGGTGCATCACTGTGGCTCTGCAACGGATGAGTTCTGTGGACTTTTGTTGGCGACGGAAGATTGTTTTTTTTTTTTTCAATAGCACCATGTGAGGCGAATGAAAGTTGCCTCTATAGATAGAGGATATACTTTGTTGCATTAAATTGAGAATTGCGGTTAACCAAATGGGGGGAACGCTGGCGGTCTAATAATTCTATTGAGTCCTCCTGTGTGTTGCGGCCGTATAGAAACCTACCAACTACCACAATCGTGAATCGAAATCTAAAACAAAGGAGAGAAAAGGGATACGCGTTACAAAGTGCTTTAGGGCGAGAGTGCAAAGTACAAATGGGCCAGATGCGCTCTGGGAACAACCTTCGTAATCTATAGGATTGCATAATCCTAGAGCACTTAAGGATGCTCCCAAAGCGACAACATATAGACTCAAGAACTATATTTGAATATTCTTTCTCAATTTAAATATTATGGACCTTGACGGAGTGGAGTGGAGCGGAATGGCATGTGGTACAGTACCTTCCTTTGAGTTTTCCCTTTTCGCCATAAAGATGAAGCTTTGCTTCAGTCACGTTTGGATGTTTTATTTTTATGTACCAATTGATTTATCCCTTTTACGAGTGTACACACAGAGAATCCACATCAAAGATGACAATCACCACAATTGTGTGTATATCAAGGGCTTGTGTGGCAAAGAGTATTCTCTAGGGTGTTTTCTAGAAAAGAAAAAAAAATAAACTGGGAGTGGAAAAAGGGGATTAAGAGGAATGACATAAGGCTTGCAGTTAGGTGGTAGACAATTTTTATTTATGCTAAAAGGGAGAAGCTATGAAACGGTTTATCAATTTGTCCGAAAGTCTATACATGAACTCTGAAAAACAGGGTCGTTACTGAGGGTTTTTCAATTCGTAAGATTTCAGTTATTGCATTGGTTGCATTCAGATCTCTAGTTTAATCAGAGCATTGGTCAATCTCCTAATTGGACTATAGATTTATAGCGCAAGTTCAAATTTTCAACGTCACAAAACGCATCCAATTTCCAGAAATGTAAATGAGACGTTCGCATCCTATCATCATAACGACGTCTGTAGTTTTAACTTAACTTAACCTTTTTGACACTTCATCTTCATACATGCAACGACTTATAGGTTGATAAATTCTACCTCCAACATTAATCGCAAAAGCTTTCAACAGATTTCAATGTCATTAAATCGTTGTTCTGTTTACATATTTCGCATGCGTTTGACATTTAAAATGTCAGAATATGCATACATATACCAACAGTCAATTGAGAGTTAAAACATTAAAAAGAGAACAAAATTCCATGAAACCAATACATTTTTCCAAGACTAAAAAAGGATAAAAAAAAACATTTCAAAGAATACCTCTTAAGAGCTTAGTTGTGCACACTGCGTTGTATCGAGAAATACTTTTTTGCAATTGTTCCTTTGCATACATTAGAAGATCTTTTCTTTTTTCTGTTTCCCTGATTTCTCTTCGTATTTGCTACAATAGACGACACGTTAAACGTCAACTCGCTCTAAATTAATTCAATATGTCCAGGGATGTCTGATTATTTTTTCGGGAGCGGTTTTGTTTATTTGATTTGTAAACTCTATATAGTAACCACCAATCCAAAGAGGCTAAAAAAATATATATGACAGCCTCGAGGGCGAAATATAGTGTTACCTCTCGAAATTTCCAACGCTTTTGACATATTATTCTTCTGTTCCTATGGTACTCGCTGGCTGTCACACGATCTTGAAACAATTACGATGCGAAGCCAGACAGTGTTGAAGAGGAATATCATCAGTGACAGTGACTTCTACCTGCAACGTAAAATATATTTTTTGTTATCTTATATTTTCGCATTTAATGATTATAAGCGTTGCAATGAATTGTCAAGGTCGATGAAATGGGCAACAAATTAGGATGCGAAGGTATCATTTTCATTTATTAACTGGGAAATTTGATTTGTTGCGTGACATTGAATATTTTTATGTGATGCCCGCATTCCACTGCCCGCTAGATGAGTAGCGGCCATGTCAAACTCCATATAAATAAAATAAAAATATACAAAAAATGTGCAATTAAAATTCCACTATTTGCGCTAGACGTCTAGCACTTTTTGTGAAATGCCTTTTTTTTATATAGAGCATTGATTTGATTATAAATATATTAAATTTCCCGAGATGACATTTGTATACAAAACAAATTGCTCCGAATTCGTTTCGCATCTAACCGCTAGATTGATAAAAAATGAGAATATACTCGATCTGTCACTCAGTTCAAGTAAAATAGAAAAACAAACGAAAATGGATTTATTTTCGCTTCTATTTTTCACTAAATAAATAACCTTTCAAATGCTCGAAAGCCATGTCATTCGCAAATTACTAAATTGTATAGCCACGTGATATTTCTTTAACTCGTTCCAATGCCACTATATACCTATCTCAATGTCAATCAAAACTTTCCATTGCACTTTTTTCCAATTACATGTTATGTCAAATATCACTTATCAGAGCAATTGTGTAAACTCCACCTATCAAATTGCTACCCTATAATTTCTGACACAACAATAACAACACTCCTCCATACTGGTTGTTATTTGCAAACTGTTTACCTCCTAATATTTGTCAACATCTAGCCGAAATTGTGGCTTTCATCACGCGGCAACGTCAACCATAACACCAATTACGTGAACACAATAAATTCAAAATGTTGACTAATTCCGAGGTGCAACCGACCAGCAAAGAATGACAAATAAATGGCCGCATGTCACGAGCTCCACGTCACCAGAACGGGGAGAGGGCTTAAAATCTATGGACATCGAGATTATTTTTCACTCTAAATCCAGCCAACGCATGCAAGGGACGACATCAGCCATCGTAGAGAGTACAAAAACGGCATGTAAAAATGTGATGTATAGTCAGATTTTGACAGATTGATTTATTATGAAGCCACTGATAGATGGCATGGATGTCGCGCATCGTCGGTGTATAGCCGAGAGATGTGATAATAAAAGGCATCGTTTTCTAAACATAATGTAGGTCTAGGTATACACACTGACAGGCAACATAACCAACAATCATCATTCGTAAGTGTCAAATAAATGTAAGCGGAGGCAGTGTTAATAAAATTATATTTAGATAAGCAAAACTCAGCAAAGAAAAAAAAAAAAAAACAAAAACCGACGGACTAAAAAAGAAAAATTACAAAACCCATTTCAACGGATCAAATCTCCGGTTATCCTGCTGTCAGGAGTTCTTGCACATCCATCCTTCAGCACAAAAACAGAAAACGAATAATGCCAGCAACCAAACTAAACTATCAGCCTGTCATGTTTGCGGACGCATATGAGTGAGAGCCTTTGCGGTGCGGCAACAATGGCAGCAGCGGTGCCTGGCTTTGTACCGCGTTGTGGCGAGCTCAACAGTTGGCCATAACGACTGTTTTGCATTTTTCTCCACCACCCACACCCGGTGTTTGTGAATTTATTCCTCCGGTTTTTTGCTGAAACAATTAATCGTTTAATTAGTTTGCCGGATAAATGTGCAAATATTGAAAAACGAGCTGGCAGCCGCAGCTTGCCAGATAATGTTATGCACTGACAAGGGTGGACGGCATATTATTGTTGACATAAATGGCCTCCGCAAGCTTTGTGATTAAGCAATCGTTTGCTTATTCGTTTTGTTTGTTATACGATGTTTAATTAAGGACGAATTGTATGATTGTTTATCCTGTCTGATCATTAAATTGCTGTATATGTTTTTATTATGATGTATTCCATAAACTTTGCCCACTAATTGGGACAATAATATGTCGTTATGAAGAGGAGAAATGCTGCGGTTGCGAGTGTGAAATGGCGCGCTGTTCATGCCAAGTTGTATTACTTACTATCTGCATTGAATTGTTTGTTTTACTGCCGATAGAATGGGCCTGTCTCCATGTCATAGATAATGGAATGAAAGCATTTATTTTCAATCTGTCACATCAGCCTGTGAGAGTTAGGCCCGGTTTGTTCAATCTTGATTATATTTAATCATCGGTTTTTCCAGCTGGTAACCATCGAATGTGTTTGTTCAGCAAAATATTAACCAGAGAATCAGTAGTTTGGTTAGTTAACCAGAAAAATCAATAACCAGCCGATTTTGAGCGGTTAATGAGATTTAACCACTGATTTTCTGTAATTTCGTCTGTTCAAGATTTTTTAAGGACTACGTAGGTATTCATTTTTACGTAGCTGCTAAACAAAAAAATTGTTGTACAATATTGTGCGAACGAAAAGAAAAATGAAAATAATGGAATGAATGAAAGGTTTCAGTGACGTTTTCAACTGACACATAAATATAATACACAACACGCCAAAATAATGGATCCAAAATATGAAGTACGATTTTTTTTTTGCCGATGACAGCTCTCATAAATTGAGATAAAGCACACGCGATAGGAAAAATATTGAGAGAATGAGAAAATTTCGTTTGTCGCTGAATAAAATAGCATGAGGCTTATAAATTTGCAAAAACATTTTTTTTGGTGTTGGCTTTATCTCAAAAATGTTCTTCACTAAAACAAAGTTTCATTCTTCAGTTCTTAAAAAAAATTATAAAATACATAAAATATCTGCCTAAATAAATTACTTATCAAAAACCAAAGGACCCGAAAGAAAAAAATAAAAGTTTAACCATGGGTTTGGCCAATCACTGATTGACAAATAAACTGGAAAAATGGAAAGATTTGCTTCAAAGCTATGGTTTGGTGACCGAAGTGAAAAAAACGTTCAACAGACACTCATTGGTTATCACTGATTTATAATCATGGGTTAACCTAAATCTGTGGTAACCTAACCAAGGCTTTAACCATCTGTGAACAGACCGGCCCTAATTGTTTATTTATAAACTTGCTGCAACAAATGGACAGTGGACAGTCATTGGTATATTCAAATGGATGTCTATAATATCATCCTTACCAGCTAGTTAAATTGAAGAGCGAGAACGATAATTGCCCTTCCGGCAACAACCGTGACAGCAAATCGAACAAACCTTACGAAAGTTGAAAATGAAATATCTCATCTGTTAACTGTGACAACTGTCATTGACGTTTAAGGTTATGCTCAGTTTTTTCTCTCAGATTTCAGAATTTTCGTGCCCAATGAAACATAAAACAAGATTTGTCTTTGCATTTGTGGTGAAGCGTGGCGAGATTCGCAAAACTGCTCTCATTCTGAAAAAAAAAGTGTTTTTTTTTTTCCGGCCAATGGAACATGAAATCTGACAGCCAGCTGACTTCGAAAGCAGAAAAACTGTTGTGAATCTTTAATCTGTCCCAATGGAAAACGACATAAGAGTGCAGTACGGACAATAGTAGGTACTACAGGCAATTTACGTTTCAGTAACCGAATGCAGCCGCTACTCAAATTTGCTTTAATTGCAAGCAGGAGAGAAATCTGTTAGTTGGAAACTGAAAAAGCAGTTGACATTGGTCGAGTTCCTATTGAATTAAATTTTTCTAATTAACTTAGATTAAACAAATACGAATCAACAAGTTTGCCCACTTTTACATTTAAAACTATTTTTTGTTCTGTCAATTCAGACGTCAGAAAGCAGTGCATGTAAATACCAATAGGTTGTACCATTTTCGTACTCAAAAGTTGAATTTTCCATAGCCGCATTACTGTAAGCTGAATTTATTGAACTGAAACTGTCAGACGTTTGACGTATCAGTAATAATCACCCGTCGTCCAATTCGTCAGCGGATAATCTGTTCTTCCGAAACTACTCGAATCGCTTCTACACTCCAATTGATGGGCGACGTTATATTTACTTATGTCAATATCTCACTAACCGAACCCATACAAAACTCTTTTCGAAATTTATCGTCGCAACGGATGTCAGTGTCGTGATAATAAACCACAGAAGGACACATCAAGGGTTTTGCAGGCAACAAAAAAAAGAAAGAAAGGCAACAAAAAAGAATACACTCCCAAACTGTGTACTTTGGCAACCTCGCCGCGCAAGAGTGTCACAAGTCGTTCAAGATAATCCTTTGGACACCCAACACAGGCAGATAGCACCACCCCCACAACGACTATCGTCAACATGCAGTTAATGTGACAAATAACAAAGTCATATTATGTGTCCGCTCTTGTACTCGGCGGAAATTAGTTTTTCCGGAAATCCATGTCATGGCACATGATGCCGCATTCGTTCCTATCTGTCCGCCCTTTGCAAATATAGTGTGTGTATGTGTGTTTTTGAGTGTGGTGGCGGCGGCGGGTGTCCGAATGATGGAAAAAAAATAAACCAGCAAAGAGTTGCGAATATCTGTAATTTATCACAAGATTGTGCTTTTATTTTGGCATAGATTCAGAAGGACCAATGTGGCAGAGTGTACGGAAGAACGTATGTGTGTGCAAGAGTGCGGATAAATGGCTGGAATGCCATTTGGACAGGCTACCTACCAACGATGGACAGATAGAGAAACCACCGCTCTCGTCCGGATTGATGACATGTTAACCTCATTGCATGGTTATTTAGTTACGGAATGGAAACTCGTTCGCAATTTGATGAAAGGGGACGTTACATCCGACGATGGCAAATGATGATGTTATGACTTTTCTGTTGTTGTTGTTGTTGGAAGCTGTATAGGGCTCACATTGAGTGCGAACGGAAGTAGAGAGATTCTCATTTATTTATCCTGACCGGACAAGTGATGAATTAAAAAGTAATTGCCAGATAACAGGCAAATTGGCAGGCCTTTGTGAGTAACAGACGTTTTCGATTCTCATTCGGAAAGGAGACAAATAGAAAGAAACAAGGAAAGGAAAATCCATATTTGACATCTTGTCTTTAATTGAACGTAATCGCCAGTTAACTTAAGCTGGATTACTCCGTCCAACATAAGACATGATAACAGTGCCCAGACTGTAAAATCATTCATTATTCTAGATATCTAACTAGATTGACCTTGGCTTCATGTAGCCTGAACGCAAAAACTCTATAAGTCGGTGAAGTTATTTTTTCTTACGTCAGCCAAGATGTACCAAATGTAGGCAACTTCTCTATGAACGTCGATTAAAAAAAAAGCCCATCAAAACTGAGACAATTTAAGACAGCCAGCTGTCGGACTACACAAACTACTTAGATTCTTGAACGCCCCCATAAACGATTAAATTTTTCGTAAAAAAATGCGTACAAAAACGAACGAAAAATGCTTTAGAAAAACCATAAAAAGCGTAAAAAAACGCCGAGATTCATTTTCCTCACCGGAATTTTCTGGATCATATAATTACGCCGAAGTTTTCCCACTGCCAAGACCCAATCACCAACACTAACACCAGTCCTCAGCGAACAAATTGCGCATAAACAAGCATGACGAATGTAATGCGAATGAAATTGTATAAATTTTTAATGCGGTGCTTTACATCCATAATTTGCCTATGAATGGAAACTCTCACAGAAGTTTGTTCTATTCCTTTCATTAAAAAAAAAAAAAAAAAAAAAAAATTAAAAATCCCCAAACGTGTCTTAATCTCCCTTCCGAGCGCTGCTGTATCGTAAAAAATTCCACGTAATCTTCCAACAAGTCCATAGGTCCACCCGAACACTTCTATATTCCCAACTACTCCCTCTAGACATTTTGGACATTTTCAATTTCAGTTTCAATCAAAACTTTTCGTTTGACGAAATCGATTCACCAAGAAAAGTTATAAATTATTAGCTAACAACATTATCCGGCCAACCTGATTCGCCCACTTAAGTTTCTCTGTGATTTGAAAAGGCAAAATCTCCCGTAGCACTAATTTGCACAAAATGTCCACGGTCAGACGGACGCACTCTACACAAACCGAAGCCTCTCATGTTGACACTCCGCATCGGAAATGCGCCCTTTGAGGACAAGTTAGGTGGTTTTTTGATTCAACTAACAGAACGAGGAATAAATTCGAGAACAAAAAATTGTTTCCAAATCTCAATTAAGGTCGCTGGTTCTTGTCCTCGTCCTAGATGAAAAGGCCTCACCAAGAAGAGGGAAATTAATTTTCCATTCGCGTAGTTTGTTATCTGTCGACCACTTTACACCGTCGCCTACGGGCTTGTTATCCCCTGTCGACGTTTTTTTGTATTTATCTTTTTTTTTTTCAGCGATTGCAAAAGTTTAAATTGACAAACGTCGGACGGATGTTAGGCAGTTTGCTAAACCAGAGTCAAGTCATTAGTAATGGACGGCACGATGATGATGATAAACAAACGTCGAGTAACTTAAAAACGTTCTGTTTTATTTTCAACCCGTTTCGAAGGAACCAACGTCGCGAATTTGAATACCGGATTGATGCGAATCACTATAAATTGTTCTTCAAATTTACCCGACGGCCAAAAAGGGTTAAGCCCGTAAGTAGCCATCATTAATTGCTGTGAGCTTTTTTAACATAATTTCACGTGTTTTGAAAAATATTTATCTCGCTCATTGGATTGTGATTGATTATGATTACGCCGCCAAAATCGTGGCGCTTTTACGTCCCGTAAGCTACTTTACGGTCCAATTTAAAAGCCACAAAAAGTTTCTGTTACGTGCAACGACCGATGTTGGATTTGGTTTTCTTCTATTTTGGTTTCGTTCAATGTTGTTGTGTTTTTATGATACATAAATTATTTAAGTTTATTTTTATGGGTTTCATTAAAAAATTACCACCGTTTAGAAATAGGTTACCTCCTAGCGATTTTGAATTGTTTTATCGTCATCTCTGCTGTGCGCTCCTTCGTCTACCTTCTCACTGTTTATGCTGGAACAAAGCTCACATGGGAACGACACATTGATGACAGTGAGTGACAGAAGTTTGCTGTTAGATGTGCGGGGGTAATGTGATTTTTGTTTAAACTTTCTGTAGCTGGAGGGCTGTCGGGGAGAGCTAAAATGTAGATGGAGAAGAGATTGCCTCCGCTACCATGAAAAAAAAAGTCAATTTATGTCAGATAAAATTGCGGTTAATATGACTTTAAGGAGTATACTTTTTTTTACATGTTTTTTCCTAGCTGTACGACAGATTATATTTGACAAATTTAACCAAGGACTGAAACTTGAACGAGTAGTGCTTCACACCCACCATCCCTTTGGGCTCATAATTCATGGTGAAACGGAATAAGTGGTTAAAGGAGTACTGACAGTTGTTTTGCAACTGACATCAGCCACAATCACTTGATGAACTTTTGTGTAAAACCGAACGAACATAACGGCTTCTGCCATGTGCATGAACTTTCGAGGTTATTTAAAAGAGAACTGTCAAACGAAAACAGTTGGAAATATTTATATATCAGTTTGTCAGTATTCGATAAATTGATTTCGTTACGCGGTAAATTTACGCACATGGGTTCTTGCTAGGGAATTGCAAAAAAGGACTAGAAAGGCCCGTAAAATTGTCTTTTGCTTTTTTTGACCACTTAAACTTGATGGTTCAACTCGATCTTGATCTTAAAATGTTGCTTTTGAATTATAAAGTAAGATTATCAAAAAAAAAATATGCAAATGATCTTTGAATTTTCTAGAAAAATAATTTATTCATTTTTCCGTACGAAAAACTTTTTCCAAAAAACTTTTCAGTTAATTCCACAAAAGAAAACCGAATAATTCCACTGAAATATTTCATTTCTTTACTGTTCCATCTGTCAGGAATTTCTTTTCTGATGGAATCCAATCAGTGGGGGTTGGTTTGCTGTAATTTTGTTCGTATGGAAACATTTTTCTGACAGATTTTTCGCTATGACCGCCTAGACGAAAAAAAAAAAACTCATTTTCATACTGTTCCAACTTTTTCGGTTGCGTAAAAAAACTCATTTTCACACTGTTCCAAATTTTTCGGTTGCATTTTATTTTTGGCTAAAACTGCGGCCTAATAGTAATAGGGACTGGTTAATAATTTTAAACGTCGGAAGACTTTTCTATATCACTGTAGTATTTTATGTATTAAGCATACCATACAGTAATACATCACTCTGCCAACCGACGGAGCACACGATATGTTTTGCTTTGCATAACATTAAGGATAAGACGACGTGGACGGTTGTTTTTTCAGTCTCGCACAGGATGCACCTCAGTCGAAGGCGGTTGGGGGAAAGCACAACCACCACCCACCGCTTGTCGTAGGTCGTCAGTCAGGCGCTTCATCTATCCCAGGTAGAGAAGGTTATGCAAGCACATCAGCACTATACCTCCGCCGCTGCCTATTGCCTATTCAGTTTTGTTAATTCAGAAACTTTTAGCTGTGTGTTTTTATTAAAACGACCTGTTCGCCCTTAGTCGACTCTATCGCGCACTTCTAGTGTGCTTATGTTTGAGGAGAAGCCCTTTTTTTTGTACATGTATTATTGTTGCTGCCGTTGTTGTTGTTGTTTTGATTTGGTTGCTGCATGAACACACATCCATTCACTGCCACCCACTCGATTGCAGTCGACTGGGCACCATATTGTAATTAACTGAATTTGATATACAGTTCTTGATACGAGCAAGGAACACAGGACACCGAGAGGAACATATACACAATATCGACACACGATGCAAGGTCTACACGCTGCAACGGCTCAGTGCTGCTGCTGGTGCTGCACAGCCCGGTAGGCTTTGGATGCATTCGATGGGTGAACCGGAATTTCATGCAAATTAAGTGTGAGGGTGTAAAAAAAGAATGAACATGGTTAGAAAAAAAGTACGAGGTTGGGAAAACTAAAAATAACATCAACTCACATTGTTTAGTGCGAAAATGCATTTTGCTGGTTTTTTTTGTTCACTTTTCTTTTGCCGAGTTTTCGGTTCGTTTAGCAGTCACCCCCAACCTTTCATAGCCTTATCCTTCCTGTTCTTGCATAATGTTCATAATTAATTTTGTGCCCCGGTGCACCCCGTAACTTTTATGTTTAATCGTTCTTCTACTCCACTTACTTTTGTACTATGTGTGTGTATGTGTATGTGGGTATAAGGCTCGGCAACAAAGGCAGCGAATAAGACGATTATAGGGACGACTAATGACGACGCGCTGTATGGGGGCGCAAATACGAAGAGCTGTTTACTCTTAATGGAAGTGAATCTAAATGGCCATCAGAGGATCAGAGTGAAGTTCACCACTAAGTACTAAGTGGAATATTCTAATTTTCTCACCCCAAGCGGCAAGCGATTGCAATTACCGATGCACCGCGGGTGAACGCAATTGCGGAGTGAAGTGGCTCGAAATGGGGAATTGAGACAAGTGAGATTGGCCTATACTAAGGACCACTTTAACAATTAACATTGGCCTTTGAAGCAAAAGGTTTTGGTTGTGGCATAGTTTTCGTCCATTAGGAGGTCTTCGGTTCATTATTTTAAGTCTTGTAAAAATTCGTCTAATGCCGACACAGATGTTGTCCACTCACACACTGATTGCCAGTGGCCGACATTCAATTTAGATAGTGATTCTGAGTTAAACGAATTAATATGAAGCGTATGTGTGCCACACATTATACAGAAACAGAGACACAGGGATGTATCATTAGCTTTTTGTTCTGTTGCCAAGTTTTTCGTTCACAGCTTGACACGAATTACTAATCCAGGCTAGGTATTACTGTATGTATATTGGATGAGCATAATGGTCCTGATTCAGTGTTCCATTACACATCCTTCAATTTTCACATCCATCGCATGTCTTGCATATAAATTGCCCAATAAACGAAGGACCAAATGGCTGGCTGTGTGCGTGTGTTTGTGTGTTGTATGGATCGGTATGCTTTTGCTTTGTTATGCCATTTAGCAATAAACATATAAAAGTTTTGCGAGAGAATAACAAATTGTGTTCACATACGGCGACAGTATTGACATGCAATCGATTAGCCGGTTCACTGAGTTTTAGTAGAAAGGCATGCGGTTGTGTGTTCACTTCACACATCCGCCTTAAATAGGATACACTCTTGCCTGATTTGGTGTGCAGATTTTGTTAATTTAATTGGAAACGAACGTTGTAAATTTAAATGAATTGGTGAATTGACTAAGGCAGAGATGCTATTGATGAAAATTGTGAAATGAGTTGAATTGTTGATTGCGTGATTTAGGTAGGTACCTATTCAGTCGGGTTTGTTTGGATGGGATACACAACTTTGTGGATTTTTATAAGGAAGTAAATAGTCTTAAAAAGGGCAACCATGTTACGAACTTGAATCAACAACTGACCGAGCTTTACTGGATTTTTTTATAGATTAACAATCTATAAGCAAGTAAGCAGCCCTAAAAAGGACAAACAAAATTTGTTAAGAACATTGAGCAACAAACGGATGGCGTTATTATTGGTAGATTTACAGGGCTGCGAGTTGGATTCGCAACAATTATGTATACGTAACCCTTTTTTTCTGCGATGGGAGGTGGAAACCTTGTATGAGGCACCAATGGTCCGACATCCATTAGTAGCGCCGGATTCCTACCGGGTAAAACCGCCTCTCTTCCCAAACCGGCCGATTTGGGTCTTCCGCGGAACTACCGTAAAAGCAATACTTCGCCGGGGTCGGTATGAGGTCTTAGCTTTCTCTACCATTCGCTTTGCGTTGAGGACGCTCGAAACGCCTGAGGTAGCTAAGTACTCGAACCACCACGTCACTCGGTCCAGTTGTCACTATTCTGAAGCATGAAATTTCCATTCGACCCTAGCGAAGTTTCCGTCGGAACGGAAAATCTCCGATTTTTTAGGATTCGGAAGATTTTTGCTGCGAGTATAGAACAACTGTTCGGAGAATTGTTCCGACATTTTGTATAACGCATACCGGCGAATTACGTTGAAGTGCGACGAAGTGCATTCTTCTTTTTGTTAGATTTTTGACAGCTAGGCTCTGATATCCTCCGACAAAAATTGGTTGCGGAATTTGAGAAACAGATTAGGTCTGTTCCTTTACTTTTGTAGTAAGAATGGAAAAGACTGTCAAAATGGCAGTGGTGGGGATAAATTCTCTCACAGAGAGAGACGCTTACGAAAAAGTTAAGGAACGCTTTTGTAGTAATTTATGAAAAATGACAGATACATAAATCAAATATTCAAAAAATTGTACGAAAAGTCTTTAAAATATCTGATGAACTCGAGGAATTTGTTAATTTACTAAGAAAATTAGTTCTATTATTTATTTTTAACTTTATTTCGATGAATCTGAGTATGTGGAAGAGTTTGTACTGATTGAACTACAAGCATTTGAGAAGAGGAAAAAGCGACACTGCATTAAGAATTACATGGAAGAGATTGTACCTTGTTACAGTAAGGAGAATATTGACGCCAATATCGGAAAGAATCTTAAAGAGAACATTCAATTTTATTTTGCCGCCTGTTGATACCATTTCAATAAGCAAGAAGTCAAAAAATAATCAACGCATATGCCAAATGGGACAACAAATTTCAAATCAGCTGTTAGTTGTAAGCTTTTTCACTTCTTACATCAAGAAATTTATTGAGTAAAAATTCGTAAGATTCTCAGTGGAGGGGTAATATCTTGCTCTTTCGATGACGCTCTCTTTTAGGAATTTTTTGAGTTAAGGAACGGCATTGAGTAAAAATTCGTAAGAATTCGTAAAAACTAGTAAAAATTCGTAAGATTTAAAAATAAAGGAACAGACTTATTAACACAGCGACATCAACAGCAACTTTGACAACTTTTTAGAACAAATGTATTTTAATTACTTTGAACACATTAACCCCTATCGGGAATAAGATTTCCCCGGGAATATTTTCTGTTCAGCAATCTGACTTACACTGCTGACAAGGGAAACATTTCCCACGGAATTTATTCGCGATAACCCCTATTAGCACAGCAACATCGACGTTAGAGCTAATCCCCAAATTTATCCCGCAGCGCGATTCTCTCGGTTTCGTATCGCGGGCAATGAAAAAAACACAAATGTTCCGCGTTTTCTTTATACGTAACCCTCTTGTTACCTGTTTGGCGTAGTCCCCTCAAAAATTGACGTGCATACTGCAATTGCAGCGTCTAATTTGCATACAAAATAAAATGGCTTCCATTTCATGTACATTTCGCTGATCCGTCAACCATATGGTTGCACCCTTATTTGCACGAACACTACACATATTTTCACCAAAAGTCTCCCATCTGCCCTTTGTTTTCCCTTCAACTTTTAAGCACCCCACTCGGTTTTTCCTTCAATTCAACGCCCCTACTTCAAACAAAGCGCATTGAATTTGAATTCTCTTACCAGATTCACACTGCATGAGGTGCAACATCTTCCTAAAGACCTTTCACGGCGTCGTCGTCCCAACAAAGGAACTCTCTGTGCAAACAAAGCCCAACTAAACCATCTCCTCGCCCAAAGTCTTTTGCACAGCCCAATAATTCCACTGAATAAATACGTGAAATCCACTACCACAGCACGGGTATGGCGCCTTGGAATCGCACAAAGTGCTGGATGTCCCCCTTTTCTCGTCCAAACAAAATCGTGACAGTGGCAAAGCAAAAAATATATAACACACTTTTCTTGGAATGGATTTTATCATTTCTTTATTTTTTATTTATTTTATTTATTTTTTTTTATTCATTACAGATAATATCTATGTTGATGAATTAAAAAATCTTATTGTGACGTTAATAATAAAAAACCCAAATACAAATACGAAGCAAGACGACGGACCACAGAAGAAGAACCTAAGAAGGGAAGATTACACTCATGTCATATGGGGTGGGGGGAGATTAATGTTGAGCTGAGTGTGGGATACTGTGTGCTCTCTACGAATTTAGCTCGATAAGAAGTTGTGTATGGTATGTGTGTAATTATGTACGTATATTGTTACACTAAACTACATGGGGGATGGAAAAAAAATAGACTAACATTAATAAACTAGAAACAGTTCTAATTTGTGGCGGAAAAACTGGTCGACGGTTGGCCGGGAACCGAAAACTGCGGTCGGAAGGATCCGAAATTGGCAGCTGGACTTCCGGTGAAAGCTGGCAGAGCGGTACCTTGGAATCCAGCAGGGAACTGTGTCATCAATTGCGCTATGGATGCGAATAAATAGTGAAAAGCTCATCCGGTAGTGAGGATTGACTTACCAGAGTTGGGTAGATTTCCAGCAGTAGCGGCCAATCGCGATAGGATCGACCTCTCGGACATCTGCAGGCGCTGTGCCACCGGTGGAATACGTGCCAGTGTTGCTGGTAAGCGTGAGACATCACTCTTCATGTCGGAAAGAAGTTCTTCCAATTGGTTGAGTACCTTGTGCAGTACGGCATTTGCCGGCTTATTGCCAGCCAATGATTCCTTGCTCAGATGTTGATGAGATTCAGCCAAGCATTCGACCTCGGCGAAGCGTGCGTTGAGCGACATTGCTGGGTGGTTGGGATCTTGGCTCAGATTTAGGAAGGCAGCTCTCCTCAGTTGCTCTTCAATGACCAGCGCTTGCTCTAGGAGCTTGAAGCGGCGGGCCAAGAACTTGTTCTTGATTTCTAAGAAGTTGCCCTTGCCAACATCCATCTTGAAGGGCTCATTGATGATTGCAAAGCGAATATCGTTTTGGATGTCTTGCCAGCGGCCGTAGCCGTGGGTCACAATTCCAGCCAGTAGCCAGTAATCGTGACGCCGATGCCAGATTTCGTACTCCCTACCGGGTACTGCAGCTTTCTCCTCGTTGAGCCAGAGGGTGTGTAGTTCTGTGAATCCGCCGTCGGCAATATTAAACATGAATTTGCGTTTTAATACTTCCAAGCTCTCCTCGATCTTTGCAGTATCATTGCGCTTGTGGTCCATTGGTTTGGGTTTCTCGATTTCTCCGTCGTCTTTGATGATGAGAACATCGTCATCGTCGTCTTCAGTGACTACCTTCGAATCGTCCTTTTCGTCTTCCTTCTTGACTGATGACGAGTCAGCTTCGGCGGAGTCTTTCTCTTTGTCCTTGCCCTCGGATTTGATAGACTGTACGTCATCTTCACTGGATTCTTTCTTGATGCCGGATTTGTCTTCCTTATCCCCAGTGGAGCCGTCGCCGCTCTCTACTCTTGGTCTGTCATCGCTAATGACGATGGTTTTGTCTTCTCCCTTCTCGGAAACCGGTGCTGGGCTTGGAGCGGCGCTCGTTGCGGGTGTAGCACTGGTGCTTGGCGTTGCACTTTTATCGCCGCCGCCTGCCATGTCACTGTTCATGATCTGGTGATGGTACGATCTTACAGGTTCGCAGGGTTTCAATATCAGCTCTGGCATGCTGTAGTAGCCATTGATGTGCTCAAACTCTTGCACTTTCTTACGGATGAGCGACATGACTCCAATTCGCGTAAGAACGTGTTGACGGCTGAGTCCTTCACGGGGCACTCCGTCGGCAAAGGTCTCCGCATTATCAGCCCCTGGCTCGCAAAGGTGACGCATGAATAACGACACGTAGGCCTTGAAGTTTCGCTCAGATTTTCCACGCAAGTCCCGTACCAGCCATTGCGAGTTGAAAGCATCTTGGGGTGGCATGCCGTAGCGCATGATTGCGTTCAAGAAACTCTTCCTTTGGCGAGCATTAAATCCAAGTACCTCGATGTTTCCACCTACACGGGCGAGGAGCGGTGGCAATGGTCGGTCGTCACGACGTTCAATACGCCTCTTTGCTTTTCTAGATGTTTCGCCGTTGTCGATGCGTTCGTCAAAGTCGTCATCTTCACGATCTTCGTCCGAAGCTCCAGAGTAGTCTGAATTAAAGTCGGAAGCGTTGTCCTGCCAGTTGCTGTCGTCTCGCGGTTCTGCGGCAACCACTCCGCCATCTGTGTAGTTGACCTAAAACAAAAAAAAGTCACATATATTGTCCGCCAAATTAAGAAACATTTTTTTTTGTAAATCTTACCTGCTTCCTCACACGTTTGCCCTTGCCCAGAGTCCTGCTCACGTCCTCCTGATGCTGCTCGTAATGGTGTCGCAACAACTTCACCCAGTAGGCTGGGTCGGAGTTTTCTGCCTCCTGCTTGATAATCTCCGTCTCCTCCTCTTCGTTTTCTTCCTTGGTAGCATACGAGGCTACCTTGAACGAGGACAAATACTCATTAGCCCAACTCTCCTTCTCCTCTATGCCACGATTAGAGCGATCCAAGAGTTCTGCGACTGCCTTGTCGTCGTAGTGAATGGCTTCCTCTTCTTTGCCATCCTCCTTGAACAGCTCCTCTGTGCCGAAGCGCAAAATATCGTCCAATTCCTGTTTCGTGAAGTTCGCTCCTTTTCCACCCATTCCGGGACGGACAACTAAATGGGTCAGCATCATCTTGCGCTTGGCCACTTGGGTCACACGCTCCTCCACCGAATTTCTGGTGACAAATCGGTAAATCATCACCTTATTCGCCTGCCCGATACGATGAGCTCGAGAGAAGGCTTGGATATCGTTATGTGGGTTCCAATCGGAATCGTAAATGATGACAGTGTCCGCCGTCGCCAAGTTAATACCCAAGCCACCTGCGCGCGTACTCAACAGGAACACAAATTGCGGTGCTCCTGGTGCATTAAATCTGTCAATAGCCTCCTGGCGTAGATTTCCGGTGATACCGCCGTCGATTCTCTCGTACTTGTAACCTTCGCCTTCGAGAAAGTCCTCCATAATGTCCAACATCTTAGTCATTTGGGAAAAAATCAAAACACGGTGGCCGTGCTCCTTTAGTTGTTTCAACATTTTAGCCAACAGAACTAGCTTCCCGGCAGCTTTAGTCAAAGAAGCAAACTCGTAGCCACCTCCGGCCGCAAGGGGTGCCTCCTCAGCGGCAGATGGAAACAGATACGGATGGTTGCAGCACTTCTTCAAGTCCATCATTACGTTGATCAAAGAGCACGAGTTTCCACCACTCTTCGCGTTCAATGCTTCGTAGTTGCGCGTTAAGATGTACTTGTAGTATTTCTTCTGAAGCGGCGACAGTTCGACACGCACAATGAACTCAGACTTCGAGGGCATGTTCTTAAGTACATCGGACTTGAGCCGACGCAGCATGTGAGGGCCCAGCATCTCGTGAAGACGTTTAACCTGCAAAGTGGGACAAATTTAATTTATGATGCCTCATGGCGACTCTATACGCTCTTACCTGCTCCTCTTTGGCGACGTCAGCAAACTCGTTCTGGAACGCATTCAAATCGCTGAACTTGTCCTTGCTTAGGAAATTCAACAGATGGAAGAGCTCCTCCAAATTATTCTGCAGCGGAGTACCAGTCAGCAGCAACTTGTAGGCAATATTGTAACTGTTCAAGATGCGGAAGAATTTACTTTGGTTACTCTTCAAGCGATGCGCTTCATCCACAACCAACACAGCCCAGTCAATCGAGCCCAAGCAGGCAGCATCTAGCGAAATCAACTCATAACTGGTCAGCAGAACGTTGAATTTGTATGAAGAGGTGCGAATCTTGGATGCCTTTCCGCCGCGAATTGCTCCTTCTTCGAAAGTCAACTCGTTTTCTCGAATCACAGCACGAGAATCCTTGTCACCGACATACGTGATACAATAGAAGTCAGGTGCCCACACTTCGAACTCTCGCTCCCAATTGATGACGGTTGAGAGCGGCACTGCAACGAGGAATGGTCCCTTGCAGTGACCCTCCTTGTACAGAGAATACAAGAATGTGACTGTCTGAATGGTTTTTCCGAGACCCATCTCATCGGCGAGAATAGTGTCGATGTTTTGACCCCAAGAATACCGCAACCAATTGATACCCTCGATCTGGTAGGGATGCAGCTGCATTCCAGTTTCGTCCAGGAAATGTGGCTGTCCGTCGTATTTTTTCTTCAGATCTGTGACTGGTTTTTCTGGCGGTGGAGTGTAACGCCGAGTCAGTGCAGTCGAACGCTCGTCTTCTTCGAGCTCCTTGATCTTGCTCTTTCGACCCTTTTTGCCCTTCTTTGCGCGAGCCACAGTATCCGAGGAACATATCGCCCTAAGATCCATGTAGTATTCGATGGCGACCTTCAGGCCGGGTATATCATCGGTTTCCTCCTCCCACGTGGACTTGTCGTACTGCAGGTCACGCCACTTCACCAAGTACATCAGTGAGCCATCTCTAGCTGTGCGATGGTTAATCACACGGTGAACAATCAGCCATTCTGGCTTTATGCCGTAACGATAGAAGCGCTCTTCCAAGTCATTTTCACTGTATTCAGCATGTTTGCCGTGGGTCTTGGCCTTGTGGCGCTGAATTCGCTGATAACGAGAATCGGCCTCGTCCAGAGTCTCCTCGAATTTGGGCGGCTCTTCCATGTCGTACTTGCGCATATAGGATCGCATCATGAACGGATGGTGTACATCCATTTGCAGCTCGCTTACCCACTCACAGTGCCAATACGATTGATTGTGCCACTTAATGAAGTACTCGCGGATGCGTGGCTTTTGCTTCTTCGAAGTTGAAGCTTCCTTATGCTCCACCCAGCGCCAAGTAAGAATCTTCTCCGCCTTGCCATTGAGCGACGGGCATCCGCAGCGGGGACACTTCCAATCTCCATCGGGGATAGTGTCCAATGGTGGATTCAAGCAAAAAGTGTGATAAGCCGCCGGGCATGAGTCACAGCACAGCAACTCTCCGCCGTCCTTGCACACTCTGCAGAATTCCTGATGCTCATCGTCCTCTTGCTCCTCCATAGGCCCATCAGCTTCACAATGGGGACAAGACCACTTGCCCTCTGGTGCTTCGTCCAATTCTGGTTCCAAGCAAACCAAATGATAGGCTCTGGGGCAAGTGTCGCAGAGAATAATTTCCCCGCCCTGCTGACAGACCTCACAGTAGTCCTGGTGCTCATGATCCCCATCCTCGCCATCGGGAAAGCGATTAGTCTTATGGAGCTTCTTCTTCTTTTTGAATTTGTTGCCAAACTTTGTCTTAGCCTTCTTCTTAATGACTGGCGGCGGTTCTTCTTCTTCAACGTTATCATCGACATTCTCGTCCTTACTCTCCTCCGACTTTTGCAGCATTTTCTCGAATTCCAAATCTGAGTCACGCTCCGAAGCCCCACTAGCATCCTGGTCCTCATCTGAGCTGGCGTGTTTACGCTTGCCAAACTTTATCTTCAATGTGGGCACCTTGCCCGATGTTTTGCGACCCTTCTTGCTAGCACCGCGACCGCGCTTACGACGCGAACGCTGCTCCTGTTCCTGCTCCTCCTCCTCTTCCTCCTCCTCGTCCTCGTATATATCGTCGGGCTTTTCATTTCGCGACGAACGCGACGATCTTGGCTCTTCGTCCTCCTTGCTCTTTTCGCTCGGTATATTCGGATTTATTTCACAAAATGCCCTCCACTTGGCGGCAATCAACATACTAATCTTTGTTGTCGTAACCTTAGAATTCTCCTTCTGCAAAATGGGAAACACATGCTGTTGGAATAGTTTAGATGAAGTCAAATTCTGCATGTCTGCCTCTGTGTAGTCTATGTCAACGTCGGTCACGTTTAATTTCGTGCAGATTTCCTCCACAGATGGCATTCCTAAAAGAGAAAATTTCAGTCTTTATTTGAACAGAATCGACCTCCCTTGTAATGGTGACGCGGATTAGAAAGGATTCAACGAAAAGCAACAGCGTGGACGACGAGAACAACAGAGAATTTTCATCATCGATCAAAGGAATTAGTGAATCTTTTACTCTACCTGGTGAGGAAGACTCCTTTTCCTTGGCCGCCTTCTCGGCGTCCTTGCGCTTTCGGCCGCGCTTGGTTGTTGCATAGTCGACTTCTTCTTCTTCACGCTGGAAATCACTCTCCTCCTCGCTTTCGTTCTTCTTACGTTTCTTCTTCTTACGACCTTTTTCTTTTTCATTCTTAGTTTTACGTTTTTTACCTTTTTTCTTTTTACGATTATCTTCAGGGTCGTAATCGTCATCTTCCTCCTGTTTGCGACGAACAAATAAACAAAAGTACAATAAACAAGAGTGAAAGCAAAATAATGACTCATTCGATTGTGATGGGGAAGAAGATGTTATTTTTGAAATATAATTAGCGAGTCTGGGAATACGGCAGAATGCGGAACATCTGATTTATTGTTGTTTTTTTCGGCGGTCAGGTGTTAAGCAAATCAAAGTGTGAAATATTTTTCTTGAATTGAGTGCACGCGTAGTTTTTTTAAGAGGCATTTCAGACAGAGCTTGATGAATACCTACTTTCACTTATTATTTGAAAGCTCTTCGCCGTTATTCCAGTGCAATTCATAGCACTGGTCCAATTTTTCGAGCGTTGCAACTGCCTTAGACCAATGTGAAGAACTCGCAGTGAAATCGTTTTTGCTACTTCTGTAGAACCGTAAGTAACCGTTTCGTTCATTGGTATAGTAAATTTAAAAAGTTGCTCTAGCCTACTGTTCTTCAAGTGGTAAGTCAACTGGACGAACGTCATCAATAGGCAATCTTTTAACCGATAAAGTAGCGAGATAAATTTAGAAAAAAACGATTGTAGTTGCACTTGCTCTTACATAAGTCGTTTAACTTACACAATGTCTAAAATCCAGCGACTTGGGAATGTTTTAAGCGTGCATATTCGATGTTTCAACACCCAGATAGCGCATAGTAGCGAGCTCTACGTGCCTCAAGCCGAGTTTAATGCGTTTGACGGTTTTTAGAATACCACAGTATAGGCTCACTTTTAATGTAAACAAGCTGATTGAACTAAGATCACTTTCTACGCAAAGCAATTTCAAATTCAAATATTAATTGTCAGGAATTTTACACCAGCAATAAACAAATCTACCTAAATTTCTACACAGACTCGGTGCGATTGATATGACCCAGCGAGGCAAGTGATATAATATACTTATCTCTTTTGCAATTCGTAACTTTATCTAGGTTCGCAATAGGCTCTTCAACCCGAGCCGAAAACACTCGAAAACTTCATCGAAAACACACGTTTTCCTATACATATTTCAGTTTTCAAAACGAGTCGTTTAAAGTCGCTTTCCACGAAAACACCACGAAAACGACTTCCAATGGTTGCGTTGTTGAAACAAACACACCTTTTGCAACATTCAGCAGAGCAGCTGATCGCACAAATGTCACAACTCACAACTTAAAATCATTTTCCACACTTAATTGATGGACTAATATTATTTTTAAATGCTCTGAATTAATTTTATTTCTTACTAGCTGTGCCCGCAACTTCGTGCGCGGCGTGAGACTCAAACGTGCCTGATTTTATTTACCCACGGATGAAATGTGTTTCTTTGGAACGATGGGGTCTGATATTTTTCATCCGTTTTCTGTGATCTAACTCGTCTCATTTTTCTAGATCTTGTTGAGCTTTGAGAAAGATTTGACCGTTTTCTCATCGGCATATTTGTTGAAAATCAACAGTCTAGCTAAAACAAAGCGGTGAAGATTTTCAATGTGAAACAATAAATCAAACAAATCTATTTACCTAAAACACCAATTTAAGAAAATTAAATTCAAAAGCGTTTACTGTAGGTATCAACGTAGGTAATATCAAAACAACCACTAAAACAAAAGCCTTAACGGAAATTTGTATCTACACCAACAATAAATAAATCAAACAGCATAATTCATACGTCTTTACTTCTTGAATTCTTCAATTCTTTACTGTAGGTACCAACGTAGGTACATACTATAACATCCATTAAAACAAAAACCTTTCTATATTCTATATACACCAGCGCACGTCATCAACCATCTGCGCATTTCCTCAGAAACACATTGTCGTTTGTCGCTGTTGGTTACATACACATTCACGTCGCGTACTTCTCTTTCGTTTCACATAATTTGGAGAAAACACCACGCAGTTTTTTTTTTCCTATGAACGTGCTTGTGCGATGTGCGCCACCCAACCAGCCCAAAGCAGAACAACGATCAAGAAGCTGATAATGTTCGATTTGAGAAAATGAATTTATTTTTTTCATGTTAGACTTTAGGTCGTAGCTCAGCTTCTAGAGGACATAGAAAGCTGATTGATGGCTTGAAATAACTATAAAAGTGTTATCTCTCCTAATGTCGTTTTCATTGCTTTCACTCGGGGATCGACTGAATATGTAAACCAATGGAACAAGAAAACTGCTTGTGATTGAATCCACAAAAGTATTGGTGGAATGTCAAAATCAAAATAATCTACGGCAGCTGACAGCTGACTTGTATAAAATAAACAAATTACACTTGTGTGAGTGCTTCTTGAGTGGATTCTGTCTTCAAATCAAGAAGCGAAATTCTCTTCTCAGAATCACCAGAAGAGTATTTTTTGTACCAATGGAATGGTTGCAGAAGCGAATTTTTCGATTGCGGACTCTCCCGGAAGCTTTTTTTTTTTGTCCAATGGAAAACTACATAAGTATTTTGTTTTGTTTACATTCATTAAGAATTGTTTGAGTAATGGCAAGTAAAAGGCATTAAAGTCAGAAAAAAACACATTTTGGTCAAAAACGCTCCAAAAAATAGGCATGGCAATGAAAGGAATAGCCCATGTCCTTCGCAGAATCTTAGGGAACATTTCAAAAAAAGTTTCATCGAAATCTGTGCAGTAGTTTTCATGCCATTAGGTAACAAAGAAAATGCCTACAGTTTTATTATATGTATATAGTTAGATATAGATATAGATATATATTTAATGCACAGAAGTTTCAGGACTAGTGTCTCACAGCTGATAGAAACGTCAAATGAAAACTAGTTATTATTCGGTGTGAATGCAATTTCGAGTTTTCGACGAAAACACGGTTTTCGCTGCGTTGTGAAAGGGGTATAACGTCGATTTGTTATAAAAATTTAGTAGGTAAGTATTTTGTTTAAGCAAAACCAAATCTCAGTCAGATATTCGGCCCTAGCGAGGTATCAAAATTCCATTCGAGGTGTCCGACTTCGGAAGAGAAATAAACAATTGCATGACGCACCGAACTCTTAAACAAATTCCGCAACCAATTTCTGTCGGAGGATATCGGAACCAAAAATTTAACAAAAAAATTCACTTCATCGCACTTCAACGTAATTCGCCGATATGCGTTACAAAATGTCCCAAAAATTCTCCGAACAGTTGTTCCGAGTATACCTCGCAGCAAAAATCCTCCAAATCGTATAAAATCGGAGAATTTTTCGTTCAGACGGATAACTCGCTAGGGCCGATTAGTCCATTTAACATCGCCACTTCCGCGAACGAGCTATACGCGCAGTTAGATCTCGTTTTATTGTTGTAAACCATGGAAATCAATCATCTATATGAAAAAACGCCTAATGATAGTTCACTTGACAAGTAACGAATACCTCGCACTACTTGTCAAGTGAACTCACCGAATTTCTACACGTGTTCTGATTCTCACCATATTCCCACTACTACTCACATTACATTCCATTGCATGGGTCAGATTTAAACAAATTTGTATTCAATACACCACCTTCTTTCTTACCGTAGGCTTCAGCGGAACATCAGAATCATTGGACAATTCGGCAGCTAGCACCGACTCCTCCTGGGCTTCCTCTTCATCTAAAAAGGAATAAAAAAACTCGAGAGTAAGGTTCCCAATCCACATGAAAATACAGAGTGCCAACGCGTGCCAAGTTCCCCTGCCAACAGGATCAAAGTTTCCCCATTCACGTGAGTGAATAAATAAAAATCTCAATCTTTTTTTGTTCATTTTTTAAATGTTTGCTTAAAATAAAATAATTTTTTTATTTGTTTTCTTGGGTTTTCTGTTTTCATCATCTCTCAAATTATAACAATAGTATGTATTATTATTTATAATATATATATATATAATTTTTTTTTTTTTTTTTAGTTTTTCTCGCGCATTAAAATATTTTTTTGTTTTTATTTTTTGTTTTACGTTTTTTTCGTTTCTTCCTTTTCACTATAGATTTATAGTTTCAATATATGCATGTAATGTAATATGTGTTTGTTTGTTGCTTCTTTTTTTTTTTTTTTTGTGTTTACTTTTTTGTAGTTTTGCTCAACATTTTCAAAAAGAAAAATAAGAAAAAATCATAAAGATAATAACTAAAACAAATAGTAGAATTAATAAAAATGAAATAAAGAGAACGTGTAATAATAATTATATAATAAAAACTTATATCTGTAAATTCCTCAGTATATATAGATTTTTTGCATTTTTCTTATATTTTTTATTTTTTTTGTTTACTTTTGTTTTGAATCATTCTAATATTGGTATAAAAAACATTACAACACCGCATCGTTTTATCTTTTTGTTTCTGTTTTATTGATTTATATATATGTATGTATATATATCTATGTTTGTTTGTTTTTATTTATAAATGTAATTCTCTTTTTCCTCTGCTCCTATTTCTACCGTATGTTCATTGCCTTTTCAGTAATGTGGATTCCTTCTTCGTTTAGCGAACCTCCTTCCGACGTTTTATCTCTCTTATTTTTTACTTGTTTTTTATCGCACACCGCCCAACACCAAAAAGGCCGAACGTTTTCATTAATCGTAAATGCTCTGTTGTTTTGACAAGTTTATTGTTTAGGAAAAAACAAAAATCAACTCACTTCGGGATAAATTTGTAAATATGTGTTCTTTTTTTTATTTAAAACGTAATAAAAATGTTAACAAATTTTGAGTTGGGCTTTCTCCATCAAATAAATAAAATATTAGAAACAAAAGAAGGGAGTAGAGAGAAAGGGGGTGGTAGGTACAATATCAACCTCTGCAGAGCAACAAAACGGGCGGTGGCCAGACCATATGTTTCAATAATTCTTCGTGTTGATTTGTTTGTTTATTATAATTATATAAATTGTAAACGAACGCGAAATCAAAGGATGAAAATGAAATACGAATAAAATTGCTGGTGGAAAATATATTTCTAGTTTCTGTTGTTTTATTTCGTTAGTACGTAGTTGAATTCCTTGCTGATTTTTGATTATTCGGTTGTGTTGCTGGGTTGCTGGGTTGCTTTTGTTGTCGGTTGAAATTGATTGCAGTGCAAATCCTTACAAAATAATTGTTGCATCAAACAATCGTCAGTAGGCGTCATCATCGTTTGGCATCATATGACGGGATTGCTGATGGTGTATCGCTGGACCATTTTCCATGACACCACTAGTACCGCCGCCAGATAATCCCCTACTGCCGCCGCCGCCGCCAGCGACCCCACCAGAGCCATCGTTCCTTTGCGGTGGTGACGGAGTCATATAGAGTTTATTTCGAGGAAAATAGCCACTGCTGGGCTCTGTACCATTTGACAGATGCTGCTGTGCTGGAGCCACTGCTGCCGGATCTGGGGATCCAGTTGTGGAGGATTGTTGTTGCGTCGCTGCCTGCGCCGTCAACATCTTATCATAATCACTAACAAGGCCTTTAATGTGCGCCAACTTCTCGTGCAGATAATCGAATCGCATTTTGTCCCGCTGATGGGCCTTCTCGTTGCGTATCATCTCGTACTCGTTCACGATTTGCTTCTTTATATTGCTGTAGTCTGCATGATTACGGGCACTGCAAAGGCGGGTGGCCAACATTTGAAAACGCTGGCCAACGTTGTCGATCTGGCTCAAGAGCTGGCGGTATTCGGCATAATCATTCTCAAATTCAGTCTTGTAGTGACGACGCTGCTCGATAGTTGTGATCTTCGTGTACTTACTGAAGTCATAGCTGGGTTGCTGCGATTGTGATTGCGTTTGTTTCGGCTGCTGTTGTGGCGGCGGCAGCGCTTGTTGCTGCTGCTGCTGTTGCTGTTGTTGTTGTTGTTGTTGCGTATGTCTCTGGTGATGCTGCTGTTGTCTGGGTAGCTGTTGTGGCGGCGGCAGCGGTTGTTGCTGCTGTGGCGGCTGCTGGTAATGAAGTGGCTGTTGCTTTTGTTGTTGAGTAAGATGCTGTTGATATTGCGATTGTTGTTGTTGGTGCTGCTGTTGCTGTTGCTGCGACTTATGGCCGTAAATACCGCTATGGTGATTTGATGCTGGTGCCGTAATTGTTTGTTGTTGCTGCTGCTGATGTTGCTGTTGTTGTTGTTGGCTTGGCGAATATATGACACTCTGTTTGTTGTTGTTGTTATTGCTGCTACTGCTGCTGCTGTTGAGGGTGCTCGGTGATGATGTTTGCTGTCTACTATTGCCTCCGCCACTGGTGCTGTTATAAGGCGACAAGTTCTTGGCTGGTACCGCTGCCTCGCTGAATGGGCTCTTGTTGTTATTGTTGTGATATAGCTTAAGACCCCCAGATACCGTTGAGACCCCACTCCCCACTGCGCTCCGCCTGCTATTGCCAACTCCACCCATCATAAACTCATCGTTGTCCAAAACAGAGTAACTCAGGTCCACCGAATTCTCGTCGGCATCAATGTGATTTTGATTGTTCATTGGATTTTGATTCTTCTCGGTGCCACCCATTGGTCCCGACAGGACAGCGCTCGCACTGTTACTGCTGCTGTTGGTGTCCTTTTTGAAGTGACTTATTCTCGGCTTCTTTGACATGGGGTCTTCGTAGCAGCGATCCCGATGATCAAGACTAGGTGGCCGTTTAACAGCTGGTGGCGGACTGCCGTTGTGTGTACTAGTTGGGCTCTGTCCAGACGTTGAACTACCAGCGTCTGAGCTAATTGGCGGAGTAAGATTCTGTGGCTTACGTCGCTTAAGCATCTGTAGCTCTTGTTCTGTGTAAAACTGCCAATTCTCGTTCACGTCGTTCCACATCGGCCGCTTCAGGTTGTAGGTGTTGTCACGCATTGTTGAAATCTCCTTCAGTATCGTGCTTATCAGCGACTTTTCACGGTCCCTTATACCCTCGTTCTGCAGACGGGAATACAGTTCAGGTTTCTTGAATGGCTTGAGTGCCAGCAGGTGTATCAATCTCTCTCGTATGTTTCGCTTGGTAATATCGTTTCCTTTGTGGCGATTGGAATTCATACCGATTCCGGGTCCATTTCCGCTACCCAATGTTTTGCCTTTCGTTCGATTGTTTCCGGCTAAGTTTGGACCGTTTTTGTTGTTGGAATTTGTCTTCATCTCTGGACTGTTGCCGTGAAAGTAACCATTGTTAATGCCCGACGTACCCGAACCAGCGGCTGACGACAACGCCGACGATAGAGATGAGGCAGATGTTGGCATGCCAACGAGATTGCTGTTGTTCTGGCTATTGCTGTTGTTGGAACTTCTGGACGAGGACATTGATGGATTCGGTGATCTTGAGTTTGATGATGTCTTGAGTGGGTGGCTGTTGATGCTGCTGCTACTACTACTATTATTAACAATCGACGCAATCGGACTGCAATTGGAAGATATTAAATCTCGTTTAGGAAGCACACTGCTACTACTATTAATTCCACCGCTAATTCCATTCCTGCTTCCATTGCCACTCCCACTGTTACTTATATTGCCATTATTATTGCTTCCAGACTCTCTGCCTCCTCCGCCCCCACTGCCAATGCTATTTTTCAACTTCACCTTCCTGCCAATGTCCGTTTGATTCGGTTTGATCTCCCTGGTGCACTTGTTTTTCTGCGTTTCCTCGGCGACAGCCATGCGATGTCTGGTCTTTTCGTAGACATCATCGTTCGCCTGTATCCGCATCTTGTATGGCAGTGTACCCAGCACGTCCAGGTCATTTTGTGTCTGTTTAATGCACTCGAATGATCCCTCAATATCATCAATGGCAAATCCAAACTTCTGGCCTTCACTGTCGTCTGCCGTTGGGAATGATATGACACCACCGTTCCCAATAACTTGGATCTTAGCTCGTGCGCTGCATTTGGTCTCGTTCTTTTGGTATTCTTCGACGGCACGGTACGCGGAATCGGTTAACTTTACGAAAATAAACTGCTTGCTCTCATCTATGCAATTCTGAGACATTCCATAGTTGCCAGTTTGAATATGAGGAAGCCATTTTGACGACACACATGAATTTGTCATAACTTGTTAGTTGAGTGTAGGCTATTGCTCTCTTTTTTCGTCGCACTGTCTTGCGAGCCCCACTGGTAAACAGCTGCTGCCACTATCTTGCTCCGTCTTACTAGGTCTTTCCCTTCTTCTTCTCTTTTTCTTCCGATTCTCTGCTTCTCTCCCCTACGATTCTCCTCCTACGATTTTTCTCTTGATTGCTATTGCTGCTGATACTTTTTTCACAATTCTTCTTTTTTTTCTCCTCTACCTTTTGATTATTTATTATTTATATGGGCATCTACGTTTTTTCGACTAATTTAATTGGGTTAAGAGAAGTAAACTTTCAACTATGTTGTGGTTGTGGCTGCATAATATGGTCACATCCACCACTGGCTAGGAAAAATCCCCAAAAAAAAGGAAAATCCTCTTGTCGTCGCCGTTTTTTTTTTTTCTTCCCTTTTCTATTTTTTATCGCACACACTGCAGCACACACAGCAACACAGAAAATGAAAAAATAATGGAAAAAAAAAAGAGAGCAACAATCGAAATTTTAATTCTTTCAAGTAGGATTTTTTTTTTTTTTTTCCGAGTCTATAAAAATTTCCAACTATTTTCGACACTTTCTGTTGTTCCAAAAAGTCCAAAAAATATATGTATTTCTGGTTCAGCAAGTACGCCACAGGACCAATTTAAAGGGAAGAACTTTGCACTACACAAACCTTCACGGTACTTTCATATATGTAATTGAATTTTACTTTTATTTTTTATTTAGTTTCCTTTTACCCTTTTCTTTAGAGTTTATGGAATTGCTTGTGACTTTTGAAAATATGTAATATATTTTTGATATTTGCCTTTGATTAGTTTGTATTTTTTTTTTCTTTTCACAAAAATAAGTCGATGAGAATGAAAAGAAGAAAAAAAAATCGCACACACGCAGCAGAGCAATACTTTCACTTTATATTTCGATGGTAACCGTTTGAGATGGAGTTGGAATTTTCAATGCAAATTAAACACTAGTTTGTTGTTGGGTAATGGAAGTTTGAGAATGTATTTAATTGGCATTTATAATGAGTAAAATTGTAAATTAAATTTTTCCAACTAACAAGAGACCCAAGTCAAAGTCAAAAATCACGTCATGGCTGCCACGTCCAAGCAACAATGAATTGAAATTGTATGGAATTATATGTGCGCGTAGTACGTTGATCTCGCTCTTTCCTTTGTGAGCTAGACGGAGGAACGAATGGAATGAAAAGGTAGGAAAGAAATGGAAAATTACAGAAGAATAGATGAGCCTTTTGCCCATGGGGGAGGGAGTGGGGTGAAAAATGTCAGTGCGCATTGTTTTCAAGGCGACTGGCAGTGTTCAGCAGCGCGGGGAAATTTCCAATTAATGTGGAAATGAAAATGGAAAATCATTTTCGACTGCACATTTGTGTATATTATTTGGCAGAAGTTTGAATCGCTTGTACCATAGGTGGAAATGCGATTGTTAAGACTCCATTGCAAAAAAGTAATGTCAAATTCGGGTACGATATTCAACATTAATTTACAAGCAACATTGCAGTTGATATTTTGAAGTTTCGTTTCGATACTTTTTTAAGGAATTTGCATAACTCTACCAATTCAAATCCATTTCAAAGTTACTGGATATTTCAATATTGGCAAAAAAAAAAAAAATCTTTGTCAATCGATGACACATTAAATTTAGCATTTCAAAATGTTGTAAACCCTCGAACGACATGGGTACAAATATATGGAACTTTCCTATCACAACTCATTGAACACTTTTCATATATGGAACATAATGAAAAGTAAATGCAACCCATATAGCCATCTCATCTTCGCTGTTTAACTTCTCTCTTTTACATAATTGCAAATTAACCCCAATAGGTTGGAAAAGGGTAGATTAAAGACGCAAGCACTACATACACAAATCCTAAAAACTTCCCATTTTCACCTGTCTGTCAACAAGTAAATATGCTCCCGAAAATTTGACCAATATTTCACTCCCATCCATTCCGCTGCACAAAGATATCCCTCTCACGTACTAAATTATTCCATTCGTATGTCAACTGTTTATAGGAACAAGATCGTTCCCATTTGTAACGCTGAAGCGAGATAACTATATGAATTAAATTTTTCATTTTCGAGAAAAAAAAGAAAAGAGAACCCAACAATTTTTGTTAACATGCCTAATTTCACAGAAAAATCACCGAAAACTGTAAAATTCAACAGGAAATACCCAAAATATATCACTTAATCAAACGCTTGCAAAGTATTTTCCGAATCAAAAACATTGTTGAGGGAAAAAATTGCATCATGAACATGGCACGCGGGAACAAAGCAAATTTGGCACACGAAATTTGCAATCAATAAATACCGGTATAAAATGCATTCACTTACCTTGGAAATTATCATCATTGTCTTCCTCAGATGCCATTTCACAAATTAAACGTAGATTTCACTCAATAATCAAACTAAAAGTGCCTTAAAATGCCGAGAATTAACCACCATGAAGCAATGGACGTCAAAACTCTTCCAAAGCGGCTTCAAACATGGCGGACCAGTGCAGACTGAGTTTGTGTGTGTGTGTAGAAAGTCAAAACAAAATATGAATTGGAATGGAATTTATTTAGAATGTTATCGATATTAGGGATATTTAGAAATTAAGCAGGACACACAATGAAAATTTTGTTTTTCGGTCATTCTATTTTTCAAGTCAATATTGTATTTTTTTTTTGCCAATGCAAATATGTTGATTTTGATGCAATGCCTTTCTTTGCTGTAGAAAAAATTGCACGAAAACCTAAACAAACTCCACCATTTCTTAAACTCAAACTCACTTGGATTGGCAAATTTGAAGCAAATCTGAGAAGATAAAATCTAGATTCGCGAAAGTGTTCTGAAATCTGAAAAAGATTGCCTTTGCCTTGCGAACAAAAAAGTTATCTGAGAGGAAAAAAGTGATTTGAGTGCGCGCAATCGAATACCACATTACAATGCTATCGATATTAGGGATATTTAGATATTAAGCAGGGCCCACAAAGAAAGCTTTGATTTTTCGTTCATTCTACTCAGGACTTTTCTAGTCGAACTTGTTTTTTTATTATTTTCTATTCATGCCAATGCAAATATTTGTTGTAATTTGCTCTAACATATGACAACAAAAGATTTTTTTATGCATTTTTTTATTGCATTTATTTGAAAATGCAATAAATTAAATAAAAAAGATATGGTAAAAAAAACGAAGCAATTCTAGACAAATTTCTTGAAGTTAAAAAAAAATAATGCTTGCATTTTACATGCAACTTACAACTTACATCTTACTTCGCAGCTAACAGTAGGTAATAGATGTAAAATATAAAAGAAGTTTGACAAGTTTTGTTTCCAAAAACGCACAATGAATTCAAAAATTGTTTTGTAGGTATATACAGCCAAGTAAACTAATCTTCGCTTCGATAACATTTGCCCTTAATTATCTAATTAAGGTCGCTGAACGCGCTTACCCATTAACTCTAATGTCAAAATTTCGACTGTCATTTGAATTGAACTAATCAGCAGAACCAAAACGTTTAGTTTTTATTATTTGTCGGTGGCATTAGAAAATAAGTTTGTAATTTCCAAAGACACGAACATGACGTACTATTCACGTAAAGAAATTGAAGATCTGCATTCGGACATATCATCTATTGTCTCTAAAGCTGTTGGCTCTGATGACCGCTCTCTGGTCAACACAATCGAGCACTGCCTCTACAATGGATATGACAAACGTCGCATAGGAGATAAAATTGCCACTGTGGTGGACTCAAAGAAAGCCTCTCGTCTTACGGATAAGATCCTGCAACACTTGGACGATTATCGGAGCAACGCACAGAAGCCAAAGAAACGCTCTAACGATGAACCAAGCAACCGCGAAAAGGATGTTAAAAAGCAACGTGTTGAGGAAGCAAAACCACCAGCGGCCGCGAAAAATGCTAGCATTCAAGAGAAACAAGATTCCAAGCCTGCTGCAAGTAACCTTAGTTCCAATCAAATCAAGTTAATGATGGCAAATGCACAGCGAGAGATTGAAGAACGCAAGAGAGCTCTAAGCAACTTGAAATCTAAAGATCCTGTTTCTGTTGCTGATTCACAAATCGGATTTCCTGCTGCATTAGCCTCGCAGGTATTTGCCAAGAAGCCGGAAGATTCGGAGAAAGCTCGCAAAATTGCAGAACTGCAGGCACAAATTCGAGCCAAACTCTCTGGTACTTTGGCGAGTATCATTCCTCCGCCTGTGCAGGATCGCCCAAAACCACTCATTCTCGATGATGAGGGTAGAACCATTGATAAGAGCGGCCGGGCAGTCAACATTCCGACACTGACTCCCACACTGAAGGCAAACATTCGCGCTAAAAAGCGAGAAGTTTTCACAAAGAATCAAGTCATCGACAAAGCTGGTCCCGATGATAATGTGAAATTCTTTGATGACCGGATTGCTCTGAAGCCGATTCTTCGTAACAAGAGGATGTTGCGATTCCATGAGCCAGGTAAATTTCTCCAAATGGCTGAGCGTATGCGCATGAAGTCACAGCTGGAAAAGCTGCAAAACGAGATTTCACAGATAGCCAGGAAGACGGGCATCAGTTCAGCAACCAAATTGGCCCTGATCGCCCCAAAGCAGGACACACCAGATGATGTACCCAGCATGGAGTGGTGGGATTCGGTTATACTGGCCAATGACCTCAACACAATGGACAGCAATGGAAAAATTTGCATTCGGCGATCGGCCATCACAAATTTGATTGAGCATCCAACGCAGATGAAACCACCTAGTAAGTCGATAGTTTCCTGGTCTGGCTTCTGTCGACATTTACTTATCTGCATTTTTCTCCTTTTTTAGATGAACCCCTTAAACCAGTATATCTGCCCGTGTTCCTGACCAAGAAGGAGCGCAAGAAGTTGCGTCGCCAGAACCGCCGAGAAGCCTGGAAGGAAGAGCAAGAGAAAATTCGATTGGGATTGGTGCCACCTCCAGAGCCCAAGCTACGAATCTCAAATCTCATGCGTGTGCTCGGGACAGAGGCTGTCCAAGATCCGACCAAGATTGAAGCGCATGTTCGCGAACAGATGGCCAAACGGCAGAAGGCCCACGAAGACGCAAACAATGCGCGCAAACTTACCACCGAACAGAAGAGAGACAAAAAGATTCGAAAGATCAAAGAGGACACCTCCTGTGGTGTCCACGTCAGTGTCTATCGCATTCGAGATCTTCAAGATAACGCCAGCAAGAAGTTTAAAGTGGAGACCAATGCGAAGCAACTGCATATGACGGGATCGGTAGTGCTTTTCCGCGACTGTTGTGTCATCGTGGTCGAGGGTGGTCCAAAACAGCAAAAGAAATACCGCCGGCTGATGCTTACTCGCGTCAAATGGGAGGAGGACATGGTCAAGAACCCCGATGGTCAAGAGGTTCCGAATTCGTGTGTCCTGGTCTGGGAGGGCACCAGTCAACGTCGACACTTTGGCGAAATTAAATTCAAAGTCTTCCCCATGGAGAAGATGGCCAGAGAGTTCTTCCAGAAACATCAAGTCGAGCATTACTGGGACCTGGCATACTCGGGAGCGGTTCTAGAAGCTGCCACTGATACTTAGACTTTAGAAACTTTGGGTTGTTGACTGATAAACAAAATAAATCGTAAAATGTAATTTTCGACAAAAATCAATGCAGGTGCTGTTTCACTTTATTCACAAGAACATGCTTAACTGTGATGAGTAGGCTCTGGTTGACTTTCAGAGCGTAGTTGGTGAGTTTCTCAATAGTATCGTACGTCATGAAGCCTTTTTGAAAGCATTCCGCGATTTGATTCACTGCAGACAGACCCGCAACGACACAGAGGCCATGTTCACCTTCGACTTCGAGCTGGACAAGTTCCTCTTCAGCAGCTGAAATTAACAGAATTGAATTATTTTCCTCGATATCACGTCTGTGGAGCATACCAGTAGGGTTCAGGAATATGTGCTCGTCCAACATGCACAGTGTGGATGCAGTAATAACATCATAAATGGGAATCCCGCCCTCGGCTAACGCAGCACCACAACAATTTATTGCCGAACTTAAGACGCAACCATCATCTTGCAGGACGTAGACCATTATATCGATTTGAAAATTAGGGAACTCATGCAAGCAGATTACTGGTTCCAGGGCTTTCTTCAGTGCAACGCTGAGCGACTGTTCCTTTTTGACGAGGTTCAGAGTGCGATCATTGGTTGCAAATGGAGCATATTTTAGATCACAAGATATCACCCCCAGCGCACTGTCAATGAGTTCAAGTTAAACACAGAACACTTATGTGTCATCAACTTACTTCTTCTTCGACTGTTTGCTTATTTCCCGTGGCGGCAAAATCGCACACATTAGTTTGGTGTTCCCGTACTCCAAATATGCTGATCCCTTCACTTGGGAGAGTATCCCGACTTTTAAAACTTCAAAAGAAGATTGTTAAGATTAGCTACAAACGTACAAGAGAGAGATTTTTGTTTTTTTTTCTTTACATGTAGGTCTGGGATTTAGCTCCAACGAATTTTGGTTATTTTCCAATGTTTGATTGGCTTCCTTCAGTGGGGCTTTGAGATAGACGGTATATGGAATGGAAGACTCTGGGTAGAGGGATTTCCTGTTCGCTGGTGGCATTGCTTGATTGAGGTATTTAAATCGAAATTGTTTTAAACATCAAATTTAAGAAGCGTGTTGATTCTACTTGGTGCTGCTTGGGTTTTTGTTAACAGCTCATCAGGAAATGTCATGCAATGAACGCATTCGAAGCACAATCGGTACAGGGTGACTTATTGAATTCTTTAAATATGGAATTCCGAAACGATTTGATATTTGAATCAAAAATAATGCTTATGACAGACAGCTAAATAATCACAAAATAAAAAATTAGCTTTTATGGGTATATTTCGTATAGAACAAAAAAATAATAAATAATACTTTCTGTTTTACGATTCGAACATCTACAAAGAAATGTCGCTTAAAGGGGTTATACAATTTTATGTAATAGTTTCAACTCTCTTTTCGCACAAACTTTACTGTCTCAAAAGAAGGCAACAATTCTGTGTAATATTACATTTATTTCACAGATTTGTAAACAGAAACAATCCTCCGTAAACTAAAATAATTCATAACTTACCTATGCGTAATACGTTTTATGCATAAATCGGCTAGTTCTCGCTATTCATTTGGAGGCAACCGGAAAACTTCATCTGTCGAAGTGGCATACTTTCTTTCAATAGACTTTATTTGAGTGAACATGGAAACAAGTGGCGGTACATAATTATTTCTTTGCATGTCATTTTTGATTGTTCGCTAGCTACTCATTTCATATAAATAACCTGCACTTTACTATTACCTATTCTATTCTACTACAAGTTTCTCAATTACAGTTCATTCTAAAACATCCCAGTTGTCAATCTTCGAACACACCCTCAGTCCCATTTTTCATATTTTGGCTAAAATTAACCCATCAAGCACTTCGTTCCGAACCAATCCCTCAAGGTTCCTTTTCTTGAAAACTGCACATGGCGTGAGAAGTTCGCTCAGGTTATTCGATCTTACTCATGCCAAATAGAGCACATTTCAAGGCAGTTTTCTAATAAATTTATTTTCGAGTGCGTGGTCAATCTTTTTATTTTCACCGTAAGTAAAATCTCACCGTTTGCGAAATTTACCCAAAAAAAAATTGCAGGCCATTTGGTCCGTTTCACTCAACTTGACATAAAACCTCGTCCTCCTCCCTGCCGTTATTCGAAACCCTTCAGTTTCTAAAAAAAAAGAAAGTCCGCAACTGTGGAAACGAAACGTCTTGAAGGAAGTACAACAAGGACGGTAATAGTTGTGTGAAATTTCAACTTCCCAGTGGAACGTTATTATCTACGCGAACGAAATATAAACGAAAAAGACGAATAGAGTTTTATTTTTGCAGTGGCATTTTGTAATCTCTTGCGGGACGGGAACGTGTGTGCGCCTAGTCAAACGCCATATTTTGCCACGAGAACCTTTCGTCTTGGGGCAATTAATACAGAATTATTTTTTTTATACCAACGCACGAAATTCGTCCCATTTGTTTTTAACGCCGTTTGCATATTTATTTATATTTAGTTCTCCACTCAACAAATATTTAATTTAGTTTAACGTTAATATCTTAGTTTTCGAAGTGAATCAAATTCTGTCACACAAAAGTACTTCTACAAGGAATTAAAGAAAACTCAAGATGTCCGAAGAGACGTCCGCCGATCGCAATGTGGAAATCTGGAAAATCAAGAAACTCATCAAGAGTTTGGAAATGGCCCGTGGGTGAGTACCAATTAAAATCATTTTGTCAGTATATATTTCTGCTTCTTTATTTGCAAGAGAATCAAAGAAATGTACGTTGCTAAGCTGTTCGCACCAACTTTCTTTGTCCATTGTCTTTGTCACTTTTTTTTCGTTCGTAATGCCTCAGCATTTTTAAAGTGAAACATTTTGATGTTCATAAGATAAACTGTGTCCAAGAATCGGTCACAGAGATTCGGTAGATTCTAGAGTATTTTATTTTTACTTCAGAAAAAAGAAACGCCTCTGTAGGGAGTTGACTTTCTGTGAGAGCTCTATGCTCTACCACTCCTCTGTCGTCAATTTCCTCGTTTTTGGTGCGCGAAGCCGAACAAAAAAATTATTCATGAGGTGGAAATTGCAGTGTCGAGCGAAAAGAGCAAAGACAAGGAGCACACAAATAAAAAAAAAAAGTTATTTGAAGGTTGTTTAATTAAATTTGCAAAACATCATCACAATTGTTGGTGGGTTGCGGGTTCTTTTTTGTTTTTGTCGCTTTTGTATTTTTATCATTCTGCCTATGTTCTCATTGCGACGGTGCACTTCGCCCTTTCACATTCGCACTTGCGAAGAGACACATGTCTCCCGCTTGTTCTAATGAAGTGCACACAGCATGCAATGCACTTGTAAACAAATGGTTATCGCCTTTGGTTTATCTTCCGTGGTAGAAGGTAAATGCAACTTGTTCTAGTTTTGCGTGCCCATGTTATATAAGTTTGCTTTTACTTCACATTTATGCCTATGGTCGGTCAGCAGTAAGAAACTCTAACTCTAAACCAGAAAGTGTATGCTAAAACCTTCAGTAAACAGTTAACTTAGTAGGCAGGTCAGTTGCTGTATGCTTGAGAACGCGCAACACGTTGGCCATTCGTAACGAGGTTTTGCCGTTCGAGTAGTTGGGTGGACGCATCTAGTTCGATCCAGTTTAAGCTCAATGGAGTTTGTTTGATGTTGAATTTTTGGGTAGTTTTTTTTTTATATACATATACATATATAATATATGGAGCCACCAAGGTGGGAATGTGTCACGCAGTTAGATGACGTATGCATGTGAAGGCATTGGATTTTTTTCTTCGAAATGGTTTTGATTAATCGGATTTCGTTTTGCTATGTCGACGGTAGTGGACGTTAGCTCGGCACTGATGCGACTGTACCACGTTTGCAGAAACTGATTGTTTTATGGGATTTTCTTCACTTTTTTAATGGAATGAATAGATACTTAACGATTTGATAAGCGGCATGTATTTCAAAGCAGTTGAATTAAGTTTCTACGAAACAAATGTATGACTTCAGTTACGGTGTACGCAAGAGCCCCCTACTCCTTGACACGTTTTAATCAATAATTACTCGCCCTCAGTAAAAAAAAACTCAGTTCATCCCTTCGTTTAGCTAGAACTCTTCAGTTATACGCACTCGTCAGTTAAAATTTGCAGTCATAAATAGCAAATTTTGCAGCAATTGTTGTTCATGTTCATAAATCAACCATTTGCATTGATTGTGATTTTTAAGAAGAACATTATGGATAATGGAACGGATTTCCAGTGATGTTCGCAAGCAGAATGAAACCACAACAAATATTTAGGTATTTAGGGCTGCGTGTGCTCTTAACTCGCTTGTTCCAGCTGTCCGTCTGCACTATCTCATTCCTTCCGTCGACTAGTTGTGGATTTGAGGTCGTTTACCTGTAGAAGAATAGAGAAGGAGCTGGAAATTGTGCGTGCACTCGAACGATTATGAAGCGCTGACCGAAAGGGTTCGATAAAATCGTGCAACTCGAGTGTGAGATAAGCCTAGACGACGCGACGAAGTCCTTATCTATCGGTATAGGCTACAAGTTCATATTAACCTCTCATATTCGTGTGTCTAACCTTATTTTGATTACTATTTGAGTTTTAATTTATTGCAAAAGTTGTAAAGACAAATTCAACAGATCTTAATGCCAGCACATGCTTTTTCTCTTTCACAGCAATGGCACCAGTATGATTTCTCTAATTATTCCACCAAAGGATCAAATTTCCCGTGTAAGCAAAATGTTGGCGGATGAATTTGGAACTGCGTCAAATATTAAATCACGTGTCAATCGGCTGTCTGTCCTAGGTGCCATAACATCTGTGCAGCATAGACTTAAACTATACACCAAAGGTATGTAGAGCGCTCCCCAACTAATCGCACTGAAAAGTTAACCATAGATTTGGAAATCTTTGTTCTGCTTCCGCGTCGTTGCAGTGCCTCCAAACGGTTTAGTTATATATTGCGGCACCATTGTCACAGAAGAGGGCAAAGAGAAGAAAGTCAATATCGATTTCGAGCCCTTCAAGCCAATCAATACATCCCTGTACTTGTGCGATAATAAGTTCCACACGGAAGCGTTGACCGCTCTACTTGCGGACGACAACAAATTCGGCTTCATCGTTATGGACGGTAATGGAGCTCTATTCGGTACGCTGCAAGGTAACACCCGCGAGGTATTGCACAAGTTTACAGTGGATCTGCCGAAGAAGCACGGTCGTGGTGGTCAGTCTGCGTTGCGTTTCGCTCGGTTGCGTATGGAGAAGCGTCACAATTATTTGCGAAAAGTTGCCGAAGTTGCCACACAGTTGTTCATTACGAATGATAAGCCGAACATTGCGGGGCTTATTTTGGCCGGTAGTGCTGATTTCAAAACCGAACTCAGTCAATCTGATATGTTTGATCCTGTAAGCAAATTGTTTTCTGTAGTTTTCTTGAAAAGTATTTGCGCTCACTGAATTGGATTTTTTTTGTTTGTTCTCTTTAGAGACTGCAATCGAAAATCATTAAGCTGGTGGACGTTTCCTATGGAGGCGAAAACGGATTCAATCAGGCGATAGAACTGGCAGCCGAATCATTGCAAAATGTCAAATTTATTCAGGAAAAGAAACTCATCGGCCGTTACTTTGATGAAATTTCTCAGGTAATTGACAAAATTAGATTGATGACTTGCAACCCCGATGCAATCTTTGAATTTGATTCGTTCTCAGGATACAGGTAAATACTGCTTTGGCGTTGAGGACACCCTCAGAGCATTGGAACTTGGATCAGTCGAAACATTGATTTGCTGGGAGAATCTAGACATTCAACGCTACGTGCTTAAGAACCATGCCAACTCCACGTCGACCACAGTATTACATCTAACGCCCGAACAAGAAAAGGACAAATCACACTTTACCGACAAGGAAGTTAGTTCGCCATCACATTCTCATATCTAAATCGCACTTACATTTTTGTTACCTTTCGCAGAGTGGGGTCGAAATGGAATTAATCGAGTCTCAACCGCTTCTGGAATGGCTTGCGAACAATTACAAAATATTCGGTGCTACACTTGAGATCATTACCGACAAATCTCAGGAGGGTAGTCAGTTCGTCCGGGGCTTCGGTGGAATAGGAGGTGAGTCTTTTTGTTTCTTCTCTGAATTCCATGTAAAGTCCTCTGAAATTATTGCTAATTCCACTGACAATATGAATTTGTATCATATTCAGCCTTATTGTGAGTTTCGCCCGAACAATATTCCACCCGAAAAAATTGACATTTCATTTTCCGCTTATCATGAGTTCCGGGCGAAAAATTGTTGATGTTCGAAAAAATTCCCCTTATTGGCAGCACTCTTTCGGGCGGAATATACTGCTATTTTCCACATACATTTTCCATTTGTTTTTTAGAGGCGAACAACCACCCTCTGCAAAGAAACGCAAACAACCTGCTAGTTTCACAATGGGTGGAATCGCAAATTTTTGAATGCTGGTTTATTGATTCTATAGTACTGATGAAATCTTAAAAAAATAGCACAATATTTATTTACAAAAATGCAAAAAACGATTGATTCTTACAATGGTTCGCGCAACTCCAAAGGATTGGATGTATCTCGCAAGTGCCTTCGAGTAAGTCGTTCAACAGTATTTCCTTCTTCTTCCTCTTGTATTAGCATTCGCAGTGCTATGCTATGCATTTTTATAATAATTCTTCTTTAAAATACCTACCTAAATAAAGTAACAAGCAATTTTAAACTTTTCTTTATTTTTTTCAAGCTGTCAAAACACATATTAGGTGTGTTCGTCTGTGTTCGAAATATCACTGTCGATTCGAAGTTTGCATTCGTTCGGGCGAAACTCGCAATAGCTTTAAGAAATTCGGGCGAACAGAATTTCGCCAGGTGAAAAATTTTCCGGGCGAAACTCACAATAAGGCTGATTAAAAAAGAAAAGAAAAACAACAACAAATCATTTTCTTCCATATTTTTCCATTTTAATGCTGCCACGTTAATAACTAAATACATATGCCTATTTTACAAACCCCTTTTCCGTTTGTTGGGCCACTGACTATGTAAAAATTTGCCGTGCTACTTGTTTGACACAAACGTAGGAATCTTGCGCTACAAAGTAGATTTCCAATCGCTTCAAGCCGACGAACCTTTGGATGATGTTGACCTTGATGATTACTAAACAAATAAACCTAAAAAAATAACGAACACAAAACAAGTTAATACGTATCTAATAATAATAAAAAAAAAAAAAAAAAACATGAAAAAGGAGAGCAATGTGTAGCGAAAATCTTCACTCAACCAATGGCACCAAAAGAATCGCATCTTCTTGTGCAGTTTCGTTTATTTTGGTTTTCTATTATCATTCTAAACAGAAAAACAAACAATTTTGAAATTTATAAATTTAGATCGCGTGCATTTCTATTGTAACATTTAATTTAAAAGATAAACTATAAAAAAAAAAAATTCAAAAAAACCTGTCGTGCATAGTATTGTCATGTATTTCAGAAAAAAAGATTTTAAGGCTAATATTTCTCCCAATTGTATAAAAAAAAAAAAAAAAAAAACACTTATCATGAAGTTCGAACTCACACACACGTATTAAAATAATCCCCTTTGAACAAGAAACAAAAAATTAACAAAAACCCGCATTCAAACGTAAAATCACCGCGTCTTTCTGCCTAAGGTAATTTCCTGATGACGTTATTTGAATGTTGTGTGTTTTCTTTATGATTTTGATTGTTATAGCTCGTTTTATTTTCATTGCTGCATGCTAAAATCAGTTGGTTTTCCTTTTTAGTTGTAATTTTTCGTTGATTTATCAGCACGTAATCGAGTTGGGTACAAACAAAACCGAAGTTGTTCCTTCATGATTTGAACGTTTGGCGATCTTAATTTAATTATTGGCTTGTCCATGGAACTACTGCGAAATGATATAGCAGGCAGGACACACAAGTCTGAAACTCACCATATAAAGAATGTAATATAAATAAATGATGGTGTTTTCCCGAGTTTCTGTTTTGTCTCCAACTGTCCTCTCGGGCAGGCACACTTCGTTAATATTTACCATACAAAGCTTTAAACAAAGTCGCCAAGAATACTGCGGTCTATGCAAACGAAATATTTGACCCCTTCTGATCTGACCATAGTAAGGCGTTCATTCGCCCCCAAACATAAACATAACCTTACTTTTTCTTTCACCTTTTCACTGACTTTTCACAAGTTCCTCTTTGGTGTCACCCCAATCTTTATGGCGTATTATGAAATCCTACTGCGACTCGGCCCACACATTGCTCCGACATCGAGGAGGGCTTTATCGCTCCATCACTAAAATATATTCACAAACCCTACTCGATTTATGTACTGAACTCGAGGAGGTTTCCTGTTCTTCAATTATGCTTTTTCTTCATTAAACACACAGAATCACTTATTATAGACACGATTTAAATCGAGGTACACTCGAATGTTTGCCAAAAGCACATAACCGCACTGAATCTTCCACACACGAGTACACTTCCATTTGTTCTGAATAAAAGCAAAACCAAGCCCAGCTCTCGTCGCGACATGAAGAGTGCTCTGAAATGTAGTTACCATTACGACACACACACTTTATGTAAACCTAGTGCCCGCTCTGTGCACTGTGTAATTGTAAACGCACCCCTCCTCGATGATCACACAGTGGCGAGTCGTAGTAGGAGATTATAATACGCATCGAATTTTTTCGTGTGTCAAAACCAAAAGTGTTGTTCAACTTACAACAGCTTGCGCTACGGAAATATCGAAATGTACTTGGATCCCCGACAGGATCTAAACAGCGCAAATGGGGTATGTACTTACAGCTGCAGGGAACTCGATTTCGCTCGATATTAGCTCACTCCTGGCCTTCCTTCAGATTTTTATATTACATTGCTTTACGAAATCCGTTAGTGCCTATTTTTCGTTGTATTAAAAATCATTACTACAATTGTTGTTAGCATAATGTTTGTTTTGAGTATTTGTATTATTATATTCGTCTTTTTTTTTCGTATCTTCTGTTATCGGACAAAAAGTATTCCTTGCTTATTATTTAACAACAGCATATTATAACAAAAATACCATTGCTAATGAACACCAAAACCCGTGTCCTCTCTCTTTCTCCCACAGGCATTTTGCGTTACAAAGTAGACTTCCAGAGTATGCAGCTAGATGAACTGGATAACGATTGTTTCGATTTAGATGATTATTAGACAATTTTTGAGTTCGTTTTTTTTTTTTGGTAAATTCATACCTCAGAAGAAAAAAAATATATATATTTCGCAATATAACAATAAATTGAAAACCAATTCAATTATAAAATAAATCTAAAAACAAAAACCTAAAAAACAACACAAACACCAATATAAAAAGAATAAACATGTATAAAATATTAAATTGCGAAGAGAAAAATAAGAAACAAATCATATATACAATATTTACTAATTAATTGATTGATAAAAAAAAAGAGTAAAAATATTATAAAAAAAATGAACACACACACATACACTTTGAAAACTTTTTCCAAGCCAACAACAAGTGAAACAACAAAGGGGAATACAAAATCTAAAAGAGATCTGTCTGTGCCTCTGGCGGAAGCCTATTTTGAGCTTTAGTCGAACTACTGCTGTTCATTTTCATATTATTATCTATTTTTTTTTTTTAAGTCTTAAAAAAATATAAACAAGCAACTAATTTAATTTACCAAGATAAGCTAAAATAAAAAAAATTACAATAAGTGAGAAATCGTGTATTGTATTGTGAGTGGCACAGGCCCTAAAATCGAGGGCTATTGTTTTTTGTTTATTTTTGTTGTTTAAACGAAAGCAAGTGCGAAATATGAACGCATCAGCTGTCAGAAATTTAGTAAATCAAAAAAGGGGTAAATTATGTATAAAAATCAAACTATTTCAACTCATTTTTATTTTTTTGTTATTAAACAATTTTGCAGAGCATGTTTACATATATATTTACAAAAAAAAAAAATCAACAAATCGTAGTTCTAGATAGGAATGGAAATACGGATTTTGTTTTTTAAATTAAAAATGACTAAAAATGATTTAAAGCAAGACATTACAATTTTATGTTATATTATATATTTATCGAAGTAGTGAAGATGAAAAAAGCGAGATGCAAAAAAAAAAAAAGAGGAGAATGAGCCAGCAAAGTGACGCAAAGATACAAAAAAGAAAATTATACAAATAAAAAGATTCCACACGAAACTACTATCCTTCTTTTCTTTACCTTTTTTATTTAGTTAGTACTGGAGGAATGCAAACAAATTGAATCTTCGAAGTCTGAAGGAAGGATCACACCGTATGCGAACTTTACCTTCATTATATCAATACTTAAAATTTCGGCAGTGATCAAAGCCTTAACCCCTTATTACAACTTTGTAAAAATACAATTTGCTCTATTTTTTTGTTAATCGGCCCTAGCGAGGTATCCGTCGGAAAATTCTCCGCAACGCATACTCTTTCGGAGGCTCAAATTATATTCGAGGTGTCCGACTTCGGAGGAGAAATATACAATTGGGACGGCTCACCGCACCGCACTCTAAATCAGAGACAATACTGAGACCCCCAACCAGCGCTGCCAACCTAGGCTTTTTCATGCCTTTTAGGCATTATTTCATTAGCTAAGGCTTTAAGGCTCTTTTTTTTCCAAAAAGGCATCTTTTTTTTTTATTTCAAATATATATATTTTTTGGATTCAACGTATACTGACTTTTTATTTTTTTAAACATTCTTAAAAAATCTTGGCAAAAAAAGTCATGTTCATGATCATTTTGTTCCTATTTCTTCTGTAATTTATACATAATTTAAGTTTTTTTTTGTAAATAAAAATTGTTTTTGTTAATTTTTTTATATATGTGTTTATATTTTGATTTATTGTTCTAATTAACATAAAAAAGTATTTTAGGCATTATTTTATTGAAGAAGGCATCTTTTTTTTCAAGTTAGGCTTTTTTTCGTCAGGATTGGTTGGCAGCGCTGCCCCCAACTTCGACCGATTAACAGTTATTTGCCTATAAGCTAAATTTTACGCTCCCAAAAAGTTTAGGTGCGCTAGTATTTTTGCATAGAAATTCGTATTGACAAATGTCAAAAATGCTCTCAACCAACACATTCGCACCTAATCTTTTTACATTTCACTGTGGGCAAAGCAAAACGGATAGGAATTGGCGTACACGGATAGGACAACAAAATGGCAAAAATTGAGGGGGCCAGCGGCAAGAGGATTGTGAGTTGGGGGTCTCAGTATGATTTGTTTATGCTCTAAATCGTAAACAAATTCCGCAATCAATTTCTGTCGGAGGATATCGGAACCTAGCTGTCAAAAATTTAACAAAAAAATTCACTTCATCGCACATCAACGTAAATCGCCAAAATGCGTTATAAAATATCGGAACAATTGTTCCGAAGAATACCTCGCAGCAAAAATCCTTCGAATCGTATAAAATCGAAGAATTTTCCTTTCCGACAGATACCTCGCTAGGGCCGAATATTCGTATATGAACTGGTAACATTTTATATAAGTCATTCAAAATTTGTGCCCAGTTGAAAAATAACATAAAAACGTAAACAACTCCGCTAGTTCTTACATTGAAGTGCACATGGATTGGTAAATCTCAACCATCTCTGAGAAAAAAATTCGCAAAACTGCTCTAAATTCGGAAAAAGATTGCATTTTTGTACCAATCAAATATAAAATCACACATAAAAGTAGGTAAATCGAATTTCGAATTATAAATTTATAGCACGTTGTTAAAATAATAAATTTCTTAAACGAACGGAACTATTTCGTCGATTGTGACATAACAGTCAGCTAAATGACAGCAAACTTCCTTTCTATGGTTGTTGTTGGTTTGACGTTTTCTATTTGTTGTCTGAGGAAACGTGAAAACAGTTTGGATAAATTCTTTTTTAATATTTCGGTGTGCTGAACAATATTTGTAGCAATCAAAGATGGGTAAGGCAGAAGTTGGTACTCCAAAGTACCTGGCTAATAAAATGAAAGCCAAGGGATTGCAGAAACTTCGATGGTATTGCCAAATGTGTCAAAAGCAGTGTCGCGATGAGAACGGATTCAAGTGCCACACCACAAGTGAAGCACATCAACGCCAGCTACTACTGTTTGCTGAGACGCCTGGCAAGTTCCTCTTTAGTTTTTCTAAAGAGTTCTCCGATGGGTATATGGAACTTTTGCGAAGACGATTCGGTACCAAGAGAGTTGCTGCGAATAAGGTTTATCAGGAATACATCGCGGACAAAAATCACATTCACATGAATGCCACTCGCTGGCTAACGCTATCAGACTATGTTAAGTGGCTCGGTCGCAGCGGACAGTGTATTGCCGACGAGACAGAAAAGGGCTGGTTTGTCACCTACATTGATCGCAGTCCCGAGGCTATGGAGGCGCAGAACAAGCTGGAAAAGAAGGAGAAAATGGAAAAAGACGACCAAGAGAGAATGATGGAGTTCATTGATAAGCAAATTGAAAAGGCTAAAAAGTCAGAGAAAAGGGATGAAGTCAGCGACGAAGATAAGTACACAGAGTTAGTTCGTGACGAAGACACACCACTTGTGCTGGGTATCAAATTGGAAAAGAAATTCAATCCTGAAGCCGCTGCCATCGGAAAATCGTGTTTACTGAAACGACCATCTGCTGATAATGATGAGAAGGTATTCAAAAAGCCGAAACCTGTAGATAGACCATCTACCTCGTCATCGTGTACTTCTGCTCTGGACCAGATCATCAAACAGGAGGAAATGAAGAAAGAGAAACAGAACCGCAAGGATTACTGGCTGACTGAGGGAATCATTGTGAAATTTGTTGATAAATCCCTGGGCGAGACATTTTATAAACAAAAGGCCGTCGTGCTGGAGGTCATTGACAAGTATCGAGGGAAAATTAAATTTCTCGACTCTGGAGAGAAAGTTAAAGTAGACCAGGTAAAGTATAAAACAGGCTCTCCTTTGTTTGAATAGTTGTAACTTATTGACTCTTCCAGGCCCACCTCGAGACAGTGATTCCGGCGTTGGATAAACCGATCCGAGTGGTTAACGGCGCCTATCGTGGAAGCGAAGCTGTTCTCAAAAAGCTGGATGAGAAAAACTTTTGTGTGACAATAGAAATCTCGCGCGGACCACTGAAAGGGAGATTAGTTGAAAGAGTACAATATGAGGACATTAGTAAAATGCAATAAAACTTCAAAAAGACGAAGGAGCACTATTTTATTTCTTTGTAGTTATTTGTTCAACTAAAATAATGCAAAATAAATTATTTTAAGCAACTAAAAAGGAGCATTGCAGAGTCTCCTTTTTATCAGGTACATTGTGAAGATGTAAATGTTTGCCAGACAAACCACCTATATCATTGGAGTGCCATCCCAACAGATGTGTTTCAACGATTTGCGCAACCTCTTCCAAAAGAGTCTCTTCTCATCCGACTCGGTGTTGGGGGACACGCCCGTTGGCCATTTGATGTACGTTTTAACCTCCATCAGGTATTGCAAGGTTTTTGGTCGTTTTCGCTTGGGTATGTCTTCCAGAAAGACGAGGATTAGATGTTCTCTGCTGGCCGCGAACATCCTGTAGGTAAATAAAATAAATGTAATAAAATTGACTGTAAATGTGACTGATATTTACCTGTGTTGAGCTAAACGCATTTCAAATTGACACCAATGGCTGAGAAGAAAATTTGACGATATGACCAGCATTAGACATCGGGAGCGATCCATGCAAGATATGATGTTATCCAGTATTGTAACACCAACCTACAAAACGGAAGAAATGATATCAGAACTCGGTTTAAAATAAATTATAGATTATTTCGATTGGAGGACAGTCTGATTTTTTTTTGCTTCTACACAACTTAGCACTTTATCATACAAATAAAAACAGTAAAATATTCGTGTCGCACACAAAACTCACTTGAAAATCCCTCTCGTGCATACAGACCGACATATCGGCAGCCACTTCTATATTCGGTATCAATTCATCGAGCACCCATTCGCGGTCACTTTGGCAGTAGCTTATGAATAGATCATACACCAAATTTGAGTCTGATTCAGATAGATCTTTGAATAGCTCACTGCTATCTTGTGTCGCAGCTGTGAGGAGTGCAGTAGATTTCAGATTTGAATAGTAATAATGAATTTGCCATCGTTTGAGATAGATCAGAAATACCACCAATACTACCAGCACGACTGAGCTCGCCACTATCACAATACGTCTTGTGATGTCATGAATTACCTCTGTGATCAAATCATTAAAATATTTCGCTTCGCATTTAATATCGAACAAATTTAACTTCTCTGTCTCATTGAAGCACCAATACTGCGTGTCTTCATAGTCCAACAGTTGAAAGTGCAGTTCTGATCCATTAATCTTGTCATAGATCACGATTTGATCCGTATTGGGACATGAGTTGGAACGGAGGACTTTGTAGTAATTTGTTACAACGCGCAAGTTGTACATATCATATCGGTCCATTTGATTTCGAATGTTCTGATAACTATCTGTCAACATTGGTATATATTTCTGGAGCGCTGCAATATAGCCGCTGTAAGGTATTTCCATGCCATTGTCTTGAACTGTGTTTGGAAAACTCCCAGAGCTCTGTTGAATTAACATTTGGGTACTATTCAAGACATTGCTGATGCAGTCCGCTTTATTATTGTTAGCCATAGCTATGTCCACCAAGTCCCTTAGAACGCAGCTGCAGACGAAATCGTTGTCCCCAATGGCAAGATAATCTAGTTCCTGGAAATCGAGCACCATCTCAGAGGTTAAAATATTTATATTGTTATCGCGAAGATTGAGAATTTTCAAATGGGGATTATAGGTGAAAACTCGGTTATACCAGTTGCCAATGTAGTTTGAGCTCAAATCAAGCACTTGCAGCTGGGTTAGCGCGCTAAATGTTTGTAATTGCAAATTGTTGATGCTGTTCGAACGTAAATTAAGCACCACCAGGCTTGTGAGGTTCTTTATCCAATCCAACTCCTTTAAGTTTGATTGCTCAAATGAAAGGAATTCCAAAGTACTGGACACCGAAGAAAACGAGTCTTCAACGATACTGTACGTAGCGAACGAATTACCCGATAGATCTAAGCCTTTAAGGGCAGTATTTTTGAACATTGTGTTGCCTATCATCGGAAATGCGGTAAAACACAGGCTTAGGTATTTCAGTTTCTCTCCCAAGAATGTGAAAGCTACAGCACTTTTTCTTGTAATTTTTGTATGCGACAGATCCAAGTATTCCAATTGAGCAAGATTCCTAAATGCAAATTGCTCAATTTTCACACCGATTAAGGTATTTACAATTTGCTCCACTGCTGACAGAGCCGGTGCCTTGAAATCGACTCCAGTAAGGTGCGATAAGTCGAGGTAACGAAGACTTGGGAGATTGTCAAAAGTCTGCGATGAAATTTCCAACAGCTTATTATGCGAGAGGTAGAGCGTCCTGAGGTTGGTTAGATTTTGAAACGCATATGAAGTTACGAACTCAATCATACAGTTGCTGATGTCCAGTTCAAGTAGAACTGGAAGTTTCGGAAACGTAGCCCATGCAATGCCTTGTTCTGAAAATAAGAAAAACGAGTGAAACCTAACAGTTTACTTTGCAATATCCCTTTAAGATTTATCTAAGAGCTAGTTACATACAATTATAGCATAAGTTTGGTGAAATCGCATATGACCGTATAAACTACTGAAAGGCTCAAAATATGATGGCGAAAATGATCAGTATAACAATGAATATAGCTTCAAATGTGTGGATTTCCTTCACCTGGTTTCGAACACTAATTTACCTTACCATTCTTCATCTCGTCATGAGAGTCAATCGTCATATTATTTCCATCCGATATGCTATTAATTATCTTGTTTAAATTCCTTATAAGTACTGAAAATTTTGTTGCATTTTGATTGCCGATTATTTTCATGTTTACATTTAAAAAACTGATAGTCCAATGTTAGTCGATGTAATCTTACCGTTCTTAATCGTATCGGAATCTGTCCGAGTAGATGAAAAGTTATTCCCCTTCAGCATAAGGTAGTGCAAAGTGTTGCTCATTTTGGACAGAGTTTTGTATGGGACATATTTTAAACCGTTGAATGCTGCTGAAAATGCAACAACCTCTTTCACTTGTCGATTAAGACTCATTTCCAATGCAAGCGAGGCGTCAGTCACATTGCGACGATGTGATACATCTATTGTAGTCAGCTGCCGTGAATCTTTAATTAGACAGAAAAAATGAGTAAGGTATAAGCGGGCTTCGAATTTGCATGATCATTTTAAGGTTTTTAAAAGCTTTGGGTCCTGGGAACAGAGTAGGTAGGTACATTAATTTGTGTAATCAATTTTATATTTGTCTGAGAGTCTTTTCATTGAGAGGCTTTATTTTCTGGAAGCATTGTACGGACAATAAATTTGGAAAGGGGAAACTACCTCGTCAAAATAATACGGATTTTTAATCGCAAATGCTCCTCAGAGCAATGTACGAGAAATTCCTGAAACTAGTCTTCTTAGAGCCGATTTTCTTTTTCCAAAACCTAGGTTTGTTATTGCAAAACTACTTAACCTAATATCCTATAGCTCTTATTAAGCTCTGTACTAAAATTGAGATAAAAATACAAAACAAAATTTCAAATAAAAATAATTTAATAGTTATGAATGAAGAAACTGCTAATCGTCATTCGACTCTTCGAACAAAGTAGTCTATATCAGTTCTCGACAGACAGGCAACTATAAAAGCTTTAACTTTCCCAGAAATAAAATCGAAGCTTGTGAAGAGCTGTCGCGCAGAGCTCAGAGCTCTTGGAACACAGGACAAGGTATTATTGTGTTGGGTCCCTGGACATGAAGCCATCCCAGGCAATGGGAAAGCGGATGAACTAGCACGACAGGGCTCGGCTAATGCTCTAGAACAAACATTCCCCACTGTGTTTATCCCGCTCTGTACACTAAAGCTAGAAGCAGGGAAAAAGGCCACAGATGAGGCAAACGCTAGATGGAAATCCATGGATACGTGCGAAAACACAAGGAAGATATGGCCATCTTTCTGTAAATCTAGAACAGAGAGAATCATGCGGAATAACCGGAGATGTCTCTCTACGATTGTATTTAGGTATCCTTACGGGACACAACACCTTGTGATACCACATGAAGAAAATTCGACTGACCGAGGGAGAACTTTGCAGAGGCTGCGGTGACGAGGGAGTTATAGAGGACACAACCCACTTCCTATGTCACTGTCCAGGTCTTCAACACTCCAGGCACAGAGTCCTTGGAAAATTCTTCTTCAACAATCTGAACGAGCTCAGCAACAGACAAAATCATGAACTTCATCAAATCCTCAAGATGGTTTGTATGCAATGACACAGTAGATAAGTAATTAATTAATATATTCATTTACAGGCAGAATAGGTTACTACTTGTAAGGGATAAAACCTTTCCCCCGACGGGTATCACAATGGGTCAATTTTGATCTGAGTGTGGCGCGGACACTGGACACTCCCCGCCTTTCCGAATACTTCCAGCTATTAATTTTTTTTCTCGAAAAATGTTCAAACCATAACCAACTGTCGCGTAGTCGCAGATATATTGCCCCTGAATTAAAATTAAGTACATAATTGCCTACTTTTAGGGGTAGGTAAATTGCATTTCTTCCAAAATGGGTTCAAATCTAAAATGATAAACATTTGAATACGTTACTATGACAATATGGCGGCGACAAATTGATTGTCACCAAAATAGGTTCATTTCACCAGTCTTAATGGCGAGATGTACCCACGATTTTTGGTTTATACACATCTATGGCACAGTACAAATACTAAAAAAGTGTACGGAAACTTCGCATGTTCACGTATTAATCTAATAATTCTAATCATAGCCATATAAAGCTCTTAAATGTTCATGGCAACCTCCACCTTTTACTAAACCAACTAATCAGAAAAATAGTTTTCAAACCAACAATGCTTTATCCATTTAAATGTCGCCGAGCTCGGATTCACCAAGGTTCCATTCTCATAAGCCCACGACATCGTGTAGTTCTTAAGACCGTCCAACATACACACGTTACTACTATTCGCCGAATATTGCAATAAATACTCATTCACCAAATGATGCAAATCATTTGATTTGCTGATTTTTCCATCGGCATTATTCGAATCTGTCACATTTTGTCTATTTTCATCCACACCACTACTATGAGGATTACACCGTTTGTTCGTTGGCACAACTACTTCACTTTCCACTTCTCCCGAAGCGACATTTTCAATCGAATATATGCTATCACCGTTGCTCGTTAAACTGTCATCGATCGTTATGACGTCAGGAGGTTTCAGTATAAATTCAACGGCATCGACACTTTTATTACGATCGATTAGGGGCGATGCATTTAAATTATTCAATTTAAAATATAGAATCAGAATAAACACACAAAACTTGATTTGGAAATATCGATTTGCGGTATATATCATTGGGTCAAACATGTTAAACGAAAATCAGATTTCATACACGACAAATGTGGGCAAAAAAAAATACGTGATTGTAACCCGCTAGGAGAAAATTTGCACTAACTTAAGCCACGGCAATGGTCAATTTAACAGAAGCAGAAAATTATTATCGATTGTATTAACAACATTGATTAGGTAGGTTAGCTTATCAAAAATAAATAAAATAGAAAACAAAAAACTGTACGTATGCATTAATAATAATGTTTATATTTTTACTGGTGTTTGAAGATTTTGGCTTATCTATTTGCGATTAAAAGCGTATCTTGGTTGTATAGTATCTATCAAGCTTATGGCATAAATTACAGTGCTAACTTTTTATAGTAAAAAGGGAAGCAGGTGGTATTCTGAAGTTCTCTTTCATTGGGCAATGCAGTTGTCAAGCTGTTTTATAAGCAAAACGTCAAAAAAAGCCGTTTAAAACTCAGTTTAAGGTTAAGTTTGTATGTTTTTCGGTGATTGGACTTGAACCTGGAACCTGTTTAAAATAGTCTTTGTAAATATTCTTTGTTCTCAGCAAAATAAAAGGACTCAAATGCGACAGGTCGCGTTATCCAGAAGTGTCTTTAGAATATTTCATAATTTTAAAGAGACAACTGCAGCCTTACAGAAAGAATTGCCTGTCCAAGTTAAGTCACATTATTATAAGTTTACTTAAGGGGCGCTCTACAAGCAAGTAATCGTGGATTATCTACTCCCTTTATCTAGCTGATAATGACTTAGATATATAATTTTGTTAGAAGTAAATAACTTCATAAAACTTGACAGCCAAGCCCAGGAGAACTTCACACTTTGCCTATTTTAATCAGTTGTTGATATCGAAGTTGAAAACATTTGATTAGGTTTATAGCCCTTTCTAATAAATAATATTGACAAAAGTCAACCCATCACGATGAGAAGCATTAACGGGTTAAGGTATACAAAATAGTTCTATTGCTCACAAAATAGTTCTATTGCTCACCAATGACAAGGGCCGTTAGACGACATCGATTTATGCTGCATTTACAACATCACACATTCCTACCACGGAATATTAAAGGGATATACGCATTGCGCAATGCCAAATAGCCGTCTGACTGAAAGGGACAGTGGCACGTATTTTCGTCGGCCATCTTGTTTACATAGTAGGAATCTGGTAGAAATTATGGGTAATGTGGTATTCGTTTGGGCTTCTTCAGATTTACTCTCAGATTTCAGATTTCGTGTGGCTAATCGAACATAAAAACGTCACTTGCTCTTTTTTGTGATAATATTCGTGCGATTCGAATATGTGTAGCCTTCAACACTTTTCAAACAGTTTTCCATTCACTGGTTAAATTTTAAATTAAAACATTAGAAATTTGCGTCTCGATTGATTTTTAAATATTCCTATACATAACCAATTAACAAAAATAGATTCACCCCATGCAATGCCTTTCTTTGCAGTAGAACAAATTCACGAAAACCTAAACGCCCTCCACGAGTTGTCAAACTCAAACGCACTTGTGTTGGTAAATCTGAGAAAATATCTAGATTCGCAAAAGTGATCTGAAATCTGAAAAAGATTGATTTTTTTTGTACCAAACGAACATAAAAAGTGATCTGAGAGCAAAAAAAGTGATCTGAGAGCGCCCAAACGAATACCACATAAGTTCACCATGTTGATATTTTTATAGCGATGGCCTACGAAATTTCGATTTCCTTTAAAACAAAATGGCTTCCGGAAGTGATGAACGGGCAATTATTTTTTTTATTTCGTGTAACTGAAACTTTGGCCATTCGATTTTAGATGTTGCTTACATTCCGGGGGGTCAATTCTCAAAGAGTGAATCGAATAAATCTTTTCACATTCGCTTTCACGTATTGCTTTCATTTTTTCGATTCACTTTGTACTAAAATGCTATTGTCGTTCAGTAAGTGAAAATATCGTGTTGAATTCAATACCGCACACTGTGTTGTATGAAAGAGGGTTGTAAATTTTCAAATTCTCACTACAAACATTCACTTGCAAATGGGCCGTGAAAAGAAATTGTTCATATGAAAAATGTTGGTTTCACATTTTCATAGAACGAGAATCAAAATTGCGCGTGAAAGGGTGAAAACATTTTCGTTTCGCTCTTTCACAGAACGAGAATTGACCCCCGGGCCCAAATTGAAAATATATTGTTTCTCTTTTTCAACTTAAGATTGCTTTGCGGAAGTACGGCCAACGATCGCCCGAATCAATTTATGCGTGATGCGTATATTTTCTATAGTTCATACTTTTTACGTTCCTGTTTAACGTCTCCCATTGATCTTTCAATTGCTTTTCGAATGTCTCTGAGTTTGCCAAATAAATCATACAACTATTCCATGATCTTTCCTCCACTCTACTAGCCGAGCACCCACCTACTCAAGTCTCACTTTTGAATTTCTATTTACAGATTTTGAAGATCTTAGATCGTAAACGGTTGAGAATAATCCATTCTCGCACATAAAATAAATCTTGCATCTGACGCAAACTTCGCGATGTTGTATTTTGTATATTGTCAATAAATCGTATGATGTGCGTACTCTGGCGCTTGTGTACGTAGAGAGGTAGGTCCCTGTACAGCGTAGATATTCCCCCTGTATCTTCTTGGTACTGAATTATCTATTTTTAGGCCAGAATCTCAAATTCGACACATCAAAGCGGATACATTATGATCTGAAGCGTCAAAGACAGACAGTATGAGAGAACTTTCGCCTAAGCATAGGATGACGAATAAATTACGTTCCACATACAGAAGGAAGCTCTTGTTGTACGTTGAATATAGTTTATAGCTGGCTGTCAATCGCCTGATAAAAATGTTTTATTACAATCGTAACGTGGTTTTACTGTCGGTTATAGTTATTGTGGGCTGTAAATATGCTGCTTCTGCTGCAGACATTGCAGCAGGTGAGAGTGATTAACTTTGATAAAGTGTAATACGTTTCAAATGGAGATCTCGTCTTTTGAGTCTTTGATTGAAAATTTAATACACGGTTTTTTATCTGTCTAAAACCCTCGTGCTGAAAGGTTAATGGTGTCGCATTTGCACGCAAAACAGTGCTATTTCAATGTTTGAAGTGGATTTTTCAGACATTTGTGTTTAGAGTAGGTACTTGAAAACCATTTCATGATATTGTGGTGTGTGCATTTTGTAATAAATAAATAAATGGTCTACAAAACAGAAGCTCGTGATGATTGTAATTAAATAATTAGTCGTGGAGTTATTATAAAGCAAAAAACTGATATTTGAATTGATTTTTTAGTCATAAAAACTGTTATGGGAATAGAGTGCAAAGTTAAGACTCTTGTACAATCGTTTTAGCTGGTGGTTTCTTATTTCTATGTCTAATTAAATCGATATCACATCGATTCGGTTCCGTTAATCCGAATTAGTGTTTTAGTGACGGCATTAAAATTACGAAGACTTGAAGGTTGAAGTATACTCCATGGCGTCGTAGGAAGCTAAATTGTTTGCTACTTGCGTATGCTCAGTTTTTGCACAATGTGGTAATGCCTTCTTAATTGATTTTATATATTGAAACTGTGTAGTTTGGTTAGTCGAAATGTGGTAAAACGATTCTCTCTCGTTCGGACAATAGAAATATATCATATTGAACTGCTTTTCCACAAGTAACCTTGATGCACTTCTCTTCTATTAGACAACACAACAATCGCAGATGATCCACATGAAATACAAAAGGCTGTGTGTACTGTTACAGCAGGTGAAGTGCGAGCTAGCGCAGAGGCTGTTACAACGAAAACGTTAAAAGGAGTCTGTGGATCAGGTGTTTACAATTTTTGAACATTTAACAAAGTTTCTAACTATCTTCTTTCTTTCTTTTTTTAGCTGAATTGAAATTAGCGCTAGCCAATTTGGAGGTTAACCTTTACAGAGAGCTGCAGGAAATAAAGTTGCTTTTGAAGGAAATTCAGAAACAAAATGGCCAACATCAGTCAAATGATGTCAAGTTAAAAGCAGCAAACCACAACGAAGTTACTACTGAAAGAATTACAACCACAACTGCAGAGCCCACAACAATACCCTCAGTAACAGAGGCCACACCAACCAATCAGCGGAAATCAATACCACAACTTAAGTCTCTGTCCACCAAAAGCAATCCAATCAAGGAGAAATCGTTTTCTTACTACTGGAAGCTGGAGAATTTCACAGAACATGTGAACGGCAGCAGTGGAAAAGTGGAGAGTCCGATTTTCTCTATAAAAGGTAAGAGCGGTGTTTCACGCAATTTTTTTTATTACGTATACGCCACAGTCACAAAGGTTACATACATTACGAAATTCTGGGCTCAGGTAAGAAAAAAGGGCGCCAGTGAACATCGGATGTGGTGGAAGGTTCAGGGCACTCAATCCGTAACTTTTCAGACGATTATCGTCGAAACGATAGAACCCAAAACTAGCAACTAAGTGCTAAAATTACAAGTGAGCGGATTATAACTTCTAATTGTGATTAGAGTTTCCAAAACGATTTCGTTCAGACGATCATTGATATACGGAATCTGCCCCCAGGTTTTTAGGTTCAGGATTGCGCATTGACTGCACGCACCGCTTCATGACAATTGAAGTTTTGAACAGGTGCGACCTTTACCGATTTGTTACAATACACCAAGAGAATATTCTTGGGTAGGATTTCTTATGGAGGCGATTGGTTGGTTTTCAATTGGTTTCTACGAAATTTGCGTAAGGCGCTTAGCTGTTAGTTAAGTTCACTCTGCTTTTCTTTCACTTTGCTTTATTTCCTGTGCAATTTTAAGACAGTATAAATGATAGTAATTTTTCTTTAAATGAATATTTCTTCTGAATGACAGGCAAAGCCCTACGGATTAAGGCAACATTTAACCACCTTCGACGGGACTTCCTGTACCTTCACCTGGTGTACGCCTCATTTGAAAAGCGCGACAAGTTCAAGAACAACATAATACTGGACACCGGTGGAATCTTTAAGCACATCGATGAGAAAGTTCTGTTTAAACATAAAATCTCCATTTTGGATCAGGTAAGTGTCTAGATGCCATCAGCTTCTCTCATAACCGATTTTTTTTCCGTTTTTAGAACAACGGCAGCAATGACTTGATATCACAGGAATTCAGCACACTAGACAGTGGATTTCCCATACCTATGAGTGCACTGCTCTCGCCGACATACTCGAAAAACAATTCTCTTCTGATCCAAATATCTTTGTATTTGTCTCAATGATACGCAATAATGTTACAGTAAATTTAAATTTAGCTTTATTTCTGCCTTTAATTGATTTTAGATACCTATAGAAATGGTAAAACTTTTGTGGTTTGTCTGTTTGTATTCAAAAGAAACGGATGGCGGAACAAATGTAAAACAATGAAAATTCTCCTAACACAAACGCACTCAGTGAATTGCAATAGAACATTTATAATTTGCTACGGGCGCCCTTGGCGCGTATATCCAGATGTGGTCTCCATACGGGATACAGCTCCTTACTCGATTTGAATGCGGACAAATCAGTGAGTTTCGTATGACGCTCCATATCGGTGACATCGGCGTCTTCTGCATCCTTATCGAATTGCGATGAAACAATGTGAATTGATAGAACGTGGCGTTCTGGAGCGTCGCGGGTTATATATGTCTAAAAGGGCAAGTGTAGTAAGTCAAATTTCTAGTTCGAGTGGCCAACTTACTTTCATGTACTCGAGGAAGTCCTCCTTGGTGATTTTTCGGAGAATCGCCACCTCTGTTTCGGATCTCTCAAAGTGATATTGCGTAAGGGCTATTTCGATGAAGAATACAGAAAATTGCTGCCAGAAACTCTTCGTTTTTTCGAGTTTCTTATTAGCAAGAGCTTCCTTGTGCTTCTCAAACTCCTCCAAAGGCATCTCCTGGACTTTTGTCTGGGTGAAAACAAGCAGTATGAAACTGTACTGGAAAGGGATATTAATTAGCTGCTTACCATGATCTCATCTAAGAAGTTCTCAATTCGATCCTCGACATACGACGGATGTCTGGTGGATTGTACTAGAATTCTTAGACCAGTGCCGCCGTTGACTTTTCGTGTGCCGCAGAATACTATGTAGCCAAGTTGTTCCTACGCAAGAGAAAGTCATGAAGGAAGCTGATAAAATTTTTACCTTGGTTACCTTCGTCCTTAAAACATCGTAGCAGGGCTCGGTTAAAATTTGCGAAACCAGATCCACAAGTACAATCGACCGGTCATTTTGCGGCCCACATTGCAGATACAACTCCGCGCAGGAGGTCTTGTGGAATTCATTGGTGTTTTCGAACAAATAGCTGTCACCGTTGCACAACTTGTACTCGCGCTTCTTCAACATCTGTCTAGCCAGCAATGGCAAGATTAATGAGTTCGTTGTCTCGAGTTTTTTCTCTATAACACCAGCGATCTCTAGAGCCCGTTGTTTCGTGGCATTACCAAAGATGAAGCATTCCGTATGCAACCTCGAAAAGAACTCCTTCGCAAAATATTCAACTCGTTCCTTTGTGACCACTGTAATTGGTATAAATGTATTAAATCTGTAGACAATAACAAATTTGCCACTTCTTACGCGTCATAGCATCCAACAATTCATTCTTTGACCATGCATTCTCGGTAAGTATCAGTGCTAGGTAATAGATCGCGTGCTGGAATGGTTGCTCCGCTTTGAAATTCTTCAGTGTGCGAATATAATCCTCCTTAAGAATATCGAATCGCTGCTCGTCGACCTTAAAGTCGAAAAGGTGGTCGAGAACCTTCACCAGCAGCACATCCTGTTTGTGATTGTAGCCTTTGATGTTGACCTGCAGGGATGACGAAATAAATAATACACCACAACCGACTATGTTCGACTTACACTAATTCCCGATGAAGTGTTCATGACTTCCAGCTTTAGACCCGCCAGCTCGGCATCATACAAGTAGTCGTTCAACTGGTCCTTCAATAGCGCAACCAACATATGATTCAGGTTACAATTCAGCGGATCAGAGTACACCATTGGATTCGAAAAATCAAAGTTCATGCAGACCTTCGGCGTGAGGAATTCCTCGTCCTGTTTGTGCCACACCCGGAGAATTGGATTGTCCATTAGTACAACGGGATACTTACTCATATCCAAATCTGGCGTCATCAGGGTAAAATCCGTCGGAATAAACGCATTCTTCGCGGGCAGGGTAAGACTTGGGTTGCGCTCGCAACTGCCCCATCGCTGTTCGTTAATAAAATGCATACAAAATTCAAACCAATGCAACGTGAGCTGCTGTACATACTTTGATTGTCTCCGCATCGATTTCGACAGTATCGTACTTTGTATCGTACCATGGTTCACTTTTGTGCACCTGCGATTCCAGACTCTGACTGACCAGCATTATGCGACACTTTTCGGGGACAAGTTCATTTAGAAGGTTTGTTATCAGCTCCGGTTCCCACTCATTGATTAGGTAAGGCGCTGTTAGTACCTCTTCCATCGGATACAGCTGCATAGAAGCAACTACATTTGTCACCAAGCTCTCTGGCAAGTCCTTATCTTTAAAACGGAAGTGCATCTTGTTAATGTCGCAACATTCATCGAAAATCCACTTCTTCGGGCCTTCTTCTCGCAGCATTCGAATATACTAAAAGGGCTGTCAAATATCATCTTTTCGACTGGACATTTTTTTATAATACTCTTACCTGAAAAATGATATGCACAATATCGTCGACATGTTCCAAGCCATCTTGAGTTAGATCTACCACAATCTCAAAGAACCCAAATCCGCGCACTGTATTATTGTGGCCAGCCATTAAACTAACGGAATTTCAATGTTTACCGAGCCAAAAAAAAAAAATGATTCAGTAACTTACTCATTGCACCATCCCCGCTTGCGCAGCTCATACAAGATACTTCCCTTTGCCTCATGACCAACCAAATGAATCAGATAGCCATCAGGCTGTAAAACAAACCAAGATGCAAATTACTGAGCAAAGCAAAGACCAACCGAATTCTTACTGCTGATTTGTAGTGACCGCTTAAATCCTTTGTAGTAAAACTAATCGTCAACGACCGTATATCCTTAACTGGTGTGATCAATAACTTCTTCCCATATTGAGTGTCGCCGAAAGGATCTGCAGGCCAAACTGGCAACGCAACATTTTTATTCTCGATTTCGGCAAACTTTGAAATAACCATCTCTTCCAGCTCATTCAGCGACTCTGCAAATCAAAACAAATTGTAGAAAAAATAATATTGCCTGGGCATAGTTAGCTTACCCTTTCCAATGACTGATAGACTCATAATGTTCGACGAATACCACTTCTTGTGGAATTTCAACAGCTCCTCCCGCACGTCAATGTCCAAAGTCTTTGGCACATCGCACAGTGAGCGCTTGTTGCCACTTCCAAATTTACTATACGGATGGTTTGGCTTTGCCAAGTGTTTGTTTACTTGCCGTATCCTCCAAATGTCGCTGGAGAGATTCTTTTCATATTCCGAGTTCACCTAAAAGCACGTCTTATATGAAACTTGCAATGCTGTGAATGTGTATTACGACTTACCGCATTTATTTCTCGATCAGTAGCACTGGGTGTGAACAGTGGTGCAATGAAAAACTGCGCGAAACGATCTAATGCTCCGTCTAGTTTATCAGATGCCACATGGAAATGGTATTTTGTCATATGGGAATATGTAGCTGCGTTGCAACTGCCACTGTTCTGCGACACGTACATAGCGTAGCCGTTTTCATGGGGATACTTTTCGGTGCCAAGGAATAGCATGTGTTCACAGAAATGGGCTAAGCCGGGCAAATTGTCCGGATCGGACATGTGGCTTTCAAAGGAACAAACAAATTATGAAAATATATGGAAGAGAGAAAAGAATATAATCGAAATGGACAGTCCGGATGCAAAAAAAAAGAAGACAGATTTTGTTGTGGCAAACATAATGGTAGTTTTGGAAGGAACTGTGATTAGTTGTTGTGAGCAGGTTATGAGGGTTGTCAGAGGACAATTTGTGTTAATTTGTGAACACGTTTCGAATGAAAAATTCACTCAATTCTCGGCAGGTTTCTTCGAGCCACATATTTTTAGCAGAAACTCTATTTACATATATTGCATATAGTAGGTCTAACGTGTTTCATCGGCCAAATATTCACTTGAGGGGGATTTCATCAGTTAGTCAGCAGCTATTAATTAGCAAGCAGCAATAGCTTGCAGTAATAACCGAGCAAAGTCAATTAGGTTCACTTACAACAACAATATCCATTCGATGAGTTGCTGCGCAAAGAGGAAATAAAGTGCATTTACGACAATTTCACGCTCTGGGGTATGCACTTGCAAATTCCAACTTAAATTTAACGCTTGAATACATATTTTTACTAACAAGTCTGTTTTAATTTGTATTTAAATTTTAATGATGCAAACGTGATTATAAGTTAATGTAACTGCCCATATTTTAGGTGACTAACTATGATGTGACATGTCCACCTAATGCTTTATGTATCGCGAGCTAATATGAGTGAAATGGTGAAGGAACAAAGCTCCTTTCTATGCACAGATAAAGTTGACAAACTATGTTTCGTGCCCGATATATTTTATCGGGCTTTGTTATCATTCCCACTCACCCAACTTCGACTGATAGTGCTGCCGCCGAAACATCTGTTTTCGGATCACTGACCAGTAATACCTTCATGCCATTATCCAGCTGCAAACCACGATACTCTCTATTATCTTGCGGTGACTTGGCGATAGTAAGCCTGAAAAATTACAAAAAAAAAACATAAATTGCATGTGATATCACACTATGACGCAATATTTTATAGTCATTCACTAGTCATCTTGATTACGATGCTGAAATCTTTAATAGCAATAGAACGAATTACCCACCTTGTCAAATTATCAATCTCCTGTGGATTTTTCACTGGGATTTTGTTTACGCATGTACCTTCCATGTTTAAAGTGCTACGAGTACTTTTCACGCTGTTACTACTGCTGATGTGTACAAATCGTTGTTTTAAGTTATTGCCGCGCGTAAAATAAACTTGCCTAGAAAATTTAGAGCTATTCGATTATTTTCGACTTAGTTAAAGGTTGTCACTGTTCTAGATAGATTCTATATAAATGAAGTGGCAAGTTAACTACCTACCTACCTTGTTAAATGTGATTCACATATTGCGAAGGTAAATTTCGAAGCTTGACGTATCAACATGAGCGTGTACGTACAATGGGGGTGCTACTGCTGCTTTTAATATTATTCGTCTTTGGTCAACAATTATTTCGAGAAGGGAATCGATTTTAATGCTAGCTAGCACTTATGGTACGATGGGACGATAATTTCAGATTGGTTGACTTTTCCTTTTTTTTCGCACACACGAAGGAGAAGGATATTGGTCAGTATGGAAGAGAAAATAGAAAGGAATGAAGAGAGAATGGGTTTTGAACAAAAATATTAGCAAATGTCAGAAATTAATCAAAGACAGCTGTTTTTGACAGCTCTATGAAGTGATGGCTGAATTCAAGGCTACGTTGGGTGGTGAATAAATATGTGTACATTTGGTTTTAAAGTTTATACCAATAAAATGTGTGAAAATATATATATATTTATTTTTTTAATAATTATGGTTAAACTGCCTTTTGGATATACAATCGATCATTTAAATGGAATGTCAACGAACAGAATATACAGTGAACTTCGCATATCAATTTGTAAATTGTAGTTTTTTTTTAAGAGGATTTAAGGCTTTTTAGTTAGTTGGTTAGTTAAATATTTATTTAGCGTTATTAAAGCTAAAGGCTAGTACGCTGCTCAAGTGAAATCCAGTTTTTCATACAAATTTTTCACCGCGAAATGTCAAAATGAACTTTCCACATGGAAATTTCACTTGGCAGTACGCAGCTCAAGTGAAAAATTGCGTTTCAAAAACTGAGCTGTAGGTGGCGATACTAAAATCTCTCCACAGCTATTTCACTTGGTTTTTATTGTCCGTCGCATTAAATTTTTGACATTTCAGCGTGAAAAACTATTCGTAGGCAGGCGGTTAAGAAATTTACTTCAATTTCAAATGTTTCTTTAAGAAAGTACTACACTTTTCGCACTTCTAATATCTTTTTTGCATTGAATATAGCACCATAAAGTTATCAGTACAAAAAGTTGGTGGCATGGATGACCTTTTTGATGAGCAGGGTGCCTCAGTAAAATGTTATATACACTATTTTGCTCAAGATAAGCAAACATATTTTTAATCGGCGGTCAGATCAATTACATAAAATGCTTTATGGATACTAAAATGGCACTTAAGAGTGTTCTCAATCTCATACAAAAAATTATTTGTTCGCATCTCTCAGTTCCCTTTGTAAAGGCGTCATGGCGGCTGCTGCAATTGCGTTATAAAATTGAACACGATACTCTTTTTATGCATTTTTATTACTATTAATGAATGAATGAGAGTTACTTTAATTAATAATAAATCCTTAAATATTATTGTGGCATTCGATTTGGAGCTCAAAGAGCTTTTTTTATGTGCGTTTGGTGTACACCAAAAAAACAATCTTTTCCAGATTTCAGAGCGCTGTTGCGAATCTGTATTTTTTCTCAGAATTAAGGCTAGTATGCTGCTCAAGTGAAATCCAGTTTTTCATACAAATTTTTCACCGCGAAATGTCAAAATGAACTTTCCACATGGAAATTTCACTTTGCAGTACGCAGCTCAAGTGAAAAATTGCGTATCAAAAACTGAGCTGTAGGTGGCAATACTAAAATCTCTCCACAGCTATTTCACTTGGTTTTTATTGTCCGTCGCATTAAATTTTTGACATTTTAGCGTGAAAAACTATTCGTAGGCAGGCGGTTAAGAAATTTACTTCAATTTCAAATGTTTCTTTAAGAAAGTACTACACTTTTCGCACTTCTAATATCATTTTTGCATTGAATATAGCACCATAAAGTTATCAGTACAAAAAGTTGGTGGCATGGATGACCTTTTTGATGAGCAGGGTGCCTCAGTAAATTGTTATACACTGTTTTGCTCAAGATAAACATACAGATTTTTAATCGGCGGTCAGATTAATTACATAAAATGCTTTATGGATACTAAAATGGCAATTTAGTGTTCTCATACAAAAAATGACTTGTTCGCACCTCGCAGTTCCCTTTTGTAAAGGCGTCATGGCGGCTGCTGCAATTGCGTTATAAAATTGAACACGATACTCTTTTTATGCATTTTTATTACTTTTATTGAATGAATGAGAGTTACTTTAATTAATAAGGTTAGGTTAGGTTGAAGTGGCTGTCGGCTATCCGACACACTTAGACCATTTATCAGGTCCCTTGTGATACCACATGAATCTATACTTATTCTTCCTACTCGTTGAACCAGTTGGAGCTTCTAATGAAGCGCAGGAGATTTCGAATATCTATCTTTGTGAGATCGTTCAGATCATTGAAGTAGAACGCTCCTAAGTGGAGTTTTCGTCTTTGTGAGAGCGCTGGACAAGTACAGAGAAGATGAAGAATAGTTTCTTCTTCCTCCTCGTCAAAGCAGCTTCTGCAAAAATCGTTGCATAATACGCCATAATACGCCAATTAATTAATAATAAATCCTTAAATATTATTGTGCCATTCGATTGGGAGCTCTCAGAGCACTTTTTATGTGCGTTTGGTACAAAAAAAAAACAATCTTTTCCAGATTTCAGCGCTTTTGCGAATCTCTATTTTTTCTCAGATTTATCAATAGGTACAAATGCGTTTGAGTTTGTTTTTTTTTTCTCTACAGCAAAGAAAGTAATTGCATCGGGTTAATCTATTTGTGTAATTTATTTATGTATAAATATTTAGAAATCAATCGGGACGCTAATTTAGAATGTTTGAATAAAAAATTTAACCAGTGAATGGAAAACGCTTTGAAGTGTTGAAGGCTACACATATTCCAATCACACGAATGTTAACACAAAAAAGGGCAAGTGATTTTCTTATGTTCGATTAGCCACACGAAATCTGAAATCTGAGAGCGAATCTGAAGAAGCATAATCGAATACCACATAAGAAACTTTTGCAAATAAGAATACAGCAGTATTCGAATTTTCTACTACAATGAGGTTCAGTAACCACATGAATATAGTTCACGGATCTTTCAAAAGGTGCTTGATTGTTAAAATGTGTTACACTGGTCTTATGTACAGATCAGATATTATTGCCAAAATTAAACACTACTAGAATCTATGAACTACAATAAAACAAAGTTCGCAATTTCTTTCCTCCATCTGTTTTCATTTTAAGTAAAATAAGAGTGAACAAAATATGTTGATTTTATCTATAGCTTTCTTTAATCTTATGGAATTTCCAGAAAAAAACATTTTTTCAGCTCAGTCACCCTGCATTAATTTCTCCACGAAAATCTACAAAAAAATATTTCACTTTCGATTTCACAGCATTTTTTGGAGAGCAGTGAAAATTTCACTTCACTTGAGCAGCGTACTAGGCTTTACCAATACAAGTGCGTTTGAGTTTGTTTTTTTTTTCTCTACAGCAAAGAAAGTAATTGCATCGGGTGAATCTATTTGTGTAATTTATTTAATTATAAATATTAAGAAATCTATCGGGACGCTAATTTAGAATGTTTGAATATAAAATTTAACCAGTGAATGGAAAATGAAAAAAAGAGTTTTGAAGGCTACACATATTCCAATCGCACGAATGTCAACACAAAAAACGGCAAGTGATGTACTTATGTTCGATTAGCCACACGAAATCTGAAACCTGAAAACGAATCTGAAGAAGCATAATCGAATACCACATAAGAAATTTTGCAAATAAAAGTACAGCAGTATTCGAATGTTCTACTACAATGAGGCTCAGTAATCACATAAATATAATTCACGGATCTTTCAAAATGTGCATACTGTCTATGCACTCTTGATTGTGAAAATGTGATACACTGGTGTGGACCAAATTACAAATCAGATATTATTGCCAAAATTAAATAATACAAAGTTCGCAATTTCTATCATCCATCTATTATCATTTTAAGTAAATAAGTAAAAACGTATGTTTATTTTATACTACAGCTATCCCAAATCTTATGGAATTCCCATCAGAAAAAAAAAACTTTTCAGCTCAGTCACCCTGCATTAATTTCTCCACGGAAATCTCCAAAAAAATATTTCACTTTCGATTTCACAGCATTTTTTGGAGAGCAGTGAAAATTTCACTTCACTTGAGCAGCGTACTAGCCTTAATTAAAAAATTTTTTTGTGTTTCACATTACATTTTTTAAGTTTAAGTTTAGCCGCTTTGTATTACAGAATGTTCATTAATAGTTCGTTTTGATATACATTGTTATTTCTCTTTTAAATTGTAAAAAGTTTCTCCCATTTCTAATAGTATCAGGTATCTTATTATAATAAGTTTAACCCTTTATAAAAAAGTTATTTTATAGACTCCAAACGTTATAATACCTACATGGACTGAGTAGTTACGTCTGCTAGCAACTTATTCTACTCGAAAAAAGAGAAGATTTTTGCACATCTTCAAATACATACCACTAATTGTATGAAGTTAGTTGAGTACGTTTCTTTAATAAATTTGTACCCCATAGTCTATAAATTGTCTATTGTCACCAGTAAAATTCATGAAGTTTCAGGTTCGATGCCTAGGTACCTACTGGCTTTAAACACAAATCGTTGGTTGGTATAGGTATGCCTCTACCCTTCTTGCACTTTATTTGAAATTATTCGCAAAGTGAACACACCTTGCAAAACAGGTTCATTCCGACCAAATGTCAGAAGTGACAAATGCCGCAGCAAGACGTACACAAGCAAGACAACAAAAATCGGCATGATAAACCGTTTGCTCTCTGTCCGTTGTGTGCAATTTAGAATGCACTTGTCGCACTTGTCTCCTTGCCTTGTCCCTTCTCCCTTCATCAAACTAAACAAATTAAATTCTGTTGGTTGGAAAGACGTAGACGTAGGTGTCGAGGAAGAGGAAGTCAAAAGCAAAAAATTTCTTTGCTCCATTCTGTCTTTTGATTTTCTCCAGAGTCTGGTCGTCGTATTGTTTTTCTTTCTCGGTTTCTCTCCGTCTCTCATCTGTTATTTATCATTTTCAAATAAAATTTATCTGCAGTTCTTTGTTGAGAGAAAAAGAAAATTAATCAAATAATAAACGCAAAAGACGATGTGATTTGATAATTAATTTGCGGAATATCTCGGAATTCTGATTGAAGAAAGCAAATCAAATTCTCGTGAATATGTGAACAAACGACGACATCGTCCTCCCTAGCAATAAAGTTGAAAAAAAAACGTATTACGCATTTACAAAAACAAATCAAAAGTTTCAGAGACGAAATATCTAATAAGAATTAACTTATATATCAGCAGCTAAAGTTCATTTTTGCAGTGGAGAAACAGTAAAAAAAAAAATTAATAAATCAATACAAGCAAACCGAATTCCAAAAATAAGTAAAAAAAAAGAGACTGCATTTCTAAATCGGTAAGTGGCAAAGAATGGACATTTGGGGGTTCCCGTTGGGAAATTGCAATAAAATTAGTGTTTGATGAAATCTACAAATTAGGGAGGTGGCCTGGAATAAGATTTACATATCAAATTGAATTGAATATATATGTATATTTTTTTTAATTTTTATAGAAAGCCTATATTTTGTATGATCAAAATTATTTGTGAGGCATGGAAAGAGCTCGACTGCAGCAAAGTTGGTTGTTCTTTTCCGAGTTGTTTTTTAGAGCAATTATGAAGAACTCCTTATAGTTTGTTGCACACGAAAGGTCATGGACCTGCGAAGGTTGAATTGAATTATTTTGCTACACTTTAGGGTTTGTCCAATTCATCAAAATTCCCTATTTTTTATTGAAGGCCTTTAAAGCATAGAAAAAACAAAAGAAGTGCTTGAAATAGTTAATAGTTAATGATGTATACTATACCTATCCTCATCCTTTAAAATGACTTTATTTAATTTATTTGCAAATGGTCAAGCTCTTGGGTGACTCATTAATGCATTGTATTTAGGTACTTATCCAATGCACTTGCACGGTGTGACCAAAGGGTAGAATCACGACAGGTTTGTTTGCATGCGAGTATCCTGGCTGAAGCCAAAGTCGCATATTTCAGACGTTTGTTTTAAGTGAATTGATGTTGTAGGAATTTGTTAGTCTGAGAACAGGTAGGTAGTCTTTCGCTAAGAGAATTTGGTTAAACGTTTAACAGATGAGTCAGGAGATGCTGATTTCGACTTTTCCAAAATCGACCACTAAACTTGCATAGTTCTGCCATGTACCTACCTACGTCATTTGTCGTCAAAAGTAGTAAACTCGTTCATTATTAGTTTTTTTTTTTTGTATTTTGTTGTCTTAAAATTGGCTGTGTTTTTGTATTGCGTGACCGGCAGTCGTAGTAGTTGCATGTTATAAACTCACAGTCTCATCGATCGCTTTTATTTTTGTTTGGTTTATTGTTATGCCTTCATTCTTTCAATCTTTGTTTGGGCCGTCGTTTCGTTAAAGCCGGTTTGATAATAGCGACAGTAAACACATGTGTGTCGATGTCGACTGCCGAATATGACATAATGGTACTGATTGCATAGTTATGCATTTTTCCTTCTTTTTTTTCAAACCAGTGACAGACTTCTTACAAAAGTTAACGGCAGATAACTAGTTACTTAATTACCCATATTATTATTACCAATTACCCATATTTAAAAAAAATGGTATAGGTACCTGTCTAACTTCTGTATTTGCAGATTTATTATTATTTAAGGTTGGGCTGAAAATAGAAACAGGGAAACAAACAAGGCTTGACAAAACTGGAGATAACATTGGTGAATGGATTTCAATCTGTCAAGACTTTTACTGCATATGAGGTGCTCAGTATATCATAATAAAACACGTAATGCGTACTAGAATCGCAGTATCTGTGTAAACAACTTGGTAAATAAGCTACTTTGCCAGGCACTCAATGGAAATCGTTAATAAGAAGTACACGAAATATGACTGACTGGAGGGATTCTCTGTCTTTGTCTTTGCAATTGTTTTTTTATTTCTGTAACTCAATTGGCCTTAGACATTTATGTGTATTTAAATGAACAACAAATCGATGTGCGTGACAAATTAGTTAGTCAAAATTGCGTAGCATTCTGAGCAGTGGAGCGAAGCGACATTTACATATACTTAGGTCGACGGATCTAGGAAATGTCTCTATGTGAAAGGTTTCTATAAGTGCCATCTCATCAAAAAACAGATGGTGGCTATGGGTATCGATTGGGTTAGGTTTTCCAAAGGACCTGTCGTAGTTGCAGTATTAAGTTCCATCCCTAGATCAAGCTCTTATATTTCTTCCTGAGAAGCCGATGTTCTTCCCTCTTCTATGTACCTATCGTTGCTTTGTAGGAGAGTTTTGCTACATGTGCTTGTCGGCGCTCTTGCAACTGCACCCCATAAAATCAATACAATTAATGTCTACAAATAGGTTTCTTCTGTACTGCTTGCACATTGTACGAAACCTACGTCACCCTTTGTCATTAAACAAAAAAAACAGATAACAATGCACTCATCGGCATCTTGTGGTTCAATTTGTATATATATATATTTTTTTTTTCTATAGGCGTGTCATTATCGTCTCTATCACCAGTATAAATAAAAAAAAGTCTACAAGACGATAGGTGAGATTTTGAAATAGCGATTATTTTAGTGCCGGGCAGCTCCTTATAATATATTCCGAATCAGAGATCACAGATTGTTAACTCGAGTGCCTTTCAAACGTATTTCCATTGTCTGGTGTTTGCCCAAGTATTTCACAGAATGTGATAATCCACCTTCTAAAACCCGTGCGCTTTATGAACAAAGAAAGATTGATTTATAGGAAAATAAATAAGGCAAGTCGTTAGAATTAGTATTTTAGGCTAACCAAATTAGCGTCGGAAATTGCCATTTGAGATTGCTTGAGTTTTTCTGCGTGGCAGCGGTGTAAGTTGCAAACATTGTGTTGGTGTTGTGCCTTTGTTTAAAGCACTTGTTTGTGCACGTGCCGTTGTTATCGCTTGACTCTTACCTTACAGAATATTTGCGCCGGTGATGGGAACATGGATAACGAACAGCCGCATCAAGAATTGGTAAAATGTGTTCTCGTTGGAGACACAGCCGTTGGGAAGACGCGTTTAATCTGTGCAAGGGCTTGCAATAAGCATGTATCATTGTCACAACTACTGTCGACGCATGTGCCAACAGTGTGGGCTATTGACCAGTATAGGATATATAAAGACGTAAGTCAAACTGATATACCTATCTCGGACTGAATTCGGCTCATTGTTGCATTTGTAGGTCCTCGAAAGATCATGGGAAGTGGTCGACGGAGTGAATGTATCGCTGCGACTCTGGGATACATTTGGCGATCACGACAAAGATCGACGCTTTGCGTATGGAAGGTAATAAATGGAAATAAACCGTCAATTTTGTAAGTACCATTAATTTACGTGTTTCAGGTCCGATGTAGTTTTGCTGTGTTTCTCAATAGCCAGTCCAACGTCCCTGAGAAATTGTAAAGCGATGTGGTATCCAGAGATACGTCGCTTTTGTCCAGATACCCCAGTGATTTTAGTAGGCTGCAAGAATGATTTACGATACATGTACCGAGACGAGAAATATCTATCATACTTTGGTGAGCGCAGTCCATTTGTGAGGTAATTTCAAACACTTGTTGCCATAATGCTGGTCAGTAAGGGCACATTTTTTCTTAGAGCTGCCCTTAAAAGTGATCTGGTGATGCCCGACGAAGCGAGAGCGGTGGCCAAGGAGCTTGGAGTGGCCTACTACGAAACCAGTGTGTTCACATACTTTGGAGTGAATGAACTCTTCGAAAATTCCATACGTTCAGCGCTAATCGCAAGGCGACAACAGCGATTCTGGATGACAAACCTGAAAAAGGTTCAGAAACCGCTACTCCAGGTAATAAATCACAAAAGTAATCAACAAATTCTATGTAACTCAGTGATTTCTTTTAAGGCACCGTTTCGTCCGCCAAAGCCACCACCACCAGAGGTCACTGTAGTGGTGGGAAACTACAAAAAGGACATGTACAGCATGCTAGTGTCCCAGTGCTACACGGATCTTATTCTCATTGTTGGCTCCACCAAGTTTGCCGTTCATAAGTTCATGCTGGCCGCGGCTTCAAATGTCTTCTTCCGACTGCTAACCACAGAGCTTTCGGACATGGGTGGTAGGAGTAGTAGTGAATCGAGTATGGTAAACGATACAGTCTTCCAACAAAAATGCATTCCTTGTTCGAAAGTAAAATTCATTTCGTTTCTCTTTTCGGTTTTTTTTTATAGATAAGTTCCACATTTGGCGAAGCGACAACGGCTGATTTTAACGACGACACAGAGTGTCTAATACGCAACGAGTCACGGACCTTAAGGTACAATCGAACTTGTAAGTAGAAATTTGCTCTTTTTAATTTACTCTTGGTTCTCATGTGGCCCCCAGAATGTGGGAACATTTGAAACGTCGATCCAGCTACCAAGCCCTACCACTAATCGAATCAAAGAAACCAACAGATCTCTACAAGGATCTGCATCATCCGATATTCCAAAACATACGCATCGTACAAATGGAGAACAATCGCGGAGTGAATGTTACCCAGACGATTGTCGCCCTGACAAAGATCATCACACCACAAGCAATGAATCAGTGTCTTAAATTCATTTACACTGGCACAATTGAAAAGGAATTTCACAATCTTCAGGTAAATACAGTTGCAAAAATCCCATAATCTATTTGAACAGTAGTAAGTTAGATTAGAGTTGGTAAAAAACAAAAAAATGTACTTACGGCAATTAGAGAGCAATTTTCATTGAAAACAAATTTACACTCTTCTCAGACTGCTCCAATTGGATTACTTTTGGTAAATATTTTACACATAAAGTAACTTTACAAAAACAAAATCTTTGCATTCACAGTTATTGCTAGAAACATTAAAACAAATTGAAATTATAAAAAAACTCGTACTTATGTTCCCAATTGGCAGTTTTTTCATCGAGTCATCGTCGGCGGCGTATTTCGCAAATGCTTTCGAGGTAGATGTGTTTTGAGGTTGGGTTATCAAAGAGTAGAAGAGACCTGCTGAGACTAGCTTCGTCCTATTATTCTTCAATTGCCGATTCGGTGCCCAATATTCCGCTCAGAGGCACCATCGCTACCGGCAAAAACCTTGAACTCTTCAGGTGCGTCATGTATTATTTTTTTACACAGTACGGAACCCTGTTGAACACCTGACGGATTCAAAACATCCCTCGAAAGCATTAGCCCGAAAAAAAACGTTGCACTGAACCACATCCTATGCATCTAATTTTAACAGTTACAAGTCCTAAACAATCCGATCGTCAGAGAAATCAAATCAAAACCATCAATCATTGATTACAGCATGGTACTCTCATTTCATCAATGTCATTTTATTCCACCACTAGGAAATCAAGCAAGCAGCTGACTTCTTAGAACTGCCGCAACTAACACTGCTCCTCTCCAAGCCGCAAAATGTTTTAGCTAGTCTCTCAGAAGAACCAATTCAACATTATTGTTTAGTAAGTTTACAATCAAATTTCCATTTAACTGTGATTCTGAATATAAATTCGACAGAGCATTAAAGAGAACATGGAAAAGCATTGCATAGGCGATGGCCACTTTAGCGATGTGACGTTCGAACTCGACGACGGCCATATGAAGGCACATCGTTCGATTCTGATCGCCCGATGTGATGTTATGCGCGCGATGTTGACTGGAGATTTCCGTGAAGCGCATTCAAGTGTAGTGAGTTGAAAAGTGCTTCACCAACGTTTGTGGGTAATGTAACAAACAATTTTTGTTTTGTAGATTGTATTTCCAGGAGTTACAGTCTACACATTCCACAAGCTTCTATGCTATCTGTATACGGACGAGATACCTGCAATATCGGCTGATAAATGCCTCAACCTGCTGGAATTAGCGAATAGGCTGTGCCTCCCAAGGCTATTGAATTTGGTGGAATGCCGAGTGATTGAGGATCTGACGTTGATATCGCAGAATGAGACAAATGAAACAGTTGATCATTGTCTAAAGCTACTCGAAGCAGTGAAGGTTAGAATATAAATATATTTTATTGTTTGAAACGTGGTGTGATCAGGGGGGGTTTGTTTTTCGTTATTAGCTTCATAACGCACACCAATTGGCCGAATGGTGTATGTCGTATCTGTGTGTCAATTACAATATAATCTGTAAGTTTTCACTAAAGGGACTGAAAGCCCTGCATCAGGATAATCAGGAGTACTTGCGTGAGCATCGATGGCCCCCGGTGTGGTATCTAAAAGACTATGACTACTATCAGCGTTGCATCAACGAGATGAACAAGGAATTGAAGGATGCACGCGGTGATTCGCCCAGTGACGACGAGGGATGCTTATGCTTTTCCGGAGGTAAGCGACGAAATGCTCACATTACGGTGTTGGTTATACAAAAGGAAATCGCATAGCAAGTTACCGTTTGTGTTTATATTTTTGTAAATTATTATTTCGTTTGTGTGACGAAAAATGCAAGTAGCAAAGCCAGACAACGTGGTAAGAACTAGTGATCATCATGAGTGAATAACGTTCATCAGTGTTCGTGCATGTAAATAAATTATGCGTCATTTTTTGTTTTTATGATTTCGTTACTGTAGTGAATGCGCTTTAGTTTGCTTGACAATAATTGTGAAATTTGGACAAAGTATTTTCTTGGCTATTAGGTAAAAATCGACGGGGAGATGGCAATCACAGCAATAACAACAGCGGTGGCGATGCCGACGGTAATCAAATGTTTAACAGCACTGCGAACTCAATTAATCACATTGATATGGATCAGGAGGTTGATTTGAATCTCTGACATCCAGCCATGGGGCAGAGAAGGTAAATGATCCCACTTGGATGGTTCAAAGACTATATAAATTTTATATTTCCCATCACAGATCACTGCGTTTCATTGTGATTCTGCCCGTGCTGATTTGTTTTATCTGTACTATACTAAGTATATTAATTTTATTCCAAATCTACACATAGCAAATCAATTTTTTATATAATGTCCACAATACAATTAAATTCAAATCTATAAAAATATGAAATTTAAAATAAAAATCGAATATATTCAAAAAAAAAAAAAAAAATACTAAAGAAATGGTAGGTTTATTTTTTTAGCCTTAACAAATAAACTAACAACAAAATTCATTTATAAACAGTTAAGCTTTCTATGTGTAATCTCTCTTTTCCCCCCAAAATCCTTCATTTTTCCTTCATTTCTTCCGAAAATAAGTTTCACAATAATTAGCAAGAACAAAAAATCCTTTTGATATAACTACTACTACATGTGTATCTCTGTGTTTCAATCTATATTTTTCCAACAATCCTTTCAAGTACCTAATCCAATTTTTAAATATATTATATTGATGTATATTGCACAACTGCAAATGAGAATTACTTAGAAATATATATACAAACAAATATTTAAAGAAAATCAAAACATGCAGGTAATGAATTTACTATAAAAAAATAACTCACATTTTGTACAGTTTAAAACGTGGTTGTTCTAAGAGATTTGATAACTGATTTGATTTTATTTCTACCTCTCACCATTTTCTTATACGAAATAAAAATAAAAATGAAATAAAAAACATCGCATTGAAGATGAGTTCGGTGGGTCTTATTTATGTGATGCGGTATTTCATAGAAAAAATATTATTAACACACTTTGCAAAAGAGGAAAGTTGCTCACATGACGCTCATCGTAAAATAGAAGATCAAAGACGGAAAACCGCCGATCGTAATCGTGGATTGCAACGCAAACGCTCAATATTCACATTCGGTCACATTTTTATTACTGTTTGACTTATAATCCGAATTATAAACACAAAACGAGCAATTAGAGAAACAATTACTTAGATCGTTTTAACAAAATAATAGTAATTAACATAACTGGCTGTCGTACACGCCTCAAATTCTCTGTTGGAGACGACCAATTTGTTATTGGTAATTGAATTGACTTAAAACAGAAGTGAATACTTATTTTTTTTTACTTCTTTTTTGGTTTTCTGCTGCTTAACGTCTGGTTGATTACAAAATAAATATGTTAACAGTTTAAATCATGACTTTAAAAGAAATACCGCATTACAACTATGTAAGAGCCACTCAAACGGTTTACAAATTGTCATGAAATATTTTTCTTAAAACAAAACATTAAGAAGTAAAATGTCACCCGTAACCATAACATGTATTAGGGATACTTAGCAGTTTGTTATATTAGTCTATCTATTCTAGGCTATAAGATTAATCCGCCATTTTTCGCAGAGGTAAATATAGAAGTATATATAAAATAAATATTTAGATCTTCGCCAAAAACTAAAATAAAATAAAAACTCATACAAACAATATAATGTTATTGACTCCAGTATTATTATATTAGTTGCATTCTATGTGCAATAATTTTGTTTAATTTTAACATTTTTTTATCGTAATAAACACAACTATAATGTACATCCAGAGAAAAACAAACAAAATGCTTGCCAATTAACATCAAAAAAAATATAATGCGATACAAACTGCTTTAAAATATATATACATAAATCAATATTAAACAACAAATTAAGTTTAAACATTCCGGTGAATATTTCAATCTATGCAAGAGCTGTATTCATTTTTTGTTTGGCTTTAACATTTTCGTTCTTTTAAGAAAATATTTGTTAAAATAATGCCAACAGAATTATGTTTGCAAACAAAAAACGTGGTTTGTTTAACTTTTGTATAAAAAAAAACTCAATGCATTGCCCATTTGCAAGAAATATAAATTTACGATGTAAACGATACAAAAATAAAGCTTAGCTGCCAGTTTGTATTAATGTAGAAAACAAAAACAATATACAAAGAAACTTAAATAACAATTTTGGGTAATTTTATTTGTATGCTAATAAATATTATAAAACAGGGATAACAGTTAAAATACACTCTAAGATTGAGAATTCAAAACAAAAATACGTCTATATGTAACGTCTTGAGAGTTTTGTTTTGTTTTGAGCTCGTCTTTTTTTTTTTTTTTTGGCTGTGCCGATAATTGCGTTATAGAATATGCGGTTCGTCTTCGTTAATGTGTTTGCCTATTGATTTCAATTCAACTCACAAGCACTTGGAGGTTAAATTGATGTACGGAATTCCACGCGATATGACTGCTGTTTCAGTGCAATAACCTCAAAACAATTCCCCATTTTTACTACGTCATTTATGCACTTCGCTTTGGAGCGTTGACTGTTTATTTACTGTTCTTCCGCGCCATTCCTCCCAATTCCTACACTCTATATCAACTTATAAAATCACTTCATTCGATAGCAATCATGTTTGTCAATTCGGTTTTACTTGTTACCTATTGAAATCCAAATTTATAAAGACTTGCATTTAGTTTTCCATTTGTTGTTTCATATCAATTGTTTATTTATAATAAGACTGAGTAAAGTATCGAAAGAATTGCTAAGCAAACACTAAAGATAAACCCACGAAAGTGATATAATAATTTGTTGAGGGTTTTAAAACTCCGCAGTACAGAGAATTAAATATTTTAAAACGCTTGCTAGCTTTATGATTACACACACACATTGTTATATTATAACAAAAATAAAAACTTGTACTATTATGTTATAGAGAAGAGACGAACTATCTTTTGTGACTGTTTTTGTTCTCAAATAGTGGAATATTATGTTTTCTAAAATCAGTGAATAGAAGTAATAAAAAAAATAGAAACAAGCAAAATATAAACCAAGCCGTCTTTATTTAAACTTTCTCTTTACAATAACAAAAAAAAAATACACTAAATAAATAATTTACAAGGCTTTGTGGGCAGTCTGGTTGGCATTTGCATCGACCTTAGTGGGTGAATCATCCTCAACTTCTAATCCTTCTAACATAGCTAATAACTCAGCATCCGTTACTTGGACCTTTTGCAAGATATTATTGTTGGCGATTGTTTGAGCGGACTTCTCATCGGGCTCTTCTCCGAGGAGCTGTTTAAGTTCATTTTCGAGATCGATATCGTCAAGTTTATCGTTAAGATTGGCGTTTGCCATAGTTTCTTGGATTTCATCGTGATTCTCAACGGCCTCTTTGACGTCGGCAATTACTTCATCAACATTGTCGTACTTAAGACCAGAGTCGTTAAGAACTTTTTGCAGGGCCTTTGAGCCGATTTTATACGCATCAAGAATGACTCCGTTGCTCTGAGCTTCGTCGACGCTGGACAACAGGGTCTCAACGTTGTTAAGTGCAATGCTACGTTTTTCTGCAAGCATAGTTTTATGCACTAAAGAAATTTTGCATATAGGAAAGACAGCACTTACCATGATTCTTCTCCAACAGATGCTTCTTTCTTAGATATGTTTTGGCCAGCTGTCGCTTATTTTCCTTTAAATATAGTCGCGCTTTGTCGTCCATTGCTTTAATGTCGTTTTCCAATGTCTCCAATTGGCATGTGAGGTCTTTCTGTGTCATCTGTAAGTTATGGAAAGCGCGATTTGTTTCGGTGATTTCAGGATTCTGATCAGTCTTGCCTGCCAACATACAAATTATCATGAAAGAAAATTTAACAATTTAAGCATTATTATGTGTAACCTGGTATCTTCACCAAATGTATCCTTCGTTCATTGTTTTCGAGCACGTATTCTAGAACGACTTTCTTTTGGCAGGCCAAAGTGTGCAGGCAAATCTGAAGTCCATCATCGTTCAAGTTCATTCCATCATTGACAAGTGCCTTTAGAGCATCATAGTGCACTAGCTTTCCCGAATGCTTTTGCAGGACTACGTGTAAATCTCTACAGAATCTCTAAAGTAAATGATTTAAAACAAAAGCTACCAACGCACAGCTTCAGAATAAATATACCTTAACCAATTCCAAATGCACAACATCAACACCACCATCGACATCATTTCCTGCTGGCCAGACTTTCTTTATGCCCCACCAGAGTGGCTTTTTCACAAAACTATTTATAGCCCAACCAGTCCAACTGTTCTCGGGGTCATACATGTACTCGGCTTTAGAGCGAGTTTTTCCCAACATTAGCATTTCTGCGAGTACGTTATCCAGCCCGTATGGTACTTTGTCCTTTCTTTGGAAGGCCAATTGTAATTCTCTCTTATTGAATGACGGCGAGCCTTTATATTCGCAAAATTTCACAATCATTTCTTGCCAGAAGTTCATTTTTGAGACGTAGTTTTCGGGATTTACGGATTTCAACCGAAATGGTGCCATTAGCACATCCATACGAATATCATCTGACCAGCATTGTGGATAGGGAAATTTCTTGTCTTTGGAATCAACCATTGCACAGAATTTTAATACAAACAACACCAAATTTATACGAAGTTAATTAAATGACTACACGTTGTTTTTGTTTATTTTTGCCTCTTTTGGGGGTTTGATATTTTTGTTGTTTGATGACATATGATTGTGGGGATGGTGACTTGCTCAACAAGTCAGGGATGGCTTAAGTTTACGCAGCTGTAAATATTGAACGGTATTGAAGATGGGCTAAATTCTATATAAATACAACGAATTGCAGCGTTAACTTTCTAGGTATATAATAAAATTCATTAATTGTTCAGTTAAAATTAAAATTTAATCCGAAGGAAGTATAAATGAAGGGCGCCATGATATCGTCTCTCTATTTGCGCAGACATTCCTTAGATGAGCACATTTTCTACGATCGGGTGGGTTTTGACTAAGCGCCTGATATTATTTCCTCAAGTCCGAGATTCTTAGATAAACTCGACAGGTAGGTAACAAAATTATTCTTTGATGCGAGAAACAGATCAACAAAGCAACACCAACTTTGACAACTTTTTAGAACCAATGTATTTTAATTACTTTGAACACATAAGCACAGCAACATCGACAGCGACATCAACGTTAGAGCTTATCCCAAATTCGCTGTTGCTGTCGCTGTGTTAATCTGTTTCTCGCATTAAGCTACCTACCCTGAAGCGAATGAAATACGATTTGTCGAATTCGATCCACCTTTTGATCAACTTAATTGTTCAATCACAATCAATTTGCCTTCATGCGATTTTCCCCACACCTGTCAACATCCAGATCCAATATCTGACACTTGTCATCTGTGCATCGAGCAAAATGAAACTTCAAAACTCAAGTAAGTACAGTGCTTTTTTTCCATCAGCAAAAAATAAAGCTAAACATATTTGTTTCTATTTTAATCAGAATATAAATCCACAACGAATAAAATGCAAAATATATAGATTTAATTAAACAAATCTTCATTCCATCTTTTGGTTCAAGGATTAATCAGTGTTTTTGTGTATGCTTTAATATTTTGGCAAAGTACCTATTCGTACATTAGTCGCACCCTAGTGAGAAATTTTCTCCAAAGAAAAATATTATTTCAGTGAATTTGTACATTATTTTAAGTATTCCACTCGAGTTGAAAGTCGAAACGATTCGTAAAGTACTGACCAAGGCCATTGATGCTCAATCTGTGATTCATATTCAGTGCGTTTTTTTTTCTGTTAAAATTTATTATCAACAATAATTATTATAATGAGCAGCACACTGTTGAAAGCCCAATTGGCTAAAGGTAATAGTTAAATAAAGTGTTTTTTTTGTCATTCTGACTATGTTTTTTTTTGTTTTATAATCTTGCAATGGTTTCTGCTATTCGAAATTGATAACATATTTTGTGTTTTATCTTGAAATTACTACTTTATTAAAATCACAATGAGTAATAGATTGTGTAAACATGATAGTCGAAATTTACCTTGTATTATTAAGTAATTTGTTTTTAGTTAGTGTGATTTAGAATCTATTCCAGATGTGTATGGCATTCGATGCTGGCGGTACTGCAAGTTACTGAATTTTGTGTACAAAGCTATCTAATTGCTTTATTAAAAAAAAAAAAACATAATTGTACTTTCAGAAGATTACAGTGATATAAATTTAATTTTTTCTTGTAAATTATCACAAAAGAAAGCTTGTTGAACTACCTACCCACGGTTAAAACAGTTTATAGATATCTATACCTACCTACTTTGTTTGTTTTTTCTTTTTACTTATCTCTTTATTGCTTTTTAACAACACAGTGATTCAACAAGGGTTAAAAGTCATCCACCTTCCGTGCAACGTTATTACGTCTTGCTTCACTTCACTTTTTCACTTTTCTGCAGGTTGTTACATTTTTTTAAATGCAGTTACGATTTATGTAGCTGACTTCTTCACCTATGTGTGCTTGCCGGGTTACAAAGTACGCGCGGTACCTTCGATACAGACACATACTCCAATCAATACAAAAAGATGTAAATGGGGAACCACCAATTTCAGATCCGAAAAATTAAATTTGTATAAGTTTGGCGTCCATTACTTACAGGTCATCCTATAATACAGAAACCGCAGAAGTACTGATATTACTACTGAAAAATGTACGGACAAAAAGTACTTTCTTTCCACTGTAAAAGGATAGGCGATTGGGAAAATACTCAGTTATATACCTACCTGTTGTACATCACATCTCACATGAGAATACGTGAAGCACCGATCCCTTTCTAACATATTGAAAAAAGTACTGGCTTGAATATGTGTTTCAACGTAAAAAGAAGTACTTAATAAGTACTTTGTTCTTACGAAAAGGAAGTACTAAAATAATAGTCCACAGCAGATATAAAAAACCGGTGAAATACAAAAAAAAAAAATGTTTACGATCCGAGTTGTTGCGAACACGTTCCTATATAAGAAACAAAGTGACGCTAACATAAAATTATCACGATGATTGACGGATTGTATGCGATATGCTAAATGCTTCTAATCTTTGCCCCACTTGCCTAGTAATGACTCACCCAAATGTATATTTTATGTGAAAGCTAATCTCAGAAAACAAAAAATGCTGGAGAAACTAAAGTCGTGTGCGCTTAAAAATACATTTCGTTTGGTTTACTTGCTTAATCGCTTTTTAAACTAGATCCACCACACAAGTCTATCTCTTCCTCCCCTAAATAATTGTTTTACCGAAACGAATCAACTCATCGCACTTTGAATTTAGACATCTTGGGCTTCATACAGAATACTCGCAGAAAAAGCGCCTTCACAATGCAATGGGGCTTGCTACAGCTTAGTCACATCTTTCAAATTGTTATTAATCAAATTACTGCAGGGGGTTTTTAAAAAAGGTTTTTGAAAAAAGTGTGTAATTTTCATAAGGTTGCATCAAGCTTTATTTTTTCATATGCGATGTGATCAGCCCCATAAGTGTGGCCCGGCAAATCGACTGTAGACCGAATTTTCACACTGAAAAAACAATTGCGGGTGGCCGTGGCGCAGTGATAGAGTGTTCGCTTGTTGAGTGGGAGGTTACGTGTTCAAATCCGAGCCAGTACCACGAAACATTTTTCACAAATAAAAACTGCGAATAAGTTTCAGTGAATTATAATTATCAACAATTCTCCCCTAGCTATTAGGACGCCACTCGTGGAGAATATCCACTGCGCCACAAACTCTTTCCCATCCCTCTTTCTCTTCCTAAAAAAAAAAAAAAAAACTTGAATGCCGCGCTGTGCCCAACATTATAAGGGTATTCGTAACCCCTTGAGCGCGAGTAAAATTATAAAAAAAAAAAAAAAAAAAAAAATCCCCAAAACCCCTACCTGCGTTTGCCCCTGATTTACTGCATTCAGCCTTTCCCTATCAGCCTTACTTTAATAATAGCCGCGCCTACAATTTACACAATCCAATGCGTTTAATCTGAGATCTGACACAACTGCATCCCGATTGTTTATAATTTTAAATCAATTGTTACGCTTAAGCATTGTTGTTTGAACCATCTCCATCTACCACCCTCTGGCAATGCCCAGTTGATTTTTGGAACAACAATGTACATAACAAAAAACAGTACATTTAAAAAAGAGAGCTATATAAGTATATATTATTAAATCTTTGATAACCTCTGTTATTATATGCCCATACTGCATGTGTAAATGCAGGATAAAAATCTAACAGTTTTAAAATTTCCATTCGTTTACTGAGTGGATAAATACAAAATAGTGTTTTCTATTTTTTATAAACAGCAATTTGCTTATCAGCACGGAACCCGCAATCAATTTTGTTATCAAGAGCATTTTTTTATTTATACAACTTGAACGCCTGTTAATTTCCACAGACAGAGTGCTCCCACCCGATTGATTTTTACGATATACTTTCTTGTATGCGAACAAATTCAGTTGATGTAATATTAAGTCGTATACAGACCAATTAAATACTGACAATTTAAAATTTCAACTTGCACATTATCGTCAGCTTTTAAGTCCATTGTACATCGGCGCCTTTGAACATTATTTGTAAACCACTTGCTATTTGTTAAAACAAATATTAAATGGATCGATGTGTGTAATTAACCTTTGTTATAGTACGTACTTATTTCTGTGATAACTATGATGTGTTATCAGTTTTACAAGAGCTATCTTCTGCGTACTCAATTTGCTTTCATATCGTGCTACAAAATATTTAGCAAACGCTCTGAGTCAACAATGTTGAAGGCTTGGTATACATTCTGAGTCCAAGCAATTGCTTTTTTTTCAATTGCAATTGCTTTTGTCGGACATTTTTTATTTATACCGATCTAAAGGCACCAAGTGACAAAGAACAGAAACAGCATTTTTTTTCAGCAACATAATTTAGGCGCCAGTTATAGCCATACGTAAAATTCAACCGAAAAAGTTAGAACAGTATGAAAATGAGTTTTTTTTTTCGTTTAGGCGGTCATAGCGAAAAATATGTCAGAAAAATGTTTCCCTACGAAAACAATTACAACAAACCAAACCCCACTGATTGGATTCCATCAGAAAAAAAAAATCCTGACAGATGGAACAGTAAGGAAATGAAATATTTCAGTGGAATGATTCAGTTTTGTTTTATGGAATTGACTGAGAAGTTGATCAGAAAAAGGTTTTCGTACGGAAAAATGAATAAATTATTCTTCTAGAAAATTTACAGATCATTTGGATATTTTTTTTTAACAATCTAACTTAATAATTCATTAGCAACATTTTAAGACCAAGATTGAGTTCAACCATCAAGTTTAAGTGGTCAAAAAAAGCAAAAGAAAATGTTTACGGGTTGGTTTTACGTATTGCTATAACTAGGGCCTTAGCAACAGAAACAGAATTACGTAGGAACAGAACTCTTTTTTTACGAATTTACGTTCAAGTCTACATTGATTGTTTTTGTTCTGTTTCAGTTTCTGTTCTTTGTCACTTGGTGTGGTGCCTTAAGTAGAAGACCAGTGGTGCCCCCTTTTCGAACATGTCAAAAGTTAAAGTTAAATTAAATCGGTTTTGACTCATATGAAACTTAGCAATTCCTTTAATTTTGACATTTATTTTCAGTCAAAAATCTATTATCCATACGACCCAATGTCAGAAAAATGATAATCCAACTGACAGATGGCCGTCAAGTCTCTTAAGCGAAAATTTAAAACTTCAGTCTTCTTTTTTTGTCTTGCATTTTTTGGTTATTTTGCACCCTGTGAATTTTATTTTGGGACCTAGAATATGGAAAACAGAGTACAGTTGTTAAAATGTACCCAAAAAATAGTTGCCTGCATTCCAGTAACCGGGACATCAAACTCACTCTAAAATCCTTTGATACAAATTTACATCTAGCACAAACGGTTAAAGTAGACCTTTCGCAATGGCCGCGTTTCACTGTCCGCTAGATGAATAGCAATATGTCAAACTCCATATTAAAAAAAATTACTTTTCACCATTTGCGCTAGACGTCTAGCACTTTTTGTGAAATGTAATTTTTTTATGTGGAGTTTGACACCTTAGGTTCCGATTAAACCTTTTTTCTTTCCAACTGGGACCGTAGGACCCGCCTTTTCCAAAATACAAGGTCCAAATCTGACCCCTTTACGAAAATACAGGATACTTTTTAACGTCTATGGACCCTTTTTTCAGAATTGGTTATTTACAAGACGCAATTCTCTTTCCAGACCCACAGACTATCGACATAAATCTTGTTTTCACATTCTCAATTCACATAGACAGAACACGTACCTTATATTCGTAAATTTAGGTGTTTAGTATACTGTTTCGATACTGTTGTTTTTTTCCTTAATTTAATTTAATTTTTGAAAGCCAGGGACACCTTTTCGGACCCTCTCCGAAACTGTTCGAAGGGAACACCGGCCAGTGGAACGCGGCCAGTGGAACGCGGCCATTGAAGAGATGCCAATTTGACGTATCCCTAGTCATATAGCCAATAACGGACCGCGAAAATTTTAATTATTTTGGTCATCATAATCATAAGCAAGCCGATAGTCATATTTTATAGCAAATACTTCCATTCGATGATAACCTTTTATACTAAAGCACAGTTCACTCTGACTCATCTCAATATTGATAACACCGAATAAAAGTTGTTATTGGTAAGGTCCAGAGTGTGTAACAACAACAAGACAGACTAATTCGATGTTTTATCAATCGTATTATATAACACACTGTACCTGACCGACCGGCGATTGCCCCCTTTAAGATCAACGCCTAATCTCCAGTCCAGAGCCTTCTTTAATTGCCCGTTTGTTCTCTTTATTAAGACTCTCCCTGTCAGACTCTTCTCACTAGTCACTCACTACTCACTCAACAGTCAACACTCAAGTGACCTGCCTCCGCAGTCCGCACTCCGCTTTAAGTTTGAAGTTTCAACTCAAACAAACGAATGATTATACACAAAACAAATCCATACACACACACACACACAAAGAAAGCCATTCCCATACAGCAGCTGCAAGTGATAGTGAACCTCGTATGATTTTTTCGCCGAACGTAACTCTAACTAGCCACTAGCCAGCTTACCACCTCTCATTCATTCACTCAGGGCAGAGTCTTCGTCTTCGTATCGTGCTCAGATCTCCAGCTCTAATTAATTGCTTGCTTTCCGTAGCTCTACGTATACGTACGGCTTCTTTGGAATTTCAAACTAATCAAATTCCATTTCTTTTTCGTTTCTAAGCCGCACTCTTCGCGATCAGTTGGCTACTTGTTGCAACTTCAGTGCGTGTCCAGTGCTCTCAAAATTCAATTGTTTCCCGTGAACGAACAACAAATTTCTCCATTCCCCTGTGATAAAGTCAAATTTAGTTTAACCACAACAACTATGAAATGTGATCTTCTTCCTTGGATACATTAAAAAAAAAATAACGAAAACGAAATAAATCCCCAGTAAGGTCGCGTGTAATTATGTTGAAAGTTTTGCATACATCATCGTAAAGAAAAAAATGAACAGACGCAAAGAAAAATAAAAGAAAAGAAACCCATTTCGTTAAATTTGGATCGTGAGTGAGTTTGGTGGTTGCCAATAGCAACAACACAACTATATACGAATGTTTGATATATTTTATTTATTCATTGTGTGTGACGTCGCTGCTACTTATATAATCTGCCGTGTTTGGTTGTTAAAATGAAAGTCCCGTCCAAAGAATCTCCAAATCCAAAGTACTCCTACAACTGTCGCCATTTTAAAATTCCATCCGACCGGAAGTCATTGCGCCGTATGAATTCAAAAGGCGCAACCGCCAAGTGCAAGGCGAAGGATAATAAATGTCGCCTTGACAATCCGGATGCGGATAATGATTTGATTAATAACAACCACTGTTGCAAATTGGACAGCGGCTGCTACGAGGACTTTGACAATGACAGCGGCCATATCAGCCGAAATAGCAGCAGGAATAGCAATAGCAGTTGTAGCAGTAGCGCCAGTGATTTCATGTGTAAGTGAATAAGCACTAAGCTCTAAAAGGTATACATCAGTTGCAGGTATAGCAATTCAATTACTATGCGCTAATTTCTGTATCAATATCGGGTGGTCGCTGATGTTGCCGGAGATAAATACAATATTTATTAATGAAATACTGAGGCCATACTATAAGCCATACATGTACGTTTAGTCGTGTTATACACACAGCTGCGATTTGATTATGTAAATGCGGTTTTCTAACAGTGAAGTGGGATCACTTGGATAATTATATTTATTGTTTGAGGCTATGGTAGTACATGATGTACCTATGAGGTTGGTTTCAAAGTCTGATAATGCGGCAACATAAATATACCGCATGTCAAAAGTGGGAGTAAACGAATTCAGGGTCAGGCATGAGATTGATGAACTTTTAAGCGTGGTTTATCTATTGATTTATCTCATTGCGCGGTTTGTTTCTCAAAGAAGATGTGTGCACGATCGCCTGAGGTTTGTAATTGACGTCCCATTCATTGTGTCAGGTTTAATCTGAACGCGAGCGACGTCAACGATCGTATGGAATTTGAATGACGTAGTACCTATGTGTGGTAGGACGGAATGCATTCTGGTAAAGAAATATTTTCTATGAGAATTATTATTGTTTGTTTGTGAATGCAGTTCAGGGATCGTGCAACCTACGTCGTAACAGGAAACGTTCCTTATGTGGTTTTCGATTGGGCTGCACTCTCAGATTTCAGATTTCGTGTGTCTAATCGAACATAAAAACATCACCTTTTTTGTGTTGAAATTGGTGCGATTCAAATATATGTAGGTACCCTTCCATACTTTTCCACGCGTTTTCCATTCACTGGCTAAATTGTATATTAAAACGTTCGAAATTTGCATCGCGATCTCTAAATATTTATACATAAATAATTAACAAAGAGAGATGCACCCGATGCAATGCTTTTTTTGCATAAGAAAAACTTTACGAAAACGTTAACAAACAAACAAATTCCACTAGTTGTTGTCAAATTCAAACGCACTTGGATTGGTAAATCTGAAGCAAATGGGAGAAAAAAATCTAGATTCGCAAAAGTGCTCTGAAATCTGAAAAAGATTGTTTTTTTTTTTTTTTTGTACCTAACGAACATAAAAAGTGCTCCGAGAGCAAAAAAGTGCTCTGAGAGCGCCCAATCGAATACCACATTAGTGACGCTTGTTTAAAAGTCACCTTAAAGGTCTATTCACATGAGCGCGAAGTGCGAATAGGCGAATATTGTGAACAAATCAATTTAATTGCAGTTACGCACAAGAAAACTACTTCTGTTTGAATCCACAAAAGTATTGGTGAAATGCCAAAAAATAATCTACGACTGCTATCATACTCACGTCTAAAAAATACACAAAAAAACACTTGTATAAGTGGATGCAGACTTCAATTCGAGAATAGATAAGGGAAATTATTTTCTCAGAATCACCAGAAGAGTATTTTTCGTGCGGTTGGAACGGTTTCAGAAGTGATTTTTTTTTTCAATTCCGGACTCTCGCGGACGCTTCCTTTTTACCAATGGAAAAAGACATGAGTTTGAGTACTCCTTGTTTAACAATTAAATATTAATAAGACTTATCAGAATTCCAACTCGAATAACAACTTTATATATTAAATATGTACAGTTTCTGATTGGAAATGTCACCTTATTTGCCAAAATTAAAAAAAAAATCGTTTTAGCTTATCTATTGAGAAAAAATGTCATTTAGTTAATGTCAAATATGACAACTGTCTTGTCTTGCAGTGGTTCTGGAAATAGAAAGATTGGGGACGTTCGACGTTCGGATAAATAGTTTATGTGAAACGTCAACTAGATTTGTCGGGAATAGGTATCCGAACGTTTTGACTAGGAAACTTGAATTGTTTTTGTGTTCTTGCGGTCAGCGTTACCTGTGTTAGATTTTGCCCATTTCGTAAATTTTTCAAAAGTTGCCATTTCTAAAAAAGTACGTTTAAAATGTAACACGGTTGCCTATCAAAAAACAATTTTAGTGTTATGCGAAGTAATGGTTGTTAAATATCGTGCGAAAATTCTAAATTTGCAGAGTAGCTTTAGAAATAACACCTTTTTCTCTCACTTTTCGACTCTTCAGAATTCTGCAGCGGCCACTCTGTGTATTTGAAATTTGACTCTTCGAAATGTCAACTGATTATGTAGGCAGGATTTTCTTGACTAGATTTCTCGGCGTCCATAGGGATTTTCAGATTTTGCTCTCAGATTTCAGATTTTTCGTGCCGAATGGAACATTAAACGAGATTTTTCTTTCTTTGCATTTGTGGTGGTGCGTGTCTTAAAAGTCAGTGCAAATAGGTGTAAATTGCGCTCAGAAATCGAGATTCGCTAAATTGCTCCGATTCTTAAAAAAAAAAGTGCTTTTCTTGCGGCCAATGGAACATGAAATCTGACAGCCAGCTGATTTCGATAGCAGAAAAACTATTCTAAATCTGAAAAAGGTTTTTTTCTGTCCCAATGAAAAACGACATTAATGTATTACTGCGTACTTTCTAGTATTTTTTTATATATACGTCAAGTATTGATGTTGACGTAAGTGCGCAGAAAATTGCAAATTGTACACATTTTTTTTTAAGCATGAATTCAGAGCGGCACTGCAATCAAAAGCGACTGCCGTAACGATGCGAAGCTGCCATATGCAACTTGGTTACTTAAATCCTCATTGAAATGAAAATTTCCACACTGCAAATATTGGCTGTAGTTATTTAACATTTGCCTCTTGATTTGTGCTCAGATTTGAGTACTCACTTCTACTAATGCTAATATGTAGCTAGCGTGAATCTGGAAAATGTCAACTAGATTGCAGCTGTTGCTATTGCATGTTAAAAATTTGACTCTATTTTGCGAAATTGTTTAGTAAAACAAAGCTAATGTGAAAAAATATCGCTTAATTGTATTATCAGTGTCGCAATTATATCAAGCCAGTTTTTTGTTTGCTTTGTTGATTTTGCCTGTAGGTATCTACTCGTAATTATACGTTTTTAACAAATCCGACAGACATTTTTATAGCCGGGAAGCGATTTAATCGCGTGATTAAAATTGAAGATGTAGGTATAAAACCAGCAGAAAATTATATAGATTTGACTTATCAACATTTGGTTGGCGGATAAACCATTTTATGGATTATCTTGTAATCACTTTTCGGTATCAGCTTCTCTCTTCTATCAGTTCTTAATATCTTTTTATTAAATCTAAATGTCTGATATATCCAATGTTAAAGTTTTACCTACGTTTGAGTGGAGCTGATCAGATAAGTTTTACTCATACTCATATATATTTTGTGTGATAAAAGTTGCTTTAAAATTCTGGTCAGATATTATACAAACAACTTAACGAATCAATAATTTTACAGTATCTACATATTTGATTTTCAAAATGGCCAGTGTGTCTCTTATTTTACCGAAGAGGGAATTCATTGTAAAACGAAAATTTTCGCTGATTAGCTTGTCACCTGTCATAAAGATATGTCCGTTTAGTTTCCCCTGCTTTGGTGTGTTTTATCTGTTAAGAATCATTGTAGTTATAAGAATAATACGTTCTGGCCAATCCGGTGTATTTCCAGCCTTATTTAATCAACCGCGCTGCAGACCAATTTGTGCTCCTATTTTCTATCCTGTCCAACCTTAAACGGTGTCGTAAGCAAGTGCAGCTTTTCTCAGCTCCTTACTATGTTGCTTAGCTAATACCAACCATCTATTACAAACCACCGTACTTTGTAGTATTATGCAGCATTTACACGGTCACACATTCCCAACACGGAAAATTAAAGGGATGCCCAGCACTAAATAGCCGTCTGACTGAAAGGGACAGCAGTACCTAACATGCAAAAAACGTGACACGTATTTTGGTCGGCCATCTTGTTTACGTGTTAGGAATTATAGGATGCATGTTGATATTTTTACAGCGATGGTTAACGAAATTCCGCGTTCCTATAAAACAAAATGGATTCCGGAGGTGGTGATCGTGCAATTATTTATTTATTATAGGAAAGTTCTGCATGTTGATATTTTTACAGCGATGGTTAACGAAATTCCGCGTTCCTATAAAACAAAATGGATTCCGGAGGTGGTGAACGTGCAATTATTTATTTATATCGTATAACTGATTGATGAATTGTTGGTTTAATTTACTGAAAATAATTAACACTCTCATTTCACATGTTTTAAATCGGAAATAGAAATGTTTTCATGTGATTGCAGATCCGCTTTACGTATCTATAATTATGGGTAGAACATCCATGAACATCCATCTTACGCCTTTATTAGCATTGACGGCGGACAAACGGGCCTCTCTGTCCCGTCTCGTGCAAAAATGCGTGCGTGATAGGTAGTGTAAATGTAGTTTTATCATTCAAGCTTGGATCTGAAAATCCCACAAAAAAACCGCAAACCTGGGAAAATTCTATTAATACCGCACTTCTGCGATACTGCGAACATATCTTTAACATAAAAAATGTTTAAAGTTGTTATTTTGATCCAATTACAAAAGATCCTTAAAGCAGAAAGAAAAGCACATAAATGACCCCATGTGCGAGCACTTCATACCTCTCCGACATGTTATCAATTGGGATGCTTACAAATAGAAAAAAAAACCTTCGCAATTATTAATAGCCCAGAGCCACGCAAGATCTTATCAAGCAATCGCTAAACTAATCCAAATTGCATTAAACTACCTGGCCCTCAATGTAATTCAAAGCCAAGTTTGTACATAGTCTCACATATCTAAATGAGATTAATAATTATTGAAAACAAATTTATTTATATTACAGGTCACAGCAGGTGAATCTGTTTTTCGATCAGCATGCTAATTAAGTTATATTCGAAATTTTATATCACGAGTGAACGCGGTGTTCGTTTCGAACATGTAGCTTCTGTTGATTTCATTTAGAATTTTAGAGTAAATGCTCAGACAAACTAAAAATGAAAGATTAAACAATAAGTGAACCAAAGTAACTTGTGGCTAACGTAATCAACCGTAAGTGCCTCGTAGATGCTGATTAGATTGTATTAGATATCTATGTCTTAACGTTTGGAATTGAATTTGGTTTTTAAACTTCCGAATGGGCTTCTTTTCAAAAAAATAAAACGAAAAGAATATACATTTTCCTCTGTCTGTTATCTCAGAAATGCAGAGGTCAAAGTGTGGCTTAGGTTATTATATGGCTAGGTTCATTCTGATTGTGTCCCAAGGCTTCTGGTGTACTTTCGAATGGAATTGGCTCGTGCCCAGACAGCAGCAACCTATAGACAACCACTGTGTTGTTGCATTTGTTTTACTTAACAATAACACGAACTAGCAATGTTGGCGCCTTACAAATAAATAACTTTGGTTGCGATTGTAAAAGTCATGGTAAACTAGAGAGTTGCAATGAAATGATATTTTCCGGTGATTGAGTTAATTACTTACAGGGATTTTGCGATTATAAAAGCTCAATTTATATAGGTATAGGCAGTGGGTAATTTTAATTTGCAGTTGAGTAAATAATTGGTAGTTGTGAAACCTATAATTGGTATTTTTTTGATAAGCGTCCCGGATAAATGCATTTTTTAGGGTGTCACTGCCTCTTATAGAAATTCAACAGGAAGATGCGATGGTGATTTTTTATTGAATTGATTTTAAAGTAGTAATTGATTTTAAGGCGACCAATCCGAAGAGAACGCAGCTTTCACTGACATTGGGCATGTTCACAAACCTAGTCGACTACATTGATCTGGACTAGATGTACCCTGAACGCAAAAACTAGATTATGTCATTAACATTTACATTTGTTTTTATTAAACTTTTTGTATATACAATTTGACTTAAGGCTAGGTAACAAATGGTGGTGAATAGTTAATATTTAAAGGTGTTGGCTCAACAACAGGTAAATTTTCGACTAGATTCGTCGGCTACCCCTCTATCAACGTCAACTGACAAAAAATGTTCATGTTACCGAGCTAGACCAATCAAAACTAGTCAAGCCAGCCAGCTGTCAGACTTGCTAAACTAGATACTGGAACGCCCTCAATGTGCCTTGCGCCCATTTATAAAAATGCATGCGTTAAAAAAATTGAATCTTTCTATGAAGTTGCATGCAGACTGGCGCCATTTTGTAACACAGTTGAGTGTATTGTAAACTAGGTGTAAACCACCCACTAACGACATGTCAAACTCCATATAAAAACAAAATTTCCATTTCATCATGTGAGCGGTCAATATGCGTTGTTATTCTTATTATGGACGTGCCCCTTGTGTTCACAATCGCGAAAACATTTCACATTTACATTTACATGTCAGCCATTACATAAATTAATAAAAACAACAGCAAACATTATACAATGGTGCTAGTCCATTTCACTGTTTCCTTTTTCGTTTAAATGGAATTCGGAATGTTGTCAGTTCTAAGAGGCGAATGCATTTGAATAATGCTTGTTACTCTGTTGTCTACATTTTCTATTATTTTTATATTGTATTCTCTTTTAGGGAACTTTGAACTAATTCTAACTTCAAAATGCTTAAGCTCTTACGTTTAATGTTTCGGTTTTTGTTGCTTTCCACGTGCTTTTGACATTAGCAACAGAGAGGCCTCAAAATACAAAGGTCAAGTGTATTCGTTCGCTGCGACAGGCTGTGTTGAAATTCAAATTATACTTTAGCTTTTGGAATTGGTTTTGTAATGTAAACAGCACGTCAGTCGAAACCGGAATGCAAATAAACTTATTTTCAATGGATACTTTCTTTATTTAACATTATCGTATTATCTTTTCATTTCTTCTTTTTTAGCAATGCCATGGTTTGGCATGGATATCGGTGGTACCCTCACCAAGTTGGTGTACTTTGAACCAAAGGATATAACTCCCCACGAACAAGATCAAGAAGCGGAGATTCTACGCAACATCCGAAGGTATTTAACTAAGAATTCCGCGTATGGCAAAACTGGACATCGAGATACTCATCTGCAGGTAATTTAATAAAGTTGTGTTAAATCTAAAAAAAAAAACAATTATGAAGAATCGACCTGTTCGGTGCCGTATAGACTGAGCATAGTTCCATAAAGCACCAACTTTCAAAAGCACTCAATTAGCCATCGCAATGTACCTACAGCCATCTTCCCTTCGTTTTATTACATGTGTGTCAATAGGTTTCACAATTACAGTCCGCACCCTCTGCCCCATCTTGTGCGCAAAGATTATGCAAAAAATTAGCTTTTGTAGTTTCAGTTTAATCACACACATTCTCACAGCATCTATGTACGACGTACGTAGAAACATTACGTCTTCGTCTTGGCTGGCTCTCCCTCGTTCGTCTTTGAAAATTGATGAAAAATGTAAAAACGTCGCACCTTGGTAGCTACGTAAGGGAATTAACAAATCTGTTGACAGATGACGCACGAAAGCCTCTTCAACACGACGAAGGTCAATGATGTCGATGTGCCTTTAGGGGAACGATGCGAATGCATAAATATTTTAGTTACATACATGAATGAATTTTTGTGTGTGCAAATGACGTTGATATTTTACATGGCGATGTCATTCTTTGAGGTTTGGTACATTCTTAATCGAGTGTGAATTGAGTTGTTGTAGTCATTCGAATGTTTGTTTTAGGACGGCTTTTTCGGCACTGCATTCTTTTTTTCAACCATGATTTTAATTGTTGCTATACACGTCATATTTTTCCCAAACAATGAGCGACATCTTCCGTTGAAAGTTTAACCTTCATTCTAGATCGTAAAGTGACGTTTTTGTTCTTCTTTCCGCCTGCAAATTGCATGTGTGTCCCACTTAAGTCAAACGGCCGTTGAAAGCTATTTTGTTTTTAATAAAAAAAAATCCTCGACTTGTTTTTTTTAGATGGACAACGTTGAGATCCGAAAGAGACGGGGCTCGCTGCATTTTATACGCTTTCAAACCTCTGACATGGGAAACTTTCTGTCTCTAGCCAAGGCCAAGGGTATGGCCGAATTGGTGACAACAGTCTGTGCCACTGGTGGAGGTGCGTACAAATTCGAAAAGAATTTCCGAGAGGTAAAAACAAGAGAAACATTCTCATACAACAATGATTAATGTTTAGCATTTCAGGAAGTAAACATGAAGCTAGCCAAATTCGATGAATTGGACACGTTAATTAAGGGCATCCTCTTTGCAGAGGTTCAAAATAAAACAGAGTGTTATTACTACGAGAATGCCAGTGATATTTTGTAAGGAATGTTATTTCAAAAATAATTATTTAATACGACTTCGAATTTATATATGTATATAAAAAAAAAAAAAAACAGAAACAGCGAGATACGCGCATTTGACTTTTCACAACCGTACCCGTTCATATTGGTCAACGTGGGATCGGGTGTTTCCATTTTGGCAGTCTATGGGCCGAACAACTTCAAGCGTATTTCTGGTACAAGGTAAGCCCATGCAACATTTGATTTTTCAGCAACACGCATTGAATGTAATACATTTTTTTTTACAGTTTAGGTGGAGGTACATTCCTGGGTCTGTGTTGCTTACTGACAGGCTGCAATTCATTTGAAGAGGCCATTCAACTTGCCACAAAGGGAGATAATAGAAAAGTCGACAAATTGGTCAGAGATATTTACGGTGGGGACTATGAACGTTTCGGACTGACAGGTGATCTCGTTGCATCGAGGTAAGTAAGACCCCATTCACATTGAAACATAAAATAATAATTCGTCTACCCCCGTAAAGCTTTGGTCAAATGCACTTGAAGGAGAAACGGGCGTCAGTGTCTCGCGAAGATCTTGCCAATGCCACTCTGGTAACAATTACAAATAACATTGGTTCCATTGCAAAGATGTGCGCCCTGAACGCCAAAATTGACAAGGTACCCGTGAAACACTAGTCAAACATTGTGAGACCTACAAAAATGTTCTTGTTTACCGTAGATCGTATTTGTGGGCAACTTCCTGCGTGTCAACCCCATTTCGATGAAACTCCTTGCCTATGCTATGGACTTTTGGTCGGATCATACTCTCAAAGCGCTCTTCTTAGAGCACGAAGGATACTTTGGGGCCTTGGGTTGTTTGTTGCAATTCAATGGTGAGATAGCCGCTGCATTATATGAAACCAACGCACAAACGCCAACTTCCACTGAAGAAACTGCCTCAAAACCAGCTTCATCATCATCATCAGAGGACACCAAATCGTCGTCATCATCGTCGTCAATATCGACAGATGAGAAAAAGGGATGCGCTTCGCATTGATAGCGATTCCATAGTTAAATGCACGTGTGATTCAAGTCCTTTATTTCATATTCTATATCTCTCTGAGCACATTAATATGACTTAAGGTTTAATAATTTTGTTTCTTATACACAATTTTGTTCGACTATTGTTTTCATGCACTCTTTTCTTTCTTGCGAAAGTGTACAAACGTTTAGATATTGATTGAGATCATCGATCATCATTGTAGTGTAACTGTGAAACAATGATGATTGGCAAAGGCAACTACCTATATACAAAAAAAACAAAAAAACAAAAACAAACATTGTAGAAATCATAATCCGTCAAACGTGTTATTAAGATAAATTCCGTTTATATGTATATATATATTTTTTATATATGTGTATGTATGAGTTAAATTATGTATTTCGTTCTAGAGATAAGTTATAAACAAAACAAAAGATGGAGAATACAGAAAAGATTTATGTTTATTTAAATTCGTCTTACATTACTGCGAAAAACAAATTTCATGTCGAGCTTAACGCACAGTTTAGTGCGTTGAGTTGGAACAGCGCTTTGCGATTGTTGTAGCCTTTTGACTAGCTGATGTTGAAGATTTAATCTGTCCAACTAATCCCGGTGTGTACAATTCGTGTATAGTCCAACTCTGATGGGATTACCTAATTGAAAATGCAATCAATTACATGCAGCCGAAAACAAACCGACGATCTTCATCCCAATTATATTCGAATACAAGTCTTAAAAATATTTCTATAGTCCCGTTCGGCTGCCCAGTCGGCTTTAAAGTCAAGTACCCGCAAATTGTGATCGGTAGCTACAAACAAATAACGACTATCACAAGCAATGCTGTACACAGGTGAACTGCGCCCGTATCGCGCAGAAGGAAAGTAAATCTGGACAAATTTCTCGGGCATTCTGATGTCGTAGAGGTTTACACGGCAGTGATGTTTAACGCCACACAACACAGCATAAAGACCGTCATACTCCAAGCAATAAATCGACGAAGCAAATTGATCTTCCCATATGCTAACGTCGCGATCCACACGTCGATCATACATGCGGAAAGTTGTGTCGAAGTTCGCTGTAAATATGACGTTGCTGTCTTTTAGTTTGAGATCGTAAATAGAAAATGTAGTTGAGTTAAGAACTTGCTGCGTGCCTCTGCAAGAAACAGACTAAGTTAATGTCAAAACAGTGCATGGAAATCGATGCTTACGTCTCAACATCCACCTCCCGCAATGCCCTGTGATTCAAATCTGTGTATAAGCCGCCATAGAATTTATCACCATCAGGTGTAAATTTAACAGCTTTATATGAATCCTCATATTCCCTAACCAAGTCCAAGTACAGCAGCCCAAATTGATCAGCCCGTTGCCACATGCGGGTGCACTTGTCTGTACTAGATAGATAAACTTTATTGCAAAAATCTACACATGATAGGTCCTCGTCGACATTATGTAGTCGCACCTCCGTCGCACAATGATCCTCGTAAATGAAACCACTGCCAAAAATACGTCCGGCAAATATTGTGTCATTTTTTTTAGTAAAATCCGATATATCTGCCTTAGCGTTGGTTGAAATTTCCTTCGTCCAACGTCTTTTCAAAGCTTCATCCTTTAACCGCTTATGAATTCGCATATACCTTTGGTGTGTGATATACAAGTTGTCCTTGTCGAGGTGGATCTTTGCCGCGAACATTCGATTGCTTTGGAAGTATGTGGTTTCCTTGTAGCGACCATTGATCCAATTGGCAGCAATTGAAAGACGACGGATGTAGGATAGATCATTGTGGGTTCTGCAATACAAAAAGGCAGTCTCATGTCATAATAAGTGAAACTTTACATAATATATGGCTTGTTTACCTATCGCAAATAGCTGGGTTGTTCCGATGTCCACACAGCAGTAGATCCAACGATTTAGCATAGTAAACATAGTTGTTTATGACTGTGTTAAAAAACGAGCTACATCGGCATAGATTCGCTAAGTCGGATGCGTCACAGTAGCAGAATATTTTAATAAGGCAGTCTAAATTTAAATCACATATGCTTAACATTTTATTTATTAAAAAGAACTTAAAAGTTAAAATACATCTAGGTTTTCTAGTAACCTACATGGAATTCTGTCAAATTCTGCTGTCATTTCGTAGGTGTGTTTGCTTGTAGAATTGCCTATTGAACCACGTACACAGTAGGAGCTGATAAAAGTAGCCGAGGCATAGACTAGCAAAACTTATTATCTACCATATTTAAATAATCGTTCCAAAAACTAAAGCTATCGCGATAGAAACGATTTAACCTCAATTATTCATCACAGATTTAGTCAATTTTATGGGAAATGGACAAGATGTTTCCATAGAGCAATCGGCATCAACACTGGAAACTCCAAGTTCGTTGTACGTTGTACCATAGACTAATTAATAATAATAATAAGTACCTAATGTTGCTTTCCATTGGGATTCTCAGATTTGCTCTCAAATTTCAGATTCAGGCCAATAGAACATAAAACGAGATTTTTCTGTCTTTGCATTTGTGGTGGTGCGTATTTTAAAAGTCAACTGTTCTTAAATTGTAATTTGTGTTCATTAGAATCCATCCATTTATGTTGATATCCATTGCAGCGAGCAAATGTAAATTTCTCTCTACTTTTTACAGACTTGTCCTCTAAAAACGTAATTATAACCCATTTTAAAGTTTGACAAATGACAAATGTTTTGGAGTTTGTGTAAGTAGGTGTAAATCTCTCTCGGCAATCGAGATTCGCAAAATTCCTCTGACTCTAAAAACGTTTTTTTTTTTTTTTGCGGCCAAAGGAATATGAAAGCTGACAATAGTCAGCTGATTTCGAGAGCTGAAAAACTGCTCTGAGTCTGAAAAAAGTGAAGGTTGAAAATTGAGATTCTTTAGTTAAAAAGTAAAGAATCGTTTAATCCATTTGTTGTACAACCACAAACAAGTATTGTTATGTTAGAAATGCAAACACATCGCGTGCTATTGAAATTGGTCCAACAAAAAAAAAATCTACCGAAAAAAGAACTCAAGAAAATCTGTAAAATGCGCCGTAGGTTACCAGGCAATCAGAAAATGTAGTAGGGCATGAAATCCCGCCGAGTGGCTCCTACGAGTATGCAATGGAAATTTGACCTACAGATCTGTGAACAAAATTGGTTGCAAATCCGCGTGATTAATTGCATACTCGCAGGGTCGCGAGCGAGGAAATATTTTCCCTTCTGTGACAAGGGTTATTTATCTTGTGCAAAACTACTTCGTTGTGTCGTAGCTGTCGTAGCTATAATTGTCTAGTTGCAAAACTCAATCTTATTGAATTGGAAAATATAAACATGCATCACATCACGTCAATTCGGTTGAAGGTTTTTTTTTTCTTCTCCAACCAAATTGGAGACGGAGGGCAATAATATATGGAAAGCCAACTTCACCAAATTGCTCTTTATTTCTTCCTCGGCACTTTTTTGTTCCCGCAGGGAGTTACAATTTTCAAATAAAAGGAAACAATCACTTAATCCATTTATATAGGTATATTATATACAACCACTACCAAGTATTGTTATAGAAATGCAAATACGCCTTTGAAATTTGTCCTCAATCAATCAACAAACAAAAAATCTACTGAAGAAAGAACTCAATAACATGTGCCGTAGATTACCAGGAAATCAGAAAATGTAGTAGGATGTGCAATCCCGCCGAGTAAACTGACAGTTGCTCCTACGAGTATCCAATGAAAAGTGGTGCTAGAAATCCGTGCACAAATTGGTTGCAAACTAGCGTGAATAATTGCATACTCGCAGGGTCGCGAGCGGGGAAATTTATATTTTCCTTTCTGTGACTAATGTTATTTATCTTAATTAATTGTACTAGTTGCAAAACTCGTTTGGTGCGTTTTTTTTTATCAAAGATGATGGAATACAGAGATATATAACTTTCCAGTGAAAAGGCGGCTGCCTACAAGATGTTTTACCGCAGTTAGGTATGCTCATTTTTTTCTGGAGGATGTTAGTTCATGAGTTGGACTTTAATGCTATTCCGAAATGAGTATTTCACTATTTTTGCTTTTGCAATAAATTCTTGCGAAATAGAACAAAAGTCAGTGGGCTATTTTTATTGCAATGAAGGTAATGTCGGTCTTCAATTGATGGGAAACAGAATCTTAACAATTAAATGTTCATTGTATGTATGAATTGTAACATTACCGGAAGGATATTGCAAACCAATTAGGTACACAATCTCATTCCTTTATCATTTTGTTACGTTTGACCTACTTCTATAGGTCAGAATTGTATACCCTGTATGATCGCAATTGTGTACTTGCTGAGAGGATACCAAATGGCCGGATGTGTTGACAGCGGGACATCGGTAAAATGTTTCCTGTATCAAAAGAATATTATTGCCTCCTTTCATTTAAATTTTGTGGGCTTTAAGGTGGATAAACTCGAATCTCTTTTCGAATAACGTTAACAAAAACTGACTACTTGACTCTTCTTATTCAAACATTCTTTGAATACGTCATTCAATTAAGCTGATTATGTACAAATTTCTTTCCCACGAAATATTTCACGGATCCTCGAGCGGATGAAATTAAATCATTTATCACCTCCTTCCGGTAAAGAATCGATTCAATACTACTTGATCTTGATCCACTCCCTATTCATATTTAGATTTTCTCTCAATAGAGGTACGCAACGCAAAGGCAAGACACTTGCACAGACAAATCAATAGAAATGGTTTGTCTATGGGAAATTGTATGTATTTTAATTTTCCAACATATTCCTTACTTACCTAGATCCTGGTGTGGATGTGTGAATGATTGCCCGGCACTCCGACAGAAACAGTTGCATCTTTTCGCTTCTGTTTCAAGTAGGATTGTTTTTTCATTTTTAGTTCCCAAATCCTGTAGGTGCCGCTCATTAATTAAAAAAAGGACTACCTAAATATATCCTTTACAAATACATGCTTGCTTATGCCCGGAAGACATAATTCCGATAGAATCGCTGATTGAAATAAGAAAAACAAATTGTGTCGCTTTTGTTTTAATGGCTTTTCTTTTTCCTACTTTAAGGATATGCGAGGAGGTGATGCTGTCGGATACGGAGGCGATATGATTTGTATGAGGATTTCATTGTATATACCTATATGATGAATGTGGTACAAATCTGAAAATCTTTTAAGTCCGACAAATCTGCATTTCGTGTTCGCGAAATACTGTGCAACCGGGAGTGATTTTCAACCGCCTATTATTAAAACTGCCTAAGCTATGATCCTTTACAAGGGATTTACAGATTTATTAGGATCCATGAAATGGATATATACTTATCTCTTTTGATCCTTGCTTCCTAAAGCAGTTTTCTACATAATTATCACTTGCAGCGTGTTTAGCCGCAGCAGATGTTATTGGTTTTGGGACCTGTCGGCTGAAAGAAAGAACAGTTAAGACAAAAAAGGATTCATACATGATCTGCATGCCACTGTCACCTATGTTCTGTGGTCTACGACATTCAAAGAAACCCCATCTCTCAAGTTACAATATCTAAAAGGGGCATCACCAGGAAGTCTTTTTAAAAATTGGAATTCAGGACAAAGCAGCTTACGTCACGCATTCTCTAATCAAATAGATCAAACTGATCTAAATCTATCAATTTATAGTGTTCGTGTTCGTCTTTTAGTTTTAATCCAAACGAAATCGAAAAGGTGTGGGGTGTGGCCCGATGCCAAGTGGGGGAAAACTCAAATTCTTGCTCTTAATCGATCACAAGTCTTTACTCGCGCAATAGTCACATTCTCGTGTACTTTGCGCTATTTTAAATTACTTCATCTTAATGTGTACAATCTCTCTCTTGTGCATTTGATTTTTTTTATTCATTTTTTGTTTTTGTTTTTTCGAAGGCTTGGCATGTGATGTAGGCGACTGCGCGCGAGTGATTTGTGTGGTATTTGGAGCAAATTGTTGAATTATATTCATTTGGCAGCCGCGGTGTAGGGTTCTGTGAAAATGCATTTCTATGTTGAACAAACGAGTTTTTATTCTCAAATGAAGTTGTAAAAATATACAAGACATCATTTGTCATAACAGAAACAAAACGCTCCTGCAGGGAGCGATGAAACAAAGAAGGACATAAAAAAACAACGAATGCTACGCTACGACGAAGACAAAAAAACAACCTACACCTATGGGACTGGGACTATTCTGTGTTGGAGTGTAAAAAAGGATCTCGTTTCCTTTTGTAATTTCTGAATCACTTCGCCACCCAAGAGACAGGAAAAGGTGTTTTCTAAAAAAAAAAAAATAAAAATATAATAGGTCAACAAAATATTTACTTCCTGACAACGGACTCTTTTGTAGCCGGACAATCGGAAGTGTGTGAAATCCATCTATTCAACTCATAATTAAAAATATTTATAAAATTACCCTACTGACCTTTTATGCCGTTTTGGTTTACAACTTTGTAATGAAATATTTATAAATATTTAAATTTCCCAACAGAAATTGTCAGGGTAACCCCCAAACAAGCGAGAATCGTTGTTACTCCTCGCATCCCCACTCAGAAATATTTAAATGCTACTAATGCAACATAACAAACAAACAACTAAGCCACGTTATAGCACTAAAAATGTATTAATTCAGTAAATTTAAGGAACCGTCTTAAATATTTAAGAGAAGAAGAGAAGAGAAGAGAACTCAATCTTGGTCTTAAAATGTTGCTTATGAATTATTTAGTTAGTTTATCAAAAAATTCAGCCCTAGCGAGGTATCCGTCGGAACGGAAAATTCTCCGCAACGCATACTCTTTCGGAGGCTCAAATTCCATTCGAAGTGTCCGACTTCGGAAGAGAAATAAACAATTACGATGGTGGTCCTAATCGTAAACAAATTCCGCAACCAATTTCTGTCGCTTCATATCGGAACCTAGCTGTCAAAAATGTAACAAAGAAATGCACTTCATCGCAATTCAACGTTATTCGTCGATATGCGTTACAAAATGTCGAAAAAATTCTCCGAAAAGTTGTCCCGAAGAATATCTCGCAAAAATCCTCCGAACCGTATGAAATCGGAGAATTTTCCGTTCCGACGAATACCTCGCTAGGGTCGATAATCCTTAATTTTTCAATAAAAATACTTTATTTGTTTTTCCCTACGAAAAACTTTTTCCGATCATAGATATCGAGAGCAGACAACTTCCAATATTTCCCGTTCTAATATAACCTTCTTTATGGAAATTCCAGGCGAGTTTTCCCTTATGGAACCTATTGAGGTAGGTTACAGCATGAACGCTGCAGGATTTTGAAAAGTCACAAGAAAAAGGGCCAATGAAAAAAAAAAATCAATTTCTAAAGCTATTCTGCACATAAGTATTTTTGAACGATATTTAACAAGCTTAGTTGTAATAGGCAACTTCGTTACATTTTAAACGTTTTTATTTGGAAGTAACAGCATTTGCAAGATTTTTGAAGCGCCCTCTTCAACTAAAGAAGGGCCAAAATAGCAAAGCCTTATGTCAGCCTCTCTTTTTTTTAGAGCTAGACGCTATTATGCGAGAAACAGATCTTGCTGTTGCTGTCAAAGTCGCTGTGTTAATCTGTTTCTCGCATTACGAAACCAGTAGATGCAATTCGTTTTGAAATGACATAATTTAAAAGTAGATACATAAAAATTAAATTATTTCCAGGAAAAATGCTATAACAGGGAATATTGGAAGTTGTCAGTTCTCGATATTACTCACACATTTATTGAATCCACCCAAACGTGAAACCGTTCCGCAACCGACGCGACATTGTGGGAAAAACCGCACAAAATCAAGCCAAAGATTAGTAATGGAACTGTGTGGATCTAGATTTATATAATTTTCCAGTTTCTAGGATCGGCGTGCGTCTGTCGTACCCTAATTATCATCATTCGCGGAATTCCGCATTGTCAGTCAAAAACTGCACTCCTACCAAAAATGTAATTTAATCCTTGTTGACCTGCATTATTAGTTGTTTCTGGGAATTTGCAGTAAATCATTTAATTAGGTATATTCAGGTTCTAATAGTGCAATAGTTCTAACTGAGCCATGACGTAGGTACTTCAACCAAACCTATTTGTCACCGCTAAATTGAAGAATTCATTTTATAGAGAGCAGGATACTTTTAAGAACGTTTGCAAGTTTTCATTTGTTTTCCCGTTTTACTACATATGCCTTAGGCTTTATTACTTCCAGTTTTCAGAACCCGAAGTAACCTTCCTTCCCTTAAAATGCATCTACTTACTACCTGAAACCTGTGTCATCGAAATCAACCGTTTTAAACTGCTACCGGGTAGTTTTACAATTTATTTTACATTGTACCTTCCTCCACATGTTGGCACGCGGGTAAATCGCGCATTTGAAACTACTTATCAACTAGGTACCTGTTGAAAGTGTACATACCTTTTGTTGTTTGACACATCTATAAATTCATGGAAGCTGTTTAGTTCCACTGTTCTGTATCGTTCTCTACACCCAATAGTTTTGTAGAAATATACCACTTCAAGGACATTCAATGTTGGAAAAACAATTCTGTCTTTGTTTTTCGTCAACAAAGACACGGGTTTCGAAGATAAATACTCTGTTAACTGTTTGAATTTGACGTATCAACTCGAAACAAAGGATCAAGGACATAGCTGCGAATGCGATGCTGCCTGGCACTAATTGTTTTTATTAACAATTACATTTTAACAAACTTTGAAGCTAATTGAGTTGTTCTCGTACAAACACGACCATAATCTTGATTTCAACGGTCTTCATGTAAGTTCCTATGCGTGAATGACATTTTTGTATTTCATTTGAAACGCTGTCGGATTTGGTACTCGTATTTCCTTAGAAGAAGATGTTAACGATTTTTTTTAATTAAGCATTTTGATACGCTGTTTGACATCGGCATTGATTAGTCAGTAAAAACCGCATCTCACAATATTGTGTTTTTAAGATTTGAGTGCTTCATGGTTTATCTGTGTTATCTCCGACTCCGATTGAAATTTAGAATATTTTAAAAAGGATAATACGAAATAACACGACTCAAAAACGACTGTGAACTTCCTTCTTGAAAAAAACCTCCTCTGTTGATGATCAGTATCTAATTCAGGAAATAATGCAAATAATTTAGGTTAGTCTGAGCTTCTTTTAATAGAGATAACTTTGAAATCTTCAGTGAAACCAATAGTTTCTGAGTTATCTCAACTCCATTCACATGCGGATTTACCATTTTAGTCAAAATAATCTCAAACTTGACAGCGCTGATCAAAGGAATTTCACAAACATTTTATGTATACCTTAATTCAACCTCAACTCGCAATCTACTTATGATTTCAACTAGATTTCAACATTAACAAAACCATCATCACTACATTACCCAACAGTGACAAAAAGAGCATCCAATCCCAACACCAGAACAACACGTGCAATTTTAAACAATCCACAAAACATACTATGACACATTTTAGCGCACTGTCATTTTTTCTCTTTGTATTGTTCTGCTTTAAATGTTTCACATAAACATTTCTAAATTGTGAACATTTTGTAAATATAATTCATTGGCACATAAAACGAAAAGAAATCATTCAGCACCCGGGGGTATTTTCAAATAATGCAATGTCTTGCGTTTGCTGTTCTTGAAACACTTCCTCTTGCGTGCAACATTTTCAACAACTTGTCTGCCATGATATATGCCTTGCGGAAATCTTTATTTCCCCGTTCGGTCGTCGATCTCCGTGGCTTTGTGTGGCTTTAGTTGATGAAATCTGAAATCAAAATCGTTTCTTAATTGACAAACTTAAATCCGGTCTAACCTCACCGCGGGTGCTGTTGCGAAAATATTCCCCAAAAAAAAAAATCTCTGTGGTTGTAAATATTACAAAAATAAAAAAAATAAATAAAAGTGGGTATACCTATATGCATATTTTCATCAGGTGCTCATGAGTATTGCACGATCAGTAATATAATATACAGCGTTGATCTGATCTGCAATCGCTGTCGTTCCGTGTAATTTAAATACTCAAGGGCAATCTGGTGGGTGTATTAAGTAGTATTTAGCGAACTGCGCAAACGTACAAAGAAAAACATCAACAAAGGCAGAAACAAAAAAGAAACACATACAAAATCTTGTAGCGTAGAACACAGGTGTCGCAATTTGCACTTGGTTCTGTTTTAGGCGCGAGTAGCTTTTTTTTCGGTTACTTGTATTGTATTGCTGCATATGTTGCAAAATCAACAAGAAAAACTTTGTTGCTGACTTTCGTAACTTTTGCAGCGCGAGAGAACAAAGAACGAAAAATACAGAAAAACTTTGGTTGAATTAAGTTTGAGGAATGCCCTATGAATTCCGCTGGACGCTCTCAGAGCATTTTTTTTCTCTCGCTTTTTATGTTCATTTGGTACAAAAAACAACAATCTTTTTCAGATTTCAGAGAACTTTTGCGAATCTAGATTTTTTTCTCAGATTTTCTTCAGATTTACCAATACAAGTGCGTTTGAATTTGACAACTTGTGGAGTTTGTTAACATTTTCGTGAAGTTTTTCTACACCAAAGAAAGGTATTGCATCGGGTGAATCTATTTTTGTAAATTATTTATGTATGAATATTAAGAGACCATTTGGGACGAAAATTTCGAATGTTTTCATATTAAATATAGCCAGTGAATGGAAAACGCGTAGAAACGTATCGAAGGCTACACATATTCCAATCGCACGTATATCAACACAAAAAGAGCAAGTGACGTTTTTGTGTTCGACTAGACGCACGAAATCTGAAATCTGAAAACGAATCTGCAAAAGCCCAATCGAATACCACAATAGTTTGGCTGATTACAGGAACGTGGGGGAAGTTATAACTAAAAACCCTTACTAGGGACGGGCAAAATCTTTGAGCGTGCTTAACACACTACTTTTAAAATACACTGCAAAATTTGTCTATCGTTCTACTTTCAGTCACGAAATTCTTGACTTGATTCGTCGGCTACTCCCATGTAGACGTCATCCGAAAAAAAGAAACTGTTCATTCGATCGATCTAGGACAATCAAAACTGAGACACATCAAGTCAGCCAGCTGTCAAATTTACTAAACTAGATAACAGTACCTCTTCCCATTCATTTGTACTTAATATTTTCGAACATTAATGTCGTTTTGCATTGGGCAAAAAGAAGCGTCCGGGAGAGTCCGGAATCGAGAAAAATCAATTCACCGAAGAGAATTTCGCTTCGCAATTTGAAGTCACTTCTCACACAAGTGACACAAGTGTAATTTAAGTATTTTATACAAGTCAGATGACAGCTGCCGTAGATTATTTTTTGGCATTTCACCAATACTTTTGTGGATTAAATCAGAATCAGTTTTCTTGTTCCATTGGATTACAGAATGAATTGATTCCCGAGTGAAACAAATGGAAAACGACATAAAAAAGAAGTAGGTGTATGATTTCACAGATAATAGCTGTCATTTTTGTCAATACATTTGATAGACCATTTTTTAGAGATAAGTTTGAACAAATAGCAAGCATGAGTTTGACAGCAATTTGACAACGCACTAGGCGCTAGAAATTCTCAATTTTGTTCGCAACTTATTACCTAGTTATATACCCCGATATGAGGAAGAATTAACAAATGGCGCCCACCCTATTTACGGTACGAAAACTGAAAACAAAAGTTAAACAAACAAAACCTTGCGAAATAGTTTTTGCGCCGAAAGCAGAAAACTCACTTTAAAATCATAAGTATACCTACATTTATATATCCAATCTAAGGTGATAGCTGTTCATGTCTATCTAGACATTAAGACATAATCTCTCGCCCTTCCGCACAACCTTCAATTAGATAAATAATGCTATAGGGGGTGCCAATCATGTGGCAAGAATTCGAATGAAAATAGATCGCTTAAATTATGTTTATCTCCCAATCAAAGAGCTATTTCTTTCTCGTTTCGTTTTCGAATATGCGAGCACATTTTAATCAAATCATGAAACAAACGTTTGACATCTTTATTATTATTATTTTCCAAAATTTCATTCATTTGTGCAACATAATTCAACCCAAATGTAAGCAGCTACATTTGCTGATGATGAAAGCAGAACACATTTCGTGTAAACACCAGACGAAGAAGGTCAAAAGAATCTCGCTGTTAAACAAGAAAGAAGCCAACTTGGTGATGGCAATGGTGACAGCAACACTCTTTATTTCAATATAACTAGCCTGGCAGCACAACACAGCGCAACACAGAGCACACTGCGTCATAGTGTTGATGATATATAGTAAACTTGAATTTGGTAATTGTTGTCAATGTGCTCCAATTTTCAGGTCTAAATTGTATAGTGTCTCAAGTTTTGTTACAAGTTTTAAAAGCGACGACAACAACTTTGATCTCGATCTCATTTACGCTTGTTGTTACGCTTAGCATTGACATGTGCATATCGCTTTATCTGAGACGTTGCAAGAGCTAGCTGCGATTACAGCCGAGCGCGAAAAAGTTCTTAGTCCAGATGTTGGAAAAGAAGGCCTAATGCTGGTTGCTGCTGCAATTCTGGTTGCTAGTTGAGTGTATATGCTGTTAATGGTGTGTAATTGAAACGTTTTGGCCTAGTGAGCTCGATTTTTTTTGTGTAAGTACACTTCTCTCGACTGCTGCATGGAATTAAGAACTAGGTAGACGAGTATATTAAATGCTCATGTTGCATTTAGTAGTTTTATTACCTAATTGATTATGATTCGAATATGAAGTTGTCTTAAAACATTGCAAAGAAATTGTGCCTTGAACATTCAAGCAGAGTGATTCATGATGTCTTTGTAATAATAATAAGTGTTATAATTGTAGGTGCACTATTTCGTCAAAAACCATAGTCCCGCACCCAAAGGAAGAGGGCTAAAAGTTCGTCCTATTTTCGAAATTTAGCCCAAGCAGCTTTTTAGGTAGGCGCAGTATGTATTTTTGTTGACCTGGGGAAGCTCCCGAGTGCTTCTTTGACATTACCCAACAGTAGGAATCTCTTAGTGGAACATTAAAACTATAAGTACTCGGCCTTCAAAACGGAAATACGGATAGCCTACCGATAAACAAACCCAAAGCCGTATTGAGTTGAATGATAACATAGCAAGATAGTCGCCACCACACCATTTTGCGCTACTGCCCCTGTCCATTCCACTTTTTCGTACTTTGTGGTTTATATGGTTCCTTGGAACGATGACAGAGATATTGACTACCCAAGTAATAACTCGATTTCACTGATTTATTCCGCGAATGAAAATGATTAACTTGATTTAATACCTATACCCAGAGGTGCACAAACATAAATGAGTTTGGGGAAAAAAGCTACTTTGCGGTTACTTCAAATTTGAACTCGTTCTGCTGGTATGTTGACAGGCATTATCTCTGATGTGGAAAATGTTTCATAAGACCTCAATAGTGTTACGTGTTCAATGAACTTGAAACTGATTCCCACCATCACGTACAGACAAAAAAAAAAAAAACCTTCCCACCCAAAAAGATAACAAAAATGCAAAAAAAAAAATACTATACGTAGGTATAGGAACCTACCTAGTACCTACTCGTATGTGCTAATATGGTGGACGTGACGGTAATTACATTTTAGACGGAAATATTGCCAATAGGTCAGTCGTAGCAATACTTACAACGTCAGAACTTTTGAAGTTGAAGCTCGTATAAGCTTCCTTTATGATGATTGCAAAACACACCTGATTGTAGATACTCACAAGTCACAACGCATTGCAGAACAGTATAGAATCTTATCAAAATTATTAATTTGACTTTGTGTGGTTCAAATGATAATAACTTTGATTGGGAAGAGAGAGAGCCTGATAAGCGCCATATGGTGTGCTTTTCTTTCTCCAACAATGTATAGGTACGTATAGCGCAAATTGGGGATGAAGGTTTGTGAAATTTCGCAATAAATGCGTGAATGGGAACACGTATGCGAATTTGATTGACGATAAACGCAAATGAAAGATTAGCGAATGTTTTTAAAACGCATGATTTATTGATTTATTGCGGTTGGGGGCTGTAAATTCGTTCCTACCTAAAATACGTTTAAGGTGGGTGTCACATTCTGCTTGGCATTTGGAAAAAGTGACGGCTGATAGAAACTAAACCCAACAGAATATTCGTTTGGTGTAAACTTGGTTAGGTACAATATTTATGAATTGATTCTGTCAGTGCTTAAGATGTTTTTCTATTATTTCGTAAAAATAACTTCCAAGCGCAAACGAGAATTGCAAAAATACCCTAATCGGATAGAGATGAAATCATTTCTCCTGAATTTTTCGTAAACAAGTACCATCGCCATTTGAATTGCTATTTCGAAGTGACAATAAATTCAGTAAGGAAATACACCCAATGTATTCATTTATTCATATAATTACTTATAGTTTATCTTTATAGATATAATATAAGTGCAATTAAAAAAGTTCCAAATTCAGGTTTTTTATACCCTCGGGTATCAGTGGCAGCACTGACTAACGTGAACACCTATTTCCGGTTTGTTTGAAATACAAAGCTTTACCCAATACGAGTATATTAATATTCAAGAACCACATATTATCTGTATTCATCGCCAAAGAAACAAACTACCAGTCGCTGAATAAATGAATTATAGTGAAGCGATAATAAGTTATATATAAAAAAGTGAAGTCATCTCTTATAACCATAAAATATGGCATGCTTTTCATCACGTTCGCAAATGAGATAGATGTTCTAGTGAATAGAATGAGACTCTGCATGGCATGATTATTTTTAATTAGTTAAAAGATTATTTTTCCCTTTAATATTATTATATGGAATGAGTTAGCACTTAGCAGTGTTTTTGGAAAATACTATGAATCTAAAAACTCTTAAATGTAAACCATAATATTATATAATCGGCCCTAGCGCGGTATCCGTCGGAACGGAAAACTTTCCGCAACGCATACTGCTTCGGAGGTGTCCGACTTCGGAAGAGAAATAAACAATTGCGATGGCGCACCGCACCGCACTCCAAATCGTAAACAAATTCCGAATCCAATTATCGGAAACTAGCTGTCAAAATTTAACAAAAAAATGCACTTCATCACACTTCAACGTAATTCGCCGATATGCGTTACAAAATGTCGGAATAATTCTCCCAACAGGTGTTCCGAAGAATTACTCGCAGCAAAAATCCTCCGAATCGTATAAACTCGCTAGGGCCGAATGACTTGTCAAAATGAAATCTTTACAGTGAAGTTCAAAATCGTTGACGGATACCTATATCATTCGAGAGTTTATGCCCACTTTAGCTCATAAATATATAACAATATAATAGGTCGCGTATATACATATAATTCGCGTACTTTCCCGAGTCAAGTACTAAAAATCTGTCAATCTAAAAAAATTGAGCGAAATTCTCTCAGCGAACTGAAAATATACGCCAATGTACATGGAGAGACTTCGAGGAGCTACTTTGAGACACTTTCATGGCACAAATAAATATACCATAGGTAGCTCATCTTTTTGCAACATATGAAAGATTCCACGAGAAAATTCAACCACCACCGATTTTTATTTTTATTTTTGACATATTTTATTTTTCCGTGCAAATGATTTTTAAGGCGGATTTTGAATTTGTTTTTTGTCAAATTTGTGCGTTTGACATTCTTTCAGTACTTACTACCGGTTGAAATTCCCTAAGCTGTTTCGAGCCAAGAGAGTAACTACTCGTTACTCTTTATTATGCTAATTTTCCCATTTTCTGTCATTTTTGATTAGCAACGTGTAGGTATAGGCGATTTATATTAATCGCGTTTGGCTTAAACCGCATACGCGAACGAACCTAACGATTTGTTAAACTGAAAGATGACGCAAAATTGAACTTGAAGAAATATTCCACTTCAAGCAATCGTCATTTTATGAAGTCATCAAAACAAGTGAAAAACAACTTTAAATGACGCTATCGGTCGACTCGAATTTAATAAATTAGTGGTGCAAAAAAAAAAAAAAAAGTTGTCCTCATACGCAGTTGTGAATTCTAAAATGCGCTGTCACTTTGCAGAGTCCGGAAAAACGTAATGCTTGAATAGACGTCGCAATGCTATTCGAGATGGAAAACAACAAAGGAAACTTTAGTTTTACTATTAACACAATAAACGTCAAATAGGTAAATAAGCAACTACCTACCAGTTAAAAAGTTTCACTATAGGCGTATTTTTTTAGCTTCGATCACAGCAAAGTAAAGCAGGGTTTTCAGCACGAAAATAACAACAACTACTTGGAAGTGGCAAGTAGAGCTCTACAAAAATGTGTTTTGATTAGTTCCCTAACTCAATCGAATAATAGGTACAGTTGAGAGCAATTCAGGAACTGAAAAACTCATTTTGTCACACTGTTGTTGATAAGCAATATCAAGATGTCAAGTTTGAACTTAATAAAATTGATAATCATGTGAGATTGTGAGACTTACGTAACCTTCAACCGCATCACGTGCTGGCAATGAAACGAGTAGTCGTATACTTAAAATTTACAGTACAAGATTATACTGATGCAAGGGTTCCCACTCTCTACCTCGTAGTAAATTTATTTAACCCTTAGTATGAACAAAACAAATGTTATAAACAAGATCATTCGACAAGGGCTTTTCTCTTCGGTATATTATCAGGGTCTGAATCAAATTGTTCGGTATGCTGTAGCCGTTTAGAGCAAGGATATAGCTTACGTGATTATTGTTCTCTTCTTTACAGGTACTTCCCCTGTGGGAAAATTAAATTAAAAATTAAACTTGATTTTCTTTTGATTGTCTTCAGTTTTATTGTTGATTTCATTTTGTTTTGCGATTTTTTTTTCATTTTTTTTTTCAAGTTTTATTTTTTTAACAGATATATAAATTAAAAAAAAAGTTTTAACATGAGCGACCAAGCACGCGCCGCCTTCCCGCTTACTTCTTTGGTAGATCCCCTTTAAACAGACAAGAAAGACTCATTTTTTTAACAGGATAGCCATAGGCGGGGTTCCGCTGTGTAGTCCCTTTTTGCAAATGGCAACAGCATCGCCAGGAGGCTGAGATCATTTTGGAACACGTCCACTTAACCTCACATAAACCGAAGCAGGTCTATACAAAGAATCAAAAATAAAACGAATTTAAGATTTTTGTTGCGCGCTTCTCTTTCGATTTCTGGAATCCCCAGGATTCACAAGAATAACAACTCATCACAATCATCCCGTATCACCATCATGACCAATGTCATTCGGTTGACTATTGCTGGGCGTTTTAGACTCGTAATCATCTGTTCTCGCCCTTTTTGGCTTTAGTTCGATCTCTTCTTCTTCCTCCTCCTTCTCCTCGTCATCATCACTGTCGGAAAAGACAGCATCAACAGGAACATACATATAATAGGGTTTCTGCTCCTCCAACCAGGGATGCAGGAAAATATGCTCGGCTCTTAATCTCTCCTCAGGAATGCGACGTAGCAAGTTCCTCAGCAGCCATCGCACTGGCTTACTAAGAGCCATAGGAATCTGTACCTGACAGTGCCTGATTATGGTAATAAGATTGCAGCCACCTTTCTCGTAGAACGGATATTGTCCAACTAACATCGTATACAGAATGACTCCCAGTGACCACATATCTGCCGGCTTGCCAGCGTATGTGGAATTCGGACATAGCAATTCGGGAGCAGTGTATAGCGGGCATCCGATTTTATCGTAGAGCGTATCATCCTCAGGATCATCAAGAATCATTGAACCTTCCAGCGATTCGTACTGGATTTTTGTTCTAAAAAAATCAAGAAAAATAAATTCATTAGTTTTTTTTAAATAAATAAAAGTAAAAATATTTATTTCGTCTGTCAAAAATATGAAGTCTCGAAAAATAAAAGGAGTTGGAGGTTATTTGTTTTTTGTAAGCTTTAATTTGTGAACGACACGCAGTTTTGTGACAGCCGGACGGCAGAAAAGAGAAGCTCTTTCTTGACAGTTAAATGTAGGTAGGTACTATCGGTTGCGCAACTAAACTCACCCGGCTTAATAAGAAGTGATTTCTTAAGGGATTTATTCCATCAAAATATAGAGCCACTTCCACCTTAGTAAGACTACTTGCTCAGTAGGCCAGTAACTGCGCCCACAATTTGCCATGGCAGCGTACGTAATCCTTGCATTCTTCTAATCATTTCTCAATCTATACCCATATTTGAAAAAGCTAACAACTTCACTCACTTCCATTTAAAGCGAAATTCGATTAAAACTCCCGTCGAAAGCGAGGGAACTCAAAACCTTATGAAATGTAATTTCCACAAATTGGTTAATTGGGCAAGAGCGAACACTCTGGCAACATTAACTCAACTTTGCCACTCTAGCAACATCATTTTTGAAATATGGGCGGCGGCGCGATGATGAATATGATGATGACAATGGCGGCAACTAATCGATTGACCCAATGATACCTACATACCTACCTGTATAATGTGGGTATGTCACCATTGACAGACGCCATCGCCATGATCATGTATCTCTCTCTCTCCCTCCTTCTCCGCCAAAAAATTATTGATTTCGGTGAGAAGAAATAATCAAACATGTGTACATACACTCACAGTTCATTGCAATGCCCCAGCTGCTGCTAAAAGCAAAAAATGACGCTTCTCGTCCAAATTGCCCACCTCGCCTCTCTAACATTGACCCATATTTTATTGAAAAAGAGAAACAAAAACAAAACTGACAACTTAAAAACGAAACGATCATTGCTCAAGATCAAGAGGCATACCTACATTTATACAAAAAAAAAAACGAGAATGAGATCTGCGCAATAGCGCCACAAATCGTGGTATGGTATACATAGTAACAGCACCAACGATGACGGATCGCAACTAGATTCATCTCATCTCTCCCCCTAAGAAGAAACGTTGCATCCGAGTATACAACTCACGTTGCTCCACCGCTTCGACCAGCAACACAACAGCACAGCTTCCGAAATTGCCACCGTACCTGTGTGTTTCTTCACCTTATTCACCCCACCGGCCGCCCCTGCATCTTGATCCACTTCCATGCTGCGATCTCCCTCTTTTTCACCTCCATTGCTCGCTATCAGTCGGTTCGTTTGCTCTCTGTCACTTTCTTGATTTAGTGAGGGAAAAAAAAATGAGGCAACCTCGAACTGACCCTGATATACACCTAAATGTGGGTAAAGAAAAATTGCGAAAATACAACTCGACCTCGAGTACTCTCACACATGTAGACTCACACGAATATGGATATGCGATCGACCAACGCTGACGACAGTGCACAAACACGATCGTGAGTGATAGTCGCTGTGGGTTGGAAACATACACATTGTGCAAATTGGTTGCGGTATAGCTGTAGCTGAGCTGGCTATGGTGTCAAAATGAGAAAGGAAGAGAGAATCCACAGCATTCGTAGTAGCTAAGCAATGCAATGGCGGGCGATGTGCAAGGGTATTCGTGGGGACACAGTGCACTGGCGTGCGCAAATTAATTTTCCTCCATCACTTTATTTTTGGGGGGTCGTCTCAATGTTTGGTGATTCAAAATTTACATAATTTGAGCACACACATTTGTTTGGGATTTCATAGATCACAGTCATGGTCAGTTTTTGTATTATGTATCTCTTTGTTGAGAACGTGTTTATGGAATAGATTAGTGGGGGGGAATATACAAATACCCATACTAATCGGCGTATAATGACCTTACAGCTGGTTTGTTTGATTTACAAAGAAAAATTAATTGTTCGTCTATTCAGAAAATATGTAGCTAGCCGAATTGAAAACGAGAAATGAAGCAAGCCAATCTACCTTGGAACGCATTTGCAAAGCGGTGTGTGAATGGCTATTTTTAGCAGAGACCATAAATTTGGAGGCACGAATAAGTATTTTCGGCAGTGAACTGAGAGGCAAAAATTATAATTTCAGAGTTTATACAGTTATTTAAGTTTCAGTAAATTGAAATTCAATTCTAAAAATCACGCATGACATCAGTTGCCGCAGAAGTCAAGCAGAATACACCAAGTGTCGAGCAGCAACTTCTTCGAAATGAGCAGTTTATTCCCCAACTCGAATTCGAAGACCTGCTACTGAATGGGAGGTAGACTCGCGATAATTCGACCAAGTCCGACATCAGTCCTCTTTCCGTCCAGTCCTTTTGATTAAAAGTCGACGGGGGAAGATTGTTAATTCAAAAAATCTTCAAAGGCTATTGGATGGAGGAGATATAGTTCACATTCTTCAGAAACCAACATATTCGCAACGCAATTACATAGTCCATTGTGCGCACACAAAACAAGGGACAACCCCCTATTTTGCTGTATCCTTTGTACCTTTCTTCCTCGGGTTTTTTGTGCGTGAGTAAATTTCTCTTGTAACACGGAACCACGAACTCAAAGGTACACAAGAACAGTTTAGAGACTTATGCGGGAAACTGTAAACAAAACAAAATGTAGGGGAATGACAACACAAAAGCCAGGGCTGTCACCTTATTTGCATAATAAACGGAGCACTCTGGCTGCACTATTGCGTACTGTGCTTAACAGTGTCAGTAGCGACAGTTTTCAAAAATTTCTTTTATCGTGTTAAGGCCCCAGTTATAGCCATACGTCAAACGAAACCGTAAAAATTTTTGTTTGTTTTTTTTTTTACCACTTACACTAAATGGTTGAACTCAATCTTGGTCTTCAAATGTTGATTATGAATTAGAAAGTTAATTTATTATAAATAAACTGCAAATTATTATTATTATTTTCTAGAAAAAGAATATTATGCATTTTTCTGTGATCGGAAAAGGTCTTTCGCACGGAAAAATGAATAAATTCGTTTTATAGAAAATTTAAAGATAATAACCTAACTTAATAATTCATAAGCAACATTTTAAGACCAACATTGAGTTCATCCGCCAAGTTTAGGTGGTCAAAAAACGCAAAAGAAATTGTTACCGTTTATAAATGTGACCTAACCAAAAACTTGACACGGTTGTCAAATGCTCCATACCTGTTTGTCGTAGGTAGATTTTTAATTAATTTTCATAAATGTTTGATCGCATATTGTAATAAAATGAGAACTTTTTATGGTGGACATTTTTTTTTTGTAATAAATAGCCCCCCCGAAGTAGTTCACTGCGACAGCACCCACTAGTCTCCTACGTCAATGAGCTGAGACTTTGCGTGATCGCGGCTCCATTTCACAAGAACAACATATTGCAATGGCAATGACAGCTGCAAGCTGCGCACCGAACAAAAAAAGTGAAAAGAAGAAACAAAGCGACAAACAAAAAATAAGAATTTTCATAGCAATGGGTATCGGGCGTATTTACTAAATGGGCATGGATTGCATCACATCACGTCACATCCACATGCCGCTTGCACATGCAGACTGCAGTCTGCAGCGAGCCACCGCCGTGCTCATGTGTGTATGTATGCGTAGTTTGTTGCCCAATTCCTTTAATTTTTTAAGTTACATGTTGCAATTTTTGTTTCGGGGCAAGATTATTGCAAAATTTCGTATGGACATATATTTAATTTTTGACGGGTGCGATCAGTTTTTTTTTTTAAGCAAGGATAAACAAAATTTATAACTAACCTCTCTGCATCGATAAAATAGAACCTCTTCAGCTTAAGATCTCTCAGAATAATCCCATTCCGGTGGCACACCTGTACCGTTTGGCAAATTTGGTGAAACAATGATCGAGCTTCGGTCTCGGCAAGCCGCCTCTTATTCCGAATGTACGTATGCAAATCCTCGTAAACTACAGCGCACTGCGGCACAATAACGTAGGTGCGATTTTTTGACATTGGTATCACATCGCGAACCGATCGAACAAGTTGATGACCGAAGATGTCACTTTGGCAGTTATCCTGTTTCAGTTTAAAGTAGGCCATTTGAACCTTGTAAAAGGGTTCGTTAACAATTTTGCACAGAAAATTCTCCTCCGTGAAGATATCCACACACTTGAGGTTCGAACTAGAGAGATCAACGAAATGTTTGTAGCTAGACCGAGCGTCAGTTGGTGCAGGTGTCCGTTCCGTTGACAAAAGGAAGCGTTCCTTGAGTAGGTTGAAGTTCTCAGGTTCGGATCGAATTTGTGAGGAGCGAATAACACAGCCACTGGGCGAGTAAAGTTTTTTACGTGTCAACGCGTCCAGAATGTCCTTTTGCGGTGTGGAGAGACTGCTCTGTCCTGCAGATGAAGCTGACGCTCTCGCATTTGTCATTGCTGACGCCGATGAGTTGGTATCTGGAACACATTTATTGTTGGCAGGTGAAGAATCGGTGGTATATCCATTTGTGGTGGGTGTTGCAGTAGTAGTATCCATTTTTATTTGTCAATATATAAATAACTTATTTTAATATATAAATATAGTTTTGATTGCACAGCACTTTTTATTAGGTTAAATTCTTTTATTCTGAGTTAACTTTTAAGGCACAACGATTTATCATGGATATTTCGCGATATTTTTGATTTTGTTTGCATGTGTGGGACGATTTGTTTCAGTAGTGAGAAAGAATTTAGTATTTCTTTACTCGAGATACGAAACGTAGGAAGAAGAGAAACAGCAAAATAAAGCAAAGCAAAAAGAAAAAAAAAACTTAAAATAACGTAACGAAAATGTTTGGAAGCGACATTTATCACGGAACGAAACGTCCGCTCTATTTCCCTCAACGAATTCAACTGACATTCGTTTCGAAATGAAATTTCAAATTTCAACTTCTCTGGCATTGTTCGCACGCAGTTGTATAAAAACGATAACGAGACAAAGCGGTGTGGGTATGGGTATTTGAACAGAAAGAGACGGTAATAAAAATCCACCACTCAAGTCAACTTACCACACCACGCCAAGCAAGCACGATCAGTTGGCTGGGGCTGTTTAATTTTCCTAGCAACATTTAAGAGTTCCCGGCTAGCAACATTTATAAGATTGATTTGGTCAGCATTCGGTGGAATATAGAAACGAGCCAAACGTGCACTTATGAGCGAGAAAGAGTGCGCCTACAGTTGTGAGAGGGTGTACCACATTTTTGATATCACATTTTAGAAATATTTTTCGAGAAAACTGCTATTCTTTGTTTCTGATACGAACAATAATCTGCGAATGCGAATGCAACTTTCGACAGAACATGCGTAATTCATTTTTTTGACTGAGTTAATTGTGAAATAAACATTGCGATATGGTGAAAACAAAGGTAATGTAAGCGTTAATTACATAATTGTGAAATATAATCTCCTTGAGGAATTTCACAATGCCATGTAAATTGAGGCTCTTCAACACAAACCGTTCTCGTCCTTGGTCACGTATTCCACTCGCACTCGAATCTTGCTACGACTCAAAGAATTTAATGAAATGCAGATAGAGTATACCTATTTCAAATCGAATACTGACAGCTCAATTGTCAAACTGACAATCTAAGGTGGCAAAGCGTTCTTTTTATTTTATTATCGATCTACGCGACAAGGAGATGTAAATACGGCAAAAACACTTATTCATCGAAGAGAAGATTTTACAAACACATACTTTCAAAATAAATATGTTCCCCTGGCTTCACATTTCTATATCAAAAAGCTGACTCATGAACGTCAAATCGTATTGCTCGAACAAGTTCATGCATGCTGTTCTATTACAATAACAAACGTTTGAATCACTCAAATATTAGTCTATTTATTATTGACGGAAATAATTTTTTTTTTTTTTTTTTTTCGATTTGCTTTTCTTGATTCAAATTCACTTTTACTCATTCTGGTTCTTAGTAATCTCACATTTCCCATGTGTTTACTGACGTCTACCTGTCACTGTTTTTCGTAACATACATAGCGCATTGTTCCCGATTCGTGAAAATTGTCTTTACGTACACGTATTTTATATTTCCAGGAACTTTCCGTCACTATTTAATTACTTTTATCGCGGGGCCAATTTTTATACAACAAATTATTTAAAGTGTGCACTAAAGTTAGTTAGTTGGCGCAACAGGTCTGGAGAGACCCTAGGCCTAGCTTCTCACAACCATTCGTTTTGTGTGAGTTTTTCATTTTTGGAACGAATGGAAGGGATCTACAGTTTTATGCCGGCTCCAAACGGCTAATTGAGAAGCTCTTACAAGACATTTATACTCTCGGATGTTTGTCAGACGTTCGCGAGAGGTAGCGCAGCGGAAAAAAAACCCTAAGTCGGAATTGGGTTTTTGCGGGATTCGAACCTGGGACTCCCGCATAGCAGTCCAACACACTAACCACTAAGCTACTGCGACTACATGCACTAAAACAGACAGAAAATAATCGCAGTTGAATTTTTTATTTTAAATCGCTAATTAATTCCATAGAATTCAAATTTAGTAGTACTTATTCTGTGCAACTCTGAAAACAAAGTGATCTACATCGAGAATAGAAAATCACGTCACATATTTCACAACAGTATGCAATAAAATAAAAAAGTACCTATTCCCAAGTAAATACTATATTATATGACGCAATTTCAAACTCTCTATGAAAGCTTGATAAATTATTGGTGCTAAGGAAGTTAACTAGCAATGTAAACTGTGGATAGGACAAATACTTTTAAGTTAGTAAATAAAGGGTGAATAAGGTTTTCCTCGTGAGAAACCAAGTTTTTGCATTTATTATTTTCTTTCTTAAAGCACAAAAGTCGGAACTTACTACATTTTATTAGTTTTTTTTTTTAACAAATAAATTTTATCAGCAGAATTATCTCAAATGTGCTCTCGCTCAATGCATCAATCCGAATGTTGATAGATCTAAAAATCCAAAAAAATGAACACATCTGCCAAGTGAAATGTTCTCTTCTTTTTCTCTTCTTTGAGCACCTTGCCTACCTTACGGAAAAAGAAAACCATGGGAACACAGGTAGCTAGCTCCTGATCCAAGCCAAGCCTACCTTGGTCGGCAGTGAATTCTATTCGGTACTGTACGTATTGAAAAGATCTAACTATCTCTGTAAGGATTTGTCGGTTGTGCATGCGTCTTGCTTCTTGACGCAGATGGACCGAAAGGTGATCTAAATGCGGCGCAGGTAGATCCAACTGCAATCACAAAAATCATAGCTTGGCTTCTCATCACGAAATCGGACAACCATATGCAATTGCATGGCCCATATTTGCGTTCACTATTAGGGTTAAGTTGCTCCAAGCTATATTCGGTTACCATGCGAAGGTGTCAGTTGATTAAAAGGATCGAGAACCATCACGATGACGCATAGTCAACGATTAGGTCGCATATTTGGCGAATGACTATGACTGGAATCCAGTGGCACGTACTGTACTCCACACTCAAAAAATAATTAGTATAAAAATACAAATGAAATCTTTGTAAAAATACGAACAGCGAGAATTTGTAGAATGCACAAATGTTTGGTACATATTACAAATATTCGTTGTTTTGGCAAAATTATATAAATTGTTGGATTCGTAGACTTTGTACATTCAACGAACTCAACTTTGTAATTACTATACAAAGCCGAAATTGTTGAAGGTACGAACATTATTCGTCGATTGTACAAAGGCTTCGTAAATAGTACGAATAGCGTTCGTAAATTTACAAATGACTTCAAAATTGGTAAAATGGTAACTTTAACAAAACCAATAATATATTCGTAGAAATACGAAACTTCAGTCATTCGTAGAATGTACGAATGCTTTGTACATTCAACGAACGCCGTTCGTACTTTCGTAATATGTCGGCAAAATTGGTAAGGTGAAGAATTTAAAAACAGAAATGAAATATTCGTAAAAATACGAAACTTCAGTCATTCGTAGAATGTACAAAGGCTTCGTAAAAAGTACGAATAGCGTTCGTAAATTTACAAATGACTTCAAAATTGGTAAAATGGTAACTTTAACAACACCAATAATATATTCGTAGAAATACGAACATACAGTCATTCGTAGAATGTACAAAGGCTTTGTATATACTACGAATCTCATTCGTATTCAAAATGGCAGTCGAATTAATAACAAATATATTATTCGTAGAATCTACAAATAATTAGTGCATAGTACGAATGTCATTCGTAAACAAAATGGCGGCTGAAATATAAATGAAATATTCGTAGAATGTAAAAACGTTTAGTACATACATAGTACAAATGTGGTTTGTAGTTCTTAAAATATTGGTGAAATATGAATATGAACATTCGTATAAGATTACAATTAGGCGCGTAGCTGCTAGATTGTTCTACTTTAGTTCCATCAAATATTTCAAAGACGAAAGACGTCTCCCTCTCCAGTCCGTGTGCAAAAAAAAAAAATTGTGTGAAAATTTTCCGTTCATGATTTTGTGAATTTTTTTTTTATTTACAATTTGGATTCCAATGGAATTGTAAGTCTAATCCGCAGGTAAGTCTTTTAATTTATTAGTTATTCTTGTGTGTGCGAAGTAGTGTAACTATTTTGTAAAGTTCGTTGGTCAGAATAATTGTGTTTTTATCTAAAAATTACGTTCGCATAGTAAGAAAATATTGCAATGTAATATATTTTGCTCGAGTTGTAGTATTTGGTCATTTTAGATTTGTGTTTGCGTGAAATTAATACAGCTTGCTGTAATTCATTTCGGTGATTCGGTACTCATAAATTGGCGCCGGCTCCAGAGGACTAAAAATGTTTCACGCTAATGGCATAGTTCCCCTGCTGAATAACATTATACCTCAATGGTCGCCGGTTAGTCGAGGTCAGTTATCTGACTGGTGAGGTACGAAGGCTAATAGCATGAATTAATTTACAACGCAGCAATCTAATACACCGACTTCAAACAGCCCTAGTGAAATGGTAGTGTTTCCATAGTAATTAACAAACGAACAAATTTGGCAGCGATAACTGTACCCACGTTTTACAAAAACATGTCATACACAATATTTTCGTATTAAATCAAAACTTATTACATTCTTCAAAATCGTTTTTACTTTCAGCCGACGTATAACTTAAGATGAGACCGTTTGAACATTGAACATAATCAAATTATATATATATGTATATTGTATATTGTTCCAAAACTTTCCGTTTACAAATAAATTCGTACTTTGTACGACATAATTATTACATTCTATAAACCTCTTCTACTTTTAGCCACAAAATTTCGTAATATTACGAATGCATTTGTTAAATGTAAAAATACATTCATTCGTAAAAGGACAAATCTATTTGTCCAATAAATAAATGGATTTGTAAAATTTCACGAACGTACATTTTGCGAATGCATTCGTAATATTTACAAATATTTGTTCTTATATACTACGAATATATTTGTCCAATAAATAAATAAATTCGTAAAAATTTCACGAACAAATTCGTACATTTTACGAATGCATTCGTAATATTTACAAATATTTGTTCTTACATACTACGAATATATTTGTCCAATAAATAAATGGATTCGTAAAATTTCACGAACGAATTCGTACATTTTACGAATGCATTCGTAATATTTACAAATATTTGTTCTTACATACTACGAAAATATTTGTCCAATAAATAAATAAATTCGTAAAAATTTCACTAACAAATTCATACATTCTACGAATGCATTCGTCGTATTTATTAATGTTCGTTTGTAGATTAAACGAATTTGTTCGTAACATATATTTTTTTGTCGTTCGTACATTGTACAAAGAGTGACATGTAATATCTACAAAGTCGTTCGTTTGCTGAAAATTACAAACGGTTTCGTAAAATGTAATAACAATTTCGTGCATATTACGAATTTTTTTTTTGGGTGCAGGATTGTGACGGAGCTGGTTCGTTTTATAGACTCGATGCGGAGCGGTGGAATGTGGCGTTATATGCGGAGTCTGTTTGTTGCAGTATGCGGCAAGTGGAAAATGAAAATGTCCATTTTCGGAGCGGAACTCTATTTTTAAACGCGATTAAAAATGGGAATTGACGTGCGCATGCATGAGTGCATTCTGAATGACTTGCAGCGTAGAATTTTCTGTCTTATTGACGTTGAGTGCGGGAAAATTTCCTTTTTTGTATTATAAATTTGAATTAAGCAACGTAGGTATATCGTTCAGTCAGTCGTGCGTTATGGGTCGTGGCAGGGTGTATATGATCTTATGAATTTCGAAAGGGTGCGTGCTGGCCGGTAGACAATCAATTTTTTTTTTATTTAAAACAGATCACACATATGTTACATACCTAGTAGGTTATAAACTTATAATGTGCGCGGACATTTGGATGTATACTTGTCAGTTGTCAGATTTGATTCCAACTATTAACAGCCTGAACAAAATGCGGAGCAGCGCATTCTTTAAATTAAACTGTTCGGAATTGGGTGTATACTTATACGTTTTGGTCAGAAAAGCAAGGAATCCAAATTTGTTGACCATAATGTCAAAAATCTGCATAACTGCAATGTGGGCTGGGTTTCAAAAATACGTTCAAATTCATCAGCTTTGCTTATGGAGACTCTCATAAAGATTGATACGGATATTGCACGACAAATGAATATCTCAATAAATTAAGCATTTCCCAACCCTGCGCCATAAGTTTCCAACCTAATTTGACACCTTTCTGGGCAATTTAACTTCATTTGTGTGTGGTAACTGAAAAACAAAACGCGAAGAAAAAATGTCCAAACTCAATCAGTGAAAGTTATAAAAATTAGCCTACAATTACATTAACAGTTCGCTAGCCTCTTACAAAATCCTCTCCACTCTGGACATTATATCACCAAAAATCATCACCGAGGTAGGTAATATATACCGCAACAACTTACTCTTCGAAAGGTGGTTCACCTTTTTGAAACTTTCATCAAAACTTCCTGATCACTCTATAGCGATCGGCAAACAAAAGAAGCAACATACAAATCGCAGAGGCATTGGCGCAACATCCAACAGAGGCCGCTGAACTCTGGACAATTGGGAAAGTTGCGCGGTGCTTTCGGTCGTCGGCGTCGCTGAGAAATTATTTACTTCACAAAATCACAACCCATCCATCCACCGTCACTCGTCGTCGTCGGTGTAAACTTTCTTCTTCGAGAAATTTATTCATGCAGTGGCAGTAGGTATGCACGCGGAAGAAGAAGAAAAAGTAGCTCGCCGCAATCAACTTTCATAGTAGGTACACTGACCTCGTAATAAACCGTGAAATCATTAGAAATTCCACACGAAAACGATTCATTCATTCAATGGGAGCGGACGGTGAGGTCGCCTCACCATTGTGTTAGATAACTCGCGAGGCTTGTCGGCTGAGATTGGGAAGCCATTTGTATGATAGAAATGCAACGGCGGCACATTTACTATTACCGGGTTCAGCAACACTTTCATTGTGGCCTGCAATACCAGACCGTAAATATCGCAACCAGATGTGGGGGGAAAACAACTTTCTTCGGCGTATACATATACGCTCATTTCACCACAGTTGAAAATTGAAATAGACGCAACACGCAAGTGACGAAAGTCGCATAGCGCCAGAAAATCCACAAAGCAGAGCTCACTATATGGATCAGATCAGCGGGGGAAATATTCAGCGCGTCTGTCTGTTGTAATAGATCAATAACCTTGGTGAAAACCTTCGCCTTAGTAGTTGACGGCGTTTTTTTTTTTTTTTACAATTAGTTGCACGCACACGCGAGGACGCTGTTTGATAAACTCCGAAAAAGCTTTCGCAAAAAAAAAAAAAAAAAAAAATTGCTTTAATCACTGATTTATTTTATTAATTTTGTATGGCTTTCGCAAGCGGTAGTCATTTAACCGTGAAATGAGGTTGGGCTTAGGTCGATAGCGGTCACAATGACGCCTCAGTCAATGCTAAGTACAAGATTATAAATGGAAGTAAAATGTCTGGCTGTTCGTTTATTACATTTATATACTTGACAATGACAGTGTGCCCCCTATTGTTTAGTCATGTTCAAATCGAGTTAAAACTTAATTTGGGCACACGTTTGGCTTTCAATTCAAGTTTGAAACAATTTAGATCATCATAATCAACAGCTTGAATAGAGTGCGTTTGGCTGTATTTGGTGCTGCGGTGTGGTGGTTAGGGCAAATGCAATGTCACAATTGTGAAATATCGATTCGATGTTTGACAGTCGATTTGGTTTTCTGAAGGTTGATTAAAGAGGTTTCAAGTTGGGTCATTAGGTTTTCGTTTTGTATAAATCGTGTTTTTAGTCAGGCATAAGGTGCTGCTAGTGCCTGTGGCGTTGTGGGGAAGATTGCGACAAATCACTATAGATCAATGTCAGATTTAGTTTGGATTCGTAAACTTGTTTGCAGTTTTACTTCCTTTGTTTGTTTTTTTCTTCTTAATCAGATGCATAGAAGTCAAGGCTACGCACAAAATTACTTCCAATAGAGCAGTGTGAATCAGGGAAGTGAAGTTGACTTGTCTCACAGTCGATTGTTCGCTTATACAAATGATTTGCCAGAAGACAGGCCAGTTAGTTAACAAGTTTTAGGCTCGTTTGCTGATACTACTCATAGCGATGCAAATTCCACTTAAAATCTTATGTGACAGTTTATGACATAGAAAAAGTAGCCGATACACTGAAAAAAAGGTATATTCATGAAAAAGTTCATCAATATAACGAAAAATTCATCAACTTTAGTCCAGTGAACTTTTTCATTGATACGGTGAAACGGATTTCATTAATATGATGATCGAAAAAAGGAATTCATCATTCATCAACTTTGTTCATCACTATTATGAAAACCTTAAAAGGTATATTTGAGTATAACTTAAATCGCAATAAGCAGTATCAGCAAACGGGCCTTAAAGTTATTTTCCGTTGCTTTTTAATTCTCGGGGGAATCAAATACAAGCTTCACAATGGTCGCGCGTCCTTTGCTGGTGAACACTTCCCTGCTGTCATAAATATGGCCGATCGACAGAAGATTGCGCTAGTCGTGCTTTTTGGTTGTTCAAAATGAATACTGTTCATATATTCGTGGTCTTCTGTTGCCGCCAAATTAAGAGGGGAATGAACTAACGCCAACTTCACCCTAATACATCAATAATATACAATAATGCTAAAGTTAATGAATAGACGTCACAAATGATGTTGCAGAGGGGCTACAAGTTTTATTTCACAGACTAATATCTAACAGGTCACTTTTCTATCCAAAGTAGATTTGATCTTCGACTTTTTCTCTCAAACTTGTATAATTATCTGACATTTGAAATGTTACCAACCTAATTTTTTATAATATTTATCACAAATCGCGTTTTTTGTAAAAAAAAAAAAAAAAAAAAAAAGGAAGAAGAAGAAAGAAACTCATTGAACATACCCTCAACTCATCAAATCCAACCAAGTTATAAATAACCTGTGGACGAAACATTATTGATTGCAGCCCAATGTGCACACGGCCTTAATACTTTTGCTTCTCTCACGATTTCAGTTTGCAACTGTCTCTTACTCTTTTCCATTTCATTCCGTAATCTTTAAGATCCGCTCATCTAGTATTCCGCGAAACACCGAAAAATCACGAATGCGTAGGTACCTTTGAATTGCCAGCCAATCTACTACAACCACGTCACAGCTTTTCCTAGCACACAAAATATCGCATCATCAACCAAATAACAAATGAAGGAAACACCGCGAATATACCTATATCAATTCCGGAAATGAATCGCCATTATTTCACTCATACCAACAGTAAGTAGAAATGGTGAAACACAAATTCAAATGTCAACGTTCACTTTATGACTAATCTAGCGAATAGCAAGAGTGTTATTATTTTTTTCTCGAACGCTTGTTTGTCTCTAATGTCTAAGCCTTATCACAAGTTGTTTACGTCTCATTCACAAATTATCAGCCTATCGTTCTGTTTTCACAATTCAAAAGAATTAATCCAAAACAAAACATATTTGTGTTCCTTTATCACTTAGTTAAGATCATAAATTTTGAAGTTTCTTTTCTTCCACATTCCACTCACTGACATTTCCTGGGAATTTTCCAATAATGTATTCACCTTTTTAGTTCGAGCACATAATATGAGTCAGTGGTTAGAGTAATTCCCAGCAAATTAGTTTGGGATAAGGGCCGCGATACACCAAAGAATGCAAAAATCCATTGATCTTGTTTGTGGTGTGGTGTATCATCGTTCTGACTCACGAAGATATTGCCGCAAAATGTTTCAGTATAAATGCTGCCAAGCTGCGCAGCATTAAATTCTTTTTAAATTCGAATTCTCAACCGTCAACTTGTTGCTGGTTTCCAGTTGGTGACTAATGTGGTATTCGTTTGGGCTTCTTCAGATTCGCTCTCAGATTTCAGATTTCGTGTGGCTAATCGAACATAAAAACGTCACTTGCTCTTTTTTGTGATAATATTCGTGCGATTCGAATATGTGTAGCCTTCAACACTTTTCAAAACGTTTTCCATTCACTGCTTAGGTTTTAAATTAAAACATTCGAAATTTGCGTCTCGATTGATTTTTAAATATTTATACATAACCAATTTACTAAAATAAATTCACCCGATGCAATGCCTTCCTTTGCTGTAGAACAAAATCACGAAAACCTAATCGCCCTCCACCAGTTGTCAAATTCAAACGCACTTGTGTTGGTAAATCTGAGAAAATATCTAGATTCGCAAAAGTGATCTGAAATCTGAAAAAGATTGCTTTTTTTTGTACCAAACGAACATAAAAACTGATCTGAGATCAAAAAAAGTGATCTGAGAGCGCCCAAACGAATACCACATAAGCTCCAGTAGGAGCATTGTAGGAGCTCGCACGACGCACACTGTACTTGATGGCAACAAGATCGCGCGCGGTTTTTCTATATGTTTCTGCAGCCTTCCACGAAATGATCGTTATTTTCGTGGCAATTCAAATCGCTTGGTTTGAATTTAACGGCCCAAGCACCCAACCAGACAACAAAGCCCTGTCCCCATTGCGATTGTGCATTCGATATTATCGTCTGGCTTGAAAACTATATCAGGGAATATTTTCGGACCTTTTACATTGTCCGAGTCGAGTGGGTGAATGATTAATCTGTCTAGTTGGGAGTTAACATTTCAGCGATCGATTTGGATTTTCTTGTCGTTCGATATAGCATATACTCATATAGTATGTACTGTGTACTCATTCAGTAGAGGTACGAGTATATTCGTATAGTGTGCGCGCTGACTCGAAGGAATGTCGGCTGCTTTTCTGGGTTGCGACTTCAATTGTTGGCTTTAGTCTCGATTTACGAGATATTGGAGATTGGCTCTTGGGTGTTTGCTGTCTGTCTGGTTGATATTAAATTTTAACTTATTAAATGTCGCCGAGATATCGATTACAAAGCGGTTGACGTCATTTGCTTATGCGGGGTTGGAGACAAGAATTTTTGTTTTGTGTATATGCCGACTTGATATGCTTCAACGATGCGGACGGGCCCTTTCACTTTCACTGCGTCAAGCACGTGTTGCTTTCGGACTCATTTACACTTTTGACTGTGGTTACATAAAAAATTAAAGATGTTAGTGCGTAATTTATTTCAGTTAATGTAACAGTCCACACTTTCTACTGCATTTGAGATGGAATTTTGTCGCTTGCGTTCTCGCTCTAGTGGACACGGCTCTGTGGTAAGTGTGCCGGACTTCTGAGTGAAGAGGGTCTCCGGTAAAACTCCCGGAAAGCGAAACGTCATATAATATCGTAATAATTTGTTTCCATTTATTTTGTATAGGGTGATGGCACCTAAGTTCAGCCCCATCCAGTAGTCAGCTTCTGGAATACAAAGTACAGCGCAATAGTTAATCCTTTGGTCTTTCTTTCAAGCGAAAAATATTATTCCCTTGACTAACATTTCTACTATCTGCGTCCAAAAACTTGCAACAATCCTGGTGCTGCTTCGCGCGTAAAAAATATATAAGTAATTGAGTACAGTTTTTATAAACGCAGAACACGAGTGGTATTCAAAAAAAAAAAAAAATAGTGTAAGTGGATTATTGTTATCTTATTGACTTATTTCTTAAGTTAAAATGTTAAGATATGTTTTGTTAAATAATTAAGGGTCGACCTTATGAGACATCATTTTTATGACTTTCCTAGGCTCAGCCCCCTCCGGCTGACTACTGACGACTACGTTAATTTTTTTTTCAATAACTGAGTATGCAAAATGAATGGAGACTTCAATCTGTCTTGATTATCTATAAAATTTCGATAAATTTTCTTTGTTTTTTAGTAGTCAGCCACCCTGTATATTTACTAGAGAAATAGGGGCTGACTATAAAAGACACGGTTCCTTTAAACGTTCTCCAGTTGTCAGCCCTCCCTTTTTTTATGAAAATGTGTAAATTGAATTGGGGCTGACTACTGGATACTTGCGTGGCCGACTACTGGAGCTGAGGGGGCTGACTACTCCCAAATCATACCCTTTTAACTTATTTTCTAAATAATTTCCCTTAGGCAGCTCATATACTTAATAAGCTTAGTATTTTCGAATCTACCGACTTCAATCCTTCAGAAGAAGCAAATACATGGTTAAATACTTGAAGAATGGATTTTTAGGGACCAATCAAAATTAAAGGGCTGACTACTGGTGCCATCACCCTACAGATCTATGAGTAATCTGTATGCAAATTAATTGTAAACAACTTTGTACCATCAGGCAAACATATCGAGTAAATTGTTTTATAAAACTACACTACGACGCCGAACGTACAAAAATCACACGACAAAATTGATAAGGAAGGCTATACCTACGTATTATTTTTCTCATACCTAGGTATAGGTATATTGCAAAAATAAATATAACTTTCTAAACACACACAGAAAAGTTCCCAAATCTTATCTTACTTTTACGAAACCTTATTGCAAAATTCTATTTGGATAGATATACGACTGGAACCATGAAACGCCGTCCGTTTCAACCATCATTAGGCAATCCCACCCACACACGTTCTCCTTTCTTCAACTAGATAAGATAAATATACGAACTGAACGTGTTCACTTAAAAGTATCTCTAAATTGATCCAATTATTGTTTCGCAAAAAAAAAAAAGCCAACAACAATCTTATCTAGCAAATAGCTAAACAAAATCGTAGCGAAATATCTACGTGCTTCTAGATTCGTTCGGAACAGAAGAGGACGTTTAAATCTTCTAAAAACACCTACGTCGTAGTACAAAAATGTGTCAACATAACACACAGCACAGTTTCGTTACTTTTCGTTTGAGTAAACATTCCATTCGGACTTGAAAACTCTACGTATACGAGCTTCCGCATAATTGAAAAGTAAATAGGCATACGACGTATCTATGCGAGCATACGTAATGGATAATTCAAATTCGAACGTGTGTACAATATTCAAGGTTGATTGGAATTCGTTTGTTGTTGATTTTTGTTTTTAATTTCATATTGAATCCGTTGGCATCCGTATGTGTTGGCTAAGGTAGGAACCTATTTTTGTATTACTCTCTGTTGTATATGTTCTATCTTAATATTCAAGGCAACAGATTGTGCTAAAGTGTAGTACCTACCTACTTTTTATTGCCTGCTGGCAACTTTGGATTCGTTCGGCTTTTAATTTAACGTCGAAGTTCAAAGCAACGAGTTCAAGAAAACACTGTTAACAGAGCAAACGCAGTTCTTAAAAATAAATAAGTAAATAGTTGGCGCAACAGGTCCGGTGGGACCCTAGGCCTAGTTTTCTCACAACCATTCGTTTTGTTTGAGTTTTTTTCATTTTAGGAACGAATGGAAGGGATCTTCAAATTTATGCCGACTCCAAACGGCTAATCGAGAAGCTCTTTCAAGACAGTTATACTCTCGGATGTTTGTCAGACATTCGCGAGAGGTGGCGCAGTGGAAAAAACCTTAATGCGAAAAACTAAGAGCTTACTAATAACAAAATGTAAATAGGCACCCTGTACCCTATTCTCATCACAAAACACACAACTTTCATTAGAAAACTAACTACGCATTCAAGCAAACTAAGTGGTTCACACCCTTCTCTGACAATTGTGATGAAAAGGTCCTCATCGTAGGTATATCTTTTTAATTGACAACATAAAATAATCCAACCCGCGAACCGAACACTATAGATCTTATATTTCCATTTGTTGTATCTTATTTTTCTACACTTCAAAAAAAAAAGAAGAAGTATTTTCCAGTTTTTCCTTACAGTTTTCCTAAAAGAACAGAGGATATCCTTTAAAATTCTACGAATGAGAAAGGGTACCCCTACTCCAACCATTTCCTATCCCGAATTGATTTTCAAGTGCCTTATTCTTTATGGTGCACACTCTTAAAGGGAATGGGTGTTTCTCAGTTTGTTTTGAAAGAACTAAGGGTGCATTCACCCCAAATTGTATTGCATGGAATTCAAACCCTTTATTCGCATAAGGATAAAGTGTTTAACACAGCTAGATCAGATGGGTAGGGTATAGCTTAGGGGTGTACAAAAAAGGACCTTATCACTACATGTGCGGTGTGCACTTGATGAAATGCTCACGTGCAATCTAACGTTGCAACAACTACGCAGTACCAATTGGATTAACAGTGTACCTATCCGTCGAAGCAAGTTAGGTATAGGTAGCAAAAGGTATACCTGTTCAGTTCAATCTTTAGAATTACTAATAAACTATCTTCCTCAAGCATGAGTTATACACTTTTTGAAATAATGCAATTCAAGTTGGAGCTAAACATTCGATCGGCTTCTTTAAATGCGTGAGGCATCGAAATTTTAAAACAGAAGTAGTAGGTATAGGTACCTAAATATGCGTATAAGCTTTATGTACACTTTAAGATGCCCCTCCTAGGTAGGTACTAAGTTACTTAACTTATGGATCTAAATGCAACAGAAAGTTGTGGAAGTACAATAACTCTCAAGCGTTTTGTAAAGACCAGCAAAGTTACATCATAATTATTTCGCTCTTTCAATGAGCCACATTGCAATGGACTTTTTCATACTTAGATACACCTAGGTACCTACCCAACCTGATATGAGTTGAGAAGGCACCATAAAATCCACTGTAGGTACCTACCTATTCATATCTTTTTTATATAAAATTCCTACATAGGTTCCCTTTAAAGCATGCTTCTACCTATACGCACAAAAAGAGAATGCAAATTTTTGTTCCCCCATCATCTGTATTCAAATCCGCCTTCAACACGCATCCTTCTCCAATCTCCGTGTGAAAAATCCGAATGACATGAGAATATTAAATTCACTTTTTTCCTTCTGCACTGGTAGGTAGGTAGGTATACCTTACTTCAATCCGCACCCATCATCTTACCATCTGCTTTCTAAAAGAAAATCCTCCACCACCATCATTATGATCAGCCCACAATACCCTTCAAAACACCACAAGGATCGGTCGTTGCTTGTTCGTTCGATATCGACGGTAGATCAAGTCGTTCCTATAACAAAATAAACGTTTTTTTTTTTTTTTTTTTTTCTGAATTCCTATTGGGTACCGGTACTTTATTCAAAAATGCATCTTTCTTGCGCGCATACAGTAGGAGGATTAATTTATTTACATCCCAAGGAGCAAACTACTCTTTCAAATAGGACCACAGATATGACAGGAACCAAACACAAAAAAAACACCACCATAGAAAATTATGCGGGAGATTTCCCAGTTCCCACATTCCCATGCCCTATCCCGAACCCGATGTGTCGCGTAATTCGGTTTACATTCACATCACAGTGAAATAGCTTAGCTCGATGACAATCGAAACAATCATCAATCATAAAGTGCTGAAGGAACACGCACAGTTACAGTCGGGTGCAATTAAATGGCCCAGCAACAATCCACTTTTTTAGAACAATATAACCTCGTTACACTCTGTTGCTAGGTACCTACACAGGAATTTCAATTTTTATCTCTTCCCTTCCTAATCATTCCGTTTCAAATGCCCAGACTAAGGATAAAAGAGAACTTGAATCGAGTTGATATGAGTCTGGACTCTAGAATGTGGCCACCCTACCTCCTACCATTTGTTAGATGCAAACGCAATCCAACACAACACAACGACGAGAAATAACTACGCATGTGACCGCAACTGTACTTTTTTTCGCATTTCCAAACTCAAGCAAAACTACAAGCCTACCGTGTACCGTCTCCATCAGCCAGACCATAACCAGCTGCAGATCGAATAAAAGTCTCTCTTTGTATGTGTTGGTGGCCGTGGTAGATTCATTCGCCTTGCGACAGCTTGTTTCTTATCTCACTTACTCTTTCTGTGCTTGCAGCAATGTTGCTAAACGATTGCGACAGCGACAGGGATACCATCATTGTATATAGAGACTATAGTACTATCACTTCGACGAGAAGATCATTGCGCTCCAAGCGCACAAAACCCGAAGCTCGAATATTTGAGTGGGTGAAGATCATAGATTTCGTTGTTCAGAGTTCAGTTGGCGCAGATCAGAAATCAGATACCTCAATGGTGGCAGTTGTAATGGTGTCAGCGCTGGTGGTTGCTATTTTTTAAAGGGAAAAAAACCCAAATGAATGCGTATGCATTTGCACTGCTGTGTTATGTATGACTTATGATGCTTTCCCTTTCCGATTTCAGAGTTTGATGAGGGGTGGGTTTTGTAATGTAGGTATGCTTTTTCTGCCTTTTTGGTTCGATTTCATATTTTCAGGTTTGTTTTTGTTGTCTGTTGCTTTTATGAATGACATGAGCAGGTACCTACTTTGTGTGTAGTTGGATGTGCATTTCTTTTTCTGTGGAAGAATTTCTGCATTACGATTTGCGAGATTTTTCAATTCTTGGTTGAGCACACATGAATTTAAAATTTGATTTCTATCTTCTATGGGCATATGACTGATTTACTCGATGGGTTTAAATTGTTGTGGGGGTAGAATTTTGTAGGGAAAAATTGTGAAATAAATTGCAAATTTATTTAAAAATTCACATCTGTTACTTTTGAATAGATGCAGCTCTATATTATCATATATTATCTAGTAAAAAAGTATACATCATACCTACTTATTTTAAAAATACCACGTTGAAGTTTTCATTATGAACAGGTGGTCCTCATTTCTGAAACTGGTTAAATTGGAATTAGGGTTTTTTATCTCTCTCCCCAAACTATTTTTTATCCTTTTTTTTATTTAACTAAGACTCGTTTCAGAAAACTAATAAAGCCATGAAATACTGATTAATTACTCGAACTCTAACCTATGATTGATTCTTTAAGAAAAAATCATATTGACGCTACCCATTGCACTAAGGTCCATTTACCAAATATAATATTTTATAACGGAGGAGTTAACTTCTTATTCTTATGGAATATTATATAAATATCATCGGCCATCCGTTTTGTGTTTTAGTGCATTGGAATGCTTTTTACAAGGGGCAATAAATCTAAAATCTTAAAATTCTCTTCTTTTCTAAGCATTTCTCCGTAAATTTAGGTTTTACGAAATTTGGAAATTTAGAAAAACCTAAGCTAATAGTTAAAAACAGATAGGTAGTTATGTTTAGTTTTGTGGGATTCTTATTCCTAAAGAAACGCCCCTATTTTTATTATTACTATTTTTTTTTTTTTTTCATTTATCAGAAGCAAAATAATAATTTTCAATACAGGTAGAGGATGGTTAGCTTTTTTTTTCAGTTTAGGGTAATAAAATAGACCATTTTGTAGGTTTTTCTTTTTAACTTGGACAAAGGCATCATATACTCTCCGTATATTATTGATATAAATGAGACCCGTACTTAGGTTTTTCTTTATGCAATGAAAATTTATAAAATCGCTTGACATTGACAGTCTGTCTTATTTTTGGAATAATTCAATGATTCGGTAATAATTGGAATCCATAAAAACCTGGGGTCAGATTCTGTAAGGCAAAATGTTCAAACGTTTTCGTGTGCACGAAGAAATTTGCTTTATCATAGGGCAAATCTTTCTTGCGTTCGATTTCATTAATAATGTTACCGTGTAACTGACAAAAATTGTACAATACATACTTTCCTATTCAATTAAATAAATAATATATTGCCTACCTACCTATTTTCTTCGTATGTTACATTATCTATAGAATTTTTAAAAAATAATACGAGACAAGAATTATTACCCAGTACGAAAATTAAAAAAAAAAATACCAAAATAAGTAAACTAAAAAGGGGTTTTAAGACTCATTTGCGCAATTTATATCCAAAAAAAAAAATATTAAAAAATATAAAAATATTGATTCTTCTTCCGAGCTGCTTTGCATTTTGCAAAAAATGCTGACAACTACCTATAATTCTGTTTCTGCGTTAAAAAAAAATCGTATCTCCTTATGTGGTGGATCGGGATTTTTAAGATTCGCTCTTTAGATTTCGTGTGTCTAATTTTGTGTTGATATTCGTGTATTCGAGTATATCTATCCTTCGATACTTTTCTACACGTTTCCAATCACTGGCTAAATTTTATAGGTATTAAGACCTTCGAAATTTGCGTCCCGATTGATCTCTAAATATTTATACATACCTACCTACCTAAATAATTTACAAAAATAGATAAACCCGAAGCAATGTGTTTTTTTGCAGTAGAAAAACACTACGCAAACGTTAACAAACTCCACCAGTCGTCAAATTCAAACGCACTTTTATTGATAAATCTGAAGCAAATCTGAGAAAAAATCTAGATTCGCAAAAGTGCTCTGAAATCTGAAAAGATTGCTTTGTTTGTACCTACCAAACAAACATAAAAAGTGATAAATAAGTATCAACTTTTATTCTGAATAGCATATATCGGTTGTAATAACGTTTCGTCGTCTTTTTTTAGGTAGGTAGGTTTATCCTCATGCGGACGTTTTTATGCCAATTTGTTTTGTAAATGAAATACCTAACCTCAAAACAATATCGTGCGACTTATAAACAATGTCAGTTAATTCTCTACGAACGCATGGGTAGGTAGGTATTTATTTTCTGAATATGACATTACCTATCAATCGCACTCTGATTATGTAGGTAAGGTATGTCCATTCCAAAACAGATAGGTAGGTACTAAATAATAGATTTTATACGTATACCTACGCTACATATATGAGGATAAAAACAATCCGATGAAAGACAATCAGCGACCCTAAAATTCGCACGACCAAAGCCACCTGTAGATCAAGGTCATTAATTTTATCTCCTTTCCCATATTTGGAAAGTGAAATTCACATCCACAATTGGAGTTCATTAATTGTAGATATTATTTCAAATAATATCATTATTGTTGGACATGAGTTCATAACTAACAGAAGTACGACAAAAACATTAATTGCAATAAATTCCATTTGCGTTCAAATATCGACAGAACGAATTTTCAAATCAAAATAAAAGATCAACCGTCATCTCATCATAAAAACGAACGCAAACAGAATCCTTTTCTTTCATAAGTGCAAATACCATTTGCCTCTCATACGAACGACCGAAATTCCAAATCAGAAATTTGTCATCGTTTCTTTTTCACAGAATCTAGATACACATTCACGAAAACCTCATTGTGTGAGTAACACAGAAAAGAATCCCAAATGCTGTTTTTTGTCCCTTTTTTGCTACCTACCCATCGTCACTCATCAGCCACCACCGCCAACTGTTTGGTTAAATTACAAAAACAAATGTGATTTTTCCTCGCATATTTTGGTTCGACAAGAAACTTAGCCGACAACAACGCTATCTGGTGTCGGAAGCGGTCAAAAATTTTTTCGTGTTGATGATAGTACTATAGTCTCTATATACAATGATACCATCATTGTATATATAGAGAGAGAGACTGTACACTGATACCACGTTGATTATGTTTCGATAGAAATGTTGATAAGGATACGACGGAGTGGCATTGAATTTTATTTCTAATCTATTTTATGATTTGTGGGAGGACAATTTGACGCACTTAGGGAGGGATTTGATTTTGTTTCAATCAAGTTATTCATTGCGCTCAAATGTCTTTATGCAATATGACAGCGTACGTGTGAACCTAACCCCTAAACGACACCTAACTGTAGGTAATAGTAAACAATTGCATAAAAGCGGAAGCAGAATTTCCCTCCACCCACAACGAGCAGAAACTTGCATTTAAATAAGTAAATAAATAAATAAATAGTTAAATAGTAAAAGCGCATCAGGTTCGAAGGGCCCTAGGCCTAGCGCTTCTCACAACCATTCGTTTTGTGTGTTTTTATTTTTTGGGACGAATGGAAGGGATCTACAATTTTACGCCGATTCGAAACTGCTAATTGAGAGGCTCTTTCATGATAGACAATTATACTCTCGGATGTTTGACAGACGTCCGCGAGAGGTGGCGCAGTGGACAAAACCTTAAGTGTGAATTTTCATTTTTTCGGGATTCGAAACTGGGACATCACTATCTAACCACTAAGCCACTGCATACCTACCCACCATTTAAAAAGGTATATCCGTCGCAAAAAAGCAACGTCAAAATTGCGATTAATCTGACATCTGTCAGCTTACTACTATAATGTGGAATTACTTTATAATTACAAAAGTAATCTTTACATATATAATACCAGATATATTGCTAATCAGAAACAAAATTCATTGGTCTCCAGACCAAATGTCACAGCCTAGACTGTACCTCATCTCATATCGCTTAACTATTCCCAGACAGTTGACAGTTGAGTCTAATTTTTCCTTTCGATAATTCTGTTCGGAGTTTATGGAAGGTCGCGACAGACCTTAATTGGATGTTGATAACCTTTGGTTCCTTAGGGAGTTATGGACATACAAATTGTTCCTTCATACATAAATCGTAACAAAAAACAACTTCACAGAGGAAATATGACATAGAGCGTGTAATAAAGACGCACACTTTTTATCAGCGTATGTCAGTGCTTCCAAATGCAAGCCACAGCGTTTCCATTGAGTGTGTTTGAAAAAATGAAAATAAATTGTGATGACAATTTAGGTCAGTTGCATTTGGGACACAAATATCGTTTAAGTGATCAATCAAATTCGGGAATTTCAAGATTAGATACAACTGGCATTTTCCCCCAAATAAATTTTTGGAAATTTTTTATAGAAATTTGTAACAGAAATACCTATGACAGATTACCTTTGGAGTGTCACCAGGTGATTTGTTGTTCAAATAAAAGGGTTCTCCGCTGAGCATATGCAATTGAATAAGTTGAGGGTCATTAGGACGTCCAATTGCAGATGTAGGATACTTCGTAGACACAAATAATGTGCATCGTCTATATACCTACAATTTGTCGGAATCGGAGTGAAGAAAAGGTGCGTAGAGCGTGGATGTTGTTTGCTATAATGGGTCAGTTAGGTACCTAGTTATTGGAAAAGAGGAATGGAAATGGAAGTTCAATCTGCTGTACGAATTTGCATTCACGAATATTTTGCATAAAACAGAAGGTGTAAAATTACGTGGACCGCATATCAATACTCAAGTATTGAAGTGTAATCTGAGGAACACGCCCGGCCCAAAGGTGTGCGGAATGAAAACGTCCCCTATAATTGGCCACATTTCGTAGAAACGAATGTAACAAATGCAAAAATCGAACTCCAATTCTCAAAGCACTAACTGTCATCTATAGGTAGGTACTTCGTCGTGTTTCTTACTTCATTCGAATTTGTTTATCGCTCCAACTAATTGATATTTAAATCAAAAGCAACCACCAATCGCGATCTGTTGCAAATATTTTCCAAATGCAATGTAGGTAGGTATATGGGTGCACATTGCACAAGTCACGCGTCCAAAACCACGCTCAAATGTCAAAGTTGGTAAACTTTAACCGCGCGAAAAGCGATTTGACGAACGATTAAGACATTTTGTGCAAAGTGCAATAGCAAGCACGATATTGTAGACACAGGTGTGCCCGCGTATACCTACTCCAACGGACTTTTTTGCCTCAAATGTTACTTTATTTTTGTTTTAATTGAATCAAATAAAAAAAAGTTGCATTGAAAGCGAACACCCAATGGACAGGTGCAACTCAACGCTTAAGGGCATGTATACATTTTGGCTTTCAAGTTCAAATTGGGATGGGATTTTCGTTTCGCAATAGGTCCACGCAGCACACACGTATCCGGCAATACTTTTGATGAAAAAAGAAAACAACATAAATTACCAAAACAACAAAAATGAAAAAAAAAAACTCAAAAGACCGATCATCAACGGAGTCAAGAGCTGAGAGCAGATGTTCCAGAAAAATATCCAAGGAACCCACACATCTTGTGATGTGGAAATCGTGGATTTTTTTTTTATTCTGCTTTGCCGTCCATGTCAATATAAAAAAAAACAAAACGAAACGTATCTACCGTGCAGGAGGACGACTTGGCCTTCTATATGTTGTACCACCGTCACCATCTGATGGAATCCTTTGTCCTTTAGAATCAAGTAGAATGATGGTGGAGTGGTGGCATGTTGTGTGCAGATCGAATGGTGTACAGTGTACTGTGGATTGTGTGGAGGTAGAGTCGTATAGTGCGTTGCACTGGAATTAAATGTCTTTGGATGAGTGTGTAAGTACGTATCCTGCGCGTGACAGATGCACGCATAGCTATGATACCTATGCAGTTTCCTGTTTCTGTGTTCGTCCTGCGTATTGTTCCTGTTCTATCAATCTATACATATAGGAGATTATAACTGATTTTTATTTGTAGTTTTATATCCGTGGAACAGTTAATACAGAATTGTAATTTGACTTTTGATTTTCGTGAAGAGAATCAGTCAGAATTTCTCCTTTCTTTTCATAACTGTGTGGTTGTGGTGGTTGTGGTGGGATGTATGCGAATTTCAGGAAAATTACAACAGAAAAATTCTTTGCAATGCCAGTGGTTTCGTTTTTATTTCAGTGGCAAATCTTGTGTTTGAGTGCCGTGAGAGTAGCTACAGGCACCACTGGTAGAAAAAAGAGCTTCCCATAAGGCCTGTACTGACAATTTTTCTTGGACAGAGTATAGTTTCGACTCTAAATTTAAGTAAACTTCGCAATTGTGGGATTCCGCAAATTTAAAGTCGAGACTAATTTTTTTTATTAGTACGGCGCTTTCTCTTTCTTAATGTTTCTTTAACCCTTGTCCTTCCTGACGATTTCTCAGTCCCAAATTTTATTTATAAAAAAGAAAATTAATCCAACAAATAGGTACCTACCTAACTAAAAAATAGGTTATGCAGAAAAATATTTTTTAGGTTATTTTAGGTACGTTTTGAGGTGTACTAAAATACGATTTGGGTGTGCAATTTATAAAATTTGTTATTTCAGTTGGAAAATGAAATCTTTGTCGCAATGTTGATTTCTCCGTCCCATTCTTTCCGTATATTTGTCCGAAGTTATGTTTCAAGTTGGCAACCGTGCTGGGTACCTACCTAGACATAACTTAAAAATAAATACAGGGTGAGTCTGGGTTAGAAGTAACGACCGATCCGAAATTGATTGTACATTATGACGGTACACCCATTACCCAATCTTCCTCTAAATTGGATGAAGCTTCCTTTAAATGCTCCCACTTTGTTCTTTCGCGTGGGTTTTGGTGAATAGTCGCCGATTCTATCATCGATTTTCTTAACAACACCGTATCGCCTGGGATTTTCAGAACTTGAATATGGTTGACTGGCAAGACTCTTCATATACCTACCTACACATTTTTGATTTTCAAACATAACCTAAATATAGGTAACAAATTCAGCTCATTTATCATCAAAAGTTCTAAAAATTCGTATAAAGGTCGCGTGTGCTTCCTTGCATTTCGAAAAATCGAATCCACTAACCAAGATAATCCTGCTTCTAATTTGAAAAAAGGAACCTTTCTCCGAAGGTGCTGCTGTCCTTTATTGCGATATCTCCAACTCAGTGCAGTGTCTGGTCTCTGGTGTGGTGTGTGGTGATTCCATCACAGTCTGTTGTTATTTTTTTGTTCGTCTCGAACAGCAGATGCATCTACTCGATGATGATACACACCAAGTAGACTAAACACCACCCGGCAGGATGCTGAAGAGAGGATCCTCTATAGGATTCTAACAGATTCGTTTTGAATTGCGCGTTTACGTTCATGAGACGCAAGATCAAAATCTGCTGTTTTTGTTCGTTTTATTTTATTTTTTTGGTGATGAATTTGAAATATTAACAAGCATGAAGGAGGACGAGAGCACAAAAAAAAAACAAGTCAGAATGGGAGCAGATGCAACATTTTTTTTTTTTTTTTTGTCAAAGTGGATTGCACCTTGATTCGATTTTTGTTTTCGGCTTCACATTCGCCACTGGTGAATGGGTGATCAAAACATTTTTTTATGCATTGTTTTCTTTTTAGCTGGTTGAAGGTTTTTTTTTTTTGAAAGATTTTTCTGATGAAAATTGCCAGGTGAAAATTTGATTTAAAAAAAAGGAAGAAGAGAGGAATATGATAATTAGGAATGATATTAAGGGCGAGGGAGGAAAGGGAAGGACACACTCTGATGGCATGTGTCGTGTTTAGAAAAAAAAGAAGGATCATTTGGACCTTAAAACTGATTTGGTGTTGCCGCGACAGCTGGTGCCTTGTGTGGGTCCTAGTGTAATGAAAGTGCCTTTCTTTTTACCCGACTGGTTTTCTGAAGTCTTTGATTTGTTGCTGGCTGCATGCGTTTTGTTGCATGTTAGGTGACACCTGCCAGAGGGATCGTTAACTCGGTTCAGAAATTTGTTTCTAATGAAGTCCCGCTGTTAGGTTGGTGGTGGCGACGGTTATTATGGCATTTTGATTGTCCCTAGCTGCGACAGCACAAGCCATTGTAATGAGTGTAAATGCTGTGTTCCTAGAATGTTAGCTGTGATTACTGAGTAGGGGTAGACGGTACATGTGAGTGCAGTGGTTGATGTGCTGATTTCTTAAGGTTCAACAACCGGAGTCCCAGAAAAAGTACCTACTCCATAAGGTTTTTGGGCACAGTGCCACCTTGTGCGAACGCCTGACACACATCCCAATGAACCTATTACTAGACTACAAGTGAATACGCAGGTGTGAGTTGCCTAGGTAGGTACTAACCTGTCAATTTCTTTTACAGTACAGGCCATCATGAGATCGACGCAATTATCATAAACTTATAGAATGTGCCCAACGCACTTGTAATCTAAACGCAAACGGATAAAATGAATAAATTTAGTGGTAAAAAAAAAAAATGCAAATTCTATCAGATATGCATTGGAACGAATGATCATTTCATACATCACTCAAACCAGCGGTTCACCTTGGTTAATGTTGCTCAACAACTCACAAACTGAACACTGCTGTGCTGACGCTGAGTTTGGTAAATTCCTATATATTTTCTCGCAAGGGTGTTGCAATGTAAATGGCGGACATAACCAACACCTTACACAGATGGTTACTATACTCACTGGTCACTGGTCAGGCCGAGGAGATCAATGCAAACGTAAATCGATTAACCTCGGGTAGAGTCTCTTTTCATTGATAAACTCGAGAGTGCCCCGCTGGTAGTTCAAGGTAAAAACCCCGAAAACTAACTTCTATATAAAGAAATTGGCATACAAAATTTATAGGGTGGACAATGCAATGAAGTGACCACTTGGTTTTGCATCTTTCGAGAACTGCTATAGGTCGGTTGGCTCATTATGGTCACATTCAGTTGACATTTTCTGGATTTTGATTTATTATAGACATTGCGTGCATTGTTTATAGAATGCCAAGTGTCATTCGGGTGATCTTCTGCAACAACTGGTATTGATTGTTAAGTTCTGACGTTACTGCCGTTTGTTTCATGGTTTTTTTCTTATCACCAAATTGTTGCATTTTTTTTCCCTTCAATAATTTACAAACACCCATTCACAAGTCCAATTATAGATATATTTATAATTATAGAGTTGATTAATTTATATTTTTAAGGTACTTACAGTAGTGACAAATACTAATACTTTTGTGTATTTATATCTGGTATATATGCATATAATTTTACATTAAATAGACAACGTTTATTGTAACACATTTTGTTTGTTCTATCTATATTGTATTGGTAGTTTATTACACATAATATATTTTTGCATTGTTTTTAAATTCTGTACGTTTTGTAAATTTTGTGTGATTTCATTTGTTGTCTTGTAATAAATAAATACTGGTAGTTCTGTCTATGTATAATGGTGTTCTCATTTAATTACCAATTGCTCTATATACTTTTGAGAAAAACATTTTTTTGTTTAACATTTATAGTTATGAAACACTTATTTTGTGTGTTTTGTTTAACATGTGCTTAGTAGTAGAAATATAAAGATGTATGCATATGGTATAGTATGTATTTATTGTTTCATTTTTGTTTGTGCTATAGGAAGAACATGTGAATACAATATCAAAGCTCTAGAGGCTGGATTTTAGAGGTTTGACATTATATTCTATCGTTCAAAGTGAAAGTTACAGTTACACTATGACAGATGAAAATAAAATAGAACAAAAATCATCAAAAATGGATTGTATACCTTTTCCATTGGGCCCTTCAGATTCTATTTCAATAGATTAAACATTGGACGCAAAATTCGATTGACAGCTGTACGCAATTGTCAGAATCAAAATATACAACATCATTAAAACTCTAGAGGCTGGATTTATAGAGTTTTATTGACGTCTTTCATAATGCAGGATGACATTTTATAGGTTAAATGAAAGTGATACACTTTTGGAAGCGTGAAACATACTTGATATTGACATTGGAAATTTGTGATAACAGGTGAAAATTAAAAGTTTCAAATTATTATACCTCAATTGATTTAAATCGTATATGTAATGATATTTTTAAACAAATTCGTATGGAACAACTGTGATGAGCTAAATAATGCACCTGTTTTTGTACTCCTTATTTTATAAATGTCATATTACTCTCAGTGTGTACGGGAGGGATTTGAAATTTAAAGCAAAAATGAATAAATGAATTAAATAAACAGTCAGTTACGATTTTTTATTTGAAAAATTTGACAGCCATAATCAACTAGATAGAAGAAATTGGAGACGTTTAACATTCTAGTTAAAAAGTCTGACAGCTGGGTGACTCGATGGGTCTCGGTTTTAATTGGGATGGATCGTTTCTTTAGTTACCATTTTATGGATTGGGGGAAGACAGATCGCGCCAGAAATTTCATGACTGAGTAATACGGTCCCACTTTGACAGTTCCTATATGCGTCTGCCGTAGGAAAAGTGACGTTACCGACCAATCCACCTTTCCCGTTCAGGGTACATCGAGTCCAGACCAAGCAACTCGAATTTCGATAACTAGATTTTTGAACGTGCCCATTTTTAGACTTTAATTTATGCAGTTTGTAGGCATTTTATTATCAAGTAAGTGTTCTTTGTGGCTGATGACTTTCCCAGGTAAAAAAAAAGTGTTTCTGAATTACGACTTACTCGACACATGTAACTGTGATTCATCATTATCCAGGTGCCATAATGGTTTATAGTGCAAACTCGTTCCAGCGACTGATTCGACCAAAGTGCTAGGAAAATATAAACCGAGAGTGGTCACTGAAGTAAGTGTGGTGTAGGGGCCAATTGTACCTATATGGCATATTGCAAACTAAATGGTAAACTGCATACTCGAGTGGCTTCTTGTTCCAAAGGCATAAGTTGCAAAGAAACCCTCGTAGAGTTCTAGGGGAAGCCCGCCTCTAGACCCATTCAACGTAATCTAATGCATGAAGAATTCTAAAACAAAGGAGACAGCAAAACTAAATACGTTCAAGTTCCCCCTTTCCTTTCATGCTATCTCCATAACCTAGTCCGTGAAATCACTTACTCACTGGCCTCTTAATTGTTTTATATTCTTTTTTACTACAATGTGCACGGCCACTTAACCGCATGAAGATACCTTCACGTTACGCGGCAAGTCGCGACACGACCGAGCAAGCTTCAGCTCCAACACTGAGTATATGCGATTCCCCCATCACTATACAGCAGAATGAATTAAACAAAGAAAAATCACAAAAGGCAAGACCCAAACAAACTCAGGCGAGCACCAGAGAACTGACAGACACTGGACGAATGAGGTAAGCTCCAAAATAAAAGCATCCCGCGGAGGTCTTTCAACTCCTCCATAATAAATGACTAGCATTTGGCCAATGACTCCATAAACCACGAAATGATAAATTCTGACAAATGAAATGGAAACAGAAACAAGGCAAATCAAGAATTTCGTTAGCTTAAGACTCCTCTTCGTCTTCCTCTACAATGGGCTTCTTATCGTCGACCTTCTTTGTGCCGATAAAGCGATGGAATACGGATTTCTTGCCACTGATACCGGACAAACTACCGGTAGTGGCACCCCAATGGCCCTTGGCTGCTTCCGAAGATGTCATTAGCATTGAATATGATGAGCACGCTTCACCTTCCTTGCTGTGATGAATTCCGTACAAGAAATACACCAGCATTCCAATGGAGACCCAAATGAAAAACCGTAGCCATGTCAAGGCGCTCAGGTGAACCATTAGCACGACATTGCAGAATATGCTCAATGCTGGTACATAGGGCACCAGAGGTACCTTGAAGTTTAAGCCTCTCGTGTTCTGGTGATGGACCGCGATCACGGCCACACATGCGCCGGTAAAGAAAATCAAGAAGCCGTATAGGATCAGTGCCCACCATGTGCCAGAGTATAATTCCGACCATGAAACCTCGAGTTGGAAACAGATCGCGAAACTCAGCACTGTAAAGAGAAGGACTGAAGCGGAAACTGCTGCACCAGGCTCGAATCGGCCAAGAAGCGGTTCGAGCCACCTGAATTGAGGCTTAAGTCGGCCAGTGAGTGCAACCTCTATTAGATCGCTTGTGGGCGAAGCTGTGTCGATGCTTGACTGGGAAGTGTTGTCTTCATCCTCATCGGGTGTGTCAGGGGCATAGACGGCGTTCTCTTCGATCGGCAGGGGGCGGTACCGTAGGATTATGACACTTGCACTCACAATAGTGTAAGCCAATAGAGTTCCAATCGACATGAACTCCACCAACTTCTCCAGATCGAAAAGCAATGCTAGGATGGCACTTAAAAGTCCGGACACAATCAAGTTCAAGACGGGCACCTGTGTGGTGGCATTGATTCTCCCAAAGCAAGAGAAAATCAGCCCATCCGAAGCCATTGCATACATACACCTTGGCAAGGCAAACAGTGATCCCAGCAGAGTGGTCGTCATGCCGCAAATGGCTCCAACAGAGATAATGTACTTCGCCCAGGGTAGATTCATCGAACCAAAGGCTTCCGGGAGCGAGGCCGCTGGATTGATGTCCCTAATCGGAATCATTAATGTCAAGGCTGCACTTACCAAGATATAACCTGCAGTTACCGTGCATAGCGAGAGAATAGTCGCAATCGGAATGGACGACGTTGGGTTCTTAGCTTCCTCTCCGGACGTGGCGATACTATCGAAGCCTACAAATGCGTAAAAGCAAGTCGCCGCTCCCGCAACAACACCTCCAAATCCGTATGGTAAAAATCCCCCCTCTGCTTCTGACCAGTTCTTCGGATTGGCATACCAGAAACCTAAACAAATCACCAGTAACATTACCAATATATTGACGATCGTTAGTATTCCATTGAAGACTGCCGTTGCTTTGACTCCCATGCCCAGGGCAGCTGCATATACCAAACAAACGGAGAAGGCCAAAATGTCGGGATGTCTTGCGAAGAGCTGTTCGTGCAGTTCGCCTGTAACCGAAACGGTAGAGTTTGCAATCCAACCGTCCAACATCGAATCGACGTAACCACTCCAGGCTCGAGCCACAGATGCTGCTCCAAGCATGTGCTCTAGAAGAATGTTCCATCCGATTACGAAGGCCCAGAATTCACCGATGGAAATGTACGTGTAGACATAGGCTGATCCGGCCTTTGGTACCCTGGTTCCAAATTCGGCATAGCACAATGCGGATAACATCGAAACAAAGCCAGCCAAGATGAAGGAGAGTATGATGCCGGGGCCCGCCATGTCCTTGGCAACGGTGCCGGTTAGGACGTAGATGCCAGCGCCGACCATGTGACCAATTCCTTAAAATACGAAAAGAAAACAATTTTTAAGTCGAAATTTATAGAGCCTCTCTAAAAATGGTGAACGGTCTGGCTGCTTGCAATAATTTATATGTGACAGATTTGGATTTTTTTGGGACGAATGGAAGGGACCTACAATTTTATGGCGAATACGACCGGCTGAATATAGAAGCTTGCTCATGTCATATATTTTCCATACGTTTACTAGACGTAGCGCGAGCGAGACCTTTCGGTCTCCAGCTTATTACGCTAGACAAAAATGGATGATAATGTGTTCCTACTACCGAATTTCTCAGTTCGACAGAAAGTTGCCCTAAGGCGAGCTGACTCTTGAAACCACATGTAAACCGAGGCAACTACGCAAAACATTCCATAAAAAAAGTGTCGTATGGAAGACGCAATTTAACTATAGCTTGTCAACCTCTAGTCAAGCAGACTTGTTATCATTAAAATGAACATCGTGTTGAAGCGCAATTCGTAATGAATCACTCTGACCTACTACACCCAGTCAAGGCGCATAAAATCAGTTCGCAAACAGTCCCCATCACTTTCGTCCCTCCGCTGGGATGGAAGTCAGCGTAAAAAAAAACACCAAATCTTTGGCAGAAATTAATAAATTATATTTACCCAGCAGAGTTATATCGAATGTATTAAGACAACGACTCAGTGGTGTTTCCATGACATCAGCTGGAACTGGTTTAGTGCGATTCATTTTCGAGCACAACCCGGACATGACATGTCCGAGTATAATCCGACGTGTGCCAGGCATCGTAACAGCTTCTTGTCTTCCCTAATGTCGTAAATTCCAGGTGCAGTAGGATTCGCTTTTATTTTCTACTTGTTGGATACTTATTTCTGTAAACGACAGTAGAATTGCGTATCGGTGTTTTTTTGATGGATTTTTTCTTCACTTCGGTCGCCTGTGCGTTATGCAAAATTTTAACTAAACATATGTTCTGTTATCGATTGCATAGTTTAAGTTGCAATTGATTTACAGTTTTTTTGGGAATAATTTCAGGTGCAATTCCGAGGGTCGCCTTTTGAGGAAAAGGCGATTAAAAAATGAAAAACTCCTCGAATCCGAGAATTTTACACGGTCGCACTTGTAGACGATAGACAATAATTTTTCACAGGCAGACACAAGAGCATGTCAAATTTGCCAGGTGTCGACTGAAGTGACGTTTCATCGCGCATGCCTACTAAAGGAAGAATTGACGTGCTCACTCATAATGGATGGAGGTACCCAACTTGTTGAACAATTTATGAATGGACGATACGTAATTGTGGGTAATTTGTCTTTATTTTCATTAAAACATCAATAAAACAATTTAATACGCTAAAATTTACAACTTATCAGTGCTCTTTTGCTGGCGGTCCTGTCGGCCTTTCAAAATGCTGGTGATGAAGAACTCTCCAGCTTTGTATGAGCTTCGCACCAAAGGTCCGCTGGCAGTGTAAAGGAAACCGAGTTCTTGGCCCCTCCCTTCCCAGTGCTTGAACTTCTCAGGGGTAACATATTCGATGACTTTCAAGTGTTTCTTTGTGGGTTGCATGTATTGACCAAGAGTCACGCACTCGACACCAACCTCACGAAGGTCGTTAAGTGTTTGTTCGATTTCACCATCCGTTTCGCCAAGGCCAAGCATAATGGAACTCTTAGTAACGAGTTTTGGGTTGAATTGCTTCGCTTCCTTTAAGACTCGCAAAGTTTGTCTATATTCAGCACGTCGATCACGAACGAAGGGTGTAAGTTTCTCAACTGTTTCGATATTGTGAGCGTACACATCAAGGCCAGAGAGAGCTATAGTCTTTACGGATTCTAGATTTCCACGAAAGTCCGGAACCAGACACTCTACGAAAATGTTCGGATTCCTCTTTTTGATTTCCTTGACAGTCTCTGCAATGTGGGCTGCTCCACCATCAGGCAGATCTGTAAGCAAACACTTTACAAAGAAGGTCCGTGTACGCCGTTCACATTGTCAAACTAACCATCTCTATCGACAGAAGTCAGAACAATATAATCCAATCCCCATGAGGCAATAGCTGTAGCAGTATTCACAGGTTCATTGGCGTCTAAAGGAGGAGGGTTCCGAGCTGTTTTTACTGAACAGAAACGACAGCCACGCGTGCATGTGTCCCCCATCAACTGAAACACAAACGAAAGGTTATCAAAAGGTCACAAATATTATTATCAATGCACCATAATTGTAGCTGTCTGAGTACCATGCTCTCCGCCGCCCCAGCACTCGCCAATGTTGGGACAACGTGCCTCTTCACAAACAGTTGCTAGCTTTAAACCTCGAAGTTGCTCCTTGATTTTACTAAAATTTTTCCCCGTCGGTATTGTCGTCTTCAACCAGGGAGGCAGTCGAAGTCGTTCATTTTCGCCCTTTTCGCGGCGGAGTTTGCCTTCATATTCGTTCCATTCTTCTTTGGTGTAGTTTGGGTTTTGAACAAAGTCCTGAAACTTCGGTCCTTTGGAGAGACGTTCGCGGATTTCTTCAATTTTTTCCGGCCCAGTATGTTGGCAGCGAATAGCAAGCTGAAGATGAGGAATACTTTTACAATTTCGTGATAGGGTAGTGATTCGTTTTACTTACAGTTTTTACTGGAGATTTCGTTACGCACTGTCGTAACATGTTTAGTGGTGAAATTGTCGAAAATATAAATACAAAAACTAGCTCAAATTGAATAATCCTACCAGCTGATGAACAAAGACAAAATGTCAATTGCTAGAGGATTTTTTTTAAATGTCAAATCAAAAATTGGGAAATGTTAGAGATGCAAAGAGGTGTAATAATCTAGTACTGTTTACAATGTAGAACAACATTCGTAGCACAATAATTGCTGAAAAGGATAAAAATGAAAGTTATGAGAAGTAGATAGGTAAATATGATATTCCTTCCTTCTCGTTGTACCAAAATACAACAAAAAAGTGGATATAAAGGTTTTCGGCTACTAATCGTTTTAAGCATAAATCCTCGCACTGTCGCTTTTTACTTAGGTAAAAACTCTTTGAATGAATTTCTGACTGAAAGTATTTCTCTAAATTTCTTGATACAATAAATCCATTTTAACTTACCAAACGATAAATCCTAATTAAAAACTTTTTCATAGTCTCAACATAATTTCGACTTAAAAAAAAAAAACAAACCAAAATACGTACTAGATTATCGCCTACACCTAAACTTACCATTACTCCCAGTATTTCCACCCAATAAGCCATTCTTATGTTTTCCTTTCTTCAGTTTCTATTCGGTTGGTTCATGTAAACGGTCTGCTCGTGTGACGGGAAATAAATTTGTTTCGCGCAAAAGTATTATTTTTCGGTTTAATCATAGGAATTAGCTGCAATAATAAGTTTTCCAGCTTCACGCTACAATTACGCTTACTTTTAACCATACCTTTCATTGAAATAGAACTGTTTTGTGATTTTTTATTTAGATAAATTCAGTGTGCCCACCCAAATTAAGTTTACACGCTTTGTCTCACTCACACTCCATTTACGCTGCATTCTTTAGCCAATTCACAATTGTGCGTAAACAAAAACAAGTGCAACAAAAATTGTTTCTTTATAAATAAATTGGATAAGTTGTTTCCTTTTTGTGTAGAGTTTACAGTTGTGTTAATTGAATGAGATATTAATTGAGAGCAGCAAAACGAAATGGGTAAGTGGTTCCTTTTAATCTACATCGGTCATCGAAGACTAGTAAATCAATCTAATTGGATGAAATTTGACTACAACGAAACCAGTTTTTTTTTTCTTGTATCGTTGTGCTTGGGGAGTTACCCATTCCATAAACCATTTCCCATTTACGCGAATGAGCAAGAGATAACCGTTTTTATTTTATATTTCTTTCGTTTCCTTTATATCCCATTCGTTATATCTTTTGTTATCATTACTCTTTTGGGGATTACTACACGACCAAAACCACTAGCACCTCCATGCCCTTATCCCCCTTGTAGTATTTTTTTTTGTTTGCTTGTTTTTTTTTTTTTTTTGGTGTGTAATAAGAGATTTGTAGGCGAAAATAAAGTTTTTGCATTGTACTTTTCAATTTTACTTTCGTTGGTTTGATGTTTTGCTTGGATTTAGAAATTCGAAGGGCATGTGACGGGAGAGAAATTTGCATTGGTTTTGCATGAATTGTTTTGAATTACTTTGTGTCTTTTCCGATAGAAAGGGTACTATGGGAATTGAGTGTTTTAGGATTAGAATATCATATTGCATGTCAAGGATTTGGTGAAATTAAAAGGAGTTTCTGTGCTACAAAAGCCAACTGAGGGACGCGTGTCTGATTTAAAGGATAAGTACTTATACTGCCCATAGATCTTTTAGTAAGAACAGTAGAATTTTAATTTTATGGATCACCCTTTATTATTACCTTCTCAAATACACCTCTTCCAACAAAAACCCAAATTTCAACTTGGGGTTTTTTTTTCCACTGCGCCACCTCTCGCGAACGTTTGACAAATATCCGAGATTATAACTGTCTTGAAAGTGCTTCTCAATTAGTTGTTTGGAATCGGCATAAAATTGTAGATCCTTTCCATTCGTCAAAAAAAAAAAAAAAAAAAAAAAACGAATGGTTATGAGAAGCTAGGACTAGGGTCCCTCCCTACGGACTTGTTGCTACAACTATTTATTTATTATTCTCAAATAAACCTTCTTAAATGAATTCGAATCAAATTGGAACTCACCCCACATTTCGCGGTTGCATCTGCTTAGACGTCAACTGAAAATACAATTCACACCCACCCGTAACAAATCTATCTATATATATAAAAATAACTTGATAAATGTGTGTGTGACAGCCTACTGACTGCCACACACATCCGATTTTGATTTAGTTTTTTTTGTTGGTTAATAGACCATGTAGAGAAGGTTAATATATTAGTATGATACATTTTTGAAACAAGACGCAACCGCCATTCCAATAAACTAATTTTTGTACACTTTGAAAAAAAAGAAACTGGATAGAAATCGAGTAGTGAAAGTCAAATACAAAAAAAAAAATATTTAAAATTTTAAAAGCAATTGTTGTTGTCAATTATTTTAATTATTTTCCAACCAAATTGTTGTTGTCAACAATTTTGAAAGTTTTTTTTTAAATACCTATAGGTACCTAAAAAGTTTGTTCTAATAAATTATGTTTACTATGTTACATTAAGTAACTTTTTGAAATGAAGTAGATACTTTGATTATACAAAGATGATATGGCTGGATAATGAACTGGAGATGTCAGATGGAATGCGCAACAAAACTTTGATTTTGATCGAGGATATGTGTCTGCTCATGAGTGGCAATTTGTTGTGCAAATTGGGGATGCCCCAGTCAAATCGTTCAATGCAAGACGCATTTAATCCAGAATTGGTGCGAGAAATGGACTTCGGTCGAATCGCATTGAGTCAAGCTGTTCGAACAAATGTGCCAATGTTGAATCAAGAATAAAAGAAAGTGTACGATGAACCAAAACTTTGTAACGGTACGCGTTTGATTGTGAAGAATTTAATATAAAATATTATTCAAGCAACGATTTTTATTGGAAAATTCAAAGGCGAAGATGTTCTTATTCCGCGGATTCCACTTATTCAGAACGATTTGTCGTTCGTAATTAAGCGTCTTCAATTTCCCGTACGCCTCGCTTTTGCTATGACAATTAATAAGTCGCAAGGACAATCGCTGGATGTGTGTGGCATAAATCTTGAATTTCACGTGTCGGCAAAGCTCTCGCTTGGGCGGAACGAAGTTCGCCGGGTCAGCTAGTCAAAATTATAAAAAATCATAAGATTGTCGCAAGCGATGTTCTGGTATCTAGTTCAGTAGTTAAGTCTGACAGCTGGCTGAGTTAATTTTTCCAGATCGGTCCCATGAACGACTTTTTCAGTTGACGTCTGTGGAGGAGAAGTCCACGAATCTAGTCAAAAAATTCGTCACTGAGTACTAAATTGACAGTTCGCATATATGATTGACGTAGGAAAAGTGACATTACCGACCAATCTAGCTTTTGTGTTAAGGTTAGATCTAGTCCACACTAATCTAGTCAATTTGCCCATTTACTCCTTATAAATGTCATAGAGATCTGTCAAAAGTGACAGTACGTGTTTAAAATTAGATGATCTGCCTTTCAGAAAAAACACACCCCTTCAATAGCCTATTAACCTCTGAATCAAGTCTCAGTTGTTGCAGGCTCGCCTCGCCTCCGTAGGCGAAATGAACGCCATTTCGCTTGATTTATCTACTTAAGCGTTGGGTTAATCTTTTTAAATTAACTTCCCATTTCATTGTGTGTTCAACCCGTGTTACCGGCGCTATCAGCTGTAAGTCCTTTTTATGGCAATTTTAAGACTTTTCTGTTACTAAAGCCAAAAACACACACACGAGTATCATACCTATCTAATTAAATTTTATTGCTGAATTTCTGTGTACCTATACCTCCATTTTTGTCGGCGGAGAAGCCTTTTCATTTTTTTTTTTTTTTTTGCCTCGGTCATTACATTTTAACCCTTTACATTGTCTCATTTTATTATGAATAATATTTCGCCCCTGATATTCATATTTTAATTACGCGCTCAGCAGGTCTCTCCGCCTACAAGTTAATGCCTTAATTATTGTTATGTCCTCCCTTTCAGCCGAAGGATGTCTGCAATTTACACGAAAAACTCCAAGCACGACTATGTATGACTATAAAGAAAGATTCAAAATCCGTACACTGACCCTTTTGTGTCACATGTGCGTAACATGTGTTTATGCTTAATTAAGTAAACAAAAATGTCAAGACCGCATGATGTGACTGATATTTTTATCGCCTGTTTATATTGAAACTTTAACCCGTCGTTATTTTCTTTAATAGGCCTTAACATTACGTGTGCCATTAAAACTGAGTATTGCCGTCTACAAAGCACCATATGTGACGAACTAGAAAAAAAGATAGCTAGACGAGCGGGTCCTTCACCTGTTTGGGTGTGTTTTTTTGTTTACTATTCTACAAATCGGTATATCGTGTCTTAACGTGGAGTTGTTCTTACATGTCATTTTGAAGAGCAATCAAATGTCTCATGTTATCGAAGTGTGTCACTTTCAAGTTTGAGGTATCTTCAATTTTTTGCCATCTGAATTGTTTGTACTAGATTATTCTATATCGAAACCGAATTTATCCACTGCCTAAAAGAAATCCAATCGGATGGATTTTTCCGTCCTTTGTATTTTTTACTAGAAATTGTCCTGACATGCATTCATTCAGAAAATCGAGTCGCCCCCATCTACCACTGCAAAAATTTCTCTGTAAACTTGTACGATACAATTCTGTCTGTTGCCATTGTTGGTCCTTGGTCTAGCACGATGTCGCCACTCACTATCATAACCGGAAATATTTCTTCCTTTCCGACTTCCTACCGAGATATCAGATTTCATCGCGATTAATTGAAGGGAGTGATTTCTTCTGTGTCAACATAATCCAACCGTCCTTTGTGTACTCCTTTTCTTAAAACTCTTCCAAGAAGTATTAGTCCTCATTATCTTGTGAAAAGGGTGTTCCTAATATTGTTTGAATAACGTTCTTTATAGGGTGAAAAATAATTCGTTCTATCAATCATTCACATCCGAAAGTGTCACGCTTATCCCCTAAAACTGGCTGACGTAGATTATCTTTCCACTTGAAGTGCTTTTAGTACCGAGCCTAATTTTATTTACACAGGCTTCCAAGCCATGTCAAAACGATTTGATTTTTCATGCGATATTGGGTTCCAACCATTAAGATACCACTGACAGCGATTTAAGTTCTACTTAAATACCTTGTGGGCTACTTTTTCTATATCATGAACTGTCACATATGATTTTAAGTGAAACTTAGATCGTTATGAGAAGTATCAGCAACGTTCTGAAGTCTTGTTGCCAGCAAACGTATGTTAACTCTGAATAAAAATACATTTGTTTAGGTTGGCGTTATTCACCACAGGAATATGGTGAAGCCATGAAACTTGCAGGTTGCAGCCACACTGTCCAACATAACTTTCGTGATCCCATTTCGTACGGTTCAAGTCGTTCTTCTCTGTCAGATTGATTCATGGAACAATTCAAATTCAGCTCCCCCGTGCGTGGTATACGTAACATTCTTGATTTGTAGCTTTTCGGTCGTATGGAAGGTACCTACTTGTCAAAAGTATTCCCCTGCGCATCTGGGGTGTTGCCTTGTGTAGTATCAAATTCTGTTTTCTTTTTCACCATCTGCCTGTACCCCACAAACAGATTAAATTACACTTGCACTTAAAATTCAAGCGCATAGTTCAACATGGCATACACATTGAAGAGCGACCGTGTGGGTAAGCGCTTCCTTGTATAGGATAAAATAAACTACCAACAAGGGTTCTTCTGCCATCCGTTTACACACCATAAAACTTTCCCTCTGTGAGTGGAGAGACACACGAAAATCTTTAAAAATGAAAAACTACCATCAGAATGTTTGACGTTTCAGTTAAATCTGGCTAACATTACGAGAACCCTATACTCACTCACCCCCTCTTCCTCTTGTGGATTTTCTGTTTTATCGCATTCAGGTCTTTGACTTTTCACCCCTTCAGAGTTGGGCAACCAAATCCGAAAGGAAAACCTGCAAAGTTTGCCTTAAATATGACCCTTAGATTTATCCCTAAATTAGCTCAACAAAACTGTCAACTGCTCTCTGTGTGCTGTAGGCGTATCATTCATGTGCTTATGACACTTTCTATATAAATCCTATACGAGGCTCCCTGAGATGTCAGAACAAAAAGCCATAAAAACTACTTAAACCTAAACTACTTAAATAAAAGGAAGAGTCTCCGGAACATCCAAACGCGAGGATAAGCAGCCCATCCTCGCAACCCATTAGCTAGTGAAGGGTAAGTGCTAGTGTGGTATTTATACGTAGAGGACTCTCAGAGGGAACATCATTACTTCAGCCACAGCGTGGAATTTTAATTTCAAAATGCAAATGGCCTAAAAGTTTCTCGAAATAATAATGATAATAGTTTTTGCCTCCCGTTGTGGCACTTGTCTCAATGATAATTGTTCATTTAAGAAAGAACCATCAGAGAGGAGGATGACATGCGACAATGTTGAAGGAAGAACACAGCAAAGCGCTGCACTGGGAATATAAAATTAATTTCAAAAGAGCTTCACACAACAGTCAGTTCCAGTCGTCGCGTAACAAACTCTAACCAGGGAGTAAAGACGTGCTCAGAGGATCCTTCCCTATTTATATCTCTGTAAAGTATGTAATTATTGTCTAGGGATGGATGGAAGGGAAATCATTACTCTCCAGTTCATAATTACATCCTTGTGAATGTGATAATGCTGATGGTCGGGCAAAAGGAAGAGAGAAGAGTGTGTAAGAAGAGGAACTGCTTCCTCTGGCAAGAATGTCCTCAAATTGTAGTGCAGTGGAAACGGGTTTCTTTGTATAGTTTTTCGACAGCATGTGTCAGAAAAGAGAAAAATATCTATTTTCTTCCATTCACGCATATCTCTAGGCCGGAAGGGTTGATTTTTGCTGTCATCCAAGATAAATAAATTAATATTTTATCTTCTTTTGTTTTTTTTTTTAAGAAATTATGTAGAACAAGTGGGCTAAATAACAAGAGCATATTCTAGTACAATATCTAAAATAGGTGTGCAATTTGAAGGTCACTTACCTTACGGTGACCATATTTTAAAATTCCAAACAAAATTTAATAAAATTTTCAATTATGCATAAAGAAAAAGTTTAAGAAAACATAAATAGAACGCATTTTTAGTACTAGATTAAATATTTTCCACTTCAGCTTTCAGCAAGTTTGGGGCACATTTGTATTATCATTCGTTCATTGAATTTTGGTTTTCTTAAATTTTCCGTTATTGTTTTTAGAAGTTTTAATGAAATACAGAATAAAAAATGAACAACTTCTAAAATACAGAACATTTATATGTTTTTCAATACAAAATAATTTATAATGAACATCGTCTTTAAATCTACAGAATTGCTCATTATTATAATGAACGGATGGTCACCATACTTATCCACCAATTTTTGTTCTTTTAAGTGAGTAGAAATGAAAATGAAAATGAAAACGCGCGAGCATTGAGAGATTATGTAGAAAAAAAGCGTTCCTAATGCTGCCACACAAAATACAACTTCAGGCGTTCAATCGACCCTAGATCGTAAAGTTCAACGCGAGGACTGAGCTATTTTCAGCATGTAATTACAACAACTACGCTCTAACTTGGCACTTCGAAGACTCACAGTAGTTGTTGTAATTGCGTGCTGAAAATACTGCTTTACTTTGCTTAGATCGAAGCTCAAAAACTCGCCTTGTTGTTAAATATGATTTTCTTTTATTTTGGAGAATCCTTTTTCAATTCGTGCATAAAAATTACAATTACAAGAAAAAAAGGAGTAGACTTGATATTTGAATTCTGCTCTGAATTTGTATTTTTTTACCCAAAAATAAAACCGAACTTTTAGTCTACCCTCTCAACGCGCATTCGCTTCAAGTGAGCATTTCGTTTGTTTAACAAATCTTAAAGTTTCGATAAAGCGTATCAAAGGGCGCCGACGCACGCACGCGTTCAACGCCGAATTATAAATTGGGCTAACTCGTGATAAAATCACGACAAACATGTGATGTAGTTATCAACGTATGTATGGAATATACTGTCAAGCCAAGTCTTCAAAAGTTCAATAAAACGACTGCACAATTTTTCGTTAAACGTTTTTATATATCGATTTAATAAACTGTGCCATAGATTTTGCAAAAACCGGAATAAGTCAATAAGGGCGTTCAAGTGTCTAGTTTAGAAAGTCTGACAGCTGGCTGACTTAATGTGTCTCAGTTTTGATTCGCCTATAGATCAATCACATGAACAGTTTTTTTCAGTTGACGTTCATGGAGGGGTTGAATCTAGTCCATAAATTAACGAACTAATTTGACAGTTCTTATGGCTCAAGTAGAAATAGTGACGTTACCGACCAATCTATAATTCCGGCTTTAGTCCAGACCATTCTAGTCGCTAGGTTTTTGAATGTACCCAATTTTTCTTACTCGACTGTCATCCTAGATATTTGACGTGTATTCAGCTGACACTTTATACTACAACTTCAATCGAAAACTATTTGTAAAGCATCGGCTCTATTACAAAGTTCCTGTCAATTGATCTGCCAGCATCTGTCTAAAATGAAATAATCTTAATTTACAAACTCAACTTGTCGCCTCTGTAAACAGCCTTTAATCAAGGTTATTCCAGACAACCATATACTGAAAGCTGATATCGTTTTTAATTATGTCCCAACCCTACCGTCACATTCTGCTCCCAACTGCACTACGTAATGGATCCCCTATCGCTTCCCTTGTATTGGTTATCAGAGTATCCATGTAAGAGAGTTCAAGCGAATGATTAGATTAAATTAACATTAATTATGTGTCACACAGTACGTCGACGAACAAACCCGCGCTACCGAGCTTGATGAATCACATTCCCATTGAACTCATCGGCGGCTATCGGCATTCTCTGTCTTTATCCACTTGTTCTCTCCAGTACAAGTTGTGCTCTTGCACTAGAAAGTGAAGTTTTTTGTTTAATTCATTTTTAATTTCTTGTTTTGTATTTTAGAACCTCGAAATATCTACTGCATGCGATGATTAGTAAATAAGTGAAACGAGTTGAAACACACAATCGAACGACGTACACAGATACAAAATTTATTTAGCCTTAGTTTTAATAAAAACAAAAAACACAATGACATCGAGAATGAATCGCGATCGTGTGCGGGATCCTCGCGAAGATATTCTCTTAGAGACAAACTTTGAAGACGATGGGGTATTAACCCGCGCTTACAACCAACCGCAGCCGAACAGACACCGGAATGGAACGTATCGATCGGATCATTCGCTGGATCGGTACTCGGAACGCGGATGGACTAACCAAAGAGGTGAACAGTAAAAGAACACTCCTGCCACACCTGCATAATATGTCATTTGTAATCGTCAATGTGTATGTTTAGTTTCCGCTTTTAAATAGTTTACTATATGCGGCTACTGGGTAGATATATTTAATTCATATTTTTTGTTGCTGTTGTATTGTGCACTTGCCCCTCTTTTGTTTTGTGTGTTGCTAAACTATAGAATTTTTGTTTTTATGTCTCGCCAGTGACTGAGTGAGTGCACGCCACAGCTTTCGCAATCTTTTTTACTTTGATGTTTTGTCTGCATGTTGCTAATTTATTAAATTTACCTATTTTATTTTACACATTTTTAGTTCACATCTATTTATAAAAATAAGACAATAAAATTGCCCCTTACTCAGCAATACCTGGTTCATATAAAGCTGATTATGAAAGTAGACAGTGTTTCCACCGAGAACGACATTGGGAAGATGTTGCGAATATAGGAAGTGGTTTCATCGCTGATAGAGTGATTGTTGAGTGTTGTGCAAATGCAGATCGAAAGTAAACAAACATTACCTAATAAATCACACTCAATTGAAGGCACTTGATTGCGCCTCATGTATATTTGCAACGCAGTACTACGTTAACGTGAAATCCAAGTCGCGCTGACTGGTTAAATTGTGACGCAAATAAAATTTTCAAAAGAATCACTTGGAATGGCGATTTTAAAGAGGTTCCTAGTGAAACAGGTGTGTGTCGAACAGGTGCCCCCGTCAGCCAATAGCCCAGAAAGGTTGCATAAGCAAAACTCGAACATTGGGCTTGTAATTTTTGAGTTTTCCCAATGGGTTATGTCTAGTTTTAAGTGGAACATGCAATCGTAGCAGATATCTACCTGTGTCACGTTTCTTTTCAGTTCTTGTGATTGTGACTGGCAATATGCCGTAGCTATCTTTCAATTCTGTATCTAAATTAAATTGAAGCAGGTTCTAAAATGATCGGACTAACCGCAAAAATATTCGCATACTCACGGGGGGTCATTACTGGACACTGTGCGATAGGCGTACATGCGGAACGGCTTTGGATACGGCATAATGATTTTTGCAGAGGCTGTAGGGATGGTGAAGAAATAGAGTCTGTTCGCCACTTATTTTGCGAATGCCCAGCCCTTAAAAACAGCAGACAGAGAATTCTCAACAGTTACTTTTTCGATGACCTAGACAGAGGATCTGAAGAATGTTGATCTCAAAGTACTTCTGAGATTCATACTTATATCTGGTTCTAGTAGATAAACAGACTTCATATCAGTATCTAATAACTCGTAGGACTAACAAGAGGATCAGCTTACAACGGAGCTTTAAGAACCCATGAGATTCATACTAAATCTATGTGGCTCCAACATTAAAAGCGGTATATTTCTTGTTTCTCAACATTGAACCCAACTGATGGTCTAAGTGACCTAACTACCAAGTTCTGAAAGTGTGAAGCAGTCTGCTGCTTCCGTTGTTAGAATTCATGCAATTTACTAAAAGGTACTGATCAGTTTTTTTGCTAAATCTGTTTTTCAAAATTACAGTAGTGTCATTAAAAACAGTTCCAAGTTACCATGTGATCACTTTGCAAACCTTAACCGATTCAACGTTGAACGTTCGGCATCTTCCTCTGGCGCATGTTGTGTCTTCATTCATTTATTGACCTGCGCCGTAGATTGGTCAATTTTTGTGGTTTTTCTTGATGTGTTCTTTACTTTGAGCGATCTTAAACTTTGTACAGTTGTATTCAGTCAATTCGCCGTATATATTCCCCTTGAAAAGACACCATCGTCAGAAAGTGAACCTGAAGCCATCAATTGACCAAACGACTATCACCTGCTCCAACTGAGTTAGGATATCCTTCATTTCATGAATACAACAAAGAGGTGGGCCCCTGGACTGCCATTTTTCTGTCTCAAGAAGAGGTTTTTCTAAAAAAAAAAACTCGCGTTAGTCAGTTGTGGTGTCGACTGCAGTAATTTGATGCCCATGACCAAGGATCAGACGTTGAGCAACCCGTTGAACGTACTCGCGTTGAAAATGTCAATCCCTCAAACAGAAAAACAAAGCAACTTTGACGCAACGGGAGCCATACTTCTCAGTAGCAGAAGTCGAATTGTTTATATTGAGTGATTTGGCAACACCTTTGTCAAGCGTGGAACACTTCGCAGTAGCAGAAGTCGAATTGAATATATTGAGTGATTTGTGGCAGCAAGCGTGGAACACACTTTACTGCCCTTTTGCACTGGTTAGCAACCACCCACGGCATAACTTTTGTTCCCCCATAGCGTTAAAATGATTGATGTCAAAACAATTACCGATTGGTCAAAATTAAAAAGCGGAATAGGTATTGAGTGACCCAAGACCAAGACCAAGCACGCATCAGTAAGGTATACTCAGAAGTGCAAACAATTACTAGTATTTAGCGCCCCCCAATTCCCAATTTAAACGGCCGGCTCAATTAATCATAATTAATATACTTTTTATTGTGCTCCAATTACCATGTACCACTTAATAGAAACTCACTCGCTTTAAATTTGTCAACCCATTAAACACATACACAGCACGCGCTACACAGCACATTTCTCTCCCTAATGCACTTGTCTGTCGTCTCCTGATGTTGGAAGTGCAAAGTCGACTGCGCAATATTTGTAAATATACGTGTGCACCCATTGTGTACACGTAGCCATGCGTTTAACATTTCACTTAAATGAGCAGCACTGGCACTGCCACCTTAACCGTATGAATAATCATCACAAGTGGCACGGTGTGGCTCATTAAGCCATGGCAAACAATCCACAAATGCCAACCACCCATCATACGCATCACGAGCGTCATCATCACCCAGCACCGTATATATATATTCGTCTGTTAAAGTCACTTCGTATTAATTGGCGCCCAACGGTGTCGTATTCTTCATATTTTCTACCGACATTTAATTATTTTTGTCTCCCTTTCCAAACCAGGTGACTGCTTTCAATCATGTATGGCGCGAATACCATATGCCACTCTAATAGCCACCCTCATGTGTTTGCTGGGGGTGGGCATATTCTGCGGCACAATGTATCGAGGCGCATCACTCACCATAATCATGATGGATCAAGTGTTCCACTTGCGGTTGGTATGGTAAGTAACTGGGACTCGAAAACCCCATTTCCCTATATAGCTATCAATTAATTATGTTTTGCATTTTGATTCTCCAATAAGGATTGAGGCTGTACAGATGATATTCGTAATTATTGCGGCCGTAATGGCTGCTCTGGGATTTATGATTCTGTTTGTTGGCTTTCTGGCAACTGGTGCAACGCGCTACAAGGTGTATCGAGCGTGGAGATCTAGAGTGGGCGGACGGATTTCATGTGCCGTGGTAAGATTGCGTGTAAAAAGAACTTTTTTCGTAGGATGGATGATGAGAGAGGTTCCCTCTTGACGGTTTTTCCTGTATTTATCTCTTTTGCGTTTCTTTTTCTCTGTATAATATATAGCTGATGGGACTGACTTATTTGTTGAATTTCGTTTGGACGTTGATTTTATGCTTCCTTGTGATTGTAACATTCATTTACACAATGTTCTGGAACATGTGCTCGAGTGTGGAGAGGTCGTTGAGCTGCATCGACTTGACACAGTTTTGTAAGTATATATACACGGAAACGGGTACTGGGTGTCATCATGTGTGATGATACTTAGTAAAGCTTCTAAAGGGCTTGAATAGGGGTCTTGCGATTATAGCGATTTAGTGCAGAAAATTGCAGGTGGCACTATGATTGCGGCCGCAATTTGCTGCATTTTGTACTTAGGTGGTTGTGTGTTGTATTTGACAGTATAAACGGTGGAAATTTGCAAGAGCAGATCATTAAAGAGCTTGGCCAACAAGTCTACGAATTGTTAATAATAAATTTTAGAGTGCCATATGTACCCTACATTCAAAGTCTTTTTGTTGTCATCTGTCATACACTTATATTTGATGTACTACAATTTTTCCAGTAGAAGTTTAGTACAATTTTTAATGTACTCGGTAAATAGCTGTTCGTTTGGATACCTAGTTCATGTAAAACATTAACTAGATTTGTCTAGATTAGATATCCGAGCGCTTGATATCCGTCAGCTTGAATTATTTTTGTATTCTCGCCGTTTATTTTGAATTTTGACACTTCGAAATGTCAACTGATTAGGCAGGCAGGATAAGTTACCCCGTCAAAATCTGTTCACGTGACCAATCTCGGCCAATAAAAACTGAAATACATAACGTCAGCTGTCAGACTTACTACACTAGAAATCCGAATGTTCCCAGTGATCATTCGTATGCTGTCATCCCGATGGCCCTTATCAAAAGAGCAGTTTTCGACAACGTCAGTGTCAAATGAGAATAAAGCCAACTCCGTTACAGGTGTACCATTTATGAGAGAAAACGAGAAAATTCTTTATGACTTAATTTTGTGCATGTAAATGCCTTTTCGCTGTCCCCCATTTAGATAACTTTCAACTAAAAACCTCCATAAGCTCAAAAATGACAACTGCCTACAAATGTCGATTGTATTTCCTTCGCCTTTTGCAGATTTCATGTTTCCGGCCAGTACAAAAATCGAAGAAATGAAAATCTGCGACAAATACGAAATCAAAGCATTCTGCAAAGATGGCGTCGAAAATGCCGAAGTAATGTTCATCTTAGCGACACTGGCCACCCTACTGGTGATTCTCAGCTTGGTGCACTACCTAATGTGTCTGTCGGCCAACTACGCCCACATCAGGGACCACGAGAAATTCCAAGAGCTACAGGAAATACAAAATCTCAACGAACTGGAATACAGCGCAACATCAAAAGATCGCTTCTAGGACATATTTCAGAAGATTCATTTTGAGCTGAAATAATTCAACCTGCCACACACATCAATCTTTTGTATATTTACCTTTTAAGTTTATTTTTATTGAGTTCTTATTGTTTACCCGCTTTTAAGTTAAGTTCTCTTAGTTTGATTTCAAAAATCAAATTATCGCCACCAAGAGAGAAACATATCACTAGAATGTAATATTATATCAACATCGACGCATCACTGGCACAGCAAATCACACAAATGCAAGGCAGTTAGTTGTTCATTTTCATTATATATAATTATTTCCCTTTTGCTTAAGTTAGGTTAGTGCATATTTATACCAAACCAACATCAATGGTTTCTTTCTGCAACGCACAATTTACATTCCGTCCGATTTTTGGGTTCTGTATCCTTTTTCTTTATCAACAAGAATTTGTTGTTTTTGAATCGAAATTTGCTCAAAATGATTCTTCTGTAGTTTGCTATTTAAATTAATCACAGAACATGTATTTTATATATATACTAATAGTAACGAAAACAAAGAAGACTTGAAATTCTTCTAGAGAATATTTTAAAAACTAAATATCTTTACAAAGGAATTAGAGTACGAGTACGAGTACTCAACTCTGACAATGAGTTAAAATAGAAAAATCTTCGACCTTCCATTCCTACCAACGAAATTAACATGGTAACGAACTATGTTATAAATATTGTATTTTCTAAATAAAACGTTTCAAATTATAATGTACGTACTATGGATGAAAATCCAATGAGAAAATCTAGTTTTAAGAAAATCGTTTGTGTAAACAATGTTCAGAACGCAAGCACTGTTTATACACAAAGTCTGTGGAGCTTGTTCAAATGATTACAAACATAAAGTGAAGTAAGTGAATTTTCCAGTACATTTAACATTTTTATTTTATTTTTAACACCTCAACACATCACTTTGTCTATGACTTCCTAGGTGAATTATTCAATTTTAGTTTTTAGCTTGTTTATTTTGTATAATTTTGAATTCGCAATAAACATCTAAAGATTTTTATTTTTTATTATTAATAAAAGTTGACTTAAAAACATTTGATTTGGTTTTAGTTTTCTTTTAGGATCAGTTTGTTATTTATTTATATATTTAATTTGATCGCGTACATTGCAAAAATCTTGATTACAGTTTCTGGCTACCTGAAGTAATGTTAATAAAATGAAGCTTCTAGTGGCGCCCGCAAGATGGAGGTATGTATTTATTCACCGAATTTGTTCTGTTTGAGTCAGAATCCTAAGGGTACCTATCCTTAAGCTGAACGAAAATCGATCACGGTGAAATGGAATCATTAAAAATGTACTAGAACGTTTTACGAACTTTAAAAAACTTAGTGGTTGATTGAGAGTGATTGTTCGAATTTTTTTTTAGTAGTTTAAAGTTCGTGTTCCTTTTTTAGCTCAGAGCGTGATCAGAGCGCGCTATATGAGCTCAGAATAAATTGACTTAGCAGGCTGAGTATAAAGCTGATTACACATATACATTCACACTTCCAGTCACATTTGACAGAAAAACAAAAAACAAAATCAGAAAGATCTGAGCACGCTCGGTTCAGAGCGTATGTATGGCTATGGATATCGACATATCCATAGCCATACACAGTCACAGTCACATTTGACGGGGAAAAAAAAAAAGAAAGACATCAGATTCAGAACGATCTAAACACACTCAGTTTAGAGCGCGCTCATAATGCTCGAGCTCAGTTCAGTGCTCAGCTTTGAACTAAAAAAATACACCTTCTCCGGGAGAGTACGGAATCGAAGAATTCGCTTCTCGATTTGAGGTCAGAATCCACTCGAGAAGCACTCACGCAAGTGTAATTTATGTATTTTATACAAGTCAGATGACAGCACTGTCATCAATCACCAATACTTTTGTGGATTCAATCAGAAGCAGTTTTCTTGTTCCGTTGGATTACAGGATGAGTGGAGCGGCGCGTGAAACCAATTGTTACCCACGTCATTGTCAGAAATTCGAGCGATTACATTTAAACAAAATTAACACGCAATGTAAAAATCTTTTTTACTTATTTTACTTCACCCACATTTTGTTTCTTTACATTTTTATTTTTAAAAACTTCACTCAACGAAACAACCACCTGATGAAATCTTTGACTTTTTCTACAAAATATTTACTAAACATTAAAGCAATATTAACAAATAAAGTTGTAAATCTATCGATCTATATTTCACTTTTTATTAAATAGAGCACACAAAGTAGATAAATTGAAATTTCCACTCAATTGTTATTATACACTTTATTGAACTATAAGTATAGGTATACATTTACAAATAATAATATTTACATTATTGTACAAAACTTAAAATAACCAAATGTTAATGGAAACTCCAATCGCAATCACTGATAAGCAATGTTTAACTTGAACACTAAATTATGAAAATCTTTTAACTACATATATTAAGAATGATAAATTAACAAATCTGTCCTTTGGCAAAGTCGCTAAATTTAAATTTTAGTGACCAATCAGAAACAACAGAAAGACTTGACAAACAAACAAAAACCAAATAAAACGTCCTTTTGTGTACATTTTGTAATTTTACAACACTTAAACATACTACATCGAATTTGAAGTCGAAATTAAATAAGTATTATTAAAAGGTTGTAATGGGATTTATTCCATTTTAAATAAATGCTAAAGTACACCCGTATGAAAAAAAAAAAAAAAAAAAACGGACAAATTTAACAGTACATAACGTATTTAGAATGTAAGCAAACTTTTTATGAATAAGCTAAGTACCTACAACTTAAGTTACTTTAAAATAATGTGCAATAAAAGATAAATTCGTATATCATATGCATACGATTGCAAATCATGTGAGAATAAACGAATGCATAATCTAATAAGTATTTATTGTCGTTGAATACTTCATCGGTGTACCCTATGTACAGAGAAGTGATCCAGATCTTGATCTGGAGTAAGATTCTATTGGGATATGGTTAGCATCGTACTTACCTGCATTCATCGTCTTTTATACTCAAAATAAATAGAAATAAATTGGTTTCTAAATCCGGGGGAGAGTAATACACTTCCAGTGACCATAAATTAGATATAGGAGCATTTTCTGGATATTTGTGAGGTTAGGTTAGTTTAGTTAAGTGTTTAGCGTTTAACGCAGTTGCTCGGCACATCATAAATAAATCTGGAGTGTAGTGAAGCTTGTTTATGGGCAGTAATTTCGAACGCAGGTGGGACGAGATATCGACATTTCATTCATTGGGCAATAATTTCGAAGTGCGATGAAATGCGACACAAAGAAGAGAGGGTAGCTCGGGATATACGGGTAGTTTTAAAAAAGGAACAAAAAGGCGACTGACTCTTGAAAGGAAAGAAAAATAGAAGAGGCAAAGCGTGCCATGAGCGGTAAAGTGGGTGGGTCGTAGCTAGTGGGTGTGGGTGAGTCTACAAGGCACTCGCGGGAGATTCCGGACGCATCATGTCCACACTACCGACCCTGGTGTGGGCTTGTAGAGTCGTGGATTGCATTGTTCGAGTATGGCGACCGTTGAGTTATCATGAGAACTTTCATCAGAGGATCCCTAGCAAGCGTACCTAATCAGTTGTGCAGCATTTGTTATTTACCGGGTTTATGTAGTGCGTCGAAGGTATTGAGGTTATAAAGAAGTGCGACTGTCAAATAAATCCGCAGAAATTAACTGCGTGTTTTAAAATAGGTACCTGTGATCTAGGGTGAGCATCCTTTTCTACCTTTAAATGCTTATACGTAACCGTGTTTTGTTCCGTTTCGAAATTTGTACAAGAGTACAATCTGTTGACAAGAAGATCATTTCAAAAGAAGGTCTCGGTTTGAAAGTATAATTTTATTTTTTTAGTTCAAGGGTTTGTATTTATAATTTTTCGTTCTGCTGGGAATCAAAATAGAATAGTAATTGGGTGCCCAACAACAACCACTACTACACATACTATGCCTTAATCAAATTTTAATATTAAATGCCTCTACAAATATACAGAAAGACTAGCGGTAGCATAAATAAATTACGATAAGCAATATTAAAATAAAAATAAAAATATAAAACCGCATGCCATTCATCTAAAGTACTTCATCGGGCGAGTGGCTTGATGCATGGGTAATTTCGTTGTTTGTGGTGTTGACGGGCATAGGTCTTGTTGCGTGCGACGCGATTGAAACGCTTGGCTTAGGTGCTTCTTCACCAAATGCAAGTCACCCAGTTTTTCTCTAACCAAATGCGGTAGATCGTCATGGTAGCCGAAATGGGTAGACTGTCCGCTGGGCTGTGTGAAGGTGACTCCGCCGCCTTGCTCGTCAGGTATCACTGACATGTGCGATCCATCGTGGTATTGAACTTGGACAATTCCATGGGATAGCTAAGAAAAAGGAGATATTCACCACAATAAACAGGAAATGTACGGATTGCTTACCTCAGTTGCGATACCTATGCCGGGAACATTGACCCGCTTGATGGGTATGTTCGATTGTATTGCAGCGCTGTTGCTGGAGCTTCTTTGTATCGATGAAACCGTACTGATGGAGAAGTTGAACGAGCCCTACAAATGTACATAAGAAATCTGTTCAATTAGAATTTCAAGGATTTATGTACCTGTTGCGACTTGGGAGTGGAGTAGGCAAAATTCGTGTTGTCTCTTATGCTTGTGACTTGGCCGGCAACCTCTGCAGATGGTCGCTTGCCAATGATTGCCGGAAAGCACGATGTCCCATTTCCCTGAATCAGCTCTAATGCACTCGACACTGTGTGACAGTGTTTGAGACTCTCTTCAAAGTGTTGATAAAGCGATTTCATGGCAGTTGGCAGCTTGTTGAGTGGCTCTGTTAGAGTTCTACCGTTCTGATCGATAATCTTCAGAGTGGTGGATGTTTTGGTCATCTTTGCCCCGTTGTAGAAGCAAACTTCGAAATCCACCATGCTCTCCATGAGCTGACACTTTGCCTGCGCGCTGTAGTATGTTACTTTTGGTGTTTTACCCTTAACAAGATTGACAAAGCGCGACGCATACATGTACTTCTTCCAGTGCTTGGATGGGAGACATTCATAAGTGAAAACCACATCATCACCGTTCGTGGGCTTCTCGGGGGGTTCGTCTCGTATCGGCAGGCCCCTACGAATAAATAGTTTAGGAAATGGATTCAATTGGGCTGTAAATAATTACCGTGAATCTGGTTGATACAAAACAATACGCGATCCATCCCCGGAAATCCAGCACACATCGACTATCCGATCCTCCTGCATGCGGCTCTTGTACTTTACGAATTCGATTACAACCTCCCCCGATCTTAATATACTCATTATTGCGTTTTTCGTCTTGTGCCTAGTGGGCAGCAGTCGTTCAGTGTTTAAAGGAGGAACGCCGATTGTTTCTTTCTTTTCCTCGACGGTGGGTATGCCCGGAATTGCCGGTACTGGCGGCGACGGTAAACAAATAGATTTCGGTTGAACAACTTCATAGTTGTTATATTGCGGGGTGGGACGGTGGTTTTCATTGCGGAGGAACACACCACCTGGGTCAACAGGCTTTTGGTCGAATTCGTTATAGTTTTGGGAATATGAGGAGGCTTCTGGTTGAGGCCACCTGGTGTCCACTTCCATGCTATCAAATTGGAGTTGTGGTTGTGGATTGTGAAAAGAGGGAACGGTGGGAGTATATACACAATTTTCGTTGATTTGCCTGAGCGGCTTGGGCGTAAACTTTTGACGTGAATTGCTGGAGGAGCCTACAAGTTTTATGATGAAATAATCGGCTTTTCTAATAATTTAAAAAAAGCTTACCGCTGGCAAAAGTGATAATTCCGCTGTCCACAGACGACACAGTGCTGTTGTAGGTCATGCCTTCTACAGGCGAGTACCTTGTCATGAAGGGATGTTTCAAGACATCCTCCAAGGAAATGCGTTCAATTGGATTTTTCCTCAGAAACCTGTCAATCAAGTCCTTGGCCTCGTATGACAAATGCTCAGGCAAATGATAGTCAGACATAACTACTTTAGTGAGAGTCGATTTCACAGCGTCTGTATCAAAAGGGGGACGACCTACCAGAAGGGTGTAGAACATACACCCCAGGCCCCAAACATCGGCCGGCAGGCCATGGGAGAGCCTCGAAACCACCTCGGGGGATATGTAATTTGGAGTTCCTATTAACGCAAATATTAGTAAAAAGAAGAAGCCAACTGATTATAGTTCACAACATACCACACATAGTCATATGTTTTTCATGTGGAGTCTTCAACTGCGTCGCTAGTCCAAAATCGCCGATTTTCACATGCATATCCTTCGTCAGTAGTAGATTCGATAATGATATATCTCGATGGAGAATCTGATGCGAATGGAGATACAATAGCCCAGCGATAACCTGCCGCATGATACTGGCAGCTTCAGACTCATTCATGGGGTGCATGCTCTGCTTCAGGTAGCGATGTAGTTCTCCATTATGAGCCAGTTCAAGGACAAGATAAACGTAGTTTTGGTCTTGAAAGAATGTGTAAAGCTCAAGAATGGAAGGGTGTTTTAAGCGCGAATGGATCTCCACCTCCTGTCGCACTCGGTTGGACATTCCCGCACCATGAATGAGTTTTTTGTCGATCTGCAAAGCACGTAATATTTATAACAGATGGTATGTATATTACAAAATTATATTTACCATTTTGATCGCGACCATTGTATTTGTGTTTTTGCATCGTGCCTTGTAAACGCTAGCAAAGCCACCTTTTCCCAGCAAATTTAAAACTTCGTAGTCCTGAGGAAATAATCAAAACTTGTATTCACTGTTTTTGGGGAAAATTTGTACAATATTACTTCAATCTTATCACCCAAGCTAGTGGACAATGTTGACATTATTTTCAGTAGGAAATATATCACATAAAATCAATTAATTTATAGAAATTTGTAAATTATCTAAAAATGTAAATAAAAAACATTTTTCAAATGTAAAAACCCCGATCAAACCGTCAAAGCGCGACGCATCGGCAATGTAGTGCACGTCACTATTGAATAGGAAAATTAATTTGGTACAATATTATTTCTGGGTGTGTTAAAAAAAAATATTTGTCATTAATCAAAGATAGGTAATGGAATAAATTCCATCTTTGTCATTAATGGAAAGATTTTTCAGACTGATAACACCTTTTTTTTCAGCTAGAACTGTTTTGGTCAGATAACATCAATGTCAAAATTGACACCAAAAAATAAAGAAAATAAACCCTTGTTTTGATGCATGAATAGTTTCGTTTTTTGTGGAGTTTTTGGTCACTATAGATTGGAATTGGATGGAATTCGCAAAATAGCTTCCTTGAAGGGAAAAGAGAGCACAAAACAAGTATGGATTCGACTAAACGTTAATAAAACTTTAATTACCTATAGAAAAACACATTTGTCAAATTTATATCAGATTAACAGCAAATAAAAGTTTTTATTGATTATCTTTCCATGGACGTCATAACTTTGATTTTACTGATTTTAAAAATATCTATCTTCATTACTTATTTAGGTTCGATATCACGTGTACAAGGCATTTATATTGAATAATCCATTAATATCGTGTAATGTTCATTAGTTCATAACCATGTCCCAACTAATCTACGCATTCTAGTACAATTCATATCAACTTATGAACGTACAAATTAATATGTTTTTTGGCATTCGACAGCTTCTAACTCATTTAAGCGGGATAAGAATAAGCGAAAAAGCTATATTATCGGCGCAAACAATCTACTACAATTTCCCGTCTAGATTTGTGCTTCGCAACAGTTTTCCCAGTTCCCACATTTTGGATTTTGCTCACTCACACGACACTCTTCTTCCATCTTTTCTGTCGTAATCACTCATATAGCTCTCGCTTAAAGCGACGAACAAAAAGAAGAAAAATTTTCTTTTCCCTTCCATACGCATAAGAGAACAAAATTCTTATGAAATCTATGCGAATTTCGTGATTTTAAATCACACAAAAACACTAAATGGAAATGCAATTTTAATGAATTTTCCAGTGGTAGTTTAACTTCCAAATCCTTCAATGCGATTTTTCGCGAGCAAAAAGCCTATAAAACCTACTATCCTACTCGCACATACGAATAAAAAATGATCGCCATCGCAGAGAAAAAATGAAAATATTTAATTCTTGATTGAACAAACCATGTATTTCCATAAATCCTAGTTAAATTAAATAGATAAACCAAAAGTGAAATAAATGAACAAATTACATTCGTGATAAGTTTTGGGAAAATGTGTTAAGAATTGTTACCTACCGGAAAAGTGTAATAGTGCGCCAGTGATTTTCAACATTTTGTAAAAAAATAATAAATTGAAGTGTAGTATATTCGAAAAGATAAAAAATACATCAATATACACACAAAAAAAAAAAACAAATCTCAGTGAAATTTAGTGAAAAAGTGTTTGACAGAGATAAGAAAAGTTTGTAAAAATAGTAATTTCTAATTTGTTTTCGCTGCCATACCTAGCTAAGTGATTTGGCCACGGCCACACGATGGAGGCACCCATGACAGGTTGACAATTGCAGCTTTCATTCATTTGGTGGCAAACAATTTTCTGCAGGTGAGTTATTCATTCAAATTCATTTTAATTGAATAAATCGTTTTCAAATCAGTGTAAATGGCTTTAAATGTCGATCGGAAATATTTTTCTTTTGTGGAAATTTTCATTTTTTCTGGGTTAAACCAGAAACGTTCCATAAAAAAAGCTAGTTTTTTCATCTCACTCTTCTAGGTTGTCATTTAATTTTATTTGACAGCTGTCTTAAACCTAACCTATAAAGCTGACAGTTTTCGCAGCAAGTTGCTTTCGGTTTCACAAAATTTTATCGAATTTCTATACAAAACTGCGATATTAAGAAGTGTTGAGATTTTCATTGAATGTAATATAAGTGAGGTATTCAAAATGTAAAATGTGATACAGTTTGTGATAAGTGTGAGTTCGAATTTGTTTTGCACTATTTCATGTTGTCCCTTACCTTCAGTGAGCATAATTATTCGGAGGTTCTTGATGAGGATGATTGATTGTCTACTTTTTAGATTCAAATTGAATGTGTACACAGTTATTTGCCTATCTTTTGATCTCACATGTGATTACGGCAATTCTGTTAGTACTAGCATCTATTGATTAGAGTTATTAGAGTCTCTCTGTTGTACTAGGCTGGAAAATGAGAAAACTGAAATGTTTGTTTGCAATGTTTTGTTGCAAGATGAGTTCTAACTACTGCCGTTGTATCGATTTAAAAATAATTTCTGTTTCTACTGGAAAGTTCTTGTTGTTTGTAACTAGCTTAGTGCTCGTACTGACTACAGTTTTTATTTTGTGGGCGTAACCTTTATAATATGCTTGGCTTCGGCTACTGCTACATAAATTATCCTAGTTAAACTCGTTAGTGTCTTGGACTACTGTGGTACCCTTAACTTTGTTCGTTCGTCATAGCCCGACGGCTTAGTAACTCAATCTACTTGCTAGAAAGATCCGGTATCCTTTTCCATTCTTTTTAAATAATGGTCTTGGGATTTGCTAGCCTATTTTCGAATTGTCAACCACCAAAACTCCGACACGAGGGAAAGCATGGCTCAAGATCAGTTGCTGTTTAGTCAAAAATTACCCAAAACCACTTAAGCAACAACAATTAACACACCTACTGTATTTTTTTTTTTTCAGATTTGCAGATCCACTCCACTCTACTCGCATCGATCTTAACGTAGCACAAATAAAAATGTAAACAATCACGCTGCCAGATCAGTGACTATTTTATTGAAATTTGTTCCGCGAGTAATAAATCAAAACACAAAACCAAAATAAAGAGTGCTGCTCTATCAGTGTTTGACTGAAGACAAAAGAACAAATTGTAATCTCTGCACCGTCGCACCGGTGTTCGGAGGCCGTTAGACTATTTGCATTTTCAAAATGGACCTAGAACGCCAATCGTCGCGTTACAAGTCGGGGGGTGTGGGCGGGCTGAGTAGTAAAACACACACCTCGTCGAAGAAGCCCTCGAAGAAGTCGAAAAAACGCAAGCATTCTCGCGGCGATTCGTCGTCGATCTCAGAAGAATCATCGTTGCGCCATCGGCGCAGAACATCCTCGAATAAGATGGACAAGTCGTCGAGAGGCATTAACCAGATCGTCGAGTACTCCGATGTTAGTTCGGAGGACTTTTCGGTACCCGAAGCCGGTGAAATTAACGACGAAAGTAGTGCCGATCAGCCGTCGTTGGCCAACAAACACGATTCGAAGACCAAGGCGGCGAATACAGATTCGGGGAGCAGCGACGATGGCTACAGCTTGAAGAGGAAGGAAAGTCTAGAAATTGAGGAGAAAGTGGCAAAGCTGTCGCCCAGCCAGTTGCGTCGCATAATCATTGGCTCGCCGATCAACTCATCGTCAAACTCGTCGTCTATGCAAAAGTCGGCCACGAGCAGCGAGCAGAAGCGACTGGCGGAAATTAAGTTGGCCGCCGAGGTAGACGAAATCGATGATTACTTGTCGACAGATGGTTCGTTTCTTGACGAGGACTTGGACGATTCTGAGAACGAGCGCAAGCACAAGCGTAAAAAGAGCAAAAAAGACAAAAAGCATAAGAAATCGAAGAAATCGAAAAAACGCAAGAAGAAGCGTCAAAAGTCAATTTCCAGCATTGAGACGTTATCCGATTTGGATGAACTGATGGAGATACCTAACTACACCCCACCACCGGTTGGCAGAAAATCACCACTTGATCGTTGGAAACGCGGCGGCACGCACAACAGTGGGGCAACATACACGCCGATGAAGGAGCTCAGTCCGCTCTCCATAGAAACCCCACCGTTACGTCCAAGCAGTAGTAACAGCTACTACTCAGAATCCGCCTCAAATTTGCCAGGTGCAAGCGGTGGTATCAGTAGCAATCCACATCTAAACGTACCGAATACATCGACTGCGGCTACTTCGAGTTCGCATGTGACAGCATCACATAGACATACGACGCCGAACTCAAGGCATCGAACGCCGCCTTTACGGCCTCTGCCCAGTGGAAGCGGTTCATCGGGATGCAAGGGGCGGTATGCAGCGTCGCCGCACACACCACCGCTGTACAATAGCAAGCCAAAGGGGAACATGTACGGTCCGATGAGTCCGAAGAACTCGATACCGGATCATTACCATCATCACCACCACAGGACCAGTGGCAGTGCAGGTGGTCACCATCATCACCATCACAGGCAAGGTCAGATGGAGGCGAGAAAGATGAATGTGATATCACCAGGTTTGTCGAGAATCAGAAATGATCACTTTACAAAAATGTGAATCTCTAACCTCTCATTTTTTCCTTACAGATCGGTACCACCATCAAACGGCAACTCCGCCGCATAAGCGTCGAAAAGCCAATGATGGTCGTTCGTATGATTCCAGGCATCATGTGTCCCGCAAAGACTTTCAACACTATGATCGATATACTAAGGATAAATATTCAAACAAACGTTTTGCAAGGTTTGTGCCTGTCTAGTGACATAGCCGGGAAAAATTAAAACATAATTTTGTTTATAATTGCAGTCCCAGTAGTCCGCAGCATTCGTACAGCCGACAAGCAACGTCGAATCGTTCTCATAAATATAAATACGCCGTGTCCAGTCCATCGCCAGTGCGATCACGATCTTCGAAACATGAGCGTTATTCGCGCAGCAAATCGCCGCGCACCTCCAAGCACCAATACGATTCCTTATCTCCACGGCAGAAGCGATTCTCCCCATCGCGGTCACTGTCCCTTTCGCCCGTAGACGAAATGACACAGAAGCGCTTGGACTACAGTAAGAAGATCAGCGAGACAAGTCTATTCGCAGAGTTGGTCAAAGACAAACACAAGCGAGAGAAAGCGCTGCAGGTAAGCAAAAACAATTGTCGACCCACCACACATTGGATCACAACCATTTTTGTCCCTTTCAGGAAATAATTGAAAAGCAGGAGGAAAGCAATAGCAATGGAGCGTTACCGAATGCCGGTGAGCACAGTCCCTGCGATGAGTCCACGCCAAAAGGCAAGCCAGCTGCAGAAGGGACTGACAATTCCTCACAGCAGCACGTAGCAAATGGTGTTAAATTAGGCAATAACAACTTAGATATAATTAACATTCCTATGCCGACGGGCGATACAGTGAATCAGGACACAACCGATTGTGCCGCCCCGCCAGTGGAACTCGGGAATCATCCGATTATTGGCGACGAGGCGCCGATCAATAACAATAACAGCTCGAAGGCGCACTCTTCCCGCAGCGAAAACTACAAGAAGGATTATTCCAACGAGGTGTTGTCCAGCAGAACCAAAGTCAGTAGTAAACCGAAAAGCCTTACCGCATTGCCAATGCCGCCTGGAGTGAGTGTCGCTGATTTGGTGAATGCCCCAACGCCGAGTCCTCCTCGTACAGAAGACCTTGGCTCACCCAAGTCGCCTACGCCCGAGAAGAAGATAACAAAAACACCCGCGCCCAATGCAAACAAGAGTCTACTCAACTTGCCGATGCCGCCTATGGTGCCGGGAAGTGAAGACCTTAGTGGCGATGATGAGATTATCGGCAGTCCGGACGACAGTATGAATACTTCAGTCGGTGCTGGCAAGAATTCGTTTGGTTCCAGTGCGACATCTATTAAGAGAAAGCGTCCGGTTATCCTCAACCGGCGGGATTCACGAAGTAACGTCCGCGATTGGGGTGAACGATGTGTTGACGTCTTCGAAATGATTGCACAAATTGGTGAGGGCACATACGGACAGGTAAGAAACGATTTTCGCCGTCTCTTCCACACAGATTTGTTTTATTTTTTGTTTGTTTTTGTTTTAGGTGTATAAAGCCCGCGATAACCACACCTCCGAGTTGGTGGCTCTGAAGAAGGTCCGACTCGAACATGAAAAAGAAGGCTTCCCCATCACTGCTGTGCGTGAAATAAAAATCCTTCGCCAGCTTAACCATCCCAATATAGTGAATCTGCACGAGATTGTCACAGACAAGCAAGATGCCCTAGAGTTTCGCAAGGACAAGGGATCTTTTTACTTGGTCTTCGAGTATATGGATCACGACCTAATGGGCCTGCTGGAGTCTGGGATGGTGGCGTTCAATGAGGAGAATAATGCCAGCATTATGAAACAACTGCTGAACGGCCTCAACTACTGCCACAAGCGAAACTTTCTGCATCGCGACATCAAGTGTTCGAATATTCTGATGAACAACAAGTGAGTTTAACATTTTTGTAATTTAAAGCAAAAACAAATAACGATGCATTTCGTCGTAGGGGTGAAGTGAAACTTGCCGATTTCGGTTTGGCGCGCCTCTACAACGCCGAAGATCGAGAACGTCCATACACAAATAAAGTCATAACTCTATGGTATCGTTCGCCAGAACTTCTGCTCGGCGAAGAGCGTTACGGGCCGTCGATCGATGTCTGGAGTTGTGGCTGCATTCTGGGCGAGCTCTTCCTGAAGCGTCCTCTTTTCCAAGCAAACGCCGAAATGCAGCAACTCGAGACAATATCACGGATGTGTGGATCGCCCGTGCCAGCCGTATGGCCAAACGTTATAAAGCTGCCCCTCTTCCACACGCTCAAACAGAAGAAGCAACATCGCCGACGATTACGTGAAGATTTCGAATTTATGCCAACGCCCGCGTTAGATTTGCTCGACAGAATGCTCGAGTTGGATCCCGAAAGGCGCATAACCGCAGATGATGCTCTCAAATCTGTTTGGCTGCGCAACGTATTCCCCGAGCAGTAAGTAAAATCGAACAAACGACTTTCGACTTGAGGCCCCTCGGAATACATTTCTCAATTCGTGTACTGTCTCTTTTCAGAATGGCAACGCCAGAATTGCCCACATGGCAGGACTGTCACGAGCTGTGGAGCAAAAAACGTAGACGCCAGATGCGCGAGCAACAGGAACAACCTGCAGTGGCACCAGTCAGCAACTCACGCGCATCTGCAGCCGTCATCGATAGCCATGCCTAGCAGAAGGCATATAAAATGAATTTTAATGAAACTTACTATAAATAGTAATTATTATTATTTTTTTTTTACAAAAAAAAATAACACGTACCATTAAGTTCTTGTTAATTTCACTACAATTTTATTTGTAATTTTAAACATAGGTGTAAAAATTTATTACAAACAAAACAAAAAAGCTTCCCGAGGGAAATAAACTATATTTAACTAATAATTTAGTTACACACACTTGTTCTTTTCTTTTTAAATTTCCACTACCCTATCATGTTGTAAGTTTTGAATAAAAATTAAACAAAACAATTTGTGAATCATGTAGTTCAACAACAACAACTGTGTTTCCTTTTTCTAAATGGAAAATGCACTCCTCTTTGGTTTTTTAGTTTGTGCGATTTAAACCTTTTGAACATTTGACACAAAAGAAAATATTCTCTTATTCTTACTGAAATAAAGTAACTTGTATATTTTTATATTATTGCGATTAATATGTATGTAAAGGAACAAAAAACAACTTAATATAAGGGTGTGAGCGAGACTGAAAACATGAAACATAAGAAAAACAAAAAAACAAAAACAAAAAAATTATATATAAACTGAATTATTAAGCAAAGCAAATATAAATCAAATTTTAGCAAACAACATTCATTTAAATATATACAAACAAATCAAATTGTAACTGTCATTGCCAGTAGCTGGGAAAATGAGCCTATGAATGTTAATAGAGAACATGTATATTTAAAGAGAATATCAACAATGTACTACTAGAACAATTAAGTTTAATTGACACTCAACAGAAATGATTGTTTCATAATGGGTGCATGGATAATGTTCAACGGAAGCAAATTGCTAGTGAATCGGTCCGATTTGTGTTGTTTCTTAAAGTTGTTTTTATATTTAATAATTTTTCACGCATAATTTCTCCGTTTTTTTTTTCTTAGTGAGAACAAATATAACAGAAACTGAAAATCATTAAAATATAAACAAGTATATATCTAATAAAATATGAAATCTGTATAAAGCAACGTAACTGTTTTATCTTAACGAATATGCAATAAAAAGAGATCAAGAAATTGTATAAACAAGTTTTTAGTGAATTTTTGTATAGTTGAAGTCAGTGTGGTAAGTTAAGGAGGGCGGTGATGTGCAACGTTTGGCAGTATTTTTTTTTTTTTTTTTTGTAATTTCGTTCATATCTCAGGCAGTTTTAGTATAACCATATCCAAACCAGAGAAAATATTACAAGTATTGTCTCTGATCGAAACCAAACCGTTTATAATGCTCGAAGCACAATGCAAAATTCAATGCGAACCATGGTTGTCACATGAAAATTCAGCATCGACCGCCACTAGGCGCTTTTCTTTTTTAACTCAGCAGAAGCTGAACTGAACCTGAACAGAGCTCGAATTTGTGTTTCTCTTTTTCGTTCAGATCATGATCAGAGTGCGCCCTATGAGTTCAGAATAAATTGACTGGGCAGGTTGAAAAAAAAGCTGATTACACATAATACATTCACACTTTAAGTCACATTTGACAGAAAAAAAAGCAAGAAAAACATCAGAACGATCTGAGCACGCTCGGTTCAGAGCGCGCTCATATAGCTCGAGCTCAGTTCAGTGCTCAGCTCTGAAGTAAAAAAGAAAAACGCCTTTATATGCCATACACACTTCCCGGTCACATTTGACAGAAAAACTGAAAAACATCAGAACGATCTGAGCATGTTCGGTTCAGAGCGCGCTCATAATGCTCATAATGCTCGAGCTCAGTTCAGTGCTCAGCTCTGAACTAAAAAAGAAAAATGCCTATAGTACCTATGTGGTTTGTCTATGGTCTCTATTTCACAATTACTATTCTTTACAAGCCCCTCCCAAAATTACATTTTGGAACCTATGGTTGATGACATATATATATATATATATTTTTATATCTATTTCAGTGTTTTCCTAGTAGGTACCCGCTCGCTGAAAGTAAATGAAGCTTAAAGGACTGTTCACATGAAAGCGAATTGCGAACTGCGAACACGCGAATATTCGTAGTCTCTGACACTTCATTCACATGAAAACTTTTTTTTTTGGTCGCAATCCATTTTTAAAGATTAAGTTCGAACGAATTTTTCATTCGTGGGTTTGTGGATCACGACTGTTTTGTGTGGATTGTGAATAAAGTGTGACAGTTCGCAGCAATAATTTTCAATTCGTGAGAAAATTGATGACAATTGAAAATGAGAGTGACTAGATGTTAGAATTATAATGGTTTTGTGATAGAACAAATGCCAATTTTGAATTCATAAATACAGTTAAAATGATTTGTTCGCAATTCGCCTATTCGCAGTTCGTTCTCATGTGAATAGCCCTTAAGCTTTAAACACTTTACCGGGCCTCTGCACAGAAACGCACTTAATAAAAAAGACTTGGCAGCATTGGCTTGCATTACTCCTCACGATCATTATCAAACCATAGCCCCGATTCGATGGAGAAAAATATCAGCAGTTAATCAATTTATTTTTTAAAGGATCAATAAATTTCGATAACAATGGCCGCATTCAAGAATCTAGTTATCTTAAGTCGACTAGATTGGTCTGGATAAGATGTAACCTGAACGCAAAAACTAGATTGGTCGGGAACGTCACTTTTTCTACGTCAGCCACATACCCGAACTGTCAACTTAGTACTCAGTCACGAATTTCTTGACTAGATTCGTCGGCTACCCCTCCATAAACGTCAAATGTCACAGGTGCCCACGTGACCGATTTAAACCAATCACAACCGAGATAGATCTAGTCAGACAGCTGTCAGACTTACTAAACTAGATACTTGAACGCCCTCAATTCCATGTTTGTTGTACCTAGCTGACAGACTTCATTAATTTGCCATTTTTATGGAAACTTGGCACTACTTTAAAAGTAATGTTTCAAACTATAGCCAACTTCAGCAGTTTTAGACCAAAAATTTCATTTGAACCACTACCAAAAAATTCAAACGGCTAAAGAAAGAGAAGAAAAATCCTATTCTAACGCAGTGCTCCCATTTGTTTTAAATTAAATTCCCCATCATATGGTACTTAGAATTTCCCTTTTTATAATTTTTGCTAGTGGCATTTCCATTGAATCCCCTCAATGCTATATGGCTCGTTTTTTAACCAATCATATGATTATAATGACATCTGCAACTTGTGGAAGAAGAAACCATCCGTTTCATGTCAGTTAGGTTTACTCATAGGTTATAGCTATTAAACATCTCCTGCAAGTTTCAAACCCCTTCGATTTGAATCCTAATCCAGGTTCTTATCAGTAGGTTCCGCTTGAAACGGAATAATAAAGTGTCAGCATTTTAATGCTCTTTTATTTTCCCTATATTTCAATCCCTTATAACATTTCATAATTTTTTGACTGAAATCCCCTACGAAAAGGGGAATTTTCCACAAACTGGTAGCACTGTTCAAACGACAGAGACGAGAGACCCAGCCAGAGGAAAGAAAAAGAAACAGATCCAAAAGAGTGGTGAACTTGGAAGGGTGTAAGAAGTGAGTGAGTAAAAAAAAAAGATAGCTTCTATCATCTCTGAAATCCACAAATCCTAAGGTAATTTATCCAAAATGTTATATATAATAATTTCACATTCAATACCAGATTATATATATGTTAATTGCACGCGCAAATAATCCAAAATTCGCCCCAGAAATGTGCATTATGTACCAAAAAATTGTTTGTATTGCAAAATGGTGGTGGAGTAGGTATTGAATAGGAAACTGCTGTAGCGAACTTCACACTTCATTTTCTGGTAGAAAAAAAAGCTAGCCAGACTACAAAAGACGAAGAAAATGTGAAAAACCATACTACAAACGAATGACAGTGATTTTCTGGAATATTTTTCACAAAGTTTCGTAATATTGTGCGTTTCGATAAGACTTCTCTTGGGTATTTTCGATATTTGCGTTTTTCTTTTAGTCAGCAAATTCTCATATACGTTCGATTATCCTAACTGTCTAGTCTGTGATGAAGCGCTAACATTTTTAATGACATGATGCAATGCAATTCGATAAAATTACGCATCTTGCCTGCTTTTGTAGAATAAATTAACTGGCGTTATCAATGGCCCATTAGTTGGCCTTGGATATCTATAGATTCCCCTTACATCATTCTGAGTACATCAACCGTAAATAATTCTATTAATTCTGCATGTCATCTTCGCAGTTGGTATATATGCCAAATCCGTGAATTACGCTCTCATTCATATCGCCTGCATATAGTTTTGGAACACATTTCTGACAGCTCTATTTTTCTTCTTTTTTCCAGAAAACGCTGTCTATCTCAAATTGTCGACCAATCGCCTTTGTGCAACACTGTAGGGAGAAATCATATCCAATTCTCTCTGCTTGATATTTTACTTCATAATTTGCTTAAAATCGAAACAAAAGGAGCAATAATAATACATAAAAAAAAATTATATATATCTAGAAAATAGAACGACGAAAATTAGTTCAAAATGAGTGCAACAGCGATTGCAACACCAAACAATGCAAATCCATCGCTGTGTCGATATTATGCTCGCGGCATTTGCCGCTTTGGAGAAATGTGCAGATTTTCGCATGACCTAACATTGCGAGATGGATCCGGGGCTACGGGAACTCGAACAACAACAACAACTACAACGACGACAGTGGAACCGAGCACCGAACCCGCCAAGCCCAGTACCAGCAAGTCGTGGGTCAATGCACCAGTTTTCATTCCAAAATATCGGCGATCAGGTGATGCTCATAAGGAAAATGAAAACGAAAATCGCACATGGGCCGAAGTTGCTGGTGGTGGTGGCGGCAGTGCCGCTAACAACACAAATTCGCAGGGTATCCCACTTCCTCTTCCAGGTGGCTTGTGCCCCTTCGAATATGATTGTCCATATGGTTTGGCGTGTAACTACCAACATATTCAGCTGTGCGAAATGTGCGATACATATTGCCTCCATCCAACGGATGCCCAACAGCGCCGAAAGCACATGCAGGAGTGTGTCCAACAGCATGAACGCGACATGGAGCTTTCGTTCGCAATTGCCCGTTCAAAGGACAAGACATGCGGCATCTGTTTCGACACGATAATGGAGAAGTCGGGACGGGAGAAGCGATTCGGTATCCTGCCCAATTGCAGCCATATATTTTGTTTGGAATGCATACGAAAGTGGCGTCAGGCAAAGCAGTTTGAGCACAAGATTACACGGTATGTTGTCTTTAGACTTCGTATTTGGAATCGTGTGAAATGGTGGTTTTTCCTTTCAGAGCCTGTCCCGAATGTCGTGTTGCCTCGGATTTTGTCTGTCCCAGTGCCTTTTGGGTGGAAACCAAGGAGGAAAAGGACAAACTCTTGGTGGATTACAGGAACGCGCTTGGCGTGAAAGATTGCAAGTACTTCAAAAAGGTAAGCAACGATAATAGTAGTTTAATAATGTACCTGCGGATTGCTCTCAGACAAAGCATGAGGCAAGCTCTTTGTTTTGGAATTGTGTCTAATCCCAGGTACATACAAATTCTCATGCAAAAACCGGGAGGTAGTTTTTAAGTTTGAGGTTCATTCTGTTCGAGACAGATGGTGTATAAAGTAAATTGAATGGAAGCGTTGATACAAATATTTTGGCGCAAGCGGGAAACTCCACGTTCTTTCGACTTGACTGCATGAATTTCATTACTTAGCTCTTTTCTTTTTTCTTTTTTTTTTTCCGTTAGCGACAATAGGTTTACCGATCTACGAGCAACTTCTCACTGCATTAATTTGTTCTTCTTTTTTCAGGGTGATGGCAAATGTCCCTTCGGCAATAAATGCTTCTACAAACACGCTCTACCCAATGGTGATTTAGTTGATGTTGGATGCCCGCAACGTGCCAGAAAAATACATCGAAACACCGATGAGCTAATCGACTTGCTCGATGTAAGTACAAAACCTTATATTTTCCAAATACTTTCGCGCATACCTCTATAATTTATAATCTCGGATGCGGCGAGGTGTACGCGAAAGTGTTTTTCTCCACTATTCTCTAAAAACTGCAGCACTCATTCTAAATATATTTAGTAATTGTAATTCCCTTTCCAAATTTTCCATTGATTTCACTCTCTGAACAGGGCTGATATGTTAATAGAAATATCAAATCTTCCAATCGGTCGGAACCAACACTTTAATTGTGTCGGACCTGATGCTATTGAAAACTCTAAAATGTGATAAACTGTCTACATATTCGACATTCTTCTCTCCTTTCCAACTTAATAGAAAAAACAAACAAAAGAAAACTTAAAATAAAATAAAAGGAAAACCACTCAGTGTAGACCACAGAAGGAACAAAGAAATAATTATGATTCTCATAAGATTAGTATTTCCTTTAAGCCCAATTAGAATTCTAAGCCTTAGGCTAGTCTAGTACTTAAGGTTAAGTCTTAAGTAGTTCCTAAGTTTTAGCAATACATTCATATTTAAGTGCCATTACTTGACCATTTTCTTTTCTACATTCAAAACTTTTCTTTTGCGATCCTCGTGTTGAGTTCATTTCTTCTTTTTTAGAGTAATGGCGGCAAGACAGTTTTTATTTCATTTTTAGTTGATTTATATATATATTATATATATAGATAGATATATTCTTTTTAAGACTACATAGACGTCTGCAAGTAAATCAAAGTGACGCAATTCCTGTATCCATTGTGCAATCAGTGCTTTTCTGTGGTATTTCCCCAGAGTCACTATAGTGACTCCCCTCTTCCTTAAGAACTTCTCTAGGACTCAGCTTTTTGTTCGGCATGCTGGACAGGACAGCAGACTTGCTAACGTAGAAATTCCAAACCCACTAACTACTTACTACAGATATCACACCGAATTTCCTCTTTTTCTAGATCTATCTATGGGAATTCGTCGATCAACGTGACTATCAGTGGCTTGAAATGTTCTCAAACCCAACTGATAGTGATGACTCTGACTGGTCTGATGAATAGACGAATTTTCCTCGCCAAAATGAAAGATTCAATGTGTAAATGTTAATCAGTCCCACTTAAAAACAAAAGAAAAAAAAAACAGTAACAACCACACAACACACACAGACAGGTGAACGATGTATTCAACTGTTGCTTACTTCATTCAGCATAAACTAAATCAAACCAACAACAGAAACTAAAAAATGCTTGTGTTGTTGTACAGTACTACGCTAATTTTTGCTTCTAAGTTTAAAATTTGTCAATCCACATTCTCAAACCAAAAAAAGAAAAAAATGAGAAGAAATTTATTTAAATTCTATGAAATTAAATACAATGAAAAAAATGAACAAATTTTGTGCTTGAAAAAGAAACCGTGAACAAAAATTAACAATATACATTCGTTTATTAGTTTTTTTTTGTTTTTTTTTTTTTTTTTTATTAGTTATAGGCAGACTGAATTTGTAAAATTTGTAGAAAAACAAAGAAAAAAAGAGAAAGCTAAACATAAAACAAACTTTCCTTATTTTTAAATAGTACCTTAGCATATTATTACTTAATTTCATATAAATATTCAATTGTTTTTGTGTTTCGAGAAAATCAAATCAAATCTAGCAGCACCTCTCTCAGTAAATTGCGGGTGAGTATGCATCTGGTGAACCACATTTCCAAGCGTCTGTTATATTTTATTATTAAAACAAACATGAAATACTTATTGAACAAGAAATTACAACTTATGAGCCACACTTACAAAACAAAACAAAAGCCAACATAATTTACACTTAAAATTTTCTGTGAATTTTAAAAGAAAAGAAAAAAAAAAAAAAAAAAGCCAATGAAGAAGGAAACCCTCGTGTGCACTAATAAATTGATAATAAAATCTAACTGCTTTCTAGTCAGTTGTTTTTTTTTTCTGTTAGCTTTAAATTTATCATCAATTCTGTACATTACTAGATTTAAAGTGAAAAAAGAATCCAAACGCCAGTTGACACAAAACCCCTCACTCGCAATTTCCCTCTGAGATGAAAGCACACATGAAAACAAAGAAAACAAAGAAAACAAAGAAAACACAAAAAAGAAAACAAAAAAACACTAGAAATCTCACCGTTCAGCTTATTTTCTTCTTGTTTGGAATTAATATTTATAAATAATAGTATACCTCTAAATGTAAAAAAAATAAAAATAAAAAAAAAAATAGAAAAATATTTAAACTCTGTAGATTTTTACCACCACTCAGTATAAATTGAAACAAGAAGAAAACAATTTGTATTTCAATATACCAAATTTATTATTATTAGAAAAAGAAAACGAAAAAAAAAAAGTAAAATGTTTCTGTTAGTTAATATTTCATCAATGTTAAAATAATAGTTAAATAATAGTTTATATATATAAATTAAATAGTAATCCGTTGCCTTTTCTTTACAAATCAAATAAAATGAAAAACCCAAACGTATTGAATAGATAAATGCCAGAATTGAGGCGATGAACGACCTTCAGTGTCCGCAGTGACCGAGACTTGAGCTGCAAGTGGAATCAATATTTGAATGGCTATGGCAAATGTAGACGAAATTTGTTGTTTTGTTTTTTACCTTATTGATCACCAGTTTTTATCGATCCATGAATTTGAACAAGTGAACTGAGGCATCACTCAAGAACTGGAAATTTCGAAAATTTTCTGTGTAAACGCGGTAGAACTATTTGGTAATTTATCTGGAAAATTAACCTTTCTTTTTTTTGTTGGATTAATGTTTTAGGGCGATTTTCCTGATCTTTTCGACCGGACAAATGTACTGACGGGACAAAACATTTGTACATTTGTAGCCCAAGAAGGTAGTATCTGTCAAAAAGTTGTTTCCTTTCAGAAAAATGTAAAAACAAAATAATTTTTTTGATGAGCTGACGTCCCCCAGGATGGTCAAAATTTCACTTCTTTACGTTTCTTTGTTTGATTGCAAACGCAATGAGCGAAAAATGAATAAAATTTATGAAGTATTACGCCTCATTCAAAATTCGAATGACTAAACATATTCCCCTTCAAAAATTTCGTAAATTTGTTTACATACTAATATCACACTTTTTTTTTTTTTTTTGGTATCCTAGTGGACCAAGGTTTGGTCTCTTTTCTTTTCTAACATCCAATTGTTTTCTTTGATTTTGAAAAGAACCTGACACCAGAGTTATACTTTTTATGGTAACGTCTTCAAGAGGTGAAATATAAAACGTCAAATTTACACCAACAAAAGTTTAAACAGAATAGAAACCTAAGATTCACTTTGGCCGCGCTCCCATTTGCTTGTTTGTTCTCGAATAATCATGTATGTTCTGTTCGGTTATCGAAATCACTTCGGACACACATATCTCATATTGCAACGCTTGTTCATCGCATCTCTTCTCGCTTCACGTTAAAAATCGCCCATATAAATGATTTTGTTGTTCAATCTCTTCATAAAAATATTCTAGGTTATTTCTTGTTTCTTTACAACAAAATATATATACATATGTAGGAAATACAAATTTTATTAAAAAACAAAAAAATGGAAGCAAATAACTCAAAGCGAAAAAAAAAACTAATTAATTGTGATCATCAAAATATTATTACTAAATATAATTAAAAAAACATTTGTGAAATCAAAAAATACAAAAACAAAAACGATACAAAAGGAAAACAAAACAAAAACGTGATTAAATATTAAACCAAGTAAGTTATGTCTTAGAATTTTTTTTTTCAATTTGCAAAAATGTTGTGTGAAAGAGAAAACAAAACAAATTAATGAAATAATAAATATTAGTGTCTTAATTTTATATAATATATATATATAAAAAACATATACCCTCTGTATACAAAAAAAAAGTAAACAAAAAAATTTATTAGATATTTTTTTTATATCTTAACAATTGTTAGCGGGTTTCTTTAGATATATGATTGATGTAACAGTGTGTAAAAGTAATCGAAAGAGGGTGATTTAAACATACATATTGTGAAACTTGGGAACTTAACAACTTTAGGGTTTTAGTTGTTTTTGTTTATTATACCTAATTTTGTTCGTATTCTGATTGTTGTGTTTATTTTTTCGTAAAAATTCAATGCAAGTTTAAGTTTATAACTATTGCCGTATGATGTGTTGATTTTTTGTATTCTTTTCCTTAGTTTTACTATTTTTGTTTCCAAAATTGACTTCATTTTTTTTTTGTTAATAAAATTTGTCGGCTTTCGTTGATAAATTGCGGCTTACGAAAATTTTATTTAAGGTGGCTTTGAGCGGTTGGCGGTTCTCTTATTTTGTTGCACGTGCTGTAGCTACGCTCTACGCATTATTTTAGCATATAATTCGTGCCCAGAAACGTGAAAAGCTTTGTACTCTTTCAGGATAAATTTAGGATGGTTTTAAGTGGTGAGCGAAAGCGACGACTGTGGAAGTTCAACGGCACAATTTTTAGTTCATGTCAATCCATTGGCATTATAGAAATGAATGGCGACATATTTTTAGAGCAAATGGGGAGTTTCTGCATGAATAATGTTATCTACTACAATGGGGTCAGCACCATCAATAAAATCGTATAGGAGGAGGCACTTAATGGGCTCATTAAGTCGACTAGATTGGTCTGAACTGGATTTACACAGAGCGCAAAAACTAGATTCGTTAGTAATATCACGTCGTTCGCACATGTACGAACTTTGAACTTAGTACACAGCCACGAGACTCTGTTGACCGATCAAGATCAATGAAAACTTACATATATCCATTAAGTCAGCCAGCTATCAGACTTACTAAACTCGATACTTCACGTTTCCAATGTCGTTAATGGAGAATTTTGTGTTTCTGTATGCTTTCAGGTGATTTTTGCTTACCTATCAGAAAGTGACAGCTGCTGTCAACAAATTGACAAATCATACTTATGTTGTATTCGATTGGGCTTCTTCATCAAATTCTTCTTCTTTTTTTGTGATAATATTCGTGCGATTCAAATATGTGTAGCCTTCAACACTTTTCAAAGCGTTTTCCATTCACTGGTTAAATTTTAAATAAAAACATTTGAAATTTGCGTCCCGGGCAAAAAAAGTGCTCTGAGAGCGCCCAATCGAATACCACATTAATACAAGTGTCAATATTGGACAGTTTTAACTTGTAAGGTATGTTGTCGAAACAGCAGCATTAATTTGTCGTTTTCCATTCGCAACCAACGAGTTGTGAAAAGAAGGAGACATCTCGAAAGTTCCCGCACAAGCTCTTGTTTTCTAAGTTATTCCCATAACATTTTGCCATTCTCTCTCCTAATGACGTTTTCCATTGGGCAAAAATAATCGTCCGGAATCGAAAAATTCGCTTCTGAAACTGTTCCATTGGAACAAACAATACTCTTCTGTTGATTCTGAGAAGAGAATTTCGCTTCTCGATTATGAGTCATAATCTACGCAAGAAGCACTCACACAAGCGTAATGTATGTATTTTATACAAGTCAGATGACAGCTGCCGTAGATTAGTTTTTGGCATTTCACCAATACATTTCCGGATTAAATCAGACGCAGATTTCTTGTTTCATTGGATTACAGAATGAGCTGATCCCCGAGTAAAACCAATGGAAACCGACATAAATTTGATATTTTACAACCTGCGCTGAAATAAGTAGGGTAGACCGATTCAGCCGTGTGGATTTTTGCGTTTCATTAATATCAGGAGCTTTGCATCTTCAAAATATTTCTTTACCACAATTCTTCCTATTTATATTCATAAAAGAAACTCAATATGTCAAAATGACGGCTCAAGCTACCCAATATCGTTCCATTCATTCTCCTACTTTTATTAGATTGTGATCAGTTTTATGAGCGACATGTACTTATTAATAGTATGGTAAAAAAATCGCCCTTATTCCCGTTGACACGGACACAGTCTGATGTAAGGATTTGTATGTAATATGTAAGCTTACAATTCGGGTACCTTTTTACTTAAGCTAAGATTACACGTGCAATTTTTCGTGGCAAATTTTGAAATGCCGAAGTCATAATGACGTAAACACTTGTCCTAAATGTGTCACTACATGTGGTCGTCTGTCAAGCGTCTGGTCACACTGGCGATCGCAGCGTACTCTCACGAGAGAAACACGAGTGACAATGGAAAGAGCGAATTTTTGTATGTCAAATAAGACGAACAAAATAAATCCTTTCGACACGTAAAATCATATAAGGAATGTTCAGCTTAATACTTGAAAATTTATCAGGGGTCGAATTGCGTACTCCGTGATCGAGCATTTCGTGACAGAATTTGTTTTTGTTACACATGTAAAACCAACTTAATTCCGTGAACGGGTAGCTCGTTCACGGAAGTGGCAATTCGACCCCAGAATTGTGGACTCATTGCCTTTCATGCACTTTACATTTAAGGACTCCAAAATCAGCTCAATCTACACTATGATCTTTTGCCTATCGTTATTGATTAGATACCTTATTCATTTAGTTCAAATATATTATTTAGACTATAGGTTTCAAAAATAAAAATTAAAAATAAACAACTAGACTTACTCATCACTAACAAATTAACTAAACAAATAAAAAAAAAGCAAACAAAAAAAAAATCCCACAGAAAAAGAAAAACAAACATGTTTCTTTTATAGTGCTTAAATATAATACTAAATTATATTATATATTTTTGTATGCTTATGAAACACTTATGATTACAAATTAAATGGAGAAGAAAACAAAAAAAAATATTTAAAATTTAAATGTTCTCAAAGGTAAAAGAAACAAAGTAACAAAACATTAATAAACGTAACTCAATTAAACAATTTCGCAATTTGACTTATGAATAAATAAAACTAAACAGAATATTTTTAAGAGCAATATATACTTCGATTCAATCGATAACTTACTCAAACAAGAACAACAAAATAACAACATATTGTTATATTCAACTAATTAAATAAATAATTAAACAATTAAAAAAGCAAAACAAAAACATCATATTTTATTGAAGAAAAGAAAACAAAACAAAACAAACGGAAATACATATATATTGAACAATATCAGAATTTTATCGATGTCTACTTTGTATAATGGAATATATCGTGTGTGTAAAATTTTAACCAAAAAACAAGAAAAACCAAAATTATTTCAAAATATATTAAGCATTGTATGAACTAACATATAGCTATATTGGTTGTGTAGAGTTTATCAAGTAAACATTTTATTAATTCTATTCACAAACACCGCATAAAAAATAAAGTAGTGATTTTACTTATCAAAACAAAAAGCAAAAATATTAAATTTGTCATTATTGGAAAATTAAAAATCAAATACAATTTGTTTGTGAAAAAGAAAAGTACTCGGATACAATATGTTTCACTTTTAGTAATCTTTTGATGTCTTTTATAGTCTGGATATACAAATTGCAACCTTGGATTTCGTTCAGAAAAGCAAATAACTTTTTATCTAGAGGGATATTTTGTGTAGTTCCTTGGATTTGAATTGTCCTGGGCATCATGTAAATGGTTGTGTTAATCGAGTTTCCAGTCTATCTACATTATATTCGGACAAGTTGCACTCAAACTGTTCTTTGTTTGAACCAGTCAAAGCAAGCACTCCGCCTCTGCTGTCATATTAGACTTGCAACTTATTTAAATAAGAAGTAGGCGTATCAAGTTTTAATAATACAAAGAGTTGTACAAGTTCAAATCAGAATAGTACTTTGCCGCCATTTTGTTCAACAGTTGTTGAATGCCGCCGATTGGCGCCCAACGCCCGTTGAGATTACAGAACAAATGTTGTGCCTCATCACGCTGTACTAATACTCATTTCGACTGTCCAGTTTACATATTACGAAATACATTTCTGTGTACGATAATCCAAGGTTGAGCTTTTCCTATTTTCGCTTTAGTTATTGACATTTGCAATAATAATATAACTAACAAAGCAACCTACTATTTTACTAAAATATTTCAAATCCGACTATTGAAAGAAAAAGTTCTCGAATTTCACGATACACAATGAAACAAAAAGGCAAAGTTGATTTTAAACAAAAACCAAATTTAATATATGCACAATATATTCGTACAACTTAAAACGGAAATACATTTCTTTAAATGCTTCTTGTGGACAATTGTTTCAACAAAAAACTATAAAAATCAGTGAGGAATAACAATTCCAATAATTTCCGATAAATGTCTAAATAATTTAAATCAGAAAACAAAGTAAGACATACTACAACAATTACGTAAAGCAATCTGTGTGTTTTTAATGTTAAAAAATAAAAATAAAATAAAAACCAAACCTAATAAACTTATAAATAAAAACACAAAATATAAACGTATATTAAATAAATTTTGTTAAACCAGAAATTCCTCAGAGCTTTATAAGAAAAAAAAAAAAAAAACAAACAAATTATACATATTTAAGTATTAAAACAAAAATATTCTACTAAACGGACAAATTGAATTTTATTTTCTTCAATTTGCTTTTGCAAATAGTAAAGTTCTTTATTTTCCAGGAATGGTAAGATTTAACTGACGAGTGGGTTTATCTACCTGAACATTTGTGCTGTCAAAGCTAAAAGTGTACAAGATTGTGGAGAAATTATACCCGAATTGGATCTCGATTTACCGAGTGTGACGGCATGCAGCCTGACAGGAGTTGTCTGTTATTTGATGGGCCCAGATCAGTCAATAAAACGCGCGACCAGTTATTTAGTTGACGTAGGCGAGGCAGTGGCAAAATCTAGTCTTAAAATCGGCCCCAGCGAGGTATCCGTCGGAACGGAAAATTCTCCGCAACGCATACTCTTTCGGAGGCTCAAATTCCATTCAAGGTGTCCGACTTCGGAAGAGAAATAAACAATTGTGATGGCGCACTGCAAATCGTAAACAAATTCCGCAACCAATCTTTGTCGGAGGATATCGGAACCTAGCTGTCAAAAATTTAACAAAAAAAATTCACTTCATCGCACTTTAATGTAATTCGCCGATATGCGTCACAAAATGTCGGAACAAATCTTCGAACAGTTGTTCCGAAGAATTCCTCGGAATCGTATAAAATCGGAAAATTTTCCGTTCCGACGGATACCTCGCTAGGGCCGAATGACGGCTGCGTGTGCTTAATACGCACATGGCATTTCGAAGTGTCAAAGTTTCCTCCGAATGAAAATTGTTTTGTTAAATTTAATTTTACACTTACCTAGAACTACAACTGATTTGAATGTATAGCCCTCATGGTATTAACGCGTCTCAACTGTTGTGGAATTATTTGTCACTTGAATGACACCGACCTCTTGGAAGTTGTGTTTGTCATTTGTCAATGACAAACCATGTAAGTGGAAAGTAAAAACATACAATTTTAGGGAAATATTTGGAAATTTAAAGTCAGAATAATAGGGACGTTCATGTTGAAGTGTCTAGTTTAGTGTGTCTGACAGCTGTCTGTCTAGATGTATCTCGGTTTTGATTGGCTAAAATCGTTCATAATGAGCAACTGTTTCAGTTGACGTGTATGCCGACGAATCTAGTCAAGAAATTCGTGACAGTGGGGACGTTCGGATACCTAGTTTACGTAAACGTCAACTAGATTTGTCGGGACTAGGTATCCGAACGCGTTGACTAGGTAACTTGGATTGTTGTTGTATTCTCGCGGTCAGTGTTTCTTTTGTTTGATTTTGCCTTTTTTCAATTGGAAGGCCCTTCATAAATTATTCAAAATATGTTATGTCAAAACTGAATTAATGTTGCGTTCGGATGCACAGTACACTGCTCTATTATGTCACATTATTCAAATATCTCTTACGGTTGCTGTTGTATGAATCAGAAAAAAAACGAATAAGTCGTCTTCCCACATCTAAAGTCACACCTCTAACCTGCGCTTTATGCTGTGTTTCCTTGTTGCCACCGACAAATTGTCACTAAATCCTGAAATCATCTTACGCTGTTTTAATCCAAGTATCATAAATAAAAACAAAAACCCATTTGAATTTAATACTCACACTTAAAAATTCATATTTTCCTTTTCTTCTTCTCTTTATTGTGTTTCATTTTTGGTTTTCGTGTTTACATTCAAATTTTCAGATAAATATATTTTTTGCTTATATAATTTTCATTACTTCTTCAGTTTTCCAAATATATAATTTATATACCAAATAAATTACTTAAACAGTTTTTAATAATACAATTTAATACTCATTACGTTTAAATAGTAAACAACATAACAAAAATTTCAGTTGCTAGTGTAAGGTGTGTTTTATTTTACAGGGTTGTTAGTCAGTTGTTTTTTCGTTCTTTTGCCTTATTACATTTTAAATCGATAACAAAATTAAGTTTGTAGGTAAATAAACGTAACCGTTGTCTGGTTTGATGTATGGCGCGAATGCTGCTCCACTTGAATTAAATTAGAATCGATTTTAAAGCTCACTCTGGATCTGTCTAGCTTGTTTCAAGACTTGGTTTGAGCATTTCAAACAAAATCAATCAATTGAAGTGAAAATCAGGTCATAGTTTTGAGCACATTTATAACTTCTGTTATCCTCTGAATTTGGAAAATGTTTAACAAAATATTAAATACAATTTATCACAAGATGACGGTCCGCAGCAGAAGGGCCCCCCGACCGAAAGAACCGAACCGAACCGAAAATATTTATACTCAACTCATAGTTGGTTACTAACTATAACTAACTAACAGCGTTTGTCTAAAACACCACCCACTTCTCTCTTTTGGGGCGTGTTTGATTGTGTCGCTCCTGCACCGCTTGTACACTAGGTCACGACGACATATACGTACAGTGCGTCTTTGGCAGCTGTTCGGATACCTCGCCCGGTTGGATTGCTGCTTTCTTCCAGTAATCTCTCACGTTTTCGACTGATTTCAATACGCGCAGGAAATTTTTGCCAGCCAACATGGCAATGTCTTCCTCACTCCAATTGGAATCCTCCAGCAGGGTGGCCAATAGATCGGGATACTTGGAAACGTTCTCCAGTCCCATGGGGGGCTGTTCAATTCCATCATAGCCAGCTCCGATACCAATGTGCTGAATGCCAGCAATTGAGCGAATGTATTTGATGTGCGCCACCACATCGAGCAGCCTGGCCGGCCGACCACACGACACGTACTCCGAGTCAAAACTAATCATAATCAAACCTCCATTGTCTGCCACCAATCGTAGCACGTCATCAGGTATGTTACGTGAGGAGTTACACAATTGACGGGCGGCAGAGTGCGAGAAAATGACTGGCGCTCGGGTTACCTCGAGCACGTCATGAGCTGTCGCATCCGATGAATGCGAAAGGTCAATCATCATGCCCAAACGATTCATTTCCCGCACCACCGCCTTACCAAAAGCAGATATACCCACCTCGAAGGGAGATGAACTCGACCCGGCCCACGGAATGTCGCATTTGTGTGTCAAACTCAAGTAGCGGGCGCCTAAAGAGTGAAACGAGCGCAGTACACCCAATGACGAACCGATGGCATGTCCGCCCTCGATGCCAATCATTGAAGCCATCAATCCTTTACGACGGACCGATAGTATATCTTGATAGGATGTAACTAAGGCTGTATCTTGCGGATACATGTCGGCGAGTCGATGTATGATGTCGATTTGCTCCAATGCCAATTGGACAGCGTCCAACCCCTGCGCTTCGCATGGCACATAAGCTGACCTGTAATTTGGAACGTGATCAAAATTGTCAATAAAATAAATTTCCTCATTCTTACCATGCCTGCACTCCCACAAGACCTTGTCGCAAACTTGTAATATCCGTTTGTGACCATGCCGGTCGATTCCACATCGATTTGTGATCCAAATCATGGCTGAGTTCAACCGAATCGAGACTACTGTGCGCGTACTTGCGAACGTTCCAGGCGAAGTCGTTGTGTCCGTCGACTAGGGGCACTTCCCTCAGGATTCTTCGCACTATTCTCAGTCTTTGCTCGTGTGAATTGCGGCTGGGAGCCATTAAGAAATGCTGGTAGGCCAACATTGCTGCCACCACCGACAGCGCTATAGCCGCCATCAGTGACAGACTGTAAATGCAAAAGTTTCGCTTCACCGATGAGCGTCCTTGGTCGTCGTTGAGGCTTTTACTCTGGCGCGATGTTCCCGATTTGACAGTCAAGCCCTTCGTCTTCTGTATGCTTGAGATTTCAATGGAATCGCTGTTGGATATGGAATTCTGACGGGAAATCGAACGGCGAATGTTGGAGTGTTCGGTAACGTCGGGCAGGCCTCCGAACCCGGTTGTCTGAAAGGGGAGGAGAAAGGTTGGATAATTAGATCCCATATGAAATGAATTAAACAAGGCAAGGAGCACAATCGAGGAAACGGGATCATCTTCATCATCTTTACTGATGTTGCATTTATTTATCGAGTAAATAATTCACATCTGGGTTGCTCCAGATATATCGTGTAATTTGATCCAAGAGCGCCTCACTATGTGGGTTTGGGTAACCATAACGCATAAGTGTAGCATGTAAATTAATTCGTAGGTAAGCCTAACCCGTACGGGGAGTACCTTATACCTAATATGGGAGTTAATTTACATTCGGTTGGAAGATAATTACTGACTACTGATGTGCTCAGTTGTGGTCTGTTCGCAGTAGGCGGAGTGAAGCAGTATTTTTTTGCACAATTTTCTGTTTAATTTATGTGCGACGTGTATGCACACACAACAGTTGGGCGAGGATGCTCGTAAATTTGCCATTACCATCACTGATATACATTATATTCGAAAAGTCCCAAGTCCCTCCGAGGCGGTCGGTGGTGTAAGGAAAACATGTGTGCCGTAGACCTACTAACTTATGTACTTTGTTTTATGTGAATTGTCAGATGAACGAATAGGGGACGTATGCGGCTGTAGCAGCGCACGAAAACTTTTGGAGGACATTTTAGATGGCTGAGAGTTGTTTTCGCAGTTGATGGCGCCCATTGAAGGCTTCTTGTTTGCATATGATGCCGCTTAGTTCACCGACTTGTAAGGTATTCGGGGCACTCGGGTTTTAAATGGATGAGGAAAAAATTATTTGAGGAAAAACGGTTTAGAAATTACAAGAAAATGCCACATTCGTATTGAAAATCTATTTGAAGTTCAGCTTTCATTTAAAGAGTTGACAGTGGCGAAATTTGTCGTGTAAAATGAGGTATTGTCGTCTACAATTCAGTTAAGGTGAAGACTGTTTATTGAGGACGAACTTCCCAAGGTGACAATTTCAAAACATATTTCCGGCAAAATTTAAAGTAAATTCCATTATAGTCATTTCGAACTGAAATTTTTTCAAATTTAAGAGGAAAGGCGTCACATTTTCTCTGAGGAGATGCAACACAAAAACTGATTTATCTAATACGCATTATAATGTCGTTTACCATTGGGACAGAAAAAATATTTTTTTCAGGGTCAGATAAATTTTGCGAATCTGGATTTCTGAGTGAGATTCACGCCTACCTACACGAACACCAAAACATTTGTCATTTGGCAAACTTTAAGGCTACTTAAATACCTTATGGGCTACTTTTTCTATGTCATAAACACTGTCACATAATATTTTAAGTGGAACTTAAATCGCTATGAGTACTATCAGAAAACGGGCCTAAGTGTGTTATTTTACGTTTTCAGAGACGACAAGTCTGTGAAAAATTGAGAAAAATTCACATTTTGCCGGTGCAATGGATGTCAAAATAAATTGAATGGATTTTTATAAACAAAAATTACAATTTAAGAACAGCTGTCCTTTAAGACGCGCACCACCACAAATGCAAAGAAAGAAAAATTTAGTTTTTGTTCCATTGGGAACGAAATCTGAGAGAGAAATCTAAAAATTCCAATGGAAACTGACAAATATCTTAAGATCTACCATAATATCGAACAAACCTAAAAGGCAACTGTTTGTTTTTGTTGAAAAGTAAAGTTATCCATAATGCGCTCGACATATCACTGAACTCGCACTGAAGAAAATGTTCGTCCGATGTCATTTTTTAGGAATGAGTTCATCTTTGGTAATTTTTGTGAACTATTGTGGACACCACAGAGATAGTAATAAATTCCTCTTACCATCCCTGGCGCAATAAAAAATCTCAGCGACATTTTGCCACCCAATTATTTTACGACAAGCAAGAATTTTCTTTCGTATGTGCTATTCGATTGGGCTTCTTCAGATTCGCTCTCAGATTTCAGATTTCGTGTGGCTAATCGAACATAAAAACGCCACATACTCTTTTCTGTGTTGATAATAGTGCGATTCAAATATGTGTAGCCTTCTACACTTTTCAAAGCCTTTTCCATTCACTGTTTAAATTTTATATTGAAACATTCGAAATTTGCGACCGGATTGATTTCTAAATATTTGTACATAAATAATTTACAAAAATAGATTCACCCGATGCAATGCCTTTCTTTGCTGTAAACAAAAATCCACGTACCTAAACCCAAACAAATCCCACGAGTTATCAAACTTAAACGCAGTGTATTGGTAAATCTGAAGTAAATCTGAGAAAAAAAAAAATCCAGATTCGCAAACGTGCTCTGAAATCTGAAAAATATTGCTTTTTTGTTTGTACCAAACGAACATAAAAAGTGCTCTGAGCAAAAAGAAGGTTCTGAGAGCGCCCAATCGAATCTTGAACTGTCAAAAAAAGTTATTGTTTATTTTTTATATAAAGGGTGTTCGCGAAACAATTTTCGAATTTAAAATTAAATAATAAAAGATTCACAGGTTTTTATATAATCGTTTTTATTTTAAAATAAAATATACAAATGCGGATTTATGTTTTGAAAATAATTGAAGTTAAATGTTTACCACGGAGACGAACACACTCATTTAAACGAAACACCATATTTGTGAAAACTTTTTTGCAAGTTTCTTGCGAAATTCCTCTGATTTCGTTGCGAATATTTCTTTTCAGTTGCAATAAATTTCGCGGTTTGTTAACGTAGACTTTAGATTTAAGAAATCCCCATAAAAAAAAGTCCGCAGGTGTTAAGTCTGACGATCTGGGGGGCCATGGGATATCACCATAACGACTTATGACTTTTTCGGGGAAAATGCGCCTTACAATGTTCATTGATGCTCGCGAAGTGTGTGGTGTAGCACCATCCTGTTGAAACCATGTCGATCCGTTTACCCATTCATTGTTCTCCAACTCAGGTTCCAAAAAGTTTTCCAACATAGAGGAATAGGTTTGGGAATTTGTTTTCTTAGTGAAAGACGTGGATTTGCAATAACATCACGACGAACTGCTTCAATTGTTTCGTCAGTTTTCACAGTTCGCGATACACCTGGCCCGTGTCCCACTACAGGTCCTTGTTCACGAAAACTTCGCACCCACTTGCCAATAAGTTGCGTACTAGGACAATCCCGTATACGCCGAATATTGAAATGTCTTGCGAATAGCCACGGGAGAATCGTTATTTTTAAAATATGCCTCTACAGCAAACGCACGATGCTCCGCCGACCAACGATCCATGGCTACTAAAATCCGCACGACGCGTAAGTGTAATGAATACGCCTCCCCCCTCCGCCGATACCCCGCTCGCCGTTTATTCACATTCAAAGTCGAAAATTCTTTGGCGGACACCCTATACCTACCTAGAAACTCGAACTCTTTTTGCGTTTCTTTTTTTATTCAGAAAAGAATCAGAGCGCACTCTATGAATTCAGACAAAAATTAATTGGGCAGAGTACCTACGACTAAAAATCTGAGCTGCACAACATATTTTGACAGCTAGCCATTTGATTACTGGATATAGGAATGCGAATGCTTAAAAAGAAAAAGAATGAAGATTTTAAAACAGTTTAGTAAGCGGAAAGTAAACTTGGGACTTACTGAACATGAACATTTTTAGTTTTGACTCTATATTGTAGTAGTTCATACTGGCTATATTTACCGTACAAATTTCGCAATTGTGAGTTTCGTAAATTTAAAGCCGAGACTACATTTTTTTTTACAGCACTTTAAATTCATCAAACAATGTTCACATCGTGTTACTTTTAAAGCCTATAAGTGCGTTTGATAGGGGACGTTCAATTATCTAGTTCAGGAAAGTCTGACGGCTGGTTGACTTGATGTGTCTCACTCTCGATTGGCCCAGATCGATCACATGCAGAGTTTTTCCGTTGACATGTGGAGTGTTTTAGCTTACAAATCTAGTCAAGAATATCGTGACTGATTAAGTGAGTACTAAGTTGACAGTTCGTATAAGTGCCATAGCTCGTGCTTCCAAATCGTTCTAAAATACTTTTTAGAGCATACTTGACCTGTTCAGTGCCTTTATTTTTACTTTTTATTTCGAAAGAATACACTTGAATGTAAAACTTGGAATTCTTTTTTTGTCAGAACTGTCATTTTCTTAAGTCGGGTGAAGTTCTCTAAAATTGATTTTGGAATTCGCTTGGCAGATTGTAGACTGGCAGGCATTTTTACTTGATTCAAGTGCGAATGTAAGGCTTCATTTATAACAAAAATCGATACCCAATCCAACGTTTAACAGATTCTTGAAAATAAAGCGTCCGCATGAGCCTTTAAAATGACAGAAACTCTTTTGTTTTCTTTGGCTGGGAAAAAATGTTTAAAAGTCACGTGGAGCACGTTTTTAATGTAGTTCCATCCATCTAAACAGCTATATTTATACACACTTCCGTCCTGAAGATGGAGTATAAATAATAAAATTTTAGACATCCCTAGTATTATTTTTTATTTATTTAAAACCTACATCTGCAATCCACACTCATTAAAATACAATACACAACAAAATACAAAGCAAACCAATAATATTCCCCATTTATTTCATAGGTAAATAAAAAGCAAACATTTCAAATTGAATATCCTGTGACCTAATTCCAACCACTCTAAGAGCAAAACCTGTAAAATCTACCTCAGTCTAATTACAATATTTAATTATGTGCAGGTCGGATGCCTAAATGAATTTTCTTTCATTTTAATTTATTTTGTCCTCGTTTTTTTTTAGATCCTTAAACCCTGCAAAATCGTACTTAAATCAAGTGCGGGCAAATAAAAATAATGTGGTTCGTTTTTATTGCTCGCTCATAATTAAAATAAATATTCCCCACATTTACATAAAAAAACAAAATTCAATATCAAACAACATACAAGAGGGAGCAGCCCTAGGAGCCGCGAAGCGTACAAAAAAATTCAAATATTACGGCCTTAGAAATCAAATACCGCAACCGTTGACCCCGCGTATCATGTCACCCATTCGCTTTAGGAGCAGATTACATCAGAAATCCTGTCGACTCACATTTAAAATGCAAATTAATCGCATACGCAGCCATAAGAGAAAACGACTAAGCTCGAACATAATTTTTTGTTAGTATTAGCATTAGAAAAATGTGTATGAATACTGCTTGCACTCACACTCGCAACAATGCCAGAGCGATTTAAACTCAATTTACTTTCAATGGAATTCAATAATAAAAATGCTGCCACATAAAAGTTGACGAATGAAATTCAAGACAAAAACACAGTCGGAACAAAATTAAAAAGAATTTAAAAAGCAATTCCATTGAGGCATTCCTGTTTCGCAAATCGTCCACACTCCACACACTCCCTGCTGACGGACAAAGTTTTACAATTTGAATTTTACGATTCACAAAAAAAAAAAAAGAAGGGAAAAATAAAAGTAAACAATACCAACTCATCCAACGAGGAAAAATATGCCGCGAGGCTTTTGTGCAGTCCGTTGGTTTGGTTTGTGATGTACAGATGTACAAATTTACCGATGCGGTAAGGTGGACAATCGACGTGCAGATATCTTCGCTCTGGCGGTGGCGATGATCACCGACCGCCAGAACAAAGTCATTCGATTTTATAAACATCAAAAAAATCCATTGGAACCACCTGTCGTCCTCGCTAAATATGGTTCAGCTGGCAGGAGGCAGTACCAGTACAAGTACTAAAAGGACACAAAACTTGTGTTGATGAAATGTTACGAGTGATAGTTGACGGATTATTCTCTTTTGCGCCGAACATTTTTTATTTTTTTGTTCGCGGTTTATACTCGGTTCCACTGAAGGCAAAGGAGAACTTTGACGGTTTTATTGTGTGCGGTTTTCAATTACACGGCTTAGGTTTGTAGACTTTTGACATAGGGGAGTTTCTCGTTCATAAAGCGGATAGTTGTGTGTGTGTACACCTCCGTGTTTTAAATTTAATTAACGAAAAGAAAGGCGTTGCGAGTGAGGAGCGCTAGACTTGTACCCACTGTCTCTACCATATGAAGGAATTAGCGAAATTGTAATAGAATAGTAGTAGTCCTTCAGTTAGTAACTAAGACGGGAAAATTGTAATAGAACAGTAGTAGTCCTTCAGTTAGTTTCCAAGACCCATTACTCACATAAAGTCGGTACCCAACGGCGTGACGAAGAGGAAACATTTATCACCCCCAGCTGGAGAAACTATACGTCTCCAAAGGTGCCATTAAACTGGCGCCCAACCAAAACAAAACACTCATAAAGCAGACTCACACCGCATCCATGCCTCCGTGGGTCCTTTTAATGTTAGAATACACATATAGGCACCTACTCGAATGGCATTAAAGCGAAACATACACTCCACTCGAAGTTTGTTAGTTTATTTCAAATCACTGAGGTGTATAGCAGAAACGTCGCACAAATATTTCCAGCAAAGCAATTATTTTTGCAGTCCATGAAATCTGGAAAAGAACGCAGAACTATACTCGTTAGTAATCCAGGCACCGAAAGGCCATATTTTATTTTGTACTTTCGCCTTCACTTATGAATTAATGTATACAGCCATGTATTACGTATATACGCATATAGCCAACAGTACATATAAAGAAAACTTTGAGACGGTTCCATGACTATAATAGGCATAAGGGATAAAAACGAGAACGAGGTTAAGTACGCTTAGGAGGGGCAAAAAGTCGAACGAGGTAGCTCTTTCAGCTCCCACCCCAAGTGCCGAATTAAGAAGGAAACCTTTGCCAAGCCTTATTAACATGCAAATAGGTTTTTGTTGGTTAAGAGAGAAAAAATGAAATGCTTTTACTTGATAATCCATGAAGTTGTCATCGAAGCTCATGTACGAGTTGTAGATATCTCCCGATGGTCCTGCACGTGACTGCTTCCTTGCCTCCTCTATAATCTCCAAACCATCGTCGCCTGGTTCCCGCTTAAAGGAGACCCTCTTTGGTGTGCTCGCACTGGTGTTGTTAACGCAATCGCCGGCCCTCCTTAGAGTGCCCACCAACGTTCCACTGGTTACCATATCGCCGGCAATGCTCATCATGGCCAGGGCATTGCATCCAATAACGGGATAATCTTCATTGTTTGTAGTCGGAACTCCGACACCCGCGTCCCCTGGCGCTCTCAGCTCATACTCATTGTTATCAATAGTGCTGCAGCCTCCGAAGCTAAAGCCCGGAATGCATGTGCTTGCAACTGTTTCGTTGCCATCGGTTCCCAAGCGAGAGCTCTCCGTGGTACGTTTGTCGGTGGCGCCGCTGCCGGCTCGCCGTTTCAATTGATGGCTCTCTTCGCTCTCTAGAGCTTTTCGGTTGAGGGTTGTGTACGAGCCAGTGGTTGATAGACGACGATGCCTTGGGCATACAGTGGATTCCATAGCAGCAACGGCAGCACTCGGATACATAGTTCCACCACCGACAGTGCTGCTGTTAACAATCGGAGCCATTGATGGAGTCTGCTCTGTAATCATCGCTGGTATGATTACACCAGAACTGCCACCGCAACCACTGCTCATGCCCCCACCCGATTGGGACTGTACATAATAGGGTTGCTGATACGTGATAAGAGGGTTGAGCGAAATCGACGACGAAGACGGATGATGGTGCATCTGATATGAGGGCGATTCCAATTGCTGGTGTTGATTAGCGTCGTTAATTAAAGTACCGATTACACGGTGGTTAGCACCCCCCAATGGGCTGTCCATCGACGATATTGCCGTCGCCGGAATCACCATCACCGGCACCATGGCCGCGTTTGGTAACCGCAACATTTCCAACTGACACAGTTCATCGTAGTTTAATGGCCGTAGATCCATCGGATTGCAGAAAAATGCTCACTTTCCGCACAAAACAAGTGAAACTCGGTGAAAATTATATCTATTCTTAAGTATCACACCCAAACGCCCACTTTTTTTTTCTTAGGCAGTGTTTTACAAATTTGCACAGAAGCTACAATCAACGAACCGGTAGATGGCGCTTATTGCAGGCATCGTTGTTATCGAGTTCAAAGTGAAACGGAGACTGAATATAATCTCATTCGTGGAAACAAGGATTTCCATTCGCAAGCTTTTCGCTCCCAGTCATAGTTTTTTTTTTTACAAAATTCCTACATGCGCACTTGTATCGTGTGGACTGTAAATTTGTGGACGGTATTTGGGATATCGGCGGCTAGCTTGTTGCAGCTGCTTCTCATGACTGCAACCGCCTTCATGCCATTCCTATCGCAGCGTCCGGTTCGGCCCCATTAGCGATGAGCGTCGTAATGATTTTCGATAAAAGCCAAAGGGAACCCTAAACATCCTTCCGTTTAAAAGTATTTTTTACGATTGGATTAGGCGGATGTGCTTAGATGGTAGCGCACCCACATTTAGTACGCATAATTTGTTGGGTGTAAAAGTTAAATGAATTGGGATTAATTTTATGTTATAGTATTATTTAGTTGTCTAGTGTTGTTATCTCCTTATTTATAAAAGAGGATTTCAAAATAGCATCGGGCTTAACGTTGGGTAACGCAAAGTTTACATGACAGATGTGGGATGATGGTGGCTCTGCTTTGTGTTTGTGTATTGTTGGCATTAAAAGTTCCAAACAACAGGGATTTTGTACATCGTTTATGTAGTAACGAAGCATGACATGACAGTGACGGAGAGAAAGTTAACTGCACGTAATAAGAAAACAAATCATTAGCTAAATCTATTGATAGTTTTATTTAAATTGGATTTCGGTTACTTGGCCGCGGTTTTTAACAGACATACCGACCTTGAGGGAGATTGCCGGGAAATGGCTTCTTTTGCGAGAATAAAAAATACTTGTTTGTATTGGCTGAAGGAGGTTTTTTTTAAAACGAGGAACTTTGAGGGCGCCATATTTTTCAACAATTTTTCTACTTTATATATGTGTAGGAACCGCCATTGTTACTACCCCTTTAACTATACTTCCAATAAAGATAGAAATGTTAAAGTTGAACTTTGTTGACGGTTCTGACGAGTGTTGCGACTGTGCACAAGTATTGCGGCCAGTTTTCCAATTTTACAACGCAATTGACTGCGTGTTCTCCAACAAAAACTGGCATTTATAACTTAGACCACATTGGCAATACCGGTCAACGTCAAATTTAACGTATTATCAATCAAAGTAATTTGCAGTTCTTACAAAACTGAAACCCATTTTCAATCCCCACCTTAAATGGATTACAAGTCACAATAGATAAATACGTTTAAAATGACAAATATCCATTTTAAGGTTAAGGTGAATCCTAAAAATACTTACTAACAGATATGACACAATAATATAAATAAATTTCTCTACAGAAAATATCACAGTCAATGAAGATTCGCATTTCTAATGAAGTTTCATCTTCGTGCGATATTTTGTGTCATTATTATTCACCGTATCGGGTTGTCAGCTGTCACACAGAAAAAGGCCCCATTGACGTGGGTATACTACGTTCAGCCGGTACAGTGTTTCTTAGGATCCATTTTTCAATAATAATTGTGTTTGTTTTGTATATCAACTTACGTGCAAGAATTTATTATGAAATAAGGGACAAATAAAATAAAAGACTTGCAAAAAATACAGAAGAGTCTTATTTTTTACACTGTGGGACCTTTACATCATCGTTAATCACACATGGAATATGGAAATTCTTGCATGGAAAAAAAGATCAGTTTTTCCGCAAACATTGTTCGAAATTTTTTGGAAAGTAACCACCAATTTTCAAATACCTAATCTTGATGTGTCAAAAAAAAAAGCTTTCATCAGCTGAAAAATGTAAATTGAATAGATTTTTTTTTGATATCTGAACGCACTCACTCCAATCGGAAATTTTCGTAGTATTGCAATTTTTTTTACTTTAAAAGTATAAAAAAAAAACATATCGTCATACGGACTTAAGAAAGTCGTAAGAATGGGATAGCAAATCATCACCTCGCACTCTCGCAGTGTCATGATTCAGGTGGTTGTACTTTTATAATTTAAAAAAATTCATGATGTTGATATTCATTTACCTAAGTGTCCAATCTAGAATTTGCAAACTTAAAACGGCGACATTTTCCATATAAAACTAGGTTCCCATTGAGACTTATAAAATATTTAGTGTGAAGGTTAAAAATGATAATTAGTAAGCTCCAAGGAGTTCACAATAGCAAAGTTGTCGCAAGTGTGAGCAAACTTAATGTCAGTTTTACTATTCGACATTCGTAAGACAACTTTATTTCGAATACCTTTGCAATACTTCTGTTAAAAAAATCGTTCGAGTAAACTATATGATCAAATTAAGAAACTAAAAAGAAATATTGAAGTATCCTTCTGCCTTCTGAGTACACTCACACTTTTTGTGAACATCTATAGAAAGCTCTCTGTTGGCCAATATAAAAAAAACGACACCAGTCCAAATCAGCTGAAAATTAATTTATTCCAATCTTTTCCAAGCATTTAAGTCTGGAACTATCTGATGGTGTTTTTTTAAGGCAAACAAATTAATACAACACCCCATTTTGTATCAAAACACTTCCGATTTGGACATGCATATCTCATATCACGCCGAAAGGATGATTCCTGGTCAGCCTTCAGAATTGATTAAAATTTATATTGTAGTGAGTTTTTTTCTCCCCTCGAGGATACACAACCCAACGTTCTAATCTACATTCAATCGTAAGTTTTATATACAAATATGTACGTGGCCGTAATAATCATAGCACTCATGGGCCACGGCTAACTACTATATACCTACATATATATTTATCCATTTCAGTGTGTTAGGAGTATCCCCCTACATATGCAGTTAATTATGGTAAGCGCTGTATAAGAAGATATACCTAAGGATTACAAGTTCGATGCGACAAGTTTGTCCTAATTGATTAATACATATTTTGGTATAATATTGCTAAAGTTGGGAATATGCTTCTAAGTCGATATATTTGGCGTTTCCTATTAAATGAAAACAGAAAAGAAAAATAGCCCCAAGTAAGTGAAAGTTGGTAATGTTCATACGCGTATTACTGTCAATATTGAATTAATCGGTGTAGGTAGGGGAAAGGACAACAAAAATAAGCTCATAAAGTAGATAACAGCTTCAGGGAGTTTTATTCAAGGAATATATACATTATACATAGTGTATGAGAAAATCATTAAATTTGACGTAAGAAATTTAATTCCAAGTCAGATTTAAGGCGACGCCATTGACATAAAAAAATGCAGAAAATGCGATTGCGAATGTTGACGATTTCTTAAACGTATTGCGCTGTTAGAAAACTATGTTTTCTATTTTTAGAGTTTTTGTTTGCATTTGGATTTAATTGAAATCATTTAAATCAGTTGTGTAGTTTGGGAGATGGACAACAGCGCCACCTATCGGATCCAAAAATAATCCTACCTTTCAAGTTGCAAGCAACCATACACTTACACATCCACAAAATGTCATTGAAATCGGATGAGTGGTTTAGAAGATCGATAAAAGCGCCACCTATCGGGTGAGCGGCGGCGTAGTGATGGCCACAGGCCAATTTCTGCCATCGTCCCGGAATTTCCGTTTCATTTGGGTCGATTTCACTCCCAAGTAGCGCCAATAGATTTTTCACAACATTTTTCATTTCTTAAGTTGTCACTTGTAGTTGGTTGTGAAGTCAATATCAGAGTTTATTAAACCAGCCTTGCAAAGAAGCTTTACTTATAATAATTTTCAACCGTCTTACTAAATATTTTGTGGGTCACAATGGACAATTTTATATGAAAAATGTCGCCCTTGTGAGTTTATAAAATCTATCCTGGGTATTAAAATGATGAATGATTATTATTTGTTATAGGGATGATAGGGAGCTTCGACTCCGCATCTGATATGTCGGAACTTACGATTTAAATTGCACTTCCGAATCCGGCTTTGGTTCCGATATAATCACATCGGAGGTTTTTTCGGAGCACAATTTAACACTGCGAGAGTGCGAGGTGATGATTTGCTATCCCATTCTTACGACTTTCTTAAGTCCGTATGACGATATGTTTTTTTTTTATACTTTTAAAGTAAAAAAAATTGCAATACTACGAAAATTTCCAAGAGTTGCGACATCTTACAATACGACTGTCTTTTCACTCTTTTATGTATTTTACATAACTAGGCGAGATTTGCATTGAAGTTGAGAGTGCGTGCGTCAATTTTATATTTTCAAATTTTAAATTTTAATAATTTGTGTCTGCGTACGACCTCCGCCTCCGACTCCGATTCAACTCCGACTCCGCAGAGGTTGGTATGACGCTTCCGACTCCGACTCCGGTAAAACCACCTCCGTAACATCCCTAATTTATTATTATCCGGAACATTTGTTAAAATTGTTCAAGAACAAAACTATCGAAAAAAAGCGAGTGGCGCCGTTTTATATTGAATGTTGCGTCACTGTCACTATTCGCTTGACTATGTATATGTATAATGTCACTGAATGCAAATGAATTCCGTTATCTCTCTGATGCATCATTTTAGCCAAGATTGATAATAATCTTATTATATTCTTTTCAATGTAGCGTGATTTTGCGGCAGACTCAAGGCGGGCAAACACGTGAAACTTGAAACTGCGCATAAGCGTTCTGATTTTTAATGAATCCGCTGAATGACGTTTTAAATTCTTATCAATTTTATATTCACAATAAGGCTAAATGCAAATAGATTTCCCATATAGCAATCTAATTGATAATGCTGACAAAGGAATTAAGGAATTTGTGAGTTAATGACAATGGGCCTTACTATCATCATCAACAATCATTTTTTATTTTCACGCCTAATATTTTGCAGGTAACAATGGGTAATTTTATTTAAATAAATACTTTTTCGCCATTCTTATTTCTAGCTGATTATATCTAATCTAATTGATTATTACTTATTATTACTTCGCGCAATAACAGAGGAGTCCAAGTACAAAAACCCTCTGTATAACCTCACAGTCTTTCTAGGACCTATTCATAACGTTAAATAAACACCAAGTCTAATTTAATTAAGACTTTTGTTGGTAGGAGAATAAAAATGATTTATCAGCCGAATTCGGAGCAAGCTTAGAAAAATACACTAACCAACACATACACCCCCACTGGTTCCTGAACTAAGTAAACACATAAATATAATTTAAACATGTCCTTTAAGCCGCCTGTCATATTTTTGTACAGCCAACTCCATCTAAATCCTCATTTCAATTCCACTTCCATAATTTTCAATAAAACCGACCGCAAATAAATTCAGCAGGACCACCTATTAATTGAGATATATGTCATGTCCCGATCCCGACATCGCGACCCTATATGGAAATTCTTGCAAAAAACATTATCCGCAGAAACCAATTACTGCTTCCCCTCAATTTCCTACAGAAAAAAAAAGTGAATACTAATATAAAACTAACATTACAAAACCAAGGGCTTTCAGTTTGAGTTTGCTTTTTCATCTAGTCGCTGTCAGCCCCCCTGTTCTATTCGTCCGTGTACGTTATTTGCCCATTGTCTGCTTATATCCACCCTGAATTATATTTTAACAAATTTTCACCTAACCACGACCGTTTCTGACTGACCCCACAAGTGAGTCAAAAACCCTTGAAAAAAAAAACCCGAAACCGGGTCAGTTCCGCTCCATATACGTGCATGAAAAATATACCGCCGTTGATAGAAATCCAATTTATATACAAAACAAGTTTACAAACACGGGCTGCCGCTGCCGCCACCGAAAGAGAGAGAGAGAAAAAATAAACAAAAATCGAATAAGACCGACAAACAATTTTATCCAAATGAAAAGCCAACCAAATGAAATAAAAATTTATTACAACTCCCCCGACGAACACAATACTCCGCTGAGCTGATCCACAGCGAGGCGCGAGGGTATGTTGTGGCGGCGCTTAGGTGGGAGTATTAGTAGCATTCGGTGCGGTTAGAAAGGATGGTAAACTGATTCTGAGGCACCATGGCCGGGGCTGTGTTCTATGCTCTTTTGGTGGTTTCGAAACTCTCATAGTTGCCTTGGTCAACCATAAACTATGGACAACGCTGAGAAGACCGAAAGAGATTTTCGCCTGTTTTACATAAGTTCTTACACCAACAACAACGCGTTCGCCTTTTTTTTACGACTTTCAAGCATTAACCGCAACAAAGTCAGTCCACTGTAAGTTCTGTTTATTTCCCAGGAGATAACCGGCAGTAGGGAACAGCAAAAAAAAAATGCAAATTTGCAAAAGTTTGCGAAACCTCCCCTGAATAACAGAGCACTTACTATACGTATACACGTGAGTATCGCCTGCGACAGAGATCTTGATGGGACTTAGCAGGTTTCAGGTATTTTAGCTTAACTTGTAGCTGAGTCAAACAAAGGGGGTGAAAAAATGTCACAGGATAATATCCCAGCGGAATGACATTCAAAATTGATGCATGCATTTTGAAAAGGATTATGTTCCATTTGGCACCGGTTGTTTTATTGGCGCAGGCCAAAGCTCCTCTATAGCCATCGAAAGGGGTCGGTTTTAATCACCTGATGCATGGTGGCAGAACATACACAAGCACTGCATCAAATATGCAACAAGGCATAGCACTAATGTGTTTCGGTGTGTAGTTAATGGGTAATTGATTGTTTCGCAGAACGGAAGTGATGTGGATGCTTCTGCGACAAATGACATGGGTGCGCTGCCGAAGGCTAATGTACTGAGATTTTTCTCTCTCTCTCTTTTTTGTTTCATGTGGAGATATGTAGGCGGTGGTTTTCGTATTTTTATAGCGGAATAAAATTGTCGTTAAGGGAAGATCATACACGTCATTTAATATTAACGATTGATGGTCTGAAGGGGTCTGTCTGAAGGGGTCCTGCCGCCCCAGTTTCGGTAGTAGATTTCTGCAAATTGATGCTGTCGGATAGGGATGGAATGCGTTGTGACAAGGGCATCTTAATTCGTTATCCTGAAGAGGTTTTAAACCATCTTAAATTCATGAGTGGGTATCTATCAAGCACTTCATACCCTTGCTTGGTTATTTTCAGTTTCATCGTCCCATGTGAGCAGGGTCAGAGTTGGGTCGATTTTATTCAACCGAACAATGGCCTTAGATTCGAGGAGAGGGGGTTCTACTTCTTAATTTATTCTATGACGTTTCTCTTATGAAAAGAAAACAAAAACCATTTTCGAAATAAGATAATATGTGTTCTTCTATCTGAGAAATCAAATGGAGATGATGTACATTCGATAAGCTTGTGCTGGGACACAATGCCCTTGGGCTGCAACGCTCCCTTCGGTAGAGGTGTTTCTGCCAAATTGTCGTACCTACTCAGATGAATTCCTAGCGCAAATTAAACTCACATGGAGAGATGGTTGTGAGAGACTCTATTGCTGGGCGCCTATATACCTCTGTCGCCCTCAATATTCATTTTTGTCATAGCATTTTATATTTCTCTATCCCATTCTAAGCCTTAGGCAAGTACATAGGTACGTACTTACAAAGTTTGACAGATAAAACATTTTAGTTTACTCCCTCAGATATGTAGGGAGAAAACTTTGCGGATACCGAACCATTCTTTGCTCTTAAGACACAATTTGCATGCCAGACGCAGTAAAAGATGTTTTAAATGGAGGAGTAAAATGTCGGTAAAATGGAGGCCATCTGAATAATCTCCGAAGCTATGGCTACCTAATGTATCAGTGCTCAGAAATATTGCGGGCTACAACTATTTCAAAATTAATGCAGAAAACGCAGCGAATATCGATAGTGGCGCCATTTTTAATAGAGAACTGCGTCACGTGCTAATACCCTATTCACACCGAACCAAAAACCGGGTTTTAGCGAAAACACTCGATATCTTCATTGAAAACAGAGGCTTTCCCATACATATTTCAGTTTTCAAAATGAGTCTTTTATACTCGTTTGCCACGAAAACGACTTCCAATCATTGGGTTGTTGAAACAAAGACACCTTTTGCAATATTCAGCAAATTCAGTAGAACAGCTCACCGAACAAATGTCACAACTCACAACTTGAAATCATTTTCCACAATTGATTTATTTTTAAATGCTCTGAATTTATTTTATTTGTTAATTTATGCAATCGAAATTTGTAAACAAAATATGTAGTTTACACAGAAGTTCCACGACTTGTGTCTCACCAGCTGATTGAAACGTCAAACGGAAATTAGTTGCTGTTTGGTGTGAATGCATTGACGATTTTTGACAAAAACACGGTTTTCGGTGCGGTGTGAACAGGGTATTTAGTCTATAGACCATATCGGGGTTTTCTGAACTGAATTTGTGACACAAAAGGGCTTTTATATTCGAGTGCCTCCACAAACCACAACCTTGCAGGTCTTAAAACCGCCTTTATATAACGAAATGAGGGGATTCAGTCGCATTGCAACACAAAAACTGTCTTGTATATCAAAAAGTTAAAACGTACGACGTGATAGTTAAACAATTTAAGAGTTTATTTAACGAAGTGCGGAATTGTGATGTCACAGGTGCGATAGACGCGGTGTCATTTTGCTATCATTTTCCGCTTCGAAAAATTACATTTGACTCAGTGAAACTACGACGCTGGTTTTACAGCGATACAGCAAAATTTCAGTTTCTTGTTCTACGGTAACCCAGTTCGTTTTGGATTTAGTTGTGCCACTTTCAAGACGCTGATCACATTGGGGACGTTTGGATACTTAGTTTATGTAAAACGTCAACTAGATCTGTCGCGACTAGGTATCCCGCAAAAACCCAATTCCGACTTAGGGTTTTTTTTCCTCTCGCGAACGTCTGACAAACATCCGAGAGTATAAATGTCTTGAAAGAGCTTCTCAATTAGCCGTTTGGAGTCGGCATAAAATTGTAGATCCCTTCCATTCGTTCCAAAAATGAGAAACGCACACAAAACGAATGGTTGTGAGAAGCTAGGCCTAGGGTCTCTCCGGACCTGTTGCGCCAACTATTTATTTTATTTATTATAAGGTATCTGAACGCGTTAACTAGTCAACTTGAATTGTTTTTGTATTCTCGCGGTCAGCGCTACATTTTTTTTGACTTTTCAGAATTCTGCCGCGGCCACTTTGTTTATTTTGACTCATCGAAATGTCAACTGAATATGCAGGCAGGATTTTCTTATCTAGATTTGTCGGCTTCCTCTCCATAAACGTCAACTGCAAAAACTAATCACGTGACCACTCTGGGCCAATAAAAATTGAAATAAATCTAGTCAGACAGCTGTCAGATTTACTTAACTAGGAATCCGAACGTCCCCATTGCAAAAACGGTTTTTGTATTGACATTAGAGTGATTCAAACTTACTTTCTTGAAATTTGACTCATGGCGTATTTATGTCGTATTTATGTCCTCATGAAGTCATATTTTAGCCGAAAGGAATAATTTATCCTACGTGATTTAACCCACTAGTTATTTGGCAAGGGCAAGTTGGCATTCTCCTTTTTTACTGACTATAATATATTTCGGAAAAAAAGATGAGTAAGTCAAATTTCTAACTTTGGGAAAACCAGACTGAATTTACCCATTCCAAATAGAGAAGTGTAAGAATCGATAGTCTTAGATGTGTGAAAAAATGAATCCAGAAAAACATTGCCAAGGAGATTCTCCTGTTGGGCTTCTGTTTGTAATCAAATCGTAAAATATTTATGAAACCCAGATGGCCATATTTCGGCCTTTGGGTTGATGAGAGCTGATGTATGCCCAGCAGCCCAGCACCCAGCAGCCCAGCAGAGGCTTCCGCCATAACGGATGACCAGATGACCACCACTAGTAGTGCTTTAGATAGCTGATGCGAATGACAATGAAAGATGGGGGCAATGCCTCAGATTGTAAAGTCGATGGATAATTTGATATTGATTGAAAGGTTTTCGTCTCCCTTAATACGTAAACTGAGGGACATTTTTGCAAAACAAAAAGAGCAGAGAAAGCCAAAGTATTAATATAACGACTCCAAAAATTTGGTAAGCGATTGGTTGGTTTATTTTTCGTTCACAACAAGTCACTGAACACAGTCCGGCATGCTCTTAGCAACATTTTATGGATGTTTTGTGTCTACCCTAATCGAGAAGACATATTAAATATCGATCAGTGGCGATGCCTGTTGGGTGCTCAGATTTAATGAACCTTAGTTATTATAGCCTAATGGGCGCAAGAGCTAAAATATCATCTCTATCTGATTGCGAGAATCCGTTTAAATAATCCCCCTGCAGCTTATCGGACAACATATGTTCATAGAGCTCCATTTAAGCGTTCTTATTCATGACTATTAGTTGGGATAGTTGCTGCTGTATTGCGACTAATTAACCCACATCTCCAAACCGCTTAATTATAGTTACCAGAACAAGGCGTAATTTATGGAGGCACAGCGAATAACTTAGCCGAACTTTCAACACTTTAGTGACCTTTTTATTAAGCAACCAAACCCAACAATTGTCCCATTATAAATTTCACCACAATGTCCGCACATAATTGAGATGGAAACCATGATACCGTCCGATACCCGAACATCCTAAAATTGTCCCTGCCAGTTTTGTGGCCTTCTGTGGGTTTTTTATAATTGGAAAAATTGAATTTACGTCTTTTAATTAAAAATTCATCAATTGAATAAATCCCAGGGGGAATTCATTCGAATGAACGAAGGAAGGTATTTTTTTTTGTTCTCGTTTTTGTTGGCAGCACACCAATGAAACGGAATACCTTTCCCCCCTATGAAAATGCTCTCGACATTCCGTCGTAGGAAAGGATAAGGAACAGTGATTGCCAAAAAATATAAGAAGGCCTTAAACCTTTTCTCCAATGGGGGAGGAAATGTTCGTCTGTGTATTTTCCTCGGTTTATTAGAGTCACTGGCAGGGGCAGCATTGAATCGAGAAGCCGAATAGCAAAGTGTTTTTTTTTTTTTGTTAAATTGGTCAAATAAAGAGCCTCTAATGTGTACAAAACACACCCAAAAACAGCAAACACGAATAAAATAAACTCAAGAGAAGAGAAAACACAATAAACCTACATAATGAAGGATGACATTATGTGGGATAATTTAATTCCTCAAGGAAATATTTGCTGACTTCGTGTTTCAGTTCAAGTTACACAACAAATGAACACGCCCGATGTCATAATTTTTTTTTTTTATATTTCTGTAAATAGTCGTGTTTGGTTCGGATTTCAGATCAAACATGACAGTAAATGACGTGTGTTGAGGGAGTGTAATACTGGCAAATAAACAGTTGTCAACATATTTTTTGACAGCAGAATGAAGTGCTGTCATTTTTATAGTATAAGGTTTTTTTTTTTGTTGAATTTGCAAATGGAGTCGGGTGTGTTGATATCATATTAATGATATTAAATTGAATTGCAGATAATGAACAAACAAATGAAAGGTAGATTTGTGAAATATTCAACGCAAATTGGAACCACATTCATTTTGAGTAGCTCAACACACCCCTCTCCCATTTGAGGTTAGAAAGCTAAAATTTTAACGACGAACTTGACTTGTTTCCTATTGTTCTTGGACATTTTAAGGGATCCTTATGAAGTTACACCAAGTTGAGGGGGCGGTAACGAATAATCGTCTTCGCTTGGTTTTAATCGACTTTTGATTCCCTTGTGTTGCGTTCGAATCTCCTAATTTGCCTTTCAATCTACCTTCTGTCTGAATTACGAGTAGATTTTTACCAGAAAAGAAACCTAACGAGAGTGGGGTTTCCCCTAAGGAAACCTGGAAAATTTCTGAAAGCCCTTGAAATTTTGTTTTGTATTTTTAACTTTTTTTTGTTTTTTTCTCGTGCTTTGCCTCTTTTTTCTTCGTGTGGGTTTTGTTCATCCCACGCCTGTGAATACTTTTCAGCCATTTGTTGTTGATCTTGTTTTAGGTTTTTTTTTCCGGTACGGTGTTGTATTTGTACGTACGCCCGAGTGTATGGTGGGTGGACGGTGCTGACAGTGGTGTATAGACAAAGTGAGAATTCAACGGGATTTTCATTTTAAATTTAAGGACATTCTTAAATCTATGCCACACCAATGGATAAAGCGTAACGTTGCGGTCTATATTTTAAGTTTCAAGGATTTTATTCAGCGGATTTTAAGGATTTAGATCTTCTCGCCACTCTCTCGATGGGACACCTTGTGTCTTTGGTGAGTCCTTTAGCCCAATCATAGATAATGATTAGGATAAGGAGTTTATGAATTTCTTACCCTTTGCATTTCGCAGTGTCATAAGGACAAAGAAAAGGGTTTTACCGGTGTCACCTTGTCTGTCATCAATTAAAGTGAAGGTTATTGTTGAGACGGTAGGTAAACACAACCCAGAGGTATGTATTATGTTTCAGTGCCAAATTATACCACGTTCATAGTTAGAATATTGTTATTATTATGTCGGACCGAAGCAAATTAATTCCTTTCAATGGACTATACCACAATAGGAACGACAGGAAGAAGTGTTCAAGTAATTAAAGCGATACATAAAGGAGGTCATTGTTTAATTATTGTACCGTTTGAGGTTGAATTTGTGGATGTCGAAAAATATGATTATGATGATGATGCCATTGTGCGTGGCAAAAGTGGATACAATAATGCAAATGAGGCACACATTCACTGTGGATGAACAAACAAAGAAACAAATTTCTAACAAAAATAAAACACAAAAGGAAGAAAAAGAAAAATGTCTGAAATGTCTACGTTAATTTGTGTTTATTCATGACTTTGGGCGAATGGCCTTCGGCAGCGCGCACGTCGAACTTGTTGAATGACTTTCATTGGCAGACAGGTTGTCTGAATAACAATTGCAGGATTAACATAAATTAGGCTCCACATGATGCCCAACAGGGGCGCCTCCATTTATGTGCGTTCGTATGTTCTTCGATCGGATACTTTGATGGGTATTTATGTGAATACCTCGAGTAAGGGAGTACTCCTGTCTTTATGAATTGGGGGGCTGCTTCATACACATGCGGGGATATTGATTTTTTTTAAGTGAAATATATTCAAGTGGTTGAATGTTAATGATACAAATATTGCGTGGGGGTTCTTTCAAATAATTTGTAAAATAATCTCCAACAAAAGTATATACTGTAGAACCCGCCCCAATCAATGGTTTCAGTTCTAGAACTTGGGTTAACTTAAATTCAAGGGAGGAAATTCGCTCATTGGGGATTTTTTGTACACACTGCCTGGCCGGAAATGTACATGTGTTTTATTTAATTTCAGTGCATGAGTTGCTGTTGTCGAACGAATTTTTGTTTGTATTTTTCTTCTACTGCTGCTTAGAGAGAAATGCAGAAACGTCTAATTTAATTAATTCTTAAATAATACCACTGAAATGAAGAACTTTTGTAATAGGTGGCACTGTTTTAGTAGAAGTTTTTGATGTGTAAACATCTAAGCGCGCGTTATGGCAATCTGGTGGAGTAATTCCACACATTTAACTTGCGGGGACGGAACTGCGTCACTGTGTTTTATCATTGCATACATTTTTTGGAATCTGGTGGAGTAATTCCACATATTTAACTTGCCGGGACGGAACTGCGTCACTGTGTTTTATCATTGCATACATTTTTTGGAATCCGGTGGAGTAGTTCCACACATTTAACTTCCGGGGACAGGGAATGCGTCACTGTGTTTTATCATTGCATACATTTTATCATTGCATACGTTTTTATCATTGCATATATTTATGAGCTGGGGCATATTAATTTCAGCTTTTTGTTGATGTGAAATAAAATTTCTCCATTTCGTCCTTGCACCGTACTCAGAAGAAATTTCAAGAATTCTGCAGGGAGATTATCATCTTTTACCAATGATAATAAGCGGCGACTTCAATATCAATTTTGCAACTCCAGAAGCTCAACCATTTATTGATTTTATGCAAGATAAATTTAATCTTCAAATGAACTCCAACCGGAAAATTTCAACAACACGATATGGAACAACCATCGATGCTGTCTTCCAGCTTAATCTAGATAGATTACAGTCTCGAATGTACATATCTTACTTCAGCTACCACAATCCGATTGTATCTATTCTACCGAAACTAGCACAGAACGAATAAATTATTGTTATTTCATAATATATCAAGAATACGGTTATTACAATTAACTCTTTTCTCAATGACGTGTATCAAGCCACACACATACCGCACGCACGGTGTTTGCACATACACATATTTCGGGACTGTTGGATACAGTCGCACCAATTTTTTCCAATAGATGTCACTCTGATCTGTAGTAGGTTTTACAATTTCCCCGCGGTGAACCTGATTTTCCTTTTTTAATCGCCGGTTTGTTCTGGTCGGATACTTCTATGGAAATGTGTGTATAATTCAGCAAATACAACAAGGACATGCGAACAGTTTGCGTAATTAATAATGGCGTTATTTTGTGTGTGCATTGTTTGCTTCATTCTTCTTTTTGTTTGTTATTAAAGTATCCAGTAACCCATGCTGAACAAAATCAGATAGATTTGCACGCATTATCTGTGATATAAAAACCTCTACATTAATTTAACTGAGTTAATATTTAAAAACAACTGACAGCGAATTAACAAAATTAACATTCGTAAAATTACACTCAATGGCAAAGCTGGTGGAGTCTGGTTTCTGTTCATAAATAAATTTGTTAAACGCCATGACTACCAGCAGATTAGGTCATTGTTTACATTGATATTAATTATTCGCTAAGTTGTCCATTTATTTTGCACACTTCCCTACGTCAATCGGTAAAAATAATTTCAATTGGTTTAAAGTGAAAAAAGGTATAAAAAAAGCAAAGTGACAGTTACAAAATTCACTCTACACAGCACTCGTACCACAAACAATCACCCCTAATGCGGACAAACTGTTCACAGTATCAAATATTCACCTTCTTAACGGTTCTACGTTTCTGCGCCCCATAAAAAGTCAATTTGCGTTAAAACATTCTGAGAAGCGTTTAAATTCACACGGACACGATTAAAAGGAATTCGAAAAAAACCCCAACTGAAAGATAAAACCGACATTAAAACCACCATCGTCATAGTGGTGCCGTTGTCAACACTACTGTTGCACAAAGCCTTCAATTTACGAAATTGACTTGAGCACTTTAGCCACACAAAGTCTACATACATTCCTTCACTCTAATCTCTATGTACAGTGTACAGTATCCACGGATATGTTTATGTAACTCTCAAGTGCCTCGAATGACACATCCTGCGGGCTTGTTTATCGATGCGTCGCGTTCATTGTACCACACCGCCATCGCAACCTTTTAGCTGGAATACAGAGGCAAATCTTTTCCACTTTTAAAACCTTCCACAATCCTCCTAATGTCACATTCGTGGATAAAAGCAAATAAACAACTAAACAGAGAAACACAAAATAATAGAACAAGTTGTCACGGCTGGTAGGTTGTGTGGGTTGTGGGATGGATATCAATGAAACGGGGATGTAAATATCCGAAAGAATATAGCGACATAGGGGATGATAAGTCCTGTCAATAGCACTGTCAGTGTCAATGTAGCCCAAGTCGGTGAATGCAATTCATGTACGCAAACACAATGTATAGGGAAGAGAAAAGGAAAACTGTCGAGTGAAAACGACGTGTTTCTCTGGGACAGAGGTGCTAAGTGTGTTTAATGTGCTCTAATGGAATCTAGAGACTTGCGCTCTTCAGAATGAGTGCTAACAGAACGCAGACACAAAGTTAGTTGTAGTGTTAATTGATTTTGGTCTTTATTCGTTTGTGAGTTGCAAAATAAATCATACAGTCGGTTGTTATGTCCTAGAGAGATGTAAGTGGAATTAAAGTTGAGTGGGGAAGCGAGGAGTAACAACGATTCTGGCTTGTTTGGGGGGTTACCTTGACAATTCCTGTTGGGAAATTTTGTAGAATCTCAGTTTTTTTCAATTATTGTTTGAGAGAAACAACTCTTAACAACAATTCGCAGACACAGTCACTTTTGGTAGGAATGATAGCTATTTCGAACTACACCACTAATTGATTGTTTGAAATAGTTTTGAATTCTGACAGTCAATTCTCCGTATATAATTCCACTTGGGAAGACATTTCTGTTTTTCCCCTGTCAGTAAATGAACTTGCATTTCGATTTTTCTCCAATTGACCAAGTGACTACCACTTGCGCCAACTGAGCGACGAGCAAAGAGGATCCTCTTTGGCGACGAGTACACGCCCGACAAGTCGACAACTGGTGATTAGAACGGGGGCGAAGAACAACCTCTATGTGCTTTGTTGTTGCTACGAGGTGTTTATTTGTCAAGTGTCGTTCTCTCGGGTCTTCTTCGCCTATTCCTCTCTTTTTCCCGCAAGCTGTGAGATTTCAAGAGACTCATACGAGAGCTATTGTTGAGAAGAATTCTTTGGTTTAATATCCATCCATGGCATAAAGTTGATTTTTATTGAGTACTAGGATTAATGTCCTCGTATTTAAAAACGTTCATTATACATTTAATGATGAAATTTCAAATAAAATTCATAAATGACCAGCATACTTGGAAAAAAGTAGGAATTCGTGCGAACTTGTAATTCAACTCAATTTCTGAGGGACAACTCGGTAGAAGACGACCAAATGAGGGGGATCTCATTTTACATGAAAGGCGCAAAAAAAGGCAGCCTTCTCAGTGATGGATCAGGATTTCAAAAGTAATAAAATATAAATAAAGCCTTCAGGCGGGCAGTTATATTTATGTTTTTATTTTATTCATAAATCACAGCTTGTTATCATTTCATATGCGAGAAACAGATCACAGTGACTTTGACAGCAACAGCGAATTTAGGATTAGCTCTAACGTTGATGTCGCTGTCGATGTTGCTGTGCTAATGTGTTCAAAGTAATTCAAATACATTGGTTCTAAAAAGTTGTCAAAGTTGCTGTCGATGTCGCTGTGTTAATCTGTTTCTCGCATAAAATATTCACTGTCAAACAACAACGCTTCAAGTACAATTAGGGAAACCAAAGCTCCCAGCTGAGCACATTGACAGAAATACCTACATAAAAAAGAGCGCTGGAATGCGTCGCAGATGAACACACCGACTTATGCCGCGTTTCCATCTATGGATCGAAGAAAGGCAAGGGAAATGGATTTCTATATTAATTTAGTACCTCATCGCTCACGTTGCACAAATTGCATCGAGAATGTAGAACACGTAATGTTGCAGTGCTCACGATTTCTAAAATTAAATCAACGAGAAGCATTTTTGCGCAAAAAAAAAAAAACATTCCCAGTGAGTGGGAGAATGCCAAATGAAAATGTAACCGAAGTAATGAAGAAACTACAGAACACTGAAAGGCAGGAGCAAAGAAAATAAATTGACAATAACGCGACGAAATACTAAAATGCCACAGAGGTTAAGTGAAGTGGCGGTCTTTTAAGTGAAGAACAAGAGAAAACAAAAACTCTTGCAATATAACATTTTAATGAAATTGTTTTTGTATCACAATTTGCAAGTGGAAAATTTCAATGCATTTCCAACTGTCAACTATTTTCTACAAAATGTGGGAACAACATTTCGACAGCGGATGACTGCATGACGGGGTGGAACCACATTTATACCTTTCAAGGTTGTAACGTGGTGACAGACGGTTTTGAAAATTACGCAAATAAATTACACAGTGTGTAGGTACATATTTCATTCTCTCGAACATTGGTGTAAATACATTATGACCTGCGAATCGATAATTTTAATTAGTTTCAGTTGCCTACGACTTCCGATTTCGGTACAGTTTTGTAATGAGATACGAGGCAGGAAGGAGAGATGCCAGCTTTGGCTTACAATTTGGCCCAGAGTTGTTATTAATTAAAAATGTTACGCAATTAATTATCAGAATGTATCATCACTTATCGATAGCAAACTAGATATGGAATTTTACCCACCTCCTTTTGGCGTTGGAAACAGTATGCAATAAATTCCATGAAATTGAATAACAACTTCATGTGACATTTAAACTTTGCGCCGCTTATCTGAATGTTTTGAGATGGACGATTCCAGCGAAGTTTCCAGTTTACTGAACTATCGATACGTGTAATTGTACCCCTTTGTGACATGGAAAAAAAGACATCTCTGGTCAAATGTCATCAACGTTACCTTTTAAAAGCGATTCCCCCGAAGCACAAGATGAAGAGACGAGTTTTTGAAATATAAGTTGCGTAAAAAGCCAACATCCTGCTGTCAAATGGATGACACATATACAAAAACACACCAACGCCTACGGGGTTGTCGTCTCACAGAAACTCTATTCACGTCGCGCCTACTCTTTCAACATCTCAATCGATAACTCTACTGTTAAAAAACAAAAAACAAAAAATCCTCGCTTTGACCTGTCACTCTTAATTAGCGGTATTTGTTTTCATTTCGTACGCCCCTAGGTGAAATATCCACCACGCTTCCGAATTCAATTTGAATCGCCAGTTTGGCCCGACATCACCGGATAAACAGCTTAAAATAAATCAATCAGCAAGTGAATGGAATTCCTGATTACCAATTACAGGCCAACGAAAAAAATAAAAAAACAATAATAATAAAATAAAGAAAATCCTCCAAGCACCGAAATTCAATTTACTAGTTAATTTAAAGATTCACATACAAAGCCAACAATAGAGAGAGACATGATCAACTTTTCTTTTTTTTAACCGTTTATTTTTGTATACAGATATTTCGGGGCGGAAAAAAAACGGGTTTCGCAAATTTTTTGGGTCAATGCTGACACAAAGTACTTTCATGCCACTCTCAGCGATACCAGATGTTGCTCAAAATGTTTTCCTATTTCAGAGAAGGCCTTTTCAACTTCAAAGTACAATCAAATAAAATTTGAATCGGGAAGGACGATTCGATGGAATGCCTTTGTAACATTGTTACATTGTAACATATTGAAATGTAATTTGAACAAGTGCCGTTATCTATAGTAATCGTATGTCAGTGTACATGTGTGTGTTAGAATATACAGCACAAGGGTTTTTGCATAACAAAGCGACCTCAGTAAAGGCTTAATTGAGTCGATGATGGCAGGGCAAAGAAAAATTTCGATGATATTGCTAGGAGCGTGAAAAAAGAGAGAACACAACAACAAAAAAGAGATGGTTAGGTTGGAAACTTTCTGAATCGTTTTAGCCCTTAAGGCAAGTTGGCTTTTATCTGGCAAAGGGATTAACGTCAAAATTTGATATATAGAGAAACACACGTACCCTCTGAGTCTGGGATATACATCAATTTAACCTAAAGAAAATTTGTTCGCATAGTGCAAAGAGCCGAAAAAGTCGAGGGAAAAAATAAAAAAACCGTTCACATGTTGGAAGTAATAGGGTTCTGCAAAGGAAAATCCGATTTGTTGCGTATTTATAGATCGCATATATTGTAGACCAAATCCCATTGAAGGGTATTGAATTTTCAATAGAGACTTTGAAGGTCAGCTGACTTTGAATAAATTAAGATGTGGGAGAATATGTGCAGAGATGTGGGTGTAGGTTTTTCCAATCATCTTTTTAAGACGCGAGGACCTATACAGCAACAGTTCTAGTGATATATGAGGTATGAGTTACGCTATGCCGTACCGGAAAGTTCGAATTTAGGAGTTGCTTCCTTTTCTTGTCGTAAGTTTTATTGGAGCTCTCAACCTAAGAAAAAACTGTTCCATTGTACTAAAAATTGACCCGATGCAAATTTATTTTTGGATTTGCATTTACTACGACCCACGAGCATTTTTGCACGAGACGGGACAGAAAAAGCCGTTTGTCCGCAGTAAATCCTAATAGAGGCATAAGAATGAAATCAGAAATCGGACGCCTAAAGTGTGCTGGGTGTTACACCGGAAATATACACAAGTTTGGCGACCAACATGTCTGCAATTACTTGAAAACGTTTCTATTTTTGATTCAAAACATGTCAAATGAGAGTGTAAATCTAACCAACAATTCATCAATCAGTTATACGAAATAAAAAATAATTGTCCGTTCATCACTTGCGGAAGCCATTTTGTTTTATAGAAAAGCGAAATTTCTTCAGCGATCGCTATAAAAATATCAACTTGCAGAACTTTCCCATAATTCCTACCGCGTAAACATAATGGCCGACCAAAATACGTGTCACTTACTTTTGCGCGCTAGATAATGCAGTCCGTTTCAGTCAGACGGCTGTTAAGTATGGTGCATTCCTTTGTGCGAGAAACAGATTAACACAGCGACATCAACAGCAACTTTGACAACCACAGCGCGTTTTTTAGAACCAGTGTATTTTAAATACTTTGAGAACATTAGCACATCGACAGCGACATCGACGTTAGAGCTAATCCTTAATTCGCTGTTGCTGTTGTTGTCAAAGTCACTGTCGCTGTGTTAATCTGTTTCTCGCATAAATCTTTCTTCTTTCTTCTGGAATGTGTGATGTTACAAATGGAGCAATACTATGACTTTTCGTACTTGCCAAAAAAGGAACAAGAGCTTAGTGTCCATCGCTGTGACTTTGGTGTCACCTCAGCCCAATTATTATGTGAAAGGGGTTGTTGCAATGCGACCTTTTGGTCTATTGTACTCCATGCTTACTCCTTATAGAGGTATATCCCCTCATAAGAGTTCCCCTAACCTTATTATTCCTTACGGAATCATGTTGGAGGTTCTTGTACATCTCAGCCCAAAATAATGAACTTTTCTGCAAAAAAGTGAATACACCTGCAATAAAAGGGCAATAAACTTCATAAAAACGTTTTAAATCTATATATAAACAGCGACTGAATATAAAACCCTTCGCTTTCATCGCTAATGTCATTTATGACGTTCACTGCGCAGCACAGGTAGGCAAAGTCTTGCAACTTGTGCAGAATTTTGTGTAGAAAAACACTGCGCAGAAGACGAACATTTTGAAAAAATCCAACCCTGACAAGAAACACTGGATCTGCCTTCCAAACTAACTGACAGTTCATAGCAGTTCGCAGATAAAATTATAATTTACATCCAACAGGCCTGATTAACACCCAAAGGACTATGAAATATTGAAAGTACTCTCTCATATAATCTTATATTTGATATTTGTAGCCGACCATACCCAACACAATGAACGTCCCTTATCTCTGTCCTGTAGGTGCAGGCATATTCCCGAAGAACAATGGACAATGTCAAAACATCTGTTTGAGTGGTATTAATGGTTTTGCTTCCTTGCTATTTTGCGTGATCCCATTTGTCTGAAGTAAGCGATTGCCTTTCATTGACATTCAACTCCCAACTGGTCTAACTCCACATGCGAACCTCTCCGATATGTGGACACATAAATTAGATATAGAAACACAGTCGATGAAGCAGACAAATGAATACTCCCAGCAGAATCCAAAATCAACAACCACGAACAACAGTGTACGTGATGTATGGCAATTCAATAGAACATAACCCTTACAACCGGCGAAGAACCCTTTTCAATCGACTTTGGGAGCAAACAAATACACAACGCCAAGAAGACAAGTACTGGTATATTTCTGTCAACTGATAGAATAAAATATCGCGCGCCATCTGTGGATGACTTCTTACCCATGCATATATAATGAATTTGAATAGACAGAGATGGGGAATAAATGGAATAAAATGCGAACCCAACAAGCACCGGAAGAGACCGGGGGCGAACTCATTTCCGGGCAAAGTCAAGTTACACTCAACACACAAGCTCCCTACCCAATTGTGTATACTCAAATTAAACGAAAGATGACATCAAAATTGCGACTTCCCTGACACACCGCTAGAGGTGTCAGCGCTGCGACAAAGTAAATCAAAAATGAAGAACATTTGGTTTCTAGTTCGCCACACGACAAAACAGAATTAAAGGAAATAACATTTCATCGTTGTAGATAAAAAAAGAATCCCATTTAATTAGCGTTATAATAATGATAAGGATAACTATCATCTCCTCTCAGTCGTCATCGTCATTGCCTGCAATACACTCATTCTATTACGTGTTTTAATTAGATTCAGCATTACATTTACAAAAGGATGTACAAAAGAAATGAAAAGGAGAAACAGAGTTGTACTACATATCTCCAGCATGCCCCCTTTCGTATGTGTACCCTGTGCTCTCATTCGTGAGCGCATTTACTTTTTTTTTCTTTTTGCGTTTCCTCCAGCATCCATCCATCTAAAAGAATATTAACAAGCATCAACATTAAATTTCCTTAGCCTGCTCCAACAACATCGTCGTTCTGTAGAGGACTCGTGACATAAAAAGAGCAACGCTCCAATTTATGATAGAGTAAGAAGTGACACAGCCAACGGAAACATGAAATACTCGTTGGTTTGGCTGGGGTGGGTGGAATGTAAAATAACCCCACCATGGAGATGAGTGAACACTGGAACACACTCGCAAGGGTCGTTCAGTCAAAGCGCATAAAAATGCGCTCACAAATAGAGTTGCCAACTTCACTGGTGAAATTATTTTTGTTTTATCGTTCGGAAGAGATATGGCAATAAATTTGATTAGTCGATAAAGGAGGTTCGCCTGAGAGTGGGCTCTCATGCGAAATAAGAGAAAGTGCTTAATACATGAATAAATCAAATGGCGAAGAAGTCATTATGTTTATGCCCGCCTCTGGTACACTCCGAAGGAGGTAATTCCAGAGTAGATCTGAGGCAACATATATTTAACTTCTTAGACGCGCCCCTAAACAGGGAAATAAACTAAAATTTTATTTCGGAGGGGGTGATTTCCTGATTGAGATCTTGTGATAAGTGAAATATGTCTTTCATCTGGGATCGGAGTTAATGTGAGTTTTTAAGTTTTGCTCGTTCGAATGAAGTAAAATCCACCGAGCAGGTCCTAAAAGTGCGGTGGCGTAGATATCGCCGGAATAGGTGGCTTTAACGAGGCTTTGATTGCGTATGCTAAGTCTGCCTAAGTAGTTGATATTGATGCACTATTTCGAGAAAAATAAAGCGATGGGGGTTACCCTCCGAGTTTTCTAGGGGAACCTTATTTTGGAACGACACGAACTTCACAGTCCTAAAAGGGAGCGACAGCAATCGATCAATGGTGACATTTATGCATCGAAGGTATCTTTGGGTACTTTCAATTCTCATGGGCGCAGTGGTTCAGTGGTTAGAATGCCAGTTTCAAGTTTTATTTATTTTATTTATTTTACCTCTAATTTGCACATTCAGCGTAGGGGAGCGCTGTCAGCTAAAAATTCGACATCGAAAGTGGGGTCCCACAGGGCGACATTCTTTCACCGATCTGTTGCGCCATCTATTTTATTTATTTTACTTTGAATTTCCACATCCACCTTAGGGGAGCGCCGTCAGCTAAAAATTCGACATCGAAAGTTGGGTCCCACAGGGCGACATTCTTTCACTGATCTGTTGCGCCATCTATTTTATTTATTTTACTTTGAATTTCCACATCCACCTTAGGGGAGCTTTGTCAGCTAAAAATTCTACATCGAAAGTGGGGTCCCACAAGGCGACATTCTTTGGCCTATACTATCTCTACTACTGATTTCTGATACGACTCGCGCTGCTTTGCTTTTTTAAGCACCGTGATCTTGTAACTGCGGATTAAAACCACCGTCCTCAAGAATTAGTATACACAACTAGTTGCAGATGTGTTTTTTCATTCCTTTCGCGCAATTAAAATCAGTCCCGTATACCAAATGATCAGAAAAACACGCTTCCTCCAACCGAAACTGTCAGCGTTTTCGAAAGCACTTTCCCACTCTTCAAAGCTACAATGGCCTTTTCGATAAACTTTATGCACATAAGAGTATATTTGTAATAGAACTGCCTAAGCAGTTTAAGGACACTCCTCTTTCATTAGTCTTCCTCACTGTCACCGCAAACTGGCATATGGAAACTCTTAGAACAGCTTCTTCATTGTGGCGTCGTTATAATATTTACTAACATTCTAACCACACCACATATTCATAAGAAGCGACAGAGCATATCCTCCCCCAGAATTTAAAGGAACATCGTCAACGACGGCTACGGGGTTGATGGTGCAATAAAGATGGAAATGATGCTGCAGAGAGGACCAACAAAATAAAAAAAAATACCCTTGTTCTCAAGAAAGCACACCTCTAAGTATTTGCAAGTACACTTGCCTACCACCTTCCGAAAAAGGTGAACATTATTACCTTGGTGCACACACAACAGTTAAAGCCTTAACGATTATTAATTCAAGTTTTCCACTTTAGCACCCTCCTGCGGATGCGTCACAAGTTATATGTATGAATGTGGGACAGCCAAAGAGATAAGTATCTGGGTTATAAATGTAGGCCCATACCCTTAAAATTTGCCTAACGAACTTACCAAAGTTTGAAGTGGTCCTCCTTCCGACTTCATCCAGTAACCTTGTATAGTGCGGGTTAGCAAAATAATTCTTCAAAGGTGGATAGCATACAAGGGATTTAGGAATCCTCGATCTACCATGATGTGGATTAAAAAAACCCGGAAAGGGAGCTTGTCTCCCCCTTCAATGTGTGTATGCCCTTTAAAGAGGAGAAACAGACTTTAACATGGTCTCTATCGCTGTGGTATGTGAGTCGAATCCCAGGGACAGAGGGATGTCATTCATATTTATTAACTGGAAGGGTTTGATTGAGCGGAAGATTGCTTTCGGTATGACTGGAATTCAAAAAAAAAAATAACAAAAAATCCCAGTGAGTTGTTTTCGGTTTCCGTTCTTTCATTTTTTTTTTAAACAGATTTCTGATTGCGTCCTTAACGAGCGGTAGGTGTTCAGAGGGACTGCTGTCGAATCCATTCAATCCCCCATTTATTACGACTACCGTTGCGTGTGTGTGTGCGTTAGGCAAGATGAACGATTAATTTTTATCAATACAAAATGTTATCCGAGGCATGATGAATGGGAAACGTTTTCTATCTGTAATATGGAGGTCCAGTCGTCCATTCTGATGGGTCGTGTTTATTGTAATCAAAGGCGCAGTTTATGCCTCTGTATGGGTAACCCATTAATTGTCAGATATTTTGAATTTCAGCCAAATTTATGATGCGTTTAATCCATTACCATTAACCCTTTTTTTTCCTCGACTTTCTGTATGGTAGTTTATTTCCGTAAAATGGGATACAAATATCCGGGTGGAATTGGGAATATATAAGGGGCGCTGTGTTTTGTGTGTTTGTGAAGTTCATAATCACCGCCTGGGGATCAATGAATTTTGATATAACGAACGAGGGTGCCAATTGCCAAATGAATTATAATCAGCGCAATATGCCGAGGAAAGGGATGCGAGCCTGACCGATTTGGGGGCCATAAAACGTTTACCCTTAAAGCTGGATTTGTTCAATTTAATAAATGTTGCTCATCACTGCTTACGCCAAATATTGGAAATTTTCTAATGGTATTGCTTACACATGATTGCGCTTTTCTACTCGATTGGACTTTTTTTTTTGAATTTATACGCTGAGCATTTCTTGTTGATTAAATATAAATTTAATAAGCAGAAAATTGCGTTCACTTAATCCGGAGGCGATGAGTTAGCTCATGTGAAACGGTGCCAAGCGGAAAATATTTTTATATCCAGCTTAAATCTAGCAACTGAGGGAGTTACCACTGTTAAAATTTGCACAAACAGTTTATACCTATAATTGGAATGTGGCTTACTGCGGCTTAGTTCAGTCGTTAATGGCGGCATCTACAGAGACAGTAGTTAAGCACTAAGGACCTCCTCTAATGGTATTTTTAAATCGGTTTCAGGGTTCCTTTAAAATGTCTGTAAAAAGATAGAAATATGAGCTAAGGGCGGGGGTGGACAAGATTAAGCTTTTCTCCCTTTTAAAAAAATCATACAGATAGCACAATTTGAAACATTTATGTCCCAAACTCCACACATTTTTGCGAAAGACTCTAACAGACTTGTGACTCTAATAGAAATGAGAAATATAAAAATTTGCTAATGACTACCGTGGGGAAGTAGTAATGCTACCAGGAAATTCAAAATATTAAACCCGTCAAGGTAGCCTTTGGAAATACAGAAAAATAAAACTGAGAGGACAGAGAGACAGAGGATAAATGCCTTGACTTGTTTCTTGGTTGAAAAGAGACATCACATTTGTATTTTGTACGCAAAAACAAAAATTGTTTGTTTGTGGATTCGGAATGGTTAATCACTTCAAAACTACTCACCCAATTCGTGTGCATTTCTCGGACAGAACAAAAGACTCAGTGGAGTAGCGTTTAATTTTTGTTCCATGAAAGTCGGGGAGCTCTGTTCAGCTTTGGGAGATCGAAAGTAGCAAATAAATCTTGGAGACAACATTTGTCAATGGAGAATTGTTGCTGAAGGATTGCTAAGACTTTTTCCATTTTGTTGTCAACTTTCTCAAAGCTAGGTTATGTGTCGTAAACTCGGTATTTGTTCCGTTAGAGATGAATATAGCATTGCCACGTCAAACCTAGTCCACAAGAAGTGCCCTGGAATTCGCTGCATCACATCAGCTAGGCATCGTCTAGGTAAGTCCTGGATGAGTTCGCTGAATCAAGTTTGATATCTTTCCCCTACTCGTATTCGGCGATTTTGGAAAGACTTTTGCTGAAAATCAATGGTCCACTTAATCACCTGATGCCCGTAAATCTTTTTATGGACAGACGGGACATGGCGTGATTCTAAAAACTTTCAGAAGACCGTCTTTCATCGAATGCAATTTTCCACTTTCGTTACACAATTTGTCACCATTTCTCTCAATAAAAAGTTATGAAAAACTGAACTACCGCCGAAGTACAACCTACAACCAGTGGCTTTCTCCAAATCAGAGTCATCCATCAACAAAGAAGGACCATTATTTTCTAGTGAAAGTCGCTTGTAATAGCTAAGATCTCCACCAAAATGTTGTCGTAAAAAGTGTCTTTGGCAAACTGTATCATCACAAATTGTTAATTTTGTACCTTTTACAAGGACTCTGATGGTCTAAAAGGACTCCATGCAGAAGCGCACACTTAAAAGCCCTTCAAATTCACAATCGAACAGCGAAGACTATTCAACGATTGAATGGACAAATTATGCCGTCAAAGTACTCAGCAGCCTTTCACAAAACGTTTAAATAAAAACCATATCCACCAACTGGGTAGTTCGCCATTATGTGTATGTGTCCTTATAGAAGACACCTCCTTCCACATCATTACCATATCAGACATAGTCTCACAGTCTGCAATGATTGAAAACAAAAAATAAAATCACTCGGGCGTATACGCAACTTTTTTTTGCACTCCCACATTTTGCGGGCACCATGATATTGAATTGTTTTAATTAATTATGCTGACAAATTGGCAATTACTTTTGTACATACTCGAGGCAAATTGCAGTCGCAATTTATTGAAGCATAAATCCGCATTCGACCAAATTGGACTCACTCACTCAGTCTTTTGTTGGGCAAGCGAGAAATTGATTTTTTTTTTGTATAAAAAAAAAAGAACATAAAACAATTTTTAGTTTGACTTTATTTAAATAAAACACCTGCTGCTGTCAGAAGTTTTTTTTATAATCCCACCTATTGTTCAACTCACACAGTCAGACTGCGGGACATTATTGCAACTAACGCACCAGCCTATGCTACACTATAAATTACAGTTGCAACCATTAATTGCACTCACAAGTTCTAGTAGCCCACACCACCTCCGCTCGAGCACAAACCAATTTATATTTATTTCGCATGGCATGGCAGAGTGTGCGGTGCTATAGGGTTACTCTGTGTTGTGGTGTCCTTAATTATCGTAACAGAGTACGAGTACTAGCACACAGCGAGAACGGCCGAACAGCTTAGTGCCGTACGAACATCGCATTCTCTCTAGTGTGCAATTGGCTGTACTATAGTTAAGGGTAAAATATGTACAATGCGGATTTTGACAGCAAACTACGCCAATTTCTGAATTGAGATTTGTTATTGTTGTTGCTGCTGTTGTGCCGACTATGGTGGCAAAATTCAGAAATCAGGGATTTTCTCGTTTTCGTAGCAGTAACGCCGATTTGTTTGGCGCCTATAAAAACCACTGCGCTGTTTTTTTTTTGTTGATCCCATAAACGCCAGCATAATAATAACTCAGCGGAAGGATATTCGAGTTTTTTTTTGCGTGTGGGCGCCGATGGTATTCCTCGACGTACTCATTATACCAGTCGCTGTGTGCTGCATTGTGGTTATAATTTTCTGTGCTGGCAAAAGGAACGGTGCATCCTGTGAAGTCTTTTGGCAGGAGCCAATATTGAATTCTGTGTCGCCTTTATGCGGAGATATTCAATCTGGATCGTCCTTGGGAGTTTCTCTCGATAAAGTTTTATCAACTGTGAGTAAGCTTACCAGTGTACAGACACGAAATCTATATTGAGGAACGGTAAAAGAGATTAAAAGTTATCCACATAAAAGAATGCACAACAGCAGACGTGCATTGCATCGGGTGCACAGAGATGGTGCGGCAGGAGTGTGTGTGTTTAGGGCACAGTGTGCTAAAAAAATAATTTTCATCATGGGCGAACGCCAGAGGGATTGAGTGGAGTTGTTTTTTTTTTTTTTTATTTTGCCAAAATAAAAGTGGAACAGGTAGGGGATTTGACGATACGGAGCGTTAACGTAGTTGACTTGCTGTAAAACTGTTTTCGATGTACACTTGAATGGAGTATCGATTCGGGCGGATTTGGGGCTGATGAAAAGTGATAGTTGTCTGGGGAAACGGAGTCGTTTACAAGTTTCGGAATTGGTTTTTCCTTGACAAAGAAGGAAATAGATATGAGGACATCAAACCATGGATCTGCTTACTCAATTGATGACCCCGTTGAGTAAAGTGTACGGGTGACGGGCAGCGTTTAAGCTGAAAGGTAATCACTCCCCTATAGTGTCACTTAAGTTTCGTCTATCACTGTAAATAGGTTCGCCAAAACATTCACCAAAGAGTTCCTTAAAAAGTACCATGTAACTTGGCGCAAATACATATGAACGGGGAAGCGAGGAGTGAAAACGATATTTTTGGGGCTGACCCTGACAATTTCTGTTGGGAAATTTTTGCCGAATTACATTTGAGTTGTTGACAGCTATTTATCATTTTCCTAAAAATATATTCTCTCAAAAAACAACTCAAATACACACGATCAGCCAGTTTTAGAAGCCTTGTGCCTTCAGGCTTATGACTTGCCAATTTGGGGACCAATTTAAAGTTATCCTTTGGTGGGATTACTTTAAGCAACATCATTTCTTTTAATGACACACACTCGTTACTTTCGCGCCCATAAAAGTAATTGCCAAAGTGGCTAAAACATTTATAAACAGAAACACCTCGAAGTCTCACTCGAAAGGGCAACCCAAACTAGGCGCCATTCTGCGGCGGATCCCCCAACTGCTTCAAAGTTCACTATACTCTCATCGCGAATGATTCAGAGCAAATTTTAGGCTTTTAAAACCCTACCGGCAGTCTGTTAACTTTCTCGACACACTGCGCGCATAACCTGGAATAAGTTTTTAAATTAAGAACATCCTGCACAGCGTACATTTGTGAGACTGCTCCACGCCGCAAACTTTTCATGGCTAAGTTTGGGTCTCTTTCGTCGAAATCCTTTTTTTTTTTTTTTTAATTTTACTCCTTGAATGCTGTATAGGACAAAGTTTGTGACTTATCCTTTACCTACCTGCGTAATGTGTCTCTCTTTCGCTCACAAGTGTACCCCGTTCTAACCCCAACATTAGGTGTGCAAACGGTGATCGACCAGAGATAATTGGTTTTTCGCCGTTTCCTCTCAGTCAAAGGACTTTAGACTCACACAAAATGACAAAAAAAAAAAAAAAACGAAACCCAGAAACGACGAAAACTTGAAAACTTTGTTGGTTGCCAAAATCGTATTAAAAAGTTCTCTGGCTCTGCGAAAATAGTTTCGGACCAAGTGCAAGATGAAACGAAATTCACTTGCATCAGGGATATTCCAAATTCCTATGATAAATAAAATTTCGCACATGAATTTAAATTGAAATATGAATTTATTGTTTCCCTGATCGTCCGCCCTCAGCACTCACCTTTTTTTTTTTTTTTTAACATATTTGTCTTTACTTTTGTTTCGTTCCATCGACTATTGGTTATTCGCACAGCGAGGGGAACGAGTAAAAGAGAACAAAAAGAAAAAAATAAACTTTCTCGATAATGGGGCCGTTTCCGACAGATTGGTTTTTACCAAGTTTATTTATTGTGTACCATCGATTGGTATGGAGAAAGTTTTCGAATCATTTTCCATTGTTTTTGGCTGAGACTCTTGATATATTTGGCTTTCATTTTCATTTTCCTTTGCAGTCGCACTCGATGTACATTCAATCTGCATACTGCTCGAGATAATTGTTGCAAATTGCTTTGAGTTTTGTGAGTGAAGAAGACTTTAATTGACTGACGTGCCCCCATGCACCACCAGTCCACAGATTATGTGAATTTGGTGCAAAAGTGAATGAGAAATAACAAGTTGGAGAATTCGAAATTTGGCCAATAGCCAGGTAGGGCGATGCGAGAAAGTTTAGAGAGTGCATTTTGCAATAGGAAATTCCGGTACACAATGTCGACCAGATTTTCTCATTTCCGCTTTTTGGCTGTGGCCTGTGGACTTGAGGATTTGGACCGTGAAAGTTTGTCGGCTTAGTTGTTCCACGGTTTGTCGTTCCGCACGGAGAAGGCCAACATTTGGCATTGCATTTTGCGGATGCTCGAGTGTGCGGATGTATGTGTGTGTTGTTTTGTGTTGTGAACAAAAAGAGAACAAAATGATGGATGATGTGGCCATATTATACGGGATGATCGAATTTTTATTTAGAAGAAAATTGAATTTCCAAGTTTCAATGCGACTGTTAGTTGATCATTTGAACATAACTTGAGCGAAGTTGTTAAAGGGTTTTGTTGGGAAATTGTAAATGGAATGCCGTACTCGGTAATGGCGACGGAATGCTTGTTCTTTGTCAATCCTCAGCGTGACAGTCGATTAACACGGCATCACAATAGGGATATCGTTGTATACATTGACAGAAAAGCTGCCATCAGATTCCAGGCATCCAGAGAAATAAGATATAAAGCGGTGGAAGATTTCCGTGTATCTGTATCTGCAATCTTCATATTTTCCACCAAAAAGGGAAATATTTTTGTTCGGTTTTTGGCAGAAAAACCTCGATCCGGGTTGGCATCACTGCCAATGACTAACTAACACCCTAGATGCCTCTCAAGAGATCGCATTCTTTTAAGTCGCTTCATTTGCAACACTTCAAATGTTGGACCCCAAAATGTTAATCAATTCTGACCGTACGATGATACAGGGGACCTCAAAAATGGGAGCCACTGCACTGTCTGCTCTTAAACGGCTGAACGGATTTGTTTCAAATACCGTATTTTGAGTTTGTATATTTTCCCAGATTTCCAAAAACGACTCGAACGATTTGGACCAAAATTGAAAGCGAAATTCAGATGGACAAGGCTAAAATGACTGCGTACCAATTTTCTAGCTAAAAAATTCTGATAATTATATTTTGGAAAATTTGATTTTTCGAATATACCACTTTTACGAAAATTCGATTCTACGGTGGAATTTTTTTGAACTTGAAATTTTGTTTACCTCAAAATTATTATATGCAAGATTTTTAATTGCAAAGGTTTTTTTTTTAATCGGTTTTCCGAGCTCAATTTGGACCGAAATACATAATTGGTGTAAAATGTTTGTTCACAAAATGATTGCGTCCTTAGTTTTCTGATTGTACTTTTAGAAAATGTCAAAAATCCTTCTCTCGATTTGGACAAACAAATTTAAACATAACACATCAACAACTCCCTGTACTAATTTTCCAGCTACACAGTTCAAGAACAGGGGTTGAATTACCGCATCCGTGATCGAGTACTAAAATAAATAAATAAATAGTTGGCGCAACAAGTCCGGAGGGACCTAGGCCTAGTTTCTCACAATCATTCCTTTTGTATGAGTTCTTAATTTTTAGAAACAAAAGGAAGGGATCTAAAATTTTATGCCGACTCCAAACTGCTAATTGAGAAGCTCTTTCAAGACAGTTATACTCTCGGATGTTTGTCAGACGTTCGCGAGAGGTGGCGTGATCGAGTTTTGCGTGTAAAATCCATATAATTCGGTGACGTATTGCTCGCTCACGGATGCGGTAATTCGACCCAGTATATTTCGAGACAAGCGCTGAAATCTTCGTTACCATCCTGCATGCATAATTTTACAAAAACCGCTGTAACGAATTTAATTGAAATGCACATTTGATTTGACAGAAGTGTTCTTAATAAGGTGACGTTCTCATTTTTTGTTTTTTAAGTGGAAAAGAAAAGGAACTGCCCCAATTCCGCTCTGTGTTCCACATAACTGTATACATTTTTTAAAATCTCAATACCCCTTTATATCTAGCTCATTTGTTGCAGTTACATTCTTGTAGTAAACAATTTGTTATTCTCTAAACTTTAATATTCGGTATTATTGCCAATGTTATCGATTAGTTCTACCTTCAAATTACCTTAAATGTCACTTGGAAGTGTCATTTTGAAAGCATAAAAGTTTATAATCTTAATGCACTAACCCATTCACTGAAATAAGTTAAATAGAATGATAACAAAAATGACACAAATCTACTACAAGCTCCACCTACATCTATCCCCCTCTTTGATACGTCACTACCATCATTTGATCACACAATTTGTGATTAAAATCGAAGGGATTTTTTAATGATTTTCAGATTGAAGATAGCTTATGGTGTCCCATTTCCATGTGCGTGACAAAGTCCCAAAACAGAAAACAAAACCAGCTACTTAATAATAATTACACGGTTCACACATAGAACCCTTCCCATTGTGCGAACTACGACGTTGTGTGTGGCAGCACAATAAAAGAAAAACTCCGGACAAAGGGAAAGTATTGAAGCTCCAGCCAAATCCTAATTCCATTATTTATCAAGACTTCTGGAATTTGTATGCAGATATCACTTCACAATCCAACGGGTACATATACTGGCACTGGGTACAAACAAAATACGTGACAAGCGTATAGCACACCACAAGGAACAATATTGCTGGTGGCATCACACCTCGAAGATATTTTCCCCCTCTAGCACGCAATCACATTAATGTCAAACCGCTCGTGCATCACTTTCGAATAAATCCCATTTGACTTTATTAATTTCGAAAAATTAGTACTGTCGGAGCTTATATGTCTCTCTCTCTCTCTCTCTCTCTCTTTAATTTTTCTTACTGTCAATAAATTTTGATTTGTTGTTTTTTCATTCACATGAATATATTTCTTTTTTATTATCTGCAAATGTGCGTTTGTTGTTTTGTGTTGATTGCCCCGAATGCTAGTTTGACATTTCAATAAAGGGGAATGCATTTTCATTTAATGCACACATCTGCATATCAATCATTACCTGTCATACGTGTGAGTGCACACTTTCAGCATTTATCGATCGGGTACTTGTTAACACTCTGCTGTCAGCTTGTAGAATGCGGGGCGGTAAATGTTAGTTCCAATTCCAACAGATATTGGTTATGGGAAGCATTTTTTTTATGCTTACCTTTTCTATGCGATTATGATTGAGAAATCGCAAGTAACGGGGTGATCGATTGAGAGGTTTAAAATAATGGCAAGTCGGAAATTGAAATGCGAAATTGACACATCGGGTTGTTGGGAAAATGTGCAGTGCAAAGAGGGTGGAGTTGGGGGAGTAATTGAGAGCAGACAATAGACAACAAACAGATGCCAGTTCATCGACATCAACCTTCAGGCGATTGTCATAGTACAATGATAATTTTCTCTAATGTCAGCATCAATGGTATCACATATGTCAACGATATAGAATGGCCGCTTTGATATGTGACCGTTTGATGCGCAATTTCGGTACATTTTGACAGATTCCAGTTAACTATTGTGTAGTGAAAACAGTCCCTCTGTCGTAATTGAGACGTAGAAACTGCTTTAGATGGTTTGTGTCATCGAATACTGTAGTAGAACAAATGGAATGGACTTTGTCATCCAAAAAGTAAGGATACCATAATAAAAACTCTGTAAAGGATATTGGTGCACCGATTCGTTGAAAAAAGCGTCACAGAAAATGCCTCACAACCCGCCGCTGCAAACGTAGAACAACTTGCCCGCCCACATGACCCGAATATCCATAATTTTCCGCAAGGAGCTACACCTTTTTTGCCCCGAAGATAAAAATAAAATCTAATTTTCCAGTTCTTATCCCATTCAGTTTTATGCGTCACCCTCCATTAGATTAAAAGCGAAAGCCATTCCATTCCATCTCAGGTAAGCGTCCGCAAAAGTACACAATAAAATCTTCAACAAGGTAAAAGCGGTTACGCATTTTTTTTTTGCGTTCTCATCACCCATTCCGCACCAGCCTGTCATCATCATAAAAAAAGTCAAACCACGTCGAACCTTTCTATATAGACGCGATGCTTAAGACAATCATTAGAAATGGAAGAGCATGTCATGGGTCGACGGGATCAGCCACGGCCACGTCTTCATCTTCTTCCAAAGCTGTATACCTTTTGAAAAAATAAACAAAAGCCGCTCCAATGAAGCAATAAGTATTCCGAATATTTGTCTATGACAACTCGAAGGAACTCACTTCGCCAGAAGGACAACAATGTAAACGAATCCTAAATCAATAAGGCAATAACAACAAAAAATCAAACAACAAATTATGAGAGATAATCTAGGAAAACACTCTACTACAAAATAAGCTTGCTATAGTTGCTAGACCTAGACCGTCGGCATCGGCTCCTCCCTTGGCCAGGGAAATCAATTTAATCTCCGAACAGCACACAAATTAAATCGAATTTACACCCCCAAATAAGGAAGAAAAGGAAAATTGTGCAAATAAACCATTTAAAATCGAAGAGGACCTTACTTCACATCGAAACAGCACACTTTACGACGCCAAAGGATCCTGTATATAGTAAAGTGTCCGGGGCTTTGTATAGAAGCCACAGGAAATCAAATATTGTATTATCCCTGTGTCTATTGATGGGGAATGACAAATAATAGACCTTTATACGATATATGAGTGTATGTAGAACGAACGAGAGCTCACAGTGCACTGGGTGAGAGTTGACTGGGAGAGCTTGGCGCTGGCACGTCTTCTCGGTCTCGGTCTCGGTCCCGGTCCCAGTCCCATGCTGGTGGAACAAATCAAATAAACGCTCTACCTAAAGGGAGTTTTTAACGGTAAATAAATCAAAATTCAATTCGCTCCCATATTAGAGAAAGATTTTCTTCGACTTGCAAAACAGGGTTCGGGTTTTTTGTTTCTTTTGGCAAATATTCGGTTGAGTGTTCGCCGTTGAATTTCAATAAAGGTTGTCGGTAGAAGGCTGCGGTTTTTTATTTGTGAATATGCGGAAGCAAACAATTGAAGTTTTAAACGTCGGAATGCAGAAATAGCAACTTGCTGAACTCTGGACTTTGTGTTTTAGTTTTACAAGGAATTTTAATGTGTCTCGTCGCTCGTTTAATATCCAAGGATACGCACAGCAAACGATCGAAGTAGACCCCATTTTATTACATCTCTTTAAGGGATGACGTTGAGTTATCTCTTTGGATACGTCAGCACGTACTTAAGAAGTTCAGCGATAGGGGGGGGCTCTATCCCAATTATAATCAACTCGAGTTTAAGTGGATGAAAACAATTACTGACGTGTTTTTGTTTTCTTATATATCCGGGATCAGGAAGCCAGATTAGCTGCTTATTTGGAGTTGTAAACAATTCCAGGTGAGTTGCTTTTTTATTCGGTTTAATTGGATGAATGAGTGGGGCTGTCGATTTGCCATCATCTTTGGCTGTCAAGAGGAGGATTGTGACTTGAAGGTGAACAAATTCAAGCGAGTGAGTAGTCCAACTACAATGGCTTGGAATTTTGACAGTGGAAGTCGAAAAATCTATTACTTTTCTGTTTTGTTTATTAATCTGTAGAATTTTTGTAATCTTTTGGAATCGTAGAATGTCAACGTATCAAGTGCGGGGACCTTGTCGACATAATTCAACTTTTGAGGTTAAAAATAGTTGGCAACAGGCCCGGAGGGACCCTAGGCCTAGCTTCTCACAACCATTCGTTTTGTGTGAGTTTTCATTTTTGGAACGAATGGAAGGGATCTACAATTTTATGCCGACTCCAAACGGCTAATTGAGAAGCTCTTTCAAGACAATCATACTCTCGGACGTTTGTCAGACTTTTGAGGTTACGAGCTGATAAAAGCAATGACAGCGACATATTATATGAAGCAATTTGGTCGCACATTTTCCTTAAGAAACCTTCACAATCCAGTAGCAAATCGCTTAAAATTCCAAACCAAAGGCAATCGAAAGGGAGCTACAAATAAACACCACCAAAGCAAGAGTCATAAAATGTCCAAACCAAACCACTGAAGGCGATCGAAAAGGAAATATTTTTGTAGGAAGTTTGGCATCATTTTCTTCCGATGGTGGTGGGAGTAATTGCGTTTGGAACGAAGATTCCCTAAATAAAAGTGGGCCAGGAAGCAATGAACACTCTCAGGGAGACAAACTCGTCTCGAAATATGCTATGGAGTGGAATTCACTCAATCGAATGGGCGGAAAAGTTTGTTGCTTTGACAAAATTTATCAAAAAATGGTTGAGAAGTAATTGAGGTTGATGTTTACAACTGGGTCAAATCAACAAGATGGCGGGTGACAGGAGGCGAATATTAAATATATTTTGAATATTTCTTGTGCTAGGCAATTAAATTCGTAATTCGTCGCATTTACCATTACAAAAAAGAAAAGTTCTACTTCAAGAATAGTAAGTCTCTTCTAAGCCTTTCTGCTACGAAACTGTAGAAAAAATGACGGCTTGCATAAAAGGAGGAGAAAAAGGAAAACAAGTCTTGTATAATAGGTAAAAAATTTGTAAACAAGAACAGTTACAAACTGGCGGTCAAATAATCAACCCTCGGTTGGTGCCGGTGAAAGGAGATCGGTCAATTCATTGTGCAGGTTCACTTCCCGACAGGGGAAAAGTTGCAATTTTTTGTAGAAGGAAAATGAATAAACTGTCAAAATTCAGCTGTTCGTTTCCACCGAAGATTCATATAAATCTCGGATTAATCAAACAAAAATTAATCTCATAAAAAGAAGACTAAAAATGAATCCCCTAAACCAATCAGCTTTGCATTTAGAGTCCAGTTTGTGAACACACTCCTCACAACTCGGAATGTCAAAATTGTAAAACAAACAAAGCTGCATTCGACAGGAATGAAAAAGAAGACGTCAGAAATGGAAAAAATACTCCCTCTCTCTCGTGAAACGTCATTCTGTCTCTCAAAGTCTTAAATCTCAATCTCAAATCGAGAGAATCAGAGGAAAAGAGGGAATACGTCAACTTAACCTTCTATTATTCGGAGGATGGAAATACTTCAAGATTGATTTCAATCCTCTTGTACTTAATCTTGGGAGCCTATGCTACGTTTCAACCGGACAAAAATAGATAGAGCTGAGTGTTTCAGTTCGAAATTGGTTAAATCGCAAACGAAGTGTTTGCTAACAAGTTGTTCTCTCAAAGCTAGAACTTAAAAACCAAGAAGTTCGGCTTAAGTTCTTCAACAAATTATTGAATTTTTCTTCATAGGTCTGTGTCGTCTAATTATTAAATGGATGATCCAAATCGTTCTTCAAATTTGTGGTTCAAGTAGAACTTTCTGTTTGCTTGGTCGATCGGTGGGGAAAATGACATTTTTATCGGAAAGTACCAGAATGCAATTTGCTTCAATTCGACGTTAAAGAGTACCTACTCCCATAGACACAGAGACTACCAATTCCAATGTACTTCATTTTGTAGTAGATCTACTTCATTTATTTTTTTGTATGCATCTACTACGTAGCAATATTTCAATGTTATTCCTCCTTTGTTAGACTGATTTTTATATAACGATTAAAATTTAATTTAATATGAATTGTATTGCTTTATTTTTGCAAATAAAAAAAGTCATTTGCCTGATCTGAATGTCCTATATTTATTGTCGCTTTTCCTCCCGCGTTTTTTTGTTTTTTAACTGTCATCTGTCCCCTTCAAATAATAAACTAGCTACGCGCTATAAATCTGTCCACACCGCAACTTAATCTGGCCTTCAAACCAATCTATCACAAACTCTTAATTAAAGACACCTAAACCTTAACAACTTAAAAGCCGATTATTGCCGTGACCAACCTCATGAACCTTTAACACGTAACGCCACACCGACTCATAATAAATCGCTAGCTGTTGGCGACAATGATTTTTCTTTTCTTCGTTTAAAATTAATTCAAATTATGTCTGCGCCTTCACAATGACAGTAATAAATAAGCCACATAAAATAAATCCCACCATTTGCCGCAAAAGTAATGGTTTCTATTACAAAAGTCTTTAGAAAGTAAAACGCGAATGCGCCGCCCTCCATAGTCTCCTCAATCTAGCCGTTTTTATATTCGAAAGAAAAGAACAAAAATTAAAAAAAGTGCGATTTACAGCCACACAAATATCTAATAATTAATTAAATCCACCGCAAGTTGCGAGACGCAGAGTTGCTCATTGTAAACCAGCACACCGCGTTTATAGGATCCTTGAGGATGGTGCGAGCACCGCATATCACATTGCCTTTTCTATGGATTTCTAGTAAGGATATTTCAAAATTCCCACTTGCACCGTTTCATTTGGAGGGGTACGTGCGCGCCACCTATATAATGAATTGCGGTTTAACCTTCCAGGGTGAGAGCGCTGCCACCGTTTTCATAATTATCAAAACCACTAAATCAACATGGAAACGATGGTCAACCAGGGAAATTCATTTTTGTTACTGTTGTTTTACAGGACTTTTACAAAATAGAGGTTGACCCGAAACGGGAGGTACGAATCTTTTTCGTGGTCTTGTGCGAAAATTTCCCATCATAATCTCAAGCTGATTAAAATGTATACACTATTTACCAAAAAGGACTATTGGTGGAGTGGTATGCATTTTGAAAGTTATGGTGAATAATTTAATTGAATTTACTTATCCGCTTGTCCGGGCGAAGCTTACTGTTGAAATTAATTTAAGAAGATTAAACGAACGGCCAAAGGGGAAGTTTCACAAATCCAGGGCGAACTTGGTTGGGACGCATAAGTTTTGTGGGCGCACTAAATGGATTCTGCTGTTACAGTCGACTCCGCTTAACTGAAACACCAATTTGTCAGAATAATTTTTACTTCAGCGGTATTTTCTCTTAAGCGAACTTCGGATAATTGAAAAGAAATTTTCGTGACAAATTTCGTATTTCAGTTAACCGATTTTTATCAGTAAGCCGTAGTTCAGATAAGCGGATTCGACTGTACTTGTATTAACGTACGTATTTTTATTTTTATGCAGTTTGGTTGAAGGGAACTTTCAATCGGGTTGTACGATAGCCGAAAACTCGACCTCAAAAACTCGAAAACACAAGTTTTCCCATAAATATTTACTTCAGTTTTTAAAATTAGTCGTAAAGTCGTTTTCCACGAAAACGACTTCCAATCGTTGGGTTGTTGAAACAAACATACCTTTTGCAACATTCAGCAGAGCAGCTGACCGACAAATGTCACCAGTCACAATTTAAAATCATTTTCCACACTTAATTAATGGGCTAAAATTATTTTAAAATTCTCTGAATTCATTTTATTTGTTAATTAATTTGTAAACAAAATAGTTAACACAGAAGTTCCACCACTAGTGTCTCACAGCTGATTGAAACGTCAAACGAAAACTAGTTGTTGTTCGGTGTGAATGTAATTTCGAGTTTTCAACGAAAACATGGTTTTCGGTGCAGTGTGAAAAGGGTATAATAATCTCCCACTGTAGTTGCCCCTATTCTCTTCTTTGTGAGGCTTCTTAACACTCTTAGAGCTGTCATTGTGTGAAGGGTACTTTTATGAGCGAGAAACACACATTTTCAATTGGATTACTGCGGACATCAGTCATTTTAATTTTAACTTTTAAGTGACAGCCTTATTAGACGAACGCATAAAATATTAGTGAACCTGCGCCTGGCTTTGCTAGGCATTTGAATGGGGTTCAATCGTAATTTTGGAAATTTAAAAATTTTGTATTTTTAACATAAAAGTAGCCTAAAACCTCTATAGATTTATTTCATACATTTTGGAAAAAGAAATTTGTAAATCGGTGCAGTAGTTCTTAAGGTTTTTGCGGACTTACAATTTTGCCGCATTCTGTATTATAACACAATCTTCTATATATTACATATATATAGACAATTTTGTCAACAGCTTAATTGGTCTCTAGCGCCTTCAGATTCGGTAAGCTTATACTTGGAGGAAATTATGGACTTTGTCGACCTCGAGTTGATTAATGATGATATTTCATCAGAAATCGAGGCAAATATTACACTGTTTCTTTGGCCCAAGCAATTTAAAAGTGAAGACTTGTCAAAAAAAAAAACTTAGAACCGTCTACGGGCCATCATCGCTGACCAAGTCCCGCTCTTTTTCACAAAAGACTCCATCAAAATGTAGACAAATTCTACATCGGCTACACTTTGTAATAGAAGATTCACTGACGAACAGTTAGCCATGTGCAGCTGGTCAAAAGAGCACAAATTTACCATCAATGAATGGTAGAACGCTCTGGCTTGAAGAGTTTACCAGTGCTAAGACCCCATCTCAACAAATTTTCATCGTAAACAAAAAAAAAAATAAGGCACCGTCCATTAAACTGTATTCAGCCTTTTACTTGAGGTGCCTCTCCGGAACTTTATTGTAATTATCCTGCAAAGCTGTGGCGCTAGTTAACCAATAGCAAGAAAATGTAAACATAAAAAAACCTCTATCCTTATAATATATTTCACAGTCCCCCCCACTCAACAGGGCACTTGAAAAACTTCGTCAGGAAAACGCATAATTGAAAATTGTTTTCGATTAAAACTTTAAAGCTGTACAACATGCGGAGAGCTCTGGCGCCGCATTTTCACTAATCTAGCAAAAAGTGCCACTTACATTTTCAACAAGGCACGACGTCTATAAAGAGGATACAGGGGGTGGAAGAAGCCCTCCAAATTCCACAGCTGAATGTATCAGATTAGCAGAGTCGTTAAAAAAAATGTTAGCATCCCCACCAGCGTTAAAAAAAAAAAAAAAACACTTTTGTGCGCAAACACACCCATAGCAACCACCCGCTTCCACTCGATAACTCGATATAGGCACCCCCGCCACAAGGCTACACGAATACCAATCCAACAAGTTATGAGGATTTCAATTGAAAAGCAAACCTGTGCTTGGTTAACAAATTCCACACTACACTCCCAGTCCTAATTAAGACTCAATTGTGAGATTGCTAATTAAGTACCTTAAGTCACACACGGATGGGGCTTAATTTGATTGAAAACTTTCGCCAAACTCACATCGAACGGGGAATTGAAGTTTTTCTGTTGCAGTTTGTGCACACAAATCAACCATAGCTGTGGGAAATAAATTACAGTTGAAAGAGTCCTCCGGACCAAGGGGGTTCGTCGAAAAATGTGAATGACAGCCAATACAAACACACACGGCGCACGCACATAGCAACGGTATTAATAACAACCGAATGATTAACGTTCTCAAAAGTTTCTACGGTTCCAAATGTTTTGATTGCGACTACGAGGACGAGGACGACTACGAGGACGACGATGGTGATGATGATTGTGGAGGCGTTCGATAGATATTTTGGCGCGTGCTTTGCAGCTTAATTGGGATCTGTGGAGCCATAGTGAAAGAGAAAGGGATTTCGATTTGTCAATTTGACAGTTAATTGGAATGTTTTATGACTTTTGCCGTTGGCTCTTTAAATTAATGTTATTGGTCCGAAGATTAATGCGTATCCAGAGAGGGGGAACGCGCAAATATGATTTTTTTTTTTTTACCTTCTCGCTCTTATAACATGTGAGAGCTATAGCGCTGATTTATCAGCGTTAAATGGGTATTTCCATGATCGCTGTGTTGACAGGTTTCTGTTGGCAATTTTTCATAAATAATTGTCAAAAAGAGGATTGATTGGGTTTTTTGGATTATTCTAGTTGACATATTGTTGTTGCTGGTAGGGGTATAGATGCGAGTTGCAATCGCTGTCAGAAGGAAGTGGATTTTCAACTTTGAATTCGAAGGTATATTTGATTGCTGGGAACAGTGATGCCAACCCGAATCGAAGTTTTTATGATTAAACTCGAAAAAAATGATGTCTTTTTAAAAAAAAAAAATGATGCCTCTTTGGTAAAAAGGATAAACATTTCATATTTTACAAAGGAACTGCAACGAACCTATAATGTGATGAAAATTTGTTAACAGAATGTTGGTCGATCGATAGCTAATTAAACCTTGGCATCACTGGCTGCGAATCACTGAATCAAATGCCTCTCAGTCGTCAACTTGAGAGTCGAAAATGATTTACGTTAAGAAGTCAAAAAAACACTCTCCGCCATGCTAATTATTATTATTATTATTATTTATAACAGGTATATGAATTATATTAAATACCTAATAATTTTTAGCGTCCAGGCTTAATTTATTCGAACTCACAATGGCTAAATTTAGCATAGAAAATTGCATATTGTGACCTAGAAAATATTTAGTGTGACGGCTAAAAATGGTTATCAGTGAGGCCCTCTTTCTTTCTGTGGTAGAGTCCTGCGGTAGCGTCTAATTTTGTATCGACATGCATGCGAGGGCTCTTAGATATGTTACCCTCTGTAAGCTTTCCTAGCAATGGTTAACTAAGTCGGTAACTAAGTTCAAAAAAGCGGCTGCTCCCTTCTCTTGACAGGTTTATTTCCTAGAACAAGCTGTAATATTATTTGTAAAAAACAATTATTAAACTCAAAATGCAACACGTAAATTATAATTATAAATAATGAAATGTAAAATTGAAAAAAGTGGCAGTATTGCTAAATAAAATGAAATGAAATGAAAAGAAGTGGTTATCTAAGTCGGTGTTTCTCAAGTCTAGATTAAGGAGAAAAGTTCGAAAATAGCTCCAGCCCCCTTCAGTCTAAGGCCAAGCTTAATCTCCATCTAAAGTGAAGTCAAAACGTCACAAGATATTCCCGATGGAGTTTGTTTATGCGTTCAGATCCGTTTTTGTTAAACCTTCGACCGTAGTTGCAAAGATTATGAAACTCTAACCGCACGTTGTTCTCCCAATAAACGGTTTTCCATTAAGGACTTTTGACAACTTGTTTCTTAAATAAAATGCGAACTACTTGAGATTCTTGTCTCTGGTTGCAACCACCGATTCGGAATTTGGGTAGTAAATTTTAATTATTCGTAAACGTTGTTCCTTCGTGTACTTCACCGCAATGGAAATGCTGATTTTACTGAATATTTTGACAGTGACAGTTCGGTAATCTTTTTAAGGGTGCGTTCACACTGAAAGTCGCCTAAAATCATGGCAATTTTGCATGACTGTTCAGATCCAGAGTCTAAAAACGGACTAAGAGTAAATCCTATACTCGAGTTAATTGGTTTTCTGACAGTCTAAATTGAAAATGTAATTTCCTACAAAAGGACATTCAAATGTCTAACAGTTAAAAAAAAAAAAACCTTTTATACACATTCGCCTGTTCTTTGGTTTATTACCCGACCCAAGTCAACGACTGCTTACCCTTCAGATTAATTTTTTTTAGAAACGGTCCCTAAAATATGAAATCCATGTCGCACCCATAACGCCATGTGTTCTGCCATAATAACACAGAGCTTAATTCCATTCAACTGGGGTACCATATGTGTCACTACCTATCAGCACTGCTGTGATGTGATGTTTAATTATCTCGTAACCTAAATTCCGCAAGCAACATAAGCCCCGGCTCATGCACACAACATACATAAATGTCCCCCTTTTGCAGAAATAATTTTATATTTTCCCTACATATATATATTTAAAGGACCATGAGCAGATACAAGCAATTAACCCCCTCAAACATCGGACGCAGAAAATCCACGCGACCAACAGAAGAAGTGCAAAGTGCAAAGCCAGAAATGTTGGGTCATAAATTGTATGTAACATGTTGAGCAGCAGAAGGACACCGATAGCTGTTGCCGGCAGAAAAAAAGGGGGTAAGATAGAGGACACCAGCGAATTTGTCGAAAGGTCATTGCTGGTGCATGGTGTGCGCTCGTTTGTGGTGCTTGCTATATTGGCAGGGGGTGGGGGTGAAAAAACGACCAAAATATTCTATCCAAAGTTTGGACAATTTCAAAAAGTAAAATGGTCTTGAAGAAAGAAATAAATGAAGCCATTCGCTTGACACCATACTTTTCGGTGCACTTGGCTAATAATTCAATAAGGAAAGTTTAAGGAGCTTAGGTCTCGATGACAGTTGAGAGAAATAAACGTCCCAAGGGAGCGGTAAGTATCGAAGCAGAAGCCGACCGACGCGACGTAGAAAAAGTGAGTGTGCGAATTCGTAGGAATCGACTGTGTGTAATGACAATTGATGGTGAAATATTGAGACGACGACGTTTTATTGGCTATTGCGGGTGTTGAATGACGCTGTGTGTACATTGATCTAAATGGGATTAGGAGGCGAGCAACTGTGCAGATGAATGATGGATGTTTGTTTGTTGGTCGGTGAGTTTTGGAACTTTTGATTTTTTTGCGATGGATGTGCGTCTTCAGTAACTTGTCAACTAATGCTAGGTCTTCTGAATAATTTTCGCTTTTTTACTATGGTCCCTTTTTAATGGTCGTGTGATGATTAAGCACGGGATGATTGATTTTGTTTTGCGACAAAAATAAAAGTCTTCGAGGAAGCTGTTGAATATTTGACTAACTGTCTTTTTACACTGTCGTTTGATTTATTACTTAGCAGCTTATTCTGAATGCAAACGTTTTTTTGTTATGGGCATTGCCAGCTACAACTCTGAATTATTTGGAAGATATGGGATTATCGGGAGTTGTAGGATTCAACTATCAGTTTTGAGGGCCGAAAAGGCCGTTTTTTCTTCCTCCTTTAAAAGTGGTGGCTATCCCAGGTGATATGTAAGAGAAATCTCCAGCTTTTCCAAATATCTGCGAGGTATAAGTATGAATACTTTTGCTGGCAGAAAGCTGCTTCAAGTTCAAGTTTCAAGAAAAAAATTCTTCCAACAGTCAATATGCATTTCACGCAGCAACTTTTGCAGCCAGAGCTGCCATAAACGTAAATTAACAGCGTTATCAATGATTTCGTGGTATGGGCGGTGTCACGCCCCTTTGCCAAATTCCGGACAGACTTTGCAACCTAAATGGCACACGAAACATGCATCGATGAACCAAATTTCGCGACCAAAACTCTTACAAGTGTCAAGAAATGGGGTCTTAAATGGTATTATTATTCTTTGATGTTACCCGAGCGCCATCTATTGTAAATTTTCAAAATTATCATATAAACCTCTTCCGTCGCTTAGGTATCAATTTCCCAAAGTTTGGTATAGATCGCTTGAGCGGTTTGTGTGCCTATCGGTAACAAACCGATTTAATACAGGTTTAGCAAGGAGATGCATTGCGGAAAATATGAAAAAAAAAAATTAAATCTCTTGCATAAAGCGCTTTAAAATTTAAATTACGGAATCAGTTTCCTCCAAGTGTCTCTAAGCATGGAGTTCCTGCAAATGAGTTGAGGCATGTGGTCTAGCTCAAAGGGACCTGACTATTAACTACAAATATATGTCACCACCAGACACAAGCTGTAATGACCAAAGTGATGACCCTTCATTATGAGCAAATAACCACCACCACCACCACTGAGAGAAGGCGGTAATAGGTGGTGAACAACAACCAGCATTTGCAGCGCACCAGGTGGAGTTTGAAAAAGAACACTTTTAAATGAAGGACCCATTCCGGATGGTCGTTGTTAAATGAACGCAGGCAACTGCATCTTCGCCCAAGGGAAGAGTCCTTCATAGTCGGCAATTTAAAGGTGAAAGTTGACCTGACATTCAATGCTGTGTCAGCAGTTTCGACTGGTTTTATAGAGCCAAACCCAATTTAAACCGAACAGAAACAGAGAATATCTCCAACCTTGTAATTAATTTCAACTACCCTCGCCAACAAAGCGATAAGTAGCTGATTCTCTTTCTGGACGGATCAAAAAACCAATTTCCCACGCATGGTTCTTTTTTTTCCGCTGAGAACTCAATAAAAAGGCGACTTTCTGTTTGCCGAATGCAATCACGAATATTAAACAAAAGCAGCGCGAACCTCCCGCACACGCTCACAATCCACACCCACATCCTTTCGACTTTAACTCAAAAACCAATTTGGATGCAAATATCTACCTCCCTGCACACAGCCCGCACTTTCGCGGCATTGTTTACACTCTCCCTTCAAGTGGAGAGTGCAACAATTTCCTGCAAATTATTCCGTATATTTAAATTGTTAGCGAAATCGCATCAAACGTTGGCGCTTCAATATTTTCCATAACAATACACACCGCATACTCTGTTCCTCGTCCAATCCTTCTCTGCGAATGCGAAGCCAACAATGCCAAGGAATAAATTAAAAATCAGCGAGAAAAAAAAAACACACACAGATAATGAAATAATAAAATGAGCGGAAATTAAAATTATGACCGTTGTTAATGAATAAATATAAGGCGGTAACATAAATCCTTTTTTTTTTTCATTTTCATTCATGTCGTCCCGCATCTGTGAGTAATTTTTTATAGTGTTACTGCAGCGAAAATGCGCCTTAAATCAACTTATCACTGCGTGGAAATCTGCATGGAAAAAAAGTCAACGCTGTAAGCGAGTCGCAGGACATACAGCAATACCAATTATTATCCCTTGCTGGACATGTTCATCTTGCTGGCAAAGCACAGCGAAACAAAAACCTAGCGAAACATGTGGGATAAAAATGTCAACATGACCCCTTGCAATCAGGCCATAACGCAGCAAGGACAAAGAGGGAAAACAAAGCAAAAAAAAAAAAAACTGAGATATACTGGAATTTAAAGCAGAGGATTCTGTTGCAAAAAAAAAAATACAATAAAAGCGCCCACTTTAACATGCATGGTAGTGACTAATTATTACAAATAACAGCGCATCATGACAAGTGTGCGCTGCAGCGCACTGCATGCAATCTGTCTCCATAAATTTTATATGCGAATTTTAAGCAGTATGCAAGTATATTTGGAGCGTTTCATATCGAATTGGACGCCACACAACGCAATCGATAGTCGCCGGACCGTGCTGCCGTTGCTGCGGTTAAGTGCTGTTAAATGCTGGAAAGTGCGGCCAGTTTTAACGACTGACAGAAAAAAAAAAAAAAAAAAAAAAACCTTAAAACCAACACGCACGTCATGCTGGCGTCAACAACAACAACACACTCACACACAGCTCATTGGACTTATCGAATGTTTTTACCACACGCACCTGGTGAACAGTGGACACAGATAATTATTTATGCACAAAGTCGCCAAACACACTCGCATTTACGCGGGTAGTGGTGGAAAATAAGTGTCAGGCGGTCGCAGTTTATCGAATTATGATTGCTAAATGGGAGGTTGTGTGTTGGTATTTTCATTTTTTGTGTCTGATTAATGGAATTAAATGTGCGGCAAAGGATATACAAATCCATATAAATTATGGGGGAGTTTCTGGTTAAAAGCTATTCAGGTGAAAAAAAGGAGTAATGGGGGATCATCAGCGAGATGGAAATTATACTTTTTCCATTTGCTATATGTTTCAGCAGCTGTCAAAGTTACCAATGACATCCAGCTGTCAAAGTAATCAGTAAGGTTTTGTCATTTCCACACACTGAAAAAAAAAGACGTCGTCATATTGAAGAATGGCGTTCATAAACATGATATTCATTGATATGACGTACTTTTCATCGATATAATGAACAAATTCATGAAAACTTTTTGACAATTGATGAACCGTTTTTCAATATGATGAAAGTGTATTCATCAATTTTTGTGGCATGATTCTCATAAGAATTTGGCGTATTTACTTATAAACTACGTTCATCATTTCATCGAATTATTTCATCATTATGACGAAAACACTTATTTTCATTAATTTATTTATTTATTCATCCAGTTGATGATTTGTTCGTCTAATTGATAAATAGAATTATCATATTCAAGTACGATTGACAAGTTTCGAATCTTCATCATATTGGTGACGGCGTTCATCGTATTGATGACGGCTTTCATCAAAAAGCAGACTAAAATTTTGATTCAGGGGAACGTTGATGTAAGCGATCATCGTATAGATGAACTAATTAGTTATATTCATCACATTTCGAAATTAAAGAGGAATTTCGGTTCATCATATTGATGAATTTATCATAATACTGATCAGCAAAGTTGATGAATGATGAATTCCTTTTTTCGTTCATCAGATTGATGAAATCCCTTTCATCGTATTCAATGAAAAAGTTCACTGGACTAAAATTGATGAATTTTTCATTATATTGATGAACTTTTTCATGAATATGGTGTACATTTTTTTTCAGTGCATGCATCGTTTTATGCTTGACGAACGTTTGGAAAATATTAAAGTGTGTTATCGAAACAGCAACTCAAATTTCGTCGTGAAGTCGTTCGGCAGCATGGATTCATGGCAATGTTCCCAGATTGGCTGTTTCTCCTTTTTGTAGTAAGTTTAGCAACTGACCGATTGGTCACGTGAACATTTTTTTAGACAAGAAAGCCACTCAGTTGTCATTTCGAAGTATCAAAATTCAAAGCAAAATATAAAAACTAGTTAAATTGATTACTCAACGCGTTTGTATATCTAGTCCAGATAAATCAGGCGTTTTACGTGAACAAGGTATCCGAAAGTCCTCAATAGTTTTCCCTTAGATTAAAAAATAAGACCCCATTTTTCCCCTAAGTGAAATTTGCATTTATTTTCATAAGAGAAACATAAAAAAATTGATTTCGTTTTTTTTTTTGTTTTTTTCAAGCCCGTATGACACTACATGTTTGCCTCATTTTTATCACATTAAGGGCCACTTGCACCAACCTCATTTGACAGTTAAAACATGTTGAAAAGTCAGCTGCGAGTAAACTAGAAGTGTATTGCAACGTTGACGTTTATGGAGGGGAAGCCGTCAAATCTAGTCAAGGAAATATTGCCAGCATACTGAGTTGATTTACGATTTTTAAACTTTTTCCACGCTTGTCCCTCGTTTTCCCTTTTTCTTTCATTATAAAAGTGCCGCAACTGTCACTTTTTACCTTAATTAATCATGCAACTTTGACACGACTCGATTATTTTCTCTGGGGCTATTTGTTTCCTTATCATTCTTATCTGGTCACTCTTTCCTATGTTTTGATGCGGTAATATTTTTTGTTGCCCCACCTAAATGCGGCCATTAAAACAGTTATGACGTGTAATTGGATCACGTACCTCCGTCTAAGTCGGTGAAATAAATACGCCGTGCAGCTGATTATGGATTGGTACAGGGGGGAACAATTTTAGAATTTATACAACATAATTACTGAAAGCAAGAACTTTACAAGGCAGCGGCTCAGTTCGGGTATTAAGTCATAGTCGCAGGTATTGCCAAATCATAAACAGCAAATGGCAGCACACAAAAAAATTCCCAATTTAATCGAATTTAATAAACTCATTTATTGTGAGTGCTGATACGTGCTTAAGATCCCAAAGTCGTCCGACCAATGACTCCTATTCATTCCAGTTTGATTCCATACATTTAAAGCTTAATGAGGTGCCATTTGTCATCACCTCAGTCAAGCAGTAGAAATTCAGTCCTAAAATTCAAGAGAACTTTCCATTCCCATTAAATTAAATTCTTGCACGAAATGCTTGTCGGAGTATCCTTGTAAAATGTAACTCTGTGCAAACTTAACGACATTGTTACAATATTTGTTCGCTTCCAAAGCACTGCGGACTCTTCACAATTGGGTTAATGAATATCAAACAATCCGATTATAATGTCAAAGTAAAAGTTTCCCGTCGAAAGTAGCAAGTGAATACATTTTGCCGAATCGCAGGAATCTGCAAAACCAGCTGTCAGAGTTCTGTTTTCTGTTTGAATTTATTACAATTGATTCAAATGCAAAATAGCTACGTCGTCAGCGCGATTGTATGGATTAAAGTAATCAAGAGTTTTTTTTCGGAAATAAATTCGCCTCCAACTAGGAACAGTTGAAACAAACGGCTGTAATGATGGCATTTGAAATACTGTGATTAAGTTAACGATGCGATTAGTTCTCCTTCATCGAATTTAACTCCAAGGGATTTGCTTCGATTTTATCGACAGGTAGAGAGAACAACAAAAAAGAGAATTTTCACCCTCTGAAAACCGTCATGAAGTTTACTCTCTAGGCAGCCATGTACTTGTATTTTTACACAAGAGGAAAGTAAACATCGAGTTTAATGAGGTCGGGTGGTGGCGCAACTGAATATTTAATAGACTAAGTACACCAGCTCTAATGGCTTGCTTTACTGTACTTCTAGAGGTTTTAAGTCCCCAGCAAACTAGGTGTAAAACTGTAATATTCGTAGCTTTTATTAGTTTCCCTACACACATAATAATAAAAGTAAAGTTACTTTCGATGGACTGTGCTGAAACAAGTACGAGTACTTCGCACAAGTACCCTTCCGCAACAGGATCCGCAAATATTTCTGAAAATATATTCCAAAGTTTAACTGGCTTTAAAATACACCTCCCCCATGCTTGCACTCAATTCCAACCTGCAAATGGGCCAATGTCATCCTCGTCATCCTCTTAAGTGGTAGGGTAGCGCAATGTGTGATAACATCTACACATTATGCACATTTAAGACGTTGTTTTCCTTTTTCGAATATGGATACGAACATTTTCAATCCATCGATCGATTCCTATCGCCAAGACTACTCCATGCTCTGTTGCTTTCCCGGCTTAGTTGTTGGAGCACGGGAACCATGGTGATGGTGTCTTAACGATAGAATGTTTTCCCTGCTCCTAATAACCACACATATATAGGTTGACTACAATCGTAGATGCTTATGTAGCCGGAGGACATGCAGAAGAAAAAGACGCTTTTCTCATTAATGAACATTGAACATAAAACGGATGGCTGGCGTTGCTGCTGGTGTTTTCTTAGTTTGTTTGTTGCTTTACGGGTCTGGTCTGGGAATGTGTATATTCTGGGTACCGTTTAATAAAAATAACAATCATGTGTATTAGAATGGAAGTCCTCTGGTCCTGAATGCCACTCGCATTCTAATTCGAATCGCAATCGCATTGGGTGCACGGCAACGAGCACAACCCCTTTGCAAATGAAAATCCTGTGATATGGACACTGTGCATATGTTCACACTTCCATTGTCAGGATTTCAAGACTTAGCAAGTAACAAGTAGACAAAGGGGAACCTGTTTGAGCGAAATGAACTGCGCTAGTATACGGGGCGTATACTTAACTAATTTTTTTTTTCCCTCAAATTGGGTGTAATTTTCGGCGGAAACTGATGAGATAATTACTGTAATTCGATGGTTTATAGCGTGATTCGAGTATTTAATAAAGTTGTGGTAATAAATCAAACAAACGATATCCTTGTCGGTTAGAGAAATGTTGGCCATTAATCACGGCATCGCGATGGTGCTACTGTGTTAACGCTTTGATTTGCATTTCTATGAAATCAATTGACAAAATTCGAATTTAATTTATTTAATTTATTATTAACATCAATCCGGCTGTCAGCAGTTTTTTTTTTTTCTAATTTTCACAGGATGAGAATAAAGTGGAAAAAAAATCGAAATTAATTTATTTTCAATGCAAAATTGAGTTCTGCGACGGACAGCGTTTGACGTGGATTCAATTTGGTTTTTGATATTAGACGCTTTGTAGCTAGATGTTGAATCAGGACATCAGACGCTGGCTGGCATTTCTATTTATGCCAGTGTTTTGATTCATTGCGCATCGACAACTGCATTCGCTAGAAATTAATAATTCAGAAACTTGATTTTGTACGGTCAGGTCAGTAAAAAACAAGAAGCGACCAATGGAATATTTAATTTGCGGTCTTATTGTGCGATTTCGCCAATTTACCTCCAGTCAAGGTGGGTGTTCAGCGTGGTTATTGAAAAGTCAAAGGATGAATGTATCGGGGAATGTTGGGTGTAGCGAAACCAGAGTCGATTTCTCTGAATATTGCAAGTTGTGTATATAAATATTCTTGCGGGGTAAAAATTTAACGCGAAGTCATTAAAGAGAGTGAAAAATGTTCCCTTTTGGAAGCAATTACTGAACGAATGGGGTAAATTAAGAAGTAACCACGTTTCTACCTTACAAATGACAATTTCTCATGGAAAACGTTGGTAAGCTTTTCTAGAAACTCGCGCATTGTGGAAAATTCCCAAAAGCGATTGGTTTGAATAAATTTCAATAAAAATAGGCAATTCTTCGTGTTTTTCACTTGACAATACCAAATAAGGGGTTATTGAATAAGAGGTGTTATTGTGAAAGGATATGTATGCGTACTCGTGGTGGCCATTTGGCCGATGTTGTTGTTGTTTTCATTATTAACGGCATACCTTTCTCTTTATTATGAAATAAACATTCGATCATTTATCTCAAAAAATGGCATTTTTCTTTGAATACCAAAATAACACCTCTTATTGAAAACGCTTTACTTAGGAGTTTCAATAAGAGGTGTTTTCGCCCTTAATTCAACTGGAAGTCTAGGGCGCCTCATAAGTTTGAAATCACTCTCGTCAGGTTTCCCGGCCATAGGAACATAGATTGCAGTGAGAAAGGTGATACAAAAAGGATGTGAGGACGTGCCGCCTCTTTATGCGGAGCTAGTGCGAAGGAAATTCATTCTCATGCACTTCAAAGGAGGATACAAGATCGACGAACCAGACAAAGTGCCCTATTTTAAGAAAGATTTGGACAAAGAATCTCAGAACCAACCTGACAGGCTGATTTTTAGCGTCGATAAAAAAGTTTTCCGTCAATATCAAGAGGTCCTGTGAGCTGTGGCCATAAAAATGACGCTCAAGCGTTAGTTGTGTTTTTCCTTGATCAGGAAAACCAGGAAAACAGTCCCAGAAACCAACAAACCAAGTAGAAAGTGAACCACAGAATATTGTTTACTCACTGGTCTCAACATTCAATTTAAATTTCAATTTTACAAAACGAGTTAAAGCATTTTAGGTTATGTTAGGTTTACGGGTTGGTGGAGCAGGGTGAACTCTACTTTTGCTCTTGTGGACGTGCACGTGCATTGTAAACATATATCCCTTTCAAATCGATTAATAAATTCTAAAACCTGCCACCACAATAAACTAAACCCATCATTACCACATGATAGCGTCGATATATAAATCTGTAAACGACACGACAACTTCTGACAGTGGAATCGAATTAATTTGCATCACAAGTACCTATGTTTGCCCTTCTACTAGACCCAATCGATCCAGCTAAATAATAATCCACTTCAAAAATCAAATCCTGAATCGTTTTATAAATATTTCCAGATTTGATGAAATAAAAAAAAAAGTTGAATTTGATGGAAAATACTAAACAAACACTCCAAGCCGAATCATCTGTCTGTGATAGTCAGAACAACCCCATATCATCTACCTTCTGCCGTCAAGTTTGCAGAGCGGCTCGTTGAAAAATATCCGATTGACTAAAAAATGAAAAGTTAGTCAAGTAGCAGTCAGAAAAGAGAAACCCATTCTATTCAAAGAACCCTATCCCTGCGGCTAAGCTATTTCGTTGATGGATCTCTCGCCCCCACCATTCCGCGGAGCATAAATAAACAAAAATTGTTTTCCCATTCAACGTTAAAGCCAACAAAAGGAAATAATTCGCACTGTGGAAAGTTTCTCCATAAATAGCACAAAATATACAGCAACAACAAACGGAAACTTAAGATATGCAAGCATTATCATATTTCACGAATACCTACCAAATTTCGGTGCGGTCTTGTTCCTTTTAACATTTGAAATTCCGTCTTTTGAACAGTTTTGTGATTTAAATATTTCCAGGCATTTTAGCAGCTTTGCCACCAGAAAGAACTAAGTAAAATTGTCAAAGCGCGCAAAACGCGATTGTCGGATGATTTCTGCCGCAGTGGCAACTACATGATGTATGACAATTCCTCAAATTTGAATAATTGAATGACAGCAGAGCAATGGTGATGATAATGAGCACGAAGGAGGAAAATAGCACAGAAAAGTGATACTCAGATATCCTTAAAAAGGAAGTAGGTATATTTTGCTGGCGGGCAGGAAAATCGCAAATCATTATTTTAGCCGCTTTCAAATTTCAGGCAAAGAATAAAAATAATAACAACGACAGGCGGAATGATGCAGATAAGTCGCGCGCCACTCTGAAAAATGTGAGCGATTATTCATCCTTCAAGCTCGCCCATAGTGGAGCGTTTTCTTTTTTCTCATTACAAAGTAACTCGATCAAAGCGAGCATATGGGGATTATTGTGACGTGTAAGTAAGTATGTATAGGTAATTTTGCATTTTCCTAAAAAAAGGATACGCTCCATCTCGCACAATATATTAGAAATGTTCTCCCTCACTTGGTATTTCTTTTTTTCCTTTGTAATTTTTCCTTTTGTGCGTGTGAAAGAAAGAAGCAACGCAGGGCGGCGAATTCTTCAAAGGCACAATCATCAATCAGGATAATACCCTACTGCATATAGCCATTGAACGAGAGATATATATGTAGAGAGAGAGAGAGAGGGAGACATCCTCTGGGATGTGCATGGAGTCGACAAAGCGGCTGTACCATTAGGAAAAATTAATTACCGCATTATGATCATAAAACACGGTTAATGGCGAACAGATATTTGAGCCTTTTCTTCATCCCCTATACCCATATGGATACATTGTTGGATTCCATTTCACATATTTTTCGCTTGCTTGTGGGTGATGTACATCCCTCGTGTGGTCCGGGGAGTCTGAAAGTCGGAAGTGTGTCGGATTCGGAAAGATTATTTTGCTAATTTTCTTAAAAGATTTACATTCGCGAGATGTTGTTGTCTTGGATTTGTCTTTCTCTTTTTGTGTACACAAATGTTTGTCACTTGATGACAGATGGTTGATAATAATGTACTATAATTGTGGTGGGTTTTTTTTTTTCTTTGGAGAGATCATTTCGAAGAATGTCATCATTTTTTGGGGCCGCTTTGCATCAGGGTGAGTGAGTGAATAGTGTTCTAAAACTACAGACAAAGAGAGACGTTGCAGCATGTACAGTTGCATTGTTTTTAGCGGACTTTTACAAGGTCCATGAACAAAAATATATCTCTTTATATATTAATTCCGCATTCGAGGATTTATTTTTTAAGGATATTTTTCTTAGCATTTTTATTAGTTAGAGTACTACTTGCCAGCAAAGGATTAACGAACAGAACTAGAACAGCCCCATCTACCGGGGAATATACAGCCGACTAGACAAATGTATAAATGTCTAGTTATCACGCTCTTACCTCAGTTTGTACTCGTCTCACATTTGACATAATCGTTCGTGCGATTTTTTGTATTCTTCTTGAAACTCATAGCGAACGGGAGAACAAACTGCGTTAAAAAAAAATACCTGAATTGATTTATTTAACTGAAGTTGTTTATTTCTAAAAATAAAATACTTTTATCCACTTCCGGAGTATTAATTTCGTTTCCACCTTGCCTCTTAGGGCACAATTTGTTTTTCGACGAAATGCAGTCAGAAAAATGATTTTCTGAACAAAGTCAGCAAATACATATTTTTACTACTGGCATATTTGGTGTAAGGGTATTTTCATAAACGTCTGCCTAACTAAGATCTGCGTGTTAATAAAGTCAGATTTTTGATCGAACAAACGCAGATGAAATGCAGAAGATATGTTCGTAAACGTCATAAATGTCATCAGCGTCTGGCAGATTGTGCATCCATATATTTTGGACTGCAGAAAGCGCGGGAGGTAAAAAATGTTAAAGTGCGAAAAACGTTAGTTTTATTGGCAATTTTTTATGTGTTTTCACAATTAAATTTAACTTTTTTTAAGGAAAAAAGAAGCTGCGGCGTGGAATGTGTCGAAAACAAAACTATTGTGATGATTTTTTTGATTTTTGTCTGACGTTTTTAAACATTTAGTGACTACTTAAAATTGTAATGAAGTAGGCCTGAGTTATGTACGGAGTACCCCACACAAAACATAACAACATAACATTCAACGAGCGGCCTGCAGGAGATAACATGCTTGCTGATAACGATGAGCTTGGGGAAATTGCTTTTACATAATATTGTAACAGTTACGGAAAAAGACGCCAAGCTCATGGTACGAAAAATTAACATTCGATGAGGCAGCTAGAGGAGTCCAGATTCGGCAGTCAGTGCATAGACACACAATAGAAAAAAAAGGAAAAGAAAAAATAAATGAATTGTAAAATTGTTCTTTGGAAATGTGTTTTTTTTTCTAAGTAAAAGCTACGGGATTCTTATCCCATAACTGGCGCAGTCGAGACTTTGTCAATCCGGAGGTCGCGTATCCATAAAAATAAAAACTTTTATCAAAAAGTGCAAGTGCATATTGCTAAAAAAAAAAAAAGAAGAAGAAGAAAGAAATACCAAAAATACAGACTGTACGTGAACCTCGCATCAAGTGAATATTGGTGTAAAGTGTATTGCAAAGAGGACCAGGGCACACCAATAGCGTGGAGAATTTTCATTTTTGGCCCAGGACGAACCTATACAACTAGCATTCCGGCAGAAACGTGAGTCAAGAAAAGAGTAAAAAGAATAATAATTACAAACTCATCCCTTCCCTAATATCCCGTGTATACTTAATTATTTATGTCTAAAAGAAATAATAATAGAAGATCAGAGTCGAATAGAAAAAAGAAATCGTTTTTGTATAGACCCTATCGTGTGCAGGACAGTGATATTGAGGAAGAACAAGCTTTTAATAATATGGCTCTAAACACAAGCATTAGCGGAGTTTCTGGTACGGGTGTAGGAAGTATTGATACAAATGACTTATCTTTAAACGGTACCGATGTAAACGGTGCGTTAGGTATAAGTAGTAATATAAGTCAATATTTAATAAACGGTGTAGCTTCTTCAATACCTACAAATACTAATATTAACTCAAATGCAACTGTACCAACAGTTACATGTACTAACAATAGAGCAAGTTCCAATTCAAATTCGAACGAATTAGAAAACATAAATTATATTTTTAATGCTTTAAAGATCCCGGACGCCATAAAAGACCTTCCACAATTCAATGGTAATCACCGGTTATTGTACGAATTTTTAAATAATGTTGAGGAGATTTTAGGCGTAATGCAACCAATTCAAAATTCTGCTTATAGTCGCATCATAATGAGGGCCATACGGAACAAAGTTACGGGTGAAGCAAACGAAGTCTTGAACATGTTTGGAACCCCATTAAATTGGCAACAAATTAAAACAAACCTAGTTCTACACTATTCCGACAAACGGAATGAAACGTCGCTCATTAGGGATCTCCATCAAATCAAACAATCAAATGATAGCATAGAAAAATTCTATTCTAAAATAATAGAGATTTTGTCAACTCTTAATAACCATTTAAAAATTCATGAACTTGACCCCAATGTTATTTATGCAAAAACTATGCTTTATTCGGAAATGTGCTTGAATACATTTTTAATCGGTTTAAAAGAGCCTCTTGGGTCTACCATCAGAGCAATGAGACCAGGTACCCTTCAAGAAGCATTTAGTTTTTGCATAAAAGAACAAAATTCATATTATATGAAATACAATAACCCAGCATTGAATATTCGAAATTTTAGACCACAATACACACAGTTAACATACCAGCAACCTTATACCAACAATAATCATACAAATACAGTCTACCCAAACCAAAGACCACAAATGTTTACTCATTCAGAAATCATTCAACCAATCACTTCAACTAGTAATATTTACCCTATAGGCCCAAATAATTACCCTCAACAACAAAATAAACAAATATACAATCCAAATAATTATCGTTTTCCGCAAAATTCACAAAATCAAATTGCGGTTGCTACTAGGCCGTTAAGTACCGCTCAACCAACTCCCATTCCAATGGACACATACAGCGGGAACACTCGGAATTCTAGAACCCAACAATCAAATATGTCACGACCATCTACCTTTACTAGCCAAAACAACCATGCATACAATATTAATAATAGCCCTACTCCAAACCGTAATAATAATTACTCGATCAGGGAGGTTCATAATATACAGACATATCCAATTGATTACCTAAACCCATCATCTTCATTAGGTACAAATCAATATAACCCAGATCAAGAATATTTTTCTGAGCTAGATCGGTATTTGCCTTTTCAGCAAGGAACAATAGATGATGATAATAATAATTATTACCAAGACCATGAACAAAAAAATGAAATAGATGACGGAAATTTTCAATAAATTGCCTCGGACAACAAATTGGATACCTTGAGATAAATAAACATAGTTCAGGTATATTGCCCTATATTAATATTCTCTCTAAAACTGGAAAAGTACTAAAATTTTTGATTGATACTGGAGCTTCATCAAACTTTATAAACCCTGAATTAACAAACCTTAATGAGCATAAAATCATAGAACCCATTTTCATAAATACAGTTTTTTCCAAATATAGTTTAAATAGGCAGATAACTCTCCCTGCATTTAAAGAATTTAAATCAGACGAGAAGTTTCAATTTCTTGTTTTCAAATTTCACTCCTATTTTGATGGGTTAATAGGTCTGGATATTTTGAAACAACTAAAAGCTAATGTTAATTTAAAAGACAAGCTTTTAGAAACAGAAAACGCATTCATACCTTTACATTTCAAACCCAACTACATATCAAACATTTTTAATGTTCTTCCAAATTCAAAAATTATAGCTAAGCTCCCAGTTGATATCGAAAAGGGTGACATTTATGTGCAGTCAACCATTGTAAATAAATTTCTTAAAATTCCTGAAGGCATTTACAAAGCGGCAGATTGGTATGGTAATTTCGAAGTTATCAATTTATCCGAACAAGAACAGAAATTATTCCTTGAACAACCCTTAAAGGTCGAGCCTTACAATAGTTTTAACGAAGTTAATAATATAAATATAACGTATAATTCTGACCAATTAGAAACAATACCAAGCAAAGATTTGTCAGAGATACTCAGAACGGATCACTTAAATTTAGAAGAAAGAAAAACGCTTTTCAAGTTATGTAGCCATTTTGATGATATATTTTTCAGAGAAGGTAATATACTCTCTTTCACAAATGCTGTAAAGCATCGAATTAGGACAAATGACGATATACCGATATATAACAAGTCATACAGATACCCTGAAATTCACAAAGCAGAGATAAAGTCACAAATCCAAGAACTCCTTAAGCAAGGTATTATACGACCAAGTTACTCTCCATGGAGTAGTCCAATATGGATTGTCCCTAAAAAGAAGGACGCGTCTAATAAACAAAAATGGCGGATGGTTGTGGATTACCGCAAACTTAACGAAAAGACAATTGGTGATCGATACCCTCTTCCTAATATCACAGATATTTTGGACAAACTGGGAAGGTCTACTTACTTTACAACCCTTGACTTAGCTTCTGGTTTCCATCAGATCGAAATCGATACCAGAGACGTAAATAAAACTGCGTTTACGGTAGACAATGGCCACTATGAGTTCATTCGTATGCCGTTTGGCTTAAAAAATGCCCCTTCCACCTTCCAAAGAGTCATGGATAATATTTTAAGTGACTTACAAGGAAAAATATGCCTCGTCTATATGGACGATATAATTGTCTTCTCTACTTCCCTGCAGGAGCACAAAGAAAATCTCTGGAAGGTATTTTCTAAATTACGGCAGTTTAATCTAAAGGTTCAGATGGATAAATCAGAGTTTATGTGCAAAGAAGTGGCATTTCTTGGCCATATAGTGACTTCGCAAGGAGTAAAACCTAACCCTGATAAAATCCTCGCAGTAAAGAACTTCCCTGTTCCTCGTACTTCAAAGCAAATTAAATCTTTTCTCGGCTTACTAGGATATTACCGAAAATTTATTCAAGACTTTGCTAAAATAACTAAACCTCTTACGGAATGTTTGAAAAAGGGAAGAGAAATCAAATTAGACCAGAGATATATTAGTTGTTTTGAACATTGCAAGGACATTCTAAGTAACGATCCACTTTTGCAATATCCTGATTTCCAACGACCGTTCAATTTGACTACTGACGCAAGTAACTTTGCGATTGGTGCAATTCTAAGTCAAGGTCCTATTGGAAACGATAAGCCAGTATCATACGCGTCACGTACTTTATCCGAAACAGAAACAAAGTACAGTACTGTGGAAAAGGAGCTACTAGCTATTGTTTGGGCAACCAAATATTTCCGCCCTTATCTATACGGACGTAAATTTCTCATAGTTACCGACCATAAACCTCTGACTTGGCTCTTTTCACTAAAAGATGCAAATTCCAAACTAGTAAGATGGCGTTTAAAACTCGAGGAATTTCAGTATGAGATTCGCTATAAAAAAGGTAAGGCAAATACCAATGCTGATGCGTTGAGTCGAGTAGAAATTAATATGAATGAGTCTTTGGAAAATAATATATCTGATTTAGAACAATGCTCTAGTCTTTCGACTTTCCACTCTGCCAGAGAAAATCTGGACGACGGTATACCTATTTCCGAAAGATCATTAAATGAGTTTACCGAACAACTAGTTCTAGCCAGGACAATCCAAGTAATGCGTCAACCTATGATTTACAAAAGACTATTTGAGTCAAAGCATCGTAAAATTTTTCGACAACCAAATTTACATGAGGAAAAAGTAATAACATCGATACTTAAAAACCACCTTAGTCCGAAGAAGCTTACGGCAGTGTTTACTGATGATGAAACTTTTAAGATAGTTCAAAACGTCTACGCAAAGTTTTTCGCAAACAGTAAAATATTTAAATTGATTCGTTGTTCAGTAAAGCTAACAGATTTAGTTAATAATGACGACCAGGATAAAGTTATAACTGATTATCATGAAAAATCCAATCATAGAGGAATAAATGAAACACTGCAGCATCTTCGACGAACCTACTATTTTCCAAATATGAGAAATAAAATAACAAAGGTCATTAATAATTGCGAAACATGTCAGTTATTAAAATATGATAGACACCCTCCAAAAGTGAAGTATGAAATAGCAGAAACACCAGATTTACCTTTAGATATCCTACACATAGATGTCTATGCTATACACAATAATCAGATCCTTACTATAATTGATCGATTTTCAAAGTTTGCTTCAGCTTTCATCCTATCAGCTAGAAACAGCATACAAATTATTCAATCTATAAGAACATTTTTCGCTCACCACGGCACACCCCAAAAAATAGTTTGTGATTCAGGCACAGAATTTAATTCAAGTTTGTTCAAAGAATTTTGCAACCAACACAACATTAATGTACATATTACGACACCTCAGAATTCTACGGGTAACTCGCCTGTAGAAAGGTTTCACTCCACTCTGACAGAAATCTATAGAGTAATATATGAGAAAAATAAAAAACAAATATGTCAGGATGTTTTAAATGAAGCTATCACCACCTATAATACAAGTATCCATTCAGTAACCAACCTCACACCAATAGAACTTCTTACAGGCAGGACCCCTAAGTTCAAACAATTCATAAACTATGAATCCGAACATGATTACTTAAATAAATTACAAGAATTCCAGAGAAGATTATACGAACAAATTAAGGGAAAAATAGAAAAACATAATAAAACAATAATAGATAAATTAAATAGAAACCGAGACACACCACCAATATTCGAAAAAAACGAAACGGTTTATGAGTTTAATAATAGACGTAATAAGCTTACACCCAGAGCAAAAAAATTAAGGGTAAAGTCCGACAAAAAAGTTACTGTTATAACAATAAATAAAGATAGGAAATCTCATAAAAATAAAATTAAAAGGAAACGTAAATATAAGATTTCTAACTCAGAATGTGTTGATCAGTTAATTCATAATGTTAATGTAGAAGATACGATTTAAGACTTTTTTAATGACAAGTGCAATGCACCAGCAAGATTGGCTACTGAAATGTCACTATGTGTGCGATATTTCTGCACCCATCCCAGAAACCGCATATATGTAAAAAATGCTTTAAAACAAAAAAAAAAAAAAAAAAAAAAAAAAAAATCCCTACACTTAATATCCTTTTACCTTGTTTCTTCTCAATTCTGATAAGCAGACAATAGCTAATGAATTTATAATATCTACCTACCTATTAAAAAAAAATTATTATAGTTTTTCGAACAGTATAATGAGTATACATAATTTGCCCTACGAATATCCCCATGCCTATTTTCGATCCCAATTCCCATGAGTCACTGTAATTGAATTCTTTTTCTCTTGATGATAAAACGTTTTTGCTACGGGTGTTACTATCAGCAATCGAAAAGAAAACAAAAACACCTCTTTGCAACATGTATACGAGTGGAAGTAAAGCACTGATGCATCAACATTAACCTCAAGACCAGCATCATAAGCATAACATTCAACATCGCTTCAGCTGCCCGGACATCATTTTATTTTTAACTGAGCAGCCTACACTTCAATCTGGGGGTGGAGAAGTTATGTACGGAGTACCCCACACAAAACATAACAACATAACATTCAACGAGCGGCCTGCAGGAGATAACATGCTTGCTGATAACGATGAGCTTGGGGAAATTGCTTTTACATAATATTGTAACAGTTACGGAAAAAGACGCCAAGCTCATGGTACGAAAAATTAACATTCGATGAGGCAGCTAGAGGAGTCCAGATTCGGCAGTCAGTGCATAGACACACAATAGAAAAAAAAGGAAAAGAAAAAATAAATGAATTGTAAAATTGTTCTTTGGAAATGTGTTTTTTTTTCTAAGTAAAAGCTACGGGATTCTTATCCCATAACTCCTGCACACGTGCTGCAGAGTTAGTGTATTCATTAATGCAACAAAAAAGAAAGACGATTGTACTAGCGCAGATTTTCGACGTTTATGAAAACACCCTATGGATCCACCATTTTCTTTCCATGAAATGTTGGTTTGTGCATGTAAGTCCATAATTTTAATTTAATTTCATTTTAAATGAATTAAATGTTCCGGAACGCAAAAACTAGAATGGTCGTGAACGTCACTTTTCCTACGTCAGCCACATATGCGAACTGTCAACTTAGTACTCAGTCAACTTAGTACGAATTTCTTCACTGACGTCAACTGAAACAGCTGCTAAAATGACCAATTTCCATCTGGTCAGACAGCTGTCAGACTTAGTAAACTAAATACTTGAAGGTCCCCATCAATTGCTTGGGAAAATTTGACATTTGTACTGCAGTGTTGCCAGCTTTTATAAGAGGTGTGGAGCCAAATTGAAAATGTCTGTAGCCAAAAATAACCAAACTCAAATATGAAGATCAAAAATGCGCATTTTTTGTAATTCATAGGCACAAAAATTCTGATTCAATTGTTTTTAAAGATGACAATATTAAATTAGAAAAAAACAACATAACAAGCTCGTAATTGAGAGACTTTTCCAGTTTCCATTTTCCAAGGTTTAACGAAAAAGACATTCTGCTGGAAGGGGGCATACCGCATACGGCACACCTGCTTGGACAGAGAGTTTTCATATTCACACATATCTTGTGAATTGATTTTACTGCTGAGATGTGAGAGTCTGTTCAAAAACTGTATGAATATGGAGTTGGCTTATTTGCAATTAAAGCTTTAGTTATATGGCATGAGTACGTTTGCAATTGAAGTAAGCATATTTTTTTAAGGAGCCTAAAAATCGCCAAACTTTCAAGTGAATATTATAAATTAAGATAATTCCCATATGACAATTTTAAGCAGCCAGTGAAAAAATTCGTGTATCCAAATCGGATATAAATAGCCAGTGCTGGTAACACTGTAGTATGATGGAACTCTCCGAAAATGATTTTCCGTTGCTTTTTCGCAGACCATTTGGATAAAAAAAATAAATAGTTGGCGCAACAGGTCTGAAGAGACCCTAGGCCTAGCTTCTCGCAACCATTCGTTTTGTGTGAGTTTTTCATTTTTGGAACGAATGGAAGGGATCTACAGTTTTATGCCGACTCCAAACGGCTAATTGAGAAGCTCTTTCAAGACATTTATACTCTCGGATGTTTGTCAGACGTTCGCGAGAGGTAGCGCAGCGGAAAAAAACCCTAAGTCGGAATTGGGTTTTTGCGGGATTCGAACCTGGGACTCCCGCATAGCAGTCCAACACACTAACCACTAAGCTACTGCGACTGGGTACGACCGGAAAATTTCGTTCAGCTGCATACTAGGCTTGGGATAAAAACGTATTTTCCACTAGAACTTGTTAGAGAATAGGTCCACATCACAAAGGTGTAAACCTGAATTAAAAATTCGTCCCACTTGTCAAAATGGAGCTTCCAAGTTTCAACTACATTTTTCTGCGTGTATATACGACGTGTGAGTGAAGTGGTTTACATGTTGAATTTCTTTGCTCTAAATTTAAAAAAAAAAAAAAAAAAAATTAATAATTGAGGTTTGTTTGTGTACCCAACCTTCTTGCAACAACTCATCTTTGTGAGTTTTTATTTCTAAAACGACTGGAAGGGGCCTACACTTGTATAGTAAGAAGCTCTTCACCGAAATTTATACTCTCGAATGATTTTCATATGTTCGCGAAAGGTGGCGCAGTGGACAAAGCCTTCAGATGTAATTTTTGCATTTTCCAACGATTGAACCTGGGACCGCTCGCACATTAGTCCAGCACACTAACCACTGAGCCATTATTTTCTACTTAATTCCTAGGTTAATGATCAACTCTATTTCTTCTCCACATCAACGATTTGCTTGGATCGACAAATAATAATATCTACAGCTTTGCAGATGACAGCACTCTTATATCCTCCATCTCGAACAATGGGCCTGTGAATACGGCTACATCACACAGTCAGAGATGTGAACAAATTAATTCTCTAAATGATGATCTGGACAAAATCTTGAAGTGGGGAAAGGACAATTTGGTTGTATTTAATGCAAACAAGACACAGTTCACAACATTTTCCAGAAAAAATGCATCAACAGTTCCTCAGATCCAAATGGATGACCATCCAATCCATCACAAGGACTCAATGCACCTTCTAGGAGTCACAGTCAACTCAGGAATCACATGGCAGAACCACATACACATATCCTATATCGCAAAATCGGCGTCCGCAAAGTTGAGCTACCTATTTAGAGCAAAGAGGTACTTTAGCCCCAAGCAACTTCTCCTTCTCTACAAAGCACAGGTTAGACCAGGCTTGGAATATTGTTCCTATATATGGAGCTCGGCCCCAAAACATTCACTTAACCTGCTTGATAGCATACAGAGACGAGCAGTTCGACTCATTGGAGACCCTACACTCACATCGAATCTACAACCGTTGGTGCACAGAAGACAAGTCGCTGACCTATGCTTGTTCTATAGGTACTTCCATGGTCGATGTTCTGAGGAACTCAAAGACATTATCCCTCGAAATGCAACTTTTGGGCGCCCAACAAGACAGGCTGCTAATGCTCATGACCATACAGTACACTTGACAACCGCGAGGACATCAACTTTCAAAAATTCCTTCTGTTACAGGACAAGCAAACTTTGGAACTCGCTTCCTGGGGGTATATTTCCAGAAGACTACAATTTGCAGCAATTTAAGTGCAGAACAAACATACATCTGCAGGCATCTCGGGGCGCTGTTGAAGCGTTATAGGTTCGCCTTTCCCGGGAGAAGTATATATAAAAAAAAAAAAAAAAAAAAAATAAAACACCGCTCATTATTTTGCCGATTTTAGTCTGAAAAAATTACCATCATTTCCGCCGGTATTACTTATGAACAACACATTTTATTAGTCGAATGCAATTATCTACTATTCCCTGTGGGATATCGGGCGCAAATAAAATTGCCACCTAAAATACCAACCTCCAAAATTCATAATTTATTTCAATTCAGTTCTCTCTCTAAAGATTTTGAAGAATGGCAGAAAACTATATCGAAATGAGTTCCGTAAAAAACATCAAACGATCTTGACATAACTCGTTTTTTTCTCTTTCAATTGCAGCTACCTAAAAAAAATTACCACAATCCCCAAGGTATTTGCGTTTGTTTTTCCCACATACAAGTCCGTTTCGAAATCAAATTCACACACAAATGCCGAGATGGTCACTCTCCCTGTCGCTCTAAGCCTAAGTTTAGTTTTTGTCCTCATGTGTTATTTCAGGCCGCAATTGCTGTTCCTATTATCCACATAGCAACTTTCAGTTTATTCCAATCCCAGTTATTTTGCTCTAAACATTTTCAACAAGTTTATTTCTTTTTGTGTTGGTAAGCTTCAAAGACGTCCTTTTTTGCATACACATCATTTATATTTTCCTTTCACGTGTGCCCCTCAACTTTGCCTAGATAATTCAAATTGTAACCACTTTTAGATTCCAAGGAAGCTGAAGCTGCACGCAGCGCATTCAACACCGCAGACAACCAAAGGAACAATCAACAACAACCAGGCAATATGCCACCAAGTATTAAAACCCAAGGAAACGATTTGCATTGTAAAAAAAAATCGTTTGAAGCTTGTTTATATTTTGTTATTCTTTTTTTGTTTCTAAATTATGATAAGTTGTATGTGTAAACAAATGTTTAACAATAAAGTACATTGGCATATAATGCTAACATAACTGTTGCTTTTTTTAATATAGTTCTCAATACCCAAGGGCATACTACCTCAGTATTCGGCGGAACGGAAAATTCTCCGATTTTATACGATTCGAACGACTTTTGCTACGAGGAAGAATTTCTTGTACTCACAAAGCAGCAAATGGCTGACCAATAACGAACGACCACAAAATTTCACCATTAAGGAGAATTTAATTTTTGTACTAGGCGCACAGAATATCATGCGGCAGACTTAGACCAAATACGATCCGTGGCTCCGCCTATCACACTTTTTCTGAAACGGGACAGAAAAACTAACAACTTCAGAACAGGGTGGCTCTAATGGCATAGTGTGAGAAAAAAGAAAAGTATTTTTGAGGCTGAGTTAAGGAAATATTCGATAAAAATTTGAAGTAATTATCCACACTGACATTGACAAACTAACCAAATACAAATGGCTGACAAATATGGAGCCAAAAAGAGAATTCCGAAAAGCCATTAACTTATTGGCACCTACAAAAATCTAGTTAGATATCCTTAAGTTGACTAGATTGGTGACTTTTCCTACGTGTCACTTGTACGAAATGTGCTCACTCTTTTCAAAAATTGGAACAAATGATAAATGAAAGACGGCAATTTAGTTTTTGTACTAGGCGAACAGAATATAATGCGGCAGACTTAGATCAAACATAGAAAGCACAAAGCACAGCCGGCTCTTAAAAATCCGTGGCTCCGCCTACTACATCTGATTTGAAACGGGACAATTTGCCACCAGCAACTTCAGAACAGGGTGACTCTAATGGCACAGTATTGAAAAACATTTTTTTTTATAAAGAATCCTATAAAGAATTACTCGATAAAATAACGTCTACAATTTCGACGTAGAGGAAAGAAACCAAAGTTCGTACGAAAGGTAAAGTTCCCACTTAACGTAAAGAATTTCTTCCAGCCTGTACTGACAAACTAGCCAAATACAATAGGCTGACCCATGACGACCAAAAGCAAGGTGCCAAAAAGTAATTCAACTTGTTGGTTGGGCGCATTTAAAAAATCTAGTTTAACAAAATCGCTGTCATTCGCCATTGCAAGACGACAATTTCATTTTTGTACTAGGCGAACAGAATATAATGCGGCAGACTTAGATCAAACATAGAAAGCACAAAGCACAGCCGGCTCTTAAAAATCCGTGGCTCCGCCTACTACATCTGATTTGAAACGGGACAATTTGCCACCAGCAACTTCAGAACAGGGTGACTCTAATGGCACAGTATTGGAAAACAATTTTTTTTTATTGATTCTCCTATAAAGAATTACTCGATAAAATAACGTCTACAATTTCGACGTAGAGGAAAGAAACCAAAGTTCGTACGAAAAGTAAAGTTCCCACTTAACGTAAAGAATTTCTTCCAGCCTGTACTGACAAACTAGCCAAATACAATAGGCTGACGCATGACGACCAAGCAAGGTTCCAAAAAGTAATTCAACTTGTTGGTTGGGCACATTTAAAAAATCTAGTTTAATAAAATCGCTGTCATTCACCATTGCAAGACGACAATTTCATTTTTGTACTAGGCGAACAGAATATAATGCGGCAGACTTAGATCAAACATAGAAAGCACAAAGCACAGCCGGCTCTTAAAAATCCGTGGCTCCGCCTACTACATCTGATTTGAAACGGGACAATTTGCCACCAGCAACTTCAGAACAGGGTGACTCTAATGGCACAGTATTGGAAAACATTTTTTTTTTTTTTATTGATTCTCCTATAAAGAATTACCCGATAAAATAACGTCTACAATTTCGACGTATAGGAAAGAAACCAAAGTTCGTACGAAAAGTAAGGTTCCTACTTAACGTAAAGAATTTCTTCTAGCCTGTACTGACAAACTAGCCAAATAAAATAGGCTGACCCATGACAACCAAAAGCAAGGTTCCAAAAAGTAATTCAACTTGTTGGTTGGACACATTTAAAAAATTTAGTTTAATAAAATCGCTGTCATTCACCATTGCAAGACGACAATTTCATTTTTGTACTAGGTGAACAGAATATAATGCGACAGACTTAGATCAAACATAGAAAGCACAAAGCACCGCCGGCTCTCAAAAATCCGTGGCTCCGCCTACTACATCTGATTTGAAACGGGACAATTTGCCACCAGCAACTTCAGAACAGGGTGACTCTAATGGCACAGTATTGGAAAACAATTTTTTTTTATTGATTCTCCTATAAAGAATTACTCGATAAAATAAAGTTTACAATTTCGACGTAGAGGAAAGAAACCAAAGTTCGTACGAAAAGTAAAGTTCCCACTTAACGTAAAGAATTTCTTTCAGCCCGTACTGACAAACTAGCCAAATACAATAGGCTGACGCATGACGACCAAAAGCAAGGTTCCAAAAAGTAATTCAACTTGTTGGTTGGGCACATTTAAAAAATCTATTTTAATAAAATCGCTGTCATTCACCATTGCAAGACGACAATTTCATTTTTGTACTAGGCGAACAGAATGAAATGCGGCAGACTTAGATCAAACATAGAAAGCACAAAGCACAGCCGGCTCTTAAAAATCCGTGGCTCCGCCTACTACATCTTTTTGAAACGGGACAATTTGCCAGCAGAAACTTCAGAACAGGGTGACTCTAATGGCACAGTATTGGAAAACAAACATTTTTTATTGATTCTCCTATAAAGAATTACTCGATAAAATAACTTCTACAATTTCTACGTAGAGGAAAGAAACCAAAGTTCGTACGAAAAGTAAAGTTCCCACTTAACGTAAAGAATTTCTTCCAGCCTGTACTGACAAACTAGCCAAATACAATAGGCTGACCCATGACAACCAAAAGCAAGGTTCCAAAAAGTAATTCAACTTGTTGGTTGGGCACATTTAAAAAATCTAGTTTAATAAAATCGCTGTCATTCACCATTGCAAGACGACAATTTCATTTTTGTACTAGGCGAACAGAATATAATGCGGCAGGGTTAGATCAAACATAGAAAGCCCAAAGAACAGCCGGCTCTTAAGAATCCGTGGCTCCGCCTACTACATCTGATTTGAAACGGGACAATTTGCCACCAGCAACTTCAGAACAGGGTGACTCTAATGGCACAGTATTGGAAAACAATTTTTTTTTATTGATTCTCCTATAAAGAATTACTCGATAAAATAACGTCTACAATTTCGACGTAGAGGCAAGAAACCAAAGTTCGTACGAAAAGTAAAGTTCCCACTTAACGTAAAGAATTTCTTCCAGCCTGTACTGACAAACTAGCCAAATACAATAGGCTGACCCATGACGACCAAAAGCAAGGTTCCAAAAAGTAATTCAACTTGTTGGTCGGGCACATTTAAAAAATCTAGTTTAATAAAATCGCTGTCATTCACCATTGCAAGACGACAATTTCATTTTTGTACTAGGCGAACAGAATATAATGCGGCAGACTTAGATCAAACATAGAAAGCACAAAGCACAGCCGGCTCTTAAAAATCCGTGGCTCCGCCTACTACATCTTATTTGAAACGGGACAATTTGCCACCAGCAACTTCAGAACAGGGTGACTCTAATGGCACAGTATTGGAAAACAAACATTTTTTATTGATTCTCCTATAAAGAATTACTCGATAAAATAACTTCTACAATTTCTACGTAGAGGAAAGAAACCAAAGTTCGTACGAAAAGTAAAGTTCCCACTTAACGTAAAGAATTTCTTCCAGCCTGTACTGACAAACTAGCCAAATACAATAGGCTGACCCATGACGACCAAAAGCAAGGTTCCAAAAAGTAATTCAACTTGTTGGTTGGGCACATTTAAAAAATCTAGTTTAATAAAATCGCTGTCATCCACCATGACGACAATTTCATTTTTGTACTAGGCGCACAGAAATTCACGCAGCAGACTTAAGGCAATCTCAGCACAGAAGTCGCAGCCGCCTCTGAATAGTTCGTGGCTTCGCCTCTCATACGTTTTCTGAAACGGTAGAATTTGCCACAAGCAACTTCGAAACAGGGTGACTCCCTACAGGTAAATATTCTCAAAGGGAGTGGAAATGATAGCACACCCCTTGCCTGGGGAAAACTGAATATACACAACAGACAATTCCTGCCAGTGGCGGTTGCAAATGAAATGGGATTCGCTTTGAGCTAAGGACCTTGGGCGGTTTATACGGGAGTCATGACTACTCCTCCTGTCCATAGAGAATGCAAGGCCTTGAGTTTTTTAATTGCCAACCACACCAATGGATGTTTAGTTTAAAAGCGCAAGTAAAGTTCAAACGGAAAAGAGTAATCCCATTACACTGGCCAAGATCTTTTGGCATGACCCTCGTTAGAGCGGACTAAAGCTTATCCGTCCGTGAAATCCCTTTGTATGCTGTGAACACCCATTGAATTGTGAAACCCAAAATGGATTAAATTCAAATTCAGTCTTAGTACTGGCAGCTAGCTCGAGTAATTAATATCACCGCAACATGGCCTGCTCCGCAAAACTTCTTAATTAAACAGAATTTGTATACATTTCCCAAAGGACGTTGGAATGAAAATCAAATATCAAAAGTATCGCATAATTCCCTTCTGACTCTAGGTATAGGTGGGTACTATCCCCAGAAAGACAACAAAAAAAGGGGAAAATAATCTCTAGAACAGTTTCCTCTTCCTAGCTCTTTGAATAAAAATAACAGCCAACGCAAATGTATTTCTATTTCTATTTCAAATTACATGCCTTAGATTCGCCTCGGCAAAGGAACACCATACAAAATTAATTGAGGCGAGCTTCACACTATATACGCAGGGATTCCTTTTGCTATTCCTCGATTGGTATTCATACTGCTGCTGTCCCAGAGCGCGCTCCCATCTCATCAGCCATACAATGCTGAAGAAAAAGGAAAGAATAACATGAACAGGAATGAGAAAAGTTTTTTTGTTTTTTCTTTCTGTTTACTTATATGTGACATTTTCTTTATCTAATTATGGCCAAAAAAAAACTGTATCTCAAGTTCATAAAAATATCTTGTCGTTTTTATGTCTCATTGAGCTGGATGTTAATGGGAAATAATTTAATTGAATGTGACCCCAAAGATGGGAAGTCAACCTCATTACGGTGTTGCAACCGGAAAAGTGCATATATTTTAATGAACGTCATTATGCATGAAAGTAATGCATTTGCAAATGGTTTCCCAAATAAATTGTCTCTGTTTTTGGCTCTGGTTCTGGTTCTGGCTCTGTTTCTGTCTCTGTCTCTGCATACGATGGCAGACAGTGGGGGAGGAAAATAAATTACCACGGGGAATAAAGTCGAGAATTTTACTAAAGCAAAGTAAAGCTCTTTCGGAGACCAGTTTTACCATCGAATTTGTTGGTAACGTTAGTTTAGTTTTCCAGTTTAATTTACTATTCTAATTGGAAAGGGGACTGCGTTTCTATTTCAGTTCTTCTAAATCTTGCTGCTCGCATGCAAATTTAAATTTTAGGTAGTGGTCTCTTTTTATTAACTGCTGGCAGGATATCTCCGAATTTTGTGCATGACCCGTCCCCCGCCACTTCCCCCTTAGTTTCGGAGTCTTCATAATTTTTTAAGACACTACACTAAACAAATAGTCTTTTTAAATAGAAATTATGTTTATTGGTAGCGAAGGGAATCTAAAACCCCCCAAAAAAGGGGGTCAGAGGGCTTTTTTTGGAATAATATGCTGAAACTGTGTTGGAGGGGTCTCATATCTTTCGATTTTGTGCAAATGTCATGAAAGAGCTTCTCAATTAGCCGATTGGACTCGGCAACAAAATTGTAAATCCCTTCCATTCGTCCCAAAAATTAAAAAAATTCGCGCAGAAAAAACGAATGGTTTTGAGAAGATAGGCCAGCTTGTATTAGTTTATAAGATATTGTATTTTAAAATGCAAGCCTGTAGATAAATAAATAATAATAAAAATGTCTTTGCACGCCTGGTGCTTTATATTTAATATTTAAATGAAACTGTGTAGTTTTCAAAAGGGCTTTTCAAACTTCATAGTACAGTTTTAGCGTTTTACCCCTCTAAAAAGGGGGTCAGTGGCCTGAAACTTCGTACTGTGCGCATTTTGGAAAGCACCGAAACATCAGACTTTTAATGGTAAATCAAAAGAGGCTTTAGAAACCAGTTTTTGGAGGTTAAAATTCTGAAACTATGCGCTCTTTATAAGGGATTTGTGATACTAACCGCTCACCATAGCGATGTGCGATTTTTCATGATGATAGAGGATGAAAATTACGGTGATATGTGCTGCCCTCTTTCGGAAAATTTGAAATCCGTATATCTTTTAAATTAGTTGACCGATTGCAATGAAACAAAACTCGATTAATCCACCTGTAATGTCTGAGACGTGTATATGAATGGGGTGAGTATTTTAAACGTGATGCCTTAACAAATCCAAGTCCAGAAGGACCGTTTTATAATATGTAGAGATGTGTTTTAGGAAATTTTGATTTTATGCCAAAAACCCTGTCTTGGGACACCGAACGGACAGTTGATTTGATTTGAAACTTTGAGCAGGCACAGTATACTAAATCAATTGCACTGCCAATACCAAATCAATTGCTTTGGAGTGTAATTTTCAATAGTGTTTCCCATTATTTTCTTAGCACTATGGTCAATCTTCTAATGAAAGCGCCACGCAACACTTTCCGCTTGAAATGAATGTGCCCATAGTCGTGTATAGTGAAGAGGTCGTTGGAGGATTAAAAATAATCTGCCCGTATTACCCCGTGATGATAGTTGGTTTCTATTGTTATCCTAGTGAATGCATTCACTCGACCACACCGAAACTCTTTTATGACTTCGCACGACCATTGCCAGGGATGTTCGGTGCTGTGTAATTTAAACTCCCAGCACTCACATTAAAAGGGAAAACGAGGCAAAACTTTTCCACCAAGTGTATTATATTCCAAACTGTACCATAACCGTGAATCAAAGCAGCTCCCCTTCGCAGTGGCAGCGGTAGCGGTAGCAGGAATCCAGTGAACGAACTCGTCCTATACAGCAATTGTTCTTCATCAAAAATTTGGTGCTTCAAAGTGCTTGAAGTCGGTGTGTAGCTGGAGGTACATACAACATACCTACAGCAGTCTGCTTGTGCACCTAACTTTTATGTCGACGTTGTTTTGTTATGGCGCGACCATTCGTTTTTCGCTTTGCTTGACTTGGTTCGGGGTGCTTCCTTTGCAAAGTTAACACACGGGAAGACGGAAGAGGGCGGGAATGATGGGAAAGTTTTGTGTCCCGTTTTGGAGATGCCCCACATACATACATCCAAGTGTGTATAGATTTTCATTATGCTTCTTTTCCGCTGGTGTAGTTGCTGCGATTTTGTTTTTTCGTTGCCGGCTTAAGATGCTTGTCTCGCGTCAGTTAAGTGTACCGACAACATAAACTGAGAGGTATGTAGTACGTACAGAGAGATAGGACATGTAGGAGCAGCTTTAATGCAAAAGAACACAAGTTTGGTATTGGTATGCTATGGAGCCAGGGTACCTAACCTACATTTTTGTTTTTCCGCTCCTTTATATTGTGAATTTTGTTTTTGTTTTTTTAATGCAAGCACCTTTAGCGAAGTGAGTATCTTTTCGTCACATAAAGAGCATTGTGCGAAGACGCTCTGTGTGTGTGTGTGTTCCTTCTCATAGTTGCTGCCAAAAGCCCACTTATCGTGTTGTTCCTTATTATTATTTGCTTGCAGGGTTCTTATTATTATTTTCTTTTTCTCTTTTTATTCCTTTTTGATAAAAGCAAACGAATATCAGCAGCATCGCCAGGGATTTTGTTGTCATGTTACCCCCTTATTCGTATATGAAGACGTCCTTGAGTAAATGTAAAAGGGAAAGGGCTGTTACATGTTACTGTGTTTGATGTTGATGATGATGCTTGTGCTATTACACGGAGTTGTGTTATTCCATTTAATGTCCTTTTATTTATTACATCTCGAGTTCCTTGCACTTTGCGAAAGCGAAATTATTGTGTCAGAATGTATGGAGATCTAAGTAAATATGCGGAATTATTGTTGGGGGAGGTGACTCTCGCTCTCATTGTGTGTATATGACTTCGTTTGTTCGCCAGAAGTCGTAGGACGAACGGTCGCTTTAACGACTTATGTTCTTCACGTCAAATTAAGATGATTGTTTCGGTATCAAAGGGGCGGAAATGGTTCTTTTCGAGATATATATATGCCAACGAGAATTGGGTTTTGGGGGAAATTCATTCGCAGAAGAAACAGCGGTAATTACTCAGAAGCACAACTTATTGGACACGCATTTGGGACGACTTTTATTCTTAATTGGGTAACGTCCTCATTACATATGGCATGCTTTTCATGGGTTCAGCAGATTGGATAATAAACAGGTCTACTGTGGGTAGCGACGCATTTTCTTCAATATAATTGAGTTGGCAACGACTGGGATTGGAAGCAACGGAATTAATTTCATAGCCGCTTTTAGTAAGAATATATTTTTGAATAAGTGACTGCGATAGGAGGTCGGTTTGGGTAATTTTACCGCCAGAAGAATTTTTTAAACATTTCAATTATATTTATCAAGGACGTACGTGTGTCCTCGTCTCATTCAATTTCCAATTAATCAGTTTCGACGTATATAAAAAAGAGAGAGATTGCAGCCCGCAGTTGGCACCAAAAAGGTCAAATATTTTTAACGAAACTATCACCAGATGTTGCCGATTTGAGCCTTAAATTGCATCCTGAGTGAAAAAAGCTGTGTGCGCTTGGGTCACATCGGCTTTCCCAAATAAAGTCAAGTGTCGCGCTCCAAATTTTGGTGTCGACTTTAAATTTATGGAACCTCACAACTGCGAAATTTGTATGGAAAATAAAGCCACTAAACTAACTACTAAAAATTTGAGTCGAAAATAAAAATGTTTATACCTATGCAAGGCCCAATTAGTTCCCCTTACTTTTGGCCACGCAATCAGCAAAAGGTATTGAAAATATTTCAAACCAAACCGTCTTGCCTTTGAAAAAATCCGTTGGTTGAGACTCCCTAAATAAATACACTTGTGATGCCACATCACTGCTTAAGATTCCACATTGAATCCAATCCCTCCTATTAACTTATTTTTCATCAGCAAAAAATAAACAAAAGACTCTCAAAGCAGCAGGGCTTTTGAAAGGTTTTTTTTTTTTCTTTTTTTTTTTTTTGCTTTCGTAGGTTATTCATTTGAAACCACCATTAGACACACAACTGTCAGAATCATAAATGCGAAAACATTGTCTCGGTAGGAAGCCAAAACGAATCGCAGAGGATATACTTTACAAAGTGAATAGAAAGCAACCCACCGAGGTTGTCATCTATCCCAGTTTCCTCCACTTTTCCCCCACTTCTAGCCTGCTTACAGACCTTAACGGAAAGGTTCCATGTGTGTGCGGTATGTTTCTCTGCATTATTTGTAATTTTTTTTTTTATGCCGAAGCTATTCCTTTCCATCAAAAAATACTAAAGAATTATTATCCAGCCGTTGGGATCACTACCACTTTGGTTAGGAAAAAAAAAGGAAAGAAACAAAAAAAATTAAGAGGATGTATAAAAATGGGCCCACCGGTCCCTACATAATCGTCTTGAAGCATTATCCTAATGCCATTTGCACAGGCCAGAGTTTACCATTAAATTGTATTACGGGCCGGCTACGGCCTCTGGCCAACGGCCATGTCTCTCTTTTGTATGTGTCATAATAACCAGGTTGGTGCTTGGTGGTGGCATAATACAATACATTTATTATGATTGTACTTATTCTTCCTGTACGGGGTAGAGCGTTTCCTCCCTGCAAACTTCATAAATGAGCTTTTATTATATGCCTATGTGGGCAGTGGTTCCTCTTAGTTCTACTCTTCTTTTTTTTTTTTCTTGGAGTCAGCGATGCTTATGATGATGGTGATGACAACTCTGCTGTTTTTTGAAAGGAGTAGGTATGGTATACCCTGGGTAGTACACGAAAGGTCATGGTGAGTGAGTAAATATACCATTTTCAGATCCTGCCCTTACCATTCTGACTCCCCCTCGAGTTCTACAAAAAATAATAATAATTCTTTCGCCCCGTTTTGCAGACTTTCGGAGCTGCCGCTCCTGCATCCCTTTTCCGCATGAATGACTGCTGCGAAAGAGAGAGAGTGAGTGAGCAGTGTGCGTGGATATTTGCAGTTAAAAATGACACAAAGAGACATTTTCACATTTCTTCCCATTCTAGGAAATGAAAAAAAAAGAAGCCACCTACAAAAAAGGACTAACTAAAAAAGAGGAACTTCCATTCATAAGAAAAAATAATGGAAAACCTTCATTTGCTCAGATGAAGATGACTTATCGGCGGAAGTTATTATATAGTAAGGTTAAATGGAATGGACCGTGGACCATGGACCGTAGACGGTTTCCCAGCGAGATGGAACGATTCCTTGGTTGTTCTTGATTTGTTGCTGAACAGCTTATGTATTTGCTTTTTATATTCTCCTCCTTGTGTTATTTGAATAAAGGACTTTTGTCAACTTTATGAAGAGTTGTGTTTGTCTTAATTTGTTCCTATTTAGTTGGGAATTTTAATGAGCTACTCACTCTCTGTATTGTATCTGGCATCTGACGTTTTGAGCCCCTTTTGTCGTTGTTCAGACGATTTAAACGAACAGGTCTCATTATGTACCCTGCTGTCAGTTTGCAGTTCTTGTTTGATTTTGAAAGTTTCTCGCAAATCGTAGTTGGAATAAAATTCCGCTCGCATATTTACCCCCTTTGGAAAGTTTTACAAGAGTTCAAAGTAATTCTGCAGGTGGCTTCCATCATCATTATCGTCCTTGTAAACGAAGTAATCGGAGGGAAGGTGAATTCATTTTCGGAATAAAGTTTTTCGTTCTTCCTACTTTTTTTCTTCTTTTTTTTTTTGTGTATTTTTGGACCAACCCCATGCTCGTGTGCTCTTCGTGCACCTGTAGAAAGTTACTCTTTAATGTTTGTCTTACCCAATTGGGGCCATTGTAATCAGCATTGTTGCAGCATCCGACGCCATTTGGCGTAATAGGTGCCAGTGGCCTGCAAAATGATGGCGCTGTCTGCATATTGCTTCATTAAAAATGTACTTTTGCCACCACGACGGAGGGAAATATGAAAATAATTACAAACTTTTATCGAAGTGGATTTTTCGAAAAGCTGACGATGTATAAACAAGCAGCAGCCGGGGGGTGGCTAAAAAATTCAAAAGTATTTTCCAGCAGATAATTCTCGAATAAATTGCGAGTGAAAATGTATGCACAATAAGATGGAATTTCATTACACAAGTATTTTTTTTTATTTTTAGATGCGACCACCAGAGCAGTGGCAGATTCCCTTTTTTTCAAACGGATGGTTCTGCGTTGTTTTTTTTTACCAGGAATTGGAATATTTTTGCTATACAGGGGAATGTAAAAAAACAACATTTAAATTAAGTTGTGGTAGGTAGAGAAATAAATACCAAAAGCTGATTACTTGTTTTTAATTAGAGCTTCTTACGCGCACAGGCGGAAGACTTTTATTACCCTTTGTAAAATCCAAATGATAACTTTTTGCTACTTTTTCGTAGACCTCCTAGTGCCAAGTTGGTTGTGGTGAGAGTCGGGTTACAAGGTGAAGGGAGAAAGCAGTTTTTTTTTGTCGGCAAACATTTGAAGCGAGCGCCAGATAAGAAGTTGTAATCCTTCAAAACCACGGCTACTTTAAATGCAATTCAACGTGATTTGTTCTACTGAAATTTATGTCGTTTTCCATTGGGCAAAAAGATGGGACAGGAATTTCTTATGAAACCGTTTCATTGGCACAAAAACAACCTAACATAATATTCTGGTGATTCTGAGAAGAGAATTTCGCTCAACACTATTCCAAAACAAGAATTTTCGAGACTTTTAAATAAGAGACTGGACTGGATATCGGTTTCTGAGTAATACTGCTTTTACAACATCACACATTCCGAAAACGGAAAATTAAATGGGTGCCCAGTACTAAATAGCCGTGCGACTGAAAGGGACAGCAGAAACTAACACGCAAAAATACGTGACACGTATTTTGGTCGGCCATTTTGTTTACGCGGTAGAATTTTTTATGAGAAAGTTCAGGGTGTTGATATTTTTATAGCGATCGCTGAAGAAATTTCACTTTCCTATAAAACAAAATGGCTTCCGCAAGCGATGAATGGACAATTATTTATTTATTTCGTATAACTGATTGATGAATTGTTGTTCTAATTTACTGACACTAATTACCGCTCTCTTTTGACCTGTTTTAAATCAGAAATAGGAACGTTTTCAAGGGATTGCAGAAATGTTGGTCGCCGGTGTTTTGTTTCCATTTCACGTATCTATAACTATGGATAGATCATCCATGACACTTCAGGCGTCTGATTTGTGATCTCATTCTTGGGCTGCTTCCACACCGGATGGAACAAAACGCCTTAGACAAACAAAACTGTTTTTCTGTGTGTTTCTGGAATTTAAATACACACATTTAAATACGAGCGTCCATAATTAATACCTAAGGCAAAAAAAAAAAAAAACAAGAAAACAAAATATGTAAGGCGTTTTGTTCCATCCGGTGTGGAAGCTGCCTTACGCTTTTATTAGCATTGACTGGGGGCAAACGGATTTCCATGTCCCATCTCGTGTAACAAATCGCTACAGTGATGTTTTAAATTCAATAGGTACGTATTAAGAAGGGATTCAAAAACCCCCACATCTGTATTTAGGTATGTGTTCCATCTCAATGAAATTCTGACCACTATTTTCATGGAGACAAAGAAAAAGCCTCTCAGACGTTCGGACTCAGATCTCAGACTAAAATAATTAATAAATTATAATTTTAAAAGCTCCAATTGCATCCATAAAACAGGAGTCCATATCCATGAACGTTCCTCGTCCCTATTAAAGGAGTCAATCCTTCCCTTCCTTCCTTGTCGAATTCCACATAATAGGTGATGATTTCAGCACTTCTTTTATTCCCTCGGACATTAATTCTTTTCTTCTTTTCTTCTTTTCTCCTGTTCATTTTTTCTCCCTCTCTCTTTATATGTTTTTTTGTTCTGGCTTCCACTTCATACTTCTTAGTTCTTACATGCCTGAACAGTTTCCCAAATCTAACGAGACGAAAATCTCTGTGAAGTGTTGTTTTCGTGTTCTTGCTCCCTAATTCGGGTGATTATTTCTTCCTTATCCAAGCTCTGCCTGCTATACTTTGTGTGTCTGGCAGAATGTTCATTCCGTAGAAGTGAGACTGAAAATGTCGCTTTCAATACCAAGAAAAATGAATGTGAACTCGCTTCACTGGTTTTAATCTTTTAAATGTCATTTAGTTCAAATTTATAATTAAATTTCGTGTCAAATTTGTGAGTCAATAGAGAATTGACAATCGAAAATATATATATATATATAAATACATTGAATGGATATTTGATTTTGGGCAGAGGATTTTGGCGGCTTTGAAGTTTCGAACTCCGACTTACTTCTTGTGCAAGCCGGTGGCTAAAAGTGCTTTCATTACATATTAAAGTTTTTGGCAGAACTACAAAGGCTGTATCAATCGGCTCTGCGAAATAAGACCCCAGGAATTAAGGCCCCAAAAGTAAAATTGGGACACATTTTCGGGATAAAATTATACCCCATTTTAAAAATAGAAATTCGACCAAAATGGAAGGAAGCTTGTGTTTTTAATTAATGGCTTTAAACGCTCCATTTTTTCAGTTATTCTAGTACTCGCTTACATCAATGTAAAATGTAAGAAACGCGTTGAAAATCACACGATTTGTTCATCTATGCTGTTACTCGCTGATGGTTTTCAACGGGAGGTTTAGAGTGAGTGCGTGTCTATTTGAAATTTAAATAAATCGCTCGATTTGATCCGATAATCTTTTCTTGAAAACCATTAGCCAGTAATTGAACAAATCGCGCGATATTTTCAGTCCGCGACGGATAAAAGAAACCTTAAAAACCCAAAAAAAAAGTTTCTTAAAAGCTATTTTTTCTCAGATTAGTGTTTCCTATATCCTTCGTTGACTGTATTTAGGCGCTAGCTTAAAGTACTATGGTGCAGAGCCTTTAAATGCGTAAAAACAACGTCCTTGCACCACATGAGTTGTAAAAAGGCAAAGGCTTATTGTTTTCCGCGCAACCAAGACCTTATTCATAAATCAGAATACCCCACAGGCTGCAGACCTCCCGCCACTTACTTTAAGGGAAATTATTTTTAAAAGACCAAACACTTGTGAGTCGTACTCGAAGTACCAACCGTGGGTGTAAAGACAGACTTTTTAGCTGCAGGCACTCCCCTTAACCGTGACCACCAGGTTCTGCTTTCAAGTACGTAATTTGAAAGTCAGTTTCCTGGAAAATAGGCTTGGCTCGATATAATTCTTATAGAAAATTGTTTGAGCGGCATATGCTATAACAAGAAAAATTCTCCATTCACTTGCATTGTCTGCAGGACTTTCCCCACCCTGCTCCACATACAACTGACAACCAAAGTCCCACTCAAAGACCACATATAGCATTCCCCCATTTTTGCACTCCGTTCCAAATTAAATCCGCACGGGATTCCTCTAATTTCTCATCGCCAGTGCATTCCAAACTCGCTCAGGTAATTTTCTCGGGTTACCATTTTAAACTACTCGAGGAATGACCATGAGCAACCAGACTTGCCACCTTTAGAGAGAAAAAAAAAAAAAAAAAGAACCCAACCACAAAAATGTTTCCTCTGTGAAACGGAAACCCACACTGTAGTCCGAATTAAATATTCAACACCGACGTGCCGAATTGAAATTCAACAAGTTATTTCTCGACGTGCACGCACTCATGAAATCCAGCAGAGCATTGTTCTGCTGCTGCCGCACACTAAACCCCATTGTAACATTCTTTGGGCAAATTTTCGTTCGCTTTCTGTGATTTTTCTTCGAAGTCAAAGCACTTTTCACTCGAGACTTTTTCGTCTGTCCCTTAACGAAGGGATAATTCCCTACGTTCTGTGCTGGTGCTGGTGCTGGTGCTGGTGCTGGTGCTGTGCATGTGTCAACCCTCTTCTGTCATCTAGGGGACAAGTAAAAAATGCAAATGAATGACGCAGATGGATTGAGAGAAGGGAAATGAATTAAATTTTGCAAAAATTGGGACAGCACATAATTAGAGTGTGGAAAAGGAGAGCAACCTCCCGCAACAAAGGGGATATGTCTGAAAGTTTATGCAAAATCCTAACATACCTGGTAGTCCATGGAGTTGCCATATCCCATGTGATTACATGAGCACGAACAATGCTTGATATGATGCTCCAGTTCGTCGTCAAACACATTTGTGCAGGCGCTCTGATGGTGGTGTTGTGCTCCGCCAGCAGCGGCTCCTATTGGTGCTGCATTTCCTGTTGATAGTGTTGACTTTGTTGATTGTATTGATTTAACTAAATCATTGAAATGATTTGTCGACCTGCAACTGTCATCATGCAAGGGCCCCTTAGGCGCTGCTTCCATGTCAAAGTCGTCGTCGCACCGAACATCCAGTGCGCTGGCATCAATCGAGCAACCGGACATCAGGAGACTTTTTGTCGGGCTCTTTCGAATTGTGCATGTTATTCCCATAATGCTGCCACCGGTGGCACTGCTGTTGCTGCTGCTGCCGCCGCTCCGTCCAATACTGTCACAACCAGTTAAACTTAGAAAGCTTTTGTGTCGATGCTTCGGTGGCTGTGGTCTTCTTGTGCCACCGACATGTGAACTGCTGCAATTGCCATTGGCGAGGATGTCATCATCTATGGGATCGACACCGACACTGTCGTCGTGAATTAAGGAGGAAATCTTCAAGGGCCGGGATGCACCCACACCGGCCAGCAGCTTCTTTTCGCCCGCACCAGCACACCCACCACCAGTTGCTGATAGGGAGGACGTGGCCGAAGCAATTGATGGTGGAACTTCCGGTGAATTAGACTTGGTGGAAGTGGCCGAGAACAGCATTAATCGCATCATATCTATAGAGTCCTTGGTGAGCGGCACCGTGCACGAGCCACTGTCGGTCGAGTCGTAATCGTTGTTATCACTCAGACTGCCCGATTGTCCGAAACCAAAACCACTTCCACCCGCACAACTGGTGTAATTGCAATTATAATTGCTCCGGCTGCGACGTCTTTCAAGAGAGCCCGATACAGCAGAACCGCCGCCACCCTTCTTGCCCAATATCTGCTGATGTAGACTCCTAAAGTGGCGCCGCACAGCAGGACCACCGGAATGCGATAAAGTCGCACACCTTCGAATCGGAGGTGGTGTGAAAATGGGTGAAGCAGTAAATTGTGGCGGCGAGAAAGTTCCGCTTGGCTTAGCAAATGATGACAGTAGCGACGACGAGAATGGCTGCGCGGCAGGGGAGTTTTTCTTCTTCTTCAGCGATAGGGTTGAGGCGGCCACATCGGAGCGCAAAAGTGTTAGAGGTATCGGTGGAACGTCCAGGCCATCGTCTAAATCACCACAATGCTCATTGATTGTGGGTAGGATTATTTGTGGCTGCTGTGACGACGAGGAAGAGGAGGATGCACTGGCAGCTGGAGGGGGGCTTTTAAATAAATTCGATTCACTTATCGCACGAAATTGAGCTTGTTCCTCCTCTTCGAGTGCCTTGAGAGCACGTAGATCCCATTCCCCGGATGTCATTAACCGTGTCTTTCGAAACTTTTCTATCTGCACACAATGAAAAATTTGTTCCTCGCTTCTCTTTCACCTTCACTTCATTTTTATTTCACTTTAATTGCAATGGAACGCGACAAAAATTCAAATGGAATTTCGAAAATAATTTATTCCGCCAAATATCATCGCGCACTTGGTGTGTTGAAATTGGCCAACACTCACTCGAACGCGGCGCCGTGTCTTATCGCGTTTATCACGCCTCGTAGTCTGATTCACAACTGAAGTGGTAACAACAATCGTTATCCATTATATTGCACACAGGAACGTCTTGTTTTGTGTTCGGTTCCCTGAAACAGACTTCCAAAGAGTCAGATGAATCGGGTCCGTGGTACTGGTAGTGGTAGATTGTAGTGGCCTTATCACCTTGCTATTGCTACCCCCAAGTACTGAAATCCAGAGCCAGCGAGCTTGGGTTCCACAAAATGTGAAAAAGCTTTTTCGTTTGCCTTTCGGGTGGTGCTGGGCGCGGGGGTTGTGCAGGACTTGCAAGAGTGGCCAAATGAACGGCGGTATGGGATTGAGCTCCATCCCCATTTCCACCTGTTTTGAAATGTTTTTTTTTTTTTCTGTTCGCTGGGTGAGTGTAGCCAGAGAGGGAGAGGTAAGGTCGTCATGCTGGTTTGGAACTGTTGTGCTACCTACTGTGCGAACTTCCTAGGGCTGTACAACAGACATTCGGGAAGAACCTTTACAGAGAGTAGTAAAAACAACAATTATGAAAACTTTGATCCTCAAAAGCGGTAGCTAACCTATTTTCATGGAGAAAATAACTGGAGATTTCACTTTGAAAAATAAGTTTGAGTAAGCATTGGGGGAGTCGGAACTTTGCGTTTAGTTCTTGTAGAAAATTCCTTTCCAACCGCCACAGAAGATAAAAGGGAACGTATTTTCTGGTACCGGTACTGGCAACGACTTAAGACCCTTTCATCGAAATAGATTCAATTTTTAATTCGTGTACTTCTTTTAGAATTTGGCCGCTGCTTCGATTTCCCAGAAGTGATGGCTAATTATATCTTAAATAGGTTACTTGTTAATAGAATTTTACAGAGGGACTGGCATGTTTAAAAATAGTGAGTGGGGAACTTGAACTGACTGTTGATTTGCGTTACTACGCGGGTATTCGGTTTTAATGAGGAGTTGGAGACTCCGGACTTTCCTATTATGCAGTGTTGCCAAGGGATTACAAAATTTGGAACAGTTTTCTTGAAACTCCCTTCACATGAAATCAAGGGAGAAAATCCTTAACAAGTTTAGGGTTATTTGCATTGCTAACGGGTAGCGACATAAAAAATGGCGTGTGTATATAGTGAAAAAAAAGTCCCAACACAATCTTAGCTAACTGCCTCCAGTTGCGCACTCCAAGTTGAGGTCCCCCTGCACTTGTGCGCGCCATCTTAGTCGGCTGATGCGCACTTTTCTGATCAGGTCGATGTCGCTGTACAGATCGTAGGGTTCGCTGTTAAATCTCCTTCTCCAAATCCTGTCACAGCAAATGGGACCGAAAATCACTCGAAGAATTTTGCGTTCAAAACGACTAAGGAGATCTTCATGCGCCTTTGATAACGTCCATGCTTCTGGGCCATATAGAGTAGGACTGGGATGATGAGGGTCTTATATAGAGTCTCCTTTGTGTTTCTTGACAAGGCCTTACTTCTCCGTTGCATTCTTAGGCCAAAGAAACAGCGGTTGGCAAGTGAAACTCTTCGCTTGATTTCTGATGTGATGCGTTGTCAGAATTTATAGCGGAGCCGAGGTAGACAAAGTCCCTAACTACCTCAAAATGATAACTTAGACAGTCGTGACTTTCTGTCCGATTCGTCGATGTTGTGTGTCCCTTCTTGTTGACAGCATGTATTTTGGCACTACTAAACCCATTTTTGCCGCTTCTGTACTAATAGTTGCAAACGCACCAGTGACAGCTCGCTGTGTTCTGTCAATGATGTCAATGTCGTCAGCGTATGCAAGTAGTTGCACAGACTTTTGGAAGATTGTGCCCCTTATATTGGCTTGCGAATTTCGCACAATTTTCTCAAGTATTATGTTGAAGAAGTCACACGACAGAGCATCACCTTATCTAAGTCCTTTTTTGACATCAAAGGTCCCGGTGAGATTGTTACCGACCATTATGGAGTAGCGAGCATTCTCTATCGTCATTCTGCACAATCTGATAAGTTTGACAGGGATGGCAAAACTAGACATGGCTCAGTATAGCTCGTCTCTATAAAAGCTGTCATATTATATACGGACTCAAAAATTGATAAATTTTTTCCAGGACCAGCAGTATTGTGAATATTTGGTCGAGCTTCTCAATTAGCCGTTTGGATTCGGCATAAAATTGTAGATCCTTTCCATTCGTTCCAAAAATGAACTCCCACAAAACGAATGGTTGTGAGGAACTAGGCCTTGGGTTCCTCCGGTCCTGTTGCGCCGACTATTTTTTTTTTTTTTTTTTTTTGTTAAGGAGACTAACGCCTCTATAGTTGGTGGAGAGGGTCTCCTTTCGTGTGGATTGGGCAGGCAATGCCATTCTTCAGGAATATACATTTTTTTTTTCGGAGAAGCCGGTGTTCTTGCCTCGTCTTTTGCTCTTTAGATTTGTGAACGGCTGAAAGTCGAAGTTAAAAATTGTTATGAGTTGATTAAATGAATAAATTTGTTCTATCAATAGCACAAAACTTTTATGAAATTTACAAAAAACAAACGTAAACACATCACACCTTCTTGTGTACCCCTATGAGAACAAAAGAAGGTTTGATAAACTACGACCAGAAAAGAATCAGCTAGGGAACGCAGCGCTTGGTTTGCTGAGCAAATCCTAGTTTGTCTATTTGTATGTGGGTTTAAACAAGTATCACGATAAAACTTCTGGTTCAATTTAAGAGAGTTCCTCAGACAAACCTAACTGATTGCAACAAACTAATTCAATAGGTATTCGAATTTAAACATATTCTCAAAAAAACAAAAAATGACGGTCGTAAAAGGCACGTAGTAAACGTGTTAAAAAGACGACTACCTATATAAATCCACCAAATAAGAGATTCGACATCTGGCAGTACGAAAAAGACCAGCAACCGAGACAGAAACTTTGGAAAAGGCGAACATCCGTTTCCGTCATGTTTTGTGCTGAAACCATACTTTTCCCATATCCTGCTGATCCACACGTGACTCATTACTCCAACTTTGTGCCGTTTTCACTAGCTCCAAAGTACACATAAACGACTATCTACTGCGAGTACCTACTAATTAATAAGTAAGCCCCTCAAATAGTTACGTAAACGACGCTCATTTTGGCAATGCATCTTGCTACCATGTTCAGTTTTTTTTTCCCTGCCATTCTCATAATTACACAGAACATTAGCCATACAACCTTGGCCTGAAAAAAAAAACTCCATCATAATGCAAAGGTCGGCAATTAATTGTCAAACAAGGGCAATGGCAAACAATGAAGACCACTGTGTTTTATCGCCCCCCATTCTCTTGATTAAAAAAACATCCACAAGCTATAAATGCTGTCGCTCTCTTGTGCGCTCATCAAATATTTCTTTTTAATTCCGAAACATTTAGCACTGTTGTTTGCCAGGGATGTGTCCTTTGTAATGTAAATACGCCGGTGCACCCAGCCAACGGCACCCATTCCCTTAGATTAACCATTTGTCGCCGTGGAAGACGTACTTGGGATTTTTACTTATTCCTTTCTGTGATAAACTTAATTTAACCCATGTTAATCTTTTCCAGACAAGTTAACGAGCAGTATCTGAAGTTTTAAGGCATGGGACGTTGAGTCGCTTCCGTTACAACACATCTTTGCGTTTGGTGTGTGTGTAAAGCTGGCATCCGTTGGTCCGAATTTTCGATGAAGTCAAACGCAGGATATACGAGCGTAGACGTACACCCAACGGTCCCACAACGAAAACAGAAAGAAAACAGTCCATCCCCAAAGGCAGTATATGTACACTGGCCAACAGCAATGCTTAGGAGATATCATTTCCGGGATAGATTGAGCATAAAATGCTTGACAAATGCCGACCGTTGGTTGGATGGATGAATGGGTGGGTGTGTGGGTGTGGGTGAGGTGATTGCAGAGACACAAGTTGCTTCGTTTGCTGCTTTGCTTGAAATTCCACACTCCAGTGTTTATCTCGCAATGGTGATTTATATCCTGCTAAAGCAACCGAGACTGCACAGAAGCGACGTCGACGGGGGTGGATCTGTTTCTGTATATGTATGTGCGATGGGTTAGCTCAGTGAATGAATATGCTATCGTCGATTTGTTAGCTCAACTTGCATATAGAATGCAACCGTTTGAGCGAATTGTAGAACAGGTGCTCCTGTACAAATTAAGCTGATGATTGTGTTTTCCAGTTATTTAAGACTTGGGAAGTTTTTGTGTGTTTCTGTTGTTGGCTCGTGACAATTAATGGTGCTCATTGCTGGGTGAGTGAGAGATTATGTACTTGACTAGAAGAAAAACCCCACCAGACAGGGTTAAGATCGTATAATTGAATAAGGAGAGGGAATAATCGCTGCCATTTATGAAAAGAGCAAGTTAAATCATAAATAAATGGAGATAAAAAAAAGGAAGGCAAGAACAGGAAACTCACAAGGAAGGAGACCTAATAAACTATGGCAGTCTGGCATTCAAAATTTGGTGTGCACCACGACAACTGGAGAGGCATTTAGAATGAAGCTCCCTACAAAAGTGAGTAAGTAATGTCCAAGTCAATGTTCTCGTGATGGTTGAGAAGGTTGGATACTTTGATTAGGTATCATTCTCGATAGGCTGTTGGCTCGAGCCCTTCCTTTGGCAGCAACACTTAGACTTAGGCAATACTAAATGACGACTCTAGGACCTCGCCAGGGAAGGTAGGCCCCTTTAATCGATCGCTTCTTTTGGCAGCACCACTTAGACTTGGACGACATACTTAAAGATGACTCTAGGACCTCGCCAGGGAAGGCAGAATAGGCTTCTTTAACCAATTTCCTCTTAGACTTAGACGATACTAAAAGATGACTCTGGGACCTCGCCAGGGAAGGCAGAATAGGCCCCTTTAATCGATCTCTTCTTTTGGCAGCAGCACTTAGACTTGGACGATACTAAAAGATGACTCTAAGACCTCGCCAGGGAGGGCAGAATAGGCCCCTTTATTCGGTCTCTTCCTTTGGGAGCAGCTCTTAGACTTGGACGATACTAAAAGATGGCTCTAGGACCTCGCCATGGAAGGCAGAAGAGGGCCTTTACGAGAGGCCGCCAGAGCCCCATGAAAACTTCCATCTTACTATTATTCCATCTTTATATTTAGATGATAGGTTAAGATGAGCTGGTGCTCTGCAAATCTTCTGATCAGTAAGTTTTAGATGGCTGGGGGTACTGCTGAAATGCTACCTTATTTGAAGGGTCTTTAGCGTCGGTTTTTTATTCTTCGAATTTCGAAAAACTAAGTCCAGTCCATATCTATACTTCTGAGAGTTATTTTCGAAGACCTTAGCTTCTTTTATACGTTTTTATACGGTGTCTACTAAGGAGAGGAATAATGTTATCATCAGTCCGATTCAGTTTTCCGCTCCTTTAATCTTGTTCTGGAACTTAGAAGGCTTCATCTTTAAGACAACCCTTCCGACTCTGGGTTTTGCCGATGATATCGAGTAATTCTACTATTTCAGTTCTATCTTCTGTGTATCTTCTGGTGGCGAAGGAGAAGTAGAACCACCAACTCTACGAGCTGCGCAAAAATATCCAATTTGACCAAGTGGTCTATAAGATCGTCCATGGATAAACCTGTAATCAACTCGGGCAGTTCTTAGCAAGCCACTCAAGGACTCAATCCCTCGACTAACCGCCACCCATTCAAATATATCACAGCTACGTCGCACAGTTTGGTAACGAAAATTGATATCCTTCCATTAACCCCGTTGACAGCTGGTTAGCAAATTGTTTTGCCTATCCGATATACAAGACTTTTGGCTGAACTCAATGTAAAACACTGCAACATGTGGCCATTTGTCAAACATTCAGTTACAGCCCACCTCTTTTATTTTACTAGCCAGCAGTTCTTGAAAGCCGTTGACAAACGGTAAGAAAACATGTAAATGATCCGGCCAAAATTCAACAATCATTCCATTTCGAAAGGAAACACATCTGTGGGATGTATAAGCACACCCGACACTATCTACGTCTGATATATTATGCACACCAACACGTGGGTCCGATTGTAGAGATAGCCCCTTTTCTGAAAAGAAAAAGACGAAAGATAAATTTCTGTAACAAATTTATGTAAATTAACTCGGTTCAGCAGCAGATACCTGTTTTTGTTTAGGATAAGTGAAATTCCTCTGAGAAGACCCCGAAAGAAGATGGTGTCCTTTCCCGCCCCAGGAATCTGATAAAGAGCTGCGTCAGCATTACACTAAATTAATAAATATTCTCCCTTTAATCCAATTAAATTCCAAATGAATTCGCCTGCAATAACTCATTCGAAATCGCCACAGCCACACCCTATATTCACAGTTCTCACCTATCAAATGTTGTTGGCTCTTTCATGTTCTTCTTGAATTCATCATTATATCTTTGGCTTATCGTTCCCCGGTCCCCGCACCAAAGTGTGCAAATCTGAATTAATTTTCTCCAACACTGACTCGAACACAACTTGTAGGAATCCTTTCACCTTACGAACATAATCCCACCAGGCCACGACATCAGTAACTCATAATAATATCTTGCCTTCATTACTCAACAGGTAAATCCTCTTTCTTCCGCTTTCGCTTCTCCCCATCCGGCTGGGGAGTGAGGACCTGAGGAGTCCTGCTAATCCCGATAAAGCAAAAAAAGAAGAAAAAAACCACACAATGTTCAAAATTTCACCCACCACCACACACACCTATCCAATAATTTCGGCTGGTGGTTGAAAATCCCCACAAGAGGAAACCGCTAACCGAAAAGGGTTAAGCACAAAAAGGAATTCTCCCCCTAACGGCCATTAAAGAGACAAAAGAAGAATAAATTCAGGAAAAAACCAGAGAAAATGATTTTCGCCAGTTCAATGTAACTGTGCGAAGCTGAATCTCACCTGTACAGCGCCGTTCTCTATATGTGAATGTGTGAGTTCGTATTTATGGTAATTCAAAGCAGCTGCATCGTCCTACATGAGCGCTTCGAGCTCTGATCCTCCTACAACTGCCTGTTCTCGGAACAAAGTTTGCACAGTTCATCGAACGGACTGGGCGTCGTATCATTATTTTAATTTTATGTACAGGTGCAGAATCAATATACGCGTATGAAGCATCCATTGACACGTAGAAGGCACAAGGAATGCCATGTGTGCGAGTGTATTGTTTGACCCAATGAACTCGTGTCTGCCGCAGGCATTCTAATGCTTTAGACACGTTATCGTCGTAATTCGATTGAACACTTTGTGCTTGAGAATAATTGCAAACGGGCGCCACAAAACGAGATGGTTTTCTGAAACGCTTACCTACTTTATGAATTTTCAAATACACATCCGATTTATGGCTATCGCGCACTTAATTCAAGGAGTCCGAGTCGTTTGGGCAACAATGGGCATAATTATGAGCCACCCAGGGGTCCAATGACGAGCGGGGAATATTGTAGATGGAGCCGGTTGAGTGTTCGTTGTTTTGAGGGGTGCGTTTGCAAAGTAGGTAGAGTTTTTTTTTTTCTTTTTTTTTTTTGCTTTTCTGAGGAAGGAACAATCACTATTGTGGTTGCCGTTCACGTACAAAAAAGTTTCTTAGGGAAAAAAGTGCTTCCAACAGAGTTGTTGTTGAAAAGTTTAAACTACACTCATGGGAACATGACCCCAATTTGTGTATACGTATTGAATGCTTTAAATAAAGCCACAGTGTATGTAGTGTAGGGGCTCCTTCAACTTGGTCTGCGAAATTTATACCGACACTATTTCTGAACAAAAAGAAATAAATTTTAATATATGGACATGGTCATGGACACGTGTGTTTATCTGAGGTTAAGTAGAGCTCTTTGTATGCCGAACTGGACCCAATGGCTAATTAAATGCACTGGGTCAAGTTTCATATTCGAATAGGTAAGGGAATTATGAAAACAGCATAACCCGTGAATGAATATTCTAAAACTCTGGTGTCCTGAATATTATAATTTTAATACTGGATGATTCCCTACCTATTCTTTTTCCATCGATCGATGAGTTTACTTTAGGTACGTAGCGACTAACAACACGAGGAAGCGTTCTTCGGAGAAACAAAACACAGTAAACAACCGTTCAAAGGTTATCCGAGAAAAGCTGCAACGCCTGAAGAAAATATCGTTGTGGAGATAACAGGGAGAAGTCAAGAAACAACATGGCGTCGGTGTGGAGGTGATTTCCCTACACGTACGATTGTGTTTATGGAGGTGTTCCCATGGTGATTCGCACTTTATAAGACCTCAACTCCGGAGTTTTGATGGGGGAACAGACGCTTCTTCTTGATGCAGTCTTATGGTGATGGGTCAGCAGTTCTCATCCATACGTCTACTTATTGATTAGGGAATGGGTACATTCAAGAATTTAGTTATCTTAAGTCGACTAGATTGGTCTGTATAAGATGTAACCTGAACACAAAAACTAGATTGTTGAAAACGTCACTTTTCCTACGTCAGCCACATATGCGAACTGTCAACTTAGTACTTAGTCACTGAGACACTGAGGGCGTTCAAGTATCTAGTTTAGTAAGTCTGACAGCTGTCTGACTAGATCTATCTCGGTTGTGATTGGTTTAAATCGGTCACGTGGGCACCTGTGACATTTGACGTTTATGGAGGGGTAGCCGACGAATCTAGTCAAGAAATTCGTGACTGAGTACTAAGTTGACAGGTCGGGTATGTGGCTGACGTAGAAAAAGTGACGTTCTAGTTTTTGCGTTCAGGTTACACACTATCCAGACCAATCTAGTCGACTTAAGATAACTAGATTCTTGAATGCGGCCACTGACTAGATTCGTCGGGTACAACTCCAAAAACTTCAACTGAAACAGCTGCTCATCTGACCGATTTCAGCGAATTAAAACCGGGATGCATCTAGTCAGACCGTTGTTAGATTTATCTACTAAACTGGATACTTGAAGGTACCCAATATGTTTGACTCCCGTTCCGATGATTATTCCGCTTGACGTATTTCTCAAGAGAAATTCAAATTCTATTTCGCTTGTAAGTAAGTAAATGGCGTCCGGAAACGCACTTACATTTCAATTATGTGCCAATTGTGCGGAAAAGTGCTGCCAACGCAAACAGAAAAACAGTCTGCCAGTTGACAGGGTTATTAAAAATGAAAATGAAAAAAAGAAAGACGACACATTTTGAATGATTTATGATACACCAACAGTGGACGCTGATTATTCAAACCTTCTAGGCTTTGTTAATTTTCAGAATTATCGAATTTGTAGTTCAGAAGATCTTCGAGAGATTTTCTAAGAAGCAAATGGATTCAAAACGTGACACTGTTTGGTATAAATTCTACCCTGGAGGCATCATGGAACCATTTGCTACATTTAATCAGATCCGGTCATGGAAAATATCGATAAAGGAGCGCATTGATATTTTCCATATATTTGTCTCGTCTTTAAGCTTACGGTTTACGGAATTGCAATATTTGAATGGAAATATAGCCACTGTGCAGTACTAAAATGTATAGAAGAAGCTAAAACTGTATATTGGTAAGGCGCAATGCTTCCCATACTCTTTTTTATTTCACATGAAAGCATTAACTAGGTCGGATCTGTCAAATGAACACTTTCTGGGCCTTAATTGTGGTGATACAATTTCATTTTAAGCACAACCTATTAAGGTGTTCATGCGTTCATGCTTTTCAAAGCACAGCGCTTTTTAAAGCTGAACTGTTGAGTCTGAATGCAACCATTGAGATCTTTTACGATGTGATCAATTCGCAGATGATTTCGTTAAGATCGGTGGCGATAATTCATTCATCTTTCGACATTTGTGTTAGACGAAAAAGAAAAGTTTCGGCCAAACAGAAAATTGTAATAGATTTTTGTTTACAATAGTAACGATCCCCATTGCGTAAATGTTGCCTCCTCTTTCAAGGCCAGTAGGTAATGCTTCAACGCACGTAAAAAAAACTTCCGAAACACAGTATCGTATCGTATCGTGTGCCTCCTGTCAAATTAAAATGCACAACTAACTGATATTTGAAAACTTCTTTTGTCCAAAGCATAATCTAATCAGAAACCTAATTTGTGCCGCCCACGTGAGCACAATGGCTGTCCCTCCCAGAAATGTACAATTATAAAACGAAATGCTGACGGTAGTCCCGCCAGTAATGGGACACATCTCATATCCACTTTAATTAAAACGAATGTCAACCGAAGATAATTCGCAAAAAAATATTCGCAAGACCACGTTTACCTTGTTGAAATGTTACAGTTACAGTGCCCGTTAGTCACTTTGCCGGGAAATTAAACCGGAAACGGAAAGAGATTTGACAGAGAAAAAAAAAATAATAATAAAACGAAAGTCAGTCAGCAACCGCCACTCAGACCTTCAAGTGCTGTTTTTTTTTTTTTTTTTTTTTTTCTTCAATCTCTTCATGTTGTTGAATGCGTATAAAGTCTGTTCTAAACAACAAAGATAGCATCTCTATCCGACAGGGTGCATCGCTGACACAAGGATATATAAATCAACTTTTTCTTCCATTTTATGACTCCTACTACTGTTGCCTTTTTTCAGTGCTCTCCCTCCCCCTCTTTTTATATATTTTTTTATCCATTCATTCTTCGCTATTCTTCGTTCGTCCTTTTGTCAAAAGTTCAATTCAGGATAAATGTATACAAGCAAGGACCCAATACCCCCCTCCCCGGATAGCTCCCGGTCGTTTTCATAAAGTTGTCGGAGAAAAATATTTCTGCTTTCTTTATGTCCGTGTGTGTGCGTTTTTTTTAAGATTTTTCTTCTCTTTTGTATTCCTTAATTTTTCTTCTCATTGTCAAAATGATTTTGTAGAAGCGACGTCGTATGTTCATCCCTTTAGCAAAGTAGCACTGTGTGGCAAAAGAGTACTGCTAGAGTAGGATGGGTTTTTCTTTGCTGTATTTTCGCCTGGCGGTCGTTGGAGAAATTTAATGTGGTTATGGTATGGATGGGCAAATGTCAAGGTGACGGGTTGACGTGAGGTCGAACGGATTCCCTTCTCTTATACCTATGTCAGCGAAGTGGACTCTTTGATGTGTTCAATATGTTTTCAGTGTGTATTTTCAGATCAAAAGGATCAAAATAAAGAACGAGAACTTGGCTTTAAATTGTGCAGGAAAAGTCAAGCGCAGAAAATTACAAATTGAATGTATTTCTTCTTCCTTAAAGATTTATTGCCCTCAAGCCAATACAGACAGACAATTTTAGAAGAAATGACCACTTTTTTGACAAATCCTCTTTTCGACTTTGAGGGACGACTGATGTCGAAACTTTTTGTTATTTTCGAATTCACAACAGGGAAACATTCAGGTTAAGTAGTCCATAAGTGAAAGAGGATATCGACGATATAAAAGCGCCATCCAATAAAAAGAAACAAAATGGTGAAAATGGGGAGCAAAGCTTACTCATCAGAAGACATAAAGAAGGGTTGACACATTCATAATATCTCAACCTCAATGCCACTAAATCAATGTGGTAGTGTCATGCCAACAAAACGCAGATATGAATAGGTCCCAAGCAGTTTGTTCTTGCCACCTTCTCTACATAGAATTTATATTCTGCCAACCCTATAGACGCACTTCCCTGGACAGGATGTCCTGGTCTGGTCTGGTCTGGTCTCAAAGGATTTAAGTAATGATGATGAAATACAACCCCATAAATCATTTTTCATACATACAGATCAGAGATGTCACCCGCACCTTAAAATGGCAGAGGATAGTAGGTAATGCACACGCACACGGAACACCTATCCCGTATATTCGTATAGACAAATCCTTATCATTATTATACAGTACTAACAACTCGACCGAAGATTTGCTGACCAAATGAACGTCATATTTACACAAACTCTCAAGCATTATAGTATTCCTGTCATTGGTGTAATTAATTGTGATTAAAATTTACCATCTCCTGATAATGGCCAAAGAAGTTGTGCACCAACATTCATTCATATATCATGCAGATGTTTGTGTACACAGTATACTCGTATTGTACACAATTTGTTATTTATCGCAAACTTGTCCTTAATTTTTCAACTCGAAGAAGTTCAATTAGGGCTGTTATTAATTGCTTCTGATACTGTCAGGCATAAAACGGCTGAGTCAAAGTGGGCGGATGCTTTCGCTGTTATTAATACACTTTTATCTCTTTAATATCTCGTTATATGTATATATTATTAAAGTGATGTGTTTGCGATGACTTTAAAAATTGCTTCCTTTTGTTCTGTCAAAAGAGACAGCTGTAAGGGCATAGGGAAGTCACGAAACTGGTACATTTTGCGGCTTTGGCTGTTAGAAGGAAATCTGATTATTTTTTGTATTTTGTTGAGTAAGAAATATTGATATATTTTGTTGACAGTTTTTGTTTGTATTAAATGAAGAACTAATACAAATTCTCAAGTGTTCCCAGCTTTCGAGAACGTACGCAAAGACAGCGAACGACGAAACCCATCAGCATGCTGTGTTAAAAAGTGTTAAAAAGGTGTGTTCGATCTTGTGATTTTTTGAGCTGCGATTTACGAAATTCGAACTTATAGCCTATTTATACAGCACCGAAAACCAACTAGTTTTCGTTTGACATCTGAATCAGCTGTGGAAATTAGAATCGCAAACTATTTTGGTTACAAATTTCGATCGCATTAAATACCAAATAAAAGGAATTTAGTGTGTTTAAAAATATTATTAGTTCATCAATGAATTGTGGAAAATGAATTTAAGTTGTGAGTTGTCACATTTGTTCTGTGAGCTGTTTTGCTGAATTTGCTGAATATTGCAGAAGGTGTGTTTGTTTCAACAGCCCAACGATTGGAAATCGTTTTTGTGATGGTTTCTTGGAAACTTCTTTAAATGACTCGTTTTTAAAACTGAAATGTGTATGGGAAAATTTCTGTTTTGGAAGAAGTTTTTGGTGTTTTTCGCGAAAACAAGGTTTTCGGATCGGTGTGAATAGGGTATTAGAGCAACTTTAAAGAAATTACATTTATTGCATTGCGCCAATCGAGTTGAGTCATTACTCTACTCGCACTCGTACATAACCAATACGCTATGACGATGATTTAGGTTAGGTTAGGTTTTTGACGATGATTAGAAATAACTTCAATTGACAGTATGGAATGGTTGGAGGTGCTAATTTACTAATGGTTGCTGCGATTTATCATTAACAGATTGGCTATGCCTATTATGGGTTACCTAAATGACAGTCGCTTCTGTTGATTGTACTGTGTAATAGTTTCCTGTATTTATGTACTTCCGTCACGAGGGTGAAACGAACAGAGTTGCTTTCCACATAACTGTCTTTGTTTTTTCTTTGGGAACATCGATTTATGGATTTAAATTTCAAGGTTAGGTTGGAGTCATTTTAAAATTTCCTTCAGAGTTTAGTGAATGCTATCTCACATTTACCAGTTCAAGCTAAAAAATGTATCGACCTTATCCATAAAAAGGGATCTACTTAAGGTTAGCTCGGCAAATACGAAAGACGTGATTTCGAAGGTTGTATGCCATAAATCATTAACCAAGTAGGTATTTGATTGACAGAAAGCATGCCCGAGAACTTGACTTACCGGCTCTATATTCCGCTTCTACAAAAATGGCTAAGTTCAAGTCGAGCGTAACTACTTTTCATTGGACCCTACTAAATAACACTAAATTATTTTTAATGTTCTTTTCGAACACATGAGATGAACGAATATGTATTGATAAAAATGTCAAAACGCTTCTTCTGCACTGGCTCCGAACAATAATGCATCCCCAGCAATTTTCTTTTCAATTCCAGCCTCCACAAAGGACCAAGACAGGAACTAACCTTCGTTTCAAAGACTAACGGTCATAGCGCTTGAGCTACAGCTACATAGTATATTCGCCAGAGACTCTTCGCTGGTAGAAAGCCCGTTAAGTAACTTGTATTTGCTTAAATTTGGATTCCACCTAGGATTCAATTTTTTCTTAATTAATTTTTAATAGGTATTGAGTATCTCGCGCTTAAAACAAAAGTTGCTAACAAAACGTTAAATGTCAGAAAAAGGTATGTTTCCTCAAAATCGTTGTCTTTCAGAGCCGCCTGGTGAGTTGGTTTTTGCAACTTGCAAAATACGAAAACTCAGAGTACCTTGAGCTTTGAAAATATTTGTTTTGACAAAAATGAATGAGTGATAGAAAGTAGTTGATGTGATAAAGGGAGAAACCCCATTATTTTGTCACTTTTTCTACTTTTTGTACATTTTTGTACAAACTGAATGTGATTGTGCCTTTTAGTGTATTCCTCAACACCGCCAGTCTTTCACTGTTAGAAGAATTAATTGTCACTTAAAAATTGAAATTTTAATGGTGCAGTTACCTATTCTTTAAATGAGCTACACAACCGTCCTGATGTTTACAGAGTTTTAGTGAACACCTGCTACTGAATTACGCGCACGTAAATACTAAATACCACCACTTCACTAGATTCTATATACAGAGTCCTTTTCGGCGAAATCCCTTCGGTTAAATTACGATTACTGTTGTACAAATTAAGACGCTGCCCATACCGTACTCCTGTCTTCGCCCGCACCCAATATTGTCAACCTGCGCCGCCTGTTTTCATTACTACCGCAGGAGCAAACCTCAAACCTTTTTTTGTCCCGGTCTGAGATGTGCCACCTAAAGGAGACAACTCAAAGATAATCCATACTTTTAAGTCCATTTTAAGGGATTTCGTTAATTTTAAAGTCATTTGTAATGATTTATGGAACCGTTCAGGCGTTTCGCCATTCCCTGTGTACCTGTACTTCGTTATGCTTCCATTTAATCACTTTAATGCCGAGCCAAGGGTGCTTCTCTTCACCTTCGTTTCACTCTGTCTTTTATTCGCCTCTTGTAATTTTCATTACCGTTCCATTTTTTATGCATTTATATTTTCGCTCTCTCCTTCAGCGACCAGCGTGCTGTTCAGATTTTTCATTTCAATTTTGCGCTTTTTTCGCATTCGTTTTCGTTTTATTCTCCAGGTGCCTTGCCGTTAGGTAATTTCAATTTAATAATCCACCAACCACCCTCGCGTAAATCCGTATGTGTGTGTGTGTGAGCTTTTTTCCATATTTAAATCTTTCTTTTATTTTGTTCTCGTGTCTCGTCGTCTCTGTTTATTGTCGCTTTCATAACGTTGTCGACATTTTGTAATTCAAAAAATACGGATTTTGGATGAAACAGCTACTACAGCAGACGGACACGGAGGTGGCATGTGGCATCCACTGTGAATTGTGACGTGTGTGCACTGTGTATAGCGGTAGCTGTAGCACATCCACTTCGTTTATTTTGTATTTACTTGACGCACAAAAGTCAAAGTTTTATTTAAAAACCTCTGGAGCATGCTTCTAAAGTGCAGTCGTTTGAATTTGTGAATAATCATCACCAAGAGCGAACCGGAAGTGTACGTGTTGTGTTAACGGAAAAATTGAATTTAACGACTGATTGGATAAAATTATTCTAGGGGACAGGAAATTCAATTATTATGATGAATCTATGTGATTTGAGGTGACAATAGCGATTCCGCACGAACGATTTCATTGTATATAGGTTACGGAGGCCAGAAGTGGATTCTAGGAGGTGAAATTTGTATGCCTAAAATGTTGCAGCAACACACAATGGATGTGGATGGAATGTTTGCTGTCAAAAAGGGTTACTTTGATTTGTATTCCATGGAGTATGCTGAGCAGGAGTATTTGCAAATCATCGGAAAGTGACAAAACAGATCTTACTTTACACTGAGGACGAAAGCTGATGTATAGGTAGGTACTTGAGGGTTAGATTCTGCTTTGAATATTAATTGCTGGCAGTCGTTGTTAAATAAATAAATAAATAAATAAATGAAATAATCTGTATAGACCTTTGCAGGGGAGTGTGCTAGGTTTCACCGACAAAGAAATGACACTGTTGATGTGGGAGCTTTAAAATCAACACCAGTTTCTCGGTTCTGCAAAAGAGCTGGTTGAAGTGTCATCAAATATGTGTGTAAGTTGCTACCGAATTTGACATTACTTTCGGCCATTATAACTATATGATTTGTCAGCACAGTTTAAAGTAATGTCGTTTTCCATTGGAACAAAAAAAAAAAAACACTTTTTTCAGATTCAGAGCAGTGTTTCTGTTCTCGAAGTCAGCTGGCTGTCAGATTTTATGTTCCATTGGACGCAAAAAGAAAAACAATTTTCGAATCTCGTTTTCTGAGCGTGATTTACACCTACTTCCAATAGATTTCGAGAGATGGGTCTCTTTTCGTCTTACTTACACTAACTCCAGGACATTTTTCATTTGTCAAACAAAGTCGGTGAAAAATAGAGGAAAATATACATTTGGCCGGTGCAATGGATATCAACATAAGTTGAATGGATTTTTATAAGCACAAATTACAATTTACAGCTGAATTTTAAAACACACACCACTACAAATGCAAAGAAATAAAAATCTCGTTTTATGTTCCATTGGGCACGAAAAAACTGAAATTTAAGAGCAAAATCTGAAAATCATAATGAGAACTGAATTTCTTCCGACCAACCGTTGTAGCAGAACAAGGTTTTGTATAATAAAACTAACTTTTTGACACATAAAGTTTGTTCGCTCCCAAAATTTCTGGTAAATGCATCTGCATGCAGCAAAAACCGAACGTCCGCGCTACCTAATCGCATTACCAAATGTGCCATTTGGCAAACAAGCAACTTTATCCCATTAATCTTGAAAACGTATATCTCACAGAAAACAACCCTCTCGAGAACCGCCTCGTTAAGCGCTAAATCATACGTCATCCCTATGCAATAAACAACAACGGAGAGCAACTTCTAGCGCCAATTGAAACCCCGCACCGTTCAACGGCACTATGGCTGTTATTCTCCTGACAAAAAGCAATCTCAATCTGCCTGCAACAAGCTAAGAAGCAACTCCAAACAACAACAAAAAAAAAAAAAATAGAAACACTGCATAACCTCTAACCTATTCATCATTTTAATTGCTACGAAGAAAATCTGAAAGCTGAACACAAACACTTCAACCGACAAAAACTGCAAAAAGGCAGTTTCGCTGACAATGCAACGAGAAAATATTAAAAGCTCTTGGTTTTTTGGTCCAAGCCCTTTCAAGTACAACTCCACAGAGAGGACAAACAGAGATATAAGCCCGCCACGGCCACCTACTCAGGGCGTATCGTCAACGTCAACCCAAAGGATTCGAACACATCATCAAGGTTGCATGAAGCTGAAGCACACTCGTAGATGTTGTGTGCGAATGGATAAGAGAATCGAGCGAAACGCGACGGGGGTGGTAAAAAAAGGATTGCCGGCATGAAAGAAAAAGTACTCTTTGGAGGATTCAAGTTCACCATTCCTCAAGTTCGTTGAGTTATATATACCCGGAGGATACCGGCGGAGTACTCTACTCATCATCCTCGGTGTACTTACAAGACAACATCTTTGCTACACATTATTCGCTTTGAAGCGACAGCGAAGCATGTCATAAATAAGAATCGACACACCTCAACCCACGGCAGAAAGCTAAGCGCCCAGCGTCACGTATCTAGTATATCATCTTAATCATAAAATGCCCGCATTCACGTCAAATTAGAAAATGTTCACATTCCAATTATGCAACAGATTTATGAAGCACATCAGGTAGACCCGCCCCGACCAGGGACGAAAGAACGGACGAGGAAATTTATTTATTAAATGACGTCAAAAGCGTTTTCATTTGGAGCAAAAACGCACCATACAGCACATACACAGAGGGACACAGGATGAAAGACAAATACTGTCGGAGAAGGGTATATGTGGAACCAGATTGCGAGCAGCGATTCTGTGTTCACCCGAGGGAGATTGGTGAAGATGCTTGTTACGTTTTGACACTTGCACAAAAGGGGCTGAACATTTCGGAAGAAAGGTTTAAATAGCCAGTTAAGTGTGCGAATGAAATGTTAATACACAACAGACGGGCTCGCGGGAGGATCAAAACCGCGACAGGATTAATTTATTCATGAACGGCAAAGCGAATGATGTTTCGTTTAGCTTTCAAGTGTCTTTGAAGTCGTTGGATGAATCTAGATAAGATAGGTTATGTAGGATTCGGTGGGATGTAAGGACCCATACATAGGTACCTACTTAATTTATGATATGAGTAGGAAAGGCTGTATAATATTGTACTTTGCAGTTTTTTCATTGAAAATCCATGATGTCGTTAGTTGAAAAGTGCTGCCAAACTTCAGTTAAAAGTGGTCTACTTTACTTTCTTTTTTTTCGCCAACAGCGTTGAGCTTCTTATTTGTTTGTATATTTCAACGATATCTTTATACACTCCCCAAAAGTTTTTCAACGCTGATCTGTTGAAAAAAGTTCCAGAATACCAAACGTCTATTCAAACCCCTTTTCGGCATCGAACACAAATGCTTTTATTTGTACCCTTTGACGATGATTAACCCATTTCAGCAAATACTTCCCAATCCAACTGTCGGCCTTTTCGAAGAGCAATCGAAACGACTCCAATAAATGCGTAAATAAACTCAAAACTCCTGCCAACTTTTTTTAATCACAAGAAACGTCAAAACTTTCAATCAATTGCAGAACACATTTATAAAACAATTTCGCTCTGTACCTAGGTAATTCAATTCAAGAAATTGAAATTGAAGTGAAATTCGCTGTAAAATTATGACAAGGGTCAACAACTAGGTATATCCCAAGTCTTCCCAAATTTCCAATACGCATTCAAATTCGATATCAACCAAAGGACCACAGATTCCTTCTAAATGAAAGACACAAGGAGAAGAAAAAGTAGGTACATACTACTCGTCAATCGCACAGAAACAAACAACAAAAATCTAGAAAAAAAAAAAAATAATAATAATAAAATAAAAATAAAAATCAATTTCGGAAATGATAAGAAGCACTCACACAGTCTGACAATTGAATCAACCCTCTTCGTCGAATAGAAAACATCTCGGGGGAAATGGAAAAAATCCAATGAATATGTAAATTGCCGTCACACATGCTTCTTCACTCATCTGAGCTGCCAAATGCGATGGGATACAAACAAATCCTTATATTGAAGCATGTCAATATATCGCCCCTCCTCATCCTCTACGGGGGAAAGTGTCGATTTTTAATCTCTGTTCTTAACCCGCACATAGAGAAGTTTTCCCCCGGAAACGGAAAAGAACTAGTGGCAACCGAATAAAAAAGAGAACCAGGCACTTTCAAAATACATTTCAGAGCAAAGTTCATTCGGCGATTAGCTCCGCCACTCACATCAGGATAACGACAAACGACAGCCAGACAGACAAACACACAGACTGTGAGGACAATTTTCCTTTAAATTTTTTTACAGTTTTTTTTTTTTTATCAACCAGAAGTGATAGAAAACAGCACAAGCACACCCAAAGCGACAATCAATTGCAATACCTCAACCTCAACCTCAACCACCCCCTAATGTCTTTCCTCACTCATTCTCCTTTCGCACTACCGAAAAGTAGGAAAAAAAAAATACTCTCTCTGGCTTTCACCCAATAAGTTTGAGATTTTTTGCCGTTATAGGCTTACGGGTATATGGGGACATTTTAAGCGCTGCCGGAACACCAGATCACAACACGGATTTGGTGATGGGTTGAGGCGGCAGATAAAAAAAAATAAAACAGTCAGTGCAGCAACTTTCTTTTATCCTGGCACCTCGTCGAAAGGAGTAAAAAAAAAAAATTGGACCCCTTCCATTGGGCGGCCACTTGGCCAACGTGTAGACGCTTGCCGCCAACTTTGGAGGCACTCTTACACACTTTTCCCTCCGGCGCGGCGGCGTCGTTCACATATTCGACAGTAAGGCAAGAAAAATCCATAAACTGGAGAAGCAATCTGCACTCGGAAACTTTGATTTTTCAATAACGTCATTATAACGAAACGTGTTTGTCTTCCTCAGCAGGAATTCCAAGAACGAAGCTAAAAAAAAAAAGAAAACCGGCGTGCAAAAAAAGTAGGCGGCGCGGCGGGCGTGCCTGTGAATAACTTTGCATGAACTAGCATAAATTATAATAGGAAAAAAAAAAAAACAATTCCGGGCCATGCGAAAATGAGTCCACATAAATTTTGGGGACGCAAAAAGGTTGCGGCTTGCGGGTTTACCACCAGCGTGACCATTGTGCGACTAAAGTTGAAATTTGGCACTTTTTGAGAGCCTGCCACAATTTTTTCCTAGTTTGGCCCTTTTTTAGCTGAAGAAGGCGCTTCAAAAAATGTTCAAATGACCTTCCAAATAAGACCCTTAAAATGTAACGCACTTGCCTATCACCACAATACTGTTATAGTATTTAGAGAGCCAATGCTTGTTAAATATCGTTCAAAAATACTAAATGAGAATAGCTTCAGAAATGGCACTTTTTTTCTCATTGGCTCTTTTACTTGCGGGTTTTTAGAACTCTGCAGCGGTCACACTGTTTACCATTACCATCAAACTGCTTTGCGAACACGAAATAGACCGAATTCTTATGAGTTGAGAAACCAATTTCTCTTGTGTGTCTTATCCGAATCTGTCAGACCTTCATCCTGCATCCTACACATATTTTTTAGCATGACAACAAAGAGTTACGTATACAGTTAAATTAGGGACGTTTGCATTGACGTATGACATACTGTTTACGAGCAGTAAAATTTTCCCAGCTTGTGTAACACGTTCGAAATATCGTCTCGGATTCAAATTCGAATAAACGTCGGTACAAAATGCAAGCTTTGGATGTTTATTTATTTGTTTAGCTACTTATCTCAAGCTAATGGTTTTAGGAACTAACAGTTCTGGTCTTTTTAGGAATCTGCTTTCGCCTTATGTCATTCCCAAAAAAGAAGTACAGTGGCGAGAAACCGCATGATCTAGACCGACAAATTGAGGTCGCCGAAGAGTGAAATTCGGGAATTGACTCGATAATTGCCGATTGTGCGGTTTGATTAGGGGTTTGGTAAGTTGAAAGAAACGTCGCGTCAGTTGAATTGATTTCCATTCATTTGTTTCAATTCTAGAAGCATTTTTCGTCTCTTAATATTTTAAACTTAATTGTTGTTAAAAGCGTGGACTTCCCCTTAATTTTTATAGCTCTATTTGTAAGCAAACATTTTTTTTTACAATTCGACAAATATTAATGTTTATGTCAAAAACCCAACGATAGATAAAAGCAGCTACTTGTTGGGGAGTAATTCCGAATTTTGATGAAAAGAAAAAGCGACCAGGAACTGAGGGTATAGCGAGCGTTAAAAAAAACAAAACAATTTCCAACTAGAACCAACTCTATGCCTCCATTACAGTCACAAGTTCAGTAAATCTGACAGTTGGCTGATTTGCTGTGTCTCAGTTTTGATTCGCCCAGATTAGTCAGGTGAATAGTTATCTCAGTTGACGTTTATAGAGAGGTAGCCGAAAAATCTAATCAAAATGGGGACGTTCGGATACCTAGTTAAGTAAGTCTGACAGCTGACTAACTAGATGTATTTCAGTTTTTATTTGCTTATACCATATTCACACCGCACCGAAATCAGTGTTTTCGTCGAAGACTCGTCGATGCATTCACACCGCACACCAACAACTTTTCGTTTGACGTTTCAATCAGCTGTGAGACACTAGTCGTGAAACTTCTGTGTAAACTATTTTGGTTACAAATTTCGGTGGTCTATTGGGCAAAAAGAAGCGTCCGGAAGAATCCGGAATCGAAAAATTCGCTTCTGAAACTGTTCCATTGGCACATAAAAAAATACTCTTCTGGTGGTTCTGAGAAGAGAATTTCGCTTCTCGATTTGAAGTCAGAATCCACTCAAGAAGCACTCACACAAGTGCAATTTATGTATTTTATACAAGTCAGATGACAGCTGCCGTAGATAATTTGTTGGCATTTCACCAATACTTTTGTGGATTCAATCAGAAGCAGTTTTCTTGTTCCATTGGACTACAGAATGAGTGGATCCCCGAGTGAAACCAATGGAAAACGACTTTATTTGACATTTCGAAGTGTCAAAATTCAAAATAAAAACCATTCCTGTTGACTAGCCAACGTGTTCGTATACCTAGTCCAGACAAAGATAGTTGTCGTTTTACATGAACTAGGTAGGTATCCGAGTGTCCATTTACAACTATTGCTATCTTTGTCCCCCATATACGTATATCTACCCGACAGAAGTTGCCTTTCCAATCAAATTAAGGCTTTCTCGGAGATGAAATCTGTTGAACATCTTTTCCGCTGATCAATGGAATATCCAAACTAAATGTTGTGTTGGAAAGACAACTTTCTTCTGACAATAATCAATTTAACATAACCGCACATACACACTGCGCCAATCGAATGATTAATGGTCGCATCAATTTTTTTTGCCCACTAATAACATTAATGGCTGCGATAAGCTTAAAAACATCCATCTATAACAGAATTCACGTGAGCTAAATAAATCACTGGGGAAACAATAATCTGCCTTCGATATTCGGACGCCACGATGATGGTGCAAAAACTGCGTCTGATATATTTTATGCTGCGATAATAATTTGTTGCACATCCTCCATACATTGCTAATGCTTAAATATCATCCACCTGGGGTTAGAGCAAATAGGTTGGTTAATTCCAATACGCTGTGTATTCCCGACAAACTTTTCAGTATCCTTTTGTAATGTGAAATTTTTTATTTTTTTTTTGTTCCTCCATTTGTGGATCAAATTTATTGGGTGTGCTGTGGGAAGTATGTAATATAAATGCAAATTCACTCATCGGAAATTTCATCTGCAACTATTTAGAACTGGAACTTCTCTTTATCTGCATTATTATTGCTAAAATGTTACACAGCGATTGTTGGTAGAACGTATACAGAAGCAGAAGCAGAAGCCACAACCCCAAATATACATGATGTGCAATTCAAACACACATTGGCAGAGAATTGTAACATATTTCACTTCCCACAGGAGATAAAAACTTTACCCATGCCATATTCGAATGAGATATTCGAGAGGATATACGACTTTCTAAATATACAACGAACAAGCACCCGCATTCGTATTCGGGCTGTCTGTTGTCCCACAAAGGAGCAAGTCATCTTCATAACGTTCTGTTTGGTTCGTGCAGTCGTCGGTTCACTTAAAGAAAATCACTGGAGAAGGCAGTTGCACAAGTTGGATATTATATGAGTAGAAAGGGCTGTACTAAACGGCTATACGGGTGGAGGAGGGTGGCAACAAGGCCAACCGGAAACGGAAACATGGGAAAAGGTCGATGCTGTGGAGTCGTTGTTCATGCGATGTTGTGTGCGGGGAGAGTAAACGGCAAATGGAACCACTTGACTACTTATATTACAGCACACAAAATGGGAAATCCATAAATACTTTTAAATTTAAATACACAAGTTGAGTTGCTTTTATGGCAGCTTCTGCATTATAGTGTTGTGGTAAAATCACCGAACGAGGTTTTGTGGAATGAATGGGCGGATATTTTTGGTGGCCATCCGAGCGAGGGGGGGTCTGGACGCTTCCACCAATATGGTGTGGTTGGAATAAGTTCCAGATCGCGATACATTTTACGAGGTTTTAGTAAATCGTTTTCCCGTAGAAAAAAATTTACGAAAAGAAGAGCTTTGCTCAAAGTATGTCCTGCGCGATCTAGATCTATTCTTTCACTTTATAAAACCCGCCAACTTGTCGACGGATGAGCGGCAAGAGGATTGCGAGTTTGGGGTGTCAGTATTGAATGAATGAATGAATTCAAGAGATTTTCGAATCAGACCACCATTGTCGGGTCTCTTTTCGTCTCTCAAACCTAGGCCTAGCTTCTCACAACCATTCGTTTTGTGTGAGTTTTCCAAGTTTGAAACGAATGGAAGGTATCTACAATTTTATGCCGACTCCAAACGGCCAATTGAGAAGCTATTTCAAGACAGTTATACTCTCGGATGTTGTCAGAAGTTCGCGAGAGGTGGCGCAGCGGAAAACCCCTAAGTTGGAATTTTGCGGGATTGGAACCTCGGGCCCCTCGCTTAGTAGTCTAACACACTAACCACTAAGCCACTGCGCCTACTGGTTCAGGTGTTTGCAGGGGCTTCCTTTCATACATAAAATGGCCGCCCATGACCGCCGATATCAAACGAAGTGAACATACAACTCAGACTCACCGCCAATCCATTTATTTTCCAGACACATCACACTCGCCGCGTATAGGTACGACGAGTACGAGAATACTCGTTACTCATATGTGGTGAAATTACGAATCTGGAACACCGCCAGCACCACACAGTAAGCGACCTCTATACCCCATTTCATCAGGTAGGTGGCACTGCTCAAGCTCAAGAAAGACGAATAATGTAGATATAGGTTCGCAGCATTGTGGAAGGCTTCAAAACGAATATCCTTACACGGTTCGTTGTTGTTTCCACACAGCATCAGGAGCAAAGGCATCACTCTTCCTTGCACTTACTGCGCCCGCATAGCGCACGTGAGAAACTCGATATTTAGGTTAAGAGCAACTTATTTCTATTCAAGTGATGCTGCTCTGCCAACAGTGCATCAGCACACAGAATGAAAATTAAGAATCTCCTTCGGCAGCGGTGACGAAGACGAATGCAGGGGGTTGCATTTGCAAAAAAAGACTCCTCCGAGCGTCAACAATCACTTTTGTCAATCCTTACGCATCAGAAAACAGAAACTGACAGGTCCAACCGGAGTAGGAGAAGGTGTTTCTGAAGACGCTACCACCGCACCGCCACCATCGGTGGTTTTAATTTACGTGACTACTTCGTATAATGGTGATTAGTAGTAGGTACATTCCGTACAAAGTCTACGACTACTCCTTCGTAGATGTATAGTTGTATAAGCATAATCCTTCTTAACGTTTATTTGCCGTCTTTGCAGTTCGACTTGCCCTTGCTGCTCTTCATTCCGATGTGTGTAACGTTAAAGTTAAATTAGATCGGTCGCAACGTTCCATCAATGCGGTGGGGACCAAGTATTGGAATGGCGTTAGCTGGTATCCTTATTTTAAATTAATGACACTAAGACGAAGATTCGTGACCAGAGTTGGAAAACTGTTTTCCTTACCCCCAAGATAGAGTTGAGCAGCTCGTTAGATGTTTCGGGGTGAGAGGGCGGCCCACTGTCACTTTCTACTCGTATTGACATCAAGATCTAGCTATTTGTCTACAAAAGGGTTTGCATATAGAATTGAAAAGGGTACGCACCGAGTGAAATAGTTTCCTTCCGCAACTAAGTCCATTTACAACTTAAATAGAATATTGATGCTTACAGCGTATACCCGCAGAAGTACTTGCAATACACCCCCAGCCGCAGCACAGCATCGTATCGAAGACAGAATCGAAATGGAATGCTCAAACTCAAAGCATCCTTGAAGATGGCTAAAAGCGGGTGGCGATTGTGAAAGGGGATTTTATGCGGCTTGGTGGAATCTGCAGCTATTCGGTTAGGGTAAGGAAAAAGTGGTTTTAGTGGAAATTAATTGGAGTGCTTAGCATCGCATTTAATCACGCTGCTTGCTTTCTTTTTCTTTTATTGTACTTTGCCGTCTACTTTGTGGGAGATTCCATTTTGCTTTGGAAATATTGAGGCGTGCATTTGTAGATGCTGTCGAGTGTCGATCTATGTTTCATTAGTTAGAGGGGTTTCTATTCGATAGCTTTGTTGTCCCCTATATAGTCTAAGGATGCGAGTGGTTATTTAATGAATCAAGAGTTTTTCTTTTGCTTTGGGACTCCTACTCCTAATTCGGTGAATTTATCGTCGCCTTACGACATGTAAAAGAGTAGGTACTCCGGGGAATCATTAGGGTGTAATATTCGCGCACAATATTGCTCTACCCTGGGGCAAACCACTATAAATACAAGTGGGGTTATAAATGTCAACTTTGTTCTTAAATAGGTGTAGGTATGCGATGTTATTTATTATCAATTAAGGTGGTGGTGATGGGTCATACGTCATACCTGCAAGGTCAATATATACTGAGCAAGTGGAGTCGAGTGATTAATGCTCTCGAATAGACAAAAAAAAACCTATGCCTTGAATGTGGCAAAGACTACGCAGTTGTATAAACATTTCGGACTGTTATAAAACTGTCATCGTAGTCATATTTCCAGAGGACTTTTCTAGAATTGCAGCGCTAAAAGTTTTGGACTCGAATATGTACTTGCGAAAAATCTTCCTCACTCAAGGCTGTCTCCGATTTTTCACCTTAGTTGATAGGTAAATGCCCGAAAACTTCAAATTTTACTTTAAGGTTTTTTTTTTTTTCCACTGCGCCACCTCTTGCAAACAACTGACAAACATCCGAGAGTAGGTATAACTGTCATGAAAGAGTTTCTCAATTAGCTATTGGGAATTGGGACTCCCTTTTATTCGTCCCAAAATAAACTCTCACAAAACGAATGATTGTGAGAAGCTAGACCTAGGGTCCCTACGGACCTGTTGCGCCAACTATTTATTTATTTATTTTTTTTGAAATCAAAATTTTCTTTTCGACAGTCAGTTTCTTCAAAAAATGGCGGACTTTTTTAATGCTATAATGAGATTCTGGATAAGGTAAGGTTACTTCTGCCTTTGTATTAGATTGTTGGTATAATAAAAATGTACCCTTTTGCCGTAGTGAATTTTCCGGAAAAAACTCTGTACCATAATTTCATATCACATCCTACCAAGCTTTAATGCAGAGGCTCATTTATGCTCCACCGAAATGCATAAGCCTAGGAACGGATATTTTTTAGGGACGTACGATTTTTCATGTAGGTATTTTTTTTTTTTTTTTGGAATAGGATTAGATTTGTTAGACTGCTGCAGTTCTTTATGTTCAAGTAATAAAAAGGTCGTTTACTCACCAATTTTTATATGGTCTTGTTTCCCAAGTGCTGCCCCCGCCAAAACGTAGTTTCCATTGACATTAGCTGCAATTATTTCATTTACAACTGCACTTCGCCTTCTTTGGCGAGCGTCTTACAAATATAGGAGGGCAAAATTGTCCATGAGAGGCTTCTCAATACGGCCGTCCTAAAAATAAAAAAAAAAACACAAACGAATAGTTATATTATGATCGGTCGACCTGGCGTCGTATACGGACCTGTTGCGACAGCTAGTTATGAACAGAATGCTTTGACCAAAGATAATGGTATGGAATTCCATTCCATTTTGTAACGCATATCAGCGAGTTGCGATGAAGTGCATATTTTTGTTAAATTTTTTACAGCTAGGTTCCGATATCCTCAGAATTTGTTGCGATTTGGGGCCTCCGAAGGAGTTTGCGTTGTGGATAATTTTCCGTTCCGACGGATATCTCGCTTGGGCCGATTGTTTTGCTTGTAAAATCCACAAAATTCAGTGACGTATGGCTCGCTCACGGATACGGTAATTCGGCCCCTGATCGAACCACAAACTGCGTTCGAAGATCGTTCATTTCATATTAAATAGTTGTTGTTGTAGGAGAGCTTCGTGCCGTGTGGCTGTCAAAAGTAAGTGGTAGTATAACGCGGTTCAACGCAATGGTGCGCTAGATGTCATCGGAGAATTTTTTCCGACAGTTGTATCGAAACGGATACCTTGAATGCAATTTCTCCGATTTTGTACACATCGGAGAAACTTCCGTTCCGAACGGATACCTCGATAGGGGTGAATTTATGACGATAGCGTTTGATGATTGGATGAATTGGAATTGGATTATTCGGCCCTGGCGAAGTATCCGTCGGAACGGAAAATTCTCCGATTCGGAGGACTTTTGCTGCGAGGTATTCTTGGGAACAACTTCGGAAAATTGTTCCGACATTTTGTAACGCATATTGGCGAATTACGTTGAAGTGCGATGAAGTGCATATTTTGTTAAATTTTTGACAGCTAGGTTCCGATATCCTCCGACAGATAGGTATTGGTTGCGGAATTTGTTTACGAGTGCGGTGCGTCATCGCAATTGTTTATGGGTGTTTTCATAAACGTCGAAAATCTGCGCTAGTACAATCGTCTTTCTTTTTTGTTGCATTAATGAATACACTTATTCTGCAGCACGTGTGCAGGCCTGCTTTAGTACAATTTGAAGTAGTCACTAAATGTTCATAAACGTCACACAAAAATCAAAAAAATCATCACAATAGTTTGGTTTTCGTGACATTCCACGCCGCAGCTTCTTTTTTCCTTAAAAAAATTAAAATTCAATTGTAAAAACACATAAAAAATTGCCCATAAGTCTTTTTTCGCACTTTTCAATTTTTTACCTCTCGCGCTTTCTGCAGTCAAAAAAATATGGATGCACAATCTGCCAGACGCTGATGACATTTATGACGTTTACGAACATATCTTCTGCAATTCATCTGCGTTTGTTCGATCAAAAATCTGACTTTATGAACACGTCTTACGCAGATCTTAGTTAGGCAGACGTTTATGAAAACACCCTATTTCTCTTCCGAAGTCGACACCTCGAATGGAATTTGAGTTTCCGAAAGAGTATGCATTTCGGAGAATTTTCCGTTCCGACGGAAACTTCGCTAAATGGCATGCATTCTGGTCCGGGGTCTGAATTTGCATGTGGACGAAGAATAGTTTCCTTTTCTACATCAAGGTTGTACCCCTTATGTGGCCATTTCAATACTCGCATTGTAAACATGCCGGAAGCCGCTATTCAGAAGAAAAAGCTGTGTATATTCATGTTCTGTACAAACAACGGTGTGCGATGTACGACTGGCTTGTCGGAGTACCCAGAACTAAATGAAACTAAACTAATCACGGCATGCAACAAAGGCAATTGTTTTTTTATTTTTCTAACACTAATATATATTTATTTCCAATCAGTAATAAAATACATTGATAAATGCTTGAATAATATGGTCACCATTATTTACTTTTTAATCATTGAACTGCCTGATTTTGTGTCTGGCTTCTTTTAAGTCGATTACTTTTCTGAGTCAAGGCTTAAATGCATTCTTCATTCAATGACATTGAGCTTATTTAATACATTAATTCATGTTTGTTCATCTTCTAGCATCCGCTAGTTTTACAAATCCTATTTTAAAATGTAAATGCTAAAAGCGTCATTCTTTTTAATTGTTTTCCTCTTCCATTCCTTACGTTAAGTTAAAACTGTCTTTCGTCTGCTTGTTGTTTTGTTTGCTTTTTTTTTTTGAGAATGTATTTGGGTTTTGTTGTATTTGTTTCTTTTTATTGTTTTCGGTTCACAGAACTTAAAATTACAAACATTTATTGTTTATTTGGACATCCTTCCTGTATTTAAAAAAAATTGCCGTCAGCCTAAACAAACGCATAGTTACAATTAAATTACATTTGTATATTATATCATTAATAGCTTATTTTATATCGATTTGTATATGTTTATATATTAAAAGATACAATATTTAAATGCATTTTTGTTCCTTCAATCGAAAATACGCTACACTCTCGTCTTCATCGTTGGGTGAAAATTGTGCTTAGGTTTTGCAGTGTCGCAGTGTGTGGTTGGTTGTTCTATTTGTGTTTTTATAAAAATATAAAATTGTCATGTCAACCATATACACCAAAACTGTAATGCTATGTGCGAGATTCTTGCTGATCCCTTGCTCTTGCAAAATACTTAAGATTGTGTGGGTGTGTACAAAAAATATTAATAAATAGTATATATATATTAAGGAGAACGGGGGTGGCTGGTTGGTTCATCGTTTAGAGAATTCACAAACAAATTCTTGAGGAGAACCACGAACGTTACATCAAAAACTATTAGAAAATAATAAACATTGAAATAAAAACGTTTAAAAAGAAAATAATAATACAAAGGGGGGAAAAAACAAAAAGAAACAATGAATAGTACTAGTAAAATTAAAACTATTTACGGGGGGTTCCTAATACTGGAGGAGACTGGGCCCCACTCAATCTCCTACTTGATATTACTCCTACTCTCTGTGGATGGTCCATTTCTTAAACAAACATTAGCGAGGATATCATCTTCCGCACACTCTCGTTACTCGTTGATGTGTTTGCCCGATCTGTTGCTGACGCAGCCGAAAGGGAGTTTTCCGATTGCAACTCGAGCATTTCTTTGTATTCCGCAAGAACAGATTCAAACTTTTCGTCATCCAGTTGGACTCCATTGATTTTAGAGACTTCCCAGTACCTTTAAACGAATAAATGCGTTTGATAGATTAGAAGGTCAGTTTACACAATGGTGGTTCGATTCGGTGTGATGCACACCCCAAAAAATTACGGGAAACAATAGGGTTATTCACAAGGGTGATGAGAATTAAATCTTTCTTTGTAGAAACAAAACTACTCGCTTGGTTTCCATTAGATGAGGGACAATTTACCAACAACACAAATCATAAAACACAATTTTCGTATAGATGTACTCACTTGGCATCCTTGTATTTATCTCGGATGGCTTGTTGTGCCAATTCGGACGCTCCATAATGGGTTTTGTTTAAATGCAAAATAACCTCCTTCATGTCTTCCAATTTGTATGTGGTGATCTCCTGCAGTTCTGGACACCAAATTGGAAAATCCAATATGTACCGAGCGAGTGCCAGGGACGATGATGATATCAGTGATGGTACGAAACGTAAGTAGGGGTCTCCTTCCAACAGGGAGAGCTCCGAAATATACTAAAAACAGAGAAATGCCACGAAATAACATATAAATCAAACACAAACTAAATTCAGTCAAATTGCATTCAGAAATCCCACCTGGGCTAGGAATTTTGTCTGTTCCGGCATATCATAGAGTACGGCATAGGTATTCAAAAATACATACGATGTCGGTACACACAAATCAAATGATAAAATCTTCAAAATGATCTGCTCCATACGCAATACCTGAGCTTTTGTGTAGGTATCATCGGTGATGAATACAAATTCGTTGACATCTGGTGGGTAGATTTCTTCGTATTTTCTGTTTTTGCAAAGAGAACGGGACAATCATATACAGTACGAAATTGTAACAATGAGGATAATACGATGAAGATGCCGGAGGAGGGGAAAAAACAACAATTCAGTATAAAAATATGTTTTGGGCGGTCTGGAAAGACGTGTACTTACGATGCAATGCTCATTGCAGCTGTGCCAACTAGCTGTAGCTTTCCTCGCACCACAGACATTTGACTTAAGAATCTATCTATGTAGGAAACACTCAGGTAGAGGGTTTCCGTATCTAGTTTGTATTCTTCGGCAACTTCAACCAGCCAATCGACTAGAATCGTACGCATTGAGTAATTTATATCCGGCTGGCGTTTCATGTAATTCGGTTTTGGTCGATGTTTTTTCTGCGAAAATAAAGAGAGACAACAAAAAGTGGTGAATAGAAATCGGACTTCGGGGGAACAAAGGCGGTAGGTACGTTACTCCTTCACCTACCCCTACAGGAAGGGAAAAGTTAGGTAGTTTTTATTGGCACCGAACAGTAGGTGGTGTTGTTCTGTTCTATTATGAGAGGCATGGATTGTGTTGAGTTGTGTGGCGTTTTAACGCCACATGAAGCATGTTGTCGCGAAATTGCTTCCTAGAAAAGCCATTTTGGTGGATGTGTTGCTGCCTTCAAGTTGACATCTTCTGCATAAATTGGCAAGAATAGGAAGCTTTTATCTTCGTGATCGTGACACATACTTTTGTGATTTTCCTTGCACAACAGCTGACTGCAATTTACGTTAATAATTCGTATGCATTGTTGGTCAATGACAACAATGCCGACGAGTTTAAACAGGAGCACAACTCACTGAATGGGATAGGGCATTATAGATTTTAGCACCTGGATCTTTGACCACTGTGGTCACCGACGTTGGGTGATAATCGAGGCATTGAGATGTCATGAATGTCGGCCCAGGTCATGACAGCAGCTCCGGTATTCAGCTGTTTGTTTTGTGTGCAAAGTCGGTACGATTCCGAGAACATAATGTAGCTCTGGGATGTCTCTATTTTTTATTTTAATAATTTTTATAAAATAATACCTGGGGTCGAATCGCGAATGTTTTACATGTGAAATAAAAACAAATTCCTTCACGAAATGCTCGATCACGGAGGACGCGATTCGACCCCTGAGATTCTTGGTGCCCTTTTATTTTTTACCAGTAGCTGGCGTGTTTGCAAAAAACTAATAGGAACGCCTCAGAATTCGAGCGAGTAGGTGTCCTCTACGACAAGAGCATTACAAAGTAGGTCAAAGCCTGGGCAGTATTTGCAATGTGTGCAACTACCTATCCGGGTTATATTTCAAAATTCACCGGGCAATATCATTTCACACCACAATAACCGGAAATTTCAATTAATAAACTTCAAATGAATCGTAAATGAACAAAAATAAATAAATAAACAAACGTCCCCCTTTTGGTAGGGAAGGTGGAAACAAGTTGGAATATCACTGCGGCCATGAGGTGGCCTTTTGTGATTTCCCCTTTCGATGGAGCCACTTTGCGTAGCTCTGTAGAAAAATAGTGACGTAAGTCGATGGAACGGAAAACTGTAAGCTTTCTTGTCAAAGTCTTTTTTTCCCAGAAGTACCATTCCACAAAGGCAAAAGTTCATGCTGTACGTTTTCGTTCTTGGAAAGGACGTCCGCTTCAGCAGAGAGCTTGTAAACAGAGCAATATGTACATAAAGGCGAATAATTCACCAGAAATCTATTGAAATCCTAACTTTGTAAACGCCGCTAAAGACTGAGTTGGCGTAAACGTCAATTATATGCATCCCTCAAGTCTCTTATCTAATTAATTTAATACTGACGGTAATTTATGATAAATTTGCTTTTGATGTAGATATACACACAAAAAAAAAATCCAATTCAAACAAAAGGCAATCCTATGAAAATAATATCAAATGCATCACCCAAAAGCAAAGCGATAGAACGAGGGCATATCCGCTCGACTATACCACAACAGGGAGGGTGATTTTACGTTCTCTATTTGAATTGCAATTCCTGCCGAGTGCACAGGAGGGTTGGCACAAAATATTGCTTGAGAATGTAAATCTCAAGAGTATCTGTGCCAGAGAAGCAGCAATACTACTACTACTGCTCTGATGCTTTGCAGTCAATCGAATTTATGATAAGGAGAGCCAAGTATCCAATACTTGCAATTTATAAACATATTTGCAGTACTTGAATGTGAATTCTTGAATTTATTTTCCTCTGCCATGCATTGAGGAGCAAAACGTTGGCAATCTATCTGTTTGTGAACTATCAAACGGTGGAGATGGAGGGGGAAATGATGATGGGTATTCTTTTGGAGACAAATTTGTTAGAGGAAAAATATTGTAATAACTCAAAAGTATCCTTGATTGGGTCATTCTCTTTGTTACATGAAAGATGACAATTTCCCACCGAAGAATGCAAAATTCAGATACTGTCTTGACAAGTACATATACTGAAAATTTATTGTCAAGCTGTAGAAATCAAGCCAAAGGGGGTTTCGGACTTGCAAAAAGTTACTAAAGTTGAAGGGCGCGCATAAAACGAGCAGGGGTTTCATTTTTTTTATATTCTGCAGACGTTTCTGGCTACATAAATTATACAGGCAAATACGGTGTCCAACAGATCGAAATATATATCTAGGATGTGCTTGTCGGGACCATTTTGTGTGGACTTTATCTAAACCACGAATGGAAATGACCCGTAATGCAAAAAATGTATACACTCAAACGATAGTCAGACCTTCGCACGAGGTGGTACAGTGTAATTTGAATATTTTCGGGTATTGAACATGCAACTCCTCACCTCAAACAGCTAGATGAAAATGAAAAATAATCACACGCTAATCACGAGCAAATCGCTTCGCACCTGAATGAGGAAGGGGACACAACTTCCTCCAACCTACTGTATTCACAGACACGTTTTCAACAGGTAGACGACTGCGAACATTCCTACCCTACTATCCATATCCAGTTCGGTGTGCATATCGCTGACCCTGATTCTTTCTTTTGTATTGTAGATCCTGTTGAGATTTTACGCGCCCAAAAATCAGCACATGTTTCGGATGATAACAAAAGGGAACGGATTTGTATGGGGAAAAGAAATAAATTGGTTTCTTGGCCCTTTTTGCACGACAGTTTACGGACTTTTTTCAACACTCACCTCACTCTCCCTAAAGTAATCCAAAATAGAACTCTGATATTCCACTACTTCGAAGAACCGTTCACGATTATTTTTCGGAACCTGTGATGTGGTTATTCTTTTCCGTTGGGAATCGTCGTCAATTATTTGCGATCTATCAATGGACATTGGCGAGAGGATATCGGTGACAGACATTGGTGTCTCCAGCATGGAATCATCTTTAGATGGATCTCTGCAAAAAGAAAATCGCAATTAAAACATGAACATCGGGATCTTTTCATGTGTACTTACCTAATTCCTTGTTCCTGGTTTGCGTGGACTTTAGCGACTTCATCGATAGCCGCAGTATCGTCTTCGTAGACGGAGAACGCTTTAAATTGTTCCACGGGAGTTGTGCCAACATATTTCTTCTGTTGAAATCGTGGAATTCCGGCGTTTTCGTCGTTCTTTGCTCCGATTTTGATGTCACGAAGTGCCTGTGAATTAGATGCGATTCATTATATAGTTGCTACAAATGTTAGATCAATAAACGGAACGGTGAACTTAAAGGCTGCTGATGAACGTGTCAGAAGAACGTTTCTTTAAATGTACGTATCGCTTTGTGGCCAGATTGAATGGAGTGGTTTGGCGTTTTACTTGACTAATCACAGAACATGTTTTTATTTGCCATGTGACTATGTGCCACACCCTCCTATTTTACACCCACATAATCGAAATGATTATGATCAAGAGCATAAGCAACTTGGGAATCGGCGACTGCCGCAAATGGCTACAAAATGCATATTGCTCTTCCTCCTTCTGATTTCCATGAATCTGCATATTTCGAAATTTTATTTCTTGTGCAAATTTAGCTAGCTATTTGCTGGTTACATGGCAATTTATGTAGTTGCACAACTCATTTTGGTGTGTGGACAAAAACGATGACATTACAAAACAAAGAAAACAACAAAATAATGCATGCACAGTACATAAAAGTGAAACTATGTGCTCAACGATTATTTCGTCATAATTCTAGCTTCATACATGCAACATACATCACTTTCCTATACGCGCTTAAAATATAAAACAAACAGTTAATTATCATATTCCGTTGCACTAGACCATAACGGAATTAGATTCAAATTTTCAAAGCGAATACAGGTTATGTTGAAGAAAGTTCAATACCAAAACCCGATGACTTAGACTTACAGTTGCCTTGGGATGTGCTCCGCCATGTCCAACGCCTCCAATTCGGGCATTATTTGCACTGCTTAGCACTGCGAAAGTAGATCTTTTATCCTTGCCCCCCGCTGCAGTAGTATTTGGCTGGAGAACTGTTTTTCCTCGAGCGTTGGCTTCTTTGACAGCAGCATATGCAGCGTTCTCCTTTTCGGTGTCTTGATGAATTTTGAATGTCGCCATTTTATTTTCCTTGTTTCGAAGCTCTTCAAAAATATCGAATAATTGTTTGTGAAAAACAAGACTTTCCGACGATTTCTAAATCGATTGACACTTTGATTTGAGACAACACAAAAAAAAAAAAAAAAACACACAAGTAAATTTAAATTGAACAACTTTTGCGTTGGAATGCGATAAATTTGTACGCGCTGCTACTCACCACTCACACTAGCAAAAGCGAAAAATGCGACGTGAGCTCTCACAAACCACGAACAAGAAAACACAAAAATGAATTTCGCTTGCAGTTATTCCCTCAGCATTTTGCACATTTTTATTTTACAAATCTTTAGATAGATTCAAATTTTATATATTGAACGGTAATAAATTTGACTTTGTCCGATGATGGAAGATGATTTGGTGAGGATGAGTTGCGTATGCGTCCCTGCGTAATGAGCCAGTTCGTTTAGTTTTTTTGGCATTTCTTGTTGAGCAGGCGCTTTCCTTTTCACTTTACTCTTTCATCTCGATTACTCGATCGAGTATCGTAGTTTGTCTCTCTTGTCGACGTTTTCTGATCGCTATTTGTCTCATTTGCTCGTGAGAGCGAAAACGCGTTTGTTTTGTCGTTTTCCTTTTCTGTGCCAAAGGGCTGGTGCAGCGGCACAATAGTTGCATGTCGCAGTGTAGTACTCTACGCGGTTTTTTGAAACATGAGGAAAAACCACCCTTGCATCTGCAGATGTGTAACAGAGACAAGACTGCAGGTCGGTTTTTGTTGGCGCGCGCGGTTTAAAATTTGTCAGTTCTTTACGGTGCTGCCAGATCGTTACAATTTTGTTACAGCAGTGAAAAAATGAGTACATGTACCTAGTCGAACAGAAATTGTGGTTAAGGCCCGATTCGCCATTTTCCTAGATAATCCCAGAGTTTTTTTTTTAGTTTTATTTTTATTGGACTACCCAGCTTTTTCCACTTCGGTCTAAAGCGGCATATACACACGTCAAAAACTCTTCAAGCATGCGAGAGTGTATTAGTAAATTCTATTTGACGTTGCATATACACATATCAAGCATTGTGGCTTCAATCATTCATTTTTCCTTAGATTTTGAGGTGAAAGGGTGCATGCGGTTGTTTTTGAAATCGGTAAATATGCATGAAAAAAAAGAAAATATGAGTGAAAACGCTGGTAAAGAACCATAAAGTTCCATGAATTCCAGAATAAAACAATTGTCCTCCATTCTACACAAAAAAAATCGATTAAAATAAGTTCCGCCGATGTTGCTTCCTCGCCGTCCACTCGAAAATGAGCATCAAGCAGTCAATCACCAATATACACTAATCAAGCATTGACACCTGATTGAACAAAAATCAAATCGTTTTGATTTTGCTTCAAGCATACACACAATGTATACGTGTCTCATTTTCACTAATACACTCTCGCATGCTTGAAGAGTTTTTGACCTGTGTATATGCCGCTTAAGAGGATTTAAGAACTTGCTTCCGTGTTTTCGAAAGCTGGACAAATATTGTTAACATACTAATCCGAATGCACCTTGCATACATCGCATCTGTCATTGATTTTAGGTTAAATGGAAATTACACAACGCATACTAAACACCAAAGATAATGAATTTTAATTACTCATCTGTGCTAAACACCTAGACCATGCACATTTTGTCTAGCATTTCTGTCGCAGTACAACTAAACAAAAATAGGCACTTCTTTTCTTGCGTGGGGTTTAAAGGGTTGTTTTGGTTTTAAATTTGTTGCTAGACCTAGAAAAATGCACAAAAATGGGCTACATGTTTTTGACTGACTTTTGACATGCGGTAGGTTCGACTTGGAATGAAGTTACTTCTTTGCATTAATGGGGCAATGCAGCAAAAGTTGAATATCAGCAAAATAAAAAATAAAACACTTTTTAGAGATCAGGTTTCGTAAGTTTTTGTTTCTAGTTTATTTGAGATTCTCTTAACTTCGTAACAATAAATCATTCGAAGGAAGAAGAAACAGAAAATCCTTAAAATATTTATTTCGTTAAGAGAAAGATCTCGTTAATTCGTCCTAACTCCTAGTTATAACTGCAACCGAATAAATTACATAGGTACATAATTATTTATAAATGCTACCGTTAAAAGCATTATACACTTGTAGTTGGTTTTTATGAAAATACTTTGTTTTTCAATAAATACACTTTGCTAATAAATTTTTGTTTAAAAAACTTAACTTTGCTTTGTAGTTGCGATTAAAATCTAGGTTTGGCTAGCCCATAAAAATACGAAACACAAATTCTAATCCCATTGTAAGGTTAATGATGCTTAATCTATTCTTTTTACAACCCAATACACACTAATGACAAGAAATTCGTTCAAAATTAAAAGTTTCGAATTTAGTGCAACTAAATTTTTGGAAAAAGTATTCAAAGAGTAAATAGTTTGAACTTGTCTCAGCCATTTTTGGTTGTTTGATAGCTTTTCGTTTCTTTGTACTAGAGTTTTTTGAGTTGTTCATATGTTATGAAGAAGATAATGTTCCAAGGCCCCATTCGTATCCATGTGGGTATGAAGCCTTTGTAGAGAGCAAGGATCCCTTCATTTCGAACGGTCTGAATGAATAGATATTGATAAATTATTGAAGAAAGAGGAAATTGTGTTGGAACACACCTGAAGCGCACAATCGAAACTCCCCGTGTACAGTGCTGCTGCCGTTGTCCCTCCATGCGCGACAGCTATACGTCTTTGGTTCATCAGCCTAGTCTGAGATTAAACGTTATCTAATGTTTGTAAGCAATAACTAGGTAAAACACTTACCCGTATCACATCGATTGGCGTGGAAGCAATAGCGCTACCTAAACCGGCAACAAAACTAGATCTGCAAGGGGAATAAAAGTCAACGAGTGCACAAAGTTGGACATTGCGTACTTACATAAAATGATTAGCTACGTGATCCCCAAAGTTACTCATCAAATGCAATTTACAGAAATCGTATACAGGAAGCTCAACAACAGCAATGACTACAGCTCGCTGAGCAGTAGGCCCTACACCCCGCCACAGACCCCTAATTCCCTCATACTTGTATATATCGTGAAAACTCCCCACCAGTCCTTTGTCCTGTGCACCTTTTCCGTGAACTTGCATTCTTACTTTTAGGACATCTGTAGGGTTTGCGATTGCACTCGAAATTGCTCCAGCTGTTCCGGCACACAATACATTCTTCCAGACTGGTTCTGTACCAGTTTCGGGGTCGATGAGCAGGCCTCTCTCGTCTAGCATCTTTTTCAGGGAGTAGTATGTTCCGAACTTGATGCTTCCATAGGTCGCCTGTCGCAGTACCGCAGGCCATATGCTGTGAAATATTGACATTCAATGCTGTGCTTAAAATTTCACTGTTGAGCGCTTACCCAGAATATAGCGCACTGATTCCTTCTTCCCGTGAGATTTTAATGAAAGCATCTATCATTCCTCGATACCTCAGCTGAGTGAATTTGCCATCAATCTTTTGACCTTGAATCTGAAGGCGGGTTTTCGACGTATCAATAGGAAATGTACCTGAAAGAAGCAAGTTTGTTATCAATAGAGTTTGTTGTTCACAAGCATTATGCAATGTTGTTGACAACTTCCAGTGGACTTGCGAAGATTTTTTAGTCCAATTATGAGTTACACATAATGTTGCTAATAAGTATATGTATTCTTTTAGCACAACAAAAATTAAGACAGTGAACTCTTTACTTACCAAATTCCGCTGTAATCGACGCAACGCCACCGTAAACAAAAAAACGCCAGTCCTTATCTCCCATTACACGAATGATAAATTAATTGTCAGTTGGTTAGGAATACAGCCCTACAGATTGCTTGTAATTTATTACGTTTTCCTATTATTAAATGCAATTAGAAATGAACCACAAAGCAAATATTTGTGATTCTTTTCTTTCTGGATTTTTGCAGATTCCAAGTGCATGAGGTTACTTCCCAGATTATACATATTTGTCAAATCGAATGTCAGATAAACAGGTGTCAAACGAGGAATGGATGGGTTCACCCAGTCAGCGGAAGTACACTATACAGCAGAGGACATCGAGAGAGTTACAATGCCTTGCTGCAATGATACAGGTACAATTATTTTTTTGGCCTTGTAGCCAGAGGAATATAATGTCGTTTTCCATTGGGATTTTTAGATTTTGTTCGCAGATTTCAGATTTTTCGTAACCAATGGAACATTAAACGAGATTTTTATTTCTTTTCATTTGTGGTGGTGCGTGTTTTAAAAGTCAGCTATTTTCAAATTTTAATATGTGTTTATAGAAATCCATTCAATTTATATTGATTTCAATTGCAGCACAGACTTCTCGTTTAAAAACGTAAGTTAACACACTTTAAATTTTGACAAATGACAAATGTTTTTGTGTTAGTGAAATTAGGTGTAAATCTCGCTCAGAAATCGAGGTTCATAAAATTGCTCTGACTCAGAAAAGTCCTTTTTTTTTTGCGGACAATGGAACATGAAATCTGACAGCCAGGTGATTTCGAGAGCAGAAAAACTGCTCCGAATCTGAAAAAAATGGCTTTTTCTGCCCCAATGGAAAGCGACGTAAGTCGTTAACCATTCAAAGACCTTAGACCTTTTTTGTATAGACAACATTGAAAGATGGACATATGCACCTGCTTCAAATGTCCTCCAAAATTTCTGGGAAAATACCTAATCCCAATATTTTAAACTCGTTTGCATGGGGCATAGGGACATCCCAGGTAACTGCAAGGCTGATGATGAGAATTTAAAAGGCCAGCGAAAAAACACATACGTGTTATCCTTTTAAATACAGAAGTTTTAATAAGCGAAAAAAGAAATTAAATGTGAGTGTTAGTGAATATAAACTAATATCGCTCATGTTGAACTCACAACAACTCAAACACGGAACTACAATACCTCTGCTTCCAATTAAGGATTCCTTAGGTATTCCAATCGCTACTTGTAAACTCAAAATAAAGCTGGACGCTATCGAAAGAACAAATCTTAGGTGGACAACCGGCTCGACTTGTCTAGCGACAAAACGGATCTGGTCAAAGCTGGATCTAAAACGATCTAGGCATCTGATATCCCTCGATAGGAAGCATATTAATGCTACCTAATCAGTTAGCCGACAGCCAGGTTAAAATGGCTAACCTAACCTTGCATGGTTGAGAAACGCTATTCCCATCGCAGTGATATTGACCATAGTTTATTACTGCAGCCATTTTTCACAATTTCGAGCCTGCATTTATTAAGCATGGTAGGTGCAAATATTTATAGGAGAGCTTAGTTTAATTTTTACTCATATTACACACTGTATATGTATGTATTTCATCCGCCTCGAGTTCGTTTGCTAGGTCGAAAGTCCCAGGATATAAAATATGTTTCTTTGGTTGCCAACACTCACACTTCCTTCCTTTGTTTAGGTATAGATGGTTTATATTTGTTGTCGCCTATCGCCTATGCACAGGAACACAAATAGGGGTCAAATCCTAGGGTTCCACCTAGAAATCGTTGTCGCTGATTTCATTGTTCAATTCAGCTACGAGTTCTGTGTGTGTTTACTTACCTTTTATAGTTTAATTCTATGTGCCAAAGGCTTTGATTTCAAATACAATACACTCTTCTTATAATTTTTCATTTTATTAGTATTATCATGGTACTTATACATTTAACAGCAATTTAACACAAAGCTAAGCATTTTTTTTATTATTCATGTTTATTTCCTTGGTTTTCATTTAATTGATTTAAATTTCGCTTCTTTTTCAACTTCCACTTTGTATAGCCTTTTTAGATTTCCTTATCTCAAGTTTTCTATTTTGGTTCTCACTAACTTAATTCGGTAGTTAATTAGTTAATTGTATTTCTTATTGATAAATTGATTTTTGTTTGTATCCACTTTCATTATGTTATGTAATAAATATGTTTCTATTTACTTTTTGCTGTTCTTTTATCAACACTTTAGTTTTAGAAAAACAAACCAAACAATAAAGTTTCCAAGAAATAAAATCGAATTGTGAAATTTGCTCTCTTTAATTTATTTTCAATTGTTTATTTGTTTTTATTTTTTTTTTGCTTATGACTTTCATTAAGAAAATTTTACTAATATTTTACTAGGAAATACTTCAATTTGAACAAAAGTCGTTTAATGTTAAACCAAGTTTAAAACTCAGAAATGCGTATATACCGTCCAAAAGTTTAGATTGACAATTACTATTTCCACTATATAATATATATATATATTTTTTTAGTTTTCTCGTAATATATTTCTTTATAACTACTGTTATTATGATTTCTTTCTTCTTTTTTTTTCCTGTAAATGTAGTCTAACAGATAATTTTCATTTGTTTAAAATTCTCGTTATTAAATTGAGTGTTTTTTTATTTCCGCGTCCAAAAAGTCTTTCAAATCAATTCTAGTTATCTGTTTTTCACCTCATGTTTTCTTTTTGTTGAATCTCTCTTTTTCCAAAAATTTAATTTTTTTTTTCTAAAAATTTACTAGTTACTATATTTTATTTGTTTGGAAAAATAGTTTTGTAACTATATATTTATGAAAAACAAAAATAAATTGAAATCAAATTCGAATTTAGCTAATTGTAATATAGAGTTTATGTTGTTTGTCTTTATTTTTGTCGTTCTTAAGAAAAAGTTTAAAACTTTTGTTTGGTTTATCATATTTTTTACAAGTCTTGAGGGTTTAAATAGTTTACTTCAATTTTGTTTATATTTTAATCTATACAGACATACACGTAAACAAACATTTTTATTGTTCTTAGTTTAGAGCACTGAATAAAATTGTTTTACTATTATGAAGAAATAATATGCAAAGGGAAATGCACTAAGTGCAAATTGATTAAATAAATACTTTCATATTTTTAATTTTCAAATAAGATAATAAATTCACATAAAAGCCACAATGATCGGAGGCAAAATGTGAAAGTTGTGATAATAGGGCTTATTTGATGCAACAAATCATCGATCCCAATCCAAATTTGTATCAGAGTTTTAAAAGTGTAAATAAAGAAGTTGTACGAAAAATGCCAACCTGTCCAATGATTTGTGTGTTGAAATCTCCATTCAGCTTTTAGCAGTCAGCATGCTTGGAAAAGACAAATCGGCAACTTGTTATTGCTAGTAGTAGTTTTCTAATGGCGTCTTCCACAGGAGTCGCTCGGAAATGCACTCCATATCCATCTAATCCCCATTGGAACACCGCTTTTCATTGACTTGTTACTGAACTAAGTCGTGAGCAAAGGTACAGCATGATTGCGAAAGTTCATCTTCAAAAACTAATTAACGTCAATCAAGTTTATACTTTTAGGCCGTGCCTCAATTGAGCTAAGTGACCGTCCTCGGGAAATTTTTTACATTATTGCGGGAAAAATGGAGTACCTCATCCTGTTTACTAATTTTAGACGTCTTCTTTAGATTGAGAATCCCTAGATTTTTTTAGGAAACACCGAATTTGAACTGGTTAAAAGCGCTGCAAGAGTCATCTTTGTTTTTAGATTAGGGTTTTGTGAGCTCCTTTTTTCAGTGCTCAATTAAATGTAGTAAACAAATCTGTCAAAGAAGGTTAACTAGTTCAAATTTAGCGTTCTGTTTCCTCTTAAACGATCTAGTACATATTAGTAAATTCCAAGCAAAGGAAAACGTCAAAAACGTAATCGCCACTAAAATTGACAGTTGACAGCTTACTCGCCGAAGGTTATAATTTAGTGCAACGGTAAATTCAAGTTGAATTTAAAAACTAAATATCCGATCTGCTCTTATTAAAAACCAATAAATAAATTGTGTTATTTTAGAACAAGTAATTATTCTCCTATTATGTTCGTAACGTTTACTGAAATGGAATTAGTTTGTTTCAAGTAATTTTTTGACTATTCCTAAAAATGGTTGAATATCGGTTTCTTTTTTGTGAAATGTATGTATGGGTTTTTTTTTTCTTGATATGGAAAACTGATATTAACGTCGTGTTTCGTTATGAAGACTGGATTTTCGTTTTTCTTATAGATTGTTTAGATTTATTTCATCTTTTTAGTGAATGTACTGACGTTTCTTTTATTATGTTTTGCTTGTCAACGGCGGGAAGTCTTATTTGTATTCTTTTCTAGTATGTATGTGTATGCCAAAATTGTTTAAAGAAAACAACAAGTTTGATGAAATTTATTTCTATTGTGTTAAAAAGCCTTGCGGACATAACTTTCGGATGCAAGTTTTATTCATCCATTTTTTCTGAAAAAACGATTTAAAGATTGAAGTAAGATTTAGTTTTATGTAAACATTTTCGTGTTCTATGTATATAGAAGTAAAAAAATTGTTTTTTTTTTTTTCATTTATTTTAATATCTAAATACCTAAATGTAATTGATTTTTGTGTTTTGTTTTCCATTTTCAGTAAAATTGTGTTATTTGATAAAAATTAGAAAAATCTGCTGGTATTGTCATATACGTCCTATATGTGTCATTTTCTTGAATTCATTATTTCGACTTGCCTTCTATTATAACTTTTATGTTTAGTAGCCAAAATATTACAAAACAAGATTCTAGACATAAAATAAACTTATGTTTATGTAGAAATCGTATTATTTGTTGTTGTTTTTTTCATTTAGTTTATTGTTCGAAAAAATAAATAAATAATAAATGGTTTTGAATTAAAAATATGTTTTGTATTGTCAACTATTTACATCCCTTGTTTTTTTTTATTATATATATATTTTACTCAGTAATTTTACATGTATGTATTTTGTATATACTTAAGCTTTTAAGAAAAATTACTATTTTTGTTTGTGTACTGTAAGGATAAGGGATTTGGATTGGAAGAAACTATTTCTTAAGTTTTCTATTGAAATAAACTATTTACGCTCGGAATAAAAAATAAAAAAAATAGGTTTAGTTCCTTTTTCGTATTTACTTTTGGTTAGCTTTTTTGTTTTGTAAAAAAGAGTGTCTTAGGCTACAATTTCTTAAATTGTATTTCTGTTTTGTTTTAAAATTAATAATTCATTTAGTTGCTTAAATGTATATGTATATATATTTACAGATGCGACGGTTATCCGAATGTAATTCCATCGACTAAGAGATTTGGGTACTTTAAATCTCTTTTAAAAAGCACACCCTGCGCGGTGATGTCCACAAATTGTTGATACAGTCCTGAAAAAGAAATGACGCATAAAAATAAGCACGCGTTTTGTTAATGCACATCGTCGTATCAACTTACTTCATTTAGTGCATAGCAATTATTCGCTCATTGTATAAACACATGGAAAAGCTAAACTCAATTAGTCTTCCTTAACTGGCACAGTAAAAAAAAAGACGAAATGTTGATTGGCACACGGGGTGAAAAAAAAAAAAACAAAAACAAAATGGAAACATTAACCGGATATGCATGCTTGTGTTAGATAGGAGACATTTTTCTTTTTGTAGGTTAGGTTATTTTCGAAAAAAAAATTAGGTACTGCTCATAAATTGACACAATGAATTGTGCCAAACATCTTTTCGTCATTTAGAACTGAAAAATATTATTTTTTTTTAATCTTTAGCTTGTGCATTTTAGTGTGTTTATAATGAACTTAGTTGTAGTTGTTATTGTTCGCCTTAGCTGTTTGCTATTTATGTTGGTTATTTTGGTCAGTAACAAGGTTAACTTCTGCAGTTTTGTCATCGTTATCTCCACATCCGTTTGTGTACAACATTCAAACGAACCATTCATCTTTTTGTGCATTTGAATTGCCAGATGCGGACGTTGTGGTTGTTGTTTGGGAGATATCTTGACCTAATTGCCGGAATTTACCAAGCACCAAATGGGACGGACTTTGGTGGCCATCTTCAATAATTTGTGTTGAGTGCGGTGGTACCCTGATGGTCCCGCAGGGTGATGCCAGTTTCCCGAATTCGGCAATGTTGTATGTTCACGTGATAGTGTACCGTGCAGATGTTTCGATGAGCCATTCGTTTCAGCAGCATGATGTACTAATGGAAATCCGTTTTATACAATTTTTTGGTTTATAATTTGAAATACTTACATTGTATCGAGGTGTTTTGGTTACCATTTGAACCGTTGCGACGGCAAATGCATATAACCCATCCAGCTATGCAAGTGCATATTATTAACAAACTGCTTACTGTGATTAAAACAAACCACGTCAGATCAAGGCCGAGAATAGTATTTGACGTTTGGTCTAAAAAAGAAATAATTTTTTTTTAACACTTTTATTTATAAATGCAAATGACGGATTTTAGTTTTTAACGTTCAGGTTTCAAATATAATTATTGCTTATTATAAGACATCTGACATTGACAGTTCTACTCACTTTGACATAAATGATTAGCAGCTTCATCGGAATTATCTCCACAGTGGTTAATACCATCACACAATAAATCCGGATGAATGCAAAACTCTCTCTGCCTACAAGTAAAATCTTTGCACGTGTGTTCTATAAAAAAAAAATAAACAAACAAATTGTTAACTCAATGTTGAGTGGAAATATATAAAAAAAAATATATATAAATAGAATTGAGTTCGTACTCACTTGGATCTTTCACAGATGTTATCACTAATTTGAAACCATTCGCATCTGTTCCCCAACCATCGGTTACATATTTCAGAGTAACGAAATTCGTTCGTGTCAGAATTGAGCTGACCGTTTGTTTGGTGTTGCGACACGATATGTCAACCTGGAAATATGCAAGTTTTTTTTATTTATCAATCCGCTATCTAAAGTTAACACGCATATTGGTATATGTCTAACTTTTTGTAGTGCAACTGTTACTACATAGAAGTCGTATGACTTGGCATATGCATTTAATCAGGTTAATTTACAGATCAGCGCTTTTTATGGGTATGTTCCCTTATGATAATGCATTCGAATACATTAGTAAAAGTTCGTTCCTTTACGCAAAAGTTGGGTAGAAGTGAACGAAAATTTGACTAATGTATTCGAATGCGTTATCGCTTGTATTAAGCAATTAAATTAAATTAATCGTAATTATATTTACTATTCTCTTGCTTTTTCATTCGGAAAGTCATATAACAGAGCTCGATTTATTTATGAAAAATATTTGGCATGTGAACGGTATTTATAAGTCTGCCACACAATTTTACCATCTACCTTATTTTTCTGCACCAGAATTGGCACCATTCATGATCAACTGTCATAATCGGACGGCTCAACCAATTTAATTTGAGTTCATAAAGTGCGCTCGATCTATCTTGATCGAAAAAAGAAACAAAACAAATTTAGAGAGCTCTGATGTGTCTAGCTAAGATATAAACACGACATCTAAAGCTCTGCTTAAGGCCTGATCAGTACTGCATTACTTAGGATGGTTCTTACTGAGAACCTACAAAAGCTACGATTCTACCCTATTCACACTCCACCAAAAATCGTGTTTTCGTCGAAAACTCGAAATTGCATTCACACCGAACAATACCTACCTAGTTTTCGTTTGCCCATCGATTAAGTGTGGAAAATGATTTTACCTTTTGAGTGTTGACATTTATTCGGTCAGCTGCTCTGCTGAATGTTGCGAAAGGTGTGTTTGTTTCAACAACCCAACGATTGGAAGTCGCTTTCGTTGTGTTTTCGTGGAAAACGACTCGTTTTGAAAACTGAAATATGAATGGGAAAACTTCTGTTTTCGATGAAGTTTTCGAGTGTTTCCGCGAAAACCCGTTTCTCGGCTCAGTGGGAATAGGATATTAATATGAACAGTATAAAAATGAAGATAGAAAAGTCCCGTAACCTTATTGCTACAATGCTGCAGCTTGTGTCAATCGTTTGACTTCTGCGAAAGTCCCTCCTAAAGGTCCAGTTCAACAACAGTCCGCAATAAACTTTAAGTCAATGTTGTTCCAGTAGATTACTTTAAATTCCCAATGTAGCAAATGCTCCAAATAAAGTCTATTCATTCCCCTGACTATTTTTTTTACAAAACTATTGTTTGGCGAATAAAAAAAAAAACTCCATTACCCAAATATCTGTTGCATTTGTCCCAAAAATATTCCTCCACGTCCTCTCGATTTTATCCCTTAAAAAAATTGTTCTATTGTTACAAATTCCCTACCATACCACGTACACCAATATATATCCACAGCCCAAAAGACAAACTAAAGAAAAAACCTTGGAAAAACATTTACTTCACATTGTTTTATGTCCTGCGAAGAAAATGCTATTCGGTGGTGAGCAAAACAAAAAAAAAAAACCTTTTGGTAAATCCCCATTATAAGCCGGCGCTTAGCGAGTTGTCTACTCACAAGAGCCTTGCTTCCGTTCTCCGAAATGCCTTGCAGCTAAGAAACGCATTCGCAAGAGTAACAAGAAGATATAAGAAAAAAATACATTCGCCTTTAGATACACTTAGGGAAAATATTTCCCCAAACGTTTCATCGCCGTCCCTGAAAACCACATAGCAGCAACAGCAGAAACCCCAACAGAAGCGGTAGAAGTATCACATCCTAAGGCACAAAATCGTTACCATTCCATCACATCGCCAGTGAGGGTTCAAACTCTCTCCGCTCTTTGTCGCCCCCCCGCCACAACTCTCTCAAGGATAAACTTATACAAAAGAGGATGGAATAGGGTTGAAGTTGGATGTTAAAACCGCGTATATGACATGTAATATAATAGATGTAGTCGGGAGTGATTATATATTTTTCTCGTTTGGAAAGAGGTACAAACAGTGGGATAGAAATGGAAGGGATTTACAAGGATATATAACATGTGAAGACATTTACATCGTAAAGAGGCTTTTTTTCCTGTAGATGGCTTTGGCTCTGTTCAGCTTAAGACTTAAATTATAATACTGTTCAAGAATTTGGCGAAAGAGAAAGTGAAGACTTTCGTGGAAATTCCATCTTAACCTTAATTTTTTTACATGCGTATCGACTTCATTTAGTACTTAGTCTTGTGTTGAAGTAACTTGTTTGCTTGGCAATGGATTACCCGCTTAACGGCTATAAGTAGGTCAGGTACCCAATTATCTAGGTCTTTAAGGGCGTTCCATACTTGTTAAGAAAATCCCAGACTGTATACCGTTCAAGTAATAAATCAGTTAATCAGTTACTGCTTACCTTTGGTACAGAAACAGCATGCGCTCCATCGTAGACATACAAATGATCATTGCAATCCAGCTGCAGCATGTCAAACCTCAGCATAAATCGCTGCAATATCGAATGCGTCTGGAATGTGATAATGCAGTCCAGGTTACGTTCGTTCTGCGACCAAAGCACCGCGCCATCTATCTTCCGGTATAGCTGCTGAAGAAAATGGTTCTTGCACAACGACTGCATGTAATCTGGAAAGAGGAGAGAAAAACAATTAATTCCCATATAATAATGGCGGCCTTCAGACGAAATTTACGGATCTATTCAATTCGAGAAACAAAAGGCGTAGCTGTTCCTTTCGGCGAACGAACAAGCCAACGGCTAGGGCATTTATCATTTCCGCCACTAATATTACCGACGAGCCGGCAGCAGACTTTACCAATTCAACCAACCATAATTTCCGTAGTAATTTAAATGATAATTTTACACTCGCCCCAAAACATACAAAAAAAAAAAAAAATACTATACCACGCGAGAGCGAGAACTTCCTGCAACAAATTTAATTGGCAAACATCCCATGGCGGCATTGAAAGGATCTCCATTCAGTTGCTCACTCCACAACGTCCTTCAGGTGTTCGTTCATCGTTTGCAGGTGTAAATTTTACCTCATGTAACACCTCGAACATATCTTAGTGTGGGCGCGCAAAGTTCACGCCACACTGCCGAACCCCTACCATTTGGTATCTCACCAGCGTATTGGTGGCGCCGCCGTTTTTAAGCTTGCAATCATGGGGCGGAACTTTTAATGATGTAATTTTACGTTTGCCACTAATTAAGATAGAAAAGCAATCGTGAGTGAGTGAATAGGTGGTTGAGGAGAAGAGGCATTGGACCATATCGACAGACGGTAGGTTGAACAGTTCAAAACCAAAAAACGAACGACTGGAGTCGTTCCCCGATGATGACGGTATAGAAGAGCGAGTTTTCGAAGTTTCTTTTCACATCCTTTAGCAGTTTTAAATGCCATGCCGCCCACCCCACACCCCTGTACCTATTCACTGATAATTTTAAAACCAGAATGAAATATAGTTTGTGGCAGTAAAACTGGAAAGAGCCCGGACAAGACTGCGGCGCTGGAGAAAGTTCTAAGGTGGATGCAATATACACACATAGATGTGCATCTACATTTCTCAACTTTTGCCTAATTGTTTGAGTTAGGTTTGTTGCACCATGGTCTGCGAACACTGGGTGACAGACAAACAAAGCCAGAAAGAGCTCGCTGAAGTATATATGTAGGTAGTAGTTAGCGCTAAGTAGTTTGGAATTTATTTGATTGAAATTGCGTTAATTTTTAACCGTGATTTCTTTTGGTGAGATGTAGTTTCACGAGGCGAGATCTATTTCCCAGATGTTTTAATGTCGAATCGTTTGCAATGAGTTTTAGTTTATTTTTAAGATAGCGGTAGGTATGGGAGATAACTTTGATGTGTAACCATTAACGATTGCTTCGTCTTTACAAATTTTAATTGGAATTAAGGGGAACTCAACTCTTTGACTATGAATAGAATATGAAAGTGAATGGCATCAAATGTATTTCACAGGCATGTAGCTGATATCTTGGAAAAACCAAATTTACTAACAACTTGCAAGTTGAAAACATGATACATAGCCATCAGAAAGTTTGCCAGAGTTTGTGGAAAGTTTGCGAAACATGTTTCGCATTTAATGAATAAGTGAATGAAATAAAAACTAAATGTTGCCCCATTGAGGCCTTATATTCTGTCTGAGAAATCCATACGGATGGTTTGAAGTTTGACATGCAAGCATAGAAATTTAAGGATTCATTTACCAATTCGATGCAAAGACTTCTGTCAATTAACAGCGATGTCACAGTGACAGTTCTTTCAACTCTGCTGCAGAGACTATAGGTCTGTTCATTTACTTTTGCAGTAAGAATGGAAAAGACTGTCAAAAAGCAGTGGTGGGGATAAATTCTCTCATAGAGAGAGAAGCTTACAGGTCTTCAGGTCCATAATTCAAATATTCAAAAAATGGTACGAAAAGTCGTTAAAATGTCTGATAAACTCGAGGAATTTGTTAATTTACTAAGAAAATTAGTTTTATCATTTATTTCGAACTTTATTTTGATGAATCGGAGTATGTGGAAGAGAAAAAAGGAAAAAGCGACACTACATGAAGAAATACATGTATAGGATATTATTCCTTGTTCCAGCGAAGGCGAATTTCGTCGCCACTTCAAAAAGAATCTCGAGGAGAATATTCAATTTTATTTTGGCGCCTGTTGATACCATTTTAATACGCAATAAATCAAAAAATAGTCCACGCATATGCCAAATGGGACAACAAGTTTCAAATCAGCTGTTAATTGTAAGGTGACTGACAGCTTTTCAACTTCTTACGCCAAGAAATTTGTTGAGTAAAAATTCGTTCGATTCTCAGTGGTATGTATATGTATATGTATGTCGATATATACAATTGTACATTGCTCTCTCAAGGCCGCTCTGTGTAAAAATTCGTAAGAATTCGTAAGAATTAGTAAAAATTCGTAAGATTTAAAAGTAAAGGAACAGACCTTTTATGTTTAATAAAAATTAATTAGATACTGGGCACGTTCAGAAACCTTGTCTTGTTTAAATTCAGTTACGCATCACTCGCATCATGATGCTGATGATACTTTGCAAAATGTTCATTAATGCCAACTATTGGCATCACTTTTAACGTCAAGTGTTCATTATAGCAAAGTTGATCAAACTGATGCGCAAACATAACGCAAAAAAGCATCACAGAAATACCTGACGCGCAGTTGACGCATGACACATCGAGTCAGCCAACTGTCAGACTTATTTAGTAAGTAATGTCACATCCGAGAGGTTAAAAGTTGATGCCAGTTAACCGAACCACTTATTAGTATTGACAATTATTGATTAATGCGCGTAGATACTCTAACTTTATGAAGGACTCAAATTTCAAATAGAGATATTTTATTTAAAGAGGTAGATTTTCGTTTTCCTTTTCAAGCTCATTAAAAAAATGTAATGATTCAAATGCCAAATATGGTGAAAACTACAACTACCTACAGATATAGTAAAAAGGCAATTTTTTCTATGCGAAACAGATAAAACATAATCTTTCAATCATCCCCATTTGATGAAGGATAATCTTTTGGCTTAATTCCTTAATATCGCATTGGTAAACTTTATTCACATAGAACAGCTCTATGCATAAGTACACACAACGAGAAGAAAAAACAACAACGAACTAACAATAACTATACAAACTGACAGACAAAATGGCATCGCACAGGATGAATTGATGATAACTTAAAAACCCTGGAAAACTGGCGTAATATACATACATATAATATAAATGAGAAAAATGGAAAAGAAGAGAAACAAGAATAAAAATCCATCCCAAGATATTGAGAACGAGGCCGTATTATTATACATGGGTTTTTTGGATTTAAGGAACTGTGTGACGATGATATTCCGCAGCAGAAGAGAGCAGTTATCATCAAGGTATATGTCGTACGAGTTCTTTGATTGGGATGTCATGGAATGTGTGTCCTTGTGCAAAGTCTGTTCGATTCGTTTTTTTCTTTCTTTCTTCTTTCTTCGACCGTCAGTCCCTTTCTCGTAGCGCGCGCTAATTTAACATTTTCCTCGCAATGACAGCCGCTGATCCACAAGACAAAAAGCACAAACGAATTTTGATGGAAATAGCTTGTTGTTGGAATGTAATGATTTTTCAAACAATAAAGATATGTAATCGCTAAGGAAAGCAATTTGTCATTTGGGGTATAGTTAGTTGTTGGATGTAGTCAGAGGTATATGTACTGCTCGTGGATAATTATCAATCATTTGTGAATTTGTAAGGCATATAGAGAAAACTTTCCGGTTCAATTAATGTGATAGGTACCGAAATAGGTTGCTAATGAACGACCAATGTTCTTTTATTATGCTATGTATGGGATAAGGAAGAAGAACAGAACTTTGCACGGGACTAAAGAGGGTAACTTTAATCTTTAAAGACGACAAACAATCAGCTCCTATAATAAACAGTGTCCTCTGTTAGCAATTTTCTGTCAGATGAAAAATAACTCGAGCGTGTTGGGTCTTAAGAAGCTAAAAAATGAGCCATTGAATAGCAAACAGGTGCAGGATCATATTTTACTTGACCTTACGTTTTACAGTCAAGGGCACCTTACTAAGGCTTGCTATTTTCACCCCAAATATATGCGGTCTTTTTTTGTAATCCCCCCAAGTATGAACTATTTGTTGGAAATTCTACACCAAAGAAAAAAGAAAAAAAAGAACACAACCCTTTTATCCAATAATTCAAATCAAATAGTATTCCTCGTATATCAATTTCTGTATATATTCAACCCGTCTGAGTTTACGACGGCTCTGTGCATGTTTATAGTAAAATAGGTCATTTCCCATGCACAAATGGACAGAACAAGATTCAATAAACAACTACAAGTGTATTTGTGTCATTTCTCACAACCCCCTTAACAGCCATTGAGCGATAAAAATTGGATTACTTCAAGGAAAACGCTCCAGTGCCATCCTAGAGGAATGTTGTCCAGACCTTCAAGTTGTACTCTTCATAAAAAAAAAATACAAAATACTTTCAAAGAATTTATTTTTATTAACAGGATGTAATTAGCAGTCTATAAAAATGAGTCTTGCCATTTTCTTTCGTATTTTTTGGGGCGCATAAAAATTTTGATTGTACAAAGATTCTGTCAAAAGTTTTATTTTTCCAGATGCCAGATGCTTCGTTTCATATTTCACTGAATGGATGAGAAAAATAAATGTCCTCAAGGAATTTCTGGCCAATGGTGCGGATGAGTATCAGTAGGCGAACATAAAAAAAATCATTCGGTAATCAGATAACGCGAAGTGTGATTCTAGACTAAGAGAAAATCTGGGTTGAATTTCACAAATGAAATGAAATGATTCAGGCCGCAATTACGAGTTTGTACTTTCGTACTTGTCAACCTCGAAACTTAAATTTGTGATAACTACTCCAAGAAGATTTCTTTTCAAATTCAGTAATAAACAGTGATTGTGTATGCGCTTTAAAAATAGTCCCTCACATCAAAGGTGCAACCAATCTGAACCTACCTTAATCAAGACTTCAGGCAATTTACTTACGAAAAACATCCGTTTGTCACGCTTTTTGTGTTTATTTTAAAATGGTTGCTAACCCCTGTATTAATAAAAAAACGATATCCGCTCTCTAACACGTGTTTTAGCTGACAGACGGATAGTGAACTTATCCGTTTGTTAACTTTTTTCATTAATAAACACATTTCATCTCCATGTTAGCTATTCGCTCTTTGTCACCTAACGCACGACAGCACTACACGGAATTGTACTAAATATTCTAGTACATCTGTCATATTTCGTCTCTCTTGCAGTTGTCGTGCTCAGAGATTTATGTGGTTTTCACCGATTCTCTCTCAGATTCTCTTTTAGATTTCAGAGTTCAGATTTTACGCGTCAAACGAACGTTAATGTGCAATGTGCAATGTGCACCTTACCGTAGCAATTGAGACATCTTCAGATGATTTCCATTCCTAGGCTATATTTTATATTTAATTATTCCTAAATTCAAAATTTAGCTATACAAATTCCCAACCTAATAATAATCAAACATTTAACTTTTGTTGTTCGTATATTTCATTTAGCTCCGAAAAGGAATCGAGATTTTCTAAAATTTCTCTATGCTTTAAAAAGTTATCCGCTCTCTATACGCCGAATTCGGCGAGTTAAGTTATCCGCTCGTTATTTCATGTCAATGAAAGCTAACAGGCGTTTATTAATACAAATTTGAAGTTAACATGTGAGTTAACGCTAACTCGCCGCTGCTCGGCGTTTATTAATACGGGGGTAAGTGTCTAACAAATTATGTAATAGATTCAGAAATGACACCTCTTTCTGTTTTTGACAGAACCGAAGCGGTGCGTTCATTACAATTAAGCACATTGAGCGCTAGGCGTCTAGCGAAAAATGAAAAGTGGTGTGCATAATATATATAGAGTTTTAATAAAGCATGTGCTAATCAAAAATATTGGATAAAACTGACCCAGAAACATAGGTACTAGTCTTTTGAGTTTCAAAAAGCAATCCAAAAAAAATTACGTATACGCCTAGGTGCAATGGGTGCCTGTTGTCTTCGAAATTATTATTATCTACGTTTCCAGATGAACTGATATTGTCAGGATATTTCAAAAGATTTAAGTTATTCCATATTAAATGGCAACAATCAGTTCCTGCCCTAACCTAACTTAAGAAAAGAAAAAGAAGAGACGAAAGAGGAAGAACACTAAAAAAAATCGAGAAAACTTTGTAAGAAACAATTATTCAAGTTGTCATCCGCTCTGTTTTATTCCTTAATAGGTGGCATATTTCTCATCACATTGAGTGAAGTTAATGTGCATATAGAGTTTTGTAACTTTAACCAGCAGCATAGGTAAAATTGGCGGGACTTCAGGTTCTACTTACTGTGCAAGACAACTTTTCATTACCACTGGTTTGCGAATATAGAAAATTGAAAGGAAAGTTTTTGAAAATCTGTCAAAAAACCTACAAAATGTTAGACCGAAGCCAACTTCAAGAAAGTACCAACTTCATTATTGATAGGATTCAGTTAAGTACATACTTTTTGGCACTCATTTTTGGAAGGAATTTCTTCTGGCAATTATTTAATTTTTCAATGGAAATAAACGTCACTTCTGCCAATTCTTCTTTGACACAATAAACACTCGCATATACAAACAAAATTGAATACTCACAATGTTTGCTCTTTTCGGCCGTGACCTGAGGCAAGTTGAACAATGATAAAAATACAATTAATGTTATTATCCAAGATGGTATGCTTGATTGACGTTGTTGTTGCTGTTGATGTTTCTGATTATGATGATGGTCAGTGTTGATGTGGTCGGGAAATTGATATCTGACGCTTTTTTGTTCCGCCAAATCCATATCATTGTGATTAGATATGGAAGATATCTGTGGCCCAGGGCCACACGATGTGGGAAGTAACATTACAGTTTATATAATATGCTATTTTATTTTTACACTATAATTATCCATACTAATAATTGAACTTTTTTCGTTTAGATAAATGTTCTACAGTTATGTTGATTGACTCTTGCTGGATGCATTACGAGATGTCATCTGGAAAAAAAGGAAGAAAACTTAATTTAAGAAATCGGTTCAATAAAAGTAGAAATTTTAAATGGAATATAAATAAAAATGTCAAATCTTAATATTAATCGATATTCTATCTTTTATTTTGTTCTTAATTTCTGTATTTCTATAATATTTAATAAATTTATCAAACGTTCCCAAGCTATTGACACATTTTGGATATACAAGGGCTTGGCAATGCTTGTATGCTTTAGTCACAAGTGTCAAACGCGAAGCTGCGTACTAACAATCAATTTTAGTGATAAGTTTTCTCTAGGAAATTCACAGTGACCTACAAAGGTGTTTAAAATGAAGGTTAGAAATGAAAATGACTATTAATGTGTTTCAATAAATTGTCCTTTCGTTTGATCTTGTTCTACGGGCTAATTTTATTGTTTGTTCCTCATATTTTATCCGCCGATTTGTACATTTTTGCAAAACGAATGCGGAGTCAAGGACTGAACTGATCTTGGCATATTACGACCCCTTAAAACTCGAGTGAATGCAGATCATATTCTTTTATAGAAAGAGCTCTTATATCTCCTCTGCATATATCACTACAGCCATTCGTGCATGCATATATATACAACTTAATCTTAAGCTCAGAATTCAAAATCGTGAGTTTCACTGTTCTGTTTTCAATATTCCCTATCGGAATATGTCATTGGACGATAACCCGTGGCTGACAGATAATCAACAAACACAGTACTTAAATTGTTGCCGTCACTATAAAATCTGTCAGAAGCAAACACAGCATAGCCCTTGTAGTTTGTTGTGAATAATATAGTACCCTACAAAAAAAAAAACAAACATGTATTGTATATTGAAGGCTCAATAAATAGCTATGTGCGGAAAACTTCGTCACTGTGAGTTCGTAAAATTGAGTGTGGACACTAAAAATGACTATTAGTACTGCGCACAGAAAATAATCCAAAAGGCAGTAAATTATTCAGCCTTGGAGGCCAATTCACAGATCCATCATTTGCTTCAGTAAATTGATTGTGGAATGCCTGTGTGGCTTTTTGGAACCATAACTATTCCACGTAAATGTCACTAAAGATTGGAACGAAATGTCATAGATCAATAGTGCTCTCCATTTAATGTAACGATTCGCATGGCAACATTTTTTGTAGAGAAACTGTCAAAAGACTAATATTTTTACGCAAATTAGATGAAACGAGGATGCCATCTCGTTTGACAAAAACTTATCAAAAGTTTGTCAGAGAGGTGGAAAAATATTTCTTTTCATAATTACTCCACTGTCCAAATACTCAACGAACTGGGGCGCCACACAACCAATAACAAAAGACACCTCCCCAACAACATGCTTGAATTTCCAAAGCACATTTAAAAAACTTTGATTGCATTATTGTCGTCCGCCGTCCTTCAATAGCCGATTACTACCAAGACGTGGAATGCAAAAGAACTAAAAGCAAAACCAACAGTACGCGCAATTCATTCACCTGCCCATAAGGCCGTAACCTATTTAAGGAAACGGCCTACAGATGACGGTCAAAAGGCTTCTTTCATCGTAATGCATTTAAACTAGTCTACGAGACAAGTTAAGCACCTTGCAGATGAAGGAGAAAAAAAACAAATACCCAAAACAAAATCGTGAAAATCACATCCACACACACTTTGCTCGAAAGTCCATACAGCAAAAGAGGAGAGTGAGAAAAAATTAACTGTTTGCACTAACCGCACGGCCACTACGTTATCACCTAATAAATCTTCAAATTAAAATATTAAGTTCACCCATAAAAAATATAATTAAATAAAAAAAGAAAAAACAGCGTCTTGAGGGGTAATACATTCCACACGATCCACATGCCAATTTTTCCTGCCAGAGTTGGGGTTTTTATAGGAAAATATCCAAGAAAGAGATAGCACGAATAAAGGAATGAACAGCACTCTAAAAAGGAGCGAAAAATTACTGCACCCCCAACTCACACGCCCCCCAAAAAGAAAAAAGTTGAGATTATTTTTCCATTAATTTTCGGAAAAAAAAACTACATACTAATTTCATATATTTGGTTTTCAAATTCAACCGCAATTATGCAAATCCTTACCTCCATTTTCAGTTAAATGCAATTTCCTCTAGCACAATTTGAAGGGGTGAACCAAAATAGCACAGGAAATCTAGGCAAACTTCCTTTAAATGCAAAATGTCGCCCAACTATGCGATCACGGGATTTAAAAACAGAATATAAATTGATTTACTCGCTTTCCTCGAACGAAAATTCACTAAATATTTTAGAACACGCTTGAAAAAATCGCATTTGTCACCGCGATGCACTGAAATACCACAATCATCTCCTAAGGATAGACTCCATATTGATTATATTCTTCTTGAGGTTGCTTCCATCTTTTAAATTCGTTTGCTCTCTTCGGTCGGTTTTGTTTTAATGGGATCGGGGGGGGGTCAATAAAACATGGCTTAGTGCAATAAAACGCAATTTTTCACATTCTTTGAACACAGTTTTGTATTTATGTCACATTAATCCGAAAAGAATTTTCTTATTTTTCTGTCACAAATGAAATCGTTGGTGTTTTTCTCAACTTTTCCGAATCTGAACGATTCGCAGCAACATTTTCACAATCGTAGTGTCTTGCTCATCGCCGCCGCACTCAATTTAACGTTTCACATTTCTACTACCCTTAAAAAAGAATTTAAAACTAATACTACAAGCACATATACAGGGAAAAGAGATGGAGACATACACATATACTTTGGAACTTATACTTTTGTCTTGGTCTCGGTATGTGTACTCAATAAACTTGCAGGAGTTTATCGCTGGTTCGTGTATTTTTCCTCGTTTTGTTCTAAACTTTCTTCCCAGCTAGTCTTGGCGGTATATGAAAGGCGACTCTCCCGAACGAGGACGACACTTTTGCATACTATGTTATCTCTTTTACACTCGGTCATTCAGAAATCTCATCCCCCAAATTTTGGGAAAGAAGAAAGAACTTTCCATAGCTACATGCTACATCGGCGGACGGCGAGCAGGGGGTTGTATATTCGATTAGACATGGGAATAGAATTGAGATACCTGTTTGGTGGTTGTTCGGTGTCCCCTTATTCGACGAACTAATACAGAGAGGACTTACACTGAATCATGCATGCATGCACTTACGCGGCGCCGCTCTATCCTAGTGAGGAGGGTGAATTCTTTCACGCCCTGTCACCCACAAACTACACTCAGCCGTCATATTTTTGATTTTCACTTGATTTTATAGCAGGCGCAATCTAGTACATTAGATGATGTTTTCCATCTTTGGGAACTCTCTAGTAGACGTCAGATAGCACACATAAATTTGTCGTAACTGCCGATAAATCTTCAGCAGTATTTTGTAATACGGTGGTCAATGTCTGGGGTAGGTATAGTTAACTTTTTTTGCTTTGCACTGATGTATGTATTTAATTTTTACATTGAAAACCGCGAAACGTAAAAAGCAACTTCTAGTTGCAGACCACCAAACAGTATATTTCTCTCGATTTAATAGAACCAAAAATGCGCCAGCTGAATACGAAGCCGAAGATGTCTGAATCAGCTACAGATTTGCAAAGTAAATTTGGATAATTTTGTAGCGTTGTTAAAATATTGATCTATAAATAATGAGTTGTCAAATTATGCTGATGTTAAAAAGCGAACTCAGTATGACAGTTTGTTCGGCAGTAAAGCTGTTTTGCTGCAAACAAAAATAAAATTGTACTACCCAGGAAAAGGTTTATTTTTGGAGTTGCTGTTAAAGAAACCCTGAATAGAGTATTGTTCCGAGACAACGTCAGTGTCAAATTAGAAGAAAAGAAAAAAGGAGGTTTTATGAAGACGTATCGTGTCCACTTACGTTGACTAAAGTTTTGAATATACCCGGTTCCCTCAGAGCTATAAATGTATGTATATTGTACCAAACTGATTAAACGCCATTTCCTTCGTGTCAGATGTCAGATTTTTTCCCAAAAATCATCCATGGCATCTATTCAAGAAAGTAATGAATCCTGACGTAATGTTAATGAAGAGTATTATTATGACTTTCAACTAGTAATAATATTCCCTTTAAAATCCTTCCCCATTTAGTACAATTTCAAAACGTCTCTAATTTCGAATACGTGTTCGTTAAAATCAGGAAAGTAACACACAAGGTCATCATCACTCATCCCCTTTCTAACCATTTCTAACAAAACAGCCGAGGGATGTCGACAGCGAGGGCGAGTACCGCCAGGACATTTTCGCTCTCAACTCTCTTTATAGCAACATAACCACAACCACCCCAAGTTGTTTTGACAATTTCCCCTTTCAGTGAGGCATTATATAGGTGTGCGTGAAGTGTGAGTGTAGAATTTCATAGTAACACAAGGTCCAAATGGAGATTCTTATCACAATGGAATATTGAAATGAATGTGACGTTGAGCGCGCCGCAATCGATTTTACGCGCAACGTGAACGAACGTAAAAAAACGTCTATAGGTATACATTGAAAGGCTCGTTTCGTTGCTATATCGATATAGAAATAGATTATCATGGTGGCTTCCTCCACTTTTTGTTGGTGTATTGTCGTTATATCGAGCCTCCTCAGAGGGAACTGAGCGAAAACATTGGCGTTCAGCGTTTCAGGCTTGTCCAAACTGATTAAACGTTATCGTGCAAGGTGCTTAAATGCGTTTTAGACTGTCTTTCCTTAAAAGGTTTGTTTGGCTTTTCAGGATAATACAAAATAACTAAACCCGTTTCCATGAGTCATAATGGCCACAACAATATCTAATGATAATCTTCGACCAAGCGTCTAGTCGAACAGTAATGCGTTTGGCGTTAATCAGCTTCACAATCAGAATGATTAGTGGTCTAATTGTTGTTAGAATAGTGTGTATATACGTAACTCTGTATTATGTTTGTTTTATTGTTTTGCCTTTCTTATCGCTTAAACTAGGTATGTGGATGAGGTGTGCGGGTTACAATTAGCTTTTGATGGGAGTTTGAAGCAAGTTTTATCGCAACTTACTTGGCTTCGAATGTACCGGTATTGGGAGATCCGTATAAATTTAATGGATTTTTATTCTAATGGTATTCGAGCCAATAAGTTCAATACTCGAAATTATTTTTATCTTTTTTTTTTAATTTTTTTTTTTTATTAGGTGAATGTTTTTTCGGCCACTGCCATTTTATTAATTGTCATGACATATTTTTGATTAATTTCAACGTAACTGATACGGGAGATTATTGGGCTCATTAGCACATTAGATGCACATTAGTTGGAGCTTATAGAGAGCTTATAATTTAATGTGGTAATCGATTGGGCTTCTTCAGAAGTCAGATTTCGTATGTCTAATCGAACATAAAAATGTCATTTGCTCTTTTTGGTGTTGATATTCGTGCGATTCGAATATGTGTAGGTATTGTGTACCCTTCGACACTTTCGAAAGTGTTTTCCATTCACTGGTTAAATTTTATATTAAAACCTTCGAAATTTGCATCCCGATTGATTTCTAAGTATTTATTGATAAATAAATTACAAAAATAGATTGACCCGATGAAATGTCTTTCTCTGCACGAGAAAAACTCCACAAGCTGTCAGACTTGTATTTGTAATTCTGAAGTAAATCGGAGAAAAAATCTAGATTCGCAAAAGTGCTCTGAAATCTGAAAAAGATTGCTTTTTTGTACCAAACGAACATAAAAAGTGACCTAGAGCAAAAAAAAAAAAAAGTGCTCTGAGAGTCGCCTTATAAGTGAAAGACGGTCGAATCATTCTACAGTAAAATGCGCAGTTCACTTGAAGCGAAATCTGAACTTTTGAATGTCCAACATACATACATATAACAAAAAATGTTAAAATCCCTCGCCTATCAGTGCAGAATTTGTGAGAAAAAATTAAAAAAAGAATATTTGCTTAAATTTGCATACGACTGAAAATTCAGCAATGGCTTAGAGTGGTCTCGAAACTACCCCCTTGCTTTTGAATGCACTCTTTTGCAGTTGCAACTTATAGGCAAGTGCTACATAACGTTAGCTAACGAGACCATTCCAAACGCGATAAGACCTTGTCTAATGGCCCATCAAAACTCAGAACAGTTGCAGTTATTCTAAAATATCTATCTACAAAGCTTCAGTTATTTCTTATCAAAAATTTGCGATAACGTCACTCGAAAGTGCATCGAGTTTGGACTTTGCAGCTATAAAGTACATTGTTCTACAATAAATACATTACACGGGTGTGCACTTCTTTAAGGGTACGAATGATATGTGCGAAATGAGTGCGCACAACGTTGTTCCATTTTACACTGACTGACGACCAACACCTTGGGTTGCTCAGGATTTGCAACTACGGTTGTTTGATCAATATTATCCCAGAAAACGAATATTATACTTCAAAAATCACAAAATCAAGTTCTATAGTCATTTAAATTGTCTGTGAGTGAAAATTCCCCGTAGGTATGTCCAAAAAGGGTGGAGCTCAGCAACTGCAGGCCGAAATAAACACCGACGAGGATCTATTGAAATTCCTAGAAAAACCCGGACTTTTAGGTGTCAAAATATCGGCTAACCCTTATTTCACTCATAACCCTCTGTTTATATATAGTTTTGGACGTCTACTCCGAATGGTGTGGACCATGCCTGGCCATGGTTGGCAGTTTGAGAAAGATAAAGCTCGAGCTCGGTGGGGATAATCTTCATTTAGCAGTCGTAAGCGAAGCGCCTTCCCATTCAGTATGTAGTCCATTTTGTAGCGAAATTACATTTTACCATTTCAGTGCAAAGCTGACACAATCGAAGCGTTGGAGCGTTTTCGCAACAAGAGTGAGCCAACATGGCTTTTCGCTACGCAAGGCAAACTAGTGAATCTCATGTTCGGAACCGACGTCCCAAAACTGATGCAGTTGATAGCTGAGGAGCTCTCATTGCTTGGCAACATGAAGCGGAACTTCTACGGGATTAGCGAGCTTCAACCAGAAGAACGCGCACGCAGAGATGTCATCGAAAAAGCGTTAGCTGAAGCTCATCGGAAAGAAGTCGAAGAAGCCGAACGGCAAAAGTTGGAGTATTTGACTCACGTTACCGATGAGATTATGAAAAATCTACCCGATATTGGGGTGACAATCTTCGGTCCGCAAGTCGTTCGGGATACATACAAGAAACTAATGGAAGTAGCGGAAAATCAAAAGATCCAATGCAAAGATCGACGAACAGCACCACTTCTACCGGAGCATTTTGATATCATAAATTTTGCCTGCGAAAACCCAATAGAGCCAGCAGTTCTGGAACACATGTACAACAAGGACTTGCTGATTGGCTTTTGGAAAATATCCGATCAAGATAATAGGAAATTGCAAGACATCTTCTTGGCGTATGCTCACGATCTAACACATCCGCGAACAGTTGTCTCTGATGGTGGGGAAAGTGACACGGAACAGGTTTTACCTCCAATCCTGACACCACTTGAGATAAAGGGAACAACTTTGAAGTTGATGAATGCGTTGCACAAAATAAAATCCCCAGTTGAAGATGTCACTCAGATAGATGATCCATTGACAGAGCTGGTGGGCGACAAACCGTTGCCCGGTGAGAATACTGAGATTGATGAGGGAATAGAAGCTAAGGAAAATGAGCCGGGTGTTGAGGCAACACCATCAGATGAAACCGCTTCTATAGCGCGCTCTGAACCACAGAGCATCTTTGTTCCTCCGATTTGGGTGCCAACGGATTGTCGAACGCATGCAACGCTTATTTATGTGTTTTTTCGACCACAGACGGCGGCATTTTTACCACCAGATCCGGTACCCGATCCACCGCATGTTGTAATGGCTTTCGATGCGTACAAGAAAAAGGACATTTTCGAAGTGATCGAGAAACATCAGGAAAATGTCTTATTGTACGGGTTTTTTTCGAATGACAACCCAGAAACGGCTACGTTAATAGCGAATTCAATAGCGAACTATGAGACGAAAATACCGCAAATGTAAGTATGTAACTGTAGGTATTGGCCGCGTTCCATTGACCGATAGATCATTCACCCCTATCGAGGTATCCGTTCGAAAAATTAGGTACATTTGAGCTATCCGGTCTGATACAAATATCGTAAAAATTCTCCGACGACATGCAGCGCACCTTGTCGCATTGCGTGGAACCGCGTTATACCACTTACTTTTGACAGGTACATGGTACATTTTTTCCGAATCTCTGCGACAACTAATTGTTTCGGAATATTTTCATGTGAAATTAACGCGTTTAACGCGTCAAATTTATGGCACATCACTTTAGATCGTCTTTTTGGAGAAACCATGACCAATGAGTCTCAGCATGTCTCAAAATGCACGAAAGACTATTTAAGTTCGGTCAATGAATTCTTGATCCTTTCGAGAATACAGCTTGTACTTGTAGGCAGCCGTATTTTCACTGGAAAGTTATGTATCTCTATTTATACGGTTAACTTTGTTTCTCCCTTATCCCTTATAGGCGATTTTCTTTTTTAGATCAGAGCTGCGCGCTGAACTGAGCTCGAGCATTATGAGCGCGCTCTGAACCGAGCGTGCTTAGATCGTTCTGGTGCTTTTCTGTTTTTCCCCGTTTTTTCTTTCTGTCAAATGTGACTGGAAGTGTGTATCTATATGTGTAATTAGCTTTTTACTCAGCCTGCTTAGTCAATTTGTTCTGTGCTCATAGAGCGCGCTCTGATCATGCTCTGAACGAAAAAAGGAACACAAAATTGAGCTCTCATATGTCTGAGCTAAAAAAGAAACACGAACTTTTTGTATAACAGTTTAGGTTCTGCACTGAACTTAAAAAGAAAAACGCCTTATGTAGTAGGGTCGCCATTTTTATGTTGAATGGGATTGGATTTGACAGTTGAATGCATTTCTGTTCGAAATCGGAGGTGGTCGCTTGAGTAAAATGTCGTTATCTTTCGAACTTTTTGCTGATTGGCTGACGATTATTATTTTTGTATTAGAAATGACCGTGTTAAGTATGCTGAGAGCCCAAATTTACAAATGACAGTTTATTACTGAAAAGGAAATCGATTTAAAATGCATTCTTTTTCAGCTATTTAAAAAATAATTATTTAAGAAAAGTTTCACACGAATTTGGCGTGCTATTAGAAATTTATGTACTATTTTTCACTCGAAACGGAGAAGCCTATCTTTACATTCGGTGGCTGTTTTAGAAGGAGATCAGAACCTAAATTTTAATACATTACTAGCTTAACATTAAGGACATTTGTAAGTATTTAGAGATTGATGAACTTTTCTATTCAACACTCACAGAGATGTTACTAAATTAATCGAGAAAAGTTATTAAATGCACAAATACTAACAGAATACACGAATAATTTGGTTTACTCACCCTAATCAGGATCGAAATGTTGCTTATGATGTCCTTGGCAAATGTTGTTTATTTTCTTTTCAGAACTGACAAACTTGTACTGAAGGTGGCGAAGAAAACTAGTCACACTATGTTGGCTTTCGCTGCTTATGGACCATCGTACGTTAGCACGAACACGGTTATTGGGAAGGAAGAGGCATTGAAGTTCTTCCCCGAAGGTTATACTACCGAAGATGTGGTAGAAGCTGAGGTTGAAGTCACCAAGAAAAAGAAGAAAGTACGTTTTTTATAATAAACAGTAACACTTGGTTTACATTTTTTTTTTTCACCCGGCTTTCTGCTTATATCCCAGAGGATAATGATTATGACATTATGAGTATTTCGTGGTTGGTGGGTCTTTTTGAAAAATCGCAAAACAGCCATTAATGTTTCGTCAATGTAGGTTTTCCAATAAGAGGTGTTATTGTGAATGACCCGCTATTTCGGTAGCTGTCACCTTTGAAGGTTTTATTCTTTAACAATTGACAAGTAAAAACTACGCCATTGCTAAAAATGGAACGATACACGCTTCGACAACGCATTGAAATTATTAAAATTCACTATAAAAATGGTGAAAATCTTGCAGTCACAGTTCGCAAAACTAAAGCATTTTTTGGTCGTCGTAAAGCACCTTGTCGGACCGCAATACAGAAATTGGTGGAAAAATTCGAGCTGTTGGGACAAGTTAATGATGTGAAGAATAAAACCCGTGCACGTCGTTCAAGAACAACTGAGAATATTGCTGCTGTAGCCCAAAGTGTTGAAGAAAACCCGGGTTTGACCATTCCTCGCCGTTCTTTGGAATTGGGCATTCCACAAACGTCATTGTACCGTATTTTGCATAACGACTTGGGTCTTAAGGCTTATAAAGTGAGTATTTCGTGGTCGGAGGGTCTTTTTGAAAAATCGCAAAACAGCCATTAATGTTTACTTGCTCATCAAAGTACAAATTTCAAAGGTTGTGGGGTGAGGGGAATGTAAATAAATACGAGTAGTTGGGGCGACTGTTCCATACATGGCCGATCATTCGTTGTGTAAAGTTTCTATTTTTTGGATGAATGGAAGGGACCTCCAATCGTATGCCTCATCTGAAAGGCCGAATTAGAAACTTCTCAGGACCACAAGACAAACTCACGGATGCTTGTCATACGTTCGGGAGTGTTGCCACAGTGGAAGTGTTGTTTGTCTTTTGCGGTAGAGACCTCGTACTCATTAGTACACCACACTTATGCTCAGATAAATAAAAGTGAACATTTAAAAAATCGACCCACCACACACAAGTTATAACCAACACATCTGTTTATTCTCTTTTAAATTGCAGTCGAAAACCAAGCTTGCAGTGCAGCCAGAGGCAGAGCAGCCAACAGACGCCAGCGCCCTTACCCCTGAAGAATCAGGCGAAGAACGTAATTAAACAAATTTCACACCCACCAACCATTGTCTATAAATTGTGTTTTAATTCCAGATTCAGGCGAAGCAGCCGAGACTACTGAGCAACAAACAAATTCAGAAAATGAAATACTTAAGCCGTAATAATACTTTCCATTGGAGTAATTTTTAATCTTATTCTATATGCAACATGCTTTAACATAAATAAAATCGTACAAACAACTTGCAACTGTTTTTTTTCTTTAGGGAGTTTTATGCCAATCGCTCTGTATCACACGGACAAAACCATTTTCATAGCCAACTGCCAGCAGACAGTCTGCACTTCGGTTCGGATTGAATCGCAATTGATTGATTCTCATCAAGCGGGCCATATTGAGTGGTGGTATCCGTATATCCGCGTACAATTCACGATGTTTTGATCCAATAATCTGAAATCGAGACAGTTTTACACACAGTTTACAGTTTGGAGTGACCTTGCAACTTACTCGTTGTATCGCCCCAAAGACTAGACCGTATTTTTGTTTGTAGTCCGGTTCCAAAAGTCCAACTCCATCTGAAAGGTTTTTATTGAGTGCGCTGCCATCCAGCGATACGATATCCAACGCGGACATCGCTTTCTCATCGATCTTCATACGAAGACCTACATCCAGAATAGCCTCCCTCAGCGGTGTGACTTGGATGTCACCATTGTCCCCTGCACCGGCGTACAGGTTTCGCCAAGGATTGTAGCTGATGTCGTTCACGCCGCAGCAAAACTTGTCAAACCTCCGATTGATAAAGACGAGGCTCATCGGACTCATTGTATTAATGCACTTCCCATCTAAAGAGTAGAGTGTTTTCTTTATTATTTGAAGAAAATAGAAAATAAACCTTTGAACTCACGTGACGGCATGGCATCTCCATGGCCACAGGAGGGGTTTTCCCAAACAACCGGCCAGTCGAGGCTATTGCAAATATTCTTTGTTGTCTCCGCGTAGAATAGAATTGGATTCGTTATCTCGCGCAAATCATATAGAAAAATCTTCCTATTCTGATTGCAAATCCCCAGCCACCGAAGGCCATTCATGTCATAGTGCGGAACCACTTCTGCATAAAAAAGAAGGACATCAATTCAGTACCTTGCACAGCAGCAATGCACTTACGCTTGATCCGATTGTCCATTGTCCAGAAGTACGTAACAGGAACAAACTTCCTCAGGCCGTTCACTAGAAACCGATTTAGGTTGTCATCCTCCTCGGCAATGTCCCAAATAGCAACGAAGCCATTCAGATAGCCTCCAATCACGTAGTTGTGTCCTGCGGCCTGGAAAGAGCCGACTGAGAACTCAATTTTGTTTGTATAAATTTGGTGTAGTGTACCTGCGACCACGCAACGCTCATGCACTGCGATTGATATTGCTCCGAGTATTTACTGGGACTGTCTGCGATTTCGAGGCATAGCTCGAATGAGGGTTCCAGTCGTATAATCGGAAAAATGTCACATTCCCTGTTTTCCACCTCAAGAGGAAGGGAATATACTTTGATTTCGCTCGTCACTGTCGCCACAGCTAACAAGCCCAACCTATTTAAATTTGGTGCATATCCACCGCTTGGCAAGAACTCTACGCAATGAACAGGGCCAGCGTCTATGGGAAAGGCGAAATGGATTTCTCCAGAGATCACATTTGCGTCGTGTAGACTGTATTTTAGAATGTTGATCAGCACCCGGCTCTGCTTTGGCTGCTTGAATTTGCTGAACTTCTCGATTTCTTTCCTCGTAGCCACAGCTAGGTACTGTGTTTTGGATGCAGGGTGTGGTTCTAGCGGAGCCCAAGCAAAGCTTTTCACCGGACCTCCCAAGTACGCTGCGTGCTCATCTGAAAATAAATACAAAATAAAACCACGAAATCGATGTGGAGAAATGCCCGTCATACTTGCTAGTCCGGTGCATTTTAACCTCTCCAAAGTTTGCCACTTCTCTGGTTCAATTTTTGTTTTCCCATACTCTTTGACGAATCCCTTGAAGCCTCGTAGAACAAATTTCATAGAAATTGGCGATTTGGGAAGGTACGACTCATAGCCCTCATTGTCCGTTTGACAGTCGACATTCGGTGTGGCAAAGTCGAACAGAGCCTCCGACGAATAGTTGTCGCTTATGCTAAAATGAAGTGATGTTCAATAGCGATTCAGGCGGTTGGTCGCCATGGATACTTACAACTTTTCGTACCACTTCCTGACTTTATGCGCAATATCAAACTCTCGATCTGGCAAAACTGTAAGAGACAACTAGGTTACAGGTGAATCACCTCAAAAGTGGGCACTCTCTTACGTTTCTTAAAGTCCTTCTGCGACTGGTGGGTTTTAATCCTGACCCTCATCTTTTTTGACCTCCTTTTTCGCTTGCGCTTGTGTTCTTCACCTCCAACAGTTCTCCCATTTTCGCCGTTTTCGTCCACTCCAGACGAATTCGAATCAGATGAGAACTCTGAGCCAAATTCAGCGTCATCACCGCTGCACTCGAAATCGAGTTCCGGTTGTGGGCTATGCTTCTCGACGACGTGCAGTCGGACCGGCCCAATGTCAACCGAATGGAACTTACATTTCATGCATTTATAACCAACTTTCTCCATAAACAGACACACGTCCATCTGCGAGTGCTGCACGAGCTCATCCACAGTCGAGGCCGTGAATGGGCATTTCTTTTGCACGCAGAATGCTTTGCCAAACGATTCAATTTCCAGCCGCCATGTTGACGGATAAAGATCCAGACGCGGCGGTGGAATGTGTTTGATTACCTGCAAAGCAGAGAGCTTGCTATAAATCAGTTTCAATGTGATTAAGTGTCTTTTCGTACCTCGTCGGGGATGAATTCCGAATCGTCCAGATTTTTCAATTTGTTCTCCGCCCTGGAAACACACTTTACACAACCGGATTGAGAGAATTTAATGTGAATACTTACTTGATGACCGATTTTCTTTTCAGGCGTCCGGTATTCGAGAGCACATCATCCTCACCGCCGACTTTGGTCACCGCCTTTGGCTCAGCTCGCGCTGCGGCTTTGGTTTTTTTCAACAACTCTGGACATGTTCGCAGGTGCACAGGTATTGATGACTTTGAATATTCGTGGTGACAGTGTTCGCATAAAACTCTGGACTCCCTCAGCTCATCCTCGGTCAAGCAACACTGCTCCAGATGGGTGAGCAAACCCAGCGCAGATCGGCGTTGTCCCTTACATATGCGACAGTTCAAACCTTTCACGCGAGAATTCTTAAAGAACTCCACCATATAATTGAGCACCGAAGGCCGTGACTTTATGTTCAATGGTGGCGTGTCGCCCACCACCCATCCGACACCATAATGGTTCGAGATGTGCAGAAACCATTTCTTTTTTGGCGCATACCCCATGCAGAGGCCACACTGCAGATCGTCTTTACTTGTTGGCGCAGTTTGCATGTCGGGATCGATAAGTGGTTCGTCGTTTTTGATCTCCTCTTTCTGTGTGATGAGCAATAGTCGGGGATTAAATTCGGTGTCATTTTTGTACTTCCTCCCCCGTGGAGTAACTGGAGCGATACTTGGTGATTCCTTCTTCGACGGACGACCAAGCTTACGTCGTTCAAAGGCTAATTGTCCCGGCGATAAGTGGGCTTTTTTAGCCGCAGGTTCAGTCTTTGGGGTATCTTCATCCTCTGACGATCTCTTGCGTTTCGTTCGGCGGTTTGTTCTGACAGGGGTCTTTAACGCGCCAATCTCTTCTTCCGCATCATCCTTTTTAGCTGGGAGTGACTTGCGTTTTCCTTGCCTTGGTTTGGAATACGCTTGGGACTCATCCACTTCCGGCGTTAAAGGCTGAATACTTTCTACTTTCATGGATGTCTCGTTGGCAGACGCGTCACTTTGACTGAGGTCTTTAACGCTGTCCAAGTTTTGGTCCCTGGCCCGACGTTTCTTCAGAGGTATCGACGAGTTGATTTCTTGTCGCTGCAAAAGACAACGATTTGCTGTAAAAATTGCTGCAACTTCGAATGAATGCTTACCACTTTGTCGTCGCCTTGTTGTGTACTTTTATCCGGGGTTGTCAGCCAATTTTTAAGCGACGACGACGAGTTTTTCTTCCAATTTGTTTCTGGTTTTTGCTTTTTGCCCTTCGCATGTCGGGATAGCTTCTTTTTGGCACCAGTTTGTGGAGGTGACTGCATCGGTACTACCTCCGCCTGGGGAAGAGTCATTAACAAAAAAGAGTTTCCGAAAGGGAAATCAGGAAACTTACCGACTGTGAAAGGCGCAGAGAGGTAGACTGCTGTCCTTCTTCGATTTCTTGTTCGTTGAATCCAAAGAAACTCGCATCTTCCTTTTTATCAGACAGTTGGTTGTCCTCGGGTTTGTTCTCTGTTTTCTTGACTCCTCCTGGCGTACTAAGCAGTTGAAGTGCATCTTCTTGTGGTTCGTCTTCGGCGGCAGTAACGATGTCAAGCAACGCCCTCACATCCGGGTCACAGCCATCGAACGAATTGACTGAAATTCCCGAGCTGTCATCGGTTGCCGGAAGTGGGTTTTCATTTTTTATATTCGGCGAGTCTTTCTGGACTTTTGATTTTCTCATACTGCGGGTGCTAGTGGTGGCAGATTGCGGTTGAAGGCATTCCGTAAACTGTAAGATTATGCGGGGGGGTGGTTTTTTGCTTCTTAAATTGTCGGTGGAAGTTTGTGGAACGTCGTTAGTTACCGAGACCGTTGTGCGTCTCCTAGAGGTCTTACCTTTTCGAAGTTCGTTTGATTTTGATTCAGAATTGGAAGCGTTATTTGGATCATGAATTGTGTCAGTAACAGATGCAGTGGGGAGTTCTTCACTCGGTTCAGCCTTTGTCCGTCGACGAGTTTTACTAGTTGTTGGGACAGGATCCGCTTTTCCTTTCAAACGGTCAACTTTAATGGCCTTTTCTGGGTTTTTATCGTCGGACAAAGAGTTCGAACCCTTGCCCATTGTTGAACGTTGAGATCGTGGCCTAACTGGTGGCTTTGCTTGTACTGAATTCTCGGTGGACTCTGTTGTAGAAGGACTTTCTTTGAAAAACTCTTCTGTAACAATATTAATTATCTGCGTAGTCTTTTCCAAAGAAAGGCCAGCTGTTGACTTTGAACTGATGCGACTTTTTCTTGTTCTGGCGGGTGTCTTTGGTACTTCATTTCCACCATCAGTTGGCACTATGGGTGCAACGGCGGTTTCTAAACTCTTAGCGCCTCTCTTTGTTGCAGAACGTTGACCCTCACCTTTGGTTTTGAGAGGAGATGAAGGAGGACTTTCAATGGGTGGTTCGATTTCCGCAAGTTTTTCGCTCTCAACCTTTGAAATTGTATTTGTTTGGTTACGTGGTTCTTCATCCAAATCAGGGGAGTTTTCCAGTTTTCTGGAAGTTTTCGCTATTGCGGACCGTCGATTTTTTGCAGTTGGAGGCGTGGCTTTGATCTCTTCTTCTCTTTCTGATGACTGGCGAGTTTGTTCTCTTTCAGTTGATGCTGATTCAACTCTGATGTGTGATGTTTTAGATGAATTGCTTTCAGTTTTTAATCTTGTTGCTGTCTTAGGACGTTCAGGGCTGTTTCTAGAGCTTGTAGAAGTTTCTGCGATGTCAATTACAGCCAAGGATTCACGTGACACTTTGCAATTGCTAGATCTCGATGGGGTAACTTCAGACTTTTCCAAAGTGGCGTTTCCTGTAGATTTGCCAACTTCTTCTTCGTTCTGCGTGGGCAGTTCCGCTTTGGAACCTTGTGATTCAATACTACTGCTATCAATTGTTTTAGAACCATGGGGAGTATCAGTGAAAAGAGCTGGATTCTCTGCCTTCTTGTCTTCAGTTTGAGATGGTATTTGCAAATTTATTGACTCAATCGCACTCTCCCCCTTAGTCGGTACTGATGGTTCTTTTGACACTTTTGATGGTTCTCTTGACATGCTTGGAACTTCTTCTCGTTCCACCGAAACTACCATTTCTGCAGGTTGTACAGGTTGTACAGTTTTATGTTCCTTGTGAGTAGTGGGTGAGGATTCTACTGATTTTGGCGCTTTAGATGGTTCACTCGTCTTTCTGGATCTACTAGCAGTTTCATTTGACATTACAGCTTCTTCTTCTGCAGGTTCATGTTCCCTTTGTGGGGTCGCATCTGTTGATTTATTTGCATTCTCAAGTTTCCTCTCCGATACATCACTTTTAGACCGCCCACTGATTTTCATAGATTTTAGCATCACATCCTCTGCAATTTTTCCAAGTTCTGGTGAAGGTTTTAATGTGCTAGGTATCAAAACTTCCTTGACTTCAAGTTGTCTCTCTGACTCGGAGAATGTTTTTTTGACAATCACAGGTGCCGCCACAGGAACTTCATTTTGAGATTCGCGTGAGTAAGACGTCACTTCCTTTGTGGCCGATTTCTTGCCCGATTCAACTTCATTTGTCTCCTCGTCGACGACTTTCTTGGGTGACTTTGGGTGGGAATCTTTTTCCGGTGGTTTCTTTTGCATTTCTGGTTTGAGTTTCGCTATCACAATCGGCAGAGTCTTTGTACTTCTACGACGTACGCTAGGTTTGGGTGTTGAAGCCGAAATCAGCTGTTCCCCCTTTGTTATGTTTTCCAACGGACTTTCTTCTTGCTGCGGGGGTGGTTCGCTTGGCAACTTTGTAGGTTCTTCCAATTTTTCAGATGGCTTGGTGGCCGTGTTGGACGCTTCTTCCACCTGCTCAGGTTGTTTCTCTTGTAAAACAGGTGTCTTTCGGTTTTTGTTGAGTTTTGCTATAAGAACTGGCACAGATTTTCTGGCCTTCCGTCTGGCACTCGCTGCAGACGATGTAGGAGAAGGCGTTTCTTCCACTCGTTCTTTAGAAGAAATTTGTTTGGTATCAGATGGCTGGGATGGAGAGGAATCCTCTTTAACTGATGATTTTTTCTCATTTGTTGAACCACCCAAAAAACCAGATTCGACTACTGTTTCGTTGTTTTGTGTTACAGGACTATTGTCGATATGCACAGAAGAATCCGCCTTAGGAGCTCCAGCTGTTCCGGATAAGCTTTGTTTTCTTTTTACATTTGCGACGATTTTGGGAGGCTGTTCTTTCGGCGGATCATTAACCTTTGCGGCGCTTTTAATTGCAACAGTCGGTTCTTTCGTTTTCTGTAAAGGCGGAAGTTTTTCACTCGTTGCTTGTGCAGGAACTGCATCGTTAGATGCCACAGCCTCGGCCGTTTTTATTGGTATTTGAGTAGATGAAGTCGACTGCGCAGGAGTGCTTGCCAATTTGGAGGAACCAGTTGAGGTATTTGCCACTTTAGTTGGCATCTGTTCGAAAACCGACATTAAAAAGCTGGTTGCGTCTTCCCCACACGCATTTTTTAAAATAGAGTCACTCTCAGATGTTCCGTCAAACATGAACGATAAGTTGTTGATAAAATCCACCGCCGATTCAACTACCGGCTTGGAGGGCACTACTTCCTTCGGCGATATCTCTTTCACACCGCATTTTGTTGCCGCATTATTGCTCAGAATTGGTGAGCTTGACGATGGTTCCAATGAAAGTAACATGGGTTGAGCCTTTACACGCAGAGTGGTCAGATCGATTTTCTCCTCAGCCGACAAGACCTTGCTCTCAAGAACTTTAGGCCGACGTTTATGTGGCGACGATTCGCTACATGCTTCTTTAGTGGATGATATCACTTTAATTTCGATTATTTTCGGGGCAACAGCTTCCAGTTCTTTGGGCTTTTTCATGTCAAATTTAATCTCCGATGATATAACTTTGCGTTCTATTTTCTTTGGTGGTGGGGGCGTGCGTTTCTGTTGGGGACTTAGCTTTTTTGTAGATGCCTTTGGAATCGTTTCGGGTGTATTTCCTTGATTACAATCAAGCGAAGTATTTGCGACATCCGATTTATTTGACTTGAGAAAGCTAAGCAAAACCGTTTGAGGATGACTCGATACAGGCGCAGGCGGCGGTGGCATAAGAGTTTTCGGATTTGTAACTTTCATCTGCGGCTTAGGAGGTGTTGGATTTGTAAACGAAAGGTTTCGAATCGCGTCCTGGATGGATATTGAATTGGAGACCTGTTGTGATGTGACATTGTTCATTTGCTTGTTAGATTCTTTGGATAGTTGAGCCTGTCGGATCTTTTTGCTGACTATACTCTTTGCTATTGCCAATTTGGTGTCCTTTGAGCTTGAACTGCTGCATATTTTACCCTTTGCCTTCTTTAGAGCTTCTGCCATTTTCAAATCCAATCCGGCAACTCGAAGTTTATTCGGATCAATAACCATGATCTGTTTAATAACGCGCTGGGATCCGTCTGGATTTTTTGGTGTAAGCATGGGCAATTTGTGCCCTTCCTTATTAGGCGTCTGCATGTTGGCTGGTTGACTTTGTTGTTGAATAGTTTACAAAAAAAAAAAAAAATGTACTTTTGTCTACGATAGAGGCGTAGTATCAAAATCCATTCATGCAATTTTTTATTGCAAATCTATACCTAAACAAATGGTATGTTTGGAGAAAAAACTACGCGGAAAATCATACACTAAGTTTATTTAATATAATCGCGCACAAATTATTGCAAAAATTCAGCATTTTACATTCAAAAAATTGAGATAAAATTCCAGACACTCGAAAGTTCAACTCGCGGATGGGAAATTACTTATTTGATTTTTTTTTTTTTTGCATTTAAAAAGTGACAGATTCAACGAAGGTTTTGAAGTTGTTTATATGTTCTTTTTTACAACATACCCAACGAAAATAAAGGCATATGCGCGAATGCGAACAAAAATGTGTGGGAATGGAATTAATAAAGGTGAGTTTTGGTTTGTAGGCGAATATTTCGTTCGGGTATTGTTTTGCAAACGTAAAATTAATAAAAAAATGACTTGAAACTGTGCAAATGCGACCATGTATGGAGATAATCGAAAAAATGAGACGGAAATCCCCTCTTTTCAGTTTTTATAATTTTCTACTCGCCGATGACTTACTGAGAAATGAGAACTGACAACTAAGTGACGGCTCAGAAGTTTGACAGGTAAGACTTTTTTTTCTTACTTCTTACTTCACTTGAAATTGAGAAATTTTTCTCTCGATTTTTGAGATTTGACATTTTTACTTTTTCTATGCTGAAAGTAAACGAACGAAGCTATTATTGTTTTTTATTGTTTTTTTATTGTTGGTAATTAAATAAGAGTCAAAACAAGAATATTGTTGACACGCATTTTCATACATTGAAGAAATCTATTCAAAACCAGCAAAGTCCTTATACGAGTTCATTCGCTGTTGCTGACGAACGTCAACTGACACGTCCTCTATCCTCTTATAAATTTAATTCGTCCGATCAATAGAGGAATATCAAAAAGTAGCGCGTTACAATTAGTAGACGTAGAAGGTTCACCATTCACACTGGTGCACACTATCTGTTCTTACACATCTTCTTGTAAATATAAAAGGTTTTGTCTATATTCTATATTCCCTATTCTCGTTTTTCGCGCAAATTTATTTTATATTCACTCATTTCTGCCCACCTATTTATTTATTATTGCGTTTCCACCCAAGTAAATATTGTTGACAAAAGTTTCCCATTTCCATTAGATTCCCATTCCTCTGTTATCCACTTCTATGTTCTATATCCAATTGCCATTTCGATTCGAAGAAATTTCAATTTCAGCTTCGGTAGACATTTTTGTTGAAAGTGGAGAAGATTGTGCCCAAAGTGAAGGAAAAATATATAAAAGCTAAATAATCATTTGATTATTATTAATATTAATCAAACAAACTGAGAACAGGTAATAGCACTGCCGCAATTTGGCAAAAAATACTAACTATCACCTCACAGAATTTCGAAGTAAAGCTAAGGACTATCCATTAAAAATTGGCAAGGAAAAATTTTCAAAATCGTTTTCTTCTAATTTGCGTATTAAATAACAACATAATCTACATTTTTTTTTTTCTGAATTTTATTTCATGAACAGTGAAGGAACTTCAAAAACCTAAAAGGATGAGCGCCCCGGATAATATCGGTGGCGATAAATCAGGTACAGTCTCCCCCTCTCAATTAAAATCTATCCACGTATATGTAAAGTCGATCAAAATCTAATCTTTCAATTGCAGCGAAAATCACGCACGTTAAAACGACCACTATCGATGGTATCAAAGTGGCACCCGTCAGTGTTCAGGGTGGAGGCAGTGCTGGCCAACAGTCCCAGCAACAGACAACGGCTGCCTTTCGTGCTATCTCTAGCGGTGGACAGTCGACTCAAGTGCGTGTAGTAATGCCACAAGGCACTATAATGCCGCAGTCCATGTTAAAACAGATCGAGGGAGCTGGACGCACCCAAATCACAGCGATACCGGCACGGACAGTTTCAAATACGTCTATTACTGTCACCAGGCCAGTCAGTCAAACCACATATATTCCTCGATCTGGCGTAACATCGACAAGTATGCAAGGCCAGCGTTTGGTTACCCCCATTAGGGCACAAGGTACTCCCGTAACCGGGTTGTCTGGGAGTTTTGTTCGCGGAACCACTGTTACTCGTAATACATCTCCGGCGACTACGGTCATCTCACCAGCTCCGACTACTTGGATGGCCAACAATGGTGGACAAGTCCAGCTAATACGGGCTATCAACCACCAACCAAGGCAGCGATTAATCACGCAAAATATCTCCGCAGCTGGGGTAACCGGAGGCGGAGGATCATCGGGAGTAGTCTCTGTGAGTTCACAATCGGCCAACCAACAACCTGGGAATCAAAGTAAGTACAAGCGCTTTACAAACAGAGTTCTCTTAAAATAAATCTTCCAACAGCCACCCTACAAACAGTGTCCGGCCAGCAGGCTCAGCAGACCTTCGTCGCAACACTGGCCACTGTTCTCCCGCGGCAACAGACGGCAACTTTGGTCTACACAAACGTATCAAATTCCCAATCGCAACAGTACAATCCGTCTGTAAACACAACACAGCGATTTGCTGTTGCTCCCCTGGCCAACACTCAGCGCCAAATAAGACCAATTCCAATGAATAAATCCTTTTCCACCGCTAAACTTGGCGTAGGCATGAACACGACGAGTATTAGTATTCGTGCACCCAACCTCCCCTTACTGAATACAACTTTGAACTCGTCAAATGTCTCGGGCGCTGGGGGTGCTGGAAACGTGGGTGGAGTCGGAGCCGTTGCTGCAGGCGGGGGCACAATGCAGTCACGGGCCAATGCTGGCAACTCAAATATTTCCACAACAAGGATCATTCAACTGCAGCAGCAGCCGGGTGGAGCGACTCAACAGATTATCGGTTCGACTGGAAGGATTGCAAATAATTTGATGCTGCAACCAATCATAGTGAACACTTCTGGCGGCGGAAAAATTGGCATTCGTCCACCAGCCACAATGGCTACCAAAGTGCAACCGTCTCTAACAATTACCCAGCTCGGTATTAATAAACTCCCCCCCAATGCTCAACAGCAAACCAGCAGTTCGGCCAGCATTCAATCTGTGTCCTCCGCTGTTGTTAGTAACGCAAATGTTGTAACGTCCTCGGCTGTGGGCATGGCCACAAATTTATCCCAACAAGCTCAGTCGCAGCAACAGGCGGTGACCGTTAACTCCCAGTCGCCAATCACGCAGATTGTGAACGTCAGTCAGAACCTTGGTGGCGGAGCCACCGGACAGCTGCTAACAACTCAGAATGTATCATCGTCTGGTACTACTGTCGTCCCACTTGCCATAACATCGCGTGGCGGTAGCAATGTGCTCACTGGCACCATCACCCCGATTAAAAATGCCGGACTGACTGTTGGCAAGATTATGGCGCAACAATCGTCCGTCAATCAGCACCAGTCGCAGGCTGGAGTACAAAGCGGCCAGGTGACCGAAATGATAACATCCACACAACAACATCACTCGCAGCAACAGCCGACCAGTGTATTTATACATCATGCTCGACCGCACAGTGGAGGCAACGCCTCCGGAGTGGGCGGTGGAAATGCTGGATCAACTGCAACTGTTATACCCAGTACCGGGACGAGTTTTCTACCTCCTGGAAGCACTTTCTACTACGAGTCGGTTCCGGCTAGTTCGGTGACAGTATCTACGGGAGTTTTGTCCCTCACCACAACAACCGTTACGAGTAGTACAATGTCCAACAATCAGATTGTGACATCTTCAAATATGGCACCGGGCATAGTGACTTCACTTCCCTTCAATACGCCATCGTCGGCCACGTTTACAGTGGTTCCATCTTCAAGCCGAGCCATAGGACAGATCCAGATACCGGTATCCTCCACACCGGCTCAAATTCAAGCAGTTCCAGTGCGATTTAGTACTCAGCTACCGTCAGACCAGACCATCACCACGTCCGCAATTCAACAGGGGCAGGCGAATCAACAGTCTCACCATCAGATAATCATACCCAGTCAAGCGGCGGCAGCAGTTGCCGCACAGCAGTCGCAGTCCCAGCAATCGCAGGGGCATATGGTTATTCCGCTGCCTACTTCTCTGAAGGTGACATCCGGCAATAACGCGGTCAGCGCCATAAGCTCAGCTGCCTTTCTCCGGAAGCGCGACACCGACGGCTCGCCCATACGCGCTGCAAAGAATCTTGGGCCAACATTGCTCTCCATGGGTGCGCCTTCATCGAACGCACCGGTGACCTCCCAGCAGTTGCCTCCCGCCGGCGCCGCTACCCCAGATAATAAAAAAGAACCGCGAACAGTGTCACCCGCATCTTCAGATGGTTCGACAACAGTGAGTGCTAATTCCAGTCCCGGAGTGGATCAGCAGATAAACGAGGAGTTGACTCCCGTAAATCGAATGCCAAATGATTCGCACTTCAATCCTATCAATGATGTGAGTTCACCATGTTCCCCCTCTGCGTCACTAATTCCAATTCGCCTTCTTACAGATGTATCCCAATCATCAAAATGCCGCGGCAGGCACATCGCGAGATCATGGTGGTGCACAGTCCAACAATACACACCTGAACGGGGCCATCGATTGTCCGCCAAGAAAGAAATCGCGACGATCAACGTGAGTTGCAACTACCGTTACCTGTTTGATTCTAGATTTTCTCCTTCCGCAGAAACGACAGCCAGCAATCAGCACATAGCCACGCATCATCACACCCTTCGCTCAATCAACCGGCGTCCAACTCGTCGCAAGCGTCTAATGTCAACGGAACGACAAATTCTAATTCTTTAACAGGTACCGGTACCGGTGCTGGTGGCAGCGGAGTGGCTGCCTCCAGCGAGCCCCCAAAAGTGAACAACAACAATCAGATCGTCAACATCAATTCAAACAAGGAGAACACAAAACCAATCGAGTTTGTATTAAGGAAACCCCGAACCTGCACTCTTTTGAATGTAAGTGAACTCAGCAACATCTTAGCAAACAATTTTGAATTCCTCTTCTTCCCCTTTAAGAGCTACAAGCTTAATTGGAAAGCAGCAAACAATCACTTTCAGCGCCACAGCGACGTGAAGCCCCGTGAAGAACGCAGACCCACTGTAATGGACCTGGCAAATCAGGCCAATGTCCTGGGCAAGATCAATGGCTGGAAAGTCCATCATTTAAAATCCCAAATGGAGGATCTTGTAAGTGTAAGCAACGTCTTCCCAAAACAAAAAGCTAATGGGGATTTTTTTCTTTCTTTTTTTTTTTAGTGCGAAAGCGAGAGCAAGGGCTACGAGAAACTGACCGTAATGCTGAAACAAATGGAATCGCATGGCAAGAACCCAGACATTGAGCGCATATCCGACCTTATCAAGGTAACGCACACAGAGCTTTATGAAAATTTAAATAACACGTCTCTCCTCCCTCGCAGGGCAACATGCAACGCAGCAAAATCATCGTCGACGGCATCACCGAAGCACAAAATCAAATAATGAAGATATTCGACCACAAGTCCCACATATCGGACATTATTCATCGGTGCGCATCGAAACGAAACTTTAAGAAACGTGAAAAGGCCTAAATCCTGGTCCCGTAGTCGAGTTATTTATAAGTAATCGTGAGCGCAATCAAGGATTGTCTCACAATTTATTATGGTTAGGTTTTAATTTGTGTTTAAATTTGTTTAACATTTTTCCCTGTTCCCTTATGTCTAACTGGCAACTTTTGGAAAAAGTAAACCTTACTTATGGGTGCAATACAGAAGGCCGCGTAGTTTTATTTGTCCATACTATATGCATACTTACTTTATTTGTAACATTTTCTATAAACAAAAACACAGAAAACTAAAAAAAAAAAATACCTAGATTTACGTCGTAACACCAAGAGGATTGTTTAGAGTTAAAACAATTGGCAATAAACGCATTTTGTTTGAAAGTTGATTAAAGGAGTTTTCATTTCCCCTTGTTCATAGGTTTTTTTCAGTTTAGTACCCATGGACCTGCGTTTGAGTGGAATCTACCCCAAAACCCATTGAAATACAGTAAAACACCATTTGCTTTTGCAATCGCTATATTTGGAAAACAAAATGTTACACCACTACATCGGGGGAGGTGGCACTGGGAGTACGCCCATCGGTGGTGGCGGCGGAACTGCATTAAATATATGCCTCGGTGGATGATGAACAAACCCGGGGCCCATAACCCGCAACTGCGGCGGTGGCGGAGGAATTATCTTCGGTTCGAACTTAAACGAGAATTGCAAGAAGAACTGCTTGGTGTCACGATTCCAATGGGTCCAGAATTTGCCGTCAGTTTTTTCCACCTCGCGTGATGGCACCTTGAATGAAATTGTCTCGTACGGTTCCGCGGCAAACAGTAAGTACTGCCACTTACGGTCTGGTGGTTCGATTTTCTGTTCATAAGCCGACATGAAACGATGTCGCGGAATGATGCCTTCGGATATTTCCGGATAATCGATTTGAAAGAGTAACGATTGCTGGCCATTATCAGGATCGCGCTGTTTTGTCACTCGATAACCAGGACGACCGATTTTGACGAACTTCTTTGGCTCTACACGAGGTTTTTCCGGTGCCAACATAGAGGGTGCTTCCTTTGCTTCTTTGGCTGCGCGGCGGGCCAGATTCTCTTGATGTTTCTTACCCTGCGTATGGGCCAGATAGCTTCCCTCATTGTTGTGCAGCGTTAGACAGAGTTTGCATTCGTATGAGCCGAGGTGATTCTTCATAAAATACGGATCTTTGTTTAGGTCGATGGTCTCCAAAGCGAGCTGTCGCAGGCGCTCTTTGCGATCACGATTGGTTTCCGACCAAGAGGCGACACCGCCTCCGCCGGTCTTGCCGCCAGCACGATTTTGGAAGTCCATTTTGAACTACAAAAATATGTCAATAGAAGATAGTATTATTAAAAGTTGTTTTCTGTTTCAGAAAAATTAAACTTCCTTCCACTAACCTCAGTATAAAATTACGTTCTGTCAAAAATGTTTGACAGCGGCGTTTGTAATCGTTTGTTTTTCCCAAAAGCGTGTTCAATAGGTATGAAATCTACTACAAAATCGAAGTCAAAGAGAATCAAAGAAACGAATTTGGATTCTCTTTGGAATGAAGTAATAGTATATGCCCAAGTAAATAATTTCGTAGCAAAATGCGTAAATAGTTGATAAACTTGTGATAAGAAGAAATGAGTCACTTATAGCCGTAATAAATTCTAAACAAAAATAAATGTTTGAGCTTCCTGAAAGAAAGAAATTTTTTTTTTTTTATTTTCATGTAGGTATGGCGGAAAATTCCATGAAACGGTTACACGACGAAACCACTAGAGATTTATATCTCTCCGACTAAATGCCTGACATCCATCTCATACAATTTTCTTATATTGTCATGGGCAAATCATGCCATGACATTTCATTTGCAACAAAAAACAACCAAATGTCAAATTCATGTCAGACATCCATCTCAAGATATAATCGCAGAGAGCTATCCCAGATAACCAATTATGCGATGAAATAGAGTGACTCCACACGATATTTTTTCATCTCATGAGTCATGATATGAGAGAAATTATCTCCTCTGGAGTCCAAACGAAACACATCCGCCTTTGAAGCCCTAATTATGCCTATCAAAATTATGTTAATTTTTGTACCACATTTACCGCAACAGGTTCTCAAACATTTTATCCCACAACAACTACTACATTATTGTGCTCAATTGTCTGACATTTTCGAATAATTTTCGAACTCGTTGCCCTACTGTCACTTTTGCCCGAATCATAAAGGTGGAGTAAAAAATTATATTTCCAAAAAGAAACTTTTTATTTCCTGATAGAAAATGTTTTTCATCAAGTTACCTTAATTACCACTGAAAAATAACAAACATATATAGCAAACGAAAGACTGAAGTTTGAAATTTACATTTAATTAGGAATATACCCGAGGTAAGGTGAAAATAATCGATGAAATTGACTGAACAAATCTCCCTTTGCTTTGTTTATTTTAAATAGCACCGAGCGTTAATGTTTATATATTCTTGAGAACAAAAATGTATATTTTACCGCAAGTGAACACGGTGATACTTTGTTATTAATCCCAGTTATCTTAACTTGAGGAAAAAAAGTTTTTATCAGCTACTTTTCAACAGATTTTATCCGTGCCAAAGAAACGAACGAACAAGACAAGAAACAAAAAAAAAAAGTCGGAAGGAACTCGGCAGTCGGCACAGATAATTTTTGGGGCATGCCTGTCAGTGGCGGCGTAATGGAATTTGTAGATGTTAATCCGATCATGCGATTTGGATAGCCTTCTTTGTGCTAACATAACGAATTTTATAGATTTAGTGATATTTTTACCATTATAAAAGAAAGCATACGCTGCACAAACGATAAGCACTCGTTGGACTTCCTATTGTTAAAAATACTGGCAAAAAAAGTTCTTCAAGTCTGGTATTTGCTTATCGAAAGGAGTTTGTGTTTGAATAAGATACCGCCCGCCACAATGCGACGAGTGTTTTTGCGATAATCAAAATGTTAGCAAATTCAATTTAAATGCTAGGCTTTGTTGTTGCTTTTCCTGACCTTGATAAACGATGGAAGGGGTTAAGTTATACATAGACGCAAGCGATATCCATTCGTTTATTATCAATTTGTTTTGATTGTTTTCAAATCTGCTAACAACCTCTCTTTGTTTGGATCTACATACCTATTTCTACAATTTGAATTTATTTCATTTCAGACGCCAAGGCACAATGACAAACCAAGCAGAGTCCGACTATGAGAAACAGTTCCAAGAAGATCTGGCTAAAGCAACAGCCCTTAGTCTAGAATCCCAAGCTCTTGATGAGTTCCGACGTTCAAAAACTCAGTATTCATATCTGGAACGCGCTTCATCCATCGACGGCGCATACTACCAGAAACCAAACGAAATCGAATACAATTTACAATCGAGGATCCGGCCGGGTTCATTCAATGTACCGAACAGTACGTCTATAGCTCCTCCACCAGCAGTGCCGTCGCGCAGACATAGTGAAATCCGATTGCCAGAGGAGGCAACAGGCTCGACAGCAGTTGACAATGATCTTATTTCGTTTGCCAGTCCGACGTCGTTGAAGAAGCCAGAGAGTTCTACTTTCGACAAACTTATCGAGGATATTCAAAAGTTGAGTTCAGCGCCACCGCCATTACCACCGATAGCTACTCACCCGAATTTCGGATCCATACCTTCATATCTGAACCAACAAATTAACCAAGTCAACCATGGAGGTCTCCAGCTGGTTCCATTCACTCCACAGCCGCAGCAGCAAAAAACACCGCTCACCAATGAGGAGCTCCAAAAATTGTACAACATGCCAGCACAACAAGTGATACAAACGCCGGCGATGGGATTTGTACGACCGGCACAGTACGCTCCATCTTATCCTTCTCACTACCCCCAGCAGGCTGCGATTACAAGCGGCTACGGCTACGCTCAGGCTCCAGTAAACTACGGATTTCAGTATGGCATGCAGCGCCCCGCGCATATTACCACCCAACAGTCATATCCGCCAACTCAGATGGGCTCAAACGTACAAATACAGCAGCAGAATCAACAGCAGCAGCAGCATCAACAGCAGCAGCAACAGCATCAACAGCAGCAGCAACAGCATCAACATCATCAGCCTTCTGGTGTCGAGATACCGATTCAAAATGTGGCAAATCCAAGTAGCGCGCTCGTGCTGCAGAGCCACCCGAACCAAATGGTGCAAATGACAAAGTCGCAGTCGCTCTCTGGTGTCGCATCGCTTGCTGCTTCGACTTCGATGAAAAGCAACTCCAGCAACGGCATCAACCGTCGTCCAAAGAAGGCCTTAGGCGATGATTTGATCGATCTAAGTCAAGAAGATGCGTAAGTAACCATTAACCTTTGGTTTTTGGTCCATTGTGAGTAATCAGTTGTCTTTTTACTTATTGCAGCTCCAGAGTGAGTGTCTTGGAAGCATTCGATCCACTTCTAAACGAGGACGATTATGGTAAGTTGATCATTTATCCTCGCACAATACACAAGCACTTTTCTTAGGTGATACCAATGCAGTTGTAGTTCTCGTTTCTCATTTGTCTTACTTTGTCCAACGCACACAACAACTCATTTTCATATCTCCCACAGAGAGATCAATCAGTCAACTCCTCAATGTATCCCTAGCCTCCGTTTCCTTCTCAGTTTGCTATAGTTCTCTGTAGGAAGTTTCCTTAATTCCAATGAAAATTAATAAGTAAAATGCCGGTTTTGTCTCTCTCTCTCTCTCTTTCTCTTCCAGTATGGAATAAATAACGAATTAGAAATTCTTCTACTGCTATACTGCTACTACAATAATCGTGCCTTTGGAGATGATATACAAAATACATGTAGCTAGGGACACAACATGATTGTGATCTGTAATTTTTTCTACGAATTTAAATACAAATATTTTTCAATTCATTCACAGAAATGATGTGTATTGATTTTTTTTTACTAAATTGTTAATAAAATACGAAAGAAACGAATAAAAATATATATAACCACAGTTTCATGGTACTGGTATTGTTTTTTTTTTTTTTTTTATTCTCTGAAGAGTATTTCATGCGGATCGTTGTAGTAGCAAGTAGCAGGCTGAAACCGTTTTTCTCTAAAAAATGATTGAGAGTTTAATTGATTTAGAAGATCGATATCGATCATACGAAAATACTGAATATTTCTTTGGTAGGTCTGGCTCAGGGTCAACCTTACGCAACAACGAATGAGGAGGTGATGTCACTGCATTATTAACTGCATGAGTTCTGTCGTCAGATCTCTCCAATTTTTGAATTTTTTCGCACGTTCTGCAATGGAACTTTGGATAAAATATTCGAGTCTGTCCAACTTCTCCCCTCAGATAAAAACACGCATCAACGTAGCCTAGTTTCTTTTCAAAAGGTATGCATCGAACAGAAATCCGCCAGACATCATACCGCTGATGAGATCCAACTCAATTCGGTAGTCAAGGCTGTGAATTTTTGCCATACGGGTTTGATACCAACCAGACGTAAACTTGATTTTGCAGAGTTATCGTATTTCTCATTGAGGAACTCAGCAATTATTCAGCCACCTCTCATCAGCGGTACCATGCACGTGCACAGCAGGAGCGTGCTTCTATTTCCGCTTCAGTTTAATTTTCGTCTACGCGTTCTGATTTCATGTTTACTTCGTGATAATTAGACCTCGGATTTTGCATATTTGCATATTGTTCATCAGATTGATACCAAACTTTGTATCTAGACGTTTTAGCGTTCAAATATAACAAATTGTAGTGCATATCGAAAATATGCAAAACATATGCAAAAAATATGCAAACAAAATATGCCACAAATATGCAAAATATATGCAACATAATGCAAAAAATATGCAAAATATGCAAAATATATGCAAACGAATTTCATCAAAATATTGAATTCCAATCGTTAAATATTAAAGTGGGAGCAATGCAGAAGAAAAAATAATATATATAGCATATACCATAACAGCCGTCCCGAAAAGTGCTTTAAAATTGATGGAAACAGTATAATTTATACAACATGTGACAAAAAGGTGAAATTTAAATATTCAGCTTATTATGCAAACCAATTTACAAATTGAATTTCAAAATTTGTTCGTCGAAAATATATTTGTTTGTAATGAGCCAGATTGTTAAATTAAAAGTACGTTCTAATGTTTTTAATAATTTAGATTCCTTGCGGAAAAAATTTCAATTGCAGCACTATATTGCTACTTTACTTCACAGAAGGTCAAAAGTATCCAATAACAACAACGACGAAAATCCACATACTTTTAGCAACACTTCTAGCAACTCTTCCGACAATTCAAATAATGAATTTAAAATGGATTTATGTACAGCGTTGGTTGCGGGAAATATACCATGGAATGTGCTAAATGTAACAATTCATATGCCGCGGGTGGTACTGGAGTTTTTATATGTAATAGTCTAAGTGAGAATTGCGAGTTCTACGGATCTGATCTGAATGGGTCTGATATGATAAAATTTTCGTGCCTTAGAGACAATAATAAATTTGTCTTTATGTGCTTTTATAGACTTCATGAAAAAAGTAAGGATGTTTTTATCGATGAGTTATCTTCCCTTTTGTGTGACGAACGCTCAAGAAATTTGTTCATTATAGGTGATATGAATATAGACATTTTACAAGAAACTGTAGTTGTTGAAAGATATCGTGCGCTAATGTCTGCGAGTGGGTTGGAGTCTTGTATCAATGAACCAACAAGGACTTCTGGTAGTACTCGAACTTGTATTGACCACATTTTTGCTAGGTTGGACCTAAATGCCAATCTCTCTTTAATAAGTACAATATCAGATTATTCAATAACTGATCACAGTATGACTTGCCTTTTCTTAAAGAGTGATATGATTAAACATTCAAAGAATATTGTGCCTGATCTTCTAACTCAAAAAACAAATTTTAATCGTCTTAATGCACGCTTGCTACAGGAAAACTGGTTTGGTGTATACACTGAAAACAATCCTTCTATTGCATTCGATATTTTTTGTAACATTTTAGATTGCCACGTTGAATGTTGTTCTACAGTATCTAAAAAGAGAAAAGATAAACAAAAAAGACTTAAGCCTTGGATGTCTGATTATCTATTACAGCGAATTGAAGAGAAAAATAAATTACGGGCAAAATGCAAAAGACAGCCAAATAACACACATCTGACCAAAATGTATAATCAAATCTGTAAAGAAGTAGCCTCTGAAGTTACTATTTGTAAAGACAGCTATTACATAAACAAATTTCACTGTGCGAAAGGTAATATAAGAAAGGAATGGCAAATCGTCAATAATTTGTTCAATAAAAATGTCACTTTTGATGGACCTTCTAAAATAAAGTGTAATAATAGAGATATCACTAGCTCAGTAGATATGGCTAATATCTTCAATGAGTTTTTCATTAGCGTTCCGGTCAATACTCTTTGTGATGCTGGTTATGATACAGCGTCCTCTATTTTGTATTCGGAAGACTGTCAAAATAGAGAAAGTAGTCAACAAAATAGCTTTTTCTTTGAACCAATCTCTTCTTTCGAGTTATATAAAAGTATAATGATGCTGGCTGACTCAAATTCTGCTACATTGAATAGTTATTCAAGTGTTTTCCTGAAGAAAATCTGCTTTAATGTTGTTGATGTCTTAGCGCACATTTTTAATAAAAGCGTATACTGTTCTACTTTTCCGGATAGATTGAAGATAGCTGAGGTCATACCTATATTCAAAAAAGGTGATAGGAAAAAGCTGGATAACTACAGGCCGATATCTCTTCTTCCGGTCTTCTCTAAAATATTTGAGAAGGTGATAAAGAGCAGAGTTGTTGCATTTCTTGAAAAACAATTATTCTTTAGTGCAAACCAATACGGCTTTAGAGTTGGCAAATCTACGGAAGATGCACTTCTTAATTTCTGTGGTCAGGTGCACGATAGTTTAAATCGTAAAAAAATAACTGCTGCGCTTTTTATAGATATCACTAAAGCCTTTGATACTGTTGACCACGGTCTCCTATTGGTTAAATTGGAAAAGTCTGGTCTCAGGGGCTTTATTCTTAATTGGTTCGCTTCATATCTCAAAGATAGGAAACAAATGGTTAAGATTGGTAATTCTTTTAGTGAAAATCGAGACATTGGGATCGGAGTTCCACAGGGCTCCGTTCTTGGTCCTCTATTATTTATAATCTTTATAAATTCTATCTTTAACCAACAATTAAAGTGTAATCAAACTGGTTTTGCGGATGATATTGGGTGCCTATACTCCAATGTGTCTGTACTGGATCTGATTGCTGATATTAACCATGATTTGGAAATACTAAGGCATTGGTTCGGTATGCACAAGTTAGTTATTAGTGATAAAACTAAAATCATGTTTTTTAACTTACCATCACTAGACAGGCACTCTCCTATTTGTATCTTTCATAGTTTTGATTGTAAGAAAATGTGTCTTAGTAATACAAATTTTGTTGCAATTAACGGTCAAATGAACTCAAACTCGATAAGCCAGACCTGCTCTTCAAAATGTTTTCCCATTGAAAATGTTACTACTTTTAAATATCTGGGTTTAACTATTGATAACAATATGAACTGGAGTACACATATTTCCTTACTAAAAAAATACCTTCTAAAAGCCACATATATTATGTATCACCTAAGGAAACTATGCTCCCAAAAACTTTTAGAACAAATTTATTACAGCTTGGTACAATCTAAGTTACAATATGGGCTCGTATGTTGGGGTGGTGCTTACAGTAATAGTTTACAACCTCTAATCGTATCTCAGAAACATATACTAAGATTAATATGGAAAAAACAACGCCGTGATAATAGCTTTTGTTTGTTCTGCAAATCAAAGATACTTCCGCTGAAACATCTTTATTTTTATAAAGTCTTAAAAATATTTTACTTAAGAAGTGGAAACTTATTAAATCAGAATTTAACTACCTATGGACTTCGCAGCACTGAACGATGCCTTGCTATTATTCCACCTCACAATTCTCATCGTTTTTTGCATTTTTACACTTCAGTGGCACCTAGACTATTTAACAGGTTACCTTTTGAACTTCGAAGCATAAAAAAAATCTTTTCTTTCAACAGAGAAATCAAAAAGTGGCTCTTTAGGTTTGACTTACATGAAATAAACAACTTAATAAAAATAATTTTATAGCGCAATTTTTAACTTTTACTTAACAAAATGCAGCATTCTTTTATTTAACTTATGCTCTACATCTACAAGTATAACGTTAACAGCTTATATTATAATCTTAATCACCCCACAACAATTGTATTTATCATAAGTAGTATACTTTTTTTTGAATTGAATTAATGCATCCGACACTAGTTTTTTAACTAAAGGATGTTTCTTAAATTCCTCAATGTACATTGACCTAATATCTGTAAAGTTTAATAATGTTATCATTGCCTGGAATAAATGAAATGAAATGAATGAAATGAAATGAAATGCTTAGTAATGCTACATTTAATAATTAAAAAAAAAAAAAAAAAAAAATACTAAAAAAAAGCAACTGATTCCGGATGAAAGTACTCTTAAAAAGAGCTACTTGGATTAATGCTACGAACAATCACTCCAAAAAATTCGCGACAGTCTCAAAGGCGAAAGCGTTTGGATATCAGTGGACGAAACAACGGACAAACAAGGGCGATATGCCGCCAATTTGATTGTAGGAACATTGAGCGAAAAGAATCTTCATGCTCATTTTTATTGTCGTTTTATCCTAAAAATAATCTAAATTTTAATAATGCTGTTGAATATTTTTGTTATTCATAGTGGGTTATTTACATTTGACTTAATTTTCCAAATTATTTTGGACAATCCATTATTTTTGGAAAACGACGATATGCATTTACTTTTGTTTGGTAAAAAAAAATATTCTAAATTTGCATTTAAGGTTCTTGAAACACTGAATACAGAAGATGCTGAATCTATAAAGCTAGCAAAAGAGCTGATAAAAGATCCCCAACTATATCGGGATTTTATACATATAAAATCGAATTTCGCTTGGAAGCGAAGGGTCTACCATTAGCAAAGTCAATGAATTTATTTAAGGAAGCTGAAAATATAGTAGTTCATAACATAACTGGTGATTTCGGAATGGATTTAAAAAAGAAATTTAAAGACATTTTGAAGAGAAATCCAGATTTTAATATCATTTCAAAAATAAATAATATTTTAAATCTCAAAGATGAAGATTTCGTCCCCTCAAAGTAACACCGTTCTATAAGCCATTTTGGTCAAAAATTAGTTTTTGGTATCAAACGATTCGTCTTCGAGAACACTTTCGTTTGAGTATAATAACGGGGCCCTTAAGGTTTCGTACCATACCAAATCTGATCCTTCAAAATGTTAAAACTTTTTGCTGTACCTAACAAAGTTCTATGCAACAAAGTTTGTACATAGAAATTTGTCATTCAATCATATTGAAAATTTATTAAAATTAAGATATATGGTGATAGAACTTTGTGTTTTTGAAATTCTCACATAGGATTTTGTAATTTTAACTATCTAACCTCAAAAATAACATAAAAAAAGTTCTATGTTCATCACAAATACAGGTTACAGGTTTCAGGCAATGTAAATAAGGGAATTTATAATTGTCATTTTTAAATGGCTCCTGTTTGAACAATTGATATCCAATTATTGATTTTTTTAAAGATTATTTTTTAATGCAATAATCTTATTATAAAATGTATGTTGTAGTACATAGGACTTTTTTTTAACTTTCCTTACACCGTATTGGCTGATAGCACTTTGTATCAAAATTTAAATTCAATTTATAAAGAAAACTATCGACCGTGCCTATAAAATATCGTATGTATTAAGTTTCGTTTGCTCTGCTTCAATATCTGACAATAATTAATAAAATTTCAATATGTATAGTACCCCCTGGATCGCTTTTATATTATATTTTGATTTCTTTAACATAGGAAATTTTTTGCATATTTTGCATATGTTTTCCATATGTTGCATATAATTTGCATAGTTTGCATATATTTGGCATATGTTATGCATATGCATTTCATGCAAATATGCAAACAAAATTTAAATATGTATATCGTTTTCAACTCTATTTTCAATGAAACGAACTTTGGTGTCATCAGAATTTACCTATCTTAATCCTTCAAAAATATGCAAATATGCAAAATCCGAGGTCTAGTGATAATACGCTTGTAATTCCGCGTACGTGCTTCGGAAATGATGAAACGGAATATATTTGCACTAACACTAGGTACTTACATTCTATTGCGCTTTGCATTCATAAACCGCACGAGTGCCGCACAGCAGCAGTCATCAGAATGCTTCGTTTGATTCATGTATGTATATTCTTTTCGGCATTTATTTCGCCAGGGCGTGATGTAAAGCTTTCGAATTTATAATATTTAATGACAGATTATTATGATCCGTAACGCGAATCTACCAAGCTCGAATTTGTTTCAGTCTAAAGTGCAGATTAAGGTTTAATCGAGTAATAATTCCCTTCTCTCTCACCTGTCATGTTTTCCATTGCCATTACCCACAACAATTTCACAGTCGGATGCGCCGAAAAGAAGGCACCTGGCCGAACGATCACCCTCCTAACCCACACTCGGCATCTAACAAAAAGAAATTATGTTCATTCCTCTCAAATTGTACAAACAATCCGTGCCGCCGCTGCGCCCACCCACGTCACCAAACGACTACCCACCACATCAACTTTGTTTTGTCATTTCGATCCCAACGTGTGGCCTCGGTCGATGTTATTTATTTGTTTCTTTTTCATTTTCTATGTCCGATCTCGCACCACGTTGCTATAATTAATATGCAGCTAAAAATAATCAACCAAATAGTTTTTATTTTTGATTAATTCTCTCATTCGTTGGCGATTTTTTTGTTGAGCATTTGACTTTTGAAAGAATATGCTATCGATTCTTGCAGGTAGCGATAATCCATCTGAATGTACATCTTATTATGCTGAATACGATCCATTCGATTACCTGTACAGTGGGGGAACACAATACTCGGATCCGGTATACGAAGCGGTGAACAAATTGGATCGCACCCCAGTCAGTCCAAATGGTGAGTTGAAACAAGCAACAGAAAAATGTTGTTGAATGTAAAGTGTGTTTTGCAGTTTCATCAATTGGATGGCGAGCAGAGTATACGTCGGGGTATGATGCACCATCGACTTCGTCGGGGATACGATCTCCTCCGCCGCCGCTGCCGCCTAGGAACAGCAAGCCAGTTGAATGCGCGGATCGTGCATTGGAGAGCGTGGCGTTGGATAGGCGAAAAAATTTCACACGTCTGTACGAGATGGTGACGGATTCCAAGGCGCACGACCCGGAACTATTTGAATTCTATTACATGGTCAAGGAGTTGCGTTCCAAGTATCGCTATGACGATCCGGAAACAAACGTGGGCCATATCGTTGCATCCGAGTTCAACTACTACTATCCAGTGGAGCAGAGTATAAAGATAGTCGTGCATCCGGAGCTGGAGGGCATGCAGAGGGATTGCGAGGCGAGTCAGAAGGGCCAAATCCAGGGATATGGAACGCCTATAGTGTTTACCAGCGATAGTGAGCTTTAGAGGAGAGTGCTTTAGGGGGAAGTAAATCCGTTTTTATTATTTTTTTTAGTAAACTCGCCCGTGGAACTAGTGATTGGGCATGCAGTTTGCTCACTGGAGGGTCAAATTCGAGGAACTGTTGATGATTACGTGGCGAAGCCCATCGGTGTGTCGGAATGGCTATCGCCCACCTCGAAGTTGAGTCAATTGGAGTGTGTACACGACAGTTTGAAGCTGGAGAAGGATGTCCATTTGGGACTGTGCTTGAAGTCCGAGGATAATATGAAAGTTATCGCACGAACGCAGACAGATGACGCAAGGGATGACGAACTGCGGCCAGAGGAGATCCTCCCCAATGAGACAGCTACCACGATCACCTACGATAGCATGATGATTCTAATTGGTAAACAAGTTGACAGACTTTTAGATTTATATTTATTAGATAAATTTTCTGTCTTTCAGAGACCCTTGAAACGGAGATCGATAAGCTCGAAATGACCGCCAGCGATTCTAATCCCCGTTCAATCCTCTCGTGCTCAGGCGTCGTGCAGGGTGTTAAGGCAATTTGCGCTCTACTAGGTTCTATCGACACCGTGGAGATCTCCACATGTATAAACGACTTAAAGAAAATATGCGACGATGGCCAAGTGACGTACACATCGTATGGAGTGAATCCAGAAGTCGGTACCGACCACGGAGACTACGCAGAGGTTGTTCTGCGCCCAAAATCCACCTTGGAACAGATCAAAGTCAAATGTAACCACATTCGCGATGCTGTTCAGGAGTTGATTGAAAACTACTCAAATGCATTCCGTGTGGACTTCTGTGTGGCATCAGTTGACTATTCCACAAGTAAGCACAGATATTCCCACCAGATTTCCTCTAATAGTCCCGTGATTTAATTATTTCTAGCACCCATTCCGATATCATGCGTTCTGAAACCGGTAATTGTCAACATCAGCTGCCTACATCGCCCACCGCCTAATTGGAAGTTTGACGACTACTCATTGGGAGTACAAATCAACTACGGAACGAGATTCATATCGGACCCGCTGGTCATTAAGTGCTCGAACGACACAAGTGGGGGACTGTTTGCGCGATTGAATTTCGCGTCATGGATTACATTCGATAAGAGTCCGATTTGCACATTGCCAAGGGAATCTCGTCTCATATTTGTGTTGTACGGAACCCGAGCTGCGGAGAACGATCAATCGAATGATCAAAACGGGGAGAAGAAACAAATTACCACCGAATTGGGTTGGTGTGCCCTTCAACTGTTTGACTACAAGCGAGAAATGGCCTGTGGGTCGTATCTGCTCTCAATGTGGCCACCCACCACGGACAAGTTTCTCGGCCCTGCACCGGCCCGAGGCTGTCATCCTCAGCCAGACCTTTGTCCAGTGTTGAGTATTGAAGTGCCTCCCTATGGCGGGCGGATTGTTTTCCCGGAACCTTTGGAGAGTCCCCCGCCGGCGCCGCAGTATGATTTCAATTCGTTGGACCAAAAACTGCAGCAGGAGCTGTTAGACACCGCGGAACAAGGTTACGCTGGTGCGCTGGAGAAGCGTGAAATCTTGTGGGAGAAACGTCATTATCTGCAGAAATTCCCGTACGCTCTGCCGAAAGTACTGCAAGCTGCCCACAGCTGGGACTATGCCAGTCTAATTGATCTGCACTCTTTGCTACATTCGTGGTCACATTTGTCGCCACTTCAAGCTGTAGAACTGCTCCTGCCTCGTTACCCGGACGCTCAGGTTCGTGCCAAAGCAGTAGAGTGGATTTCTAGAATGCCCAACGATCAACTAGTCGACTCCTTGCCGCAGCTTCTGCAAGCACTAAAGCATGACACTTATGAAGCCTCGACTATGGGTCGTTTTCTTCTCTGCAAAAGCCTCGAATCTCCGCGCATCGCTCACCACATGTACTGGCTGTTGGTGCATAGTTTGCCCGGAGATGCTCCGCAAAATACTATCGACGCCTCCAGCTCGGAGTACGATGAGTCGTTGATCACACAGGCGCGATACCATCGTCGCAACAAGATGATGTTGAGGGCGTTGCTGGCGATTTGCGGGGAAAAGTTGCTGTCGCGCTTCTTGAGTCAGCACATGATGTGCAAGGTGAGTTGGAAGTTTGCAAAAAAATCAGCTGGCTGTATTTTTCGTTTGTAGAATCTCGCAGATATCGCGCAATCGGTGAAGGTGGCAAAGGAGGCGTTGCGGCAGAAAACCCTTTGCCAAGGTATGGATACTGTGCATCAGGCGTTGGTTGATAAGCCTACTTCATTGCCGCTGGGTCCAGGCTTGGAAGTGACCGGTGTCAACGTGAGAAGTTGTAGCTATTTCAATTCGAACACGTTACCCCTCAAGATCTCCTATTTCGGACCCGACAAGCAGCTTCTCCCGGCGATTTTCAAGGTAAGCCTGCAACAGTCTGAATAAAATTGACCTGTAATGTGTTTTCGCTTTTGCTCGAAGTCCGGTGATGATCTGCAGCAGGATATGCTGACCATCCAACTCGTTCGAGTGATGAATAAACTCTGGCTGGCGGATGGCCTTGATCTGAAAATGGTAACATTCAACTGCGTGCCGACTGGATATAAGAAAGGTATGATCGAGATGGTTTCCGACGCCGAAACTCTGCGCAAAATTCAAGTGGAATACGGCCTGACTGGTTCGTTCAAAGATCGTCCCATTGCCGAGTGGCTTGCGAAGCAAAATCCCAGCCAATTGGAATACGCCAGAGCTGTTAAAAACTTTACAGGTAACTCCAAAGCGGATTCCATATCGAATAAACTTTCATTTGGGTTTGTTTTTAGTTTCTTGTGCCGGCTACAGCGTCGCCACATACGTCCTGGGCATCTGTGATCGACATAACGACAACATTATGCTGAAAACCTCTGGTCACCTGTTTCACATTGATTTCGGGAAATTCCTAGGCGACGCCCAAATGTTTGGCAACTTCAAACGGGATCGTACACCCTTCGTACTCACATCAGACATGGCATACGTGATAAACGGCGGCGACAAACCCTCCACTGACTTCCATTACTTTGTGGATCTGTGCTGTCGAGCGTTTAACATAATCCGCAAACACGGTGATCTCATTCTTCATATGCTCGCTCTCATGGCAACAGCTGGGATACCCGGTGTTACGGCCGACGCAGTATCCTACGTGCGAAGGGCACTGCTTCTCACTCAGTCGAATCCAGAGGCAGCTGCATCGTTTGCCAAAATGATTCAGTTCTCGCTGAAAAGCTGGTTTACTCAGTTCAACTTTTTCCTGCACAATTTGTCCCAGATGAGGTTTTCAAACGACGAAGGCAGCGGGGAATTGCTCTCGTTTGTGCCCCGAAAATATACGTAAGATGCTGCGATCCTCTCTCGTCCGGGGGCTTCGCTTATGGTTTATTTTGTTTTCTAGAATTCAGCAAGACGGCCGTCTAAAGTCAGTGATGGTAGTGCGATGCCAGAAGCACTACGACATGGAAAAGTATTACACGTACATCCTGAGGGTAACCCGACACAATCAGACAGACCCGGCGCATTTGTTCAGATCCTATAAGGAGTTTACAGAGTTCCACCAGAAGTTGTGTCTGCACTTTCCGCTCGTCAAGTTGCACAGGTGAGTACGGTCGAGCATCATCACTCGGAGGAAGTGAGATAGTATTGAATATTACGCCTAAACCCGTGTGAATCAGCAAGAAAAATTAACAAGTACAAAGCGCCTGAGCAAAGTGACTTAAATTTTTATTAACAAAGCATTCCACACGATTTTATTTAATTAATCTAAACCTAAGCCTCTGTGTCGTCTTTCTCGGCGTCCAGCAAAAGATCGCTCCTGGCATTGTTCCGCCTCATGTCACGCATCGTTCGTGGTTTCGGCTGCTCCTTAGCGGCTAGGGGATTTCGAAACTCCGCAGCCGTACCTGCGACTTCAGCTTTCTCCTTCCTCCGGTTCTGCATGGCTTGATGCTGTTCACTGATCTCTCGAGCTAAGTTGCGATGTCTTTGAATGGCCGACCAACTATCTATTGAATTGCGGTCGTTTTCCGTTGAAATTTGGCTGCTGAAGAGCATCGGCGGCGCTGGCGGGGGTGGTGTAGTTGGTTGTTGTGCTGCTGACTTGGGTTCTTCTTCTTTGTCATTGCCGTCGTCATCGTCATCGAGATGGAACACTACACTGTGAGTGGTTTTCTTTTCAAAATGCCCGTCAGAAGTGGACTCGTCGTCACCGGGTGGTTGAAATAATCCGGTAAGACGCCGATGGCCAAGCTTGTAGCTATCAATTTCGTCATTTTCCGGCTTCAGTTTTTCTGTGTTAATCTTGCCCGCCTTTGAAGCGTTTTTCCTAAATGATATCTTCTCGTTGGACTTATCGAACAAATTGCTGCGCCGTGGCTGAACTTTAGGGGGTTCCTCGTGGAGTCCTTGGATTATTTCATCGGATGGTCGAACGTATCCTGTTTGCCTCCTATCAATAGAATGTCCGTTGCTTTGATCTTCTTCGCTCACAATCTCCTCGTATGTGCTGTTTGTTTCACCATTCAGAAAGATACGTGTGGAAGTATCGAAGTTTACCTTTCTCTCTTCATTGTCCTGTGGTAAGGCAGTTCTTATTCGAATTTTGGGAAAGGGCTGTAGATTTTCTGCCGATGCTACAGATGGCAATGGCGGTGGTGGAGGTGGAGCGACAACCGGTTCTTCCACAGTCGAGCTAGGAGTCTCACTGCGCCTCGGAGGCCCGAAGGATATCGGCCCCTTGGACAGCTTTCGAACTCGAACAGCTACAAAAGAGAGAGAATCAATTAAAACTGCCTGAAAACCAACAGCAGCAGCAAAAACCAACGTGGTAGGGTCTTGGGTCGCTCATAAATAACATCCTCATCCAGCTTCTTTCGAAAGATTCCTTGTGCCACTACCGGTTCCCGAAACTGCAAATAAAAACAAATCATAGCTGTAAAGAGGGTGCCCACAAAATCGTCTCACTTGTTATCACTGCGCGCTACAATTGTTTTTAATTGAATTTACTATCGCAGGTGTAGTTACACGTTATCGCACAGAATACATATTTTGATTAGGAGTATAGGCAAACTGGGATCGCGAAATAATAAATTGTACTTATGCGTTTCTCTCTCGGTATAATTATACACTCACTTGTTCCTGAGAAGTGCGTGAACTTCTCTTTAACACCACTTGGCCGTTGTCAGCTGATCCACCAGTGCCAGTTGGAATGGGCTCGAAGCTAAGGCGCTGCTTAAACCAACGAAATTTGATCCCCACAACCACCACCACCAGGCACAGCATAAGACCAAGTGAACAAAGCGATACAATGACATCAGTCTGGCCTACGAAAGCAATTGGATTAATGATCTGTTTCGGTTGATGTTGCTGTTTCGATTGATGTTGCTGTTTACCTCCATCGGAATGCTGAGCAACTGATCCTAGTTTGGCCATTTTGATTCGCAATTTACTAAAACGCGGCAGACTAACCACATTCCACGACTAGATATGTCTATTACGATTTCAGAACTTCTTCATTTCTGTCGTCGTCGTCTATTCTAATGTTGAGTGAGTGTGTGTGTGCTTGTTTTCCTCTCTATAACTGATAACGTTATTGGAAGCTTATCGGAGATATCAATTGAAAACAGATATGGAAAAGCTTTCTGTTTCTCTGTTTTGTTGGACAGACATTGTGCTGCAGATAAAATCAGAGCTCCTTATGAGTTGCGATGGATTTGCTCAAACTCTTTTCACATGATTATTGAAACACTTAAACAAAAAACAATCTCACATTCATGCTATCGTGGTATAGATTAAAAAAAAAATCCAATTTTTCCGTTGCGCCATCGTTATCTTTACATCATACGAATGTGTGACTTCGTGTTCACCAGAGAAAGACAAAAACAACTCACTGTCACTTTAAAAATGTTTAAAAGTGTTGTGTTTACCTTTTCCCTTTCCATTCAGGTGTTCAGCTCTGTAGCAAGGTGTCGGGTAAACACTTGTATAAAGTACGAGTATTCACCGCGCAAGGTTGCAAACTATTTTTTGTGTTATCTGATATAATTTCGAATTTTCGGGGTTAAACCGAAAAGATACCTAATTGACAGTTATCTATTCGCAGCCTACCAAGTGGAATTCACGTTGGAAGGTCTAATGTTAAATCTGTGGCCGAGCGGCGTCTGCCCGAAATTCAAAGGTTCCTGATATCGCTCTTCAAATCTGCGGACGAGATAGCTCATTCGGATTTGGTGTACACGTTTTTCCATCCGCTGCTGCGCGATCAACAAGAAGCGAATATTGAAGTTTCAAAAGTCAAAGGTGAGTAGGTGGTGATGATTTTTACACAATTACGTTCGTTTTCCTTTGCAGACATAAAGCCGGTTCAACGTAATACAACCAGTGATGGCGCGATTAAGATCTCAATGCAGTACCGTCGTGATGCCCTCACTGTTATGGTAAGAGGGGTTTTTTGGTCATATTATTTGATGTACTCTTGAAAAGTTTGGCAGCGGAGGAGTAGCCAGAAGTCATTCAAGAGTAGTTTTGTTTTAAAATGGCAGCGTCGTTACGTCATGTAAGCCTTGGAGAGTGCCTCGTTCATTTTAATGCGTCTTTGTCGAATTTATCGCTTACTTTGATACAAATGGCTTAACTGGCGCCCAATATGCGATTATTATTTGAATTTCTGCTTTCAATTGACACTGTAAGAGTGGGATTCTGGGTTTTCATGGGATTTTACTCCCATCTGTTGTATTTTATGGTAATTTTCTTTGTTCGATCAATGATGGCCAAAATTCGTTCGTTTTAGATTCACCACGCCAAGGGCCTTCCAACTCTGCAGGGTGGACAGGAGCCAAACACATACGTCAAATGCTACCTGAAGCCTGACCAAACCAAAATTACGAAGAGGAAAACTAAGGTCGTCCGAAAAACATGCGTTCCTAGTTTCATGGAAACGGTACGCACTTAGTACTTTAGCTCCCGTTATAAATGACATAAATGACATCCTTTCCACAGCTGGAATACCGCATGCCGCTCGAGCATATACAAAATCGTCTCCTACATGTAACAGTTTGGTCGCATGACACGCTCCAGGAAAACGAACTGCTGGGTGGCGTTCAAATCGAATTAAGCAAATACGATTTGCGTCAGGAGCTAATGGACTGGTTTGCACTGGGCTCTGTTCCTAGATCGTGAGATCTTTAAACAACAATTTTACATACATTCCGATTTATGCACACACAAATAAGGGCGCCTCATTACGCACCACGCACAAACACCACCACCAGCCAAGGGGTCAAGCAACAAAAACAACCAATTTTAGTTTCGTATTTATTTGTTTTTATTTTATTTAAATTTTTTTTTCCACTTATTTATTTAACAATTTTTTTTAAATACTACTCAGCGGCTTACGTGTAGAAATTGTAAATAGAAAATAAAATACAAACAAACATAATTATGTACAAAAAGTTGATAAAAAAACAAAATGGAACATTATATATTTTGAAATATTATATGATTAAAAATAAACTATACACACAAGCACGCGCCCACTGAACTTTCATTGTCAACGATTTAATATGAAATGATATACAATACATACATATATATGCAAGCATTCATTAATATTTTACATTCTATTTAATCTTGAAAAGGAAACAATAAAATAAATAACAACATTGTTTATATTTTAATAAAGAAAAGTTAATTACAAAAAAAAAAAAAAAAAAAAAACAGATGGCGTTGTTAAGCTTTATTTCAATAGAACGAAAGCTGTCCAAAAAACATCACCTTCTTCTGTATAAACATAACCTTGACTGTCAATCAAGCAGCCCTCAAAAAGTCGGGATGCCATTAGAAAGGTTCCGGTCAAACTCGGTTTCTGGGCATAGCAAAACTGAAGGTAATGAAAAGGTGGATGCGTCAGCATGAGTCGAATCGAAAATTAACATCAATGAAGCGGATACGCATCCAGTCGGAATTCGACTGTAAATTGTTTGGATGGTCTCGGGTACCTGATCAAATAGAGGGGCTAACGTGTTCCACAAGTCTGCGACTAAAAAATTCGTGTAAACTTAACCTCAAAATCGGAATTCCGCTGTAAGTTCACTGCCAAATAAAATGCACCATGTGAAAGGATGGTTAGGACATGTAGAGCGAATGGACACCAACGCTCCGGCCCGGAGAGTCTTCGATTCCAACCCGGAGGGACAACGCAGTAGAGGAAGACCTCGCCTTAGGTGGCGCGCTCAAGTGGAAGGGGACCTCAACCAACTTGGAGTGCGCAACTGGAGGCAGTTAGCCAAAGATCGCGCTAACTGGAGAGGCGTATTGGTTGAGGCCCAGGTCCACCCCGGACTGTAGCGCCACCTAAGTAAGTAAGTATGTGAAAGGATAGTCAGCCTTATCACAGAATCCATTAGTAGAAAATCCCCGAATGAAAGCTACGCTACGAACTACGAAAAGTTTACTTCACAAAATCCGAATGGATTCAACAGAAGCATTGCCTCATTAACCGCTCTCATTCTCATTTTCGAAATCGGGCGATAGCGTTTCGACGATTATTGACTAACGTGAAGCAAATGTTCAACCGTCAAAACGATATCGTCTGGACGATAAACGATTATTAAAGTTACGTGAATTAAAGCTATCGTCGAAACGCTATCGTCTGGCGATAATCGACATACGGAATGAGTGCCCTGTTTTGTACCAAACATCGGTCATTATGTGAAAATTATTGAAATAAATAGTGAGCAAATTTTCAAATAAATAAGATATTCTTTTTTTTTATCAATAAAATAAAATAAATCGTTTAAAAATGAACTCATTTGCATTCGCAATAGTTGCTGGTCAAACAGAGACCTCCAGGCGAAAGAGAAACCTGAAAATTCAGAGAAAAATACTTCGAGACGCTTGTGATCCGTTTGAATTAGATGAACTGAAGTGATTAGATGAACGATGAATAAAGAAAACACAATCTTTGTTGCATAAAAACCGTTTTTCTCAACGTCTCCTACGCAAATTACTTGTCGTAGAAAAAGAGGTATATTTTCCGTTTCACTCGGATTCAGTGATACCAGATTTCACGAATTTCGAAATTCGTAGCAGATTTTCCACTACGAATCCACTACGAATGGATTTCATGATGTATTTTTCGGGATTCGTAGCGATTTTTCGATTACGACGAAATTCATGATAGGGCTAAGTAAAACTTGCAATTATTCGTTCATAGGTAGTTGGTCGCTCTCATATTAACAGGACTTCACTTGTTTATACACGGGACATCGTGCCATGATCAGCGGCTCAAGCGAGGTATCCGTCGGAACGGAAAATTCTCCGATTTTATACGATTCGGAGGATTTTTGCTGCGAGGTATTCTTCGGAGCAACTGTTCGGAGCATTTTGTAATGCATATCGGCGAATTACGTTGAAGTGCGATGAAGTCAATTATGTTAAATTTTTGACAGCTAGGTTCCGATATCCTCCGACAGAAATTGGTTGCGGAATTTGTCTACGATTTAGAATGCGGTGTGCCATCGCAATCAAACGCAATTGTTTATTTCTCTTCCGAAGTCGGACACCTCGAATGCAATTCGAGCCTCCGAAGGAGTACGCGTTGCGGAGAATTTTCCGTTCTGACGGAAACCGGTCCATATATGAATGGAGGTTACCTTCCAATGATTTAGACAGAAGCTGCTGCGACGAAAAAGTCAACCCCATATCTGCTTTACCGATGGCACACTCTGCAAGAAACGACGCCTAAGTTCGACCTTTCTAACTGTTAACAGGGGACTCACAATGGTTACGAGTTTTCTTCCATCTTTCACCCTTTCGAAAAAAAAAAAAAATGCTGTTGATATCGCCTCACAAATTACCTGCTAATAAACTGCCTCGTTTACACCAAAATCTCGGCCATTTTCCCACAAAGTAAACCACTTTAAAGTATTTTTTTACTCAATTTTATTTTTCCTTTGTTTCTATACAAATACAAATATCTTATTCCATTACGTTTATCATGGTTTTCTCATATCCACTGCACTATCCTTAAGTTATTTCCATTATAATCAGATTTTCAATATTTTCATTTCATTCAGTGTCATGAATAATAATTTTGGTTTTTATTTCTTTTATCATGTCATCATCAATACACAATACTGCTAACAATATTGTTTTGGAAAACAATTCAAAACAAAAATCCAAAACTTGATTAAAAAATAAAATGCTTTTAATTATTTTATTAATAAGTGATTTGTTTAATACCTAGGTATGCTTACAAATATAGACCTTACAGCTAGAAGACTTAAAATACATTTTACATAGTTTTTTTTTTGTTTAGATTTTATACAGCAGTTTATTTATGAATTTTACAAATTGTTTATTTGTTGCGTTGTTATTATTTGTTTTAATTTTTATTAGTTATTTTGCTATGTTGCCTTTTATTTAGATATTTCTTTAACAAAATGAAAGTTAAGCCACTGTTACACTGTGAACTATATATTTAAATAAGTTTCGAGCTTCTTTTTTATTTTATTTTATTATGAATATAAGCCTGTTTTTGTTGTTATTATTGGCCGTTAAATAAAGAAAAATATACATATTGCTTTTAGTTAGGCTTTCATTTATTTTTTTAGTATTTTATTCAAAAATATTTAGCTTTGTTTAGTTTTACGTAGTTTTTTTTAGTATTTAAAATTACTTTTGAAGTGTTTTCTTACTGAAGTTATCCAATCGACATTATGGATGCCATAAACCTTGGTTTGGGATTTCACTTCATTTTATCTGCCTAGAGTTCTACGAAATTTCTGTTTATGTTTGCTTCACGTTTATTTTTAATTATTTTTACCCTGTAGAAGCCAGAAAAGGTAATTTGCAAACATATTGACATTGAATTGAAATACGTAGGCAAGTGCGAGGTGAATTTTGAAAATACTAAACGACCGGGAATCTTTGTATTGATTGAAATTACTTCCTGAAAACGTGGGGACTGGCGCCCAACGAATCTGTACAGTATACAGTGAGCAGCAGCAAAATAAATTCACAAGTGGCTCTGTATAGCTGACAATGAAATGCAGCTGTGGTCGAATACACTATAGAAATTCTTATTGCAAGAAATCTGGTGTGGAGGATGAGTTATGAAGGCGATATTTGTTTGCGTTGGCGCCCAACGTGAGTTCTTACGAGGAAAATCAAAAGAAAAATGTAAACAGCCACAAACAATCGAACTCAAAGTAACAGCCAATTGTTAAGTATGCCTTGGCAAATGGATACTACAAAAGCAATAACTATCCACTACACCGCTTAGCCCCATATCAACAACAACGGATGCTAGTGAGATATGCTCTAAATCGTAAGTCCCTATTCACTGGCCACTGTGAATTCCACATTACATATATTGAATAAAACAGCGACACTTGTTTTTATATTTCGTTTTTTGTTTTATTTAGCAGGGTCTTCCCTTTATGTGTATACATTCGAGTTTTACTTATAATTTAGTTGATTTAACTTCTTCATATTCAAGTTTCCGTTTTCTCTATTGTGAAATGCATTCGTTTTAATTAATTTCGTTACGTGTTATTTTTTCAAAGACATGTACGAATCAGATATTGATCTTTTAATGCTCTTCAAATCAGTCATGGTTTGGTATTACTTTTTTTTTTTTGTTATATAGTTATACTTGAAGGTTACAAAAGTCATGCCATTTGCCCATTCAATTTTTATTTCGTATTTAAATAAAATTACTAACAGAATACCTATAGGCTACAAGTTTAATTTCTGTTTATTGTATTCTTAGAAGCTAGGAAAATATATTTTACAAAATTTCGTTTCTTAATTTGTTTTTCCCCCTACTACTGGCAACACTAGATATTCAATAAAATTATTAATAGATTTTTTTTTTATTTTTTTTTCAGTTTTTCTTCTTTGTTTATACTTACAACTAATTAATTTCTGTTTAACATAGTTACTACATTTTCTTTTATTATTATTATATTTTTTTTTTGCATTATTTAAATATTTTATTACAGTACACAATTATGTGAAGATGGCGTGTTTGTTTTTCATTTTAGGTTCATTTAATTAATTTAATTTTAATAACTAAATTTACACATGGCTTATTGTTTGTTCTGTTTTTTTTTTTATTGATATATTTTATGCATTTTGTGAGTTTTTTGCTTCATCCAGGAGTGAGTGTGAAAGTTATTAGTTTCTACTATAAAAAAAAAAACAACTAAATTATAAACACAATAAAAATGAGAACATTTATATTGAAAAATTATAACACCGTCTCATGCTCATGTATAGAAATATATCACAATTTGTAAATTTTTCATTTGTTTTTTTTTTTGCAATTTTCTTTTTTTTAAATATTTTTTTCTTTTAATTAATTTAATTAAAAACTTAAAAAAAATGAAACAAAAAACTAAAACAAAATCATAGAGAGATAGAAGGAGAAGGAGTTCATCTCGTATATTACAAAGAAGGAGAGATAGATAGAGAGATAGAGAGTGAGAGCAAACTTAAATTTAATACTACTATATTATTTTTTTCACTTTATACAAAACTATTGCCTGCGCTATGCACATCCACTAGATGGCACTGCACGGGCGTCTAATTTAATTATATATTTATTTATAGTTCAGCGCGATTTTGTTCGCCTTAGTAGTATTCGCCGTCTCACGACGATGTGGATGTTCTTCGCTGTTTCGTTCGGTGGCTGGTGTTGGTTTTTCTGCGCTTTCGTTTGGCGTCACGCTGAAACGCCACATTGCCCGGGTCATCGGCTAGTTGTGGGTACTTGTGGATGCTGTGGATGTCAATACCGATCCAGCCATCTACGTCACCGTGTGAGACCAGTTCTTCCTTCTCCTCTTCCGTCCAATCGCCGCGGCCTTGGAAACCGGCGGCGACTAGTTGCTTCTCGAGCTCCCAGGCTCGTTCGACGGCCCGCTTGTGGGCGTGCTTAAGAATACGGTGTCGCTCCTGTTCGGGATCGACGCCGTACTTGATTATGACCACAGCATCGGGCCCGTGGAGTCGTAGTTCTTTAGCAGCAGCACCTCCGTGATCGGTGATTTCGTGGGCGGAAATGTTGAACATACCGCCGAGTCGTTGAAGCTCCTCCTTGTCATCACGCAGTTTCAAAACGTTGTCCTTCACGAAATAGAAGACATCCTGATCGTGAATGCTGAAGTGCAGGTCGAGGAAGAACGAGTTGTTGAACACAGACGAGACGACGTCTTGGACAACACTATTACTGCCATCGACAACGCTGACCATAGCTCGGCCAGATATCCGAGAGAGTAGCACACCCTCGCCAAATACACCTCGTCGGTATGAGACTCTTGGAAGTAGATTTCGCGTTTTGGGTTCCATTTTGAGAAGTGGTTTCGGTACAAAGTCAAAATCGCTGAATTTCTCGTCGATCTTCTGGACAATACATTCGAGGCCAGAAATAACGCCAAAGTCGGGCGCCAGTGAAGCTGATTTAATGGTGGCCTGCGGCATGTAATGGTCCTCTTTGGTATACTTGCTGCTCTGCATCTTCTTCAGGTCGTAGCCAAAGAGCTCCAGCCAGGACTCGAGGTCTATCATGTATCGCATCGGGACGTTCGGATTGATGGGGTCGTTGTTGTGGAACCGATAGATGAACACGTCTGTTGGAAGACTCATATCGGTTGCCAGTGTCTCCCATTTCGGTGTCATCCACTGTCCGACGGTGGTGTCGTAATGCCGCTCCTCTGTGTAAATCAGCTTCGTACTTGGGTCCAACAGGCCTCCGTGGAAGTCGACGGGAACAAAGAATTCAGGGTTCGTGTCTTTGATGATCCGGCCGTATGGTGTTCGTTTAACCTCCTTTACAATGGTGCCGTTCAAATCGAAGAACGCAAGTGGACTGCCATTCTGATCGGTGGCCACATAGAAGCGCTGTTCCGCGTTCTCGATGGCGACCAACATGTCACGATCGTCGTAGAAGAATTTCAATGTTTTCGCCAGCTTTGGGAAGTGCACTTGTGTCAGTAAGTTTGGCGTCTTCGGATTCGCATAGAAGTACTGGGAAACATTTCCCTTGCTGTCGTGCCATGCGACAAGGCGGCTGCGATCGTCGTAGTAGTACCATGTCTGGAAGCGATCTCTTTCAAACGCATGGATGAGCTGTCCGCGATTGTTGTAACGGTATTTCTGTTCACCACGACGAACCACATACCCACGGGCATCGTAATTATTGAACTCGACATCACCGACTTGGATCACTCGGTCTCCAATGTCGTAGCCCAAGTTTGTCTTTTCGCCCTGGTCAACCACTCCGACGGTGTTGCCGTTTTCGTCGTAGAGGAATTTCCAATTGTTCGTGCCCATAACCTCAATAACATGACCATCGGCGTTGTAGTTGATCTTGTCAAAGGACGTGGACCGTCCGAAGGTAGTTTTCTGCGACTTAATTCGATTGCGCAGATCATAGTCGAGCTCGAGGCGGAAGACATCGAACGACTTGATGTTGATCAGCACACTCTTGACCCTGCCATGCCGGTCAAAGTCGGTTATCGTAAAGAACTGCTTGGCCGAGTCTTGGATCACTGTCCGATTGAAGGCGTTGCGCGTGATTTTCAGGTCCTGAACGACTTCCAGTTGTCCCAAGTTCTGACTGTACTTGTATCTTGTCATTGGTAGGTCCTTGTCGTCTATGCTCATCTCGATTCCGCTTAGTCGTGCGTTGCCATCGTACGAGTACTTGTAATGAGCCGATGCTAGGGAATTTTTGGAACCAAATTTGAGTTTCTCGTCCTTCAAAATACCAGCGTGGTACTTGAATTCCCGTCGCAGCTCAAAGCCAGGCTCTTGCACCTCAACGCTCTTGATTAGTGAAGTTGTCTCCTGGTAGGTGTAATGCGTGGATGAGAGTCCTGCGAGAATTGTTTCAAGTCGGCCAGCAAAGTCATGCACAAACGCCACCTTTCCCGACTGATGCGGATGGATTTTGGCCAGAATTTGGCCCTCGTCGTTGTAAAGTATCTCAAACGGATGGCGATTGATTGGCGAGAAATACTGATACTTGAAGAAGCCCAACGATGTCTGCAGTGAGAAGGAGTGAATGTGGCCGCGGGGCGTTGTCAATGACTGCAATGCTCCTGCATCGTCATACTGTAGGAGGTAGTCGGATCGTCGTGGAGTTGTGACCTTTAGTGGCAGGCTGCCAAACATGTCCTTGAAGGCGTAAACCATTGACGAACCATCGCCGTATTTGATTTCGTTAAGTCGGCCATTGCGATCGAAAGTGTAAGCCTCCTGGAGGTCGCCCCACTTCCACGAGACCAAACGGCCAAACCGATCGTATTCCAGGTCAACATCGGCATAGTCCCCTGACTGGGGCTTAAACGACACTGGCCGTGCAGTGCGATCGTACGTGACATTCAGCAGTTCCTGCTTGTCGTCCACAAACACCACCACCGACGAGGTATCTCTGTCATACTCCAGAGTCAGAACATTGTCGCCATTTACACGGAGCTTGCGTCCAACTTGGCTTACAGGTCTCGGGCCTTTTCCACCCTTGCCAGTTTGCAGGCGTCTGACGAAGTACCGCCATTCAAATCGATTGGCTAGATCACCAGCGATCTCTGTTCTCTGTTTAGCTGGAACTGGGTAGCTTTCGCCAATCAGAGGATTAATCTCGGCCAAAATGGCATATGGAACCACCTCCATTTGGACGGTGTGTCCCCATGGCGTCAGACTTGTTGTACTTCCATCCATTTCGATCGTTGTCCTTGATTCGGCCTCGCTGTTCTTGACCATTACCGTAGATCCCTGAATCAACATTGAGATCTCCTTCTGCGAGTTCTCCGACACCTTCACTTGTGCTCCCTTCACACTCAGGTCGAATGTCAGATCAATGACACGACCCGTTGGAGTGACAGCCGATGTCAGCCGTCCGAACTCGTCATAATTGTACACATACGAACGTCCAGTTGAGTCCAATTTTGTCTTGAGCAGCCCGGTGGGGCCGTGGTATTCAAATGTCACATTGTAGTTATCAGGAGTACTCAGCTCGTGGAGCATCTTCATTCGAGTCATTCGCAATCGGCACTTCTGGCCCTTTGTGTTCTCAATCGAATTCACCTGAGAAGTGTAATCGCGCAAGAGGAACACCTTGTTACCAGCGGCATCGGTGACAGTTGACAGTTTTCCATTCGACGTGTTGACGTTGTAAGTAAATGAGTACGTCGTTTCGCCGGTCAGTATGTTGCGCGTGGCCACATGTTGTCCGAAGCGATTGAAAATGTAAATCTCCTGCATATCTGGGGCGTAGATCTCGTACTCCCGCGACGGGCTTGCCTCCGGTATACTCGACATCACGGATCGGATTCGATAGTTTGCTTGGTCGGCGATGTGAACATACCCATCAGGGGTAACACCAAGAGCAGCGATCGTATTGAACTTGGCGCTCGTGGCGAGGTAGTGGTCAGCTTCGAAACAATCACATCCTCTCTCCAAACAATTGCATTTCGATTCAGCACCGGCGAACGGCGCAATCCGTCCATCAGTGCCAATCACTCGCACCCTATTGATCCGCTGCGAATCAGACTCGGCCACGAATAGATCTCCCATTGGTCCGAAGGCGATGCTCTGCGGCATTACCAGAGTTGCGTGCGTCGCCAAATCAGTGTCGTAGGCGGTGGTAGCTGTCGCACAGTGTAGAGGACGGCCAGAGATCACGCGAACCCGTCCATCGGGTGTCATCCGCAGGATCATGTGATCATCAATGATGTGTAACGTGTTATCAAGCGGATTAACAGCCAGTTCCGTGGGCCATCTCAAGTGCATCTCTTCAAGTTTGAGAGTGCCCTCACACGGGATAGGTTTCCAGTGGGACTTGTGCATGTGGTTGCCAATCAGAGTGGTCACAATTCCATCGCGATCCACCATGCGAATGTTAGTTCCGTCAGCAAAGTACAGTGTGTTGTCGCTTGAGATTGCAATTCCTTTAGGATACGCCAATTTGGCGTCCTTTGCCAGAGCTCCATCGCCACAATGCGCCTCGTCTCCTGGCAAGCATCGCTCCCCAGATCCCACGATTGGTTCCCAGTTCTTCTCTGGGTTGGAAAAATCACTTGTGTCTCTGACTCGAATGATTTGATGCGATTCCGGATCAGAAATGTATAACGTTCCATCGAGCGGGCTCAGAGCCATGTGATAGCGGTAGGAAACCCTCGTGGCGTTCAACTTCACAACTGTCTTAATGGTGCCATCGGTCATAATGCGGCGAATGTAGTTAAAGTCTCCCACATACAGGCTACCATCGGGAGACGCGGCAAGTGCTACGGGAGCCAACAGTCTCTGTTTAGCAGCAATGCCATCACAGTCGGGGCAATCCAACGGCCTTTGGTGCCCGTCGCCCATCGTCGTCAGTATAACCCTGGGCTTGTGTTTCAAGTATATATTAGATCCGTCGCCCTTTTGCAAAATTCCCTCGTGGAAATTGTACCGATGGTGGATGTCCAAATTCCAGCCTCCAACTTCGGAGATCGACATGTCATGACCGCTTAGTTTGGTTGTTTGAATGTCCCAAATGATGTCCTTGCAGTCGGTGTACTGGTAACCGACTTTCACCACCGCTGTCGTCACTCCATACACCCTCTGTCGGTAGATGTTCAAACGATTCCAGGCATAGGTGAACTTAATACCCGGATCGGCTTCAAACACACGCTCGAATAGGATTCCTTCGATTGTAATCCTCAACTGGATCAAGTGCAGAGTCGACGGAATAATCTCCGGCGTCAGCTGCAGCTTAATAGTCGACAAATATCCAGCCGCCCGTGAGCTGTGATACACCAGATTCAATCCCGTTCCCGGTATCTGTATTGATTCCTGTATGACCTGAGATTCCGCCAATATGGCACTCCTATCCGGGCATGCGCCCTGGAATCCATGCTTCCACGACGCCAACACCACCGGCTTCATGACATCATAGTCGTGCGAGAAACACGTATGCGCCACCGTCGCTAGGGCCTTCTCATCCGCCATTGACATTGTAACCACATTTATGATAACCACTTCATTCCATGGAACCTGAACTATACGACTCTGCGGTCTGAACGGCGACCGGCCAAATTGTAAAGTGACCGCACCGCCACCATTCACCATCAAGTCGAACCACCCATCGTCGCGGGTCAGTGTGAAACCCTCCAACAGGGTCGCTGTCGAAACTCGTACTCCAACCAGTCCCATACCGAGCGAGGTGACAACTCGTCCACGAATCACCGCTGAACGACTGTTTGTTTGAAAGAAAGAAAAAACAAAGTCCATTAGTTTAAACATTTTTTACATTTTATTTTCTAAAATGTAACTAACTATTTTTAGAAAAAAGTTTAAGTTCTTAAAAAACAGTAAACATTCAAAAATAATAATTATAAAAAAAACAAAAACCATAGACGAATACTTCAAAGAATGGAATGATATAAATGAAACTTGTAACAAAATGTAAACATTGTTCACACACCACAAAACATAAAATTTCAACACAGAGGGTATCATATATATATATATATATATATATAAATATTGTATATTTTGTAATTTGACTTTTAATTTTAACCCTAAAACCCTCCCAATGGTAGCTTGATTGGAGCTTCTTTCGCAATTTAACAAAAGAAGAATTAAATTAAAAGATCAAAATAAATATTGTCACCCTGTATCAATAAAAAGATCGTTTGTGTCCTCAAAAATTACAGAATGCACTAGTAAACCAAAGAACAAAAACAAATAGTAATAGAGTTAGTTACTCAAAACAAATGTAAACAAAGTACTAGTACCGCAAAGTATTTATTATTATTTATTTTTGCTGTTAAATTACTTTAGAAGGAAAGTTCTTACAAAGAAACAAATAGAAAATCATACAGCAAAACATAACGTTACAAAATGGACATTCTCTCAAAGAAACAAAAAGAATAATTTGTTAATAATACTGTTTCGTTACCAAACCAAACCAGTAGACTCTTACCTTGCATTGAAATAATTCCAAAATACGCTGTTAGTTTTTTGGATATTAGGTTTACGTATTTTTTTTTTTTTTTAAGGTTTAGAATTAAGCGATAACGGTTGGGAAAGTTACGAGTTAGTTACATTAATATATTTGTTTATTAGTAGTAGTAGTAGTAGCGCGCGTGTGTTATGGGAAAGAGAAAGAAAAAAATAGAACAATGGATTAGAATTTTGTTAAATGCTTGATTTTTGTTTGTTTGTTAAGTTTTTGCAACTACGTAAACTCTACAGAGGTACACTGTGACATTTGTCGCGTTCCATTTACCGCTAGTGGTGCCACAAATTAATGTCAAACTCGAATTATAAATAATTGACATCCAATTGATTGTACTAGAAGTTCATTATTATTTCATGGAGTTTGACAGCAGTGTTGCTTGTCACATAGTGGTAAATTTAACGCGGCCATTGCGTCGGTATGACTGAAGTTTCAAATAATAGTGTTCTACTTGGTTTTAAACGTAAATTAAACCTCAATACCCAGTAAAAATGTTTTAAAGCTTCTTTCCCAAATAATCTAGTACAATTTCGATACAAATAGTTGCGATAGCTTTTGAATTCTCTTCGACGAAATGCCAAACTCGAATTAAAAATAATAGACATCAAATTGATTTTACAAGAAGTTCATTATTATTTCATGGAGTTTGACAGCAGTGTTTCTTGTCACCTAGCGGTCAATTTAACGCGGCCATTGCGTCGGTATGACTAAAGTTTCAAATAATAGTGCTCTACTTGGTTTTAAACGTAAATTAAACCTCAATACCCAGTAAAAATGTTTTAAAGCTTCTATCCCGAATAATCTAGGCTAATTTTCGATAAAAAAAACTCGCGACAGCTTCTGAATTGTCTTTGACGAAGAATGACGTCTTAGAGCCATATCTACCAATCATTTATTGACGCGTATTTGCAGTTTTTTTGAAACATTGTACATTAATTTTGTAGTAGACTCCAAATGCGAGTGAAACACTTTGATCTCTGTCGCTAAATTGCACCCTACTTTTTGACAGTTCAACGAGGCGTCAGATTAAAACTGATTGAAATTCTTACTCATAAAATACGTATCTAATTCTAAACAATAAGGGGGTGGGATTGATTTTCAAGTGGGCAGGACAAAGGTATCGTTTAAACAAAGGACATTTGGGGAACATTTTGCGGAGGCTTTTGGCAGGACATTTCCAAGACGTGGGCACAATAAGGAAAATAAAAATATATATGTTTATATTGCAAACTATTTTCATTTTTTTTTCTATAACAAATTTTGACTTCAAAACGAAAAAGAAAATTATGTATTTACACTGCTTTAACTTCCAATTGAGCTTAAATGTTATTATTATTTTTTTGACTTCTTTAATAAAATAAACTAAAAATACATTAAGTAACAGAAATCAAATAAAAATGGCAACACAACCCTTACCTCTCATTAAACGTCTCCAACTTTGCATAGTTTTGCAAGCTACTCTCGTCAATCAGGAATTTCATTCGCTCGAAGAACGATGCGGTTATGGCTGGAGGTTGCTTTCGCAAGAGCACATCAATGGGTTTCGGTGCTGAGACACACAGCTGTGAGGTTTTGCACACGTGACTGGCGCAGCATTCGGGGTCTTCGCAGTCAACCAAACCATCTACAGGCACACAGAGAGAGAGGGACACATTTTAATAACGGAAATGAGGAAACTTGCAGCATAATCACCTTTATCGTTGTCCTTGCTGTCGCCACAGTTGAGTTCGAGTGCAATTCCACAGTCCGGGCCGTCCCATCCTTCATAGCAGCGGCATTCCCACTGTCCCTCGCCGCCAGCTCTGCACTGTCCATGATTCGAGGAGCACCCGGACGGACAGCCCTCAATAGTACAGTGCTTGCCATTCCAGCCGGTTACACAAAGGCACGTTCCATTCTTGCACTGTCCATGCTCGTTGCAGCGACTGTCGCACAGTTTAGTGTTACAAAATTCTCCACCCCATTCCTGATCACAGGCACAGGCGTCCCCAACACAGCGCCCATGTTGGCCGCAATCAAGGTCACACAACTCCTTGGAACAATCGTCGCCACTCCACTTTGTCTCGCAGTGACATGTCTGTGTGTCCAAGTCAAACGTTCCGTGACCCGAACAATCGGGCAGGCACTGTAACGCATCTTGGTCCATGGTGGCACAGTCGGGGCCCTTCCAACCCTTCTTACAAATGCAGGTACCATCCGCACAAAAACCATGACCAGAACATGTCGGATGCGGGCAGTCGACTAGAAAAAGTCAAAAGGATACCAGTTAATTGCATCTCCGACATTGTGTAAGACCAAGGATATTTTATTCAACAAAAAGAATACAAAATTTTCGAAAACAATTTCCAACAACAAACAAAAATTACCTTCTTCACAGAATTTTCCCTTATAGCCTCGCATACATTGACATTTGCCACTTACACAATGCCCATGGCCACTACAGTCGGCCACTTCACATTCATCATGCCTGAGGGAGCATTCTTTGCCCTTCCATCCTGGATTGCAAATGCATTCCCCATTAATGTACTCGCCGTGCTGGGAACAGAGCACAGGGCAGACACTCTCGCTGCAATCGTCACCCCCAAAACCGGGATTGCATTGGCAATGACCCAGCAAACATTGTCCATTGCCAGAGCAGCCATTTGGACAATTTTGTGTCATATCCTCTGCAATGGCTGCATAGAATGTGACTTCCTGCACATCGCCGTCGTCGTTATACAGTGAAACGAACCAATGTCCGGGTTCCATGTACCGTGTCACCTCACGCGTTATCGAGAGCTGTTTTGTTTAGATTTTTTTTGAGTAATTTCAGTCGAGTTTGTGTTTATGTGTATTTGAATTTGTATTTTTTTTTTTAGGAATGCACAGGATTTGAAGAGAAAATAGAAAGAAACAAAGGAAAAAGGGTTGGGTTAGTAATACTGCTCAATTTGCATAACATATGTACATCAAGAAGCTGTGGTGGCGCACCGTGTTTGCGTTCCACCTCAATGGGGAAACTATGTCGCACAGCTTCCCAAAGGTGGAACGCAAAAAAAAGCAAAAGCTGCTGCCACAACCTCCACCGCCAGCAAAACAAAAAGAAATGCAAATATACGAAACCACAAAAATACATAAATGACAGGTGTGAATTTTGAATACTTACATGAGTGGCACGCTGAGTTCTCGCACTGAAACCGCTCAAGACCTCCTTAAAGTGGTACTGGGTATGCGTGGGCAGTGCATTGCGACGGCCGTACACTCCAATTGACGCACCTCGCGGTATGCTATAGTCGAACTTGACATAGGCCGGTTCCGATTGATAGAACTGCATATTCCAGTAACTGTACGGTTGGATTTCCTTGGTGAGCTTTTGGCCCAAAGTGATTTGTCCGAATGTGGTGCCATCTGGTGGGAAGCTGCGTGCCGGGAATGTTCGTGCACCTACAAATTTCAAGCATACATAAAAGGGCGTTCTTCGGTTAGAGATTTAATGGGATATTAGTAGTGTTTATGTTTTGGCATTAGTTATATACAGTTGTTTTTGGTGAAAAGCAGTAGGGGTGGATAGTTTTCGTGGTGAACTGTTTGTCAAACTAGGTGGCGATAAAGTGGGTAGATGTTTAAGAGTTTTTCAGCTGCTTCGTGAATGACAAGTTATTTAAGATTATGAGAGTTTAAAAAAAGGCATTTTCTGGACGCGGTATATAGATGATTCTATCAAACTGACGTTTGAGACAGAACTAAGTTATTTACGTAAATGTCATTTTCCTTAAAAAAAACTTTTTAAGAAATGCGAACAGAGTGATGTCTGAAAATGGTATATACTGGGGGTCAATTCTGGTTCTGCGACGAAGTGAATCGAATAAATCGTTTTCACGTTCGCTTTCACACATTTCTTTCATTTTTTTAGATTCTCTCGCTACTAAAAAGCGATTGTCGGTCAATAAGTGAATCTATCGTGGTGAATTCATTCAATATTAGGTTCTTAATTTTCAAACTCTCACTAAACTCATTCACTTGCAAATGAGAACGTGAAAAAATTGATTTATGTGAAAAGTTTTGAAGTTTGGTGTCAAAATTAAATTTTGACGTACATACATTTTGACGTACCTAAATTCATTTTGACATTTCGTTATTTATTCATGTTTAAAACGACGCAATGACCGCAAAGCGATACTCTTCAAATAGATAAGAGTTGAATTACCGCATTCGTGATTAAGTGCGACATAAATTAATTTTTTGTTTACATAGCTAATTCGGCGACGTATTGCTCGTTCACGAATGCGGTAATTTAAACCCAGAACAATGCCCTATTTTATCCCCTTTTTTCAAAAACTTTTCATTTGCAGCGAAAAACTTTCGTAAGCAAATTTGAATCGTTAAAAATATTGTAATTAACAAAATTTCAGTTAAATTTTCACGAACACCCTGTGTCAGCCACCACTTATCGCCCCCACAGCGTCAACAATTCGCTCTCCTATACATGTTTCGGTCACTTTATCACGATATATCTATTAGGTATAACTTTGTACAATGAATTTCGTAGATGGGAGGCTTTAGGTTCCACACTGTCTACCGTTTTGTTTTTGTTTTGTTTCTTGTTAGTTGCGGCGATGACAGATATAAACTAATACATGTTGTTGTTAGATAAAAGCTCGTTTTGTACACGCTCGATTAATTTATTATTTAATGTTATTCACCAAATCACCTTCTAATATTAGCACAGGGCCCACGTCAGGACATGCAGACAAATCAGGCGGGCCCAAAGTAGTAGTAGTAGTAGTAGCAGAAGCCTCGCTTGAGAGTGGGACAGAAATAGTTGAAGAAGGAGTAACAGACTTAGGGAGGGGGGGATTGAAAAAAATGTCGTTGTCTTCGTTGTTGTCGTCATCATCATCATTTTCGGTGTTAAAATCAATCGATGGTGATGCGACATCCTTGCAAATACACGGACACTCGGGTATACGAGGCGGAGGCTCGGGAATACAGTAGCTCGGCGGCTGTTTAATTTCCTCCGGCCGACTCAGAGGTTCAACTGATTTTTGGCCAATCTCTTCCGCTGGCACTGACACATGCAGCGTATAGACCGAATGATTCTCGGTGCCAGTGCCGTCATCTGTTGCTATTGTCAAATTCACCAGAATTCTCCTGCCCGAGACATGGTCAGAGGTTAAAGTCAACATTGGAGGGTTAACCCACTTACTGGCGACTTGTTTTGTTAACTTTTCCACCGGCTGAATGGTGGCTATGTCAATCGAGTTAGTCTCGTCGTCTTTGTCAATCGTTTTGTAGTACTCATCCTCTGAACTGGGATCGTTCTCTAGTTTGACAATGTCGACATTCTCCACATTGTTGTAGGAAACGAATCCGGAATTATTGTCAAGCGGAATGAGACCATCGTTCATCATCAACTCGTCGTTGTCATCGGAATCCGTTGCGCCAGTGTCCGACACTTTCTCGCCATTCGAATCATTTGCGACGGGTGAAGACTCAGTTTCCTCATTTATCTCAATCAGATGGTCTACACTTTTCGATTTGTCGCTAAATTTATCATCGAGAATCATTGTTGTTGCAGATGTAGATGAGGTATAGAAACCAGCATCCTTGTCAGCGCCATCTCCGGCGCCATCATCACTATTATCATCATCAATAAAAGTTCTACCTGATATCAAATTGGTGTTTAATGGATTGTCATCGAAAGTAGTAGTAGACGGTGACGTTTGTTGTGGTGAAGATAGGTTCGGAGGTGGTGAATTTTGCGAGCTATTAAGAATGGCACTGGTGGTGCGGGTGACACTCTTGACGACAACTTTGGGATCATTATAATCATCGTAGTCAGCAGCCGCGTCATCATCATCGGAGGTGGGGGTGTGGGCAGAGGATGGCAAGGATAGCAAGAATGGCGATACCTTGACAACATCATCGTCGCTAGCGATGACGGTGCTGTTGCTGATGGTAGTGGTGGTGGTGGTGGTTGTGATGGCGGTATCATCATCATCATCATCCGCATCGTAGAACATCTCCTTTGATTCATTACTTTGACGAGAACGAGGAGGAAACTTTGAATTGAGATTTAATACGTTTTTGCCTTTTGTGCCATTATTCGTTGTCGTATTCGAAGTTTGACGAGATTCGTAATTATTGTCAACTACGGCATGAAGCTGGGGGTTGACGCTGTGGCGGCGTCTGCCATTCTTGCTCCTGCTGCTGTTGTCAATGCTATCGCTAGTGGTGGTGGCACTTTGGTCATATCCTTTGTTAATAATTAAGGAGTCGAAACTCTTTACACTGCGACGATAGCGTTTATTCCTTTTAAGATGTTTGAAATTTCCCTGCTCCTGTCGTCGATTAGAATTAAATCTTTGGTCGTTCTTTTGAGCTGTCAACGTAACCGTGTTTATCAGTTCAACTGTGTATTATATATGCAGGTGTGTGTTTATAGATTTAAATAGTTTCTAGTTTTCTTGCGTGTATTTTTTTTTTGTTATAAAATATTTGCTTTGTTTGGTTAGTAATATACCAGAGAGAAAAAAAAATAATTTATAGACGTGTTAGGGGATAGAAAAATAAATTACCTCCGTTATTGCTGTTGGCCAGTGATGACGAAGATGACGACGACGACGACGATGAAGACGTTGATGATGCGGACGATGACGGCGCCACCGCTGACGCTGAAGTCGACTGGAAAGACGATGGTGAGGCTGAGGAAGTGGCCGCTGTTACCGTTATCGGTTGTCCGGACTTCGAAGCTCTCGCTGTGTTGTGCAACTTTGAAAGGTCTGTATTTGTGCTTTTGGCAGCCGTTACCTCGGACGCCTCATTGCCGACTAGAACTGTACATGGAGACGACGGTGACCAGGTAAGGACACCAAAGCCTATTAGAAAAAAAAAAAAAAAAAACACAGCACATGAGATGAATATTCAGTGAACAATATTTTGAATAAACAAACCTGTTAATAGTATTAATAAAACACACAAAGATACAACAATTGAAATTGAGACAATTGCGATGCACTTTGCTGAGCACCGTGCAGCCAGATCCTTTCGGAAATTCATTGGTGCCGAGTAATGATGATGTGATGGTATTCCGCCCATAACACTGCGTGGGGGTAAGACGGGGCCCATGCAGCTATTGCCGCTCCGTTCGTAACCTTTTAGAGTTTCTTTGGTTGGCGTTGAACAGGCCGAACCACTTTTGTAGTCTATTGGTGATCCTTTATTTATATCTGCAAATAAACAAAAAAATATCGTTAATCAATGTTGATAAAGATTTTTTTTTTATTCTATTTGAGCAACATGATTTTTTTTTTAAATAAGAAACAAATCTATATTCCGCATGACTTGAGGACGAACCCCTTTTGGGAATACGTTTCTATTTAATTTTTTTTTTGTTCGAGTCCCTTGCTGATAGAAATCCCTTCTATAACACATCCACCTTCCGGTCAAATTACATTTTATTAACGAATGAATACAGGATTTGCACCCAAAGTCCTATTCAATCAAGGACTATCCTACCTAACTGATGATAATTCGATTACGTGAACATGTACATCCTTTGGTACCGCATAGGGGTATTTTTTTTCTTCTCTCTCATCTTTTTTTTTTTTTTTTTTGTCTAACTCTGCTGACTTTTTTCGTCTCATCCTTCTTCCTGATTCAATCGACGGTTTGATACCTCGAACGTATACTATACGTACTGCTATTTATATAATATTATTGCGAAAGGATATATCCTTCGATGCGGATTGTTGCGCATTCACACATGTATAGGTACCTACACGTCTATAGGAAACTCAAGTTATAGAAAATTTCTTATTATTAGAAGGATGATTGGAACGACGAAGGACTGCCAACCCAACGCAAGCACAAACGTAGAAAAAAAAAAGTCATCTGAAAGGACAATATATATTATATAAGGGTGGTACTGACGCGTTTGCCAGAGATAGAACATATACCCGCCATAGACAAACGGTGCGAAATTGGGAAGATGGCATTCATTGAGGTTATAATGGAACATGATTTTTGCATTATACTAAGCAGCAGTCGTAGCTGTCTTTCAGTCATTCCACATGAGTCCCTCTGATGTCCTGGAGGCCAATAGCGCGCCGCCCTCAAGTAGAAAGGACTCTGTGCTTGACTAAGCTGACTGCGAGGATACGGCGAGACATGACATGTACGATGCCACTATCATCTTGAGTCAAGGATATATATAGATTTGTTGGATTTGTAAAGGAGATGTGTGTGCCGGGGTTGTGGGAGTTATGTTTACAGAGAATAGCTTTTCATATGGTCGATCTGGCAGGTTTTATTGGATAAACGTGTAAAAGTTAGTGAAACGCACAATTTCACTTCCACACAAACACCCCAGCTACCCACACCGAAAGATAAAGACCCAATCGTAAAGGAAAAAGAAGAAGCAGCAAACTGCCTTCCTCCAGTTTGCCTATACCTACCTTGTAAAGTTCCACTCGCATCTTGTGAGCAATGGAAAGTTTCGCAAAAGAAAACGAAAGAAGAACATAAGACCGTATCCGATATATCGATTGAATTGGATGAGTTCTCAAGTAGAAGATTGTAGCAAAAAGATAGATAAATTAATCAATTATATATTTAAGCAATTAACTCGCTATATATATGTATGGGAAGAGAGAGAGAGAGACACACATACATGATTTATCTCTATCGAGAATTGGAATCTTACAATACCCATCTCTGTTCGAAAGATATTATATTGCGCAATTAGGATCAAATGGGGCGATAATTGCGAAAGTTTAATGAAAAAGTTAATTGATCTGATCTGTGGTTTACTGCCTGATATGCAAGCGTGTGTGTGTGTGGGGTAATCTACGGAGAATGGAGGTATATATACATATTATGTCGTCGCCTTAGGATTTGAGGTTAAGTGCAAATGGAGGATAAGAGGCGTTACAAAAGAAATTAAAATCTTCTTAAGTGAAAATTAAAGCGGTATGTTTATTGCGCAGGATCAAAAAACCATACACATGGTTTTCAAATAAAGTTAAGGCACGTCTTTATTTAACGAATGTTTGTTAAATTGAGTGTTAAAACACCAACAGGAGCATTAAAAAATAGAAACAAACACTCATCAGGCAACTCCTTTTGTGTGGCTAGCTTCCACATTATGTGCAATTGGAGAATTCAGGTATAGAGAGCGACGAGTAACTCAAGAAAAATAAGCAGGTATTCTTATGGCATCCATTCACGTACTTTTCGAGTACTTAAAAACTGTCAAATCCAGTCCAAAATGCACGGAATAGGTTGTAGTATTCTTTCTTTAAACGGTTTGTACATATTTTATTGGGGAATGTAAGGCAAATTGTACTAGAAGTTTGATTTAACGTCCTGTTTGTTTTTGATTAGGAACTGTAAGGCAAATTGTACTAAAACTTTGATTTTTGTTACATCTTGTTTGTTTTTGGATAAGGATGTGTAAGGCAAATTGTAATAGATCTCTGATATTTACTACATTCTGTTTCCTTTTTATTAGGAAATGTTAGGCAAATTGTACTAAAACTTTGATTTTTGTTACATCTTGTTTGTTTTTGGGTAAGGATATGTTTGGCAAATTGTAATAGAACTCTGGTATTTACTACATTCTGTTTGCTTTTGATTAGGAAATGTTAGGCAAATTGTACTAAGACATTGATTTTTGTTACATCTTGTTTGTTTTTGGGTTAGGATATGTTTGGCAAGTTGTTATAGAACTCTGGTATTTACTACATCCTGTTTGTTTTTGATTAGGATATGTAAGGCAAACTGCACTAGAACATTGATTTTTATAACGTCCTGCATCATCTGTCATCCGGCTGAAAAAAGTTTCTACAATATTATATACAAAAGAAGCAGCAAAACAGACTTCTAATTTAATCGCACATTGTACTAGAGCTGACTTGTCTCTATGGGATTGAATACACAAGATGTTTATCAATAAGATGCGCAATAAATCAGTTGATTCTAGTACCTGAGTATTTAAAATTCATATTCAATTATTTAAGATTGTACTAGATTTTTTTTTATTTTAATTTTTTTTATTGTAAACCGCTTTCTGTTTTTAAGAAGAAAAATCTGAGAATGTCATTTCTAAAAAAAGGCCTCAGTCGAACTTTGGGACGATAGAAAATGTCACAGCTGTCATTGTTTTGTACAAAAGTTCCGATCCGCATTTCTTCTAAGGTGCGATATAGCATTTTGTTTTATGCCCTTTGCACCTGATTCCTTGGGTTTACTTACACGACCACCCTAATCCAGAAGGCCAATCCTTGTTACACCAGATTAATGTTCCACTTGAAATCCAATTTGTAAAATGCAAAATTACACTCTATTTAACATTCTTCTCTAACTGATTTTAAACCCAAACTCTAGGGTGGTATATTCACAGATGTGCCAAATGACACATTTTCTCTCCTCTATCAGCAGATTTAAGAAAAAAACAAAAAACCTGCTCCTTCTTCACAAATTTAAAACGACCACCTTAATTCCATCTAGAAGGGTGACTAAGAGAAAAATCAAATGAATTGGTATATCAAGCCCTTGTATCGTTTCGTCTTTGACATAAAAATTAATGTTAGGCCAATGAGGGTTGTGCGCTTAAAAAGGATATACACAATACACACATTAACAACTACATCGGTATAAGGAACTTATTAAATGGCAATAATTTATTTGTCTTATCCGTGTGATTATTCTTCAGTGCTACGGTAATTAATTAGATTTCAGAGAATAAAACGAGCCAGTCCTTGTTTTTCGACAGGGGGAAGAGAGAGGAAATGTTTCAATGTTCACCTTCCGTTTGACACAGTTTGAATTTATTGTAAAACGTTTTAGTTTGGGTTGTGCTGCTCGCTCTAACCTTCAAGAATTTGTCAAATTTCAATTAATCTTCGGAGCAAAATTCAACCGCAAATAATTTCCAAACACCTTCTGTCTAACGGATTTCGCATCGACACGGTAATAACGTTCTATATCCGACACAGCCTGTAGTGGGCTTATTTTTTTTTTTTTACATCCTTGAGCGAAGTCCCACGCTCAGCGCTCATGAATGTCATGCACGAGTTGAGGGTTGATTACACGCTTCTGCTGTAAGGAGGGTGGTATTTACACACAGCATTTGTTTATCTCGCGGTATTTTCTTCACTCTCACTTCAAGGCGTGAACTACCACGCATACCGTACCTGTATAAGTATATCCCCATCATGTGCCACCTTCTTTTAGTGCAAAATATCCTAAGGGGAAATTTTGTAATTATACATCCAAGCGGAAAATTCTTTTCTTCAAGTTTGTTTCATGCGTTCTTGAAGTTTGAAGTGCCAACGCTCTTTATATAGTTTTTAAAAGTAATTACCAGCATTTTGTAATTTAGTAAAAAAAAATCGATTTAAGCATGTTGCCGTTGCACATGCCCAATTTTAGATGATTTTAGGTTCAAGTCGAGTCTGCAGAAAGCAAAATAGTGAAACTGGTTACTCGTTATTTGGCTGTAGGGAGTGACGAGTTTGAAATAGCCCGAATCAATTGTAGACTACTGTAAGGAATAAGAATATAACACTTTTAAGTCAAGCGAAATCGATCGCGCAATGTCAAGGCATGGTGGCTTAAGGATAAATATTAGAAACGGAGAGATTTAGCAAAGTAACGAGTAATTTCGGTAAAAAATATGTTTTTATATTTCGACTATCTGTCATATGAATTTGACAAATCTGTACGTGCAACAAACAATTTTGTAAATTGCAGACGGAAACTACTCGTTACTCGTTATTTTGCTAATCTTCTCTCTCTCTTTCATCTTTAACGGAGAGCGCGTAAGTCTTTCTACAGTTGCAATCGATTGATACGCAAAAGAGCCCTATTCCATACGAAACTACTTGATTAATCTGTCAAATGTAACGAATCGACAGGTGGATATAAACATGATTTCCGAAAAGTTATTTGTGTTCGTTTTTTGGATGAATACTACATTTAATATTAAGGTTAATATTTAACCATCGCAAAAAGAAGGCAGAAAAAACATGTCATAATAAATGTCAAACATGATGCTGATGGTGTTTGCCCTGACATATTTATGAAAATCAATAAACAAAAAAACAAAAAAACAAAAAAAAAAAAAGTACATCAACTACACGACAATCAGATATTATTTGTAATTAACATGACACATTAAAATGAATAATAAATGACACTGGCATTTTTATATTACATGACATCCCTGCAATGGACAATCCGGAAATGAAGTTTATCCCTGACAACAGCAGAAGCAACAAAATTATTTGACAACAGCGGATGTTTCGTATGCATCTGACTGACAGAAGATAAACACGAAATGGAGTGTTTCTATGAAATATTCGTGGATTATTGAACCGTGCCGTGCACTGCTTCCCCACCAATTCAATCATCATCATCATCATATGGAATACCAGCGGAATAAGAATAGGAAGGAAACTCATAAAGCCTATCATCGGGCCATATTGAGTCGGGCAGCATTCGGCTCTGCTCGTTTCATTGACATCCCATATATATTCATCAATTACTTAATGTAATTACATTTTGGATTCGATATAAATGAACATGGGTGTATAAAGTGGCGTGCCAGATTCGGCAGGACAGACGCAGCGCACAAATATAGGTAGGTGCCTCCTGAGTCCTGTAAAACTTTTATAATTTTCAACATTACTCAACTTGTTCATTTTGCTTGCTCCCACTTTATCTGATCTGCCAAATGAACTGAAGTATGTACAGAACTTTGCTCTGTTCCAATTTATGCTCCGGGACAGGACATGGATAAAGGGCTCAATTTAATTTCTTTCTTTATTTTTCTGCAATAAAATACATGAACCCACATACTCGTATATATACTTTGCGTGTACAGTGCCCTGCCGGTTGTTAATCCTCACATGAGGACAAAAAAAAAAAAAAACCGACCAGCTTGGCGAATTATCATTAAAAATATCGAACGCATATAAATAAATCCATACTCCCGGATTGGAAATAATTGAAATTAATGATTTCTCTCTTGTTTGACGGGTGGCGCCATTACTATTTCTTAAAATTCAATACAATGCAATAAAATTCGCTTTTACGAGTGCACAATGATTTGCGGCGATAGTTGTACAACAATTGTCACTTCTTCGGGCATGTCGGTCTGGGTTTGTATTTTTTTTTTTGTTTAATTTCCTGTCAAAAAAGAATGTGATAGCGCGATGAACTGTTATTCGCATAACACACCGCTACTTCCATACTTTACATGATAGATAATTACATGTGACGGCAGCTTAATTATGGGCGCGTTCTAGATAATTATCACGCATAATATAATAAATCGAATTGATGGGAGAAATTTAATGAACTGAAGCATTACGGCTGCGGAATTTACGCATCTCTAAATTTCCGCATACACAAATCCAAAATCGGTGGTTGGCGATTATATTTATGTCAATTTTGCATATTACACGAAAAAAAAAAAAAAAAAAAAAAAACAATAACAGACAGGCCATTAAATTAAGCGAAATTGTGCGAGTGTAAAAAAAATAAAATAAAATATTATAAACATTCATTGAATATTTATTAAGCTGAAAGGTAGTTATCTGCTGTCAAATCAGGCGTAATTCTGCAGCGTATTTGTAGGTGCGCGTCATTTCAATTTGCGACATGCAATTATCAGTTTTTTTTTCGTTAATGCGTTAATATTTTGTTGTTGATGCATTTTTATAGCCTTGGCAGCACTTAATTGTGAATAATCCTAAAAAAATCCGATAATTGCATGACATATGAAATGACATACGGGACATATAGGAGGTTACAATTCTTTAAAATCAAACGAATAGTGTGCTATGCGACGTTCATACTTTGGAATGACGTTTACCAATGTAAAGAGACGTGCGATTGGATGGTTTTGTCACTACTTTTCCACCGGAGATTAACTGCGAGATTTAGAAAAATTCCGTAAATCCCGCATAAATATCGGAATTTCTCATGCAAAAGTTAATCTCACAAAAGGGAGATTAGAAATAAATCTCCATTATCCACCAGGTTTGCATGTATAGTCCGGCTTGTGAACACACTTTCCACAGCTCGAGATTTCAAAAATACAAAGCAAACAGAGCTGCATTTGAAAGAAATGACAAATAAGACGTCAAAAATGGAAAAATGTCTCTCTTTCTCTCTCTCGTGAAACGTCATCCCATCCTCTCTCGAATGGACACTATCTCTCTCTCGTGAAACGTCATCCTCTCTCAAATGGACAGAGCCAGAGAAATTACGTCAAGTGAATCTTCTTTTATTTGGTGGAAACACTTCAGGATTAATTTTAAACCTCGTGTACTTAAGCTCGGGATTTATGTCCGGTGGAAACGTAGCATTATACAGAACACACCACAGAAACAAAATCACCGACCGTTTGCATTTTTTGTTTTACTTTCTATGTAAACCGGGTATTTTTCTGAACGTTTCCCAAATGGCGGCATCTTTGGCAAGTGCCAGTTTAGTAAGTCTGACAGCTGACTGTGTGATGTGTTACATTTCTTATTGACCATTATCGGTCACATGAACAGCGTTTTCAGTTGACATTTATGGAGGGCCAGCTGACGAACTTCGTGACTGTGGATTGGGTTGACAGTTCGCATATGTGACTAACGTAGGAAAATCGACATTACCGACCAAGATATATTTTGTGCGTGCATGGTACCTACATCTACTCCAGATAAACTGACTGGCTTAAGGTAACTAGATTTTTTAACGTGCCCAATTCTACAGACTACTGTCAAACAGCTTAGGAAGTAACTACAACCGTTGTTTTGAATATTGGTATTGGGCATAAGGATTTTGAGTTGAAACTCAATTAATTTAATCGCTTTTGCCTGATTAAATACGGACAAACGTCAGATTTATAGTAACGCAATGCGAATGGAATATAAAGGCTGTCAATATATATATATTGTGTATCATGGTTGGGTGGACATATACGTATAATAATTATTGACGTATTTACGTGGCCAACCATAACACACTCTATAGAGGAACGTAATTATATTTTATGATTAAAAGCACAAAATGCAAGGGAATCAATAAAATGAAAACACTTAAATCCTTATTTGGTTTGCAGATAATTTTTTATAATTGACATCCCCAGGCAGTTGCTTTTAAATGGGTCAGTTAATGGGAAATCAAATCAGCAATTAAATCGAGAATATGTAGGTGGATAGGTTTTTGTGATGAATAAAATTGCATTTTTGCGTAGTCCATATTTTTTTTGATCTGCGTTTGGATTTGAACGAAAAAGAGCACCTTCAGCATGAAAAGGACACCTTCTTTCTATTTGCTCTCTATTATATTTGACAAAATGTAATACAATAAAAAGCGTATTAAATTAACAACAGTTTCCTCACAATCACTATCGCGTTTGACATTGAAGCTCATCACGTCATTTACAGAATTTATAGATTTCTTATTAGAAGTGGCCTACTTTGAAGTAGTCAACACTGGGACATGATCTAATCGGCAATTGAAATTCTTGAACATTAAATCAGCAACTGATAAAGACAAACAAAAACGAAAACTGTTTATGAAATCCCAATGAATGTGCTCCTCAATTAAACAAATTCAAATTTCATTACAACCGTTGATTCAAATTTCTCCTCTTCAATGAGTTTCTCTTTATCTATTCTCAAGACGAACAACGAAAAAGTAATTGGTGTATATTTTTTTTTTTACGTATTTTTTAATCACACAATTCAGTAGTGCCACCCTCAAGTTCGTCTACCAATCATTCAGCTTCGTTTTATCTACAGTCGCAGGCATGAGTAGGTGCAGAAGAAACCAGCAAGAGCAACAGCTACTTCCGCTGAAATTGTGTAATTAAAATAGGAAATTCCGCTTCCAAGTTTTCATCTTTCTATTTCTGACTTCTTTCCATCCCGACAAATATATATATTCATATAGATATAGATTGTCCGTCTATCATCCCTTCTTAAACTGGGGATGGTTTTTTTTTTCTATAGTAGACCGAAAAGTGCTGAATTAACTAAAGTCATTCGGACTAAAAAAAAAAAACGAGTTCATCCAATCCCCTTTCTTTTTCATCATTAGAATTACATTACCAATGTAACGCACCAGGAAGGGACATCCATAAGTCTGTGCATGAAATGGCGCTAAAGCCCCGCATTTTGATGCCATTTCTGACTTTAGCTAGTGGTAAGTCAGAATTTCTGATTAATTTGTAATTATGTATGTGTCAGCAAAAAGGAAAACAGACTCTGGAACCGACTGTGGTTTTCTGACTTTTCTCCATTTGTTGTTGTTGTTTTTTTGTTTTTTTTGTGCGTGTGGACTTTACTTGATTAATGGTATTTTTATTTTGCGATGAAGTTGATGGTAATAGAGTTAAGCTGAGTGGTGGTTTTCCCTGCTTGGATTTCGGATATGAATCTGTGGCGGAATTATAATACAATTAGACGAATAGGGGCGGTTATCCTTTCGGCCTTTGTGAGATTAATATACCCACAGAGGAGTTATATTCGCTGGAATTCATCTTAAATATTAATAATTTATTATTGTAAACGAATTGAGGTGTTGAAGAGAGTTTTCTTAAAGGATTAATTTCATGGAAATTTGTTTTTGGCAGTTCCTTTGTTTTTTTTTTATTTTTTTTTTTATATTGTATTATGTATTTTGTTACTTGAAGAGCAAGGCAGCAGATGTTTCCTTGCGCCTAATGTTAGGCACAGTTTTTGTTTTTTTAGTAATTGGTTTGGACATACGCTACCAAAAAAAGAAAGAGAGGGGTTCAATTATCGATTCAATAAACATCTCGAGAGCTGGTTGTGTGACGTTTCTTGCCCTACGTTGCAATTTGACTCTGTATATGACGAGCCAGTTTGACGTTATATGCACCTACTACTAATCCAGAAACGATTTTGACACTTAAGCATTGTTTTGATTTATATCTACCTATTCGTAAAATATATCTTGAAACCATTGAAAAAACACTGCAAGGTTGGATGGCCGGAATGGAAATTGAACTTTCAACCTCTTTGTAGTGAACTAGTGAATGTCAAAAATGAAGAAAATACACTCCAAAGTTAGATTGCCGGAATGGAAATTGAAATTTCAACCTCTTTGTAGTGAAATTTATGTCAGTTTATTGAAAACACAAAATCGTGAACTAGTGAATGTCAAAAATGAAGAAAATGAACTCCAAAGTTGGATTGCCTGAATGGAAATTGAAATTTCAACCTCTTTGCAGTGAAATTTATGTCAGTTTATTGAAAACACAAAATCGTGAACTAGTGAATGTCAAAAATGAAGAAAATACACTCCAAAGTTAGATTGCCGGAATGGAAATTGAAATTTCAACCTCTTTGCAGTGAAATTTATGTCAGTTTATTGAAAACACAAAATCGTGAACTAGTGAATGTCAAAAATGAAGCAAAATACACTCCAAAGTTGGATTGCCAGAATGGAAATTGAACTTTCAACCTCTTTGTAGTGAAATTTATGTCAGTTTGTTGAAAACACAAAATTGTGAACTAGTGAATGTCAAAAAGACAGTTGCTTGCGTCAGGCAATCTACTGCAGACAAATCCATTCAAATTAAGTCGACTATATTCTTTTGAATATTGACTTTCGATGTTGCAATATTTATTATTTCAAATGTCACTTTAAACTTGACAGATGGCCTCTTTGAACAGTCGTTTTATGGGATACATATTGCTGGGTGTTTTATGACTTAAATTTGACAATCCACGAAGTATTCCACACAATTCGCAATCGTGATTATAAATATATTTCAGATGAAAATTGAGCAAGCTTCATTAACCGTCAGAAAAATTCAAAAAAAAAAAAAAAAAAAAAATAAAGTAATTACATTTAGCCAAGGGAAAATATTATTTAACATTTCTACCACTTACTTTCCATTTCTGTGGATAAATTTCACATCCACATCCTTTTCAAACTCTCTAATTTTTAATCGAATTGCTTTGACAGGTTGTTTTTTTTTTAATCTAGCGAATAATTTTGCACTCGATTTAGAACTGGTGCCGAATCGCTGCATTCATAAACGAGCTGCACCCTCCACTTCACACACGAAATAAAAACAAGTTCTGTCACAAATTGCTAGTTCAACGAAATTCGGGTTACAGATGTCACTTTCCTTTAAAGCGAGTTTGACGTTTAACAGAACGCGTCCATTAAAATCGACTCGAAACCCATTTCAAAGATTGTCTGCGCCCAGTTCCCCATTGCCACAAGCAGCTCGCACTAGCTTATCGACATTTTGAATCATCTGACGCATACGGCTAAAACTAACGTCATCGCTGTTACCTCCCTAAGGAATACAAATTATGAAAAAAAAAAAAACTACAATACGACTTTAGTTCCTAATCTAATATGTCAAAATCAGTATCTGACATTTGCTATATGACCACTGAACGCAGTCATGCGGCAATAAATTAGAATGGTCTCGTTTGCCTGCACCTTTTTTGTTACTCCTTTCGGTCTTTTTCTGTTTTTTTTTTTTATGCATAATATGACTGTTCGTTTTATTGCACAACAGTTGTTGTTGTTGTAGGTATGCACATTTGCATTTTCATTAGTTTTCTTCCTTAAATAGAAAACGTAAATATTTTATAGTCTACAACACGTAAAAATAACCCTTTTAGCTCGCATGACTTTACATTATTTTCGAAAAGGTATGTGTGGGTATTGTGTATGTTTTCGTGCAAGGAATCACGTTTGATAGCTTCGTCGAGAAGTTCACCCAGTCATCATGTATATGTTGGGGGTGAGTGGTACTGTACTGACTATAAACGGTGACGGTTCTATTTTCATCCGGATACAGTCATTAATTCTTGCATGACCTTTCAGGAAGAGGAAAATAATGAAAAGAAAATATCTAACAAATGTTTTACGTGTGTGTGTGTGTGTGTGTGCAAGTAAGGGCTATTTAAATCTATTCAAATTGATTGCGAGAAAATAAATCTATTTGCTTTGAAAAGAATGTGGTTTCTAACGATGATGCGGTGTATACGGTTCATTCGTTGGCAATCTGACCCGAAAATCTAACCTGCAAGCCTACTCAGAACAGAAGTTGGTGCGCGCGATTACTTTGTGTTGAAAAGTTTCGCGTTCGTATCAAGTGACCTGGCCATAGGTCCGTCCGCCTTTGGGGTTTCTTTTATCCGTTCAGGATCAGAAAGCATAATGCACTGTGGTCTGGATCTGGTCGTTCTAAGAATTTTCCTCCGCAGAGTTCGTATTCACTTTTGTATATGCGAAAAGAGGTTTTCCTTTTGAACTATGAAGACCATCAGAGTCGGTCGCTCGTCCGTCGTCATCGTTGTCCTCATCATAATGATTACAAGGAATGCAATCGTCCACACCGTTCGTTCTTTGAATTTTCTTCCTCTCTGTTTGGGTTGGGGTTCGTTCGGTTTTTTTTTCCATTCCTCTGTACTCTTTCATGGATTTTAATATGAGATTATATTGGAAATGTGATACCAATCTTTTGGGGTTTGAAGGTGGAAGACTCGCTTTTCTGCTGGTTGGTAGATACAAGGACTGGTATATATAAGCAGTTGCAGTGGTGGTTGGTTTTGCTTTGGATGAATGGAGATGGGTCCCAGAGATGGATATAAATGACAGTGTGTCCGCCAACGCGGGTGGTCCTTTCTCGAATGGATGATGATGATGATGTTGATGATGAAAGAAGCAAGTCCTTGTATTTTGTTTTTTATTGTTTTGTTTTTGTCTGTTCGCCTCTATATCGTGCTTCTATATTCATTCATCGGTGGAACGGAGAGAATTGATATCACATCGATGTTGTCATGAAAATGTGAACACAATGAACAGCGCACGTATAGGGCAATCATTGTTAAAGGGGAGAAATTAATAAGGACACACGTATTTAATGGGCTAAGCAGATACAAGAAAAGATGAAAGGAGCAGAAAAACGATCTCCTGATGGGCAAAAATAATCCTTACTCGGAGCAGTTGCAACCGATTCAGTACAAGCGATATGACATCCAGGTTAGTTGGGGTTAAGTTGGCGTTTTACTGGCAACGAGATAAACACCGAATTCAGTTCCAAGATGAAACCTATTTGTTTGACTTGATGAAAGATAAACGGGCCCAAGTTTCATACCCTACACTCTATACAAATTAACGCATCGTATCCTCGGGTGAACATCAAAATTCTATACACACTTGTTTATGCAAATATTATTAAATGTCAGCAATTGCGACTGAACACCGTATTCAGTTGTTGTTTTGCTTAAATTTCATTGTAAGTTATAGCATGCATTATGCAGATTTGACTACATTTCTCTGTCTCTATCTCTATCCCACACGAGTGCATTGTGTGTAGGCATCCTTGTTGAATAGCCAACAGAGAAGCCGGTCAGTCAGTGGCCAATCGTTAACGAATGTGTGCCTATAAATACGATAATTGTCTGTTAATTTGATGGACGGACGGATGTAAATCGTGATGATGTTCAGTGATGTTCTGGCCAAACAATAACAAATTCAGGACTCCACCCAGCCCCCTTACCGAGCAGCAGCAGCAGCAGCACTACTTGAGCATCTGGAATTGTGCAAATTGCAATTTGCATATTTTGCGGTTTATCCAGGATACGTGAAGAAATTTGTGTTGGCTGCTCTCTCAAGCACGCATGCTATATGAACAGGGGTTGTAGGTGGATATAAATTGTTGATGCTATGCTATATGAAAAACACCAACCGCATTGGTATGCACAGATGAAATAACCCAATCACACCCCGTACAAATCCACCGTACAATCGCATGGGTATAGGGCGAGTATCGATAAATATTGAGGGTGGTATGTGGTGGTGGGGCTGGTCAATGCGAGAATAGAGAGGGCAAAATGTCATAAATTGATTGAAGAGGACACTCGAGGGAATTTCGCCTTATTGAACAGGATTCAGCCGGAATGAATCTTCAATTTTAAATCGGTATATCTCTTTGAGTATGGCAACAGACACGCAGTAGGCATTACACTTTTTAGGGCCAATGCTAAAGTCTGGCATTTAAACAAATTCAATATATACCCAGCTTCAGGTACAGCGCCAGAAGACGCCGTTGTCATCATAGCCGCCACATTTTTATAGACCACTGAGAACCATCAAAATTGTAGATTTTCTAAGTCTAACAGCTGGGGGTCAAATCTGGTTCTGTGTAACAACCCAATTTCGATTCTCGTTCTACGAAAATGTGAAACCAAACTTCAAAAATTTTCATTTGAATCAATTTTTTTTCATGTTCTCATTTGCAAGTGAATTTTTTTTTTGCGAGAGTTTGAAAATTGAGAACCTAATTTCATCGAATTCATCACGTAGTTTCACTTATTGACCGAGAATCGCTTCTAAGTACTGAGTGGGTCGAAAAAATGAAAGCAATGTGTGAAAGCAAATGGGAAAACGATTTATTCGATTCACTCTTTCACAGAACCAGAATTGACCCCCTGGACGTTGTTGATCACGTTTTTAGTTTTCGTCAGTTGACGTTTACAGAGGGTCTCCTGGGATAGTCTAGCACTTTTGACATTTTCATTGTTAACTAACGTGGTAAAAGTGACGTTAGCGACGAATGTCGTTACTACTTTGAGGGGAAACCTTTTTATTTATTTATTTTCATCGAAATCTAGTAAATTTTATTTTTATCAAATCAAGTACCTACATTAGGTATGTAAAAAAAACAATATTTGCTAGCAACCAAATTTTGACAGTTAAAAGTAAAAGAAACGAGTTCCAAAATGGCCGACTGTTTGACGACAACACTATTCGCCAAATCAGCTTTCATATAAAATCAATTTACAACTATTGGCAGACTTTGACATTTCATTTACATGAAAAATTTGCTGAGTCACAGAAATTCTTCAATTTAAGCCGTGAATTTTTACTTTTTCAATCAGAATTCGTATTCTCACATTACGTTGGCAGGGTTTTTCAATTTGTGCGCTAAACTGTCAACAATTTTGTTCGTTTGACTATAATTTGACTGAGCGAAGTGAACTCTTTGAGAGAGTGAATATTTGCAAAGGTATTCGCATAAATTTGCAAGTTTGAGCTGTCAGTTTGCATTTTTTCAATGAATTAGATTTGTGTTCAAAAGTTTAGTACAAGCGCTTTTTTTCATTCGCTAGTTTGTGGAACGAGTTATAGATTTGTGGACTGTGATAAAAATCCGATAGTCGTATACAAAATTTGATCTTGTTGAACAACATTTGTTCAAAAGTTTAGTACAAGCGCTTTTTTTATTCGCTAGTTTGTGGAACGAGTGATCTATTGAATTGTAGAACAACATGAGTGTCATAAAGTAAGCGTGAACGAGTCGGTACAGACTTCAGAAAATTGATCCAAAACTATTTCCCATGCTTTCGTCAAATATCCGAAAAACAAACCAAAAATCTATCCCCATTTGAAAGCCAATAGAACACGTTTACTGGGAACCTCCAAAAACCATATTTACTAAAACCCGATGACACGCACCTAAGTGTCGCATTAGACCTCTTAACACAATTATTCCGTCACACAACCCTTTATACAAGACCGAAATACCAAAAATGAATGCAGGCTCCCCATAAAGACAGACACAAGCCCGGAGAATATTAATAATGCATTTCGCTGCTCTCTATCAAATGCGATGCAGCATTAGTATGCAAATGAGTATACCGCCGCATACAGTCTATATATGTTAAACTAGCTATCTCGCTCTCTTTTGGCCCGTTTATTTGAACAGTTTACGATTTATGCGTAAATTGTAATGGAGCCTGAGCCCCAGAGAGATATAGAGTCAATAGAAACAAGAGAAAGCAACAGCAGCATCCGACGGTTCACATATAGCGAGACACCCAGGCACGCACATGAAATGTCTATTATAATATTATTTCAATTTGCATAACAACGTGACCGAGAACGGTTACGGTGGTGATGGTGGTTTATCGACGAGCGATAGTATAGTTTCGCAGTTCAAACTATAGAGGAGAGCACCTTGGTTTTTGGGGGGAGGTTCTAGAAGCCGGACGATGGTTCGGTGGTGTCCTTGTTTGATTCTGCATCAACTATCCCTACATGCGTGTGGGGACTAAATTGATGGTCCGAGGTTTTCTAAAATATGATTATCACCTTGCGCTACGGCAGTATATCGATTGGGCATTGTGAGGCCTAAGGGAGTACATTCATGGAGCATGTATGGGGATGGGCATAACCATATTGCGAAAGCATTTATGGATTCAGCAGAAATCTAGCGAAAGCGCATTTTGACAGTTTTGAAGCTATCTTAAAGATTATAGATTTAACGACTCAATATCAATAATGTAACGGATGCGTTTGTTGATAGTTAAATGGATTTTAAGACTTTATGAAGCCATCTAGTTACGGCTCTCGCTACTCGTTACTTTGGCGTTTCGTCTTTTGATAGTTTTCTTGAAGGAAAACGAATTTATATGATTGTGTGTAACTATTTCTAACTACCCTGCCGGTCTATTATAAGGGTCGCGGTTGTACGACACTTAGGTGGACCCTATATACCTCCTGATCTTTCGCATTCGAATGTAAATTATCAGGCCTTAACATATAGAATATAATTTCTATTTCTGTTGTCTCTTTGACAGCAATTATGAGCACAAAAAGTTCGATACTACCTACTCGTTACTTCGTTGCTCACTGCTCGTTACTTTTTATTTCATGAAAATTGCTTTATATACTTCTGTACTGTCTATGAGGCCGTAATACTATGTTATTCAGCGTGAAATTTGGAATATCGATCTATTACTATGTAAAACTATGTTATTAAACACGAAATTCGAAATTTCGATCTAGTTTTGAAATAGCAAACTAAATTAATATTTTATTTACAACAAAGAGTGCAAGATGAAGCCTTATTCTCTTTTCCTTGAATTCACTCCGGGTTTCAAATGTCAAAAATCACGAAACGTTTCAAAGTAGAAATTGTTTAATATCTGTGAATGACAGAGTCCATCAATGAATGTAACTTGTGTTCTCACCCCCATCTATAGATGCGACTTGTGTCTTCACTCTAACGAATATCGCATTTCATTCTTTACTCTAGTACTCGGTTTTTTATGTGAACCGCAACCGATTTAAGTCGATTGAAACTAAACTCTCCGCAAAACTGTCAGAAAACTAGCGAATAAGTAAAGTAACGAATGAATTGGTTCTTTGCTGTACAAAATTCAGAAAATACTATCTGACAAGTATGGATAAAAATGCGAAAAGGTTATGCATTATAGTCAAATGATTAAAAAAAAATTATAGAAAATACTGATCTAATGTTCTAGTACAATATTTCATACAATCGGTTGTCTTTAGCTTCGTTGGTAATGTTTTTGTTTAGAGCTTAACTGGGAACCGATTCAAGTCTACTTATTGTAAATTTATTTTTTATTTTGACAGGCTTGATTTAAAATCTACTACAAAAACAATAACTTGTCACTTGTTTGAAAAGCTTCACGAAATACGTGCCATAATGTCAGTAATGCCTCTCACCCTCAGATTTATTTACAGCCGGGGAATATTCAAAAGGAAACTACTTAGCAAAGTGGGCCATGTACGAGTAAGTATACGGAAAACTAATTTTTCGCTCCGAAATTAATCGCCTTTGTATGCTGTGGGGCAACTGTCAATATTGGCTCTAACGACGAGTATTTTCCGTCCGGTTGATTTTAATCTCAACATTTTAAACAACTACTACTTTGCTCTGTATACGTATATTCAGTAGGGACAACCCCAAAGGATCAGATTTGAAGATGCTTAACACAAACCTAACCTTACCCGCACAAGAGTAAACTTCTTGTGTAAAATGCCTAAATAAACATATTGACACGAGTTTGAAAGACACACCAAGCGAACTGTCATTGGTGGACCTATACTTACAGCAAAGTAATCATCATCAGTAGAAGCAGAAGCATCAGTATAATGTAGCTGGTTGGAAAATCTCGATGAGAATTTAAAAGTGGATGTTGTGTCTTTTGAGGAGGCAGATCCGCCAATCTTTCACCCACAGAATAGCACGTCGTATACGACTATATATACAATCAAGCCGAGTAAAGTATTCATGGAAAAGTTTCTTGTTGACCTCGTTTCCACCAAAAGGAAAAGTGTTTCTTCGCTTGCGTGCTCTCGTCACCGTCGAAGAGATTTCTCTCCTTTGGCTTTTCAAATCTCATAGAACAGCATCGTATCGAGGCCAATAGGTCCTTTATTCAGATTTTCCTTTGGGGTGCGGGGCTACCTCGCTCTCTCTCACTCGCTGTGTGACAAAATGTGGTCGGGGCGGTTGCAGGCTTTCGGCCTTAATGAGGACCGGCAACAATGTGTCGCTGGCTAGGACATTGCATTGAACGACATTTTAAAATATGTATGCTAATTATTTAACACAAACACACACACACACGCACGGATATGCGTTCATCCCCCCAGAGAGGACTTTGTGTGACTTCTTAATCTTTAGTAAAACATGACCTCGGCATGGGGCTATACAAAGGCTACATCCCCAGTCGATATATGTATCTTGAACATAACGACAGGATTGCTGGAAGATACACTTAATAATTTAAAACTTTGTTATCCGCATTATGGACATGGCTTAACCATGTCCATAAAGTTAAAGCTTTAGGTTTGTTTTGGACACAACATTATTGGCATTCAGAGGCAGCAAGCCTTTTATCCATACGCACGGCGCAATTATTTAGTTACAAAATTACACCCCATCGACGGAAGTCGATTCCTATCTGAACTGCTGAACTATGGCTTGCGTGCTCAGAATGTCTGATTACTTTACGCGCTGATAAGGTCGACCGTAAAACTTATCACACATTGACGATCTTATGTGACATTTAATGAAATTACACACCGCTGCACGTGACGCCGCAGCAGAAGTGTAAAATTTCAACGAAGAACTGATGCACAACATTCATTAAGTTCTGTTGTTGTAATTGAATTTTGTTTTTTGTTTTTGTGTTGCTGTTGTTCATTACTCGTGTTACATAATTACAATCAGTGAGACAGCAGCCGCTGCCGTTAGCCACAATTCCATTTATTACCCTTAATTAATTTCAATAAATTTCATCCCTTTTTTGGCAAACGTGCGAGTCGGGGAGCGGTATGAATATGTCCGGATGGGGGTGAGCAGAATGAATCATAAAATAAAAGCCACATAAACCGAATAACATCAGAAGTACGCATTCCAAAAGATGTGCGGCTTATCCCATCATCTCCGGCTGGAAGAAGAAGAATACGAATATCTGTTTCGATGCATACACACTCATGGATGTGTATACGAGTACTTGTGTCTCAGAGCCAAATATCATTTTGACTTAGATTGATAGACCTTGACACCGCATGTCTAATTTGGGTTAATTTGTTCCACTTACTTAGGTTTGTGTAGCAGCGCGGTATGAGTATCCGTCTCCCTTCTTGGATTATGTGGTCGAAATATCTTTAGAAACATTTAATTCCCCAAAGACGTAAACGAGGCATAGAGACGACACTCGCGCGAGAGATCTCGGCAGGTATGTGGCCGTCGTCGTCTGGATAAGGGTATGAGATGAGTATGTGATCTCTTCTTTTATTTCTTATACGGAGGGTGAGCCCAGAGAGGTCCTTGTGAAGGTGGCTAGTGTAGGTCTAATTAATGATGCATTTTTGTTCATGCGAGGGCATGCAAAATGTGCTTTTTATAATTGAGGTCGAGAGTGGCTTTCAAATTCAAGCACATTGACACTGACATCTGACACTTTAATTTGAGAGGCATGGACATTTTGCAACTATAGTTATAGAGTGGACTGGAGGTGTCAAGTTTTGTTTAACCAACCACCAGTATGAAATGTGTTGATGGTGAGTGAGTTTTTATTTAAAAGGGGTACAATCAGATCCTCCTTTCGGATGCTATTTACTTAAAGTTTTTAGGTCTTTTTCTGGTGTTTTTTAAACCAATCTATCAGTTCTAGGGTTATGTTTCCCTTTTATTTAAAAAAAAAAGACATATCTGTTGTACTTATATTTTTTCCCAAATTTTATTTTACTCTGTAGTCGTTAAAATTTCAATTTAGCCCCCTCAATCGGCCCCCTTTTTTCGGATGCTAGCTTTAAACGTGTTTTGGTCGCTTTCTGTTTTTTTTTTAAGCCAATCCATCAGTTCTGGGGTTAGGTTTCGCTTTTATTTTTAAAACACAAGACATAGGGAACAGTCTTAATAAATTTTATTTTACTTTATTGTAATTGTTAAAATTGTAATTTGAGCTTCAACGGCAGTTTGATAATGAAAAAAACTCCCAGTAGATCCAATGCCACGTAAAAATCGACCTCATGTTCGTTCAGAAGTTTTTCTTACAACTGGCCCCCTAAATCTACCCCCTTTTTTTGGGAAACTGACTTCTCGAAATTCTCCAAGTCTCTTTGGGGTTCCAATACTGTCTTCCAGTGATGGAAATTGATGTATATGGTCACCAGTTAAGTTTTGTATTTTAAAACCAGACACTAAAATGCTAAATTTTGCTCTATAACTAGCCCCCTCTACGAGGGGTCACTTCATTTCTATCGTCCCTTTGGTGGAAATCATTTAAAAAAAAATATCTACAATAGGGGTCTCATTCTTAGTGGCTTTGATGTTATTTATGGCCTGGTAGCTACATATTTTTAGATTAGTAAAGAAATCCCTTACAAAAAAGAATTTTTTCTCTGAAAAGTTTCCAATATTTCATGTTTAAAAGCATTTAACATATTTTTATATAAGGCTTGACCCATATTACTGATCGATTTCGAAGGAATAATTTTTCTATGTGACCCCCTTTTTAAGGGGCAATTGCGTTTGATCGTCCGCTGCACTTTTTATTATGAAAAATGTACTAGATTCTGCCCCAAAAGTATGTAGAGCGAAAAAGTTGTTTGAAATAATTATTTATTTCGATGAAGATCGTCTTCAAAGTGAAGTAAATGGACTGCAGTATTTTTAGTTCGATCTGGGGAGGAGGTACCATTCCATTGACGCTCAGGCTAAATTTAAAGCCTGTCTTATCAAGCTTTCCTCCGACGAACAAGTGCGGCTTTAAACGAATACATTTATTGAACTTCATATCCATTACCTTCTGACTATTGACGGATGAACACAAGCAGACAACTGCTTCCAATCGACTTCTCTCAGCGCACAAATCGTATTCATGACTAATGGTTCGATCGATGACTAACGCCAATAGCACACGTATCAAAAGGTCTTCTTTGCTTTACAGAGTTCTGAAAGAAACCCTACTACCCCATTAAAATCCATACGCCATTATGAAGCACCATTAATACATTCCACCTCCAGTCAATTGCAACAAATTGCCACAGAGCATTATCGACGGCAAAGCATAAATTTAATCCCCTGAGCAAAATTTAAATTGTAATGCTTCCTTAAAAAAGAAAAGAAGGAAAATTGTCACAAATCTGACATTTGACGTTATCGAAACGCCTTTGCGTATGGAGCCGGGTATACGGCGCACTCCAATCAATTCCCTTCAATGTAAATTACACGAATGACAAGGAATTTCCTCGGGCTACACCCTGCCTAAGCTAACTATAACCCCATTCAATCTATCTACACTCAATTTAAGGATACGAATTCTTCGCAAGCGCAAAAAAAAAGAAGAAAGAAATATACCTAAAGACTGATTATTGTAAATCGAAATAAATCGCACCCCATCGCTGCCGGTGCGGCGGGGGGATGAGGACGAGACAATCCCAACGGGGGTGGGTGGCGGCGTTGGTTGGTATATGAAAAAACACAACGCCCCACCGAAATGGCGCCTCTATATAGTTGAACAGTAGTAAAATTAAGTGCAAAGGACAGAACAAAACAAAGCAAAACAGAAAAGGATTTTATCCAGATTCTGATTCTCAGCAGCACCCCCAAGTCTTCTCAATTTCTTATTTTTCGGTTGTGTAACGGAATTTGTATTTACTGGTTTGGTGTATATTCATTCCTTTGGCGTCTTTTCCTTGAGCGTTAGTTAAATTGAAGAGGTTTTTCCTTTCTTTCAGCAGCAAAAAAAAAAAAGACTCAGGGTGAGAAAGGGAGGAAAAAAAAAAAAAACTGGGTTAAGGGATGGTTTTCTCTTTCCTCCTTACCTCCATTTAAAGTGATGGTATTTTCAGTAAAAAAAATAGAAAAAGAAAAATCCCCACAACATTGATTGCTGGTGCTACTTTCCTCTATCCACTCTCGGCTGCTGGTGTATAGGTATGTCAGAGTGTTTGTGCCGAACATAAATCAACTCCAATTCGTGGGCAAGAAATGTACAAGAAAATAATACAGGACGCGCGATTTTTTGTTGCTGCTCCCTTTATATTTGAGAAAAGAAATCGTCGAAATTTACTACAGTGAGGTCCCTAAGGATTTTCAATTCCCCGATATCCCTCTGACAACCATTTCGCATTTCGCAAACGTCAATAAAGCCAATGTGTCGGCAAAGTGGTTGCATTTACATTCGTACACATAACCGTTTCGGAAATACGTCTGTTTGAAGCATTTAAGGATTTCTTTCGATTTTTTTTTTGTTGAGTGTGTGCTGTGTTTCCTGCCATTCGATGGTATAGATTCCTCTGGCATTGCCATTTTTGGGAAAGGCGGGCGAAGTAACTCGCACAGTAGTAGATATCTGTGGCGCAGTTTGATGTTGATTTTATGGACGAATCCTGTAGGAAGATTTGTTTATTTGTCTCTCGTTCTGCGTTTATGGCAGTAGGATTTTACGGCAGAATGGACCGTTGAGCTCGACGTCGATATGGTTTTACGTGTGTTCGTAATTCGTATACCTACGCTGTTGCCGATCCGATAGTTACCTATATAGGTAGGCAAAGAGCGAGATGACATTTAGGGCTTTTATTGAAGGGTGGAATGAAAGCCGCTCTGATTGGAATATACACGAGCGAATGAATAATTAATGCTCGCATCGACGGGACGAGCGTATATTTATATACGTGTGCTTTGAAATCGCTTTTAAATGGGGTCGCTTGATAGTTTTTTGAGTGCATAAAGTGATTTTCTGACACTTGCCAAGTTGAAATTTACGAATTCAGTGTTTATTGCGCTGTCGCTAAGTGGTATTTTAAAGGGGGGGAAACAGTAAAAATAATCCCCTAGATTATTCAAAAAATATGGCCACATAAGGAGTGAATGACGATGTAATGGGTTCGCGTGTATAGGTAATAAACTGCCGGAATGTGTTACTATCCGCGGGGACATAAATTTAATTGGGCAAATTGATTCGCATTTCAGAACATATGCGCGTGGGTGGCCATTGTTGGCCTGGTAGCCACTTGAGAGCAACCTTGAAACGAAAGCACTCAGTGGAGCACAACAATCAGTTGCCCATGTGACTATTTCCCTTCTTCTAAACATCTGAGAACCACTTAGCTAGTTTTTGAGCTACCTAACCTTTAACAAGAACTTCGTATCCACACGTAGAACTATAGAACAAAACAGAACATTTCACCCAACACCATGCCTAACCTACATCCGACTAATGGATAAGTAGTATCATTTCCAAAGGACATCCCCAGCCCGGCGACACACAAAAGCATGCAAAATATGAATAACAAACGTTGACGGAAATGTGCTAAAGATTCCATGCATATTGTCACCTTTCTGAAAGACGAAACATACTTTCAGCGCAATTTCGAAAATGAATACGGACACAAAACAAATATTCACAAAAAGAAACAGAAACATACAGCTACACAAAATAAAACACGTCCTTCGTCCTTTTGTGAAGAAAAAAAAAAAAAAAAAAAAAAAAAAAAACACAACCATATCTTAACGTGCTATAGCATCAACTAACATGCGAACAGGAGTGTAGCTACTTTTGTGACTGACGTAAATAAAAAGTAACATCTAAATACACGCAGAGCATTTCTAAACATTTTTTCCTTTTTTTTTGTCTTCACTTTTGTTTTGCTGGCAAGGAACTGACGGAGGCAAAAAGAAACACACCCGAGAAAAACCGAAGAAAGAAACATAAAGCCAACACGTTCACCGCCCCTGGGGGGCTGTGTGGAAGGCGTTTAGATAAAATGTTTGGAAAAAGTACCGGATTTTCGAGATTTACACCAAAACTTTACGAAATGTATGCAAAATACACACACACACTAACACAAATTCGATTTTCTTCACCGCGCGACCGTTCTCCATACTGCAGCGCTCTTCGTAAGCCCCCGAGGGGTTGTAAAAAGGGATGACGGAGGAAATGATGACAAAAAAAAAACTCTCAAAATTTGTATTTCGTTTCCAGCAGAGTCACACTAACCAGAAAAAAAAAAAAAAATAAAAGCAGCAGCGTCCTTTACGCCATATTCATGCGGGTGTGTAGGAGCCACCTCGTCGGTTGCTTAAAGAGTCCCCCGGGGAGATTTTGTGAAAGCAAACGAAAAGCAGTTCCCATTTCAAAAGCAACATACACTCCCATCTACCATGTCACATCCTTCTGTTTATTTTTTTTTTATTTCTCAACAGGATGTGTGCGTGTACAGCAAAATGCACGAACGGAGAGCAGGAGTAGGTGTGATACTGTGATGTAATGCACCTTTACGGTTACTTTGTCTCTTTCGATAATAACACCAAGGAAATGAGTCCTTGAGCAGCATTCTCGAAACACAAGAAATCGCATTTCCTCATTTAAAACCACTCTGTCCATATGTGTATGTGATTATAAGCAAATCCAACAAAGCCAGGGATTTGCCCGACAAGGATAATTGCAGCCGCAAGTAGTCGCAACGCAACACTCAACACTGATGAGGAGAACTTGAAAAAGTCACATCACTTTCGAGAAAAATTCCATTGTATGCTAAACAGATGGAAAATATGTTAATTAAGGATGCAGCTCGTCTCTGACTATATCCCTATCTCTATCTTTATGTTCATCTTTATCTGTGTCTTTAAATGCATTCAAGGATAAGCTACGCATGAATAATTACTCGAACTTGAAAAGCATAGCAATTTTCTTTCTCTTCGCCGTGGCAATGCATATGCATATAGGCGAAACGGAACCGCATCCATTTGCCGCCACATCCGCACTAGATTGGTTAAGTTATTCACTAAAAAAAAACCCTACACATACCCACCTATACATCATAAATAATTAGGGAGAACAAAAAGAAAAACAGACGACTGATGGCAACAGGAAAATATTCAAATGTACTTTTGCTACTAAATGCAAATAATATATTCAACAGAAATTCCTTTGCATTATCCACCCGCAAATTCCCATGCATGGTTTACGGACACAGATACATATTGCTGTTTGTTTTCGCTTTGTTTTGAGGATAAAATATGCGAGTCTAGTGCGACGACGGAGACTGTATGTCTTATTTCTAGCTCCAGCCATACATATTCATGGTCCTTTTTTTTTTATTTTTTTTTTGCATTTTGCTTCCCCGTCATATAGGATTGCAACTTACTTGACTGATTCGAAGGAATAAGCGACTGTGTATGGGAGTGTGTGTGGTAGAGTGGCATTGACTGCGCTGCAGTGGAAGCATAATGAAAATAATATGCAAACAGGAACTAGGAGGATTGGATGTCCTTAGTTGTTGGTTGGCGGATGATTTGATGTTAGATGTGTAAGTACTTGAGGGCATATGATTCTAGGGGGAAAAAACACATTATCCCCGTATACACAGTAATTCAGAGTGAATGAGACGATGACGACGACGACAACGACCGGATAGTGTATGAGCTTGAGTATATGGTGTGAGAATATGCGGCAAAGGAAGAAATGTCAACGAACATAGGAACTCATTTCAATTAGTGGGAAATCTCTGGGAACAAGTATAGTGTAGCCGGTGGTGCATACATGACGTGAGTGTTGTTTTTAAAGGACATTTTCTAGTGAATATATGAATTTTGAAATTAATTTCACAGTTGGTGACGTCTGTTTGCAAATTTGATTGGTTCATTCTTTGTTGACAAACAAAATAATGTAAGCCAGAATTAAATGTTGAATTTTCGCAACCACAAAGGCTAAGAGCAAGAGTTAGGTCACCACACTTGTTTTATGGAAATTTCAAAGAGTATATATAGCGGGCTAAGTACATGTAAATAAGTGCGACGTGCTATGCAAATAACTTATGGTTATTCAGCGTGATTTTCGAAAGAGAATGCCGAAATGGGGTTGGTTTTTGACTCGTCTGTCACATAGACATTGGGTAGTCTGCCTTTCAAACACAGAAGGTCAAAATAACTGTTTTATTTTAGCTAAAACACAAGTATTTAAGGGAGCGCACATATAGTGAGTGCGATACGAGAGAAATAACGCATGAACATGTGCGCTTGAGTATGTTTCCACTTCAAACTGTCCATAAAGTCGGGGTGCCACTTCAAGAGTGACTGCCTACCCGGACTCTCCATATAAGATTGCAACAATGACGTATGTACTTTTCATCAACTGATTGAAAACTTTCTATGAATAAGATCAGCGGAATTAATTAGGACTCACATGCCGCTATGACATCAGTGTTTCATTTTTGCAAACGCACAGCTATTCACGTAAGCGCACACAAGTGTGTGCGATTCGACAGAAATAACGCATTTACATGTGCGCTTGGATGCATTTATAGTTCAAACTTTCTGTAAAGTCAGGTGCACCTTCCAGTGTACCAGTCTATTCCAAACTCTCTTTATAAGAGTGCAACAAGAACATGCCTTCTACCGACAGATTTAAATATGATCTAGGAATAAGATCAGCGAGGTTGATTCTGGCTCGCATACCGCAAAGAAATTGGGTAGTTTACCTTTTAAGCACAGAGGATCAATTTTACTCGTTTTTTTCTGCAAACGCACATCTTTTCAGGGAAGCGCACTTAAGGTGTGCGATAGGAGTAAAATAACAGATGTTCATGTGCGCTTGAATGAAACTTTACTCTCAATTGATCAGAGCGTCGTGGTGTACTTTTAAGAGTCTCTTTGAAAAGCCTGCGAACATACTCTCAATACAAAAACAATTTCAATCGAATGCAAATTCAGCATAAAATGTTCCCTCAACAAATAGTTCTGCTACTATATACATTATCCATTAGATGCCCCATACTTAATCCCTCGCGAAGCTCAATTGGGAATGGAATTTTCAATTTCCCTTTCGCTAAAATATTCAAATACGAAATTATGAAAACCAACTCCTAAAACCCTGTACAATCATATGCGAACTGTTCCTTTACTATATTCTAGCTAACATTTCGCATTCTGCCCTGTTTTATATTTCAAACGCTTCACCCGTCATTATCACTGTTATTTACCCTGTTTACGGATACAAGCTGCTAAATATTTTACTGGGCACCGTTCATTTAAACCGATTCAAATCTAAGCGATCCCAAATTATGCAATTCCTCTCTGTTTGTTTAACGGCGATTTTTACACTCAAATACGCCATGGGCATAAATCAACAATTCAGTTCTGTCCGTTTTTTGTTATATTTTCTATTTTTAGTAACAGGAGTGTAGGTATACAGTATCCCGATACAAAAAAAAAAAAATAATATGCACAAAGATCAACTTTAAGCCTGAAAGGACCACATGCCATTTAAAATGGCACAAAAGCATCATGGCCAGCATCCAGAAAAAAAAAGCCAACGCGCCATTGTTTGGCACACATTGTCTATGGCGTATATGTACAGTTCTATATACATATATGTCGGAACAATTGTGTGCGATTATCGATTTACCCGAAAAATGACTCAAACAGCAGTACCAATCGAGTTCTCAAAAATGCCAGCTACTGTACAGCAGCTGAACACTTCAAAAGGGTCTATGATTGTAGTGCGAGTAGTGAACCTCAGCCCTTGCCAAAAAAAAAAAAAAAACTCACAGGATTTTCAGTTCTCGGTAAAAGGAGAACGTCCAGGAGCACAAGGCAACATGGGAGAGCTTTAAATTGGTTAAGTGCCATTTACTTATAGGCTCGTTCGTTTTTTTTTTTTGTTTTTTTTTCTCAAACTCGTTTGTGTGTGTGACGTATATTTTCAGGCGAAATAAAAGTGAACGTCAAGGGAATGCGCAAACACGTACAGTATATTTTTTTTTTGCAGTTTTATCAGTGCCCTCTGAAGCTTAATAAAGTCATCGGCAGGTATAGTTTGCTTGATAGTACTTGCGTGTATGCCAAAAACAAGAGCGAGAGGAAAAAAAAAAAACAAAAAAAACAAAAAAATATTGGACTAGCAATTTATAAAAATATGCCAATATGGAAAATATTGTGTGAATGGCATTCCTTTACGTTTTGTGGTCCTTTTTGTTTGCTCAGTTGTTGGCTTCCGTTTTATTTTTCAATGGAAAAAAATATTTTCCCTCATAACAAGTGGCATTCAGGAAGCCCAAAGGAGTGTAAAGGAGGGGGGCGTCGCCGTCGGGAACGAGTGTCGTTGATGATGGTAATGCGGGGCTTCGTTGCATCGTTCATACGTTGAATTGGTTGACTTTTCAATTTGTTTTCAAGTGTGCGATGCGGAGTAAAAGTACTGAAAAAAAAATAAGCGAAAATAGGACAAAAAAGGATTACTGTGTGTATAGGACGTTTCCATACCTCCACATATGTGCATATCTTTTTTGGTTATGGTTTACATTTATTTAGCGGAGGATGCCCTTGTGCACGAGAATCTGTGGCAAGTGAAATGCCTGCGGTGGTGCTAGGCAGGGATTAAAATTATTTCACTCCTCGATATAGGTACATATATACACGCATAGCTGGGTATATAAATACCGGGATGAATAATAGGCGATGAAGCCCTATGCACCTAACGGCTAAATTCGATGGTGCAACAAGAGTTACAGAAAAAAAAAACTAGACAAAATTCAAATAGATTGGCCAAAAGGATAAATCCAAGGAAGGTCGTAAAAAATGAACACAAAAGGGAATATGATAATTTATTATTGCACTATTCACATTGCGCCAGCGAGGAACTATAGGAGTGGCAGACTGTTGCGGTCTGCTATAGTACGAGTACGAATACGTGACTGTATATGCAGTATTCTATGCGGAAGGTGAACGAAAGGAGAATGCAAATTTATGTTCTTTGGGGTAAAAAATAAGACATAATGAAGAAAAATTCAGATATTCCACTTGGGGTAAATTGACATTGACAGTTGAAATTTACAGTTTTGCTGAATGAGCTGTGCAACAGGTTGGATTTGGATTGTTGTGGGGGGGGGGGGGGGGGGAGGGGGCTCCACATATACAGTTTGAAAGGAAAATTCAAAATATTTTGTTGTATTGGTTTGACATTTGCTTGAATAATTTTTACAGTGGAGAAAGGGAAACAAACTGTATCCAGAATGGGGAGTTTGTATAACTTAAGATGATTCTGTTATCGTAATTGATAATCTGTGCTGCCTAATCGAGTATGCACTAGTCTGATTGTCACATATAATGATATATTACAATTTTCAATGCAAAAAAGGTCTGCAATTATCAGGCGACTGGACTGTTGAAAAGTAAAACAAATATTCACATCTCCAGCAGGCTTAAAAGTAAGCGAAAACTAGTTCACTGATAAATTGTACGTTTGACAGATAAATCTAGTACAAATTGGTAAAATCTCGAAGGGAATCGCAGCGTGTATGGGACACTTAAGACGAACTCTACAACTAAACGTTTTTGGTTAGAGAGTTAAATCTAAAAGTAAGCAAAGGGCAGCTCAACACCAAATAAAATTCTACTACAAATTGACAAAATCTGGGAGAGAATCCTAACGTGTATGGGACACTTAAGACGAACTCTACAACTATACGTTTTTGGTTACAGAGTGTAATCTAAAAGCAAGCAAAAGGGCAGCTCAACATCAGATAAAATTCTACTATAAATTGACAAAATCTTGAAGAGAATCCTAACGTGTATGGGACACTTAAGATTAATTCTACAACTATACGTTTTTGGTTAGAAAATTGAGTATAAAGTTGAGCACCCCCATGATCGATAAATAAAATTAAAACAGAGTTGGTACAATTTTGACAGAAAAACGTATTTTTGTGCGTGGGACAGCTAAACTGACACAAAACTGATTGAGCAGCGTTTACGGGACACTTAAGACTTGGGATTTTTTGTTTGGATTAGCAGACAATAGAGTGTATAAGCATAATCAGAAAAATAGGTATCTACATCTGGATGAGAAAACAAAAACCCAATTCAAGACTACGTTACGCTTGAAAGACTGCCTGTCACTTGATCTGAATTATGAGCCATAACCATAACCAAAGTCTTTCCATTACAATGCAAACAATTTTTGCTCCAAGATCGATTGAAGCAATAACATTCTCCAACAACTACACCCCTAGGTAAAACCAGAAGCGCAAAAGGTACTAGAATCGATCAACAAAGTTGAATGGCACGTCACCATACAATTTCCAACTCATCTCATGTGAGTCAAAACTACCCACCCTTCGTTTGAGATCTACAAGTCCAAAATACAAAATATGAATGTCGTCTACTTACTTAAATTACCGCTAGGAATGTAAACGTTGCCCGATGGCGTTCGTACCAAACACGATGGCTCAAAATCTACTCCCAAATCATTTGGGTTACCAGCTAAACGACCATTATTCATACGATTCATTGTTGGATTCCTCGGTGGGACATCCGGTGGTGCCGATGGCGTAACTCCTTCAAGGAGACAGCCTGCAAGAGAAAAGAATAGAAACAATTGCTTTAGTTGTTGTGTGTTTTTTTTTTTGTTTTAATTTTCTTGTTGTTAGTGTTGGTCTTTTAATTCTCTTTACCAGAGAGTTGTCCTTTTTTTTGTTTTTACTGTTGTTGGTTCTAGTGTATGGTGGTGCCACACTATTCAACAAACAAAAGCTAACATTTCATTTGCAACAGAGTAATAACACTCGTCGTCGTATAGTGGGGTAGCAACTGGCTCTGACTAGATAAGCTTCTTACACAAGCCATCGCAATGAATAATAAAAGAGACGACATCGCAACGAAAGAAAGAGCAAATCTTCTCAAGGAATACAAAAAAAAAAAAAAAAACACTTGCAAGCGAAATAAAAGAGAATAAGTAGCGAAGGATAAATGAATTCCTTTGGATTAACCTACCGCCACCGACACATCACCCACTGGCCCTGCAGCAACTCCAACTATGGAGCAGCAGTAGGGTTCGCCTCACTCGCGCATACATTGTGTTCACCCCCTAAAGACAAGGTTTGCATTGTACTGCTTTACGGTTTTTGCCCCCTCACACTGCCATTGAGTGGCTCATTGTAGCAGACACTAAATCCTATTTGCGGTTAAAGTGAAGAAGGAGTAAGCCGAGCGGTGGGAGTGGATGCCAACGAAATAATTTTATTCCCTGGCTGTGCTAGTGTCAGTTGGAGTATATTTTCGACTTGTTTAGAGGTTATGTCACCCTTTTTCTTTTATTTTTTTTGCAACTGCCCTCACCGCTCCCAACCATTGTTGCAGTTTAATCCTTTAAAACTTATTTTGGTGTATCCACTGTCAAATTAATACAACTTTTCCCTGTCCTTGCTTTGTATACTTTTTTGCACTTTTTGTTTTTTTTTTGGTATGTCAATTCAATCAATGTTAATGAGTTGACAAACGAAGCGAATGGCGCGGGGAGAATGAAGCCAACAAATTTGAATATTAAAAAGCGAAAAAATGTACTCGAAAAGATCCTTTCGCTCTCATCCGGGTAATCCAATTTCCCATAGAAGCTGTATTACTACTTTGCACAGAGATGGAGGGAAGAAAATGAAAATGGAATGCTCTGAGGAGGTATCATTGTTGTAGTTGATGATATTCAAAAATATTCAGCGGGATAATAATAAATTCTCAGTCGAATAGAAAATTGTAAGCCCTTTATAGGCTTAGATCCACTCTGGCAATTTCAGTCCAAACGGAATTAAAAGAGGATTAAAGTGGACTTTTATGGGATATTTACTGGGCGAAAAATATGACAGAAGGTGGGGAGTTGGGGAACATGCATAACTTCTTCTCCGTTGATTAGAAGGTTAGACTCTCTGGCGACTCGAAAACTTTAGACGAGCATGCTGAGTCTTGTGAACTTTTCAACTTGTTTTTAGTTTTGACAGTTTTGTTCGAGTAGATTTTTTCCATTTATTCCGTTTATTCAGCTGTGACAGTTGACAATTTGACGGATGCGGTGCGGACTTTTACAGTGAAAGTAGGTACTATTTTATTTGGCAATCCCATATTTATAAAAATCTGTAAAACTGTGCAAAAAGTGTTAAAAAACGATTTCTGACAGCTGACAGTTGACTTATCTAGATGCTTACACAAATTATGCATGAATGCAAGCAAATGCGGCCAGAAAAATTAATTTCGTTGGCAGCAAACCTGCCGGAGTCACGAGTCTGGGCTGTCAAAGAGGAGTCGAAATGACATTCAAACCGTCCCGAAGGTACCGCTGAACAGAGGTCTATGAGGCGTAAGCAAAGCTAGAGATGAGAACAATAGACCAAAAGGTCGCAGCACAAAAAAATCTTTCAAATAATAATCGTAACGGGTATGAAGGTGAACGCAATTGAAGATAACAACGTTCCATTAATTAAATGAAACGATTAAATCAAAAAAAAGAAATAAAAAAATTTAATAGACACACCTTGAGTGTAACACTTCAGTTGAAGTTCAGTCTTATATTAGGTTATTCCTATTTTTTTTTTCATCACAGTCACAGTTTGAAAATCACGACCCACGCCAAACAGAAAAAGTCGCACCACAAACCGCAATCACAAGCCAAACAGCGAAACAGTGAAATAAGGGTAGGTAGGTATACACACAAGAATCACAGTCGCAGTCACAGTTTGAAAATCACGACTCGCGAGTTACGACAAACAGCAAAAGTCGCAATACAAATCGCAGTCACAGGTAAAACAGCGAAACAGTGAAATAAGGTACAGGTACACTGTACACATAACACAAGAATGAAGAATCACAATCACAAAGCAAATGGATAAATGGGAATAAATGTAGCAAAGCAACAAGAAAGAAGGCACTCACGCAGGTGAGGTGAGTAAGGCTCAGACAGTGTTGCCATGAAAATATTTTTACAAATCTGCAATTATGACAAAAAGAAATCTGCATTCCAGATTTTCATAGAAAACTCTTACTTCACATTTTTTTATTTATGTGCCTAACAATAACAAAAAAAAAAGAAAAAGAAAAAAAGAAGCTGAATACGAAAATGACAGCATACAGTGAAATTAAGTGTGCAACAAATGTTCAAATTTGTTAAAAAGAACAAAATAAATTATTGCGGATGCAGACAAAATCTGAAGGTTGAAAATCTGCAAAATTCAGACTGCACTTATGGCAACGCTGGGCTCAGTAGCAGGGCATTTTCCAGTACACTTATATATGTTTGAGTTTATTATTTATAAGAATAAATGGTGATGGTCAAATGGAACCTATCTAGCTAACTTGCTATATTTAATAACAAAGAGGTAGGCACCAGCCTATTTTGTGTGAAAAAATTCATAAAACATGCCATTGCATTACCTACGCAAAGTTCGCGAGTCACAATCACAATCACAGTTTAGATTCACAGTGATTTGAAAATCACAGTCACAGTTTCACCTGTGATTGCGAAATCACGACATAGCTCATCTCTAGAAGAAGCCCAATCGGATAGGTAGTACCAGATTAGAAAAATTGCATCATACATTCTACTCCACTCCACCTCCACCAGGTGGTGGGCGATCTGCTCTGCATGCGAATGAGAAAGATACTTGCAATGGCCCATATCTCTTTGTTCATTCTCTCACACAGTGTTTGTTCGTTCGCCGTCGCCGGTTGCATATTCATCTCCAGAATTGTCCCGTGTTGATTGTGGAAAAGTGCGTTAAAATCGGGATCATCGGGACTTGAAATACCGACTAACGGAAACGTAAGTCATTGAAGCGCGTTTAAAGTTTGCGAGTGTTTCGGAAAATGTGAAAATTTGTTAAAAAATCGCGAGTTAAGTTTTTGCAAAAGTAATGGCCGCCCTTGGTTAATTTTTTTCCACAGATTTTCGTTCAACTCGGTTTCGTTTTGTTTGGTTTTGTTTCATTTCGTCTTCGCTTCAATGGCCGCCGTCGAATCGAATTTGATTTATTTTTCGCTTTTCGCATTTCAAAAATATTCTAATTTAGTTCGTGGCGAGCATTTCGATTTTGGTTTTTATGTTTCGGGGTGTGTGTGTGTGTGTGTGTGTGTTTTTTAAAACAGAAGTAAAAATCAGAAAGGTTGCAGAGCCCTGGGACTCCGCATTTTAGTGAGTGTGTGTCGGGTGATCAGTGCTTCCATCGTGGTATTAGAACTTTATTGTGTGCAAGTGGAAAGTACTTTTAATAGTTCTGAAAGAAACCGATTACGATTGTCAGCGATTTGCAATTTTGATGCCTGTCTGAAGATATAGAAATATTATTCGGTAAGTGCATTTTATTTTATTCTAAAGCTATTTAATGGGACATTTGACGATAATTTGTTTAGCAATATTCTGCATTCGAACGGTCTATTTATTTTTTTTTTTATCTAAACATCAAAATCCTTTAGGCGTCCGGATACGGCCAGTGTATTCCTGGCGGGGGTCAAATGAGTTTGAAATCTACTAAGATATTCTGCATCTGTCATCCAGTTTGACAGTATGCCGATCAGTTTTGACTGTAGATAATGATTTTTATTTTAGGCAGAAAATAAAATAAAATACATATTTACAATTTAGTAAATTTGTTTTCAAAAAAAAAAAACGATTATCGTGACATTGCCGCCTGTCTGATATATGAAAGCCCAAAACAAACGCAGGTATTTTGACCTATCCGTGACATCCTCACAGACGTTATGTTTCGTCATTTTCTATTGTTAAAAATTTTCAAAATATTAAAGTAAACGCCTGAATAAATTTTAGCTATTTCAGATTTATTTTATTTTAACTAACATCAACTGTCAATGTTCATATTAAAAATTCCAAACTCAGAAACGTCAAAATTAGTTCAGAACATTTTTGAAATTTGAAAATAGTGTGCTACATCCGCGATATGGATATAGATAGACGAAACACTTGAAAGTTAACTCTTTTGTATATTTCTGTTGACACATTTTCGTTTGTAAACGTCAAAATGAATCAGCGGAACGCATTCAACGCAGCGAAAATATTTTAAAATTCTCTAAAATTGTCGCTAAGAACTTACAAATATCAACAGCAATTGCACCATCCAAGAACAATTTGAAATGCTGATGACAGTTCAGCCAGCAACGTTCAAATAACGTCAGTCGGCAGTCTGTTTGTCGTCGCACACTGACAGCTACGTATACGAAAAAGGAAAACTACATTTAAAAACTGAAAACGTAACGAATATTGAAAGTGAGAAAAAAGTGGAACACAACACACGCTGACAGATGTCATTTTTGACACAAACACAAACATTGTCCGCACTATTCCATGTGTATACTGACGTTTTCCTTTCGCTATCCACTCTCTCCAAATTAAACACCCCTGCCCTAATGGGTGTTGGGCACACCACTCCACCGCCAGATACCGCACTATAGTGCACATTAGTATACTTGAAGGTGGCCTAAGGCTCATTAATCGCGATTACACGAAACACTCTCTCGAAAACATTGCGGTTCTTAGGGTTGCAACCAAATACTTCCATTGGCATAGTTACCGTACCGCACTGCGAGAGAACTTAACGAGTTGAAATGTCAAGCACCTCAAAAAAGGTTAACAAGTCTTCCTTCGGTTTGCTTTCTTCGCTTTACCACTTTCTTACTACGACTTCGACTTCGAGTATAAGGTGTAAGTTCTTTTCATTGTAACCCTGTCTTTCTTTCTCTCTCTGTCTTGGAATATTGGAGACATTTTGCAATCAACACCCGTTACGAATTGTTTTGGTATTTGCGGGTTTGCACTTGCTTAGAAGGGGTGTCGTTCGTAGCACTCTTTGAGCGAGTGCAATGTGATATCTGCCTCTTCGATTAAATGGTATTTGACCGAAATAGTTTTATATGGGGAAAGTTCAATTGTCGGCAGGGGGCGCTGCAAAACATGTATGCCAAGACACAAAGTGGAATAACCTGCATTTTATATGTTCCATTATTTGCTGTATACTGGAAGTACTTGGCAGGAGGTCAAAATGGTAAGAGTAATCTTAATTGCATTTTATGGTACCAAAAAGGGGCGACTTTTAGTGGGGGACACAATGTTACATGACGTGTGGAAAGATATGCCACCGCTGTTCATCGGACGACCCATCAAACAATGACAAATGGTTTTGAAAATTAAATATGACGGCCAGTGTTGATATGAGTTTTCCCTTGAAATGTTGATGAAATTCCCATAAATTTCCCAAAAGGTTATTAAAAAAAAGGTAAAAAAGGCGTACTAGTTGCAACTACACATTTTATTGTCACAAGGTTTTTTTTGTTCCTTTTTTGTTCTCCGCCCTTCAAGGCCGCAACTATGCACACATTAAATAATTCCCTGTTGAAATTTAGGTAAATTTTGTCCTTCTATTTCCTTTCTTTCTATGAATCGGTTTCCCTCTTGCATTGAAATTCTCACAGTAAGGGAAATTCACCACGACTTACTGTCACTGTTTAGAGTAAAAAAAAAAAAAAAACGAAAGGGCACAATTTATGCAGACTCGGCATGAATCATGGATGAGATGTACACAGATGAATCGTAGAGTAAATGGGAAGATGTTTGTCAGCAATCAAGTAGAGAGCTCCACCTGTCCCGAAGATAATTGTCAAACAAAAAGCACCGTGCAGTTCGACTGTCATTATAATTCATTAAATAATTAAAACTGTCCAAAACGATTCGGTGTAACATTTTGCCAACTCAAATTTGAAATAAAACACGCCACAAACAAAAGTTCCGCAATTTGCGTATAGTTCTCGCAAATTATAAATGTCAAAACTATAATTCTTTTTATTTAGCTGGAAAATTATCTAAATGAGAAAACTTTTGGCCTAGTTTTGGCAATTTATTACCCGAACCCAAATATTCATGTATTCTCAATGGTGAGGATATAGCATCACGGCAGGAGGCACACAACCTCACCAGCACCATATAACATGAGGCAGGTGAGGTGTCTTAACTCGTAGGAATGCGCATACACCGAAGCTAACCCGAGAATTATGTTTGGGCGTACAGTCAGTGGAGCGAGGCGCACATTTAAGCCTTTTGCGGAAGACCAAAATATTAAGTGTCTCTCCACCTCAGGACGCAATGACAAGAGGAAGACGAACTTGATACTTGAATGCAACACGATGATGAGAACACACGGCGGTTTCCACGGCGCGCTTCTGATGATGGGACACATACGTTTCCGGTGATTATATGGATCGGTTGGGCCGCATCTTTGTGTGGGTGAGTGTACACATATTTTACGGCTGAATAATCGTGGCGGGGTGTTTTCGGGAAATACTGAAACAAGTACAAGTGTAATGGGATTATTCGAGTGCCGAGAAAAGGATTAAACGTCTGCGTACGAGTTCCTTTCTGAAGTACACAAAATGACACCGCAAAATCAATTAAGTTTACCAATCGGTTAACCGCCTCTACCGCGGTACTTACTCACCACATGCATAAGGGATCTGAATTTGACATACTTAAGCTGGGAGAGACGCGACACCGACAACTACGACGATCCGAACAAATTACTGCGTTCGGCGCGAACAAGGAAAGGAACTCCTCCTGTATCTTGTTGTGCTTGTGTACGTGACGTTTCCTTTATTCAATAATCCATATGAATTTTCCCTTTTGCCGCAAAAGAATGCCAAAAAGTTTTCCTTTACGGTTTTGTGTGTCTGGTTTTTGTTTTGCTTTCGATTCGAACTATACGTTTGACACAAAAGCTTTGAAAGTATGGTATAGTTGCACAGAACCGGAATGTGGAAGGATAAACAACAGGATGGTGGGTGGGTGTATATATTATATGGTGACAAATGACATTAGTCTGACATTGACACAGAAATAAACAGACACTTTTGGCCCGGAAGTTTGTGAAAGTTGCAAAGAAATTTAGGGGAATGTTGCACTGAGAAACACTCTCCTTGGATTTGAGTTTCATCAATTTTCCCTTATTTGACATGACAATCACATCCAATCACATCCAGGGAGAAGGCGTCCTGGTTCTTTCCTATTTCATCTGTTATTTGGCCAACACACCAGCATCCAGCATCAGAAACAGGTAGTAATGTTTTGTTATAGGTATTCCCCTCCCCCTTCTAAGAGCGGCCGCGTGACATACATGTCACGGGTAAGATGCGATTGGGGGGATGCGTGTTTGGGGACCAAAGGCCAGTATAACAAATATTGACAAACTACTAAGGACGCTTCGCCTCGCCTTTTGTTCGTTCTTGTTCGGTTTAGCTATCAACAGAAAGTATAAAGAAAAATCCCAAGGATGTCAGGGGTTAGGTTATGTGGGTATAACCGGCAGCAAAGGTACACTACCCGCATCGTATGTGCCAGTTTATATATCTGTTTCTGTATATGTATACATCTGTGCTGTGGGGATGTGTTTTTGTGGATAAGACGTGCAGTCCGTGATGTGAATTGAATACCATCGTCATCATCAAAAGTTTGGAGAATTTCAACGTTTGGGAGGTCGCCAATACACGACTATATGTACTGGAGCGAAAAAAACCCGTGGACTGATGTGTAATTTAGTAGAATTTTAAATCGTACATGTACGCGCCCACATGACGTTATACCTACCTGGCTGTGTTTGTGTGCATGTGTATTGTTATGTTGCTCGCTAATTTATGCATAATTGTACAGAGGAAATCGGATTTTTCGTCGTCGTATCGTATCTGCTGGGCTGAGGAGTTTGATCTCGCTCTTCGTTGAATTTTATTTTTGCGGCTGTTGACTTCCCCCCCATTAGAGGGTAATCAATGAGCCGTGGCATCAGCCAGCGACGGTAGAATAAGAAGTCGACTGACTGTAGGCGTTATTCGGTAGTTTAATGAAGGCAATCAACTTTGAAACCGTTGATTGGTGTTACGAGTTACGAGTTACGACTTACGAGGGAGCTGCATATACGATTTGTTTTGTGGTATAGATGTTAAAGTCGCTGTGGCGAATTTAATGGCTGCCGGCTATTAAGTGAGTAGAATCATGATTCCTCTAGTCTTAGAGAGGTTTTTCTTCCTTCCTAATTCAAAAGGGGATTTTTTTTTTGTTTTTCTTTTTTTGACAGGGACAGATGTGAAAATCTTGTCATTCCTCTCATATTTAGATGAATTCATTAAACGTCAAAGTATTAAACGGAAAGCAAAGGATTAATTCCACTGACAGAATGCTTTGACATTGAACTGTCATCGGCACTTTTATGTTTACACCAATCAACGTGCTTTTTGACAGTTCATTTAACAACGATGACAGTTTCTCTCAGTAAATTTGTGAAAACTGTCAAGTGTCAACGGATTCAACGGACTGAAATGTAGAAAGTAAACCTCCTTCATCCGTCGCCGGTGCGTTGCTTGTAATTGATTTGACTTTAAGAACTGATAATCCTTGCGCCGTCAACGATCAACGATCAACAATGAGATCTGGCATCTTTCAGGAAACTTTGAGTTCGATGCGTACCTCCATTCAGCAATATTTAATGACCGAGAGCAGTTTATAGTTTGCGTGTTTTTTGATAGATTCCTGCAATTCGCGCGATTTGGTGCCTTTTCGCTTTATCCCACGAAAGGCTTTTCGGACAACCGAAATTTCCACCAAAAGGGATAAGTCCCATGATATAATATTGATAAATGGTTAAAAACCTATTCGACAAAAACTGTCAAAACTGAAAACAAGTGGAATAGTTCACAAGACTAAGCAAAGCATACTCGTCTAAAGTTTTCGCCAGAGAGTCTTACCTCCTAATCAACCGAGAAGAAGTAAATGCATGTTAAAAAAAATTCGCCACCTCCCCACCTTCTGTCATATTTTCGCCCGAGAGAACCATACGAATTACGAGAGTAATTTTAACGAGAGGCGGCAACACAATTTTTCGAATTCATTCTGAATCAACTGTATTTCGAATGAATTCGAATTTGTGAAAGAGTTTGAATTAAATAAACAACAGTGGTCAAAGACGATGTTTAAATTCCTGCCATTTGATTTTGACAGCTGAGTAGGGGAACGTTCAGTAGAAAACGAACAAACAACACGATCGAACTTTAAACTATCTGTCAACTGTCAATTGCTTGTTGAGTAGGTACAAGGCAGCGTTGCCGCTGAACAATTTTCAAAAAGGGGATTAAAAATGGGCTCGAGCCGATAAAAAGGGACTTCCACATAAAATACTAATAGAAGAAGAAGAAGAACAAAAAAAGAACTTGATCATTTTTCAAAAACTGAGGGCCAAGGGTCTTGCGGCTCAAAAAGGGGCAACGCTGGTACAAAGCAGTAATTTTTGCAAATGTAAATTTTCTATAAGTTTTCTAGCTGTCAAAGTCCACAAATTTGAAATTCGCAAGTGCTTTTTATTGGACAAAATCCTGCATACATTTTACATAACAACAGAAAAGTTGGCATCACTTATTTTCAGTACTACCCTAATTCATTTTAGAAAACTATTAAAATCGAAAATATAAACAGAGTCCGACTTTATGATTTCATTTAAATTAGCTAACATGCACACTTGTATACACAATTTAAAAACAAAATACTCCCCCTCCACACACACAATTCTAAGCGTAGCTCCTTTTGCGGTTTATCTGGCACCCTTTTCTTTTTCAGTTTCTTATCCACGAGTTTCCCCAAAAATTCATAATGATATTTCGCGGAGGGGTTCATTTCTTTTCCAAGGCTGCTGGATGGCGTCGGTTACCATCAGTGAACCACCACCAGACAGAGTTTGGCCTTAATTTTCTACACTCCCTTAGTGTGGAGCAGCAGCATAGGTTTGGCCACCCTATAGAATATTTCTCGTGCTGTTGTCATGTTTTAAGGTTGAATTTCGTTGAGCGGATCCCTTTTGCACAATTATAGAGCAATCATAAGTCGAAAGGGACGAATGACTAGGATGATGGCGGAAGGAGGCACGACGCTATATAGTTCGCTGAAATGGTTGGTTGGTTAGGTCTTGAAGAACTGTTTCCGTCATGGTGTTCTTGTTTTAAAGTATCACTGCTGGAGTAATTTATGTCGACGAAATGGGTTTCTTGGGTAATTGGATTTTTTTCTTCCCGTTCTTCTCTTCATCATCTTTCACGCGCTTTGTGCTTTTCAGTTCTGCTCTGTGTTCATGTGTGTGTGTGTGCGAGGGTGTATATTTTAATTCATATATATTTAAAATTTAGTTAGGGGGTGAGAGAATGTATTTTTTTTTTTTTTCGAATTGGCATATGGAAGTGTGCCATATCCGGTTTACCATTTCAAAATGGAATTCCCTTCCACAACAACTGGCGAAGAGTAAAAACAAGTTCAAAACGGATAAAGATAATCCCATAACTGAATCTGTGCTTGAGAAGATAAGGAAATCAGGACAAGGACGCCTCGATTGCATTCGTGCTTCTTTGCACCCGTTTTAATTACAGAAAAAGCAATTACACTCGCCACTTTCAAAACAGCATCGCATGATCATCGTTCTCATTACATACTGTAATCATATAGTTTGTGTCTCTTTTTCCTTTGCTTCTGCTTTTTGTGTAATTTTCGTAGTAGTTTTGCTTTGGAGGCAAGGTGTCGGGAAATCCATCACAAGTGGATTTGGAAGACACTTTGCTTGCATCTTAATATTCTTGGCATGTGTGCATAAATCTGAGTCAAGGATGCTGGAGTAGTGTGAGTGAATTATGACTGGAAAATGCTTTCAAGTGACAGGGGCACGTGAGTACATATAGTGTCAGTCAGCGTGTGACGGTGAAAATTTCGTGACAGAATTATTGTCATTAGGAAATTGACTTTAGAAGAGTTTGTACTTATTTTAAATCACTGTGGAAAGCTTTTGGAGAACAACTAAGAATAAATGAACAGCTCAGAGAAAAGTCTACAAATTTACAAGCATCCTCAGGTGATTACCTCAAACCACACACTGGCTGTCAAAAATTGTCCCGAAATCTCAAACGAACTCAACTCTCTCCTGATTGATCGGTGCGGATTTGTTCTGGCTCTGTTCGCACGTACACTTCGGTTAATTTCAAGGCAAACGACTGGAAAAAGACCTTTTCCGACGAAAAATACCACCACTTCGATAACGAAAATCACTTTACGAAACCTTAAAAGTACATTCCAAAGTACCGCTAAGAGTTACACGCTTGGCAGTCGATTTAATTAGAAAATCCCTTTTCTGAGTTTTTTTTTTCTATGTGCGTCGTATTTCACGGCCAACAAATCGGAATCAATCCCTTGGTGGTACGGACGGATAAGGAGAAAAAAAATCCAAAACAATTAACTCTGTCACCGATTAGACTTAGGCAACTGGAGAGAAAACGGTTCTCTGACCAAAAGTCGGTCGGTAAGTAAAAGCAGATAAAAAAATAAACATTAATTGGGTTCCTTTTAATCGACGCACAGATGGATCACAGCGCCCAGCAATTAATCATCATTACATTCGGAGATTGTGCCGGGCCGAGTGTGCTTTATACTTTTTGTCAGTCAACTACGAGTACACTCGATATTACATATCGGCTGCTGCTGCTGCTCTTGGTGATGATGGTATCACTAGGAAAACCACTTCTCGTGGATGTAATTCCTCATCGCTTTTACCATAATTTGTTTATCTTTCATCAATCAAAAAAAAAAAAGAAAAGAAAAAAAGAAGATGAACGCTAAAAGTACTTTAACCACCCTCCTTCGATACCCATTCATGGCCAGAGAATAAACAAAAAAACGGATAGAAAAACGAAAACCAACAACGAGTCGCCCTGACAGCCCTTAAAGTCCCATCAATCGCCTGCATTTGACGAGGTTCTGCTGTTGCCGAAACTTACACTAAAAGCAGCTTCTTGAGCGCACTCGCACTCGTATCACTGTCGAAATGCTACAGGGGTTCCGTCGCTTTTATCCCATATCTGTCCATCATAATTGTGGCTAATAGAATGGATCCCGTTTTTTTTTGCCTCTCAAGGGCGCACCACCATCGCCTTAGCCTTCAGAAGAACAATAATTAAGTGTCGGTGTCACTGGGAGTTTTTTTTGTTTTTTTTTTTTGACAGTTCACAAGTAGAATAAATTATCCACGCGTCATTATTGTCACACTCTCTGCGACGGTCAGTTGTGGGACAAAAGCCAAAGCTCATAATCAACCACCTATAACGCAACCAGTTTCACAACGTACATCAGTATTTTATGAGTCAATTTAGTGTTTATCACATTGGAATGCAAATGTAATCACTGATGCACGCAATTTGAATAACAATGGGTGGGTTCTCTCGAAAATACAAAACACTTGATTTGACATTCAGAATAACCAAAGTCCGTACGTATGTCTCAGGTATATCTTAACCTGGCCATAATCGAACGAAACTATTGTCCATTATTTGGTTATTTGTTAGCAGAAGATCGATGACAATGGAAGACGAGAGTTGAACGGCAAAACATTTACCCCAGAAACAAACAATACCACACAGACGTCCCAGCAGTGTCGGTGCTACAGCGATTTTGTGAGTGAAAGTTGCACCTACCCATCTATCTAACCGGTGATGTTCTAATATTCATACGGTCTATGCATGGGTATGCTCGAGCTCGTATGAAATATTGCCCAAAGAAAATTGATTACCATTTATTCACAAGGCCTCTCGTATAGGGTCGTTCATAAGATGGCTTTTTGAAGATGCTTACAAATTGTAAGCAATTACCGACGAGAAGGTAGGTAGACCAAGGCGAATGTGTGTTTTGTGTCCTCGTCTCTGTTGCGTCTCGTCCATGGCTATTGGTTGACCTAAAGAAGATTTTCTGAAGAACGAATCGAGAGAAATGAATGACAATTATTTATTATTACTGTTATGGTTAACCGCAAGGAAAATTCACACAGATTGTCTGTGTGCCAGGTATAATGGACTGGGTATGGTGTACAAATTGATGATGAATTTCTTATTGATTGAGTGTCAATGGTGACAATTTTGATACTGTTTTCTCTCTCTGTCTTTGGTTGTGTTAGAAAATTGTTTCGAATATGTGATACTGTGATGGAGTTATCATAATTTGTGGTCTTGTACTTCAAAATTGGATTTCAGTTCCATATTTCTTGTGTAATTCAGGTAGGAAGTTCTTGCGCTTGAGGAAGTTTGGATTAATTACAGAGTTTGAATTTCACTTTAAGAGGGTTAATTTGAGGGATCACCAACAACCGTTTCATTGGTGGTTCACTGAATTCCAGATGGAGATTGTGTCTTCTGTGTTTGAAGAGATTCATTTTGTGGGGTTTGGTTTTTGTGTTCTTTTCTTCTGTTGCGAGCAGAAAGAAATGTATCGATTTGGCAGCACTTTAAAAAGTGTCGCATTAAACTATCTCCGTTTTAATTAGTCAGTGCCCGTCAGTCCACTGCCCGCTAGATGAATAGCGGCATGTCAAACCATTTGTGCTAGACGTCTAGCACTTTTTGTGGAATGTACTTATTTTTATATTGAGCGACATGTCAAACTCGATATAAAAAAATTGAAACTTTATTTTTGTATGGAGTTGAACATGTCCACTAGCATCGGAAATATATTTTGTCCTGGCAACTATGACATTCAAGACTTTGTCATATAAATGTCAAAATTCAGCCTAGCACAAAAATTGACGATGATTTTTGGCAGTTTAAAAGATTTGTAGTGACACTTTGGGAATGAAACAGAAAACTGGAACTCCGGGGTGGACTATGATGAGTTGCGCACGAAAATAAAACGATTCCGGTCGCTTTTAAAAGGAACCCAACTTATTAAAAAAAAAAGTTCAAAGAGGAAAAGAAAGAAAGAAAGAATATAAAAAGACAGCCATCTTGTTGTGGACCGTAGGTGTCTCAGCTCAATGTGGATCATGGAAGTGGGTGTCTTCAGTTAATTTTTCAGACAACTTGACAAGCGACTGGAAACTGGATCTGTATTTTCACAGTTTTTCCCAGAATGAGATAAATTTTGACGAAAGTTGGAAAAGTCAGACGTCAAAAACTGAGCTTGAGCTGCTTTAATATTTGATAGTCCCTACTGTCGCGCTGTTAGGTATAATTCGAGGACAATTTAAATATTTCTGATGTGTCTTACAAACCAGTACCACCAACAACTTGGCATCACTTTATTTTAATTCAAATTCTCGTTGTAGAAAAAGTTCTTGACCAATTTGATGGTTATGTGTAATTTGTGGAAATGGTTTTTCTGTCGCTTTTTTTTTTGGTTATAGGTGTCAAAATGAAACTAGATTAGCTAATTTTTTTTCCCGACGTTTCGGCAGGGATTACTGAATTTCACAGGGTTTAATATTTGAAGAAGTCAAACTGGGTGCCGTGACATAAGGCCATATTTCGAAATCAAACTGCTTTAACAAAAAACAATAATAATAGCAAATTTTTTTACACAACGATTAAAACGAAAAAAGAATTCAAATTCTCGTTCATTAAATGAGGGCGTACCTAAATTTTAAGATAAAAAAGTGGTGCCAAATGGATCAGAAATCAAAATAATGCTTTCCAGCATTCAAAATAAATGAAAAAGTGACCAATTCCATTGATATACCCAAAAGATCCATCCGCTTATGAGTAGACAATTTTGAAGAGCGATTAGTTAACAACCCAAAATTGACATTCCATTTTTTCTCCAGTTCATTTTAGGTTCCAGTTCAGTCCTTCAATTCGGTACACGGGTAAAAAAAAACCTTATGTGAGAATAATTATTTTCTGTGTGCTATAGAAGGTACCCGACTTGGCAGAATTTTTTTTTGAGAACCAAAAGTGCTGCCAAATCTCCACAACAAACAAGTCTAACAGATGTCTTAAATGTCTTCCCTTTTACGTACTCCAATTATTACAGTATTCTCTCTTCAGCTCCTCGAACGAAAATTTGTACTCAGAACCCACTTGATATACAAATTAAGATCACTTCAAGCTCACACAAATAAAAACAGCCAGGTAAATACAGAACTGAAGTATTTAATTTTTTGTTCTCCCCTCCATCATTTTATGATATCCTCTCAAGTAAAAATAACTAATCCTCTAGAGGATTTCAGAGTCCAACCCTCCTCCACCCCTCTTCAGCCAAACATCTTCCATTTTTATTTTGTGTACTTAATTTGTAGATATACAAAAAAAAAAAAACAAACCCCGCCACATTAAAGTGCTGCCACTTGACGTAGCATTTCAGTAGACTATACTGCAAATCAAACAAATCCAAATCTAATAATAAAAAAAACGCAAAACGAAAGGCACAAATAAATATTTGTTATATGTTCCAATGGCATGGAAGTAATGAATAAATTTAAGACGCACGGAAACCTAGCCCCCACGCGGCAATTGCTTGCCTGCCTCTCTCTTTGCACTCCTTGAAAGAAAATTGAGAAAAAGACGCCACTCAAGCGATATAAAAAACAATAATAAAAAAAAAAAAAAAACGCATGGTATGCTGCCATTATTATTATTAAATAAACCACCCTAACGATCTGTAATCGTTGTTATTTTCCTCTTCTTCGTTCTCATTATTATTATGTTCATATCATGCTCATTTGGCCAGCTGTATGAATGTGTTGCTGGCTGCTGCCCTTTACCACGAGTGTATACAGAACGTGCTGCCCACGCAGCAACCGACAGCGTAAAACTCGTTCGAGAGAAGAAAAAAAACAAAAAGAAACAAAAAATACATATCCACTGAATCTGAGATGAAAAGGTTGAGAATTGAGATTCGTTTCCATGCGGACTCTATTGTTTTCATACTTAACGTTCAGAGTTACAGAGAAGTAGTAATGAATTAGAGTCTTACTTGGTCCTGATTGATTTGATTATGCTCATTGTTTCCCCACAAGGAGTATTAATTAAGTTGAAAAAGCCGGGGGAAGGCGACTTTTATCGGCTAAAGTTAATCTACTTCACTTCCTGACTGATATTCCAGCACATACATCCTGTTTGGGATAACGGATTTGAGCTGTCATTTTCAAGGCATGTTAATTGTCCTTGTCGATTAATCTATTGGCAACTTGGAAACGGGCTGAACTCGGTCGAAGTGGTGTGGACTCATATTCTCCATACTCAATCAGTTAGTTATCTGTTCAGCCTTGAATTATGCTATCGCAATGGGTGACAGCATCCATGACATTTGAAATAATATTTTCAATTCGCCTTATAAATTAAATGCAACTCAAATTTTACGCGTAAAAATTCAAACCGGAGACTATCCAATTTTTGGAGAGATGATTTAGATTCTTAGGATGATTAAAAATTACATCAAGAGCAGTTATAGATTTATCACTGACATGGGAACGTCACCCTTGTTTTTCCAAATTGTGTTTTATTCGTTTCTTGCTAGTGCTACCCAACTAACCTGTAAAGAACAGACGCCCGGCCCAAGATCTCTGACATTTGCTAAAATGTTGGATAAACGTCAACTCAAATATGGATCGACGATTGCAGTCCACATTACAGAAGGCGAACTCGCGTCCAATCATCGAAAAACCTCCATAAAAGGTGACAATTTGACAGATGTCATTTTATATATAAATAGGCGAAGGGAAATAGTTATGAACCACTTTCACTGCCTTAAACACAACATATTAGCTTGATTTTGTTTTTGTTGGGAAGATTGTGTTATGCAGTGCTGTCCGTAATTTTGTTGTGTATAAACCAGGTCAATATAATGGTAAAATTCCCACCACTTGGCGAACTCTTGTTATCTCAAATGCCTGTCATTTTGTTAGGTGCATGCATTCACACACTTTGCATAACATACAAACCCTGTTCGCCATTCGAACTCATTTTTAGTTTGACATCTCTGTAAAGGCTAATCTCTGTCTTATGAAATGTCAAATTCCTCCTATAGGTTTATCTCTGTTTTATGAAATGTCAAATTCCTTCAACAGGTTTATCTCTGTCTTATGAAATGTCAAATTCCTCCTTATAATAATATGTATTTAGAACTCGTTATTTCTCTACTTTAGTACCCGCTTAATCTGACGAGTAAAAAAAAAAAACAGAAAACAAAATCCCTGTCAGATTGACGTTTGCTAAAACCGATGGATAAACGTAAACTTAAGTGGAAAAATCACATGCAGTCAATTAAACAGAAAGCAAACTCACGTTAAACTCAAGTCAAACCCATGAAAAACCTTCATTAAAAAATCTCCCATTTGACAGTTGTCACATGTCAAAAAAAAAAAAAAAAAAAAAAAATCATTTGCCAACCTGTCACTTTCTGTGTACGTGCAGACAGTACTTTTCATGCAATTCTAATCCCCCTTTAACCTAATTTCCTTTCGTGCTTCTAAGCCTTAACCATCAAATATATGTACGCAAAATCTCTTATCATTCCCGAGAGTCGAACCAGTGTGATCGCAAATATTGGCAAAATAAACATTTCGCCGACATAAAGAGTAGCTATAAAGTTATTTCCTACACTCATGACTCCATATTATGTACCTTGCCAAGTTTCTTTCTTTCCCCCTATCTCCAGCCCTTGCATTGTAAATTATTAAAGGACCCACAAATGCGAAATTGGATGGAACAGCCAGCCAGAAAGCACCAGAACGAAAGATTCACTCAACTTAGTGTATACAAAGCGAAAATCGATTGAAGGGAAAATATAATCCTAATAATTTTCATTTTGCGTGAAATCAATTTGCAATGGAAGAATTATTATTATTCTTTTTTTTTTCTATCCCCCCGAAAGCAAAACTCGCCCTGGTGTTTGTAAATCCCCTGTAATAACCAGCATTCACATAGGTATACACACAATAGCAAAAAAAAGAATGCCCCAAATAAAATGACAGCAAAAAAAAAAGGAGAAACGAAAAGCTGAGGGTTGAGCACATGATTATGTGTCACATAGAGAAAATGAAGTGGCCGCAGGGTTGTCCTTGCAATGCGAAGGCTTAAAGACAACAGAAAAAAAAGAGGACATATTTTCGGGGGCGTTGTGAGGGTGAACACTGAACAGATATCATCTGGCATAAACGCATTACCAGCGATCAATTGAAATGAAATTGGTATTTATAGTTATCCCCCGAAATAGTAGTTATGAGAGTGCTTTGTTCGATTGACGTCTCCTGTGTGTCACACAGCTTACTAATGTGACGTATATACATTTCAGTGACACTTGCAATTTGCGTCGATAACTTTCTGACTTACACCCCAACACAGTCACTGAACGAACGTAGAACACTCGTTATAATAACCGGATATTAATGACAGATTATTATGGAGAATTTCGGGTGGACTCTAGGATGGCTGCCAAATCTGTATTGAGGAGGAAAAATAATTATGTCTGCAGTTTACTTTTCGTTCAAGGGTTCAAGTCCTTCTTCTTTTGAACAGACAAATGGGAACAAAACTTCAAGTGCTTGGTCAAGAGAGGGCGATACCCAAAGGAAAAATTAACAAAAAAAATTGAAACGAAACCAAACTTGGCATCACCCAACGACTTCAAGTATGACCCTTTTGTGTGTATGGGGATCTGTTCGCAATGTCATCGTCTAAGTTCTACAAATAGGGTTTTTCGTTTTTTTTTTGTCATCCTTTTTGGTATAAAAACGCACGGTACCTAGCTATATATAACAGAACTTGGAAAATGTGGAATGTGGGCTATTTCGTGTTCAAAAAGTGTTCACATCCTCAATATATCTCTATTCTAGTCCAGTTTTATTGAGTTTTCTATTGTCTGCGATTTACTGCATTATTATTATCGTATATATGTGTATATGCATGGACACTGCACACACAGCCACAAATATCCTATGGACGAGAGTGGATTGCAATGTGCAATTGTCAGATATAACAGTGCAGAGTACACAGAATAATCGTTTTTTGAGATTATTTGCTTTTTATTTTTTGTACTACGTTCAAGGGGATGTGTTCACAGAGAATTCATGTCCCAGATACTCAATTCTGTGCTTTTACACGCTGGATAGACAGCAAGAGCTGTATACAGCGAAAGAGGTAGCACAAATGGCAAACTATGACGATTGTAAATAGAAGTGGACATTTTAGAAAGACATACGGAAGAATATGTGAATGGTATGGGGGTCCTTTTGTTCGAATTTATCTTGTCATGGATAAATCCTTAAGCAATGTTCTGAATTGTTTCTGTTTATTGTCAGCAGTAGTTTTGAGTGGGTTGGTTTTTTTTTTTTTTTTTTTGGAAGTTGATTTTATGCACAGACGTTTTGGTGTGAGTTTTAAAGGAGATGTAGACCTTGGCTTAGGGCGGTGTACTTGTGTCAAATTTATGTCAAAAACTATTGGAACCATTACGCAGCTTCTCTACGAGGAATATTTCAAAGCTTGTCATCCGTCAATTTTCATTAAGTCGAGTCTTGTGGGAAATAAATCCCAATTTTAAATTTAGGGACTCATAACCCACTTAAGTGAGACATTTGGGACTAATGTCCCAGACCATCGGGACATAACTCCCAAGCCCAAAATGTTATAAACTTTTTTTTCAAACAAAAGAAATTTTGTTAATATATTTTCTCAAATCCTCAGATCATCAGAAAATATAAAACTTTGGTTTTTCAGAATTTGAGAAAATAAAACTAAAATATTTGAAATAAGGGGTTGGATGCCTAATGGATTTCCACAATATTTTGCTAAGTATTATCTATGCGAAAATTTGGGACTTATGTCCCAAAACAATTTTGGGACTTATGTCCCAATAGGGTAGGACATACGTCCCAAATTCGTTCCGGGACTTATATCTCACTTATGATGGACATAGGTCGCAAAATTTAAAATTGTGACTTGTGTCCCGGGAACTTATGTCAAACGAACAGCCTTTTTCGAAAAAATGCAAATGTCAAACAGAAGTTATCTGTCAAGGTAAATTCCGCTTGCCAATATCGTTCTTTACAACCATTTGGAAAAGCATGTTTAAAAGAAAATTATCCACCATACTCCCTTTCGACTGTCAAGTTGACATATTTGACTTATACATCAAAGGCCAAGCAATACTATTTGCGCACAAAATGTAATCGCAACACCATCAGTATTCGTCCATTCATCCATGCAGAGTGTCCCCGATAATCAATGCAAATGAACTTTGAATGTGTACCCACAGTCGTTGACCGCCCGGCCAGACTGTCCAGTGTCCACTATGATTAAAATCTAAACTGTCCAATGAACCAAGTCAAATGCAACGCAATCCTTTCGTATATGAAAATTGCATCAATCGCATCGAATTATCTTCTAAGATTTCGTATATAATACTCGGATGTGTGTGTTGTGTGTAAATCTCCCAAAGGCGCAAAAGGATAAAGATTGTCATCTCGACACACGGAGGTGTACCTACTCAAATTTAAAATGACTTCTCTTACATAGATGTCAGGCAGCGATAGAAGGGTATCGTGTTAAGAAGATGCCACCACGAATCACTAATGGTTATAGAATATACGATATTCAATCGATATGACAAACATGTTGCAGTGGAGATGATATTCCCTCCATCGAAAACATCTAAATCTATACAAGTGCGCGTTCCTTGGCATGTCTCATATCCGATTTCAATTCCCGATCCCAGGAGAGGTTTCTTCATTATTTTTTTTTATTTAATTTCCATACTAATATGTTGCAGTTGTTGTCAGTTTTGAACCTCATTAGCGGGAGTATATAAAAGACCCATATGTCAGAACAATATACCAACTTTATGAGCGTTCCCCAGCTTAAACGGGGAACATTCTATAAATTTCTATAAACTTCAACTTAATCGATGAAAAGTTTAAGCCCTCAGTGCGACCGTATAAAGGAAACCGAAAAAAGATACCTTCCAATTTAATAGTTGTCATAAATTTTGTGGTAGCTAGTTAATTGTGTCAAATATTCATGAAATCCAGTTAATGAATATTTATCTTTCATTTTAGCGCTTATAAGGTGCGCGTTAGTCGTTACTCGTTACTCACTACTCGTTAGCCGAATTAGGCAGACATCATATATATGTGTGTATTTCTCATTGTTGACGAGGTGACAGACAAGTGATTTTTGGAGTAAACTTCGTTTGACAGCAAAAGTTATGAGCTGAATATTTTTCGGTGTGTTTTTTATGATGTGCGTGAAGGGAAATTTGGGCCATTTTGATTATAGTTGGTAGGAATGTTTGAAGTTTTTATATTGTTTGAACAAAACTGGTTGGCGGTGATAAAAAAAAAGTCGGTTTAAGACCGGAATAGCTGCAGTTTTTGTTGGAAATAAACACGAACAGAAACAGAGATTCTTTGCATTATTGTGTTTTGGTTGTGGTTAAACAAAAGACGTCCAATTAGGTGTCAAATGAGACGGTTCGATGGCGGATTCAATTAGAGCAGTGAAGATAAATACGAGTACGTTGTGCGTTGTTTTGAGAGATGTCAAATTAAAACGGAAATAATTAGAGCGTTTTCCTTGTCGAACTGGGGGAAAATAATGAAACGTGTGTGACGACAGTGGTCTGATCAGTTTGACAGTCAACCAGAGTCGTAAACTGTGTTTTTTTTTTGTTGTCAGAAACGGACATATTTAGAACAGATTCCAGAGCTCTTTCTGGTATCGACAGGTCGTGCAGAAGTTTCATTTCAGAAGTGGCATTTTTCCAACTGCGACTAACCATTTTGAGAGCTTGTCTCTCACTCGATAGTTACCCCAAATGGTGTCAATATGCTTTTTAAAAATGCCTGCCCGTGTTAACAGGATGCACTGAACTAATAGAAGTGTGATACAGTTTTTAAATCATCAATTAACCAATACCCCGCATACACATTGAAGGGTTGTACGAATCTTCAGTATAACTTCACTTCTTCCGCAGCCAACTTCAGACCATTACGAGCCATCTGCATACAAACGATGACACGAATCCAATGGCACGTTTTGAAAACCACGTGAACTAAAAAGTAAAGGCAGGCAATTTACTCATGGCGCGATTTTGTATTGAATATTCCGCCACTAGACCTGTTTTAACACTGTTCTTATTAACTACGTCACAAAATCAATATGAAAATTACACTTATGGAACCCTAAATACGCCTACGAACAATATGTGCAATCACACTGTAAAACTAACATGAAATACCCACCATCAAGGAATAAAAATATCCATTCATCACCATCAGAATCAGTAGCAATTGGGTTTTCTCCTAATCAATATGTTTATTTATTTTTGGTTGTCATAATTTCTACCTATCAATTGATCACTTAAACACCCTATAATAGAATTCGTCGCGGCGGCGGCGGCAAACTTTCCACAATTAAATCGGTATACTTAATTCAAATTGAAGGGTATTATGAACGCGTCACAAAATCAGGAATACCAATACAAAAATCATCAAATCGAAAAGTTCTCATAATTTATGGGGCTTCCCCCAGCTCCCCAGGTGAATGCGGCAGGTACATGTACGTTACGCACTTATGTAGGTATTCCAATCATAGACAAATATTTGGCTTTGATTTTGTAATTAACTTGGAATAGAGCCCCAATGAAAGGTACTCGTCTAGATATTTAACAATTTGTCAACCAACTTAATATACCCGTGTTAAATGACATTGAAACGGGTTTGGGACAATCGATTGGAATTTTATAGGGCTTTAGAATTTGTCTGCTGAATTGTATTGGCGAGCGAGACTAACCACCAAATACAAAAGTGACAGTGGAAGAAATGTCAGAAATACGAGTTTGCCTGAAGTTCGCGCGGTAATCTCCACACGATTCGCATTTCGTTCGGTGGAAGACGATTGCGTTCAGGGTTCATTTAAGTATCATAAGCGATGAATTTTTTGCGTGAAATGGTTGCCGTTACGGGTTGCATTTCGATGGGAGAATCGCCGACGATTCGCCAAACCACAAGCGGAAGAACAAAATGCGAACATTCAGAAGAAGTTTTTGCTTGCTTTTTCTTTTATCTTTGAAGGAAATTTTGTCACATTAAAAGTCTTTTCCAGAACACTTAAATACCCTGTAATGACTGTCAAAACTTCGCGAGAGTTGGATCGAACCAACGACCCTTGCTCGCGCGGTAATCTCCAGACGATTCGCATTTCATTCGCCGAAAGATGATTGTGTTCAGGGTTCGTTTAAGTATCATAAGCGATCTATTTTTCACGTGAAATGATTGCCGTTGCGGGTTGCATTTCGATGGGAGAATTGCCGGCGATTCGCCAAACCACAAGCGGAAGAACAAAATGCGAACATTCAGAAGAAGTTTTTGCCTGCTTTTTCTTTTATCTTTGAAGAAAATTATGTCGCAATAAGAGTCTTCGTCAGAACACCTAAATAACCTGTAATGATTGTCAAAACTTCGCGAATGTTGGATCGAACCAACGACCCCTTGCTCCAGCACACTGAACGTCACTTTTAATGACATTGATGTTTCATCTGTGCAAAAAAACATTTTTTTCACAACAAGTACAAAAGAGAATACAAAATAAACCGAAAATGCAAATTGCACAATTAAAACAAATTCAATTTTTGACAGACTACTGACACCCTACATGACAGATTAAAATGGACGCCATTCACATCAACTGCAGCCCTTTGAATTTGCTTGCGAGTCAATTTAAACAGTTTTAAATGCGCATTATCGAATATTAAATTAAGTTTACAATTTAAATTCAAAAGCACAGACCCTAATTACCAACGCCAGACATTGAGCTAAATCATAAATTAAACTGCACATTAAAATTCACGATAGAACTGTGTAAATTAAATAATCATCTATACCACCACGAAATTAGGAACATTTTCGTACTATTACGAAAAAAAAACGTCTAAAATTAAAATGCGTAAATATTTTCTCTTTTTTTTTTTACTTTTAGTTGGCTGAAAATGTCCGCACCTCATTAGCGCCTAATAGGTGGTTGTCAATTTGCATTAAATTTAGTTTGTCGGGAGGTTAATGAGAGCACTATATCTCACTCCGTTGCCCCCGACTGACCAACCAACCAACCAACCAACCGGGCCCCACACTCGCAATAGAACTCGTGTTTGGACACATTACTGATTAATTAATTCCTTCTGCTGGTTAATTATAATTCATTTTTTGTCCCTGCAACCTTTCTTCTCTCCACACGTGAACTACAAAAAGGACTACACCACGGCTGCGGATGGAGTGACTCCATTTGTGTGTTATTTCCTAGTCACACGCTTCATGTGTCGCATTCCTGCGACGACAACAACGACGGACCCATGTGGAACTAATGAGGGCGTTAATATCTGCCAAATAAAATCGTTTACTCGTTATTTATTTCGATGGTAGCCAACACACATACACGATTCTGGGTAGTTCTACTCCGATTTCTTTCTCTTGGATATTTTTCTTGTTCTGTCTGGTTGGTCGGTGACGGTGACATCTAAAGAGCCACACAAACGAGTCTGATCTAGATCCAGAGGTCTTCCTCTACGAGCTAATTGAGAATCGTCGTCGCCCTAAAAATTGATCTAGGAGCAGTCTTTCTTACCATATATATGTAAATTTCGACTGTGTGCGTCTGCATTTCGAAATTTTGAATTTCTAGCCTAGAGAGCGAGAGAATCAACCGAAATAACAACAACTGGTAAGAACTTGTTTCTGTGTCGTTCGGCTCTTGTTCCCTACGCACATTGTGCCATAAAAATGCCCCAGAGTCATTCATCAACTGGGTAACAAACCCAGTGTGACATTATTTTAATGGCCTTTTTGTTTTTAATGTTCTTTCCCTCGTTTCGTGGCTATATAAAAAAAAAAAAAAAAATTCTCTTACAATGTAGGACGTCGTCGACAGGAATTTTTTATAATAAAATTCTCGGGAGTCGGGATGGGGAATGTAAATTTTGCGAAATCTATTCGGTTGTGGATGAACGTCAGATATGACAGTAGCCGCATAATTGATCGATTGTGTGTGTGGTGGATCTCATGATGATCTCAAACAATAATCAAATGAACGGTCTGGCCGATGATGTAAGAGGGTGGCCAATCACCAGAAAAATAATTATTTCCCCCTTTTCTTTTTGGTGAATGCGAGTATAAATGGAGTGCGCGCGAATTGAGAAATGTGCTCTGGATAGATTCTTTTGTATTCCAATGGGACGAGTGAAGTATGTTGTAAATCGACATTAAGACCCTCATCCTTCAAATGCAGTTTGATTTCCGAAGAATAGCAAGAGGATGGGCTTAGAAAGATTTATAATGTTTACACAGTGGCCGTGAGGGTGAGCGGGGGTGCTATAAGAGCATTTATAGCACATGAAAACCCTTAATTATCTTAAGCATTTTAGAGTGCAATAAATCAAGATTCAGTTGATCGGTCAATGTTTGAGTGTGTGCGTGTTTTATTTTCTTTTAACGATAAATACTTGTCAGTGCTACTGTCAGTTATGGCGGTTCCAGTTAAAGGTTACAACATAAAATTTTAGAACGCACTGAGAGGCACGTCAGTGTGTGGTAAACTGTCAACCAGCCGTTACCAAAATCACTCACATCTGTACTCACTCACAGATGGCGCTGTAAATATTTCACTTGAAGTTGTCATCAGATGATGCACGAAAAATAACAAAACAAAATTTGCCACGTAGTTGTTAGGCAGGTGCGCTACAAAAAAATTTCAAGCGATTTCTGTACAGTCCGCGCAGAATGTTTGTAATGAAAATTGCACCCAAAATCGGTACAGTTCGACCAAAATGCTTGATTTACTCACGAGTAGTATTGGAAATCAAAATATTCATTCATTTTGTTTATACTGATTGAGAACTGAAAAGTTCCCCTCGCTTAACATCGGTTTTATGTAAACAAATGTTAAAGTACGTGACGTAGAATGTTGTGGAAGATGCATGAAAATATGCCGCGTAGTTGTGAGACAGGTGCGCTACAAAAAAAGTGAAGCGATTTCTGTACAGTCCGGGTAGAATATTTGTAATGAAAATTGCACCCATAATCGGTACAGTTCGACCAAAATGCTTGATTTACTCACGAGTAATATTGGAAGCCAAAATATTCATCCATTTTGTTTATACTTTCGTTTTGTGTGAGTTTTTCATTTTTGGAACGAATGGAAGGGATCTACAGTTTTATGCCGACTCCAAACGGCTAATTGAGAAGCTCTTACAAGACATTTATACTCTCGGATGTTTGTCAGACGTTCGCGAGAGGTAGCGCAGCGGAAAAAAAACCCTAAGTCGGAATTGGGTTTTTGCGGGATTCGAACCTGGGACTCCCGCATAGCAGTAAAACACACTAACCACTAAGCTACTGCGACTACGACGTGACGTAGAATGCTGTGCAAGTATTTATGTACAGTCCGAGAAGGAAGTTGTTAATTTTAAGCGCGCAGTTGTTAATGGTCGGCGAAGAAAATGTTGTTGAAGCGTCTTTTTATGAGCGTATTATAAAATCAAATAAAGTGCATGCTAGACCTAAGCCTTGTACACAGTTCAAGCTAAAATTAAGCGGAGATAAGTTGAAGTTATCCCCTCAAGTAATTGCTTCATGGCTTCTTAGATTTTTTGTGTAAAATAGGAGCGTATACTGTTTAAATTTCCACAACAACTGTTAATGCAAAGCGAACTTGAATATCTTCTTCTTGATGCGTCAAAATTTGGTAGGTATACGCAAATGTATCAAGCTAAGAGTACACGTGTCACTTTTCGTGGCAAATTTTGACATGCCGACGTCATTATGACGTAAAATGTTGTCCTAAATGTGTCACTACGTGTGATCGCCTGTCAAACGTTTGGTTGCCGCGTACTCTCACGGAAGACACACAAGTCACAATAAAAAGAGCGAATTTTCGTGCCGTCAGCATGTCAAAACACGAAAAGTTACACGTGTAATCTTAGTTTCAGACATATATTCAGTGAGCTTCGAATCAGTTGAGAGATTACTGTACAGTCCGACAAGAAGCTGCTAAAATTTTAGCTCGAAGTGCGTTCTGCTTGGCTTTGACACTGCTTGATTTTATTTTGGGGCAATTTTTCTTGCGAGTTTAATTTAAAAAACAGATTTTCAACGATGAATTGAAATTGATATATTTAGAAATGCCATGAAAATTATGTTCAGATTAACTGGAAGCAGGTACGACAAGCAATTCCTTTCAGTTTCGAAATTTGGGTCTTAAAATTTACGCCTTTTTTCAAAAACTTTATTTTTCTATAGACTCTATATGATTCGTCCCTTCTTCGTTTTATGCTCAAAAAGTGTCCATCCAAACATTTCTTGTTGGTGTACATCCTTACCCTAGCTGTGTAAATTTGTTACCCAATCCAATCACCTATAATCCCCTTATCTATATTACTTCGACGAAATTCGAAAAAAATCAATGCTAGCGTATCCCTATCGCAATACCAATACCAATGACTGTCAATTCGGCTATTTGCTTATGATGAGTTCCCAAAGCGATTCAAATCTACAAATGATTTACGTTTTAGTCATGACCTTTTTCGTCACATTTTCATATCCTATTCACAAGTCCATCATCAGGAGCAAATAACAAAAATTCATTCCCATCCTTATCAGAGCGCCCCAATGGCCACAGTCAAGGTTAAGGTCTTGACTACTTATCTGTATTTATTCACTCCTAAACAAACATTTCTATCGCTACAAGCGATTCTTGTTACCGGGCCTAAATAAACTTTCCTATCATCAAACATGCGACCGTAGCTGTCAAACAGTTTAACCTACTGACCAGCATTTATACCGTTCCGTATAGATGACAAATAAAACTGCATATCGCTCTCAAGCTGTGCAAACACTTGACAGAATGTGTACACGAAACGCACCACAATATCTGTCAACCTATAGGGGGCCGCCTTTCAGACTGTTTGCAATCATTTCTCTTTTTTTTTTTTCTATTGTTTGACAAAATGCACCAAGAGATCTTAACATTTGATTGTGAATACCTGGAGGGGGCTTAGAAAAAAAAAAATACAAAACACAGCCCAACTCGAACGTGAAACATATTTTCCCATTAAAAGGGTAAACAGAGAACGAGCTGAGAAACTCGTCCGACCCGAGGGAAAAAAAGGATCTCAATTTCACGTAAGACCCTTAATGCGATCAAACTGCAACAATGCGTGTGCTTGTTGGTATTATATAAATGAAACCCAATCCACTCGGAGTTTATTAATAACACACAGGATCTCCGATGCGATGCGATATATCGGCGACATTCAAGTGGAGTAGGAAATTCAATACCATCCAGCTGATGGCCATAAGGCTTATGTTGCGTTTTGTATACACACAGTCCCCTGTTCCTCCACTCGAAACCGATAATTATGGCGGATAGTGTTACTCTACTGCACTAGTTTGTGTATTTTAACACATGGTTTCTTTTTTTCTTTTTTTTTGTCTTAAACTAGTCCCGTCAGTTGTTCAGGATATCAATTATGGACGCAGTGTACTCGTAGTGCGTGGCGCTCTCACATCCGCTTCAAATTCAAATTGCAGATTGTTTGCCTGGAATGCAAACACCAACGGAAGCGGTAACACAAAAACAGAAAACAGAAAAAAAAAAAAAAACAAAAAAAAATAGAACCACCACCACAATTCGAGATAAAAAGAAAAAAAAAAAAAAAACAGCTACAAGCTTTAAAGTCTACCCCAAGATATGAATGAGAACGAACCGGTTGATTATTTTCTTTCTGTTTCTGATGCTGGACACGATTCAATTATTGCTTCGCTTTCGCCCACGCTCCATTGAGGAGTGTTGTTATGGGTGCGAGTTGTCGTACATGTACACGCTCCTTATCGGTGGGCGGAAATCACACTGACCTTACTGGTGTAGGACTTTGAATCTCTGAACAATTTTCTGGAATTCACTCTGATTTGGTTAATCGCCGGGCGAGTGTGATGCAATTCGCTAACTCGCTCCAAAATGTCGTTCCTCAAAGTTGTGGGGGATTTTTATTGTGCTTTTATCTACGAATGCGTGGGCTCCAGAAGCCAATTGCGGGTGATTTCCTTCCATTAAGCTCCGCCTACACCGATAAGCGTAAAATCGCTGCTGCTCCCCAACCGAGCCGCGCGGCGTTATCTTCAAATGCACTCATTGGCAGTTGGCAGTTGAATGAATGAATTTTATCGCCACAGATAGCAGCGAATCGCGAACACACTCGCATTCAGGTGACAAGAGGTCGCAATTTCAAAAAGAAAATATTTGACACAGGTTTAAGGTTGCCATTTGTCCACCTTTTGACACTGTGCGTCGTTAATGAGGCCGTTTAACTGATGTCTTTGTTGTTTTTCTTTCTTTGCTTTGCACACACTTTGCACTAAAAAATGGGCTAATAAACGTCATTGAACAACTTTTGACACTATTTGTGAGTTGTGACTCTGTTCAGTGTTCAAGTTGAATTCAAAATGATGTTCTTTTTAAATTAAACAAACTACAAGTATAATTTGATTGCAGATGCATTTATCAAAGATGAGGGTAAAATTCTAAATGCGGGGCTTTGCTTGTGGCAAGATATTTATTCGTATTTCCATTCATTTCGATAACAGGGGAAAACACATGGAATGAGAATTTGTATATCTGTTTCCGGTTGGACGTGTATTTTACAATAAAACAAAATGTGAAATTGTGTGATAAAAATATGTGTTACGACGTTGCCCACTGAGTGAGCGATAAAAATTTATTCAAATCGCTGTTTTCAAGTCGAGTATAATATTGTGAATGTGGTCTGTCGAAATAAGCTTCGTATTTAGCGCTGTGGTTTTGTGTCATCGATTTTTATGTCAAAGTCGTTTTTGATCTATAATCGTTTTGATCGTTCTAGAGAAATCGAATTGTTTGAGAATTTTTTTAATGACAATTTGGAAAATAAATCTGTCAACTCTCTGTACTTGCCCAAATTGTTTTTATATTGCCAAAGAATAATTTGAATGCACACCAAGCCAAAGCCACTGAAAAGGCAGAAACAAAAATTACTTTTGGTGAAAAAGACCCCCAAAAAGTAGGCGTGGCAATGAGCGACATAATCTAAAGCACTCTCTCAGTCTTAAGAAACATTTTAAAGAAATCTTCATCGAAATCTGTGCAGTAATTTTCACGTCAACTGGTGACAGACATACAAACCCCAACAGTTTTATTTTATGTAATAGATTAAAATCATATTACTCTTTATAAGAAACTCCTATGCAGTGTGACCAACTCAATATTTGAAATCATGCTAAGTTCGGCAATAAAGCATGTTTTTTTTTCGTCTGAAAAAAATCATAAAAAGCAGGCTAAGTATTTTTTTTTTTTTAAATTAAAACCTGTTAAAAACAAACAAATTAACAATGGTAGTAATTAATTAAAAAAAAAAAAAAAAAAAAAATACACGACTGACTGTAAAAAAAATCTCACTGACATTTGTCACACAATTATTGTTTTTTTGTTTAAATTTATTTGTTATAGACTAAAACACTTCGAGAAAGAATGCCAATTTAATGACACCTCATTCTTCAAAATTGGTCAAGCCGGTTGTGCTACATCGCGTCACGTAGGAACGTACATAGGATACGCACGAAACACATAACCCTCCCTGTGTGCAGTCGGGTAAAGATGTCTTTTCCAGAAAAAGTAGATATTTAACAAAAACAACAATAGGAAAATTGTGTTTTTGGAGTGTTGATTGCAATTGCAAGCTTGCTGAATTCGTTGAATGGCTGTCAAATCACTGTCAAATGAGAATTGAAATGTCTGCTTTGATTTTATTTTTTTGTTTAATTTCATAATTTGGATAAACCAAAGTCTTTCTAAAAATACAAAGGGGCCAAAATAAAATAATCCTGCTAAATTTAGCAGGAAATATGCTAAACTGGTCACACTGCTCCTATGACTTATAAAAAGGTAATTGCTATTTTAGTTTTAAAGTCCCATTCACTCATGGACTCAGACTCATGGACTGCGCTTATTTGCTTACTAGGAATTTTCAAAAAAAAAGTCGGTTCTAGTCCGACATCAGTTTAGCGACACTCGACGAAATCAAACAAGTCCCTACTAAATCATGATTTTTTCAATACTCCAAATTTCGTAAAGGGGGGCGAAAAATGTTGCAAAAGTTCGCCATTGAAATTTCTGTTGCTAAATTCTTAAAAGGAGCAGTGGTTTAGTGGTTAGTGTGTTGGACTTCTAAGCGAGGGGTCGAGTTTCTAATCCCGGAAACACCCAAATTCCAACTTAGGGTTTTTTTTTATCACTGTGCCACCTCTCGCGAACGTCTGACGAACATCCGAGAGTATAACTGTCTTGAAAGAGCTTTTCAATTAGCCGTTTGGAGTCGGCATAAAATTGTAGATCCCTTCCATTCGTTCCAAAAATGAAAAAAACACACACAAAACGAATGGTTGTAAGAAGCTAGACCTAGGGTCCCTCCGGACCTGTTGCGCCAGCTATTTATTTACTATTAAATTCTCAAAAGTCCACTTTGAAAGCTTAAAACTTCAAACAGCCTTCATGCATTTCTGATTTGAACCGATTTAAAATTAAAATTGAAGTCGTAAAAAAAAACAGCACTCAGAATTTTGAAACAGATTTCAGACTCCAACGTCACACTGACACTACAAACTTACAGTGGAAAGTGGATCTGTCCACAAAGTGTTCACACTCCTTACAACACCTCTGACGCTCTGACCCAAATAAATTATGCACAGCCCGCACTATTCTGTTCCCCAGGGGGAAAACCCCGAATCTTACATAAATCTGTTTCATAATAAAATATGCACCAAACTGTCACGGACAGTTTCCCGTTAACACGCTTTAAATCAATAAATTACCACTCAAAGCATACAACTTAAACCCTAAAACTACACTGTTTCTATTTGGGCCAACGTTTTTCTGTTTTTCTTCTTTTTATTGGGACATCCGAACAGAATATCTCCCCAAACTATCAAAACAAAACATTTCCATGAGATGTTTTTTCTTCTTTCTCTAAAGAATAACACATTTTACAACACTGCGCCTAAATCCCCACAACACGCAGAGAACAATAATGCATGTTGTAATCGACAAAAAAAAAGAAGAACATTTTCTCAAATTAAATACAACAAGTACATGTACATAAAACCGGCTGAAAAAACAACAAACTGTCAAGTCGCTCAATAGAGCTAATCATTACAAGATATTCAGCCATCACACTAATGATATTTTTACATCAAATTTCCACAGAAGAAGCCATAAAAAGAATCCGGTGCTCCAGAAATACAGAAAAAAGCAACAATTCGGATCTAGCACTCATGAAACACAATTTCTAGCGCGACGAAATGAAAACATCTCGAGTAGCTGCTGAATGTTATTGTTGGCATTCATGTTAAACAGCTGCTGCTGCATCAGCGAATACATTCGATGAACGCATCCAGAGCCGGAGTGGGCACCATACACCACCAATTCGTCTTATTGGAAAGAATTCAAATAAAATCGCCCCCATAGCACTTGGCTAAGTAAACACAGTCTAAGGTCGGTTTATCTTCTAGATATTGCTGAGATTAGTTTGATAGAGGTCCATTGCGACTTTTTTTTTTCTCCTTTTTTTGAACGCTCCCACGCAACTGTGTAAACACAGTCAATAATTCCAGGAGCTCTTAAATTCGGTGACATGGCGAAAATTAGGGTGATGTGTTCTCGCTTGATGGTATCGTTTTCCTTTCAAAACGCTCTTTGCATGTCATAACCATCTATTAAAATTTTGAAGCGGAAAATTACATGTAATTTGGTTTTCGGTCCGAGATGTCAGAGAAGACGCAGAGCATTAGCGATGGGGTATTCGTATTCTCCACCTCGAAAATGTGTTTTACTACGCACGGTTGGGTTGTTGCTGTTTTCGTTTTTCTATTGAACACTTTTATTTTGTTTTTTTTTTTTGTTTTATTGCTTGACGTTTTCTCCAAGGGAGAGTGGCTACCTTATGTCAGAATGTCAGAGCGTGTGCGTGTTTTTTGTGGGCATGGACGTTTTGTATACATTTTCGGTGACCGGAAAGGAACGTGAATAAAATAAGACGTAAAAAGACGTCTTAAAATTGAATACAATGCGTAATGGATGGAACGCAGGGCATTTAAAATGGGAATTTATTTTCCATAGAGATACAGGAGTGTAATTTTTTTTTTTTTTTTTTTTAACTTTCGGTGTGTGCAATTGTATGACAAATAATTGAGGAAAAGTTGAATTGAAATTTGTTGTCGACTTTTAATAGTTTCCACTTCTGTGGAATTTTAATTGAGGACTTTTAATACGTTCCGTGAATGGGTATGGGATGTGTATAATTACATACAGTGAGAATACTCACTTCTATAAATTTGAAGGACGTTGACGGGCATACCAATAGAATGAAGTGCTGCAAAGAAGTAGACAAATCACAGGCTTTCATGAGCATGAGCATATTGCAATTCTTTTGCCGTTCAAAAACAGTTGAAATATATTTCAATTTACATACTTTAAAAAAAGAGAGAAAAAAAAGTTAGAAGTAAGAAAAAAAGTTGTAACACTTTTTATGCGAAAGTATCAGTGGAAACACTGTTCTACGGAACGTAAAAAATTCTTGATATTGATACCGTTTCATGTGTAATAGTCTTTTAAGCCATCTTTAGATTGAAGTTCTTGAATGGCGATTTTTCTTTTCTGTAGATAACCTCACAAAAACTGTCCGAATCTGTCAAAATTTAACACTTTGAAGTTAAATGCTTCAATCTTCAATATTACTTGTGGAATGTCAGTGGATGGTGTTTTTGGTCAATGAAAAATATTCTATCCGAGCTCAAAGCCTTTCTCTTTGCAACAACAATCAAATCTATTCCAAACCGCGAAGTGCAGTCTTTTGTCAATCAATGTGCATCCAAACGAACACACCTAGTCAACATGCAACCGAGTATTTGTTTAATTAAATGTATTATTTAAAAAATAGTTCAACAAAAACAACTCAAACTATAAATTCGAAGCATGAATCTATATTTTAAATATATTTTTAAAAGAAACTGTCACCATTCTGGCATTTAAACGTCACACTGAAATGTCAACTTTGGATAACTTGTGAAACGAACTAAGAAATACTGATGAAAAGAGCAGACGTGCAAGGTTAAAATACATACGAATACATGTGTCAAAAGTGCATTTATAAATTAGCTGCATACTACAGCAGTGATTGAAATCGAATGGGTTTGGCAGCGTCGCATTTTGAAGATCAGTCGCAGGGAGTTTGTTTCTATGCAAAAGAAGTGTAGAAATTACATGTATTGGCATTTAGTTTATAGCTTAGTGTATACTCGAAGGTTTTATCTCTTTTTAAAACCTTTTGTGATATGCGTATTGTTGACAGCGACAGCGACATTGCACGAACCATACAACTAGTTGAGCAGTGATGAGCTACAAAAATTCTTTATATCTATTTCGGTCATAATAAAATAAAATTTATCGTTCGATAAGTACTGTCCGCCATTTTGCACGCATCGAGAAAACACTTTCAGCTTAAAGCGAATAAGAACCCTACAAATGCCACAGTGGTGCCAAACTTGATATTTTCTTTGAAAGCAATCGAAGTTTTTTTTTTTAAATTAGCTTAACTTTTAAAATAATTGAATAAGAACAATAACAAAATAAGAAAAGAAGCAACAGAAGTCTTAAAAACCTAAGTTTTGTGTTCAAATGCAACAAGAAGTCCAGCGGTACAATTAAAATTGTTTTCACTGCGAAAAATTGGCAAATTTTGGTAGAAAAAATCAATGATTTAGTTTTTCGGAGATGGAGAATGGAGCTGAGATTGACTGTTTTATCCTGGAAAGAATACTCTCATTCGTGAAAGAGAAATACCTGATGAAGTTTGGTCCTGTTTCCCATGCGAAGTTGACATAATTGTATAAATTTTTTGTTCGTTCACGAACGCGGCGAATCAGCATTTGGCAAAAATGTAATAGTTTTATTTTCCATAAACAGAATTTGGTGCTGATACGAACAGAAATTTAGCTACCGATTGCAAAGATTAAGCAAAACTTTGCAGAAAGTTTGAAAATTCCATCCATTTGACAGATTAATCAGTGCAGCTGTCATTTGTCTTTTTCTGTAACACCATACACCATTTGAGATGCCGCCAAAGGTGTGAATAAGCTCATCCAACCATGTAGCTCGACAATCTCAAATTGCTCACCATATACCCACTCCACCTGACTACAATCATATCTGTCACAATTTTATTTCCCACAGCATATAATACACATTTTAAAAATAACCCATACACTTACGCAAGATGTTGTCATCAGAAAAATTAAAATACTAAAAACGCGAAAGCGTTCCGGCTATAAATTTCCACACCTCCGAAATTCATACAACTGTCAGTTGGTCTCGCTACCAGCCCCAGCTGATTCTCTCTCTGTCTCATCTTTACCGAAATATCTGCGACTGTGGATGCTTAAATCATATTTATTAACTCTGTGTGCATGTTTTTCTTCTTAATGTTTAACATTTCTCCGTTATGATATATAAACAATAGTGTCAGGCCACAAAGCCATGAAGCTGTCATCTGACAAATCACCACGCATAGACAAATCACGTCTGTTCCCGAAATAAAACCGACAGAGAAGTTGAAATTTCAAAATAAAATACAAAAAACAGTAAGCCCGGTGAATGTTATCATTTGATTGACACATGTAACAATGATGATGTAGGGATAGGATAAGCGCGCTGACAACATGGTAGCTACTTATTTAAATTTTTCCTCTTAATCACCATCAACTGCTTCTCTTTTTTCTCGCTTCTCAAAGAGAGACAACAGACAAGACAAAAAGACAACAGAGCGCGAAGCGATAAAAAAATTGGATAATTTATAATTGCCACCGTCATCGGTCGCGTCGGTCGCGTCTCCATGAGGAAACAATTTTTCCCACTGTTGTGTGAAGAACGAGAGATTTGATAACAAACATCACATATAGCCAGCGAGATCATGACAATCCGATCTTATATGTGCAATAAAAAGGAAACAAGATAAACAAATACAAAAAAAAAAAAAAAAACATCTCTGGATCTCCAGGAAGATGCACACACAGAGTCTTGTGTCTGGTGCGGTGGTAACAAAAAAAAAAAAAAACGTCTTGAGACTCATCCCAAGTGAATATGCCTGCAGCTGGGTACTATCGCTCCGTAACGATCTTAATGACTTTGACTCGGAATGAGTTAGGTTTTCTGCGTTCCGTCTGTGTAGTTTGTAGTATCTTGTTCTTCACCTTTTGAATGTCCCTGCTGCACGAGAACAACGATCCGGCTTGTATGTGCGAGACGGAGAAAAATCGAAAACACATTCGTAAAACAGAATGCGCGCCTATATGACCATAGTCTTGACGGCTGATGGGTATTTAGAGCCTCGGCTAGCTTTAGACGAGCGTTTATGGGCTCCAGCCTCTGCCAACCAGATATACAGATAAGATGAGCAGTAATGGAAATGACATTCGATGTAACGCTGCGATGGTGTTCACTGTAAACAAGCACGCACGCTGTCATTCAGCTGCATCACACTGCAAATGCACACATGCCTGGCTGGCAAAACTGCATGAAAATGAAATGAAATCGATTTAATGTACGAGTCCTCCATGGCGTAGAGGGGCATCCCCATCGAATGGCATCCATATAGACCAAGACCATCTGCACTTAATTTGGGGGTGCACCACTCGGTCACCCCAAAGGCACTCCGCCTGTGTACAAGTGCAACCCGGAAGTAAGGGAGCGGTAAACAATTCCGAAAAATCCTCATAGTTCCACTGAGACAGAGACAGACAGATAGACAGCAGCACGGAGCTGCACATGCATAGGAGCATACACGCACACATGGCCACCATATCAAGCTTGGAATATTTCGAATGAATTTTTCGTTTTTGTAATTACGTACATGTGTCTATCGTGCCGGGCTGGGGGAGCATATGTGCGTTGGCCCAACTTTTCCGGGCTAACTTTTCCAACGGCCACAAACCCCTTCGCGTGTGTGTGTATATTTATGGCATACCTCGCTCCCTCTTTTGGTATCCATTAAATTTCTGAATACAACATTTCATTCATTCCTCCCGAAAGTTTCCAAATACGAAGATGGGCACACAGAAATTTCGGCGGCAGCCTTGCGAGCACTCTCCTACAAGAGGTTCTATACACATATGTGTGGAATATAAGGAACTGGTGGAATGGATTTTTCGGGCATCATTGGATGTGGCTGGTGAACGTCAATCCTTTGCTTTGCTGAGTGTTTCTGTTTCCAGCAACATACGTCGTCTTTGCTTTATACTCTTTAGTGTGGACTGAATATATGGAAATTTTACTACAATTTTGAATGGAGTCAGGAGGAGAGGGAGCCACTGAATGATTCGTTCGTTTGTAGAAATGCTTAAAGTATTATCCTTTATGATGAGTTTTTTTTTTGTTTTTTTCGTTATTCCCATTCAGTCGGTTGTTTTTGCTCGAGAATTACTCTTTTGGGAAAAGTGCACCAATCGATGGATTTTAGCTCTTTTAACGTTTGTGAAGGTTCTAGACGGGTTTTTATTTTATTTTTTTTTTGCAAAGGACGATTTGTAGTTTATCATGCGATTGGGTTGGGATTTGTGTGTGTGTGATTTTTGTTTACTGTAGAACTCACAAGGGAGTTGGATGGTGATTAGTTTGGGAAATTTAACTGCTTGCGAGTATATGAGCATGGTGTGGTTGTGCGAACAGGGATGTCTCGGAAATTGATTGTATAAACTGTCATTAAAAAGGGAAGCAGTTTTTTTGTTTACAAATTGTTTGTTATTGGCCGTATGGCCGTACCTACATAAATGCCAATCACTTTAAATGTGTTCGCACGTAAATAGCACCAGGCGTTCATTATTTCCTTAGGCCGTTTTCCGTCGCACGGCAAATTTCTGATAAGTTATTTCCGCTTTGTTCCATTGCGCCACCTCTCGCGAACGTCCGACAAACATCGGAGAGTATAACTGTCTTGAAAGCTTCTCAATTAGCCGTTTGGAATCGGTATAAAATTGAAGATCCCTTCCATTCGTTCCAAAAATGAAAAACCTCACACAAAACGAATGGTTGTGAGAAGCTGGGCCTAGGGTCCCTATACGGCCAACTATTTATTTATTTATTTCCGCTTGATGACATTGAAAGTAAATAGTTTACACCGCACCTAAATTCAATATTTCGGGGGAAAAAAATCGAAATCCAATTTTGCGTTCCCACTGAAACTTCAACATTTCAAATGACAGCTACTGTCTGAATTGATTATTGATCCTTTTTTTCTGTTTAGAAATCAGAAGTGGTTGAACCTAAAGAATTAATTTTCTTAGCTGTATTAATTTAAACATGAATTTAAGTGCTAGTTTAGACATTAAATATATTTCGGACGCATTTTGATTGACTGATTTGTTGACAGATGTCATTTTTTTATCAGTCATTAAGGCCCGTTTGCTGATACTACTCATAGCGATTTAAGTTCGACTTAAAATCTTATGTGACAGTTTATGACATAGAAAAAGTAGCCCATGAGGTATTTAAGTAGAACTTAAATCGCTGTGGGTGGTATCATCAGCAAACGGGCCTAAATGACGTGCGGAATTTTTACGGAGGTTTGTTCGATTTGACAAACTCACAGAGGCAGCGACGAAATTCAACATTTCGCTGAAATTCAACATTTGGAAATGTTTGAAAAAATATATGCGAAATGTTGCACATTTGACCTGAAAACTAATCGCGAAAACGATGAATTTAGGTGCGGTGTAAATTAACTACAGTCGAACCCATTTAAATGAAATGAGAAAAAATCTCTACTTTAATTTCAATTTTCAATTAATCGGGTTTTTCATTTAAACGGACTTCGGATAACTGAAAAAAAGTACACGGGGACAAATTAAATTTTTCATATAAGCGGGGTTTTCAATTAAACGAGTTTCAAATAAGCGGGTCCGAATGTATAAGGTTGTGCCTAACGAAGAGAAAAGTCAAATGATTTATTTTTGTTCGGCGTCCTGACTGGCAACACCAACTCCGCCAATATTCTTTCTAATAAACATCAATACTAGACCGAGGGCAACAAGGAATCCAATATTTTTTTATATCAAATGACGCCTTGATGTAACTATGGAAGCAATGGCCCCATCAGTAACTTGACGGAGGATTTCAATAAATTCAATAATGCGATTGATTTCAACCTAACAAAATTAAAATTAAAACAAATATTAAAAGAAATGTAACATATATTATAAATTATATCTAACTTAAAGAAAAAAAAAGTTAATAATTGATTAACTGTGGCTTAAATGTTTAGTAGTTAAATAAATAAATAAACTGACGAAAGACTTTGTCACAGATCGATGGAAAAAACCCTCGACTTTGAATGCGACGGCAGAATTCTACACCCAAATGTCAGTCTGTGGAAGTGACAGTTCATTTTTCTGTCAAAATTAGTTTTCAGCTGTCGAAAAGCGTTTGTGTAGCTCATATTGACATAAATGAATAAATAATTAAATAATTAAATAAACAAAACAAACCAAAAGTAATGAATACAACAGCGGGTAAAAGTTTTGTAGTTACTGCGAATAATCGCACCCGGTTTGGGAGAATGTTGCGCTCTGTTTTATGCAACTGATTAATGCTCGAGTTTGACTTCGACAGACTCATAACCTAAAATAACCTGTTCTGATACAATTCAAATTCAACGTAACTGACAGATGACATTGTTCAACTCATCCCAAATTTAAACCAACTAATTTATTTCAAAGGATATTCGCAAATCGCCCCAACTGTCGGGTGGATTTGCCTGCACAGTTTTATTTGTGCATTCGCACAAGGTGAAGCCTGATGTAACTCGTCATGAGCCTGACCCAAAGGCATAACAACGGTAACGCAACTGCCTGTCACGTATAGATAGTTTCATCCCTTTGACTGATGCAAGTGCAGCTTTTCTCTCTCTCTTCATTTTGAATTTATATTGTTTTTGCTTTGTTCCGTCTTTCTGGAGGGTACACTTAATTCTGCTCTACTAGATGGCCAACAATTTTTATTTTATTGCTTTTAATTTAAAACACAAGCTCTGTTGATTTTTATTTTGTTGCACTCTCGCCAGTGTGTGTGTATCTTCATTTACTTTCTTTTTACAAGGGAAAAGAAGGAAAAAAAGAAATGAACTTCAAGTACACTTTTCCACATGAAAAAGTATAGAATAATGCAATCAACGCATGCACTCACTGTTGTGCAAAATATATATACCCTTGTATGGACGGTTGTGTACGTAAATGTGGGTACACTATCCACAGTTGGAAAAACTGTCCACCTATATATACAAACCAGCAGCATGCTGCATCTGACATTCCCGGAAAAAAAAGAGCAGCAACGTGTATACACTTATGAAATACTTTACTCACTTTAGTCCTTTTTGTTTTGGGATTTTTTTTTCATTGTTGTTTATATATATTTTATAGATATACGGTCGAGTAATTTGTGGGAAAGAACCAAAGTGATCGCATGCAAAAAAGTTGTTGCTTTACATACCTGCAAATAGAAGAAGAGAGAGAGAGAGAGAGAATTAAATTAGTCTTTGGGATTTTTGTTGTTCTTTTGTATTTGTTTTAAGAAAAGCACTAGATTTTGTAGTTTAATTAAATTCCACACTGTAATTCAGAGTGAAGTCCTTTTCGACAATTCAACAGATAACAGAACAACTATAGGACTTTGAGAAGTTGAACGTAATTTTCAATTAGAGACAAAAAGCAGTAGTCCAATAATTAAAACACCTGCAATTGATTTTCTTAATTATTTTCTATTTCTATTTCTCTACTCAGGTACTGGTATATAGCTGTAAATAATAATGGCTAGGTATACGGTATACGGTATAGGAAAATATTCCATTTCGTGCCGTGCCATGCCATGCCATACTACTCTACTTCTCATCAATGTTTCATGGTAGCATTTCTAAAATTGGAGCATAGCCGACTTTGATACAAAATCGTAATAGAATAACTTACGACCGTCGGCGACGTAAAAGAAACACCTCGATGGATGGTATAGCTGTCGTATAGGTATATCCATTTCACTTGACCCTGAATGAACTAGAGTCTAGGGGTGGCACTTTGACAGGCGAGCGTGTGGCGGGGAATATAGTTTGGGTGAGTCGAAGAGAGGGAGAAAATTTAACTGAATACTTCAGGCAGCAGGTGTAGCGACGGCTTCGATGACAAATGTCAAAACTGGGCTTATGAATTCAAATGAATTTTATAGCAGGCATATAGTAACTATACATAATGTCTACTTGTCTAGTTCTGTGATAGGTGTACATGCGATCATTTTTTAAAGGCATGTTGAGTTCCTTGGTAGGTGTGAACAGTTGGATTCAGTGACATTTGTCAAAATGGAAATATACGTCTAAAATTAATTAGTATGAAAGTAGATATAAATATTTGTTCTAACAAATTAATGAACCTGAGGAAATCATTACAACACCGACAACAGATTTCATTTTTTCAATAGGGTTCAAATTAAACGTCAAAAAATGCAAATGTCAGAAAATATTGATACAAATTGATCATTTTTGTGTGACTGGTATTTGAAGTGAAATTGAAGTGTTGCGTGCGGTAACGGTGGAATACCGAACAATTTAACAATTTTGTTGACAAATGTCAAAATCTTCACTACATGGGAACATGTCAAACGAAGTGCACTTCTGACAGTTTATACGTTAGAGCGCTGCTGGATCTTTTTAACGTCTAGAGGTGAGAGCGCAACAGCGAGAATATTTTTAATGGCGATAGATTTTCATAGTTGCCCTATTTTGACGTTTGTAAATGTGTCACTTATATATAGTCAGGAGTTTGACAGCTTTTTCTGGAATAAGTTTGGTCTACCATACCCAGCGGATTTGGTATAACACCTCTAGCAATACAAGACGAAACAAAAAAACTTGCAACCTTTTCGTGACTGAGTAATAGGTTGACAGTTCGTATATGTGGTTGACGTAAGAAAAGTGACGTTTCCGACCTTTCAGTTTTTCCGCTGGCTTTGAAATAACACCTTACTCAGTACAAAAAAAAAGTGTAACCTATTCTTGACTAAGTAATAGGTTGACAGTTCGGTTCGTATATGTGGTTGACGTAAGAATAGTGACGTTTCCGACCTTTCAGTTTTTCCGTTGGCTTTGAAGTAACAGCTTAATCAGTATAAAAAGAAAAGTGTAACCTATTCTTGACTGAGACATAGGTTGACAGTTCGGTTCGTATATGTGGTTGACGTAAGGAAAGTGACGTTTCCGACCAATTTAGTTTTTCCGTTCAGGGTTCATCGAATCCACACCAATCTAATTGACTTAAAATGGCTCAATTTTTGATTAAGCCTATCCATTCAATAACAACAACAGCAACAACAACAAATGTCAAAAATTACAAGTTTCAAGGATTTTCAATCGCATGAATGAACAAAAAACGAAATGGACTGAAATTAAGCCGGAAACGGAGTTCGAGCTTAGGAATAAAACTGCGAAATATAGTTCAGAATATTTTTGACAGCTGTGTGAAAATATTTGCCAAAGAATCATGAAAAACATTGCAGCGCAATCAAAGTGTCAAAACTAACACAGGATCAAAAGCATATGTCATCTGTCAAATATGTGCCCAAACTGGGTCAACCATAGATTTCATCAACCCTTGGCCAGATCCACATTTTCAAATAATGAATCTACTCCCAGTTCTGTAAATATTCCGAACAGCAACTGACTTGTGTGACGCATACTGCAGTCACAACTTAATAGCATACAAAAATGTGACAGCCCCATTCTATTGATTTCTTTTGGCTATTTCAAAGTCTTCTGAGTCTGAGGAATGCAAACAGGAAGCGATGCATTTTCCCTCCACAAATCAAACGCACGTTGACAGTTGTTGTAGTTCCATGACATGTGAACCGAACCAACACTAACAATTCGTATCATTTCAAATTCTCATGTTCGACGTCAATTTTCTTGTGTTTAATCAGTTTCCTTCGTTCCTGGTTTTTTCTATTCACCTTCTCTGCGTCGTCTGTCCATCTGAGCGCAGCATCCTATCATTTGCGATTCACTCAAAATCAATGAAAGCCTTGAAAATAAATACAAAACAAATGCTGTCATACAAGAACTTTTTTGCTATCCTCTACCCAGAGAGCAACGCATATCTATCAACTCGCCGGCAGCATGAAGAAAACCCATAAAGAAGCTGAGATAAAAATCTTTTCCAATAAAAAGATCTCAAACGAAAAAAGAAAAAAAAGCGCAGAAAAAGAATCTATCATCGAGCTGAAGGAATCTCCTGAGGTCATCAAATCTCATTACGTCCGAGCCAAACGATAGAAAATGAAAAGCCTCTCCACGTCAGGTATAGGTATATATATATATGGACTGTGGTGGAGCACATACAGCAAGAAACGAACGACGCCGCATGAATGCAGGTATTGCTGGAGAATTTCATTTATCCTCGTGTTCGCCTTTAAGTTTCATTAAAAAAAAAAAAAACAAAAGTTGTCTATGCGCTCTCCGGTCTTTGACAAGAGAAATGTGCAAACCTGTGTGCCCCTTCAAACTGCCAAACCGAAATGCGAGGGATATATATTCATTAGTTTAATGTAAGCCATATAAGAAATCTATTCTGTGCTCTTCACCTCGTGCTCGCAGTTATGGGGTTCGCCTCGGACGGTTCAAGTGGAATCCTTACTCACTCGTCCCTGTTTTGTTATTAAACTTTTTACACACACACACATCAAAGCACATAGTACAAAGGGCAGAACAAACTAATGTATGTGCTCGTACCTAACGAACACAGCCCAGCCCATGACAACCCCCTGGAACAGAGCTGTAACATCACATCCTTCAAAAGTCAAAGACGATAAGGCACGCAAAGCAAAAATAACACACACACAAGTCATTCTCTGTGCACCAGCACCACCAGCACCAGCCCCACTCGCTCTGACAGTGAAGGTAAATGGTAAACCCAACTCGGTAAAAAAAAGAAAACGCCAAAAACGACGCAAGAGAGTGAGCAAAAGAAAAAGAAGAATTTTGTGCGGAAAATGGGAAATATTGGACTTTTTTGTACGGCGGCGTACAGGTTCGGCGTTCCCATTGCCATATACAATCGGCTGCAGTAGATTATGCCCATATTCGCTGGCCTGGCCTATAGAATGGCTGACAGCGGGATGGGCAGCAACAACTATTTGTTGAGTCTCAATGCCTCGATTTTGGACTTAGTGCCTAACCTTCTGGCTGATGACTTTCAGCCAGCAATGCGAACGCAACATCCTGAGTGGTGCGCCCGAACTGACTCCCCACTCCCTTGCCGCTGATGAAGCAGCAATCGATCCAACTAACCGACAGTGCTTCCTTTGTGTGTGGATATAGCTGGCCATAAAGGTTTCGTCCATATCTACCGTACGGATGGATATCCCGTAGCCGATCGTTCAATAATGATTGAATCGCGCGAGCCTTTGTGGTACTTGCTTGAAACAAAGGGTTCAGAAGGGTGCAGATGCGGTGATGACGACGACAATGGCGACGATGCCAACGAACGACGACGACGATGATGATGATGATGACGACGTAACGAACCTTTAAGAAGCCCACACAATTTATACCCGCTATCACGTTAGTTAGTTAGGCTCCGCACTCGTCCCGCTGTCCCGCACCGTTTATCTTGCTGCGCTGTGTATGTTTCCTTTTATAAGCTCATTTCGCCTTAAATTGTTTTTGTACGCTCTGCACGTGTGTGTGTTTGCGTTGCTTTGTTTTTGACTTAAGAGCTGGAATAATAAAAAAAAAATAAAAAAATCGAGGTGAGAGCATGGGGCACATACTCGTACGCGCCCCGCTTTGAGGGAGCGAAAATATCTTGCGGTGGCACGAAATATGCGCGCCTACACTCGTGTATGAATACCCGTTATTCTGTCATGTCAGGTTTTGCCATCTCCCAAGTCCCAATCCCAAACTATGCTACTAAAAGTGCACTTAGGCGAGGAGATTCCATTAACGGGTGTGTGAAGTGCGGTTGATGGCTGTCGTCTCTCTGTGTGTGGGTATATTTCTTTTGGGTTTCCTTTGCTAATATTGCACGCGTTTTTTTATATGGAGATTTTGTCAACCGACGAAAAGAATTTCTTCAAGTAGTTTTGTATGCTATAGAGTTTTGCCCATTGAAGAAAAGAAAATTGAGAAACGTCAAAGTTTTTCGTAGCCATGCAAAATTGATTGTTGACTCTACTGAAAAGTTTCCCGCAATATCAAAGCTTTTAGAAAATCAAACAAGTTGTCAAGGAGTTGCTGATAATTATTTTGTTGACGTTTAAGCTGTCAGTAAAAAAAGAGACTTGGTTATGAGGACTTTTGTAGTGCTTTTCCGGTTCTTCTTAGTTGGTATTGATCGATCAGAAACTAAGTCGAATGAGAGAGTGTGGTAAACGCCAGTTGACATTTGACAGATTACTAAATATTGAGTAGACAAGACACTTTGTCGCAGCTTTACAGGAAACATAGAGAACAAGACAGCGCTTCTAGATTTTCTAATTTAATAAAACGGGCTTTTCTATTTCTATTTCTATTTCTTTTTCTGACAAAGATGTCAAAATTAATGAAAATCTAGTCCAGAAAATGTGCCCAAATGAGTCAGAATAGACTTCCACTTTTCACACCACAGAGAATAAGACGGGCGCTTTTAGATTTTCTCATTTAATAAAACGGCCTTTTCTATTTCTCTTTCCTTTTTCTGGTAAAGATAGTCCAGACAATTTGCCAAAATCAGTCAGAGTGGACTTCCACTTTTCACACCATCGAGAACAAGACGTGCGCTTCATTCAATAAAACGAGCTTTGCTATTACATTTTTTCTCAAAGATGTCAAAATCAATCAAAATCTAGTCCAGACAATCTGCCCAAATGAGTCAGAATAGGCTTCCACTCCTCACACCATAGAGAACAAGACCGGCGCTTCTAGATTTTCTCATTTAATAAAACGGCCTTTTCTATTTCTCTTTCCTTTTTCTGATAAAGATGTCAAAATCAATGAAAATCTAGTCCAGACAATTTGCCAAAATCAGTCAGAGTGGACTTCCACTTTTCACACCATCGAGAACAAGACGTGCGCTTCATTCAATAAATCGGGCTTTTCTATTACATTTTTTGTCAAAGTTGTCAAAATCAATAAAAATCTAGTCCAGACAATCTGCCCAAATGAGTCAGAATAGGCTTCCACTCCTCACACCATAGAGAACAAGACGGGCGCTTCTAGATTTTCTCATTTAATAAAACGGCCTTTTCTATTTCTCTTTCCTTTTTCTGATAAAGATGTCAAAATCAATGAAAATCTAGTCCAGACAATTTGCCGAAATCAGTCAGAGTTGACTTCCTATTTCACACCATCGAGAACAAGACGTGCGCTTCATTCAATAAAACGGGCTTTTCTATTACATTTTTTGTCAAAGATGTCAAAATTAATCAAAATCTAGTCCAGAAAATCTGCCCAAATGAGTCAGAATAGGCTTCAACTCCTCACACCATAGAGAACTAGACGGGCTCTTCTAGATTTTCTCATTTAATAAAACGGGCTTTTCTATTTCTTTTTATTTTTATTTTTCTGTCAAAGTTGTCAAAACCAATGAAAATCTACTCCAGAAAATGTGCCCAAATGAGTCAGAATAGGCTTGCACTTTTAAAACTTTATTGATCTTATTTGCAAACGAAATTCCACTTCTGTTAAGTAAAAAATACAAGAGCAACAGAATTTTGTCAAATGTCAAATAAATCTTGGTAAATAAAAATAAAATAAAATTTTTCAAAGACCTTACTCCAAATCCACATGTGTCACACATGACACCGCAACTATTTTAAGGAAAAATAAATCCAAGCACACAATTGAATGATTCATTTGTACTGTGACAAGTGACATTAACTCCCACTTTGAACGACAAACAAATGTCACGCAACATTTTAGGTCCAAAATTGAAAAGAAATCTCCCAAAAGCATGCGTGCTAATGCGAAATCGCGCCCGTTTTTTCACTCCACATCAATCTGGGACAATGTGGAATGAGAGGGGAGAATGAATTTCCGTTCACCACAGATTCTCAAGAATGCGCAATCCAATTTAAATAAATAATTAATTTCCTTCAATTAACCGCAAGGGCATGAGTTATTTTTTTTTTCTTTCTTTCTTGTTCGTTCTGCCTTTTTGTTGTTGTTTTCATTTGACAGATAGATACGTGCATGCCTGACCAAGAAAGCATGTCCCCAAAGAGGAACATGAACAGCGAGGAAGAGGGATTCGATTCGAATTCGATCTTGGGAGGGTAATGTTCGCTGGATCTACTACTCGGTTCGGTTGTACACCCCCGCAAATAGTGCGCACAAAAGGAACAACATAAAATCTATTCCTCTGTTTTACAACGTGAGTATCTTTTCGGAATGCGAAAGCGAACACAAAACATAACAGCCACTCATCCAAAACGCAAATGTAAAGTGGTCGGTTGGTGCTTGGTGGATACTTCTTGATGGGAGGAAGGGTGACATGAACAGTGTGTGGAGATAGAGAATATGCGTGTGAGCTGCACCAGCTCCATGCGGATGATGGCATGTTGAGGCGCATTAACTTGACTCTTTGTATGCAAGACAACTCATCGGCAACGACGACGACGACGACAAACTGTGGCGCGACTGTCTTGTTGTTTTTGTCGTTCCTTTTGTTTGTTTCTGTTTTTATAATCATTTTTTCTATGCCGTTTTCTTCAATGGCACATAGGCATGGTTTGAATCCAAAAATCAGCAACGAAAACTGAGCCTCCCATCCAAATACAAGTCGATAGTTCTCCGGAGAGACGTCCTCCATTCCACACTCTTTGACAGTTTTCTGTGTCTTGCTATGGGGTCGTTAGGGGGCTTCAAAAGCGGTGATTAGCTCTCCGCAATGCGATTACACTTGAAAGTTATTAATACTCCAGCGGAGCGGCGAGTACTCCTTACTCCACTACAACAAAAACACAACAGCGAGACGCAAAGAGGATTGATATTTATTTTTACTGCGCGCATTAACGTTGCGGAAATGGCTTGTTGGGTGCGTTTTTAGTACTTTTTCCTAATTTATTTTCAATTCTTCTTACAAACAGTTGCATGTCTCAATTCGCTGTTGTGTGTCAACCATTTAAATTGCGATTATTAATTGCCGCACCATATGGCGCCCATACACATTCGGATTCGGATTCGAGGGCGCAGTATAAGTGCGATTTGCAGCGTCTGTCTGTCACCCCTATTTTGACAGCATCCAGTGCTTTGGAACAAATTCGCAGTCAAGATTTATACGACAAATGGACGATTTGTACCTAATGACCTGGAAATATACCCGAAAAATAATAATAAATTTCCGCGAGCGGCGAGGGGAATTCCCCTAACGTACGTACAATATCTCTTTCCCATATATCCCGACAACAATGGGCAGAAACATGTTGTTTTCGAAAACCATTGATAGGTTCATTAGGGCGACACATTGACACTCGAGGCACAGTCACATAAATGCTATAAAAATTTAAACAAATTACAAAAAAATCCGGCGACAAAAGGATTTGGCAAATGTACAAAAAAAAAGGAGCAATAATAAAAAAAAAAACTCCTGCTGATGACTTTGACTTGAGATAGAAATATGGATCCTAATTTAATCCCTAATATTCCGTCTGAAGCACACCAGAAGGATGGCCCATAATCCTCGCACAAGACGACGAACAATTCTCATATCTCAATGTCAACATATATAATACAGAGGGAAACGAAAGACATTTTCCTTCTCGCTCTCTCGTGTTTTACTGAGAAGAGCACACTATTCGAAGGATACAAGTAATTCCGGACATGAATTCCTTTCCCTACACACATTTCCCTCTTGTTCGGTAAGTCTCTCTACACCCAAGATCGATAATAGCCGTTAATGACAATTGTCATAAATCATTTGGAAGTCCTATTTGGCTTCTCTTTCTGCTACAACAGACAGATATAGTGGTGGGTATCTGTATCTCGTGCCGGCTCTTAATTCCATATACACACCCCAGTTGGAGGGTCTTTTTATTTTTTAGTAACTTGCGTAATAGTCGTTAAATAAAAATATTTGTCCGTATGACATGTTATACACCTCTATACCAGAACTTGTACATTATAATTCCAATGGCTAGAGACGACCGAGGTAGACTGGCATTAACTATGTAATTAGGCCATGACCTAGGAATTTTTATCACTTTTATTATGGGTGTCAACGACAGTAGAGAGCAGCTACGACTACGACGACCGTCTATGCGGTGATGGTTTAGCATTTTTTTCTTCTGGTTGTTGTTTGGCTGTGGCCATTGTTCGTTGGGATAATATATATGGTGTTGACGGAGAATAAATTAATTTTTTCTTTTCGGGAGGGAAGAATGATGATGGAAATACAATGTGTTGCAATTTGTCACAGAAAATTGCATTTCGAAGCAATTTGCGTGAAGGGCAAAGATGTGAAATGGGGAATACTGCGAGAGTGTGTTTAGAAAGTCGCTGAAATGACTGTGAAGTTGGCTACGCAATGGTGCAAAATAATTGAAGTTCTCTAGCGAATTTCTGGAAGATAAAAAATAATTCCAAAGAATTCAAAAATTCAACTAATCCCCATAAAGTTTTGTTTCATGCCCAAAGGTAGCATATGTCCTTCCTTGGGCCCACGCGAATTTGAACCAAAAATCATTAAAATAGAACGATCCGTTCCCGAGTTATGAGCTCACATACGGACGTCAGTCTCTTTTATATATAGCCGTACCCACACGGCTTAGCTCGTACCTTTCGTATTAAGTCCTGCTCACATTTCGCAAAGTTCCTTATTTGGAAAATGTCCATTAGTAATTTTAATTATACAAATTTAGAGGTGGTGCCACAACCCGTTTTCCTATCCCGCTTATCGTTTACAAAGTACCATCTATAGAATCCAAAATTATCCTATCTTCGAAACTGGAAGCGCAACCATACCCATCGATCAACTCGGTAGAGCTGTTTCGGAGATCGACAACAGCGCCACCTATCAGGTCGAAAAGTATCCTGTCTTTCAACCGAGAACGTTCAATATGCATTCACAAAATTTCATTGAAATCAGTTGAGCGGTTTCTCAGATCGACAACTGCGTCACCTATCGGGTCCAAAAGTATCCAGCCATTTAAGACTGCCTAGACCTAAAATACAACAATACGGACAAAACAAAAGAAGAATCATGAAAATTGGCTCAGGGGTTATCGAGTTATATCGTCATCGAGTTTCACCCCGCAGCGCCACATATTGAGAATTCTTCGAATTTTCTTTTTCCTAAACCAACCCTGATTCAAGTAGAACTAAACCAAACAAAAATCATTCACACCGGTCGAGCCGTTCGGGAGCCTTTACCCGACTAACGCACAGCAATTGATTTTTATATATATAGAGAAGAGATAGAGAAGAAGAGGTATAAGTCATTTCGGTTAAAAAAAAGAAGTTAAAAACCTGACAGCGCCACCTGTCGAGTCTTATCTTAACTATGAACTGTTGCCTTGATAAAACAAATACATTTTGTACAGTCAAGTCGTTGAAAATGTATATACGATCACAAACGGACGTTATCTGCAATTTAACAAAGTTAAACATTTCATCTGTCAAAGTCAGACAGAAGAACATTTTTTTGTAACTTCTCGTGTTTCAATAAATATCCACAGTGATCTACAGTAAACTTATGGCCAACACTCGCTAATGCCATTTCTAGTTGCCGTTAAAATGAATCGAAATTCCAGTAAATGTCATTTGACATTTCGAAACGTCAAAATCGATTACTCATTCTTTTTTGTGAAACAGGTCACTGTGGTTCTATGCAGATCGTTTAAAACTGCCGTTAAAATGAATATGAATTCCAGTAAATGCCATTTGACATTTCGAAACGTCAAAATCGATTACTCATTCTTTTTTGTGAAACAGGTCACTGTGTACCTATGCAGATCGTTTTAAAGTGACAACAGTTCATAATTTACAAATTTCCTTCCTATCCATTTGAAACACCACTGACACTCTTTGACAGCTGGCGAACCGCACCTCAAAGACTCCGCAGTCCGCACCCAAATGGCAAATTCCAATATATTTCAAATAATAAACCGCCCGACACCGAAACCGAAATTTAATTAAATGACACTTGACAGATCGTTCCAGCAGACAGGCAGTCACGATTGGGATCTCTTCAAACACATCCGTTTTTGGGGAAATTAATCGATCGCTTGTCCATCTGCAAGGTTCAAATTGTTTTCTCTAACCCATATGAATCATTTAAATTCACCATAAAATGGTAAATTCATCATCTGCTCCAACACCCAAAACCAATTTGATGATGTATCACCGCCACGCCAAAGCCCGCCAAGCCCTCGCTGAAAAAAAAGATCACTGCTGCTGCATTTCCCGCAGCCGCATCGATCACTTGTAATTGTTAATGGCTACACTCAGTTGTGTAGTGTGTAGCCACCACCCTCGTTTATAGCAAAAGCAAATTTCTTTTTGTAACACGTACAGTCGTACGCCTAAAAATAAACTAAACGAATCAGTGGAAACAGAAACAAAATTAACAGCCTCCGCCGGGGCTAAACACGAACAGGCGAACACACACACTGCACACCGCACCGACACTCCGTCAGCAAAGTGATCAATCAAAAATCCTTGACATTTTCGCCTGCTCTCTGCAGAGAGAGATACTGTGCTATATGCTGGAGAAATATGTTTATTTCCATCACTTGAATGACAAGAACGCAACGCACATGAAACATGAATTGTAAATACCGCACCATCGAAAACGAAGCCACCGCGAACAACCTATACAACACACGGTCATGATGTTGCTGCCTTGATGCTGCTGCTGATAATGATGATTATGCTGATGATGATGCGATGATGTACGCAAAGATGTCCCTCTGCCGTCATATTGGAGGCGCCATTTTTCCTACACTCATCCACCCACCCACCAACCGAACGGAGTACATTAGATGGCAAACGTCAAACAACTGCAACTTACTGCGCTCTAACTGAAAGAAATTCTATCTGCTAGAGTTGAGTTTTGAGAAATTTATGCAATCGTTGTCAACATCAATGCGGCACTGCACCCAGGAGCAGTTATCTTGTGTTGCATTTGGCAACACGAATCTGACATGTTTTCTAGGGTGGCTGACACGTTTTGTGTGTTTGTTTGTTTGTTGTGCTAGCATGAGATGGAATGTATGCACTTGCACAATCCATGCGAGGAGGCGGACGGGTGGTCATCTCTGGAATCTGAATAGTTCCGGTCGATAGTGGGACGAAAATGCACCTCGATGCATAAATGTACGAGTATAGAATGTGTAGACCCCCAAATGGGAGAGAATATGTCACTCGGTGACAATAACCTGGAAGCCTGCATTAGAGATGAGAAAAAGCTGTTGAAGGTTGGTTATCCTTACTATGCATGTTTTACACGGTTCACTATTAGAGGAAATGGCAAAATTAATTCCAAGGAAACTGTCACATGTTTACGAGATATAAGTAAGCTGTCAGTTTTGGGAAGTATTTTCGGTTCAGTAGTCCTCCTTATGGTATAGTTTGTCTTTATTTAGGGGTCAGATGTGTCAGCTTCATTGATGGATCAATTGAATTGTTTGACATCTGTCAGAAGTTGAACAAAAAGCTGAGGCAGAGGTGACAAACACGCAACATTTCTGTTAGCAAATTGGATTGCTCTTTTCGAACAAGTAATTGAACAATCAAAATGATTAATCAGAAAGTTGACACGAGAATCGAAATTTCAAAATTGACGTCTATCAGTTGCGTGTGCGTCGTTATTGGAGCAAATTTGAAATTTACTATAAGAGGAAGTGGATTTTCTGGTCTATTTGACACTTGTTTTGATTTTGTGTGTATGAAAGAGAGACAGAGAGAGAGAGAGAGAGAGAGAGAGAGAGAGAGAGAGAGAGAGAGAGAGAGAGAGAGAGAGAGAGAGAGAGAGAGAGAGAGAGAGAGAGAGAAAGAGAGAGAGAGAGAGAGAGCGAGAGAGAGAGAGAGATAGATAGAGAGAGAGAGAGATAGAGAGATAGAGAGATAGAGAGAGAGAGAGATAGAGATAGAGATATATATATATATATATATATATATATATATATAGAGAGAGAGAGAGAGAGAGAGTCTCAGTGGAGGTTGCAGAAATGTTGGGCGCTTAGCGAATGACAGAAGAGTAGACTTATTTCATTGCAGTATTTTTTTAAGCAGGGAATAACCTGCTAGTTGCAATCTAGTACGTTATTGGGTGAATGACACCATAGCATGTAAGCCAGTTTTTTTTTAATCTAGTACATTACTAGTTTAAACTCATGATAAACTGTGAGTCACTTTCTTGAAAACTAGTTAATTTCTCATGATAAACTGTGAGCCAATTTATTGAAATCTAGTACATTTCTAGTTTAACATCACGATAAACTGTGAGCTACTTTCTTGAAATCTACTACATTTCTAGTTTTACCTCATGACAAACTGTTGGCCAGTTTCTTTAAATCAAGTACATTTCTAGTTTTACCTCATAATAAACTGTGAGCCACTTTGTTAAATCTAGTACATTTCTAGTTTTACCTCATAATAAACTGTGAGCTAGTACATTTTTCAGATTATCTCACCATCACTCTGCGAACGTAGAAAATGTCAATAAAAGGCGGTTTTTATTATGCCCACATGATCTATACAGATCAAACTATTGCTGGTCTTCTAAATTTTTGTCGAAATCTGACATTTAACCTTTTCTATCCGTGTATGTCATTTGGAATCAGTTCAAAAAGTACAACAGAGTCGACCATTTTGATTCAAGAAATTACTGCAGGTAAATCAGAGAGATATTTTGAAGTTTCGTGTGAGTTGTCATGTCAATATGAATTTTGGTGTACCACTACAAAGAACTGTAATTATACCCTTAAAGTTGGCGTCTCAGTCTAGATTTCTGCCTCGTGTCTCAAATTTTTAATAGATATTTGGAGTTCGTGCGTTAAAAATTATTACTTATGCCAGAATCCACTCAAGAATCACTCACACAAGGGTAGTTTATGTATTTAATACAAGTCAGATGACAGCTGCCGTAGATTATTTTTTGGCATTTAACAAATACTTTAGTGGATTGAATCAGAAGCGGTTCCCTTGTTTCATTGCATTACAGAATGAGTGGATCTTCGAGTGAAACCCACGGAAAACGACATTAGTCGAAGTAAATTTGTGACACCTGTCAGTACTAGTTTTGATCTATCAATATAAAATGACTTAAAAATATTAAAGGGAGACAATGATACATTTTGAGCAAAGAATTGCCAATTCTAATCAAATTCACAGATCGCCCTCGGTTGAACTTTAACCTAAAAAAAAATGACAGAAATCAACCGTCAGAATTTCTTAATCCACTATTTCCAATTAATAAAACAAACAAACACGCGTGCTCAACACCACCAGTCAATCGCGCGCACAATTCAGCTGTCAGAAATTTGTCTGACATCTGTCATATTCCGCAAAAATTAAATGCATATTAGGCAAAAGTGGATTATTAAACCCAATTATGTATTTTCAATCAAAAAACAATTTTTATGTTACTATACAAAATACACCCGCCGGCTATATACCTTCGAGATCGAAAAACGAAACATCTCACGCCATAAAAACACCAAACTAAGTGCTAAGTCTTTACAGTCAGTTTGGCAATTAATCATCTGAAACAAAAAAACGAAAAAAAAAAAAAAAAAAAACATGAACACACATCTACACAAATGAATTCTCATCGAAAAACAAAAACCCAGCTCATTAGTTTCTGTTTTCTGGTTACCATTGGAGAATTAGAGAATTAATTATTATTTTCGAAAACATTTCTTTCCACCGTGTGCTTATGTGCATGTGGGATGGTGGATGGGGCTTTGAGCTTGGAGCTTGGAGCTAGGGCGTGACGGCATAGTAAGGACAGATCTCCATCAGTCACTTGCGATGGTGTGATTTCGAAATACACTTTATTTTCCATACATAATCAACAAGGGGAGTATCAAAAGTTTATGGGCCTTTTGGGGGGCTTAATCCGTTTATGCGATATCACAAGAGAACAAGAACAAGAAGAACAACAAAAGAAAAGAGAAAAGAGATTATCATTACTATTTCGTGTGGGCTGAATCCAATGCTCGTATTATTAAGTACTTTATGCTTAGATGTGAAAATTTAATTGAAGAAAATTGTCGACACTGGTTTTGGGGGAGCGGTCAGGAATTCATTGTGCGCCCACCCATAAAAAGCACTGATCGCATACGTCTACCATCTTTATAGGGGGATGGGACAGCAATCATAAATCACATCACATCGCCGTTTGTATAGTTTAATTTTTGTTGCTCCGTCTTCTGTTCGCATCTTCGTCGTTGCGATAACTATAGCCTATTCCGCCTTTGATCTTTCTGTTTTTTTTTTCTTGCTTTTTTTTCGCACACAGTACGCAGATACTTACTGGTCGAATATTTATCGCGCAATTAAACGAGCGTCTTCAGTTGTTTTGTGTGTGTTCTCTCTTCTGTTCATGGATAGAAAATTAAAAGTTACAAATCGATACCTTTCGACGGAAAAAGAATGCCATACAACAATTTCAGTTCATTTAACAGAAAATTATCGATCAATCAAGTTGGGCAAGTGATTCCTTGCTGGCTTTGTATATATGGGTTTCTTTTGTGCGCATAGAGATGGGGGCCCTGATTTTTCAAGGTCTCTTCCCGCGGTATAGCCTACCTCCAACCAATTGTATGCTACAAAAGGAACACAAGATGGGAAATTTCCTCACGTACGTGTGCTGTTCGGGGGCTTTTTTGATTCCCAATCTCGCCGTCATCGTCGTCGTTTGTTGTCTGTCTGGCTGTCTGTCTTTTTGTGGATTTGTTGCCAAAGTCGCCGCAGGTAGCCGGCCACAAGAGAGCCCCTGATGGCTACACTTTATTTCCTTATACGGACCTCAGCTCAATCTGCGGAGATTAAAAGACGGTGGTTTGATTTTTCGTTGTTGTTCGTTGTGCGGAGAAAATTACTATTTTTGTTTTGAGGTTATCTTGTAAATGTGTGTACGAAACACTCACTCACGCATGTAATGGTTGTAATGGTGGGTAATGCTGTGGCTAGGCGTCAAAGCCAATCAGGCGGATAAGACTCGCTCATAGAACACGCAAGCGAGTTGAATAAATTGCAATTTCACGTCTTTCACTGCGCACTTGCAGATCGTGATAATGCAGTTGCAGTGCGGCGCGGGGCGCTCTAAAGGTCAGTAATCATTATTATTGTGCATCTGCATGCTCATCATCTGGAATTCATACAGCATGAGCATGAGCTGGGCATCCTCCGTGGCTTCCTCGTGAACGAAAACCAGAAAATCGCATGAGGCTGTCGGATTAGGTTACCTACTCTCTCTGTAGCGCTTTTCTTTCGACATTAGAGAGAGAGAAAAAAAAACACATTTCTGATTGACAGAGGGAGCGAAATTCGTAGAACCAACACAAAGTTTGGCTTACATAAACACCACCGCCTAATGAAGCAAACCTTTCCAAAGTCAGTCCGAGAGCGCATATGGATGCATTTCTGTGTGTATCCACATTGCCGCGTCATTCTCTCCATCGGCTAAATGATTAAGAACAGAAACGTCATGTGCAGCGTGCGCTGCATAATGCGCGCGAGTGTGTGTATGTGTGTTTATGATGTTGCCGCCGCCATGCTCAAGCCGAGAGTGCTATCGACTGGCTGAGGCTGTTGCTGCAACTGCAAATGCCCGACTGGAGCTGGATGGAAAAAGACGACAACGACTACGACGACGATGATGATGATGGTGACGGTGATGATGATGATGATGGTGGTGGTAAGCTCACATAAAATTCCCAATTCCCGATGGAACCTATCTATTCAGTCATGTTCCGAAAATTGATGAGAATTGATTTATACATCGGTATGCTATTTGTTTGGCGATGTTTGTTGCCTGGGTTCTATATAGCCGGTGCATGCTGTATATGCATATGTGATGCTATGATGGATGCGATGGAATGACGGTGATTGGATGGTAAAGTGGGTGGATATAGGTTATAGATCGTGTGGTTTTATAGAAAGCAATACCGTTTGGGGAATTTAGTTTTACATACACTTTGCAGAGCGCACTGATGGGAAGTCAATAGAGTTCAAGTTTTTTTTTGTATAGCTATACATTGTAGATAACGTGAAAACTTTTTGGGAGTGCTGAATAATGTTATCTGAATGGGTTTGGGTTGTCAACTTTGTGACGTTCATTGTCGGAGATCTGTGCTGAATTGGCAGAGTTCATGCTTATTAAAGTGCTGAATTGAATTTGAGGTTAAAATGGTTTTTGAGTAGTTAACCAATTTTATGTAAAACATTAACACCACAAATGAGGCTGTCTATTGCAACAAGCTATTCAGCAATTTAAATATCGTGAAATTAATTATACTTAGACAACTGACAGTTAATACGACAGCTCGCACATTTTTTTTATTGGGGAATAAAGTGCTGAATTGAATTTGAGTCTAAAATGGTCATTAAGTAGCTAACCAATTTTATGTTAAACAGTAACAAAAATGCGGCTGTCTACTGCAAGCTATACAGCAATTTAAATATCGTGAAATTAATTATACTTAGACAACTGACAGTTAATCTGACACCTCGCTCAAAATATGTTCAGAGATAAGGCTCACTTTTGTCCGATGACTCTGATATTCCGCAAAATTGTTGCACTTTAAATGAGAACAACAATTCCAAACTGATCCATCAGCAACCATTTATCCTGAATAAATTACGAACAAAATATTCCCCATGTCAGCAATGTAAGTCAGCCCGCTGAATAAGAACAACTCCTTAATAAAACCTATTTGCGACAGACCTGAAAAATCATGGGACACAGTTTGAATGTGCTGAATGCTGCTGAATGAATATTTCAGTCGACTAAAATTCAATTTAAAGTGTTCTAACAGAAAACAACATCAAATCTTGTCAGCTGCAGCATAAAAACAAAGTCCCTACTGATGGGTACGGGGTTTAAAGTAAATTAACCACTTGTCATGTCATATTTACATTCCATTTCACTGGTCATAAGAAAACACACCATACCTACAGCAGCTCTTTGAGTATGGATATATATGTATAGCTACAAACGACGATGTACACATATTGCCAACGACTTGGGCGACAGTTTGTGTAGTAACAAAAATTTCAATCATCAATAAATTCCGATCACATTCTCCTCCTTAAAAATATGCCATCCAACATCCAACCAAAGCCACCCATATACTCCCTCCTGTACTCGCTTACTTACTCACATGCAGTTTATTACAACAGACTATATTTTGTCTTTCCTTTCTTTCGAAATGTCAATGTGACAAAAGGAGGAAAGAAAATAACACCGCCACTGAGCGACAGCCAACAATATACCGAACAAAGTGTGTGTGTGGCTGAATATGCTCTTGGCTTTGTTATTATGATTTTTTTTTTTATCCAATTTTCTTTAGTTTTCCTCTTCATTTTTCCTTGCTGTAGGTCTTAGAAATGATTTCCAAGGAAAAAAAAAATTGAAGAAAATATTATGATTCGGTTACAGGGAAACAGGAAGGAGTTTGGAAGGCACACAATAAAAAAAAAGAGAGAATACGGAAGCTAAAAACCCTCCCGACGAAATTACATTATAATATCCCCGTGACGTGGATTGCGGAATTATATATGCAGTCACGAGTACAGATATGAGTCCTCGGATGACAAATAACGATGAAAAATGTGCACAAGATGATGATGATGAGCCTCCCTAAAAACCCCAAGCACATCAAAGATATACACGTACCGCGTAAAACATTTACCAATCCCGATATCAAACTGAGTATATTGCGTTGTCATATATCATAAATTATATGGCGGGCCAAAAGCGTTTTATGATCCCTTCCCCCAGAGGTGACAGGTAGAACCGTAATTAAATTTTCAAAGAATAAGCACAAAACAAACGAAAAAAAGAGGCAAAACAGTGCAGGGATTGTCTGCTTTTTGTTTTATGTTTACCTTAGGCCCGGTGACAGTTGTCGATTAATGATGTGTTTATGTGGTGGATTTCACAGGTGGGTGGTGAAGTGGTGAATTACACTGACACTTTTACTTTATTTGTAGAAAAATTAATCATTTTCGATGTCACAGAGGCATCCCCTATCCACCTCACTCAATTATACAAATCTTTAAAATTCCAAACTTTGTTGAATTACGAATTTAAAGTCTTCATCTTCATTCAGCGGATTACATTATCACCAATCAAGAAGGATGAAGTCTGGTTTTCTTTCGAAAAACAACCAAAAAGGTGCAAATTATTAACCCTTCAAGTTGAAAAACTCAATTAAACTGGAAACTTTTCAAAACAAAAAAAAAAAATCATATCATCCACCATCTCCCCTTCGCTTGTATACCTATTTACGTATCCACCCCCACCACTTTGTACCCCACCAAGTCAACACTTCAACAGTAGAAATTATGAATTAATTTCCAAGGAGATCGTGTACAAAATATAAGAGCTCTGTAGGTGATGGAAATTTCAACAACGCACCAGCAGACACGGATTTTCTCTCTCACTCTGCCTTCGTCAAATTCACCTTCGTTTCTGTCAAAAAGCTCGAAAGAGCGATTCATTAGAAATTCGCGCATTCATTCGTTCACAATATGCATACCCAACCATGGATGGAAAATTATTTATTCAATGCGAAACTGAAAACGGTAATGTCTCGCGACATTGTGTGTGTGCGCAGTTTCTTCAAAAAATAATAATATAAAAACTTCACGTCCCTTTAACTGCGGAGGACTCTTGACATTTCGAATCGCGGCAAGTGACAGGTTAACGTTGACATTTGGGATGGAGTTGGTTTTATTTTGTTTCCTGTCTAAGAGTGTTGAACTGCTGAAATGAGGTTACATTATGAATTGCTAATACATGTAAGTGGTTGTAGTAGAAGCATTGAGATGGAATAGTTTTTTGACGTTTCTATTTGTTGTCATTTTTTTTTTTTTTGTGTTTATCAACAATCAAAGGTGCATGTTTGAAGGAAACTATTGATGCACCGGATCTCTTTTGCACTGACAGCTCGAACAAATCAATCGAAATGTCAATAATTTTTTGACACTTTGTGTTTTTATTTTGACATTTTGTTCATAGGTTTAAGCATAACCACTTTGTCGGCGTTCCATTAGCTGTTGGATGAAATGTAATTGATTTTGTGACACTTGTTCTTATTTGAACATTTTGTTCGTCGATTTTTGACAGCTGCACGTCAAATTCACGTTAAACTGACGGCAAATCAACATAGAACAGATTGACATCTAACGCAAATAGTTAGACATCCAGTGCAAATGGTTAGATGTCTAAAGCGTATTCCTCGATTTTGACGTGACATGTCGTTAGTCATCTATCGGTCAATTGAATGGCATAAATGTTTTAATTGAATTTTTTTTCCAGTTGCAAATGGAAGAGTTATTTCGATATTTAACTAATAACTTCAAACTTTTTTTTATGTTTAGCGTGGACAGAGATTTTTAGAATTTCCTACTGTTTTGACGTTGGTACGTTTATTTTGGGTAATTTTGTATGTATGTTCTACTGAGTCTGGCAGCATTTGTCACTCATTTGTCATTTGATATGTAGCCGACAATAATTTAGTCGGGAAGTAACTGATTGATTGAGCAGTTCAGTTGACATTTTTAGGTGTCAAAATTGAAAACAAAATTCAAATATTTTGTAGAATTTAAATATTAAATAAATGACCACGATTTGAGTGGTTGTCAAGGCGTTCAAGGCTCTTGAAGTTCCGACAAATTTAGTAAGAAAAAAACCACTGACATATATTTGTCAGTCAGCTGTCATATTCTTCAAAACTCCTCTAATACGAGGCGAATTTTTATCGATGCACAATAAAGTTAATTGTACGGTCATTTATCTCATTCAAATAAAAATTCACTCTGCACCCATCTCAAATTAGCCATCAATAATTGCTGTTACAATCCCTCTATTTTTATTTTTGGCCGCAATCCACTTTAGGAGCGCCTTACATAAAACATCCTTAAGACCTCATGAAAACACTTTAAATGGCCAATGAAATTGCCCACAAAAGCAGCAGTTTTCCCGAATTACCTTTATTTTCTTTATATATATAATGGCGACCGACAACGATGACGACAAGAAGGGAAAACCTTTTACCTCTAAACTTCTCACAACCTTTTATGCAGGTAGATAAACGCATTAAAGAAAATCCTCTGTCTCCTCTAGACTTTTTGATGGGGGCAACAAGACAGCCGCCAATATTCCCTTAATGGATTTTTGTTATTCTACTTACATACATCTTCTGCCTAAATTGCCTTTTGTATATATATATGCGGCGCGTATCTTACTCTCTACCTCTGCATTTCCAGCTTAGAAAGGTTGTGTCGCCTAGCAATTTCTCGTAGAGTAACCCGATGCAACAATGCAGAATTGTATGGAACAATGGGATGTCCCTTTGTGGAAAAAAATAAAGCAGAATACAAGAGCATTGTTGTTTCGTTCGAGAGAGAGAGTGTAGTGTGAGAATCGAGAGATGTGACAGGTAACAAGTAACATTTTTTTGTAGATTTTTATTTTCTGACGTTTTAAAGAGGATGCTGTTGCACATGGTTGGGAATTGTGTATTTTGAACACTCTTTGAGGGATCGTTGACTTTGATCTTATACAAATGTGGGGCAATAAATGTGAGACATTTAGGACGTTTAAGATGTCATTGAGAATGACAGTTTGTACGAGGGATACCAAATCGAGTTGACATATTTTCATTCTTCTGTTTAAATGTTTCCTTCATTGTAAGGGCAACGGTATTAAGTAGTACCAATGTCTGTCTTTTTTTCTTTTTGTCAATTTTTATGGGAAACGAGATTAATACTGAGATTAATGGAGGTCGGTGGTTAAGTGTCAGATAGGAATCTCAATCTATTGAGTGCTTTCAAGTTGGTTTTAAATATTTAAAACTGTTTTCTGATGAAGCTGTTTTTTTTTGTTGACGGTGGGAGAAGGCCGATTAGCTATTCATTGACTTGATTGGGAATCCGTTTCGTGAGTCGTCTTCAGTCGAGACCTGTCAATTGATTTTTGACACGTGAATAATTATTACTATCGGAGAGACGTTTATCTGGCAATTGAAAAGTGAATGAGAGAGGTTCCTATGGATCGCCATTGTTTATTTTATAGTTATGGCACTTGTCATATCCGTAGGTGGTTGATTCTGATAGTCGGTAAACGTCATAAAAAATGTGAAGCTTTTCAATTAATGGCGGGTTATTAGTAAATCGCCACCTAGATGTTTGAAATTGTGTAGTAGTTTCGTATTCTCAATGTTTTTGTGGTATTTTAAACAATTACTATCCGTTCCCTGTCACTTTTTCGTTTCATCTGAGTTCGACATTACTGCCAACGAGCCTTAAGAAGGTTCACGTCAAAAGCCACTTCTGTCATATCCAAACTAATAATTAACAGTCACCATCTACTTGACAGAACTTTTGTATAATTTACACCTTTTAATAATTCTGTCAGTTGTCTGACTAGATGTATCTCGGTTTTTATTGGATGAAATCGACCATATGAGCAGGTGTTTCCGACGTCATCTAGTCAAGAAATTCGTAACTGAGTACCAAGTTGACAGTTCGCATATATGGCTGACGAAATAAAAGTGACGTTCCCGACCAATCTAGTTTTTGCGTTCAGGTTACATCTTATCCAGACCAATCTAGTCCACCTAAGACAACTAGATTCTTGAACGTGCCCATTGACAGATGACTAGCTGGCAAGTTAATGTCAAACTTTATGTCGTTGTACTAGATTACAAATGCAGTTTTACATCCCTCTCACGTTTGTTAGTTTGCCCTCTGACAGATGACTAGCTGGCAAGTTATTCTCGAACTTAATGTCGTTGTACTAGATTACAAATGCAGTTTCAGATGCCTCTCACGTTTGTTAGTTTGCCCACTGACAGATGACTAGGTGGCAAGTTAATGTCAAACTTTATGTCGTTGTACTAGATTACTAGAACTTTATGTCATTGTACTAGATTACAAATGCAGTTTCAGATGCCTCTCACGTTTGTTAGTTTCCCCACTGACAGATGAATAGCTGGCAAGTTATTGTCAAACTTTCTGTCATTGTACTATGTAGATTACAAAAGCAGTTTCTCATGCCTCTCACGTTTGTTAGTTTGCCCACTGCCGATGACTAGTTGGCAAGTTATTCTCAAACTTTATGTCGCTGTACAGACAAATATTCACGCAAATATTGAAACTGTCACTGACTCCTCCACGGCCTATTTTGTGTAAAAATTCCAACCATTCGCCCACTTAACTACACACCTTCGTGATTGAAAAAAAAATCATACAGCAAGCAAAAATGTGACATTGGCATTTGACCCAACATTCTCGACATGCACCCGTCAAAATAATCCCATTCTCGGCAGCAATTCGCCACCTGTCAACTGAAAATGTTTCAACCTCAAATTGTTCCTTGTCACCCACAGAATGCGAGTCTAATGCCATCTCACAAAAAAAAAAGAAAAAACAACATTTCATGAATTCTCCATCTAATACCCACTCCATCTCTCTCCCTCTTTGAATACAAAAAAAAAAAAAATGAAACAAATGTTTAGACAATTTTAGCACACACAGCCTAATCTCATTGTTTATACATACCCACTTTTTGTTTATATTTTTCGAAAGAAACTCATTTCAAGGGTATATAGCGACGGAGTTTGAGGTTATGCGAGAAGCACAAAAATGAAAACGGAGGGAGGCGAGCATGTTTTTTCACAAACAAAAAAAAAAAACCGTCATGTATATCGATTTTATGTTTCCGCCTCGTCCTTGCTGCTTCTGTAGCAAGCGTCCAAACTTTTTGTCTTCAAATAAAACTCCACCTTTAACTTCTGCAGATGATGGGGTACTCTTAGAGCCCCGTTACTCGCACACATAACCTTCCATCGGGGGTCAATGATTCTGGCTTTGACATACATGAATCCAGCGACTGTTGACATTTCGCTGTGGATGTGTTCACAAAATCGATTATGTTGCTTAAATTTAGAACTCGCTTCTATTTTTAAAAGCGAAAGGACACAAACATTCTTCATCGCCTGTCTTCATCTCACTGTCAAGTGAGTACGTAATTTTTCTTCCATCCACTTGTACGAAAGGAGTTCGTGACAAAATGTAGTTCCACTGTGGAAAATAGTCGACGGCAAGTGCCACACCAGAACCAGCACCGACAGGATTGAAATAAAACTATAATGCAGCACTGTCGCCTCCACTCTGCCTGCGCTCCCCGAGTGTGAGTGACGAGGGTAGCACGAGGTTCTATAAATAAAATAGAAATTATATTTCTCACATTGGGAATGAATTGGGCTCGGCGCTCGGAGTTATGAATCCATTCTCCATTATTTTGCGTTCACTGGTGCGCGCGAACACAAGGCAATGGCTGTTCCTAGACTGTAGTCTGTATGAAGTTGTTTGCTGTGTTTGTTTGGGGGTCGAATCGGTTCGAGAGTGGGGGGCCTTCTTCTTCTTCTAGTTAACTTCGAACGAAAGGGTTTCGAGAGCGTGTGAATCATTAGAAAAGTTATGACATCTCAATAAATGGCACATTCGATGTTGGGTCATGCTTTTGCGGGCTACACGAGCTACGAGCTACGACTGTGAATGAACGACAGGAAGACTCGAGTATACAAGCAGTACAAGTGCGAGTATAGTATAGGAACAATAACAATGGGAATTGTGAAGTTGTATAAATTTGCACAGTGGTAAGTTGTAAAATGTTGTAGGAAGGACGAATTGAGTGTTGATTAAGATGAGTCATGAGGAGAGTTAAGTGACAGCTCTTCAAATATTATGAGGGTGACTGGTGTTTCGTTCGATTTTGATTGAAGCAGAGCGATTTGTTGTAAATAGTGGCAAGTGATTGTTGTGGGTTTAGTTGATGATTTATCTGCGATTTTTCTTTAAGGGTTTTATACGCAAAGGTAAAAAAGTTAGTACAGATGGCGCCACAGGTTCACAGGCTAGCTTCTCACAACAGTCCGTCTGTAAGTTTCAAATCTTGGGACGAATGAAAGGGGCCGACAATTGTATGCCGAATTGGAATGGGAAGCTTCTTCAAATGAGAGAGTTGGTTTAATTTGTGATTTTCTAGCGGACAAACCGAATACCCTTCGCTCAGTATAGTCCAGCACGGTAACCACTGAGCTTTCAGGGTTCCAAAAGTACAGCTGAATATTCTGAACGACTTAGATTGACCTATGTGGCTTGTTGTTTCAAAAACGGTGTTGGACAGCCACTGATAAGTTGCTATTCCCAGCAATTCCAAAAAGTACAGAAGACAATGTCACACGAGCTGCTCTTCAATTCCGTAAGTATGCAAAAGAACCAATAGACCAAAAAGGGGTTTAGGAAAAAAAAAAACTTCGCTGTCAGTTTCTTGGTCGTAAAAAGCAGCTCGTCTAAGGGTCGCTTTAAACTCCACCCAATTAAAATACAAATTCTTCTCCGTTTAGTAAGTCTTTAAACAAAAAAAAAATACCTCTCGTCAAAGGCCGAATGTCTTTATTACCCAAATGCCAGCCATCAACCCTCCTGCATACCTCAACTATCCATCTTCAATCCGCATTTAAAGTTTCTCTGTAGGAATGTGTAGAATCTTTCACTTGGCCACATATTTAACAAAAATACGCACACATCTCGCCTGAATTTACATTTCAACCCTGTCCTTCAATTTGCCAAATGGCAACTTGTCAAAGGAACCTTTTTTCCCCGACTTAGCCCAGCCAAAGCAACCCGAATAGTATCCTTTCGCTCATCTGTGACAACCTTTGTCTACCTTTTTTTTTGCTGCTGCTGGACCTTCCACCAGACACAACCGAAGAAAGAGAAAGAAAGCGAATGTGAAAACAGGTATTTCTTTTTTTTCTGCATGCTCAAACAAGACAGGGAATAATGGATTTTAACTGAATTTGTTTGGATCGTCCTTCGAAACGATTTCATTTCATTCAAGTGGATGGCTGCTGCAGCTATACGGAACTTGTTCTCGAATTATTAGATTGCACCCGAAAAGAAGAACCGAATAATGCGAAACAATGAATGCGCAAGAAGAGAAGAGAGATACAACAAGACGAAGGACGATTTTGATTTGCTTGGATGAATTTTGTCGGTATTCTGCATGTCTTAAGTGTTTTTTTATTTTTGTTTGCCTTTCATTCGTTTGTCCTTCTATCTGCAAACAGTTGACAGTGGATGGCATTACCGTATCTTTATCTGATTTCTTTTTCCAGTTATCTATCTTTCAGATACCTATACCTACGTTTTATTTTTTATTTTTCTAAATTCGAGGATCCTCCTTCTACCTTTTATATGGAGAAGAAGAATGTATCCTTTTGTGAAGTAGGTGAAACGAAAAAGACTGAAATTTAATATATTCATCTTGTGTGTGTGTGTGTGGCTGTGTCTGTGTCTTTTGAATTTTACACAGTCATTTGGTTTTAGGGACTTAGTTATAGATTGTGCAGAAGGTAGAGAGGGAATAGAGAGAAAGTAAACAAAGTCGAGTCGAGTGGTTGGAAGGATATATTCGTAGATTATTCACTCGAGTGGAAACGAAAATTAAGGTATCATTCAAGGAGAGTCCTTGAAAAATACGAAAAACTGACAGATAGGGATATGTATATTCATTTTTTCCAAACCTGAGTGGGGGATAGATTTCGGGTTTCCAAGCACACGGCGACCTCTGAACTATTGCTAAAAATACATTTGTTGGAGGTTGTTGGGATGACAGTTTTTTCTTACACTTCAAACAATTTTTTTTTTATTTTTTTTTTTTTTTTTGGAGTGGGTTGGAACTGACGGATCAATCTCATCATCAACTTATCCCACCACAACTATTTCTAGTCTCTGAAGTACAGCGGTTCAAACACAATTTTTGTGCAGTGACAGCTGTCAATCATTTTCTATTTCCCATTTTCCTAAACATTAAAATAAACATTTACCTACTCGAAATTGGTTGCTCATCAAATGCCACGTCAACATTATTTTCTAGTTAATTGGAGCAACTTACTATTAAAATAAATGAAATGAAATGAAAAATGAAAAGTTTTCCCGGCTCGAAGGACCACTGAATCACCCTCACAATAAAATCCAATATTAAGTTAAATTGAACACACCTTTCAACGCATGAATGGTGAAAATAAGACACCACGACATTTGGTTCACGTTCTCTTTGCTTGCACGTAGCAAGAGGCAGATTCAAAAAGGGGAAACAAGTACATGGCGTTGCCCGGTTGTGCAAATTCCGCCACTCTGCACAGTTGCGTCACAATTTTATATAAAACAAGCTGACCAAGCGAACTCCGTTCCGCCCAAATTCGTTAATGTAATGAAAATAGTATTTTCAAGCATGCACATGCACAGCGTATGCTACTTTATGTAATTCCGTCAATGCAAATTCTGCGCTGCAACGTGTATTTGCCGTGTGTATGACATCAGCATACAGTAAACATACAGCGCACGCTCATAGGCGCCTATGTTTTTTTTTTTTATAGGGACAAAATCAAATGCTGAAATAACTCACGAACGCGTTGACCAATTTCGTTCAAACTTTAGATAAACCAACTACACGACCATGCAAATAAACCGTTAAAATTTGATAGAATTTGGTTTGAACGTTCGTGAGTTATAAAGTCACAACGCTTTTGAAACTCTCTTTTATGTATATAGAGAAGAGATAGAGAAGAGAAGAGAAGAGAAGAGAAGAGAAGAGAAGAGAAGAAATAACTCGTTTATTATGAAAAGAAAAAATACAACTCGACAATCCGAATCTGTAAAATTTTCGTCGACTTCCTACACCCGAACTCAGGACCACTTTTCAATTCAACCTCCCGCTTTCCCCCATTGAAAGAGCTGAATAATCAAATCAACTATCCTTTACGAGCCCACCCATTTGCAACCTCTGGAGCTATTAAAAGTATGTAAGGCAATTTTTGGCCCCCAAAGTGAAAAGGATCATGAAAAATCCGTTCAATTTCATAAAAAAAGGCCAAATCGCCCATAACATCCGAAATCCTACCATAAATCCGCTGAAACCTAACAAAAACTGCTATAAAAACCAAGTTTTTGAACAAAATAAAAGAAAGAACACAACTCCAATGTGACAATCATTCTTTTGTGCGCGCACTCTTTTAATGATATGATCCATCGAAATGGCGATTAATTCCAAGCATTTTAGTTTATTTTACTAAAATTTTTTCCGCTTCCTTTCTTTATTTATTTATACTACTTTCCACTTGAGATGGCTCGTAAAAAAATCCATTTCGAATGCGCCAGCACAACACATGGAAACTAGGGCCTCTCCTACACTTTTTTTTTCTTTTTTTTTTTTGAGGGTAGCATCCCTTCAATAGCTCATTTTTTATTGCTACAGTTCTTCTTTTTTTTTGCTGTTCACATTTCATCACTCTGGTGGGTTCTATTTTTCTCGTGATTTTATTCCACTAACGGGTCGTAAAGATGGCATAGAAAGAGGCGAACAATCTAAGGACTAATCTCTGGGCGAAAGATTCGTGTAAAGAGCGATTAAATGCCAGAAATGGGCAAACGGATAGGAAACCTATTAAAAATCTTTTTTTTTTATTCTACTGCTGATGAATGAATAACGTTCCAGATTAAGTAACACTTTTATGGACACACCACGTGCGAACAGCGAACAATACTGCGCCACCATAAAATTGTCAACGCGCTCAGCAGAAAAAGTAACTCATCGTCGCTTTGTTGATTTGGCAAGAAAAAAGGATTTGGAATTTAAATCTGATAAGGATGCGCCGAAAAATCGACCTTGAAACAGGTCGCTGCTTTCCGCGAAATGAGAGAAAGAAAACTCTCGAACCAGATGGCTTGGTGAAGATATCCAAATGCTTGGCTTTTGTTTAGAATGTTACCTGCTGCTGCAAGGGTGATCGCACCGTTCGATATAGAGCCGAAGAATGGAGGCACGGCAAATGAGAGAAGAACAAGACGAAGGCGAGGAATTTTATGAGGTGCGAAGTACATGGCGAAATATACTTGAAATTTAATTTAATCGCAATGGAGATTGCCACGAGAAACTCACTTTTGGCCTGGAGATTCACAATTTTTTACGACCTCAGTGGATGTAGTATGTAGATGTACCTCTGCCAGTATGCGAATGACGCAGAGGAATCTGTGTGTGCGTGTAGATTTTGCAGTTTTATTTTATTTTCCCGGGTGTTTTTTTGTTTGTGTTTTTTTAACAGCCGTCGTGTATGATAGGCTGGTGGATGATTTCCATTCGAGAATCTTTGGAAACCACACTCAGATGGAGTGGAGATTGATTGTTGCCTGGCGTTAAACACTCGGAATTAGACATTAAATTGCGAAAACGTTTAAAATTGAATTGAATTATCGGAGGAGGATGTATTTATTTTTGGAAGTTTATGAAACACATTCGGGGAACTAATGTGGTTAGTGTTTCTTGCATGAGTTGCGCAAGGATCTGTCATCGGGAAATGAAAGTAGAACAATGTCACGGTCAGGATAGGTAGGCACTTAGCCTTCCAGGTAAGTTAGAAAATTGGAAAACCAAGATAAACATTTTTTTGTATTTTTGTACTTAAATACGATTCGGGGGAAAAATGCGAATAGTTTTTGTTTGCATATTTAGCAAGTGATTTGTAAACCCAAACGTGTTGTCGAAACTTAAATTCAATATTTCACTTCCAAATTTGGTTAGATTAAACAATCTGATGAAGATGAAGAGATTTTTTGATCTTGAAAACGTTCAAAAGTAGTTCTGATTCAGAATGACATGATGCATAACATCTGGGATTCTATAAACGTTCAAAGAGAGTTCGGGTTTACCTGAAATCGAACACACTTTTTAGCAGTTTTAATGCGTACTCTTTTAAAGAATGACAGATGTCAAAAATTTTGCAAACTCGACGAGATGTAACATATATAACATCTGGGATCCAATACACATTCAAAGAGAGTTCTGGTTTACCTCAAATCGAACACATCTTTCAGCATTTCTGATGAGTACTCTTTTAAAGAATGACAGATGTCAAAAATTTTGCAAATTCGACAAGATGTAACATATAATATCTGGGATCCTATAAACGTTCAAAGAGAGTTCTAAATTACCTCAAATCGAACAAACTTTTCATCTGTTTTAATGCGTGTATTTTACAATCTGACAGATGTCAAAAATTCGTTCCATGAATATCCTCCAAATGTTCCATATCACATCTGAGATCCTAAGTTCAAAGAAAGTTTAATCTTAACTCAAATCAAACACAGCTTTCATCAGTTTTATTTCCAATAAACGCGAGTTTTTTGAAAACTGACAGGTGTCAAAAATTGTATGTTTGAGCTTAAATTTTTGCTATATGAATGGAATTCTGAGATAAGAATATCCGAAATCCAGTACTCTTTGAACACACCTTTACTTTCAACGCCTACGCGTAGGCGCCTATATGTGCCGAGTGCACAAGATATTTCAAATTCAATGAACCAGCAAAAGAAATACTTTCTAATTTTATTTGCAAAGAAACATTTTATCGAACCAATTAACCACAACAACAAGCAACACTTTACGAGATCATTATAGTAGATCTACAAAGCAGCGTTCTTCCCGAATGTCCGAAAATAAACAAAACTATATGGCGGAGAGGTGGCTAGAAGTGTATTCAGTATTCACATTGCGGATTTTCTATTTTTAGTCGAATTTGCAAATTGGCCAGCAAGATAAACACTTAGCTGCGGCTGTGCCATAAAGAACAGAAGAAAATTAGGTGGGTAGGTAATATTTAAACAGTCCGTGTATAGGTAAGAGAGGGCGGGTCGATATGGATGAATTTTCTTCAGGTTTCCATGAGTCGTTGGCGGAGTGTGTGAAATTTTGAAGTCGGAAATAAACAAGTTCTTTCCTTGTAAACATTTTTATGTCTTCCGATTTTGCACATAATAAATTACGAATCCCACAGGATATGGCTACGCATTCCAAACTGTTTTCTTTTTCCTATTGTTTGACAGAGTTTGAAAGTTGATTTTATCGAAATTTGACAGAAGTTTGATGAGTGTGTGTTTATTTATTGAGTTTAGTGGCTCATTGGCGAAAATAACAATTCACGAATGTTCGCCATAATTGAAGATAGTTGGATGGGAATGACGTATCAAACGTCAAATAAAAGAAATTGACAGTTGTTACTTATTTACAGACAAAGAAGTCCGCAACTATTTCAAAGAGTTCTACGATTGGATTTAATTCATACGCCAACTGTACTACCGACACCACCACATATTAACGTCGGGAAGAATGACAGTTCTTCACCTATGAGTGACATTCATTTGGAACTTTAAATTATTAAATTTTTTTTTTAATTAATTTTTTAAACGTGCTCATTTTCTCAATCCAAAATGACTGACAGTGCGTTATACCTTATACAGAATTCTAATGACGTACGCGGATTGAATATTGCAAAATGTCAAATTTCAATGAAAATTGAGAAAAAAAAAAATGGAATTTTTTGACAAAATGTCATCGAAATGACAGCTCTGTACAAAAGTCATCGGTTTAAGAGCAGTATCCAATTAAACCCTCACAATTGTTTGGGGAACTTTGTCGAAACGTCAACTTGCGCCTGTCGAACAATTCGCCATAAAAAAAAACCTTCCCAACAAAATTTAGTAAACAAATTGTACCATTTCCCCAGGCTACAGTAACACATAAAACGTAATAAAATACGTGCTGCACAAAGTGTAGGCGGTGCTTAAAAAAATCATCGACCATTCCATACACCTAAGCCAATATGACAGGGAAATTTTGAAAAAATATTTTTAACGTCTGTCAAACATCACAAGATCAGGAAAACAATCATCAAATTTTAAAATTTAAATCCATTCGGCGAACACAAAAGGCCAAAAGGTAGATATGCCATCAATTGGCATTACTGGAATTTCCCACAATCAATACCAACATAGCGAACAAATAAATACAGCCGTCACATTTGTTGACATTCCACTTGACTGACACTTTGTTGGAAATTTGTTGAAACTATCTATATAAATTTGCAATTATTTAAATATATGCGCAAACAATGTAGTTAGGTATTTGAAATGTGGTATGGAATGGTGTATCCTGTATTCAATAACCCGCATATCCATTTAACAGAACATGTCACGGGGCCGAATACATAATTACGCCTTAAATGCGAAAAAAAACCGCACACTTCTTTTTTAATTCAGGAGCAAAGTGAATTAAATCACTCGGGAATTGCATACATAAAAGTTCCACGAAATTTATAAGAACATTAAACAAAGGGTACCTAGGTATATATCGGGTATCGAATTGCTTGAGCTTATTTAATATGAGCAATAAAAAATAAATAAATGTAAATTTACGGTCAATTTGCACGTTTTAATGTTTTCCATTGTGTGCAGCTGATGGGTATTTTGCGTTGAGTAAATAAGGAGACTGCGGGCTCTTTAAAATAAAGAGGAGTGTTTAAGGTTTGTTAATTAGGTGATTTGACATAATTTAACAACAGGGACCTATTGGCTTTGCCATCGCCTTTCAAACATCAATTCCGCATAAAAAACATCAGTCCAAAGGACATTCTCAAAGAAAATAGAACCACATTTTGAACACCGTATAGAAACCAAAGTAATACAGAAAAAAAGGACGAACTAACCATTCAACTATTAGGAGGGCACATCCATGTGCTGATATATTTACATTCCATCTTCTACTTTATCCTTTGGCATTGTCATTTTGTCGATCTAGAGGGACTCTTTGATTTGTTTGTGATACTCACTTTTATGATTTCGAAATGTAAAAAGAAACCTCATTGCATAAAAGATGGAATAAGAATGGCAAATGGTTGACTTTTCTATTCGTTACCCGGGCAACGTATATAAAAAGGGTTCTTCTTAACATCCCTGCAATTGTCCCTAATCAGGTCATTGTTATTGAATTTATAGATGAGATTTTGCAAAGCATTTCAATGCGGGATAAGAAAAAAGGTTTTCATTTGAGAGGGATTCATTTATGGCTTTAAGATTTTATGGGGAGATTTCGATTTACGATTTATATGTGGAGAATTTCAAATGGAAAATTGGGAATGATTCCATCAGGCAATTTTTACATTCCAATTCTCAGAAGGATTGCTTTCTATTGGGGGTTTCTTTTGGAAATATTCTGGAACATAAAATCTACTAGATTGGAAAAATGATTGACAGAAGCTGGACTCTGGACATTCAAGTCTCGTCTTTAGTTGGCTGAAGAAAAAACTAAAGGCTACAAATCGAATTGTCAAGTGAGTTGTCAGTCGAAATCAGACATAAACGCGATGTAAATTCGGCACTCAGTTAATAAATTTAGAGCCATGTGTATTTGTACTAGATCGAAAAAATAATTGACAGTAGCTGGACATTCAAGTCTCGTCTTTAGTTGAATGGACAAATAACTAAAGGCTACAAATCGAATTGCCAAGTGAGTTGTCAACTGAAAAAACGTGATCACGGAAGGAAAAATATAAAACAGACAGCCATCTGTCAGTATACCAGTTTTCTGAACGTAGTAACCATTTTGTAGAAAGTTGCCCACATTTTTAATTTTTTATACACTAGTGACATCAGCAAGACTACAAAAAAGCCGACAGAGCACAAAATCTATAACACTTATAGGTACCTTCGTAAAAACACATTTTTTGTTAGCTTAGTTTGACAGACGTCACTACCTTTTTATGTATGTCTATTATTTTGATCAGTTATGCTGAAACCACCATAACTTTGTCTGAAAATCACCTGCATAAATTCACAGAGGTGCTGCTATTTAAAAGGTTTGATTTTTGTACATGATTTTCAGTGACAACCAATTGACAGCTGACAATTGATTTGTGTTAATTTTGGTTTTGAGGTGAAAGCGTACCTTTCAGTTCTGATTATTAAGTGCTAAGCACCAGAAAAATCGCTTCCTTCAAAAGACTCAAATCGGTATAACTGTCCGTATTTGATAAGTTTTGGTTTATAGACATATTTGCTGCCTTGAGTTTCATATTTAAAGGTCGTCCCCTCCATTTTTGTTTCCTTAAAATTTAAGAATGGAAAACACCATATGAATAATCATGTTTAATCATCCTTACAACAAATCTCGCTTATTTCAGAAAAAGGAGTCAAACAACTTCTTAAGTTTGAACCAACCGCTTACCGACGATCACGGGTGTGTTCGAAAACTAAAACCACGCGAGTCTCAGTAGGTTCTCGTAGAGTTTTGTTCAAACGTTTTTATTTTTGAAACGTTTGCTTTTATGAGGCTATCTACTTTTGAAAATATACTTATCATTCCTACAGACACTTCTCTGGGTGGCAAGCAGAACTGAGGGCGGCGCTAAAAAAAATGCCCTGCTTGCCCTCGGCCAATGTAGTCCTAATCATGAATAACGAGTTCAAAGGAAAACTAATACAATATCCACATTTTCCCAGAGGTAATTGCAATATAATGGCGAGTTTATCAAAAATCCTTGTTTGCACAAATCCAATAAAAGTCAATCAGAATTTTACAGGAATGCCCTCCAATTATCGCCCCAATCCAATTGAACATGGTCAACTAATACTTGTTTCATGTTCCATGAACCATGACATTGCATTCGCTTCTGCGAAAATCCCGAAGCCGTCAATTATCAGCCGATGCCAGATCAATAACACACATGAGGGATGGGGATGACCCCTCAGTGCATCAGCTGATAAGGACGCCCGATGAAATAAAAACCCAATTCCCATCAAATCAAATTAAAATCTCAATTCCAATGCGTAGGTATAAATAATTTATTGTTTTTTTTTTTTTATAGTAATTGACTTGCCTCCTCTTCCAAGTGGTGTCCTAGTGTCTCTATCGCCTGCACGTTGCTGCAAGTGTTGATATTCATAATCGTAGTGCTGGGGTTGCTGCTGCAGTTGCTGTAATTGTTGCTGCTGTACAATTCCACGTAAAATTCCATTATTATCGCGGCAATCGAGTGTCGTTTCGTATTCATAAGGATTCATATTTTACTTGTTTTGCTCTAACCAAGAACCGCAAGACATTCGTAATCGTTGTAGAATTTGTCGTTGGCAAAGTATTTCGTTGACAGACGTTGTTTTTTGTTGTCGTTTTGTTTGTGGTTGTTTTTGTTGTTGTTGATGGAAAATTATTGTGAAAACTCCAAAAACATAAAAAATACAACTCGTCCACAATGGGAAACATAAAAACAAAATTATGAAAAGGACGAAGAAAATATTATCTCCTCCTAAATATCCTTTAAATTTTTTCTCGTGTTCGTATTCCTTTTCTCCGATGTGGCGCGCGGTTTCTTCAATAGATCACGAGGAAAATTGGAGGAAAACCAAAAAAAAAAGGAAAAAAAAAAAAAACACACACACACACTACCCGATCTTGTGAGATATCTTCACAGTGAAATATCTTGATATCCCTTGCTATCGGCGGTGGTAAACATTTTGATTGACACTTGGCGAATTTCACTGGATTACTTTCTTCGCATGCACTTTACATTCTTTTTCACATTCCACCGAATTCGAACCGTAAATCAGGAACTCAACAAAAGAAACGGAAAAAAAAAACGTAAGCCTTTGGCAAGGATTCCTCGGAGTTTGTAAACGCACTTTGCATTTATAATAACACCACACAAAACAAATGCGAAAGGGAGAAGTTGTCAAAAATAAATAAATGTACGCGGTTCGCGAACACTCCCTCGATAAAGCGTTGTTTACACCACAGAGCGACGAACAAGACTGATATTTTGAGTTGGTTTTGTTCGTGTGTACAGCTAGCTGCGGTGCGGTGGAAGAAGACCACACGTAGTGCAGAGGAGGATGGCATGGAAATTGAAAAGCAGCAGGAGACTTAACGAAAAGAAACAATTCACTTGCTCACTCGTTACTGTGCGTTGTTGCGGTGTGTTGATGTTCGTCTTGTCCTTGTCTTCCGGTTTGTGGTTGGGTTTTTGGAAATTGGAAATTCTCTCGCGGGAGAGTCTTGAACGAAGGTTTTTTTTATAGTGCGTGTGTTGCTTTACATTTTTTATTTCTGCTAGTAGCTAGTATACAAAGTTGCTAAAGGGCGCATGCTTGACGAGGATTTGCTTGGAAGAAAAAGTCACTTTTGGAAGTATTAATTCACTTATCCAGGAGGTGATTTTTTTTGGTTCTGCAAGTTTTCACAGGGGCTTTTTTCCCCTTAGCTTTGCTCTCCTTTCTGATTATGTAATAGCTTCTTGGGCAGAGCTTTAAATAGTCCTTTTGAGGTTTTTCTGTTTGCTACCATTATGGAAGGATCTTAGGGACGCCATGATAACCTAGCACTGACCCCATTTATGAGGAATAGTTGCTTTTTGCCTCCTTTAACTCCCACGTCCCACTTCTCCCTACACTAGCCCGTTTTCCGTTTCTCGTGTGTTGGTGGTGGTGTTAGCCTTTATTTCTCGAAATAGATGAACTGTGTGCGCTTAATGATGGACACTTATTTGAAGAAATGAAATGAAACAGAAGCTCGGGAAAAAAGCAACTCATTCGGAAAAGGAGCAAAAAAGAAAGGAATGAGTGTGTGTGTGTTTGTCCGTCCTGTATCATGTGGCTGCTGGCTGGTGGCTGGTGGTTTTTTGGGGAGCATTTCCAAAGCAGGTCACCTTTATCAAGGGGGTGTGTGGATACGAAAACTGGGTGGGTGAGAACGAGAAGGCAAATGTCATCGCGTTGTACACAAGTTTCAGAGGCAGGGTGCAGGGGAGCACCGTCACAGTGAATGACGACGATGAGAGGAAAAAATCGAAAGTGATGACATTTTTTGTTTTTTGATTTATTAATATCAGTATATCCACTGTAGGCTATTTACTTTTGCTCGGTTGTCACTTTTGCATGGGTGGATGTAGAACTTTCACTAATGTGATTACCGAATGATGGGATGGTTCTGGTTTCCGTCAAAATAAGTATGACATTCCCTGTGGTTATGTGTCAACTTGACACTGACCGGGCGAAATACATAAAAGTTGTGTTGTCGGTTGAGCTCCTCCAATCATCAGTGAGAAGTGTGGAAATGTCACAAGTGGAATATTTGCTTAAAAGAATAAAAACGCTGTCATAGGACTTATATTGACTTTTGGGAACTTCAAACGTGCTTTACCTTGCTGATTTTAGTGCTATCAATGCCATTGAAATAAAAACTTGATTTTCCAAAGATATTTTAGCAATAAATCACCTGACACAATGGGTATGTTCGAGGATATAGCTTATTAAGTCTGACAGATGGCTGATTTGATGTGTCTTAATTTTAATTGACCTAGATCGTACACGTGAACAGGTTTTGCAGTTGAAATGTATGGAGGGATAGCCGGCGAATCTAGTCAAGAAATTCATGACTGCGTAATAAGCACGTTGCTGCAACGTACGCAGTGTATACTAGGTACTTTGACAGTTTGCATATATGGCTGATGTTGAAAAACTGACGTAACAGAACAATCTAGTTTTTTCGTTCAGAGTCTATTAAGTTCAGATTAATGTAGTCGACTTAAGCTTTCTGAATGAGGCCAATATTTCGAGTCACCGAGGAGCTTTGAAATGTCAATTGATTGAAGACAGCTACTAATGAAGGAGGAATTTCTAAGTTATATTTTTTATTGCCTTCTCTTCAAGAAATGTCAACAGAAAAATTGGTAGTGATAACAACCCAATCAAACGAGTTTACAAGTTACAACTGCTGCTAGACTGAGTGAACTAGTGATCCGAACGCGCCTGTTGTTTTGAAAAATTTGCCCAGCTGTACAGTGATCATTTTTTTCAAAACAATGAGGGACACATTTTAAAAAATTCTTCTTTTTGTAAAAAAAAAAATACTAGTTTCTTATTATAATTTTGCGGGACTTTTCGGGACAAAATCTGTAAACGAAGGACAGTCTGCGGGCAGTTTATGATGCGGGACAGCTATGTGAAAAACGGATGTCACTATACCCAGTTTGTAAGTTGAAAATGCTGATATAACGTTTACTAAATTGAAAAAGTCTTCACGACAGACAACTTAAGTCAAAGCTACGATAAATTATCAAGTGTAGACATTTTATAAACCTGACTCTGTATCCTGAGTTTAATGACAGCAATTTGACACTTGATGCCTTGATGCTTGTCAACCATTTTCGCCAATTTTTGATTGTTAACTTTGATAAATTCAAACTACATTTCCATCTTTACATGCTTCTTGCACTCAGTAAACTATTTACACTATTCCTTCGTGACGCGACTGTCACAGTCACAGGGCTTAACGTTTTTCCCTCCAGTTCAGTGTGCAGACTACTCTGCACTTCGTTAAATATTTTACCACTGTTCAGTGGCAACTTGTCATGAAGTTAGTTGAACTTTCATACGAGACGAGACTAACGAATTAAATTTAAGGCCGATATTTGACAAAAAAATAAAAATAAAAAACGTGAGCAATTTTCCCCATATATGTCTGTAACTTCATCTTGTTCTTTCAGTTAATTTGGGAAAAATATACATCTAACTCAAGGAGTATTTATTTTATTTCAGCTCTCAACAACATTGAACTGGCGACACGTTTCATCATTCACCAGATTGGGAGTGGATCACTGAGTGAGTTTAATCCTTAAAATTTACATACCTCTTTATAATTGACAAAGGTCATGGGAAATGTCATCTTTTGCAGAGATTTGCGACCTCCCTTTCAACTGTCATTTTCTAAGCTTCTTTCAACTAATCCCACTGCATACTTTGAGGATACACAAAAAACAATTATACAAGTCAAATTAATAATACAATGCGTCGTTGTCGTTGGCAAACAATGTCAAGTCCGTGTGTTCCGGTTTTTGTTTTTTTTTGTCCCTTTTTGGGGCAGAAAACCTTCATTTTAAATTGCGCGCTCACAAGAACCATTTCTATTATTAGATCCGTTAAGACCCCCTAATAAATATTCAATTATCCTGTTTCAAATGTAATGCAAATCCTTTTTGAAAGCGTCGTTGATCAATTAATTAACGAATCTTTTGTAATCTTCCTTTCATTTTTTTTTTGCTACGCTTCCAAGCTATCTCCATGAAGATATAAGTATACAGCCCGCCGATGAAGCGTAAGGCAGAGATGATTGTGCCGCACCTTCCCCCCTCGTTTCTAACACTCTTCAAAACAACAACCTATATTAAGACAATAGAATTAATTCAAAAGTCCGTACTCATCTTCTGATGAGAGGAAAAAAAAAAAAAAAAGAAGAAAGTTGAAGCAAATTCCTGTATAGCCAAGGGTTGAAAAATATACCCGCGCAACATGACAGTCTTTAAGAGGAACGACTGCGGGTAGAATAGGGTTAGGTCTACCACCAGCCACCTGGTTATGTTGTCGTTGTGTCGTCGTCGAGTCACATCTTTATCCCTGTGTGTATATTTGCATTTTTTTTTGTTCTGTTCATTCTTTCTTCTACGCCATCTTCATCTTTCGTTGAAAGCCGACGCACATAGGATACCCAGGGTACACAAACCCCATACCCCTTCTCCATACACCGTGCAGTAACTTTGCACAGAGTCTTCGCTCTGCAACCGCCACCATGTTGAATTAAGGATTGTGCGAGGATATACATATATCTCGGGATATACACTCGAGGTATTTTTCAGCATCCGTGTGGAAAAGGTATTGCTATTCTGACTCTGCACAGCTTCGAATGTAATTCCACAAAAAGCTTCAGTGGTGGGCTTCTTTTTTTTTTTTAGTCCTCCGAACTACCACCCCACATTTGGGGTAATCTTTTGAATTTTTCTCTACTTTCCTTTGATTGTGTTCGATCGATGGGTAGGGATTGGGGGTGTACGAGTAAGCGGGAAAAATGTTTTCATTGTTCGTTTGGCTTATAGATGGAGAGAACGAAGCTGACAGAGAGGTTAAACTGCTACGGACCCTGGGCTCACTCCCTTCGATGGAAAATAATTTCTCATGACATAATCGATCAGTGGGAGAAATGTTGCAATAAACCTCCGGTTTCCGCTTTAATATCATTTCCTCGCGCACTTTATCGCATAGTTTGTCTCGACGCTCCCCGCTCGTATCGATTACATTTGATGGGCTTTGCCGAAGAAGTAACGATTTGTCTGCGAAACAATTTAGGTAGATCCCCGACTTGATTTATAAATCGCCCAGCGCATTGGGATGTTTTATCTGTCACTCTGTCAGTGCGGACTGCGGGATGGTGGGAGAGGCGCACGTCTGTGTCGCGTTTCTTTCTGTAGAAGATAGAAGATGCTTTTCTTTCGCAGTGCCAATTAACCGCCATTGAAAGGTGTTAAATGAATTATGGGAGATGGCGCGCGCTAAGACCGTGCTCCGTGCTCCGTGGTAGCCATAGCCAGAGTTCTTCGCGCCCTCGGAGGGTGTTGGTTTTCGGTGTGCGCTTGTAAATCGTTTCGCACAGGATATACAGATGAGGTCGAGCTATGCACTCGTGTTAATGTCATCGCAGTGTTGACAACTCTAACACAAACGGAGGGCGAGGGCTTCGCCTTCGTGTAGGTCTTGAGACTATACAATCTAATTTTGAGTACGACAATGTTCGCGGTGACAGATTTGTGGGTAGAATGCCGAGAAATATGAAGACATGTGTTTCGAAAGGAAAATTATTCCCTGAATGTGTGTTTTGAAACGATTTTTAATTTTTTACACGATGAAGAGGCTATGACTTTGAAGTTCGGTGGTCATTGATGAATTGCCCATTTGTCAAGGGATATTTAAGACGTTCGTTTTTATAATAATTGTTGAGTGAAACATTTATTCGAAAGATGGGGCTTTATGAGTTTGTTTGTTTGTTTATTGCTTGTGGTTTATGACTGCAGGAAACTTGTATCCATTAATGTTGGGGGTGCTCTATTGTTATGTGTTCATAAATCGTAGGGATATTGTTTTTTTAGTGGCACAACAAAGTCATATCTTTTGATTTAGGTATCTATGTTGTTTATAGAGGCACCGGAAGTGCGAGCAACTGATAGAATCGGGTTAAAGAACATTGATGGTGCTCAGTTTGTGCAAATATATGGCTTTACTATAAACGAAAAGTGTTTGACAAAGCTTGATCAACCGATGAACTGACATAAAATGAAATATCAATGGAATTTGTGAGCTGTTGATCATTGTTCAAGCGGAACCATATTACTGTGTTGATGAATGACGCTTTTATGTGATCAAATGTTAACGAAAAGTGTTTGCGAAAGCTTGATCAATCGATGAACTGACTTTAAACAAAATATCAACGAAATTCTTGAGCTGTTGATCATTGTTCAATCAGAAGTACATCACTGTGTTGATGAGTGACACTTTTTGGCCTCACTATTAATGAAAAGTGTTTTTGCGAGAGCTTGATCAACCGATGAACTGGCCTTAAACAAAATATCAACGAAATTCGTGAGCTCATAGTTCAATCAGAAGCACATCACTGTGTTGATGAATGACGCTTTTTGGCCTCAATATTAATGAAAAGTTTTTGCGAAAGCTTGATCAACCGATGAACTGAATTTAAACAAAATATCAACGAAATTCTTTAGCTGTTGATCATTGTTCAAACGGAAATACATAATAACTATGACAAAGGATACTTATTCAGTCTTTCCAACGTAAATATTTGGCATCACTGCTACTGAAAAGTGTGAGAATTTTGATCAACTGCTTCGCCGACAATTACAAAAATATCAAAGAATAGGTAGGTACGTGATCTGTTGATATTTTCTCGATGGCTGCTGATATTTTTTTAGGGATGGAAAGTAGGCCAAACATTTAGACAACAAATGAAAGCACCTGTTCCTAATTGCCAAATTGCGATGACAGTGATGATGATTATATTACCCCACGGTGTAGCCCAACATAGTTCCCAGTGAAAACGCCAATTCAGCCGTCACTCATTCTCGGCTGACACTAAAAATAAAAGCGCTTTCCAAAACCGAAATTTCCCTTTCAGCTTATCTCCAATAAATCGCCACAAAGCCTAATGAGTCTTCAACAACTCGTAACTGGGTAACAAGCCTCAGCTTCTCGCGGTTTCTATTATACCTATGTACCTGAAGAATAGATCCGAATTTAAAAAGCATTTAAACGTCAAATCACCACGTCGACACGCGTCCGCCCAACAAAAAAAAAATGTATATAACCGCACCGCCAAATGAAGACAAAAACCCCAAAAGCCACCTTCAATACACGTCATTAAATGCTCAATAACTTCTTTTCACCAGCAAATTACCTCTCTGTACTGACAGGGTCTGGGAGATGCCAGCTGGGTTGCTGAGACTGAGTTGCCCACATTGATAGACCAGACAGGGAGTACAAGAGAGAGAGGGAAATTTGAAATTACCGCATAATTGCGGTTAAACATTCTACTTTTACGCACACACAAAAAATTAATTAACAAACCCGATTATGCCGCCTTCGCATCATCTTCGCAGTGGAAAAGTTTTGTTTCGTTCGCGTCTGATTTCGAAATCCGCACAGCGGAACAAAAACATTAAATTAATCATACAACAAAGGAGGCAACACACCAATAAGTACAAGATGCAGATATAGATAGATGATAGATACAGAGACAGACGACAACGACGACGCGTATATAGAATTTCTCTCTTGCTCCTTTTTTAACAAATTCATTTAACGTTCGGGGGAAACTGAAAACCTCCTTTTCGGTCTTTTCGAAGCTTCAAAAGATGAAAGAGTGTATGTACCCAGTACCTAATTGGTGCAAATGTTATGTTGGTTGGAATTCTCGTTATGATGCCACACATACTTAGAAGGAGTTTTTTTTTTTTTTTTGAAAATGATTAATGTTTGTATTTTTTTCCAGCTGTAAGTCTTTGAGGTACTGTGCGCTAATCTAATGGAAACTAAATTACCGCACATGTGAGCTCTGAGTTGGGAATGGCTCAATGGCTGGTCGGCCGGCGGTCCAAGTGCGGCTGCAGTCGGTTTGAAGAGGTATGCATCTGTGTGCCCTCGGTACCGCATAGATAAGGCCGCTTAATGCAATTCAACTTCAATTAGCCCACAACAATGGGATCGGTCTTGGGGTGATTTTGATTTTGAATAATGATCATGGGTGGACGAGTACAGTGCGAGGGAACTGTATGAGCGATGATCGCACCTACACCGAGAGGGTCGCTCTCGAGAGTGATCCGGTATACGCTTTGTCAACAGCCTGTACGTTCATTGTTGTTGCACAAGTGAAAGTTGCATTCAGCGCCACTACATGTACCTACACTTAACCAGTCCGATACCGATAGTATTGGGCGAGTACAATACCCTGTACACTGCGCTTTTGGCCATGGGCGTTTTGATTTGCTTTGCACGATATGCGCTAGCGGAGTATACTAGATATTAATTTATTTGCTTTGATTGACCCGATGTCGGTGCACACTACACAAGTCTCTGCAGAGTGTGTTGTTCAGGAGGAGGAGGAAACAATGTGGAGTGCCTCAGGGTGCGGCTTTGCGGCCAGCGTTCTTTAGTGGCTGTGTTATTTGCCCTGGTCAGGCACAGGTTTATAGCTGGAGAGTTTAAGTGATTAGTGGTTGTATGGAAACGATTTGGGAATTAGGAAGATATGCGGATAAGGCTTAGTTATCGGGAAATGAACGATTGGGAATCTGTTCGAAGGGAAAATTTATTTTTAAGAGTGTCTAATCGACTTTTGTGCATGCGGGGAGGTGGTTTATGAACTCTTTTGGGTGTAACAGAAAGTGGTATGCCTGAGACAAGCTTGTCTCTGGGGAGGATGTAAAGCTGTTCTGTTATCGAAGTACGAAGTTCGACCGACGACGGTAGTTCTGGAGGAATCAATTTCTACTGCGTGTATAAGTAGCAAGATTACTCGAAACCTAAGCTCAACAGGTGTTTCTAAGACGATTTTCGATCTAGGGGAGGATGAACAGACTTCGCGTTCTGTTATCGAAGTACAAAGTTCGATCGACATACACCGACGATGCTTAGGTGTAGGATCTTTTTGCAGTAGCGGAGGTTGGGAATGGAGCTGAGACTTAATTCTGTGATGAAATATTGCCCAATCCATTAAAAGAATATATCACAGCTCTCTGACTTGTTGTGCTAGAAGTTTGCGTATGCCACTGTCTTGTTGACTGAGTTAAGAGACTCGCATCGAACCAGCTCTGTTGAATGAACAAGGACTGTCCACTCCAGACAACAAGGTCTTGCAGCCAACTACGACTTTCCTCGAGTAAACTATAGCTAGATATAAGGTTCGATGTAACCTAGGGCTAACAGTTTGGACTATGAAAAAAGTTGTTTTCAAGACTCATATAACGACTGCTGATGAAGCTGTACGGTCGTTGAAGACACAGAACCTAGTATGAGACTGCCCAGTTATCAAATGAACCAGTTTAAATACCATTTGTAGCTACGAGTTTGATGAACTAGGAGATTTGAGCAACGTAGGTTGGTGAGGATGAGTTTTTCACTCTTCAATGAGTCCTCTGATGTGCCCGTTGTGGTCCCCTCGATTCCTTTCATCTAGGTGGTTCCAAACACGAAAATTGGAATGCATGCGATTGGTTTTCGAAGGTATAGGAATCGAAAAATGGCACTAGTGACCCAAGCTGCCGCTCTAAATAATCTGTGACGCCCGTCATTCGGACAGCTATCGACCTGTCTACCTAAGACAGTGGTACAAGTCAAACAAGTCGGTTAGCTACATGCATACTGTCCGTGTTCCGGGTCACCCTGTAATCACCTGGAAAATAAATCTCTGATGAACTTGTTCGAAGAGGATCGGAACACGTTTAGGCACGATGGACCTTTTGACGTCTACGACACGATCTTTAATGGCATTGCTTTGTAAGATCTCCCGAAGGTCGCTGAGGAGACGGACATTCATGTATTGTAAATTTTAAGAACTCCAGGAGGCCCCATTGCCATATGCACCGCTCCTGGAATTTATTATAACTGGTAAAAAGAACCTGCACGGTGTCCGGCGATATTTCTACAAAATGTTCGTCTCTTTCACCGAATAAAATAAACAGAAAAATCGCTTGAAAACAAAAACATAGCCACCATCTAGACATCTAGAGCTTTTGTCAAATCCACCCCTTAGTCAAACACGATCGCAGTTAAATTGCTCTCGAGCATATTTCTCACACAAAGAACTTGACACCACAGTTCGCTACAACTTAGACATGGCATTTCCTGGTATACCTACATCCAAAACCCATTTAAACCCACCGTCAACAGTCAACAGTCGATAAATTACACCTTTGGACCGCACAAAGCCAATCCATCATTATCTGTGGTGTAATCCAAGACATTCAGCAAAAGTATATGCGTTTCCCAAAGATCCGCACCACCAAGAGCAATTTACGCCGAAAAACCGACAATTTATTGGAATACTTTCTGAATTATTTACGCCAAAAGTTGATTTATATCTCCAGATAAACGCGACAGTATTTCGCCAGGCGGCAACAAAAATAAGTCACCTCTCTTCGGAGTTATGGATTGAAACCAGTTCATCCGAAAGTTTTGCTTTGTTTCAAAAAAAAAAGGTCCTAACTCAGTCTTCTTAAAAAAACAAAAAAAAAAAAAAAAAAAAAACTCAACAAAGTTCATAAGCAAGCGAGAGATCAAAAGCGATACGCCCGGCATTTGGTTTTTAATTAATTTATTGCTCATCGAAAATGAGATTCCCTCCGCTGAGATTCCGACCGCTCGCCGACATCCGCACTACTGCGAGATACAATTCGAAGTTCGACTTCGAACTGATGGCATGATTTATGAAATTCCTACTCCTACAAATACAGAATTCAATCGGCCACAATAAAATGTATCTCATGTGTGTTTTGTGTTATTCATTAATTTTGTTGGTCGGCGGAACCAACAACCACCAACTATCGCCGTCAACGTCAAAAGTCTCTCTCTGTCCATTCTCGGATTGTGCACAATATAAACGAACTGAGTCATTGACTTGTTTTCTAGCCGCGAACGCGTTCTCTGCCGATAGCCATAGCGATTAGTCATCGGAACACGATGGACCCAGCATCGTCAAGCGCAGCCGACGCGACGCAGTCAGAGTCACATTTTCATGAGGAACCAAACTCCGGCTGATAAGTTGATAAACTCACGGGCTAAAGTTGATCGATTGATAACCTCTGCGTGAAGTTTTCTAGTGCAGCCGATTGTCTTCTGCTTTTCCTGATTCCTCCACTGTGTGTGTGTGTATTCACATTGAAGCCGGTCAAGAGATTGATAGTGGAGGCCAAAGATTTGTCATTTTATGGGCGCACTCAGCGACTACCAGCAACTGCAACTGAGACTCTGTTTGAATTCCAGGCAATCAGCAATCCATGAATTGAATTTCGCAATTTGCATAGAGTTGGCGGCGCGGCGAGTGCCGCTGTGCATTTGAGAATTGAGACCCGTGAAAAACGAGACCCTCGCTATCGCTGTGCATTTATACGTATACGGTCTACCCAACTCGTATACACAGTTTGACATTTGGGGGCAGCCCAACTCGAGACTGCAGTGCAGCTGAGCTGCCGGTAGTGGGTGGTGGAAGATTGAGTAAGCGAGGCATGCACAAGCTGCGCTGCTCGTGGGTTCTACTAGACTACATTGCCGGGCTGAGATTGATTAATAATAAAAGATTGAGCGAAACAAACGAACATATGAAAAAGCTAAATAACAACAGACAGTGATAGATGGAATAAAAAAATTCGCTGTCGTAGGTTTGATACCGGCTTTGTTTGGGTTCAATGACAGAAGTTGTATGGCATCGGTGTGCTGCCAGTGACTGCAGTTGGCGATTCGAATTTCTGCACAGCAAACTCTGACTGAGTGTGATATTTCCCCTTTCATATTTTGACACAAGTCATGAGCTTTTCTATTAATCAATTTTAGCTATAGATAGGTTGGTCCGATGGTCCCAGGGTTTCGATTTTAGGTTCAGAGTCTGAAGGCTAAGGGGGCAACTTGCAGTTGGCTAGAAAATAAATTTTGTCACATTTTAGGTCTGTGTTAGGAAAGGTGGTTACGGTCTTTTGAAAGTAGGTTTAGATAGCTGCACTATGAATGGGTGCGTCTGGCAGTCAGGAACGGGTGAGTGGCTTACCGCAAGCATTCTGTGTCAAGAAGGGCTCCAAATCTGACGAAAATTCAAAATAGACAGCTTCAGCTATAACGTTGTAAGGGAAAAATCTTTGTAAGATATTCGGTTCCGTTTGCATTGAAGTTTTTTTTTTTTTTTTAAGAGATTATTCAACGAGGAACTCTAGGAACTGTACAGCGATTTCAATTAGGGGGACTACAGGGGCTTTCATTCAAACCCGGGACCTCAACGCAGGAAGGAAGAACTCGGGCCTTAGGTAGGGTACAGAAGAAGAAAATAACTTTAGTTGGTTGAAGACTGGGCTAAGTATTGAGGCTTGCTAGTTGAGGTCCTGGTTTGCTCCGCACTGTAGTCCAATTAAAGGCAACTGGAACTTGAAGTTTGCAACTGGAGGCAGTTGGCTAAGGACCGGGCTAAGTTGAGAGACTTGTGAGTTGAGACCTTGGTTAACTCCGCACTGTAGTCCAATTAAAGGCAACTGGAACTTGAAGTTAACAACCGAAGGCAGTTGGCTAAGGACCGGGCTAAGTTAAGAGACTTGTAAGTTGAGACCTTGGCTTATAATTAAAAGTAGGGACGGCGCTCTTGGGGCAATTTTCGGACACAAAACTTCGAGGTATATTAGAACACCCGCAATTCGGTGCTTCTACTCGATTTTCACCCCAAACTTTGAAACGAAACCCTTTTCCAAACATTTCATTCAACAGGTGTAAAAAGTTGCGGAATCGTGTTTACAACGGACTGTCAAAGTCATTAGCTGAATACTTCCCCACATAGCCACGTTGCAGGCAGCTTGTAGTGAGCCTTAACTCTTAGCTGGCAGTCTATTATAATTAGTTTATGACGGTCCCACTGTCATCATGTCACATTTGTAAAACCATCATTTGATTTACTGCAGTTTTTATAAGTGGCCCGGACCACAGACTTTACTGGAATAAATTCAAATCGCTTCACAACTACCTTGTCTCCAATTTCCAAGGCCCCCCTCATTTTGAACCTCCTTTCTACACTCTTCCTATTTTGTTGAACAAAAAAAAAAACTAATTATCGACAGAAAAAGGAGCCCATTACAGGCTCAGGTCTGACAAAACCTTGAACTCTTCAACTCGCCTCAGAATCCACCTCAGTAAGAACAGGAAATCACAAAAAAAGTACTAGAACCACCCGCACCGTAATCTTAATTATGTCCTCCAAGGCTTACACAAAACCCACTGGTAAGACCAACAAGAACTTACACAGTACCTCCCGTAAATATTTGCCAGTCCTTCAACAAACAACACAAACTGACGGCGGTTGAAAAAAAAAAAAACCCAAATCTCCTTCAAACGGAATTTCCAAAAGTATAAGACTCTCGTCGGCGGTGCTCATTAAGGTTCTAAGCAGCAATTGTGCTTAAAACTCTTCTGCAAAACTGCTTGCACTATACCAAGTCCTGTATAGCTGTGCGGGTGCTCCTTGGAAAATTTATCGGGATAATGGCAGTTTTAATGTCTCTACTTTTACGTGGCAGTACCGTTCCGAAACCCACGCCTTTGTCCAACTTGTAAATGCTTTTTAGATGGTCCTTTCCTAACAAAGCAAATAAAATATAAAAAAAAAACGAAGAAAAATCCAAGATTGACCCCGAAAAAAAAGTGGAAAAGAGGTGAAAGGACTGCGCTTAGTGGGAAGGACTTAAAACCAAACTAAAGTAAACGAAGGACAAACCGAAATCCTTCGCAACGAGTTAATCGAATATGGAGAAAGTATGTACGAAACGGAAATCGCCGACTTTACGTTTATTTCGGATCCTTCTCTTGCTCCTTCCTTCTTATTTCCATTTAATTTTGTTGAATCCTTTTAATTTGGTTTTCCTTCCTCAAAGTGGAACTGTATTGTTGTAAACTTTATTGGGTGCTGCGCGAAATAATCTTACACTGGAGAAGAGGAAATGAAAGTTCGCTTCCCGTTCGCCTATGACTCATATTCTACTGAAAGTTGAGTAAAAGTTTTCGTCCTCAAAAAATACACAAGTAAAATGGAGAAAAAAAAAACTGTTCTCCTATTTTTAAATTAAATTAAATTAACAACTTTCCCAACACACAGAAGAGGGATGGACGAGTGGCGAAAAGAAACAACAACCAACCAACGTCTAAGTTGTGGCATTGGGCTGCTAGTGGTGGTGGTAATGAAATAAAAATTTAAATTGAACAAGAACTCTCGCTCTCTGTGGTGGAGGGGTGCTGCTGGTGCCTGTGCATGGGTCGAAAGTGCACACACAAAGGCTAAACGAGAGACCGGGTTGCCTATTGTTCCAGGAACCCCCAATCCACCCTATACACTTCAAGGATGGGGACTCCGGGTTAACGAAGGGTACAAAGATTTCGGGCTCCGATAAGTGGGTTACCCAACAAAAAATATAATTTTTTTTTTGTAACAAAAATCAACACAACGAATTCAGAAACAAAAACAAAATCAGGAGGAAACTACTTTTCATTTATTCGCAAAAGGGACTCAAATTCTTTTGTAAGTTTAGCTGCGATTTGAATGCAGCAGGCGGCCGGCGGGGGAAGGCCCAAATCCCAGATAAGGGTTGATTTGTTTGACCAATGTTAAAAAGGCCTTTATTGTGATGTCGTAGGGATTAAACGGGCCGGCACTTAATTAATTATGCGCGCGATGCTTGCTGTAGGAAAATGCAAGATAATTGGACGGCAAATTTAAGGATTTATTGGATTTGTCGGGTAAGACGGTCGCTTGAGGCGATTCAGCCAGAAGGAGCAACATGTGTAACAAAGAATAAGTAGATATGACGAGGTGCGAGGTGACACTAAAGTGGAACGATACGATTTTTAGTTTAAAACAAGTACCTACTCACTAAACCGTTGGTCCTTCGAGCCGCATTGGCCTTGGCTTTATCGGATTTGATAGAGCAAACGTGTTGCATTTTCCGTATGACCTGTATGTGATAATAACCATGCCTGTACTGCCAGTGCCGTTCAAGGGATACTAAGTTTCGATGTTCGATGTTCCCTGGTAATAGTTGCAACTGAAGGTATTTACTTATGAGGTGATTTTTCACACATCAACTAGCCGCATCTGCTGGAACGTTCTGCCTCAAATCGAAGGTGATTTCAAGCTTTTATTTTGTAGAGGCCTGTTGAACTGAGTTTCAGAGATGGTGGCCATCGAAATTTGTAGCGTTATACATCCACTGATGAGTCATGGATCCACTAGAAAACTCGACAAATTCAAGAGCTGTCAAAAATGTCGATTTTCCATTAAGAACGTACTCCGGTGGAGATCAAACGATTCCAGCGCATCAGCTGGAGGTTCAAGTCCATGGTTTTGCTTGACATATTACATTACTGACTTAAAAAAAAATATAAACAAATCTTGAGCTGCTCTTTTGTTGCAAAGAGTCTATATAATGTTGAAAAAGATATCAAAACAACTTCGTACATAAATTGCGCTGTAAACTGATCCTGGATCCTGCCTTTTTGGAAATCAATACGCAAAATATTCAACTAAATCCGGCTCGAAGGACCGATTTGATAAGAAAAAGGAAAAAAAATGGTGAGAAGGGCCTGTTGAGACATAGTAGTCGTAGTTCTGAGCAGAGACAATACTGAGACCCCCAACTCACAATCCTCTTGCCGCTGGCCCCCTCAGTTTTTTTTTCAAATTCGCCATTTTGTTTTCCTATCGGTGTTATGTCTATTTAGAATCCGTGTGACATGTAAAAACATACAAAAAATATAAATTCAATGCTGCCAACCGCTACCAACCATGGGGGAATGTGAAAGAATTCGGGAATACGACATTTTAAGATAACTGAATGCTATTGGTTGATTATTATAAATTTTCAAAAATCGATTAATATAATTTGTTTGGTTAATAATACTATCTAAATGAGTTGTTTTATATTCCAGAAACATATTAGGAGAAACTTTGTTGTGTATTTTCCGCTTTTGAATATCATTAACTTCGATTTCATATGTACATTTTTCTTAAATAACTGAAGAAAAATTGCTCAAAATGTTTTTATTTTCCAACAACCATTCTGCAGTAATAATTTTTCATAAATATTTTCAGCAAAAGTGCACTAATTCCTAAAATAAAATACAATTTACACGAAACGAATAATTTCAAATTTAACTGACAAAATTCTATGAACGCTGGAAGCAACTTTGCCGACAGCGGAAGTGGGACACGCAAGGTGCGAGTGTGTTGGTGAGTGACAGTTGTCAATACGAATTTCTATGTAACAATACTAACGCACTTAGCGTGTACCGCCCCATAGAAATATAGCTTGTAGGCAATTAACGGAAAATCGGCCGAAGTTGGGGGTCTCAGTATTGTCTCTGGTTCTGAGCTGTCTAACTCGAAAGTTCAAATTTTGTATTTGTTACCCATTCCTGTAGGTCCATATAGCTTTAGAATTTGCTGAAAAATCCTAGTTGCGCTAAATGCAATCGATCATGCGAATCTACTGGAGTATTTGAATCACAAAACATGATAGACGCATCGCACGAAAATAGTCATTCATTAGAAGCACAATTCTGTCGTCAAATCCGGCTCGAAGGACCGTGATTGCTTGTTGAACTTGCGCTGATGCAGGCGCAGGAGAGACGCCTTTTTGGAAGCTGTTGGCGGTATACTGGTTAATTCCTTGTTTTGCCAGAAGAATCAAGAAACTAGGTCTCGATTTAAATGAATTATCACTGACTTTTGTATGTCAAGTGTCACTTGTGCAACATGTTTGCCCCTATCACCTAGGCACGTTCGGCTTTACTCTCTCGACTGTGCCTCCTTACCAAGTACAGTCACATTATCTGTAAAACACATCAACCCCTTCAAGCAGATATTATTGCGAACATGAACTCATAACCGAAGCAATTTTATCACCCCCCAAGCCGTCAAAATCCTTGTCCCAAGGCAAATTCTCCCAATCCACCAAAAATCACGTTCTCCATCACACTATGATATTTTTAACTCTCTCAAATTGATTTCCCACGCTTACAAATCAAAATAATATCACAAAACCCTAATTGCTCCTTAAGTTGGATGTGTCAACTCTTAACTGCACTTTCACTTTAAAGAAAATAAAAACCAAAACGCACCCCCAACCACCGAAACTATCGATTCAAGACCACCAACAAACTCAACTTTCCCCTCCGACACTCACTCGTCGGCGAGGTCCTTATCCTCAACGGTATATACCATGCAACGTCTGCACAAAAACCAATAAACTCGCGTCTAGCTCACACAAACACGTTGTAGTGGCTTCCAAAAATATTTCCAATATCTGAGCCCTCCATGGCCTGTCATATCCACATTTCTTGTTTTAATATATGCATCCAGCATGCATGACGGATATTCAAATGAAAGGAAAAGAGAAAAGTCATCGAAATTCCAAAGAAAATCACTTCAAACTCCGGCTCAGTCACAGAAGTGGAAGTAGCAGTTCGTTCATAACTACCGCCACCATGACTGAACCTCACAGTGAGCCTGAGAATGTGCACATTCGGCTGCCAAAATGTAAACAGAAAAACAATAGCGAAACAGAAGGAAAAACAATCTCAATCTCAAGTACGAGTACAAGGATTTCGAGGATTCCATCAGCGAGAAGTTCACGGCGCGGTTTAACGCGGTGGGTTTTATGACATTTCAGGAATTTATGCGGCAACTCACATAACGACACGAGTCGATATCCAATTAGTCGGAGGCAGAACGCGCAATTCTCAAGGCAGTTTGTTATCCTTTTGCTGCATCCGTTAGAGAAGAAAAAAAAAAAAAAAAAAAAAAAAAAAAAAAGACGCAGCATTTCCATTTACAATCGACTTTCGTTTCTCATTACAACAGTTTCCACTTGAATAACAGACATATAGAAGAGCAAAATGGAAACTCCGAGGAAGGAGACATTGAAAAACTTTCCATCCTACGTTACGTATACCATCCAGAAATCCAGTGAAACAAGAATAAAAAGCATCGCAACACTTTCCCTCTGATTTAATCCAAAGCCGAAGTTTGAGGACGAACTTGGGCGAAAAAAAAGTTGGCTACACAGCACAACCCTGCGGCAGAAGCGGCACTCCAGTTCCACATTTGGAAGCGAGGACGAATTCTTCTTGCTTTTGTTTTATTGTTCCGCAGTCTACTTGAAAAATATTTTCTTCGTCGTGTTATCCTGGTGGTCTCCTCCTGTTCTGATTTGCTCTCCTCGGAAAGGGAAAAAACTTTTACCCTGTCTGCATCCTGCAGAAGTGTGTCTTAGTCATTTCTGGCTATAGAGTAAACATTCCGCATGATTTAGCCTTCACTTTCACGTCTACCAATTTAGTTGTTATTTTTGGCACAAGGACAAGAATTTATCGTCGATTTTGTTTCATTTTTCATCCTGTGTGTGTTTTAATGATGTTTTATATAGGTTCGGGGTCAAGCACTTTTCCCATGTGATGAGTCATGAAAGAGACTGTCTTTGGGTAGATGATGCTGCATTAATGATTAGCGGTCGATGGCGTTGAGTTTTGAAAGTTTTGTCGCAGTAGGTAAGGTAGTTCGAGGGGGGGAGTTTTATTTTTATAATGGATGCCCGTTTGCAAGGGATGTACTTTTAGAATCATTGGAGATGGGAATTCGCTTTAAACTTCCATAAAACTTTTGGGTAAAAATAGAGGATTATGACAGGATGGGCGTTGTGACTCAGGGATGTACTACAAGGCAAACCTAAAAATGCCCTATACGAGTTTTGAACTGCCCAACTCTTGTGAATGTTTATGACAAGCAACCGAGAGCATTACTGTCTTGAGAACAGTTAAGACGGCATAAGGCTGCAAGTCTCTTCTATTCGTCTCAAAAAAAAAAAACTCATACCGACAAATCAGTGGCGTAGGAAAGGGGCTCAGGGGGCCTGCGCTCCCCCACTTCTAGTCAAACAGCTCAGAGAGCTGTGTATTTTTTTGAATGGACTCCATTGGCAAGCATTTCATATAAAACTGAGATCTCAGTAGAACCCCCCTAAAAAAATATTGCGTACGCTACTGAGACAAGCGGTCGTAAGAAGCTTGCTCCTCCTGCTGTTGTACTGTTGTATCTTTTTTCATTAATTTGTGTTTATTTTTAGTGAGTAGGAAAATTGTGCTTATTTTTTTTAAGTAGGTATAAAGGGAAATTTATTCTTCCAGCGTAAAAATTTCCATTTCAAAAGTCTGGCAGCACTGTAATTGACATAAAGTTTTCAAAAGTGGGTAATGACTGTTGAAGTTGAATTTGTTTTTGATTTGATTTGAATTGTTTGTTTTTTGTATAAGGAAAGTGTGGCGAATTTTACGTCCGGCTTTGTTCTCAAATACTCTCCTGAATGAATTCGTATCAAGAGCTGTATTTAAATATTCCCTGAAGGCGTAGTGACATCCAATTGATGTTTTGGAGAACCAAATTTTTAACAGAAAGGGGGACTTCCATCATCTGCACAGTTCATGTTAAATAACTTGTTCATTTTAAGTCTGAGACTAAAAATGCTTATAACCAAAATTGTGGGAAATTTAATTGTTTTCAACTGTGGTGTTAAATATTTTTTTTCTAAGACAAGCATTTATTGACTTATATGCTTATATTCGAACTCTATTCTATTGAATTAACGACGTTATGCATTAAGTTTATTTTATGTTTTTTTTTGTCAGATTTAAGATCAAGTTAAGTCCAAAAATAACGATTGCAGGCAAAAAACCGTCATAACCCATATTGTAGAGAATTCAATTTTTTACAAGTTTTATAAAGACAATTTTTGATGAAAAGTTAAAAATAGGCAAGATATTCAACAAAAACGAAAGTCTTCTTAAAATTATGGATGACGACTAACGCACTTGTAGAACCTGGATTTGGACTGTCGATGGCTGCGAACATTGTGAAGCCTACATCTTCTTATTTAAAATGTAAGTTTTAACCAGTGGAATACAGGTCAATTTCTTGAAATTGTTAGCCGCTAATTTATTTGTCTATAACTCATTAACATGTTCCACAGATTGGACTATTACGGCATGATGTGTTTTATTCGCAATATGCATCTTCATTCGTACGAAACAGAAGACGGAAAACACTCAAATGAATGGTTATGGGAAGACATTCCACAGGATCTTCATAGACCTGTTGTGCCAGCTCCTTTTTGATCATCAGAAGTCAGTGCAAACAGAGATTCAGTGCTAGCCAAAATTTGATATAAGTCTCCTGCTCTGCTGCAGTACACTTTAGGACTGTTTTCCTTCTTTTAAAGTTCCCCTGCTCTGTCACTACGTATTAGGACTGCTTTACTTCTCCCAACGTTATCCCCAATCATCCAGAAATTGTATGAAAATTGTGCGCGAGGTTCGCATTTATCGAAAAACCACCTTTCAGCTCCCACATAACACAATTAAGCACTTAAATTCCCAGTGGCATTTACACCTCTTCACAGACGCACCAACACCGCACAAGAAAGTGCAAAAAAAAACTCACCATTCCCAAATTAAATTCCCATCATTGCCGCAAATTAAATTCCGTATAAAATCGGATTTTCTCCCAAAGTAATCAAGACACACAATCCCTGCCGAAGGACACCACAATCAGGCATGCGTTTGTCGAATGATTCCGCATAGTCAAAAGAATTAAGATTGACACACCATGTCGACTCGAGAAAGGCTCCAAATCCTCCTCCATCTGTCACTACATCAAATCAGAAAACAAAGCAAAAAATACTGAAAACCGCTCTCAATCTCTCATCAGTAGAGCACACCCGGTCTCAACTTCCAAGCCCCGCTGCGCGTATCACACAACGCACACACGTAATTTGATTTTAAAGTGTGGCCCCCATCCGTGTCAACCATCTCGCCCCGCACCAGCAGCGCGCGTCCCAAACACCAAAAGTGTATTATCCTCACACAACAATCTAATAAAATATTTAGAATTTTAGATTTCCAGATGAAGATAGGTGACTGATGCGGACGGATGCCTGGCGTTGGGCGTTGGGGTAGCGACAAGGCCGTTTCAGATCATACAACAGCCACACGGCAGCTTAATGTCGACTTCCATTTTCGCCGCACATTTTGGCGACCCAAACCCAAAGTGTCGCTGGCGGTGTTGGTGTTGGTGTTGGTGACGGTGACTGGATTCTCCTCGCGACAGTGGTAGCTGCCTAAATTATTTATTCCCGCTGGCTCATTTTTAATGCGCGAGGGTTGATTTCTTCCACTTTGCAAAGAAGGTATATCCATCTATACTTATATGAGAAATCGAGGATACCTGTACCGAAAACCGCTTTGACATTGACAGGTATCGGCGGCGGCGAATCTCTCACTCTGCGTTGCGAAAACGTCAAAAGTTGACACTTTAAAGAGGCGCAAATGAAAGATAAATTACACCGCAGGCACATTACTTATTCGATTTTTTTTTGTTCCGTTTTTTTTACCATTTTTGTTTTTTTTTTTTGTTTTTTCGAGAGCCTTTGATAAAGCATTCTATCGGTGGTTGCCCTGAAGGTGGAATATGGGCTCACGTAGAGGAGGGTCTTCAACTTCGAGCGCCACTAAGTCACGATTCGACTTTAAGTTGATGGAAAATCAAATAGACAGAGAAACGAATCAAATCGGAGAGATCCCACGGATGATGAGTTATATGTGCTATGCGATGGGGAGCAGGCCGCCGCCGTAGAGTTGGGGTATGGTACTCCATATCGTTTGACTTTGTATATACAGGCGATGGAGGTACGAGTACCTATACCTAGACCTACTGCTGCTGCTACCGAAGAAGTATCCAATTTGAATAATTTAACAATGGCTGTCAAGATTGTCTTCGTCTTCTGTTGTCTCTCTTCGGATCTATATCTATTCGGGGGTTTTTTATTTTTTGGATTCCGTCAGTACTTGGAAATATTTTTATTCATTCTGTTCCGTTTTTGTTTTTTGGATCCTCTGGCCGGGGACAGGGGGAGATGTTCACAAAAGAAGAAGAAGAAAGTCATCCATCATAGATCCACAGAAAAAAGGTCGTAGCAGACATGTTTTTATTTATTTCGAATCAATAGTGCATCAAGGCAGGCGTCAGTTGAGATTTTTAACTTTTTTCTTTTGGATATGAACTGAGGAGAATTTACATAATTTTGTTTATACATGATTGGAGCATCGGAAGGCTAGATGTCGGATGCGTGGAAGGATGCAAGAGATGAGATAGTGCTTTTCGAATTTTCAAATTTTCAAATATCTGTTAAAAATGTCTGTAGCGGTTATTGGGATACATTTACATACATGTATAGGTCAGAAGGTATCATCGAGACGATGGATACTGCCTGAGACGATTAACCTTGGAGGTTGAAGCGGTTTGGCCCTGGGAGCCGGAGCCGGAGCACGCATGTTTTATAAACGAGTGTGGAGCGTACCAGAGGTGGAAGGGGGAGTCGACTGTTTGTGAACTCCGAGCATGGTGGCGACTTTGAAACCAAGGTAAGGTGTACCTAAAGTGAAGCCATACAAAAATGCTGTAAACTAAGTAGGAACGGGCAAGGCCAAGTCGGTTGTATTTTAAAAAGAAGAGGAAATTTCGGCAGATTTGTGACTTAAACCAGGATTTTCAAAGCCATTCCCTTTGACTTTGAGTCTGCTCGAAACTTGTAAGTGGGAAACGATTGCAAGGTGTCAAAAATGAAGGCAAACAACTGACAAATAGCAGCTTGTCACCTTATGCTACCAACTGTGATGTTTACTTGTAAAAAACAAACTCACTTTTGCTATAGGAATACACTCGATAGAAAGTATTCCGATATTAGTCCCACGTGTAAGGGTCATACAAGTCCCGCTTCAGATCTTTATAACAGCGGGATGAGTCTTTTTAGTGTCCGTTGAAATGGGCTTGTAATTTCGTGGTACAAAAATGTGTATAGCTTGTCAAAATTCACTTATATTGCAACAACTCGTGGGGTAGTAATATAAGTCAACTACTCTCAAGACCAGCTAAGAGCTTGAACTATGGTTTCAGATAAAATTTGGAGAAGAAAGCAGTGGAAACAAGACTTGTGGATTATCTACTAAATATGTCAACAGACCCTAACACACTTTAAAAGAAAACAAATCTGGGTTTTCGGCTTTCTGCGTCTTTAAAATCAGTGCTAAGACTTTGAGCACGACTTTGAACGACTTCTGCAGAAGATATGGACGAAGGGGGAACAAAATCAATTGAATAGCTCCTGTGCTAACGTGGATCGACTTAACTTCCGTATATCTCATCATCCTAGGGGTCAAGTTTGAACCGGTTGAATAACCCAACCTTGTTTAAAATTTGAGCTGTTTTCCTGAAGCTTCTGTTAAGAAAGAAGGCACCTAAAATGAGTCTAAAAGACAGTCCTATAGTCTCCTCTGAGAGTCTGGCTGATTCATTTGACAAAATAAACGTGCTTTGCCGTAGAGATGGACATTGGACACGTTGTTATCGAATGATCTCCGAAACTGGAAGTGTAAACCTTTTGAAACTCAAGTATTTTAATTTTAGTTATGGTCTTCTTTTGAAAACAACAGTATTGTGGGCTTCGAGTCTTTATTGGCAGCCTAGGTCAAGCTTCTGTAAGTTAATTATTTGCGTGAATCAACCTTCTATCTGAAAAAAAACTCAAGACGCAATTTATGCTTCTATCGAGGGTGGAACCGAACTTGGAACTTATCGCTCAGCGTGTGAATGCACTTTCCAAGCCACTCCGTGATGGTTGTCTGACCATAACAAATTGTTCGTTGAGGTAAAATGTTTTTAATTTTAGGAAGCGCTCAGTATGTGTTAGAAAATTAGAAAAAATTGACTTAAGCGACCCATACACGTGGCACATTTGCTTACACTTCTTAAGTCCGCACGTTCACCCAAAAATTCTGTAACATCCACCGACTTCACCGGAAAAAGGCTCCAAGACTTGAAAAAAGGCCTGGTTTCGGTTTCATTTTCCACTGCAAGCATGATCAATTCAACTCCAGGAATGCTAACCCCTCGTCCTCGATCTTAGTCACACTCGCAGTCCCCTCAATTGCCTGCATGATTCACCAGTCCACTATAGCCATAAAAATCCAATTCTGATAGTTTCACTCTTCGATTGGCGCAGTTAAAACCAGACTCAATAGCCTCTAAGTAAAGATAACCCTTCCATAGACACATTTAGCGATAGGAACATTCTCACTTAAGCGGCCCATTCACGAGCCGCTAATGGAGTCAATCTGTGACTTTTGAGTCGTTAAACTTGTGGTTCCCAATGATAAGCACTTTATAGCCTCCTTGTTCACCTTCTATAGAAGCTTTGTCATTTTATGACAGGCAGAGTTTTATAGTCCTACAGGTCCATATCAGCTTGGTTATTTGCGGTGCGCGGACTTGAGAGAGAGTCTCTTGAACCCAGCGTTAACCCTCCTCCAAAAAAATGCACAATCCCAGTAGCCATACAAAGTCTCGTCTGTAGCCACTCCTAATGGAAAAAAAAAGAAAAGAAAATCCCTCACTTCGAGTGTCATCACTTCATCGTCATGTCTGTTGTCGCCACCGATATAGTTGCTGCTGCCATCCATTGCCACTGTCTGACAGCTGACTTAGAATGCCAGCGTCTCTTCCAGTACATTTGCATGAAATGCATTAAGATCCGCCAGAAGAAACTATCTCTTTCCAATTCCCGCCGTGATTTACTCCTATTTTATACCCGGTGCAGCCATTGATAAGATGCGCCTCTTCCACTCGTTCGTTGCCCGAAAAAAGGGTTCCTTAAAAATAGTTCTCCTCATCTGGCTGTGGTAGTAGATCATCATCTTGAGTGTTGGCTCCAATCTCCTTCGGGTTTTTGTCGTTCGTATACAGTTGCTTAAGTGGCACATCTCTCGGCAAGGAACATGTCTCCATCTCCAAAACGGAGACAAAAACAGAAGACACAAAAAAAAGAAGTACCGGCGCGGCTCACACACAACAACACAAAGTGCTTTGTTTAATCAGATACAAATATATCTTTTGGGTTTTGTTGTAGAGTTTTTGTCCGCGTCCAAGTGTCCCAAATGGTTTTTTTTTTCTGTGCTGTTCTCTTTCTCTTGCTCTCGTGTTGTTGTGGGCACTTGGGGCTGGTGATTAATGTCTCCATGGGTTTGTGTTTGAGTGAGTCTGGTCTGGTTTTCTTATCAACGCTCGTGAAATTCATGTGCGGTACCCACACAATTCAATTAACTGCCGCATTAGACATTACCAGCCAACACTCTTTGAGTTCGTTCCCTTTCTCTTGTTTTTTTTTTTTTTGGGTTAATTAATATTTAATAGTTTTTGTTCTAGGGGATGCATACGATTGGCTGATAAGAGTAATTGAGTTTAAGTATCGGGAACAAGTATCCCACGGCGCGGACACACGCCCCCATTTGGAAATAAAGGAGTGGTTCGGTGAATGATCGCACTGTGCTCCTGGCAGTGTGTGTAGGAAGTCGTTTTTGTATAATGGGCGCGATAAACCTAAGTGCGGTTTTTATGCCCTCATTTGCTATGCCTTCTTATACCTTTTGATTTTTGCATGGCTTTGATGACGAGTGGGCATTGACTTTGCGTTGAATTACTATACATATAATAGGTGAAAGATCGGAAGAGAGATCCGGAAGAGAGATCATTCATCGACGTTTTAAAAGAAATATTTCTCATGGAGGTTGGCATAAGCAAATTTTCACAATTTTCAGCTAACCCACGTAGCAATGAAGTTGCATGACACCTTATGAAAAAATGCATGCGCGTGAGCAAACAAATATTCAAAGCCCCCTAGAGGATTTTCTAAGAAGCTGCATTCTTATTTCGATTACATTTCAAAAATTAATTTTTTTTTTAACAACTTGCCGATCATGACAGCTCACGTAACATTGAGACACACTCATCTGGAAGTCAAATCATGGATTTTGCGAAGCGATTCATCTGTAAAAGCAACTATCCAATGCCGAAACCTATCACTTTAGCGGAGGTTCTAACCCATTTTCCACAATCTGTGCTATCACAAGATAGACGCAACTGTACTCACTTGTTTCTTCGGAGTAATCTCGAAAACTACTGAACGGATTTAGATGAAACCTTCACTTAAATATTTGCTGATGTTCTCTACATGCGATATACTATAACCTTATTGCGCCTTATTTTTTTCATTATACTAAAAAAATATTTTTCTGAGTGCATGTTTAAGAGTTCAAGTGCGATCATTTTTTTGTGACTTACTTTATTCAACTTGTCAGTTTATTAATAAAACTAAATCAATACGAAAATGCTTGAAATTGTTTCTAGATAATTCTTTTCCGAGTATTTTGAGATATAACTCTATTTTCTGGTCCTTCCATACACTGTGCTACAATAAATTGAAAATAGGTCTTGTATTAAATTGTGTTGAAAATAGGTCTTATTTGGTCAAAATGTGTTAACATTTTTTTTTAAAACGATTGTTTTGGATTGCAGCTCTGCTTTGGAGTTGGTAGTTGCTGAATTTGCACACAATTTTTGTCTTCTGGCAGGTCTTTCACGTATTTTAGGTGTGTTTGCGAGGCAGCCGCCGCCGGCGCGTCGGAATGACCGGAAAGACAACAAAAGTGTGGTGTGGCCTTAATGTGAGTAGGGTGCATATCGCTTTGTAAAAGGAAAAATAGCTCAGAGGTGAATGGTATAGTTTATTTAAGTTTGCTATGCATTTTTCTATTGTGACTTCAACACGCGTGCAGAATGTTAAAAGGCAACATTGTGAAAAGCAGTATTTTGTCAAAAGACCGATTCAGCATTTTGACTCCAACTCTATTTTATTTCGTAGCTTTATGTACATCAAAAGTCGTTCAAAGGACTCCTTGGTTCCTCATCCAATGCAGTCAGGATGCAGATAAAGGTAGAGGTCCACAACTACTGCTACTACCCACATGACAAGGTCGGTTAAATAAAGGCGCTTTCAATAACCCATTTACTGCTGTTAAAGTAATGGAAACCACATCGTTTAGGCAGTCAAAGTCGGTTAATTATCGACACAAAGTCGTCTTGAATATACCATATTTTTGTGGTTAAAATATGGAAACAACATCGTTTAGGCAATCGTCTTTACAAGCGGTCTTCCGATCATAAATTCCTCTAGAAACAGGGAACCTACAGCCGCTTATAACTGGCGCGGAATCACTCCGACTTTACGAGACCATATTTCGCCACAGATAACTCGTTCACGGGTAAGACGATTCGACGCCAGATTTCACTTACTTTGCTTTAAAGTTCCGCCACAGTTAAGGTGCGGACAGCCTTTGTTTGGATCTTTCTTTTGGACACTTAAATTTAAAAATTAAATAAAAACTAAATTGAATTAAATTAAGAAAAACCTCCCTCTGTGGCTTTAACATACACACCAACGTGATTCACACTTTTCCGTTACAAAATCAAATTTTCTGATCTCCCTCGAAGGCCAAACCACTCTGACAGTGACTCTGGCAACAAGAAAAAAAAAAAAAACAACTTCAGGCGGTCTCAGTTCTCTCAAATACATCTCAAGTGCATAGTGACGATTGATTCCATTTGTCGCGTTACACTGTCATCGACATCAGAATAGGCTTAGATGGAAATTTTTCGTTCCAAGCTTGTCAATGGAATTCAATTAGCTGCGCAGCATGAACCAAATTTCACATGGCATATGCACCCACCCAAGAAATAGTAATGAACCATCTGCATGCAGCGTTCGTATAAATTTGACTGACGATAGATTAGCGGGTCTTGTGCTTTGAAACAAAAGAGAAAATAAAACCCCAAGTCGATAACCTTATATCATTATTTCTATTTCCAAATTCCAAGAGCGCCATTAAGCAATTACGCTGCTCACTCGATCAGCCTAATGCACGACGGTGCGGCATACGCAAACGCATACTGCATGCCTAACTCTGTGTGAGATTTCATGTGAAGTAGTCCAGCGATGATGAGCCTGCATGGGCAGATTGAATTTCCCTCCGTTTTCCATTTCCAATCGGACGATAAATCGAATGACTCTTCAATAAAACTGATTAAAAGGCTCAGCACACCCTGTCCTCCTCCAAGGCGACGCAACTCAACGCACAATTAATATTTGACAATCGCATAAACAAAGAACAATCAATTATGAGTGATTGACTCCGTATCTAGATACATGAGTGTGGGTGGAGTCGAGTAAATTGCGGCTTAAATAAGAAAAACACAATTAGCCCTCGACAGCAGCACACTGCTGAGATGGAGAGAAATTTATGAAATGCGCGGACTTGGTGGTTGCTATTGCTATATACTCGGGGCCCGGGCCGGAAGAAGCTGTCTCGAAAAGATCGAGTTACATGTTTTCAATTCGAGGGAATTTTGCGCGCCGCAGCGTTCTGTTTGACTTGTTAATTTATTTTGATTGGAATTAGAATGGGAATATGGTTTGTTTGATCTACAGATACGGCTGGAGATGGATAGTGTGATGTGGCAGGCTCTCATATGCGCACAGACAGAGCACAGGCAGAGACACAGCGAGAGCATGGAGTAAGAAATCAAAAGGGAAATGTCTGAGATGTGACATGTTTGCTTTGGCACATGGGTAATCAATGAATGAGATCCTTGGCAGCTGTGTGCACATGCGAGTGATTAAGAGCAAAATCGGTCTGATGATGGCATCTGGAGCGCGTCATGTGGCCATATAGACTTCGACAGAAAGCAGATAAGTTGCAAAGTTGGTTCGGTCGCAACTCCTCGCATACTCAGTGAGTTATGTCGCTCTTCATGTCACTTACAGAGCGTAAGCAACTTATCATAGAAACCCACATCTCTCTCCGGGATTCAGGCGAACCTCTGTACAAAAAGTAATGGTGCTTCTCACACTCTTACACCGCATGACAAATTAAGTCGTCTAAACGACCCCAGATAACAGAGGGAGTAAAAACCAGAAACACAAATTTATTAACCTTCATCAGCGGTGCAAGTAGCCGCAACACGTTCACCCGATAAGATAAGCCAACCAAGCAACCAGGCAACCAACTAACCAACAAAACCAACGAAACCCAGAGCCTCAGCCAAGCGTTACAAATCGTCGACATCCCAAAGAGGAACAAAAACAAAAGGACTACCTGCTACCGCCGCCGCCGTCGCCGCACCCATCATAAATTCCCTTAAATAAAAATTAAAACCAAGACACATTTTGATTAATAATCCGAATTAACTCGGAGGGCAGACTTTTCGTCATCATCGCCGAAATCGGATCAACTTGTTACACATAACATACCCATGTGCATGTGCGGCTTTGTGTCATTCGCCTGAGGGTTGTCTACCGCCTTCAATTAATTTCTGTCATCCAAAAGAATATACACCAATTCGGTCTTGGACTATTTTAAGAAGGCTCCGAGAAGTATTAACCGACTTTGGCGGAGGAGGATTGGAGCAAACGACCGATGCGCCCCAAAGGCGAATGGAATACTGAAGAAGGACAGATGAGCTCGCAATCCGATTACAATGCCGTTTGGTATAGGAATTTGTTCCCCTTCGTCTTGTTGTGCCATATATGCAGCTTTGTGTCTTTTTATTGTTTTCATTTTGGTTTTAAACATTATTTTTCGATGTCGTGCACGGGAATGAGGCGACAAAGAACAAGGAAAATCCATTTTAAAACATTGTTTGGCTACAACTTGTTCAAAAAAACACAAAAACAACAAGCAACATCTACAACAAGTGAGTGGTTTGGCTACGTGAACACTATGGCCAATTAATGCAGTCGATTGCAGTATATCGTATGTCTGTTGTGTCCGTTGTGTCGGTTGTGTCGGTTGTGTCTGTTATATGTCCTGCGTGTCGTTGCGTCTACGAGAGGGAACAACAAAAAGAGCGCCTCACATGTCGCGCAATCGAATGCCAAGGTCCCCTGAGAGGGAGAGCGAGCGTGAGGATGTTTTATGTTTTATGTTTTATGTTTCTTATTGTTTTGTCGACCTGCTGTCCCATGCTGCCTATACCCGAACCTCTGTCCATGAGATGAGCCGCGATCCAACATCACTGCGCCACACCTTTTTGTGTGTATGTCCAGTGTCCACCTACAACGCCGGAGAACTTTGCTCCACGTCCAGGGTGCATCATTTTGGATGCACACACGCCGATCCATGTTGGCCGCGCCACATTGAATTAATGCAATTTTTTTTTTTTTTCTGTCCGTACAAATGTTTGGTAGCGCAACAGCCGATTCTCGCATGGGTCCGGCGAGAATGGATGTAGTTGCATTGTTTGTTAATTTGAAAATTGTTCGTTTTTCGTAGTCCGCCCACTCTAATATGGTTTTCTATAAAATTTCCTGCACGAGGACTGGCCGACTGGGTAGAAGGCGGCTAGTTGTCGACGACGACGGATGCGAGGTGTATACGTGACAAGGAGTCAACGATCGCTTAAAGCTTCTTAGAATTTACAACATTTCGAGGAACAACTATGAGATGGAGTGAACAGGTCAGCGAGTTGAATTACGCCAATTGTTTTGGTGTCGCTGGTTTGTGCAGGTCTTGGGCAAAGGCTTGCGGCGGGGAGCAGTATATGGAATGTGCGAACGGGCATGAGGATAGTCACATTCACATGAATCATTGAAAGGCTAGCAGTTGGATACATGACTCACGGCGCTATTTGACATTGGATTCCGGACGTACTTCTTGTCGATGGGCACATGTCATGAGTTCTGTTTTTTTTTTTTGTGCTATAGAGGACTGGACGTCCGAGATCGGAAATAATTCAGAAATAACGTTGTCATCGATTAATACAATTTTATTCCAACTTTTCTTGCCTCTGTTTTTCCAGAGAATACGTATTTAGGGCGCATTGAGCCGGTGAGACATACTAAATGGACGGATTTTCATTCATCCTCAAATTGTCAACAATTTCGATCGAAAATACCAGTTGAACCACATTCCCAATGATGATAGGTACATTATCTGCAATATGGTATGGGAAAATGACTCCTGAACTGAAACTGAAATACGTTGAACTAAGAGAACTAAGTGAACTAACCAACAGACTGCTAATTCCTAACTCAATTTGCAAGCTTCATAAACGCGCAGCCCCACAATATGCTTCTCCTTAAATAAGAACTACATAGTTCAGAACAAAACACTTTTCCTTGCGACAGAACTACATACAAACACAACAAACACTTCTTAGGTTCACTTAGTTCAGTAGTTCATTTTATCTCAACATTTTTGGATACGTTGATGAGGTTCTTTTTGTCACAATGAAGAGCAGACCCTAGTTGAACTACTGAACTAACGCTTTGTAAATTTTTGCCATCGAATGACCTATCCCTACATCCCTTTCTGTTGCTCTGTACGAACTTCTTGTATTTTTAAATTTATTTTCGAAATATGTTCCTAGTTCCGCTCTTCTTACGCGGGTGCTGCTTGAACTTGAACTCAGAACAAGTGTATTCGCCTATATAACAACAGCAGCTTTTATAAACAGGGTTTCAGAAGGTTAAGAGCTTTCGCTATTTAAGGCCTCGATGAAAGAATTGATCATACCTATAGTTATTACAAAATGTACAGGCCCAGATCTGCGTCGGACTGTAACTCCACTTAAACAGGAAAGTAAGTTAGCGCCGCAGTAAGTTAGCTTTTAAAACGACTCAACCAAGACGTCTGGTTTTGCTGCTTACAATTCAAATTCGACCCCTTCACTGGCAGTAAATATATAGATAGTCAGGTCCATATTTCAGAACCGATTGCCTTCAAAAATTGAAAACATGATTTCTTGAATTCGTTTAAAAATTTGACAGCAACTCGACATCGACTGTGTGCTCCAAAAAAACCCTCATCCTACCAGTTTTGCTTTATGGCGCCGAGACGATAAGCAGGAAAGGAGAGCCAATACTGGGTTCCTTCAAAAGAATAATTCTTCGACGGATTTTTTGGTCCTGTTTGCGAGGAGGGCGAATGCAGGAGCTGTACCAAGATGTGGATGTAGTCCAAAAAGCCAACACACGTCGACTACATTGGCTCGGTCACATCGAGCGATTGGGCAATAATGCTCCAGCTAAGAGGATCTTCGAATCCCAGCCCCCTGGTTCGAGACGAAAAGGAAGACCGAACATCCGTTTTAAAGACCAATCTATCGCGGATGCCAGGACGCTTGGTCGCGCTAACAGGAAACAACTTACCCGGGACCTCGGAGGTTGGAAGGCTGCAGTGTCTCAGGCAGAGACTCTTCAAGGGTCGGGAGCCCGCTAAGGAAGGAAGGACTTCACCGAAAAATGCATGCGACGTAGTTACTTCTTTTTACTGTGACCAGTCGACGTTTAGAGTAAACGCAAAGCACTTGTGGCGCAATATTCAATACAAAACAGCGCCACTCAAAAAACTCTAAGTTGGAATTGGGCTTTTTGCGGGATTCGACCCCTCGCTTAGTAGTCCAAGACACTAACCGCTAAGCCACTGCGCCTACAAAAGTGTAAATAACCGTGGGTAATATTCAACATTTCTTGAACTGAAACAGCATCCCGCACGTAAAATAAATAAATTAATAGATGTCGTAAAACTTCACTAAAAAAAAACAACAAATAACCTCACAAAAAAACACACCAACCATTTACTCGCGGCAAATCCCTCTAAATTGCAATAAATCCCCCCTAATAGCCACAACAATGCGCAACCATTCCAACTATGCAGCCTCATTAGGTTGACACAAATCCCACCTCTCGAACAACACCCAATCATCTGAATTTGAATAAACAAATTGCCACACCTCGGCGCCAAACAAATCACCTCATTGTTCATTTCAAAAAAAAAAAAAGTCTTAATCAACTCTTCGATTGTTACAACCTCATCTATGGGTGGCAAATCTTCAGCTACTATCCCCCCTTCCGCCCTAATGACTTTCTAATAAACCCAATTATGATCTGCCGAAACAAAGACCCGACTCGGATGCTGCTCACTGGCTCTTACTGTGAATGCACATAAAATATAGGAAATAACTCAATAAAACGGCGGAAGAGTATCTCCGCGCGTATTAAATCAGGATAGCTGCGAGTATCTGTGCGGTTTTATTGGTCCATTGTTGAAATTTAAACCACCGACCGGAGCGTGATTATGCAGTGACTCCGATTTTCGACGCGCGCTATCATCTTCTTCGGGTAATAAACGAAATTCTGCTCGTTTTACGACTCAGCACAAAGAATAAGGCGCCGCGCCGCACGGCGCTCTTCTCTCCGTCCATCCACAAACAGTCGTATAATTTCTGTTGAATTTTTTAATATCTGCAACGGAAATTCCTTGTGTACGGTCATAAATATCTGGCGCTTTCATCGTAAATTAACAATCGAACAATAAAGAATAAAGAGCCGAAGAAAATAGCTAAACAAGGGATATACGTGCGATCGCGCAGTTGACAACAATAAAACTGTCAAAAATAAACCGCAGTAATAAAGTCGATTATGTGCATAGTGGGGACAGCCGCCTCCTCCTCCTCACATTGGTCATTTTTAGGGTTTGGCATATCTATAGATACCTACAAAAAATAGATACAACCGGTCACATTATGATCGTGATCGTGGCTGCAGCTAGCTTGTGAATCATCATATCTCCGCGTGTAATGACCAAAGCGACAACAATTGTCGTTATGCGTCGCTTTGTGCAGCACGAGCATTTAATACAACAACAACAACGAGAATAACAACGAAAATAAGCAGACAAAGCCGTACTTAGAGTGACTTACGGTTACGGTACTGTTGCCCATCGTAACAGTGACAAAACAGACCACCAAATTGCTGGCAACAACAACACGAGTTATTAAGTATTCCATTCGAGTACAGTGTCTGTTTGTGAGTGGGTTACTTGCCTGGCGGTGGAGGACATGACGCATGCAGTTAAAGTCACCGTCAGAGGAGAGATACGCGTTAGAGATTGAACCGGGGCGCGCACTGTCCCAATCGTTGCTCCTTTTGTCTTCGGCTCGAAGTGGAGAACCCATTTCACTATATATGCGCCGAGTGCTGCACCTGGGTTTTTCACATGATAATGGCTCAAAAATGCATTTCTCCATTTGGAAGGCTTAGCCGTGTGGAAGACGTGACAAAAACCGAATTCTCTTTGAGAGTGTGCGCAGCGAATAATTCTGCATAATTTTCTATATAGTTTTCCAGTTTTCTAACCCACGGATCTTCTTCTCGAAAGAGATTCAGCCAAGAGTGGGGAGGGGTAAACACAACTCTGAGTTCTAAGCCTAAATGCCTAAGTTCGGATGATGATGATGATGATGTCGAGCGAGTTCATGAAGATGACTTTGCGCGGTGCACAGCTGGGAGTCTGCCCTCTCTGTCTTTGTTTGCGGTGACTTCGTGAAGATTTTAACATAGATATGCGATTGAAATGCCTAATTCGAGTGGCGGCCTATTTGGGTATCTACATAATACATCCGGCACAGTAAGATGTTCAAGATGTTGCTGAAGGAGATGACACCAACTTCAAAACGCAATTGTCTCAGACATAGGTACCTATATACTTGGAAATGACGTTTAGGTGAAACTATGGGAATGATTTCTAGAGAGAAGACATTTTTTTGACATCTAACAAGAGGCTGTCTTTTATTACAAAAAATAAGTTACACCCAAGCAGACGAAGCAACAAACTTTGTATCGCCTTTGGGGTGAAATGCTGTCATAGCATTTTACAAAACAAGCATAGGATCTTACAAACAAGCACTTTGAGTACATAGCGCCACGTGGCGCGAGTTCACAAAATGAATCCAACAAAACTAATCTAACTTATCGGGTCCAAAGTTTCTCTTTTGACACTTAACCAACGCAATTTTTAAATTTTTCGTTTAGGTATAGGTAAAGACCGGATAACAGCGTCAGATGGATAGCAGCGCCATCTATTGGATCCTAATAGACCCAAGAACCATCACAATAACCAAGCAAATATATCTTGGGAATATAATCTAAATCGGTTAAGCCGTTCAGAAGTTATACGCGGTCAACGGAGGTACCAACGAAAGCCTGACTTTTTGTATGCGCATTTGTTCACAGATAAAGTTCAAATTTCGATTGAATTTCTTAGAAAAAAAGTTGGCCCAACATGGAGCAACGTTTCGTGCTTATTTTCTATCGCTCAGGCAGTTCGTAGGTGTCTCTTACTGGAATATGTTATAGCATCGACTGGTAATCGTGTGGGGCTTGGTTTTCCTTCGATGGTCCCTCTCACATTCGAATTCGACGATTGCTTTGCTGTAAGGGGGAAATAAATTGCAATCGCTGGCTTACCTTGGTTTTTGCGGGATACGAACCTGGGACCACTCGCTTAGTAGTCCAACACACTAACAACTAAGCCACTGCCGATACAAGCTATAAAACTGAACGCATCTCTATCTGCATGTCAATTTGTCTGTCCGTTTGTATGTTTGTTCCTTTGTCCGCTTATAACTCGAGGACCCCTCATCGAAATTACATGACTTCTTTTTTTATTTTACAGCTACAACTTGTCGTCAGGTTATAGCATATATTTTGTTATGGTAGAAGTCAACCACGAGGGACAAATCAAGGACACGTACTCCCAAGACTTTCCAATATTTACCTTCCCAATTCGCCTGATTGTTTCCCATATACTTTTTTAAAAGCCTATGCATCTTCCCATGAAACCTGCTATAAAAATTGAATTCCCACTGTTACCACATTGCTTGTGTGTATTTATGCTAACCATCCAAATCATTGCGAAAACACAAGCCCAACCAACAGACATATATCTCCAGTAACTTCCCTATCGCATATCTATAAACTTTATGGCCCCATATTGCCAGGCCTGCCCACCACCCATAATTGCCGCCATAAAACTCACATTACGGCAATTTTGAGTTTCCCACCTCGAATTTCCTCATTGTTTATACTGGCATTGGTGTAGCCTGTAGCCTCTCAAAAATATTCAATAAACTTCTCCGTTAATTGGAGAAAAGCGTTGATATACACAGCCGCATCTATAACGAAAGATTTATCTGAAGATTTCTGTTTGCGTCTCACCACATTCATAGATACAAAAAAAAAAAAAAAAAAATACAACTTTGATTTGAAATACAATTAACCTGCAGTTGTATCCGGAATGGCCCTCAGGGGGAAGGGGAATCTCCATATATGCATTAGGAAAGCCCATTCGAATAGACGCAATTGTGTGTTTACGTTCTCGATTAGAATCCATCGCCTGGAGCGGCTGCGACTGCCAGTACGACTCTCATGATGATCAGATCCCCATAGGTCTTTGTTGAACGGGTATGTGTATGCGAGTATACAATGTCGCTCCGCATGAAGAAGACGAAACGATAGTCCCATATCCCATTAGCGCAATTTGTATTAACAATTAGCCGATGCACTCAAAAAGACCGCATTTCAAGTCCATTGGGACGTTCCGATGAATGATACACATTTTCCCAATCCAAAGGGAGAATAAGTGCATTCAGAAAAAGAAGCGTAGAAAAGGTTTAGGTACACTGGGTTTTATGTGGCACGTTCAGGGCGAATCTATTGAACATGATCTCAAGCAGATGTTGCAATTGTTTTCATTTTGTTTTGTTACATTTTTCCATTCATCTGTACAGAAATGACATATGGAAAGGGGTTCTGTATATAGAGTTAAGATTAATAAAAAACGAACCAAATTGATAAACAAAGAGAATTTTCGGTAACTATCCATCCGCATCCCTCCAAGATGATAAATAATAATCTCGCGAGGGCATGCACAGCATCAGTGGATGCATGATGTGAGTGTGACTGCGATGGTGTTAATGCTGATCGAGCATGACGCATGGTGTTGGTGTTCGTGTTCCAGCGACAGGAACAACTGCTCCTGCGGGTTAATTGACGAATTTGTGTACGATGTGTCAGAACGCAGAATCGATGTGTGGTTGCAGGAATTATACGCGGTGGTGTTTATGTGTGTCAAGGATAATCAAAATTGAATTTCATTGTGGGGGATGTGTATTTATTTGGGAACAATTTGTTTTGATAAACAAAACGATGCCGCCGCCGGGGGTTCAACCGACTATGATCGTATAAATCTTTTAATCAAGTAGTGGCCGGGCCCATTAGTCTTTGAAATTGGAATTGACACCCGCAGCAATCCACTCAAGCCCATGAGTGATGAGAACTGTACGAAGGGGGAAACGGATTTTTTCACTAAGAGTGTTTTTTTTTGTTTTCTTTCTCTTTTTGAGACATCAAGACGGAAAATCTGATGGATGGAGGTAGATGTACTGCCAACAGTGGTTTTCCACTGTCACCCATCGATAAGAGGAAATCGGACTTAGATCTGATTTGTCTGAACTGAATTTCGAATCTAACCACTTCCGGAGATCTTTAGTTTTTCAACAAATTTTTTCTTCAAAATTTCTGCACACACACAGAAAAAGGTTGGCAGTCAGCCTCTGTTAATAATTCTAGAAGATTTAGAGGTCTGAATCGCCTTAGACTCGTTTGCTTATTTACTTTTTTGGAAGTCTCTGCTAAGTTTTCTTAGTGTCAAACGCCAAAAAGGTCATAAAACCCCGAAAAAGATTAGCTCGCAGCCTCTGTAAATAATTCTAGACGATTTGAAGGTCTGAATCGCCCAGGAATCTGTGGGTGATTTACTTTTTTGGAAGCCGTAGCTAAGTTTTCTTAGTGTCAAACGCCAAAAAGGTCATAAAACCCCTAAAAAGATTAGCTCGCAGCCTCTGTAAATAATTCTAGACGATTTGAAGGTCTGAATCGCCTAGGACTCTGTGGGTGACTTACTTTTTTGGAAGCCGCAGCTAAGTTTTCTTAGTGTCAAACGTCAAAAAAGGCCATAAAGCCCCAAAAATGATAAGCTCGGAGACTCTTAAATTAATTCTAGAAGATTTGAGGTCTGAATCGCCTAAGACTCTGTTGCTTATTTACTTTTTTGGAAGTCGTAGCTAAGTTCTCTTAGTGTCAAAAGCAAAAAAAGGACGAAAGACCCAGAAAAAGGTTAGCACGCAGCCTCTGTAAATAATTCTAGAAAATTTAGAGGTCTGAATCGCCTAAGACTCTGTTGCTCACTCACTTTGGAAGTGCGGCTAAGTTTGTCTAGTGTGAAAATCCAAAAAAGGACATAAAACTCGAGAAAAAGATCAGCTCGCAGCTTCTCTAAAAGTTTTAGCAGTTAGAATCGTTTAAATTTTTTAAGGATTTTTTTTAAAGGTCGGAAGTTCGCTTGATAAAACACACAAAAGGAAAGCAGCAAAACTTTATAGCAACCTAGAAGAAGACTATAGAGGTCAACGAAACTTTGAAAACCACGGAAAAAATGCCTCACGGTCGTCAACCTCTCTGTTGTGTTCAAAAATAGGTGGACCGTGCTGATCGCAGGTGGCAATCGCTTGGCTAACTGACGGCAAATTGAAGTGAAAGATCAACCACTTTTAAGGGAAAACTAGACCAACAAGTGCGTTCAAAGAATCGACTGTCCAAATTCGACTGTTCACACAAATGGCTCAAAGAGGTCTTGGAAGAATTAGTGATGCAGCTTGTTTACCATCTGCATCTTAATGGCGAGATCATGACATTTATTTATTCACTCAATTCCTCATCATTAGCAAATGGTATTTTTTCCCATAGGAAAGCTCTCCATATACACTCTTATGAGGGGCAACTGCCTCACCTTGAATGGCGCAGCCCGCGTCTTCCATAATCGAATTCGAAGCATCATTCCTTGTGGCATTCCCCAACGTCCTCAATCAGTGGAAATCAATTTTTCACTCTGATTACCATGGCTCCCTGTCCAGTGCTACTATACACAATCCACCGATGGGAATAAAAAAATGAACAACCAACCAAAGGCACCGCCAAAAGGGTTTCCATTGCCAATGCGCGCGCTTCTTTACCGGAGAGATCACTTGATCAATTGAAAAATCGAATTGCAAGTAATTTTATTTCCCTACAGCAGAACAGCAGCGCGGAGAATAATTGCGCGAAAAATTGAGATGCATCTCGGGAGTGAATACGGTGCAAGTGGCGTCTGTAGTCCGGGATCGATTCGGCGCATATGATTATAGGACGGCTGGGCACATGTGTCGGCGACACGCGATACAGCACCCAGTCTGGGCCACTGTGACTAAGCGAATTCCCGACAAAAATCTCATACGGAACGGGAGGAAGCAAACTTCCGAGAAATTTACGAAATTTTAATTGCTCCATCATGGGGCCAATTGTGGTTCGCGCGATCATCTTTGGGTGGAATGAGTTTTTAATAAGCCAATACCAAAACGACGGTACAAAGATTCACTTAGAATGGGATTAACACAGACACACAAAGGCCGAATCGAATCGGCGCAGAGGATCGTTTCGCGATCTTCTTAGTGGTTTACGATCGAAATGAATTATGACCGCAGACCACGCAAGCTCGTAAAAGGATCATTAATATTCCGGTGTGACTCTGTTCTGTTGTTAGGCCTAAGACAAGCGCGGGTAGAATCATCAACGGGATCTCTTGTCCTTACCGAAATCCACTCGAAGTCCCTCAACTTTTAATGATTTTTTCTGGAATAAATTTACAGACAGGTATGATGAGGGTTTTTTTTTTTTTTTTGGCGTGTATTCCCTTCGGATGCATGCTGTTTGGTGTATTGTTGGGAATTAAGGGAACACCGCTGGCTGTATGGACTGGACACAGACAGATGAATGGTAGTCCAGTTTCTTCCTCTCCTATAAATACAACGGCTGTCGTGTTTCGGTTGGTTCTTCTTTTTTATTTGGAGAATTTATGAAATTTTTTGATGGAATTCACGTAAATCATTGCCGGCGGATGGGTGTGGGCTGGGACCATCAGAAACTCTGCAACATGTGTGCTGCATGCAATTTTAGGGTGTTTCGCTCATATGAGCGTATCCGTATATATCCAGATAATTAAATTGGCAATTTTAAAAGTTCCTTTTGATATATTATGACATTAGCATGGGGCGGGGTGTATTAATAAAGGAAAAATGTTGCTCATTTTTGGGATTTGGATTTTATTTGTTTGGATTAGGCCCTTGGAAGTGGATGGTGATGTAGGGTGCAGGGGCACTCCATCTACATTGTGGGCCTTTGAGTTGATTTCATGTTTCATTTAAAAGGCAGTCTTACCTAGAAGTGTTGTATATTCTTATTGGGGCAGCTGTAAAGCGGGTACGTACCTGGAAAGAGAAAATACAAGCGGTTACAAAAGATGCTGATTAAAAGGTGAAAGGAATATATTTTTCAAGCTAAAAACGAAGGTCCACGATGTTCAGAATGTTTCTCAGGTCTCGTCAGATAAATTCGATGCTGGAGAGGCGCAACCACCTCTTTAGACTCCAAGTAAACCCCTACGATCACAAATATAGTACTTCAAGACCCTTCCGTTGGGACCTAATCCCTTTAAGACGGTTCTAAAATCAAAGAACGGTTTGAAGCTATGTGAAGCACTGTCTCATAGTCTATAGAGATTCATTCAAAATATTGAGAACATATTATTTTCTGTACTTCTTGGCAATTTTTTCTCTCTGTTATTTATCCCCTTGCGGTCAAAGGGTTTTGACCTCATTTTTTGCAATTTAAGCCCCAAAAGTTCAGCTCTTACAACTGATATAGAAAATTTGTATCCACTTATATATATATCTCCGAGAAATTCAGGTCTAAAAAGTGAAAACCGCATCCGAATCCGTTTAGTAGTTCACGAGATTAGTGCCGTCAGAAGATGTACTAAAAAAAAAAAACATATAACCGCTGCAGACCTATCGGGACTGGGACTATTCTCGAAACACTACCAGCTATAAGAACCTAGAACATATAAGAATAAATGGACCGATTTTTAAAGAAATCGGTACAATAGTTGTTGAGTTTAAGCCGGACAAAGAGTCTACAACTTTTAATTATACAGATCTATACGCTTTGAACGATTGTTAAATATTTATCTGTATTCAAGAAGCTAGGTCAAGTTGACCTAAATTTGTCTGATAAGGCAACTTTACAAAAATCAAAGATTCTGTCAAAAATTCTTAAAAAAAGTGGTTAAAAAAATAGTCTAGTTCAACAGCCGAGGTAAGGTTCTAAGCATGCACATCAATGAAAAAAACGGTACAAGTAAGCAAAGAAACACAATGGACCAGCAAAACTACTGGCCATGCTGCTATCTTGAACACCATTAAGAACCTTCACGAAAACATCGACTACACCACACCAGAACTGCGGTTTGATAAAAACTTCCAGGTCTACATTCCTACTAGATTATTCTGGGAGGAGGATGCATTCCTGAATGATGAATCGATCCACTCTTACACGGATGGTTCCAAAACAGTGGACGGTGTTGGTGGTGGTGTCTTCTCAGATAGACTAAATCTTAGTCTCTCCTTCCGTCTTCCTGATCACTGTAGCGTTTTTCAGGCGGAAATAATGGCGATAAAAGAAGTCTTATCTTGGCTAAGGGAAAATGTGATATCTGCTAAAGATATCCGTATCTTTTCTGATAGTCAAGCTGCCATCAAGTGCCTGGAATCGGTCTCCACAAACTCTATAACAGCCCAAGACTGTCGTTCATCTCTTATAGAGATGGCGGAGCAGTTCAATATTCACCTCTGTTGGGTGCCGGGGCATAGGGACATCCCAGGTAACTGCAACTGATGAACTCGCCAAACACGGAACTACAATACCTCTGCTTCCAATCAAGGATTCCATAGGTATTCCAATCGCTACTTGCAAACTCACAATTAAGCTGGATGCCATCGAAAGAACAAATCTCAGGTGGACAACCGGCTCAACATGTCTAGCGACAAAACAGATCTGGCCAAAGCTGGATCTAAAACGCTCTAAGCATATGATCTCCCTCGATAGGAAGCATATCAGTGCTATTATAGGTGTCATCACGGGACACTGCCTTATTGGCAGGCATGCAAAAAGGCTTGGCGTATTATGCAACGATTTTTGCAGAAGCTGCTTTGACGAGGAGGAAGAAGAAACTATTCTTCATCTTCTCTGTACTTGTCCAGCGCTCTCACAAAGACGAAACCTCCACTTAGGAGCGTTCTACTTCAATGATCTGAACGATCTCACAAAGATAGATATTCGTAATCTCCTGCGCTTCATTAGAAGCTCCAACTGGTTCAACGAGTAGGAAGAATAAGTATAGATTCATGTGGTATCACAAGGGACCTGATAAATGGTCTAAGTGTGTCGGATAGCCGACAGCCACTTCAACCTAACCTAACCTAACCTAAGCAAAGAAAATCAACGGACTTGTAGCCACCTTTGGATATAAAGTCGGTGAAGAAATATCTGTTCCTCATTATAAAGAATTATTTCAAAGGACGCCTCTATCTCTATGAAGCTAAAGATTCCACTCTCAAAATGAAGCGAACATATAATTGCTCCACGTTGGCAAGGCTTACAGACAGACCTCTGAATTCACTGAAAATGATTTGAATTCAGGCTTTAAAAGCCTACGATTTATCCATCCACAAAAGATCGCTGTCAATGTTCACCATTGTGTCAAAAGAACAAGAAGTTTAAACGTTCAAACCTTCACTTTGCCTTCGATCTTCTGAGTAATAGCAGCGACTTTTAGCAAGCTTTTCGATAACTGATAGGGACTGAAAACCCTGCTCGATATATCGACAGTCCGCTATCAAGTTCTGAACTTCATACATAGGTACATCCAAGGCGGCACAAGACTGTCACAAACCTCTTAAGTAGTTTGTAGGTTGCTAAACAGTTTGTTAGAGTGTCCACTGTTCAAAATGTTCAAAATCTTGACGAACTGACTGCATAAAAGTTCCAAACAGATAGTAAGAGCCACTTTTCCAAAAAAATGGAAAACAGGCCTACCCTTGTTTAAATCCATTTCGTCAAGGACTGGAATTTGTAATTGTGTGTTGTAACTTGCATTGCAAGTCTCAGAGTTTTTGTTTTTTTCCCTTCGGCGGTTTCGTTTTAAGCCCTTGCTTTGGATTCTCTGCTGTGAGGCATTCCCATTTGGATTTCTAGACCTATTTACGGGCACGACATTTATATTCGCTGCTGTTGACGTTGATGGTGACGACGACGTCATTACGCATCAGTGGGTGGATGCGCCCATTTAGAAATATGTGCATTTGAAAATTGTTTGAAGTGCCTTCTCAGAATAAAAAAACTGTCAAAATAGCTAAAAATTTGTGGCAGGCTCTCAAAAAAGGTCCCATAGTGCAACTTTAGTCGCAAAACGGCAGACACCTCTCATTTATTGGCTACAGTGTTGCCAGTGTCGACAATTGAAATACACATTTATAAAGACGCCTTAAAAAACAAAACTTTGGTCCTTCCTAGCTACATGGGTCTTCACTGCTCTCAAACTGAATCGAATTTAACAAATATTCAAATATTTTCAAAACATAACCTCGTTTAATAAAATTTTGAATTGGACTAAAATAATTTACCCACTTGAATGTTGAATGGCTTCATCAAAAGTTGGAAAACAAAAACAACAACCCTATTACTGCTGGATGCGAATTCGCCGAAAATTCTTTCTCGCTAAAATTCCACCATCCACACTAACGGAGTAAATAATTTGTTTGGCCAAACCATTCAAATGCGCGCAAAGCAATAGCAAGGACATGGACATTTCCACATCGTAAAACATTCATATTTCCTGTCCATGAAACTTGCAGAACTGCAATTTACTCGTGCAGTTTCTGTTTTCCTCTTTAGCAATCAAATTCCCATTTTCCGCATTCATGCTCGAGATTTAATTCTAATTGCGAAAATCCCTCACATCTCCGACTCGGTGTGCCATCATCTAGCGCAAAGTTATTTAAAAACGTATCCATATTCGGTTCGTGTATAGGTATGGTACATCCATCGACACAGTCACATCGAAAAACAAATTAAATTCCACATTTGCAAGTACACATGTTGCCACCGATGAATTAAAACAAAAATAAAAATAAAAAATATATGTAAAAAAGGGAAGAAGCATCTTTTGTTTCATAAATAATCCTTTAGAGGATATACAACAAATTTACACACGCAAAATTAATATCACACAAGCTCGCACACCCGCCCTTCGTCATGGGAAAATTTAATAAGAAACAACCAAGGGGCGGCTAACTTTAATTTTTCAATATAGACAGAGGAATGTTTTTGATTTCGTCTCTCCCCCCTGTCCATGGATGTGTGCCGGTGGGTGTTTCTGTGTGTGTGCGTTGGTGAGTCGCCTGCAAAGGTCCACAATTTGCATAAATTAAAAGTTTATAAAGCAACACAACACAGAAGCTATACATAGAGTATATGGACACACCAAACATAATTTCCAAAGGACGACAAGGACGAACGCTTTTATAAGAATTTTGCATATATAAACACGTAAATTAATCTGACAAGTGATACACTATACAAAATACAACGCCAGGCGACATCTATGGATTCGAAACTGCTGTCGTTCGTGTCGTCGTCGACCGCGTCCGTCCAGCCGTAGGTATGGCAAGCCTGGACTCTCCAACTTGCACAGCTGGTGGCAAGGGGTCGAATATGCACAGTTATAAGGCGGGGGTAGCACACACGCCTGGGTGTGAGTGCCAACAGCCCCGAACGGACATCAACATCATCTCCTCGCCCTCTGTCTGTGTACGCTCTGCATTACCACCGCGCGCGCGCTGCCCCAAAAAGACAGACAGACAGACACATGAATTTATGGCAATTTAAAATGGACATGAAGTTTGCCAAAAGTAACCAAGTGAATGTGCCGTAGCAGCGGCGGAGAGATGACACTGCATTGAGGGGTTCACCGTTCACCGTTCATGCCATGACGAGGAGTTCGGCCAAACTCTTTGGGGTTGAATTTTAATAAACTCGGATTTTGTGTGAAAGGACCTCGCCTACTGTTTGTGCCGCGCGCACTAAAACGAAGCAGTCGCACAATCAGAACTGTGAGGCAAAGGCACTCCTTCATTAGGAGAAGCGCAATAAAATTGCAATGAACGCTAAAAATAATACACAACTCCGCCGCAACCGTAGACGTGTAGCTGACTGTAGACCTTTGCAAGTCAAAATGAGTGCCCGCACTGAAAGAGGGATCTCTGAAGTGAGTTTGAATTTCCTGCAGTTTTATTTCATTTGCGCGCACGGACTTTTCAATTCACGGCCCCACCATACCACAGCCCTTTGTGCGCGGTTATTTATTTATTATTGCCTACCACCCACTCCCGGCGGAGCCTGCCTGTCGGTCTAACTGATTTCGCGAATTTGAAATCGTTGAGCATTAATGAACCGCAAATAAATAATAGGGCAAACTGGGGGTTGATTTAAAGATGCCTGAGGATGATTGAACTTTACACAGTGCCTCCGGTTGTGGGGTTGTACAAAAAGTCACTTGAACTTTTTGCGCGGTGGAAGGCAATCAGATTGTGGCCTGATTGCGTGGACTTTTGAATCGATGCGCAGCCTTAACGTTGGGAATTAATTAACTGAATTGGATTTCTGGAATAGCTAACCAGGAGAGTGTGGCAGATGGATTTGAAATAAGTTTGGCCGGAAATGGGGTCATTGAGTTGGTTGGACGGCGCTTGGAGGTGTTGAGTAATTAACGATGGAAATTATGGAGAAACGGACCTACCCTACCCACGGGTGGATGCTTTTGGCGAGGTTTTGCTTGTAAAATAGCGTGAATGTCCCGGGGAGTTTTAAGTGTCATTTAGTCAGGTATGCTGATTGAGAAGTTGTTCAATCAGTTCTAAGATTCTGTTTAAAAATCAATTATCCAGGGGGTTATATACACCCATAATCACCGGCTCACTGCGAGTGGGATGCGATGGCCTGGGAAAGACAGTGTGGGTAGCATTTGAATGCGACATCATTTGTTGATTCAAGAGGTCTACTCAAAAGTCAGCCGATTTTGGCTAGTTCCGTGGCAAAAAATCAATGGCGACGGAGAGGTACCTACAGGCCCGGACGAAAGCCATTAAAATTTGTATTCGTTGCCAACAAGACGGGTCAAATTTTGGACAGTCCAAAGGCACAATAGGCTCCTCTAAGAAGCCGCAGTGCCAAAGCTCATTGAAAGCTCTCCCGCCTTACAATCTAATACCGACTTAGAAAAATATGTGCACGACTGGGTCGCATGGAACTTGCTCATTTATATTTTTATGGGAAGTCAAGTTCGGGCACTTATACAGGAACGAACTCAGGCGATTTTCGATCCCCTCCGTCTTCAGTATCAATGAAGTCAGAACTGTCATTTGGGGAGTAAAAATACAAAAATTCCAACAGGACTCTGAGGTTGCGCCCTAAGCTAGTTTGACACAAAGTTTGATGCAAAACGGCGCAGTCGCTTAGGCTGTAGTCAAATAAGCAAACTGGCTTAATAAGGAGAGTTGAACGTCCCAACAAATCCTGAATAATCAGCAGAGAGAAATCCAGCTGTCAAAATGCAGGCTCCGAATAACTTGAAGGCAACAGTGCTTAGCAGTTTTTGCTTTATACGCTGCCAAATTCAGAAGGAAATTAACTTCTTCCTCAACACTCCACCCTTCAATCTTATTGACGACCATCCTTTGGAACACCCTTCGCAATCAGTCTCTTTTCCACTTAACCTGTTCAATCTCCTAAACGGTCTGCCTACACACAGTCGCACTCTCACATATCCAGTCTCGTTTACTCTATCCCTTTGCATAACCCTATTTCCTCATTTTTGGACATGTAATTTACTGCCAAGTATTTTTTTTTATTCTTCCACAACTACAGTCGTAACCTGCCACAAATTCATCAACCGGCAGCAGTAAGCAACAAAAAATGAAAAGAAAAGGGAAGACCAAGGATTTATTCATTCATGTGTGGCATGTTGCGAGCTCCATAACCTCCCACCGCTGCTCCGCAAGTCAAAGTCCTTGCTGGGAAATATTTATGTAAATCACCATAAACACATCGTGCGGTGTATTTATGTGTCCTACACACCTCGGTCCACAGCCGCCCTATCCTGCTTTTGTCAATAACAAACTTAAGGATATGTAAAAATGAATGCTTTCTGCTACAGTAGGAGAATCATGTTCCGGAACAGATTCCTTTCATACAACATACATGGACGAGGATATGCTGAAAAATAGTGTACGTTATGGGTGGTATACGGTATACCGTATATACCCTATATCGTCGTCCTTTTTGGGATTTCACACCCGACTGGGAAGGACAAAAATTCGAATTACCTCTGATTCCTCAAAAATATCGAATCATGGAAGAAACTCACTGAACTGATACGGGACAAAGCCAACGACGACCAAGGATATATAGCAGGGATAAGGAATGAAGTTCCAGTTCATGGTCCTTTGAAGGATTTTTGTTAATTTTCATGTCCCTTCTCTATGTACAAATGCGATGGGTGATAGATGGATGAATGCCTGGCTGCCATATATATATATATGGAGAAGGCGGAAGGTGTCCTTGGGCCCCTGACTCTATTGCGCCATGAACCTAACGAATCATGAAATACGATAATTGGAGTTATGTATTTGTCAATACCCCACAATGGAAATGTCCCCAAATGTCCTCTTGCTCGAAAGAAATTACGTTCCATAAAATTTGTGTATACCAAGTACGAGGACTCTAAATGCGATCATTATACCACACAGCCACACAAAGATGCTGGAGACCGTAAAACTCTACCATGATGCCACAGGACACGTAACATTTACATTCATTTCATTTTTTATTGAATGGGACATTCAAATCGTATTGTTGCAGAGAATGAACGTTGACTTTGACCGCACATCGACAGCCATAGATGGCGTGTGTGTAATTTAAATGGTTGACCGGTCAACGAACATCCATATTATCCTGCGTCATTCTTATCATCATCAACGTCGTACACATCATTATCGTTGTGTGTCGGTATAGCTGTCCAAGACTTAGTTGTATTAAAATTTTGCACGAATATCCTTGCGCATATATACGGTATAGGTACATGGCTTAAGGTTAGAATATAAAACTTCTCTGTGCAGCCCACAACAAAAATGAAAGGAAACTTGCCTCAGCTAGGCGATGACCTGGATGTTAAATGAAAGGTGATATGGAAGCATCGCTATCCTCCAACTGGCCCCTGCTAATAATCACAGTTGTAAGGATTCCCTGACATTAGAGATTATTACAGCAGCCAAAGGTGATGGTCAGAATAATAATAGTAAAATTTGTGTCTTCAATTGGGGTGGTGCGGTGTTATGGTGTACTGCCATCTCCTTCATTGTGTGCGCATTCCACACGAGTTACCTTTAGAAGTCTGCCTCTCGGTGGTCCTGTCTCTCTGTCTTACTGCTGACCTCGTTAATAGGATTTTTACCATAGTTTTTCGTTTTTCGTCTTTCGTCGTCCTCTACTCGTATGAAATTCGAGACGATTCCTATCCGTGGCCGTAGCATTTCGGGGCCAAAGTGTCCTTTTGTAGAAACTTTTCCCTGCCGATCCGTGCGGTCATTAAATATGGAAATGTGTGAAGTTTCGGCCCTCTATACCTTGTTTGTTCGACCTTAACGGGGAGATCTTGGATATAGAATTTATGGGATGCCCCCCTGATTAGTATATGGGATATACGTGGACTTGGACGTTGTCACAGGAATTAAAACGATCCTCTTTGAAAAATGTCCACGCCACTAATTGAAGGAGAAAAATTGAATTCATTTGTAATTGAGATGATGTGCGGCGCATAGGGAGGCGGACCTGGACATCGGTTATGGTCTGTTTTTGGATTCCGGTCAGGCATCGATGTCGATGTCAATTACGGGAAAGTTTTAAGCAAACCGATATACGAATGAGGGGTGGGAGAAGTTTTTTTTTTTTTTTTTTTTCAAATGCCAGCTCATGTAGAAAGGTGCGCCTAGGATTTCTAAATGGGGAGGGAGCGAATGGTGGTTTTGACAAGGATTTGTATACCTACACGTGCGCGGTGTGCGTTAACTTGGTTAGTTTAGAAAATGAACTTGGAGGTGTTACAATTTGTATTTTCAAATTCAAAAATGTAGGATGTCAAATGAAGGACAGATTTCCTGGACACTCATTTCCTAACTTTTCGGACGATTACCGTCAAAACTAGAGCTCAAAAACTCGCAACTAACTGCTAAAATTACGAGTTTGGCAGATTTATCAAGCTCATCTTCCAGAAATGTAATGAAAGCTGACGATATTCAAAAAAAAAATCGAGTAGAATATAACTTTAAATGGTGATGAAAGTTTCGAAAACGAGCCTCCAGACCATCGCTGATATACGGAATCTACCCCCTGGTGACAAATTGGGAGTTCGTAAGCAAACTTTATAAATCTTAAAATATAAAGCCTTAAAAAGGTTGAAAGTAAAAGATTGACATGTAAATGCAGTGCTGGGAAAACTGACGGACCGACTTTGAGCAAACTTCGCAGGCACACTCTCGGGGCAATCTCAAAGACTGTCACAAAAATATGGGCGCAAGTGATTTGGTGATTTCGGACTTCGAGGCATACAATACATATAAACCAGTGGCGTCTCGTCAGGGTGTGCAAGGTGTGCATTGCACACCCTGATCTAACGAAAATAAGTCCCTCATCAAACACTGTGTAATAATAATTACACACAAATAATGATATGCACAATTCCATAACCCATAAAACCTCCATAACACAGCCAACAGCTACAGCCTACACCATACCTATTCATATTCATCCTTTATAAATTATAAATCTTCTTTCAAAATTCCTTCACCACTGAGAAAAAAAAAATTAACTCGTACAAAAACTCGCTGTGCACCATTCTGTTGATTTCATCAAATAAATTCATCCAACTCCAAACTATATCCCTCTACAAGATTTCTCCAGTATTCATCCCCATCGTCACTCGTCACCCGCACGCCGCCGTACTTAAATCGCTTTACTTTGATGAACTTGTAGTGAACTCGTGCGAAGGTTCTCTGTGCACGGGCTGTATTCATTTTCTCTTCTTTTGCATCTGTTCTGTTCTATTTCCTTAAAGCGGCATAAGTCAAATATACAATGTATTACATCGATACTCGTGCAAACAAAAGCTGTGCACGAAAGCCGATGAATGAATGGTTGAACTTAGCTTTTCGTTTAAGTGGTTGGGGATTGGGGTTGCAGTTTTGTGCGGTGCTTTTGATTTTGTATGCGGAAGTTTTATTTTTCTATATTTTATTTTGAAAACAAAATAAGATATCAAAAACAGCAAAACAATGATTGAGAAAACAATAAATGGGACGTGTTTTCAGGCAATTAATTGATATTTCTAAAAAATCTATAATTTTAAAGAATTTGCACACCCATCTAAATAATTCACGCGACGCTGCTGATATAAACATAGGTAAAGGTGCTTCAAGTTTGAAGATTATGCGCGATAAAAATATTCATATTTAGTGTCCACTAAAAATATACCCACTGTGACCTACAAAATATTTGGTAGGACTACATAAAAGCGTTTGGAATTCCCTTTTTCATTTATTTGGGTTTGTGTATCGGCTTAAATGGATCTTGGACAAAATATGAAGAAATGGTTGCTGGAAAATAATCTGCACTTATGGGTCGTTTCCAACTTTTTTTAAATTAATAAATTAGCGGTTAGATCGCCATATAAGTCACATGGTCCAACCTTCTCACAACCATTCGTCTCTGTGAGTTTTAATTTTCTGGGACTGGGATAGAAGGGACCTGCAATCTTAAGCCGAGTACAAATGGGTCGAATTGAGGAGCTCATTTGAGGCATTTTATTTTTGGATGTCTGTCTGTTGGAGAGCGTTGGCGCAGTAGAAATAAATTTTAGAATTTGAATTACATGTATCCGGGGATCGAACTAGTGATCCCCAGCTCAGTAGTCGAGCTCACTAAGCTACTGAGCTCAACATAACTTCCAGTTACTGTCAATTCTGTCTTAATCGGCTATATCAGCTTTTCCGTAGCTCTGAGGTTGTTTAAAACTTCCCCCATTCACAAGTTCTCTTTCAGAATCTCCCAGGCTTACGCCCATTTGATCACAACTAAGGCTGGAATTCCCTTAAAAACCATGCATTTGAAATCAGGCTTAAAAACGTCTCTATAAATAAATATGATAGTAGGTTCTGAGCTTCCCGTCTTATCTAAGACGATCATAAATTGGGTGGGTTCGTATTGGGGACTGCCTTGGCATAGTCAAGACACACACCGCAATTATGTGATAATTTTGAGACCACCTAAGCCTCCCCTTTAAAAAATTAGACCGAACTTATAGGTAGGTATAAGCATAGTTAGGTTCTCGTGGACCGACGTTAACTCAAATATTTATTCATAGATATGTAAATTGCTAAAACCGCTTTAAGAAAAATGTTACCTTTACAAAACCTTGGACGGGGACATTTAGCACTAGAACGTTGACACAGAATCAGAGGACTTGGAGCTCCGAATTGGAGTACGTATAATATAAAGAAGTTCTGCGGCAAATGCAAGTCATATCGCCGGACTCGTTCGTATGTCTTTTTAAGGCTTTGAATCGACCGCGACCCAGCCAACTCTCTTCTCATCAGATACCTTCATCGGCATTAAATGTTTATTTAACTTGCCTTTCAATGTCAAAATGAATTGATTAACCTGTCCGGTTTCAGCACCGATCATTGTGAAATTTGGCACATAATAAGCCTAAAACAAGAGGACGGACATGGTCTAGATTTAAGATTAAGCCAGTGGCTTCGTTCCCTCCATGTTTACGAATTCCACCGGAACAACGAATTTTTTTGTTTACTATAGATCACTTAGAAATATACATTTAAAAAATAAAGGCGCGTAAAGAAAATCTCCCGCTTGAGGGCGCCTGAGTCGCTGAGGCCGGTATTTATTTTTTTGTATGCCATAAACACAACCACTGATGCGATTTGTGCTATTCGGAAAGTTGTGCATAGAAATCGTAAGTAGTAAAGAAAATCTCCCGCTTGAGGGCGCCTGAGTCGCTGAGGCCGGTATAATCTTTTGTTGCCATAAACACACAACAACTGATGCGATTTGTGCTATTCCAACTATTGCTGGAAAACCAACTATTGCTTCATGAATGGCCTGTTGAAAGGTGCGTTATTAAAAATAAATCACCCGCTTCACCACTCATTTATTAAAATTCGTACGAAAATGTTGAGCAATTAAAAATCGGGTCATTAAACGTAACAAGTTCCGAAAACTATCGATTAGTGTCTGGACCTATGCGAGATCATTAACGACTTCAAGGCCATAAATCAGTAGAATAGGTAATTCAAAAATTTACTCATTCATAAACGAGATACTATAAATCAATGACTCGAAGGCCTACCTCAAAGCTGAATGAATACCTAGTTCGAAGATGAATCTTGAGTATGGTGTGAACAAATTTTGTGGCGGTTTTGACGTCTTCAGAAGTAACCCCTTACGATGGGTCCGAATCCGAATTTGTAGTCAGTCTTGATTGTGATTTTAAAATGGAGTTGGAAGTTCCCAACTTGGTACGGGGTTCAGTTCCTCTACAAATTATAAGGAAAAAAAGATGCTACCGCCAAGGCTTCGTACTGAACGGGAGCAAAGTCTGTCTCCCAACCACGAATCTGACATTCGTATACTTAGTATTGAAGAGGAATATTCCCCGCTTACTCATTCCACATACCTCTCATATTTGACCTGAAAATTTTTGTTGATTATTAAACAAAATCATCATTAATTGCACACCCGTCCATTCCCAACAAATTTGTTGCACTCGATTCTATAATTAAACCCCATTTAACCCATGTTGCCAGTGAGAAAGGGTTTTCTTATTTTTTTGTTTGCTTCCTTTGAAAAGTAAGGAGAAAGGAAAAATATTAATAATAAATTCTAAACGCCCGCCAAAGAAGGTGTTAACTGAAATGCCCCCCGCGTCCAAGCGCGCAACACGGCCCATTACAACCTGAACATCAACAATCTGACAGCGAGTGGAAAATAAAAAATTAATCATCTTTCTTGGTAATTTTGTTCTTTCCTTTGATTTCTGATGAGTGTAACAAGTTGTTTTTCATTTTTTTTTGTGCGCTGCATTCTTTTATTTAACAAAAAAAAAAAAAAAAATTATTCTTTAGCTAATTTAATTGTTAAGTTGGGGAGTGATTTATGATGAAATGCCGAAGCAATGTATACACACGGGGTCAGTTGAGGAAAGGTCCAACCGAGTGGGCCACTCTGCAGGAGGAATGTAAAACGGAGATGTAAATAATGGATCCGTTGGAGCGCACCGCCACAGGGTGTCTATGGGCTGAATCTTTGTGCATACAATTTTTCAAAAATTTTTTTTGCGAATGTTCTTTTTGTCATTTTTTTTTGGATTCTCTGATGCGGAACTGATTGGAGGTTGTGATGTGTATTTTTGGCGAAAAGAAAGCGACTGTTTAAAGCAAGACTTTGGGTTAATTTGGGTCGCGAATGCTGCCAATCTTTTGATAGATTCTTCTATGAGAGTTTGAAAGAAGCGATCTACGTATATGTATTTCCAATTTTACTTAGAAATTTCCATCTGAAGCCCGGATTCGCTTTATTTAGCCTACTGATTCTGATAAAAAAATAAGCAAAAAAATAAATACATAATTAAATATTTAGCGCCCAAAGTCGGTCAATAAAAGACTGACCGCAGAGTTAATCATTGGGGTTCTACCTCTGGAACTAATGGTAGAATGGCAACATGCCGTATCCAATCGGCTGAATTGCGAAGCTTTCTCTTGACAGTGTTGTGCACTTGGATGATTGTCAGAGATCTGGGGCCTTCGAAAAATATTTGTGAGTATAGCTTGCACTTTTTTGGGCGCTGAACCGTGAATTACTGGCTTAAAAGCATGGCTCATTTTAAGCTGAGTAAATTTGCCATCTATTTTCCATTGAAGTAAAGAGGGAAATTGGGTACAATTCGGCATCCGACTGGTCAACGATCTTGCAAGAGCTCTAGACCATCAGATTTGTTCACTGAAGAAAAATCAGTTCAAAGAAAATGCCCAAAATTGACTGGATAGCGACTGATCAAGGCTGTGCTGGTCAACGATCTTGCCATCTTTACACCATCAGATTTGTTAACTGAAGAAAAAGCAATTGTAAAAATTGACAGGATAGCGACTGATCAAGGGTGTGCTGGTCAACGATCTTGCAAGAGCTTTAGACCATCAGATTTGTTCACTGAAGGAAAAGCGATTTTGAGAAAACGCCCAAAATTGGTAGGAAGCCGAACGATCAAGGGTGTGCTGGTCAACGATCTTGCAAGATTTTTAGACCATCAGATTTTTTGTTCTAAATTGCAAGGATTGATCTGTCAATTCCAGACAAGGCAAATAGTGCATTGGTGATCTTGTTTTAAAAAGCATTTTAAGCCCTCTCAACATCTACTTTGACCAGGAGCCTATTGCGCATTCATCATTAGCCTGTCACGTCTTCCCAACCAAGGTCGACACCACTCCAACGGATGCCATAAGCACCATTCCACGTTCAAGTCACAAAAAAACCCCATCACTTACAGCAATCTCTGTACTTCCTTCCGCTGTATATTATTTCCATAGCTCTATGTAACTTCCCCGTCATAATGACATAACAGTAACATTTCTGTTCTAATGCCAGTTTTTTTTTTGTTAAATTTAATTTCCATTGCACTTCATATCAGAACAAGCAAACATTTTTCTAGGAAGTCGATTCGCTTGCAGGAAACTATACTCAAACCGCAGCCACCGCGATATCAGCATATGCATTCCCACACTCCGAGCCGAGCATCGATTGCGTGCATTAATTAACTCGCATCAAGGCAAATACACGTATGCACTGCATCTCATTCGTGTTCGATTAAACCATTCGATATTGGTATACCCACCGTCAGCTTATGACTGCCCAAAAAAAAAAAAAAAAAAAAATATGCTAACTGGTCCATAAATCATGGGATCTTTCCCACCCAAAACGGGCACGATTGTTTGTTTACATATTTTATTAAAAACATACACGAGCAGTTGTTGTATATCTGCGGCCATTGTTTTGCTTCTTCGATTTTTATCATCCAACGATTGGGTATAAAATTACACAGAAAAATTCCCCCCCAAAAAATAAAAATTCGAAGATGCACATCGTTTTCGTTCGAAAAAGTTATTCTGATTGGAATAAGATATTTTTTTATAGCGCTTTGTAAAATATATCACAACATTGACAGCAGAAAGGGTCATGAGGGCTTTTGTCCGGTAACAAATAGCCGAACATGTGAGTGTCTATACTAAGCCCTATTGTTGGTTCACTGTTCGATTGCGTATAATCCGTCGGATATTTTAGAGATATGAAATTATTTAAATAAATATTTGTCTGCGAGCTGAGAAACATGAACGACGACACACAGATGGCCCAATTTGCATGAAAAAGCGACGCTGTTGCGGTAGAGTTTGACACTTTAAGCGGGGTTCAGTCGGTAGGTCGGTGGCTCTTGGAGATGGGGTCTTTCTTTGGTTTTCTGTCATAGACAGAGATGCGCGATGGAATCATAATTAGGGGACAATGTGGTCTCAGGCAATTGATGGTGGTGATTAGTTTAAGCTATTCAGTTTTGGAAGAGGAAGGGAGGTCTCGGAGATCAAATGTCTATCAAAGCCGTAGCCGTACGGAAGGTACATAAATTTGTGAATTGTTCCCGAGCGGGGAAATTGTTGTATATGCCGACTTTGATGGAGCAAGTTATCGCGATCTTTCTCAAGCTGTATGAGGTAGAGGACGGACGAGCTGGTCAGAAATGGAATCGAATTTTTGAAACACAGTGAGAGAGAGAGAGAGAGGGGTGTATTGAGTGTATATTTTGAAATCAGAAGCTTGATTGGTGGCGGAATAACGTTTTCAAGTCCAGAATCTTTTTCTGAATTCTGATGAAAGAAAATGTTGTATGGAGTCGACTAAGTCGCCTTCAAAATGGGCGCAATCCAATAAAAAAACTGAGATTTCAATGATTCGAATCGTCTCATAGTAGAAAAGCAAGAAATGACGAAATTTTCTTACTATTCAGTTTGTAAAATCGTCAGAATCTAGCTTCTTTACAACTGCCGTAATTTCACCGATGACTAGCCAAAAATGATCACAAATCATATCAAAAGCGAAAACAAAATTGCTATTCGAGCTTAATTCTAACCGAACAATGCTGCTGTGCCTGACTGTTTCTAAGAATTTTTATTTAAAATTTAGCAGATTTTTGCAAACCTTTTAAACTGAATCTCAGCACTGCAAGTATTTTGGGATACCTCCCTCAATGAGTCTAAAAGTATATGGGCATCAGTCTTCTTGCAGGCAAGTCCAATAAACACCAACTTTTAGTACCTATGTATGTAAAAAAATTCAAGAAGTCTCAAATAACCCATGTTGGATTTTAACTTCTTTGTCGAGCTCTTTTCGTTTGCGTTATAATGGAGAAAACTCTTGCCTATACCAAGACCGATCATGACAGCAAGTTTTTGCTAGTTAACCGGCAATTTTCGACGTCATTTTGACACATTTCTGGCATAAATATTGACGCAATAACTTTAGGGCTGTTGGTCTTAGAAATTATCATTGTTTGGAGATTGTCTGGGATTGGGCAGATTTTTAGGAAGCCCTCCTGGGGGGGTCCCATGTGGCCGCAGCTTGTTTCCACCTTCCCCAAGACTCTAATCTTCGTCTATTCCGAGAAATATCTTCGTATTTTGACGTTAAAGCCGCAGGTTCAAGCTGCCCGACGGCTTTAAAATAAGTCTTGAAGTTTTTCAAGCAACTTTTAAACCTTTTGATGATCTAAAGTTCAAAGAAGACTTAATTGTGATAGTGGCAATCGCAAAATCAATGGTCATAACTATCCATATTAGGCCAGGGAATAAATTATCATAGGTTGGTGTGAATTAGGAACAGAGAGGGTTCCTCAAAAGCTTTTTAAAGTGGTGCAAGCTCTTTTGTAATATGAATGCTTCCCTCAGGTTGCTTAAAATCTCACTAGGCGAAGCGGAGATAACCTTTAAGCGACGCCAACCTATGCCTATTTCGGTCTTATAAGTGTCAAGTCGAAAACATATTCGAAAAAGCATTTTTAGAGACCCTTCAGCCGACTTTGGAAGAACATCGTTTAATATCTGATCTTCCACAGTCAAGAATCGTGATTGCTCATGCAAATCGAACGACCAATCAAATTGAAAAAACCGTAAAGTGAACGCTTTCTTGATGTTTCAAAGTCATTGTTATGTAGACATCTAGCTTAAGATCGACATAGCTTTTCTACGAGGAGACCACTTCTTTTTTAAAGATCGGGGTCTTTGGTATCGAATGCGAACACGACCTCTTCGAATTAAGAAAATCATGGAGTTCCACAAGGAAGCGTTTTTGGACCGATTTTATTTTTGAATTCATACTAAATTCCCTTTAGAGGTGTAGGCCCATTTTTAGTCACGTTTTCGGATGTGAATCAAAGTGAATCAACATTAAATCGATTTTGCAGCGACTCCTACTGCGAAGATGAATATATTCATTGATTAAGGATGCAAATGCATCACCTATGTGCTGTGGATATGGTCCGCTCTTTTTCTAGGGTAGTAGCAGTAGCTTTTTAATTAATTTTTGCAAGCTTCGTTAGCCACACCTAGCAGCAATTTTATCTGCCGCAATAAACTCATTTCTCTTCCAGCCATTTACAAAATCACCAAAGATACGGTTCAAATTGTGCAACGTATAAGTTTTTATTTTTTATCTGATAGGGTTACCAGGGCCAGCAGTCAAACAAAATACTCGTTTAAATTGTGAAAACAAAATGAAGCTATTTCTCCACACCAAATTGCACGAAACAACATTAAAGATAACACTCATGAGCCACCGGCACGATACCCCAGAGTCTTCATTTGTATAAAACCCCAAAAAGAAGAGCCAAAAGCCAAACAAAGGCCAAAAACCACAAAGGCATGTAGCACACCATGCGCGAGCCTTGCCCATATCCAGCCGCCCCCCTCCCCCTCCCTCATTTTTAATCAACGGTTCATCATTATACCAACCCCACTCTGCCATGTGCATAAACATTATACACACTCACAAAGCCAGGCAAAGGCCATCAATGATGGTCATCGATAGAAGTCAAAATGATACAGTTGACCTGAACATGAAAGGGTGGCCCACACCCCAAAACCAAAAAAAAAAAGAGGAGAAAATAAAAAGAGCAACAAAAACCAAACCCTCATCGAGGTGAATATTAATGCATTGTGGCATGTATCCTTCAGCCCGCAGGTATAGGGTTTTCAAAGTCGATCTATATCGATACCATCATGAAGGTGGTCGTATAACGAGGCAAGAAAACCCGGCCATCAGAACTTTGAAGGACTAATTAACATAATGGGTTCATTCATTCATGGACTGACTAAGATGCGGAAGGCCGCTTGCTCATTTGAATTTGAGTTTCGAGATGGATGGAGACTGGAATGGCATTATGATGTGTGTGATAGAAACCCCACAGGACTCGTTTGAGACTGAAAACTGCTTAAAAAATGGCTGAAAAAAAAGAAATGCTCCAAAAACGGATGCAGACCGACAAAGAGAAGAACGAAAAACGGCGGTTCATATAGTCTGGCACCACTTATCGGTCAGCTGAAGCGATAAAAGGGTTGAAATGGACCCCACCCCCTAGGCCTATGACTTGCCAGTCAGTAACCCTCGCCTGGTCTCACATTTTCGACTCAATGAGTTCCTCGCTGGAGAGTAAATACCAACACGTGTTGGCATTTGACAACCACCATCCACCACCCACGGTATACTCGTACATTGTCAGGGCTTAGTCGTGGCATTAAAAACGGATTTCCTGCTTTTTTGCAGTCGCTCCGGACTTTTATTGATTTTTTTTTATTCCTTTTTTTTCAATCCAAAGGGGGTGGCGATGTCTGTCTATACATAGCCATAACTTGTGATCGTCTCATCTGATATACGGTGTACGCTTCTGAGCGAAAGTGCCGTCGAAAAATCATGCACGGCACAGATTCTAGGACGAAGCACCTACAGGCGCGCATAGCATTTTATTCCCCAAATCTCCAATAAATTTAAAAGCAACCTATAGACCGTCGGTTTTATCTCTTTAGGTCTGGTCGTTGGTTTTTTTTTGGAGGACGTAAACTTGCTTGGTCCTGTTGCTGGTTAGCCCTTTTATGGATATGCATTTTTAAAGGCCCCTTTTACCCGTACCTGTACCTATACTCCGGAATTTTCGGCAGCTCCGACAGCTTCAGCAGCTTCGGCAACTTCGATAGCGCATGCAACCTATTGCTATTAAGTTATTGCCAAGAGATTCTTTTGGGGGATTTTATGCCAGCTGTAAACCGCAGAGGATAGTTTGCCATTCACCTCCTCGATGTAAGTGCTCTATTCGAGGTCACCTAACCTGTTCGAAGCAGGGTAGCAGTGCAATCGACCTATGGGGTGGGGGTATTTTTTTTTTGTTCGCCCCCAGCTCCATCCGGACCATGAAAGATTGGAAAACGGTGGATTTATGAGGAAGCTGTGATAGATAGGTGTGTTGCCTGTGCACCCTTGGGTGTACACCTTTTGACTATACCATGGAAAAGGACCGACTGAGAACTTAATATCCTTATGGGTGAGCCATGCTGCAGTGATATTAAAGTGGATTGCCGGCGGGATAGGTGGGTGGCGCAAGTGGAGTATAAAGTTAACAAGGTTGAATGAAGTAGCATCAGAAACCGCATCATGCATGCTAGTTGGTTGGATCGCTCGCGCCTGGCCTGTGTGTAGGTGGCAATATTCGCTTATTCCCTGTTAGTTTGATTAATTGAAGTTGAGGTTTCCTTTTGCGAGGTGCATCCGAGGGAAGTGGTTTCAAGGATGCAGGTACCTTCAGTGGGCCAATTAGGTAATTGAAGCAGTAGATTTCCATTGACGATGATTGGAATGATTCTAGTTATGAAGATTGAAGATTGACTCCTGGGGAGGTTGTTTTTGTTTTGTTTGTCCGATTCAAGTGGGAGCGTTGAACTGGTGTTCAGATCAGAGATGGCTTGTTCCATTTGAACCCAGGCCAATGCGAACTCTCTTTAAAGATGCAGGTCCAACCACCCTCCCCTGTGGCGGTTCATATGTGAAATGACTTTGATGTTTGCTGTTTCATTTGAACCCCACGCCAATGCGAACTCTCTTTAAAGATGCAGGTCCGACCACCCTCCCCTGTGGCGGTCCATATGTGAAAATCCGCTCCATAAGGCCTGCAGCGAAATTATCCAAATTCCAAACAGAATTAAACACATAACTCAACCCGCACTAAACCCTTTCGCAAATCCTGCACAGGATTCATTATTTATTGACTCTGAAGTCTGAATCAACCGAGGGTCCTCGAGTGACGACCACGCAAGGTGGCTCAACAAAAAATAATAATATTTCACTCGACGCGACGCTGCTTAAGAGCGGACCACGACTACAAGGTGTGATAATATTTCCATTCCGCACATTGACCGTCCTTCATCCTTGTCGCGCACAACAATAATACATTCCAACACCTTCGGATGGGATTCATGTCCATGCGCCCACCCTCTCATAGAGTAGCTGTGTGAACAACATACAATAACATGTCCTCGAGGCATTTTCCAAAATTGATGTGACTACAGTCGTTCGGTTCTCTGTCCTGGATGGTGGTGGCTGAATTTTTGAACAGGGACTTTTGCGGAGATGTTTGCGGGCGTCAGGCTACATCTTCCGGTTTATGGAGAATGGAGCCGACTCTGACTATGACTACCGCTGCTGCCACTGCTGTGTTTAATTGCATTATAATTGCTCTGGACGAGCAAAAATCCCGCAATTGCCACCGGTCGGTTGGTGGCCGGCCATGTATTCATGATTTGAAATGGATATACGTACGAAGGACATGAGTGTGTCGGGTCATTGTACAATGTGTACACGTGGCGTCGGCGACGTAGACTGAGCAGAGACCATTACGACACGTCGAGTATCAAAGTCCGAGATTAGAAATACAGTCACGCAGGGTGGGGGGGCCGGGATGCAAAATGTGATTTACAAACTAGACCGAGTGGGATTTAGTATACAGACGCTGCCTCGATGGGCGGCGGGTGTGGGGGGCATAAGTCAAATTGAAAAGAATCCTTTTGCGATGCGACAACGACAACGACACGGAGGAGACTTGCTAACAGAGTGACAAATGATCTCGCTAAATGAGAGTTGATTGCATTTTTTGTGCGCGCTGCCTGCTGTCGTCGTCCTGCAAGTGAGATCCTGCAACGTAAGCGTGAAATAATAAAGAAAGCTAAAAGCGAATAAGGATAAACGATGGCATGTCGTTGTCGGACAGTTGTCGGCTATTTGTAGGTGGATTTTATTCGAGATACGAATTACTATACTTGTCGGGTGATCTGTTACCCATGAAAGGAACGCACACTCACTCACCTCACATTTTTATAGGTTATGAATGAACGCAGGACAATTAATTCTTATAAATTGGTTGGTTCACTGCGTTTTTATGTGCGGTCCCCTTGCGCGCGTCTGGCCCTTATGTCCTGGCAAATTGCCATTTGCCTTTGTGGAATTTTTATAGTTGGTTTCCTTTTCTTTGTGCTTTGCCGAGTCCACCTGTTCCGCATGATGGTGATTAACAAGGATATTAATCATAGTAAAGAAGAAGATGTGGCGCAGCGAAGGGAAGGGAAATTACCAATTAACAAGATACCCATCACTGCCCGTATGGGACGGTTTTTGCCGTCCGTTTGCCCGTCTCTCGTGCACAGGTGTAGGAGACGACCGCTTCAAATGTGCTTAATGGGAGCACGGAACCGCAAAAGGCGTTTAGTCGTATATGTATATCGGTTCCTAGAACACAGATCTATCTATTGTGGTTCTCCTTAGCGCGACCAGAAGTGGACACATAATGGGCTCTAAAGTGGCGGCTAATTGCTGGTAATGGTAATGGGTTCGCGGGTTAGTTCTTCTCTACGTGCTGGTGTGTGTTTGTGTGCGCTTGTCGTAATTCAGGGTGCGCTATAAATTTTGTCTGTGCCACTTTTCTGGTGGTAAATCACATTAGGAATATAAGTTGGACGCACTTGGTTTCATGTGTGTTTTTTCGGCAGAAAGGGAAAATAAATGGCTTTGATTGTTGGACGGGTCTTTTGATGGGGTTTGGCATTGGGTATTGTGCGTAGTGGAATTTTCGTTTGTCTTTGTTTTTCTGGAGAATGTCTGATGAAACTGATACTGGGGTTGTGGGAACTTTCGATTTTTCCGACGCAAAAAAAAAAAAAAAAAAAAAAAAAATAACCCAATCTCGACTGTTTTTGAATGCGCATTAAATTTCATTTCTTTTGCAAATAACTTTGCGTTGGGCGCCAATTAGTGTTATCTTGTTCAACGTCAACAAATTTGACTGATTTCGGCCTGCGAATGGTTCCCGAAGTACGTCGTGATAAATAATTTTATAATCTAATGCAATCAATGCGTTGTGATTACTTGGACGGGTTTGTTCAGATTTTGAAGTCTCCCAAAAATGATAAAGTGGAAAACCGGAAGCATATCATTTGAGCTCCAGGTTCAGCTCGAAATCAGAAGATGAGGACTCAATTTAACTGACTACAGTGAGAAATTTTGCATGTTCCTCGATATTTTTTCAAAACGTACCTACTCTCGAGTAATGACAGACAGAGCCATGTTCATTTATTTTATTTTATGTATATAAGAAAATAAAACACTTTATAATTATATTGAAATATAAAATAGAAATCTATCTGATCTAATCAGAGAGAATTGAATTTATTTTGAGGAGCTAAGTAAGAAAATTTGACTGACATCCACTCAAAAATGCGTCTCGGCATGAAGGAGCTGGTTCTTTAAAAATAAATAGACTATCGTAGTTTACTTAGCAAATATCCTGTCACTTTTTAACAAATAAAATATTTAAAAAGTGGCAAACGCAGAGGTACGATGTCCCATGGTTGGGCGCCACATTTTTAAAAATAGTGTGTCAGTATAAATTCAATTTAAACAGACTTTCCACGAATTGTTTTAAATTATTTGTGGTCTGAAATAGGTACCTGCTGAGTCAAATTGAATAGAATCCTTTTGCGATGTGACAATGTGACAATGGCAACGACACGGGGACTTACTAACGGAGTGATAAATTTGACAAATGATCTCGCTAAATGAGAGTTGATTGCATATTTTGTGCGCGCTGCCTGCTATCGTCCTGCAATTCCTCATTTCTGACAACTTTCGTTGGACTAAAGTGTTGATAACTTTCCAGAGAAATTGATTGCCATTTACTCGTTTTTCTTTAATTTTTTTAGAGCTTTTTGACGTTTGAAAATGAGTCCTTATTTGTGATTTGCACGGTTTCTAATTTCTATTACTGTTGCGGGATATACATAAAATTCCAAGAATAAAAAGGCTCTCTGTGAGCTGTATCCTACTATATTTGATTTTAATTTTTGAATTAAATGATTGAATTTTTGTTTCTTATAAGTTCATTGTATGATTCCGAAATTAAAAAAATAAAAAATAATTCATTAAGTTTAGAATGTAAAAAATATTAGCGACGTTCTATATTTTTATTTACCAAGTATTCAGAATCGTGTTGAATGCCACTCAGTCTGCTTCAAATACACGTGTGTCTTTTGTCGATGGTTGGGCGCCAGCTATTATACATAGGAAAGTACGAAATTTCCTTGGAATCGCACTGATTTTCTGCTCACACGCACCAATTTTTGGAATATCCCTTCGCATCAAATGGCTTTGAAAACTTTTGCTTACAAGCTAAAAAATCGAAAGTATTTCAATCCACAGGGACATTCAGGGACAGTTCGTTCAAGACCACTACAGTGTGGGTAATTGAAATCGCAATAAATTCGACAGGGTTTCCCCTTTCTTTCGCTGTTTCTCGTTAAACAAAAAACGCCCAGTCCAAAATACGCACATATCCCCTCGTTGGGCGCCCATTCATTAATTTCCCTCCTAAACCGTGCAGGCTGCCAGTATCATAAAAAAAAGAGAAGAAGACTGACCTCACTTAAAATGCAAACGCCATCCCGCTCAAAGTGCACTGCAACAATGTCAACTCACAGATCTAATAAATAAATTCCCCACATACACATAGGTATATCCATCGACCTGCTGTTGTAAAATTGATTTTTCGGAGCAGGCCGAACACACACTGTATCCATATACACCTACATCCTATTTGCTCTGCTCCACTTGGCACAATTTCAATCTAATTTCCTCTCGTTTATGCATAAAAAGCCTTATCAGGACAAAAGCCGCCTGTAAAACATATTAAATATGGCAGAGCGGTTTGATGAAAAAACACCGCCCATACCTCGCCCACACTATAAACCGATTGCCCGGGTATTTGTTGGTAATGTACCCGCCAGTACTTTCATACGCTAAGTGAGCGACGCAGCAGTAAATTAATTGAATTTGCCTCTGTATGTCGTCTTTGTTGGATAATTTATATACATATGCATGGTCCTCTCGTCTCCCGTATATCGCATCGCATCGCATCACTGGCTTTGTTTGTTGTGCTTTGTTGTTCAACTGCATGTATGTGTGTGTGAGTGTGTTGTTTTTCTCTATTTTCAATTTTCTTTTAATCAGATAAACTGTTTTGCATTAGACAAATTTGTTTTATGCATCCACCGACAACGCAGCGCAACCCCTATATCCATTACCCACGACCAGGAGTATTGTGTGTGTGTGTGTTTGCCTTTTTCGGCGGTGGCAAATGCACCCGAGGTTGGAAAAACCATTTTGGCAAGTCAAACCACGTTCTAGTGCAACCACTCCACTCTGTGCTGTAGTTTGGAGTGCGCCGCGTCCGCTGCTGCTGCCCACTTTATCTTTGAAGTTCCATTAAAGCCAAAAGAGAACCCTCATCATATAAACGACGGCGAGTACCGGAGAGTATGCCAAAAAAAAAAAAAAAAAAAAACAAAGAACAGAACACCCAAAAAGGAGTAGAACATAAATTTGCACATGCACTAGAGCAGCAGTGGTCATTAATATTGGAAAAACCTTTTTCTATAGACGACGACTATGATGATGATGATGATGATGCGGATGGTGTACACAATCCCCGGATGTGCATTCTCACACCCTACCTCCGCATGCACTTAGTACGTATCTTTGTCTCTCTCTTGCCAGCAAAAAAAAAAAAAAACAACATCACAAACACACAAGCGATCCGGATAAGGGAGCTTTTTGGTCGAAATCAACAAATAGCCATTTTACGAAAGGCACACAAGGACGAAGGACCGCTAGATATAGTTAAATAAATTAAAACGACAAAATTGGCATAAATGTACGTGTGCAAAATTTGATTCCAGAGCGTGCACACACGAGCGTACGTCGAGGGCAGCGCACTCATTGCACCACGAGGGCACATATGTGCTAAGCAGGCAGGAGTTTTCGTTTTGGGGCTTCAATTTTGCTGCGCCACTATATATATGCTGGGGGCATCCTTGCACACTTCCGTTTTGATTCCTCACCTCTCCTTGGCATGCCATACTTCTTTATAGTAGTTGTCGGTGGCGGAGCGCATATCCACAGAGCAATTTGTGCAAAATTTCGCAACCGGATTTCTGCATTTATTTATTTTATTTCCCTCCCAATAACATCGGTGAAGGTGAGTATGGGCGCGCTTCCGATAGCGCGCACTCTGCTTCTCTGTTTCAGCCGTTACGCTGTGATAGCTTCACTTTGGCATCGGCACCCTATATCGGCAGTGGTGCTTCTCGGAATGCCGGGGGAGTTTAATGAAGTGCATATTGCATTACGATGCCATTACTATAAATTACTAATGATATAACGGTTGCACGAATTGGGTGTATCGTGTATCTGTGTATATAGCTACAGCCAGGGCCTAGCAGCACTCGTATGAATTTGCATATCAGCCCTTTGTAAGCGATGAATATGTAATTTTTTGTTAGGATTGAAACTTTACACTACAATTGCATTGAATGAACGAATTGGGGTTGATTGCGCTTTTGGCTGATGACGATGCCGATGGCAGTGGGATGAGTGCCATTGTATGGGAAATGAGTCAGAGAAATGCGTTTCGAGTGTGTGGAGTATCTGGAAATGCCCGCAGGTGTTGAAAGTGATGCAATTGCGTGGTGATCCTGGATCGAAGCGGAGTTGGAGTGATGATGGCAGTTGGAGCAGGCTTGACAAAGGACGGGCGGCCACTATCAGGAGAATTTGGCTGAGATACCTTCAGAGGTTGCTATAGACATGAATTTCTTTCAAATCCACATGTCGTTCCGTATAGGGTGGCAGTTTGAAATTTACCATTTTGTAAATGTAAAGTTTAAGCTTAAGAAAAACTCTCCTCTAACTTCTGTAATTGTAATTGTGTTATTATTTATTCAAACTGGCGCCCAACGGTGGACTGAAAACAAAATTACTCTGGTACCTCTATCCATGACTATAAGAATCTTAGAATACTTGCTAATGGTAAATGCAAATGCAATTGACTTCAGAATATTGACAAGTCTGTGGACTTTTCAAAATCTTTTTAACGTTTCCTATAGAAACTGGCGCCCAGCATGGGAAATATGAACTGTTCACAATAACCACTCGTGATATTACCATAATAGCTTACCTAATCATCTGAGTCTTTTAAAAAGAAGTCGAACTGGCTGTACAAACATTCAACCTAGAGGATATCCTACAAAACCGGTTACTGCCTCTTCCCTGCACCCCAAGGCGATTATTTTTGAGTTTTCCGACAACCAGTTACGAGCAATTCCAACTAACTTCAGTTAGTTCACTGCTTAGCATTCCTAAGTACTAATGATTCGGCTACAATCCATTGCAGAGACGTTCTGTAAACTGCGGAGTATTTTGCAGCGTATCTAAGTAGCTGCAAAATATGCAATAAATCAAGATGCCACTTTCGAGTGCTATTAAATTAGCATGACAGATGATAGTTTGTTTTATCAATTGGAAAAAAATACGAATACTCCGTAAGACTCTCGGAAAATGCAAGAGGCCCACTGTTTATTGTAGTTCCCTCAACATTGTAGACCTCAGAGAAACCTTATAAATTTGGAAAGCCCCATAATATTACATTTAAAACTGGCGCCCAACATTGGACCATAATCGTCTGCTCAAAACCCTGTAGGAGTACAATCATTTCATCCCACAAAGAATAACCGAAGTACCCAGCATTGCAGAGAAATCATTTTATATTCGATAATTGAAAACTATAACGACTATTGCGCCCGATCCGCTTACCTATATTCCTTTTCAAATATTATATACCCAACCATCTGTTGGATTATCATAATAATCCAAACTTGCCTCCTTTGTTCGACCACCCGAGCGATTATCGACGATCACATTTGCATATAAAAAATAATCACATCAGACAGCCAAACAAGGACGAAAATCTGCTTCATGTCTGCATTCAAATTTTATTGTTGCTTCAATCGTACGGACTGTATCATAAGAATAACGAAAAGTATCTGCATTGTGCATTGACCACACAACGCCATTTACAATTTGCAAATACAAAAAAAAAAAAAAAAATGATGGCAGAGAAGTCGTCCCAGTTAAAAGAAAGTAGGTACGTACCTAGCCCCATCATCCACCCTCAGCAAAGTGGTCCTTCGAGCCGGATAGTGGACCAAGAAATCGAAAATAACCTTTTGCCAATGCATGCAGAATTTTTTATTTGTCCTCCTGAACGAGTATGTGTGCTTTGAATACAACACAAAAAAAAAACTGATTCAACGAATTCAAATGAATCCGATTTTCCAATTGAAAATGCAGCCAATGTTACCAACGGGACTAACAGAAAACTATTTGCACAATGGATGTGTACACACACAGACACACATACCAAGCAGCAACATGCACTCCGTTCTCGTTCGAGGAATTATTTATCATTCGACAACAGTTGTAGAAGTAATGGTTGTTCCATTCTCGATCTCCGACCGTTGTCGTTGAAGCTTTGCCGCCTACAACCACCGACCGCCCCCCAATACCATGTCCTATTTAACTACTCAATTTTGCCTGCGAATGCAGTGGCATGGCAAGCGAGCAAAGCGAACGTATGGATACGGTGAATGGCTGGATATGCCATGCAGGACACAATGATGTGTTGTTTATCCTAAGCGCTACAGATTTTTCGAGTTTACGTTGTAGAAATCTCTTCGCACATACAAAATGCCATAAGGTTGACGTTGTATTCCACTCAGGGTTGTCCTGTTTGTGCATGCAAACTGAGAGCTAGACCGTGAGGCAGGGAGAAAGAAGGGCGCTGAAAAAATAAACAACTTACACAGAAAAAGGAGAACTTTCGAATAAAACGTGAGCACCGGTAGTGATCGTGCTGGCTGCCCCGGATGTTACGTATGTACGCACTTTAAGTTGATTAACTCGAAAATGCCAGCTGTACAGGGTGTGTCTGCGGAATAGGAAAATTCGAAAAAAAAACCCTCGAGATGTTGAATGGAACTGGTACGTTCAAAGACGTGCTTTATGTGCCTTCCATTCGCAGCTGGGAAATTGCAAACGATGTGAGTCGAGGTTTGAAGATAGTACTATGACCCACTGTCGTTCGGGCGCCAGTTAAGATAATTTTTTAAAAATAAATGCCCCTCCCGTAGCATTGTTTTTGCCAACACTCCAAGGAAGAAGAATACTCCCATGCAGAACAGTGAAACGCTGTCATTTCGCCATTGAAGTCCTTCAATACGCCCCGTAGAATTCCAACATTCGCCCATTCACATTCTATGTCAACCATTGGTTCAGTCTAGTGCATGAGAAAATACGACAGCAATGTTTACCATTGCAGGAGCTGAACAAAAACTGCTACGGGTACAAGCTTCCACAGCCTATCAGTAGTCGAACAGACAGACTTTTGTCGAGTTAATGCACAACCAGTTTTCTATGGACAATTATTAATTCTATAAGCAATCCAGCAGAACTGTAAGAACTACTATTCAAAAGTCTGTAAGGGTATGCAGTCCCGGTTGACAATAACGTATGAAATCAAGCTGCCAAACGGGGTTGAGTAAACTACGTATATTCTCTACACAAGTTCGAATAGATACAGTGCAATTGTTCTAACGCTTTGTAGGGATACAACCGCAACCGACTGGATTAGAATGAGGGAGGCATTGGAGTTGGTACAATGACAATGATTACGATGGAATTTAATGAAGTATCTTGTACGGATAACATGGCAAGGGATGCCGTTGGGAATTTTACAAATTTTGTACAAAGTTGGGACTGTCTTCTGAAGTTGGTTGAGCCAATCTGATAAGTTAGTAAGGGTACCTATCGATTTGAATACTTTTAAATGCCCACAATTGTTGAAGATTACTCCGAGTGTTTCGTATGATTCTTCGTATACGGCTGTGCTTGACCTGCTCTTTGTTTTTGGCAACCACAAAGGTGACCACAAAATTTGCCTAGCTGAAGTGGATTTTGTGTAGGAATTTGTCCAACGTATGGCAATTTATTCCTTTTCTAAAAGACACAGGTTAAGATCTTTAAGGAGTGCAAGACTTTTCGATAATTGTATGCCGCCGAATATCGTTCCTTTATTAGTTTCTCTTTCTGTACCTTCTTGGACATTCAGTAAGTGTTGTGTAAACTATTATTAACTGGCGCCCAATTTTTTTTTAGCTTTTGATCAGCATTTGGGTAGTTCTCACTGATTTTCAGCGGTTTTCAAAGTGAATGCATCTAAAAACGATGGATCCATTCAATTTATAGAAGATAATTAGTAAATGAAGTCATACACACACATGTGGATAAAGTGAGGTTATGCCGATGGCTAAACATAGGTCTACGTAGATAAAGCGGACGAACCGTGTTGCTTGATTTTTAGAACAGTTGAAATCTGTGTGCTTTGGAGAACCGATATAATTCCGGCAACTGTCAACTTACAATAGGTATCCCATTTAAAATACAAGTGGCGATTTAGCAGTGCTAAATATTTCAATGAGCGGGCCAAGGTTCGACCTCCAAAAAAAAAATTAAACTGTTTATTTGCTTTCCATAGACAGAAATTTTTTTTACTGTCAGTGAAAAGATAAGCCGCACACGGGCTTTTAAAAATCTTGGTCTATTGACTACCGATACAGTCGTCCTCAGTAAGTAATTGTGTCCAAAAAAAAAACTACAAAAAACAAAACTGGCGCCCAACGCAAGCCTCTTCAACCTATCTCCCACTACCGATCGATGTGTATTTATTGTATGGTACAGCATTTCTGCAAACGATGATTGAAAATCCACTCGACTCAATTTGTCTGATTAAAAATAAGTTTGCGGCATCCATTCCATCAGGTATTGCATTAATCAAACTACCCCCCCAACCAACAGCATCCCCCCATCGTTTTCATTAATTAAACTCCATTCGATAAAAAAAAAGAAAACCGCTCCCAACTATTATAGCATTACCTACGTCTCTCCCAAATCAAACGGCAACATAAAAACAAATCAGCAAACATCAACCATTATTACTGCGTTCGTTTCAGAAAACCTCCCCTCCCTCGATCTATCATCCTCTCCCACTCCTGAGTTGGTATGCTGCGCCGGCCATAAAGCAACACAAACTTCCGTTTATACAAAAGAATGCAATTTTTTGCAGGAAAAAAAAAAAAAAAAAATCAACCGAGATGAATGTACACACTAAAAATAGGATATAACTGCGCGAGAAAGGATTACATTGCTGGTATTAATTGCATTGCACTGCGATGTCAGGATATCACTTTATACATACTTATTATTTTTTCTAACGCTCCCCCGCAACAGCATCGCTCCGCACTTGAGTGTTTTTCCTATTTATTTAGTTTTCTGCTGGTGAATGGAAAAATGTATAGATGAATGATGGAGGGACAAACAAACAAACATCCTTTGACCGGGAAACAAGCAGGGTTTGCTGTTTTAATTCTATCTCCCCCCATCAGGGGAGTCTTTCCTTCCTTTTTCCTTTTTTTTTTTTTTGATTTCACTCCCTCGTTCTGTTGACTTTTCTGTTGACTAAGAGTTTAATATTCAATCGCTCGCTCACTGGGAAATAAATAAATAAATACGGATTTGAAAGGGATCCTACTCTGATCCTTCGCGTCGTCATCATTTGGCAGGAGCTGTCAGCTATTTTGGTTAAAAAAAATAAATAAATAAACCGATAGAAAATAGACGACTACTGAATTCGCTTCGTTAGCAGAGAAATTAATTTACCACGAAATACGCCCGTATCCTTAGTCAGGATGGACTCTGGATAATTATCGTAAATCCATTGGAATGATTGTAATTCGAAGCGAAAACATTACAAGTTGGAATGGAATAGTAAAACGATGACCTAAATGGGAGCATATTTTCCCACTCGAATGGCAGTTGACACTTGGCGGTCCCAAGGCGACTGCTCTACCATCGTGTTACGTTCGGAGGGATATTGTAATATGTGCCGGGGCACCCAAAACCGATATGTGGTTCGGATTTCTGTTGCTTAGCCACAGTGTCTCTTGTCGCACAGTAGCTATGGCTTCGAGTTGGTTTAATGGGAAATTGGCTGCTAAATGAAATTTTATCAGAGATAAGGCGAATTCGAAAATTGTACAAGTGAGAGGATTTTTGCATGTATTGTTTGAGAGACCAGCAGTCTGGTGCCGAATTACTGCATTCGTGAGTATACGTCACTGAATTTTGTGGATTTTACAAGCAAAATAGTAAAAAATTCAGTCACGTATTACTCGCAGGCATTATTCGGCTCAAAGGACCAGTTGATCGTAAATGATTTCGACGATTTCTTCATTTATCGGCTTAGAAATTCGTTGCAACCGCTAATGCCGGAAGAGAGCAGCTACAAGTCTGCCTAAGCTTCATTTATCCCCCGAATAAAACTACACAGTAGCGTATTGCAACAACCCCAAGAACTTGTACTATAATAGGGATTGATCTTTCGAGTTCTGTGATCGTTTCTCGTTTTACTCCCATAAGCTTTTTAGTAGATAACTTCGGCATCTTTTTCCAGGATTTTATTCCACATTTCCGACGGTACGCTTCAAACTAGCTTATCGATCAATGATCCGGCTCGAAAGACCAAACAAACGATCAACGGATTATCCCTTCATGGAAAGATGTTATTCCGATCACGGATGCGGTAATTCAAACCCAGGTTGGAGATAGCTGATTAGGTGATTTTTTTTGAACAGTTGAATTCTGACAGTCAGTTGTCTGTGCATACCTTTTCCTTTTGGAAAGAGCATAAGTATTTTCTCCTAAAACCAAGTGAACCTTCGACTCGCAGAAAATTGTCCAAGCGACTGAATTTTTCGCTTACTGGAGTGCTATCGGCGAACAATTTTTGAATTTTTCGTGCTCATACAAGATCAGTTCGATTTCGGGCCCAGATTCCGACAGAAAAAACTTTTTTAAGGTCAAATCCTTATTGAAGTTTGTCCCAAAGATCTTGACAAAGTTTTTCCCATTCGATTTGAACCGACGTAAACTGAAACCACCTTAAAGATATCTATACCTGATTGCAACAGCAAACCAACTGTCACAATTGACGCTTGCGAAACAACGCAGGCCCTCTTGAACTCACCTGCGGGACGTCACGAATTCAAAACAATTCCCGTGCCCCCAATAAGCTGTAATTGTCCCTTCAATTTTCAGAACAGACCTCGTGTAACAATTCCTTTGTAATGGCAAAGATTGGGATTAATTTTTTTTGTTGTAAGGCAGCTTACTGTGTTGCGTTAACTACATAATATAAAGAGGATGTCATTAACATGGCAAGGTAATTCTTTACCGTTTATAATTTTCCAGCGAAAAATAATTTTAATTTAAATTCTCCCCCAATACTCATTTCACTTGTATTACATTCCACCCGACCATATGACATCCAATCCTATCCCCGGGGATGGAGTTGTGTACTCTCCTCCTGCCACCACCATACTCACGCAATTGCATTGTAAATTTTAATTTATTTTCGCCTCCACCGAAAGAAGAATGAAATAAAAATGAAAGATGCGTGCATACGAACGCGGGTTTTATTTATGCCTCTTAATTTGTACCTTTTCCTGCCACCTCGCCCACACACACTGTAATCAGAAGGAGGGCGTCTCATAACAATATACGCCAACGTCATCTATCTTAGACTAGTTTAGCATTTTTAACATTTCATATAGGTACGAGTATACACATACAATTCAAATTCACCCTCGCCCTGGTGAAATATAAACGCCAGCAAGGACAACGACATTTATTTCAAACCAGTCTGGTAAAACGAACTTACCGAGAACAATTGCAACAAAGGAGCAGGCTGAAGGAAGAAATCAAAACGATAAATTTTCAAAATTGAAACGCATTCCCGCACAAGGATAAGGGCGAGTTTATCATGCGCTGAGCGGCGCAAAGGGAATCCTGCAAAATAACCATTAACCGACTAATTGCGCTCCGCCAAGACGTAGACGCTGAGCGGTTTTCTTGTGAATTACCTGCGAAAGCTGCACGGGAAAGTTTGCGCAGATAATAAACTTAGCGAACGTGTGTATCCTTCTGTCGAAGTAATAAAACGTATACAAGTTGAAAAAGGATACACGCGGAGATGAGGGATTGAAACGGCTATAGCGCGTGTTACCTTTTTGACTGCAGTGCACCCTCAGAGAAAGGGCCAGCAGCAGGACATCATAACACTGAGGGCGTACGGCAACTACCAACAACCAACAACCAACAAACAAAAAAGGACTCCCAAAACGCATTTCGAACCAAATCACAAGGGCGAGTTGCAAAATCACGTCGAGTTCAGGGGGATTTTTGAAATCATTGAATTCGTTGCGGATCTTTGCCATACACGAGAATACAGTGACACCGCTTGTGGGTGACTGGTGTCCACATCCTGTCGTGTGCTTGTCTGTTATTTCCTCCTCTTCGAGGGTAATTGCTCGGTTAGAAAGGGGGTATATACCTTATTTTTTGTTCATCTCGGTATGCTAAGGGTTGTTGTTTGCGCCGGCATTCCTTTCTGTTTTTTGTCGGGCCAGGATTGAAAATTTACACCTTGACTAATCCACACAGACGTGGCAAGTACCTTCGAAATAAAACCGTAAAGAGGACTCGTGATTTGGGTTTAATTAAAAAAAAAGAATTCGCGAGATGTTTTCACGATTCTTTTCTTTTTTTTTCTTTTTTTTTTGGTACTTTCACGTCAAGGATAAGAAAAGAATATAATTTATTTCCAGACGACAATGTACAACAGTAGGCTTTTCCCCAATCACTTTTTGAACCTTGTCCTTCGAGCCGCATCGCATAACTCAACAGAAGAGTGTCAGCGACAAGCGCATTGTACTTAAACTCTTGTGGCATTTGTGTACATTATAATTCATTTGATCACTTCCGGATGACGGATAAACAGAAAACAAAATCCCACCGGGATTCCTTGTGTATATCCTTAATGCCGACATGTCGTCAATTTCTGATATTTTAAGAACAATTGTACACGATGCCATCGTTATTATCACGCGACACTCGGTCCTTCCCCTTTTATTTGTCTTTCTGTTCTTTTGTTGTTTTTTTTTTGCCTTGCTCCTTTTTGCAAAGGACAATGACATAAAACATATTTTTTAATATGAATGATCATAAATCTTTCGCGTTCATAATATTGTGCATGGCGACGGTGTGCTGCTCCTTATGTCGTCAGTATTTTCCATTCCTTCTTTGGACGGAAATTGTTTCACATACACTCATGTGTCACGGCGTGCTCTTCTCTATCTGGTATATCGTTTTTTGCCCTCGTCCTTGGAGTAGCACAGAAATTATGCACATGCTCGTACGAGTCATATGCGATATTCGTCTTTTTTTTCTTTTTCTTTTTTTTGGTGTAGATTAAGTGCTCGTACTAGTTTTAGGGAGGGATGTACGAGTATGTGTTAAAGTCAGTCCTGAGGGCACGTGATTTCTTACCTTGGTGAGGTTGTTTTCAGATTATGATGGTGGGTTTTTTTTTTGTCTCAGTTTTGAGTTCAGTTTATCTACGGAAAATGCGAAACTAGGTTAAACGAGTGATCCGAGTTGATGTCTCTGGCGCGATGATGATGGCGGTAGTTACGGGGGCTTAGGGGCAGCTATTGCGAAATGGAAGATCAGATAGAAGTGGATTGATGGCTGTTTGATGATATTTTACAAATGAATTTACTTAGCCAAGAAAGACGATTCGGTACGAAGGACCAGTTTTGTATGGGGACAGTTTTAGTAATTCGTTTGAATTTAAGGACACTGGTGCTGCTTACCTCAAGTAGAAGGAGTGGAAATAACGTAAATCTAACTTACTTACTAACTTAAGGTGGCGCTACAGACCGGCGTGGACCTGGGCCTCAACCAACAAGCATTTACAATCAGCACCATCTTTACCGCCAGCTGTCACCAGTTTCGCACGCTAAGTTGGTTAAGGTCGCACCTGAGTCGTGTTCTACGTCTACTGCGCCGTCCCTCGGGTGTGGATTCGAAGATTTTCCGGGCCGTAGCATTCGTGTGTATTCGTTCAACAAGACCAAGCCACCTCAGTCGTTGGACCTTTACTCGTCGTTGTATCCCCTCCTCCATTCACCATTTATGCAGGACCAAAAGCCACTCGAAGAATTTTCTGTCTAAGTCTATCTGTGCAGCCAGTATTCGCCTCGAAGGACCAGTTGATCACAAATGATTTTGACGATTTTTTCGTTTATCGGCTTAGAAATTCGTTGCAACTGCTAATGCCGGAACAGAGCACCTGCAAGTCTTCCGGAGCTTCATTTTTGCCTCGAATGAAACCACACAGTAGCGTATTGCAAAAAGCTCAATAACACTATTGGGCTTTGAACTAGAATAGGTATTGATCTTTCGAATTCTGTGATCGTTTCTCGTTTTAATTCCATAAGCTTTTTAGTAGATAACTTCGGCATCTTTATCCAGGATTTTATTTCACATTTCTCGAGCTTATCGTTAAATGATCCGGTTCGAAGGACCGATTTTTCAAACAAACGTTCAACTGATTATTCCGTCATGGAAAGATGGATAATTTTCAAGTGTACGTTGGCTCGTTTATTCCCATCAAAACAGTAATAATTCGCGAATTACGTGGCTCGAAGGACCACGTAGCGAGGAGGAAACTTGAATGGACGCGCTGTTAAATTTAGGAAAGATGACTTTCCTCCTTAAATTAAAGACCACGACATCAGAAGTTAAGGCAATTCTGATTGGCCTCGAAGGATCAACTTGAAATCAACAAATGCCCACTTTTATCACAGCTTTCATTCAAGGACATCCAGTTGGTAAACAGAAATCAGAAAGTGCCGCATCAAATCGAACCTGAAACAGTCAAATAACTGCAACAAATGCCAGCCCCATAAACGTCTCATAGATATCCCTGAATAAAAAACTTAACTCCTTGCTACCAATATATTTTGACACGTTGGGATTTCCGTAAAATCCCCCGACTGTGTGCCATGCAAATCAAACTACGAATTGGAGCCAGGTGTGAACAATGTCTTCGCTCCTTGTCCTTGATCGTCCCTTTTTTTTTCATAGAAACAAAACAACTTTCATCGTCTCCACTTCACTCCACAGCAATAAACATGAATAAAATCTGCTGAGTCTCTCCCATATCCAGAGACAGACCCTCCAAAGGAATCGAAACAGTCCCAACAAGGATTCTTTCTCAATAAACTACAACAAAATTAAATTTGCCCGCATAGAACTTATGCATATAGATTTCCCAAGTACGTGTGCACGATAAAGGGGAGTACACCGACTACACTGAGAGTAAAAGAACAGTTCAACTGCTGCAGCTGTTTTTTATTTATTTTATTATCGTTCACTGTTTTCTGTTCTTTTTCTATTTTTTGCTTGTCACTAGTGGAAGTCTGCAGGATATTTCGTAACATGAATATAAGTAACAGTGTGCATAGAAGACGGTAAAAAATAAAGTCTGGCCCAGCCGTGTGCCAAGAGTGGCTGCGCTCCCCGTGTTTTCTTGTCCCAAAGAAACTTCACACAGGAATATAGTGGGAGAGAACAACTGCCGTCGATTGACTGCAAAGTATGCACAGAGTTCCAGCCGACACAACTACAAATGCACCAGGAAAAAAGGGAGTCGCGCATTATTACAACAACCGAAAAACAACTTTGATTAAGTGCACTGTAAAGTGTAAATATAATCAGAGAGAGAGAGAGAGCGGGCCTGCCAGGACATCCACGATCCACAGAGCCCTATAAATGTTCATGTACAATCGAAGGATATGTACACACATATGACATGAGTTGTTTTGCACTAGTTGGATATTGGATTCGATGGGTTTCTGCGTGGGTTCGTTAGTCGTTTTTATTTTTTGCTCAGGCGATTTTTATTTCCTTTTATTGCGATTTTTATGGGAGTGAAACAGAAGAGTGGGGTGGACCATTCAACCGCACTAAAACCATTCCATATTATAGACGGGCACCCACCCCACGCGATAATGGCCGAACAGGGTGCCTGGACATAGAGCCAGTTTCGCCAACTGCAACTGTATTGCTTGGAACATATTTCTCTTTTAGCTTCTGGACGGGCTGAGGCTGGAAAATTTATGCAAATGGCTTTCAGTTCCGTTCTAATGAAAACGTGTATACGCTGCCACTGGCATACTCCCCGCCACCGCACCGATTGCCGGCGCATGCATATACGTCGTATGCATTAGGGTGGTGGCGGGTCTATGTGCAGTCGTTTCGATTCACATTTTGTGGGTAATAACAGTTTGGGTGGAGTGGCCGTACAGAGGTATTATGGGAAATGTACCCCGCAACGATCTGCAGGGGTGGTGTGTTGTGCTGCGAATTAAGTGTCCACATCTCGGGCGCTATTCGCACTTCCTTCCCTTCTATTATTGTGGTCATCATTCATTTCCTCTATGGGTTGGGACATTATTGCGCGCGTTATATAGTGCGAGGGTGACAAATGTTTCTAACGAGATGGAAGTTTGCCTGCTCGTTTTTGTTTTATTGCTATCCAGAGTCGGCGTCCATGTGGTTAAGCTGTCGGTCAACAAAATATTGAGCGATATGAGTTCAGCGGGCAAGGCAGCGGATTCAATTTGATTTTCGCCTTAATAGATGGGATGGTCTAAGTTGGAACTGTGGGCAGATTTTTGGCAGCAACAGGAATTTGACAGAATTTTAAAATTTTTAAGGGGTTCCTCTGTCTTTAGTGGCGGTCCGTTCGTATACTTTATCCCCCTCAACAGATAGAAGGGGTTTCTTTCTCTTACTGGTGCTAAACAGATTTGTGCCAAAGGAGTTGAAAAACAGCCTTGTCACATAAAAGATAGGAAAGGCACCCTTGCACCCGTTTTAAAACAACTTTCAAAGGTCTAGGGGACATTGTTAAACGCAGTCAACGCAACTTTAAGAGGTTTGTCTTCGATATACAACTTATCGCTGAAAAATACTTAAATGGGACTAATGCAAGCGATTTTAGGAAGATTTTTTATTCGCCACAAGACTTGTAAAATTTCAGTTTTATGGAGTAAACTAAAAATGATGTTGAAGTTTTAAAAACGACTTTAGTCACATCAGGGGTTTCTTTTTTTAGAAGTTTGTTTTTCGATTTGGCAACACTTTTTTGCAGTGGCAATTAATTTGACAGCTGACAGAAGATTTGTAGCCGTGTTGATTTGCAAATTCTCCATGATCAAACTGAAGTTTTCACCTCCTACTCCGTAAGTAGATTTGGAATTCTGATAAACACGGCCCAGCTGCCGTGCCAAAATCACGATCATTCCCATGGGTTGTATGCGCTTTAATTTTAAAGTTCTGTACATCTAAAGAAAACCCATCGTCATATCCTTTTTCCTCCAGCGCCGCCTTCAAACCTTATTAGCCATACCCGTCTATTGTTCCTTATAAAAATAATTTCTAGCCTCCTTGTCAAGCTGCTGATTTCAGTTTTTTTCTGCACAAATTAATGTCACCCGCAACTTCTCGACTATTTCACCGCGGCCGACCTTTTTTCATACATTTTGCAAGGTCAAAAGACTGCATTTGCTCAAAGGTACTTCCCATCATTCACCGTCCTTCCACCAGCAACAGCTAAATCAAAAACAACACAGAGACTCCCACTAATTACTTAAAGACAGCATAATCCCTTAAAGCCAGTCGACAAGCCCCGAGTACACATAAACTTACAATTTATCCATTCATAGTGCTCGTTGGAATTTACACAATCTTACCACCGCCATGAGTGAAGGTCGCCCTTCCCCCTGTATGTGCATTGCCTTCCCCCTGTATGTGTACAGGTACACCCAGGTACCTTGCATTTGAGTAAAACAAAAAGTCACAATGTGCGAGGACAGAACTTTGTTTGAATCCTCTGAATGCAAAGCACACACATCTTGATTTTATGTCCTGTGTGTGTGACATAATAATTCAAAAGTTCAATCTGCAGTGTGCTCGTCGAAATGCAACAATTTAACGGCATCGACAGCAAAAAAGATGCAGAACAAAACTCTGTCCGTCGAAATGTGTAGAGGTTTGGCGGGGACCCTGCCTCACCTGCCGCCATGTATCTATTTTTGCTCGATACTACACTCACATTGTCATCGGAGGACATTCGGAGTATAGCTTCCTCGGCAGCAGGATAAAATATGCGCAAAGTCCCTCCTTATCTTTGTATACCGTATACCGAGTTGGAAGTACAACATCTCCCAAGAACGACGACTCTCTGATTGCGGGCGGTTCAGGTTCAGTCGGGAATGGGTCCGAATAATTACTATTATTGTAATTACGATATGGTTGGTGAACGATACATGTTTCCTGTGTCGTCCTTAAAAGTTTTTGAGTCGGGAGGTGGTTGCTGGTTATACGAGTTCAGCTTGTTGCCCTCGGCATGGTTCGCTTGAGGCGCGTGCTTACTTTCTCCGGCTGGAGTGCTTTTACTTGCCATAATTGAGAAGTTTTAAGATTTTGTATTTAAGCAGTGTGGAAATCACCGGCAGGCAAAAGGACACTTATTCTCTGTTTGAAGGTATATGGTTCGGGTGAGTTAAGCAAATATCAGGATGATGTCGTTTCGATGCTGTCTTTCTTCCTTATTTCTGTTTTCATTGTTCCGTTTTATAGTTATCTACTTACGTGGGCAGGGATCTGTTTGTGGGTGTGTGTGTGTTGTCTGGAAGTATCGTTAAAGAAGTTTTTCTTTTGCTGTTGTTGGGGATTTTATTAGAGGTGTCATTTGCGGAGATTTTCTTTTAAGCTGTACTTACTTGAGTCCCAAAAAAAAAACCTTCTGCGCCAACCATTTATCCATAAGCTTAACGTAGTCCTTTTTCAGCGATAGCGATGAGCAAAATATGGTGCCAAACTTTTTATGAGAGTCTTCGTGCCCTGTTTGACCTAACGTATTCTAGTAGGTCTTTGACTGTAGAATTCAAGCCGCTTTTTGTGAAATTTTGAACGCCTAGTACACGACTGCTTTATGAGGACAGCTTGAGCATCAGTTCTACGCTACTGGTGAAATGAATCACAATTTTTCGCCTGCCTTCGATACACCTAAGGCAAACTTATAATGCTTCAACAGCGCCTTGAAATGCTTGCACACAGATTTTAGTTCAGCAGATGCTATTTTTTTTGTTGCCAAGGGATTACTCAATAAGTAAAGACTGAACTTAACAGGTCTACAGAAGACTCTGGGCAGCAGCCCAAAAGCTGATGAGAAGCTTTCTGATTACAGCTATACCCTCGAATATTTAGCAGACGTTCGCGAAAGATTGAGCAGTAGATAAAAGAGATCGTTGTTGTTTGAAATCATTATCTGACGAATTGTCAAAGTTGCCTAGGACATTATACAGCACCTATTTCCAGTAGGCTTCTCAAGGTTTCAGCATTTTCTTTTCAAGACTGACTACTGTCTACCAGAATAGGTTATCCCCGCACCCCATCTAGTATAAGGCAAAGTACTGTGAATCTAGGAAGCCGGGCCTAAATTTGCTAGTGCTTAAAATTCTTCTGATTGGAAAAGAATACCAGACCTCCTGCCAGTTTACCTTAACGATGGTTCCTATATTGCAATTCGTCTAGGCTATGAACCGAACTCTATCCAACAGATATATAAGACCGACCACCAACTGAAAGGTCTGATCGGATGTATTGTTTTAAAATCAATGGTGGAACGATTTTTATTACTCACCTTGCATGACAGAAAAACACCTAGGAAGACTGATTGAAGAAAGTTTAGGGAAGGGATCTATTGAGGTGTCTAACTCAGCGGTAAACTTTGTACAAAATGGAATATAGAGGTTGCTGGTCAAGATCTTAAGAAGCCAATTACCAAAAGTCTTAGAGGTACCCTGTATTCAGTGTTACCCGAAGAAATATCTGGGTGAAGCTTTTGAGAAGTAGGTTTCTGAAGACAAATTTAAAGACCTTTACAGATCGAAGCAAAGGGACTATAAGATGCTTGAAAGCAGTCGAATAGGGCATCCAATACTCACGGCTGTGTTTATATGGAGTCCCTGAGTCCAACAAAATTAGCTTGGAAGGCGTTTTCGACACTTGACACATACGAGAAATCTTACATAAGCAAGTGAAAGGCTTTCAGGTGCTTAAACTGGAAAATCATAAAACAATCTGTTCACTATCGTGAAAAATAAAATGACAACAAATTTCTAGATAGAATATTTATAGAATTAAAGCTTTCAACTCTAAAAAGACTCTATCTTTGGATACCTGGCGATTTTTAAAAGTCGTTTTCATACCAATAGTTTTCAAAGATGACTAAAGAAACTCCCCTGCCAAGAGTTTAAGTCAAAACAGCCTTCAGTTCTTGCCAAGTGGAGCTATGTAAAACTTTTCAAGCTGTTCGTTTTCAAGTTTGCTTTCGGACGCCATGCTTCTTGTGAGGTGTAGCTTTCCTTTCAGCGTGGACAGCCCTAACAAACCTGATTTCAAAACCTGCGCCATCATTACTAGTGAATTAACGGGTTTAGAAAATCACAAAAAATTATATTCACACTAATTTTACGATTTATTTGGAAAAGAAATGACTTTACGGGGTGACCCACAACACTCTATCTTTTTGGAAAAAATTGTACGAAATTGAGTTAAATGATGCAAGACTAACTGGGACTTTGACAAAATTCTGTGAAGATTTTTAAAATATTGAATACCAATGAAGTGAAGACCCAAGGTTGATTTTAGATCCAAGAAAAACTAGGTTAAACTTAAAAAAAAAAAAACGAATTAAAAAAACCGATTGCCAAAGTCTATATTTTTTTAAAAACTTTCCTTTTCTTCCACTTTAAGCTGAGAGTGTCAACTTGGCTTTGATCGAGCGTATACAAATTTCTGTTCGTAGATTCCGAGAAATAAATTTTCTATCATTTTTTTTATCCACACCCTGTAGTCACCATACGAAAGTCAATATTCGTTCCTTAAAATAAAAAAAAAGGAATTGAAAAGATCGACCAATTCAGTTTTATTCTTGAGTAAACTTGAAAAAAAAAAATTTAATATTTTTGAAATATTTTGGAAATGGACAGGGTGGTCGAAAACTGTCATCCACCGGCATAAGACTTTCTGACATACCTTTCTGACAATTCTTGACTTTTACCTTCTCTTGAAAAGGAAGACGGTTTGAGTTCCGATAAATTTCATAAAATTTCATCCGCAAAACCAACACAGGGTGCTCCTAAATTTTCAACCATTTTTTTTTTTTTTTAAAACTTTCTATTTCCGAAATGAGCAACATTTCAGAAAGAACACTCAACATTTGACAATGCAAAGTTCACACCAAACAACACCATTCACACGTTGACATAATATGCATTATAATGAAATAAAGAGAGAGAATAAAGTGTCCTTAATGACTTGTGCTGCGAAAAGACTAACGGGTGCATGGATAAGAGAAGGACTTTACATTCACACTATATATAACAAACGCTCTCCTAGTGCACTAACAATAACAACAACAATAACAACAACAACGATGAACACGACAAATGAAAGCACTTAAATATCGTGAAGTGTCTCTTTTCATCCTTAAACGATTGTGTCCCCTTCAATGCAGTGTACATGCAGGAGAGAGCAAATGGTTGCGCGCTGCGCACCCAAAAGCAACTTCGCACTTTGCAGGCGAAGACTTTGTTCAACCGACCACCCGTTCCGTTTCGTGCCGTAATAATGAAGACACCTCCAGCTTCAGCTCCAATGCGCACACTTTTCATTGTTTGCCATTTTTCTTTTTGCAGCCGGCAAAAGAACCCACCAGAGGTACTTCAACTATCCATATCTCTATGATGCACTTGGTGGCTTCTTCTTGTAGCAGTGCATGTTGGCAAACTGCTTGTCAAGAGTCCTTTTGCTCTTTGTTATAATTTTTTGGGTAAACATTGTGAAGAGCTGATTGTGGCGCTGAAATTGTTAGGTTGAGGGTTTCAAGTGCTTATGGACGGAAATCGAAATTCATTCAGCCATAAGCCACAATCATCTGCCTACGGGATACACGAACAACTGCAGTCAGCAAGAAATTCAAATGAAGTACAGACATATCCTGCAATTAAGAATTCCGTCTTCCGTAACTCAATCATTCGGTAGAGAGAATATTCTGCTGTTCTCCGGCTTCCCTGCAGCGAAACGAATTCCAATTCCAATTGTCATATCCACATTTCGCCTTGATGTCCTTTTGTGGCTGAGTTTTGAGAAATCACCAAACACACATACGCGGCGCGTTCGCAGAAAATCAAATTTCCCCGCTCTTTCATAGCGAAGTGTACACAAATGCATAAGCACACATGCAAATCACTCACTCATGCGCCAATGTTTGAAAGAAGCTTCTCGGGAGGGTCCTTTTTTGCATGCAAAAAGCGGCAGAAAAAAGTACGCATTTAGTTGCATTTGAAGGAGGTTGGGAGGTTCCACAGGACTTCGTTAATATACCACCCTAGCTTCCGCTGCGAAGGCACCTTTGTTCCACTTGCAGTATGCAGAGTCCTTGCGCTCGCAGTGCAGCCGAGTAGGTCCTGTATATGTATAACAATTTGAATGCCTCGGTGTAAAAGTTTTGCCTCATTACCTAACACCAGTTTTTAGCTTGAAAAGATGCAGAAAAAATAAACACAAACACATCGTTTTTGTGCATAAAGGAGGGCGTATGTGTGAATGCGACAAAATAAATGATGAATAATCTACCCATACACATGGCCGGTTACTTTCTAGCACTGCGAAAAAAGGATTACGCTGGATGAGAGGCGGACGGGAGGCGGACGGGTGGCGCGACGAGAAAAAAAAACTGCATTTTTTAAAAGCCTTTTTTATATTATGTAGGTACGCTGCAGCCTTTCATCGCTCACGATCCGTTGCCATTGCTCCGTGTTCTGAATGGATAGACAGAGTGTGCTGCGATTCGAATTGAGTTTGTGTTGAGTCGTTTTTTTGTATTTTTGTGTGCTTCTCTCTGGCTCCCACAAATAGGATCCATAATCTCGTTTCATAATGTAAAAGCCATCGTCATCATCATTATAAGCATCCTTCGCAGTCGCCCTCCCACCCGCCCCATCCGTCCTCAATCAAGTCCGTGTGCTGTGAAAAACTCTTGGTCCTTTCGTCGTCCTTTCTATTCAATATAATGACTCAGGTTGATGATAACATATCAGCATCATCACTATGCTAACGCGCGCGTAGAGTGGGGCGGAAGACACATGTAAACGACCGACCGACGTACCTGAAAGAGTCCGTTTTTCTGCGCAGGATATTCCATTCAACATTTGGCCATTCATTAGAAATGAAATTCCACTTTTTTTTTTGTCTGGTTTTGTTTTCATTCACCCGTATATGGAATTGAAAATATTTACCCTGCGACCGAGAGGAGGGGACCTCCAACTCACCCCGAATTAAAAGTTACCTCGTCTGACTGGAGTAATCAGTTAATAGAATCATTATCGGTACGTAGAGCATTAGTGTGCGGCAAACTCCATGCACGCGACTTGCATTTACAACACACTGTGTGCGAGGCTCCTGTTGCATGGCCACGGCACACCATATCCACACATAGAAGGATATTATACTTCGAATACTGTTCCCTGGTATAAACGGATAATTGCCACAATTTTTCGGGGTCAACTTACTTTAAATTAGTTTTTCGCTCTCCAGCTATAGCTGAAGCTGTATAAGGTATACCGTATACGGTATACCCCAGCAGGAAGACAAATGTAAAAGAGGAGGGCTTCGAATGGGATTAACGCGCGTTATCTGTTGCACTGGCTCTGCTTAGAGTGGGCTGTTCATCCTCTCCTATTAGAGAAAGGAATTAAAAACGAATCCTTTTCGGCAAAAGCAACCATACACACACACGCAGGCGAGTACATGTGTGCGTGTGTATGGTGGCATGTATGGTGGCGTGTGAAACGATGCATCCCGAAGCTTTATCCTCTAATGAATAATCGATTTGCCAAAGGATTTATATCCTGACACGGGGCTAAAAAGGGTGTGTGTGCAGTCGCACTTAGAAAAACAAAAACCAAAGCATAGTAAAGTCGGAAAAAAAAAAACCCCGTTCGAAAGCAATTCGTTATGGATTTAAATTTTCCCTCCGAGAGTGTGAGACCATCAGTGAGAGGTGTAGCAATAATCCATAAAGGGTGTTAATGGAATTATAGATCTCCCTTATTTTTTTGTCTGGTGTCTGTCTTTGCAGAGGTATTGCTGGTACCTAATTCTTTTGCCTTCTGTGGGTTACCCAAAAATAAAAAAAAATAAAAATTCTGGCTGAGGAAAAAACCAGAGTTATGACGGGAATGCCAAAAGTTGGTTTGATGACTCGTGGAAAATTCAGTGGTAGAGGGAAATCCTGAATTGATGACGTGACAGATTTTAGTCGGGTTATTATACGACGATGATGGTGTATGGCGATGCGATTGGTGCGATGAGACTGCGAGGTAGTGGGGTTCATTAGCGTCGAAGATTGATTCGGGACAGAGTGTTGCTGGTGGAAGGGGGGAAGGGCGTTCTAACTTGGATTCGTTTGCGACTGAGCCGAAGTTTTGCTTTGACAGTGGAAAGGCGACTTTTTCGAAATTCAATTGTACATACAAAGGGAACTTTTGGATGCACCTTTGCCTAGACCCTGCTAGGTGATGTTATGCGTCTTCTCAAAACCGTATTCTGAGCTAAGAGGTTGCTTTTTGGAAGTTGATCCGCTTCTTCAATTTAAGTGGTATGTCCACTCTGGATCCAAGTGCATAATATCCAATTTCAAGGTAACTGGACGGATGCCCAGGAACCAGCGGTCAGATTCTGAAGGGCGAAAACGTTGAACTTGGAAACGTTTGAAACATTGAAACGTTTTCGTGCCTATGTATGATTTGTACTAAGCTCGTGCACACAAAAACGTTGAAACAGAATGCCAATTCAGGTTTCTTCTTTGATGAGCAAGTCCACGCTTAACTAGTTAGAACTCGAAGATGCTGGGCTTAAAAAAAAAACGCTTGTGACCCCATATAGAAGGCCTTCACAATTCACATGTAGATATATTTGTTGGTCCTTCGAGCCCCATTGAGGCGATTCTTCGTGATGCAGAATTTTTTTTCTAACCCGACGGTCAGGACAGTAACGCGACTGTTATTCATGTGGTTTCACAAAGGACCTAAACGAATTTGGTCAAAGTGTGTCTTTCAGACAGCCACCTTACCTAACCTAACCTAACGCGATGAAGACTTCGTGTCAGGTTGCCCTCACAAGGGGAAAATGGCCACAAATTGATGTCACAATAGACTCGTCCGACAGTTTATAGCGACATCCAATTGCACACTTCAAGTTTGAGGCCATTTCCCACTTCTGATGAGGGCAACCTGAACCTGGCTCATTGGAACAGACCTATATCAGCTGAATTTCTGTTGGAAAATATTCCAAACGCAGTCTTTGACGTCTTAGCTGAATAAATCATGTTTTTAGTTCCAACTTTCGGTCTGAATACCTTCAAAGTTGTTGAAAGCACTCTTCTCTGTAATGACAATTATTTTTTTCGACAGATTGAGCTAGAATGGGTGTTAAGGACCTTTATTTTAGAGTTTCAATTATGAATCCAACACAGTTGCCTCTGGAAAATAACCCAACAGTCTCAAGGGTCTAACACAAACCCAGATGTAAAAAAGTGTCTGAAAACCATACTACGATGAAATGCCAAAAAGGCGGAATTCCGCAGGGAAGACAGTTACCACGGAAAGGTTAAAACTTCCCAGGGAAAAATAAAAGGGGACCTCAACCAGCTTGGAGTGCGAAACTGGAGTCAGTAAGCTCAAGACTCACTAATTGAAGAGACGTATTGACGAGTCACCCAGGTCCACCCGGTAATGTAAACCTAGAGCTTAATAAGTAAGGGAGCTTCCACACCGGATGGAAGAAAACTCTGACGGCTTTTATGTATTTAGAATTAAGCACTTAGGTCCATCATCTGTTGTTTTGATGACCTGTGCAAGGCAGGCCAAATAAGCTCTTTTTGACACAGTCGAATGACTTTATATTATTGTGTTCTGTATCCGGCCCACTGTTCAGTCACGATCGTAGTGATGCGATGGACACTTAGTTCGGAAGCCTGCCTTGTTCAGAAAATCGGATAACGTTTCTAGACGTTCCCTAAGTTGCTCTAAAACAACTTAAACTGGTTACCTTGGCAGCTGGAAATAACCATGCAAGTCCCTATTCAGTTTACGCAGTCTATAGAACTTCGGGACAGTCATTCCCTTATTTCGCTCGTCAGAAAAGCTTTCACTGTCCCAAGCTTGGCCTATATACTAGTTGGCGGAACAGCTCTGGTCGTTTGTTGGCGTCGCATGTAAAAACCGCCCTCTAAATACCTTCAAGTTCTAACGCCTCTTCTTAAGAGCCACTATTGTGGTAGACATCAAGACTTTTTCTGTCCGCTCCTCTAGGTGGTATATCACTGGCGGAACTCTGTTCAAAACTGTAACCAAATGGTAGTTCAATGGACCAGTGCTTCAGTGGAGTGTTTTCTAACTCAAAAAAAAGCAACAAAATGTTCCCTTCACCGTTGGACCTAGTCTTCATCTGTAACAAGTAGGGGACCATCTTAGCCTTTCACCTTTCATTCCAATGCTTTTGTAGGGTTGACTGGTGGTAGCTGCCGATTGCTTCTTTTCATTGCGAAAGGCATTTCCTGGCTTGTCGATGTCAATTTAGCGGTCTCCCAATATTGGAAAGTTTTCGAAGATGTAGAGGTTGTGTGAAAGAACGTTCGAACCACGTGTGACAAATTACACTAAAAATTAGCGAGGACAGTCTGCAAAAGTTTCCACCGCTCTTTCCGTTTATACCAAACTAAACTTTCCAACGTTTCGCGCAGATATCCTTCAAAATTTCTATTAAAATTTCCATTAAACCTGCTTTTAGTCATCATTTGTCAAACTCACACACAGAGTCTCACACAAAGGATCATCTTCGTCAAAGAGCAAGATGTTTCCAAGGAATCTTTACGCTAATCATATAATGTGCGTCACGGAGTCACGATGTGCTGGCTCATCATCATTTGTCAAAATCAGTCGAAAGTCTGATACGGTCGGTGCGGTGTACACCCGTCCGCAAGGTGCATATTCAACAAATTTCAATTAGTCAGCCACAGTACAACACACAGATCTGGCAGTCTCAGTGCCTTTCATTGCAGATTAATGCAATGCAAACCAGTACCAGACTCACTGTATTCCAAGAAGAGCGCTACATTCGAAAAGGATTTCCCTTCTCCCTGGGGAGGATCTGCAATAAATTCGCTACCGCGCGCACAGGGTTTGTATATGGATTTAATTTCCATGTCATCTTTAGCGGGACCAAGTAGAAAGGCAAAAACCCAAAACCAAAAACAATTGTTCAACTGCAGGAGTGCAACATATTCTTCAGAGAGATGATGTGCTCTGTGTGTGTCCTTCATACACTGCACAGGAACACACGTATCTCGTCTTAGGAAGGACTGCAGCTCTTCGAGGAGCAGGTAAGACGGTGCAAGCGAGTGTCACTCGGCAATAAATCATAGCTCACGTTTGTGTTAGACGTTGGAACGAAATATGATTTATGATTGCGATGCGTTCCAGGAGCTGCTGTTCCACTTTAAATTGTCATCATTGCGGGTGAAACTATACCAAGGAGACTAGCACGAGACAATGAATCCTTCTGCGCTACTCCTCATGTGCATAACAACCAACAACACTGCAAATGAAGCTACAGTGCAAGCAAGCAGTGTGGCGTCATATAATTGTGCTCCCTTCAGTGTGTAACTGTCCTGGTTTTGTTTTGTTGGTCCCCGCAGAGGCTTGTGGATTTTTTTTTGTTGCGCCCTGCTGAGAAATGGGTGCACTGGAAGAGGACTTTGTGGTGTTTGCTTTTTATTTTTTTTTTTTTTTTTAAGGACAAATACCTACCATGTGTATGTGTGTGTTGAAAGTGGTAGATTTGAGGACAACTATCGTGAATGTGCTGTAAGGAAGTTGTAAAAGGTATATTTTATGATGGCCCGCGAGCTGAAACACAGTTTTGATGTTTCGCTTTTGAAGATAAAGTGGTTTGCGGAGCTCGTTGGGGGCTATAAATTGGTACCACTTGGTATGAGTTGTGCGTGAGGTATAGGTGAAGTTTTGCAAACATAACCTACATTTGGAGAGCCTCCAGGAAATGGGAAATGGTGTCTGTGATCTTTAGATTCCTTGAGCCTACCACTAGGTTTGAAGAAATTTAGACATCTTAATGTGATTTTTAAAGGTTTAAAGTTGCATCGAAGTACAAAGATAGGGACAAGTCTGGAAGTCGATTAATTGGAGTCGATTAAATGACTAAAAAGCGGTAGGTATATCAAAGTATGATGGCGATGGTGTTGCTGCAATGAACGGACGATGTAATAAAATTGTTTTGTTCACTAATAAGAGTGAGTAGTTGTGAATTTGGGACGACAGTAGTACAAACCGATTCACTATTCAACTTTTTCCTGCCGCTTATTCATGGGAAGTGAAACAACATCAACAAGAATAACAACAGCAATGATAACGACAGCAATAATAAGAACAACAACGAAAATAGCAATAATACAAGAAGCATTGCAACCAAAACAACATCAACTTCAGTAAAAAAAATCAGCAATTACAGCAACAATACCATCAACAACAACAACAACAACAGCACCGACAGCAAAAACAATAACAACACCAACAGTAATAACAACAACAGCAACATAAATAACAACACCAACAGTAATAACAACAAGAACAACAGCCCCACTCACAGAAACACCTTCGACAGCAGTAGCCAGAACAACACCAAACAAAAAAAGGAAAAGAACAACAGGTAAAATGAAACAAACAATAACATAAACATCAAGAATGACATCAGCACACAATTATAGCAATAACAACAACAAAAACAACAGCACCATCTCCGACAGAAAATGCAAGAACAACACCAACAGTAATAACAACAACAGCAACAGGAATAACAACAACAGCAACAAGAACAATAGCAGAAATAACAATATATCTAACTATTAAATAACGGTGACGCTACAGTCCGGTGTGGACCTGGGCCTCATCAAATACTCCTCTACAGTTAACATGATTCTTGGGTTACTGCCTCCAGTTGCGCACTCCAAGTTGGTTGAGGTCCCCTTCCACTTGGGCGCGTCACCTACGGCGAGGTCTTCTTCTACTGCGTTGTCGCTTCATCTAAGATGAATGATGCGTACTTTTTAGAATTTTCACTAACAACAACACAAATACCAACAACCACGACAATCCCAACAACAGGAACAACAACAACAGCATAAACAACAATAACAGCGGTCGAACCTGATCAGAAATATCCTCTCTAGTACACCAGTGGAGTTTTTTCAGGATTTTTTTCTCAGGATATTTCTCGGACATTACCGAGAGAGGTTTGGCGGTCGTCAAAAAACCACATGTGTTGTTGTTTCTATTAATCCCCGCTCAGTAATCCAACTAACCTCCCACCGCAAAGACGACTCCTCTATGCAAATATGCCTACCACTCTCTACCGTCATTTGCATAGGTACCTACATGAACCGGGTATCTGCCAGACATTTTACTTGGAATCCTTCAGACACGCAGATCGAAATTTCCAAATATGTATTATTCATAACATCCATCTATCGATTTGTAGAAATTCCACAAAACAAAACCTCACGGCATACCTTTGCCTTCCCAAAAATATGCGTACCTATACATAAAATACGCCACCACGCCCACCTAGTTTTACCGCAGCAATTTCAGATATTAATCTCCCCCATTTGGGTGCAGCCAACTCTCGCATAAATCAATCACAATCACGAGATATCAATCGATTGCATTCCGAAATCCGGAAAAAAAAAACTTTCATCTGCGGGGCAGGGCAAAACAATACGCGAGCATTTTCATTTTCGCATAAAACGCCCGACAACGTCTTACCGAAGGATAACACACAACACAACACAACACATTCGTGCATTTAGCGCCTGTGTAAAATCCAGTCCAGGCACTAAAGATTACATCAGAGCCACGCGTATAAATTACAAGTGAAGTCCTTGCATCCTTATGCTAAACAAGAGTTTTTCTTTTTCCCCCTTTTGGAAAATGATAAACTTAAGCCGCCGCGTTATCTTTCCTTTCTCTTATCCTGCCGTTTGGTATTCAAAAGAAAAAAAAAATATTACTTCTTCTAATCTGAATATCAGACTACACAATGGAGGAACGAGGACTCGGCGATAGCGCACAATGAAGATGACGGCATCCACAACAATAACAACGTCGACTATACTCGATACTCGTATATGATTAAGGATGCAGGATATATGCAAACTGGCCGTTAAATGAAATATGATCCAATTGATATAGATACAGCGAGTACAAGGATCATTGTCTTCGCATTCATGCATGCATACTCGAAGGATATAGAGAGAACTCACCATCGCCAGTTCGCCCGTCTTGCAGGAGGCTGAATTGTAATCTCTCTTTTCAGCCCTGCAACAGGATCTACTCCAATGAAGACATTATCGTAAGTGAGTAAGTAAAGTGGGTGATGTGGCAAAGGACGCGCTGCAATTGGATTTTGTCACCCACCCGCACCAAACTTATGCGACACACGTAACAAGATGTGCATGCGGTTCTTGAAAGAGGACCCAGGCTATATAGCTGGCTTCTCTCATATTCGTGTGGACTCGTATCATATGTGTGGTGAATAGCATGTTATTATCCTCTGACCAAAGGATATCGTCGTTGGAGAATGAAAAAAAATCTCCTCTCAGTCGCTTGATATGGAAAGCAGTTGCCGAGCAGGAGTCGCCATATGGATGGTGGAAGCATCCTTAGCGGGGGCAGGGTGGGTTCCACATAAAGCGCATTAAATGGCAGGCAATTTTCGTGCTTTTTTGTCTGCCCCCAGTGTGCATACAAGGAGACTTTACACAAAGGGAACCGCAAAAGGGGTTTTAAGTCAACGTCGCAGGCGGCCATTGGAGAAGAGTTACTTATATGACTAAGCCAATTGTTGGTAACTAACTCGCATTATCTTGCCAGAAAGGAGTCCTTAATCGAAAAATAAAGTGGATTCTAAACGTATATAGTTGCATAGGAGGTTGGGAAAATGTTGAGCGAATGAGGAGGTGAAAGCCAGTTCACGGACACAGAGATGAAAGTGATATTTTGACGGCCTTTTCGAGGGGAGAGGCAGCTCCAATTTGGCCGTAATTTTTTAAGGAATCATAATTTTGTTGCAATATTTAAAGAGGCGTTGTAAAAAATGACTTACTCCAGTAAGAGCGGAAGCTTTTACGAACTGTTGTAGAACTTGTAAGACCTCGACGTTAGTCCTGGACTATACCTGATTTTTGAAAAGTCTAGGAAAGGCTAGGGAAAAACCACCTGAGATGCAAACAAATGCCCTCTTCTAAATATGACCTTAAAAAACCTCCCTGAAACTGCGGCAAGGGTAGAGCAAGCGAATAGCTTCAACTTGACTCTGCAGCCTCTGTAGAAACTATTTAAACAAAGTTCTTGGGTGTACCTACTTTAAATGAAACGCTCGCTAACACCGGCAAAGGTCTTAGAGGTTCTTAAGTTGCTTTGATCTTTTTGGGTCAAGATATTACGAAATGGGTCTAGCTTCGCCGCAGTGTCTTTGAGTGAAGTCTCACCGCCCGGTAAAACCAGCAAAGGCCTAGAGGCTTTTAAGTTGGTTTTATCTTTTTCGGTCAAGATATGACCAAATGGGTCTAGCTTTGCCCCAGTGTCTAAGAATGGTCTATCTATGGTTTGATTAACCCACTTCTTCAGCATGACTAGTTTATTTAAGCTTGGGACCGTGGATTTATCTAAGTTGTACCAGGCTTTCACTACTTACGACAGAGGACTCAATTTCGTTCGCTCCATAATTCCCAGTGGCTCGACAAAGAGCTATCTAAAATACACTGCACTACGTTTTCGAAGGCAAGGTTAAGGTCCTTGAACGAGACATAATCGTCCGCTCCCACGTTTGCTTGTGTCTTCTGTGAAGATTCAATTTTCAATTTTTTTATTTTATTTGTTGCTGATTTTTTTGTGAATCAAATTCAACTGTAGTCCGTCCCAGAAGTTCATAGTTGAAGCCCACTTTGAATGATGATCAGGGTAGCTAAGCATGGCTTGTAAAGTCGCGGTTCGAGAAGTTCTCAGTATACCTGCGATAGGCAATCTGAACGTTAAGGCCTACCAGGGTATCAAATTTTGAGGTCCTTTTCAAAGCCACTTAAGATTCAGTGGTGATTGAGCTGAAGGCAGCTTTTGAAGTCGACAGTGACTTTGAATAACTCTGTATACAAATAGCAACGGAAAACGAAAGTGGCGCAATATTCCATATGAAACTGCGCCAATAGAGTTTTTTTTTTTTTGGCAGCAGCCATAGGTTTCCACCCAACGTACTCCATGACAGTCAGAAGCTCGGTAAACAACATTGGTACTCTCAAAAATAACCTTCCTTACTTTACTTTTGGTGGCGCTTACAGTCCAGTTTGGACTACGGCCTCAACCAACAATCCAGTGGATCGAATATCACTCGAATAATCTTTCTCTTGAAGTATCCCAGAAGGTATAACCTTCCTATTCCTTCAAAAATCCTGCATATAAAGAAGTGTCAGAGGGGCACATTGGTTAGCAACTGCTAAGCTTGTGTAAAGCTGGAAGGATGAACTCTATTTCACAATAACTTAATAATAAAGATGCCTTTTGTGTCAAAAAAGACTATAACTGAGCAGTCCTTGATTAGAAGACAATGGGAGGAGTGGAGTAAAGAGAAGTTTCAGTGGACTTACCTTATTTGTAGACAAGTTCCGAGCTGCAGAATGAGCTTAAGAATGCCTTTGACTGTTTGACAGTATCAATATCAATAGCGTTCTTTAGACTCGACAGGGAAAAGTTTATCGAGCCCTGGAGACCTGTGGAGCTCGAGACTGTTGCCGGGCTTAATTTGTCCTCAGAAATAATCTCACAGCTCTAATGAGCTACGAAAAACCTCACGATCAGATTTTTTAGTGCTCAACTAAAGCTACACATTTTTTTTTATGATTCTCAGTTTAGAATTAAGTTAAAAGTATTCAAGCGTAAAAAGTTCGCCTTTTACGATACAAGTTTTGCTTATGTGCTTATACAAATAACGGAGACCTTAACTAGATTTTTAGCATTCACTCATAATTCAAAATTTTTTTTAGAAAGTTCATCTATGAGCTTCTGTGGCGCATTTTATATATATATATATATTTTTTTTTTTCAAAGGAAAGGTCGAACTTGAGAATACAACCTTCCACCCACAAAAGCGAACTCATTACCACTTCACCATGGCTTTATATGAGTATATCCGTTTTTTATTTCGACTTAATGTTGCGTCCTTTTAGAAGACAGCCTAAGGTGAAGGAGCCTTCCTCCACCTGCATTCAAGCTACCTACATAATTTTAGAAAAACAAGTTTACGTAGAACGGCCCACTCTTTAGACAAGACCCCTACAGCTCTTACAACCTTTAAAAGTCGGATGACAAAACACCTACGGTATCTATTATGTAAAAGTCCCTAATAAGTAGGATCCTTGCCTGCTGGCACTGCCGCTCGGGATATCTATATATGGAAATGGGGAGCACATCCCCAAAGCCATTGTTATTACATCCAAGGGGAATAAAGCGTCATAATTGTTAACTTGTCATATGAAGGGCGATGATTGAGTGTTGAAGGCAAATTGAAAAAAAAAAAAAGCAAATCAGGATACGTAAAGTGGCAATTGGTGTCCTTTTGAAAACGAACGAAATAGGTGTGGCAGCATGGTGGGTACTCTGAAAGGATTTTGTTTTCTTGTTGTTGGTGGATTTTTTTTTTCGTCGCTTGCATTTGAAAGAGTGCGAGTGTGGGGTTGTATGTGCGGCACCCTTTGCTGTTGTTATTTGCAAGTCCTTAAATCCGATATGTGTTATGTGTGTGCACAAAGAAGGGTGGCAGACTTTTTTCTGTCTATCTATATTTTATTTTTTTACGAAAAAGGGAACCAAAAAAAAAAAAAAAGGATTTCCGAGGGAGCCTCTTTTCGTATTAAAATCAAGCACTCTCGTCCTTCTCTTCCCAGTTTATGCTCTTTATACTCGTCGTAGACGTGGGTTTTTTTCTTCTTCTTGTTTTTTTTTGTGTTTGTTATTGCTGGGTGGATGCGTTCTTCCGTGCGCAGCAAATTGTAAATCATCGACTTGTTTCTGGCAAGGATCACAGGCGCGTTTCGTCAGGGTATTCCTTCCGTCGAACAATGGCAGCAGTCGAGTCACATTTACATACAATCGCAGAGAGCAACCATACACACATACGAAGAAGAAGAAGAAGAAAGGGAATCCTTCCGATTTGTTAAATCAAAATTTTATTCAATTTTTGCTGATTTTGCTTCGCTCGCCTTCTGAGTGAGTGGGTGGATCTGTCTACATTTGTGTGCTTTGTGTTCATCATCAGGCAACACAAAATTGAATGACAAGCAAGTTTGACAACTAGATAGTATGACTGAGTGAATACAGATAAAGATGGAGAAAATCAAATTTCGGGCTACATAATTCCTTGCGTTGTTTGGCGATTTTCACAACGAACAACACACACGCTCAAAGTCATTATAAAGAAGACTTAGATATGAGTGTGTGAAAGAAGGGTGGAGGTGCCAAAAAAAATAAACAATATTGTTCGTACAGATTTTGATGAAAATTTCATTGTCACATGGAAGGCGGTGAGCGCCAATTTTTTGTTTCCTCTTGTTTGGGGTGCGGGATGGTGGTGTATGCTTTGTTGCTTGAGACGTTCAGTGTTCACAGGCGAAGAATTATGTTTACGTTAAGGATTTCATTGGTTATTATTCATTCCCCCAAAAGGAGTAAGAAAAACAAAAATTGTTTTCTACAAGTAATCACTCGCTTAGGGGTAATTCAAGTGGAATTTGGTGTAAATTTGTTTTCCTTGTCAAAATTGATGCGCGGGTGGGGTTTTTTTTTTGTTTTGTTTCCAAGGCTCTTATGAAGAAGCTTATATGGCACGGTGGTTTTCACTGCGAGATGTGCTTTAAAACGAATTTTGATTCGAGTATGGTAGTCATCTGTGTTGCATGTGTCGAAGTTGGTCGTCGGGCAGATGCGTGGCTGGATTCAGGAGCGCGTGGGACTATTTTTATATCGACAGTTGGTCCTTCAGTACTCACTTTTCTAACTTTTTTTGTTTAACAGAGGCTGAGCCCATTCAGTTCGTTTATTTTCTCTCAGATTGACATTGACAGGATAAGGTCTAAGAGAGCTGTCTCTTTATCGAACTGCGTGAGTATTGCATTTGCAACTCTGCAGTCGATGTATTGAGCGAAAGATCGAGAAGGTTCTTAAAATTGTATGACGAAAGTCAGTCTTTCAGCAACAACATACCGAGAAAGAAGCAGGAGCAGGAGTGAATAAAACTGCTCTTTTTTTATAACATTTTTCCACTACAATTATCTTTTGGTTTTATTTGTTTTGACGTATAATTTTTACCTTGGAGTGTGACGGTTTGTATTCCTTTTTTTCCCAGTAATTTCCCTGAGCTGCGATATACTTTCTGGGTACAAGGACGAGAGCACCGAATTTTTTGTTTGTATTCAGCGAAAAGTGTACCGATTTTGGAAATTCTTTTTGTAGCCTATCAACAACTTTTCAGCCCAAAAGACTGAGTTGTTGTTTTGTACAGTAGCAGAAGGATTTACTAGATTTTTCAAAATCGAAGTCCATTTTTGCCACCTAAACAAAGATTTCAACAAAGAAAGGTATTTTTAGTCCTAAAAATTGCAAGCTCAAAATAAACGCCTATTTATTGATGGACCAGTTTTTGAAATCCCAAAATTTTAAGGTTCCATATTCTGCCAATTTTTCTTCGAAGCTGACGAACTTCTTCAGAACAGTTTGTGCGTCATTTCCATTTGGCAACACCTCTGCAAAAGCTTGTCCCAACCAATACCCTACAGACTTGCATCAGCCTGCCCTAAAAACAGATAAGAAAAATCTCATTAAAAGCCGCATTCAGTGTAAGAAGTCCCTCCTCAATCCAATCTCCCTTCGATATTATGCCACGTCTAAGGCGCAGGCCCTGTCATTTCTGATCACTTTCTTTGCCTATGCATACCTCATTTTCTATTTAACTATCAAACAAATGAATATCCTTCTATTAATAAGTAAACCAACGGACCCGCTCGGCAACCCCTTTAAGTGGCCGAACATAATCTGAAATGAAGTGAAAGCTTAACATCGGGATTTAACCAGAGAATAAGCATCATCAACTGTCTTTCGTTTTATTTTCTCCAACCTCCCTGCTAAGCTGCTAAGGACCAAACCGAAAGGCTCCCAAACCAGACAGCAAACAAGCGTTTTATACGCGCGGACATACAGCTGCTCCAACCGCCGCACCAACACTATCATCATCACAGTCTCAGAACAAAATGAGAAATTATTTATTAATAGCCACTCGAAGGATGTTAGAGAAGCAGGGATAATAAAGGATGTGCATTTTCCAAAGAAAATCCTCAAACGCAGAAACGAAGCAGAAGCAGACAGCCAAAGAAAAGAAAACGAAAACTCCAAACTCCAAACTCAAAACATTCGCAGCATTTTTCCTACGGTCCTTATCACTGTGTTTGCGTTGGTGAAAACAAATAAATCCGCACCCAAGAGGGAGGCCGCTGCTCCCTATTGTCTTTAGACAAGCGAGGTCTGCACAAAAGGGACACCGAACCATAGAGAAATATTCAAGGTCCTTGGGAAATTAAAATTGAATCGAAACGACGAGGGCCGGTGTTATTGATGAGACTCCTACTCCGATGGGTTCCCATTGTGTACTCCATGATTTAATCGAAAAATTATTATCAGCAATAAATTTAATCTCTCGAACGTGAACGTTGAGAGGAAAAAAAAAAAAAAAAATAGATTGCACCCCAGCCAGAAGCAAGTTGAATACTTTCGGCCCATTTAATTTCAAATTACACACCAAGCCAGCCATGCAAACATGGCAGCCAACCCAGCACAACTATACAGACACCCGTACCGTAACCAGGTTCGACAATAACGCAATTGTTGTTCCCTCTCAGCTCTCACAGCATCCAACAATGTGTCTCCCTAGAGATGGTTTTGTGCGCGCCATAGGGATGAATATGGTACAACTACCCCGTAGCTAGAGTATGAGCCCACTTTTCCAGTGACACAGTAATGATGATGAGGACGATGACGACGACAAAGTTACCTCGGTTGGGACAGAGCATAACCTAGAGAAGAGAAAAAAAATGAAAACTCAAATTTTAACTCAAACCCCAAACCTATACCTCTGGGAATGTTCGAGTAAACTTTTGGACCGGTGCTGTTGGCCTCTGTTCGGCTGATGGTGCCTCATCCCCCGATCTGGGTAAATAATGAATAAATTTCGAGAAAGTAGAAGAAGACCATCAACCGGGAGGGTGTAGGTTGTACGCTTCAAAATGCTAATTAAACCCAGCAGAGCGTACTGAACTGGAAAAAAGGCTTTTTGACTTTTTGACAGCAGCAAATGAGGTGGCATCGCACATTGAAGATATAGACAGAGATCGAGAGAGAGAGAGCTATGATGATGAAGCTACTGCTGATGAAGAACAATTCAATCGTCGCTTGAATTAATTATCATTGGAAATAAGTTGAATCCATCTCTGCATGCGGACCAAATCTAAATTGACAATTTGCTCCAGTCATGAGTTAAATAATTTTTCCCCAATACACCAGTTGAGATTTTCGCCTTCGACAACAGGGATAATGGATAAGCCATGTTGTGCAGATTAATTGCTTCATAAGTTCGGTACAATTGGTGTAGGGGGAGTCAATCCGAACTTTTCACATACAAATTCGGTTCAATTGGTTCATTTTGAGTGCAATCAGGTGGCAGTGATTCGAGGTGATGCGGATATCGATGTATACGCAGACAAGGAGTCAGTCAGTTGTGCGAGTGTTTTATGTTGCACTTGAAACTTTTAGATCGCTTAAGCGAGCACTTTGTGAGAAGTTCCGATTGGCAAACAATGCAGCCAGGGACTGGAATTCGTATCTGAGGTTTGATTTTTGATATCACTTTATGCATTTGGATCCATCTGCATGTGCCGTGTTTATGGAGGCGAACTTATGTGGATCTATTTTATCTCATTTTATCTTCCTTACTATGGTGAGTTGCGAAACTGCTTAAAGAGTCGTTCTTTGGTCGAAGACTCAATACAGGTACATCCCATCGAGGTCTTGAGAAGAAGTCTAAGACCAGAGAACGAGACTTCGAACAGTTGTATTAAGTTGCAGGATGTATCAAGGTAATTGTACTTCCGAATTTATAAATAGGTTGCGCTGTATGGCAAACAACTCTTTAAAGTGAAATTTGAGGCTTCTGAAGGTGGAACTTGCGAACTTCTGCCAACACACTAATCGCTGAGAGAATGCGTCCACGATTTTTTAAGGCTTCTGTGCTTTTTCATGTAATTCCTAACATCCTTCAACACATTAGTGGATGAGGGAGGGTTTTGTGGTCGCACTTAAGACGCGATTCCATCGAACAGTCCCATACAATTTATGTGGATGATTGCTTGTGATTGACGAATTGACGTCGCTTGAGGTCGCATATGGGCGCCTACAATTTTTGCGCAGGGTCATAAGTCCACAAAAATGAAAAAAAAAAAAAAAAAAAAAAAAAGACCCAGACAAAAAGACAAATCTATTGTGAACTTATAACCCACCCAGGTGAGTCAAAAGTTCACACAAAATTTTTGTGGACTTTTGACTCATCTTTTTTGCTTTGCTGAATTGACGATTTCATCATCAAGGATGGTTTTCCTGAGCCGACAAAGGGCCGGACATTCTGTGATTATGTGAAGAGAGGATTCGTCACTTTCGAGACAAAGTCTGCCGATGGGGTCCGGTGAGACGCCAATGCGGTGACGATGTTTCTTTCGCAACCGCTTATTATTCCTTATAGGATTCTCAGGTTCTTTTTGTCCAAATTAATCAAGAAGAGTAATTTTTTGGTGGAGAATGTGGTGACAAATTTTCTGTGCAATTCTGCCCAGCTGTGTTCAGCCAGATCTCGTTAGACTCGATTCGAGATTGATTCTTGGCATAGTTCCGCAGAAGGGTTCAGGTCCGATAAGTGGAGTGATTGCTCCGATTTTAGCCAGTGAGTCAGCCGATTCGTTACCTTCAAATCCTCTATGGGCTGGAATCCAGTGAAGGATGACTAGGTTTTTCTTAGAACGTTCATAGATGGCTGAGAATGTTTCTAAGACGAGTTTTGATGACTGATGAGTCAAGAGCTTTGAGAGCTGTATTCATATTCTCAGATATACGGGTTTTCCACGTGTATTAGAACTTAGATTTATTCTAGCGCAATGGTTGATTGCAAGGACTTCAGCCTGGAATATGGATAAGTTTTTCCCAAGGCTGACCAAAAAGTTCACCTGGTTTGACTCACCGTAGAATACAGAGCCAGTCCCTGATTCCATCTGAGAACCGTCTGTGTACCAGATGATGTCGAGTCCAGATGAATTAGGATGGATGATTATGGAGAAGTTTTTATGGAAGACATATTCTGGTAGCATGTCATCAAGAGGCATACTGAATAAGCTTGAAGGCTCAATGGTGCCGAGTAAGGACTGATGACCTACCTGATAGGTATAGGGGTCAAAGTTGTTCGAACGGAACAGGCGGTGAATACTTAGTTTGGCTTCCATTTGAATATGTGTTTGAAGGGGTGTTAGACCAAGGATAACATAGTCGGTGTACGCCGGATTATATGCTTAAGCTAGAAACAGGCTTATCGCCACTCGTTATAAAACGTTCTCCAAGTGGGCAACATGCCTTATTATCGATTACAAAAAAAAAAGCCAATGGGGTATACTGTCGAAAAGAAAATTGGAGTGTTTAAAGATTGCTTGGAACTGGCTAGTGGTTTTGGTATAGAACTATGTCTGTAGGATTCATCACATTTGTACCAGTTAATTGCTCAGTTGGACGAAAAGATCAGAGAAGAATTCGTGAATAAGGCAACAGGGTCACTCCACAGATCAATCTATAGCCAATTGTGGCATTTTCTTTGTCGGAGGTTGTTACTATCCCATGGAGCCCTCAAAATCAAATACTATTTCATTGTACTGCCAAACACTCACCTTACATTTATGTACTTAGTTTTACAGTCTTTCGAAGAAAGATAAGAAGGAGCTTCAGTGATGAAGAGCTTAGATGTTCGGCACTCACCACGTTAGCCCGAGCAAAGGCAGGACAGCTACAGAGGAAGTGCAAGTCCAAAACATTTAAGTTTTTGAAAAAAGCTTGGTAGCCCGAAAGGACGCCCACAAGCAGTCTACAGTAGATTCTCCTGAGAGACAGAAGGAAAGCCGCTGAACTTTTGCAGATGTCCGGACGCAGTCGTTTGGTCTGTCCACACCCAGCGCAGCCACACCACCGACACTCGTGTTCGCGAGAAACCCAGGTATCAATGGATGACCTAACCACCGATGTAGGCAGACCCAACGCAGGTTCAGGTCCTAAGAATTCCTCCTCTGAACCAAGCCTGATAAGCTCATCAGCGGTCTCATTTCCCTGGATATCAGTGTGACCTGGAACCCAAACAAGTTACACTGTATTTAGCCTTCCGACCAAGTTCAGAGAAAGCTTGAGTTCGAGCACTAATTTAGACGAGGTATTAGAGGGTTAAGGGAAAGGATGAGGATGTGTGGATAGGAAAGCATGATGATGGCGAAAACAAATACGGAGTGAAAGATGGCACCTTAAGGGGCTACTTAGGCGAGAGTATTAGCCATGGTAGGGAGGGTAGACGCAATTTTCTCGCAGCGTCAACATCACCTCGGCGCGAAAGACTGGCACGATATTTTTTTGTTGTTCGACGAAAGGGTCAAGTCCCACGCCCACCGACGAACTAATTGAGGGAACTAGCGTGCCAGCATTGACCCAAGGCAACCAAAGTCTATGCAACTTCTTTGAAGTTTGGCAAAAGAGGCAGTAACACGTTTCCGTGAAAGCCTGTTCCACCATACAACCGATAACCTGCCGAAGAAAAACTACTTTCGTGATGAGTACGCCACTGATGTCATAGCAACAGTATTGAAGCTACGTGGAGGGCTACATGTGCCTCTGAGAATTCATTCAGATCGCCTGAAATATTCTTTAAAAGTGATGCTGGTTCAAATGGACATACAGTAGACAAATTTTCGAATTTTCCTATGTTCATAGATCCCTTTTTCAGATTTCATTTCTGTCGATTTCGTATATTTTAATTTAAAACGCTGTTCAATAATTTCCTCATTTATTAAATTTCAATGAAGAATTCCCTTCTGATGCATTCAATCAACTAGAACACACCGTACAACCTTTCGCAGCCGCCGCCGCGAGGATTTTTCCATTCGACTGCAGACAATAATAGGAACAAAGCTTAACTTCTCAACACTTAATCCTTGGATTCGCCCGATTCCCATTGTTTGAGATTTATTTTTCAAAACGAGCTCAATACATTGTGTCATATATAATATATCCTGCATGCATTCATTAAATTTAATCCGCCAATAAATATTCAATCTCCTTTCGGACTGAATTCCATTCATGATCTATGCTGTCATTGTCTTGCAATATAAATAATATTCTCTATTGATATTGATGCGAATTAAATCCCACATTAATTATCTAATTAACGTGCAAATAAAACCTCTATTAGTGTCAGAAATAACTATGGCCACTCTTAAATGGCAAATTGATTTTGTTTTCCGTGCATGTGTGAGTGTGTATATTTTTTTGTTTTTAAATTTACATAGATACTTATTCAATTTACTCGTTCCGCTGTATAAAATATGCACATCTAATTATAGCCGCTGCTGTGTGTATATTAATAGTGTTCATGCTGTTGAGCTCTATAACCATAACCACTCCCTCTCTAATTCGCATAGAAAATATTATACCGCATGCAAAAATTGATAATCGAAATATCCACAAATTCATACAAAGTCCGGTGTGTGTGTAGGTAAATATTAACAATCGGTAGACACCCCTAAACGCTGGGGGGCATATGCAATATGCATGATTGAAAATAACACGCGTGCAAAACTCATTGGAAACTGTTAAAAATATCGAATTTTCTAAATTTGTCACAGTTGCTAAATATTACAAGGACCTTTGCTACAGTATAGAATAGTAAACCAATGCTCCACCTGGTGGATTATAGATTACAAATTGTAGACAGAGCAATTCATTAACATGGTGGAATTAAATCATTTTTTTATTTTTTTATTTTATTGAATTTATTGAATGCTAATGTGAACAGTTTCGAATTTTTATTTTTATTAGGTTTTCTATTTAAAGTACCCATTTTATATTCTATTTCTCTTAATCAAATTGAATTCTATTTGTGTTGGGAAAATAATAAAATTTATTGGCGGGAATTTCGATGAAAGGCTATTTAAATGTTTTGCGGCAATGAAAAGTTCACAATTCACATTCCATTGGGTGGCAAATGTAGCCCACTTTTAGTTTGTACTAATTTAAATAAAAATAAAATTTGTAATAGTACGGTTAGTAAAATATTGAGTGGAAAAAAAGAAATGAAAACTTCGTGGTTAACACTTTGTTTTTTGTATAGCTAAATGATGTACAAAATATGATGTAAGACATTCTTTTTCAGAAGGAAATTATTTTTTAAATTATTTTGTAGGCCAGAAAAAATATTTGGACCAACATTTTGTGGGTCAATAAAAATAAATGGACAGTTTTGCCCAGGGGGCAGATTTCGTATAACAATAATCGTCTGAACGGTATCGTCCAAATGTTTGTTATTAATTATAAGCTCTCAAACTCGCAATTTTTTCACTTAGTTTCTTATATCGTTTCGACGATAATCGTTTGAAAAGTGAGTACCCATTCATTCAGAAAAGTCCTTCGAACCGGAAGCCAGAAAATGAGCTTGAAATTGATAGTAAAATTCTAACCTGGTATGTTTGGAACTGATCTGGTCAAGGTTTGTTTTTAAGTTGTCTAAATAGGTGTGTACCTCTAATTGACGAAACAAATAAATAAATAAATAAATAAATAAAAGATTGAACGATTAGAAAACGATTGACTGAAGAATGCTGTTGGGGCAATATGGTCGTGGAGTCATCGAAAGGCGATCTGTGTTACCTGGACAGTTGGTCACCTAACAAATAAAATCAATAGTTGGCGCCACAGGTCCGTATAGGCCGAACTTATCACCACCATTCATTTTGTGTGAGTTTCATTTTTGGGGCGAATAGAAGGGATCTGCAATTTTATGTCGAGTCCAAAAGGCCAATTGAGAAGCTCTTTAAAGACAGTTATTCTCTCGGATGTTTGTCAGACATTCGTAAGAGGTGACGCAGTGGGGAAAAAAAAATATAAACAAGTAGAATTGTAAATAAACGATACCCTTAAACTATCCACCTCTGTTTCCACGAAGACCCTTCTCATAAACAGGTCACATTTTGTCTTAAAGTGCAAGTAAATAAATGAATCTGAATAAATCTAAATCATAAGAGTCCCAGCAGAGCTGTAGTCGAAAATAATCGTTTTCACATTTGCTCGTACTTGACTTTTGAATGCGTTTAGACTACCTAGTGGCTGGAGAAGCACGCCGCACTGTTGTGTTTAAGAAAAACCGCCCTAGCAAACCTTTAACTAAAGCTGAAGGCGTGAGTATACCGGTCTTGAGGGCAGATATGAGAAATATTTCCCTGAGAATTGTTAAAAATGCTCACCACTAATTTATACGAAGCTCAGTTTAAACTTGCGTCTTAATTTAGCTGTCGATTTGTCTTACCAGAAGCTAGGATTGAGTACTTTAATAAGGGCATTTCGGATGTCATTAAACTTTTAACTACTTTTCTCTTCTTGGCGTTCCCTATGTTCCTTCTTAGGACTGCATCCGAAAAAAGATTTCTGCTTCGCTAAACTGTTTGGGGAGTTTGATTTTTGTTGTTGTTTTAAGCAGATATTAGGCGGCTTGATCGGAATGCTCCTACACCTAGAAATAGCTTCTTAAATGCAAAAATCATATGTAGGTAGTAGGTACCTACTCCAAACCTTTGGTTGGTATATTTAAGCTCTGACATTAAAACTGACATTTGGACGGACCCATTTAGAAAAACTTGTATATACCAAAATGATGTCGAAATCCTCGCCTTCGACAGAATTTCCCCAACTTCCACTAAAAGCACTCAGTGGCCAACCGCGCTCCTCATCATAAGTGCCTCTGCCAAACAAACCACCTTCCACAATCCTTCCGACAGGCCCACTTATAATAAATTCTTCAATCCAATTACGTCCGAGATTTACGAACTCGTTCAAAAACTGAGAGCTTTACTCAGCAAAATTAGTGGAAAACATTCCAATCCAACACCAACAACGAATGTACCTCCCATCTAATCTGTCACCTTTCTCGACAAGCTAATAAGTTCTCCCCCAATACAAAACAATACACAAAAACAAAGTCGCATGTGACCCATTTAAAGTTCTAATCACAGGGACAACGAACACGTAACGACAACAAGTCTACACCAGGCTAATGACATCTGTCCAAATTTATTGTCGTACATAATTTCGACAGGCGGCACAGACCTGATGCCTTACAAATGTCAAAAACCAAATAACTTCTATACCTCGTTATGGAAGCTTCGCACCGACCACCGACCCACATCTCTCAGTTCGAGAAAAGATGGCTTCTCAACAGGTAATGTGAACCCGGTCGCGCATCAGCCGAAATTCTTTAAATATTTTCCACACTCCGAAAGGGCACTTCCCGTCCCCAGAAGACAAAAGCCATACGTCCTCAGTCAGTTGGAAGGGAGACGCATATAATACCAACTCCAACTACAAGTCGAAAATCAAAAAGACTAAAAATAGCGCGCTCTCTCACTCGGTGGATGCGGTGTTAATTAATTTTTATAGCCGACTTGTGAAAGGGTTCTTTGTTGGCTCTCGAACGACATCACTCTCCAAAGATCGTCGTCGTTCCTAATGGATTTACACACGAGTGCGGCAGTGGGGGTGGGGGTGGAGGGCGAAACCAATCTTGTGACATCTCATAAACGAATGCGGAGTGAAGCTAAGTTGAGTGGAGTTTCTCGTGTCCGATTGGGAAAATCATTTCGAAAATAGACAAAACGGAGATTTTTAATGGAAAATCCATTTCGGATCCCACTCCTGCCGCGGAGATGAGGATGATGCGTCGGCTGATGATGCGTCGGCTGAAGATGCCTCGGCTGATGATTACGATGATTGCCCTTGGGCATATAAATATGATTATTCGATCGGAGGGTCTGTGGGGGAGTTGATATTGAAAAAGAACAATTTGCCGCTCCTCAGGGGAACCGGCGGCAAAGTGTTGAAAGTTTTATGGGAAAACATGGCTCTTTTCGAAATAGCTTTACGACTGAACAGTGAACACATATCTACTCGTACGTATGTGTCCTTTTATGAGAGTGCGTGGTTTTAATGGATTCAGTGATGGCTTTAATTGGTGCAGGGGATGCGTGCCGTAATTAAAAGTGGTGACAGCGGTCTTACTAAAAAAAAAATTGTATAATCCTGGCACGTTCAGGCGACGAAAATAGCCGGCGGATGCTGGTCTTACAAATTCTGTTATTGCAATTGGAAAATGTTGTTCTAACAGCTTTACAAGCAAGGACATTAAGAGGGGCGAAGATTAGACTCGAATTGGCTACAAGTTTGTGATGAGGAAGACCCTATTCGAGGTCTGGTGAAGAATGTGGGAGCGAACACGAAATGCGTGTTGATGTGAATCAGTCTTCGTTAAATGATGGGGCTTCCAAAGGCGACGTGCCAGAGGCAGCTGTCTCAAACTTATTATTTTTTACTTAATTTGCGGATCCTTCTGGTTGGCTGCAAAAAAAGATAGTGAATTTTAACGCCATCTAGTTGGAGAGTATGCATGCCTTGATATTTTTGAAATAGGTTCATGTATCACCTACTTACCTTGCGTTCGGAATTAACCATAGAAATTTCCATCCATGACTAACTAAGCCTAAGCAGTGATTGACTGAGCGATTGACCGACGTCGCTCTGATGGCGTTAGCCAAATGGCTAATCGCTCTTCCCTATTCGCTCAATCGCTCCTCGCTTAGTCGCGTTGCGTTGCCGAAGCCCAAGTCTAAGATGGAAACTTCTGTGGTAAAATCGAACGCAAATTAAGTAGCTGCTACATGAACCTACATCAAAAGTATCGATCCATACTCTCCAACTAGAGGGCGTTAAAATTCACTATTTTTGCAGCCAACCAGAAGGATCCATAAATTAAGTAGCTGATCCATGAACCTGCATCAAAAATATTAAGCCTTACTCTCCAACTAGATGGCGTTAAAATTCACTGTCTATTTTTGCAGCCAACCAGAAGGATCCGCCTGTTATTCCAGTACCTCAAGTCAGTCGTTAACAGCTTTAGTGCAGTCACTCCTCCAAACTTCATCATCAATGCCGATAAATCTACTCAAAGGCAAACTATTTGCTTTATTTAATCTCAGCAAAATCCTCTCGAAAGGCAGTTTTCAAAGGGAAATTCCTCATCTAGGAGAGAATTTAATTAGAGTTATTCATTCATTCCGAATCCATAAGAAAGGATGTTCTTGTAATTAAAACTGTTGCCTTTCCACTTTCTCTGAGTGTGTGTTATATGCATCCTTTGATGGACTGGCTTCTTGAAAATATTTCAATCCAACTCCTCTCATCAGTTAGAGATTTGTAACTAAACCGAACCGACTCCAGGACTCACTATGCAACATTCCTAAATTTCTTATGGGACTTTGCGCAAAAACTTTCTCAATTGCACCTCTTTAGGACTTCATCGTTGGTTTTCTTTCTCTCTCCATCTCTCTCTCTTTCTCAGCACTCAGTACATCAGAAACTGCCAGCAACTAAAATAATCAATCTTTCTTTTGGGTTTTGAAGATTATCCAAACCTAAAAGTTCACTCCGACAATTATATAAATGCTTACCGCTACTGTGCCCAAACCCAAAGACTTACAGTCTCTATGGGAGTTGCACAGAGTAGTTTTTGGTCTCCTCAGTGGTGGTGTAGTGTTCATCTTTCATTGCAGTATTATTTGGATAAAGTTGCCACGAAAGGAGCAGGGGACGACCTCTTGAAAGACACTTCTTATGGTTGGTTTTTTGAAGACTCAAACTTTTCCCCAATGGAAGTGATGTTCTTTTAAAACCGTAGTCATCATCATCATCATCATCATCATCATTGTTGTCGTCGTTGTCTCGTTGTCTTTATCCGATCTTTGTCTCTATCGATGCCATAAAAGTGTTGCACTCTCAAGTTGAAGGTGAACAAGTACTTATATCGGTCCTTGGATGTGGGAAAATCACCGTCTGTCTGCGTGTGTTTGTGAGTTTGTGTATTGAAAAAGTTTCTTTTGAATGTGGGTCATTATCACATTAGAGAGGACAATAATCATTATTTCTTGTACGAGTCAAAGGACTCTTCTATAGGGCAAGCACTCGTGTTAAAAACTGGGAAAAGCCACTTGAAAACACACAAAACTACAAGAGCACGCACAGTAAGGATGGTATTGTCAATTATTTCAGTGGCTTGTGTGGGTCTGGGTGGATGGGTGTCGAATTTTGTTTTACGAATATAATGGGAACAATCTTTTAGAGCACCTAGAAAAGGACTTTTAAGTTTGAAGTAGAAGAGCGGTAGGTATACTACCCACCTGCAGGATGCGTTGTTTGAGGCGTGTGTGCTTGGATAGGGAGCTACTGCCACTGAAATCGACCACGAAGTTGCTTACTAAAATAAAACTAAAGAGGGTCGTTCGTTTGTTGCCGGTTGACGTGACAACTACAGAAGAGATTTCGATGAAACTTATTTTTAAATATTTCTTAAGATTCCGAAAAGGCTATAGGCCATACATACCTTTTTTCGTTGTCACGCCTACTTTTTGGGGGCGTTTTAAATCAAAAAATCTTTTTTTGACTTCTCTTCATTTTCCTTGAATTTCCTTTAATTTTTTGAGAACAGCTAATATGGAATTTATAATTTTTTTTTAAAAAGGATAAGTCGGTGACTGTCTACATAAATACCCAGTTTTTTCTACGCTCCGCGTACTTTTCGGGGTCATTTTAGGTCCAAAAATCTATTTTTCGAATTCCTTCATTTTCCTTGCATGTCCTCCAATTTTTTGAGTACAGCTAATAGGAAAATTATAAACTTTTGAAAAAAAAGGACTGTCAGTGACAGTCTTGGTATTATAATAGCAATATTCGAGCACAAGTCTAACCAGCATTCGGCCAAAGTACACCTATTGCTGTTTGCGATCCCTTCCAACTTTTTCAGGTCAAAACTTTCGAGAGTCAGAGTGAGAAACAAGTACCCTTCTATAACGCCGATTGCTATTTAACCCGACATTGGATACATGATTTTTAAGGCTACTTCAAATAAACTTGTCCAAGTTTTTCAGGTCAAAACTTTCGAAAGTCAGAGTAAGACACAAGCCCCCTTCTACAACCGCCGACTGCCATTCAGCACACCTATTTATACGAGGACAAAAAACCCCCCTAACTTATTCACGGCAATCTGACTTACTTGAAAACACATCTTCAATTTCTGCGATGAATTTTCCGATTACAAAAATGTATATCCCTCTCTCATTTAATATACACATTTTTCTTCGTCATCACAATTCATTGTCTAAACCATTCATATGAATGAAAAATCGTCCTTTAACAATTTTGTCTCAAGCGCACATAGCCCCCTCACACACACAATACGCTTAACAAAAAAAAAAAAAATAAAAAAACGCAAATTCAATTTTAAACCACAAAACACGCAGATGGGTTCACCATTCATTCCTTAACATGGACGCCCCCTAGCCTCGGTGAGTACAATCACTACAAAAAAAAAAAAAAAATCATGAGTTCCTTGCTGGGAAAATTTAAATTTTTCCACACCAACACCCACCCCGCCGCGGCCCCAACCAACCATCGTCAAAACCCATCAGCCAAACTGTTCTCATGTCACTTTTATTGAGATACACAGCGAGATGAGTTGAAAGGACGAACGAACAAAAAAAAAGAAAGAATGAAAACCCCCAAACTGTAAGGAATAATAATAAAAATGAAAAATCCTTTCCCATGGTAGGTACATCCATACAGGGCGCCACAAATTCGATCAGTGGATTCAAGAGAGGTGCACACATGTACTACACATACGTATACATGTTCTTATATACAGCGCGCAAAAAAAAAAAGGATTGAAGCGAGCTTCAGTTATCCTTCAGCGAATAAAAAGCGAAAACACGAAGAAAATCGGTTAAGGGCGCGCGGTAAAAGCGCCAACCAACAAAAGGCGAATTTATTTTATGCTTTCTTCTTCTGCTTTTTTTTTTTTTTTTTTCTTTCGACAGACAAATGACAGGCTGATTTAATTTTATTCGTCATAATATCCTTTCTTTTTATTTTGTCATCATCGCACGAGCCACAGCCAACATGCACGAGAATTGAATTTTGTTGACATGAAAAAAGGAACACAACAGACTACAGCCAACAAAAAGGGTTTCAATTAAGTTGCACTATGGCTTCGTCCTTGTCAGTGCACAGGTGGCGATGTCGAGATGTATTTCGTGTTTGTGTGCGGCGAGAGATCCGAGCATAAACAAAATTTTATGTGCAGAGTCAAACAATTTGAAAGCCATAAAGAGCGGAATGTTTTTCTTTTCCTTCTTCAATTCAGCAGTTCAGAAATATCCTCAAAATTCAATTGATTCACATTCCACTAACTTTGGTAAGTGAGTAATTTGCATTCAGGTTATACGAGTGTATATTTGAGTGTTGTGGGGGGCGGTGGATATAATTTGCCCGCTTTTAGTGTGTGAAGAAGGTCAAAAAGGACTCTCCTCATAGTAGTAGTGTGTACTAATGGACTCTCCGCCCTAATCACAAGTTGATTGCATATAATTTCAAGGCACTTATTTCAGCAACAAAAAAAAGAAAACCAAATCGCTTAGAAGATGCTACAAAGGAAAGTAAAACAGAAATACTCCCTTAGGACCAGCGGACCTTTATTCTTTCCTTCCTTCTGTTTATACGGCGAGAGTGTATTTTTTTTTTGCTTTTGCTTCTCCAATCAACCTACGTTGGGAGAATTATGTAAAATTGTACGAAGCGAGGAGGCGGACGAGTGCGATAATATCCATGAAGCAAAATGCCAGGGCTTAACACGGTAATTTGCATTCCACAAAATACCCAGCTGGCGAAGGACGATTCGAAATCAGCCAGTCGGGCCACAGTCATCCAGTCAGTTCGTTTAGTTTGTCATCATATCACCATCATCATGTATACCAAACCCTTCTGTCTTTTCAACCGACATATATATTCATCCGAAGAAGGACATTCGTCCTCGGAGAACATCTCTCTACTACATTTTTCCTTTTTCACCAAAGGATATCGCATCATTCGATGGGTTTTAGAAATTCTCTCCCAGTTTGGACGTTTTTTTTTTGCTCGGCAACATTCGGAAAATGCTCCATTAGACTGTTTCGCTGGTACAACTGTATTAAAGGTGCACAGAGTATAGTGCGGATGTGTGGCGAATCCTTTTACATGGATCTGAAATAGTTACCTACCTTATTTGCATATTGAATTTCAAAGCTAGCTCTTTGGGGGACAGACCGCATTTCCGAAATGGTTACGTCGGTAGCTGGATGGATATATGGCTGCAGGGGATGTTGGTATAGAGCGAGTGAAAAGTCACGGTTGAGGTGTAGATATATGTGCCGGGAAGCAACAGCAGAAATATAAATGCACGAAGGTATTCGAAATCAGCAAAGGAGACGACTTTAAGGCGAGGTATAAGCGGAATTGGGAATATTAATGCTGGGGGAATAAGGGAATTGCTGGGAATTGCCAGGCACTGATGGTTTAAAGGAGAGTGGCAATAAAGCCGTCCTATCGGAGATTGAACAGTGGTGCTGTAAAATCATGGACTGATCGTGGGACAAGTTTTATAAATTTCTCTCGATCGAATCGCATGACGCTGTAGATGGTTCCATGGACTACTGAGCCCGGTTCGACCCCCAAAAAAACACAGATACTCGGCAGGGTTTATTTTTTCACTGCCACGCTCTCCCAATCGACCGGCAAACAGCTGAGAGTAAACTTTCCCTCAGGAAATTTTTAAATCTAGTTCGATGCGAATAGGAGTTGTAGGTCCCTTCCATTCATGCTGTATGTGGAGTGTGGACCTGTTGCGTTACAATTTTTATATAGGCAATTTTTATTTCACAAAATGTATGGGCATTCAAAGGATTTATCTGTCTAAAAGGCGACTACCAAATTCTTCTTCTTCATCATCATCTTCTTCTTCTTCTTCTTCTTCTTCTTTTTCTATCTTCTTTATATTTATAAAAGAGAGTTGCAAAAGCGTTGTGACTTTATAACTCACGAACGGTCAAACCGAATTCGATAACATTTTTAGAGTTTGTTTGCATGGTCGTGTAGTTTGTTCATCTAAAGTTTGATCAAAATTGGTCAACGCGTTCGTGAGTTATGTCAACATCTGATTTTGTCAAAAAACAATGAATTTGATTCTATGTTAATATCCATGCGTAGCGAAGCACGCCGGGATCCGCTAGAAGTTCATAAATATTCCGAGCATTTCTCGTTTTAATCTGTAAATATTGCTCTACATAAAGGGCAATAAGAGGTCCACAAGTTGACGATGGGTCACAAATGGCAATACGAAAAATGTTACCTCGCGGCATACTGTCATAAATCGTCTCCCACATGGATCACCTCGTACAGCTCTTTTTTTTCTATATCCACGACTGCCATCAGTCAAGTTCTCGACCACAACATTGGTCGTGGATTTCTTAACAACTGCAGTGCACAAATTGATGCATTTTTCTCTCCTGTTCAAATGATACTTTGAAATTTTACCTGTTGGCAACACTATACCTGCATCAAGGTGTCTCAAGTATGGCATTCAACGACACACACACACACTCTCTCTCTCCATTCAAAGTGCAAGCTCATATTTTGCATATCTTCAGCCACCCGATATGGTTCATGGTAGGTTTCGCTAGTTACCGGTGGTAAACGTTGATGGTTCTTGTGGTCGTAATAGTTAAAAGGATTACGGGTTGTTGGACGACACAATCCGGGAGGAGTACCTACTTGATGAAACGACTGGAATATACGATGTTTCAATGTTTGATGATAACGGCATAAACACTTTATGATGCCCTTCGATGTGAAATTGGAAATTCTGTTCGCAAACGTACGAAGAGGATGCAGAGAAACGAACGACTTTGAATTATTCAACCAGCAGTCGGGAAGTGTATGCGGTATCGTATAGGTAGATGTATAGCGGGTATACTTCCTCAAACGTATGGGTGGTGAAATCTACGAAGAACAAATGAAAAATAGAAAACAAAACAGATTGGGCTGATTGAGTTGAAGAGACGGTAAGTTGTGGTTATAGAACTTTTTTTTCCGCACATGGTTTCTTGGCAAGTTTTGGGCTAAAAATGCGAAGAAACCGTCACGAAAAACAACAACTTTGCAGTGGCAGTTGATGTTCACCCAAGTAGCGAAGACACCAACCACTTTCGGTGGTTGGTCTTCCCTGTTCAGTATGAGTATCGAGTCAGCCATGTATAGCTATATTCAATCGTAGCAAAAGTTCCTATTCGCCTACGAAGACAATCGCGCCAGCCCCAAAACGATACACCCAAGTTCCAAACCACCACTGCATCAAATCACCGTCTCCACCGCCCCTGTTTAAATAAAATTGCATTCTATATCCTATCCGATCAGAGATTGCGATTGCATTTAAGTAGTGATACCTCTCGCAGGACATAGCTACAAAAAAAAAAAAAAAAAAACAACAACCAACCAAAGAAACAAAATTGATTGAAACGTAGTTTGAAAGTTTTCCCATCCCCTGTATAAAGCACTCTCAAGGCACCTGGATGAATTCTCAATGCCACTCGAGTGGAAAAAAGCGATTTAGAATATACCAACCATATCGAAGAGAAAAGGAAGAGCAAAAACGAACGAAAGTGGTTAAAACAGTGATGGTGATGGGAATCGACTTATCGCACCCATTGTAGATAGATGTGTAGCCGGTATCATCGTTTTTTAAGGTCCCTTAATGTATGCGTTCAATTGGAAATTCGGTAGAAAGGGTATACACAGGATATGAGAGGATACGCATTGTTTTGCAGTCAGTGACATATGTTCACGGTCGCATGGTTACCATAGAGGGTAAAAAAAATATAAAAATAATGATCCACGTGGAAGAAGATTTGTAAAGAGGATGCACGCAGATAGAGCGAGCAGTGAAATGATATCAAAAAAAAAAAAAAAAAGGATGCGGAAGTATATGGTATAGTTATATCCTTTTTTTTATCGAGAAGAATGTAAAGACGACTTACGGAAGCGGAGTTAATGTATTTATTTTGGAAATATTGATGTTATTCTAGGGATTAACATAAGGACTTGGATGGGATGGGAATTGAATTCGGTTTGACCGAGTGGAAGAAGTCGAGAGTGTAATCTTTTTAATGGAATAGGGTCCGGTAGAAAAAAAGAAATCAAAAATCAATGGAAGTCGGAAGATATGCGGTAAAGATTGAGAGATTAAACTGGAAAATATTGCAAATGGTTGGATAACAGTCCTTTTAATCCGTGGTTTGCATCCTAGCGAGGGCAAAAGTGTGTTTCCAGGACGAAGACACATGGAAAATCGAGTGTCTGAAGTCAAATAACAAAACAAGAACCGAATAAAGACAATTTTAATGTGTGATGTTTGAAATCCCTCTATTTCCAACCAAAGTGTTTGTTTAATGTTCACCAATAGTTGCTGCTTCTCTTTGAATATTATTCCATCAATATACAATGCACAATCGACTTCTGTTTAAATAATATTTGGAATTTTGTTCATTAATTGATGTTGTTTGAAACACCTTTGATTCCAAACAAACTATTTTTGCTCCCTCAATTATTCGTCAATATGCTGCACAATAAACTCCTTGAGTTGCAATACCTATTTAAAAAATTATTCCAAAAATTCCAAATATGAAATAGTGTTGTTTGAAACAGGTATGATTCCAACCAAAGAGCTTTTGCAAATGTGGTTTTTGCTGTTCACCTAATTATATTTTAATTTATTTATTAATTTGTCAATAATATACTGCAAAATCTGCACAATTGGCTGCTCAGATAGTCATATTCAAGCAGTAATTCCAAGACGTAGATTGTGAATTAGTGCTGTTGTTTGGAATTGCTGTAATCCCAACCAAAGTGCTTATTTTATCAATATTTCCGGTTGTTTACTCAACAGAAATTCACCAAAAAATAATCCAAATTGATGACAATAAAGAGCTCTTCATTTTTAAGGTCTGTATTTCCATTTTTTCTCGTTCACAATAGCAAATTTTATAAGTGCAACACTTTGCCATTGTGAATTCGTAAAAGTTAAGGGGGACATTCAAAATATTGATGCATCTAATCAGAAGCCATTTCTATCGATTGCGAGGCTCTGCATTTTTGGTTAGAAGAAGACGACCCATTCACAATAGCTCAATTTTGTAGGTTAACTCGAACGCACGTCAACAAAAAATAATAAAGCAACCAGAGTCACTTTCCAAATCTAAACATTTCATTACAAAAGCCATACCAACATCACTGCAAAAATTCCCCGTACCAACAAGGACACTCCCGCATCACTCTCGATCCGACTATCATAAGGATGTGCGTAGTAAAATGCCACCAATTCGCTTTTGTTGCTATACTTTTCAATCCGTTTGCGCCCAAGGCAGTCTTGTAGAAGTTCATCAACTATTCGCAAGTGGAAGTACACGCAGTGCATTTCGACTCGAATTCGTTTCAACTTTGTATTCCTTATGGCACCTTCCATTCGCTTGCATACGACTTTATTGGTCGCCTTCAACAACAGCTCCCTGCAATTCAACAGGGGGGACTGCCTTTGCATGATGAGGTACATCAAACCCGGATCCTGGCTTTGAAATATTGCATACGGTTCGCGAGTGCTGATTAACTGATCGCCAAATTTGCTGGTTACACTTTTCGGATATCGGCTGGTGCACACTTTTTCGAACACAACGAATTGTACATCTTTACAGGGCGAGGTTGTCGAAAGGATGACAAGGAAATAGAAAATTTGACTGAGCATTCGATTTAATGGGGGAATTACGTATTATGGGGACATTTCTGACGTTGATTTCAAAGCGGGTTGATTTCAGATGGCTCTTTTGTAAGTGGACCCTGTGTATCTGTGGTGTGGGCCTCCCCATGAGTGCCACTCGCACACCGAAGGTTCCGTTCTTCTTTTGAGTTGGAAATTGCGAAGTTTTTTTTTCGAGGTAAACTACATGAAACATGAATGTAAGCGAAAGAGTAGAGAACACGCTTTAATAACCGAGAATCTTTGTATAGTGATTGACTGTTTTTTTTTGTTTTGTAAATATCTTTTAAAATAGTAACTTTTCGTTACAACATTCTTCGGCACATATATAGCTACGAGCAGGATCTACAAAAAAGTATATATCCAGTTTTTTGTCAATCAAGAAATAAACAGCTTTTGGTGCGAATGAAAATATTTTTTCCATCAAATTTCAGCCTTCTACGTCAATTAGTTTCTGAGATAGACCATACCTAAAAAAATTGATCTAGTGGGTTCGGACAGACAGATAAAAGCGAAACTTTTTCGTATGGAACCTTAAAAAACCCTTCAAGTCTGTGATTTGTTACGCAAGAAATTCATTCAAATTCACGACTCATCCAACAGAAATGAAACAGGGAATACACGAAAGAAAAACTACCCTCCCAGCCATTTTCTAAACCGTTACACTGCAAAACACCTATACCACTTAACGTCTATTTAAACGTCAGCTGCCATTTGGCTGAAAACTGAAAACTGAAAACTCTCCCTTTTACCGCCATCAGTTCACCATCCAGAGCACCTATAGGGCGCAGCCCACTTCCTGCGACTAATTCTTGTTTTTTTTTTGAATATAATATTCTTACCCCATTGGCAAACTACACACGTAGAGCACGATATTACTTTTATGAGGTAACTTTCCCTTTGCCACAATCACACCCCCCCTCCCACCTACGCGTTCGCTCACCTATATCACCTCATATCGCGCGCAGCCTTAGATAGGAGACTGTATTCTTGTTCGTGCTCTGTTTTGTAGTTAAACAACCCTCAGACCCTCGTCAAACTATCTCAACTATTAGATTTACTAATGTAATTAAAGTTTTACCCCGGCACGAGGTGGAGGGTGGTGTGAGTTGCATGGCACTTACCCCCACTATTCCATACCACATCCTTAAATGGAGGAGCGAAGCAGAAAGTTTCCTTACCACCTCTTACGAGTATGTAGGTATTTTTGCGAGAATCTATGCCAGCTAAACATGATGTTTCAACTGAACTTATAAGGGAGAGGCTATAATTTCAATAGCCGTCAGCAGGGGTGGCTAATGAGAACAGGTAAAGCTACTTAAAGCGGTGCAACGAGCTATTGTACCAGATGGGGACAACAAATTACAACAAGTGTTGTCAAATACGAATTAATGTGACGAACATATTGATGGGATCCGGTGATGATGAGATCCTTGTGGCACAGGATCTACTGATACTGATAGATTGGAATGTGGTGCTTGTTTCGGGTGGTTGTAGTATAGTGAAATAATATATTTGGAGTCGCTGCTCATTCTGGCATCTAATGTGAAGATCAATAATCGTGCTAAGTTTCCCAGAGACTCCATGACCCAGATAAATGTAAGTAAACAATCCGGGTGATGAAATATAACTGCGATAGCAGCCCCCTTTCAGACAATAATCAGAAGCCGAGCAACTCCAAACAAATCAAATTTATTGTCCCTCTCCCATCGGCGAACAACTATCCATGTCCCGTCTGTGGGTGGCCAAAACTCCTCCTGACAATTGCGTACTGTCGTCTAGTCAGCTCAGTTCAGTTGCCCTCTCCGTTCGAGCGCGTTATCTTTACGACTTCAATGAAATTACATTAAATTTCATCTTCGAATGTATTCCCCTCCAAGTCCCGTTCGATGACCCAGCCCCAACAAACTGCGCCCGTCGAGATGGGACGTCTGAAGACCGAAGACAATTGTGTGCTGACAGAAAATATTTATACCATATTTACGACATCATTACCCTGGACTTGTTTTGTTTTTCGATTTTTATTTCATACAAACACAGTACACCCCTGCAGGATAATTTTCTCGCTCTATAACTCCTTATCAGTGTGCCGTCATCGCTTCTGCAGTCACCCAGTCTCCACAGTTTCGTTTCGATATACAATTTACTTGGCCGAGAAGTAACTAACTTCTGCTTGTCTGCATTTTTATAGACACCATGCAATGAATATGTGTGTGCGAAGGAGCGCAAGGATGAATGTCATCTTTTGGCTCATTTTGTCGATACTTTGGTTCACTCATGTTTTCTAATATTTCACATTTGCATGCAATTGACAGTGTAATAACATTTTTCGTTTAGATTTTGGCCAGACGATTACACTGCGAGAAAAGCTCTGTGTACGTGCGCAAATTGGCCGTGAAATCATAAAACGGATAAATGACTTGTGATTTGCGAAAAATTCCCAAACGCGATTTGTAGGTATATATGGGATAAGGGCTTTGCAGAAGGATGCTTAGATTTCGAAGTGAATTCAAGGGGGGGGGGGGGGGGGGGAATTGAGTGTCGCTCGATAAATGTGAGCAAAAGGATGGAGAGAGGAAGAGCGCCGTTTATTTAGAATTAATCAAATGTGGGTGTCCCAATTGGGTGGCGTTTGCTTTTTCGAAGGACTCTCTGGTAAACTAGTAGTGAAATGTTACACTAACTGCCGGGTTGGGTCTTCGGAGGGAATGGGGGAGATCCATTTAAGAAAATAGTGAGTCATGTCACGTGAATATGGGTTTCTAGTTTACTCGTCATCACTTAGGACGAAAATTTATTTTTTGTGTTCTCTTCCGAAGATGTATCGTCCCTTCTTCAACAGAAGATGTTGCAATTGCAATTTTAAACAATACGAAATAAAATTTAATGAAGGGTATTGATGAAAATATAAAGCGAGCAAAATTCTGCAAATTATAACCATAATTCTCCCCCTAATGGTTACGGCGCCATCTGTTGAGCAAACGACAAATAAAATACAGCACACAAGGGATATGCTATCAGTGGTGCTAAGTATATTGCTAATCAATTGGTCTGTTTTTATGAACAAAGTATAAAGCAAAGGAAAGAGAAATGCCCAATAAAACAGTTCCCAGTGAAATTTGTTTTAAAGAGGTATAGTCTATAGAACGGAAAGTAGAGAAATGCCCAATAAAACAGTTCCCAGTGAAATTTATCTAGCTAAGTATTTTGAATTTTAATTTGATTTAACGTTTTTCCGCTATCCTCATGGTAGATGTGATTGTCGCTGAAAGTGAGAGTCGCTGAAAGCAGTTTTCTAGCAATATCCTGGACACTTCATGATCAAGAGACATTCAGCTGTCAACGTGATCTCTGCGACTGTTAAGTCACTTTTACTGGGGATAAATACCGCTTGCTGATCTCTACTGAAAGAAATTATTATTTGTTGAGCTGTCGATACAAAATCATCACCTGAAACCAACAGTGGGACCGCATTGAGTAGTTTTGCGTCGCATTTAAAAAACAACAAAAAGCTGAAATTAATATGTCTAGCTCATAAATGTATGCAATGATGAAAACGTATGCAATGATAAAATGTATGCAATGATAAAACACAGTGACGCATTTCCGTCCCCGCAAGTTAAATGTGTGGAATAACTAAAGTTGCATAATTTTTGATGTGCGATGTTTGGGACGGAGTTGGCTTTTATTTTTTTTAGTGCCAGTGCTTCCTTTTAGGTTTGAAAGTGCTTTTTTCTACATACCACAAAATTGCCTCATGTCTGTCTGTTCGAATGTGGATTGGATATGGGTTTGTTACGGCATCACGTTGAAACCACGTAGTCAATTTTTTCTTTGATTTTTTTGACACAATAAAGCGCTTAGTGGAGCAACTCACAATTTTCGTTACATGGCAATCGGAGAGCTCATTCAGAAGATATACGAAGTTAGTCAAGGGACGGAACGCGCAATAAAAAGTTGAAAATGCAGTAAAGTTCAGCTTTTACATCTTGAGTTGGGAAAGAAATTTATTTAGGAATTGAGTGGTAACAACTAGAAAAAAATAAATAGAAATCTCACGAATCAGGGGCCGAATTACAACACCCATGATCGAGCCATACGTCACGGAATTTTCTGGATTTTACAAGCAAAAAAAAAACAAAAAAATCAGTCACGTATTACTCGATCACGGATGCGAAAATTCAACCCCAGGTCCTCTTAGTCTTTTCTCTTGCATCTATTCGGTTGCTTATGCTTCTTTATTTTTTTAAGACCAATGAAAGCCGTTTAAATGGTAACAAAGTTTAATTTTTTTCATAAATCATTTGAAGCGCCAAACATTCCTTTCAGTGTAGAGCTTAAAAACCCTATCTAACCCTTTATCTACCTCGTTCCGTGTGTACACTTCCGGGATCGAGTTCTTCTCAATTTCAATACAAAAAAAAAAAGAAAAAAAAGAAGAAAAATATCGACTTCCAAAAGGATATCCCCTCGAAATCCGTTCCCAAAATTATATTCACAGTGAGTGCACAACAAATGTCTTTCAAGATATGACTCGTGCTTTTTGCCCTCACAATACCACCGCCAGATAAGACATAACACACAGACTCACACATGCCCACAAATATCTCTGAAGAGTAAATCCCTATGTCCTGTTCGTTTTTCGGTGCTCGACTTCGACAGCAGCAAGTCTTATTTAGATTTAGAAAAAAAATGTCTCCTCCTCTCGTCGTCGGTCGTGTCGTGCTGTCAGCACCAAAAGCCATCGTCATCAATACCAGGAGGAGTCGCAGTCAGATCGGGTGTATAGCTACAGTCAATGTCAATAAATTTAGGTTTAAAAATATTTTGGCAAATTTATTTATTCATTCATTTGTGTGTACACATATGAGTATATTTTTATTGGTAGGGTTGCGTTGTCATGAGGATATACGACAATAAAATATGTTTCCATATTTGTCATGAGGGGTTTTCTTTTTGCCGTGCGCGCCTCCATAGGGTGCGTAGATGTGACATTTGCTCCTTTATCGTGTTTATCCTTGGCAAAGAAAACGACAAACGATTGTTTACGAGGGGTGACGTAGGTGCCAAGCTTACTTTCCCATAATATACGCAACGCATCCTTTCCTTAATTTCGTCTTCACCACAGGCCCAGGAGATGAAAAAAGAAAACCCAAATTGCTTTTACATTCTGCTCAAAGGGGGGATGTGCACTGTGCAGAGTGTACTACTCTTAGTTGCGGAGTACACCTCATCTTTTTTTGGTTTGGCAAATGCCAACACCAGATGCGTCAGAAAACGAGCCTTTTGCATATGTTGATGGAAAATTTAATTTTCATATCATCCGAAGGAGAGACCATGATGTGGGTGGGTGGTTCTCGGGGAAAGCAAGTGATAATTTCAAAACTATCCGCTCCGGGGTTGAACTTGGATGCAGACTGCAAATATCCTACCACAAGAGTGAGCAGGAGCACATGTAGAGTTGTTGTTGTTGGCCCCCAAAAAATATTATGCCCGCCCTGCACTCACAACCAGAAACTTTACCAAAACCGTAACAGCAAACCAAACGAATATAGGAGCAGCAAGCTTCTGTTGATGGGGGTGTGAACTGTGAATGGGGGAAGACGAATTTTACACATGTTTCCCAAAATTAATTAGAAAACAGTTTGAATGCATTTCGTGCCAATATTACTTATTAGCAACTTTTTTGCTCTACCAAATGGGGGGAGAGAGAAGGATTGCACTTTAGTGGGCTGTAGGGTGAGTGGTTCCGCAAAATGCTGTCCACATCGTGGAAGTCAGTGTCACACGGACCAGTGAGTTTCTTTTGACAATTTACTACTGAGAGGGAGTCAGAATTCGGTAGTCGGTATTTTGGCAGATGCATTTTATTGACAGGTTTGACTGAGCTTCCTGAAAGTCAACGAGTGAAGGAAGCTCGCTATAGATGAAGTTATACTTGTCCGTAAAATGACCAGGGAAGATTTGACAAGTTTCACTAAACTTAAAAAAAGAACTCAATCAGTTTTAAACCCTACTCCATCCGATAGGACTCCACTAAATAAATACTGTCGCAGGACAAACAGCAACGGCATAAAAATATATTCTTCAACAGACTACCTACAGTTCATTTTAAATGAAAAAAGTCGACACGAGGCTTTCGCTTAATCCCTTTTCCGCCCTTATTTTGTATATCCCACTTGTAAATATGATACAACATAAATATCCAGGATATTTACAAGTTACAACACCCTCGAGGTAAACGGCACCCTGGTCACATGCTGTACGATAATTTCCACTACCATACCATCAATAAGCACAATCAATTGAGAGAGAGTTGGAACGAATGAATGATTCGCCATCGGCTTCGGCAGAGCCCAGTAACCACCAGCAGTGCGGGAGGGATTGTAGGAAATTTAAATATCCCTAATCCCAGAGGATTAAGTGCTGTTTGAATTCCATCACCACAATTGGAACTAATAGGGGGAGTGATAGACGGAGTATTGGCTGGGGATTTACTTTCCCTAGGATTTGATTAGCGAAAGACAATGTATGGGGTTACGTGGAAGAGAAAAAGGATTGAAAGGAGGATTTTGTCCTTTTTTTTTGTTTAAAATTTTACAAGAGAATTCGACAGGTGGAGTTGACATAAGCGGTAAGAGGTAATAGGTAAGAGGCTTAAAAGGGCGAAACGGAATCATGGAAGCACGAGATTGGATTTCATCTCTTGGGATTTTCGAGTTGATGAGTGAGCACTGTTCAGGCGGAATGTGAGGTAGGGGTTGAGAGCGAGTTGGTTGGAATAATGAGGCAGCTGATAACTTTGATTGTGATGAGCGAAGTCCCATATTGACAGTCAAAGAGTAGGGTATAACTCACCTCTGTGTACAACTGATCTCTGTATACAACTCACCTCTAAGCACGACTATCCTCTCACAACTATCCTCTCTCAACAGCTCACTTCGATGTTCGATCACCTTTTCAACAGTTTTTACACCCAAAATCTAGGCAGACTTATCTAGTGGGCATGCTGACTGAAAGCCTTGTGCCTATACAGACATTTCGCCTTTTTAAAAAGAGCCAATCAAGGCGATAACTGCAAGGGTCTCGAGTAAAATAAAATAAATAGTCGGCGCAACAGGTCCGTGACCCCAAGCCTAGCTATACTCACAACCATCGTATTGTGTGAGTTTTTCATTTTCATGATGAATGGAAGGGATATACAATTCTTTGACAGTCCAGGCGGCTAAGCGAGGAGCTCTTTCATGGGAGTTATTATCTCGGATGTTTGTCAGACGTTCGCGAGTCGAAAAAAGACTTAATATTGTTAAACGCATTCGATCTTGGTTCATAAAATCATAGCTTAACTCCACTGTTCAATTGGAGCGAAAGGGATGATAAATGAGAGAAATCCCGTCTCATTAAAGGATCTTCCTCGTTTGAGTAAAAAATCTAAAATTATGTGCTTTACTCAGCACGCTACTGTGAGTGGTTTTTGATTGAATGTCAGTTGTCAGTTCGATGTTCGATCGACACCTCCAGTGCGAACAAGCGTAGTGTCGTGTTGTTGTGTTTGATAAAGAAATCCTTAGAGAAATCCTTCAACTATTAGCGTATTTATCAAGATGTAATTTGTGTACCCACCGGAATTGAACCTGATGCCAGTCTCTTAATAGTACAACACACTAACCACTCAGCCACTGCGCCTACAGGGTCTCGAGTACACTTTTTAAATGTTTGGGCTTGGAAAGGATCGTACATTTTTTTTCTTTTTTTGTCTATACATCCCCAACTACATCCCCTCTGTGCAACAAATTACTGTGGATGAAGTGTTCTCAAATCCAATATTTGTGGATGAGACAGTATATAAGTTGCCTATCTTCAGGAAGAGGTGGCTTCCCCAAATATCTGACACCTTAAGTCCCGTTCCAATTGTCCATGTCCAGTTGCACAACCCTCGATTCAGTGAATTTTTCTACCGCATAAAACTTCTTCCACTTGAACTCGCTCCCCTTAGCACCACCTGCTTACCGACTCCAACCCATGTCCAAAGAATGACCCTCCGTTTGCAGTGAAGCTTTAAACTGACAAGACTCGACTTTAATTTTTGGAATTAATCACCAAAATTCCTCGCATCCCTTGGGTGGTTCTAACATGTACCCTATACACAAACGCCATATATAGAGAGAACACGAAAAAACTACATCTCGTCCTAGTGCATGGGAGCTAAAATCATCCTTCTCTATAATCACTCTGTCATTCCGGTGGTCACTTTAAAAGTTTTCACTCTCTCTCTCTCTCGGTAGTGCGCCCTTTGCCAGCCGAGCCGGTGTCCATCTCCAGGCCGAATGTATGTTTGCATACATTTCACAGCTAACATATGTACCCCGAAAGGCATTTTGCTACCCATACAATCCACAAAGAGTTCGTCTTTCACACGAACCGAAAATTCGACCAGCTTAGCATATGAGAATGGGGGGTTGTACGTTCTACGTCCATCACCATCACCTGATGCCAGCCAAAGCCAATGGCAGTAGTGTGCTGCTGCTGCTGTTGATGACGACGATGATGATGGTGATCCTTGGGGCTGTTGCGAGGAGCTAGGCTCCTCTGCTAAACTGCTCATTTGCACTGACAAGAAAAAATAGCCAGCGGCTGACTAACATCAGATTGTCGAACCCACACACACACAGACAGAAGCTGGTCGGTCACTCCCGACAGGATATCGGGCGAACGAAGTTGACAACACGTGAAAGGACGACGAATCGACGATATTGTGTGGTGAGGTTGGTGTCGGTGTCGGTCTGATTTGTGTGTGTGTGTTTTTTTTTCTGTTTTTTTTAGGTGTCAGCTGGAACGGGATAACTACTTGGCTTTAATCCAAGCCAACACAAACAATATGGCAAACAAAAAGAGCGAACTGTTAATAATTTCACTACGCGTGTACAGTGTACATGTATACACACCGCACTGGCAATTGTATGGTGCGGTATGATGGCAAAACAGCGACATCTGTACAAATATGCTAGGAGATAATAACTTTTTATTATGTTTCTAGTCCGCTCGCTTAATCCACCTACAATGGCTCGCAAATGATTATTATTTTCCTATGGCAACGGGGTGCGGATGCGGCTGAGTTGAGGGGTCGAAAAGTTTGTGCTGAGTTGGGAATTAATAAACAGTTTTTTTTGCGCACACTTACAGACTTACACCCACCATGGATACGAGTACCGAGTAGTTTGGGATTTTTTTTTTTTACACCCCCCATTGCCGGTGAATTGAGGCAGGTTAAGGGTTGTGAACTGCACCGATTGGATGTGCCAATTTGTGCATGATATATGCACCTCGATGGCAGACGTTTTTAATAACCCGAACAGATGTCATAATCCGGAGCGATTTTGGTTTCGTCCTTTTCTGCCGCACAGTCGCACCCACAAAGAGGTTAATTGCTATTGCGAATTGCAAGCTGTGTGCGGGCTTACTGTATATGTATACATACATCACTATTCTCTCTAACAACAATAACCGGTTATCCTTGGCTTATCCCCCAGAGACTTATTAAATTCTCGCAAATCAGCAAATGAAATCGATGCCAATTCGCCTCCCCCTCGCTGTGGATTATTTGTGTTGCCGCTACACAACTATACCATCGCATCAATCCCACAGGATTAAGTCCGTTATACCTACGTCAGTGGGCAAAAATTGTCTCTCTTTCTTATTATTATGTACTTGTTGTCGGTCCGGTCGACAATGATATCCTTCCCAATTCGGATCGGACCAGATGAAATCATTGGATTTTAATTCTTTTGTGTCCTGTCATCACCAGAGGGAATTTTCTTCTTCCCTCTGTTGGTCTGTTCTGGTTGCGCTCCTTTCTGCAATGTCATATCTCTTCTTCTTCTTCTTTTTTGTATCTCGAATTGAATTTAGATGTCATAACATATTTTCCAATATCTATTTTGTTGGATCATCACCCACACTGCCATCAGCTTGTTGGGTTTGCAAGTCAAGACCAGTGAATCCTCGGGGAACCATTGACCAATGATGATGTTCTCGATGCAATGTACAGCAAAGGATGAGCACAACGCACACACAATACAAAAAAAAAGAAGGAAACTTATTTATTGTTTGTTTGAGATAAGAGCAATCATGAAATTGCAAGAGTAGCCAGCGAACCGGCTACACTGACCGTTTGAATGGTGGTATGTCCATAGAACGCAAGGGGAAAGCACGAAAAAAAAAAAAAAAAAAAACGTGAACGGACTGCTTATTATGTTGGAAAATTTCGGCGACCGCTGGGACGATGGTTTTTTGTTCCTTTTATATGAGTTGGGTATGTCCTGTTCAATTTGTGATAAGGGCGCAGCATTTCGATCGCTTCTACAAATTGCAGCTACATTATGTGGGGAAGGGGGTGAGTTTCAGTGTCTGTGTTGGTAGTTACTTTTTCATATTGCGCGGCCAAGCAAACGTGGTCCCAGCAGAGAATGGTGTGGTACACCATTGCAATTCGATTAAGATGCTTGTTGGACAGCTATTTTCGGTTTTAAATCGGTGGATTTTTGGCAGTAATGATGGAAAACATGGGGCTTGAGTAGTGTACAACTTTCGACCTCTTTTGTTAGATATTGCGCCGTAAGGATAGGCAATTTCAAAGGCTTATACGGAGGAGTACGAGTGAATGCAATTTTCAGTGAAATTGTTTTTTTGTATGCAAATTTCTGGTGGTTTTTGTGGATTTCAACAATAGAGAATTGTGCTGTCTATGGGCCTTGATTGTCTGCAGTTGTGCGATATGAGTATGTGAAACTGCTTAAACTTGGTTATCCTTGATATTAATTCTTTGCGGATGCACCGTCGATGCTTCAAATCGAATTTAAACACTTTTCAGAGCAGCCTTTTTTTACAAGAACGTGTTCGATGAGTTCAAAAGTTTCTGACTGAAAAGACTTGTTTTTGGTCAAATAAGATGTACCCTGTTGCTAAATACGAACATCTGGTTTTTCTTCGATCGGTTTCTAATACCCATGTACAGAAGTTCCATTGCAAGGTTTGCATCCGAAAAAACAACTAAACATTTTTGTTGTATTTGGCAGTAGCGCTTAACGTTTTACAACCTGCAACATGTCAGTAGTCGTCAGTTAAAGAGGTCTTTAGTTTGATTAAGCAAGTTCGATTTTATCGCAAATAAGTGTGGGGGAACCTTTTGCATTTGGCAGCAATTCCTTTTTCGAAAAAATGCCAGAAAATGTTTTTGTTTTCAAATTTGAGAAAAAAGCTGATTTTTTTTGGAAAATATGACTGAAATTAAGGAAACTCGGCCAGACAGATGTGGGAAAAGCACCAAAAAGTAAAATGGTAATCAGGCATTTTTTTTTCAAACAAGTTCTCTCTGGCGTTTTTTTTCCATGGGATAGGGTTTTGGTTAAAGTTTTTAAATTTTGCAAGGCTACCGTCGGACAGGGTTTTGGTTAAAGTTGCTAAATTTTGCAAGGCTACCGTGGGACAGAGTCCTGGTTGAAGTTGCTAAGTTTTCCAAGGCGACGTTCTATTTAAATGGCGCATAGGAGGAGCTAGATTTTTTTTTTAGAAACAACAAACAAAAATAACGAAATAGCTGCGATTTTTAGACGAGTTCTTTTTCCAGTTCAAAGGGTCTGAGCTTTCGAAAAAATGCTCTTCTGCAACGTGGAAGCTGTTGTTATAAAAAAGTCCATAAACCTCTTAACTTATTCTATTGCCTTGTAAGAAATTTCGGACTTCAGTCAGTATCTAACTGGTTTTATCACCAGTCCGTGAGCAGTTGCTACAAGTTTTGTAAGGCACAATAAAAATAAAAATTACTCACTGAGATCATATTTAAGGGGGTGGCTAAAAATGATTACTAGTAAGGCCTAAGGCCCGTTGAGTTGACACCTGTATGATCTTCGCTTTCATTGACAATATGGTGTAAAGCTGAGGCAATAGTTGGTGACGAATGTGCTCAACTTTTGATTTGGAAGCTCTTGGGGGCGTAATACTTTCGAGTTGACTTAGTTTGACAAATGAGTTCTGAAGCGAAGTACATTCTTGGACTTGTACAAGGCGCTCAAAAGAACTTTCCATCGCACCACTTATAAGTTGCTCGATAAATTTTCAACTAAAAAGCAGTGCGAATAAAAATTGATGTGGTCTATTTTCTAGGACTGAAGAGTTGTGCAGCAGAAATCGTATGCACAGTCTTTTCCGTAGTTAAGCAGTTGATGAAGAAAACCTCTGCAAACCTTCATTTTTTATCAGAAGTTAGTCTGAAATAGTCGCCTTTAGGAATTGGCAAGCCCAAAGAATCAAAAATTCACAAGCAAAATCTATATTTTCAGACCAAAGACAGGTCACAAATTAGAGGCCACTTTTAACCATATACACATCAACTAAAGAACCGCCTATCATTCAGACAGCCCTTTAAATCTGTATAGATAACTCCACTGATATTATAGATATTTAAGCCACAAAATCCCACCATTTAGCGAAGAAAATATTTACCATCGCCACCGCTTTTAGGCCTGTCAAAAACAAGCCCGAATAGATACACACTCAGCTATACCTTGTTGGCGTAGCTTTTCACTCAACTTTCCGGTGCAGATTCCGAGATGTTTCTTAATTTCTTTCATCAAAAAAAAAAAAAAAAAGAAGAACCTGAACGACTTACTTCAAAGACGATCCATACCCTCACCACAAAGAAATCCATTAGCATCTTCAAATTCACTTCATCACGGGGCACAACCGCACATTAGATCCGCAAATTGGATACCTGCCCTCAGCCGAATCTGAAGCTCTCAATCACAGACGGGCACTTCTCGCAACAGGAATGCCATTAATTAATCAAAGTCTCCTGCAATTGAAGCATCGCCCACCTAAGTCCAAATATTCACTTGAGATAATTCCACATGTACGTATATACATACGACAAATACCCTCTCGATAATGAAGACAGCTTCCGCACTGTCGTCAGAGTGTTTTCCTTTGGTCGAAACAAAGAAAGGACACATGAGGAAACCTTAAGAAAACACCATTAGTTGGGCAAACACACGCAGCTCTTACCGTGTTCAATGCCGATGACATTGATTTGACCCATTTTAGTGCAAAAAAGAAAAAGAAAAAAAGGTATCTTCATGTGAGTCCTTTGTTTGTTGTTTTCGATCGATCACTCTGTTCTCCTTCAATTATATGTAACTTAAAAGTTATTACAACATTTCGGTCCTTCGATACAATTGCCCGCAGCGGTGCTGCTAATAAGCGTCCTCCTAACGAGCACAAACAGTATCGTCCAAGAGGGTTTTTCTTGCCCACATTCATGTGATTTTACGCGCGCACTTTAAGTCCTTCGCCGCTGACGGCTGATGGTGTCCTCGTATTGTGTGGAAAGTTTGCCTTTACAACTCGCCTGTTTTTTTTTGTCGGCGTTTACCTCATTGTCAGCATTAATTTATGAGATTCTCGAATCAGTTTGAGAAATTTCCACATGTGCTATGAATACGAAATGCGAAACAGAAGGGATATCGAGCGAGCTATGTCACTGTTCTCGTTCTCGTGTGCGATAATCCTGGAGAGATGTTTTCACTTCACCGCGCGCCGCTACGCCGCTGGGTGTTTAAATTGAAGTCGCGCGCGTGTTTATCATTATTATTCCGAGGTGACATTTGAGAGAAGCAAAACGCTAAAGCGTTAGGAGCTCCCTACCGAAATGAATTTATTATTACGTACTGCTACTAACCGAGGATAAACAGAGAGACCCAGCATCCACACACCTAACGCACAAGGACACGACGACGAATAATGAAAGTCAAGCAAAATAATTAAATTAATATCAGTTATGTGTTGTGCCCGTGAAGAAAAGTTTTTCCTCCTCTTCTTCTTCTTCTTCTTTGTTGGCGTGTTTTGTTTGCTTGCTATGCTTTTTCGCTTCGTATTGCTGCTGCTGCCAGTGCTTTTGCTTTTGCTTTTGCTTTTGCTCCTCTAGCTTTTTGTTTGCTGTAAGTAAATGATTCACGTTGAGCGAGGATTTGTCGGGGATGTAGTGTAATCCTTTTGTGTGTCGTTTAACAAAATAATTTTGCCGCTGTGTGTGGAAGTTTCGGGAAGGTGTCTTCATTAGCGCAAGAATGGATTTTCACTTCAACGTTATGTCAGTAGAATTTGATAGCTGTTTCTAGATGCGAGAGATGCAGGACCAAAGTTTCAGCGAATTAAGAGAAGGTATTTCGAGAAATTCGCCAAGGTATGTGTGGCACTTATGATGAATTGATAGTTCCAAATAACTTGCCTTGATAACCATCACGAGCTTTAACAGCTTTGAATTTGTGGCAGTTTTATTGTCCTACTGACAGGCGAATTGCGCAGATGTTTTCAGTGAATCTTATTTATCTTTCAAATTCGTTTGAAAAGACCCAAGTCCCGGGGCCACACTTAAAATTAAATCAATGGAAACGCCTGTCCTTGAGGCTTTCTTTATAAAGAGGAGAAGCATAGGTAGTTCTAAGCAAAAGTCTGTATAACACCCCTCGATTGTCACACAAACTTACCCCAAACCTTAAGCCACAAAGGCCCCCGCAGATACCGCCGGGGTTCTGATTCTCTTCATAATTACAGAGCCCACCTGCAGCCCCAACTAATTATACAGAAGACCTGCAAAATCAAAGCTAAAGCCGACCATTTCTAGAACGGCGACATCTTATCCGCCTGGAAGTTGTCGAACCACCCCCAACTGTGCAATATCACGCGGTTTTCCCATTTCCTTCTGTAAAATGCCAGACAGCAATCCTTTAGAATCCAAAATCACCTCGAATCTTTGAATATTTCTTGTCAAAGCTGGTATATAAATATATATATATAATTTGAAAGGAGCCCGCCGCACTCTCTCCTTACGTTGATGATGATGTCGTTCTCGGTGCTTTAGATCAACATCCTGTTTATCAGACATATACCCAAACAACGCAGCCATCTAGATATGGAGTACGATGACAGTTTCTTCCTTTAATGCCGGACAAACACACACCCCAAACACAAACAAGTGACGCCTCGAACAGCCAGCATCCTTTATTTAATTTTTGGGTTTATTTCTTTTTTTTTACTCCCGATGTTATTTTTTTTTTAATAGAGCAAGAGAAAAGTGTCCTTTTAGCATAGCCATTGACGAAATAAAAATCACACTTTAAGTGGCTGAAGTAGTAGTAAAAACGACGAACGGAGGATGCAGGAAATATAGGAAAATTGATTGGAAGTCGGGTTAAATGTATGATGCCCTATGCGGGAACATGGGCGTCTGAACTAGATACTAAAAGACTACAGACCTCGGGCACAAAGTCTTAAGTGGCGCCCGGGGGCGGGGACTACTTTACAAGCTTCTTCCAGGTTTAGCTGTTCATGTTGAAAAAAAGTTCTGAGGCTCCGCCATTTTTACCACCAACAGTCGACTCCTAGGTTTAAAAACCCCGGCGTCCTATGAGAACCTGCTGGTCATATAGAACAAACAAATTCGAAGGCCCCGGCATTTTTACCACCAACAGTCGACTCCTAGGGTTAAAAAACCCGGCGTCCTATGAGTGCCTGCGAGAACTGTCGAGAAAAAGCTTTTTCCAAGTTCAGCTGGTCATATAGAAAAAAGTTCTAAGGCTATGCCATTTTTACCACCAACAGTATCCTTTAGGCTTTAATTCATTTCTCTGCGGTACCAAACTCCGTTGTCAACTTTCGCGCACATACCCTACGAGATAAGGTACACTCACAAAGGAGGAGTTGCATTCCAACACATCCTGTCTCGTCGTAAAATTTGATTACTTCGCAGACACACAAGCAAATGACACAACAAGCGTCTACAAGCTAAACTCTAGAACTTCTCTTAGTCAGGGCTCACTTTGAGCAGACTATACTATGTACATACGAACGGTATGTATAGTAGTCTACTCGTACCTCATGCAGGACTTTGATCAAAAGCAAAACTTCTCAGAATAGTGTGCGGTGTGGTGGCGGAATCATCACCGTCGGCCTCGCATATGGAATCATGCAAGGGATATATGTGAATTTGTAGTTTTTTTTGTTCCACAGACTTTCTTCGTCCTTCGTCAAATGCCGCCGCCCTTTTGTGTTCTTCCGGTGTGCGAAAGCAATAGTATATGCAAGTGACAGTGACGCGCACTCACAGCAGTGGACCAACTACACGAGGCATCCTTTGAAGTGATGAATTCGTGGCGAACAAGAAAAAAAAAAAAAAAAAAGAAGTAGAAAGAACTGTGGAAACGTTACAAAAAGCATTTTCCTCTAATTATCCTTCAAAGGACGATGACAATGCATAGAAAAAAAAAAATCCCCACACACATTTCACCTGAAACTTTATTATACACACAATCATTCGATTTCTTGAACAAACGGTTTTTTTTTTTTAATTAATTAACCGTCTCCAATGAAATCCACAATGACAATGGTGGTTCGGTGCGGGTCTGCGCAGCGCCATTAACTAGTATCACGGTATATCCATCTCTCCACCTTGATTTACAAAGAAAGGCATGGCATGGCCATTAACAATCTGACCCCGCACCGCCCCCTCCCACCAGTCGGAAGCAATCAAAAGAAAATATCTTAAAGGACTCACTTTTCTTTTCGGTCAACAAATCGACGTGTCCAGGTTGGATGGAGTTTTTAGCGGTGCCATTGGCGAGATGTCACCTAATCACGCTATGGCGTTGTCGTAAATTCTTCATCATTTCCCGCCATCAAAGACATCGCGAACCACGTCAGTGGTCGACTCTATCAGCGGGAATGTCAATATATGGGTGTGCCGAGGAACATTCACAACCGATTGGCAGCGAATAGAGTGATGGACGGCGAAGAATAGGTTGTGTGCCTCTTGCAAATTGGTTGTGTGAGAAATTTAGGTCATTGCGTGCGTTTTTGGCTTTCCATTTCCTTTATTTGGTTCGTCGAAGGACTAAGAACGGCGGGTTGAGCTCACAATCATCGTGGGAGCGAAAGAGCCTAAGATATCGGATTTGGAAGCAGGTGCTGCTGGAATCATGTGCGGGCTTAATGGCTGGATATTGGATTCATTAGGGTGCTTAGGGGTATTATAACTTCCGGCCTTTTAGTAAAGCTCCTCGGTCGTCGTGTTGTGGCGAAATATCCGTTCATTTGGAAAAATGTTCATTCAACACTAAGGGTGATAAGGGTGAATGAGAGTGGCCTTTCGAGTACCTTTAGGTGTATATTTTGGATTTTGGTGCTAGGGGTGTGTTTTACAAAAACCCATTTACCGGAGAGAACGTTATATCCTTTTAAAGGAGGTAGCTATGTGGTCGATTTCATCTAAATCGTTTTAAATGTAGGTATGGGCTTGCCTATAAGTTACTGATTGACGAACTGCTCTACTTTTGTTCACATACTGTTCAAGTCTTTTATTTGTAATCCTTGTGTCAGCTATGACTAATCGCTTTTTGCAGTCACAGAAATGCCAGTGTTAGTTGAGACAAATTTAGTCCGACAACTGACAAAGAAGCAGTGATCTCTATCAACTGAAGGACTAGAATCGGATTGACAGTTTTAAGGGCTTCCCAGAGTGGGTACCTATGAGGAGAACCATAAAGACTGACAAGTGGGGCAATTGGTTTCATCAATTCTGCTGCTGTCTTCAGACCCTCCCAAAATCGCACACATTTTCAGACTTGAAGCAGACTAACTTGACAATTTTTTTCAGGAAATCGATGCAACAAATCTTTTAGGCAAATATTTCTGTAAGTTCTACCCTTCTGAGTTTTTATTTTCATAAAGTTTTTCAAAATGTACCACGTAATTGCGATAAACTTTAGAACCTACATTTAGATTTTTTCTATTAAGTCCTACGGGCCTTTTACAAGTCCGTTTATAACATTAATAACTTTTATTCGTAAAAGCCTATTTCACCAGTTAACCGCTTCTACAGAGGTGTGCTTACCGACCTTTGTCGAGAATTCTGTCAAAAATTCAGTAGCCTATGAGATCTGTGGGGTATTTTTGACTACGTTTCAGAGGTTTTTTTTTTTAAAGCCACAGGTAAACGAAGAAAGCTCAAACAGGGTTCCAAGATGCTTCCAGATAAGTTATATTTTTGTACTTACATTTTTGTAATTTCAAAGAAGGTTACCCAAAATTTGGTGAGAAAGGCATGGTGCATCTTTTTCAAATATCAAATTCTTGAGATTGGCTTGGTCTTATACAGGCCTTTAGAGGGGACGAATAATGTTTAATAAAAAAAAAAAAAAAATAATAATTGGCGCATAAGTTTATATAGGACCTTAGGTCATGCTTCTCCGGGGATCGAACCTAAGGCTAGCTTAATAGCGCAGCACAGTAACCACTGAGAAAACTAAGCTCGACTATCAGCATGTAAAAGAAGTTCCAAGTCCCAAAGAAAAATGCAGAACTAAAAGAGGAATAGATCTCTGCAACATTCGCGTACAAGGCTCCAACCATCATCATCGCGTTTGTTGAGTGGAGATCCCTGTTCAATAATGTGGTCTAAAGCGAGCCAAGACCACGAGGAGATTCCTTCACAAAATACATGAAAAATCTAGCGGAAGGCAAGTTAGCTTGCCTTTATTAAATAAAAGGTGTAGGAATTAAAAGCAGTCGCTAAAAGTGATGGTAGGCTTCTCTATCTCATAGTAGAGCGTTATCTGTTCGGAAATATTTTCTCCCGACAGAGGGCGCTCTATCACTTTCTGCAGTATCCTGTTTTTCTTCAAAGTTAGCTAAGCTAAGCATAGCTTGTGACTAGACTACACCCATAGACAATGGTAGCTATAATAGGTTCATACTTATGAGTCTTACTTAAGGCGCAAGCTTATAAGAATACTTTTGTAGGCGGATAAAACATAAACGAGTTTTTTTTTTTCACCAGATAGGCTTGCTGTTGGGGATGAGAACTGGTAGATGGTAGAAGGGTAACGCTTTTGTGACCTCAGCTGCTTCAGTGATGATTGAATTCTTTCTAGAAAGAGATAGGCAGATCAGACGGGGTAGCCCTTAATTACAGCGACTTAAAAGCCTTAAGGACTGTGATTTTCAGTATTTTGGTTCAGCCAAATGAAGCCTAAGAATACCATTCTCCATTATTGTGAAAAAAGAATCAAAAACTCTACCTACGATGATGAATGGGCGACGGATTTTCAAAACTCGTAGTATTGAGTTTCAAAAACATTCCTTTAGTCAATTCAGATGCTGCTTCGCCAGGGAAGGGACCTCCATGAAACCTCCAAAGTTGGTATACCCGACCCAATTTGAATTAACCATCAAAAACTCAAAGCCACCATTTGATGTTCATATCTCTTGCATCCGTTACACAGCCAAAACCATAATTCTGAACGTCACTCTCTCTCTCTCTCTCTCTCTCAACATTAAGTACCTATACATACCAAATGAAAACTTTTTCAAAAATTGAATATAAATTAAAAAGTAAAAAACAAACAAAATAGCTATATCCCGACTTTTAATATCGCCCGCAAAGTGTAACGCTTCGCACAAATGTTGCCACCGTCCAGCAACCGCAGACCACATAAAAGTCCTGCCACTCACAATTTTCATCGTCCGGACGATTTTACGTTGTTGACCACATTACACGTTTGGCAGTTTACCTCTCCGTACCCTCCTTGTCATTGTCCTTCGGTCGCACCGGTATTATTTATGTGTACCCACTTAACTCAAAAATTGGCAATATTTAATTTTAATGCGCTGTACATTTTATTACTCCAAAGGATACATAATTAGAAAATATTTTTGATTTTGTTCTTTCCTGTGAGACTGCGTGCCTGGGTGATTTTATTATCCTGCGGACGCTGGCTGTGACGCAGGCCAGGGTGTGCCGACCATCAAAAGCAAGCGACAGATCGATTTCGTTGCTATACACTGGCAGTCGTAAAAGAAGCAGCATAACAACAAAAGGAACGTTTCAATAATTGAATTATAATGTAAGAGGAAACGGCAAGGATTTTCAAGGACACTTGATATTCATTATAAAATGATTGAAGCCAGTAATGGCGGCGAGGCAGCAGCAGATCGATGAACTCGTTGTTTTTATGAATTGTCCTCACGAATTTTATTGTTTCCTGTTGCCAGTTTTTTTTTTCTTTCTTCTACCGTACACTGATGGAATGAGTTATGATGACTATAAAAGGATAACAGGCATTAAGTATGCTACTGTAGACTCGGGACGATGATACAATCAATCGATTACTTTAGTGTTTTGCATTTTAAACGAAGCACCGACAAAAGGGATATAGGATAAAGAAGACTCTCCAGTGAAATTAATTCAAAATGGCACAGAAAGGATGCGCCTCCTTTGGAACAAACGAATGCAGCAAGTTCTTCGTTCGCTTTTTCTTTTATCAACTCAATTTGTTTCATGAGCCGCATGAAATGAGGGTAGGGCTACAGCTACTATATACATAGCCTCCGACACCCATTCCTCATTGTTGCTGACGACTACTGAAAAATCGTCTGCACAGAAAAAAAAAAAAAAGGACGAACCATGCAGACTAGACGTCTCGATTGCAACTCGATATAAAGTGATTCGAAAAAAAAGGCGAAAAAAAAGTTCAAATTTGTCTGAGGAAAAGTGGGCAGAAAAGGACCCCCAAAATGAAAAAAAGAAGGAAAAGATTGAACCCGCAAGGATACATTTTAAATACCATGTGCCATGCATTCCGCACTATTTGCAGTTTCGGTTCAGCGATTTAATTTCTTTTTATTGATCTGGAATACGGGCGCCATCTGACATTGTCTGCAAATATTTATCATCCTTATTCCACTCCAGCCACCGAAAAACCGTAAAATTGATGTTCCTGTCATGTTTCATCTCCAATGGCATATTCATAGAGTGAATTGCGAGCCGCCCCCGATACACATGTCCCGAAATGTCTACCTTATACCCCACGCCCCGTATCGCCCGATCGTAGTCTTACGTCTGAATGTAGCGTCTCGTCGTCCTGCAGCAGGACGCAAAAGTTTTTAATTTTGTGATAATCAAAAGCAATGGCTTAGAACTTTTATGCATTTTTTTTTCTCTGTTTTTGTTGTGTTGCCCTCATCTCCGTATATGAATGAGAGACGACAAAGTTGATACTGAAACTGAAATAAAGCCGGGGGTTGCCAGGAATATATTTTTTTTTTGTCAAACTTTCTTATATTATCTCTTAAAGGAATCTTTTCTTTTTCCTGCATCATCTTCTTGAGAAACACAAACCTGGGAACCAGAGATTAAAGGAAGAAGGACAAAAATCTTTTGCAAAAAGTTTTTCTTTTATACTGTATCCTTTTCCGTTGAACTTGCAATGTTGTGCGCTGCGACACTTTGTGGGTTTGGTATTGGTATTGGTATCTCTGTCGCTGCTACCTCTAAAGATATTTTTATTTGTGATTGAGTTGGACGAAATAGAGAAACTTCGGTAGCGGTAGTAACATCTGAGCATTTGGTTGATGAGGTGAGGGGGTGAGGCTAGGACTCCGACCCCACTTGCATGGTGTATAAAGTTTTTGGGCCTTTTGCCGGAGGATGAAGTTGATGAAGGATTGGATTTTTCAACTGCCGGACATTCATATGGTGAAGTTTTCCATTTGAGTGAAATGTTTTGTTGAATTTTCTTTTTGCTGCTGTTATCCTTTGCTGTTGTCCATTTGGGGTGGAGGGTGAAATTATACTTTGCTGCAGATAAAGTTCTCTATGGTCAAGTCGGATTTGGTGTTGTTGCCTTGGAGAAGGATGTACGAGTCAATGTCGGACGGCAGTGACTGGTACTGTATAGGTGGATTGATTGAAATGGAAAAGGAAACAGAGTTTATTTCGGTCGTGATAAGTTAAACGGAAGGCTGCTTCCTTTGAATTGAAAAGTCAATTCAACTAATCCAAGATGTGGGTATTTTTGTATAGGGAAGCCTTTCCCCCTCTGTCCTATTACAGCCTACATATTTTTCATACCTCTCTGTCCTCGTCTTTGTATACTTGCATTCAAAAAAACCTCTCTCATAGCCTACTTCCTTGTTTGCTGTCAACACTCCTGTCAAGCAGCACATAAATGCGAGGACTAACCTCAATTAACCGCCTACCATTCACCTGCTTCGAATATCACAATCAGACGACCGGAGTTCGATTCGCTACTATAGGAAACAATAAGCGACATAGTCGTCGGGATGCTCCTTAATACCCCACAGTGAGTCATCGTGACAATTCTCTGTCTTGACACCTGTAGTGCCGATTAGTGTCAATAGGGGGGCACACCAATGACTGCATTCATCAGTGCTTATAGAAAACAACTTTAAACTCACATAAATTGCCCAGGACCGTATGGAATGGGGAGAATTGTGCGAAAGGGGCGCCAGGATATTCCAATAAATTAAAATAAGTTGCGAAAAATAATAAACGATTCATGTGGCAGCAAGTTTTGTCCACGAAAAGTTGCAAATTCTTATGTTTTCTCTTGCAAATAATTGGGCCCTAAAAGAAGCGCCTGAGCTGAACCCCTATACCCAAAGTCCGCCCCTGAAAAGAACGATTTTATTTTTTTTCTTTAATCGACAACCGGCACATTCATTCCAGATGCATTTGCACTCCCACTACATCATTTAAGGACAAATGTGTCGAGTGTTTTTCTCACTTCTTATATACTTCCTGAACACTTTCGTTTAATCATTGCTGAAAGTTTCTTTTTGTTCTGCTCTTCTAAAAGAAGAAGAAAAAAAAAAAATATCACCAAGTTGTGGAACAAAGAAATTATAAAGCAAAAGAAGAAAAACACAGTTCTTTCGACAGGATAATGTAACCGGATTTAATTGCATTCCATCAGGAGATTTCTTTTGATTTTTATTTTTCTTCCTGCGCTGTCCTCGTTCTTTTATGTGCACACACTCTCTCTCGCTCACTCTATCCCCCCCTCCCCCCTCTGCTCATTCGTTTAAACTAATAAGAAGAGTCTACTTCTTGGATATGTCAAAGGGTGGCATACTGTACCACATCGCAGACCGCAAGGCCATCATGTTACCCACTACAGCAACAGAGAGTTCTTCGATAGCAAAAAATAGACGGTCCTAAAAAATGGCAAACATTTCAGCCACATTTCACGAACAAATTTTCCACTAGAGAAACTAAATTTTATTGCATTTTCACCATCTCGTGTGATCATCAGTTTGATACAACCCACATACATATGCATATGATGTCCTTGGGTGTACGATGGCGAAAAAAAAGTGAGATGCTGTGATGCACATTAGATGATGAGGTTTCGAATTTCGTGGCACTCCACCTCCGAGGGGATTGGATTGGATTGGATTGGATTTGCAGTGACGTTGAACTAACAATAGCGGCGAAGGACCCTGGGGGAAAATGCATTTCAGTTATTGGACGAGTCGCTAAATTAAAATATCTATTGGGAGCGTTATCGCCAGTTGTTAAAAGAGTTGTTTATGGCACGCTGGATGGCTTTCTCTACTTGCACTTGTGCTGTGCGATGCAGGACTACGATCATTTTATCAGGTGGGTTGCATTAAATTTCAAGATCGAAGAGCTTTTCCATACTTTCAAGCTGCTTTAAGCTATTACAGGTTGTCACTACTTAAATGTTGGAGAATAAATTCTTAGGTCATCTACAATTAAATTAACAAAAAAAGGATCAGGGTTTCGTCTCATTAGCTCTCACTTTGCCAACAGGTTATAGAAACATACGCCTCTAACTTAAACAAATTTAAGTCACAACCACCGACCAAAATGAGCCGAAAGCCATTGCAGGTCGACTACACCGCACAATTCCCTGACAAAGAATTAGCTGCAAAACCACTTAACTGGCATAATGGTCGTTATTATCTCCCAGCCAAGGATAATGACTCAAAAGCGCATTAAATTTAAATTCCCTGCCAACGAAAAAGCCCCCTCCCCAGATCGATTATCCTTCCTAAATTAATATTCCTTTAGAAGACCTCTCCATATACACGTACATCCTTCAGCGTACGCATTTAGAGATATATCCTTCACATGTGAATGTATGAAAATATATTAAAGTAATAAATATCCATTCCCATACAAAGCACGGAGGACGTGCATAGTGAGGGTGTAAAAAGATGGGAAGCACAGGACAACCGCCGGTGAGCGGGCGAAAAAAAAGGATGAAATCCATTTTAATATATTAAATTCATATGCGAATGTCCTTTTGATTCGATCACATTTTTTTTGCCGTTCCTCCCCATTCTTCATACACGTTTTCCGCATATCCTTTCATCTTGGCTTTTACTTTTTCATTTTTTTCTTTTTTTTTGGTTCTCTTCCCTTTCAAATCCAATCCAATAAATCCCAACTAACGACATCCTGTGGCGGCATTTAACCCTATATACGTGTGATACACTGCGTGTATCCTCTACCGCACGCGGTAGCGCCTGTCTTCTGTTTTTCACCATGAGTATCATTTGCTTTAACAGAGTCACTTAGAAAGGATATCCTGCGTGGTAAACTTTCACCTAAGCTGGCAATTCCTCAATCGAATGAAGGGCGAGGGGCACAGCAGAAGCAGCCCTTTGATACAGCAGTAATAGCATGTGCGGGCTAATGGATGTCCTGGTCAGAAGGCGGATGATGGGCTCTACCGATGCAAGAGGAGATGACTGGGTGCCATCAACCTGTGAAAACATATTTCGGCAGCTCACAACTTTGCGCGCCTACAGAATTTTTTTTTCTTTCTTTCGGGGTAAAATGTTTCACTTTAGAAGCACTCTAACAAGGGATGGTCTTTCGATAGCCGTTGATTTTTTTTTATGGTAATTTATTGACGTAATAAATAATAGCAACAAATGCATTAAAATTGGTTATTTAGAGATATGTGCTTCCTTGTTTATTTTTGGGCTCAGGTTTACTTTTGTAAAATGTGGGAAAGTGTAGCCGAACTACCACCTTAAGGGTCTTAATCCGGGTCATTTATTCCCCTAAATGGATGAGTAGTTATCGCAGTCTAGGGTTATTATTTACGGCGAGGGATTGTGGTTAAATTGGCACGTAAGGTGTATCCATTTGAACATAAAATAAATGTCGAAAATGGTGTGCCTCAACACTGTGGTGGTGGACCTGTTCATTTATTTTAATTTTAATTTTTAGTTTGCGTTTTTAAGAAGGTTGACAGTGAACTTTTTCAGGCAATCTTTTGAGTAATACCCTGGTTTTTAGAGCGGATGGAGATATACTACAGAAAAGTAGGCGAAAGGGGCGGGGCTATTTGCTGAAATGTGGGATGAAGAGCGAAAATATTAGGCTGGTGTAAAGTGAAGAAAAGGCGAGATTGACCACAAATTCTGAACTTTTGCAAGAGGAGCTGCAGTGGAAAGTAGTTTGTGAAGTAATTAGTGCTTTTCTGAGGATCGAACATGGGACCCCTCCGTCTGTAGTCTATTACGACTAACAACTTAACTTCTGCGTCCAAGACAAATCCATAAAATTGCCTCACCCAATTTACAACACGAGAGCAAATTGATTAAGTGGTCAAATTCGATGTGACAAAGGCCCAGGAACACTTTATCCTACCTCTCAAAAGACTCGGTAGTAGATATACAAAAAAAAAAAAACTATAAAACTTACGTGCAAATTAGTATCATAAAGTTGCAAACAAAATTCCAACGAATGCAAGATGCAGGATATAAGTTAAAAAAAAAAAGTGCAATCCACAAGCAAAAAGGAAAAACAAAACGTGCAGAGAAATTATAAGACTTTCTTAAAATTTTCTTCTATAGATATATATGCAAAACAGGGCACGTATGAACAAGTAAACAAATGAAAGCACTTAATTAATATTTTCTTGAATTTTCATGTCATTTGCGAAAAAAATTTCGTTTAAATCCATCATCAAATTGTTGTTCTATTAGTGACAATGAAAAATCAATAAATTTAATTTATAATTTTTTTTTTAATAAATAAAAGTGAGTAGATATTATTAACAAAGTTTTATAAAATATTTGCCATTCGAAGACTCAAGACTGGTAGAGCGGCAGCGAGAAAGATCATTCGTTTTTTTTTGTATACAATTTATATATATCATCTAGTCTGAGAAATTAATTTGTTTTTATTTATATAGATACATTTTTTGTAGACAATTACACAAAAGCAACACTCAGGATAAAATCAAATAAATAAATTAAATGAGTATACAAGAAAATATAACGAGAAACGAAAATTGAGAAGAAATAAATAAATTCTTATATAGAAAATAACACTGCAAACACATGCGGTTCTAGATATTTTACCTGCGTTGAAAAATTAAACAGAAATAAATATATAATTGAAAGAAAGTTTCTTAACTAAGGAGAAAAGAAATAAATAATGTGGAAAAATTGCTTGTTATGCAAAAAGTTGTTTTCTTACTATTTTTTTTTTTTTCTATAGGCAAAGAGAGCTTGAGTGGAGTTTTTTCGTTTTAGTTTTAGTTTTGTTTTAATTTTTGCAGTCACTATTCATTTTAAAAATTCACTTTTCACACTTTTTCTTCACTTGAAACAATATAAGTAAATGTATGTAATAAATGAAATAAATATTTACACATAAAATAAATGTTTGCAGTGTTTATACAATTTATTCTTTGTTTAATGGATTTTATTTTTATTTAGGTAAAAGAAATATAAAACAAAATCAATGAGAAGAAAGTAAAAACAAATTCTTGTAGCTTTGTTTTGAAAGAAAGATATATTTTTATGTTTCATTTGTTTACTTGTATTTTTTTTTTAATTAGATTTAGTTTTAGCTTTAGAGAAAATTTCGATTTTGTATATTTTGAATGTCTCTGGGGGGGAAATGTATGTACAAGAGAAACAAACGAAAGGAGAAGAAGAAAAGAATTTTTGTTCTTTTGTTGAAGGAAATGAAAAATTTTGTTAATTAAATTATAAACATTGTAAGAGAAAATAAAAACATTTAGAGACGGGTGCGCTACGAACTGGCCTCAGTTTTGGACGGTTTCAATTGGATTTCTTCCAAAATACACCAAAACCCGTTCAAAACTAACGCCCGTTGGAAGCAATTTTCATATATTCATTAACAATTTTCACTAATAACAATAAATACATACTTTGTTCATATAGTTCATATATATATAATTTTTTTTTTTTGTTTAACAACACGTAACCTGTTTTTGTTTTTTATTTTGTTCATTGGGTAGGGTGTTCACTTGCTAATTATATGTATATTTTTTTTAAGTATTTGTTTAGGGTTTTGTGGATAAGGGGTGAGGTTTTGTCAAGCAGCATTTAAAATGAGAATCGAAAGGATGACAGCGATGTTGATATGTATACAGTAGGGTGGTTGAAAATGGCATGTGAAACAACTGAAGACAAGAAATAATAATGTAGAAATTCAAGCAGGTTTTCTAAAGGATTAGCAAGCAAAAAAAAAAAAAAAATACAATAGTTGATAATTAATTGAAAACTAAATTAAGTACACACAAATACATGCGTTGAGATAAATCACACGGGCATTAGTTATCATTCTTGGTCTGAGGTGCATGGTTCCATCAATCAGTTGCATCGTGCATTTGGCTATAAATCATCTACAGAGTGATTAATTACTACTTGTCGTTCATCAAATCGCAACTGGCGAGGTTGCGGTTAAGCCTTTGTGGCTGTCTAAATTTATGCGCTAGCTTTCGTCTGTATATATTGTGCCTCGCTTTGGTTACAGGATATGTTGGTGTTAAATCGGAAATGTCAATGAATCAAAAGTGGGCAGACACCGAAAATTAATTTATAGGTAGGTACGGCACTGATTTGAAAAAAATCCCAGAAGCTTGTCTTAAGAACAGTAATCTAGTCGTTTTGCTCTACCTGTCAATACAAACCTGTCAAAATGTAACAAGGTTTTTAATAGGTTTACTTTCTGCACAGCTAAAGGAGCCTTATACCTGGTTTTGGGTAAAGGTTGTAAGTCAGAACATTTAAAACCGAAATTTACATTTAATGAAAAATTCTCATCCCCAAACATATTTTCAAGGGAATATTTGGCTTTTTTTATTTCAATCCATGGTAAGAGAAAACCACATATCGTACAAGCCCGTTTAAGAGTAAGAACTGGGTCTCTAAAAATTAATCAATAAGTCGGGAATTATCAAACCTGAACCTCAAAACCTATAGAAGTCTGAAATCTGAAGTTTGAGTTTTAATTCAAAGCCAGGAAACAGGCAGTCTCAAAAATGGCCCCAGACATACAGCTAAGACCGTGATTTAAAGGATTGGAGAAAAAAAAGACCAAAAACATGTACACAGAAGAGTGTCAAAAAGTTCTGACAAAAGCATACCGCATTTCGATTGAAGTGAAGTACGTGTTATAAACATCGCTTTTGAAATTTTATCTGACGTCTTGTTTCAAGCTTCTTAAACTATACATTGGCGAACTGACGTGCAGACATGGACCTTAAAATCGATTTCAAAATTTTACCTGACATCTTGTTTTAAGCTTCTTAAACCATACATTGACGAACTGGAGTGCGGTCATGGACCATAAAATCGACAATTGACAACGTCCGATCTTTTCACGATGTCCGATAGTAGACATAGGAGCCATACGCCACGCCCTTTTGGGGTCGTTTTTAACTATATTGTTTAAGCTTTTCAAAAAATTCCTTAAATAAAACTAAATAAATCCATAGAAAACAATTCGCTTCCTAGACCCGTGAAGCTTTTGCAGATGTATTAAACTGTTGCACAAGTCCGTCAGAGAGTAACTGGTTTCTTGTTTCGTTTTATATTTTGTTTAACACGATATTTTTTTATGAAAGTTACAGCCGTGTCAAGTGAGGTCTACCTGTAATCTATATATATAAAAATAACTTGATAAATGTGTGTGTGACAGCCTACCGACTGCCACACACATCCGATTTTGATTTAGTTTTTTTTGTTGGTTAATAAACCATGCAGAGAAGGTTAATAAATTAGTATGATACATTTTTGAAAGAAGGTGCAACCGCCATTCCAATAAATTCATTTTTGTTCACTTTGGAAAAAAAGAAACTGGATAGAAATCGAGTAGTGATACTTCAAATACAAACAAAAATATTTTAAATCTTAAAGGCAATTGTTGTTGTCAATTATTTTAATTATTTTCCAACCAAATTGTTGTTGTCAACAATTTTGAAAGTTTTTTTTTAAATACCTATAGGTAGGTACCTAAAAAGTTTGTTCTGATAAATTATGTTTACTATGTTACATTAAGTAACTTTTTGAAATGAAGTAGATAGGTACTTTGATTATACAAAGATGATATATGGCCGACGATATTTTGCCTCTAATTCGTACTGTGATATCGGATAATGAACTGGAGATGTCAGATGGAATGCGCAACAAAGCTTTGATTTTGATCGAGGATATGTGTCTGCTCATGAGTGGCAATTTGTTGTGCAAATTGGGGATGCCACAGCCAAATCGTTCAATGCAAGACGCATTTAATCCAGAATTGGAGCGAGAAATGGACTTCGGTCGAATCGCATTGAGTCAAGCTATTCGAACAAATGTGCCAATGTTGAATCAAGAATAAAAGAAAGTGTACGATGAATTGACGCAAGCAGTCGATAACGAAAATTGCGGAACTGGAAATACATTCATGATTTCACTTATTTTGGCTACAATTCGTTCGAGATCTGAGATCGCTTGGCCCTAGCCTCTTCTGGGATAGCGGCTACTTTGTTAGAAGGCGGTCGAACAGTTCATCCTGCATTGAAATTGCCATTGAATCTGCAAGTGGAAGAAAAACCTACATGCAACATTTCAAAGAACACTGCGATGGCGAAAGTACTGCAGCAATGTAAGATTATTATATATGGGACGAATGCACAATGGCTTAAAAACGCGCAATGATCACCGGCCTGATTGAGTTTCCACAAAATGTTTGCAACCTTACAACGACACCGGAAGAACTAATCATGAATGTTTTCCCGAATATCGCTCAGAATAATATTGACCATTGGCTGAGTGTAAGAGAAGAGTGATTTTGGCTGCGAAAAACAAGAACGTCGAACATTTGAATTTCGCCATTCAAAACCAAATCGCTGGTGAGTTGCATTCATACAAATCAGTCGACTCCGTGATGGATGAAAACGAAGCCACCAACTATCCCACGGAATTTTAAAATTATTTGGATGTTTCGGGCTTGCCTCCACACAATTTGAAACTAAAAATCGTCTCAGTAATAATTTTGTTGCGCAACCTAAATGAACCAAAACTTTGTAGCGGTACGCGTTTGATTGTGAAGAATTTAATATCAAATATAATTCAAGCAACGATTTTTATTGGAAAATTCATAGGCCAAGATGTTCTTATTCCGCGGATTCCACTTATTCAGAACGATTTGCCGTTCGTATTTAAGCGTCTTCAATTTTCCGTAAGTCTCGCTTTTGCTATGACAATAAATAAGTCGCAAGGACAATCGCTGGATGTGTTTGGCATAAATCTTGAATTTCACGTGTCGGAAAAGCTCTCGCTTTGTACGTGTACACACCCGATAATAGAAATAGAACAAAAAATATTGTGTACCATAAAGCATTTCAGTGAAAAAGCGGTAGGTTGCCGACAAGTATTTGATTTTATTTATTTATTTAATTTTAATATACCTTTTGAATAAAAAATTTGAATTGACCGAATTACATGAAGCAGAATGAAGCGAAAGTTCGGAATTATTAATTTCATTACCTACATTAATGAATTTGGGCGGAACGAAGTTCGCCGGGTCAGCTAGTCTTCTATATATATATAATTCTTTTGGGATGAAACTCGATGATGTTATAACTCGATAACCACCGGGCTAGTTTTCATTATTCTTCTTTTGTTTTGTTCGTATTGTTGTATTTAAGGTTTAGTCAGTCTTAAAAGATGGATACTTTTGGACCCGATAGGTGGCGTTGTTGCCGATCTCCTAAACCACTCAACCGATTTGAATGAAATTTTGTTGATGTGTATGGCTGGTTCCAGCTTGAAAGATAGGATACTATTGGACCCGATAGGTGGTGCTGTGGAATAAAACACATCGACATTCCTCTACTTCAGTTATCTCTAATGTACCTATAAGTTTCGAATAAAGAATTTGTATTCGAAATTATTATTTTCATTACATTAAATAATTTGGGCGGAAGGAAGTCCGCCGGGTCAGCCAGTGTTAACATAAAAATCATCCAAAATGTTGCAGTGAATAAGGAGTCTTGTTGTTCAGTGACTTTACCAAATTCAATCGTTTACTTGATGAAGAGATGTGGTTTCAAAAAGATGGCAAAATATGCCATACAAAAAGTGCCACTTTTAATTTTCTGAATAAACCATACGACGAGAGCTTAATTTCGCGCAATGGAGCCTTTATTGGACCCAATCAGTTCACCTCTATACGGGCAACCATCGTCTTTCGAAAAAAGTCCTTAGCGGAACTCTTATGTCTTCTTCTTCATTTTACACATCTAAAAAAGTAAAACCCCTTCCGGACATCATTTGAACAGCATCCCAACTACACATGGGGACATTTTGGATTGGGCAATGTATTCGCTTTTCCATTTGAATAATTTACCTTAAACCGTTAATCGCCTGTTCAATCCGATTGAATCCACAATATCCTGGCACTTAAACAAACGAATTCCACTTACCTACAAAATGGAAGAAACAAAAACAAACAATCAATTAGCATTCAATGGAAAGCAATTTACTAAAATCATCTCAAATATTAAATCAATGTTATTATAACTGTTTACACCAGCAGCATAGGTATCTAGTGTAGTTTTCAAATATCAATTCGGCTCTCTTTCGCTGTTTCTCTGCTTCTCTGTTTCTGTGTGCCTGTGCACCCCCTTGGCCAACGGCAAATAGCAAACATGAAACAAAAATATTAATAACAACAACCTCTGAGTCCTACATTAATAATGAAAATTTAATTTGTGGTGTGCAAATAGAATTGAACTAGCTCTCGCTCTCTCACTGTGCTGGATAATCATTTAACCACTCGACTCGATGAGAGCTTAACCTATAGCCCAGGAACGTCATTCACCCCTCCGGAACCGAACGGAGCTCGGAGGCTGTGGCTATGTGGCAATACCGCTGTGTAGCTGAAAAGGGGTTTTCTTTGAATGTTTACAGGATAAATGGCACTGTCCCTGCATCATCATCATAATCATCTACGTCTCGTCGTCAGACTTTTGAAAATTGGATCGAAACTTTGCCATACACCCGCACCCGCACCCGCACCCGCACCCGTGTGTGGCTGCGTGTGTGTGTATGTGCATGTGAAGGGCAAGTGTGTAGGCATTCGAAAGTTCTAATTAAACAAACATGCACGCAAGAGAGACGACCCAAGAAAGCGATTTTAGAGAGCAGCCAGCAGACGCGCGTACAATGGCCCACTTATGGTCTAAGGGTGTCTTCGGTCTTGGGCTTGTCTACTAGTGGTTGGTGCGGTCTGAGGTCGCCTTTGAACATGCGGGTGGATGTAATTATTATTTTTTTTCCTTACCCCCTTAGCCCAACTTGAGAATAACATATATTTCTGGCAAGACCGACAATATCCTTATATCCTTTATGTACTTTCAATTTATTTCGTGTTTATTTAGTGTACGTTTCATTTTCGGCTCGGGGCATATGGTTTATTATGATATTAGGGCTTGGAAAACATTGACTTGTTTGTTCTCGAGCAGAAGGTGAGTCGCAAGGAGGTTAAGGCGAGAAGGACCTACATTTTGACAGCGATATATGGCACTGGGACGCTGGAAGTCTCTCGATAAGGGAAAAGTGATGCAGGAATCTGCTCTATATTCAGAGGGCTGTGAGGGTTATATGGGGGGAGGTCTGAAAATTGGTCAAAAAGTTCCAAGTGGACCGCCAGATTGGAAGGTGAATGCAGTCTTTGGGTGACTGTCGCTAAAAGTCGGTTCTGTCGATGATCAGGCGGCTTTTTCTTTAACGTCTTCAAAGAAGTCTTCTTGTGCCAAAAAATTGCAAAATCAAAACGGTCAAACGTGAAAAAGTGTAACAGCAACAATACGACTTCTTTGATGGGTATTTTGTTGGCAATTCCCATTGAGAGATAACCGCCTTTCCATTCGGTACTTGACCAAACGATAACTCAAACGGCAGGTATTCAAATATTTGCCAAATTGCCACACTGTCCCCATACTCGACTGTCCGCAATTGCTGCGACTTAGGCCGTTCACCTTCAAATGAGCTCATTAGCAAAATAACGGGGCGACATTTTAAGCTATTCGCAAACAAGTACCAGACTAAAATACCTGCCAACCATTCCCTTTGTAGGTACACCGTCCCGCAGTAGTCATCTCGATCCAAATTAACTTCCAAACAAACTGCCATGGTCGTACCAAAAACCAACCGCACTACACAGGACATAACACACACTCTCGCACGCAAAAACTCTCTCACACACACACGTGGCCACAATAAATTTAGATTCATTAGCTCTGCAACATCACCGAGACTGCATTGCAAACTGCAAACGTGCTCTGCAAATCTCTGGCTTCACTGTATACACACCAGCAAGCGCACTTCATCAACACACCCTTTGTGTCGCCCCAACGTGGGTATATACCCTACGGTCGTCATCCTTCTTTCTGACATTTCTCAAATTGGACAAAATGTCGTATTGGGATTTTCATTTGGTCAGCAATTAGCCAGAGTTGGTTGGCTTTCTCTACACACACACACACACACACACACACACACACACACTGCGACTGCAGCTGCAGCTTAAACATTAACACTCGTTGTAGCTGGTGCCCTAGACCAGAGGGACTATTGCTGTTGCCACGTTCCGTCCGAGTACAAAAGTTATAAAATTCTTAGAAACCAAAACTTTATTCCGCCCACTTATAAACGCCCCATATCCTCCTGCCGTTGCACAATGCAATTGCATAGTGCGGGGCGCCCTGCAATTGGCAACTGTTTTTATACACCCCTAATGGGGGGGAACGTACTGCACGTATATAAAGTTGCTGAAAGCTGTGTGTTCTAAGCCATAAATATTTAACGGTGGGAAATTTACCGATCGGGGAGGTAATAACATGTATGTACATACCCGGCCACCCCCTGCATCAGGGGGTTGAGTTAAAAATTTATTTAATGGTGAAAAATTACAACAGCGATGAAGTCTCTTCGAGGTGGTGCGGTGACGTTGCTGCTCCGTGTCGTCTTATTAAGTCACACACTTTCGAGGGAAGTTGTGTTCGAAAGTTCAATTTTCATTGTGATTTAATTGGATGAAGACGGTAGGTTGGTAGTTGTGTGTGACACAGAACGTCGTATGCTTTTTCGTGGGCCGGTATGTCCTTTGCAGTTTGACTCTGGCAGTTATTGTTACAACTCGCAAAGACTGCGTCTCCACCCAGGAAATATTGCCACAAACGGCCGTCATTACAATGGTTTCCGTACATACATTCGCACAGGGGATAGTAATTTGCCAGTGTGTTATCCTTTTAGCGTATATGGGCGCTTATTAAATGCACCGAATATTGAAGGAATTGCACTCGGTGCATGTCAGCGGTCTTTTCGCTTTGTGAATATGAGAGCGGTGGCCGTGAGAGCTGGTGCCGTTTTGTGGAGCAGTTTCCACCCACCGGCGGCGCAGTAAAATCCTTGAGGAAGTTCTAATAATGGTGAATTAAAAAGTTCGCCGGGGAGCGCTGTTTAATTGGTATTTTTTTTTCTCGAATAAGGTTGTTGGTAAATTGCCGATTATTTAATTGGACGACTTGACTAGAATCTGATGGGCGGGGGAGGGGGAACGCCGTCGTGTCGTTTTTGATGGGGCGGCATAGGAGTTTTTTTTTTGTTGTTAAGGATATTCTATACACCTTATGGGGAATATTCTGATTAATAGTTCATTAAGGGCAGTGGACTAACATGGGGGAGAGGTTGCGTTTCAAAGTTATTTTCAATTTAATTGGCAGTTGGTTTTACTTTTTGTTGAGCTTTGGGAAGTCGCCTGTGCCAGGAGGCATATATATGTATACATTCCGCTGACAGGGGGAATTAAGTTAACATAAGACTGTCATTGTTTCAACTGGTGGTGGGTGGGGGCATTAATTATTTACAGGTGGTAGGGTTGTGATATAGTAAGTCACATACCAACTTCTTTCGACTGTTTTGAGGTCATTTTTAAGGGTCCATTTTTTATTACTTTTTATTTATAATAAGGTTTTTTTTTTTTTTTTGTATAAGAAGAACATTCAGCGGCAGTTAGAAACAACAAATCGACAAAACTCCATCAATTATTACGGATGTTCTATACTCTTCCGAAGTGTTGAAGGGTCTTTTGTAAATATGACCCTCACCCTGGGAATTTTTTTAAGAAACTTATATTTTACTTTCTAAAGGGTCCGGATCGTGTTTTTATTTCTAGGCACCTTAATTATCAGTATCTTTCTGTATTATTTTGAGAAAGCACTTCGAACTAACCTCTGTCGATCGATGCTAAACTCTAGAACCTGCGTCTTCTTGAAGCTCCCAAAAAAAAATCCTCAAAACGGTGTCAAATTCCATTCGTTGGCAATTTTTTTTTCAAATTTAAAAGCTCAGCAACACATTTTTCGTGGATTGGTAAGGCCGATAATCTTTTAGGAATAAAAGCGTGAACTGCAAAAATCGCAGATAGAGGTTGTGGGCGTGTACGTGTTGCATAGATTGCCCGACGTATCGAGAAAACACCTAAATAAATAAACAAAATCACGCAAATAACTGCCACCAGACACGCATGCTACCTCGGGTCATTGTCTTCCTAGTCCCGGCTGCCAATGCCAACAACTAAAAAATGAATTAATGAAAACAACCCAAAAAGTTTGAGCACCCACAACAAAATTTTACACCCACTTCACCCTTCCACTAAAACACTCATCACTCCGCCGTTCCTCACATTCGGTTCCTCGCAAGGATAACTTCCAGGCTAAGACTATGAGAATACAAAATATGACTTTTCCGTCTTGAGATGTTTGGAAAAGAACTACACAACTGCTGGGGCTGGCCCGACCAAACTCTTGACGACAAATTGACTAAGAAAAAGAACAAAAAATCCGCGGATATAAAATATAACAAAATAAAAGCAATGCGAAGAAGAGGCAAATTTGAATAAACGACAGGATGGAGCGAATATCTCCATTCTCATAAATATTAAAATGGGAAATTTTCCGTTTATTAATTTAGTCATTCAGCAGCTTAATTCTGTTCACCAGAAAAGAGGGAAATGGGCACAGTTTTCTTCGGATTGTGCAGTACCCTAGATTCATTGAGTAGATATGGCAAACTCATTTTAAATTTTTTTACTGGAGGTTGCAGTAAGCTTCATTGACTGTCGTTGAAGACTATTAATATGTGCTAAATCTATAGGACTTTCAGTAGTATCGGATTGATCGCAAAGATCCTTGTACAAAAAATCAAGAAAGCTAAGTCATGTTGAGGGGATAAGCAGAAATGTTGCAGTCTTTGGTTAATATTAAGGAAAACTTTAATTATTTTTGTTTGCATTAAAAATGTTACAAATAATAAATCCAATTAAGTCTAATACAATATAACATAAGTGAGCTACTTAAATAGAGGCTTGTGGTCGGCTTGACTGACTGAAGAAGAAGACTCTCTTTGACAAGCAACCTCCGAAAACGGATGTAAAAGGGAAAAAGTAATTTTATAACACTTTACTTATTTTAATGCAACGGTTTTGACTTAAGGCCATATTTAACAAAATTAAATGAAAGAGGCTATTACAGCCCCCTACCAATTTTAGTTCAACCCGAGTTGTACCTATGTATTTCCATCGGAAACAAATTTCGCATACCCTATCCACCATCAGGCTACCACTGCCACTACCAATTGAAAAAGTATGGCGACATTGGTGGAGCGACGGACAGAAAAAAAAAAAAAAAAAAAAATAATAATAATAATCAACCAGTTGTGCATAGTTTTCCCATCATCCACTTCGCCCAGACCATCCAACCAACTAACCAACCAACCATCCAATCGTCCTCAATTTGACTTTTCCCTATATATCCCTATCCCGCATCCAAGATTCACGACCGACCATTGTCGCAGCTCGCAGCCCGAGTGGGCGAAACAAACAAACAAACACGACAAGCCAGCGAAACACTTTATATGCGAATAATTCTTATGCAAATCGGCTATTATGGTAGCTAATTGAAAAACAGTTTTAGAAAATGCGAAACATCGCGAACTGACGATGATAGAAGATGGAGATAAAAAACGAGAACTTTTCCCAAGCAAAAATAGGAGGAGCAAAATAATTCTATAAAATTTACTAAAAATAAATTTCGGTTTGGAAAGTGTTGTTCTCCATGATGCGAGCGTTGAAATGAATTATTCCCTAAAGACTCATTTGCAGGGAAATTTATTAGCAGATAGGATTATAGGAATGGGACTCCATTGAAATAAAAGAGAGAGACATGTGAGTGCAAGTATGGAGCTGTAACAGTGGTAAAAAAAACATTCAACTGTACAATCATATTGAGTGTCCGGGACAGATTTTACGAACTCCCACTGGCGGAGTTTTGTATACAAATTTGCGCATTGTGACCTAAAAAATATTCAGTGTGAAGGTTAAAAATTATTATTCATATAAGGCCCGTTAAAAATTGGTTTTACTTAATTTTAGAATTTTGTTTGCTGAAAAGTTAAAAATTTGATCGAAATTACATCATCATTCATATCAGGGTTGAAGACCTCAAACTATTTTCAAGTGGCCCGTGTGTTGGACTACTAACTAAGCGAGGGGACCCAAGGTCGATCTTCAAAAAAGATAAAAAACACAAATTAAATCTTACGGGTTTTTTGACCTCTCGAAAGAGCTACTCAATTAGCCGGTTTGACTCGGCATAAAATTGTAGAATGTAGATCCCTTCCATTCGTCCCAAAAATGATAGAAACTCAAACAAAACTAATGATTTTGAGAAGCATAGGGTCCTGTTTGTCAAGTATTTATTTTTTTATTTAAAATTTCAAGTTTAAAGGTGTTAAATGGAAACATCGTGTGACAGGAAAAAGCCCGCTGTCTTCGGTAATCAAACCTATGTCAGATTAAATGCAACTTGGACCCCTACAAAGATAACATTTTAAACAAGGTCGATTTTACAGAAAATATTATATTTGGCTCCTAATTCTACAACCAAATGTGCCTTGCGAAGGCCTAAACTTTTAACCTGCAATGAGTATTCAAAGCAGTACTCCTGAACGTGCGAAATTTTGGTTCGTGTAGGTACTATAGACTACAGGGTTAAGGAATTTTGTCCCGGCAGTCACTTTTTTCGCACGGCAAACTATACGTTGCTTCCGCACGCATGGTTGATGTAAGATCCCGCCTTTCGGTGTAGCTGGCGGTTTACGCAATTTTAGCAAGGAGCATTGTACACGGTCCATGGCAGACTTTTGAACCTCCTACGAGGTCCTACCGTCCTGTTTTTTGTACATTTATAGTCAGCATTGCTTGATAAAATATCACGAAAAGACTGGAGTAGAAGAAGAACGCTTAAGTATTACTTAAACCTATTTGACAACAAAAAATGTACGAAAAATGGTTCGAAATTGAGACGACCGTTTAAGCTTCATCTGGCTTAAAATAAGAGACTGTCGATCGTTTTATTAGGTATTTCTTCTATTGAACTTTGCTTTGCGGGGATAAGTTTTAAATAAAGCAGACCTTTTGGTGAGTGACAGCTAAAAATGTTCGAAATTGAGACGACAGGATGAGCTTCATAAAAAAACTGACGAAAAAGTCTTAAATCGGGCTAAAAATATTTTTCTCTGGCCCGTTTTTCACAATGAATAAAGATTCTTGATTCAAAACTCAATTTCTGAAATTTGTATTGAAAGCAAAAAGTTCCATTGCACATCATAAATCGAGAACCAAAAAACACAAAACATCCAGGTGTCCACACTCAGGGAAAAAATGTAAACTAAAATGTAATATGTTCTAGTTGATTTTACGTTGAATAAACTTTCTTAAAAAGTATTTGTTTTCACGTTGAAACATATTTGATTTGAATACGCAATGTAATTTTAAATAACGTCACCCTAAATTCAAAGTGGAACGTATTCACTTTTACATTATGACCATGTTTCTAAAACGTTTTAAACTACTCTCAACGTAGTTTTAAAGTGCAACATGTTAACATTTGACCAATATCAAGTTTCGAAACGACATCAACGTTAATTTAAAGTGTTGCATATTAATTTTTAAGTGACAACAATTTAGAATCAAAGTAGATTATATTCATTCTTACATTGATGTTATTGTTTTAAATAACAAGCAACGTAGATTCAAAGGGTAACATATTTATTCTTAAGTTCCGCTAAGTGTCGGGACGCACATTTTCTTTTTTATTCTCGTCTCTCATTCACAAAGATGGAACAAATCAGTCTCGTCGATGAAAAATATTAAACAAATTTGAAATGGAAATCCTATTTGCAGTGCTAAAATGTGAGTTTTGTGATTAAATTTAATTCCCGGCATGTATTTGAATTAAAAATAAGTGAATTGAATCCTAGATTACCTACAAAAATTAAGTGTAAATAATGTGTTAAGAACAATATTGTGCAATTTGAAAGTGAAAAAATATGTACCTGCCGAAAAAAAAAACACATCTGGTTTCAAGTATTGGATTATAAATTAATTCATTGCATAAAAAAAGGTTAATTTATGCTTACATATAATTGCAAACAAAAATTATTTCCATATTTGTTGTCAAAGGCTTGCACATGCACTTATTTTTGTTACTCTTTGTTTGCAATAGCTTTTTACTTATTAGAAAGGAGTTTTATTTCAGCAAATGACAGAAGATATCACCATGTTTAACAAACGGAGAGCAGAATTTAGAGGTAAATTGTTTAAGTGGAGAAATGCAGAGGTAAGAATTAGTATTAACAAAATTAAAATTATAACCGCATTTAATATCAAATACATTATAGTATCCAAAGACGATTCGGATTTCCTCAACTCAAATGTCCTGAATTGGCAGAAAAATAATTTTAAGCAGTCCCAGATTCCACAAAATTATTTAAATTTATAGTAAGTAAATAATGTGAAAACGTATGTTAAAAATAATTTTATTTATAGATCAAAATAAACTCTTTGTATCTTTAGTTTATAAAATAATTTCATGTCACTGAAAATAAAATTGTTTACAAATTTAAATTGCTGCATGGTTTTATTTATTAAAAGAACAAGGAAAGAGGTGAACTATTATAAATGCTTTTTCAAAATGGGCTCACTTTGAATCAATACTTGAGCGAAGTTAAATTAAAACCTAAACATAGTATTTTCAAAGTTGAATTTGTTTGAATACACAATGCACAGTGGTTACTTCAAAATGCATTCGTAGTGTTTTTAAAGTCAAACACATTTGATTGTACGATGAGTCGTAGTCAAATTAAAGTTCAAGCATAGTATTTTCAAAGTTGAGCGTATTTTAATCTACGATGCACTGTTGTTGAATCGAAATGTATAATATATTGATTCAAAGATAAATTAATTTGAAATAAGCACGATTCCACATCAAATCAAAGTACATACGTGGTTAGATCAAGTAAAAAATATGTACTTTTTAGAGTAGAAAAACCCTTTGAATTAATGTCATGCCACTTTGATTTAAAAATTTTCGTAGTCGAAGCTAAATCATTCCGAAAAATATTTAAATCGAAGTGGTTTTCTTTGATTTTACGTTGTTTTTTCTCTGGGTGCACTCAGCCTTTTGCTCACTTTTTCAGAAGACTATTAACGTGGTTAAAGAAAAGTGCTTTGGAAGCTTTTTTGAGTTCCAACAGAGAAATTGACACACAGTGCTTTTAATGTGCGTCCACTACCCCAAAGCAAAACCAAAATCAAGAACAATTTGTCTTTGACGATTTGAGGAAATAAATACCTAAAACTTGGTCATGCTGGATTTTGGTCTATAGGCTAGCTTTCGGAGAAAAAAAACAGCTGACTGATAGCTTAAAATAACAAAGAGACTCTAAGCTTCCTTAATTTTTGTTTTACACTGATCGGGATTTATTTGGGCGAGTCGGCTATGAAGTCAGAAAAACAAAAACAAATTTTGTTCAAAAACGATGCCAGAAAGTGGGCGTGGCAGTGCAAGGTATAGCCTATAGCAAGAGCCTGGTCTTAAAAAAGATTTCAAAATAGTTTCATGAAAAACAATGGAGTAGCTCTCACGCCAACTGGTAATAGGAATGAAACCATCTACCGTTCTATTGTATGTGGAGAAGTTTGCGCATATTTCTGACAAATCCATTGTCATTAAGCTTCACGTGTTAAGTATGTCCCATTGTTGCAGTTTTTAATGCTGTTTTACAGGGTATTTGATGCCCTTCATTAGTTATGATTTTTTAAACATTTTTCACGGACTTAAAAGCTTTGGTTTTCTCCCGCAAATGAGACACATCAGGTGTAAGCCTTCTGAGAAAATAAAAAATGCATCCCTTAAAGTCTAAGCCAATAAGCATCATAACCAAATTCATTGACCGATCAGCCAACTTTAACAAGTTCGCCTACTTTCACTCCCCACTGTACCGCATCACTCTACACGCACAAATCTCTCTGTGGAAGACCATTAAACCCATTATTCAAACAACGCCACTGCAAACTGCACACATTTTGCAAATCCTCCCTCTTTGATGACGCGAACTGCTCTACGGCGACAGCCATATATCATACGCCCGTCTTAAGAACATCATAAACCAAATATGACGTCTCCTAGAGAAATATATGCGCATTCCGGCGGCGCGCACTCAAAAAGTTCCATCTAACAAGACAAATAATAAATCGGAGAGCTGCATTAAACTGCGGGAACCCCGCATTCGGTCCCGCGGCGGCCAAGTGTTGTCTCGCCTTCGATATATGCGGTTTCACACGTGGTTGCCATTAAGAAATGTCGCCAAATCTTCCAAGACATTCGACAGAGCAACCTCCGAATGGAATTTACAATGCAGCGGCATCCGCACACAGTCATTCACAACCATGATCCGGGAGTATACATGTGCCCGTTTGTCATTGACAGCAGCCTCCTTAATTAGCATTTTAGGACAGAACATCAGTGGCAGCATTTGCTCTTTGGCTATATGCACCGATACCCCCATCCCCGATGCCGCCCTTTGATGGACGGCTACAACTACAGCGTTGTGCATGTGCCTTTGATTTTAAACACTACACCGGACCGGACTATTAATCATTTCTCGAGCTACGAACATCTTTAAACTGTCTCCGGGGCGATCTATACCAAAGAGGGTGATGCGCTTGGGGTATGTGATGGACGTTTCGGGACAACACATTGAACAGCAGAGCGGCATACTAAGATATCTGAGAAATAATTCATAGGTCCTTCAGATGCATCGACTGACCAAGGTGGCTACACTGGGCCGGCTGTAGTGCGGTTGTTAATGCAACAGGACGACCGACCGACCAGTGTCCTCCAGAATTCAATTGAAATTTCAAATTACATTAGACTCAGGGTGGGGGGCGGCGGCAGAGCGCTCTTCAGGTGTCAGGCTGCAGTAACAACTGGAGTTGTGTGCACGTTTTTGTTATTGCCAAATTCCGATAGAATAATATATAGATAGACAGGACGAGGACATCCCTCGTGCATCCCTGAATGATGCTGAAATGTTCGACGGAAAGGTGAGCTCTTGGGGTATTCTCGGCGAATCGAATTTAATTATTCAAATTAAATCCTTCGGTTTATGAAAAATGCATTCCACATGCAGTATGGGACGATGATTGATTTAAAGGATTTCCAGGCGACCACTGGATTTCCGACTGGATTTAAGTGGAATTATTTCTATGTTTGCGAAATTCTTAAGCAAGAAAGAAACGAACTCCTTATCGCAGTCATTCGGATGTCGCATACACGAGCCAACAAACAACAAGTCACCTCCAAACTTTCAGACGATAAAAATGAACTCCCTTAACTCCTTGCACTCCTTCGCAAAAAGCTCCATTATTATCCTCTGCCAAGAACTTGTGCTGCTTCTTCCTCTTCATCGTATGCGATGTCTTCGTCCGGCAACTTATGCGGATGTTTTATGATCTCCAAATAGGATGCGCCACATGTGACTGTGCGCCACCATCAAATGCATTGGGCCTTCCCACCCAACCGCCGCGCCTCAACCATCCAGCGATAATAATAATTGGCCTACATTTCCGACCAGTACGAAGAAAACAAAGAAAAAAAAAAAAACAAAATCGGAGAGAAAAAAAAGGACCCATCCATTTGTCGGGAAATATCTATGACATGAACAGACGGCAAATGTGTCCGTTGCCCGCCTTATCGCGAGATGATGTCTTACCTAAAAGAAAACAAAAGGACTAAACTTTTCCACAGCGAGAGAAAATCATATTTCTCAGCCATTATCCGTTTTGCGGGTGTGCACAATATTTCGCCCGAATGTGTGTATTATTTGTTGGCAAACATCCTGTCTCATTGTCCGCCAATTCTTGTTGCAGTTGTTTATTTTTTACTTTTTGTTTTTTATTTAGTTTTTTTAGCTTCTTCCTTCAAAATGGGATATGAGACAAGAACCGGAAAAATTTAGGACAATGCTTATTGGGCAATAAACTCTACGTGACAATTCATTGCATTTGAAGAACTTGGCACGAAGTATGTGTGTGCATGTGACACCTCGGATGCGGAAGAAGGATTCCGTCTGTATCTGAAGTAACCCAGATATCATCTTGGAAGACACTTTTTTGGTCCCCCCTTTTGATATATACTATGAGATGAATTTTTATAAATGTATACTGTGCACGTTGAGAAAAAAAAAGGAATTTTGTTCGACAGATTGGTATACTGCAGTGGAACGTGATTGGAAGGAGTTGAATGAAGTTTTTTGTGAACCTAATAGCGAGACGAAAATTTGATACGTAGGTGACCTCGGAGGAACTTGCGATATGAAGTTTGGCAATTGCCGAGTCGATGTTTATCGCATTGAATGAGTGGAGACTTTGTGTCGTATATTTTAAGTGGAAAAGTTGGCACAAGTTTGGGGGGCTTGGACTCTGACGGTAAAAAGGTCCGATCGACGATGGAGAAAAAGGAGGCTGTCAACCTATCCCACTTGTCATAATAGGCGAACAATAGAAAGTTTTCCAATTCAGCTTGTAGGGGAAGGCGTTCATAATTAGAGACCCGTTTCATTGGAGCCATTGGTATCCCAACATTTGACGCATGAATATTGCTTACGTCACTTGAATTTGGCTCTTGATTACAATATTTTATGAAAGTAGTCAGGCACCACTTTTTTTATCTGTATTGGGGTTGGCAGTGTGCCCCCTTTGAAACATAAGTTCAATGACGCAAGAGGAAGCTTGTAACCAGGTGATGTATGTTTATAATCGCACGTTGGCTTAAGCTGGAGTAGTCACCGAATAATTAATGCAGCTAATTTCGTTCCTAAACTCGCTCCTAAAGATCGATTCTCCACATAACTGAGAACTCGTCGACTGACCCTAAGTCGCCTTCACAAACTCGTTGCGCAATCATGCTATAAGCACAGTTGACAGACCCAATCAACCGATTTTGTTTGCAGGTTTACGACAATTGACTGAGTTGATCATGTAATTGATTAGATCAACGACGATCAACGGTAAGACCATTTTTAGATGAACTGCGTTCTTCAGAGTAGAGAAGAGATTAAAAAAAAGTGCTGGGGATACAACAGAACCTTGGGGAACGCCAGCTTTTTTAAGGTGATTTATAGACTTGGTAGGAGTACAGAACAACTTATTTATGGAAAGAAGTTTCTCATAAATGTAGGCAGGGATGTGAAGTTTCCACAACAATTTTTTTTTACGAAAAATAGCTTAGTACTGGCTAAAGTCTTTTAGACCTAGCTAAAATCACAAGCTAAACGAATGAATTCCTCGACGAAAGTCGAGGTACCGTAACACTAATTTTGTTGATGGTTTTACAAAATTGTTAACCCTTCAAAGAGGTGTATAGAGAGTTATGTCTTTGTCTTTGGTAAATTTAGTTACGTAAACTTTCTAATGTCTGATTTTATAGAGGCCTCTGTTAAGTCGGTACCTTCGAGATATCTGTGTCAAAATTTTGGTGGCCAAAACTGGCATTCTACAAGAATGTTTGTTAACTGTGGGCGAGCTATATCTATTGTCTCTCGGCCTTAAGGAAAAATCTTTCAGGAAAAGGTACACCAAAAACTTTACAAAGCAGCTGTACAGCAGGTGCCGGCAATCTGTATATAGATATTTATGACTCTCTTGTTGGTTTGAATATACTGACGATCCAGTAGCCCCTTCCTTTTGTTTTTGCTTTTGTCGAAAGTGACCCATCTTTTGATTTAGTAAATGTTTTTTTTTTCAACCTATAAGAATAAGAACAACACACTTAAATGTTATAAATAACTTAAATATATTATAAACCCTGATGTCAAACATCACAACCAAAGAATTCAGTATTGAAGATCATCTCAATAAACTGTCAATTTCAGACGTACCAAGAAGAGTGCTCCCATGGAGTACCTCACGGAGGCGTCATCGGACCGTCGCTTGTTACTCGGATCTTAAGCTCAGTTGGAACTTCCCCAAAAGTTGACCAATTTCGATGATTCTTTTTGCAAACAGTTGGGTGCACAATTTATGTCAACTGTCAGGTTATTTGTGAACGAAAATACGTCAAATATGTCAATATAGAGACAGAAAAATGTCGTGCACACGAGTTCGAGACATAAGTTATGTTGACTACACCAACAGTATAGGTGAAACTTAATTTAAAAAAATGTCGTTGATTGCAAATATGTAGTTCTAGCTATCTAAGTGAACATAATTCTAGCTGAAATGGGTTTTTAAAAATACGTCTATCAGAGAAATACACAACGGGATGTTCTGCAACCAAAACAAGTTCAAAATACACCCCAAAACACACACCCAATTGATTCCTTGATCTCAAACTCTTTTAAAAATATAAATATTGACATCCCTCTAAGGTGTTCATGAGGCGATGTTTTTTTTATATAAAAGTCGGTGATGATAGGTATAGAATTCATATGAAAACAAAATACTTTAGGATCCACAAAGAGTCGCTGTAGTAACCTACTACTGAATGGAAGCCCCAAATGTGGCCTTGGCTACTTGATTGTTGTAATTAAATCAGAAGCATCACACGTTTCCCTCAGACACTTCGTCGAACGGAAACACAATATTTATTCGCTAAATTGACGGGAAGCAACCATCTGCACAAGTTAACCCCCTCCCTGCCACTTCCCGGCATTTGCAGAAATTTCCAATTAAAAACGCATCACTACACTCCGTGCACACCCACTCGGGCAATTAAATTTCCAAATGACTAAGCGCCTTGCCCCATTCCACCACCTATATCCGACCGGGGAAAAAAAAAAAACTGTCTAAATACCTTGCAATTACCGCGCTCATTAAGGACACAAAAAATACCCCATTTCGACGGAAATCCCATCGAACGCACGTACATATTTGTGTCATTTCATGGTTTAATCTAATCAGGACATTTAAGCGCCAGCAGAACACACTCGCAGAGTTAACAATCTTCGACATCGTTAACAGTGTCATATCACTTTTTGAGCAAGAAAGGCCTACAGTCACGTGCCAATCTTTTATCATCGCCTCATCTCGTTCACATGACAGAAAAAAAAAAAACAAAAAAACAAAAAAAACTCAAAGCGGAACTAAAAGAAAGATTTCAATCGCAAACTAGCAGCTCAATGAAGTCCTCTGGCTTGCAAAGCAGAGCACGAGTGGTGCAACTTTCAATTTAAGGGTTGGACGATCCCGTCCACTTGTATGAAGTCGTCCAAAGTGTGTGACAATTTGGCCGAATGAAATACGACTGCAAGGAAACCCGCATACGAAAAAGGGTGTCAAAGGGGTTGGAAACCCTATTTTTTAAATTTCCTTTGCGTGGGTATTTTTTTTTTTTTTTTGTCGGTTGACCTTTTGATCGGTGGTGTCACATTCGATTCTCATCAACGCCACGCAGTCATTTGGAAATGAACTAGCCCATGAAAGTAAGTTAAAATGTGTGCACATCAATTTGTAGCGACATAAATCATCCGGTGTTCCAATTACGGCAAGCACCAGAGAAACGCGAAGGAGGAAAAAAATGCCAAACGACCGAAATGGCCGCAAAAAGTCTGTCATTCGGTTGCGGGCTCTGATATCGGTAAGATCGGCATCATCAGTATTTGCCGCCTTCAGTTGGACTGTGGTTCTTTGTTTTCGACTGCGGCTTGGTGAGAAAACTCCAATGCGCTGCACGTACAGACAGATCCGAAGCCATTCATGACGATGACGATGACGACGACGACGATGGGATGCGCGATATCAAGCGAAGTGAGGCGACCAGTTTTTCCTTCTCCGTATCGCCTTGTCGGGCTGTGTCATATGGCACACACAAGTGCGCCGCAATCGTAAGTCAAGCCAAAGTCTTCGGCCGGTATGCGCGCTGAGGCTGACGACAATGCGCGTTTAATCAGAGCCAACGTCCTCGTCGCTTCGTCGCGTGAGACGAATAAGAGATGTGATGCCCGATCGATTGATGATTGAAAAATACGCGCGCGCATTGGAACGTTAATTGTACAAATTGTTTGAGGGCAAAACAAGATGATACGGATGCGACTCTGAGAGGGGCTTGGTACAGCTATACAGCCAGTTGCATCGGGCTGTGTGTTAGCTAATGCAGTGTGCGGTAAGAGTACAAGTATATGGGGGCCTTTTTTGTGTGTGCGCTGGGAAGTCATTAGCAGCATTGCGACACGTTTTCCAACATCATCGCATCGATGGGTTCGATCGGCAGAGGAATCATCATCATCATCATCAATTCGTGTTGACATATGGGATTGCGGCGAAGACGATCGTTGTTGACGCTTTGTGAGGACAAGTTTTTTTAGCCCGTGGCGCGGTTGTGTTGTCGTTTCACTTTTATACTGCCACTCTGTGGAATGACACAGAAAGTAAAATTAATTCTGTAAAAGGATAGGATAGGTGCATTCCTGTGGAAATGTTGGGCGGTTTTTTTTTTGTTGACTATCCAGTTTTGTCTTGGAAATTTTCTAATCGAGGGTGATGGTCAGGTTGACCTGAGGATTCTTAAAGGGGACAGGTACACGATTTTATTCATTTCAATTCGTATGTTAGTACGGAATATTTTTCCACTGGAAACTGACAGAATCATACCGCTACTGTTCCTGGGAGTGCAAATATCAGCAAATGGGTTCGAAGCTTTGCTAAAGAGGTCGTCTTTATATTGTCTAACATTTTATTTCGTCCCACTTATTGCATCGTGCTTTATTGGTTGCACAAAATAGCCGGGGAGCTGAAATATGATCAGAATGGTTTGAAGCTTTGGTAAAGAGCTAATCTGTATATTATCTAAAATCCCCTTATGTCCTATCATCTTTTAAACACTTTCACCGATCGAGACCGAGGCGAGGAGACCTACAGCATCGTGCTACAGTGGTTCCACAGAATATCCTGTAAGCTGAACTACGATCAGAGTGGTTGGAGTCTTTGCTAAATCATAAACTACAGCTCTTGACTTGTACAACGTTTTATGATTGATATTTTTTATCAATAAAAAAAGCAGCTTCTCCGTCGAAAAAAAATTAATTTCCTTATACATTTCTACCTGCCACAACATTCATCAGAGAAAAAAGGACTCAACACGACATATTCCTTATAAAATAGATCCTGTTTGCTAATGGAATAATTTCTCAAGAAAATTAATTTCCGGCAATGGAAAATGTGCAATTCGGTTAAAATCTAATTAGGGTTCCCTTCCTCGAGACACCAATTTCTTTCTCTCTCTGTCTCTCTGCATGTGTGTCTAACTCCCTCTCTCTTATTTGACGCTCCAGTATTTTTTACACAATTTTGCTCATTTACAATCCTGTCAACTTAAGGAGATTTCGCTTTACCACACATAGATGCAGAAAAAATCATGAGCAAATTCCCCAAGGAAATGACCTAAAGAATGATTTCATTTAACAAAATATTAGAAGAGCCCCACCATCTCACACACACACACACACACACGCAACTATATAATTTGGAAAAATCGCAAGGAAATACATAAAAAAATAACGAAACTGTCATATCATCGCAAAGGACGAGGATGGTAAAAAAAAAAAAATCACCACCAATGTCACAAATGACTTGCTTCCGGGTTATATCGCAAGGATGCCAGTCGACCAGCCAACTGATGATGATGCTGCATGCCCTTTTGCTTGCTGCTGCTGCCATCATCATCATGACCATCACTGAATCATTCACTGCCACACCCTCAAATTTGGCATCGAAGCCAGAGATCAAGTCGACTGTAAAATTAAAATCATTTACTGCCGCTTCTCGTATATCCTGCGACTGCTCGCCGTGTCTAATTGATGATAAATACAAAAAAGGAAGAAGAAAAAAATATATAGCTATACATCCTTCATCATCTCATGTGTGGGTGTGCGACGTGGTGGTCCTTCATCATTCAGAATGCGCCCCATCTTTCTCTCTAGGGAGTGTGCTGTATATCCTTTGGTAGTATCCTTGTCATAGACAGATTTGCCGCTATCAGAAAATAAGCGGTGTCAATAATATGATCCTGAAGCGGCAAATAGCAGCAAGAAGCAAATACATCAGGTGGAAAGTTGAACTGAAGCAAAAGTCGCTTACATCCTTCGAGCGAGCAGTCTCCGTATAGATTGGCAGTGGGTTCTATAATAAATTTCGCCATTCTCCTTGTCCTCCTCCTCTTCGCTGGATGTTGTTGCGAAGCCCGAAGTGAAGTGGAAAAATTGTCACATAGCACACGCAGAAGTTCAAGCAAGAAGGAGTTTTTTTTTTTTCTTTGCATTCTAGTGTCATAACTTCCTTGAACATCCTGCGTGGATTGCAGTTGTTTTTGACAGTGCCGTTCCGGAGAATATCCTTACACAAGTATTTTTTTTTCTTCGACATTTTGTTTGGTCTGCACATTTTGCCCGAGTTTAAAGCTGCAGAACTTTACTTCAGACTGAGATTTTTTTTTTAATCCGTATCACTTTTAAATGTAAAACTAAAATCCTGTTATGCACAGCTAATAGAGTTGAAAATGCAAAAACGTATTTGAAGAACAAAATATTGACAGCATGTCCTGTCCACGGATACGATACGCTGCATAGGATGGAAATTAAACGATTAAGTCAAGGCGAAACTGAAATAATAAAAACAGAGAACGAAATATAGTTCAACACTATGTACAGCCAGGACGAGAGAAGAACGGTCTCTTTGCTTTAAGAATTTAATTATTTCCTTGTGAAAGGATTCAGTCGTGTTCATCCTTTTGGAATGCGAATGCTGAATAGAAAAACGAGTATATTTGCAGATGTCTTCAAAGGACAATAGAGCCAAATGGATCTTGTTCAGTGTTCTCGTTCCGATAGGTTTGTTCTTCGCTTTGGTAATTTTGTCATCCATTTTCTTGCGAATCCGTTTTAATTTAGTCGTCCTTTCGTGTTGTGTTGTTTAGGCGTTTGTTTTTTTATTTTCCAACTGATGTGTGTGAGAAGAACTTTTTGAAATTCAAAAGAGGACTAGAACTGTTTTCAATTAAAACGATTTCACTTGACTGACTCTTTTAAGCGAGATGCCACAGGGGAGTGTCCTAGGGCCTGCACTAGTTTGCTCTAATGATTGCCTCCGTAAATGAAGTCAAATCATGCGAGAGTGTGATGGTAGTGATTTATGAAATATGAATAGGGAAAGATAAATCAAGGCAGTTGATGTATTTAGGACAGGGTGTAGACCACTGCGGGTATAGGGCTTAATTTTTAAGCTGTGGGCCGTATAAAAGTCTTCACGTTCCACACGCTGCCATCAGAGATGAGTTGCACCATGTTTTATTCACTGTGTTCTAATCGCAAGAAATATTGTAATAAACTTGGAGCACTTGCTCACCGGTTAGTGTGAGGTACTATTGAGTAAAGGAACCGGGTACGGTTCAACCCCCAGAAAAATTCAAATTATACCTTGATGGCTAAAAATGTTATCGGCGTTATAGGAGCATTTACGCTGGCCTAGCTATCGCAACTATTTGCATCTGTTTTTATTTTCAAATCGACTACAAGTGACGTCGGATATAACTGCTTGTTTTATTATCTAAGTCGCAAACCGCCCAGCACCGGCTTTGATGTACTGAAAGCTATAAATTTAAGACTGCAAGACGTTCAATAACAGTCTTGTGCTCCGTCTCGAAGGATCACCGAAATGGTAAATACTAGAACTTTTCGTTGGAACAATTCGAAAAGTTCTTGCCCAAAAACCACGCAATTATGAAAGCCGTCTATCGGAGGAGCACAGTAGCTACATTCATGACGATTGGACCAGCCGAACCAATTTTGTTTCATTTGCAAAGATATATAGTTGGCACGAAAGCATCGTGCGGCAGTGTCTCAGAAAAAGTGTAAGGATATCAGGAGTCCGGTAAAGAAGTAGGCAACTGCTACTAACTTCACGATGGTATCAATTGACGCCTATTGTGACTGCTGATCTAATAAAAGTAGATATTTAACAGCCACTGAATTATGGCCCGCACTAACTGCCAAGAATTAACTACGATTTCTTTGAGGACGTGGCTTGAGTTAGGGATAGATGTAGATCCTGAAAAAAATCCCCCTACCACCAGAGAGCTAATAAAACGCTCCCACTTAGACCTCTTATCAATCAGCACCTCGCTCAAAATCAATCGCTTTCGCTTCGCACTTCCATGCTAACTGAGTTATCCCCGCTGCGTGACTGCAGTACACAAATTTTCCCAAGTCCTTCGCAATCCTCTGCCTGTGATTTCGAAGGATCTCCTCACTTTCAGATAGATGATCCAGGATTTAGCTTATTTTTTTTCTCGTCCTGCAAGAAAACATTTATTTGAGCAACACGGGGGAAAAAAACCCGACGCAAAATTGAGAACTGAAAAACAATTAAATAGGACGTGCCGAATAATAATGTTGAACGGTACGTGTCGGCCATAAAGTGCAGCAGTGCGGCTGATTGCGAAAAAAAAAAAAACCAAGAAGGACACTATAACAGCAAAGAAATATCACACCGAACTTTGAAGTCAGTTTTTCTTTCTTTATTCCTGTTTTTTTTTTTTTTGAAAATCTTCAACACAAACATCCAGTGTGAGAGGCAGACCGAAACAAGGACTAAATTGAAGAAAAATACAATTTTATGTTTGGTGTGCATGTTGTGTACTTGTACTCTGTCCGGTGAGCAGCAGTATCCTTCGCCAAAAGGTGCAGAAGATAATTTTCTACATCGATTCATATAAACGCCTGCAGTTCGTTGTCGTTCGTCCTGATGGTGCGACAGTATATTTCGGATGATTGTCTACTCGTATAGTGTCGTACAGTGTGCTGGACGGCAAAGCGAGAGCGCGACTTGAATTTATAAAAAGGCTTTTGGCTTCAATTTATTAAACACTTGCCGACGAAGAAGAAGGTGGCATGGCGCGGCGCCACCCAACAACACGGTAACGAACGGCGACACTTCATTTTTACACAGTGTCGACTCCGTCTATTATTATATAGTAGAGTTTGGAAGCGATACTGCTGTGCTGATGCAGAGAGTTTAAGGATAAAACTGTCAGGACAATTAATTTCCCATGAATTTCGCAGTTTTTCCTTAGTCGGAGACCCGCCGCCAACCATCTCTGTTAGATGGCAGGAATGAATCCTTAAATCCTTCATCCGGTTTTCGCGTGTGAACTCGTCGGTGGTGGGGTTGGGTTATCCATTTTAAACTGTGCTCCGGGGTAGGTACGTGGTGTGTGACGACGCGGAGGCAGCAGATTGTTTTCTATTTTTTCCATTTGCCTGCTAGTCCTTTTCCTTTGTGCACACAATTTGTCTAAGAAGTAATTAGATAGATTTAGATCAGACAGGATTATCTAACTGTCTTCGTTTAGATTAATTTGGTATTCTAAGGAGATGGGCGACAGTTTCATGTCATTGGAGTTGGTATATGGGCGGAAGAGTGGAATTTGTCAACTGCTCATATGTGTGTGTATAGTTGGGGTAGATTGAAATTGGTGACTGCTTCCGTTGGCTGGTGGCCAAGAAAAACTTGATCAATAACATGACAATTTTCGGTTAGGTAAGACATTGATTGAATCGCCTAGAGCGTGCCTTTGAATAAGGACACGTCGACATTATATGACTGTATATGGTTTTGGCCTGGGCAAATGTATTTGTTTAGCTAAGTGGAGGGCATTTGATTTGTCTTCTTATCTAATAGAGTCTATTCATTTGTTTCCAAATACGAGTGTATCACGTACGGATAATTTGATTCATTGGGAGGACTTTTGTGGATCGGGTGATTTTTCATTGTTCTGAGGATGTCAATCGGCTAGCGCTTGCTTCAAAAAACAGTCAAATTCGGGATTGTAAACTCCTGGCCCTCGAACCTGCAAAAGTTTTCATTTCCCACCGTTTGTTTAAGACACTTTTAGCCGGGACATAAACCTGCTATTCAACAAGTCTTCGAAACTGGAGAAGTACCTACTGCCTTTTTTTCAAATTTCTGTCGAAGTTTAAGGTGCGAACAGGTTTCTGGAAATCAAACCCGAAACACTGTCAAAGTTTGACAAATCTCCTCAGGCCAGAGAGTAAAAGACACAACCAACTCTCTTAGTCTAGACAAACACCCCATTTTAATTCCACAAATTCGGTTCAATTACAGTCCTAAAAGTGACTGCAGTCTAACGTTGAATCGAATTTATTGACAAGGCCAGCATTAGTCCTCCTGCGCCATTTGAAATCAAAAACTTTTACAGAGACCACCCGTAGGTTTACTATGAAAATTCAACCATCTGCAATTTGCCCTCATAACAATGGCTAAATTTCGATTTTCCAACCACTCATTTACAGCGATAATTTTCAATTAAACCGCCCAACTTGATTGCCCATAAAAGTCAATCACATAACTTACAGAGCTCCACCTTTGCCATACTCATACCGAAACCTATCAGCATACGCGCATATACACTCTCAGTGATTTGCAAAAGATGATAAAAAATTTAAACTGAAAATAAACCTAATCGAGGAGTCACTGTTCCACTCAATGGAATACACAAAGCACTCCAGCAATGGGAATGGCACCGAAAGCGCAGGCAGATACAATACCAGAGTAGGCTACATAATAAAACTTCATAAATTCATAAATAACCAGACCTGTCCCCGGAGGCGGCAATAATTCACGCAATAAATATTACACACTGATACACACATGCGGGTGAAGGAATATGTTTTCATTTGAGTAGGTTCCGCTATGTGCCACCGCTGCTACCTTTAATCCTCGCTCCATTTCGGACAAAGTTTATATTTTTCCATATGCGAGGGGTGTTGTATGTCTCTACCGAAACAGACTCGTCCTTTTAATATTCAACGCGTAATGTTGCCTCGATTAAGATGGGTGCGGTGGTATGAAACTTAGTGTAATCGAACATTCATAGTCAAACTTACGAGAAGCACGTCTGCTTGCTGGGGGTCCTTAAATTTACACTCACGCATGAAATAGATTTTTTATAGACCAAACCAACTGTCTGAGGAATTCCACTCGTGACAACCGAGAAAGCGTCAGAGTCGGAGTCAGAGATACACTGAAGCAAAGCTGGCCCAGAGGCAGTTCACTTATGCTATACGTATATAATCCCATGGATGCGGCAGATTGCGGTACCCACTGGACTGAGTGACGGTTACGGTGCTCCCATGTGGAAGTTTGGAAATGAAAAACGAAACGCAACGAATTTATTAACAGAAAAACGAGCAAGCGAAAAAAAATCCACTCTCGAAGCAGAGTGTAAAGAGAATAATTTGACATTAATTTCATCCCTGGAGGATATCCATATGATGACTCAAGTTCCTGGCAATGATAATGATATCATGCGAGTTCTTATGAGCAGGCAAGTGTATGATACGAATGTCAGACATCTGGGTACATTATACGCTTGACATATTACATGTGCGGAAGCCGGGGATTGTGTATTTTGTATTTATTTTTAACTTGCTCTTTCGTTGGGCGCCAGTTGATGGAAATCGTGTTTGTTACCGTGGATTTTTGGTAGTCTCTCAATGGACTCTTATAGTCTAATAGGTGTCTGTACTCGTAGTATACCCGAAATGTTTCTGCAGAAAAAAAATTCATCTGCTTTGTTCTTACGTTGGGCGCCAGTTCGTTTTGAATTGGTATCCATTACCTTAGCTAACGAGAGTTCATTGTCCGGCTGGATGTCTAATTGGACTTATTTTCACTTACAGTTGTAAAGTCGGAGGCAGTTATTTAACTTAGTTCGCTGGACCCGTCGTCATTCGTGGGGAAGCCATTTTTTTGTTATGATATTTTCAAAAGGAAATTGTATCCATTACATTGTGAAGTTCATCGTCAAGTCCGATGTCTAATGGGATCTGTTTCAATAGTTTCTTTGAAGGAAAATAAGTTCTTTAACTAGTCCTCTAATTGGGCGCCAGATGTTTTTCTCAATTTTCACAGCTTGCAGCTCTTTCCGTTACAGAAGTAAACACAATATTGATTGCAACAGGGCCATAGAGGACTTCTACCACTAGATTCTCATTAAGAATTTGAAAGTTTCTGTTTAAATCATGCTACGAATGGAAGTGGTACTTTCTCGCATCTTAAGCTTATTGCCAAAAACGATGCAATGCCTTTGACAACTTGGTAGCTGAAGGTAATGCTGTGGAGCGTTCATTTTTTTTGTAGCTTGTCCTCGTGTGGGGCGCCAGTTCACGGAGAGTTTGAGAGTTTATCTCGAACCTCATATAGTGGACATCCCTTCTATAATAGACTCGCACGAATACTCCAGTTTGGCTCCACTGGACATCCGAAGCTGTTGCTTTAGATGAACAAACTAACAAGTGAGCATGTCCTCTTGTTGGGCGCCCAGTGTTCACCTTCGATTCAATGGCAAATGTCAATGAGAAAATTTCAACACAGCGGCTTTCATCGACCAAAAATTAAGTCCTAATTTACGCATCCTCATTGCCTCTATTACCATTTAAAGGAAAACAAATGTCAAGTCCCGGTGCTAAAGCTCTTTCCCCATCCGGATTGGGTATGTTTGATCGAAATTCATCACCCTCTTTTGTCAAAACGCGACTCAAGTAAACTCCCTGAATGAAATATTTATATACGAAAAATCCAAGCACAACCAGCCGAAAGAGAAGACACAAAAAATCCTTTCACAAATAAAGGAAACGAATAAAACATCCAGCCTACTTAAATCAACACCAAACAACGGGTAACGCATCCACATGCCGGGTCCCTCCTCCCCCACCCCATTTGCCGATGATAAGTGAAGAATGCCATACGCACACGAATATTTGCCAATGTTATCAACACCACACCCCCAATTCGTAGACATTGCGCTAGATACTTTACAGAGGGTGCTGCCGCACACGCTTAATATGCACGTGTGAATGTTGTCGTTGCGAATCAGTCGCGTGTGTACAAATGAAATTTTTTACACAAATACCAAGCAAGGGTGGCAACAGCCCGCTGCCGACCAGAACTGTGTAAATAGCTCAAGGTTGCAGCAGTACTGCTGCAGCCAAATATTGAAATAATCATTTTCAATTAACACGCGTGCACAGTTAGAGAGAGAGCTTTATGGCTTTTATGTCAACCCTCAAGGGGATTACGCTGGCAAAGCCCTAAACAAAAAAGGGGTCCGCTCGCGCAAATATTCAAAATTTATAACATTGTTGTTAGCTTGTCGTTAAAAAGTGATTTTCAAAAAGTAAATAGAACAAAAATTAACACCCCCTAGATGACGTTCGATAACGTATAATGGGCCCCTAACGACAGCCAAAATTGACATATAATTTGACAGTGGTAATCGCTTTGACACATTTCAAAATTACACATTGTTACACCGCCGCCAGAGGGAGCTATTAAATTATTTAAATCAAGTCATGCATGCCATTAGCATTACGGATACCATACACTGACTACCGCAACAACGCGATGGAGCCTGATAGATAGATTATACAAAAGATGGACATAGTTCGTTGGCATATGACATAATTACATCGTTAAACAAAATAAATTATAGCTCATGCCAAAGTGTCATAAAATTGCATTGTACATACCGACACGTAGAAATTTCGTTTACTGCCTACCTACCGCACAGATGGCGTGACAGATAGGCAAAAGACAACCCACAGAGAGAGGGACAGCACAACGATGACAATTATGGCAGGTTTATTGCAAATATACCACAGCCAAGGCCGGTGTCATTTTTTGTCTACTATCCCCCTCCCATTCAGAGACAGTGTCACTTGAAACGTCAAGATGTGAAGTGACTTAAAGTGGAGAGTCGATAAAATATGACCAAACGGCCATCGGATGACGAGTGATGATGACAACGATGACGATGACAGAGAGAGAGCACGAAACGTGCAATGAAAAATCGTTTTATTCCCAAACACTGTTCCATCTCTAAATATAGAGTATCTGTGAAAGAGAGTCTGCTCCTCAATAGAAGACTATTTTTTAAACATTTTAGCAGGATATTACACACTTGACCTGGATCCAAGAGTTCCTGCTTCGTTTTTGCTTGTCCATTTTAATTTGAAAATAAATGTCATTTCGTTTTCTTTTCGTTCCTTGGACGTCATCGAGAGCACACCACTTCACTGGTTCACAATAGAGTTCTGGGTGGGGGGGGAGAGACGATTCTTAAGTCGCCGCCATTGCACTGGGCGAACTTTTCCCAAACAGAAATAGTCTCGCAGTACATATACACAGACATTAATGTGTCAAATGATAAATTTTAAACAGATTCAATTTGGAGATGATGATCAAGTTGTATGTCTTCCTCGAGTTGTTCGGGTGGGCAGGGAAGCAAACGTATTTTAATCGATTTAGAGCTTTCCAGTTTTTTTTTTTTTTTATTTTTTCTTGTGATTCCGGAAATTGCTTTGGGGTATTTGGAGATGAAAATAAATTGTGTGACATACTTTTGGGAAGGCGGGCCTGGGGGTCGGTAAGGCGGCGAGTATGCATTGCGGAGTGGGATGCGACTGAAGGTGACCAACATTTTTCACTTGAAACATTTTCAAGGCGATGGCTCTCACAATGAATGGGCACGAACAAGTTTATGGAAATATTTAGAAAGTTCAAAGTTTTAATGAATTCAGGATGCGATTTATTTGTCGAAGCGATAAGCATGGTGTGTACTCGCATCACTGTATATAGGGCAGAAGTGAACCTTTTCAGTGGGAGGGGTGTTTTATGTGCCAACTGTAACTCGGAGAGTAGGTATGTTTTTCAGAGAGTTTTCGAAGGTGACTGCACTTATAGTGCTAGATTCTGTCATATGCAAACTCAAGACACAAGGACATGCTGCTGCTCGGTGAAATTTGGTGCCTAATTGGAACCTCCCATTCAGCAGGCTAATGCCATTAACCACAGAGATACATTTCGGTAAGAGTTGCCTTGGGTTTTGTCTAGTTGGGAGAAAAAATCGCAAGGAGAACTTGGACATAACAGAGAGGAACTTTCTTGGAAGGAACGATCCCATTCTGAGTTAATTGACCGGTTGCGAAGCAAGAGATAATGGACAGTCAAGAGGCACATCGTTCTCCAAGCATTTCGAAAGCCTGTTAGTGACTAGTGACTAGGACCTGAGATCCACCTGTTTCAACGGATCCTTAAGTTCAATTTTGGGAGTTGAATCAAGTTCAGTGGTTGCAGATAAAGACCTTTGCCCAGCCCTTCGCGTTTGCGGAATTCTCATTGAACTAATTGCCCCGTCTAATGCTAGTCGTTGTTATGTCATTCATCTGAGACAAGGTCTGCCCGCAATTTATTGCGGCTACCATCAAGTAAGTGGCAATAATACCTTTAAAAAGTGGGCATGGCAACAAACAGCATAGCCTAAAGCCTTTTTGAAGATTTAAGAAGTATTTACAAATCAGTCCCATCGAAATCTGTCCCGTAGTTTTCACGCCAACTGGCAACAAACATCAACCACCCTAGAGCTTTATTAAATGCACAGATTGGTTACTTCTTCGGAAGCTTGCAGTCAGACTATGATGGCGTATAAGTCCGCAGAACTATTCTAAGGTTTGGTACGAATTTTTTGCCGAAGATTCAATTTTTCACGACGATCTTTTTACGTTCGAGGGTTTTTCGACCTCCCAAACCGACCAGGCTACGTTTCTATGCCTTCTTTTGACTCTGTAGCCATTAAAATGGTAGGGACATTTTTTTAATGTTGCAGCACATCGTAAAGTTTGAAACTTTTAACGAGGCTCATACATTTTTCTTAGTGGATTCTGTAGATTCCATTTTTCACTGCGGTCTTAATAGGTTCGAAGGTATTCCGACCTCTCAAATCGACCGGGCAACGTTTCTATTCCTACTTTTACTCTGTAGCCTACTTTTGAATATGTAGCCTAATTTTGAATCTATAGCCTTTAAAATGGATGGAGTATTTTAGTAACGTTGCATGATATCGTCTCGTTTGAAACTTTTAGGGAGGCTGACAGGTTATTCTGCGTGGCTACCTCTCTTTCTGTGAGGTGAAGGTTTGCAGACTCATGGGTGTCAAACTTGACTGTCTTACAGATGGATATGCTAAGGAATATATTTTTTTTAAATAAATTTATGTCCGCAATCTGACCACTGAGCATTTGAAGAATTCTGTTTAAGAGTAAAGCCTCTTTCAACCTCCTCCGTAGATATTTGACAGATCCACTTCTTTCAACATCTTTTGTCAATTTTACCGACCTTATAATGGTCACAAGTTTCAGATTGTCATAAGCGCATGAAAACATAGAAAGAAAGGGTAGTCCTTTTGGATTCAAAAGGCGGAATGCAAAGTAGTCGAGGATACCCGAAAACAGTCTCCTAAAAACTGCCTTGCAACTGCGTAAGTCCCTTAATTTCGAGCTCCAGTTCCACTTGCCAGAGGCTACCTTAAAAGATTTCTCTAAATTGAATCTGTTTGGGAAATTCAAAGTACAAAATGCTTTCTCCCGAACCTTTATATAATAATCCCCCATTGAATCCAGGACAACCTTTCAACTGACAAAAATCACCCTCCAACTTGACAAGATAACATAGCGATACCATGCCCTATATCATGCCCCCCACTCGACCTATGGACTTGGCTAAATTTAGCTCACTTTAGGAGCCATAAAACGTATCCCAAGTCATCGTATATGACAACCGCTTATTAGGCACGCTCTGCAATTTGAATTTTCAACGACAGCGCGCTCGCGGAGTGTATTTAATAAACAATCCCACTTTATTACCTCACCTATTATCTCTCCATCTAAATGACAACAAAACCTGTGAATGTTCACAAATCATCATCGCTTTGTGCTGTCCAGTGTTTGTCTATATAGAGTGGCCTGGCTTATAATTACGCCAATTAGAATATACACGGACAACGCACTCACACACCACGATTGAGGACTGCCTATCGTCGATATGGGTACAGGCAACTCAGCCAGCTACCCTGCCGGTGGTAGTCGTCTGTTTCAAGTCTTTCAGCTGAATGAACCCAGGTAAACAGCTACTTAATATAATAGATGGACAGCTAAGGATAACAAAACGATGTACATCATCGTGTCCTGCTTGTTTTTGCCTCCCTCCTATGTATAGATACACAACGACCTGCCGCATAGCCACACACATATTGCATTTAGATCAATTTAATGACATTTAATGTCATGCAATCGTAATGTTAATTGTGTGACACATGACGATGTCATGCGAACGTGCATGGATACACAATAACACGTGCGGCTGGCAGGATAGGCGATACCCCAGAGGAGAATATTCAGATGACATGATTTTTATACAATCCGAGCGCTATAAGATAACTCTGGCCTCGAGAGCGCACTTCTATATAATTAATGAGGCTCCTTGGGAGAACACGAGCCACTGGCACACACACATACACATACACGAACTATAACCTAAGCCCACACGAGAAATGGAGCTTCAGCAGCTGGCGATGGAGAGTACGCTTCACTTTGAGGTCCCTAAAATGGCACAACCTCCGCTGACAGGACAATAGGGAGTTCTCCCATCCCCAGATGCGCATGCATTTAATAATTCCTCCCTTGTGGGCCGATGAAAGAGAGGCGCGCACAGCCCGAAAATTCCCAACAATTTCATGTTCGATGTCAAACGCTGATTATGTTAGTCTGAAGTCTGCAACAGTTTGGTCATTGTTCCTTTTGGACGGTGTGCCTTCATTTATTCTCCTCCTACAGCGGCGGCGCGGCGCACCACTGTAATAATGGCAATAATAATAAAGTGAGGCAATCTTCCCACCACCTTTTGTATGAGCAGCGGAGCCCCCTTTCACATTACGCCGAGGTGAACAATGAGGCCCACGCAAAAGTGTGCACAATTTCTAGTGAAAAACGCACGAGTGGATGTTCGGCGGCTGTATCTCTTCCACAGAAGCCATGTCTACATGGTCGTAAGGCTTCGACGCACATAAATTATCGACGATGCAATGTGCGCATCGAGAGCAACATATAAATTAGGAGCCGGAGAAATATGCAAACCGCACAGGAAAGCAGCAGAACAAAAAAAAAGTTTTCAAAAGTACGCGCAATTTTACACACAGCTGGAAGAAGGGGAGAGGCAGGCGAGGGAGGCGAATACGACAAACAAGGAGAGCCTCTGCCGTATAACAATGGGCAATTGTAGGCATCCGGTTTTGGAAGGAATCGTTCGGCAATTGTGAGTTGGCAGTATTGCCAGGTGGGCAGATTGATGAAACTTGACAGGCTTATAATAAAATGTTTAGGTGGGTGCGAAGGTAAAAGATCCTGAAATGTGTGAAGCCGAACATTTTGAACTGACGCTGCTCTGACGTTAGTACGGCTAAAATAGCTTAAAAGGTGCAGTGGCTTAGTGGTTAGTGTGTTGGACTAATTAAAAATAAATAAATAAATAAATAAATAGTTCGCGCGAAAGGTCCGGAGGGACCCTAGGCCTAGCTTCATTTCGTATGTGTGAGTTTTTCATTTTTGGAACGAATGGAAGGGATCTACAATTTTATGCCGACTCCAAACGGCTAATTGAGAAGCTCTTTCAAGACAATTATACTCTCGGATGTTTGTCAGACGTTCGCGAGAGGTGGCGCAGTGGAAAAAAAACCCTAAGTTGAAATTTGGTGCGAGGTTGATGTCTCTTTACGTTCATTAGGTGTGATTCTGACGGACAGATGGCGCTGTAACAACTCTCCAGTAGATTGATCGCTAGTGGCGATCGAAGTAAACGCAACAATTCAAATTCACGTGCAAACTACTAATAGAAAGACCGACAGCTCAGACCTCAGAGGCAAAAAGGGGGCTTCCCGGCAAGCTAGCTTTAGGGTTGCTACGTCTGAGAGTTTGAGGTACACGGTGGCTATAAAGGTCTGTATTGTTTCCGTCAAAAGCGTTTTCAATGTGAAACCATTTTTCAATATATTTTTGTCTATGGAATTCTTATTTCTCTATCGATATTAAAGCAAACAAGCAAAAGTTGTCGTGAAAGTGGTGAAATGGCAAAAAACCCATTGTCACTCAAAGCCATCTAAAATGACACCTCCTTTGGCATGGCTATTCCCGCCCGATACTCTGCTCCTCCCTGAATGCAATTTAACATCAAGTCCAATTTCGAATCAACCCCCCCGGGTGAGGTTGCGTCCGCAATCATTATCCACACAGGCCCCGTCGGTAAGCAAACAACTCCCAGGGACAATCATCGCAATAAACCAAACAATTCAAGTGACAATTCGATGTGCATAATCTACACGTTAATTCTCTAGACTTAGCTGTAGGTATACGCACACGAATGAGCGGATACCTGTGTTGGAATCAAACCGATGGCCCAGTGTCACGCTACCCAACCACAAAATGTCCTATATTATATCGCCTATCACGGATTGCGTGCTATGGACACCTAACACGAAACAGGTTTCGCAACACTACACTATAGGTAGGTACTACCGGCAATCATTCTCAAATCCGAGGGAAGATTTGTCTTTGATACCGCGTGCTGCGGGATGTGTTTCCGTATTGTCTATCTCATTAAAATCCAAATACGAGCCCCAATTGTATCGTTTATAAGCCCGCTAACTGGGTTTCCCCCATTTGGGACAGTGTTGCCGCTGAAAAAATGTTAAGAGGTGCCCGAGCCGGAAAAAGGGACCCCCACATTAAATATAAATAGGTATAGCAACGAAAAATAGAGCAACAAAGACATTATTTATTACGGAACACTTTCTTTAATATGCTTGCAGTCTTTTTCGTTCAATAAAGAATCAAATTTTACTTAAACTGAAAAAGGGGCAATTTTGATCATTTTTGAAAAAGTGGGGGTCAAGTGTCCTAAGGCTCAAAAAGAGGACAAACGGCAACGCTGCTGTGGGGGGTTTTGACAAATCTCCTTCAACCCTATGTTCGATATTCTGGTGCCGTGCACACGCAGGTGTTGGCGTTGGCGTTGGCGTTACCGTTGCTTAGATATACCTATAATTAATTAATACACACACATGTATTGGATGGTTGAAATTCGAATCTCGGTGGGGGATTTTCGAAGATTGCGGTCGACTTACGTCTTGATTTGAATACCGCAACATCTCCATCGGAATGTAGGTCAGAGATATCGAATGGTAATCCGATATTTCCGAGAGCTCAGCAGGACAGCAATCGGTGGAGCAATCTCAAATGGAGCTCTCCGAAGATGACGAAAGGAGATTTACGTATACCACGTAAAATTAGCTTTCTAATTTTCATCAGAAACGGTTACCGAACTTTGTGAGGACCAAGTAAAAGAACACCGCACAGCTGTATCCAACCTGGGTTAGTGGCCCTTAAAGTGGGGGGATGGATTCCATAGAAACCTCTTAATTTGATTCAAAATGCATGGATGCGTAAATCGTGTTTTTGGAACAAAAACCTATAAACACGCTCCCAGATACACGTCTACCTATAGCCCTACACCGAACCTCAACCAGGGGGGCTCCCTCTGCAAACGAGTGAAGTAGGATTCTCACTCAAATTAAGAGCCGGATTATAGCACTCATCTCGAGCACGGGCGACGCCACACGATGGGTCGGCTGCTTTTCGGTTAGCATCCGAACCGGTTATGCCTGTGCCACAGCTATATGCGAAGCTTTGTTATAATAAATTCATACAATTTCCACTTTAAGTGCTGGATAAATCCAATTTATTCGCTATTATTAAAGCATTGCGGCACTACAACGGTCTCGTCGTCCCATGGACGGATATGGCTAGGCTTCATTTGAATTAGGACACAGCACAGACAGGATATTCTGTGCAGAGAAAGAGAAGACGGCTTGTTTTTTTTTTTTTTTTGTGTTCGTCTGTCGTAATTAGATTTGTTGTGCAGCTTTTGTATGTACATATAGGACGAACGGCGCGGTGAAGGATGTAAGAGTTGCAATACCCTTTGGAATGTCTGTTTATAGGGGATGCATAAACTTTGACCGAATCGTTTAGTGGGGGATATATTTTGAAGTGTTCCATGAATATATAGCAGAAATATTGCGAAATTGATGGCATAAGGCAGGACATTTTGTGGCGAAACCCAGCAGATAGAAGCTCTTAGTGTAAACAGAACACCCTAATACTTTTAATACCAACATCGACCATCAACCTTCCTTCCAGACAAAAGGACTAAAACTGACCGTGTTTTTGAAAGTGAATTTAGAGTTAGTCTACGCTGTTGAGGCATTTTATTGATAATGCAAGGCAGCTTGCCCTATTTTTATGATGATCTTGTCTACAATCAAAAAATGATCGACGATCTACAAATTAATGGAATTGGTCAGCTGTTGTTTTTATCGTCAACTGCTGTTTCTACTCCTTTGCTAATGACCCAATTAGGGACAGATATTCGTCAGAAATAACCTCTCAATAGAGATCGTCAAACTTGCAAGATCTTCAAAATTTGTAAACGATCGCGGTTATTTGCGGTTTAATGGGGGACATGTTCACGATCGATCGTCGATCGTATCTAACGAATTCTAACTACCGATCGTTCTTAATCTTACAGACAAATAAATATTGCCAATGGAATGCGTAATTTCTGTCGAAAATTGCTTGGTTTAATAGACCGATCTTAAAAAGTGATCCTCTGTGGGATAGTCATGTAAGTTTCGGGTGTGAAAAGTTCCATTCAAGGCTAAAAAAACTAAATTAAGGTACTGCCAATTCAACTGTGATCTTGCTACGATTCACGATCGAACAATAAAAAACCTTGATGACCTTCATTTTCCATTGATTTAGACCAAGACACTATTTCGTTATCGTATCGAAATTTTTGCTAAAGATCACCTGATCGGAAGAACGATCATCAAAGATCAAATATGACTTCTATAAAAGTTCGTTTCGATTGAACGCTGAAACAAAATCTTGAAGGTCCGCCATTTATGGGTCCTATTTCGCTATTGATCTTTTCAGCGAACATGATCCTCCGACCTTCGTATATTGATCTTGTAAAGATGACACAGGAGATTAAGATCGATGAACATTTCCCCATCGCTTTGCCAACATAATCGACGATCATAATAAGACTCACCTAAAATATTTGCTTTTGACGACCAACTATTCATCCAGATCGATACTAAAAAAATAGTTGGCGCAACAGGTCTGGAGAGACCCCAGGCCCAGCTTCTCTCTTATCATATTCAAACCATCTGTCTGGCAACACCGCAACGCATAAGCGCAAATACCCATCTTACCATTTATGCCAATGGTGGATGGTGCGCATGCATATAAAATGCAACATAACTGTCATTGGTCGTAATTAAGGTCCAAAATCGATTGCATCCCATCATCATTTGGGTCCAAAGAAGATGCTAACCAAAGCGATGTGCGCAGCATTCACACACAAACACAAACACAGCGACAAGTCTATGCCTGCAGTTAATCTATAAATGGTCAGAAGCTCTAGTCGTAGATTCCGATTGAGAGGTCGTTGTTGCCATCTATACCATGATCCAAAAGAATGCATTTGGTTCATATCTCTTTCCCCGTTTGTTAGTTGGCTACCCTGCATTGGAAAATCGCTGATAATCATCATCATCGATTCTAGTAGACCTGAAATGTAACTTAGCTCTGACCATATATAGACTTGGTGGCATTTTGCGATCCTTTAGATGGGCAAGTACATAGGGAAATAGTACACACAACGTTCAACGTGCACATAGATGATGTGCCGGTGCGCGCAGACCAACGACACAATGACAATCAATGGTTGTTCCTTTGATACAATATACACCAAGGCGCTGTCACAACCGGACTGGGGAACATATGTTCTGGCTTCTGCTTTGAGCTGAGTTATTTCTTCAACTCAACCGATGGCGGAGGAAATGATGGCCAATTTGAAAAATGGTCACAGTAGCCTTTTGTGGTTTCGATTCTGGTTGTAAGAGAGACAGGTCATGGAACTGATCATGAGCGGAGTGAAATTGAAGAGTTAAGACTCCTGCGAGGTTCGATATTGTTTAGGCCATTCATTTGTACAGGTGTCAGAAGTAAATCTGAGTCTTTTCTTTTCAGCCTTCAGCTGCATCAGCATCTGGGGTCGAATCACCACAATGAAGTTGATTTTGCATGTGAAACAAAAACAAATTCCGTCACGCAATGCTCGTTCACGAACGACGCGATTCGACCCCTGGTCTTTCAATTAGTAGGGAAACAAATTCACAACTAGCCACCAACTTGGCTTTTGAGACTGTCACAGCTGACAGCTGTCAGAATGGCATACCCTTTTTTTGTGTTTTTCGGCTATTTACGTTATTATCTTAATTTTTTCTTCATCAGCTTTATAATCTAGTTTTTACTTTTCATTTCAGCAGCCGAAACTAGTAAAATGCTGACAGCAGCTGTCAAAATATTTACAGCATATGTAAGTACATTATTTAAAATTATATGTTCAATATTATTTGTAAGTTTGACAGATAGAAAGATAAAAGAATCAATGACTTTTTACATGTCAACTTGACAACTGAAATATTGCCCTCAATTAAATTGACTCAGAAAATTATATTAAACCTATTATATTGCGCTTTTGTTATGATGACGAACCATTGCTATCCCGGTCCAATAAACGAATACACAATTTGTATTCGCGCAAGTGTCATGGCAGAATTATTGCGAGTTTGTGACACTTCATGGAGAAGTAGGGTTTTTTTTTTGACAGATACTCAGAACGAAACAAAAAGAAGTGCTCAGTATTGGTCGACATATAGTTTGAGATAAAATACCATCCAAAGAAATAAAACAACAACATAAATACACTTTACAGCAAAGCAACTCAAACTGAACGAAGGTACTTCACGGCTGAGTTGAAATTTAAGACCTTTGGCCGTCGGGGTTCCTTGTGATTTGATATTCAAATGGAATGATGTATGTAGCCTAAAGAATTCGAAAAAATTTACCGAGAAACAATTGAAACTTAACGAAAGTAGGCAGGTTGAAAGTTTCCCCTTTGTCGTTGAACTTTCTATGATGTTCAAAATGGCTTTCGGAGTACACTTTAAATGTACGCCCCAATTCAAACGAGAAAATAACCAAATTCACCGAGAAAACAATTGAAACTTAACGAAAGTAAGCCGGTTGTCACTTTCCCCTTTGTTGTCGAACTTTCTATGATGTTCAAATTGGCTTTCGAAGTACTGATTAATTATACGCCCAATTCAAACGCGAAAATAACCAAATTCACCGAGAAAACAATTGAAACTTAACGAAAGTAGGCCAGTTGACACTTTCCCCTTTGTTGTCGAACTTTCTATGACGTTCAAAATGGCTTTCTAAGTACTGATTAAATGTACGCCACAATTCAAGCGAAGCGTAACCAAATTCACCGAGAAAACAATTGAAACTTAACGAAAGTACGTCGGTTGACATTTTCCCTTTTGTCGTTGAACTTTCTATGATGTTCAAAATGACTTTCGAAGTACTGGTTAAATGTACGCCCCAATTCAAACGAGAAAATAACCAAATTCACCGAGAAAACAATTGAAACTTAACGAAAGGTTGACATTTTCCCTTTTCTTGTCGAACTTTCTATGATGTTCAAAATGGCTTTCGAAGTACTGATTAAATGTACACAAGATTTGTAGCCCTCCTTCGTAGGTCGTAGCCCATTTGCGCAGCCACGTCAAATATGCAACAACCTTTAATTCGTTCAGTTTTAAAACCAACAAGCCCTGTGGCGTCCTGCTTCGATAACGAAATTTCTACCGCCAAATTAACGAATGTACAGCTGATTGCTAATGATTTTATCTATAAGCCAAATAATTGGGAAATTCCTCTCCATTCTTGCGTCCGTATTGCGTTAGCAATTTCGACTGTCTCCCTCTCCGCTTGTCATTCCTCCCCCTCTCTCCCTGTTTATGTGGTAGAAATTATATCGACAATAAAAGAAAAGTAAATTCCACCGGGAAATCGATCTGCAACTCCAATCATTAAATTTACTATTTTTATTTTCCCTGACTGCGGGCGGTGGCAGAGGGAGGGGGGAGGGGTCTATCCAAACTTTGAAAACTACTATACCACTACCATTGCATCCATTCTTCTCTGATTAAATTACTCTAAAGGATCTGTGCGGTAAGATTGTGCAGACTTGGCAGGAGGAGACGGAAAAAAAAAATCCACTTCACGTCGTTGTTTCTCCTTGTCTTGTCTTGTGGTTCCTTGGATTTTGCCTCGTGCTATATGGCAACCCAAAAAAAGGTCGAAAACAGAGCGGATTCTCAGTCTTCCTTGGGTTTTGTTTTTTCTTTCTTTTTGTGTTCAGTGGGTTTGAAGATTTTTCTCTCAATAATTCTATGGGCGCTTCGACTACTTCTCAATACCATGATGGGAGCAGTGCCACTCCAAGCCAACCCAGCTTATGATGGTGTGCGGTGGTAGGTGGCATGTTTGGATTGGGATTAGGGATTTTTGTCAATGAAGGTAATTTGCGGAAGATTCAGTCTAGAATTTCAATTAGATTGACAGTCACAGTGGGTCTTCGGCTTCGCTTCCATCGATGAGACAAAGAGATTCGCGGGTGGAAAATATACACCCGAATTCGTTTTGATGCGGAGAATCTTAAAAATTGTTTTAAAGTGACTTGAGCTGGAAGGGATTACTCATATGGGTGCGGGTGTATATAGATCCGGAGGTATAGGATGAGGCATGTGTGTGGTTTGGGACGTGTGCTCTTTTGATTTAGGATTGGGCTTACTATTTTTTGTTTAGATGGGAAGCTCCTGGGGGGAGAATGAAGGCCGTATTAGGCGAGGATTTATCACTTTTTTTACCCTGTAAAGTGAGTACAGGTTTTATAGGTAAATGATTGTTTTTTTTTTGCTAATTTACTGCAGGTAATTGGTTGTTTTTTGGGGCAAGGGAGGGGGTTGGTACCTTCTTTGGGGGAAGCTTCTTAATAGGTAACGAAGGTGATGGAAGTTGAGTGACTGTGACATGTTGTATAGGAAGAGATTGAAGCAGGAAGTGACGGCATTTGACAGTCTTTTACCACAAAAGGAATGAAAATTGTAAGTCAAAGTATAGAACGGGTGAAAAGGGGCAGAAATCGACGTTTTTGGCTTTAATTGGAAAGCTGTTCTTACAATCTGTTAGTCGGCAAAGGATTTCCAAACTTGAATTTGAGGGTATCAACGTCGGTATAAGTTGACTTGATGTAGATTAAACTTGTACCTATGTCCTTTAGGTCAATTTGAGGGTAAAGTTACTTTAGGCCTGGAAGCATCAAAAGCGGATGGAAAAAATCTAGGTCCCAATTTTGAGACGAATTAAAACCGATGGTCGTTTTGAATTGAAGCATATTTGCCTCAGTTTTTGGCTTCATTTGAGTGCAAGAGCTCTTTACACCGAAGAAAGGAAGTTTATGAGCTTTATAGCTGCATGGACCTTGTCAGAATAGTGAGATTCAGTCGTTTGGAATACAAGTAGGTACGTCTGTGTTTTATTGAACACTAGCTGACCCGGCAAACTTCTTATTGATTTTTTTTTTGAATATGTGACAACAAATTTGCTGTGTCGAGGAAAGTATTTCTCTATGCAAAGTACGTAAAAAAATCTTCCTTCGGCGGATCCATCTAGGCAGTACCTTTATTCCGCCTTCCAAGACTTCAGCTTTCCCATTAGGTTTCTCAAAAGAGACTCTCCCCCAGCGACCTCATTCTCATCCAAAAAAATGGCGCTTAAATTCCTTTCGACGGCATTAAAGCCAGCATTCAATTAACAAGTAGCTATCCCAGCTCTATCCATTCAGGCTACTAGAATCCGTATTCCTATTCGCATTTAAAATTCGCAACCCTCTCGACAGTAGAAATTATTATTCTAGTTAAGTAGGTAGGTAGGTAGGTAGGTAGCTCCTTTGCGCATTTTTTTCTTTGCGTCCTTATTTAACTCTATTTCCTTGGATAATTTTTTCTTTCTGTTCTTGCTCCCAGACAGCCACCTGACCAGTAGCTACTATGCAGAATACTCACACAAATACCTTGCAAACTATTTATTCCAGATGTGCGCTGTATAGGTACTAGGTAGTAGCGCTCTTCCTCTTCCACGTGAATGACGATGAAACGTTCCGCTAAGCTGGATTATCACTTCAGAAATTAATGCTAATTACTCGGTAATATATTGGTCCTGCATATTTTTGCATTAACAACAAACCACGTTCCGTTGCAGTGGTAACGTTACAGCGTGCATCTCATTAAGAGCAGTCCTCCGTCTCTCTTCGTCCTCCTCCAACAACGAGGAGCACCAGCTAACTTTGTTCGGAAATGTAAATCTGAAATAATTTACGCTTCTTAGGTAATCCATTACATTCTGCCTGCGAGGGATGATAAGTTTTTTTTTCCTACCCCGCCTCCCGCGCGCCAACCGTTCGCTCTTCGAAGTCATTATTCTTTTCGAAGGATTTGCGCGAGAAGAAAAATTGCAAATGAAACGGCACCATAAACGGTCGATTATGTCAATCAATTGTTGCTGCTGCTACTCGTTCCGTTGCAGCACAATTTGTCAACGAATCAATCATAATTACATAGCCATTAAAATTGAAATGAAAAAAGTAAGACAAGTGCGAGTCGGACTCGCTCATGAAGGGTTCCGAAACAGCAAGCAACATAACATAAAAGCTCTTGTAGTTCGTTGTAACTTTGATCGATATTTTAAAAACTACGCGCTGGATCTCGTTCAAAAAATTTTCGTTTGAAGTTTACATGGTAATGTACATCATATATTTTTTTTAGTTTTATCGTTCTCTTATTTTAGAAGTTAGGGGGGGGGGGGACCAACATTTTTCCACTTTGGAAGTGTCTCACGCGCAAACTATTCACTTTAGAAAAAAATAATATTCGAAACCTAAACATCATTTTTGAAGACCTATCCATAGATACCCCACACTTATAGGTTTGATGAAAAAAAATTTTTTGAGTTTCAGTTCTATGTATGGGGACCCCCAAAATTAACTGTTTAATTTTTTATTTTTGTATAAAATCTTAATGCGGTTCACAGAATACATCTACTTACCAAGTTTCAACGGTATAGCTCTTATAGTTTCGGAGAAAAGTGGCTGTGACATACGGACGGACAGACAGACAGACAGACAGACAGACATGACGAATCTAATAGGGTTCCGATTTTTGCCATTTGGCTACGGAACCCTAAAAATAGACAAAAAAATAGAAAGAGCGAGAGAGACCTGACAAAGCGCCTCTGCACAGCATCAGTCCATCGTTAGCATCGTTAGCTATGGAACGGTAATGACAATGGCGAGTGCCGAGACCCCTGCCACAGCCCATAATGACCTACAATTGAACACAATTGACACAAAAGGCATCTTCCAGCATCCAGGGCAGCAGCAGGTATACCGGCTACGGGCCATAAAAATCTCAAGCCAAACTCGGCAGCTTGTTAGCGCGGATGCAGAGAAAAGAAAGCACCAGACCACCTGACACACCCACTTGTGACCATCATTAGTTGAAGACCGCATACACACACCACGATCCAGCACCAGCATTCAGCACCACCACCAGAAGCGATTCGTATATATATAAAAATGACAAAACAATAATTTTCTATTGAAATTCGTTTGACAGCTAGCTGTCACAATAATGAGGTGGCATCAAACCCAACCTCCACCTTCTGCACTGTGGCATACGAGCACATGCTATGGTTATTGCTTAATGATGGCAGCTCTCCGTCTGACGGTTGCTTAGGACTTATTATCCCTGCATAATGGTAATGTACCGTTCGAAAATGTTGCTAATTTCAGCGATGCTTGTGATGTGTGGAGGACGGTGCATCTTATCGGACAGTAGGTATAGCTTTGGCAATTAAATGCAGTGACTCTGGCAAAACCCTAAGACAGAGAGGGGCAGACAAGAAATGCGGGAGCAATGACCAGCAGATTCGTTGAAGGTATATGCGGTTTGCCTTTGTGCTTTTTATTGGTTTTGATTGATTGGGCGGATAAAAGAGAAGCGATGGAGGAGTTGCGAGCTATAAATGGTTCCGTTCTGGGGGTATTTTTGGACCAACAAAAGAGGTATAACTGTAGCTCTTAGGAACAGTCGCTGGTTTGGGTCAATTATTGGCAGAAGGCAATGGAGTGCCTTCCTATATTGAAGTAAGTCTTGATTTACCTAAATACACTGCACTCCTACGCTGGTGAGTGTGATAAATGTGCGGTTTTTATAGTAAACAAGTTTGAGTACATTTTACTTACGAAATATGTGGTATTATCGTCGTTATTGGGATACGTACCTGGAAAGAGAAAAAATAAACCGAGTTAGATGGGTATGAGGTTGTAAGAGCTTTGGGATATTTGGCAAGGCAGAAATAGATTATTTTTAAGAAAAATCATTAAGCTATACAGCTTTAGAAGCATATGAAAGACTGGTGAACAAAAAACGTGCTGAAGTGTTACAATAGCGGTGGATTAACTTTCTCCGAGCTATGAGGCACGCTAATAGTATTCGACGCCCCTTTTTTTATACTATCAAAGGGTCGAAATTTGAAAGGGCTAACATCGAAAAGTGATGGGTAATCGGGTATAGCAGCCCCGGGAGTGACAAATGGTTCAAAGGCATTATGTCAGAATAATTTACAATTCAAATGTTGTATTAAATCCAAAAAATCTTAGAAGTTACGATCTATAAATTTAATAAAGAGGACGAGTTCTTTTCGAGCCTTAAATTGGATCATTTTCCTTGAGAATAAAATAACATACAAAATTTGTCGCCCCCCTATAAGTTACCCAAATACGCTCGAACCTCACGAACCAAGTGGTTATTCCGCCACTGATCTCAGGCTTATACGTCCTAGCAGCAGCAGCAGCAATAGATTTACGGAAAGAGGGAGACGACTTTCGTTTGTAACATACATGAGAATCAGTAGCGTACGTAGGTTTTTTTTTATGGAGGGAGGATGGGGGCTGAGACTTAATTTTGTAATAATTTGTTTACCAATGGTGTCCATCAAAGAATTTTTCACATCTTTCTGAGCTGTTGGGTAAGAAGTTTGCAGGGACGGAAGCCCCTGAGCCCCCCCTTTCATACGCCAGTGATGAGTATGGTTGTGAAAAAGCGCCCTTTCAATGAAATGCTGTCAGGAAATGTCTGTAATTGTCAAAAATCGCCTAAATATTCGCCAAATGCGTATAAATATTGCCACAGCAAAACCTAACAGAGAAGTTTAGGACTAGAGTGTGTTTATGGTACCCCTTTTATGGTAAGATATGCCACTCACAATTGCTCTGGAAAGACCTGCGGTCGCTTCTTCCGTGAATGAGATATACCTTCACGGAAATATGTTGATTTTACCTGTGAAATAAATTCCGAGGCGATTCGACCCCTGGTTTGAATAAGAAGTGCTGCTCAAGAATGAGAACTGTTTGCGTGAGCCTTTAAGAACATGGGAATACAGAAAAAAAAAATGCTTGGCGCCACAGGTCCGTAGGGACCCTAAACCTAGCTTCTCACAACCATTAGTTTTGTGTGAGTTTTTCATTTTTAGAACAAATGGAAGGGATCTACAATTTTATGCCGATTCCAAACGGATAATTGAGAAGCTCTGACCAAAATTGACCTATGCACACGCACAGGCACCTTTTGAAGGCTTACCCGCAGAGATATTCAGAGCATCTGGCGATGGCTTGATAGGAGGTTAGAACCAACATATTTTCAAGATGTGGTAAGATGAGTTTATATGCCCGATGAATCAAAACTCAAACAGGGAAGCCCCCTCAACTTCACCAGCTACACGAGGGGCTTGCGCTGTCTTTTCAATATCGCTTACCTTTCGCGATCCTACATCAGTCATATTGTGTGAAGGTCTTAAGCCCTTAGGTGACGTGCCGTAAATGCAACGACAAACACTACAAACCTGGATAAACCCTGTCAGTGCAGATTAGGCCAGAAAAGTCCGCCTTCGATCACATTTTGACATGAATCTCGACAGATTTTCATCGACTTTAAAGTCGGCTGCAACTGCCCTAGAGACGAACTATTTCTGGAGCCGTAGTTATAGCTTTGGCTATAGGTGATCTGACTCACTCACCTATGAAGAATGATGATGGAGATAGACGGCTGCCGCATCGAGCTCGACACAGGTTCACTGCGAACACAGAAATCTTGGACGAATCACTCGGAATAGTCCCTATTGATATTCGCCATACGTGCCGCTTTGGTACTGCCAATCTGTGGCTACCGACGGGCCTGCCTCACAAGTTCGAAAACCTCTGCGAACGTAACTTTTATGGTCAATTAACCTCATCGTACTCGGCATGAGTCAGTCACCCACTCAAGAGCGTTCAATCGCCAAACACACCCAACTTCACCCTAAGGTCCAGTATTCTGAGAAACACGCCAATTAGGCAGCAAACTACAGCAGTGCATCGCGCAATCATAGTCTCCGCTTACCTACACCCAAACACAATATTCGTCTTCTGTTTCATTTTTTAATTCACCGATAATTGGCATTCATCATGCTCTCGTGAAGGAGGCTTTCGCGTACAAGCCCAGGCTATTTTTACGAATATTTAATTTCCTCATTAGGTACGACAGTCTTCACGAAAATTATTCCCCACCGGTTAACGATGCGCTATGAATAGCAAATCAGTAAATCTCTCCCCCGGGAGTTTGGTCATTCGAGCCGGGATATGTCTTCACACCGTATATCGCTTACATTCGGCCATTAAACGGAAAGGAAATGCAAAACTGCAAAGCAAAGTAAACAGAACCGGCAACTCCTTAGGAATTCAGCAGACCGCCCAGATGGTCAGGTGTTAATTTACACTCCCAAGAGAGGGAGACATACAAAACCAGCCACTGACCAAACAGCAGAAAAAAAAATCACCCAAAGTGAGGGAGGAAGCACACACACAAGCTGGGTGGACACTGGACACTGGTCACATGGACACATGGAAGACGACCAAACTAATCGGTAGGTGGTGGGGAACTCCAAGCAATCGACTCGATTAAAGGTGATTAACCATTCCGTAGGTTAAGTGATCAATGCACATATTTGGCCATCCGGCTTTTTGTGCGCTCGGTCTTTGGGGTCGGTGTCGGTGTCGGTATAGGGTGTTGACGTTCACTTTGAGTCGTCTTCCCTCTCGTCGATCTGAAGATAAATTAAACCGGAAGTCTGTTTGATTGAAAGGCAAAAACATTACTTAACTTATGTGAAGAGTGCTGATCGCGCGCGAGCGCAAAAAAAAAAACGAAGAAGAAGATGTCGGATGTACCTATAGTAGAGAGGGTGCCCAAGAACTTGTTCCTTCACAAATTCAAAGCGACATGTGGATCGTTAATTGTTCTCCCGTTGCTTCTTCAGCAGGAGCTGTTTTTCTGTCGTTTTGTATATCTTCTGTCCGCCAAACCGGAATGATGAGAACACCGAGATACAAATAAAAGACGACAGGCCAAAGAACAACATGCTACCGTGCGCGCATTCATCTCTGCGCCTCTTGGTTCGTGCTCCGTTTGCACTTGAGCGGTTGAGCTACTGTGCGATGTGGACGTGGAGTAAATGGCACATCTCTTCTTGGGGTCGGCACAACAACAAAACATGGCTGTGTATGTGTGTGAAGCATCTTTATACGTTTTGTGTTCCGCTACCGCTGCGGGTATACTAATTTCACTTTTAATGGGGGGAAAATGGCTCATTAGTGGAATGAGTGCACTTTCGACGGGAATTAAGTTACAATCAATTGCGGCCATGACAGTGGGTGGCTGTAGTAGATAGCGAAGATGATGATGGCTGCAGTTGAGGTGACAAAAGCGGAGGTGACGTGCACAGCCCCATCAGAGTGGATGTTTGGATGAGACGGCTTGGGCGTTTAATTTGTTTGCTTTTAATTAGTGACGAATGTGTCTTTTGTTGGAGATTGCTTGAACATAAAAATGTCAGAGGGGTGGCATTGTTTTTGAGTAAAAAAATAGGAAGCGATGGGAGACTTGCAGTTGTAGGTATACTACTGGTTTGTTTGTTTATAATGTCGAGAGGTGTGAAAGGGGGATAGAACTACCTATATGTGTAGAGGAGTGACGACGATTTAATTATTTCGAGGTCACTTTTAGAGATGAATAAGCGACTTTTAGGTTCTTAGCTTTTTTGACCTACTTAGGGAATAATAAGAGGCTTTTAAGTTCGTTGCTTTGAGGCCCGGAAGCAGACGTTTATTATACGCAAACGACTTTGATAACAGACATCATCTTCAGGGATTTATTTAAAGTATTGGTAACACCTCTTCTTTTTTTTTTTAAATATTAGGCCCCCCTAAAGCTCACATCTTCACAACCAAATCCACCATATTCGGGGGCATAATATTTAAAAAAAAAAACCCTGACATCATCCTGTTTCGATTGTGAAGATGTGGTCTATGGGGCGACACAATATTTTAAAGACAGCACAGGCTGTCCAATTGGTGCTGATTCCTTTCAAAGTCAGACTTTTTAAGGCCACCTGCCTAAAGAACGCCATCGCCCATCGCCAGCACACAAAAACAGTGAAGTAGATGTGACAAAATAAAAAAAATGTCCACACCCCCTGCGCCCTTTGCATGCAACTTATCATTCTGATTAATTCCGCAGGATAATCACCCAGATGTTCATTAATTGTTCACCGCAATCCGTTCATCAATTTCGGGAAGCTCGACAAACCTTGTATACGAGAATGCCATGCAGAGTTTTTTTTTTACCCCCTCTATTCCATCCATTAATCAAATTCCTGGCCTACACACGGAGTAAGCTATCTTATCGGCAAAACATGCAAAAAATGTCCTAATTCAAGGCGAAATCCCCAGCATGATAGCAGACGCTTGTCACTGCTCCGTGTCTACTCCATTTTTAATCGATTACTGATGCTGATACTGCCTATGCCTACTTTGACTGGCGTTGTGTGAGTTCGAATGTTATTTTGAGTGGCGTCATCCTCCCAAGGATTAAAATATTAGACTCCCACCTGGAATGAGAAATGTGTCAAACGCACTACAAAAAAAAAAAAAAAATGTAATAAATATCCCGATTGACGTTTGTGCTCTAGTGCCGTTCCGACATTGCCAACTCTGTGGGGATTGCCGATAGAGACCCGCGTTTTTTTTTTTTTTTTTGTAAATATCTGACCTGAATCCGTAAAAAGGGATTTCGCAGCAAAAACGAGGTGGAAATTGCGCACAAGTTACAAAAGCCCAGTGGAGGTCGTTTGCGAATTCCTTCGAATCATGGTGCGGTTTTGCATTTTGTTGTTGTGCCTTACACCCGCCCCTATATATAATTCGGCATCTCAAACCATTTATAACGAATCTACCGAGAATCGGTGTGGGGCTATAGGTGGCACGGATCACGGTTAACCGCATCGAAAAGAAAAATCCAAACACCCTACACAGGGCGACGAGAGAAATCATAAATCATTCGAATCCAAATGCGAGCTCACATACACACAAATTCCCAACTGACCCACATAAATCATTTCCAATACGGATATTCGGGTCCACCAGGAGGATCTTTGCTTTGTAGCCCATATTCTCTGCGAGTATAGTCGGTATAATATCCTTGTACAGTTTGCTTTGGCTTTCGAGGTTTGCATGTGCGGCAGGGCATCAAGTGAAAGTGGTATTGTAGGCGATTTCTTGGTTGGCTGCTCCTGTCGTGTGTGGTTAATTTTTATACAATTCCATTTTGGCTGGCCGTCTACGGATGGTGTCCCTAAATCTAGCTGAGTTGGTCATAAATCCTTTTCCAATTATCAAAGCGCTGCACCTTCAGTTTTTGTCGGTTTTGGTTTTTTTTTTCTTTTTCAGGAAAATTTTGCGGTCTGAGTGGAATATTTTATTGCGAGGAAAGGTCCTTATAGCAGATGGCGGACAAAATACGTATGTACTGGGTTTCGGACTATGTTGATTGACTTGCCACGGCGGGGAGGAGGAAGTGGAGTATTCAGAACGTTTCGTTTTGTGGAAAGCTAATTTAGCTTTGGTATCACTGTTTGAAGGGTGGACAAGGTCTAAGGAAAATAGATGTCCTTGCGCATTTTTTCTTCAATTGAATATGAACTCAATTTAATAGCGCGTATTCGCACAGCATAGTCATCTCATTAGGACAATAATATCCATTTTGCTTGAGATAAAAATCCCTAAAGTGAGCACTATTGAGAAAGGCGATATTTGGAACAATTTTTCAACATTATCGCGTAAACGCACACCAATGTGCGCGATATAAACAAAGTAAAAATAGGGTTTCCGTCAATTTTTAGCAAGTATGCGCATGTATTTGATATTTCCATTAACGAACGAGGATGTGTATCTCATTTTTCCGTTTACGCACACGAATATGTGCCTTTTAAAATTGTGTGCGCAACGTAGTCAGCACGTATGCCATCGTAATGGTGAGAAATGGAAAACATATAAACCACAGTTACAAACCAATAAACGGTATTGTGATTTTATTTTTCCAGAGAATGAAACGCACATCCGATGTGCGATTAGTTACACAGTTTATATGAATTTTCATACAATTTTCCGGCATTATTCGCATATTTTTTCTGTTCCCATTAGCTGTATAGCAACTGTTTATGTAAGCGCACACAAGAATCAGTTTTTTTCCAAGTCATGTGCGCAAAGGACTCAACGCTTTAAATTTCAGAAATAATTAACAGAAACTAAAATAAACCATATGTAAAATATTGATCACTATTCTGTTTGTTAGTCTTTAGTATAACTAAGCGCACATTCCCTGTGCGATTAGAAAAAAACGTTCTGTCCTGCATTTTTCTGAATGAATTCTAGTGATGAGCGATGTGTAGTGCTTTTTCAGCAGCCTCACAAAACAGAAAAAAAAAAAACCTTTAAAAAATCCAGTAGAAACAAATCGACATCAGATCTCTCATTCGAATCCTCTTCAAATTGCACACAAATCCTCTTCATCATCCCGAATATTGGCAAACAACAGAAAGGAATAGAAAAAAGAAAACAATAATCCATACTAAACACACTAACGAGCGCTTTAAAAATCGGACAACAATGAGGATATAACCGATGACAATGGCACAAAATGGCACACAAAACGAGTCACACACACCCGCGCTCTCATGCAAGTTCCCATTCTGTAGGAGTGGATGCATCTCCATCCGCATGCACATGACAGCCAAAATGCAAAAGTAAAAAAAAAAAAAATTAAAATATTATCCCGACGGTGTCGAAGCAAAACAGGACACGAATCCATACAAACGGACAAAATACATCTAAAAATTATTCCTTTTCATTTCCATTCGTGTCCGGAATACGTTATTCTCCCATCTCTATCGACTGCAGTAGCTATATACACACACACTCGTCGTTGGTCGTAGTTATGCAGTGCATGTGTGGCGCTGTGAAAGTGCCTGCGGCAGGAAGTCACACGATCCTTAGACACCTTCGATATAGAACACCACCGCACCAACATCAAGGATGACTGCTATGCCACACGATATGTGATGTTTTGCTATTCTGTTGCTCCTGGCTTCTGGTCTTCAGGAAGGAGATGAACAGGTGGAAGTTTCTTCTTTTTTTTTTTGTCAACCTCCATTCAAGCAGTGACATAGACACAAAAACAAACGCCAGACAAAGCGACGTCTAACTAAAATTATCAACTTAATTGGTCAGCACCGCGAATCCTTTTGTTATTTGCTTAAATGTCCTTACTTCACAAGAAATCATCTATTTTTGCGAATGATAAAAATTCCACCGCGCGACAAAATTGTCGGTGCAATTTTTTCACTCTGTTCGCCAATTTTCTGATCCTTTTTTCCCCGTCCTAAAATCAATTTCCTCCATTGATTAGTTTTGCAGTCGCATACAGGAGCAGCGGCAACAACAGCAGCAGCAGTCAGAGTCAAAACTTTTCAATTGGATTCTTATTTTCGCTCGTCCTTTTTTCAAATTAAAGTTTTTCGGGGGAGGTTTCGTTTCTTTTTTTTGTATCCCCCCTCTCATAGAGACGGTTCCTTGCAGTTTTCTTTTTTTTTGATCCACTCGTCGCATTCAAATTTTGTTGAGGTACTTTTGGTGGGTTGTGGGAGGTGGAAAAAATTAAATTAGCAATGATAGATGGAAAAAAATAGAAAATTCGTAAACTTTTCAATAAAAAAAAAAAAATCAGAACAGGACGAGAATGCGCTGAAGTTAGAAAATGGATTAATGGATGACACCCGCTATATACAGGCGGAGACGAGGGGCGGAATTTGGTAACAATTGTGTATGCCATCCTCAAAGTTGTAGTTTAATTTAATTATTTTCGGTTCTGTTTTTATTCGGATAGATATACGAGTGTAGTGGAATTTTTAATTATAACGCTTTGGCAGGTCACGGCAGCATGTGATTGCAGTTGAAAAAGTATGCATTGGAGAAAGTTTATTTCACAGAAAATTGGTAGAAAGGAAAATTTGACTGAAGGAAATTTTGTAGCGAGGTGTCTTTAGACGGACTAACCTCTGATCGTAACCAGCAGATGTAGTCCACTTTGCTACTAAAACCTTATTGATCTTCTTGATACAATAGATCTTTCAGGTCGCAGTGTCAGCCAACTTGGCATGGGACTTATTTAAGGAAAAAAAAAAAAAAAAAACTCTGACCGTAGGTGTCAGTTCTAGAAACCACCTTTCTGCTTACCAGGGTCTATTGAAGAATGCTGTTCATAAGACTGAAAGGGAGCGCACGTTCCTCTACCCAGGGTTTCCGCTTGGCCCCTTTAGGGAGCAAATGGTACCTTTTTGAGCCTCAGGGCCATTGGCCCCAACGAGCATCTGCAGTTGTCGGTCTTAAAAGTCTCGTTTTCTTTCTTCTCCCTCTTATAGGCAAGTCCTAGTATTTCTACAGATCTATTTCTTTTAACTCCGTCGGTACTCCGTCGGCTATCCATCGATACTTTGTCGGTACTCCGTCGTACTCTGTCGATACTTTGTCGCTTCTCCCTCGGTTCTCCGTCGATACTCCGTCGGTTCTCCGTCGATGCTCCTGTATTATCCGTCTTAAAAGTGCGACCCGATTAGACCGACTTACGCCTTTTCCCAATTTCCTATTTTTCCATCTTTTGTAACCACCTCCCCAGTGCTGTATTCCCAGGTTAGATATACTATACATAACCGACTTCCGCCCTTAAAACTGCGCCAGACCCTCACTGTTTTGACAAACCTCTCCAAGGTTAGAGGTGCCGCTTGTCTCCAACGGCCATTCACTTCAAATTCAATGTACACGCCGTCTCTGCGACATGAATATATTTCATTTTGGCCAACAATGTCTCGCAATGACCATCAGCCAACCTCTGGCTCCCTCCAATCACTGCCACAACAAAACAAACCACTCAACGTCACCGGGGGTCATAAACCGCACTTAATCACCATGTTCCAAGTTGCAACCATGAAAGAGAGGCTGCCTCGTCGCGCACCCTGCGCACACACGCACCTATATACAGCAAAACACCTAAGAACACGGCCATTGTCGACGATTTGCTTATCGCGCATTCGTGAGGTACGCATAAAATACAAATTTTATATATGTCCGTCTAATCCTTTACAACCCGCAAGCAGTGCCGTCGTGTAAGCACTTTCACGATCGCGCACATGGTAACAAGTCCATTAAATGACCTTCTCCTCTCTGCGCGATACAAACACCGACACACCGAGTGTTAGCGAACAGCATTCCACTTGTCCGTTTCGGGACAACGACGACTAACCTCAGCTTACCCAGGATGATCGCATAAATACCACGGACAATTGCCATAAGGTTCGACTATGGCCATGGCCACGGTCATCCTCTGTGCATATAGTCGTCGGCATATAGAGATAGGTTCAAGCCTTTTTGGTGCGTGCGGGCTACATACCCATACCCATGGTCATGATGATGAAGAGGACATTGAATGTCCAGAGGGGTCTTTAATTAAGGAAGTAATTTCTGTGCTGCACAAACACACACACGCATACGCTGAACTGGCTGCGGAATCGTGATGGCTTTGTGCCGTTTATCTATTTGCAAAGCCGCCAGAGAATGGGAAGCCAAGAGATCATCCCATACAAGTCGATGGCGAGCTCAGAAATTGTTCTTATCATCATCGGTGGCGGTGTATGCGGCGAATGGAATTTTCCTACAGACTCGAGCGGGCCAGGGTGCACATTGGACATAGTCCACAAATGGTAATGCGTCAGCTTGGATTGCTTATTGGGAAAATTAATTGCCTCGGGACGATGCGGTATTATTGGTCATCGTCTCTCGCTTAAACTGATCATCATTGCGCGATGGGTCCTGCTTCTATTTTCTTGTGCATCGTGTTGCATGGTCGCATGTTAGGTGAACCTTGGGCCTTGAGATGGTGTGCGCGCAGTTGCTTCCGTGTACTTAGTCCCAATTATTAACCCCGGTTGGATTAGGGTCTATCTCTCTATCTAGATTGTGTGTGCGGTTGGCAATTTTGTGCTTGCAGTTTACGCAAACTTTAGCTAATTAGAAAAAATTATTGGGACGAGATAAGGGCGGCACGATATGCTGCCATTGTCGTCTCATTGAATGCCGTCTCGAATTTATGTCAGCTAGTGATGACATTAGCTGTAATTCCATTGATTCTGGGGAAATTCTTAGAAGGCTCGTTAAAATCGGATCAGGCGTGTATTTCTTGAAATGCTTTCTCAGAAGAAAATATTGAAAAGGTACTCGAACTTGACAGTCTGATGGATTTCGTTCATGTAGAGTCGTTGATTGCGCATGAAGGAGAAAGGAAATTCTGCGAAAAAAATTATCGCAATTTGTCCTTCGGGTACGTATTTTGTTATCTTTTCATAGAAGTGGCCACGCAGACAGCTTTGGGTCGAAACGATTTCTTTTTTCGAGCTGAAGGACATCTATGTATAGACGTCTATAAATACAGAAGTTGGAAAAACTCACGATGACAGTTTTACGCCGATTAAAATGAGAAAAACACTCCTCGACCTCCTGAAGTGGCAGACGAACGCTTTGCAAAATAATTGGCATACAGACCACAGACCACCTGTGGAAAGAGATTGAAAGTGGAGTGGCTTCACCAACCATTCAAATTTGAAAAGTGATTCAAAATTAAGTGGCTTAACCTATACAACTCATTTTGACGAGACGTCTCGTCGGAGGATTATAAGCGAGGGGCCAGTTTCGGTCACCGTTCCCCTATCCGAGGAAAAACTGCCCCGATTCTTTCTACGATACGTATAGGAGGATTGAAGACAAAGACAAGTTGTCATATGCACAAAGACAACAATAATGCGACCACTAGCATGTCCGGCCTAGATAGTACTCTGGGCTCCGCCGATTCCAAAGTGACAAATTAAATGGACCGGATAATTGAAAGTAGCTATGAAAGGTAGCCAAAGACTTCTAAGCGTTGAGAGACAAGTCCATATATATTTAAAAGAAAATCAATCAGGATAACAGAGAGTAGCAAGCTTGGGAACGAGGGTATAAGCTTTCAAGTTCCACAACGCAAGCAATCCAATTCCTCTTGAACTATAGTCAAACTATTTAGGAAATAAGCTTGTTGAAGCTTTTGGTAATTAGTTACAAAAAGCTCTCCAGCAGATCCAGGCTTACTAAATAAATAAGTAATAGGCTCGTAGGCTCGTAGTGGTAAGTGTGTTGCACTACTAAGCGAGGGGTCCCGTGTTCGTATCCCGCAAAAAAACCCAAATTCCAACCTTGGGCTTTTTCCACTGCGCCACCTCTCATGAACGTCTGATAAACATCCGAGAGTATAAATGGCTTGTGAGAGCTTCTAAATTAGCCGTTTGGAATCGGCATAAAATTGTAGATCCGTTCCATTCGATCCAAAAATGAAAAACTAACTCAAAAACGAATGTTTGTGAGAAGCTAGGTCTAGGGTCCCTACGGACCTGTTGCGCCAACTATTTGTTTATTTTAAACGAAGGGCTCTATAGGCTTGGAAGGGAGGTTCTCTTTTTCAACAGCTGTCCTTTATTTGTTAAGATGAAGCCTGCACCTCTGCTGAGTCCCGTAGTATGGGAACATTTTATAAAGTTGCCAAGCTAATAAACTCAACAAACAGAGATTTACTATACCCTATTAGGTATAGCCAAGTAGATTTTTGAAATCGTGCCTATGTAGATTTAGAATCTTTTTGGCATTATTTTTGAAAGGTTTCATACCTTTTTTGGCCTGGAGAGTTTAAATCCAGCCTGTGTAATTCAAAAAGGTTATCAGTTCCCCGATACTACTTTTTGAGACCTCCTAAAGGGAGTCGAAGAAGGGTTTACCAAAAGATCGCTGTCTGGCCCCAGCTAGTGCTGGACAGCCGCAAAGGAAACTCACCTCCTGACAATAAAAAAAGTTTTTCTTGTATAATCTGAATAGATTTCTGTCAAGTCATCCGCGTCTTTTGTGGCGCAAGTCAGCTTCCAAAAGGTCTGCTTGCGAGGTCTACCAGACTACCTCTGCCAGGTTCCCCTTGGCTTTGAATTTTTCCTCAAGACCTTACATAGCTATTTGTCAAAAAAAAAACCTCCACTCGAGAAAAAACCCAAACCGCCCACCTCCGATCCAACATTTGCATGAATTTAAAGCACAAGGGCGTGGGCCCCTAAATATCCATCGTCATCTGCATTGTTCGCCTGCACCCCTGCCATTTTGCAGAAAACTAAATTATTTTAAGCACCTAAAATCGATTCCATGTATAACTCAATTCAGCCGAAAACTCCATACACCGAACAGATTCAGTCTGAACAAAAGGGCAGACAGCATTTATACCCACTCAAATTCACTGCATTTTACACCTAACGCTGTCGCGTTGACACCACCGCCACCGCCAACGTAGCTGCTGTTGTGGCTGTTCCTGCAATCAAGTATGCAAATATGCAGATGCAGCCAACATCCACTGGGACAAAAGTACTGAGTGCTGGCGGACAAAAAAATCCACCAAACCCTACCTACTTCTTCAGCCAGTGCATATGTCACACGTTCTGTCTTCCCAGAGCCAGAGAGCGAGGCACCCCTCAGTGCGTAGGTGCAGTACGAGTATGCGAGAAAAAAAAAAGAACGTTCCCCGTTTTTGCATAACAAAATCATCAATGTGTACATATAAATGGAGGAGGATTGTCCACATGATGGCAGTCCTCATGCTCTCTCGCATCCTATGTTGTGTCAACGAGGAAACGGCCCAGACGGCGGATGACGACGACAACGACGACGGCGAAGTCGTCGGAGGTTTACGTGTTGGCTTGTCGATGGTTCCGTACACGTCGTATGGACAAAAATTTCACTTTCAACAAAAAATAAAAAATTAATAAAAAAGTAACCAGAAAAGAAAATTTTCAACACTCACACTGGTATACTGGGTATAGCCGTACAACCTACAACCTACAACCCGCAATATAAGCTCCGTTTGCCCGAGTGTTTGCTCAAAGAAATTGGAGTCCCGCACACTGGCACTCACCCCCCGCTGAAGAGATACCTTTTGTTTGGGTCCTCCAACGATTACCATGAGGGTGACACAAAGGCTTTCCACACACATGTAGGTATATCCAAAACATACACAGCGCGCGCGATTCAATAACAATTTCATTGCCCGAAGGGTATTTAAAAATTCTCTTCGCCCGGAAAGGAGTTGCCCGAGCAAGACGGGACCATATACACAGGGATCCTGGGCATAGTCGAAGTCGAAGCCCCTTCTCGACAATAACATGGGAAATGTTGTAAGCGAAATTAAATTTACAAAAAAAAAAATCAAATGTGTGTGTATGTAGAAAGGAAATTGAAATATTTGACATCAGGACGGGGAAGGGCGATGAAAACGGTTTTCTTTAGCAAGATAAATACAGACGATTCAGCTTAAATTATTAATTTGTTTCCAAAAGAATATAAGAAAAACAAATTTACTCTTTCAAATGCAATTCGCAAACATTGGCGGCTATTGTTTGTTGAATATGGCTTATTTTATGAGGCGGAGGGGCTTGAGGACTTACACGATAGCTTTCCGGAATGGATTAGGCGGGCACTTTTATATGAATCCCTAAATAGGTAAAGGTACTCTAATCGGTCGTTGATATTGTTTATTTGGATTTAATGTAACCAGCTTAAATTGGGAGGGGATGGTCTCCTTTTCCGAAGTCGTCGTGAGTCTTCAAATTTTGTAGGTAAGTTTAAAGGTGTAGATGTTTCCAGAAAGCCTCTTTCTATTTTCATTTGTAATCACTAGAAGAGTCTACTAAGCTCATAGAGGTTCTAGACAACGCGGAGGTAGGTAGATGAAGTTGAAAGCTGAGCTTTTGGTTACACTAAGGGTCTTAAGGAATGTCGTCAAAGGTTGGCTTAAATTGATGCAGGTTATGGGCCGAGTTCCACCGTTGAACCGCTCCTTTGACACGCAAAAAACTTGCATGCTTGGCTTAAAATCTTTGGACTTATGAATTAATAAATTTTGGATGCAATAAGTCCTGGCCTAGATACAGCTTCTCAAGACCAATCGATCCAAAAACGTTGTTCTTTCGAATGTTTGCTAGACGTTGAAAACAGCTGGGGCTGTTGCGGTCAGCAATATCTCGTTGGGGCCAATGCTCGCTGAAATAAGCAACCGAGTTTGTTGTGATAGCTCAGCATTGATTCCCAATTGATGCGCTATTGCCCTCGTCCCAGCAACGATGGCATACTGATTGGGCGAAATGACCCTGAGGTTTGAAACAGACAAACGGGTAAGCGAGGAGTCGGTTTTTGAAGCTAAGCGAATGCGGTGGTCTTTTCTCCCCTTTTCGACGAAGAAACATTACAGGGCCATTTAAAACAAATGAGGGAGTAAAATTATTTGATTTTCGGCCGATTGAATCTACGAACCCCAGCTTTCGAAACAGCTTATGATCCATAGATCAGTGGTCGAATCGCCTCTTCGTGAACGAACTATACCTTCACGGATTTAAGTTGATTTTACATGTGAAACAAAAGCAAATTTCGTCACGAAATGCCCGTTCACGGACGACGCCATTCGACCCCAGGGAATTCACGGTACCTTTATAAAGCTATAGAGTATAAATAAATCCATCTACTAGATTTAAGCTGTCGGTCTAATCGGTGCATTTTCACGTTTAAAATAGATTGCTCTCCTGTGCCAATAAATTTTCCATTTGGGGCCATTTTTTTACACACCCATCCTTGGGACTTAGTCATCCTCTGCGGCAATAATCTCTTTGTCCAATGTTTGTTACCGGGTAACTTGAAAACTACCGCAAAGTTTTCACTGAAACTTGTTTTGAAATGGTCCTTAAGTCGGCGATAAGGCTTTAGGCTGAATCAATTATTGGCACGCCTACTTTATGGGGGCGTTTTTGACCAAAATGTGTTTTTTTCTTGTCTTTATTGCCTTTCACTTGGCATAATTGAAATAATTCTCAATAAATACAGAAACTTGATTCGAAAACAAAAACAGAGGCAACAACTCCTTAAATTTTTGAAGCGATTGATAGCTTTTGGTGATCATTTTCGATCAAGCAAGAGTTTCGTCTATAGTTCCAACCTTTGGTTGATCGAAAATGATCAGGCAAATTGTGGTTCTGTTGTAGAGGTGGCGGGCTCACCGCGATTCGTTTTCCTTTTCTCTATTGGAGCGGAACGAAAGAGAAGTATGCCATGAGCATGAGAATGTCGCCAAAAATGATTTCTTAAGTAAACAGACAGGTGGCTGCTGAAGCCATTTCTTGACAGGACTCGACTTCCCAAGTTCTGATGAATTGAACTATATTTTCAACATTTTTTTCTTTGAGAGTTCGTAGTGCATAATCGCACAATTTGTACCTGAGTTGAGTCAGTGGCGGGGGTGTCTTATGGTATCTAGGTACAAAACCCAGATACTGAGTGGTTCTTTTTTATATTTAAAATACGTCGTGCTTCTAAAATGGGTTCTCCTGAAAACCTTTGTCCATCCGCCCACCCCTGTCCACCTGCAAACACCTCCTTCATCGTTTAAAAACACACGCCACTCAACAATTGCTTTCTGGTAAAACCAAAAAAGACGTCTCCATTGGGACAAGCACCCCTTAAAACAACAATAATCGCTACCCAACCTATGTGAGTTTAAACGCGGACCCTTGCTCCGCATTAACGCCAAAAATCACATTCAATTAAGTGGCGTGCCATTTGAAAAGTCGCATTGTACCTACTTAATTAGGTCCATCTCTCACCTTCTTAAAACTTACAGCTGAACTCAAACACAAAGGCATAGAGCTTCCGGCGCAGCTATCCCACCTCCTTGCCAGCTAAAACAACAGCATTCCGACACCCCCAAAAACGTTGGGAATTTTAAAATAACTCGCTCGAGTTTTTCAGTTAATTTGGATGGGATTTCGCTTCGTTTTTTTTTCTCTCATTCTCATTTTGTACATTTTGTCTTCTTGAATTTGCGGGCCCCGAAGCACTAAAGTGGTAATTGTGCGTACTACCTTCCCGATCCGCTGGTAACAGCCAGGTGGTGGAATACACAAATAAAAAGCGAAAAAAAGAGTGGAAATGGTTAGAATACTTACATTTGAATTTGTAACGGAGGTGGAGGTGGGCACCCCCGAGGAGGAAATACGGCAAAAGTATTCCCAACGTAGGATACGTATATATCCGCTGTCGCGATTTCTGTGTATATATGCGTGAGGGAGTAAGCATTGATGATGCAAGGTTGGCTTTCAGCGGAAGAGGTTCTTTTTCTGTTCCTGTTCATCCTGCCTTTGTCCAGCTGTTCCAATTTGGAATTATTTTTAATTTCCCTTCGAATGGTTGTCCTTTTTTTGCCACTCTAGACTTTCTAAGAAAGGGCAAAAATCCTCTCAAGAAAAAAAAAAAAAAAAAAAAACCTAAACAACTTTCTAATTTGAAAGTTTTTCCGAGTCTTCTTCGGTTTTTTTTTTTTCCTTTGGAAATCCCTTTCTCAGGTAGATCCTGAGATATTGTTTCGAGGGACAATACCATGAATCTGATTAGAATCTTTTCGAATTCACCAACAAGCAGCAGAAAAAAGGGGACGACGCAACAGAAAAAAAAAAAAAAAAAAAAAAAGGCAAACTTTTTTTGCTTTAATTTCGATTTGAAAAAAAGGTGTCCTTAATCCAAGGTGAAGGCATCATGTGTTGGATGCTACATATATTTATCATTGCGAATGAGTGATTTTTATGTCAGAAAGTTTGACGACTTTTCTCTGTAAGTTGTAACCCCTGGTATTTTGCTGTTGTTGCATTTCCCAAGCTACACCAGGACGAAAAAGGGATACACTCTCGCAAGTCGTATACACCAACGGAATAATACAATATTCCAAATGTTTATTGATAAAGTTTGTGTGGGTATTTCCGTTTTTATTCTGCTGTTGAGAGGAGTGTGCCTAATTTTTCAATGACAGTTGCTTCTTTTTTGGCTTTTTTTTTTGACGCAAACATACACAATAGGTACTGATGATTATCTCGTGGACCGGTTAGCAGAATTCCCCTACATCATCCAGCTTTGGAATGGGCAAAGTTTGTTCTTTTTACTTTAATGCGAGATCAGGGTGGGAGTTTTTTTTTGTTTGTTTGTTCCCCCGTGATGGTCCTTTTTTTGTAGATTCTAAAATTATTAAATTATGTGAAGCTACGCTTGGTTGTGAAAGTTGGTCGTGGTTAATCTAGTTTCGAAATAGCTTTGCTGGAAATGCATGTCATTATGGCACAAATTAAGTTGGATCTTCACGTGTAACAGGATTAATTTGTGGTTGTCTTGTTAGGACGAAAGTTACTCTCTAAATAGAGTTTGGTATTTTTTTTTTTTTTTTTTTAAATTGGTCCTTCGAACCGGATAAAGCTGCTTTTGGTTGTTTGTAAGCCACTCAGAAGTGCAAATTAGGGGGCGGTTGGCTGCCTTTTCCAGAGGTAGTAGTTAGGGAGTGGGCACGTATGAGATTATTGAAGGAGGGACAGTCATTTGCAGATATACCTTTGCAAGGAAACCAAGGCAAATTGAAAGTCGCTGCGTAGCAAATTATAATCTCGAATTAATTGGATAAATCTGCAGTAGGACGCAGTAGGAATCAGTAGGACAAAAAGGCAGGTACACCTACTCTGGCAGGTCCTTAAAAAATTACAGGAATTATCGATTGATACGCATTATCCCTTCAGCTGAAAGAATCAACGTGCAGAATTTTTGGGGATAAGCTATTAGGTTAGGTTAAGTTAGATCGGCTTCCAGCTACGAGAGCCAGCACACTTAGGAGATTAGAAGGTCCATTGTAATACCGTTGGATCAAGAACCCTAAATTCTCACTCGAAAAACCAATTTGAGCTTATAATAAAGCGAAGTAGACTCCAAAAGCCGGTATTGACAATGTCGCTTGTGTCGTTGAAGTAGACGGACTTGGGGCCTCCTCTGGGAGAGAGCGGAACAGGTACAGAGAAAGTTATGATAGTCTCCTCCTCGTCCTCGTCTCTACAGCTTCTACAGAAATCGTTTGAGGGTACACCGAGCCTGTTTCGTCGACTATGAGCTGTTAAAAGCACTAAATTGTGTAGATATTTATTGCCGCTAGATCAAACGCTGCTCCTTGTTTTATTTGAAAGTGGAAAGTGATTTTCCCCCAATCACTCTAATTGTGCAACAGGAATCCAACGCCAGTCGCATCAACTGAAGCCAACTCCTCCGCACCGACTCCTTCTAAACTCGACACATCAAATTAACGAAACATGACATCTCTTCTCTGTAACACGTTCTGTCCAATTTTACGATCAAAGCCGAATTTCGTTGACAATTTATTTGACGGAACACCCATTCAGTCGGTCCCTTAAGCATGCACTTACCTTTCTACTCGCCGGCCCATTTTCTTGTTCAACAAACCGTCGTACGAATGACAAGACAACCTCCTCCGACATGGCGTCAGCGATTTTATTGCGCACTACAGCCACCTACATCGCGCGCACACACAAGTCGCAGCCCATACGAAGACGCCACACCTCAAAGCGAATAGCGCAACTTTGTGCATTTTTACGACCAAAGGAACAGAACGACAACGCACCTAACTGACAGATTGTAATATCCGTCATGCCACCATGAAAGCGACAACAAGATGACACAGCGAGGAGCATCTTCCACTCGAAGAATGCAAATTGCATGTTTACATCTCTCTTTGGAGCTGCATGTGCTGCCGATTTAAATTGCCACCCAAAAATGCGGTTCCAGGAGGAAGTGTTTGACATGGCATTACAGCTCTTTCCATATGCACACATATGACTCAATCAGTCAGTATGCTGATGGCAACTTGAGTCATTTCAATTAGTGACTGGTTGCGTCAAACCCAGTAATTGAATTATTTCCCTGCAATTGATTTGCGGAATCATGCCAAATGACCGGGCCACACCGCACGCACCATGTCCGACCACCTGGTGTCATACACGCAGGACCAGACCGGTCACCGGACAATGAAGCCTCTTGCGTGCCAGAGAGAAAATTATGCAAACAATGCCGATGGCCGATCCCGAAGGCTAGTTACACAAACCAGCCCTAACTGCACTTGTGCCCCAACAGCAACAACAGCAAGATGGAGGCAAACAAAAACGAATAAGAGCAAAACAAAAAACAACAACCAAGAACCCGAAACATACAATAATTGGACTAATTACAGTTTTAACAACTTTTGCCATACGACCGACGGTACGCTGTGCGCACTCTGTGTGGTACGCTGTTGCAGCAAGAGCGCGCGTTACGAATAAAGTCGTTATTCGCCACAAAAGCACTTAAACGGTTCAGGAAAAAATACTTTGACTTGTACAAAACTCCACCACAGTCCTCCCTCTAGTTTGTGGCGCAGCGGTTGGATGCAGGACTCAATTTTTATTTAGTAGCACGGTTGTTGGGTTGTGCTATACTGGCATAGTACTCGCCGGGGGACGACGACTATGATGTAAAATGAAAGCCAACTACTGGTAGTAGTTATAGTACTCGCAGTAGTACCTACTCATGGCGTACCGTTTGTGGCCATGATATGGATGAATTGCCAAAGGAGCGGGTTAAGTGGTTACGGGGTGGTCCTGATGGGCGAAATCAACACGAGAACTTTATTAACGTCAGAAGCAGTTTTTTTTTTTTTTTTTGTTGCTGCCCCCCCTATAAACCAACCCCCACTATTGATGCAGGAAAGTAAAGTAAATAAAAACAAAGGAAATCCACGAAAGCCAAAGGCGGTAAAACTTTTCCCCGAGTACCTACAGCTCTCGAGAGGTACTGTAAATTATTGGAACCAGAGCCAGACTGGTTTTGTTCCCTTTCTTCGTGGCAATCAAACGAAATTTGTGCAGCAAGCTATGAAAAAAAAAGAAAAAAAATGAAGAAAGAATCTCTAATTAGAGAGAAGGAATATCCTGGAACATATTTTTGTGCGGTTCGACCATTGAAGCCTTAGGATTTGTCGCACAAAGTTGATATATTGTAGCTGAATAATTGGATTGGCCAAAAAGTCCTTAATCCAAGAGCGAGTCGATTCGCAATGAATGCGCAGCTTGGCGGTGCAAAATTTTCGAGTGTTTTTGATTGTAGTTGGTTGGTTTTAAAAGTTTCGGCACTTAATTTTTATGAAGGTAAGTCGAACTTTTTTTTAGGTACCTAGGGTCTGATGGAACTTGATTTTGTTCCTACAGTTGTGAAATGCAAGGACCAAGGGGCAGCACCACCTTCAACTTTGGGGTTGTATGTGCGGAGAATTTGGATTTAGACAATTGGGGAAGTAAGGAACTTCATGAAGAAAAGAAACTTTGTAGTGCTTCAGCGGGGAGATTACGTTTTTATGACCGACATTTTTGCAGAGAGCAGAGAGTTTGGAAAAAAATCACAAAAGAAAGGGCGACTGTATGGAGCCTTGTGGGATCTTTAAGCTCTACCCCCAGTTACGCTTTTAGTTAGTTCCCCAACCCACCTTCACTGTAACTACCTGCCAATCTTACAGCCTCCAATCTTAAAAGAAAGGCGACTGTATGGAGCCTTGTGGGATCTCTAACGTTTAGTTTCCCGACACGCTGCCGCCTACCCATCTTCTTGGAACTTTCGACTTGAAATGGCCTCTTGTTGCCCAGTTTCTAGAAAGGTTTCCTCGAAACCTTGTAGATTTAAGATCAATTTTCGGGTGCAAGGTGATTGGCATTTTTTCCAAGTTGTGATGGGAAAACTCAACTCAATATTGTTCGTTTCGAGCTTAAGCTCAGTCCCAGCTTTAATAGCTTTCAAAGCGATATTTGCAACTCGATGATGAAATTACTGGGCAAATTTTCAAAAATATCGCCAACCTCCTTCAAAAGTGTGGATTCAAACCTCAGGAGCGATAGAATTTTATATGGGCTTGCCTTAGATGCTTCAATGAGGATTTTACTTTATTTTCAGATCAGTTTACCGCCTGTCCAATGGGCATGCTCAAATCGAGCGTAAGCCTTGAATATCTCTTGGAGCTCAACTGAGTTATTGTGCAGCTTGATATATATTTAGGTACTACCCAGCTTTACAAGATTTTTAAGAAAGGCAGGAACTTTCTATACTCTAATTTGAATTTTAGGATGAGCCCTTAAAATTGTACCTGGCTTTCATAAATGATGCCAATTGCAACTTCCATCGAAAACATTCACTTTGCCAACCACACTTTGCTTTAACCGGTCTTAGGAAACGCAGGTACCAACCACCGGCAGAGATTGAATAGAAAAGCCAATAAGTCTCTGACTTAGTGGCAACTGATTCCATGTAATCCGGTGGCCTCTTACTGGCCATTTACAACCAACCCATATACCTCAACCTCTCACCTTCTGCTAATTGAATTATCCCTTTTTGTCAACGTAACTCGACCTCCTTTCCCCTTCACTTCATTCGAACCTACGGTATACTCGTACTCTGCGTGTGACATAAGCTGCAATTTCCGCAGAATTCACTAGACGTCATTGTCAGATGTAGAGCGCGCACTGTCTAGCAAATCCATCTTGCGTGCTCTCCAATCCCAGTCGCACGTCGCACCCCGTCAACAACAATATACTCGTATACATTCAAACAAAATCCACCTACCCGCATCTACAGCCAGAAGTTAAATTGAGAGACAAAATAGGTAAATCAGGTGGAAATGTCGCGAGCAGAGTTAAACAAACACACAACAACAGAACATTTCATATCCGCGACAGCCAGAAATACAGAAGGGGGCGCCCGCCAAGGACTCGCAGCAACAGCAACGCGTACAAATAAATTATCAACTTGTGCTGCATAGTCTGCAGAAAACTACACGATAAAATCTACTTTGCGCAAAAGTTTTCCATCTTATACCAGAGTCCCACTCTGGGATACTGGAATCGTTCGTCCTTGCCGGTCTGCCAACCCGCCGTACAACTCTATTCCCATTTTGTATAAATTATTTGAGTTGAGCGCAAAATTTTACGCTTTATCGAATTACCTAACGGCGCTTTTTGCGCTACATTCACCGCGCGCTATAATTTTTACTTGTAGCGTTCCCGTTCGTCTGGCGGTGTACCTTGTACGTTTACACTGACACGGCCACCCTTAAGAAATGAAACTTGGTCTTCTTTTTTGCTGCGCCGCTGTTGCTGGTACTTGGAAAGTTTCGCAAAAGCCTGTCGGAGGATTTGGGTCTGAATAAAGTGCATCATCCAGAGGTACGAATGGTGCGACCTTCACGGCTTCTAAGCAGGGCCAAGCTGTATTTCATCAATTTATGTGATGAGCTAGTTGGTTTAAGTTTTTGCCTTTGGAATTGGACACTGGAGTTGGGACATTGATTATGGGTCAGGGGATTGGACCGGGGGGCTCATTAGAAGGCGGCTACTGTTAGACAGGCAAGTATGTTGAAATCCTTTTTTTTTAGATAACTCTGCAGTACAAATAGTTGAATAGACAGAACTAAGTTCTTATTTCACAGGAAAAATTGCCTGCTGAACAACGTACGCCTCTGAACAACGTACTAGCTGAACCGCATTTTAATTGGCGCTCAAGCAGCGTCGATAAATTTGCGAAAGGTGACGCGAGGCAGAATACTCATCGCCGCGTGTTATTAGTTTAAATATGTACAGATTGCTGCTGAAACAAGTTATGAACAGCATACTAGATGAACCGAATTTTAACTGGCGCCCAACATCGATAAATTCGTAGAACGTTGCCTCTTATGAAGCATTTGAAGCAGTATGACAAATTCGTCAACCAGCTTTTGTTATCTGCCTAACATATTGTTCGAGGAACTGGTCTGCATAGACCGTAGGACATTTTATCAACCCCGTCGTTTAGGCGAGGCTTCATTTACTATTTACTATTTACACTTACCAATGACCCACCAGTCTAATGTTTTAAGTTAGAGAGGGATCTTTTATTGAAGGGTGGTTGCACTTTAATTTACCAATTCTTCGGGACTGAAAAGTCGTCAAGATGTTTTGAGGCAATTCAGCAGAACGGTGAAGAATGGTTTCAGCTTTCTTTTCATGCCTCAGGCTTTTATACAGAAGTCACTGAACAACCTTTCGGGATAATTATTCTGCCAGAAAGTGAATCTCACAACCTAGTTAGCAAAGACTCATACCATTCATTGACTCACTTTAACCTATATCCCCTTTTGTACCCAGAAAGTGATGAAATTGGTCGCCTTATTGTGGTTTTTCTCGTCGCAAAAAGAAAAAGAAAAACAAAAACAGATTACAGGCTCACGCACTCACACTCTGCTCCTTCCCTTCCTATCGTTTTGCCCTATACGCAACTTTTTCCTGTGGGAAGCCTCTCCTCTCCACAGTTTTGCATACATTTTCAGATTTCTTCCTTTGTTTACACGGCCTACCGTGTTTTTTCGCATTCCATATCCTTATCTCGGCTTTTTCGTCATTTCCATTTCCATTCCGACTTTCTATCCACCTTCCATCTATCCTCATCCACCTATTCTATTGTCCTTTCGGGAAACACACTCGTACTCTTCCTTGTACACGTATACATTATACCCAGCCATATACACTCGGTTTCTTTTTTGCCGCTACAGACCCCAAGGGAACTTTTCAAAGATGAAAAACTTGCCAGGCCACAGAAAAGGTTACAAAACAATGTACACTCTACTCAGTGGTAGTACGAGCAGTAGTAGAGTTCCAAGGTCTGTTATAGCCCCGCTCCTTATCGCGAGGCAAATAAATAAATTTATTTAGCATTTCTACAGAGTTGATACATATAGATATATATGTAGTATAGACGTTTGTATCTTTGTGGGTACCACATACTCGTACCCAAGGAGTTTTCCCAAAGTAGCCCTTTGTTGCGTTTTGAATCGTCTTCAGTGCTTACAGATGGAGGACTTTCGCCGTCTAAGTTCTTATTGGCACTTGGGAAATACTAACATTCATCGTGCGGCTTTTGTAAGTGTGTAGATACTACAGTTTATTTTTTATATTTTTTTTTTCGTCCTTTTTCTGTGTATACAGAACACGTCTGTGGGCTTTTTAGTATTCCTTTGTTTTGAAATGAGTGCGGGATTTATAGTGGAGTTGGTTGTTGCTTGCATTCGTAAAATAATTGCGGAACTCAAAGCTATAGTTATGTGGCCAAATTGTAAAAAGTTCTGTGAATGGGGAAAGTTGTGGAAAATTCTGGTGAAAATTTTAGACAAGATTGTATAGTTCGGCCGGGAATTGAGCGACATTGGGGTGCTTTAAGGTTGACTCCACAGGTGGGGTTACAGTCTGACAAATTTGGCAGGAGTCGTTTATGTCCGGGGATATAGAAGGTATAGCCAAGCTTGATACAATTTTTGTAGGAAGGTGTTTTAAGCAATTTTTGGGACAGCTCAACAGGACAACCTCTGAACAGCATACTTCCTCCATGTTATAAAGGATAGCTAAAGCTTCTAAAAATCTGATTTGCAGACCAAAATAACAGACTTTGGGATAGGAAGGCATGAATAGGAAAGTCTTGGAAGAAAAACGCGCTCCCAAAAAACCTTAAAAGCTACTGGCATTGAAAGAAGTTTGACATTTATAGGGGCCTAAAGAAGTTTGACCTTTACTGTGGTACCTGAATAAAAATATTGATAACTTTGCAAATGGATCTACATGGTTCCTATATTTTTTCTTTTCGCAAGAATCAAGCCAAAATCAATCACATGAACTGAGCGCTACAACCTTTCAATTCCAATCTAAAAAGGTCTGTTGAAAATCCATCACTTCAACGGTCCGTCACTCACTTCATTGCCAAGTTCAAGAGCAACCTGATCTCTGTCTGGGCCATTCCACAACAGCCTAAGTAATTGCAAAAATAAAAAAATAAAAAATAAAAAAAACCTTAAAACAATAACTCAGCAATTTATTTACCACGACGACCGACGGTAAGAATGAGTTGTTTAAGGATTCCGGTGCCGTGACCACCATCATAATCATCAACAACATCGCATATTCGAAGGTTAATTGGAAACAAGTAAAAAAAGAAGAAGAAAAACCAAAGACGAGCCAGCAAAAGACTCCCACAAAAATAAACAAACACACCGAGCGAGAAATAGAAAGTCTAGGCAGCGAAGCATCGACGAAAAACATTGAACTTCAAGAGACCGCAGCACAACGCGCCCCTAATTGGGATCAATTAAGCCGAATAGACGACCGCACAGCAAAAGATGCTGATTTTGCATATATTCTGTTTTTCATCTTATCCGTTGGGTAGGTCTTTATGAATTTACATTCGTGTACGGAGTACGGTAGACGTCATCCAATTTTGCGGTGGCCATGTGACCACAAGATGCACACATAACGTGAAACCCCAACCTTGTGCGGTTTGAACTCCATTGTTGGCATATGGACTGGTGGGCCCTTCGGTAGACAACCAGTCGAGAGTCAGTTAATTTGTTTAATCAGTGCGGGGATTACTGTACAAGATGGCCAAGAAACAAAAGTCGACGAGGAATTAAATAACAATAACAAATGGGAAATTGAATTTTGTCCATCAAGGAGTATGCAAGTCGCTGTAAGTCGAATACTTGTCCCATGGCTTGCAGTGACCTCACTGAACCTTAAGTGATTTACTCAGAGCCATCTCTCAGGCAGAGAGATCAAGTGTGGGTGAGTGGCGGTGCCGGTGCTGGGATGTGCCATATTTCGGATGCTCAATTGTGCGTTTTACTAGTAGTCTGGTGGAAGATGGTATTTTATGTGAGGTTCGGTCGATTGGTTCGGAATTGAAATGCATAACGTCTGTGAATTTACAAAAATTCCAAGTATACATACGAGTATGTGTAGGTACTCTTTTGGTTGTCCTTGCAGGGGGAAAGTAATCTTTTGCGGTTGCTGGTGGGATAGACGCATTATTGAATGGGATTCTTGGGGATAATGGTGAGCGTTAATAAGGTTTTTAATGGCGTTGTGTGGTTTGAAGGGTAGACAGTGGCTGAGAAGGTCAGGGAAGCTTTTTCACGAATCCTTGAGTTGAATTAACTGGCGCCCAAACAGCGTCGATAAATTTGCGAAAGGTGACAGGCAGAATACTCATCGCCGCTGGATATTAGTCTAAATATGTACAGATCGCTTCTGAAACAAGTTCTGAACAACATACTAGCTGAACTGCATTTTAACTGGCGCCCAAGTAGCGTCGATAAATTTTCGAAAAGTGGCACGAGGCCGGCTACTCATTGTCGCTTGCTATTAATCTAAATATGTACTGATCGCTGCTGAAACAAGTTCTGAACAGCGTACTAGCTGAACCGCATTTTAACTGGCGCCCAAACAGCGTCGATAAATTTGCGAAAGGCGACAAGAGTCAGGCTATTCATTGTCGCTTGCTATTAGTCTAAATATGTACAGATCGCTGCTAAAACAAGTTCTGAACAGCGTACTAGCTGAACCGCATTTTAACTGGCGCCCAAAATGCGATACTGACAGTCGTAAAGTACCGATAAATTTGATTTAATCTTGCCTTTGCAATGAAGCCAAAAGAGTAGGTGAAACTTTCAAACTTGGGAGTAGGGATTTTTCTTAGTTCGTCTCCTCACAAATAACTGGCGCCCAAACATCGATAAGTTCACAGAACGTTGCCTCTTATGAAGCATTTAAAGCAGTATGACAAATTTATCAACCGACATTTGTTATCTGGCAAAAATGATATACTTCGGTATACAAAAGTGGGTACTTGGTCGCCAGTTTAACTGGCTCTCAACATTTTATAGATTAGGTACAATCGAATAGGTTTATTTTTGAATTCAAATGCAAGTTTAACAGTGCCCAACAATTCCCAACATCTTATACAAACAACTTTTATTCCCTCGGTTTCAACATTCACAAGAGGCCAAGCAGTCAGCCAGTACCATCGGCATTATTGTTTACACAGAATGCAGTTTCAACCAGCCAACCTATCAATTCCTACCGCTTCAATTAAATGGCGCCCAACGGGGCTTCTACTCTCTGGGAGTAAAACAGAAGCCATCAATAAAACCCCACGTTGACAGGCAATTCAGCACAAAACGGAGTGTAAACGCACTCACTTATAACACACCAGTTGCGCAATGGAAGCCCTGCGGTACTCCACCTAAAGCAACGGGAAGCAACACTTTCATTCTTCTGTAATTTGTAGCAGTTTCCTTTCCGCAAAGAAAAGAAAAATAATCTCATTCTCAACACTTGTATATTAAATCAAACCAACAGTTTCCTCTCCCTAAGAGTGCAGTGCGCTCTATTCCTTGATACCATCTTCCATATGCGAGTAGGTACAGCCAAAGGATTCATCTCAGAAAACAGAGAAAAGGCACTAAAAGAACGGACTCTTCCTCGTAACCACTTAATATTTTACTCCTTTTATGCAGCGGTTAGTGGTCTCCTTCTGAATGAGCCATCCTTTATTTATGTATGTGTGTATGGATGTGTGCTCCTGAATTGTGTTAGCTTTATCCTTAAATGATGATTTCCACGTCTGGTGATGACGACGGCGACGACGAATCATCTGCTGCTTCCATCCTTCCAACAAATACCACTACCAGAGTGTGTTCCACTATATCGCAGCAAGACGACGGCATAAAAAGAAAGGATAACTAAAAGTGCAACATTCGAGCGCATACACATACACACACACACACACACACAATAAATATATAATAAATGCCACAAAGGGAATGCGAACAAAAAAGCGAATATTTATATATGGAAAAACTATATGCGAAAAAAGACAACAAGTGATAGAAGCAGACGAGCAAGGATATCCTCGCAAAATCCGTTTGATAATGATGTATTGTGTGTTCACTGGTGTACCTATCTTCAAAAGAATAAAAGCGAAACATTCTGCAGTTCTATTGGTTTTTGCTGGTCGCTTTTCAAAAGGGGGGTGCCAAAGCATGCTGAAGAATCCTTTTTTCGCCGTTTTTTTTATTATTTTTTTTTGGTTTTTGCTAAGTGCCGCTGCCGCCACAACAGTAGCATCTGAGAGAAGAAACACTATCTACGTGTCCAGGACTATGAATTGTCTTAAAGATTTCTCTTCGTAGCAATGTATCCGTCTATCTGCAACACTGTGGCCGCAATTCGTCTCCTCCGCTGAGGAGTCTCCTATCCCGGGCACCGACTGCGCGAGGAGATGGGAAATTGCCAAAGCAATCATTTTCTTTGTGAGATACGCCTTTTGTGAATTTTCTCTCGCATAAAACACTTTTCGACTGACATTTGCCGTGCGATGAAAAGTAAATAGAGCCACTTTCCCACCACTGAAAATCCATTTTCCCGCACGACTTTTGCACGACTGACCATGACTCAGGCAGGGCGCACGACATTTTTTCACTCAGTCTTAGAGTCAGTTTGCTGTGTGCCTGTGCCCTGTGTGAAGTGGGCTAGTTTTTGGTCACCACGCAGTGATTTGTATGCAAAATGTGACAGAATCGAATCATAACCCGACCGAGGCTATCTGTGATGCATCAAAATTTGTCAAACGATCAGAATTGGCAGCGACGCAACGTGACACATGATTTATACTCGTTGATGAGAATTTTATTGTTAGTTTGGGGCGACTCACTTGGGCGGGCGTGTCGTTAAGATCTGACATCGAAGATCATGTGCGCCGATATGGCGTCTAATGCTGGCACTTTGTATGCATGGTCAGTGGCTGGTCACTATTAACTGGGGGGTGAGTAATGTTAACTATGAAGTACGTGCTTTGAAAGTGGGAATCGATATGCAAACGAGGTGATCGCATCGAATTTTGGAGAACCTGTAAATGTCGGAGTGGAGGTTTATTACCGGGGAGGACGAGGTGGAATTTGAAAAAGTCAGAGATGCAGTGGTTATTGATGTGAAAGATGATGGTTTTCGATGATTTTTTTTTTTTTTTTGATAATGTATACTGGCGTTCTGAAAGATCGGCCATTTGTTCCTATGAGTCCACCGATCTCCGCGAGTTACACATGAGCTTCAAATCTGTGGCCGAATCGGCGCCAACGTCTTATATGCAGGTTAATTTTAAATTAATTTATATTCAAATATTCCATCCATCCAATTCAAGAGTCGCGAGTTAAGGAAGCTCAAGTGGACCGCCGAAAACTCTTGATCTCGATCGGCACCGGAAACCAAATTTGCAAAAGGTGGCATGAGGCAGACTACTCATTACCACTTATTATCAGTTAAAATATGTAGAGATCGTTGCTGAACCAAGTTCTGAATAACTTACCAGCTGATCCGCATTTTAACTGGCGCCCAAAATGGGACACTGACAGTCGTAAAGTACCGACAAATTGGAATTAATCTTGCCTTTGTAATAAAGCCCAAAGAATAGGTGAAACTTTGACACTTGACAGTATGCAGCTTTGTTAGTTTGGCTTTCAGCTATTAACTGGCGCCCAAACATTGATAAATTAACTCAAATGTAATCTCCATACGGGTAGAAGAGAGATGTCGAACTTGTACCATTCATAAGGCTACTTAGGGGATGTCTGTCCGATTGTGGGGATTCCATAGACCACCACGAATAGCCCTTTTCACCTCAGATCGATTTCTAATTTTTGGTGAAATTAATTCAAGAGTTCTGAGGTATGATCTCCTCTTGATCATGGTCTAGAAAAAAAAACAAACTTTTGACAAGCTTTTGTGCAGGAACACATGCGACTTACTTCACTCGTAATTTATTCTTTGAACGTGCCCTTAGAATCTTTAAATGCATCCGAAGTCATGCGGCTTATTTATAACCAATACAAGAACAAAAACTGTTCAGCAGGTTCATTAAGAAAAGAAGATATACAGGGCTGTTTCAGGCATGGACTTGATGCCAATTCGTTGCCTATCGTTCTATCAAGCGGTTTTCAATCGAAGAACACCTCGCTTTAAGTGGCTTGAAATCCAGCTCGAAGGACCAAAACCCCGAATGCAATGTAGTACAACACTACCAATCACCCCGCTCCCATAAATTGCTCATGAATACCTACTCTCCATTAAATCAGTCAAGGATATTCATAAATTTCGCAACCATGAAAAGGCAAACGTCCATGCTATCGCTGACACCTTCTCCGACCCCATCGCACCTAATATAATGCTACATAATCTCCATTTGATCTTAAACAAGGCCGAAGAGCAAACACAGAAATACTCCCCCCGCCCCCCTCCCTTTGCCATCACGTGTGCATCATAGAGAACGCATCAAACACCGACATCCTCATCAGCATCCTGCCACTGCCACCGCCAAAAGCTGTGCAATATTTTGCTAAATAATAAATTAACGAAACGTTTTCTCGCGCGCGCTCACACACTCACAGACGGATTGATTAAAATTCCATCAGGCATCGAGTGGTGGCTTCCCTCTACGGCGCGTACTCCTACCCTGCCCAAAGTTGCACGTTCCTATGTTGAAAGCCTTCGCTATATCATGGAAGACCTATCTCAACATCCCTGGGGTGAGTGTGAGGCATGGCAGCAAATTAATGAAAGCGATTCAATAATTTGTTGAGACAGCTTTTAAGCTCAGAGTGGGTCTGGGGTATAAGCTAGACGGCCCCCCACCTACCGACCCATAGATACGTGTATGCGGTTGCAATTTTCATCCAGCCAGCGTATGGAAATTAATAAAAATAAACTCACCTTCTGGACTGTCAATTTCATAGTACATTTATCCACGATACAAGCTTCTCGATCCTGAAAGTCCGCACCAATGGCTTAAAATTAAAATCGACACTTTGAAGTCCCAACCACCGAAAAGTCAACAACTGGCCCGTTTAAGAGCTCGCAGTTTTTTTTTTAAAAAGACACACACTGACGTGTAGGTGTAGGCGCTCTACAAAAATTACCACACAACGAAGTTGGTAGTTTTCTAAGAATCTGCTGACAGATGTTCAAAACCTCCACGTAGCTAGGCCATTTGTATCCGTCCAAAACGAAAAACCGCGATTCAAAGACCCACATAAATAATGCCTACAGCCGAAAGGAAAACACTACGCGAAACGACAAAACAGAAGACAAAAAAAAAAAAATACCATACTCTGCATATTCTGTCGTGGACCATCGACAACAGGCAAAAAAATGTCCTTCCGTCGTCTTGTCTCTGTCACACTTGAGCGCATACACGCACTCACGTACGTGACTCCACTCACTCACACATCCGCGCTAATAGGAAATGAGATTTCCTACATATGAGAAATTGAGAAATCCCACTTGGATTCGGCTTTAATTTTATTTTTATTTATTGTGATTTTTCTTTTCCACTTGAGCGTTTCGACCCTTTTCGGTTTCCTACCAAAATCGCGCGATAAAGTTTCACAGAAAACTATCTGCTGAGGGTTTTTAATTTTTTTTTTCTAAAAAAAAAAAATTGATTTTTTTTCAACTTCAAAAGGATGCTAGAGTCCTTTAGAATACAAACAAAAAATACTATGCACTCTGGGTATGTTAAATTTTCTTTTATTAAAACGTTAAGGTTTGCAAAACTGACGGGCGAACACTGGTCGACTGAAAACTTTGCTTGCAAATCCGTAAAGGATGCGAAAATTACCGTCGTTTTTGGTTATTGTGTGTGTGTGTGAGACAGGATGCCAACACGTCATGCGCTGGAAGGAGATGAGTGTATATGCAGGAAATGCTGTTGCTAAATATTTTTTTTCTATGCCTTTCAGTTATCCTTGCATTTGGCAATAGAGAGAGAGAGTTTTTCAATAAGAGAAAATTCCAGGATGTCCCTTTTGCATCGAGTTGAAAATAGTTCCACCAAGAACCAGGAACCAGGGTGCCCCTATTCAAATGAAGTTTGAGAAAAGCATGAAAGGACATTTCCCAGAAATCCGGGAAAAGCTCTGCCCTCTGTGAAAATGGTGCTCTGCTCGAGTTGAGATAGAGTTTCAGCCTTTTGACGTGAATGCAGAGCTTTTTCCCTTTGTCGTAAGTAGTGGTGTTTAAATTGTCGTGTATTAAAAAGTTTTCGGTACGAAAATTCCAACGCATGCAGAAGGGAATTGTGTTTACTGGAATGTCATTTAAAGCTTTCAGCCATTCATGAGAATGAGAGAGTGGCGGCAGTGCGCAGGAACATCTCGCAAATCGCAACCCCTCAAAGTTAACGAAAGTTTCCCCTGCAGCTTTATTCCAAGAGAAATGGAACTGGGAGTGGGAATGGACTCTCTCTCTCTCACTGTTTCTAGTGGATCTGGATACTGGATAGTGTTCTCCTTAACAGGAATTCCCCAAAATAACATAGGGGCTGCTGAAGTTCAAAGCTCCTACTTTAGGTGGCGCTTCAGACTAAATGTCCCGAAAGCACGTTTGTCGGTGCTTCTGAGAGTGCAGGTTCTATTCCCGTAGGGAAATGCAAGCTTTCCGCTTCAGCATTCAACGGGTTGGTGGGTTTGTGAAAACTTTGGATGCTGTTGCAAATGGTTGCAATTGGTAAGTGTGATCTTGAAAGTATGCAATGAAATTGTCGGGTTAGTGTGGTTTTAATTAGGAATTTACATATGAACGGGAACGACTGCGGTTTGGCTAACAACTTTTGGAGTTCAAAGTGCCATTCTCTGCTGTAACCCGTAAGCTAAGGATAGGAGAGCTTTCTTTATATAGGATCGGTGGAGGAGTATGGTTGCACAAACGAAGGAGCAGTGAAATATCAAGGAGATTTTGTAGGTTCAGTGGTTAGTGTGCTAGAGCGTAGAGTCTCAGGTTCGATTCCTGGAATGACACAAAAATTGCAACTTAAAGATTTTTTTTTTAAACTGAACAACATCTCGCAAACATACAGGGGCATTACTTATTTTGATTTTAAGTTTAATTAATTTTAATGTTGATTAATTAATAAATTAAAATTAAAATACTGACCAAGGAGCTTCTCAAGCAAGACATTTAGACTTTCCATACATTTGTAGGTATATTTCAGGCTACCCATAATAAGAACCCACACAAAATAAGTAGCTGGGGGGAGCGAGACCTCGGGACCTATACGGTTACGGACCAGTGGTTGAATTACCGCAATCGTGATCGAGTAATATGTGACTGAATTTGCTTGTAGTTAAAATCTTAAAAATTCAGTGACGTATGGCTCCCTCAAGGATGCGATAATTCGGCCCCTGTTGCGAAAACTCTTTATTAATCATTTCACAGGTAGTTAGGTTGTAGGGCGGAAGAGCATTCAAGGAGCTCTGGCAATGCGGCTTGTTAAAGGAACCTATTGTGCCTTCGTAGGTAGTTAGAAGCGATCACTGTTATTTATGTTTCCAAATTTTACTTTACAACTTGAAGAGATATTTTATATGCGCCGAAAACTAGGCAACGTTTTATTGTTATTGAAGCGAATGACTGGTTTGAACACAAGCCATGAAGAATGAAAGGTAGATCCACCACGATCCCAGAGAAAGAAGCGCTGACAAAGTCAAAAATTGTCCATCAGTAGTTAACTTTATGTGGCCCATAGAAACTACGAAGGTTCAGGCCCCAAAATGTTCTTAAGTAGGTTAGAGAGCCATTGGTTGCTGAGATGAGCTACAGGTCTTGAATTTAAAATCAACCTACGAATAGAACAGGAAGCATTTTAAAGGGTTTTAAATTTAGGTACTAGGTTTGCTGTTAGTAACAAATTTTGACAACCACTTACTCAAACAGTCTGCGTGAATCAGAATCAGAATCAGTTAACCGATTGTGATGAGATAAAAACCAAAAAATACTGCTCCACATTAAGCCCCAGGTTTTCTCAGCAAACTTAAACCGATTGTGCAAACATTTTCAACGTGATGCCAGGTCAAATCCACAATAAAAATCCAACTTTTAATAATTTGATTCAGTCCTTGTTGAGGACCTCTGAATGCTCTGCATGCTAACACTGTAAATCGACTCCCGACGAGGCCAAACATCCCAAAGCCAATACTTACTCCATTCTGTGTCACCTCCGAAAGCTACGACTTAGTCTAGAATTTATCTTCCAGCAGAAAAGGACCCTCATGTACCTACTTCTACTTTTCAGTTCATTTAATCACACATACACGTCGCAATTTTGCCAAATGTGTTTTGCGACTCCCATTACGGTGTCATTTACCCCATTCTAAAGAAACCTTCGTCGGGATACGGCCGCCTTTCGAGGATAAATAAAAATGTTGACAGGAGTTGAGGCAGAAAAAACAAAATCACATCGTCACCATTCAGTCTGGCAAAATAAATCGACAATGAAAAAAAAGAAAGAAAGCGAAAGTCAACTTTGTCTCCCCTCCGAAGAGTATCGTCCTTTTCCGCGGCATCTTCAATTGTCGTCGCCCCATTTTAGGCGCATCCCCCCCATCCACCGGGCGTTAAATCCAAATTGCACAATAAAACCAAATTAGGATGAAATAAATTTACTACTGCACGACGCAAAAATTATCCTTTTCCACGAGCCGTCGCTCCACCCCCGACCGTCAGTCTGTCGCGCTCTCAAATCTCTGGAGGTTGTTGGTGTTTTTTTTTTTTTATCGCGCAAGAGAGTAAAGCATGAAACGCAGCACTTTACAAGGATAAGCACGGAAGGAAGAATTTTTATTGCAATGTTTGCTCACTCAACGTTTATGATGATCACTTTAAGCCATTTTTATGGCCGCACATGAGTTATTTAAGGAGCCTCATTCGCTGCTATACACCCGACGACGACGACTACAACAACGACAACGAGGACGACGTAAAACGTGAGGTGGGCATATAGGTGGCAGGCAAAAGGATACTCTTGCCATTACACACAGAGAGGAGTCAAGAAAGAGGAACACACATAAAAAAAAAAAAAAAAAAAAAAAAATTGTATCCTAGGTGAACAACGAGACACTTAGGAGCGCATCATCATGAATTTGCACAGAGCGACGACGACGACGACGACTTTGCGCAGGGATATTCAACGAGTATTCATAGTCAGCCGCCAACACCCTCTACTGATCTATGGTGGTAAAAATATCAACAGGAATACAGGCGAGAAAAAAAAAGAAGAAGAATTCCGCTCGCAATTGCAGTGTGAAGAATATAATTAACAAGATTGTCGCCTACAGAGCGCGGCAGAGGGGGATTAGGACATTTGCATTTACCACCTACATAAATACACCGAGAGGATGAGAGCCTTCAAGGATGGGGGTTATTATTAATGTGGATAGCGGCGCAGTGTTGCTGTTTCTGGTGCGATATCCCAATGAATATCTGCATAAATCCTTACCGGAACGGCTTAGGCAACCGGGACGACATAGACTCTCATTGTGAGTCTGGTGTGTAGTATCCTTGTTGCATTTTTGTTTTGCAAATTTATGATTATTCGTGTTTTTTTTCCTTCTTTTTTTTGCTGTGGCAACTATACCTACAACACTTGGGCGCACGTATGTGTGTAGATATAGTATAGTGGGATTTTGTTATATTAATGTTTGGCTTCACCTCCTGCCAGGCAGAGGCAGAGGACCGTTTAAAAAATTCCAAAGTGCATGAATCCGCACTCGTCGGGTGCGGTGGGTATAGTCGTGCGAACGGCCCTTTGGCTTTGGGTTAGGAGAACGGATTCTGTCTGAAGTAGGTTTTGTAAAGATATCCAACTCAATGGAGGCTTCTTTGCTCTTTCTTTCTCAGTCTGACTCTCTCTCTCTCTCTCTTTTTCTCATGCCAATCTGAGCTTTCCATGAAAATTACATAAATTCCTGCACCATAGTCCTAACGATGAACTGTGCAGGGTATGCTGTGCTGATGCCGCCGCAGGGGGGCTTGGGGCCCGTTGTGGTGCAAGATTCGCCCTTGCCGTCTGTGGAGAGAAGACGAGGAGGTTTTATGTTATTAAGTTGTTTGGTAGGTGCAAGTGTGCAATAGATATCCGCTCGAAGGGGACCATGCAAGGATGCACACACAGGCACACTCACGTTTATTGAGAATAGTTTGCTTTTAATATTCCTTGAGTGATGCATTAGGGTAATCGAAGGCATTTCAGATGTAGAAAATGTAAGTTGCAACTCATGTTTTGGTCTGTCAAACCGAGGCACGTCCTGCAAAGTAGTAAATAAGGAAGAGTTCATATTTGACGTAGTATTATAGTGGTACAGAGGACTCGAAAAGGAAGTTGCTAAGTTGCGATCAAACGATATCGATAGATTGATTCAAAGGCGCGCCAATCCGCTGCTTGTTGCGGTTCTAAAATGCTCTAAGAACGGAAGGGCTGAAGCCCCCCTTTTTCAGCTCGGGCATTTCGAGATTTTTCAGCGGCAATTCTGGGCTGGAGTATGCTGTCCCGCTTAGCTAGCAGCAAGTTTTTGATCAGAGAAAAGCAGGGATTCTCATAATTTGCAAGCTCAAGTGAACCGGGTAAAACTCTAGCCCTCGCGCCGCAAACTATGTCTGATATCGCGGATCCCAAGGTACGGCTTCTGAGCTGGGGCACGCGCTTCACTTGACTAGACATCGTTTCCTTGAACCTACATACATTATCTGTCGGCCTGCCCGTTTTGAACTCCCTTCCAAATGTGAGTGTGAATTATATATGATGAATGAAAAATGTCCAGTAAAGAGCGACATCTATATCAGTTGTGGTAAATAGCCTCAGAAATGAGTGCAGCAATCAATTTCTCCATGTGTCGACTTCAACTAAAACTAATTCGCATAATCCTCAAGAAGGCAGACCCCTCCAAAACCATTTAAACTTCCTTGAACTGGTGACTTGTTTCTTCCTTATATAAATCACCATTCACAACCCCATTTAAAGCAATGCCTGTCTCCGTTTAAAGCTCTCGCCGCCCAACTTTCCAATTCACTTCAAAGGCAGTCCGACGAGTAACCTTTCCGAGCCGAAAATGCATAAAATTTCCTCGCAAAATGGTTGAAACCTCCCCGGAGGATTGAATGTGAGTAGGTATACATATTGCTATGCAAAAAGTCAAATTTTCCGAATTCTTCATTGTGAACATGTGTGTCCGTGCAAGCGTATATGCATTCGCCTGCACCATATGGAGCACAAGAATCATTTCATGGAAAATTATAATTTTATTAGTTATGAAGGGATCGCATCGCGTATCCTTGCAATTGCATATACAACAGGCCCCAACAACAGGGTAATAACAAGTTAAACGGTTTTCACTTGCGAGTGGGGGTTTATCTTTTTTTTTTCCCAGTTTTTTCTGCTCAGTCTATGGAACTTTACCTTTTGAATGCGAACTGTGTTGCATATGGAGGACGAAGTAATGGGTTTGTTGCACGTCACCATATCCTGTTGAACAAGGCAAGGTGTATACGACTGTTGGACGTAGTGCGGCAGTGACTTTAAGGTTTGCTAAACTAAATGTTTTCAACTGTGTTATTCTCCTCAGCCTGTGGACGGTTTTCATGTATTTTGTGTGGTCATCGTGGACAAAAGGATATAGTTGCACATAAAATGAAGATGTTGCTTTGTAAGATTGTTGACTTACTGATGTACGAAAGGGAGGGTGTGGGGTTTTGTATTTTATTGCCACTTGTCTTGCCTTGGGTGCCTTGAATGCTGTTATCCTTTCTTAATGGCTAGAACTGGGATTAAAGTTATTTGAGAACCTAATGCATTGTAGGGCAAATGGTGTGTAGAGTGAAGAACTATTTATTAAGCCCAGAATTATCCAAAAAAGGATTGCTCAATTTTGCCAATTTTTCCATTCCAAAAACAGCAAAATTTAAGGGTGGGTATGTAGAATGATGTGGCCAATGTGATCAGACGGTCTAAATGCAGCTAAATTTAAAATATAACTGGAGGTTTAAGTAAGAGATACCTTGTATATTGCATTGACGTGATGATCAGTAGCTTTTAACTGATCGACTGCTAGTTGGATCAGCTGCTGGGAAGATCAAAGGTGGTGGTGGTCTTAATACAAAGCTGTAAAGATCAAAGGTGGTTTTAATTCAAAAGATGGCGATCGTGTAAAATCAGACAATATTAAGGACGCAAAAGGCTGAAAAGCGATCGTATCCGAGTTGAGTGGATCAGCGATCCTTGAATATCATTTACGTGGCACACAAAATTGACTCGTTTAAGCAGATCACTTCCTTCGGTATATAGAGAAGATCGTTGATACTTGATGATCATCCACAATATGAATATGGCACGTAATTGAACCCAAAGTGATCGCAAGTATTAGAAAATTATCTACCCAAAGGATCACTTGCGATCACTTTGGGTTGATCATTTCCTTTGGTATTGACCTTTTTCAAATGATCACAATGGCCCCTTTTCCGGTTTAAGTAAGATTTTACTATTTATTCAACGAAAAAGACTGCACACATACGAAAAGAAGTGTTTCGTAATGAATTTGTTGGCCATAATTTGTAAAGATCGCTTTCCATGGTCAATTTCGTAAGGATTTCAGTTTGTAGGGCTTGCATACATTCCGCACTGATCATAGAGTACTAGAAGTGTGTTTTAAATTATACCTTGCTAACTCCATGCTATTCGAAGATCAGTTGTCATCAAGATCAATTAGGTAAAGTTGGTATACTATAATACAATTTTTATTGCGAGCGGTTAAAGATGACAAGAATCTGTTTCACTGCTGAATGATCACTGATCGGCAGAAGAAATATTTTTCACAAGAGTTCGATATAAAATCCTTGAATAGGGTCTAAAAAAAATGTAGGCCTCATTCGAATGGCTGTAAGTTTGTCACCAGAGTGCGATATAAAACCCTGGATATAAATGATCTACAAAAAATGTAGGCCTCAATCGAATTGCTTTAAGTTTTTCCAGGACTTGATCGTAAGACTCCTGGCTGGGATCACTGGCGCTCACTGATCTAATATTCAAAATTTGTGGAGTTCTTAGGATGCCCAAGCAAAGACGTGTCTTGCAGCAGTCATTCATCAGGACTGCGGGCAATGGGTGGAATTTTTTTCAAACTATTTGCGAAAAACCTTCAAGCTCCATACAACCCTTGCGGCACAAAAACGAACCTCGCATGTTTGACTAAAATGAACCCACGAGTCTACAATCCTAAGATGCATGAGCTAACACTCAGGAAGTGTCCTAATCAGAAAATGAATCATCACTCGGGAATTCCCTTGCCATTTTTGTCCATCCAGATGCGAAGCAACTCAATAAATTCTTCCTTCTACAAACAAAATGCAAACAATGCACGCAGGACAATATACAAGTACATGTACACACAAACGAGAAAATAAAAATCACAGAAAATCGCAATTGTGTCCTTCGGATAAATAACGTAGAAAATTCCTCTCGGGAACATGGTCAAGCGGCAGAAACAACATACAAACGCCCCCCTCTAGTAATTTAATTAAGAACTTACACACAATGCAGGAGAACAGCCACACATACAAAAACATATACAATCACGCCGCATCCGTATTCCCCACAGTCCATTTGTACTGTGTGTACAATTCTCTTTTCCACTGTTCTAAGCACAGATTGTGTATACAGAAGGGAAATTCAAATATTTATGTGGACATTTGAGATTATCCTTTTAACAGAAACACAATTGAAGTGACCCTCGAAACAGTTTGACTGTCAAAACACTGGCTTTGAAGATAAGGAAAAGGATTATTAATCAAAGAATTTGACTTTGCATTATGTGTGTGTGGATTTGACACGATAAAAGGACATTCGATGTGCCCGAGCCCCGTGCCATATGTGTCTGGTGCGAAGGTGTCAAATATTTGCACAATGGATGGGGTCAAATTGAACTTGTCACCCAAATCGCCACCCGGAGAGAGCTGACTGAAAGACTGTGTGCCCTTCTTACACTGACTGAGTGGCTACTAATTTGCTAAAGTTGAGAGGATCCTTTGTCTTCGTTGTTTTTTTTTTTCTTATTATTATTTTTGTCTTGAATGAAATTCCAAACCATAAATCCGTCAGTTTGGTGAGCAATTAAAAATAAATCACTCTCCTGTGGTGAGCTGGAACTAACTCTGGCACTCTTTCTATTACTCGTTCACCCCACACAACACAGCTGCCCTCAGCTCCACAGATGAAAGATCCAGCCAGCCAGCCACCAGCCAGTAGGTAGCTGCATCGCCTACTCGATTATGGTTGAGATATTTTCTCCTTCCATCGTCTGGCTTTCAGCAATCGTTCCTTGGAGCCACATAGATTCCCGGCTAGTGCTTCGCTCCTCTTACTGTGTGCTTCTTACAGGGAAAACCGTTAAAAAAGAAATAATGTTTCTCAACCCATCCCAGCGAAGGGAGCACAGCAAGACGAAAATCACGATTAAAAGTGTGATTATCCCTTCCAGTGGTAGAGCAAATCGTTGGGTGCCTTCTGGCGATGATGGACCCTTTCTAGTGCTGGTCGTCCTCCGGCAACTTAGTCGTAAGTATCCAGTGTGCATCCTCTTGTGCGGACATGATGAAGATGTCGCCTTGGCATCGTATATAATGTGTGCTGCGCTCTGAACACACATAGAAGGGGCGTCCTTCCACCACCGCCGCCGCCGCTCGTTGACAGTGATGTTGAATCATGAATTCATGGGGACTCTCTGCACAGCCATGATGTAGATCTCACCTAGGTATCATAACCTTAACATGCTCTACCGGTGCGCCGTCATAAAGCCGTGTGCCCTCGTCCTTCACATGCTGTGTGCGGTGGAGAACTAACAAAACACATTGTTATATCCCCCGCGGGAGGATACAAATAAGGTACCGTCGTCCTGGATGACTTTGTGTACGGTACTGATAACCATGTCATCTCCTTATATAGTGTCTTGTAAGTTTCGTCTAAACAGTTTTTAGTGAGTCTTCTTCTCTCATTTTTGTGGTCCTTAAAGCGGTTTTACAGTGTCATATAAAGCCTGCAGCGTTGCCCAAGTGCGGAGAGTTATGGTTCACAGTTTCAAAATATTATGATTCATCCCATGATGGAGGAAGATTTATAGCTCTGGTGACCTAGTCCCTGTGAGGCTACAAGGGACCTATTTGTTGCTACAAGTCCAAATGTAATTTAAGTTGATTATATACGTTTTACAGGCCCGTCGGGCATTATGGAGATTGCGGATAATATAACGCAGATTGACCAATTGCAGTTCGCATTTCCACAATTTGTTACCTTGAACATCGTTTACGAGCTATTTGTAAAACTGTTCATCACGAGTGATGGTAATTTAGAACTGAGGGATGATTGTTGGACCTTAAAATTTACCATTAGATTTGAGTCTTTGAGATTATACACAAAATAAAGAGAAAGAGTTTTTAAATTGCTTAAAGAAATTTGATGGGATAGCCATCTATCATGGGATAAGATTCGAGATAAACACTGCGAATTAATGGGAGAGGAATATTAGGGCGTGGAAGAGCAGAAAAATCTGTAGTCATGGGACGGTGGTATTGTCATGTTTAGCAAATTTTGTGTCATGAGACTATTTGGGTGTTAAATCGATTGAAGCCGGACACATAAAACCCGTCACCTAAATTGTACGATTTTTTGCGATTAGGTATGATATAAATATCACGTTAGAGATAAATGAGAGAATCCCTCCCGAAAAAAAACACACATCGAAATAAAAATGCTACTGCCATGGAACATTTTCAAATTTTATGAACAAAATTTGTATCATGAGAGATGCATTTTATTTGGATTCGACCGAGCGAGAACGAAGAGTTGCATAAACTGATTCATAGCTGATTTGATTTTCCTATAAGCGTGAAATAAACTGAAAACTTTGTGTCATGAGAATAAATTTGTCTTTTGTGTCATGAGAGATGCATTTTATTTGGAAAGCACCACGATTTGACCGCGGTAGAACCAAGAGTTGAATATACTGATGCATAGCTGATTTGATTTTCCTATAAGCGTGATAGAAGTATCATGGAATAGTGATGACATTTTTGTCACACGAGTGTCTGCTAGGAGGAGTAAAGCAAATGTAAACCCGTCAATATAAAACGCTAATGCAATGAAACAAATTTTTATATACAGCAAACTTTCTCTCATGAGAATAAATTTGTCTTTAAAGCAGCAGGAAGTGCTGTTCGTAGTAGTAAAAAACACACACACGGACGTATATTTTACGTTTAATTCAGCTTGATAGATATATCATGAGACATTGTTGAATTTACTGCAGTGTGGAGCTATTGTATGTAAACGTCTCAGGTCTGAGGAAGGATATACAAACCATGGACTCATTCTCAGATTCGTACCTAAAAGAAAGTGCTCTAAAGTTGATATTCTTGCCAAGGCTAAGGCAGAGCAAATACCCTCAAATACGTTTCTTAATGGAAAATACGATGTGGCTCTGGAAAAGCGCATGAACCTTTCCAGTGTATAAACAGGGGGTACAATAGACCAAAAGGTCGCAGTGAAATAGACCTTTTCTATTATTTTTATTTAGGTCTGAGGACCTAAGCAAAAGAAGTACAGTCAATCAAATACCGTAGATAGTTAAGTAGCATGCAATATCTATCGTGAGAGATTACAACAAAATTATCAAAAATCACCTCAAACTCATTGGTTATGGTCATGGCTCAAGATTTATGACACCTGCCAAATGTGCGATTTTGTTTCAATGTTTGCCACGATATTCCCCAGCCGAACATCTTCCTAAAGATGTAAAATAAGTCGCTGAGCCCTTTCGAAAACCACATGCTTATTTACATCCGTCAAAGCGCCATATGGTGACACCAAACGAGGCCACTGTAACACAATCTCAAGGCCCTTGATAGCATTTATAAAAAAAAACATACCCACTCCGCTCATCAAACGGATAAATACCCGCTCATAATGCACCCAGCTACCCCATTCGCACATCCCATTCGCAAGGCTCCAGTTTATTATCCCATTCCGCCCACTTCACTTTCGTCCCATTCCAGGCATATCACCTCTTGGAATTTTCTAATTACACCATAAAGTTATGTTACTATTAAAACGAATTTATGCCCTCGGCTATAACTTTTGCGGGAAAACTTACACGGTGTAGTAGACACCCAACCGAATAGGGATATAGCACACTGGGATATCCATATACCTATACCCAGGGAAAGACGCAACCAGCACAAGGGAGCGAGAGACTTTTCTTCTGCAGCTTTCGAAGATTTACGACGATTAATGACACTTAATCCTTCGGATGAAGGTTGGATACACAATCTTCCACCCAAAGCCTAGCCACCTACACCCTTGCAGTAAATGTTTGCGTATACCTACACTTGATATATATATATATATATATATATAAAGATACATGGAGCTAATGTACTCACCTCTTTGCACTAGGAATGCGTTATCCCGTTCCAATACCAAATCAGTTTCGTTTATGTTAACAGTGTCTTCGGAGATGTTGTCCGAGTTGCGGGCCGATTGTGTTGGATTGTAGTCGTAGGGATTAGATCCGTTTCCGGTAGTTATATTGGGTGCGGTCGACTTGTAATGATGTTGAAATGATGCCGCCGTCGACGATGGGCGATGCTGTTGTGGCGGTGTATACGGATTGTTGTAAATATTACGACCACCGATTAAATTGTTCGCCTGAGGATGTTGTAGCTGTTGTTGTTGTTGAGATTGATAGCTGGCAGCGGTCGTTTTGTCGCTATTGGCGATTGGAGTTAATCCATTAATTGGGTAGTGACGGGATTTACCTGCAACAATAAAATGGCGTTGGGAATTTTTATTATGATGGGTCTTTGTCGTTACATAAGGGATGGGTTCACCTATATAAAACGGGAGTGTCATGACTACCGACAGACTAAATAAACAAATAGATGGAAAGCGGAAACATAATGACTCGGTAGCACCATTAAATGGTGCTCTTGGAGAATTGGATACTGAAGCTTGTAAGAGCAATACGATTGGGTGATGGAGCTAGGTATTACATGCCACATAAAGGTATTCATAAAGAAAAATGTAGTCTTTCTCAGTGCAGTGGTTTTTACGCTGAAATGGGCGCCAGTTAAGCGTACCTACTGTGGATTGAGCTGGGAAACTTCCGGGCAAATATTTCTAAATACTCCACTATAGCAGTTGTCACCTTTTGTAGCAAAGAAGATATATAATAGCTTAACCTTTACAAATTAAGAAAAATACCAATAGCGCACACAAATGTGCGCAAACAGAACTGCATCATCTTCGAGGTGAGCACAATACAAAAATGTTGTGGCAGATAATGCTCGATTGATTTGTGAATCCTCCAATATAAGCGACATTTCAATAGCGCACGCCAATGTGCGCAAATAAAACTGCGTTATTTATGACGAGAGTGCAATGCATGCGAATAAAAAATCTTGTGGTAGATAATCATACCGCGAAATCATCGCCGCATGCTCCCTTAAGTTGCTGAATTATCCAATATTAAGCTTAATTTCAATAGCGCACACCAATGTGCGCAAGCCAAATGGCGCCATTTATGAAGCAATTGCAATACATGTGAAAACACAACATCTTGTGGAAGATAATTTTACAGCGAGATCATCGCCGCATGCTTACTTAACTTCCTAAGTTATGTGCGCAAAGTAATTGCAATATATGAGAAAACACAACATCTTGTGGTAGATAATCATACCACGAGATCAACGCCGCATGCTCACTTAACTGAGTGCAATAAATGTGAACACAGCATTTAGTTTTAGATAGTTGTTACCGCGACTCCATCGCCGCATAATCACTTAAGGTGGTCACTAGAGCGCACCCATTCTTAAACTATGTGCGTTAAGCATTTCAAAACAACGTAGATCCTACATTTTTAAACAATTTAACTTGAAGAACATTCAGAGTGGCGACTTGCCTTATCCGCACTTTGTATGTGGGATACAAATGCGCACACACTACTTTTCCAATTCAACAGGGTAGTGTTAGGTCTTTTACTTTTAAATTTGCGATGTAGAACTTTTCTTTGATCTCCCACAATCTGATCCTCGTTTTCGCACACCCAACAACAGTGAGTTTAAGTCCCCCTTTACTTGAAGTAATGATCCCCTCTCCATAGTGTCCATCCACTACAACTCGCACTGGCAAAGTTATCTATCCAATCCAGCATAGTTATTTGTTTATGTACAATAGTTCTATATTTCCGTGTCCGAAGGATGCATCATTCTAAATCCCATTTCTCTAATCCCTGGCAAAGAGAGAAAAAAAAAAAAAAAACGGCATGTACTTCAACACCACTCATGCACATCTGCCATTTCTCAATTAACGAATCCTTTTTCCACTCTCCTCTATACTCGAAATAAATTTGCATAAAATTTCCCGAAAATCACCCCACCTCTGCCTGCATGTGTTCTCTCATTCTCCACACCCCGCAACCATTCAAATTCAAGGGTTGTTGCGCATTTTATAGTGCTTCACAAAAAAGAAAAAAACATCTCTTCACTATTTCACTATTTGCCATCCGTTTTTCTTTCTTTCTTTTTTCCTTTTTTGCCTCCAGCACTATTTTTCTTGTTTGTATCCTTTTGTGCATATATTTGGTTGGTTCGCTCTCACATCCATAACAATAACTGTTTGTTGTGATTTTATGTGTTTCACACATCATAATCATCATCCATCCACCATTGTCTATATCTATCCATCTATCTGACTGAGTGACTGAGCGAGGACTGGATGGATGTAGAACTCGGCTCGTAGCCCCATCTCTAGCATGGAGTCGGAAAACTTATTCAACCCTTTAATTACGAATTGAAATATGGCAATGTTCCAATTAACCAATTTTCTACCATGGCTTTGTGGCTGTGTGTGTGTGTCTGAATGTTTGCCTTAACGAATGAACAACACAAACGAACCGAACTGAAGTTTTGCATAATCATTTCATGTGTGAGGCTAGGATTTGATGGGGATCACAGCATATAGCAGCATCAGCGGAATGATGGAAGGCGAATGTGTCAAGGGTTGATGCCTTTTTGGTTTGTTTTATTTTTCGGTGGAAAACAAAAATAACAACAATGCAACAACAACAAAAAAAGAAAAAATTATAAAGTTGAAGATAACAAGGATGCGAGATGGTAATGGCGGGGGGATTTTTAATGCGAACATTTTAAGTACAAGAGTTCTATTCATCAAAAGGATTCGCATGAAGGTGCCTAGTGTCGTGCCACGCTTGGTGTTGAGTGTTCTGTTAGATCAAGCTAATGAGGTGACAGTTTAGATTGTGCTAAGCGCCATAATCAAAATGGTTTGGATGAGGGTTCGATGGGCAATTCCACGGCAATAGTTAATGACGAGTAAATGTTTAACTTTTGCTGGTTTCAACTTTGCGCACATTGGCCGTGGGTAACTATTTATCATAGTGATAATCAGAAACTGAACTTTGGTGGAAATAAGACCTCTCAAATGAGGGATGTATTCTTAAAAATGAGTGGAATGCTTTTGTCAAACATTTGGACGAGGAAGAGGGGAATGTGGACACATATACCTAAAGTTGGGCAAATCGATTCCGCGTTCCTTTCCTATCAAGAAACTGTCACCGAACCTACATTTGAAATGCTATGAAAGACTGCGAACGTTCATTTCACGAATAAATATGCTACACTTACATTAAGTGTGCGCTACGACTTGATCGTTCCTGTAGAAGCATTGGAAGTCGCGATGAATTTACTGTCGGTTATTTGCTTTTACTGAAATGCTTCGGACTAGGCTGGTTCAATCTCCAAGAATGACAAGTTGAGAAATTTCCACAAATAAGAAACAAATAATAACTTTAGTAAACTCTGAAAGCGATGTCAATGCATTTTTTAACCTCATTCATTCATTCAATCGTTAGTTCGTTCGTCAAATTGTTGTCAACGCCAAGGTATAAGGAGTCTAATACATCCATAAAATTGGCCCATCGGCATTCACTTATTGAGGAAGGTGATTCAAAAGCTATTGGAGGTCACAATACGTCAGATTCATCGAACTTAAGCCAGTATACTTATTTTTGTTTGCGCACATGATGTGTGCGTTTGCTTATTTGAGTGTGCGTTTGCGTTTCTTTTTAAGAATCTGTCAACGACACACGTGTTCCAAGTGATGTGACGGAAAAAAGACGATGTATGGCTTCTGAAACGGATTTAAAAAAAAAAACTTTAGATCGTTTAAAAACTTGTAGTCACTAACACACATATATAAGAGTTCCCTGAGGTCGTTAATGTACACAAGTAATCGGATTATGATAAATTTGTGTTTTTTCTTAGTTCGAGGACATGTCATCATATTCAAGGTATGTAGTAGTTGTTTCTCAGTAGGCGTTAAAAAGCGTTGAAAAGTAAGAAGGCTATGGAAATCTATGATCTATATAGATCATGAGAGCATAATAAAAAACGCCTAGTGATATTTCAAAACAGATTCGAATGCTATGTACACCAGATTGACACTTCATAACCATAAGTCGTAACCATTACCCCGCTCGAAGGACCAACGCTGTGACTTCTCTCAATCTATATTTCCAGCAGAATTTCCATTTGCCTTTCTTCTGATATGACATTTATATATCACAGACAGCCAGTCACGGTCGGCAACCCCCTCAACAGGACACTTTTACCAGTACATTTGACCGACCAAAAAGAGACCTATTAAAGCTATGAGCCATCAATTTTGAATTTAATTTTGATCCACAGCCAGAATCCTTCCGGTGATACCTATACACTATAAGCCAGCCAACAAGCAAACAAATAAAAAATCAAATAAAATCGTTAAAATAATTTCCAATAACCCGAACGCTTGTATCCTGGTCATTCATCTACCAGAAGCCTATATCAAAATACACGAGCGCATATATACCTTCCGCTCCTGTTCCTCTATATATCCATGTACCAGAATGATCGGCAATTTCCACTCCAATTTGATTGCATCGGCTTTTCTCATTGTGCATTGAAAAGTTAATCCGTGTCCTTTGTTCTCGTGGTATCTTCCTTCTCGTCCTTAACATTTTTTGGCATTCGCACAGGGCTGACTATCTCCGATTTTTTGTTCGGTTAGGTTTCGGTTTTGTTTTTTGTTTTTTTTGTTGCTGCAAAAAACTATCATGACCCAACTAAAGAGGATTATTGCCCGCAACCAGAGGGATGCATCGTACGAAGGACATTCATAACAAAACATCGAGACAGAAGAAAAAAACACCATCGTGGTTGCTATGCAAATTGGTTTCGAATGTTTGCGGTTTTATGTGCCGTTGTTGTTGTTGTTGTTGTTCGCCTTTTATCCCTTTTTTTCCACCCGTCCTCATCGGGGTGGTAGTGGCATTTTGAAACCCATCAAGATAAGGAAAAATCCATTCAGGATATCATAAACGATGGCCGCAATGGATCGAACATACTCAGGCGGCGGCGGCAGAAAAAAAATCCTAATCCTGCGATTAATTAAAAACGATGTCATTGGGCAAAATGCTTTCCAAGTTCTAACCAGGAGTGAGTGAATGAGTGAGTGGCAGCCGGGATCGATGTCACATCCTGATTTATATGCTATTCCCTTGATCGCATCTCTATATATAAATAGTATTTGGGTTTTCTATTTTTCTGACAATGGAAAGGACGAAATGTGCGGTGGTTTTTCGCGAGATTTAAATCTCCCGCAGGATAATGGATATCATAGATTTCAACGCGCGCCAGCTAGTCAGCTCTTGAACAGATGTCCTTGCGTTTTCAAAATTGGTGGAACGACGACGCGACAAACCACCGAAAGTGCGCTACTTACTCGATGAGGAAGGATTTGTCACCGCCCAAGGATTCGCTATTGACATTGCGACATTGAATGATGTAGCTGCCGCTGATGGTGGTAGTGGTGGTGGTGATGGTGATGGCGGTATGGTGTGAATAGTATGATAGTGCGGCGGTTATGCTGGCAGGCCTAATGTGTTGTCCTCTCTCTCTCTTGGATGCGACATGACACGACGACAGTGCGCGATAATGAATCACTATCCCCGAGGGACGGCAGTGGCATTATCGAGTGAAATCTGTGCGCGCGGTTTTCAGATGGATATTAAAAAGGATGTCACATGATGGCCATGGAAATGTTTTTTTTTTTTTGAAAAGACTTCTTTACGAAATGAGACGACGTCAACAAATGTTGACATAATTAGAGCGTGCCGCAGAGAATCCTTTGAGGGCATCTCGCAGTAGTAATTGAAATTCATATTCATTTATCCTTTTGACTATGCGGAGGTATACATGTCATCCTTTTATTCTGCATCAATTGACACAGGGGACATGTCGACTTGAAAGGAATGCTGCCTTATTATGATAATGAAATACAGTGGTAATCCCATCGACTATTATCCTTGAACACGCATATCCTGTGCAGATACCTAGTCATCTGATAAACAGTACACTTGGGGATTGCTCTGTCCCCATCCCCCCACCTTTCGTTCGAGATGATGATGGGACAATGGGCTCTGTCGCAGAAAAGGATACGAAAAATTGTCTCAAATTGAGGTATTCCCAGATTTTTATTACCCTTCGATCGATTCCCTGCATCCTGGTTTTCTTTTTGATATTGAAATCCCTTTAACCCTTCATAAGCTGGGGGATATCCTTTTTTCTGATGCTGCCTCTCTCTCTCACTCTTAGTTCGGCGTTTCAGGAAGAAGGGCACCGTTGGCAATTTAAACGTTGCCAGTGGCATCTTCGGCTGCGCTACTCTTTGCTGTTTGTTGACTGTTGTTGTTATTTGACTTTTTAGCCTTGTGGCGCAGCCTTTCCCCGCCCCCTAGGGTGGGTAATTTCGAAGATACAATGATGGAAAAGTGTCGCACAAATGAAGTGATTTCGGGTCTATTATCATGCTAAAGACGGGCGGCATAGACTTGGTCCTTTACATTTTTTTTTTTACTTTTTCTTTTGCTTTTTCTTAAGCTCGTTCTGTTTGTCGCATTTTATTGCGGTTCAGAGGAAAGCGTCATCTTGAAAGGTCGTTAAAAAGACCGTTGCCACCCATTGCTTTTCATCTTTTTCGGTGCCTATTTTGTCGTTCTTCTTCTCGTTTTAATGTTTTCATTTTGTATTCACAGGATATCGCTGGGATTTTCGGTATCCCTCTCACTCTACCTCTCGCTCTCTCTCTCTCTCTCTCTCTGTTATTTGATGGGGAAAACTTGCGAATGGGCTGTACATTTGGAAGAGTCTGAGACGATTTCCGGCGCCCGGGATGTTTCTTTTACTGTTACAATTTAGTGAATTGATTTTAGAGTGTGTGACAGTTAATTTTTTCCTTGTCCGTAGGTATATGCGAGTTTATACAGCTTTGGACCGTTTAAATATATAGGTCACATATGGCGGAAGTACGTCCGTTGTCACAGCTAAGTGAGTTTTGTTTAATTTTATTATAGGACTAGGGGTCTTTATGAGCCGCATTAAGGATGATACTAGGGGAGAGAGAGAGAAAGTGTTTTTTAGAGCGAACGTGGCACGTTATGGAAAGTTATGCGGACCTCAGGAAATTGTCGTCCGGGGGCACTTAAAGTGAGAGGTACGCTGGGGATCTTTAAATGCTTTTCGGGTTAGAGTAAATTTGTATTTGTATTTTTTTTTTTTTTTTTTGTAAGTGAATGGTGTTTGGAGGAGGAATGAAGACCATGTCAGGGCAGAGCAACTCAATACAAGTTTTTATCCGCCCCAGTCGAAAAAATCGCGGCTGACTTGTAAAACTGGGCATGATCCGAGGGCCCCAAGTTCTTCATCGGAAGATAATTATTACAATATCAGAAAATCAACGTGTGATATAAACAACAAGGCTTGACTTTTTGCCACTTAAAGGAACTGCCACAAAATTGGAGGTAAATATTTGGCATTGCTAGGAGAGTGTAGCAGCTGTCAGTAGTATTGTTCCACGGCAACTGTTATAAGCTCGAAAGGTCTGAAAAGACTCGCGAGGTCTCAAGAGGCTCGCGACTCTCCACTAAATTGGGAGCCTTGCTAAAACTTTTCAGAAAGGTAGATTGGTACATGGCAGATGGATCATCGCCGTGCTATCACAGTCTCTAGCAGGTTTCCAAAAGGAGCAAACCGTTAAAAGTGAAGACTTCATGATTGTCAGGGTTTAGAGCTGCAAGCTCAGCTGTTTGTGCAGCCATTTGAAGTGCCTACAGTTCCGCTCGGTAATATCTGGAACTTATTTGACTGCCATTCCAAACTGAAGACTGGATTTCAAAAGGGGATGAGTGCCTCACTTCTGCTTCTCATGTATAGATCTTTTCCGCCTTCAACTCATCCCCTGGTTGCTATATAAACAGCTCGATTTATTCACCCGGCGGCTGTTTCAGAGCGATAGTCTCACAAGCTGTTATGCAATTCCAAAGAGTCGGTACTGTCTCCTACATTATTCCGTCATGATGCCTAATATTCTCATGGCGGAATTCTCTCCAGAGAACACATCTCCATATACACTAACGATTTTCCCTGTTAAAGCCTTTTTAACGTCCACGATCATAAGATAAAGCTGTAACTTAAGTTCCGCTGATTACTCCAGAAGGTATAAGCAAAAGCCCGCCTTAATGACGCCTTTTGATGAGGTACACTCACTTGAGCCTTGCTTTGACTAGGGGACTATATAAATGTCGTACCGACAAGATCTGAGTTTGACTATAAACGGTCTGTACCTATCTAATCTATCTTTATAGACCCACGGATACGAAGTGCTTCGATCTCACCTTCCTCTTAGCATACGGTGCATCACATAAGCCGAGGTCATTCAAAATCATGTTGTATTTAAAGGTTGGAAACGAAGACTTTTTGGAGCTGTCTTTAGTCTTGCTAAAATATCCTACCCATCTTATAAGACTGATGTCGATTTATTCCAACACGTTGCTGTTGAGTTACCGATGTTAGATCTCGTTTTCCAAAGCCTGTTAATGCAGACGGGACCGAAAGTCTAGGTAACAAGAATTGGCTAAGGTGGGCTGCCTAAATTTTAGGAATGAAATTGGGTACTTTTTGAGGCAAAAAGTGTACATAAGTCCTTCCTTCCTATATGCTCATTATGGTGCTCAATATTTTGAATGATGAGACAGTTCACGCTTCTTCTATCCGTCGTGGACTGAGCTGACCTGGGTTTGCTCTGCTGAAAAGTGCGATGCATGATTGAAATACCTTTTCTTGCATCCATCCTTACAGGGCCTCCGCATTAGAAATGTCTCCAACTTGTGCTTATATTTTTTTTTACCAACCTTCACTATAAGCAGCGCTACTATTATACTATATCCTTTGTTTTGATTTTAAGCAACTATTTCCATCGAAGGTTCATGCCGTTTCATTCCTCAATGATTTCTCGAAGCCATCGGGGATATTTAAAAGCTATTCCAACCGTCACCCGTTTTTGAGTCATTTAAGGACCTTCGGATGTGCCTCCACTCCGAACCACTTAATTACGCATAAACCAAATAAATTAATAATTTATTTCCAATTACAGAAAAATCACTCCCCAAGGACGGCTACTACCAGTGCTATTGAAGAATATCGAATGTGAATCGCAGCTCAAGGAGGTAAACTTTACCCCAAAAGCGAAACACGCAGAACTTTTTCGGTTTATCAGCAATTAAAAATTTTCCAATTTCCTGCATAAATATCCAGCTAACTGGTTTTCGGTGAGATGTTGGAGTGTGTTTTTGTCGGCTAACCCTCATGCACCGACAACGAAGGCGACGCCCACAATACCTACCGCATTTCCCTATATGAAGATGGGAAGGGAAGTCGACGATTAATCACGGAATACCTTGAGGCGGTGAAAACTCAAAAAACTTTTGTCACAATTATCGCGTCCACGTTCGATTGTGTCTCACGATGTGGAATATTCCACTGATTTTGAAATAGTCCTTCTTTTTGAAATTTGAAGACGCAGACGCTCTGTATGTGTGTGTGGCGTGACGGTGGTTTTGAACAATTTTCCAATTTGTACGGTTTCCTTTGAGTGGTGCATCATCGTCATCTGGTGTGGTTCTCAGTAGTCCTTTTTTTTACTCCTTTTAATTGTGCATTGTATAATTACAATCGATGAAGAAGTGATGAGCAATCGAAGTGGAATGGGAACTCCACCTGGACACCAAAGTGGTGTTATCTTTGCGAGAGGAATTCCTTTTATTGTTCGCAACGTCCAACCTGTTAAATATTCATATTTGTAAATTGAATCTGAGGGATGGGGACGAAGTGGATGCGGAGGAAAGACACCGACTTTGAGTGCAGTAATTAAGTACGAAATATGCACAGGCGAAGTGTGATTGCAATTATTATTATGCAAATGCGTAAAGTTCAAGATTGTGATGGTTATTTGCACGCGATAAAACGATGATGAGGGTCGATTGTCCTGTATTGATCGGGTTGACATTTAAATGTTGTGGGTCGTGCGCTTATAGGATGGGACTGATTAATTGATTGGTCTTTAAAGGGCGGGTGTGGTGGCAACTTTGTTAATAGCTTGAGGGGCTTCTGAAATCGACTAAATAGAAGTTAAGGGGTGAGCTTTTCTGCTTAGTGTGTTGGACTACTAAGCGAGGGGTCTCAGGTTCGAATACCGCAAAAGGCCAAATTCCAACTTAGGATTTTTTTCCACTGCGCTAGCTCTCGCGAACGTCTGACAAACGTTCAAGAAGTGTCTTGAAAGAGCTTCTGGAATCGGCATAAAATTGTAGATCCCTTCCATTCGTTCCAAAAATGAAAAACTCACACAAAAATGGTTGTGAGAAGCTAGCCCTAGGTGTACAACTCGGCAATAAAACACGGCGACTTGTTTAAAGTCGGGAAAATATCCAAAAATCCGACTAGTATTCAATTTGTATTCTCTGTACCATTCAATTCCTCCTGTACGTCTGTACATGCTGATGCTGATACACTAGGGACCTTCCTTATGGAGCTGTTGCGCCAACTATTTATATTTTATTTATTAAAAAACACAAAAAGCTTTAGCTAGATATCAAAAGAAGCAACCTGAACAGGACCTTTTTCCACTAGCACTTCATAGGGCTGTTAGAATATTGTACGGCATTTTTCTAAGAGGAGTCAGTCTAAACAAAATTTCAGTTCAAGGACGCGTGTATACGCACTCATTATAAAGTGTCCAGCACTTGGGAGTTCAAATAGCACCGTGGATTACAACTTTTTTGATGTGTTTGTGTTGTGTTTTAGATGGTCGCAAAAAAATACTAATACACCTTCTTCGCAGGTTGACTCTTTCCATCAGACCCAGTTAACATATCTACCCTGCTTGTCTTGATAGTCGATTAGCTACTTTTTGTTCTCATTTTGAAAAGTTTATGACAGTTTTTTCCTCGCAAAAAGCTTCGCACAAGTATCTATAAAAAAATCGTCAACAAAATGATTTATTTGCTAATGCTACCTCAAGCGCCCGAGGCCCATTAATCCGCCAAAATCTTATGCCAAAACTCTGCTCAACTTTATCGATCTCACTCCACCAAATGTCCGTACAAATGGCGGCAATAAAATCCTGCAGGGTCCACCGACAAAAAAAGCAGCCATTTCATTACCATTTATCTATTCATTTCGATTACACTGTAATTGAGACCTCGGCAAACTCAAGGCCCTTCCAAAAAAATGGAAACCCACTTTCAATCTGTTCTTATCGATTTTGCATCTTCCCAAAATATAATCCCATTCCTATCCCGCAAACCAAAAACCAGAAATTATCTTGATTGTGATATTTGTTTTGATTTTTAATGAAATTTTATATTTTAACTTTTAGTCTCGTTTCGTTTTATTTGAATTTACCATATCTAATTTCAATATCCCCCTAACAAAAAAAATAAAACATATACTCCTCCTAGAAACAGAGCGAAGAAGAAGAAGAAGAAGAAGCACCCAAGGAGATCCTTAGAAGGCAAAGTGTGTGCCTGCCTGAAGCGTTTGCATTTTGTGGTATCGGTTTTATTTGCTTTGTCATCCCCATTGGCCTGACTTCGATGAAATTCCCTTTTTGCGTACATAGGTATATATCTTTAGAGTGTTTATCTTGCATTTGGAATAACAATTTACCGTTTCGATTTGAAGCAGGAGAGATATCGATACAGTGTGTTGGCGAAAAAAAAAAAAATCATGAAAAACCTGAGAATTGTCATTTATCTCATTTGCATATTATATTTGAGACGGTTTTGATATTCCTCCTTCTCATTAGGTAAACATTTGCTTGGATTTGCATTGCACTCTCTGTTATACATGCGTGCGGAGGCAGTTAGTCCTTGTAAGATATTTATTTACCTAGCTCCAAAAATAGCCATACCACTGTGGAGAGTGCTGAGTGCTGTTGCTAGATATTGCGTCCAAAGCTCAAGAAATTATAGTTGTTGCCAACAGTTTATTATGGACACGAACCGGGCTTCAATTTTCTATCCAAGACAACGGACTGTTTTTATGACGGACTTACTCATAATGAATGGGCAGTATCAGCCTCGTATTCTTGTGATTTTCTTAATTGAAAGTTGAGGACGGCTTGAGATAGTATGGAACTAATAAAGTCTTGGGTTGGTGGCTCGATTAATACCTCCTTATAAAGACTCATTTATATGACTCTCTGTGACCCTCAATAGAAAAATATCCAACTCGGGAGAATGCGACTTAAAAAAAAACCCTCTTCCAATTGCAGTTTGTAAAATTTGGAAATCGGTGGTTTATAGACAACAAGGTCTAGGAATATCCTCCTTCGAAGGTTAAAAAGGGAGAGTGCTGGAGCTGGGCTTGTCAATCTTGGCTCTCTATCAAAATTGTTCCTCATAATCTTTTTTGAATGCAAAACAATGAGAATCGATCCCAATTCTGAACAAATTTAGCCACATGAATCTTGGTTGTTTATTGTCCCTACTAGGCAAATTTAAAACTGATCGGTATGTGTATTTCGATATTTCTAAATAGCAGGCGCTTTGTTATCAATCTGGCCTCATTGTACAAGGGCTTTGGGCGATAGTACTATTGTCGAAACAGATTAACTTGGACCATAGAAACATTAGAATAAAAGTGGGCTCGTGTTACTGCTTTATTCAGTGAGGATTCTTTATGTTTTCAACAAGTGGGTTGCGTATTCGCTATAATCCCAAATACCAAAAACTTCACTATCAACTACGAACGAGTACTTGCAAATGCTTTGGGGGATGAAACAAAATTGGACCATGGCGTTTTCAAAAGCAAGGTTTGCTTATGTTTAGTGAGAATAAATAAAATACTCATACCGATCATTCTTAAATTTGTACACTTAGTAGGGACATAAACCAACGAAGGTTCATGTGACTAAATTTGTTCCAAACCTAGATACGATTCTCATTGTTTTGCATTCAAAAAAAGTTATGAATAATAGTTTTTGTAGAATAATTTAACTTTTCAACAACTGGGTTGCGTCTTCGCTATAAAAAAAAACCCAAACAACAGAAGCTTCGCTATCAACTAACAACTAGTACTTCGAATGACTTTGGCGGCTAGGACTAACTTGAACTATACCGACATTGAAAGAAAAGTTAAGGCTTTGTTTAGCGAGGATTCTTTATCACTTCAGCAAGCGGATTGCGCCCTCGCTATATTTCCAAACAAGAGACGTTTCTCTATCAACTTAAAATCGGTGCTTTCAATTATCTTGGGGTGTAGGTCTGTCCTGGATCATAGAGCCATTAGGTAAGTAAAGTACAAATCATATCAAAGCTTTTCTTAGAAACAATTTGATGGGATTCCAGAAAAAAGTGGTTCAAGTCCTCGCTAACAGTCTGCATTAAAGGCCATTATGCCTAATTTGGTTTTCTTTCGCCTTTTTAAAGGAAATTCATGTGCAGTGTGGAACTAAATTGAGTATAGAAATCGATTTCAAAGTCCACAGGCTGCTTTTAGTCCTTAAACCAAATTTGCATAAACGGTTTTGAGTCTTTTTTGGTCAGATCAGCAACCAATCGACATCAGTAAGGTTTGTAACTCACTTTCTGATTGCAAACAATTTGCTTTAATTTTTTTTTTATTAATTCCCCTTGTCCACTCTGGTGGCGACCTGCATAACTTACCAGACCATCGATTCAAATTATCCCAACGATGATGGTAAACTGCCTTTCATTTCACAATCTATTTTAATCCCAATCAGGACGGAATTAGCTTATCGCATTGATTTCCAAATTTGTCCCACTTATGAGGCATAAAAACATCGTCACCTCTATTTTGTCCACATATATATATGCTGATTAAAGGACCTGCCAATCTCCAACTGATGCCCTTCGATTTGCCATTTCCTTCGTCGAGCCAATTTTAAGGATGACGAGGCCACCGAAGGTAGTCACAAAAACACCAAAGACCCATTTACACTACGAGCACACTATACCTGATTGAATTTTTTTTCTTTCTTGATCTATACAACATACAGTCGACTATATAGCTTACAGCCCATTCCATGTCCTGGCACATATGATGATGAATATTGAAATTGAATAAAAAATCAATCTCAAATCCAGCATAATTCAATTCTAGTTGGGGGGGTGTTAGATACAAGTAGATAGGTGGTAGTCGTCGTCAGATGGAGCTTCAGCATCCAGATGAAGTTGCAGAAGAAATGGGAAGCCAAAGGCAGGAAGGGACACAAGACAGACACACATAAATATTTTTGTTTGCTATGCAATATTTCAATCTAAAAATGTGTTCCATGTCCTTCTGGCGCATGTTGTATGAAGCCCTGCTTCTATCTACTATCAAATCGTTAAATATAATCAGCTTTGGTCCTGGTGGGAGGAGATCCTGATGAAAGGATGCCTTCATCCTTTATTCCAGATATATACTTGAGTGAGTGAGAAACAGGTGAAAGTGTATGGGGAGAATAAAATTAGATTTCTTTTTTGGATATGTGCATCGGGCAGATATGACTCATAATCTAATCCCAAGCAAGCAACCAACCATTATCCTTTCTATGCTGCTGCATCTCATTTTTGATAAAGGTCTATATGAGTATATATATCGTGGCCTGTATCCCTTCGATTGTTTTTCCTCGTTCCCATATCAAATGAATCTGAAATCCGAGAAAGTGCTTACAGCGAGTGAGACAGAGGGAGGCATCCCCATCACAATGTAATTATTATTCCCTCAGCTGTGAGATGGGAAAAAGAAAATGAACGAATTATCCCGAATCCTGCAAACAATTCGCAAGAAAATGGGATAAGCATTCGTATATACATCATTCGGATTATGAGAGCCGAAAAGAGGAGAAGATTCTTGCGTTGAGGCGATAGCGCTGTGCATAGTTTTGCACGAATCCTCGCATAATATTACCAAAACTCAATTAGAATTGCAAAAAAATTCTAGAGCGCTTCTCCTCGCTGTTTGGGGCAATCATCTCCCATTCAGGATTTCATGCCAAAAATTCTGTTACACTCGAATGCGCGCACACAGGGATGTTGGTATTTTTTTTTTTGCGGCTGGTGTTCTCTTTTTTTTTGGTTCCATTATCCTTTTTATGGTTTAATTTAAAAATCATATCAGACACCGTTGGTCGGGTTAGTGGCTAGTTTAAGGATTCCGGTCGATTCGGTTGGATAGAAAGGGGAAACTGCGTTGGCCGACCCGACGACGGGATGCATTGAACCTTGAGAAATGATTCCTTGTGGTGCTTTGGAGTTAATGTTTTATCTATTTTTATCCCAGGCATACAAGCAGCGGGCATCAGGATAGAGTTGTGTGTCTTAGGGGTGGTTGGGGCAAGGGAGGGCTTTTCTAAACGCAGAAAATGGAACTTAATAGAAAAATTTCGTTTTAACGTTGGAATTAAGCATGCAGATGGTTTGTGTCTCCGATAGAGAGGTTTACTGAATATTTGCATTTTAAATAGGGACGTAGCGGATCAGAGCAACTGTTTTTTGTGTCGTAGATTGGCCATTAAATTTATAGTTCTTTGTGATTCCAGTATATATGGTTCGAGTCCCCAATAGGCGTCGTATAGGATAGCATTATAGCGCGAACAGAGCCGAACAGCAATAAAAAAAACGAATGCATTATAAAATATATGCGAAGGCTTTAGGGCGTCTTTTTCAACAACGGTTTGTGTCTTTGATACGCTTTTATACAGACGAAGTCTCAGAATGATAAACGAACTTGACGCTCAGTCGCAATTATATTGTTGGTGATTCACAAGTTCTAAAAGGTGGGTCCTAAGAAGACTTCATCGACGGATTTTCGAGCCAGTTCATCAGCAGTTTCTTTTGGTTTTTTTTTTTTTTTTTTTTAGCTCAAAGCTGAGCACTGAACTGAGCTCGAGCATTATGAGCGCGTTCTGAACCAAGCGTGCTCAGATCGTTCTGATGTTTCTTATGTTTTCCCGGTTTTTTTCTTCTGTCAAATGTGACTGGAAGTGTGTCTTGTATATGTCGAATCAGCTTTTTACTCAGCCTGTTCAGTCAATTTATTCTCAGCTTATAGACCGCGCTCTGATCAGGCTCTGAACGAAAAAAGAAACGCGAATTCGAGCTCTGATATGCCTTAGCTAAAAAAGAAACACGAACTATTTAAACAGTTTAGGTTCTGATCTTAAATAAAAAAGAAAAAAACGCCTAATCATGACAGGCTGCCTTTTGAAGTTGCACAAGACTCCGTGGACTCAGACAGAACAAAGGTAGCTCTTGAGTTCGCACTTTGTCTAAATACCTTTAAATATACCTTTTTAAGAAGTGGGTCAGGGATTGAGTGAGCTTCATTCTTCACCAAAAAATGAGGCCGGTTAACAAGGCTACAGGCGACGCGATTCAAAGTCTAACGATTCAAATAGAAGGGGGTTTGGAAAACGTTTTCGAGAGAGGGTTTTTGAGAAAGAGTTTTGAAAAAGTACTTTCAATTTGATGGATTAAGGTGGGCTTAAACTTCGTGGATGAGACGTACCAAAAATGACTTGGTCTGTGGATCAGTTGCACAGTAAATTACCGAAATAAGACAAGGTCCAAGATGGCCTTCAATGAACAACAGAAAAACAAATGGACTGATTAAAATATTTTCACCAGGAAGTGGAACGGATCTGGGCCTCAACGAACACGGTTCCTCAGTCCAGCCTAGCTGTTTTCAGTAGGTAATTTGTTTTTTTTTATAGTCCTTTTCTAAGTAGTGCACCCAAAAAAATATACACTGTAAATTTTACAACATGTGGCAATCAAATTTACAATAAGTTGTATATTTGTGCATTTAACTGCAAATGCGTTCATATTTACAAATAATTGTAACTTCTACAGCGTTTGCTTTCATTTCAGCAATAACATTTTTAAATTGATCGTAATTTCTTGTTGTAAAATTGACAGCGCGTTGTCAATTTTTGTTGTTAAATGTACATGTATGACTTGGGCAAATCTACAACCAAAATGCAAAATGTACATACGAAATGCTGTAGAAAGTACGGACAACTTGTAAAATGCACAACATATACATTCAAATCTACAACCATTTTCAGTAGATACTATATTAACCAAGTAAAATCTACAACCAAAATGCTAAATGTACCTACATACGATATGCTGTAGAAAGTACGTATAACATGTAAAATGCATAACATAACATTCATATCCACAACCATTTGCAGATGATACTACATTGAGCTGAATATGACGGCTGCATTCACCGTTAACCCACTCGCCCAGCCAGAATATTTTCATGGTGTATCTTTGTATCTTTCCTTTATGCATTTAGTCATCGACATCGATCAAGTCATCGACCGGCAAGACTAATTTTTTCTGTGCAAAGTTGTGATACGCATTTTTTTTCCAAATGAATTCTGATTTGCTTTTTTCGTCTGAAAATGCTGAGGATGTGGAAGCCAGAAATTTAAATCAGAATAATCCCGTCATAGGAAACGCGGCTACCGAAAAAACCTTACTTTTGGACGTGGAAGTTTTTGAAGTGGTGGCCAACTTCACATTATCAAACAGTGTTGTGCCGTTTTTAGCAGGCAAGCAAGCAAAAAATTCGTATTTCGTGTATTCGTTCTTCGTCTGAGTGCTTCGTTTAACTTGACCACATTATTCTTTTGAAACAAGTCCGTGGGCTCACTAAACGGAGTTTACTTTTGCTCAGATCGGAGCATATCTCAAAAATATTTCCAGACAGTGAACTTGGGTTGCAGTTGGAGTTTGAGGACGAGTTATTGAAGTGGAAAAAGATAGAAGTAAGTATCATCAACAAATTTCGTCATTACTAAAATATCAAACCCGAGATAAAATGTATAATATTAGCAATTCTCTGTTTGTCCATATATCTATCTGCGTATTTATCTATCTATTATCTATCTGTTTTGTATAGTACACACAATGCAGCACTGTTTGCAGTGAAATAACCACAACAGAATGGGTTGAGGACAATTGCTTAACACCAAGTTCAGCAAGGAGCTCTCAAGAATCTAACTTAAACTTAATTGTATGTATAATATCAAAATAATGAATGATTTTAATAATTTGGTGTATAATATAGCCAGTAAAGGATATTTTGTTGTTGTTCTTAGCGGGAAGGGATGTTTTAGACAAACACTCTTCGAACAGACTTCTCAACCAGCGACAGCAAAAACAAGTAGTGCAACTAATTGTGGAGTACTACAAACTAAAATCTCAAAAATTGTGTACACACGAACTCGACAGAATTGCAAAAGACATCGCATCAACATTCCATAGAGAAAACAAGGTGATATGAACTTGAACATTCACAAAATCGTTTCAAGTAAATTCCTTACATACAAGGGAACTCAGTATAAAATTCAAAACTATATCAATGTTATTAAAATGAATGAAAAGCGCTTTTTCAAAATAATAGATATTATTATTGATGAGACTCAAGAAGTATTTTTTGTATGCTGCGAGTATAAAATTTTGTATTTTAATTTTCATTATATGTGGTTGGTTGACTTAACAAAAAATACTTCATGCGATTATATTATTTTACACATAAATAATTTTACAAGTCCATCTATTCACTTAAATAAATTAATTGATGGGACAACAGTTTTTCGAAATAAGTGTATTTACATTTTTTATTTTTTTATTCCTACCTAACCAAACATAATTTAACTATGCCATTTATGGATTCATTAATATTATTTACTTTTCAATAAAAAGAATTTCAAATTATTTGGTGTATGTTTTTTATTTTGGAGCATAGATTTTACAAAAAAAAAAATTGTGTATATGAAGCCAAAAAGCTGTAGAAATGAAAGCAAAGGGCATTCGTTTCTAGAAATCGAGTTGTAGATTTTACGACAGAAATTGCATTTTGACCGTAAGGTATTGTGAATAATACAGCCAAAATCCGTAGTTTTTACACATAAGAAATGTGAATTTTACAAAGCTTGTTGTACATTCAACAACGAATGCTGTTTTATTTACAATTTTTGTAGTTGTAAAATCTACAACAAATGGTCTCATTTTCATAATTGGGTTTTGGAAAGTACAACCATGTCTCTGTTAAATTGAAAGCATTGGATGTCGGGTCGATTATGACAATGAATGCAGTGGATTTGACAGCGGTTTTCAACATTTCTACAACAAATTTTTTTGGGTGTGGCGGCACCTTCCGCAAAACATTTCTCTACAGTGTTATTACCCTACAGTCCAAGTAAAGACATTGAAAAACCCGTTTTAAAACCCATATCTTTCAGCTCAACATGACAGTTAACAAGACAGAATCCAACGACGCAACATCTCAACAAATTTGAAAATAAAATGAACTCCCTATAAGTTGAGGCGATTTTTTACACTTAACAAGTTCGAAAACAAATTCCCTTCAAATTACATCCTGTTATCATCGGTTGACCCAAAGACTGCCTTCATCCTGCCTGACCCTCTCCCTATCGCATTTTTGTCCCTTCCCCTCCTCTGAAAACCAGAAAAAATAACAAAAATATTTCGCTTTCGATTACGATTATACACCAACCCGAAACCCAGATTGTAAAACCAAATAGCACGCGGGGTAAACCAGAAGAAAGGATAACTTCGATGCCATAAATCTCATTATGAAAGGTGATAGCTAATTTTGAAGGATAAAAAAACATTCAAACTTGTAACCGAAAATGTTGTTTTAGGGATGAATGGCAAATTTTTCATCATCATCACTGTAATCATTATCAATAAGGACGCAACTGCCATCGCCGGCAACGTCACAAATAAATATAGCTACGAGTAGTATAAAAAAAAAACACACAAAAAAACAAACCGTAACAGAAGTACAAAGTGACAGCAGCAACTTATACCCGAGGGCACATTGTATTATGTATCCTTTCAGAGTCCTCCTGCCGACGACAACAACGCACCAAATTGGTACGAGACAATAAAAACGGAATCAGATTTCCCACCGTACCCCTCTTTGATTTTGATTTCGCTTGTTACACTACATGTACTCACCTCATATTTTCGACAGCGTGTCCTCTTTCCCTCTTTTTTTTTTTAGGACGGAGTAGGGTTCGAGTTCGACTTGGAATAGAAATCCACAAGCGAAGGAAAAAAAATATTTTCGTTATTAGCGCACGTTATTGTGTCAAATTGTGTAGCCAACCAAACAAGCGCAGAAAAGTCTCCTGCAGTGTTATTTCGCATGCAGGACATACGTACTCGTAACACAGTCAAAAAAGTTCCTCGCCGGTCATTACCGATTGTAACACAATACAATGGCAGGCATAGGATGGCTGGATAGCCCCCTGGCTCTGAATTGAGCAGGAAAAAAAATCCGAACCAAGGTAGTGATTATGTTGGATTTCTCACTCGGTGGGGTGTTGAGAAATTATTCCCTGATTACAGTCCTTTCGCCCCGAGCACCGAGGTTATATTCCACACACACACACAGAGAGAGAGAGAGAGTTTTGTGATTTTTGTTTATTATTAGGCTGATTTTTTGTCACCGAACAATGCGAGCCACGGAACACGTTCTGTGATCGTTTTAAGTCACATTTTGTCATCGTGCGAAAGGACCATGGATGGTGATGGACGACTGCAAACACACGTCCGCGTCATCAACGGTTGGGATAATTGCGTTTTAATTCGGCAACACACACGCAATTCAACTGTAACAACAATAATTGCTGCGTGCAGATATTCTTCCTTCTAGATCCGCTGGGGGAGGGGGTTCGCCGAATTTGAACGCCGAGCAGGACATTTGTTTCCTCACTGACTATATTTGCTTTCAATGTTGTTTGATTTCCGTTACGATTTTATGTAGACACACAGTAGCGTTTGAACTTGGGATTTCGGTGTTTTTTTGTTTTGTTCTTTTTTGACAATTGAAGCTAATTAGACGGTCGAGTGGAGCCAAAAAGAATGAGGAAGGACTACATACTACAGAGGTCTAATGAAGTGCAGAGGGAATGAGGGATTTATCGGTCTGTTCGTCCGCAATGATTGAGATGTGCGGCTGGGTACGTAGGCTTTTTATTGCCGATTTTCGCTTGAGTTGGTGGTGATTTTTTTTTTATTCTTTTATAAATGAAGGTAGGTACGCGTGTATGGAAAGGGAGGATGAGTACGAGTATACGCTAATTTGAATATGGGTTTCATTGTGTAATCTAGTTCACAGGGGAGATCCTTGTGTGAGAAAATTTGTCAAGAACTTGATTTACATAGCACTTTTGAGGTACGCTTCTGCCTTACTGAGGACTTTGTGGGCAAAATTACAAGTTCTCTTGCGTTTCGCTTACAGAGAAAACGAAAATCAGTACTTTGGATGTGCATGTGTAAGGTGGAAACCAGCATCGCGGTCGCAAACAGTCCTTGCTGATAGGTACTAAACAAGAACAGCGATCAAAAGGAATCGTTGCTTATACTTTTCGATTTGAAGAAATAGATTCCAGTTTGACCACCTTAGAACGCGGACCGTAGATCAGCTTCTGAAGAATGCAGGAAGCTGAGTTATGGCTCAAAATATTTATGAAAGTATTGGCTACCTTAAGCAAAATTTGTTTTATTTTATTTTGCGTTCTGACTTAGAACTATCAGAGTGATGGCAAGTTAAGGGGGTTACTCTCAGAGGCTTTAGAAACCTTTCGAAAAAAGTTTTGTTGAAATCTTATCAGTAGTTTCCACATCACCTCGAAGCAGTCTGCCAGATTTTGTTATACAAAAATAAAGCTTGTCTATGGACCAGGGTCGCATTATTTTTTTTAAAAGATGCACTTTTTTTATATGTACACTTGTACAGCGATGAAAATAATTTATGAGGTCGCATGGGGGTCCGAAAAAATATGTCCATCAACCTTTTAAACTCCTCGCGACCTTCTGCAGAAATATTAATTTTTTACACAACCTTAAAGCAGTCTTTAATCAACCTATCCTTCACTAAAGCTAAGCCCAACATGAAGTTCTAAGTAAACGAAGGGCATCCGGCATCACATTAAAATCTCTGCCAGTGCAATGGCACCAAATCATCCTAGCGGAAGGCTTTTGGTTACTTTTGATCTCACTATATATACCTTTACCCACACTTTTACTTCATCTTTTGTTGTTGCGGACAAAAAGGAAAAGTAGGGAAAAGTAGATGAGAAACCTTTGATCTGAAGGTTGCATCGACACACCCACACACAGCACATCATTTTCATCATCATCACCGCCAACTGTCGTCAGAGTACAACACGTGCACGGTTCACCGTCGCCTTGCCATCTTTGATCCTTCGCTTAATTCCCCAGGAGCGCTGCATCCAAGAGTCGGGAATTTAAATATTTTCCTCGCTAAACTTATGAAATGATTCTTTAGCTTCATGACCTTCTATGTCTACAGACTGCGACGAATGGTAGTACTTGTACAGGGTATAGGCATACACCGCCGCACCTGGTGGTATTATACTCTGCCCACCTGGGTGCCGTTTGCCAGCCTGCGCTGATGCATGGTTTTGTGGAGGATACAATTGGAGCTGCATTTTTATCTTGCATTGTCGAAAAAAAAAGAAGAAGAAAAAAATTAATTACATAGGAAAGGACGAGAAACCTTGAGTGGCTCGACGACGGCTGCCAGCGTCATGATTATGTGCACAAGAAGCATGAAAACGGCACTCGGGGATGATGAAAAACAGGCACAGTAATGTTGCCACCGGCGGCGGCGGGTGTTGGCCGAGACGGTGAAAGACGCGATGCGCTTAGAAAATAATCAAGGCCTCGGTGTTTGTTTATATTTTGCACTGTGTTTTGTGCGGTCCTCAAGGATGCTTGTGGCTGCTGTGCTTTCATTGTCGATTGCATTTCCGAGGATTGCACTTTTTTGTATTTTCTCTGTGAAAATATTTTTACGGTTCAAGTGATGACGGTGTGTGTCCTTATTTGCGGCTTAAAGAAGCGCTTTGTTCTCTCGAATGGGATTTGCGAAATGCTGAGGGTTGGAAGGTTTAAAGGGAGATGTAGGTGGGATAGCACGATTTTAAGGGCGACGTAGTAGTTTTTTTTTTAATGAATTTAAGTAAACACCTGAGCAGTTGGATCATAGGTCCGTCTTATGGAAGATAGCATCTTGCCGAGGTTCGAAGATTAAAAAGAAAATAAACTTGGAAGTAGATATCCTTTTGTGTGACAAAATACGAGGATTCCAACAAAGCACACAAGTCCTCATCAACTCTCCGGCATATGGTGCTTTGTCAGTTCCTTTTGTCGTCAGTGTTTTCAACCTGAAGCTGAACCTCGCCTTGCCAAACATAAACACTTACTTGTACTTGCCTGAGAGCACTATAAAGCCTTCTAATTGACTGGCACAATTGTCTTAAGCACAATGTGACTCTCACACCAAGTGCACACCGAATCTGACATTTCCGACTTCGCATTCTGTATGTGTCACGCCCCCCATTTGACAACCCATTTTCACTGTAGAAAATAGCCAGCTGATCCCCGATTCTCTATCCAAAACTAAATCGAAAGTTTCCTGCTTTTCTTACCACCAAAACTAACTATGTGTACCGTCTATGCCAACCATAAGCTACACGATGGAAAACCCCGTTTTCTAATATTAACACTTCATTCAAAATGGTGCAGGACTCGGTTTCTTACTGCTTTCTGTGTGTGTTTTATTTTTTTGTGTGTCTAGTTTGTGTATACCGGAATGGTTATAGAAGTGCAGCGCGGGAACGGGAACACACCAGCAACATGATTGCGCTGCAAAAGTTGACAGCTTATTTCCGACGTCTGTCTGATACAGTGGAGCTGTGTGTGGAGTGTATACTTTGCCATTGAAATGGAAAATTCACTGAATACAAGTCGGAGTACAGTAAACACACACACACACATAGATTCGTTTAGAATGTCAGCAATAATTCGAAATAAGTATGTGCCACTGGAAAAGCAGCCAGAGAGAATGGGACCAAGAAGGAAATCCTTCAAAAATATACTACACGTCGTGTATCCTTTTTGCAGTTGCGGGGAAGTGTGCATAGTGGCCCTTTTTCGGATGGTCTTAAGAGTCTTAAGATGATGAAGTGTGCGGGAGGATACGCAGCAATTCTTGTAGCGACTGATTAAAAATTGCGGCAAAATTGTTAAAGGGAAAACATGACGACTCTCTAACTCGGAAACTTTCTTTTCGTAGTTCAAGGATGTGCCACATTGACTGACAGGCAGTGCACCGACATTTTGTATAAGCAATTCGAGCCCACTTCCGTTGTTGTTAATTGAAAAGTTTTAATGCAAATAAGTTTCAGCCGAGCTAGTTTCCCCGCGTCATCATGTGGGAGGAGGCATATGGTCATCATTCTAAAGATAGAATGGGAGGGTATGGTGGAAGAGGGATTGTGCCAGTGACTGTAGAGAGTTAAGACTGAATCAGAAGGCCGGGTAGCTCAGTCGACTTTGGTTTTAGTGCAGGCTTTAAGTCCATAAAATTCTTAAATATATAAAGAGAGCTCGGACTTAAACGTTTTACTTGATTTAGTAACGAAAAATTACAGTGACACTTAAAGCATTTTTGCATTCAAGAAGTTTTGAGTTCCAAGACAGAAGGAATACCTTATCCTTGATGGTCTCAACTAAGTAGGTTAGTGGGCTGGCGGGGAGGGTTATGCGCCACACACAGGTCAAAATTGACCCACTGTGATAGGTTTGGTTAGGCTGGTGGGCTCCTATCCTAAGCTCATCTAAGTAACCATCAGCGTTGCCACTACTACTTTCTCGCTGTAGGTTCTCGGAAAAAATTTCAATAAATTTAATTTTTTGGCTACAGCAATTACAGTAAAGTGGCAAAGCTGGCTAACTATACCTTCGTATATCAATTTTCTTTATTTTGCATATCTTTCCATAATGCATTTCAACTTCTTAAATTTTTTTGAAGGTATTATAGGGTCCCCTGAGTTTGAAAAAGTCGATGCATTTTAGTTCTCTGTCAGTGATTCCTTTCACAGAACAAAAATCAATGATTTTTTTTTCTATTCCTGAATAAAATAATTCTAAAAAATCTTGCCCTAGGTATCTAGCAAGTCAGAAACGCCTGAAATGGTTTTCGTCAAAATTCGTCTGTTCTGAATGCAGATGTAAGAAAATAATATTAGCGTACCAAGATTTTCAAAAAAAAAAAAAATACAAGGCTCGGGCCGACCCTATAAGCAAATAAAGAGTTTATAGATATAAAGTGGAAGGAGCTTATAGCGCTATGTGGATCACTAAATGCCAAAGGCTAAGAAAACCTTCAATATCAGTGTTTTTTGATTGCAGATCGTTTAAAACTTAATTTCAGCTTCTTATAAATTTCTTAAGGTTTCTTAGGCTTCCCTGAGTGCGAAAAAGTCGATGTATTTCAGTTCTCTGTTAATAACTCTATTCACAAAATAAAAATCAATTTCTTTTATTATATTCCTGAACAAAATGTTCCTAAAAAATCTTGCCCTAGGTATCTAACAACTCAGAAACTACACCAACGATTTTCATCTAAGTTCGTTTGTTACCTTCACTGATTTCAAAAAGTAATATTAGCGTAAACAGATTTGCAAAAAAGAGAAAAAGGAATGCTCGAGCCGACGATTTATACAGCTGACAGCGCTATGTTTAAAGACTTTTAAGGCCCACAGACTCGCAATAGCTCTATATGCACTTAGTGAGTGCTGCGTGTCCTTTGGTAAAGAGAATAAAGTGGGATTGGACCTTCTAAAATTTGGAAGTCTTTTTAAGAAAGCTGTATAAAAAATCTGAACTCAAGGTGGAGCCAGACATCTACTCCAATGGTGTCTATTATTTTTTATTTTTCTGCACAAATCCAACGTCGCATAAAAATGTTTGGCATAACTTTGGCGGCATAAATAAATAAACAGGTCATATATGTATCTAATTTATCGCTTATTAAATAATACACCTTCGTTGTCATACCGATTATAAAGTTTTTTCTGAGCCCATTTCTATGAAATATGAACCAAATGGAAGACCAATCTCCGTAGCTTCAATCCCGTAGGCTTTGTTTTGTCACAAAATTTTTTTTAGTACCTACATATTTTTAAAAAGGCAAAAATTCAGAGTCAATCCATTCAAAGTCAAAAAATAGAATATACATTATTTTGCATTACGAGTTCTATGTAAAGCCTCTCTGTGGGCCAATTTCCTCCCAAAATTCATTTAAACGACTTTAAGAACACCTCCCATAAACTCACATCTATTTAATCCTTTCAATTGCCTTCGTAACGACCACTTACCCACTAAACGCAACATCTTTCCACCGAAAGAATAAAAATTGCCCGGCAAACTTGTGTCCTTGAGGTCAACTTGAATAAATAAAACAAGAACAAGCTACGCATTTGCGCGCCCCTATAACAGCAACAGCACACAATACACACTACAACACTGTGTAGTTCGCCGGAGGTCGTAAACATTATTTTTATATACGTGTCGGACTTTAACTGCTCTCACATTAAGACCGTTAATGTCATCTAATTTTTACTTCGCGTCCATTTGGCTCATGCAGTTACCAGTTGCCGCACACCATCATCGTCATCATCGTCATCATTGTTCTTCATTTTGCTTTTGTTTTCATCTCTGCTCTGTTTGTCGCTACTGTGTGCTAGTTGGCCGGGAGGGGTGGACAAAAAAAAATACGTTATCCTTCTGCCCATAAAACCACAAAAACGTAAATCCTTTTCTCGCGCTCCTGCGGAAGCACCTACACTCTCACATGTAACCAGTACCACACAAAACTTAAGCGAAGGACGAAACCGACCGGCAAAATGATGAGGATGCCACTTTCGGTGGCGAGTGAGTGAAGCTCCTTCATGTTTTTTTTACAAGTACTTGTGGATACGGTGTACTACTGATTGGACTGGATATGGTTCATTGCATTCATTGGGTGCTGTGGCATGGTCGGTGGAGCGTGGAGGTGGCCTATGTGAGTTAGTGGCATTGTCCTAGCTTGGAAGATATTATCATCATCATTATTATTATTACTACGGATGGAATTCCTTTTTTTTTCTCCACTTTTCCTTCACGTTCTTCTCTGTGCCCACCTACCGACCGACGGTGTTACTACGCTTTAGGCCATAACAGAGTATAATTTGCAACTTGGCGGAGAATTGGGTGTTAAGTGAGCGTTTTATTAGCACCACGCCGTGCTGGACTTAAGCGATGAATAATGTGCCACCCCACTGTGTATCACCAACACCGCCACCCCCACCCATCAAACGAGGCTTTTCCTACTTATGGAAAGAAGAAAACTTTGTAATCGACTCGCTCCCTCTCTCTATCTCTGTGTGTGTATAAAGTTTTGCAATCTTGCAGTTATCCTGTTTAACATGCATAGGTATGCAGCTCAGACGACTTCATAAATATCATCATCTGGGCGTTTGTCTAACTGCATTATGCGTTACTCGTAAATTGGTCATTTAATGCCTCGTCGTTGTTGTGTCACCCCCACCGGCACCGGCTCCTCGTTGATGCCTAATTAGTCATTTACAGTTTCATACGACATTAGTTGATGGGGCGTCGTGCCCGTGCCCGTGCCGTTCGTCGCGACAATAAGCAGTCTGATCTGCAGCACTGCCCTCTTCGTCTTGTGGCCATATAAAGGATTTCGACTTGTCCTTGTTGTTTGCCAAGGCGAATGCACTTGCCCACAAGGATAAGGACGAGGGGAGAGACCGAAGAAAGGCCATTAATCCAAAGTACACATTGAATGGCGCAGGAAATTAATGAGAAAATTTGATGGGAAATTATTTTATGTGAATGTTTTCTTAATTTACGAAGACATATCCTTGTCGGGTGGTATTTTGAAGTCCTCATAGATTAATGTGATACGGATAGTCGTATAGTGCATGAGGCAAACGCAGGGAAGACGGGGGAAACAAAAAAAACTTTCAAAAGTTAATTAAAGACCCGGGGTCAGAGTTGGAATCGTTTGGGAGTGGGTCCTTCACGATGACATCATATACGAGTTGGATATATTTAGGGGGGAGAACTTTTTCATTATTCGGCTTTGTTTGATTGGCATTTCCGAGGGTCACACGAGATGAGCCTGTGACGGCCTAATGAAGCTCTTAGAAGTCAAACATGCGAGATGTAACATAAAGCGAATGTGGGTACAGTGGATTTGTCGTTCTTGTGGTTGATTGGGACTTTATTTTTAGGAATGCAATGCAAGAGTCGGATTTGTAAGGGACGGAAGTATCACTGTTTGAGTCTTAAGGATGCCATCTCGACGATTGGGAGATAATTAGTACGACTTACGATGGCATTGGAACATCGACGGCAGGCTTTCCATCAGTCCCTCCCAATCAACGTAGCTAACTGACAGCCATTGTATCTCCAGATTGTCAGAAGCCATCCCCGATATAAGTCGAATCATATTTGCCACCATACGCATCAAAAAGTTTACCCAGAAAAAATCCCCTCCCATCGATTGAACAATTTAAAGTTGCTCTCCCAGAAATCATCGATCCCTGAAAGCCTGACATAGAACACTAAAAAAAGAGCCAGTCTCCCACACCCTAGAAAAAAGGGTCAATACACCAATGAGAAAAGTTTTCCCATTACGCAAATGTATAACAAAAAGTATCCAACACACACAGCATCCCTCCCTCATCGTACCGTACATGGAACATCCCTCTCTCTCTCTCTCTCTCCCTCTCGAAATTCTGACAAAAGGACTAATCAGCGTAATTCATTTAACTATATCCCCATATAAAAGACACAAAAAAGTGGAATAAGTGTGCGAGAGTGATTTTCATTGTCCTGCGGCACACATCCAGGAAATGGCACCTCAAAATGAAAAACTTGCTTTCCCCACCAGCCGGACTATCTTCCTTACAGTCGTACATACACATTGTTTCATTGTTTTTGCCCGCAGCTGCCCCAATCCCCAACCGCCCCTCCGCCACCACCTTCGATTTGGTGTCCACACAATACAATACGAAACTAAGGGTAGTGCAAAAATTTAAAGTAATTTCCATCAGCAGGACTGAATGAGGACATGAATATTACAGGGATTTAATTGAACCAAAAAGTTACAACAATAGCCTTTTCTGGTGTAGTATGGATGAGCTTTCTTTTAGTTTTTGATGAACGAGAGGTAAGGGACATTGTGTGGCTAGATGTAGATGGATGGGGATGTGTATTAGAATATTCTTAGATGAGCAGGAGGTTGCTATAAATTGAAATCAATTTGGAGCATGGGCGGACCGGTGAGTGGTCTTTTTTAATTGGGATCATCTGGGATGAACTTGTGCGCCAGTGGTGAGAATTAGGACCACTTGTTGGGCTTAATAGATGTTTCATTTAATTTTAATTTTGAAACTTGTATAGAATGTCCTTTTAATGAGATTTCCCACTTCAAAACTCACCGAGTGTCAGCAATTCAAAACAAAATCAGAAGTATGTGGTACTTTTCGAAGGGACTCAAAATCGTCCATTTTACCCTGAAGTGTATACTTACATATGGTAGGAAGATTCTGCACCTCTAGGAAAATTTTCCTCAACAACAGGAGAGGTGCACAGGAAATAGTTGCAGGTGAAGGCGAACGAATGTTGATAGAGATGGAATAAGAGCGGATGGGGTCAAGAAATGTCCTATAATTATTATTTTCCTTGTTCATAATGAAGGCACGACGGCTTATGTGGAAAAAAAACAAGCCTCGGCTACAGCCTATAAGCCTATCGATGAACGAAGGTCTACAGTCGAACAATCGTTTTTAAATTTTTTCCGCATTTGATCAAATAAGATCTTAAAAATTTTAGCTCAGCTTCTCGATGGAGGAAGAAGGTGGTTGGTGGCTCTAAATACGCGGGGGGTATTGCCTAAAACATGTTTCAACCTTTTTCTATTGATTTTTACTTTTAAGTATAAAAATAAACAACATAAAAAGTAAAGTCTAAAATTAAAATATATTTTATTGGAATTTAAAGAGAAAATGTATGTCCTAGTATGTACATATAATCAAAAGAATAAAGCCCGATAATATAGCCTAAAGCTTGGGGAGGAACTAAAAAAATATTTTAGCGAAGGTTTCATCGAAATCCGTTGAATAGTTTTCAAGTTTACCCCGAACTTACATGAACCTCTTACATAAGTCTTATGCGACGTAGAAATTGGTTGCAAATTTTCAACAGAGAAGGGGAAGACTGTGAGTTTTGTAACGCCGCAGCTACCTCTTCGAAGAAGACTGATTTGGACTTCTCAACAAGGTGGATAAAGCTGTACAGCTCATAGCTTCGCAGTTGAGTCTGCTTCTCCAAAGGTTATCGAGGTGAACTACATCAAAAATCAGTGGAAGAGTTTTTTTGTTGAAGACAAGAGCTAAAATTCAAAGAGCAGGATTGGATTAGTTGGATCCCATAGATAGAGTTGAGATTATATTTTTTTTATAGCTTGTACCGCTGAAAAGTCTTTTACTACCAAAGAAACAGAGAGGCAGGTGCAACCATACTGCATAGTTAGGCTGGACAAGGCAGCATTTGAGCCAACGACTAATTATTAAATAGACCGTCAGCTCCCGCGCACCTATCCTCGACCCCCGACATGTGGTTTAGGGTTGACACTCTTAAAATTAGAAATTTATGGCTGCACAGCAGTCTCAGGACAGAGCAAACACGGGGTAGACCAAGTGCCAACTAAATGCACTCATTAAAAACGTATTTTCCCTACAACTAACTGCCACAAGTTTGGCCTCCTCGAATGTATAGCTAGACATTCAGCTCTGCGGCTTGCTGAACCCATCTCGAGGGCGCTCCATTTTCGCAACCATCAGCCTTTTCGGCAAACTTCGCCATATCGAAAACATATAATGAACAATACCCATTGGAACTACTTTGTGAACGGCACACGTAAGCCTACCGCTTAACAGCCCTCTAATCCGAACATCATTTGTCCCTACGAGACTAACTTCCTCTTCTCATTTAGCGAAAATGAGCGCCCAGCCAGCCCAGTAGGAACCACCTCACCCCCTATATAACCTTCCATTATCTGCTTGTCTATCCGTCGTCTATTGTGCACTCAAAAGGCAATTTTCCATATTTTTATTGCAACTCCAAACAAATGAAAACATTATCCTGCCCTCACAGTTCGCAACCCATAACCTCGACACGAAGAGGGGCACACCATGAGTAGGTACACTCTACCCTCGTGTACACAAAACTACATGTCGAGGCAGATTTTGAGTGTAATATTATTAAATCGTTTGCTCGGGATACGGAGAGAACACTTAAAAATTTAATTAAAATTCTCAGCCACCCAGCATCCCGAAACCGACATGAGTGAAAGTGAAAATTAAATGTGAAGGAGGAAGGAGCCCGAGCCTTGCAATTCTCATTAAATGCGTATAACAAACACAGAGAGCAGATGGAATATAAGAAACAACCGATAGAGAGAGAGAGAGAGAGAGCGAGGGGCGAACAGCGAACTCACAGAAGACAGAAAGGATATTTATAATAATAAAAGGCAAGTATAAGGACTTTGTGGATTTTAATTTAGCAAAATCGTTCCCATCCCCCCGTCGCCGTTGTCATCTCAACAACCCGCACTCGTCTACATTCCAATGCGGGATAGGCAAGTCCCTTGGCTTGGATTCTCGCCTTAGACCTGTGCATTTTGTAATATTTCCCATATAACCAGCAACCAGCTTAACAACAACAATAAACTTAAGTACACATTCCCACCCCCACCCCCACCCCACCCTTCCGGTATAATATTTAGTTTCAATTTTAAAACAATCTTCACTCCGTTTGCGCATCTAATACGATTAATGCCGATGATAAAATTTTAAGGGCTACCACACAGAAAAGACGGCTCATTCGGCCCAAGTGGGGGCGGGCCCACCTCGTCGTCAACTCATATTTATTTCACATTAGTTTCTAATTTGCAGCAGCAAAAAGGGTTTACCTCGCTTTTAATCAGAAAATTAAATTAATTCCGAAAATGGTTTCATTAGAATAATACGGACAGAAAGAAAAAATGGATACTCCAAAGAAGTACGTACAGAAAGGACGAAGGACTGTTGGTCATGTTTTTCGTATTGCCATCGCCATTCAGACATGAAAGAGTAAATAAAAGGAAACTACTTTCGATGCAATGTTTCCTCTGTGGGGGTAGGGGTTGATCCTGAATTGAGCTGTATATCCTCTTCGCTCCGATTGAATGATTTTCAACATTATTACCGGGGGCCATATCGCACACAGAGTGAGGTAGAGGGTGGGGAACCCACGCACTCGGATCCGGAAGACAGAGAAAACTAAAGAAACTTATAACCAAAGGAATTCAACTAATAAAAATCCTCCATTCGAGTGCGAAATGCACTCTTCGTCCTTCGTCATCGCAGTCGTCGTCATCTTCACATCGAACAAACAAAGCCAGAGTCAAAGGAGCTTGCCGTCTATATTGAGTTTATTCCTTTTGTTTGAATGGTAACCTGTTTAAAGCACGCGCTCTATGATTTGAAAACTCCTTTCGATATCCTTCCATGTCTGGCCAGTGGGTGGAGGGTATGGATCTTCTAGGGGGGGGGGGGTATATTTATATGTGCGATTTTGAATATTTGATCCTTTGTTTTGCTATTAGCTTAAGATTCGTTTTGGAAAAGTGTGCAAAGTGGCCTTTGTGCGGACTTCCTTATTTTTGGTGTGAAAGTGCCCTGAATATTTGGGGTGGAAATTATTACACTGGGGGTGGTCAATGCTTCCAACCTGGTGTAGTAGTTGGTTGAAATGAAGTAAGTGCACCACGAAAAAAGGAATGAAAATTCACCTTGCAGCATTTTTATGAACTTTTGGAACGCATTAAAATGTATAAGAGTTGGAGGTGCCGTTCTTAACCTGTTGGAGGCGTTCTTTATTGATTAGCCCATGCACGAACCATTTGTTTGCCGAACGACAGTTTGGAAGATTGAGTATTGCATCGCACTTACAATCTCGAAGACCTTTTTCAACTGAGTAGACTAGTTTCTGATACTCGATCAGATGAAGAAAAGAATGCGGAATAAGTTTAGGAAGTTACCCCCTAAAAGGTCCAGAAGACTGCCTAAAATGTTGACAAATACCCGAGCACAAAGTTAGTAGTAAAACGACACAACGATCGCGACCAAGACGTGATGAATGTGCTGCCTCTGTTGCTCTGCCAAGCAAGTGGCTGCTAATGGCTCTTAGCGAAAGCGAAAGTAGTCTAGTCTCATAAATATGGTCTAATGAACCACAACAAGTGCCTAATGGAATTCGAATACAGCGACTGATGGGCAAGAAGAAACCCCAAGCTCAGTTTATGAAGAGCTGGGTTCACAACTGATTATTGATGAGATTCCCTAAGCTATAATCTCCCAGAAAAAGAGGTCTCTTTAGTCTGTTTCTAAAGCGGATAGGGCCTCATTCAATAGGTCTTTCAGTTCGCAGTGTCAGTCATCAGGACATGGGATTTAAAAAAAAGGGTGTGGAGCAGGTGTCAAAATAGGGGACGTAGTGCCTTCTACCAGCTCCTGGAATATGCGGATATATTCGACATCAAGGTTCAATCTAAGCATTTTTTTAAAAACAAAAATTTTAACTTACATACTAGACACAAACGATTAAATCTTATTTAAAACCAACATTCATCTTATTCCAGCTTACTGGCACTTAGCGATCGCTCTGTCTGTGTGTCATTATGGAAAGGTTTGAGTGACTTTAGAGCTGCCAAATCGGTTGGTTAAAGAGCACAGAAGTTACGAAAATAAACCTCTGCAACTTCGGTTGAGACTGATAAGCTTAAAACTCCTGATTCGAAGGTGAAAATGGATGATTTTTTATTAACCTTATCCGGATCTGGAGCTGAATTACCGCATCCGTGAGCGAGCCATACGTCACTGAATTTTGTGGATTTTACAAGTAAAACAGTAAATAATTCAGTCACATATAACTCGAACACGGGTGCGGTAATTCGACCCCTGCTTTTGTGGTACAATAAGGGATTACTGACAATATGGTAGATTATGAAGCGGGAAAGCCTTCAAGGGGCTCTGCCTCATGGTACAATATGGTATCATTCAAAACAAAATTTGTTGACGAATGATTGGTCTTTGCAAGAAGGCCAAAATAAAAATATCGAAATAGCTACCATTCCTACCAAAGTGTCTACGAGTTCTTGTTAAAAAAGTTCTTCTCTCAAAAATAATAACTCAAAATCAAAAATACTTCGACCAGTTTCTCGCTGGCGAATGGATCAAATGGATAGTAATGATCGAGCTATAAGTTTCTTCGAATCACAGCCTTAGGTAGGGGGGCTAAGAAGACTGAAAACCGCCGTTTAAAAAAACCACAAGCCATTTCAAAATCGTCTAGTGTGACAGTGCTGTAGTGTTCCAGTACTTTAGTCGAAATAAAAACCCATTCCCAAGCAAAATAATCTCCAACGGACACCATTTACAGATAGTCTGCCACAAAGTACCGACGTAATCATCTCTTCGCTGTACCATCAAATAATGCCGGTCCCACTGCACAGCCTTCTGGGACGCCATCAAAGTGTCACCTTTAAAGCGCCACTATACACTTTCCCTTCCCATTCACACTCAATTCAACAAAATGCAACAATCCCCCATCCGAATCAACCCCCCACCGATAAGTAACTTCCAACAAAGTCCCACTCGTGTGCCAACACCCATTTGCCCAATAATAATATAAATCAGCTCAGTCCAACCAGCACGAACGAGTCCTGCTGCTGCACCACATTCAACCTGGGTATCTAAACCGATTTTTTACCTGCTGTCCTTCCTCACGATTTGATATCACTTTCTAATTTTTAAAGAACTGCAACGTGCTTCCACCAGTCATCCGTCATTTGCACCAAAGGACTCGACGACTCCGACTTGGCCAACACATTTTCACACATTTCTTTTATTTTTCTTCCCCGTCCCACTGTCGGTGTCTCTGTCTCACTTTCTCCAATTGAATAGTTTATGGAATTCGCGCGATGTAATAACTCCTTCGTTTGTGTGTGTGTGTGGGTAATGGTTGCTGCTGCTGCATTCAATTTTAGTTGTCATCCTCGCATGTCCTTACAAATAACAGAAAGAAAAATCCATTTGGGATAAGTCGAGCTTGAAAAACAATTTAACGTATGGCTGAGGATTTTTGTCCCACCCTCTCGTGTCCTTTGGCAAAAGTTTGCTTTCCTCTTCAACAGTAGGTAGGTACTACATGTGCGGTGGCGACTAAATGCAGGTGTGACGCGATATTGAATTGCGTGCCCGATTCAAATTACCACGCTCGAAAATTGAAATCCAAAATGCAGTCCAAGTCCGCATAGCTATAGGTACTCCTGTTCCGACTCCGAGTCCTCCTCGTGTGCTTGTCTATCGTCGTCGTCGTCGTGTCGCAGCGCTCTCTAAGTGGGTGGCAGAGATGATAATGTCAGACCGCTGAAAAAAAAAAAAAAAAAAAAAAACCATACGAGTGGGGTGTATCTGTGTATGGAGATAGAATGCCAGGGCAGCTGGTTGTGGAAGGAAGGACACACTTAAACACTCTGTGATATATAACCTGGCTTTAAGGTGATTTTAATTACACGAAATTAATTTGGATTAACGTTTGATATCCCTCGTCCTCCGCTCTGGCAGTGATATATGACCGCCGCCAAAGCCAGGCGACAATGAGCGAAGAGCGGGTGGGGCGGCCATACACATATACGACTGCGGAGACTCTGTGCTAAGGAATGCGCTTGCATAGGTGGGGCCATCGGATGGCAGAAGGTTTTGTTAGAAAATTTGTCATCCTTGTCGTCGTCCCATGGAGGATTTCTTCTTTCTCGCTGTTCGTATAGAGCGATAAATGAATAGACTTAAGAAGGGCTGCAAGTCCTTTTTTGTGGCTTTTCTTGTGATGGAAAAACCAACTGCATGCATGACTGCTGAAGGCTGACACATGCCAGGACAGCTCCTTGGGTCTATTTACCACATGGATGCGGATGTGGTGGTGGGGGGGAGGGCGAAAATAATTCTGGTTTTATCTGTCTGGACATGGTGATAAGTGGAAATTAATTAAGCGACGGAATTAACCTCAATTAGGTGGATTGCGAGAGCCTCTGCGCAAAAATGTGCTATAAGCAAGGCTAAGCAAGGAGTTGCCCGGATATCTCGATCTGGATTATCATCGCACAATTGCAAAAAGAAACCGCCCCCCTTTCCGAGTGTCCTTTCGAGTGAGATGCTAAATTTAATTAATGCAATAAATCGAGGCAGTTGCCAGTGGATATCTGTCCCAAAAAGGATGCAACATGACACAGTACAGCGTCCTGGTGCGTGTACTCCAAGTTGATATAATGAAATCAGTTGTATGTATCTTGGTTGTTGTTCCGCTGCAGAGGACATGTTTCGAAAGAGGTGTGCAAACACTTCACCTGTGTATAGGCAGGACTCAGGCTCCAACGCAGACAGATAGTCAGTCATTCAGTCAACAAAGGGTTGGCCCTCGCACTCAGATTTGTTTGTGCCAAAGTGGGTGTATCTATACCTGTGTCTGTCGGTCTGTTTGTATAGGCAGACAAATGGAGATGCCAAGCATAACTGGTTTCTCGTGTTTCTCTCAAGGACGCACTGCATGCGTTAGCTTTGTTAAAAGGGTACATTGCACCCCACAAGAGGGCTGTGCGAGCTCAACTTGAAAACGAAAAGCCAAGGAGTTATGTTACCTTGAGAGTGGTTTAGCGCATCGATAGAGTGTGTGTACATAGCCATTGTGTTGGTCAGCTAAAACAATACTCCATCAGCTATCATCGGGACATCGGGACTGTATGGAAATGGATGATGCAGCAGCAACGTCGGTAAATTGTTATCGATTTGTCATCGACTTTGGAAATCAATTAACAACATCAAACATCATTGATGCAAATCAAATACGAGCGGGGGGCTACATACCATGGCACAAATTAACATAAAGGGTGTGCGGGTGGACGAGCATATTGTTTCTGCCTTGTTTGCTTAAATCCTCGATACCCGCACTCCCGCACCCAGCACCAGACAAGATATATTGCGAATTATTTGCGAGAGTACATAAAACTACAATAAATCTCTCGCCATATAGCTGGCTATATCCGCACAGCGATTCTTGGATTCCGATTTATGGAGGACCTATACCAACCAGCAGCACCAGGACCACCCCTCGGAAAATCGTTTGCATGTAGCGCACATCGCAATCGCTTCGGTTACAGGTGAAATTTATAATTTGTAACGTATGTTACGTGTATACGGGTGTATTGGGGGGGTGACCAGTGTGTGTGTGTCTGCCGCATGTAGTTGTACATGTTCTGCATCAAGTCGTGTTTGTGCGAGTCATTTAAGCATGCATAAGTTATTTGGCATAGAAATTTGCACTCTCCATTCGGCGGGAGCGCCCACCCCGGTTTTGCTTTATGGAAACTTGTACCTGTCAACCGATACAACTATCAAATGGCAGATCCCCCCGAATGTATGCATACACGGCAGCCTACTTATCCCCTCTTTAAAGTTTAATTTAGTGAGCTGCAAACGGGTGCCGTTCAAAGTTGAAACTACGAGCATTTCTGTGTACATTTCGGAGTGCTGGGTGGCTTGGGGTCGGACGAGTGTACACTGTACACATGTAGGACATGCGCTAAATGCCAATTTGTGACAAGTGCGTTATTACGCCCGCGGCACGGCTTTTTTGCACATCCCATCAGGTACCTTATATATATGCTTGTCACTATACGAAGCTTGTCGAATTTAGGGTGGCAGGGGCTGCTTTTGTAATTAGTTGGATTTTTAGCGCGACCTCCGCGCGAGTTTGTTTTAATGTTTGCGCTTTTAAGGCACGATTTCGAAGGCATACACACCATACATATACGCACAATCGAGTACTTGTGGATGTGGGTATATATTTTTCGATATTTAAAGTGGACACTGGGTTAACCGCTAATTAAACATCATTTGGTGATAATGGATGCGTGGTGACGGTTTTAAGTCAGATTTGCATCGTTTTGTTTAAATTGCTTTGCGGATGCGGGGGCCACGCAAGTGATTGCATTTTGGTGCTCAGAAAACGCCACTACCTAACACCGCAGGGCAATCAAATGCCATTAAAATCGAGCAGCGGAACAGTATGCGGACGGAAGGACCGACTTGTTCAAAAATATATAAAAAAAGAATATATTTATAAAAGCTATCTGTTGAAAATGGTTATATCATGTGCGGGCTATTCAAAAATTGTCAAGGAGTTGCACTGCACAGTGAAATCTCTATTTGTATGGGACTTGCAAAAATTAAAAAAATATTTATTCACCAGGATATACGAATGAGGATAAGTGCTCAACAAATGACTGTTTTACTTACAGTCTTGTGAGCTTTATATGTTTGTTGAAAAACCCACCTGGAAATGATGAGAGCAAATAGAGCTGTGGTGACTCGAAAAACTGTTTAAATATTTGAATATTTTGGCAGCTGGAATATACTTTGTTTAACTAGTTCTTCGTTTTAATACAAAAATGAGGCTCAGCACTCAGGAGAAATCATGGAATGACTTTTATGTCACATTGTTTCGGAACGGCAAACTGAGCTAAGCAAGGTTAGAAAAAGTTGAGTATTGATGTGATCTGGCACCAATGTCGCGGCGTATCAATATGGTATTTTCGTTAAGGCGACTACCTAAAAAGAAGCTGTCAAAGAACCCGCCACAACTCGATTTACTTCCCGCTTGAATCCTAATTTTTCTTTCCGAGAGCTCACAGATCATTAAACGTGTAGTTTTAGTAACGTATTCAAATATGAACTGTATCATCTTAGATTCGAACCTATTTGCGAAGGAATGCATTTTTACCTACCCCTAAATGTAAGCAATTTTGTAAGTATATAAAATTTTTATCCAAGTGCAAATATCTGCGAGGTGTTGCCGACGGTTGGTTTAAATTATGTTACAATAAAAACGAACATTTTTCGATGTAAAGTAAAAGCTCGTTAATTCGGAATAGTTGGTGGGAAGGTCAGTCCTAATAAACGAATTTTCGGAATTAATGAACGATTTTTTTTATGCACTAAAACGCATTTCTATTGATGAAAAAATGCAAGAACTTAAAACGATAAATTATTTTTTTAACACAAAAGATTGCAAATAATACTTTAAACTTATTATAACTCATTTTTGTAACTAAAAACATAAGAAAATGATATGGTCCTGTATGCGTGCTCGTGGTCTCCATTTGGCTGATGTTGGTTTTCATTATTAACGGCATACCTTCCTCTTTATTATGAAATAAATATCCGATCATTTGTCTCAAAAAATGTCATTTGTCTTTGAATACCAAAATAACACCTGTTATTGGAAAACCCTTTGCAATTTTTTGTATAGTTTTTCCCGATTTTTATATGTGAATTGCCGGGACTCTCCCAAAAGACATTTTGATGATTTGTTCCGACTTCTACATATTTGAGGTCTTATTGCTTCTATACGTGTTCAATTATTGCGCTATTTAGTTTTTGCTAATTTAATTTAATTTTTAAATAAAAAGATTTAAAACTCTTATTAATTTTTTTCCGAATAAACGAGTTTTCGAATTAAAGAATTTCGAATTAAAGGGCTTTTGCTGTATTTTTTGCACTAAATATCCATAGTGAGCTATTAAGATATAAATCATGAGTAAAACTGTTTTCAAAGAAACGTATTTTTTCCAAAACCTAGATGTCGCTTTTTCGCTTAGAAAAAAAAAAAAAACACAATAATATTATCGCATATTGTGATACCTATCTTTTTTATTATTACATTCCTATAAAAGTAAGGACAAACCAGACAAACTAGCAACAAGTTTTATTTAATGGCATCCCAACGAAAAATTCCAAATGACGAGCAGTGTCCGCCATTTTATTTTTCGAAAAAATGACGATGATGGTTACTTCGTGTGATCGCCATTTTTTCGCTAATGACCAATGACGAATCGTAGCTTTAATGTTACTCTAATACACTTTTTCCTGACGTCACAGTGTCATTTAAATGACTCGAAAAAACGGCCCTTTAATCGTACCTTTACTCAGGAAAACATCGTTGCTAAAGGTTCCTATCCACATCGCACTCTTTTCTTTCGTTGCGCTCCATCAGAGAAAAGGACACACAATGCATTCCCACCACCCCAAAGTGGATCAGTAATCGAGAAGGAGAAATCATTTCTGGTACTTTTCGCTGTTAGATTTAAGTTTCAAGCTTAGCTTGGATCAAAATACTAACTGATAGCTTAAAGTTTTTAACGAAGTCTTGGCTTCCTATTTTTCAGTTTATATTGATTAAAAATTACATATTTAAGTAGGTTGAAATTTCATCAAGTTAAAGGAAAGTGAGAAAAAATTATTAATCAAAATCGCCCCTCATAGGTGGGCGTGGAAATAATCTACATAGTCCAAAGTCTTCCCATAGTCTTATGGAACGTGACCACAAAATTTCAACAAAATCCGTACGGTTGTCTTTTTTCGGCAATCAGTAACACACGTAAACCCCTCTAAAGTTTATTTTTATCTGTAAGATTTTATGACTAAAAAAAAATGACCCCTTCGGCTCTTAAGTCCTTTCCAAAAATTAAAAAAAAAAAAAACAACAACTGATGAAGTGACCAACCGTCTGTCATTTTAATTTGAATTTGTTAGGAACTATTTTTCAAAGAGGCCCCTCTGCCCCCCTTTAGGGGGGTCAAATAGTACTTCCGTTAATGGGAGCAACATTCTTAGCGCTTATTAAGGCAGATTTCCACGACGATAGAGAATAGAAAATAGCTCTGTACGTATTTTCACCCAACAGCCCATTTTATAAGCAGACTAACCGTGCGTATGACTGCTTTAGAAAACTAGGCGTTCTGGTACTGTCTCAGCGTGAATTTTTTAACGACAATTGTCAGTCCTTTGGTCAATTACCTACTGCATTGCTAAACCACTCTCTTCGAAGAGATTGTCGGCGCGGAGGAGAGTTTTCGGTGGGACCGGTCTGAGTGCCATAGGCTTATATATCCAATCCGACTTAGGCAAATTATTATGACTAAGTTAGAGTAGGATTTAAGTCCGCCAAAAAACACTCACGGGGTCTTTTACTATCGAAATCAATTGTCAACCCGTACACCGAGATAACTTTTACAACAAAATTGCCAGCAGAGAGTTAAGGAACCCTCCAACATCAGGTGCCAATATTCTAATTACCGTACATCCTCTCTGCCTATAGAATATTCCTGCCATCATCATTGAGTCATCAAGACCAAAAACCCCAGAAATAACTTGAAACCCTTTTCAAAACTCTCGACACTCGACTGCCATAATTAAAAGCCCCCACATCAACAACACCATCATCGTCATTGGTTTTGGCCAAAACCAAGCGCAACCAATTTATAACCTTCCCCTTCAGATATTTGTATTTATATTCCCACTGGATGGTTACTGATTGTGGCGCCCATCGGGCTAAAATCAGCTTCTTCCGCAACAAATTAAAACAACACGAAAAATGTAAAAAAAAATATAAATATATTTCCTACAACAAGAAGCTCCCTAAAACCGGGAACTGACTTTATTTGTCATGGTTGTAAGGCACACACGCAGCACTCGCGCGCTACTGCTGGCTGCGACTCATTAATTCATCGTCATCGTGGTCCCCAAAAAGCAACGCTACACAAGAAGAATAATAATAACAAGAACAGCAACAACAACACAACAAACATCAAGGATAACAATGGCAATCTCTTGTACACTTTCTCATCTGGGCCCCCGCGCGCCGCCTTCATCTGTGTGTTCCACCGTTCCTCTTTCTTGGCGAAACTAATAACAGCGGGACTATTAATGTCAAACTGGTTTCAAAAAGTTTCCTCCTCACGGCGCGGTGCACGCGGAGAAGGACGACAACAACGAAACAAGCCAAATGACTTCATTAATTCTCGATTTTCCGGTGGGGAGGAAGCGCAATTTTATGCACACACACCCCATTGACATTTTCCAAACAAAAATAAAGAACTAAGTGCTCCTGCTCGTGGTCGTGCTCGTACGTATAGCTACAGCATACATTGGGTGCGACACCATGGCACATCATTTTTGGCATTGGCAGCAGTTTTTCTCTTCTCGAAGTCCTCGCAGTAAATGCGGCATGCGGGGCTTTCCTTAAAGACAGCCGTGGCGGCGCATATGGTGGCTTTGACTGCGGTGTGTCCTATATAGTCCGTACAAAGCGACTTTGACAGGCATAAACTTGCAAATCGCCAGAGGGGTGACACCACCAGGACCACCCAACCCCCTCCGCCATTTGCAGCAAAGACAAACTTTTGATTTCTCAGATTGTGAAGATGCTTTAATGATCGCGGCAGCAGCAACCAGGGGGCCTTCGAAATTGGTGTCGGGCTTGAAGGATGTACGATAAACAATGTGACTCCTGATTTGGTGCGGCAGGGCTGGGCGATAACACTTGGGACTTGAGCCGACAACCAAGAAACAAAAGCATCTTCACCGTCTAACCGGTGTTTTTCTTGCCATCTTTCACTATGACTGTTTGTTTGTTTGCCTGTGTGTGTGTGTGTGTATGGTGTGGCGGTAATCATCTGGGACGAGTCGGCAACGTCTTATACGTACTACCTCGTAAATTAACGAACGATTGAATGAAGTTCCGTGGGTAATAAGAAAAGTTTGACTGCGGTGGTATATATATCCTTTTTCGTTTCTTCTTGTTGTTTTTCCATTGGAAATCTGGGAATCCTCTGGAGGATATTTATCACAACAAGACGGCGGGGATAACCGATGCGGTTATCCTTGCTGCCTCGCCGCACAAGCCAACACGAATCATTAACCCCCAAATAAACGAGGCCGATGGTGGTGCGTGTGGGTAGAATTTTTCTTAAGCAGCTTGTTTGGTTTTATCTGCAAAAGCAGCATAAGCCACACAAAGGACCCAGTTCTAATTACAGATTTTCTCCTTTGTTTTTCTTCTCTCTTTTTCTTTGGCCAATCGAACATTGATGGCGTCTCACAGACCGAACAGCGCAAATGACCTCCAATGCGCGCGGGGAGCAAGAAGTCGGGATGAAAATGGTCTTTTGATTAAGAACAGATTAAAAGTCATCAATAAAATTGGATTTACTACAATGGCTACTACTTTCGGTTGGCAGAGGAGTTACTTTGCTCCCTTGTTGTTGTATATAAAGACTCGCACGAAAGGAGAAAGTTTTCAATTTCATTTTCATTGCGAATGGAAGTTTGTTTCATTTGAAAAGAGGCGGAGGGGAGATCGGCAAAAAGGCGAAACAGCTTTTCGGTGACAATATTGTTACTTTTGTTGCTTTTGGAAAGTTGTGGGTTTTTTTACAGAGGCTGAACAAGTATTGCCAGTTTTGATGGGTATATTTTGATTTCGAATTTGTTTGTGGGAAGTTCTAGTCTCATCGGTGGGTGATGCGGACTTGTAATCGATTGTTGGAATTGTTGACTTTTTCACGCCAGAGCTGCCCAGTTCTCCAAGTTTACTGATTTTACGGAGGTCGGATAAAGAATCTCCTGAGGCTGTCCTACGGTCAGTAAACCCAAGAAGCCTCGTGCTTGAGAAAATAAAAAAAGCACGAGTCTTAATTCAACATCACCATCGTGGTTGCCAATGTCCCGTCTATCGCTGAAAAGTTGCCCAAACCTGCATAACTTGATCTTGCGTCACTGACTCTTAAATCACCAGAGCCAATCCGCATAGAGAGATTCTGAGCTTGATCTAAAGATTCAACCACTGCCTAGTAAAAAGCAAACCAAGAATGACCCTAGGTAACCACCATAGGAATATATTTAACTCCTCTCATCCTATCTGACATCTCTGTGAGAGACAAGTGGAAGTCCGCTACGACCTTTGAGGTACCTATTTATTTTTCTGAAAGAATGGACTTAGAAATTACCAGGCCATCAGCGAAAATCGTGCAGGATACCAAATTCATCATAAGCCAGGTCAGGGCCTCTTTAATCGCCATCATTGCTGCTTGAAAAATGCTGCAGTTATACGGAAGGCTTATGGGGATAAACCCAATCGGTATAACTCCGATTCCTGAAGATATCGTGATCTCAAGAGAATCGGAAAGGCGTTACCAAAAGTTATATGAATGGCACAAGTCAGAGAAGTGCTCTCACACTGCCCCACGCACTTGTTTCGAATTTGATACCATCGCTGAAATACTTCCGGCGACTTGAGAGGCGAACGATCTGCCAGAAAACCTCGTCTGCAGATCAGTGATCGCATGGTCTAACTTTATGCCGATCTTCTTGAAAGACCGCTCTTTGGCTGATTTAGGATTTAGTTTTCAAGGTCTTCTAAGAGTCTACGAGTTTTTTTTTCTATCGTGAATCCATGCGCTAGAAACCTTTATTTGTCTTTTTTTCTATTAAGTCCCATGTCCAGTTGGCTGACACTGCGACCTGAAAGATCTATACCATCTAGGTACCAACTTTGGTAAGCTTATCTACGAGTCGATAAAATTTTGACTGTGAATAAAAATAAAAGAAAAAAATTATCTTAGTCGAATTAAAGCAGTCGCAGTCTTCCGTCTTGTCCATTTAACTCAGTGTGGTACCGACTTTCAGTATGACCAATAAGTTCATCGTGGAATACCTTTTCTCTACTGGAAGGCTCCATGATTGTTGAAGCTTCTTTTTTGCTCAAGTGCAATTTTTTTTTTCTTTTCATCCATAGCTACCGTCTGACATTTTTTTGTCTTAAAAAATGACTGAGGAAAAACTTTCCTGTTACGGACCTGGAAGGACCTGCCTACGTTTATTATCTCTTCTGTGTAAACTTTCATACGAAAACGTTTGAACGTTTCACCTTACAGAATCCGACCCTAGATTAGCATCTCTCTCATCGTGACAGAGCCGAAGCCATTGGCATCGAGCAGCGATCGCGTGCGGACAAGAAAATAAATAAATAAAGATTAAAAATAAGCAAAATATTTTCTTTTAATTTGTTTAGACCACGAAGCATTCCCAATCGCACACTTTTCACTGTCCAACACATTATACCTAACCCATCCCTCCATCTCAGCATCGCCACTTACATCGACCCAATTTCCGAAACAGAAGCGCGTGCTGCACCCGTTGAACGACTCGAAACATATTTTGCTCCCTCTTAATAACGTCGCACTTTATGAAAAGCAATTTCGCACGTATTTGACATTTCCTTGATTAATCGCCGCCAATAACACAAATTTAAATTTTCAAACCCTACCCTCCATTTTGCCCTCGATGGCTCGATAAAAAAAAAATGAAAACAGGACAACTGGAAATACATTATATTTACCCATTGACAACATTTTGTCACAACTGTGTTCCTTTTTATTATACCAATGCAAGGTAAACACACACAAGAGGCCACTATCCACCCCAAAGGACAAATCAATTGCAATATCTCAATGCACACGCAAGCACCGCACCGCACCGCCGCAACGTGAGCTCAAATCAGAGCCAAACTGACACCATCACGTTCGTGTTGCTGTAAAAAATGTTTGCAAGTGCATCTCCCTTCATTAAAAAAAAAAGAAAAAAGAGAAAGTATACAAAAACTCGGAGAGTCCTTTTGATTGCGGTATCTGATCCCACCCCACACAGAACAGCAACTCTATATTGTGTCTGTGTATCCTTTTTTGCTGTGTTTTCTATGATTTTCCATTTCCCTTCTCCTGTGGAAATGGAAAACAAAATAAATACGCACAGTTGTAAAATCACTCCGAATATGATGGCGGTGCAAAGGACTCGCGCGGCGGTACTCCCTATATACTCGGTAACAGATTGCGGTATTTACTTAGGCCGTGTCAACTACAAAGTTAATTGGAATATGTTTTAGGTTGGTTTCTCCCCAAGGGGATGGGATTCGAATAGGGTTTGAATTTCCAGGATTATCCCCTTGAGTCGAAAGATGTGTCAGCGACACGGGGGAGAATCTGCGAGACAAATAGGCAATTGACACATGTTACGTAGTTTCCTTGGTTCGGTCGTGTTTTTTTTTTTAACGCTCCTATAACAAGACTGATGTCACGCTCGGTTGACCTCAGTATCGGGCCCATGGGTAAAATTCCGATAAGCAATCTCGGAAGGTTTCGATTTCAATCAATTTCAAATTCAATTTAATAACTTAATTTCGAAGGGAATCGTTTATATATGGACATGGACTGCAGAGACATGCGGTCCTGAAAATTGCCTTATTAAATTTTTTGGGTGTAGATTTGATTTTGGAAAGTGGTCTGACTGAGATAGGTGTGGGACGGGTTCAGTTAGTATGGGAGCGATGTGATCATTTTTATACCAGAGGTTTGTACTATAATGAACTGTTTTTAAAATCATGGTGGGGATGAGTAGGATTTTGATTAGGGAGTACATATTCTTGACTACAGTAACTTAGAGCTATTGATCTTTAATTGAAATTTAAACCGCTTGGAGTCCTCACCATGACCAAAAGCTGCATATGTGGGGGAGGAGAAAGTTACGTTCTATATGTTGGTTGGTTTAGGTGGTATTAAGTATTCCCTTTTAACTGACGAGGGAAAAACACAAATAACGCTTGAGCGTCCTTTTGAGACCACAAACAGCGTTGCATTTATGTACCCGATCGGTCCATTTTGTATGGCATGTTTTTTGTATTCGTTTTTTTGTTTTGGCCCTTGGCCCGGGCCAACAAGAAACTGCCCGCATATCTTATTTTTTTCTATGTATTCCTAACAAAATATTCTAAAAAGCACACTTTCTTATTTCATCACAAAAATTGGCCTAAACATAAGCAAGTGCACAAAAGCCTCTTGTCCCAAATATTTAGTAGGTGTAGTCAGATTCCATAGAAATGGCGACATTTGAAACAGACAAAACTGGTCAAATTCTTTTTACTAAAATTTACTTTAACAGTGGAAAAGTTGTGGTGCGAGCTGTGATTGAAAAAATCACAAAATCGAACTAAGTTGAGTAGCAAAAAACCTCACCACAGATACATTTCTTGTCAAAGAAATAGCTTCAGAGGTACAACTGGTGACATTCTCAATGATGTTGCCAGACATATATTACAACTGCTCATGAAAGTACTTAAACTTGATTTAAGCAAGCGGCGGTAGTTCATAATCTTCCAAAAATTGTCGAATTCCCTTGAAAAACAAAAGAGTTGATGTGCGAACTGTTCTTTCGAGAGTTATAAAGGTCATATAAAGGTCTCCAGATGAAGGTGTAAGTCTCAGCTAATATTTAAGGGCTTAATAAAACTAAGCACACTTACGAATGTTTCGATGAAAAAAACCTTTGTGAGATATTAAGTCGCTATGGCACTAAAAACCCCATGCCCCTTAAAATTACGAATAACATTTTCGACGCTTATTTTGGACTCTTTTACTTGGTTCTCTTATGAAGCTAATAGTTAGCTTATTTAGTCCATCTCTAACTCAAAATCCTTTGAAAACCCATCATCGGTTTTCGTAGTCATTAAGGACTTATTTTACGAACCTGTAGCAGGTTGATTCTATCCTGCGGAAGCTAAATTTTATACAGGTAAAGCCATTAGATCAGATTTCAATCGTCTAAATGGCTGTGACATGTAAAGCAAGAGACACCAGCGCTCTGGTCCGAACGGTCTTTGAATCAAATTTGGAGCAACAACGCAGAAGACCTCGCTTTAGCTTGCGTGAAGCTAGGCCTACGGTTGTATATGAAGTTGTTCCGCAAGACATTTACAGAAATGTCATAAATTGGAACTTCATACAATGGGTTTGAAAATTCCTTTCTCACCTGCCGTTCTAATATGACCATAATTTTGAGTTAGAATCGATGGCTTATTGCATTGACTTCTGTAGGAAATAGTTCTCGGTTGAGCCCCCAAATTTAAGAATTGTGTTTCACTATATCTATTCCTGTGAAAGACAAATATTTTCCACTACTCCTTTGCCGTCCGAAACCGTCTGACAATGATTGAAAATATTTCTCTGTTAAGCGCGACTGATATATGGTTAAAGGCTACCTCATAATTGGGGGCTCACCCGTGCATTTACTGCCACTCCGCTTACGACAACAGGCGGCTGAAATAATTTTCTAAACGCATCATTCGACAGTGTAAACATCATCAACGAACTGTTTTACATTTGCTTCTCGGAGTGTGGGCAGTGGCGAGAGGTCCCTGGTTCAACCCCCAAGAGTCCATATTACACCTAAATTGTTGTCCTTCTTATGACTATACAGACACCCTGCGACTTATTCAACTTACCAAGGTTTAATAGAAAAATCCGCTACTCGTCAAAACAGCGCGCAGCATCATTATTATTCATAAGAAAATATTTATTTTTTCCCGATAACCAACGCCAGGCTGCTGTCACAAAATCAGATTAAAATTTAATAACTCCAGCCATGCGTCCTGTATCGGTAACCCCCGCGCAAGAATAAATATTGAAAGAAGGTCCTTTTATCTAGAAACCATCGGCTTACACCCTTGTAATCTTGAAAAGTTCAACAGCGCCATCCACTCGAGGGTGTCAATTGAATTGTGAAATCCGAGAAATCCAATACGCAAAAGTGTGCGTCGTCCTGCAATATGATGTCGCATCATTTCCGCAAGCAGTTTGGCCAGTGTCACAAGCTCACAAGAGACAGATTATTAGTACGAGTCAAGGATTTCCACAAAAAAAAATATATACCTATCAACAAAATCCATCTATCGAGTTGCACTCATAATTCCCCGTAAACTGGCTTCCTTCCTGTCACAGGCATGTGACACTCTGTCTGGCAGGGGCATTTCACATGAAATGCTTATCTGACGGATTGGAAACGATGATGTGCAGATCGACCGACGACGAGTGTATTTTTCCCCGTGAATCCACGTCGTCCTCCTTCGATGGGGATGGGTCACGCCAACTAAATTGATTGGCAGGATTGGAAGTGGATTTTCCAATTTTGCGAATATTAATTCACAGGGGCTTAGGACCTCCGCCGCCGTCGCTCTCCTTCGAGATAACCCGATTAGAATCTGAGATGCGAAAAGGGGTCACAGCCGAGAAGTCATCCTAATAACGAGACAGATGACAGTCGATTGGGTAAGAAATTTGTGTGTACGTGCGTGTGGTGCTTTCGATTGAGTGATTCGCGTGAGCTGTGCATATATGGACAAACGCTCCCTTGGGGTGGATTTAAGGGGACCGTGTGTGACACATGTTGCAGAAGGATGAACTGATTGAAATCACAACTGCTCCGTTCGGGCACAAGATGTCCCATTTCACTTGCGACAGTTGAAATTCACCCCCTGCCCCCATTTGCAGTGGAACTCTTCAACCTTGCGCCACTCGACAGTCGCCCATTCAAAGTGCAAATGAGCGCACACAAGCAATTTCCATCTTATGAGCAATTAATGATACGCATGGTGCACGGCACGGAATCCTTGAAGCTCACCTAGAGCATCTCGCTAGATACCTTGCAGCGTTTCTTTTCTTCTCGTAAAACTCCACCACGTGTGTCTGAGTTGTGGGGATTATTTTTCTTCCTGTGCATCACTTAACTAACTATGACAACGTTATTAATTACATTTGTATGTGCAACGCGGTGTACAGCGTTTTAGTAATTTTCCAGACGCTTGAAGGCACAAGAATCATATGCCCCAAAGGGTACTTGTTAACTGTGCGATATCGATTAGTACAATAACAGATGAGATTTGTTCGTTGTTCGTGTGTTGCTTGCCACGATGACTTCTATTCTAATGAGATTCGATACCTTGCAGCTTACGTTCGATAGGCTCCTCTGTATGCCCGCACAGATATACAAATGATACTTAGGCAGCAGCGTCGTCGACGTTGTCGGGGCTCCTCATGCCGTCTACGTGACTGTCTTATCTCTTGGACTTATTTTACATTTTTCTGGCAGCAATTAAATTTGAAAGCGTTCCCTGTTCTTCTTCGGGCGGATATTGAGTTTTTTCTTTTTATTTATTTTTTTTTTGCTGTCCCACCCAACCCTTGGAGAAAAATAAAATATTTTTCATTCGATTTCAGGTGGCAGATAAAAGAGAGAGATAGGAAATTAGTACCGAGGGTGGATGGTTTTGAAGGTGAGAAGTGTTTATGTTAGGGAAGCAGTATCACGAAGTTTCTCCCAGCGAAAAAAAAAAAAAAAAAAAAAAAACATCAAGAAACTTTTTCGATAACGTGCAATCGCCCTTAAGGAACACAGTTTAGGTTCGAGCACACTCGTGGAAGGAGGTGGACTTTAATTGCTTTTACTCGCTGTTTCTCAAGTTCAATTGCTATTGGAATAGCGTAGGAATTTTTGTTCGCAATCAATGTGACTTTAAAATGGGTTCATGCAGCTACTCGCAAGTGGTTCTGGTCGAAAGACCGCAGCTTTAAGGCTTTGAAAACTGACTGAGAATTTGCCTTGACTGACACTCTTTCTTGGGACTCTTTTGTTAAACTTTTTGGGAATCGACACCCAAATTTTGTGTTGAAAATATATCAGAAGTTTACAGAGCAACCTTCTGGAAGCTTTAACAAGGCGTGGTAAATTTATGAACATATGGAATGTCGACTTAAGTGATGCACGACAGAACAAAGCAGCAATAGAAATAATCAAGCTTCTCTATCCTTAAATTACTGACAATTTATACAGTTTCGAGGGCATAACGACGTAAACTTCAGTAGACCACCTTTTGGTCGAATATCCCCCACAAGCCGAACGTATTTTAGCCTTTGACTATTTTTCATTTTCGACTATATTTTTGGTATTTTTTTCTGTCAGCTTTAATGTTCGTTTGTCTCGCCTTCAAACATTAAACCATGGAAGTAGTAAGTCGGCTTAAGCTATTGTCAAAAATTGTCGGCAATCCACCCAAATTCAGTCAAAATTTTGTGGCTCAGATGTCCCTAAGCCTATTGCGAATATGGTCGCTGCTTTTAGAGTCTCAATTTGGCTTAAGCTGGATTAATCTTATGAAGCGGTTGCCCTTGGGAAGTTTTTTTTTTAATCTTTCTCTGCACAGCCAAGTGCAAGTTCTGAGATATTTCAGTCGAAGAAGCCTGTATATCAACGGAGCCAATTGAAAACCCGAGGAGTGATTTTTGGTCGTGTTTGAATTATCCACGTTGTCAGACAAATGCACATCAATTGTCAAAGCGCGCTAGGGCATGTATATAACTTCGCTATATAGTCTTTAGATCCATTTTAATTTTGAGGGACAGGTAGATGAAGCCCTTATACCTAAGGCGGCGTCTGTTTATTTTTAAGAAGACCCTAAACCAACTTTTCGAAGGTCGGCACCTACGTTTGCTTGGCCCCAAATCTAAATCTATCTAGCTTAGAGCTAAGCTTAGAAAAGACAAAGTAAAACCTTAGGAGGGCAATCGATTGACGAAAAAGCACTCATTAACGAAAAAGCACGGAAAAGTGATTGAAGTACCTTTCCAACCTTGGGATTTAAATCTAAATCAAGGCTGTTCGAAGAATATTGACAACCGTCATTTAGAAATGAGGCTTTGTACAGAGTTCACCCTTTTAGACGACAGTAGGTGTGCATTTTTGCGAAGGCTGGCACCTACGTTTGTTAGGCCCCAAATCTGCCTGAGCCTAGATTCATCAAAAGAGAAAGTGTAAAACTTTAGGAGGGCAGTCGATTTATGAGGAAGAAGCACGCAAAAGCGATACAAGTACCTTTTCAAACTTAGGATTTCAATATAATCAAGAATCGTCATTCGGAAATAAGGTTTCGATACAATATTTAACCATTTAAAAGACAAAAGTCCTGCATCGGTGACACAAAGGGGTATAGACAGCTTTATAATCCACATGGCCCAAGGCTTAAACTTGACTGCAAATGTCGCCAATTTTCAAAGTTTTCCAAAACTAAACACGATTAAGAACTTATATATTGAAGTTCAGCTCATTTTACAAAGGGCTTCATCATTTCAAGTGGAATAGTGTTCCCGCTCGCGGCCCTTATTTTGCAAAGCTTTTGAATCAACGGGTCTTCTGCTAGGTAAACATTCTATGTGTGCTATCGATCTCATTCAATCGAAGGGCGAATGGAAAACGCCTCCCAACAACCTACAAAAAGAACCAAAAAGTCCAACCAAAGAGGGCATCTTGTCCACTAAATCACGACCTGTTAGTCAACGATTTTGAAAAGTCTGTGCACGGCGATTTCATCAATCGAATCTTTTTACCATTGGCAATTGTTTTCCTAAACAGTTTTTTACTTGATGTAGCCTGGATACCTGCCCAAAGAAAGTCGCTTGCTCTAATAACCAAAACCTCCATTCAATCGCTCTTCGGAATTTATTGTTTCCACCATCGTCTACAGCTAAAACTTCCAAATGCCCAACACAACTCGATTCACGCATACGAAGTACGAATCCACCTTCAACGCACTATTTCCCTTAAAGCCTCCAGCCGAACCTAAACCATAAAAAAATATACTTAAAAGTCAAACAATTCATTGGCGACGATAACTCTTTTCTTTTTATCCTTCAACCCTTCGGGTGTACCTATTTTTTTTTTCATACCCCTAAATAAGGTGCTAAAATCTTCAAGAAATCTTCGTCATTTGAAGGCAGTTTAACGATGATGATGCCTCCTTAGCCTCCTTGGGGTATTATCCTTTAAAAAAAAAAAAGGACAAAAAAAACGAAGCATATGGTATTCAATCCTGGCCCATAGCAGATATTTCTCTGCTCCTCATTCTCTTTCGCTCAACAAATCCAAATGAATTATATGGGCAATTCCTTTCCCACACCCAGTGCCAGTCTCTCTCTCTCTCTCTCTGTCTCAATCTCCGCCTCCTTTAAGGAAGCAATTTCATCCCATTTAGGATATATGAACGGACATAAAATATATATATATAAAAAAAAAAACAAACGGATCTCCTCAATCGAGAGCCTTCTTCCCACATTTTGTTCGATGTATGTGAGGTGGGGGGGAGGTCTTTTAATAAAATTAACCGTCATAAATAAAAAAGGCTTGCCGAGGCATATGGGGAGCCGGTCGTGGTCGATGCCAGCATCAGTGGTGCACAGCAGCAAACTTATACAGAAGGTAGGCCTCCTTTACGTGATATTCATAAGAATATTCTCGAATGGCAAATAAAGATATGAATCTCTATCTAAGGACGGACAGTCAGAGCGAAGCAAAAAAGTCATCCCATCCAGCCCGAGTGTGTGTATGTGTCGATTACAACTTTGTCCATATTTCTTCCATCGATTTGCAACCCCCCTGGCAGCGATTACCGGCTTTTTCCTAGATGAATAGACTTTCTATCAATTTTCCTCGATTATCGTAAATGGAAAATCCCATACGTGCGTGTACGAGTGTGTAGCGAGGCAGTAGTCTTCCCCGAAAAATCGCCCAAATCGAATGAGTAGTTTATCGAATTGAATTTCCTCTTTTATATCCCATGATGGACGGCTGCATAGTGGATCTCGCTGGATCTGATTGTGAAGCCAACCATACACGGTCGGGTGCGGGTTCAACTGAAGGCTCACTATGGCTTTCAATTAATGGATGAATTAAAATTAACACAAACTGTTTGTTTTTATACCCAGCGCCCAGATATACGTCTCGTGAATACAATAATTGTCCGGTGGCCTACAAAAGACAACGAAAACTGTCTGTTAATTCAGGGCGCTGTGGTAGCAGTCAATTGCCACCCCCAACGTCACCGATGGAATTATAATTGGTGTCGATATACGATATTACTACGACGAAGCATTCGGGCCACCTGCCTCGTCCTTGCGCCGATTGGCCGTGTGGATTTCACTGAGGTTTTGTTGCTGCACATATACCCGTATGTAGTCCTGTGCAGTGGCCGCGTGGACAAATTGCTTGTATGTTGCTGCAGGGGCTGTAAATTGTCTGATATCTTTAATAGGCTGTCCATGGTGGTGCTGTGACTATAAATGGCGGCGGTATAGTTGGCCTGTGCCAAAAGCTGTTCGCAAATCGTGGTGTTGCGGATGCTACGGGTACAGGCAGTTTCTCTGTTCAGTTATAGTTTATAGTTTTCGGTGTTTTCCTGGCTACGACGAGTGTGTTGCTTGACCGAAAATTGTTGTGGAAACGTTTTCAGCTCCGACAGGGGAATATATATGCCGCAGAGAGTCAGGTAGGCAACAGTATGTAGAGGATCTGTAAGTTGCAGTTGAACTTAAGGGCAGGCGAGTCTTTTGTGACTTTAAGGCGGTTTGATTGTCATCACGAGTCGGATATGTTCCCCACAAGTTTCTTAAGCACTGTTTCAAGACTTAAATACGAGTCTCTAGAGCTCGACAACATTTCAGAATAACAGCTTCGCTAGATCCGGAGTTACAGGCGCTCCAAATTTTGACCAGTAAGTGTAGCATTTGTAACGCAATGGATCTCAAAAAGCTATTTAGTAAAAGAGCTAGTAGTTCACGATCTATAAGCGGGCTTCCTTAGGCTGAAGTCGGCAAAATTGTGCCAAAATGTCAAGCTCAGTATAAGCGGAGTATCAGGCACCAACGTTACAGATTTCTTAACTTTTGGATACAAGTTGAAATCAAGAAGCTTTTACTTAGAACAGCTGCAGCTGACCCAACTTTGCGAAGGCAGGCACCTACGTTTGCTTAGCCCAAAATCTGCTTGAGCTTAGAGCCATCAATAGGCAAAGTAAGACTTTAGGAGGGCGATCGATTCATGAGGAGGAACCACGAAAAAGTGATTGAAGTATCTTTTCAACCTTGGGACTTGAAACTGAAGGCGGTGCCATGACTTCTGTAAACCAAAATTTAAAAAGTAGACCTTGGTACAGTGTTTCACCTTTTAGACGACAGAAGTCGCGACATAAGGAGGTAGACCAATTTATTTATCACTTCAACTATAGGCGGGTTTTCTTTAGATTGAGAAGGATAGCTGAAGTTTCGTATCAGGTTATCCGGAGTTTCTGGCACCCTAAAGCGTTACAATTTTCGTTACATGCGCGCAGCAGAAAAATAGATATTTAGAGAAAGCCCTGAAAGTTCCTGAGGCGGGTTTTCTTTAGATTGAGAAAGGTATAGCAAAACTGAAATTTCGGATGAGCTTATCCGGAGTTTGAGGCACCCTAAAGCGTTACAATTTTCGTTACATGCGCGCAACAGAAAAATAGATACTTAGAGAGAGCCCTGGAAGTTCACGAGGTATTTAGCGGACCCCATAAAGTGGAAATGGTGCCTATATGCCGGTGAAGAATAAACCCCACTCAAGCCTGTAGATCATCTGAAGATCAGACCAAGATCAAGGCTAGGTTATGTTAGGTCAGTTGGCTGTCTAGAAAGACACACTTAGCCCAAATTCGTTTAGGTACTTTGTGATACCACATGAGACATCAGTCAAGGGAAGTGGGAGGAATGGGGGGGGGGGAGAAAGCTAGGTGCTATCTAGGCCGGAAATGCTAGTGGGCGCATTACTGCTTATGACAATTTGTCTTGTTCTGCAATCATCCTACGTCTCGTGGAGAGAATCGTGGCTGTTTATACTCGGATAGGGGAACCAAAACAGTCTTCCCCTCGCCAAGATCAAAAGGAGACATAAACCATAGAAATTCACCATCAAAATAGGTCGAAATAAGTCGATTTAAGCAGCCCTCTGGATAGGGGAACCAAAACAGTCTTCCCCTCGCCAAGATCAAAAGGAGACATAAACCATAGAAATTCACCATCAAAATAGGTCGAAATAAGTCGATTTAAGCAGCCCTCTAACTGCAACAGATGTCAAAATCACACTTTTTCTACACGTCCATAGTCTCTGAAGAGTGCCCCAAACTAGCCTCGAAGGCATACGTCGATAGTCCTTTCTAGGTACAACCTGTCCCACTGAAACGAAATTTGAAAAATGCCGGCTTTAGTTGAAAACTGAAAACCCTCTTTCTAACTACACCGAGAACCGAAACCAATAATCCCCACTTAGACCTGATTGACAGGCATCTACGAGTCGCCTCGGCGCCGATAAACCAATCCGAGAAGTGACTTTAGGAAGTATCTTCCACCCGAATCTGTATAACCAGTCCAGCGTGCATCACGTATCGCAAATAAATTGACTTTATGCGAGAGAGAAGCCAATGCTGTGCCCTCGAGTTCATTATCCTTCACTGGATTAACTGACATCCACCCTCCCTACATAACACACACACACATACAACATGCAGACAATTTAACGATACAAAGCTATGTGCAGTGCGGTTAGTTGATCGCCGCACACACAAAACTGGGCGCCTGTCAAGTCCTTGTTGCGTGAATTCACTCGCCCCACATACGACATACGTGCCACGTTCACATGCATTCTATAACAAATTGAGCGATCCAAGCAGCGATAAACTGTCTACCGGCCTCTAAAAGTCCAACACAACGAACCTCCGACCAGCTATATACGAGAGGGTATAAAAGTTTTGTGTGCAAAATGCTATCGCAGCAGAGCACACTAAACCAGAACCATTCGCAACCACTAACGGAACACAGCGCGCAGTGTGCATGGCAGCCAGACTGCGTCCCTATGCATCCCATCTATATGACACAAAGTTTAAAACTATCCAAAACGAGACGAAGACTTTTAGTTGCATTTTACAGCTAAAACTGCGAAAAGCGACATAATCTGATTAGTGCAAGTATACAGTCGAGGAGAAAAAAAAAAAGAAGCAGCAGAAACAACAAAAAAGGACCAACAGAACCCGCCGGCGTGAAGGATTTAAGGACTCTGTGCGAAATGCTTGCCATGCTCGAGCAGCAGAACGAACTCTGAAGGGAAAAGTTTTTGTTTCACAAATTAATTTGCTTATAATTTTTCCGCTTAGTTAAACTTCATTTGAGTGATTTGTCAAGGATGAAATGGTGAACGGGGCAAGTCGTAGTATTAGTAGTAGTTGATGGAGGCAGCGGGGACAACAAACAAACAGAGAGCGGAAATTTATGCATAGGGACAGGCACAGGATGTGTGGAAGTTTTCTGCACCCCACCCCACCCCAGTTCGCAGGACATGACTTCATTAACACGTTAGAGCGTTTTTCACACTTAGACAGGGCAAACAATCCTTGTAAATCCTTGGCCAACCGCCTGCGCTCGAACACAAATTCTCCGAAAATCACTCAACAAACCCAGCTATAGCTGCTTATCCCTGATCCTGTTCGTGATATGTGCGCTGCCACACTACACAGAGAATAAAATGCCCCTCAGGGGCGACATTATGAATTCAAAACACGTGTCCTTTCGTTTCAATTTGATTTAATTGAATCATGTGGCAGGAGGACGCGTTAGGCCCACACAAACCTATATTTATCTTATGCAAGAGAGAATAAAGAAAGGAACCTACCGCTATCGGCGGCATGAACATTTTTATATTCGGCTTTTGGTGTGTGTGGGTTTTTTTTTTGGGCTTTTTTCGTCAAATATATGAAAGTACGTGCACAAAGCGGAGGCGTAAAATAAAAAATTAAATAAAAAAGAGAGAAACCCGACGGTGGAGTGGACCTTTTGTTTGCTGGCACTGGTACCTATAGCGGTATTTGCGTGTATGGCTTTGTATCAGATAAACACACACGTTCAGCTGTCAGTTTATAGTGACGGCACATATCCCCGGTGATTTCGTTATGCCGATGCTGGCGCTGGATGATGCTGTGCGGTGTGAAGTGAGATTGAGTAAGATGTGACTGCAAGACAAAGGATGCTCGATCACGTTTGCGGTTCTTTTTTTTTTTCTTTTTTTTTTTTGTCTGTATTCAGCAGCGATTAGTAATTGAAGACGTGGGAAAGACAGTGAGAAGTACCAAAATATATCTGCGTTTAAGATGCCGGAGGTGGGTACTGAAAAAGGATGTCCTTACAAATCAGTGCGGATATACCTAGTGACACTGATGCGGGCAAGTGTTTCGAGTGCTTGATTGTGATGAGGAGTTCTCACGCTGGGGTATAGGAGTTGCCCCGAGGAGAGTGGTCAATTAAGGACTGAGAATGTCCAGGATACCCCATAGATCTGTGAAAAGGCTCGCTGAAAGTTGAAGAGAGTGACAACAACCTTGAAAAAATAAATTCCTTGCCAAAGATGAAGAGAAAGTCCAAAGATATATGGCAACTAAGTATTAGTGGTCGACTCCTTTAGGTCCGTGATGGATATATATGGGTCTTGATAAAAAAATTCCAGAACTTCCTTATCTTCCAAGGCGGCGCTATAGTTCGGGGATATCCTGGTTCTCCACTAAACTACGTCCTAAGCGACTTTGAGAAGTATTTCCACTCTTTGAGTACTAGCAGTGCCACATAACTGGCGGAGTTCCACAAGGTACGTTACTGAGGCCTGCTCTATTTCAAATTGCGAATGATTGGGTTGTCAAGCCTTAGGGGCTTTGCCTATGATAATGCAGTTGATTTGGCGGAGACTCTTGAGGAAATATAGAAAAATGCGCAGACGGATGTGTCTGAAAAGTTACACGCCTAGACCTCAGAGAAAATAAAACAGAAGCTAACGCAAGAAAAGAGACACAATCGCCTATGGATGTCCAAAAATAAATAAAGCATTATTAAACCCAAGAGGTCTTGGCTTTTTTTGACTTTATACAGTTGTACCTTCTATTGGTGTCGAAAACATTTTTTTTTTGAGACAGAAACAGATAAGAGAAGCAAATCTTAGGGTTCATTCAGTCTTCTCCACAAGTTGGCAGACCTCCTTCAGTTTGAAAGACAAAGAGAATTAGACTTCCAAAGATAACATGCATAAAAGGTGTAGAAACATAATTTGCAGACTTCTCACTCACACTTGGATGGTCCGAAGATCGCCTTAACGATCATAGAGATCAAAATTGGTAAACTAAACTAAACTAGACGACTACCAAAATTAAGCCAGATGAGAAAATGCTGCTTTTGGAAGTAGCTCTCCTTAACAGACCTAAAGCTGTTTGCGAATCCGCTGGGTTGTATTGCTAAAGGGTCCACACCGAAGTAGGTTGCAAAGAATTATGAGTTGCTTACGTTTTTCCCTCTGGTCGGTTCTGATTTGGTGTTTGCGCTCCTTGATTTGGACCCGGAATTTCTAGCGAACGTCGGTGGGCTTTTTTGGGTGACAGGCCAGGTGGTGTGAGTCGACCAGTTGTTGCTTCTGTCGGACCAACTTTCTTCCTCTTGTTGATGGTTTGGGCGTCGAGGCAGCGGTGAGATCAACAGAGGTTGATTTTTTGTTCTGGCATTGTCGCTATTCCTCAATGGAGAGGGGCTTGGGACCCACTTTTAGGCAAGTAGTGTGTTTGGCGGATATGGGGCTGGCTGCGTACGTACACTGTACTAATACAATCGAATGTTCTTAATTTTCACAGTTCTATAGGTATCTCAGTTTTAAGGGTGACGGAACTTGGCGTCAAAACCAGGCTTTTGGTCTTAAATTCGAATTCCGCTATCATAAGCTGGTGCCCTTTATATCTACGCAAGCTCTTTGAGATTGGTTTTGGGACTCAAATCTTTTGACATCATCAGCTCAGCTTCCACTGCCAAACGCAGTCAAACAAAGTCAACAGCTTACAACTCCCGTGCTAAATGTTAGTAGTCCGGTAGATATTGAGTACCTACCGCGAATAATCCTTACGGATATAGGTATGTCAAGGGATTCAGTGCGTCTTTCAAAGAGGACATTCGTGCCGCAGTTTCGATTGTAAATAGAAACCTAACTCGTTTAAGTGTCTGTTTCTATCTTTCAGGGTCCTTGAGCCGCATCTCTCGATTTTACTTCTTCCTTATACAGTCCACATTTGACTGACCAGATCGTCCAAATTATGCACTAGAGGCTGGACCATGCGCTCACTCATTTGAGTCAAGTTGAATTTAAAAAACAAAATTGATTCAAGTGTCACATTATTCGCAGATCTTCCTGCAGTCAGCTCACTCACCAAATGCCCCCCACTCTTAGTCCACTGATCCACTGAAATTTATTCATTTCAAGGACAATAATGCAGTCCAGCACGCTTCTAAACGACCATTCAATTAACCCCAAGCCATATACCTACGAGCAATTTACTCACAATGCTAATCAATGAACCCCTTCTAAGTTCACCGTTGACCCTTGTCAATTAAATCACACTGAGCAGTGCAGATTTCCACTTCAATGAGCCTGCAAAAAATTGCACACAGCCCACAATACCCCCGAACTAATCAACCCTCCGCATAAACCCGTCAGCCATATGCAATTCCGCCCCAAAAAAGAAAAGAAAAAGAAGACAGTATTAAATGACCATTCAACCAAATGACCCGTTGCGCGCCAGTCACGGTGATTATCCTTTTTGCAATCATAGCATCGACCTGCTGCACGCCGTGCCATGCAATTTGCAAAGGGTCATTTCGGCCGAATATATATATTCGCCGAACTGCCCTCACAGGACCAGTAACAGTAAACAATCAAATAAAAAGTACATCTCTTTTTATTGACATATTAGTTCGACATGGTGTGGCAATAAAAGTTGCACGCTCCTTGAAGGTAGAGAGTGTGTGGGAGGGGAAAACAAAATGAAAAAAATTCAACTCACCTTTTGGATAATTCATATTTCGCTTGAGAGTGGTTCCTTAAAAAATCGGCCGTCGACAATAATGGCAGCTCCCTCACGTAGCATTGTACAGATGTCCTATCGGAATTTTCACTCTACACTCTGTTTGCTCGTGGGTGTAGGTGTGTGTGTGTGTGTGTTGACCACTAAGCCCCCTAATACGCACAGGGATTAATCTGAAAGTGGACAAGAGAACGGAAAAGGATATAAATTAGTCACATAACCACAGGAGATAACTCTTCTAGTACATATTATGCGAAAGGATTCCATTGCCGCCGTTCATCGTGACCATAACATCACCCCTACCCCTGTCACCACAAATTCATTTCAAAGCGGGGACCAGCAGGTAGGTATATCCCTTTCTAAGGAACCTCACAGGGTAGGTATGTAATTAAATTTTCTTTATAATGCACACACAGTAAGTAAAGCAGAAGGATATCTAAACGGGCTTGCTTTAAGGACGGGAAAAACGCGATAATCATGATGCTGCTGATGATGTTTCGAATGATGATGCGCTGGCCTACCCCCTAACGGCGATGATGATGAGGTAAACACTAGGAAACCCAGCGAACTGCAGCAGCAGATGGATATCGTCTTTGAATGTAAGTTCAGTCCTTTCTTGCTATCGTTTTCTGTTTTCTGTTTTTTTTTTTCACCTCTACTCAGCAGACTTTACTGCCACTGATTCAACAAAGTGGATGTAATGTATCCTTGAGAAGGACGACGACGACGAGGTAATAGGAAGAAAAACGACAGCAAAATGAAGAAAAACACTTCCTCGTCCTGCTGCTGTTGGTGGGTATATGAAGACGAAGATGTCCCATTCCCATCACTCTTTGAGGTAAATATTTTCGGAAGGATATCTTCTGTGCGCTCGGTTCTGGTTAAGTGATGAGCGCAGCGCGCAACGCTCATTGCAATCAGGATAATTGGAAAGGATAAATGAATTAATGTTTACAAATGTTGCTGTACTGCCACTGATGTTGATGGTGATGGTGATGATGCGATACTGCTACTCCTTGTTTGATAAGATGACTTATATTTGCTTGTCTTTACCTTTTCATTAAATTAACACAAGGATATCTGCTGCATAACCTATCGGAGAGGTGGCACCGTAGACAGAGACGGAGAGCAAACACAAACCATGATTAAGTTTCTTCATTAAGATGCAGTCGCCGGGTTGTGCGTGTGTGTCATAGATCCTTAAGTTGATGAGGGTAGGTTTACGGCAGCGTTTAATATGTGTCCTTGTTCATTAAGGAGACGGAAATATACACCCCCTCGTTTGAAGGAGCTTATTAGAAACAACAAACAAGTGTTACGATCCACATGCATTCCACACGGCAAAGCACACGTGCGACTCAGCCTTTCACTTCAAATTTCGATGAACCTTCATCGGCTACATTGCTACCCTGTGAATACCACAACGAAGGACATCACGACAAACGCCAGGACACTCAGACAACGTTCGATGCAAAAGTACAAATTTCATTACCTCCAGTCGCAGTCCGTCTGCGCCATTGAAAAACTCTTCAAATGACGAGATTATGGAATTAACGTCGTCACGTTGCCTGTGTTAACTTAATTAATGCTCGTACCTACATAAATTTCGGCCACACCTATACACACAGTCACGAGTGCCAGAGACGAGTTCTGTCCAAGAGCTGCTGGTATTTTGAACCACCCTTCAATCGGTGTTTTTGTGCACAAACCAGGACCTTGATTGCAGTTGTACCTCGTACACCCGCCAGTCCTCCACCCTCCCCCATGACGGGCTATAATTTGATTTGTCGCAAACGCATTCAATGGAAATGCAATACAAACACTAGAACGGTCCACTGGCTCCGTAGCAGCTATGCGTGTCGGTTTTGACTTTATTGCGAACAACACACCATTCGAAACCATTGGAAACCATTGGAAACCATTTGAAGCCATTCGAAACCATTTGAAGCTGATTGATTGCGGTTGTCGTCCTTGCCTGATCCCTTTTTATTATAGAGAAAAAAAAAAAAAAACAGCTCTCCAAACTTCTAAACCTTCACCCTGCACATACATACAGCTCCATTGCCATTCCCAACGACAACGATGGATAATTTAAATAAATTAATGAGCGTAGGCCAAAGTTTAATTCGGCCGAAGGCTATTGACTAATTGACAACTATTAGAGCGGGACATAAAGTTTGCTCATTGAATTTGTGGTCGTTTTTGTGAATTTCGAGTTGCGCAAACATTTTCTTTCTTTTTTTTTTTCGGCTACTCCTTTTGCCGGAAGCGCAGCAAACCTAACGAGTTAAACGTCCGCCTGGTGCGAGTGTCTGTCGTCTGGTTTATTGGTAAACCAAAACGAACGGCATTTCAACGAGAGGACGACATGAAAAATTCAGCAACGCGCAACGTTTGTCCTTTCTCGGCTTCCTCTTGAGTAAGTTTGGGAATGTGTCTATCGCCTATGGAATTCCCAATGAATACGTCGACGAGCACTGCTCGAAGACGACTTCGATGACGACAAAGTTTCGTATATTCTTCGACAAGGAAATTGGGCCATGTTTTGTGACCCGAGATGTTGTTCATTGAAGTGAAGGACGGAATTTTTTCTTTAAGTAAAGACGAACGGTTTGTGTACTTTTGAAATGTGACCGCATTTTAATTGGGAATAAGTTTCGATTCTGCCTGGATGGCTAGTTGTCACGAGAGAGTAAGAGAGAGAGAGAGAGAATGACGGGGGAGGATGACGACTTTCATAAATTTCGTATACCTAGGTTCTATAGGTACCCTACTGAAGAGAGGTTCTAAATAAGTTAGGAAACCGTTGAGAGGCTTCGTCGTTGCATATTTCAGGAGGTTAGTAATAGATCCATCGATTTGGTGCGTTTCTTGAAGTAGGCTGTTACGTGTTACCCACCGTTAAGCTATATTGACTTCTCAAATTTAGAGGCAGTTAAAAAATCTATAGTTGGCGCGATAGCTCCGTAGGGAGAGTGACCCTAATCCTAGCTTCGCAGAACCATTCGTTTCTGTGTGAGTTTTTAAATTTGGCAACGAATACGAATTTTATGCCGATTCCAAACGGCTAATTGAGAAGCTCTTTCAAGACAGTTTTACTCTCGAATACTTGTCAGACGTTCGCGAGAGGTGGCGCAATGAAAAAAAACCCTAAGTTGGAGTTAGAAGCAGTAAGAAGGTGGATTTTATCACTTGTAGGACTCCCTTGAAAGTTCTTTACCACTTCAGCATTTTCTAAACACCTTTTCAAAGGTTGGTACCTCTAAAATCATGCTTTCTAGGTTCCTAATATAGATACCCTATAAAAGGGTCCACTCCTGTGGAAGTCCTTAAAAATCTAGCAACTTTGAGAAGTAGATTCAGCAGTGGATGCACTGCTGCAGTACTAAACTTTTGCTTGAGAGCCGCAGCGAAGTCTCTGGACTTTTTCCAGCTGTGGTCTGCAGGTCTTCCAGCGCTGCACCAGCTGTGGCCTGACGTTTTTTCAACACTTCGACAGCTGAGTCGTCGTGATTAGTCGACACTGCAATCTACTGTCCTCTTTGATTTTTGGCGGTCTTTTTTCAGTTTGCAATACCAATCGCTCTTGGATCTGGAAAAGCTTGTAATTAAATGGGATTTTCGGTCTTCTTTGTCGATTCGAAGCTACGCGCTTCGATTTTAAAAATTCCTCAAGGCTGTAGAAGCTTCACGAGGGTTTCCTGGTTGAACCTACAAAAAAATACATGTCACTCCACCTTTTTTTGTCTCGCTGCTTCACATCTTCTGAAGGTCTGACAAGCGCATTAGTTATGGCCATAGAGAGCTTTCATATTAATCAGCTTGGTTATGGTTTGAAATTGTCTATGTAGGACCCTTGCATAGTTGCCAAAAAATAGGTATCATTCCGGAACAAATCTCAACTTCGAACTATGGAATTTAAAAGGGTTACACAAGCTTTTAAAAAAAGCTCATAAAAAAAAACCCATAGCTATGTCAAACGGATCCGCAGAAGTAAAATAGGGTCAATTCAGTACTCTTATCCACCCAAAGAACTAGGTTACTCCAGATTTACGAACGACGAAAGATATTCTACGCACAAACTTATCTCTAGGTATAGGTCTCCAAGCTTTGCTGAATTCCCTTTTTTATTTTTCTCGGTTCCACCGAGTTCTGTATGACGGGAAAATTACAGGAAGTTTTAGTAAACTCTCTCGAGTTCGAAGACCGATCACGGAATTGATTTTCAGTCTTAAAAGAGCCTCAGCATCGATAGCAAAACCAAGCCTTTTGCCCTTTAACTTCAAACTTAAATGCCCTCGCTCATTCTGGTTACAACTCTTCATACTTTTGTGTTAAAAAATTTAAACAAATTTGCATTCACACTCGCAGCACATTCGAATGGTAGGGGGTGGACAAAAAAAAAAAAAAAAAACCTGAATGCACATCGCAGCTGTATGTATGTACAAATTGTGAGTGCTTTTTGTACAGAACGCATGGGTATGTACAATCATTGCTCCTTTTATGAGCTTAACGAGGTGAATACGCAAAAAAGAGCAGAGAAAAAAAAAACCGAATGAAAACAACGTAATACATACATACCGCCCTACTCACACTCAACTCATCTACATACATTAACAAAGGACAATGTGCTGCTAGATGGTTCATCAAAGTGAATGCCAACAGTTTTGCGCTCAGAAGTAATTGCATTCGCGCAACTCTTCCTCTTCGCCATATATTCGTTTGTCAGTATCAAAGGCGCTGCTGCGAGTTCATTAAGATCAGCGCCCCAAACCTTGGAACTTTCTCCCCAAACCACCACCTATACCCGCCATGTTCCACTTCGCAATTATGCAACAGCACTATGTATTATGGGGTGTTGGCAAATCCTTAGAAATGACAGCATGGCGACTACCGTCTTCAGAAAATGATGTCCCAAAAGAAAAGATAAATGACTGAGAGCGTTGTGAGTGATTCAGCGAGGTTATGCTGATGACAAGCGGCGCGGCAGGACTCAACAGCTTTGGGTTAATGTTTTCGGGGATTTTTCTTTTTATATAATGCGCCCCCAATTTGAACAGAAGGTCATACATAATGGAACAACACTTCCGCATATCCTGGCCACACACACACAGTTAATGGTTGTAATGTCTTTTCAATGCAAAGACCATCAAGGACCCTCTGACTACAACATAACACAAAGCTCATTTGTGTTGGACTATAGGAATCAGTGATGTTATGCTGTTCGCTTGTGTGCCACTCGGATGTTGTTCGACGATGATTGATGGATTTTCTATTCGCCATGGTGCGTTGTGTACGGCGAAATGGTGACTCAGTGGAATGATGGGCGCGGGTAGGAGTAAATTGCTGGGGTTGGACCGGTCGGCAGTTGGAATAGTCTCAACTTTATGTGATTATCCTTATCCAGTGGTTAAATCTTTTTTGACATCATCATTGGGGTATAAAGCTGGGGGGGAGGAAAAAAGAGAAATTCAGGAACGGGCTTTAATACAATTTATTTGGGAAAAAAACAAACATTTCCAAAGGGGTATATGGATGTTTAAGGGACCTTTCAGACAGTAACCTTCTTTACTTCTTTACCAACGTTCCAAAACTCCTTGTGTGACATGGAAGGAATTTGTCCTCACATTTGGGGGTTCGAGACTTCAGCTGCTTTGAACCAAGCTAAGTATACCTACACCTCTTAAAAAAAAACACCCTTCGCCCGAAAATCGTTCAGATCAGAAGTGCACCTCATGACCTTCAGTAAAGACCTCGCCAGCCTAAATGCCAAAAATCACCCCTCCATTCATGGGACCTGAGATTCTGAAGATAATTCCACCGACTTTGGGCATATCCACTCCAGTTAAACGAAAACCTACAGCACCTCCTCCCGATTCAATTTCGACGTCCCACTTTAAAAAATAATAGAACCTCTTTCAGAGCCCTTATAAAACCCTCTACATTAATCCACATCAGTCTTGAAAGGTGTCGTTAAAGAAACATTTCTGTAAACTGTATATGTATATGGCTTCCAATTAAAATTATTGCAGATCCTTTAAGTGGCCCAACTTCGTGGCAGCAATATCCACTTGGTTTGTTATTTTTATGGCGTCTCTGACCTTCGGCACGGCTTGCGCGATGTTATCCTTTGAAAGGATTCCCATTTAATCTCCACCCTCTTTAGAATTGCCCATTTATGTGTGGACCAAGTGGAGTCCTTTTTTTATTTTATTTTTTGGGAGTGGAAAAATGAAATCCTGACCCAATAGCAGCACTTGTTTGTGTTGCGAATTAAGCCAACGAAACACTTGAAATCTCCACCTCTAGGACTAGATCTAGTTGTACCTTAAACGGTGTCACTAGTGCGGCGGTACATAATTCTTTGCATATAATCCTTTTCGGGGCGATGCAGGCCACTTTTTGTTGGGGCTTATTTTTACGACGACTCTTCATCTGATTTAACGCAGAACAGAAAAGCTCAAGTTGCGACTCTGACTGGTAGTACATCCTGCCATGAGTCGACAACGCGAAGGAAGGAACTACGCTACCTTGCACGCTATGAGCGATGCCAATAACCAAACTATTCAGAGCAGCGAAGAAGACGAAGAAGTTTACCATCCTGTGTGCTGTGTCCTGTGTGTTTGTGTGTGTGTGTAGATCGCGCCGGTAACTTTTACAACGATTTAATGACTTCCTTTTCGGCACACATTATTATCCTGCGTCAGACAAATCAACTATGTTACTGGTGTTGCTGTGAGTCAAAGAGAGCGAGAGAGAGAAAGAGTGGAGTTCTTTTTTCTGCATCCTTCGGTGAATGGGATTTAAATTTACGACTCGTGTTACCCGTCTTTATGAGGACGTCGATTTTATTTCATTGGTTTTTTCTTCGGCGGCAGGGAGTTGGATATAGAGCGAGAGGATACTGGCAGGATGGAGGACTGTAAACGGGACTTAACGTTCGATAAATATTGCAATTAAAATAAATTGCCAATCGAATTGGAAGGGAACCTAAACCGTGGTTCCGTCTTGTATACACTCAGGATATAGATGATGCTGTGTAAGTGGACAAAGGAGGTTTCTTCTCGGGGTATTGTGTGCGATAGATTGAGTGTGAATGCATCTTCTTTCGACGGAAATTCAACAGTCTAGACGGGGAGTCATAGATCATCCGTTTGGCTGCAGAGGAGTGTTGTTTCTTTTTGCAAGGATTCTGATGGTCCAGTGACTTGAATGAGGGGAATGCATTATAGCTTAATGCCCCCCGTTCGTCACTCTTTCATGGCCGCTACTGTACACTTTTTTACGGCCACTCCTGTCCTTGCAGTGTACAGTCAGCCGCAGACACCCCACTGGCTGCTATTGTACCAAACCCTTGTGTGACATTGAGAATTTGCATTCGCAACTTGGAGTCACACTCTCTTAGTGGTTGGAAAACCATGAATACCCGAATGAGAGTGTCATTCGGGGAAACTTTTGACTTTTCTACGTGTGATTTGTACCAATCTTGTGTATCAGGTAAGGCTCCCGCTTCCCGCATAGGAAGCCAATAGCGACTTCCATTCCAAGTTCCTGCTCTAACTTTTTGGTGGCTGAACTCCCTTTTGGGAAATCGGCAGGTCCAGGTGTCACTGTGTCAGTAACAATCTTAGCGGTTAGCGGCTTAAAACAATTCAGCGAAAATCTGAAGGTTGAAGGCGGACAAACTCGCTTGGTATGGAAGATGGAATAACGGAAAACGGATTCTACCCAATAAAGCTTATTGGCAAAAAAATAAGAAATTTTGTGGAACATCTGAAAAAGCATCAAGCCGATCTCAGCACTCTCATCTCAGCCATCGTGATTTTGCCAAAACCACAAAATGACTTCGAGGCCCCTCCAAGCTCCAATTGAACTCTATTTCCTGCCCAATAAAAGGGACCGCAAAAGGGTCACCATCACCATATAATCCGCTTAAAATCCCAAACTAAATCCGTTGCTATTTCGTTTGCTTATAGCGAAGCACCCCCAGCATAAAGCAAAGCACGCGTGACTCGACCTTAAACTCGAATTTATGATCAATGGCAGTATAGGAGTAGCCTCTCCCCGATGCCGCACAATTGTCACCCTAACCCAATTAAGTCCTTTGTCTGTTGGAAAAATTATCACCAAACAACTTTTCATATTTGCCTTCGAAATAATTGTCAACATGGCAAATTCCTTCACCCGCAAGTAATTAAGGACACACAACTCAAACCCGGTCCCCCCGTCACAGCCCATCCGGCTTGAAAGTTTTCATTTTGCTCCGAAAATAAGAGCCTCGTTAGGAATGTCACACACATGTAAAACAAAGCAATTAGCACACAGAAAGGCAGAGAGCTCTCATTCTATTCACATATCCTTAGCGGGGGGGATGAAATTCGGTCATCTTCACAACGCCAAGGCGATGGAATTTCTAATAACAACATCTTTGTCGTCGTCTTCGTCGTTATCGGTCCTTATGTATATAGACAAACGTCGTCGGTGTGGCGCATAAATTTTGAATACCCTTCCGAGGAGGAATTCACCAGCCATTGCCGCAGTTACAAACAGAACAAAAAAAAAAAAAAAGGGTTTTTAAACAGCTCCTTTCTATCGTCGCCTGATTATCGCACTGTAACGGGCTCGTTGTGTGCGGGGGGGCGAGCGCAATCAACAGAAACAATTTTCCAAAGCTTCCTAAAATGAGCGGCAAATTTCAAATTAAGGATCATAAATTAAGCTAAATTGAAAATCCTTGTGTGACATCTTTGCCAGTAGTAGGGGTACGTACCTACGGAAAGGTGCAAAAATGGAGAAAAAAAATGTTCTCCGGAATGTGGCATTGTTAGCAGAGATACGACTACGACAACGACTTGAGGACAAAGTGTCCTTTTGCTTCTAGATTTACACATATGTGTCAGTCGTCAACGAGTGCCGCGGCACATGGTATGTCATAAATTTAGCAGCACAAGCAGTTCCGGTTTTTTACGGCCGCGTTTCTGTGTGTCAGCCATGGAAATTATTGGTCGTAAATAGATGTGTTGCCTCGTCCCTGTGGGGAACCCCTCGCCACCCCCTCCGGGCAGTTCCGTGCGGGAACACCTTGGCGCACAACACCTAAATCACTTTAACGAGTCGGTGCAAAATGGACAGGTGATGCCGGTTGGGTGGGTCGAGTTCGGTCTCTCCTTGTTTTACAGCCGTTTAACATTTAACAACCCCATGACGTAGGGAATCGTTTGATATGTGCTACGCTATGTGGAGTTGCCGCCTGTCAGGACACATATATACAAGTTGTAATTTGCGAAGGACGACAAGGGTAAACAAAAAAGGCGAACGAAAAAGCAGACGGAATTCATGACTTTGGAGTATCCAACAATTTTCTGCGGCCATCAATCCCAACGTTGCAACAGTAAATCAAATATTTTTTTTTTCCCCCTATGTGTGGGTACGGGGTTTTTTTTCTGGTTCAAAAATGTTACTTTTCAACTCGAGCTCGAGTCCCGTTTGATTTGATGCAGTGATAGGGGCCTCTGTGTATGCTGTATGTGTGTGTGTGGGTGTGCTGGAGAATGGGTTTTGCATAATGGAGTGGAAACGTCATTTAGAGAAGTTGCACACATATTTATTGCTGCGCGGTTATATTTTTCTTGCCTCAGCGAAAGGACATGAATTGTTGGTATAGCCGCTCACTTGCTTGGAACATATGTGGGTGACAATTACTGTTGATGTTGGTTGTTTAATGGCAGTTTGTAGAAGGGTTAAAGTTGTTCATTCAGCGGACTGTGCGATGGAATGCAATTGAAGAATGAGTCCAACTTTGGTTGGGCCTTAGTTATGACCTCTAGAATGGAAAAAAGATGTTGTAGGTAGGATTTGTTTGATTTAACATCATCGAGTTTTGTCATCTCTTTCGGAGGTTTTAAAGGTCAAAAGAGCTTAAGCGTTTCAAAAGGCATTCGTCTGCAAAGTGTTTTGTATATGGAAATATATGTCCGAAGCCTTGAACTTAGAGAGGGTTCAATAAAGATTAATACATACAGCAAGTCGCAAAGAAACTGATTACTGATCTGATAATCAGCTATAGACTGCGGAGTCAGATTGCAAGATCTTTCCTCTTAAATCAGCCGAATTTCAAGCCAGTCCACTGCGACTTCTTTCCTGTAAATACCTATCTTGGGAAGGGCGAACGTGTAAAGCTGACAGGTAGTTGCTTCTTCTTCACTAAAATTGTTGTAAGTTGGGGGCCTCTAGCGATGGGTCTCCAAATCACGAGAATGACATGAAAGACTTCATTCAATCTGCGACAGTTCAAGTTGATGAAATTTCTGATATAGATCACTTGTCCCACCCAAGTTTCACTGTATACGGGCGTGAACCTACCAGTGATAAGCTCTCCATAGACGAAGTTCAGTGAAACTCGAATCACTGAGTGAACCAGATTGATGAAGGTCTACAGCTCCGATAGGATCAACAATATTTTTGTACAAGCTTCACTTTTAAAGTACCCGGCTTATAGAGCTTGACATTACCAAGGGTGACAGGCGCCAGGAGCTCTATAAAATATTTAAAAATGTAAGTGAAGCGATAAACTATTTAGATGAGTTAAGAGTGGAAAGCCTTCGCATATCCATTCAATATTTTTGAAGTCAAGCTAAGTATGTCCATGGACTTCCATAGATCTTAAAAAAGTTAGATACATGACACAAAAATTTGTTTTTGTTCTTGGGTCGCAATTTTACACCAGGTTTAGGCGTTAAAAAGTCATAGACACTTGTGGAAATTCCAGATTGCAGGGGTTGCTCTAAATACACTACTAGGGAGGTTCCCAACTTGATAATGTGAAAGTAAAGCGAACGGCGTAAGTAGAAGAAGACTGGGGATGAACTGCAGAATAGCTGCCCTGTAAACGACTTAGTTTATGTGCTTAGTAAGGAGTCCTATATCGTACATCATTCCCATAGAGAAGTAGAAATGTGCTATGTAAAGAATACTGCAAGCTTGTCTTAACTATTAAGTGAAGAACTGCCCTTTTTCGACTGGTATCTAAATAAAGAAGAGGTTGTCACTTAACGCTTTAAAAAGGCTTATTAAGTGCCCAAACATAAGTCAAACCGGGCGAAAGGTTTCATCTATAACTAGGTATGTTAAGCCACAGCCCTAGAGAAACAGTTTCTACTAATAAAACGAGTCTTTAGACCGACTAATCGCCCCAATACTAGACGACTTTGAAGATGATTTCAGATTTTCCAACGAAAGTCCAAGAAACTTGCCAAGTATTTCCTTACTCAATCACCACATTTTGTTGGCGGTGGAGGATTATTTTATGTCGTAACTGGAAAGTCTGATAAAAGAAGCTTTCTAGGGTTAACGTTATACCCTTAGATCTTTTCCAGACGTTTGCAAGAGGTGGATCAAGGAAAGTAACTCAAAGACTACTCAAAGTCGGGAAATGAATCGGAACCCACTTAGACAATAGTCAATTAGGCTAACCACGGAGCCAATGAGCTCATACTTGCGCAGGGTTCAGTTCATCGAGTAGACTCGATTCTTGAGTTCCTAATCAGTCAGAAAGGTGGCTCAAGAGTAGTTCAAAAGCACTTCATAGAGGAAGCAGGGCCTTGCCTATTTATGTTACTTTGACACTGACACTTTTATTGTGTTCCAAAAGTTTTAAAAATCATAAAATGAATTCTCCTTCTACAGCAGCCTCAAAAATAAAAATAATAAAACAGTCCAGGCTCATCATGCGTTATCCATCACTTAAATAAGGCCGTACCTATTGTTCAGGCGAATTCTTAAAATCCAATCACGAGCGTCCATTGTGTCATCAAATGTCTTTCAAAAAAAAAAAAAAAGGCCCATCATCATTTTGCAATAGCAAAAAAGGATATACCCCAATTGATCGTTGTCAGCTCAATTTAATCTTTCATAAGCCCATATGGACGTCTTTTCAGCCATCATTTCGGATGACATGATGTCCCCACCTCAGTCGTACTATCTCTTTGAAACTTTTCGCCTCCAAATCATTTAACCCAACACACAGATACCGAGATAAATTGAATATCTTGATAATTTAGCAATTTTCAATCAATTTCGCCTTTTCAAGGATAATTCAGGACCTCCTGTTACCTACCAAAAAAAAAACACAAAACCTTGCTCCCGAACATCATCATCTCGTCAGCTCTCGTAAAAAAAAGAAAAAAAAAATAGTAAAAGAAAAATCGTCCCTACAAAGGAAAACCACTTCCTTCCAGGAGATTGACTCCGCGCACCACACAAAGGACAAAAAGGATTCAATTTTCAATGTATCAATCTATCGCCAGACACATCTTCCACCACATCCGCAGTGTGTATGCCCAGAAGTTTTCGTTTATCCCTGAATTATCCTTTTAAACTTGACAATGGAGTCAACACAACACTACACATACACACACAGCAACATAATCATAAAAATAAAAATAATACTGATGAATATAACGCGCACCATCGACGGCGACAAGGAATAAAAATAAAATAAATAAATTCAGCCAATAAGGACAATAAAAAAAAAATGTAGAAAAAAAAAGATAAACAGGACTCGCCAACATTGGAATTAGAATTCGAGGGGTCCGTGCGGCGCAGGAAAACTTTTACACTTGATGATGTTGGCAAAAGGTAAAAGTTAGCTGGCAACAAATAACGGATGAAATGGTTTAGTCCTCCTTGTTGGTCCTTCTTCACTTTAAGTTGGTTTTTCTTTGTCTCTTTTGTAACAATAATGATAGCCATGCCATACCACACCTCTTAAGGACCCGCACTCTCACTCTCACTCACACTCACATCCACACACAGTGTTCGCTTCTAATGGACTAAATCTAAGGATTCACCCATGTCCACCCGCGGGGCACTTAAAATAAGGAAATGAAAGAAGCAAAATATTCAACAACAAGATAGAACCAAAAAAAAAAAAACAACTCGCCAGTAGGAGGAAGCAGAAAGTTTAACAATAAATATCCTTCCCGGCAAAAGAAATGTCCTTCCTCGCTGGGCTACACACACACAAAACAGCTAATGGAGCAGCAACATGGGGACAGTGCGCGGTGGTGGTGGTGGTGGCGAATTGAGTCCTTGGAATAATCGGCCAGTTCATCATTGACGACGCGGCCAAGAAACATTAAAAGACACACAGGGATGAGCACGCGGGATAAGTCGGTGGAGGGTGGTTGCGATGAATGGAAATTAAATCTGAGCAAAAGTTGGGAAATTACAATTTCTCGAAGTTATTACACCGGTTTTCCACCGACACCATCTGAAAATCCCCTCCAGCTCGAGAAGTGCCACCACCGACTGTCAGGCTACCACCGTGCGTCACTGCTTTACAGGTTGGCTGGCAGATACAGTGCGCCAGAGGGAGAGTCCACAACGGGTCGAAGAAAACTTAAGGAACTCACCGAGGGGTGGAGTTGATTCGGGTGGATTTTTGTCTTAAGTCAGTTATCCTTGGGTTCATTACCTGGAAGTTTTCGCCTCCGTCCTGGTATTGAGTTCGTCGTTCGGCTTAGTGCGACCATGGACAGGTGAGGTGAAAGTGAATCAACAAATTGTTGTTTGCAAGAAATTCCCTTAAGTTGGTAATGACAGTTGGCTTTTCGGGATGCGACAAGCGAGAGAAATTTTGAATTGGATTCGAGGTTGGGGGCTGCCGCTGAATGCAACTTTTATTAAATTGGCGCAGCATGAATGGTGGTAACATAAATGGAACATAGGAGGACGCTGTCGAGTGAGACTTTCCTAATCCAAACTTGTTCTATGAAGCGATTAAACACCTATGGGATAAATTAAAAAAAAAGACGCTCAGGCTGATTTGACAAAAAAAAAAAAACCCGGTCCCATTCCGGGACTCATACCCAGCGTTATCGACCATTAACCTACTCGATCTTAAGCTGGTGACGGCCGTCTACATATGGCTAGAGGAAAGAGCTCAAGCTTCACATAAGCATTGTGGCCCTACGCAAAAGACGCCTTCTTGACGACCCTAAAGTAGTATTGCAATAAAATAACATTTGACAGAAGACTGCGCTTACCCTAGGTGAAAATCTCTGATTAATATCCGGCTTAGGGGATTAAAAGCTCTGTCTGCAAGGAAGGTTTGTAGGAGGCTTAAGTTTTAGATGACGACTTTGCTAGAGAAATTTCTGGAACCCAGATTTTGTTATTATTATAGTTGCAGTCAGAAGTCTAAGAGCTTCATTCCTTACGCCAGTTTCATACATAGATAATCCCTTAAAACGCCTGGAGTATAAGACCCAAAGGTATTCGGCTTGACTCCAGCCGATAGATCTAAAACGCAGTAGATGCCCCTTCCTTACCTAAAGATCCGTTGGAAGGTGACCATACAACCAGAATCTTGTAGGCAACTGGAATACTTCCACCTATGGTCTACTCGTTTGGACCCAGGTCTATATCCGATTCTACCGCCTTCAGAAATAAGTTAAGTTTGAACTTTGAAACGCGTCTTCGAGTACTGAGTCTACGACCAGTTTTTTTTTTTCAAACTTAAATATGTGATGCAGACTTAAGTGTGAATTAAGGACACAAAACAAAAAGTTTAACAAAGGTTATTGGACATTTAAGATGCAGTCTTCTTCGCAGTTTTCTAAGTCTGAAATGATTTATCATCCGAACCGCCTTACCTCTTAATTGAAAAAGTCTTCGCAGCTGTAGTCTTCGTTTTAATACTAGAAAATGTTCGTGTGAATATCCTATAAAAAGCTGCAAAAATTCGCAAAAAGTCGCCAGATTGTGAAATAATAGTTAAAGATGCAAGGCAGTCTTTCTAAGCTGATTTAGCCTTGTAACTTCCGAGTTTTCAAGAGATGATCCGTGCCATATATCATTTAAACAAGTTTGATTCCAAAAATGGTCGTCTTTATGGTTTGAGATGCTGCCCGGTTGGGAGTCAGTCTTGAATTCGAAAAATTTGGCAGGGAAGTCTTGCAGACAATAAAATAAATTCGGACCGATTCAACTATCGATGCTTAACTTTGTTTTTTCTCTTCGGAGCAATTGAAAGCGTGTGCAGAATATAATACCAAATCAGTAAAAAATAAGACGTCAAAATAGCCAATTAGGAGCCAGATGCCATACAATCTGAGATCTGCTTCCAAGTAGATTTGCCCTCAGTTGAACAGGTTTAAACTTTTAAAAATGCTAAAGACTCATTTTGTTTAAAAGTCTGATAAGCTATGCCTCAAATGATTGAAGCTGGAAGTCTGTCCCATGTCTCCATGTCCCCAAAGCTATTGTAAGAGTCGTTTGATGAAGGTTAAGTAAACAAAGTTTCATCATGAAAGCTTGTAATAGGTTTAAACTCTGAAATAATTCAGTTTTTAGATTAAGTTAGAGGTTAGAGCAAAATTAACTTGACCTAACAACTTCCTTTTACAAATTCCAGGTTTTAGGTAGACTACTGGAAGCTATCAGTGAAATCAGCAGTAAGCCGTCACAGAAGTTGTCTTTGGAAAAAGTGTTGTCAACTCAAAAAATCTATTAGGTAAGTCTTCTTGGATCTTTTTCCAAATATTTTCTATTTTGTTCGACCAACTACACCGTTTAATCTGTTTATATACTCGATTAAATGGAAAAACAAAAGTGAGCAGAAATCAGCTGTCATCTGTTAAAGTGACTGTCATTGGAAAAAGTGTTTCCAACTCAAAAAATCTCAAAGATAACACCTCTTAGACCTTGTTTCAAATGCTTAGTATTTTTTTCGACCAACTAGGACCGCTCAAAGTCTGTTTGTATACTCGATGAAAATGACAAACAAAAGTGAGTAGAAATCAGCTGTCAGCTGTTAAAGTGATTGCAGCTGGTAAAAGTGTTGTCAGTTCGAAAAATTAAAAGTATAAAGTTCTAAGAAAGTTGCAAGGCGAATTCTTATGACCTACCAGCTTCCATGAGAGTCTAGCGGCAATCGATTAGCAAAAACCACTCAAAAGTAACCCAACCTAGATGCGGTAACATTTTCTCGATTTTTGAATTGGCAAAGCTCTTTCAGTCAAAAGGACATCATTGTCCATCCCCACATTTCACAATTTCGCAATATATTATCCAAATGGCGGCCCCATTTTTTCGTTTGCTCGCCCCGAAACTGTCCTCCCAATTTGCGAACGCAAATTAAATGACTCATTACCATCCACATCCCCTCGCAAGTGATAACAATAAGAACTACACCATACACAAGTACAAGCAGCCCGCTTTCTAATGAACTCACTTTTGCAAACCTAATTCTAGCCTCATTTTCTCTCCCCCAGACAAAAAAAATATGTATCTGCTACCAAAAAATAGGGAATATTCGCTATAGTGAAAAAAATCCCCACCAACATGGACAAAGTAACAAGAAAGCCATTTCGAGAAAAACAATATTCAAAGGACCGTGTAATTCAGTTATTTACATGCAAATTAATCCAAGACTCAGCGCTCGCGTCTGTCCGTCCATCAGGCTACTTCACTTCGTCATCATCCCCACGGAACTCCGAAAAAAAAAAGAAGAAAAGAAAATCCTGTCCGCAACGGAACTATTTACCAGAAATGGCTATGTATAGACGCTGGGGGTACACAATTCGCTCGTTTCGAAGTCAAACGAAGTCAGCCTTTAGACCAGCAGCGAAGATAGGGTTGTTGCCTTTGTTCCAAAAGGACCCCCGTATGCGAGTGTGCAGTGTGTAAAAACCTCCTTTTGTAGTGATTTACCTCGCTATAAAATATCCAGTTGCGGCAAAACAAGTGCTATTGTTTCAAGAAAACCCTCATAACCACACCGCACCGCACCGCACCGCACCGCACCGCACCGCACCAGACCACACCACACCACACCGCACCGAACACCCCCCACAACACTTAAAAAGCTGAATAGTCTTGCGCTAGCGAGAAAGTAGAGTTGTTAGCTTAGTTGTGGGTTTTGTTTTGCTTGCTCGACTACTTTGGGCTGTTCGGCTCTTCATCTTTTTCCCCTGTTTGTACAGTTTTTGCAGCTCCTGCGCGCCCAGCCCCCAAAAATGTGCTAGTCATCGTTCTCTTTAGCTTGTTAATGAAATAATTTCTTATACAGGCTTAATGACTTGCGGAAGAAGTCCTTGCGGAAGGTTGCCAACTTAATTTTTTTTTGCACTGCTCTATGGAGTTTTTCTTTTGCGTTCTGTTGGCGATGATGGTGAGTGCGAATGCGAGTGTTATTTACAAGCAAAAGGTACAAACATAATTCAAAGTGAAGAATGAATGCAAATCGGAAGCAACATTTATTCACAACATTCGAGGTGGCTTTTGTTGGGCGTCTTGGATGTCTTGGCGCGGCTGGCCGGATGGGGGTTGTTTTTGCTCATTATGTCTTCGCATCCTGTTCATGTTTCACTATGTTTCCACTCAAGTGAGCTTTTTCGGTTCGCTTTGGCCAGATAAATAAATTCAAGAGTTTTTGTGCACACAGTCGCGGAGAGCCAGCCACCTTCGTGTTGCTGAAAAGGATTTTTGCCAACTGCCACAACAAATTGGAGTGCGGCAAGTGTCTTCGCTGTCTTGAGGAGGACAGCTAAATCAATTTCAGGGAAGTGTCTTTTTTTTTTTTTTTTAATGAATGCATTTGGTCGAACGCAGAAAGGAGCCAGCTTTGAAAATCCTTTGAAAATCGATTTAAGGCGTTCTTCACTGGTTTGGGTGTGAAAAGCGACCGCACACAAATTCGAAAATACAGGACAAACTAGTCCTAGCACCCGAAAGGGCCAATCATCGGCTTCTCTCCGACACCTGCTGCAGTTTTATTTTAATATCCTTTAGGTACATGCCACACGTGTGTGTTTGACAGCAATTTGCACTGTGGAGTGGGCTAGTTGCCTGCAACCGCCCCACTACAGATTGCAGTGGCAGTCGCACTCAATTGAAAAATAGAAAATATTCTTTGCATTTCAATTAGCTCAAGGGGATGGAGATGGACTCTCACACACTCACACACGTGTGCATAGTGTCATCTGGAGAGGTACTGCAGGTGCTGACTGCTGAGGCTGACCATCATCGTCACCATAACCAATTCGAACTTCAATTTCGTCTTGACGTCGGATTTTTTTGTGGATTTTGTGCAGAAATGAAATTCAGTTGGGATCCTTGCGATGGGCCAAATTCCACTACCTAACCGATGCAGACAGAATAAATTCGTGCACACACATGATGGGGCTCCAGGACTCGGAGAAAATGTTGCATTGCATTTATATGCCCACCATCGGCGCGGCTGCCGTTTAAAATTCATCGCACATAGACGTTCGCTGTCATCGGTTTTTTTTTTTTTTTTTTTTTGGTAGGGAGCATAGAAAGAAATGTTATTCCTGGCGGAAAGGACATTTTTCTTTGAATTGTCGCTGCTGCACGATCAGCATATAATTTGTGACAATTTTCTCAGCTGCAGGTGACGCGGCGCCCTCCTATAGGCATTATCTCCACCATCTTATATCATTGTGATGTGTGTGTGCATGTGTGGGTGTCTATGCGAAAGTGGGGAACACAATTTTCACGTTTCAAAGAAAATTGCAAAATTGTCACTGTGACAGTAGGGAGATGGGAAAATGTTATAACCAGGCAAAGAGGATGTCTTTAAAAGTTTCAAGGATGCTATACATACATTCGGTTTTTCCTTGCGACGGGTGCAGGGAAAAAATTGTTTACCTCGAAGAAATTGATTCATCGGAAAAGCTGTAGGCGTATCGGATCCAATAGGTGGCTCTTGAGTCGATTTATAAATAAATTGTAAAGGAAATCTCTAATAAGCTTAGTGAACTGATTTTGACGTTTCAGGGTGTTTTGAAATCCTTCTTAGTATAGCTATCACTGGATACAATGGACCCAACTGATGGTCTAAGTGAAGCTAAGTGAAGCTTACCTACCTAAGCACAGCTTCTATATCGAAACTGTGCGGGGTCGGTTCGCACGAACCAAGCATGCAAGCCGTCAGAGCCTTTCGAACCTTATAATGGTGACTGTTGGGGGCATTTTGTGGTGTAGCGAGATCGTTACAAAAGATCACCGTCCCTCAGTCTAACTAACTGCAGAAGGACAAAATAATTACCTACGTTATCATCGGTGTCGGATATAGACCATTCTCATATGCAATTGATGGTCACCCAAAGACACACGCACAACTTATCTATAAGAGACCTGGGGCCACATTCTGTAAGGCGAAACGAACAAAAGTTTTCGTGCGCACGAATGATTTGCCCTATGTTACACTAGCCAATCTCTTCGTGCACACGAAAATGTTTGAAGAATTCGCCCTACAGAATCTGACCCCAGGTGGGTGGCTCCCTATAAAGACTTAACACACTGGGTTCATACATCAGCTTCAAAAGGCCCGTCTATCTATTGACGTAGTCGCGAGTGAAGGACAAGCAGTCCCTCTTGGTCTTCTTAAAACGGAAGACCAAGAGAGATCAGAGGAAAACGCTTGTTATCGTTTGTAATTGAAGTCCTGTCGGACTTATCCAACCATCTCATACTGGACCCAGCTAGAGGACCCTGTGCGATAAGATGGATTCATGATAGCACGGCTGGCTCCTTTAAGAAGCCGCAGTGCCAGAGCTCCTTGAAGGCTATCTAGCCCTACAATCAAGCACGGCTTGGAATCCGAGTTGGAGACCTGAATGACCAATTCACAAAAGCAGAAACGTATGAAATGTCTACCATGGATGAGTTGTCTCTTAGATCGGTTCTCTCGTGGATCGGTTGTCTCATAGTTCGGTTATTTCATTGATAAGGTGTGTGGTTAAAAACTGACCGTGAACGAGTTGTAGAAACCTCCCAAAAAGTAGATTATAATCATGATTGTGCACATCCATTAAGAGGTCTTCCTAACAAGCTACCCACTTAGAGCAAAGAGGTCCAAGGGAACAGATCTTCCCACACTAAGCAAAGGTAGATCATCGGGGTTTGAACTTTGTTTCGATACATGGAAAGTGGTTTGAAAAATAATGACTTCACTAACTTGAGGGCATAACAGAAGACTGACAGTGCGACTTTTGCCAGATACTTGCTGTCGTCCATAGAAGTGACAATCAAGAGACGGCTGTTCACTGATTAAATATTCCCGATTGTTAACCAACAGTGTGATCGACTTCACTACCCTACTGTAATGAGTGGTGAAATCCCAGCCACTCATGTTTGAACAACGTATTATTTAGAGTAGGTCCTGCACATGCAGCTCGACTGGGTGAAGTTGGTGGATGGAGTAGATATATTCATTTCCATATCGACGGTGATGGGCGCTCGGTCGAGTTCGCGAGGTGTGCGGGGAATAAAACGTGTGCGGTTTATAAATCAGAAGTGGGATTCTTAATCCATATACGCATCCAATCCATATATTTTAATTAAGCAACATAATATCTTTATTGCTTGCAAAATTGCATCGTGTTATTGGAATTCGATCTGTGTGTTATGTTTATCTTTTATGTGAAATAAAGATCAGTGACGTGAAAACGCACGAAAAGAAAATAAAGCACCCCAATGCGATGTAACTAAATGGAAAAAAAAAGTCCTAGTCATTTATTGTGCAGTGTTTATCTCTTGTTTTTGTAAGTGGTACCTGCGCTCTGCGTATGGTGTAGTGTTGTGTTCGGTGGCAAAACTGTAAAATCAAAGGGTACGCGCGACGTAGAAAAATCAAATAGAGGCACACATCGCTGGTCTGGTCATCTTTTGACGGCATGAAGACATCATATCGGTCTACGGCGCAGATTAAAGGGATAAGTATTTATCTTGTTTTCATCAATACCTTTATTTTTTGTGCGGTTCGTTGCCATCGACTGCCATGTGGCAGTAGAATAACATATGAGTGTCGTGTTAGGGGTGGGCACGTAGAGGTTATCAGTTATATATAGTTGACTGAATGCTGGTTCGTTGGGATATTTTCGCTGCGTGTTTAGGTCCCTTGACTGCGTCATAAAGATTTGTGTACCTAGCGTATCTGGGTATTGGCTATACTACAGCAATTGTGTGTTTGTAGTGTTTAGGTATACGATAGGAAGCGGTGGAGGATGCATTGATAATTTTTCCGTGTAGATATGTATTAGAATTTGGATTCATGAATTGCATCCGTATGTAGGCTGAATGAAGACAGGCTACTTCGTATTTGCGTCTTTGATATTGTTTTTTGTTATGGGATGGTATTTCACGTAGGTGATCGATTGATGTTCACTGTTGCCGTGAGATAAATTCTTGGCAATCTTTGAAAAATACAAAAAAAAAAAAGTGAAAGCATAGAATGAGCGAAATGATGCTCTAAAAAGGAAGGAGTATGGAAAGAGATTTTTATTCCTTATTGTTCGCGAGTTGAAATGCAACTGACTGATAAAATCTCATCATCAAGAACATTGCTTCGGTTTGTTTGCACAATTGTTCGACAGAATGAGATCGAAGAATCGTTAATACGGGTTACGATTGACGAAGTATTTTAATTGCTGAAGGCAATAACATCGATAAGAATGTCGATCCAAAGATGTGCTTGTTTACACAAGTATCCAGCATAGTGGATAACTATTATGAGAGATCACATAGTATTGTTTTACCTTGTGTCTCACATGAAAAGGGCAATTATGTGAATATAAGGAATTAGCCCAAATTGCATATCATTCGTTGATATATCTCGCGCGGTACAATCATCGGGCAGTTCTTCGACAAGTCATGTGGGTGCCTCGGTAAGGCGAATGAGTAGTGACGAATTGAAGAAAAAGGAGTTACTGAGTTTTGATCCTTCATTGAATGTAGGCGTGACCACGAGTGTGTGGGTGAACACTATAGAAAACATCAGTCATTTGAGACAATATAGTTGACAGTACATTGTGCGTCCGTGGGATTGGACAAAGCAGCTGAGCAATGGCTGAAGTTTCAAGGAGGTCTGATTATCACTTTAAAACTAATTTGGTGACAGATTTCGAGTTATTGATTATGTTGGAAAGTAAGAGGACCCAAATGAAAGCTACGAGCAGTATCTTTCTAGAGCACCTAATTGAATTTCTTTTGTTTTCCTCTGTTGTCTTTTTAATTTTACATTTTGAGAATTGAGTAAATTTAATTTATTTGTTGAATCAAACTATATTTTCGTTCCTTTTGCCTCTTTCAAAGCCGGCGTTTTATTTTTTGTTCTTACTATTAAACGGTAATTTGAATTGCTTGCGACTCCTTGAGAATGACCCAGAACAAGAAAAGAAGAAGGGGTAAGTGTGGTGTTAAGTCAGTCCAAGCTTTTTAATTTCTGGTCTGTTAGTGGAGGTACTGATGGACAACGTTATTATGGCCAAGTCTGTTGGCGAACTGCTAGTGTTGCCTTAATCGTTAACCAATCGTGATAAGGCGATTGATATACAATCGAGATGATGGATGGTCGATGAGATTGGAACAGGAGGGTGATTTCACTGCCACCGCATTTTTAGATCTTGGTGCCCTTTGTTTCACCATGAAGCTCGATGGAGCGGGTCTGGGGTGTCTGGTCTGCAGTCTGACAACCATCCTATGCAAAGGATACAGAATTAGAAATCGCTGTAATCGCGAATACTTGAGGCGAGGTTATTAAAAAGAAACTGCACGTATAGAATGTGCGTTTACTATCGACGTTTGAATAGTTCGATAGATCTGATAGTTAGCTTTTTTGTTGTACTTGATATGACGTGTGGAGTGTATACTATAAAGTGTCATTTGGTAAGGAAATAAATATTTAACAGTTTTTGATGTATCCTTTCGTTAGAACTATGCCCCTACTAACTTCATTAGACTTTTAGATTTGATAATCTGCCGCGAGTTAAATGGATTCAGACTAATTCCCTTTTTGCTTTTCTTTCTAATCTTTATTGGTTAACGCCAATTTAAAACTAAATTCAAGGTAATAAGTCATAAAAAAAAAAAAATATTTTTCGCTTTCATTACACATCGGGCTCTGTGGTTGTTGCTAAACTGTGCTTGCTTACAAGCCGTGGATGGTGATAATGCTGCTGACTACTACTACTACTACTTCTCTTGGTTAGTTAGATGCGTGTAACTCGCGCAACATTCATAACAACAGAATGGATGATATTCTGCTATTTGGTAAAGACGTTACCACCATTTTTTGTTAACCTTAAAAAAAAAAAAAAAAAAAAAAAACTATTAAGTTAGCTAAAAGAATTGAAGAACAGAAGCTGCAAAGCAGAAGTTGTTACTTCATTCCCTATTTCCACCGGAAATAGACCTGTGAGGCAATTCCTAGTTTTATCCTCTATATTTCTGGATAACAGCCCCTTCGGATAGTTTGTTGGAGAAGAATGCGAAGTTGGCTTGAGCACAGGTTGAATAATGTGCGTTTAAAAATTTAAAATTAAAGTTAGGACTCGCTGGATTTTACTATAGATTTGCATATCGGGCGGAAAGGAAACAGTACCATAGCAGCTACGCAGGTTTAGTTGTGGTAGAAAGCCTTCATCGTTTTCGATATTATTTACTTGGAAAACGTTTAACAATCCGCACTAATTGGAAGTTGGAACTCTTTGATAATGTAACAGAATAAACTACAAGAGTTCAATTTCGATCTGCGGTATCGGACAGAAAATCAAAGACTTTGAGAGTAAATTCCTAGAGAAAGAAAGTTGTTTTAAAACTGGTCGAAAAAGAATAATCTGGTTTCCTAAAATGCGTACTGTCGTTGACAAATAAAACAAATATTGCAGTGCTGCCTGCCTTTAAGGCTGCCTGTCGAGGGGGCCACATCTAGATATCGAAGAAGTATGCTTCTTTGAAGATAAGTTTTGATATTGATTAGCGTTTTTGGTACGTCACTGAGAGGTTTTGGTCCACGAAATTTCGGTCGAGGGGTGCTCGTTTCCATGGTGGCATCACTGAGACCAACAGTCAATTTCTCGCAGACATGGTGCCCCTAAGTTAGGGTTGCATTCCTTGGAGGATGAGTTCTGGTCTGAGATGTATTTGGATACGTTAATGCAGTAATGTGGCGGTTTTGTATGTGGAGTACTAAACTTGGTTTTGCCAGGCTTGGTGGCGCCATGTAACTACTTTTGTTGTGCAAAGGTGCATTTCGAGTGATGCAATTTTCATTCTACTCATGTCATGAAGGATGCATGAGGGGTTTGCCTTCCGCTTTGGAGGTTCACGTATTAATATTATGATGGTCACATCGAGAGGTATTTTCTGCATCGTGGGAACCGCTATATCAATAATGACTACAAGGCCGAATGGACGAGATTAGGAAGTTCATCTTATTGGTAATACAATTTGGAATATATTGTCAAGTCCACCCACGTGTTCATCAAGACCATTTATGAAGCCGTTCATTTGTTTAGAAGTTGTTGTTCGTAGGTCGATTAATTGTCCCCTTGATGAGTTGGACGAGGCGGTAGATTTCGAAAACGATTGTGATGATGACGAGGAGATAAGTAACTTATTGAATTTCTTGTTTTCTTTTGCTACATTTTATATGAGCTGAGCAATTTGACTGCTGATTAACGTTTAGTTTATCCTTGTGATTAAACATGTAAGGTAAAGCTGAAGGGCTTTGAGTGTGATACCGATGTTTTAAAGTTTAGTGTAGTTTATACATTTAACAGCACACAATAAATTATAAAACATAATCTCTTAGGAGTAAAAGCGAGCAACAGTTGGTTAGGTATCAACAATTGAACAGATAGTACATAGGTATTTTTAGTTTAAAAATGTTTAGTATTTGTCGGTATCTGTCAAGTTTTTAGATAGTTACGGTTTTATGGTAAATATAAAAATGCAAGTATTAAAATATTAAAGGTAAAAGGCTGTGACCATGCCGTAGGAAGCTGTGATCATGCGATTATGATTAAAAAGGGCTGTGACCATGCCGTAGGAAGCTGTGATCATGCGATTATGATAAGAAAAGGGCTGTGACCATGCCGTAGAAAAAGCTGTGATCATGCGATTATGAGTAGAAAAGGCTATGATCATGTCGTAGAAAGGCTGTGAACATGCCGTAGAAAAAGCTGTGATCATGCGATTATGAGTAGGAAACAAAGGCTGTGAACATGCGAGTTAATAAAACGGGAATAAATACATTTTCGGATAGAGAGATAGAGAGATAGATAGACAGGTATTTTAAATCACTGAGGGCAGTGAAGCGTCGGATGGCCGAACTGTTAACCAACAGTGTGATCGACTTCACTACCCTACTGTAATGAGTGGTGAAATCCCAGCCACTCATGTTTGAACAACGTATTATTTAGAGTAGGTCCTGCACATGCAGCTCGACTGGGTGAAGTTGGTGGATGGAGTAGATATATTCATTTCCATATCGACGGTGATGGGCGCTCGGTCGAGTTCGCGAGGTGTGCGGGGAATAAAACGTGTGCGGTTTATACGATCTTAGGTATTTTTGTGGTAGACATTTTTAAGAAAATGTTGCTCAAAATGAAGCCTTTAAGGGTCCTCCCAGGGTTACAACCCTTCTGTAGAGAACTACCCCAAAACTCGTTTTAATAAACGGCTTTCGATATTTCAAGATCACTTCCTGGCTTCCCAGCTTCAACTTATTAGAGTGCAGATTGTATTTGAAAACCTTCAAAAAAATGAGGTAGAATGTCTAGCACTGGGCGAACGCAAGTTAGTATAATAGGTTCATATTCCTATTCAATCCTAGGTAGTAATGAAATTAACCATAATAATTAAAAAAAATGCATCAGTTGTAACTGCAGATGATCGATTGAGATTCCACAATTATCAAAAAACACTGCCTACTCTTGGGCCGCACAAACTCCATCCAATACCCAAACCCGAGCGAATTACTGATCGTGAAAGAGTAAAAATTTCATTGCATATATGTAGGCGCTCAAACATTCCCCTCGTTCGATGAAAATTTACAACAAAATTCAGAAGTACATTTCAATCAGCGAAAATAATCAACACCAACCCGCAAAGCCTAAAACAAATTACGCAATTAAACAATTTATTAAAAGTACTACAAATATTATTTTAATCGGTTCGTTTGCGCCCCTTTGTTACAATACAATTACATTTTCCACCATTGCATTGTCCTGTATATATTTTTACTCCCAGCTACAAATTAATTTTTACATCGTTCTCCCATCAATGCATATCCACATAGCCAACCTGCTGCATTGAAATTGCCATTGCCACCCATTGAGAGCCGATTGCAATTTGAAATTATTTAATTGAAATTCATTACAAATTAAAGAGTTAATCAAACCATGGTATACGTTATTAACACATTCGAGCGTGACCGATGGGATGACCAACGCGACGCCAGGTGACGGCCGAATGCAAATTCCAATTAACTAATAACTAAACCGTAACCAAAAAGAGGTCCTAAAATGGATTTGATGTGTCCTGATGGGCAGTCGAGTTTTATTTTTCCCACCCCAGACCCCACGTAGATTTAAAATAATTTAAATTCAGCTGTAGCTGGGATGAAATCTGTTCATTGTCACGTATGCACCCGTGGACTTCGTTACCCCCTGTGGGACAGTAGCCTACGTAACTAATGGTCGAACTGCATCAATTGGCAATTATTCCAGGACGACGCGATTTGCATAGCAATAGAGAACGCGTGGACAGTGGTGATAGTTTTTAACGTCGGGCGTATGGGTTTTGATATCGAAATAATCTGTAAAGCGGCGGCTTAATTGCTGTTGAAGTGCTGAGAACTATTGATGGTTCGAATTGGGTCGCTGAAGTGAGATAAGAAGCGACTGACTGAGTTTAGGTGGTGGAATTTATTGCCAAAAGCTGTAATGAAGGGGGTGTTTCATTTGATTGTAAATAGAGCTATTCGGTCCTAGCGAGGTATCCTCTCCTCTTTTGGAGGCTCAAATTACATCGGAGATGTCCGACTTCTGAAGAGAAATCAACAATTGCGATGGCGCACCGCACCGCAAATCGTAAACAAATTCCTCAACCAATTTCTGTCGGTAATATCGGAACCTAGCTGTCAAAATTTAAACAAAAAATGGCACTTCATTTCATTCCAACGTAATTCGCCGATACGCGTTAGAAAACGTAGGAACGATTCTCCGAACAGTTGTTCCGAAAAATACCTCGCAGCAAAAATCCTCCGAATCATATAAAATCGGATAATTTTCCGTTCCGACGAATACATCGCTAGAACCGAATAGCTCTATTTGGAATCAAATGTAACGCCACCCCCACCCCTCTCCCCTATTCATTGCAGCTTTTGGAAATAAACTCCACCTGCTATTCTGTATCCTGTGAAATATTTTGGTGGGTAGTCGTCTGAATTTATTTCATCAATCTTGAGGTCTAGCTAGGCTAAGAGTCTGCCGCCAAAAAGGCGTCTATTTTAAGCTCGGGCTGAAGGAAGACATGAACAAATGGCTCATATCCGGGACGAATTTATCAATGAACTTAAAAGCACAACCGGAGGGACAACGCCAGTAGAGAAAACCTCGCTTTAGGTGCCGCGAACAAGTGGAAGGGTACCTCAGCCAACTTGGAGTGCGCAACTGGAGGCAGTTAGCGAAACCGGAGATACGTATATTGGTTGAGGCCCAGGTCCACCCCGGACTATAACGCCACCTTAAAAGTAAAGTATGCCAGTGTGGTTATTTTTAAGCTGTTGTGGAATTTGGAGTACATTTTGGTAACGAAGAATACTATGTACTTCCAAAAAGTTCCGCGTTTCATTCAGACTAAAAACAGCCTTGTCCATGTGCTACCTCTTTCTAAATTCACCGTAGAGTTTGAGCTGATTGTATGGCAGACCTTTTGTTGACAGTTTTGACTTGGAAACCAGCAATTCAAACGTTCAACAAGTTGTAGAAGAAGATCTAACCCGCTACAGAACTTAGATCCAGAACACTGCTGGTTATAGGCCTCTAAAGGTTATAGGCTTCTAGATAGATTATAGGCTTTTAAATAGGTTGGTTTGTGATGACGCGATGTGAATGCGTTTTCTCTGCCACAGAACTGTGCTCTTCAAGAACCAAATAGGGACTGAGAGTCCGTTTTCTGCACAAAATTGGCAGAATACTACTCTGGTATTGGCGGGAATTTACGTCTCAACGTTAAGTCTAAAATTCCGATTCGAATGACCCGAGTTTTATATTTCTAGCGGCAGCTTTTTATAACTTCTGAAGAACTGGTAAATTTCACTGAAAGACTGATAGCTCCCCAGATAAAAGTGGTATTAGCGGTTTAGCACTCGCCACATCAGCCACCAAGCTGTCTAACCTGAGACGTTCAAAGCCATGCGGAGTGGCTCTCTGAATACTAGACGCAGACAGCTGCATCATCAACTCCCTAAGTCACCCTTCGAACTAGACAAGACGAGACAGCCGCCTTTGGTACCGTTTTACGACGGCGGATCTTCTCTTGTAGAACTTTTCATGGACAACCATCAGTTCCTTCCCCCTCGACAGCCAGCACGAGCTTCAAAGTAAAATCATTCCACGACGACTTTCGGTCCGACTTTCAGTCCGACTTGCTAAAGCCCGCTTATCTGGCCTCATCTATAAACCTCTGCCGAGTTATGGGGAAACAAAAAAACAGGGAAAACCCTCTCCAACCGCAAGGGCCATCCACTCACCCGGCAATTCCATTAGAAACCGCAAACCACTTCCATCTTATTATAGGTACCTACCTACAACTCTCCTTCCACTTGCACTCAAGGGCCTGGCCGCACCACTAAGGGTCAGAACCTTTCATCATCGTTTACTCGTTTGTTTACCCCCAACAAAGAATCCATCTCTAGTAAACCATGCTTGTCTAGCAACATCCACCGTGCAGCTCCAGCTCCACACTCCATATATGAGGTAACCATCGTGTAGCCTGATGCTCTCCAAAAAGCGGTCCACTGCCAAAGCAATCCATTAGGAATATTGTTTTGCCAGAGAGTTATATTCTTCTCTTTTTTTTCCTACACTCCCTTCCTTCAGTTTATCCGTCTGTGTTGGAATTTGGATTCCAAGCCGATCGAAAAGTGAAATTATGGAGTAGTAGTTTTGAAGTACTACTATACCGCTTTTTGGTTTTGTGATAATTTTCGCAAGGCCAGCCTCAAAATGGGAAACCAATAAACCGCGTTATGTGCTGGTTCAGAATTTAATTCAATATCGACGCAGCCTTTGTTGTCCGTCTGGGGCTGGTGAGTGTGTGCGTTGTGTCCTGTAGCCCGCAAAGGGTTAACAATTAAATTATACACGCGACTTTGTGTTAATATCCTCGATATGGATGTGTGTGCTCGCTCGTTTCGGTTGGCTTTTTGATATACTTGCGAAGGCTGCAGGGATATCACTTTTGATTGATGTCAGGTCGGGGGTGGACATATGGACACACTGTGATTAATTTAAAACACCGCTCTCTGGTTGAATTTAATTTGGAATTCTCCGATTTTAGTTGTAACTCATCCTCGTCCTGGATATAGGAAGCAGATTTTTGTATTATAAGGCGGTTTTTTTTTTCGCCGGCATCCTTTTCTGGCTTCGCACTTGGATGGATTCACCAGTAGCAAGGATAAAAAGCTGGAATTACCGCCCGCAAATGTGCACAGGATGTGTTTGTCTGTTTCTCTGTTTGTCTGCTTGTGTGTGCCGGTATATGAGTGCATCGTTGGCCAATCCTTAGAGATGTGCCATAATGGAAAGGATGTATACATTTTTTTTTTTGATGATGACGATGGTGGCAGCGGTGGCGGTGGCGGCGGCCACGATGTATGGAGAGTGGAAGACTGCAATGGAATCTATTTTTTTCCCCTGAACTGAACCGCATAATAAGTGGATGTACATAGAGAAAGCGAACGAACAGAGATAGACAGGACGCGCAAGGATATGGATGCACTTAATGTAATTAATTTTAATTAAATCTTACATAATGCTGTTTTGTTTGGGAATGCGATGTGATTACATCAACATCAGCAGAGAGTAGCACAGCACCCAGCACCCAGCACCCAGTACCGAGCACCAAGCAAAGTACCCGGCATCATTATCGGCCTTAAACCGACATCATATTTTATATAAGGGATGTCACTGTGGGTGCGAGTGCATGGAATCCTGGTAATCTTGCGCTGAGTTGCGGAATATAAATACAACTTTCACGTTTCTGTTTTTAAGTGGAAGGGGAGAGGTTTTTTCTATTTTTTTTTTTCTTTTTTGTTGTTGTTATTGGACCCGGGCAGGGCTAAGTGGAGATGAAGCGACACTTGACCTTAGCTTAGGGCAGTCGTGTGTTTTTATTTTTAATCGGAATAGAGGCAAGTGCACTCGTAGAGAAAGCTGGGCTGATTAGTGGTGCGGCATGGAAGCATGGAAGTGGAAGCCCGGACTTTTTTTTAGAAAATTGTAACATATTTCCAAATGGCTTCCATGGAGCGTTTAAAGCAATTTTGTACACTCTTAGCTTAGCATAACCTTTGCAAATTCTTTAGTGTGACTTCTTCATAGATTTCGAGAGATGTTCGAATCAGACAATTGTCGGGTCTCTTTTTACGTGTGACTTCTAAAGTTGGGCTTCAATTGTTGGGGGCATGATCGCGCATGGTATACAGCTTAAGCAAGGTTGGTTGTAAGCGCAAATACCACCCGGCCTAAAGAATAGCAGAGTAGGAGGGTTCTCTAAGAAATTAAAATACATACGGACCGGAAATTAGAGCCGCAGCACCGACATGGGAAAGTGCGAAATAAGTCTGAAATTCTTCGAGATATAGCGACGAAAAGTGGAAGAGAACTTACAACCCCAATGGCGCTGACCAGTTTAGGAGAAGTATACTCGGTTTGCACCTTCACCGAGCTATCAGAAAGGCTTCTTTAAGAGACAGGTCGTAGTCGTATTTCGAGTCGACGATTTTTGTCGGAACTAAAGCTAAAATAAATAAAAATAAATAGGTGGCGCAACAGGTCTGTAGGGACCCTAGGCCTAGCTTTTCCCAACCATTCGTTTTGTGTGAGTTTCATTTTGGGAACGAATGGAAGGGATCTACAATTTGATGACGATTCCGAACGGATAATTGAGAAGCTCCTTCAAGACAGTTATACTCTCGGATGTTTGTCAGACCTCCGCGAGAGGTAGCGCAGTGGAAAAAACCCCTGAGATGGAGTTTGGTTTTTTTTTATCGGGATTCGAACCTGGGACCCCTTACTTAGTAGTTCAAAACAATAACCCCTAAGCCACTTTGTCTTTATTTCGCCACCTAAAAAGCTCAAAATCGCTGTCATTTACATAGTGGGTGAAGCCGGCGTGACCAATAAATGTGCCAATGGAAAACGGGAACTGGTTCTGGCGTCTCTCTCAGAAATATACGGCCCTAGTGAGGTATCCGGAACTAAAAATCCTCCCCAACGCATACTCTTTCGGAGGCTCAAACCGCACTCCAAATCGTAAGCAAATTCCGCAGTCAATTTCAATCGGAGGATTTCGGAACCTAGCTGTCAAAAAAATGTCAGAATAATTCTCCGAACAGTTGTTCCGAAGAATACCTCGCAGCAAAAATCCTCCGAAGCGTATAAAATCGGAGAATTTTCCGTTCCGACAGATACCTCGCTACGGCCGATATTGAGGTTGCACGAAATACCCACAAAAAATAACACAAACTCCCATAGCACTTGTTGAAAAAGGGTGAATATCGTTCGACTAAATGTTAACCAAGGGGCTGGTCTTAGACCTCCTAAAACGAGCCTTGTTCGTGAACTGGAAAGTAAAGTTCTTTCGATTTTCTATGAGAAGGTAAACTCGCTGTATCTAACGCCAACGCTTCTATTGGCATTTTGGAAAAGGCTTTGAGGACAGATTAGTCGGTGGATCTTACCGGTCTCGTCATATTCGCTGCGGCCTTCAATGTTTCGTCTTACAGTTGGAATAGTTTTTATTTTAAAGAATTTTACAGGGGATGTTCTGTTAAAGCAATTTCTTGTTTGTAGTATGAAAAGATCGGGATCTGAAGAAGAAGAAGAAGGTGACTCTTATTCTGTCCCAATCTAAGCCTTATAAACTTGGTGACTATAGATCACACGACGTAGGCATTTGCTTCGATCACTTAGACCTCGCGCAAAGGTATAAAAAATATCCCTTGAGGGATTCTAACTGCCATGATCGGGTTTCCGAAGTTGCCAGTAGAAATGTGACTGACTGGCGACAGAGGTCCTCTTCTAATGGAACTCTTACTTCACAAATCTAAAGGCAGGAACCTCTCGCCGTTATCTGGGGATTGAACCAGAACATATGAAATTTCAACTGCTACTAAGGACCTATTGACCTTTATCAGGGAGGTTATACGTCTCTTAGATTAACCTTTCCCCATCCATACAATTGATCTTTCAAGTCGCAGTGTCAGCCAACTCAGCATGGGACTTATTTAAAAAAAAAACAGGGATGACTGGAAAAAAATGGGATCTTCTCAAACCCCCCATCACAGTGAAACAGCGACAAGAGGTTTGTTTATTCGCAGTCCTTCCTATCTGTGATTCAAATTCACGACTGCCCTTCAATTTTTTTTTTTTTTTTTTTTTTTATAATTTTACTCGCGCTCAAGGGGTTATGAATACCCTTATAATGCGGGGCACAGCGCGGCATTCAAGTTTTTTTTTTTTTTTTTAGGAATTTCCCAGGATATTCCCAGACTAGAGAGATTTGCTAGCAGCCCAAGCTATCCCTCCCTATTTTTCATCAGAAACTCATCGATTTCTGACAACCACCCTATCTGACTTCCGATATCTTTCGTAATTGTTATTAGCTCCATAAATTAGAATCCTTCAGAATTATCACCATCGTTGTCATCATCATCGTCCTGCTCCTCCTTCTCCACCTGCAGGTTCTGCTGCTGGCTGTTGTTGATCCATCGTGAATGATTAATAATCCATTGAAAAGGCAGTTTTTTTTTTGCCCTCCCCCTCTCCCTCTCTCTCTCTCTCTCTCTCAGCCCATGGAATAGACAGTTTTTTTTTTTTTTGTTCGTCCTCTTCTTTATTAATCACCTCATTGACTACGTAATCGGAAAACTTTGCCATTCGAAGACGCAAGCAAGTGAGTGAATATAGGAGTTAAGCGGGAATAAGTGTGGATGGCATCATCATCAACACGAAGGGACGTCTTCATCTTCATCATCATCAAATATTTTCGACCCACTTAATTTCAAAAACCTCCATTTCAAGCGCAACCCCCCAAGGCAAATCTCTCACAGAGTATACACCCCATTTCGGGACGGTGCGTGTGCAAGGGTATAGATAGCCGGTGTGGATGCTGCCACCTTTATTTGTTAAATTTTCATAATTCGCTGTTGATAGTAAAATTAATTTGTGCAGATTTTTTTTTTTTTTTTTTTTTTCCACCCACCTTCTTTCGTCCTTTCTTTTTTGCGCCCACTTTTCAATGGGGGATAAAAAATATACCTTGGAATTCTTCATTCAACCGCCATCATCGCCGTCATCGGCATTGATGGGGAGCGCTACCGTTACTGACTTGTGTTAGCTGCTTCCACTTTTGCGTTACCTACTGCTCTTGAATCCTGTTCAGTGGGGAAATTCCGGAAAATTATCTTCGCGCATTAAATTTGGAATTATTATTATTATTGTGTTTGACGTTAATAAGTTTCTTCAGGATTTTTTTATTTTTTTTTATTTTTTACGAGCCAACGAATCACTGGGAGGGATGGCTGTGTACATTTGCAAGTAATAGAGATGAAGGAGGCGAAAAATGATTATTTTCTCTTCGCTTGAAAAGTCATTATCCTTAATTTGAAAAAAAGTCTAAGAAAAAAACGAGCGGAAAGGACGCAACGCTGAGTGGATATGCTAGATTGTTCCGTGAGAATAAGCAATGGAATCCCAAACCAGGTGTGGGGCGGCGTGAAAGTGGGGTGGGGGCGAGATAGGATAAGGACTTGGTGGAGGAACTTTTGTTCAACATTGGTTGTCGTTAAATTGGAAAATACTTCGCATTGATATGGCGCAGCCTTGTACGGAAGTTGGGACAGAATTGGGACACAAATCCGTATACTAATTGCAAGCGAAACAAAAGTGGTCGCAAGTAGGTAGGAGGATGTGTATCAGTACAGCTGCAGTCAATTTGAATAGAAATATGGATGGAACCCTTGCAGTCTCAAAAGTGAGTGGAGGATTGCAAAACTAACAAGAGGATTGAGAGTTCTTACTCTACATATACCTAGGCACACTATAAAGGGATTTCATGAATTACCCTGCCAAGAAGAGGTAACGATATGCAGAATTTTAAGATGTCGAAGTTCCCCAAGGCTCCAAGTTAGGTCCCCTATCAAAATAAAAATACAGTGACCTACTCAGATTAAGGCACCCGATATCGCTAAAGACAATCGGCTTTTCGTACAACAAAGTTATTGCAGAGGTAGCTTAATTTCAAGAGATGCGCGATTTCTACAAAGCCATATAAGTCTCACTGACTTCCGCGGGGCTGTAACCACCACAGCAAAATACGGAAGAGGTATCTAGTCATATTCGGCGACATTGCCAAGGTTTCCCCCAACCAGAGCTTTTTACTTCGGTGGCATAGAATCAGCGAGACTATCGTTCCAGCAACATTCTCAGTACAAAGCTGGAAAGGTAGCAGACGTCCTTAACGGTGGCCATGATGTTGCAATGGGCAAATCTGCTGCTTGTGGAGGGTTGGCTGCTTAGGGGACCGAAATTGAAGTCCGAGTATTCCATGTTTTTAAATTCCTCTTAATTACTTGTATATACGAAAAAATTCCGCAGGCTTATCGGCGGACTTGTGATCGCTCAATAGGCGTTTATGCTTCTCTCTACATCAGCAGTCAATGAATTAGCTTTTAAAAAACTACGGATAGCCCTCGATTCATATAGCTAAAAAGTTCAAGCTTAAACATTCCCGAACAGCAGATCTAGGCATTTGAAAATGTACAATATTTTGAAAGAATGAAGTAGATGAAATAGGCTAAAAGCGTCGGGCAGCTAGAGGTGCATTCAAAGTGCTGTCAAAAATGTGGAATAAGGAAATATCCAGGTTGCAGCTTCTCCGAGATGTCATGAATTTGAGACTTTCTGACTTCAAATGTAGGTAGGTACCTAAATCAACTGAAGACCAAACAGGTCCGTAAGGACCCTAGACCTAGCTTCCCACACACATTAGTTTTGTGTGAGTTTTTTTATTTTTGGGACGAATGGAATGGATCTGCAATTTTATGCCGAGTCCAACCAGCTAATTGAAGAGCTCCTTAATGACAGTTATACTCTCGGACGTTTGTCAGAATTTTTTGAGAGGTGGTTCAGTGGAAGAAACCCTAAAATGTGATTTTTTGGTAATTTGTGTTTTTTCGGGGATCTCCCCTACTTAGGAATAGGTAGCTGAAACCCGAGAAACATGTGCGCGAAGATATGGCCCTTACTTCTTATACCTCGAGGTGTAACGCGTGACAGAGTTTGACCTAATTCATCGACTGATTTTTTTTTATCTATAAAAATGTTTCCCAGTCAGTTCGCAGTTCCCACCTCCTCATCTTTTCATACAACCAAATTAAATTTTATTTGTAGATAAAGACCCCCTTTGGTCAAAAACATCCGCCCTCGTTCTTCATCGACTAACCCAATTAAAATCGCCACACCACATGTGCCACTGTGGCGAATAAAAAATAAAACAAAACACACACTAAACGGGGAAAATTAACGTGCCAGCTGGTGTTTGCTGTTATGTCAAAAGTAGTTGGTTTCATTTCTGCATCTGGCATTCAATCACGAAGAACAGGTTATTAAATATCAATATTTCGATATCGTTATTAATTTCATCGAAAAATTGACACAAAAATGACGAAAAAAAAAAGAGACGAACAAAAAAAGAGGAAAAAATACGAGAGAATATTAAAAAATGTCACATTGTCCTGTCGCCAATCCAAATATATATAAAGAGTACCTACATGCATCTGTGCGTATACGGTGAAATATCCTTCGGGATTAATCGTCGAATATTCTCGTGCATACAAGTGCTGCGCTGATGTGTCACATGCAACGATTCTGGCAGGTTCGGCTGCGAGTTTTTCTTACTTTGTATAGTAAAAAAAAGAAAAAAAAAAAAACGGGAATTTTTTTGTTTATCCCTCTGAAAAGGAATACATACAAACAAACAGAAAGAATATAATTTTATGCGATTAAAAGCCAATTGAGATAAATGATGAAAAATGACTTTTAATACGTCGCCCATCAGCTTGATTGTGACCGGGTTTTTGTGTGGATGGGTGGGTATTATCCTCTTTTTTTATTTGTTTTTATTTTGTAAGTTGAGGGGGAATCATCCTGCGGGGCTTTGATTTCTCAATCAAGGAATAATATTGGGTTGACGATTTATTGAAATTTTTTATGCTCGATAAATGGTTGCTATTGTTTTGGCATTAAGTCAACAATGCTGGAGTGGGTGGGGGAAATTATTTTCCCAATTTTTATGGGAGTATACTATAAAAATGGGGACATTAACCTTTTTTTATTGGGTTATAAAGTGCAAGTGCGTTTTTTGAAATACCCATGCAGTGGGTGGTCGCGATGGCGTGCTTTTGAAAATGGTCATATTTACTGAGTGAATGGCGCAGTTTGGTTTGTAGCAGTCTGAGATTGAATCACCTAGGGGCCGACGTGAATAAACCATTACTGAGCGAGGGCAGTTGGTTTTGTTTTTTTTTTTTTTTTTTATCGGGCACATATTGGTCTTCAAATTAAAAAAATATCTATGAAGTATTAAGTGGAGTTCTTTCAATACAATGAGGGTAGTAAATTGCGTGCGAAATGTGTCCAGTGTTCAGGAATGGAGGTAAATTTCCCTCGGTGAGAAAGGCCTTATTCATCCAAGGGAAACAAATATTTTAATATTTTTATTCATATCATCAGGGAGTGTCCGTCTAAGGAAGTGCAAGGAGTATTCAATCAGAAATATATTAGCTTATTTGGGAATTTTTTTCAGTCTTCTATCTGAGGTACCTGAATGCCTAAGAAGACTCTCCGCCATTGGAGAGTTTTCTGCATACACATATGCTGGCAGCACTCATTTTAAATTCACTATTTCGGTCGTAAAATGGGTAGAAAAAACTTGGCCCCTGATTTTCATGAGTTTAAGGTATACTTCTTTTAGGGAACGATAAGTCCTTGAAAGTCCTCTTCCATATATACCTACTAGAAACTCCGACACCTCTTAGTTAGCGTAAGGCAATAGCTAGCTCTCGCAAAATGACACCAGTCCATTGTCATCTCTGAGAAGCAAGTTAAGGTCCAAGAAACAGTTGATAAATTGCCAATTGGAAGAAATTTTGTTATTCCACCAGATAACTGCGGTTGTGGGATTGCACCTGCTAATGCAGAAAACTACGGTGTGCTATGACACCTCTTCGGTTTCGGATAAACCGTCGTGGTACATGTGTGGCGAGATATGACATTCCCTTGTGTAGAAAAAATACGTAGGGGTTGAAAAAATCAAATCAATTTCTTCGTTCGCAAACATGGGCTGCAGACTTGGGTTGGGCTGTAGCTTGATCAAAAATTGGGGCACAGCTTGAGACCGGAAAACGTGGTCTTAAGTGAAAAAAAAAATCAAGGTTATCGCAAATGACAGTCTCCCCTCTCAAACAAGAAATTTAAAGACTCAAGGGAAGGTGGCACCTAAAAAGAAAACTAGGGACAGCCGCGGGGCATGATAAGCCGACGAGTTACTTTCGGAGGACTTGCGACTTGGGGATGACAACTGCAGATAGTGCATTCAAGGCATGAAAGGGACAATATATAGATGTCGAAGATGCACTTGTGCGCCGTAAAGTGGGCCAATTTCATTCAGAGTCTTGGGAATATCAGTTGAGCCTTTAACAGTGACTGAAACTATCACCAGAAACCGTAGTACAAGAGGAATCTTAAAAAAATCATAGAGTACCCCTGGACCATGAGAAGGCGAAAAGGAACTCCCGAAGCTCGATTTGCCCGCTATATGGTACCTACGATCTCACAACCCCACTCAACCTCAACTCAACCTGAAGCTGGCTTAATTTGGGTTTCCCTCATAAAATATATCACCACAAATAAGCCTCCAAAGCTATCGCGGTTTGAAATCACTCTCCCTACCACGCCATAAAAGAATTAACTTTCCCATCTTTCCAATTCGATTTAGCCTATCACTTCCCCCGCATGACTGACGCATAAACTCTGCCACCCGCACGACGGATATACCATATACCTCGCCCGGATATGAACTCTGATTTGTTATCCTTAATCCCAATTGAAGAGTCCAATTAAATGGTTTCGCCTCCGACGTTCTGTCACCTTTCGCTGCCAACGAACGTCTACCATTCACTCCCATCCGATATGGCATATTGACGTTCATCTGCCAAACACTACGCTGTCACCTCTAAGTATCATCATCACCAAGTCGATTAAGATTTACCCCCCGGCAGAAAATCTATCTCACTGAAATATCACCGCAGCCGGGATATATCCATCAGGAAAGTCACAAAACCATTGCCTACGTGTGCGTGTGCGGGGTGAGCACAAATGACCATGCGAACAATTTTAATGGAACTCCCTGGTCAACATTTCGACAGAAAATTAAAAAAAAATACCATAGACAGCGAATTAATTGCGAGATCTTGTTATTGTGGTGCCATCCCCGAAACCGAAACGACAGTAAAACGAACAAAGAAGGAATAACACGAACCGATAAATTGCTGTCCCGATAAGTACTAATAGATGTCGTTTTCACTTAAAAACTGTCAGTGTATCTGTACATCTCGTACGGAGCAACTATGAAAATAAACTTAACTGTCGCTGCGAATATGGTGCTTTAGCTGGAGCGAGAAAAAAAAAAACTTCTTTTTTTTTTGGTCCTTCGCTCCGCGTATACGGTGGCAATGCATATAAAGTTTAATGAGCCGCAATTAATCGTACACGACACTATAAAAGCATTAAAAACGAACAACAAAAACCGACCAAAGATCCGCTACGAACCAGAAACTGCCTACAGCCTATACTGGCTATAAAAGGGGAGCTGTCGCGACTATAGGTATACAAGCCCGGGATGAACGGATTTCAGTTCAATCTGCAGACAAATTGAACGAACGACGACTGTGTAGCTGATATGGTGTCCAAATGCACTGGCAGTGCCATATGTGTATGTGTGCGTGCTTGTGTGTTCCCGTGTGCGGATGAAGCAATTTTACACAACCTTCCTGGTCTTATAACCGTTAAACCAACCTCCGTAACATTTAATGGCTGCACACCGTTAATTTGCGTGATAAATTATCATTGCGCCGAGTGTACGAGTAAATAGGCGCTCCCGACTCGCTAAGTTGCAACAAACCCCCCCTGGCGGCGTGAACCTTAACCTAACAATTGGTGTAATGCAATTTGGATGGCATACAAATTCATTAAAAAGCACTAAGGAGAGAAAAAATCGTGCATAACCAGAACCAGCCCTCCGTTCCGTATCTACCCTAACGCACAATCAGAGACTGAATATACCAGCGGAGCCATGCTGCGTGTATGGGATAAAAAGTCATCGCAGCGTTGCACGGCGAAAATTGCACATGCAAAGCTCTTAATCCGTTTTAACTTAATTTTTTCCCACCCGCACCGCACAAAAAATGAAATGAAACCTAAAAAAAACGGAAAATATGGGAGAGGGATGATGATTGTGTGTTCGAAATTTTGTACGGTCCATGGACAACATCTGGTGAAGTATACCAAAAATGGGGGGTATATTGTTTGCAATACAAACTCGACCTGAATTTTATTGAAGCCGCCGTGAATGGCAACGGAAACGGAAATAAAATGGCGGTGCATGGGCATTTGGTATATTGGTGCGAAACGATAAGGAAAATCTATTTGGCTTGATTAGAGTTTTTTTTAGACGCAAAAGGATATAAATTTGCCAAGCGATCAAGCGGCACGGCGGCTTATTAAATTGAAAGCGGCAGCGGTCTCGAATAAAGCAGTCGAAGCGGACAGGGAATTGGCAGATGTATTTTTGGAAACGTTAAAAATTTGGCAGCAAATTGTTAGAGATACAGATGAGTTGCTGAGATGATGCTGTAGTGCTGTATAATTAAATTATATAAGACAAATAGAATTTTATGGGATTTAGTGTGTCACGGCGACGGTCGGAAGCAAACTCGCTTTTTGCAAAAATCGCTGGCTGCAATTGTTGTCGATGATAGTTTGTCTTCTTTGATTGAAAGAGGCAAGAGTTGCCAATGATCGATGAAGAATTGATGCTACTTTAAGATTTAAGTACCACCAACGTGCTTTTTCCATAGTGAGACTACTCACCCGGGGGTTGAAAGGTAGATGCATTTTAATCAGGAAGTTGGTGAGCTGGAAGCCAATTAAGTTGAGCCCAAAATAATGCAAAAAGTTGTTAAAGGCTTCGCCGAATTACTTTTGAAAATACTCTAACTTCGAAAAGAGGTGAGGGTAGTTGTGCTTTGCTTTGAAAGCTATCTTTGTGAGAGAGGAAGAAATAGGACAGTGTTCTTCGAGTGATTCTGTTTTTAAAAACGACTTCTTTTCCGATTGCGAAGTTGGAGACATTTTTTTATGTTACAGAGATTCTATTCGCATGGCGGTCTTACATGACGATCAGACCTGTACGTACAAGAAAAGAAAAAACATTTTTAGGCAGAAGAGTGCATAAGACACAGGTCCACTTTGGAATGTATATCCATCAAAATTACAGACTGGAACAGATCAGCAGTCATCTAGAACTCGTATCCATTAAAATTACAGATTGGAACAGGTCTGCCTTAAAACAGATTTTTTACAGGAATAGCAGGATTTTCTAAAGTCTAGATCCAAAGCGTCTGACCTCTTGTAGGAAATTATGTTCCATATAGAGATAGACAGTTCTGCGTAAAAGGCCTTCTGAAGAGGTTTGAATGAGAGCTTGCATTTAGAATGAACTTATACACTTCTTAGATCATGATTTTTATCCCGGCAGAATGTCACAATTGACAGCTGTTATGTTAAAGTGATGATGAGTTTCGGTTTGAACTAAAAGGCTGTCAAAAAAAAGTGCCAAATTGCAACTTTAGTCGCACAACGGGCCGCTGCGATCTAGACCACTTATTTATTGGCAACAGTGTTGCCAGAGTCGAACATTGAAATACGTATTTATAAAGACACCTTAACAAAACAATTGATGTGGTCCTTCGAAGTTACATGGGTCTTCACTGCTCTCAAACTGAACCGAATTTAACAAATATTCAAATATTTTCAAAACAACCTTGTTAAATACAATTTTCAACTGGACTAAAATAATACGGTCCGTGCTCGTACATAAACTCCTTTTGAGCCTCAACACTCAAGACCCGTGGAGGTCCCCGTCTTTTTTTTAAAGTGAACAGAATGGCAACTTTTTAAGTTTAAATATGTATGTACGGGGGAAAGAAAAATGATCATCTGCCGGTGACGGTGATGGCCGACGGGACCACCTAGGCGCCTACGCAGTGATCTCCTTACGATGAGACACAGCGCAAAGAGCCCGGAGCACTCAGCGAGACATTTTATTCACTAGTAAATGGAAAATCAGAACATATAATAGCAAATTTCAGCTTTCGCCTTAGGTAAGTTAACTCACTTGAGTGTGAGTTTTAAAAATAAATGCAAAGAGTTAAACGTTCATACGAAATGTTTGTTAAATTTGAATTCAAATACAATTACTCATGAAATCTTACAGTATACTCAAAGGCGGTATGACTATAAAAATTATGGGTAAGGTGCAATACATTCAGAGTATTCTCCCTGATTCTGCAGTCTAGTCTAGGGTCTGTGTAAGACCGAGCTTTATCAGGTCACTCGCCAGGGCCAGCGTGCTTATGTAAGTCTTCACTTTAAGAATAAAGTTAAATGAATTGACAAAATGTTTATTTTCTATCTTTCAAACCTACATCCATAAAATTTCATTGAAATCAGTTGAATAGTTTCGAAGATCAACAACAGCGTCTCGGTCGAGTCGATTTTATTCCCAAGTCGCGCCTGTGCCTATAGATGTTTCACATCATAAATTCATGTAGAAATATTGACAAACACGATCTCACTGTATATTGCGATTCAAATTAAAAAAAAGAAGAAAATTAATTCTTATGAATTTTTCAATATCCCTTTAAAATTTTCCAATTTTCTCAACGTATAAACCTTCCTCAGGCAGAGACAGATACAACAAAGAAAAGATAGCTCAAATTGGACGATCTGTTCTCGAGTGATGGGCGTTCTTACGCATGCAACTTTGTTTTATATATATATAGATTGAACGAAAACGAATTCAAAAATTTATAAAAAAAAGATTTTCGTAATTTTTTGTTATAAATATATTTTTTTTTCGTTTTGCTTTGTTTTTGTTATAGGTATTAGTATTTTATGTGGAGACACAGTTTTCAGCTCGGCCCATTTTCATTATCCTTTTTGAACATTTTCAGCGGCAACGCTGATATAACCACAATTGAAGAGCTAAGCTCGGTAGACACTCTTCTCTGGCATCGAAAGGCGATTTTGAAGAAAGTGCTTGGGGGGATCACTAAGGAAAGACTGTAAGGATATTCCTTCCTAGTGGATGAATGGGGATAACTTAAGTCGTCCTTAAGCGAAATTTTTGATTACTGGTGTTTTTTTAACTTGCAAACTGGCTACAACTTGCTGAGTAGCTCCCTTAAAAAAAATACAACCACCTCAGAGTGGGACATTGAAAATTACGGAAATGAACCCACTAAAATATATATCAGAACATCCATTCCACTTAAAGGCAGTCACACTTCAGGGTGAATTTAAAAAGTCCCAATGCTTGTCCAGCAACTTACTCACTTCATCCTTTCCAAAATATAAAACCAATGTTTCACTTTAACATCGAGTCGACTCAAAAAAATATAACATCACTGCCAACAAGTCTACCAGACACAGTACACCAAGTGCAATTGTAAATTTCAACTATTTCTCTCTTCTTATTTTTTTTTTTTTTTGCGCTGCATTGGAGTTGGAGTTTATTTAGCAGAATAAAATCACTACAAACAACAGACCGTATCACTGCAAAGGGACGCAATTCCTTTTCCGGCCAAGCGTTGAATTTTACAAACGGCCGAATAAAAACAACAAAATAAAACTCACTTGGGCAAATATTGCCCAGATTGCCGGGCAAACATTAAACAGATACGAATAGTCGGCATCGGCATACAGCCATACGACTCCCATCTCGACCGACGGAATGTACAAAAATTAACACACACAAAAAAAAAAAATATTATAGGTATAAAGTTGTGTTTAAAAAAAATCACTACACTCGATTGGAATCATTCTCCAGTTGGTTGTTTTTCATTTTCATTGTGTGTTGCATTTAAAAATGCCCAATTGTATTTTACTTTGTTTTTGTATTTTATTTTTCATATGTTTGTATCATCTCTATTCAGTTTTTTAATTTTTTTTATTTGTTCTGTTCCGTTGAGTAAGACTATTCAGGCGTATGGCCATATTTAAATTTGGGTGTCCTTTTTGGTTTTCCGTTGGGGAAAACTAGTGCTCACTAGTAACTGGATATAGGTATTTTCGGTGATTGCTTTGGTGGATGCCTTCTTTTATGACGTTTTAACCTCGGTTGTGTGGAGTTTGTGACGGCTTTTGCAGCTCCCTCATACAGCTTTTCAGAAACGTGCGACCTTCGTCAAAAACCGACTTTAAATTTATGTCACATGTTGGGAAATGCACGAATAGACTGAGCGTGCTAAATCAATTTGAATGATAGCCGACAGACGTCAGTTTAAAATTTCGTTCATAAGGTATAGGTGGGCGTATACGTAACAATTTCATAAATTTTCATGATCGGTTAAATGCCACTCGAATGAAAGGGATTGACAAGGAGAAGTCCCTCGAAGTCATTTCACTTGGTTCTGACTTTAATAAATGTTTTCAGGAGACAGTTGACTATCGACCGGGACTCGTTTAGGGCACAATCCCATCTCATTGAATGTACCTCTGCAGAGATGGGAGAGAGAAAAATGTTTGGGCTCCTTAGGGCAAAGTTATATCTCCTACCCTAACAAATAGAACTCGCACTGAAATTGCTACGGACGCTATAGTCAATTGAAACCTGAAACTGAAATTGGCGGTCTAACTATGGGACCTACGATTTTAACCTGGGAACTGCATACAACCCGAAAAGGAAATTAATTTCATTTTCTTTATAAATATGTCCTAAAATTTAAATTGAAAATTGAAGCTGTCAAGCTTTAAACGCTGTTCGAAGAGAGTACAAATATTCTCACTTTGACTCTTTGGAAATTTGCGACACCAAATTCCGTGCCGTATTTGTGTTTATCCAACTCCACCAGGAAGATCCTGAATACTTTCATTCAACAGTTGCAACCTGTAATCGACAGAAGGGTCGCTGAAGTTCATCAAACATCCGCTTCCTTTTTAAACTTCCTTCAAGCCTAACTCACCCTAAATCTATTTATGTCAAGTTGTTCCATCAAACGTCCGCTACCTTTTGAGTCCACCTTCTAGCCCAATTCAACCTAAATCTATTTATGTCAACTTGCCGGCACTCCAAGGACTGCTGAAACTATTGAACAAATTTTCCCATCAGCTCTTTTTGGAGTAGTAAATATCTACATCCTCATACCCTCCCAAACTGCAGTTTCAAAGTGATTCACTTAAAAATAAATGCACATTCTCATAATTTAAATAAACATCCACCCCCTTGAAGAAGCCATTTGTTCCACTAAGTAAGCGAATTCCCAGGAAAGTCACCCTTTATACACCTCCTGCACAACCACAGCCAATGTCCCCCACCCGGCTGAACGCAATCGAAATTCAATAAAACATGTTCGCATTGCAAATTAAAACAATAAACACGCCCCAAAGAGTCATAACGACCAACGCGCCACTTTATATGCGACAACTACTTCTGCCGCGACAACAAGCACGAAACGACGACAACCTCGAAGGCAATTTATTTGCCACTATGACCATAAGGATACCTTCAGGCTTCAGTCTGCGGCGGCGGCCCTTTCCAAGCGTCGTCATCGTCGTCGTCGCAAACAAACAAAAGATGAACATTGTTGCCACTCGGCTTTGCAGTGAGCTTTATCGGTTGCAAATTTACGTAAACAATATTCATGGGGCCAACCCACATCCTCGCGGCATCTTCCCTGACGTTGGCATGGAGAAATCCCTTCGCGAACGGATTGAAAGGATTTCCGCCTCATTGGACGCGAGCACATTCCGTCGTGGGTGGATATCGGTTTCTCTTGTCGTTCGCACATTATCGTAAAAATATTCTTCTTCTTTTTTTAAACAATTTCCCTACACACATTTGCTGAAACTGAAAATAGACCTCTATTTGTGCATGGGCGAAAGGATGTCCTCCCTGGCAAGTGGTGCGCGTATCAAAATTATGAAGGAAAGCCTGATTTTTGATTCCGACTTGGGAGGACTGTAATAGAATCCTAATGACGATCATCATCGAAGTTCGAAGGACGAATGGCGCACAAAACTTTAGCCATCATATTTATTTATGGTAATTTTATTATCGGACTCTGTTCATCGGAGGCCGCGGTATTTTGTCCTTTCGTTTCCTTGTTCTGCGAGATAGGTATCGGCTCGAGGGGGCATGGGGGGGGGGACTAAGAAATGTCCTTATGCTCATTTTATAGCTTCCGAAACGGTTTAGTGGGATTGTGTGCTGTATGCGGCCCCACCATATACGAGTATGTAGCAGAGTTAGTCAGATTCACATAACAGTTTCTGTAAGAAATGGCAAATATACGGCAACTGCAGTGCTCGTTCAATTTATTTATTTGTGTGCTGTTTTTAATGCAGCCTTCTGTCCGCTTAGCGATTTTCAAATAAATATGCAAACAAACAAACAATTTGCAATAAGATGAGACATAGCAAATAGGTTTTTGGGAAATATTTGCATAACATGAACGGATGTTATGCTAGGGAGAAGTTTTCATTTGGCGTTCACTTATTTGCCGATTTCAAGGAGGAGGATGATGAGAAGAATGGAGTTCGGGTTGACTTTGGAGGACATTTGAAAGGGCATTGGATTAGTGCGGTGGCTATAGATTACTGGTATTTGAATTGTTGGACAGATGTGCAAATATACAAAAAAAAAAAATATTTTTATTATTTTTGCATAACTGTCTAACAATTCAAATACAAGTAGCAAAGATATTTGGTTGAAATAAGCCTTCCAGCAAACTTCTATATTGTTTATAATATTAAATTCAAATAAATATGTTTTAAATATTTTAAATTTAGCAAGTTTATTCGAAACTAGTGTGTCCGGCGAACTTCGTCCCGCCAAATATTGACTTTTTGACTAAAACAATTTTAATTTGGAGCACTCACTATTCCACCACAAATGAACTTTTTTTAGGTATCAAAAATATCTTTTGACAAATACGATCTCACTGTATACTACGATCAAATTAAAAAAAAAATAAGTCCTGTTCACATCTTGCAAAGTGCTTTATTTGGACAATGTCCATTAATATTTTTAATTATAAAACTTTAGAAATAGAGTTTGATTATATTTTTAAATTGGAAGTGCCACAACACGTTTTCGTATCCCGCTTATGTTTTGCAAAGTACTACCTATAGGGTGATGGTTCCAACCAACCATGCGCACCCACAAAATTTCATTGAAATTGGCTGAGTGGTTTCGGAGATCGACTACAATGCAAATGGGTGCAAAAGTTAAGCCTGCCTAAACCTGAAATACAACAATACGAACACAACAAAAGAAGAATCATGAAAATTGGCCGAGGGGCTATCGAGTTATATCGTCATCGAGCTTCAAACCGAAAGAATTGTGAGTATAATATTGAAGATTATTATTGAAGTTAATTGAATTGAACTGACTGAAAAAAACTGAATATACGCCTACAGCGCCACATGCTGAGAATTCTCCAACTTTTCTTATTTCCTAAACCATTTCTGATTCAAAACGAACAAAACAAAACAAAAATCATTCAAATCGGTCGAGCCGTTCTGGAGCCTTTACCGGACTAACGCACAGCAATTGATTTTTTTATATATAGAGAAGAGATAAATTTGTGCTATATTTCTGATTTTGAAATTTAGGAATTGAAATATCGCTATTACTGACGACTGTTTTAGTTCTCATTCACAAAAGCCCAACGCACCTGGGATCGAATGTACTATTTTCCTCTTATCCACTTCAAGCGTTAAAGAAAAGGAAGCAGAACAAAAAAAAAACGATGAAAAATAAAGCTTCATACGTACGCTCAACTATTCAATTTTCAATTTATTAATAATACTTAAAGCCTTAGGTGGCGCGCTCAAGTGGAAGGGGACCTCAACCAACTTGGTGTGCGCAACTGGAGGCAGTTAGCCAAAGATCGCGCTAACTGGAGAGGCGTATTGGTTGAGGCCCAGGTCCACCCCGGACTGTAGCGCCACCTTAAGTAAATAATACTTAAAAAATATAAGTTGTTTGATATCCGTAAAGCTTGCGGTGCTCGTCGATGTCGATGTTGATGTTTTAATGAGCGACGTGCGGACCGTACGACGGGGACCATGAGTGTTGTCCACTACCACCGACTTCAAATTGGATGGTGGTTGGATTAGATTTTTCATAAGACTGAAACTATTTGTCACCTACTGAACGACACCTCATGAACAGAAATTTGAAGACCAATCTTGTTGCCAAAAGTGTCTTTTTTCAAAACTATATAGTTGATCAGGGGACAGATTTCGTTTTCCGTTATCGTTTTTGAAACTTTGATGACCATGATAAGTTATATTCTTTCCAAATTTGTTTGACTATTGTCAGCTTTCAACGCATTTGTCGATAATGAACTGGATTAGGCTCTCAAACTCGCAATTTCTTCACCTAGTTTCTACTTTCGGAGGTCTATCGTTTCGACGATAATGAATCAGCTCTCCAGGAGAATTGTGAGCCTAAAAGTTCTTAAAGCATATCAAAAAGGATCTGGGTGGTTCAAAAATAAAATTTAGACTCAAAGTCGGTTTTTTCTTATATCGTAACTCCCTGGGTATGCAAAATGGACATAATGAATCTTATTTTTGATCATTTGCCTGCCAATATACCTATATGAACAATGGATACGAGTCTTTTTAGGACAAACCTTATGAAATCGAAGTATACAAATTTGCGTACACACTTACTGACTTGAAACAGGCTGCACTGGATGGTTTCCGTAACTGGACACAATGGACCCAACTGATGGTCTACGGTGACGCTGTGGCAACTGCCACAAGAGCACCCATTTACCCACCTACTGGCTTAGAATGTGGACGTTAAAAAATGTTAAAACATCAAGACGAAAGCAAAAAATTATGTTCAACGATTTCCAAAATCAGCTTTTTCATAATTATAACTTTCGGCGAACTTTTTTACATGCCTTTCGATTTGTTTTATTGACAGATATAATTAAGGGTACTTCATTTTTTTAAACGCTGATTTTCAGACTTTTTTTTAAAGGATTTTAGAAGGCGCAACCGACAAAGCTTATCAAAGATGAGTTAGAGTTCGAAAAAAAATCAGAGGCTCTCAGCAATTCGAAATTCTTTACAGGGATTTAGATATTTAAACAAAAATTTAACCTGCAGGGCATTTTAAATATTTTTTTGTTTCTTAATGAAACCTTATAAAAATAAAAGAAATTATTTTAAATCATAAAAAGATCTAAAAATGAAAAAAGGCTTAAAATTCTAGGACAATCAATTATGTGGCAAATGGCAAAGCTGGTCAGCTTTGGCATTCGTGGAACTAGAAGTTTTTACAAATTATAGTCAATATAGCTACAGAAGACTTGGCAATTAAAGATCTTTGCAACATCAGCAGCTGTTCCTCACGTTGTTTGTTCAAAATTTTATTTATCAAGGCGGCTGTTCCCTAACGCATTTCTACTGTCAAACACAATTTTATTTAGTTTCAAACTGTACGCTATTTCTGTCGTCAGTCACAAGATGCCTATTAAACGGAATAAGCTTCAAAAAATTTTTTGGAAAAAATTCGTTTTAATACTGTGAAACTTGGCGTGATACTCTCAGATTTTTAAGGTCTTTAAAAGAAACATTTAAGCGTCCATTCCTTGTGCTTTTTATTTTTATACTTACAACCTACATGATTTAAAGAATGCCCCAAGTTTTTCTCCTTTAGACTTATCTATAGCTGAATATTTTGAAGCCCTTTTTAAACCAACAACCATTTCCGTGAGCGAGCAGAGTTTGTTAATAATTTTACTCCAGTTTTTCGTCGGTCTGGCAACGATAAATGTGATGTTGACGAATTTCCGGTACGGTGGATCAGTACTGCAATCTGCAAGTCCATCCTGCGATCGTTCCATAGCCAAAATTATCTTCTTTATAAATTAAAAATAAATTTTAAGTTGCTTTTTTTTATGAACCTTTAAAATGGGCATGTTCATGTTCATGGGTACCTCCTTCCTAAGACCTTATTCATAACCGCCGTAAACCCCCTTTTGGTCATTGAAGTTTGCACGTTTTAAAACCACTTGGATCAAAGGTTTTCAATTCCGTGCCAATCACAATTTGGTAAGCTTCAATTGAACTATTGATGGCAGAAATATTCCACTCATTAAGGACAATTGGAGAGGCTTACCTGCAAGGACTACAGCAACTCTCCAGCTATTTATAGGAGGAATCTCCAAAGCAATTTGAAAGATACTTAACATCTGCAAAACTATTTCCCATCTAATTTGTATTGAAATCAATAACTCCTACTGCAAATTAACATGGCCAGCACCAATTTAAGGCATCAGTGTCTTAGAAAACATCGGATGTATGCATTTCTATATGCAAAATAAACATAGAGCCTCCTTTCCCGTTGAATCTCTTTAAAATGCATTCATCTGATTCAAACTGACTTTGCAACCCCCAATTGAATGCACTCCTCCGGTGTCCTCCTGATCCTGGCATCGACTAAACTAACTGCCATCCTCTGGCCCAGTGCATTCTCCACATGCGTGCGAGTGAGTGTGTGTGTGTTTATATTTTCCGCCTGATCTATTCATTTCAATGTTTGCATTTCTGTGCATTCAATCAAAATTCTCAATTCACCTAATGATGCAGAATGCTGCACAGTCATTCAAAAAGGATTTACTACCAGTGCAACTATACAACAACAACACACATAATATCCCTGCATACAAATGGAAAAAGAAATATATGTACAAGCAATATTTTCTACTCACCAAAGTTCCTCGATGGATTTCGCAGGCAGGCAGCACCACTAAACCAGCAACAGCTGAACTCCTTTTTGGATACACTTCTTGCCACACAAATCCACACAGCAAATGTACAGCAAAAAAAAAAAAAACAAACAAAAAAAAACAACACGAGACACAAAAATCTAGCAGACGAAGGATTTTTCTTCTTTTCTCGGTGTTTTCTTCGCCAGCTAAAGTAAGTCCTGGCAGTGTAAGCAAAAGCACAAGCACGTGGCTCAAAAAGTATCTAATACAATTTCCTTTGGTTGGCGTTTTTCGTCTCTCCGTTGCCAGCGCTTATTCTTGTTCTGCCCCAAACGCAACAAGGAAATACCGTTGAGCTTGTATTTTAATTTTTTTCGTTTTTCTCAATACAAAAAAAAAAAAAAAAACAAAACAATTTCTGTCAGTAGATTTTGCAAAGTACGCCTCGCCGAGAGCGAGCACAAGTCCTGTGTGACAGTCGCGATTGTTCATTCAATCGAAAATGTACCACCAGATGTGAGTCCTTGGAGTATATTTTATAAAATTTCTCTCTCTTATCGATAGGAAGCTATTAAGTAATTCTATGTTCACAACCGTAGCACTTTAAGCGAGCGACAACAACAATTACATCAGACAGAAGAACAAGTCGATTAATATAATATTTTAAATGAATATTTATATATATGGATATATATTTTTTATTTTTTAAATTAACACTAGAGCTATTTTATTTTATTTTATATTTATAATTTTATTTACACAAAATTTGAAGAGACTGTAAATTTACTTGATCGCGTCAAAAAAGTCACAGAAAAACCGTCGCGTTGTCGTCCTTACATCTGACTAGGTACCCCGTTTATTTATTTAAAAATTTATATTAGAATGGGAAAAAAAACCGAATAAACTCAAAATCCCATCGCATCCTTTCGCTGGCGTATGTCACGTTCGACTGTATGAGAACACATGGCAAAAATTGCGAAGCGAATTTAATATGATATTTAGCACTGCAAAGTCGCGCCGATACTGGGGAGAAATGGAAAATTTTTGTAAAAAGGATATCGAATCTACTGTGACCGAAGAATGTCGGTGATACACTAAAGTTGGCTTATTACAACTATCCTAGCGCTTGCTATCTGGCTGCAATGGTCGACCAACAGCTAAAGTAGCAGCAAGTAGGCAACGGCAGCAGCAATGGCAACGACAACAGCAGCAGCAGCAATGTAGTGCAGTGTGTTTGTGCCGAAAGGATGTAAGCGAGGTGCCCTTTCGTGCCGACGAAATGTTGAGAGGTTCGATTGGATCCTAGTGTACGGTAGGTGCCTGTCACAGACAAACCAGTAAGCATCGACCCACCAATGGGTACTGGTATCTCCGGAACATGTTCGAAGGACGGAAATGGCGTTGAATTCGCCGCACACACGGCTAGATAAAAATAAACGCGACCAAAGGGATGTGCTCGAGTGCTTTTGTGTATTTGGAATGTCCTTGATGTAGGCAAAGAGTGCATTGAAGGAAAAGAACCTACCACAGGACAAAATAACTGTCGCAGGACAAGAAATCTTATGGACGCCACGCGCTCTGGGAGAATCGAGGTCATGGTAAATAAATATCGTACTAGGAATGGAGGTTTGGATTTTCGCTGCAAAGAAGTGGTAATCGAACTCGACGGACGACGGCCGAAAGCTGGGGATTTCTTGTGAAAGCTTTCGCTCGAGTATGTTGCTGGATGATGCAAGCTTCGGGCGGAAGTGAACTTTACTCGTCATACAGAGCTTACGGTGTACACTGAGAAGAAAGTGGTGGTATTTTTAGGCAATCGGGCGAATCCCATGCGGGGATGGTATTTATGCACTAGGATCGTCGAACAAGAAGGGACACAGCTTCAAAGTTCATATTTGTCTCAAGTGTAGATACCTACACATATTTAAATTTGTATTGTGTTTCGAAACACAAACTTTTAGCACGAGCGTTGTTCGTCTCTAACCTAAATGAAGAAGCTTCCCCCGTTTTTCCTTGATTTTTTTTTCGGAGTGATTCCTAGAATGATGCGAAGCCACTTTGGGTCATGAAATATTGACTCTTGAGTTAGACCTGGGATTGTTGGAAACGCTATACCTAAACCAGGGAAAGGTTCCAGCGCCATTTCTCTTGCTCTATCGGTTTTGAAATGACTGATTTAAATTCAGAGGGGTGTCCGATTTTTCCTCAGGGTTTCTGTTTTAACTTTGCATTAGCCTTGCTCCCAACATGCCCTATAGTCGCCATACTTATACCACCTCCCATTAATACCTATTTAGCTTTAGGAAGATATACGCACCCTAAGTCGTAGGAAAAGTTGTTCTTCGAAGAGTCTTAGATGACACTTGAAGCTGGCCCAGCACTTCAAAATGGATTTACTTGAAACAAGCACTGATTGCATACATTTTTAATAACAGGGGCAAGCCCCAAACTAACTTCTTTTAGCCTTTCCTAGGCTAGTTTCGACGTTTCTTTCCTTATTTTTTTTTTAAGGCTAATTCGCTGAAGTTCTTCGGTTGAAAAACGTCAAGCATTCGTAACGAAGAGATGGGTCCCCGATGCTCCCTAACAGCATCTTTACACGACTCAATTTCTCGACTTCAAATCGCTCGTTACCGCCACTGTCCCTTTCGAATTTCCACTAAAATAATATGAAATAAAATGCTATTACCCACGATCACTCAACAGAACAACTTTTTCTGCAAAAGTAATGCTCCATGTAATGCTTACTAATGCCAAGCTGGGCTGCCGCTCAAATTTTTCAAAAAGGGTACTAAAAAGGGGCCCGAGGCGAAAAAAGGGGCCTCCATATAAAATACTAATATAGCCAAAAAACAAAAACAGGGCAACAAAGGCATTTATTTTAAACAAAAAAACATTCGCTGAATAAAGAGTAAAATCTTACTTGAACTGGAAAAGGGGCCATTTTGATCATTTTTCAAAAGTGGGGGCCAAAGGTTCTGAGGCTCAAAAGGGGCCATCTAAAAAGACTGATGCCAAGTGATGTCAAGTAACCCAAAGTAACCCAAAGTAACCCAAGTAACAAATGCCCCCTTGAAAAAGACCCCCACTTGGCGGACGGGCACGCCACTGTACTGGCTCAGCTCCAGACACCATCCATCACACCCCCATGTGGAAGCATTACTCCACCCTGCAATGCAAACAAAACAGTGAAACTTTCGTAACTTTCACCCTTCCCAGCAAAAAATGCCCAATCATCCCCCACAAAAGCAAGTAGACTCCAAAAAGCCATTATCATGCGCACTCTAGCCCAGCAGTCATCACAGCCAATCGTCGGGCATCAAAATACCACAACTCCTCCCGCAGCCGACCAATCCCTGGATTGCATATCTTCAGGCAGGAACTCCATTGCCAAGCTCCAGGGATGTACCCAACAAGCTTTCGCTCATTAAATTCATAAACTCATCAGTGTGACAGGTTTATTGCATGCGCACCGAATGCAGTTCTTCTGTTGCATGTCGCCGGAGAGACGCCCCCTGTGTCTATCTGCGCAGTGAAGTAACACCAGTGCTTACCACACACCTCTACTGGTCTTCGATGTGGTAGGTATAGTTCGCGCCTTAGAAAGGTGACAAATATCTTGGCCCACAGGGTCTGGTCTGGGCTTTGATTCCGTTGCCTTTTATGGTGCATCGTACTGAAGTAGTATACTAACCCTTATTGTCTATGTGGCTTTGCTTTGGATGGTTGTTCTCTTTTTTCGTTACATTTTTTATTATTTTTTCGTCGTACAACGCGCCCACTTTTTGGTGGTTTAGAACACGTCACAGGACGGCGCTGTGCTATGCATACATATAAGTGGTGTATGCCAGACAAAGGTATACAACATGGTATGTGCACAGTAAAGAGACACATGCAACCTCAAAGATCCTGATTGAAAGGACATTGCGGGATTTATACGAGTACGATGTGCATTTCTATTCTACTGTACCATTTTGATTTTTTTCGTCCTTCTGCTGTTTGCGATCAGAGTCGTGTACACTGGCCAGATTTTTGTTTGAGTGTACTTTAAGTCCATATACAATTCGGGCCACCATGTGAAGTTGAATCTGATTTGGAAACATGCCGGGCTTAAAGGTATACATGGTCCTGTGACACCTTTTCTGAGTATTTACTAGATAGAGAGCAGTTTTTGTAGTGCGGAAAATTGAAAAATCCTTTGGAAATACCGAGAATTTGGTGGAAGGGAAACTTAATTTGATTTGAAATGTATGTGTGCACAGGTGGGTGGGGATTTACCAAGGGATTTTGTTATTTCAAATTTGAATTTTGAAATTAATTTCTGGGTATTAGCAGTGCCAGGATTTTCTGCGCTTCCCTTGGCAAGGAAATGAAATAGTTTTGCTGGTGTGGGAATTTTTATTAATTTAAAAAAATAAAAGTGGATATACCTGCATGTTTTTGTTGAGCCAGTTTCAGCTAAGCCTTTCGTAAGGGACATTAAGCTGTAGGAGCGCATCGAGGACTTTTCTCAGTTATTGAGCGTGCATATAGTTACATAGAGGCATTCGATTTAAAAAAAAAAAATAGTTTAGGTACCAACAATTTGTGCTTATGTCCGGAATTGGCTCCCGGCTTAAATGCCTCTTTAAACACAGCTCGGATTTTAGTTGGCGAACATGGAATTATCGGTAAGGTTATTCCAATTCCGACGCAAAAAAAAAAACTGTTTTGTATTGAACTTTGTACAATATTTTCAAATGTAATAATTATCAGACCTTTTTGACTTATATTTTGAAAAAAAAAAAGCTCTGCTGAATTTTCTTTATCTCAGGATATTGCTACTTTTGCCACTGCTTGGGGTACAAATTTTTTGACGAAGGTCATCCTTGGATCGGAACGAAATATTTAGAATTTTGGACGTCAAAATTTGTTTCAGATATCTTAGATATTCCTTTTGTTGTACATTTTTATCGCTTAGTTTTAAGCGCTGCCAACTTCAAAAGAAATCATTTTGCGATGAAATGAATACTATTAGGTGGGGCGGCCATTTTTACTTATTTATTACATTTTTATGGCGAGAAATTACTAGGGACAGAACTAAAAAAAGAGTATAAATCCGTTCTGCATGCGCTGCTACACTATACTTAACCTGCTCGTATAGAAAAGAAGAAAACATGTAATAAAAATAATAAAATGATTGTAAACTTTTAAGAAAAAATAAGTAAATAAATATTATTCAGTGGTTAGTGGCTTAGTGGTTAGTGTGTTGGAATACTAAGCGAGGGGATTCACAGGTTCGAATACCGCAAAATTCCAAAATACAACTTAGGGTTTTCTCCACTGCGCCACCTCTCGCGAACGTGTGACAAAGATCCGGTACAACTGTCTTGAAAGAGCTTCTCAATTAGCCGTTTGAAATTGGCATAAAATTGTAGATCCCTTCCATTCGTTCCTAAAAAAAATTAAAAATTCACACAAAACGAATGGTTGGGAGAAGCTAGGCCTAGGGTCCCTACAGACCTGCTGCGCCAATAATTATTTATAAATAAATATTCATTGCAATTTAACCACTATTTACTGTGATTAAAAATATTGGCAAGTCATTTGGGGATAAATTGGTAAATCTTGGTTGTCATATCACTTTTTTAAAACTGACCAGGAAGGGCGTCTTTCCGAGTTCGCGTCAGCGCAAATAGTTTTGGTACTAGGGTTTGTTCAGTGAGTTTTACATAATATGCAAAATTTTAAGACCAAGATTGAGTTTATTCGGTTATTTGTAAAATTGGTTGTTCTTTTTTTTTATAAATGTAGATGGAATAAACTAATTATGTTAAATAAAGACTGCAGTTTTTTTTTATAGATTTGAGTACTCTTTAAGCCAAAGAATGTTTGCTACAAAAAAAAGTGTAGCCGAATATCTATTTTAAGATATAGCTTTTACTCTTACTTTTTCTCCCAAAAAAAAAAAAAACTAGAGGCACTCCGGGAGTGCCGACAGAAGTGATAACTTGAACAATTACGTGTGTATTTTTTGAATCGTCAGGAAATAGTTTATTGCGCAGGAAGTACTTTTAAATAAATGTTTTTTTTTATTCATTATTATAAGCTTCTACTAAAAAAATTATGTTACATTTTTCATTTTCATTTAAGTTATGAATTCACCAAACAAAACAGGTAATTGAAATAATTTTGGTGACAATCAATTTGTCGCCGCCATAAATTACCATAGTTACATATTCAAATAAAAATCATAGTAGATTAGAATCTGTTTATTTTGTTGATATCTAGATGTCGCTCCTTTCGTTAGAGAGAATCATATACCCAAAGGTATGCAATGCAATTACCCCTTAATGTAAGTGTCGCATATGCAAAGACATCGATCTATCGCGAACAATAAATACTTCCAATCATTGACAACTTAACCCAGCGTCATTAATCAATTCCAGTCAAAAAGAAAATCATTCCCAAACAGATCAAAAATCAGAAATTTCTACTACTCCTACTTGTTCTCGTACTCCAAAAACTTATAAAGTTTATAACTCTCTAACAAGAACTTGCGACAATTATCTGTTTCTAGAGTTTCGACTTTTTCTATATTTCATGAACCGGTTGTTTTACCTAGCGTTGCTTCATGAATATTACAATTATTTGTATAGTATACCTACTCTTAGGGTGGCAAGTTTACCACAGTTTTCTTTTTCTTGTTTCGGTAATTATAACACAAGCTACTGTGCCGTAAATGTGCACAAACCCAAAGTCGTGGATATAATTTGTCGGAATTAAGCCTGGTAAAATTAAGTTATGAATTCCCTATACAAAACAGGTATTGAAATAATTTTGGTGACAATCAATTTGTCGCTGCCATAAATTACCATAGTAACGTATTCAAATAAAAATCATCGTAGATTAAGCTATAAATTACCTACCCCTAAAAGTAAGCAATAGTATAAAAGTTTACAACTAAAAGTATGCAATCGGTGTCGGTGTCGGTGTCGGTGTCGCGAGTTTGCTAGTTTTTGCCCATCCAAATAGTGCCCAACGCGCCTAAAGAAGTTATCACTTCAAAAGTTTACAACTAAAAGTACCTATGCAATCGGTGTCGGTGTCGGTGTCGGTGTCGCGAGTTTGCTAATTTTTGCCCATCCAAATAGTGCCCAACACGCCTAAAGAAGTTATCACTTCAAAAATAAATAAATAACAAATAATAAATAAATAGTTTAAGTTGTGTTACAAAAAACAGAAATTGCCATTGATCTTTTCGAACAGTTAGATTAGATTAGATTGTAGGGCGGTGCCTTACCTGGTAAATTCTTAGAGCCATATTTTGACTCCAGAGACCGTCAGGAAGACGTGTGTTAGAACTTAGATTTATTTTAGCGCGATGTTTGATTGCAAGGACTTCAGCCTGGAATATGGATAAGTTTTTCCCAAGGCTGACTGACAAGTTCACCTGTTTTGACTCACCGTAGATTCCAAAGCCAGTCCCTAATTCCATCTTAGAACCACCAGATGATGTCGAGTCGAACAGTTAAACAGTTTCCTGAATTTCGATTTCGGGAAAAATATATTTGCATAGCGATCACCTTTCAGAAAAAAAAGAGATTTAAAATGTTTCATACCTAGTTTGACAAATAAAATAGGAAGATGCTAAGACAACAAAATATTTTACTGACAAAAAAACATATAAATAAAAAATAAATAAAATTAAAGTAAAATAAGACGGATATCAAAATATTCTAAAAACGACGAAGACGACTCATCTTACGAACTTCGAAAACGCCCTTCGAATTTTCGATTCACCGCACACTCGATCGTTGACTTTTACCACTGAAAACTATTGAAAAGTTTGCGAATTAAACAATTTACCAATACTCTTCGTTTGCGTAGGTGTTTTATATAAGTTTAACCTTTTTCTTTTTAATGAAAATGGACCTTCAATTTTATGTAGTTAGCTAGACCTCAAAAACGAAACTCAACGAAAAACATTAAATAAGTAGATAATATGTGTTGCAATGACAATGAGAGAATGACCGCTTAGTTCAAGGAATCGATATGAGCTGTTTTATTTGCCTGAATGTACTTATAACCTATCAATTCATGTAAGGAAAAAATACTGTAACGTATATGACTTGACATTTATGTAAAGTGACGTAGCGCTAGCAGGTATTTTGTATAATATAATAAGAAAGAACAAAAAAAGTATTGGCAAACAGGGTGTAACATTATTATGTATTTAAAAATATTAAACAAACTTTTTTTCTTGTAACAATATATATTTTTTTTTCTTTTTTCGTGGTCTAATTTAATTTAAGGAATTTGCGAAAGAACGCTTGCAGCGCTATATAGGCGAAGTAAGCATTTACCCCCACTCGAGCTCATCGAAAACAACTGAGTTATACATAAGCAAAAATTAAGAACTACACTTAAGCCGGCCACTTAAGTGTGTGTGTGTTTCTTGTGCTATATTAAATTAGAACTCAAAAATACTATCGCTAAACTTTATGAATTATTTGTATTTACTTTTAATAGAGAAGCAGAGTTCAAATTATTGTTATCAACTATTCGATCCAAAAATTTAAATTCGATTTCAATCAGTTTGTTAAAAGTCAAGATCAAGTGATATGAGTTGTGAAAATCAAAAAGTTAGACAACATTTTGTTCACTACTTTCTGTTTTCAAATTTTAACTTCACCATTTTTTTTTTTTTTTTTTTCATTTTCTATGACAGTTTGTTGTTGAGAAACCTTTTGAGGGTGTGACTAAACATCCTTCCGTCCTTTTAACTTTATTTGATCCACTTCAGATCGATCGACCCGACGGCAATGGTTTCATTTAGCTTTTTAAAGTACCCCCGTGAATTAATTCGATAGTCGCCGGGCCGGAGATACATCGGCAGACTGGACTGCTCAACCACAAGATCTCGTACATAGTACCGACCCTGTAAACAAAATCATTGTATAAAAAAATGAAAAAAATCCAAAAACTCTCCCACCTCGGGCACGGGACAGTTCTCCATTAAGTTCCCATACTCTAGCAAATTCTTGAACCACTTCTTCATCAGATTGTCCACAAACACATTGTTCACCAGCTCGCACACGTCAAAGGTCTCAACAAACAGACTCTGATATCGCACAGCGTCCTTCAGCCTTATCTGCAAGTCAATCGTTGCATAGAAGTCGGAGATAATCGGGTGAATCAACGTCATATCCAAATTCAGAGTGTTGCGATCCCTCCGAATGAACGTCGTCATGTTGGATATGTACTTCGCGTTGAAGTAGCCAGTCGTGGCAATAAATTTGATATCTGCCGTCTACTTGAAATAAGCACAAAATTAATATAAAGGAGGTGATTGGTTCTAACTCACCTCGAACGGCGATATGAGGACGAGGAGTACTATAACCAGAGCTGCCAGCTGCATGACTCTTCAAGTTCCAAATGAGCTTCCAACGCAACTAAAGCCACAAGTTAATGAGACGGAACACATGACCAACATCAGCGTTAGACTTTGTTTAATCAAAGATCTCGCCAACGCACGTATTAATGAGATATCACATTAGCATATGGTTAGCAGTTAGGTGTGTGCTGGACTGGAAACTGAGCCGTCATCACTTCATCAGCGGTAAATTGCCTCTCATTAGTGTCGATTAGATATTGAAACCATGCACACATCGATGAATGTGTCACGGATACGGGTACTCCTGCTTGTCATCGGAGTGATGGGGCTAGTGAGTTGCAAGCGAATGGCAAGAACCGTACCACATTTTTAACTGAAAATTTATTTAACTCTCTGAGTATCCTTGCAGAAGCCCGTGGCAGTGAAATTTAACAAATTCACTTCAACTTTCAATCCGAAATATTTGGAGTACCTAAATGCCGTCATCACTCCCGGATCGAATGGTCGGATGTTGGATGTGAATACCACACTTAAAACGGACATTTCAAGTGGCCTGCATTCACGGCTTGATTTGTTGGTCAAGTCTAGAGCGGGCTTGGGTGGGTACAAGACGATTTTCTCCTACAATGTGGACATGTGCAAATTTTATGAGGGTTCAGTCAATCTGCCCTTGGTAAAGACGTGGCTCAAAAATATCGTAAAGTTCAGTAACATGCCGACTGCGTGTCCAATTAAGAGTGTAAGACGTATACCTAGTTGATCTCATGTTTGGCTGAGGTTTACGTTTCTGGTTACCGTTTCAGGGGTACTTCTATGTAAAATCGTTCCAAGTCGACCCGCGAAGTGTGCCTTTATTCATGATGGAGGGGCACTACATGCTGATAGTAACACCCTACATAAGAAATGAGCAGAACATGGTGGCCAACTTGACCGTGGAAGTGGGCATTTCAAAATGATATCAAGTGTTGTTAGTCACGAGATATTTCTACTAAAGTAAGTACCTTGATCGCAATTGACACTGTGGAAATTTATGTCCAAGGTCTTCTATTCTTCGTCCAAAAAGGGCTGGAAATGGTGTCATTCTGACAGAAGACGCCGACAAAATTTGTTTCCAATTTTAAAGAAGATCTTTTCGCATACATCCATCAGAACTTAAATACAGGCATACACTAACTACCTATTTATTTGTGAAATTTGATTTGTTAAATAAAATAGGGGCTTACAAAGTATATGCTATGAAGCTCGTTTGCTTCTTCACATCATCACCTGTCCAGAATCCAGAAATCTCGTTGAATCAAGGTTAAACCGCCATCAAGAGTATATTTTTGAAAAAGTCAGCTGGAACTTTTGGTACACCTTCAAAGCGGGTGACATTGGAGGTTCGAAATCGCTTTAGTCTGATTTAGAAATTTGGTCAAGTGAGTCCAAATTAAGGTCTAACGTATCCAACGTCTCTCACCACCAAAGCTCACATTTTCATTTCGGACTTATAGCGATTTAAGTACTACTTAAATACCTTATGGGCTACTTCTTATCAGTAAACGATATATGAATCCTTCAACCCCGGGTGGGGCATAGGGCGGCGACAAATTGCCAGATACTTCAGCTGTGGCCACGTTTTACGCTGCGTTGCTGCTTCGGCCAATACGGTTGATTTCCACGTTGTTCTTGGTCTGCCAACTCGCCGTGTACCTTGAGGATTCCATTCGAAGGATTGCTTCCCGATGTTGTCGTTTGGTCTCCTCAACGTGTGGCCAATCACGCGCCACTTCCTCTGCCTAATTTCGGAATTTAACAGCTTTTGATGCGTTATATGCCACAATTCTTGGTTGGATATAATTTGTGGCCATCGGATCTTAAGGATGTGTCGCAGGCAGCGGTAAACGTATGCTTTCCCGGTTTCGCAGGCATACAGCAGTACGGACTTGACGTCGGATTCGAAGAGCCTTACCTTGGTGCGTAGGGAAATTTGACTGGTGGCAGATTCCGTATATATCAACGATCGTCTGAACGATATCGTTTTCGAAACTTCAATCACCATTAAAAGTTGTACGCTGGTCGAATTTTGTTGAATATCATCAGTTTTCATTACATTTGTGCGAAATGAACTGGATTAAGCTTTCGAACTTGTAATTTTAGCACTTAGTTGCTAGTTTTGGAGCGCTATCGTTTCGACGATTATCGTCTGAAAAGTTACGGAATGAGTGGCCAGGAGTTCCATACTGAGGATAGCATTCCAAAGGCACTACAGGCTTTACTTATTCTGCTATTAATATCTAGATCCGTTCCTCCTTGGGATGAAACTACCTAGATAGTTAAATTCCTTGACCCCCTCAATAGGTATCTGTCTCAGAATAATGGGCTGAGCGGCCAGTGTGCATGATGTTGGTCTTGTTGCAATTGATCCTAAGACCAGCCATCTCTCCATTCACTTGCAATGATTAACACATCTCTTTCATCCCGCTGTTAGTTTTTGCCCAGAAACAGATATCGTCGGCATAATCCAGGTGGCTTAGCCTCTCAAACAGTCTCCATGGGATATTATATCTCTCGGATGTACCCACGGTGGCAGTCAGTGCGTCGTCTATCGCCAGTAGAAAGAGGATTGGCGACAGAATATCCCCTTGTCTCACTCCCAAAAACAAAACAGTAATATCACGTCAGTTATTGCAGTTCTTAAGGTTTCCCTTTTTGGGTATCCTAACAATAACTCCATCCTTCCAGTCCCTGGGGTATTTTTCATTTTCCCATATAGCCTGCATTAGTGGTAGCAAGATACAGTTGTGTCGGGATCAAGTCCAGCTGCTTTGTTAACTTTAGGGAGTTTGATTGCAGATTTGATTTCTGCAGCTGTAGGGGGCCCGGTGTCAATACCCCTGTAAGAACGCCGCATTTCTAGATGTTGGGAGCTCATCGTTGCACTCAGCTCATCTGAGTCCTCATTTAGCAGGGCGCAAAAGTGGTCCCTCCATCTTCTCAATGGTTCTTCTATTGTTACCAATAGCGTGCCGTCCACATCCAAGACTGGATGGTTGGTGTTGCTTTTTCGACCAACAATATCCTTGACAATTTTGTACAGCTCCCTCATATCTCCTCTTCTTGCAGCGCTTTCCGCATTCTCCGCAAGATCGTCCATTCTTTTCCTCCTGTCGTACCTCACACAGCCCTGTACTGTCTTGTGAGCTACTCGGTACTCGGTACATCAGCACACGAGCCTAAGGAAATTTATCTTGCTGACGAAAAGTACTAAAAGGAGAGCTGGTCCGAGGTACAGAAGACGCAGTTGAGGACACACCATCATTTATTTATTTAAAAAAAAAAAATAATAAGATCAAAGAAGCACTGAAGAGGTCTGGTCTCAATGGATGTTCAATCGATGACAGTATAATCGCTTAAAAATTCGTCGAAAAGCGTGATCATCTCCGACACAATCGAGCTGCAATACACCCGTATGGAGCTTGATCAAATAATTGTCGTTCGGACCTAGTACCACTTCAAGACTGCCGCCTAATTTTGCAAGAGGTATTCGAGGAATCTTTTCATTGCATTGGCTGTGAAACACCCTAAGCCACCTTAAGTCCAGTAGCTTCGTCTTCTATGCATCTCATATATATTTTTGTAGTGAATTTTAATAATTTCAATGCGTTGTTGAAGCGCGTATCGTTCCATTTTTAATAATGGCGTAGTTTCTACTTGTCAAATGTCAAAGAATAAAAGCTTCAAAAGTGACAGCTACCGAAATAGCGGGTCATTCACAATAACGCCTCTTATTGGAAGACCCTATACTTTTTTTTTTGTTAATATATAATAATAACTAGCAGACCCGGCGAACTCCGTTCCGCCCAAATTCATAAATGTAATGAAAATAATATTTCCAAGCATGCACAGCGCATGCTAATTTACGTAATTCCGTCAATTCAAATTCTTTATTCAAAAGTTATATTTAATACAATAGAAATAACTGAAGTATAGCAATGTCGATGTATTTCAATAAAACCGCAATGATTGACGTGCCGGCCAACCTTCCGCTTTTGTACTAAAGTGGTTTGCCTACAGGTGAGCTCGCCACATACAATTGGACCATGTGAAAAACATGGGAATTCAAGATTGATGCTACAAATATCCAGCGATTATCCTTGCGACTTATTATTTGTCATAGACACTTAAATGCCAAATCGTTCTGAGTAAGCGGAGTCCGCGATATGACAATGTTTGCCTTTTAAACTCAGAATCGTGATTACATGACATTTGATTTGAGATTCTTCACAATCATATCAAACGCGATCCGATACAAAGTTCCGGTGCATTAAGGGCCGTTTTATTCACTCGAAGTTGAACACAGCTTGAGGAGTTTGATATATGTATAAAAATCCCCTCCACATGCCCTAAGGTAAGGTTGTTCAACAAAATGATAATTGAGCCGAATTTTAATTTCAAATTGTGAACCGGTAAGTCCGGAACATACGAATAAGAAAATTAAAAACTTTAAATAACTTTTCTTGTATTGGAAGTGATACCACTCGTTTCCTATCCATTCTATTTTTTCCAAAGTGCGGTTCCTTTATCAGGATTGAAGACAAATCTGCGATCTTCTAAGTTCATTTTCTCTATCGCCTCTTTAAACATTGTAATGAAAGCGTTGATTGCATTATAATAATGGTTGCAATTGTCGAGTTATGTTTTTTGTCACTCCTGTTTGCCCTCTGTAATGCCTATCAACTTGATCATCCCCCGAAAAAATGAAGTACACCTGCGAATTTTGCTGTAAGTCCTCATTTACTGGCAAAAAGGCACCCATCCGATGGTAAATTTGGCCTTGAATCTGTTAATCCGAGTTTTGCGGCGTAGAATCCCGTGCCATTGTTAGAAAATGTGTGCATGATGTATAAGAGAATATATTGCCCTGCCAGTCGGCATGAAACCAGTTTTTTTAATAATTTTTGTTCCCAATGTAGTCATACGATAACAGTAGTTGTACTGTCAAATGTTCTTTAGAAAATCCTCCGATTCAAATTGCTCCGCAGGTGCTACTTTTACTTTGTCACTCGCACAGCAGTTTCTTAGCGCGTTTTAATGGTGGCACACAATTATAGTCATCGCTCCAATATCGAAAATCGCATCACCGACACAACGACGTGCATCTTGCCACTCCGATTTGAACTTGCTCCCATCCCAGCAATAGTAGGATTGGACGCAGTTCTCATTACTTGCACTCTCAATTTTCTTGACTGTTGATCTGGTCTTATGCCATGCGATGTCCCACTTTTCGCTTTCTTCTGTAGTTTGGCTTCGTTGATATTTGTTGTTGACTTGCTTGCCTTGTTCGGCGGCCAATATTTGTGCGCATACATCTTGGCATTTTTAAAAAATAACTGAAATTTGCTTTTCAATAACTATTTTGTCCGCGTTTAAACTTTGTACATTTAATTTTTAACTTATCAACTGTGTAAAAGAAATGAAACTGTTGGAGCGATGCACAAAATCAAAAACAAACCATCACTGTTAACCAACGTATAATACATTAATTTCATCTCGATTTTATCAATCCACTTTTTGAAAAAAAAAAAATCCGCACATAGTAGGTACCTACGTAGATTTCTAATTAATTTTTGATATAGAAAAGTCAAAATAAATAGCGCAGAAAATCAAAAAAATCTAAAATGGAAAAATTAAAAAATAAAGTAGCCTATCGCAATACTCTATCCCGTAGCTTTCTATTAGTAAAAGAATTTTTGAAATCGGTTCGGTAGTTCCGGAGATTACCTTCCCCAAACAAACATTACCTCTTTATATAATAGTGTGATGTGATGATGTGATGTGATGTGATAATAATAATAATAATAAAAATCTATTGTTAAAAATGTTTTCATATATAGGTAGTTGTCAAAAAGTAATACATACAACCATCAAATCGGTTGGCCAAATCACTGAAAATCCTTCTGTTTAGCGACGCATATCTGTATCCGATTATATTTCTATCTCGACGATCGCACCTTTCCCCAATTATATACCTTGACCAGTCACCGGTAACGTGCACCCTGGCATACGCATCCAAGGGTGATACCAGAAAAGAAACGAAAAACCCTCCCCAAATGACGAATGTCCTTTATTCCATTTCCACTGAATTAAACATCTACAACGCTATCATTCGGCACATCATTTCCCATTTCCACTTTGGCACCTGTCATCGATGAAAGCGGGGGAGGGGTAGAAAAAAAATAATGAAATCCCAATTATTTAAGGAATCCTTTAAGCTCACTTCACCCGCACAACATTGATGATGCCGATGACGACACAAATTCGAGTAATTGCGCTCCATTAAATTTGTCCGGATTCTCACCTTTAAATCGCTTACACTCATCCCTGTCGTCAAGACTGGGAGCCGGGGCAGATTATAAGGATGCAGACAAATCGATAGACAGATGATGGTAATGATGATTCTCCCTCACAGTTGTTGCACCGTTGGAAATCCACTCAATACCGAAACTTTTCAATCATTTCACACTTTATCGCACAGTATGGCTCATACCATGAGATGACGCCCACCATATCGTCGCCCAATCTATCCACCCATCCGTCAAAACGATTGTCTCCTGTTCGGAAAAAGAAAAACTTTCTCCTCGCAGTGAACGGCGGGGGATATTTTGGTCGTTATCCCAGTTATGCGGGAAGCGGGACCCCTCCGCAGGGTAACATGAAACAAGTAGGAGATAGAAAAGTACTTAAACGGAAATTGGCACCATTATTGTTGCGCACTGTGTCGTACCGACGTCAGTGTCGTGTTCGTCTTGTCGTGTAACCGGTGAACAGCGCGCAATCATGCTGCCGGGCAATCTCAAACAACACCCGATAGGGGTCGACGAATGGGGGGGGGGGGGTATACCTACAAGACAAACTGCGGGATTCTATTGATCTCAATAGCTTAGAGTTTAACGTTCTTGACACTTCCTGCAATCACGCGAACAGGCGGATAAGGGAGCGATGTAGGATATAAGTGCCGTTTCTCGATGGATAATCATATCCGTCGATTTATTTATTTGCCATCGTCTTGGGGCACCCTCTCATCGCACTCTAAATGCTGGCAGGCTGACACTGTCGGATGATGTGTCACACATTTATTTGACATGATTGGTTTCGAATCGCTGATGCGAAACGAATGTCTACCACAGTCTGCACTAATCCTTGTGAGATACTGCAAATTCGCAAATCCCACTGCGATAATTATGATTCATCGTGGTGTATGAGTATATCGTCCAGACTATGGTGCCCCAGATATTCGCTGACATTCGGTGGCAATTTGCCATCTCAGGTTCGAAGATTTGTGTCCAATTGATGTCCTTAATTGGACGAGTCTTCTAATTTGGGTTTCGAGAGGCTTCAAGAAGTCAATTGCGTTATTATCGTCGATTTCGTGATAGTGCGGCATCTTGTCATATTTGCCCAGCGGCGTCTGTCTGTAGACGGCCGATGATTGCCTGTGGAGAAGTGAGGTTAGGTGGAGGTGGCATGGCGCTGCATGTGGCTAACGAGTTTGGCTTCGTATTGTGGTCGAAGTCATGCATCATTAAGTCGTAGGTGATGGACGGAGAGGTGGGCTCTGGTGTGGTTGGGGTGAAAATAGAATAGTCGGCTTAGATTAATTCCATCGAGCAAGTCCATAGGTAGCAAGAATATGCGGATCCTGTTGCGCCATTGTAGTGATTTTTATTCGTAACCGGGAGCGTAAGGTAAAATACGTATTGCTGCATCGATTAATTATAATTTTAGATGAAAACCTTCAACGTATGTCACAGTGTTACCATCAATCCTTACGGTGAAAAGGACGAGCTATAGAAGCATGTGTTTTAATGGTATTAAACGCGATGGTGCCAGCGGCGGAGCTATGGCGACTCAATTCGCACCAAAGCACACCAATCTTCGCAACAACCAGCAATACTTCCCGATTTATTGGAAGTCGGTTGGAATTAAAAGAGAGGGCGCTGGAACGTTGGTGGACGTGTTCAGGGGCAGATCACGTAAGGCCGCAGCCAAAGCTTTAAAATTTTTGGACTAACTTGCTAGTCTTGGAGGTCTTTCGTTTCGACGATAGTCGTCCAAAAGTTACGTGATTAGGGCCCAGGCGAGTTGTGTTGTGACTTAAACACCATGCGTTACTGAATCGTGACTCTTTCTTCCCTTAGGTATAATTTGTGATGGCTCCTGTCCTAAGATTCCTTGCTCTGTATACTGAAGCATGATTGTTGCCCTGCGCTTTTTATACAAATCTTGAATAAAGACTAAGCCTTGGTAGTAGCTTGGGACTGCGGAACCTTTAACGAGCTTGTTTGCCATCCGAGTCTGCTGGGCCCCAGCTGACAGATATTTTTTTTAATCCACTCCCTTGACTCTTAGTTGGCGCCTGATGTATATATACCCACCCAGCTCCAGCTTTCTGTATGAAGTTTCCTAAGTCTCTCTTCCATTGCCGTACATTTTCTAGCCGCCTTCTTCCAACAACTGTTTGGATAACCTTGCCTAACTAACAAAACCCATCATATCTGCGCTGCCTTTTCCTCCAAGAGCATGTCAACTCAACTGTCACATCCGCTTTAAGAAATGGAAATATTCGCACCCCACGCAGCACTTCATTATTCTCTGCCCGCAACAGCAGTTGTTACGAGGTAATTATTCTTTCGTCAAGAAAATGTCCTTTCCACTGTTCCGCATCCGCAACTGAATTTGAATGCGGGGCCAAAACTTTCGATTCAACTTTTCGGCCCACACCTCTCTCCCATTTGAATAAAATATGCGCAAATGACAAAAATTAGTTTGGTTCATCTTTTCGTCGAGTCCGTTGCCAAAGAAGGAGGAACCAGCACACATAGCGAAACGCAAGTGCATCCCGGTATAGAGAGTGGAAAACTTTTTCCGGGTACAAAAACCACACGCGACGACACGCTGCCAACGATTGTAGGGAATTTTAATGAACTCCGCCAGACGGCGCGCATATGCAACTTGGTAATTATTTCTACGCAGCGTCTTCTTCGTTGCGAACTTCATCATCCATCTCCAACAAAGGATAAAGGATTTTCCTCTGTCATACATAGGAGAAAAAAAAAAAAACGAACTTTTCAAATTGCCGCTGTCAACTCGATTCGAATTGACAATTAATCGCGCACGGTGGCTGTCGGTGGAAATAGGGGCATCCACCCTTCCACCCCTCCACCCCTCCACACTCCACTCCACTCTACCGTGTGAAAAGTCATACCGACTAATAATCTGTGTGTGCGCGCCCAGTCACCTATACCCCCGGTCTAATCAACTGTGCGTGTCAGGTGGCACGGGGTTCGATGGGAGTTTACAGGCCAACAAAACGCGTACATAGATCAAACCGCAATCGTTTTATGTTAACTAATGCCATCGGATTATAATCATCAATATCATCGCTCTACGTAATCAGTATCACTGTTCGTCCCCGGCCCGCCATCAGTGACTTTGAACTATTATGTCGGTGTGAGTTCATTAGAAAGCGGAATCGGCTGCCGGGCATTCACATTCACATTCACGCATTGCGGAAAGGCGCCCACTTATACATAGGTATGACGTGGCAACCTTTGTTGTCAAACCCCATTCGTCGTTGGTCTGTTGCAATTTATGTCCTCTCGCAGGAGATGGAACGAGGAGACTAATAAGCATATGAGGATGGGGGGACAGATGGCAATCAGACAGGAGAATGGCAGCCATCTATCTATTTCGGGAGCCGGTCCTTGAATTGGTTCGGTCGATTAAAACGCTGATTCAGTTCATCATTAACGAGATTAATATGCCGTTACATTGGCTGGGACATACTCAAACGCGCGCCGCACAAACACAACCCCCCTCCCCCTCTTGACGCCGCTGTCGTCCTTGCAGTCACATCGCATTGAAAGTGAACCACATCAACCCCTTCGGGCATTTCCTGTAAGCTCTGTAGACTGTAACCCTGTAAGCTTTCGAGTCGGGGAGAGTCTGGCTGAAGGGTGCTATTGCCTAGATGTGCCTGGGCACACATAGCAATTGTCGTCATCGTCATCGTCATCATCATCATCATCATCATCATCATCATCATCATCATCATCATCATCATCATCATGGTCGCCGTCGTCGTCGTCATTGTCGTCATCATCAACAGTGAACAGCAGGAACTGAAGCTGGTTACAGCGGCATGGTCTGTTCTGTTCCGTTCTTTGTTGCCAGTGTGTATGTTGCACATGTGTGAGCGTTCACGTCCGAAACGATTACTTGTTCGTCCTTTAAAGTTAATTGCTGGAATTGCACAATGCCATAAAATGAGAGCACACATCTATACAGAATGTGCATGCGAGCTATATTGGTAATGGGTCAGCGCCGCTACCAACAACCACCGGCACCACCAACCAGCCTCATCAATGTTATTATTGCCCATCCATCGGCAGTCGGCAGTCGGCACACTTGGCAACTAGACAAGTAGCTGTAAATGGTACAGTGTGGCGTGGAAGTTGCGCAACCTATTTGAGGAATGTTGTCAGTTGGGTAGGGTTAGACTGTTGTCAGTTGAGCTGCAAATTTTGAGCTAACTGTGGTCAGATAAGGAAGTTTCCTTCCTCAAAAAGGGTTTAAAAGCTGGAGGCACTGTGCGAACGGAAAGCGTAACATTTTTGCCGGTACGAAAGAAGTCCCCTTAACATCAGTTTAAAAGATTGCTACAAAGGGCGGGTTCCTTATTTTCTCGCGTATGCTGAGGGTGGCTAGAAAGTTGGATACTCCCACGTTTAAGAAGGTAGAGAACTCCTATTCTCGGACTAAATGGACTTGAAGGGTCATCAATTTGAAGTCGTCTGTTGCCTCATTTTTCGCAGAACAACAGTCGATTAGATCAATTTGGAATACGAGGCTCGCCTTAGATTAGTCTTCTCCTTTTTAATTAAGTCCCATCTGCTCTTCTGGGCTCTAGACAATCCACTACGCCTCTCCATCATCGTTTGCGGTTTTAGTCAATATTCTTGTAGTTTCACCAAATCTTCTTCAATTGTATGGAATCCTCGTCAACTTTCCGAAACCACCCAAACCAGACTTGTACGACTTTTAATCTGTCTACCTCTGGCTATAGTCCGTCGCTAAACGGAGGGCCATGGGTAGTCCTCTTATACAGAGTAAGTACTATAAAAGTTCTAAGCAGATCCGGGGTACAAAATACCATCGAATCGATCCGTTCTTCGTTAAAAAATCAGCTCAAAGAAAAAATACTGGCCAGAGGGTGCAGCCTTGTGGGACCCCACTTAAAATTTCAAGTTCTTCTGACTGCTTTCTTCCACGTAATATGGACTCATCATAAGTCAGTCGACTCATACCTTTCTTTACCGGGGATATCTCTGAAAACAATTCAAACCACTGGATCTTTTCCAATTAGACTTAGAACTTACAAAACAAACTTACAAAGAACTTAGACTTACAAAACTTTACTCAAAATGGAGCCAATTATACTGAGTTTTGAGGTTTCCGGTTACCTACCTAAGCCTTGATTTCCTCCTTTCAGTTCACTACAAAGTCAAGCTGTTAAAAAAAAACGACTCCCGTGACTTTTTTTTAACCCCACTGTACCTAGTAACACATGGCCTTCGCAACTGCTTAATCCCAGCACCATCTATATGCACCCAAAGAATTTAGAAACAATGACTTAACTCGGGCATGCTGCATCACAACCTTCTCGAATGGCAGCGCACCTCTCTCTCTCTCGGGCAGTCTTGTTGGGTTTCGTTCCGAACGCCATACGTTGTTGTCTTTTCTATTGAATATCCTTGAAGCCTTCTTCATCGCTCTATCGGGAACACCACCTTCACCGGCACACCATTGTCCTCGTCATCGTTTTAATGCGCGCCACTTTTGATGATGCTGCAGCACACTGGAGAATGCATATAAGCTCTCCCTTCAATGTCGGTTGGTATGGGCGCATGAGGACGGGGAAGCTGCTGCCACGTCAGGCATACGGCAACGGCAACGGCAGACCATCCAGAACAATGACAATATTGATTGGCCAATTACGTTTTAGTGATTACACTTATTGGGTATGCATGAGTGCACCGTTTTTTTTCAGCCGTTCCCCCTGGCAGCGCGTGAAATTTATTTTTACAGCAAAAGAGAGAGAGAGAGAGCACCGCTTTTTGTATAAGCCTGGTCATCTGTGTAGGCTGGAGGGTGGGAAATTATTAAATAAATTCTTGTTTTCACAGTTAAGTGAATTTCAATTGTTAATTGTTGGGCTGCATTGCTGTGGTGATGGAAGTAATAGCCGAAGGGTGCCCGAGAGCTATTGTGGATCCAAATTACCGCGCTGACCTTTTGTCAGTGATCAATGTGGCGGAAGACCAACTTTTTCGTTTTGTTTTCTGCAGAGGTCGCAGTATGGCTGGGATATAAATCAGAAACACGCCAGAGTTTGGGGATCGTTATATATATGGAACGTGCTGCCCTGGTCACCTGTCACAATTAAGAGCGAATTGGCGCAGCAGTCAGAGCGCGCTCGATAAGATCTCCAAGCAATTAGCATCGCGCGCGAGGTGGAAAAGAAAAGCCAGCACAATGATAACTTTCTCCTTTGTGCTGGTTTTTCTACCATTCTAGGGAAATAAAAAAGAAAATATGTCACCGTCGCAACGAACGGATCTGGCGGAGGAAACCAAAGTAGCTGCTGTTCTGCAAATGTGACAGCCTGCGGGCGCGTGAAGGAATTTGTAGGATTTTTTTTTTCTATCCACTCCCCTTCATTCGCTGTGAACTTTTGAGTCCTGCTTCATCATTTCTACTGTTGCAACGTTCATTTGCAAGGGAAAAATCCGCCAGGCAATGTTTTTGTTTCACCGGGACCCACCAATACCACTGCGCCATCCGTGTACCGTGGATGGTTTAAGATTTATAATTAAGATACCAAGCAGGACGTTCATCTGAATCCTCCCACCGCTTCATCATACCAGAGCATATCCCCGTCGGAACTAGGAAAAAAAAAAAAAAACCTGCGGAGAGCCTGCTCCGTTTTCACATGAATCCTTCCATTCATTTATCATTTTTAAATATTTCTTCTTCATTTTTTTTTTATTTTTTTGCGCCGCGGCACGTTGTCCTTTTTTTCTAGGATATTTCCAGTGACTGGTTTGGCCACCCCACGTTCGTTAATCTCATTAGGATAAATATTACTAAGCTGGGATTTCAATTGTTTAAGTTTTCCATTGATAACTGCAAGGCGAGAGCGAGCGCGTGATTATGCCAAGGATGGATGGGTTCGGTTGGGGCGGTACTTGAAGTCCTAATGAGAATTATATATGGATACAACTTTAATTGAAGGGGGGACAGCCCGCCGGAGTATATATCTCTTCTTTTTTTCTGTCCTGCTCGTCTTTCCTTTTACTGGCGGATTTTGATTTTATTCATGCAGATCCTGTTTGGAGTTCAGTTCGGTGGGAGAGCGAATACATTTTTGTGCTTGAAGGGATCTTTAAGGATATCGCGCATACAATAAGGGACGGACGGAATATTAATTACACACCATAACAAATTGTGAATTAGAAAAATTGAAAACGTGTTGAGGATATTAATATCTCGTGGTTGAGTGGAACATGGGGCCGGTAATTAAATCGTTACGGGCTGTTGAGTGTCTAAAAGCGAGGCGGTTTTAGTTAATTTATTGCCGAGTTGTTGGCCCGGCGTTTGGGCTTGGGTGTGGGTGTGGGTGTTTTAAGTCGCACCTTATGGGTGGATGGGTTTTTCTCTGATTGAATTTGGTGAGTCGTTTACTTCAATATGGGTTTAAGTTTGAAACTGGTTTAAGGCACCCATCAACTGTTGGAGGTTCCGGCTGTATTCTAGAATAGAGCAATTAAATTTGAATATTAGGAAAACGCGGTCAATGGGTGTAGAGGATCGCCGCTTCGTTAAAATCCCACAGAACATCAGTCGTACACTCAGTGGACAACGCTTCAACTTTAAGATTCAATCAACTCCAACTTACAAGGCTCTAAATTCGGCCCAATCAACCTGTTGGAGATGGCTCAAGATCGTTGCTCACGGCAATTCTCAACAACTGTATGGGTAATGTACGATCGCACTTTGGCCATTGCCGATTCCGTGTTGATGTAACGTTTATCTCTCCAAGGAGTTTCTCATTTGCTCAACCATTTTAAAATTTTCATTTACAAGTTGTAGCACCGACATGATCATCTAATTTCGGTTAAATTGTGACTGCCACTGCGATGGGTATTGGTGGACACAGTTTCTGTTATTGTGGTCACTCTCGCTGATACTGCAGTCACCAACATTCAATATGTGCCGGACTACAGCTGTCATCTGCAGAGTGCCTTCAACACCTTGCTCAATGTCCGATATTGGTTTTCACTTCAAGAGTTGAATGGACAATCGGGCGTAGTTCGTTGCAGACTTACTCACTTATTGAATGCGACCGCAAACCAAAACCTTTTCAACTTCCTCAATTACAATATAGGACGAGAAAGATCTTGTATTCGTATAAATTTTCGAATTCGAGAAGTTAATCAATTCTGACATTACGATGATAGAGCATAGAGGAACTCAAAAAAGTGGGTCTCGAAATTCTGTATGTCTATCTGTATGGCCGTCTGTCCATATGTCCCGAGGAATGCAGTCTAGCCGAAAACGCTTATTTTAAAAACTGCTCATATCTCGAAAACCCATATTCGATTTCGAAAAAAATTAAAAACCAAGTATATATTTTTTTTAATAAGTCCCATGCCCATTTGGCTGATACAGCGACCTGAAACATCTATTGTATCAATGGGTAAACGTTAATCTAAGAGACGTTCAACCTGTCCTGCCTGATGAAGGTCAATAAGTCCTTAGTAGCAGAGTACACTATATCTGCGGGTGTACGAGTCTCTCTATTAAAGACACATTTTCTTAACTAGAATGAAAAGTTGGGCAGTCACAGAAAATATGCTGATAGGATTCAACATCCTCCACACAGAAGCTACATTCTAGATTTTCCGGACAGAAGTTAATTTTGTTGGGATGGTATCTGAGGCCATAATGACCTGTAAAGAAACCCACTAGCTTTTTTATAATATCCTTACTTAGCATAAGAATTCCCCTGTCTCCTACAAAGGCTTAATTAATCGTTTGGATTGTCTTAGACCCGGGATAAAATAAAATAAATAATAAAATAAGAAAACAACCAACCAAACTGTTGATGAACGAGAAAGTTCCGTTCGACCCAGTCGTGCACTTTATTTTGGACGAAATCAGATTTTTCTTGTAAGTTCCAATGACTGTCTGAATTTAAGAATCGAATAGGGCAGCCCAATTTATTGCCATAAAATGTTGAAGACCGGAGGTTCCTAATGTTGGACACTTCCCACTCTACCCACTCTACCGACTCACTCCTTCAAATATGAATGACTACCCAAAGCCATCCATTGGTTTAATGAATTTTTCAAATCGCTGCGCATTTAATTCCATCAGCAAGAACACTGAACCACCAATTAAGTAGAAATTTTCCGTCCAATTACCGCATCGCCGGTTATTACATTTTACGTCCCTAAAGTCTACCTATTCCAATAGACATTTCAAAAGCGTTTCCTCGACAACGCTCGCCATTCCACAGGTGTGTGCGCCAATGAGAATTCTAATAGCTATCTCGCAGACATCTGCTGCCGACACATATAGTGGATATCCGAAATCCATAAAATACCCTCCTGCAGAACCCTTTTGCTCTTCACTGTTGATTGTACTGCCAGAGTGTACCAGTTACCAGAGGACCGCCACAGGATAACTACTTCAACTGTGCACTCTCGGCAGACTCGAGTATGGTTATCCCTTTCTTCGAAGGATATAATAATATTATTAAATTAAATTTATCGCGAACCCAGAGGATGCCTTTAGCTTTGAGATCTCATTTTCAACATTCGCCTCCCTTGTCTCTGTCATATGATGACAGTTTTCAATGTACCAAAGATTGCTTATGCTTAGAGTTTCCCTTTCACCTTTGTGCTGTTTAATTTTCTCAGGTATTTCCCATTTAATTTGAGTGCTCGCTGAGGGGTGTCAGCGATGAGAATGTGTACACAATTTAAGGAACGAGCGCAATTTTCCCAACCCCCTTCATAGCAGTCATAAAAAATAATACAACACCCTCCGACAAATTAAATGCCGAATAACGTATCAATTTATGTTCCACCTACAATCAAGAGGAAAATGATTTATTTCACTTGTCTGTGTTAGTTTTTTTCACAATGAAATGAAACTTTTGATCTTCGTCTTAGAGGCGCACACACAATCGATGCCGTCCATGCGGAGCAACATTAAATCACACACAACTCGGAGTAAGAGTTGAGTAAAAGTTGTGACGACGTCGGCGGCTTGGGGTTGGTCTTGCAAAACTTTAGGCAGCGATCCGTATACAATTTCCCAGAATTATATACAGATGCACGCGCCAGAGGAAGAGAGGCGGAATAAATCGCCGAAAAATCGACGGAAAAATGAGAAAATTCCGCCGACTGACATCGAAGCGAAAAAGTTTCGCGCTCAAACCACTCGCTGGCTGTCCGAAAAAGAAAAACTATTTTCATAGACCGTTGGAATATCTCTAGACAAAAGGGTTTGACTAAGCAGAAAGAGTTGGTAGCTTGATATTTGCCAATGAAATCGGGGGCGGACTTGGTGAGAGGGGGGCCCTAATCACCTCTAGCGGGAAACAAAGCTTGTAGCGATATTTATACCATCCCAAAGATGGCTCTGTTTTTATAGCGGCCAAGAAGGATAGCCTGTGACACAGAGAGGTTGAAACTTACCTACCTACCTTATCATCCAAAAACGGTTGGCTTTCATTTGGAAACACTACCGACGACGCACTGACAAGTATAGCGACCAACTGCTGCGTTCCTTGGCTGTGTCCGTCAACGTTCAGGGAAAAATTATGACCATGGTACCGTGTGACCATTTGTCTCTGTTACCCTACTAAATGTGTGGTATGTGACCTTGTGTCTTTTTGATCGTTTGACCATATGAGCGTGTAACCGTAGTTTGCATGTTGGAGTCGAATTTTGTGCAAGGGCGTACGTGGCGAAGTGACTTTGTGACGGATTCACCATGTGACCCTTTGACTGCAATTTCCATGCTGGTCGCGAATTTTGTTCCTTCTGCGTTTAAAAGTCAAAATATGACCATGCCAGCTGCTTGCAATGTCACAATGGAAATAAACGACGAATTGAACCTCTGGACCGGGAAGAAACATGATCAAGTGGGATAAAAAACTGACCGAAAAGCTAATGGGAAAGTGATCAAACTAGCCCAAATTCCGTTTTAGAAAATGTTCTTCTTCGAGCCCCATAGATCCCAAGTTAAAAACGGTTCTCTATAGTTTCGCACCTATGAGAAAACACATAAATAAAATACAGGGTGGTCCAGAAAAAATAAAATAAATGCCTACTCCGAACTTCCAAATGTCTAACAAGTCTCAAATTTGGCCGGGGCGTAAAGTGAGTAATGACTTCACTTAAACTGGGTACGAAGTATAGATTACAGGGTGGCTTAACATATTTTAATGCTCAATAATAAAATTAGAAATGTCAGGTGTAAGATTATTGAAAGAGCCTTAAATGAAGCAAGAGTTTACTAAAGAAGATTTTTTATAAAAAAAAAAAAAATGTTTTAGCTACATAGCTACCTACAGGGTGGGCCATTGAATGGAATTTTTTTTAATCCACTATTCTATTATATATACATAGGTACTAAAAAAATAGCTGCCAACAGTAGTACACTTAAACAGAAAGCTTTTAGGCTAAAACAGGGTGGCCCGCCTTTTAAGTGGTTCTTTTTCTACCTTCTCTCAAAACTAAATAAATCTAAAATAAATCTAAAAAAATATACAAGAGAACGTTGCGCTTTATGAAGGAGAGGATGTGAAATAAATTGGTTACATGCAGGGTGCCCTGAGATTTTTCCTTTCTAAATTGTTCGGAATTTTACAAAATTTAAAACCAATAAAAATAACTAAGTAAATAGTTGGGGCAACAGGTCCGTAGGGACCCAAGGCCTAGCTTCTCGCAACCATTCATTTTAAGTGAGTGTTTCATTTTTGGAATGAATGGAAGTGATTTAAAATTGAATGCCGATTCCAAACGGCTAATTGAGAAGCTCTTTCAAGACATTATACCTACTCTCGGATGTTTGTCAGACGTTCGCGAGATGAGGCGCAGTCGAAAAACTGTAAGTTGGAATTTGGGTTTTGGCGAAATTTAAAACCAATACCGAGGGTTTTTCCCAGCCATTTTCACATCGAAAGAGAAAGCTCAATAAAAAGAACCTAAGGACATAGAAAGCATTAGGCAAAACCCTGCTCCAAAATTGATAGAAATAAGAACATAAAACTCCCCTTAATCGCCTTGTACCAAATCCAGCCCTGTACCAGTATTTTAAGATAAGACAAAGACCTTGAGCAAAGCAAATACATTTCGAATGTTATTCCATTTCCATTCAAACCAAATAACGTACCGCCTCTCATTCTATTCGGCTATTTCTTCGGCGGATTGCTGTTAGCGCTACGCCATATGTTGCGAAACATGTTAAACTAGCGCGAAATAATATGAAATGGTTCGGCATGTCGTCGTATTTTTTTTTTTTTTTTTTTTTGAAAAGAGCTCCTCTGCCTCTTTGCTTTCACTTTGGGAATCGAAACAGAAAAGTAAACTTTTCGTTTTTCAAATCGAAAAAAAGAGAACAAAACCGAACGAAAGGAATAAACTTTTGTATCCTATCGATTGGCGCGCATCCTTCGAGTAATCTTTAAAGAAATTGTCAAGAGCTTAACGGTCGTCTCGGCGGTGGAAGTGTACATTCTCCACTGATGCTGATGCATCCTTGCGAAAATGTCGAAGAAAAATACAAACTTGTGTTGTAGTTGTGTGCGGGGGTATTTGTTTTTTTTTTTTAACTGACGAAGGATAAATAGAAACTGCTGTGTGCTGGTTTTGGGTTCTTTTCCTTGGCAATAAAAGGGATACAGTCTCAACTATTTGCTGCATCGTTCTGTATTCCCTTTTTGGCCAAGAGTTAAGATGAAAACAATTTTACAAATTCATTCTCCGAAGAGAACCGAAAAACTTTGGTTTCGTGTTTTTTTTTTTCGGGAAAGAATGTCGATGATGGCGATGAGACGAGGACTATATCGGGGACGGTATTTACTGCACAATTGCAAAGAGATCTCCTACAAATGCAATTCATACTTTATGGTGAGATTGTACTGGTCCCTTTTGCCTATTTAGGTTGCGGTTAACATTAAGAGCCAATTACGCTAAGTGAATTTGAGATCGGTGTTCTATCGATGAAGATGGTGTGCTTCGGATTGAAAGTTTTTCCTGTGTGAGAGTTAACAGATAACTAATGGATTATTTTTGAGTTCGTTGGCTTTGTCTCATTAATGGCAGGTCCACCTTATATAAAAAAAAATGTATTTCCGTTAAAACCGAGAAGTAAAAACTTCCCCCACAAAGCGGCATAATTGGCTTTGTTCCGCTCGAACTCACGCGAAGGGAGCCGCAACTTTTACCAGTTAATTCGTTTTTTTTTCTCCAGTAGTGGCCACATCAGCAACCACAATTAACAAATTAAACGGGTCAGCAGGCTTTAATGGTCCAAACAAATTGGAAAACTTTCCAACGCATCAACATTAATCCCAATTTCAAGGACTCCCCTCCTCGGCAATCGCAGATGTACACTCGTTTACAGAAGGAACAAATTTATTTCCCATCTAATCGAAGGTGATTGACTAAATAAGGATTAAAAAGGATTCTCTCACGAACTCGCAATAAATATCGATTAAGCTTGTTGCAAACTTCACCAATTACTAGCCGCGTGCCTAAGAAATGCACAAGCACATCTCTCCTGTTTTAAGGTGTCCTGTGTATACAACTTAATTACGCCTTCAGGCTATTTGCCATCTCTTCGCATCCATGGTGAAATTCGAAAAGTTTACAAATCGCACGAAAATGTGTCTGTTGCTGTAATGGTATTATCCTGCAGGCGTTATTCACAGTTTGGTCATTAGTTTTAGTTTAGAGGGTGCATGAAAATTGATGGAAAATTTCGAGAACATTTTATTTCACTATAATACATGTGGTACCGCTGCTGCGCGTTAATTTCTTCTCATATATCCTTGAACTGATGATTGTGGAATTTATTCAAAGTTTTGCTGTGAAAGACTTTAAGCAAAATTGTGAGAACTTTTGTGAAAGGGAAAAAGTTTCCTAATGAATCGACGGTGAGGAGGGCTCAATTTTTTGAGAAAAGAACAATTACAGACGGAATCAAATTGCGCCCGGGGATGTGTGGTTTTTCATTCTTCTGTTTCTGGGGCTGCTATTTTATAGCCAATGATTGGGAAAAAGTTGGTTTAATTTTTGGTACAGCTTCATTAGAATGAGGGGGCGATTTTAATAAGAGTTTAGAGTGTGATTTGCATTTTAAGCGTGTTTTTAGCTGGTAATTGGAATTGCTGAAAGGGAGTAAATGAAATACGAAATGGGCTTTATTAGTATTACTTCAGCTAGTACTTGCAGTTCGTGGTGGACCACGCAACGACGAAACGGGCTATTGAATCGAAAAAGGAATAGATCTGTTGAATATTTTTGCAGTAGAGGGAAGATGAAAATTCTCTTGACTCAATTAATGAAACAAGTAGTTCATAATTCTGTGTAAGAGGCGTCGCAAAAATTCACGCAAGAAGTGAGTTTTTTAATCTGAATCGTAAAAAATCGGAAAAAATTACCTCCACGGCTTTTCTTAAACATTTATGAATATTTAATCAATTTTTTAGACAACTGCGTTGCAAAAAAGTAAAAGTAGTTGTAAAAACAGTCGGCTCCATGAAATAACACCCCAGAAAATAAGGCAACAAAAGTCAAAATTAAATAAGGGCCCAAAATTTTGATAAATTTGCATGTAAATAGAATAGAAATAAACCCCGAAATTGGGATTAGTTTGCATAATGAAACTATGCTCCATTTCTAAAATAGAATAAGGCCCCAAATGAAATGAGATAATGCCCCAAAAGTATGAGAAATTAGCCCGATTATTTAGATGAATTTTCATAAAAAAACTATGCTGCATTTTTAAAATAGAACAAGGCCCCAAATTAAATGAAACAATGCCCCGAAAAAAAAAGAGGAATTTACCCGAAAATTGGGATGAATTTTCATAAAGAAATTATGCTCCATTCTTTAAATAAAATAAGGCCCCAAATGAAACGAAACAATGCCCCCAAAAAATGAATGCAATAAGCCCCAAAAAGGGGGTAAATTTTCATAATGAAATTATGCTCCATTTTTAGATAGAATAAGGCCCCAAATGAAATGAAATAATGCCCCAAAAGATTAATGAAATAAACCCCAAAATTGGGATAAATTTTCAAAAAGAAATTATGCTCCATTCTTTAAATAGAATAAGGCCCCAAATGAAAAGAAATAATGCCCCAAAAATAAATGAAAAAAAAAATAGGTTAAATTTTCACAATAAAATTATGCCCCATTTTGAAAATGTACCAAGTAATTTAGCCCCCAGTCAAAAAAAGCTTACATTTTTGATTATTAGTTTTCGACGCTTAACTTTATAAATTATTCTAGTAATCGCTTACATTAACGTAACAAATCGCGCGATTTTTTTCAGCCTTTGTTATTTTTTAAATAAAAATTATATTGGTCCCCAAAATTAATGTTTGGGTCTTATTTTTGATAAAAAATTGAAATAAAGCCCCAGTGTGTTTTTTTTTTTTGCATTTGTAGTCCTTGTTTCATTTTTACATCATCGCTAAAAAACGCAGAGGACTTTTCTGTTTCAATTTTCCCAACCCTGAGCTGTCTGCTTTCACTTAGTATTTTTCTGCGTTGGCAGCACTTTATCGAATACAAATGGCGGATAATTTAAATCTCGCTTGCATATTACGACACTTTTTACAGTGCTGCATCAGCAAAAATACAAATGGCCAATTTGTGGCTCGAAGACGAACAATTTGTGAAGGACTTTATGGTCAATAAAAAAAAGATATAATTGTTTTAGGTACCCAACTGCAATTTAGTTGAGAAAACAGCTGACGCAACATTGTAATAATGCCCGAATTCCTGTAAACGCATCCAGTGTCATAAAGGTGGCCAGGTTGATTTAAGCAACCCCAACTATTCCAACCTCAACAACAACTGTCAAAACTGCTTAAAATTCCTTCTTAACAGCTCCTCGAAAGCACTCCTCTACAACGGCAACCAGAAACATGAAAAAAAAAAAATGTCCCACGCTTAGTGTCTGTGACCCCCAAGAGCCAAGTGACTGTAAATGAATTTTTAATTGTCCCCACCGTACCATCATCCGACCGACGGTTAACCGCATCACACACACGGAAAATACAAAACACACATTCTCGACCCGAAATTAATTAAATATGAAAGAGCATCATCACATTGCATGGATCACACTTTTCCCGGTCGCTTTGCGGGGGTAAAATGTAGAAAATTATATTTTTCCCTGTCATTGGAGTCACCGCACTCGCCTTTTGGGTTACTTCGGGTGACAACCGCAAGAGCAAAATTTAATGTTCTCACTGCTGGTAACCGCACAACAAGAGTCTTCGTCTACATATACCTTTGTTGGGGACGTGAGTTCCTTTAAGAAACTTCCGGCACCAAATGTAAATTAGACACCGGGACACCGAGGCGTATGTGAAACATCTTCGACTCTGGCAGCTGCTCGCATCTATAGACACCATCCATTGTCTGCATTCCCATTCAGGTGTGACAATTCGCAGGCATGCATTAGATTCCGATTGCGACTTGGTCGTGTTGTATATAAGAAATGCCGACGGAGAAGGAGGACGACTAGTCCTTCCTTGCTACTTACAACCCGATTACGATGAAGGCGAGGAATTGGACGTGTTAAACACTTCAATTATTCCCAAGAGCATTCCCCGTTCGAAAGAGACGGATTTTTTATTCGCAAGGATTCTACTCATTTTCACAGGATTACCGGGGAGCGTTTGTTTTTTTGCTTTTCTATCATCACTAAAGTGGTGAAATTGATACTCCACCAACCAACAAGTGACAACATACCACCACCACGTCTATCTATGGTTGTTTTTTTTCTTCTTTTTTTTTTTCAGCGTCCTCTCATGCACCTTTCATGTTTCCGTTCTCGCATCCTGAAAAGGGATATCGTTTCGGTTCGTTCTCGACAACATTTCGATTCATTAAAAATTTACCAGTTCAAAGTGTTTTCCAGTCAGTGCATCCTGGATTTCATATCCATCTCGGCAGTTAAAATGAATTTCATTGCGGCTGCTGGAAGGAGGCGTGGTGGGTGTGCGAGATGGGGCTCTTGATGTCAGGCGAGCAAGTGCCAGTATTCAATTTTGAGTTGAATGGGAATTTTTTTTTTTTATGTTGGTTTTGCGCATCCAATTCGAAGTTACACACATGAACGCTTTGGTTAGTGCGAAACTTAAACGGTTCTGTTGGCATATTTCGTTTAATTGGAGGAAGATTTATGGCAAAGGCGAGGCGTTCGGTGGAATGCAGTCCAGGGGCGAAGTAGGCGTGTCAAAATATTTCAAAGAAACTGAACGTAAATGGAAAACGGAGAGGTACTCGTATTGAGCAGTATTTGATCATAGAGCTACCAGAAGGAGGAGAATTTTATATACCTACTGAGCAGGATTGCAAGAGAGGTATTGGGAAGGCTTAGGCTAAGAAGCTTAAGGGTCTTATGTGTAAGGAATTTTATAGCCTTCCTGTTAGACAGATGAATTGACAGAATTTTGAAGACAAAAATATTTCCAACCTTCCGCTGGGAACAGGACTTAAAAGCAAAAGAAGTCGGCAACTCAGAGCTCAAAGAAGTAACAGTTTTGATGTCCCGTACCTAGCACGAAAAACCCCTCTTTGAAGTTTATTGAACGAAAAACTGTTTCCCATATCTGTATTGTGGGTCAGTGACTAAGAATTTTCTGCTGGCCTGTGTTGGGGACTGGACTTCTACCAATCGTGTCTCAAACTGGCACTCTCACCGGAGATATGAGTTTAGAACTTGGGGCTCAATTCAACCCTGTGGACGCTGCAACTTAAAAATCATTTACATAGCTGCTAACGGTGTCCATATGGAGACGTACAAGCAGATGAAAAATATTTGTGAACCCATTTTGACACCCATCCTCGACTGATAGGAGTAGGAAATGTCGTCCAAGTGGGCGTATGGCACCTTCCTCTGATACACCACTCATAGAAATTTACAAGGACTGAATAAGTGCTGCGCTACAACGGCCTTGGTCTCTTCCTAATAAAAGACCAAACTTCTATTCCTATCGTCAAAATGTATCCAGATGTTCATTATACTTCAGAGCCCACAAAAGACTGTGGATATATAGGAAACCCCTTTGACGAAAGACATAATTACACAGAATCCCGTCGATAATCACATTTAAATCCTTTCTCAAGCACCCATACCGACACACACTCCCCCGCCCTCAATCAATTACAATTGAAATTCAGCATCTTGAGAGGCAGCAGCTTTAACAACGTCCTGGACCGAAGTAAATGCACTTACTCGTACATTACCCAATTGAAAAGTAATTTCATCAATCGTCCTTGGCACCGCAAAACTGCTTCTCAAAGAAAATTTCCGCACCTGATTCCCAATTCATTCGCATTCATCTGATGACTTGGGTAGATTTTCGTCGATGAAATTTCTGACTATATAGCAACAGGAAGAAGGAGCCACACAAAAATTTACAAAAGTAAATTCAACGTAAACCGCTTGATCCGATTTATAATGACAATAAAATCGTCACAAAAGGAATTCATGCGAATTGAATGGAAACTCATTCATGGAATAAATGTCAAGATTAAGACCAAAGGCGACCTGGCCTAGCTTCAAGGTTTCCAAAGAGAGTGCAAAATCGCATTTCTATATATTATACTAAAACAGAGATGGAAGACGAACTCAACGTCGAAGGAGCTGATTCAACCCTCAAAATCGGCATTTGTACCTTTCATGTTTCGTAGACCATGCACGACGGTGCGCTCCGTGTGGTTGAGTGCTTGAAATGCGATCTATACCCCGCCCAACGACGACGCCGACTTTGGCCCGCATTATTGTGTGTTAGTTAAATTCAATGTGAAAAGCGTTTTATGTAAGATTGTTGTGGCGCGCAGCATACTCGCTCGATTCGGTTGTGTACTCAAAAGAGCATGAAATTTCTGTCAACTTATATTTTGTAAGGACTAAGGAGCTTTGGAGGAGTTGGTTTTGGTTCTTTTTTTTCTGCCAAGCAGGAAGAGGTGTGGGCAGGAATTGATACTCATTAGTTGTCTATTTGGCTACAAAAGACGGGGATGACAAGGATGGTCTGCAATTACTTGTGGTCCACGGGAGGGCTTCAAACGATTTTGGCCTACAGCAATTGAGATGTGATTACATGCCGGAGTGGAGGGATACTCACATGAGGATTTGTGACTAGGAGATGGTTGGGTGAGTGGATACACTTGGCGATCTATGGGGGAGCCGGTGGAGGCTGATTCGCAATAGGTACAGATAAGCATTCCTTTGTTCTATGGTGCAGATGAAGTGGAAATTAGGACGAGAAATATTTGGTAATGGCCCCTTTATTTGGGGGACATGTGCCATTAAAATTGCAGCTGCGAACGGCTTTGTCAGTAGCCCGTCTTATCTACCGAATTTTGCAGCGGGTTGCCAATTGCCTCTGACCCTATTTTACGAAAAAATAGTCCGGCGCAGATTTACATTAAGTACGTGGTAAGTTTTGTAGATAATCGCCTTAAAAATCGTTCGTTTAGCTCCGCCGAAGTGTACCATCTATCGACTGGTTGAATATTCAATGATCAAGCTAGCTCCGCCGAAGTGTGCGAACTATCGACTGCTTGACTTTACAAACAGACTTGGATCATCGCCGCACATGCCGCCACATTTACGAAAATGAGCTTCGATTTCCTTGTTACATTCCGTGACATTGCTACCAGCTTAATTTTTTGAAGAAATGTCGACTAAAAGTGACACTACTCTGGAACTTCCAAGTTAGCTTTCATCTATGACTATATAAGAGCGGATATCTATTCAGAAGCCATCATCTCACAGGTTTGATGATGTCCTAAAAATTTGTTTAAAGTCGGCCTTAAATGAGAACTCGCTGTAGCAACAAATTTTTAAAAATTAAGTTCACCACGGCGCTAAATATCCTCCAAAAACTTTTTTTTTTTTGTTGATAATCTGAGGACCTTTTCAGGTTTTTTGAATTTACTTAAAATGACGTTTAATGCGATTGGGTACCGAGCGACCAAACACTCAATTTTCATGGTCGAATCTTAAACATCCAGTGTTACCCCTCAATTACAGGGACACAACAAAAATGTAGCCATCGCTTGAATATTAAAAGAGTCACGTATGTAAAAATGCCATCGAGTGCTTTGCATCCCATTTTCGGCAAGAAACTAATAATCAAACGTCGACCAACTAAAAGACCTGTGGCGACATTCCAGAGGCAGCACAAATCGCGCAGCTTTCAACGAACACATTTCGATTTCGACAATGACCAGGCACCGCTCATAGGAGTCTAAAAAAGAGATTTTCATTATTTTTCATACATAATCCAATCGGGCTAAGAACTGCCCTCCGTAGAGTCCACAAGTCGGTTGATATTAACCCACTCGTTGCTTGAAAAACAGAATTAAAATCGCTGACTTTTGGAAACTCAAATAGAGGCCATTTCACTTCAATGGGGGTCTGACCGCTGCATCCACTTTGAGTCACTTTGACTTAAATTTATCATAACGTCCCTTAAAGACGCAAATTTAGATCCAGTATAGAAGGGAATTTGGACGTATGCAGAGCAAGCTCCGCCCGCAACTGTGTCACTTATCTATAGATATGACTTCATTTATGGTTTAAAAAAGAACAACACTATTGCCTCAGCTAACCTAACCTAACCTAACACCTACGACGAATATTTATCGGGAAATGTTTCCAAGACAAAAAGTCCCAACAAAAATTAAGCCATTGATGGACCGGCTCGTTACGTAGACCTCGCTGCTTCAGACTTTTTTTTCGTCGCAATAAGTTTACACCCCTAGGACTCATGCATACTTTTATATTGCTTCGCCCAAGGGCCCAAGAAAACTTCTGTTACGCTTAGAAGTCCTCACTTTTATATACATGGCATTTGAGTACTCTAGTTCAGGTGATTTTTACTACCTGTCTCGGTGACATAATTCTTTTTAACGACTTGAGCTACAGCCCCATTTGGATCCATAACGATGTAAACATACATCGCCTCTGGCTTCAAATATTTACAAAGTCTTTCCCAAGTTTGTACACCTGTTTGGAATGCAAATCGAGGGCACCCGTTATGTAAACGGATGACAGATCTCCACCTCTCGCGAACGTCTGACAAAACATCCGAAAGTACCTATAACTGCGATAAAGAAGCTTCTCAATTAGCTGTTTGTACTCGGCATAGAATTGTAGATCCCTTCCCTTCGTACCAGTATTTAAAAAAAAAATTCACACAACGAATGGTTGTGAGAAGCTACGTCTAGGGTGTCTACGGACCTGGGGGTCAATTCTCGTTCTTTGAAAGAGTGAATCGAATAAATCGTTTTTAAAATGCGATTCCGGTTCAATAAGTGAAAATATCGTGGTGAATTCAATACCGCACACTGTTTTGAATGAAAGAGGGTTCTAAATTTTCAAACTCCCACTAAAAACATTCACTTGCAAAAGGGGCGTGAAAAGAAATTATTCATAAGAAAAATTTTGACGATTAGTTTCACCTTTTCATAGAACGTGAATCGAAAATTCACCCCCTGCTGTGCCAACAATTTTTTTTTTTTATTTCTGACAGACCTCCAACATAGGTTCGATTTTTTGTCTCCTTCGATTTTGTTGCCAAATTTTGAATGCTTTTGTTTCAGATTTTCACATCGAGGAACTTCCTTCGGTTAAAAGCTAGGTACGGTCAAATTGAGAATTGTGCGCACATATGCGAAAGCACTGCCTATCTATAAAGTCTGCATAAAATGTAGGTACTGAAACTTCTAGTCTTAGACTTGCAGCTTTATAAACTGAAACTTGTATCAGGTTTTTGTGGAAAAATGATTGCCAGAACTGCACGTCTACTATAAACTTAGTTTATGACGTTTACACAGAAATTTAGACTGTTGTCAAAAATAAACTAGGGAAGCCGTGGAAATAAAAATTAAAACAGAAATTTCTCAGATTAAAAAACACTCAATTCGAACACAAGTTATTGGAATCGTGTAAAAACAGAATTGAGTGTTCCAGAAATTTATTTTTTTTTTCCTACCCAAAAGTCAAGCAGAAAACTAGCGAATAATCCTGTCATAACTGCAACTCCCTAAACGACTTATCTGATGAAGCCCATGCAATAATTCACTTCTCCGGTTAGTTGTCTACACTTCTTACTGATGTCAATATTTGTAAAACAACCAGCAAAGGTAATAATGTACATTTTATCGAGGAGTCCCCATCAAGTCAGACGTGGTCGCCTCACACCCACTCGGCTGTTGGAAGCACTTGGAATAATAAGCAAATATTTGCATTGTAATCTTTATTTCCTTCGGTGGCTTAATTTATATTCCCGCAGGCAGAGTCAATATTTAAAATCAATGGATATTCATCCCATCGTACGCAAGCTTGTAGAGTATTCCTCTCCATAATTTTCGTGTCCTTCTACCTCTCACCCTCAAACACTTGGTGTAATGCAAATAAATCCCTTGCAATCTGTCGTATCATTGTCCACTTGTGCAATCTATAATGTAGACTCTCGCCTCGATGTTAATTATTATCTTCGGAAATGCCCAACAATTACATCCTTCCTGTTCTGCCAGCCAGCCGTCATCCCCTTCTCTCATTTAAATCAATATATACCCATACAGGAGACGGATTTCCAATCAAACAGACTTCGGGTTTAATAGAGGCGACTGCCAAAATTAAAAACGTCAACTTCAACAGCCCGTCGTAATGAAAACGAAATATTAAAGTCCACCACAAAAAAGTCATTTCATCACTGTCAATGGGTTTCGTCTATAGCTTAGGATTAGAACAGTCCGAACTCGGAAGGGTTGGCACAATTTTCTTTTTTCCCGTTCCCTATTTGAAACCAATTTTCCATTTTGTGCGTGGTTTTTGGAAAAAAAAAAAACAACTTTCAATATCAAGTGCCGCTGTCATTTCCGCCATCCGTTCATCCCGAAACTATGCAATGGAATACTCGCCCGCAAAATCTGACAGCTGCGGAATTAATTTTCGGTCAGAAAGTTCTCTATACATTTTTATATGCATAAATGCAGAGAGAAGTGAGTGTGCCTCAGTTTGCCAGTTCACGGCAACAGGATTTATGGCACCCGAACACAGTGCGACACTTTGCTGACCTCGCCTCAAATTCATTATCGAATTAAATTGTCAAATTTTGCAACGATCGTAATTAATTAATGATTATGGCTACGGCTACTACTGCTGGTTGGTTGGGTGGTTAGGCGGTTACCGCTGCAGCATGCACCAACTCTTGTCTGGCTTCGAGAAGATTGCATTAATGCCGCCGCCACCGCCGCCGCGCCATGTCGGTCGCTTGCTGCATACGAATGTGCATGGGTACCGCATCCCAGCTATAGACAGACGGACGTACTAGGTACAAACACACCCCTCCAGCCTGTAACCGATGGAATCGAAAAGACCATCTGTAAGGATTTTGTGTGTTTTTAAGGAGGACATCCTGCCTGACAGTCTACACTGCATACAGAGAACACAAAAATGGGTTCGATTGGCCGCCCATCTTCGAGTGGCAATTCAAAAAGTTTCTATAAACCAGACCTAGAGTGTGTGTATCAAACACTCTGTTGGACCACATCATTCTGGAGGAGAGTCTTACTCCATATACTCGAGTGTATAGGTGGGGCTGGGAAGGTGTCAGTTGATTTTGCGGAACAAAACCGAAAATTATTTTAAGAGACGTCATAGTTCACCGCATGTTAGAGGAGACTTGGTGTATACTACTTGTAGTTGTATTTGTAGTTGTAGTGCTGGCTGGGCTGGTGCTGGAAATGGAGTGCGTCTTCCGGCACCCAGTATGCGGTGACCCAAAGTCTGTGGTTATTTATGGTATTCAAAGTATGCTGATGCTAAATTTTTGGGGAGTCTTCTACTAACTAAGCCATGGAGTGGAATGTCATTCATTGAGAGCTGTACAGTGGTGGTGGCAAGTTACTACACAGTTTGGCGGCGAAGACATTTTTTTCAAGAGAAGTAGCTCTCTGATTATGCGGTTAGCGAATTTTTAAGCTGTGAAATGTGAGCTGGAAAAATATTTAAGCTTAGCTATGTTATAACTACGTCTAATTGACGGTTTGAACACCAATTTAGAAAGAGATCCCCGTTGGTCTAAAATGGCAGTCGAAATTTGAGACAAATTTGTTGGTGTAAATAATATTGTCGCACAATTTTACGGAGAGTTCGAATGTGTGAATTGAGAAACCCTTACATTACAGTTAAACTCTCGAATGTTTGTCGGATTTTTTTTAAGGAGCTCTTCCATTACAATTATAAACCTAGATAGCTGTTCCGCAATTTTTCGGTGGTCTCCAAATGGACAGCGAAACGTCTGCGAAAATTCAGCGGAAAATAATTTGCGGTGAGATTCATCAGTTGCCATAAAAGTAGCAGTATTACCAGCACTGGTTATTTATCCGATTTGGATAACCGAACTTTTCATTGGCTCCTTACAACTGTCATTTGGGAATTATCCTAATTTAGGCTATTCACCTTAAAGTTTGGCGATTTTTAGGCTCCTCGGGTATTTATAAAAAAAATGCATACTTTAATTGCCAACGTACTTTTTTCGTGCCTATGAACCACAAAAAAAGAATCCGCATTTTTGATCTTTATATTTGAGTTTGGGTATTTTGGCTCCAAAATTTTTCAATTTGGCTCCATACCTCTTATAACAGCTGGTAACACTGCAGTACAGATGTCAAATTTTCGCAAGCAATTAATGTCCCGGACAATAAAAGCGAAAAGAGCGTGGAGAATTGTACCAAGCAGTCTACTACAAAAACCCACTTTTAGGCCATCATTTCGCAGCCAGAGCTACCAAGTCCGTGCTTTTAACGTTCATTTTAGTGCCCAAGACTTGACTTTAGTGCTGACAAAGTAGATTTAGCGCTTGGGCGTTTTTTTGGTGCTTAAAAAATATTTTAGAGGCTTTTTAACCTGGGAGTTAAAGAGCTCAGAGCCACTGCGCCCACATTTCTAAGGTTAAACGCGGTTTGAAAATTCAGTAGAACTTTGTTTAACTTGGTCCAAATTTGACCAAATTTAGGCCCTCAAAATAAGTACAAATTCTCTTTCATTCTCAAAATAACTAGAAGGGTGCAGATTTTAAATTGGGAGCTTGTTTCCTGAAAAGTCACACATAAGTTGTTTAAAAAAACAGACAGACTCTTAGCTATAGATCTTGCTATAAAATATACGACACGTACAAAACCTGCCGCGCCCCACTGTTCATGTTCAACACTCCATTTACCGAAATGAAACCCCTGGCATAGATCCTTATAACAAAAATGTAAATCGCCCCCGGCACATCCCTGGACGTGAAACTTCTCTTGTTAACCCAGCCTGGCGTTTCACAAGAAGCCAATCCAATTGCTATCAGTGGACAGAAAGATAGACACCGCACTTAATTCAAAATGTCACCCCCCATACTGGACTCGTACCTACACACGACCGAATTTTCGCAACAAGGATATTAGAATGTTGTGCGCCTTCAAAAGTAATACTTCAATTGCAGTTCGCAAACATATTTGAACCCGCTTCGGTTCAATTGATTCAAGGCTCTCCCAAAAAAAAAAAAAAAAACATCCATTCATTCATTTTATTCACGGGACTCTCCCAAAACCGAAGTAGCCCAACAGGAGTTTGGCAAAATTTGAATTGAATGGATTCGAAAGTAAGTCTGGGGGTGAGCCTGAGCACTGAGCAGAACTTCTGGAGTGTTGCCAAAAGAAATTTTACACACACGGGAAGGACGGTGGGGGCCAACATAAAGGTGACCAAGAGTATACCTAGATGAAGATCCTTGCTGCAAGTTCATAAGTTTTCAGCATGAAAATTCACCCCATATACACTTTTGTGCAGAGAAAAAAAGTATCCATTCAACTATGAAATTAACAAGGACCTCGCTTTTTCCAGCCCCAACATATTGCGCACACAGGGTGTGTGTATTTTTGAGTATATTTCCTGTACTTGTTAAATATGCTTTCAGGATGTACACTGCGACTAGAAGCAGAAGGAAAAAAAAAGTAACTCGAAAAATATATTTAAATAAATGCACCAGCAGGGGCAGAGATATTCAATTTTGAGTACGAAGGACATAAGTGCCTGCTTGATATGAATTCCTATTCCGAACATAATTCAATTCAACTACAAGAATTTTTAAATTAAGAAAATGTTCTTTCAAATGTGTACTTTGTGGAGAAGAAAAGATCCTTGGTGCGATTTCGTAGAACCTTCCGTCAATTGTTTCATTCCCGGGTATTGGCGAGTTATGAAAAGTTATATGGAGGAACGTGTTATGTCCGCCATAGATTACAAAATCCAATTACACTGCAGTAGTGGCAGTAGTGGCAATAGTCCTGCTGCTATTCCTGCGAGTGGTATGGCAAATATACGTTGAAGGAGCAATTATTTTCCCCAGCATACACCATTGATAGTGCATGTGTGCGGATATGCGGATCATAAAGGGGCCTCGTGTGCTTGTGCACCTGCGGTAAGTGCCCAGAAGCAATTATTGCATGAATTGGATTTGAAATTAGCTTGCTGATTCTTCTCGGAGCTTGGGAAAATGATTCCATTACAGTTTTCGTTTCCCCACTGGAAAATGACGATGTCAGCGGGATTTGCTTTTAATGAAATTGGCTGCTGTATAACTTCCTATCAAGATTGAGGTGCGCCCTTTCTCTCTCTCGGGGTTGTTGACTTTATCCCAATTCTTGTTTACTCACTCTCCAGTTTGCTTGAACATGGCTGGTTCTTAATTTGGGATTTCTCTTACTTTTTTTGAATATCTGGCGGGATTATTTTTTATTATTTTTTTTTAAATGCCGTCACCTCTATATCACGTTTGAATATATCCCCAGTGTGTTACCCTGGAACGTTATTTTAACCCTTGCTCTCCTGGGCATCATCATGAATCGCCAATTTTTACGCTTCTTATTATTTTTTTTTTTTTGTAGAAACAAGGAGGTGGAGTTTTTTCTGTCCTTTGTAGTGGGATACCATGACAGAATCGATGGCTTTCGATGGTCTTTTGCATGTGTACCTAGGGTACCAGGCAGCTATACCTTTCTATGTTGGGCGGGACGGTGGATAACCAATTTCGACCTGGATAGGCAGCAGAGCCTTGTTTGGTAAGAGAAGCAGCGAAAAAGGGGAAGCAGAAACCGAGCAAAAGGAGACTTAAAACATGTTAAAAAAAATGGTAGCTGGATGCTCGTTCTATTTTTTAACTGGCTTGTGTGTCAGTGTATGTGGTGCAAGGATGTAGGTTTGAGATATGAGAGGGCCATATATCAGGGCTTGCGGGTTGCCGTGGAGGTGTACGCGATGTTTGGACTTTGTAAGAGATGATTTTATAGGATCGATTAAAAATTCAAAAGTCATTAAGTCTTTAAAACTTGATTTGTAATTTACTTACCATAGTCTCTTAACATCCGCTCATGGAAAAGCCTCCCTCTAACCGTTATAGCTCCAAAATCAAACAGCTTATTCTAACATTTTAGCGATTTCTCCATCAACATAAATCGTGAAAACCAATTCAAGGCAAATTAATACAGTAGCCCCTCGACATAGTGAACACCGCAAATAATTCCTCAGAGCATAATAATTGCTTCTAAATTTTACAAGCTCATGGATTCTGTACAAGGGGTTGCAGGGGAGTTTTTCACTTTTATTTTCCTTATAATCATTGCTAAGCTTAACTTTAAATTGTGTGTCACAATAAAGACTTTTCATGTGGAAAGTGTTGCTATTGCGAATTTGTTTTCATGAAAGTATTGTAGAAAATTAGGAGCATTATGTGGCTCTAAGACCAAGCAATATCCGCACAGCACAATTATTGAGTTGCATTCAATTCAAAGTAAGCTAAGTGACAGCTGGCAGATAAATCGTTTACAGTATAGACAGAGGTGAAGTTTTTAGCTGCTCAATCTTAAATTATTAGAGCTGTAAGGACTGTTCTTTTACTTGCGTTACTTATCACCAGGATCTCCAATTATTTAAGTTTTTACTGATTGAAACTTGAAACCCCTTAGACACTGATATGCTCCTAGACTTGCAATACAAATTTTCATCCAAAAGTCATTGTAGCAGCAATATTTACGGGGTCTCAGCCGAAGGCCCAGGTAGCTAGTTCTGTGAGATAAAATTAAACTGTAATTTATTTCTTCTTAAACAAATATAATAATAATAACAGTATTTACGGAACTTTTTAAACAAGAAGTTGGATATTTCCCAACGATTTGCGATTAGATTACATACGATTGCAAGTCCCTCTGCTACTTTAAGGACTCCACACCTTTTACAGTGAACAATCTGATCTTAGGGAACAAAACCAGTTCTTATAAGTTCATTATGTAGAGATCCTACTGTATTTCAAAGAAGCAGCCACAAAAATGGACCGCTTCTCAGTTGTACCCCTCGTTTTAAGAACGCTTTTTAAACCTTGTTAACAAAAAACAAGAAAGAGCTCCAAGTCGATACCTACCATTATGCCGAACCGTGAAACCTAAGCCTACATTGTAGGGCGGGAGAGCCTTCAAGGAGCTCTGGCACTGCGGCTTCTAAAGGAGCCTATTGTGCCTTAACCTAAGCCTATGACAGCATAAAATTGAAATGAGCTATTTCCAGTCATTTTTAGTCTTATCTTCCCAGCCAAACCCGTCGGAATAGTGATGGGAAAAGCACGCTGCTCCTTCAAAGGCAGAACCAAGAGAGGGACTGTAATCGGCGTAACCGGTGTGCGATTAAAGTTCCAGTTTGACATTTTTTGAGAGTCTGCCAAATTTGTTTGCTAGGTATTAAAGGGCCAACCTTTCTTAGTTGAAGAAGGTGCTTCAAATGTTTCCAATTTTGTTATTTCCAAATAAAACCTTCAAAATTTAACGCAGTTGCCTATCCCAACTCTAATATAGTGCTTACCGAGCCAATGCTTGTTAAATATCGTTCAGAAATACGTAATAAATATGCAGAATAGCTTTTGAAATGGACCTTTATTTTCTGATTGGCCCTTTTTCTTGTGACTTTTTGGAATTCTGCCGCGGTCACTCTGATCTTTAATCAATGACGAATCTGGCAAAAGGTGAAAATAGAGAGTCACGGTTTTTTTTTTCTGCGTCAAATGGATGGGACCTCCGGGCTTATGCCGCATTCGAGCGCTGAATCGAAAAGCTCCGTCAGAAGATTTGATACTTTGATGTATATGGGGGTTGAACCTTGAACACTCCGCTCAGTAGACCATTACACGAAACCTGCAGCTCACTTCCTTACAAAATAAAAGTCCCACTCGCCGAACATAAGTCTGAAAATACAAAACCTCCAACCGATCCAATGCAAAAGTCACCAAGTACAACTCCCAGCTCATTGCATAGATGCTCCATTCTGATCAGCAAAACACCTTTAAAAGTCTATGGAGACATGCAATTCTAGCTAATGGTAACCAAATTTCTCTCTTTTCACCTTTTATTTCTCTTCGCTCCTGTTCTTCCTTATGGTGTGTCCTTTCCATTCGACACACTTGATGGCGTAACTACCGTGTGTGTCTGCCTATATTTCCACTGAATGGATGGCTAACTTTCCGGTACTCCATCGGGTCCTAATGAACGTATGTACATCGTCCCATCACCTCGATGATGGTGGCAAAAAAAAAAAACCCCAAACGAAAGGTACACCACCATTGTGGGTACTCTTTTAGCTATCATTATTTTGAGCCACCCCCTAACCAAAAAAAATACCATACGTTCCACTTCATCGAAGCCAAGTTGACGGGGGTAGATATTTATTTAGCCAGACAAAAGTTGCATATACCTGCCCGCGTACTAGATGACGACAATGTCGTCGTATAAAATGTGACAGCATTTTTTTCACTCCTTCCCCAGCCATCCTTCGGTGTCACACATCAGCGTAAATCAGCGTCATAGGCAATGGCACGGCAGCTCAGTTATAAATATTCCTTGGCACGTTAGTTAGTAGTTAGTACCGTTACAAATTGGAATTGAGACGTCTAATGGCGATGGAAATGTGGCGCTTACAACCGAACCACTGCGCCGCGTGTATAATGAAATTTTCCTAGTAACAGGCTAACAAGGAGCAAAGCACAAAGAGGGGGGTTGGCAAAGCCATTGTAAACTATTAACACCGTTCGGTACAATTTAATTACCAACTTTTTGGGGGGGTTGCCGTTGCTGTGGATACTACCATACATATTTATAAGAACGGTGGGTAGTTTTCGTCTCTGTGCTCTTTTTGAAATTTTGCGAAAAGCAGTTATCTTGTCTTAGAGGGACACAATGTGCCTCTGGTAGAAGTTGGCGTACTTGTACGGATTTGAAAACATTTATTCTGCCATCCTGACACAATCAATGTTGGGAAAGTGTATCTGTGTTATTTTGGGTGTTGGTACGTAGTGGGGGGGGGGGGGCTATATTCATTGTTTCGTTTAATTACTTGCAACAAAAATAAGTTTTTCACTTTCATGTGGGGATCATGGTAAGCGCGTTTGGAAGCGTTGTTTAGGGTGTTGCAGGATAAAGATGCGAAGCGATAGTGTGCGGCATTTCATGTAGACTGCGGTGCGAGGAGGGGGGTCGTGGAAAGCCAACTAATATTGCATTCGGTGTGAAATGAGCTGAAAACGGCGGTGAATGCGGCATTATGGTTGTGCGTTTCAGATTACAGTGGTGATGGGAAGTTTGTTAACTGAGCGGGAATGGAAGGTGAATTGGGCACGGATTTTAGTGGGTCTCAAGTAGAAAAGTTGGATCGAAGTTTATGTTTTTTATAAGCATTGTTTATGTATAACTCTAGCCAGCGAGATTAGCTTCTCAAACTGTCAACGCATATTTATTATTTCCACCTATATAACCTGGTACAGCTGGCAGAATCTGGTTGATTTGACACAAATGTAGTGAGGTCTGGGAATTTTTTACTTGTGTTAAAAATATTCCATTATTGACATTAACATTTCTCAGCTAACTTCTTTTAAGCCCATTGTCGCCCTTAGTAATTATTTTTCCAAATTTCCAACACTCTTCAAGTTGTACCTATGAATTAGAGCGGTTAAAAAATTGCTACATGCCACCCATTGAGGTTTTTGTTACACTCCTTTGATAAGGTTTTTCAAGAATGATTTAAATTTCTACTTTGATATCGATTTTTATGTTTAACGACGACCAACTTCCTCCCCCCACTGTATCTATATAGGAGTTCGGAGGCCCTCTCGTTCCGCGCTCAACTGTTGTTCTTACCCAATGTCAAATACCATAGATAATCCAAGCAATTCGTCGCTGTCGTTGTCATTGCCGTCGACGACGACATTGTCCTTGGTCCTTGTTATTTGCGGCACAGCGCTATACTCTCTATCTAAAACATTGCGTACACGACAATACTGCTGTTCTTGTGCGGTGCCGCATTCGTATAATCGCGCAACCGAAATATTAACACATTAATTGTGTTGGAAATTTCCGACAAAACAAACATCACGGCATTGTTTCAGGATAATTCTCCGACACACACACACAATACAGCGCGCACTTTTGAGGTTCATCGCAAGGCAATTGTACAATTGCCTCAGACATTTTGTTGGCTATGTGGGATGGTTTTTGCTGCTGCTTAACGCGTCCCACGCTCTCTGCCAGTTGATTTACGGTTATCATTTAACAATGGAAATTATTTCATTTGGTGTTGCCTGCTCGATCCTCATATACCCCCACCTACATGTATGTATGGTGACGGTGGTAGAAAGTAATACATATGTCGCATGGCGCGTAAACTTAATAAAGCGCACATTATTATCCTTTTGGTTAATGATTTCTTTGCCTGCGCGATGTGATCCTGGGTGGGTATAGGGTGCTTGGATTGTTTATTACCGTGCGAAGAAGACAAATGCGACCGTTGCCGTATATACACTTGAATAGGGATGACACCGGAAATGAGCGGTGTTTTATCTACTGTGGGTGGGGGGCTTGACTACGCTTGTTGTCGGTTTGTTTTTGGTCTTGATTAAAATTTGCTGTACAAGTGGGGAAATAAATTACAAGGATGGGGTGATAGATGTTTTGATTTCTTTTTTTAGGTTATACACGAAAGGATATCTCCACGCAGACGTCTGGCAGTTGCAATCGGTGATTTGGAGAACCGTCGAAATTGTAGTGAAGGAAAAACCACGAAAAGTTGCTTATTTAGTCTACCTGTGAACTGTGATCTGATTAGAGAAGTCGGCCGAACCTGTGTCACGTCGAACCTATGACAATTGAATTACAATTGGGAACATTTTTTAGTTACAATATAGCAATCGATGTGTTTTCGCTTTTGCTTTTCGTCATAGACGCTTAAATGCCAATGGCACATTTAAATAATTTTTGTTGTATTGAAAGTGACACTACCCGTTTACTATCCATTATGTCTTTTTTGTTTAAGGTGCGGTTCTATCATCAGGCTTGAAGACTCACTCCAATATCGAAAATCGCATCACCATTCACCACCATAGTTTTCGTCGGCAACGATGCGCGTCTTGCCACTCTTCGATTTGAACTTGTTTGCTTTCTCCCAGTAGCAGTACGATTTGACGCAGTTCTGATTAGATGCACTCTCAAATTGATTGTCTGTTCCTAGTGTGACCGCTGCAGGATTCTGAAAAGTCGCAAGAAAAACAGCCAATGAGAAAAAAAAGTGTCATTTGTAAGGCTATTCTCAAAATTTAGAATTTTCGAACTATAATAGTGTTGTGACAGGTAGCTGCTTTACATTTTAAAGGTTTTTATTTGGAAATACCAGCATCTGGAAATTTTGCGAAGCGCCTTTTCCAAATAAAAAACTGGGCCAAAATGGCATAAAAAAAAAAATTGTAAGCTCTCAAAAGAAGTGACAGATTACAACTTAAATCGCACAACGGTCACGCTGCCCATTCTGTAGACTTTTCTATGTGCTTCGCGTTCTAATTCAGTTTGGCTTCGTAGGTATATTTGTTGTTGGCTTGCTTGCCTAGTTTAGCGGCTAATATTTGCGTGTATTCGTCTTGGCATTCTCAAAAAATCACTGAAACTTACTTTTTAATAAAATATAAATATAAATAAATAAATAATTAAATAAAAATAAATAAATATAAAATATATAAATATTTCGTTCACGCTTAAATTTTTCATATTTCATTTTTACCTTAAATCAACTGTATAAAAGCGATGAAACTGTTGAAGCGATGCACTAAATCAAAACCAAACTGTTGACAAACGGATAATAGATTGATTTGAAATTCTGGATTTTCTCAATTTACTTTTTGAAACAAAATAATATTCCAAATACGTAGTTTGCTAGCTAATTTTTGACATAGAAAAGTCGAAGTAAATATTTAATAGGAAGAATCATTGGAAGCCAAATCAGGACCGTACGGCGATTTTGCGGAATTTTCTTTCTACCTATACCTGATATACAGCAATACGAAGAAAACCAAAAAAGAATCATGAAAATCGTCCCAGGGGTTATCAAGTTATAACATCATCGAGTTTCACCCCGAAAGAATTAGAAGATAAACGTCACACGGATTCTAAATTGACAGAACACCGATAGGAAAACAAAATGGCGAATTTGAAAAAAAATGAGGGGACCAGCGAGAGGATTGTGAGTTGGGGGTCTCAGTATTGTCTCTGATTAGATCGGAGGATAAGACCAACCTCTGCGCTGCGTTGTTGCTACGAGGTGTTTTTTTTTTTTTTTTTTCAATTGTCGTTCTCTCGGGTCTTCTTCGCCTATTCCTCCTCCGTTTAATCACCAGTTGGCGCACGTGCTAGTCACTTGGTCAACTGAAGAAAAATCGAAGTGCAAGTTCTTTTCCTGACAGGGGACAACAGAAATATCTTCCCAAGTGGAATTATATACGAAGAATTGACTGTCTGAATTCAAACTACTTATTCAAACTATTCAAACAAACAATCAATTCAAGAAATCTGATGATGAGTTAGTGGTGTAGTTCGAAATAGCTATCATTCCTACCAAAGTGACTGAGTCTAGGAGTTGTTATTCAACATTTTTAAGAATTATTTATTTGTTTACATAGACAACGAACTCACTTCTAAATAGCTGCCGGAGAACTTAGCTCTTGATATTTCTGGATTTTATTGTCTCCTCCTAATTAAAACAAAACCTAACTCCTTAAACCATTGTTCAAGCAAAGACTAATATGTCCCAAAAACGTAAAATCCCATCTCAGACAAATTTCAACCAATGAACCACAGGACCCTTATACCAAACACCTACCTTCGCTCTCCTCCATTCAGGACCTAATTACATGTCAACATCAGTTAACCGCCAGACGGACAAAAAAAAAAAAAAAACCTCCACATCATTGTAATCAACCTTATTTTACACAAAAATGCATCCGGAAATTGATTTCTTGCAGACCCGCCGCCGCCGCCACCACCTCTCTAACAACCTACATGAACGAACACGTTTGTGTTCAACAAGAAAATTTGCATCTGAAAAGATTTCCCTGCCCACCTACTCATACATTGTGACATCCCGCACGTATAAAGAGGGACATCTTTGCGGAAATAATTTTCTTTTGGACCCGCCACCCCCCTTCCCCGCTCTGTTGACCGAAACCAAGGTGAATTTTTGCAGAGCAAGAAGAAAAAATCACTGCGGAAATTATCGATCCTTCTTCTCAGAGGAGCACACACCATAGATAGATGGAATTTTCCGCATGGCTTCTCAAGGCATACATCCACATGCCACATCCGATTAATAATCCCAAACACGTACCATAATCAAGTTACGTGTTCTCGAATTCAATTGGCATTGTAAAAATTAATTAAATCTTCTTAAACTCTGCATTGGACCGCAGCGCGCTCAACCGATGTGATGGCCCCGGCGATGGCGATAGCGACGGCGATGGCGATGGCGATGAACCGATGCGATAGACCATCCGTCGATGAGCCTCCATTTTGATTGACAATCGAAATGTCGATGGAAGGATGTCTACCGGAAGTCAGTTAGATAAAGCGAAAAAAAATTGAATATCCCAGCAAAACTATTGAATGGCAGATTGGAATTTAAAGGTGATAAGGATATATGAACCAACCTGATGGGGCTCTGGTCAAGCCGGATGAGAGGCGGAAAAATGGTAGAAATCTTGATGATTAGACGTGCGCGCCACGGATGTGTTCTGAATTTTGAACACACTCCATCAGGACTCTTGTGAGTCCCCTCTGGTGAAATTATGAACCAACGACGGTGATCGGGGAGGGGAGGCGATTAAAGTAAGGAAACACATCGAGAGGTAAATACGGTTCATAAATGTCGCCTCCGGGAAGCGTACACAGACAGATGGATGGAGACATAAATCCTTGTTAAATACTGGAGAATGCACGAAAGTCAATGCTACATATTTAAAATTGAACTCAACACTGTCGTGTCGTCTATCTTCGCCCAAATGTCTCCGCATCTATTCATAGGATTTTCCCTTTGAAGTCTTGCGGAGGACTTACCTTCCACCAGCAGCAGCACCATCCCACCACCATCCTCAATGAAGATAAAAGAGGAGCATCATCATTTTTCCTGTGTGTGGATTTACGAGTAAATGTACTTTTGGGAGAATCGAAGCACCCAAACATGCTGCAAAAAAAAATACAAAAAAAAAAAAAAAAAGTAAAGGATTCCCGCAGTTTAGTTCAAAGGAGACGACATCGGCGAGGCGGCAGGAAGGAACCACTGCGGAATTGGAAAAGTGATTTTTTATCATTTAAAATATCAAATATATTGGAAATTGCTTAAAAGAAGCAGCAGACGAAGAATATCCAAGTTGAATAAACAAGAGAATGTTTGGGTGCAGTTTAGACCGAGAGTGATGGAAGGCTAAAGTTATTGAGAAGGATATTTATGTGGAATTGGAGTTGGCGATGGAGATTCGTGGCAGTAGATTCTCTTGTGTACGCAGTGTGATTGATGTGGTATATCACAGCAGGCGAACTCAAAGACTGACTGATTAAATAGGGCATTATTTTAAATCGGTTCGTTTATGGAAATGTGTTTGGGAAATATGTACGCAAAACAGGACCAATGAAAAGGTGTCACTCTGATATCGAGTACAAAGTGCGTGAGATTTAGACAAAAAGACATCATATCAGAATTGCTCATTCAATAGACAACCAACGAAGTTCCCTATCGGTGCGGTCCAACAGAGAAAACGACTCAGAGTATAGTTTCCACCACACCAAAGCAGAACAAGGACTATCGTTGCTGACATTTTTCGACTTGATGACAAAAACCTAGTTTTATCAAGTCAGATTTTAGTCCGTAGCTCAGCCCCTGGATGGGGCAGAAAGCTGATTGATAGCTTAAAATATTTACGGCTGAGTTGGCTTTCCTACGCATTTTTGTTCCTTTGGTCTGCTTCAAAATTATTCATCTAGGAGCAAGTTAAAGCCAGTGAAGTCAGAAGAAAAATACATTTCACTCAAAAACGCCCCCAAAAAGGAGGCGTGGCTGAAATCGTCATATCCTATGACCCGCTCGATTTCTTAAGAAAAATTACAAAAAATGTTTCACCTTGTCAACCGGTAACAGACATAAAACCCCTCCCACTGCAAATTCAAGCGGCTCACAAATTTGCGGCAAAATGCTGTCTTTTGACAAACAAAAAAAAAAAAAAAAAATGCCAGAAAATTTACTAGCCCATTGAAAAGCAGCACTTCGCAAGCGAGAGCAAAACTCATTTTCGGTAAACCCCTTACACTGACGAAAATGTTGATTATGATTAAGTGTAGCGCCGAATTGATGCCATTAGTGTTGGCTGGCAATCGCTAGCGCTACCACCACCGGCGGAGACACATGCAGTTTGGGTCAACTACCTTACCAGCATCATCGCATCGGCATTGCCTCTCTCTCTACAGTAATTAAGCAACCAGCGTGTATGGCAACATTTTGATTGATTGGTATAGTCCACCCGTGGTGGACGTCACCCCCTCCAACACCCACCCCCGGACGGGGGAAATTCATACGACACAGCAAAATGCTGCAACGATTTAAGCTCCGTCAGCAATTAATTTTACGCTCGAGTGTGCACAATGTGTTCGGCTCTGGCCAAAACATTGTGCACCGCAAGAGACCAAGAGAGAGAGAGAGAATAAGCTACGTATGCTACTGCAGTCAGTAGCAGCATATGTGCATCGAAGGTGGTTATGCTATGGTTACATCGTTTTTGGTTAATAGGCAAATTAAATGCACAAAATTGTGATGATGGTAATTTCTTTGTTTGAAAAGGGGGAAAAAAAGACTTCAAAACTGACCAAAAAGACGACATAATTGTTTATTTTACAAAGAGGATATTGTTGCAAATTGGGGGCGGGGGGTGTCTCTGTCTATCCCAGCGCACCGCAGCCGACAATAGACGCATATTTCTCCATCCATACTGCAGGTGTACTTAAGGGATGAAATTACTATCGAGGGCCTCTATGATTAGGCTGTGATTTGATTAGAGGATGTACGCTGTCGTACACCCACACAGAGCTCGCAAGGAACAAATGAGTTTCCGACAAAGTTGTGTCTTCCCTTTTAAGTGACCTAAACTAACCTCGGTCCCTTAGCTTGCCCATGATGCCTGGCCTGCAAAAAACACTATGACAGGGGGATGATGAGAACTTCCCTTCAACTGCAACCCATTTGAAAGTGCCTGTCACTCGGCTGGAGTGGGTGGTGTGCTAGCGGACCTGAATTAGGACTGGAATTAGAATGGTACACGCTTCAGGTGACAGTGGAGGTGATGGGGTGCAAAATTTATTTAACGAGCCAAAAGGATGTAAGGGAGACAATTTATGCCGAAAGAGGTCACACAGTTAAAGCACACAGTGGTCACGTCCATTTAAGACATCCCTATACTGCCTGGCTCGCATAATCGAAGACCGCATTCCATGGACTTGTATGTGTTTGTGCTTGGGAGCACATTTCCCTTTCCGCCGTGTTGGTGCGGTGGCTTTTGTTTCACTTTAGCTAGGAGAATAATATAGTTCTCAGGTATATGGCTCTCGGAATATGCTAATTTAGTTTTAAAGCGATGGCGCCGCATACACTGGGAAAAGTTATTTCGACTGCGAAACTGCTTGAGAGTCGTTTAAATTTAAAAAGAAAATTGAGGGGAGTAACAAGTTAGCCATCTGTTCAAAGTAGGGACCACAGAGATGAGCTGCAAGTCTTTAACATACAACCTCTCAGTCTTAGAGAGCACCTTAAGGTAGTTTAAAAAGAATTTTAATCAAATCTATCGGAATGTCAATTTTTAAAGACCTCGCCATAGGTACACCTACTCGGGAATGGTGGTCCCAACTTTGGACGAGATTTTGAAGCAAAATTTCTTATAACTCGTTGGACCGTAGTTCCAATCTTTATTGAAACGAAAAAGCGACAGGTCGGTATTTCTGACACCGCAATGCAATGCAAAATCGACAGAATACGGCAGGGGGTAGTGCGTATATGTGGTGATGCCACTAAAACAGAGTGTAGCGCTCCTTGAGCACATATCCCGAAACCCGATGAAACGAAAAAGCGACAGACCATTAGGCGGTAATTCTGAGCTACGATAAAATGAAAAAGGTACAAAAAACTGGAGAGGCTAGCTTGCGTTGAGAGGCTGCTCAAATGGTATGCTTAACTCGATGGGCAAAAATTCAAAACTCTGGTGAAACGAAAAGGATGTGCAACATTAGGCTTTGACACTGTAAGAAGAGATAGCGTGCGTTGGGAGGTTGCTCAAATGGAATGCATAGCTCGTTGGGAAAAAATCGAAACTCTGTTGAAACGAAAAGGCGACAGGAAATGTAGCATTAGACGTTGGCAGTGTAAGAAGGGATAGCGTGCGCTGAGAGGCTGCTCAAATGGAATGCATAACTCGCTGAGCAAAATTGGAAGCCCTTGTGAAGCGAAAAGGCGACAGGAAAGGCAACATTAGACGTTGGCGCTGTAAGAAGAGAAAGCGTGCGTTGAGAGGCTGCTCAAATTGAATGCATAAGTCGTTCGGAATAAATTCGAAACTCCTGTGAAACGAAAAGGCGACAGAGTATATTTCTGATTTTTCTACATCAAAAATGTTGGAACCCATTATATTTTGAACCACACTGGTACCCGCTCTAATTTTTGCAAAGGCTCAATCCTTAACGTGGTAGGTTTGACGCTTTTTCCTTAAAGTAGGTCTCACCGTACAAAAACACACAGCATACCTATACACATAGGGCCTTTCTCTGCTGTTCAAAACCATTGGCAGCCAAAGCCTTTGCGAATATTTCTCTCCATGTACCCATAACCAACTGCAATTGACATTCTTAACACAATCGTCGTGTGTCCACTGCTCCGCAAACTATTGCGAATTAATGAGCTGCACCAAGCCCATGTGGCCAAAGGTCGATGCCGAAGAATTTACCTCGGCCTCACAATGCCACACTAATCGGCGGACCCATCGTCCGCTGTTTCCATTATTATTGTGTCCTTATACACATTATTGAATTTTCGGTCTTGTGACCGCACAGGCACACACACACACACCTCCAATTCTCGAGTATGACTCTTGCATCTCCATCTCTAATGATCCACTAAATTGATTCTAATCATCATTAACACTTTTCCCGGTGCAAAAGGCTAACTAACATCCAATCTCCCAAAGGATCTCCCTCTCTACCCCCGTTGGCATGTTGCATACACACCTCCAGTCCGAGTCCCAGACAATCAGACGTCGCATGTACGCAGCCAAATAGCATATACATGAAGACATGGGCAATTGCGAGAATAAATTTCGAAAATTATTTGCTCAAGTTCGAGGTCTAACGTCGTAGTCCGTTCATTTCGTGGCTTCAGGGCCACAAGCTTAACGAACGTTAATTCACTCCCCAGGGAAGAGAGCGACCAGCAGGCAAGCAAACGGCATCATCATCGCCATCGTCCGTGTATAGCCACCCATTTATCGCCTCATATTATAGAACTGCAGGCAAGGATATCCAGAGAATTATGAGAGAATGATTTACCTCAACGTATATGCATACGTGCAGTAAGTATAGTTTCGGTTTGAATGGTTGTGAATGCGACTGTGAGCGTGTCGTCTGGATGTTGGATGGTGTTGTCATTTTATGTCGGCGAGCAATAATTATTCAAATTTAAAGTTTTTCAAGGAGCACGTCCGCACACACATGACCTTCTCCCTGAGGACAATTGGAATTATTGCACCGCGTGCTGTGCGAATGTGGATTTTGCCAGGGGTAATGATTAGTAAAAGTAAATAAGTAATGGTAGCCTTATTTATTATTAGGGATGTCTGGTTTTAATTAAATAGTCGGAATAATGGCCTAGACCAACTGAAGGTAATGGGTTTGACAAAAATGATTCTACTGGAACGAGAGGCATTTTTTGTGAAGTCAAAAAAAACTGAAGGGATCTAAACGGTAAACTGTAAAAGCAGACTTTGTATTTTTTTTTCATTGAAAATTGACCATATCTTTTTTTAAAGTGTATGACTCCATTTGTGACTGCTAGAAAACAAAATAAACCCCACAAGTTTTTTTTTATTTATAAATTAGTTATAAAGTGCTTATATAAATGTAATTAAAATTATTAAATAACGATTTATTTTCTTATTATATCCTCTAATTAAAAATTTCTTTAGCAGAGACTAATAGAACTCCTGAAGGAAAGTAGGTAACAGGACACAATTCAAATATTTAGGATTTAAGTTGTCAAATAAACACAAATTACCTGAATCGCGGTTTAATTGATATTTTAATTTAACTTAATGGAATGAAATTTGCGGATCGGTTTCACCGTTTTGAGCTCAGCAATCTATTTTAACCCTTTTGTTCCCTTTTCTTCCCCTTTTATTTATATATTTATTTACTTTTCATAAAAGTCCTATATTATTTAATAAAACAATTAAGTTTTATAATACATACTTGTTAGTGGGGACGTTCTAGTTTATTTGAATTCTAGTATCAAGTTAAGTAAATCTGACAGCTGTCTGACTTGATGTGTCTAAATTTTGAATGGCTTAGATTGGTCATATAAACAGCTGCTTCAGTTGACGTTCATGCATGGGTAGCCGACGATTCTAGTCAAGAAATTCGTGACTGAGTACTAACGTGACAGTTCGCATATGTGACTGACGTAGGAAAAGTGACGTGACGTTCCGACCAATATTTGCGTTCAGGTTACTTCTACTCCAGACCAATTTAGTCGACTTAATATACATGGAACTATATTTTTGAATGTGTCAAGTTCTATTTTCTGAGTCGTATTTCTATTTTTTTTTTTTTTTTCGCTTGAATTTATATTCCAGCTGAACGCACTCATTGAAATATTGAATACTTCGACTGCTGGCCGTCTCATTTTTGTTTAAACCAATAAAAATGCGCTAAAAGTTAGCTAAATTTGTTAAAAATGACTCAGAGAAATGGCTCATTGGTCTCTCCCTATACTTAACTGCAAATATAAAAAACATGTTTACCTGCTCATAATTCAAACGGCTTTGCTCCCAACCACACGAATCACAACAACTTTTTCCAAAACAATTAGTTGCCTAACTCCTGAATTTAAAATCGCATACCTCTAGGTGCAGGATACACTCAGCAACAGGAATCAGAAATCCGAAATCCCATTTTGTACTTTACACTGATTAGGACATTTCATTCGCATCAATTTGCTTTGTAAATTTTCTTTGTTCCTTAGTTTTTCGGCAGCTACAAGGGCCTTATCCCAACGACAACAAAAAGTAGAAAGGAAAACATATTAACTTGTAGGGGAGTGAACAACACCAGCAACAAAAAAAAAATAAGGAACATTTTTCGCTTTTTTTCCTGCGCCTCGAGTGGAACTGTTCGAAAATTGTTCGTGTTATTTCTCGCGGAAAAAAACTTTTACAATTTTCTAGGCAGGTGAAATGATGGTTGAAAATAGCTGAAATAGCATTGGCGTGGCCCGCTGGCTGCTGGCTGCTGTTGGCTGCAGCAATGCCTTCGCTCCTCTCTGGTTGTTCAATTTAAACTTTATTTTCGGTTTATTGAGTTCCGTGAGCTGTAAATGGGTTATTTATATTTTTTTTTTTTGCCTTTATGGGAATGGGTATACACAGAAGTATATTGTTTAACTTTTTCCAGGGATTTTCAATGCGAAACAGAAAAAAAAGTTGAAGAAACCCAAACGAAATAAAGGAAATTGCTGGGTGTAAATTTGAGAGCGTTAGAGAAGAGTGCACGGGACTTCGTTTAAGCGAACAGAATAAAAGTTCTAATTGAGCTGCGTTGGAGTTGATAGTGAAGTTGTTCGCAGATTTGATTACGTTGATTCAGATGACAGCTGGCCGAAAAGTGATCCAAGGCGAAACACCCACTAATACCTATATACGAGGTTAAAAATGTCACCCACTTATCGGGAGATTTACTCGCGCGGCAGTTAATTTAAACGGCAAGTGCAATTCCGGTCCTAAATCCAGTCCAGAGTGCCGACTGCGCCGTTCCTATAACCATTCGAAACGGACGACGGCCATTAGCTGTAATTTGCATTCGCTGCCACCGCAATTAGTCGCGCTGCTGCTGTTCCTCCACCGAGTCCATTATGCTGCCGCGCACCCAAGGTGACAGTTAATTTCTCGACCAGAATTGCCTTCGAGCAATTAATCGAAATTTCATTCAACAACTTGAGCACAAAAGGCGCGGATTGCCTTTGAATCTCATTTTCTTCAGCACATTCACTGTGACACTTTGCAATTGTTTCGCTGGGACACCTTCCCTGTTGCCTGGTAGATGGGAGAATTCAAGGATAATCACCTCTTTTCATGGCGCTGCCACTGCCATGTCCATGTCCAGGCCCAGTCTCGGCGCCCTGCATCTGTGAAATTACCTTTCATTTTCTCATCAAAAAGCCACTTGAAGTGCGGAGGTTATGGACGCGCCTTCTCGCACACCGGATGCAATGGTTTTCCTTATCCTTTGGATGATCTTTGCCGGCGCTGGTGTAATAATTAAAGACTCTGGCGAACGGAAAACTACGAAAGTGGATAATTTCAACAGATTTATCCCCTCGTTTGGTCAAGTCCTTCACAACTGGGCTGGAAGGGGGTGGTTGGTGCGCTGCCGTGAAATATAGTCGGTTTGGGACGACGCGACGCGTCCGAGTTGGGGTTCCTCTTAATTTTTGCTCTTTATCCTTCGATTTCATTACCCTGGCCTTTAGGTTTTTGTATCCTTTTTTTGTCGGCAAAAAAAAAGAAAGAAAAAAAAAAACGAAAAAACCGTCTTGTTCATCCTGGTTTTTGTACGTTCATTGTTTCCATAGCAAAGCGTCAGTCAGTCGGTGCGGATAATTGGTTTTTGGTTAAGGACGGGAATCGGTAATCCCTCGTTCTTATATAGTATCTTTCTCTCTCTCTCTTTGCATGACTGGCAGAAAAAAAGCAGAATACTGTACAAATTAATTGCGATTTCATTACTCCGAGATTCATTCATTTCGGCATTTTCGCAGGAAGCGCACTCGGGATACACGATTCATGGGCCACGGCCCAGGTCCTCTGGGGCGTTTATTTTAGATCGGTAACACAACAATGCACCGAGGGTATTCATCATCAACATCATCGTATACGGTGACACATTTGCCTAGGTATATACCTACTCGTATATGTGTTGCAGCTGGAAAAAAGAATCCAATATCCTATAGAAAGCATTTAAACAAAATACACCATCAAGCACCATCCAGAGAGGAAAACAATTTAATCCTGGATATGTGGGCGAAATTAAAAACAGAAAAAAATATATAAAAGAAATACGTATTCATCGGGTTTTGTCAAAGTCACAAAGGCCACCTCGCCTTCGTCCTTCGGCAGCACACTGATGGAAGTGGATGCATACGAGTGTGCCCCGTATTTCTATTTGCTTTGTCCCCACTTTACGCTGTGCAATTTTGCATTTCAACTTGATTTTCAATTTGTGTAGTACTATTTTTCTCGGATAGGTCGGTAAAACCGCCAGCACCGCGTTTGAGTGCGCCACAACGGTTGTGTTCAGTTATTTCAACTCATTTCACGGTCTGTAATTCTTTCGAGAAGAGCAAAATGTACGGAAAAATAATATGAGAGAGAAAAAAGAGGTATTTAGGACTTTTGAATGACTGAAAGGATTTACCCTTGCGCCCCGATTTATTGCTTTCTATCTTTTTGTTTGGTTCCTTTTGGATTGGGCGCCGCAAACGGCAACGACAACGGCAACAGCCAACAGATCAAACACAGGGAGCGAAGGCTGTGTGACACTTGTTTTAATGTGATGAACGTGATGGAGTTACGTTTAAGTGGGTGTCATGATTTTGATTATTTTATGGAATTTTCTCCATCACAGAAACGGGGGTTGAAGCGCGGAAGTCAGCGGTTTGGCAGGGGGTGCATTTTTTTTTATGTGAAGTGATTGTGACAAAGGTCAAGTACTTTTTCACACCTTTGATCTAAAATTTTTTGATGAAGGATTTTTGAACTTTTTCTACCACTGAAACAGAAGAAGTCAGTGAAATGCAAGTCATGTAAATGTAACTGTCCTTCTCGAAAACCAATCAAAAATGTCACAACGCAATGAACTGCAACGATGTGCTCTAAAATGTATCGTAAAAAGAAGCAAGCAATCGCTCCAAAACGCTAAGCAACGCAATTCTATAAAATTAATCACAGGACACAAAGAAAAATGGAAATTTGTACAGAAACACAGCGAAACAGAACGCAATGCAATAAAATGCACCATACAACGTACAGAAGAAAAATTACAGCGCAATGCAATATGGAACGCAATTGAACGCATTGGAACGCTGTGCAGGAAAATCGACTTCAATGCGAAAACTGCTCCATCAAACAAAAGCAACAAAATTGGACACATGAATGAAACGGAATAAAATACTGTAAAACAATGCACTGTAGTAGAGGACAACGTAATGAAACGCATATCGTAGTCACACGGAGCTCAAAATATGGACTGGTCCTAAAAACACTTTAAACACTTAAAAATATAAAATATGACTACAATCCTCTAATCACAACGAAACTGATAGCAACGCAAGATATCGCAATGCAATTAAATGCTTTGAATAATCTGCAACACAACAGATTGAAGCGCAATGTCATTAAACTCAGTCAACAACTAAGGAAACCAATGCAATGCAGAAAAACGTAATGAAGCCAAGCAACGCATTGTCAAAAAATTTAGCCAACAATAAACGTAACCAATGCAGTAAAATGTAATGAAACGCACATAGAGCGCAACGTAAACGTATAAATAAAGGAATAAACGCACCAATAAGCCAAGCAACGCAGTGTCAAAAAATTCAGCCAACAATAAAAGTTACCAATGCAGTAAAACGTAATGAAACGCACATAGAGCGCAACGTAAACGTTTAAATAAAGGAATAAACGCACCAATAAACCAAGCAACGCAGTGTCAAAAAATTCACCAACAACAAAGGAAACTAATTCAGTAAAACGTAATAATTAAAAAACGCAATGAAAACTGCTACCAAAAAATATGATTTACCTATGTCCCACAGAGCACTGGAAAGAAGAAAAGAGCGAATCGCAATGGATATGGAATACAAGGCAACGCAAACATGGATTCAAACAAAGTCCGACGCAGTGAAACGCAAACATGCTGCGCAAAAACAAAACGCAATGCAATGCACAGAAACGACTGTTCCGACGACAATGACATTGTAAGACAACGCAGCAAAAAGTAGTGAAGAAACCAAATCGCAACGCACAACGCAATAAAACGCAACGCAATATATGCCAATGCAGCGCAACGATAAGCAATGAAATCTGAGAAAAAAACCGCCTAAAGCGTGACAGACAAATCACTGGAAAAAAAAGCGAACCGCAATTAATATGGAATACAACATAAAAGGCAACGCAAACATGGATTAAAACACAGTCCGACGCATTGAAACGCAAACATGCTGCGCCAAAACAAAACGCAATGCAATGCAAAGAAATAAATGCAACGACGATAATGACATTGTAAGACAACGCAGCAAAAAGTAGTGAAGAAACTAAACTGCAACGCACAACGCAATGAAACGCTATTGCGTTGCCAATGCAGCTCAACGATATGCCATGAAATATGAGAAAAAAAGTGACAGACAAATTAGGTAGGTACCTGGTCCAATTGACAGCGCTATCGAAGCTAATTGCAAACTATTTACATATGTTTTTCACTATTCTTTAATCGATTTCGATAACGATAACAATATATTCCAGTTCGAAGCAATCAACCCATATGCACGGAAAATATACCCAGTTTTTTGTATCCTTCACATCATATGGCAATAATTGCATCAACGTGACACATCACTCTTATTCCCAATTTAAAATCCAAATGTCCGACATTTTAAGTGAACAAACACATTTGCTTGCGCGCCGGTGAAAAATTGTGATGTGATTACATTTAAACGGACACAACAAAAAAGGATTACTACACCAGTTAAATGGTTGAGCAAAAACAAAAAAAAAAGTAACATCGGACTTTTGTGGTCAGACATTCCACGACAGAGGCATTAACAATATTTCCACTTGCCGAGTGTTAATGTTACGATGCGTGATTGTCGTCCTTGTTTGGGTAATTTATTTTGATGAGCGGCTATGTGAATGTACTTTAAAATAAATTGCTTCGCTGCAAGGAAACACGTGTGCTGTGTGTGTGCATTCATTTCAACGTCCTGTTTAAATTCTGCGCCCACAACTTGTTTCGAAGGACACGACGACAAGGTGCTTGCTACAAGTATGCCCTTTGGCAAAAACTTAAGCGAGATAACCATTTTTCGACTGATGCTGATGTTGATGCACCTAAGCAAATGACAAAACAAGGATGCAAATACAAACATACGCCTTCGAGGTGAATAGAAAGTTTTCATGTTTTCGCAAGCGTTTTTCCGCCCGCCCCTGCCCCTCTGTGTCAATTGGTGCATCACTTTGAAAGATTCACAGAAATTGAGCTAGAGATATGGGGGAAGCTGTTTTTTGTTCTGCTGCATTTCATGTAATGCAAAAACCATTCCGTCAGAGAGTATGGGCCAACTTGGATAACTGTTAGACCCGATTGTGTTTCAGATTCAGAGTTATTTTTTATTTAATTAATGCTTTGACTTGAGCAGGAGTGCTTCGTACTTCGTTTCGCTTCAGTGCAAGTACTTAGCCTAGAAAGAGGAGTTCACACAGTAAATTTTTATATTTATCCACATCCATCCGTTTATTGTTCGGCTTGAATTCTCTCCCTCCCTCCTCCCTCGCTGTGTGTTGGCCGTCCTTTTAAAATCCTTTTGTTTCATGGCATTCACTTTGTTTTATTGTTTGGAATTACTTTCAAGCATTTGTTCTCTCCTACTCCCTCTCTCTATTGCTGACGCTCTGTGTGTTTCTCCTCGACTCGATTCAGTCAAAGTTGCACGTTATGAAATCCAATCCCGGCGAAACGAGACTTTTGTGCAGTTACTGTGAAAAATGACGGGAAAAAAGAAATGGAACTGGAAATGGAAGAGAAATCTACACACAGAAGGAAAAGCTTACAATGGAATTAGCAAAATTACACAAACGGTTATGGGCATATATACCTTTTTTTATTTAGTCCTTGGAGCGATTAAAGGCTGCCAATGGCGGATATCCGTTTCGTAATTTCCGGAGGAATACTCGTATTGTCGTCAGGGGAAGTGGAAAAGAGAAAATTGAGGGCGTTTACGAGGGTTTTTGTCTGCTTGACTTTGAATTAGACAAGTGCGTTAAGAAAGGGATCGTCAAGATGATTGAGCACAGGTGAGGACTGAGGATCTCTCCAGTGGGAGTGTTCTTGTGGGTGTTTAAGGTACCCGTGTCCTCTAAGTTTCGTCAGTAGTACGATAATCTGTGAACGGATGCGATTTTGTTAAATTTTCTAATAAAAACAAGATCGTATCACCAAAGTTCGAAATTCAAATTTGCGAACTTGGTTTGTGTCTTGGACTACTGATCCAGAGTAGGTATCAAGGTTCGCTGCCTGGAAACAAAAAACATCTACCATTTTTTTCGAGGTCGATACCTATCGTAAAACAGAAAAGTAGGAATAATCAGGTGGCATGCGCATAATGGAAGCCAATCAAAGTTAGACCGACAAAAAGCTGCTCCTAAATCTCTTTCGGCAGAGTCCAGCGAACTTACCTCGGTTTTCTGTAACTAGCTCTGCGTAGTGCAAAAGCCCTATAGCGTTGCAGACCTCCATCTAGCTTCAAAAATTATTAAGACCCTATTTTTCACAGTCTTTTCCCATCAAGGATGTATGTCAATTTGTTGCAACTACTGTCAACAGTGGGTACCTCCCAACCTCACGTGTGTCGTAGGCCGATTGCCATGCTTGAACTCTGAGCAACTGCTTCCATAGGTCTTATACGCAAACAGCCCTAAAAAAAACTGACCATAGTCAGTTGAAACATTTCTCTCTTACAACGTTTTGTAAAGGCGAACCTCTTTATCCGGCTCGGAGGACCACATTCGGCTGTGCCAACCTCTTGTTTTGCAGTTCCCTGCACGTTCTTTCTTTTCCGCTAATTACAACTGTGGCCTGCCTCACTAAACTACATTCTAGATTACAAAAACCGCTCTTCCTGCAGTCCCGTGCATACATGCAAAACGATTCCTCAACTCGCACATCACATATAACGAGCATTACAGCATTGACTACAATTGGTGGAAGTTTTCCAGCTCACTAGCCTTTCAATTGACATTCGAATCATTAGCATGTAACATGTCACATTATCGAGCCTTCCATCGCCGATATAATTAAGCCCTCCTCTATAACAAGTTAATCACATTGGTGTGCTAGTACGAGTTCCGTTCCGACCACGGCAGCCAGACTTTACACACGCATTTATGTATAGTCCAAAAAACAGAGGCAATGTCTCTGTTTAGTCAGAGATGGCGACAAAATGGAATTGTTTCACGGTCGACTGCGAACGGAGCTTTGTCCTGCCTATACAGATACACCCGACGAGCGTATTGTAGGACAACAGTTTGACATAGATTCAAGCGCGCTCCAAATGGCAGCCGACCATCGAATCTGTCACTCGGAATTGATTTCAACAACACATCCCAAAAGTTGTAACAACATCCATTCATATGTGGAGACCACCGACAACGAAGGACGACGACGACGAGGATTAAACAAATAGAAAAACCATTGCTTATCATATATATCGCATATATGCGGGGGGAAGGAGCGACAATGGTAATGAAATCCCATCGCAGAGATGGGTTTGCGTTGCCTGAACCTGTTCAAGGACACATTTCTAGAGGCTTTTCTGCTGCTGGTCGTGTTATCTATGCAGAGGAGGAACCAACATATATACCGTGTTATCTCGTAGAGTGGGCGCTCGGACAAATGTCCCTTATTTAGAGTAAATTGCATGTACATGCAATGCATTGATTTCAATCCACTGTAAAATCTCCGAAACTGACTACAACACTGATTGCATCCGAGACCCGTTCTGCGAAAAGTGTTTTTTTTTCGCCTTCTCGCCTTAATTGTGGGGTGTCTAAGGCGATAGGACCAGGAGTGGAGCTGCAAGTGATGGCGGAACTTTGTTCGTAGTTGATCTGATAAGTCGACGTTGGGCGCCGTTTATTGTAAGACATGAGGGCCTTTTAGGACTCAATACATGCCAGCTACGAGCTCATCTAAGAAGGATTTTCATAGTCCACCCTTGAAGCAGTCGGAAAACTAAAGTTTATGTGCTAAATAAAATTGCAGACAAGCTTTCATAGCGATAAATAGGATTTTTTAAGTCTAGAGCTACAGAGCTAGGTAGGTGGTTCCACGCTGGGCGCCACTCGACTTTATAAATTCGACTTATTTTTGTAACACTATAGAAGTTTGGAGCGAAATCCCGCTAGAGTCTATTGAAAGGATATAGTTCCACGTTGGTCGCCACCCGCCTTTATAAATTTGACAGCATTTTAGATTTAGATAGAGATAGTTCCACGTTGGGCGCCACTCGGTTAAATAAGTTCAACTGCATTTTTGTAACACTTTGGAAGATGCGACCGAGATCCCGCTAGAGTCTATTGAAAGGATATAGTTCCACGTTGGGCAACACTCGCCTTTATAAAACTGCATTTTAGATTTAGATAAAGATCACTCTACGCTGACCGCTCCACAGCTTTATAAATTCGACTGCATTAAAGATTTAGACAGAGATAGTTCCACGTTGGGCGCCACTCGGCCTAATCATTTCGACGGCATTTTTGTAACACTTAAGAAGGTGACACCGAAAGCCCACTAAAATCTGCTGATTGAAAGGAACTTTCAGCTCTCCTCGCATCTGTTTATTTAATCACTGATTTCACTTTTAGTTATATAAAATGGCGCCCAGCGGAGCGCTAGCTTCGCAAATTGAATGATGAAGCAATCCAGCAATATCAGGCGGTTTTTGCTGTACAGGATGAATTCAGCATGTGAAAAGAGTTCTTCTCGAAGTCTACATAGCTTAAGACCAGAAACCATTTCATTGAGTCCTTTTTCTTCCCATATAAAGGTGAGGATTGATTCTGTACAAACTACATTGTTGGTGAGGCAAGTCGATGAACGGATTATAGGGACCTACGATATTAGACGATTTTTCAGGTCATTCACATACAGTCACTTGGGCTCTAATTTTATTTTAAGCCCAAAGACTTAGTTAGTAGGACAACTTAGTTAGTAGGGATTGCCCTATGCAAGCAAAAGGGCAATTCAATGCTGCGGACTGAGGTTGGGATCACCTGCAAACCTGAGCACTTTCAAAAAAACCCGTATACAGAGAGTTACATTAACCTCTTCAGACCCAGACGAATAAAAGCAGGAAAATGATAGATTTTAGTGGATTTTTAATCTTTAATGAGATGAAATAAGAGATTTGCATTTAAAAAAAAAAATATTTTTATTAACTTCATGGACAAATTCCTGGTGCACATATGTGTACCTCAGGTCTGTCATGGCATAAAATACCCTAATTTTACTTTATTAAAAATTGATACAGTTAAAAAAAGTTGTTTTTTCAAATGCATAAATAAACCTGTCACTTTGTGCAGATTGTACGGCAGCGAAATTTGCATCTAGGAAGCCTGCATTTCGATGAAAATCTATCGTAAAAAAAATGGAACTAGTATATAGTCCTGAAGTACACATATGTGTAACTCCAAAGTATGTAGCTCAAATATAGCTCAGTTTTGTTAGAAATAACATGAAAAGATAATATTTTCGAACTTACAAACTAAAATTGAACTCAGTAGCACATCACACAAAAGAAATAATACTGCGAAACAGCAATTTAAAATTTTTACCTGAATAATTACTTTTTCAATCTGAGGAACCCAAAAAAAACGATAAAACTGGCCTACTATAAAATTCAAATAATGAAAGTTATTAAACGCTTAGCGCCATATAAAAATTTATACCGCAAAATGATTATATATACTTGATACTTAACTGCAGCTAATTGCGAAAAGATGGATGTAGTGTACCAAATAAATGTTTTTACAAAGGTGCACATATGTGCACCTACGGTCTGAAGAGGTTAAAGTCATCAAAGGTAAATAGACTTGTCAGAAGTCTAGAAAAAATAATGGCACTTCAGGCTTCAGATCCGAAAAGGTTTTGAACCTTCGAAGACATCTTAATAAAATATGCGCCATCAGTTCGTCCTCTACTGCCGAGAGCCGCAAATTACCTCTCTCCGTTCACATTTATTTAGTACTTGATGCCCAAGTCGTCTAACAACGAGTTACGCCTTACGAATGAGTATAAAGTGCCAATTTCTGTTGCTTGCATTTAGGTGAAGGTTTAACAACTGGTGCCCCTAGTTCATAGCAACCAAAAACTGCTGGCATCACGATGTGGTGAAGAGTTGTTGCCTGGTTGCAGGCAATGGAATGAAGTCGCAGATCCACATCTTAAGGCTTTTAAAATACCCATTTTCTCTCGGTTATGTCCAAACTAAAGCACTGTATCCATGAGACCATATCTTCAAATCCAGGATCCTTTTCAGACCCATTGCGCCCGATACATTGTTTCTTCAGTATTTTTGTAAATAGACCGACGCCAGATTGCATTTGAACGCCGCAGTAAAACTGGCCAGTAAAACCTATCTTATCCTGTCACATTATCCACCCATACACAGCCAGCAATCCACCTCGAACAGAGCGTCCTGGTGTACCTACTTTAACATTCATGTCCCATTCGTGCAATTGCTGTGCACATTCCCATAGTGTGATTTTGCATGGCATAACGACACAGAGGAGAGCAAGGCTTTTATCGCTACAACAGAAACGGATAAAACAATTCCAGGATAAAATACATTTTTTGTCCTCCACCATAGCCGTTCCACATATATATGGCCGCCTATCCCATGAGGGAGAGACACTTTCTGTCGTTCACATCGACAACATGGCCGGTCGCACCCAAAATAATGCCGCCTCGCATTGCGGTCGAGTGTGGGTGGGATGTGCATGGTAAAGGATTTTACCAATCGAACCGAAAACAGGACACGTATCGGTTGTGTGTAATTGATTATATCACCCATGTTAATTTTGATTAAATATGCAAATCGACACAATTTTCATTGTGCCGCTGCCATTACCGGCACTCTTGTCCCCAATCGGTACAAACACACATGCAGACATACACTGGTGCAGTGTCCTGGGACACTGATACGACAGCTGCATATATACACACACGCAGGCACACGCATATCTTTGGACGCCAATGACATTCTAAATATCTCTCCTTGTGCATATAAATTAGATATTAAAATTGATTCTTATTCATAATGGGTGCATGTTTTCGACGGCAGGGACACGAACAGGATAATTGGTGAAAAAATAACAAAATTTCACTCCAAGGACAATAAAACAATGGTGCGCGGCGGTGGATAATCCTATATTTACACCTTTGAATTTTCCAATGCGCGCGATGTTCTTTCAAAAAGGACAAGGGGCGAAGGGGTTTGTAGAAAATGTGCTGCCTGCTGCGTGCGAAGGGAGGTATAGTCTGTATTAATAAAATTGATTGGGTCCAATTAATATTCAGTTATTCAGCGGAGAATATTTTAATTAATTTTAGCTCCGTCAGCGGAGGAGATGTTTTTTTTTTGTGCGGTATCTTCAAAAGGAGGTGGTTGGGGCGGTTAATGCCAAAACTTTGAATTCGCCGCAAATTCTGGTTATTGTCTGGTTTGACAATGAACTGATGGCTGAAGGCGATTTATACACTGGGTTGGTTGGACTTGTGTTATATTCGGAAAACGCTGTTGTGGTGGAAGTGTAATCGGAGGTCTGGATTTTAGGAAGCATTTTTAAGCACCCACCTTCTCATACAAAAATAAAATAGAAACGTATTTTTGAGAGATGATAATCATATGCCAAATAGGACAAAACATTTCAAATCAGCTGTTTATTGTTAGGTGACTGACAGCTTTTCCACTTCTTATAACAACAAATTTGTTGCGTAAGAATTCGTAAGATTTTCAGTGGAGGGGTAATATCAACGTAATCTCAATTTTACGAATTTTTCGAGTTAAGGAATGACACTGAGTAAAAAATCATAAAAATTAGTAAACATTCCTAAGCTTAAAAGTAGGTAAAGGAACAAACCTAATTTGATCTGATTTCAACCACCATTTCAACAAAATTACAACAAAACAACAGAACACAACGATCTGTCAAGATGTAGCTTGAGAAAATGTACCGCCCCATCAAATGGACACGCTTAATTTTGACAGATACATGAAGTAGGTACATTCTGAAAGAAAAGTTTGATTATTTAGCTCGAACGGCGTACCACTCAGCTAAATGGGTTCGCTAAAATTTGGAAAGAATTTTGTATGGAAGCGAGAATTTAGTCCGAGCAGCTTACTAACCTTGAGGACGAAATCCATAGATATAGAGGCAAAATATTACGAGCTATCAAAAAAGTTCTAATAATCCAAGGACATATTCGCCCACGAAATTTTTCCTTCAATAGTAAGGCTAGGTATGTGGGCTGGCGTGGAGTACCTACCTACTCCGTGCCACACTCAGGCCAACAATGACCCATTGTGATGCCCATGGGGGAAATTTTGTCCCTTGCCACACAAGGCATAATAACCGTGTCTATATATAATTGCAATTAATTACTCACTGTGCTGTTCCATACAAACCACCATGTGGATTCCTTCTATAGTTACGCCTAAAGCTTTTAGAACACTGAAAGAACATGTTTTAGTACTATTGTCATTATTTTATTATACAAAATTGTTCGTAAACTATAAGATGATGTGCGCACACAAAAGAAAGATGGATGATCCACCAAAAAAGAATAGCCCGAAGAAGAGGCCAAAAAAGAATGACAGCATACTAAACTAATTTTTTGGTACACTAGGGAGAGTACAGCCGAGAAAGAAAGTTTTAGATTTTTACCACCCGAGAAATGATCAAGAAAGCTAAATTTTGGACGGATTTTTCATACTTACCAAACGTGAAAGATTAAAACTTAAAAAAAAAAGAAGTTTTTTTTTACAAAACCCTTTTAAAAAATCACGTCATATATTTAATTGAAGGACTCTTGAAAGAACTTACTGAACGTATTTGCAGAAAACGCATTTTTAATATCCGCCAAGACTTGCTTCAGGTATAACAAAAGATCCCAAATTTATCAAAAAATACTCTGAGCTATCTTCTGTGTCCATTTTTTTGCAAGCCTTGAAAATGGTTTCCCAATGGGTTTAAAGGTAAACAAATGATAAACGCATAATTATTGGGAAAACAAATTTTCAAAAAAGAAGACCAAAGATGCAGGAAAATTCTGGTTAAATAAGGTAGGTATAAGGCATAAAAAATACCTCTTAAAAATGGTTTCTTTGATTTTACGCCAAAAATCGTCCCATCTTCAGATGCCAGTTTTTATACAATTCAGCATTTTTGGCAATTCTGAAAATCTCAGAAATCTGTGGTCAGAGCTGTCAAAATATACTGTACCTAAGCAAATTTTTTCCCGATTGCTCAGTTTATTTATTCTAAGGTAATAAAGTGCGATCAAACTATGATCAAGTTCTGAAGTCTGAATAACAGACGCGCAAATTCAGAGCTCTGATGTTTTTCAGCTGAAAAAGAACACCAACAATTATTTTGACAGTTTAGACTCTGCTCCGAACTAAAATGCTGAACTCTGAGCGCACAAAGAGTGCATGTCTATAGAAAATTATAAGAAAATTCGTTGGTAACGTCTGTTGGCTTTCAGTCCCTTGTTAAAGCTACTTTCTTTAGTGTCTTCCATCTTCTGAGTGTCCGAATTTACTACTGTTTCGAGTTCGAAATCAGACACAATGCCAGAAAATATTTCGATGGAATAACTCGTCTAAATTCGGATACCTACAAAAATCGCTGCTTAAGAACTTGTCAAAATGAGAGGATGAAATGCGAAACCAAACTACCAAAGACTCGTGTCAAAAAAAAAAAAAACGTTTTCCATGTAAGCCTGAGCCTTAGTCATCTTGGGAACTCCCTAAAATTAAACTGTCCGTCTCCATCCTTCCATTGCATATTCAACTTAGAATTTCTGTCAATTGTTACACAAACTTAATGTTTAGTCAACTTTCTGGCAACTTTTTCGCTTGATGTTTACCAATTGAATCTCGCTAAATTGTTTACCAAACGACTTTGCATTCGTTTTTTTTTTCCCTCACGCTATGTACATAGGAACTGCACATTCCCTATTCTAATAAAACACCCTTCAGCTATTTTACCAAGAATGCATGACACGCTCAAAGGGAGAAAGGACAAAAATAAAACTGCACCTAGTTTATATAGGCCTCTTTCGTCACAAAGCCCTTTCCATGTAAACATTGCTTAACCATACATCTGAATTCGAAATCAGCAAGCGACAAATATTTATGTTGAACGCCGGATGCGTTTTGTTCCAACGTTGGTTGGTTGATAGGTAACCCTATCCCCAATGCACACATTCCTGATGTGTTCCCGCTGGGATCTACGAAATGAACAAAAAAAAAAGAAAAAGCAAAAGAAAAACTAGAAAATACCGCCAAGAACTATCGCCGCACGTAACGTATGTTAGTCACGAATGTACGAACGTCGAACCGAATTCCGCAGACATTGCAACACACCAACAAGGACTCAGTCTATCTGCGTCTATCTCTATCTCCCCCACTTATCTATTCAAAACTGGTGTCCCGTTGCAGCTTTTTTTTTTTTCTTTTTATGCAGTTTCCATGAGTCCTCAATAAAAAGTCGTTTTCGAAATGATAATTGCGGCAGTCACCTAAAATTGTCTTTTTACTTTTATTGAGGGTTTCGGGAACGGCGCTCCGAACCGCGCCATGGGTGCCGTAATTGTCGGACCTATATAGTACAAAAATCAGAGAAAACGGCTAAACGAGGCAAATGTCGAGTGATTCCGGTCACATATTAACATAGAATGAGACCGGCACTGCCTCCCTCCTGGCTCTGTCCGGTTGCGAGGCTTTGTAGAGGAAAACTTCTGTCACCGGGTCGTCGTTGTCGGTGTTGGTTTTTCGAACACAAAAGTTGACTTTTTCATTCGACTTGCGACGAGTGTGTTTTGTTTTATTGTGTATGCGTTGTCGAAGAACTTTTCTTTTGGGCCTCGCGTATTTCTAAACTTCCATCCAACAGCGCACAAGGCACAACCCACTGTCGAAGGGGTATGAGGGGTAGTATACTCCTTCCGGCTTTGGAGTAAAATTTATGCAAAAAGCGTTTTTGCCCAGTCGAAACGTCTCTGTTCGCCGCTTTTGACTGAACTTGAGTTGGCTCTAGGGGCCTTAAGTTTTCCCGTTTTCAAACCAAACCTAACCTCAAACCAACTGTTTGAGTTGAGCCCTCTCGATGGGTGGTTGACTTCAAGAGCTTGGTTGTATTGTGTTAAATGTTAAACCGCTAGACAGGAAAAACTTTTCGTTTAGCCCTAGTGGAGAGGCCTATTATAGCTCTAAGGACAATTACGTCTTTACGAGCAGAGAAGAGAGAGAGAGAGGGACGCCGTGGTGGTAATGGAACTATGTTGTTATACAAACGCACTCGGGAGAGAATGTGGAGGCGAAAAGTTGTCACAACTTTTTCATGTCCATTTTATTGTTTAATCACATCAATGGGGGGGTTTATTTGGCTCTATCTCTGATTCGATGTGCACTGGAAGCATGAAGCGAACGAGATCATGGGAAAACTCAATAAAACCGATTAGTAAACTTTGAGTTGCTGGCAATTGGCGATAAGTAGATGTGATAGTGCCCCTTCATATCTGGCGTTTGGATGATGCATTCAAGCTGTTTCAATGAATTCGAGTTGAATTTGCATTCAGTTCGATAGGATGATGATTCGAACTGAGGTCGAATGGGTACATAGGATGAGACTGCCAGCGAGATATGCGCATTTGTGCGGATGTGCTGAGATGACCAGAGAAGAAGAGTTTAAGTGGTCGTTGTTCCTGACAAGATTATGGAAAAGTTTTCAGTTTTAAATAAACTAAACCTAGTCCATTTTCAGAGAATCGAAACGGAGTCTATTCTGCTCGTCCATAAAATCAAATTTTGCTATTTTTCTTTATTTGTTCGCAGGGTAAAATTGGCAAAACTTCCAAATTTCAGTGTGAACGCCCCTTTGAGTCGATTGCCCAACTGTCAATGTCAAAATATTCAATAAACTCAACATCTTCGTCATTGTGAAGTACAAGAAGGAAAAACATTTACTTTACAAATAATTAAAATTTGCTACCGAAATTTCGAGTCTTTAATGACAATTTTCAACCTTCAGCGATGAAGCGCATTTTTGGTTAAACGGCTTCGTCAATAAGCAAAATATGCTTTCATGGACAGGTGAGAACCCTCATGTGCTTCGTGAAACAGCACTTGATCCGCAAAAAAGTCACCGGTGGGTGCGGTTTTCATGCTAGTGGTGATTTTTTTTCGTCGATGAAAATGACCGTCAAGTTCCGGTAAATGGTATTCGCTACGGAGACATGTTGGAACGATATTTCTTTGAGCAATTGCCTGAAAAAGACATCAGTGATATGTGGTTCCAACACGGCGGTGCCACAAACCACACGGCGGATTCAACAATCGAGTTGTTGAAGTCTGAGTTCGGTGGACGTCTATATCATCTCGATAAACGGAACCGTCGATTGGCCTCCCAGATCGTGTGATTTTACGCCTTTTTTTATTGGGCTATATTAAATCATTGCGGTCTATGCCAATAAGCCGGCGAAGTAAGACGAGCTTAGAGCCAATATCGAACGAGAAATATCGGCCGTATTCGTCAAAATTTCCGGCCTAACTAGGTTCAACGTATCGACCGCTTCACACGTTTCCGTGTTGGACATATCAAGGAAGTTAATTTCCATTCATAAATTTTTTGATAGTTATTCAAGTCAATTTATACAAATTTTGGTGAGATATCTCAAGTAGTTTGAATTTTATTTAAAAACGAGCTGTTCCCGCCCGGCTTCGCCCATGATACAACTGATTCAGGAGGAGGATAAAATCTGTGTAAACCAAGCCTTATCAGTTAACTCCCCAGGGCTAGCGTGCCCATTTAAGTCTTCACTTTAAGAATTAAGTTAAATGAATTGAAAAAATATTTATTTCCTATCTTTCAAACCACAACCAACTAGGTACATCCACAAAATTTCATCGAAATCAGTTGAATAGTATCGGATATCGACAACAGCAAAATCTCGATGAAATCGGTTAAGTGGCTTAGAAGATCGACAATAGCGCCACCTATCGATTCCAAACCTACCCCATCTTTCCAGTTGCAAGCAACCATACACAACCACAAAATTTCATTGAAATCAGTTGAGTTGTTTCGGACATCGACAACAGCGCCACCTATCGCGACTGGCCAATTTCCGCCGTCGCCACGGAATTTCTGTTTCGGTCGAGTCGATTTTACTCTCAAGTCGCGCCTGCGCCTATAGATGTTTCACATCACATAAATTCATGTAGAATTCTGATAAACACGATATCACTGTATATTGCGATTAAAATTTAAAAAAAAAATCCCAGTAAAAAATGTATTTACCATTAATTTTTTATGAATTTTTCAATTTCCTTTTAAAATTTTCCAAATTTCTTGACGTTTAAACCTTCCTCAGGTGGACACAGACATAACAAAGAAAAGGTAGCTCAAATTGGACGATCCGTTCTCGAGTGATGGGCGTTCTTACGGATGCAACTTTGTTTTTTATATATAGACGCAGTTGTCAAGTCTCCAATGAAATACCCTTTATAAAGAAGATATTTTCTTGAATTGGATTTATTTATTTTTTCTTAATTTTGACTTTTATACATTTTTGAGCTTGTAACAAAAACTAGTGGAAAATATTTAAAATGGCGACTTTCTAAAACGCATAGCCAATTATTTTTCTATCGGTGGGATGTGGTTTTATAGGGTGAAGAATGAACATGGTCCATTTGGTACTCCTACTGTCTTGTAGAAAATAATAACCTGTCCTGAAAAATATAAAACCTCGGGCCTCTCTAAAAAAAAATGACACCTCCAAATAAATTCATTTAACTCGCCTCTCTCTGATTTTAAATCATGGCAATCATGGCTCGACTGGTAAGCGCTTTCACCCGAAACGCCCAGCAGACAACGCACATTACAGTAGATCGGGGATAACGTCCTTTCGCATGGTGCTAAAACTATTACCGACCATTTCATTGGATTACATAGCAATCATCCAACAATCATCCACCAACCCCTGCATGTGTGATATAACATTTAATCGCACTAACCAGTGAAAAGTTACGTATATTCAGCAAGATTTTAATCAACCTACTCGGAGATAATCCTCTGCGAAAAATAATTACGCTAGCAATGCAATTTTATTAGTTAATGGCAAATTACAGCAGTTTATTAATTGTTCCAATCGTTCCCCACAGTGGCCAACATCATCAGCTAATGAGGACGTAATTATTTGCCTTCCATTATAACAATGATAATGATGACTATATTCACGGCATGGTACGCGACAATGACACAGACACACCAGGAACCATCAGTATACTCAGGTTCAGGCGACATACAAAGACAAACACACACGAGGAGGAGCAGGACACAATGCGAGCACAATTAACCGAAAAAAAAAGCAGCAAAAATATCTCCCGCTCTGGCGTGTGTCGGTATCGGTACTGACGTTGGCATTTAATTCAGGCGACCTCCGCGCTCCGCCACCGCTTCCATTCGCTGCACTCGCTGGCTCTGGTAACATAATTACGCCAATAAAAGTGCTTTAAATCGATTTTAACAATATTTTATTTGATACCAATTTTAATAAATCGAATCGCCGCTGAATATTGTACCGCGAACCGATAATCCACCTCACCTCCTCCCCTCAGTGACTAACCTACATCTAGATATATCCCTGTGTATAAATATCACCGCAGAGCATCAGGATATCACATTTAACACCAAGCAAATTGTGTCCCGGTTTTGGCTGTTCTTTTTTTTTTGTTCTCTCGTCGATTTTAATTGTATCCCTCCGCCCCCTTGCGCCTGGACAACCAAAAATAATTGCATAAAACCACTGTGCGTGAGTGAGTTGTATAGTGCACAGTTCGATGGGTGGTGTGTATTAAAAATACATATCTGAGATCCTGGAACGACAAACTATATCGAATTGCCATTTAAAAGGATACATGGGGATTACCTGATAAAAAGTGGGTGGCGCGGTCGTAGGACATTCTTCACAGTTGGCTTAATGTGGAATTTAGTGCGGCAAAACGATGGCCGCGATGGTATTCGTATTGGTGAATGCTGCTGCCGCGACAACAACATCCCCGGGAATGTTTTGCGGTTTGGTTTAATTTTATGGTACGCAACAATTTAGGCGCGCGAATTACATGGGCGCACCAGCTCATCCTACCCGCCCGTAATCAATGGCGTGGTGTTGAATTAATTGGCGGCTAAAATGGACCGGACATAACACAAACAGTTTAAAAAAATATACTGACATAAAACGCTTTATGTGTTTTTATTTTAATTTGTCCTGTATTATAAAGATTTTTGTGCTAAATTTTTTTTTTTTTTTTGTCGCACGTTGTTCGATTTGGGGCTGTTGGTGGCTGTTTGTGTGTTTTTTTTTAATGCAGCGGCTAAATTGCGTACATAAACCGATCTGTTCCGATTCAATGTGGCGTGCAGGATTTTTGTTGAATTAGTGTTGAAAAATTGGAACAAAACCGTGCGACCACATCGGAAATATTGGTTTAATTTGCCGCAGAAAACAAATGACGAATAAAATAAATTTTAATAAATTTGATTTGTTTGATTGAATGGACAGTTTTTTGAAGGGGAAAATAATGCAATATTGGATCTGCAAATTGAATTTATTTGCTGGCAGGAAGTGTGGGTCTATGTGACTTTGATGGGCATTAAAGAACCTTGTAGGCGAAGTGACATTGCTAAATATTCACCGCGTTGTATATTTTTGTTGCAAGGGTTGGTGTTCACCCGATTGACCCAAATTTAAATTTATGGGTTTGTCATATAATATGCAATTGTTTTGAGTGGTCGTTGTGTCAGTATAAGTATGCATGCGTCAGTCGTCTTTGGTCCCAAATTTCGGAATCTCTATCTGACGATGGCATAAATATGAGCTACACTTGAGCCTCCTCCACAAACCCCCACACGCCCAATACAAAAACCACCAACTTCTTGAAAAAACAGCCACTCAAAACAAATCCATCCTAATAATATGCAATATATTTCAATTTACATTAACTCTGCAGAATATTCATACCAACTTAACAGAACTCTGTACTGATCAACCTAACCCCTCTTTTGACCGCCGTACAATTCGGCCGGTGTGGGAATATCTTCGATGAAAAAGTTCGCCGGAATATAATGGAAAATCTTCTTTAACACATCCAGCAGAATGTTCTCTATCGTCTGAGTGATAACCGTGTACAAGGCGTCCGCCAGCATTTTCCAATTGTCGTTGAAGAACTTGTTTGTGCTGTCCTCTGTAAGTGCATGCATTTATTGTACAATCGGCTTGCTGTTAGAAGAAGTACTCACCTAGAACCTTATTTCCATTAAAGAGATTTGAAAAATGCGATTTCAGACCATCCAACCGGAAGTCCACATGAACGTTCGTCACATTGTAGAAGGTGAAGCCGCCCTTTTCGTAGAGGTGTGTTTTTGTGCCCATTATCACTGTCATGTTTTCTAAAAGGAACGCATTACATACAAAATATCACATAATGTACCATATACAAACCCGCATCAAGAAGGACCTTCCCCTTGCCATTCAATGGAATCAGCAATATTCGTCCAAAGAGGCTATAGTCACCTACGAGTTTCATAGTCGGCAGCATGAATGTCGTCTTCCAACTGTAGTCCTTCGGGTAGACTCTGTGAAGATGTGCAAGAATAGTGAACAGTAGCAATTTGCATCTTATGTATTTACATGCTCTCCAAGACGTTGGTCTTTCCGAAGCCCAGAATTTTGATGTTCGACAGTTCGACTTTGAGGTTTATTGCCTGACTGTTGCCCTGGTTGATTTTGATGCGGTTTAAGTGAAACGGGTCGAAGCTTTTGATTGTGTCAAGGCCCGGAATTCCTAACAAAAAAAAGGGAAAAGTGCTCAAAAGAAGTCTGATGAAAAAGAAAAGGGATACAAACCTGTTCCTAATTGGTCGAATAATTGTTGAATGCTTTGTGTGGAGCATTGCAGGAAGTCCTTCTCGGCTATGCGACACTGCTTGATATATTCTGCTGTAAGTAATCCAAGCATTTGCAGTTATGAGTTCAAAATGATTGAGATCGTCTAATGTTTTTATATAGTAGGAAGGCTTGAAGGAAGTATGACTTTCTCCTATCGCTGTTTTGCAAACAGGTTAATTTAAGTGCGAATCCGTAGGTTTTTCATAGGTTCCCATAGCGTCATAGTGTCATAAACACCAAGGGCATCACGTCGGATCTACATTGATCTAAGTTTATCCTGTCTCACCAACCCACTTACCTATAACCTAACTTAAAGTTCGAATGATTTAGAGATAAATACTTTTAACTAAACCTTTTTATGGAAATGAGTCAAGAGTTAAGAGTCCTTAAATGTCGTAGATCGAAATGCATTTAGATAATTTGCAAGGATCATTCGGAATCGCATGGTATTTTGAGCAGAATACGATGATCAGTCTTTGACTTCGTTTTCGAGACGCGACCTAGAAGAAAAAATGGGAGGATTAAATTAAACACTCGCGATTCGTCGCCGGAACTCAGTCGAATAGGGTGTTAGACTATTGAGCGATTGGTCGGGAAATTATATACTAAGGACTAGTCCTCTGACCCACCTGTTGCTAACGTCTGGTGAATTTTACAATGTTATCCCGAGTCCGACTTCAATGAGAAGCTGTCCATTCATATTCTCAGATGTAATTTGTTTAGCAAGGATAGAATTTGAGTACTAGCATTTACAAAAATTCGTAGTTATTTTTTTTTTTATTTTTGAGACGAAAGGTAAGGACTTACAATTTTATGCCAAATTCAAAAGGCTGCATTGAGAAGTTCTTTCAAAACCTTTTTACTGTAAGGGGTAATTTTTCTTTTCCGGGGATCGAACTGGATACCCTTCGCTCAGTAGTACAGTTCACTTGCCACTGAGCAACTATACAAATTTGTAATCGGGTTTGTACAATTTTTAATTATTTTTACAAAATTGAAGCTTGCGTTACACAAATCAATGATATTTAAAAAAGTTCCCGTTGGTAGATCAGTTTTTTTTTTTTAAGTTGTGAGAGGTTCAAAACTTTTGGTGGAGGTACATCTTTCAGAACTACACACAAATATGTCTTGAAAAATTACTCACTTTTCAAACTCCGTCCACAAGCTTATATAAAAAAAAATCTGCCAGACTCGTGGTCTCCATTTTTCAATTATCTGTGCATGCCCTACCAAAAGACACAATCGCCTATAAAATTCCTTGACAGGCGATTTTTAATTCTTATGGAACTGTCAAGCTCAGACCATGGGCAAACTGGGCTTCCGAAGTGTCGTAATTTTATATTAAAAACTGCGACACTTTGTTTCTTTTTTCTTTCCAGTGTTATAACTACTTTTGTAGGAACGTATTTTTTGAAATCCTGCAATTTGCAGAAATATAGTGTTGGAACTATGAATTTATCAAGTGCGGTAAAAAAAAACTTCCCAACAATTGTAGAGGCAGGTCCTTTTTGAAACAAGGCGTGGAAAGAAAGGGAAATTTTAACGATTGGTGAGGGAATTTTTATGTCAATCGTCGGCCAACACTGAGTGCAGTGTTCATGTTCTTAGGGGCAGGAGGTAAAGTCCGATTTTGTCACCATTAAGAATAAGGATTTTACTAAAGTTGCTGAAAATTTGAAATCCCTGAACAACGGGCTTGAAAACCTGTTTGCTAACGATCGTTGGTGAGTGAAATGTTTTGAAAAACCAAGAGTGCGCTAATGAAGTGTTTAATGAATTAAAATAATGAAATATTAACATGACATTGACATTTCTGACTTGTAGGACTCAGTAAAGTAGGCTTTGCTGAGTCTTATAAGACAGAAATGGAATTCTCCGTGATTAGGATAAAAAGGGGTACAAAAGAGTAGAGTCTCATACTACACTAGGAAACGATGCCACTCTGAAAATTCTGGGTATAGAAACTCTTGTCAGTTTTATACATAATTTGATTACAAAAAACTGGAAGCATTAAATAATTTATTCATCGAATTTTCATGTGGACAAAATGCTATAAATAAATAAATAAATAAGAAATCTAGCGAAAGCTGTGAACGTTCTCATTTGATGAATATAACAATCAAACAACTTTTGATGAATTTAGATAAATAAATAGATGCAATTTGTCCGTAAGCCTAGCTCAGAAGCAAGGTAGACAGATACGGATTCCGGAAAAACAATTAGCAGAACAGCGACAAGGGGATTGTGACTATGGGTTCACAGTATATCTTGTCACTGACATAGCTCCTGAGTCCTGTCAAAAAGGGTTGCTCTACAAATTTTGCTATGATACGATATATGATGGTTTTATATTTTTGGGATCATTTTGGTGCCCAGCTTGAACCTCAAAAGTCCCTTCAAAAACCCAGTCCTAATCGCCACCCTCACTCAGCAAACGCTATATCGCACAAACAAATCATTTAAACCTGATTGGCTCCTTTCGGTATAACCAACTTGAATACCCAATTCCAGAAAAGCAAGTTTACCCAAATTACATCTATCAGCGCACACAACTAATCTAATCATAGCCTATCGACGCTCACATATGGATCTTAAAAAGCTGACAAGTCCACTTGCGCGCAATAGGCCACAACCACCAGATATATGTATTTCTAAAAAAAAACTGAATCAATTAAAAAGTCGTTTCGACCCCATAACTAAATTTGCCACCATCAGCCATCACACTGCAGGCAGTTATTGCCTTGCTCACACAAGGCACAATCAAAAGCGCGCACACACCGCCGCCATCAGGAGACCATTAGTTGCTGCTCCCGATCGCTGCCTTTAATGTCATAGTTATTAACATTTCAACATCCAATAGCAGTTAACTGCGACCATAAGTAACGACTCTCGTAATAGTAAAACTTGACATTATAAAAGCGGCTATTGCGACACGTCCAATCTTTGGCAATCCATTGGCACACTACACTGAGCGAGCATTTGATTATCCTTGGCTGCACGACAACTGACGCTGCAAAACGACTCCCAATTTGAGGCACCATTGTCTAGCGTGAAAGTCACCCTAATCACAGGTATTTGGGGCACGTTCCCACTTAAAACATTTTTTTTTTAAATTTTAAACAAACCCTCCAATCACGATCGCGACTTACGTTGATCTGTGAGAAAGCGTTCGTATTGCGCCTCCTCGTGCACATCGGCGGCCATCGCGATGGCAAGAATACCCGCCGACAACAAGAACTTCGAATAGAACCGCACCCTGGAGTTCATCTTCTTTCGCACAATAACTTCTTAAATGCACTTCCGAAACTTTCAATTTCTTTTCGCGAGTACCACCTGGGTTCTGGTATACGATAGTGGGTAATCCGCACGACCGACTTCCACAATTACAAATGCGCCTCGGTCTGCACGCGACAATTCAATTATATAACTTTACGACGACGAATATTCGCCGCACTTGCATCCGATGCTGGACAAGTCGGTTAGGAGGTGAACAGACGCAAGCCCAATGAGAGTAACAGCTGGTAACTGCTAAGGCTAACTACAACAACTTGTCTATACGAGACGCGTATATCTCGGCAAAGTGTTTGCTCAAAATTAAAACGGCATCATATGGCAAATGTTGCACCATAGCGACTTTGCGAAGGGGGTGGCTATGGGGCAGCAGCAGCAGGCTGGGATGTGATAGCCTTTGAGGTGGAAAATGTACACGACAGACGCATGTATGCATTAGCAAAGGCGAAGCTCTTTCGGAAAATGAAAAAAAAAAAGGTAAACAGCGGAACGACGACCACCTCCAATGTGACTGCGACTGTATTTGTATGGTGGCATTTGTGCGCTGCGGACTGCGGAGAACTGGTTAACTGTGAGTTTTTCACATTTGCACAATTTTTACGAGAACAGAAAATAATTTCCATTGCTCAATGCGTCGCTGGCTGTGTCTCTGATGGGGCTGCGGATGGTGCACTTTCCGACGGAACAAATGAGCTTGTTGCCAGAAACGATGTAATGCATTAGAATTTGGAAATACTCGTGCGAGTCACAGAGTCAGTGACATGGACTAGTGCGTTGTCTGTGGATTGTGGAGTAGGCAAATTTTTGTGTTACGAAATTTTCGGATCAAATGATCGCTGCATATACACAGATTGGTCATTAGAGTTGGGAAATGTCTTTGCTCACATGCAACTGCTGTCAGAATTGGATTGAGCAATCGCATCGGGGAGGTGAGTATGTATAGTTTTGAGATTTAAGTATTCGTTCAAAGGCCTCAGACTCAACGAAATTTACGAGGTTCAGAAGCGCAATAGTATCTACTTTTGAGGCGGAGGATCGGTTTTCCAAAATCTGGGCTCAATTTGACGATTTAACAAGCTCTTTTTCTACAGGCCAAAATACAAAAGACAAGGAAAAAAAAATTAAAATATGGAAGTAGTCGCTGTGAGTCGCTGAAAAATCTGACGCTCCCGATAAATTTAACACAAATTTGTAAATTTTATGAAATTCTTTACTGCTACCCACGTTCGATTAAAATACAAATGCAAGGGCCGAAAAACAAAATAAAAATAAAAATATGGAGGTAGTTTGCGTTCGTAAAAATGTCACCTCGCTGGAAAGAAAGTGGCTGGAAAATCTGACGCTCCTAATAAATTTATATGACAATTTTACGACCTCGTTTTCTACTGCCCACAGTCGACCATAATTCAAAAGCAAGGGAAGACAAAAAAGGAAGTAGTTTGCGCTCGAAAAAATTCCGCCTCGCTGAACAGAGAGTCGCTGGAAAATCTGACGCCCCATCTTATTAAACACAAATTGAGCATTCATTTTCTATAACACGATTTCGCCCAGATTAGTGCTGCCAATCCATGGTGATATTAGAAAAAAATCCCTCTATTTCGTCTATCATTATATTTCTATCTCGTTTCGATCCCGAACAAGGAGAGAGAAAAAAATCCGCCAAACTGCTAAATTTGCAGCAATTTACATCGAACCAATCCAACCCGATTGTGCTCCATGGACCACATGAGCAAACAAAAAAAATCTTGTGTCAAGCGAATGTCCAACCAGGAATATAAATGTTTTACTAAACCGTCGTTATATTTTGACATCCCTTCAATTTATATCACACCATCAGGATGTCCATGGTGTAAATGGTCCCGAATATCACTGGGAATGCGTTTATTCCTTCTTTTTTTTTTTTGCTCGCTGGCTTCCATTTTGTAGAAATGTATATGCAGATATCGGAAGCGTTTAAAAGTGTCCGCTTCATGAGTTATGCAATCCCAACTGGGACCCGTCGTTTACTACAGCGGAACACAGCGTGGTGGGGTCCTTTTTCGGGCAAAACAGAAAATAAAAAAAATCGTCCGCCGCACTGGTGTTCATTTTTAACTTAATTGTGAAAAAGTTTCCGAGTTTTTTGATCCCATGTACCTTTCTTTTTTGTTCGACCGGCGACATGTGATTGCCGACATCAAGCATTTTTTTTGATGGTTGCTCCTATTGGACAAACGTTTACCAGGGAATATCGGACGGCCCAATAACTGGCGATAAGGGTCAGGGCAGTCCAGAGTCCATAAGAACGTGATTAATGGCCTTTAATTATGTCAGACTGGCAAGAACCAGTCTTGCAATACCGCCGTGGCGTCATAAATTTCCCGCACCAATAGGTTAGGTACCTATCCCTGTGCAATACTGTCCAAAAACGGCTTTTTCGTCGATGCATTCCTTCGGACGTATACACCAGAACAGCGCGCTCATTCAACTGCATTTAATGCACCTGACCTTAGAAGGCGTCTCGTCTACGATTGCGTGGTAATAAATTTAAATTTCCAACTGCCACAAGGACATTCTACATAAACATTCTAACCAGTTTTTGTGTTAGATCCTTTTACTTTGGTGCGGTTCGTCTGCTTATTGATTTATGTGTGCCCACTAGGGTGAATGTAATCAACTAAGACAACAAAATCCAATCTCATAGCCGCAAGGAGAAGGAGTACACAAAAAAGTCCGCATGGTATATTCAAAACAATGTCCCGACACCACCCCCTTACAAGACCATGACTATAATTTAATCCTTGCAAATTATGCAGAGTTTAAAAGTTAAATGAATAACGAACGAGTAGTAGCTGCACATCCTTTATTTTTTTTTTCTCTTGTTTGCTTTACCCGGGGAACCCAACCGAACCCGACCGAACCCTTTTTGCAGCAGCTCCCCCTGGGTCCTGTTTATAAACTCGCCATTTTCGCCCATCGGCTGTTTCGGTATAGGACAGTGCTGCTCTTGGTTCGATGGTGTGTAAAGTGTCCTTAATTCTCAATTCATATGCAAATTTATTTTATCGCCATTGCATCGTCACTCAAAATGGAAAATCATCGCAGCAATTCGTCGTTCTGTCCTCCACATATATATACAGTTGAAAGAGGGCAAACACACACACCCACACACGGCGCTATTGGAATTTATAGCCTGCTCCAACCCTTGGTGCGTGGTACGACGATCCGGGAGTTTTAGTTTGTCGGCGCTCGGCGTCCTCGTCGTCGTCATCGTTCATTGTAACAGGAGAGTGACTTTAGGAATTCCCTCATCGAGGACGACACGGGGAGAATTGTTTTTCCACACCACAACCACAGCCAGCGAAGAGAAATTGTCGTCGTTGCTTTGCTATAATACTCGAGGATAATCACCCGCCCGCCAAACCCTCACAAGTCGATTTGACGATGATTACCGTCACGGTGCTGGAGCGACGACGGGTGCGGATGGCGGCTTAAATATGGAAATGTAACCGGGCTATTTTGCGAATGAAAATTCAATCATTACACTTCATCAGTGAGACCGTGTGAGCCAAATGACGTGGCTGATGACATGGTGTGAGCTGATGTTTTCCTACTTCTGCCCGGAACTGCTTTTCTATACAGTTGTGTATAGGTGCATGGCTTTGGAAAGTCGAAAACGATGTTCTTTGGCTGCGGAGTTCTTTGCACTTTGCATAAGGATTTGCGTGCGGTCGACCTTGCAGTTTCCGACCGAAAGCTGGCTTATTTAAGTTTGGGTAATCGATTTCTGTTGAAAGATGGTTGGGTTTTAAGTTGGCAGTGCTGCTTGTCAGTCGCATAGGTCTGGCAAAGTTCAGGATCGTTTTAGACTCTCCTTAGATACGCGGAATATGTAAAAATAAAAAATAAAAGCGCTTCAGGTTGGCCCATCACTCCATTTTTTGATCGACGCGTGAGTGATCGAAGCAGGAGAGAGTGACATTACAATTTGGTATCCTTCGAAAACTTATCTCGACTATTTGGTTGACACTTGTTTCCCATTTTGTGGCTTCCATTTGTCGCCAACTTCTTTCCCGTCAATTTAAAGTGCAAATATCTTTTTTTTACTTTACTTTTGGTGGCCCATACAGTCCGGGGTGGATCACGACCCCAGCCAAATATCTACACCCCTTCTTAAAGAGACCGCTTACAAGCTTTTCGATTTCATTTCGCCATATTAAGAACCCCGAGCCACTTCATTCAGAGTCTTGGCAAATCTAAGGTCTATCGACTCCCAATATCTGCCAAAAACAACTCGTCTTTTACCGCCCCCTCCCCCTTCCTTTCAAGTGGAACACTCCCTAACCAACCCGCACAACCCCAGGAACACGAGCCATCATCATCCTCTTAAGACAAAAAGACAAGGCAAGTGGGGGGGCGGACCCACCCAACCCACACATCTTCATGCAATCTTTCCGTTGAAACTATTCCAATATAAAAAGATGAGATATTTACTTTAACGCTTGAATGCACCTTTTTCTTCGTCTAAATGAATTTGCAAGGACGATTCTATAGAAGGGAAAGGAGAAGAAAAAAAATCCCCCTTCCTACACACAAAAGGATATCGCCAAAGAACACAACGAGACGACGAAACACCATAATCCCCAACGTCTTGACTGAGTGAGAGAAGTAAGCAAGAAACGTGTCCAGGCGCAGATAGGGAGCGGCTCTCTCGTACATAAAATAACTACTCATGCTTTTGATGCATCGTATACCGGCCGGTTGGGGTCCTGACTTTTATCGTGTTTTCCCGTCAGTTGTATCCTTTTCTTTTATTTTATTTTTTTTTATTTTGTGTGCGCGACTACTCGTTCATGTCGTATTTGCTGTGCAACTGTGCGGGGAAATTGATTCCCTTCGGGCTGAAAGGCAAAAAATAGGAACCCCCCCCCCCACCCCCCTCCAGGAATTGCACATAGAAAATCTGTGCATCGACACTGTACCCGTATATAGGCTTCGATGGGCGGTCTAGTGCACTCAGACAAGACTGAGGCTACACAAAAACGCTAAAGAAGAAGGATTTCAGAATTTGTGTCCAGCACACATCGTCTTAGGCGGCCGGCGCTGCTGCTGGTTTGTTGCAGTTGCGATTTTTAAATAGAAGCCATATATCAGGATCTATGTCATTGTGCGGTCTAATGCCTGGTCGGGCGTTGGTCGATGTCCAATTTTTAGTGGGCTGGGCGGGTTGGCTGTACGTGAGGTTTACCTACGACCGGAAGGTCGCAATGATAACAATCGCTGTGAAATGATTTCCTTCCTTTAGACGGACGAAGAACCTGCAACCCTAAGCTGTAAATGTCTTAAGGAATATCATGATGAAGCAGTTGTGAGCAGTTTTCTGTTTTTTTTTTTTTTTTTTTTTTCGCTCATCGCGATATGGAAGAGGGTGAACCTTGTTCATTTACCCTGACAAATGTTATTATCTACCCTGGGTGAGTTGTTGCAGCCCAGGTACTTGTATGGGGAGGTTTGTTGTTGCCTTGAATCGATTGAGGGGCGGTTGGGTGCTGGGCAATTTATCGTTGCACTGATGTAAGCAAATGTTTGCATTACAAGGTGTTCCCAATTGGATTGAGGCAATTGATGACAGTTGCTAGTTGCATATGGTTTGTGTCTTAGATAAGGTTTTGAATAGGCATGGTTTCCATGGGGACATTCAAGAATCTAGTTATCTAAAGTCCAGTAGATTGGTCGGGATAAGATGTAGCCTGAACGCAAAACCTATAGATTGGTCCGGGTGTCACTTTTCCTATACGTCATCCACATATATCCGAACTGTCAACTCAGTACCCACTACTCCGTCAAGAATTTCTTGACTATATTCGACGGCCGATATGACCGATTTCAGCCGATCAAAATCGAGATACATCTGGTTAGACAGCTGTCAGAAATACTAAACTAGATACTTGAACGTCCCAAATGAATTCAAAAGTATAAATGCTCCAGAGATATCAGAGAAATTTCCTACTTCAGTCAATTTGCAGTCCAAAGTGCAGTGGCGTACGCAGGGGGGTTCAAGGGGCTTGCAAAACTCCCACAAAAAATAGTTCGGCGTACGCTACAATGCAAAGGTGCAACGACTTTGGTTGGGGCGGTGTTTGCAATTTTAATTTATTTTAGAATACCCATTTTAGGGGCACATATTGAAATTTGATGGAAATTCATTCATTTCGAATATCCCTCCTACCACAAAATTGGGACGACGCCGACGTCTGATTGTGTATCTTCAGAAAAAAACTGTCGCCCTACAATAAACCACCATTCCGAGAGAAAATACCACCCAAATTAATTTAACAAGTGAAATATCCTTCCGGTCCCTCATCGCCTGAACTGCCGCCATAAAAACTCAGGTTATGGCATACGCAAATTGATATTAACAGCGGTCATAATGCAGCGCTCTAATTTACATTGTCATTCATTCGGTCGTCACGTTCGCACCTTAAAAACCAACGACGTTTAAGTATGCAAATTAAGACATTAATATGTTTCATCGCACAGCCACAAACAAAAAAAATATCCCCCCCCTCCCGCTGGCACGCACTTGTTGTGCCAGTCATGTAAACTAAGTTGTTAACAGCTCACTTTAGGACCCAATTCACTTCACACCAAACGACATCGTAAAAAATGGAAAATAAACCCACCGAGCACCACTTACGGTCGAATCAAAAATTTAAATGCCATTATTATTATTATTTTCATTTTATATAAATGTATTTTTTTATTGGCCGACAACAACGACAACAGACAAAAAAAAAAAGGACGAAAAAGGGATTTTACTCTTGTTTACCCAAACAATTGCTTTCTTGTTGGCGCAGTGTCATTATTTTTAAGGACGACAAAATGTTACCACCAAAAGGTCGATCCCCCGGGGGCAACCCTCCGTGGAGAAACGGACACATGGAATCGGCATACGTGGTGCGATGCTTCTGTAAAAGGACTAAAGAGCAATTCTATTATATTCAACTAAATCAATTTCAATTCATTCGGTTTTCGATCAGTTTCCAAGTTTACCAGTCCCCCCACATTTTTGTGAAAGGATAACAGTAGCACTAACTACCAAATCTTTTCGGTGGGTGTGGCTGGGGGCGACGTTATTCGAACAATTGACATAATGGACTGAGGATTACGAACAAAAAGATAACCAAGCAGGACAAAGGGGATCTCCGAAAGAATAACTGCTGTCCGAGAGAAAGTGATATAATTGGAATCTATTGTCCAGAAATTTAACCTCTGTCCGACACAATCAGCCAGAAATTACATCCGCCCTCAAGAAAGTCGTAGCAGTCATCAGAAAATCGCTTTCAAAGGGTGAGTGGTCCTTTTGACTGCATTAGGGGAGCTCTTACTCTACACTTTAATTAGTTGTTTCAATTGCAAAGAGCCTTTGCTTGTTTACCCAGGCAACATTCCAACAGCCGTACGTAACTTCTTTCCATATATCCTTGTTGCGATAATACACACAAACAATTTTAATGCTACTTTCGAAGACAGGCAACTTTGAATATCATTGATTGGCTTCCATTGATGGATAGGGTTGATGGCATCCATCCTCTCGTGTAAAGCCTTTTCCTGTTTATTGACATGGAATCGACTTTAAAAGCTTTAAATGTGCCCCATTCCCATTCGGTCTGTGCGGGGCTTGAAACTATTTTCTATGCTACAGTGCTGGTTACACACTTTAGAGCCCCTCGCACCACTGGCGCACTGCTGGTATTGCTTGAACAGCTTAGGTTTCATCATCATCGTCATCATCATCATCATCAGTCGAAACCTTAGCAAATAATTTGAAAAACAAACACTGACGGGTGATGCTGATGATACACAAGCACAGTATCTTCTAGCTGCTGTTGGTGTTGTGCGCCGCCTTTGCAATCGCACACACTTCGATGTTATCCTTTGCGGCGAAAGCGGTGCACCTTAAAGTTTACCACCCCCGGCATCGTCGTATACACTGGCTGTGTCTATACTGTGAGGAGAGATCACTTCAAGTTCAACTCAAACAAAATGTTTTCCCTTCGACTTTGCTCGCTGGTTTCCTGTGGGAGAAGCACAACAAGACGAAGATGAATAACTGGGATAAAATGGGTGCGGATGCATCCTTCGTCACTATAAGTTCACAGCAAAAGTATATGGCCTGCAACGGGTGTGCGAGGGGATAAATGCGATCAGTGGGATTTAACACCCGAGACAAATCCTTTACCTTTCCAAGAGTGCAAATGATATTACGAGTACAATTTATATATGTGTTTGTCTGTGCTTATGCAGTTCTGACTCTGATGTCGAGGGATATGTGGGCGGTTTGGTGAAAGGTTTATCGTGTCACATTTGGAAAGTGGGTTGTCGCCAAGCTGGGGTTTTCTGCGTTTTTCAAGGGTAACCTGGAGGGTTCTTCTCTTAACCTTGCTAAATGGAAACGTGCGGTTTTATTGCACCGCGGATGTGGATTTTATTCGAGGCGGGGTGGTTTACAAGGAGGTTTCGTTTGAACTATGATTTTGGCCGCTTTTTAAATTGTTGAAATAGGTAGCTAGGTTCGCCAAAGTTCCCTTTTTTTAGGTAGAGTTTTTTACAAGGAAGCTTCGTTTGAACTGCATTTTTGATTCCTCGCTTTTTGATCAGCAGATTGAGCATAGGTCCGCCAAGAGTTCTCTTTTTTGAGGCAGAGTTAGTTTTCAAGGAGGTTTCGTTTGAATTGCGTTCTTGACCGCTTGCTTCTTGACTTGTTGAAGCAGATTGAGCATAGGTTCGCCAAAAGTTCCCTTTTTTGAGGCAGAGGTGGTTTACGAGGAGGTTTTGTTTGAGCTAAGTTTTTGACCGCTCGCTTCTTAACTTGCTGAAGCAGATTGAGCTTAGGTCCGCCAAAAGTTCCTTTTTTTTTAGGCAGAGGTGGATTACAACGAGGTTTTGTTTGAACTAAGTTTTTGACCACTCGCTTTTTGACTTGTTGAAGCAAATAGAGCTCAAATCCGCAAAAAGTTATCTTTTTTAGGGCAATCAATATGTTTACAATTTTGGCTTCCTCTCAAAGCTGAATCGATATTTCGCTGTATTGTAATCATGCAACGGAAAGTACCCTTTATCTAGGAGCATTCAACTGAGCCTTGCGCAATGTTTGAGGAACAGAGGCAGAGAACGAAGTTGGATAAAATATTTTCACAATTTGTGGAAACACGTTTTTATAACTGAATTTTTTAGTACATTTTAGGCGCTCTTGGGGCTTTCGAAACATGAATTCTGGCAGGAATTTTAAAACTTTTGGATCATATTTGGGTAACAAGATTAAGGTTTTGGGTTGCTAAGCAAATTCTGACTCGTTTCTGAGTCGATGTGGTTGTGATGCGTTGAGGCTATCGTGAGTATTTAGGCGTATATACCTAGGCTTGTTTTGTGATGCGATTTTTTACATTTTTTTTTTTCCAAATTTTGGACCCAATTTTTGTTACGCTTTTTTGTGTTTTTTAGGAACGATTTAAGAAACGATTGTTGGGGACCTATTTAACTAGGATCTTTTTTTTGTGAATTTTTACATTTGTTCTCAATTTTTGGAACTTTTGATTTTTTCTAGGAATAATTCTTCGTTTTGAAATTCTTTTATGCAGTTATTTTGACATCTTGAAAAGAGCTTTTTAAAAGAGGTTGAAAACTGCTTTTTATAAACATTTAATAGCCATTTTTTGAAAGAGTTTCATTTGCGACCATAGCATTAGCTTTTGAGTACTGTTCGTTTGGGTGGATTCTTATTTCTGAAATGCATGAAAAGTGCCTTAAAAAATATGTGAAGCCTTTTCAGGACAGTTCTATACTTTCAGGTGTTTTTCTGAAATTCCCAAGAGATGGACCAGTGACAAAAAGACATTCTGAAGTTGCGTTTTTCTACCAGAAACAACCGCGTAGTAAACGGATATGCAATCCACTAGCTGCAGTCCTTATGCGCGTTATATAATATATGTTAATCGTTTTTGTAAGACATATTTCGGTGTGTTTTTTGACGCGATTTGAATTGATTTGAATATCGAATTTTCCCACATTTTGAATCCTGAGTTTTCATGTTTTTCTGACGCTTACATACCTACGCAATTTGCTGCGTATTCAACATCGATTTTTAAAGCACTTCAAACGAGAATTTTGAGGCATATTTTTGCTCTTCTAATCAGCGTTTGGATAAATTTTTAAGACTTAATTTTCTCATGGCGCTTAGTTTTAAATTCTTGGCACCAGTTCAAGTTTTAAACTGCTTTTACTTAGTCGACATTTTTCGATGATAATGACATATTTTGGGAAGTTCTTTAAAGGTGATTTTTAAGATTCTTAAGCAATTTTTGTTGCTTTTTCTACAAGCAGTTTTTGTTTCATAATTAGGTACCTTTTAAAGCCGGTATTTTTGGCAAGGTCTTAACGAATTTATTTCATTTATGGGTAGGAAGTCTTGGAAAGCTCGTAGGCTGAGTTATATTAAGTAAGTGCTGCCAAATTTAATCAAATAATAGCCGGGTGTCCAAACCGAATTTAGTTACGATAAAGGCTGCTGCTTTTAGCCCTTAATCTGTAAGTACATCAGAACTTACTGATGTCTGCGAAATCTGCAGTATAAAAACCACTGACGACTTCAAAACATTTTGAAAGAAAAGCGGTTTTGGGTGTTTTTGGGAATTCTTTGTCCATATTCCCAAATTCTTTTGGGGACTTTAGTAAAAGTCTTAACAAAAAACTTGCGAATCGTTGTAAATGTTGAGAGACGATAGCGAGTTTGGACACCCCTGGTAGACGGATAACACTCTGGATTTCGTTTTTATTGCAAGATACCATTAAAATTGGTGTAAAAAATGAAAAGCAAATGTAAAATATCATCAGAAAAGTTTTAATAGGCTAGTTCAGCAGAGCTTCAACCCTCGATGATGGTCTCTGTAGGTGCTAAATTTCTAGCAGCGCCAAAATGAAGATTTTTCAGATCTGATCGTATTGAGAGTCCCGCCTATATGTATGCAATAAATTTTGTATTTTTATTATGTTCTTAAGTTACTGAGGTATTACTTCAGATATTCCTGAGTAAAAAATTCTAAAGCAAAACCTAGTTGACGAACAATTCTCAACCCAATCTATGTTTAAGGAAGCGATCAATCCCTGAATCATATCCCAAATCCATCGGAAGAATCCTACTATATTTAAAAGCAACAATTTTGTCATAGCTAAGTTGAAAACAATCGCCGCAGGTCTTTTTTCCCAGCCGCTTGATATAAAAATTTCACCAAAACCCAAATTAGCGCGACGGAACTTTTTTTCTTTCCTTTTTTATTACGGCTTTAAGTTTGCAACTATCTTAATTAAAATTTGCATTTTGTTAATTTTCCCATTCCCACTGTTCTATACATTTTTTTTTGTTTTTTGTTTTTGTTAATTCCCTGCCGCACATTTCTCATTCATAATCGCATTTACGTGGTGGTTGTGTTGGTCGTGGTGGGGAAGCCCGGCAAAAGTCTCTCAAAAAAACTTTTCTCATTGCCTGGTCCAAATTTTGTATAAGCCAAGCTGGATCATAAAACAGTACTGACCATGCAGTGCACCTATGTTCGGATTATAAAGCACACCGCACCGTCGCCCGTTCCTAGATTAATTTCAACTGAGTGTTGGCAATTGAAACCGGCCACAAGAGGTAGGAGGACACCCAGCCACCCACTTGGCCAACTGAATGAAATGAACAAATTAATAATAATACAGAAATGTACAAAATCCGCTTCCAAATGGGACGAGGCACAAAATAAGTAATTTCATTCCCAGAGAATATAGAAGAAGGCAAAAACTGAATGGAGGACGAGAGCGAGACAGACACAAAAACTCATTTCATGGGTCAAAAAGTATATCCTATCTGAGAAATGCCCGTGGCGGGGCTTCCCTTAACTTAGACCCAGACCGGCTTACTTATTTTGCTCTTCTTTTTTTTTTTGTCCAATTTTAATGCAGTTAGTGGTAGTTAACCTGGCGAGAGTGAGAGATGGCAATGGACAGATACAGCTGCGGGACAATTCAATTTCGCACAGATGTCCTTTGTTTCGTTTAGCTGGCTACAAAAGTCACAACGGTATACAGCAACAGAAGCACATTCCAAGGATAGGCAAGGACACATAATATTCGGTGACAATTGCGGATATTTTTTGCAGTGCCGCCTGGCATGGGCGCAACTCCTGCCGATTATGGTGATGATGATGACTACGGCGATTATAAGTGAATCCTTGTGAAGTACTCATATAGCTTTGGAAGCCGATTATCTTTTGGGCATTTTCTCTCAACGCTACCATCGTGTATATGGTTTCCAAGGGATGGTGTAATAAATGTAATCACATATGAAGCAAAGCCTGTCCAATCGGGACCTTTAAAATTAAGAAAATCCACCCACTATATTACTTTAATTAATAACCTCAACTATATGCCCGCACATCCTGATGGCAGTACTCGCATTTCATCCTTATTTAACTCCTTCGTCAGTTTTATTGAATTTTCCACTATACGAATAATCAAAAACGCTTAACCTCCTCTTCCGACTGAGTGCGTATAACTCGAGAAATCTTTCTCTCGGAAATCTCTGCAATCATCCATCATCACATCTATCTATGGTGTAACCCGAAAAGAATCTCGCAGCGACTCCCATTCCCAATCCGGCTGAACTTGCAAATTAGTTGTTGAAGAGCAAGTCGACTACGAAAATATCCTGCGTATTTCTCGAACAGTCTTCTTGTGGCATATTAAATTTAACTACCGACGGTGATGATGATGATGACGCCCTGGAGTAACTTTTTAATACATAAACACCGCCGCACACGGATTAGAGCGGAGCGCAAGCAGAAAACACAAAAAAAAAAGGGGGAAATAATTTTCTTAGAAAAGCACCGAAGAAGCCTTCACAAAGACGTAACCGACAAATTTTCTGCCTTTTCAGCGAATTGCAAGTTTATCCTGGCGCAAGGAAAACTCCTCCCTTCCGAAACTATGTGCGAGGAGTGTGTACGCCAGCCAGTGGCGGATGTACGCTATTTGGCGTGTGTGTAGCCTAAGCTCAAGCCAAGTGTAACTAATACGAATTCAAAAAAGCGTTCGTTCTGTATCAGAGGAATCTTGACGGAATCTTAGTTTAGAGGACTCTATATCACTTCCTTGTAGAGATTTTCATGTTCCTTTTTTTTTTTTTTTTTTTCGTTTCTTTGCAAATATTTTTCTTTATTCGAAAACGTCGAAGTGGATAAAGTTTTCGGCATAATACTGGCAAGATGGATGGCAAGCTGTATATCGCTTTGCCTAAGCTTGTTTTCTTCTTCGTTTTTGCTGCTCATTTTTTCGAAGAGTTTTCCATGTTTGAAATGGGATTTGATGGCATTTTATTGGGAATAATTTTTCGCCTTTTTTTATGATGGTGGCGGTGAGATCAAATTGAAAAATTGCAAAAGTTTGTTTTTGAAATTTTGAAAGCCGAAATTATAGTTCGCGAATTATAGCACTAACTTTGCAATAACATTTTGTAGAGGAGTGGACTGGGGAGAGGTTGGGAAAAATGAATAAATGTAGAGTTGGTTATGTCAGCAACAAGACGAGTGACATTTGAAGAGTTAGGGACGAGTTGGGGTCTCAGTTTTATGCAGACATGACTTTTGAAGAGCATAGATTTGTTTTAGTACAGATTTAGCTTAAAGCTAGTTAGCTCATACTCAAAGCCTTAATACTTCTTCGGGTCTACTACCTCGTACCAACATCTGACAAGGTTCAAGTAAGTAGTTATATATAATTTGTTTTCCAACTTTAGCTGTTCGAAAATGGTGTAGAATTGTACAAGATGTAGGTTTTCTCAATTTGTACTAAAAACTAAATTTTACACAAGCAAGGTTTGTATTTTCTTTGTTTAAACAATTTTTTCAAGTACGTAACAATTCGATCCCTAATATTGAGGTAATTCTTTAAAAAATATTTTTAGTGCCGAATTAGACCTAGGTGACAAAATTTGTATACCTTTTGATGGTTGTTACCGACGAGTTTCACGAATGCAGTACGAGGAACAATCTTATCAATTTCTCGCACGAAAGTAGAGGGAGTTTTTTTTAACGTTATTCATAAAATTGCCAACACTTTTTCAAGCAACAACCAATTAGACAAATGCCAAGTGATTTTTGATTATAATGATCAATATATTTTAAGCTTCCCTACCTATTAAAGAAAGCAATTTGTATCCTGAAGTAGTCAGCGGTAAGTCTTCTGGGCGCCAGTTTACTTTGGATTTTCTATGAATTTCCAAATTGTGGCGGTGATATTGTTATTGCCAATTAAACAAACAGCTTGTTAATGCATGTTTGACAAAATTTGTGCCATTAATTGCATAATTGGTAGCAAATTGATGTTTAAATTTTCGATATATTTTTTTGGAAGAATGCAGGCTTTAATTTATTTTTTACAGAGGTAGTATTGACACCGCTCTTTAATTTATTTTGTACAGAGGTAATAGCTCTTACTCTCCTGCATATTAGACTACCACTGTGACATAGAACCGTCTATTGAAAGGGGGGCCACATTTTCGAGTATCGAACAGGGGTCGAATTAACGCATCCGTGAGCGAGCAATACCTCACTGAATTTTGTGGATTTTACATGCAGAACAATAACAAATTCAGTCACTTGGTACTCGATCACGAATGAAATAATACAACCCCAGGTCAACGCTTTCCCAGCGATCAATTTTTAAATTCGCTATAAAGAAGTTCTAAGATTAAAACACGAAACCCATATCTTTTGTTTAAATTGTGCGTCCCTTAGGACCGTTTGCTGATACTACTCATAGCGATTTAAGTTCTACTTAAATACCTCATGGGCTGCTGCTTTTTCTATGTCATAAACTTGCAAGCTATACCTAAACAACTTGTATCCCATAATTGCATTTCCATTTCAATTTAAATGCAAAATACGTTAAAAATTAATATCCGTCGAAAGCAACCATTTCTGACGTTTTAAAAAGCACCCCTGCAATCAACTCCAACTCAATCAACCGCTAAACCAACTGCATAGCATTATTCTCATCTAATTTTCATAAAATCACCTCATAACTCACTGAGAGTATCTGAATAAAACACCTACCTCGCTACCATGTCCATTTATCATCCATGCAATTGGAAGCAATTTCTAACAGCATCTTCAAAAAGTCATAACCTCTACTCAGAGTCTGCGGCACCCTCCCACTGAAACCTCCCACTTAAAATAAGAAAAAAAAAAATAAATACAATAAAGCGGTGAATTTATTGGCTTGCCACATACGAAACCAAAGGCCAAAGGCATTCCGCTTGCCACCGTTTTTGGCATTAAAGCGAATTAATTTGTATAAAGCCCGATGCGGGGGCACAAAGTGTGAATTTACACCGTGAATTCGGCAAATTTTCACACTCAAAGGACGACGGTAGGTATTTCTATTTCTCTCAACCCTCCACTTGAGGCAGAGAAGTACAACCACGGATTCACAGCTACTGCCGATTTCTATATCTCTGCGCCTTTGAGGAACTAAATAAATTTTTACGGCTCTGTAGCATTCCCCAAAAGAAGTTAAGGTGAGGGAATTTAATTTCGCGTTTACCACGCTATCATTGCCTTGTTCGTTCGCGCTCGTTTCGTTACTCCTTTTCTTGGGTATAAATTTGAATTTTCTATTTTTTTTTTATTTGATTTGCTTCGCCTCCCACCCACCTGTACACAGGCCTATTCTTTCGTCATTATATGTAAACATTATTTTCTCGCTCTCACAGAAGTGAATCCTCCGCCGACACCCCATTTCTAACATTTCAATTGTCTTTTCCGAAATTAAACTCTGTGAAAATTTATACAACCCTCTGCCGGTTCGCCATCGCCTTTTGAAGGAATAAATTTCATCAGAAGGATAAATTTCATTCCAAATCCAGCATCATCATCTTTGGAGGGTTTTTCGTTTTTTGTCGGCGAAAATCTTAAAGGAAAACAAAAAATCACCCCAGAGAGGCAGAGACCTGGCAGAGACTTTGCATTGGAATGGTATTTAAAATAAAAAACGGAAACGAAAACGCGCTCGTTGAGAGAATTCCCCAAGGAACACTTGGCAGAGCTAAAAAACAGAGAGAGCTTCGCCTGGCGGAAGAAAAATGAACGGGGTAATGCAATTATTGAAAGTATCCATTTAACTTTGCCGAAAATCTCCCTTAATTCTGTGAATGGGAGGGCAGGGAGTAAACAAACTCAACTCTCGTCAAAAGTCTCGTCGAATTGCATTAAAACTATTTTTGTTTGATTAAAAAAGAAGGAACGGAGGGACCTGTGTCAATCCATTTGCGTAAAAGGTTTGTTGTCTGATTCGAGTGCGGAGGTCTGTTTGTTTAAATGTCTGCAAAAGTTGATATCATTTTCATAAAATAATGCAATTATTACTGTAGAGTTTTGGATAAGTTGACGAAATGTACTTATACGCACTTGCTGCAGGGCGGAAAGTTTCCATGATTTTGGGTGCGATTTAAAAGGCCATTCAAATGATGACTTAGTCAGTTGATGACGTTGATGATGCATTTTTTTTTACGAAGTTGACACTTAAAAAGCTCATTGACAACTTCCTGCAGTACACATTTTTAACCATTTTAACCTTTTCGCATCTAATTGAACTCTTTTTAGCGAATTCCTCTCACGCTTTTTAGCCACTGACTGAATTTTTACTTCCACAGATTTGCTCGAAAAAAAGGATAAAATTCCTAATCAATTCCATTTCTAAAGTGGACTTTTTCGGACTTGTTTTTTGAAGTGTAACTAAATTCTAAGAGTAGGGCTGACAAATGAGTTCTATTTACAACAGCCCCTACATGACAACCATCTAAATTGAATTCGGTGTCAAAAAACGGGCGCTCAAACTCAGCTGTTTCTTTTTTCTTTTTTTTTCCACACCAAAGACCGAGCCTTTGTGGAGACTTATACGAACAAAAACTTTCCCCGCATTCCGACGGGAATAAATCTCCACTAAAACAACTGTATTTATGCAATCGGACATAAAATGAATTGCAAATCGTAAAATCCAAATCCGGCCGAATAAGGCAGCAACGGCAAGGACACCAACAAACAAAAAAATAAGTACACATCCTTTCTTTACCCTTCAATTGTTCTTTTCCAATGCAGCATCCAGATCCAATACTAGCCGTTACACATCTCGCAACGTATCGTCTCAGTTAACCAACCATAGTCAACCCAGACTCGCTCCTTTGGCCTCCTCAAATAGATGTGGACGAGGAATGCAAAAAAAAAAAATCCGGAGAAACAAACCAAGGACTCCACTGAACCGAAGGAAACGAAAGTGGCATTATGCTAAAGAAGACATCTTCTTAACCAAGAAGGACGAGGGCGAACGAGAAAAAAAATCCATAAACCAGCTTCAACATTCATCAATAGTCCTTGCAGCGTGACAGAGCATTGAATGCACACACACCCGACCCAGCCAAAGGACTCGACTATCTCCTCCAATTGTGAACTTTCCCAGGGATAACACATAGTCAAATCTGTCTATTTAGCCAATAAATCCTTGAGAGCTTATATTGTATATGTGGACGGGGGAGTGGTGGACATTTTTTTTTTCTCTCTGTTTGATTTTGAACTCGTCGTTTCCTTTGGTGGCGTCCTTTTTTGTGAGCCTGTTTGTTTGGACGTTGTGTGTGCGCCATCTGTGTGGTTGGAATCTTGGCAGAAGGCCCTCGCCCGGAAGGATACGCTTGCGATTATTTGTAAAAGTGTTTCCTCCGGTACTGCATAAATCATTGAACGCACCCAATTTCCATTCGAGATTTATAACGCCATTCACCGCTATATGTCACATCAATTCTATTAAGCATATGTTGTGTCAGCTTGGTGGTAGATGCATATACAATATTCCCGGCTGCGTATGCAGATAGCCGCGAGGATTGCGTGTCAGATGGATGCAGATATCTACATTTTGTTGATTTTCCATTTCGGGATTATGGCAGAGGAACATTTTGAATACAAATCTCATCCTCATCTTCTCTTGGCATCAGTCAAAAAATCAGCTCCAAATTAGCCTCTGGCTGCATCTCAATTTTGGCGAGCGAAAAAAGGAGAAAAAAGCACGCGCTCCATCTCAAGAACGGTTCCTACATATATAATATGACTTGAAAATTGAATGTCTCTCTGGTGGATTCATATCGCATCAGAAATTCATTTGATCTTTTGCATTATGCAAATAATATGAAACGGGCAAAAGGAGGAAAAAGCAAACGGGATTGATTTTCCCTGTAAGCGGTGCTGCTGCTGTTCACATTTCATTGCGGATTGACGAATATTAAACGATTCGTTGAATTGGAAAAATGTGTCCTTAAATGTGCCAAAAGGAAGGATATCTATCTGCGCCGCAATATACCTATTCGCTGTGTTCATGAGGATTGATGTTTGATGGAGTGAATTTAACGCTACCAGTATGGGTGTAGCTATAGCTATATCGTACTTGGCATTAAAGGTGGAGGAGTCGCATTGAATCGGCTAGGCAAATCAGAAAAAAAAACGAAGAGAGATTGTTTCCTTTTGATTGTTAATGATATCAGAGTGGGGTTGTATAGTGGGGAACGCGTTTGATTTGGCAAATCCGAATTCGTAGTCAGAAATGCTGGCCCCAATTGCACTTATCATTCGTGCTGTTATTTGGGACCAACCACTTTGGCCACGAACCAAATTTTATACACCACTCGAATCCACTCCAGAAATAACTGCATGCCACTTGTATTCATCCAATTTGATACTTGTCCTTACGTTTCCTTTTCTATTTGCTTCACTCATTAAATAAGGAAATTTTCTTAGATAGACACCCATTGAAAGTCATCCTTTTTTTCGCCCTCCAACCAGGACATCAACACTGCAAATGGACGGTGAAGCAACAGAGAAAAATATGTAGAAGAGAAAAAAAAATCCTTGTCTACTCCTAATTGAAGAGGATACTATTAGTGCAGGAATGCTATGCGGGTGTTCACATGAGTGTCTATGCTTGCCTACCTTCCGCCGTCTATCCTTTACTCTCATTGAAAAGCAGTTTGTAAATAAAAAAAGAAAAAGATATCAAAGGCCAAGATGGCGAACATTACAGTGGTGGTGTGCAATGGGCATAAAGGCAGACGACGACGATGAAAAACCTCTCGTAAGTTAAAGTAAAAAGCACACCGACACCGTGGGGAGAGATCATTTTAAATGTACCTACACCAGCATCGACAACAACATGTCCATATAGCCAGTCTTGGAACTCCGAAAAGGACACTATCGAACCTAAAAGGGCGACGGAGAAGTATTCATTAAAATGGCATCGAAGTCTAATTGCCACTCACATATTACGAGTGGATGGTGCTCTGATGGGACTTGGAGGGACTAAGAGAGGCGGCGGAAAAAGTATCAGAAGCATTTTCCATAAAAATAAATAGAAAGGTTATAGGAATGTTAATGTTTAATTTTAGCTGGCGAGAAGTTATTTGAATTGATATTAAGAGGAAACATTTTAAGTGTAGGCGCCGACGGATTATAATAGGGTGTCTCTTGTGCAAACACTCTACAAAAGCGAAATATGTGTAGAAGATCTATTACTTTTTTGTATGAAAAGTCATTTACAAACGATTGTTTTTTATTTTTATTTTATAGTTTTTAAGAACTAACGTGCTGAAGCTGCCTTCTTCTGACGTTTAAAACAGGCGATTTATTTGCTGAACACAACCATCATGTATTTTAGCATCTAGTACTGTTTGCTGTCAGTGCTTCATCCAATTAAAAAAAAAACAATTCGCTAGAAAATATTATTTTTTCTTTTGCTACATTTTCTTTTTTCTACTTTTTTTCCCAAATACTGGCATCACTGTTTTTTCATCATACAATTCCACAAATCGAAGGGAGATTTGAGGTGTTGAATAAATGAGTTTTGTCAATAGAGGGAGCTGAATTGAGATTTATATTACACTTTTCCCTTCCCATTTGCTAAAATAAAACACTTACAATCTTGCTATTTAATCTTCTGATTGTCAATTATTATTAATAAAAAAATGTGCACAAGTAAGTTAGCTAGCAAACGTCAGATAGCATACAAAAACTGGACATAACTGCTGAGTAACAAATTGATAACTTTTACACAGGGTTTATTAATACGGGGGTGAAGATGAGGCTTGTAAAACGCACGCTTGAAAAGAGATTTGTCCAAAAGCCTCTCTTGTGGAATCGGTCTGTTAAATATTTGAATGTTGGTAGGTACTCTTAAACATAATAAATGTACAATTTTGTCTGTTGTGGTGGAATGTAAAAAAAAAAAACGAATGCGCAATGTTCAAGTGACACTTTCCTGATGAGAAAATACTTCAGTACTTCATTTAGTGTTTTGGAGTGTTTTTTTTACATTTTTTTAACGTTTTTTGCTCAGTTTCTCAGAACAATTTCAGGGTTTTTCTGACTATTTCTTGGGTATTTTTCGAATCCATTTTTTGGCGGATGTTGTGACATCGTACTGTCAGTATTTGAAGGGTGTAAGTGCTATTTTTGAAAGCGTTTTTGGGTGTTCTTCGGACTTTGGTTGTGAGTTTTGGTGGTCGTTCTTAGAGCGGTTTCTGAAGCTTTTTTATGTTGTTATTTTATTGCGCCTTAAATCGTTTCCGAACTGATTTTTTTTTAAGATTTCAGGGGTTATTGGACCATTTTTCGAACTGTTCTTTTTTTTTTAGACCAACATCCATCGTGTTTCTCTGTCATTTCTTGGAGTGTGCTTTGGAAGAGTTTCTGGGGGTTCTTGGGATTATGCTTTAGAGTTTTGTTGGTCGTTGTTAGAGCAGTTTCTCAAGCGGGTTTTTTTTTTTTTTTTTGCTATTTTTACTACGCCTTTGAATCGTATCCGGACTAATTTTTCTTTAAGATTTCGAGGGTTATTGGATCATTTCTCGAATTGTTTTTTTTTATACCAACATCCAACGTGTTTCTCTGTCATTTTTGGAGTGTGTTTTTAGGAATTTTTTGGGTAATTTGTGAGCTCTTTTTATTCGGTTTTTGGGTCGTCCTTAGAACGTTTTTTTGTGCTTTCTTTAGAGCAATTTTTCTTAACGATTTAAGGGTTTTTGGGGTCATTTTCCTGTCAACTCTTTTAACCTGCTTAGGCAGTGTTTATCGATCATTTCTTAGGTAGCTTTATTTGGTTATTTTTTATCGTTTAAATGACTTTTTTTTTTAAATAAACAAAAAATTATAAGAACTGTTCTCAGTACACTTTTGCTGGCAAACTAGAGGCCAGAAGGGTTTATTTTTATGATACTTTCTGTATTTTTGTCGAAACCAAAGGGGGTTCTTTTCGATTGTCCAGCTCATGTTATACTTCAAGTTTTCTAAACTTCGGCATAATTTCTGTACAACTATATTAATATGGGTAGGCGATTAATTATTTTTTAAATGGAGACATAGCTACGTATATAGTATCCAACAATCATCGATTTTCGTTCTGAAATCACCTTTAAGCTCTACCTCCCATTCGGACCAGCAGACTCTCATCAAATTGACAGTCGTCTCCTTCGAACGGATGAAACTAATTCAACTAAAAATACTATCCCCCTTCGATATCTTCGCACATTATACTTTAAATGTCAAGTGAGCCAAACTAATTCATTCGCAAAGTGTCCTCCTTCATATAGTGTGAAAGACTATTCTCGCATCCACCAGCGATAAAGGGTGTGACCCTCATCATAGAAGGATTGAACCCATTTAAAATTGATACTCGTCCCGCAAGTCATGTCACTTATGCAGAGTTTGCTAATTATCAATGCGAAGCTATCGCATATAGAACGTGAAAGTGTTTTAAAAGCAGAACAAGAGCGACAGAATATTATCGCAGTGTTCAAGTGCGGAGAAAATGCAAATCACATACTGATTGATTTTCCATTTCCATCCCTCCACAGGGTAGATTGTTCAAGTGTCATTCTTTGCGATAGAAAATTAATTTTAAATGAACGAAAAAAAAAATGGACAATTAAGCAAAGTCAAGTGTAATATAAATAGAAAGGACAACACTGCATACAGCACACAGCACACACAATCAAAAGTTGCAGAAAGAAACTTCGGAGCACGTGTAAAGAGAACACTGAAAATTAAGTACAACAGGACACGTTAAAATACCCATAGGACCCTTGAATCATTCCAAATGAAAGACAAAGGGTTTTGTCCTAAAAAAAGAAACAACACACATACACAACATACATCAGTTGGGTAAAGTCCCAACCTCAAAAACTCAACTTCAACTTGGAATATGGAAAACAAGTTTTTTTTTTTAGTTTATGGAAAGGGAAATGTCCTCAGAGAGGTGATCTCGGTGTGGTACATAGTGGGCAATGGTGGTCACCACCATTTTAACCATCTGAAGAGCGGACGTGCTGGTCTTTTGGCTTTCTCGCATTGTATTGTGTTTGTTCTTTGTGTTAAAAATGGACACTGATGCCTGACAGGAGGTATGGGCAGGGCAGACTATATAGCTATGGCAAATTGATGCTGTCCGAGTTTATAGAAAATTTCTGTGCGGTAGAAAATTAAGTGGTGCACTTGGGGTGTGATTGCGGTTCCCAAAGTAACCAGGTGAAGTCAATTTATTTTGTTATATTACAAAGCCACAACAAAAAGGAGAAAAACCGAAAGTTATTCCTGTTTCGATTGAAGGTGGAAGTGGTGATGGTTTGGAAGCAGCTCAGGGATGGAGTGGATGGGGTCTTGGCGAGAGTGGAATTTATTTTGATAAAGTTTTCTCTGATGAGTGCAAGATGTAGCAAATATGCTGCTAGTTCATCTTTAGTCCAACACACTAACTACTAAGCCACTGCGCCTACTACTTATTTAATTCCTCTGTAAATTTTGCTGTAACTGCGGAGCCATAAAACGTCAACTAAAATCCCATAAAACCCTCGCTCCCGCCTTTAACAAACATTCGTATATCTCCTGATGCTGATTTGACATTTACTACGCAGTCATACGTCCCCTTTCAATATTAACTAAGATGCCATTAGATTTAATCAGCTTATTTCTCCGAAACCCATACAAACATTGCTGGCAAAAGTCTTTGACAACGAAATTTCCAATTTCCAATTCCCAACTCGAACCAGACAAAGCCGAGGGTCGCCCCCAAAACAAAACCGAAAAGGAGAAAAATCAAAGGCACATCACTTGTTAAATGGAATAACAAAACGGAGATTCCTTTCTCAAATTTCGATACAATTTATACACCACACATGCATACACACACAAAAGGTAGGATAATCCGTTCAATATCTCACTCCTTCCTGGGATGTGCCTCTATGCATGCAACACTGCAGAAGAACACGACATCGCCGGCAACACAGGGACCAAGACGTCACAAAAATGGCTGGCAGGACAGGACATACTGCTGCAATAAGTTACCTTAAGGCTATTTAAGATAAACCCAAGAAGAACACTCTTCTTTTTTTGTGTCTTCGACTTTTTCCGTGTGCTCCCATAAATAGCCTGGGATTAGAGATGTATCTCCGATATACTTGTACCTATAGTTCGTATGCAACAGCCAGGAGGGTTACGGGGCAGGATAGTAGTGCCAGTGATGGTGTGGTGGTAACATCATGTGTCCAATATATTTTTGTGAATCAATGAAGCTTGAGAAGCGAACGTCGATTGGCCGGAAGGGCAGACCAGATAGATATGGGAGTATGTTGTACTTAATGTTGAGCCGACTGAGCGGGCCAAGGATTTAAGGGGAGGCGCTCAAGGGATTACGATAGCAATCAAATTAAGTTTAACTGCCAAAAGGTAGGTTAAGTGAGGAGAGAGATAAACTGGTATAAGATGAGTCGAATGGAATATTACTGCGCCTAATCGGTTTTTCGAAGGATTTTCATCGAGGGTTTCGTATTACCTACAAGTTGCTGGATACTTGGCTCTGATTTGATGTTCAATCAAAAACAAATTCCAACATGGTATAGTCTGCAGTGGATTAAGATGTAATGTTGGAGATAAAAATAGTAATAGATGTAGATAGCATATAATATATCGTCTGGCTTACGTCAATTGACAGCGGGCTAGCTGCAGCTGCACGTATGAGAATTTAACAAACTCACCCATACAGATAAACTGATCGCCATTAAACATAGTTGGAAACCTCCAATAAAATCACCAACTCCCTCGTGAGTAAAACATTTATTCAGAACAAACTGCAAGCAAAATCATTTTGTGCTCATCATCCCAAGCTGAAGATCTTCAAATTGTTGAAGCTCTTCGACTTATCGATCTTTACGTGCAACTTCCCCTCAAAGACCCTCACTTGAGTTGGCAAAGTCATTACCAAATCGAGAAATAAATTCGCCTCTGGCACATAGCTGGGCAGCATTTCTTCATCGACTTTATACTCGTGAAAGTAGTAGATGCCCTTCTTGATGGGACAGCTCTTAAAAAAATTCCCATACTTTAACACATCATCGTAGATCATCTTTAAAATGGGATCAATCGATTTGGCTTTTAAAAATTTGCAAAAGTTCACCGAACGATTTAACAGTGTTGTATAGTTTTGATCGCCAGCATCCAAGGATATCCCATACCTCAGGCTAATGTCATCCATCTGCTCGATCACATTTACGCGGCAATTTAGTTCTGTATTACCGGTTACATTCAATATTTCCAGCTTAACATCGAGCAGAGATTTGTTGGCCTTGTGGGAAAAGCTTGTGAACACAACATTAAAGGATCGCTGAAAAGAAAAGAGTCTTCTTTTATGTTAGATCGGGGTAAATTTGTTAGATGTTGCTCACCCAGGCAAATACGATCACAACGGACAGAAGAAGTCCCAGCAAAAGTACGTGCAGCCGCATAGCTTTCAAATTTTGAACTGATCTCTGATTGCTTTCAGATCATGGTAATCTGCTATTACTGGAGTGGAGATCTGCGATAGCAGGATCACTAGAGCGAGTAATGATCTCCACCGAACCAAAACTGGAACGCACATCGATCGATATCGATCGTGATGATGGCAAATATGAAATTCGTATATAAGGCCGGTCGTTGGGACACCACTTTCATAGTGAAGCTGATCACGTATAAGCTGCGATAACCATGAACCTGAAGACCGTTTTTGCCTGCACTCTTTTGTCGATCTTGGCGAGCGTGGGATCAGCAGAGGCAGGATTAAACTTACATTTCCAAGTGCATATATATTTGAAGTTATTTTTTAGAAAGTCCTTCGCTACATGCCAACGGAATACAAGCTATGGAGCGACAATGTCGTGATCAACTTCACATTTGTGATGGATGAGAAAGTTCCCTATGTCAATTTAACTGTCAAAGTGCTGCAGGATATAAAAAGCGTCGACATCCACGTCGAAGGTCAGGTCATTGGCAAGAAGGATCAATCGCACTACTTCAACTTCAACACCACCTTCAGCGTCTGTAACTTATTGGCCTGGAAGGATAAAACGCCCATGGGAATGATCGCCTTCGCTTACATCAAGGAATATGGAAATATCGCGGACTCATGTCCCATTCCAAAGGTATGCGAGGTGTTTACAGAATTTTCAGTTAATTTCATGTATAACTTTTTACTCTCCAGGGCGAGTATAAGTTGCACCGAGTTTGGTTCCCAGAAGATCCAGTTACCGCCACTCTTCCCGAAGTGGATTTCAATTTCAACATTCAAGCTATAGTCACCACCGTAGATGGCGCTCATGTCAACAAGATGGTGCTAAATGACTTCTGGAAGGGCGAAGCTCTTGTGACAGACGTTCCGTACATCAAAAAGTCGTTACTCTCGTTCATGCCAAAGTCGTTGGGCTAGATTTAAACCCGCTCAATGTAGATCCAATGTGAAGCTCAGTTAAATATACATTTCAAAGGGATCAATTTAATTCGTTGTTGTCAATCAGTCAGGACGACAATGCCCATTCTTAACGACTTCTTGAGTGCATAACCTCATTAATTACCCAGGGTAAACGTATATGCACACAGAGAAACCTCACTTGAATGGAATGTGCCTATATGTGCAGCTTACCCTAGCGCATACATCAGTCCTCGCGCACATTCCTAGAATCAAAGCTATTTGTCTTTTAATAAAAATGTCATTCATCCGGCAAACACGCCTGCTATCAATCTTCATCCCACCATTCACACATGCATACTCGTATGTCGTAGCGCTCCTGCTGCCAGGTGTAACATCAGCTCAAGACTTATATTTTCAATTAAATGCCACTGCGTTACGATAGACTTTGCAGCGCCTGATAATCGTCATTATCATCGACAGTACGGAGGCGTCTGGATACCGCACCTCTCGAACAGGGATGAATAGAGTAAATATTTTATTTTCGTTTCTTTTATTTTCGCAAGAAACGAATTAAAACCAACAAAACGAATAAACAAGACAAACTGTCTGTTGAATGTGATTAGGGATTCGCAGCACACAACCGGACTTGAAACATTTAACACGATTTTGTGCGAGTCTAAGCTGAGTCATGTATTTTGAGTTGATCGAAGATCACGTGAAACTGTCTGTCAGAAGATCAGACGATTGCGAACCGTAAACAGGAAAATTCTAAGAAGTCGTGGACTTTTGTGGAATGCCATATGCCAGTGGCGAATTTCTTCTACAAAATAGCTGTCTTAGATAAGGTGGTTGTCAATCTGCCTCATCCGCGATGTTGTGTTGAATGTGTGAACAAAATTTAATGGTTGTCATCAAGCTTCAAGTTTGACGTTTGTATACACATCGATTCTTTGGAAGGCTTTACCCAAAAAATCCTCTGTTACCCAGCACACAAATTTGTGTATTGATCTCCAAGTCGTTTGCTGATCTTCCTGTAAGAATTCTGATATAATTTATCGAGATGTTCGTATTTTGCCCCTCCGCGAAGGTTTTGGCGAATCGCTGCGGATTCTTCCAGCGGCACTGGCCGTGGCCGCTGCGACGTTAACGATTTTATGCTCATTTTTGATTACAGTTCACTGCCGATTCTCTTACTTTGATTTATTTTTTAAACACTTCTCTTGTAGGTTGGTGTTAAATTCTGCACTTAAGTTGTATTCCTCTGGAAATATGTCTCGAATTTTGATGGAAAAATCTTACGAATTTGAAAACCTGAAATCAGTGACAAGTTCAAAAAGTCAGCCGCTTTGTTTCAACATTTACTATGAACTTTTTTTTTGACATTTTGTGACAGCTGTCAATATAATTTTTCCTTGCAGCAAGCAGCGCAACTAATAATTTACAGAGATCGAATTTAAACTATCTTTCTCCTTAAAACACTACTTATAAGAATATGACAGAGGTTTGGCAGACACACAAATATCACTCAACTGACAGTTCTCACCTGTCCTAACCATATAAACAAATGTTGGTAGACACAAAATAATTCATTCCACGTGTTCTCACACTTCCAGCGCGCACTTCTCTGTGCAAACCTTGTACATAATGGTTAAACGCCTCGCGCCATCTGTCCTTGTCAAAACACTAAACAGCCCAACACATTTTTCTGTCAATCGTAATATCCAATTATTTTCTTTAATTTGACTTGAATCAATTCACTATACAAATTTGCACAAGAGTTACCTTCAAACGGGCAGAAATTGATGTGACACTTGCGGACTCGAATATTCATTTAGACAAGCACCTCATAAACTGTCAATAAAGACCCCGCGCATTCAAATTTAGATCGAGCACGCCCGCTGAATACCCCATTTTACAAAAAAACGGCACCCGATTGTTGTTATCCAGGTGATGAATTGGCCAGATAAACCAGTCGCTGCTACTGACTTGGGTGAGATATGTGCTTTTGGCGTTCCGTGGCCAATATTTCCGTATGTTTCTGGGAAATTCAATGCGCAATTAAATTGGTTTTAACATTTAGCCGCCCTTTTCACACCAAGCGACGCACACAAATTACAGTCTCTGATCTAGTTACAATAGTTTGTGAATTTTTCGTCGCTGTCCGCGATTCGTACGTGTGCAGAGTTTGCAAATGAGCTTGGTTTTAGGGTGAAAACCATAAGACCTCGATCTGTACAACATAGATAGAGACACAAGAGCGACCTCTGCGCTGTTGGAATCGAAAATGAGAGCTTCGCTGATTCGCTCTGTCGGACAGATTGATTGGTAATTTTGGTCATGAATACGATGATCATGTCTGCATTTGCGATTCAATTTGACACCGAATGTTGCATATTAACCAAAAATTGGAGTAATATGCCGGGTCCTACTACAATACACCGCCTGGTAGTGGGTAGCTATAGCGTTGAAAATGATTGCTGAATAAATTCGGTGACATTTGGCGAATATTACGGATGGAAGCGATGATCGTGTGTCAGAGATTATTTCTCTGTTTGTGTTGATCATGATGTTGGGGCGATAAAAATGTTGGGTTTGATCTAGAGTTGTGTCCGAAGACAGATCCGGAATCGGATAGTTTCGAAATTGCTTTTTAACGGCAGTAAGTTATATTTAGACTGTCGTCCTACAGTTTATGGTTTTCTGACAGTTTTATACCGATGAAATGTGATCAAAATATTTTACTAAGAATAAAGAAACACTGCCGGCACATTTATGTTGACAGTTGTAGTTGGTTTGGGTAGAAAATAAAATTTACATTCATCCTTCACTTGAAGTTTTTTACTCCCGTGCGGAGGCGCTGGGTATAGAATTAGACTTTACCTTACAAGTTATTCTCAGCAGGTTTTGATATTTTGATTGATGATCTCTATTTCTGTACGAATTCAGCGTAATTGGTGTGTGTGTATCAAATGTCACACTGAGTACACAAGGGATGCAACTGATCTGAAGACCCAGTTTACATCGTGCACACACCGTACTGCTATTACCTATCTGACTTTGAGATATTATTGTACCTGACTGAGAGACCAGATTATGACATTCGAATGCTCCCTTGTCATACGTCATACGTGCGCTGAATTTAGTACTTTCGTTTTGACTGCAAATGAGTTTCAAAGAGCTGATAAAGTTCTGTTGCGGAATAGTGTGACACTGTGAAATTGTCAATCGCAAAAATATCTGACAGTTGTAATGTCACTTTGTTTGCTACACGCTTCTTGATATTCGACATCGATGAGAAAAGTAAAATTCGAAACTTAAAAGTCACTTTTTGTACTCAATTCTCAACCACGTATATTTTTTTTAAGGTAGGTATATGACTTAAAAAAAAAAAAACTTTGACTCACCACATCCTTCAGTTTTCCGATGGAAAAAATATATTCAACAAAATCTCACTTAAATCACTTGATCGCTCTTTGATGTTCAAATAAGCCCGCTTTCCACCATGTCTTTGGGGTGTATACTCTAACTCCAGGGACGTTCTCTATGCGCCATTTACAATTAGAGTAAATCACCGGAGTAAAAAGAAACCAACACGGCAAACAAAATGCAAATATAAACAAAATAGCAAACACGTGACAGAAAAAATCAACAAATCTGTGGATGGACAATATTTCTGATCTCGATCAGAACATGTATTTACTCCACTTTGATTTCGACGAAATTGTACTATGCACAACTACAACTGATCGGGCTTTTGTAGATCAAGATAGCCATCGAGTTGCTAATGTAGAATGACAATCGCGCGCAAGCAAAAAACAATAAAATTACGATCGAGTGTGATACACAACAAGCCGGTAGCGGTTTTTCCATCAAATGCTAATGACCTTCACAATGCGGCCGCACAAAAACATCTCTTTGACAATACCGAGTATGGTCATCCAGTTACCAGTTATCCTACAACTTGTTGTCTATTGGATTTCGTAGAACGATAAGTAAGTCCGTCCATCGCCAGTTCCGAATTCAGTCTTGAGAGCTGTCAATGTTGATAAGATCGCGCTGCATAGCAAAAATACGACTGTTAAAACTGACAGTTCGGGCAATACTTTTTTGGATTTTAACTATCAAACGCGAATACCGCGTTCGTTTGCATAAATTGAACGAAATAAGAATTTATTGTTCACCGAAAATGAATTAGGGGTCAGTGAATGTTTGTATTTTATTTTTATTTTTTTTTTTTCATTATTGCAACATCATGATGACATCCCTGTTTTTTGTTACGCAATTTAATTTGCCGTTGCGCGCATCATTCTTGTGCACCTGTTGTCTGGAATTGGATATACGATTTTAATGCAAATTAATTGGCTGGTCAGGCATCCATTTAATGATATTTGTTAAGCATGTGTTATGAATTATATCTCGCAGTCGATCAGCGTCTGGCAGTGCTTATAAATTGTCACTTTTTGCATGGCTATTCTGATCGCGCGCGGTACTAAATCGAAGTGGATTCTTAGAATTGTGTCGCCGGGATGATGATTTGACGAATTAGTATTTCAATATTGAATGCGAAGCATAAATCTTAGATAATTCTGCTCTAGTGGTTAATATAGTGACATTGAGATGGGGCAAATAAAACTAATACGTTTTGGCAATTTGAAGTGACAGCGGTTGGTGTCTGGATATTTTCGATAATTTATTAATAAATTATGGTGAAAAATGAAGAAATTTGAGCCAATTAATTCGGAGTTCTTTCTAAAAATTGCATTGGCAGCAGCTGTTATTCCTCTAAACAAGCCTGGTGTCAATTTGACAGGTAGCAAAAGACATGTTTCTGTAATGGAAAATATTTTAGGTTTAATTTTTAGTTTCCGAAAGTAGAAGGCAAACTAAAGAGAGATCTCTGGTTTATATAATAAATTTTATCATCAATTCTAGCGAACCTTAAAAGACCGCAGCAAGACTTAGCTTTAAGTCAAGAACTGTAATTTTTCCCGAAGTTGGCTGTATTTGGTTGGAAACCACCGATCGACCGTGTGGAAATTGTTTAGGTTGCACACAGACAGTTTTTGGGAAACTATTTAATTTTTGTGTGACAACTTTAACATCCCTGTTCTCGAGTACTCTTTCCAGCGTTTGCGAGAGTTATGTCTTATGTGGTACTGGTTTTCGATTGGGCGCACTTAGAGCACTTTTTATGTTCGTTTGGTACAAAAAAAAAACACTTTTCAGAGCACTTTTGCGAATCTAGATTTTTTCACAGATTTGCTTCCGATTTACAAGTGCTTTTGAGTTTGACAACTGGTTGAGTTTGCTTAGGTTTCTACAGCAAAGAAAGGCACATTGCATCGGGTGTATCGATTTGTGTAAATTATTTATGTATAAATATTTAGAAATAAATCAGGCGTCAAATTTCGAATGTTTTAATACAAATTTTTTACTAGTGAATGGAAAATGCTTTGAAAAGTGTCAAAGGCTACACATATTTGAATCGCACGAATATCAACACAAAAAGGAGAAAGTGACGTTTTTATTTTCGATTAGACCCACAAAAACTGAAACCTGAGAGCGAATCTGAAGAAGCCCAATCGAATACCACATTACCTTACACTTTTTGTTCTCAGTTGATGGTTGATTTAAAGTCCTGAACTACTACTTTCGGAGACGTTTTCTCTCAATCATCTGAAAAATGTACTGATTAGGACTGCGATGTGAGGCAAACGCGTATAAGTGATCCGCACTGACTCACTATTCGAAAATAGATTCAGCGAACGTTTGAATCCAAATTAGAAAATGCGTCATCCCAAAATTTTGTTTACATTCCGAACGATTACATAAATAACCATAATCGATAGATTTCAATGCCAGTGGCATACGTGATCAAGGTAACAAACATCATCTAAATCTGTTTTCCATTGTTCTCGTTTCTGACTGACTTCTAATCAACCCGGAAGCAGTCTACTTTAGATCTCCCAAGCGAGGCTTTTAAAATTCACCAAGAGCTCCCGAAAACATCAAAACAAAACAAAACCCGAACAAAGTCCTTCTACGTTAAATCGAAAATCAAACACATAATATCCACTAATGTGCTAATCGGTAATTCACTGAGAAATTTATTACAATTTCCATGGAAGCGATTTCAGAAACACGATGGTTCAACAGAAAGAAACAAATCCAACCGAGCTTTGAATCTAAAATAGCCACGAACCGGGATCAAGCCATGGGTTGGGCCTCAGCTTTCCTAGTTTGTCTTCGAGTCCACAATCAATAAATTATTCAAACCTTTCGAATTGATTTTGGCAATTTTGGTCCGTATAAGCCACAACTCATGGCTTGGGTCGGACTGTTCAAATTTGGATGCTTGGCGTCGCGACATTTTTATGAATCAATTAACCCCTAATTATAGACACAAGCAAATAAATAAACTCAACGTGTCAATAAATCATGGTGTGCTATTGCTATAGTGTGCCGCACCATGTACAGGGTGATTGGCTAATTGATTCTGGCCCAACAAGAGAGTTATTGCACACTGGTGCGCGATGGTGCGAGAAGCCGTGGACAGCTCAGTGCCGGTATGCTGGATGGCTGTTCATGCAATCACCCTGTGAGGGGTGTTCTTATCGACACTGCCCATCACATATATTTTCCTACGCCCAATTTATAAGTTATGAATTTACAAGTGACCCGAATCGTAACTGTAGCCCCACCCAATTCAGAGGAATTCCCAGACTTGGCTTATCAGTAGCCGCACTCAAGTCAACGTACCCTGGCTGTGCTGACGTGCTAATAACCGCGACTTGTATGCGCGAAATGGTTTGAAAATTTTGACAAACACTGTTTGACATAATATTCTCTGCCACCTCCTTCCCACATAATGCTGACTGCACGCTGGCAGTGGCACCCCCTGTCTGGGTTAACTTATACGTATACCTCTCTCGATTGTGTTTCGTGTATTTTGGTAGGTAATTATCATTCGGATGGCAACACGGTGCTAAACACATTTATTCGATTGTTCCTTTGGCACTAGACAAGCACCAGTTGGGATTTGGGAATACCCAACTCACAGGAGATTATTTGTAGCGAGTTGCGATTATCATGGTCATGGAATTTCAAATCGCGATTTTGGGAATTCAATTTTTTTTTTATCTACTTTCGAATACAGTATTTGAATTCTGAGCAGAGGAGGATAATACTCGTCCTGGGTGATTGAGGAGGATACCACGGGACGTTTATGTCAAAAATTGCATATTTCTTTAATGACATTCAGATTAGTTATCTGACATATAAAACCATATTCACAATGATTGAAAAGATTTGATAAAATTTAATCAGCCCAATTTTGCGAAGGAGAGTCTGGTGTTGAATCTGATATTCAGGCTTAGCCTTGACCGACGGTTGACTCAATGCGATGGGTGATGAATTTGCAATCTCTGTTATGAGTCCAACAGGAGGATAGGTGTCTAAACCTGATAAAAGTGTCTGCATATTCGTTTTAAATCAGACGAGAAACAGAGAAACGTGCTGGGAACGTTTTCGAAAGTGACAGTTCGATACACCTAATACAAAAAATAATCACAGTGTCAAGGATTTCACTGGAAATTTACCTTGGATTGAATCTTACTTTTAGGCTTTAGTTGTCTTAGATTATGAAGCGGGTTTAGGATTTTTTACCACTCCGCCACCTCTCGCGAACGTCTGACAAACATCCGAGAGTATAACTGTCTTTAAATAGCTTCTCAATTGGCCGTTTGGAGTCGGCATAAAATTGTAGATACCTTCCATTCGTTTCAAACTTGAAAAACTCACACAAAATGAATGGTTGTGAGAAGCTAGGCCTAGGTTTGACCACAATGGTGGTCTGATTCGAATATCTCTCGAATCTATATATGTACTTTACTTTTTTATGAAGCGGATGAGCCTTCAAGGGGCTCTGGTACTGCGGCTTCTTAAAGGAGCCTATTGTGCCCTAACCAGTGAATGGAAAACGCTTTGAAAAGTGTCGAAAGGTACACATATTTGAATCGCACGAATATCAACACAAAAAAGATCAAGTGACGTGTTTATGTTCGAAATCTGACAGCGAATCTGAAGAAGCCCAATCGAATACCACTACCGCATAAGTGAATTCAACTCTCTGATGCTTCCTCCATCTCGTCCAACTCTCGCCAACCCATTTCAACCGAAATTAACTTATAACTCCTGTTGTTAATTTTAAATGAAAAATAACCTGCAACTCTTGGCAATAATTTTTCATTGCACACCTTGCAACTTGTACGCGACAAGGTGGAACTTCATCATGCTTTTTAATTGCGTCATTTTCGCATAAATCCTCGGCAGCATATCGTCCTGAAATCCCACCTGACACCGAGAAAAGCGCCGCCGCCGCGCGCGCAAAAAAAAGTAATTTATGTAACATGAACCGAAAATCATCCGTTTCTCACTTTCCGCTTCCATTTTTTTTATAAAATTTGATTAAACTCCCACTGGACACTTCCGACAAGACCAACCGTTGCATATATATAAGTATGATTTCGGTTTTGCAGCAGCAGCAGCATCAGCAACGACACACAAACGCAGGCACTGTCGCTGAACGACGGCATTGCTCTTTGACATCGCAATTAATCATCGAAGTTACAATTTATTTCCCAAAAACCACATATGCAAAATATGGCAAGCGAGAGAAAATGGACGAGGCTTGAGGATCGAGAAGAGAAGTCCAGTCCAACCTGTTCACATTACGAAGCATTTTTCGTCAGGTCGCGCGCTTGCCGGAACACCATTACTTTTGTCAAATTGTAAACCGCATTAATTGTTGCCAAGCCGGCAGTTGCTGACTGCAGAGGCGCTACTTCCGGTCATCACATTCAGTTGTGCATTTTGTGTGCGGATTGCGAACGGGTGGTGTATGTGGGAGTTGCAGCATTCAGCCGCATCAGAGAAGGCAGAAAGAGAGCTGACCATGGAGTTTCATTCGGGGGAGAATAATTGGCCTCCAAGTGCATTTGGCACTTGTGATTAAGTGTCCTTTTGGTCATGCATTACACACTACGCAGACACCACCATACCGACTCGAGTTTCATTCCCTGAAACCTCAAACTTTTCTGGTACAGGACACCGCACAACTTTCGAGCACACAGCAGAAAAAATGAAAAGGAAACAGCAGAAAACAAAAAAATCTCCGGCCTTTTTGGTTTAAGGAGAATAGTAGAACATCTGCCAACTTAGCATTCTGCCAGAACAGAGCCCTCTCAACTGGTTCTGCTCTTTGTGGACATGCAAACCAGACAGAGCGAAAAAAAGCACATCTTTTGAAAAATATGTGTATTGTCACACTCCTGCAACACTTGCATCCCATTCCTGGAGCAAAAAACAAGGATACCAATCTACTTGGAGTTCACTTCCAATTGCTGGCCTTGCGTTCTCAAATGGGCGGACAGGGGTGGTTTTTGGGGTTGTCTTAATTTTAAGTGCCGGCGGTTGCTGTTGTACGGTATAACTGTGTTGCTTTGACATTTCAGCGCAATTAAATTGCCAGCTAGCTGCTGCCGGCTGCCGGGTTGTTTTGGCGATGGAAGTTAAATGAGAAGAAAATCTGGAGCATGTTTCTTAAGGAAATAAACAGAAGAAGAACCGGATGCAGTTGTCTATTTCAGCGGAGAGACCATCTGTTGTTACACGAGTTAGCTTTGTTTTTCCATTGTGTTTTTTTTTCTCTCTCTCTCTCTATAGATACTGTAAAGTTGACAATGGAAGAGGGATGCTACGTGATTTGGTAACTATATTTTATTTCGCTGGGTGACTTTGCAAGACAAGACAAAAGTTTGGAAATTTTTGCTTGGCCACGTCAGCAGGAGTAATAAAATGAAAGATTTACAGAGTAGCTGTGGTGTTGGATGGCTTTGAGGCAATAAAACCAGAGCTAAATAAATTGTTGAAGTCCCAAAACCGCACTGCCCAGTGCCCAAGCAAGGCTATAAAATATATGAAGAAGCTGTGTATAATTGAGAACAATACAGAAACCGCAAATGGTCACACTCACTGTCTGTTTTATGTAAGATTTGCTCCCATACTTTGCTCAGTGCAAGGCATAATATGCCAAATTTGGATGAGGAGGTAAATTTTCCCTGCGGGGGGAAACATTATCAAAATGTACAGGAATGGATTGGGTGAATTATTTTCGGAGTTTTTATAGACAGAAACACTGTAAATGTCAGCTCATTTAACAACAGAGACATACACTTCTTTCGTGAAGTGTCGTAATTCTGTGGGCTTGCTTCCATTTTACGAGCTAGGGTTTAGTACAATTTCGTTAAATATCGCAAGACTTCGTTTAGCTTTGACTTTGTTTATTGGTAAGGCCCACTGTCATTTTGATATAATTTCTTCTAAATCTATTACTAACTCCGAAAAATGTAGTTCCTAATTATCTTTACCTTAAAACGTAATAGATAATCATCGCTTACTTGGAGTCTTTAAACAGTCATGTGTCAAATTGAACAAATAAATTTAAATATTCGTACATCTGACATTTAGAAATAAAAGCTTTCCTGTTGTCCTAGCTGTCTATGTATTTCTTGATGAATTCATTATTCATCTTATAACTATTATGAAACTACATATAAACAATTATGCGCATCGATCTTCTCCATTAAACAAGAACTGACGTCTTCCAAAAAATGTCTGTCAAAATCGTGGATAATTACGATATGCGTATTGAATGGATTTCACATGGGCTTGAAAATTTTTCAATTTACAGAGGGGAACAGTTTTACTGTCAATACTCTAGTTTACCTAATCTGACAGTTGAACTGACAAGATTTGTTTGAATTTGTGTAAAATCAGATTTATCGCATGGGTAGTTGTTCAGTTGACGTATACGGATATGGATATTTAAGAAATATTAACAAATCAAGAAAAAACATAGTACAATTTCTGACATTTGATTGTACCAAACCCAGATGACTGTTACTTTAATAACGAAGTAATTTAACGAGTTTTCGAATTCGAATAAAGCGGCAATAAGTGGTTTGATAAAATTGTAAATGTGTGAATATCTGGAACTGAAAATATGTACCTATGACAATCTAGTACAAATAAATTTACTCAACTTAAAACTCGCCCATCTGCAGGAAAGCAAAAAGTAATCTAGATCACTGATCTATTTGACCGAGTAACTAACTCTCAATCTTGACTTGCAAAAGCTTTTTGTTGCCTTGCCTTCCTTTTATAAAGTGATTGTAATAAAAAAAAACTGCAGAACTCCACCTATATAAATTCGTTACGCATTCACAAGTTAGCAATTCTAAAAATGGCATCGAATCGTCTCGCCACATAATAAATTTTTGCTCACATTAATCAATTACACACCTCCATTTTGGGAGTGTGGGACAACTCCACAAACCGACCCGCTGACGTATTGATAGCGCACGTCCCACCTACCTAGTACGCATTTGGATTTTCCCCATTTACGCCTATCAAACTGCGGTATTTTGCTTCAAACGTGCATTGCTCGCCGTAGCTTATGACGTCTGGCATTGCAGCAACTGTCTAGTTCTTTTTCTCCCTCACACTATGACAGAATCGTGATGATTCACTGAATGCAGATCAAAAAGATATCGTGCAATGGGCCGCCACCAACGCCAAACGTCTCGCACAAACGCGCATAATTCATTCTGAATGACAAGTGCACCACGGTGTAGGGCGCCAAAAAGCGTGCGCTGCATCGACCGACAGCGAGAAATGCAATTGAAATGCATACATTATCATATCCATCATCGCCGGACTTACAAGCAATAACACATTCAACGAGCGTTGCATGACAATTCGTCCAACTTCCTCCAGCAGTATAGGTGGATGTGATTTAAATACCTTTGTCAGTGTCGTTACGTCAATGCGTCGACGCGCATGCCTGACCAGCTTAAAAATTAATCCATTGGGTTTCCCTAATTAGGTGGGCATATTTTTGGAAATCCAACTGCGTTATGTCATCACTCGCTACTGGAAGAAGTAGGAGAAGCGTCTGTCAACGCAAGGAAGTCATTAATTAGACAGCGAAAAATTCAATAAAAATTTCGCCAAACCTTTTAAAGACGCTACATGTCCCCCTGTCTCGCTATATCACACTCTTTTTCAAACGGGTGACATTTCTGGCATTCATAAACAGCTTGTCTTTCAGCAAGAGATTGAAATTGTATTCTTCATACAGCGCAGCGTTTTATATCATTTTTATTACCCTTAAAGTATTCCGCGCCTTCAAAGGTGTTACACGTTCTGTCATGGAAATTACCATGTTGGTTGGGAGAATCCAAAAGTCATTCGAGATTCACACACCGCTCGTGTTATAAATGCGAATCAACCACGTTCCGGGGATAATTATCACCAACGAGTTAAGAAAGTGTTCTACTCAATCTTACACACGAACCACTTACAAAGTGTCAACTGTCAAGAGTAGTCGCCAGACGTTTGATATACGGAAAAACGTGCTGACTTAATTGGTCGTTTCGGACACAGGTGGTGCTCGTATTAAGTCGGCCATTTTCTAGAAAAAAAAAAACAGCCACCCAAAAGATGTGATATAGTAAATCTTTTGATGTGATTACCTGCCTATCTGTATTCTGTGCGAATATTGAATTTTATAACAGTTTCTTGTTTCGGAAATCTGGGCATGAATAGAATTTTGTTGGATCATGGGTTTTTTTTTTTTTTTGTAGTCAGCAGCATATAAAAATAAAAACAAAAATAAAAAACTAATAAAGACGAGCATATATTAATTCGAATAAAATAAAAATGATGACTCTTGCGCGGGAAGATTCATCAATTAGGCTAAGCTAGCAAACTGGCATATGGGCACCGGAAAGAGGAGCAGGCGAAGCTACTCCGGAGGTGGAAGTTGTTTTTGTTTATAATATAGTTTTCATTGCGGTTATATAACAGAGGCGAGAACAACAATGTATTCTGGTCGCACAGCTATCGTTTTTGGCATTCGAAGTGTCCAATTAGAGTACTGACATAGTAACAAACTGGAATTCGCGTAGATATTTAAATTATGAAGCAATATAAAGATGTTTACAGTTCCTTAGAAGTCCACGGGCGGTGATTAAATGGCACCTATTCGCTGAATTTTAGAGGCGTCCTATTTTATTTCTAGATCAACTAAAAGAGTGACAAGTACTGGCAATTTTCTGTCAGATATGTATATAATGTTAATATAATAAACTTGAACTTTCCAGTGTGTGAAATACAAGTGTACCTATAGCCGAACCAAAATTACTTTAAACGTTAGTAGAAGTTTTAGATTTGATTGAAATATTGAAGAATGTTAAAGGTTCAAAGATTATTGCTGATCACCTTTTTCGGTTTTTAGCTTTTCACAAATTTATCAGAGCACGGCAGGCGAAATTCTCCGAGCTCTTTTGATGTGTAAAGGAGAAATTACTCGCTACTCGTTACTTTGAGAATGCTCTTTTTCTGTTTTTATTTATTAGAAAAGGCAGATAAAATACGTCGAGCTCTTTAGAGCTGCTAAAAGGGGACTACTCGCTACTCGTTAGTTTCTGTATACTCCCCTTTACTGTCATATTTGATATTGAACAATTGTAGGATTTACTATGTTGCGATTGTTTAAATCGTGGACATTACTGTGTCATTTGAGTGTGTACTGAATTAAGTAAAGAAATACTAATAATTCCTAAAATAACGAGTTATCATTTTATAAGAAGGCACTGAATAAGTTGTGAAAAATATAAAGTATATAAGATGAAGATTGTTTTCTATTAATTTCTGGTCATCAGTGAGAGAAGCATTTGTTATGTAGTTAGGCCCAAGGTTAAATTCATATTAGACTCATATTTGAGCATTTTTCAAATATGTGGTTCAACGCGTTCCTTCCCTTTTTGGTTATATTTCATTTCGGATTGCCAATATTGAACCAGAAAGTAAGGTAACAGACCTAACGTTTATTTCAATAGCGCCCTCCGTCAGTGGAGTTTATGTACAATAACCCAAAACTTGCAATAAAAAAAATTGAATAAGTATTCTCAATATTTCGTTTCCCGATTGCGGATTCAGTTGATCGACGATTTCTACTTAGGAAATTATTTTTTGACTACTTTCTCGTCTAAAATCGACATAAATTCTAAGTCCTCTTAAAATATTTGTTGGAACATAGCCTGTTTCAATAATTCCACTGCTGACAACTCAATTACCGTTGAAAGTCTTAAAAATGTAACTACAGTTCATTGATGCTTTGAAGGTCTTGCACATAAAAAAATTAAAAAATAAATAAAAAGCCAAGAACATAAAAAAAGTACTCGAGTTCAGTTTAAGAAGAAGTTCGCTAATTCGAGTCCAGTTTAAAAAAAAAAAAAAAAAAAAACAGTTGGCTTATTCTCTTCGGGCAGAAATGTGCAGCTTCAAGTCTGCGTAAAGTCTCCGTCCGATAACCAGTTCGCTGTTAGACTCTTTCGTTTTACAGGGAAAGCTAAACTACGATGCCGATTCTGATTGCTTTCAATGGAGCCATATAAAAAATATCTTAGAAATCACAAGACGAAAGTCAGAAGCCTGGTAGCAACCAGGACTCTGATCTCGCTTTTATTCCTTAGCAAATAAATAAATTCCTGAGCTATATACGTGTTCTGATATTCTGTCCCAAATGTGAACCATATCCTGTACAAACATCTTCAAAACCGAATTCACATGTTTAAATTTTATTAAACTGAAAACTCCCACCGCACATATAAATACCGTTGCTTCGATTAGATCTCCACCAGACACTTTCCAAGGCGAGTATCATTGACCTCTTCTCTCCCGATTTCTGATGTACTAGACACACGGACACACCAAGATCTATCATGCACACGTCTGATTTTTCGGGCTACTTCTCACGCTACCGTCCACAAATTACTTAAAAGACCAACTTCATCACCTTACCCCAAACAACGCCCTCAATTAATTTACATCTCAAAAGCGCCGTCCGACAGAAATAATTTATCTTCGAATAAATCCACCTTCAACCCAAAACAAAGTAAAAAACAAAAAACCTTTCAAATATCGTCTCCGTACTTGAATACTACAATAAATCTAGTGAAGCTCACAAGAAAATAAAAACTGTCAATTTGGCTAATTCATAGGTACCACACTTCGGCAATTGAACTTGTAATCTGTCCCGCATTTGTAATCGCAAAAAGTCTCCCGCCTCATCATAATCACATAAATCTCTCATTTTTACGATCTAATTGCGATTGATAAGGTCCAAAATTTGTAGCCCGCAGTCTGTGAGACATCATAACGACATAGCGCCAACGAAAAGTCGATTATGCGACCTCAGGAACGTGCCATATGCATACCTACACCAGGCCCGCTGCACTGCGAAGATGCATGAACCGATTTCGGCGATTAAAACGCGTGTTACGTCAACGTTCCGATACAAAACCGATAGTGAGGGTGAGGCAAACGTGGCGGGCAGAGGAACCCGAAAAATGAATCAACCACTAGCCCGCGATACAGCGGCAGGCATCACGAAATGAACGGCGAAAACGCGAGGCGAAAAATGTTTAAGGCAACAATTGTGGTGGAGAAGAACGTTCTATGAATGCTAAGCAGACGTTCAGTCGCCTATTTTGGGAGGGGGGCATACCACTCGGACAGATTCTTATAAAATCTAACGTCCGCCAACAGTCAGACATCACTTGTCTGGTGGAAACTTACCGAAGAAGTTAAGTTTAGCTCCGATATATCAATTTCGCTGAATAGTGACAGAGGGAAAAATCGTTTTAAACAAACCGCATCCAGTGGATAGTAATATTCCCAGTTTAACCCCGCAAAAAAAAGGATAATAATTGTGAAGATGAAGTTCTGTGCTGTTGCCGCGGTGCTGTTTGTCAGCCTTTTCGCCAGCTCGTTGGCTGTTCCTGCCTACAACAGTAAATTTTACCAATCATTGGAGAGTTCTCATCAACTTACCGACAACTTTGAATTTTTATTTTACCAGGGGTGGCCTACTACCAGCAACCACAACGGATGATGGTATTGCAACAATACGTCCAACACCCACGCACCCATGCTCGTTCAGCTGCCTATGTGGCTGGTGAGTCAGTCGCCGCAGGCTCAGTTCTGAAAGGTAATTTCATAAAAAGAAAAATATTTCACTGGGCAAGCATAAAATGTTGTTTCCTTTTGTGGTAAAGATTGCGTTCATCCAGAAGATGCAGCCGGTGGAGAACAACAAGCCGTTCAAGAGTCCGTCCTTAACGAAGATGAACCCTACCCCGCAGCTGGTGGCCAAGTGTCCGCTGAGTTCGAAGGAACCTTCTCCGATGCCGGAGTTCCTAGTGCCGCCGAAGTTTCTGGTGCCGCTGATGTTCCAGCTGTAGAAATTCCAGCATCTGTTGAAGTCCCAGAGGCACCAGTTGCCGATAACCAGATCTTGGAAGACGACTCCGCCCCAGCCGTCCCAGAGGTAGCCCCAGCTGCTGAAGAGAGCGACCATGACTCCAAGGTGCCAAGGGAATACAATTTCGAGATCCCAGCCGAGGTTGTCCCAGAAGCTCCAGTTGAGACACCAGTTGCTGAAGAAGCCATCCCAGAAATTCCAGCCATCCCAGAAGTGCCATCACTCAGCCCCGAACAAACCCCAGCTGAAGAAGCCCCAGTTGCCGATGCCCAAGTTCCACTTTCTGCCGCCGCTCCAGCCGTCTCAGTTGTTGTCCCAGTTGCTACCCCAGTTGCTGTTGCGCCACCAAAACGTTACCTGCCACCCAGGAGGAAAATCACCGTCCAGCTCGACGAACAAAGCGAAGCAAATAATGATGATGATGATGCCGACGCTGATGCCTACCGTCCAGCTCGTGTACCAAATGCCCGTCGTCCAGTGAACAAGGGCAGTGGTAACGCTGTTGCTGCTAAGGGAACCAAGCCATCAGCCGGCACATTCTTCCCAATCAACTTCGGTGGTACCAGCGGTGGAGCAATCGCCATTGCCAATAGCTTCAGCACCGGTGAGGGTGGTTCGGCAACTAGCCACGCCATCGCATACGGCAGTCCCGATGCGGCAAGGACCAAGGCCCGCCCAGTCCGTCGTCATTGAGGACCAAGCACATTTTTTTCTTAAGAGAGTAGAAACACACGCAAATTGCGACCATCGCAGGACATTTTCTGTCCGGCATTACAAAACCCAAAACATGTTTTTTTTTTTTTTTTATTGTTCAAGAATTAAGAACATCGAACCATTTTTATGTTTTTGTTTAATTTTAAAATTGTAGTTCAATTTTTATCGAATGGCAGTGGTTTTTGCTGCGGAAAATACACAAAAAGACGATTTTATCAAAAAAAAAATGTATTTCTTGGTTGGTTTATTTCTTACCGCTGGTAGAAAGTGATGCCACAATCCTGGCTGCAGGTGTTTATATTCTATTTTCAAACTAGTTTCTTTTACTACCATCTGTTATGACTGTATAGGTTTGGTACATCTGTCAAATTTGAAAAATTGTTTTTTGTAGTTACGATAACTGAATGACAATTTTTTTTACAAATATAATTCCGAAAATGGCCAACATGAAGCCTCACCTTATAAGGCAACGAAATTGGTCTCGGCGTGAAAAATTCTAGTTCAACAGGTTGGCTGTGTATGAGTTGTGCATTTGTAGAATAAGTTTGTATCTTCCAACTACTATCGATCTTTTAAAATACAAAATAGGTATATATGGGAATTACGGCCCACTCTCACTTTTTCTTAAGTTTAAAAATCCTTGAAAATATCGCTCGCTGCTTTTTTGCCCAATTGGCTAATTTGGCTCGAGTATTTTAGCTTTGGGTCAATGCTCCGAGCCAAAGAAATATGGCTCACATTTATCTCAAAACTTAAACCACTTTCTTAGAAAAACATCTTGAAAAAAAAAAAAAAAAATGAATCAGGAAATGTGACTCGAAACTCGACTGAACGCGCGCCGTCACAAAAACAATACCTGGTTAAAAGATAAATTTTGCATTTATTGTTTTAAAAAAATACAAAAACCTCCCTCCTCCTTTTCATTTAACTAATGTGGCTCAAACTTGTGTGGAATGGCTCGGAAAATGGCTCAACTCCAAAAAAAATTCGGAACAACGCTGGTGGAAATGCTTGTACCTACGTATCCACTTTTTTAAATTTCGATCTGCAGTTAAACAAATGAAGCATCCTAGTTGATCAAGGGAAGGGCATTAAAAGGCGCATATTTTGTAGCGATTTTGAATTCAATGGCTTGATTTGATATGAGCAGTTTGACAAAAATTACCTTTCATTCGCTGTCAAGATGTGACACGCCGGAAAAAATAAAGTGTTTGAATTGAAAAACGAATCATTATAAAACTGATGGTTAATAAAAAGGACCTTCGAGCTCGGTATAGATATTTATATTTGTATAAAGGCGTGGACGAATAAATAAATTTAAATAAGGTCTGTTTTTGTTCCCTTACTTTCTGGATCAATATTGGCAATATGTCACATTTCTCTCATCGAATCGAAATACCTATAACCAAAAAAGAAAAGGAACGCGTAGAACCACAATTAAAACAAAAAAAACATGAATTTTTTCTAGGGAGGAGGGAGTATTCAAATATACGTAGAAAGAAGTACAACATTTATATTTAAGGGCAAGAGTTCTATTGCTTTTATTACAGAAATAAATACGTTCAATTCTTTTGATTCTTACATTTATTTTAATCCTATATAAGCAAAAAATAAAATTGAAATCAAATAAAAAGTCAGTTACCTACCTATTAGCATTTTAATGATTTGACAACCTGTCAATCTGTCAGCCATAACGAACTAGCCCGAAGAAATTTCTTGGGCTAATATTTGCAGGTTTTTAATGAATGGGAAATGTTTTGTTCGCGGTTTTTGGTTCTCTACTGTCCAACTTTTGCGTAAGGGAACGAAGTTTGACTAAATTTGACTAATATCTTCGAATGCATTATGGTTAGGGAACAGACCTTAGTTTTTAACGATCATCGTATATTCAAAAAAAAAATAGGATCCAACCTGAAATATTCTGTAAGCATTTTGCAGCAGAACTATTGAGGAAGTGCAATGTATATAGCTGTCTTATTGCACTCTTTACAAATTCTCTACAATTTTTTTTTACGCGTTTTATGATGCGTTATTTCGGTTTTTGATGCGTTTTTTCACGCATTTTTTGACGCGTTTTTTAACACGTTTTTATTTTGTTTTTGACGCTTTTCGCACTTTTTCTGACTGTTTTTTGGGAGCGTTTTTTCAGTTGTTCTTTGACGCATTTTTAACGACTTTTGACTTTGAACGTTTTTTTCGAGAGTTTTATGACGTATTTTTTCACGCATTTTTCCACTTGTTTTCTTAAACGATCTCTGACGCGTTTTCTAAACCGTTTTTTAAACGTGTTTTTTGATACTTTTCGCGCTTTTTCTGACAGTTTTTTTGGTAGCGTTTTTCACGTATTTTTTAACTACTTTTTCCACGATTTTTTTAAGCGTTCTTTGACGTGTTTCTTAACCCGTTTTTTACGCGCTTTTTGCTCGTTTTTTACGATTTTTTGAAGCGTATTTCGAACGTTTTTTGACTTGTTTCTTGTGCGTCAAGCCTAGCATTTCCAACTGCAGATTCTACTACCATCAATATGGAATGCAGAAAGGAAATGCCTTACGCCGAGGTACAGAAAACTCTGACACGATCTACATTCTAGGTAGGTACGTAAATTAAGAAGCCTTCCTATACTCGGGACTCTGAAATAAATGATAAGTAACATGTAAACCAAGTTGGCAAAGTGGCTTTGTGGTTAGTGTGTTGGACTACTAAGCGAGGGGTCCCAAATTCCAACTTAAGGTCTTTTTCATTAGGAGGTGGCTCTCGCGAACGTCTCACAAACGTCCGAGAGCATAACTGGCTAGAAAGAGCTTCTGAAATCGTTTGGAATCGGCATAAAATTGTAGATCCCTTCAAATTCGTTCCAAAAAATGAAACTCACACACAAAACGAATGGTTGTGAGAAGACAAGCTTAGGGTCGGTCCCTACGGTCCTGTTTCGCCATCTTTATATTTTTTTTATTTATTTATTTTAGACCAATTCGGAACATCCCCATTAGAAACAGGACCAAATTTCACTTAAAAAATATTCTGCCACAGCATCTTTATCATTTTTGTTTTCTCTATTGATTCCAAAGCATATCGGTCAATGATACTGTTTGCATATACACTCATTTACCTACCTACAGTCAAAAACTCGTACAAGGCAATTGAAAATCATACTACGAACGTCAAAGATACAACGTGACGATAGCGCACAAACACTCCATTGACGTCACGGGTAAAATACAATACCTTTGCTTATGCTTTTCCTTTTCGTATGTCCAGCAAAGCAACAAATAGACTTATACACTTACACTGCTAATCAATATGATTACAAAAAGGAAAAAAAAACCTTTCCACAGACCATCGATATGTAGACAAGCGTGTGCTGTTTTATTGCGATTTTGCACATTCGCTTAATCACCTCAGTCCTTGTAATTTGAATGCCATTTTCGACACAGTAGCAGCAAAACTGTTTCAATTAAAAATGGTTCACAAACGGACTTCGATTTGAAGTGACAACCAACTTCTTGCGGCGTTGCCCTTTCATCCCCCTGGAAGACAGTCTGCTGTGCTGACTCATAGTTAATGCGAATAAACATTCACATACATGTGCAGACATAAAATTATTCAGTGTCAAAGGAGGGTGCTCGAGCTCGTTGCCAAATGCACAACACACACTTTAATCGTAATAATGCCGCAAACAAAATATATAAAACACATGTTGTCTTAAAAGTTTATTTAAATTTCTTCTTCTTAATGATTTTACGATTTTCCATTCTGACGACGAGGACGTTCTTTGAATGCTAAACAGCCTTTGAGTTCTCTGTTATGGTGGGGACGCATCGCACAAACCACTTGGTCAGATTCTTATAAAATCTAACGTTCGCCAACAGTCGGGTATCACTTGTTCCGTGGAAACTTGACGAAGAGGTTAAGTTTAGCTCCGAGATCGAGTCGTAGAATTAAAAGCAATTCCAGCTACACGAATTGGATATTAGCTTTCTCGCCATTAAGTCGCACAAAAGGATATACAAATTGTGAAGATGAAATTCTGCACCGTTGCCGCAGTGCTGCTTGTCAGCCTTTTCGCTACATCGATGGCTTTGCCAGCATGTAAATATTTCTCAAGGATTGGGGACCTTAGTTCGGGCTAACTAAAACTACTTATTTTCTTCAGCATACTACCAGCAGCCAGCATTTTACTACCAGAACCGTGCAGCTCCGCAGCGTCTGATGTATATGCAGTATGTCCAACAGCCAGCTGCGCCACGGACTCGTTCCCGTTTGACAAACGCCGCTGCTGCCTACGTCGCTGGCGACTCTGTTGCCACCGGCACATATGTGAAAGGTGAGTTAGTGAAATGATTTTCGTTCTTCCATAAAAAAAAAAAATACTCCACTCGCATACAGACAATGCCAGTGCAGAACAACAAGCCGCTGAGGAGTCTGTGCTAGACAACACTGGAGCCAACGGAGCTCAATCAATCGCTGAAGCCTACCCCGCTGCATCTGGTGAAGCCGAAAACTCTCAATACGATGGTGCTGCTGGAATCGCTGAAGCTCCACAGACTCAAGAGTTGCCAGAAGACAATCAAGTCTACGAAGATGAGGCTGCCCCAGAGTCATCCGTCTCATTTGCTGTTCAACCAGCTGTACCAGAAGTGCCTGAACCAGCTGCAGTCGAACTTCCAGAGGAGGCTGAAAATGACGATGATGAGGATACCGAAGCGGATTCTGTTGTTCCAACTAATGCCCGTAAAGTGCCACAGAAGGGATCTCCAGCCCCATTGCCAGTTGGAACTTTCTTCCCAATTGACTTTGGTGGTGCCTCCGGTGGATCGATCGCCGTTTCCAACAGCTTCAGCACTGGTGCCAATGGCTCAGCTAAAAGTCAAGCCATTGCCTATGGAAAGCCTGAAACGCCCAGTGTGAAACCCCGCCCAATCCGTCGTCGTCATTAAGAGAAGAAGCGAACAACAACATGAGATGATCTGAACCTATAGCCCAATTACAAAAATAAACAACAAAACACAGTTATTACTCAAAAAAGACGTTTTTTTCTTATTTAACTCAGAGACAGGTCTCAAGTCATGGCTTGTGCTTATTTAGGTGGCTTAACTGAAGCTAATTGTTCGGCAGTTTACATAAATAGCTTTGCTTCTGTCTTATGGGTGGCGCCTTCCACTTTAGGCAGCTTGTGAAAGTGGGTCGTTGCGGTTTTGAAATCGGTTTCTTTTGGAGTTCGACAGAGTTTGTACTGGGATAGTGAAAAATAAGCTAAGTCAGAGCTAGGCTCTTGGAGTGCGCAACTGGAGGCAGTTAGCCAAAGATCGCGCTAACTGGAGAGGCGTATTGGTTGAGGCCCAGGTCCACCCCGGACTGTAGCGCCACCTAAGTAAGTAAGTAAGAGCTAGGCTCTTCAGAATTAGGTTATTGTGCGTTTGCTTTAACCGATTAGCGGTCAATTGTCTGGTAACTTTCAACCTGACAGAAAAAACTGCACCAGGCTTGTTTCGAAAATATTTTCGAAAATATTCCAAGCAAATTCAAGACCATTTACAGACTTTAAATGTTAGACGCTGTTTCTGTTGTTTACATTTATGCAAAATATATATACCAACCATAAATTAATTGAAGCAAACACTCAATTTCCAATTCCAATTGGTAATCGACAGTTGACAGCGATCTGACAGTTACTAATGATAATGACTAATGAGTCAAATATAGTATCAAATATGCACGAAAATCCACTTGAGCTCCGTCAAACAGTTGGTTCAATCAACTTAATATGGTTACGACATCCAAATCCAAATGTTATTCGCACATAGGCTTAAGCTCGATCACTCTCATGTAATTTTAATGCAGTTTTTCAAAGAATAAGTTGCATTTTTGCCTAGTTTCTGTCCACGAAAATGGTTTGAACGAAGTCTTCACGGAGTTGGAAGACTTGAAAGTGGAAGAAAGTAGCTGTCAGGCTATGATTGTCTTCCATTTGACATTATTTATACACAATACGAAAACTTAACAAAAATTTTAGATAAACTTTCGAATATTTTTGATCTCTTTACTAGTCTATCTCTTACAAAATGTTGTGTGGGAAAGAATTTGGAAAACTGTCGTTATATACGTCATTAAATTTTATATATTCTGTCACATACCAAAAGTAATTGAGTTTAGAATTCGACAACTTCATCTGAGAATCCCGGCCGATACATCTGTCATATCATATCATATCATCGTGAAGAATATCGATAGAAGAATCGCCGCCGTTTCGCCAAAGAACCAAATGCGAAAATCTAGAGGAAGTTTGCGTAAATTGCGAAATGCTATGCACATTTACGGGCGGTTCTGATTAATAAATTAAGCAAAAGAAATGTGTATACATATTCCTACAGAATATTTAATATTGTAGTAGCTTCTTTTACATCAATTGCTACTCTATAACTTGTATGTTATAACTTATAAGTAGTGTGACTCTTTTTAGGTTAAGCTTTCGAAATTTTAAATAAATTACGTCTGCTTCTTTATTCATGTCCCAGCAGAACAAAAGATAAATGTTAATGTGGTATTCGTTTGGGCGCTCTCAGATCACTTTTTTTGCTCTCAGATCACTTTTTATGTTCGTTTGGTACAAAAAAAATCAATCTTTTTCAGATTTCAGATCACTTTTGCGAATCTAGATATTTTCTCAGATTTACCAACACAAGTGCGTTTGAGTTTGACAACTCGTGGAGGGCGTTTAGGTTTTCGTGAATTTGTTCTACTGCAAAGAAAGGCATTGCATGGGGTGAATCTATTTTTGTTAATTGGTTATGTATAGGAATATTTAAAAATCAATCGAGACGCAAATTTCTAATGTTTTAATTTAAAATTTAACCAGTGAATGGAAAACTGTTTGAAAAGTGTTGAAGGCTACACATATTCGAATCGCACGAATATTATCACAAAAAAGAGCAAGTGACGTTTTTATGTTCGATTAGCCACACGAAATCTGAAATCTGAGAGTAAATCTGAAGAAGCCCAAACGAATACCACATAAGACGTCAGTGCCAGTCTCAATTATTGTCTTCCAAATGATGCTCACAGACACTGAAACCGAGTGAAAAAAAAAAAAAAAAAAACTTTCACCAGACACTGTTTAAAGTAAAAAACCCAATTCCCTTTTTAAGGGATGATCCCTTTATAGCGAGATGCTTCAAAAATACCTTCTCTACCACTAAATCTATAGCACATGCGTCATTCTAAGATCCGTATTTACGTTTCCCCTTCCTAATGATTTTATGATTTTTCATTCTGATGATTCGTACGTTCTTTGAATGCTAAACAGCTTCGGTATTTTGGAGGGGCACACACCACTTGATCAGATTCATATAAAATCTAACGTTCGACACTAGGTATGTATCACTTGTTCCGTGGAAACTTAGCCAAGAAGTTAAGTTTAGCTCGCTCGAATAAAAAAAAAAATAAAAAAAAACTCTCCCCCATTTGGATTGCATATTTTTTCCACCAAACATTCCGAAAAAGATAATAATCGCGAAGATGAAATTCTGCAGCGTTGCCACATTGCTGCTAGTCAGTATTTTTGCTACAACGGTGGCCCTGCCAGCTGGTAATGTGCTCTCACCCGGTAAAATTTAATTTCTCTATGATTCTTTTTTCTAGGAATGCCTTTCTACCAGCAGCCATCGTTCTTCTACCAAGCGCAGACATCCCCGCAGCGTGTGATGTATTTGCAGTATGTCCAACAGCCATCATCGCCCGGAGCCAACTCTCAATTGACAAATGCCGCTGCTGCCTTTGTCTCTGGCAATACTGTGGCCACCGGCACATATTTAAAAGGTAAGTTCATAAACTCATAGCCAATGCCTTTCTTTGGTCATAAACGAAAGCTTTGTTCCCTTAGATGATGTCAGTGAAATCGCCGAAGAGTCCATCTTGGATAACTCCCAGGTGGATCTCGATACACAATACTATGGCGGTATAAGTACAGATGTTGCTGATACCGACGAAGCCCCAGAAGCGGACGTTCCAAAAGTGTCGAAACTGCCCATTAGCCCAGAACTGCCATTAGATGATGAGATTTTGGAAGATGAAGAAGTTGAAACTCCAGTTGAATCTGATCCAGACCCAGCCTTTGCAGAAACTGAAGACTCCGAAGACGCCGTAGACGATGACGATGACGATGAGTATGCCGATGAGGACAGTATTGTGCCGAGCAATGCTCGCCCTCAAGCAGCTCCAAAAGCGCCGGCTTCGAACTCCGCTGGTACATTCTTCCCAATTCATTTTGGAGCTACCGATGGAAGTTCGATAGCCGTTGCCAATAGCTACAGCACCGGTGAGAGTGGCTTAGCTAAAAGCGAAGCCATCGCATACGGAAAAACTGAATCCACCAAATACAAAGCCCGCCGTCACTAGAACTTATTTATGCTCAATACTTGACGAATCCTGAACTTGTAGCCGAACCATTAACGAATTACGTTTAAAAATAAAACGCAAGTTGTTAACCAAATTCAAATGTTTTATTATTTTGACTACGACCTTGTCGGGGGGTAATACTCCCAACTCGTTGATCTGATCGTGAGGTTCAGAATTCGTTGATATTCAAATGTAAACATAAATCTCCTTGGATTGGAAGATATGACTTAGCTTAGCAATTACTTAGGTATGTGGACTTAGTATAAACCAATCGTTGGTAGCTTACAAATAAGTTTGCAGCGACCCAAGCAAAACGTTTTGCATTTTGATTATGTTTGCAAAACTTATTTCCTTGTATGGATATAGTAAATCAGAAGGTTGTTTTTTTTTATTGCATTTATTACAACTTTTATAGGGAATTTGTGTGTTCGTTTGCCTACAAACATTTAGGGGAAAGTGTATAATTAAGCTGGGTGCACACGGGCGAGTTTTTGCCTGTAGTGAATTAAGCTGTAATTTGACGCATACGCATGCTTAATCTTAAAGTTATCGTAATGAAAACGTAAAGATTTCGTGTGGTAAAAAAAAAAAGTTAGAATGAAAGCGTTGGCATCACTGTTAGATGTGGTAATAGGTCTGTTCCTTTACTTTTGTAGTAAGAATGGAAAAGACTGTCAAAATGGCAGTGGTGAGGATATTTACGAAAAAGTTAGGGAACGCTTTTGTAGTAAACTATGAAAAATGGCAGATACATAATTCAAATATTAAAAAAGTGGTACAAAAAGTCGTTTAAATGTATGATAAACTCGATGAATTTGCTTATTTAAAATTTAGTTTTATCATCTACGTACATACAAGAGTGATATGGAATTAATCGAACTTCTCTTGAATGAATCCGAGTGTGATTCGGTGTATTAAAAATTACATGGAGGAGATTGTGCGACGATAGAATTTCGTCACCATTTTCGAAAATAATCTTGAGGAGAACATTCAATTTGATTTTTTCGCCTATTGATACAATTTTAATAAGCAAGAAGTCAAAAAATAATCAACGCGTATGCCAAATAGGACAGCAAATTTTAAATCAGCTGTTAGTTTGAAGGTGACCAATAAATTTGTTGAGTAAAAATTCGTAAAATTCTCAGTGGAGGGGTAATATCTTGCTCTCTCGATGACGTTCTCTTTTACGAATTTTTAGAGTTAAGGAACGGCACTGAGTAAAAATTCGTAAGAACTAGTAAAAATTCGTAAGATTTAAAAGTAAACAAACAGACCTAATAATTTTGTAGGTACATACATTTTGTAAACTTTCTTCGCTACATTTATCAAGTTGAAGGATTCCAACTGACATCAGTTGTAAGCCAATTGCTGGATAAGGACTGAAATCTAATGCCTAAAGTTATCCTTGAATTGGCCGTCACCGTCACTATTATTTTAGAAATCTACATAGGTATAAAATATTTCTAAATGTCATCGCACACTTTTATGGAATGTTAAGCTATGCTTAATGAAATCAAATACAAAACACTAATTAATAAAATTATGGGCTCTGACTGCCTATCTGACCGTTTGGTAATAGATTATGGTAAAAAATCGTAGATATTAAATCTGACATTAAAGAAACGTCAAAATAATCCCAGTAGTTTGTAATAGATTTTAAAACTACAGACTTCTATTATGCGGGGGTTCCAAAATGCTTCTCTGAAGCTTGCCAAGTTCTACGGCGAATTTTGTTAACTGCAGGTAATACCTAAAACCGACCATTTTTAATAGACAGACGGATAGCCGCGACTCTGCAGCCCTAGTCCATGAAAAATGACAAGCTAAGTTGTAGGTACAAAATCGTAGATAGTCCCCCAAAACCAATAATGGTATTTTAAATGACTCTTTTTTTACAAAATTTATTGGGTGCTTAATATGTTTCAACACATGCAGGCGTACAATTTTATTTCAATTTCCACTTCCTATAAATTCACGATTTTGTATTTTGCCGACAAGAATGTATTTTGAATACTAAACAGCAGTTTGCGGCGCGGCGGCGTATATTTGGTGGGGTTTTGCTTTGATCAGATTCTTATAAAATCTAGCATTCGTCAACATTTATGTATCATTTGTGTCGTGGAAATTTAATAAAGAAGTTAATAAAATTAACAGCAGTGTAGGTAGTTCCGATTCCTGAGTGACATTCGATTTAAAATTTGCATCGGCAACTAATTTTGTTTGTGAAAATGAAGCTGTGCTCGTGTTTTGTGTCAGTACTGGTGCTTGTTGGACTGTTTGCTGCATCGACGACATCACCAACAAATAGTATAGTTCTTCTCAAGGATCTCAAGGAATTTTTAACTTAGCAAAGCAATATTTTTACCAGGGTTGGGCTACTACCAGCAACCATCCTCCCTCTTTTACCAATCGAATGCATCTCCGCAACAGTTGGTATATTTGCAGTATATCCAGCAGCCACAGTCATCCCAGATTTATTCGGACTTGACGAATGCCGCTTATGAGTTTGTGGCAAGTGAGGCTATTGCTACTGGAACACAGAAGGAAGGTAAGTCAGAGCACTTAAGGTTGAGAAAAAAAAATTGTTCTTACATGACATTTAGATGATGTCAGTGAGTATGAACAAACTGCCGAGGAATCTGAGGTGGAAAATTCATCGGAAGCCAGCATTTCATCTGCTGACGTCGGAATTACAGATGATTATAGCACAACTGAGATCCCACAAGATAGTTCCACCACAGATACACCTACACTTCAAGAAAATGAGGACGTTACCACAATCGCGGATGATCTACCTGTTGACGAAACCACTGTGGAATATGAATCGGAAGCTACAAATTCTCAGCCTTCAGACATTGCAGTTACAGAAGGTGCTGAGGAAGTTGACGACGCAGATACCGCTGCGGATGCGATTGTTTCAAGAAATGCGAATAAGGTAACCCCAAAATCAGCTAAAGGACCATTGCCTGCCGGAACTTTCTTTCCCATTCAGTTCAAAGGGCCTACTAAGGGCGGAGCCATTGCCATTGCCAACAGTTTCAGCACTGGGGAGGGTGGATCTGCGACGAGCCACGCTATCGCATATGGACAGCCTAATGGAGAGACGTCTTAACATAAAGCTCCTTTAGACCGTCGCCATTAAGAAAAGAAAATTATTTGTAACTAGTACAATTTTGCGATTTGTCATTAAATTAAGAGTAAAATGCATTTTGACAGTTATTATTTGAATACTTGCCTTTGTCGGAAATAAAATCTACTACAATTTGGTAGTACTTGCAGATGCCGTTAGTGCCTATTAAAGAACGTCTGGTTGAAAAGCTGATGAATACGAATTTGTAGGATAAGTTAAGTTGTTCTCGCTAATTTGTCGCGCTTCAGAGAATTACAAAATTGTCGTTCAACGGGGTCCCGCCATTTTTTGTTATTTTATATCGCACCGAAGGAAAATATGACATGTCCGCTTAATACCCGAACAATAACGTTTTTGTTTGACGTTTCAATCAGCTGTGAGACACCAATCGTGAAACTTCTGTGAAAACTATTTCGATCGGATTAATTAGCAAATAAAATGAATTCAGAGTATTTAAAAATAATACTAGCCCATCAATTAGTGTGGAAAATGATTTTAAGTTGTGAGTTGTGGCATTTGTTCGGTCAGCTGCTCTGCTGAATGTTGCAAAAGGTGTGATTGTTTCAACAACGCAACGATTGGAAGTCGGTTTCGTGGTGTTTTTGTGGCAAACGACCTTAAACGGCTCGTTTATGGGAAAACTTCTGTTTTCGATGAAGTTTTTGAGTGTTTTCTGCTCGCTGTGAATAGGCTATTAAAGTACGAAAATAAACAGACATCGTACACGTGTTCGCTTTCTATAATTGAATGCACTAAGCTTTATTTTTATTATTTACTTTTTTTTCAATTTTAGATAGTATAACATTACATTTCTCTTAATATTTTTTTTGTTCTGGTTTCTTCTTTGTAAAGATTAGACGCCTTTTTCCATTATGACGAAACAAACTAACAAAATCAATCAAAACAAACAAAACGATAAAATTTCAGTATTTATAACTTTCTTTTTAAAAGATTGGTGTTGGTCTATTCGGTTATGCGATGTTTAAGTTTTCAGCTAGATTCTCTCTCTTGTCTTGGTTCGTAATGTTTTCGTACTAGAAAACCGTTTCTCGTCAAGAAAGAAAAGAAAAAAACAAAGTCTAGTAGCTAGTCTAATAATAATTGAAGAAAAAAAATATCAGTATCCATATTTGTCTTGTAACGACGACATGACGTCATTGGCCAAGGTACTTAGCCGGCCAGCCACCTTGGTGACTCCCTGCCGTACACTCTCCTTGACGTCGTCCAAGTCTGGTGCATTGAAGTTGACTGCTGTGGAGTAACCTGAAATGGTGAGCATACATTGAGAGCCATTCAAAAAAGGGGCGTCTTTCTATAGGTCACCTCTCCTGGAAGATCGATTTGATGTCGTTGACGAGCCGTCGTTAAAGTAGTCGGATGAAGAAATGCTATTGGATCCCTGGAAGCGGGACAAGTTTGAGGAAATTTCCTGGGAACTCTGCTCGTTGCTAAAGAACTGGTCTGAGGAGATGCCCTTAGCGGCGCCGAATTTCTTCTGAGCCATGTCGTCGTTTGAATCAACTGCAGCTTTGCTGGAGCCATAGGGCTTTCTACCGGTGGTAGTCTTTTCATTGTTAGATGTCACTGTCTTGCTTGTGCTCGCCGACGGAGTGGCAAACATCGATGTTATGTTGGAATGATGTAAGTCAATGGGATCAATCAAATCGAAGCCCATCATTTCAAGTTCCTTGTCTTGCTTTGATGATGTGTACATCGGTGGGGGGTAGCCCAATAGGGAATCACTGTTCATATCCCGATCGAATGATGATTTCGTTCCTGATGATGATTTTGGGGCGGCTGTCTGGGCAATGGTCTCCATGTCGCTGATAGCAGAGTGGGAAACGTCCGAACTGCAAGTCAATAAAATCGTATGAAGCGCATGGGCAAGGGATTTTTTGTTGTAAAAATTATTGCTTACCCCCTCAAATTGAATCCCATTCCAAGTCGTTCCATTTGTTTAGCCTTAGCCGGATCAATGCTCTTCAACTTCTCCTCCTCCTTTGACTTTTTTAGCGATAGATCTTGATAGGCTAGTCGAACACTGGCCACAGACTCGAGCTCCTCCTCTTCAGTGAGTTTCTTCTCCGGCAATGGTTCCTTGCACTGATCGGCCAAGTTGGCTCTTTGCTCAATATCGGCAAAGTTGGTCTTTACTTTAGTAGCTCCTAGACCTCCTTTACGGGCGCCTATCTGTAAGGAAAATACTTGATCAAGTTATACAGCGCAAAGGAGTAAAAATATCTTACCCCAGTTTTCTTCGGTTGAATCTTCCGGACTCCAATGCTTGGAGTTGGGGCATTCGTCATTCCCGAGTTCAACAGATCAACACTCGGCTCCGATAGATTTGACAGGGACGATTGTTTCGGTGTGATTTCAACCTATAGAGACAACAACTCATTTAAGTTTTGTAGTCTGTAGTTTTATACACTCCAAGTCACACCAGTTAGTCGCAAATCAAAACTCAACACTCGTACATACCTTAACCGTCGGTTCGCTATTGTTGTTCTCTAGATTCAATGTGTCAAAGCTATCGTCGCATTGGGTAAAAAAATCCTCCTCCTTATTCGCCTCAATCTCTGGCTTTTCATTTTGATTGTCCAAATGCAGCTGGAATTCGTTGCATCATCACACACAACAGTTCAAAGTTAGTTAAGCGGAAAACTCACAAAGAACAAAAACAAAAAGCTCAAATACTAGTCTAAGTGGCCAGCTCACCTTTGTTCCATGCTGTTTCATGGCATTCTGAGCCAACTTTTGCAATTTGTCTCTGTACAGCTGCGCTGCCCTAGAATTATATTTCTGCTGTGCATCTGTGGTGTTGCAGTTGTGCTGCCTAAAGAATTGCGATGCATTCGCGTTGCCTCCCAGTTGCATCTGGCGCAATTGCACCCATGTCCAGTTCGTGTCTAGATTAGTGGAGCGCACGAAAGTTAAATGTACCCCAAGGTTGCGATGAACTGCTGAACAATCGATGCATATGAAAATGCCATAGGTGACAGACGACCAAGTGGGTGCCTTGGCTCCACAATCAAAGCAGGACTATAATGGAGTAGATATACATGTGCGTTTCAAGTTCATTCGATTAATAATTGATTATTATTGCCAACACTCACTTTATTTGGTGCCTGGGAGCGTAATCTACTGAAGACTGATTCGATTTCTTGTTTTGTGGGACCAGTGGACGTCATTTTTGCAATTTGATGTTTTGTGCACTTTCAGGATTAAAGATATGAGGCAAGTATGTTTTACAGAGATTTTTCTCTTCTTTTTATGAAGAATAAAAACAAAATTAAAACTTTTTAGTACACAGCAAAAAAAATTGACAAAAAAATCTCTGACGAATAATTTTGACGTGTTCTTTCCAACAAGAAATTAGACAGAATTCAGATTCCACAAAATTTGCTCCAGTCGTACACGTTTGTGGTGTCAAAAATTGCTTGTCGATTGTCGCTGTCAGGTGGCACACGTTCCAAAAGTAAAATGTTATACAGTAGCGACCAGGTAGCGACAGTAAACAATGTATTTTATTTTTATTTGAGTCACTGCATGTTTTGATAATTGAAAACGTTTCAAATCAAACAAATCTTACGGGACGTGTTTGTTCTCTTGCACAAAAAATAATGTGTTTTTAATTGGATTTATTTGGATAGTCAAGAGTAGCACGTTGTAATGAGCAGCTTTGATAAAATAGACCAAAGAGTTGACGAAAAAAGGCAATTATGAAATAAAAATATATATTAAAAAGAAAATCGAGTTTTGCATTTCGTTGGTGATCGGTTTAAGCCAGAGTGTGTAAGGCCGGATCATACTTAGCATGACTTTAAAAATGAGCTCTGTTTCATGGAGGATATGCTTTGCAATTACAACTCGGCGGAGGAGCCTCCCGGGGCGGTATTGAGGCATAAATGTTATCTTAACTTGAACATCAAAGGTAATGCAATTAATAATAATTATTCCCTTATCTTTGTTGCACATCATAAAGTTGTTTACCATCTTAACTTCCACAATAAATACGGTTTGGTATCACTGCGAAACAAACAAACTGGACACTTGTGCAAATAGAGTTTTTTTTTTTTTTTTTTTTGAAGTGTCAAAATAAAGAACATTTTAGTTGACACGTCAGTCGTACTTCCCCACTTCATTAAATAAAATAATATTTCAACCATATTTGTTCTACTTAAACAGTAATTAGATAGACGTTGAACGTGTTAAACAATCGCAATTGCATAATGAAATTAGCGAGTAATATCCTATTACTTGCAATTACAGTAGCGCTGGTAACAGCGCTACCAGTGACGAAGAACAAGAAAGAAGAGAATGAACCATCTGAGAAGCCAACAGGTGCCGAGCTAGATGTGAGTCTTGTGAAATTCCAACTCATAATTTGTGAAATGTATCAAATTCGTTTCAGGCTGTTTTGGAATATGAGAGATATCTGAAGGAAGTGGTGGAAGCACTTGAAAGTGACCCAGAGTTTCGCAAAAAACTTGATAAAGCACCTGAAGCTGACATCAGGGTGAGTACATTTACTAGTTACACATTTTTCAAGGTCACAAGCTGTCGTCTCATTATAGAGTGGCAAAATTGCTCAAGAGTTGGACTATGTAAATCACCACGTTCGTTCGAAGCTTGACGAAATTAAACGACGTGAAATCGACCGATTACGTTCGCTAGCCACGAAGCAGTTCGAAATCAGCAATGACATTGACAGGGAGCATATGAAAATCCCCCAACACTTAGACCATGGGAATGCACATACCTTTGAGATTGACGATTTGAAAAAGTTGATTCAGAAAACGTCAGAAGATCTTGCTGAGGCCGATAAAAAGAGACGGGAGGAATTCAAGCAGTACGAAATGCAGAAGGAGTTTGAGAAGCAGGCCGTCTTAAAGGAAATGGACGACGAACATAAGAAGAAGTTTGAAGAAGATCTGAAAACGCAAAAGGAAAAGCATAACAAACACGAAAAGGTGCATCATCCAGGAAATAAGGCACATCTGGAGGAAGTTTGGGAGGAACAGGATCACATGGATAAGGGAGACTTTAATCCTAAGACGTTTTTCATGCTACACGGTAGGAATTAGCTCAGCTTTAGTTTGAACTTTCTATTATAAGTGGCGTCTTTTATTTAGATGTGGATAGCAATGGGGTGTTGGACGAAATAGAAGTAAAGGCACTGTTCATTAAGGAACTTGACAAGGTCTATCAATCTGGAATACCTGAAGACGATATGCGCGAGCGTGCAGAGGAAATGGAACGCATGCGAGAGCACGTATTCAAAGAATATGACGCCAATCACGACGGCTTGATTAGTTTCCAGGAATTCATTGACGTAATCAAGCGCGAAGAGTTCAACACTGATCCATCATGGGAGACGGTCGACAATGAGCCGCAGTACACACACGATGAGTACTTGGAATTTGAACGACGCCGTCAGGAGGAGGTGCAACGTATGGTAGCTCAGGGATTGGTAAGAATCAAAGATAGAAAAACTTATCAGGCGATGCCTACTAACATATACATTTCATTACAGCTTCCACCCCATCCTAACATGCCGAATGGTTACTATCCAGACCCCAATGCTGGGTATCAAGTCCATCAACAGCAGGGATATGGCGGCCAACCGCAAATGCACTACCAGGGACAGCCTCCTCAGCAATACCATCCAGAAGCAGTGCAACACCAACAGCAGCAGTATCAACAGGCAGGTCAACCAGTGCAATTGCATCCAAATCAAGTGTATCAGCAAGTCCAACAGCAGCAAGTGCAACACCAGCAAGCCCAACAGCAGCAGGCACAATATCAGCAACAGCAGCAGCAACAATATAACCAACAACAGCAGCAGCAATATCAGCAACAGCAACAATATCACCAGCAGCAACAGGTTCCTGTCCAACAACAGAAGCAGGTGCCAGTGCAACAGAAAAAACAACCCGCTCAGGGACAACCCATTCAACAGCAACAACAACAGCAGCAAGTTCCAGCGCAGCACCAGCAGCAAGTTCCAGCGCAGCGCCAGCAGCAACAACAACAACAGCAACAAGTTCCTGTACAGCAGCAGCAACAACAACAACAGCAACAAGTTCCTGTGAAGCAGCAACAACAACAACAACAACAAAAACTTCCCGCACAACCATCTGTAGCTGTACAACAGCCCGTTCCCAATCAACCTCAACAACCCATACCATCGCAGGCAATTCCCGCTCAACAACAACAGCAGCCAGCGAGTGGTTAGATTTACCTAATATCGTGATGACAGTACCCATGGCCATAACCATAACAATAACGTTCATAATTTTACCACATTTGAAACATCGATCTAATCAGAGATTCTCTTCTTTTTGACGGCTAAAAGAATTACAAATAAAATCTAAAAATTCCTTTTTATATCAACTAACGTATTTTTTTAATCGAATTTATTTTTAGGCAGATAAATATTTTATTTGTTGTGAAAACGGTACATTGTGCCGCCTGTATAAAAGATTATGTTTTCCCTTTTTCTTGAAAATATACATTTTATTGAAAGAACTGCACGACATTGTTTTCTTCATCTTGTTTTCGGCGTAATTTAAACGTGCAACAGCAGATGAAATCTGGATGATGCCATTGGGACCTGTTGCTGTACCGATCGCAATGCCACCTAGGTTGAGCTAAGGCATGCGATGAGCATGAGCACTTTGTTTTTCCACATCCGCTTCCTTTTTGGTGTTGTTCTCATTTATCCGTGTATATTAGAAAGGATTTAGTATTCTAAAAGTGAATACCTATATCTATCAGAAGGAGTTGGAAATGTATCCATCTGTAGATAAAGGAAAAATGGAGTCTTCGTTATAGAATGGAGAAAAGAGCAATTGTTTTCTGATCGAGATTACTTTTTTATTTTCAACGGACAACAAACATTTAAATCTGACATTTTGCTGGTATGTGTTGGTTGGTTGGTGTTGGTGTCAGGGCAAATTCTTTAAAAATATCCCGGACACTTCTGTCGTGTTAAGAATTGACCTGGAAGTGCACTTTTTATTTCAATGAAACATAGGAAACATAGAAAGATCACTTCTAGATTTGCTGTTTTCATAGAAAGTACAATTATTTTCTTCAATCGAAAACGCCATAAGTGTGCAGCTATTTTTACTATGGTAGAGTGTTTTGCTCTCTTATTGTGGATTTCTTGGATCCAACTTTTGTGTACAGGAACGTAGTTTGACTAAACTCGACCTAATTTGGCTAAAATGTTGACCTATTATTTGTCTTGCTTGAGTTCTGGTGACAGAAAAACACTAATGTTTCGAGAATCTGATAAACACAGGCCTTAAACATCTACAGTAGTTTTTCTGGAGACGCAATAGACAGATGAGATACAGAAACAGCAACACGACGTTACACCTTCAAATTTGATGCTGCTGCGCATAGTGCGATCAACTATACACTGCTATTTTTTTTTTTTTTTTTTTAGTTTACTGTTGCTGTTGTTTTTGTTGCTGCTGTCAAAGTTATTTGATAATCTGTCATCTCTCATCACTAGGTGTCAGGGGTCGCCACTTCCGTGAACGAGCTATCCGTTTACAGATTTAAGTTGGTTTTACATGTGAAACAAAAACAAATTCTGTCACGAAATGCTCGATCACGGAGGACGCGATTCGACCCCAGGTAATCGGCCCTACCGAGGTATCCGTCAGAACGAAAAATTCTCCGATTCGGAGGAGCTGATTTTACGTTGAAGTGCGATGAAGTGAATTTTTTTTTTTTAATTTTTGATAGCTAGGTTCCGATATCCCCCGACAGAAATTGGTTGCGGAATTTGTTTACGATATCCTCTAAGCTGGCGCAGGAGTGCCGGAATGAGCTTGCCCGTCTGGGTGAACGTTTCAGCGTCACACTTCTCTGGGTACCAGGTCATAGTGACCTAACAGATAACGAGCGTGCAGACGAGCTGGCCAGGCGGGGGTCAGCCTTACACAGCTCACTCGTGGCAAGAGTCCACGTTCCACTTGGAGTGGTCAAGGGACAAATTCATTCACATTTCCTGCGGATAGCTAACCTCCAATGGAGGACGTTGACCAACTGTATCATATCAAGGAAGATATTGCCCACATATACGATCAAAATAGAACAAGGAACCTGCTAAACAGAACCCGCCCAGATATCACCAGAGTCACGGCAATAATCACAGGGCATTGGCCGATTGGTTGGGTGTTGTATGAATAGGGTAGGCACTGATTGGCGTCAACTTGGCGATGCCCAGTCGTTGTAACTGTTCATACACATCAATTGTGCTTATTTTACCTCCGCGTGGTAGCCACCGGGTACTGGTCTTGTCCTTCCGGGCATGACTTGCTAAACTTATAAGCGCGAGTGTTGAACACGAAGAAAATAGCAACACTATAATGCTCTGTCGGAATGACTGCCTGATCGAGTCTCAGAGGTCTTACATGAGCCCCTCAGAAAGAGGACGTACGGCGGATGAATTCACATGGCTGAATCAACGGTGGCGTCAACAGTCAACATGGCAGATACCTCAATGAGCTACTTCGACGTATTTGGAGCTGAGGTCATTGAGGATTTTTCAGCACTAGTCAGGGTGTTGAAATAGAGATGGTGGCGGAAGAGCCCTTAATGGGTCAACGGCAGCTCTCACATCCCCGCAGCGGGTTACTGACTCCGGAATATTCCGGCTCCTTTTGCCCAAGGGGTTACAGAAAGGGCCTGGTCCTCCAGGTTGGGGGTTGTGCGTGGGGTTAACGACCCTACCACGGAAAAAAAAGAATTGTTGCGAAGCAACCAAAAGCCTCGGATAAGGACGGATTCACTGTTGACGACCCTGCAAAACGAAAAAAGGACAATGACGTTCGGATCTGCACGTGGAATGTTCGAACTCTGAACAGACCGCGTGCAGCCGAACAACTAGCGGAGGCCCTAGACTGCTACAAAGCAGGTATCACCGCCATCCAGGAAGTGCGGTGGGATGGGCCGGGCAAAAGGAGGATGAAAAACTGTGACATTTACTACGGTGATTGCTACAGAGAACAAAAGCAGCGTCTATTTGGATGCGGATTTGTTGTAAGCGGCAGACTTAGGCAAGAAGTCTTGAGCTTTCGACACGTTAGTGAACGCCTTACAACTATCCGCATCAAGGCTAAATTCGCCAACATCAGCCTGATATGCGCTCACGCCCCCACAGAAGATAAAGACGATGCTACCAAAGAATGTTTCTACGAGCTCCTCGACAAAACATATGAGCAATGTCCTAAGCATGACGTTAAAATCGTCTTGGGTGATTTTTACGCCAAAATAGGAAAGGAGGACATCTTTGGTAGCACAATCGGAAAACACAGCCTACACGACACCACGTCTGGAAACGGACTTAGGCTGATTGATTTTGCTGCGGGACGTAATGTTACCATAGCTAGTTCACGGTTTCCTCACCTCAATATACACAAAGGAACATGGCGGTCACCTGATCATCAAACCGTCAACCAAATTGATCACGTTGCGATCGACGCAAGGCACTCCTCCAGTATTCTAGATGTCCGAACTTTCCGAGCGGCCAACATAGACTCGGACCACTACCTTGTTGTAGCCAAGGTACGGATGCGGATATCCAAGACGCCACAACAACGAGAAAATACTGTGAGGAGATTTAACGTTGGACGACTACAAACGCAACAAACCGCCAGAACCTTTGCCGATCGCGTATCCCTCAACCTCTCGAGAAGTCCTATGCTGCCAGCATCAAGTGCCGAAGACCAGTGGCGCCGATGCCAAGAAGCCATCAAAAACGCCGCAACTGATGTGCTCGGTTTCACCAGCCCACCCCCCCGAAACCCCTGGTTTGACGAAGAATGCCGGCAAGCACATGCAGCAAAACAAAGTGCCTACGAAGCGTCGCTGCATAGAAGGACGAGAGCAGCTCGTCAGCTCTACGAGCAAAAAAGGAGGGAAGAACATCGGCTTCTCCGGAGAAAAAAGAGAGAGCATGAGAAGCGCGCGATCGAGGATATAGAGAGGTGTTACTCCAGGAACAATGTTCGGAAGTTTTACCAAAAGGTAAAAAGAACGTGTCATGGCAACAAGACCCGAACGGAGACCTGTAGAGACGAGCAAGGAAACCTTGTAGTAGAGTCACAGTCGGTGCTGAGGACATGGAAAAACCATTTCTGCAGACTGCTAAACGGCGAAGACGACACAAATTCCGCTGTTAGGCAGAACGATCCATTCAACCTGGACGATGACAGCCAAGATTTCCGTCCACCTGACCAAAATGAAGTGAGGATAGCAATATCTAAGCTTAAAGCCAACAAGGCTGCTGGTCCAGACGGCTTACCTGCCGAGCTCTTCAAGGCAGCCGGAGATGACTTGGTAGAGTGCATACACCAACTCATCTCCAAGATTTGGTTAGAGGAAAGTATGCCTGATGAATGGAACCTCAGCATTGTTTGCCCGATCCACAAGAAAGGAGACCCTCTAAACTGCGCCAACTACAGAGGCATCAGTCTCCTGAACACTGCGTATAAGATCATGTCTGCTGTATTGTGTGAACGCCTGAAACCATTCGTCAACGATCTGATAGGTCCCTATCAGTGCGGTTTTAGGCCCGGTAAGTCCACGACCGATCAAATATTCACACTACGGCAGATCCTGGAAAAAACCCAAGAATACCAGATCGATACTCACCATCTTTTTATCGATTTTAAGGCCGCATATGACAGCGTTTATAGAGACGAGCTATACAGAGCCATGTCTAGTTTTGGCATCCCTGCCAAACTTGTCAGATTGTGCAGAATGACGATGGAGAACGCTCGCTGCTCCGTAAAGGTCGGAAACAATCTCACCGAGACCTTTGATGTCAAAAAAGGATTTAGACAAGGTGATGCGCTGTCATGTGACTTCTTCAACATCATTCTTGAGAAGATTGTGCGAAACTCACAAGCCAACACCAGAGGCACAATTTTCTATAAGTCTGTGCAACTGCTTGCATACGCTGACGACATTGACATTGTTGGTACAACACAGCGAGCTGTCACTGGTGCGTTTGCAAGTATTAGTACAGAAGCGGCAAAAATGGGTTTAGTGGTGAATGAGGGTAAAACAAAATATATGCTGTCAACAAGAAGGGACACACGACATCGACGAATCGGGCAGAACGTCACGATAGACAGCTATAACTTTGAGGTAGTTAGGGACTTTGTCTACCTCGGCTCCGCTATAAACTCTGATAACGACATCACATCAGAAATCAAACGAAGAATCACACTTGCCAACCGCTGTTTCTTTGGCCTAAGACGGCAATTGATTAGTAAGGCCTTGTCAAGAAGCACTAAGGAGATTCTATATAAGACTCTCATCATCCCTGTCCTGCTCTATGGCGCAGAAGCATGGACCCTAGCAAAAACGGATGAGGATCTTCTTGGTCGCTTCGAACGCAAAATTCTTCGAGTGATTTTTGGTCCCGTTTGCGTTGACGGGCTTTGGAGGAGAAGATTTAACAGCGAACTCTACGAGCTGTACAGCGACATCGACCTAGTCAGAAAAGTACGCATCAGTCGTCTAAGATGGCTGGGACATGTAGAGCGAATGGACACCAACGCTCCGGCCCGAAGAGTCTTCGATTCTAACCCGGAGGGACAACGCAGTAGAGGAAGACCTCGCCTTAGGTGGCGCGCGCAAGTGGAAGGGGACCTCAACCAACTTGGAGTGCGCAACTGGAGGCAGTTAGCCAAAGATCGCGCTAACTGGAGAGGCGTATTGGTTGAGGCCCAGGTCCACCCCGGACTGTAGCGCCACCTAAGTAAGTAAGTATTGGCCGATTGGAGACCATGCGGCCAAACTTGTGATCCCACATAACCCTCATTGCCGCAGTTGCAGGAACATAAGTGAGAAAGAAACTATCTCCCATTTTCCGGCACTAGCAGATTGCGAACGCTTAACCAACCTTTTTTCGACGAACTTAGCGACATTTCGGGTAAAGGGATTTTAGACATAATCCGTTTCCTCAACTCCACAGGTTGTATATAGACACCGAATGCATCACGCCCTTAACAATCATAACAAACTAGGTCACACGATTCGTGGTAACGAAAAGGCACATCACAGTGCTTCTTGGGTTCAAAGCTGAACCGCCACTTTAACCTACCTACCTATCTTGTTAATGATTTGGAGTGCGGTACTATGCGCCATCGCAATTGTTTATTTCTCTTCCGAAGTCGGACACCTAGAATGCAATTTGGGCCTCCGAAGGAGTACGCGTTGCGGAGAATTTCGCATTCCGACGAATTAATTGCAGTCAATCCAATGGCGCCCAACGAGAGTCCCTCCGCTTGGTTCTTTTTTAGATTCTTCAATTTTGCAATACGTTCGATTATTTCGCACCCCGTCTCTTTTCCGTTTCGAATCGGTAGATTAAACGCCAAAAAAGTAAAAACCATGCATTTCAACTCAAAAAAGGTATCGAAACGAAATAAATCTTTATTAATATATATATATGTATAGGGTATATGTATGCGTAATGTATCTCGGTACAAGCATTTTTATTCTGTTGTATTCTTTGAATGACATTAATTAATAATACAAATCAATAACTAGGTATATGTTTAAAAAAAAAAGAGAGTATAAGTAGAAACGAACAGAGAAACAGCATTATTCGATACAAATGAATAGTTAAACATACTCGTATAACTAAATTAAACAGAAAATAGTATTTCACATAGACATTTATTTTGACTTATAAATAAATTATCTAAAATAGGTATATAAATTCTTTTGATGACGGAGAGAACATCTCATAAGCGGCAGGTGACACGCTTTCTTTCTGTAGATTGCTGAACAAAACCAGAAAGAGAAAAAAAACAACATGTACACCAGTAAATGCAAGAAAATTCTCAACTTATTTGAAACTCTGCACGAAGTCGATTGGAGAAAATCGCCAATTTTCACTTTGATTCATTATGAGAGTATGCACGATATGACTGACTTATGGTTTTTCAGTTTTTTTTTTTCTTTCATTATCGAACTGACGTAACAAAAGTGTTATGCGGTCGGTGATAACGACAGAAAAAGGAATATAAAACAAAAGGACATCAACATGAAAGAGAGGGCTTTCGCAGGGCACATGAGTATTACTTGTATAAAATAAAAACAAATTCATTTAGCAATAATGAGCAACTTATGGTATAATGATATATCTTATGTAGTTTCTTTTCATTTTGTGTATTGTATTTGTATGCATATGATGGGGGAGTTGTTGGTGCGTGTTTCGCGGGAGGGAAACCCAACCAAACCATCATTTAAGGCGCGATTCTCTTCTCGGTGAAGGAAAACAAATAAATAAATACATATACACAAGATCTGTTTGTTTTGTAGGCTGGTTTTCTTCGTTTTCATTGTTTACAAAATATATTTTGTTTATATGCATGTATATAAATATTGTAACAGTATTAGTTGGTTTTATTTAAATAAAAATGAACTTGTTTATAACTTTGCTGTTTGTTTTTGATTGAATTGATTTTCTTTTTACCTAAATTATCGCCTTACGATACTCGCCGGCCGGGGAAGGCCACTTCGTTTTATATTCGAAGGTGGTCGCAGACCGGATGGTTTCGGTATCCCAGTTGATGGTTTTATTGCTGGCTGTTGTTGTGGCGGTGGCATTATCGAAGTTTCGTTCAGTTGCGTTGAGGAAATGCCATTTGTGAGGGGTTTGCCGGTCGAACTGCCGCGGGAGCTCGCTGAAGACATACTCTGAAAATGAAATCAATCGCCGTGTTATAGTACGATTGGACAGTTGAAGTTGTCAGAAAACAAGGGCACTTTGGCAGCCGCAACCTGTTCGGAAGCTTCTCTCCACAAAGACTGGAATGAATGCACCCATAAACTACCACAATTAACCAACTTACATCTGTTGGTGAATGTCTCCCGGCGTCTAGGTCCGCAGCGTTCGCAGTGTCTCCCTTTGGTACGCCGAAACTGTAATAACCCGACGATGGGCGTATGAGTCCAGTGCGCTTGGCCGACGGTGCACGCAAGCCAGACACTAGACTGGGTGTCTTGAATACCGAGTCATCGGCCTTCTGCAAGGGAAATGTGATTCAATTCAGAGGAATTGTCTTTTCTCGAACATGTACATACCTCCGCTCTGGAGTTTGATTGTTTCAGATTCGTTGATGCCGCAGCAGCACTCATTCGTGATGGCGTCGTTCGTGTTGTGTTTACCTTGTTCTGCACAAAAATGAAATATACAAAAGAGTTAAAACCGACAGCGGAAAGAATACCTGTTTCTCTGTTAAAACGCTCCCCGCCGTAGTGGATTTTCGCACGCCCATTGGCGCCAGTGTCAGCGCGGGGGTCTGCTTTGCTGCACCATATCCAAAATTGCTCGATAAATTGTGAAAGGATTTCGATTTGATACCCATGGGACTTTTTAAGTCCGCCGTCGCTGTTGGTTGTGTCTTGTTGAAATTCTCTTCGTCGGCCTTGGTGTTCTGCTGAGCGGCCTTCTCAAGGTCGCCAGCCGAAATAGCTTTGCTGGTCGCACTGAACTTCTGCAAGCCACTCAAATAGCGTGGCCGCGAGAGTGATCTCTCTTGTGTTGGTTTCTCAACAGACGGTGGTGGGATGACTGGCCTATTTAGGTGGTCATTGCTGACGCCACTGACGCCACCAAAGCCACCAAATTTGCGCACCTTTTCCTTGGGTTTCTTAAATGTCGCATAGTTATTGCTTTCCACTTCGGCTTTGTTGTTGTTAAAAAGCACCGGCGGTGGGTTATCCCTGCGTGAGATACGCTCCGTTGGCGGTTCCTCCGATTGTGGTGTCGTTTCTTCTTCTTCCGTGGAGGGTAGGTGTTCAGGTTCATGATGGAGCTCTCCATCGATACAAGGCACATTCAGTTCATTTGCTCCGTCTTCGTGACGCTTGAATATCCGTATTGTTTTGAACCGATCGCGATCACGCTTCTCCAGTTTGCTATTGCGTGCGGCTCTATCTTCTAGGGGTGCAAATTCATTAGACTCAGTCGCTGTGTTGCAGTGCTGATCGTCAGTCTTTTCTACTTCTGCTCCTCGTTCAGTCTCTTTAACAAATGAAATGGAATTTATCGAGCTACTGGGCGAGCTCTTCATTGATTTTGGTATGTTTATGTCGTCGTAGAGGCGGCTGCGGCGATTCAAAAGCCGATCGCCACCGCCGCTACTATTCATGGAGAGACCACTGGAAGCCATTTCGGAGCTGCTAATCAGGGAGTTCTCCTTTGCGTCGGACTTATCCATTACTCCGTAGGTGAAGCGTTTCTTAATCGTATCCAGCGACTTTCGCATTTTGATCTGCTCCTCATTTAGCTCCAGCTTTCCGATGTTGTCGAGGAGGTTATCGAATGCCTCTTCGTCGGCACCATCAACGGCCGGCGTTTCACCCAGAAGACTCTTATTGAACGTCTCATTCGGGTTGATGTTCTCCAGCAATTCCATTGTCTCAAAGGCAAGATTGACCTCGGCCTCATAGTCCGCGTTGTGACTGCACGGCAATCGTGGCAGCGGCTGTGGCTCACAGAACGTTTCATTGTTTATTCGTTCTTTGAGAATGTTCGTGGCAACGTTGATGTGGCACTCGGATTTTTCAAACGTCTCGTTCAAAGTTCTATTCGATGCGGGACCGACAATTGGCGAGATATTCACCTCGGCGGCCTTAATTGACGGCGTAAATGACTGTTTGTGACGTACCGACGCGGTGTAGGAAGTATTCTGTTGAGGTGTCGACTGCTCATAGTGCTTTGCGTGTTTAAGGACATTTTCCGGTGTCTCGCATTGAATCTTTGTCTCGCTACAGTCAAATGTGGTATTCACATCGGCGACACTGAACCGCTTCAGGCACACTGTCTCCTCGAGAACCGGTTTGCGGAAGGTTTCGTTCTGAACACCATTGACCGTTATATTCAATAACGGAGCCTTGGGTGTTTTCACGTCTTCCACTTGCTGCACCATCACTATACTACTATCCACCAAATTGAAGGTTGTGTTGCCAATAAATTCGTCATCACCATTGGGAACAATTTGCTCCTTCCCACTGGGATATGTCTCATTCAGAGTGGGTTTCTGCTCGAATACCTCTGGGGCGTTTAGTTCCTCCCGCTTATCCGCAATATTGCACGTTCGACTGGAAAACGTCTCCGAGCATCCCCCATTACTGCCGCCCATACTATCTGTCGAGTTGTTCATTGTGCTACAGGCCGACGCGGACTTGCTATTAATCAGAGAAATGTCGTCAATTTGGGCAATGTTCGAATCCTTTATAAGTGTGCCTTCGCCCGAGAGCGTCAACGACTCTAGCGCCTTGCGATCACGGATCATATCGCTGAGAGTGTAACCGACTTCGGTAGCTTTTTCGGCATCGAAAAATAGCCCCGACATCGGCTCATCTCCGCGTGTCGACTGAAGGAAGTTTATATTGGTGAAGTCGGCGGAAGTAATGAGACTGCTGTTCATTCCGTTCATTGACACGTCCATCGAGGAACAGATTGAGGATGGCGGGGAGGTATCTTGAAGGAAGCTCTTTTGCATGGTCGTCACTAGTCCACCGATTTCTAAATTTACATTCGTGCAATTCTGTTGTTGATTTGGCACCGTGGCGGCAATTTGTGACTGCGGGACGGGACTCTGCAAAGAAAAACAAACATTAAGAACACAGCTTTTGAATTATGTCCTAGAATGAAATTAAATGCTGCCCTTTACCGCCACTTTCCACAAACATGGCCCGAAGCGGAGCGCGTCGATCAGCGCAGATAAAAACTCTTTGGATCTTTCCATTAACGAAGCAAAAATCGCAAAATTAGAACTGATTGACTACGCAATTGAAACTGAAACAAAAATTGAGGTACACTTGCTCTCCGCACGTCTAACCTCGACTGAAATCGGCAGGCATCTATCATTTCATCGTGATAGATCTGACACCAAGTCACCATCACCATTCGCTGACTTGCTCAATGGAGCAAAGCATGCGCACACACACACGTAACAATCCACCTGATGAAATCCTCAGCACTGTCATTTAATTAGTCGAAACGTTATAACAAGATGATACACATAACTGACAATGGAAACTCAAGTACATCGAATTGACCCCAATAAAACGCGGCTCTGCTTCACATATCATACTCTTTCCGTTGATCGTGTTGCCGACGGAAGATCGGGTATCTATCTGGATTGTATACCCATGGGAACAACCAACGGTAGAGAGTTTCCCATTTTTTTCCATTTTTGCATCCAAAATTAGAACTTGGTTCGTTCAACTCCGAAAAAGACTTCCACTTCACCCAAATAGACTGACAACATGCAGCTGGCCCACTCGCAATTCTCTATAAAACGCATTAAGCCACACCAGCTCTTGCAAAAGAGTGGCAGTGACCTTATCCAGCCACTAATGCAAACCAGTTTGCCCCTCTATTTCTCACATACCAAATATGTACAAAAACAACAAGAGACTTACAAAGTGTGCCTCCAAGTTTTGAGCAGATTTCCTCTTCGGTCGTGTGAATGTTCTTGTATTTAGTTTAAAAGCTGAAAATAAAATAAAACGTTGATTAGACACACACAAAAGACGGAAACCAAACGGCATACAAAACAAATCAAACAAAAACAAATTAATTATTCTGCCCGTGAGTGGGGTTTCAAAAGAAACGCGACAGTGGCAGGCAACAAAAGAAATAAAAAACGCACGCAACTAGGCGTAGGTTCGCTCCGCTCCTTACCTTGTTCCGAATTATGACTACTTGTACAATTGTTATTATTTCGCCACTGTTGCAGTATATTTGAGACATCGTCGTGGGTTTTATCCTCGAGAAATCTACCAATTAGATGAAAGAATTTAAATAAATAAAATAGGGGGGCACTCTCTATTGTACTTACATAAAGGAATCGTCCTTTAAAGCCTCATCGATATCCAAAATATCCATAGTGAACTTTTTACTATCTTTCTATCGGCACTAGAAACAGGAAATCACTTATTATTACTTTTATCTGAATGCAATAAAAATGCCAGAAATTATAATCAAAGCAAAAAAAACTCGAGAATGGATAAGTGAATTTTTTCTTCCGCAAAGAAAACATCTGTTTTGCTACGTAAATTGCGAATGGTTGTGCGTCGAACGGATATTTATAAATATAGTTGTTATATAATTTAAATATTTATTAGTGAGTTCACCTTTAAATAAAAAACAAATGTTTCCAAACTACTTAACAGAGAGTGAAATGAAAAAGTTAAAAAATAAAACTGTTGACAGGTTCTATTATTTTTCTTAAAACTACTCTCTCTCGGCGGATGACACACGAATTTGAATGTAATAGTCGATTCGGCCGATTATCGACGGCTAGTACTTTAGATGGAATTGATTTAGGTCGGGACTACATTGACAATGGGAATTTAATTTTTTAGAACCACATTATATTTATATTGAAAACACACTTGACAGTGTTTAAAAGAATAGACACACGAGTTGGTAGCGGTATTTGCATTGCAAAACCTTCATTTTCCAGTTGAAATAGCAAAAGATTACTTCTTCACTTGTACTTGATGTCATTTTCCCTTGGGATTTGCAGATTTTGCTCTCAGATTTCAGATTTTTCGTCCCCAGTGGAACATAAAACGAGATTTATCTTCCTTTGCATTTTTGTGGTGGTGCGTTTTTTAAAAGTCAGCTGTTCTCAAATTGTTATTTGTGCTTATAAAAATCCATTCAATTTATGTTGATATCTATTGCAGCGGACAAATGTACATTTTTCTCTATTTTTCACAGACTTCTCGTCTAAAAATATAACTAAATACACTTTAAAGTTTGACAAATGTTTAGGTGTTAGTGCAAATAGGTGTAAATCTCGCTCCGATATCGAGATTCGCAAAACTGTTCTGACTCTTAAGAAAAGTGCTTTTAAAAAATCTGACAGCCAACTGATTTCGATAGCAGAAAAACTGCTCTGAATCTGAAAAAAGTGTTTTTTCTGTCCCAATGGAAAACGACATGAGAACGAATCCAATCAAACCAAGTTCCAATTTACAACACAGTTGCATTTGAGTTTTCAAAATGAACACACCGAAAAAGCCACTGTACAATAATCTATTACAAAATATAAGACAGCTGTTGCTGCTGGTACTTTTGGAAAACTACTCCAATTTATGCAAAACGTCCATATGGCTTTATTGAAAGTACAAAATACTCATATCTCACATCCCACTCCAATCGTAAACAAAACGAGTAAATTCACTTAAAAATGTATAAATCATGACGGACAATAACAAGAAAACCATCTTAAATAATGAAGAATACTGCACAATTGTTGATTTCGTCAATAGTTACAAGGGACTCGCAATTGACTGCGAACTAGAACTGGAGCAACGATTCCCCGCAATCCATCGGCAGAGCTTAAAAAGTATTCTCTTCACTGAGATGGGACTACGCACAAAGATAAACTATAGAAACTATTTGGCAGGTGCCGAACGCTTTCTGAAAACGTAGGTAGTCCCAACGAACCTCTCCATACATGGTATATTTAATTATATTTTTTCAGGTATGATGAAAGATCTGCTCGCAGCAGATCTGATAACAATCTGCTTCTGGAGTTGGCTATTGCGGAGCGAATGTCACCAGTTATACTATGTCGAATGATTTTACAGGAAAAGTACAAACAATTACAGAAGAGTGATATATCCGAACTAATGAAGAAGCCACATTTGATTGACGATGTAAATTTGGCGGGAAATGTCAGGCAGTGCACGTTGAGTGATAATCAGGAAGGTCCCATTGTGGACATTCGACGGAGATGCTTGGGAGAGGAGTATGAAGTGAAGGTATGTCTTTACAAAATTGACCAAACGAAAGACAAAAAAAAAAAAAAAAATAAACATCTACCTGTCGGTTAGCTAAAACAACTGGCAACTGACGTCGGAATGGCTTACTTTGACGAGAACGACCTTAGAAGGACGGGGTTCGATAAAACACCAGATCTTAAGCTGGTTCTTCCTTGCTTGTACAAAGGTGGCGTGGTTAATTGGATAGAGAGCAAAGCGCTGTTTGGAGATGTAAAGACGCATCGACGGTACCTGTACTCCCAGCTTAGTAGTTATAGCAACAGGTAGAGTCTAAAAGATAAAACAAAAGCTCTCAAATAATGTATTTGCTCCTTTGTAGATTTGGCCCTGGAATTGTTATCTACTGGTTTGGATACCATGAGGAGATAGTCCATTTGAAAGAGAATGGCGCTGGGCTGATAATCCTAGACAACTTCCCTAGCAGTCAGCATTTAGAATTTCTCAACACGTGAAAATAAAGTCATTAGTTAAATTTAGTGAGATTTTGTTTTTGTTTATGGTCAAGTAATATCTTCTATATGAAATCGATTGGTGTATGAGAACGCTTAAACGGAAAGCAGCAAGACACTTCAACCTGAACCGGATTGAATAAAACTCGTCATCATCAACTTATTGCGGCTGTCCGTACTTTATGCCATCAAACGTTGGTTAGCTGTAAGTTTAACCTTCATTAAATACAGGTTTCCTTGATGCTTCTTATTCTGATTTAGTCACAGTTCACTACTTTTTTTCAAGTTTTTATTTAAATACAAATTAAAAATTCACAAGTGAGTTACATGTTTTTTTTTTTAGGTTTTCTCTTTTGCAAAACGCAAAAGCAGTCGCTTTTATTTATTTTTACATAATAATAGTCAGGAAATGCTGCTGCTGAGTGTTTAATGTACACAATTATCTCGTTATATTTTCAAAGAAGAGAAACACCAATAACATCATCCTCTTTTCCATTATTTATCTGTTTTTACTGATAGAATACTTAAGTTTAATAGATACATACGATTCTTTACGTTTTTGTTTCTTTTTTTCTCCCCCTAATAATGGATCTCATTTGTATATAAATCAGGATATTTGTTACATTTTTGTTTTCTTTTTCGTTCAAACAAAAAAGAAATAATAAAAAAAAAATGGATAAATATGCAGTTGTTTTTAAAAGAAGGACTCTAGTGCGTGTGGTTTAGACAACATCCTTCAAATCGGCAGGCATATCGTTCTTGGGATGTTTGTTTTCAAAGTGTTGCTTGTACGTTTTCGGATCCGGCATTTGAGACTGCAAACGAGAGAGTGAGGTTAGGAAATTGAATTAAAAGCAAAAGTATTTAGGTCAAGAGAAATGTGAGAGATGGTGGTGGGGGAATATATACCATTGTACCATCGATCGGGACTTATTGGAACGGATTTGTTGTCTGGAGAGTCGTATAAAAATTCATCTACTACATATCTACCTAGGTACTAACGTTGGGAGTGAATGATACAGATGGGTGTAAAGTAAATATTGCAAAAACTGCAACAGAACATCCCACTTAATATAAAACAGTTTGTGACAGGTTTACAATCAGCGATTTAAGTTTAATTAAATTTCAAGTTACTAGTCATCTAGCTAAAGGCGATTGCACTACTCTCTACATGACGTCACTGTGTATATTTGGCTAAACAAGTCGAGGACTGTTAAAGAAGTACAATCGCTTTTCAAATATTTATAAATCTTACGGGAATCAAAACACATGCTTTCACATTGTACACAATACAAACTATTGAAAGCAACCCAAAGACAAAAATCAATAGGAAACCCAGCGCCGTTTCACAAAAATGATTGAAAATTTATTCGAAATCAAGTCAATCGATCGAACATTGTGTACAACAGCCAACGATCCCATTGCAGCTCCACCAACAGCTTTTCTGTGCATTAATTGGTTAGCTCTGCGAATTCCTAACCAATTTAAGCAGAAGCAACCATGTGTTAATTTCAATTGGCCTGAGTAAACCTTATACATACAGCTGTGATGAATGCATCCAAACTTGAGTGATCATATTTCACATAAATCAACCTACCTTACACACAGCACATACGTGTACGAGCGCCTTTTGTGCAGCCTTCTTCTGGTCGGTTGCACTGTGTCCTTGTTGCTTCTTCATTTTGGCCTGTTTTTCAGCGGCCTTAGCTTGGGATTGGATTTTCTGATGTCCGCGTGCCATTTTTGTGTTAGTCTAAAAGTAGAGAAAATTCAAATTATGCAAGTGAAAGCAAATTCAGTTAATAGCACAACTTAATAAATTAAACAACCAAGAGTGGGACTTAAGGGGGAATTTCTTTTGAGATTTTGCTATTGCAATGTAGCAGAAAAAAAAAATAGAAGCGAATGAGAAAACATTTCGAGTTGTCGATTGGGGTTGCTTACCTAACTTGATACGAAAAAACTACTTATAGCAATTATATCCGAAATTGTTGAAGCCTTGGATTGATGTTTTCCAAGACACAGAGACGGGTTACGTTTTGAATTTTATTGGGGGGGAAAATAAAGATGAATTTTAACTTTCTAGTTGAGAAGATGGCTTCCGCACACACGAACGATACGTCGCAAAATCACTTGGGAATTGGGATTTTTGGTCTTTCAAAAAATGATGGCAAGTGAGAGAGAAGGATAGATAGTTGTTGTAGAAGAGAAAAACAATTTGATATGAAAAAAAATGACATTAGCGGGATGTTTTGGGTAAGGAACGGAATGTCGGTGACGAAGTTACCAAATCAACATTTTTGAAATTACGATAGACATAAATTAAGGCTCGATTCACCAGGGACTCTACCAACTTCCTCGTTTTTTTTTATTAATTTTGGACGCCCGTTATTTCACTTCAGCCCATGCAAAAATAAAGATTCCAACCGGTAAACTGAGGGAAATAATAAATTCTGTTTGTTTTTGTTGTAGGACTTAAAACAAACATCCGAAGAGAAGAGCTTGTTAGATATATCTGTTTTGTGCTTTTATCCCAATTTGGGGAGATGTGTCGTAAATCGTGTCCTTAGGGCCCGATTCTGGGTCAAATATTCGGGTTTACTGGTGAAAAAAAATCCTTAATTTACTACAAAAAGTTTATGTTTACAGGTTAATAAATCCTTAACTATCTAACTATAAAAAGTTGATGAACAATGTGATTCGATATACAAAATATTTCTGTCTGAATTGATTTTGAAGACAACAGGGCTTCCGTAAATTTAAAGACGAGACTAAAATTTGTTATAATTGGTACGGCGCAGATACTTTGATTCAATAGGTAGATTTGGTTAAATAAATAGAAAAGCTGGTTTATCGTCTAAAGAATTACAGAGGACAGATATTTATCACAGTCGCCAGAATATGCCAAAACTATCGATCCTGAGTACCTAATAGCAATATTAATATTCGTATTAAAATTATTTTAATTTTTCCCTGACGCAACGCAGACGCCGCTGTAACAAAAATGTCTAAAAGCATTAAACTTGTGGGCAGTTCCTGTCTGTCTATGCTCTATGGCTACATTGGCCTTAGCGTGCGTTTTTGACGCTAGGTACCTAACAGATAAAACGAGTGCCTCTCGTGACCAAATTTTGCGGTTTGTGAAAGAAAGAAAGAAATCGTCGAAAGTCCGAAAGCTTCTACACACTTCAGAATATCGAACTTCTTATTCCACATCTTGGTAGACGACTGGATAAAAATACAGAAGAAAGAGCTATGCTCTGTGTCCGTCTTAAATAAAATAAAATTAAGTTCTTTAAAAAACGTCAAATCATTAAGTTGTATAAATATATTTATTGTAGATAACAGCATATACAAAATGTATTTTTTTTTTTTCCAATTTTAGCAACTTTGGCAGCACAAAATTATTAACAAACTTAAACTAACATACTAGCATTATTGTCACAAAACTCATAAATATTATCAACAAACTGCATTTGTTGTTCTTTCAAAATATCGTCCGTGTCTCTCACTACAGGCGCGTCCCAAGTGCTGGGAGTCTTTCGTTTGCCCATTGCATCGGGCTGTGCATATGTCATTCTCTTCAAATTATTGATAATAGAAATATCATTCTTAATTTCGTTTTTAATTTCTAATAACTCCGTTTCAGTTTTCATTATCTCCTGAGCATATGCCTCAATACTGTTTTGAATCTGGCCAATAGAAATTTCCAACTGTCGATCTTGTTTGGTGTACAATTCATTTTGCAGTTTATATTGCCTGCATTTAGTTGAGAGTTCTTTCAGCAAGTGAGACTCTTTACTGAAAAGCTGATCCATTTCGGACGTCTTCTGAGCTATTTGATTTCGCAGCAAACTTCGGATTGGCATGTCACGTTTTCTTCGATTATGATCGTTGAATTTTCCAATTACTTTCGTCGGAGTTCGCTGATGTTTGGAATTGTGGCGTTTTTTCTTTGGCTTCTCTGACAGTCTGTAGAGCCTTTCTTTCATGCGACGTTCTTCATTAAGCCTGGACACAGTTTTATTATCGTACTGTTTGTCTGGGAGTAATACGAAGAAGAGCTCATCTACTTTGGTTTCGTCTGTAGTTTCTAAGCTATCTTTATTGTCGATTTGTATTTTATTGGACTTGGCCGTCTTTTTCTTTCGCGTTATCAGTCTTAATAATTTGTTTATATATTTTCGGATTGACGCGAAAGCTCTTCGGGATTTTGTCTGCTGGTGTGAGAGAAAAATTGGAGATGTTTAAATAAAAGGACTGCAATATGAAAGGTGGTTTATGTTTACCTTTTTATTGGGGAGTGTTTCCACCTCTGACTGACGTTTAAGTGATAAACGAAGCTGAAATTGAAAGGTAAACGTTTTTTACACAAATTGTTAAGTAATGTAACAAAGTGACAGATTGAGGTTAGGACAGATATGTGAATGCCGCAGAACCCTACAGTACCTACAGACTTCGGCAAAATTACTTTAGTTTAAGAAACAAAAGTGCATTGCAAACTGTTAGACATTTACTCTTGGCAATATGTAGATGCGAATTGCGCATCACAAAATTATTTCGTCTTCGAACTTTTCTGAAGAAGTTATTCCGGAATTAGTTTGACAATCTTAGCGAATTAGCGAAAAGTAACGAGTTGTACTGATAAATACCTTTCAACTAAGCTGATTAAATACAAATTTAGTCGACGTGTGTGTCGCTAGGACCTTCAATTTACATAAAATCGCTTGGTTTCGAAATCAAGCGGAGACCATAAGCTTACACTATTCCCCAATGCATAGAATCTACTATCTAATTCCCACCCCATTAAACATCAAATTCCCCTGAGTGCAATTAAAATTAAATTATCCGATTGTCCAAACAAAACAACTGATTACCAACCCAATCCCATTATGATAGCGATGGCTTAATGAAGGCCTACTTACAATCAATCACCCGAAATATAAACCCCATGTATAAGTATAAATAAATAAATAAAAAAAAAAAAACACATAAAAAATCGATTTATGACTAATCATAAATGAAGGGAAATAAAAGTCCTTGAACCCACACCCATCAAAAAGAAAAATCGTGCACCTATAAAGCTCGAGTCTTCGTGGCGCCACACGCGAATCAAAAACCCGCTACCTACTGTACACACACCATCACCGTATGTAGCTGTTATTAATAATATTATGCAACCTCTCAAAACTTCAACAAAACTGAAGGGAGCTACGAATGTGAAGGCGGCTCCAAGCATTAACAAACATTCTTACTTCATTGTGTACCCGACTCCATGCCTTCCAAACTGGCAAAATAGCCATGTTGCCTTCGTAGCTACGTTCAATACCACGCCAACATTCAGTTATAACATAATCACTGTAGTCACGCGATTCTGCTACGCCATCTGCAAAAAAAAAAACATTAAAAAAAAACTTAATGTTTATATACAGTTTTTTTTATGCAAAATATATTATACATAGTATATATTTTTTTTACCTCGACAGTAGGCATAGTTTCCGTTGTTCCCTTCGTCATCAATCAAAGCTTTGACAATGTCATTGCATGTTGTACGACTGGTAACACCGGCAATATAACGTGGCTCATTATCTACCCAAATGGGAATTTCCTTGTTTCCTTGTTGCTATTCATGCAAATGGAATGCGGGCAGTAGTTATTATGGTTCTCATTTACTGACAGTCAAAATTACTTACCAAAGTACTAATTGATCCATGAATTGATATGGCGTTGCTTCGTTTATGCACCTTACTTCCGGGCGGCAAAATTGGACTGTAATGGCGTAGTTCCTGTGAGGACGGAAATCCGGTCAAATTTTCATCAATAAACGTAGAATTATGCGGCGCCATCTATGGAGATTGAAGAAAAATCAATAAAACCGCATGAGTGCATAAATGAAATTCATTTCAGATCATTTGTTGGCGATAAGAATGCAAAATTACCCATGCACGAACAGTATGAGTAAATAATTTCAAAAGAAAGCAAATGTCAGAAGGGTAGACATAGAAATACTATGCACACAATTCGACACGGTGTATATTATGCAAAATCCGTGTTCGTTGAATTGATATTGATCAAAGTTCTGTACACGAACAGGTTTGTTTGTATGGTCGTGGGTACCAAGTGAACGGGTAGTACAGGTGCAATAGTTACTGACGCTAAATGAACTTTAAAATAACCGATTACGTAAATGGTTTATGAACTTCTGCCTCGTTTTAGAAGTTTACTTGCCAGTAGTTATTCCGCAATCGATTGTAATGCAGATATTTTTAAATGCAGGCACACTTGTCTCGTATTTGGGGGAATTTTAACTTAGCCGATTTAAAATTACTTTTTACTTTACCACGTATAACTCCGACGTCAGTTACACTTGATTTTCTCTAAACTGTCAGTGGAGAAAAGAAAAAAACGCACCTAACGTTATAATATTCGCTGTGAATTTTTGAAAGCTTAAGTCTAAAAGGCAACTACATTGCCGAGATTTACAAAAAACGTATGCAGCACCAGGAAAATTCGTCTAACCTTTAATTTGGAAGACTGCATTGCACAGCATATTCCCTGTCTTTACTGATTCTGAGACGGTTTCTGTTTGTTTTAAATCATTTGACGGAATGTTCTCATTAGACGTCATTTTGTCCATTCCATTAAGAAAAATGATTGTTCTTTCAGAAAATGAAAATGAGAATATTCTAATTTCAAGTTTGAAAGATTGAGACAAAATTTCTAAGAGCTGGAACAAGACTTCGTGGAGCCTTAATTCAGCTTAAGCCAATTTTTGAACGCTGTTTTTGTTTTCCGTTTTAACTAGGTGCGTTTGTTTTGTGAAATCTCAATCACCCACCTAAGCTAATACCCTTTTCTCACCGCAGCGAAAACTCGAAATTGCATTCACACCAAACAATAACTAGTTTTCGTTTGACGTTTCAATCAGCTGTGAGACACTAGCCGCGAAACTCCTATGTAAACTATTTTGTTTACACATTTCGATCGCATTAATCAACAAATAAAATTAACTCAGAGCCTTTAAGAATAATATTAGGCCAATAATTAGTGTGGGAAATGATTTTAAGTTGTGAGTTTTGACGTTTGTTCGGTCACATGCTGAATGTTGCATAAGGTGTGTTTGTTTCAACAACCCAACGATCGGAATTCGTTTTCGTGGAAAACGACTTAAAAAAACTCGTTTTAAAAACTGAAAAATGTATAGGAAAACTTCTGTTTTCGATGAAGTTTTCGGGTGTTTTCGCGAAAACCCGGGGTCGAATCGCGTCCTCCGTGATCGAGCATTTCGTGACGGAATTTGTTCTTGTTTCACATGTAAAACCAACTTAATTCCGTGAAGGGACAGCTCGTTCACGGAAGTGGCAATTCGACCCCCGGTTTTCGGCTCGGTGTGAAAAGGGTATAACAAAAAGCACAACATATTTCTATTGATCCTGAAATACTCTTAAACTAGATTTGAAAACCTACCTACGGTTTCGTCGATTCAATTTCGATGACGTTGCTCCGAAAATAAGTCGAAATAATTATAGAGAATGACGTCTATTATATAATTCAAAAGCAAACGTCCCCCGGATCGATCAATCATTTAAGTCTGCTACTTAAAGAACGTAAATCACAAATCGTAATCTAATACTGTCTACACAATAAATCAGGTCCTTCGTTTAACCCATTGTTTACAACACACCACCACCAGCACCATATCCTGCCTCAAATGCGACTCCACTTTGCATGTATGTACATAATAAATGTATAAATAATATCTACAACCAGCGATTTATAAAAATAAAGGAGACCTGCATGCAATGTGCTTGTGTGTATCGGCAAATTGCCTATATCGTCCGTGTCGTTTACCTTTCCAAGGACCTACAATATTGATGTTCGTGGTTTTATATCAAATTGCATTTGAACACCCAAATACCACAAACAAATTTTTGAACAAAAAATGTATAAAGTGGAAAATGTAATAAGGAAACTAGTGCTACACCCACAGTCTCTATATGCCATCTAGATCGACCTCCCCTCCCCCTACACAATATGCAGCCGCAACCGAGGTAAAATGTTGAACCCAACCTATTCGTAGCTGTCCGTAAAACGTCACCCTAGTTTCAACTTGTATCCTGTACGTATATCCTTCTCTTGCATGGCAAGTGGCCATATGTACCTACGTGTATTGTAAAGGCCCGGAATTGTAGCTGCAATTTTTTTATTACACTCTTATCGCACCTTTCCTATCTCTGTGTGTTGGGGCGCACTCACTGGTTGTAGTCCGTTCCAACAATCATCAGCAGCTAGGCAGCCATGGTAGCCACAACAGACAGCATAGTCAAAGGCAGTGGTAATGCCCGAAAACATGTTAAGGACTTTTTGCTGATTATTCCGTTCAAACGGAGGGTTAATTTACTGGTGAATAAAGGCCCGTTCTTGTGTGGCTGTACAATATATGCTTTTAAACGCAGCAGAGGGAGTAAACAGAATTGAGTGAGCAGTGAGCGAGTTTAATTGCTCGAACTTTTTAATGAAAACTTAATTATATCCATATCCTTGTTGTTTGGCAGGTGAGACCGTGAAAAGAGACTTAAAATGCGACACTTTGCAAAGGCCCGCTGTTCAGTGACATTTTATTTAGCCTTAAATTGTTTTACGAAATAAATTAAAATTGGGTGGAATGGGAAATAGTAGGGCACAGACGTTTGACGTCATTCTCTTAGTCGGCGCCAACGAGTTGGTGGGTTTAAAAGTCATTCGAAGATATACGTACGTAGGTGTATAAATAGCTAATTGCAGCATTTTTAACTTAAGGAAAAAGAGTCAATAAAAAGGTTAATTATGCGCCTATACTAATCGATAATGATATAGGTATGATAATGAGAAATCAATGGGAGTTGGATTGAGTCAAAATTGCGTCAAAATTAAACTTAACCTCATTTATTTTTCACGGCTGTTTTTTTTTCTTTTTTTCTTTTTAACTTGTAAATATTTCTACTCTCGCCCTATTTCTACTACAGAAAGACAAAATCAAATCAAGTTCGTGGTAGATTTTCTGAAATGGCGATCAAAATTGAAAAGAGCAGTTCAGGCTTTCAGCAGTTCAACCCAATAGTACAAACAGTTTTAAAGCGCTTCTTATTTAAACTTAAGTCTAGAAGCTGTAGGTTTGATTTAAGTGGTAAGAAAATAGAAGCGAGCGGTATTATCTAACATTTCATTCAACATTCAACACTGTAGTGGCCAGAAATCGACCACATCTGTTTGGACCAGATTTTCCCTGAAATTAAATTAGTTGGTTATGTCACTCTTACTAAATCAGTTACAACCGATATGTCAACTTCATACTCAGCAGGAAAATACGTGACTGTATTTTTTGGCTATTCCTCCATAAACGTCAACCACAAAAACTGTGTACGTGACAAATTCGGGGCAACAAAAATTCTATTACTTCTGTTCTCTGGCATGAGCATTCAACGGATGTTATTTCTCTTACACGGTGAAACCCTTGAGCTGCTTGGTCAGCAGCTGTCATCGTTAAGGCAAATGTCAGTATGTATCAACATGGTGTTAAAGTTTTGAATGCTTTCTGACGTTTGATGTAAGCTAAGTGACTTGTGTTTAATTATTTATTAATAAGGAGTAGTAGTGTGTTAAAATTGGTAGCCGATTTAATACACGTATTTGGCAAGAATTCAAATATAATTTACGTAGCAATATGCGTGTATTTTAAAAGAATGAGAGGCTCGAATTCTAGAGAACACCCTCCTCTGGCTAAAAGTCTATTATCAATCATGAGATCATCTTGCCTCTTGGTAAGAGTAATTTTAACGTTTCGCCTTACAGAAACTGGCCCCAGGCTTCTTCTATTTTCGATTCATCACCTCTTCTACAATAACTAGCTGAATTCAATCGGTTCGGACCTCAGCTCCATCTAGTTAGCAAACGAAACTGTATAATAATGCGAATTTTAAAGGGTTTTTATCAGTCCTTTGTAGGTTAAACTTTAACGTTTTTCAGATGTAGACATATTTTTAATCGCATTCGTATAAAATAGGTTGGTATACGAAAAGTTTATTTGGAAGCTAACTGGATTTGACATTATGTACTACTGTTTGAACCTTTTTAAAAAAAAAAAAAACATTTAATATAGCCAAAACTAGCCACTCTTAAAGATCTCGATTCTAATGAAATACCTCCATTGAGCTTTGGCACCAAAAGATCCACAGAATTTTTAAAACTATCAACTGTGAATTCTCCCAGTGCCAAGGTCCATCAAAGGTTTTATGGAATAGGATTTCTAACATCTTCATCCTCTCTTAAGCTCCGCTTACCTTTTCGCCAAAGTTTTACTAAGCCAGTCCTCGCAATGAAAAATGCAACTTCTGTCAATTTTGGCACTTGAACTTGGCAAAACTGCTCTTCAACGGAGTTTGAAAAGTTCTATTAGGCAGACAATATTATTTGATCATAATTTTTTATGTATTTTTTGTTTTACTTTAGTTAGCACTTTTATATTGTTGTTGTTTTGGAAGACCCATGTTAATCCTTTAAGCTCACGTCGATAACTAAAATCAAAAGTATTTCACTCTGATTCTAATGTGTCCTCCTTCGCGGGACACAAATACTACCACCAACTTAGCCAAAAGGATATCACGAAGGCGCAAAAAGACGAGGGCAAAAAAAAAACCCCGGCAACAGAATTCAAATGAAAAAACACACTGAATAATAGAAAACCGTATATTTAGATTTCTGCACTAAACTAAAGTTATGAACAAGTGTATATTTTTGTTTGTGTTATCCTTCTTCGTTTGTTACAATCAGCCTTTCGTTGCTTGAATAAGTACAATTGTTTGAACACATCTACACTATATATTCATATAAGAATAAAACTGAAAACTTTGTTGTTATCCTCGACGTTACTACGGCGACACGCACTGTATCCTTGACTACGAATGACTAACTAAAAATTATTTGCTGAACTATAACACGACGTCGACGTGAGTCCTTTTTCCCGTAATATATCCACTTCCACCAATTTAGCCAACCAACCAAACGACCAAATATTTTCCACCAACCAAGCCCTTAAAAAATATTTCGTTCGATTCTACTACCATTACCACCACTACAATCACTTTTACCATACCTACACGAGTAAAAAAACAATAACAAAAATACAGCAGCGAATAATGTGAGCTTCCCCTAATGTGGTTGATGGAAGGTACCGTGGCGCTCGGTTCTTCTCACTATCCCTCGTTATAGCCGCCGTCGCCACGGCGTTGTCGTCATTACGGCGATAGGAGTTGCAGAAAGGGAAGGAACCACATTTCATATAGGAAAATATACCCGCGCTACTACCAACGTATAGTGTTCCCCCTTTGCCCTTTCAGCTCAGTTCCGTTCTACCAAAAACCAACTAAAAGAAGTTTCAGTTTGCCTTGATAGTATATTCCTCCTCCATAAATGAACAGACCGAAGAACATCAGGAAAAAACGATGTGCAAGAGTGTAAAAAAGGTGACGGTGTGACTACACGGTCCACCGCACGTGTCCCTCTGCTTACCAACAAACCACCTGGCTACTCTTCGCATTAACCCACCTGTCAGTTGATGGCACATTCCCTTCTCGGCACAGGTAAAAATGAAAAGCAGTTGGTAAAAAAAAACCCCAACAACAATATAGAAATTACGTTCGTATCCTGATGTCTCTTATTCGTCGTGTTACTGGTGCTATTGTTGTTGCATTGATGCGGTGGGGTGGTGCATTTCTGTCTCTCTTTGTCATTTGTGCCGAATGCAACGATGACAGCCATCTAGCGAGAATGCTACGCCAAAAATTTCATATCGCACATAGTACGTTTTCAGTACACTTAATGAAAATTAAATTCTGGGAAATGTCAACTAGTCTTTGTTAAATGCATTGGGATTGGGTGGGGGCTGAATGCAGCCATTTCAGTTGATGAATGATAATATCAAGTATGTAGGTGGATTTCGAATGCTAAAATCGATTTTGAATCAGCAAAATGTTTGGCATTTCGCATGCTTGTCAAATGGGTAGGTATTGATTCGATTCCCAATTTGAATTCCGACATCTGCGGACAATAAGGTTTTCTGCATGCGGACTTTTATGGCGCAGTCAATTTTAAACAGCGTTAGTTTTTCTATATGAAACTTAAATACGAATAGGCACATTTATGTCTTCAATATATATGTACATAGCTCCTTCATGTCTGATGTTTCCCTTTATATCGTCGGTTTTAAAGATTTTTTTCCTTTTCATCATCTGAGATTAGGAGTTCCTTTCCAACTATTTTCTGTATTATGTTCAAAGCCTCCTTTAGGCTTTTCCTGCCTGCATACTCAGTTGACATTTTGAAGAGTCAGATTTAATATAAACAGAGTGGCCGTGGAAGAATTCGGAAGAGTCGAAAAAAGGGCAGGTGAGAGAAAAAGGTGTCATTTCTAAAGCTACTCTGCAAATTTCGAATTTTCGCACGATATTTAACAATCATTAGTTCGCATAACAGTGTAATAGTGTTGTGATTGGCAACCACGTTACATTATAAATGTACTTATTTGAAAGTAACAATTTTTGAAGGGCCTTTTCCAAATAAAAGAGGGCAAAATCAAACAAAGGTAACGCTGACCGCGAGAATACAAAAACAATTCAAGTTGCTTAGTTAACGCGTTCGGATTCCTAGTCACGACGAATCTAGTTGACGTTTTACATAAACTAGGTATCCGACCGTCCCCATTATTAGGGCTAAGGTTGAATATGCCTTAAAACTACGTTAATTTGTTGGTTATCTTATATATAATGGATAGACCTGGGCTGTTAAATAATTCGTGCCTATTTTTGATATATCGTTGAAAGATAAATTTATCTATGCCTCTATCATAAGAGTGACTCAAACTACGGACTGCTTCACTAATGGTAAGGATTTTAAAATTTGTTATTCTTGTCGAAAAATCTAAGCAAGTGTGAAGTTTAACTAAGCACCCTGTCTACTTTTGAATTCTAAGAGCTGTTTCATTTTAACGTGCCTGGTCTCTGAATACATATATGCCTCAACAATTTATATGTTTTTTTTTTAGCAGACGTTTAGATTTCTAGTTTGTTTAGTCTGTAGCTGTCACTTGGTTATTTGTTTCTTCTCATTTGACACTGACATTGTCGGAAACTATTCTAAAGTGGCAGCGAATTATATTTCTTGTTGAATGATATTATTCGGCGTTTATGAAAATATACTTGTAAAGTCGTTTTATTTAGAAAAAAAATGTTAAGAAAATTAAATACCTATTTGACGTTTGTCCACCTATTTGTATAGATGTCAGAAAGAACGCAGTGCGATATGGAAAAGCGAAGGGAACGAAATAGAGATTGCTGCGTGTTCGAATTCGAAGACCTGCCATTAAAAAAACGTAGGTACATTTTTAATGTTTATGTTTTCTATGCGGTAGAGCAAATACTTGTCAAACAATGGCTCTGTTGCGTTAAAATTTCAACTACAGTTTAATTTTGAGACGAAAATCGTTCGACTTTTTTGTAGAATCCTTGAAAACCGACTCTTATTTTAGTTCTGAAATGAAATTTTCGAATTTCTTTTGTCAAATAAGTATACAAAGGTTTTTATAGGGTTATAACCAGCGTTGCCACTTACATCCTTAGCAAATGTAGTACATACGACAAAAAAAAGTAGCATTTTCAAACAAAATGTAGTACACGTTTTTTTTTTAATTGAAATTTACTTTCTCCCATCAGAAGCACTACTGTGTGGAAGACAGCATAAGTCCAGCATATGTGCAGATAGTTCTTCAAATAATTAAGTTTCCTAAACTATTTTCCGTTTGTTTAATTTCACCCATATTGCCACAATGTCGCTATTTTGAGGTCCACATTTCAAAATAAGATCGAAAACCCCAATCAACAAGCGCCACTGGTCATTTAAAGTGTCCAAATTTGCTTTCTTACAGGGAAACTCCTTAAATAAATTTAAAATTGTTGGCTCTTAAGAAATGTAGTACTTTTGGGTAACAATGTAGTATGTAGTACGGCGTTAAAAAATCCAGCAAATATGTAGCACAGTACTACATATGTAGTACAAGTGGTAACGCTGGTTATAACTTTTTGTTTTGACAGATCCGAAAAGAAAAACCATAAATACTCCCTTTTTTATCGTAGCGTATCAAATAATACTTTTTACCGCATTTATTTAGAGTTTCAAGTAACTTAAAAAAAAAAAATTTTTACCAGAGCCCCATATTTGACGTTCAATTTATTTCGCCAGTGTTCCAGTGGTGCATCGCAAGATTTGAGTCTCAGAAAACAGCTGTCACACACAAGGCTAGCTATAAACTATTCTAATTTAGTTTGTCGGTATTAAGGTATTTAGTTGGGGCACCATTTGTAACCCTTACCAATTTCGTGAGCCTATACTCTTCATTAAGTACACGTTGTATCCATTAATAAGTCATTTGAAAACCATTCGTCGTATAGAACCGATTACTGAAATTAAAAATTAATTTTGTTTTTGGAGACGTCACTCATGAAATTAACGACTTTACGATTAGCCCACCTGAACTTATTGTTTGTCCACAAATAGAAAATAAATTTAACGAAAAAAACTTCCCATTTGCATGCGATGATAGATATTTTTATGTACAACAAAGAAAGTCTTTGACAAATTGTTATTTACTTTTGATACGAAAACATGCCTTCAAACAGGGTGTGTCCAGTGGAAAGCTCTCCGCCATGTGTGTAACATATAAGAATATTTTTTTCCTTTCCTAGATTTTTTCCCTTGATATCGAACGATTAGCTATAAACAAGACTTTCATACACTGAACAAAAAAAGAAACATCAACAACTACACACACGATGCCGTGTAAAAACTTCCTTTAGTATTGTACATAATTACAGCGGTTCCTTTAGATAACAAACACCATGTATACCTACTACACGCGACCACATACGTACAAGAAACAAAATTGTTAGATCGAAGCCAACCCAACCAAAGTTGGTAAATGCAAAACTTCACTTAAGGAATTTCGTCCACCGCCCTGTCCGCGTGCAGTTCGTATTTTACCCATAAAATCTAGGTACATTCATGTTTGTATTCGAATCAATGCTTTTATATAGCTCCTGGCTTAGTATAGTCAAGCGCCGCACCAGCCCCCGGCACTTAACTTTTCACCTGTAATTTCCTTCCTCACATGCTATCCAAAGGAAGAAAATCAAAGCATACACAGGGTACGAGGCAAGTTTGAAGTTATCATTGGATCGGGATCTAGGCGATGTGAGGCTAAAATGTGGGGGTCTATACTCACACCCTACTACCGTTAGATATGTCGACTTACTATTATGTGTATGTGAGCGAATGCCTAGCATGCAATAATTTTCGGAATTGGTAAGATTTATAAGGACGAAGTTGGCACGAACCTTACCAGGTTGTTCCTGGTGGGGAGGCTATAGGGAAAATGATTTTATTCAAAAACGTTTAGAGCAGCTGGTGATAGTTGTTAAAGTGGCTTATGTACCCTAAGTAGTGTCGTTCTGCATGATTTTGAACTGGCTTATTTGTGGCTCTTTTTAGAAGGTATCGAATAAGACAGCTTATAAACCTCTTTATGACGATTTCTAGGTCTATATTGACTTCGATTTACAAATCTGCTCTGACAGCTGGCATCGTTACCAAATCTGCGTTGACCTTAAGGACTTTCATTTAAGGACGATCTGCAATTTCTTTCTAAAATTCCCCTGCTTGTTCCAGTGGAAACGCTGTATTTAAAAGTATAGTCAGAACACTGCTTACACCAGAAAACAGGTGCATTGCAAATGTCTTCCCGCACTTCTTAGTTAATTTGAAAATATTTACCTATTGTATTTTTTTTGAATTTAAGTGCTTGAACATACCTAACCTTACCAATGGGCCCATTCAAATATCTAGTTATCTTTAGTCGACTAGATCGTTCTGGACTAGATGTAACCTGAACGCAAAAGCTATATTAGTCGGAAACGTCACTTTTTCTACGTCAGTCATATTATATGCGAACTGTCATCTTAGTACTCACTACTCAGTCACGAATTTCTTGACTAGATTCGTCGGCTACCCCTCCATAAACGTCAACTGAAATAGCTGTTCATATGACCGACCTCAAATCAACACTGATATACGTCAAGTCAGACTGCTGTCAGACTTACTAAACTAGATGTTTGAACGTTCCCAATTCTTGAAGTAGTTTACGTCAAACTCCGAGTGACAATTTATTATTTTTGCGCTGTTCACGAATAAGGTGTGTTCGTTTTCGTACGCATTAATTAGAGGGCTAGAACAAAAAATAGCTCAATATAATCGTTTGTGAAAATTCCTTCTGAATTGTTCATGAATGGGGTGTGTTCGTTTCTACAATTTTAGGAGCAAAAACACCGATGAAAGATTCGCTTTTCGACATAATTACCTTCTTAAAATTTTCTGTCAAACACACTTTGTAACGAAGTGTCCATTAATGTCTACCCACCCTATAAAAAAAAAACTCTCAGCTCAGTAATTTGCAATTCACGTTTTGCATGTCAGAGTAGGTGGATATTTACGATGCAGGATTTTTACTGACTATATACCCATTACACACAAAATGTATTTTTTCGATTTATGACGCAGGAGTTACATAATAATTGGAGACCCTCATTTGTCAGCCGCCCAGTTGGCGGAAGGTGAATAACATGACAATCTAAGGCACGTTCTACAACCTCCATTGCGGAACTATGCCGGTAACATTTACAATTATTATTTAACAATTTATTTCCTTACCTGATATTTTTGTAGGATCATTGCGACAGGTTCTTCGTAAATGGAAGCGGAAGGTCATCGGAGAAGAACGAGGCAAAGGCATACAAAAGAGAAAACCCAATTGTATATGCGCCTACATATGTTTCAATTGCAACGGATATTCCGATCGGTTTACCGCGTGCCTTTTGTAATGACAGGTGCAAAGGCGAATCAGACAGCGGAACGTCAACCTGTAACGTTGAGTTAACCTGTTGGAAGGTATAATGTCGACTGTGGAGGGCATCGTCTTCTTCCTTTTTTTTATTTGTGATCAGTGACCCATAAATTGAAAGGTTCGTTTTTGTTTTTGTTTAGTCCCTGCCGTTATCTTTCATGCTGACGGTCACATTTCCAAATGCACAGACTGTAGGATGCATACCTCATACTTTAAACATATGCGTTGTAAAAGGGGATGTTATCTGTGCTGAAGTATATAAGCATTTTTTAAGTAATGAGGCGGGTATAGTTAGGTAGTGCGCGTATAATTGGGAATCGAAAGGATCTGGTCAATGTATTTGTGCCGCCAAACAAATTTAGACAAATTATAAGAGAATGTAGATGCAATGTCCAGCTGATAGTTTTTTTTCTCGATTTTTATTGGTTGGGAAGTAGGTGCTAGAAATTAATTTACCCACTACTTACTGAAGTCGTGACCCTTTGTTAATCGAATTAAAGCTATTCGTCGGCTCCTTTTTTCAGAAGTCCTGCTGGCTTTTCATAGTTTAAGAGTTGTTGGCGTGGTACTCTGTTCTCGTCCAGGATCAAATGGGAAATTATCACTCTTTCAATGAAGTACCAGAACCGATTTTTATTGACTTAAGTTGAATCGGGACTCTTCTCAGCGGAATGGAATATCTCCAATATTATAACCGCCCTCTGAATTCTGCCGGAGTATGCTAGGCGAAACATCAGTCGAAAACTTGCAACAAGGCAAAATAGAGGAATCCTCATTGATAGGCAGGCAGCCCCCAAAGCAGTGGCTTAGTGGTCAGTGTGTTGGACTACTAAGCGAGGGGTCGAGGTTCGAATCCCGCAAAAACCAAAAATTCCAACTCAGGGTTTTTTTTTCACTGCGCCACCTCTCGCGAACGCTTGACAAACATCCGAGGGTACAACTGTCTTGAAAGAGCTTCTCAATTAGCCGTTTGGAGTCGGCATAAAATTGTAGATCCTTTCCATTGGTTCCAAAAATGAAAAAAACTCACACAAAACCAATGGTTGTGAGAAGCTAGACCTAGGTTCCCTCTGGACCTGTTGCGCCAAGTATTTATTTATTTTATTTATAGCCCCTTAAGCACTGTATTAAAACAGGAAATTGTCCAAACTGGTAGAACAGTGTAAGGAAGAAATCACTTGAATAATAAAGTTGTGATATACTAACATGCATGATTCAATGAAACAGCCGCTGTGCTAGTTACCTTGACACCTCCGTTGCAGAGGAAGTTCTGCCTTAAATAGAGCTCTTTTCAAATATTTCTGTTCCAACTTGATAAGGAACACCTTACGGAACTGTGCATGGACAGATGTGGCCCTCATTTAATAGAAATGGGACAATCTACATACATGTTCAACTAAATCCATCATCTCCCTGACAAGCTATTCATTCCCCTTAACACCCACTATCGAAGTTAAAAAAAAGAACATATGTATTGAAAACCTCATTTACTTCCTTCATTAATATCCAGAACTAGATAGGGCGGTGGCTTGGTCATGTAGAGCGAATGAAGGTGAATGCTCCGGCCCGTAAGATCTTCGAATCCACTGCCGAGGGACGGCGCAGTAGAGGAAGACCGCGACTCAGGTGGTGCACGCAAGCGGTAGGGGACCTTAACCAACTTAGCGTGCGAAACTGGAGATAGCTGGCCAAAAATCGTGCCAGCTGGAGACGCTTGTTGGTTGAGGCGCAGGTCCAACCGGACTGTAGCGCCACCTTAAGTAAGTAAGTAAGCTAGGGCCAAACATCGCGCGCTTTGGCATGTGGCATGTTCAATCCATCGAAAACAAAACACACTTTACTGACCTGACCAAACGCAAAGTTCTGCCAAAAAATTGTTTAGTAACTTGCAACATTATGTGCTGGTACGTTTAATTTTTTTAGTTTTGTGACGTATTATTTGCACGTTGTGACAAAAGCCTAGACTAGTGGCGCCATTCACATGACTGCTGTCTCAGAGCTTGAGTAGATTTTTAGCAGTGTCTGCCCAATATCCAAAATAAACAATAAGAAGCATGATTTTTTTTTTTTAGATTTATTTTGCAAAGCTTTTCGTGTGTGTATTTACAAATATTATTTAATAATTTCATGTTTATTTGTTTGTTTCTTTTGTCGATATTATAAATACGATTTATGTAATGTGTATTTGATTAATTCGAAATCGATTTTGTTTCATGTATAGAGTTATAGGTACACATTATTTTCATATTAATTATAATTTTGTTTTCATCTAGACTCTTCTTGTAAATAAATATCTTTGTTTCTTATTTGTTTGTAATAATAAATAACATATATAATAATAATAAATTTTATCTAGAATATTATGTACGAAATAAATAAATTCCATCTCTTTTGTTAAAATTTATAATAAATACAACGTAAACAATAAATATCTGTAAGCATAGAATATAATTTAAATACGATAACGTGAATTTTAAATGTTTTTCTTTTATTTTTTCTTTATATATATTTTTTTTTTCGAGTTTCGGTAACAGATAAATATAATATTTTCTTCTTTTGTATAGAACTCTTTTTGTTTTTACAAAGCTTCTCTTGATTTCTGTTAAAACTTACAATTAGATTGTTTTTCTTTTAAGTAATAGTAATAAAAAGTTATTTACAGTTTCGTGATGTTTAGATACAAACTATTGTTTTCTTGATCCTAATTGTTTTACTCTGTGGAGAGATCTGCATTGTTTTCCAAACAAAAAAGAAAATTCTGAGTAGATTATTTAACATTTTGGGGCAAAATATTGTTTAATTTATATACAATAATAAAAAAAAAACAATTAAAGTCTCTCCACTAATTGTTTGAATTTCTACTGCTGACACGAAATAAATTGCACCTCGTAGTGCATATTTAAAAATGTTTTAAAAAGCTATTGCATACCTTCGGTTGTATATACATTTCTTTTAACATTTTCACATTTTGTATTATTCTGCATAAGCTCTGTGCCTTAATCGATGAAGTAGATAAATATATCGCCTCAAAATATGTTCTACCATGAATGTAATGATTTTACTTATTATTTTTTTTTAAATTGCAAACTAAAAAAAACTGGGATTATTAAGTGTCATATTATAAAGTGCAGTTGATATTTTTGAACAATATCAGTATAAATATGTCTTTAAGGTCGTGTTTAGTACTGGTGTGTTATGAAAGTTTCTACAATTTTACATAATTTGCAAAGGAAAATAAAAATTATTTAGAACAACATTTTATGAAACAATAAAAATGAAATTTATTTGAAAGGCACCTATCGATTTCTTTTTGTTGTAGCAATTTTATCTACCATCTAATTGTTATACTTAGTGAATTGGTTTTTATTTTTCGTGTTTTTAATATTCTCGCTGACTATTTAATGAAACTTGTTTAAAAAATGTGTGTTTGTTTTAAGAATTATTTATTTGGTTAGTTCTAAGATTTATGCTGTGGTTTGATCAAGCGTTGGCATCTTTCGGATTTTTTTTTCTTTGTTTAAATGTCTTTCTTATTAGTTTTATTTATTGATGATAAAAATTTAAAACAAGTTATCTAATGGTTTGTTTTTAATTTATTATAATTATATTAACTTCAACGGGATGGGGGTTTGGTGATAAATCTTATAAGTTTGGCAATAATTATATTAAATGGTTTTAAGTATTCTTATCAATATACAAAATCTACTTGAGTGCAAGTGAAGGCAACAATAAAATAAGACATTCGTGATCAATTAATAAGAATGACAAACGCTTTTTGTACAAAATTTGTTTTAACATCAATATCGTGGGTTCATGGTAATGTAAATATTTCTTTTTAAATATTTATTTTTAAAATAAAAAAAAAAATACTGAAAAGATTTAATTTAATTTTGGAAAGAAAGCGTCAAAATGGTATGCGGGTAAGGGCTTTACTGGGGTCATTCCTTGGTGTCATTTGGATTTTGAACAGAGTCAGAAAGAAAGAAGACACCTTAGCTCAACTGGAAGAAAAGCACATTTAAAAAATGGCATGTGTCAGATCAGTAATCACCTTAGATAAGATAATACTATTTAAAAAGTTATTGTGGGTCTTAGTAACAGTCATTTTTAGCCTTTACCTTATATATTTTGTAGGTCACAATATGCAAGTTCGTGTGCAAAGTTCCTCCATTGTGAGTTCGAAAAATTTAGCCATAGACACTAAAAATGATTATTGGTATCGCGGTGTGTGTAAATTGTTTATTTTTGTACAACGCTGGGATTGGCTTTTAAGTCGACGTGCTGGCTTGTAGTTTGGTCAGCAAAACTCGCACAATTAAGAGTTCGGAAGAGTTGGGAAAAATACTTAAAATTTTAAAGAAGGGGTCGCTCGGAATTCTATAAAGGTCTATCTATATCTTGTCATGTGATTTAATTAAAGCCAATCAAAAGTGTGGCACAATAATCCAGCTGTCAGACTATCGTACGTTATGTGGACAAATGTATACAAAAAAGAACATATTATTCTCAAAAGAATTAAATAACATTTTTGGAGACGAAGGCTTTGAGTTTTTCCTTCAGGTTTTGTTTTTGTTATTTTTTCTCTCTGGCCTTAACAGAAACTAAAAAATAACCTGGCAACTCTAATCAAGTACCTAATAGACTCTGGTTTTGTTTTATTTTTGACTGCGATTCTGATGAATATTACTGACTGCTACGTTTAGTTAAGTGTTCCCACATTAACTTGTTGAAAAAGGCTCAAGTTACTTATTTATAAGTCATAAAATTAGTATATAAAATATGTATGTGCTGCCTACCTAAATAAAATGTAAATATACGTCGCACATGGGTAGAATAGTAAAAAAATGAAAATTCTATGGGTGTCAAACAATATGCCAAAAAAAGAAAACACCCAAACGTAATCCACATAACTGTCAACAATCAACAATAAATCTAACTCTGTTAGCGGATTGTAGTTTTCACCAATCAAATTGTTGCTTTCCAAGTTGGAAGTGTTCTACATAAATACGAATATAGTGATAAAAGAAATATTTAACTGGACGGGCAAAACACAGGTGGAAATGTTCTTTCAGATCATACTTTGATGTACAATTTTGTTTGTGTAAAATATTGCATGTAGGTATAGCGATTGTCAATATTGTAAATATTATAATAAGTGTAAATATATATTACATTTTGATGCAAACAATTGAAATAAACAACAAAGGAAATACAGCCAAATTAGAATAAAAATATCTCGCAAAAATTTACAACATCAAATATAAACATTTAGTTCTTTCTCTTAAAGGCAATAGTTTATTTTAAAAAATAGTTTTTATCATGTAAATATTAATACTTAAATATCTTGCTTAATGGTTCTTTTTTCTTTGGTTTTGTATCCGTATTTTATTTTTTTTTGTTTTTTTTTGTATTATTTTATAAAAAGCACTTATGTTTCAATATTTTGTTTCTTGATCCATTTTAATCATACAAAATGAGTTTGAATTTAATTATACGCGTTATTGGTCATAAAAAAGTTGTTTACGTCTTAACGAATGTAGAACATTGAACAAAACTACGAAAAATTTGTGTGTGTACTTGTGTTTTTGTTTTGAATTTTTTTCCAAATAAACACTCGAAATGAAATGAAGTTTTAAGTGAGTATAAAAATCGTTTCGCAAAAAAAAGATTAACTAACTTTGTCTGCTTATAAGAATACATTCTCCTTTAATAATTAAGTAATGCATACTTTTGTTGATTAGTAATAGAAAAATTCTGTTTTGATATGTATTTTCAATCCATAGCGGATGCATAAGTTCTTTTTGAAAAATTTAAAACAAACATTCTAAAAAAAGTGTCGGAAAAAAGTTCATATTTAGGTAATCTGACCATTCTTGTTCCGATTGTGTCGTTCCTTGAAATTGTGTAACTAATCCGAAATAGAAATTGAAGAAACAAATAATAACGGAATTGCTTGTGGCTAATAACTTTCGTGTTGTTTTGTTTAAACATAATTACTTATTGTTTTTCTCACACGCAGATTTTTCTTGGTATTTTTTTCTTTTTGTTTTTCTTTATTAAAACTATTATTTTCTATATTCTTTTGCTTTTGTAGATCATTGTGTAGTTTTCTTTTTTAGTTTTTGCAATTCTTTTTTTTTTTTTTTGGTTTGATTAAGCTGGCAATACTGAACAAAATCATACTAATTAATTGCTTACTTTTCATTTATTTAGAACTACAAGAATTTTTAAGTGCGTATTGAGAGTGTCCTATTCTTAAAAGTAAATCGTTGTATATCGAGAATTAATTTCTTAAGAATTTAATTTTAAATAAATTTCAAAATAAACAAATCGAAAACATCATTGCCAACAATAGTCGACTTTTATAATACATATTTTTTTTTCTTTCTAGATTTTAATCTATTTTGCTTTTTTTTTTTTTTGTCTTCTTAATTTTAAGGATATTTTACATAGCAATAATTTAAAACATTGCCAATTCTAGAGTGCCTACGATTATACTTTTTTTTTTGTCAGTTTTAATGCAAATAGTACATGAAATTTTATGATTGAATTTTATGTTAATTTTACTAAAATTTCTTTTCTTTTTATTTTTATAAAAGGCAGTCAATATAATTTGGTTTTTTTTTCTTTATGTAAAACATTCAACAGAAATGATTCTTTTTAGTTGCTCTAATATAATTTTCTATCTTTGCGTTTAATTTAAATTTATCACTTAAGTGTTTCCCTCTGTTATTTAACATCATTTTAATATATTAACTAATTTATTTCACAGTTTTGACGATTTATTTTCAAGTATTTTTTCTTCTTATAACAAACGATGGTAAATTAAATAATAATTTCAACAATAAAATCAAAATAAAGTTAAAAATTCGACTGAGAATCACAAACGTCTTTTATTTTTCTTACTATCTATTGTGTGTTTGGTATTTATTTTTTTACCGTACTTTTGTTCAATTTTTATTTTATTTTCAGTGATAGATTATCCTAGGGACTAACGCTTTGTTGTTGGTCTAATTTGCTAGCAGCGTTGGCGTTATTATTTAAAGGAAATTCTAGGAGAATCCCTTATAGTGAACAAAAAAAAAAATTAGAAAAATTGCATAAGCTGTTGGAAATGTAATTCTTGCGATGACATCAATCGTTTTAGCGACACGAATCGGATGTGGTGGCTCCTTTTTCCGGACTTGAACGAAACAGGTCTATATGGGGGAGAAAGAAAGCGATTTATTTTGGAAGAACATTTTTTTTTTTTAAACAAAGAAAAATATGGAATGCGTTGATTTTGCAGTTAAGGGCATTTTAAATTCGTATGAGCTGTTTGGGGAAGGTTGTCTACAGTGCGGACCTTTTTCTCGGTCTAAGCGATATATCATTGAAAGGTTTGTTCTCGACTTTAGATTTTATAAAACAAACAGAGCACTTTGAGTTCATCTAACCGTGTTCTACTTTGGCGACATTCTTAATAGATTTATTTATTTAAAATATTTTAAAGTAGTTACAACTCCAAAATGGACTTCTTTCCAAGTAGAAAACCTCAGGCAGATGGCGCTAAGTCTTCTACTGATGCGACTAAGTAACTGCTACTTATTATCACGATTTTACTACCCAAAATTTAACAACAATTGGAAATATTTAGTGCTTCCAATACATACATTCGTTGGCGTGTGGAAATTTGCCCTGAAAAGGGAATACCTTTCAGAAGTCGTTTCAAAATCGGTTTTAAAGTCGATTTTAAAGTAGGTACATACTCGAAATATGAGCTGACATAAGCCAACAAAGAAAACCTTTTGATTGAAGCATCGTGCTAGCCTTTAAGGTGTGAAGAAACAATTAAATACTTAACGTATTGGAAGTGATTCCTATTATAACACACTCAAGTCCACAATTGCCCTTGCATTTATACCGTGTGCGCCATAACAATTGGCCATCAAAAGTGAACACGGATCCATTAACACTTTTATTACTCCAAAGTAGGTATTCTTCTGTATCCGCAGACGCAGTCAGTCACATCTATCCTATCCATTCAAATTTAATACAGTTAACCGACCATTAAATTCAAAACAGCTCTAAAATCACCTTTAACCTTATCAAACTGCCGCAAAGCAACGGAAAAGGGTAAACCTCTTTTTACATCGTAAAAAATAATCCCTCATAATGCGATCGCATTACATTTTACATGACGCATTCGCATGTGTGGAACTGTATTTGCCGTGTCCGCCACCACTCAGCACGTAACTATAGGCGAGGAAATCACTGAGTCAGTTAGTTTTCAATGTGTCGCAATGTTGGGTATCGAATTAGCATACCAAACTTGTTTCCTTTCTGCCGCTTTGCCTGTGAAATAATGTCTATGGGAGCTGTTTCATTTTCCATCCACCTTAGCTAGGTCGGAACTGCCATAGCCGCCTGTCACAGGAGGATAAAACCGTCCTTATTACTCATGCAAATGGCGGATGGCTAAAGTAGGTATGTCAATTTTAGTGAGATGATGTCACGTCCGAAAAGTTACTACGTTGAAATGTTTTCGAAATAAATTTAAAATTTTCTGCAAAAGTTTTTTCTCAAAAACTCCCCACTCAAAGCACAAAATAAATTAAGTTTTTTTCCTTTCACCATATTCACCTCGGTTGCACATCCATTATTTGCTGAATGTGTACATGGACTGCTGCCCCCACCACAATTGGTGCATGCGACTATCTCGTTTGGACCGCCAGTTTCACGTTTTTTCTCACCCTGTAGGCAGAAAAAAAAAAAAAAACATTTTCAAAGTTAATTTCTAAAAGTTTATCGTTGAATGGAAACATGCTAACAATTAACAACTTTATGAAAGCACTTTAAATATTTACAAACAACTTAAAACCTACTCACCGGCTAAAAGTCCACACCATCAGCGGGCAAATACGAAATTAAATAACGGAAAAAACAGAACCGATAGATTCATCAAATAAAAATTTCAATTGCAATAAAGAAATTTTCGTATAGCTAGGTATTGTTTTTGTTTAAATATTATTCTTTTTTATTTTCAATTGGTGTTTGATGGGTATGCAATGAAAATGAAAATGAAGAACAACTGAAATGAAATGAAAGTAAAAAAAGAAATACAAAACTCAAATAAAAATACAAAATAAAAAACCAAAAGAGTACGTTTATGCGTGTGTGACAGAAAGATTAAACAATTTTGTATAATAAAATTTGTATAGGTATATAAATATTTATTTAGCACGTTCAATTTGATTACCATTTATTTAATTACATTTTTTTTTCTGTAAATTTCTGTGTTCAATAATAAACGTACTCTGGGTTAGTCGATGTGCGAGTTTATGCTGATTGATTAATAAAATTAATGCATTGAAGTATGGATACTAAGTAAATTCTAATCTCTTTTCGGGGTGACTTGAAGCATTCATTTGGAAAAAGAAAAATGTATATGTATGTAATGTTTATAAAACGCAATTGCTAACTAAAGTATACGATTAACATTTTCGAACGTAGATGGAACTTGTAAGCTTTTTTATAGCTCTACGTTTATAGAAGCATTTATTGCCTTGTTATCTAACTTATGTTTATGGCAAATGCTACAACTGTTAATTAATATAATTGAAAAAAATGTTAACAATGTTTAGACAAGTAGAGTATAAGCTAGTCAACTCTGAACTGAAACTGCTTAAAAATATACCTTTCCTATAAAAAAATTATAGCAAACAAGAAAGTGAAAACAAAAAACTAAGAATTACAAATGAAATAAAAATAAATAATGTAATAAATTAAATAAAAATTCAGTATTTTTTATATTCAGTCCTATTTCATATCGTTGTAAGGGCTTTTAGAACTGATAAATCTTGGAATTCAATAAAGTCGTGCGTCGAAACACGCTTCTGCGCGACTAGCCACTTACAAAATCAGATTCTAAATATTACTGATGCTATTGCTAGATTATGTTCCGGTTTTTTGACAGTGAACTCCTTTACAATCACCAAGTTTAATAAAGGTAGGTAGTTACACTTCTAAACTAATAAGCGCTAGGTATTCCTGAACAAACTCAAACAAAATACAACAAATTTATCACCCATAAGCAAGGCACTTTAGTGGCGACTTTTCACAATTTATACGCTCTCGACTTTAACTTTACGGCAGCTCACAATTGCGAGATTTGTATGGAAAATATAGCCACTGTGAACTACTTAAACTGAGAGTCGAAACTAAAAGTGTTTATTGGTAGGGCCCTTCTGTCTCTAACAGTTTCGAAAATAGCACCGGAAATTTATCACAAAAGTAGAAATGACTTGACAGAAGCAGTTCATGTTGACACCTTCCTCTCGTTCTCGTGATGTTTTCGTGACACTGCTAGTAAACAGCTTTCACAGCCATTCAGTTTCAGGAAGCGGGAACAAGAAGCACTTTAACTGAAACTGAAAGTCGAGACACAGACACACACCAAAATAAAGCAGTTTATACCACTTTATCCAGAGATGTCACTCTGCTTGGCTTTGTCACACTTTGCTGAGATAGGGGTTCAATTAAACAGACCTTATGTAACATTCTGAGGGGGTATACATATATTATAATGTAGGTTATATTTCTGTTTAAGAGTCTTTTAAAAATGAAGGGATTTTTTAGAAAACATTCCAAGTCTATCAACAAACTTCATGAGTCTTAAATTCATTTTAAAGACCCACGCTATGGAAGGCTGTTGCTCCCTTCGCAGTGCGTCAAACAAATTTATTTTAAGTTTTATTTTTTCCCTTTAAAATAAAATACTTTCCAATCGAATCGATCCGAGATTACATCATGAACTGCATCACTGCAACAAAACTTAACGTAGTTTGTAGTTCAACTCTATAGGGAATTTTCATTGTCACTGGACTAGAGAGAAAGAGCTACTGCAGTCGAATTTATTTGACAGCTTTTCTCCACCGTCTTCCCCAATGGGATATTCTCACATTCGGCACAAGTTCCCTTGGCTGACAAAATCCTTAAAGGCCACTCGTCAGCAATCTTACTTTACACTCGACTGGTCCTAGTCACAATGTAATATTTTATCTTTTCTACCCGTGGAGAAACTTCTCCCAGTGGACTTGAAAACTTCTATTTAACTTCAAAACTATATTCATTTTATCTAATCCCATTCCTCGTATCGCTCATACGCATCCCTATTCTATTCTTACGCAAGTCTGTCCTACTTTCGTTGCAGTTTGTTCCACAATACTCGCACTTGTTCTTCAAGTGCGTGCATACGTCATATTTGCATCATTATAAGTTTTCCACTCAAATGTAAAAGCAATCGAAATTCCTCAGCTCAAAGGTAGGACAACAACAATTAAATTCCCTGAGGTTTATTAACTATTTCATTCTTCCCTTCCTTCTCGCTCCTCCGATGTAAAAATAAAAATGATTCAATTAAATTGACGCCTTGAATGTTGTACTGCTGCTGGCTTTGGCAGCTAGAAACTATTTACGAATATCAACAGCATAGCACACAAATAAAGCAACACAAAATTGGATAACTTAAGTTAGTAAGCGGAGAAAACAAAACGAAAACAAAAACAAAAACCTTCTTCCACCCCATTATTAGTTAAAGACACCACTCGTTCCTTTCGGGAAGGCAAACATATATAGTAGGTACAACCGGAGGGCAAAATGCAACTAGGGGGTTGAGAAAATAAAACGAAAAGCTTGAAACACATACACGTACAGACAGACAGCGAAATTTAGGTTAAATTGCTCCCGGAGGTGGAACAGCAGTTTCTCTCTCGCGATTTCAACGTTGGAACACGAAGAACTTGAGATTTCTGCTGACCCTCTTGAACCCGCACAATGCGCATTCCTTAACATAGCACAGGATTGCATGGCATCCCCTTTAATGATGTGCTCTAAGTATGTACGAAACAAAACAACTTAACTGCAAGTATCTTCTCAAACACACGCTCTCAGTTCAACCCCCAAGCTAGTGTACCGGGGAGAAAACAAAAAAAACAATAGAAAAACCATGCCACGCCAAGTAAGAAGTAACATCGCAATTGCAAAACTAGCGACCTCTGCTGTAGCCACTTACAAGATTCTCTGTCATTTTAATCTGGCCAGCAGTAGCTTCCACATCGTGGATGCCCGATGGCGTTGTGGAGCGACTTGACTTTCGCCTCGGAGGTTTCACAGGCAATTGACTTTCGGTCATTTCAACGTCCACTCTGTTGTCCATGGATGGAGATACTTTACGGCCAGCGACTACAAGTGGTGGGGTATTCGTAGCCATTGAACGTGATTGCCGGACATAGGGTCCAGTTTGGGTTGCTTCGCTGTACACCTCAACGGTTTCCACATAGACGGGTTCTCGCATGGCCACAGTATCAACTCGGCTCGCATTCCTGACATTTATGGCAGTTAATTGTTGCATGGGAAACCGCATTGAAGGTGCTCCGGATGGGATGGGTGAAGGCGGTCCACCTCCTGCTGCTCCTGCGGCTGCCTTTTCGGATGACAAAGCAGCGTGAAATTCGCGTTCGATAATTTCCTAATTGTTACAATTATTGAGAGCTGTTTTTTTTTTTTTTTTTTTTGCATTTTGTATCACATACATTGGGGAATGAAGATGTTCTAAAGAAACACGAATAGTTTTGTGGTTGTAAGAGTAATTATTGGGTATTAAGTTGTTTTCTATTTTGTTAGAGTTAGTCGGAGATGAAGTTTGTAACTGATTGGATATACAAATGGATTGCATTGCATTGGATTAGTTGTAGTATTTTGTTGTTACTCCTGAAAACGTTTTATTATAAGAGTTTGAGCTTTGTAACATCCCTGTAAAATCAAGCTGGCGTTTTAGATCTACAAATTTGGCACTAAAATAGTCCAAACATTCTTGGACTTGGAATAACTGAGGGATATGATTTCTGCCCGCTGCAAATATCACCAATTTCAATATATAAATTTGGTAATCCTGCCATTTTTGGTCGTACTAGATTTTTTTCGTTTTTACAACCCATTCTGACAGTTCGCTTGGAAAATTTTTGGTTAAAAGGTTGCATGGATCGTATGTAAACATTTAAGCAATTTCGTTTAAACATTTTTGCAATTTCTGTTGAAATTTATTTAACAATGAAAAGACGAGAGGCACCTATTGGTTACATTCGCAAATAGCTACTGCTTTGCTAATTTAATTGACCACTAGATGGCAAGAAGCACGTCAAAAATAAGTACATCTAACAATTTGTAGTAGAGCTCTCGCAAGTTCCCATAAGAAATACAATTTTTCTAGCGTCGAGCTTCTTGCTATATTAAAAAAATAAAATAAAACAAAATGGGTATAATTGGGCAGTGAACAAAATTGATGAAATAGAGAGATAGACGTCAAGTTATTTTGTTCTCATGCGAAATTAAAGAGACATAAGCAATACCAAATTTTTGTTCCAGGCGTTCCTTCACCTAACAATTGATGCGATCAATGGAACGCGTTCAATGATCTAAACTGTCAAGCTAAAACTTTTATTTCAATGGATCACAGCAGAGAAATCTTTAGGTTTCTGACATTTGAGAGAATGACAAAACCTTTACTGCCATTTGAGAGAATGACAAAACCTTTTCCGACATTCGGGGTAGCCGAAACGAATGTCAACTTAAACAAAAAAATCAGCTGAATTGTCAAGGTAATAGCTCGAAATCCAGAAGCTAAAAAAAATCGGTAAATATTTATGACAGTTTTAAAAACATGTGTATCGTTTCTAATGCAGCGAAGGATGCCTGTTGCCAAAAATAAACGAAATATGGAACAGTAACCATATTAGTCCTTTTTTTCAAGCGAATTATATAATTCTGAAAACAGTTTTGAATCAAATTTTGTAATGCAGAGTTTAACCAGAAAAGACTTGTCATCACGTAAATACAATCTACATTGCAGCAGACAGTTCCACGTCACGTTCATTAGCCTTTAGTCGGCATGAAAATACATACTTTAAGAATTTATATAAAGAAACGAGAACAAAGGGACTCGTTTAAAAAGTACACATTTATCGGGAGGACATGTTTTAAGTGGTTGAGTGGATTTAGCCGAGGCAATAAGTACTCCCATTTGTAAAGAATTTTAAATCGCTGTCTGATACACGAATAAGTCACAAAAAAATAGATTTAAAGGGTGAAGTCATCTTTATAAAGGTTTACTTATGGGTTAACTTATGACTTTTTCCTCAACTTATGACTTTAAGACGCAGACGATTTTGATTTACTATACTTGAATATCAATTGTTTGACTGACTTGGACTGACTTGTGTTACACGCGTCAACGTTTGTTGATCAACACAACATGTATCAAATGACTTCGACGATGTTTACCAACCTCAAAAAAGTTCTAAATTTTATGTAATGAACGTAAATTCGCTTAGTTACGTAAAACTTTAGGCCGTGTGCATATTTAGCCTCTCAACATCATCATCAACCTTATTTAAAAAAAAATTTAATCTTTAAATTCCTTCGCCATTTTGAGTATATAACTACGATTCAACTTTTTTATAGACGAAATCAAAAAAAGAAATTAGTAAAAGAAAAGAAAAGAAATTATTAAATAAAAAAACTATGAATTTTAACTATAAGTAATGCAGTTTTAATATAAATACGTATTATTATATTATACATGAAGCATTTAACCTAACATTTGTAACTAAAGTAGCTTATTCTATGTAATTAGTTGCATATAAATCTAGAAAATCTTTTTTGCTTTCCATTTCATGAGAAACGTTCTTTTTTTTTGTAATAAAAGCTTAAGCAAATTAAATTCTACTCAAACTGCAGTTGGGCTTAGATTTTTAATTATTATTTTTTATCTAAATTTGCTTTCACTATCTAATACGTATTGATTCTTTTAGATAGTGTAGTAGTTTTTTTTTTTTAATTACGTTTCCCACACAATATAATAGATTGTGTGTATTCGAAACATTTTTCCCAATTATTTGTGACCTTAAAGTGTGTTTTCAGTAACAAAGAAAAGAAAAAATTAATAAGACATTAAGAAATAGTACAAGCAGCAATATTAAAACCTTGAGTGTATTGTTATTTTTTTAAAGCAATTTTCAACATATTTAAACTTATGTTTAACAATATTTTACATTTTGAAAGCGTGCAAAGTTGTTTGCCTTGTATAACAAAATTGTAATAAAAGCAATTATGCTACATGCTTTGGATAAAAGTGGAAATAAATTCAAAGAGAAAAACAGAAACTGAGTAAATTGTAACGGAAATTAATTTTTTTAGTAACACAAGCATATAAGCAGGTGATAATGAATGTTTAACATAAACGAAATTTAACTTCGATTTAGTTAGGTATTTTAATTTGGGTAATTTTTATTGTTGGTTTTTTTTTTGTTTTGTTTTGTGTTCAATATTTTGTAAGAAGGGTATTTTGTGGGTTGTAGTTTGGTGTTGTGCGAAATAGCTTACCAAAGGACTTGCAAGAATAACTCCGATCCTGCTTAGAACCGCTGGAAGACGCTGGAAAAATTTACACAAAATATGTTCATACTCAAAACACACTTTAAGATTGTTTTTTTTTTTTTTTTTGTTAGAAGTATTTTTGTTTGGAAATTTCTTAATTTAAAGTACAAATTAATAGTTTAAAGAAATGTATTCTTAGTGTTGATTTTTTTAGGGGAATTTTAAAGGATTTTTTTTATATATATATAAAACACAACTTTGGAGGTGCGAGTATAAGATAAATTTATGATACGAGAAATGTTTGTGTTAATCACGGAAATTGGGAAATAATGTTTTTTTTCTTCTTCTTCTTTTTAAATATATATTTGAAGAACTGACTTTGTTTATTAAGTTTATTTTCTATATTAGTTACATACTTATATTCTACACAGCATGGAATTTGGAAGGAAAATGTAAAATAATTGGGACATAGGAGTTTCGATCTGCATTTATTTGAAGCTAGAAACGAAGACCAATTTAAAAAAAATATATATACAATCGCTTAGAAGTTTGTGGAACTCCCTTTATATTTTAAAATTGCTAATTTTAATTTTTTTGCTAAATATGAGTAGGTTAGTGGGTTGTAAATAAGTATAAACTTCGTGGGAGATGTGTTGCTAAGAAAAAATATTCGAATCTTGTGTACCTATAAACTAGTACATTATTCGAGAACGAAAAAGACAAGTTATGCTTAAATTCGAGCAGCAACAAAAAAAATATATATGTTGCTAGTAGGTATTTGAAAATTCGAAAACGTTTTCGAAAAGCAAGTTTCATCAGTAGTTTAAAATACTTAGCTGCAATCAATCGAAAAATTCGAAAACAAATAAATGTCTTTCGAACATTAACTTCGAAGAGTGAGAGTGAGATTTTTCGAGAAGTTTAGTTTTCGTAATGCTCACCGAAACCGAAAAGACAAGAATAACAGTGCATAATAAAGCACACAAATGTAACAGCTTGAATGAATCACTCAAATGTTGTTTCATCTACTACAATTTATGTCATTCTTGACAGTTGAAAATGAAATAGTTCGCGCGCTGATCTTTCGCAATGTATAATTGGATGACGTGTATCACAAACAAATGAAATTAAAACCTAAAATATACTCGTACATATCGGCAAAGTCAGGAAGAATACTTCAGCTAAAACTGAAATATACATTTGGCAATTCCGAATCCAAGTAAAATACACTATGCGACTGACTGATTTTCACTGTCGTACGAATTTAAAAGGTGAGTATCGAAATCTATCTATTTTATGAAATTTGAACGTCAAATACCAGGAAGCGGACGTAAGCATCATCAACTGAGTGGGTACCTACTAAATTTTCATGGCCTAAAGGACATGTTTATGTAATAATGTTTATGTGCATACTTTAAGTGATCTCATTTAACCTGTCATTAGTTTATTACAAAAAAAATAAAACGATCAATTCATGCTCCATTCAATACAAATACATAACCTTAAACGATTATTACTTGAAGCGATTATTTGATTGCAATCACTCAGTCCTCAACGCGTTAATCAAATTCAATGATTACTCATTCTTAAGTGTGCACCACTTTCATGTCTCGTGCAAATCCTCTGCTAAAAATACACACGCAATAACCACCATTAATTGGCTTTTTGTTTTCATTTATTTATTTATTCTCTTTCTCAAGTTTTGAACGTTGCCTGTCTCGAGTGTTTTATAGATTAATTGCCAATTGGCTGTTTGAATCAAATATCGTATTGCATTCATCATCATTAGTCGTACAGTGAAGGAAACAAATAAAAAATACAAAACAAACAGGTACAGAAACATTGAAAAGAAAATACAGTACGCGCTATACGGTACAATACAGTGAGACATAAAAAATACAAAACATTCACATTTTCGGTCGTTAATTTAATTTGTTTTCTCAAACAGGACACTGTACAAGGGGTTAAAACATCAATCTAAGACCTAGCTTAACATTTAATATTTGCTTCAAAAATTACATAAATATACTAAACAAATTCTACACATAACCTATAAATGTCTGTCTAATAAGATTTCAAAAATATGACACAGCAAACAGATGATAGTTTGAGACGAATTTTGGTTTACTTAGAAATGAACCGCGAATATGTTGTTGTTTCGAAAAAAAAAAAACTTTTTGTTTTAACTAAATATATTTTGAATGAATCTGTAAAGGGTAATGTTTTCTTTTTCTTTTTCTCATTTTTACAACTGATAATAATTTTATTATTTGGTAGTTTGAAGAGGAAATAGCTTGCATTACCTGTGTGACTGGATTTTCGCCAGGACGATAGACGACATTGTGTAATGGACGTTTTCGGCCAACGTAATTAACGCATACGAACTCAAGCAATGACGCGTAAATGAAGCACATACACACTCCGTCCCAGACGTTCATAGCTGTGAGATTTGAGACGACAGGAAGTGTGCTTCTGAAACCGTTGGATGTTGTGAAAAAATTCAACATTGTTGTAACACCTGTTGGAAGGGATTTATAAATATTAATCGAATTCTCTGAATAAAAACATATGGGAAGTTGTTATAAACACGAAGGGACAATGAAAGTGAGGTTGTGTTTAAATTATTTGTAGGATGTTTTAGGAAGTTCTAAGGATCAAGCATTTTAGTCAATATATATACTATTTTGTATAAAAAAAATGATTTAAAAAGCACAGCGACTGTACTCATGTAGAGCGTAAGTAAGTATGATTGAGGATCCGAACTGCTTTCACTCATCCCCCAACAAAGAGCTGGCAGAAGGATACGAGCTGTGGCGAATTTTATTTATGTTTTAGGGGGTCTTCACCTACAAGAATATTCTCGAACGTGTAGTTGCGTTCTGTTAAATTGAAATTATAAATTTTCAGAAATCATTAAATGCAAAAGTAAAAAACGAATCGAAAACAAAACTAATACAAGAAAATAAAGGTCCGAAAAAGGTATGAAAGCAAATTGAAGCTTCTATTTTGAACTTATGATTGTACATCTGAGAATATTTATAAAGAATTGTTGAATGTTTTAATTAAAGAAATATTAAATTCATATATGAAATAAAATTACTTTGACAAAGAGACATCTCTGGTAGACCCAACAGGTGGTGTTAGAATTTTGTCATCACTAAGTTGACAGTTAAAATATTTTGTATGCATTTTGAAATACATATATGTACAAATAATAATTCTTCTAATTATTTATAATTATATTTATTTTTTCGGCAGAATTGCATCTTCAATTTTACAAAATTGAATGAACCCAGAATCATTGCAAAATTGATTACAGACAGATAACCACATTAAGCCAACTTTATTAGCATTAGTCCATTTGTTTTCTACTTAAAAAGAATCCTCAAAAGCTAGACAAAGTCTATAGCAATTTCCTCTTTATGCAACTGAATAAATGCTTAATCCTTAGATGTACCTTATACATAGACACAAATCCAAATGTCTGCATGATTTACACAGATAAAACAAAGGAAAATCAACTGAAAAATAAGTCTGTCTCAGATGAGGTATTACGAGTATAATTATGTACAACAAAAATTATATGAATTTTTTGTTTTTCCACAAGAAGGAGGACAGAAAAAAATTAAATACTTTTTTTTTTAAACTTAAGAAAATAAAAAATTAAAAAAAAAAACAACACAAACCTAAAAGGGCACAAAAAATCGTTATGCAAATATATTCAAATATCTAAAAAGTGTAACGTTTCAAGTGGGCGAGCAAACTTTCGTTTATTTTTCTTCTCTTTGCTCTACGTTATTCGCGCGTAATACACGCACACACAATACAATCGCAGAAATCCATTTTAATCCATAATTTTGTATCCACACAAAACCCATTGTTTTACATGACACGAGTGTGAGTGTTTGGGCGGGCAAAACGAAGGCAAAAAAAAAAAAAACAAATCCTTCAGCAGGATGTAGTATTTAAATGAAATTCATTTGTCAGGGGCGGTTCACACTGTGCACTGGCCCCATTCCACCTAGTTTTGACATTGATTTATGAAACAAAAAGAAGAAGCTACAAGAGTTTGGTAAAACAATTAAACTGGGAATGGTAACGAAAAATAACTAGAGCAGCGACATGGTGAGAGAGAAACAGATCTTTAGCGTTGCATCAATGCCAATGTCATTGCTGAACATGGAATATGGGAATATGGTTGTATATAGTTTCTTTCTTAAAAAGAAAAAGAAAATAATGATTTTTTATTCCGTGTTTTTGTTGACGATAAAAAAGCCATCCTCATATTTTAAGAATGATGATGAAAAGTCACGTCCTTGATTTACACTGGAGGATAAAGAGTTACCACACATAAGAAGCCTTCTGATGAAGATGGCGCACTGAATAAATCTGCATAAGAGCGTATGGGGTTGGGGTATATAGTTCTAACCAAGACAGACGAGTGAGAGTACATGAATATCTTATAGTTGGGATATGGGATAAGTGACTATATCTTGCTTTGTGGTTGCTATTTTAAGGGCGGAAATATATTTTGTTTGGCTAGTGTCAAATTATTAAATTCCCCAAACGAAGTTGGAAGTAGGAGTGATTTAACCAAAGTGGTGAGTTGACCATTGTTGGTTTAAGTCCGAGTAGTCAAAATCTTAATACGAAAAAATAACTGCCTCATCAAATTTGACACTTATAAAACAGAACCAATTGCCTCACCCAGAGTCTTCCAGGCATAGATTCTGGCAACATTAAGGAAGTTGTAAGTTTCTTCCTATAAAAATCTATGGCGACAGCCACACTTCGCGTAGAATCACCGGCAAACTTGCTTAATCGCTTTCAACTTATTTTTTTTTTCTGTTTGATAAATATATTCACCAACATCGTTGGCCAACTCAAGACATAATTACATTGTTCAGGCAAAGAATCTCTAAATGAAATGCAATATTGCTCAGTGGACTGCTAAGAGGACACGCCAACACATGACACAATTTTAGCTGACAATGTACGGCCATATTTTTGTTAAGGAAACGTACCATGCAAACAAGACTACAATAAGTGCGGAATCCAAAGGATAACACATAAATGTCATTCATGTTAAAAGGATAAATATACAAAGCCGCCCCCAGCAACCAGAGCAGCATCACTTGCATCCATTTTAAGTTTTAACCTCATCCTCTGCGCTTTTATTGTATCCAATTTTTCGCTTTTGTTTATCTCCACCATTCATGACTCCGTTGAAGGATGACACATGTATAGACTTGCTGTTGTTGTTGTTAGTGTACATTGTGGAAAGTGGTACTTGTACAACTTTTTGAATTAATATCCGCAATACACATGAATGCACAATCCTCTTATTCTACAAAAACAACTCTTAATTGATATCACAAACGCCACATGACAAAAAGCGAAAAATCAGTAGGTGCACACCGACTATACACAGAATCAGCGGTAGGATGTACAATTAAAAAAAAAGAACCACCCAGCCATTCACAGAAAAGAACTGTCTGCCACCCTTTAACGCCGCAGGGCTCTAGCTATATAGTGTGATGAATTGTGTGAGTTGCATGAATTGCGCTCAATTGCTTCGCCTGCCCGGTGCTTACATCTCATTTCTAAGCCCCTGCTATTCACACCCAGTCGAAGAACGAATACAAATACCATCCTTTGAGGGTGTTACAGTGTCACAAATTGTTCGCAGTCGCAATTAAATATTGCACCTGTGTCCCCCTTAACCTGGTTTATTGTTATCGACCAGTTTTTGCAAATTTAACGCACATTTAGTGATTTTGAATAAATTTGCTTCTCTTTTTTTTATTGTACCAAATCTAATTAAACAAATTATTTCAAAACTCTAAGGAGGAAGTTTGGAGAGAACTAATTAATTAAAATACAACTGCGCATGCAATAAATATAGCTAAGTGCGTAAAAGTGATAAAAAAAAAATGTTTGCCTACAAGTAAAATCTACTTCAACAATAAATTATTCAATTTTATTCATTCGAATTATTGTGAAAAGTATTTGCAATAAAATTAGTGTAGCTCCTAAATAAATAAGACCTAAATTATATTGCTTCCTGACGTTTTTATTCAGCCAATTGGTAGTGAATGTACTAGATTGTTTGTTCGCGGTTATATTTACAAAAGAAATTTTGAAATGTATTATCCTGTTTTTTTTTTTTTTCTTCTTAACAATCTCCGAGTGTTTTAAGTGTTTTATGGTTTTTACATACCAATCATGACTCTGGCTGGTACTGCATTCCATTCTAGCCAAAATGTGATAAACGATGATGTCACCAATATGATTCCGGGTATAAATACAGTTGTGAAATAAAATGCACGATCCCTTGTGAACATTAGCTCAACTTTTAGGCAACTGTAATTACCTTCAAAGAAAAGCGAGCAATTGCCATTGCCGTTTAGTCAAATTTTGTTCAAAAAAAATTGTGTGTGTGAGTTGTTTTTAATTTATTTACATATATCTATTCTCTTCTAGTGTTTTTTTTAATTCCTAATTTTTATTTTTTACTAAAATCACTCTAACAATAAATAATTTCATTGCTAATCAAAAAGAGGATTTTTGTCGTTTTGTTTAGTCATTTGGGAGTTGCAATCATTTTAAACTACTTCAGCCGATCACTAGTATTGTAAAACAGTTCACTGCTATTTTCCAATGTTTTTTTTTTTTTTTTTTAATTTATATACGGCTTAAAGATTGTTGAAGTAAAATCTTTAAATCATTAGGATACTCATTTTATTTTAAGCTGACTACTAATGTGACCTTTTAAAAAATAACCGTGCTTTTCTCCTGACGGGTGTTTTTATTTCAGTGACGTCTAAAATAAGCCGGTAGTTCGGTGCACAACATCACAATTGCGAAGTTCCGCCAAAATATCAGTAAGAAAGCGGCAAATACGGCCGTTTATATCGAAACAACTGTATTAATTGCTGATCTTAAGTGGAATACCTTGATGAGCTCCAATTCAAGTTCAAAGGGAAATTAGTTTTGGTGTTTTTATATTTTAAAAATATTAATCAGAGCTTAGGATTTCGTTGTTCTGTTACGTTCCACAGTGGAAGAGGTTGTCAATGGGAGAGAAGGGGTCTGATTTATCTTACCGAGGAAGTCCGTATTATAAAGTCTGTTTTGGGATCACCTGTTTAACGAAATAAAAGTAAAAAAAAACAAGAACCAATATTTCAATTTCCCTAATAGTACTTTGATACCATAGCCTGAGATCTAAGACTTGGACCTAGGTCGGCAAACCTTATTTCACCTTCTTCTTTACAAAATTATACGAGCACACACTATATCGTCCGTGGCTTAAGATATACCTATATGTAATTGTGTTGTTTGTACTTGTTTCTCACTACTCACTAAATATTGCATTTTATAAAAAAAAAGCCTTAGACTAAACCTCTATCTAAACTGAGCCTCGTCTTAACTTTTCGTACAAAATTTTTGTAATTAATTTAATATCTACTTTATTTAAATGCAAAAGAAAACAAACAAAAAAATATAAATAAATCCTTTAGAACATAATAATCATGCACAATCAAGTTGCGTGACTACATACTTTAGTTTTACCAATTTTTAATAATACTCCATAAACTAAAATAACTAAATAATATATATTAATGCTATAGCAGTCCAACTGGAATAAAAATGAGAACTATTAGCATTCATCAAAAGGCAATCAGCTACAGCAGGCGTTCAATGTTATTTCAAACTATTTAATTTTATTTTAAATTATCAATATCTGTAAAATATTTTATAAACAAAATGCATGATAGCTTGCTGCGTTGTTAACTTGGTCAACTGCAGGATATTTATCCGAAGAGAAAGGAGGGGAATACAAATAAAAAACAAAAATCGAGGATTACGGATTTGTTTTTGCTATTGTTTATGAAATGTAGTGGAAAATTAATTTCTTCTCATTAAAATTAAAAAAAATAAAAATATAATGGAACTGGGTTAATGTTGTCTTAGCGAATCTACTAAATTTAATTTTGTTTCTGAATTTGGGTTTGGGTTGAAATTTTTTTCTTGTTTGAGTTTTGGTTTTGTTTGCGTTATTTTACCTATCATGGATCTTGCAGGTACTGCATTCCATTCGAGCCAGAATGTGATAAACGAGGACGTCACCAATATTATTCCAGGTATAAAAACGGTGGTGAAATAGAATGCTCGATCTCTTGTAAATATTAAATCGACCTTAAGACAGCTGTAGTTTCCTACGATATTGTGTATATATTTTTCGTTTGTATTTTTTCTTTTTGTTAGTTTTATATATAGGTTTGTTTATAGATTTGCTATTTTAATAATGTACAAATAAAAAAATATATTTTTCTAAGAATACTCTTAATAGTATATTTTTAGTTTTTTATGAAAATTATTTTTTTTTTAAACATGGATTGGAATGAAAATTAAAAACAACCATACATTGTGTACTATTTAAACAAAGAAAAATAACAATAAAACTGTTAGTAAGGGTTAAATTCACCTACTTTTGACAATCTCTTACAGGGTTTTTTTCGCGTCTAGTACTTTATTTGCGAGAAACGTATATTTGGCAGCACTTTAAAGAGATGTGTAATATTTTTTAAATAATTTCGCAAAGCTTAAAATTTACCAAAAATCGTGTGCACAAATTGGCAGATTTTGACATTTCATAAGGGACGGATGTTTTATGTCGATGCGTCAAATTGATGTCAACCTCTGACAGAAATAATCTGACATTCAATCGTTTGCGTTAGAGATCTTAAAAGTCGTGCACTAAATGTACATTTTATTCGTTTTGATTTCGGGATGAACTTGACGTACCGCTAGTCGTCTAGCTGTCAATGCAACGCGAGCAGATATTCGGTAGTTATAAATTTTCTTTTTTGGTAGTTGAAAGATTTTCTTTTAATACTCTTAGTTGTGTTCTCAGTTCATGGAAATAACATTAAAGGGCTTAATTTATATTTCCTTTGACTTTAGTAAAATTGAATAAATGCACATTTTTCAGCCAAACGTTTAATGATTCAATTTTCATGATATTGTAAGACATGCCACTAACTGATAATGAATATTCTTAGACCTTGGAAAAAAAAGATCCGTAGTTCCATGTGAGAAACAAGACTTTTTTGAGGACTGAAATGTTCTACAGATTTCATTTTCTTGTAAAGGATTCCACATTAATTCTACACTAGGGGAAATTTAAGATCTTCAAAAACTAAGTACGTGGGCCGGGTGTAACAGGAATGTCTATGAAAAAAACAGTATAATGTCAAGAGAAACCTCACTTCCTCTGTACACACCTCAGGCTATATAGGACTTAAAAAACTCAACCGCAAGAGATTGCCAATTCGGTTTTATAAGAACTGCTTTGTCAGTGGAAAATAAAAATCACTTCAAACACTTCAACTAACAACTACTACATTTTTTATCTAATAAACACCAACACAATCAAATCAGTCTCTCAAAGACCAATTTTCATCTTAAAGAAAATAAAACACAATTTAAAAAATTTAAAAAAAAAAAAATCCATTCTACTCAATTATCCCCCTGATCTTAAAAATAAATTAATAACCCCAACTAAAATAACCGAGAATTATCCCCCAAATATTTAAAATATTTACTTAACTACTGTTCTATTACTAAAAACACAATGAAATTGAAAAGTTATTAAGATCATCAAACACAAAGCATCAGAATTACCCAACTCACCTCGCCAGCTTTTAACAGAACACGTTACGGTTGCGTTTTGTATTAAATATGCATTCAGTGTCGTCAACGAGGGACTCTTACGCAGCGTATCCTCGTCGTTTTTCCACACATATTTTATATGCGACAATTCATATGAAACTGAAAAGATATAACGACACCATGCGATTAGTTTTAATTTTTATATTTCTCCTATTTACTTTGCTTCTTCTTTAAAATACCTATTAACATACACACGATATTTATACTTGTCCTTGCCCTTGTGGGAGCATAGACGAACATTGCGTAGAAAAAAGGAAAGCAAAACACACCAAGGAGGGTATACGAAAAAAAAAAAACACAAACCAAACAAAAACAAAAAATCGTATCCCAACAATAAACTCTAATTAATGCAAATGGACAGACACCACTTTCTCATTTGCCTACCGAGCGCGCCGCACTCAAGTAAACACACAATTAATATGTATACATTTATACACCTACAAAACAAGGATTTTTCTACAGCTACACAAAAACCCCATAGACGATTATCCCCCACGTAAGCATGGGGACAACCGACAGCCCTCGAGTACTTACTACTTTCCATTGAAAATGAGCATTTAGGATCATCGAAGGGAAATATATGCAAACTCCCTTGGCATGACAGGATTAAATGACGTCTGAAAGGAGAACAGAAAGATAACAAACAAATGCAAATATACAGTAGTAAAAAAAGGAAAAAGAGGAAAAAACACGAAACGACATAAAAAAGTTTGTCAAGTACACTTGAATACAAATTGTCGTATGATTGTAAAATGTTCGCATTAAAAATCATAGAAAGGAAAAACTGTCAAAGGATGCAAAATTATGGTCTGATGGTCTCTGAATGGGATGCCATCTTCAACTCGCCATTGTGCGAAAGAGGAGGAGGAGGGAGCAGAACTCAACTCACCTCATTGCGTACGTAATGGTCCCGTTCCGGTAGATTCTCAAAGCGAAATGCATCGGAATGATGGGGTCCTTAAAGTCACCGTGCATAATGAAATACGTATCTGGTGTCCAGATATTGTCGTGATGATGCAGTGCATTTAAAAAATCATATTGCGATTTATTACCATATTGCAGTCGAGGATCATTCCATTGTTGATTCAATAGGAACTCCACTTCATATTTCTATAAGGAAAGGGAAACAATGAAATCCCTCAGTCGATGAAAGGATAGGATGTATCACTCACCAAACTAGATTCGTCGGGCGATGCTAAGCTTAGGAGTAATACGTTTACATTAACTGTTAATGTACCTGTAAGCAGACAAAAGGAATAAGAGACGAAGTTTTATTTATTAACTCATAAGGATGGGAATTAATGGGGCAATTTATATATAGACAATAACGTATTGACTGTGCCTTCTACATGCTGTGCAAGAACACTTAACGATAAATGAAAAAAAAAAGGACTACGAAAAAAATGTTACGTATACGCCAGACGAATATTTAAGGCTTATGAAATTTAAGGCAGTGTTTACACGCTCCAGAGCAAATAACAGGAGCGACTTTTTTTTCCTGTGATGCAGTTATTTTTTTATAATAACGCGATGAAAAGGAAAATACACATAAACCCCACTGAGTGGTTGTTATGTCGTAAACAACGACGAAACGAAATCGAAACGAGTGCAAAAGAATGAAGGCGAATACAATTTTCTATAACCTATATGCAAATGCAGAGAAGAATAAACCTTAAGATGTATGGATGTGAGTAGCATTTGTGAAGTTCACACGCACCAGAGATGAGAGATTACGCGTGTGAGTATTTCTTGGTTTCCCGTGCTCATAAAGTTGGTCGATAAAATATCGAACAGAAGCTGTTACGTGTAGGAATGCTATCAAATTTTATTTTGGAAGTTAAAAAAATATACTGCCGCAACTGGCAAGGGTGACGCACTAAATGGTGGTTTGAAGTTTCGCAGAAGGCATTTAATCGATGAATGTCTGACCTTCAAAACGCTGGATTAAAAAGACTTTCAGAAGCTCTGAGGAAAATCTTCATTTCGTTCGATTAAAATTTGTGTGCAGTAGACCTATTTCAAAAATACAGCTGCAAAGCGGAGAGACAATAAAACCGTTCACGAACTGGTTAAAGTCCTTGCTAATATCTGTGAAAAACTGAAATTAAATTAGAGAGTGAAAAGGCGACAGCCGTGTTAAGTTTTAAGACTTCAATATTAGTAGTTTAGCTGATCAAATTCGATGGTAGATGGCGCTCTCCAATGCTGAAGTACATTTACACATATGTATTTGGCATTACAATAGCAAGAAATAAATACTAGCTGCGATATTTAATTGGACATCGATCTGTGGTCAATAGGAGTTCAGCGACTCATTTCTTGTATATGTATACCTCGCTTCTGCCAATATGTCGATTCTTGTACGAGCCGCTGTATAAGGTTTATAAGTTGAATTGCGAACCACCACTAACTTCAAGGTGGGTGTGTTCAAGAGATGTCCATTTCTTTGCGAGCGAAACAAGCAGCCATTGATTTTGTCCGCAAATAAATGAAATTAAGCTAAAAGTCGATTACTACTTAAAGGACTCGGTCTTTTATTATTGATCAGTATCACTTTTAATGCTTTTAATTGGAATTGTTTAATAAATAATCATCTAAGGTAGCTTTATTCGCCATCAGCTGATTTATTATATGAGAAATTTGGAAACATTTTTGCTGTAATGTTGTTCCACCTCTTTTCGTTTTTAAATTTAAAAGCAACGCAGGCAGCTAAGTACACAAAAACTAATTAGCACCTTAAAACGTAGGTAAATAAAATCATACCTTTTTTTTCTGAATATTGGAGTTGCTGTTAATTTGGGGAAAAAAATATCGAGTGCATATCAGGGTGTAGTCAAAATTAAAAGCTACATACAGGTAGTCCATCATTATGAAGCACCATCTCAAACTAAAGACCAATTGTTAAAAAGCTCGACGACACTAAACAAATCTACCCCTACCCTTAAATGGGATGGGCCGGATTTTTAAAATGACGATGTTGACGTGTTTTTATTATAAATCTTCCCCTATTCTGCTGCCAATGTAGCAACACCCTTCAACTGCAAATTGCCACTGAAAGATACTGTATAAATAGGTCAACAAAAGAAGGCTGTGACGATTTGTATACCCAACGCAGTAACTATACCTATCCTTAGACTTCGTGCTGAATAATAATGTTGGCAAACTCGAATTCAGTTCAGAGGCACGTGCAATTGTTTTGTATGCACGTCCAAAAGTTTATTTTATCCTTTTTATATTTATATATATTCAATTTAAATTCATACCCATAAGTAATAATATAAACACAGTCATCAGAACCAAGTGAAACAAACCTAAAGACCGATCCTAAAAGGTTAAAATAAAAATTTAAACTGTTGGGAAGCATAATAAAAAAACTGCACACTTCCACTACTCCCAGGTGCAACAGATATTAATTTATTTATTGCCCATCCACTTGGCGATACTACGTCACTTGACATTTTCATAACTCATAGCTTTTATTGAAATGAACAGTTTTAATATTCAGTTAGCAAATTGCCACTCGTCAGGGTGCAATTGATTATGCCCCTAATACTGATATATCTCCAGCAGGCAGCACTGTACAACAATTGCCTTCCAATCATAACAAAACCTTTCATCCGCCACCCCTCACAGCGCTATTCCAACAATGCACCTTCCTACTATTTGCCTATCATTGTTCAGCCAGCCTTACTATACAGCGCGGGTATGGCTGACCCATTTGGAGTATTCAAATCGCTTCTCTTCTCTCCTCTGGTGGGGCTCGTCGTACCCCCAGGGGAAATTTACTTCCTTCATAGCAATACTCTGCTTGCTGGATGGACAGACCCGGCGTATTGTTAAAAATGCATCATAAATTCAAAAGTAGGCAGCAGTTGGGAAAAGGATTTCCACCTTTTTTCTGTCCGTCTCCGTATCCCAGCTATTGCCATGGTGACGGTGATGCAAGAAGCAGCAGAGAAAAAAAGAGAACTTCAAATTGGTTTATACTTTTGCATATTTGAATAGGCATGAAATGAAAAAAAAAAAAAAAAATACTTTCCTCTCGCTTGCAGGTCATATCTAACAATCGAACCGTACAATAAATTTCACTTAAAAGTGCCTACAGTAATTATTCTAAAACGAAACAATTTTCAACAGCACTACAAATAGTTATAGAGAAAAAAACTACAAAATACTACAGTAAGCGGAATTTGCATCACCATTATATAAAAGAAGAAAAAAAAAAAAACTAGCAGGTGGGCGTTTCTCTACAGTGCATTAAAGCGAACATTTTTCACAGTGTATAATTTGTAATAGAAGTGCGCCATAATCAAAAATTTAAAAAAAAAAATAATGGAACAATTTTAAAATGTAGAATTTAGCTTATTGTTTTTTTTTTGGAATTTTGTAATATCAACGAACCGCGATGATGTGGTCTCATCGTAGTCTGGTTTTTTGCCATATCCGGCGATGACAACCCACAGCAGAAGTCTTCATCTGGAAAAATGTTGCATGACATTAGCAAATGTGGAAATAGATTTGAATGCACATGGATTATGGTTCGAGTTCTATAAAAAAAAAAAAAAAAACAAAAGAAAACAAAACGAAACATTTAAACGAGCGAATTAAATTTTTTGGGATTGGAAAATGTGTTTTTAACTCGATCAACCAGACTACAAATGGTTAAACCGATTTATATAAGATTTTACTGTGAATGCCAAAACGAACAGAAAATTCTGACAACTACCTAAGTGTGAAACAAATAAGAAGTAGGAAAGTAAAAAAAAAATTCTACAATGGGTATGTGATACGATTTGCTACTACTTTTCTATATGTTAAATAAAACAATAAAAAGTGAAATTGTCGCCAAAATATGAATGTATTAATCGACTCTTCTTTTAACCAATTTTGTTTTTTGTTTTTTAAGCAAACGAACACCTCTAGCGAACTCTAATCCCTTTTAACTTTGAAAAGTATTGTTTGCCTGGGCAATTTGGATCAAACTCAAGACTACTTCACGATTAAAGAGAAGCCCACAGACCAGAATTGGGACTGTCAGTTCCGCCCGCCAACGTCTACATTTTTGCGCAAAGACCCACAGTAAAAACGGGTTGACATCTTCGCTTTAAACTTCGTAGTTAGTACATTTGAATTGTTGGGGGTTTAACCTCAAATTTCTGTTTCGTTTCTGCCCGTTTAAAGGGTCGTGACATTTTTAATGACCAAATGTAGTAGATGATACTTGCATAAAAGACTAGTGGACTAAATTGTCAAATTTTCATGGCTCTACGATTTGCGGTTTGGTCTGTGCGTTGTCTGTCCGTCACTCAACATTTTCATATAGGTATAGAGATTTAACAGAAATAAATAGTTTTCAAAATTAGTTTTCCAATATTTTTTTTCCTATGCAGTCAATACAATAACAAGGATATTTTCTAAAACACAGCTCAGATTTTTCTTTTTAAACGGAGCCACGGTCTAACTTAAGGCTTTTAATCATCTTTTGATCTTCAAGCTTCAAACGGCTACGCGCATTAGCAACAAACTTCGTTTATGTTTACACTCCGGGGCAAAGTGCGCATTTTTACTTAAGCTCCAAAATGTACGGTGGGTGCTTCCCATAAAATAATTTCATAGCTTAAAGTCTGTTTCTGCTCAAGCTGCAGTTTTGCATAAAATGTCTTGTATTCTTAAATTGGTTATAAGTAGGTATTTAAATATCCTTATAAAACTACACCGATCTCAAATATTTTAACACTTAAAAAGCCCCAATAAACCTTTCATAAACATGACAACAACAATAAATACGAAATGACTTATACCACAAATGTACCCTTGCAAAAGAAACATATAACAACATTCTTATTTTTGAAAATAAAACAGTAACAAGCTAATAAACGAGGGACTAGGGACACTTTTGAAGTTTCCGTTGCTCTGTTAAGTTGTCAGAACTAAGATATCCATTCAACTCTTATAGCAAATCGGAATCCAAAACTCACCAAATATTTTCTAATATGTACTATATTATATCCACTAGCACTAACTACTAGGACAATAATTTAAATGCTACACTTCTAATGACAGAGAACATACAAAGTTTTCAAAGAAAAATAAAATAATATGCACCATTTAACTCACCATTCACTGGTGGTAGGAGTCTTTTATCGTAACGTGATTTCTGCAATAAATGGTCCAGAATTTCCTTATCCGAACTTGATTCGTCGAATCTGTGAAAAGAGAAGAAAAATATGTCTGTCAGCTGAATTCGATTTGAAATTTCTTTTCTTTTCTTTCTTTTTTTGGTTGTTGTATAAATATGACATGACGTAAGGTTTAACCTCCTTTGTGTGCAGCGTGAGCACTTTTCTTTCATTTGGCAATTTGAAAATGTCTTTGTCTACTTTGGGAATCGATACCGATGCTAAAAGTTTCAAATTGTTTGCTAATTCGATGGTAGAAGTTGCTTTCCTTTGGGCATTCAAATAGTACATGAAGTAGGTACCGAACTATATAAGTTTTAGGGAAATTTTAGTTTTTCCTTTCGTTATCGGAATGAGTTAAGTGGCTTTTAATTCATTTATATTTTCAATTTCGAAAGTTCATAATAATTCGTTAACTGACAAAGAGCTCTCTGTTTTATTAGTAATGAGATAAATGCCACCTTAATTATAACGAACTTAAATCGAGTTTAAAAACTTTTGTTTTTGAGCAATAAATGCTTTTTGGAAATATACTTTGTCTGTGCTAGTTTCCATTCTTTTAGTTCGTTGAAACTTGGCTACCATAGAGACAGAGGGCCCTACCAATAAACATTTTTAGTTTCGACTCAAAATTTTAGTAATTCACAGTGGCTATATTTTCCATACAAATTTCGCAATTGTTAGCTTCCCTAAAATTTAAAGTCGAGACTAAAATTGGTTATTGGTACGGCGGAGTGTGCATAGACTTTTGCGTAATTGCAATCGGTTTATGCAGATTTCGCTTCAAATCGAGTACACCTAAATTTCTGACATTTCTGTCAATATTGACATGGTAAGTTCACAGTATACTTTAATCTGAGAGATTTCTTTAATTTTACGCTTGAAAGCAACTGAAATGCGATACATTCACAACTTTACACTCCAGCCGAATCCAAGTAAAGTAAAATGTCAAAAAAATAGCCAAAGCCGAATAGAATTTGACATTAATCTACCACAAAATGTCAGAAAATAAATACAAAAAGAAGGGTGTTTTCACAAACGTCTGCCTAACTAAGATCTGTGTAAGACGTGCTCATAAAGTCAGATTTTTGATCGAACAAACCCAGATGAATTGCAGAAGATTATGTTCGTAAACGTCATAAATATAATCAGCATCTGGCAGATGATGCATCCATATTTTTTTGACTACAGAAAGCGCGGGAGATAAAAAAATGTAAAGAGCGAAAACTGGAAGTTTAATTGGCAATTTTTATGTGTTTTCACAATTAAATTTAACTTTTTTTAAGGGGAAAAGAAGCTGCGGCGTGGAATGTGGCGAAAACGAAACTATTGTGATGATTTTTGTCTGACGTTTATGAACATTCAGTGACTACTTAAAATTGTACTAAAGCAGGCCTGCAAACGTGCAGCAGAATAAGTTTGGTTACTAATGCAATAAAAAAGAAAGGCGATTGTACAGATTTTTGACGTTTGTGAAAACACCCGAAGCGTAAGCAAATTTACCCAGGACATTTGGAATTGACATACAGCAGAAATACCATTTATTATCGCGTTCGTTTTTCTAGCGAGTTTAGTGAAAGACATCAATGGAACGCAACCACCGGCTGACCAACATTAAAAAAAAAATCCACAATTCGCTCATGAACAAACAAAGCAAAATTTAAAATTTGACAGATATACTTACATCGGATGATCAATGGCGGCAGCCGATGTAGATGAAGTTAAATAGCATAAAACTAATATTACACTAGACGCAGCGTACAGGCTAATTGAGTTTCGAATTGATGAAGTTGCTGTTGCTGTTGCTGAACATGCACTTTTACTATTATGATTATTATTTAAATAATTTGTATTCCTAAAATTTAATAAACTATTGCTTCTTCTGCTGGTGATGATGTCGCTGCTGTTGCTGCCACTACTGTTATTGAACAGTCGCGATGTTATGTAATGTCCGGCGCGTATATACTCATCCATGCTGCACTTGGTCGTCGTCTGGGATGTATTTCTTGTTGCTGCCTCAACATAACGATGCTGATGATGGTGATGATGATGCCGTTGGTAATGTTTTTGGCGATAGTTTTTATTTTTCTCCGATACTAAGCTATTGTACAAGTTTTGACTGCAGCTGTTGCAGTTGCAACTACTGGCACTAGAAGTGCTGCTGCTGTCGGTGGCGGGGGCGGACAACAATGACGGCGATGACGGGAAATACTTGGAAAAGGATTGAATTTGTAATTCAATGGGATCAACGATTTGTGTTGGCAACGATGGTGACGACGACTCGCTTTCTTCTGTTAAACTTTCTGCCTCTGTGTCTGTTTCTGGGTGTCGTGTCGTTGTTGCGTTTGTTGCTCCCGTTGATGCTATTGTTGTGGGTCGTTTATCCTTGGATATAATCTCATTGCATTGATTCCTCTTGGCTGTTTCGAACATACAGCCCATGTTATGACATCTGAAAGGACATAAAAAAATACATATCACATAAATGAATATATTTACGATTCTTCATAACACAAAAAAAAAAAAAAAACACACATTAATCACAACCCCCGTACTGAGCCTTATTTGCTGGGGCAGTATACTGAATTTGTGTCAAAGCAGTGGCTTTTCTGTGATATCAGACAGACAAACCCCATTCGTCGCGCTGATGTCCTATCTCCTAATTTCATATTCAGTCTGAGATGGGGTATCTAAATATTTGAATTAGCTTAGACCTTAGAGCATGCAAGTGTTTACCGTACTGTGCTTGATTCGTCTCATCACTCTCCAACTGGCACTCATCACTGTTAACGGCTTGCAGCCACTGTCTGTATTTCTTTCTGTCGCTCACAGCTAATGACTTCTTACTTAGTTAAGAATTTTTGAATAAAATATTCGTGTTTTCTTTTTCCAGTAAATATCACCGGAAAATATATGTGCAAATATTTGCACATTCATTCCAGACTCGAGAGCGAGCTCTTGCCTATCTGCATGGCGACCTAGTTTAAATGAGATGCCGTTAAATTGCAGAGGGTTGGGGTTGGGTTACAAATTTCAAGATGACTTTATTTTCTGTGCGCATTGAAACTTTGTTATACATTTGTGAATGGACGAGCGCAGCGATGCCAAGGGGAGATTGCGGAAAGTGGACAGTTTTTCATACTTTTTTTTTCTTTTGGTTCCGCTTATATGACGTAAGCTCTTGAGTGTGAATATTTTCAGTATTTTTTTTTTTTTGGTCTGAAATTGTTGCCGAAAACGACCGAGTTCGTGGAAGGGTGCGATCATTTCAAATGTGTTCTTGACATTTGATTTAATTAGGCGAGAGGTTTAGTGGCGGGAGGTAAGCTTTCTAATTAGCTAAGTTGTGCGAGATTACTTGGCAGGGGTTATTTTAAGAAAATTATTTAATAGACACTTCAATTGAATTGAAGTGTGAGCAACTACGAAAGATAGGGGGGTAGGAAGGTAGGCGGGGTAGGTACACGGTACAGTGCCCCAAGTTTGCGGATAACATATTTTTGGCGGAAATTTGAAAATGTATACAGGGAAAAGTATTTACTCGATTTGCGACGTGCGTGACTGTTTGATTTTCGGTAGCTAATACATTTTTTTTGGTGTGCTGACTTTGTTGCTTGGTGTGGAATGGGACTTAAACCATGGCGGGTTTAACTATGTATAATGAAATAAGAAGGAAAACATAGTGCCGCGGGAACTGCAGTCGTATAGTGGGTGTTTTTATTACTGATGATTTAAAATGATGCATTGGAGGCGGAATGTCGTTTGGCTTGAATAATTATTGTCAACAATTTGTTGGAACTATAGGGGTTATGGGTCTGCCACTTTTTCTAAATAAAGTCGTATAGACCAATTTCCCTTCTTCCAGTCGTATCCAAAGTTTTCGAGAGAATTTTACTAAACGCGCCTACAACCATTTATAGAATACAATAATCTTATCCCTGACCACCAGTTTGGGTTCAGAACCAAGCATTCGACGATTGACCAAGTGCATAGAATTACTGACGTAATTGAGAAAGCATTTGAAGAAAAAAAGATATGCTCAAGCCTATTCCTTGACGCCTCACAAGCCTTTGATAACGTGTGGCATGACGGCTTGAAATTTAAATTACGACAGGTTCTTCCCGTACGCCTATATGATATTCTAGAATCATATCTCGGGAATAGACTCTTCCGTAAGACATGGAAACGAATTCTCTGAGCTTAAGGAAATTTCGGCCGGCGTGCAGCAAGGAAGTGTCCTTGGGCCGCTTTTCTATCTGTTCTATACTCGCGATATACCAAAAGAAGATGGCAAAACTGCAATTCGCACTGAATAAGATAAATGAATGGACGAGGGACTGGCGGATCGCCCTCAACGAAACTAAATCTATTCACGTGAATTTCACGTATAAGAAAACTAATGAATTGCCAATTTTTCTAAACGGGGCCTGAATACCCTTTGCAAACGAGGCCAAATACCTGGGAATGACACTCGACGCAAAGCAGAATTCACACGTGAAAATTAAATGTAAAAAACTCGATATCAAATATAGAGAAATGTACTGGCTACTCGGAAAATATTCCCAGCTCAGTACCGAAAACAAACTGCTTCTAGCCGGTGTGGACCTACGGTGTACAACTCTGGGGTTGTACCAAGAAAACAAATGCCAATACTCTACAAACTTTTCAAAATAAAGTGCTCAGAGGAATTGTTCAAGCACCGTGGTATATTAGAAACGACGATATCCACAGGGATCTCGAAATTCCAACAATTGAAGCTAAAACTAGAAGCTTCGCGAGAAAGCATAGAAACCGACTAATCGGACATGTCAACAATACAGTCCGACATATTTTGGACGAGAACAATTTATTGCATTTATACAAACAGTAGCTAACCCGAAAAAAAGAGAAGAAAAACTGTCAGTAGAACAATTCAAATCCAAACAAATAGGTAGGCTAACTTCGATTATTCCCTCTTGTCTCTTGATCTCGTTTACATTCCACTTACAGTTCATACATCATACTCGCTCACTACTCAAACATACTCCAGTCCACTGTTGCCACTTTAGCGATTTTTTCGCTATTTCTAGCGTATTTTTAAAGCTCTCGGCGATTTTTAATAAAATGTTGTCGCTAAAAAAAAAATTGGCGATTTCTAGCTACTTTTCATTACTACACCACCACGTGCACGAATCCCGTACAAATGGCATCTCCGACTCATTCGAATATAATTTTTCAAGTACAAAAATGCTGCAGGTGAAAATAATTTGCAAGAACTGGCTGATTTGGCAATCGCTGTGCTATCTCTTCCCCACTCAAATGCTGAAGTTGAACCAATTTTTAGTGCAATGAACCATGTAAAAAACAAACTTCGGAATCAACTTTCAACCCTGACGTTGAATTCTATAATATTGAATAATAATACGACCTGCCAGACCAGGTTATAAACAAAATAGGAGAAACAAAAAAATCTAAATCTGAAGAAAATTATAGCCGAAGCTTCTACTTCAAACATGGAAGAAATGCACAGCCAAGAATTAGATGATTCCATTTTTGAGCTGGAATTTGATTTGTAAATTTCAATTTATTTATTTTTTTTTAAACCGTTTTTTTAACTTCACATTATTTTTTTGTTATTTTGAATTTATTGGTTGTTTTTTTTTAATTCAGTATTTAATTTGATTAATAATTTAATAATTAACAATTTATTTTAAAAATAAATACATATTTTTGTGAACTTACACTCAAATTGATATTTTAGCGATTTCTACCGGATTTTCGCAATTCAGAAACTAACATTTCTAGCGGATTTTAGGTTATGGTCTAGCGACAATTTTTTTTTCCTCAGCGGCAACACTGCTCCAGTCTCCAGTTCAAATTAAAAAAGAGCAAAAAAAAAAAAAAAACAGCACAAAGCAGAAAAGGTGCATAAAAAAAAGAAAGACAAATCATACAGATATAGCAAAAAAAGTAAAGCAGAGAGAGAAACCGATTTTTCCTTTCTACTCGATTCAAAATACATTTTTTGTTAAGTGATCGGTGTCCTCCGTGAACGAACAAAATGTGACGGATGTTGGTTTTGTTTTTTCGTAAAATGGAGTTGAACGCACAGCGCCATTTTTTTTTGTTGATGTCCTCTTTAGTTAGGAAAAAATGTTTAGTGCAACTGAGACCTACCTACTTTGCCGTGTTTTAAATTTATTAGATTGTAGAGCGGAAGAGCCTTCGGCTTCTTAAAGGAGCCTATTGTGCCTTCAAAAAAACATTTATTAACTATTTATGCAAAGCAACCGTAGGATAATAATAACCTATCCAAGAACGAATGCGTGCGGTAGGGCTTCACTTTTGTATTATTCCAGCATAATATATATTTCCTCAATAGGACGAATGTCATTCAGCTTGATTATTGTAATCGAATGTAAATAGGCATGAATACAAATAGGACTAGTTAAGTTTCTCAAAATAAATGTCACAGCTCACAGCCCTACAAACGATGACTTCACCGTACAAAAAAACATGCACGGAAGCATACATAGCTGCTCGATTCAATTCCACCGCCACCAACTAGATATGTAAATGTCACTGAACTTCTTAACAGGAAATTACCTGCCTGACATACAGCCTTTATAAATATAGACACCACCACAGTTAACACATTTCCACTGAAGAAGAAATAAAAAGCAAAGTGAAAAACCACACTCCAATTTCAAAATAAAGACAAAACCTTATCACAGAGAAAAACTTTTAAAGTTTGACCTTTTTTTTTCTTATCTTGATTAATGAAAATGTATAAAAACTTTTATACTGCCTGTCTGTTACTGGTAAGGGAACTATTTCACTGTCATGACTGAAAGACTCACATTTGTGCGGTACCCCCAAGCAATGTCCTTGCCAGCTTTTCTTTATCTTTAACTGCATATACACTTTCATAGTTATTTTTTCCTTCCTTGACTAATTATTATTAGTAATTATAGCCCCAGCGCCTGCATTTTGATAAAAATATAATTCCTCCTTTTTCCTTGCACTAATAGTTGTGCGAGACGATATTTCATATACATATCTTTAGTTGTTGCTCTCACTCAGAGCCGTCATTAATGGCAAATTGCATGGCGTGCACATTACTGTAGCCACCCCGAGCCGGAGCCATATATAGAGCAGAAGAAAATTTAAATAAAAATTTAAGCCCTAATAATGAACACAATAATGATATGTTTCCTCTAGGTCGTCCTGGCGGTTAATGGTCATCCCAAAAGCAATTTATAGCCGCCGCAGTAAATGAACACTGAACACACACACATAGATGGGAGTACCTATGGGACATGGCTGAGGTATCCGAATTTAATTTGCGTGCATATTTTCCATTTTATCGGGTTTTGTGGTTGTTTTTTGCCTTCTTAAAGGTGGATACACATGTTGGATGAGTATATTTTTAAAATACGTATGATGGCGTGAAGCAAATTGTGCCCAGTCGGTAAATGGAATGACAGACAATTTGGCGAACGTTGTGTATATTATCATGTCGTTAAGTGTGAATTTGGTTGGCTTTTGCGGTTTATAGAGGTTATTGTCGGCCGACTTGTAGATTGATGGGGTAGGAAGAGGAATGCTTAAATCTAGATTGGAATTTATAACAAGAATCCAGTGTCGATGATCTGAATGTGAATTAGATAATAAATTGGATATGTATGGTGGGGTGGGGTGCATGCCACTTGTTATTAGGAAAGTATTGGGAATGAATATAAACGTGCCAAACAGTAGGGACGGACACAGAGGAATTCCTGCCAGGTATTGGAGATGATTTCGTTTTCTTTTTTTTATTGAGGTCACTTGCTCCAGCAAATAGGGGAAAAGTTGAAAATTTTCGATAAGAACACGTACGTATGTTCTAGTTACAGTGTAGGTATGTCCTATGGTGGAATGTACTAGAAAGTCCTCACTCTCAGCCAACGAACACAGATGTCAGCAATCGCAAAAAATTACTGTACTAAAACACGACATTTTGGATCCGTTGTAAGTAGGTACCAGGTATCACAGCCATACCTGGCCGTTCTCGTATGCATTCATCTAAACATTGGTCTATCCCGTGTCCATCTTTATTAGTTACGATTGGAGTCTAGATCAGTTTCTGGGTAAAATCCATTTATAAATAAATAAGGAATAAATTTATTCATCTCACAAAAATATACTTATATAGGATAATAATTTTTGTCTTCCAGAAATAAGGGTGGATACCGACAAATAAGGAAAATCCAACTACGATGAGCCAATCGATGACTTAGGACATACAAAATAGATGTCTTCCTATCGAAGACTCACTTCGGAATGAATTTTTAAATTCTTTAAAGCTACACAACGTAACACACAGGACCCAGTAGGGCTCTCAATATATATTTTATAATCTTGTTAGAACAGGTTCATATAGAGGTTATAGAGGTTGCTCTGTATTTTGCACGTTGTCCTTTGTTTCAGGAAACAACACCTGAAATCATTTCAAAAGATTATACACCTGACCCAGTTGGAGATAAATCATTGTAGTAGCACCCGCATTAAATGTTGTGTTGAGTGTTAGGGGTAGTGTGGAACTATTTGTGGATTCCTTGAAATATTCTACAAAAAAGAAGGATAAGCAGGCACATTTTAAATTGGATTTTAACTCAACACAAGGAAGTGCTTAGCATTTCTTTGTTTTCTATATAATTTAGGCTGTCGTAAATTTTAAATTCACTTTAAAGAGGAAATTGAGCGATTAAGTTGTAATATTGGCCATAGGGCTTGTGTGTTGGACTACTGAGAGGGAGGTCCGAAGGATAACCCTAAGAAAAGTTAGATTTTTACATTTTTTTTCACTGTACAACCTCTGAGACAAGTCTGAGACATACATAAATCGAAGTTTGACTGTCCTGTGAAGACTTCTCAGTGGCCGTTCGTATCTGTCAAACAAATTGTAGGTCCCTTCCATTCGGCCCAAAAATAAAAGAATGCACAAACGCATGTATTACAGATGCTAGGTCTATATTTCAACATGGATCTCTTCCGCCAATTATTTATTTACTTACTGAGCACTAAGTAGGCTAAGATATAAAAGTTATAAATGAAAAACCGACCACAAGAGGGTAGAAAATTAATTTAACTATCTAGGGAACATACCCTAAAACTGTCACAACAATAGCCTCAGTCATCACCAAACAAATCCCCTGACAAAAGCGAAAGCTATTCTCAGCCATCCAAGGTACATGCACAATTTCGGGAAATAATTTATTTACTTAGCAGACAAGACTGCGGAAACCACCACAGATCCTGAACGTGACCCCATCGTAACATCAATCACAAATCTCGGCACAGCTCAGTGCAAATAATCTCCTTTGGCAATAAATCACTTAAGCTCTCATATGCGAAATGCGAAAGGCGAAACCATAGATAATTAAAAGCTCTCTCCGGCCCCAAAAGCAATTAAACGCCCTTCTTCGGTGTGCCGCATCTAACCACCACCAGCCTAATCATTGTCCATTCTCTACAGTGCCATCGCTATACGGTTTCCTGGTAGTCAATTGCCTCCAATTACAAATTATTTATCGGACACACATACACACACACACATACACCAAATATCTCATTCTCATGGAAACGGAAAAAAAGGACCAAGGTAAACAGTCCCCATTGCTTGCGATTGTACAGCACGACCTTTTCTTAATTAGACCAGGTCTATAGAACAAGAGCAAGGATCTACAATATTTGCATGTGCATGTGGACATTATTTCTCCTGTATTTCGTAGAGCATGACATGCATGTCACAATCACAATCACAGTATTAAATGTGAATAATTTTCAAATGCGCTATTTACAGCGCTGCGATATCGGTTTTCATGCTTTCAAACATTAACATCGGGTCATATGTGCACATTGCACAAGGTTGACCAAACCATAAACAATCCATGTGACATGTGTTGCGTTCGCAAGGATATATAGGTGTATATATATATTTTTTAAATTTCAGTTTACGTTTCTCGGCAATTATTTAAGGTGAGGTCACGCTTTCGTGTGAATCACATTCCTGTGTTTGCTGTAGAGAACAAAAAAAAAAAAAATCCTTCCACTCATCCATCAAATCAACACCGCTATGAATAGGATACACTACATCGCTTGATGATTGTAGTGCTGATGTATTGCATCGTAAGGATTATGCCATTTAAATGGATGACTGACGAAATATTATTTATTTGGGACGTGAAGTGATATACTGAAAATTAATTTACCTATTTTTATGGCACGTGGTGTAAGGTATCCTTTCATGGAATGAGAAGGATTCAATTAATTTTTTTTTTTTGGTTCATTAATAAACTATGTATTTACGTTATTCATGATTGGTAATTGTGGACTGTAACGTTGAGTTTATATGTACAAGCTGCTGATGGAAGACATCCTTGTTGGAGCACTCCAACTGGGCATGTTAAATAATTGAATTATGACGCATTTACATGAATTAATTCCATGGCAGATAAAGCAAATAAAATCAAGTGCTCAAGTTAATTAAACGATGTAACATATATTACCGCAGATGTGGATCGTGTTCGTAATGGGAGGGAGGAGTGTAAACGTTTAAGTGATTAATCGATAGCATTACGGAGATGAAAAAGGGCGGGTAAACTTGAAGGACACTAAACGAAGGCGGATATGTGCTGTTGGGTAATGTTTCATCAGTAGATGTGGTGTGGTTTCTTAAGTGGAATATAAATAAGCGCTTATTTTTAGAAAGGGTAGAATTGTTAGCAGGTTGTACTGATTTCAATTTGTCTTTTATTGTGAATAGCTACTTTTCAAGTGCTAGAGACGGGTCAGTGCTAAGTAAATAAAACGGAAGAGAAGAGCTGCAGTTTTCTGTCAAAATTACTGGAATTTTGAGGCTTCCTTGTGCCTATGAGAGTAAGATGCGGAAGTATAAACCTGCTGTACATTCACGTCATTATTTATTAAAAAATCTAAATCAGATTTGGTAGTCATCTAGCGATTGATTGAAATACGCCTACAAAAAGTGGGCGTGTCTTAAGAAAAATCGATTGAAAAATACTTAAAGAGGACTTTTACACCTGTTTTTGTTTTAAAACGACTTTTCGTACCTTTGTTAGTGGAATTCATTTAAAAAACAGAATATTTTATGAACTTAAGTGGGCGTGGCAAAAGTTTTGTATGGGTTCTTCTCTGTCAGATATTTCAGAGCCTTTTATATCAAGGTAGCTAAAATTAAAAATAAAGATAGATCTTATAGAAAACAAGTCCAGTATAATGTTTTGGGCTCTAAATTTTATATCCATGAGTATAAAGAAGACTTGAATTTTTTCGCCTCCACAGATTTTTGAAGTCGAACTTGTAAGTGCGAAATAATTGCTTTGCAAATAGAAAAATACTTTTTTATGGGTCCTACTCCGTTTCGGAAAATGTGAAATTCCTAAAGTCTTGTAACTATTTTTTTTCGATGCCTTTGGCAACCCTACCAATGTGTCTTTGATGCCAGAAAAGATTTAAACTGCTGTAAATTATATACTCTCCAACTATTCATAGTTCCATTGCTACATAAGTGCCGATTGATGTAGCCCGTGTGCAGCCATTTACGCATTAATAGTGAAACACTTTATAATTTGTCACCTGTCAAATTCCTGTTCATGTTGCCCATAAGTGCTGAGTTATCATTAGATAGAATTGCCATTAAATTATCAGGTTAACAGCCTGACGTTCGTCAATCTGCCCCTACTGTCCATCGTAGAAACTAATTATCCCAATTGACTTGAAAGACCTCATGCTGGGCGCCATTTAACAAATTGTTCTCAATTTACATCATTTATTAGGACGTCTGTGAACAGCTCCATTGCTCGTGTATACCCTTCCAAGGACACACACACCAGAGTGACTCTCCAAAGTTTATCTCAAACTCGTTACAAATTGAATAAACATTGAAATAAGTTAATTAATCGGGTGACAGCGTACACGAGAAGAGAAAATCCCATCACTATCTGTTATGTCCGCATACCTTTAGCAATCATTCCACTACACGCCAGACAAATCCTATTCACGCCAACATCACTCATTAAGCTACAAGGGAAACAAAATAAGCTCCCATCAAAATTATACCTGGCCAGGCTAAGTGTAAAAGTCTCTATTAAAATGAAGAGGAATCATAAAGCAATAAACAGAGACAGCGACAGCGACAGCTACCGAGAGATAGAGAGACAGAGCGACAGAGAGAATTTATTTTCTAAACAAGTTTACCTGTCTCATTATGCGTCTCATTTAACGATAAGTAATTGGATTTCGTCTGGTGGATAGTAATCGTGTTTTAATTACGATATCGCGTCTATGTCTACTTTTGACATTCTCTCTCTCTCTCTCTCTTTCAATTATCACACTTACTACATGTCTGGAGTACATTTCAGGCCGCCAGCAATATACCATAAAACATAAAACAGAAAACCTCATCTTCAGCTAGGACGTAGCTACTCATTTGCTCGGGCACAAGAGGAGGTGTGTGCTTCATACAGTGGATGGTTATCGATTTAAATTTTTGACATCCATAATGTACGTATACGACACACACGGGAAAGAATGATGTGACACCGTTTGACACTGTTTGTCAGTTAGTCTCTCTGCCATGGCACAAGTGGGGAATAGTGTGCAGTGTGAGGGCCTCCTTTGACAAGAAATGGGCTTTTGTAATAAGAAAATGAAAACAACATTTGAGTTTTCTGCTTCTTTTTTTTTTCCTTCATCATGGCTTTAATAGGAGGCACGTTGCTTGTGGTATGAGGTCTGGCGAAGAAAACCCTTTAATGGGTTTCTTTATGTTGCCAAAGTGGGTAAATTCCAGTAAGTGGATATTGACGCTGGCTGCAGAGAGGGGTGTTTATAAGAGTCCTCGTGAGTTCAGTATTTCGGGCAAATGTTTTTGCCAAGACTATATGTAGGTTCGAGTGAGCATTTCTGGCTTCTCATTTCAGAAGTTGGAGGATTTTTTGAAGCACGTTGTACATAAATTAGCTCATAATGGTTGTGGGATTTTTTTCAAATAAGGATATCACTCAGAATGGGGGTAGTTAGTGCCTTCCACACCGTTTTATTAGTTAATAAGAGAAGTTTAACGGTTATAGTGGGATCATAGAGGATATCTGGTATCGTTTGGTCCTCTTCGCAGATCTTGTATATTTGTTTGAGTAGAAAATTGCTGGAAATAGCTTGGGATGATTTATCTTTTACAACTACTAGACGTTTGAATATTCTTAAGCTTAAGGGCCATTCAATTTTTTTAATTGGTTTTCTTTATCTTTAGGATAAAATCCAAAGCGAGGTTGGGGTTGAATCTTACCGCGGCAACGTAGTTTCACTTGTAAAAATACATTTAGAGTTTTGAGATCGTTTATAAGCGCAGAAGTCTCCAACTCCAAGACCAATTGAAGGTTTTTTGATCGCTTTTGTAAAGGTGGACAATAAACTAACTACGGGGATGAAGGTACTACATTCCACGAACAAATTTTATCTGCGAAAAGTTGCATCTTTTCAACAACACACTTGCACTTTACAGAATAATGCTTAATCATTTAAAAAGATATACCAAGCCTCAGATAATACCACAAACTCGGTTGATAATAAGGAAAAACTTTCTTCAAAATTAGTTAAAAAATAAAAATAGGTACATATTTGAATGAGCGGTGAAAATGGAGCGGAAAGAGTAATTCAAAAGACCTTTAAATAGATTCCAGTGCTGCTACACTAAGCCCTTTATTAATTCTGAGAAATCCACACCGATTGGGTGAGTATTTTGAACCTGATACACAAACAGATCCAAACACAAACACCCAAATAACTCTATTTTTTGTATAGAGATGAAGAATTTTCAAATACACTTGAAATATGAAAAATGAATAAATAAATAGATAGAGCAACGTGTCCGTTTAGGACCCTAGGCCTAGCTTCTCACAACGATTCGTTTTAGGTGAGTTTTTATTTTTGGAAAGATTTGAAAAGACCTGCAAATTTCAGCCGAGTCTGAGCGGTTGCATTGAAATGCTTTGCCAAGGGAGTTAAGCCCAGGGAAATTTGTCAGACGTTCGTGAAAATGGGGAGAACACTTTACGAAGTAATTTTCTATTTTTCCGGCTTTCGAACTTGAGACCCCTCGCTCTACAATCTATCTAGCTAATCACTGCTGAAATACTGGGAATTTTGTCACAATTCGTCTCAATTCAAATTGATCCAAGTTTTCTTGAATAAATGTGTCATCAGAAAACTTTTGAAGCAGCGACTTCTTCTAGGAATTCTAACAAGAGTTCTAAAAACAGGAAAAATAGATTTGAAAAATAGATTTGAAAAAAAAATTAAGCCTCCGAAAATTGGACCAACACTGAAGGGAACATTGGTCAAGAAAGATCGGCTTGAATAACCCTTCAATTCTTCAAATATGAGTGCTTTCTTAAGTTCCACCCCACAAAGGATTCCTCTTCAAGTACTAAAGTGTCAGAGTCCTGATCCTACATAACAAGCAAAATTAAATTACAGTCTTCTGTTTAATACAGTTCACCGGGTATCGGAATACACTTACTCTAACGTATTTAAAATTTCTATTCAAAACATATGCCATGGAAGAAAGAAAAAAAAAAAAAAAACACCCAAACAGACAATACCACTTAGTATTGGCAAAGTTTCACTTCAACTTCAACAAGTCGACTGCTGTTGCGGCCCAGCAAATGACAAAACATAAACGATCCTTAATTGGAAGTGAAAGGAACGCTGACAATACCCAATAGAATTGAAATATATCCACCATACAAGCAACAGAACAAAACATTCTATATCGTTTGGTTTTAGGATTTCTATTTCAATTATTGACAGCGGTAAGTCCTACCCTCGCCCTCTACAGAGTAGGTATATAGAATGTATAGGATAGCTTTATAAATAATTCAAAAGCCTCAGAAAACATGTGAACAGCCACCCGCCTCAACCAACCACAAGAACCTGATTGCAACTAGGCTAAGGAGTGTGTACATGAAACATGTATTCTAGCACGTAATAGGAAGAGGAAAAACTTATTCCAAGTCGCGTCGCCCATCAATAATTGTGCGAGTATTCGAGTACGTGAGTCTCTAGGGGAGCAGTACAGAAACACGGTTAAAATCACAGATAACTGCCACAGCGCGTTGATAGGTGTGTTAAAGTTAAAAAAGGACCCGAGTCCCGCTTTTAAATTTTTAATTAAACTTATATGCCACCACGACGATGACCACATACATTAATATATTTTTGCAACGGCTTTATTGGCCATTTGGGAGTTTTATCTCCGATGAGTTACAATTGGGACGACGACGACAAGCAGACATATAGAGATTCGACGCGGCCTAAAACCCATCGCCGCAGTATTAATGGAGTTATGAGTCAATACGAATTACGTAAGGACACTGGACAAAGTGTTGTTCGTTTTCATGTGGACAGCAACACTATGGAAGTGTGTAACCTTACTGTACAAAAATCAACAGCACGAAGGTCAAAATAAATTCACTATACTCGTACACGACGAATAATGAAATACAGATGGACGGGAATATAATTTCGTATGTCCGCGCGCTCATTTGGACGGTTTCATTATAAATTTGAATGTGGAAATGCCTACCAAAATTAAAGGGAGACCAATAACGAAGAGCAAAATGCGAATGGAATAACAAACCGAAAGCATTTTCGGTGTAAAAAAGGAAAACACTTCCACTACACCGTTAGAACAAACATCAATAGCCGACAGTGTGTGCCATACGAAAGCGACGCGACGATGACGGCAATGACTGTATCAGCAGCACAACTAGCATTGAAATGGCATGTGTGTCAGCAATGGCGGCGACGGCATTGGTAGGCTCATTTTATCGATTTAGCCTTTAGGGTTATCCCTGGGCTTTTATTGCCCTTCATCAAAAAGGATTCGTAGCTGTTGTTCTACTGGGCAGGGGAAGGAATCAATTTTTTTTTTCACTAGTTTTTATTGTTTCTTTTCGCATTGAGTGGGTGCTTTATTTATTTTTTTTTTTATCAGGGGAGAGAGAGAATTCTATATCCTTTAAAAATAATTTGTATGGCAAAAGTTTCTTTTAAAGGAACAACTTCTGCGCTATTTCTTTTCATCTCAAATGAAGCTGTGAAAACTGCATAATATTAACGAATTGAGTTGATGTTACGACGATGGTATCTGTACGGTCTTGTTTATTTTGCTTTTTTCTTCGTCCTCCATGACTGGAAAGAGGTCCTTCAATATGCGCCAGAAAATATTCCTATACAGCAATAGAGCGGGGATTTTGTTTTGTTGAAGAAATAACCAAAAGAAGATATTGCATGTAACGAGACAGAAAGGGGAGACCACGAGTATACCCTTGACAAATACAAAACAGTCCGATGAATGTTGACATTCAAAGACTTTTCTCCTAAGAGGTGTATACACAGGCACACAGATCACAGTTGGTGGTCGGACATTGTAAAGCCAAACGGAAGACATAGTTCGAAGTTGACAACTGGGAAATGAAAGCAGCAAGATGAAAGTAGAATCTGCCCTATTGTGGCATCGAGAGATGAAGCGAAATAAACCAAAGCCAGGACACAAAATTGAGGAAGAATATGAAACCCATTATGGTACGGCATTGTATGCAAACTGTTATGATTGAAATAAGAATTTGAATTAAGCATCAACCGTCACTTTAATTGAATTTTTTGTTGTTGTTTTTTTTTTACGACCTCTTTTGAGATGAAACTTTGCATTTATTATTTGGGTTATTTATTTTATTAAGCAAGGGGAGGTGTTACTTGCCTACCTGCCTAAATGCCTACAGTTTTATTATATGTATGGATTTGCTTGGTGGGTAACTGAGACTGATCTTAAAAAAAGAGTCTTAATAATTCTTTATACCACTTTCAGTTATATATACGTTGATGATTGGTAGTCGAGCATTTGACGTTTCGGCCTCATTGTCTCGTGTTGGTTTCGTCCGCCGGGAGCTTTGTTTGTAGCTTCGTTTTTGTGCAGTGTTTTTCTTGTTTTTAAGTGTTTTTCTTCGATTAAATGAGTTCTAAATGTCCTGTGCCTTGTTACCAGTGATTGGGAATATTGTTGAGACTTGGTTTTTGAATATTCCAATCACTGGTCCAAATGTACGGACATTGATAGCATCCACGAGTCGATCGATCCTTTGTTTGGGAACCAACATTTGTATCGACTATGGTATTTTGGAAAAAAAAACTTTGGATTGTCATAGGAAGTATTTAAAGAGTTCAGAACAAACTAAATTTTGTCACAACTTTCAGATCCAGAGTTTGTGAGTGTCGTGAGTGACTCTGGCCTTTCCAATCCACTAGATAAATATTTTAGAACAGATTAGTTAATTCTAATTATTTTTCAGGGAAGGAATAAGTACCGAAGAGTTAAAGAAATCCTCTGCTGAAAACATTATCAGCTACATTAGGAAAGTAGAAACCCTTCTAACCTAACTTAAATGTTGACCATCTAGCAATGGATCTTTCAGCTCGACGTGTAAAATGTCGGTTCGTCCAGTCAGAAGTTTAATAAAAAAAAATAGTTTGTCCAAAATAGCTAAAGAATTAGTTCTAAAAACGGAAACCTGAAAACGATGGCTTATTATTTATTTGGCATCTTAAATAGTCCGCGACCCCCCAATCAGTCATCCAGCACACTAACCACTGTGTCCACATACAAATCAGATAGGTACGTAGTTAATGACACGGACAAACAGCGTAAAAAGTAACAACCATCTGTATAAATTCACAATACACACCAAGCGGACAACTTTATCAAACACCGTCTCTGTGAATAATTAAATATTCCTCGACTAAAAATAAATCTGTCCCGATGTCTTTCTTCAACATAAAAAGCATAACGAATTCAAATTCAAACGAAATCGTAGTAGGTACACATCTGCACTCATGCAGCTCCACTTTGTGAGAGCACTTCGTGTTCGTATTCGTCCCTAAATGAAAATTTTGTTGAAAACAAAATGAGGCCAGAACGTATCACTCTCTCAATACATTTTCCTTTCGACAACCACAAAAAGAGACAAACCTATTAAAACAATTCAAGTTTTTCATTGCTTTGGTAATAAAAAAAACAAAAAAAATATATCTGATCTACAAGTTTGAAGATTTTTTAAAAGAAAAACAAACAGTAACAGAAGTCCAAATGGGTTGCATTAATATGTGAATTCACCATTAAATTACATTTTGTTTTTTATTTTATTTGTTCGCCTCCAAGGTTTTGCGCTCAATAATCATTTGCAACTTTTTAAAAGCAAACTCAGTCCTTAGGGTACGAGTACTTAACCTCAACAACAAAACGTACCCCACAACATTAAAGCCCTGAAACAAAACAAAATGGAAAAAGAAACAACAAATTGCATGTTCGACGATATATGCCAAAGGAAGTTGTGTTTTGTTTTTTCTGCCTGCCAAATTACATCGATGTCCTTTGGATTGGAAACAAAACCAAATCGATTGAATGCCCACAACAACAGCGAACTTTATGAACAAAAAATAAAAAATGTTTTACATTGTGCACTTGAAAGAACTTCTCATTCGGAGGGAATTCAGCGAAAATTGTTAAAACAAAAATAAAAATAAATAAATAAAAGGAAAGGTGTTGTGCTCAGCTCAAAGTATGTGTTACTTTTATGGCTTTGTCGGGACACCTCCCTTATTTGTATATTTGCAGTCGAAAATGAAACTTCTCCCTTTCACTCGGTAGGGATGCCTTTCTTGCATCATCATTCCCCAAGAGGGAATATCTGATGGGCGAGCAAACATTTTTAATTATTAAAAATAAGGTCACGTGGGTGCAGAGAGGTTACAATATACAACAGAAAGAAAATAATTCTATCTCGGAATATTCGCTGATGCAAATGTAAGGATAATTACAGCTATGTGTAATTAGCTAATCTTGACTGGAGACGGAAATGTGTAGGTAATTTCAGAATGGCTTTTCACGGCATAATGCATTTTTAATTTAAGAAAAGCAACTAGCGGGAGTCTTGTTACTTTGAAATAAAATCCACTCATGTAAAGTGAGTAGTGACAGGTGATATAACCACCATTCAGTGGTGTTGTTGCCAGAGCTTTACCTTTGACACATGACGAGTGCAAGCACAGAAGTAGTTACGCTTTGTGGCTTTTGTTTTGTTTTCAGTGATTGTGAAATATTGACATTTTAACTCTACTGAAGAATGTGCGTTTCCACTAAAGCCGTGTGAACATTTAACGCTTTTTGATGTTTCAAGGCATGTCAGCGGTAGTAGCTAGGGACGAATGTGACGCAAGTATAAATTATGCAGTAAACATTTTTATTTACTAAGGTTGACTGCCGAAAAACGTGACACTAGCGAGGATATTTAATGGGTGGGGTAGGGGTATATACGTTTTAAGAGGATTGACGGTGAAAGTTTCTATATATGTCCTTGTCTACAGCACTTGAATGAAATGAACCATAAAATGGGACACGATGTAAACGTGGATATATTTTGTTTGTATGTTGTACCTGAAAAAGTGATTGTTTCAGAATGTGTGTTTGCCAGAACTATGTTTTGTTTTCAATAGCACAAAATTTAGACTTCCTATCTAGCTAACATCCCAGACCCCATCTGTCCTGAGAGGTATCCTCAATTTAGCTGTTCGAAACCGGCAGGTTCCTTAATTCATTCCAAAAATAAAATCATACGCACACGGAGTTATTACTTGATGCTAGCGATTAGATTTCTTAAACTGTTAAACCAAAATTTGGAAAGAAATACCAACACTCAAATTACTACTTATATTGCTTGGCATTGATTAGAATCAGGACTCGCTTGTGGGCAGCGGATTCCGACTATACATAACCTATATTTTAATCGTGATATTTTTCTATGCAACTGTAAAAACCAGAACCGATTCCGTGCAGCAGTATTTAAATCTATTCGGGACAAACACCCTTTAGTCGGGGAAAAGTTTCAGTTTTAATAATCATGCACGAAATTCATTTTGTGGGCTTTAAAGCTGGCGACATCAGTGTTGTGATATCGTTTGATTTATCCCTTTTTGAGGGAATTCCGGTGTCCGAAAAGTCTTCCGTGTGATAAAGGGGACAGCACCAAAATCGTTGGACTTTCAGTAATCTAACAAAAAAAAAATTGTTAACTATAAATTGTTGCCGCAATTTAATCAAAACACGTACATTTCACCATGACTATGAATGGGCATTCGTTCATAGAAAACAGCTCTGGTAGAACGTCTTTTATCAACATTTTCTATACCAAAATATAATCATAGTACCTAATGTTACAAACTGTGGTTTTTATACTAAAGGTTAATTTAACTTTATTTTCTTTCCGTGTAATAAAAATTTTACTTTTAAAAACTGGATTCTGATGCAAAAAAGTATAGTGGATTTTAGAAGGGAATTTGAGTATACAGTGAAGGGGGGAAAAAGGGAAAAATAACCACGCTTCGTGGGATAAATGATTAGAAAGTGCTGACAACACTGGGCGATAGTATAATGACTTCGGTGGTCGGTTCAAACAATTAAGCAAAAGTTACCCCTAGATCCTACTCCCCCGAATACTGCAGAATCTGTTGTCAGTCAGCTTCTTTTTGTCTTCCAACAAATATGCAGGAGTTACCCCTAGATCCTACTTTCCCGAATACTGCAGAAGCTGTTTTCAGTGTGCTTCTGTTTGTCTTCAAACAAATATGCAGGAGTTACTCCTATATCCTACTCCCTCGAATAATGCAGAATCTGTTGTCAGTCAGCTTCTTTTTGTCTTACAACAAATATGCAGGAGTTACCCCTAGATCCTACTTCCCCGAATACTGCAAAATCTGTTGTCAGTCAGCTTCTGTTGTTCTGTTTGTTGAAGTTGTGCTTATTACAATTTTATATCGTATATGTCATAGAATTTAGGAGAAGGAGCAGGGTTAATAAGAACTTCCTCTGTCCTATCTTAGTCGAGAAAATTAGCAAAACTTTTCCTATTACGAGTCACTTGCAAACTAAGTTCTTTGATCAATTTCACGTCATCCAACTCCTGACACATACAAGACTTCCCAGCTCAAGATATTAACTGGAAAAGTCTCATAAACATGACACAGTTGTTCGCTCATTACGCTGACACTATATGCAGCAGCTTTTGACAACGAAATTAGTCCCTCAAAAACTAATGCCACATATCCATACTCGTGAACTAAAGTTTGATCATTACATTTACATCAAACCATAAGACAGCTGGTTTTCACCGACAAAAGAGGCAACCCCCGAACCGAGTTCACAACACTCATCTCAATCTAGATCCAATTTTCTGCAAAACTTCAACAAGCTTTCCCCATAAATACCCTCTTGTCCTATCGATTTCTGTCAATTGAAATAAATCCACCGTCCGAAATCACTTATCCAGCAAATAGCAGCAATAAACCATGTTTAATTGTTTTGCCCGACAATCTGCACTTATCTCTAATCTCGGCAGGATTACAGCCAACAAATCGTCCGGCCAGCCAACTTGCATCACATCAATGAAAACGACCCGAGTGAAATCGGCCTTCACAAGGGTAGTTGTGTTGCCAAATGAAAACGCGAACCAACATCGAATGAAAATATTCCTTTGCGACCAAATAACGAGACAATTTTTTCTTTTATTGAAATAGTTTCGAATGAAACAAATTTTAATTAAATATTTTGTTAAGAGTCAACAAAACAGAAAAAAATCTACCGCAACGAACAAACACGAAGACTAACAATTATAACGAAAAATAGCGAAACATCGCTGCCTATGCATACTTACGCCATTAGTGCATATCTAAATGTCTGGGATAACTTTGAATGATAATTACGACATTTTGCACTAAATAATACGCACATGTGTATGCGCGGTAGTGTGCTATGTGCTTTTTCAGCAAACATGTCAAAGGCAGAGACCGACTGAATTCCCAAATGTGTCTTTCTCACGCGATTTAGACAAAACAAAACGGATCGGCAGCGGAAATCTATACCTAAAAGTAGAAACTCGTTGAAATTAGGAAGTAACTAAGTGTATTCAGAGCTGAAATAGATTTCATGTTTCTGTTGGTAAAAATAGATACTACCCCCTTGCTAAACATTGATTTGTAATTTAGAATCGGGCACAGTGCAAAAGGGAGGAGGGACTTTATTTAATTTTCGATTGATGGTGGCGATATGAACGTACAGAATAAACAAAAGAAAAAAAGATGACACAAATGGCAACACAGTGATTGAAGAGAGCAAGGCGGATTCGCCTTTCATTTTCAGTCAAAAAATGGGACAAGATTGGTGTATTTTCGGATCCTCTGAAAGGGGTATTGGTTGTCATTGATTAGCTCTTCTTAGTTGTTGGAAATGCTGTTCATTCTTCTAGGATGATTTGTCCATAGGAACTGGCAATGACATGAAATTGGAGCTGTGTTTCCATCAGGCTACGATAGGTCATTTGATTTTTTATGATATTAATGATCTGAATGATCTCAACGACGCGACGACGATATGACGAGTGCATGAAACAACAACAGTGGACAAACCGAACAACCAAGCAACCTCAATTTTAACCAAAATCTCAACTTCAGCCACAACTTCAGACCACAAATCGTTTGCCAACTGATGGACCCTGCAAGTGCAGCAATTACTATTTCGCTTGAAAAAAAATAAAAAAATAGTTGACGCAACAGGGCCCCAAACCTAGCTTCTCACAACCATTCGGATCTACAATTGTATGCCGATTCCAAACGGCTAATTGAGAAATTCTTTCAAGACAAATATACTCTCGGATGTTTGTCAGACGTTCGCGAGCGGTGGCGCAGTAAAAAAAACCCTAAGTTGGTATTTGGGTTATTGCAGGATTCGAGCCTGGGAGCCCTCGCTTAATAGTCCAACACACTAACCACTTAGTAACTACGCTTCTTTAATGGAAAAATGAAAGTCTTTATAAATTATAGGTGCGTTGAAAACAGTACCAAACTTTCCACCCTTTTATAGTATTCCTCCCTCAAACAAACACTTGTAGTTCTTTGCAACCTTCTTTAGAGATGTGGTTAATTTGATTATACCCCCCAGTGTATCTCTTTCATTTTCTTTGAAAAACACTCTTCAATTTGAATACTCTAAAAGTGGTTTCTTTGTCTTGCATCAAGTGAAACTTATTTCTCAGTTATAAAACAAAAACCTTCCTTGTTTCGGATCTCACCCAAAAACTTGTCTCTGTACATTCACTTGCACTGGAATGTTACTATTCCCAGAGGCTATGCGAAGCAGCCAAGTGCACCATAGCCAACCATCGCCATTAGCTATTGGTATAAAGTTTTATAGTCTTGCACATTAAATATCCTTTTTCAAGTTAAACACCAATTATTCTGCAGCTTTATGTGATATGATCAGGATCACCATTCCAGCCATAGCTAGCGGAGGTGTTTTTCTTCTCCCATAAACTTTACAAAAATACACTTTATTTACTTGAAGGATAAAAGGATATTTAGAGCAAACGTATAACCCCACGAGAGACATCATTTGTGGTAAATCTGAAATAGGGCATGTGCGTAGTTCGTGGATTATTTTTTTCATTGTAAGCTAACGTGACAGAATCGAATTAGCAAATACTTTGCGTGTCCACGATATTATTTGAATAGAGTTGCGCAAATCCAGCTGTCAAATTTTCTTGATTGTAATTGCCTTCCAAATGTACTGTAAGACATTTGTAATGGTTTCCTTTGAAATTCAGTTCCGAATTTAGCTACTGTCGTGTGTCTTGTTGTGAGCGTGATAATAATGCTTATAGCCTAGATGGCAGTTGTCGGTCAAATTAAGCTCTCAGATAAAATTACTTATAAACATAAAAAAAAAAACTATGGATTTAATCGAACTAGAGGTCGCTTAGTGGTAGAAATTGTACCATTTTATTGATCTGGCTTATACACAACAGAAAGCACTACATCTCTGCTCTATTTTCCCAATAATAAAAAAATCAAGGGAATATGTTGTGTTTAAGGCTGTGAATGTGGTTCTTAACTATTTTCCTTCGCATATTTATGTATAAGCTCAACAGCAGTTAAGATTAACAACTTATTTTTCTGAATTAAGCCGTAAACTAAATATTTGCAGAGAGTAATATTTTTGGTTAATAATTTACACAATTTGAACGCTATAGTATTTTTAATACTTAGAACATTTAAATTCAAAAGGGTTACCTACTAGTTTTCAATTAGGTATCTAATTTTCATCTTATTGAATTTTCAACAACATCTAGATTCAACTTTTATTTCCAGCTCAATATTGCAAGCGATTATGACAGTTGTCGACCATTTTTATTTGCCTGCCATTTATTTTTCACTTCATATTTGACAGCTAAACAAAATCGCCTCAAAGGGTAACCCTTAATTGAATATTACTCTTTTATAGCGAAACCAATTTTTAAATATTTACATTATATGGGAAAATTAATTTGTTCTTTTATTAATTAGTTAAATATATAAACATACACTATAATTATTTAAACTGGCCTTAATTTTAACTTAACTAGATATTTTGATTCTACTACTCCTAGACATAAAATACAAGGCCATTATATAATTTTTAGTGGGTATAGGCATTCACACACACACATTCTTAAACTAAAATAAAAAAATGCGCTTAATTTATATATCATCCATTATTTAGAACATAATCTCGAGGCGTCATAATGAACTTGAACCCATCGAAAAATAAAATACATGTCCGCCGGGTGTTAAAAAAATTTGCGAATGAAAATAATCAAGCATATTGTTTTTTTTTTTTTTTATGTTTTTATTCAATTTTTCAATTTGCTGCACTGGCCATTTCGAAGTGGTTGGTGCTTGCGACTGTCGTAAACAGATAGCGAGACAAGAACATGAATCAATAATGGCACGGGACATATTTTCAAATCCAAATTCAGTAAACATTTGTATTGTTTAAAAATTTGCATTCCGATGTGGTATTTTCATATAAATAAGGTGCAGTTGATAAATCTATCAAATATGACCATGATGCATTCATTCAATAATTTCCTGTGTAGCGTAATTAAATATTTGTAAACATTTTGGCAAGTATTTTTAAAGAAACAAGAAACATCAACTCTTTCACTGATGATCAAACTTATTTATCATTTATGTTAATTGTAACTTTCACTACACAGGATCGCACGCTTATAACGAACTCGAGCGGATCGACAAGTTTAGTATATTATATGACTTTTAGACTTTTGTTTAACCTGTAAAATACTTACAGCCACTAATAGACACATTGAGACTTAAATTGGTACCCCTGCATTTTTGACATTTTTATCTAATACTAGCTGACCCGTGCTCGCCTTGCTTCGCCAGAGTTCCACTTCTCAAATTTAAAACAAAATAATTAGCGCTATACAAAAAGTAGCTTACCCGAAAAAAGAGAAGAAAAACTGCCAGTAAAACAATCCAAACAAATACCTTGGTAGGCTAACTTCTATTATTCCCTCTCAATCTCATTTACATTCCACTTGTAAGTTGTTACTTGTTACATTTTATTCCCCATCTCAATCCCATAACAACTCGCTCACTTACTACTCAAACACAAACATCCTCAAGTTCAAATTAAAAAAAGAGAAAAAAAAACATGAAGCAAAAAAACTGCAAATGCACAAACAGGTTTTAGCATGGACGTGAATCAGTATCACTAATAAGATCAGAATCACTATAGCGCATTTTAAAAATCACAATCACAATTAACAACTGAGTGTGACTCCCTCAATCTCAATTACATAGCTATCTCCCTCAATCCCATGCACCACATTCGCTCTACTACTCATTGTCATTATTCACTAATAATTTAAGAACGTGAGCAAAAAAAAAAAAAAAAAACAACACAAAACCCAAAAGTTGCATAAAAAAAGAGAAGCACACGGCAGAAAATGTATAGAGAGAGAAACAGGTTTTGCCGCACACACACACAAAATTTCCTCCACTCAACGCTGGAAAAATCCAACGATCTAGCTTCAATCGAACATTTTGATTTTTTCAATTGTATTAAATTTATAGTTTATTGCTTATTGTTCGACTTCAGGATAACGTACAAAGATGATTTATATCTTAAAATCTTTGTACATTATTGAACTTTGTATTAAAAAAAATCCCATTTCATTTGGATGAGTGATTCCGAAGCTAGGAGCTAGAAGGCATCCGAGAATTACAACTTTTCTTAGATATCAGCTTAGATTTCCACTTCCGGACAGCGAATAATGGTAAAACATATCCTATGTTCAAATCTGAACAATTTCCTATGCAACTGTGTAAACCGAAATCAAATTCGTGCAGTACTTTTTGAATCTATTCCCGTCTCACAGATTACAGCCGGAAAAAAAGCTACAGTTTTATTATAGTAAGGATTAGTATTATTATTAAAAAAAAAAACAAAAAACAGTATTTTTAAGGTCTTGTTAGACAACAAATTATCTACCTACAAATAAGTTAAAGCAATTGACATAAGAAGGCGTTTGAGATTTAATAGACGTAGCCATTAAATGGACATCGAACAGAAGTTGCTTCATCCAAGATTGGGTATTTATCAAAGTCAAACAAAAAGATAACCTCATATGATTAAAAATATTTTTGTTTGTATTGGAAGGGACGTAGGCGCAGTGGCTTAGTGGGTAGTGTGTTGGACTACTTAGCGAGGGGTCGAGGTTCGAATCCCGCAAAAACCCAAATTCCAACTCAGGGTTTTTTCCACTGCGCCACCTCTCGCGAAAGTCTGACAAACATCCTAGAGTATACCTAACTTGAAAGAGCTTCTCGATTAGTCATTTGGAATCGGCATAAAATTGTAGATCCCTTCCATTCGTTACAAGAATGAGAAACTCACACAAAACGAATGCTTGTGAGAAGCTAGGCCTAGGGTCCCTCCGGACGTGTTTTCCTGGATATTTTAAGAGAAAAACCGAGTAAATTGGTTGAAAATTACGTGAATTATACGTAAACACACAAAATATCTTGTTACTTTTATATATAAGTATAGATAGAACAGATTTCAACTTTAAAACTCTTTGTTAATTTCAGAGTCGAAAAAAAACTTAATGCCTTCACAAATGCTTCACATATTGAATGACCGCATAGTGACATGAACAGGAAACAGGAACAGGAACTAGACCATCCCCACTAAACCTGCAGTCGTCTCTCATGGCGCCCAAGCCATATGGAGGCATAGCAACGATTTGATTATATTACACCTGTCGTCCGGTGCAAAATTCTGAAAAAAAGGAAGAAAAACTTGGTTCAACGCCCTAACAATATTATTGATCCCTTTGACCCAAAAAAAAATCCTATTCCTAGGCGAATGATTTCAAAGCTATATTTGCTACATTTGAAGGGATATTCCTGTTTAAATATTCATAAGGATACTACAGCAATTTCTAAAAACTTTGACTATATTCCTCGCACTCGAACGTAGAAAGTCGATATTTATTGGAAGAGTATTGAAGGAGTCCTGAGAAGTTTTGCTAACAAAAATGTGCGAACTTAGGTTCGTCAACGACACGTTGGAAAACATAAACTCGAAACTAATTTCTCTCATGACTTAACATGAGTAAGAGAAAAAAAATAGAACACAATAATCACAACTGTGACCCCCACTTGATATCGTAGTCAAGCGCAATGTAACAGAGTTAGTTAACTTGGGCAAATTTTCGTCATGAGGTCATTATTAGGAAAATCTTTCTTTTTTTTCCTACATGTTCCCCAAATTTCATTTTTGGTGTGTTTCCTTGTTACATCCCTCGTTTTTATTTGGTTTTTGTAAGGGCTGCAGTGTGGAGATGGACCAGCTACAAATACACACATAGGGGGACATTTCTGCAGAAGTGCACAAACTCGTCAAAGGTTGTCCCAATGGTCTTGTTCTAGATTTCGTTTTCTTTAATTTCATTTCCTTTCGTTGTTTTTTTTTTTGCCCTGCTGCCTTTCTTTTTACTTCATAATTACACTTGTTTACCAGTGTACTTTGGCGTGAGACGTTTCTATTAGGTTTTTTGTTGTTGATGTGACCACAGATACCTATACGTGTGGCGAGAGTGCAGAGAACTGCACCAACACACATATAGGGGTGTTTCCCGGCTACTTTTAAAATAGGTGCACTGAAGGTGCAACACACAACACACTAAGCGACGACCCCATGAAAAGCTTTGTCTGTTTTTTTTTTTCTTTCTAATTTTCTCTTACAATGAATTGTTCAATGCAAAATAAAATTGTTGACTCAAAATTACAGTGAAGAAGAATAAGAGAAAAAAAAAAGAAAAAAAACGAGGCAAGGCAATAAATTCACAATGCCATGGTTGTGGTTCTAATTTAACACGACGACACGAAAAAGATGAAAAGAAACCAAATATTTAGATGAATTAGCGAGCGGGGAGGCACTCACTCTCTAGAGCACCGCGCCACTTATAATCGGGGGCTAAGAAAAGTTTATTTATATCTCAATTTGGCATCTACCACAGTCACTGCACTGCACACACTTTTTCGCACAAGAAAACCCCCTCACACACACACACACAACCAGATGTGGAACCCAAAAAAAAAAAAAAATGTTGCAATTCACCAAGTGCATCTCGCGTACTAATTTCTTTATTGCTTTACCTGTAATTTTCCTCGAACACAGTATAAATGCACAAAGGACCTCTTTGTTCTGCACCAAAGGTATAAAAAGTATGTTAACAATTTACTACACAAAACATCAACACATAGGCACACAAGGAACTCAACTCAATATTATTACCTAATTGGCAGAAACTCGTTGGCTATTTAAATCCTTCGGGCTATTTTTTTTCCCACACTCTCGTCAATTGGTCGTCCTTTTTTACTTGGCGTTCTCTTTTCGTTTTACTCCTTTTTTTTACTACTTTTACTCCCAGTACTCAGTATAGTGCAGTGGTTCCCGTTGCCGTCGTTGTTGTTGCTGTTTTAAGACTGATTGAAGTGGGAGGGTAAGTGTCGTATATCCTAGCGCCGCATCCTTTTTTGTTCCCCTCGTTGTAGTTGACACACTAAAATGAATACTTCTTCGTTTGCTCTGCTTTTTATTATATTTCTTTGCACTTTCCGATTACACTAGGTTTTGCTTTTGCTTTTTTCTCTAGGCGAATTTCCGATTTAAATCGTTTTGCATTCTTTTGCTGGTCTAGTACCCTTCACAGTAAAATAAAGTGGCAACACTTTTTTCCACTTTTCTTCGAAATGCAAAGGAATTTTTGAAATTTAAAAATTAGACAAGAAATCACGCACACAAAAATTAACAGTGGGGGTATATTTTTTTTTTTTTTAATTTTTTTTGATTTTAACTAGGCACTAAATTAACCACCTACTGCAAGATAGGAGAATAGCGACAGAAAGAGAGGACCCGTGACCAACACAAGAGAAGAACCACACACGAACTACACCGAATGCGTATATTTTTAGTGGGAGATGTTTTTGAAATGCACACCCGCTGCGGACTGAAAATGCAGAAGTTCTCCTACGGTTTGGTTTGCTTGGGAAAAAATTCGTGTTGTGAAGTTTTATGCAGCTTTTTCGGTGAAATGTGCGTTTTTTGTTTTTATTTTTGGTGTAACTTTCGATTTGATGCGCTATGTGGGGACATGCGCTCGATTTCAAGGAAAAGGATTTCCGTTTTCTTTTTGCCTACATTGAGCTTTTAAGTGGTTGTTCTAGTTACGTGAAGATGTCGCTATATTTCGAATCTAGTTTATCCCTTTTGTTTGGTGTTTTATCAACAATTTGGAGGGGGATGCCAGGTAGCAGTAGTAATAGTAATCCTTAGGAGATCAAGTAGATTCTCGGTGTCGTACGTTATATAAGGATATTTTGAATGCTCACGTAACACAGAGAGATATGGTTTTAATCTATTTTTGTTGCGAATCCCTTAGAGTGGGATTGCAATGAATACGTTGACTTAGTTTCATGTATGGTTTGTGTTTTGAAAACGAATGAAGATGCATCTTGAAATTTAATGAAATAAAGGGCGTGACTGCAGTAGGGGGGTTATTTTTTTTTGTTAATTGCAGGACTGGGACGCGCCTTTGTTAAGCAGTTCATGCACTTTAAAGGGATGTCCTTCGTAACTTTATTCACAATATAAGGGATACATTGCAGGAATATTGTCAATTCATTTCATAGAGGAGGAGATTGAACTTTATGCCAAACGCATATTTTATCTAGAGAAATCTGGGGTCGAATCGCTACCTCCGTAATCGAGCATTTTGTGACGGGTATAGCTCGTTCCCGGAAGTGGCGATTTGACCCCTGATTGTGTATGATGTTTTAGTGGTTCAATTGCCTAAAAGTTTAGCTTTTAGCACAACCACTAGTAACCACGAGTTTTGTTTGCCTTATACCCGGCATTCTTCAAAGCAAATAGCAAATAAAATCGTTCATATTTAAAATTTGCAATTAATTTTTTCTGTAAAAACCATCAGATTTCACTGTTCTATAATGCATTTCGTCAGTTTATTGTGTTTCGAGGTGGATAATAAATTTTGTTTCCCGTCCGGAGGGTGAGTCTTTCGAATTTTGTTTTCAGACAAAAATTTGCACACACACTGAAATTGTCCTAGAACAATTATTAAAAAGAAATGAATAATGATTTTCAAATTCTCCAATATCCATAGTAAAAGACTGCTCTATCCTTGTGTGCTGAAGAAAAAACGAAAGGATGTATATTGCCACTGCTTAAATACAGAGTTATATAAAAGTTATTCAGAGTAGGTACCTACTGTTGGTTCGTGGATCCGCTAAAACTTTTTGCAGACCACTTATTTGGAAAAATTACCTCTTGGCGGAGAGTAGGTTTCCTTTAAACGATAGTTTAATTATTTCGACTGTTATGTTCATCAAAACAAATTTTTCGCAAGTACACACTCCATTTGTCCGTTCTAATAGAGACAGTTTAGTTGTGCTGAAATCTGTACTAAAATATCCACCACTGTAGCCAATCATACCAAGTCTCTGATATAGTTTTCTTTTATTTTAAAATACATAACTGAGAGTGAACAGAAGGAAAAATAGTCTTAGGTCTTATTCGAAGTGGATTTGGAAACCACTTTTAAAAAAACATATTCTCTAAGCTTTTGAGTTATCCCTCTTATTGCTGAAAACAAATCTGTTGCCCTTCATTCCGCCATTCATAAAAAGATCCAAAACGCACTCTTTTGCTTTGCACAAAATTTTACTGGGCAAGCTTTGTTCTCACGCACATTGAAGAGCAACTATATCTAGCCAAGTTTAACACTACATCGATTTTTGTGTTTTCAGATCTAGCAACCTGTTGTCTAGTCCCTATTTCTTAAAAAAGATCCACGTGCAAAAAACTATTTAGAAATATCCACGTCCAAATGGGTAATAATTGCGAGAGTGTATTTATCCCTTTCTGTTTCATTTTCGAATGCTTAATATTTAAAGAGTGAAATCTATGAAATTCTCACCATCTATCGCTGCACTAATGCTGTCTGCAAAATGTGCTCAAATAAAATCTTATTTATGTGCTATAAGTTTTCACTAATCAGCCGAAACAGTTTTTATTTTTAGATCTGTAAAATTTGTGGCAATACTTTATTGACTGAAAAAAGGCAAAAAATTCTTGTATTTATAACGGCGCCGAGGACAAATAATTTCTGAATGATGTAGGTAGTCGTGAAAATGAACTTTGTACTTAAATAGTTGCTTGTCTTACAGAGAGGTATGTTTGTCGAGACTTAATATCAATATTAGTTTTGTAACTGCCACAAAAAGAGACGCGAAATTAAAATGAAATAGTAATTAAAAAAAAAAGTTACGTATACGCCATAGTGTTTCCAAAATAACAAACAATTTTTATTCATTCTAAATCGATTTATGTAGGACGTAATTTGATTACAGTATTATTTATTCTACGAAAATATGTTTTTATCTCTATAAAGGAAAAGTTAGGAAAGGTAGAAATCCGCTGAAAGTAACATAAAAATATGAGTTTTTTTTGTCAACAGATTGACAGTATTACTTCTTGTGCCTTTGATTTATACATGTGAAGCTTGGCTATATTTATGTGATGTTCAATTAATTAAGTGGTATATAGATGCGTATGCAATTAATAGAAGCTTATGTACAGATTACCGGGGGTAACTTTCGGTTAATTGCAGATTAAGTGTCGTGCCGTATAGTAAACAATAATAATTAATTCGACTGATGGTATATGATTACTCAGTTTCGGAACGTTCTTGTTTATGCTTTTCACCATTTAAAGCTTCGACACACTTTCAAACTTGTTATCATAAAAACCACGATTTTTTTTAACTCTGCGATGGTAAAAGTCTCTATTTTGGTGACTACTTTCGTCTGGGAACAGTCTCTAAAAAACCAACGAACCAATTTCTGAAGGCAATCTTTGGGGAGTTGTACCTAAGTTGTAACCGGTTTAGTTTTTCATATTGTGAAGAAGATCTAGAATCGCTCCCTTTTTATATGCCAATCCTTTCTTGTTTGAGCAATTTTACTTACCTCTACAAGTTTCTTTAGCTTTGATATAAACGCGTTGATAAAAAAAACAAAAATCTCTTAGAAATATTTTTTTATCGTCCATTATCGCATTCATAAAATACAAGAGCTGTCATTTTCATGTCACTTCTGCCAAATTCATTCGTTCGTGTGCGTTTTCGGTTGTTTCCTTTTTTTTAAAGCAATTGTTTTTCATTAAAAATAAATTACAAAATATCGCGTCGCATCGGTGTGAAAATTAGGAAACAACCAAATTTTAAGACCGATTTAAAGTTGGACTGCTTTGAACCTCTTATTGCAGTAATGCTTTCAAAGTACGTAGATTCTCCCCTGCGCTAAAAATGTATGCACTTAAATGCCTACAGAGGAACAATTGACACTTGCTTCGCTACTTCTTTTTACTGCTGTAAATAAATTCATCGCAAGTGACGACTGAATGCGAATTTTTACATAAAATGTCTGTGCAAACTTGTGACAATGATTACCATATCTTCAGCACATACAAAATAGCGACATCTAGTGTACAGCGCACCGATTCCAACAAAAGCTAAAAGTAAATGAAAGCCCAACATATTGCATTGCAAAACGAGTGTGATTTGAAAAAAGCTTAAAATATATATATTTTTTAATTATGTATATATATAACAATTAGCACAAAAAAAAAATAAAGTCAAACAATAAAATATAAATAATTTCATACTCATTGTTCTCACTTGAAATTTTATATTGTCAAATATAACCTATTCGGAAAAAAAGAACCGTAATAAACAATATAGTAAATTATAATTTATTTATATATTCTCATTTTCTTTTAGTTATTTTAAAGGGATTACTGCTTCATTATTAATATCATATACATATTCATATACAAGTCCGTGTCGGTGAGCATACTCGCAAATATCTTCAAAATCTGTTATTAAATTATCTCGATTAAAAACATTTTCATTTATTTACTAACAAAAAAGAAAAAAACCGAAAATTAAATGGAAATAAGAGATAAACTATATGTAAAAGAATTGTAAACAATTACTACGTTCATAGATGGTGTCATTATCTCCAAATTTTATTCTGTGTGTGTTTCTTTTTTCTTTTTCTTTTTTTTGTTAATGTGATATTTTGTATATTAATTATTATATTTTGTATGCATATTTATATTTATCATATGGTAGGACAATAATTTGTTTTATAAGTATAATTTACGTGTTAAATTTTGGTTTTTATTCAATATTTTACAATCTTATTCAAAAAAGCTAACAATTTCAATTATTTTATTATTATTCTCATTTTAATTTTTATTTTCAATCTTTGGTATTCTTTTTTTGTAGGCATTTAACTTGATTTTTTTTTTTTTTATTCTTATTCATTAAATTGTATGCGTGTGTTTTTATCTGTGGTTAATTTGTATTTCATAATTACAATGGCGTAAGTTATAAATATAATTTTTGTTATGTAAAAAAATTAAATGGATTTCTTGCAAATTTTTCTTGTATGATCGTCCTGCATAATTATTTTTTTTTTTTTATCTGTAAAGCTCTATGCAAAAAAGATTAGAAGGTATACAAAATATATTCGCCACCAGATAGCGCTTTATTATTTTTGTTGGATAAGGTAGTGGATAAATTTCGAATTAACAGGATAGCTCGGAGGTGGAGGGTTAGAAGCGGGAATTTCGATGATATACACAACACATACTCTTTCTCATTCCTGTACAAATATTGTGTAGAACGTGGCACATACTAGGCATTTAAATGAATTCTTTAAAATAATATTTCAACCAATTTGTCAAGCAAACTAGCCACCGATTCAGTAAAGCGTCTACACCTTCGAGACACCCTGTCATCTAAATATAGTGTAATGTTGTATATATAATTTGTTTGTTAATAGTTTATTTTTTGTGTATGCTCTTTGTTTTTAATATTTCTCTCTTTTCTATAAACGTAGTAAAAGTTCGTTATAGCTGCCATCGGTAGGTGGTGGCTTCAAGCTAGAACAGCTATCATGACTAGGGCTGGTGGTGGTAGTAGAAATTTGTTCAGTGCATCTAAGTGTATTTATAGTGGGCGTGGTCATAGTGGTGGGCGTATAAAAAATGTTGCTAATACTTTTAAAATTGGCGGCAATCATAATTATTATAATTACAATAGTTACAGATATTATAAGAAGGAGATAGAAATAATAAAAACGCACAAAGCCAATGGAAGCATTTAGGACTAGGCTATTTGGTTTGTGTTGCTGCTGCAGCTGACGTTGCATATGCTTCTGTTGCTGTTGCTGTTGCTGCTGCTGTTGATTATTTTTGCGACGGCAATGTGCAGTACTTATACGAGCAGCGTAATTACTTTGATTTATTGTTGCTGTGTTGTCCGTTGGTTCTGTTGGAATTGCCAACGGAATGTGATATTCATTTCCATCCTCTAACAATGCATCTATTCCGCTGGCGATATAATGACGGCGTCCTGCTAGTTTACGGAAATGCTTGGAATGAACCAAATTACTGTCATGTATGCGGGTTCGCTTTCTGGATCGTTTGGTGCTGATTTTGTTTTTTGTTGTGCCAACTGTAGCTGGCTTCCTGTCACTATGATTGATAAAATTCTGATCGCTAATGCAATTGGTATTATTGTTGATGGCGGTGTTGCTGTTGTTTGTTTCTTGTCTATTTCGTTTCCAAAATGATAATTCAAAAAGTGAACTAAATCAGAGAAATAATTCTCATGCTATTGCACTACCCGACATTGTTGTCGCCTGACGCTGTTCGGTTTGATGATCGCGATTGCGGTCGTGTTCAGCGGATTCAGAACTGGAAGTCAATCGAAACATAGAAAATGAAATTAAAATATTTATGTTTATGGCTGAAGGCACACTTGAAGGTATGTTTATCAAAAGTCGTCAAATGGAGTGGTCAACAAATTATTTAATAGACTTGTCGGTTTCTCTGATCAAAAGTCAACTTACAACTGTTACAAATTATCATTCCCAGCTGTCTGATTCTCTGACCAAAAGTCATCTTAAAACTGTAACAAGTTATTTCTCTCAGCTGTCTGTAACTGGTTACATATCTGTCAAAAACAATCACAATCAAAGACAGCTAAAAGTGTCATTCAATATCACCTGTTGCTACTGTCACGCTTCGGGAATATAATGCGAGCAAAACACCACCGCAATATATATCTGTTTCTACATATATTTGCTAAGCAATGCACCAATTTTAGTCGATTGGCACCACATTTTATTTCAGTCAAAGGCAAAAAAAGCTGACACTTTCAGTGATGCCTGTAGATGTTTTTTATTAAACAAAGTAAATGGAAACTTTGGAGCCGCTTCTGAATTAAGAACTAAAATTCCGACATTTAGAAGCTGAACGCACTCATTGAAGAACTGATATGAGTTCTCAAATGGAAAAGGATATGAGTTTAATGTCAATAGAACTGCGAAGTGAAATTCATTTATGGTTGCTTCCATTTTAAGTACTTTCAGAAAGTCGCTCTTCTGTAAAAAGTGAAGGCGTTGTACAGCAATCTGTCAAATGGTAAAAGTCACTTGACTTTCACAATATTGAAGAGTGGCCATTAGTAAAATAAAAAAGACAAATCGAAGCATTCTACCTTTTCTATTCCCAAACGGTCTCAATAATGACAATTACGAAATTAAATTAACTGTCAAAATTGTCAAATATAAAGCAACTAAACTTACTTTGATCTCACAGCAATTGCATTCCCAGGTATATCCGGATTGGCGTTATTATTATTTGTAGTCGATGCACGTCGGCCATTTCCAGATTTATATGTGAAAATATTATCACTTTCTAGCTCGTTTTCAATCTGTCAAACCACAAAATGTCAAACTAAAATTATTATAACAGGAAAATAATATAAATCACATCAACTAACTTGTCTTTTGAAACATAAACGTTCGCTGGACACGGAACCACAAGAGGAACTTTCCGATACAGCTTGCGTGACTGTTGGGATATTTGGTGGACTGCTTGGGCCGGGAAATCGTTTTGAGCACACTTGCGATTGGATGTGTTCACAAATTCGCCGGAATCGTCGAATGTTGCCTGAAACACGTTCTAAATTTTTCCAACTTGTTGAATGCAAACTTGTAATGTAAATTACTTACCCGATAGTAGTGTAAACGTTAAAGCAAATAACATATCAGCAATATCACCTTGCTTACATATGGCACTTATATCAACCTGGAAGAAATGAATTTTATGTTTAATCAGTATATTTGGTGCGAATAGAGTTTTGTTTTGTAATGTACCTGAAATTTAACGTGTCGTTGAAACATGACAGGACCATTACCATTTCGCTTGTATTCAACTCGGAAGGAAGTCGGCGATACTACACTATGGGAGAGTTCGGCCATCTGCAATATTAAAAATAAAAAGATGGATGTCAAAGAAGTGTCAAAATAACAGAGATTGGAATGAAAATACAATATATGGTTTTCCTTGGAATTTAATATAAAGCTAAGCATTCATTTTAATCTATGCATAAGAATGAAGGCAATTCAGTTCATTTAAGAAGGTCTAGATGTAAGCCAAGATTAAACGCCTTATCCAGGGATGTTAACTGAGGAAATTCGAATTATTTGTAACAAATTTTAAGATTTTTTTAGTATTAACAATGGATGAACGTTTCCAGACTAGAAATACAATTGCTGTCACTTTTTCATCGTATTTTGAAGTGGATCAAACTGGAGCGTATTACGTAAAAAGCTTGTTATGTTTTATTCTATAATTTCGACAGATTATACATTAGGGACTATCTATTAATGTCAGAGCCAATTGCAAACGAGTCAATATTTGTAAGTTTTGACATTTCATTCACGATCAGTTTGTAATTTTTTTGAATTAGTTTCGTGGAGCGTGAATATATTTTCTAGATTGTGCAAAATACTGACAGCTGAAGTTGAATTGACAGTTAAATGAATTTTAATGACATGTTGTTGAAAATATGCAATCATTTTATCTGTCTGCAGTTTCGGGGTGTCTCCAATGGGCGACACCTCGTTCTATGTAAGAATGGTGCGTTAAGTGGTTGAAACCGATAATGGGTAGACAAAGTTTGACAGTTTTGAACCAAAGGAGCCAGTCCTTTTATTGGTCCGCTTTGATCTTCTCTTCATTTCACAAGCAGTCCATTAACAGTAAGTAATTGAACTGCCATAACTCTTAAAATATGTTTGTCAAACTTACGGACAAAAATGCATGAATCAGATGTGCCTTTACTGTCGCTATGGGCTTTCCCTTGACCAGCATTGTAAAGGTTTCGTCCTTTTCCGTTGTTATAAGGTTACCAAACCATGACCGTTTCGTTAGCTCCGGTGACGATTCCGGCGTTAAATGGACTTCATCTGCAGAAACTTTATCAGAAAGAAAACAAAAGTTAATAAAATGACAAATGTGGTGACCTGTCAAAAGTATAATACCTTGTAATTTTCTCCGATGAAACCTTGGGCTACCTAAGAAACTATTTTTAATATTCGTTAACCGAGTCTTCCATAATTGGCCACCAGGTGAATTACACCCTGATCCTGGCATCACTGGTGAACTGTTATTCAAAAGGGGTGATCCTGTTGGATGCATAACTATAAAATGGGAAACATATTAAATGGCAACACTGGAATCGTTAAAAAAATCCCCTACTAACCACTATTAGCTTCGGGGTCCTGGAAAACACTTATAGCAATTGTCGGCCCAGAATTGGCACGATGATGTGCATTTGCCTGTGCGGCCGCCGCTTGTGCAGCTGACACTGCTGCGGCGGCGGCCACTGTTGCTGATGTTGGACTACCACCGCTTGCGGGACAAGACACCGTCGACGTTTGGGATGGTGTTCGGTTGGCATTTGATGATTGCGACGAAGAGGTGTACGATGAATGCCTTGAAGAGTGGGTGCCCGCCGCAGGTGAGGACGGCCTTGAGATGATATTCTGCTGTGAGGAGTTAATAGGCGAACTGCACCGTGTCGGACTATGATATGATGATGAGCGCACTGAGGAAACCGAAGTGGGTGAGCGCCGCTGGTGATTTCTTGAGCTGCTGTAAGACCGGAAGCTGCAAAAGTAAATAGTTAGTTGCGACTCAATTGATTTAAACCAATATATAGGATGATCTTCACTGAAGCAACTCACTTGAAGGCCTGTCGCCTAGGAGTAAGTGGAGAACCCTCACTAATCTGTCCATATGTGGGCGAGTTAGTTCCATTGATGCGGCATGTATCCAAACGCTTCCTAGGCGGATCAGCAGAATCTACTTCAGTGCGGGGTTTCGCCAACTCCTCGTCATCCTCCAGAGCGGGACGCCGTCGCTTTCGATCCAAAAGCAAAAAGTAGATCACCTTCTCCGTGTTGTGACTGCAAATAGAAAACCCATAAATCACAACTTCCCAATTTCAAATAAATGTCTTATACTTTGCACTCAGCAGCTCCTGTATGAGCTTTTCCTTCTCCTTAAAACAACCCAACGAGCATATGGCATTCAAAACATCCGGATCCACCGCAGACGCCGCAGGTATTACATGTGTCTGCACCACTTCCATCATTGGTAGCTCCAATTCCAGTTCCCCCTTTCCGCCGGCCGTTACCCAGGGATGTCGATTGATTTCCGACAACTGTCACAGGAAACTTCATCATCTCGCATTGTTTCTAGCTATTTAAAATACTCACAGTTAATCTCCTGTCAGGATTTATTTCAATCATTCCCCGCAACAGGCTCTGGCAATCGGGCGGCACAAAATGAGGTATATGAAACACGCCGCGTTTCACTTTCTCCAACAGTTGACGCAAGTTGTCATCGTCGAATGGCAGTGCGCCCACAAGCAGGGCGTACAGGATAACACCACATGACCAAACGTCCGCTTTTCTCCCATCGTATTTTTCACCCTGACCAAAAAAAAAAAAAAAAAAAAATTGGAATGTGAGATGGATAAATAAAATGGAAAAACATTTTTCAATGAAAGGAATGCTGCCCCCTAAAATGTACACTGCCAATGTGCACCTACATAAAATTAGAGAATTCAATCTGCCTGGCAATTCAACGAATTCCGAAAAGGACAGATACCCAAACACCCCATGATAGCTCATTGATTTTGTGAGAGGCAACATTTTTGTTCCCCCTTTCAGCAATTGAATAATTTGTTGGTTGAAAATTGGTACACTTATGCCATTGTGATGTTTTTCTGCAAATTGATGCAAATTCTGGGAAAAGTTTGTGCATTCCTTGTAAAGTCCCAAGCAGTGCAGAGAGGAAGGATAAATTTATTAGTTGCATTCAAATATTTTATACTGATTTTGCGAATATACAATTTCGGCGAGGATTTGCTGGGGTGTGCAACTGCTGCAAAATGGGTCATGTGTATGCAATTTAATACCTTCTTGTTTTATGCACATTTGAGAGCGTGTGAAGGAAGTGGGGTTGTTGCGATAAACATTGGCAGTGACTGGGAGTCGTAACTTCACAGGGAAGTTATTTCTAATTTCGAATTCGAAGATGAATGGACTCCGAACAATGAAGGTTGCAATTCAATTGGGACATAAAGTTTTCGAATTCTATTTTACGTGAAAATGATTGAGAAAGGAACTTTTTTTTTGCACTAAGAATTTGTTTAAACGACGCTGATGTCATTAAGGACACTGTTTAGAAAACACTTTGAACGAAGTTTGAAACCAAAAACGAAAGAAACGTAAATTCGTAGGAAGGTGCTGCCAAAGCCTGAGATTTTGCCTATGGTTGGTTGCAGTTCGCAAAACGCTCTCATGGGAGACATTTGTAAGACCTAATTGCGATTGCAAGACTTTTATATTGCAGAACTGAACAGAGCTGTCCATACTTTCATAGCTACCTACTGGGAACTGCATATATGTATTTTTAGATTTAAAATGGTTATTAATAAGGCTCATTGTTCATCAGTAGGAATCGATCCCTTTCGCCGTTCTCACACGCAATGGAATTTAACAAATCACAGACCAAATCAATGAGGGCTCCTGAGACAGCTTGAAATTGTGGTCCGCCATGAGTTGACACATGTGTTACTTTTATTTGTTTCAAAAAAATAAATAAATTGATAAATATGGGTGACATACTAATATGTACGAATACCTACACACATGGCGGCTGATTAATAGTCGATACTGATAACAAATTCCACAAACATGTTGTTAACCTAATTCATACTAATATGCCGATGGGAGTGCCTAGATATAAAACCCGATAGAAAATCGTCATAGGGCAAATCAGGACAATTACTATATACACAAACACATGTAAAGATGTCTTTTATTATTTTTAACAATTTTGTTCACTGAAATAAAATCCCATATTGATCTCGATATAAAATTCCTGCCAATCAATTCCTCTATGAAGCGTCACCATGTTTGTTTTGTAGTTTAATAATTTATGAAGGTTTTATATCGTCAAGGGGAATAAACATCGTCGATTTGTCCAGATTTCTGAGACACATTTCATGTTTGACTAATGACTCCCCCGTCTAAGAACTGTTTACTTGTTTCCACTTTCCATGGTCAGTGGAAGTCCATAATAACTTTTTTTTTTTATCAGTAATGACAATAGCTATTTGCGGCATTTCTCAACGACTTTGTTTTGTATTTATATGTCGGCAACTGTCCTCGAAACGTATAAGAAATGCCTACCAACGTTTGCCTTTTTTTTATTAAGATAAATAAAATAATAATTATGAAAGGGATTAACAAGTGAATTGCCATAATCATGCAATAGATTGTGCATCGAGCTTAATTCAAATAGAATCTATTCTATATCTTTCTTTTATAATTACTATAATTAGTGTTGTGCAATTGTTTTTCAAGCATTGAAATAGCAAAGTTATGTATTACGATATATCTAAAGATGAAAGTAGATTTTTCAATTCGGATGACATACTCAGAAACTTACTGTTCCATGGAAAAAGTGACACTTTAAATGTCGTTAAGGTCCCCACCCATTGAATTAGCCTTAATCGTTGAGTAGGACCTTTAACGAAGCGAACACTGCCATAAATTCAGTCGTTTATACATCTGTTGCACACCCTCGTATGTTTTGCATATTTTTGGCAAAATAATTTCGCAAATAGAATATCATCGGCGCGTTGATATTTCCATCAATAAATGGGTGCATTCAGAGGTCGGATCTGTCTCACTAATATTGTGGATTTTTCAACGGAATTGCACAAGACGCGTTTAGGTATTGGCCGCCATTTTAAGTAGGTAGCAGACATTTTTTTGAACTACTTTTAATCAACTTGTTGCCTGCTCAACAGGCTGACAGACAGCAGGTGGGAAGTATTAACATCGAATTTTTTGACGATTTTATTGGATTAATTTTGGGATTGGTTCTACCAACTATTTTCTATCGCCAACGTACATTTTTATACGATTAGAGTTTATAGTTAATGTCCTGTGTCAACTTACTAACTTCAGTTAACTTTCTGACACTATAATTATGGTGAGTATACTGTGAAGAAATGAGTCTACTTCGAGAGCTAGATTGTAGGTTATTCCGCCGAAAATATTATATTTAAGCAGCTGTCAGTTGAATTCTGACACTTAAAAAACAAAAATAATAATAAATAAATAGTTGGCGCAACAGGTCCGGAGGGATCCTAGGCGTAGCTCCTCACAACCATTTGTTTTGTGCGAGTTTTTCATTTTTGGAACGAATGGAAGGGATCTAAAATTGTATGCCGATTCCAAACGGCTAATCGAGAAGCTCTTTTAAGACAGTTGTACTCTCGGATGTTTGTCAGACGTTCGCGAGAGGTGGCGCAGTGGAAAAAAACGCTAAGTTGGAATTTGGTTTTTGCGGGATTCGAACCTCGACCCCTCGCTTAGTAGTCCAACACAGAACACACTAACCAGTAAGCCACTGCGCCCATCGTAGATCGTACGTTATTCCACCGAAAATATTATATTTGAACAACTGTCACTTGAATTCTGAATAGTTAATCCTCCGTAAAAAAAAACCTTTCGGTTTTCCCTATAATTAAGTGAACTCTCCACTCAGTTTGCTGTCAATTGACCAAGAGTCGCTTGCTAGCGCTTAAGATATGTGTGGTATGAGAACGGTACCACCCATTAACTGAATAGAACGAAGAGAATGACACAAACAGCTATGCATGTTTTTTTTTGTTGCTCGGAGAGCTTAAGCTTCGATCTCTCGCTCGATCACGATCAAGATTTAAATTCGGAAATACAGGTGCCATCTCTGTACTTATTTCCTATGTGGTTGTATTTTGCTTGTACGTCTGAACTCGGTCAAAATAGGAGATGTCCAGCATAAACAGAAAATGTATGGGTTTCGACATTAAGACTACAAGTGTCTAAAGGCTTGTATTCTTTTTTACATGATATTATTTTCATATCTATTCCTACATTTCAATTGATTGTCCACTTTTTTACCTCCATTTCCAATCATTTTTCTGACGAAGTCTGCACCCAAAACAAGCATGTGTGTGATTACATTAAATTCATGTAAAATTAGCCACAGGCAATTTGAACACAAGCTAAACATTTCCACAGTCTATCCCACTCGCTTCTGGGAAACTTATTTCATACCGAATGTTACTGAATGTTACTGTCCCCTATTAACGAATTCAACAGTCTTAATTACTTTTATTGATTAATGGCCCTATATGAATATGGTGATAAAAACACCAAAAATAAAAAGTACACACGAATCCCAAACAAATACAACTACCCACAAATTGACGGGCAACATAAAAAACAAAGACAAACGAATTTAAAAAGTTATTAACCAACTTACCCTAATAACTTCAGGACAGGCGTAATGTGGCGAGCCGCAAGATGTCTCCAACATTGATCCAGCTGGTTGCAAAGAAGCCATTCCAAAATCAGCAATCTTAATATTGTTCTTCTCGTCCAACAACAAGTTCTCCGGCTTCAAATCCCTGTGGCTACAAATTTCCATACAATAAAGAAAAAAAAAAATCCCTTTACATTATGACGCAAACAGAAGGATAAAAATTGATTATCTCACCAAATCGAATGTGAATGACAGAAATCCAATGCGGATATAATTTGTCTAAAGAACTTTCTCGCCTCCTTCGGCGTTAGACGACCCTTTTTCACAAGATAATCAAAGAGCTCCCCACCGGATACATGCTCCAGTATTAAATATAAATACTTTTTATTCTCGTAGACATCACTCAGCCCCAAAACATGCGGATGATCTATCAGTTTCATAATCGCTATCTCACGTTCAACCTACATATAGATAGGTGTGTGTAAATACAGAGGCGAAATTAAAAACGAATTCAGTTCATTTAAGAATCGATAAATATTAAGGAAAACAATTCGAAAGACAAAAGAGGGATAACGAATCTAAATATAGAACGAGCATTGCGTGATGAACAACAACTTTGAAAAAAAAAACGAAAAAAAAAAAAAAACCGATAAAGAGGTTAGGAGTAGGTGCAGACAATGGGGCACCCCAACATTTTACCATCACTTACCTTCATCAGTACCGATTCGCTTAACTTTTCCCGATTGATTATCTTTATGGCAACTTTTTTACCCAGCACACAATGTACACCCAATTTAACCAAACCTGAAGGGAAAATGCAAATCATATGTAATGTCAGTTTCTGAATTGATTGGATTATTTTTATTGGTAGTGGATGGGAGGGAGGACTCACCAGTTTGACCCTTGCCAAGGGTTTTTTCCAACCGGTAAGGTCCGACAAATTGATGATTCTCCGGGGCAGAATTGTTTTCCTTTTGCATTTTGAATTTGTAATTTGTCCAACTGCTTTAGAACCGCCGCCACACAACAACGCCAATTTTAACAATAACAACAACAACCTTTCCATACAACAGGGTTGTGCAAACTAAACTAAATATTTGTTTGTTTTTGTTGCAGATTTGAATTTTAGTTCTTTTTTTTTTTTCTAAGTAAATTTCGTTAGTCTATATAAATGTATGTATGCAATATCACCAAGCGGGTCTAAGTCATTAATGCGAGCGAGCTTTTAGTATTATTTAAGTCCGTTTCTGTCCTGTTTTCGATTATTAGCGTAATATCAATTAGTTTTGAGTATTGTGTGGTTGTTTTCTGAAACGATAAAGAAAGGGAAAGAAAATAATGTCATAACCTCTTGTAGTAAATGCACCCCTTCGAGGGTAGTTGAATTGTGAATGAAATGCAAAACTGTTATTATGATCCGGATCTCATAACTGGCCGCAAAGGAATTACCATACACCCAAGACAATTTCTAGTGCAATGGCATTCGTATATGCACAAAGGGAAGTAAATCACAAGCACCCCCATACGTACTGCATGTGCCTGTAGGGGGTTGAAACGAGGGTGACTTGCAAAAAAACAAAAAACAAAAAAAAAAAAAAAAAAAAAACACAGAATACGAAAGAACTACCGAAGAAAATTCAATGTTGCTCTATGTCTAGCTTGTGTTGTACAGTAGCGGTTGTAAGATAACATTACAAATGCGTTTTTCAGATCATTGATATAGAGGGCGAACTCTGTACAGGAATTGCTGTCAAAACTTATGAATTATGTTTAAAGAAGGAGTTTTCTTTTATGTCAATTCGAATTGTAGTTTGTGAATATCATTAAGATAGTTGTACCTACATAAAACTATTTAATGGAGGGAGTACCGAAACTTTTTTCAGTGAGCTGTCAATTTATTGTCATCTTCCCCATTTATAAATTACAAACGTCAAACCGAAGCTCGAAATTTGGAGCAGATATAAAAATCTAGTACCATCTTATTCTCCCCCATAAATGCAGATGTCAGAAAGAGGTAGCGCATTGATGACATAAATTTTAATCATGAACTGTCAGATCATCAAATTGCAATTTCCTTTCGTTTGCTTTGACTTGATTATAGAAGCCGTGTAAAAATATGAAATGAGAAATACTACAGCTTTTTAACATTTTGTGGTTGCTAATATTCTGAAGCATTAAAAACGATGAGTTCAAGAATCGCTTTAGCATGTCCCAGGATAAATCTGACTCTCAAATGTCCGCCGTACTAATAACAAACTTTAATCTCGACGTTAAGTTTACGGAAACTCACAATTGCGAAATTATTATGAAAAATATCGCCACTATGAACTGCTAAAATTTAGAATCGAAACTAAAAATGTTTATTGGTAAGGCCCTTTAACAAAAAATGTCATTACAACTGCGTCAGTTTGACAGCTATACATGTTGGGTAAAATTAACTTAAACTAGGTATGTTTTTTTATAGTTGTGATTCAGCTAAAAAAAAGCAATCACTGAATGCACTCATTCCATCTAACTTTGTAATAGAACTGGAATCATTTGTGCTAGATGTCAGTTTTTATATGGAGCTGCCAGTAAAACAAATTTCAATTTCGGCAACAATTTAACTCTAGGTGTAGGTGCAAGAATTAAAGTACCGAAGTTTTAAAAAAATAATCATTGAAATATTGACAAAGCAGTAGTAGAATAGAGGTTAATTTAACAGATTACTGTAACAGAACAATACAGGCAAAGTAAGTTGAATCTGTCAAAACAAACCTAGTGAAATAAGATGACAGGGGGAATATGGTGGCAACTGAAAATTAAGTGGATGTGACTTATTTTATTGTGTTGTTGACATTAGGCGTTTTTCATTATGCCCACATGATCTATATAGATCAATGATTTCCATGGTTCCAACTGTTGTTCTAAACCATGAAAATCGATAATCTATATGGATCATGCGGCATAATAGAAAAACGCCTATTACCGTCTTTACTAGCAATACAAGTAAGATCTGATTTCATTCACTAACCTGAACGAGAAATTTGAAGTCACCAGGTAAGAAATTTAACCAAGAGAGGGACTTCAATTATTGTTTTCCAAACGAGTCAACTATGTAAAAGTAAGAGCTGTCAAAATACGCACTTGTGTTTGGCGAATTATTACCTTTCAGATCCGAAATGTGAATTTATATTACGTTTTTTTTTTTTTTTTTTTGAATTTTCAAGAAAGTCAACTGGCATAATTTGTCAGGATTAAGGATGTAGGTAAGCCATATTGAGAATCACAGCTCGTCAAACTCTTCCATTCCACCGAAATTTTTAAAAAATTCACTGAATGTGTTCCGATTAGTGAATTAAAAATGAACTGTCAGCATTCCGAAATAGATCAGTGCTTACTTGATTAAGCTTACATGCGGTTGGCACCTGGGTGCTCTCTGAAAATGCTCGGTTTTCAGCTTAAATTTTTTGGGATTAATTCAGCTTATGCAAATGGACGGTGACATTTAAATAATAAATAATTAAATAATATAATGAAGCGCATTTTAAGTCGATTTCCGTACTTGTCTGACACAAGCTTGAGACCACATAATTGTTTTATAGCTTTGGCTCTGCATCTGGATTTGCTGTCAACTTCAGTTCAGTTCCCTTGCAGTTGGTGTTGGATGTTTAAGAATAGTTTGTTCCTGTGAGCGGACTAGAAGTTACTTGATTAATTTGTTTAAGAACATAACAGGTTAGATGGATGTAACAAAACAAGTCTATTCAGTGTAGAAATGATTGCGTTTAGTACTTTCATCTGATTTTAAGGAATATGCTTTTGTTAGTTGTCAAATGGAATAAACTCATATGATTCCTAATGGTATACCCTTTTTACACCGAACAATAACCAGTTTTCGTTTGACGTTTCAGCTGTGAGACGCTGGTCTTGAAACTTCTGTGTTAACTATTTTGTTAACCAATTTCAATCGCATTAATTAACAAATAGAATGAATTCAGAGTATTTAAAAATAATATCAGCCCATAAATTAGTGGGGAAAATGATTTTAAGTTGTGAGTTGTGACATTTGTTCAGTCAGCTGCTCTGCTGAATGTTGCAAAAGGTGTGTTTGTTTCTACAACGCAACGATTGGAAGTCGTTTCCGTGTTGTTTTTGGGGTAAATGACTTTAAACGACTCCTTTTAAAAACTGAAATATATATGGCAAAAACCAGGCTTTCGGCTCGGTGCGGATAGCTTAGAAGAGATGAAATTCATATCCATCCTTATTTAAGTTTGACGTTTCAGACACAAGTCAATATAGAAACAGTCATCAATATGGTGAATTGAAATCAAGCGAAAATCATTAAGATCAATGCTCAGATACCACTTAAGCAATTAAATTAACATAACCTTAATAAAACACTTGAGAACTGACAACACCATGTGTGCATACATACCTACTGCAAATAATTCCAGAGGTTACTGAACCCCTTCAACTATACTGCAGATAATACCGAGCGTCATTAATAGTGCTTCCGCTTCTATAAAAGAACAATATTGCAAAGTGCTTATAAAAAGGAAAAACATAGGTAGGCAAAGCAAAAATATCCTCTTAGTGCTTTTCACCTCTCACAAGTAAGTACTCATAATGAACTCAACCCATTCTAAAGGCTGAAGGGATATTACTTTTAAAAGCCAAGCAACTCAGTCGCCTTAATCCTTTAATATCTCCTCTCTCTCCCGACTGCTTGTTGGAAAACTATAAAAAATCTCCACTCAACATCACCGTCTGGGCCGCAGTATTCGCTTGGGGAATATTCCAATAAATTGAGATCACTGTACGTCCGCCCCTCTTCCTTAATCAAGTTACGCCAGCCAATTTGTGGAAAAAATTCAAAATCGAATAAAATCCAGATGTTACAAGTAAATGACCCCAGGCGGACCCGGAAAACGAGAATTGCATTCAAATCACACTCCCACTCACACTCACACACATCCACTTCAGTTTATAGGTATCGATAAAAATAATAACAGTTGGAAAAAAAAAATCAATCACACCCAAACCTGTCTAAGCAGCACCAAGATCACACTTCGTCCTTATACACGGCGGCTAATTTTCTCCTATCCCGACCGAGTCGAGAGTGCAGCCCGCAAATCTTTTTACGTAAGATGCTCTAAGCACTTCCTCCTCTATTCACTCTCGGAAGAGTGCATTTAACCATGAAGAGGAAAAAAAAAAAAAACGGGTAACAACATTTTCTTTTATTGCAGGATGCAAAATAAACCTCGCACTATATACCGTTAAATCGTTTAGTCGCGGAAACCGCACTGTACAACCACAATTTGATTTGTATTCGGGACATGAAAGCAAATAAACGAAAAAAACTGAATAGAAAACCTTTTACACTTTCTAGTGGAATTTATCGGATTTTATCGGTCCAAAATGGTTCCCTTCTCTCTTTCTATCCAATTGTGCCGTGTATCCGCCATATTTTTGTGAAAATCGATATACCTCCTATTAGTTGGGCGAATTTTCTTTCGTTCCCTGTACCGTGTGTGTTGTGCGACCGAAAATCCACTTCTTTCCACCGACAACTAATAGTCCTCCTCTATCCACTAGTGCTTTTTCTAATTAGCATTGTTTAATTTTTACAGGCCGAATAGACATTTTTTTTTTTAACTTTGACACTGCGGAGAGGAGGAGCTGCTTTATTAACGTTCACTTGTGAAACACAACACTGTATTATTTTTTCATTCTTTTTTGTTCGAAATGTGCATGAGATTTAGTGTATTTGTACAGAGCAGCAAGGAGCAAGGACTATTCAACTATAGGAGTGTAACTGCTGCTCACTTTGGCTTATTCTGTCTCCTCTAGCTGTGCCTCTGTGTTGAATATAAAACAGAATTTACAATATGTGTATCCGATACATGTGGGGGGCTGGATGTTTGTAGTCGCTTTTTAACTACATTTGTGGAAAATGCTTGAACTTGCTCTCGCTCTTCAACTAATAAAATGTGCACGCAATTGAAAATTTCAACCCTTAAACCAGGAAGAAGAAGACGGGCATGGTATAAAGAAAGGAAAAGAACTGAATTGAAACTGATTTTGACAGGTCTTGAATTTAGTGCACATGTGCAGTGTGAATTCACCCCTAATTCGTGTGAAGGGTGGAATTGGATAAGCTGTTGTTGCTGGCTCTTTACACTTTACGGTTTGCACAATCTCAGGGTTGACTTGGTGAGTTTTTGTTGGCGGTAAAATTTGAAACGGGCAACTTTAGCAACCGGAAGTTCGGTTTCGGTGTAGTATTTGAGGTGAGTCAACCTCCAATAAATGTGCACCTAATAGTATGCAAGGAATTGCTGTTGTTTCGTTGCAGCATTTATAGCTCAGTTAGCTTATTCTTCTCAATGCGGGAGTGGTGTGGTTTGGTTCTCCGCTACGGAGATGACAAAATTAGCCAATTTTTGTTTTGAGTCTGCGTCACTTTTTTTTTCTTTTTTTTATACCTATTCATGAAATTCTGTCTTCAAAATCAATTCAAACAGAAATAGTAGATCCATTCACAGTTGCTCATCAACTTTTTGTTGTAGGATTTTAAAGATTTCACCAGTAAACCCAGATATTTGACCCAGAATCGGGCCATAAGGACACGATTCACGAGATATCTCCCTAAACTGAGATAAAAGCTAAAACAGAGATATTAACTAGCACTTAATCAAACGCTTGCAGACTGACTTGGAAGAGGTGACATTAGTTGTTGATGTTGTTGTGTTTTACTTTCACTGAGGTAGGATGTTTGATTAAAGTCCTACAACAAACAAACAAAAATGGACCAATCTTCAGAATTTGATTTTTCTGTTTAGAGGTTGGAATCTTTATGGAAAAAACGGGGGGGTCCAATAAAAATTTAAAAAGAAAATAAATAGGAAAATGGTGGAGTCCCCTGGCGAATCGGGCCTAAGCAGCAGTACTAAAAACAGTTTAAGAGTAGGTACCTTCTTTAGCGCAAGGCAAACGTCTGAAAAATTCACCTCGCTCGGTACTCACCACTTCCCAAGACGTCAACCCACTCAATGTCCATAGCAGAGTAGCAGCGTCTGCGTCATCATCACGTTCACGTCATTTCATGAGAGTATTTGCCAAAAAAATACACTACTCTCTCGCAAGCTACACCAAATCGAACAACCAAAACAAACTCATTCATCGCATTTCAAAAATAAATTCTCTGCTTTCTTTGAAAATTATTTCTAATCTACCTTCCTTAGCCCAACGAAATAAGATAAAACACGTTGACTTCTTTAGATATTCATGATGACAGCCAGTCACATTCTGTCCTTACATCTGTGTTGTTAAGTGTTGTGTTTTGTGTGTCGGTCGTTTTTCTAAAACCTAAAAAAATTCTAGCTCATAGTGCACTCAAAATGCATGTTTCCTATATGAAAATTGCTATATACGCGTTGACATTCCTCACCTATGCGTATTCGGGTTACGGTTCAAGTACTATTGCTAGCCTTCGTGATGCAATAATCGCAGCTGAAGCAATTTTCGGTGATGTTTTTCATAATGTGATTACTGTCGCCCGGAAGTTCAAGGTGGTGCATGAAGTCTTCGATGCAGCGGTTGACGAGAATTGCGTATTCACTTGTCCCGGTGGTAATTATCTTGGTCCAAATATTTTGTTTTGTTTCATGTATTTACATTTTGTGCTGGTTTTTCTTGGTGCGCGTTTTTTAATCTTTATTATGACATATCGTTGAAGTGACAGCTGATGTGTTTACACTCTGCGTCATAGAAAAATGTTTAATTGAATTAAAAACTAAAAGAAATAATGTGTAAAGTGCATTGTGTAGCTAAACACAGCCACGATTTTGACATTTTCACAAAAAGAAAATTATACTAGGTTACGTGGACCAATAGGGTACCAAGACGTCTTTGAATTTGGATGACGGATTTTGTTATTTTTATCACATACAAGTAGTGTATCGTTTTAAATGATGACAACTTTAATAATCGATAGCAGATGGACTAGGGATATAATTTTACTCTCGATTTTTGTATTTGCTGTCAATTATTTTCTGTTTTTTTTTTTTCAATTTGTTATGTTATTTTCATTTCATTTAAAGATTACAATTCATTAAAGATAATAGCATGCTTTGTACCAGAAGGGTGTTGGTTGCGCTTTCAAACCAATAGTTACGCTTTCGCTCATCACTGTCGCTTTGCATTAAACAATTTATAACTTTTTACTTGCGAAATAATGCGAAATATAATTTATTCTGTTTTAATTGTGACAGAGCGATATGAAAGACGAAACCAACTGTTCATATTCACGCTCTTGCGGCTTGTTTTTGTGCTGTTCCCAAACTGTCAAATTTTGCCTCTTTTGTAAGTGACAGAAAACTTAACGAAACTTAACTTCTAGCAATTAAACGTAGTCGAATAGTGCGTTCTGCGTTGTCAGGAAAATACATTTAATATCGACCACTAACGGTCTATGGACAAAAATCATTGAACAAATTTCTATACAGTCCGAGAAGAATGGTGCTAAAATTTAGGTGCGTACTGTTCGGTTAACGAAACTCATTGATTAACTTGATCTTTGATGACATTTTTGTTTGGGGGTTTAATTTGAATGCGATTGGTGTACTAGATTTTAGCTTAGTTAATGAAACAGAAGCTAACGAGAAATTTTGTTCTGAAATTGAAAATTAGTACTAGATTTCATTATTGTATTTTGTGTATGTGCCGCGATGACAGCTAATTTATTTATTATCTTTAAATGATAAAAACAGTTTTTGATTTATGAAAGAATTAAATATATAAATTTTGCCAGTTGCTTATCGTTTTACCTGAATGTCGCTTTAGAATAAAGTTTCCTTGATTTTGAATATTTTTTAAAGTTTAAACATACTTTCATCCACAAAACTATTTAATTTGCTATCTTTTGTTTAAAGGTGTAAAACCCGCCCAGAACAAGATGTACAGTCCAACTTCAGATGGTTGTGGCTCTTTAGGCCTGTCGATCAGCACCGAATACCTACCGGCCGCTGAGATGGGTGCCTGCTGTAACGAACACGACATTTGCTACGACACATGCAACAGTGACAAAGAACTCTGCGATCTCGACTTTAAACGGTGTCTCTACAGACACTGTGAAACCTACGATAAATCCATAGCCAGCGACATCGTCATCAAAAGCTGTAAGGCCGCAGCTAAAATGCTCTTCACAGGAACCCTCACTCTTGGGTGTAAGTCATTCCTTGATGCGCAGAAACGAACGTGCTACTGCCCTCCGCCCAAGGAGGATCGTGGTGGCAAATACCAGAAATCCAATCAGTACAACAATAACAATAAAAACTACAAAGACAAGAAGCAGAAATACCCATAGCTGGAAACACCCATTTTCCATGTTGCTTAGAATTGTTTTTTTTATGCTGTTTAGTCTCATTTGCTGCGGGCGAGTACTCTGTAACGAATTACATAAATCCTTTCGAATAAAATTGCAAAACAAAAACGAAACTGTCATAATTGGGTTTAAATTTACATTTCAATGCAATTAAAAAATTAATGGGCTAAGTATATTTTACTAATTGTCGTTAAGCGAATCACAAAAACAAGTACCACTGATATTCAAAAGTTTAATCTGCCTGTCAGTGGACTCAAGGTTTTAGAACGTCAAAAGATCCTAATCGTATTCTATATAAATACCTATGAGGGTATTTCCCCTTGAACTCGCCATCGGTTTTGGCGCAGATGCGTGAACAACGAGACCGAAACGTCAAAACATGACCAATTAAATGCTGACAACAACCGAATCACCGCTCAATAATTAATAAACTAATGATCTTCCATCAGTGAAAATGTTTGACATTGCGTATTCGATTTTTTTTTTTTTTTCAGCCGAAAGCACATAATATAAAAGTTTTGTGGGTTATTTTGACCAGTTCAGTGTGACATTTGTCGTTCGTTGGAAATATGTCTAAAGTAGCGTTATTCTTGTATTTTGTTGTGCTAATAGTTCGAACAACGATCGCGCAGTTTGGTTTTCCAGGCACCAACAACGTGAATGGAGGCTATTTCGGGTATGGAAGTCAGAACCAGTTCTACGGATACTACTATCCACCGTATGGATATTACCCAAACTATGGATATCAGCAAGGACAGCAAGGGCAACAAGGAGGATATCCGTTCTACAATCAAAATCAAAATCAATTTGGATTCAATCCATGGTATAATCCGAACTCGTACTATGGAAACGGTTTAAGTGAGTGGAAAGTTTTTTTTTTTGAGTTTCTAAGGATCAACAGCAAAATGTGCCATTGTTAACAGGGTTTTGGGGTTGTTTTTTTTTAGATCAGGCCTATGCGAGCAGCCAGGGAGGAACAGCGACTGCACAGGCGTCAGGTGGATATTTTGGTTGAAATTTCAAAGTTGTGTATTCTGTTGGTGTGAATACTCGGAAATGGAGCGTGCATTGTGTTGAGCACTTAATAAATTTAAGATCGTTGTAAATAAAATAGATTGTTATATTTATATGTGGAACTTGTCAAATTTTTGAAAAATGGAAAAAAGGGCAAAAAAGAAAAATGAACACAGCCTAAGACGAGAGCAGTCAATTCAGTGTAGGTATGCATGCATCCAAAAAAATTTAATCTCAATAACATCATAAATTCGACAATTAGCAAGCCGGACATACATCCACATACAGTACGCTAATTACTGCCCTCACTTTCACAATTCATAGATATCTATCTCTTTGTGAGTCCCCGAATCTATGTACATATTTTTATTGGACATTAATGTCGACCCATAAGATTAATGATTTTTAGATTTAATTTTTGATCGAATGTCTAAGTTAATGAATGATTCATTTTCATTGCTGTCATTTGATCAGCAACTGATTGGGCAAAATATTAACCCACGTTTTTATGTCAGGTGCCGCTTTGCTTTACTTCATATAGTAAAATTGTAAAGCTATTTAAAAGCAAGGCATACCTACATTTGGGAATTTGTTTAGATCAGCGATATTTGACACAAACGTCATTTAGTGTCAAGTAAGTCTATCAGTGTTGTTATGTCATTGGAATGATTTTTAATGTTGTTCGGTGTTTTTCCCTTCTCATACTGTTGGGCTTGATCAAAAAAATCTATTACTGCCAATGGAAATATTGGTAGAGCTAAAAAACTTTAGTTTATTAAGGTTGACAGCTGCCCGACTAATGTGTCCGAGTTTTTACAAATCTATATTGATCAGGTCAATTCTCATTCTGTGAAAAAGTGAAACGAACATGTTTTCACCCTTTCACCGCAATTTCAAATCTCGTTCTAGGTATGAAAAGGTGAAACCAAACGTCAAAATTGTTCATATGATAAATTTCTTTTCACGGCCCCATTTGCAAGTGAATAGTGAATGTTTTTAGTGAGAATGTTTACAGTGTGTGGCATTGAATTCACCACGATATTTTCACTTATTGAACGAGAATCGCATTTTAGTAAAAAGTGAATCGACAAAATGAAAACAATGCGTGAAAGCGAATCTGAAAACGAATTATTCGATTTACTCTTTCACAGAACGAGAATTGACCCCCAGGTGAATAGTTTTTTCAGTATCAAAGTCTGTTGGCATTATCAATCTAGTTTTTGCATTCGGGTAAATCTAGTCTTCTGAACGCGCCCATCTTTCTGTCAAAAAATGTCGTAATCTGATCTGGATCTGATTATAAGAATTATGCGTTCAAAATGGAGAGTGTAACATCGGTGGGCAATTTCTCTAAAGGGAGGACAGTTAAGAAACTTACCATAGACTTTACGCCCAAGAATTTATAACAAAACTTCATTAAACTATTGACAGGATGTGCCTAAGCTGACCTATAATTTTCGCCATTTCAATAATTTGTCCTAATTGATATTGACAAAAGCAATCCTCTAAGTCCCAGTATGATTCGACAAGAACCCAACCACAAATCAACCAGAAGGTTACAAACTACCTATCAAAAACGCCCCCTAAATACGTCATAATAGTCCTCAAACCAGAGCGAAACATTTACCTCATATTTATTATTAATATCACTTAATATGCCCAATAAACAAACAAAATGCTTGCATACCTACCAATAATCCCTCCATACTCTGTGTGTTGCCATCAATTTTAAATGAATGAAATTTAAAATTCACCATCGATATTTCCCCTACAGACCAAAAATACCATCCCCAAATGCGCCAACGCCAACTCGAAGTTGCCCCATCCCTCTAACCCGCGCAAATGGTGGAAAAATCCACCGCAACACTATACATCCCTTTCTATGCGAAAAAAAAAAAGGATTCTTGGCTTTTCCCAACCTCATGTGCATTTGCATACAGCATGTGTTCTGCTATGCCCCCATATATGTAGACGCTGATCAAAAGGGATGCCATGCTGTTTGCCGTGTGGCGCGCACAGAGAGTTCACTGCTGAAGTTCATTTCGGACTTTTGCGCACTGGGAGCTGGGAAAACCATGAAACATTCATTGAATGCGAGCGGGAAAAATGTATTTTCCTCAAACACGAAATACCACAGTTTGTAGATTGTAGTACTTAATTTAGGTGTAACTACACAACAAGAGAGAACACAAGTGCCCCTAACTGTGCAAGTGTATATCCGGTCGCTTGTGCACACATTTGGAAAATCAATCAAAAAAAAAAAAAAAAAACAGCAGAAAACACTGAGAAAACTTTTCCCCAACTCAACCCCAACCCCAAGTGACTATCATCATCATCATCGTCGTCGTAATCATCTTGATCATTTGCTCAGATTTTCGGTCTTCACTCGTTGTCGCTAAAATCTCTTCAGTCTTCAGGGCAATTAAGAACAGTTCGGGCCGAATTTTATTTGAGCGTTAGAACGCCGCAACACAACATACACATTTTTTTCTCTCAAATCCGCCATTTAAATCCAATCTCCCTTTAAAGTAAAATTTTCAAACAATACCATCACCTGGACAAATAGGACCACATATTCACACAGCCTACCACATATCCAAAGGAAAGGATTTTCTTCATCTTCTTCCTCGTCGCTGTAAATCTCGATCACAAAACCGCTTGTGCATATAATATTTCTCTAAACTGTTCCCAGTTTGAAGGAAAATACTTCAAAAACCCTTTCGACTTGCTATCAATAAAACTGTGTGATTCAACGTCTTTTCCACATCCTTTCGATTGCCATTTGAAAGCAAAAGAGAAAATTAAGCAAAAACGAAAAAAAAAAAAAATCTAAAACTCTTTCAAACAAGGAAGCATAGAAACTCAACACGGAAGTGAAAATCAATACAGTGTGGTGTATTGAGAAAAAATAATAAATACCATTGAATTTGAATTATAAAAAAATATAAAAATACAACAACAAACAATTTTGTGCCAAATTTCAAAACTCTAGTAATATTATTTCTAACTGTGAATAAAATTTGCTCTGTGGAAACAAGAGGATTCAAATAAAAGTCATTCTATATTTGGATCGAAAAAGAAGAAATTAATTAAGGAACAATAATTAAGGCGGAACAGCTTATTAAACAACAAAAAAGAAAAAAAGAAAAACATCTCATTTTTGCCTATATGTATACAGCAATATTTTGCCAGAGTGTAAGTGTGTGTGATATTTAAAAAAAAGGAAAAAAAAACAAGAAAAAGAATTCAACCAACAAGGACTGTGTGCGAGAGGTAAGTTTTACAAGTGAAGATTTAAAGCTATTATTTTTCTCCCCACCATCGCCTCTCTTGGGCGACTTTTACCTCCTTAAATGTAGCATTTTCTTAACTTATATAATGAATAATATAATATGTAGGTATGTATCTACGTACGGTTTTTTTTTTTTTTTCTGTCATGGGAAAACCTATTGTCATCTTTGTGCGAAGGTATGTAACGTCAGTGCAGAGGAAGCGAGGTCCTCTGTATCTATGTATAGTCTGTTTTTCCGACGTATGGTCGGAAAATGTCTATCTATTAGGTTGTGTGTATGACAATCCGTGAAATTGTCCTAATGTCATGCATGCATGCATGCACATCATTTCTCATTGCACGCTCGGTGTGCAAATATTTTTTTCCCCCATCCTTTTCTCTCGCAATAATTGTGGAGGGATGATGATGCATGGTGCAAGTATGAACAGTAATGGAGCTGAAAATAATACAATTCCAAAGTTTAGCCGAAGGACTTTTCGCAATTTAAGTTTAGAAAGTGTTCGAAATCGAGATGATAAATGAGATGTTTATTGTCGCGTTGAGTTACGGTGACAGGTGATTGTTGACTGCTAAAATGGAACGCGAACGTGGACCTTTTTTTTATTGATTGCTAAGAAGTTCACGACCTCATTGACATTGACAAGTAGGTACCCATATCAAAGGTTTGCCACTTTCATTGAGCACCCGTTCTTATGATTTCTTATCTACCTAGGATTTTGTGTTGCGGTCTGCCTAATGCCATCCCGTTTACCAAAAAGGATTCTGCATACGATGCTGTTGTCTTAATCCGTGGAGCTTATTTATTCCAAGAAAATTCAGTCGTATGATTTTAACTTTTTCAGATTTACCTACTCGTTTTTCTGTCGACATTTTTTGCCACAAATTGGTATTGACGATTCAATGTCAATGTTTCTAGAGTTCCTACCTGCATCAATATTCACTTTTAACTCCTAAACATAGTAGATACGTTGTTTATGCTAAAATTAAGCCCCCGTTCGAATTGTCTCCAAAGACAAAATTAAGCAAACGGAAAACTATGCAGTTCAAGCTTAATTTGTTTTCCAGTCTTTAAAAAGCCTCCACAAAGTTTAAGCTAGCAAATAAACACAAAATACATTTTTCAATAGCTTAATTTTGACAGATCAAGCCAATCAAGAACTTAATTAATATATATATATAAAAAAAAGAAAATAGAAAAGAAAAAGTCGTCTAGACTTTGTTTATTTTTCCTCTCAACTTTGAACTGTCAAAATTTAGCGAACACTTAGCTGGGAGGTGGGTAGAAACATTTGGGAGTCGTTTCATTATGTTTTTTTCCGGAAGATCGTACGAGGCTTAAACATAGTCTGATGATACACTCATAAATGTGCGCGGCATAGTCGATGGATGGCGCAAAGCGAAACTGGGCTTTCGAATGTCGGCGGGGACGTTCAAGAATTTATTTTGGTAAGTCTGGCAGCTGTCTGTATTGATGTATCTCAGCTTTGATTGGCTAGAAATGGGTCGTATTAACAGGTTTTTCATTTTAAGTTTATGGAGGGATAGCCATCGAATTAAGTCATGTCTGAGTACTAAGTTGACAGTTCGTATACGTGGCTGACATAGGAAAAGTGACGTTAACGATCAATCTAGATTTTGCGTTCAGGTTTCAGCGAATATTTAGTCCAGACCAATCTAGTCGACTTAAAATAACTATATTTTTAAGTGGGCCCTGTTGTTTTGAATCCACTTTCCAATTATTGCAGATTACTACTTCCTTTTGCAGTAAAACGAAACACGTAAAGAAGGAAGTTTCACTTTGAATTCACTTGTTTAGTAAAATAATCAATAGATGCAGTCCAGTCACGTGCCAAATTTAGATTTTCTGTTACTAGTGGGACTGAAAAATCGCGCTACTGGCTATATGCGTTTTTCTTTTTTAGTTCAGAGCACAACCTGAACTGTTGTACAAAAAGTTTGTGTTTCTTTTTTAGCTCAAACACATCAGAGCTCGAATTCGTGTTTCATTTTTCGTTCAGAGCATAATCAGATCGCACTCTATGAGCTCAGAATAATTTGACTCAGCAGGCTGAGTTACAGCTGATTACACATACACATTCACACTTTCACATTTGACAGAAAAAAAAAACAAGGAAAAACAGAAAAACATCAGAACGATCTGAGCACACTCGGTTCAGAGCGCGCTCATATACCTCGAGCTCAGTTCAGTGCTCAGTTCTCTACTAAAAAAAAAAGGCATATGTAGAAATTACCCAACCTTCTTCGCTGATTTTGTATGAAATTGACAGTTCTTTAGAATTCATTTTATAACATGTCAATGGTATTGATGCTATTGAAAGATGTTCAAAAACACAGACACTAAAGGCGTTACCACATCTGACATACCTCAAAAGTATTGTAGCCATTTCAACTCACAAATACCAAATTAAATAATATTCTATTATTTGTTAATAAATATCCTATAAGGATTTTTCCTCTCTAAGTCGGCAACAAAAACTAAATCCAGTGTGACAGATGTACCAAAAAACCAGAGTTATCTGGGTTGGTTCTGTTCAGATCCTATCGGAAGTGTTATAGCTCAAAATTCAGAAAATTAATATTTAAAACAAAACGCTTTAAAATTGGCTAAAATTAATCAACCCCGCCAAGAGCTGTTCTATAAAAATTCCGTTTTACAAGAAAGGAAGGGTATAATGTTATTATTAACAGCCGCCGGCGTTTGCTATTCTACAAACGAACACACCTCGTTCACACTAAAATCAAAAACAAGATGATTTGACCAGTAATGTGTTATTATTAGATCTGTTCCCTTCCCTCCAAACTTCAATCACTTCTACCCAACTTTTGAGTAAGGGAACAGACCTATTTTTTGTCAATAAAGTTCTGTCGTTTGTAAAATGTACAAGATAGTCGCATGATTAGTTTAAAAAAAAAACTAGCACCTACTGCGGTAATACTTTTGCGTTCTTTGGTCGACTAGAAGTCCAATCAGATTTCTTATTTGGTTTGACGTTCAGTGAGGCGTATATGTTCTCAAAATAATTACCTACATAAAGTTAAAAAAAAAAAACTCCCAGATAGATTCAATGCCCAACAGCTCGTATCTAAAAGAATTTCCAATTAACTCAAGAGTGTAAATAGCAATTAATCTTTTTGCTGATTTAATCAAATTCAATAAAGCTACATTTACGAGTACGTCATATACAAGACTGTCAGCTTCTTCTTCTTCTTTATTTTTTGTGATTTATTCGAAACTGCTGTTGCAACACATTTGCCAAGAAAAAAAAGAAGCCAAAACCCCCTACTGCTACTATATCACGTTAAAATAAATAAACACACGCCAAGAAATCAAAACAAAGGCCCACTGTCAGACAATTATTTTCAAAAAAAAAAAAGAAACCAAAATGCATCCCAAAATGTTGCAATTTTGCATTTAATTTTTCCACTCGCAAAGTACTCGTCTCTAAGGCATCAGACACGACCAAATTACCGCAAACCTAAGTAGCTAATGTGTAACTTTTTTTTTCTATTTTTAACCAAAACTAAGAAGGAATTTACCACGAATTAGTTTTATTTCATTTTTGCATATGTTGCTAAACCGTCAAACGGCCGCTTTATTTTAAAAATAAATCCGCGCAAAACTCATTTGGCCCAACCAAAAAAAAAAAAAAAGCAAAACAAAATAAATTAAAATGGCAACTTTGCGCAAATAAAAGGACCAATCAAATGACAACATATAACGTGGAATTAATTTTCTATCTCAACTCTGACGACTAACATTCTAAAACACAAAAAAAAAAAGCAACATTATAGCGAACATTTTATTGTAAACACGCAGATCAATGGCAACGATAGCGCTTCTGTCTACTAGTAGTGAGTGCATCCTTACAAAAATAAGAAAGAAAAGAAATTAACGTGCAAAAATTCGAAAGAGAATGCAAAAACAACAATATACTCTGTGTGACAGAAAATAAAGAAAGCAAAATGCATGCATGTGTCGTAGTCGTAGTCGTAGCTCGTAGAGTGTATATTTTCCTTCTTCTTTTTTCTGTACTTTTTCTGCACTTTTAGAGAGAAGCAAACTTAAAAATAGGCCCTCTTGCGCTCCGGTGAATACGGTGGATAATGCGCTTTGCATGCAGTCACCAGTCACACATGCATACATAGATTTAGATTGTACAGTAGCCGTTCAGAAAATGGGAAACCCATTTGAGAATAATTTGCAACACACTTTATACTTGTTTGCAGTGAGCGGTAAACGGTCCAAATGGAGCCGTTTCGCGTTGTAATAGAAAATCGTCCCTTATTATTTTGTGCACAGAGCCTGCTTTAATGGGATATCATTTTGAAGGATTTCCTTCATCAATTGCAGGAACGAAAAAAAAAAAAAAAAAAACAGAATCACTGTAATGGCGCTTCTTGCGCAAGCTCTATTTCAATAAGGGAATATTTTTTTTAGGACGAAGGTTAAGTTTGTGGGACCGGATTTACCTTTACATCTGTCAGAAAGCAAACATACAAAAGTGCTATAGAATAGGTACATTTGCGGCGCTTAATGATGACCTGATGTCATTATGCGCGACCTTTCAATCTTGCAACACGGCAGCGATCTTGAATTGTGTTGTGTGTAAGAGAGTCCCCGGGTAGCGCGCGCCGGGTTGAGTTATATCTACTTTTGATTTGGTTTGTTTTTTACTTTAAGGAAGGTGGGTTTTAAATCCATTTTAACATATCTTAGTTTGCACATAAAATATTTCTATACATGCACACCTACAGAAATCGGTCAAATATCCTTTGTGATAGAAAAAGTACCAAAATCGACTTCGATCTTTGAAGGTGCTTCCACATACAACTTGAATTATTGTGTGGTAAAATTGCTGAACATTTTTGCATTTTCCAAACAAAAAAGCTATTGTAAGTGGAAGTCGTCGCATGTTTCTCTTGTGTCAGCTCAAAAATGCTGCATGTTATCTTGAAAGTAACGAGTCATGAAAAATGAATCGCTGAGGTCGTTGGTGCCGGCGCTATTGTCAAATTGGGTTAACTGACTCGCAACGATCGTTCAAAAGGAACAACAGAACACGAAATGTACTAAGGTATACATCTGTCAGCATCTGTCTATACTGACAGCATCCAAAATAAGAAAAATTAAGTGGATGGTTATAAATTTTATTAGTTTATGTTGAATAACTCGCTTTTTGCCTACAAATGCGTTCTTGTGGGAAACTTAATTCTCTAATGCTCTTAAAAATATTTGTTTTCCGGATGGTCAATATTTCAAATTTGACGTCTCTGCGTCTATTCTACTAAAAGTTCATTCGCGTACGCGGTTTAAATCGAACGCAATCGATGTAAATCGATCGCAATCGCACAAAATATATACGCGTTCTAATCAAAAATGACAGAAATAGAGAAAATTAGCAAAATAACGAGTAACGAGCAGTTCCTCTCTTGGCTGGAAACAACTCAGAGAATTTCAACCAGCAACTAATGATAAATTTGTCAAATGCACAATTTCGACAAGAAACAAATTCAAAATCCTTCTTAAAAATCAATTGCAAAGAAAAATAAAATCTGTGAAAAAGAGGAAAATTCGGTGGTGGTCGGATGTTGTCCTAGAACATTGATATGGATTAAATGTCAAAGATGAAAGTGTCTCAAAGTAGCTCGAAGTCCGTTCACGCACATACTTTGGCGTCTTTTTCTCAACTCTCTGAGAGAGTTTCGTTCAATTTTGTTGAATTTGACAGAATTTTTCTGTTTCGCTCGGGAAAGTACGCGAATAGACCTAATAATTAAATTAAACTGGAGCCACTGGGTCAGGAGATAAATAGTAATCACTCGTTACTTTTCGTAATCTACATCTGTCAGTTTCGATAAGTACTTAGTCATATTGTCGAAGGTGTAACTCTCGGGTGCGTTTTGCGTTACCTCTACTTCTCTTATTTCGCTTTTGTTCGCTTAAGCCCAACTGAGTACACCTCCTTTCAGATATAATCAATACAACCACTTAAATATTAATTTTGATAAAATCCGTCGGGACTTTTCGCATTTCGTAAGTTTTCGGTGGAACATAAATTAAAAAAGATGGCTAAACGGTAGTCTTTTGTGACAAAAAATAACAAACAAAAATCACCCGCTTTAAAGAACTCACCTTATTCGTGTTTGTTTCCTACACATATTATTCTCCCCGTCTTTATGAAAAGCGTATGTAGCGAAAAACAAATCCCGATAGCATTAAATAACAAAAGCAACATCTTTGTATAGAAATTTGTCAATGAACCCATACCTACAACTGTCATGAACTCGTTTGAAAAACAATACACAACCGAGCTGAAGCCCATCATTCTAACAACATTAAGCCATAAGCAGGGCGTCCGCGACTAGCCCCTTACCCGATATTCAGTCTAGATTCAGTCCGCGCGTAGTCCCCACTAATAACGGCAACTAGAAATTGTCTGGCCCGTCGGAAAGCCTTACTACTTCATTCAAAACGGAACGCAAAAAAAAAAAAAAAAAAAAAAACCAGAAAAATCCTATAAACACTCTCAACATACAGTCGATGAATTTGTAGGCTGTTCCTAATTCAGCCTATGCCGCTGCAGCCACTGCCGACGACGAGCCGCCGGCCGCACGCCGCACACCCACAACAAACCAATGAACCCCAACTTTCACCGCACTTTACCATAGCATAATGCAATAAATGTGTAGAAAAGGTGCAGCAAAGAGTTCGCTCAACTTTTATCCACAAAATCCCGGGTTAGGGTTGCTGCTTCGAACAGCAAGGGTTGTGCGAGACGACAAGCAGAACACACAGACGGGACCGCACAAAAAACGACGAGCAGCGAGAATAAGAGGATAAAAGAAAAACAATTCTAATGGAAAACTTTCTTTCCATAATTTGATTTAAAGTTTAACCACCGCCCACAAAATACATACGGTTTTCTTTCACGAGTCCTATATCAGGCGAAGGCCTTATCGAGTTTAATTGTTGACAGGCTCTTAGTGTGGCGTTTAGTTATAATTTTGTTTGAAAGCATTTCCTTTTGACTAGAGGCAAGACTATGTAAGTAGCTGGAAGGCAGTTTTTTGGTTGTCAAAATGTTGCAGAGACATAAAAGCAAGCATAAGGATATTTTCGAGATGAATCAACAATGAAGATTTTTTATTATTTCTCACACAAGCAAGAGAGATAAAAAAAAAGAAGAGAACATTTCTCAAAGGATACACATAGCTAATGGACTACACATTCTACGTGTATGATAAATTATGCTCAAGGCTGTTGGCCTTTTTTTTTTGTGTGGATTTTTCTTTTTCTTCTATACGTATATAAAATATAAAGTAGGTGGATGATGAGAAAATGACCATCGGGAACAAGGACGACGACGAGTATTCAAACTTAAAAGGGATATTGAAATTTGATGTAGGTACCCAATTTTTTTTGTAGAGAGACCTCTGACATTTACATAGATGTAATTGGAATTAAATGAAGCATATGATTAGGTGTGTCTGCGTTTGTTTCGCTTGAATGAGCAATTTATGTGTAGTTATAATTGAATTTAAATTAGTTTGAGAAATATATGCAATCGTTGACAGGTTTTCTGAAATAAATTTGCTAATTATGCCTGAACTTAGAGTTCTATAACAGAGGAGTTTTGTTCATAAGTATATTGGTGCGGCAGTTGTTATTGAACAAACATCACATAACAGGGGATTTATTTGAATGAAAAAGTATGTTGTTGAATAATAAGCACTACCCAGGCTTTATTAAGCCGCTTTTGCCATTTCTACAAGTTTTTTAGCTGTCACTTGGTGGTTTTATCCTTCCAATTTGACACTGACGTTTCGGGAACTACCCTTCTTCACACAAAGTGGAAAATTGAGTCCAACAGGCGTTTCCACATGCAATAGAGGAAATTTTTGCTTTCTAAAACAACTGTCATTCTTCCCGAAGTTGTAGGACATCTTAAATGAAATACCTGCAAATCTCTGCAAATGTCAAAAATGTCACATACCTACCTATTATGTTTAGAAGTCATACCTACTAGTTTTATGGTTGCATTAGGGATAACTTTTTGTGACTCATTTTATAGTGAAAGCTGAGGTGGGGTTTCTATAAAAAAGGAAACGAAAAACGCTTTCGCTTTTCAAAAAACCAAAGAAATCACACGAAAGCGTGTGTGAAAGCGACGAAGAAATGTATAGTTTGAGAAATATATGAAAATGAGCATATGACAGCCAATAGGTGACAGCTTCAAAACAAATTATTTGTTGATATTTTGCTTTGAATAAATAAGGTCAACATTGTAAATAATAATGTAAGTAAAATAAATAATTACCGACACACATAGTCCTTACTTAAATTAGTTACATATTTACAGGACCTCAACAACAATACAAACACAGCAAAATACAAGGAGAAGTAGTATCATTTTCTAGCAAAAAAGTCGTAAATAATTCGCCAGCATATTTTGTATGGAATAAATAACCCAACCACTGTCGTCGTTCTCTTTTCGCACGGAATGAAAATGTCATTCGTTTTTAGAGTAACAAGAAGCAAAATAAACGAAAACGTAAACAAAATGGCTTTTGTTTTTTCTTGCTTTCGTGCAAACGAATATTCCTTTCGTTTTTGTAGTTAATAAATAATAAATAAATATAAATAAAGCAATAATGCATCTTACAAACTGTCAGTGAGTTTTGATTTAAAGTTTAGAAATTTCAACATAATTTGTAGAAATAGTTTTGTAGAAATTTTTATGAAATAAAAAAATATTTTCATGAATATATTCAAAAGAATCTCTTGCCAATTTTCAGAGCCTGAAAACTGATTCCAATTCAAAATTTCATAGCCAATATCTCTTGCGTTAGGTACCTAGGTATATGTCATTGTAGGTAGCGCCGTAATATATTATTTTGTATTTCATATAAGTGTATTCTGACATTTGTTATAATAAATACCTATAACACGTACCTATCTCTATATCAAAACCTACCTTCGTTTCATTAGCTTACCTCCATCATAACGCAAGATCTCAAGGGTTTTCGTAGTAAATAAGATTACTACACCAAATATTGTACAGTTCTATATCCATACGAACCCACTACTAACCAAATAAAACAACTAAAGCTACATTTTAATTGCTCGCCTTCTACTTACAACCCATAATGTTCCCACATTCAACCCCATCCCTAGCCAATTCCTTGTCATTCAATATTCCTAATGGACACCCTTGAGCTCCATTAATCAAATTTCGATTCGGCTTTTTGTCAAAACAAAAGAAGGAAAAAAAAGTTGCACATACTCGATCCGACTCCAACTGTTCCACCTGCGTCACCATGGGTATGCCCTAAAAACAAATTGCTTGTTTGTTCCATATGCAAAGGGGAAGGGTATTAGTTCCGAAATATTACTGGAACGTCCTAAAGTGGCATTGCCACCACCACCCGCATCGCTATGTCTATTGTCCTACTGACATCTCCAAAAACAACCTCTCAAAACCACTCGAAAGTGATATGTATACAGACACTCGTGTTCATACAAATGGAGCAGCAGCTAGAGCAAACACAAAAACACATGAGACACCATTGAATGCACCAGAGATCTACATACTAATTCCATACATATCGTTGTCCCCCACCTCCATCAAACATCGTCCCCCAAAACATGTCATCTCGCCTTTAATATTTCACAAACACATACTACTGGAACTTAGCAAAAACAAAAAAACAAAAAATGTATTTACCACCTCTCCTCTCTACTCTGTACCAGGTTTCGCCCCTTAGCATTTCAATTTAAATTGCATTTTTTGTTAGATCTCTCTTTCTGCGAAAGGACAATGCTTATACACATCAGGATATACGTGTGTTTTTTCTGTCTGTTTTGTTTTAAACTTTTTTGTTTATATTCAATATTTAATGACTAAAAGAAACTACTACAAAAATGAACCGACTGTTGTATATGTACCAACACTCACATAACATATTCAACTCAACTATTCTAGCGAATAATTGTGTCGACTCTGTCAGTTAATGAACACATACTGGACCTGGGTAGTTCAGTGCGGGTACTATTTTCAGGATATGTCAGATTTATGCAGATAGATAGTAGTGGCAGGGTGTCAGGATGATGGAAGGATGAAAGATATTTTCAATTTTACCGGGATCAATGGTTGTGTGTTGGGTTTTATTGTCTTTTTTTTTTTTTTTTCTTTTTTTTTTTTTTGTAAAGCCAATCATAATGTTCTTTAGCATTGCTGCCTTGGCAGTTAACGATACTGACTTTGATTAGGGTTGCCAATCATCATTGGTTTGAAGGCTTTCATGTCAATTGTTTCGATGCCATTCATTGGTGGTTTGAAAAGGAACTTTTATTTTCAATATTTAGAATATATGGTTAAATGTGGATAAAGCGTGTATCGCAATTGCGAAGCTTCGAGACCCTATTCGGCTTGTTTGAAGTACGTCTATATCTTGTCAAAAGCCTTAGCGCCGTCCTAGTGTTACTTCCATTACCGGCACCAAGGAATTAGTTTCATGTTATAAGCATTTCAGTCTCGCAAACTACTGGGCGAACGCGTTCTTCTAGCTGAAGGTATCGCGAACGTCTTTTCAGTTAAAGAAATACCTATAAAAACAAAACCTTAAGGACTCCTTTGTAAGATTTTGAAATGAGGGCGACACGCCAAGAAGCACGATAACTGGATAAGCCATGGCACTCTGACTTTGAATATTATGAAAGTCGCATTTTATTCTTTCGCGTGGGTCTTGGCGAATCACTGACTATTCTCTCACTTAGGTACATTCGACGCGATGACAGCCATTTTACATAGGATGTACCTACCTCGCGTAGGTACCTACATGTATTGCCTGGGACCTGGGAGTCTCAGTCAGAGACAAACCATACTGAGATTACCAACTTAGGCCGATTTCCCGTTGCTTTGCCTACAAGCTATATTTTTATGGAGAGGCCTCGATTTGGTGCGCTAGTGACAGCTGACTGACTAGACGGATTCATTGGATTTTTATTGGTCCCCCAAAGTGGTCACGTATATACTTTTTGCAGTTGACGTTTATGGGAAAAAAAAATCCTGCCTGCATACTCAGTTGACATTTCGAATAGTCAAATTTAAAATAAACAGGGTGGGCAACTGCAGAAATCTGATGGGCCGGTGAGAGAAAATTGTGTCATTTCTAAAGCTACCTGGCAAAAACGAACGTCCCCATTGTTACATAGAATTTCGTATTGAGAAATGTCACGTTTCACGTACCTTTCAAAAAATTCCGGCTCATCATTCCGCTGTCGGCAAAATTACTGTCATCTGTCATCGTTCATAGAATTTTATCCGTTAAATTTCGCATGGATAGTTGGTGTGAATTGAGTTTCCAGGGATGTGCACGATTCTGTGTTGTTACCTCTAAAACCTGATTTAAGAAAGAAGAGTTATATACAGTTCTTCATTAGAAAAAGCCGTAGTATGCAAAGAATGCAAATTTGTGGAGTAAGTACGAAAGGTCGACTAAACGATTTAACAGTTTGACAGCAACAAAAAACTAAATTTTCCATAACTTGGGAAATGGCAACCCTTAACACTAGCTTATCGAGTTCTGGTTGCTGGAAACTCATCCTTTCCACTTCTCAGTTATACATTCAGACGTGGTGATCATATTATCAATTGCAAACCACACTATGCTTACCATTCTAATATAACTCCCCCACTTCGGATATGAGTTGGTTAACTTGGTTCGTCGGTTGGTTTGTTCTGTGCGCTTTATTCGACCGGCTGCTTTCGCCGGTCCATATAGTTCAGCGTGGATACGAGACGACATGCTCTGCCACTGTCAGTCTTCTCTGTTCACTTTACAAGTGTATATCTGTATATGTGTTAATATCCGCCACGAGGCGTGGGATACGCGATTGCTTCGTCTCCATTCAGATGGAGGTAATTCAATTAAATCTACTTGAATGGTCAGTTTGAATTTTCACCTCAATAGCTATGCAGGTTCATAAACGTAAACAGGGATGTGAAGAAGGGGTTGAAAGCTGCGTTATCTAGGAAAACAGATCTTTGAATCCTTTTTTTTTTTTTTGTTTTGTTAAAATATTAATGAACTCATTTTCACATTTGAATACATTTCCAATTGAGTGGTTCAACTATGAAATGAATCGAGTGTGAGAAGGATCTAAAAATAATACCGCTATTTATGTAATCCTGGGGACAAAGCCAACAATAAAAACCATATAATTTTCCACTGCGATCCACAATTTTGTCCACTTGGGTGGACATTAAAACAAAAGAGTCCTTTCGCTGATCGAACTAAGCTTCTCCTTCGAGCGTTTGACACACTGCAGCTTCCTCCGGCTCTTGGCCGGAAACCGGACTTAAAAGGATAATTATAATGTATTCATAGATGCGAAATAGGTTTTATTTTTCCTGCGAAACACGCAAGATAATCCCTGGATAGATGGATGCTGGTCACAGAGTGGGAGGAGAAGTAAATAAAGTGTTCCGCTAAGTGGGATGGATTTTTTATTTTTTTTTTCTGTTCCCAACTTTCGTTCTCACCCCTTAATCTGGAGCTGCGTGATATAAAAAGCACGCCAGGTGCTGGGAAATGATGATGGCGGCGTTGCTGATGCTGATGACGGTGGTGGTTTTTTTTTCAGTCTTATTCCCAAATGACAAAGTTGCGTAAATGCCACTTTTAGAAGGCTATTGCTGCTCCTGATGCCGGGTAAACGTTGGCGTTGGTTGGTACTGTTGCTATAATTGAATTGTGATTACGTTCTATGATTTGATCAGATTTTGGAAATGGAAGTTGTGTTTTAAGGAGTGGGTGAAGAGTGTCATGTATACATAGGTACCTACATAAAATTAGGTCACAAGGCGTTGCTGGGCGTAGAAATATTGAACTATACCTACATTGAGCGAACTGAAATGTTGTTAATATACATAATTTGTGTGGCATTATACGATTTACTGAGAAAATTAAATTTTGTATGATTTGCTTGAGATCAGGGACATACTCCTGACGAGAAGTGTACTACAGTACGTCGTAGTTTCGTAGAATTTACAGGGGGGGCTTTCGTTTTCCTATTATAACTAAGCGCCTGTGGGAAATATCCAATCTTGTGGATACCATTCTTTGATGTAATGCGTTAGTTTATTGTTTTTTAATGGAACTGTGACCGGCATGATGCGATGGTTTTGAAGCTTAAGGAATAGGTATTTCCTGCAGCTGGGTTGTATAGATTGTAAATTAAATCCTGGAATTACATCGTATTTAGGCAAAATCTAAAGTTGATTACTTGTGTTTCCAGGTATTTCCTTAGTAAATTCAATTAATCGATGTTAGCAATTTATTGTTACGTTTGTTTGTAATGATTTTTTGTAAACCTGAAAGGTCTTTTCTAAGCCCACATATCTACATAAAATATGAAATTTACATAGACATACATACGACTTATTTTATTATATAAGAATAGTAGAATTCCAAACACAAATTAGATAAAGGTGAGCGATTGCATTAGGCGAATGCCACGCAAATATGCGTATTGGTCGGCCATTTTGTTTTTGTGATACTATGTTTTTGTACAAGATCATTTGATGTTTTTCTATTCTCGTTTGCTGTTGATCACTGAACAGAGCCCGATCACGTACCTACTGAAGCAAAGGTAATGGAATTACAGAGATGTACCTATAATTTTCCAGTGGAAAGTCGGCTGCCTACAAAATTTGTTTCCAAAAAAAATTCATTAAGTCACAAGAACATACATAATTGCTCATTTGTTTTCTAGGATACGTGACTTCATGAATTGGACATTAATGCAAGAATTCGCTATTCCGAAATGTGGATTTTACTATTTTTTTTTTTTTAATCGAAGTTTTAGCAAATACCAAAAAGTTCAATACGAAACCCAAAACAATTGAGCAGCGCGATGCCCATAAGAGTAAAGGAAATGGCTTATTTTAAGTCAAACAGGCAGGGATTGAAACTACAATAACACAAATGTAAAAAATGGGTTGTGGGGGAATATACGTAGGAAAGATATCCATCTCTTTTAATCATTCATCTCTGCCTATGTGTTCCAAGTAATCCGGTTTATTTATAGAAGCTACTTGAGCTCTAGCTGTCATTATGATTATAAAAGTACACCATGTGAACAGCATTCGTAATATTTCTGTTACACTTTTTGTCGATATACTATATTCTTCTACAGACTGCTTTCGTTCAGCATTCGCAATATGATGGTTAGGTTAGGTTAAGTAAGGTTGCTATCTAGAAAGACACACTTAGACGAAAATGATGGTTAGTAGCTGTCAAACTAGGTTGTGCTCACACTTTTATTCGCATTGTTCAGTTATCTTAAGTCTGTACTAGATAAACGTAAGTTGGAAGCAAAATCTAAATTAGTCGGTAACGTAACTTTTCCTACGTCAGTCAGATACCTATATCTGACAGCTGCTGCCTATGTCTGACAGCTGGTTGTCTGATGTGTCTCAGTTTTTAATTGGTCCGTGATCGGTAACATGATACATAAACAGATAAACAGATAAACAGGTTTTTCAGTTGACTTTCAGGGTGGACGAATCTAGTCCAGTAAATCGTGACTAAGTACTAATTTGACAGCTTACATACCTACTAAACCAAATACTTGAACGTCCCCAAATTTATTATGAACTCATGAACAGTGCGCAAGGATCATTCTCTCGAAAATTCAGAGCTCTGATGTATGGCTGAGTCAAAATAGAAACACGAAGAATTTTTGACAGTTCGGGTTCTACTCTGAACTAAAATAAGAAAACCCTGAAACATATATGTAAATGAAAGTGTTAAAATTAAAAATGTGGAATTTTTCTTACCGACTTTTAAGATTTTAGTAGCCCTGTTCTGAAACAGTACAAAGGACAACTTCGCACTATAACAGTTGGCTGCCCTCGTAAATGAATGATAACTATGTAGGTACCTATAGCATCCCCATTATATAAACAATCATCGTGTAGATACCTTATAAATAAATAAATGCGACTCCATCTTTTCTGAGACCTACACCGTACATTCCCTTATGGCCCCATTTTCATCCCGATCGCATGTAAACGCTCCTTCTTACTTATTAATGCTATTCTATAATTAATAATAATTCATCTTCTCAATGATGGTATTAAAGGAACAAATCTCATTTCTTTATCTACATTCCATCATAACTCAAATTAAAGTAATCTATCGCATAACTAAGTTATAATAGGATCATCTTTTCTCCTCTCTCAAGGACTTGCCACCCTCCCTCCACTGTCCCATCATTCACTGGCATAGATAAACTTACTCCGTAAATCAATCATTGTTCTCGTTTCCACTGTGCGCGTGCAGTATGTCCTATAACGTTATTTCATAAAATTCCCAGATTACTTAGGTATATCAAATTCTATCCTTCAATTGCATTACAACTTTCTTTGATCCATTATTCCCCACGCGAATGGATTTTCCTTGATAGGAAAGAAATTCAAAAAATAAGTAAAAAAGAAATCCCACAATGAACACGAATAAAAGACATCAGCTCTGTGCACTGACTGTCATCATGTTCGAACAACGAACAACGAACATTCGCGAGCGACAAAGACAACGACAAACGACAACTCAGCAGGAGGGAGCACTTTAGACTTTACCACTACCTACACCATCGTTTAGGAAAGGGTTTGGGGTTTCGGTCTTTCGGATGCCAATTCCTCTTTAAAAAAAAAAAATGTCAAGAAAAAAAGAACACAAGTGATAGCTGCAGACGGATGGCGATGACTTCGGAACAGAACTTACGGATGTATATGGCGGAAGTTCCGGTACTTGTATCAAGCTCTTGTCACAGCAGCTTCTTCGGTGGAACTCCTTTATCTTTCTGTCACACCATCACTGCCGAGTCCCGGGTATACGGTGAAAGGAAAACTTGCTTTCACAATGGTTTTAGATATTTTTGTCTGTTCAACAATTTTTCTCTTTTACATTAATTTAATTTCATCTCCCTTTTGGGGACTATGTTCCTGGGCGCTAAAAGCTTTGAAAGGGTTTTAATGTAATTTTCAAGTAAAGAGAATGTTGTTATAATGTAACTGGTGTGTTGTATGAATTTTACGCACATTTGCTTAGCGATTTATTGCGTTTGGTGGAAATGATGCCTTCTAATAGACAAGCTGAGTCAGAGCCCAATGAAGTCATTTGTCATGGCATACGTTTGCCTAGTTATATGTCACATCCATGTACAAATAATATAAATAACAAATAGTTTAAGTTCATTAAGAAGAAGAAAAACTGTCAATTGAACTTGGGTATACCCTATTCAACTCTGTTTGTAAGCTTCGACTGACAGGTATAAAAAATAGTTCCAACTGTCACAATTCCGAATATAAGTCTGTAAAGAGAAATCATTGAGCTCTAATATTTCTTATTCGATCGTTTATCTCTAAAGAGGAAATACTTCACGAAAGGGGCAGAGAAATTTCAAATTATGAATGAATAAGACGACATACCGAACCGAAGTAAGAGGAATCAGAAATGATAACTTTTCTTCGGGAACATTTTTGTTTCCGCCCGTCAAAATAGCTTCTAAAGAATGTCTTTCTGCTGTCATGTAATCTTGAGTGGTGTGGCATTTTTCCACCCTTCCAGACGGTTGGCTGGTTACTGTTTCTTTTACCTTTTTCTTGAAGCCAACGACCCACAATTTGAGCTGCTTATCCTACCTTTTAAGAGGTAAAATGTTGTCAATCATAATTTAAAGGACGTCGCTTTATTTTTTTGAGCTAAAAACCGGTTTGAAAGATTTCATTAGAGAAGCCATATGTGAGAAACCATGAGTGCGCTTAACTTTTCAACTAGGAATGAGAACTTCGTGACATTAAATTTAATTCTAGCTCAAATAATGCATCATTAACTTTAAGAGAGAGATGTAAGCAATTACACCCATTTGATGTGTTAAACTTGTTCGTTTATTCGCTTTCCTATGCACAGCTAAATTTGATTTGGAAGTACACGTTGAACAAACGTGCAAAAATGTAACTCATGTCATATCCAGCCGTGCGGATACGGATCTGACATTCCCTTTCATTTTTCTGACAGACTCCATTGACAATGTCTGCTTTAAGCACAGGGAGATGTTTCAGCAAATTGGTGAATAGAAATAAATTGTAAAATGAAATACAGCAGCAGTGCTTAGACACGTTACACCTACTATTTATTTGTTTAAGCTAAAAATTAAGATTAAAAGTTCAGAGTGAACAATGGACATATTGGAAGAAATGTACTAGTTCTAAATGCAACCCTATCTACAGGTTCGTGCCGTTCCTATTCATTTCATGAAATTTAGTATCAACTAGGTATACCTACCTACATGCTAACTGGAAAAAACAGAACCATACCTATTCATATATTCGTTCCTATGTAGGTAGGTATCTACTTACCGTACTGCAGAGCTGTCAACACTTCTTTCCAATTTAATGTTCGTTCAGCAACAATACTGCTGTGTGGCAAGCAAATGCCATCAACAGTTTAAAATCTTCTTTTTTTTAACCCTATAACTTAAATTGAAATTCACAAACAAACAAATAAAACAAAAAAAAAAAATACCTAAAAAAAGTTATTTTCCATCTGAAATCCATTGCATTAATTATTATTGAACCTACCCCCTTCACCCGCACAGTAAAAGCTGATGTGTATTTTTATGTAGGTATTTCTCGTTGTTTTTGTTTCAACCCAATTGACCCATTTCTACTACGATGGATCCGACAACTCAATATGTTTAATGCAATTATGCACTTTTATTCTGTTGGTTTTAAATTTAATTAAAATGCATTGCAGTAAAAAGTGAAATTGTATTAAATGTGCTAATTTTTATTCTTGTTTTTGCCTGATAGCTGATAGATATCTAGCTATAAATGCAGATGTATGTAGGCATTATAATATATAAAATAATGGAGTTCGATGTCTGTATTTCGAAGTTTTTAATTGAACTGGAGCGGTATCAGAGTCCGCCATTATAGGTTTATTGACTACATAAATGCGTAGGTTAAGTTGGGTGGGCCTGGGTATCTTTAAAGCAGTCAATAATAAGAATTAAGACACTTGAAACATCCTTCCTCTATTAAAACTAAAGACTCGGGGTTTTTAATATTTTGGCATATCAATTACTGAAATCGTTATCTTTTCTGACGGATGTTCTCGCCAGAGACAATATTGAGACCACCAACTTCAGCCGATTTCCCGTTACTTTGCTTACAATCTATAACAACTTTCGCCCGAACTCTATCACATTACCCCACGGTTGGCAGCATTGATTTTATATTTTTTGTATATTTTTGACAACACACCGATCGGAAAACATGTTTTTGTCATCTATAGCAGAATGTAGTCTAATATCACCTCTTTTTCGGTCAATTTTTTTTTTAATTTTTGACTGGATTTTCCCTTCGGCGGCGCTTACTTGTTTTCCATTCTATGTATTTATTTTTGTTCCGATAGCTACCACACACAGGAATTAACAATTTGGGCAACTGTCAACTTGACAAGGCTACACTGTACTCCGTTGTATTTCTCGGTTACAATAGGGTCAGGGTATATAGGTAAAGTGCAAAAGTGTAGCGAAATTTTTGTCAGTATATTTTGTTGTTGTAATGCGAAAAAAGTTGCCCTTTCGCAATGATACAAGACCAGTTGCATCGCATCGTGAGTACCCCTATTGTTAATAAATTAAAAATAGCCAACTCATCGAGTTTTTCCGACATTTTACCGACTATTTTGAATTTTTGATTTGTGTACCTTCCATTTTTCATTGATTATGTAGTACCTACTTCAAAAGCGTTCTCTCCCTAATGTCGGTTTTACTCGGGGATAAACTCATTCTGCAATCCAATCGAACAAGAAAACTGCTTCTGATTGAATCCACAGAAGTAGCTATTGGTGAAATGTCGAAAAGTAATCCACGGCTGCTGTCAGCTGACTTGTATAAAATACATAAATTATAAACTGGGGTTAGTGTTTCTTGATGGATTCTGGGATTCTGAGTTCTGACTTCAATTCAAATCGAGAAGCGAAGTTCTCTTCCCAGAATCACCAGAAGAGTATTTTTTGTGCCAATGGACCGGTTTAAGTTTTCAGAAGTGATTTCTTCGATTCCGGACTCTCTCGGACGCTTCTTTTTGCACAAGGGAAAACGGCATAACTTTTTCGTAAGTATCTCCTCTCTGTGAGAGAATTTATCCCCACGTCTGTCCTTTTGATAGTCTTTTCCATTCTTACTACAAAAGTAAAGGAACAAAACTATTATGATCCAATTACAATTCTGATAGGAATGGTGTTTGTTCAAGTTGAAAGTAAGAAAAATCGTGGCATTGCTTAGCTACGTCGTTAGTTAAAAACAAAGAATTTAATTTTGACAGCGCTAAATGGTTGAAGACGAATGCCTCTAACCCGTGACGTCAGCTAAGTAAGGGACGGAATTTCGACTAAATTTCAATAAATGCATCGTGCTAGTGTTTCAGGCTTATTAGTACTGTTTCTCTGCTGCAGGCAACCATCAGGTTAATTAGTTCCACATTTCGAGTGCAATATAACGAACGTGTGTAATTGGTTGCTAATTTATTTTGCAATGATGTGCTGATACCTATTAAGCTTAAAATAAACTCAATAATTGTTTTGCTTAATCAACGTCATGCTTTTCACCAAAGACAAAATAATCATACTGCATGTTTTAGTTTTAAATATATTTCATAAAGGCGGACCTGACTTATTGCGCATCTTGTACACGAAAGCATGCAAATCTACATTCAGAACGTCAAATAACAAATTACCAACTAGGTACTTTGAAAAAAAAAACTGAAAGGCAACTGCAAATGTTTTTAAAGTCCTCAAACAAATTTCATTAGAGTTCTGTGGAAATTTGTTGTGACTTGTGACCCCTCTTCAACCACCAAAACTATTTCAATAAAATATTATATCAAAATTTCGCTTGAAAACTACGAAAAAGATATATCCCAAAATGTGTTCTCACCCAAAAGAAATGTGGGCTCATTTTCATTTCATTAAACACTTACCACACCTTCTACCTACCACACATTCAATTTTCTGTATTCAAATTCAACTCTTTCGATTATTGCAGTCGGCCGGCAGTTACACCAACCCTCATCTCGCTCACTCGAGTAGACATTTACTTCCTGCGCGCACAATGCCATCTCCATCACACTTTGTTTCAGGCATATCATTTTCTCTATCATGCATGCCCACATTCCCATTCGACTAACAGAGACAACATACACCCAATTCACTTGAACAAACAACAGCGGCCATCCGAGAACCACGACCGCGCCGCGACACACCGCCATCGCATTCGTCGAGCGATGTACTTTTAGTTGAAGTAGGAAATTGAAAAGTGTAATTGTGTATTCTGTGTAGTCTTGTTGAACTGAGTGCGTAGCGCCGCGATAAAAAATAATCCCGAGAACACAAAAATACAAATCAAAGCAGCATTCGGAAAACAAATTGTCCACCAGAAAATCACTAATCCAATTTACTTAGGAAAAGCTGTTTCTTTTTGGAAATTTGCCGAAAAACAAGTGAAGTGCAAAAAAGAAATTAGTGAGTTTGCAGTGAATCTGAGTGAATTTCCTCCTTTTTCTCTTCATTTGACGTTTTCCCTGGGCCTGTTCCCTCTGTGCACTCAGCACTCACGTTCATTCACTTGTTTCCCCTTCGCGCCGAACTTCCTCGCCTGTTTGTGTGCTGTGCATTGCATTCTTTGCCTATCGCTGCCGGTTGTGTCGCTCGCTGTTGCTGCTGCTGCGCGAATAAAAAAGAAACGAAAAAAGGTGGATTTATTGATTAAAATCATCAACGCCATTGCAACTTGGTAAATATTAGAAGAAAATTTATTAAATATATCCTAGGTATGCAGCGCCATTCTGCATTTGTCGAGAGTGTTGCCACTTAACCTAACAACATGTAGGGGGCAGTGCAAGTGAAACTGCACCGCTTTAGAATTGCATTGAATATGAATTTGGCAAGAATGTGGAAAAGTGAATTTATTATTAAGTTTTCGTTTTTTCATTGCTTAATGTGCATTAATTAGTGGAAAATGTAAAAAGTCTGACTGGCAAAAAAAAAAAAGTGGGAAAGTGGTGCCAAAAGTGCAGGGCGTTTGCTCGAAAAAGGAACACCTCTGCAAGTGCGTCGTCATGTACTCGGTGCAACTCGGTGCTGATTTTATTTTTTGCCTATGCGCCGAGAATTACTTGCACTACAATTATTTGCTAACTGCAGACGACATTCAAGCGGATTGAGAGTGCTGCGCCGCGAGGGAAGTTGTTGTTGCTGGTAATCATGCTTCCCCAGCCACCATTCTTTGAATGGTTGGTTGGTGCGGAGCGGGTTCATTCTGCTGCTGCAACTGCAATACTGTTCCAGGTTCAATCCGCAAAACTCTTGTTGAATAGACAGTGGAGTAAATAAGGGGCATCCTGCGTCCATGCATAAAATAAATATAGGTCTGTTTTTCCAATGGGACCGGTACCGACGAATTTTAATGAAGTCTGTGACTGAATTTGGTATTGTTTTTCTTGTAAAATCCATAAAATTCAGTGACGTATGGCTCGCTCACGGATGCGGTGATTCGGCCCCAGTTTTCCTATCGTATTATGTCGAAAAGTAGGAAGCAAAATCTGACACTTTCATGACTTTTGTGATGGGTTAATCTTACTAACAATTCTTTATTCAAGACACAAATTTTGTTAGCTTAAAGACGCTTAAGAAAAAAAGGAGTTTCGATTTTAGAATTTGTAGTAAAAAGAACGACGGAATAAAGATACAAAAAAAAAAAAATTCCAAAAAAAACAACGCCAATAGGAATTTTCGAAGTTGAGAAGAAAAATAACTACATAAATCGTCGCTTTCACGGCAAAGTGACATAAGTCGGAATTTGTCATTTTTGAGTTAAGTATACAAAAATGATCACAATTTTTTTTTCTGCCTAAACGGCTTAATTCCACTTCTTCTACTTTCCACGTTCTCAAAAGTGTCGTTTCGATTTTCCACTAAAAAGCCCACCATTTTTGTTGCGCAATGACATTTTTTTAGCTGTGCGTCGCGATTGGTTGTGTTTTTTTTGGGCAAAACGGCGTGTTGCGAAAAATTTCAAGCGACAAAACGACACTTATGCAACTCGTGAGAAAATAAAAACTTAAATAACTATCAGATTTTTCGCAACGTCATAGGTATCTTTTTTTTTTTTAAATATTGCCTTTTTGTACAAATTTAAATACTATCTGAAAGAGGGAGAAAAATACTTCAATTGTATGTAAACGCACTTTGTATATTGTTTTTAATTAACTAGAAAACAATTTTTTTGTGTGACGCAAAACTTTAAACGTTGCTCCTGAAAATCATACATTTTGGACTTATGTCACTGCCGTGAAAGCGACGATATTATGTCAGCACTTTTGCTGAATACTTCAAAAGGTGTGTTTGTTTCAACAATCTTTCAAATGCTAGAATGAATCATCGAAAACTACTGACGGATATTATTTTTTAGATGTTATTAGAATTGACAACAAAAACAGTGACAACCAATCTGACAGCTTTGGCATTTCTTCAAAAGTAGGTACCTACCTAAAAACTTCAGATAGCGCTTCACACGCTCCAACGGTGCCGCCTATTTACTAAATATCATACTCAAACAGTAATGGCATAGAATTATTTTTCTAATAAAGTCAGTAAACTGGTTATTTCCATAATTTGAATGGGTTTCTGTATCATATTTTAAAGTTCTGTAGGTACTTTTTTGAAAATGGTTTTGTGAGCAAATATTTTCCTAAGAAGAAAATAGTGGAAAAGTAATCATTTTGATAAAGGTACGTTAACGGAATTAATGGGAGGAGTAAAGGACAAGTACCTATTGAGGTTTTTAACGAAATGTCAGTGTCACTTGACAGCTGAGCATTTCTCAGTTAACTAAATTCTGACTAACTGGTAACCCAATTAACCAACCCAATTAACCTTCTTTACAACTGAATTGTTCTAGGAATTGCCATAAATTTGTGTTTAAACTTAAAAAAAAACATCGTTTTTGTAAGTTCTCGTTTCTTATTAAATGTCCGTCCCTGTATTTTCGGATTACCTGGTACGTATTGTTATTCAATGCTGTTCCAATTCTTTACTCTACTGAAAATTTGCATACTTTTTATTTCACAAACTACATCTACGTACAATTAGAAAAACCTGGGGGCAGATTCCGTATATCAATGATCGTCTGAACGATATCGTTTTGGAAACTTTAATCACCATTAGAAGTTATAATCTGCTCGAATTTTTTTGAATATCGTCAGCTTTCATTACATTTGTGAGAAATGAACTGGATTAACCTCTCGAACTTGTAATTTTAGCACTTAGTTGCTAGTTTTGGGTTCTATCGTTTCGACGATAATCGTTTGAAAAGTTACGGAATGAGTGCCCAGCTTAATGTCAAAAATTTGACAGGAAATACTCATTAGTCCTAAAAACAACAACATTAACCTTAAAATCAAAAGAAGGAGTGAAATGGAGACTTTCCTGTCATGAGATCTATCTCATAATTATGATAAATATCTTTTTGGGCAATGGAAACCCATAAAAGAATTTATATAGGTAGGTGCGGAGTGCATTTAATATTTCAAAATTTGTCCATTTGCTTATCATTGTGGTTCCACCATTTTTTGTCAGTTCATTTCGTATTGACAGTTGTTGCGAATACTTTTATGAATGTTTATGCATTTCAATTTCAAATGCATAAACATAAATTCCTGCTCTCTGAGAGACTTTTGCTGCATTGAATTTGACAGATTTAGAGTTCCCTCGTAAAAGTACGCGAACAGACCTAATACTCGTACTAATGTGGTATTCGATTGGGCTTCTTCAGATTCGCTGTCATATTTTAGATTTCGTGTGCATAATAGAACATAAAACGACACTTGCTTTTTTTGTGTTGAAATTCGTGCGATTCGAATATGTGTAGCTTTCAACACTTTTCAAAGCGTTTTCCATTCACCGGTTGAATTTTATATTAAAACGTTCGAAATTTACGTCCCGATTGATTTCTAAATATTTAAACATAAGTAATTTATAAAAATACATTCACCCAACCTTTCTTTGCTGAAGAAAAAAATTCACGAAAATGTAAATAAACTCCACCAGTTGTCAAACTCAAACGCACTTGTATTGGTAAATATCTGAACCAAATCTGAGAAAAAATCCAGATTCGCAAAAGTGTTCTGAAATCTGAAAAAGATTGCTTTTTGTACCAAACGAACAAAAAAAGTGCTCTGAGAGCACCCAATCGCAATGTTAAAAATGACAGTTTGATTTGACAGTTATCATTATTGCCAGATCTATCAGTCAGAAAAAAAAAAATAATGAAAATATTTTCACACCAAACTTCCGCCCTTCGTACTGTTAAACCAAAATGACAGAGCAAATTTTCTAGCCTAGACAAAATTCTGATGCACGGTTGTTCTCCCACGTATTTGACAAGCTAATCAAAATGGCCAAGTGTCAAATTCAGATTACGTACATTTTTGTCCACCAAATATCTCATACAAACTCTTTCACCCATCAATTCAAATTAGATCAAGTTTAACCTCTATTCACTTGCAAATTATTGACAATCGACGATAAGTCACAGTGCTGAATGGATTGTATGTTCCGTCATTGTACAGTCGTAAAACTAAGTGCTCCATTTGTGCTCATAAATTACTAATTTCTAAAGGCAACAGTCGGGATTTATTTTGCTTCCATTATTTCAAGTGCTCAGAGGTGCACTTATTTATTTAAGTGCAACACCGGTATGGAATTTTGATTTTCCATAAAAGCTCAGATTTTAGACTGGAATAATAAAGCAGTTTGCATATTCCGATTAAGCAAAGTGCAATAAATCCGTTTATTTGGGTCATTTCAATGTTCTGTCAGTTCTAATCAACATTAAGCGTGGCAACGAATAAATTTCTACACGTCCTGAAATTGTGTTCATGTCTTTATTAGTCTGAATGGTCAATACAACTTTTTTTTCTTTCTTTTTTTTTGGAGAGCTTAATTTTTTTGCTATGTATGTAGAGTCATTTGAACGAGTCTCATTTGAAGCTCTGTAAACTATCACAATACAGCACGGCAAAGAGGTGATTGATTTTGGTAGGTAGTTCCTCAACTGGATCGAGTGGAAGGGTATAATAAATTGTGCGATAAACCTGTTCAAACTGAATACCGTAAATCGGTTCATTTGCTCTAAAGCTAATTGGTTTCTTATTTTTATTATTTGATTCGAACGTCGTCGCGTCGTCAACCTGGCACGGCATGCTCTTGCGAGTGGCATTCCACACACCATTTCTAATCCGGTCTTGCTAGTTTGCAAACTTGTAGTGATTCCTTTCATTAAATTGTCTCAAATATGCCCATAATAATATCTCTCATTATAAGAGAGACTTACATGCGTCTTCTTTCATCTTCTCCAACGGCCTCAAATGCCTAATAAGGAGCCTCATCCTTAGCATTACCGGTTCAAGCTATCGACAAATTATGCGCTCATACTTGGGTAGTACATCTGTTTCCATATTTCAATTTGAGCCAACGTCAATTTCTGAAACGGATTTTCTTAAAAAAAAAATACATGCTCACTTGCCGGCCCCACATTGCCGTGTTGTTCCACATTCCCCCTGGCTGGATCTTGGGGACTCAATTTGTGCGAGTACAACCGAAGAGAGACGACTGACTTTCCGTTCATTAAACCCGATTTTCTTTCTTTTTTTTGCTGTTCACATTTGTACAGTCTTCTATTCTGCGCCTCGCGCCTGCTTTTGCATCCACACTGTACTGTGGTGCACACAGGGCTATACTTCTTGGCTTCGCTGTGCTGCCGTTTTTTATTCCTTTGCGTGTTATTCGCTTGTTTTTTTTTTTTTTTTTTTTTTTCTTATGGTGGATGCATTTTTATTCTACACACTAGTAGCCAGCCGACTTGAGACGAGCAGCAGCACCACCACCACCACTACCAACACCATGGGGCTACTTTCAGTACGTCCCCCCAGACCTGCATCGCTGCATACTTCTTTGCACATAAATACTCGTACTTAGTAGCATAAAAATGTATGCTAACTTGCTTAATGCTATTTAGAATTTGTTCCTTTTTTTTTCCTTTGCATTTTATGTACCTATCTATACTGCGTGCGTGCGGCAGCTCGACCGGGGGCAGAACGGGACAGGCTAACACCCAATAAAATATGCGAGTCAATGTTTAGATAACATCGTCGATGTTATTTCTATTCTGGATTTATTTCGGTGTACTGCCACTAATTTGCTTGGCGTTTCTATGGAAACTTTTTGTTTATAAACTATTTATTTATGTATTGCTGTTAGCTGTCTGTTGGCTTGTCTGACGACTCGGCCTGGTCCGGCAAATGTGTGTGCACAGTGATTTCCTTACTTTATTACCTGGCCGAAATGGAGGAGTGTTTGAAGTTTGGGAAATTGTTTTCATTTTTTTAAACCCCCCCTAAAATGGCGCCCGCACCGCTTTCAGTATTCTACCTATCGAAACATTTTAGTTGTACAAAAGAAAAAAAAAAAAAAAAAATTGTTTCTCTGCAGAAAATTAAACAGATTTTTCGGCAGTACACGTAATGATTTTTTATATTTTTTCATACTGACTTATCGGTCGGAGATTTATATAAGTTTGAGTGGTTTAATAATTTAAATTGACTTCTGGGTTCTGGCTCCGGGGGCCCCAAGGTATGTGGTACAGTCAGTATTGGAATGAGGAAGGAAGGAAGTAGGTAAATATTCAGAATATACCACTGGGAGTATGATTACATTTTTTTTAATGGATTTTTTATTCATGACCGAAAAAAAGCGTATAAACAGAGGCTACATTTCGTATACGTGTATACCAGATGATGAACATGTGGAGCAGGTTGTTAAATAATTATGAAAATATCTTGGAATTTTTAAGCTAATTGTAAGCAAATTTAAAAGTGACATTGTGACACATCACTCTATGTTGAGTTGACAAGCAGTTGAAGACAAACATTAAAGGCCATTTACTGATAGGAGTCATAGCGATTTAAGTTACACATAAAATCGTATTTGACACACTGTTTATGATGTATTGATGTGCAAAAAGGAGCTCATAGGGTACATATTTATGTAGAACTTAGTTATGAGTCGTATCAGCAAACAGGCCGAAATGACTCAGTGTTCTTCGTATTTTCAGATAATGAACTGTCTTCGTCTTTATAACTTTGGGTTTGTCGAATATTTTGGCATGCATTTGAGGGGAGTACCTATTGAAAATAGAAACGATTTGAATGGAAAGCTTATGAAACGTGTTATTCTCTAAAAATTAGTTGAAATTGCTACCAAAAGTTTTTAAAAAAGTCGAAAAATTCACCAGTGACAGCTTGCTTTATCTGAAGAACGTGATACTTTCTAAAAACTAGTCGAAATTGTTACCAAAAGTGTTTAAAACCAGCAGAGAAATGCACCACTGACAGCTTGCTTTATCTTACCGATGTCATCAGCTAATGCAAATATTTTTAATCTTACAAATTTCGTACAATCGGTTGATGGACGATGATGCAGAATTTACATGACAGCTCGTCACATTGTCAAAGTCCTTTTTTGGCAATAGATATTTGCTGGGCATTGCTTCTGACATGAATGGACCAACGTCTGAGATGTGACACTCTATATAACACGTCTGATATGTAAATGCTGTCGCAGACCTTAAATCATCAAATGTCAAATGTTAAACGATCAACTGTTTGAATATTGATCTCGAAGTTTATTAGACTGCTCCTGGAAAGTACTGCACCAATTTATTTAACAAGGAACTTTCTAGTTAAAAATGGACATAGTACATTCCTAGTTTGGTAGCAGATAATAACACAAATAGTGTAATAGATCAAAACTGTCAGTGTAGAAATAAAGTGTCTAAGACATTAGAATTTAAGTTTCTTGTTTGTCGTATTATTGTTTATTTATTACTTAACGTATATAATATTTTGTCATAGTGTTAAATAACAATTGTTCACATCGGTTTTTTAGTTTTTTTTTTTAATAAACAAATATACGTTTTTTAAGAAGTGTTGTGCGGAATCTCTGTAGCCAGACAATATCTCAACGTCCGACCGTCGTCATTTAATGTCTTCTTCTAAATTATAGCACATTTTTAGTACAGTAGTTATATTTTTAAATTGCCATAACATTGTCTGTCAAAGGCCGTGTTTTTTTGAGCCTCGTTCTCAGCAAAGCAAGGTAAAGTAGGATTTTTAAAACGCAATTACAACAACTACTGCGAGTTCTCGAAGTGTCAAGTAGAGCGTAGTTTTTGTAATTGCGTACTGAAAATCCTACTTTACTACGCTTTGCTGAGATCCAAGCTAAAAAAAAACGCGCTTAAAGGAGGATATGGGATATAAGAACCGCTGAAATATTTTACAGAATTTTTCATGCTCTATCGAAATTGCGAAATGTACATTAAAGTAAAAAATTGGCATCACTGTTAATAGAAAGCGATTTAGCTACCAATGGCAAACTCTAGTATGGATTTTAATTTTTACGGAAACTTACAGTTGTTTCATTTTTAGTGGAGAGCTTAGCTACAGTGACCCCTTAAATTCGAAGTCCCAATTATAAAATTGTCATGCGCTGCAAAACTGAAACGTCAAAGAAATTCCTTTTTTTTTTACGTTTTCTGTGACTGAGATGGAAATTGGTGAAGGAAAACAAAAAAGCGAAGGTAAAAATGTCAAATTATTGAAATACAACAACGCTCAACAGAAAACAGATTATTGAAGATATAATCTGTCACATAGATGAAGATAAATACATACCCACTAATTTTAGCTAAACCGGACAATGACATTTCTGTCCGGGGTAAAATCAAAAGATCTTAATTGCCCGTCATCGGCATCTTCTTTGTTGTGCTTTAACATCCTATCTGATCCACATCAGTGCATGTATTCTAGTTTGACGTTTCCGAATTTACCTCATATGTATGTACACTGTTCGAGTGTTAGATGTATTTGTTTATGATTACATCGATCACGTCCTCACCCAGTTTGACGCAATTATAAATCCGCAGACTCTACCTGCTTAGTGCAAAAACAATTTATGTAGCTACATTCACAGCATACAAACATTTCTGGTACGATCGTCACTATCGCGTGCTAATACGTGTCTGACAGCCAAGAGTCGACCTCATTTGGCGTAGTTACGTCTGGTTTTCTTCTTCCCGGTAGTGGTTCGCTGTTGCCATCTCTGGCCTACCACAATGATTCTCGATCAGGCGTGACTACTGAATAGTCAATATTGGAAGTTAGTAAAAGAAGCGAATGCCACTTTCTTATCAAAGGAATCAAGCTCAGATTACGGATACGGATACAAACAAATGAAAACAAACAAATTTGTTCAAGACAATTTGTGATAAGCATATGCAACCAATTCAGCAGTATCGTATAACGATACTAGTGTCGCTGACCTCTTTATCACAAACGCTGGGCGATAGACAGCAACAGAAACAAGAAAACATCACAGAAATGTGTCTCGTCGTGTGGTGAATCATTATAAATTTAGATGAGACTGACGCAGAGTGTTGTCGTGATCTTCTTATTGCTTTATACGGATATCTGTCTGCAACTGTTTCGAATGCAAAAGTTCTCAAATTACCTAAGCAGTGGCGGGGTTTTGTTATCGGGGGTATTTTTGTGCCTTACCACTTGATTTTATCTCGGTTTTTGAGTGAAAGAAGTGTTTTTGACACGTCTTGGGGATGTTCTTTCATACAGATTTTTTGTTTTGTAGTAGTTGAGACTCATCATAAGGGGATTGGCAGAATAAAAACGTTTTCACTACCTGTTTTTGTCCATTCAAATATTTAAGTAAGCAATGAATACGTTTCCTGATTCATTGACTACGATATTTCACTCCAACTCCAAAAATTAAGTCGGCAGCGGTAAAATGTCAAAATGGAACACTTTGAAACAGAACATTCAGATTTCAATTGGACCTGGGACTACAATGAGAGATCTTCTCTACTTCAATCGTTATTTATGTACCTTTCTCTTTTTAACAGTCGGCGCTTATGTAAACATTGAATCTTGACTGATTTAAGCTAAGATTACACGTGTCATTTTTCGTGACAAATTTTGACATACTGACGTCACAAAACTTAGCGCTTTGTATTGTCACTCGTGTGTCTCTCGCGAAGACAGTGTTCAGCCAGATGCTTGACACACGATCACACGTAGTGACACATTTAGGAACGTACGTCATAATAACGTCGGCGTGTCAAAATTTGCAACGAAAAATGACACGTGTCATCTTAGCTTTAGATTTTGTCTCATGGGCCCTAATTTTTCTGACAGTTATCGTAAGGAATCCCTCCAAAGCTATAGCAAGTCAATGGGAAAGTAACGAGTATGAAAGCAGTATCCATATCCAGTTCACTCCCCAGAAATAAAATAAAAACTGTAGATAATCCAATAAAGTCGACCGCAAAATATGTTGTTATTTTTGGCTGTCAAAGTTCTCATACAGATATCGTTCCGACGATCATCTTTTTACGCGGTTTGCTAGCTAAAAACTGTGTTTAAGAACCGTAGTTAACCGAACAAATCAACGTGACTGAATAACATCCCTGCGTCTGCCATATATTTGCTGTCAAGTTGACTATTTGTGACAATCATGCGGAGTTCGTCAGTTGTTTAGAAAAAACACGTCCACTATAGCCTATGGTCCAAAGAAAATAGGAAGACTGGAAGTAGGTATACTTGTTTTCAGTGGTTGTTGGAACCCGATTTTTTGATAACAAAAATTACGACTTTTCAAAACAAGTTTAGATGATACGGAGGAGTTCTTTTGATGATAGTTTGTCAAACAATGCTGCGTAGAAATGCTAAAAAAACTGTCAAAATTAGCACCGCGGCTTAAAAGTTATACCAATTGATAGTAGATCTATGTAAACAGAGTACCTACACCCATATTTTTAGAAGGTTTTCAGACAGCAGCCGCTTTTCGGCTTCTTCCTATTTCAATGTGCAATTGCAAACAAGATCGCTCATCTGCACTTCTTTCTTATTCTAGTGGAGTACACCAAAATGTTTGTAAAATAACGGGAAGTGACATTTTCTGGATGAATTAATGTAAACTGAATGCAAGCCTATAGCCGACTGCTAAATTAACAAAACAGTAGGTCAAGTCTTGTGTGGAAGTGCTGATTAAAAAAAACTTCACCGATATTTTTTTAAACTCAACAGTTTTCCAAACAGCGAAACTAGGTCTGAAAATATCATTGCTGAGTCTAAAGGTTGTCGGCTGAAGCTGAAGCATGGAAAATAATTTTCAAACTCAAAGCGTCAACAGTTTTTATATACAAAGACACACCCCTGTCAGATCTTATTGCTTTGGTAAGCAGGAAAATGTCTGCTTTATTGCATGTTCTCTATTTTTTGTTGATAAAAAATGGCAGCTAATCGGCCCTAGCGAGGTATCCGTCGGAACGGAAAATTCTCCGATTTTATACGATTCGGAGGATTTTCGCTGCGAGGTATTCTTTGGAACAACTGTTCGGAAAATTGTTCCGACGATTTGTAACGCATATCGGCGAATTACGTTGAAGTGCGATAAGGTGCATTTTTTGTTAACTTTTTGACAGCTAGATTCCGATATCCTCCGACAGAAATTGGCTGCGGAATTTGTTTACGATTTGGAGTGCGGTGCGGTGCGGTGCGCCATCGCAATTGCTTATTTCTCTTCCGAAGTCGGACACCTCGAATGGAATCTGAGCCTTCGAAAGAGTATGCGTTGCGGAGAATTTCCTGTTCCGACGGATATACGTCGCTAGGGCCGAAAAAACCTAAATTGAATCTTTCCAATGACTTGCAACCAACCAAAAGCCTAAATGTGACACTTTGCTACTCTCTCTAATCTCGTACAAAATACGTCTCACAACTGACATCGTTGTGTGAAAATTTGAGTGAAAAGATTCACATTTTCCTATTGACACTGCGGTGTTAATGCGCTAATGGGCGAATTCACGACACCAACTCAAATCATCCGAAAAGCAGTACATACCCAGATTCATATGGAACCCCTTGACCTAAATTTTTCTTACCGAAATTTCACTTACCCGAATCACTTTCACGACTCAGCAGTTCATTGTCCTAAAGAAAAAAAGAAAGAAAAAAATGAACCACAAACACACGCACACGAGCGCGCAATTCATAATTCCACCATGACATTCAATTACTACACACGAATTTGCTTTCCAACGTCAACGAGTCTTGAGATATTCGGGCGGGACAAATTTACAAATTTAAGGTTTAAGTCAGTCTGTTTAACACGCCGTCAAAAATTATCAATCTAATGCGATAAACTCGCACACAGCTGTGTGCGTTAATTATTCAAGCTGATATCGTTGCTATAAGCTTTGCGGTGCTGCTATGGTTGCAGTTCGGTCATTGCACCGCGCACGTAATGTCAACACCACAACCTGTTCTGTGCAAATATTGAGCGCGCCGTCTTTTTGCACTCGAGTTGAATGAAAGTATCAACACAAATAGCGAATGCTGGCTGCCATTCAATTCTTATCAGTGGGTAAACTCAACTTTGGACGCGCATTAGAGTCGAGAGTTATTCCGCGTACAGTGTACACACATCTGCCCGGTTGAACTTTGAGATGGTAAGAAAAATATCGCCCCCCTAGGCAGCCAGAGCCGGTCACATGTTGTGAAACCGGAGCAAAAGACTTTGCACAACCGCTGTATGCGAATGCGAAATTTACCATAAAATTGTCAAATTGCACTTTTTTTTTTGTCTGCGTGCGGTGTTGCTCTACATCTGGCTACACTCAATCTCACACAGCAAGTGCAGCAGGCGGTACAAGGTACAACCACCATCCACCACCAAGCCAACGATTATTGCAACACTCATAATTAATCTCCATTCTCTTAGCACATTTCATGCGTGTCCCATAACAAGAAGACATGTCAAACCGCATCAGACCAGCATCACACACACATACAGAGATTTGAAATGCAACTTTTGGACTGTGTGAGGGTATAAGTATTGCTGCTGGGAGCTCGGTGCTGCTGCGCTGGTACTTGATTCCACATGGAACCGGCTTTGGAATGAAAGCATTACTATTACTTGCTTGGCTAGCTTTAGGCGCAAAAATCTAACACGAGTGTAGGAACAGAGCGGGCTGTATTCTGCAAGATATACGCCGTGTCTAGTGCAGCACACATCGCTCCAGCATTCCGTTTATAACTCGTTGCATCTAAGTGCACAGATTACTTTGTGTTGGTCGTTGTTGTCGATGCCGGCACCGCCCGACCGCCTTCTGGAAAACCTCTTCTCGCGGGTGCTACTGTTACATTCACATTCAACATTCCCGGTCTCGTCGGTATGAAGATTTTTCTTCTTTTCACCATTTTCATTCTTTCTTCATCTTTTTTTTTCTGAATTGCATTTTGTGTGCGGATTTTCTCGGAGAATATGTGAGAATTGGCACTATAGCGCGACTTGATTAAAACAGCTGGACGAGTTCTTCTTCATCGCCATCATTATCATTACGGATGTGGGAAAGCGCATAAATGCCGTTATATCTAGTCCCGCAGTGGTCGTAGAATCATCGTCTTGGAAAAAGAAAAGAAAATATAAATGGCAACGGCAGCAGCAGCATTCTTAATGCTTCTCTCGCTCAGGGGGAGGGGGCTTGCACTCCTCTTGATGCGCGTTCCACATCTGGGTTTCATTCAATCTCAATTATTCGGATTTGTGTCGTCTCCGCGGTGCTCCACCACAAGCAAAATAAACTTTATTGTCGTGCTGAACTTAATTTGTTAACAAAAAAAGAGATTTTTTCTTTTTTTTTTTTCGAATAATTTTCACTGTCAAGTGGAGACGATGAGCGGCGGCCATGCAATGGGGCGAGAGATGCCGCCCGATATGATGGCTGCACAATGGAGACGATGGTGTAGTGGGCATGTGAGCATACATTACGGAGAATTGCATCAATTGAAGGCAAATCAGCGTTGAAGTTTGTGAAACATAAACCTCAGTAAGAATGAGTGTTTTGGCAAAGTTTGTTGAAACCCGCGCAGATAGGTGCCGCTTACAGTTGGAGTTTTGTTTCACAGTAGAACATGAAATCTGACACCTGCTTGCCAGTTAGAGATACCATCAGATATAGTGGTCCTGATCACGCTCGGATCGTGTGTTTGTGTCGATTAAAGAATGTTCAGTCTGGTTAGATCTGGTTGAATACACGTTATATGAGATATGACAGCTGTCGTGGCATTTCTGTCGATTCTTATCGGCAGATAAGTTAGCTATTGGGAATCACCAATGATTATTGGACATGGATGGACTGTTCCCATCCACTTATGTACTCACGGACAGTCAAGCAGCACTTAGAGCTCCATAGAAGTGTCGGTTCAGCTTTGAAACCAAGTAGCACTATGATGTGCCTATCTTGGAACCCTATAAACTGATACCTTATTGACCTTAAATCAGTCATGCACTGCTACAGCTCCATGGAAACTTCCAAAAGAATGCAGTAAAACTTGGTGGGTGACAGGGCCTGTTACATAGGTTAGGTTTGGTTGGATTGAGTGGGGTTGTGAGATTGTCAAAAACACCAGCCACCTTAGCGGGCCCATTTCCATCTCCAGGGAGCCTATATTATGTTTGTCAAAACCGTAAAGAAGGTGACTCCACAAAGTCTTAACTTGCTAGTGTTAGAAGAGTATGATGAATGGTTCCCTGGATATAGCAGTGGGTCCGATAAGGTGGCTGGTTTTTTGTGACGACCTCACAATCTCTCGTAGTTCCAGACTTGTCGTCGAAAATATGAACTTGTTGGAAGTTAGCAAGTAAAGACACCTTCTTTACGGTTCCGACAACCATAATATAAACTGTCGATAAACAAAAGAAGTCATTCAAAAAATCACAACCATCAGACGACCCTCTTAAGTGATTTGCCTCGAACGCGGCATAAAGGCGAAGGAAGGAAACGAAAAAGCTGTTAAACTGGGAAGAAAAGTCGGTCACTGCCTCAGAACCTTTCTGCTTCGACATCGACGAAGCATATTAAAATGCAAGCCCAGCAATCAGGGGTTGGAAAGACAGAGTGTTTCTTTTCGATGGGAATAACCCCGGGCTCTGGCAGCTGAAACAGCAATTACGCCTTTCTGTTATAGATCAAGAGAATACTTAAAGCAAGTCATGATCGGGCTAGTGGTTTCTTTATACTGGTCACTGCTACCTTCGATATCCAGTAACACAAAAGCGGTCTAATTTCAGTGACTGAATGTCGCCTTAAGAAAGAAGGCCGCATACTTCATGAATAAACATGGCTCTAAATGCTGTGAAGTTGCACTATTCCTTTGGAAATAGTCGGTGTCTTGAAGAGCTATACAAAATAACTCCACTCAATAGAGAGATCCTCATCTTCTTAAGGGGAATCCAATGTCTGCTAGCCTTCTACGCACTGAATTTGAGAAAGAAAAGATATTCCTGGTTCAGTTCCAGTTCCCAGTTCTGAACAAATAAGTCTGAAATCACTATTCCATTTTGCTGTGAACCCTACTCAGTTAAAGGTCTTTCCAAGATTCCAGTTGAAGCTGACAGGATAAGAGCTCTGTAGAGCTTGCATTTCTACCTCTGATCTAGGCTTCGCCAAACCTAAATTCTTCGCCGGCTCCACACTACAGGATCATTCACAGTCGGGTCATGTTCATCCCGAAGTAGATATCTCGAAGATGCTGCTTTCAATAGCGACAAGTTGGGCATATGTTGTGGACAAATATTTCCTTGTTGACAGCAAGTACGCACTTTCTTTTCTTTTCTTTGTCGGAGCACTCAGACACAACTACTGGTCCATTGTACTGCCAAACAGACACCTTACTTTTTTGTACTTAGTTTTCCCGTCTTACGAAGAAAGATGAGAAGGACCTATAATGATGATGAGCTTAGATGTTTGGCACTCACCACGTCAGCCCCAGAAATCCGCCACCTGATGCGAGCAAAGGCAGGACAGCAACAGAGGAAGTGTTCCGCTGTATCGTCGTCCTCTCCACAAGCCGAAAACATTAAGGTGTTTGGCAAAAGCTTGGTGGCCTGAAAGGGCGCCCACAAGCAGTCTACAGGCGATTCTCCTGAGAGACAGAAGGAAAGACGCTGACCTTTTGCAGATGTCCGGACGCAGACGTTTGTTCTGCCCACATCCAGAGCAGCCACTCCAACGACACTCGTGTTCGCGAGAAACCCAAGTATCAATGGATGACTTAACCACCGATGTAGGCTGATCCAACGCTGGTTCAGGCCCTGAGAATGCTTCTTCTGAACCCAGCCTTGCAAGTTCAAGTTTAAGAACACTTAAATAAAGTAGATACTTGCTCTCGTCCTTGTTCAATTTAAGACCAATCAACCTTACCTGTTCTTTAGTCGCTGTGAAAGACTCGTTGCACCTTAACGTTCACTCGGCTACAGAGAAAGACTCGTTGATCGGACTGCTATGGTGCCCACTATTTTATGAGCGCCTAAGTACTCAACCTCCTAGCAAAGAAAACGCAAAAAAGCTATTCTCACTTCATTAAATTAAAAACAAAAAAAAACAAAAATCAAGATTGTCAAGCATTTAGCGTCTGAAATTCATAACAATAGAACATCACATCAGACTACCTTCAAGCTGATTATATCACACTCCCACTGTACGTACAATAGTTGATCAATTCCCACATGCGAATAGGTGCGTCCAAAACGATCCGATCTCCTCTGATCTGCACTGAATGTAAATAAGACGTTTCACGCAAAAATATCTCTGATTCATACCTAGTCTACTCGCTTGTCAGCTGAAAATATTTTCTACGTTGTTGTCACAGATCAAATTAGCGCATATTATCGACAGCACATTTGTTACTGACATCTGCCGTCGGCTACTGGTTAGGGCGAATCAAATGTCCCCAAAATATCTCACGTGATTCACATCCAGTGTGTTGTGACGTTTTTTACGAGTTTGATTATAATATTCAAAATTCAACGAAAAGGCGCACAGCCATTAAATTGACGATTCGATTAACAGATCAACGGCTCTATTATTATTATTTAAATTCCATCTACAACCACTCATAAATCTCTCATAAATAATTTTGGTTAATAATTCTGCTCTGCCGCGCCACTACCCACTATACAGTATACACCTCCCCATCAACACCGACTCACAACACTCTTCTGTCGTCGCCGTGGATATAGCAAATAAAGCATTTTGCTCGAGCGTCTACTCACTGTGCCGGAACAACATGTTTTAATTAATGCAATACTATTTCTTGGCGCGATACAGTTAGACAGGCAATTGCTGCATACAAAGACTTATCTCCGGCTGCATATTATATTTTATATAGTTGAGTTTTTTTTGTTCGTTTTATTGGTTTTCATCACTTCAATCTGCCTGTCTAATTACTGACTCGTTTTTCTTGTTCTCATTCTAGGTGCACCGAATAAAACGTACCCGAAGAAGAAGAAGAAACATTCTAAATACGACCAAGCATCAGTGTGACTACAGTATTGCTCGTTAAAAATAAAACAAAAGAAAAACAAATCTCGTTGCTTCGTTAATTTTGCATTTTTGTTGTTGTTTCTCTCTCGCAAAAAAAAAAAAAAAAATAATAATAATAGTGGAATATAACATTTTTACTACATAATAATTACTATTGCATTTTTTTATGTAAATCAAACAAAAACAAAAGAGTACCGGGATACAAGACAGCTACTTACAACAAAAACAACAACAACAGCAACAACACACATCTATTTATTTAGAGATTTAAGAAAAGAAAGTTCATATACGTATACACATATATAAGCAAATATATATATATATATATAGAGAGACAGATATTTAAAGAAGAAAGGAGCAAAAAGCAGCAATGGAAGACAATAATACTAACACGCCAATCCGAGATGACCCATCGGTTACACTCACAATAAGGCTGATTATGCAAGGAAAGGTATGTAGAGCATATGTTAATCGATTTGGTAACTACTCGTATTTAGCGGATTAGCTGTGAAGGCTTTTAAATTTTAGTTTATCACCACCGCGGTAGGTGTATGCTGCTGTGCAATGGTTGCCAGATGCGGTGTCAATTAAATTAGAATCGTTGTGTTGAAAGGCTCTTTATGGCTGTTTTGTACTAAATTTAACAAGTTGTACTTATGGCTTGTTAAATATTGATACAACTGTCAGGACAGATAATGGGATGACCCATATTGAGAAGTTGGTAAACATTTGTACGGCTTCCTGGTGTGATGTGTATTTTGCTTTCATTGGTGAGGGCTGCTTTCAGTTCAGACTTCATTCGGTTGTTCAATGAAATCTACTGCTAAGGTGTGAGGAAGAGTTGAATGCGATTAATGGATTGTCCTCTGACCTTTAGCCACTTGTCAATGTGTTTAGTTAAATAACCCTTTTGACTGGGGGTAGGATGGAATGAGAAAGGAAATGGGAAAATCTACCCGCACTTGATCTAATAAAGCTTGGGGAAAATTGGGTATATATTTTTCAGTTAGTGGATACAACAGTTTTTAAACTAGAAAACGCTTCAAGATGCTTAGGAAATAAAACCTTGGAAATTTACTTTGTTTATTTTCGAACTAAAGAAGTACAGTCGGACCCGCTTATTTGAAACTCGTTTAATTGAAAACCCTGCTTATATGTAAAATTTAATTTGTCCCCGTGTACTTTTTTTAAGTTATCCGAAGTCCGTTTAAATGAAAAACCCGGTTAATTGAAATTAAAGTAACGGTTTTTTCTCATTTCATTTAAACGGGTTCGACTGTACAGGAAACCAATCTTTCGTTATCGACGTACCTAATATCGGATTACTTTGATGTTGCTTGTTACACAAAATAAGGCACAGAATCGAGTCAGTCCGGATGTCTTTTCAGCTGAATTACAGATGCATATCTACTCCCACGTAACACAGTGGCTTAGTGGTTAGTGTGTTGGACTACTAAGCGAGGGGTCGAGGTTCGAATACCGCAAAAAACCCGACTTCCAACTTAGGGTTTTTTCCAATGCGCCAACTCTCGCGAACGTCGGACAAACATCCGAGAGTATAACTGTCTTGAAAGAGCTTCTCAATTAGCCGTTTGGAGTCGGCATAAAATTGTAGATCCCTTCCATTCGTTCCAAAAATGAAAAACTCGCACAAAACGAATGGTTGTGAGAAGCTAGGCCTCTGGACCTGTCCCCACTAGGTCTTGTTAAAATCACCCAACACGTCTACCAACTGGCAAGAGCTTGATCAATTTGTGTTCAAGTTATGGAGACCTGAGTTCGAATCGTCTTATTTGTGAACGAGCTGTTTTTTTTCATTTTATATCGTAATGTGTAGCTCGTATACTGCTGTCGGTGGTTTGAGCTCGGGTTGGAGCTGTTAAATGGGACTTTGGTCAAGTGCAGGGTGTTCGGCGTGTGCTATTACAGAGGGAGCGAACGTTATCAACAATATTGTCCACCAACAAGTACCTTATTGTTCTTTAAAATCGAAGATGGCCAATACGTGTCCCGTTGACCACTAGTCCACTTGGTCTGTTTGTATACGAATCTTTGAAACAGCATTACTTGCTGGGCTCCTAATCATCGAGTTTTTTTTTTTTTTTTTTTTTGTTTATGTCCCATGCCCAGTGGCTGACACTGCAAACGTACAACCTCCCTGATGAAGGTTAATAAGTCCTAAGTAGCAGAGTCGGTGTACCAGATTATGCTTTTTGGGTCTAGTGTCGGAACACCATTGGCCAAACTATAGCGATGAAGTACACCTACTTCGAATAATTTCCCGTAATCATCGAGTTACTAAAAGACTAAAGGACTTAGGACTTCCCGAAAGGAATGCAGCGACTGCAATACTAGTCGTTTTTTATTATGCCCGCATGATTCATGGTTTACAACAACAGTTGGATCACGTATTATTGTTGTAAACCATGTAAACCAATGATCTATATAGATCATGTTTTCATAATAAAAAACGCCTACTGTAGGTCACTCCTCTCAATGGTTGTAAGATCAACTAATTATTTATGTCAACTGAATATTTTGAGAATGATGAAAGCAATAGGGCATTTTTAAGTCTTTAGCTCTGTTAAGATAGTCGTGATTGGCACTGGGACGCTAACAAAATCATCGCCGAGAATTTACCTTCCACGTGTAGTTTGGGATTCAATTAAGAGTGAGTCGATTGTAGGGCACCAAAACTTATCGAATCGAGTTTCTTTTTACATTTTTCTGCGGAAATGATCGCATTTCCTATAAAATACTTATAATGGAATAGAAGTCTTTTAAAAGACAAGGCAATACCATAACCCCACTGTTACAATTTAGCCCCAACCCTTCATCGTTTTGTCGTACACAATCGCAACCATAATTCCATTTAATCGCTTGTTTCTCAACAACAATCTTAGTCACACTCACGATTTACTCGCAAGTACCAGTTCATTTCAGAATGAAAGAAACAACTGCCATTAATCGTTTATAAAAACAAGTTCATCAAAATCGGTTCAGTTCAGAAGTTCTCCGTATTGTTGTTTGTCTTTCGTTGGTTGCAGAACAAACATGAATTTAGTAGCAATCTCTGTTCCGAGTAAATAACTATAGGTACTCGCTTAAGTGATATAATTTAATTTGTCAACGACCTACCTGAAGTTTTTATTTGTTGTTGTCATGTGTTTTCTACCCTTCGAACAGAAGATCTTAACAACTTGCCTGAGAGTAGTTCCATTTGGAGCTTTCAAAATTGGGTTTTAGTACTAAATTTCAAGATTGTACTCAGATGTTTCTGGTGATCTTTTACTGAACCTAAGTCTAAATACATTTGCGTAGTCAGGGGGGCTTTGCGACGAATATTGTGTCATCTTTGTTTGGGTGACCGGATTTTTTGAAGAGGGCGTGGTTACCCTTGTCGCCCATACCCACATATCTATCATTTGTTCATCGGCTGGTATTTCAGAAGAGTTTCAATTACATCCAAGCAAGCGGTGTCAGAAAATGTTCTCTATCCCAATTTAAGCACTCTAGAAGGTGTCATCACGGGACACTGCATCATAGGGAGACATGCTCTCAGGCTGGGTCTCCCTTCAAACGATTTCTGCAGAAGCTGTATGGATGAGGAGGAGAAGGAGACTGTTCTTCACCTTCTCTGTACGTGTCCAGCACTGTCGTTCCGTAAAAAATTATACCTCGGAGAATATTTCTTCGACAACTCGCAAACATAGGAATAAACTGCCTCCATCGCTTCATTCTTAGCTCCGGCTGTTTGAACGGGTAGTTAAGGAGAACATCGATCAGGTGGTATCACAATGGGCTTACTTTGGCCTAAGTGTGGCTGCACTTGAGGCGGCCTGCCACTAACCTAACCTAACCTAAAGGATGTTTTTTTTTAAATGAAATAAAACAAAAATGATTTTTTTAAATTGACATGAATTTTACTTTATTCGAAAGATAATCTTCTGGCATTATAATTTAAATATGATTTCTGGCATATGACCGCCACGGCCTGGCTCGGACGTACATAGTCTAATCTGGAGGTCCAATTTTCGATGACTTTTTCCAACATTTATGGCCGTATATCGGCAATAACGCGGCGAATGTTGTCCTCCAAGTGGTCAATCGTTTTGGGCTTATCGGCGTAGACTAGCGACTTTACATATCCCCACATAAAATAGTCAAGCGGCGTTAAATCGCACGATCTTGGAGGCCAATTCACGGGTCCGCAACGTGAAACTATGCGGTTAACAAACGTTTCCTTCTATAAGTCAATTGTGGCACGAGCTGTGTGACATGTTGCGCCGTCTTGTTCAAACCACAGCTCCTGCACATCATGTCCTCATGGTTGTTCAATTGATGAACGAAAAAGTCAGTAATCATGGCTCTATAGCGGTCACCATTGACTGTAACGTTCTGGCCAGCATCGTTTTTAAAGAAGTACGGGCCAATTATTCCAACCCTTAAAGCATACCAAACAGTCAGTTTTTGTTTATGTAACGGTGTCTGAACATACACTTGAGGATTATCATCACTCCACATACGGCAGTTTTTTTTTTATTGAAGTGTCCATTCAACCAAAAGTGATCATCATCGCTAAACACCGTAGAATGGACGTAGTGCGCCATACGTATTTCGAACCGAACCATGATTTTCAAAATAAATTTGCACAATTTGGAAGCGTTGTTCAGGCGTCAGTCTATTTATGTTGCAATGCTAAACCAAACTAAAAATAATTCAATTGACAGCTGACAAAATGGCCGCCAATTAAAATAGTGTTGCCAACTAAAAGTTCTTATATCTCTAAAAAAAAAAACGCCCTTTATTTATGAATTGTTGTTTTTCGAGGGAACAACTCTTAACAACAACTCGTAGACACAGTCACTTTTTGGTAGGAATGATAGCTATTTCGAACTAAACCACTAATTCATCATCAGACTCCCTTAAAGTGATTGTTTGAATAGTTTTGAATTCAAGACATTTCTGTTTATCCCCTGTCAAGAAATGAGCTTGCATTTCGATTTTTTTTTTCTCCCATTGACGAAGTGACTACCACTTGCGCCAACTGAGTGACGAGTACAAGCCCGACAACTGGTGATTATAACGGAGTGGAAGACCAACCTCTGTGCGTTGTTGTTGCTACGAGGTGTTTATTTGTCAATTGTCGTTCTCTCGGGTCTTCTTCGCCTATTTAGTTTGATATCGGACTTGGTCACATACATTTCCTGGGCGAGCCGCCTTCCCACTCCCAGTCCCAGTTGTTAAAATTCGGGATGGCAGTCAAAATGCGCGACTATAGGTACCCTGCAAGTCTTCATCAGTACCTACTGATAAAAATGTAGGTCTTCATAGATTTGTATCCCTTCTTTGTCAAAACGAAGCCTACGAGCCAATCTATAACCTCTTCGAAAAGTTCCGTGGACAAAGTGTAAAACCGCATCATCTTCATAAATAGCCCATAGCGATGCATCCTCTCCCAAGTTGAATTGCTCAGCAACCCACTTGAACAGCACAGTTCTAGGAACATTTGAATAATGAGCTGGTGTACCATCACGACTGACTGCAGAGTGTCTTCGTGTCTAAGCACACAGCTCCCATCCGCATGAATAATAAACCAAGATCAATAATAAACCATCGTATCATCGCACAGCATGCCAGCTAATTAATATCTCCACAACTTCTGGATAAGTATCAATTATACGCCATCTAATTGAAATGCAAATTTTATTTATGTGAGCTGCTTCCAAGTCGCTCTCCCCATAAGCGCATTCTCCTCCTGCCAAATCGCTCCATAAATACATAATCACCCCACTGATCAACCAATTTGAATTGATTACACGAAACATATTCGTCGTTGTCTTATATATGTATGTATAAATTTGTTGCCCGAATTTAATTCTTTTCTGCCGACGCACCGCCTTTAGTTTTTGGTCGAAATTTATTATCGGCCGGGCGTAAAGCCAATTCAATGTACGATTTCTCACTCGGCTGTCTATTTTTGCAATTGTAATTTACAATTGCTATTAATTTTTTTTTTGTTTTTATACACAAAAGTTTTCCTTCTTTTTGCATTTGCTTGTAGCTCTTTTTTTTTTATTGTTGGCAATCTCGGAGCGCTCTCAAGTTAAGGGTGTCGTGCTAGTAGTCGACTCTCGCCGCACGAGAATTGATTCAAAAATAACCGCGCAGTTCACACACGAACCCAAACATTTATTCAAGATCAAAAAACACTGTACTACTTGCATTTGCATGCAATTAAAATTGAATAACGTGTGAGTCTGAGTACTGTGCAACGACGACGACAACACGGCAAGGAGGAGGAAGCGCGCGCGATCGAAAGCGCCCGGGACGCGCAACACTTGCAAATGAAAGATTGGATTATTTTTAAGGCAGACATGCGTAGCGTATATGCATCGATAGAGCAAAACAACAACAACAACAGCCGCCATTAGGGTAAAATGACCAAAACAAAAATCAAATCGCAACGAAGAGGACGACGGAAATAAAAATAATCGAGAGCCCGGGCGAATTTTATTTTAATTCAAATTGTTTGCAATTAATTTCTATACAGTGGCCAGTGGCATTGTTGTAAATGTTTTGTGTATCTTCTCGGTGAGAGATTTGTAACCAACCATTACGCAGATGAAAAGGTTTTCAACACGAAAAGAAAAAGTAAAAGACATGTCAACAAAGGAATCTATTGTCGCTGCAACAATTGTAACTGCGAACGCTTCTGAGACAGTGAATGTGTTGGGCGAAGTAGATCGGCAGGAAATACGGCGCTATGTTGATAAAAATCAAACAGAAACCGGCCGTTGTTATCGTATTTTCAACTGCAGGAACGTACAAACATGTGAATCACAATGTATTTGAACGATTGAGTTCATATTGCCTTGAAGATAATGACAAGATGATTAAATTAAGTATTGATAAATGGCACTAGTCTTGGGGGGATTGTAGATAGGGCTGTTTTAACAGGTAATTAATTATCTTGGAAGCGGCAGTTGCAAACACAAAAAGCGGCAGTCGAAGCTGTGTGTAACTTTGTATGCCCTTTGAGTTCTCTGACTGGGAAGGTTTCCCAAATCGGTTAGTCCCTGAATCAGAACTAAATCGTTCTTTAGTTCCACTATGGAGCTATGGAGTCTATGGGCCTTGGTTCCAAAGAGCTATAGCACTGGGGAAATCACCAGACATCTTTCAAGCGGAGGTACACTCCACAGAGATGTATCCGATAATGTCTACGAAGGCAAATTAAAGGTGCCCGCATCTACATCCTCTCAGACAGCCAAACAGCTCTTAAGGCCCTAAGATCGTATTCGGTCAGATCAAAGATGGCTTGGGAATGTTTCAACCTCCTTGAAGATCTGGCCAAGGACAACACAGTCACCGTTGCTTGGTTACCAGGTCATGAGGGAGTTGAGGGCAATGAACGGGTGGTTTGTCTAGCAAGAAGAGGCGCATCACGCCTGTTCACTGGTCCTGAGCCCTACTTCGGGGTACCTTTCAGTTACGTACATTCAAAATTCAGGAAATGGGAAGATGATCACCTTGCCGAATACTGGACGGAATGCAAAGCACAGAGGCAGGCAAAAAGATTCATAAGCCCAGCTCGTAGTAAAACAAGAAATTTACTTGAGCTAAGCAAGGAAGATCTAAGGATCTTAAGGGGTTATCTTACTGGTCACTGTCGACTTTGCGGAGAAGGGGAGGAGACAACGGAACACGTACTCTGCAAATGCCCTGTTGTAGCAAGGGGCAGAGCGATCCATATGCAAGGGGCGTTTTTAAGTCCTGCAGACATACGAAAAATGGAACCAAGAAGGGTTCTGGGGTTTGTAAAGAGCCTCGACAGCTCACTGGGTTAAATAATAGAGGCCAATACAATAGATCTGTTCTGGTCGCAGTGTACAGCGCCTATTACTTACAATTACAATTACAATGCCCTTTGGGTGCTCGATTTGAAGTGTTAGTACAAGGGAGAGGAGGTTTTAAGATACCCCCCTGCCGAGACGCGCTTTTCATACAAAGAGTGCATATCTCAGAACCATTTGGTGCCCTTGTTGCTTGTCGCTATAATAATTAAATCGTTCTAATTTGTTCCTTTTACAATGTCTATACTATACAGTTTGGGAACGTGCCAACGTAGCTCTGGGGTCAAATCGCCTCTTCCGTGAACGAGCTACCCGTTCACGGAATTGAGTTGGTTTTACATGTGAAAAAAAAAACATATTCCGTCACGAAATGCTCGATCACGGAGCACGCGATTCGACCCCTGGTTTCTTAAGTGCACATCTTAAAGCTGATTAGTGATTACTAACTATTTCCAGACCTATTCCGCCTCAACCTTGCAAATGTGCATTGATTTGTCGTCGCATCACTGCGCTGTCTAATATTGACTGAAGGCGACATCTGTTTTTGAAATATGTTTAGTCTGTTGTACAGGTTGTTCATTTGTTCTGGCCTATTTGCCTTATACACAACAAATGTAATCGCTTAATTATTTCCCATTGCCAGTCTTTAACATATTCAAAAGGCGTTCAGTCAGCTTTACATCTAAATAGCACATCACACATCCATCACTGTCAAATTGTCGTTCAAAAATACCCCATTTCTGTGTGTACAGCAATCATGTTCGCTGTCATATCGATTAAACTGTTCAAGTTCTATTTCAACGTTCAGACACATCTCTCATCTTTTTCTATATTTTCTCTTTCTCTTAACAGGAAGTTGGCAGTATTATCGGAAAGAAAGGGGAAATTGTCAATAGATTTCGCGAGGAAGTAAGTTATATTAATACCCCCTTCCCAGTTTCCATGGTTGATTTATCTTGTTTTTTTTTTCCCCTTCACACAGTCTGGAGCCAAAATAAACATATCGGATGGATCTTGCCCGGAACGCATTGTTACAGTGTCTGGTACAACCAGTGCGATTTATTCAGCGTTCACTTTAATAACAAAGAAATTCGAAGAGGTATGTGTAGAGTATATCAAACGTCATTTTAAGCTCATGACTCCTTTTCTTTTAGTGGTGTTCACAGTTCAATGATGTTGGCCCGTCTGGTGGTAAAACTCAAATCCCCATTCGATTGATTGTGCCAGCAAGTCAATGCGGATCGCTTATTGGTGGGTGTTTTTTTTTTGTGTTTCTCTCTTTTAAACCACAGTCATGGACTATATGAATTCATGTTATTTACAGGCAAAGGTGGATCCAAAATCAAAGAGATTCGCAACACAACCGGATGCTCGATTCAAGTTGCCAGCGAGATGTTACCAAACTCAACAGAACGTGCAGTCACATTGAGCGGAACTGCTGAGCAGATCACCCAATGCATCTATCAAATCTGTTTAGTTATGCTTGAGGTGAAAACACCAACATTTCCATATCTCCATTTAAGTAAATCTTGTTTTATTTTTTTATTTTTTTGCAGTCCCCGCCAAAGGGAGCAACAATTCCATACAGACCCAAGCCACAAGTATCCGGACCAGTCATTTTGGCGAACGGACAAGCCTACACAATTCAAGGGAATTACGCTGTGCCCGCACAAGAGGTATACGCGAACCCCAGCTCTTACGTTCCACAAAAGAAATTTATAAATATATATTCTTTCTCCACTTATTCTCTCTTTCTCTCATAATATTATGTAAATCTAAGTTTTCTTTCACATTTTTTTCTTTATGGTTTTGCATTTACATTTGTTTTTGTTTTTTGTTTTTTTTTTTTTCGCTTATGAAACAACAAAAGAAAAGAGAAAAATTAATGAAAAATTAAAACAACTCTTAGTTTTGCACTTAGGACCCTCGCACACACAAATCGCACCACAAAAACAAAAAAAAAGCAAGAGAGTTCTTCTGAGTTCTAAGTTCTCTTATTGGTTAAAACGATATCGAAATAGTTTTAAAATGTGTCGGCGTGCAATTCAACGAGAAATACAAACGTATGTGTTCGCAATGAAGTATTTTAATATTTTTTTTTGTCTCCTTGAAGAGTTTTTTTTTTTTTTTTGATAACGTCCTTCTCCAAAAACTCTCTTTATATATTCTATATATATATATCTCATATACCACATCTTGTTTTTGTTCTTACTCATAGAGAAAAAAAATACGTTCCTTTTGCTGTACTTTTTTTTTTTTTGTAATAAAGAGTTCCACCAAAACCAGTACCATTACCGGCAACATTTTTCCACCACCTCACCGTCATATCAATAATGTACCTATCTCCGTCGTGGTGAAGGTTGTTTTGATTATCTCTCTCTTACTCTCTTGTCCATTTTTTTTTTATATCCAATTGTAGTTGCAGATATACACACTAAAAAAAAAAAAAGTTTTATACTCCATGTTTTGTTGAATAATTTCCTTGTTTTATTTATTTTCAATCGCAGACATTGATGTGGAGAGGACGTTCGATCTTTGTTGTTTTTAAAAATAGTAGTAAAGTTAAATTGTGTCCTTTGTTCAAAAAAATATATACACTCATTCATTACAGCCGGTCCATCCTCCCATAAAAGTTTGTTCAAATCGGCGCATTTTGATAAGTATCGATATCGAGTCGATAGTTAGCCGATAATCGCCTAAAATAGCATGCTGGCCTTCAAAAAGAAGGCGTCTTTTGTACTGCTTGCATCGATTTACGATCGCATTGTCCTTACACGATTCACAGTACAAGTTGAGATTGCTACAGCATCTCGTATGGTTCCATCGTGATAAACACACATCACACAAAATGTTGCAATGCACAACGCCGTACAATTAACGAACCACATATGCAAAAGCCTTTTGTGGCCAACAATAAAAGACCTAACCGGTGTGCTTGCATCATTTTCGGGGAATTATGACTCGTATAAACAGACATTTTAATGTCTGGCAGCTTAAAATTATTGTAAAGACTCTGCCCTTTGCCAGTTGATCTCCCACTGATTTTAAGCAGGATTTTTCGCTATCCACCTGCAGAACTCAAGACGCAACTACTGGTTCAACCAGAAAAACGAGACATCTGGCTTTTTCTCTAACCGTTTGTGTGTCAAGGAAACGTGTATTTTTGAAGAAGCATTTCGTGATATCGGAATCGATTCCAGTTAAGATTGTGGTACCCACAGTAACGTCCTCTATAAGTGGAAGTTCCATGTAGGTACAGTAGCAGCAGCCAGTCCATTCGAACCAACTCGACACCCTGCGCTAATAACCTTTATGGGTGGCTGCTTTATTCTATGAACTCTCAATGGGGGGTATATTAGATGGCCTTGCAAAAATATGACCTAAGGAAAGAAAAGAAAAGATGAAGCATCAGCATCACAACAAATCGCTCTTTAGCAAGTGTCAAAGCCACTTCCATACAACCCCTCTCATCATTCAAACGCAATCATCATTCCAACTAATTTCACTGCAACAATTAAAGGACAAAACTCTTATCAAAATCGAACGTCCCCCCACACAGCATCAATGTCTTTTTTTTTTAATTTTCTGTTAGAAAATAGCAACAAAATAAAATAAATTCTAAAACATACATACTTACGCATACTCTTCATTTCTAATTTATGTTAACTTCTTATTTTTCTTTCGTTCTTTTCTTTGTGCGACAACAATAAAAACAAACAAATATTTCGAATATTTGGAATATACCATAACAAAACTGTATCTCTCCCCAAACAAAATAAACAACACAACAACTGCTACACAAATCTGCAAACCAAAAAAAAAAAAAAAAAATAACTGCATACATCTTTACTACAATAAAAAAAACAAAACGTTCTCAGACCTGTCCAGTATTCCCACTTGCATTGGCCGGTGGTCTACATGGAATTTCAGGTTTGACGGATCCTCTATTAAAGGGGGCGCATTTGACAGGAGCGATACCAGCTGCACATCATCTACAACAATTACCTGATGTGAGTTTTGATCGTTTTGATTGGTGCTGCCACATCCTAAACAGAAAAAATGTAAATCACCTCACCTCTGAATATGCCTCCCCTTTTATTGTAAACACCCGTCCGCCCCCCATATAAAAAAAAAACAACTGCCCGCCTGCCCCATTCTGGTCCATTATATATGAAAAAAATGTATTCTTTTGTTTGTTTGTTACCCGAAATATTTTAATAAAAAAAAAAAAAAAAAACGTTGAACGCCCCCGTATGCCAACCCCTCAGCCCTATATCATACGTATGAGTGTATTTTTTTAGTAAAGGTTTTGATGGTCCATTTTTAATTTTTGTGTATACTGGTTCATTTCATTTAAGAGTGGAAAAAAGAACGGTTTTTGCATTTAAACTTAATGTTGTTTTTTGCTGGTCCTCTTAGAAGTTGGCTTTTCGTTTTATCCAAAGAGTTGTGCTCTCATTTTATTTTTGGTTTCAGTAGTTCTGTGCAAAATCCACCACAGTTAACCAAACTAGTGAAGTGGTTTTGGTTTTCGTTTAGTTGGTCCTTTAAAATGTGGTTCATAGTTTCGATGGTAGATATGTAGTTGAATGTGTAATTCTCCCCCCTCAACCCCCATAAATGTCCTCAGTGTGAACAAGCTGTGAATAACATTTAACACACACAAAAATAAAACTAAAACTAAAACCAATTGAAATGTTTTAATGCTTGGATAACATGGATTCAAATAACATAATACTCGTTCTATATTTAGCATCATCAACTAACAAAAGATATACTAGAAAAAACTAATATTAAGCCTCAACACTGCATAAACTTGAACAATGTAGAATTTATTTATACACATACTTATTACGAGTAGATGAATTGATTTTATAGCGTTTTTTTTTTTTTAATTTTGCTTTCTTAATTTATAGCAGCACCACAAAATGATTATTATTTGCCAATCAGATGGTGTATATCTAAGTTTTTCCATTTATCGCAGCAGTTTCGAACAGGAAAAACTTCGCAGGTGTGTGGAGAGAGTAGGGAAATGGACAGCAATAGGAAGATGTTTTGAAAACTTTGAATATGATATCATTTTTTGTTTATATTTGCTTTCAGTGTTTAGATTCGTTCCTTGTGAAACAGTACAACTAAATAAAACTAGTACGTAAGCCCTTCTAAAAGTCTAATACCCTTTTCACACCGCAGCGAAAACCGTGTATTCGTCGAAAACTCGAAATTGCATTCACACCGAACAATAACCAGTTTTCGTTTGACGTTTCAATCAGCTGTGAGACACTAGTCGTGAAACTTCTGTGTAAACTGTTTTGTTTACAAATTTCGATCGAATTAATTAACAAATAAAATGAATTCAGAGCATTTAAAAATAAAATTAGCCCGTCAATTAGTGTGGAAAATGATTTTCAGTTGTGAATTGTGACATTTGTTCGGTCAGCTGCTCTGCTGAATGTTGCAAAAGGTGCGTTTGTTTCAACAACTCAACGATTGGAAGTCGTTTTCGTGTTTTTTTCGTGGAAAACGACTTTAAGCGACTCGTTTTGAAAACTGAAACATGTATGGGAAAACCTCTGTTTTCGATGAAGTTTTCGAGTATTTTCGGGTCGGTGTGAATAGCGTATAAAGTTACGTTTTTGAGATTTGGACGACCCGGTCTAGCAATTATTAAATGGTCACAGGCAGGACTTGTTATAACTGCTGCTTACACGACGAGAATGAATCCGAATTTAAAAATGGATAAATGGGCAGGTCCCTATAGGACCCTAGGTTTAGCTTGTCAAAATAATTCGCTTCGTGTGGGTTTGTTCTATTTTTTGGACGAATTATGGAGCATTAAGGCTCGTTTTTCTGATCCATTGTACTACCACTCCACTCGTTCGAATTCAGCATAAACCGTAGGTCCCTTTTATCGTCCATCAGAACGAGTGGATAGAGAAGTTTTCTGCAAACAATTACACTCAGATGTTTATCAGAATTTCGCGAAAAATGGAGCCAGGTATAAGGTGTGATTCGTGTTTCTCTGGGGGCTAAACCTGAGAACCCCGGCTCAGTAGTCCAGCACACTAACCACTATTCTCATACAGACGTATATTTCTTTAACTAGTATTGAAGTAAAACGCAGTCGATCGCCTCAAAGAAATTATCACCAAATCTTCAATAGGCTGGGAGAAATCCCTCAGAAGTAAATTCGCTATCGGACTCTGTAGTTCTGTCATAAACCATGGGTCAAGTCACGTAACCTTTAAGACAATCGGCCCTAGCGAGGTGTCTGAGCTCGGAAGAGAAATAAACAATTGCGATGGCGCACCGCACCGCACTCCAATTCGTAAACAAATTCCGCCACTACCTAATTTCTGTCGGAATATATCGGAACCTAGCTGTCAAAAATTTAACAAAAAAATGCACTTCATCGCACTTTAACGTAATTCACTGATATACGGTAGAAAATGTCGGAACAATTCTCCGAACAGTTGTTCCGAAGAATACCTCCCAACAAAAATCCTCTGAATCGTATAAAATCGAAGAATTTTCCATTCCGACGGATACCTCGCTAGGGCCGAATCTTTGTTTGGACGATTCATGATTTACTTAAAGCAACTACTCAACACTAAAGCCTTGAATTTTCTATCCAATTCTGTTCCATTTGTCGCTATAAATCATTGTGATCGAGAAGGCCCATTCTGGCCGTAAAAATTATAGAAAACGACTTCAATTCATACGCAGTCTGATTCCTGAACAATGCAAGAAATTTGGTTTTTGCTGACTGCATATGGAATATTCCCAAACCAGAAGTCGTATAGGATTGTTCAAATTTCGTCAGTAAAAGGCCCTTTTCAGTAAGCACCTTTTTGTTTAATTTACCAATCAGAGAGCATCCGATTTGTGTGAACTAGCTTGTCGATCTCTCATCTAACGTCTTTCAGAAAATCTATTTGAAAGTGTCCTAATGTATACACTCACGAATGTGTGATTCCATCGCGACTGAATCGCCCCATACGTACACGAGGTACCTTTGTACAACGTTCACAAAATGAAGTCGACTTTACATCGTCGCCAAAAACGATTGTTCGTTCACGATTAATCGCCCCCTGTTCAAATTGAACAATCCATCTATAAAGTCTTCTTTTTTACACCAACAATGCGACGGTCCTTCTTCCTTCCGGGTCTTCAAATCGGATCGACAACAAAAACGAGTCTACACGCCAAAGCCGAATTATTCCTCTCCTGACACATCTTAAAATAAATAAGACACATCCAACGCTTTACAACATTTCAAACTGTTTTATTCACAGCTTTTTGCGTATTCCTTGTAAAAAAAACACACCTTCGTTTACCACTTAAAAAATAACAACTCATTTGTACAGAATCGTTTGATCCATTTGTAATATATAAAAACTAAACAACTCCAATACTATAACACTAATGTAAATAATTATACTAATGCTCTTATTTTCGTGTTGATTTGTGTATTTTCTTTTTGGTTTTTCTTATTGATTTCCTTTTGATATGAGCTGTGATTTAACCTTTTCGTTTATACTTCCAAATAACTTTCATATTGACCATGCCAAAAAAAAAAAATCATATCCCCAGGAAAAGTATCACCAACTAAAGTTTATATTTTCATGACAAATCTTTCAGGTGGCAAAGAATCCATTGGCCGGCTTGGCGGCATTAGGTTTAGCAGGCATGGCCCCAGCCAACACCGGCGGACTCAATCCAACAGGTTGGTTCTTGTGTTTAAAAAAAAAACCCCTCTCACTTGACTAACAATGAATCTTTCTTGCAATTTCAAGCAGCTCTAGCTGCCCTAGCCGGTTCACAGTTGCGTACGAATAACACAAACCGAACCCAACAGCAACAGCACGAGATGACGGTGTCGAACGATCTAATTGGCTGCATCATCGGTAAGGGTGGCACTAAAATTGCCGAAATCCGGCAAATTTCGGGCGCTATGATTCGCATCTCAAACTGTGAAGAACGCGAGGGCGGCAACACCGATCGGACAATAACAATCAGTGGAAATCCCGATTCGGTTGCATTGGCTCAGTACTTAATCAATATGAGGTGAGTACTAGAATAAGCTTGGTCCGATGTCCTTGTATGAAAAATGTAAATATCGGGCCATCAGGAGGGGAAAAGAACAGTTTATTTTTTTTTGTCTTCTTTTTAGTATTGTTCTTTTAGTATACACGAGTACACATCTGATTTTTATTATGACTATCACATGACTGTTTAATTTTTTTTTTCTGTTATAATGGAATGAAAATATTTAGAATAAGATGAATCTATTCACAGTGACAAGGAGGATAAGGGCATCTTGAGCAAAAAATATATTATCGATGTGCAATCAAGTGTTAAGGTTGTTACCGGTCCCCTTCAGTGAATTATCCTTATCAGTCCTTCCATTCCTATTTCATTGAAACAGCCAAACAAAATTTAGTGATATCTTTAACAAATTGACAGAAATAATTCCTATTTTTGTACTGAGTACTAAATGGCACAGTTGGCAACCCGACACAAAGTGCTTGTACACAATTAGGAAGCATACACACGCACATTTCATACCCATTTATCCCGAATATCTTTTCCTATTCGCCACAATAAAAACAAAATTATTTTACTCGAAAATAATTACAAACAAAATACCGCTCTCTCTAAAAAAAAAAAAAAAAAAATGTACCACCTTAAAAAATGTACCTTACACCAAACAAAAATCCTTTTTCCTTTTTTCTATCCCGCAGCGTTGAACTCCAGAAGGCAAATCTCCAAGAGGCAAATAGTAATGCGTCAAGTGGCAACCAATCATCAGCAAATAACCTAACATCGACAACGTCCACTTCGTCGACTTCCAACAACTCCTCGAATAATACAAACAATACCAATAACAATTTAAATAGTAACACTAACAATAGCAGTGGCACCACCAACAATGGTAGCTCTAGTAACACATCAAACTCTCTAGCTTCTGCCATACCATTGGCACAGTTGCTCGCCAAACCAGGCGCGCTCAATGCTCTCTCCAGTCTTTCCGCTTTGGGTGGTCTCTCCGACTTGCTCGGCGGTTTGGCTAATCTTGGTCCACCGGTTCAGACAACCGGTGTACACCGTGCCAAGAACTATCAGTCACGTTTTCGCTCCCATGGCGAAAATATGAACTCTGACTCGGACAAAAAGATAGATCGCAACAAGTTCAGTCCTTACTAGAGAGGGATGTGCGCCACCATCACATCACCCATTTCAAGTTATGCGAATAATTGTGATATTCAGAATTATTGAGATAAAAATAACACACACACACTGAAAATAGAAACCAAAACGAACTAATTTTTGCATAATACTAACCATTGCATCCCACTTATAAATCACGCAAGTGGAGATATCATTTTTATTTTATTTTTTACGTATTTTAATTCCAATAGATTGTTTTTCAAAATACGGGCCACCACATATATTTTTAAAATACTAGTTGTAGCGCTTAATTTTAAAGTTTTATCATGCTTAATCCATTTTTAATCCATTGAATTCAAAAAAAAAAAAAGAAAAAAAATTAACAATGCTTTCCTTCATTAATTTGTTTTATTAATTTTTAAGTGCACACACAATTTCATTCAACACAAAATTCGAAGAAGGATATACATTTTAAAATTTTACTCGGTAAACATTTAGCGATTAAACAAAATTCACCGTTTCTAACCATTTTTTTAAATTATTTACTTGGATTTGTTTGCCCTATAAACAAAATTTCCAAAAGCAAAAAAGTTGTCTTACAATTAGTTTTTATTTTAGACTACCTACCTATTATATTTTATATATATATATATATATACCGCTGCGAGGAAATGTCTTTTTAAAAAATGACTTATAGCGTTAAAAATACTTAAAAAGAAATTATAACACGCATATACATTTATATATAATGGAGTTATAGGTGTAATGTTATCATTATTAAAACAAAAAGAAACGCAATAATGTAATCGCGTTCAAAGAAACACAAAACACGAAAAAAGTATTTTACATTTTAAACAAAACTCATTGATGGAATAATAATAATAATAAACATTTTTCAAATACATACACTAAGAGAATGATTAAAAATGGTATTTTATTGACTTTTTTTTTTGCGAGGGAGGTGAAGGGAGACTGATTTTAGTTTAGAAAAGAAGGGAAATATTTTTAGAATTTTTGTAGGACCTATCAAAAAGAACTTAGACTTGGGTATGCTATAGCCAAAATTGATGTGACTTCTAAATAAAAAAATTGTAATATGTTCAGTATCATCCATGCTTAACAATTCACAAAGTGGTGTCTGATTTCATTTCTAGAGTTGCAGAAACGGACATATTTTTTGACGGTTTCGACAGCTACATGAAATATTTAACAGATGTGTAGTCAAACTGTTTGAAAGACGTTCAGTCTGACTGCACTTATACTCATTTTTCCACGGCGAAGATAAATCAAAATTCGATACATGTATTCTGCTTATATTTTTTTTCCGCCTCTTCTAAAACTGGCGCCCAACACGGAACTGCTTCACTATATAGGGAACAGAACAATTCATACTTTTTTTTCGCTTACCAGGCAAAGTAAGAGGCCTACTAACCGTGGATGTTTTTTTAAATCACTAATTTGTTAATTTGTAAAACACCCACAAGCAACCTATCGTTGGGCGCCATTTCTCTTGGATTTTGAAAAATAATTTTTATATTTTCTGGAAGTTACTTCTACTTTTTAGAGTTGGGCGGCAATATTGATCAATTTTCCCAAGTTATACTACAGCTAAACGCAAAATATTCTAATAGTTTTTGGATGCATGTTCTAGTAAAGAAAAACTTATATTTCCGTATTAAAAATATGTAAAAATAGGTTAAAAAGCAAAAATCACGAATCAATACAACTTGATAATTTCTACGCAGCATTTGTTAATTCGGTTGTAGGTTACAAGGACGCTCTTTAATTATAGACAAAAGAGGAAAGCAACGTCAATGAATTTCTCTTGATAAAGATGTGGGGAATATAAGAGACATACATTTAACATCAGCTAAAATTCTAACTAGTCAGTCTCCTCTCAATTGGTATCGCCTCACTTTATGAAGTCGAGATATGGACGTTTAATTTTTTTTTATCACGAAAAGCTTGGAAAATCGCCGAAGAGAAGCCATCGCCGCCATTAACCAAAATCCTTCCTATATTTCTCGAATACGCGTCACAAAATATTTAATAAACAAAGTTCCTCCAGATCCTTATTAACATCACTCCGACAAAATATAAATATATATATATAAAAAAAAAAAAATTGTATCCCGGACAACCATGTTTTATACACCACCACAACCAACCAAATCATCTACCATCTACCAACCGCCTACCAACCACCACCAACCAACCATCCAGCCACTACCTATGAATGAATTAATCAATCAAAAATACAATAAAAAGTTCATTCACTCAATTGCCCAAAATATATCCAAAAAAAAAATTCTAAAAATTCCGGTAAGAATTTTTTTCCACCTTTATTTGTTTATTTATACATTCAACAATATTATATCTATCTATATAAAAGTATTATTTAATTTCATTTATTTGTATTGAATGATCCTTTTTTAACATTTTTCATAATTCAAATTCATTTTATTTGTATTTTATTTTTGGATACAACAAATTTGTGTTTTGCTCAGATAAATATATTTTCGGCATTGTATATGCTTGTTAGTTTAAATCAAAATATACAAAGTACAAAAATATTTTAAATTTTAAAAGTATTTCTAATTATTTGTTGTCATTATATGAAATATATCACACCATATAAACCGTGTATATATTTTCAGAATATCTATGGAAACTGCTGGACTTCCTATTCCCGGATATCATTATATTGCGCCAAATGCGATTGTTAAAACTCCAATTCATTAAAGAAATCTAACTTTTAAAACCAATTCACTATACAAAATAATAAAACCAAGAAAGCGGTTAAGCTGAGGACGTCGGTTGCACAGATTGACAGACTTGGCTTAATGTACGAGAATATACGACGCTAGCAGCCGTAATAATTACCACCAAGACCACCAACAAACAAAAGAATATTTAATAAAAAAACAAAAACACCAAATCGAGTAGAAAAGTAAAAAAAAAAAAACAATTAATGGAAAAAGCATTTAAGCTTAATTTCAAATCAGGCAAACGAGTATTTTTGGTTAATGAGGAATTGCAACTCCCCCAAACCATATTATGTTTATTTAAAAATTGAAATATTAAAGGAAACCATACTTAAAACAGGATTTACACGAATATAGCCGAAGGAGTAAATGTAGTTAATTGTAAAACAGAAAAACAAAATCAATTCTTATAAAGAAGAATACATAAAAACAATCTTAGTACATTTTGAATGTTGTGTAGGTATTAAATATATTTTTAGTGTGTTTAAAACAAGCGTGAAAACTGAAAAAAAAAAGAATTTTTAGTGAAAAGAAGAAAACTTATTTGAATATAAAAAAAAGCTTTAAAATGTATTTTTAGTGAGAAAAACTTATGAAAGGAGTAAATCATTACAAACTGAAGAAAATGGTTAAATTTTACAAAACAAAAAAAAAAATATATACATATATAAGCCCGAAGCTTATGCGAAGAAAAAGACTTTTTTAGGTATACACTTTTATTTAATTTTATTTTGATTAAATTGTAATTTATTTTATTAAGAAAATTGGAAGAAAACAAAATTCTCGTGGTATTAGGTTAATTGTTTAAAACTCAGTTTGGTTTTAAGATGCTCATTTTAATTGAAACACATATTATCCTAAAAGGAATAAACAAAAGTAAAATAACACAGGAAACAATACATACATATGACAAAAAAAAAAAACACCAAAACATATCCAGAACGTATCAGCGTACTTTTAACCAAAAATATCTTCTTAACTATGCATAGAATTATGTGATGATGAAAGTAGGTACCAGTGGAATAAGAACTGCCCTAAAAAGACAGATGTGAACGTTGGGTGCCAGTTAACCAGGAAGATTCATAGTACTTTTTTTTGGGGAAAATAAAACACTCCTGCTTATATTGTAATAAAATGGAGAAAAATACAATTTAACTTGAAAACGTTGATTCAAGTCACTGGCTAACACTAAGAATCCACGTGAAAAAAACAAAAAAAAAAACATTTTAGCCGTTGGGCGCCATTTCTGATTTTTAATAAAGTCAACATAGATCAAACTATCAGCAAAAGAGGTCTATTTCTAAACAATTTTTGCTGACAATAAAAGGAAACATTTTTGAAAATGTACTACATACTTTGTCATGTAGACGAAATTTTTGACATTCAAAATCCATCACACCGTGACTACACCAAAAATTAAATTATCTGCGTTCTGCAAGCAGTAGGTATCTAAAGTTCGTTTTTTATTTGGTGATTGATGATTTCAATATATTTCTGGTTGAGATTAATCGTTTCGACGGTAAACTTTTTTGTTATGTTATTTGAAACGGACTAAGCAAGTCAGCCGTTGGGCGCCACTCATTGAAGACTCCTACTTCTTGCAAATTTGTACTATTCCGTTTCTAAATGAAGTATAGATGACTGGACTATATGGATTAATCTTGCTGGTTTTCTGATCGAATGGCCAACAATAAATCCAATCCATGCTATGACAGATTGAACCATTTTTGTTCATAATTATGAACCATACTGATCCCTTGTTGGGCGCCATTTTAATGAGTATTTGAATTGAGTCTTCTAACTGATATTGCATTTATAATCAGAATGATTCTTCTGTATTATGTAAGAAAAAATCTCACATCTTTTATAAAAAATGTGAAGGGCCAACCTACTGCACGACACCTTATTTTTGATTCTTCAATATAGAAAGTTGAGGTGCGAATTACAGAGTATGGGCCGCATTTGGCTCCCCAAAATAATGAACAAGTTGTACTCTCTCTTATATGACCCAATTTATTTACATCCATTCAATCGCATATCTTTATCAATTTCTTCCTGGTCTACTTCCATCACAACACAATTCTCAGTGCACAAAATAACATGTACACCGTTATAACAAAAAAACCATAATCAACAAAATTACGTTACACATCTAAAAAGACATATCGCATAGTCAGTTTAAAGAATTTAGAACAAGCATACAAAAAGTATTATTATTTTTTTAAAAGGAACATTTTCGCAAAATTATATTAGTTGATGAGTATAAATATAGGTGATAATTTTTTATATTGGGTATAAAAATATTACGACATGAGGAATTGATTAGATTTAAACAAAACACAAAGCTATTAGAAACAAATCTATACCGTACTCGTATGCTAAACCCTCATGTCCAGACAACATCCTGATCCCAATTCTTAAAATTCTTAGTTAAAAAAAGAAAAATACAGAAAGCAAATCACACTTAGTAGGAAAAAAAATAAAAACATATGGAAGAATGCAGAGAGTCGTTTGTAGAATTATCAACATGAATACAGGAATAAAATTATTCAATAAACATGGAAATAAAAACCCAAGAATTTAGAAATTAAAACTATTTAAACAAACAAATGTAAAAAAAAGTAATTAAAACTACTTTAAATGGAAGCAATCATTTTTATCGTAAAAAAAAAAAACAAAAAAAAAATTATTAAATGGTGTATCTTATATATATTTAGAAAATATTTAAGAAAAAAAAAATGGAAATCACAAAAAACACAGTTTATATAACTTAATGAGACTCTACGCAGCAACTAAGATTAAATAATAAAACAAATTCATAGAATCCCATTGTGGGAAAAATTTAATATAACTTTTAAAAGAAATATTTTTTACAATTCTGTTCAAGATACATTAATAAAAGAGGTAAAGAACGTTTAATATGCATGCAACAATTAATTAAAATAAAACAATATACATAATAAATAATTGTTTTTGTTTTTAAATTAAATAAATTATAAGAACAAACAAAAACACAACAAAAGCCACTACGCGATATGAAAAGAGAAAAGCAATTGTAATGGTGCCTTAATTACTTATTTCCGAAATTTATTCTTTTCCCTTTGTTTGTCTGCTTTGCATTATTTAGATAATTTTCTCTAGACCCTGTCGATTTTTTCTCTTCAAAATGAATTTAAGAAAACAAACAAAAAATAAAAAAAATATAAAACGCGTAGACTTAAAAGCAGAAGCATTCTGTTCTTTGTTAATTTACTTGCTTTACAAGTGTTTTTACAAATAAATGTAATACTTAGCTAATTTTTTTTACAATGCCTAGAATATGCAAGTTCTGCTGATTTTTTGTTTGGTTTTCTAGCAAAGAAATAACACAAAATGGAACATTAGTTGCATGTAGTTGATCTCTGTCTCTCGATTTCTACTTACAAAAAAAAAAAAAAAAAAAAAACAATGGTTATACATAATATATATACATATATTAGTATACATGAATATATTTTCTGGGTGTACTCTTTAATTATTATCAGTGTACATCGGCAGAAAACAAAATGAAAAGCATTGCAAAATACAGCAAAAAAACAAAAAAACAAATGTATAAGGTATTTTAGATATTCTTATTTAATATCCAAACAAAAAAAAATATTTAAAGAATTATTAATTAAATATTAAATAAAATTTATAATCATAAGCAAAGAAAACAAGAATTGGGGAAGCAGTAGTATAGTTATGATTTTTTTTTAATAAGTTCTGTTTTTCATTTCCACATTTTTGTCAAATGAGATAAATCCATTTTAAATAAAATAGTAAGGTTACATTTTTGCAAGGTAAGTGAACTTTATGGGAAGTTTGGAGGAATTACATACTTTGGTGGCATATTGTTGAGCTGTGCGATTGGTTAACAAGGTACTGGGTCCTATGCTGTATGCAATATGTGAACTGCTAATGCCAGCAGCGGTTAAGGGTATCGATGAGCTGTTCATTTGACAGCGCTTTCAAATGAAGAGCACTTACACTGTAAATTAGTAATTTTTAAAACGATTTAAACGATTGTCAGAAAACAATGTGATCAAAAGTTTGCATCTTGTTGGTAAACAATCGTACATTCGTTCTTCTTTTATGCCTTCGACAGTTTATGAGCAACTATATTATATCATTTCTGTGGTTAATGAATATCTTAAAGGTTTTACAGATCTTTATTAGGTTGTTTTGGGAGTCAATAGGTTTTGCAACTAATTTGTTTTAAAAGGAACAAGTATGTAGTTGGCCGTGATCTGCTTTCAGCTACCTTTTATCTGGTCCTTCGAGCTGCATCTTTAAACAATTTCAACAAGTCTAACACTGAATGGAGCCGCTAAGATTGTGTATATATTCTATTGATCAATTTAGCATCAAATTTACCGCTTAAAATACCCACCTCCACCAAGTTTCTGTTACATGTACTGAATTCAAAACCCTGTTATATAATAATGCCCTTTCTTACCTTAGTTCTTCTTAAAAATTGTTCCTCCAAGCTCCCCCCAATCTCCAATACCTTGCACCACAAAACAAAATAGCAAACAATACATTTCAATCATACGTAGATTTTATGGTTTCGAAGCACATTTAACAGTTATTAATAAACAACATTATAAACATTTTTAACAAATATTAAAACAAAACAAAAAATGAAGAAGAAAAGACAATATTGTTTGTAAATAGTAAGAGAATAAATATAGTTTTAAAATTTAATAAACAATAAATTCACAAAACAATATAAAAGTAAAAAAAAAAAAGAAGAAGAGAAATGAAAATTTAAAAAGAAAAAAGAGAGAAGAGCCTTCCAACAGCGCACTCTTCTCCCTCTGCACACATACAAAATCACAATTTTATCATTGTCATCTTATATAGGTATATAAAAAAAAAAATCTCTGTGTCTCTCTGTGTGTACATTTAAAACAATGATAATATGTATGTAGTTATATTATTTAAATTTTTATTTTCAAATTCAGAAACAAAATGAAATTGATTAAAACTGAGAAAATTGGGATCAACTTATATATATGAAATATATATAATTAATAATATATATTTAAAAAGTAATTAAATAAATAAAATATATTAATGTATTATTAAGAATTTAATAAAAAAAAACTGAATATTTAGCAAGATTTACATTTAAAATAAATATTAAAAAAATTACATATATATACATTATACTAACAATTATTATAAACACATACCACATCAGCAAAAAAAAAAAAAAAAATTAACACACCAGTTAAATTTAATGAAAAGCAAAAAAAAAAAGAACTTAAATAATTTAACTAGAAATGTTTCTCACGGTTTTCTTGGTTCGAAGTTTCTTGCATCAGTTTTTTTTTTCTTTTTCTCTCATTTTTCGTTCAAACGATATTATTTATGAAAAATAGCTTAATTAGTGGTTAATTGTTTAAGACAAAACACAATTAAACAAGATGAAAACAAAAAGACGAAATAAAAATAATAATTTACAAAAAATGAAACACATAAAAATAAGCAATACATTTACAAGTGCTTTAAAAAGATAATTAAAAGAACAAAAACTAATTATATACCTACGCCAAAATAGCAATTGTTTTATGTTTTCCTTGGAAAGAAAATCACGTGACGGACATAAGGCAAAACACAATTTCCAATCGTTTAGCATAAATTTTTTAGCAAAAGAAATTAATACAAAAATGTTGTGACAAAGCAAACACCCGATTTCGCCAGTAAGCAACGAAATTAATTTTTTGTCGCGCGTTATTAGTGTAAAACGAAAAACATAGGAAAACACAAAATATTATCCTTAAACAAAATGCATAAGAACAAATTTTTTGTAACTGCTATATTGAATTAGAGAAAAAATAAAAAATAAATAAATAAATAAAAAATTGGGAACAAAACAAAGGAATTTTTCGAATTTCTGAAAATATAAATTTAAAAATATATATACATATATATATTTATTTATTAGTTATTTAGATAAGCGAGCAATATTTATTGAATTACATTTTTTCTATTTTTTAAATTAGGTATTGTTATATTGTTTATTTTATTTTTTTTTTCTCGTTACAATGCAATCTTTCGTCTCATTTTTCACAAAAAAAAAGAAAAATCGTTCATTCAATAAAAAAAAACACGAGCTTATTATAAAAGAAACAAAAATTGTTAAATATAATATTAAAAATAATGTAAAAGATTATTTAGACTGTTTACTTGATTGGGAAGTATATATTTTGTGCCAAAGCGAAGAAAAAAATTACAAATTTACTACACAAATAAGAAAATTTAAAAGAATTTACAAATAAAAAGTAAAACAAAAGAAAAGAAGCAAACAAATTATATTTTAGAAAAGGCGGTTTTCATTTCGTCGGTTGCTTTGCTTGTTGTTGCTTAAAAAGAGAAATACAACTCGAATAATAATACAAAAAAATTTGAATAATAGTGATAAGTTAAAAAAAAAAAACTTATTAGACGTTTAACACACAGACAAAAAAAAATGGTAAACTAGTTTTATTTTTTAACAACTTATTGGTTTGCTCTTTTATTCGTTTCTGGTATTTATCTTACCCGATATTGGGCCATTTCCTTTGTTATGCGATTTATGGAGAACGATCAATGACAACCGCATTACAGAGAATTTAACGCTCTCTAATATTCGCTGAGCCCAAGTGGAGACTTTTGAAATTGAATAGAAATTTATTGGAATTCTGTTGGTCTAATAAACAGACGATCGTGTAACTTATTAACAAAGAAGCTAACTAACGTGTTCAATTCATACAGCAAAATCTGCCAAATGTGCTCCTTGACGACCCTCCTTGTCTTTGTTTGCTTTTAAGCCGAAATGAAAACGCATAACTCTAAGGGAATAACCTGATATTTATTGTTTTTCTTTTCCTAAATTAAATTAGTTTGTTCATTATATTATTTTGAGACTGATTTAATTCAAAATTAAACAAAACAAAAAATAACTTTAATTTTTAACAACATTTATTTTTTAATTGTTAATTATTATATTGTTATCTTGCAAGAGAAAATAATAATTTTACGTTTTATTTTTCTTCTGTCTTGAAACTTATATTTTATAAAATTTGCGTTTTATTAAATATAAATATTATATATTTTTTAGTGCGCTAAGTATTTTTTATTATTAAATTTTAAAGAAACAAACAAAAAACATATATTTATAATATTTAATGAATCTTCTTTTTTTATAAATAAATAATTAATAAATTATTAATTAAAAGAAACAAAAAATACACATTTTTATTATAAACTATATATATATAAATATTATGGAAATTTATGTAATGTTTGATTTGTTGGATTCAATAAAATCGTGGTTTTATTAAAAAAAAAATTCTACAAAAAAAAAGAACTTTGTTTTTTATTTCCTTGGTTTATGGTTTGGTTTCGATTCCGTTTATAGGTTTCGTTGGTCGATTCTTTCTGATTCTGGTTGGTTGACTCTTCATTGGTTTTAGCGTTCATTTTTGTTTTCATTTATTTTTTTCAAATATCATTTGTGCCTGATAAATATTAGTAAAGAGCTACATTCACGCACCTCACACCATAAACACACACAGAAAACCGTGATTATTCTCACTCGCCTTTGCAAATTTTTAACACCACCACAGAGCACTCTGTAGATTGAAAAGAAACAAGTAACTCGCTTGTTAGAATTTTGCTAAACACTTAAAAGTAATCTTTGTTTGCACATCCTTTGATTTACTAAAAATAATCTGACTTTCAATAAAAACTTAAGATGAATAAAACAAGTGGCCAAATGAATGCGTTTTTTATATAAATGTATGTAAAAAATAAATTCCACCTACATTTTTATTAAAACAAAGTAAATTGTAGCACAAACAAAATATAAACAAATATTTTTTACATTTTAAATAAAGCAAAAATGTTTCTTATGAATATGGATTTAAATAAAAAAAAAAAAAACAAAATGATAATGGTGTTCAATTTCAATGATGAAAAAGATTTAAACGAAAACTAACAAACAAAATCTGTGTATATTTTGAACCACTCACAAACACACACACACATTCTACTCGTATATACTGACAAATATTGCCAAAGAAAGTTTAAAAAGCAAAAACAAAACAACAACAATAAGACAAACAAACTGATAGAGAGAACAATTTCTTTAAGAAAATAAAAATATAAAACAAAAACTCAATAAAAACAAAGGTATTAATAGATTTTTAAAGAAATGCAAGGCAATCATACAACTAGAGCTTCAACAAATAAGAATAAATAAAATCTATATATATTAATATTAGTATACATGAAATATATAATTATATATACATAAATAGATGTTAATGAAAAAAACAAAAGAAAAACAAATATTTTCACTGTTTGTTTTTATTATTCACATAATAAAAGCTCTTTTTTTCCAAATTTTGTGACAATTTAATCTCCTTGTGTGTTTTTAGCAGCAAAATTTGTTCCCCCTCCCCCAACAAAAAAAAAAAAAAACAAATCCAAATAATGTGTGCACTTTCAAAATAAAAATGATACATTTTTTTATTTGTTAATTTTTTTAATTCCAATCAATACACAGAGAAACAGAAACAGTTTCAACAAAATACTCAATGTTTAGAATTAATTAGTGAAATTGATTATTTGTAGTGATAAACATACGTGATTTTTGTATTATTCTTAATTTTAGGTAAACATAATCTAAGGATAATATACAAAAATATAAAATTAAAACAAAATAAAAAAAAGGGTTAAGTGGATCAGTCCGAACACTTCAAGCAGTATAAAATAAAAGCTAGTTTATTCATTATTTGCCGCATTTGACTTTGTTTTATTGTTGTTATTTATTACTCATTAGTTATTACATTAGCATGTTTCTTTTGTTTTTAAAACAATATTTATTGTATTTACTTCTTGCGAGAAGAGGGTGGAACCTCGGCGTTAGCGTTTAGGTTTTTCTTAAGCATTTTTTGTTAACATACCTACGTAGTTTGATTTGATGATAGTTTGACGAATAGTTAAAACTTCAAAGTGTAAATAAATATTCCCACAGAGTTTCAAAAATTCAAGGAAGCAAGAACCGACAAAGACGGTATTTGTCTTAATTTTTTTCCCATAAAGTAGATACGTACCTTAATTTAAAAAAATCAATACGCGCATGTCGTAGTTCCGTATTACAGATTGCGCCACTAGAATTCAGTTGCTCTCCGGCAACTAATTGCTGCTCAATATTTTAAATATTTTAATGTGAAATGAAGGCGTTCTTATGCTTCATCGATTTTGCTCCGAAACGGATACTTCGAACGCAATTTGAGTTCCGAGCGGATTTGACTTCCGTATCAGAATTTTTTCCGAACTGATACCTCGATAGGGGTGAATAACTGGCTCGGGTATAGAAAACGAGCGCTCGTAACCTAATTCCGTTGAACGCAGATCATTCTTTTCACTTCTACAGTATTAAAAAAACATTTTTTTTATACCTTCTGATTGACTTTTGTATGACGTTTCGTTCGCGTTCTGTTTAATTCGACTTTCTAGAAGAATATCAAGCAAACAATTTTTTCTTTCCGGTCTACTAGGTCAAGAGACAACCTATACAGACAATCCATGACCAAAGGCAAGTTACTCTGCAATTAACAGAAACGACAAACATAGAGTCAACCAACTGTGACTTTATATTAAGCACTCAATTTATAAAATCGGCTACAAGGGCGTGTTCTCCCATATCGTTAGCTGGTTGGAACGCCAGATTTTTTTTATGGAAGCTTACTAAAAGGTTTCACCTACTGGAACCTTCCACTGTATTCAATTTATCCTTCAACCACACTAACATGCACTTGTTGTGGCATTTATTTAGCCCGGCTTTCCATAAATAAACTTCTCAATCTATACTTTGAATCGCTTTCTAATTTATTGACACCAAAAAATTAGGCATGGTGGAATAGGGCCTCAAAGATTCTTTTTAAAGAATTACATTGTGATAATAGAGTAAAGGGAAAAGCAATAGATCCAACGGTTTCGGTGAAGTGAACCAACAAAATCTCTCGCCACGTACGCTTTTCTTTGATTTGTTCGAGTCAGGGTTTATGTACTATTATTTAATTTTCATCATTTTACGTATAAAAAAAAACGCTTTAAATTGGTGCAATACTTAATAGCTTACAAGAAAAAAAAAATAATTTAACACATATTAGCAAGGCAAATATTTATTATTATGCAAATATATTTAGTACTAAATATATATAATTCATATTATTATGTTAAAACGAAGCAATAACGATTCAATATCTCAATTTATCATATACAATTATGGTGCCAAAAATTATTTACTTCTTATGGCGGTTGGCCGAATAATGGATAGGTATTAAAATGTACTTCTCTTTTGATTTTAATTTGGTTCTCCGTTCTTTTTTCTTTTTTATAAAAGACTAACAAGCACAAAAATTGCAATAATACAAAATTTAATAAAAAGAAAATAACTTCATTAGATTACAAACATATTTCAAGAAAAAACAAAATAAACAACCACACACAATAATATTTAATAAGTGTTAGATGTAAAAACAAAAATTCGTATATGTTTATTATTTTTACTTAAATTTAAAAAAAAAAATTCTCTGCAACTCATTCAATAAAGCAAAAAAAAAAGGCACTGAAAATAGTAACAACAAAAAAATTACATACAAAAGTTATTGTATAATTCATTATCTCAATTACATAAAGAAATTCATATGTAATACATTAGTAATATAAAATATTAAAAAAATTAATTTACAGACAAGAACAGCAAGAAAATAAAAACAAAATACAGTATTTACAATTTTATAATTATTTCCTTATTCTTGTTCACAATTTTTCGGAATAAAGTTAGTACAATAATGGATAACATTTATTATTATTATTATTATTATATATTATATATATTGTCACAAGTGTACACTTTAAAAAGCAAATAATGAACAAACAAAAATTATTGTATGAATTTAAAGTTTAGTGTAAGCAGACAAAAAAAAAAAAAAAAAAATTGTGAAAGGAAACAAACATGATCTTATGCTGTTGAAGTAAAAAAGTCACAAGTGGGAGTTAAATACAAAAACAAAGTTAATAAAAATGCGTGTTTAGGTATAAAACAAAGGAAATGTGTGTTTTATTAATTTCTCATTGGATTTAAACATCTATGGAGGATAACAGCAATAAATAAACAAACAAACCAATATCAACAAACTAGTAATTTTACAACGCACAAAAATAGCCACTTTACTTTGGACCCCATGTCTCCCCTACAAGAAAACAATTGTTTCTGCAATAATTTGCAAAACAATTCTTATAGCGCAATGAACCAAAAAAATAATGGTTTGTACACTTTCCATCCAGCTGTTGACATTGTCTGTTTCATAGGTAAACAAACTTGGAACTCTCTTAACCGATAACAATTTCTGTTTCCATAAAAATGTTCTTAATTTTAATTGTTTTATACGCTACTTCACCTCCATTTCAAGGTGACGTTCATTTTTGTTTTAATAAATCTTAGTTTGTTAAATCTGTTTCAGTATGTCTAATATCTTTATTTAAAGTTGTTATTAATCTGACCTAAACCTACTGCAACTTACATAGGGTGTGCTTTAAATATTGGGACTATTTTTCTGCTGTTATTTTGACAATTTCTTATCGAATTAAGGACAATTTTTATTTATGGCCCACTTTAAGTCTTTAACTCTAACCCCTGTGATAAACACTGTGTAAAAGTTATCAACTTGTTACTCAGCAGTTATGTCCAATTTTTGTATGCTATCTGACGTTTGCTAGCTAACTTACTCGTGTACATTTTATTATTAATAAGAGGGTAACTCTTTAACTCTTTTGACACTAGCTCAAGTCCACATAATCCTGTTTGGGCTTTTAATTCTATAAAGACATTCGTGCATATGCAAAAAGCGATTTTGACTTTATGATTTGCTAAAGCTAAGATTATACAGGTGGCATTTTTCGTGGCAAATTTTGACATGCTGACGACGCAAAAATTCGCTCTTTCTATTGTCACTCGTGTGTCTCTCGTGAGAGTACGTTGCGACAGCCAGCATGACCAGACGCTTGACAGGCGATCACATGTAGTGACACATTTAGGACAAGTATTTACGTCACAATGACGTCGGCATGTCAAAATTTGCCACGAAAAATGTCACGTGTAATATTAGCTTAAGACAATGTTTCTTATAATTCTTTATTCCTTACTATTAGCATTTATAGGACAATTAGCAATCATTCAATCATCGATTGCTTTTAAAACAATAAATATTTCCGATAACGCCAGGAGTTATACCTATCGAACTAACAGCTTTGACATTAGTCTAGGAAATCATTGACCATACGCAGAAATCATAATAAAAGGAATATTATCTGCTTCCTTATCAAGGTGTACAGTTCAAATGTCTATCGAATTGTTGTGATGATGTTCGAAACCCACAAACGTGCTTACGTAATAACAAATTATGGACTAATTTAAACACTAATTGCTTTATCGCTAAATTCATTTAAATTACCGCCTTCAATGCAAAGCATAGGCGGTAGAATTATAACTCGTCTACTCAAACCTTCCAATGAAAGAGCAATACTCTACACTCTACACTGTTGATGTCTGTAAAACAATCACGAATTAGTTATTATGTACTTTGATTAACGAGTAGTTAATAAGTCTGAGCGGATTACACTTGAAAGTGCTATGTTCTTAACTCTGTCAAGGTCGAGTAAAATGTGGATTACCCTAAAAGATTTATCACCACCACGATGCAGAAGTAAACGTGACACGAGTTCCCGTTAAGAAATTATTATCTACTTAAGCATAACGCAAGCTTTTCAATAAAAACTATCATGGCAAAATTCAGATTCAGACGCGATTTGAACTTGTATTATAAATATTTGTAAAACTGGTTTGAGATAGCTATTGCGATTGTAGTAAATGTGCGCGATGCGTTCGCATCAAGGTGGATTTGTTTCAGATGTAGTACATTGGAAAAAATATACATACAAGAAAAAATGCTTTAATAAGACGGTTGCCATGGAGGCACAGTGGCTTAGTGGTTAGTGTGTTGGACTACTAAGCGATGGGTCCCTGGTTCGAGTCCCGCAAAAACACGTTCTCGCGAACGTCTGACAAACATCCGAGAGTAGGTAGAACTATCTTGAAAGAGCTTTTCAATTAGCCGTTTGGAGTCGGCATAAAATTGTAGATCCCTTCCATTCGTTGCAAAAATTAAGAACTCACATCAAACGAATTTTTGTGGGAGGCTAGGCCTAGGTTAAAGATCCGCTCTCTTGAACATCCCTGCTCAAAAAGTGAAGGCCTGATCAGACGGGTGGCGACCGAAACGAAAGACTGTTTAAATGGATACAAAAAGTCCATCAATACTTCCTAGGGTGGCAGTGGCAGACTTCAATTCAATGCATACCTACGCGAGGGTATCCCCGATGATCTTGTTGAAAAAAATCAACACCGCTGCCATTTTGATGGATATACGCTTTTGTTTGTGCAAAGTTCCATTCAGTCTGAAGTTCAGAACTGAAAATGTGATGTTTCTTATCGACTATATTCATAAAAACATGCGATTTGAAAAACAAATTAATGAAATTATTAAAAGGCGTGAGAAAGCGACAATCACCCCTATCGAGGTATCCGTTCGGAGAAAATTCCGATACGAAAGTGAAATCCGATCGGAACTCAAATTGCGTTCGAAGTATCCGTTTCGGAACAAAATAAATGAAGCATATAAACGCGTTTATTTCACATGAAAATATTCCGCAGCAATTCGTTGTCGGAGAGCTTCGGAAAAAATTGCCGTGTGGCTGTCAAAAATAAGTGGAATAACGCGGTTCCACGCAATGCGACAAGGTGCGCTATATGCCATCGGAGAATTTTTCCGAAAGTTGTATCGGAACGGATACCTCAGATGGAATTTCTCCGATTTCGTACAGATCGGAGAAAATTCCGTTCCGAACGGATACCTCGATAGGGGTGAATAAATAGCTGCACCTGTTGTAGAACGTTTTTATACCTTCAAATTCCTATATCAAGTAGCCATAGGTACGTGCTAAAATTCCAATCACCAACTTCGGAACGAAAATCTTACCCCCCAATGCCTGCTCGCCGGGGGCAAAGTTCACTACAAATGAGACTTTATCTTAGCGTGTCTAGAGTATGGTTTGTGGCATATTCCTATCAGTCATCTGGCGGTAATTTAGCAACACATTCACACACCCATTGATAAACTTTACCGGCTCGTTGGAGGTACATTTTCGGCTTGCGATTTCGCTGTAGCGCACACACAGCCCATTTTCATTTAGAAATTGTGTGTGTACCGGTACTGTGACTTACTAGGTACCTACCCTAAGCTTATTCAGCTCATTCCGTTAAACGAACTCGGTCGGGTCTCACTATATGATCAGCTGGGCTCTGGTGCTGGTTAACGCGATCGCTTATCAAACACTTGCCGGATATAGAGGTTTGCTGAAATGACTGAGGCTAGGAAGAGCGATGCGGGCTCGGAGAGCGTGTGCTCGGATGAGTTGAGCCTTGACGCGATTCTTGTTCGAATTGGGCAGTTTGGCAAGTTTCAGCAACTCAACTATCTGCTAATATGCATACCGATGTTGTTTAATGCAATCTTTTCCGTGACATATATTTTCACTGCGAGCACAGTGGTTCATCGGTTTGTGGTTACTAATCGCTTTTTTATTGGCCCAGGCGGGTGTTTAATCAAAAGTGTGTGTTTTATTGCATGTGAATACTAATACGAGTAGATGTCGAGTACCGGAGTGCGATAGTCCAGACAGTATTTACAAAGAACCATGGACAGACTTTTCGATTCCGTTGACGTCCAGTGGCGATTTGGAGAGTTGCGATCGCTTTGTGCCCTACAACAGGAGCCTTGAGTTGGAGTTTTGCTATCCGGAGAACTATGATCAGGACTCGAAGGAGAAATGTGGTGTCGATTTTATTTTCCGCGATAGGGAGGTGTCTATTTCCAATGAGGTTATCTTTGAAATTATATTCGAGAGGATGATCAAATTGAACAAGTGAATATTTTCCACAGTTTGGAATATTTTGTAATGACGAATGGAAGCTGGGACTGGTTGGAACTTTCAACAATATTGGACAGTTTATTGGGATTCCGCTGGGTGGATATATGGCCGATAGGTATGTGAGGTTTTGGATTTTTGTTTTGGGAAGATAGATCCAACCACATAATGCGGGAGATCTTTCTTTGTGAGAATCACTAGTGATCATTTTTTTGTTGTTAAGCTAAATTGCTTTTAGTGGCAAGAATGTGAACGGAAATGGCGGCATAAAGTTTATCGGTCACAGATTGAAAAAAAAAAACTTATGATTGAAGTTTTTGAAATGACAATAAATTGAATTGAAAATTTTAAATTTTGTGCTGCATGATACCTATTCCGCATATAGTTTTCCAGTTCGCATATTCACCCTTATCGAGGTATCCGTTCGGAACGGAATTTTCTCCGATCTGTACGAAATCGAAAAAATTTCATTCGAGGTATCCGTTCCGATACAACTTTCGGAAAAATTTTCCGACGACGTATAGGGCACCTTGTCGCATTGCGTGGAACCGCGTTATACCACTCACTTTTGACAGCCACACGGCACATTTATTCCAAAGCTCTCCGACAACGATTTGCTGCGGAATATTTTCATGTGAAATAAACGCGTTTATATGCTTCATTTATTTTATTCCGAAACGGATACCTCAATAGGGGTGATTATCTTCTTCTTATCTTCGCATTCCGTTCCTTCGCTGGCGATTTTTCCATAGGCGACGGACGTCAACCATTTCGTTCAGTACACGTATCGCCTGGGATTCGCAGATGAATCCGCCGTCGAACGAAATGCAATTGATTTTTATTATTTGCATTCATAAAAATTGCGACTTCTAATTCTTTTCATTAAAATAATCTATTCCAGATATGGCCGTCGAAACAGTTTGGCTATTGGCGGTTTCTTGAGCGCCATTATGGGAATAATACGATCCTTCTCCGTCGACTATTACATGTTTCTCGCCTTTGAAATGCTTGACAACGTTTTCGGAGCCACCCTCTATGGAACTGTTTTCATTCTCGGTCTTGAGCTAGTCGGTCCGAAGGCACGAGTACTTGTCTGTTCGGTTACTACATGCTTCTATGCCATTGGTGAAGTTCTTCTGGCTGTTGTAGCGAAATTCTTCCCCAATTGGCAAGTCATTCTGCGAATTTTCTACATCCCAGCTCTGATCCAAATTGCCTTCTTATGGATACTACCGGAAAGTGTTCGATGGTTGCTCTCGCAAGGCGAAGAAGAGCAGGCGACTAAGATTCTACAAAAAGCGGCCAGAGTTAACAATCGCAGACTATCACAGCATAGCATTGATAAACTGCTTTTGGCGAATCGCACCAAACTCTCCAAAGCCGACGAGAGTAAGTTTCCCATTAAGGAAGTATTCAAATCGCTTTTCTGGAGGATTGCCAACTGCAGTCTTTGTTGGTTCACGCATACTTTGGTCTACTATGGCTTGAGCTTGAATGCAGTCAACTTAGGTGGAAATAAGTACGACAACTTCATATACATATCTCTGATTGAGATTCCTGGATTTTTAATACCCTACGTGACGATGGATCGAATTGGCAGACGCTATTCGCTGTTTGGCTATTTGGTCATATGTGGCATCTGCATAATGGCAACGATTTTTGTCAAATCAGGTATATGATATATGCAGAAGAAAAAAATGCTTTTTCAAATAAATTTGCTTACGTTTTTTTTTGCAGACGCGCATGCATTGCAGTTGACACTGTTTCTTCTTGGCAAGTTGGCCATCACCGCATCATTCCAGGTGGTGTACTTCTTCACATCGGAGATATTCCCAACAAATGTGCGCAATAGTTTGCTGTCAGTTTGCTCGATGGTTGGTCGAGTGGGATCGATGTTGGCACCAATGACACCAACAATGGTAAGAATTTAATGAAATGTTTTTGTGAACTTTTTGCATTTGAAAAAATTCATCGGCTCGTATCTAAAGAAACTATTAATTACTCGTTATTGTGCTGAATTTCGCTTTTTCCAAAGTAACGTACTGAGCTCGTTTCTCCCTACTTTGCTAATTTATTAAATTCGTACGGAAAAAAATTCTCGTTTCTCGTTACTTTGCTTATTTTGACTTTTTCTGTCATTTTTGCAAACTTTTAATTTAAATGTTCAACGTAACGTTCTAAACTGGCCAAGAGGGAAGCCGCTCTCGTTATTTTGCTTTCTATTAAAGTAACGAGTGAAGCCGAGAGGTTTGGATATCATATCCGATGCCATTATTTCTCGCTTAGATATTCCTCAATATAGACTTTGAAAGGGAAGCAGCGGCACCCAAGTAAAAATTGGTCTTCCTTTTGGTAATAGTTTACTAAGTTAAAGACCCGCAAGTACATTTGTGGAAATTTTATAGGTTTGGTTGAGTGGGGTTGTGAGATCATCACAAAAGACCAGGCACCAAAGCGGGCTCATCGACATCCCAAGGAAAGTGTATAAAAACGACATCAAAATAAATTAAATCATGTGACTCGATTTACAATTTGTGGAAGTTATATGGTACTTATGTGGTACTTACCCGCTCAACTGATTCTGTCGGTAACAAAGGCTGTTAAAATACAAATAAAACACATGTACTCACGTTTGCATTTAAAAAAAATAAATAAATTGTGTTCACTCGTCAGGCTTTAACTGCTTTGTTAGGTATTGTTGAAACGAGGAATTTAATTTTTTTTTTTTTTTCACTGTATCGTCACGAAATGACAGGAACGTGTACTACCTACCTTTTCAAATTGAATAGGGAAATAAAATTGATTACTCTTATCTCCTTAGTGGCTAATTTGTGAATGTGCCCGTGAATTTATGATCAATGTAATTATCCGTCTAAATATAAAGTCGCATAATAGCTTCTGATTGTCAAGTTTTAATTGGGCATTGTGTGAATGCGGTAGAGAAAGAGTCACTAACAATTATTTACGCCTGAGCTAACAAAAATACCTTAATTAAAGGCATGTCAGATGTTTCTACAAAGCAACATAAAACAATTGCCACAATACATCGTTACATAGCGTATACAATTTAAGGTAATGAAAAAAAGCAACAAATACCTAATCATTCGGGTAGGGGATGGAAATCCCCTATCAACGTATTCCTTTGTTTTAAACGCAGAAGTGCCCCAGTGATTTTAATTTTCACAGAAATTTAAATAAATTAGCGGTAAAAAGCACCAGCGGTTAAACTTGTTAAACCTATTTTAAAAAGCGCCAGATCTGGCGCCAAAAGCGCTAAACTGACAGTAATGGAAACAAAAACTAAGTAATCGGCCCTAGCGAGGTATCCGTCGGAATGGAAAATTCTCCGCAACGCATATCTACTCCTTCGGAGGCTCAAATTGCTTTCGAGGTGTCCGACTTCGGAAGAGAAATAAACAATTGCGATGGCGCACCGCACCGCACTCCAATTCGTAAACAAATTCCGCAACTCATTTCTGTCGGAATAGGTCGTAACCTAGCTGTAAAAAATTTAACAAAAAAATGCACTTCATCGCATTTCAACGTAATTCGCCGATATGCGTTACAAAAGGTCTGTTCTTTCTGGTTGATTTTGGCAATTATGTCACATTTCTCTCATTGTGAGAGAATATGCTCACTTCAATTAAATATACCTAACCCGAAAGAAAAGAACGCGTTGAACCACAAATTTGAAAAATGTGAATTTTTTCTAGGCGGGAATATTCAAATTTCAGTAGAAAAAACACAAATCTGTATTTAAGACCAAGATTTGGATAGCTTTTATTACAGAAATTAAAAAGTACAATTCTTTTGTTTCTTACATCGATTTTAATGCTATACAAGCACTAAATATAAATGAAATTAAATAAAAAGTCTGTTACAAATTAGAATTTGAACGATTTGACAGCCATGTCAGCAATAAACAACTAACCCAAAGATATTTCTTGGGCTAATATTTGCAGGTTTTTTTATGGATGAGAAATCTTTTGCTCTCTCTTTTTGGTTCTCTTCTGCCCAACTTTTGCGTAAGGGAACATAGTTTGACTAAATTTGGCGAATGTGTTTGAATGCATTATCTTTAGGGAACAGACCTAAAATGTTGGAACAGTTGTTCCGAAGAATACCTCGTAGCAAAAATCCTCCGAATCGTACAAAATCTGAGTATTTTCCGTTCCGACGGATACCTCGCTAGGGCCGATTGAGTATTAATATTTACTTAGTTTTAGGGTGCAAAGAAGTTGAGTTGACACCTAAAGAGATTTGTCTCATTTCCATTTATGGATATCTATCTACAATTGTTTTTTTCAATGAAGAGAATGTGGGGCGAATAGAGTTTCTCTTATGCTACGATTTCACCGGAGATTAACTGCGAGAATAAGAAAAATTTATGAACACACTTTCCACAGCTATAGATGTCAAAAATACAAAGCAAACAGAGCTGCATTTGACAGAAATGACAAATAATATGTCAAAAATGCGAAAAATATCTCTCTCTCGTGAAACATCATCCTCTCTCGAATGGACAGAGCCAGAGAGAATATGTCAAGGTAATCTTTTCTTTTTTTTTGTTTTGGTGGAAACATTTCAGGATTAATTTTAAACCTCTTTTACTTAATCTCGGGATTTATGTCCGGTGAAAACGTAGCTTTAGAGCTCACACTTCAATTGGGGCGGTCACTATTCGCTAAGCGACTTTCAGCTTACCTGATGACGAAATTCGGCAGAGCTCCCTACCTAGAATATAATTGTTACCACAAACAAAATCTATTACAATATCATCCACATTAAATAACTAAATCTTATTTTTCAATAGGCAAAATTCTACGAGCCAGCTCCTGCGATTCTTTTCTCGTCATTCGCTCTCCTAGCGGGTTTCATGGCTCTGCTATTCCCCGAGACAACCAACGTGATTCTGCCCACAACGATGGACGACGCTGAAAAGATCGGTCAGAAGAAAAAAATAATCCAACTTGAAACAGGAAATCCACCATAAATTCATCAAAAACAATGACTCTTCCTTCTCATCTCATGTAATTTTTTGTTCTCTTTTCATTTCGTAACATTGGAAGATTAATTATAAAATAGGCAGTATCCTTAGATATAAACATAATTTAAAAAATATATATATATTGATATTACAGTTGTAATAATAAAAAAAAAAACACACACTTTGCTAAAAAAAAGTACAAAAACAATAATCTACTTTGTCGATACTATACTAACAGTTCTACTGTTTGGTAAGAGAACTTCGCCCTCCTTGGACTCTGGATCGAGTTCTTTATCCTCCTCTTTTCGGTCTCTGTGACCATTTTCTAATAATACTACGTTAAGAGATTGCATTTCGAAGGGAACAGGTTTACTCTCCACTACAGGTGGAATGAGACGATCTCTGTGAAAAATAAAAAGAAAAACTTCTCAGACGTTTAACACACAGACAAAAAAAAAAAAAAAAAAAAACAATGGTAAACTAGTTCTATTTTTTAACAACTTATCTTACACCATATTGGGCCATTTCCTTTATTATGTGCTTCATGGAGAACGATCAATGACAACCGCATTACAGAGAATTAAACGCTCTCTAATATTCGCTGAGCCCAAGTGGAGACTTTTGAAATTGAATAGAAATTTATTGGAATTCTGTTGGTCTAATAAACAGACGATCGTGTAACTTATTAACAAAGAAGCTAATTAACGTGTTCAATTCATACAGCAAAATCTGCCAAATGTGCTCCTTGACGACCCTCCTTGTCTTTGTTTGCTTTTAAGCCGAAATGAAAACGCATAACTCTAAGGGAATAACCTGATATTTATTGTTTTTCTTTTCCTAAATTAAATTAGTTTGTTCATTATATTATTTTGAGACTGATTTAATTCAAAATTAAACAAAACAAAAAAATAACTTTAATTTTTAACAAAATTTTTTTTTTAATTGTTATTTGTTATCTTGCAAGAGAAAATAATAATTAACAGCAATTAACAGAAACGACAAACATAGAGTCAACCAACTGTTAAAATTACATACAAAAGTTATTGTATAATTCGTTATTAATTACATAAAGAAATTCATATAATTGGGTACTTACATACGTTAGTAATATAAAATATTAAACAAATAAATTTACAGACAAGAACAGCAAGAAAATAAAAACAAAATACAGTATTTACAATTTTATAATTATTTCCTTATTCTTGTTCACAATTTTTCGGAAGTTAGTACAATAATGGATAACATTTATTATTATTATTATTATAACGGATGATTTTTTAAGAGGTTTAGAACTTTAAAAAAAAAAAACACTAAAAATTCGAAAAAATGAATGAAATATTTATTTGAATCGATAGTTTGAACCTTGCAATTTAATGTTTAAAGATAATTTCATGCAAATGTTGACCGCGGCTGCGTCTCAGGTAGTCCATCCGCTGAGTCCAATTTTGGCATACTCTTTCACACATATCGGCCGGTATCTCACGAATGAATGCATGGATGTTGGCTTCCAGTGCGTCAATCGAAGCGGGCTTGTCCCTATACACATTAGCCTTGACATACCCCCACAAAAAATAATCTAATGGTGTCAAATCGCACGATCTAGGCGGCCAATTGACCGGCCCGAAACGTGAAATTAACTGTTCACCAAACTCGCCTCGCAATTGCGCCATTGTTTCGCGTGCTGTGTGGCATGTGGCACCGTCTTGTTGAAACCACATATCATGCAAGTCAAGAACTTTCATTTCGGGCAAAAAAAAGTTTGTTATCATCGCTCGGTAGCGTTCACCATTGACAGTAACGCTGCGATTCGCATCATCTTTGAAGAAATATGGCCCAATAATGCCGCCGGCCCATAAACCGCACCAAACAGTGGCTTTTTCGGGATGCATTGGTAGCTGTTGCAATGCTTCTGGCTGATCTTCACTCCAAATGCGGCAATTTTGCTTATTTACGTACCCATTCAACCAAAAATGAGCCTCATCGCTGAACACAATTTTTCGATAAAAAAGCGGATCCTCGGCCAGCTTTCCAAGAGCCCATTCACCAAAAATTCGGCGTTGTGGTAGGTCGGCTGGCTTTAGTTCTTGCACAAGCTGTATCTTAAAAGGCTTTACGCACAAATCCTTCCGCAAAATTTTCCACGTAGTGCTGTAACAAAGGCCTAACTGCTGGGAACGGCGCCGAATCGACATTTCGCGGTCTTCTGTCACACTAGCTGATACGGCCGCAATATTTTCTTCACTACGCACAGTACGTAAACGTGTTGGTTGTTTAATGTCCAACAAAGTAAATTTGGTGCGAAATTTGGTCACAATCTTCCGAATAGACTACTCAGAAGGTCGAGAATGCCGATCATAAAATGGAAGCAGCGCGCGATGAACATTTCGAACCGAGCACGAATTTTGATAGTAAAATTCAATAATTTGCAAGCGTTGTTCATTTGTAAGACGATCCATGGTTAAATTGCAAACCAAACTGAAGCTGTTTGACAGTGACACAAGGTACTAAACACACGTCAGCTGTCAAAACCAGTGTTGCCAAAACCAAACCAGCTAAAAAATCACCCGTTATATTATATATATTGTCACAAGTGTACACTTTAAAAAGCAAATAATGAACAAACAAAAATTATTGTATGAATTTAAAGTTTAGTGTAAGCAGACAAAAAAAAAAAAAAAAATTGTGAAAGGAAACAAACATGATCTTATGCTGTTGAAATAAAAAAGTCACAAGTGGGAGTTAAATACAAAAACAAAGTTAATAAAAATGCGTGTTTAGGTATAAAACAAAGGAAATGTGTGTTTTATTAATTTTTCATTGGGTTTTAACATCTGTGGAGGATAACAGCAATAAATAAACAAACAAACCAATAACAACCAACCAAAAATTTTATTACGCACAAAAAGAGTCAATTTACTTTTTACCCATGTCTCCCCTACAAGAAAACAATTGTTTCTGCAATACCTAATTTGCAAAACAATTGTTTTAGCGCAATGAACCAAAAAAATAATGTTTTGTACACTTTCCATCCAGCTGTTGATATTGTCTGCTTCATAGGTAAACAAACTTGGAACTCTCTTAACCGATAACAATTTCTGTTTCCATAAAAATGTTCTTAATTTTAATTGTTTTATACGCTACTTCACCTCCATTTCAAAGTGACCTTCATTTTTGTTTTAATAAGTCTTTGTTTGCATTTATCTGTTTCCGTATGTCAAATATCTTTATATATATATATTTTTTTTTAATCTGATGAAAACCTTCCGTCACTTACATAGGGTGTGCTTTAAATTTTGGGACTATTTTTGTGGTGTTACTTTGACAATTTCATATCCATGGTCATCTTATTTTCATTTATGGCCCACTTCAAGTCTTTAACCCTAATTCTTTAACTCCTTTGACACTAGCTCAAGCCCACATAATCCTATTAAGACTTCAAATTATATAAAGACATTCGTGCATATGCAAAAAGCGATTATGACTTTATGATTTCCTAAGACAAAGATTAATACATTTTTCGTGGCAAATTTTGACATGCTGATGACACAAAAATTCGCTCTTTCTATTGTCACTCGTGTGTCTCTCGTGAGAGTACGTTGCGACAGCCAGCATGACCAGACGCTTGACAGGCGATCACACGCAGTGACGCATATAGGACAAGTATTTACGTCACAATGACGTCGGCATGTCAAAATTTGCCACGAAAAATGTCACGTGTAATATAAGTTTACGACAATGTTTCTCATTAGTCTTTACTATTAGCATTTATAGGACAATTAGCAATCATTCAATCATCGATTGCTTTTTAAACAATAAATATTTCCGATAACGCCAATAGTTATACTTATCGAACTAGCAGCTTAAACATTTCAATATCTTTGACATTAATCTAGGAAATCATTGCCCATACGCAGAAATCATAATAAAAAAAAATATTATCTGCTTTCTTATCAAGGTGTAGATACAGTTCAAATGTCTATCGTATTGTTGTGATGATGTTCGAAACCCACAACCGCGCTTACGTAATAACAAATTATGGACTAATTTAAAGAGTTAGAGTTATAACTTCTCTACTCAAACGTCAAACCTTCAAATGGAAGAGCAAAACTCTACACTCTACACTGTTGATGCTTAATGCCTGTAAAACAATCACGAATTAGTTATTATGTACTTACTTTGATTAACTAGTAGTTAATATGTCTGAGCGGACTACACTTGAGAGTACTATGCTCTTAACTCTGTCAAGGTCGAGTAAAATGTGGATTATCTACCCTAAACGATTTACCACCACCACGATGCAGAAGTAAACGTGACACGAATTCCCGTTAAGAAATTATTATCTACTTAAACATAACGCAATCTTTTCAATAAAAATTATCATGGCAAAATTCAGATTCAGATCTGATTTGAACTTGTATTATAAATATTTGTAAAACTGGTTTGAGATTGCTATTGTGATAGTGCGGTTGCAGTAAATGTGCGCGATGCGTTCGCATCAAGGTGGATTTGTTTCGGATGTAGCACATTGGGAAAAATATACATACAAGAAAAATTGCTCTAGTGAGACGGTTGTCATTATGTACATTTTGTGCATTTTGATGTTCCATTAAATTGGAAAAGGCTGCACCTTCCAAACTAAATATTGCAATTTGACAACCAATTGGCATTTTCTTTTGAAGTTAATCGCAATTGGAAAGGTGTTTCGATATTGATTTTCTTTTAACTGCTGCAAATAAGGAAGGATGACATTTGGTAAAACAGACGAACTTCAACCGAACAGACGATCATCCCTGTCCCTAGCATATTTTCAGCTCATTTAATGCGTCCAGTTCCGAGTCACTAATTAATGCAATGCATAAGCCTGTCATTTAAATGTCAACATATTTTTAGCCTTCCCTAACTACCTAATTTTGTTCCGTTCGCTTTTTGTTGGTGTCTTGTTAAAGATCCGCTCTCTTGAACATCCCTATTCAAAAAGTGAAGGCCTAATCACACCGTCGGCGACCGAAACGAAATACTGTTTAAATGTAAACAAAAGTCCATCAATACCTCCTAGGGTGGCAGACTTCAATTCAATGCATACCTACGCGAGGGTATCCCCGATGATCTTATTGAAAAAATTAACACCGCTGCCACATTCATGAAAACGCTTTTGTTTGTGCAAAGTTCCATTCAGCCTGAAGTTTGCGATTTTTCTTATCGACTATATTTATAAAAACATGCAATTTCAAAAACAAATTAACGAAGTTATGAAAAGGCGTGAGAAAGCGACAATAAATAGCTGCACCGTGTACCCGTTTGTAGAACGTTTTTATTTATTTATATAGGCAGCCCACTTAAAATTCCTTGACCGTATTAGCCATCGGTCTCAAAACATGGCTAAACCTGCATTTGGACCCAAAACGATCAATGGCAACTGAACTGTCAATATGATACCTACAAATTCCTATATCAAGAAGCCATACTGAATGATTTAACACTTTTTTGACAGGCTACGTGCTAAAATTTCAATCACCAAATTCGTAACCAAAATCTTACCCCTAATGCCTGCTCGACTGGGGGCAAAGTTCACCACAAACGAGTATTTATCACTCTATACGAGTGTGGTTTGTAGCGTATCCATATCAGTCATCTGGAGGTAATTTAGCAACACATTCACACACCCATTGATAAACTTCACCGGCTCGTTGGAGGTAAATTTTCGGCTTGCGATTTCGCTTTAGCGCACACACAGCCCATTTTCAATTCAAAATTGTGTGTGTAGCGGTACTGTGACTTACTAGGTTATTCAGCTCATTCCGTTAAACGAAGTCGGTTGGGTCTCACTACATGATCAGCTGGGCTCTAGTGCTGGTTGTTAACGCGATCGCTTACCTATTAGACACTTGCCGGATATAGAGGTCTGCTGAAATGACTGAGGCCAGGAAGAGCGATGCGGGCTCGGAGAGCGTGTGTTCGGATGAGTTGAGCCTTGACGCAATTCTAGTTCGAATTGGGCAGTTTGGCAAGTTTCAGCAACTCAACTATCTGCTAATATGCATACCGATGTTGTTTAATGCAGTCTTTACCGTGACATATGTTTTCACTGCGAGCACAGTGGTTCATCGGTGTGTGGTTACTAATCGTTTTCTTATTGTCCCAGGCGGGTTTTAATCAAAAGTGTGTGTTTTATTGCATGTGAATACTAATACGAGTAGATGTCGAGTACCGGAGTGCGATAGTCCAGACAGTATTTACAAAGAACCATGGACAGACTTTTCGATTCCGTTGACGTCCAGTGGCGATTTGGAGAGTTGCGATCGCTTTGTGCCCTACAACAGGAGCTTTGAGTTGGAGTTTTGCTATCCGGAGAACTATGATCAGGACTCGAAGGAGAAATGTGGTGTTGATTTTGTTTTCCGCGATAGGGAGGTGTCTATTTCCAATGAGGTTATTTTTGAAATTATATTCGAGCGGATGATCAAATTGAACATGTGAATATTTTCCGCAGTTTGGAATATTTTGTAATGACGAATGGAAGCTGGGACTGGTTGGCACCTTCAACAATATTGGACAGTTTATTGGGATTTTTCTGGGTGGATGTATTGCCGATAGGTAAGTGAGGTTTTGGATTTTTTTTTTTTTTTTGGGGAAAATAGTGAATAGCTACTTCCAACAGCATATTATGCGGGAGATATTTCTTTGTGAGAATCACTAGTGATAAAATTTTTTATTTTTTTTGTGAAGCTTAAATAATGCTTTTAGTGTCAAGAATGTGAACAAAAATGGCGACATAAAGTTTATCAGTCACAGACTGAAAAAAAAAAAAAAATACCTAGTGATTTAACAGTTTTTGAAATGACAATAAATTGAATTGAAATGTTAAATTTTGTGCTGCATGATACCTACTCCGCATAGTTTTCCAGTTCGCATAATCTTCCTCTTATCTTCGCATTCCGTTCCTTCACTGGCGATTTTTTCATAAGCGAGGGACGTCAACCATTTCATACAGTCGATACAGGCGATACGTGTCGCCTGGGATTCGCGGATGAATCCGCCGTCGAACGAAATGCAATTTATTTCTATTATTTGCATTTATAAAAATTGCGTTTTCTAATTACTTTCATTAAAATAATCTCCTCCAGATATGGCCGTCGAAACAGTTTGGCTATTGGCGGTTTCCTGAGCGCCATTATGGGAATAATACGATCCTTCTCCGTGAACTATTACATGTTTCTCGTGTTTGAAATGCTCGATAACTTTTTCGGAGCCACCCTCTATGGAACTGTTTTTATTCTCGGTCTTGAGCTAGTCGGTCCGAAGGCACGAGTACTTGTCTGTTCGATTACTACATGCTTCTATGCCGTCGGTGAAGTTCTTCTGGGCGTTGTGGCGAAATTCTTCCCCCATTGGCAAGTCATTCTGCGAATTTTCTACATCCCAGCTCTGATCCAAATTGCCTTCTTATGGATACTACCGGAAAGTGTTCGATGGTTGCTCTCGCAAGGCGAAGAAGAGAAGGCGACTAAGATTCTACAAAAAGCGGCCAGAGTTAACAACCGCAGACTATCACAGCATAGCATTGATAAACTGCTTTTGGCGAATCGCACCAAACTCTCCAAAGCCAACGAGAGTAAGTTTCCCATTAAGGATGTATTTAAATCGCTTTTCTGGAGGATTGCCAACTGCAGTCTATGTTGGTTCACGCATACTTTGGTCTACTATGGCTTGAGCTTGAATGCGGTCAACTTAGGTGGAAATAAGTACGACAACTTTATATACATATCTCTAGTTGAGATTCCAGGATTATTATTACCCTACGTGACAATGAATCGAATTGGCAGACGCTATTCGCTGTTTGGCTATTTGGTCATATGTGGCACCTGCATAATGGCAACGATTTTTGTTAACTCAGGTATGGTTATATCATACAGGGAAACAAGTAAATGCTTATTCAAATAAATTTGTTTACTTTTTTTTTTTGCAGACGCCTATGCATTGAGGTTGACACTGTTTCTTGTTGGCAAGTTGGCCATCAGCGCCTCATTCCAAGTGGTGTACTTCTTCACATCGGAGATATTCCCAACAAATGTGCGCAATAGCTTGCTGTCGGTCTGCTCCATGGTTGGTCGAGTGGGATCGATGTTGGCACCTATGACACCAACAATTGTAAGTATTTAATGAAATGTTTCTGTCACTTTTTTGCATTTGAAAAATTCATCAGCTCGTTTCTGAAAAAACTATAACTTACTCGTTATTGTGCTGAATTTCGCTTTTTCTGTTATTCCTGAAAATTAACAGCCCATTATCCAACGTAACGTAATGAACTCGTTACTCCCAACTTTACTAATTTATTAAAAAATTCCTAACGAAAACAAAAAAATACTCGTTACTCGTTGCTTTGCTTATTTTGAAACCTTTAGTTCAACTGTTCAACGTAACGTTCTAAATTGGTTCGAGCCAAGAGGAAAACCATTCGTTACTCGTTACTTTGCTTGCTATTGGTTGGTTACAAAAAAAGAAAAGAATCATATGTGGATTAAATCAAGAAGTTCTGTTTCTATTAAAGTAACGAGTGAAGCCGAGAGGTTTGGATATCATATCCGATGTCATTATTTCTCGCTTAGATATTCCTTAATATGGAATTTGAAAGGGAATCAGCGGCACCCAAAATAAAATTGGTCTTCCTTTTGGTAGATTAGATTTCAGTTGGGACTGGGATTTATGTCCAGTGGAAACGTAGCTTTAAAGCTCACATCTCAATTAGCGCGGTCACTATCCGCTAAGCGACTTTGAGCTTACCTAATTACGAAATTCGCCAGAGCTCCGTACCTAAAATTTAATTGTTACCACAAACAAAATCTATTACAATATCATCCACATTAAATAACTAAATCTTATTTTTCAATAGGCAAAATTCTACGAGCCAGCTCCTGCGATTCTTTTCTCGTCATTCGCTCTCCTAGCGGGTTTCATGGCTCTGCTATTCCCCGAGACAACCAACGTGATTCTGCCCACAACGATGGACGACGCTGAAAAGATCGGTCAGAAGAAAAAAATAATCCAACTTGAAACAGGAAATCCACCATAAATTCATCAAAAACAATGACTCTTCCTTCTCATCTCATGTAATTTTTTGTTCTCTTTTCATTTCGTAACATTGGAAGATTAATTATAAAATAGGCAGTATCCTTAGATATAAACATAATTTAAAAAATATATATATATTGATATTACAGTTGTAATAATAAAAAAAAAAACACACACTTTGCTAAAAAAAAGTACAAAAACAATAATCTACTTTGTCGATACTATACTAACAGTTCTACTGTTTGGTAAGAGAACTTCGCCCTCCTTGGACTCTGGATCGAGTTCTTTGTCCTCCTCTTTTCGGTCTCTGTGACCATTTTCTAATAATACTACGTTAAGAGGTTGCATTTCGACGGGAGCGGGTTTACTCTCCACTATAGGTGGAATGAGACGTTCTCTGTGAAAAAATAAAAATAATAATGAAACCCACAAGGACATACTAGAGACTGAAAGAAACTCACTTGAATAACAGTAACCACACCATGGAAGCCAGCATCATCACAGTGGTCATTCCGAAGGTCCAATACGTGCCGAACCTGGTGTAGATCGAACCAACAAACACGGGACCTAGAACTCGAGACAAACAGCCCGAGCCAGTCATCAAGCCCATCCAGACACCTTGCGGTCGAGGTCCGAGTATTTTTGAGAAAATGGTCTGAATTAGCGTTACTGCGATCGGATATCCGATCGCTGTGAAGCCATAGCCGATGAGAAATTGAATTATAGTGAGAGCGGGAGTGACTGCGCACCATTGCTGGATTTTCGGACATCCTTGGTAGATGTCGCTCTCAGGGTCGTCGTACATTGTGTCATTGAGACCGTTTGCTCCCAGTGGAATAGTGACGTTGAAGACTTCTGCTACTTTTGGCGGACCATCGCCCCATGGAATGTATAGCACACGCCCGAGTACCATCAGAGAGAAGCCACCCCAAATGAGGACGTACTCTTCGCGGAACATCTTGCAGAGGGGTTTTATGCAAACAAACGTCGAGCAGGCTATAACCGCTCCAACCGACATGAGGATGCCCATGTAGTACAGCGCCTCGCCCTTAGTCCATGCGAACTGATCCATTGTGAGGGATGTACCCAAGCTGCAAATGCAAGACATGAATTCCTCCCCCAAGGGTATACGCAGGGGCTTAGTACTTACGTCTCGAGTAGAACGAAATTAAAGACAAGAACGAAAAAGGCCACGATGAGGGTCCACGAGGAGACATAGTCCGGCTTCATGGATTTCCAGGTTTCCTTTTCCGAGCTCTTCCCCTGCATTATCATTATTTCGCGGGCAGCTACCTTTCGCTCCTAAAAATGGTTGCGGTATAAGTCAAGAATGCATTTAAAGACAGAGAGTATGGGCGGGCAAGAAGCTTACTTGAAAGAATCTAGGCGTAAACATGACGATATTGGCGATGCCCATCAGGACATTTATCCAACCCGCGGCCGTGTACATATTCAGAATCACTGCGCCTCCGAGTAGTCTAAAGCCATCGCTTCCTAGCGGCGTTACCACAGCCTGCAACGCTGGACCCACGATAAAGCCCAGTACCTGGGCTAATGAGATCATCGATACCGCACCAGTGCGTTCACTCAATCTCGTCGCAGACGATAAGTACGATCGACACACAGCAATGTTGGCTGAAAGTGCCATTGATCAGTGCATACAGTTTAAAGGGGATGCAACAAACACCTACCTGAACTGACTCCAATAAGGAATCTCGATCCCAACATCCAATATTTGACATTGCTCGGCATCAGCTCCAGCGATGAATACATCGCGCTCGCGACTGTAAACATCGTCAGCGAGCATAGCAGAGGAACTCGCATTGTTCCCGACTTGTTCTGCCAGTAGCCAAATAGTGGACTGAATATCATTTGTCCCAGCGGATTGGCGGCCACCACAAGGCCCATGAACTCTTTCCCCGCCGTCGGATCTAGCTGAGGACAAAAAGTAGATTTAGAAAATGATTCTGATCTGATGATCCCTGATGAGGGCCGCAGGTGCTTACTTTATCCAAAAAGGGCCATACGCCGGTGAGAATTATGCTGAAGGCCAGAGACATGAGGAACATGGTGAAGTATATAACCCGCACGGACAGCCATCGAGTGTGGTACTCCTCCAATGTTTCCAGTCCATCGTCGACATCTTCCGGTAGCTTTGAGGGCTTCCAGCGTTCGTCGATCTTTCTTGCACAACCCATTTTTTGTTGTTGTTGCGTGTGTACTTAATATCTAAAGGTGCGTGCAAACTTATTGGTAAATGTGTGTGCTAATTTTTGGGAACACTACTTTCAGTCTGAGATTTTCCTGTCTTATATCAAGGAGGTGGGTTGGTATCACGTCATTCTGTGGAGAAAAAAAAGTGAATTACATTATAACTGGGGGACGATTATTGGGGGAAGCAAGGCAGACCTTAAACCCTTACTAGACAGAAGCCTTTGTTGTGGACATTAAACGGATAAAAAACGATGAAGAAACACTGATGAAAACCCACTTGGGTTTAGTATAAAATACTACAAACTACTCACGACCTTCATTTTGAATGTAATCAGTAATTATACACATTGCTAGCTTAAGCTAGATTAAGCCAAGCGCACGTAAGCGGCTCACGGTTTTCAGTGTTCGTTCGCCAATTTGATATCGAGCTTTTTCCGAAAATCCCCAAAGCAGATCGGAGATATGTGTCAAAAACCGCTGTGTCAAAATTTCTCTCATTTGTTCAATTATAGTGAGAGAGTGTCATTTAATAAACCTGCATACGCTGACGACATCGACATCATTGGCAGAACACAGCGAGCTGTCACTGGTGCGTTTGCAAGTATATCAGTACAGAAGCGGCAAAAATGGGTTTGGTGGCGAATGAGGGCAAAACAAAATATATGCTGTCAACAAGAAGGGACACACAACACCGACGAATCGGACAGAACGTCATGATAGACAGCTATAACTTTGAGGAAGTTCGGGACTTTGTCTACCTCGGGTCCGCTATTAATTCTGAAAATAACATCACCTCAGAAATCAAGCGAAGAATTACACTTGCCAACCGTTGATATTTCGGTCTTAGAGGGCAATTGATTAGTAAGGCCTTGTCGAGAAATATTAAGGAGACTCTGTATAAGACCCTCATCATCCCAGTCCTGCTTTATGGTGCAGAAGCATGGACGCTATCAAAGGCCGATGAAGATATCCTCGGTCGTTTCGAACGCAAAATTTTTGGTCCCGTTTTCGTTGACGGGCTCTGGAGGAGGAGATTTAACAGCGAACTCTACGAGCTGTACAGCGACTTCGATCTAGTCAGAAAAATACGCATCAGTCATCGTCTAAGATGGCTGGGACATGTAGAGCGAATGGACACCAACGATCCGGCCCGAAGAGTCTTCAATTCCAACCCAGAGGTACAACGCAGTAGAGGAAGACCTCGACCTTGGTGGCGCGCGCAGGTGGAAGGGGACCTCAACCAACTTGGAGTGCGCAACTGGAGGCAGTTTGCCAAAGATCGCGATAGCTGGAGAGGCATTATATGGTTGAGGCCCAGTGCCACCCGGACTGTAGCGCCTAAGTAAGTGTCATTTAATATTAGATTAAGCAAAAAAAGAGCTCTCTACTCTAGATCTCTTTTTGATACATATGTAAAAGATTTCGAGAGATATTCGAGTCAGACTACCATCGTCGAGTCTCTTTTCGTTTCTCTACCACTATAAATCTTACCCAGACAGACTCTCTGGAGTTCTTCCGTGATGGGCTCAATTCCTAATGTTAACGTTTGCATCTGTTTATTGGAGATCTGTTTCATCGACTGGGTCTCGACCCAATGATGTCCCAAGAACCTCATTCTTCTCCCAGCCAACGCCGGACATTGACAGAGTATATGTGCCGCTGTCTCAGATTCCTCCAGGCATAGTTTACAGGTATCATCCTCTCTAAGGGCCATCTTACTTAAGTGATACCCGAAATTACCATGTCCTGTATACAAAGCCACCACGCATTTTAGTGTTCCTCGAATCATGCTTAGAATCCTTCTTTGAGTGGAGCAGGTCGGCCATTTAATTGCCATTTTAGCCTGTCTACATTGTTTAACGGTTGACCACCTTCTCAGGTGTTCTGTCGTGATCCATTTGTGAATCAGCTGTTCTACCATTCCTTTGCCAATTGAAGAGAATGGTTGTGGTCCCTGCAACATTTCAGTTGACCCCTGTTTTGCAAGGGAGTCTGCCTTTTCGTTGCCGTTTTTTAGATGAACACTTATTGAGCTTAAGTACACTTTTTGACATTATATTCCCACTGCAAAAGGGAGAGGCCGGCGGTGGTTTTCAATTATTTCCTTCAATTTCCACTTCCACTTTAAAAATGCCATAAGAACTGTACAGTGTACAAGTATACATGTTCAAATGATTGACTATGACGTTTCTAATAGCTTAACGCCGATTTTCAAAAATGCGACAGCAACGAGTAACTCTAGGGCGGCGTTTGACAGAAGCTCAGTTTACGATGCGTTTGTAATTACATTTCAAACCACACCCACCTACCACATGTGGTAATCACAAATTAGGTATCCTATCCTTCTCAGAAAAACCAGAATATGTACCTATTCGTAATTAAAAACAAACCTCTTCACCCCCATTACACAACAAACATCATCAGCCACGGTGTAGTGCGTGCATGTACACGGTACACCAGGTATTACAAAATATTTATCCAGATTCATTTCTTCTTTAACTACCCCACTGACAAGAGTGACAATGACAACTGACAAGCACCCAATCCGCATTCCGCGTTCCAAGCGAACCACTTGTAACTAGCCCCCGCCCCATCATTCGAAACCAAAGAAACGTCACTCGTTGTCGACCAAACCGACCTACTTGCAAAATACCTTTCGCCACACACTCGCAACTGGCACTTGGCACATGCCATAAAAGTTCGATGTGTTACCCACCTTTGCTTTTTTTTTTTATTGTTTATACTTTTTAATCGTTGATCACTTGATAGGGAATAGCTCAATCTAGATCTAGTGTAATCGGCGGGCAAACTTTAAAGCACTGTTGCCACTTTGAAAATGGCGGTGTTGTCGTAATGTCGCGTGTATTTAATACTGAACTGATATGAATTGTGTCCACTCATTATAAACAGAGTGCCAATAAATATCACTATAAACCGCACAGAAGAAGATAAAGACAATCGGAAGGAGGAGGCGGGTTTTCCAGATGACACGAAAATGGGATTTTCTTTATATTTTCCAGAGCGATTAGTTACAAAAGGGTTTCTCGTATTTGTCGACAGCGGAAATGCTTCCATCTCAGTTGTTCAAAGTGCACTAAGGCAATCCTGAGCACAAAACTGAGACTGACTGCGTGGGGGAGCGACCAGCGACCCGATATGGTATCGTATACTTGTCGCGACGTGACAAGTTCTTGCAACCAACCCCTTGAAAGCGGGAAAAGATGAAGTCATTCATTGACATGAGAGAAACGCATGCGAATGAGGTGTTTATTGTTGCACGGGGTGCATAAACCCGAGTCGAGCATAGGAATTACAATTTACAGAATGTGTGAACTGCTGGTGGATGCACTCGTACTTTTGATGGAAACAGAGATGCAGAGGAAGAAAATAAAATCGATTGGTCCTTGACCCGGTGCAGGCGCAGCTGCAGGGATTCAAATCACAGAAAGACGTGACATTCAAGTGACAATGGCAGAGATAAGAGACCATTGTCATTGTGCGATGAAAGACTGGTTGAATCGTCGTCAATCAATACAAGTATCAAAAGGAAAACGGTTCAGTTTCAGTTCTATGGAATCTATGTATCTTTAAATAAACATAAACGCATTGAATGTGAGGAACAAAGTGCATGGAGTTGTCAAAAAGAAACAGAAGATATGGCAAATCCCCTCGTTTTTTTAATTAGAAAATTTCCCAGCAAACTTATGTCGTTTTCCATTGGGAGAGAAAAAGAAGAGAAATTTTACTGCTGTCAGATGAAAACAATTTTTTCTAATCTCGATTTCTGGGAGAGATTCACACCTACTTAGATTTACACCAAAACATTGGTCAAACTTTAGTGTATTATTTTACGTTTTTAGAGACGACAAGTCTGTGAAAAATTGAGAAAAATGGAATGCAATGGATGTTAACATAAATTGAATAGATTTTTATATACATAAATTACAATTTTAGAAAAACTGACTTTTAAAACACGACCACAATGGAAGGAAAGAAAAATCTCGTTTTATGTTCCATTGGGCACGAAAAATCGGAAATCGGAGAGCAAAATCTGAAAATCCCAATGGAAAACCGCACATATATGTGAATGGATCCGTTCATAGGGTCGGTATATTGCAAGGGAGGGGTTTTCTCACTTAATTTGCCACGGTTACGCATTTGACATAGATTTTCTATGAAGTGTGGTGACGCATTCTTAAAATGAGGGATGAAAAATTGATACATCTTGTTTGCAATCAGTGAATCAATCAGTGAATGAATACGGAGTGACTATAATATTCGTTGTCTTTTGTATAGGTACATATTGAATGATGAAATATAAAATGTAGAGTCAGGGATGTATATAGTTCATTGTATAGCTGTACAATTAAAAGAAGCATATTCTGTGGATTTCTTCTTACCTAAAGACTTTTCTGACTATATCTTGCACGCAAGTAATGCAGATCTTGGAGGTGATCAAAATTGCATTATGTATCATTAAACTGACGTAATACTTCAAACTCAACTGTTGAGTTAACTGTCAAACAATGATTCCGATTCGTCGGCGTTTCCATTTGATGTAAAGCTAAGATTCGGCTGTATGTCAATTATGCATATGAATGCCAACATGCAGATGACCAGATTAGCTGTCAAATGATCAAAAATGTCAGGATTATCAAAACTGTATCCGACTATATGACCTAAAATTACAAATATGATCATATTTGCCTTGATGGTCATTTATTATTTTTTACCAAATGTTGTAGTAGGTTTCCACAAAAAAATAATTCCACAACTCCACGAACTCAAACACCGATGACAGTAAAAAAATTCTTGTTCCATCAAAAATGCTAGAAATGGCATAATGAAATTCCAATAAAGTGCATATGGGCATATAGGGCTTATGCTGGCTTTCGAGCTCATTGTCCGATTAAACTATAAGCTATTTGTGCATTTTTATCTGTCAAAATCAGCCTGGCCATATGCGGCATTTAGGTCATTAGAGCATATGAGAAACGTTCATTACAATGTATGATCATATTTTGACAGGAGAACTGTCGGAAATTGGCATTTTATGACCACTTGGCATACAGTCTAATCTGAATATTGAATTCACTCTAGCGTAATCGAATCGAATGGAATGGAATGAAAAAAATGCGATCTAAAACGTCAAAAAATTATACCGGCTAATTTTCTGACACTGACGTGAAAACTGATTTTTTCAGCTGTCAAAAAGTGATTCTGATCCGAGAGAAATTACAATATTGTCCTGTTGCTAGTTTTTTGTAGTTTGTTTTTGTTTTTGAGTTATTTAGCGCGATTGACATGCGGATGCGTTATTAGATTATTGTAAATTAAGCTGCAAGGTTTAAAATAAAAACATACGGAAAACAAGGACTTTGTGTTCATCGCGCAATTAAGTCGGCAGCATTTCCTCCACCTAAGACATCAAAATAAAGATAATAAAATTGATATAAGCAACATTTTCGTCGATTCCAGCGTCAAAATATAGAGAGAGAGTTCTCCCTGACTTATTCTGAGTAATTTATGTGCGACTCAGATTGTTAAGCTGTCTAGTATTCATCAACAAAATATTATTTTTTCAAATTCTGTTTCTGATTCATTAACCGGTTTAAGCTGGTGTCAGTCTGATACCTAAACCCTAAAGCTCATTGCGGTTTGCTGACATTTAGCTGCAGTAATCAAACTACCTATTCCAGCGAACGGGAACGATTTAAATCGAATTAACATAATTATTAATGATGGTGAATCATAGGAGTAGTTTGAGTTTTTTAAGTAACTGAACCTGAAGTTAATATTCATTATAGTGGATGTGGTGGTTATACTTGTACCTACGTATTTATTTATTATTAACAGAATAATAAAGGAACTTATTTGGCTACTATTAATTTATGAGCACTAGCTGCAGAGGGTATCGGCCAAGTGTGCCTACGTAACTCCGATCCATGAGTTCCGCGTTATTTTATTCAAAATTTCATTATTCGAACATTGTTTCGATCACAAGGTGATAAATATTATCGGGGAAGAACAATAGTGTCATTCAAAGAGAGAAATGTGTGTATTGACTGTCAAAATTCAACTGTTCAAACAGCCATTTAACGGAGTGCCATGCGATGGATTAGTGATGTAATTCGAAATAGCTACAAGTCACTCTTCTCTCACACATCAAGTCTGACGTTTCTTTGCTCTGTATTTAAATAAGAAAATTCAATAATTTAAGTAAGGAAATTGTCTAGCTAAGCAAAGTGCTGATAAAAACACTGCTTCCGTTCCACCAACTTCCGTCAAGGTGACTGCATACAATTTCGTGACTACATGAGCTGTTTGATTAGAGCTTAGTTATCATGACTTTAACGAGCGATCAAAGCTACTTACATAATCACGCGCTTGTCACCTTCGTAACTGAAATCGTAAGCTTCTAACTGCTTGCCAAGACTTACATAACTTAGCAGATATTTATCTTTCGTTCATTTGCTTTTAAGAATCGCTGTTGTCTTTACACTACACGACAGTTAGACAATAATATCAGCTAATTGCAGTTTAACAAAGACTAGATAAATGGTTCTTATCACACCGTCTGGGTTTTGTGGTTTTCTCATTTAAAACTCGAAATTTGATTAGATAAGGTAGAAGTGTTAATGCATGAAACTATTAACACAGCATTTTTGTTTCAAAGCTCAATCTGCCAAGAGTGAAATGTTGCTCAGTGCCTAGTTAGGAAATTTAGCCCAGAGCTTAATTATAAACAAACACCTGCTGTGTTATAGACGGATCGTCAACACAACCACCCTGCTTCGATCAAATATTTGGCAACTCTACAAATACCTAGAGATACTCGTACTGTTGTGTTGGTGAAGATAATTTAAAATTCTTCATGTTGTTTTCTGTCATGTCTCTCATGTTGTTAGTGTCGGAGTGATCAATTGCCTAAGCACCTGTCTGGGGTTGACAATCTGATTCGAATGAAGTTCCGCGTTCAGTTTGGTTTTGAAGCGTTTATGATGTATGAATTGAATAGGCGATCGCAATGCGTGATTGAAATTAATTATTGCTTTTATAGATTATTAAACTGTAATTGGAGCGGAATTTCCAATTTCATGGCGTTTCAATTAATTATTATTTAATAAGATTGGTGGTTTAAAATGAACGCATTCGGTTATAATTTATATGCGTGACTTAATTCCGATTACCTACTCTTCAGGTATTTAATTTGATGTGATGGATACTCCTTGAGCTTAAGCATATTTGACATTTGAAGTAATTGGCGTTTTTCGATATTTTTGACAGATAATATTTTGATGGAACTGGAAAAATAACTCAAATAATGTAATCTGTACCATAATCTGTGTTGATTTGCTTAACTTCTTAGCTTCGCTTAATTTGGTGACACTTTATCGGGGTGAGTAAACACCTGTACAAACAACACTGCACTACATACACTCCGCTTGCTGGACAATACATTTTCCTGTTTCGTAATTCTTTGACTTTTGCTAAGAATTTATTGCAGTGATTAGGAAGAAAAACTAACTGACATTTAAGCATCACTTAACCAGAACATAATTTCTCAAATCTCTTCTCTTCTCTCTCTATATAAAAGAGAGTTGCAAAAGCGTTGTGACTTTATAACTCACGAACGGTCAAACCGAATTCGATCTAATTTTTAGGGTTTATTTGCATGGTCGTGTAATCGGTTTATCGAAAGTTTGAACGAAATTGGTCAACGCGTTCGTGAGTTATGTCAACATCTGATTTTATCCAAATAAAAAAATAAATAAATAAAAGAAACCAATGAATTTGATTCCATGTTAATATGCATGCGTAGCGAAGCACGCGCGCCGGGATCCGCTAGTAATATGTATAGATCATGAATTATAATGACCGACGGCAGTAATTAAACAACGATTTGTTCCGTTGCCGGAAATTCATACATTTGATTACTGTGCTCTACTGAACACGTCCAGTTTTCATAGACCGTGTCAAAATTCATTGCACTGCCACGTCACTGCTTTTTCGAAAGCAAAAAATTTACCCTACGATGGATTCTGTGATAGTTCTTCCGAGGTTCGTAGCAAAATTCCGAATACGACGGATTCTGTGATAGACCCGATTATATCTTTATCTGTAGTTTAAAAGTGTCATTTGGGTTACTAAATATTAATACAGACGAAAACCCTACCCGATCTGTACCACACTCCATTAATCATCAATGCCACTGACAGTGACAGTGACAGTGACAGCGATGCGAGCCGACTACAACTATAAAACAAAACCCACTCATCAGTAATTAATTTTACGCTTATTGGCCAATTTCTCAAACTGTGCATTTCGAAATAAATCCAGATCTATCGGCAGATACCCCTCCATATCCACACGCACACTGCATCTAATAAAAACTCACTTTCCAGCAACACATGGGCACGTGCTTTATCATAACTGATTCGCTAGTTCGCTATGCGTGCATACTTTCGCAAAACAATTTATTTCCATTAAACATTGTCGAGGGGCATGGACAACAAATTCAATAAAACAATTTATTCAATCAGAACTACAGCGAGGATCAAAGTGTCTCCAATAGAGTCTGACATGTTGCCGGCTTTAATTAATTCCACTTGGCCTAAGACCAGTGAACTTTAACGCCCACCATAAGAAAGCAGACTTATACTTTCAATGCGAATCACACACGCAATAAAATAAGTATACACTTGCAGAGCTGTTTACAAAGTACAATCAAAATAACAAACATTTAAGATTTTCAATGTCACTATAATTTGCAATGCGGCATTAATGCTTCACCCTGCGTCATCCGAGTCACAAGTTGACAGTATTTGTTCGTGTTTTGCGTTTTGTTTTCATAAGTTCTCTCCACTTTTATAGATAATTTGTTATCAAAACGAGAGTGGGCTTAATGCCAGTGGCTTAAGCTTGAATGACTTGTAAGAGAGTATATACTCCGGTATGGCTTGTAACTGTCCGATAAATATATCTAGCTGATAAAGATGATATATATGTTCGGCTAAGGTTGTCTCTAAGCACACTGTGATAGAGATAGGGGCGATAAGATTTTTTTTTTAAATAAGTTCATAATGGCGACATCATGAGGGCGAAAGTTTGGGTTTATATTTAGAACCTCTTTTCATTTAATTACGAAAAGCTCGCCAGCTGTAACGAAAACGCAAAGAACCAAAGACAAGAACAGGGAGGTGCATAGATCAAAAATAAATCAGCGCTAGGTAAGGTACTGATAAGACGCGTCAACGTTTTTTATAAAATTCGGTTTATTATCAATGCTGACGAAGTGCTGAAGGTCGTTTCGAAATGTCTCGTCCAAGGTTGAACTTATCATGGCAACAACAACAACTGTCACAAGTACTTTCCTCTATTCTATGCTATTTTTAAAAACCTCTGAGTTTTCTTTTGATGTTTTTTGTTAAAAATGGTCACACTCTTTTATTATCTTATTTTCTCAATTTTTATTTAGGAAAGAGCTTCTCGTAGGTATTAGAGCTCTTTATTCGTTCTCTATTGAGACTGACACTTTTTCTTGTGAACGGAGTAAAACGTGCTCCATTTATTCAAACTTGACACAACGACACTTAGGTTAGGTTAGGTTTATGGGTGGATACGGTAGAGCGAGCTCCTTGTTGGGGGGTTAGTCGATGTTTTTGGCGGCAATGCGTGTCCCCTCACAATTGCTCGACCTTGTTCAGCCATCCTGATGTGTTTATGAACCTGTAAAGATTTGATAAAGATAGATCTGAAAGTTCCTGTATGTCACGGAAGTTCTATCTTCCAAGTGTTCTGTTCGTCAAGTGACATAGCCTGAGCATTGACAGAGGAAGTGAAGCGTGTCCTCGTGTACCTCCTCGTCTCCGCAATTTCAATTTAATTGTCTGGTTTCTTTGGAAGTTGTGAGGAGGAAGTTGGGCCCATACATCGACGTTCTATCAAACCACATGAGCTTGCTAGTCTGACTAGGATTGTATTCCTGCCAAAGCTTCCGTGATATTTCACAAGTGGTTAATTCTTTCCACCTGTTATTGGCTTTCATGCGGATCTGATTTTGCACTCTCCCTCTCTGAGATTGCAGAGTGGTGGTTTGATGAACCATTTCTTGCTAGTTCATCAGCCATCTCATTGCCGGTTTTGTCCCTGTGTCCAGGGATCCAGCAGAGGCGAATGGTGTGCTGCGAGCAGAGAACCTTAAGCTCTTCGCGGCAGCGGCGAACTAGCTTCGATTTTATTTCAATAGCAGACACTGATTTTATAGCCGCCTGGCTATTGATACTATATGGGCAGCTTCGGCGATTGCCAGAACTTTCGCCTGAAAGACACTACTGTGATCAGGCAGCCTGATTGAGTGGCGTATATTTAACTCCTCAGAGAAAATTCCAGCACCTGTTCCGCAGTCCATCTTAGATCCATCTGTGTAGATGGATATCGATTTCCCTTTTGTGGGAAACCAGGCGATTCGCATTTCGTTCGCTTCGGGTTCCCCGGAAGAAGGTGTCAATATAAACTGCTGCTGTCTAGTTATTTCTGCTACGCCAAGTGTGAATTTCGAAAGAGTCTTAGGGGCTTACTACTTATCATTTGTAACCTTCAGACTAAATATTTTGTAGGTCACAATATCTAATTTTGTATATGGAAAACTGCAACTCTGTGAGTTCGTACAATTTAGCTTGGCCGCTAAATATGATTCGAATCTTGCTTAGAGTTTATCGGCCTTAATTGCGTTGTGAATATTCGACTTTACTTATTGCTTTACTGAGGAAAATGTTCATTAAAACTGGTCTAATTTTGGAAAGGGTGCAGCTGCATCTGTCATCTCTCCGAAAGTAGTTCAGGTGCAGACTAGCGTTATCCGCCAACGAGGAGTAGGTACGTGAAGGAATTTCTTTCTTTTCCGTTTCTCAAGTAAAACCAACTTCATTGCCGGTTTGACATCAGGTTTTCAGCGCAACTTTCCCACATTAACTTGGCTTTCTTATTGACACTCTGATTGTCAATTCAAATACCTATACATAGACTTTTCTTCACAAGAAATCGTTACTACAGTTACAGTGCTAACAAAGTGCAAAGATAATCGCCCTTCCAATACCTAGGTGAAAGACAGTTCAATGATCGCCATTGACCCATCTGGGGTTCTGGTTCCAGTCTGAATAGAGCCTTGTTATACAACAGCCCTGCACGTACATAGATTCATTCGAACCAAGTCAAGCACAAGAACTCAGTTACGCTCTGGGAAGACAGGTTTTTGTTTCTCTCTTTACCGGAAGTTGTGCGCACTGATCTCAACTGCCGATTCCTTGTGCCTGTCACTATTCTCCATAAATATATTTAGTAGAGTTTTTTTTTTATGGGAAATACATAAACAAAAAACATAAACAAACATGAAATAGGTACCTATGTAGCTCAATCCAGTCAAATGGAAGTCATAGATGTCAAAATGTGTCGATTAGTTAAGTTTACGTACGTTGGTTTTTTGACGGCTTTTGCGCTCTACCCAAGTACACCAACCGTCTGCTATATTTAAATCTGTCTGACCTTCATTAACTACAAAGTGCAACAGGTGTTTTTAAATACTCGCTCGGCTCGTGGTTACTTGCGTTTGAATAGTAAACAGCAGCAGTAAGTAAGGTCAGGTGTTTATTTTATGCTTTTATTCAGATTCACCTCATAAATATTTAAATACCTACATTAATTCCATTTAAAAAGTTCACACTCTTTTTAATGAGTGCTCACTGCTCACTGCTCACACTGATTCCATGCGGGAGAGAGTTTTTATTTTCCACCGATCCACAACAGAGGGAGAACGGAGATCACCATTCACCACTCACCACTCACCACTATCGCTGCGATTACATCTATCTGAATCTCACTCAATTCTATCGTCGGCTTTTCCACTTTGATGGTTCTTCGGAGATCGGAGGGTTTCTTCCAGCAACCATTTCTATTTATATCACTACCAAACCAACACACATTTGTTTTCTACCTAGTTTTCTAATCTCTGGTTTTCGTTCTTACTTTACAACTTTTACAGCACATGCACGCATTCATCGAGGAACATCACGGTCACTCACTCACTCGCCTGTGTGACAGCCAGGCACAAGAGCAACAAAACAGAAGGCAAACAAAACGAAAGAAGATAAACGATCCCCCACAAGAGCAATAACAGAAACACAAACAACAAAGGAAAATAATACAAAGGCCAAGTTAAAGAAAAAAAGAAAACAAAGAATTCCGATTTCCGTCCCTAAATATATATATGCTATATTCACCACTCTCACCTTTTTGAATATTTTTTCACCATTTCACAAAAAGGCCAACGCAAAATCAAATGAAATACAGATCACACGTCACACAAGGTGTAAGAGATAAGAAGCGAATAAATTACTGCTATCCGCGTTTCGTTTAACGCACTGTTTCACTGACTGACCGATTTGGCAATTCCTTCGATTTGGGGTTGCTTCCTATTCCTAGTGCAACGCTCGACGTTGCGTCTCACTAGATCACACGAGAACAACTGCGGTGGAGCTGCTTCGCTGCCGAGTACGGAGCACCGAGTAGATGGATCGCGTCAAGTGGAACTGAAAGAGTGGGTGCCTTGGGCCGCGCCGCACTGCGAAATAGCCAACAATATAATCGCAACTCTCTCTCTCTCTCGCACGGAAAACATTCGTCGTCGTCGTCGTCACTCGTCACTCAGACAGAGTGGGTAGTGTAGAAATGAAAAAAACAACAAGAAAACCGGCACGCAATTCAGAAGCAGTACAAATACAACACAACCACTTCTTGTAAGCAAAATTATAACCGTCTAAATAAAAACACATGCGACGATACCGAGTACTAAGAAGACACTGAGCGACTGCGACTGCATTTGCTAGCTAGATCATCGAAATCGGAAGAACCACACTCCCATAACCTCAAGTTCAACAATAAATCTAGCTGAATAGAATGGACGGAGGAAAAGAAATCGAATTCGAATCCATTTACTACTTCACTGCTATAATGAATCAATGTGTGCCTTGCTATATCATCCGCAGCATAAGCGGATAAGCCCCTTTCTCGCATTTGCTGTCCAAACGGAACGTGTAGTTGTCAAATTCAAATTTGAATAGACAGTGGGGACGTTCAAATATCTAGTTTAGTAAGTCTGACAGCTGTTCTGACTGGATGTATTTCGGTTTTGATTGGATGAAATCGGTCATTTGAGCAGCGTTCCTGTTGACATCAAGAAATTCGTGACCTTTTAGCTGAAATCGCTATTCCACGTCACATCCGGAAAAATATAACTTCCTGCAAACGAAGTACCTAGTATACACACAAACCACAAACTCCATAGCTTGTAAGCAAACCGGGCGACATTTTGTGATTGCATTCGGAATTCTATGTTCGAAAAGTCAAAGCAAACGCACACTCGTCGCTGAGAGTTTTAGGACTCAAATTATATTGTCAACTTTTCGCGAACATTGAACTCTCCTCGTCAAACATTTATGTTTGTGTCATTTAAGGATTATTCACATGAGAGCCAATTGCGAACTGCGAACACGCGAATATTCGTAGTTTCTGACACATCATTCACATAAAAACTTTTTTTGGTCGCAGATACCCGCGTATCAGTTTCATTTTTAAAGGTTATTTGGATTAAATAAATTGAATAAATTGTGACAGTTCGCTGCAAGAATTTTCAATTCGCGGAAGATTACTTTAATTGTTAATTTAGCTGTTTAAATCGATTGAGAGTCATGTTTTTTTTTTAGACTAGATGTTAGATTAATTAAACATAAAAGTTTTGCGACAGAACAAATAGCAATTTTCAATTCATAAACGCAGTTAAATTGATTTGTTCGCAATTCGCCTATTCACAATTCGCTCTCATGTGAATAGTCCTTTTATAATCCAAAAAATGTTGGTTTAAGTAAATGTTTATAGAAAACCCTTTTATCCGGAATGTTCGGGACCGACATTGCTCCGGATAATCGATTTTTCCGGAATAGGTTCGCCTGACCTCAATGCCATACCTGCGTCAGGCGATTTTATTAGAACAAAAAATAACATCGCCAGTTAAAATTCTTTTCGAATGCAGCTTTTGCGTTCTTTTATTTAATCGAAACTGCCGACTTTCAACAACCTAAGGGAAAAATAAAACAAATTCCGTATCGACCCTCTAAGTAGGTGATGAAACAAATTCAACAAAAATATAAAATAAAAATGTTTTTCAATCTCTTTCCGAAACATCGCTATCCTATGCGCAAACCACTCCTACGTACATAGTTAAGATTTCCCACCACCAGTCGCACCGTAGCAAACATCGAAGAATGACATATCTCTGAATACAAATGTCACTCTCGTTAGTTTATAAACAAAACGGGAAATTTTCTTATTCGCAATAAGTAGGCGACCGGTAAACTGCAATTTTCGCGTATTTAAATCGTTTCTCTAGTTATTTTGCTTATTCTTGTGTCATTCGTCGATTCCGTGAGTGTTTAGTGTGAATTCGTTAAATAAATCGCGCGCGACAATGGAAAATAAACCGCCAAGCTCGAACGCCGGCACCAGCGAAATCGAGTACGTGACTCTGATAAGCGACGATTCCGATAACGGAACTGGAGGAACAGACGATATCCCAAAACGTCGCGGATTAAAAGTAAAAGACGACGAAGATTCCAATGATCCCTCGAATGCCGACGAACGACGTACTAGTCGCCGCAGGAAACCCAAGGTAACCAACTAACGGTTATAATTCTCTGCAACTATTTTCATGTACAATTTCTATTCCAGGTTGAGTACTATGTGAACAAGAATGTGGTAGAAGGCACGGATAACAACAAACCGTCCACCGAACGTCGTTCCGATAGTCTGCAAAAGCCTAAAAAGTCGGACTTTTCCAGGAGTCCTCAGCCAAAAGATATGGCTGATATTCGTGAAGCAACCGCTGCAGCTGCTGAGGCATACAAAGAAATCCTCACAGGTCTGGAGGGAGCCGCATTCCAATCTCGCATTCCATTCGATAAGATGACATCTGCCGAGGCGGCTTGCTTCACTGACATTACCAAGACTGGTCTGGTCGCGCAGAGAGTATTTTTGAATATTCGCAATCGGCTGTTGCAAATGTGGATTGACAATCCAAAGCAACAGTTGGTATTGGAAAACGCAATCAAGGACATGGAGCCACCGTTCGATAGTGACCCGAATTTGGTGCGACGCATCCATGCGTTCTTGGAGCGTCACGGTTTCATTAATTTTGGAATTTTCAAACGCTTGCAACCAATTCCGGCCAAGAAAGTCGCCAAAGTGATTGTTATTGGCGCGGGAATCTCTGGACTCGCTGCTGCTCAGCAACTGCAACAGTTTGGAATGGATGTGATTGTGCTGGAGGCACGTGACCGTGTTGGAGGACGTATTGCAACGTTCAGGAAGAATAACTATATCGCCGATTTGGGAGCTATGGTTGTGACTGGCATATGGGGCAATCCCATGACGATTCTCAGCAAGCAGACTGGCATGGAAATGGTGCCGATAAGACAGGCGTGCCCGCTGTACGGAGCCGGTGGCAAGCCGGTGCCCAAGCACAAGGACGATATGGTGAGTGAGGAGGGGGTTTTGCTAAATTTGTTTGTGGGCATTTGACTTAAATGGGGATAGATGTGATTGGAAGGGAATAGGAATTCTGAAATAGATTCTTATTAGAAAATATCGTTTGGGACATTCAAGGAAGGTTCGTTCAAATGACCGATACATGTAGAAGCGCCATCTAATTGAAGAAAAGAGGAAACAAATGCAGGGCTGGCATTCTGTAAGGCGAAACGTTCAAACGAACGATTTATACTCTTGCAACTTGGAGCGAATCATTCGTGCGGACGAAAACGTTCCAACAGAATCTGATCCCAGTCTTGTTCACAGCTTGTAGGGCCGCAAGTTGTCTGAATAATTGTTATAAAGGGTGTCCGCCAAAGAATTTTCGACTTTGAATTTGAATAAACGGCGAGCGGGGTATCGGCGGAGGGGGGAGGCGTATTCATTACACTTACGCGTCGTGCGGATTTTAGTAGCCATGGATCGTTGGTCGGCGGAGCATCGTGCGTTTGCTGTAGAGGCATATTTTAAAAATAACGATTCTCCCGTGGCTATTCGCAAGACATTTCAATATTCGGCGTATACGGGATTGTCCTAGTACGCAACTTATTGGCAAGTGGGTGCGAAGTTTTCGTGAACAAGGACCTGTAGTGGGACACGGGCCAGGTGTATCGCGAACTGTGAGAATTGACGAAACAATTGAAGCAGTTCGTCGTGATGTTATTGCAAATCCACGTCTTTCACTAAGAAAAAAAATTCCCAAACCTATTCGTCTATGTTGGAAAACTTTTTGGAACCTGAGTTGGAGAACAATGAATGGGTAAACGGATCGACATGGTTTCAACAGGATGGAGGCATCAATGAACATTGTAAGGCGCATTTTCCCCGAAAAAGTCATAAGTCGTTATGGTGATATCCCATGGCCCCCCAGATCGCCAGACTTAACACCTGCGGACTTTTTTTTTATGGGGATTTCTTAAATCTAAAGTCTACGTTAACAAACCGCGAAATTTATTGCAACTGAAAAGATATTCGCAACGAAATCAGAGGAATTTCGCAAGAAACTTGCAAAAAAGTTTTCACAAAAAATATGGTGTTTCGTTTAAATGAGTGTGTTCGTGTCCGTGGTAAACATTTAACTTCAATTATTTTCAAAACATAAATCCGCATTTGTATGTTTTATTTTAAAATAAAAACGATTATATAAAAACCTGTGAATCTTTTATTATTTAATTTTAAATTCGAAAATTGTTTCGCGAACACCCTTTATGAGCGTTCTCACTTTTATTGGGACAAGCAGAGTGTAAGCAACACAACTACCATTCCGTCAGTCGTGATTCCTTTCCACATCTTCACCATAGAACTACATTTTGTCCCGCAAAGAGAATACTGGTGAATGCCAGAAACTCGGAGAAAGTGTTCATGGTCTTTTGGCGGTATTCTCTAACTGGCGGAGAGGGTTTTCATTGATTGGCCGTATGTTCTCTTGCTGAACTATTGCTCTCTGTAGATGATATCCTGCTTGAACGCATTTTCCATTCCCCAGATGTCATTCGCTGTTCCGAAGAGTTTTTCGATCTCCGTTTCGATTTGAATCCCTCAGCGGTCAACGTCTGGGCTTCCTGATAAAATCTCTGCAATGATTTGTTGACGAGGTTCGACGTCTGCACCTCGGAGTGTATGCACATTGAACATACTAAATGCGTGCCTTGCATCGATCAGGACATAGTCTATTCGATTGGCAGCCCGAAGGTCTGAAGATGGCCAGATAGCTGTGTGGGATTCTTTGTGCTACTTACTATAAACTGCTACTTAGTCGGTTTGGGAATGTAGCTTTGATGCTGATCGCAGCTTATCGGTTTGTTCCTTTTTTCCCATCGATTTCCCCGTACGAATTCGCATCCTTACACATGCATGGCAGCGTTGATGCCCCTTGGTTCTAATATCGCCATTTATTCTGTTTGTGTATTGGCAGATGCACCAGTGGCAGCTCGCGTGTTCCACATGTTGTGCCAACATCATCGCCGTATGCAGGCAACTCGATAAAAGTTATAAAGATCGTTCCTTGCGCATTGGCCTCTGAGTTTTTTTAGAATTCTTTCAAGTACGATGTCAAAGGTTAGGAGGGTGCGGTACTGGCCTTAATAAAGCAGCGAACCACCTACCTATCTATTCAGCTCGTCTTTATAGAGCTAGGCTCAAAATATGCCATAACTTACTTTTTCCTTTTGGTGGCGCTTACAGTCTGGGGTGGACCACCAAAAAGCCCCTCCACCCAGCTCTGGTTACGCTCCAGTTATGCACACCAAGTTGGCTGAGGTCGTTCTCTAATTGTGCGCGCACCTAAGGTGGGGTCTTCCTCTGCTGCGTTGTCCCTTAAGGGTGGAGTAATTCATGATGTTAAAGAACGTACATGATAGCGCGTCGCCTTGTCTCAAACCCTTTTTGACATCAAATGGCTCAGTGGTGTTCTTGCCACCATCGTCAACCTACACAAATGGACGAGTTCGGCGGGGATGCCAAAACTTGACATGGCTCTGTATAGTTCGTCGCTATAGATGCTGTCATATGCGGCTTTGAGATCGCCGTCATTTCCGGCAGCCCTGTTGAGCTTGAGTTTAGATATTGCTATTCTTACTTAACTTTGGTCGGGTAGTTGGTAGTTTTCGCTGTCGTCTCCAATATTGAATGGTTCGTTCTGCCTGGCAGTGGAATTTTTGTTCGTCATCGCTGTTTAGCAGTCTGCAGAAGTGGTTCTTCCATATTCTCAGCTTCGATTGGCTTTCAGCTATGATATTTCCCTCTTCATCTTGACAGGATTCTGTTGTACTTGCGAACATCGTTCCTGGAGTGGCACCTCTCTGTATCCTCGATCGCATGCTTTTCTTTCTCTTTTTTCTTCTTTCTGAAAAGCCGGTGTTCTTCCCTTCTTCTTTGCCTATAGAGCTCCATGGCAGCTCTCGTCTTCACCTGCAGCTTAGCATTTTTTAAAGTCCTTCTTATCAGTTATTGGGATCGCGGATATGGGATGCTGGGAGACAGTTTGGACCTACGTAGATACATACTTGCGCGATTAAACATCGAATTATATAGATCGTTTGGTTAGGAAAAGACGCTCCTTAGCATTCTGATGTTTCCGGTGCCTAGGTACCTAACCCTAGCTTCTCCACAACCTTTCTGCCAGAACGGAAATTTTATGCCGAATCCAAACGGCTAATTGATAAGCTCTTTCATGGCAGTTATACTGTCGTCGGGGTGATCCGTGATCGATGCAACAATCGGCAGCCTTTTTGGCAGGCTCAGCTGCTGATGTGTGTCAGCCGTTCGTCAGAGTTTCGACAAATGCGTAAAACAAAAACCGAATAAAAGACCTCCAGCTTGACGCATAATTCGGTCTCATATTGACAACAGATGGAGCTATCTGTCTTTTATGGACTTAGCTTGACCGATTTAATAGAGAAAGTCAGCTTTGCTACCTCCTTCATGAGTAAGATCGTGAAACTTCATCCGCTGCTTCAATGGGACTCATGCAGAACGCGTTGGGCGTTTAAAAAAAAAATATATATTCATGTATTAGGTGCTGGGCTCTAAAATATTGTCCAGTAAGACGTTTTCTGGCAACAGGCTTTCATGATCTGTATTTTCTCAAAGACCCCAACAAAACGTCGCCTGTGAACATTTCCCGAACTTCATCAAAATCGTACCTCCAATTAAGACAACTGAAAAGAATACAGCCCACCGATCGTGAGTCGAATTCTTATGATCACCGAGCCATGGAATAACCCATAAACCATCCAAACGAATGATAGGATCGCCCTCTCCAATCAACGACTGTCGTATTGCCCCATAAAGTGATTTGGCTGTCGTCTCCTGCATCGCATCATCCAAGCGTGCAAGGGTTAGGGATACCTCCATATATCCATATATGTAAATCGCATTATAACAAGGTGGCACTTCCTGTAGTCGTCTGACAGACAGACAGACAGACAGCCGAAAGAGTTACTTACTCAAAAACTCCGGTTGTCATAAAAAGAAGGTTTATCCGCCGTTTCACCTTTATGTTCGCTTGCCCCCTTCCTAATTGATGTTCTCCGACATTCTTCGATTCCAATTGAGAGTCAGCCTGTCATAATCCAATAAAACAGAATTTCAAATCTCGTCTGTCAGTCTTTTTGATTGCCGTCTCTCGATTGAGATGTAAAATGTGCGTGCGCTGTGGTACCGAAGTGGGTAAAGCTTACCTCCATCTGCGTACTGATGTAGGTAAACTAAAACTACTCATGAGACGTAATTAATTGGCTCGGCTTTCGGATGGTACTCATCATCAGCGGGCCGAGTCGAAACCATATGAGCCAACCCAAGAGGGATCGGTTTTTTTTTTTATGTTTGGCATTTAATTAGATAGCCGCGTCGTCGGTCGGTCGTCTGGCGTCGTATTCACTCGTAACAATCAATAAATTCGTTATTAATTGTTGATGGATTTTTGGCCTGTTAACAAGATGTAAAGGTTCGTTAAATTTCGCGGTTTGGCTGCGCGTGTGGGGTGGCGAAAGAGGAGCGGTCCAATGTTGTGAGAAGTGGCGACCGCAGCAAATTGGAAGCAGAAATAAATATTTGATTTCTTCGCGGCCATGGTAGGGGGGCACTCGAGGGCGGAAATGTTGTAATAACCTGTGTAGGCGGCTAGAGTTTTGGTAATGCGGTTGTAAGTCGGAGAAATAATCCACCAATTCGATGGGAACTTTGGCGAAAATCATTGAAATTGATTACGGGGCTGGCCGGCAGGTCGTTGTGCTCATTGTAACAAGGATCGATGGAGATGAAGTGCTACCGGAATTCCAGATTGAGCATAATCCGATCAGTTGATGAGGTGTTGTTATAATGATCGGTGTTGTGATTTCGGAAGCGAAATTCGGTGAACCGTGTTTTGATTTATTTGCACCTGCCTTTGGATTTAAATAATAAAAAAAAGGCGGATGGGATCTGGCTGAACAATGGAGTAGAAGTCTAGGGGATTTTTATTGTTTCACTCGCAAATATGCCCTCTTAATATTTCTAAGCTTTCTTTTCCTTTAACTGCGAGAACTTAAATACAATCGGTCTTCTTACCATCGGGTGTAAGTTGGTAGGCAGCACCAATTGACAGACTCTGTCTATTTGTCAGTTTGAGAGGCGCTTATGGCAGAACGAGGCCTATCAATTAATGCTGCAGACAAGAACCAGAGCGAGTGAGAGAGCTGCCCGCGAGCTCTACGAGCAAAAAGGAAGGGAGGAACACCGACTTCTCAGAAGAAAAAAGAAAGAGCGTGAGAAGCGTGATCGGTCGAATCAATTTAGGGCCACAGAGCCAGGAAATTCCGCAACTGATCAAATCCTAGCACTTCGGTAGATCCTATGGAAAAAATTCAAGAAGTCCAAATCGACCAGCACCTATTTCGATTTCAAAGCCGCATACGACAGCATCTATAGAGACGAACTATACAGAGCCTTGTCCGTCTGTGCAGGATGACGATGGAGCATTCTCGCTGCTCCATCGGGGTCGGAAACGACCTCATCAACACATTCGATACCAAAAAAGGACTAAGGCAAGTCGATGCACTGTCATGTGACTTCTCCAACTTGTTCCTTGAGAGAATTGTCCAAAACTCCCGAGCCAACACCAGCGGCACAATTTTCCAAAAACCTGTGCAACTACCAGCATACGCCGACGATATTGACATCATTGGTAGGACTCAACGTGATGTCATAGCCACGTTTGCTCGTATTGAGACGGAAGCGGCAAAAATGGGTTTAGCAGTAAATGAGGGAACTGAGACTAAGTATGTGCTGTAAACACGAAAGGACACACAACATCGACGAATTGGACAGAAGGTCATCATATAACTTTGAGGTAGTACCTACGGAACTTTGTCTACCTCGGCTCCGCTATTAAGTCTGACAACAACATCTCGCCAAAAATTAAGCGAAGAATTACTCTTGCCAATTCAGTAGCAAAGCCCTTATTCGAACTACTAAGGAGTTCCTATATAAGACCCTGATCATCCCAGTCCTACTCTACGGCGCCGAAGCATGGACCGTGTCAAAAGTGAACGAAGAAAACCTTGGACATTTTGAGAGAACAGTTCTTCGAAAAATCGTCCGTCCCGTTTGCGTTGATATGCTATGGAGACGAAGATTCAACCAAGAACTATACAGCGACATGCCCCTAGTAAAAAAATTTCACATTGGACGTTTAAGATGATTGGGAGCTGGGACATGTAGAACGAATGGACACCAATACTCCAGTTCGCGGAGTCTATGATTTCCAGTCAGAAGTCGGACACAGTAGAGGAGGACCGCGCCTTAAGTGGCGCCCACAAGTAGAAACCGACCTCAACCAACATGGAGGCCCAGGTTCATTCCGGGCTGTAGCGCCACTTAAGTAAGTAAGTAAGGACGAAAATATGCACGAAAAAATAAATCTTAGATCAGACATTCAAGTCGAATATAAGTGGGCTATGACTGAAAAGAAGATCTTTCTCAAACTGACAGTTTCGATAGCGAGTCAACGGAAAGGGAACCAGTTGTACCTATAATCGACAGCTTGACCATTATTTAAAGCTTACCCTACAAGTAGCCCCAATTTTAACTGAGCTCGACCGCATCTAGGTCAGAAGTTTTAAATAGATCAGGGCTTACTTTACTCTAAGAGATCCGCAGTAGTTAGAGTCCCAGTATAATGAACTTCCTAAATAGCCTTCACCATAAATAAAAGTTCAACCTCATGTCAAATGATTCTTAGGGAAACTGCATAGATGATGGTAAAATTTCAGACTCTTGTCATACTCTGTTTTAGAGAAGACTAGTCTACCTTGTATCTAATCTAAAAGTCTGAGGGATTATTCGAAATTACTGTCAAAACATCGCTTTCTTTGACAAATTTTGAAGGAAAATTCTTGCAAATTTTGAAAGAAAATTCTTGCTAATTTTGAAGAAAACACGTGCGAATTTTGGAGGAAAACTCTTGCAAATTTTGAGGGAAAATTCTTGCAAATTTTGTGTGGCATACGCTGATTAGTAGAGTTCACTAAACCTCTTTAGCACGTACGACGTTACAAGTTTGCAAAAGGTCCTACAAAAGGTGATCGATAGAAATAAAATTTAGGTACTGGTATGATCGACTCAAAACGACGCCCAACCGGTCAACCTCTAAAAAGACGTGTCCGTATAAATGTAGGTATTCCAGTTCCTTCTCTTGGTCAAGCATTTAGCACCTTCTTCGGTAACAGTTCTCATTCAAATTTCGAACCCACTCTAGTCCGTCAAAGGGGACAAAAAACCAGTCGAAAGACGCTCATTTTCCTCTCCATAGTATTTGAAAACATTGAAAAAGCGACGAGTCAAGATAAAATGATCAAACATTCCAAAAGAAGTATTTAAAAACTTTGCCTCTTATCTCAAACAAGAGGCGTACTGACTGATCAGCTTGGACCGACCGGATCGTGCTATCTAGCCTTAAGAAATTCTTCGAAATATTAATCAAACTCGCTGAAGTGTAAGGGGTTCTATAGCAACTCTTCCACCTAAACCTCGATAGTAATAACAACATCGACTTCGACTCGAAATATCTGTCAACAAAAAACTTGCTTTGTTCCTGTAAAATTGCCCCTTAAATATATAAACATCGAAGCTCTTCTTAGGCTAGTACCAGGTACTACCAGGCACAATTATCCTTACAGACAATCTGAGCATACTTTTATTGAGATGCTTTATCGATGAATTTGTTCACAATTATCCAGAATTTGTTGCAATATTTATGTCGAATTTAAACTGCCAGTTTTGGAGGTCTATCGGATTCATTCAAAGTCTTTTGCAAACGGTTCACAAATCTCTGCTGAAATGCATTTGCATACCCTTCTGCCAGACGATGACGTTGATTATCATTTAAAATTGCAGTCCTCTTAATAGCCCCTCTATTCACATGCCCATCTCTCAAAATCACTCAAAAGCAGTTCGAAAACCCCGTTTCCGATCTCTGTAACCACTTTTTAGCGAACATTTGTTTCGCCCAACCCAACCGCTTACGGCCAATTGAACAATTCTGACCTTAAAAATCGATAAATTAAAAAAAAAATTTTCTTTTTTTTTAAACATCTGCACCACGCCCTTCAATTTTGATAAATGTATACATTTCCATTCACGATCCGTTATACAAAACTATAATTTGTACGTCTACAAATTTCCACCACGTGCAATCAATCCTGGCTGTCCTGTCTTTGTTTCCCAACAAACCCCTTCACGGTTCAGTCATCAAGGGCAAGCTATATTTTTTCCAGCCCGAATTATTTTGCGGTCCACCATTCTGCTCTAGTTTTGAAATTCATCAAAACTACAACGCCAAGGGTTGTTTAGTTTTGATGAATCCGTTTAGAGGGTTGAATCCGCATAGAGAAACCTGTATAATTCTTGCAACTAACGAAGAACAGGATCAAATTGTGGATTAATTTATTATCCTTTCGCAAAAAAAAAACTCCGTTCAGTAGCAGCAGATCAGCAACGCCACGCTGGTAGCTCGTCTTTCATTGTTTTGATTACGCAGCAGAGACCCTCTTCAACATATGTTGCTTTCCCGTATGACTTGCACCAACTTTTTCAAAAAAAAAAAAAAAAAAGGATCAAAAATCGATCGTAAAGTGGCCGACAGGCATCAGAAACTCTGACTGAATATGCCGTTTAATTGGGCGAAATTAAATTCGAAACCTGAGGGGTTGTTGCACCCTTTATTGAGAAATTGTATGCACACTCAATCTGGAACGTCCCTTATCTCTGATTATGCATGTGAGTCGGCGTAACCCGAAGCCGACGTTCTGAGGTTTTATCTCAAGAGGTGTAGCCTTTCGAAAAAAAAAACACTCGCACGAGAAATTAATTCAATGGCCTACCAGTTTCCTCTTCTCTTTTTGTTATGCAAAAGAGGGTTGTGTGTGCATTCGGCTTAGGGATGAAATTTGAATTTCAATTTTTAATTCCGCCTTTGTGATCTCTATTTGGCTTGGCTATACAATTTTTTTTATTTTTATTTTTTTTAGGTCGAACGTGAATTTAACCGTCTTTTGGAGTCAGCCAGCTACCTATCGCATCAGCTGGACTTTAACTACGCCGGTAATAATCCAGTGTCCTTGGGCCAAGCTTTGGAGTGGATTATCAAACTGCAGGAGAAGCACGTCAAGGAGAAACAAGTCCAGCATTTGACGAACATGACAAACGTCCAAAAGAGCATCATAGACAATCAGAATAAAGTCGCCGAATTGGCTGAGAAAATTCAGACGCTCAAAGCCAGCTGCAGTAAGTTGACCAAGAGCCGTCCGGTGAAGAATGGCGACAACGACCAGTCTTGGATTGATCACGAGTTCAAGATAAAGAGCACTCAGTACGAGTGGAGCAAGGCATTCAAAGAGCTCGAGGCCCTGAACAAGGAAGAGGAGAATCTGCAGGTCAAGCTGAAGGACATCGAAACCAATCCACCGAGGTAGGTCAAACCCTTGTTTATTCAACTATCAAAACCAATTTTTCACAACTCTCCTTTCAGTGACGTATATCTCTCATCGAAGGACCGCCAGATTCTGGACTGGCACTTTGCCAATCTCGAATTCGCAAACGCAACGCCGCTGAACAATTTATCCCTCAAGCACTGGGACCAAGACGACGATTTCGAATTCATCGGGAATCATACCACAGGTGAGTCGCTATAAAAAAACAGATAACACTTCCTGAATTCAGTGGTGTACCCTTACATATATGCATAAAATCGATCCAATTAAGACTTCTCCCCCTTTCAAAAGCCCCGCAGGCATAAATTAATTAAATTCCACTAAAAAGTGATCTTTTCTGTCGCTAGCTACGTGGGACTTTAAATTAATGGCTGGAACCACTGGAGTTTTATGACCAAATGTCTTAATTAATTCGATTGTGTATAGAAAATGGTACATCCACTAGCTGGGTGAGATCTTTCCTGCTCGCCCTTTTACTCTGTTTAGTTCCCATTTGTGAGTGCAGTTTAATTATTGTCTGTGAAAAAAAGAGACAGTGCCCCCAGCTGTGGCTGCTTCCTTTTTTCATTTTTATTATTTTTATTTTCTTAAATTGAGACAATTATCCATCATTCTGAAAACAAAGCTAACGATAAACGTTTATCGCTCTTCTTTCTTTTACAATGGACGCAAAAGAAAGAACAGCCATAGAGAGAAAAGTTTGAAACTAATTAGTAGGTGCAAGGGAATTAATTTAAGCTCTTGTGGCGCTGATAAGATTGGTAGTGGAACATAAACGAGAGCTTGTGCGTCCTAATGGGCATATAAATTATAAACATAATGGGATTTTTGATGGTCATATGGCTATAAAGTTAAAGTCTGTGTGGCTTGAGATGCAGTTACTGGGCGAAGAAGCTGAAGAACGTGGGCTAGGTGCTTTCCAATAGGTTTACGGTTCTATGAAAAGCGATTTGGAATGCGGAACGCAGTGATGAAGACATATCTTTGTGGATTATATTTTATATGTGACGTTTTTACGATCAATTTGAGGCAGGCTTTGGAATGGGTTCGGCTGTTGTGGAGTTTAGAACGCGGAATGCCTTCAGACATCTAATTTATATTTTTTTTGAGGATCCCTGGGGTGAAAGCCATTCAAAGAGGTTGTAGATTGTCGAATCCTAAATAGAACCTACCCTACATCTACCAAAAAGAATCTCCCAGAGTTTGGATTAGACCGTTAATAGTTATCCCCAGTCTCCTTTCTTCAAGGAGTTGTCTGAGGGTTACAGGCGAGAGGAAGACTGTTTCGGCCACTCTTCGGCCCGGCCTAGATAGCACTCTGGCCTTCCCTTAAATAATGTGGTATCACAAAGGACCTAAACGAATTTGGTCAAGGGGCATCTTTCTAGACAGCCACCTTACCTAACCTAACCTAACCTTTGCTTAGATCGGTCTGGAAATTTTTGTTTTATTCGGCATACAAAAACGTGACAGAATCCAGTCAGTAAGTTTGTTAAAGTGGCGTCAATTTGAATCTATATTTCCCCAGGTTGAATGAAAAAATATGTGGCTGACGTTTTTTTGCATTGAAAATGCCGCCACAAGAAGGTAACATCTCTTAGTCAATGCATATACGTCACAGCATAAGGAATAATCACGTCTCAGTAGAAGTTCCGCTGTCGAAAAGATCTCAAATTTTACAACAATCGTAAGGAATCATGGGACTATCCTTATTCTGTCTTTTTCTTGGATTCATGGTTAAAGTAGTTTTCGATGAGAAAGGACGTGGGACGATAGTTGGATCATTCTAAGTACCAGTGGGGAAGAAAAACGTTGTTGACTAGTCATGGTAACTACTCTCTAAATTTAAGAATGGCACCAGATTTCTTAGATTCGGAATAAAAACCTCTTGGGGTTTTTACTAGAACGATACAGTGGCAGCATTGCCAGAAGGTTATGATGGAATATGCCAGATTGTCCCACAATGGGCCCTTAAGTAGTTAGTCCCCAATCCCTATCCTCATACCGGGGATCGTGTTTACACTTCCCACACGAAACTCTATGGACAAATACAAAATGCACACACATCGGCAGTCGAACGCATCATTAACGCCTCAAACTGTCAATTACACCGAAAATTACTCGACTACTACTTGCATCACACCACCGCATCATCATCAACATCATCAGGAACAACAACACAGACGACGACGGCATGGAAAATTCGTAACTATGGCTTCACGATTTTCGCGCACAAAAAATAAAAGTAACCATATGCTGCAGGCGCTGCAGGCGCTGCAGTCTGCGCAGCCACGATGCACATGCACATGGACATGATGGAGGCATGAATTTACGTTTCCTTTAACTTGGCCAATAATGAGACTACGACGACAACGACAGTAGCTAGGTATAGCGTGTGGAAGCACACCATCCTCATCGGTCGTCATTATCGTCATCACCCTTTACAGCGTATACCAGCTGTTGCAGTAGCACAAAGAGATACAAAAAAAAAAAGGAACAGCCTCGGTATGAAAGAGCCCAGTCACCACCAGAGTGAGCGCCTGCCGGAGCATAAGCGTAAATATTGATTTAATGAGGTGCGATAAAAATACCTTCAAACGGGTTGGCAGCGGACTACAAACTCCAAACACTCGAAAGGAAGACCCCACCAACAAAAAAAACAACAGCAACACCAAAGGGATAAGAAAATCGCACGTGAAAAGTAAAAAAAAGGGCGAATAATTTCGCGCAAAGGCGTTGCGGAAGTGCGGGCCCCAAATTAGCGCGCGTTACTACGGCAATGGCGCACATCCTTCTTGGAGCAACAGCACTGTACGTGTCGTTAAATCCAACGGCCTATTGTCACAGGAGATTCTCGCTTCGGTACGGTTCCGTGCGAGTGAAGCGAGAAATTCATGAGCGAATTTGAACGCAAATCGTTTGACAGAAGGTATTTGTCCACGAGGATGCTGCTACTGCTACGATGATGGTTGCGCTTGGCTAGGACTAAGTGTGGTCACAAAATTGCCATGGAAACCTTCCTCAACCACGGCTGCATGTGTGAGATACGAAAATTCAATTCGCGTCCGAGTGGTCCAAGTGTGAGTACCGTAACAAGTTCGATTTTAGGTTTCGTGTTATTCCGAAAGGGAGAGGAATTTTTCTTTGTCATATATAAAGTTTGTACGGTTCATGGAAAACCGACGAAAAATTGCCCAACCAACTTGATGGGTTGGCAGAGATTCCGTAGCGAGTTCTCGCTTCCCCGTGTGCTTTCAACAAGCCATCGTTTTCGTCGTCACCACGTCTTCTCGTTGGTATCCATCCATGTCGCCTAATCTCGCATGAATCGCACTCAGTGTCAAACAATAAATAAACGCGAAAGGTGTCAATTATAATGAATGCACTGCCAATTGCGATCGTGTCTAGATGTGTGCCCGCTGGCTTAAGGTGCCCATTGCCTAGAGGTGCTAAAATGTACCCGCAGATGGACAAGCAAACACACAAACCAACAAACAAATAAATAAACAGCGATTGCTCAACGAGCGCGCACGGGGAGATTGCATTCGCTGGCGCGCATTGTGGTGCATTGCGCTGCGCGACCTTGGATTTTGTCAAACTTGACATTTAACAGCGGGACGATTTATTGCCGATCGCAGTGTTGGCCGGGGCTGCATATAGCTGGGCTGGCTTTGACTCGCAGCCTTTGTGTGTGCGCGCTGTGTCGCTGTGGCTGACAGTTTGGACAATTGTCATCGGCGCAATGGTGTGAGGATGTGGACAGAATGTCCAGCATATATTTGTACACGCTGTACACCGAGGTATATACACTTAGTCGACGCGCGGCGAGGAAGGTGTTTTGTCGGTCGGTGTTTTAGATTTAATTCCCCTCGTGCTTAGGCATCGGCGGCCAATTGGACTTGTGGTTGCGACAAGGTGATTATCACGCGAAAAGGGCGCGATGATGTCGAACTAATTAAAACCGAGTCTGAGTTAGGGTGACACTTCATGCTGGGAATGACAGCGATGTGGCTTACACGAGACATGTTTGCAAAGGCGCCAGTGTCGCTTCTTAAAGGATGTCAGCTATATGGATGTGTGAATGCAGATTGACTGATGCGAAGCAGAACTGAAATGTGCGGACGTCTTCAAACGCTGCGTCGGAATTGTATGTTATTTGTTGGTTTCTGGGAGAAGTGTCTGTTGTATAAATGTGATAGCCGCCTAAGTCAAACATGCATTTCCTTATGGTAACACTTTGTATGACATTTAGTATATAAGCATTGTAATCTATGTAAGCGCATTCAGAATCGACAACGACATCGCACACTTGGTGCCGAACAGCAAAGGAGAATAAACTGCAAATTCACAAGACACGTGTTTTCTTTAAGCCGAACCTTTATCACATATTACATGGCGCAGCCGGTAAATTCGACATAGATCAAAGGTCGGCCCATATAAAGTAAAAGCAGTTAAGTAATTAAATAATACAAAAAAAAAATGGATTTCCCTAAGCCGCAACAATTGTGTCTAGATGGCAATCTAAGGGATAACTGGAAAAAGTTCAAATCGCACTTCTCAATATATGCAACCGCGACGAAAACTGATAAGGAGGAAAGCGGAATCCAAGTTGCAAGATTTCTGAGTTGCGCAGGCAGTGAGGCCATAGAACTATTTCACACATTTAATCTAACGGAAGAACAGAAGAAAAACTATACTAAAGTGCTCGAAAAATTCGAGGAGTACTGCAATCCTCGCTCAAATGTAGTGTACGAACGATTTCTATTCTACTCCAGAAATCAAAGAGAAGGAGAGCCATTCGACCATTTCTTAAAAGACATATCAGCGTTAGTGGACAATTGTAGTTTCGGTGCAGAGAAAGAATCCATGGTGAGAGACCGTATAGTTATCGGAATTGGAGATGGATCAGTGCAAACACAGCTGCTTAAACAAAGCGATCTAACATTGGCAAAGGCTATTGAAATTTGCCGTGTGGCAGAAATTACTGGAGTCCAAAGTAAGGTTATGCAGAGTGATGGACCAACTCACTCGAAACAACAAGGTCTGGTGCATGCTGTAAACAAAACGGGGGGAAGTGGTAGTCCACAGATCAATAATAAATATATAAATAAGAATAAAAATTTTAATTCCAGACATGTGAAGGGAAATGCACGTTTACTTGGGAACAAAGGCAATGAGAATAATGATCAGGGAAATGGCAGTAGAAGGGCTTGTGCGTACTGTAATTACATTCATACAAAAGGCAAATGCCCAGCTTTCGGGAAAACATGTGCAGCTTGTGGTAAATTCAATCATTTCGCTTCAGTATGTCAGCAAACAAAACAGGTTAGTGATCTTGCGGTAAAATGTGATTCTGACTGGGACAGTGACGATGATGTGCTCTTCGTCAATTCACTAAACAGTGTAGGAATTAATGATGCATCCTGGACAGAAAGGTTGATTATTCAAAGTGAAAGTGTTGTATTTAAACTTGACACAGGCTCACAGGTTAATATATTGCCAAAACAAGTGTATATAAAGTTAAACCCAATTCCTGCTATGAGTGCATGTGAGGTTAGACTAGAAGCATATGGGGGATTCAATTTACGAGTTTTAGGTAGAGTTTCTCTAAATGTTAAGTATAAATGCAAGTCATATGTGTTGAGTTTTATAGTGGCTGACGTTTTGTCACAACCATTGCTTGGTCTCAAAGCATGTGTTGAGCTCGGGTTACTAGAGCGAATTAATTCAATTGAAAAATGCGATGTCTCTGTATTCATTCGAAATAATAAGGAGGTTTTTTCGGGGTTTGGACAATTTCCCGATAAATGCAGCATAGAACTCAAGGACGACACTGTGCCAGTAAGCAAACCTCCACGAAGATTGCCATTGAGCATAAAAGATAAAGTAAAAAATACATTAAAGCAAATGGAAAATAGGGGCATAGTTTCCAAAGTAGATGAACCTTCGGACTGGGCACACAACATGGTGGTGGTAGAAAAAAAAGACAAGTCATTGAGGATATGTTTAGATCCGAAAGAACTGAATGAGTGCATTAAGGATGAACACTTCATTATACCAAAATTTGAGGATTTTAGAACTGAAATGAGGGGAATGAATTACTTTACAGTGCTAGACCTAATCGAGGGTTTTTGGCAGGTTGAGCTTACGGAAGATTCAAAGAAACTTACCGTTTTCAGTACACCTTTTGGTTGCTACCAGTTTAATGTACTGCCCTTTGGCGTAAAAACAGCCCCAGAAAAGTTCCAAAAGCTAAATATGAAATATTTTGGGGATCTACCAGGGACTTTCGTGTATATAGATGACATTATTGTCGGAGGAAAAACGGCTAGTGAGCATGACACAAATTTAGCAAAAGTCATAGAGAGAGCGAGACAGTTTAACATTAAATTTAATCCCAATAAAGTACAATATAAAACTAAGGAAGTCAGATATTTGGGGCATATTTTTTCGCATATAGGAGTAAGACCCGACCCGCAGAGAGTAGAAGCTATAAAAATGATAGGGATACCAAAGTGCATGAAAGACGTTCAAAAAATCTTAGGAACAATAAATTATTTGAGGAACTTTATCCCTCATTTGGCAGAGCTAACACAGCCACTTAGAGATTTGCTGCGAAAAAATACATGCTTCAAATGGACTGAACGACACACGAAGGCATTAGATAAAATTAAGGACGCGATACAAAAATCCTGTATATTGCATTCGTTCAATCCAGATATACCCATTGTCATTCAATCAGATGCATCGAAACATGGCTTAGGCTGTTGCCTTTTGCAGGGGGGCAAGCCTGTAAGCTATGCATCTAAGAGTTTTACAGAAACTGAGATCCACTATGCTCAGATAGAGAAAGAGCTTCTAGCTATTGTGTACGCTTGCAAAAAGTTCCACGATTTTATCTATGGAAACAAAATTACTATTCACACTGATCACAAACCCCTACTTTCAATTCTGGGCAAGTCACTAAGTTCGAACTATTCGGTACGAATACAACGAATGAAGATAAAACTTCTGAAGTACGATTTGGCAATTGTATATGTCCCAGGAAAAGACTTACACATCGCCGATTTGCTATCTCGTAACCCAGCCCACGACAGCAATATGAATTTAGAGAATATGTTAAAAGAGGTAGTTCACAGTATAAGCATGAGCGATGCGGCTAAGAACAGATATATAGAAGAAACTAATAAGGACGAAATACTGGTAGAGCTAAAGAGAATGTACGAAAGGGGATGGCCAGCTTCCAAAACCAAATTGGAAGATCACTTAAAATTTTACTGGAACATCAAAGATTCATTGTATGTGGAAGACGGGTTAGTTTTTTATGAAGGCAGGGTGTTCGTACCTCAAGCGCTCAGGAAAGAGACGTTGAGTAAGCTCCATGAGAACCACTTTGGTATAACCAAAACCACTCTAAGAGCTAAGACTCTTTTTTATTGGCCTTATATGGGAAGAGACATTCAAAATATTATAAACAGATGTTCGGTTTGTGAGCATTATAGAAGCGCAAACAACAAGCATCCATTGATAATGCGCTCTATTCCAGAATATCCATATCAGATAGTAGCCAGCGACATTTTCGATTTCAAAGGAGATTCATTTTTGGTTGTCATCGACTACTACTCAAAATGGATCGACATTAGGAAATTGCAGAATAAATCAGCATCGAATGCTATCGATGCATTTAAGGATATTTTTGCATCCAATGGTGTTCCTGAAGAAGTCATGTGTGACAACCAGCCTTTCAATTCGTATAAGTGCCGTGAGTTTGCTAGAGATCGGGAGTTTAAGTTCACGTATAGTAGCCCTTATTATCCAAAATCGAATGGACTAGCAGAAAAAGGTGTACATATAGTCAAAAATATGCTCAAAAAGGCCGAAATGGGTAACACAGATTTTCGACATTCGCTTTTAGAATATCGTAGTACAATAATCCCAAGTATTGGGTATACTCCTTCTCAGCTTCTATCGGGTAGATTACTCCGAAGTAAGCAGCCAGTTGCAAAGAATCTACTAATTCCTAATACTATCAGCAGAAACGATTTAAAAAGGATGGTCGAGTCAAGGACGAAGCAAAAGCTATATTATGATAGGAATGCGCATAGAAAGGAACTTAGCCTAGAACCGGGAAAATACGTAGTTTACAGGAAAGGGGACAAATGGGAACGAGCAATAGTTGAGGCCAAGTCAGATACACCCAGGTCGTATTTTCTGAGGACCGAAAGCAACGACATAGTACGCAGAAACACTGAACAAATTAGAAGGTCTTTAAACCTGCCTAAGCCAAAAAATAATGATTTCGAGGAAAGTAAAGCACAGGAAGCCTCGCAACTTTTCAGTAGCAATAGGATGAGTCCCGAGATAGACAGAACAGGCACTAACTTGAATAATTTAAATAAGGAATCAGATGAAATGACAGAAATAGCACCACAGTCACAGTCAGCACCGCAAAATCATTACAGAACGAGATACGGTAGAGAAATTAAGCAAACACAATTTTATAAAGCAAGTGCTTGAATTCCACAAAATGTTTCCAATGTTATATCTATTTATATTTGAATTATTAAATATTTGAATTACTTTCACTTTCAACTTCGTGAATTACAGTGCGTTCAACTACAGATATCTGTTTATGTTAAGAAGTTTCGCCCAACGTTAGATTACTTGTAAAAGGGGAAGATGTTGTATAAATGTGATAGCCGCCTAAGTCAAACATGCATTTCCTTATGGTAACACTTTGTATGACATTTAGTATATAAGCATTGTAATCTATGTAAGCGCATTCAGAATCGACAACGACATCGCACACTTGGTGCCGAACAGCAAAGGAGAATAAACTGCAAATTCACAAGACACGTGTTTTCTTTAAGCCGAACCTTTATCACATATTACAGTGTCAGTTTCAAATTTGCATTTCTGTTTAACGGAAAAATGGTTGAGTGCGATAGGGTTCTGCCAGAATGAAGCCTTCAAAACTGGTTCACTATGGCGTCCATGTCGAACTGACAACGACCAAGAAATTGAATGACACATAACATATAGCAAAGGAGGCTCCACCAAGTCAATAAGCTGGGGCTTATTTGACCGTCAATGCGTCTAAAATATGAGACAATCTTCTTGTTTCTATAAGATCTAGATGAGGGCGATCATTCTACTGTTAAATTGCTGGTCACTTAGTGTCAACAAAAATTAAAAATCCTCAGCGATGCAGATTAGGTATGCGAATATGCGAAAAAGTCGTCAAAACATCGACCTCCAGAGAGATCCTACGGGCCGTGTCAAAAAGGCTACGTCAATCAACGCTTAAGATGGAGATCTAAGATTTTCGGGATCACGTAAATGAGCTTGTTGCATTTACGCGGTCCAGAAGTCCTTAGACCCGATGCATATTAAGCGGTGATTGACGTAGCCTTGACAGGGCCCTCTCCACCTCTCTGGAGGTAGATTTTTTGACTTGAATCCTTTTTTGGATACTCGTATACCTAGAATGTATCGCTGTGGATTTTAACGATGCTCATTTCTGTTCAACCTCAATTATACTCGTGTTTCTTTCGTGCCTCATTCTTGAAATAGGCCAACCTTTAACCCGACAGCGACACGAGATGCAAACAGCTCAGGTCTACTATACCCACAACTCTTATGATTTTAGTACCTATTTTCCTACTATGCAAATTAAGTAGCTAAATAAGTATGTACAAAATAAAAGTCACTTGTACAAATTTCCACCGCAGCTTGCACAAAGTAACAAGCAATCTTTATAGGGTAGCCAAACCCTGGCACATTTGCGTAAACTGTTTAATTTACAGGCCATATCTGTCGCCTGCATTGTTTACCATATAAACTACATGAGTTTGCAATAAAAATCACCTCCGAGGCTCTACACACGACCCCCGCCGAGCACCCGCCTCATGACAAATTTATGTGTGAATAAACACAAATTCGACCAAGCTAGGTGTCGGACCGAGCGACACCAAGTTCAGATATGCACATTGCACATCCTCCTATAAAAAAAAACAACCATCTCTCGCAATCGATAATAAACCGAATTCTCTGGCAGTAAAAATGCCCAACTTCTTGCCAAACAAAAGGCCAAAACAGAGAACCCAACCGGCAGACTTACCAACTCGGTGTGTATATTCAAATGAGACTGTTTATTTTGAGAAAAAATCCAAAGCAGATAAAAAAAAGCCTCCGACGGACAAACACAGCTTTGTTGTCCGACATTAATTGTTGTGATTGTAGTTTTTCGAGGAGCTGATCCCCAAGCTGATCGTGCGCAGCTGTAGGTCTATCCATTTGTTCTCAATAAAATTCCTTGTTATCTTAATTGTTTAAACTTGAATGCTTATGCGCGACGCAGGGTTATAGTTACTATCTTGTAAAATAAATTCAATTCGAGCACGCAAAACGTGCGCAGTAATGACCAGCTAAAGTGCCGAGTTATAGCTCGACGGAGATAAACTTTTTGTGGCCGACAGGGATTTAAATTCTAAGGAAGTTTACTCTAGCGCTTGGGTTTATTTTATCGGGATATCATCCCATGTCTCTTTCGAGATAGTTTAAATTATCTCCTCCTGTAGGCCGCTTCTGGATTTCTGAAATTTCTTTCGGTTTCTAAAATTGTTTCAAAGGTGCCTACAATATATAGAAACTCTTTATAGGCACCTTCTTGATTTTTTCAACTAAAACTTCAACAAGATGGAGTTCATTTGGATAACATCGGTTGGTTCTGTTATCCATGCGATGAGAAATGTACCAATGGCATGAAACTTTTGTTTAAAGTCGGCTGAAAAGGGTTTAAAATTATTTTCGTTTTCAGTTTTGGGGTGAGATTCTGTTAAAAAACAAAGCGAAGATCTATTTCGCATTAAAAAAAAACGAACGAAATCATACAAAAACGAAAATTTTGCTTCTTGTAACTCTGTTCGTTTTCTTACAATTTACAGCAATATCGACTTTCTTCTAAATTGTGGAGTCTTTTGAAATAAAAAAGCCTTTTCAAAGACTCACAGCTATTATACAGTGCAAATCATTCCGTTCGCGCGAAAGGAACATTTCTTTCGTTTCATTAATCAAAACGATCATGAAAGCGAAAACGATTGAACGTTTTGATCTCACTTTCTTCTAAATTGTATGGAGCCTTTTGAAACACAGAAGCCATTTCAAAGACTCACAGCTATTATGCAGTGCAAATCGTTCCATTCGCGCAAAACGAACATGTCTTTCGTTTTTGAAGGTACATTAACCAAAAGGTTCGTGCAAGCGAAAACGATTGAACGTTTTTATCTAACAGAATCCCAATACTGTTTTAAAAATGCTGTACAAAATGCTGAAAATAAATTTTTACCGAAGTGACGGCATTATTCATCTCACTGGTTATAGTTTTACGAGGAAAATTCGACAGAAATTGTTAGGATCAATCCCAACTAGCCAGAATCATTGTTACTCCTTGCTTCCCCACTCAGCAAAATTTTAGTAGATCTGCTGGGTGCCAAAAATCCTCAAAGGACCCATTGAAGGCTTCAGTAAAGGGTGAAAGTTTAACCTGACCTTTGGTATAGGAAAAATGTACGTTAAATGTGTTTCTTCATCAATTTTACTGCGAAGTATAAGTTTTACTTTGTCTTACGGGTTTCGGCTATGCAACTACTCGTATCAATCTGACAGATAATTTTGAAAAGAGTGCTTCTTATCCTTTTAGTTAAAAATAATATTAAATGAGAAAGTTTTTAAACACAGTTTATTTGCCTGTCAAATATCCATTGACAGATGGTTTTAAAACAGTGAGAAAAATATACGCTTTTTATTTTATTTTTTAAAACGGAAAGGGATAGAACAGAAAATAGATGAACAAAATGCAAAAATCTCTGCCATTTGCTTTGGAATAATTAATTGTAATGTGCAATCTTCTTAAAGAAGCCGTTCAGTGGTTCGCTAGTAACATAGCGCTTAGCTTTTTTCCAGAACTGCCACCTGTCGGCGATTTTTTTTTCTAAGTGATTAGAGGAGGCGTTTTATGGTTTATGGCTTAGTCGTTTTTAGTTATGCAATAAAATTCCAGACTCTCAAAGCCAATGAACGAAATTTATGCGAGGTATATGAGATAGAAAAGTCGCTGACGTTTTGAATGAAATTGTTTCAAAAGACCGTCAAAACCACTCAAAACCAATGCACAGCCCAAAGTGCTACGCATTAAATACCGTTTCACAAGATCGCACCCACTAACTTAGAAAAAATTTATATCCCCTTCGAAACAATTTCCACACAGCGCCAAAGACTGATCGTCTGGGCATTTCATACAAATTCTCTTTTAAATTTAATGAATCAATTTATAACGTGTAAAATTTCCCCTGCTGTTCTATCGCAAAACATTAATTTTATTAAATTTTATCTGCGCTTTTATGTAAATGGCCAACTGACAGACAATGCCTGACCGAATGACTGAACAAGAGAGAGAGTCTGAAATTTTATTAATAGAAAAACGGTCTGAGGTGAGAATGTTTCCCTAGATTAGAACCCATTAAAATACGATTTTTCTCAAGTTGATTTAAATGCTTCCTTCATCGTGTTTTTGTTGATCATTTATTTATTTTTCTGTTCGCCTGGGACATGTAGGTATATATATTTTGTTTGTTTGGGGTAATTTGCATTTGTCGAATGATTTTATTGCATGTCGTGGTTGTACGAATTGTTTGATTTGCTTTAATAAATATTCAACTCAGTTGATTGTATAGGCTTTGTTTTAATTCAGGTTTTAAAAGAGATAGATAGAACGATTTTCTATCCAAACAGCTTGCTTAGGCAAAGAGTGGTAACAAATTATTGCCAATCAAAAATGGGAAAGTAGTAATAGGAATATATTAGCAATCTTATTGGAAATGAGATGATTAGTACAGTAGACTAATTTATGGCATAGTTCGACAATATTGTAATTACGTCAGCATCAGTAGGATATATAAATTATCAACTATTTTCATTTTTATATATATTTTCATATATTACAGTCGGATGGGAGGTGCTTAGTCATAATTAAGCATTTGGTATATGGGCTGTTAGGGTAATGGAAGTTGTTAGGGGAGGAGACGACTGTCAGACTGCGGTCGCAAACGAACGTTATGTATGTCGGAAGCAATTAAAATTATTAAAAATTCATGGAGACCTTAAAACGTCAAAAAAAATTGAAATAGCTTTATGATAAATTCATGGAAACGCTAGGAGAAAGTTACGAGAATTAAAAAGACTGTTAGCTTCAAGGCTTAGTGAGAGGAAATTGTGATTGACAGTTGACAGACTTTGAATAGTAGTTGAAATTCGTTAAAGATAGCGCCAAAAGCTACAAAATGGGTTAAAATAAAGCAGAATCGGTTACAAACCAATCCAGCGATGCATACTAAAACATTTAGACCATAAGACATTTTTGTTTTAAATGGGTGTAGGACTGTAGGGGCGGTAAAAAGGTGTTAAGTAAATATACTCTTTAAATTGGTGACGATAGCACTTTTTTTTAAGTCAATTGAAACAATTTGCGAAGTTAGCATACGTTTTTAGATGTAATCGGAATTTCTCGGCGCAGTGGCCTAGTTATGTTAGTGTGTTGGACTACTAAGCGAGGGGTCCCGGGTTCGAATTGAATTTCTGCGACCCAAATTCCATCTTAGGGTTTTTTTTTTCCACTACGCCGCCTCTTGCGAAAATCTGACAAACATCCGAGAGTCTAACTGTCTTGAAAGAGCTTCTCAATTCGAATGGAATCGGCATAATATTCTAGATCGCTTCCAAAAATGAAAAACCCACACAAAATGAATGGTTGTGATAAGCTAGGTCTAGGATCCCTATCCTTACAGACCTGTTGCGTCATCTATTTTATTTTTTTTTAATCGGAGTTTCTTGCGAATTTTAAGTAACAAACTTTTATTGGACCAGCGTTTTACTCTGTTAATTGGAAAACAAGGAGAAGGACATCTTTCTCAGACAGGGAAAGATTAATGAAAGCCTACACGACACCACGTCTACAAACGGACTACGCCACGTAAAACGTTTTTTCTTTTTCTTTGGGACGAGTGCACAATTAACTCCCAAACTGTTTTTATATCTCCCTATCATGAATTTACTTTTAATTTTTATGGCTAGTGTTTTCCGGGGCTTGGGGGTTCAACCGCGACGACTTCTACCTTTCAGGTGTAAATGAAAAAAAAAAACTTTTAACCTCATCTATACCAAAGAAACAGATTATGTTGATGGAAAGACGATGGATCACTGCTTATAGGTGAGCCTTTAGCTAAAATGTAAGCAGTTCGTAAAAAAATAATTAAAATTGACTTTGGAACTTTAGAACCTTTTGAAATTTTGAGTTTTTTAACCTTTGAACTTTTGAACCTTTGAACTTTTGAAGTTCTGAACCTTTGAACTTTTAAACTTTTGAGCCTTTGAACTTTTGAACTTTTGCAATTCTGAACATTTGAACTTTTTAACTTTTGAACTTTTGGACCTTTGAGATTTTGAACCTTTGAACTTTTTTACCTTTTAACTATGAACTTTCGAACTATAGCTCTGGAATATATTTCCCTATCTTGAATTTGTTCTCATTGAACAAAAATCTTCTTCCTGGATCTTCTGCTGTATTAAAAGTGACGATATTTCCAAAATCTTTGACATTCGGAGATGTGAATAGAAAATAACAAAATTTTAGACCGCACATTTTGGCTGTCGAAAAAGGCTTTAAAAGTTAACAGACAAATGAGCAAACTACCTGCCTCAAGCCGAAAAAGGTCAGTCGTTCAAAGAAAATATGTTTCTTAAAGGCTCCTTGATTTATTCTGAACATTATTCAAAGAATGAGTCAGAACTCAAGGTACACGGAGCTAAGGGCCTAAGTAATCGACTTTTCGACACATTCCAGATTTCAATACAAAAATGGTCAGAAAATTGAAACTCCTTAAAAAAACCTAAGAAAATAATGCTATCCGCGGACAGTATCAAGAGGATCGAGTTTGCTGCTCTTTGTCTCGATTTGTTTGTAGATTTTGTTGAAATTTTGGTTAAATATTTAAAAGTCTTAGGTGAAAATGTCTCTCTCCGAGCTATACCCCAACTCACCCCGCAGTTATTTAGTTTTGAAACCCAATAAAACAATCAAACAAATGCCCTGACTTGAACCACATAATGCGTTGTCAAATAAGTTATCCCACACTAAGATTAAAGTCTCGTCGCTCATAATACATTTTTAAATAAATCCACAAATCTCCATCAAAATAATCACTACACACGCCGTTCTCATTCTAAAAAAACAAAACCAAACTACCTAAGCTGACATTTATTGGGACAAAATTCCAAAGCACTACCTACCAGGTGGTGTCACAATTTCTCTCATCAAAAAGCCCCGCTCCCTATATGTCAAACGAAAGCCCGATAAAAACCACATGAAAATCTCTTACAAATCCTATCTACACATATGAGTACATCAACATCTCAACCTCATAAAAGTCCTCAGCGTCACATTTGGAACACATAGAACAGAAAAAAAAAAAAAAAAAAAAAAATCCACTGCAATAAAAAATTTAATCGACATTCAATCTCCGACAGAAAGTGATAAAAAAGTTCCAGAATTCCATTGCTCAATCAAGAGACACATACAGTTCCATCTCTCTATGGCTTTCGCTGTGAATGTCATCAAAGAACAATGAAATACCATTTCGTCATTTTGTCAGCCATGTAATGTTGACGAGAACGTCACACACAATGGTGTGCCGATGCTGATGCTGATGCTCCCCAAACTCATACATCACGAAAAGTTGTTTAAAAATTAATTCACATTTTCGCCGTCAAGCCAAAGAATAGAAACAGAACATTTTTGTGTATATGTAACAAAATGGGAATGCTTTGTGAATTCCTTGGTGCGCTTTAATTTGAATCCTCCATGAGCTGTCACGACGAACTTGTCTCATCAACTCACTGATACACTTCTCATCAGCGACAAATATTCAAACGTAAGTACTTCCCTGGGACTATTTTCTATGGAAATATGGATGAATCTATTTCGGTGCGGTAATGGTGTCAGCCGAGAAACTAGGGGAAGGTGGCTTATAGCAAATAAAAAACTTTTTCCACATTTGGGAATTTTTTCTATGTTCGTTTGATTACTCTGACAGGGAGGAGGAAACATAATAATCGACGGAAATGTTTATGAATCGCATTTGCTACGGGATAATTTTATTTACTTTCTTTGACGATAGAAAAATATAACAGAAAGTGGGATAGCTGTGGTTGGTAATGGATTTACTTTCACACAGAGAGGCAAATCAGTGGTTAAATTTGGTGACACTTGCAGTGACTTATTTGATGACAGTTGACAGGAGAGATGGACAACTTGTTGGTTGTCACGTCAGATGACAGTTCCTTCTTTTGTTTTTATTTCTTTTGACAGCTGGATGGCTGTAGAACTGTTGTTACAATGTCGACTTGAAGAGTGGCTAGGCTGGCACGCTACTGAGCTAAAGTGGTGGCGCTAATCAGCTTTTGACATTGGTAGGCGGATCCAATTAACAATCCGATTGGACAGAGATATGTTTTTGTGAAGTCATTCGTCATGGCACGTACTGGGCACAGAAGATCACCTCAAAATAAACTTACTCACAAATAAATAAAATATTGGAAGCAATGGGTCCATAGGTACATATGACTCAAGTCTTACCCGGCAGCGTACGTTTAATTTTTGGCATACACGAAGGGAATTTTGTGTTTGAACGACACTCGAACCTCTGTCGCAACAGGTCCATACAGAACCCTACGCCTAGCTTTGCGCAACCACTCACTAGTGAGACTTTTCATCTTTGAGATCTCATCCATTCACCGATGAATAGAAGGGACGTCCTTTTTTATGAAGTAAATTAAGAACCTTTCTCCGGAGATCTTTTCTCTCGAATGTTTGTCGCAAACAAAAATTTGAGATGTTTTTCCAGACATCGAACCTGAGACCTCTCGCTTAATAGTTCAGTGCACTACCTAAAGAGCCAATGAATCCGCTTTACATTTGCTTAAATCCGAACCGAAGTTTAGCAATCCACTGAAATGGACTTAGATAATGCTTCCTATGGAAATAAATATTTTTGGGGGCTCAACCGAGATAAGTTCTATCCTTCGGGTGGAAATGGAAAATACCTTTAACCTAAACTATACCAAAGAAACAGATTATGTTGATGGAAAGGCCGTGGATCACCCCTTATAATGGAGCCTGGAGCTAAAATCTGATAAATAAGTTTAAATAAGTCCCTTCATAAAAATAATCGCTAAGCCGGTTTTGGTTAAAACTTTACAAATGCAGCACAATACGTAAAATGGGTTGCAAGGTCCAGTACACTTAGCATAATAATTCATACGACTTGTTCTACAGATTGAGTTTATATTACGTGCAAGTGCATAAGTGGCTCAGCTTTCAGGCCACCAAGAGGTCGGCATTCAAGACAGTCAATCAGCAACTCGAACCACCGGTCACCGGTTACGAAAGGGAGAAAAGCGATGGAGCGCTTAAGGCTCAAATTGGATTAAAGCTTTTCATAGGTTTCTCTGGCGTGAACCAAATTTCTGCTTAAGGTTTTGAAACACAGCTCAAAGATAAGTGCCCTAGGTTCCGGCAGTTGATAGCTCTAAGAAAATCAGCAAAATTCTTCAAAAATGATATTTTAGGTAAAATATGAGGGCAGCTAAAACCGGCTTTATAGGTCTCTATGGATTGAAGCTTTATAGGTCTTGAGTTTTGAGCTAAAACCTAATTTAGAGGGTTCTAGTTTAAGGGCATCAAAAACATGCGGGCCTTTCTTCACGATAACCTGTGCCTGTTTATTGGAGGGAACTCCAACATGGCCAGCCGATCTTCCTGACAGCTCTGCATCGAATGATGAAGACCTAGACTTATACCTCGCTATGACTACTTGAGCTGCAAATAGAGCCGCCACAGCTCACTCACATCGCCCTCACTGTATTATTATTCCTGTCATCATCAGCGATGATTTGTTTTCCCATCCGGCATAAACCACTTATTGCCATGTCTGCCGACACATTTTTCAAACTTCGATTTGAAAATTGAATTCACTCTAATGGAGAAAAGAAAGCCAACTTCTTTCTAAAATTTTTAGAAAAAGAACATTCACATCTTCCCTTCCTCACATCCCCGCATTGAGCACTTAATGAAGATATTGTTGATATATAAAAAAAAAAACAGCCCTCACAAATATCGACAAAAGTGATTTTAGGGCAATGAAAAAATAAATGCTCTCCACCCAATATGCATGTTTTCCCTTCACCTGAAAATTAAATTAAATATTTAAAAGAAAATTTGTATTCAAGAAATTTTTATCGGAAAATTATGCATTCATTGGATTTTGTACTTTTTTTGTCCTCTTCTGTGAGTTCCTTTTCGACAGAGTTTTTTTTTTCGCAGATTTGCATTTAAATCGTCATCATAATACGTTCCGTAAAAGTCCAACGTTCAAGTGCCAATGAATGGATGACACATGTGTGTGCATAGGTACAGCTGAAACTGTATTTAGCGCCATTTGAGAAATAACTGTTTTCTTCCACTGACTAACAGACCATCGTGTGTGCAGCGGTGAAATGTGGGAGGTCGAGTTGGGTGACACGATACGGCCAACGGAGCATCATTACGATGAATTTATGACACATCATTGACGTGTATTGGATGTCAAAATAATCGAAATAATCAAAATCAAGCGTTAAAATTTATATTAAGCGCTTAGGCGCTTGCTGAGGAATTTGTTTTCAAAAATTTCCCCGACACTTTGACAGACAGTTTATACGGTAGACCGATCTTATCGTTTGTGGCTATTGAAATGTGAATAAAATTCATCGATAAATCTGTTGGATTTAAATAATTTGGTGGTTAAATTTAAACTGATCTTAACAAGTGGATTGTAGTTTTCTTTAAAATGCAAAAGTCGATAATCCATAGCAACATTTGTCAGATTTTATCGTGCAGGTGAAATAGTGTTGCGACTTCTGGACGACGTTGTATATTGATTCTTGTTAATTTTGTGTGACTGGTTATTGTGCGTGAAATTGGACGCCAATTTGATTGAGGTTTTGATTTTCTATTCTATCGCGGAAGAAGTGAAAGCTACTGTGACGGAGAGAAGTCCGAATGAGTATGTCACGAGAGTTTGTTTATTTAGTGGAGGCAGATGTTCTTTGATCGGTAAAGTCCTGATAATTCATTCACTGAAATGTCTAGAGACGTCTAAAATCCGACTACCGGAAAAAATGCGGGTCTTCAAGGGGACTCCTGTGGTACACCAGTTAAATCCGGCAATCAGATGACAATTTCGCTGCAGTTTGATCCAAATTGGATTCGAAACCTCTGCTCCATAAATTGGCCTTCAATAGGACGCCTGTGGTACACTAGTAGAGGCGTCTAATTTCGGACAATGCGGTGGCGACAATCGTTGCAGTTCTATCAACGATTTTCTAAAAACCTCTGTTTTATAAAGTGGCCTTAAACGGGACCTCTGTTTTACCAATAGAGACGTCTAAAATCTGACTACCGGAAAAAATACGGGCCTTCAATGGGACTCCTGTGGTACACTAGTTAAATCCAACAACACAAATTTATCGGAAACCTCTGCCACATATAGTTTCCTTCTATAGGACGTATGCGGTATGTACACCTAAAGTAGGACAATGCGGTGGCGACAATCGGTGCAGTTCGATCTAAGTTTTTCTAAAAACTTCTGCTCTATAAAGCGGCCTGAAATGGAACCTCTGTTCTACCAATAGAGACGTCTAAAATCCGACTACCGAAAAAAATGCGGGCCTTCGAAGGGTCCCCTGTGGTGCACCAGTTAAATCCGGCAATCAGATGGAAAATTCTCTGGAGTTCGATCCAACTTTATCGGAAACCTCTGCCCCATAAAGTGACCTTCTGTAGGACGTATGTAGTACACCTAAAGTAGGACAATGCGGTGGCGACAGTCGTTGTAGTTCCTTTAACGTTTTTCTAAAAACCTCTGCTCAATAAAGGGCATGAAATGGGACCTCTGTTCTACCAATAGACACGTTTAAAATCCGATTACCGGAAAAAAATGCGGGCCTTCGATGCCACCCCTGTGGTACACCCCAAACTTCTTCGGTTCTCCCTTTGAAATCATGCAGAGTTTTTCTGCACAGCTCGTATTCTCACTTACCCTCACACACATATTTATACACAGCATTCCCTTCTCAACCACCAACCCTTCACATAGCGACCCAATTAACCAACCACCCAAGCCTTATTCTTCGTGCAAAATTAACCTCCATCTGCTCACAGATATATCATTCTAATCGAAAACGATTTATAAAACTCAATTAAACGACTGCCAACCGAATAGTGATTTCCCTTCGCCACAATTAAAGGATTAAATTCCCCAGACTGCGCCCATACCCATCTCACCTTCATTATAACTCATTTCCACACAATTTAAATTTACTCCCCACAAGGTAATTTTCATGCGCGCGCTGCGCATGCTCCATTACCCTAATCCACGTCCACATAACTCAGCCGCTCATAACTGCTTTCATTAGACCAGAATTAAAATTGAAGACAGACTTCCATTCAATTAAGTGAAAATTAGAATATTCGGCATTCTACATCCCCCCATTCAACAGCAGTGGTGACTGTTCCTGTGCGTGCGTCTTCCCCCCCTCCTAAAGTTCACTCGCAGCTTTGTCCGCTTAATGGACAACATCTGATTTATATCTGAGTCTGAATTTTTTTCATTTCATTTTTTATTGTTTAGTTTTATTATATTCTTTCGTTGCGGACGTGTTTTAGATCATAAAACCTAGTGTTTCTTTCTTTTTATAGAAATTCAAATTCTGCGCACATGCACGCGTCGATGAAGTAATTTTGTGTGTTTACCCCCACAACGATACAAGGGCACAGCACACTGAACACTGATACCAATCTGAATTGTTATTCTAGCGGAAAGTCCAGTACATGATCTTGTCGTAATTTATAAAATAAAATGAAAAAACCCTGAATAGGGGACCCATAGATTCATAGATACACAAAAACGATAAAGAGCGTCGTCGACGCGACTCACGCATTCCCCACTGCAATTTAATTGCCATAAACAGGGAGGCAAAAACAAAAGCAGAAGCTATTCTCCGCGCGTACATGCTCGGATCTATTCGAGGGAGTGGTCTGGGTCTTCTCTTTGGAAAGATTCCACATTGCGCCGCCGAGGAGAAGATAAACGATCTGTTGCTATGAATTTGCACGGTTTCTGTCGGCAATCGGTGAAAAATTCCTCTGATCTCTGACCGGGCGAGTGTACATGCGAAAAGGCGTTAGCTAACCATAACTCATCCATTAGCATTGTCACCTAAAAACTCAACTTTTCCATTTAACCGCCAGCGTGGGATGCCGAAAGATCGGTCGCAGTCCTCTACGCAAAAACAGAAAACAAAAAAATATAATAAAACATAAAAGGAACCTCTATCCTCAAGATCCCGTGCTAAATTGATGTTTTCCACAACGGTGAAGGAGATACCTTTTTTTTATCGTCATCACTCGGACCGATCGTGAGTCCGATCGGAGGATCTAGACAAAAATGACAATTAACCATCCAAGCGTGTAAGACCTCGAAAGTATTAGAATCATAATTGGATTTCGTTATGCGGTACGAAATTGATCTTCGCAGTCACAAAGCGACCGGTGAGATCGATGTTTTCTAAGATCGGAATGATCCTCATTTTTTTGTCTTTTCCCTTTGTGTTGGGTTTTTTGTATTTTCTCAACATTACGTTTGATGAGGATGAGTGGCGGCCAATAGTTGCGGTTTGTTGTTTTGGGATGTGTAGACTCTGATCGTGGGGATAGATTTTGGGTGTACCACTAGGACATGACAAGGAGTAGATAGATGTCAATAAATATTTTCAGATCGTATTTTTCTAAGGAATTGTAGATATATTTGGATCAGCATTAAAGCAGGCATGAAACGGGTTTGGGTTTAATTGAATTTAATAGAAATTGAATAGAAACACGGTAGCAGAGGGTGTCATCGAGCAGACAATCTGGCGGTGGAGATGTTTTATGGCGAGGGTTTTTTTTTTAAAGCCTAGCAAGATGACATCTGTTAAGATTAAGAGTCGTGAGACGCGATATGTTGTTGAAAAATTGTTGTGTTTGTTACATTTTTTTTGTAATTTAAATGAATTCTGGGAAAGTTTGGGTCGAAATTACAAACCACCTGTCTTGGCAGAAGTCACTCGAAAAATGATCTACCGATCTTTGATCTGTGATCTGTGAACGAAAGGCAGCTGTTTGAATAGTTGCGATTTGTTGAACCTTATGTTAGGCTTATATTTAGCCTCAGGTGTGATGTAAGTTGTTTTATATTTATTTTATTATTTGTTTTGCTATCTCCAACTTATGTACAAAATGGCAAGCTTCCTGCTGCACGGGCTGTATCACCTTAACTTTACGAGTGCAGGGAAGTAACTTCCCATTAGTCCCTCTTTGGACTTAGTTCCCGGGGACTTATTTCAACCCATTTTAAGTCCACAACTTTTCTCATGCGACAATTTCGGTAAAAATAGCATTATTTAAAGAACAGTTCTTTCTGAAGGCTTAAGTGTCTTTTAATATTTTAGTCTTAGGTTTCGATAAGTAAAATTTTAAGTCCTGTATTTGTTGATGCTGTCCCTTCCAAATTTGGTTACCAAATCGTGACTGACAAATTTTTGTTGGGAATGTGCTCGCTCAAACGTTCTTTTTCGTTCTTTTATAGAACTGCGAATCCTGTTGGTTCTGTAGGTACGAGCCAAATGTCAGATTTTTGTATGGGGGACTATTTTCTTACGTTTTATACAAGTTCTGATTACTAAGTCGTAAGTTGTTTTTGATTTGTAGCTGTTTTTTTCTAGTTTGAGGACTGCAGGGAGACGTGTTATTTAATGTCAGATTGCGACTTCGTAGCTATACCCAAATTTCGAGTACATCTTTGTGTTTTGCGATTTCATCCAACAGTTTATCTTCGTTCAAATTAAGAACTGTTCTTTTTATATTTATATAGAGTCGGTTATTTGTGATTTACATCTTGAAGGATGCCAACATCCTAGCTCTACAAGTGGTACATTTTTTTAATTTCCTTACCGCATTGTAAATGACAATGTTTGATTCACATTGAGCTCTCCTAAACGCTCTTTGGCATTAAACCTATTATTTCGGAACGATTTGAATTATTTAACTCGACACACAAAGTGCACTTGGATCGACTCGCAAGACCCCATTTTTGTAATTATTATTATTTATTAAAGAGATCTACGTTTGATTTTTTTAAAGAACGCTTTTTAGATTTTTATGGTTTGAAGAGCGTAGCTCTACTCGAAGTAAGAACCTTTAAAATATGTCTGCAACACCGTATGTTCAAATTTGTTCACGTACCTATAGCTACTTATGCCTGCTCTTTCGCTCTAAAATCAGTCGTTTTGAAGACTCGGCAATTTTTGTTTTATTTGCGATATCCTTATAACAACCATTGACCAATTTTTGTATGACCTCCTTGCGGTTTTTTATTATGCCCTCATGATCTGGATAGATCATTGATTTCCATGACTTACAACAATAATACGAGATCCAGCTGTTGTTGTAAACCATGAAAAACTCAAATCTTTATATAGATTCATGATCTGGGCATAATAAAAAACCCTTATTATTCGCACGAACTTCTCAGTATATCTATCAACAAAACCACTCTCGCCCGACACCGGGTGTTATACAAAATGTTAAAGATCAAACTTCGTCCGCTTCAATTTATGATCCAAAATAAACTAGATAGCCCTAATCATGAAAATTCCCCTAAATTTAAAAATTCAGCTAATTAAGGCAGCCGGCCAATACGACTGAAATACCTGAACCAGACCTCCAAACATGCTTCTTTCTACTCTCCTGGTGACTATAAAAAAACTCGTCCCAATTACAAAGTGCCCATAAACAAACAGACAAAATATGTAATCAAACTCCAATACCAAGCCGGCCATTAAAAGCCCTCTCATAAACGTACGTGTATGTTGTACACCGCCAGCAACCTCAATTCAATCGTAAAAATGTTATCTGCCTGGCGAATGCAACAAACCACTTGCAGAAACAACTCCCAAGTCCAAGTCATTGCGAAAAATAAATTAAATTAAGCAATAAACCAACGATTGTTATTGTTAACTAATAAAAAAAGTTTTTCCTTTCTTCTTATTCATTTTTGCCTTTTAATGGTAAACTAATTATGCCATCGGTCCTCATGGTCGTGCCTCCACAGATAGCTAAATACTTGCAAGCAAATGAACGTTTCTTCAGCGTTGAGCAATGTTTTTCCCGCCAAAGAGGCGAGGCCACGTCGAGCAAGTCGAGCCTTAAACAATGTTCAAGTTGAATGGTGATTTTGTTGGTTTTTGTCTTTGCGCGAAACCCTAATGACAGTTCTCGTCAATTTCTGGGCAATTTATATTAATTTTCTACAAGCCAGTCAGTGTGACCAGCGTTGCCAACTTTTGAAGAAAAAAATGTCTAACTTGAAAAAAAAAAAAAAAAAAAAAAAAAATTTCAATAAAATAATGCTTAAAATATAATAAAAAAACAATAAATCAAAAATTAAACACAAATATAAAAAAAAAGATTAACACAAATAATTTGTATTTCCAAAAACAACTTCAATCATTTAAATCGTCCATTTTTAGGGTGATAATCGATTGAATACAGTTCTAAATTTCAAGACGAAATAAAAAAATTAGTTTATTAATTTACTTACTTTCTTTATTTAACAACAAACTCTTTCTTGACCACAAAAAACGCAGCCAAAGCAAATTAACGAACAAAAAACAAAGAGCTTTCAAATTTGTTTCCAATTTCATTCCACATACTGGAAGTGAAAGCTGGAATTATTTTTAAAGAATGACAGATAAAGTGTTCGGAAAATGGGCAGAGTTTGAAGGTGGAAACACATACTAAAACTGAGGTTACATATAAAATGCTTTTTGGCCAACAACAATGTTATAAAAATGTATGTTGAATTAAATGAAAATAAAAAGATGCCTTTTTGACAAAAAACAAGCCTCAAAGCCTTGGCTAATGAAATAATGCGTAAAAGTCATGAAAAATCTCTAGTTGGCATCGCTGCGTGTGACACTACCGACCGGCAGTGCGAACAGTGGGGGAACAGTGTTGCTTAGTAGTTGGCAATAATTTTCTCATTAATTCAAATTAGAATCGAATGGCCAAGAAGAAGAGGACAGACGGTCGGTCACATGGAACTTTTTTTACTGCGTAGGTATTTCACTTACAAATGGGAAAGACAATAGCCGTTTGTTTGTCAATCATTTGGTGATGATATAGATTCGAACAAATGTCAATTTGATTGTAATTGAACGTGACACTTGTAAGTGCATATCGTCATTAGAGTATTTTTGTTCAATTATGACAGTGCGCATGTTCGACGGCAGTTGAATGTGAATGATTGGATTTTTAGTGGCAATTTGTCAGTCAATTGGCGATACTGTCACTGCCAGTTTGGTGATGCAATTTTGCATGATTTGTGCACTTTTGGATAACCCATCTCAGGCGTAAAGTGTCGAATGAAGTTCGGCGTTTGATGTCGTCACTTTGTCGAGTCAGTTTTCTTCTCAACAGGAATATTGTACAACTTCTTGTATTGAAAAAAACATTCCAAATCCAGTAAAATTAAAAGAACTCTTAACCATTTAAAATTGTCTCCCTGATTTGATGTCAATTAAAAGTTTATAGCCCGTTCCGCCCACCAATATGGAAGTCCTACTCTGCTGGACGGGTTCTGCTCAAGGAAACTGTAAGCCGTTTGTGTTTGTTAAGATCTATTCTGACACTCGGTCAATTGGCCAATCACCAGGCAATGAATTTCCACTTAAGAAACATTTTGTCTGCATATTTAAGTCGCCATATCAGCTCGGAAAATCTGTCACAAAATCTGGCTGTCTCTACACCGTTCTACACCGAAATCCAATACTACCCCCGTCAAACTTAAATAGTTATAAATTCTTCGTCAAATACCCTGTCCGACACTTACCGTTGCACGGTGTCTTAATGCGATTTTAATGTTTAAAAATCCCCCCATAGTCCCCATAAAAACTAATCTCCCAAACTAACCATAAACAAAAGCTTAAGCCCCCTTAAACCGAGCTGAATAGCCCGCAATAAACCAAAAAATACTCCTCCCTATGTTTATTGAATATTTTATTACTTATTTATCACCGGAAAAAAACAACTAATCTTAGACAAAAGACTGTTCTGCGTAATAAAAACATTTTCTCGCATTAGGCCTCAACAAGGTTTTCAATATATTTTTTTTTTAATTTCTTTCCGATCTCAAGCTAATGTGGCTTGAGGATGGCAAACGCAGTCGGGCTGTTCCCTTGTTTCGTACCATGGTAACAGTTTTGAGTGTTGTTTTCTTGTTTAACGATCGAAAAGTCAGAATCAGAATGCTTTTGGTGGGGGAAGAATTTTATTGCTAATCGCCTTAAGAGTGGGAAATATTGTAAAATAAAAATAAAACGAAAAGCTTTTAAGATACTTTTTTACGATGTGAGGTCTAAATTGGGGGGCACGTTGTTTGCCTTAATGAGAATCAAATGTGAGCTCATCTGAGTTGCCTTTTGGCGTATTTTTCTGCGCTGTCAGATGCGCGGATTGACACGATGTGTGTATTTACTTTTCCGCCTGCTACATTACAACGAGTCCCCTTCCAATTTACTGCGAGCTTCCATGCGAACTCGAACTCTGCCCTCTCGATTGCCATAGGTTATTCTCCGAACTTTGTCATCCGTTAATCCATGAAATATGCTCGCTGTATAATTATCCAAACAAGTACCTACTCGTATGTTCGCCAAAAAAAACGAGAGCAAACTCCCAAAACTCAAAATAAATAAATTTTCCCATCAAAAGTATAGTACCAACCCCCCGCTTGTAACGCATGCGAAAAAAAATCAGCAAAAAGAAAACAAAACAAAAGTACAGGCCCCGACTGTGTCGCCTGCGGCAGTCCGTTTTTAAAAGTAAAACTCAAACACGCACGGGTAATGCGACAGAACACAGATCAGCCAGCTCTCATTAGAGCAAACAAAACGAACTCTGGCACTCTGCCTCCAAAATTCCAGGGGAAAATGAGGAAAATTCGCACAATTTGAAAAATGTTACACGTCGCTTCCGTAACACGGGTAACCAGAAGCCCTCCAATACCGTGAGTTTGATGTTTCTGTATTCTGTCGAAATTTTGTTGATTTTTTCTTCAACTTTTCGGGGGAAAAATGTTTTTTTCTTCCTTTTTGTTGTTGTTGCTGGAAATCATTAATTACACTGCTAATTATCATCGTTATATATATACACGCACACAGAGAGAGCAAGAGCGAACATACTAATTTTGATTTATGGGCCAAAGTTGTTGTTTTTATTATCTGAATACGGTCTGTTTTGCGCGCGGCATTTATGTAGGGCCGGATTGCTCGCTTATAACTGAGGGTGGCTGAGGTAGGTCGTTTTATTTTTTACCATCCTGTGGCAAATTGTTTTAAGATTTTTATCGTAATTACATGTTTGAGTTACGAAGAGGTAATAATTCATCGCTTGACTTTGGGAAGTCGCAGAGTGTTCTCGGTTTCAGTTCTGGCGCTGAAGTAGAGTCAGCCGGGAACAGAGATGTCTTTGCAGACAATGAGGGCGAACTAATAAATGGAAGTAGCATTTTTTCCATTCTTTCCATTCTTTGGATTAAGATTTAATTTTTCCTTGATGATGGGGAGAAATTAGCAAACATGGTCATTCTGACATCCGGTGATAAGTCGTGAAGGTATACGGTGTCTGTGTTGAATTGAATTAGACGTTGAAAATTTAGGCGGGAAATAGACCAACTAATTCATTAATAATGGCGTTTTGTTGGGTGCGATTGAGTGGAGGGAAGAAGCCGGAATTGGACGGCTAATTGGATGGTTATGTTTGTTTTACAGTTTTTTTTTTGTTTTCTGAGGCATTGTGCGGACTTCTGTTTGAAAGTGAGGGGGTCTTGGGTTAAGTCTTTGGATTAATTAATTTTAGTGGAAAGTTGCCCTGTTTAATGGGAAGGCTGATTTTTTAAAGCTCAATGGAACGCGCTGTTGTACAAAATTTAACTTCTCTGTTAAATACCGCGTCACTATTGTGCTGCCAACACTAAATAAAAACGCTTTGATTAGTGTAAACTAAAAAAGAAATAAATGTGTAGTTGGCGGCACAACACGTCTGTGAAGATAGTGGCTTATTTTTGGGACAAATGGAAAGTGAAGACGAAGTGAAAATTAGAAGAATTATTGTTAGAGAGATGAGGACGAGGAAACAAATAGAATAGTCGCACCTAGGGCTCTGGAAACAAAAGATAAATAGGGGAGCAGTGTCTCCATCTAGCAGTGACTTCAAGTAGCGCAGTATTTAGTAAGGTGCTTATTCAGCTACAGTAGATAGAAGGCATGTCGACCTAGAAGATCTATAATCCCATAACCCAAGTCGATTTTCAATGACAATTTTCATCAAAGTAGACTCTGGGTCCGTTCGTGTTACTTTCTCATACTGACTTTATCCGGACGATTCTACCTCTCTGGACCTCTCGAATGGTCAAGAAGTCATCGTTGAAGGCTTTTCCGATGGTTTTCCGCCAGCACTTGGTCCTCACGTTCCATTGGCATATATTTTTCTAGACTTATGAGGCCGAAGGTGACTCTTTCTCAAACTTGGCAGCAAAAATCGATTTGACTTTTTTGATAATTCGTAAAAGGAGCCGCTCGGGTCAACAATAGCAGTCGTCTTCCTTCTTAAAACAAGTATTCATTCACAGCTGCTTCCAAAACCGTACTTAGGCACTTTGGTGATTGAATACTAACTTTCCCTATTCAAATATGTTGCATGATTTCAGGAGTTTCTCCATCTGAGCTTGATATAATCCCAGTTGGTAGGGTCATACTGAGTGCACGTTCGTCTTTAGTTCCCTATATAAATAGGCTTCTAAATGACCCTTAAAGACTGATACACCCTTTCACTGGAGCTAGCCCTTTTATTACCTTTTAGTTTGCCAATCGGCAGTTGTTTTCCCGCGTTCTAAAACCTCTCTAATGACACAATGGAGTTGTCACACTATTCGTCTGTGGTCTTGAGCATGTGCATGTCTAGACGTATTTTATATACACTCCAGCAGATCTTACAACCTCTAGCGGGGTACTACCTTCCGTTGTTGCTATCAAACCTATACTTCTATAAATGGAGCGGTTCATATGCATGCTTGGATGGTTTGGACACGTTAGTTGCCTGTATCGCGCATTCAAGACGTGTCATAGAGTTATCTCTTCGAAAAAAACATTTTTTTGATAGGCTCAGTATATGATAAAGTCCGACATCGCTTTACTACCCGTATAGGGGCTGCCCGGACGGTTTAGACTCGGTTTGCGGTAGATCAAGAGTTATGGTGGGTCCAGTTGGGCATTTAACGTACCTCACTGAGTGGATGGCGGAAGATTGTTTATGATTATGACGATAATGAGACTCAATCGTTGGAGGCGGTATTCACTTTCCTGTTTGTCAGGCCAAAGGCTAAGTTTGGGTTTATCCTTACGTCGCAATTGCCTTTCGAATCATTTAAGGCTGGCATCACTATTAAGTACATTTGCGGAGCTTCTGAGTAGCTTTGCATGCTCAACGTCCTCATCAGCAGTCAAGACGGATGTTGAATTTGCGTCGTGTTTTTGTTGTTGCTGTTGTTCCACCTAAGTCTTGGTGGGAAAAAAATTTGGTTGAGCCGGTTTTGAGTTGATTTGAGAAGGGAGTCTTTCGAAGTGCACAAAGCGTCTTTCTTTTTGTTTCTACAGAGGAAGGACCAGTTTCAACAACACTTACCAGACAATGGGACTAATTTGTATCCTCGAACTTACTTACCAGACTCATGTGCATACCACGTGGTTGGTATTTCCGGCAAAGCATTCAATCAATTGAAGCCCTCTATTTAGCTTCCGAACTTCGCTCAAAAAGCCTGCCTCCACGTGTCGTTTATAGCAACCTACAGGACACCCCTCTCAGTCACATTTCGCATTCTACAAAGCCCCGATGCGTCTTTGTGTCTCCTTTTCGAGAAGAAATCGCGTTGAAAAGTTAAAAATACCTCACCCAATACATTTTTTTTTATTAATATCACACCGCCATTCATCAACCTGTCTCAGCCAGTCGCCATGTTCGCCGTACATTAACATAACCCTAAATCACGACACAAACAAAAAAAAACCTAATAACCCAACAACATCGTATTAACATTTTTAATCCGAAAACCAAACGCCGATACTCATTGCGCGACTTATAAATCGCTCTAGAAAAACACAATCAAAGCGGTATTTGAATAAATCAATGCGCGAGATTCATGGGCTCGCCGTACGCCTCCAAAATTAACCACCAAACACGCCAATGATCGATGCCCGGCCTCTATACCATATACAAAAGTAACGCTCGACTCCTTGGAAAGAGTTAATGAGATTCCTTTTCAAAATGAGTTCACAAACTGAACAGTAACACACATATCTATAGCGATCGGAGATACGCGCCTAGCTCCAGTTCCAGAACTATATATATCACGCGAAATGGCCCGACAAACGATGAGTAGAAAGAGAGAGAGCGCTGGGTGAATTTCCCATAAAACAATTCTCGGGGAACCATAAATTATTATAAATCAGAGAAGTTTATTTGAACAAACATTGTTTTGTGTCCGAGGAGGAGGAGGACGAGGGTGGAACACGCACGAAGCATGTGGCATAGCGGCTCCACGACGAGATGTGTCTGCTCAACAGCAGGCATCCCTTGAGAGAGTCTGCGGTGGGCGAAACCGTGAAGAATTTTGTGTGTTTTTACCGAGAAAGGACGAAGGATGCAGCCGAAGAAACTCCTCCGGCTCCGGGTTGCATAAAAAGAAAAAAAAAAAAAAAAAAAAAAATCTACAATGATGATGATGATCCTTAAAATTTTCCTCCGACAAGATGCAGAAGAAGAAGAACAACCGCCGCGCCGCCTATACCTGCGGGTACCCTGCCGTTAATCATTTTACGATTTTATATGACAGAATCACCGAAGCGAGATCCTTGAAATGCGATTCACCAACTAACAAAGGCGCACCCCTCACAGACCGGCCAAAGTCATTTATTGCCGCGTGGAGAATAAGGATGACGACCGCAAATTATATTGATCCCGGGCAAATGATTCCCCATATTGTTCGAATGTTTACACACAAATGAGGCGAGTGTGTTCGAAGGACAAAATGTGACTTTGTCACAACAGAAATTAATGTCCTTTAATGTGCGTTGTCTCGTTTGGGATTACCAAAGAGGAAGCCAGCAGCTGTTACTCTAATTCGTGGACATTTTTCATTTTCCCAACAACGCGCCGAGTCCTTTTGATCAATAGACCTCGAACTTGAATTGGCTTCGATACAAAGAGTGTTGTGTGTGAGAAAAAGTCACAAGTCCCCCAGTTCTATTTAATTTATTATCTTCTCCCAAACTTGCACTATAGTTTGGCTGCGTCTAATATAAGTCAATGAGACGTCAGCGGCTGACCACACCCCTGCGGTGTTTATGTGGCATTTTCGGGACATATAATATGCCGTTGCGTGTCCTGCGCACATGCAACGTTTGGTCTTTGTTGTTACCATTTGAGGCCGGATAAATGAGTGGACATCTCCGTTGCATGCAGAAATTTGAATGCAAACGACTGTCCGTCGTCCTGGTGCTGCAACTGGCAGTGTTTTGTCAGCTCTAGAATGTTAATTATGCCGCAAAAGGGAACTAATGCAATGTGACTTTTGCGTGGTCAAAGTCATGAATATTCAAACCGCAACCAGGCGGCAGTGCTACTTGGCACGATGAGGCAATCAGGGATTGATTGATTTTTAATTTTATCCACTTTGCTGGGGTGGTAACGGTCGTTAATAACACTAAAAGACGGGGCATCTGCAGACGGTGACAGTTGGCTTCGAGGTTAAAGTAAACTGCGCTTTGTTTGCACACATACCAATTTTATTTCCATGCGGGCTGTTGGAAGAAAGTACGGGTGAGGACTAAAGAGTCGGCTGTATATTTCCGTTGAATTTGGGTGACGCAGATTGGATCTTTAGAACGTTTTGAACGCTAAAAACGAGCTGTTTCAAGGAGCCCGCTAAACATTGAGGGAATAAATTTAAAAGACTCTTTATGAAAACTTTGACAATACAATTTACAGCTGGTTTGCCACCGGCTTTCATTCGAAAAACGTGGTGCCCAGTTTAGTTGAAATTTTGAGACTTAAAACAGTCTTAGGGTAGCTTGATTAAAATGTTTGTAGACTGACCCTTCGAGGGCACCCTTCCTCAACAAATTCACTTCAAACACTTCCTTTTTTCACCCAAAACGTTGACAAGATCACCAGGTACCTCTAAAAAGCACAAACTTCACCCAAAACGTCGACAAGATCACCAGGTACCTCTAAAAAGCAACAACTTCACCCAAAACGTTGACAAGATCACCAGGTAGTCTTTAAATAGCACAAACTCTACCAAAAACATTGACAAGATCACCAGGTGCCTCCAAATATCATAAATTTCACTCAAAACGTTGACAAGATCACCAGGTATCTCCGAACAGCATAAACTTCGCCTTAAACGTTGACAAGATCAACAGTTACTTCTAAAAGGTAAAAACATCGCCCAAAACGTTGACAAGATCACCAGGTACCTCCAAACAGCATAAACTCCACCCAACACGTTGACAAGATCACCAGGTACCTCTTAACAGCATAAACTTCACTCAAAACGTTTGACGTTTCATCCAAAGCGTTGGCAAGACCACCAGATACCTCTAAACAGCATAAACTTCACCCAACACGTTGACAAGATCACCAGTTACCTCTTAACAGCATAAACTTCACTCGAAACGTTTGACAAGATCACCAGATCCTTTCTAAACAGCATACATTTCACCCAAAACGTTGGCAAGACCACCAGACACCTCTAAACAGTATAAACTTTACCCAAAACGTTGACAAGATCACCAGGTACTTTTTAACAGCATGAACTCCATCCAAAACTTTGACAAGATCACCATCAGGTACCTCCAGACAGCATAACTCAAAACCCTGCACAACTAAACTTATTGCCAGTCTTCCCAGAGGATCCTCGCTAATGGCGATCACTTAACTGCTACTACCCTAATCGCTGCGTATAGACTTAATTGTGGAAATAAATCCTTCTGCACAGCGCATCCACTTAATACCAAAACAATGCTCAACCAAAGGAACAATTACCTTGAAGATCACCCTGAAGATCACTACAACAAATATCACAAACACGACTTCTCTCGACCAGAATCCCCTACTAATTACTGCAGCAATTAGTTTCCATATTATTTCCTACACTCCCCCGGCTGGTAACGATGCCACCCAAAACCACGATGCCACTTACAGTCAACAGGAAAAAAAAGCCAACAAACAAAAAACTGATTCCCTTTGGGTACCTATGCGTTCCAATGATATTCCACCTTCTGTAATAACCACCACAGCAACACGGCGTCGGCGGTCGATGGTGGTGGTATAGTGGTGGTAACAACTGGGCAACTGGCGAACGCCTCTAGATATTAACAACAAGTTGTGAATTCGTTTCGCGTTCGCAGATCTTTAACAACTCTGAACGTAATTACCATAATCGAGGACTTAATGGCAGGGGGTCGCTTCTACAGACGACCCTAAACAAGCATCCAAACAGTCAGCCAGAGCCAGAGTCAGAGTCAGAGTCAGAGCCATAGTCAGCCAACCAAACCAGTCAACTTAAACGAGCTTTTCGCTCTGGCATAAGAATGTTTGGCGCTAACCAAAGGATGGAACACGATTTGACGATTTAGGCGCAGAAGGAAGCAAGTCAAGCAATTGCAGACCCTGCAGCTGCATTCAATAGAAATGCGTCTTGTTTGGGCAAACGAAATGTCACAACAGAAAGTTCCGTAATTTGTTCCCTTTGATCGATCCGTTGCGCATGGAAAATTGATTTTCTCATGAAATTTGGCTGAGGCAATTGCTTTTAAAATTTCCGTTGCTAATTTCCCAAAGCATTTCCTGCCGTGGCGAGGGTTGCCAATTGCCACATTCGAAATGGAAAATCGTTCTGAATTCATTTCCAATCGAGGGTAAATTAAGAGGGGTGGCAAATGCACGAACGTTGTGTGTGACATTTGGAATTAGCTTCCGAATTGGCTGAGTGATTGGATAAAGACGTATGTGGAGGGTCGTGTTTTCTTTAAGGTTCACACAAAAAACAGAAGGAATGCCTTTATCACTGAATCGTTTTTTGTTTATTAAATCAGAAGGGTGCCGGATTTTCTCCGTCTTAAACGGCACAATTGTTAAGGCATTAGAAGGGTATTAGCTATTGTAAATATTTTGTAACTGGGCAGTCTTGTTTTTTTTTTAAGAACCCTTCGAATATTGGTTGGTATCCTTTTATTGAACTGTAGATGGCCGTTTAAGCATCTGTCACTGTTCTTAGCGAAAAATGTTGTCCCAGACCGGCTAAATTTTAATCCCCTTGTAATCAGTCAGTGGGATCATTCGGGCAGGGATTTCCGTGTTTAGAAATTGAATTTTTCTCGCACCATGAAACAAGAGACCTTTCTGTACTTTTCAACTTTTTATTTGGTACCAAATGTGTGATCCAAATTTTAGTTGTGCATATATCAAATTCAAGGATATTCAATTATGAATCGCCGATTTTTCTATGCTAAAAATTTCTATTAAACGTGTTGGAAATACGGCCCTGAGAACACCTTTCATATGATAAAAGACTGTCTACAATCCTTAGATACCTACTACCAAACTGTTGAAAAAGCGGCCCTGGGAACACCTTTCGTCTGCCAAAAGACTGTCTACACTCCTTAAATACCTACCACCAAACTGTTGAAAAAGCGGCCCTGAGAACACCTATCATTGAAGTCCGTGAAAACGAGATTAAAGAAGCTACACGATAGCCCATCTCCTTGCCGAAATCAGTGCATTTTTGGAATCTTCTGAAGAGCTGCATAAAAATTACTCAGGAATATTTTCCAGTGTTACAGCGACGCATAGTTGGATCAGGTTTTTCGGGTGTTCCGATATTGGAAATCGCCATATGAAGCTCTTGACGATGAATTCCATATAATGATGAAAAGTCGGTCAGACTCGACTTAAAATTCGTTTGATTCTTCGACGACTTATCTAAGTATCAAAAATTTGGTTTATGGTCAGTCGGCCGGGCCGAAAACCGCACTGGAACGGGCCGATTAGAGAGATTCTGGTACGTTAGATATAGGGCCTTTCATGCGGCATTACGCGGGGACAGCATTGCCACTGAAACATTTCAGAAATAGGATTAAAAAGGGGCCTCCGCAATAAATATTAATATAGAAAAAAAAAAGAACATTTCAAAGAGGTTTTTTATTTTTGCAAAAAGGAATTGATTCATTCCAAATTACTTAAAATTATGAATAAAATCCTTCTCAAACTGAAAAAGGGTCCATTTTTATAATTTGTCAAAAAGTGGGGACCAAGGGTTTTCAGGTTCAAAAAGGGGCCATTTTGCACCTAAAGGGGTTACCTCGACGATTTTTGTCTCTATGGGCATGCTTTTTTCCTACCAAAAGCCGATTGAGAAACTCCAACTAAAACCACCCGACGCTTGTAAGCTGCCATCAAAAACTGGAATCCCTGCGTGAGTCATAACGAGTTGATCGATTGCGCTGAAATCAAAGCTATATCCTGCTGCATGTCAACCGCCATGTTTATCTATAAAATCCACACCAAAATGGTGCGCATTTTTACCACGATTCACGTACAACTCCACATACAAAGATACAAGCTTAACAATCCTATAATACGAGTCAACAAACTATAGTCCGCCACGTGTTTGATAAACTGTCAACAACTGCCTGACAGCATGACCAAAAATACTCTCGTGTCACATTTAAATGTGTTCTGCCGCATTAAGCCATCAAATCGAGCACGTGCCCCTTAAGTCGTCGCTCCTTTTTGGAAAAGTAAATTCCCCGTAAAATGCATATCATGAGACATCAAATCTACCATGTCATCACTCAATTCACCAATCCCGTCGAGATGCACAACAAAACCGAAAAATATCACCCACACGCTCCGCTCGCACTTGCCAGTCACCAGAATGGGGATTTTTCACTTCGCTTTGCAATTATTTCGCACTGATGCGATGTCCCGCAGGAGAATCCATGGGAATCCATTCACTGAAAGGTTGGTTCTCTTCTGTTTTGGGTACCCGCACAACAGGTAAGATTTCCATTCTCTCCGAATTCCTTGTAAGACCACCAAAAGTGGTTTTCCATTTGCGATTTTCTTCCCACTAATCTCAGTTCCATCGTCTGTGTATGGACCTTTTGTTGAATGGCCTGTGTGTTTAGGTAAATTTTGAGGATTATAATGGCAAAGTCAATAAACATATCTTTATGCAGTTTTATGGAAGGGAACACCCAAACCGTATTTGGCCTAAGAAACCGTGCTGTGACGTGAAATTCTTGGATTTCCTATACAACAATGTGCTTCCTGTGGGTGAAAGTGTCCCTTTTCTCGCATATTTTGCACAACAATCCAAATCTCAACAGTTTGGTTGACATCTGTATGTGCACCCCCTGGGGGAATGTATACACCAAATCTCGTCTTACTTTTCGGCTACCCTACCTGGTGGCTTTGTCGATGCCAGCATCACTCAATTAGCAGTATAACAGCATCCACAATATGACCTTTCTTTAATAACCCATCGTAAAATGTCGGCTGACAAATGGAGTTCATTTTTCTTCGCTGCGAATGCCATCTGTCATACATAAGTCGACGACCACAGTGATTTTGTCACCTCGCGGTTCCGCGCTGACAGATGATTATCTACATGTATAACTTTACGACTTGCTTGCTGGAAGGTTATAAAACATCTTTATAACCGAGATGTGGAATTAACAGCGTTCAGTGTGATTAAATACAGTATTGTCAAGTAATGACGCGTTGTCATCTTTTAATCCTTGGCATTGATGTCCTTTTGAAGAGCCCTGAGTCGGTGGTGGGCTATTTTTGATACTATAACGAGTGCATTTGGAGAGCGGCTTAAGTGGGCCTTGGCCAGTTGAGATGTGCGATGTGTTATTGTAAGAGATTACTTTAAGGATGTGTGATGAAGGCTGTAGTGTTCTGTCTGAGTGTTGTTTTAAGAATACGAAGCGACCCAAATCAAACGTAGAACCACTTGTAAAGGTGACCGAAGGGTCATGTGGGTTTGTGTAAATAAATAACTCTTTCTGGGGAAGGACACGGGAGATGAAAAGGACTTACAGCGTAGAAATAGGTTCATGATGATGCTTGACATTTTTCTCAACGTAGGTAAACAGTTTAACAAAAATATCAATGAAAGAACCGAAATCTCTATCCGTTTTTGAAGTACACAGTTTGAAAGGTGTAGCGACTTAAAATTGCTAGAAGTGGCCAAATAAAATTTCATCAAAGGACGTCTTGTTCGTTATTTTTTGAAAGCCAGGCATTTTTGTCAACTGTTTCGATTGTCGGACCAAAATTCTGACTGTAAAGAGGGCTCCATAATTAGGCCGTTCAGAAACGGTTGTACTGTGCATATTATAGTAATAGTCACAAAAAAATCGATAAATGGTAGCAAAATCAAAGGCCTAGTGTCCCATATTTAATATCTTTTTTGTACCGAATTTTGAACTAAAAAACTGTAGAAATTTGATCAAAATTTAGGCTGAGACCGGTTTCTCTACCCCGACTTTCGAAAGCCTCATTGTGTTTCCATTGAATTTTTGAACAAGAAATGGGCCCCAGTTAAATAAACTTTTCTGTACCAAATTTTGAACCAAAAAACTGCGGAAATTTGATCTAAAACTTGCTTGAGACCATCATCTCTGACTTGAGTTTTGGAAGCTAATTTTTAAACCAAAAAAAATGAAGTAATTTTATCAAAATTTGCAGTGAGACCTGTTTCTTTTAATCGACTTTCGGAAGCCTTATTTTGTTTCACAAGGGTTCCGAAATCTTTATGTACCAATATTCCAACCAAAAACCTGCAGAAATTTTTTATCAAAAACTTTGTTGAGACCAAAAAAACTGACTTGAGTTTGGGAAGCCAATTGTTAAACAAAAAAAAAAACTGAAGAAATTTTGATCAAAAGATCGGCTGAAACCATCATCTCTAACTTCAGTTTGGAAAGCTAATTTTTGAAGCTATAAACTGGACAAATTTTGATTAAAATTTTTGTTGAGACCAATATCTCTGACTCGAGTTTCGAAAGACAGTTTTTGAACAAAAAAAAAATACAGAAGTTTGACCAGAAACTCGAACTACCTTTGCTTTAGTTGTAAATTTTATAATAGAAATAGTCTATAGTACAAAGACCTACAACGTTTATTGATGTTTTTGTATGCATCTCAAATCAGATGGATCTGTCAAAATGCAAATCCAAAAGTCCCACCATATTTTGCCTTAAATCTAGTTAGAACATTGCTAATCAACGATCAAACTCGATTGTCTGTAGAATTTCTCGCGCTGGATTTATAAAGTCATCGCATTTGCAAGATGGGTGTCACCCGATGCCGTAGCTAAGGGCTTTTATGAAACTCGATCCAATCATCGATCAGTATAGGCTAATCGGAATAAATTCCATAAATGACCGATGGACTGTTGGGCTACACATGTTTGAGTTTTCGAATAGAGCCGAAGAAATTAGCATTTTGATGGTGAACATGGTGCCTCCTATTTATTTATTTGATTTGTTTTAGTTCGCTTATGCTAAGCGGGATTTTGTTTTCAAATTAAATTTATTGCCTACGATCGTTATGATGTCAAAGGCTCCTCAAAAGAACGGTTGACATGTGTGATGATGATGATGGTAGGAAATTCCGGTCTGAATATAGTATTAATATCTAACAGTCGGAAAATTGGTCACTGGTCACTGATCATTGATCACGGATCGTGTGACCGTGCGGAGGAATTTACTATATCGTAATAAATTGTTGTACCAAGTGATCAGTTATCTTGTGGGGATCTCTCATTTGATTTTTCGATAGACCATTGCTTCAAGAATAATAATTTGCGTAAACAAATGATATATTTTTGGGGCCGAAGATCGTCAAAATGTACAGATCCTTCAACCTTCCAATAATGAACTGCTCCTGGCCAATGAAATATAAGAGTGTTTTAAATAAATCCATGATTGTTGATTGTATGATGGTGATGGTGGGGAAATTTACTGATTTCTTGCAGTGGTCCTGTCATGATCCTAAATGCGCTTTGCCATAAACCATAGCCACTCTCATAGAATGAACTAATTGTCGAAATAAATCATATATTTTGGTTCCAATGATCGTCGAGATCGATCGTCAAAGAATTCTAAAACATTTTTACTGATTCTTCACCTTGGTTGGTCATCTAATTCCTATTTACTGAATTATAAGAGTATTCTAAATTGATCACTGATCGTCGATCGTGTGACGGCGGTCGTCTAGCAAACTTCCCAATTTCTAACATTGATCATGCCGGGATCCTGGGCCATGGCATAAACTCTAGCCACCCTCATAACCAGAACAATTTGTCGAAATAATTCTACATTATCACACCGACGTTCATCAAGATTTCTATCCCCTACTGTTGAGTAAACGATCACACTCTTGCTGACCATTGACGATCAGTGATCGATGAACATACATTTTTGAACGCAGTTTCTAAACAAAGGACTTGATGGATTGGTTTTTCTTTGGATGATGCAACTCTCCGAATTTGATAAATGATCACTGATCGTGAGCGGTCCTTTTTGGGATATTTTTCCCAGAATCCACAAGATCTAAACTCAACTCTGAAAATCGCCACGTACAAAATCGAATGCAACTTTGAAACACATATAATCAGAGATTCCTCATAACCGATCTTATCTGGAACGCATTTCACAGTTAATGAAAGCTGCCAGTCAACCGATCGCAAAAGCAATCACCTGCTCCAAAAGATTCTGGCAAAAGATAAAATGATACATCAAACTGATATTTTGATTACCTTCACTCGAGTTATAGCCAAAAAAAAATAAAAAAAAAGTGCTTGTGCAGCCAGGAATAAAAATTCGCAAACTTAATAAACCATGCCTGGCAGTTCCGCCCCTTTTTTCATTTCACAAATGTCATCCATCACTCAAAATTTTCCCAAATTACATACCCTTCTTTGGAAGTCTTTGATAGCCTCGTTGAGTTGAGTTTTAATTACAGGCATCAAGTCCGAAATGAAAAGGCACAAAAAAGTGGGCGTACGCCGACGTAGTTAACATATAAATTCGGAATTTCAATATCAGGCTCAACGGCGCATTGAAAAATTAATAAAAAAAAAATTAAAACATTGCTGACAACTGAATCTGTTGCAGACACAGGTTGCACGATTGCGCGCACTTCTAGAAGGACCGACCTGTGTAGTTACTCTTGGCAAAGGTTTTCCTGTTTCCCATCCGAGGGATACCTCCGGCAGGAAAAAAGTGGAAATAATAACACAGAAAATTACACATCTGAGGCAAATCATTGTTTACTCTGCAACAAAACGGGGTCCGTAGCATAAACTAAAAAAAATAAATAAATAAAGAAAACAGCAAAACCCATACCAAACTCTGATGGCAAATTGCTATACCATGGCCTGGGCTGTTGGTAGACGGAGAACCCTCCGTGTATCGTCATCGTTGTCGGCGGCAAGATAATGACTTGTTGCAATCAACAAGCAGACCAAAGCGTATCACGATGATAGTCGTCGTGAGGTGAAGATTTCCTTCGGTATATAGAACTTGTATGGAAAATCATAACAAGATGATGAGTAAGAACCCACAGATGCAAGGCAAAGACGAAGATCTATGATTGTACAGTCGGGCTGGCAGGTATTAATTTTTGTTTTCTGTATAAAGTTAAACCTTTGCTCAGCTGTTCGCCCATAAAGTGGATATGGATTTTCCTAACGCCTTTAATAAAGGTAGAACTGAATATCGCAAGAAAAAAGTCAATCACGACATCTAATATTCAGCAAGTGAGTGGAAAGTGGTGACTGGTGACTCACAGTTTTAGAGCCCGTTCTCTGTTTGTCGAAATCAATTAAAAGTTGATTTCAAAAGCTTGTCAGTCGTTTGCAAGCATATCCGCTTTGTAAATCGAAGAACGAATGACTAAGTTTCATAGTTTGAACGACAGATGGCGCCACCATTCAGCAGAATTAACAGTCAATTCAAGTTGCCTTCAGTAGGTATAATCTAATCCCTTCCATTCGTTCCAAAAACAAGAACGTACACACACGAATGTTTGTGAGAAGTTCAGACCCTTTCACCTTATACCTCAATTTGACTCAGTAGAATTCTTAAAAAGTCATCATTTTGCCTAAAACATTTTTAATTTCCTCCTGCAAGACATACTGTGTGCACTACAAAGGCACCCCATCCTATGAACCCAACTGGACACATTGTGAACCTTTTTTCTTTTGCCCGGTATTCCTTGCCTTTCAAAGGGCGTTCCTAGAAAATTATTAGTTTGCTTAAGGTGAACCCATACCAGCCAACAACTCTCAGACTGACCGAAAGAGATTCAAACAGCAAGAAGAAAAAAAAACCCAACTCTCAATAATCACCAGCGATCTATTGTCCAAGGGAACTTATGCTGGGCAAACAGCTGAAAAGACCGACGAAAGCCAAAAAGGAGGAGGATTGATAAAAAAAAAAAAAACAATATAAAAAATTGTATACGAAAAATTAAATAATAATAACCAACAAAATTACGTCGGGATAAACTGCAGGACCGGTGCGCCGAGCGACTGATCGATCGGACAGTCGACCATCGTCAAGCCACTTTTATATAAAACGACTTGTTGTGTTGGGTTTGGGTGCCTCGTTGATCTCTGTTGCTCAGCATACGGATGATGATTAGAGCCTCATAACACGGCAATCAATTTAATAAGGGGGTTCCACATAGACTGCCAGATATACTCGCAACGAACTGGAAAGAGATGGATAGAGACCCAAGGAGGTCTCGATCGCGATTTACTCCTCCAATCGTCGTTGGGCTATGATGCAAATGCTTTTGGATGTTGTTATTATTACTATTTTTTTTTTTTCTTGATAATTTGTTTCCCATTTCCACAAGCTATTTGCTGGTCCTATACCGTTTTCGCCTCGTTACCGCTGATGGGTGAGCTGTGATTACTGACGAATCGGTTCGGTGTTTTTTTTTTTTTTTTCGTTGTCGTTTTTGAATGAAATTCCTTTGTGGATGCCAGCAATCGATGAAAAGTGCGGTAATAAATAATACGACTTAAGTAGGGGGTCTGCCCAGAGGTCGATCGATGGATAGAAAAATTTGGTGAACGGGGTAGGTGTATATATGGAATGATGAGAACGAAAACTCCTTTCGAATTTTTGGAACACATTTCTGATTGAGGGCGTAATTATAGGAAAGGGAATGATTTTGGAGAATCACAAAATGGGTCAGGGTAACAATAACGGGGAGTATTGGTCTGGTCATAATGACCTGTGTTGGAATGTCGATTAGTAGTTTAATTGGCGAAGATTTGGTTTCACTACATTAACCAGACTAGAGTGGGTCACGGCAAGTGGGTGCTTTCGACTTTCTAATGTGAATGAATCAGTAAGAAGAGAGATGCCGAATAAAGTGCAACAAATCGTTGGTCTTCTAAGAAGGGACAAGGCGAATTCTTTACTTTAGTCGATAATAGTCGATAGATCTTTATCCTCTTGAGTTCTATTTTAAACTAGAGTTCACCTAGTGGTAGAAATTCTACCATTATATAGACCTGGCTTACACGAAAAATATTGAAAAAAATAAAAAAAATAAAAAAATGACAGACAGAATTGCATCTCTTCCCAACAAAAAACAAATGTCATATTTTTGGGCCGATGATCGTCAAAATGAATCGTCAGAGACTTTTTAAACATTTGTAAAGATCCTTCAACCGTCCAATAATAAACTGCTCCTGGCCACTGAAATATAAGAGTGTTTTAAATAAATCCATGATCGTCGATCGTATGATGGTGATCGTGGTGCAAATTTACTGCAATCATCCTTAGAAATAAACTTAACTATCTATCTATATACAAATTAAATAATAGTGCACCTTATTTCACAATTTTTTGTATAACCGGTCGTTCATCTCAACTGACTGTATAAGTCCAAATCAAAATATACTGTTCCATTAAAAGTGATCCTCACTTATTACTCATCAGTGATCATTCTTTTATTTTTTGGTACTGACCCTTACGTACGCCCCTGCTTCGAATCTTCACTGAAAAATAAATCCTCAAGTCAAAGTCTAATACACAACATCCACTGATCATGTCAGCCGATCTTGGCATGATTTGTTACATACTGATATTTGAAAAGAAATATTTCTTCGCTTTCTTTGTTCAAATCGCATCACTCGACAAAAATATAAACTAAAGTGATCCTCTGTTGTAAAAGATTATAGGGGCATTATTACCGATCTCGTTGAATTATGAAACAGAGATAATCTGGACTGCCAGAGGAGTATAGTTCAACTATTCATTTGTATGGCGATAGAAGCACACTTCAAAGCCTACCAGCCTTTGTTTTTCTCGTTTCTTGTATACCGATCTCCAACAAGAAGGAGTCGTAGATCTTCATTGATCTCCGTCAAATTGAATCACTGTACAAACAAAAATATAAATCTCAAAGTGATTCTCTGTTCAGAGGGATTGCACGTGATCTCAGGGAACTTAGAAGCACCTGCTTACAAATGATCTCCACTGGCTGAGATTTTACGAACCACAAGCTGGTTTACAACAACAGTTGGATTTCGTATTTTTGTTGTAAACAATGGAAATCAATGATCTATATTGATCATGTAGGCAAAATAAAAAAACCCATATTGATGTCTTCTTTCGATCCTTGACCATGGCAACATCGATAAATCAGTGCGAGATTGCATGATCATCTGGACAAGTAGTGATCTTTCGTCGACACAGGTCTGATCATCGAACTGCATTGTACACAGCCGATCCTTTAATATGACGGATCAGTGATCATGCATGGAACTTCATTGGCTAACGCTTCATTCCACGGTGTATAGCTATTCCAACCGATCTTCTGTGACAATAATTTCGATTTTCAAAGTACGGCCAATCGCTGGTTTCTCGTGATCTGTTTCTCCGTCATAACTCAATCGATCTTGAACCTGAATTTTAAGAATTTTTAAATTATAATCGCCAGTAATTCTTATGTAGGAATATGAAAGTCTTACCGCGGCTGATCTTCCAAAATCAGCGATTTTAAGACAACGCCGATCTTGCAACAGCAATGAATCTACTACAGCACCGATCTTTTAGCAGCGAGGATCACGAACTTCAGTGCTCACAAAACATTAACCTACCCATTTAAAAAAATTCCAAACCTTTAACTAGATGACAGTCTTCGGCACTGATCCTCAAAGATAGAAAAAAACACTCAACCATGATCGATCCTTCCGGTTGCCTAAGAACTATGAACTTCCATGCTAAACTCTAATCAAGGGATTTAAGAATTGATCTGAACAGTCTTAGGGCCGGTTGTTAACTATTTCTGCATACCTACCGATCTTATCGTAAAACTGATCATCGATCTTGAGTTCAGTACAATATCCAATAACCTAAACCTTGAAATATTTGGACTGTGTTGATCGTGTAGACCCTCGTTGTTTACTAATAAGATCTGGATGTGAATTTTGAACCACTGTTGGATCTCGTAACTAAACTCACGATCAGCAAAAATGTGAGCTTCATCGATAAAGAAGATAACTGATTGGTTTAAAGGATCTTGCTCAGGGCACTTGATCGTGATCGTTGTTAAAATAAGCTGTAAAAGAATTCAGCATTCACCTCCTGATTGTCGTAGTAAGAAACGATTGCCTTCCGGACAGATGGCTACAGTTTATCACAACTAGATGCAAATACCGCCTGTCAAAATGACTCGCTCCCTAATCCCCTGCCATCAAATTTCATTACACTCTTCTTAACCTTGAAACTGGCCAAATTTTCCATATGCACCTCTATTTATCATGGCCCCTTAAATGTCACACAAATGCAACATCCCCTTCCCTTAGCAAACTTTTCGCAACCTCGCAACCGACTAACCCATCAGCATCACTATGTCACAACTTTAATATGAAACCACCTCTCCCGACCACTGCATCTGTCATTTACTTGTACATCATCTGTTGCGACAGTAATCCCATCCTTCAAGTTAAAGGGATTTTCGCAAGGACAATCCAACTCTGTGCTCTGTTCATATCCTAGAAAGAGCACATATGTGCACGCCAACCCGACGTGGCTTACAGTCTACAATCCTGCAATCACACTGACTGTCAGTTGTGTCTTGTGTCATTCGCCAAAAACCAGAATCACCAGAACCTAAACCAGAACTTAATATCTAAAATGCGGATGCGGGAAGCCATTAAAGAACTGAAAAGACCGCGCACAGTGCACACTCCTTGAATATGAACTAAATAGTTTGTTGTTTTTGTAGGGCATCCATATCTGCCGATAAATTGATGGCAGCGCATGCATGCGACGACCGACGATGAAAGAACCACTAAAAGATGGTATATGTACGAATCAAGTCGCATGGTTTACCCGAGGACGATGAAGACGACCGACGACAACGCGACAGCTTTTTGCTTCGTTCTCTCCATCATCGGCAGCGCGGTATTGGGAGTCAGACAAGCGTTATTCTTATATCTTAATTGAAATTTTGTCAAATTACGTTGACAGTTTTAGATTAGATTATTTCACCGGCGCGGCGGCGGAGTATGGCTCTGTCTTTATTGGTTTCCTCTTCGTTGGCTGTGTTCGCAATATGAGTGTGTGTAGAAGATTGGTGTCACTCTTAAGTAGTCTCCGGGAAAACGATGAGGCAGAAGGTTGCCTTTCGCCTCTTCTTGTGTCGGCCGAGAGTCGGAAATTAGGAAACGGTTTTACCCAGAGCTTGTTTTTGTACCCTTTGAGACGCCCACTTGCGCCAGGAGTGGAATGGTTGCTTCTTATTTGTGTCCCTTGTTTGGGGAATTCTCGGTTGGCTTTGAGGAGAAAGGTATTGAATTAAGAGGATTTACGTGTAACTGCTATGGATATACGTTTTGAGAAGGAGAGGGCCATTTATGGGATGTGATACAGCTGCAATTAATAACTGTCAATTAACGAAACGTATATTAAATAAATCTGGCACTAAGCAGACGTACGGCGAGAGAAGGTAGTTTGAGGTGGATTTTGATTTACTTTGGGCAATATTTTTGGTAGATCAGTGAGGTAAAGAAGCTTACACAGGTTATAAGAGTTTGGTCATCGATTTTTGGGATTATGATTGTGATAAGGGGGCTCATAGAAGCCTTACAGCTTTTTTGTTTATGGCAAAACGAAGTATACACAATTTTAAATGTAGAACGCACCGTAAAACTGTTGTTTGGTTGCGTATAGGCGTATCCATAGCTAGGTTTTTAAGCTCCGATCAGCCCTATTGAACATCAGTTTGAAGGTACCAACCAAAAACTATATTTCATCTTGGAAACGCGGAGACTCGTCACAAAGTACATCTACATATCACTTGAAAACTTCCATAGATGATTTCAAGATCGTGGAGGTAAGCGATCAGTGATCACAAAATGCAGTAAATCTCGCAACTTATTAACAGGATTAACAAACAGACTCAAGCCGAAGTATGTGATCATCGTGACAAGCATCAGTGATTTTTCATCTACCTCGGTCCCTTTTCAAAACTGATCGCAGACCTATTATTTATATTGTGAACACTGCCGATCCTCGTAATACTTCAGATCATTGATGAGTGATCATACATTGATATTTATTGGCTAAAGCTACTGTCCACGGTGAATATTTCAACTGATCTTCTTTGGTCAAAATGCGATCGTCAAAACACTGTCAATCGATCGCGTTTTCTGGTGATAGCTGCTCCTGATAGCCCATCAAAACTCAATCGATCTTGAACATTAGTTTTTTAAAATATTAAATTCATTTTTCTACTACGTAAAGTGGATAATCGCTACTTATTCTCATGCGTATTTAGGAATGAACATTGAACACTTGTACCTTGAAGTATTTTACCGGCATAAACTGATCTACTGATCTTGCAACTTCATCGATCTTGCAACATCGCCACTGACACTCACCTTTTTTTTAGAACGAGCACTACTTTCTCGAAGCGATCATTGACTTAAACTGATCTACTGATCCTGCAACATCACCGACGATCTTGCAACATCGCCACTGATTTTTATACGTTTTTATCACTAGTTTCTGGAAACTTTCTTCTGACCTAAACTGGTCCACTGATCCTGAAACATCATCGATCTTGTAACACAACCGATCTTTACACAAATCGCCACTGATTATCATGTTTTTTTTTTAGACTTAGCACTAGTTTCTCGAAGCTTTCCAGCTACCTTAACTGATCTACTGATCTTGAAAAATCGGTGATCTTGTTTTATAACCGATCGTGTAGCATTACTGACAAACATAGGCCGTGTTACGAGCCACGGTTAGGCAATTGAACGCATTTCATAGGCTAAATCCAAAAGGAAGGCTTATAGTATAAGTCGAGGCGACAGGTTCATAAAGCGGCGCACTCAAAGATTTCCGCCTTGTTTGCATTTTTTTTAAATGCGTGCCCAACGATTTATCTGCCAAGTTTTCTACATTTAAAAAACAAACACCTTATACGACCAAGATAACTGAAGATTGAATGGGACATTTGTACAAGCGCAAGAGCTAGATGACATGGCGGTCCACTTTCGCTTAAAGAGTTCTATAAAATATCGTACACGACGTCTGATTGCTCCCTTTAACCGCAGGGGCTTTGTTGGACCCCTTGCAGTTTGGACTCTGGTAGATAGGAAATTATTCGTATCATAGAGTTCCATCGATAGGTTTTAAATAAAGCCGACCAAGAATATATTTCTTTCCATACCCCCACAGTAGTTGCCCCCGCAAAAAAAAACTATTGGACAGAAATCAAATTATTCGGGGATAGGTGTTCAATTTTTGTTGTATATGAGCTATTAAAATCTCTCACCGCCGTGGTACTGGGTTAGGATGTTGTTGGCCTCCAGAAAGTCGGTACTCATTTTAAATACTTGACCCCCCCCAAAAGGGGACACTCTTAAAAACGGAGAAACATCCGATTTAAAAACGTTTACTTCTCCTTTTCTATTAACTTGCACACTTTTAAGTTAATGCGACAAACGTTCCTTGAGTTATGGAAAGGCCCCCTCAAAAGGGGTTCATATCCAAAAGTCACTTCACCCTGAGCGTTTTTAGAGCAACTGCAACACAGTGTCAAAGAGGGACTTTTATGAATGACCCTATATGCGTTGTCTATCAGTCACGCAACTACTTAAGAGACTTAAGAGACTGATCCAAGTTGGAGCAAAGGGGGTGTAGATAATGCCAATGAAAGGGATTCTCCCCAACACGCAAGGACAACACCTCCCAATTGCCTTGCACTTAAACCGTAATTACAGATCCACTCATACCGTATCCCTTGCTAATGGAAATCAAAATCAATTTCCAAGTCCAAAGCAAACTCATCTAAACCTCGCATATAAAAGCAATTACAATTACTCCCTTTTTAAATAATCCATAGTCTCGAACTAGACCATGTCTTCCAGATTCCTGTCGTCTGTGCGCTGCCAACCGTCACCTTAAAAGGTCTTTACAAAACAATTATTGAAAACAATTACAGAAACCAATTAAATCGCCCTTCGAGGCTGTGTACCTCGTCTCTCTGCTTCTATTTACCAAGCTCCGTCTCTCCACTCACAGACTATACGTATACGTATGACATGGTTCATTTATTTGTTCGTCTCTTGAAAATCGTCAAATATTTGTATTTGATTTCAATTCCGACCATTAATTGCTTTTGCCATAAAAATTGAAATCCAACGAGTGCTCGTAGTCGTATGTGTTACAAGAAAAAATCACCGATCGACAGAAGAACCGAGACAAAGCCTGCGTCTGTCGTAAAATTTGTATTTTCAGCGAGAGAGATGTTTCTTGATGCTGGGGTGTTGACAGAGCACCCGCATGGCGCACGGGGACCTGACCACCACCGGCCACCGGATGGCTCATTAAAGGAGCATCCTTATTGCCATGCCGGCTAGGTGCGCCTGCTTGTGACACAGTATAAAATAACTGGCATAACAAAATCGCCTTCTTTATGGGGCACCTCGAACACGGAATTCCATTGGGAGACATTGTGAGGGCGGTCCACACTCCGTGCGTGAGCGATTGAAATGGGAATTTTTAAACACGACAAACTGTTGTCACATCGAATGAGTGTGTGTGTGCATCTGCAGACGCGATAAAAATGTATATTCCGTCTTTAGGGTGATGTAGAATTTTATTTTCTGTTTGTAAATAAAATCAAATTTAAGAGTCTCATTAAAAATGTCAATTTTTGTCGCCCGAAACGAGCTGCAGCGCAACAGATTTGAGTGTTGGGGTATTTTGGGGTTTAATTGAGCGCTGCCCATGTGGGGAGGATTGTATAAACTCGGCTCTTCGGTTGGAAGGTGTCGACCATTAACTATATGGCAATGACATGAGACGATGTACATTTTAATTTGTTGTTTTGACCAAGTTTCTGGATCTTCTATATATATATTAACGTCACGCATAAAAGAGGTGTTATGGATGCAATAAAGTGGTAAATGGGATAAGTTATACGAGATTGTGACGTTGGCTTTTCTAGGTCAGCCAAACTATTAAGTTCTTGTCCGGTACAGATGCATGGGCTTAATACATCTTGCAGGAAGGTAGGTAGTAGGTTGGCTGGTGTGTGTTGTTTTGACAAAGTTTTTTATGATGCGGTCGTTGGGTGCGCTTAAAAAGTTATCTCCAGCAATGAAGATTTTAAGGTGATTGCTTAGTGTATGCATGGGTATAGCAGAGCTTTAACGGCCGGCTCATTTGCTTGGATTCATAATTTTAATACACTTTGAGATTACAGATTACAAAGTTGGATAGTTATGTTTATACCGTACCTTACCTGCCAGCTTGGATGTAATTTTTGAGTTTTAAGTGCCACATTTGCCGGCTCATCTGGGAAGGTACGGATGGCAGTTTGACCACGTGTGACGTTGACGCAGATTTTAGTAGGAACGCAGGTGGACCGATGATACTGAGTGAAGGGAGAATTTTGCATTGTTAGTCATTTTGTTAAAATTTTAAATTCAACTTATTGGCGAACCTGTCTCATAATGTTAAGTGTCGCTTTTTTGTATGTACTTAGCGACAAAAGGCTCATATGGACCTATGCTATATGAGAGGTATACCGGAGTCAGATCAGCTTGTTGGGCTAATTTTCGTCTTCGTAGAGACTCTTCTTATTTTATTTTAGAGACTCTTCTTTTAGTTAGGAATCTCCTGTAAATCTCAGAGCGACGGTTATAGTAACAACATTTTTTGCGTTAGCTCCAGCATCTGTGTAAAAGTTCTGCGGTTTCTTTTCTGAAAGTTCAACAATTGTGAACCCAAAATTCGTTATTATTCTACCGGCGAGGGCTGGATTTTTACACAGTAAAGTAATTGCCGTCTCCAATTCTTTTATTCCAAGCATAGAATTCAGATGTCATCTTCTTGAAAGCCAGTCTTCCACATGTGACACCTGCGGCTACTCTGTCCTACCCAAATACCTTAATAACCCACCAAGAAAGAGCTTAAAAAGTATTTTTAGTCCTTTTTTTTTGAAGGGAAACTCGTCAGCACTCCAGACTTCAATTCCGGTTCAATTTGCTATCAGCAGGAAGCCATATTTATGGTGTAGTATAACTGACCCGAGCCGGGGTTCGAACCCACGTCGCTGGGGTACCAACTAAACAGTTTAACCTTAATTGTGCTATAGCCACATCTTGTATTTTAAGTAGTTACTTTGTCAGTAAATTATTGAAAATCAATTATTTATTTATCTATTTATTTATTTACATATTTATTTATTTATTTAATTTTAATTTTATTTATTCCTCGTCCTCGTCCTCCTGACATTCTGGGACATTTAAAAAAGGCTATTTCTTGCCACCCTTCTAACCGAGCATTTCGAGAACACTTCTACACATGAGGCGCGGAAACACAGCGGATGTTATGCTTAAGTTGAAAAATGATAGACTGTAGGTATATTTTTCTACACTCACCTCTTCAAGCGTACGTGACGAGTATAGCTCCATGGCCTTCTCATAACCACTCTCTGAAACAACTGAGCTTCAGGGCAATTTATGTCGGCCCTTCGACATTCCGAAAAGGGTATAGATCTCCTTCGTGCAAGGTACAACTCATCCATGGCTCTCTCATAGCAACACAACTTATCTAAGAGTCAAGTGAGCCTCAGACATCCATTTCGTACATATATATCACCTTTTTTGAACTCATCAATAGCCTCTTCTACTATCCAACTCTTTTTTAAGACAACTGAACTACAGGCCAACTCATCTCATTTTCATTATGAGTAGCTCGCTTCGCTCCCGGCTTTCAAACTCTAGTAAAACATTTTCGGACATCACCCTATAAGGTTTGTCCTCACAAACATATCCCTAACTGGACCCAGACTAATTGTCCATGGATGAGTTGTCCAAAAATTCAGTTGCCTCATATTTGACTTGTGTGGCTATGAAACGGGTATGGACGACTTGTCTGTAGATGAGTTCCTATGACCCTTCAATAGCCCCAAACCGAATAATTGCCAGAAGTTAAGTCTAGGCTCTTCGGAGGTTAAGGTTTTCCACTCTTATACAAGATATGAATTGATTTAGAAAAGTATGTGAAGTGTGGCTGGTGGATCTATTCTGGTAGACCAAATTTCCGTCATTATTCGTCTAACTCTGTCGTGAAAAAATCCCGCAACTATTACTTATTCAGCGGATTTGCCAGCCAAATTCCTTTTGTGAAAACCTTTGAAGAAAGGGACCAATCAGTTCTTAGCTTGGCTGGGTGATGGCAATTTGTCTTTTGTACACGATGGTTCTTCAAATTCATAAGAATTACTTTCCTCACTCAATACCTTGAATTAAAAATCCAAACACCGAAAGTAGGGTCACCAAAATATACCTAAACTCCGCCGATCAATATACCATCCTAACCAATAGGAGAAAGAAAAAAAAAAAACAACAATCCTTCATTAAGGAAAATCAACAACTTTCCCATTCACAATAATCGACCACAACACCTCCTCACTCCGCCCAACCCTAATGAGTTACATTGTACGACAGCTTGTTCCGTCGTCATCATAATCCGATATCTTTCACATTCCTGTCCATCGATTTCTCTCCCACTAAATCACACACAGAAACACACGCACAAATCCTGTCTTGTCAAAGATCTGTCGTTCACTGCAAGGCATCAGAGAAAAGGGGGGAAAAATAAAAATTGATTCCACCTATCCGCCTTGGTAATCATGTTAAACACCTGTCGGTTGTCTTTAGTGACCTATCTGCTCACAGCCCCCGCCTGTGGAGGTTATAAGTTCTTGTCCGTATTTTCTATATTTTTTTTTTGTTTTGCTTCGACTTAGATGACGACGACACATTTCATTTGTGTCGTGCTCGTGACCCCCCGCTATATCTACGAAAACAACGAGATAACGAAAAGCTTGTTAAAGCTTACATCAAGATTGGTTGAGAGACAGTTTGACAGATACAACGCAAACCTTCCCCGGGCCCAAAGAGACGAATGGTACATGTCTATCTGGTTGACATTTAAAATTTTCTATGTTTTCATCTAAGATTGGCGCTACACAGAGAAACGAGAAAAAGAATATAAAAAAAAAAAACGAACTGGAAAATTCAAATGAGATACAGCAAATCATAGATTGAAAGCTAGATAGTCATCTTGGGTTAAGGTGAGTTAATTTCGCCCGACGAGTATAGTAGCGCGATGCGGAGCAGAAGGGGGGCTGCAACACAAGATGCGGCTCCCAGAATTAGTTGCTCGCGCAGACGGATTTTATTTAAAAAGCCATAAAGCCAATAAGCTGACTTGTGATATGTATAATATGTGGATCGGATCCTTTAATTAAAATTATTTTTATTATCTCGCGAGCGGTGAATGACTGATGATGGGGGACTTGCGATGAGACGAACTGCCATGCAGAAGGCAGGAGTTGTTTTTTTGCTTATCGGCGCTGATTGTTCGAGATAGTCGGATGGTTTTAGTGCGCTCGCGAGGGAATTTTATTTATCGCAGCTGATTGTGATTTATAGACTTCCGAAGTTGGAGAGTTTGGATTGTATGTCTATCGTTTGGTAGTAAACGGAAAAATGATTAGAGATGGACTCATGCGGCGTTTAACGACGTGCCGGAGTATGTTTCCAGATCAGAACAGGCAGGAGATGTTTGGGAAATGAGAATGTGTATCGTGGAATCGTTAAACCAAAGGCTTTGGAATCTTTGATGATAGAAAGGGGCTCTAAATATGCAGTTACCGCCATTGGAATCTGAAGTTTTTGTTTGATAGCTTATAAGATTTAAAGAAGCGTTAGTTCCCTCACGTATACTATCACGTATATCTTTTCTACATTTCCGACCGACACAAATTCCGAGATTAGGTAAAGTAAGTTCAAAATTAATCTTGAAGTGTTTCCACCAAATAAAAGCAGATTAGGTAGGTATGTATAGGTAAATGGGTGCTCTTGTGAGGGTTGCCAGAGCTTCACTTAGACCATCGGTTGGTTCCATTGTGTCCAGTTAAGTTGACTAATTCAGAATGACGTTTCACGAGAGAGACAGAGTTTATGTTTTGGTCAAAAAACGCCCCCAAAAAGGAGGAGTTGCAATAAACGACATATCGTATATCCTTCTTAGAGTCTGAGGAAACATTTCAAAAATAATTTCATGTAAATCTATCCAGTGGTTTTTACGTCAACCCGTAACAAACATGAAATACCAAAGTTTTTTTTTTTATATAGATGCCAAGGATTCTTAGAATCCCCCTGTCACATTCTTCCAACATGACTTACATTTCGTTCACCGACAAATTCTGTAAAAAAAGAAGAACCACCTCCGGTGTCCATTCGTCCAATGCTATCACTACTTGAGTTATTAAAAAATCGCGTAATTTAATTTCACCCCTTGGGCAGCAACAACACGACTTACATCTCGTATCGATGAACAGAAAAAAAAAACTGCCTCCTAGCGAAATAACCAATTTGGAATTAAACCATCATTTTCACAGTAGTTACATTTGACTCCAATTAATCCACAGTCGTAATCGTAATCGATTTCATTTTGATTTCGAATTTCATTCAAAAGAGCGCGTTAATTACGTTCTTTATTGAAAAATTACCCCAGAAAAAGTCAGCCAACTACAAAGTGCGTGAATTTATCAACCCCGTCCCAATGCGTGAATGATATTTCTCCAGCAGCGGGCGCATCACAAAAAAAAAAAAAAGAAGAAAAAAAGTAACAAATAAGTAGAACGTATAGTACGGATAATTAAAAGATTTATTCCTCGTTTTCTTGGTTAAATTTTATTATTTTCCTTCACGTGTGCTTTTTTGGCTCGTGTTCTTTTCTTCTTCTTCTTATCATCAATGGCCGACACCAACCTGAAGTTGGCTGCCATTACAATAAAACAGTCTGCCACTGAACACGTCCACAACTGAATAGTGGACGAGTTCAGTAACAGTTTGCTTATGTTACTACATCTCGGCCAGTCTGACAATTTGATTGACCACAATCAATACCATAACATTAATAAGTAATGATTCACAAGAAACTTAAATCAACTCAACATAGCTTAATCTTAACCATAACGTTAATAAGTAATGATTCACAGGAAGCTTAAATCAACTTAACATAACTTAATCTTAATTCAACTTAACATCTACACATTGAATGACACAAATGTCATGGGTTTACATAATAATGAATAACAATTAAGACTCTCTTCTTCTTTTTTTTTTTTTTTAAGAGAAATCTTCTCTCCACAGTCGGATATTCTTGGCCTCTACTATACCATCATATGGCAACTGAGTTATAGGACAATTTTCTATATCACGTATGACATACCTATCATGTGGCAGGACTCTGTGAATGACATAAGGTCCCTTGAACTTTTGAATGAGTTTCTTATTGGTACCGATTGTTGTATCCACATTTTTTATTACTACAAAATCACCCCTGTCATAAGTACGCGCAGGGCGGTGGTGCTCCTTGAAGTACCGGCAATTATACTCTTGAACCTTTCGTGACTCCTCTGAGGCCGATTCCCTGATGGCTATAAGATCTCTTTCACCTCGGTTCAAACCCTTTTCCTCAAGAAATTCTGTGAGTTCGTCTATCACTGGTCCCCGCTGATCAACTCCGAACAGTAACTTACTGGGTGTGTCATGTGTTGACCTATGAATCGTATTATTAAGTGCGTATTCTACCTGTGCCAATGTCTGGACCCAATTAGAATGCTGCAGTGGTTCGCTAAGTTTGGCTAACATTCGTCCCAGCACTCGGTTGACTCTCTCAACCTGCCCATTAGCCTGAGGTGAATGGACAGCAACCTTAACATGCGCAATATTTCGCTCTAATAGGAATGAACTAAATTCTAAAGAAGTAAAACAAGTGCCCCTATCCGTAATCACTCTAGAAGGTCTACTGTAATATTCAAAATATCTTCCCAGCGACGCGCACACCTCCCTGGTGCTGGTCGAGATCACCGGATAGAGCTTGACGAATTTTGTAAACGCATCAACAACCAAGAGGACATGCTTTCTTTTTGATGCTATAGACGGAAGCGGTCCGAAGTGATCCAAATGAATGGTATGAAACGGGACCGGTTTCTTAGGTATACTGAAGATATTACACTCACGCGCCTGTGCAGGGGATGAATACATTATGCACTTTATACAATTCCTAATGAACTTTTCGATCTTCCTTTGCATATTGGGGAACCAATAATGCATCCTCACTTGGTTGTAACACTTTGAAACTCCTAAGTGACCAATCTTCTCATGCACTTGACGGATAAGGTTAGTCTCAAGCTCGGAAGGGACGTACATACTTAACTTATCACCACGGTCTTTTCGGAACACTACTCCGTCTTGCAAGACATACTGACTAGAGTCTTCAGAACACAATTTCTCTCTTAATTTTACGATAATAGGATCACGGCTTTGAGATGCCCTTAATTGAAAATCAATGTCTTCCGAATTCACCACCGATATCATAAAACATCTGCTTAAGGCATCAGTATGACCCATCTTTGATCCACTTCGGTGTTTGACCTTATAGTCATAATTTTCCAGCTCAAGGGCCCAACGAGCTATTCGCGGGTTTACACTTTTCTTGTTAAGTGTAAGCGTAAGTGAGTTACAGTCAGTCACCACTGTAAACGGAATCCCCTCCAAATACACTCGGAAACGCCGGAGGGCAGAAATAATGGCCAAAGTTTCCAGCTCAAAACTATGATACTTGGCCTCCTGAGCAGTAGTACTTCTGGAAGAATAAGCCACCGGATGAAACCGTCCATCATTCTGTCTTTGAAGGAGGACAGCTCCATATCCCAACGAACTGGCATCACAATGCAATTCCGTCTCACGGGTCGGGTCATAAATGGCTAACACTGGCGAAGAAGTCAGACAATCTTTCAATTGTTGGAAAGCTCGTTCGCATTCGGCTGAGAAAATATAAGGTTTGTCTTTCTTCAAAAGATCATACAGTGGTCGAGCTATCCTGGAGAAAGAATTCACAAAACGCCGGAAGTAAGAACTTAACCCCAGGAAGGAATGCAGTTCCTTACTATTCTTAGGGACTGGATACCGATGAATGGCCCTCAAATGGGAATCACTTGGCTGAATACCTTGCTCAGTCACCTGGTACCCTAAATACTCTATGGCTGAAAATGCAAAACGGCACTTAGAAAATTTTAACTCAAGACCATTCTCGGCTAAACAACGTAAAACTTGTCTTAACAAGCTTAAATGGTCAGGTAAATTTTCACTGGCAATAACTATATCATCCATGTAAATGACAATCTGTTTAGACTCTGTCAGTTTACGAAAAATGCGTGAAATAAATCGTTGGAAAACACTAGGAGCGTTCTTGAGGCCAAATGGCATCTTTAAGAATTCATATTGGCCTGTTGGGGTCACGAAAGACGTAAGGTGAGTAGAATCTGATGAAACCTTCACTTGGTGGAAGCCACTCTTAAGATCCAGAAGGGTGAACACTTTTTTTCCCGAGAAATATTCGAGACAATCCTCAATCAGGGGAAGAGGGTAATTATCCCTCACCGTATACTTATTCAGAGCACGATAGTCGACACACATTCGTATCTCTCCAGATTTTTTCTTAGTCAACACAATAGGGGAGGCATAGGGGGAATCGCTGTGTCTTATGATCTTACGATCCAGAAGATCTTTAATAATTATGTCCACTTCTCGCTTTTCTGCAAAGGACAACCGTCGAGGCGGGCAAAAGAACGGTGTGTCCGTCAAAAGTCGAATTTGCATCTCGTAATCCAATGGTGTCACTTTTGATTTATCAAAATTCACATAAGTGTCATAGATAATACTACGCACTGTTTCAGAAGAAACTCGATCAAGCTCAGGCCCCACCAGAAAGTCGTCTCTATTTTCCCATTCTATGTTTAAAATTTCATGCCCTGTCTCATAATCGCCTAACCCCTGCGGACAACAATCGTTACCAGCTAAATTAGTTTTTTGTATTTTCATATTTGTCTTATCTACTGGACTATCATCACAAAGTCCTGTGCCACTTACAATGGGTTGTATGAATGACTCTGTTGCTCTGTTTGTGGAAACGGGAAAATAAGTGCACAAATACGTATAGTTTAGTAACAAGTGTTTATCAGTATTCATAGTACAAATTGGTTCTGAAGAAATCACATTTCTATGGCTACCCATTCTTAAGCTAATGTCAAACATTTGAAGTACATCCCGACCGATAAGCAGAGGCATAAGTGTAACTTCATCTGGAATAATCATAAGTGACACTTTTTTTGTTTTCTTTTTAATTTTGAGATAACAAGATAACGTACCGTATGTATAAATTTTGATGTCCCCAAGTCCCCGATAATTAGAATACGATAAACTGCCAACTCTGATTTCTTCAGGCACCATGGATCTTCGAATAAAGCTAACCGGACTACCGGTGTCAAGAAGACAATTACATTCAATAAAGTTTGTGCACTTAGTTTCTCTTACAATAAAAGCAATGCTTACCAACTGAATGGAACTCAAGGATTGTCCAATGTCATCGTCATCGTAATCATCATCTGATGCGGCTCCTGATTGGATTTTGTTGACAGCACTCACTTGCCTTCGGTTCGGCGCCTTCGGACACAGCTTGTAGACATGACCCGGATCTCCACAGCGAAAACACGATCCAACCGGTCTCTTTTCCTTGGGACAGTTCACGGCTATGTGCCCATATGCTGAGCAGTTGAAGCACCGGACTGGACTCTCTCCAGATACTGCTTCGAACTGTTTCTTCGGTCCTGGTATGGCCGCAGTCACTGGCTTAGGTACACTACTACTGCTTCTGGCGGCTGTTGTTGCCTTCATGATACTCCTCTTCTCATAACGCGGCAACAGACTCTTCAGTTCCTGAAGCGATTTTGCTGCGTAAAGGATGGACACTGTTGATGATGTGTCCGCAAGCCCATCTATGATGTACTCCATTAGGTCAGCTTCGTCAACATCAGCATATGCAGCGATTTCCTGCATTGATAAGACGTAATGAAGAAGTGTTTCATCTCGTCGGCGGGTTCGGCGACTCAGCTGTTTGTACACTTCTTGCCGAGTCAACCGTTTATCAAACTCGGCTATCAGAAGGTTCCTCAAATCATCCCAGGTGTTCACTCGGATCGTCCTCAGAAGCATTTTTGCTGTACCTTTCAGCAATCTTCGTCCGCACACATATTTGCACTTGTCATCACATCCGAGGGATTGAGTCACGTCCTCATAGTCAGCAATCCACTTTCGAACACCATAGGAGTCATCGCCGGAAAAAGAAGAGACCGCATTCTCAATGTCGCTGAAGTCTACTCGCCTGGTAGGTAATGAATCAGAATAGGATTCATCTAGCTCTCTGCGGAGGTCTGCGATGCGCTTGCGCCTTTCTAGGCGAATCAACAGTTGTTGTTCTTCGATATCTGAACTAGTGCTAGTGGTAGCACACACTGGTACATTGCTGAGGGTTGAATTAGGATTCGGCGTGTTAACTTCAGCGGAAGTTGTTGCGTTCGCAATGATCATAGGTGCGGGTACGCTGGCGGAATGTGCGATAATTTTCTTAGGTGATGCTGAAGTTTCGTAGGCGGAGGACGTCTGGGTTCTGGAAATTATTGGGGCTGAAGTTCCGCTCGCTGAAGTTCCACTCACTGTAGTAGGGTATGTTGTCAGTGGCTCCATGGCCAGGTCATCATCCGAGCTCTCAGAATTGCCTCGTTCATCCGGTAGTTTGCTTTCGCTCAACTCTTGTTCGTACAATGCACGCAGCTGGGCCACTGTTGCGGAAGGTGGTACTTCAATTTGCGCAGCGTGAAGTGCCTCCTGCAGTTGAGACTTCGTTAGTTTGGTTGACATTTTAATAATCTCACCTAATCTTGTTTCTTTATGGTCATCCACACTTTTTTCTTTTCGATTAGTGTGGTACCCCACATCTGACGTTATAGTACGGATAATTAAAAGATTTATTCCTCGTTTTCTTGGTTAAATTTTATTATTTTCCTTCACGTGTGCTTTTTTGGCTCGTGTTCTTTTCTTCTTCTTCTTATCATCAATGGCCGACACCAACCTGAAGTTGGCTGCCATTACAATAAAACAGTCTGCCACTGAACACGTCCACAACTGAATAGTGGACGAGTTCAGTAACAGTTTGCTTATGTTACTACAAACGCAATTAATCTACGCTCGGGATGCCCCCCTCTTTAATTTATGTGCGCTACATTTCGGTAATATCACGCCCAAAAAATTAATAGCGTCATTCCAGAATCATCATCATCATCATCATGGCCCCAGTGTACCCGGCATGTGCTGCACGCCGCCGCTCTGCCCTCTGCGCTCCAAGAATATTAATCCCGTGTATTTAATTTGCATCGAAAATGTAATATTTTATGTCAACACACGCTGAACCCGCAAAAAAGCACACAGGCAACACAACATTTCCATATTATCAACACGCGAATATATCCCTTTCGCCAAAAAATAAAAAAAAATAAAAATAAAAGAAAAGGAGGTTAAAAAAAAAAACAAACTTGTAATTAATGATCCCAGGTCGAGGCTTGAAGTGTAAACAGGGTACGAACAGAATGCAATCGCGCGCTCGCAACGCTCTCGAACAAAAGCATAAAAGGGAAGCAGATTGAGCGCGCAAAAAACTGCCACAATGGAGCTGGGAGAAGGTGTTTCAATTGTATTCGACCGGATGAATCATGTCTCAAAGGGAAGCCGCATCAGGAGAACGCCTACACTCTCTCGCTCTCGGGCTTGACATGGCAGCGGTGTACTGCTGTACTGATGCTGCTACTGCTGTTTGCTAGCCAGCCTGTCATTCATCGGAAGTGTATGACGTTGCCGCTGCTATATGCGAGTGCTCCCTGCTCCTGGTGTCTCTATCAGGGAATAGAATGAAAAGCCAGGTTTTTTTTCGAGTGAGGCCAAGGATCGTCAGGATCAGTTTCCAACAGACATTCAGACGCAGAGCGTCGGACAAAAAGCGACAAGAAAAACAAACTCAAAATTCAAATGAAACGCGCCGGTGGAATGGGAATAGGAATGGGAATGGGAATATGTAGCCAGGATGATGGGTATCAAGCGTGGTTGCATGTGGCAGAGGTGAAGATATGTAAATAATACTCTGGGAACGATACGCGATAGAAGGATGCGCGAACTTGTTTTTTTTTTTTGTTTTGCGAATTGGAAAATAATTCCACTCACATTCGCATTCATTCATGGCAGGCGCACATCTTGCGACGGATGGGAGGCAGGATAAACGCACGAACGGCCGGGCAGTTTGGAATAATAAGTGAGCGAAACGAGACTCGACTCGACTCGACTGAAATGGTGGTGAAAACTTAATGATCGGTTTTCAGCGTGTATCCACTCTCCTCCTGCTGTCCTAATCCCAGAGCTTGAGATATTCTTGGGGCATTTTTTTTTTTTTTGTTTTGTTTGTTTGTTCGCTGTCTGCTGCTTCCGTGGATTTATTTCCAGAGGAAACAATAATTACACACGACTGACTGTATATGCGGTGGTGATCCATTCTTTTGAGATATTTATTACGTTGCTTTGTTCCACGTCGTCGCGTCGGTTTGTCAAAAGTGGCAGGTCAAGGAATGTAGCCAGGATCATTGGCTCATCTTCCACCAATACCATCATTATCATTATCATCATCATCGCCATCGCCATAGCCATTGCCATCGCCATCCAATTTTGCAAACACATTACCGCGCGTTAGTTCACACTTTTGCATCGGAGCCGGGCTATAGTGCCGCGCAATGAATGGGGCGCTTTATTGTGTACAATTTAATTAACAACACGATCAGTGTAATAAGAGGGCGGTGATAAACTCTTTGCAGATTGTTTAAATGCGTCTTCGAGGAGCGGCAGCAGCTGGTCGGAGTTACTGGATATGTGTATGTGCTGAGAGGACGATTAAATTAGCTGCCAACGGTTTTGATTGGATCCGTTTTTGGGGTGGAGTGCGATGATTGTTTTCAATTTGTACGCGAAATTGGCTGTACTCTGGGGAAGGCAGCGACTAGCAGTTGTGCACGTCTGCATGGCAGCCTGTTGACGCACGAAGAGTCGCGCAGACAGCTATCGTTTGCGATTTTCAAATGTACTTTCATGTGTTCGGCGAAAATAATGCGATTGTCACGGCAGAGCGGTTTGAAAAGCTTGGTCGCACCAGCTTAGCTGGAGCTTGAATCTGGGGGTGGAACTTTGGCTTCTATGTTTTGTCTTCTGTCTTCTGTACTCTGTTTTATATACTTTGCCTTCCGTCTTTTACCTTTGTCTTCTGTCTTCTGTCATCTCTCTTCTGTCTTCTGTCTACTATCTTCTGTCTTCTGTATTCTGTCTTCTATCTATTGGCTTCTTCTTCTGTCTTCTGTCGTCTTTCTTCTGTCTTCTGCCTTTTGTCTTGTTTCCTGTCGACCCTCTACTATCTTCTGTCATCGCTCTTTTGTCTTCTCTATTTTGTCTTCTATCTTGTCTTCAGTTTTTTTATTTAGTCTTCTGTCCAGTGTCTTTTTTCTTCTGTCTTCTGTCTTTGTCTTTTGATTTCTGTCTTTTGTCTTTTATCTTTTGCCTTCTGTCGTTTGTCTTCTGTCATCTATCTTGTCTTCAGTTTTTTTATTTGGTCTTCGGTCTAGTGTATTCTATATTTTGATTCTGACTTCTATCGTCCGCCTATTGTCTTCAATCTTGTCTTCTATCTTCTGTCTTCTGTCTTCTGTCTTCTGTCTTCTATCTTCTGTCTTCTGTCTTCTGTCTTCTGTCTATTGTCTTCTTTCTTCTGTCGTTTGTCTTCTGTCTTCTCTCTTGTCTTCAGTTTTTTTAGTTGGTCTTTTGTCTAGTGTCTTCTGTCTTTTGATTCTGACTTCTATCGTCCGCTTTCTGTCTTCAATCTTGTCTTCCATCTTCTGTCTTCTGCCTTCTGTCTGTTTTGTCTTTTGTCTTCTGTCTTCTATCTTCTGTATTCTGTCTTCCGTCTTCTGTCTTCTGTCTTCTGTCTTTTGTCTTCTGTCTTCTATCTATTGCCTTCTTTCTTCTGTCTCCTTTTTAATTTTAAGTTTTTTTTGTCTTCTAACTTCATTTTTCTATCTTCTGCCTTCTGTTCTTTTTGCCTTGGCTACCGCTTAATTTCATCCTCCAGCTGAACTTATCCCTCTTTGCTGTCAAAATATTCCCGCTCAGTCTCTATGAAGGATGAGGTTAGGATGCACTCTGGCAAAACGAGTTGCATTCGTCACCTCCAAACCGATTTTCGACATCCAATACTCCACATCAAAACGCCCAGAATTTGACCTAACCCAATGTACAAACCGCCGCACAAATAAGGCCACCGCAGCTCCTTTTCTATCAGCTCCCCGGATGGCAGCTGCTCCATCCGTTCATAAATATTCATACCGAATGCATACACCTCATGGATAATGTATACCCACATTCGAATGCACCACATTCCATTCCAAAAATTTGCAACTCACCAATTTCGTAGTTAACATCACATCCAACATCGACACTCAGACCCGAAGCCGAATAATTTTATTTTTTGTTCCGCTTCATTTTTTCGTTTGTTTATTCAGCCCAAACATGGAAAATCAATTTTCGGCCGATGTAATATGCAAATATTGCCTCGGCTTCAATCTGTTATTTTCGTTATTTCCCCGATTTCGTTGGTCCGGGTCTCTCGCGGGTTCTGCGTGTGTTCTTCACGTCCATGTTCGAAATTTAACATGAAAAAAAAAAAAAAAAAAAAAAGAGAAGAAGACAAACGAAGAGAGTCGCAACTAAATATATCGTCCGAGGTCCGATTGGCTTTTGTGTACCAGAAACGTTTGTTTCTACATATTTGTCGGCCCCGATGGCCATTTGTTATGCGATGTTATTTGGTGTCCTCTCTGTCCCATGGGCTGGGTCCTCAGTCCTCACATGTCGCCATCGTCGACACCAATTGAGACATGTTGACGGCGTGTTCGCATATTGTTCGCAATATTTCTTCGTTTTACCCACATGTGTATAGGCATCTTCGATCTCTGTGATTGTATCTTCGAAGATCCGAAATTGTTGTTCATCCTTTGACAAGACAGAGAACTAACATCAGTCGTATACGTACAGTCTCTGAAATATTGCGCACCCACATGGGCCTGCTTTCGCAAATAAATACATCACCCATGTAACAAGATCTGCCAACATCCCCCCCCACTCCGTCCGCTTTTAATTTCCTCTCTAATCTAATCTCGCTTTCTCATGGGGCAGATCACATCCTACGGCTGCTGGCTGATGGCTCCCTGGCTCCTCTTGATGGGCAATCTGTCAACCGAGGCTATGGTGAGGGATCTATTATGTGCTAGGATGCCGTATAAGGTACGCGCGTCTTCGTGCGCATAATATGATGATGAAGTGAGTCTTTGGCCGTTGCATGGCTCCTTTTGTGCTGAGCAGGACATGTAAATGCGGCGGCCCACTCGATCTCGCTCCCCATAGAGGCACCCACCCACACCTACCAACCAGAGGGACGACATAATGCGTCCGTTTTTTTTTGCCTGCGCCCTCTGTTGCATGGTAGGCAGATGTAATGACATTGTAACGAGGTTGTTATGGTTTGTGATTCGATTTGAGTTCTCGCAAGGAAATGGTTCCCTATACAGCATACCAGCTGCAATATAGCCTGTAGTCTATTTTGTCCACTTGGAATTTTATCGGTTTTTTGTTGAGCTTTGTTGGCCTTTTTGAGTCGAAGCCTTTGCGGGGGCTTCCTATTGCTTCATTGCACACAATGTGCGCGTACGATAGCATCGTTTAATATTGGATTGTGGAGATGCACTTGACGGATCAGCATGGGGTCGAGTAAAGTTGTAAAATGTGCCTTGGCAGGAAAGTTTGTTAGGAAAATGCGGTCAGGTCCTATCAGACCCTATAAGATGTATTTGTGCGAGTTGTCTTACCCAAAGAGTGGTCCCAATTCGATCTTTCAAAAAGACTACAGAACGCCCCAAAACGGCTTTCAATTTCTATTTTCAGATAACCTAGGTGACAGCCCACAATTGTGCGATTTGAGCCCTTTTTGTTTATCGCACGAGCGCTGTTTTTAAGATACGCCACGCCATTTTAGCACCCTCCGATTTGTGCTAAAAATAAGGCTGCACTACATAAGAGGGGAAGTTATGACTACGGCTCGAAGTAAGCCAGCTGCGCCAAGTATTTTCCACGTCTTAAGTTACAGGCAGTCGGGATCTCCAGCCTTCTTGACGAATTGACGGTCTTGGACCTGCTCTTAGTTGTCATAGAGGGTTTAAATATCAAGCTACGGATTGTGGGTATCGATTTGTGGTTCTATGATTTTTTTTAGTCAGCAGAGCCGCTACTGACGTACCGGGACTGTGGCCACCTTGATAGGAATGGAGAAGGCTGTGGAAATGAAATTTCAGAGGCTCGCGTTCCACAGCAGAGACAATGCTAGGAGGGGACTAATGTCAGTTTGAAGATTCTTATTTGTTTTGGGCGGGGCTAATGATTTTTTCATGTTACCCTGTGATGTCCCGCTTTAAATACCTCCAAAATGTTAAGGCTCTCAGACTCTTTTCAGCTTTTAAGGTTTTTTTGGCTTCAACCGTCTTTGTTGTTGAGCTCGTTCTACCAGCCAGCATAGTTTTGGACATCATCAATCTTTCACCAGCCTGCAGAAGTGGTCCTTCTATAGAACTGGCAAAGACTACAACTCTACGACAAGTATACACGAGCGTTAAAAGATGCTCGCTGCCTTCTATACCGACATTTAGTTCAGACTTGTAGGTTGTAGCCTTTACTATGTCCAGGTTCTCATGTTTGAAAAGCTTGTTAACATAGTTTCGAAGTCTTTTTTTTTTAGTTTTGTAGGGCGTAGCCTTAACTATGTCCAGGCTCTCATTGTTTGAAAGACTTGCTAATATCTTTTCGAAGTACGTTTTTTAGCCCCCCTATCGTGGTCCTGTAGCCCTTTGTTTGTCGTTTCAGCGAAATCCATCTTTGAAGCTCTCCATTTTTATAATAAATCTCGACTGTAAGTTTTGTCTTTTAACTTAGGTCTTAGGCCCTGCATGTATACTTCCGGGCGATTCTTCTGTGAACCACAAGTTTCTGAACAGCGGTCGTTGCATTTAAAATCTGCAAATCAGTATTGTGACTTGTATAGCTCTAGGGAATCTGGCGATACGCGAAATCTTCATGCAAGCCTTGGCTTATAAAGTGTTAACCAGGTTCAGTCTTCTTGAATTCTCTGTAAGATTTTCCTTATAAAAGTTTCACATAGACGTTCAGAAGAATAAACAGAAGGCCAAAGCCTAAGTTGAGGCGTCTTTGTGAATGCTGTGTAACACTAGCCTTATAAAAGTTTCTCATAGAAGTTCAGAAAAATAAGAAGAAGTCCTAAAACTAGTTTGAGGAGTCTTTGTGAGTGCTGTGTAAGATTTGCCTTATAAAAGTGTCACCTTGCTAATGAGTCTTTTTGAAACCAAGGTTAAGGTTAAGCAAGTTCATATAGCTCCCTAGGCCTAGCTTTTCGGAACGCTTCGTGTGTCTAAGCTTTTATTTTTAGGTCGATAGAAGGGACCTACAACTTACCGTCGAATTCAAACGACTGTATTGAGAAGGTTGCTGAGAATGATTTATATAAGGTTGGTCAGTGAAAAGAGCTTACATTTGTAGATTGAGGGTTGTGTCTGAGACCAACTGCTAATAACCGAACCACTGGACCTATAACCATGCATTTTTAAAACGCGTTTATGACCCAGTGGCGCCAAGATTCTTGTTTAGGGCTTATTGCTCGTGGTCTGAGGGGGGGTCTAAAGTCTGAATGTATCTCAGTTCCACGACGAAGAAATTTTTTTAGGTCAATCAAGGTTGGATACGTTCTCTCCATCGCGAGTTTGATAAGCAAGAACAAGTATAGGAGAAAGCTCTCCACCTTGTGGCACAGGATTGTTAACTATAAACGCCGAAAGTTGTCTAAAATTGTGAAAATTCCCTTAACCGACTGTTAAAGGATAATTTTAGCCGCCAACCAAGGTGAAAAGATGGCGGATAGGTGGCAACTTAAATTGCTTCTTGGAGGGATTAAGGAAGTCAATTTTCCGCAGCGTTAGACGGGCAACTCTGCGTGAGACAATTTCATCTATACACGCCGCCTGGAAGTTCTAGTCAAATTCATCAGTTTGCAAGACTGTGAGAGGTAACGATTCCCTAGATTCCCAAGCGCTGACCTTTCCACTTAACAACTCAATTTCGCAACAAATTTGTTCAATTGTCGTACCGTAAAATTGTCTAACTCTGCGTTCAGCCTAATTGAACTCGAAGCCCTGCACGCGTGCACGCACATTCGCAATACTCTCCTCCACGCATCTGCGCGGGAGAGAGAGAAAGAAAAAAAAAGTCCACCTCTATCGTGTATGCCCATCCGCCTGCCACGACATCATCTCATCCTGCCGCGTCGCCTGCAGCAGTTTTCGTGCAACATATAAAATTGCGTGCTCAATGCAGCGCAGCCTTATGGCAGTCGTTCCTTCTCCCAAGCCATTACAACTCGCGCGGCTACGTACGGTATGCACTGCAGTGTGCTGTGTATATCTCTCTCCATCCATCCTTGTGCACACTTTTCCGCTCAATGAGCTGCTTTACATTCGGTTGTTGCGGTGTGCTGCTCTTGCGCTGCCCGACCTCTCCTCCAACCATCGTATATTTGGCCTAAACGTCGCTCGTCGTGCTCTGTGTGTGCTCTCGCGCGCGCAAAACTTTATCCAAGATCATTTAAGGTATAATTTGTAGCTTGTTATGCACATGCCCTTTGATCGCTTTGGGGGCAATTTCTCTGCTCGGTAGGATGCGGCGGACATCCGCGGGGGTATACAAACACAATCATGGTCGGCGTGTACTCGGAAAAGGCCAAGACCACGTTACAATAGGCTTTATGTAGATTTTATACTCCAATTGGAGGAAACGCGCGCGCTCACACAAAATAAAACAAAAAAAAAAAAAACAGAGAGGAACCCTTCACCAACAAGTGCTCTCAGAGGATGTAGCTGGAGGATTGTAGGCCTTGTTTCGCCGCCAACCTCCACCGGGTATACGCTAACAAGGTTGCGTTTTAGCGAGTTTGTACCTACAACAAGAACACACCAAGTGCATGTAATGTACCCATGGCGTATATAGGTACTTGGCAAAAACTAGGAACTTCAATTACAATATCAGATTTTTAACTCACGCATGCGCTAGGCTGAACCGTCACCGCTGCCGTCTCGCCTTTGCCGCCACTTATCTCCTCTTTATAGATACATGGCTGCGATCTTTTGCGGCGAGGCGACGTCTTCTTGCCAACTTCTGTTCGGCAGCAGCATACTCGTAGAAGGCAGGCAGCATTTTTGCATACCAATTTTAGTCATGTGAGATGGCGATCTAGCTGCGCGCGAGCGACGACGCGATGGGTATTATCGGCCGCATGCCGATTTATTTTTTCGCGCATCCTCCTCTCATCTCTGGCTATCGGGGCCAATCTGGTTTTGTCGATTCTGAGAGTCACTCAACCTGAGTGATGGGCGAGGACCTCTCCGTCTCCATATGCGTGCGCGCTGCAGGCCAAGTGTAAATTGCTTCTATGGTCCAACAAATTGGCTTTGACACATTCGCAAGTTGTCGTCGTCATGCCGGTGTCGACTGGTTTATGGCCATTTCACCTGTTTTGCATAGGCATCCATTTTTTGCCTTTCCTCGGTTTCATCTGTCAATTATTTGAGGTGTGGCTGCCACATGTCCAGATGGAGTTGATCCTTTTCCGGCGATGTCGAAGGAATCTAATTGAAAATTGCCTCTTATTATTTGGGGTACCTTTATACATAAGTGCATGTCAAGGAAATTGGACCGAGAAACAAGGAGGTTCACCTTTGGGTGTTTTTTTTTCTGGTGTCTTTTTTTTTTATGTAAATTTTCAAAGGTCCCGTACCTGAAATGTAATTACCTACTAGAGGGCGAAATTTCGATGGACTGGCTGTTGCCGGTGGCGTTCGACTCGTCACGGATGGATTTTTGTCGACTTGCAGTCGTTACTCTGTGGTCCGGTAATTGATTAATTGGACTAATTGGACTTGAAGGGAATTTCAGCGTCTCGAGTTTTGGGCGATTGCATTCTGTTGGGTAGGTGCGTGTGGAAAATTCCGACGCTAATTAGGAGGGACGTTTTAATGGGTGCTTTTGCTTATCTGCTTATGTTCACCAGTTTACGCTCGGCAGAATTCGATTTCACCTACATACTGAGTGACGGAAGGACATTTCTACCTCTATATTGGACGAATTTTTGTCAGTTAAGTGAAGGCAACTGTACCCCAGGTAGGTAGTTATTCATCAATGGAAATTGGAAAAACAGGTGTCCGTTGGCGTTCTCAGACAAGCACTTCACTTTTGAAGGCGAGGTTGTGATGGCGCGTGTAACCAAGTCCCCATGTCATCATATGTCGACCCCAACAAGGGCATCACAATAGGTGCACGAGAACCTAAGTGGGTTATAGCAGGGTTCTGCCTGCTCTACCTACCCATTTACCTAACCTAAGTCCCCATGTTCCTTTTTCCTTTTATTTTTGGGTTATAGGTCAATGAAAGATGTATTTTAACGTCCAAAATATATGTCACTGGCGTTTAAACCCTCCCATCTGTCAATTTAATTTTGAAATTAAATCCTGCATCACTGAGATTACTGTGCGTGTTTGTCGTCATCATACTTGATGGTAAACTTTGGAAAAGTCGCCAAATACTTGCTCTGGCTGACGGATTTGTAAAATTCCTCATACTAACCAACATGCCATTTGCAAATTTTATAGGTCTAGCAGCCAAATACGGTGTCAGCGACCACTGCATGCATTTGCTTTATAACATGAGTTCGAGTAGCCTTATCATTCCGTCAAGAAGTGTTCCTTCAGAGTCTGGGTATGTAGCCCCTGACCGCTGCAAGATTCAATTTTTTTTAAACCCTTCATAAACGCTTTAAAGTCATGTAAAAATCGACCTAAAATTGTGCACTTTGGCCATCATATCGTCCAGAAAAAAAAAATCTGGGGTCAAATTCTATACGGCGAAACGTCCAAACGTTTTCGTGTGCACGAAGAAATTTGCTTGTGTAACATAGGACAAATCATTCGTGCGCACGAAAACGTTTGATCGTTTCGACTTACAGAATCTGGCCCCTGGCTTTCTGGGGAAGCTGACAAATTCCACCCGGGCTGTGTCAAAAAGATATTCAGAACCCCTTGGACATCTAAGCTAAGAGAGATCTTCTCAACCAACCTTCTCATATATGCAAAGCTTTCGGAAAAGACCGCTGACTCGTTGAGTCTTTGATGTTTTTAAGCGAAAAATCGGCCCATTTTATAGGTCTTGTAAATTTTACAAACCATTTCTATCTAAAAAGGTAGAATATGCAGAAAAGGGGAACTTCAAAGGACTGTTTTACTTAAGAGAAAGTCTAGCTCTAGACGGCTTAGCGCTAACGACGAACTACAAGTTTGTCATTGATTTCTATAATCCTTAAGAGTTGTCTAGATCTGGTCTACACCTCTGATATGGAGAGGATTTGAAGCGGCTTGCATTGGTACCCAAGACCGACAGAGGCTTTTATCTAGGCCCGAAAGTTCTCATACCTAAAAGTCTTTCATCCTTCCTACTAAAAACTTTAGAGATTGAAAATTAATACTAAAAGTGGAGTTCCAACTCTCATTCTCTTAAACTTAGAGGTTATTGAACTGCTTCCAAGCCTGAAAGCGAAAGAACGCCAGATGGATGAGATTATAAAATAAATAGTTGGCGCAACAGGTCCGGAGGGACCCTAGGCCTAGCTTCTCACAACCATTCGTTTTGTGTGAGTTTTCATTGTTGGAACGAATGGAAGGGATCTACAATTTTATGCCGACTCCAAACGGCTAATTGAGAAGCTCTTTCAAGACAGTCATACTCTCGGATGTTTGTCAGACGTTCGCGAGAGGTGGCGCAGTGAAAAAAAAACACAAGTTGGAATTTTGGGTTTTTGCGGGATTCGAACCTCGACCCCTGGCGTAGTAGTCCAACACACTAACCACTAAGCCACTGCGCCTACAGATGGATGAGATTGCCGGGCTTTAAAAGGCTCTTCAAGAGCTTAAAGGAACTCCCAAAATATGTTAGGTGAACCGTTGCGAATTAGGTATTAACTCCCACGAAACATGAACCTTCTGCTATCAATGACCTCTCCCAACAACTAACTTATAAAAAAGCGTTAAAAAAAGCTACTGTTGGATCTATATAGAACCGTGTGACCTACCGTCTATACCGTGCAGTGCCGGTTCTTTTCTACAGACACCTGAAAATAGCCTTACTTAAAATATTCTAACCCCTTGAAAAGCGTGTAAAATTCCATACCAAACATGAATAGCCCTCACTTGCTGTTGATGTCTGTAAAGGCGGATACGTGATATAATGTCGCTGTAAAGTTTTTCTTAAAGCGGCATAAATCCTCAACTCGATCGCTATAAAACTAATCTAAAATCTGGCCCTCAAATACCCCCGAACTATACTTTCCTAAACAGCCTTAAACTCGCTTCAAAGTCGCTCCCAAAAAAGATCCAAATGGAGTTCAAATATCCGCGTCAATTTTTGTTTACTTGCTCTGCTATTTCGTTGAAGCAGTTCTTGGACTTGAAATAGCTCTTGAAGAGTCCTTAAATGAAGTCACACATAAGACATTTTTATATAGAACTAAAATCACTCCCAAGCCGCCCCAAAGAAATTTGAAGCTCGATCTATAACTGCCGCCGAAAACCATCTAAACCATCTAAAGCCATCAAAAATCACCGTTTAGTTCCAAAGAGGACAGCATGCTCACGGGACTTCGATTTTTGATGTGTAAATCGCCCTTATGAGTCCGCGTTGGACCGATTTTGCCTATACCGACCCAGTTGGGTAGTCGATTTTTTCTCTTATCTCAAACTTTCTCCTTGTCTTTTCTAGTCGATGGCCAATGTCCTCCCGATTCTCTAAAATCCTCGCAAGTGTAGCCCGCTATTAAAGGACTTTCGCAAATTTAACTCCAATACGAACATACAATTGCACAATTATAGCCCACCACCCCCATGTCCCTATAAATCAAATAAACGCGCAAATCTCGGAGAGCTCCTTTCGCGACTATCCCTTGAAAAATAAATTCAATTCATCTTCACCAAATGATTTACGAAGAAAATTTTAAAAGTTTCCTTTCATCGCGCCTGACCACGCATCCTTGTTCAACAAATTCCCCGGATATGGGACGAAATTCCCCTCTCCATCAACTCAAAACCAAGGTCCATCCTCCTTGCATGCACTTTGCATTCATTTCGCCGCGCTAACCACCATCACAAATGGCACAGGCACTCTATAAGCCGAAACCCAACTTGCACGACAACCTCCAACATCCGCTGGTGCTGATTGTCGCCGTCGCTGGGTGAGGTGCGCTGCCGGTACGGGTGACCGTGGCATCCAATCCATTACCGAAGAGAAATAACTTAATTGAACACTGTGTCCAATTCGTCCACTCCTTTGATTCGGTGAACGGTGACTCGGTCTACTCGAGTTCCACTGCAAGTCGTGTGGCTTATGACTTTGAAAAGTAAACTTTGCCTGGCTTTGTTGCGATCGCGTATACACCTCCTCTCCTCGCCCGAAAGCTTCTAACCACGAGTATATGAAATTCAATTTTCCGTCACGGAATGCTGACTTGAGTGATGGTGTGCGAAAGGTCTAACAAACCGTGCGCCACCGCAACCACAAGAATGCGGTCGCTGCGTGTCTTTGTCGAAAAAAAAACTAACTTTTCCAACTCCCACCCGCGCAGTTATAGCCAAGTTAATGACTTGATATAGGTCTAACGAGTTCGACTCATAGCGGCATCTTATGGCCGATCTGAGTTTGTTACGAACAAAAGTCTCAAAGTAGTTGCAGTCGTTCGTCGCCTCTCGTCTGTATATATACAGTCGTACCTGCCGAAATAATTAAATTAAATTAAAAGAATTTATCACGTGGAAATGTGAATGGGCTGTCGGAGGCGGATAACGACTTTCGGAGTAGTGTACCGTTCTTTGAGCGAGCACCAAGGTGTCTGTTGAATTGCATTTTTCACTTTGGAAACTTTGTCGTCTCTAATGCCGGTGGGTGGGTTTTTGGTCTCTTTGGACACTTTGAAGTGCTGCTACAAATGACGACTAAGTGTTGGCGACGGAAGGCGGTTTGTTTGGGTTGTTAATTAGGTGTTAGTGTTGAGCCAGTGTCACCATCACAAGGGAGGACGATTTGGATTGTGCTTAAGAATGTCATGCGTATTTATATTTTTATGGGAATTGGCAGTCTGCATCAGGATTTGGAACACCCTTTTTAATAAACAAATAAAGTGCACGTATGGACTCTCGTTGAGCAAAAGTTTGATCAGTTGTTTTCTTCTTTTATTAGGTAGGTATAGGTAAAAATCTGAGAAGCAGTGCTAGGAATAGTGTTTGCTTAGGTGAGGTTCGGGTAGAAGGCCACATCACGTGCAGCCTCACTTAGGCCAGAGTAGGCCCATATTATGATACCACATCAGGATCTCAAAAACTACCCGTTGAAGCAACTGGAGCTTAGAATAAAGAGTTGGAGGCAGCTAATGCTTATATTTTCGACTTCGCCGAGATTGTCGAAGAAGTGAGGAATAGTGTAAATCAATTTTTGAGCTATGAGTAGTATCAGCAAACGGGCCTTAAACAATTAAGACGACTTCATTGACGACTTCATTGAGTAGACGACAAGGCCTGTCGTCTACTCAACTGCTGTCTTTAACTTAATAAACAGCGATTGGCAAGCTGATTTTTTCGCTTAACTTCTCATCATCTTCTTCTTCTTCTTCTTCATCTTCTTCCTCTTCTTCTTCTTCTTCTTCTTCTTCTTCTTCTTCTTCTTCTTCTTCTTCTTCTTCTTCTTCGTCTTCATCTTCTTCTTCGTCTTCTTCTTCATCTTCATCTTCTTCTTCAACTTCATCTTCATCTTCATCTTCATCTTCATCTTCATCTTCATCTTCTTATTCTTCTTCATCTTCATCATCTTCTTCTTCTTCTTCTTCTCATGGAATTTCGTTTTCCAAGCTTAAAGCCATGTAGACAAAGCTACTAACTACCTAAAAGTTAAAGCGGTCTTCTATGAAGTTCTATCCAATTCGTCAACGTGGTTCTCTTCTCCACAGGATGTACTTAATTTTGGCCACCTACATCACTAAACCCTTTTTTGACACTTTCGTCTTATCATTTGCAAGCTCTCCAGCGCGAATTCTCTGATTTCTGTCAATACAAATTGTGTCAATGTTGTCAATGTTATGCAAGCCGTCGTATAGGCTTTTAAGAGTTGTGAACCCAGAGTTGATTAGTGAATCTAGCACAATTTTCTCAAGCATATTGTTGAAGGAGCTATGCAAGACAGCGTACCAAAGGTCTAGGTAGAATTTTTTCCGACCTTAAAAGAGCAGAAAGCGTTCACCTTGTTATGGACTACCTGACCACGTGAGGGATGCCAAAACCAGACAAGGCTCTATATAGCACGTCTTTCTAAAAGCTTCCATATGCTGCCTTAAAATTCGTAAACATATCTTGGGTATGGAATTTAATTTGTTAAGTTTCTTTCCAGGATCTGAAGTAGTGTCAATATTTGGCTGGTTGTATGGACTTATAACAAGTAAATAGTTGGCGCAACAGGTCCGTAGGGACCATAGGCTTAGCTTCTCGCAACCATTCGTTTGGTGTGAGTTTTTTTTTTGTTTATTTTGGAATGAATGGAAGGTATCTACAATTTTATGTCGACTCCAAACGGCTATTTAAGAAGCTCTTTCAAGCCAGTTATACTCTCGAATGTTTGTCAGGCGTTCGCGGGAGGTGGCGCTGTGGAAAACACCCCAACTTGGAATTTGGGTTGTGGTTGGTTGTGGACTTATCGATCCGCATTCCTTGATGAACCGTAGAAATTACTGTCAAATCTCCCTTAGGCGGACAATGACGCTATCACCTTGCCCGCAACCCCTGAATGGAGTGTCCACCTAAGGTCCTGAAATATAAAAGTTTCTTTGGGAATATTTTTCTGTCTTATGGAGAAGTTTGCCAGTTGAGGGAGTCATTGGGCCTATAAGAGTGAGAGAAGAAGAGAATGATTCTGCCTGCCTAAGGAAGTTGCCCACAATGGGAGGTTTCGCTTTAGCAATAGGTATCTTTGCTCATTCAAAACGGTCGTACACGCCCCAAGCGGTAAACCGCTAACCGCGAGTAGTAAGATTTTGCATGCCACATCGCTTCCCCATCAATTGTTGCTCCCATGCATTTCTCATCAAATAAGTGGGTACCTTCATAAATACAGTGGTTAAGTGAATTTCCTCACAACTCACAAGATCGTTTACCCATTTATGTCACAAGTAGTCGCGGTAAGTGGTCTTGCAAATGCTATTACGACCCCTACACCTAACCTGTCCTCCCGCAGGAACATCTGCACCTGCGCACTGCAATTGAGTTGAAACGTAGAACCTATTCAAACGTCCATTACCAAGTCAAACAATTCTAGGTCAATTTTAATGACAACTTCCATCAGATGAGAAATGTGTGTTTAGGTACATGCCTGCAACAATTCATCACTCATCGGAGGGGTCAATTAATATCGACTTAGCAAGGTCATTTGGACATATCACCAGCTGCGCTAATTACACACATACGAAGCAGGCAATCACCGTCAGCCTGTTATCGTCCTTCGACCAGGAAGTCATTACGCCGAACACACCCGACGAGATAACCCACTTTCGCTGGCGGAGCAGCATCTTCAAAGGGAGACGAAAATTCATATTACGATCCATTATCACCCAATCAGATCACGCTTCACGTTGAGCGTGTCACGTTACTCGCCATTGGTGCACTCGTAAACGTATCTTATCGGGCGGCATATGCGGACACCAGCAGAAAGGTGCAAATTCATGTCATATTCAATTACAATCATCACCCCGTCCAACGAGAGATGGGTATACCTTTTAGTTTCCTTCTCTCTCTCTTTCTGACTTTTGAATGGACCCTCTGATTAGCAAAGCAAAGATACACCGACCGTCGAGGAAGAGTCGCTGCAGCAGGCACACCAAAGCTGATTGATCTGGTTGAATGGGCTCAACCAGTTTAAGGCTCAAGCCACCAGAACTACATATCTTTAAACATTTTTGGCAAAAAAAAAAAAACGGAAGAAGAGAGAAATAATCGCATGACCAACAGGCAGCAACTGGCAGTTTAAAGCCAGCTTCGTGCTTCAATTTATGATTATTGTTCGCGCTTGGATTTTTTTCTTATGGTTTTTGGACAGACGAACAATCCCAAAATGTTGAGAGATCTCAGCTCGAGACAACGTACCGCACGAGAGTAAAAGAAACCGGGCGAAAGATTGAAATCACCAGAAATCTTCCCGCAACAAAGTTAATTGCGGCAAATCAGGCAGAATGTCGTACTCCTTCGGTTCGAAGTTGCCAGTCAACTGGGATGCCGTATATCTAAGCGGTGATGCCGCGCGCAGCCACAAACTATTACAAACTCAGTCTGCGTCGTCATGGATCAATTTTGGTTTTGTGCGCTGGGAAAATTACGTCCAGCCGAAGAGGAGATGCTACACTAACTTGCAAGCAAATGCGCCAATAATTCCTCGCTCACATCATCGATTGGAATCGATTTCGATGCTTAAAATGCTTGCGCACCATCAATGGATCGATGGAATTTTAACTCCGCGCTACTGCCGTAGTAGGCGCGCAGCCATGCAATGTATAGCGGTAATTAAATAATGTAGAGGAGGTGGAATTTCTTTAATAAGTTTAGTATGCTGCAGGAGGTCAGTAATTGGTTGATATTTAGAATGGCTTGTGAGTTACACGAAGTTGCATGCGGATAGCTATGAGATGGTTTCGCTTGACAAGGCGCAGGGGGACGCTGAAAATAGCTTACGGGCAAGAGGTTGAAGTGACTGGAATGAGGTTGTATGCTCTTGTATTTGAGTTGCGACTTTTTAACGGAAAGCAGAGATCCTTTAAGTCGCGTTGATAGATCTCGCGTCTTTCCACATGTCAATGCGTCTGATGATTGAAAATTGGCATGCCTCTCAGGGGCTAGTTGGTAAAATGATCTTTCATTTGTTATTGATACACGGTTTTCTGCGGCCCAAAAGTCAGACTATACGTGAGGTGCGTCCGCAAAGGGTTTAAAGGTGGTCAACATATTTTTTTTTTTTTTTTTATAATTTTACTCGCGCTCAAGGGGTTATGAATACCCTTATAATGCGGGATTGCGGGGCACAGCGCGGCATTCAAGTTTTTTAGGAAGAGAAAGAGGGATAGGAAAGAGTTTGTGGCGCAGTGGATATTCTCCACGAGTGGCGTCCTAATAGCTAGGGGAGAATTGTTGATATTTGTGTTCGCTTATAATTCACTCAAACTTATTCGCAGTTTTTATTTGTGAAAAATGTTTCGTGGTACTGGCTCGGATTTGAACACGTAACCTCCCACTCAACAAGCGAACACTCTATCACTGCGCCACGGCCACCCGCATATTCATGATTGACTGTGTTTGAAAAAAGAATATGAAGCAAGAAACATTTCCACTAGCTTAGAGATTGCCAAAAGCCTGTGTCCAATTTCTTGAGCGTGATGCTATTCAGTTGCTCACTTTGAGTTAGAGTACCGAAGAACATCTTTTAATGCTGTTCTGTGCAGTGAAACCCGATTTTTAAATTGGACTGTGGGGGCAGAACTAACCCACTTTCGAAAAAGTGTCGAAACGATTTCTAGCCTAAAAATCCAAGCCCACTTAACCTTATTATAGACACAGAGGGCACAGCTTTCTGGTACAGACTTGGAAACTTACACTTCACCCCATGTCGTAAACAGTCATCATTTTTCGAACCTGACCCAGTCCAAAATTACGAAAGTGTAGTTAATACTTTCGTAATCGTCCCGGATGCTTTAAAATAGCCCGCGAGTGCTGTGAAAAATTAAACTCCATGGGAGACGAGCGCATAAGCACATGAAAAATACCTGGAAGCGTATATCAAAGGCCTCTTAAAACTCTTGTTACTTAGGTAAGCGCTACAGTTCGGGGTGAACATGGGTCTCATGTTAGCGACTGTTAAAAAGCGAATTAAAAAAGCCACTATCGAATGAAGTGGTGACGCTGACTGCAACTTGACAACAGAACAGTCTATTGGATTACCAACGACCAAACGGAGGTCAAGACATGTTGAAAGACTTCATCATGCTCGCTTCAGAGATGAAAGGAGAGTTTTTCTAGTGTCTTGAGACGAATATTCGCTGATGGAGGACGCATTTTTTCAGTGATTAGCCAGAAAACCCCTTAGTAGCGAAGGGTTTCAGATAATCTTAATATGCGGATAATCTTAATATTGAAAAGAATGGTGATAACCTACTGTCATATCGTTTACGAACGTCTGCCACTTAGCTGTCATTTCAGAATTGTTTTTTTTTTTAAATATCCATTCAGAAACGGCTTAGAATTGTAGATCTCCTTCATTCGTGCCAACCCTCAAGCTCGCACTTGTTAATGCGAGTCAAACTGAGAGGTCAGGGCAACAGACGCTTGAATATATGCACCGAAACGGGACAGTTAGAATGAGAGTAATACCAGAATCAAATATTTATGAAGGCAATGCCTGACAGCTTTTAAAAGCTTTGTGCTTATGACTAATACAAACACAGCTTATAGCTCTTTTAATGAAGACCCCCTTGAAGCTTTTGTGAGCTTTCTGAAGCTTTGCGCCAGAAAATTAATAATACCAGGACAGCTTTAGGTTTTTCTCCTTTTTGCTACAGTTCACTGCACAGTTGTTGAAAGTAGATAACTTTCTGGTGGTGGCTTTTATTTTCGTAGACGTTTGCCCACTTTTTTCCGAAGCTTTACAGCATTTTACTGTCAAAAATCTATCCAAGATCAATCTCTTAAGGTTCTGTCTTCAAGATGCGAATGGTTGATATTTTTATGAATAGAGCTCTGCATTCTTGCATTTTCTTTAGAGCTTATGTGAGCTTTCTGAAGCTTTGCGCCCCTGACCAAATAATATCAGCAGAGAGTGTTTTTTTTTCTCCCTTTGCTACTGTCCACTGTACAGTTCATGCATGATTTTTTTTAGATAACCTTCTGGTGGGTTTTATTTTCGTAGACGTTTGCCCTCGTTTTTCCAAAGCTTTAGAGCGTTTTACTGTCAAAAATCGATTCAATATCTATCTCTAAGGATCTTGTCTTCGTGCTGCAAATGGTTGATTTTTTTTTTTTTTTGAAATATCAAGTTCTGCATTCTTGTAGGCAGATATTAATCTTCTAAGCTTTAGGTGATTTGATAGTTCTTAGGCAACGAGTTGGTATTTGTTTAGCTCCTGCCCAGAGAACCTAGTTCCCGAGATGCCTATAGCTTCTTGCAATCGTTCACCTTTCCCAGCTTTTGATTTAACACGTTTGGAATGGACCTACATTTGATTTTTTTTTGATTTGGAAGCTTAGTTATACTGACGTAGCTTTTGCGTGAAGAGACTTTTTGTACACGGTTTCTCTGACCTTGGGCCGTAGCTTAAGCTGCAGATTTTCAAAAAGTTGTCATTTTCCTAAGCGACGTTTTTTAACCTCTATCGTCTATCAAAGAGGTTCTCTCATGAACTAAATATGCTCCCATTTAACTGAAAAATTTAAAACAAATAAGGAAACAATTGCTTTCTGCGTCAGAATTTGTTGAGCTTTAGTTTTGGTAGTACAAAAGGCAAGAAGTGTTTGATTTGTATACTTTGCCAACCTTTGGGAACTTCTTCCTGAGCAAAAATCAAAGTGCGTCCTAAAGATCCCTCGCAAACCAATTATTCTCCTACCAAAGTGTAAAATGCAACTTTCCGCTACCTTCTTCAAGGCTTATCTGTGACGCCATTTGCCCCGCAGATACATCGTCTAATTAAGTAGATATTTCTGGCCCACAACCATCTTCAACTCAGAAGCACTACAGGCCTTGACAAATTAATTGCATTGGTCCCGCTTCACCTCTCCCACATTTAACTACCCCTAAGTACCCCATCAGCTCATAATCGTCTCATATACCTATACTCCGTCCGAAGGCGAAGACGACTCATCCAATCATAGTATCACTCTGGGCAAGACTTCTCAAGGTGATTATCTACATATCTCTACATGAATTCGCCTGCGATAAATCTCTGCTCCACTCCTCGTTGGCGTTGAGGACCTCTTGGCACATACGTACGTACATACAACAAAAGAATGTTCCGCACATAACTGTCTAATTAGCAAAAATATAAATGACCACGCCACGACCCAAAGAGAGCGAACCTGCGATGAAGTTGATGATGATGGTTCTCGTTAAGATTGTCCATGTCCGTGCAGCGGCAAGAGCCACTTTTGTGGCCGAGCTGCTGCTCTCGCAGAGCAATGATGATGGTCTATGAATAATTGCTCATTTTGCTCGGCGTCGGCAGTGGCATGGAATCTTCATGTCATCTTTTGGCTGCATGCATACTCGCTGCACACAGGGACGACGGGGACAGAACCAACAGCCCATAGCCAATACTAACCGGGTTTCTGGAATTTATAGCCGCTTAAGGTATTCCTTTGGCATTCGTTTCTGCTGTTGCTGGGAGTTGTGCGGGAACCCTTCGTGCTCCGTTTTGCGAAACTCCGATCAGATTGTAACACAAACGGTGGTGGTTGGTGGTGGTGGTGAAGCAGCATCCAGTCTCAGTCCAGTGATGGTTTGCTTTTCATATTCTGCTGACTACTTCGCGCTGCTTGTGTTTTGTGTACACTGTATGCACATTTTTGAAGCGATGACTTACAGCGATTAATCTACTGACGAGAGCGCAAAAAAAAGGGGAGCAGAGGGAGTCCACACTCACGACGACCATGATGATGATGATGAGGATGATGGAATACTGGACGGACCTTTTCGACCGTGGAGATACGAAATACAATATATTTCGGCCTTCTAAAGAGAAATCATAATACAAAACAGTCAGCTTGAGCAGTGACGAGCGAGAGAGCGGGATACCAAGAGAACCATTCCATGATCCCGATGATGATGTTGGGTAAATGATAAAAAATTAACCACGCCATGCATTGGCATGCTCGACATGGACCCGAACAGTCCGTTCGATATATATGTTGCTGCAGCAGATGCAAAAGAGCGCTTGCCCGCGGAGTCCACTAGTGGGTCAGGCGATGGTGGATAGACACGAGAATGTGGTACCTTAACAGCGGCGATTGGGCACGAGTGCGCCGCCTCGGATGAGATCTCACGTTAAGGGTACAACATTTTTCCAGGTAATGTCCTACGGCCGGGGTTGCCAATTCTTTCGACAGTAGTATTTTTTTTTTTCTTCAAAAATTTGTTCTTTTTTTATGGCCCACTACACAACCCATTGTGGGCAGAGCTTTTTCAAAAATCCCAGGAAAAACTGGCCCCACGGGAAGTCCAATTTCTTGAGCATTATGCTGTTTAGCACTTTATTCTGAGTTAAGGTATAGAAGGCCGTCAGTTCAAGAGCCGAAAGTAGTCAAAATCTGCTACTACTACACAGGTACAGTGCAGACTGATTTGACAAAGTTCTAGCAGCCAAATTGACAGCCCCTCCCTAGACCTGTATTGCTGTACAAATTATTTAATACTTTAATTTATCCTACAATTTGGCAACCCTCGTCCGTCACATCATGTTGCATTATTGCTCATATATGAGCCGAGCACTCAAACGGAGAACAAAAAGCAAAAAGAGGATGGATATGCCAACATTGGAGCCCTGTTATTAACTTGTCGTTTTCGAAAACAAGATGAGAAACGATTAATGCTCGTGGCCAATTTCGCTGTGCTATAGAGCGCACAGCACCAGTACCATCACCATTCCGCTGAACGACGACAGTGATGTTGCGGGTTCTGTGCAAAACGAGAAAGCAAAGTAACTGCTGTATAGAATCGCCTATATCGCGATATGGTTCCTCAGCTCGAATTCATGTTAATTCGGTTTTTTTTCAGTCTGTCATGCCAGCCCAATTGTGTCCCAGATGTGTGGAGACTGGAGACTGGAGAGTGCGGAACGGTCCAAAGGACTTGCAAGGGAAGGCATACGTTCTCATTCCTTTGCCATTCTGCAGCGCATTTTGGGTGTATGAAGATCATCGATTGGAGTCAGTTCAGTCGTCGTTCACATCATCATCCTCCTCCTCATCATCGTCATCGTCGTTGTTGTCGCTGCGCTCGTTAAGTTCGTCATGGGGTCCATGTGATCATTTCCATACACAAGTGCATACATACAGCGTTCGCTGCTGCAACTTGATGTCGTTCAGGTAGCCGCATAATTTAGCTGCAATTAAGCAGCGAGATTCATGCTCCAGCAGTGGAAACCAGGTGAGGACTGAGAAAGAACATTGAAATCGGCGGCGGCAGCGGATAAGTCATACCCCGCGACCTCGTATGTTATTACTGAGCCAATAATTCATTATCAGGTTGTTAAAGTCGTTGGGTATTATTTTTTTTTTTGTTCAGCTCCTTACCTCGGTAGGTATGCATTGGTTTGAGGTTGTAACGCGAGCGAGTGCGCGCACGCTTGAGCTCTCCTCGCATCGAGCGCGATCCTCGGTTGTGTTTTCATGCGTGAGCAACAATTGGTTGAGGTCTAAATTGTCTTTAAGAAGGACGGATTGGACCGGAGACTGGCCAACTAACCACCGACCGTCCAATGTGGAATTGTGTGTTGACAAGATAATGATGTGAGTCATCCGGTTTGGGGAGAGATAATTGGTTAACAAATAGGCACCTATCAGCCAGGTGATTTAGCAATGATCCGCGCGGGATGGAGGCCATCTTTTATTCCGTTTTGCCTCGTATATGCATTGCAGTTGTGGGAACGTAGTTCTTGCTGACCACCCTCTGCTGCAGAATGATGTTCAACATGACTTTTGGAATATTTTATAGATGGCGGACGATCCTTTATCTTATATAGCGATAACCTTGCACAGTCATTGTGCCCTGTGAGGAGTACCGCCAGAGAGTGGGCACCAAAAATGTGCCACATCATCGTAGGGGTTGGCCGGCCCAGACACTGGCTAAAGTGAACCGAATAATGATTGAAAGTTTTGGGCGATTTTCAAGAATCACTCTATACCATGTGGCAGTGCGGCACCCTTCAGCAGGACAATTGAATTGTTTTCGATTCGAAACTGAGTGTCCGAGGGTGTGGAAATAGACAATAGACAGATGAAAGTGTGTTTATGGAACGTTATGCAGGGAGAGAGTGCATTCGCGACGCATGATGGCACTTCAAAGGGGGTAATGGAAGTCATTGTGGTTTTTGTTCTCCTAAAATGAACAGAACACTAATGGATTGGTACTTTTAGGTTATCAAAATACACAGAATGTGTCTACTTCGTTGCACTGTTTACTGCTCACAAAATGTTCTCACTTAATGTGTGAAAATTGGAAATTATTCAGAAATGTTTCGTAATTTATATAGAACTCTCTTGCACGTTTTCACGTCTTATTTTTTTTGTCTTTATGTCTGTAGAATGTTTTTATGTCCCTAGCATCTCTAATGTGTTTAATACGTCCTTACGTCTTCTTGTTTCTAATATTTCATCATCTCTCTAATATCTCTTTATGTCTCTAATACGTCTTCTTGTCTCTAAAATGTCCTTACATCTATAGTAATGTCTTCAGCTCTCTATCATCTCTTTATTCCTCTATTACGTCTTTTATCTGTAATATATCTTCTTGTCTCTGTTATGCCTTCATGTCTCTGGTAGACTTTCATGTCTTTTACATGTCTCCAACATGTCTCCATGTCTCTAGTTCGCGTCTCTATGTCTCCATGCCTCTAAGATGTCTTCATGTCTCTAATATGTCTTTATGACTCTGGTATGCCTTCATGTCTCTAGTGTTTCTTTTTTTGTCTATGTAAATGTCTTCTTATCTGAAATATATTTTCATGTCCTTAAAATGTCTTCATGTCTCTTATATGCCAGTACGTCCTCTTAGCTTTAATAAGTCTTTATTGTTCATGTATTCAAAATATTCTTATGTCCATAATATGTCTCCTTGTCTCTAATATGTCTCCAGCTCTCTATCATCTCTTTCTTTATCTAATACATCTTCTTATCTCTTGTATGTCTACTTATCTTTGTTATGCCTTCTTGTCTCTGGTAGACGTTCATGTCTCTAACATATCTCTATGTCTCTAGTTCGCTTTCATGTCTCTACTGCGTCTTTTTGTCTCTAAGATGCCTTCTTGTCTCTAGTATGTCCTCATGTCTCTTCGAAAAATATACAACCTAAAATTACATCCAGTCGACCGAACCTTGTGGCATCCCAGCATTTTTGGTAAAGAAAATAAGTACCTATGCATCATAATTCATACTGCGCGCTGAGTAGAGTGCATGTATTCTTATACCCACTTTACACTAACCCAGCCGCCATACGACTTTCCATATAATAGACCCTTTAAATGGAATCACTTGGGTGTTGTCAATTCCATTCCAGCTCCATCTACCACCGGCCTGAATCACCGGACACCCCCGCACCAAAAACAGATGTTCGTACTCCTACTTGTGCAATAATTACCAACGTCTGCTTGTTTCAACATCACTTACAAATGCCTGCCCAAATTCGGTATTTAACGCAACAATTATCTAGGTGCGTTCCATCATACCTACCTAAGTACATTCCAAAAATTGGTGCGCTTCACCGAACTACAAACATTCACTCCCTCGAACGTCCCACTCGCACTGGCAGGCAACAACAAATAAACTCCACAATCCGCTCCACATCCCAACTATCACTGCAAATCACTTTCAGCTCGAATGCACCTTGAATTCATTTCTCTCTCCATTTCAATAATGTTTATCGTATTTTTTTGCCTCCCGTCTCTTTCCAGGTGAGTTAATCCGCCAACAATTCATTTCAACCTAAATCAGCGGTAAGTGCTAAACCTGACATATATTCTCATAATAAAATGTTTTAACATAAACAAGAACCGAAATGCCAAAAGGAGTGGGTGAAGGAGGAGTGCCTGTGCAACGAAATTTCCAACCGCATAATTTGCATTGAACTGTGCGAGCTCGAGCTCTCGCTGGCTGCTGCTACGCGATAATCAACCGTAACCGAGCGAGAAAAAAACACAAAATACAAACCAGCCCAGCTGATCTCTAACGAAGTGAAATAAGATCCGACAAGCCATACAGACAGCCAGACAGACAGATAGTGGAAACCCCCAACCATAGCAGACAGGATGAAAATTTAAAAAAGAAAGAAAGAAACGCTCGTCTATGGAATGAATGTGAGTTGACATTCAACAAATCAACTTTATCTCTCCGTGTACACTACACTCAGATACTAGCCTTGAAGATGCAGATATAGATAGATTTGCTTTTCTTCTTCTGTCTGAGGAGCAAAAGAAGAGCACTGGAGCTCCACCCGAGGTAGTGGTAGCCCGCGCGATCTAACACGACGAAGAACAACCATCATGTCTGCAGTATATAGTGACCGGCCGGCCGGCGATCGCTGCCCATCAACCTTGTTTCGAATGTTGTCTGTTCGCGTTTCACAATGTTATATGCAAATCGGAGGAGCGCGCGAATCACAAAAAAAAAAAAAAAAAAAAAAATCGAAAAAAGCCTGGTAGGCTAGGACGCTTCCAACCGTTTCAACCGACCGGCCTCACACAAGACAATGCATTTGTTTTATTATCACTTGTTATACACACGTATCACTGGGTGATACCAAGTAAACTCCTGCCGCCGCCACCGACGGCCATTCACTGGTGGAACCTGAGAGATAACTATCAAGCATCCGTGACGGATGCAGAGTGGAGTGTGTTGTGATTTTTCCACAATGATCATCAACCACCGCCGGCCGTGGCAAGGACAAGGACTGCAGCCCCAGCAATTCCTTCTTCAGACGATTTTATTGTTTTGTTAATTTTGTCGGTTTAGGAACGGACACAGAAGCTCCACCACAAAAAAACCTCAAAGCGATTTTGTACCCAAACTACTGATGAGTAAAGTGAGAAGGTTGCAAAGGGCAGTCGGCTGCATAGAAGCGCAAATGTGGAACAGTGCAAAAAAAATAATAATAAAGAAACAATCGGACTATGTATACACATGGTAGACTGACTTTACGCAGAATGGGGGGTCATACTCGTTTTATGGGGATTCGCCTCAGATGTGTACAGGGTGTATCTGTTTTGTTAAAAGTGCATTTATTTGTCATGAAAATTAAATGAATAGGAGGGGAGTCAAATAGACCCCTGGACCCCTCCTTTTGCGGCGCCTTTGGTACTTTTTCCTAAACTGGTGAAATGACATTTAAAGGGTTTGATATGACATTCATATTTATTGAAAAAAGCTCGCCAATGCATTTCCTTTAAAAATCTATCAGAAATTCAATTCAAAAAATTTGTTGAAAAAATTGTTTACGGGTTCAAAAAGTTTCTTAAAGCTATTTGCTCGAAGAACTCTTGTTTCTTTGTGAAAAGAGCCATTAAAATTGTTTAATTTTTGCTAGACCATACATAGTTTATTTTAAAAAAAAACACGAAAACGGTTCTAGCCTACCTTACGCTGTTCTTTTTGTATATGGATTTGAATTATTTAATTTTCTCAGAAAAATATAGAGCTTAACAAAGAGCAACTTTAGGTATTTATTTCAGTGCAATTGGCCGGCTTTTTGAACAGATTTTCGTGGTGATATTTAGAGCGCTTTTTGCGACTTTTTAAAGGTGTTTTTCGGACTACTTTGCGACATTTTTCGAGGAGTTATTCGAGGCGTTTTCGATGTTGTTTTTGGGCTTTTTGTGTCGTGTTTCGAGCAGCTTATTGGGACATTTTTGAAAGCGTTTTTTCGAGGAATTATTCGAGGCATTTTCGATGTTGTTTTTGGGCGTTTTGTGTCCTGTTTTTTGAAAGCGCTTTTCGATGAGTTATTCGAGGCGTTTTTGATGTCGTTTTTGGGTTTCTTGTGTCTTGTTTCGAGCAATTCATAAGGAATTATGTAAAGCAGTCATTGGAATATTTTTCAGGGCAATCGGCAGGCTTTTTGGGCTGATTTTCGTGGCGTTATTTAGAGCGGTTTTTGTGACATTTTGAAAGTGCTTTTCGATACGCTTTGGGTCATTTTTGAAAGTGTTTTTCGGGGAGTTTATCGAGTCGTTTTCGATGTGGTTTTTCGAGCGTTTTGTGTCGTGCTTCGAGCAATTTCTTGGGATTTATTTAAAGAGGTCTTAGTTTTATTTTCCAGGGCAATCGGCAGGCTTTCTGGGTCGTTTTTTCTGGCGTTATTGAGAGCGGTTTTTGGGACGTTTTTAAGGTATTTTTTGGTACGCGTTTGGGGTATTTTTAAAAGAGTTCTTCAATGCGTTTTTGATACCGTTTTTGGGCGTTTTGTGTCGTGTTTCGAACAGTTTCATGGGATTTATTTAAGGCGGTCTTAGGAATATTTGTCAGGGCACTATTAAAATCGGTCTTGGGAATATTTTCTGGCATTTTCAAAGCGTGTTTTAATTTTTTTTTCTGTCGGTTTCAGGGCGGCTTATTTTGGGTTTAAAGTGAATGAAGATTGACCTTTTTGTTGTGTTTATTTTTACTGAACATTAAGCTAGAACACCCTGTATTTCGAACATGCTATGTTCTGCTCATATTCCCCAAGAACTATCTACCAAGATCTGAGAAAGTTCCACAGACTGGTTTCGATGGAATAAGGTCACAAAGACGAATTGTTCTAAATTTAACCTTTTAGTAGAAAGCTATTTGCAGAAGCTCACAAAAAATGTAAAGACTAACGAACGTAGTTTTGGCAAATGTGACCAATTATGTAAGCCTCACCCGCCATCAGATACCATGCATCTGAGAGCTAGTATCAAAGCAAATCGTATCTTCAGTCGTCGGTGTTCAGCGAAGAACCTTTCCCAAGAAATCTATACGGCTTCTTAAGGATCTGTGCCTCTACTTTTCCACATTTTAGTAATAAAAATACCCAGCGCAACCTCCAGTAAAGCTCCCAACTAACCACCCATCAAGGCGACTCACAGTCACAAAACCGTCCCATTCACTTCACATTCCTTTGACGGATGCCATAACTCTGACGAAATGGTGCACAAACCAAACAAACCATACAAATCGAACAAAAACTAATTCTAAAGGAAGAAATATATGCCTGCAACCTATACGAACAAGATTTCACTGCCAGATCTGGCGCGCATGCAAAACGAACGACATCCACAGCGATTCTCGTGATTAAATTAAAACCACAGTCGCAGACAAAAACGAAGAAGACATCAGGGCCGGCTGTCAATCCGCCACAGGTGAGACGAAACAAATGTGACTAAGCAATCGACCAGAACAAATTCAAGTCCGAAATGAGCCTCTGCACAGCCCCCTGAGCTATCCAAATCAAAAGCAAATATTTTGACTAAAGGCGAAATGACAGACCACATCATCTATCCGAGGCTTGATTGATACATCGCGTCTTAGGTCTGCAACTAGCCCTCGGCGGCCGGCGGCGGTTCGGTCTAGGACACGCCCAGCGTTTGGTCGGCTACCGCTCCCAGTCACACATCGACACACGGCCGGAACCGTGTAACACTTCTTGGGGGAAGCAGTTGGCCGGGGCCATTAATTGCCCCCTCCAGACGGTCTGTGGTGGAATTTTAAAAATCTATAATTGCATTAAATGTCAATCTGTCATGCGGTCTGCACAAATCATCATTGCCATCATCATCGTCGTGGAGAGTGAAGCCCGAGCGGGCTGTGAACCGCATCAAATATAGCGTGGAAATTATCTCTCCTAAAGGATGCGAATGAGACACCGGTTATGGTTCTTAGTTCTTAGACGGAGCTGGCTCGCCGATGATTTATGACGTTTGTCGGATAGTTTTTGTCTAATGCATGTCTTCTGATGCGCCCAGACAAGTTCTCCGGCACATATGGATTCTGTATGTGCGTTTGTGTGTGATGAACTTGACCGATGCTGGATGGAATCCTGCCGATTGATTGCCAACGATTAGTTGCTAATCCTGTTTTTGTTTTGATGGATATATTAGTGGGTATTTGCGATAGAGATGGAATGGAGTGCGCCCTGCCGACGCGACGCGGGTTTTATGCGTGTGTGATGCGCCGCGTCTTTGATTCATTTGATGGGGTTTTGTATTTATGAAGTGGATGGATGGGGTTTGTTTTTTACCGACGCAGATCAAGTGAATATGGCTCATTGGGACTTTGGCTATAATTTCTATCTGAGGTCTGAAATAGGAGTTTCCTACCTACGGAGCGGTAAATTGCATATAATTTTTGAGAAGCTTCCTCCTTGTTTGGTCAATTATGTTGTCAGGTCTCAAAGGCGGCCTAATTAGGCACCGGGATGATGTGTAAGGCGATACCTGGCTGTCATTCAGTTAACGAACGTTTTCCGGGTTTCATATTCCAGTTGGCGCAGCAGCGTATCACCCATGTGGTTGATGCGGGGACGAATATTTTGCGGCTAAAAGTGCATTTAGGGAGACTGCTATGCGGAATCAAATTGGTCCGGTGCGGTGTAATAAGTATGAGCTGGGGTTACTCCATATTGAAAGAAAGTTAATTCGTTCGCCAGAGTGGAAAATAAAACACAAGGTCTGTAGGTGAAGGAATATCAAAAGGGGATGGAACAGTTTTTGGACCATCAACATCTGGGAAGTTTGTTGAAAAAAAATCTATAACCTTCGTTTTAAGAAGTGTCATTTACAGAGAGATCGTCTTATAGATATAATCTACCTCTTTTGGGCTTCAGTACGTAGGACTTCTTGTGTTTTGGGCCATTTTTCATAGCTTCTTTTGGGGCGCTTTTTTATTACATTTTTGGGACGTTTTTGAGGTGTCCTTTGGGACGTTTTTAGCATAATTTACCGTGCGTTTTTGAATCGTTTTTCATATCGGTTTTTCGAATATTTTTCAGGCGGCTTTCGAAGTTTTTGTGTCTTTTTGGGGGTTTCATGTTATCATATTTTCGAGCTCTTTTTGGAAACTTGTCGGTGTCATTTTTAGAGCAAGTTTTCGCTAGGCATTTTGAGAGGGATGATTCAACTTCTTTGTGTCGTTTTCGGTCTTTTTTTTCGGTGGGTTTCTTGACGGTTTAGGGACGTTTTAACCGCAATTTTTTTCTAAGCATTTCTCAACTTTTTTGTGTTGTTATCGGTGTCTGTTCGGTGGTTTTCTTCGCGGTTTTAGGGAGGTTTTTGTCGCAGGTATTTTTTGGCGTTTTTTTGTCGTTTTTCATGACTTGTTCTTGCATAAATATTTGTAGTGGTTTCGGAGAGTTTTTCTGTGCATTTTTTTAAATTTTTTGTGTCGTATCGGTTTCTTTTCTGTGGTTTTCTTTACGGTTTTCGGACCGTTTTTTTTCCCCGTTCTTGTGTCATTTCATGACGGGTTTTTGGATACATCTGTGAAAGTTTTTGAACGTTGTGTGCGGTGTTTTTTTAACTTTAGTTTTTATGGCGGTTTAGGGGTGGTTTTAGGCAGTCATTGAACTTTTTTCTTTTCGATATTTCTGCCATTTTTTGTGTGTCGTTCAGACGTTTTTTTGTTGGGGCTTTTTTTTCTGTAGTTTTTAGAGCGTTATTTGCGACATTTCTGTTGATGTTTTTGGGACGTTTCGGTGTCGTTTTTTGGGTCATTATTTGGAACGTTTTTATAGTATTTTTGGGGCATTTTTATAAGCGTTTTTTGAATCGTTTTTAAATTCGATTTTTGGTAAGTTTATTTGGCATGTTTGTGTCATTTTGCAAAGCGTTATATGGGACGTTATAGACGTCATTTTTTGGGGCTTTCTTGTGCCATTTAGCGATGAGTCATTTGGGGAGTTTCTCGAGACAGTTTAGGGACTTTTTGCGAAGCATTATTTAGAGCGTAATAAGAAATATTTTAATATTCTCCTATGGTGCGTTTTTCGGGGCGTTTTCGTGGATTATATGGGTCTGTCTTTTGGCAAGTTTTGCTGGGACGTTCCTCTTGATACGTCTGTCTTTGGGATGCCAATTTGTCAATTTAGATCCCACTTAAACAAACGAGTCAATATGAGTGCAGATAACTGCGATTCTCAGTAACATTATGGAGAAATCAATCGAAAGAAATCGCTCTCAAATTAAATAAATAATCAACTATAAATTTCCAACCGCCTATTTGTACCTTACGACATTACAAATGCGTTAAATATTCAAATACCGAAATACCAGCAAAATCCCTCACTCATTGGCAACCTTTTTAAAGATTTTCCCACCCAATTACCGCTTCGCTCAGCCCTCTTCACGCGAACATTCCCGTAAAACACCACCAAGTAATTATTACCTTGCGTCATAAGCTCAATTGACCATAAACCAATAAAAACCGGAGAGGAATTTGCATGATCCTTTATATTAAAAAAAAAAAAAACCCAACCCCCTCTCTCTTCCATCAGATGATACCTGCCCGACTTTGATGATGGCCAAGCAAATCACGCAAGTGCTGGGCATCATTTTAATTCGTTATTTTCATACAAACCGTATTTTTTGTTTGAAAACAATTTTTTTAATTTTTTTTATACACGCCAGAAGGCAAAAAAGCAAGCACACTGAGTGAAACCATCAAATCGTGTTGATCGATATCAGAATCACGATCCATTAAAGAAAGACTCTGCCGCGCTGCTCGCAACAAAGCGCAAACCACCGAAACCGACACTGTATCAAATTTCGCCCTCATCTCATCTCTTTCGGCGAGAAGGAACGTTTCTTGTGCTCTTTGTTAATTTTCTTCATTTTTTTTTTTTTTTTGGAGGTTGAAACACTTTCATGGCCAAGAGGCGCGCAAACAAGACAAAAGCGAAAAAATGTGACCCAAAGAGAAGCACACAAGAACGCTGGTCCGGTCACCATCTTCTTGTGGGCTGTTAATTAATTTTCTCACATCACCGCAGCCTTAGAAATGGTGGAAGATGGCAAAAAGCGCATAACACTATATGTCCGGGGCACATATCGCTCAGCAAAACAAATGACAGGTGTCAGTCTGTGGGTTATGCATCATTTGTTCCCCCCCGAGCTTGTGGACTGCGGAGCGTGGGGGTCGTCTCTTTTGCTTTATGGGCGCCATCCACAACGCACCCACTTTGGTTCTAATTTTTTTTTTCGGTCAATTTCAGGAAGATGCCTTATCGGTTGCGTTCCCCAATTGGGTATCTCCGCTAAGACAGGGCTATTTATCCAGAGCGGACTTGCCGCCTGATTTGAATTAATTTCGCTAGTTAAGGTGATCAGATTGTTTATTTTTTCGTCGTCGGTTCCCCATCATTTCTCGGAAATCTCTTTTTTTCTTCTCGTTGTGATAAATGTTTCACGGAGATTTATCGTTGGGATTGTGGTGGATTTTTTTTTTCGTTAAATCATTTAGTCAATTTTGAGACAAAGTGCTGATATGGTCAGCCATAAATGAGTGCGATAACGTCGACTGTCATTTATGAACTGATGATGTTTGATAGAATCGGGGAGAGGACTTTTTTTGTTCAGTTTTTTATGCAAAAGGGAATGGTAGATTTACGCGCTTTAATCTGCCGGGCGATGAGGTGTTTAATTAGAACTGTGTGACTGATTTACGAGTTCATTAAGCGATTTAAATAATTTTTTATTTCGGACGCACAAAGTGCTATTTTAGTGGTTGGAGCTGGGGCATGTTCAAATGGTGATAAACTGTCAAAGAGCTTAACGACAGTGGGTAAAATGTGGACACTCGGGTTCAAACTAAAATTGTTGAACGTATTCCTAAGGGGCAGGCGAAAAATTCCCCCGAATTCATAAAGTATTTGATATATGTGATTCTGAAAAGTTTTAATAACCCAATTGACTCCCACTCATCCTCCAGCTACCCTGAAGTAACTTCCTATTGAAATAAGTATTTTCTTTGTCAAAAATCATAAAAAAAATCAATCATAGAAAATTGTCTTCTGTGAAAATATGATATGGGAGCCCCGCAAGGTTGTTTACTCTCAGCGCTACTTTTTGGTGTTATAATATTTTCTACAAAAATGTTTCCTTAACTTGAATAGACAATAATTTGCTCCTGCATTGATTAAATCATTGAGAATTTAATTCCGTAAAAAAAGCAATCTTAAAGTTTCTGAATTGTTGAGAATGGTAACGCCCAAGGTGGGTAACGTTGCCCTGTACTTTTTGTAGTACATCAAGTGTCTGCCGAAATTCGCTACTGCCTTGCAGAAATCCTTCGAAACTCGGTAGATGCAAACCAGTCTTGCTTATTTTTTAAACCTCAAAACTGGTGTCCCATCATGTAGTCTACTTTGACCCGTACTTTTTTAGAGTGAACTGATTTTCTATCCGCTTTTCCCGATTCATTTAAAATTGCATGATCAACACTTTCCTTGGAAAGTCGCAAAAATTAAGTCCTTCTTTTTTTTTATATGATTGATAGGATTTGTTGTTCTATCGAAATTAATTTGGCCTATAGTCCCACAGTTTTATCAGCTCTGATTGGTAATTTTTGGTAGTGAACAAAACTACCTTACTTTGCCTATGTCTTGAAAAACCCGTTGACTCACAACCGTCATGGAGTGTATGCCATAAATTTGACGATTATTTAAAAATGTGTGTTCTCCCAAAGTTGGGGTCCCACTAGGTAGTCAACTTGGACCAATACTTTTTGCAGTGCAAATTAATAAAGCAGTGCAGTTAGTAAAGAAGTGCACATCGTGAGGTTTTTTCTATGGACTTATCAACTTGGGTTGGAGGTCCAATTAGGGGCACACACTTTTGATTTCCTACGTAACAAGTCCTCTCCTTTTTAAGGTCCTTTCGTTTATAAATGGGGAAGGACGTACATTTAGGTAGTTGCACCTTTTCCTAAGATTCCTTAACTATCTTCATGGCTCATACAACAAATATCATTCCGCCAAATGAGTGAACCAGAAAACCTAGTTACCGCCTCACAGAAAAATCCTCCGCCACATGCACTCCGCACATACCCACCATAACCATTCCACCTGAGAGCGCACTCTTCCATGTGAGCAAACGATTCATTTGCCACCCATGTTAACGGCTTCAAAATTACACCTAATTCGATGATTAACTGATTCGATAAGACCGCATTATCGCACCGACACGATACCCATTTCCAATCTATTTGCCATGCAATAGGTAATCTGCCATCCGTTAGAAAAAAACAAGAACCGGAAGATGCATGCTTTCCACCGAAAACACACACTCTTTCCAATTTTCACCAAACATGCAATAAACAACCGCAGCGGGACTTGCAAATTTCCCGCATACGCCTGCCCGCCCTTTCGGCGCAGCACTAAAGTAATATCTCATTAAGGAGGCGTGGTCCCGTACAGTTTTGTATGTGTACGCGCCGCGTCTGACCGTTTTAGAGCTACTATGAAGGCGATCTAAACCGCCTGATTGCACGTTGGCGTGTATCGCAGGAAAGAAAAAACGTCTTTAATGATGAATTTTATTTTTTGCTACTTGGCGGAAAGGTGAGCGCGCGCGCGCGTTCCACATCGCTGGGCCAATTCATTAAATTTACCAAAGCTGCGAGGACCGCGAAGCTTACTTTAGTGTGGCTTTCTTGTAGGAGATGAGAAAATTATTAAATTTAATTAGTTTATGAGAATTTATCGCTCCGTACATCAAATAGGAGGAGTTCGAACTCTTCCGCGCAGATATGACGTTTTGGGGGAAAGATGCAGCGAAGCGACGTAAATTATAGAAGAAGACGACGGAGATGATGTACGTTTCAGGAAGACAAAACACAAACACACACACATACACACGGAAGAGTGAATGCACGTGTAGACAATGCAACAATAATGTCTAATAAATCATGTTTTTGCCGGCACGGTTGTTCTTGGGGAGATGATCCATGGCGATGGCAATGGAATCGGGATCTTGGGAGTGATCGAAGAGGAAGCGATCTGAATTGGAACAGGATAATAAATTTCTCAAGCGCAATTGTTAATTTGAAAATAATACACAAGAGTTTTCTGTACGGCCGAGTCCTGGTGCGGAGCCGGAGAGTTGTAAATCTCGCGTAGCGAAAAACTCCTGAGAGTTGTGTTGGTCAATTTATGCTTCCTTCGGGTGGAAGTCGAATGCGCTCTAGTAATTGGAAGTGTCGTTGAGGAGGGATATAGTCAGCGGTAGTTTGAAGATGAAGGCTATCTGGTCTCGGCTCTTGGGTTGACAGTGTGGTTGCCAGGGAAGGAAACTGTTTCATTCAGTTTGTTGTGATAAATTGGAAGAGATGGACTTAAAATGGAGTTGGTGGCGATTTAATATTTTTTACTAAATTAATCCAGCCAACAAGTCGACTTACAGCAATCTTCGCCATTTCCTAATTTGGCATTTTACGACTTTTGAAAGTACAGGAACAAAGAAATCGCAACATTTTACCTAAAAAAGTTTGAACCGAAAGTACAGGGTCTCTCAACAAAGATTGCAATAAAACTAAACAGCTCAGGGATGCGTCGAAAACCACACCAAAAACACATAAAAAACGTTTCAAAAACACGTTGAAAAACTCTTAAAAAATTCTCGGAAACACTTCAAATAAATTGTCAAAAACATCTTGCAAAACACGTGGGAAACGTGGCGGTCTCTCATCAAAGCTCGCACTGCAACAACACAGCTTACGGATGCGTCGAAAAGCACACCAAAAACTCGTAAAAAAACACATAAAAAAACGTATCGAAAACACGTTGAAAAACTCGTCAAAAACTCTTTGGAAAACTCTTTAAAAAAATCCTCGGAAACACTTCAAATAAATTGTCAAAAACATATTGAACAATACGTCAGAAACGTGGCGGTCTCTCATCAGAGCTCGAACTAAAATAACACAGCTTAGGGATGCGTCGAAAAGTATACCAAAACACATATAAAACGTGTCAAAAACACGTTGGAAAACTTTTAAAAAAAAGACTCAGAAAACACTTCAATTAAATTGTCAAAAACATATTGAAAAATACGTTGGAAACGTGGCGGTCTCTGATCAAAGTTCGCACTAAAACAACACAGCTTAGGGATGTGTCGAAAAGCACACCAAAAACTCATCAAAAACACGTCAAAAACACGTTGGAAAGCTCTTTAAAAAATCCTCAGAAACACTTCAAATAAATTGTCAAAACCATACTGAAAAACATATCGTAAACGTGTCAAAAACTTGTCTAATGCTTTAGCAACGAATCGGTGTTACTTCAATGAACCCCATGATAGCTGTCATTCTATAAGCCCAGAAATTTGTTGGTTCATATAATACGTTTTGAGGACGTTTATCAAGAGTCCAGCTCTCTTTTTGTTATCAAAATGCAGAGTTTAAGTGTTTCACAGTCAGTTTTCTAAATAATTTGTTAAAGTGGCGCGATGTTGGTGTTTCTAAACGACACTTGCTTTTACTTTAGTGACGTCATTTCTACCCTGTTTTGCACCCGTTTCGCTAAGGTATCGGCTATCCTACAGCTTGTAGTATTAAAGCGTCGCCGTCGTTTAAAAAAAAAAAAACAAAATATTTGCAGCAAGCTTTAATTTGTGTGACGTATAAATTGAAGCTTTGTTTAAAATTGTTCTTCGTCATTTAGTATAGTGCACAAAACAATATAGCTTCGTAAATATTTTATGGCATTTAAAATCTAGGCGTAATTTCCCCTTGCAGTCCATACTGTCGCCGGTCCCCCTATATTACACCATAGTTGCAATCGTCCTTTGCTGCTATTTGCTGATTTGATATATGCACTCACTAAATTGATGGTCTTCGCAAGCGAGTCTATTCGGTCGTCTATCTTCTTCGTCGTCGTCGGCAATTGACCACCATCGGAGCTATGCACCAGTGGACCAGCAACGGCAGCAGCAATATCAATGGCGCTCTGTGCACCCAAACAGCAGCGGCAGGTATAACATGTCTGGCAACAGGTCCATAACTAATATGAATTGGCCCATAAGAAAAAGCCAGACCGCAGAAGGCCACGCAACTGTATAGATATCGGGATCGGGACCACCGCCACTTATTGGCGAAAAAATAATTCACTTCGACTGCATCATCGCGTCGGTCGTTTGCATGTTGCCACAGTTGCAGTAGTTCGAATCGATCCAATTTGGCATGCGCACAAAGAGCCATGCTTATATTGGAATATGACACATGTGCACCTTCGTGCACAAGACAATGTGGCAGGCAATCCTCTGCGCCATGCAGTCACGTTGTCATTTTTTATGATTATTAATGTTGGCCATTCAGTTTTTATGATTTGTCTTGTAACGGATTGGATGGTAGGTTGATCCGTCTGCGCGCCATCTGTGAGTCAGAGTCGGAGACAATTGTCGCTAATTAATAAGATTAACTCGTTGTGGTAGGGTTTGGTTTCAATTAATTCGAACGGATGAAAGTAACAAGGAGTACTAATTATTATATTGGCAACATGAAGTCTCCTGCGATATGTGGCGTAATAACTACCTCCGTGTATGCATTGATGATGGTTGTGGTAAACTTAATGATAGAGTCGGGGAGGTGTTTTTTTTTTGTTTGTGCTCTCCGCGAGACCTACACTGCTTGGAAGACGATCTTCGTCGAAGTCATTTGTTGTGCTGTTATGTTGGAGTATGGTGGATAATTTGTCTTGCTGGAGATGGTAGGTAGCGAAGAGATTTACTGGTTAGAGGAGGTGCCATCCAATTCGGTAGACGGTGCACTTTTTAATTGCCGTGGTCGGGGTGGCGCTTTATTTTTTGGTTGGAAATTTTAAATGCAAAAATGGAAGAGAGCGGCTTCGAGTGCGTCGTCAGCAACTGTTTACTGCCATCCACATTTTTTTTCTGGGAAAAAATCAGTGTCATCTGCTGTCTTGGAGGGTGGAAATGGAGTTCAGCGATTAATCCCCACTCTTATTCAAAAAGATCGACAACAATACACGCACTCAAACGAGTCGTCAACTGATTGACAAGTCCGTTTAAAGACAAAGCTTCGATAGCTCAACACAAGCAAATGTTTTTGGGAAGACTGACCTTGGGACCCGTTTCTCCAATTGGTTCTCTTTAGTAACCATGACCTGCAAAAGATGGAAGCGGTTAAGGACATCTTTCTTTCAGGCAACGCCATCGCGCACAATTATTTCAATTTCAATTTCAGTGAGCTTTACGTGCCCAAACGACTTCGTTCTTCTGCAACTCAAAGAAACACCCATTTGTGGTATCAAATGCCGTCATGTTCCCGAATGGTGTATGATCACATTTCCACCTCCATTTAGGACCCTTCTCCGTTTTCTTCAAAAAACACGTGCACACAAGGCACACCTGCTACCCATATACACGAACCCTATTCGATATGCCCAAACGGCGCAAGAGTATCCAGTGTCTAAGCCAAACCACCGATCCAATTGTAATCCTTCGCCTTCCATTTAACACTCACTTAACGCCACCAAACGGAACACCGGTATTTGGTCACGTCCCAACAATGGTAAACAACGACTCCTGTGGTCTTACACTCCCGTCTTTGTCCAACCTCGAGAGCGAGGGGGATCTATATCTAATCTCACACTTGCCCCAAAAGCCGGGGACATATAAGAAGAGAACCCACTAACTAAATATCCACTTCTCGGTGTTTATGTGCAAAAGAAGCCTCCCTTCTGGTCATCGTCCGAGCAAGCTAATCACCGATGTAAACATCTGGCTTTTTGACATTTACCTGTTAGCTGAGGTAACCTCTACCACTCGTACACGAGTTCCACAAACTGAGAAAGCAGAGAGAGACGACACTCCACCGCATAGTGTGCTGGTGATCGTTTTTTTTTTCTTTTTTTTTTTAGTTAGCGTACAAGCAAATTAACGCCGAGTGGGACAGATAGAACCAGCGCCAGATGCCCTGGCCAATAATTTGTCATTTTTTGATGGGTTTTCCTTTTTCAGTGTCGCGTTTTGTTCTGTATCCAAATAGTGCACGATCAGATTCCGAAAATGGAATGAAATGAAACCCTAGATGTTGTCTTTAGTAGCTACGGAGAGCGAATGGTGGTCCGGAGGTACTCGTATCTCTGTTGTGAGTAAACATGGGTTGGGTCGGGCGAGGCCGCGACATACAACAAACAACACTCGCATGTATATTCTCATTCATTGAGGAAACATGATCGATCATTAATCACGCTCTGATCAATCACACTTGGAGTGGATTTTTCTGGATTTCGATTATTTTTGTTGACTATTTTCGGTTCCCAAGTTGTCACCTGTCTAGTTGGCATGATATGTCGCAGGCAACCGGTCGCTGTTGATATTAATCATATGTCAAACATGAGGGAGATGATCATGATCAGCATGATGTGATGTTGTATGCTCGCTGATGATGTTGTTCTGTTCTGTTCTGTGTCTGACCTGGGATGTGTGTCATAAAGATGGGATAGATACCGAGCGAGCAATTTGGGCTTTGCTCTTTGTTTTATCGTACGATTACCGTGCAGCGTTGAAGTAGTGGCACGCTTTGGAAAAAGTCTGGTCATTAAATGTGATATAAGAGGTCAGGGAACTAGTTTTACGTGCGGCGCTCTCTGGTCTTTTGTTTGATTCATTTAAAACAGACAGGCGCACGTATTCTGAGGGCAGTCACGGAGTTGTACAACTTGCTGGCCGCTTAGTGTGACCTATTTTGGAGAACGATGCATGAATAATAGGCAACTTCTTAGTGGTCTTGATAATGAGGGGATTTTTCATAAAAATTGTGAGAAGCAGGACCGGATTCTTTAGAGAACCTTTTATGGATGGGTACTAAGTGCAAGAAGATCTACAAAGCTTGTTTTAGATAGCTAGAGTTTGCACAGTCATCGAAAGTAGTCACATAGTTCTAAGTTTGACTTTAAGGCTTATATCCATCTATATCAGTCAGTCTATATTTATCAGGGAGGACTGATCTGTAGACAGAGATCGGAAATCACGTAAAACGATGTGTTGTATTTATCTGAAAATTGGCTCAAACATATCCAACCCACTCTGCCGTAATGGTCTGAATGATATCTCGTACTCTTGCGTTAAGTTTGTTTGAAATACCTTAAGCAGCAGATAAACCCACACTCGCTTCTAGACAGGGTCGCATAACATGGCCAGTGCTCTTTCTCTGGGAGAATGTTGAGCGAATTTCATCTGATTATTTTAATTTATTGAATTTAATTGACTTTGGTTGACGTTAGTTGACTTTGGTTGACTTTGACTGATTTTAATTGACTTTCAATGTCATTAAATAAATTTGAGTGTCGCCCTTTAGAAGGTTTTTTTGGCATTAATTGACTTTGAGGGAATTTATTGACTTTGGTTGACTTTAATTCACTTACTGATTTTTATTGAATTTTACTGATTTTCAAAATAAATTTGTTTTATGGTAGTTTGACTGATTTAGATCGTATCTTTCAAATTCCAACGCTTGATCCTTACAAATGGACAGCTTTGAAATCGACATTATAAGCGATGTGATGATTTCTAGAGTCAAATTAAAAAAAAAAAATATTCTAATATTCAAGCATTTACGAGATGTGCTGCGAATTTTATCATCACCATCGGTTTTCTCTAATCCATATATATGTTGGGGAAGTCCTTTTTGAAGCGGGGTTTGTTGTGTGTTAGGAAAGGGATTTTTATAAGGTCGACGCCAAACTAAACTTAGGCTGATGTTGTCATCTGTTTAAAGAGGAACCCGATATTTTTGGACACTTTATGAACATCTAGAATTTTAGTCAGAGAAATTGTGCCGCCGAAGAGACCCACTTTCAAGGTTAAGTTCATCTATACAAAGTTATGGTAAATAAGACCACCTTCTCTTACGTTTATCTGTCTCTTTAATGGGAATCCTTTCGAGCACATTTTTCTATCAAATTCTACTCGTAGGATCATCTGAAACCTTGCGACTTCTGACTGCTATCAGATCGATGAAGTAAACCGAAGGATGAACGACCCAAATCAAACTTTGCTCATCTCCGATCTCCTTTTAGTGGTCAACCGTCGGATTTAATTCCCCGACTTGACCGATTCTCGTACCTCCCCACATTACTGAGCTCGTAGAGTTTGCATTACATCTTAAAAAAAAAAAAAAAAACCCAATTAAAATAACAGTTCAACATCCCGTCCCCATTTTACTACGAGCAATCAAGTTTAACTGATTTATTCCCTCCACGATAGCCGGCAATTACCGTCTGATCGGAGTACACCAGACACAAATAGTTCAAAACCGACCACTTAAGCCCTTAGGCATCAGCTTCAGCACTACAAACACAACTCAGCGGCAATAATTACCAACTCTCTGTAGATACACATACATACAGTCGAGGCAGCATCAAATTTTCTGACATTCAGTCAGTCCCAGACATCCTCCGGACCTCTGACCTTCGACAGCTGTATGTATACAGAACGCAACCAATTATTGCGGCCCTTGCGATATTAATGATCTCTGTGAGTCGGAATGCTGTAATGAACATTACACGTGTAGAACAAACAGAAAGTAAACACTCTAGGTCTAGTCGGTCTCGGTAGCATCTCCGAAACCGAATCATTGCGGAGATTTCGTGTACACATCGTATCGTCGCGTCGCGTCGTCGGTCGTAGCCAAAGTAATTACTGTCCATTAATTTTCGTATCTTTTAGGTTTCCGTTTGGTTTTTCTGCTGCAGGCTACCCCAAGGTAGGCTTCTTTCTACTTCTTGGAGGGGTATTTGCGTTTTCGATAAATATCTCCTTTACACGAACATAGATAGATATACCAGCAAATGGATTAGATTCACGCGAAGCGACCGAGATTTGTGTCTGAATTTGCGTTCCTTTTTAATTCAATGCGACAACCGAAATAAGAAATGAGTTCAACGAGAAGAAGGCAAAAGACTGCTGCTTTTATTTGCCGTGAGCGCGGGCATCTACCTATAGTTGTGTACGGCTTCGCTTTCCGTGCAAGTTGGTGGGCTGCTGCGCTTATCTGTCGTTTGGCCGTCTTTATCTCGCACTCCCCAAACGGCCAAACCGGCTGTAACGAGCTGAATTACATAATTACACGTGACAGGAGAGAAGATACTCGCTGCTTGTTGTTTGGAAGTAAATTTCTTGTTGTCGCTTATGTTTCGATTATCAAAATGCGGGACGAACGCGACTGGTAGTGCTTGGGCTGGCTCAGGTTGCAATTAGCTTCGGTTGCGTTTAATGCTCGCCCGCCCGCCCGGGGGTGCATATATAGGGGCGACACAGCGGCAATTACACTGCAGTGGGGAATTTTCTTCAATGAAATTGTTTGAGTGGGCCGTGGGGGACACGCGAGACATCTAGGGCAGCCGCGACGCGTTGCAATTGTAATTGTATTTCTGGTTCGCCTTTGTGTAATTGCTTACTTTTGTCTTGATGGTGGCAATTGTTTTGTTGACTCTGCGGATGAGGACTGATGTGGGGGGGCAATTGGATTTGTTGCTCGAGTGTCGGTGCGAGTGTCGGTGCGAGATATCAATCAAATTAAGGAAGGCAGTTGAGCGGTGTCAGTGCGGGGCTTCTAATTGGTGGGTGATTAATGCATTTCGTATTACAAGCGGTTAGGACGTGTAATGTGACACTCTGCGTGAGGCAATATCTGTTTAGATAGCACAAAGGCTGTTTGGTACACGATTTTCCTGCTCAGCATTGTCGTGTTTGATTGGGAAACCTTAAGTAGAGTTGTGCCCTCGATTATTGACATGATGTGTGACCTTATTATGAGACAGTCAATTTTTGACGCTTTTCTTCTCTTTCGGGTGGAAAATGAATTGATGCAGACTTTGAATTAGCCGCCATCTATGACGGAGTTTGGACGACCGATTGTTAGTCAGGGAAGGTGCAATCAAATGACCACTGACGCGTCACCTGTCGTTAAGATGTCGCCGGAAGGTGGATATTTTCAAAAAGAGTGTATAATAGGAGTTGCGCGTAAACTGAAAGCAAGTAGATAGAGTAGGTGGCCTTTAGAGATGCAAGGGAACTCACATCAGCAAGTTTACTTTATTAGAAGACGATCTAGCAAACTAGTGTGGACGTTCTCGTTCTTTTGCGAAACCCTGATAAGGCTTTTATCTTCGTGAAGTTTCTTTGAAATATCTTGAAATGCAGATGAATCCACAATCAAGTGCAGATAGGCGTCCCGAAGGGTTGCATACCATGGACAATGTTTTTTCTACAGTGGAATATTGTACGATTTCCATCTAACGGTGTTTATTTATTGAATTTATTTGACTTTGACTGAATTTTATTGACTTTGGTTGACGTTAGTTGACTTTAGTTGACTTTTATTGAATTTTATTGACTTTAGTTGACTTCGACTGATTTTAAAAGACTGTAAGCCTTTTTGAAGGTTAGTTAGACCTTTGAGTTTCCCAATACCTGGTGCCAGAAAAATTAATGAACAGTCGGCAGTACAACTGTCAATATCCACTCTTACTATTTACTTTACTTCTTCGTCAATAGTGGGGTCCTGCATGTTTGCATACCATAGCCAATTCTCTTTCTATGGGAGATTGTTGTGCGAATTCTATCTATTTGTTTTAATTTATTGAATTTTATTGACTTTGCTTTACTTTAATTAACTTTAATTGACTTAAGTTGACTTTTACGGGTTTTTATTGAATTTTTCTGATTTTCAATGACTTTGAGTATCGCACTTTATAAGGGACAGTACATGAGTTAAACATCTGAGCTTGCCAATACCTGTTGACAGAAAAGTAAAGAACAGTCGACAGTACAACTGTCAAAATCCACTCTTCGGCTACAATCCTCTACAGAATATGCCGCACTTCACAAATCGCAATTAAAGAAAACCACTAAAATCAGATCAATAGCCGCACCATAGCCACGTTCTCCGATCTCCCTCCTTTGACCAGCAGCCGTGTTCAATTCCAAACATGTTCACAAGCCTAAAATGACCAACTCGTTACACAATCGTTTGAGTAACAATAACCCCAGCAATATTACTAACAATTCAATTCGCCACACACACCGGCTTGGTATTGTTGGTCAAGTTCACGTATTTTCCATCCACTCCATTCGACTGCCACTCCACTTCCAAGCGGCTAGTGTCGGGATGGCAATTTGCTACGGCAACACAAGTGAAAACACATTCAATTACTCCTTTCAGTAATGACCCTGAATGGCTGGCTATCCAAATGCACACACCACATCGCATTAGACTCGCTGTGACGCGGCATAAAAGCACTTCACCTTCTAATGCTCGTCCTAATGGCCGTTGTATTAGACACTCGCCCCCAACGATTATTACCGATCAGTTGAAAAGCAATTCAATGTAAATCACATTTATCGGCCATGTTGTCTGTGTCCATATATCGGTGGCGAGCATGTGTCAAATTGATTCATCTCTGCCTCGGTTGTGGATAGTTTTTCATTAACCGCCATCAACGCCAAGAACTTAGTTCGATGGTCGGATATTGTAGTTTCTTTTTTTTCGGGTTCTTTAAGAAGGTCTCAATCTATGGCTGGATCAAAGAGAAGCTTTATATTAAGAAGGAATGATCGATCGAGATAAATGATGACGAACACCTAATCAAAGTGTCAGGCGATTGTAATTGATATGAGGCGATTTTGACAAAGATCGATAGATACTTTGTCGAGGGTTTTCTTCTTCTCTTTTTTTTTGTTTGGGAAATATAACAATAAACAAATTCTAGTCGATTGGTAGGGAACCTCTTGAGTGGAATTCTTTTCGGATAAAAGAAGATTCAGTTACAATGGTGTATTGTCAATGCCTGCGGATGGATACCTTATCTGTATAAGTTGGGATATTGTTGAGCGTGTTAAAGGATTTTGTTTTCAGTTTATTGTAGTCCTAGGTAGCCAATAAACATTCATTTGAAGCGATTAGGCCGGCAGATTGGAATCTAAAAGAGAACTTTGCAACACAAATTTTATACTCAGCATTTTGGATGAGAAGGTTTATAAAAAGGTGTAAGGAGGGGCTTGGAAAGTATGCAAATTTAAATGGTCGATTTGATGTTGTTATGGTATCAGGCTGTTTTTTTTTTTAATAAGCTCTAGTTTTGGCGAAGGTTTTACGACGTTTGCTTTAAAACGATGCAAATGCGGACTTCCCATGACAATGGAAACTCCAATTTGCTAACAGAAAAATCAAAAATCCACTAGAATAAGCATCTTCGTATTGGCCTGCTAGCTCTGGAAAAATCTAGAACGAATCATATACGCAGCAGGTGCAGTTCTACGGAGGTATGACAAACAGCAGCTTCATCAAAAGACCGCAGTATATAGTCAGAAAATTGCGTATCAAAGTGGATGTCATAAAGGGAGGTGTGGAAGAAACAGCAGCTGAAGCAATGAAGAGGAAAAGATGTAAAGGTCGTCAGAAAACTTACAAAATGTTTGCGAAACTTGTCATGCATTAAAAGATCGCTGGACAGAACGGAGACTCCCGACAGCATGCTGAATATTTATTTAGTTACGAACCGAGAGGAAGTTGAGACTGACAACAGCGTTAAGTACTACAAAATTACCGCGGGAGTACCACAAGGCTGAGTTCTTAGACCACTTCTGTAATGCACTTATATGACTGAACCCAGCGACTAATGCTACCACAATTATTTAAGGTGATGGGTTGATGTTGATATCGCCGTCGTTAGTGTGACGATGAAGCCGTTGCCAGGGTCAAAAATTGTTTAAGAGCCTGCCGGTCTATTTCTAGCTGACCACTAAAATGAAGCCGTCTCGAAAACCGGCGGAAATACTGTGGTATAAGCAGGTGGTTCTCAGAAAACTGTTTCGCACCATTCGAGGTCTAGATAAAGTGGATACGTTGGGATGACAGTCCAGTTAAGCATAGGGATAACAGTCCTACGAAGCTTAGGGATAACAGCCCTAAAAGCTCGCCGTATATTAACAAAATTTCTCACCTATAGCTCGGTTTTCTGCCTTGAATTCCCATGAAATGAAGATGCCGAGCACGCAAGCGGCTTTTATGGGTAAGATCGAGCTTACCAAGCCCTCAGCTTCAAAAACGCCATCCATCGAGGTCAGGAGACGACTGTTTGGCGATGTATTCCTTCACAAAGAACGTTCTCAACGTGCAAAGAAAAGTGGAAAGATCAACAACACCCGAAGTGGCCGACGCAGATGAAATACAGACTCTCAGTTTACTGTATACCTCTAGTCATTGTTGAAACTTCACAAATGTGAGATTTGGTTGTTACTTCAAAAAGTGACTCACACCAACCTCGAACCATCCCTCACGAAGAAAAGAATAAACAAAAATTCCAACTTGATGGTCGCTTGTTGTTCATCTTTGACCCTTCAACGCTCAATCACCATCGCTCACAGGCCGTTAGCTCTGTCATCTTAGAATGATGTATCGGACCACCTATAAATGCCCGCCGATCCAGTAATTTACCCTAATTGCCGTAAATGCCCTTCGACGATGGACGAAATTCCCGACTGTGGCCATCAGCCATTAGCACCCCATCTCGCGCAACTAAATCATTATCATCCGAATCATCTGCATCGAGCGTCATCGTCATCGCCATGATCTGCTTGCACACTGCTGCCAGCTATATAATCGTTTCACGATCGCACACCCATACTAAGAACAGCCATCACATATTGGACGTCGGCTCGCCGTGAAGGATGCTTCGCCACCCGTCCACCAGTCCACCCGTCGATATCAATTTGTTTCGTTTGGGCGATTGTGTGGGGAGTTTTTAATTTTCTGTTTCCCTCACTTGCATTGCCGAATCGGTTTTCGAGGTGGTTCCATGCTGGTATCCTCCGTGGTATTAACTCCTTGCACACGTCGAAGGTTGTTTATTGCTGTTGCTGGCTGATGCTGCTCCCACTACTGGATGCTCTTGAGCAAGCCCATAGGTGGGTTAATTGTTTAATTGCTTGCGATTAAGCTATTTGTGTGCAAAGTTGTATTTTGCTATCTCATTTGAATGATGATTCGCTGCTCTTCGGTATGCGGTTGTTTGCAGTTTTTCCTAGTCTCCTTCGCCGTACACACAACTGCCAGACAGATGAATAGATAGATAGTGATTCGAAGTATGTCGTACGTATATATCTGTGGGTCGTTTTCTGCGCTGCTTGGCACTCCTGTACGGATGCTGCAGCGTAGACTCGCTCTCAGTCTCTCCTTAGCCGAGCCATTCCCATTATAATGAACAAGATTGGCGGCTAATTATTTCTCAGGTGGGGCCCCGGCACACCGCACCGACACATAACACAGTGGCATTGTGTGACATGATAGGGACATTCGGTTTTGTATGCTTAGGATCCTCGCACGCCTTGGGTGTGGGCTGTTTGTGCCGTTTGGTATCGGGATGTATGGCATGATTTAGATTTCGTGATTAAATCTCAAATCGCAGGAACAAGGTGAGAAGTGAAGATATTTAGTGAAGTGATGGGATTTGTTTGGTGCTGTCGTTGTCGTGTGCATATAAGTGTTTTGTGTATTAATTCATGCCTACGCAACACATCTGGCAATGGGAATATGGAAGATTTACGGTAGGTAGGTATACCAACCGGGAATGGATTCGTAATCAACTGAGCGTAGGGAGTGGATTTGATTGCGAGAACAGTGGATCAGGGAATTGGAAATGGATTAGGAGGTGCGTTTGGCCCACCCTCAAGCTGTAGATGTTTGTCCCACAATATGGGAATCGTATATGACCTTGTTAATCGACTCGTACAAAAGTTGCACGCTCCACTGAATAACTTAATTAGTTATCTGTCAGATAATAACCAAATAAAGAGAGAAACAAAATTTGGTAAGAATGCCGAACTCAGAGGACCTAAGAAAGCTGCCGAAAACACTTTCTTTCTGGCGAAGAAGGTGCGCATTTCAAGGGCTGTCAAATCAAACATTTTCGAATCATTCCTTTTCGCTTTTCTGAAGAAACGTTTTTTTCACTCATTTTTTCTTGTGTTTCTGGAGAGTTTTTGGCACGTTTTTTGACGCATTTTATTACGCTTTTTCCTTGAATTTTTGGACGTGTTTTTGACACGTATATTGGCGCGTTTTTAATGCATTTTTTCTCAAATTTCTGAAGAGTTTTTGGTACGTTTTTTGACGCTTTTTCCTTGAATTTTTGGACTTGTTTTTGACACGTTTTTCGGCGCGTTTTTAACGCATTTTTTTCTCGAACTTCTGAAGAGTTTTTTGTACGTTTGTTCACACATTTTTTTGACGCGTTTTGCTTGAGTTTTTTTGACGCGTTGTGACACGTCTATCGGCGCGTTTTTAACGTATTCTTCTCACATTTTTGAAGAGTTTTTGGTACGTTTTTCTTCGCCTTTTTTGACGCGGTTTTTGGTACATTTTGTGGCGCATTTTTTTTGTAGCGTTTTCGTTGAGTTTTTGGCACGTTTGCGTTTTTTACGCATTTCTTCTCGAATATCTGAAGAATTTGTGATACGTTTTTTCAAGGGTTTTCGACGCATTTTTTGACGTTACGAAAATAAATATTTGGACTATTAATAAAGTTAAAAAAAATTGTTAAAGTCCATTTAAAAGTGAAATTGTAAGCCCTCTTTGGAATACCGAATAAAATTGTTTGTTAGATAATTCCTTACAGCAAATACGAACTCATGTTTTGGTAATTATTACCTGCAACTTTATCTGTCAGATAGCTGAAAAGCCCTGGACTAGTCACCGAGAGTTTCACGGAAAGGGCGATAAGAAATGAAATAATCGACAAATTCTTAAAACTAGGGATATTCAAAAAATCAAGCAAGTCTCCCTACATCAATTCGTGACTTATCTGACACTTTATCTGCCAGATAACTCCTATGTAAAAATACCAGCGAATAAACCAACTGCCACCAAATAAACCAGCTACCACATTGACCTCATTGTCAATTCGCTTCTATTTTCCGCAGCTTTATGCAATCGATTGCACAAGAGCCCCCGTCACTTTAAAATACACATGCCACCCCTACTGACCTAAATATGCAAAAGGTTCAATTGAAAAAAAACCCCAACCAGTGGCTGGATCTCTCGGGGCAAAAAAATATCTACATAATTGATGCGTGCAAATTCTATTAAATAATTAGATTCAAACATTGAATCAATTACTCTGCAATAAACACTTCATAAGCACTCCGCCAGCCAGTCTGTCTCGCACCCGAGCGAGGGCTGGCTAAAACGACTTTAATCGAAGAAAATTGAAAAATTCGAACAACGTGGTGGCGCTGCCTGACTAGAGTAATTGTTATTCAATCGAACACCATCTGCTGTGTAGATGTGTGTGTTGTATTTTTTTTCCCGCTATTTAACAAGCTCCTGATATTAAATGAATTCACGAGTACTACCTACCCTCTGCATCGAGGGATGCAGAACAACAAACCCAACAACAAAGAAATCATGTCCCCAAGGGCGGTAGGTGATAGGTGGTGGGTGGTGGGTGGTACAGCAGCAGCTGGGTCGAGTGAAGCCCGCTTCAATGAGCGGACAAATCACAGCAATCGGAGCCGGAGCAGCTCTGTGACGGAATGATGAAAAGAGCGGTGGAAAAAAATAAAATAAAATCGCTGATGCTTCCACTATATATCCTGGGGCAAGTGCCATGGGTCTCACAGAAGCTTCCACAACCTGACCCCCTATATCCATCCAATCCAATCACTCCGCCAGATTCCGCAGCACTGCCATCGCGCATTCTAGTACATACAATGCAATTAGGATGAAGCTGAGCGCACCCACTCCCTGGCCTGGCAATCAATATATCCTTCGTGTTCCTCGTAGAAAGCTATTTGCATATTTTAATTATAAAATTGTTAAATCAACACAACAACAAGAATACAATAGCTTTAGGGAGACGACGCGATGTGGAGTTTTCTGTATTTTTTTTGTTTCTTTTCTCTGAAAAAGAAACAACACTCGCGTTATGGGGGTGGCCAGCAGTCAGGTGGCGGTGGTGGCACTGGCGTTGGCTAGGCGAAAGGATGGCGGTGGCGCAAGTGGAAAATTGAAAAATTCCAAAACATATCTACAATGTGTATATATACTTTAGACGTGTGCGAGTATGTTGTCATGTTGTTTTTTCTTCGTCGTCTTGAGATTTTCATTTTTTTTTCAATTCTTTTGTTTTTTTTGCTTCGTCTTGTATTATTTTGTTGAACAGGATGTTTACTATCTTTGGTACAATGTATGGGGAAGTCCTTGAGGGCATACTAAAGGACGACGATTAATTTGTGTGTTGTACCAGCAGAGTTCGGAATGGAGAGAGAAATTGGTGATTTTATGTTGTTTTGGATAGGAAAGCTTCGGGGGTGCATTGCATGTTTAAGTTGAGTACATTCGTTTTCTTTTTAAAAGCAAGTCCCGAGATTAAGGCAAATGTGGGAGGTGGGCGAGTGCAGGCACACACGAGTGAGGTGGTGTAAGTGGGCGGGCTGTTAATTTGTAAAAGAGTTGGCGGCGGTCTAACAAGTCTTTGTTTGACTTACGAGACTTATGAGACATTTATTGGCTTGGCTTTATAAAGTGATGAAACATTCCGAGCGCTGCATTTGTTTGAATTAAGATCGGACGCCATTTCGATTGCATTCGTTTTCACGTGGACATTGAAAAGAATCTTTAAGCGAAAGAAGTCTCTAAATGAAGTGGGAATCTTGGTTTGACGGGGCTTTCAAAAATCGTTTCCGCTTTCGGGGCGGTGGGTGGATCGACGTTTCGGTAGAGCGTAGAGGAAGGAAAAATGAAGCAGCTTACAGTTTTTGGGATTTTGCCAGTTCGTAAGCTTAGAGCGAGAAATAGTTCAACGTAAGCGGCTGTCAGTTTCGCTTGTAAGCAGGAAGATCTTCAAACTTTTTTTTTCAAATACTTCTCTGACGAAAAGCGAACCTAGAACGCGTTAACAACACTACGAAAGAGGGGCTTGACTGTCAGACTTACGTTCCAATGTTCAAAAAATCACCCACCCGGCCGATGACTGAGTTTTTTTTTTGGGTTATCGACCTCGTTATCGAAGTCATGAAAAAATCAGAAAATCATTTTAAGTCATTCCTTTGACCCCACAGGTTGCAAAAAGTCGACTTGCTTTGAAGTGGAATTTCTATTCCACCATACGTCTTATCAAAGACCAAAGTTGACCTTTAATCGACCACTTGACAAAAAAAAAAAAGAAAAAGAATGCCATTCGTCAAACGAGGATAATTACCTGCTCGACCCAACATCAAACTGTCAAACTAAATGAATCCCATTTAGAGTTCACTCTGCCAGACTACCCCCAAATTGACCAGAAACCACAAGCTGCCACTAAGCTTTGGCATCGCTGCAGGTGTTCGGGGCCAAGACGCAGTCACACAACCAAAATCAGTCGAAACAAATTCATTTCATTAGCTGGCCTCTACTTATATTGCAATTTGGCTTAATTGACTAATTTGCCTCGAAACAATTACGAAAATTAAATCTTTCAACTGTCCCGCATGCAGAAGTTTTCCATGTGTTTCATGTCATTCATCGTTCACAAACAGACCGAGCCAACCGGACCCATTAAAGTGTGCAATTGTAGCTGTCAGGATGTGAGCACTATTGTTGTGGAAAATGTCCTAAAAACACATATTTGTGAAAAGTAGAAAAGGAAAAAAAAATTACCATTCCACTGGAGAAGCAGCCCATAGATTTAAAGCAAACGAAATCCTTAGATAAAACGGAATGTAAAGCAATTCCACGCAAGATAAATATTGGGAGACAGGAGATTTCTTTTCCCTCTTAGGTTTGCCTCCATTTTCTTAGAAAGATCAATAGCTACGCTTTAAGAGGACAGGCGGACAAAGCAAATACTCCGAATCGAATAGTCCTGTGATGGGGGAAAATGGGCAAAAACAAATTGTATCTGTGGGACAAGAAGTCGGCGTTTTTCTGTTTGTAGGCGATTGAGTGCTGAGAGTATTTTTAGGTGGTCAAGTGCAGGTTCTTTTAAAGTTATAAGGGTGTTTGGAGGGGGGAGCGTTTTTAACTTTTAAACAAACCGTAATAGGGGACAAACGAAATGGTATAGTGACACACAGAGAGTCCTTGTTGTTTGTTTGATGTAAGTTGGATGTTAGTCAGCACTTGTGTCCTTGTTTGCAAGATGATTGTCTTTCTTTTGCATTGGATTTGAAGACTTTTTGTGGAGGGTCTATTGGGTTGGGTCTCAAAGAAACTGGTGCGAAATCGATATGACCTCGTTCTGATGAGGATATGTGGCTGATCGTTTACTAATCTAGCGGTGGGTGGAGATATTTTCTAAACTTCGGGACTAATTTAGCAGAATAACTCCTCAAGGTCGACTTTAATTTTTAAATAAAGGAAAATATTACACTGATCAAGCACTGATCCAGCACTGATCACGCAGTGAAGTACAACTGATCTAACACCGACCACTAGGAGAATGCCAACAGTTGAGAGCTTTTTAAAAACCCACCTCGCATTTAGAAGTTCTTGCACTAATATGACACTGATCTGCCTGTTACCGAGCAGTGGGCTGCTACTGATCTTACACTGATATTCAGGGGACCAACTTTCTTTGAACCAATACTGTGATGATGTGGACGGTACAATGCAAGATGCAATGGGTGGTCACAAATATGACTCTGGCACGACATTGATCTGGATACTGATCGAGCAGTAGGCTGACTCTGATCACTGACTGAGAACCCTCCTCAAAAATAGTAAGCTACAATATTCATATTGCTCTGATGATGATTAAGAACTCTTGGACAAACTTTGTGCTAGCCGATCCTCAAAATGCTGTGATCGGTATCGTCTGGCACTGATCTGGCCTTTGTTACGTGATCATGCAGTGAGCTGACACTGATCATTCATAGAGTGAAGTGTTTAATACTAAACCTCACTTCGAGTACGATCTGTGTAAGGCCCACACATTCCATAAAAGTGAACTAGCACTGTTTTGGCATCTCGGGGCGTTCCGACTTTAACCTAACTATTTTGAACGGACGTTGATATGGCAATGATCCAGATCTTTAATTTCAAACGATCCTCTAGATGCTGTGATCAGTATCTTCTGGCTTGAAAAGGCATACTGATCTGGCTCTGGGTATAGTACTGATCTGGCGAGGGTGTATTGATCTCTTACGAAGGTACTATTAAAAGCAGATCATCGTCAAATTGTTTATTCTCATTGGTGGTTCAACAAGTGAACCATCCTTTGACGGGACCAGACTATGATCTGCAACTTATCAGACCACGGTCAGACCGCTTCAACGTATATTCGACACAGTTGTTCAGCGATTACCGGGGCGGACTACTGAGCGAGAGCCGAGAGATATCAGGGTTTAATTCTTGCTTTGGTTTGCTCAGTGCAGATTCGAAATTTGGTCCTTCGAACCAGATATTTCTAGAATTTCACTTACATTTGAATATTCAAGTCCAAGTTCCGTTTGCCCATTCAAATGCAGACTCCACTTTGTATATTTGTATATTTTAGACTTTTTCCTCGCCTTATAATGGAGTTCTCGCATCAGCCCTAGATAAACATTCCTCTCTAGCTTTGCTGTGCAATTTTCCGCGGCCACTTTAAGTGCCAATTCCCATAAACAATCATTACAAATGGACATCTCACCATTTTTGGACACCACCTCCTCCTTGCCATCATCATTGTTCTCATACTTTCTCCAATTTGCAATTTAAAACAATATCTCCGTCGAGGTGCGATCAGAGTGCTTCTCAGTGTCCCTCGCTTTTCCTTGAAATAAATTGCCAACTAGTGACTAATGGTGTTTGCCTGTCGTCGACCGTTGTCGTCCCCTCAGCGCACTGCGCGAAAATAGTTCCGCATAACAATGTTTGCAATTTGCCCCTATACATCGTCTCCGAGGTTATGGTGTTTTTTTTTGCTCGTCTTTTTGCCTTGTGTTTGAAATCCTAAAATGGGGATCTCCAATGCGCACGCGCACCTCGCTTAGATGCACTGATTGAACACGAAACTGAATACGAATTCGAATGGCATGGGATTTATATTTTTATTTTTATTTTCGACCATCGTTCTTCAGGTGTCTTCAGCGGGATTTGTCGTCATCGTTGTCGTCGTCGTGGTCGTCATTGTCTGGTTGTCCTTTGTATAACATGCTAACACGTCCCAAAAATAGACTTTGAATAATGTCACGCCAAAATGTGACAGAAACAACAACTTCATGGCCAGCAACAGCAACAGATATCCGACTGCAAGTACAGTGTATGGTGGAAGTGGGTATCATGTCGTGCGGACATGCAAATCCATGATGCCCATGCGAGAGAGCGTGTGAGATAAATTTGTATCCAGCCACATCTGGGATCGGTAAAGTGTGAAGGATGTGTCTAGAATAATGATGGAATGTCCACGGAATATTGTACCACCCACTTGGAGGACAAGACACGAGCATGACATTGACCCACCAGCATTTTTTTCCTTCTTTTTGAGGCGAGAGGTAGGTACTCAATAAAACTATGTTGTCAGTTGTCACCTATTATTTTTGGTTTTGTTGTTATCTAAACATTTGCACCAACCGCCCGCACCGGTGAGTCTATATACACCCAGAGTCGGTTGGGTCGTGCGACGGCCTCCAGCAGTTCTCACACCCTTGCCCAAGCCATTAAGCTTCCATCACCCGAAAGTGCTACATTGCATCAGCGATGCCTCTGTGTGTACCCAGGCACTGGTGTTTCATTAGGAGGCAATCTATCTATCGATTGTGTAGCGTACAGCGCGCTTGGCTTCATAGTGTCTGTATCGCCAATCACGATTCCATGGCACAGTGTTTCTCTCGGTGCATTAGACCACCAGATCTTTGTTTTTTTTTTCCCCAGTAGATTGGCGGAGCCGAAATTGAAGGAAAAAAAAAAAAAAAAAAAAATAAATTCCCAATAAACAACTCAACAACTGCAGCATGGTAATGCCTCTGGTGACGATGGCTGTACTGGTAGAGATGCAACAGCGAATTGCACCAGATGCCTACACTTTTGTGGATGCACTGTGAAAAATTTGACTGGTATTTTACGTAGCTGTCGCAGGGAATTTTTTTAGAGCAGTTAAACATGCAATAGATGGAGCTAGTGGTCATCAACAAATTAAGGGTTTTGACGTGAGCGCCTCTGCTATGAGGAAGGGTCCAATTTGTCCCAATTGAAGGAGGAGTACGGAGCTTTAGCGGTCTTTTAAGCTGCCAATTTTGGGAGTGTTTGTATACTTAAAATTTTGTTGGCAGGGGAGCTCAAACATGTGCCACTTTTGTATTTTTGAAGGCTTTAAGTCTATATGTAAAATATGAAATAGAAATCAGTAAACGAAAATGAAAAATGAAATGAAAATGAGTGACCTGCGGTACACATGGAGCTGAAGGCCCTTTTCTAAAAATATAAAATCTTATATACCGAACTGCAAACTTCGCCCTTTTATTACGTCTTCATTGACCGACTTTTATCTTAAAAAAAAAAAAAATACATTTATTAAAAAAATCATTAATACAAAAATCATTGGCCCTGAGTACTTAACGAATCATATCTTATTCTCTTGCAGAAATCGTACAAATTCCACCTTCTGAGCTTGAATTCTTGAAAAATCTATCGCCTCTTAGATGTCCGGTAGTATATGCGACTCTGCACCTTAACTGGCGCCCAAAAATTAGTCCAAAAGTCTCTTTTCGTTTATATAAGGCATTCCTTAGCTTTGACTGAGGAAAGTCTATGAACACATATTTTTTCTTTGGGCGCCAGTTAAGGTCGCATATACATCCTGACATCCAGAGGCGACAGATTTTTCAAGAATTCAAGCTCAGAAGGTGGAATCCGTTGACAACAAAGTGGTCCATGTTGCTAGTATTTTCTGTCTTATTTCTCTCAGTATATCCCCAGCTTAGTTAGACAAAAATCTACAACCCGACCACCTCACTGCACAAAGACTATTCACTCAGCATACTCTGGCTGATGTTGTGCTCAGCTGGTGTGCCTTATTGGCAGCAGCAAAAAAACAAACCACCCAACGGATATAACTACTGATAGCGCACAACAGCGCCCGATCGACTTTAGAGATTTACATATAACGCGCCTTCACTCGCTCTATCCCCTCGTCGACCATTATACCCCCCGCACTCTCTTTTGTAACTACATATTATCTCAGCCTTTTGTTTGTCTATTTTGCAAAGAATTTGCGCAAAGAACCACGTAGATCCATAAAAAAAAAAAAAATCAAACACCGCTCACATCGATTCTTAACAGCGATTTCTTGTATACGCGACCCATGTCGTGCCATTGTAACAAGATACAGCAACCGTGCTGTAAGAAAAAACATTACAACGCTACCTCCTCCCCCGTCCATCTATATAGTCGAAGGACAAAGAGCGTGCATTTGAGAAAGGGTTTCCCAATAGAAGCGCGCGATATCTCCAAAGATTAAGATGAAAATTTGAAAATTCTCCAGCTTCCATGTAGGTGGCGACCGACGCGACGACGGTGGCGGCGATGGAATGATGTTGCTGCTGCTGCAGATACTCACGGCGCGCACAGGAGACACGTCGCTCTAATGCACTTAATGTGCGCTTCGCATCTTTTTCTTTTGCATAAGCCCGGTGCGGTGAGCTGAGCGCATGTACTCGTACATAAAAACGAGGAAGTGAATTGTAGCAAGTGCGGTGCGGAGCGGGGATGTACATTGAATCCACTGCATCGGCATGGTCGTCATCGTCACTATTCAGTATATACCACACGGAGCAAGCTTTGGACCCACCGTTAGAATTGAATATGTATATCGCGCTTCACATCAGATCGAAGCCTCAATGTCAGTTGGGCTAATGCGATGCCATGTTCCACAGCGGCAGCAGCAACAGCAGCAGCAACACCGCCACCACCACCGAAGACGACGACGACGAAGAAGCCACGGTATAAAAAGATGTCTCGCAGAGACAAAAGGTGTGTGAAGAACGAACCTCCCGGTGGGAGATTACCGGCGTGTGTATCTATGGTATATAAAATTGGTAAACTAGAAGCGCGAAATATTGACAGATGAATGACTTTGAGCAGGAAGAAGGAACGAAGCAGCGCTCCCCCGAATGCAATTTCCTATGTCCTCTATCGATGGAGGAATACGAAACGACACACAGGCTGTCTGTCGCTAAACTCCAATTGAAAGACAGTCGAGTCGTGTTTTTGGGGGGGCTCTCGAACTGTATATCAAATGGAGGGCAGCCGATTCCATTCGCTACCTGATGGAATGTCCAAGAGTACCCACTCTTATAGCTTGAAAATTGAATGTGTGTTGCTCTGGTTCTTATTGGCTGTGCGCATTCGAAAGCACTCAAGTTTTTGACGGAAGATTGGTCCTTTTATTTCGTTTATCGTTTTCACTGTATCCGCGAGTGGGACAGGACTTGGTGTAACTGAACTCAATTTGCATGTGTAGCGCATTCGAAAGCACTCAAGTTTTTGACGGAAGATTGGTCCTTTTATTTCGTTTATCGTTTTCACTGTATCCGCGAGTGGGACAGGACTTGGTGTAACTGAACTCAATTTGCATGTGTAGCCCATTAGTTTGGGCGCCCTTTTTTTGGATTCTTTCATCAATTTGCAAGAAAATAAAAATATATACAAAATGGGAGCCGACTTTTCCTCTTGTATGCAGATTGGGACTGGGGATTTGATTGCGAATTAACATGTATCCGCACTGATTGTATCTGTTCGACCTGGAATTTGGTATAATGCGCTTGGAAGGGTATCGCTATTGCCACAGATGTCAGAACTTGAATTGTTTTTGTTCTGAGAATGTTTCCCCCAACAAGTCATAGGCCTTCCTTCAAACTGAAGCCTTGTCCAAAAGGCCTTATCAGATAGTTTCTCAGGGCAATTATACTCATGCTCTTTAGTCATAGAGATACAGACGTTCATAAGAGGTCACTCACCAAAAAGTTGTTTATTTTATATAGGTACATAGCTCAGGTTGAATCTAGAATCGGGGACGGCCAGGGTTCTATAAGCTCGTAGATGTTTAATCTCGTGCACAATCATAAAAAATGGTTCTTTGTTCGACCCAATTTGAGGTAAACGTGAGTAGATCTATTCAAGACCGGGTAGTGCTAGTTTTGCTAGACTATATTGCTTTCATTTGTACAGTTTAATTGGAGTATCTCAGGAGTCCATATTAGTCACTATATTATTTTTTCTACTTGATTTTGTGGGCGCAATGGCTCAGTGCACTACAGAGCATAGCTGTTAATAGGCAAGAGTTTTTTTTCTACAGACCTACCTCTTGCTATAGACTGACAAACTGTGGAGAGTATAGACCTGCCTTGAGAAAGCTTCTCTTCTCCGCCATGCGGCATCAAATGCAGGATCCTTTCAATCGTCTGAGATATGAAAACTCCCATAAAACAAATGATCGTAGGTCTCAAGATTGTAAAGAAGTATTCCGCTGACTCAATTGTTGGTGCACCCAGATCAAGTTAGCTTCGTTAACGCAGAGTACCTTACAAAGCGCCTTCTATAATCAAGTTATGGTTCGTAATACGATTGTAACGAAGCTTAGCCCTTGCTTAGTTGCTTTTTCGATCTAGAAAAACATGGTGCTTCGTAAACTCAATCATTTTGAACTTATATCTAACCTCAGATGCAGCCGTTGCTCCGATCCAGATAAAATTTGCTTCATAAACTCAGTCCCTAATATGAACTTCTAATCTTTTTTAAGCAGGTGCCTTATATAAGCAACCTGTGGTCCGTAAAAATATTGCAGCGAAGCGGTACACTGCCCTACTTATCTACCCGCCAGTTTATTGATATTGTGAACTTTTGATATCGATATTGTTGACTTCTCCAACTTTCATTCATGAATTTATTCCACCTCCGTAAAATCTCTTCCGCAACATGCGATTTTTTGGGAATAAGTTTAGAAATCATGGGACCCCGGTTTTGTGTCCCTCATTTGGTTCTAGTTTTACATTTCCCCTTCTAACTTTGATCACTTTGGTTATCAATGTTCCCGTCATCAAATATTTCGCTTGAACCATATGATTCCCACTGGCTTTCGTCATTGGAACTCGTTCCAAAGAGGCTACCTCAAGGACGTAAAATCCAAGTGCGGATGAGCATCAGTTATAAGTGCAGCTTCTATAGTTTTGAGAACTGGTTTCACTACCAAAAACTTGTGAATTCATTTAACAGAAGAGAGTTATCGACCTTCATGTACCATTTCCCCATATTTTATGAACGCACTCCTATTGTGCCATTAAGTGCGTTGGAGAAACAATTTTGAGACCGAAAATCTGCCTAAGTCAGTAGAAAAAGTCGGCCAGCAAATCGTTGCCAGGACATTGACGTGCAATCCACCTTTGTTCTAAAAAAATAAGCATCCTGCTGCATCCCTAAAAACCTACACGTCGCACACCTTTCCTCGACGAAACGAATTCAACAAATGGAAAAAAAAAATCAGAAATTAACTTCCCGCTATACTCCCACCAGGCGTGCCAACTGACAAATGCCATGTTGCCATTCAAATCCCATGGGATATTATTAAATTGCCTAACCAGGCAAAATAAATGACAGCCACCTCCCTCTGCACACCCCTGCGCTGCGCCCATTGATGTCTTTTCCGCTCAAATTAACTTCAGCCGAATATCAAAATAAACATATTGAATAAATCACGAAGCTGTGACGAAAAACCAAATAATCTCCGAGGCACAAAATGTCAGTTGACATATGCTCTGTTGACGCGCATTGACATGTTTCTCACGCCCACCACCACACATTCAATTTATTCAGATATTTAGTCAATTATGTAGACTTTTTTCCGATGAAAGGAAAAACAGAACAAGATACGAGGACAAGGAGCACCCAAAACCGCATCTACCAGCCACATGTCCTTATTATCTGGTACCACATGTTCCGCTTCCTCATCGCATTCACCTGAATTCAACTGAAATTAACTGAAATTAGGTTTTTTACCACCAAACAGACAGTATGAAGAGAAAAATCCAATTTCGTCTACCCACACAGTAGCCAAAAGGACTTGTTGTTCCTTGAGTCTCTTGCTTCAAACACAGCACTGTTGTGTACGCTGAATCAACAGGATGTTGGTGCTTAAAAAAAAAAATCACATAATGCAATCTATCAAGGAGATGTAAAGAGAAATTCAGACATACACACACACACGCAGACGAACACAAAATAAAAGGATACATTGCATTGGATAATTGTTACTTGGGCAAGGATCTACGGACTCTGACTTAAGAACGTGTTGTCTGAATTTCCAGGTAGAAATCAATCAAAGAAATCTTTTGATTTCGAAAATTCTCACAATATCCTTTTTGCGTCCATCTTATCGGGACATTGACAATGAACAAATTTATTTCTTTTTTTCCTTTTTTCACTTTGCAAAAAATAGGAGAGACCCGTAAAATGTTTGTTTGGAAAACATTGCATATAAACTCGCAAAAAAGGTCCTTTGTTCGAATCGATGTAGTTTCCTTGAACATATTGTGATTTGTATCCCAACAAATGGGATCAATTTTTCACTTTCATCCATCAAAAGATTCGCAATTCCCTTGTGGGCTTTCTTTAGCGCACTCCCTCAGCTGGCTGGCCATTTTCTGTTGGCAAAAGGATATGCTCAATCGGTCGTTTCCAATGGGATTACACTTGGGTTGAAGGTGAAAATCCAAAGAAAGGCAGAACGAAGAAGGATTTTTGGGCGAATTTTAAAGTCTTATATCGGTGACCCTGCATGTATCCGTACACATATCTGTGGATGTTTACAAACATTCTGTGGGCTAGAGTCGAAGGAAAATAACCAATGTTAGCGTGTCCTTTGTGTGTTTGGTCGACTGAGTGACTATTGTCCTGCGGGATGTTATGGAGCACAGATGGCTGTTTGTTTACTCCTTTTTTCGTTTTTTTTTTTCTTCTTCCACCAGACCATCGCATAGACATGTAGAAATTTGTTATCCTTTTGAAGTAGGGCTGTGCCGTACTCACACGCCCTCCTCTAGGTGGGTTTTATTTTATATACTTGCCCAGCTGTTTATTGACTTAGGCAACAAGGTTGGAATTTGTTTCGTTTGTCGGATCGATTCGATTCTATAATCAAAAGATTCCGTAGGTTGTTAGCCGATCTTTGTTATTTTAATTGATCTGATCGGCGATCTGCTCCTCCTCGCCCACGGATCTGCCTCTCGTTATCTCATTTTAATTGATTAATATATAAAGCCTTCACCTTCAGATCGAATGGGGGGACGTACCATTCGTATATTCCCCCTCGTATCTCATTTTGTACATCGTTCTCGATCGATCTCGAACCGATCTGGCGCAATGCCCTTAAAGGATCAATTAATTTTCCGTTTCGTTTGGAATTATGAGAAGAATATTATAATGACGATGAGGAATGATCGGTTCTGACAGGGAGGCGAGATCGATTTCAGAATGTGAACACGGGTGGCTAATCGCATGTACTTGATCTTGAGCCATGAAGGCGGCTTCAAAAGGCTTTTCGAGAAACCCACACACTATATGGATGCATTTTTTTTTCGCTTCCAGCTATTGGACTGGACATCCAACTGAGTTGCTTGGGCGATAGCGATTTGCTTGCGACGTAGTCTATGGGCAGTGGTCATTTGTCTACGATCGATTTGTAGGCTCACCAGACAGGACGCGTGTGGAGTGAAATATTCCGAAATAGAATTGAGGAAGAAACGAAGCGCTCGGGTAATATGTTTTTATAATGATCTTGATCGCATGCCACTTGTCAAGCGATAAAATCTCTTACAAAGGCGAGAAGAGGATCATCAGAGGTGATTATTAGTTGCGTCGAATGTGGGCCTGCGAGCCGGGGTGCCACAGGGTTCCATTCTGGGCAGTATATGGAGCGAGGGATATAGTAATTTAATTCAAAATTCTGTAAAGATCCTTTGTGAGCGTTTAATAATCGAAAATACCTTTCTTTTCATTTCAGGTGAGTCTTTTGTGTGACTTTTGGGATAAAGCTGATGGCCTTTTTATACATACATAAAGGTGAGTGATAACGCTCCGTTTCGTAGATGTAATCAAAAGGTTCTTTAATATTGGATTTCTTGGCGATCTTCAGACAACATCTTTTGCAACTTTTTCATGAATTTTCATAAACTCGGGCCTGTTGAAAATTGGATCACTTCTATACATAATAGGGTTTCTGGGATCGCCTACATTTCGTGTCTCCTTCCGCCTTATTCACCCCAAGCCTTAAATTTAATTTATAATTATTATTTTTTTGTTAACTGATCGTAAATTTACAAAAGAGATCAGTTGGACCGTTCTCTTGTTGTCTGTCGGAAATCTGGTCTAAGCCTCTTTCTGTTTCAGCAATCTGATGGAAGAAAAGCTCATTTTTTCCAAGGTGCCAGTGAGTTATTTTTTATAACCCCTCTAATGCTGCCTTGACCGTCATATATCTGTAGATAATTCTAAGTAACATCCCTTCGCGTGAGATCTTCTTGTGACCATCTGGACCGGTCCTTAAAAAAAAATTCTAAAACACATGATAAATCATTCTTTTACTAACGCATACAATTTTGAAAAAATACGACCTAAGGTATTTTTTTCCCCCAACATTTTAAAGGACCTCCTAACAAGCAGAAGTCTGGATCTTGCAAGTTGCAACTCCATAGTTTTCCAATAGATGAGTTGTCGTGTGGTTAATTTGTCCACTAGATAAGTTGACCAGTAGATGAGTTGTTCAGTAGATTAGATGTCGAGTAGATGAGTCTTCCAGTAGATAAGTTGTCGTGTAGATAATTTGTCCACTAGATTAGTTGTCCAGTAGATGAGTTGTCGGGTAGATTAGTTGTCCCGTAGATGAGTTGTCCTGTAGATAATTTGTCCACTAGATAAGTTGTCCTGTAGATAATTTGTCCACTAGATAAGTTGTCCAGCAGATAAGTTGTCCAGTAGATCAGTTGTCCAGTGGATGAGTTGTCCAGTAGATTAGGTATAGGAAAGGTTATGGAAGAGTTGTGACATCCTGCTCATAGCTCAATGCTTTCTGTAGATGAACTGTACGAGAATGAAATAGTTAAATGACTTCTTGCATTCAAATATGGGTTGCCTAGTTTTTGTTACTTCTATAACCACTGTAACCGCACAAGCATAATCCATCTCAACTGCCAAAAACAAACAACCCCTAGGCGTGCCAATAATTTACGCAGTCAATCCTTTCACTACCGAGTCACGAAGGTCAAATATCTGCTAAAAGATTTGTCTCTCCTCAAATAACGATATACCTACCTCGTTTATGTATTTACTTTTCGAAAACAATCCGCAAATTAATTGAAAATAACCCCAGCAGCAACGGGTGGAAAAAAAAGACCCAAAGTATCTAAGACCGTTGAAGAGCTCTTCTCCCCAACTAAGCACCACTCAATCTAATTCGGTGGAATTTTTTAGCTCTTCTCCAATATCCATACACACTCCAAACTAAGAGTCGAGTGTATTTTCCATCCGTTAAATCTATTATTAAGTCGAGGATTTGGTTTTATAAGTTTATTCTTTTTTTTTTATCTGCACCAACCTCAAGGCAATGTAACTTTTTCTGTTAGTTTTTGCATGAATTCACTTTTAATTGAATGAAAATAAAATAAAATGAATGAGAAAGAAAAAGGATCCGCACCACCACATCACACGGCGCGCGGTCTGTTTATTTAAGTAAGAAAAGGAAAGAAAAAATTGTGTCCCGAGTGGCCGAGATGATGCGTTTCGCGCTGGACAGACCAGAGAAATTAATAGTTAATGCCTGATTTATGATGGATTAACTGAACCCACTTAGGGAAGAATTCTTTTTTAAAACAACAAATAAACATCATAACGAGAACGATGCTGATGATGACTCCCTCTTCTTCGAATTGAAAATCCAATCCAATCCAATTCAGATACCTCCACACTCGTAGGATGGGGCGCAGTGAAGAACTGATTCACCTTTGGGTTATGAACATTGAACATGCTGCGCCTCTTGAGACTTGAAGGAGTTTGTATTTTTTTCTTCCCCTTGATTTTTGAGAGAAAGACTGGCGGGCTGAGTAACAGCAGCAGGCAGGCAGTCAGACAGACAGACAGTTGGAGCAAATAAAAACAACTGATCATTACCGACGCGGCGAGTGGTCTTTTACACAGTTGATTTGCATGCACATTGCAAACATACGTACTCAAATATGCGGGAGAAGGAAGTTGTACTGATTCAAATGCCCCGGCATGAGGTTCGGTTTTATGCTGTTTTAAGTTGCTATTGGACTTTTCGAACTTGGCGGTGTCTTGTTGTTGTGCGATTTAGGGCAGTTTTTGTTGGAAATATTTGATCGATGGTTTGTTTTGTAGCGAGAAGCGATACCTGTTTTATTTTCTACCATGATGAGAATCTTTGAGGGATTTTCTTACTTTCTGACTGCTTTGGGTTAGTTTTTCCTCAGAAGAAGTTCAACCTGTACATCATGGACTACAAAATCTATGCAGATCGATTGGATCTCTAGTGATTTGAACATCAAAATAGTGATCACCAGTGATCTTTGAGATAATTTTATCCTTCACAATATGGACGCATCTTCGCCCACCTAAATTGAGAGTTAGTTTCACTGCCGCCTATAATCGATAGGAGGGATCACAGCTGATCAGTATAGGATCGCTGTGTGCGTGCCGATTTTCAAAGACATGATCTCACTAGTGATCCACAAAGTCAACAATTCGCAAGCAATATCGAAGTATCTCCGATCATCTCCTTACTTATTATCCTGTTTATACAAAAAATCCGATCGTGTACAGCAGATCAGTTCGATCGCCTAGTGCATGTGGCTATTTACAGTCGGAATCTACAGTGATCTTCAGTCATAAGGGAGTTTATATCTACGTTCAGCTAAATTTAAAACAATTTTCTCTAAAACCCCGTATAAAGGATGTGATCATTGATCGCAGCTGAGAGGTCAGGTCGCTGGTGCGTACAGCGATTTAAAAATATGATCCTTTAAAACACTTAATTGTCAGTAAGTTTCTGTAATCTTTTCTGTCGAACACATGATAATTCACGGTTTTGCCTCTGACCATTTAAAAGCATGATCAACAGTGATCGCAAATGGAACAGAAATGCATCTAGAAGATGAAAGATCAACATCTAGAACTGCAAGATCAGTTTCAAACCTGCACGATCAGTTTAGTGATCAGCGAAGACCAATATCAGTTCATCATGATTGGCGAACTGATCGTGCAGTTCTAGATCTTGATCTTGCATCTTCTAGATGTATTGTTGCATTTTTTGCATGCAATATTAGTTCGAAGACCATCGAAATGATCTCGCTGTTCTAGATCTTGATCTTGCATCTTCTAGATCAACTGAGTAGGCTGTAAAATATCCACGATCGCCAGAGATCACTTTGGAGGTTATTCCTCTTTACACGATCGGACAAACTGCATCGATTTTTTTATCCGAATGGTCGATCACCCGACCCACTGTAATTCTTGCAATCGAAAATTTGTGACCCAACTAGAAAAAACAAATAACTTTTTAAAATGCACCTCGTTTACGATCCACCACTAGAGTCGATCCAAATTCGCTGTCTGTTTGAGTTCCATGCCCGTATGGCCTTTAAGTGCATCATTGTGGATCCACTACCCTCTTGACGGGACAAATTTCTCAGACTTGATCACCCTCTTGACACACATTCTCAATTGAAACATCGCATTGACGGGTCACGCGTTCTCATCGTTTAATAACAATCAATACCATATCATTTGCGAACAAGAACATTTACTCTCTCCCATTCGAATGTGCCCCAAATAAAATTCAGGAAGCTTTCACTTGATTGTACAAAATACATGAAGAGCACTCGAGATGCTCGTATCCATTGTTTTAGAAAGTACCGATATTTGCTGGTAAAGTGCACCAGCAACATCTTCTAAGCCAACATCATATGGGAACTTATGCTGCTAAACAACAAAAAACGATCGTGAAATACTCCAAAACGATCGGTTGGATACATTCAATTCTTGCAACTTCTTCGGGTATTTTTTCGAAGCAAGTGTATCTTTAGTGTGTAGCTAGCCATTCACTTTGTGGTGTTGGATCCCTTTCCCATCTTCATCACCATCTATACACTGAGAAGCGCAGAGTAGTCGTCTAGTAGGAGCATCACTGCGCCCATGATTTACCTCATTTTATGTTTGTTTCCTCCAATGACGACGACGACGGTACGTTCCGTCGTATATGTCAGTTCTTCTTTACGCTTCGCGAATCTGAATCTCTTCGAATGGAACATTCTCATCCTCTCAACCAAAGTGGATGTGAAGTGTATTCGCCGCAAGATCGGTGGGGCTGGGGAATCTGTTGTTGTGCTGCCTCTGCCGCCGCAGAGCGAGACCAGCGAGAGAGAGAAAGAAAGAGGTGGGTAATTTTTTTGTTCGTATTCTCCTTACTCGTGGTCTTCGTTATGTGTGAATGACCTGGTCCGTTCGTATGGCAGCAACAATTATATTGGCTCTCTGCCATGTTCGTATCGTTGGTGGCGAACATTGATTAAATCACCGCATTCATGTGCGCTTGCACTTGCTAGTTGAGCAGCTGATTCCACGGTGCTGCATCATATCAGATATGCGAGGCAGCGAAATGAAAGTCATTTGCAACTGGTTCTGGTTATAATCTGGAGCATTTTGCAAGCGGATTGAGTGCGAAGTGTACATCGCGATGTGAGCTGATATATAGTGACTGGTCGTGTACAGCTACGGGTATTAGCTCTGGCGACATTGACGGGATTACAAAATGCGAACCGGTTGTTGTCTATGAAGCAGGAACAGCCTTTTGAGCATGTTGCCAACAAATTTTTATGCAAATTTTAAAAGTGAGTGTGAAGCTGGATTTTTTTTTAAATATGCGTGGATTTTTCCCAGGACCAGCTATGGTATCGTATCGGTTACCAAGAGCCTCAGAGAACAAATAGATCTAATGGTGTACGCGGTCCTGCCGTCCAAGAAAACTACTTCTACTAGTAAAAATTCGCTTAGGACATAAATAACCACGAACGCTTATTCGAAAGAACGTCTTTGACATTTAAAAATTTGTTGAAGTCACTAGTGAGAAGTCCTTGCATGGCATTTGTGTCTTCTCTTACTGGAGGTTATTTTGTTGTGGCTATTAAAATTGTTCTCTTGCATTTGACCAGCTCATCGGTTTATTTCAATCTCCTCTAGTACTTTAATGAACAGAGAACATAACTGGTGACTGGGCAAATGTCACTAGTGACAAAATTTCGACGGGCAGTTTGTACTTCTGTCTGATTTCTTGTATAGAATTTTACTAGGAGCTCTTTGAGTTGCCCCATGTTATCCTCTAACTTTTTTGAATGCATTCAGTAGAGAAGTTTGAGACTGAAATTTTCAGGTGACATGTTGTTGAGTCACTGGTGAGGAATCATTCCACTGGTACCTCTCGCTAGATGATCCATTCATTTAGGGCATAATTCATTATGTTCTTCGAAAAGCATATCCCATTGCTGTTGCAGTTCATTCGGAATTGGTCATGTGACTAAACCCACTACTCACTAGTGAGTTCATAATTTATTTGCACAGAAAAATCTCTATATATAGAAAACTTGATATACAAATATTCTCAATCAATTTCCCACAATATCTACCTACCTAAACTTTCACATCATCAATGTCGCATTACCGCCGACTTAGTTTCCCAACTGTATACTGCATAATATCGCTGCCCTCTGCCAATGCCATTATGTCAACATTAACCTTCCTCCCAGGGACAGTATAATAGGACCCTCCATATATATCATCTGTCATCTCCCACTGTATACAAAAGGTATACTTCTTCTGTTTGCCATTTACATTTGGCATCTGTAACAAATTGAAAGGCAAAAACAAAAGAGGGTTCCCTTGCGGGCGCCTCCGCATAATAAATCTTAGATCTGGTCCTTGTAATACCCCCGCAAATTCGAACTCAATTATTCACCATTTATAACAAATAATAATCATGCCAATAATAACACTGTGACTCACCAAAGATTGACGAGGACCAGCAACAGCAACGAGCTTTCCTCGGCTATACCCCCAGCACAATGGTTTGCAATCAAGTTCAAGAGCAGTCCGTAGAGAGTATTGCCATAGTCACTTATCGAACAGAGTGGCACTTGGTAGTTGGTACCTTGGTACACCGGCGAAGGTACAGAAGAAAAAGACGCGCGCAAAAAGGTGGTTCAATTGAATTGATATCTCTCTGGAGTCTGGAGTAGTGGTTAAGGAAAGTACTATACACTCGTATACAAGTCGGAGAATGGAGCAATGGAAAACGGATCAAAATATTTGGCTATAGGTACGAGATTAATGGTGCGCGGGTATATCTGGTATCTGAGCGTTGTGCCGCCAAATAAATATAAATATAACCGGCGTGTCACGAGCGTTCGTGTGCGTTATGAGTTGGTGTATGGAATAGATATACCTATATATATTTTTGTACAATGGGAATTGATTGGGCAGCCTGTGGAGGAATGAAATATCAAACCGTATACCACAAGTGGTCAGTGGTGGACCTTTTGTTGATTAGTTTTGATAGTGATGCTTCGCAATTAGTCGTGTATTTAGGTCTTGGAGTTTTGTTTGACTTTCGTTTTGATTAAAGGTCTCAATATCTGACCCACTCGTCATGATTTGTACGCACTTTCGACCCTTAATGTGTTTGAAATCGGCACCAATTTTGGGCTTATACTTCTTTGAGCTTGTCAATATTTAGTTTCAAATGAGGGTCAACAAAAATATTTTAAAGGCTTGTCATATTTTCTAAAAATTGCGTTGTCAACTGGCAGTGTTACTAGCAGCGTAAGCTCCGTCTTGGAGCTACGGAAGCAAAAGCAAAAGACCTTTCTGGCAAAGTTTGGGTTATTTTACTTTTTTTTTTCGAAAAGAAACCTCTTAGTTCACAGGTTAAAGTTTTGACATTAAAAACTCCAACAAAATTCCAATAGCACTTAGGTTAGGTACAGATAAGGAAAAAAAAAGGCGGCTATTCTAGTCAGAACTGTATGTTTTTGAAAACCACATTCTTTTTCAGGTTTGTGTTAGGTTAAAATGGTCCTTCGTCTTCTTAGAAGGCTTTAACTAACGAGTCTGTAAGCTCCGACCCTAGTTAACTGCTTCAAGTTGCGTACTCCAAGTCGCACACCCCAAGTCGCTTGAAATCCCCCTTCCACTTATGCCTCTGAACAAAGTCGAGTTGCTGCTATATCCCTCAGAATTAGACTCACAAGCTTTACGGCATTTGTACCCACCATTTTTACATTTCTTAGCCATCTTAGAAGACTGATGCATTATTTTTTGACTTAGTCAATGTCACTGTAAAAATCGTCGTTTATTCTCCTCATCCAAGAATGTCAAAGTAAACGGGACCAAATATTTTCATTTTCGAAGGGTTGTCAAGTGCATTTTTCACCCAAAATTAATGTAGGCCTGTTGTAAGTTTTCATATAGGCTTGGGGAAATGATAAACGACACACAAAACCATTTGAAACAATTTACAAATATTGTTCAGTCTAAAAACGTTGTCAGATTATTCAAGCCGAAGAACCATGCCCTCATCCAAGAGGACGGGTTTTTCGGAAGTCTTTTCTGTGGTAGGTATACAAAATGTTTCACCGATTTTTGTACAATATTTCCTGGGAACCCATCAAATTAATCCTGCCTATTAATAACGAAAGTAGAAGGCTTACACAGTCTAATTGTAGTCAAAGCTCTAAGAGGTCCCTGTCAGTAAAGGACAAATTTTATTTGCGTTAATAAAAGATTCTAGGACAACTTGATATCTGAATAAACTCTACAGGGATCTAAAAAGACTCCAATTTCGACTTCCATCTTTTTGAGCCTCTGACTAAAGTCGGTTAGCTTTCGAAACGAACAAGACGGCTTCATCTTACTGACCTCAGTAGGCTTGTAGATCCAGAAGTGTCTAACCTAGCTGTGGTTGTGTTTTAGTGAACTTTATATACCCATCCAAGCCTTGACCCAATTCGTCAGATCGACTAAACCACTGAGTCTGAGTATGTAGCCTGACGAAAACTTTCATAAAGGCCGACAAAATATTTCACTTCGTTCTTTCTTTTCAGACTCTCGACTGTTATTTATTTCCAGTTTAATTTGGAGTTGAATATTATATCCAGAAATATCTAAACCCAGTTACTTGCCAATTTGACCCCCCTCAAGGAAAAAAGGGGGCTTCCAACGAGGTTTTCCTTCAAAATCGGAATAATTTCCAACATTTTCTGAGAGACATTTATATACAATTCAGCACATAAAACTTGCCGCCGCCAATAGATCAACTGAGATTAGTGCATGCGTTTCAGGAGGAATATTTCTGACTGTCAAAGAACCCCTTCCATGGGGGTCATTAAAAATATTTTCCTAAGACTAAGCAAGATTTTTTATCAAACCGTTTTCGACATTCTCAAGTAAAATAGGTGCAGGGAAATAAGTCCATGGGAACTAAGTCCACTGATGGACTTAGGTTCCAACTAGTGGGAAGTAAAACGACTTGCGTGAAGTGGACTTAGTTTCTATTTAAGGTGGGAACTAAGTCCATTTTCTTTTCGGAACTTAGTCCTACACATTCAAAAAATAGAAACGGTAGCTAACTTCCAACACTTAGAATTTGATAATTTTTTTTCTTTTAAGTAATCGCGGCGATTTTTCCTGGATTTTTTTCAGAGTCTTGCAAACTGAATTTTTTAATTTTTATTCTATTTGAGAAAATACTTCTTTCGAAATTTTATTTGAAAGACTCTGAAAATAATCAAAGAAAAATGGCGGCCATTTTGATTTTTTTTAAATTATTATTCTGTTTGACAAATAATCCTTTGTTCGAAATTCAGTTTGCAAGTCTATGAAAATAATTAAAGAAAAACCGCTGCGATTTTTTGTATTCTGTTTGACAAAATGTTACTCCTTTCGAAAATCGCGGTGACTAATTAAATCTATCTCAAAAAAGTTAATTTCTCTTTTGTTAATAAAAACTGCAAACTTCCTACTTGACTTTTTTATGTTGCTTTGTTCTTTTCTTAGTCGGGAGCGAGAATTTACTTCGCATTAAAAGGGAAATGAAACCACTCATAGTTTTCGGAATTTATTTCACGAAAGTGATTTTATTTCCCACTATGTCCCTCTGTGGACGTAGTTCCCGGGGACTTATTTCCCTTTACCAGTCAAAAATACCCCACAGGAAAATCAATCAAAGAACTAAAGTACCACCTACTAAAAATTCGGTTAATTTCAACGGCAACAAACAAGTTTCACTTCCAATTACATTCAGCACTTCATGGCAGAATGCACTCCATCCACATCGACGAACCTCATCGCTTCTTCAATAATTAAATCACTACAATGCTTCAGCCTCTCCTCGACGTGCCACTTCATGTATACAAAATGGGGGGAACAAAAAAAAAAAATCACATCCTCTTTCCCTGTCGCTCTTCTTTCACTCGCACATCATCTTGCTTGTCAACGCATCGATAAAAATAATCAACAATATGACATTTCCCAAAAAAATAAAACACCAAAAGGAAGACAAATCGAAAACTGCATCTGCATCCACATGCACACGCATAAATTCGATTTCGAATGAGCTTCTGAAAAACAAAATGATACTGCTCCGATCTGTGTCTCCTTTGAGCAAAAGTATAATCTGTCAGATTTTATTATTTGTTATCGAGTGCGATTCACATGTACGTGCACGGGTGTCTGAGTGTGTGTGAGTGTGTTTTGGTAAGCCCCCCAATCCCTAGAGACACCCACCATCTCACTATAGCATCGGCATCATCACTCCCTGTCTGTTCCCTTCCGATGCGTCTTTTACCAATCCAATCCAGCCAATTTCCAACCCATAATCCTGTGCGGTGGATGTCTCTATGGTAACAAAAAAATAAAAAAAATTATGATTCGTTCGATCATTTGTATCTGTGCTTTATAGTTGCGATGAAGATGTCAGATATTTTATGATGCTCTTCCGTCAAGATAAAATGCTAATGAGCATCGATCAGTTTTGTGTTTTGTATGTACGGGCAGCGAGGTGGTATATAGTGCGGCAATGGTGACGGTGGCGGTGGCGGCTCGACTGTGGAGAGTTGGATGAACCACACTTCTCTGCAAGACGACGACGACGCGAAGATGTGATGATATAATCACTTGGGACTCATTGGTTATTAGTCGACTTCAGTTCAGACTTGGCGAAATCGAGAGTTTTGCGCGAGATTATGTATCTCCATTGGGATACGAATGTATCTGGCGGACGAAAATGACGACGGTGGGGCTGCGAGTGTGGCGCGAGATGCGTGACTGAGTTTCTGTTTCTGTTTCTGTTTCTGTATCATGTTTCAAATTGATTTTATCGATGGAAAATGTTGTCGTTACTAAATGTTTTGTTGACATTCTTCAAGATTATGCCACGTGGTTTGAGTGCGGTTGGCGGGGTTTGGTTTATTGGTTTGGCCTGGTCATGTGGGGTGTGGGGGTGTCCTCAAAGGGCTCTTGAGGTGGAGTTGAGGTCTGTTACAGAATGCTATACATGGAATGAGGTACAACTTTTCTTGGCATGTTCTTCTGAAGTCACAACAGTTGCCGTTTCGAAGACTAGTCTTATGTTACCTTCATAGTTGCATCAATATTAACCTGGCCTCCGCCATTTTTATCTAAAATTCCGTTTCCACTGTGTTGCAGTGCTTATTCTACTTAGTTCAACCCTCAGAAAAGCACAAATAATACATCTTAAGTCTTATACAGGCATGCGTCCCCTAGGAAGACCCATCTGGATGAGATGGTTAGATCAAGTCCGAAATCTCTCCCCTGCCCGTATGAAGATTGATCATTGATAATTGATAATCTAGAGTCGGTGGCGGAAGATCGGGAGCTATGGAGGGTCCACTTAGGCATCCTACACCCGCGATCCTGCTAATGGAACAGCGGCCATTTAAAAATGAATGAATGAATGAAGACCTTTGCAACTATAGGACCTCGTCTGAAGTTTCCCTTTAAAAATTAAACCTTACTCGAAAGATTGGTTGTGAGTAGCTTCTTCTTGGGTCCTATATGGACCTGTTGCGGCTAAAATTGTATCTTAGGTTAGGTTTGGTGCATGCCGTGCCCTCCTCACCTGCATCGAAGTTGCCTCCGTGGCCTACCCTAGCTCACAAAAAGATAAACGGGCAGTGAGAACCCTGCTATACCCCATACTGAGGTCCTCGTGGACCCAAATCTCTTAACGAACGTCGTACATTTTATACGAATTCGAAACGTTTCTCTTCTTACTCAAGTTGCCCTGGGTTGGGTTAGGTCAGGCTAAAGTCGCTGTCGGTAAGAGCCTATATTCTTAGATCATTCCAAGGTTCCTTTGAAACGACGTCAATTCTGGAAAAAGTGGGGAAGCTGATCGTGCATCGAAAGAGACTCGATACACGGTCATCGGCATGACTGTCATTTGAACGAACTTCGTGGGTGCTCTAAACAAGTCGTCGTTGTATAATAAAGGGCGTTTAAGCAGGCGATACCTAAAACTCAATCAAATTCTGTGGTAGAGGTACAATAGGCTCCCCAGAGCCCCAGGACGGCTCTCTGGTTTAAAAATTTAGTGCGGACGACCTTTCATTCGGTCTCTCGCTCTCTCTGTCTCTCTCGCTCAATGCAGATAAAAGTAAAAAAAAAACAAAAACTGTATCGCTATGGTACCGAAACGAACCTCCATTCCCATGCGAGGGCATGATTTGAAAGTGGATTTTCACAGGCTGAGCAATCTATTCTCCTCTTTCTTACTCACTCAAAGCCCACATGTCTCGCAGTGAATGTCATGCATGGAAAGCCGTGTGTAACCACACTTCTTATTAAAAGCACTGCGTGTGCTGGTTTTGAAAACGATGGGCTCTTCATTCCGCCACCCCTGAATAATCCATGTGACTTGAACCTCTTACAAGTTTTGGATACTTTGAACATCGCTGTAGACACTCACTGCCTTCCCATTCCGACGTAACCTCGATGTCTGTTGTACGATTTCACGGTTCTAATTGCTAAATGGGCCATCAACTCAACTCATCTACACAGAAAATTACTCCACAAAAGCTCACAATTTAATTAGCTATCTCCCATAGATTCGTATAACGAATCCCATTCGAATGGAAACAAAAATCCTTCCCCACTTCAATCGATTCTCTCACGAAATTGTACAACTACGCCTATCTGTATCTACGACTCATGATCACTAAAGTTCTTCAGTACTCGGAGTCTTTCTCTCGATTGGTTTCTTCTTGGAAATTCAAATATATTTCGAATGCTTGGATACGCCTCAGAAATATCCGCAGAGATACATTACAAAGATTTATTCTTCACCGCAATTTCAGTTAATTTTTTGTTTCTTATTTTGCGAATAGTTAGGGATAATTCAATTTGATTTATTACAGCGAACACGAAAATCTGTATCTCGCAGCTGTTTTTTTTTCCTTTGTGGGCAAGCTTTTGGGGTCATCGCGGGTTTATGGTGTATCTTTTAATTTTATCTCCATTGCGTGGGGTTAAGTGCTTGATGCAGTTGGTACTAATTTTAGTATCTCCCAAGTTCGTGCCTGGCTTGACACACTTTTCTCTTTTAATTAGTTTTCTAAACGATGTTCGTCTGATGCTTCATCAGGTGACCTTGTATAGAAAAATAATCACCAACCTGGCATAGCAGCCGAGGAAAAACTAAGCCGTGTCAATTTAGAATGCGAATTAACTTCCATGGAAGCCACAGGAACCGATACGCATCCCCTTATTCGCGTTCGGTTCCAACTGAGATCAACTGAGACTCGTATCCATAATTGGAAGTTATGCGTCTGATTTGCGTTTCATATTATATTCGATTGCGAGCTAAACGGGTCTCCTTCGATTATCGATGGCAATCGCAATTTATTAATTAAGTAAGAGTTTTGTGTCGGATTTGAGAACCAGTTGTGAGTTTTGTCGCCCGTGTACGAGGCACTAACTCACCATTTAGATGAAGCGGCAAACGGATTGCGCATATCTCTTCATCTTATCTTGGCTGTTTTGTGCTTCTCACTACATCACTTGGGTTTGGTATGCGCTGCGAATGTATTTCTCAATGGAGAAATGCAAAATTAACCGCACATCCTCCTTGTGCATGATTAAATCCTTGAAGGAGAACTCGTATCAACGATGAGAGGACGACACGCGGTCGTCTTCGACGTCGAAGACGACGCACAGGTACCTAATTAATGTTTGTCAAGTTATCTCGATCGAGAGATCATCAGCTACACCATCGTCATCATCAACATCAGCGCTCCATCACTATCTCCGCCTCATCATGATCATCAGCCGATCAGCCAGGGTTGCAGTTGCCGGTTTCATGGTTTTATCCTGTGCCTCCTTGCCTGTGATATCAGGAGGAATTTTGGAATTACTCTGCCCCAAAGGAGATTGGTTCTGTTTCTTAGATACTTTTTTTTTTCGATTAATAGTTTCTGCATATTTTTTTTTTGTTCCTGCTTGGCCCGTGATAAATTAACGGTTCGCGTGATTTTTTTTTGTTCCTTTGTGATGGTAAAATATCGACAGAAATTAACTTTTAAGGGCATCGGGAGATTCGTTTGAATTTTTCGCCTCGCATGCATGAATAACCGGCTGAGTGATGAGTTGCACAAGAGGAAGGGTTCGCTCTTCTGTCGAGTGAATTTCGTACAAGGTGATGAAAAAGGTAAATGGTTGGGAGATGGTGTGCATGTTTTTGTTTTCGTGTCGCATTCCTCTTTCTTTGACTGGTTTCAGTTTTCGAGTGAAAAATGTATTTCACGAATGAAATTGATGATTGGAAACCTTTTTCGTGTAGATTTACATCGGCCACTTTGTCGTTTGGATAAACGCTACTGGTATTGGTATTCCGTGGGATAAAATCAAGGTTAGGTTTGGTATAATTTGAGCGATATTCGGAGGGGTGGCCTTTTGTCCTTTTCTGTATGAGTATTGTTTGTTGTAATTAATTTCGAACTTTCCCTGTTACTTCTTTTGAAGGTAAGTTTTTTAAGAAGCTGCCTCGGGCTTGGGGGTATTTTTGTCAACATCCATCTTTCTCTTATTTTGCTTATTCGAGAAAACGTTTGACTTGCGAAATAGAGACCGCTTTTATCGTGCCATTTATCTATAGATGTGGAAAAAAAGCTTTATACTCCTTAGATCCATGGGAGACTGTGTTTAATCTCCTGGGCAATAATTCGTCTCGGACAAGTCGTAGAATTTGACGCCAGTCCGTCTTGCTTAACACGGTTTAAAGCAGAGGCTTGTATAGAACCAAAGCTAACTCTATTGGAAATATTAATGCACTGCGCGGAATTTTTTTTTTTTTTTTACAAGCTGTTGCTTCTTTAAGGTACATCCCAAGGTAGAAGCCTTCAAAATCTCCCTTTCATACCGACGGATGGATACCAGTTCTGCGCTTGAAATACGACACCAGTCAGTCCTGCTTGTAACAAGATTTAAATCAGAGATTGTTAGACCTAAGAACTGCCCATACTCGATTGCGAATATGAATGCTTCAGGCTTAAAAAAGGGCGAAGCTTGAAGGCTTCGAAATCTCTCAAAATCTCCCTTACATGCCGCCGGATAGATATTAATTCTGCACTTATAATACGCCTTGAGAAAGGAGCTTTAAATTTGGCTGTCCACCGACAAAAGTTGATTTACAACCACGAGTGCGTTGTTGGGTCTAGACGATGTCTAGGTATAGCATACTTTCAGGCGGTCTGTGAAGGGTATTTTCTTGAACTATGAACTAAATGATTGACTAAGTTCTTAAAGTAGTTTACACAGCGTCTAGATAGGGAAGAACTATACCTACTGAGCTCCATGAACTAATTGAACTAACTCCATTCCGCATGCATAACTGAATTTCAATTGCGTCAGTATACACCCCAATGATGGGTGAACTACAGTGAACTTAATAAACTAAGTGAACTAACTCCATGTCTGCATGCATGGCTGAATGTCAATTGTGTTGCTATATACCCCAATGGTGGGTGAACTACAGCGAACTAATGAACTAACTGAACTAACTCCACGTCTGCATGCAAGACTGACTGTCAATTGTGTCGCAATATACCCCAATGATGGTTGAACTGCACTGAACTAATAAACAAAGTGAACTAACTCCATGTCTGCATGCATAACTGAATGTCAATTGCGTCAGAATACACCCCAAAGGTGGGTGAACTACACTGAACTAAGTGAACCAACTAGTTCAGTAGGAAGTAGGCTACAACCTTTTACTTTGAGTAACTTATCAATATCAAAGTAGGCACTGATTGGCGTCAACTTGGCGATGCCCAGTCTTTGTAACTGTTCATACACATCAATTGTGCTTATTTTACCTCCGCGTGGTAGCCACCGGGTTCTGGTCTTGTCCTTCCGGGCATGACTTGCTAAACTTATAAGCGCGAGTGTTGAACACGAAGAAAATAGCAACACTATAATGCTCTGTCGGAATGACTGCCTGATCGAGTTTCAGAGGTCTTACATGAGCCCCTCAGAAAGAGGACGTACGGCGGATGAATTCACATGGTTGAATCAACGGTGGCGTCAACAGTCAACATGGCAGATACTTCAATGAGCTACTTTGACGTATTTGGAGCTGAGGTCATTGAGGATTTTTCAGCACTAGTCAGGGTGTTGAAATAGAGATGGTGGCGGAAGAGCCCTTAATGGTTCAACGGCAGCTCTCACATCCCCGCAGCGGGTTACTGACTCCGAAATATTCCGGCTCCTTTTGCCCAAGGGGTTACAGAAAGGGCCTGGTCCTCCAGGTTGGGGGTTGTGCGTGGGGTTAACGACCCTACCACGGAAAAAAAAGAATTGTTGCGAAGCAACCAAAAGCCTCGGATAAGGACGGATTCACTGTTGACGACCCTGCAAAACGAAAAAAGGACAATGACGTTCGGATCTGCACGTGGAATGTTCGAACTCTGAACAGACCGCGTGCAGCCGAACAACTAGCGGAGGCCCTAGACTGCTACAAAGCAGGTATCACCGCCATCCAGGAAGTGCGGTGGGATGGGCCGGGCAAAAGGAGGATGAAAAACTGTGACATTTACTACGGTGACTGCTACAGAGAACAACAGCAGCGTCTATTTGGATGCGGATTTGTTGTAAGCGGCAGACTTAGGCAAGAAGTCTTGAGCTTTCGACACGTTAGTGAACGCCTTACAACTATCCGCATCAAGGCTAAATTCGCCAACATCAGCCTGATATGCGCTCACGCCCCCACAGAAGATAAAGACGATGCTACCAAAGAGTGTTTCTACGAGCTCCTCGACAAAACATATGAGCAATGTCCTAAGCATGACGTTAAAATCGTCTTGGGTGATTTTAACGCCAAAATAGGAAAGGAGGACATCTTTGGTAGCACAATCGGTAAACACAGCCTACACGACACCACGTCTGGAAACGGACTTAGGCTGATTGATTTTGCTGCGGGACGTAATGTTACCATAGCTAGCTCACGGTTTCCTCACCTCAATATACACAAAGGAACATGGCGGTCACCTGATCATCAAACCGTCAACCAAATTGATCACGTTGCGATCGACGCAAGGCACTCCTCCAGTATTCTAGATGTCCGAACTTTCCGAGCGGCCAACATAGACTCGGACCACTACCTTGTTGTAGCCAAGGTACGGATGCGGATATCCAAGACGCCACAACAACGAGAAAATACTGTGAGGAGATTTAACGTTGGACGACTACAAACGCAACAAACCGCCAGAACCTTTGCCGATCGCGTATCCCTCAACCTCTCGAGAAGTCCTATGCTGCCAGCATCAAGTGCCGAAGACCAGTGGCGCCGATGCCAAGAAGCCATCAAAAACGCCGCAACTGATGTGCTCGGTTTCACCAGCCCACCCCCCCGAAACCCCTGGTTTGACGAAGAGTGCCGGCAAGCACATGCAGCAAAACAAAGTGCCTACGAAGCGTCGCTGCATAGAAGGACGAGAGCAGCTCGTCAGCTCTACGAGCAAAAAAGGAGGGAAGAACATCGGCTTCTCCGGAGAAAAAAGAGAGAGCATGAGAAGCGCGCGATCGAGGATATAGAGAGGTGTTACTCCAGGAACAATGTTCGGAAGTTTTACCAAAAGGTAAAAAGAACGTGTCATGGCAACAAGACCCGAACGGAGACCTGTAGAGACGAGCAAGGAAACCTTGTAGTAGAGTCACAGTCGGTGCTGAGGACATGGAAAAACCATTTCTGCAGACTGCTAAACGGCGAAGACGACACAAATTCCGCTGTTAGGCAGAACGATCTATTCAACCTGGACGATGACAGCCAAGATTTCCGTCCACCTGACCAAAATGAAGTGAGGATAGCAATATCTAAGCTTAAATCCAACAAGGCTGCTGGTCCAGACGGCTTACCTGCCGAGCTCTTCAAGGCAGCCGGAGATGACTTGGTAGAGTGCATACACCAACTCATCTCCAAGATTTGGTTAGAGGAAAGTATGCCTGATGAATGGAACCTCAGCATTGTTTGCCCGATCCACAAGAAAGGAGACCCTCTAAACTGCGCCAACTACAGAGGCATCAGTCTCCTGAACACTGCGTATAAGATCATGTCTGCTGTATTGTGTGAACGCCTGAAACCATTCGTCAACGATCTGATAGGTCCCTATCAGTGCGGTTTTAGGCCCGGTAAGTCCACGACCGATCAAATATTCACACTACGGCAGATCCTGGAAAAAAACCAAGAATACCAGATCGATACTCACCATCTTTTTGTCGATTTTAAGGCCGCATATGACAGCGTTTATAGAGACGAGCTATACAGAGCCATGTCTAGTTTTGGCATCCCTGCCAAACTTGTCAGATTTTGCAGAATGACGATGGAGAACGCTCGCTGCTCCGTAAAGGTCGGAAACAATCTCACCGAGACCTTTGATGTCAAAAAAGGATTTAGACAAGGTGATGCGCTGTCATGTGACTTCTTCAACATCATTCTTGAGAAGATTGTGCGAAACTCACAAGTCAACACCAGAGGCACAATTTTCTATAAGTCTGTGCAACTGCTTGCATACGCTGACGACATTGACATTGTTGGTACAACACAGCGAGCTGTCACTGGTGCGTTTGCAAGTATTAGTGCAGAAGCGGCAAAAATGGGTTTAGTGGTGAATAAGGGTAAAACAAAATATATGCTGTCAACAAGAAGGGACACACGACATCGACGAATCGGGCAGAACGTCACGATAGACAGCTATAACTTTGAGGTAGTTAGGGACTTTGTCTACCTCGGCTCCGCTATAAACTCTGATAACGACATCACATCAGAAATCAAACGAAGAATCACACTTGCCAACCGCTGTTTCTTTGGCCTAAGACGGCAACTGATAAGTAAGGCCTTGTCGAGAAATACTAAGGAAACTCTGTATAAGACCCTCATCATCCCAGTCCTGCTTTATGGTGCAGAAGCATGGGCGCTATCAAAGGCGGATGAAGATCTCCTTGGTCGTTTCGAACGCAAAATTCTTCGAGTGATTTTTGGTCCCGTTTGCGTTGACGGGTTTTGGAGGAGAAGATTTAACAGCGAACTCTACGAGCTGTACAGCGACATCGACCTAGTCAGAAAAGTACGCATCAGTCGTCTAAGATGGCTGGGACATGTAGAGCGAATGGACACCAACGCTCCGGCCCGAAGAGTCTTCGATTCTAACCCGGAGGGACAACGCAGTAGAGGAAGACCTCGCCTTAGGTGGCGCGCGCAAGTGGAAGGGGACCTCAACCAACTTGGAGTGCGCAACTGGAGGCAGTTAGCCAAAGATCGCGCTAACTGGAGAGGCGTATTGGTTGAGGCCCAGGTCCACCCCGGACTGTAGCGCCACCTAAGTAAGTAAGTAAGTAAGTAACTTATCAACGACCATCACAATCTGTCCACATGGACCTAAGTGGGGTGCGGTAGGGCTCGCTCTACTGTATCCACCCATAAACCTAACCTATCAACGACGTCTCTATTTCAATTGCAATTCGATAGTTTTTCCTGAGCTTCTTTGCGCAGCAGCTTTTGCCAGAGGTCTAAGTTTTCCATCGAGGGTTTCTTGCACCTTTGAGCCTCATAACGAACTCGAATCTAGTTGGACTTCACAGAGCACAAGCATGTCCCTCGATTGATACTCTCTAGAGCGACTCTACAAGCAGATAGTCGTATACCCTTCCACACCATACCAATGTTACGCAGCAATAATTATCATAATCCATTTCTGACCTGCCTCAAGTAATAACTCTCCAGATGCAAGACACCATTCGCCTTCAATCCAAAAGATACATATACGTACACAGCTACATTCAGAGTAATAGCGCGCATCAGCACATCATCGTTGCAGTAATTCATTTCGAAGAAGCCCAAAGATACATTGAACCAAAGGCCGTTCTGTTGTGCACATATAGTCGATGCAACTGCAGCGGATGCGATAATGGAAAAGTGGAAAAATGGAAAAATGCCAACAAAGATCTACTCCTCCTGCCCGAGTCACTGGCTTCGTTCCATTGATGATGTGGGTCTCTTGTACTCTTTTGAGCTTTCACAGATCTCTGGCCACAGATAGATAGAAGTGAATCGAATTAAAGAGCTATTTCCCCGCGTGCCGCACTTAATCATTCAGTGTGTACACAAAGTCAGCCAGAGAATATCTAGCGCAAACAAAGTGATCCATGGATGATCGTGCGCGTCTTTGTTCCAACATTTCGTGCGTGGTTCATCATCATCATCATGGTGCTTGGCTTATCGCCGCCGCGCCGCACCGGCCGGCTGGCCGTCATCTTGAGAGCGAGAGACATCGTGCAGACCCGTCGAAACACTCATCTCATCATCATCGTCATCGCCTGTAGAACAATAAAAAAAAAAACTTAAGATACTTCTACGCCGAGCATGAATATCTCTTGATCATGCGGCTGATATTGTTGCGTCAATGTTTTTCCTCGTGGACATAATTATCATTGCAAACTGCACGTAATAACACGATGACTTGTTAACACACAAATAAGTAGAATGAGTAAATGGCTGCGGGCCAAAGTGTATGGATAGCGCCAAGAACTACACACACACACTCTCTCATTATTTGCATTTGCATTGCAACGGGGAGTATAGTCCTGGCGAAGAGAGTTTTTCTAGTCGTACTCTTTCCGGGCCATATGCGCGCACTCAATTGAAATTAAATGACCGGGACCGGGTGGCACTGGTCGTGGCGGTAATGTGTTTACACAACGCGATTAAAATGAAAACGACGACGACAGCGACAACGACGATTCTGAAGATGATGATGATGATGATGATGGAGACGACCCTCAAGTCGAAACCACTTCCACTTCTGTTTGACAAGCTCCAGAGTAGTTTGCGTTACGAATCATCTAAAGAATTTCGAATCAATATTGACATAAGGAAGCTTAGAGGCGATGCTGGGGATACCCTTTGAAGGAGCAGCACAAACAACTAGGTGAATGTGGGACACACCTCGGAAAATTCATAGACCAACAAACAACCCGAAAACCTGATTTCGTTTGACAAACAAATATTTTTGTGCAGAGCATGAGGTTTTAGTTCGTCCAATTGAGCCACAGCCAGAGCCACCTCCTCCGTCCGTCTGAGGTGAGTGGCTCTGTGTGTGTGTCTGATGCCTCTGCCTCTGACTCTTTTCGGAATTATGCTCGTTAATTTGTTTTCTTATTGACCTTAGAATGACAAAAGATGCTGCATCTGTTTAGACGGGCGGGCGGTTTCGAAGGGGCAGCCACATTTCAACGTACTGAGCATACAAAAGAATGAGGTCCACCAGTGGCAGGCAGCAGTGCAGCAGTGTGCCTGATGTGCAAGCTAAAGATGCAAGCCAAATTTGAACAGGCTAATGAATTAAGTGGGCTGTCCGTATATCGTATGTAGTGTGGTGCGGGAATTGCATTTAATAGGATTTAGTTTGGAATGAATGGGATGCTTGAAAATCAACTAAATAGCTTATGTTTAATTAATTTCTAAGTGATTTTGACCTGATTGTGGTATGGACGGCTGTAGGTGGGTTGGTCTAGATCTAGAAAGATTCGATGCAGAAGGCTGGGAGAAGTGAGGCCAGTGATTGAAATCGCTGCAATTGGGGATTCAGTTATGCAAATACTGCTGAATTAAATAAATGTTTGGCAGCACTTCAAGATGTAACTCAAGGGGATAAATATTCGCATAGGCTGAATGGGCTTTCAATTGGTTTTGGTTGCAGGGACGTAAGTACTTTTCCAGAGAAATGGAGTTTGGCAAAGCAGTGGGAAATCACTAGAAAAAGTGCACGACCTGGTTGCACGAAACTTTGACGTTCACTGCTGGTTTGACTGAAGGCAAGTTCGACTTTTTGGCGCATCTATACCCAAAATGTTGGAGGAATCTTGAATCAACAATGTGGCTCATTGTCGGTCGAATGAACTTGGTCAAAAGCTGTTTACCAATTCAAGTGTTGGGTCAAGTTTTTTTTAAATTATTCTGGCCCACTCGTATTATGGCCGAATCGTATTATTCGTGAACGAGCAATACTCGATGGTCGACTTAAATAAATAAAAATAAATAGATGGCTCAACAGGTCCCCTATAGGCCTAGCTTCTCACAACCATTCATTTTGTGTGAGTTTTTCACTTTTGAAACGAATGGAAGGGATCTTCAATTTTACGCCGATTCCAAGCGACTAATTGAGATGTTCTTTCAAGACAGTTACACTCTCGGACGTTTATCAGACGTTCGCGAGAGGTGGCGCAGTGAAAAAACCCTAAGTTCGAATTTTGGATGTTTGCGGGATTCGAAACTGTGGGACCCCGCACTGACTACTAAGCCACTGCACCGACTTACTGCCTTGAAAGCAAAAGTGGTCTCAAAATTGATATACGTAACTACTAGTAATTGGTACTCCTGTAATTTTTCTTTAAAATTAACTAAACTTCGAAATTCGAACATACGAACATTTGAATAAAAAAGTGCGAGGAAAGCCTCAAGTACTGGAACCATTACCATGTACAGCATTTTATGTGTAAATGTTTCAAAAGAAGTTCGAAATTCAAACAGATGAACATTCGAACAAAACGGTTGAAAAAATTCATTGCGACTTTATTATTTGAAGTATGTACGCATACTCGTATAGTGTAGGAGATATCACATATCACTTTCTGTAACCTTGTCTCATTGCATTTTTATGTAGGAAAAACCAGGGACCAGAGGTTTCCAGTTCGAAAATTTGCTGGCGTGAATTTCGAACTTTGTCAAAAATGTTTAAACATCGCTAAAAAATGTCGGCGTTAGAGCTAGAGCTCTACTGTTTGTCTCTCCTCTACTTGCTCCTTAGAATTAACCGAACTTCGAAATTCAAACGAATATACGAAACAGGGGGAACATTCCCTACACACCTGTATTGTAAGAAATATTTCTATCATAAATTTTGCTTCAATTTCTTTCGTTGTAGAATGTTTCAGAGGCGAGATATTTCCAATTCGAGCATGAGCTACAGAAATATTCGAACTTTTTCGAACATTTTCGAACTTTTCGTAAACTTCTCCGGAGTTCCTAAATTAATTTCCGCACTAACTTTTGGAACTTTCACGTTTTTCTTTTCAAATTTAAATGATGTTCGAAATTCAATCAGTCGAACATTCAATAGGTCGGCCAAATTTTCTGCAAAAAAAAAAATATTTTGCTTAATATCTGTGTTTGTTATACTTATATTTGTCTGAAAAACAATTTTTGTCGAAGTTTCGAAATTTAACTCCTGTCAGAACAGTTGTCAGAAAAATTATTTTGATCCAAAGAGTGGCAATTTGATTTTTTGCGCCACAGACTTCTCCGCTGTGATGTAGGTACAAGAGACGAATTAACCTCCATTTTCCTCGAACATAAGCACTTTTCGAACCTTTCACAAGGTTTTTCACATGTTTGCTATTGTTCAACAAAATTCGGTCGTGTGGTTCCGCTTTCAGCTATTATTTCTTTGGCATTTATATACATACAGGGCTTCTATTGAGCGACAAGAACGCGCCCATCTAAATCAAACGCGACAAAATACTTGAGCAATATAATTGTAAAATTAATTGACGAGAGTGACACTTGAAAATACCCTCAACCACTATCCTAAGTGACGGAAACGACCCAATTCGAAGGCGATACATCAGATGTGCTCAATCAGTTATCAATTGGGTTGAGCAATAAATCAGTCAGTTAACCGAGATTCATCTAAACCAATCAATGTTTCTCGGAAATAATCATACACAATCCCAATTAAAGTGAACCTCATCTACCATCCACTGGTGTGGTCCAACTCAAAGTCACAGTCAAAGTAAAAAAAAAACCTAGATAAATCCCGCCACAGAACTCCAGACATCGGCAACAATCATAACTTCAATATTTTACTTCTTTCATCGGTGGCTTTCTTTTCTTTTGGCTGCGTCTATTTACACCAACAGCCCATTTTCAACAAAACCAGACGAAAATCAATTTACCACCAGAAAGACATCGCATCGCGTCAATGATGCAGCAAAAACACAGTCGACTCTTCAACAATCATCCGTCCGTTGTTGGGTTGTTGCATCCACATCTACTTATCTGTTTGCTCTGAAGCGAGCTGAAGAAATGCTTTTGTATTCCCACCTAATAAACGCCATGAATAGAAGTGAAAAATTGCTTGTTCCTTCGAGCCCGTATCTTGGACATTCTTCTTCTTCTTCGTCGACGTCGTCATCGTCATCGTCGTCGTCGTCTTCGACTCTGCGCTGTACTGCACCTTTGTGCTGGCAGATCACCCTTTTGTTAAGTGGAATTTTGTGGTCGCCCTTTGTTGTGTATTATGCATGCTTAGAGCCAAATAAAGTAACTGTACACAAGAACAGCACAACAAGGCTGTCTGTCCGTGATGGGTTTTCCTACATACCTACTACCAAATTTGGGTGAAATTTATCGATCTACCAGCGGATTGGGGCGAATTTCGATCACATTTCGATCTCATCGATGTGAGGTGGCAAACAATGGGTTCAGCGGTAGATCTGTCCTACGATAGCACTAATGGTTGTGTCTAAATGGTCAATTTGACGATCCTTTCCAATGGTTTGTTGTTTTCACTTTCGAGGTCAATTTTGTGCTGGATGCGGTTTCAACAAAATGTGGATTGCGGAGTGAGTCAGCGAGGGGTGCGAATTGTCAGATGGGATCTTAGACATTTCCGTAAGGAGTGGGCAAGTTTTTGTGTATTTTTTTAGTGGCGATGTTAATTGATATTCACTTTCTACGAAGTAGTTTATGGCATGTGGTTTCATTCAATTGGACTTTGTCGGACGGCTGATTGAGATGGAATGGAGTGTGAGTTTCGTATCTTTTAATGTATCTTTGGATGGGATTTTTACGTGGTTAACTTGAAGAGAAAATTTGTTGGTGTCGATGGGGATTTTATAGCTCGTTCAGTGTTGTCACACCGTGAGAAAATTTCCTGTTTTATGGGCTTTTCGTCGTCGTCGTCTTGTGGGACGATAGTATTTTGTGTGAAAAATTCACAGATTTTCATTAGAAGACGGGAAATCATTTTTTTTATTGAAAGGAAATATTTAATGTTCACCGAACGACATTTTCCTGAACGTTTCTACAAGGGGAGTTAAATATGTGGCTAAACTTTGTTTTTCTTTGAATAACACTTTATAAGTCTATAGACCGAAAAACTTGTTTAGCGATTTTGCAAAATAATTACAAAATCAGTCCGATTAGTTGCGTTCGTTGCTTTAATGAAATCCAATAGGTGGCGCTGTTATTTCTACGGTGTTCACCGTATGGGCCTAACCTATAGAGCCGCTGAACAAATTTAGAAGCATTTTTCACAGTTATCATGTATCATATCCATTCCTCGGGAATACGTGTACCTACTTAAAATTCCATTATCACTTAGGAGCTGCCTATTCAAAGTCTAAGGCCTGATACTTATCGTATCGTTTGCTGATACTACTCAAAGCGATTTAAGTTCTACTTAAATACCTTACGGCTACTTTTTCTATGTCATAAACTGTCACATAAGATTTTAAGTGGAGTGGAACTTAAGTCGCTATGAGTAGTGTAGAGTTGTAGACTTGTACAGAACACGGCTCCAGGAAATAACCCCCAAATCGAAGATGCAATAAGTCCCCAAAATGGTATGAAATAAGCCCTCAAACCTAGTTCGTTACATTTATTATTATTCGCTGTTAAGCAAAACCTAGAACGAAGTTATATGGCAGGTGTGTTCGAAATAAAACAGTAAAGCGACGTAAAGGATATTTTTGTACCCTTATTGTCAGGGTTATATTTTTTAATGCTATTAATAGTAAATAAGTCGTACGTTTCAAGCTCTTACATTCATTTATTAAGTTTAAAGAACGTGTAAGTGAAAAAAAAAATCCTCAATCTAGAATATATAGCTTAACTTCTCAAAAAACCGTTTAGGTAATCTATAAAAACCTATTGTTGGGTAAAAAGTCTCTACTCTCTCTACTAAAAATTAAATATGGTGACAAAATGCAAAATTTCCTTTTAGAAATTGTGGGAAAAATAATATTTTCTTGAGGGAATTTGTTTACAGCGGCATAACAACACTGCCACTATCACACTACCAAATATATTCGATAAGACTTCTTAAAGAGTGTGAAGAGATTAGACCCTAGTTTTTATGGATTTTTGTGAGCTTAGAGGCTCAGTGGTTAATGTGCTGAAGCTAGGGTTCCCCGGTTCAGCCCCCAAAAAAACACAAAGAGATTTTTTTCACTTATGCGGTTTCCCCAATAAAAAAAAAATACAAACTTAGTTTGTAAAGACTACTGTCGTGTGGAAGTTCTTAAACCCAACCGCTGGGATCCATTTCGGTTGTTGGAAGCTGCCCCTGAGCCTGGGTATTTATGATCTTGTTGCATTAGCTTTATTAGTTTACTAGCTGTACCCGCCCGGCTTCGCACGTGCAAAATGTGGTTTCATAACAGTTGTGATATTTGCTGCATTGCTTATCCTCTTGCACGCTACACATAAATGCCCGTGCGTGAAGCAATTCTTGCTTAAATCAACTCCCGCATCCCGGTTTTCTTAAAGTTTGAGCCTGTAACTTATTCAATAGGAAATTGAATCCGTTGAAACTGAAATGGGTTATTGTTGGCAATTATTGGTATTTTTGGTATAAACCGTATCTCCTTTACCACAACCAGTTAAAATTAACGCCCCAATAATCTTTTTCTGCACTCTCAAAAAGAAGTTTGCAAATATCAGAATCCCCCGATACTGCTCTCATATTCTGAGTCAAGTACATTGTTCTAAAGTATCGCCAAAGCACTGAACGTTTAATAATTAATCTTCGTCTGAAATCACCAGAGAACAAAAATGTAACTCCACCGACAAATCTGTTTTTATTTAGCATATCTTGCATAGTCCTATTAACCGCTTCTATTGATATGTAATTTATTAGCCATAGTGTATTCGCCCTTTGGCTATTCTTTTAAATACCACACACTGGGTATTCCATGTGTTCCGCTTTTATAGGTATTAATCGAACAAAATGTGAATAAAATTGATGTTTTTAATTTTTTAAATACAAAATGCAAAAATATCATAGATATTGATAGATTTTTTTTTTTTTGTAAGCAAAACACAGATAAACATACCTTTCCTACATTTTTGACAAAGCTTGTGTACATCCAAAAAAATAAACCCTACAGTGCACAAAGAAAATTCCTACTTTTTCCCTACACCGTCGAATTATTTTCAATACAATCTCTCTACATAACTATTTTGTCCAAACATACACGAACAAAATCGAATCCAACTTCTCATACGCAATCTCAACCACAAATGAATTTTTCCTTTTTGTTGACTCTTCAAATCATGTCATCTAATTTCATTCCTTAGCGAATATAGACGAATGTAAGAGCAAAATATTAAAAGTAAAAAAAATAATAAATATTTCTTGACTGAGCAAAGATGAAAATGTTTCGTCCGAAAAAATCTCTACGTTATACAAATCTGTCCTTTTTTCCTTACGGTATCATTTTTAGATCCCTACGTGTAGGGACTTTTACACTACATATACTAACACTGATTTGACATTTCTTTTATGAGTTTTTTTTTCCAAGCAAACCAAATAGTATACTGTCTCCCTCTCCGTCACAGGAGTAAATTAAGGTTAAAAGAGATGTCAATATATTGTGCTGTTAGTATGTTTGATTTGAGAATGAAGTGCATATCCACTCACCGAGGCGAAAATCGTAGAAATATTTCAAGTTTTTCCTATTTATTTGAAAACTTTTTAAGTTATCGAGATAATGGATATCCTAAATTGTACTTACAGATGTCCTTTATAAGCTGGTACTTAGTATATTTAAATGCTCCCAGTATTTTCGAATGCAAAGCGTTGCAAAGAAAAAATCGAAGAGAAACGAAAAAAAAAATTACTCTTGTCCAATTTTTTCCGGAATTTATAGAGATATAGAGTTAAGACAAAGTGGAGATTGTAGGCCTAAGTATCCTCTATAAGCCTGTGAAAATTCACCAGAATATATTCAGCAATTTCTAAGATTTTTGCATTTAAAGACATGCAGTCAATTTCAATTTTAGTCGAACAGAACTACACCAATTTTATTTATATGTAGAGATTATTATCTTATTTATTTTTTTTTTGTTTTTTTTTGTGTGAATTTTACCAGATGCATTCAATTTAGTTTAAATTTTATTTTTCTGACGGGCATAGGGAAGATCAACTCCTCAGAATCGCCCCAAAATGCTTGAAGATATGTCCTTCTTCTGGACCTAAGAATTGGTAAGTCGTTACTCTGAAAATGTCTAGTCTTCTAGGCAGCGAATTTCAAAATTCAGTTGCTAAAATGTCAAACTTTTCCAAGTCTTTTGCTTAAACTCCAACTGAAGGGTTTTTTTTTTACTGCGCCGCCTCTCGCGAGCCTTTGACAAACATCCGAGAGTAAAACTGTTATAAAAGAACTTCTCAATTGGCCGCTTGGACTCGGCATAAAATTATAGATCCCTTCGATTCGTCCTAAAAGTGAAAAACTCACACAAAACGAATTGTTGTGAGAAGCCAAGTCTAGGGTCCAGTGGTCCAGGACTTATATACAACCCAAAAAATATTAAACTTGAGGCCAGGATTTTTAACCAACTATTTTTTTGTTTTTTTTTTTTATTTTTTTAAATATTTAGAAAAGCTGTGACTATAGGGTTCACAAAATCACTATGAATGGAGGACACAGTTAAGTGCGACCCAGTTGTGCGCATTTTTTGCCTTTCAAGCTAGATCCAATTGGTCTTCCTGAATCACTAGGTATTCAACTAGCTACTAAGACCTTGACCAATTTTTCGTTTAATTTACAATTCTCCTATTACAACAAACGCCCACTTCAATTACAAACCACAATCAGCGGGCGCACACGAGTCAACATAAAAAATACTATAAAAATTCGTACCAAAGATACATTACATCCACGTGATTTATTGTGCTTGTTGCACGACTTCTTGTAACGCACACGTAAATTTCACCTACTATTTCCCGCCACGTAACTAATTATTTCGATTACAAATCCTCTTCGTTAGTGCCCCTGCCGTGTATCTATTGGAACAATCTTTATTTTGGTTGTTGTGCGTAGCATTTGAACCTCTTTTTTGTTGTGCTTCGTTTGTTTGATCCACGATTGTATAAGATGCGTCATGTTTCATGTACTAAAAGCGTATGTAAACATCGCATCTAAGGCGTGTTTTTTTTTTTTGGGGGTATAACACGCCGTGAACCTTTAACCTTTGAAAATGGATAATTACTTGCTTGGCAGATAGGTAAACGGCTCATGGATCGACAAGGTTATGACCGCGTGATATCCAAAAACAGGCCATAGATGCTCAAATTATGCGGTTCACCGTAAAAGTCTCTTTAAGTGCTTCAAGTTTCTAAAAAACGTTCTTCACCGCCTTTGTTCCTAAAGTAAGTGACTAAAGTTGCTTCTGAGGTAGACTCTCTACTTCGAGTCATAACTCATATTCGAACGCCATTTATGCACTCAGGGATTGCCACCGAACAGTCATAACTCATTCCCTTCCCAACTCTACTTACAAGCGGAACCCAATAAAAGTCATCGCACGTAAAATAAAAATCATTGTCACCCCAACATGGATTCGCACTTTTCAAATATTCGCCGTCGCAATTGACATCATTTGTCAATTGTTCGCACATGTACCCACTGCCTACCACCACCATCCCATAGGGACGACCGATGACGACGAGAACACACCCGCCGAAACAATCGAAGACTCCAATCCGATACAATACCGATACGGATGCCGAAGACCCACCATAAAGATTCAATTGCCTGCCGCAGCTGTTGCATGCGCCCATCGAAGAGCGGCTCGCCAGGAAGGAATTATGGCAATAAAAACCGAAAGCGAACATCTTACTGTGTGCGCATCTTATCTGATAAAAGAAATAAAATTTTATTTATTCCACGCGATACGAGTGCTCCGCCAGGGACTCGAAAATCGAACACCAAACCAATTTCCATCTGACCAGTGACTCGGTTGTCGGTTTATGCGCGCATTTTACCAACTCACATGCACTCACGGGCATCCGCCCACTATCTGCTCCATTCCACCACGATATGGCGGCGAGAAATGTCAGAGAACTAACAACAGCGTGGCCTGTGTAAAAATGCATCTTTCTTTGATTTATGGTGGCAACAAATGGCAGCGCACCAACAAAGGCTTGAAACAATTCACCCGAAAATACACACATAGCTGCATGTATGCGACTCCGACTAGGCGACTATGCGTCAGCCAACAGCCACCGAAGGCGCGCTAATGATTAAGTGATGCTGCGCCGGACCCGATGATAGATGCCAATGTTTTGTTCGGCATGTATAAATATTTTCACAAAATCAAAAAAACAAAAACAAAAAGAACTCATTTCCAATATAGGTTCGTCTGTTAGATATTTCTGATATTTTCCACAACAGAACATTTTCACAATTTATGTGGCAGGCCCGGGCTTAAGAGTCACTTTGGTATTTTAATTTTATTAATGGGTAACTTTTTGGTTTCGATTTTTAAATAAATGACCAACACCGCGCCGCCGAGTCGCAGATACGCACACGCACTGGCACAGGCTTTTGTTTTGCGCCTGATTAGATACATTTCCAAGTGTACGGTATGCAAATGACATGAAATTTTATGTGTGGGCTTCTTATTCTTTTTTGGGGGATCAAGAAGGAGGAGATTTTTTCATCTTTTTATCACGAACGGCTGGTTTTCATCTGTCAAAAAGGAAGACATTTCTATTAAGAGAGTGTCTGAGTCTTAAATTGAGACTCAACTTGGGATAGTCGCAGTGTGGACGCTGAGCTGAGCTGAGCTGAGCTGAGCTTTTGGCGATATATCTTCATTTATCGAAAGATTGAATTGAAATCGATGTTAATTACAGATGCGGAGTGGTGATAAGAAAGTGATTGAGTGTATTGGGCAGATACTTTGGCGGGGTATTTTTTTTTTACATTTGAATGGGCTTCTTGTGTCGAGTGGCAAAGGTGTTTGTTTACGGGACTTGGAATAGCTGATGAAGCGATTAGATGGCTATTTGTCACCGAGGGAGGGTGTGAGATATATGTTTTTTTTTTTTTAAATAGTTTCCAGTGTGTTTTAGACAGCTTCGAAGAATCTAAGGCGATAGATCAGAAGTGGCGTATGGGAGCTGGTTTATTATTTATTTATTTTTGCTGTAGAATGAAAGTGAATGTTCGTGGGAAGCGTATTTTTGTTGGGCATTTTAAATCGATGTGTGTATGAAATTTGGGTTGAATGGGGCTTCGAAGGACATATCTGGTGCTTATAATGAAGGATTATCCATGCAGGTATTTACCTTTTTGTCACTGCACGCTGGGGCGTATTTACACGGACTTTGGTCGGCGCAAAGCATCCGGAGTGAACCACAGCTTTAGCCAAGAAGCCTTTCCCTTCAGTTCGGTGTCTAGCTAGCTTTCTCTCCATTGTGTTGCGCGCATAGTTAGTTTTGAGAAGAGCGATATTAGATCAACTTATTTTAATAAGTGGATCTTGCAAAAGACTGTTTTTGACCATCAGCAGCCTATAGCGACAAAGCGAGGGTTCCGAAAATTTTCAGGATGATTTCATGATCAAACTAAATAAATTGCCATTCCCGTTCAAAATTGATAATTTACATAAAGCCCAAGCTGTACTGACCAAGGATGTCTTGACGCCCAATTTTGATCAAAACTGCTTGAATAAGTTGAGCAAAGTTGTCCTCAATAGTGGCTGCATTAGGAAATACGTTTTTCTACGGAACCAAATAGGTGGTAAACCGCACGACTTTAATGTCCGATTGGAAGGTCTCGAAATACCTTACCAACCATGCAACCATGGCCTTATTTCAATAATACTTGGCGAGTCATATGGTACGTAGCGCCACCTAGTTGATAGCACATTCCCTAAGGATTATTTTGCTTTAACTTTTTTCAAATAAAAAGAGGTGCTTTTAACAGTCTCCATTAAAAGTAAGGTGTAAATGCTTCAAGGTCTGAATCAACTAAAACAAACGCCGATATGAATGCTTTGCATTGAAGCCCCGTATATAGCATAGGTTTGCCTTCCCGCCGAGTAATAGTAGGTACTTAAAAAAAAATCGCACCCTCTCATTATGTTAGAACGAAGCCATTCGAAAACGCTTGATCTTCTATGCTGTACATCATTCCATAGGTAGTCTCTTTCATTATCTGGGTTATCTCAAAACTTGACCAGCGAGAGAACTCATCCACGAACGCATGTCAATCGTTGCTTTTCTGCGCCAAAACTTGGGGTACTCGTCCGCCTTTTTGAGAGACTCCTTAAAGATTATGCGGCGTACTCATAAAAAATTTTAGTCTCGACTTTAAATTTATGGAGGCTCACAATTGCAAAAATTGTATAAAAAATATAGCCACTGTGAACTACTTAAATTTAAAGTCGAAGTACAAAATCTTTATTGGTTAGGCCCTATGATAGTAAGTACCTAACCTATCACTGTATTTTGCTGCATAAAAAGGAAGCTTTTGTCGATGTTCTTAAGTCTAGAACTAAATATACTTACCATTTCTTAGGAGTTTCCATCCTTGGTGATGAAATCGTTAATTTAGCATTTCTTGCGAAAATACACCCAGAGAAGATCCTTGTCTTGCTGACGGTCTCTGGAGTGAAAATATGGCTCTAAGAATTTACCAGGGAAGGCAGAAAAGGCTCCTCTAAGAAGCCGCAGTGCCAGAGCTCATTGAAAGCCCTAACGGCCTACATTCTAATCTAAGAGTTTCCAACGCACCACATAATGATCGCTGTAAGTATTTTTGACTGTGAATGGTCTTCAAAATCTAACAAGCACATCCAGTTGAGAACGGAGAGAACTATGTTAAAAAGCAAACAATTTTGGATTCAGAAATGCCCATGTTTTCTTTGCAATTCTCCGATTTTCCAACGTGACAGCTTACAATCTTTTTTTTATTTTTCTTTAATTCCTTAAATTTGTTTTAATAATAAAATAAAAAACTTGCAACCACTTCTTTAAATTATGTACAACGTTTTACTCTACCAATAAAAATTCAAATAAATTCCATTTCCATTAATTCCAGACAAAAGTGTAGACTTCATTTTGACAGCTATTTTAAGTAGCGTTTACATGGGCAAACAATTAATTGAGTTTAATCAAATTAAACAAAAGTATTAACATTTCATATTTAGAATTCAAAATTACGTGAATTTACTCCAACAGCACAGCAACTTGTCCGCGATTGAATGATTGCAAGTAGCTTAAACAGTGTGCCAAACGCTATAACTCTGTTTAAGAAAGACCTAAAAATATGATTTCTTTTTCGAAACCTTTCTCATTAAATATCTACAGCAAGAAAATTGTTTGATAAGTAAAAGTCAAAATAAATTAACGTAAAGTTTGACCGCCAAATAGCATAAAGTTTTATCTAAGCTGGTAGGCTAGGCTAAGAAGTTGTACCAAGTTGCCCATGAGGTATATTTAGATGGGTTCGCTGTACTGCCACTGGAATGAACTGGTCTCTCTGTCCGCTAGATCCGATTTCAGTTAATGTTGGTCGTACAGTCGTCTTTCACATCATTTTGATTGTCAAAATGGTTGCTGCCGATCTGGATTGATAAATTTAACCGGAAAAATCTTCTAAAACACGTTCCAGCTCCATGTCCAAAAAATGCAGCGGTAACCCTTGAATAGAGAAATACTTTCCAAGAAACTTCTAAAGCCTTTTTTACTGGCACAAAATTGGCAGTAGGGTTTTAAGTGCAAAATTCTATGTAAACTAACGCGATTTCGACTCACAAACAATCTTTTTAGAGTACTTTAATTTTTTTTAGGGGGAACTATGTAATCATGCGGACTTCACAATGCTTCAGCCACATATGGGACTTTAAAATATAAATTGAATGTAAAAAGATTTTCGATAAACTTGACTTTTCCCTTGTATAGGGAAGATAGTTGGTATACATCCTGGAATTATTTAAAATCTGAACCTTTAAATTATAAAAATAATCTCCAAACGGCTAATTGAAAAGCTCTTTCAAGACAGTTATACTCTCGGATGTTTGTCAGACGGGACCTCGGGACTCGAACCTCGACTCCTCGCTTAGTAGTCCAACACACTTACCACTAAGCCACTGCCCCTACAACCTTCAATTTAATTGTAAAAATAAATTCATTAGTAGTATCTTTGGAATCTACGTCGCCTGAAGTTTTAAAATTAAGGGCTATTCGCTCTTTAACATAGGTTTGCCTCCTTTTAAAAACTGCCTCCGAAACTACCTTCCAATGGCGATGCTCCCACTCTAAGTTGAGTACTTCCCCCCGGAATAGATGAAGCTAACCGCAATTACAAAGTCAAATGAACTGCCCTAACCTAAACCTAAAGTTTGACATAGTCGACTTTATGGCCGCAATTAACCTCCGGTCCTATAAAAAGCACAGTTGACCCAACAAAAAAAAAAAAACAAAAAACAAAAAGAAATCTCATATCCACTTGTTCGCCTCATCACATCTCACGCATGTAAATTCCAACAATAAAATTATAAACCACTGACACAATGAACCATTAGCATGAATAAATTCTTTAAAATGTCATAAATACCAGCAATAAATGTTAACTGCGTTCCACCTTGTTATATGGGCCCACATCCGTGTGCGGACCGAGAAAGAAAGCCCTTTACATTATAAAAGTCCGACACAAAGAACCCGTCCACGATGAAATTATGAAACTCGATAGCCATCCATAAACACGCATCGTTTGCAGGAGGCACGTTTGGGAAATTAAATAATTTTATGTCATATTTTCCAAATCGGTTTTTCGGAAATAAATTCAATTCGTAGGCTTCCTTCGGAGGTTTAATTGAAGAAAAAAATTAAAAACTCCCTCCCGCCCCTCTTTTTGATACACTCCTTTAATTGGAATTTCATTTTGGATTTTCCCAAGGGTTTTGCAGCCCCCCATTGACGGTCACCCATTTAACTGATGAAAAGCAAACGGAAAATTCAATCTAATTCCCATTTTAATATTTACATGGATAAACATCACAAGCAAGAGTCCGATGGGTAAAGTTTTTCACTCGCAAATCAATATTTTATTCGAAAAAAAAAAAGAATAAGAAAGAAAGTTAAACCCCCCTAAGCTGGGGAATAGTCGAACTTGTGTATCCCCAAGTGAATTAGGCGAAGCCTCAAAGTTTTCGGTTAGTTGAAAGTTCCTTCGATATGCTCGACTATGACTTTCGGCCTGAAAAGACCTTCGGACATTATCTACATATACACATAGCTTAACCAATCGGAAGTGAGTTAACCCCTTGCTTTTGTGTGGTAAAGCTGCAGCTGTTCTGATTAGGATGAGGTTGGGTAGAAATTGGGCTAAGCTGAGGCCAGTATAGTTTTGCTTTATTTTTTTTATTGAATTTGTTTCAGAAGTTTTGATCGAAAATGCCCGTGGGATTTCGGCAAAGGGTGGTTGTATACTCTGCAAAGGAAATAGAAGGCCATAGTTGAAAATTCGACTATAATCCAGATGGAGACTCAAACCTGTACAATAAATTTTAGATAGTTGTTTCTTGGGTGAAGTGTCTCAAATTGTTAGTTGTTGTCGCAGGAATTTGTTTTAGATTACATCGAAATTCATAATTCCGATATTTTTCGTTGCATGTTTTGCGGCAAATGCCATCTCAGTTGCCACTTAAAAACAGTTCGTTTGCGAAGACGTAACCGTGGACAAAGTTTATTCATTTATCGACCGAATATACCCCTGAGTTACACGTTCATTGGCGTCTTACTATACTTTTAATAAGTAGAAATAAAAATCTGACGGAGCAGGTTAAGAGCCCTAGACCTAGCTAAGGTTGTCAGAATAATTTGTGTCGTTGAGTTTTATTTTTTCGCGCCATAGATAGATTTAAGTGAAAGAGCTAATAACAGAAACATAGTTATCAGTCTGTACCTATTTCTGTAACTGTTCATAATCATGCTGAATTTTTACAATTTTTCTGTGAATGGCGCCCAACGCGGAGACCTCTGTAGATAAAAAAAAAAAACCTTATCCACTTTCCTTCTGCGCACAGTGTTGCTGCACAACATTTAAATGAAAGAGCTAATAACAGAAACATAGTTATCAGTCTGTACCTATTTCTATTACTGTTCATAATCATGTTGAATTTTTTACAATTTTTCCGTGGATGGCGCCCAACGCGGCGCCCCCTGTAGATCAAACAAAAAACAAACCTTATCCACTTTCCTTTTGCGCACAGTGTTGCTGCACAAGACCAACACGGCTTATGAGCATGAGAAATCAATTTATTAGTTTTTTGCCTCAAATAGACTCCGCACAGATCCGGTGCGGATATAAGCTTCCGATTCAGACCACTCCACCTCCCATTACTGCCTCACATGATTTAATCAAATTTCACAAAGTGCAAAAGTCAAAGATAGCAACTTTCGCTTACCTCTCCTCTTGCGACCGCCTCATGCTCATCCTTCTTAATAATTTACAATTGAAGGGAAATTAGTTTCGAAAATTTCAAGTAACTTCCCCCAATGAGAATGTTTATACCCGAACATTAATTCATCCTTCTCCCCCATTAACTGGCATTACAGCTTAGTCCAGAAGCCACCCCGAAAGTCCTCTCAACCACAATTGTGCAGGAAATTAATTTAAGCAATTCAAGTGATTTATCGATTCGAGTTTTGTGGTCATTATTCCTCATTATTCCCATTATTTCCCATCAATTTCATTCATCTTCGATGATGTACATATCTGTGGAGGTGTTGTTGCAAATAGATACTCATTTGTAAATGCGCACTCATTTCGGTATGCGATACGAGCACACTCATTAGAATATTAATGGGCACTGGCTAAATGTATCTTATTACAGTTTTCCATACCTACCGTGTGTGTGTGTGTGCAAATAAAGCAAATCCATTGTCTTTCGTAGAAGTATAGCCATGGACCGCACTTCTTGGGAAAACTCATGTTTGAACACTGCCACTTGACACTATTGGCGCTGAGGGAGATGCGCCTTTTCCAACGAGTCTATTTGTTTTTTGAATTGGGAAAGAATAACAAAAATCTCATACAACTGTCATTTGCGGTCAAAGTGTGTGTGTGTGTATGGTGTGTGTGATGGAGTGTCCCATCATCGTCAGGCTGAAGAGGCCATTTTTCCTACTCGAAGAGTCCACACCACTCATCGTCCTCCTCTTGGGCCGATGCACATACCAACTGTCGTGTAGGTAAATACAAATTAATTCCACTTAAACAAAACCAACGACCAAAAGTGGTTACTATTATTATTTCTCATCGCGTTGCACACACTCCATACACTCTACACATGTCATCGTGTTTGTCTTATAGTGGCGATGACTGCGAGACAACGAGGAGTGATCATTGTTTTGTGATAACTCCTTCTGGTGGTGGCTACCTGATTTCAAGGAATCAGACGCTGAATGGTTAAACAAACAACAACAATAACAACACCGACTGGTAGTTCGATTTGTATCTATTTAAAAAAATCTGATTAATGTTTTACAAATTTTTTGAGATATATTTCTTTTTGTGTCTCTGCGAGGCAAGTCTGTTTTAAGTGGTCACTTAGTGTTGCACCTGTATCTATAGTAGGTGCGTATCTATGGACAGCTGTTGAAAAGGAGACACAAATCTTAAACGTTCTACGAGTGTGTTTCTTCCGGTTCTCGTTTGTAGTTCTCGAAATGGAATTTAATATGGTTTTGGGATTGGGAGTCCGCTCCCAGACTAATGGAAAAGGAGATGCAGTCGAAAGATTTTCATGATTCTATCGTTTGCGTTTGATGACGTTAAGTGGGTCCAATGCATTTTGAAGGACTTTTCAATTTACATACAGATTGGGAGATCTATATCCTAGGTGGAGGGTGATTTTTCCTTGTAATTGGAAGATATATCAACCAGAAGGTGCGGTGCGAGCTGGTGAAGGTTTTAAATCGATTTTCGATGAGAAGCCAGTAAAATTTGATTGCATTTGAGCAGCCTCATATGAATCGCTATTGGAGTGGTTTAAGCGTGGGATCTAGGGACACACGAGTTGGGGGTTTTGTCGAATTAAAATTGACGGGTACTGTGGAGTGGTGGAACAGTATGGGTCTTACAACGGATCCGTGGGGTACGATGCAATAAAAATGCATTCTACCGGAAAAGGGAGGAGTTTCTGACAGTCATTTGTGGGCTTAACCGAAGCCGAATAAGGGCTTCATCGTGTGAATTTTTGTCAATCTTGTGAAGTATTTATTTATAAAACAAATTTTAGTCTCGACTTTAAATTTACGGAAGCTCACAGTTGCGAAATATAGCCACTGTAAACTGCGAAAATTTAGAGTCGGAACTAAAAATGTTCAAACCTAGTGCACTCTGTGCAACTGGCCTTATTCTTTGCAATCTCTCATTTTTAAACCGATACAGCTTATAGCTGCCTTGCCTAGCCTAGCTTTGTTTTTCACAAAGGCTCCGTTGAGCCAATCGGGTTCACAGTTTCCCCCAAACATACACCAAACCCTGTGCGCTCTCTACAACTGGCTTTATTCTTTGTAATCTCTCATTTTTAAACCGATACAGCTTATAGCTGCCTTGCCTAGCCTAGCTTTGTTTTTCACAAAGGCTCCGTTGAGCCAATCGGGTTCACAGTTTCCCCCAAAGATACATCAAACCTCGTGCGCTCTCTACAACTGGCTTTATTCTTTGTAATCTCTCATTTTTATGACCGATACAGCTTATAGCTGCCTTGCCAGTTGTAAAACTAATTTTTGTTGAAAAAATCAGAGGTCCACAAATGCGTTCACTAAATCTGCTGCTGTAGTTCGGAGAAATATTTTGCGGTGAATCCATCCAGCAATCAAAATTTAAGTCTTTTCTTCGATTTGGTTGTTTAAGTACGTCAAAAAATCGTCTGAAACATTTTTCCGTATGGGTTTCCCTCCTCTGACTACTCTAACTGGCGCCCAGGAACGTAAAAGTTTTTTTTTGAAACAATTTGTATACTTCTCTCAGGTTTTTTCGGCAACAGAAGAGCTTAAGGAGAAGGTCAGCTTCCAAAGGTGTTATCAGATCACTTTTGAACCGCTTGACTTCGCTGGACTCTCTTCCTCAATTTAGGATTGATAAGTTCAAATACAATCAAATGTCGCAGTGGTTTAGTGAATAATGTGTTGGACTACTAAGCGAGAGTTCTCAGTTTGAATCCCGGAAAAAACTCAAATTCCAAAATAAGGTTCTTTTTCCACTGCGCCACCTCTCGCGAACGTCTGACAAAATCCGAGAGTATAACTGTCTTGAAAGAGCTTCTCAGTTAGCCGTTTTGAATCGTCACAAAATTGTAGATCCCTTCCATTCGTTCGAAAATTAAAAACACACAAAACGAATGGCTGTGAGAAGCTAGGCCTAGGTACCTGCGGACCTGTTGCGCCAACTATTTTTTTATTATTTATTTTTAAGGTCAAATACTAGTCCACAAATCATGGTATTAAAATTGTTTCTGTCTATATAAATGATGTCTTTAACCAGCTTTATTTAGGCTCTTACTTCGTATTTAAAACAAATCACCGGGTATCCATATCGACGCCTTCTCTGTATTTTCGAAATCCCGCGTCTTCAACGGATATGTAGCCTAATTTTCATAATCCCTTCATATACCTACTTCATCGAAAAGATTTGTCTTCCTGCACCAGATGGTGCGCGTGTTTATAAAATCCCACATGCGGAAATTCTAAACATTCAACAAAATGATTAACAATATCGCTGTTAAATGTCTCCCCTGTGGCACCCCATTATGAATCGATGATATATTGATATATCGCACCCGGTTTCCAATAATATCTCAACCAGCATCGAAGCTTTATCGAATCTGTCGATGCTTAACTAACAGCTACCAATAAATTTTCTTCATGAATGTCATTCAAAAGTCATTCATAACTAGTTCGCCTATAAATTGCCCATATATGAACTGTCAGCGGGGAACGCATAAAGTGACAACAATTTATTTAATTAAACAAACAGTTCTCCAGCGCACCGCATGGATCGCTCTTATTTATACACCACTAAAGTATCTTTGTTTTATTTTGAATTCAAACTCGGGAGATAGAATTTGAAAAGAAAAAAAGAACAACAATCGAAGAAATAGAAAGCGACGGTAACACTCTTCTTTCCATCTCATTGAAACCCGTCCATAGATATTTTTTTTTTGTATCTTCTCTATTTATATGTTTTGTCTGGTGTTAGGTATAGGCGCCGAAACTAATTTCAACTTATTGTCTGAGTGATGAGTGCAGTATAGTGAAAACCGGAACGCGGTATAATGCCGCGGCGAATTTTCTCCGCACTTGTACTCATGATCATGATCAATTGAGGGGGGGAATTTGTCTGTCTGTATAGCAATATTGTGTGAGACGACCTATTTTTTTGTTTCTTTTTCAACCAGACGCAAAAACCTTCTACCGCTTATCTGCGTTTTTAATCCAAAAAAGCACACATTCTGTTGAATTTCTCGTCAGTTTACGTTTCACTATTCAGACTTATGTTGAATAAAAATTTTATATATCGGAGACGAATCGCTTTATGGCTGATTTATTGGAGGGCGGCCTGCGGCTATAAATCAAAGTCTCCGTAAACGTGCGTAAGCGTAAAAATCCCACACCGACCCAGCCCGAACCGAGTTTTAATTAAAGAATCGATATAAGTTCGATGAAAAGCGAAGAGGCCCAAAGAATGCTTTCCAATCAAAAATCCGTCAAACTGCTGTTGTTGTGGTTTAGAGACGTCTCCAAAGATTAAACGCTAACCATTTGTTTGGGTGATTTTCTCAGCCACTCAAGTACACAATAGGTACATGTGTTATTGGTATTTGTTTAAACAATGTTTTTAAAATTCCGACTTAACATCTAATTTATGCGGATGGATGCTGATTAATTGTGAATAAATTTCGGTCATTTGTAGGGTGCTTGCCGGCGCGTCTTTTACGCCACCCATTGAGGTGAACTTCTCCATCAGCCTGGGTGTTTAATTAACTGTCTGATTTATTAAAATTATTCGTATCGTCTGCAAACTGTATGCTTATGAGGTTGGTGAAGAATTATTATTAACATCGGAGCTGTTGCTGATGAATCGGTTTGCCGATGAACCATCGTGAATTTATGCAGATTTGGGTAGTTGTTTTTTAAATTGGCGGTGAATTGCTTTTTGAAAATTGAAATATGAAAATTAGATGTTTGGCCAGATGGGATGTTTATTATAATTTTTCAATAGAATGTGGAAACATGAGTTTAAATCAAATTTTACTTAAGTGGGCTGTTTGTGATGTTCGTGAATTTTAATTGATCCGTAATGGATTGTGAGAAGTTTTTGGGAGATGGTCCGTGTTGAATTTATAACGAGGTGCTGCGTGACATAACGAAGTTCCGCTGAATGGCGATTTTTTGCATTATAAGAATAGAGCCTGACATCAGAGGGAACGTCTTATATGTGCGAATAGCAAAGCCTTTATATTTATTGACATACAAATTTGAATTCTGCACCACAGGAGAGTTTTTACGATCGCAAAAGTCAGAAAAAAATTGTTAAGCAGTGAATTTTGAGATTTAAAAAAAATTGTAATTTAAAAGTTCTGCTTTCAAACGTTTTTTTGAAGACATTCATTTTTTAAATTCATTTTAACCAACGAAAGTTATTGGCGTTACAATTATTTTTTCTAAATTTGCGCTGTTTTCGTTTTTCTAAGATTGTGGTTCTAATTTTTGACCAAAAATGTATTTGTTTTAGTATGAAGGGTCGTGGAGTCATTGATCAGTTGTCGCCAATTTATAAAGAGATTGCCAGTCTCGAAAACGCTCTTCATACGAGTTAAAGAAAAATCAGGGCAATTATTTCAAAAATGCACCCGTCCTGAATTGCAAAAATTCTGACCTAAAGTGTCGAAAATGCAGAATCTAAAAGTTCTTTCTATCCATTTAAATTCGAGCTAGTAGAATTTGATACGTAATCTTCGACGCCCAAAAACTTCCCAACAATTTCGTTAAAATTCCTGACTTTTGACCAAGAATACGCTGTATAAGCTTCACTGAAAAAGCCCTAGTGTTTACACTTAACTAAATATAATAATTAGCCCTCAATTTTGGCACCACAAACCGTGATCAACAAGAGCGAAAGACTCAAAATATCAATCATATTTTGAAGCCACAAGCTGTGTGTAAAATGAACGACGAATGCAATTTTGTATTTCTGACCAAAATTTTGAGATCTGTCTTATAAAAAAACCAACAGAAATCACACCTAATTAGATAGAGCACATAAGTTCAAAAATGTTTCCTCATTCCTTGCGGCAAAATTGTGGAATTTTTAAATTTTGATCTACAAATTTTGGTCTCTCAGGCTTTGGCCGAATTTGGCTAAGGATGGAAATATATGTACGAATGAGTTATAATGTGTTACCCCGAAATCCGAGAACCTTAAGGTGTTAGTTGTTTGTCAAATGGACGATCAATTAGAAAATCAGATTTTCATTCCAATTTATGATTTCTGAACAAAATGTCTGCTATCTACATAAAAAAAAATCAGCAGCTTCCAGGCCTGTGTGTTGCATTATTGGCTTATAATTTTAGTGGGCTCTTCGGTTTCGATGTCTGACCAAAATTTTGTAAATTTCTACATTGAGAAATCGATAAATTTCAGACATGAATAGATACAGCAAACGTTTCAAGATTTATGCTAAATTGTGGTGCTAAAGTTTAAATATTTTACATATCGACCACCGGTCTGCGAGACCAAAAAATGTCCTCTACCATTCTTTAGCTGAATGGGACTACAAGTGACAATATTCCTCTTTTACTGGAGCCGTCTTTAAGTTATCAACTCTCACTAAGAATTAGGAATACGAGAGACTGAAAAACCTCAGATATCAATCTTAAACCGAATCGGACCATAAATTTCAACGTTCGCCCAAAATTTATATCGACCCAAGATCTTTGCATTCTAAAAAAATTCCGCCTATATCAGTTTAGAACCAAATAGGTCGCAAGTTCCACACTTTGGTTGTCATTTTTTGTATTTAAAGACGAAATACACCACCAAAGACATCCGGCAATCAACCTTAGAGGACAGTGTCCTGGAAATGTCGATCTGGCCAACAGTGGTGGCGCATACGTCTAAACTATAGTTTTGTCAAAAAACGCATCCATTTTTACCGCAGCTCAAGTGAACACGAACTCACCGAGAAGACCTCGATCTCTCGATTAACACAACGGATTTCTGTAGCCTATACAGCGACGCTGACCTGGTGAAAATGCTAAAAATACAACGGCTGAGACGGCTGGGACACGTGGAGCCTGAAGCGTATGGACAACAACGCACCAGCCCGACCAGAGCAACCTCAACCAACTTGATGTGTGTGTAAAGGCAGCTAGCGAGGGACCGAACAGGCTGGAGGGCCTTGTTGTTTAAGGCCGTGGTCCACCCCGGACTGTAAGCGTCACAGAAAGTAAAAGTAAGGATTTCTGTAGTCAAAGTACACCCGAGTGTCTTATTAAATTTACCGATGTTTTAAATAACTTCTAACATTCCGAACTATGAATAAACTCTACAAGTGCCAGATGGATCATATAAAAAAGTGTGGGACCTAGATGGCTTTTCTGTGGTCCTCCATTTTTATTCTTTTATTTTTTGCTTGCAAATGGGGTACTATAGTGTTTTGTTGGACGAATACCCAAGGCTGTTAAATAAACCCCAATCAGCATTCCAAGTAGGTAGTACTACTGTAGAAAATAGATGCTGGGGTCTACTTGTTCATGTCGACAAACTAATTGTGTCGACTAAAGTTCTTACTAAAAAAATTATTGATTTGCCTATTCCCGTCTTTTCCAAGTGGATCCAAGTACAAGCTTGCATCTTCGTGTTACAATTCCAGCAGTTTGTTGCGAGAACTAGAGTTGCAGCCGCCTTATTTCTCCATCGGTGAATCCATTAGGGCGAATATTATGCTCTCATTGCCCTTGCTCAGCTCCGAATCCAGCTTCAACCCTACAACCTGCTCGATTGAAATAAATGCCCCTTGACTGTCCCCCCTAAATTGTAAACAACATCGAAAAGGTATTCCCAACCTCTCGTTATCACCCTTCCTATAAGTACATGTCTAGTCGTAGCGACAGCAACTAGACTTTTACTATCAGCGAACTTGACTGGAACCAGTCCCGTCCTTGTATGATGCCATGTAAATTAAAACTGAAATTTGATAACAAACCACTTAGAAGTTGCCGCAAAAATCATTGGGGACCTCCAACCATCTGTCCCCAACCCATCAATGGACCAGATAACAAACCAAAAACTTGACCTAATAACCCCATAAATGCAACTAAAGATTGTACTCTCCCATAACAGAGAGTTTCACATGAGAATCATATCCAGATCCAGATGTTGGGAACTCATTCTCCATCCCCTAATGGGAATTCACTGCGTCAAAAATTCAATTTCAATTTTTGGAAACCGTCACGTACGGGAACATTTTTCAAAATCACACGCCCACAACTTTCAAAGCGAAAAACCACAACACTTTTCAGGTGCTCACGACTGTCAGTCGTGGCACTCTTATTCATAATCACTCTGTCAGTCATTCACATTCAAAATGAGCGATATATTTTTGACAACCCTGAATAGGTGCGTTCAACTGTCTCTAAGTGGTAGGCTGATCCGCACACAACCCATTAAAAAAATAAAAACAAAAAACTTAACACCTCTAACTGATGGTTGCAGAGACTCGACTCCAAAATTGGACATCCTATTTATAGACAACTACACATACGAAACACGACAACTAGCTTTTTACGTAGAACACAATTTTTCAAATAATCATTGCGTCTTGAGACAAAAGACTGCTCGTACACCTCGTCTTCAAAGACATTCCAATTGTGGTTATAAATATTTCGTATTATCTCGATGCACGATGGAAATTTTAATTCGAAAAATAAAACCCCTTCAGAGAATTTTCATTCATTCGTGCCCGCACTACGGGAGCCACCAGCCATACGACCAGTACCAGAAAATGCGTGCAGGGCTGCACACTCGGGTGCGAGTGTACGCTGTACGAGTACTCGAACTCGAACTCGAACTCGTATCTACGTCAGTAGATGGAGACGGGAAGCATTATTCACTCGCTTGTCTAAAATACTTTTCGGAAAATGTTTTAAAATTAAATTTCTAGACGAAACAAATACTTATACAGTGCAGAGGCGAAAGAGTTCCCAAGCAGACAAGACAACGCTGATGGCGGATTATTATGAGGGCGCTTCCAGAGCTTGTTAGTCGCATACGGTTGATGTTAGTGCTGATGGCTGGCAGGCGTACGCGCTGTTTTTTTTTTTTTTTCTCTTTCCATTTTTACAATCCATTCAGGCGTTAGCGCTGTTAATTAAACCCACATGCGCGCAGAGTTTGAATTCGAAACGTGACGCGGGGAATAGATAGCTTTGCACACACACGTATAAAGCACTTGGAGCAGCGCCTAATGCTAATGGACAGACAGCTGGCTGCGTAAGAAAAACCGCAGACCACTTTCACTGGAGCTAAGTAGCCTTTTGCACAGAGGACCAGTACGGCCGGGGGTCGTACAAACCGCATGTGGATGCAGAAAGATATGCTAAATGCACTTTTGTCTGGCCCGGAGATGTATGGGCATGTGTTGTATCTTGTATCTGCTGTGGGAAGTTCGCTTGGCTCCTTCAATTGACACGCGATTTACCATGAGTAATTCACATATTTTCGATTAAAAATGTGTCCCGAAAGTATGTGCGCCCCCAAATGGACAGCTGGGGCTGCCCAAACCAGACTTACATCAGCACAGTATTGATCCGATGCACTTTATTATGAAGTTTATTCGGCATAAAGAGATACATGCATAACTGCTATAAACTGCCTTTTGGAGATCGGTAGAGATAAAGTTTCCCAGCGAACACACACTCACACACAGATGGATCACGATGGTTGGCTTCGATTTTTCGGTAGGTAATATGAGAGTTTCGTTTATTATGGGTGCATCTACCTCTCGTATCCCATCGAAGCGATATCGGAGATAATACCCCTGGGAGACCTGGAGAATGGGTTTCAATTCGATTAAATGAAGTGTGTGCTTGTGTGATGCAAGCTTCTGGGTATAGCAATTAAAATTTAAGAATTATTCGAAGGGAAATTGACTTTTATAGTTGCGGTGGTCATCAGCGTTAGCTTCGCCGAACCGGACTCTTTCTCTCAACTCTCAAGTATAAATTATATTGACCATCAACAGCCGGCTACAAGACGATTTAAATTAGATTCAATTACAACGTGGATGTTTTTTTTGTTTGTTTTTTTCTTGTTTTATGATGGGGTACTCTCTGTTTAGGTGTTCATTAGAAATCGGGATCTCGACAATTTTATCGATGGCGACGTGGAATTAGTTAAAGTACTTTTAATTGTTGGAAATACTACCCCCTGTGGTAGGTTGTCGATCGTTTTGAACGAATCAGATAAGTGCTTGTGAGCAGTGCCTCTCACTATGGGAACTGACAACGAAAAAACGTCGGTCTAGCTGGGAGAGGTGTAGGGAATGGTGCTTTCAAATAACCGCTGTAATGAGTAAATTAACGCGGTTGAGACTTTCGTTGAACGTATCTTTAATCATCAATTTAATGCAGTGAAGGGCTTTGAATAGGGTATTGCAATTAGACTTGATGACGGCGACGGATTTTAGAAGGAATAGCTGGAGCTAGCAAGTGGGTAACAGAAGTTTTGCAACATGCCAAATAAGTGGTTTTAGTTGGCAGCATCTGGGAAAAATTTGCATCATTTTAACCCAAAAAAAAAACATCCTACGGTGTGATTTTCAACTGAAAGAACCTGTTCTTTTAAGGCCCGCGCATATATTGATAGTTCGCTGGGCATTTATTGCAAGAAAGGTAACTGCATCTTGAAAGAATTTGGATCATTTTACCCTTAAAAAATAGCATCCTGCGGTGTGATTTTCAACTGAAAGAACCTGTTCTTTTAAGGCCCGCACATATTTTTATATCTATTGCAAGAAAGGTAGCTGCATCTTGGAAGAATTTGCATCATTTTACCCCTAAAAAATAGCATCCTGCGGTGTGATTTTCAACTGAAAGAACCGGTTCTTTTAAGGCCCGCACATATTTTGATAGTTCCCTGGGCATTTATTGCAAGAAAGGTAGCTACATCTTGGAAGAATTTGGATCGTTTTACCCTTAAAAAATAGCATCTTGCAGTGCGATTTTCAAGAACCTATTCTTTGAAGGCCTGCACATATTTCGATAGTTCCCTGGGCATTTATTGCAAGAAAAAATGTTCATAGCCTCGTGCATTGGAATTGTCTCAGAAGCTGATGGTTTGAACTGAAATATTCAACAAATAGGTCGGCCTTAGCCCAAGGTCTCCATCCTACCCACGATGTAATGTCAAATCGATTGAGCTGCAACTTTTGGGTACATCTTTCGAACCTATAGCTACATATGTTTTAAGTGGTTGTAGACCACTCTGAACTTGTGAAATGGCACCAAAAATGAAAATCCTATACCTGATTATTTTCTTCTTACAGCAAACCCATCACCCAGCCACCTGCTGATCAAAAAAGTGATCTCATTGACTTGTCAAAGTCGGTCAATAAAAAAACAAATCAAAGAAAGTCCATTTTAAAGATCAAAGCAGGCCCATTTATGACCAATTAACTTTCATTCGACAACCATTCCCTTGACTTCTGTTTGAAAAACGACAAAATCCCTCCCGATATCAATCTCTTAATTGGCAGATAAAAATCAATAAAACTCCCAGAAACCTTCAGATTAAAACAGAATCGATCATAAAATGGAATTTCCAAAACTGTTAATCCCCGATCTCTTTGTGTCTTTTGTCTAGAGCAAAGACGTGTATACCGGCTCTTCCCAGTCGAAACTAAGTCATTTAAATTTTAATTCTCTCCCAGCAGCCTTACCCACATAAATTATCAGGACCACTCATGTGCGTATTGAATTTTTAATCAAATTTTTTAAGCCGACTTTTAATCTGTTTTTAGTGAGAGGTGTTTTTGTCTTCTAATTCCAAAAATTTCACGCACTTTTACATAACCTAATTGGAGGCTGTGTGTGCCCCCCTTGATTTCGTATTCAAAATGCAACCGAACCACTTGAAGATACTTACACAAAAAGAGCCACTCCATATAGTTGCACACAAGCAGCAACAATTTTATTGCCCTTTGTTGCTGAGTGCGAGTATTTCTTGGAAGCCATTCCGGCTCGTTATCAATCACTGAAGATCACAAGCCAGTGACGTCCGCAGTCTGGAGAGTGGTTACCTTTTTTCACCTGTACATTCAAGTGGAAGTCGTTGAAGATACACACCACCATGTGGATGTGGATGGGGCGAATGCGTGGCAGTGATTCTTTTCCGATCACTGATCAGTGATCACTGATCAGTGCTGTTTAATGTGCTTAATTTCGTCATCTTTATTCGATTAGTGTTGCTTTTATGGCCCGTAATCCATTAAACAAATAAATACCTGCAAAGGATCTCCAGAGAGAATATATGACTCGTTTTTTTTTTTTTTTGATTTTATGTTTTCTTTTATTTTGTCAAAGAATTTCGGATTTCTTTGCTAGTAGTAGTAACAACTATTAAATACTAAAGTAAAGATATGTACAAAACTAATCCGCTTACAGTAGTCAGTCAAATATACATAAATTATTAACATAAGTAGTCAGTTTGTGTTTGCGAATATGGCAAGGCAGCTATCGCCTTTCTTTATGTAGATGTATATGTAGATTGAGTATCTGCACACATTTTCCTTAAGTACAATTGGACAAAGTTCGTTTATTTACACGTGAATTTGATAACTATTTACAGTAGATACACCTAATGACTAAAGCTAGTTACAAAAATTACACAGATATTTTCTACACAACATACAGTATCACATTTGTTGAATTTTTTATCTTATTTGTTAAACATTTTCGCTCGTCTCTTTATTACGTGAAAATTCATAATTTCTAATGAAGGATATAGGGAGAACAAAAATATATACTTATCTATACATAAATACGTAATGAAGTTTACAAACTGTTATTGGATGTTGTCGTCGATGTTGTGCGGCTGGGCAAAGTGGAATGTTTATTAAGTATGCTAATTCAGCTTGTTCTATGATCATGATGAGTTTTTTTTTTTTTTTTTTTTAATAGGAACAACAAACAAAAAATAAAACAAAACCAAACGAACAGCCGTCATTCCACAGTGTGCAGCAGAGAGGAGGTGGTGAATTGGAAGAAAACAAGCAGCAAAAGGATGATGACGACGATAATGATGATCAGTCTTTGTTTGCTGGCGTCTTTGTTGTTGTATTCCTTGTTGTGGTGGCAGGAAATCGACTCCATGCAGCTCACTGAATTCTCCGATGCTTATTTGCATATCGTAGAGTTGTTTTCGCCCGGTTTTTGTAGTCGTGTAGCACGAGATGTTGAAAAGCGAACGTGCTTCGAATTGGCAAACTTACGTTCCACAGCGATCGTATGCGCTTAGCTCTTACCGATCGTAGTCACTTTTTAGCTAAGCTTCACTTCGATTATGTTGGGTTTGACGATGACAAAGTTTTTTTTTTAGTTGTAAGGACGTTTTGATTGGTTTTTTCCACATTTTGGAACTTACATTCCACACTGATCGTTTGGGGGTATTTCCACCAAGTGGCACTGTTTTTAGATTTTTTTGTTTCTACTCTTTCTATCACTTGAGACATTGTTTAACACTTTTCTTTTTTTGTTGGGGTCCACTCATATGTGTACAGCGACAGTTCTGGGTGATGCGTTTCGCTGGCACTGGGCAACCGGCATTGCTGAGCCGGGCACCCCTTGCGGTATGGTGCTCCCCGCATGCGGCATATGTGGCGATCGCTGTTGCTGCTCCTGCTGCTGCTGCACCATCAGCATCTGCTGTTGATTTGAATTGTTATTCCGATTGTGATTTTGCCTCGTCGTACCACCCATTAAATTATGGTGCATGTTGTTGCCCCTGAAGCTGGAGTGCTGCAATTGGTGCGGTTGCGGTTGGTAATGATGCATATGATGATGCGGGTTATGGTGGTGTGGCGCCATTGGGATGTGTACTCCTGGACAGTGTCCACCATGTGGGCGACGTTGATTATTCGGCACATCTGGCAGTGCAAACCTGAGTTTCTCCCAGAATAACTTATCGCCCCACTGCAGATAGGTGTTCGTCTTCAGGTACAATCGGATATCTGGATCAAGATCTTTTTGTGGCACATCGCCCAGCACGATCACGATCAATCGTCGTCGACGATCACGCAGCACTTGATGGTGAGCGGATTTGAACTCGAATCGACACCACTCGGATTTTATGAAGTTCTCGGAGAGCACCATGATGGTGCGACGTGAGGAGTCGATGGCTTGCACGATTGTGTCGGCGATGTAGGCGCCCACCGGGAAATCTCGATGGTGTAGGCACAGTTTGTAGCGTGTATCGCCGTTTTCCAGTTCGGGAGCAAGCTCTTCAGCGACAAATGCCTCATCCTTGGAGCTGTACGAGATAAATGCATCAAAGAGTTTCTCTCGTTCGCCTTTGTCCACGTCCTTGTTGGCATTGTAGAACAGACGAATGCCGAAGCGCGAGTGACACCAAACACGCATCTCCTGCCGGAAGATGAAGACGATCAGAGTGCAGATGATCACGAACAGGAAACCGGTGAGTATTGCCACCAGAATTGGTATGTAGTCCTGGAACGGTGGTTGATTGAGGATCATTTTGGTTGAGGTGAGGTTACCGCTGGAGGCCATACTCTCGGCGTCTGAGTTGTTGGTGATCGCGTTTGATCGATCGTTGATTCCGCAGGCAATGAAACGGGATCCGTTTGCAGCGTCCGATGAATTGGCATATACCGAGAACATTTCACCGTTCACTGTGGTGGTTGTATTGGAGCCGATAGCGACTTTTCCGGTAACCGTGCACTTGATCTTGTTGCGATCTTGCACCGAGTCATGGCGATTGATGTAGTCTCTGAATTTGTCAATGAATTCGCACTCGCAGGTCCAGGGATTGCCCGAGAGGCGCAATTCGTTGAGGTATGGTGGCAAAAAGTTCCAAATTCCAAACTCGACGATCACGTTGTGATCGAGGCGGAGTATCTTCAGGTGGTAGAGGTGGGTGAATGTCAGCGAATCGATGGTGCTGATACTGTTGTGCTGCAGGTAGAGCTCTTGGAGGTTGTCCAAGCCCTGGAACTCGTTTCCGTTCAGTTGTTGCAGGCTGTTGTGGTTCAATTGGAGCACTTCCAGCTCGAGCAGGCCGTAGAATGTGCGATTTTGAACCATTTCGATGCGGGAGTGGTTCAGATGGAGCACCCTCAAGCGCTTTCTGCCGATGAAGGAGTGACTGCCCAGCTCCTTGAAGTTATTCCCATCGAGGTAGAGCTGTGTCGCGTCCATTGGGATGTGTTGGGGTAGTTCGCGATCGTAGCTTCCTCGCGAGCAGTCCACAACGTTCGATGTCCAGCTTTGATCGTGGTAGCATGAGCAACGGTCCGGGCACTGCATCTTGCAGTCGCAGGCAAAGTAGTCGCAGCAGTGACAGAGCGCGAAGCAATGGGTTTCGTATTTGCATAGGAACTCATTCGACTTGGCCTCGATCAGCGGGACGTGGGATTTGCCCCTGACGTATGATAGCTTGCAGTAGATTTGGTCGAGGTCCATGAGCTTTGGTTGGGTCCTTGCTTCGGTGTTGATTTTCTGCAGCCAGTCCAGGTTGCAGTCGCACTGGAATGGGTTGGAGCCGATGAAGAACTCCGGGATCACCTTGTCCTCTGGAATGGGCGATAATCGCAGTGCGTTTGGTTCCAGTGTGGTCAGCTTGTTGCGAACCAAATCCACTTTGGTGAGGTTTGGCTTCTTGAAGAAGGTGTACGGCTGGATTTTCTCGATCAAATTGTCGTTCAGGTGGAGCACTTCCACGCTGTTAGGGATCGAGCTGGCGTTGATTTCAGTCAGCCGGTTGGCGCTGGCATCGAAGGTGCTCAACATGAGTTCGGTTTCGATCTCGAAGTAGTTGCCCAGCTGGGTGATTCTATTGGCCCTCACGTCCAACCACTGCAGGCCGGTCGGAATGTGAGCGTAGTCGAACTTCTCGAGGTGATTGTCGGAGATGTTCAACCACACGAGGTTCTGCAGCTCGGTGAAGAGGCCGCTGATGCTTTTCAAGTGATTTCCATCCAACCTGATCGCCTGGATTTGGATGTTGCGGTGGAAGGCACCCGGCTCGATGCCCTTGATCTTGTTTCCCGACAGATTTACTATCTGCAGCGAAGCCATGCGGTCGAAGATACCACGACGAATGTAGTCGATGGAGTTCTCAGTCAGGCGTAGTCCGTAGAGGCTTTCCATTACACTGATGCTGGTGTTCTCGATGGTTGTGATGAGATTTTCGCCGATATCCAGGGTCTTCAGGAATGGCACCTGGCCCAGTGCCTCGGGCACGGTCAGCAGTTTGTTGCGATTCAGGTGGAGATCCTGAACACTGGTGCAGTTCTTGAAAGCCATCAGGTCGACCTTGGAAATGCGATTGTAGTCCATCGACAGGACCAGGATATTGTTGAGGCCGCGCAGAGTGTTGGCACCGATCATTGTGATCCGGTTGTTGGACAAGATCAGCGTGTGCAGATTGGTAAGATCGGCAAAAGTGCTGTCCGGGATGTGGTCGATGTAGTTCTCCTCAAGTTTGAGTACCTGGAGGCTGCCCAGGCTGCGGAAGATACTCTGCTCGAGCTTGCTGATCTTGTTGGACGAGAGATCGAGCAAGATCAGGCGCTTCAAGCCGACAAATGTGACGGCGTTAATCCACTGGGAGTTCAACTCATTCGCCGACAGATCGAGGACGAGAAGGTCTGCCAGTTCGGAGAACAGCCCGGGAGCGAGGACATTGATGCTGTTATTGCGCAGATAGATTTCTTTGACGTACTTCGCCTCGGAGAACAACTCCGGGGGCAGCGATGTCAGCCGGTTTTCAGACAGATCAATGACAGATAGCGAGACCAGACCTTCGAAGGCACGATCGGCGATGAAGTTCATGCCGTTGCGGCCGAGTTTGAGCTTTTTGACTCTCCCCAGCGCCGAAAAGATCGCTGATGGCAGGTTGGCGATCTTATTATCAGACAAATCAAGCAGAATGATCGCAGATCCACAGATGCGCGACTTCCTCGTACTCAGCGATGCGCTGAAGTGGAAGTTACCCAGGTCTTGGATTTCATTGTGCGACATATTCAGATTGGTCAGTGTTTTCAGCGGGCAAATAACCCCATCGGGCACCAGCCAAATGTTGTTCATGCTCAGATCCAACCGGTCGAGCTGACGAAAGTCCGCAAACGCATTTGGCGCGATTTCCAGACTCATGGTCGACCAGTCGGCGTTGTGGGTGCGAATTGTCAGATTTCGCAGTTCCTGCAGTCCCCGGAAGGACCCTTCCGTGATGTTTCCCAGCTTGCAGTATTCAATATTCAGTTCGCGCAATTCAATTAGCGACCGGAAACTATCCGCACTGAGACTGCTCTGGAAGAAGAGCGCATCGTTGCACTCCAAACGCAAACGGATCGTATTCTGCGGCTGAATAACGCTAAAGTTTGTATTCTCCAGCTCGCTGTTGATCGTACGCAGCTGGCACACGAGCACAATATCCGATTCGGTGGTCCCGGACCAGCGACACTCGTCTGGCGCTTGATAAAGAACGGTTTTCGACAGCGCGGCCCCCAAAATGGGGATGATGAAGTTGATCAATACCGAAAGGATTGTTTTCGACATGATCGGGGTTTTTGTACACATTTTTTTCTAATTCAAATCTTCGGGTATTTTTTTCTTTTTTCTTTCTCTCTATTCCAATGCACTTGTGTTTTGAAATTTTCTCTTAAGGTATTCTATTTTATATTCACAACATTTTTAAGCATTTTTGCAGGCACGCGGCACTATTGGGCGGGGGAACGTTATCCGTCACGATTTTTAATTATGATTTCGCGTATCTTTTACGAGGGGTTGGAAAAAACAAGCATCTAAGTCGATTTTTTTTTTGTGAACTTCCTTAGCCGCGAAGCTGTTTTCGAATATTCTCAAAATAGAATTGGAAATTTCAAAAGGCAAAAATTTACGACGTTACGGCGCACACGTCCGATCGACTTGAATTCTTCTCATAAACTGATCCGGAGAGTTGTGGACTCTCTGGGTATGTTTCTTTCTTGTGTTTTGTGTATCTCAAAGATTCTTTTTCATTTTGAGTATCTAATCTATCGTATTGAGTTGGATGGAGGAAAGAAACACGTAAACGACAAAACAACCACCGGTTAGGCGAGTTTTTCCCCGTCGCTTAGCCTTGTCTCGTTTGCTCTTGCGTGTGCGGTTGAGCTGAACAGCCGCTCTGGCTGGGCGATACTGGTTACTTAACACAAATACATCGACACGACGGAGCAGGAGGATGGAGGAATGAAGAAGGGTGAGTGCTGTGCTGAGTGGAATTCAATCGAAAGAATATTGTATTGATAGCAGCGTTGCCACTTGTACTACATATGTAGTACTGTGCTACATATTTGCTGGATTTTTTAACGCCGTACTACATACTACATCGTTACCCAAAAGTACTACATTTCGTAAGAACCAACTATTTAAAATTTATTTAAGGAGTTTCCCTGTAAGAAAGCAAATTTGGAAATTTTAAATGAGCAGTGGCGCTTGTTGATTGGGGCTTTCGATCTTATTTTGAAATGTGGACCTCAAAATAGCGACATTGTGGCAATATAGGTGGAATTAAACAAACAAAAAAATAGTTTTGGAAACTTATAATTTGAATAACTATCCAAATAAATATTATATTATATATAACTATTTAATTTCAATACAAAAAAAAAGAGGTACTACATTTTGTTTGAAAATGCTACTTTTTTTTCTCTAATGTACTACATTTGCTTAAGATTTAAGTGGCAACGCTGATTGATAGATACTTTATACTTGTTTTGGCTTCTTTTTTCAATGCCTACCTGGGTTTATTGTTCTCTTTTCAAATGGTTTCGTTGCGGGTTTTTTTTTCCATTGTGTTGGGCTGCAGATTTTTTAGATTTTCGTTGAGGATGGAGATGTGCATTTTGTGGCGCTCAAACTGGCAACATATGTACTCAATCTGTAGAGAGGCAGCGGATGGCGTTTGATAAATTTAATGGAGAGAAATTAATAAAGAGAACGCTTTGCGATGAAATTTTAACTCAAAAGATGCGCTTAAGACAAGTATGGCAACTTTTTGGTACTTTATGAGTGATTTTTTGCTAACACAAATTGGCAAAAATATTTATCTAATGGGAAATAATGGTTCAGTCGTAATAAATTTTATTTCGTCAGCGTTCTGTGGAAGGCCTCTACATGACACTTAGTAGGTATATTCAGGAGTCCCTACTGATAAATTTACTACAAGGCATTTGGTGTTGAGTTTGCTTACTTAACTATCCAACTCCATTCTATATTTGTTATATTTGTTGTTCAAAGCCAGACTGACCACTAACATTGTCATACAAAAATTGTCTTTGTGCTTTGAAATAGCACGCTCGCATATTTTTTTCCAAATTTCCTTAGACCAAGGGTCATTCATTTTGTGGTTTCAAGTTGGTAGCGCTGGCATTTGACACCTGCCAAACTCAGCTGCCATTTGAAGTGTCATAATAGTAGCTGAATGTTTGCCATTTACGATCATGGATCGCTTAACAGTCGAACAGCGTATTAGAATTATTAAAACTTACTACAAAAGTGGTAATTCAAACGTAGCCATTTTTCACGCACTACGCGATGATTATAGCCGTCATAATTGACCGACTACTCAAACAATCGGTAGAATTTGTGAAGAAATTTGGAGAGAGTAGAAGCGATCTTGATGTTGTAAGCCTGTGGATTATCGTAATGCACACTCAGTCGAAAATATTGCTGCTGCAAGTGCTTCTTCGAAGATGCCAATGGGCAGATGGTTTCAGTCAGTTCGGAGCGATTGAATGATAACCGATTTTTTTTGTTGGCCGGCGATTGAGGATCATGACTTGGACGATATGTGGTTTCAACAAGACGGAGCAACAAGCCTCACAACACGACCAATTATGGCTTCATTGCGTGAGAAATGTCCTGGTCGCGTAATTTTACGTTTTGGCGACGTCAATTGGTCACCAAGATCATGCGATTTGAAACCGATAGATTTGTTTCTGTGGGGCTACACAAAAGACCGTGCTTACGCAAATAATCCTCGAACTCTAGGTGCATTAAGAACCAACATTACTCAAGTTATGAACGAGATACCGCCGAAATGTGCGAAAAGTGGTTAAAAATGACCTCAAAAGAATCGCATGGGAATCTCCCGCGGTAGCTCCTTTAACGAGGGGGTCGCTTTTTCTTTCCTACGACTGCACAAACGTTGCATTTATTTTTCGATGATACCTGTCAGCAATCGAGAGGTCTTAGGCCGCCCTAGCTGTTTATGTGCTCCTGTTGATAATGAGATGCTCTGGGAATCCAGCTATAACTAAAAAAAAAACTCTTATCTATCCCGTTTTAAGAAAAATTAGCTAAATGTTGCTGGCTATAAATGGCCGGCAGTTTATTATCTCCTCCCCCTTTTTGACCGGGACTATCCAATCGTCAATGTAAATTTGTATGCCCTTTTCAGAAGCGTAGAAGAGTCTTCGAAATATCAGTAGCAAGAGGCACACAAAAGATGTTGAAATATTTCTTGTTGAAATATTGTTAATCCTCACTGTTCGAAATAACTAACCAACTTACTTACTTACTTAAGATGGCGCTCTAGTCTGGAGTGGTTCTGGGCGGTAACCAGCAAGCGTCTCCAGCCAGCACGATCTTTAGCCAGCTGTCTCCAGTTTCTCACGCTAAAGTTGGTTAAGGTCCCCTTCCGCTTGCGTGCGCTACCTCGGGCTTCCTCTACTGCGCCGTTCCTCAGGTCTGGATTCGAAATAACCAAAGAGATGAAATTTATTTAGGACATTCTTTGATACGATTAATTTATAGTTTGGTACAATATCATTGTGTTTGAAAGACGGCTTAAAATTGTTCATCGGGATGCACATGATCCTATTTAAATATGTATCTTTTTATTCAAGTTCTAGTCTACTTGATGAAAAGAGCACAAGTCCATGTTGTGGTTCGGAGAACAACAATTTCTGTACAAACACGTAGTTCGAACCACGCCACTAACCACGCCGTTCTAATATTCTAATCTTTATATATGTTTCCTGTAAATAAAGTTATATTTGTCTTCCGACAGGAAGTGAAACTCGTACTTCCCTGCCCGTTCAGAAAGCGGCATTTGAGCTCTAAAAAAAATGTGAACGCTAGATCTGGTTCACAAATAATTGAATTAAATAATACAATCAGTTTGGGAATTTTACAAAAGTATTTACTTGAATCACCGTCTCTCTTCCTCTTTTGGTAGTTTGTAAAGGGAGTATTACTACTTTTTTTACGAGAAAGATGGCATCACAAGTAGATCGATTCCACTCATAAGATGTGCAATGAGTGCGTTATATCTAAGTGGGTACTTTTTTCCCTTTTGAGTGGATTCATTCAGTAAATTCCCAGAAGTGCATCGATTGCTTGACTGTCCCTGTCATACTCATACCATACCATCACCATGTTGTGTTCTTTTGTGTTGTGTTTCTTTCCTCTGCTTCATTTATATTATCGCCTGTGTGTTTGTGAAATGAAGTAGGCTCATTCATAGCTCATACTCTACTCATACTCATACTCATACTCATTTTCATTGTGTTTCTGTTTAGATCCTCTCCTCTCAGAGAGTCGACTGCCTATCTGTGTAACATGATCCACTCAATGTTCAATGATTGAGGTAATTTTTGTTATTGTGTTGCAACATATACAAGCTATAACTTGAGGTAATCGAAACTCGTTTTGCTTACCATTTTTTTTAACACACACCCACACCATTGCAATCTATCTGGAGTTAGGTAAAGACACATTTCTTGATTTTTCCTCATGGCTGCGTCAAAGAATTTCTGTGCGCTGCTCATCGAATAACTGACTCAAAAAAATATCTATCTCTGTGAGAAAGTAATGCATGCATGCGCACATTCGGTGCAGTTTTTTTTTTTTTTGTTTGGATTCCCCTCGGTATCTGGTTTGTTGCATGAAATTCAATCTCGGAAGGTCTCAGAGATTACGCCAGAATATATTACATGACAGGTGACCCAATTGTTGTGTTTTGCTGTGCAAAAGATATTCCTCCCTAGGCCATTGTCGATGGTCGCTCATTTTTTTCATTCCTCGATGCTCGATCACAGGTAATTTGAAGAAAGAGCCCAATCCGCATGCACAACAGGGGTGCTAAGTTCTACTCGCCTGACAGGTATAGATATGGTTCTTAAAGGAAATCCAAGCGATTGGCAGTATCCCGTAACTGTAATTAAATTTTTTTGTTGACCAACATTGTCGTCATTAGAAATATCCACAAATCCTCCGTTGAGTAAACAAACCCATGGCTAATTGTAAATAATATTTTCGTCTCTCTCCCAAAATTCCCATGCAATTTTTCAAAAATTAGTTTCCATTCTTATTGCACCGTCTGTGGTTTCTATCATTCCTTGTTTCGTTTTGAGTGGTCACAGAAAATCGGAATTGATTACCATAAAGAGGCGATTTTTAATCGTGCACACCGACCGAGAGGTAGGTATATATCTAGAGAAATGAAAATTAATATCGCACTAGGCTGAGAATTAGAAAGACGGGGCCTTATAAGGTTTCCGAGACCCAGCTGGATACTAATGGATATTTAAATTTAGACTTCTCTTGTCTGTTGAAGTAAAAAATACAAGTGATTAGAAAAAATGACGCTCGTTGGATGGAGAGATGCAGTTAGACTTTGGTTCATTTCGTGAGACATCTTGTAGCTAACACGATAGGTTTGGATCAAGTTTCCTTGGGAATAGCGCCGTGCTCAAGCTCAAAGTGTTATGGTGTGATTAATCGGGAAAAAAGAGAAAAAAAAAAACGTATTTTCTGTTATTAAGTTATAATTTTTTTATTTTTTATTGGGTCGCTGCGGGTGACAGATGATTTTGATAAAAAGAGTTTAAGAAGACGTTGGAGTTGTTAATTAGGGAAATTAGTTGAGTGTGGTGTGGTGTGCGGGATTTGGATTTTCGGGTCAGCGTTAGTTGGCTCAAGGTCTGTTAATGGAAATATTGTGACATACCTACCTCACTGTCTTTAAATGGCAGACAATTTCGAGGGGTCTGCAATCTGTGGGACTGTTGAAGCGGTGGTAGTTGAAATACGTACTGTTTCTATTGCATTGTACAACTTCAAATAGTTGCGCAGTGGCTTAGTGGTTAGTGTGTCGGACTACTAAGCGTGAAGTCCCAGGTTCGAATCCCGCAAAAACCTTAATTCTAACTTAGGGTGTTTTTTTCCATTGTGCCACATCTCGCGAACGCCTGGCCAACATCCGAGAGTATAACTGCCTTGAAAGAGCTTCTCAATTAGCCATTTGGAATCGGCATAAAATTGTAGATCCCTTACATTCGGTCCAAAAATTAAAAACTCACACAAAACGAATGGTTGTGAGAAGCTAGGCCTAGGGTCTCTACGGACCTGTTGCGCCAACTATTTATTTATTTATTTTTTGTACATAAAATCCGTCAGAAATGGCGCCCAATGTGGGGCCAGCAGTCGCTTGAGTCTAAATTCAAAGTGGATCTCTTGTCGTTTAGGGGTGGATACTGCTGCTGTACCTTCATCACAAGTTTTAGGTTGTGTTGTATGAATTTTACACCAATTTTTCTGATTTGTAGTTAGTACGCCTGGAGCTCTGCAGGGTACTCTCTGTATAAGACCTCAAATATAATCCCTGCCGTTGTGTACAGATCCAAGAGGATGAAGATATTCTTGGACAGATAAATTCTTCGAAAAATATTCCTTCTCGTTCGTGTTGACAAGTTTCTGGAGGAAACAATTCAACGAGGTTCTGTGCAGCCGAATGGCAAACATATTCAATTAAAGCCCGTTTCCTGATACTACTCATAGCAATTTAAGTTCCACGTAAATTCTCATGTGAAAGTTTATGGAAAAGAAAAAGTTATATAAGTAGAACTTAAATTGCTATGACTAGTATGAGTGAACGGGCCTAAGCCATTTACGGCTAGGGAACTTCGCAGAAGCTGCAAACCGACGAGGAACAAATTTCTTGAGACTTGAGAGTCTGGAGAGTCCTTTTGGATCTGAATTATGATCCCCATTCCTTTCATTCTTACTACAAAAAAGTGGAGACACTTGATGAACTTCACTACTAGTAGTCTGAAGAACTACATCCAGTCCATGTCCAATTTAAATCCAATTGGAGTTCCTCTCACTATTTATTAATGAACAATGAAAGCACTCAATAAATTTCCCCTCCTCTACTTAATACTCACTCAAAAGATCCAGTTCGACTTTTTACCATTTTCCACTCTAAAAAAAGAACCAGCAATAGATCAGCTCAAGAGAAACAATAAAATCCACTCAATCGCTGCATGACTGCCACGCCAGGGCATGGTCACTTAAGAGAAATGTATTTCTTCAGCAACACGACCACACCCCACATATCGCACGGTCCTTTCGCTTCTAGGCTAGAACTGACAGTCTATTTATCTATAAGTTTATAGGTACATAAGTTTATGGTCCTTCGGATATGATAAGAGTGAATAGTGATGTTGAACCCATGTGGACTCACTTGAGTTCCACATAAATTGCATGCAGATTTTCCGCATTCTCATTGTGCCATCGCAAACAATAAGAAAATCAATTTCCCCAAAAAAAAAAATAAAATAAAAAGGAAAATAACCCAGAGCAAGAACACACAAAACAAATTGACGCTAAATGAATCATTATTTGGTCCTATTGTGGTCAATAAATCCCATTTGTGTTGATTCAAGCGACAGATGAAAATTGATGCTGGTCTTTGTCTGTTATGATGGATTTCTGGCCTTGCTACTGGGACTGCGACCGGGATGTTTCTTCTGTATTTGCCTTGTGCTGTGCGGGAAACGGGAGTACTCTCAGCGAACTCTCCAAATGATTATTGGTATTATTAATCGCTGTAGTCCTCCTGATTGCTGCCAATCCAAAAATAGGCCGGTTGTGGTACCACCACACTCCACTTATTTCGTGCATTTTGTGTTGGTATTTTGCGCATTTAATTCTTTCGTGGAGCAAATTATAAATTACTTGAAATAATTAGGGAGGATGCAAGGAATTTTATTAAAATAGATTGTCGGGGCTTTAAGAAATCGCGTGCTCATTTGTTCGGAACGGGACGTGACAATGGGGAGTAGGTATATCTTATGGCGAAACGGTTTCTGTGTTGCAAGTATTTTATTTTTATTCTCTCATGATGAATAACTGGTTGTAAGTTGGTCTTAAAATATATAACATGAGAATTTAATATGTGGGTGATCGTGACAGAGCTGCCACGTATGAATTAAACATTATGGCGTTTCGTTGACGTGATCACTGATCGTCAGCAGCTGTGAGTCTAGGTGACATCGTTGCCTTTCTGAAAACATGTGGTGTAGTAAATTTGTGATACACTTGGTAAGGGGCGATCAGTGATCTTGTGCCCACATGGGTGCGATACCTATTACTCGATAGTTCTTAGCCTAGTCCTGAGTAAGATAGAGAAAAGAGCAATACTTGCGTGAGTGGGGATAGTTACTTGATTCTAAAGAAGTAATAGCTCGGATACATAGATCACATATCGTACAACACATCCAACCTAGGCATCACCCAGATAACTCATCCATGAGACAACTGACCTTCAGGTCAACTCATCTATCGGACAACGATATTGATAAACCATATAAAATATCTCATTGTCGCGATCAGAGATCTGCACCAAATTCAATTGCAATAATTCAGTAGAGCAGGCATTCTGAGGGCTACCAAATAAGGTAGATTATCTCCCAAGAATTAGACACGCACGGAGATACATGTCATTTTTTGTGCCAAAATATTTTTTTTTTGTAGCGATCAGGGATCTACACCTCCTTTATTTGAGCAGGCCTATAGGAGCCGACTATCTCTTGAAATAAAATATGAACGGTATGAGAGACAGATTTGAAATAAAAATAAAATTGTTTCCTTTTCAAGATCAGTGATCGGCGCCTCATTCAATTCCGCAGGCTTCCTTGAGTCGGCCATGGAAGGTCGAATATCACCTAAAACATGCCTTAAACGGTAGCACAGGCGTTAGAACTTTTTTTTTTTTAATTTCCCCTGGCCAAGATCAGTGATCTGCACTTGCCCCTATTTTTGTTCCTCCCCCGTTTATCGATCACCAGTCTTGTAACCTCAGTAGGTATTTTAAGTGTGTCGCTCTGTCTGTCTCATTTCATTTCATCTTTCCAATGACACATACCATCAAATCAGACTCTTCTAAAATAGTCTGTTAGTCGTTGAGAACTAATCATATTTTGAATAGAAATACGATCACCGATCTTGGCTGTAGCCAACCCCTGCCAAAAAGTCTGTGAGTAGCGAAAGCCTAAGCAGATGAGAACTGATCATATTTTAAATAGTCTGTTAGTAGTGAAAGCCTTACCAAATGAGAACTGATCGTATTTTGAATATAAATACGATCAACACGATCGTTGATGTTCTCGGTCTTCGTATTCCTCCTCCACCTTTCATTGGAATTCCACTTCAATAAACTCTTATTAATTTATTTTCTGTTCAACGCTTCAAAATGTACCTGTCGCGATCAGCGATCTTCTGCAGCCATACGTAAACATTTGAATTCGACTACATCCGCTAGCAGATACGATGGATTTTCTGTACCATGTACACCTAGTTTCGGATACAATATGTTAGCACCTAAAAATGTTAACCAACATAGCGACGATCACTGATCACCAATTTATCTTCTACTTTATTGCATGTCATGATCATGATCATGTCCAGTCCATGACGATTGTAATTATATATGCAGATACGCGCGGTATCATGTTCTTCATATTGATTTGCTCTTCTATAACTCGCAGCCCAAATCGTTTCAATGTAAATTTTCACACGTCACCATTCAACAACGATAGAAACGATATTACCCATTTCAAATGCGTTTTTGGATACACACTTCCTTTCGTTTGCCTTTTCATGTTGCAGTTGCATCATCATTATTGTTATTTCTTTCTGGATGGCCATTGTCTCTAAATTATAGATGTCATAGGTATCTATATCTGTCCAATTTATAAAACAAGATTGTTCGACAAGATGAATCTGAAACCAAAGACAATACAACATAGGAAAATAAAGAAATACCCTACCAGGTACCACCAGGGAGACACAGACAAAAGTCAGCTGGAGCTAAGCATTACCTGTATATCGAGATAATGTATCTCTTTCGGGAAGAACTACTTCGTAGGTATTATATATATGCCAAGTGGCAGTGTCAGTGTTGTACACCAGCACTTCAGTGCGATAAGGAAACGACAACAATAGCCAAAACATTTTGCTGATGCTTTTCATGATGCACATTGAATGAAATGTATAGCCGCTTTAAACAGGTATCGAACACAGGATGGGGCGCTGCAAACTACGTAATCCGTTAGATAAAAATCTAACCCAGTGATTTAGATTCACCAATAGCTATTTGAATGGAAATGTATCTACGTTATGCAATGGAGCGTATGTAGAGGAATTTCCCAGCCATAAAGCATATCCAGCTGTCGTTTTTGCATCCGGAATTCGAGTGTATCTCTGACCGAATTTGTGCGAATTTGACAGGTGAAATATGAACTCGTAGAGGAAGTTGGGCGATAGGATGCCTATTCAGGGGTTTTTTTTTTTTACTCGAAATTTATTCCGGAATAAATCTCGAATTTCTGTGGAATGGGCTGTATACACTTGCATGGGCGTTTCGGTTGAACCTACGCACGTTTCGATGAGGAAGTAAGGTAACTGGGCCAATTCCGGAACTGTGTACTTTATTGGCCGTTGTTTTGGTTCGCTCTCAGCGTGCGGCAGTCATAATTTGAATGCTTCACTGATGAGATGGGGTGGCGGATAGCCCCTATGTGTGTGTGTAGATACGGTGCATAGCGTTTTACACTCATTGATGCAATCATGTCAAACTGAGAATGATTTGACCACCATAGTCGTTTCCTTTTCGCGTCGTTTGTCGGCAGCGGCAACAATTAAAAGCGACACATGTCCATCCGGAGGTCCTCTCGCTCTCTCGCTCTCCTCTCTCTCTCTGCCGGACTGACAAAAAGAATTTAATTAGACACCGGACGGCAAAAGTTTAATCACTTCTGTGTAAACATACACACAATCCCCAGTGGACACATTTTATATCTCTCATCATATTTAGTTCATCCGATATGGCAAGTGTATTTTATTTTACAACAACATCTTCTGCCGAAGTCTATCGATAATCTGTGCGCGCGGCGCGATCCGACTTGTGTGCGATCATTGCTAAGGATTTATGATGCTAACAAGTGAACGCGGGGAGTATCTCTCCCTCTCTCGCTCTGGGTTGGGGCGCATGTGGATTGCGGATGGGTGAATTGACAGTGGTGGTTCAGTTACTGATGGGCAATAACAAACGTTTAAACTCTTGTCGCCGGATAGTTGAGATGATCAATGATCGTTTGCCGACGTAGCAGTGGTTGTTTAATGTTTATGGCCGGTACAGGAGGGTATAACAAATCATAAATTTGTAAGAAGGCTGTGTTGGAGAAGGCGCTGAAACGTTTTTCTTTTTGTGCTTCACACGAATTGGTACTTAGTGATTGATCGAATGGTATGGGGGGATTTATGAGGTACATGGAGCGGGCTGGAGATACACGGTCCAAACGAAGTTAGCTGGATAGCGTTTCATTCTCAGTTTGGCTGTAAGCCGCGTGAGTTCTTAGTTAAACAGGTGAAGCCGAAACTGTGGAACTGGTGATATAGACCGTGCAGTTGGTCAGTTTTCACAGGCGTCCTTGATGTGGATCTATTGTATAACTTTCTTATATTAATCATTTAATATACACCATAGTAGTACCTACATAGAATCTCATAATGAATTTCCAAGTCATGTCCTTTGACATGGCTACGATCCACAAAGGAAATGCTGCTAGCTTCTCTTAACTCAAGAGTTCTATCGCATATAAGCCGCAAGGCAAATTAATGGGCTATAGTTCATAATTAGTCCCAAAAGAGAAGTAAATGAAATCCAAATAGGATCCACATGGCGGGACAGTTGGTTTTGTTCACTTTGTTTGAGAAATATTGACGGTACGCTTTCGGATAAATATAAGCGATTTATATTCAATGACTTCTCCCAAAAGATTTGTGTCATGAGACTTCGTATTCACCTTTTGGCACAATAGGTTCCACACGCTTTAAATGGAGCGTTTATTTGATGTTATTGATTTGCTTTTGTGGACAGTGGTTAAGAAATGAATTACCATCATAAATGATATGATATAAGCCATGCAGTAGGTTCCACAACCTATAAGTTCTAGCCTGATGGGTTTTTCTTTGATCTTTCGTGAATGATCTTGCGCGGGGTTGCTCACATAGCCGTATTTAATCGATAAAACTGAGGTATTCACTTTTTGTGACGAAAAACCCCGGTTTTCAGCTTTTTCGAATTTATGGCAAAAAGCACAGGCCCAAACTCAGTACCTTATGGCACACCGTTTTCCAAAATATCCTGAATATGTTGAAATTAAATACATACTGACATACTCGCACCAGCAACGTCCATACATCTCATCGCATCTAACATCAAAAGACTACCGCATACTTGGCGCGTTAATTTCATAAAAATGCCTCCACTTTTATCTCCTGCCATCGAAATCCAACAATTACTACATTTCAGCCGGCCCGCATTCTGCAAAACGAAGAATTTAAATATCGAGCACACCGAAAGCCATACACAGCAGCATTTTTCAGACACACCGCTGTGACATTTTTCAACCACATTTCGTCGCCTTAATATCTCTCGCCGCGATATACCCTTAGAACACTGTCAAACTAAAAAAAAAAAAAAACAGTAAAAATTAACGTAACCAAGTCAACCACCTTCGAGGCCATTTTAGTCCATAGCTATGCTGCCCAGCACTGCGCTTTAAAATTCCTCTCAAGCTACTTGCGGCAGAAAAAAAAAACATGCACATCTCTCTTCCTCAACTCAAATAAAACGCACGCATAAAGTGCGAGAAACGCAAACACACGAAATGCCATTTTTCTGTTGTTTGCCCCTTTTTAAATTGCATCCACGTCGCAGCAATACACAGTAGCTGGTGCACAAGGCACAACACATCCTGAGAGCCAGACAAAAACCTGACCCATCAATCTGCGGTCCATCATCTTCTCTCAACTCATCTTGGTAATTGTCAGCTCCTCGAAGTATGCAGCGAAAAATACATTGTCAACAGATGTAGATTGTTTGTCTTTCTTTTTTTTGGCTTCGTTTACACAGTAATTGTCCTTGCATTATTGTCATCATTAGGAGGAATATAGAAATATTTCGGAATATTTTTCCTGTTACCAAGATTGAAGTCCGCCTCAAGGCCTATAGACATTTATGACTTGCAACAGTCCTTTGGAATCCTACACATCAAATGGAATAAAATTTAATATCGCGCGTCATTTTATTTGAGTTGCTGGATGGAAAGGAAGCACATACCCGTGGTATGTGTGGACCGTATTGCTGGAAGATGCAACGACAACGAGACGGTAGCCAACGAAAAATCCAAAGGAAAACCACAAACATAACTACAACGATTATACGATGACAACCACGAGGATGAGAGATGTAATGACAACAACGATAATGATGATGGAACAGCCTGCATGCAGTAGGCAAGCAAGCGAGAGAACCGCAAATATCTCTATGGATGTATATCCGTGCGCTCGGGGTGTATATAGAAAAACGTTACACATTCCGCTCAATGGAGCCCCATGTAGCCAGGCTATACCTAGTTGTAGAGGGATATTTCGTATCTCGTTGAAGTTAGTAACTTTGGTTTGGTCTTTTTTGTAACATGCATGCGGCTTCCTATGCACCATAGATGGTAGCATGGTGAAAGAATAAAATACGCGGAATTGTATTCTTTGGTTGAACTGCAAGGACATTTTTCAGATGACAGAATGAATGCAGGCAACTCAAATTGGCTATGGCGAATTTCGCAGAATGAATAGGGGGGATTAGTGCTTTTGCTTTTGCATTATTTGTGGCGCTTAATTTGCTCTTTCAGTTCTTTGTAGTACCTATTAGGAAGGAAAAGGCTTCCTTGTGCTGGCTTATTATGATGTTTTATATATCTGGAGAGATTTCTCTCCTAAATAGTCCTAATTATTGTAACAGTTTGATGGCGTTTGAAGTTGTAATTTGTGTTTGGATGCATACTTCTAATGAGCGAATAGGTTCCACAAGGCTCCAACCTTACACCGGTGTGACTTTTTTTATTTTTATTTCAACAACTTGTTCATAGATACATGCGCTTTTGTATTTGGAATCTGATACCAACCTAGAGTTCAAAATCTAGAATTTTTGAGGGTGTCAACTCAAACAACATTTTTATGCTATCGTGTATCTCTTTGACATAAAAGACCTGAAAGCCAATTTAAAAGGCAGTCCGACAAAAGACAAAAGACAGTTTGAAGCTCTTAACAAATGACGAACACCAGTTACAAAGTAAATATATCAACACCCATCCGAGACGGCATTCTTCAAAACCCTCTGTGGAAAAAAAAGATATATATCCCAAAGCGCCATCATAAGAGAAAACATCATCCCACCCGAAATCATGGCATATTCTGATTTCTGACGAAATGTCCAAATTCCACCATCAATTAGTGTCGATTCGTTGCGGGTTTTCTACTCTGAAAGTTTCTCGTTTATAATTATTTCATATGCAGCCGTATACCTTCGTTCCACGTGTTCCGCACTAACACCTCTTAATTAACACATTTCCATCTTTTTCTCGGATCAAATATTCACGTGTTCTCTGGTAATTGCCACCGGGATAATTCGTGCATCCCAGCACAAAGTCGACAGATCATATAATCGAATTATAAATTCCATATCTATGATGACCGTGCACATGTATCTTGTACCCTCGGTCGTGTGGTAGATTCCACTTCCATCACCACCTTCGCTGCATCGACGGCTGACCCTATAAGCTGGATTCGATCGTAGCGTAAAGTAACGATTGATAGCAATGGAAGCGGCAGGTATATAGGTAGTCTCTCTGATGATAAAATGTCATGAAAAAAGAGAGAAACAAGTTGTCTGCAAAAGGCCAAGTCATACACGACACCGAGTATCCATACAGGCGAGGAAGCTGAGCATGTACAACGTGACTTTGGCGTCAAAATTGACTGTCAACAAATTCATTAACCCTAAAGTAAGTGAGGTGAGCGTATTGTATGTTGTATGGGTGCATCTTTGTGCTGCGCTCCGACTGGTTTCTGTCATCCACTAATTGGATCAACGGATAGCTTTCAAAACACATTTTTAAGATCGTAATTACAGTTCTGGGAAGGGTAGACGTAACACTAGAATTCGAAAGTGTTAATGAGTACCTTTGACTACTGCGCCCGACAAGATATAGTTGGCTGGATGGCCTACAATTATCACATCAATTGTTATCAAGTTCAGAAGGAGACGCGACTCGGTGAAGGTTTTTTTGTTTTTGTGAACGGGGTCATATAAAGGCGATGTCTGCTGTCTGGCAATAAACACTTTTGCGTGCAACAAATAAAGGATTCCGTTCGGGAATACGGCTTCTGTTCTCTGTTGGACAAGCGTCTTTTCGGCGGACATCAAAAAGAAATCTGCGAAGGGTTGAAGGAGAGCACAGGGGATGCAAATCATCCGTTTATGACCTAGTTACGAGGTAGACGAGCGGTCTTCTTTGTAGGTACCTAATAAGCAAGGAAGGTGGTGGTGTAAGAAATCTGGGACTATTGGGTCAATTTGACGGCGGCAACCTAAAAAAAAAAATAAGAAAATAATTCAGGTTTGTAGAGGTTCCCTTGTGGGACTCCACGTTTCTCATAAACGACTTGAGATACTGTGACTATTTTTTGATGTGAAGATTCTAAGAATTAGAAGCGATAAGTAAAGGGAACCGCTTGGAACAGACCATTTATTTCCGTTCACAATTTTTACTGAAATGGCAATAATTCGCAATAGGTACTCAGGGAACTATGAATATTCTGCAATCGATTCCTTCGTTATTCCCTAGAAAGCGTCTGTTAAACGATGGGATTTTTTTTTCTGTCTTTATGTGGATGTGGACTCTGTCCGTGTCCATATGGACTTCTCAGACAAAACTGGCTTACATTTAAATTGTATAGCGTCCCAATCGGGGCATTCATTCATTCAGGAGATATACCTACGAGCTTAAAGTTTTCGCAAGGAGAGGACAAATTGAATTTAATTTGTATTGGGGGCATGTTCCTCGAAATTCGAAGAGTTTAGTACTGCGTTATTGTTCATTAATTGCTCTTAATAGGTGCGATTTTTTGACGCATTCCCAATCAGGAGGATCAGCGCATTTCAGAGGATAACCAAAGTTTGTATATGGAAGCAAAATATTTTGAGTAACACCCACAAATTTCGGCCTAAAATTGGGATCGAAATTCGAAGCGTTTAGTACTGTCTTATTGTTCATTAATTGTTCTTAATAGGTGTGATTTTTTGACTCTTACTCAAAAGACTCATCGCATTTCCCACTCGCTTCACTTCCTACTAAAAAAAGGGGAGCCTGGTAGTTATGCTTCTCCGGTGACTGCTTCTTTTGCTTTTTGAAAGGGATGGCTATATTTAAGGTACAGTTCACCATATCTAGGGACCAAAAATAAATCAATCGATGGTAGACCACCGTTACCTGAATATCTAAAAAAAATAGAGATGCAAAAAAAATAGAGCCCAAGGTGGCTACCCTGATGCACCCCATTCCAGAGGTACGGGCAGCATTGCCATACGTACATATTTGTCTGCATTGTGATTTTCAATCCAGCTGCAGACTTTTAAGAACAGAATTCTGTGCTTCAGATTTTGTCCGCATTATTTTGATTTCGCTGTATGCTTTCATTTTCGTATTCAGTTTTTTTTTGTTATTGCTACATCAGTAAAAGAATTTGTGAAGTAAGATTTTTCCATAGAAATTTGTCATAACTGCAGATTTTTTCAAATATTTTTATGGCAACACGTGGATACGGCATTCGCTAAGAACTGCTTGCATCTCACAACACCAAATACCCCAGTTTCACACTCAATGCTGAACTAGAAAGTTTCTCCTCCCTCCAGTGACTAAAGTCCTACAGAGGTGGCACAACACATGCGACTGACAAACAACGGAAACCAACATGTGCCCATCATTTCCATTGAAACTGTCTTAGATCAGACCGCCGTGACTGATCTGAGTCCATCACTTCGACGCATCCTTGCTGCTCAGGTTAACCAAAGTATCCCCCGCGGTAGCTGTCTCAATTATCATCTCCATTATCACCTCGACCTGACCTCGCAACAAACCCACCTTTGATATTTTTACGATCCACACTTTTGAGAAGCCAGTCCTGTGGCTTAACCCCACCCTACACATACTGCCATTCTAATTCACTGCACAAACATGCCCAACAGCATGCAATTAAACATCACAACACATGAGTGCACATCGCAGCAGACCAAAGGGTTACCTTCTACCTGCGACAATCGATATATTTTATGATTTCCACGTAAAAGATACAACCAGAAATACCCAAGATAATACACACATTATACCCAAAACGAGAACAGAAGAAATATAAAGAGTTTATCGGGAATTTTTGCATCCACTAATTATCGCCGAGGCCGACGAAGAATGAGGAAAATCTAACCAAAAGCGCATTGGATATCCACTGCTGCATTGGGCATCATCTGTACTGCAATCCCGACCGCTATAGATATGCGGAACGCCGAAAATACCAATTAAACTAATTGTTATGGCCGTTTAATTGTTATTATAGCGAGCCTGGTATCCATTCCCTATACCAGACAAGGGAGAGATGCTTTGACATACATTAGAAAACAATTTGCCCTCGAATGAAATTCGCATCGAGATACTCCTGGTGTATCTATGTGTGCTTTGTTTGGCCACTGCAGTTGTTGGTCGGTATTTAAATATCTCTTAAAGATAGATGTGTACAAGTGCAGCTCCATGGCAATGTGCAGTTTAACATGTGAAGCATACCAAATTGTGCTCATCAACCTACGCTTACCCCCAGTCCATCGAGCAACGACTATCGCTTCTGGGTGCATTTTAATTACCATAAAAATGTCCAATGTTGTGTATCTCGTGGATACGCTTACGCATTACAATTACCTCGTGCAGATACTCGTGTATACTTTGTTGTATTATTTTCCGAAAGGTCATAACACGTATCGCTTCGCGGTGCCGATTGTGGAGCACGGACATCAAGTAAGCACATTAAAACCAAAACAAGAGAATGTATCTAGAATCAGAAAATCCGTTTCGCCGTGATTTCGAATGGATTTTTGTTTGATCTTTCCTGCACGCTGGATTGGAACGACCAGCAGTCGGAGGAGCGAAACCAGCGCAGCTATTGAAACGAGACCAGACTTGGTGGCTTCGCACCGAGAGAGCGAGGTCTGCGTCTGATTATATGCATTTTGTGCTGTGCGAAGACTTTGAAAAATTCCACAGCAATAAAGGAGCAAGGATATGGCGTCGGAGACGGGGGATAGATGAATGTGGTGGTAAAAAGCAAACCAGAATGCGGGTGGAATTCTTAATTTCGTTTTAGTTTTCTCCCCCTATAGATGAAGATATGAATCAGGATGTTGTTGGATATATGTGACTTTGGATCGTGGACTACTAAGTGGACGATTTTGTGGGTTTTTCTAGATTCGGATTGTCGACAATGGGTCTGTGAAGGAGGTACTATGTATTGGTAGATGGAAATCAGATGAATTGACAAATTTGTGGAATTTTTCCCAACGCAATCAAAGCAAATGGATGCGGATTAGTTGGAGGCGGGCCAAACGCTGTATTATGACAAGTTGTGACTTTTGTGTAAATTGTCACATTATGGAATGCGAGTTGAAGGGGTTGAGTTGAAGTATGAACCCTCGAAATGAATCCTTAAAGCGAATGTACAGGATAGCTCGATTGCAGTCGATAAATGGGAGACTTGGACGATTTTGGCAATAAACGTCATTAAATTTATTCCCAAATTAGTAAAGTTTGCCACATTGAAGACTAGGATTCGTTGAACGACAATCGCATGTCGAAACTTCATTCATTTATTCACTTTCAAATGGCCTTCTATTAGTAGGGTCGCCGGTGTAGGATGCCATTTCTTCCGCCACCGACTCTAAATCATCAGGGGCAATCGCCATACGGGCCGAGGAGAGATTTTGGACTTGAACCATCTCATCCTGGGTCTTCCTAGGGGACGCCTGCCTGACGGAACAGATTTCCACGTCTTGGGATCGTCGAAACTTTGACATCCAAAATGGAGAATCCAATATGTCTGACGAAAGTCAAAAATTCTCTCAAAATTTCAAAAATTATTTAGTGGTATTGAAACGATCGCGGAAATGATGTTTCGCTGAAGCAAATAATAGGGCGAGTCTTTTAGTAGACGGAGAAACATTTTCTGGCGCCCAAAATTGTGTACTGTTAAAGTCACAAAGTCAAAAATTAGTTAAAGTCAGAAATCCGGGAGTTCTACTTTTCCTGATAACTGCAAAGTTTGTTGGACAGTATTGCATCCGCCATATTTATATATTTAGACATATTCGTAGCAGATTCACTTTCAGTTATATTTTGGCCACTAAATTTTTATCAATTCTGATCTAATTTCCGTTCGCAATCGATTTTTGACCAAATACTGCTGTTCCAACATGCCTTCCTCAATTCCACGGATCAACTGAACTTCTGCGGTCGTATTTAAAAAATCAGTGGTAGCTCAAAATATTCAGAATTTCGTACAATTTTTTTGTATTTTTTCGGCTTACAATTGGGCTCAAAATTCGTCGAGTTTACTACTTTCGAAACCAATTTGGTGAAACTGAAACGAACTTCTGTGGTCGCATTTCAAAAATCTATGGTAGCTCAAAATATTCAGAGTTTGGTACAAATTTTTTGTATGAATTTAGTGTCATTTTCGGACGTACTCTCACTCAGAAGGAACAGCCCATTTTAGATGACTACCAAAGTTTGTATACATAGAAGCAAAATATTTTGAGTAACCCCCACAAATTTGGGCCTAAAATTGGGCTCGAAATTCGAAGAGTCTAGTACTGCCTTACTGTTCATTAATTGCTCTTAATAGGTGCGATTTTTTGACGCATTCTCACTCAAATGACTCAGCGTATTTCAGAGGATTGTCAAAGCCTGTAAATGGAAGCAAAATATTTTGAGTAACCCCCACAAATTTCGGCCTAAAATTGGGCTTGAAATTCGAAGAGTTTAGTACTGCCTTATTGTTCATTAATTGTTCTTAGTAGGTGTGAATTTTTGACGCATGCTCACTCAAAAGACTCAGCGCGATTCAGAGGACTAGCTAAGATTTTAAATGGAAGCAAAATATTTTGACTAACCCCACAAATTTCGGCCTAAAATTGTGCTCGAAATTCGCAGTGTTTAGTACTGCCTTATTGTTCATTAAACATTTTTACGAATTAATATTTACAGTCTCCCAAGGTCTAAGCCCATCTTAGAGGATGTCCTAAATTTGTAATGCGAAGCAAAAATATTTTGGGTAAACCCTCTAAAATTGATCAGAAATTAACCCAAAAAAAACACAGTGCACTCCAACAAATTGGTGGATTACTTAATGTTTGATATTTGATGTGTCTTTCTTTTCTTTAGTAGTGCTGTCAAAACGCCCCAGGAAATTTCTGAACTTCGTCAACATTTTCGCCTGGTCATTTCTGCAACGTTTTCTGCTCCCTCTCGATAGGATGCTCATCAATTTAATTAAATAATTGGCAACTTTCACCCATACCAGCCTATCAAGCTTATCCCATCGGTCACTCCTTGTTCGGACATCATCGTGTCATTAATTTTGATCCAATAAACTGTCGCGTTTTTGTGGCACAAAATTCACCGAAAATTATAATCATTTACAAGAGAAAATAAAGTCCAATAAAAGTTAAGTTCCTATAATGGCACCCACAGGCATGCCATCGTTTCTTCAAGTCTGTCCATCAGCAAGTAGCAACAGCCAGCGTTGCAATACATACATCTTTGTGACAACATTCGCGCACATAGCCATATATTTTAATGACGCAATTGCCACTGGGCATGGCCATTCGCCAGAACAGGGACGAGTTGCAGGAGCTGTACCAAGAACCGCCAGGCAGTGTCAATCTCGTATCAATACGTCATCTTTTGCGAATGATATAATACACGCCCATGTAGAAATTGATAAATTAGAATCACATCGCAGAGGGCGAGAGGGGGAACGCACCGCTTTTGAAGAGTCGCCTTAATGTTGTTTGAGAGGTTTTTGTCTCGTTTGATCGCATGTACATCATCATCGGCATTGTCCTCTTCGTCGTCGTCGTCTTTCTCGTCATCATCATCGTGGACGATGTCGTTTGTTGTCATCGGTAATTTCAGCAGCATTTAGTAGTACACGCACGTCACCTCATATTATGAAAGAGACACCGTGTGCAGGCTTCAAGATCAGAGCCTGATGGTGATGGTTGTGTGCGGCTTTCCTCCAAGTCTTTTTCCATTGAAATATGGTGCGATAACGAGTTTTCCTTTTAGCCGCCGGACTGCCTTTGGTGCTGACTGTTGGATTGTTGGATTTTTCCAAAGACCAGCTAATCCCATCCGACTTTTGCAGCAGCCTCTATCGGGTGGTTGTATAGAATACCCACCAACCAGTGCGTGTATCGGCGGCGTTAGGCACCTTTCACTTTTCGAAATGGTGACGCTTTGATGGGTGGTTGCGCTTGCCTATGGGCTTTCAATTACGATCATCGCCTTTTGGGAAGGATAAATTAAACATTAATCAAAACGGTTAATGGCCGATTGGGTTGAGCTGGGAATTAGGTAACCGCGACAAGTTGTGGGATTTATGGGGATTTTTATAGACGGGTCTGACTTATAGGGTCTAAGAGGAAGTCTAGCTGTCGATAGAAATATGAACGGACGGCTTTTATGTGGACGATTGCGATGCGAGTGTCTTTAAAAGGTAGTTGAGGGCGACACGCCATTTTAAAACCTATCTAGGAACTCTATTACATAATGCCAGAGGTATTAAGGTGTCACAACAGACAACAGCTAACTATGGATCGAGTTGGCATTAGATATAAGCTTGAGCCGCGTTGATTGAAACACGGGAACCACCAGATCGAAGTGACCATGTTGAGTATTAGACTTTGAAGCAACGGTTCCCAGACAATTATTGACCGATACGTAGAAATATCTTTTTCCGTGTGGCGCCATCTAGGGGCAGATACTGCAACTCAATGGTTTGTAAAAAATTCTTCAAGGTGACACTCATGAATTAGACAACTCCAGGAAGTGGTACTCCTTACTTAAGCCGAGCCTTTTACTATTGGTCAATCTTTAATTGTCCAACCGATCCCTCCGCCACCTATTGGCCAAATTTGTTGATGATCATCACAGCTTCATCGATCAATCTGTGTTACATACTTCGTTCGTCATCACTTTCAATAACAAAGACCTCAAATTTAACATACAACTTCATTGGGACGCAATCCTACTATTTTTAGGGTTTGGTGTGTGCCACGCCCACATTTTGTGGGCGTTTTCTTGGAAAAGGCTTCTGTTCCCTTTTTAATATTAGTCAGTCGACTAAAAGTCAAGTGGCATACTTGAAGAATAGAAGCATGAGAATCGAATAAATAAAGCCACGTTTGCGTTCTAAATTCAATCGGACAAAACCGCCCCATATCCTTTTGGAAACCAACCGACTAAAAGAAAATGTACACGCACAAAATACCTCCAGAGTGTGGCATAGAATTTCAGGTCAGGAATTCCAATAGGCTCCTTTGATGAGGTTAGTTCTCATTGGCATACCGGTAGTTCCGCACATTTGCCTGCGAAAGAATTTGAAACCTAATTGGCTTAAATTCTCATTAAATACCGGCGCCTGGCCAAGAAGTCACACTCAATTGTCTAAACCACAACTGCAGTATTTAACTTACCTCGTCGCCGTAGATAGTGAAACTCCTTTTGAGGAATTTATCCTCTCCAATTGCATGTGGCCTAGTGCGTTCCTTTATTCGCCTCATCCCAAGTTGGCAACATCTGAAACACATACACACATAAAGACTAACTCACGCAGGTATCTAGCTATATACGCTATACGCATATAAAAGATTCACTTTTTCTTAAAGTATGACATTGCGCTGGACCGCCATCCAGCCATCCCAGCGGTAACTGCGCTGCGACTTGTTGAGCTTCTACCTTCTTCCTGCCTATATCGTGTCTTCTTATTCCAACTTAATTGCATAAATAAGGAGACAAGTTGCCCGCACTTTAACGTGATGTTTTTGACATGTCCACAATATTAAATTATTTATACAGACAGACAGAGGCTCCAAGCACGATGACAACGGACACAACGGCCACAGCGACAGTGATGGCGATTGCGATGATATATACTCGAGCCGGTTGGGGCGAGGATGCGAAGAGACTGGGTTTACACAGCTCTCTATGGGGACTTGCAGTTGCTTTGGTTCGTTGGTTTTCTAACTACTTTGCCAAGGAGATTGTGAAGATCAAGTAGATTCCAATTGCAGTTCGGACGTGTGGTGTGGTGTCGTTCCCAATTAGGTGAGAAAAATTGTCGAAATGAAATGCAGGTGTGTGTGGGCAGGGACTAGCGTGTTGGAAATGTTCTTTTGATCGTCAGACACTGTCCCAGCGGACAAATTACGAGATCGACAAATATCTGTGAAGAGTGAAATGAAAATGGGAACTGGTCATAGTGGACTCTGGTTGGGGATGTTTAATCGGCGATCAAGTGATCGTGGATGACGAAGTTTTGTGAGAAATTCGTGCGTGATAGAATACTCGTTGATTGAAGGTGGAAAGGCGTTTTTTGTCAGGCGATCGTGCACTTTGAACTGATTATAAGTTCGCACTTGTGCTAGATCAGTTGATCATGATTGGGGAATTTTTAACAGAAATTGTTACGTCGATCATTGTGAAAAAAATTTGAAGATCCATCATAGGATCATGTTTGACAATATTTTTGGGGTTTTTATACCTTGATCGTGGCCATGGATACTTGCACTGTGAACTTATTACAAGGTCACACTTGTGTTAGATTAGTTGATCATGATATGCCAATTGAATTGTTACATCGATCATGGTGAACTACTTGTTGTTTGAAGGCCATAAATTGATTTGGGTCTGACGATCGTGTTTAATAATTTTGGCATATTGATCGACGTCATAATATACTTGCAGTTTGTTCGGATTCCAAGGTCGGACTTGTGGTAGATCAGTTGATCATGTTTGAGTAATTTTCGCGACAACTTGGTGCGTCGATCGTTCTCATAAATACTTACGATTTGAAGATCAATCAGAGGATCATGTTTGACAATATTTTTGGCATTTTTGTACCTTGATCGTGGCCATTGACAGTTGTTGTTTTAACTTTTTAGAAGGTTAAAGAAGTAAAGGAACAATGGCTTAAATTTTCAGCAAAATTTGTCCGTTGATCGTGGTCGTAGATACTCATAGTTTAATGCTCGTAGGAGCTATTGATCAGTGGCTTATTTTTGCCACATTTTTGAGGGAAATTGCTGGACTGATCGTGACCGTAGATACTCAAAGTTTGATGGTCTATGAAGCTATAGATCGGTGTCTTATGACTGACAAGTGGTTGAGGGAAATTGGTACATTTATTGTGGTCGTTCGAGTAGTTAAATTTTACCGACTGGTCCTCATTTCTGTGGTAATAATGAAAGTGGTATTCGGTTTTTTATCTAGCAGATATCAAGCTTACACCTCCATTTGATCACGAGATCCTTTTTTATGTCACACACTACGTGTGTTGTGAAGTTTTTCCTCTCCTCTTTTGAGTTGCGATCGACCCCTTTTTCACCTATTGCTATCTTCCCACAAAAGGGTGCACCCATCCATCTGGCTCTTGCAACCATCGCCCAAGGTATACTCTTCAAATATATCTGTCAACCATTTTTATGGCATTACCATGTTCCCTCTATCTGTAATTACCATCGATTTCCTGTTTTATCCTTGCAAACAAAAAAACACACGACCAATTTACCACTTTAATCTGCCATAATGCCCGTCGGCATATCTCAATTAGACCGCCTTTCCATCCATGTAACTGCCTGAGACAAGCCGCACTTCCGCGTTATTACATGCGTTTTTCGCCGTCCCCCATAAATTAGTCAACCACCCATGCATGGCGATGGTCATATGTCCCAAAACCTTACAACCCTATTCTCTGTACAACGGGTTGCATATATGACTTTTGAACAAAACCCACCGACAGGTGATTGATCATGGCCACTCGTTTGACAACTGATCTCGTCTTCGCTGACTATCCTATAATTATAGCAGGGTCACACTTTTTTTCCCCCATTCGTGGCTCCTTACTGATATAGGACTAAGCTCATTAGTATAAGAATGGGGAGAAACGCCGAAACATTAGGAAAAATTTCACGGAACGATAGAAAAACAATTTCCCAATTCAGTGAAGCCGATCCGCATCACCACCATCAGCAGCAGCGGACACATCACAGAGAGTAGCCGTCTCTGCAAAGCTAGCCGACCGATCCAACAAACAATCGATTCAAGGAGTGATGATGTTGTAATAAAATAAATTTATTGAAGACCCTTGATTTGACAGGCGATCGCAGTCCTTCCATTTGAAAAGGGTTCCCAATAAAATCGAACCTACAGCAGTTCTAAGGAAAAACGAGTTAAAAATCCGCCCAATCATGTTGCGCATGCGCAATGAAGGGCCCCTTTGATGAGGGTACTCCTTCACCCGTTTTCTTTTTAATCCCTATCGCCATTAAAATTCATTGTTATTCCCTTTAAAATAAATAGAGAGAGAGAGAGCAAAGAAGGCGAGGGATTGTTTTCATTTTAATTAGTTTTTCCCCTTTTCCTTGCTGTTTATACAACAAGTTCTGCTACAACCTAGTTCCGATCGTAGCCACCTGCCTTGTCCGAGTCACAATTTAAATTTTTTTCTTCGCTTTTTTTTTAAATACTTTTCGTTGTCATTGGGTAAAATTAGAATGCAAAACTACGACATGGACCATTTGTGCAAAATTCGCAACGCACGGTGCAATATCGACGCCCGTCCACCGCAGTTGCCTGTGGGCACGTTCCTGCGCACCACCAAAATGAAAGAGGACAATCAGTGCTTCAAGCGGATCACAACCGAGAACATTTCACTACTGGAGAAGCTGAATAGAGCTCAGCGGCTGGAGGGTGAAGTCCAGTCGTACAACAAGAGCTCGGCCACGAGAAAGACGAGGATCCCAGATGTGAAGAAATGGCTGAGCAAGGTTGATATGGAAAACTACGCCCTGGGAAAGAAGCTCCTGTGTATGAAGCCGACTATGTATACGCGAGCTCCGCCCAAAGTAAGCCATGTGCACAGGACCTCACAGGAACAACAACAGTACCGCATGGAGCTCTATCGAAGGTACAAAGAGGTTATGCCCGTGCAGAATCCCAATCTTATTCCCAAGCTGCTGTGGCCAAAGATCTTCATTGACCTGGAGGTGAAAAACGTTCGGCCTCTGGACCGGTTGGTCATTGTTTTGTGCACCGAGGCCGCCCCGAATGTTGTTCTGCAACTTGTGCGGATGTGCAAAGAGGGAAAGAATGCTTTAAAGTTCGATAGGATATTTCCGAACCTTTGGATCGAAGGGGCTATCGCAGTTCCAAGTGGGATGAAACTGGGACACACACAGAGAGTGAATCCGCACATTGATCACGGACAGGCGGGGACTTTGGCACTTTTGGAACGAGGCGTGGAGGGGAGTTTTCAGTTCAGTATCAGCTTTAAACAATTGAATGTTTTAAATGGAACTAGAGTCGCCTTTGGCAAAGTCATAGAGGGTTTGAAGATATTGGCGGCGCTGCAGGATTACGGCACCAAAAACGGCAAGCCGAAGAAAGAGATTGTGGTTACAGCTTGCGGGTTGGTCAAGTAAATAAAATTTTGTCAAGTATCTGAGATGGTCTGTGTTGTTTGGATCACTCTTTAGTCATTTTAGTCGGTATCTATAGCAGGAAACGCAAGTTCTTCCGCCTGGGGGAATAGAAACTCGAATCAAGACGTTTCAGAACTTTAAAAAGGCTCTGACATAGAGGGTACTTTGAATGATAATGCGCGAACGGAGAAAAGTCTTGGAACTCTACCCCAGGGAGGATTTTCGCTGCGAGGTATTCTTCGGAACAACTGTTCCCAGCATTGAAATTGGTTGTGGAATTTGTTTACGATTTGGAGTGCGGTGCGGTGCGCATCGTTTATTGTTTATTTCTCTTCCGAAGTCGGACACTTCGAAGGGAGTTTGAGCCTCCGAAAGAGTATGCATTGCGGAGAATTTTCCGTTCCGACGGATACCTAGCTAGGGCCGAATATATCCCCTCGCTCAATTTTAGATAACCTGTTTGTCTATTACAGGGGCGGTGGGTGTAGCATGCTCAAGTGGCTCTCCATTAGGTATATCGAAGGTCGAAGTACCTACCCGTTTGTTCTACCATTGGGTTTATTTACAGACAGTCCATGAAAGACGCTCGTTTGAAATAAATAACTGGTTAGTCGCTTGGTAGTCGTTAGTCATTAGTCGGTTAGATACTCGTGGCATATCATTCGTTGTCAATGTCGCCTTTTTAGGCATCCGAATACGGAATTCAACGTTGTATTTCCGTACTTGAACGCCTGATTCGTTCATTCATTACCCGTTATTCGTGGCGTCTTAGTTGTTAGTCATGAATTGTCATTGAATGTATACGCCCGTTGGCTAGAGTATCTGCGTGCATTTTCATCCCAAATATCTAACCAATGTATGTAATTTACCACCAATTTTGATACATTACGTTGTAAAAAGGCCGATAGCTATCAATTAGTCGTTAGTCATCATTCGTTATTCGTTAGTCATCAATCGTTGGACTCTCATTCAATGTAACTCCACACCAAAGTGAGTGAGTGTTATCCTTGGAAACAAGTTCTTCGTGTGAACTACTTTCTAATCACCACTCATCACCTATTAGTCGTTAGTCATTAGTCACCAGTTACTAGTTACCAATTCATTAGTCATAAATGACCATTCAATCGCATTTATCGCGCATTGCCTGAAGTAGGGAGAAATGGTTGCCCACCTAATCGAACATATACGTTAACTAAATTTGCCTTTACACTCCCCTCTGAAGGATAATTCATTTTTAAGGCGCAAAATGTCCAAACACGCACATCCCCACAGATACCTCTCACATTAAGAAACGGCGCAAACCCCATACTTCCCATGCCATGGCGTACAGCCGAGCTGATTTTTAAATTTGGATCGTAAATACCTCTCTACCAGAACCCAAACCACCCAGCTAACGAATTCATTTCGTCCTCCCAGATGCTGGCTGCGGCTGGTGTTCGTCTTCAGCACATCCAGCACACGGTTCAGCTAAAAACGTAAATAAAAATGACAAATGCTCCCGCGTTCCATTTGGTAGTCCTCTGCTTTCGCGTTCTAATGGAAACAACACGTTTCACCATGACAATTCCAAATTTGTTGGCCGGATTTCGGCGGTTTGCTCTACCTCCGAAACGTATCACTGTACCGCACAACACCATAGCAATAAAAGAATTTCATTTCGCTACCTTAATTGCTTCTAAATTTCAATTGTCTTTGGCCATTGTCATCCGTTTTTGTTTTTCGTTTGGTTGTTTATTTTTGTTGGGTCGACATCTACCTACCCAATCCAGTGACTTTGTGCGGAGCGCACACATTCCCATTACTCATTCCCGATTATTCAATAAATCAACGAGACGTGTTCGCAATAATTTCATTCAAAAATGTTTCGTTTCTGCTACAGATTCCACCGAAAAAAAAAAGAAAAAAGAAACAAAAACAGAAAACAGTCTCTATTGTACCGAAAGCAGGCAATAAGCGAACATCAGCAGCAGCCAGGATCACATTGTGCTTTCCGCTTAGTCGTGATGGAACTGCTACTACCCACTTGTCAGATGCACAAATGCATACACCGGGAAAACAGCGTCGAAACCAAAGAAGTATCTCTCGCAGATATATACGCGAATTCAAGTCGGTCCGGTTGGTCGCGTCACGACTTAATTGTTACGCACTTTATAGTCGCTCTGTGGCTATATGGCTGTGGAGCAGGATGAAGGCTCGGATGATGATCATCATCCACCTCGCCGTCGTCCACCATAATGCTCCAGCCACTCTGCCGGTCCAACATTGATTTCGACTCACGAAAAGATTGTTGAACACGGTTCCGGTGCGCCAGTGAGGGAGAGATTCTTAGGTTTTTTTTTTAGCCTCCAACACATACAGCTGTATATATGTAGGTATATCCCCGCATAGAGACGAATAAAACGATTGAACCAGGAAAATAGCATTTTCGTGATTCGGACATTATAGAAAATTTTCGCGGACTCGCTGTGCAGGAATAGAGCACCGAATAGCTGTTACTGTCGACCGTAGGTAGGTGGAACAAAAAGATACACCACAAACGAAATCACAACTTTGTCCTTGCTGCGAGAGACACACACAGAAAAATTCTTGCGAGTCTCGAATGGTTGTGAATCTAAAATAATCTGCCTTGCAAATCACGTAAATTTATGGAGGTTTTGATCGAAACGGAGGAATTTTCTTCTTTATGATAATCAAATAAAGGAACGTACATTGTCTGTGGCGAATACTCATTGGTACGACGTACATACTGTTGGACCTGATGATCAAGGAATTCGCGGCGTGAATGCGAAATTCGAAAGTGGTTATGAGAAATTTTCCAAGCGAATGCTGGCTGGGAATGGTCACTGTTTTTGACCCCATTTTGTTGGGGATTCGTGTGTTTAATTTTAAGCCAGAGGTCCTGCTGGGTATGAGTCACATCAGTCTACCTTCTATGTATCCATGAACGCTTAGCAAAGTCATACGGCGTTGCACTTATATTTAAAAGGAAGTTCGTCTTCATATATAATCTAAAACATATTCACAACGATCTAACAAAAGCACATGTCTTTGGCAGATCACTTTTTTGGACGATTGGTTTTAGTTTTCAAGTGATCTTGCGTGGATCTAGCATGCTTTTTGAAAGACTATTGGGTTGTAATCCGTCTGGTATTAAAAATTAAACTGTTCAAATCCTGTTATCGCATGATCAGACGATCGATCCAGCGTAGTGCGATCGATTGGACGATCACTTCTCGAGGCCCAGCGAAAGTGTGACGAACAGTAGTTCGATCTTGCGAAGCACTATTTTTAGACACAAGCAGAACTCGCACGCTAAATTTTGTTTTTTATTCGGTCTTATTGGTGTCGGTATCATCTACCACTGACATTGTATTGTTAACAGATATGTTGATCTTGCACAGAACGATCACTTCACCAAACTCGGAGTGACGACATTCGTTTGTAGTGGTAACGTACTGATTGTTCTCTGGAATGTAACGAATCCGAGTTCGACCTTGCGAGTCATGATCACTTGAAAGATTTATTAAGAGTGATCAAGATTCAAGTAAAGAAAAATATGTATATCCGTCTGGAATTAAGTGGTTCTGACCCTTCTCTGGTTTGACATGAAATTTGCTATCTTGTGTAGCAATAGTTTTTGGTAGATCATAAATTCGCGCCCCCTACACGATTTTAGTTTTGTATTTGTTTCCAATGGCATCGTACTGATCCTGCTCTGGCATGAGATAAAGCCAAGTCAGATCTTGCTTAGAAAAAGGATATTTTATACAGATCATTTTGAAGATCGCTTTTCCAATTTATGTAGTCATAACATTCGTTACACACTCATTTGCCGCTTATAGACATACTGATCTAGCTCTGGAATAAAGTGAATGTACAACCGATTTTGGGGGGAACGATCTCTTCCTATCGCAAGGAAGTTGCTACTGATCCGTCTCTAGTATGATACGAACACAAGTCCGATCTTGCTTCGATTTTGCCATAGTCGTACTTATATAGCTCTGGAATGTAGTGCATCGAATTCGGTTCTTGTGAGGCACGATCATTTTATAGATCGGTTATCAACATCCAAGTGAAGGAAGTTTTCTCTGACGAAGTCATTTGAAAGTATGTGGTACTGAACCGTCTCTAATACGACATGAAACGACGACCGATCTAGCGTCGATTTTTCGGCAGATCGTATATTCGTACTGATCTTACTCTGGCGTGACACGAAGTCCGATCTTGCGTAGCACGATTTTTTTGACAGACTACTAGACCTTTTGCGACGATCGTACTGATCTAAGTTCCGTATGGTATGATCCCCGAATTTGCTTGTTGTGGTAGATCACTTTGAATATTGCATTTTTGTTTTACGTCGATCATTTTATGGCTGCACTGATGCGACTCTGCGTTAACAAGACTACTAGACCTTTTGCGACGATCGTACTGATATAAGTTCCGTATGGTATGATCCCAGAATTTGCTTGTTGTGGTAGATCACTTTGAATATTGAAAGTTTGTTTTACGTCGATCATTTTATGGCTGCCACATCATGGCTTTTCACCATTTATCCTCGTTTAAAATTGTGAGACTGCTCTTTGATTTAGCACGATCGGATCTCTTGGCAGATTTCTTTACTTTGTGATCAAGTGATCTGCCACAGTCCTAAAATGATTTCTATGTCCTCGTTCAAGATGGTGCGACAATTCTTTGCTCTATAACCCACCGATCTTGCTTAGCACGATCAGATCTCTTGGAAGGTTTCTCTACTTTTTGATCAAGTGATCAGTGATCTGCAACAGTTCTGAAATGATTTCTACCTTCTCACATGTTTTTTGAACCACTGGGTGTATGATCAGTTGTATCCTAAAAAGTTAATAATACTGATCATCTGGCTACCTATGTAGCTATGCTCCCGGAAATCGGGTGGGTTATCACAAAAGTAGCTACCGTCATCAAAGTGGGCCAATATTGACCTGAGTGGGGCACGGGGTACCTACTCCACGCATAGCTGGATACCGTCAGTCATGGGTGGTTCGCAAATTTTGTGGTGATCCAGTCAAAGCTTCCCCCTCTACAAGCTTCTAGCATAGTCCGTTGTCAATCAAGTCTTATATCTGCCAAAAGGATGCACCCTTCAGCTTGCGTCTAATCTATAACCTCTAGTCCATTAACTTTAGCCCCGATTAACAAATTTTAGATATTACACACGGCCAACTTGTACGCCTTACCCACATCCGTTCTAAATGCGATCTGATCCCCAAAATTACAGTCAAAACGATTAGTTTTCTATAATATTTCCCTTCCTCAATCAATCGGCCTCCCATTCTCGCACTAATCGATGTTAAGTCTTACAACTTCAGCCAAAGCCCTTGCGACGCAGTTCCGATCAAAAAGAAAGAAAATACTCCCTCACGCAGACACGCCATTGCCATCATCACCACCACATCACACACCTGAGCTATATTTCCTGCACACACAATAACATGCCGACTCGTAATCTTCTTAACTTTTCATCGCCTTCAGAACCAGCAGCGGTCGTCTTAGAGACGCTTCGCTTCATAAAAACGCGTATACCTATAGAACTTCCTCTCTTTCCGTTAGCAGTCGGACGCGCATATACGATCCATATATCAAAAGACATCATAATTCCAACTTGATGACATTTTTTGCCCTGGACTTTGTATAAGCGCATAAGCGCCCTTGTTAATGGCTCATTTATGAGAGAACGTCAGGTTATACAATTGTATAGGGCCACAGTGTGGCGGGGGGATTACTATTTCAAATGTAAGCGGATTATTTTGGCACCTCTATACAGAGTTGGAAAGAGTTTTGTGTCGTATTCCACCGGATCTCGGACTCACTTTCATTCCAAGTGGAATAGATTAGGGGTCAGCGCGTGAACTAGTAGCTATATGGAAGGTAGGTATAGGCTTGCACAGATGACGTTTGGTATGCAAATGATGGATGGTGTGTGGGGTGTTCCTTCAAACGGAACAAGTAGGAATGACTTGGATTGATTGCGGTATTGCAGTGCATCGAGTGGGATCAAACTGACACAAGTTTCCGCTTTTTCAATCAGTTGGAATCTTCACTCTCAACGAGGCTTAGGAAGTCGTTAACAACAGGTGGAGTGATATTTACACTCATTTATAATTTTAGACCAATTTAGATGAGTCTTGAGGTGAGGAGGAAAAAGAGGATTCTTTTTGCTATAAATAGATACAAAGTCAGTTTAGGGTGTAGGACTGACATCAGGTCACTCTACTAGATTGGAGGTTCCCTTCAATGGCTTCAGGGTGACCGTTGTGCGACTAAAGTTCCCTTTTTTTCTCGTTGGTCCTTTTTCTTGCGACTTTTCACTTCTGCAGCGGTCACACTGAAGCTTTTTTCATAGAAGCTCGTGGTTTTGTTATTAAATTGTATATCCGGTCTCACTATCGACGTTCCTCCAAAATTTTGTGCCAATCTAGTCAATCTACACCTACTTGAAATAAGGCTGAAGAAGGGTTGATATTTTTTGACGTTTGAGGTGGAAACTGCTGCAAGAATGGCGATGAAAACTCTTTTGAAATGTTTCCGAGGACTTTGAGAAAGCTTGCGGCCAAGATGTTCAATGCCACGCCTACTTTTTGGGAGTTTTTATTATATAAAATTTATATTTTTTCGACTCTACTGCCTTCAACTTGTCGTAAGTCAAGTTTAACCAATTAAACATTTTAAAGTAGACAATGCTTACGAACCAACACTTCCCTGAAGGTTTAAAGGTATCAATCGGCTTAATCCAGAAGCTACGAGCTTCCCGACCAAAATCCCACCCGAAGGATTTCAGCAGCGATTGGTCTTATGGTTCTTCTGTGGGCAGATGGGCACAGATCGAAGGGACTGTGTGTCGTTTTCTTTGTTGGCACCGGAACGAAAGAGTGAAGGTTGGTATCCGATGTGAATGTAACAGCGACAATGGTTTTCCGAAGATGACTGATGGGGACAACGGGACGTTTTTGGTGTCAATCTCAATAGAGTGCAGTCAGGCTTTCTTCGGGGGTCGTATTCTGTAAGGCGAAAACGTTTTCGTGCCCACGAAAGATGTGCTCTAAGTTGCAGACGTAAATCGTTTGTGCACACGAAAACATTTTGAAAAAAAAAAAGTTGGGAATTAAAAATGTGTCCGTCAAGTTTAACCTGCGAACGAATCTTCTGGTTCAGCTTGCATCCAATAAACTGGAGCTTTTTTTCATTATTAATCGCATTTGAAAAAGAAGCGACCAAAAAGCCAATAACAGACCTACACAGCTACATCCGATATTTGCTTTGAAAGGTACGGCTCCATTCCCTCGCTGCATCTATACCACCTACTACCTCACTTTCTAAAAGGTTCCAACAAATTTACAAACCACAACCACCACCTAATGTATCCAACGACACCACCCCCACTGAATCGCAGTAAATTACAATATTTCGGGATCAGATACCGGACCCTGGTCCACATGGCCAACAAATTCTCTCCCCACCCCCTGCGCTATTATTTCGACGATAATCTATTAATTTGTCATCAACGCGCAGCGGTAATTAATATTCCAACGATAAACGCGAGTGTGAATTCCCCACGGCCGGCATCAGGATGACACAAGATATGTTCGTTATTTTTTTTTTTTTTGTCCACCCCCTCGCCATTTGTTCTAGAATTGGCATAAAACATTCGGGCGCACACATCCTTTAATGTCCACCGCGACTTACCAATTAAAAATGCACTTCCTCTTTTGGCCAAGCGCTTGTGATCTTGGTGAAGCCATTCGCAAATGCTGCTTCTTGGAGAACATCGATGGCATTGGCATTGTTCCTGGCGATGTGTGTTGCATTTGGCCAGAAACCTTTAGACCGGCATCCAAATGACTATCGGTGTGCATTAGATTGGGAGAGACATGTCGCTGTGCCTTTTGGTCATTTAATCTTCGAGCGTTGTTGGCTGTCGCCCCCCGCGCTACACTGAACAGATACGAGTGGGTATACTGCGGTACCGATACCACGGTTCTAATGGTAGCTTCAGCACTTTGCCTGTTTTATTTATGACCGCATTCTATGTGCTGAAATTTTGTGTCGTTGTGTATGTGTGTTTTTTTTTCTAGCACCACAGTGTGAAAATAATTCGGCTTAGAGCCTTTTTCGGTCGAATTACATCAGGCGGCATTCGGCATTCGGCGTCGTGCGGGGAATTATATTTTATGCCATTCGGTTGTGGCGGTACTTTGCTTTGGTATACTCCTTCACAGCAGGAGGCGTCTGGGAGTGAATGCAGGGCTTTTGTTACCTGGAAGCCACATAGTGTGGAGTGGCCGTGCGCATATACCGTGTGTCTATGCAAATTTGTTGACCCGATAGATGCACAGAGAATGCGGGGGGAACGCTCGCGCGGTTAAAGATACTTATTATGGCGATGCTGGTGGACAAACTTTCGCTACATAACAGGAAATTTATTGGCCAAATAGAAATTGGAGTGGATTTCCTTTTGGGGGGATTCATTCGACGCGCGCGGGCGAAATAGTTATCCTCTCGCTTGGGGTTGTGTGAAGTTTTGCCGCTTCAGCGATTTGTCTGTGTGTTTGTTTTTTTTTTTTTCGTACGGAGTTTAGTTCGAATGGCAAATTTTTGCCATTTTAATGGGATTCTACGGATATACGAAGGATTATAATTGATGTGTGATTGTGCAGAAGAAGTGCTGGTTCGGAGGGGGGAGGGATTAAAAAGTTACAGTGCCTGTGAAAGGGTATAGTGGTTGTAATCGCTGGCTTACATGTAGGGAGTCGGCTTAGAGTTGAGGCGAGCATTTATTTGCCAGTTGGGTATTAGGGGAGGCTTATTAAGTGGGTGCTGAATAATTTCAGAACAAGTGGCCCGCTGCTAATAAGTTGGTACTGTGGTCTTAGAAACACACGGGGTTCTGGTTATAGCTTTGTGGACTATCAGTTTCAGTTACAGTAGGCTGTTTTTACTTGATGAAATGTTCATTCAATTTAGTGGTTACCTACTTAATAGTCGGTTAAGATGATGTCACATGCGAGACAGAGAGCAAATATCGAGGACATACGAGCACTCCGGGAAGGACCACAACTATACGAGTCTCATACAGTGCGCATCAAGACAAATAACATCGTCGAATTTTATTTTCACAACGCCATCTCTCGGGAAAGTCTGATAAACATCAAATAAGTACAAATGAGGTCTTCATATCCAATCGGCTTCGGGGAAAAAATTCTAGCTTCCTTCCAATCGGCCAAAAAAATAAAAAATAAATCCCCCAAAAGAATGATTGAGAGAAGGGTCTAATTTCATATCTGTGGCGCCATCTATTAACTAATTTATAGAAACCCGTTTCACTGTCTACTTACGAAGCCGCCCGCAAATTTTGTGCAGCCTCACCGCGTTGCTATTGAGAACTCAGATCACTTTTCCCTCCGTAAACGATTTGTGCACTTCGGCAGACTCTGTGTTAAAATTTATTTGTTTTTTTATTTAATTATTATTATTATGTATTACACAAATTAATAAAATAAATAGTTGGTGCAACAAGTCGGTAGGGACACTAGGCCTAGCTTCTTACAACCGTTTGTTTTGTGCGAGTTTTTAATTTTATTTTTAACGAATGGAAGGAATCTACAATTTTAAAATTAAATATAAATTATTTTAAAATTAACATTTAAAATCAAATAAGGGAAAGTTTGTGAAAAGTGATTGTCCCGCTTACTCATGGATAATTTTTTTATTTTTAAAATTAACATTTAACATCAGATAAGAGAAAATTTGTGGAAAGTGGTTGTCCCGCTTACTGATGAACGATTTTTTATTTTTAAAATTAACATTTAAAATCAAATAAGGGAAGATTTGTGAAAAGTAATTGTCCCGCTTACTGATGAGTTATTTTTTTTATTTTTAAAATAACATTTAACATCAAATAAGAGAAAATTTGTGGAAAGTGATTGTCCCGCTTAGTGATGAACGATTTTTTATTTTTAAAACTAACATTTAACAGCAAATAAGAGACAATTTGTGGAAAGTGGTTGTCCCGCTTACTGATGAACGATATTATATTTTTAAAATTAACATTTAAAAGCAAATGAGAGAAAATTTGTGGAAAGTGATTGTCCCGCTCATTCTTGGAACGTTGCCACTGAATCCCAGGTGGTAGCTCCCACAAAACCGATTAGAAAATGACAGTGCGCCCCATTCGTCAAAGTCAAAGACCTCCACCGAACTTTCAGCCTTCGTAAATTAAACTAATTAAAATTCTTTTCAATACGGACTAAGTTTTTTAATGCCACATTTGCATACAATAACCCTTCAAGCTAACTGAATGCATACCTGCTCACGCGGTACATGAGTCCCCCCCTCCTCTGTAAGGCTCCAAACCCCACTTTGACGCCATATAATCTCGAATCAATTAACCCAAATCATTCCAATTTGCATCAAATTATCGACTTATAGTCTCCTCTTATAGTCTCCTCTGTAACTCCACTTGAAACCCCTGCAGCCATCAGTTGTTGGACAATTTCAAGAGCCTTGCGTGTTTCATCCGAATGTTCAAATGACCGATGACCCTTTACCAGCCCCCATCAAATCTCACGCTATCGCTTATTTTGCTAAATTACCATCTACAGCGTTTTGTATCAAAAAAAAAAAAAAAAAAATATATAATTCACCGCAATCTCCTCCCAATCGAAGGAACCCACCAGCCCAGGCAATCATTAAACTAATGTTCCCCAGCGAAAGGTATATATCATCCAAATCAGGTCAAACATCAGGAATTCATCTACCTCCGCATGGAACCAATAATTGCCACACAAAGTGGATAATTGCCGGCATCTCTCTCTCTCTCTCTCTGCCTAATTCCAGGGGAGTATATAATCGGAAGCTCTTGGCGAGAAATTTCACCTGCACCTTCATCTAGATGCTCGCTTTCACTGAATAAACAAATCCGAATTTAATTCGTTGGAAAATATTTCGGCTGTGCCGCTGCGTTGCACAGTGGTAATTGATTGATTGGCCGTAATTCATGAACGGATGAGAGGTGAAAAACCAACGAAAACATTCAAATTATCTTCACTGGGACGTGTGTTATTATCGCAGGTATACCAAGGAGAGCAGGATGCGCGTGATTCGACTCTTCATCTGTTTGTTTATCTAATGGGGTAGTAACAATTGAGATGGTTCAAGGAAGCCTGGCTAATTGACAAACGTGCAAGTTCATAAATATGATTCCTTTGTTCCCTGTGGACCGAAATGAAGCTCTGTTCCCCTACGGAGGTATTCTCCTCTGCGTGGTGGCAACAAATTGCTGCGCCTTTCTGTGTAAATGTACCCCAATCGGGGTGGTGTAAATATTTTACGAGCTTTGCATTTTGGTGGTCAACAGACGATTTTGCCAGGACGACCAGGTTAGGCGAATGGGTGCGGTGGTGGAGGTTCTAAGGTCATAAAAGTCAGTAGAAGTCATGGCAGATTAAGTGCGGGAAGTACAGGTCGGAGTGTGTTTTGGAAAAGGGCGCAGATGAAGTGCCTACAGCCTATACGCTGAGCCGGAAGGTTGTAGTCGTCGGTAGTTTATTGGGCGAGGCCGACTTGTTCAAATTTAGAAGCGCTTTTTCCCTACCAAAGATGCACGCCTAAAACGGTTTTTCGAGTCGATGGTCATGAGTTTTTGGAGCGATAAAAGAGAACATCTTTCGAAGTTTGGGTTGCTTTATAAAACTAACCTTATAGCGCATCATGCCATAGGACTTTATCGTATACGAAACGAAGCTTTGGCGGGCGTCTTCAGAAAACTAACCTAGCACCACATCATTCGAAGCTTTGAAGAATACCAGAGCATAAGAATGCATGATGAATGCCATCTTAAAAGTAATCCAAGATCTATATCATACGACGCTGTGGTGGATGTCAGACATGAGATTGTCGAAAGAAACGAAAAAGCCGACGAGCAGGCTTTGATACCTGACTTAGAACCTTTCCGATGCTTCCCAAGCTTAACAGTATTCAGCTACAATTAAAAGTTGGCTTGACAAAGTATAAACGCGCCTTTTGTATGACATGCAGAATTACAGAGCTCCAACAACCTAATACAACTAAGAATTTGAGGTAACAGGTCCCAAACCACGTAAGCTGCCGTAGCTGCGCCGAAGCAAACAAGAGTGAAACAGTGTTTCATCTTCTTTTCGAGTGTCCGGCCCTTGCCAAAACCAGAAGCAGTGCACTAGGTCATACCAAGGTATCCATATCAAAAATATCAACAAATTTCTCAACTCCGTAGGCTGGTTTTGAGCTCCCTTAACTTCCTTCTCCCCCTTTACCTTCAGGTTCTCAAAACGGCGCTCAATGCGTTATTTATGTTCTCCCTCGTCAGAATACGGGCCACTTAACCAACCAAAACCAATGGTTTAAAAGCCTTTCTAAACGGATGACAGAAGATGTCTTGCTAGTTTTCTGCCAGACCATGTGAAGACAGTATTTTAAGCAGACTTGCAACAGTTTTCAAAGCTAATCTAGATCCACCAGCTTTTTTTTTTCAAGGAACGTACGAAGACTGCATCGAAAAGGCTCTAATCGAAGGGTCTCGATCTGACATAGAACCATCTGCTGCCCAACAGCAACCTGTTTGACAGTTATCGGTTGCCGTAAATGGAAGTGGACCGAAAAGTGCAGTGCGCACCACAGATAAGTGGATTCACAGCATTTAAGTCCGAGTTTCGAAAAATTCAGTCATATTGCCAGAAAGAGAACAAGGTGCGACGGCAAAACTGTGTAGCAGGGCCCTAGGTCCCGCAAGACGACACAGGGTTATGGTGGACACCACCAGTGGCGAGCGAATCGCCTATTTATACTGACACAACTGCAAAAGAATCCCGTCCGCTTAAAAATTCCCTCTTCAGTTAGATATACTCACAAGCAGACCCTCCCATCGTGCTCCCCATCTATCGGTGCCCCGCAAAACAAATAGCTTGGCAATCATAAAAACCCCAAATCAATTTTAAACCGTTGGCCATGATCATCTTCACCGATCGATATCCACTATCGTCATTATCATCATCATCGTCATCGCAACACTGGCCGACATCATCATCATCATCAGCGGTACAACATCGTGGTCTGGACATGGTCATGTTTTGCTCGTGATCCTCGGGGCCGATCTCTCAGTACGATCCACCCGGCGCTTCTTCCCCACCCGCCCCCGCTTTACCGAACAAACAACAATCAACACAACATTACCGATATGTTACCATTATTATTTTTATGTGACTTATATAGAGTGAGGCTGTTTTTCCTGCGGCCGTAGATTGATCGTGAAAAATCAATTGCTACCCTGCAGCAGCAAGAAGACGATATTCGTATACCCGATGCACCAGTTCGATTATATGCGCCGCCACCGCCGCGCCGCCATGTGAAGTTCATATCGAGATCACTTCGATCTGTGTGAGAACGTGTTGAGAAGAAAAATTACCATTGTGATGGTTTTTGTGATTTGAGCTCGGGACTGAGCTCGGGACATCGCCGCGAGGAGGATATTTTCGTTCTGAGAGATTCCTTTTTTTCCCACTTTTATTGCTCTCGTGTGCCGAGATGTCTTCCTGGTTTGTTGGTAAAAAAAAATGCCCAACTCTGGAAGGGCAATTTGGAGCAGCCACTATTGAGAGAGCATCGACATCATCTTTCAAAGTTTCGAACGTGGAACATTTTTTTCGGGGACATTTTGACGGGTGACATTATTTCCTTATTCAAGTTTTTATTTGCGTGTATCTGGCAATGATGGGCAGTGACATTTTGACAAGAATTAGCGGTGATTCTTTTTTTTTTTGTACCGATTTTTATTATTTTTTTTTTTCTGGGTGGTGTCTTGGTAAGAGTTTTCATCGACAAACGGACAACAATTGTAAGAAATGGACATTTGACATTTCGGACGTAGGGAGGGCATACCTATCTGTACAGTTTTGGTAATGGGAGCAATGGCATTTGTGTTGAAATTCACGATGTACGTGAGTGGAGATCTTAAGTTGAGATGCATTTCGCGAGCATTGTCCTCAAATCAGGGTGAATTTCATGAGAAGAGCAGGGGAATTTTGAATGAGGTGCTGCAGCAAGGGATCTCACGTTTGATTCCTCGAAAAATCCAAAGTTTTGATGGTTTTTCTGCAGTGCCACCTCTCGTGAAGACGGATCACATTCAAAGTTTAACAGTTTACATAGTAAAAGTGTTCTTAAAAATTGGAAACTTTTATTACAGCTCTCAAGTCCCGCTCCCTGATTGAACTTGACTCAAAGATACAATTGAGGCGGTAAATTCATCGACAGGGAGTTGATGTTCTGCCCGATTCATAATTAAAAATTCATCAAATTCGAACCAGTGGCGTCTGAAGACGAATCACGTTCAAAGTTTAACAGTTTACATAGTAAAAGCGTTCTTAAAAATCGGAATCATTTAAAACAGCTCTCAAGTCCCGCTCCCTGCCCAAAACCAGCTGAGTCTGTAAATTCATCGACAGAGAGTTTGTATTTATTCAAACTATTCAAAAATTCCTTTCATCCGAGTCAAAAAACGTCTCAGTGGGCTTCTCTGGTGGTAACAGACCACGCTAAACTGCAACATTATTCATTTCACACCCATTCTCCAACACCAACTCCGTCCAATCGCACCCCCTGGCTGTCGCTTGTCTTCACACCTGATATGAGCCCTTAGCGTAACATGACACTAAACATCTACCCATCTAATAAAAATTAAGCCCACTTAACAGTTGTTCTTAAACTTGACTGTTACATGTTACAATAAAAAAAAAAAAGTAAAAACACATTTTCACTTTTACGAGACGTGCAAATAAATTCCACTCGTCCTGCCATGCCCACGTCTCCAGTTCCAGGCATTAAAACACTTTTAGCGCATCGTAAATGATCGATTTAATTCCTTCCCATGTCCGTAAATCAAATGGACAACTAATAAAAAAATAAAAATAAAAAACAAAATACCCAGCGCGACAACACAAACGAAAAACAGATACAAATATATCTGAGGGACTGAATGAGAGTGAAAGATGTGTAGAACAAAAAAAAAAAAAAAAAAAAAACTGGGAACAAAATTACTCAACATCAATAAACAGAAGAATTGCCTGGCTCCATCTTTCGTCGTCCTCATCGCCATCGTGGCCGCAATTAACGAGGTGCAATTTGATATTCTTCATTTTTGGCCAACAGATGACTGGGACTGGGTATGGCGTATGGGTAGCGCGTTTGTTTGTGATTGTTCTTCGTCTTTGGAACATTGCCGAGGAGTATGAGAAATTAAGTGTGCCGACTGATTGAAATGAGCTGTAAATATCGCCGCATCGCATCGATCTACCATCGGGGCATTGTGCCCAACTAATAAAGTTGTTTTAGTGCGTTTTCACGGACGGGCCTTATGAAAGCGGTGCCGAGTGATGGGGAAAATTGTTTTGTATTTTTTTTGGAGCAGCTTTTGTCATTAGTCTAGATTCCGGTGAATTGGTATAACTGGTTCGCAGTCATCAGAATTGGATTTAGGTTAATTCATCGGCAGGGGATTAGCATACTAATCTGGTGGCGCATCTAATCGGGGATTGTAATGCAAATTGCGATGCAGGGGATAGCGGCAAACTGTCAGACGAGAGTTGGTTTTTTTCGATGCATTTTCGTGGGCAAAGAACAGAAATTCCGTTCCAATGCACGCTTCAAATTTGTACTGTAGAACCCTTAGTCCATTTAGCAGACTCTTAGAGCTCGCCAGCCAAAATTCACAACCGGCTTTAACCCCAGTTAATTCGAAAAAAATTAATTTGAGCAGTCGCTTCTATAAAAAAATCCTCTATAAAAAAATAAATTAAATTTCCTAACACCCGCAATCAACAAAAACCATCGACCAGTACAGATACAGAGCCACAGGCAACTGTCACCTACCGCCCATTTAAATTCTTCACATCTCCAGCAAGTATTTTATACCCACATTTAGTCATTTATGCCGGCCGGTGGTGCGGTGACCCTTTCCTTGCTCTGAAACATTTGTGCACAGGAAAACTAATTAAAAAAAATAGGACACAGCGAAGAAGGCAGCAAAAAAAAAAATACATATTAAATCAAGTTCCCTGAATAACCAAGGACTAACTATGAAAAGGACGAAATAAAAACAAAATACTCTTGCACAGTCCGAAACAGCGAAAGGAGTAAATTTCGTGGCCCAACGAAAATTTCAATTTAGCCAGCATTTTTATATAAAAAAAAAACATCTGCCATGCAACATTCTATATATATAACAGCCAGGATATCATTTGCCAAGGACATATTGTCCAAAAAGAAGATTAGAACAAAAAATGCAATAAAAATGGCTGTGAGTGTACGATGTAGTCGTCCTGAATTACCTGGGTATAATTTCTTTTTTAATTAATTGCATTTGTCCTTTCATTATGAAGTGGTCCTTTTTTTTTATGTAGGGCGGATGGGTTCGGGCCAAATGTTGGTGAATAGGTCCATTTCTGGCAGATATTTTACAAAGGACGGTACGGTGTATGAGTATACGAGTGTTTATCGCGATGAGGAGCTTTACTGGGGAGATATCGAGTTATTGCGGTTTTTTTTTTTTTGTTTTCTTGTGCTGTGTTAGTCCATTAGTATAGTTGCGGTTGTGTTATGGTGTATAAAGAGTATAAACGTTCACGTTTAATGCTTCGTCCACTGCAATGAGATAGAACGGAAAGACTGTCACCAGAGTCCTTAGAGGCAGCGGCAATGGCAATGGCAACGGCAATGGCAACGGCAATGGCAACGGCAATGGCATACAAAACGAGCGAAACGAAGTGAATAAAAAGCAACACAACTTTGCTGTGATATTAGGATACTGGCGTTTGGATAGCGTAGTCAGTGTCTGTTGCCACAGAAGGATAATGATGGCAAATGGCTATGAGGAAGTTAAGAAGAGTGTTGCCAGGAGTGAATACTATGGTGCTAATAATTATTTGTATTTATTTGGGTTGTTGAGGTAGAGGGTTTTGTCTTTTAGTCGTAGTGGGCCTAACGTTGGGCGCCAGTTTTTCACCAGAGAACCCTTGATTAGTAATCACTGGGAAAGTGGGGGGGGCATTAATCGTAGTCCAAAATATTGGTAAAAATTGTTTAACCAGCACTTCAAACAAGGTTTGAGCAAGTCTTACGTTGGGCGCCATTTAAAAAAAAGAAGACATATTTAAAACAACTTAGTTCAACCACTAGTAGTGGTAAGCACCCAGAGAGGGTCATAAATCGTAGTTCAAACTGTTGCTAAAAAATTGTTTACCACACATTTCAAACAAAGCTTATGTAGGTTCTACGTTGGGCGCCATTTTCAAAAAAAAAAAAAAAATATATATATATATATTTAAAGCACCTCAGTTCATCCACTACTAGAGTCTTAAGCACCCAGAGGGGGTCATAAATCGTAGTCCAAAATGTTGCTAAAAATTGTTTAACCCGCACTTTAAACAAGGTTTGAGCAGGTACTACGTTGGGCGCCATTTAAGAAAAAAAAAAAAAAAAACCTTTTTAAGGCAACTTAGTTCAACCACTATCTGGCAACACTGTGACCATACAACGTGCCACATTGAGTGTCCCAGTCCTAGTCTCAACTAGCAATTCAATGTTATACGACTATTTGCAATGTATCCACAGAAGAAACGTTATAGTAGCGCAAAGCAAGCTCGTGTACATTTCGTCCTCACAAATTAAAACCAACAACAGGCTGCCGGTACTCTGCGAACACCACTTCCACTGCTCTTACGGTGTTACCTATCTAACCTACTAGCTCCCGCCTTGCACAAGGACATACCCGGCCACACATAAATAGAAGAGAGCCCATATAAAATAAAACAGCATTGGCCCCCCACACACAGCGAGGCGATCCACTCGATTGCACAAAAACAACTCAAAAAGGACTTCCCCACCCAGCACACTTCTTCCGCATAGTTATTCTTTATCCTGTTTCACATTTGTCCTTTCTTTTCTTTTTTTTCCTGTTTGTGATGTCCTTTTTTAATATATATAGAAAGAGATTTCTGCTGCCTAGGTAAACGGTAAACTTTTATTACATTCTCATTCCGCAAAGCGTATTTCCAACTCCATTGCCCCCCGTCTGTCTGGCTGACTGAATGGCTGACTGTCTGCTTAGTGAATGAGAATTGTACACATATTATAAGGACACACAAAACAATCGTAACAACATCCTGCGAGTACGTGATTTCATTTAAAAGTTCCCTACAATTTGTTTCAGGTTACACGCTGCGGTATGTCGTCCTCCGCTTACGTCTGGCATGTATAGCCAAACATATGTAGACAGGCCACGTAAGCAAGCCCCATAATAAGGACACACCAGATATAGGGTGCGGTATACAAAGAGCGCCAGCAACGAGGTATTCTCTCAATATAATCCTGACGCAAACAAACGAACGACCTCCATTTTTATCGTTATTACATTACCAACCAGAGAGAGAGACAGGCTATACAAATGAGGCAAACTCGGCAAACGTGGTGTAAGGGATCGAGAGGACCAGTATATTGTATGGAGGCGAAGAGCTTTTGTTGCTTAATTGCAAAACCTGTAATTTGCGCTACGTTTGTTAGATAATTTGTTTTTACCGTTCTACCATTTGGCATAATAGTATCGCCCGTCGCGCCCTCTCTCGCCCTTTCTCTCTCGCTCTGTTGCCTACCGCAACAGATATTTAGGCCAAATAGGAGATTTTCACTACGATTGTCCAGCGGCGGGTATGAGTTTGTGCTGCTGTTGCCGCAACTGCAACAGGATGTCGAGTTGAGCGCAACGCTTTCTCATGTAGGGCAGTCATAGATGGAACAAAGCAGTTAAATCGTAATCATGCTTGGAATTGTTTTGGCGGGTAATTGCACCGGGTCGGGACGTGGAGCAATATGATGGTCATGTGCCATGGCTGCCGAGGGATAAAATAAATATTTCTCATTTTATTTTGGAATATGTTTTTTTTTTTTTTTGGGTTTTGTAACTTTTTTTTTTGTGGCATTTCCGCCACCATGATCATTGAGTGGCTGACTTTGAGTATGTGTGTTCCCAGGGAGATTTGTTTATTGGCTTTGGTTAGATGTCAAAAGTTGTCCTGGAAAAGGTATACTTGGTGACACATTGTTCAGAAAAACATTTGAAAGGCTTCTCAAATCATTTTAGTCACAAATGATGAGGGCTTCATTGGACAAGGCTCGTCGATTGTGGTGCATTTGGACATGACTGTGGTTGGGTACGTAACGACTGTTAAGCATAAAATTGTGTCATAGTCCTTGGTTGGTTAACAAAGAGTACAAAGGTGTAGATATGAATTTTAAAACGGTTTACTGGTTTCTATCGTTTTGAAGTGTTTTTCGGAGGTCGACTCGCTGTCTGGAGGTTGGTGGTAATGTTTTCCATTGACAGCCATTGACATTTGTTAAATGCATTCCATATTGGTTAATAAAACCATACCTCAACTCCACAGTTCAATCACAGCAATTAGAGTGAAAGCGAAGACAAAATGAGACAACCCCGTCTCATTAAAGGATCTTCCTCGTTTGAGTTAAAAGCCATTTGCTGAACGCATCACCCCACTGTGAGTGGTTTTTGATTGAATTTTAGTTCGATCGAGAATTCCTCTAAGAACGGGCGCAGAGATCCTTCTACACTTAGCGTTTTTATCACATTTATGTAAGACGGTTGATTTAAAAACAGTTCAGCAATTTGTTTAATTATTTTTGTCCAACTTTTGAGATTGAGAAGCACCCTGGTTCATCATGAGGTCATCTTAGAAAAGTGTAAATGTAATAAGTACTCCGCTCTAGTTTTAAGCATTTATTACCTTGAAACATATCTTGAACGTTGGATTACTTTGAGTTTACTGTGCCGAAAATAACATCAAAATGGGCGCGATGGATTTGGTTTGTTTTATGGCATTTTTAAAAGGTGTCAAAAATGATCATACCTACTTTATCTACTAATCTGGAGGTATATAGTTCTTTGAAAGATATTTTCAAACGGACTTTGGGACACTTACGAACTAGTTTACACCTCCTGCTTATGTTCCAAGCTCCAAGTTCATAAGTGACGCGATACCCGAGTTAGCATAGTTTTTAAAATAAGCTACGCGGTCCTTCGAGCCGAATATAAACTGCTGGTCTATAGACTGTGAGCAAGTTTCAAATGCAGGTGTGATTTAGTTCGTCAGTTTTTTTGGTTAATGTCAGCCCTATGGCTGACATGTCGCAGTCCTAATGCCCGTTTGCTGATACTAGTCATACCGATTTAAGTTCTACTGTCACATAAGATTTTAAGTGCAACTTAAATTGCTGTGAGCAAAATGTCAGTTATGATGGAGTTATACACTGAATCCATCAACTCAAACCTCAGCACCTTTCAAAAGTTCAATTGAATAAAAAACGCATCGATCTTAAAACTACCCACTTTTTTTTTTAACAAAATCGCTTGATGCCAAACTCCATCCTTTCTTGGAGGTCTAAGTGACTACGACTCGTACTGAAAATCGAGTTTCTAAGCTTTGAATTGTATGCCTCGTTTATGTGGAACTTAAATTTCTATGAGTATAGTATCAGCAAACGTCGGCTACGATGGAGCTAAACACCGGATCCACCAATTCAAACCTCAGCCTTAAAACATAAAAAAGTCCTTAGAAGAATCCAGGGGGTCAATTGCTTCGGCCGTAAACGAGCATTACGTGACGGAATTTGTTTTTGTTTCACATGTAAAATCAATAAAAATTCCGTGAACGTATATCTCTATCATGGAAGTGGCGATTCGACCCCAGGCTTGAAAACCTTCTTAAAGACATTCCGCTTGCTGTAGACGTTCTATAAGTTTTTAGTTAAAAAAAATTGTTGCCGCAACAGATCCGCAGTGACCCTAGGCCTAGCTTCTCGCACAAGCATTCGTTTTGTGTGAGTTTTTAATTAGGCCTTTGGGAATCGACCATAAATGCCTTAGTTTCGCTTGATAATTTCTGCTCACCAAGGGAAATTGGAAAATGCTCCTTTCGAACTCGCAATGAATTTAGAACTCATCTGTGAAAAAATCAGAATTCCGCAGGAAATATGGGTTGTAATGGCGTAGTCCTCCTCACAACCCTACACTTACATAGCTTAAAAGCTACCAAATCCCAGAGATTCCAGCGAAGTACCTACTTTGTCACCTTTTACCAGGCTTCCGTTCGAGTTTCTCATTCCATTCAAGGTCCAAAAATCTGCTATCACCACGGTGATACATTTGGCATCCTCTATTTGCAATACCAGCTCATCCACCCATTGCCTCAACAGTGGCAAACTAACTCCCTTCTATATATGTTTATATATATAAAAAAAAACTCTCTTTCAACCTTCACAGCCCACCATCTCCTGCCAGTGTAAAAATAGCACGTACTCCCATCCAAGTGTAACCACCAAACCTCCGAACAATGTGTCCTTTTTGGTTGACAAAAATTACCACCATAAACTTCAACCGCTTCGCCATAAAGCGTCCGGCCCGAAATGACAACCTATAATGACACTCACACACCATCCGCCGTCAACCTCCTTTGTGTTCATCCATTCGGCCAGATCCTTATTAGATGATTGTCCTCAGCACCATTGCGCCCGTATGGCTATCGCGAAACATGGTCATAAACCTCGTATTGCAGCCAATCGATGGCAAGTGATAAAAAATTGTCACATAATAATAAAAATAAATTCCATGGCAAGGCAATTCTTGTTCTGCAGCGACGGCGACAACGCGATGACTATGACTGCAACTACGACCCCGGCAAACGATCTCTTCGTTGGACAAGTTGCAGAGCATAGTCGCACTTAAGATCCATTCCACTTGAGTCAGTCCGGGCCTGTTTATGAATTTGCATCTGCATGCAGACAATTTCGCAACCTCCTCTTGTTAGCTGCGGAGCGGACTTCGCCAAAAGGAGTTGCCAATTTGAATTTTATTTGTGTGTTGATTTTTTTTTTTTTGAGTACCATGGTGGGGTATATCGTGTAGTTGTTGTTGTATTTGCCAGGACAAATTATCTCCTTCGATATAAATCTGAATAAACACCGCGCGCGGTTCGGCTCAATCGATTGTATATGATGCGGTGGTGCTCGAGAACAAGTTCAAGATGGGCATCGACGATGTGTGTTTTTGTAGTTGTTGTGAATTGAAGGCGTGGCGTTGCTGACAAGAGAAAAAACAAAAAAAAAACAAGAAAAACTAAAACAGGACAACAACAAGAGCTGTAACATAAAATTCTTGTTAAGGAGAGCGAACAGGCGAAGAAACAGAGCGAAACAAGAACACCGGACAGAGGTCTACTGTACTACCAAAAGGGTCATAAGATGACGTGATGCTAACACAAGAACTCACTCAGGTTGCCGATGCGGTAGAGGGTCGCCGAAGGAGGGTGGTGGCCGCGGAGTAGTATTAAATTGTCCATGTGTGTAGATTTGTTGGTGCGCGCGGCGAATAAGAACACCGCTGATGACAATTATAAGGCTCCGGAGGGCCTGTGGCGAGGGCTCCTCCAACTGTGGGCGATTTTTTTCTTGACAGTGTCTATTTCTGAAGACAGTATGTGGTGAAAGAAAGGTGGTGGCAATCCTCTAAATCATCCAGTTCAGGTTGGTCTTGTGATAAAAACCGGTCTTCTTGAGGAACCAACAATTGCAAGGACTGGTTCATAAAATCCCTTTAAATCGAAACTGGATGTATGTCGATACAAAATTTGGGCCAGATATTTTATTCAAAGCCTTACGGTACGACATCAATCTTGAACTATCTTCAAAAGTCATTCCTTAAACATCCTGCCCATGATGAGCTGTTTGGCCGACTGGTGTTTCCTTGTCAGGAAGCTGTTAATGGACCTTTCTCTGTCACAAATACTGTATCTAATCGGAAACACTCTTTCCAAAGACACGAACTGACTTTTTCTCACTTGGAAAAATGTTGCCCAACACTTCTTTTCTGTGCGCCACATACTCGGACTCCCTGCACCCCCGGTGTATCTCTTCATCCAACCAGGAGAGTGCCCATCAACTGAGAACTGCAACAACTAACGAAAAAAGCGAATGAAAATGTCGCGCACAAATGTCCATTTTTGGGCTAACACTCTGAAATGGGTCGCAAATTCATTCCTCCTCTATATACACACTTACGTATGTATTGTGGCCAGCGTCCGAAAAATGCAAACGATTGCCGCCACAGCGCATACGAGCTACGAGGTATTGGAGCGGGCTATTTTGGACGTTTGAAACAAGGCCTATGAGTGGTCCTGTGTTGCGACACACAAACGAGGTGTTTGGCGGACAAATATATCGGTTGGTGTCAATTGGAACATAGCCCTGCGCCGAAAACAAAGGCAACGTCGGTTTCCCTTTTGGTCGGGGGCTCTTTGGCCTCACCTCATTTTTTTTTTTCTAACTTGACTCGCTGGAGAAAAGTTTATTTCCGTTGTAGGCTGTGTAGGCTAATTTAAGTTTTTTTTTTTTTTCGGATGGAGACGACAATGTCCACATGGTCCACATGCAAGAGCCGATAGACACCAAAATGGATGACGGTCTTTGGGAGCTGTGCCACCTTTGTTGTGTGTGTCTCTTTGACGACAATCTATTACCATGTGTATGAGATGTAATTTAACATACCGACCGGCGTATGGCAACTGTGGGAGCCAGTGAGAGAGTCTTCGAAGACAAAAGGCCAATATCCTGCGCGCAAAGCGTAATAAATCAGTCTTCGGTGGTGTGTGTGTCTTTGAATCCAATTTGTTTGGATTTCGACACTAAAATGTTGTTCCCGTTGCCGGCTGGAGAAACATGGCTTTGGCACATTGTAATGGGGTTAACAATAAATTTGTTTTTCTCTTCGTTATTTTTTTTTTGGGAGAGAACAACAAGGGAATGAAAATGGAAAAGATTGAATGTGATTCAGAAGTGATTTAGATTGGCTGTAAAAATACAGACATCGAAAGGGAGTCAATTTTTGACGGAATGTGGGTCAATAGTCAGAGATGGTTATCTTTGATTTTATACACTGCACCTTTTAGTATTGAATCTGCAAAAGGGGTACAGCCGTACAGCTGATGCAAATTTCGCCTCAAACCATTTTTCAAAGGTTGAAAGGTAAGGAGGGTCCGCTATGTAAAACTCTCAGAACGAACTCAGTACCAAAATTATCTGCGCGGACGCGAAATCGGGAAAACGCAATTCCTGGTCAGATGCAAAAAGTGATATGGACGCAAGTTCCTTGCCACATCCACCGAGCTGCGTTCCGCAGCCTACTCTATGCTAAATAATAGTGCAAAAGGGACTTCCCTGCTCTTTCTCTCATATGATCGATCTCGTCGTTTAACAGCTACCTTCCATTTAATGTATGGACGGGAGACGGGACATTTGAAAGCGGTGACGGTGAACATTTTCCCAGTTTACACTCCCCAGTATCGAAATATTTCGAATTTGAAAAGTTTTGGATCAAAAATTCGAATATTTATATATTTCATATATCCCGAAATATTTTGTGCTAATGGTACAAACCGAACCTACATTCGTTGGTATACTAAATAAATCCAAAAGCCCATTTTATCACTTGAGCCATTTTTTGATCGAATTATACCGACTCCTACATAGCCAAAGGTTCCCGGATCGACCTCCAATACTAAATGCGAAGAATGCGTTTGCCCTTGATTTTCTTTTATATTTTTTAAATCTCTTTGGCATCTTTTTAGCGTGGAGGGACTTAAGAAAGTCATTCAATACAAGAGAAGGCCTTCATAGGTAGATAACTTATTCTGGTAAAGGGACAGAAGAACCCCTTGGAAGGAGGGGTCATTTCAAAACTTGCCTATCAAATAATTTATGTTATGTACCCGTTAGATGGAGGGGTCACTTCAAAACTTGCCTATGGAACTAAACCCCTTAGACGGAGGGGTCATTTTAAAACTTCCCTTTCAAACTATTTATGTCATATACCCATAGACGGAGGGGTAATTTCTAAGCTTGTCTATCAAACTATGTATTTATGTGGTATACCCCTTTGAAAGAGGGGTCATTTTAACAATTGCGTGCCAACCTATTTATATGACAAATTTGTAGTCCAACTTAAAGTCGACTGGCAAAAATAAATAAATATCAATAGGTAGCGCAACAGGTCGATTTTGGACCCTAGACCTTTTCGTTACCATTGGATTGGGTGAGATTTTATTATTTATTCATTTTTTGTTGACAGTTAAGACATCTGAATGACGCATTTTTAAACAAATGCCGAACAAGCTACTATAGAATGCAATTAAAAGAATTGCCTCAGAATAGACACAAATGGCACGAGATTGTCAGTGAAATTTGTAAAGCCCGTCTTTCAAAGATTCCTCCTACCTATGTTGTTGCTTCTTTTAAATTTTTGTTTCACTTCAAGTACCGGATTCAGTATGGGAGAATACATGTGGTCTAGTGTGCTATGATCAGAAGGCCGCCGAATTTTTGTAATTTTAAAACGAATGAAAACTGACTGCCCCCACTGAACAGAAAGTTAGCCAGCTGGTTTCCACATACAAGCAACTACTATCTGTTCCCAATTGAACTCCTTCCTCATGTCAAACATCGCATTGACAACCGTTCTCGTCCATGTAAATCCAACGACACATTTCATTTTATCACTCAACAATGCACCTTACACCATAAATCGCCGCTTAAATCGTTCTTCTTAACGATTACCTGCGACCACTCCCTCACAATCCAAATGGGCATTCCATCGACCGCAGAAATATCGCCGAAAACCCCATAACTCAAACAGCTGCAAGTGCAAAATGCAAATTATCCCTTCGACAAAGTCCCCATGCCTGTTGGGAGCCGCAGCTTTGTACCACGCATTTGCAGGTATTCACCCAAACAGTAGCCTAATTAAGCAAACAAAACAGGTCCCACACGCGAACCTAGTGGCACTCCATGTAAATGACACATCAACTGACTACGATATACAGCTGTGTGTATCCATTGTCACACAAAATGCATCGTAAACGACCCAACCATACACATGATTACGATCGCAAATCGTGATGGAAATGTTCCCCATTGCTGGGCCACTGCATGTCATAAACGGTACACACACACCAAACCAAAAAAAAAAAACAGAACAAAGATACGATTTTTATTCCCCTATTTGATTTAATTTTATTTGAAAACATCGTGCGATAATTTAATTCACATCAGGTGAAGAGAAGAATGGAGCTGTACAGTGGTAGCTCCAGCTTGGAGAACACAATCACGTCGTGATTTTGAATCTCATTCTGCTTCGCGTACCGGTAAACGACTTTGAAAATAATTTGTCGATACTATATTTGAATATTAAGGGTTTTAGTGTTGCGGGGGGGAGGAGTTCCTTAAGGGAATAAAATTACGTGAATGTATCACTTAATGCCCATTAAATTGTCCCGATTCGATTGAGGGGGTTCGTTTTCCATGCACCATCAGCTATAAAAAGAAGTAAAGCGCTCACATTAGTACCACCAATTGGAAGCCATTCCTCTTCCCCATGTGAGCTGGTGCACTCTGGGAATAAATTCCGAACCAGCGCGGATACCGCAATTGAAATTCACATCACGTAAGTGATATGAACTGAAATCGTAACGTCGTCGTCGGTGTGTAGTGGGTACCGGTTCGTTTCTAACCTCATACTATGAGGGTTTTCCTAAGTTGGCCCATAAATTCGGTCTCTGAGCGCCCAGGTGGGAGATTGTTCCAGCTATAGAGGAGCTAGAGAAGTCCGTATATAAAACACCTCTATTATATTGCAAGGGGATTTAATTATTTAAGAGAAAGAGAGAGAGAGAGGGAGCGAGCTTTGTATCGGGCCGAGCATACCAATCCGAAAGTGAGTGCGCTGCGGCCTTGCTGTAGCAAACCCCAAAAGTTAAAGTTCCCGGTGTTGGAATTAAATGCCCGTACCCTCGAAATTCACTTAATTTTATGGCAATAACCATAAATTCTCACACCAACGAAAAGCAATCGAAAATAAAAAGAAAGAAACAGAACAAAGTTCAGCACTTTGAAGGAGTTACACAGGGTATACGGTGGGAAAAGTCCCCGAAATGACTTTTTTATGAAGAAAAATGATGAGACCCTCAGCTAGGGGCAACCTTTTACAGTGAAACTCGCTGCGGTCGATTGCGCACGTATATTAATTTATTAATACATCGCGTAGCCCGGTAATGTGCCACTAAATGCGTACGCGTACGCATGCCGTGGAATCGGAAATTAGGAGCTGGAAATAATCGCATTATCTTCGAGATTGAGGGTTGTTCAAGAGGTTCTTTATAGGGTTTGACGCTAGCTTGGAATACTAACCGAAGGATGGTGTGCAGATCATAATTATCCATCTGGTGATATATCTAGGGAAAGGAATTTCATTTGCGTCAGCCATCTTTTATGAGCTGGTACTTCTACAGCAGGGTCTACACGGGTTTCTGAAGTTGAGTTGGTGGTTTTTAAGGGATTTTCAGATGCAATCACTCCTCCTTCTTCAGGATATACCTTAAAATGCAGCTTCGGTACATATCTTAAGTCGCAAGCTCCAAAAATTTTAGTAAAAATAAAATGAATAGTTATCGCAATAGGTCTGTATGGGTCCCTAGAGCTGGCTTCTTAGAACCACCCATTTGGGACCGTAATCTAAGTCTAAGCGGCTGAATTGAGAAGCTTTTCCAAAACAGGCAATGCTCGAAAGTTTGTCAGACGTTCGCAAGAGGACGTACAGTGAAAAAAAAAAAAAAAAAAAACGAAAAACTTGATTTGTGAGTTTTTCCAGGAGTCGAACCTTCGATCCCTCGCTTAGTAGCAGCACACTAACCAGTGAGCCACTGGAACCACAAAAACCTGAAGGAAAACTGGAAACAATTCCTGCTGTTTAACCGGAAGACAGTTCTAATGGAGACAGATTCAATCTTTGTTTGGATGAAACTGCTCCTTTTCAATTTCATAACGAGGGAAAGGCGTAGCTCCGGGACCTTCGTAATTCCATAACGAGGGTAAGTAGGAGCTTCTAGTTAGACAGCTTCGTTTGAATGGAGCTCCTTGAAATACTTGCTCAGTTCGACAGCTATAACCTCCACATTGGCCTACGTATGGGTTACAGGTGTTGGCGCGTAACCGCAGTCCCGGAAGTTCTGGCGAGACACTACCAAGCTTTGTTTCGATGAGGCTACAGCTTCTTAATTCTCTAACGAGGGTAAGACGCAGCTACGGGACCTTCTTAATTCCATGACAAGGGTAAGACCCAGCTCCGGGACCTTCTTAATTTCATAACGAAGGTAAAACACAGCTGCGGGACCTCAAGCTGAAACTTCTAGTTAGAAAGCTGCGTTTAAATGACGTTCCTTGAAGCATTTGCTCAGTTCGAAAGCTATAACCTCGAGACGAAGCTCCGGGACCTTCTTAATTTCATAACGAAGATAAGACGCAGCTCCGGGACCTTCTTAATTCCATAACGAGGGTAAGACGCAGCTCCGGTACATTCTTAGTTCCATAACGAAGGTAAAACACAACTGCGGGACCATAAGCTGAAACTTCTAGTTAAAAAGCTTCGTTTGAATGGAGCTCCTTGAAGCATTTCCTCAGTTCGTAAGCTATAACCTCCACATTGTGGGATACTTTTTGATCAATTAGGTGAGCTTAGAGGCTCAAATGCATTTAAAACGGGTGGTTATTCGAAGCTAGGCCTATAGGGACGTACATGCAGATGGACCTACTTCCTAATCTTTTTGTTTTATCTGCCAGCCGCAAATTTCTTATATTCGCTTTGAACTCTTCAATGATTCTTAAAAGTGACTCCGGGACACCTCTCTCTTGGCATCTTTTGCATACAACTTTGCACCAAGGATTGAATTGCTCCAGCAGATCACTCTGACCACCTTAGACTGTGCAATGTCTCTGACACTCCGTCATTTCTCTACCTCGCTACCTAACGTCAGCATCAAGGTGGAAGTACCTATATAGCTACAAGTCCGCAACAAAGTAAGTATAGCCCGCCATAAAACTGCACAGAATAAGTGCCCTTCTGCACAGACAAAGGCTATAACTCTCGCGCTCGTCTCATCTTCGGGCCATTTAACTAAACCGCCTCTCCCCCGGTATTTGCACAAACGAGACAACAATTTTCCAGAAATTGCTCATAAAAACCCTCAACCAGACATCGCAGGAATTTACACATTCGGCCGTGTGTTTGCGCAACATTGTCAGCTTTTGCCCAACACACAAGATGACAAGGTGGCTTTCATTTTAGCAGCACTCCCGTAGATCACTGCTCCCATCTATCCATTCGCGTCAGACCGATGATCGACACAAAAGGTTCGAAGGTTAGATGTGTGCCGCGTGTGTGTGTATTTGGATAGTCTTGTTAATTTATTGGCACATATTTTTCCCTAGAAAAACAGTTTCCCTCCCGCCCATACGTATATATAGAGTTCACAGAAGGTTTTGTCTCATCCTTCGGCGGGAGACTTTTCACACAATATCCGCGAGGTGATAAAATATTCTCCTGTGCGACCGGCAATATTCTCAATAAGAAATTGTCGCCGTCGTCGGTGTCGTCCCATCCCTTCATCGCGTGGCCATCGGGGGTCTATCTCTCTTTAAATTAATCGACAATGGTTGCGTGTTGAAGGACGTAGACGCTGCGACGATGGTCATTCTTCTTTTTCCACGTAGAAAATATCTGCGCAACTTCTGTGTCCGGACGTGTGCAATGTTTATTTTGTCTGGAAGATGGACGGGATGTGTCTGTCGCTCGGTGGGGCTATTTTTAGGCCAGAAAAGAATTCGCGAGACCAGCAGTCGTGTTTGGACGCTAAAGATCGTCGAGAAGGTGTTTATTGGTGGTTCGGCGCAGTAAGTGCATGTTGAAGGCGAATAATAAATAAATAAAGTTTTTGACGGTTTTTTTTTTTTTTTTTTGTGGTTTGTCTGTTTGGACATGATGCACAGTAGCTGATGGCAAAGTTTGTTGGCTTAAATGCGCTTATACGGCGGGAGAGGCCAGCTTGGGTTTGGTTACATCAGGTGTGTGCCTGGTGCATGCTGGCGGCCGTGATGGAGGAGTCAATTAATGGAGAGTGATGTTAAAAGGTTCTCGTGGAATAGTCAATTCAAGGATATTTTTTTGTTTTTTCCACCAACCGAAGGAATGGGAAATAATGGCTGTGCAGGCACAGATTGATTGAGGAACGGTGCGGACTAAGTGGGGTACTTCATTAGTCATTCATGTGGCCAGAAAAGTTTCGACAGAGGGCATCGTAAGAGGTGCAACTTACATTTATGTGGGAAAAGACCTCGTCGTTAAATGCTTTTTGAGAGGCTCAGTATGAATGAAATTAAGCCAAGAATCTGCCAAGAAATTCTGTCTGAAATGCGCTCTAAAGCGGTCATTGCCCCCTCCTGTATGAAGGATCTTGCGCATCCCACATAAACGGGTAGCACTTTAAGAAAAACCCGCCAACCCAGCGCCCATCTCTAACCTGCACCTGACATTGGTCGTTACGACTGAAATTCCCATATTTGGGCCGAACACGCGCACTCAGGCTCACGGCTTCCTGCCACAAATTGTTACAAAAAAAAAAAAAGAAAACCCGCACTCCAATCGTTTGGCGCATACATTCCCGTTTTTTCTGCGATCCCTTTGACTCGTCCATAACAAGTCATCTCCGGGGCTAACTAAATCCCAACCAAAGGCCTGCCGCCTCTAACAATGGCCCCTGACAATGTACAATTGTACATGCCGGCCCTTGGGTTATTAAACCAAATCGCCGCCAACTTGTCACATGTCACAACTGGTGGAATGAGTGAAAGATCCAGATCTTTAGAGATGTCAACAGACATGTCTACATCGAGCGAGATGGCCAACAAATGTTCAGTAATTCCTGCGCATCCATCGGGGAAAAGATACACCATGGTGTGAGATTCGATCCCATAATCGATGATGATCGCCAGTGCTTGGGATTAAATCGACAACAATGATGCAATGTTGTAGTCTGCCGAGTACTTGGGAAAGAGTTGAACTCTCAGCGGCATAATGCGCACCGGATGTGGCCATATTTATGTGTTGCGCCTATGGCTATGTGCATGAGGAGTTTAATCCTCCTCACCGATTGGTAACCAAATGGATTAAAGGAGCACACAGCTGTGTAGCTTCTGCCAATTCCCATTAAATGAGGCGGACTTTACGAGAAACCTTGGAATGTACGATTAAAGGAAATGAAAGGTCGATTTGAACATTTAAATGAATTTTTATTTGCGGAGAACAAGTGGCGTGCATCAAGGTTGGATGGGAGTTTTTTTTTTTTTTTTTCGTTCCTCTGCCAAGTTCCTATGCAAAAATATGCAAAGTGCAATGGGAATCGAATGGACGAACAGAAGGTTGGCTGGGATATTGGGATGGCACTCATTTCGCTATCGGATATGTGAATACCTTATCCGGCAGACACTTTTAAATCGGTCTCCAGTTGAATGTTCAACCTGTTGTTGGATATGGGTCTATGCGGTTTTTTTGGGAGCGTACTTCTGAAGGAAAGACAGCTTGAAGCTAAGAAATATGGCGGGTAATTGTGGCTGAGAACGTAGACCTTCGCGACTGCGTCGGAATATTCTCCAAAAATTGAGCTATTATGCAGTGTTCAAGTTCTCTGCAAATAACCGTCTTAAAATAGCTTTCTATCCTGGGAATGACTTTCGTGATATTCACTAGACTTGCATTCATTTTACAGGCTTCACCGCAGTCATTTGCATTAGTTTTCCAGTCCTCACCAGTCATTTGCATTCATTTTTGAGTCATTACCAGTCATTTGCATTCATCTTTCAACCATCACCAGTCATTTGCATTCAACTTTTAATCATCACCAGTCATTTGCATTCATCTTTCATTTATCACCAGTCACTTGCATTTATTTTCCAGTCTTCACCAGTCATTTGCATTCATTTTCCAGGCTTCACCAGTCATTTGCATTCATCTTTCAACCATCACCAGTCATTTGCATTCAACTTTCAATCATCACCAGTCATTTGCACTCATCTTTCATTTATCACCAGTCACTTGCATTTATTTTCCAGTCTTCAGCAGTCATTTGCATTCATTTTCAAGGCTTCACCAGTCATTTGCTTTTTTGCTTTCAACTTTCAAACATCGCCGGTCACTTGCATTCATTTTACAGTCATCACCAGTCATTTTCAATCATCGCCAGTCACTTGCAATCATCTTTAAATCGTCACCAGTCATTTGCATCCATCTTTCAATCATCACCTGTCCTGTCATTTGCATTCATTTTCCAGGCTTCACCAGTCATTTTCTTTCAACTTTCAATAATCGCCAGTCACTTGCAATCATCTTCCAATCATCGCCTGATATTTGCATTCATTTTCCAGTCCTCACCAGTCATTTGCATTCATTTCACAGTCATCACCAGTCATTTGCATTCAACATTTCAATCATCGCCAGTCACTTGCATCCAACTTTCAATCATCGCCAGTCATTTGAATTATTTGCAATCATTACTAAGTAGATATTCAGAAGGACTGTAAATATTTGATGACAGTTGAAAAATGAAAAAGTGAGTGTTGATGACTGGAATGGATTACATTATCTTCAATTGATTTTAAAAAAAAATATTCAACTCTCACTGATTTTTGATTGCAATCCTTTGAGGTGAACATCTCAGTGAAGTCAATGAGTTAAGTCATAAAATTCAAATGAATGTCCTCTTTGAAAATGCCCTCGAAAACTGTTTAATTTGAAACATGTTACCTACTGGCAGTTTTTAGATACATATGCAAGTGTAATACAATAACTCACTTGCCATTCACATACCTGTGCCGCACTCGTATCCTCCGTAGATTACAAGTTCATTTGATTTTTTACCCACAAAATCCTCTTTTTTATCACTAAAACATCATCATTCAGCTAAATACTCACTCCTCTGCAAACCCTACTCGCTTCCCTGCTCACCTCGCAACAAGCCAAACCAAATTTAATATCGGTTACTTATTTTGAACTTAATTACAGAGCCAAGTTCAGGAAAAAAAAATATACGTCCTCGTAACTTTTCTGATTCATTCTCCAATTAGTGCGCCGTAACGCAAAATACGTTAACTACGACCATAACTCAGGCAATGAAATACAAATTGATTCAAAAATTAAATTACAATTATCGCCACGCCACCCCTTAATTCCTACCCTCCGCCACTCTCAATACTAAATCATGGACATTAAAGAAGGCGAGCGAAAAAAATATCACCAATTAATGAAACCTGGAGTGGCTGGCAGGGCATTCTTCGCTCCATGACGCTTCATCCTGCCCGACGACAGCAACGCTACTGATGCCGTTCAGTGTTCACTCGAAGGCAGTTTCTTTAATTTTTAATTAAATTATCCCCCAACCCACCACTTCGCCCCTTAAAAAGGTGGTAACAGGTGTCCTGTCGTCTTTCTCAGTTTCATTCTTTCATTAGTTTGCTTCTTTCTATTTTCGGTGTATTTCCATTATTTTTGTTATTTTTTGCGTCCTTACGCGGCGCGCTACGATAAAAGAAAATGGCACCTTGTCGTTTTTTTAATGTTTCCAAAGCCCTTCTGTGAAATTAAATTAACAGAACACACAGAGGCGAAATGAAACTAAACGGACAGAATTAATAACTGGTTTGTCCAAGTGTATCACATGACTGTACAGTGTACACTGTACAATGGGCAAGCAATAGATCTGGTCGCAGGAGCAGGACTATTTCTTCGGCATCGACATCGACATCGATATGCTAGCCAGCGCCGCCACTCGTAAAGCGGACGATTTTATTGGAATTTTATGGAAACGGCCCTAGGTCAATCTTGGGCGCCCTCCTCTCTAACTCTCCCTCTCTCTCGGTGCTTCAATTAAAAGTCCTTGCACATTCGTAAATTCTAATAAACCAGTGAGCTATGGCCATTTGAGCAAGCAACGCCAGACATATCCCTATAACGCCCGGCAAGACTTGTTTGCCGGCGATAAATTGGGATTTCGTTGAGGGTTTTATTCGCATTTGTAACTAATTTGCTCTCTCGGTAGATGTCGTTACGAGTGCCATAAATAAGAAATGCCAGCGGAATTTAGAGGCACTTAATCATGGCTTATAGAGCCGACCATTTGGTTTGATGTCAATTGGTCAATTTGGCAGAGCGGCTGCGGATGCTAAAAATTAAAACGCTTCGAATAGCAATAGAGGGAGGAAATCAAATTTGAAAAGGGTAAATGTGGATAATTGAAACTGAGATGAGTTACAAAGGTGCGGATAGGGTTTAAGCATGGGAAATATTATTTTTGCGTGCGCTGAAGATCTGTACTTAAGTGGGGAATGCGAAGGCAATTGAGGTGGGGCGCAGCTGTTGTAAGGCGGTAATCACCGAGTAAAACATTAGGGCTTGGGGTATGAATTGATTTTCACTTAAAAATATAACACTTTGACTCTGGAAAAACTTAAAAAGTTGTCCAAATATCCCAAGAGAACAGAGCTTTCTGGGGACAATTTTCACAAGCCTTTGCACCGCCAGAACTTATTTGCCACGAAGGTATTGAAATTGCTTGTAAAACGAGGCAGTCTTTAGCATTGGACATGGTTACATGGTTCGACCCCCATTGTAGCTAGAATTTGTGTACATTGCGTCCGCCACGCCCCTTTTCCGAACATATTCGAATAGCAACTGAAATATTTTTCAAACAACGAATATACGATGGTCCTTGGCAGACCTACAATTTATAAAAGTATCTGAGCGACGACTGGCTTCCAAATTTTGTTGGGGGTTCAACCTAGAATCTCTTGCAGCAGTGCGCCTCTGTAACCTATGAAGTGGGTGCTTTGAAAATCCTCTACAGTTAGGCCAAGTTGGGTTGAGAACCTCTGATCTAGAGGACTGTCTTGAGAAGCTTCCTTAGTTTTTGTTGGGGATTCAACCCGGAACCCCTCTTTTAGTAGTCCAATATATAAACCTTTCAAGTGGCTGCTGCAAAATCGCTCTTCAGACAGATAGAAAAATGTCCTCTCCATTCGACAAGTGTATGGACATTTTGCATTCAGCCTTACAATTCACACTGCCTTCCTGTGGAAAGCTAAATTTAAGATAAAAGTAGGTCCAAGCTCGTTTGAGAACGTCGACTTGCTTTGATGGAGCAATTTCGTAGCTTCTAATTTTTTTTTTTATAGCAGCTCCAAAGAAATGCGAGAGTTTTTCAAATGAATAGATAAGTATGCCAATAGAAGAGCTACGCAATGACGAAGGTGTTGAAGGACGTCGGTTGCAGTTTGTGCGAGGATCAAACATGAAATTAACTTAGCTCAAGCGAGATCTGTCCATCGACTCAGGGGTGTCATCCAATCATGCAAAATTCACGCAGAGACGTAGGCCAAGTCGACGCAAGAACTGCCCAAAAACGCGAGTCCGATCTTTTTAAAAATAGGTGTCAAAGAGATGATTCAAATAAGAATCAGCAAGCTTTCTAAGTGGGTTCGTTCCATACTTAAAAGTCTCTACACATATATAAGATGTGTACAACGCTTGAAGGTAAGGTTATGCATGCGGTTTGGCGTGGTGTACTCCGTGCCATACTCAGGTCAATATCGACCCAGTGTGATGCCCCTTGGGGAAAAAGGATGTCCCTTACCCTATCTATAAATACCAACGCTTGAAACTTTGTACATCTTAGGGGTGCAAGCGGGGATCCAAAGAGTCATATACCACATTCTGACAAAGAACTGTAGGTAGCACATCTGAGTATGTTCTAGCCTCCTTCAAATTTTGTTGCATACTCTTGGGATTCTAGACTTCACATAAGGAATGGCTGCTCTACTCCTTTTGGTTATTTTTGAAATGAAGAAAGAATTTCCAACATTTCTCTGTCGCTAATTTTTCATCGGCAATTTTCTGTTTTCGATTCCAACCAACCAGAGCACCGATCATTGTCCATCTCCTTGTGAATCAAACCGCGCCGCCCGGGCCCAAGCCAATGATCATAAATTTACATCTCAAATCGGACAGTTGAATTGGACTTCTCAGTTTGAGTCACACGTTATAAAAACCGCTTACTTAGCATCCGATTCGGAGCCACAGCCTAAGCAGTGCAATATAAAACCTAAAACCAGACACACCAAGATATGAGCTCAGTTGAATTTCTGGCGAAAAGATCGCTTCAAACCCGATGTCCGGCCCCAAAAATAACAAGAAATCCATTGACAATCATTTGTGGAATTTGTGCGCTCATTCATGCGGATGGCAATCGGTGCGGGACCTTGAATCGGACACCTCCAGCCATATCGTTCGAAACCAGATGAAGAACAAGAAAACAGAAAAAAAACAAAAAAAAACTGAACCTAAAATCCAATCTGACCTGACGAGAGGTGCGAGAAAATCGATTTAACGCGAAACGATGTTTACTTTATGTGGTCGTTCCGTGGTAAATCGTTTGCGGTTTGAAATGTTTGCTCTTGTGTGTAGTCAGTTGCTTTATAGCGTTGCAGTACGACAAGCGGTGGGGGAGTAAAGAGGTGACGACACTGATGATGATGACGAAGTAGCTACAAATTCTTATTAAGCTTCAATTTCCGGTTTCTGGTCATCATCTTGTTAGTTTCGAAATTAATTGTACGGATTTCGTTTGGCAAGATGGAACGAATGGAGAACCACATACAAAGAGAAAGAGAGAGGCAGAGGGAGGAGTTGTTATAGCGTGCTTCACCGGAACTAAAGATAAGTGGTTAAGTTGAACAAATTATGTTTCATTCGATTGCCACTGCTACCGGAGTTGAATGGATACAATCGTAGGAATCGTGGTTTGGATCTACATCTTGTGGGTAGCGTATGCAGTCACGCTGCGGAGTTCAGAAGGTGTCCGAGGCGAATTTCAGATTGATATTCGAGAGTAAATATACAAGTACTTTCGAGAATCGGTGTAGATAAGTGAGTGAAAGTGTTTTGATGCTTAAAATGAATTGAATTGTTTTTAAACTGAAAATAAAAGGAGTTGCTAAGAGCCTCACAGACCCCCACAGATGCCATTTTGACCACAATTCATCTCAGACCTGAAGTTAAGCCATCCGTGAACCTTGTACGAACTTCATTCTAGGAAGAGAAAAGCTTCCTAGCCTTCGCCACCTCCGCATGGCATGGTAAACTGCCAACCTCCGCAGTCCATTTAGCGCTCTCCAATTAAGTGCAGCAATTATACTCTGGAATTACACCCAATTAAAAAAAAATGCAAAAAACCCCTGCATGTCAATCCAATTATCACAAAACGATTCACAGGCCAAAATAATCATCAGCCCGGACTAATTGTCCTTTGGATGCGCGCAAATTATCCTCGCCATGTCTGGCGGGGCCAGCTAACTATTATCAAACAAACATGCCCGGCCCTACACTGATAATTGCGGCCGATAGTTTGGCCGGCACCTGACCTCGCATGAGTGTACGTGTAATCAACAGGCAGACAGATATAGTACGTGACAACGTGCTCCGAGATATTACATAGGAAACCACTGCACCAGGTGCGCAATGAGTTGTAACATTTACTTGAACGAGAAGAAAATAAAGAAAATTTAATTAAACGAGGGCGGGGATGCTTCCTTTCTCTCTCTCTCAATCACTGTACTCCACATGACCATACCGGCTGGCAATTCCATCAGTCATTCGCCATTTAATAGCCTAATGCGCGCTAGAGTATCCCGCGTGAGTCGATAAAATTGATTGCAAGTCGTTAATATTCCCCCAATGGTGTTCCCCACAGGTCCCACTTAGGACCCACACTGTGCAAATTGCATTTGCGATGGTGATGGCGGCGAAACTGCACCGCAGCAAAGCGGCACGCAGTTTTGCACGCCGAACTGGAAATTAGTTAGAAACTTATTACAAAATAATTTTTCATATACCGGTCCGGTCTGATGCGGTGCGGCGTGTGCGGTTCACCGGCAGATGGGTATGGCTGCGGATTCCCATATGCGTTGCATATGCATGGATTTTATTTATAAAGTGCGAAGATACATTACTTGTATCCGACTCTCAGTCGGATGCTGGGAGAGATGATTAGCTTCGGGGGTTGTATTTTTTTTTTTTTTTTTTACCTTTACATACGAGGCGAAGAATGTCCCAAGTTAGCCGGGGCTAAAAAAAAGAAGAAGGAAAAACCACTTCAAGTGGTAGGCGGAGTGGTAAAAGTGATGAGGATATGTGCGGAATCCCTTAATGGTTGTGAGTAATTGTCTAATGGGATCCTTGGTGAATTTATCATCATATGCATTCGGGTCACTCGTGACCTTCGAATAACTCATTCTGGTAATTTGTATGTCGGCTGCGAGAATATGCCTCTTGACACTCTGGGGGGGCTGGGTTTATGACCAAGAGATGCTAAAGACCGAATAAAGGTAAGAAGGGACGCCGAAGGGCTGGGCGAATACCCCTTGATTTATTGGGCTTTCTAAAGGGTGCCCAGAGAAGTTATGACGAACAGCTGAATGGGCCGGGAATGCTAAGTAGACGAAAAGGTACGGCCGCAGTGTATTTAGTTGGGTTTTTAGTAAATTTCCAAGCACTTGTGTGGTGGTGGATTTCATTTTGTAGAGTGCAACTACAGAGGCTGATGGAGGGGGGAGAAAATGACGTGATATGCTTTTTTTATAGCTTAGGAAACAGGTGCGTTTTGGACCGTAGCGCCATTGAAGGAAGAGTGAGTCTATTGGGACTTTGTTGGCTTTATTCCCGCCTCAAGAAAGCGGACGAATTTATATTAGAAAATTTGCTTCTTGTGAGTCTAACCTACTATGCAGACACAGGGAACAACTTTGGGACTTCTATTGAGACATTGCTGCAGAAAAGCATATTTCAAGCAAATTTTAAGTAAAATCCGGCTCGAAGGATCAATTTCTTTTTTTTTAACAGCGCTTCGCGTTCCTAATTCTAGCTCCTGATTCGTCCTGCTTTTGATTTCTCTGTCAGAAAGGCTAATATCCTCCTTAGATACTGTAAAGCCATAAAGGAGCTCGTCTCCTACTTAAAACTGTAACCCGTGGTGTAGTTTGCCCCAAAATTGGTGCAGAAAAGCGTCTTTCAAGTCAATTCTTATTAAAATCCGGCTCGAAGGACCAATTTTTTTTTCTTTAACAGCGCCTCGCATTTCTGATTCTATCTCTTAATTTTTTTTGCTTTTAATTTCTTTGTCAAAAAGGCTACGCGCTACTTGTTCTTTAATGCAATTCGCCTAGGAAATGTTCGTTCGTTCGTTAGGTGACGCGACAGTTCGGGGCGGCCCTATACCTTAGGAAATGAACTTCTGAATATAAGCTGTGGATGTTAAAGCTTTGGAAGGTATCACATGCTGACAGCTGACAGTACTAAATCTCAGTTTTGTCGTTGAATCCATTTCAGTTTCCTGCCATTACTGAGATTTATTTTGGACCTGCAGCTGCATGACCGCTCTTCGGGTCTTCCAAAACCCTACACAGATGCGAACAGAAATCCCAGCTCAGGTCATTATACCCACCTTCGTGGGCCATTCAACTTAATATCAATCACTCTCCACTTATGTAGCACTCGTCTTCCTGCAAACCATGATTAATACCATGTCCACCTAAAATCACCGCGCCGGACTAGCATACCGCTAAACCTGGCTATATGCGCTGCTGATGCTGCTGATACTGCTGATGCTGGTTGCTGGACAGAAAATTGATTTCACCCAACTCAATTTGGAGTCAACCTCATATGTGTGTATGGCTGTGCACATGTGCATTTGCCAACCGCCTAGCTCCAACTAATGGATTAAGTGTACACTACCTCCCCATAGTGTTTAAGGATCATAAATTATAAACCACCACTGGAGCGGCAGAGTATATACCCAGCACAGCGCCAGCACCACCACCGACTGGCCGTCGAACGTTAATCAACGGCTGACAAACAATCCTTGCGCTCCATGGCCACGTTAATTATTGAAAACCACTCACTCAGCAGAAATTCCTTACACCGGATTACATGCACGTTGAGAGTGAATACAAAACCTCAGAGTGGAACCATCATTAGACAATGTAACCATCACCGGTGGGGATTATTAATGCTTCTCTCCTCTCCGTTGGCGACCACTCGGGGCTGGGGGGATAGCGCTGTTGGTTCGAATTCGAATCCATGTTTTGCATAACAAAAGCGCAGGCCCATTAAAAAATAGAGACATCTCCGGGAATCGTCATCACCGGTCTGCGGGTGTGGTGCGTGGGTTTCCACTTCCCACGTGCACCAACGCAGCCAACCCCAGAGTTATATAAATTGAGCGACAAGTGCAAGTGCGAGCATTATACCAAATAAATTAATTAGACGCACTGCGAGTGTGTAGGGTCCAACCGCTGCCCCTGCGCAGATCGTGACACTATCAGATGGATGATCTTCATTTTTGACAGTTTCATTCTTTAGAGCGGCTGGGTCTCGGTTCCGTGCCGATGGCCGCAGGTTTATTTGCATTTTTGACAGAACGACAATCAAATGTACCGAATGAGCAATAACTTAATTATTTAATTTTTTTGTTTTTATTAATAAATATTAGAGGTTTCTCCTTTCTCTATTTCTATTCTTTGTGGCGTTTTGTTCTCACATTAATTTTTGACATTCTCTTTCCGTTTGTGTGTGTGTCTTTTCAGTTCGAAATGGGTACTCGTGCGTACCGATTGCGCTGACCGAGGGTCTGGACATTCGTGTGAATACCGCTGTGAAAACGGTCATATATTTTCCCGGCGGTGTTGAGATAACGACGGAGAACCTGAAGACGAACAATTCCACGGTGACATACAAGGGTGAGTATCAGATTATTTGTGGTGAGAAATAAATTCCAACTAAATGGAGTTATCGCTATATAGTTTTCAAATTTGAATTGAGATTGCTGGACTGTGATACGGGTTAAGGCAGGTGGATTTGACTTCAAACGGAGGCTAGAATGAGTGGTCGTAAATTTGTGGATGATGGAAGAAGGTGGGGAAGGCGCTAGAAAAATCATTGTCTTGAGTAGGCGAACTTGGCTTCAGCTAAAAGACGTGAAAGGCTTCAAATAGATGGAAGAAAGCTCCAAAAAGATGGATTAAGCAAGTCTTAATCTTCCGGCAACGACTCTAAATTACAACCCCCCAAGTTGTATAAAAAATAGTCTCCTCTTAAACTAGAAATGACAATGTTACCCAGTAAGATAAAAAGCCTAAGCGTAAAGAGGTCTCCAATATTTTTTGAGTTCTGCCAAATTTTGTGTGACTTTTCCTATATAAATTCAGTGACTTACGGACCTCTAAAACAGCAATTCAAAAAGTCTTGAGATTGGTCTGATTGTTGAGGTGCAACATCGAAGTTCGGCTTAAAAAATTGGACTATTTGGGCAGCTGTGTGACGTTCGTCTTGTAGAAATGACGTATGGGCCATATGTGCTATCGCTGTTTTCAATATTTAACCCAAAAAATTACATAACAACAGTCCACATGGTTTGTGAGAAGAATGACCCCTCCAACTTGCCCCACCAAACTGTATAGTTTTTCAAGTTCAGCCCCCGAAAAAAGTATGCACCGAGTTCGCTCCTATAAAGCTTCTAAATTCAGCTGTTCGGAATTGGAATAAAATTCTGCGTGTCAAAAATTCAAAACTCAAACCTTCTGTTCCGACCTAAAAATGGGTCTCAAAAATAGAAACTCACGAACTGCAGTCGTTAATAAGCTTTCCCTAGGCTTAGGTTCCTATAAGGTCCTGTTTGGTCGAATATTTTTTTTTTTTTTTTTTTCAAATTGGATCTCCTAAATAGCTTTAGTTTGGCGATTTGTCAAATTCGACAATTTCATTTTTAATGAGGGTTTCTTCAGTCAGGACCGGGCTTCGTATCGTTCGTATGTATTTAGAGCCACAACTTATGATAGTGGCAGTTCTTTACCTAAATAAATCTTGACCCAATTCCTTGTCCGAAATTCTGTACAAACCTTTGACAAAGATCCTCACTTGGTGGGATTGACGAACTTTGGCGTTCATCTATACACTTCCTTCGGTAGTTGGAATATTTTCGGCACCTCTTCCTATTTTTGCCTTTATGAAGTAAAAAGGTCGTTTTAAAAAAACTCTCTGAAGACGTTCCCTAGCTCGTTTATGTAGACAAGTTCGACCGAAAATTTGGAGCTCACTCGCTCGAAAAGTCTTCGAGACTTGATAGGAATTTTAAATAATTCGTAAGCGTTTCTTGAGCTTGTATTCCCTGACTTAGTGGAAATATTAAACGAATTGAAACGATAAGCTGAATATTGGGAAAAGCAGCATTATTTTTATTCATGTATCTTAGAGAGTAGCCCAAAAGTCTTTAAAATGCCCAAAAGCTCAAGAAAAACGTACTTTAAGTAAGTGAAATAGGCAGCAGTGATGTGCTGAAAATATCTATTTGAGTATTCATATTCAGATTCTACGTGAAACCCCTCCCTGTACATGTTCAAAATTCGCCTCTTTTGTAGGGAAACATTGTCTACTGTCACGTGAAAGATCACTCATGGAACTCTGTCACTGAAAACGATCAGTTAAATGACAAACTCCTTTATAAAAATCGTCAAAATTCTAATCACCATTAGAAGTTATATTCTGCTCGAATTTTTTGGAATATCGTCAGCTTTCATTACATTTTTGGGAAATGAACTGGATTAAGCTCTCGAGTTTTGGAGCTCCATCGTTTCGACGGTAATCGTCTGAAAAGTTACGCCCAGGTTCATGGGGTGGTTTCTAAAATTAAGTGAGCATAATTTTGGTACGCATATTACATATTTTTCAACGATAGATTTTTTCAACCATATTCTATTAGTTTAAACGAAAATAGTAACAAAATTATAGACAAACAAATTACAAGCTATTTATGATTTATAGGTTAAAAACTTATCTATCTCATGGAACTTTGGTAAAGACTGACAATCTTGATGCAAGAGCGCTTGCCCAATATGGTTCTGAGCATTCTGGACTTCTGCAGCTATTTCCACCTATCTCAAAAGAACAAATCACCTTGCTTGCACTTGGTATCCTGTGATACCCTAGTTGGCTTTTTTCGTTGGGGAACTTTCTGTCACAAAAATATGTCAAAATCACCTTTCCACGAATTTTCGAGTCAATGGGCCTTACTAGTGATCATTTTTAACCTTCCACTTATATATTTTGTAGGTCGCAATATGCAATTTTTTATGGAAAATTTCGCCATTGTGAGTTTGAAAAAGAAAAAGAAAAATGATTATTGTAGTATCGCGGAGTAGGTACGTCCTTGGTGTGTCGGAGACTATTGCAGTCAAATAAACCCTCTCTTTTCAAATATCTTTGCTGCAGAAAATACTAGGATTCCGTGTTCCAAATTCAAATCAAAAATTCAATCAGTATCTGGAGTTGATAGTTGAAGTTGGATTTTATGTGCTCGAGCTCAAAGTCACAGCAGAAAATAAATAATTCTCACTAGAGTTAGTTTGAACGTGCTCCCGAACACATATAAAAAGAAAGCCAATGCAAAATTGCAATTTTCCATGGTAAGGTAAAGTGGGGTAAGTGCGACAATAAACCCAAAGATCGACTTTTAAGCTAGTTTAAAAATTCGATGTTATTAAAATGTGCAAACTGATAGCTTTTCCTAAAAACTGTATTGATTACAATGAGTCTTGGACCTTAGTTGTTACTTATTCAAGGGCGAATGCATTTTTATTAATAAAAACTAAAAGTTACTCCCGTGGTATTCACTGCAACCGTAGTTTGGAAACTTAAAAATTAATAGAATAAAGGTACCTGCATAAGCATTTCGAACTATCTTGCATTCATGTTCATAAAAAAAATTTAGTTAAGTTGTATTGTTAATTTTCTAAGAGCATGGGTCGCACTTGCCCCACTTTACCTTACCATGTTTTGTGGAGCATTTTATAGTTGTTACTGTATTTAAAGCGCTGCCAAAAAGGGACGTTTCTTTCTAAATTGTTTGAAATAAACAAAAATACAATTTTAAGATCCAACTTTTCAAAATGCAGGGCCCCAGGCAAGACATTTGTTATGGAAAAAGTGGCTTGACATGTGAATGGAAATTTTGTATCTTGTATACCCGTCTGTGTAACTATTTTCGTAAATTTTCTCGTATTGAACTACCCGTAGATGTGTCTTAGTCTAAGTCTGTTTATATTTGAAGAAAATCCAATTAGCACGACTTTCTAACACCAATTAAACAAAAAAAAAATAAATTAAAAAAATAAACTCCCAAAGAGGCGTGACTGGAACAGTTAAAAGCCCTGCACACTCGTAGACCTCATTCGAGTTCCCTATACCCTATATCTACCTATCAACTTAAACAAAGAACCAATTTCCATATTTTCCCAACAAGTTCAACGAAAATAATTCAGTTCACCTCAAAATATATTATTAAAAATTGATTAGCATTCCCATGCGAGATAAAGGAGAAGGTTTTTTTTTTTGGGGAACGCGCGCGCTGTGACTATCGCTACCGCGCGAGTGTCACGTTCAGGCATCCACACACATCTGCCGTGATTGGACGCTCACGATAACGTCACACGCACGGCTGGCAAAGCTCGGAAATAGTATCCAAAAAAGAGAACACAATACAAGGGGAAAATGGAAAATGGAAAACAATGACCCATTGGCCATATTAATTGGATTTTAATTAGAATGTCTGTTTGGCCAGCCGTGAAGCAGCGCACCAAACCGAACTCAACTCAACCGAACGAGCCATATAATCATTTGCTAATCTAATATGTAAAACAACAACAACGACCAACTAAACAAGAATGTTTCCTATTAATTATGAAGGTTGGATTCGGTTTTATTTTTTATTTTTGGGCTCTTTCACAGTCAAAATTGAGTATCGTGCTCTCTGTTTGGTCATTTGAAATGCAAATTTCCAAAGACGGTTACAAGTTTCAAAGTTGTTAATCATAATTCGAACAGAGCGAAAGAGTGGACCTATATAAATGTCGTTGGAAGAGTAGTCTCTCACGCAAGACGCTGTTTTTTTTTTTTTTTTTTTGGGATCACCCCTGCGGCTCCTCGCAGTACCGGCGGCCGTTGGTTATCTCAATCGAACGTCAAAGCCACCACCCCATCACTCGTGAGACAATAAAAATGGAAATTTTTGTTTCACCTTTTTGTTACCGGGGCAGTCTGCCTAATTTTGAGTCTTCCTGGAGGCCGGTCGCCGTGATACCGCACTAACTCCATCTGACTCACGGCGCAACGCATCTAACGGAGAAAATTTATTCACGGGGCTGTTGCGTTGCATGCGTTGCTGGTTGCTTGTTGCTGGTTGCAGTGCATTCACATTTCACATCCACTGTTCGTTCCATATTGTTGGGCAAATGGCAAATAAATTATCACCTGACAGCTCACATTGTGGATAACATAAATTCCGGCGTCGTCATCGTCGACATTGTGTGGAGTGTCTCTCTCTCGGCCAAGTTGTATGAAGAGTTCCCAGTTCCTGGGGTTTGTGTAGTTTATTTGACTTCCACCCATAGTTGGGATAATTAAATCGTCAAGATCAAAAGAAATCGGCGGACCGAGTGGAGTTTAAAGTGATACGAAAGAGAAGTCATTAATATTTGTCTTGATTGGGTGTACGCGCATCTATCTGTATACAGAGACAGGCCGAAGGAGGCAACTGGCTGGTTCCTGGTGACTGGTGGCTGGTGGATTCCCCGTGGCGAGAAATGGTATAAAAAGAACTGCTTCTCCAAGTCGGATGTGTTTTGAAAACGGCGCAGGATTTTATTACAATGTTGTGTCAAATCGGAGGGAAATTTATAAAGAAGGCACCTTTAACACTTGAGATATGGTGTCAAAGTTGGTATAGCCATATAAAGTGGCACACAGAAGACATCAAAGGGAGTAGGTGGTCCTTCCTGATTTTAGACAGTTGGTTGGGAATATTTTTGAAACTTTCGGCAAGTGTTTCATTCATCAACAAACTTTTTATACGTCTAGCATGGCGGCTGCAACATACGGCTGCAGGAAATACCCCCCCCCCCCCACCGAAATAACCCCCCAAATGGAAAATGAAATAACCCCCCAAAAATTGTATGAAAGTGCGGATTTATTTCATGGATTTTTGGGAACTTATTTCATGTTTCAAATTGGGCGCACGCGAATTGCTACCGTTGTATTATGATATATTGGGGGGGGGGGGGGGGGGCATGCTGCCCCCCTTCAACCCCCCAGCTTGGGTTTACTGTTGGATTACGGGGTGGGTGCGAAGGTTTCTACTTGTATTTTTATTTGTAAAATTCTGCTTTACAAAACTCTGCAAATAGTAAAAAAAGCTTTGGAAAATATTGAAAAGCGTGCGCTTTTTTATTTGAAAAGCCCAACTAAAAGTAGAATTTCGAACAGCTGTATTTTTGTGTGAGAAGCCATAATTTTCCAAAGCAGAATTTTAGGAGCAGCGTTTCGACCCGTTCCGCTTTTAGAAGCGTCCTCTGAAAAATAAGTTTCATTCGTAAGGATGGTAAAAAACCAAGCATACCGCCTCCAAAGGAAGAGCTCAAACAAACTACGTCAAGTTGCATCTTGTCTTCAACTTCTAGTACCGACTTTGGTGTATAAGTTGTTGGACATTGTCGTAGCGATTTGAACCTTTTTGTCACCTTGAAGCACCTTTTTGGAACACAGCCAAAGGGCCTTACTAACTGTCATTCCCAACATTCACCTTTCGCCATTGTGAGTTCGAAAAATGTACCCTGGACACTAAAAACGATTTTTAGTATCCCGAAGAGTTTTGTTGGGTTGTCTCCAAAAAAAAATATTCCATCTACTTCCGATGACCAAAGCTGCAACTCTGTCTGTAATTCTGACAAATGGTAAAGCACACAAAACCAATCAATCTCCAGCGTCTTCTTGTTTGTCCTCCTATACCAACTGAAAAGGCCTTCAAAATCTCCTCGCACACTCCTTTACACAATCCTCATCAGACGTCATATCTAACCTGCGTCTAGCCGTAGGGTCTCCTCCGAGTTGATGGCGCAACTCCCAGCTAACCTGTCCAAATTCCACTTAACCACCACTCACACATTAACTGTCACAACTGACAGATAGACAAAAGTTATATTACCATCCTTCTCGCGCACTCCCTCATTATTTCCGTCTGTCAATCTCACCCACATACTCGTTTAGCACTGTCTTCGGTTGCTTTTTTTTTTGCGCGAGCAATTTTAATTTCCTCTTGTACCGAATAGAGGTGCACCAACAATAGCCGCGGCAACTATATACGACATCTTTGTGGGCTGCACTCCTCTATAAATGGGCTTTTCGGGCTGGCGCGTATACAGCGTACAACCACCTGGAATGCGATTTAACCTTAACGCGTAACCGTCTTGCGGGCAGAGCGTTAAAGTCGATTTATAGCCATCGTTAAGGCCAACTGGAAAAGTGTAACAAAATCGCTACCGGGCCAACAGCCAGACAATACAGTGCGCTAGTGTGTGTCCCCTGGAAACGAGGTTTTAATTCATTTATTCACCAAATCCGCGTGCGGAAGGACCGAACATCGTTAGACAGCCCCCAGGCAGGAGCAGCAACGTCTTGGAAGATTGTTTGTGTCGTGTGTTGTCGGTGTGCTCACTGCTCATGTCCATCCGGCAGCCAATTTAGTGTATGAGCCTGAGAAGCAAATGAACTTGTTACATGCGACCGACGGTGGCGGCGTCGACTCGCATTGTGATTGCGGATATATGGGAAACCGCTGCCAGGATGAGTTGCACTAATGAAGTGCGTCGCCAGTGTTTACTAAAAGCGTCTGTCCGATAATTGTGTCCCAAATAGGGAAAAATCTGGAAGAAAATAATTATCCCATCCACTCGAGCGTGAGTGCGTCGCTTAAGCGGCTTTCAATACCGCCAGCCATCAATCATCATTTGGAGGCTCCATTCGAATGGAAATGCTTTTTCTGAGGCATACGCGCGCACTCTTTGGGCACTGACAGCTCTGTCGGATTCAATTAGGAATCAATATACTTAATTGATAAGTTGCGCTGTCCACCTATGTACCCGCTTGGAATCTAATCTCCATTTCAATATGCGAGGCGATGCTGTCATCACCTCCGGGTATAGAGCTACGCTATACCCAGAAGGAGTGCATTGGCATTGTTTATTGGCCTGCGGCTAAATGTTGTGTGCCAAGGAGATTAAGGTTGCTGCTGCACGTATGATGGTCTGGTAATCACCACTCATTCATCCTTACAACACGACAACACCTCTCGCGCGTTCGGTCCGAGGAAGTTCTCGACCGGACTGGTGCAAGTTGGCAGCAAGCGCACGAGTGAGGACTAAGGAGGAGATGGGTTGGTGGGGTGTTGGTGTGCACCCCCCGTTGTACGGCTGCATCTAACGTGTGAAAAGTCATTACAGTAAAGCATTTCTGCAGACGGAATATAATTATTTTATGGACGACGAATATTCACACACCAGCTTCGGTGGTGGTATTGGGTCGTCGTCAGGAGGGTTCACTTTGTTTAGCCTTTCATCGGCGACGGCGGCGGCGGCTATGTGGTCGCCATCGACTACTGCACATTTTGGTCGAGTGCTCGTGTTATCAGTTAATTAATTACGCGATAAACCATGATGGAGTGCATAAATTTGTTGTTACCCCAGACGCGAGCAGGAGACGGTGTGCTGCAGAAGTTAACAGCAAGTAAAGTGACGGTGGTTATGGCTTATGGGTTTCACTTTGTTTCTTATGGAAGCCGGTCATGCTATGGCGATGACAAATTATTTTTTAGAAAGCACATACCTACAGTAGGTACGTATGTATATGCATGTGCGGGAGGTTTGAAACTGAGCCCGACACCTGGTTAGCGCGGCCATTTAACTGACTGGTTATTGCGTATAAAGTAGATAAGGCGGGTGCACTGGCGGAATAGAAGGGGTATTGTTTTCCTCGGTTATGGCTTAATATGCAGGTCTTATCTGGGTGACAGGAAACGTTAAGATAGAAAGTGGAATTTGTTAATTTGTTGTAATGACCCAGGAATGGTTATTTAATTCAATTAGTGGTGGCAGGGGTTGGAGGGGTTACGCGAGCGCGTGTGGGTCCCTGGTTTGCATTGATAAAGAAACCCTCGGGGTGTTTCTGACAGCTCATTGACCCTGCAAGTGGAGCTCTGGTAGGTCATAGTATAGTGAATAGGAAAATCTCTCGAATTACTTCATCTTTCTCATGAAGCAACCACAACTCGTCTAAAACACCTTCCGAGTATAGGTTTTCCGTTGAGTCGTGAGTCCCGCATTCGGCCCCGATATCGTGGTCATCTACTGATGTTTGCAGCCTCCTTCTTAATTGCCATCGAGAGAATTTAATTTTCACTGCAGTGTGGAACAAAAAGTCACCAAAAGATGGGAGTTTACGATCTCCTACGAGGTTCCACAAGGCGGCGTCATAGGTCCTATACATTTTCACAGTTCAAACAAATTCGGAAACTCCGCTTTATATTTATAACCAATCAGATTTCAGGCAGTCCCTTTAAAGACAATGCGCCGTACTAAAAACAAAACAAATTTTGGTGTCGACTTTAATTTACGGAAGCTCACAATTGCGAAATTCGTATGGAAAACAAAGCCACTGTGAATTACTAAAATTGAGAGTCGAATTTAAAAATGTTTATTGGTAAGGAGCGATGAGTTCCACAAGCTTAAATCTTGCTGGAGCCTGATTTTTTTTTTTTTTTACATGGCGGAGTATGTCATCAAGAGATCACATCTTTGCTCGTAGGACGCTCAGAAATCGCATGAATTTTTTAAGCCTCCTTAAGTAAGAACCTACTGTTCGTAGTTCACTGATGCCTCATTTTGTAAAAGCCGCCGCAAATTACCAAGAAAAAAAATCTCCATATACATAGCAAGGACCTCATGAGTCATCCAAAATGATAACAGATCCACAGCCTTCCATCACACAGCACCACACACCAAATGAGTGAACGCAACTCTCTGTCATTCAACTGCGAATAGGTGGACAAGCAAAAGAACAAAACAAATCGCCTTACAAATAAATTTCAATTTTAAATGTCAACACACACTGGCATTGCTAATCATCCCCGACAGATTGATAAATTACCCCAAACTGCCCCAGAGAGTAGGACCACAGCTCAGCGCAGCGGACACCGAGCAAAATTCCCGACTATTTCGCCTGCCGTCCGTTTCGTTGATTCACTTAATCGCACATTTATATGCAGATTAGTCGAGAACGCGCGTTCGCAACAAGGAGGAAAAAAAAAAAAAATGGTAGCACCGACTGCAACGCGATGAGAGGCCCCCAGCCTTGATGATGATGATGATGCGGCGACTAACAACAGGTAACCAGAACACAAAACCGAACCTAACCCCAATTACTTCCTCAATAACTTGGCCAAAAGGAAAGCAACCGGGAACGGGAACACACATCGCCGCCACCAGAGGAATGGATGAATGGCTTCAATGGATGGATGTGGATTGGATACTCGTATTCGCGCTGCTACTGTCTGCCTCGTCTGATCTGGGGATGTTTGAATGTGTATTCGCAGGGTTTTTTTTTTTTAAATAAATCACAGATAGGAATCTTCAATCACTTCGGACAAGATCATTGCTGTTGATATTATGCGTTGCCCCGACATCTACGTCGATGTCGTTGATGGGTCGACGGACGTCTTCGTCGTTGTCGTCGTCAATGCTCTGTTGTGATCCTTGTTATTGGCATTTGCCTCCAATCTGGAGCAATTTTGTGCGATTAGTTTTCCATAGCAATTACCGAGGGGGATAGTTTCGTTTGAAATGGTTTGCGGAATGCGAATGTCATTCGGCTTACATCCGAAAGCAATAGAGGGCGCGCACACATTCAAGCACATTCGCACACACAATTCGATGGTAAATAAATCTTCGACTAAACGCCCACAAACTTATGGGTGTAATAAAACATGAAGTTCATTCTTTTGCAGTTGATTTACTGCGGGACATTTGTGGATTGTCATAAAAAAAATCCGACACAAATGTGCGGCCACATGAGTTTTTTTTTTTTTTTTTTTTCTGTTTCTTCCTTTTTATAGCATGAGATTTTTTGTTTACGATACGAGAAGGAGCTGTTGCATAACCTTAATCAAGTTTAATTGGCTAAGCATGTGGGAGGCGGTGGTTGCAAAATGGTTAAGGGCTTGTGTGGCAAAGGATTTCATGCAGAAAATTGTGGGGAAAGGCAATTTTTAATCGGTTTTGGACTTTTTTGCAGGAGAAGTGAAGGCTGTTCGTCGACTTAAAAGAGATTTAAGCTGCAACATTTCGAGTCTATCAAGCTCTCGAAAACACCAAAAATAACTTTTTTTGCTGCTTCAACTGCTTCGTATTGGATTCTTCCAACTCAAGGCTATTAATGGAATTTTTTGATTAGGGGTGTATTGACATTCATACTCCTTGTTCTTGAAAGCTAAGAGAGCTCAATTATCGGCATGTGCTGAAACCTCAAAAACAGTGGTTTCAAAAATTTTTGTAAGAAGCTCCTGAAAATACCCACCAAAGCGGTGGTGTAATGCGTTTTTCTACATCAAGGTGGTATTGCGACCCATTTTAGTTTTTCTTTGAAAGCTCATTGAACGCGGTCTATTCGTGTTTTTGAGGAGGTTTAGTACTTGTTTTAGAAGACTGTGTTTGATAGCTTCTTCTTCAAGGTTTTGCACGCGGATGTAGATCGGTTTTTCACACCCGATTTTATACTGCTTTCTCTACGGTTTTTGGACCCGTTTTCAACGTGTTTTTAAAAAGATTTGGGACGCGTTTTTGACGGCTGTATTTGAAAGCTTCGTCTACAAGTTTGTGGACGCGATTCTAGACGCGTTTTCACACCCGAACTCGGACTCGTCTCTGTACGCTTTTGGACGTGTTTTTGACGTGTTTTTAAAAAGGTCTGGACACGTTTTAGGAGAACGAATTTGATAGCTTCTTCTATAAGTTTGTTAAATGTTTTCTAGACTCGTTTCTTTACGATCTTGGACTTGTTTTTGATCGTGTGTTGGATACGTTTTTGAACTCGTTTTGGACTTGTTTTTGGGCGCATTTTTGAAGGGTTTTTAAAAAATGTTGGACGTATTTTTGAAACGGTCTGGGACACATTTTTGAAGGCTGCATTTGATGCTTTCTTCCACGAGTTCTTGGACGCTATTATAGACTTATTTCTCTACGCCTTTTTTTTTTTTGCGCATTTTTGGGTTTTCGAAAAATGTTGGACGGGTTTTTACACGCGTTTTTTGACGGAATTCTGGACGTGTTTTCACATGCATTTTGCTACAGTTTTCTACATTACCTAAATGCGTTTTCACACCAAAATTCGGACTCGTTTCTCTAAGATTTTGAACTTGTTTTCGGTCGCGTGTTGGATACATTTTTGGGCTCATTTTGGAGCATTTTTGAAGGGTTTTTGAACATTTTTGGACGCGTTTTTACACTCGTTTTTGGACGCCATTCTAAACGTGTTTTTTAAGGTAGTTTTCTACAGATTTGTACTTGATTTTGAAGTTGTTTTGGAGGTTTTTTTTACGGTATTTTTTACCGGTTTTTTGAAACGGTTTTGAATGCGATATTTTTGTCCACGATCAGTGACAAACCAAACAAGTTGTGTTATATTTTTAAGCGGTCTTATGCTGGTGTAACAGCAAATTGGACGTTGTTCCTTTTACTGGATCATTTGCATTAGTTGTGGTCGATCCTAAGTCGCTGCGCTTACCCGTAGAACGTACAAGCTGGAAGTTACTTCGTTACACCCTCTACTCCTGTTGTAATTGCAAAGATTTAAATAGAATTCGTAACAATTTTCGGAATTTACCCCTGACTGCAAGCGACTTATTTCGATATAGAAAATGATGCAGCTCAGTGTTGTCTGTCCAAGTCGCACCAACCAACGCAGTGAAATAAAAACAAACCCCAACTTGACATCCACCCAAATGACTTCTAATAAACAATTCATCAAAACCATTTGTCCCAATCACCTCAAACTAGACACTGGAAAGCTGTCCATTACAGGCGCCATTATCACTCCACTTAATCTCTTAAGAACTGTATAATCTTCGAGTGCTTCCCTCTCAGAGATCGACTTGAACACACTTTGTGCGGGCTCATTTAATGCGTGCAGCACATCAAACCCCCCCAAATTGACATCTATCTGCAACTATGTAGTAAGTACGCTGTGACTTTTCTTCGGCGAATGGCGTGCTAAAACGAGAAAATCCATTAAGTCCAACACTCCCTTAAGTGCGATGCACGAGATGGTACTCCACACACAACCACCCAGTCCACCTGTTGCATAAGATGTGATTACCTCCTGCAGTATACCATCGGAGAAAATCGCGCAGACAAAATGGCACCTAGATACACACCGTGTCCACACACAATCACAGTACGATGTCAGTTAATGAGCTGTACGATAAGCAGAGATCACTACCACTGATAAGGTGAAGCAGCAGGAGCGTACCATTACCCCCAGGTTGTCTGCCCGAAAAAGGCGGATTCTGTGCGCGGCTCCAGAGTGCAGTTATGACACTAGGTGGTCACTGATGGAACGCATAAAGCGAACGACAATAGACCAGAGTCGGTGCACCATCTACCATTCCAAATAAAAATGTAAATTTTTCGGCCACTCTTCTCCATTGGAATGCCCCTTTACGAGTTTTCTAGGTCATGACAGACCGCAGACGCAGACCCAATGGAGTCGCTGGCGCGCTCTGGTAATGGCATTTCCATTCTCCGCCTGTGTGTGCGCGCGCTTGACGCACAATGGACCGCTGCTGACCCCGAAAAAGGGATGCACGACGACGATCACGATGACATTTATATGCTCCGAAAGGGAATAAGTGGACCATAAATTAGTTGCCATTGCCCATTGAAGATGACATCTGACAACATAGTCAATGATGGGGCCCATCTTGCCGTCTCTGTCGCTCGCTCCCACTGTCATTTCTTATCCATAATTTGGATATTTTATCGCCTAACGCTGTTGTCGGCGCGGCTGGGGTCAAAAACGTATAAAGGGTTGTGCTTTGTCTGTGTGTGTGCGCGTTCTTTATCACGGCGTTGCCGTTCTCCATCTGTCAGGTGAGCTGACAGTCCAGTGAATTGGAAAATGCTGTTAAAAATTTAACAGACCAGAGGGGTCTTGCATTCAGAGTGCAAGAGGTGTAAAAGGCTTTATTACAATGTTTATGTTTTCTTTATATAGAAGAATGTTTTTTGTTTATTTTTTTATAACTTTTTGGAGGTTAGGTTGGATGTGAATTGAAATCGACTATTGTTGGGTTGACAATCGAGTGTTATATATAATTTTTTGTCGGAGTTTATTTGTTCATGTGCCGAGGGTTATTATTTATGAGATGTTTTTAGGGAAATTTTTCGAATTGAATTGTGTGCTTTGGGTCATTAAGTTTGTTGTTGGTTGGGTTATGCGAACGCCGGATTACAATTTTTGGGCAAATCGGTTTTTTATGGGCATTTGCTTTGTTTATTGGATAAAGAGCGGGCATGTATGGATTGGGGAATGAGATGGTAATTTTTTAAGGTCTTTTTAATATGTGGTTGATGGGTTGAACAAAATTGACAGGAAGAGTTTACTGTCGCGTTTATAGTTGAGTTCGTTTGGGGTTTGGTAGCTGTAGGTCATAAAGAACGACGAAGAATATTTTATTTCCATAAAGCTCTGTAGGCGAAATCTAAAGGCAAGGCTGTTTGGAGTTTGGCTAAAGTTTGGTATCAACAAAACCCGTCTAAAAGTCGTTAAAAACGCGACGAAAAAGGCTGCCAAAAGGGGAAAAGGAAAGAGTTTAAGAGTAGCGTTTTCGGCAGGTTCTTTTTTAGGTATTTCTGATTTTTTGGAGATTTTTGAACGCATTTTCTGACGCCTTTTTATGGCAGTTTTTTTTTTTTTTTTTTAAGTGGGCTTCCTTATTTCTTAAAAGCTTTCTTGCACTTTTTAGGACTACTTTTGACCCCTCTGTGAAAAAATAGCGTTTTTGACGTTTTTCAGTATTTCTGAATTTTTTGGAGATTTTTGAATGTATTTTCTGACACATTTGGGCGGTTTTTTAAAAAGAACAAAATTTTCGACATTTTTACGCATTTCTGATTTTTTTTTTTTTAGATTTTTGAACACATTTTCTGACGCATTTTTGTGGCCTTTTTTTTTAAGTGGGTTTCCTTATTTCTTAACAGCTTGTTTGCACTTTTTAGGACTATTTTTCACCCTTCTTTGTTGATTTTTGAGATTTTTGAAAGCATTTTCGGGCGCATTTTTGTGCAGGATGTTTTTGAAAAGTTGGTTTCTTATTTCTTTAAAGCTTTTTTGCGCTTCTTAGGACTATTTTTCACCGCTCTTTGAAAGAACAAAATTTCGACATTTCTACGCATTTCTGAATTTCTTTTTCGATTTTTGAACACATTTTCTGACGCATTCTTATGACCGTTTTTTTTTTTAAGTGGTTTTCCTTATTTCTTTACAGCTGTTTTTGCAATTTTTAAACTATTTTTCACCCCTCTGTGGAAAAATAGCGTTTTTGAAATTTTTACGTATTTCTTAATTTTTTTTTGGAGATTTTTGAACACATTTTCTGACGCTAAAACGACGATAAAAATTATGGCCGTTTTTTTTTTAAGTTGGCTTCCTTATTTCTTTACAGCTTTTTTTCACTTTTTATGAATATTTTTCTCATATTTTTGAACGCATTCCTTTTCTGACTTTCCAAGCCTTTTTGCTGGTGATTTTCTCACTATATTTTTGAGCAGTTTTTCCGGGAAAACTTAAACACATTTTCTTAGTTGGTCTATTAGTTTTTTTTTCGCAGCGATTTTTGACGCTCTTTAACTTCGTTGTAATCGGTTTGTTTCAAGTTTAGTTTCTGACGCGTCTTTTGTGCCCCTGTCGTTTTTCTGGTCTCGGTTTTTCCAATTTTTGGTAGGTACGTTTTTTCACGCCTTATGAATGAGCGATATGTTGACGCGTTTGCACGTGATTACCGTTACATTTTCCAGCGCAGTTGTTGTGTTCTGTACCCTTTTTGGACGCTTTTTTTGTCGAAATTTTAGTGAGACATTTGTGCCATTTTTGGTGCGTTTTTTTATCGGAGTTTTTGCGCCTTTGTAAACGTTTTTTGCTTGTTTGCCACCTGTCATTAGACACGCTTTTTCCAGTTCTGTAGACAAGCTTTTTAACGCGTTTCTGAATGAGCTTAATGCCGTGCTCCGCGTTGTTAAATTTGTTTCACTAATTTTTCAGACCTTAGCCTCTATTTTGACTCTTTTCTTGCTGTGTTTTCCGTCAAATTTGGTCAGGTTTTTGGACTTACCTCCCTCGTTTTCTTGCACGCAATATTTGTACTACTTTTTGAGGTTTCTTGTTGCGGTTTACACCTTTTAAATATTTCGTTTCCCCCTTCTATCAGTTGAAACTCATTTCTTCCTATTGGTGGTTTTTCAATGAAGGCTTTTAAAAAATGTTATTTACTTCCTTCTCTGGCTAATGCCAATCCTTAGAACCAACTATCCACATCCCTCCAATATTAGTACCTACTCCACTGGCGGTAAATCTCCAATAACAACCTTCTCCACTGCACGAAATCAAACTTGCCCAAGCCCAACCCCACCGTCATTGCCTTCCTCACACATTTACACCATCAAGCTCCTTTTCTTGCCGTAAACAAACGATTACACCTCTAGCATGGCTGGCTCTCTGTATTTCATGTTTTAACTGCTTGCCAAAGTCATTAATCGAGAAAGCAAGAGTCATATCTTTCATGCGATGAGTGGTTCCTGCATCCCAGGATGCGATGCTATTCATTATATCCGCACACAAACCTGCTGTTGTTACTCCTATACCCATGCCCCCCACCATCAGCTCCGCATCAGCATACCTGTCAGTGGTGCTCCTGATCCATATGTCTTCCTTTCAAGCACACGCATACACCCATCATTCTTTCTCTGGTGCGACTTGTTTTCCTCCACTTTACGTTCATTTTGCTTTCCGTTTTCCGGGATCGAGATAGAAGATGCCAGAGTCCCCAGGAAGGGAACGGTAACAGCAACACCCCATGTACAACAACTATGTATAAAAAAAAAGAAGAAAAAACCCCAACCAAGCTTAGCCCCAGAGTCGGCATCGGCATAACCCACAAGAGGTAGCATGGCATGTTGTTTCCTCCGTTTAAATTGAATTATAGCTTAATTTTGCCCAACTTACAAGGATATAAATAAAAGAGCTGCATGCGCTCGCTGCACTCTCTGGGGTGAGGTATTACTCTGACGCGCACATGCACATATATATTCCTCGTAATAATTAATCCTTCAACGATCTCATTTATTATATTTGTGTGTTGGTTTTCTCTCTTTCATTTTCAGCTGATCTTGTTTTGTGCACGCTCACATTGGGCGTTTTGAAGGTGGCTACATCGCCGCTGTCGACCAACCAGGCGAATACCGTCAAGTTTGATCCACCGCTGCCCGAATGGAAACAGGCTGCCATTCAACGATTGGGATTTGGCAACCTGAACAAGGTTGTGCTGTGCTTCGATAGGATCTTCTGGGATCCGAATTCTAATTTGTTTGGACACGTGGGCAGTACCACAGCGAGCAGGGGTAAGTTGTGTAAATATTTGTTCTTCCTGTTAGTCTTTTATACTTCGGTGATAGATAGGTCTTTGATTTTGAACAGAAATGTGAACGTGTTATAGGTTCCGATCTTGACGAAGACGCTATCGGGAATGGGAGGTGAATTGATCTAGAAGTTCGATCAGCTTTATCCTTGCATCCCATGAAAACATAATATATCCCAAACTACCTACCATTGCTGTGGAAATTATTTTCCCATGATTTAAAATTCACGGAAAATTATAGTACCTACCATGCAACCCGGTGGTACTCCATACCTTTTTTTTTTGATTTCTATAAGACCACCAATGGTGCCCGTGGAACGTTTTAAGCCGAGGCCAGTTCGACCTATTGGTGCATGTTTTTGTGCTCATATTTAATCCAAACAACGCCCCCTAGTGGATTGTGGATCCATGAGTAAATAGAACCAAGTCCATGGAGACCAATTTTTAGCTTTTAAATCAGCCAAGTGGTCAACTTCTTATGAAATCATGGAAATAGAAACTCTAAAAAGAAACTTAAAGATCAGTAACCTTTCTGACTAGAAAAAGACGAGGCAGTAACCAGGAACATGATTGAAAGAGTCAGCCCCATTAAAACAAAGGGTAGTTAGTCCATTACCTACCATTCTACCTCGAGAAACAAGATTCACTTGTATCCCATTCAAGGTCTGCTAGACATTCACCCGTCTCCACTTCCATCATAAACCCCGCGTTCTCAACGCCATCTCTTGGAATTTATGCGACTTTTTCACTTTTCAGTAGCAATATGCAAATTTCACGTATATGCTCCTCCACATCGACTCATTCTAGGTCTGCGGATGCGCTTTAAATTTCTGTTAATTGATGCAGTTAGGACTTAAATTCACAAGAAGCAACAGGCTACTATGTATTTACATATAAATTGAAATAGCTTTTTCCGTGTATCCCGCTAAATCAACCGGCACAACTCAAACTTCGATTAACGACGTTGAATAGCATTTCTGCGATCTGCAGTGCGTATATACACTCTCTCCTTGGAGGTTCTCATTACAAATGCGAAAACGTATATTGGCACAGCCAGAGGCCAATTTGCATCCAGTTCGCGATACTTCTGGAATTTTATGATGTCCAATAAAATGACAAGTCGAAGATATTAATGGGTTTGGCGGCCGTAAAAACTTCAGATGGCGGAGGGTGTGTCAAAGGCATTTTCTACACCGGTTGGTCAGAGGTCAGTGGTGTTTAGTTTGGTGTTGTGTGTGGTTTACTTCGCGGATCTGGTAATGTTGACTTGCTCTGAAGTGAAAGGCATGTTAACGATCGTTTGAGTTCGGGTCTTGGCTATATGGAGGTCATGGGAGTTATCTTTGCAAATGCAGGCCAACAATGGAATGCCTAATGTTTCTGGATCTGAGAGGTTCAGTGAAGTACAGAGTTTTGAAGATCGACCCGAGTTTTGTCTGCATGATCAGTGATCGTAGTATCTGAGGTTTGAGCTTGTTTGCTATCGGGGGATGGGGTTCGATGAGGTTGATTGATTTCTAGCGAACTACTGGAGACCTACTGGACATGGGATCATAATCATACCTTTATTAACGAACCCTGAAAATGAGGATCACTGATCTTTCATAGATGGGAGAGGGGCAATCGCCTTAAAAGTTACTGTTGCTTCTTACTGATCATCGGGACGTTCGATTCTTGCATCTTATGTGACTGGACTCCTCTTTATTGCTTGCAGAAACCGATAGAAATGCAACGAATGTGTTACTGAAGATCATCTGAAGTGAGGAATCTCGACTTTAAGGATTCAAAGCTCGTGGTGATCGTGCAGATTTTTCAAGATGTCCCATTCAATGAAGTCATACTCGGAGAGAGCTAAGTCTGTCCAAAACATCAAAGTGATCATCAGTGATCGCACTGAACGCCTCTTTCGAATGACATTTCACCACACACCTTGCTGATCGCGATCCTTTGGAACTTCACCCTCCCAGACGTGAACCGTTCCTATGCAAAATCACCCGTAGTAATAATTCTCTCATCTGCCTGACATATTCCCCTTCAGGCGATTGCATTGATCTTCTCTGACATTTCTTGTTAACCTATTCACTGTCCCCATATGCCGTGTGTCCAATTTCACTTGCTTCCTCTATCCGTAACAAATCACTGAACACCCACCTTGCAAACACTTGTATTCGCGCTCGAAAGCATTCAGCCAACAGGAAATTTATGAACGCCTCTGCTATATAACTACCCTATACCCCCATCGGGGACACAAGCTGCCTAACATCCAACTAACACTGGAACAAACACCAACTCGATTTGTGCACACGAGTACTTGAGAAATCGCCGCCACTTTAGAGTCATGAATTCCAATTCAATTCGCTCCTCCGCATCGGGGTAGACACATAGTAAATCTCCAACACGAGTACGTGTGAAATTAGGACGGCAGGATTAATTGGCTCAGCACTTGCATCATCATCATCACCATACGACCATCGGATTCACCGTCGTCTTCGTTGTCGGTCGTCGTCCGTTTGTCGTTGCATGTGCGCGCATGTAGGATGGCAATGGCAATAGCAATTCGCGCGCACAACGGACTTAAACCTAAAAAAAGGTATCAAGTTTCAGGTGTCTCTGTCGGGTTGTGTCCCCTCAATCAATAGTCGTCCGGCGTATACTCGCGCACTCATACTTAATCGGCGCGCATATTCGAATTTGAATAAAACGGAGATAAATTCTTTTGGATGTGTCCTCCTCTTCCCATGGCCCCAGCAGCTATGTGAGGCCTAATGTCACGCTTCTATGCGGGGCAATCCATATTACAGGCCTTTGTATAGCGAGAGAGAGAGGGACAGATCGCAGAGAGGGAGACCTTGTGGCGGCCTCTGCACGGATTCATTGCGCATTCGGTTTAATTTATTTTCCTAATCAAACGCAGTCATAGAAGCAGATGACGCGGTGAAGGAGGAGGAGATCAGCATCACAGTTGATCGGTTGATCGCTTTAAACACACTCCCCGCTGGTTTTATTAGGTGTTTGTGTTTTGATCAATGTGTCTCATAATAAAGTGCATTTTAGAGCCTCCGTCTAGGGTACACATAACACACACGTGAGTGACTTTGTCGTGGTCGTCTCGAGTTACGTGAGTTCAGCTTGAATTCTATGATCGGTTAGGAATAAGGTAGGTGGCTGGCATGATATATCTACAACATACTTGCTGTGACTGATCATACAGAGTCAATGTGGCGAGCGTTTATTTTGCGGAGGCAGTTATTGCAGGATTTTCGTGATCGTTGCCACAAACATTGTGGTCACCCCTCGAGTGGAATGTCAAGTTGTCAGTTAGTTAGGTGCGCAGAGGAAAAAAGTTTTGAAATTCTTGTTGTTCACAACAAGTCACCAAACATGCACGAAGCAGGCGTGCGACGCGATCAGTTACGATCACGAACGAGGGGATATGCAATGGTTATAGCCAATGTCATCATCGTTCGTCGGGTGATTCACTATTTAGTTTTTGTAGTGTGACTTAAGTTCTTAAACTAGCGATCTATTTTGCTGGTCAATTGATTTTCGTCTTATGCTGTGCCTGGTTTGAGGATCGTTTCACACTTTTATTTTAATCGACTCAGAGGATTATATTCGGTTAGAGATAGGTCGGAGACGTAGCGTCGCGTCGACGTTTATAAGGGGAATTTCGTTCCTTTGTGGAAATCACAAATTTGGCAGCAGTCTCTGGAGAGCTCACACATTGGTACACGATCAGCTCTCAAATAAGGTGCGGGACCTGCTCGCTTTTTTGTTCCCTTTAAATCGGACGAATCTGTGTGTTTTTAAGCCGATGTTGAAGATTTAATCTTCCGACCGGATTCATTGAATGATCTGTGCAAAATCATACAGTGATCGCGAGTGAAGATCACTTCGCAGATCGAATATTAACATGCTTTCAAAAATCGTTTCTATCTATAAATATTTAATCACGTTCGGTGGAAAAAAAGAGGGCACAGGGATTTTTAGGGCCACTGATAGATAAGATCTTAACCGATCAAACACGTCAAATTTTTTCAATCTCACCCCTGATCTTTTTGTCCTCAAAGATCAGTATGAATACCCAACCGCTGAAACGCAGGCTTTGTCGACTGCAACTTGACCTTTATGATCCTCGGGCTGATATTTATTTGTTAAATAATGGTGACCCAGGTCCACCCCGAACTGTAGCGCCACCTAAGTAAATAATGATTAAACACGCAATAGTTTTCCAGGCTAGTCGTCACTGATCATTAGAAGATGCATTTGCGGGCCAAAGACTTGTGCACGATCAGTTCAATCGTATATTTTGGACGCGGATTTTTTTTTTTTTTTTTTGACACAGATTCACGATCACTCGGTGGGAAATATGAAATACTCCAACAAATGCTTACAATACTCAACAACCGATCTGGTGGAATTTGAACCCTTTGTATAGGCAAGGTCACCAACATGGAATTGTGTTTTCACTGCAGATCCACTTCATAAGATCATTTGGAGTTTCTTAAGGTTTCGGGATGTAATAATCGACATTGGCCGATAATGTGATCTTCCGTCCACCAAATTGTATCTACCTTAAATAATATTTCCAATACTGATCCCCTTCACACGATCATTAGGTGAAAAGTTAGGGAGACCCAAGTGCTGTTTTAGTGATCCTTCGTTTAACCATACCCGCGATCTGCATTGAATAATATTTACATAGATAGTAGGCACCAAAAAACAGATTCCTTCACGATCGTTTGGGCGGGAGCTTGGGGAGATTTTTGCCCTCTTAGACAGAACCTACCAAGTATTGTTTTTATTCGATCGTACTCATTAATGTCATCAGTTTTGGGCAATGGTTAACTGATAGGCTCAGTTTAAACCCGGAAGCGGCACCTAAGCGGCTAACTGATATTCGATCTTGTCATACAAATCTGGCTTTTATGTTGCATAAATTTTCCAGGCACTGCATGATTGTTTCGAAATTGCGACCGACATGATCACAGGTCTGCTATATTCCCGATTAGTATGGTGGAATGTTTGAGACACTTCTTAGCTTTGAAAACATTTATTTTCGTTCGAGCACTGATGCGCATTGGTTAATCGGTCTGACTGGTCTGCTAGCGATCAGTCTCTCTCAAAAATTTTATAGCGTTTAAGATTCGAAAATAGGGATTTTAAATAAGTATACTGATAGTATGATATGGTTGTGGTACTAGCAAGTGGCCATTTGTTCTGGCGAGACGCCTTATTTTTGAATCCGCAAGCGATTCTTGGAAGACCCTGGGAAGCTAACCTGCTCACGATCAGTGCCTTTTCTATGCGAAAATAATTTTCATCGATTATACGACAACGCACTTTAAATTCTTTGGAAGATGGCTGATGGAGTATTAACCTTGTCCTTCTGCTGATCATGCCAAAGACCTAGATTTTGTAACCGAAGATCAATTGAGTAAATCTTCATAAATGTACAAATTCACGATCAGTTTAGAACTGAAAGAAGGATCAGCTTCAGTCGATCCTTGATCTTGTTCGAAATTTGAACAAATATTGCTTCATAAATGTACAAATGCACGACCAGTTTAGAACTGAAAAGATGGTTAGCTCGAGCCGATCCCTGATCTTGTTAGAAATTTAAAAAAATATCGCTGCATAAATGTACAAATGCACGATCAGTTTAGAACTGAAAAAAGGATCAGCTTCAGCCGATCCTTGATCTTGTTCGAAATTTGAGCAAATATTGCTTCATAAATGTACAAATACACGATCAGTTTAGAACTGAAAAGAGGATCAGCTTCAGCCCATCCTTAATCTTTTTAAAAATCCATGATCGATGTGAATCTACGGGGACTTTAATGGTCATCCAATCTTTGAGTTTTCTCTACAAACTGATAAACAGTGTTTAGTCAAAAATCTTTAAAAGACACCAAACCATTTGAACTCTTTTGGGCGATCGAATGATCTTGTCAAATCTAATTGGACGTGGGGTTAGGGTGCATTTCACTATTTTTTTGTATATCGCTTCAAGATCAACTCAACCGATCGGTTTGGATCGTATGATCTTGAACGTTTGCAAGATCGTTTGCATATCTCCTGGTGAATCAACTTGTTGACCTACAAAATCCACGATCATTTGTTTCCTCATCGTCACTTTAGGCCTTTTTTATCCCTCTCACAATAGGACGAGATCCATCTGTTGTTGTAAACCATGGAAATTAATGATCTATATAGATCATGTGCGCATAATAAAAAAGGCCTTTCGTCGAAGTTCGTTTTTAACTTTCTCCAACGAACATCTCCAATGGTAACAGAGTGTCTACTTCACATCTGCGTTCATCCTTAAAGGGAATCGAAAGGTTTTCTAACTCGCTTACCTAATGGACTTTCAATGTCAAGCAACCTCTTCAAATGGTTCCACTTACCGACCATAAACAAACACAACTCGATATGATAGCGATCACAATCCTTCGATAAGCTGGACTCAGCTTCATCCACTAACCTCAAAACACATAAATTGACTCGTTTCTACGAAACGTATCGAAAGTATATCACCACACGGCATAGAATCTACGAAATCGACTGTCATTCGACAGTCGAGTCTATAACAAAATTTACCGTCCTCGCTCCTATCACTAAGCTATTTATGTAATGTAATGACTGGGTAACCTATCACTAGGTCGAGATCTCCCTCCGTCGAGGAGAAAATAAAAACAAAAAACCCGCTCTCCCCATAAATCTAAATAAATTGTCACCACACTATATCGAACAGAAACAACAACAAGGGCAACCCTCATGCAACCGTGGACGGATCCTATACCTGCATCGGTCACATCTCAATAAATCTCTGTGCACAGAAAATTACCTTTGGACATTAAAAATGCACCCTCGATCGGTTTTGCGCCATCCTTCCATACCAATACCAGAACCAGCATCCTTATGCGATGTGCCAGCGAGAGCCTATTCAAGTCGGTTGCTGGGGAGGAAAAAACAAAAACAAAAATCTGTGAAAATCGCTGTAGACAGACAGACGAACATAGATAAAAAAAAAAGAAAAAATGTTTATATTCACACTGGCATACAATTTTCCACGTAATTCCACTTTTGGATTGATTCCCGGCCGCAAGGAGTTTGCTGCTTAAGGATTTAACCACAAATGGGCGCAATGCTGCGCCTATCGCAGTTGCAATCGCAGTTGCAATCGCGACTGCATCCATTCCACGTCCCATTATTATGCTATGTGCAGCACAGGACGAGTGCGACGAAGCCTATGTGGACAGATGGGAGAGTGAGATGAATTTGACAGGTTGCACAGTTTGCACAGGTGACTTCCGATTTAGCGGATGGTCCCCGATGGACCAGTGGGGAAAATCGAAGGAATGTTTCCTCCAAATACGGCGTGCAAGATGCCAATGGAGCGACGTGACTTCGGTGGAATGGGTAAAATGGGTAAAAATGGGTAGAATGACCAGAATGGTGTGATTGTGCAAATTGGCGTAATTAACTTGGAGTAATCGCGTGGATGTGGCTGAAATATATGAATATTAAGCTGGTGACAGTTGCGGCACTGAGCGGGCAGCTCTTATCAGTGAAGCCTGCGAAACCGTCTTCATAAGGAGCGCGTCAAAGTGAGGAACCCTTACCACATCACATGTATGTGTATGTGTACCCAAATGACGACCTCATCTGACAGCCAATTAGCAGTTTTTCAGCGGGACGACCGACTATCCGCCGTCTGGCGTGTGTGTGGGATTCGCACTCCATAAACCTATCAGCTATCAGCGCGCTGCGTGGCTTCGCAATTAATCGTTAGGCATAGTTGCCGGGCCCCCATTCGAAATGGGAGCCCCCCAAATCCAATCACACACTGCGCGCGATACAAATAAATTGAGTTGCTGTACAGGCAGCCTGCAGCCTGCAATCTCTTGCGATCTGCGCAACCGTGTAGCGTGGGGGCGTCAAAGAGATACCCAGCAAACAGCGTCTCTCTGTCCTTCGGCTGCGATTGCTGCAAGCTTCTAACTGGGAATAATCTTCATTTTGACATTTTTTTTCTTTGATTCGGCCAGTTCGACAATTGTCCGTCCAAATGAATGCCTCTCTCGTGCTGGCCATAATGATGAGTGCTAACAAGCTTTCGCACGGCCGAATATGCGGGAGACGCAGGCACCACCGTATACGAGTACAGCCTTGCGTCACCTTCCATTTTAATCGAAGCAATAAATTTGAAAACACACGCAAGAGGGAGCGGCGAGCGCGCCGAAAAAAAAATGCATTTTCACAAAAACAACGCACAAGAGTGCAACGCGTTGTCCGCGCAACACCGTACGGTCCCGGAATAAAACCATTAACATGGGGGTAATTTATGGGCCGCAATCAAATAAAATACGTCGAGTTGGACCTTAGCGTCAGTCCGTCGGTTTGTCTGCTCGGGAACATTTTTGTATGTACGTATACAACTTGGTGGCGGTGGCGCGCGATCGTTATATACGTTTTGGCGAATTTCCATTGCGACGCTCATCGTTCTGCGCGTCGCCGCTCGTTGTGTAGTTGTTTCGATTATTGATTGGTTTTTGGCGCATTGTGATTGGCGATCACAAATAACCTCGGGACTCTGCTCTCGCATGCGGTGTGTGTGTGTTTCTTTCCTTTTGTGGTACCCCTATTGCAGCTCTGAGGCCAAATTCAAATCCAATTCGAATTGGAATGCGTCTTCGGTCGCCCAGATCTGGCAGAGCCTTTACTGATGGAATGCCTCGCATATGGCAGTGGAGTTGGCTGCTAGGGCAATAATCATAATCGTGTCTTGGACTTTCAAAAATTGAATGGGAACTCCATTGGAATGGCGGAGAAGGTGTTGCTATATATATTGTGTATGATCGCAGTTGGTACCATATGGATGGAAACGAGGAGCAGACACAATTTAGTTTTATGGCGAGGCACAGTGTGAAATGGATTTCCATGTGTGCTAACACTCCTGCGAGATCAGTCTTTCACCGTGCCGAAGGTGGACGAACATTTGTTTGGCCAATTGGTTTTGCTTTTGCCGTTTGCTACTGGTACACTGAGGGGAATGAATGGGAAACAGATGGATATTAGGATTAGATCTACAGATGATGAATTTTATGAATTTATATGATCGGCGGAATTATTCTTTGTTGATCATTAGGTTGCGTCTTCTAGTGTTGATGCAGGTGCAAAACTTACAGAATTAATTGATTTAATAGTCGTTAGATTTGCTGAGCCTGTGCCCATTTTTGCGGCCAAAATAGAAGTGCTTGAAGTATCAATATCAGTACTCATTCCTGCGTATCAATATGTGTGGAAAACCCATCAATATCCCCGACGATCTGTCAATATCGAGCAATTTTTAAAACTGCCTAACAAGGTGCATCAGCCACTCCATCAATGTTCATCAATTGATGGAGGAATCCATCAGTATATATCTGTCAGTATTTACATCAATATTCATCAATATACTCGCTGGTCATGCTGAATATTACTGAAGATATCTAGCCTAGGGTCCCTCCGGACCTGTTGCGCCAACTATTTATTATCTATCCCAATATCGAGTCATCAGCAAAGGCTTAAAACATCCGTCAATCCTCGCAACAGTAGGCAATTCTGCATCAATATCCATCAATATCCGTTTTTGTTATGTGAAAGGGGTTGTTGTAGTGCGAGCTTTTGTTCTTTAGTATGGGATATGCATTGAAATTGAAGGAGTTGAGTCAGTCACTGATTTTCGGGTATAGTGAGGTAGCTTCATCTGGTACAATAGAATAGATCTTTTAGGTCGAACTGCCTATTCTACGCCTTGGCGAGTCAGAAGTTTTTAAAAGCAGCTTGAATCAGCCTGATGGCCACGGCATAAAACGGTCGCCTTTTATGGATATTACAGTACCTAATATCGTTTCCACACCTATTTGATTCTTCAAGATCGTAGTGACCTAAAATCGATCATGCAAATTTTGTTTAGATCGTGTCAGCCCAAATTGACAGTAAACAAACAGAGAAGAGGATCCTTAAAAAATAAAGCAAAATACTATAGAGAGCTCTTTTGTTTTTTGAGTGCACGATCATGTGCTGTGATCGTGACTGATCGGATCAGCGTTGCCTGTTGGCCCCTTTTTAAGCCTCAGAACCCTTGGCCCCCAATTTTTTTTAAAAATTATCAAAATGACACCCTCTTCAGTTTACGTGAGATTTTATTCTTTACTGGAAAGAAAAAGAATGCAAACTTAAACTACATAAATAAACATATATAAAATACATTTGTTATAATTAAATGTATTTGCTGCTTAGATTTGCTGTTTTTTTTTTTTTTTACTATATAAGTATTTTATATGGAGGCCCCCTTTTAGTCCCCCTTTTTGATTTTTTTCAGTGGCAACGTTGGATCGGGTTGATCAGTTTTTAAAAATTTACTTCCATTCGACTTCGATGGCATTTATTTTTTGAGGGTTCGAACTTTACTGATCGTAGATATGAGCTTGTATATTTTTTTGTTGATTTTCCAGTAATTTTTACTTTAATTTCCCAAAAAGGACATTTCACATCAGCGACTCAAATGCACATTTTGAGAGCCAACTCCAGTTTTATTTCAAGACGCAGCCCCGAAGCCCCGAGTGAATCGTTTGAAAATAAAAACGCCTTTGGGTTGCTCAAGTAGTGTTTACTGAAGACTTGTATACAGGGTGTCCCATAAACATAATCTTATTATTTTTTTAATTACTTTTTAATTTCAAATCAATGAGCGGATTTTAATTTAAAAACTTATTAAAGTGGTTTTTAATTTAAAAACTAATTAAATGCACTAAAGAAACTAAAAAAATCCGTATATGGAATTTTGCTGACAGTACTTCCGGAGAGCCTATGAGTACTTACTTCAGTAACTTCATATGACTGATATTTTGGACATCAAAAAGATGGAAATTTTTGAGACGTTCCTTCACAAAAATGTCATAAATATTATAATCAGTTAATTCGGAGCAAAAAAAAAAAAACTGTTTTTTTTTTTAATTCAAAAACTATTTTGCGTTGTCTATAGAAAATAATGTCCTCCCGGCTGCTACCATTTTAGGCCTCAGGGAGATTGACTTTTTTGAGACAGTTTTAATACTCGATTTATACCCCAGTTTCAAGCGCACCCTGTCTTCCACGATGCTACCACCTTAGGCCTCACAAAGATTGACTTGTTTGAGACTGTTTTAATACTCTATTTATACTCCAGTTTCAACCGCCACCCTGTGTTTTTTAAATCCAAAATTTGTCATCTTTAAGCCAGAAGTCCAACTAAGAGCTGACGAACCAAATTCTCTCTTTTTAGAGCTATAAAAATTGTCTTTGGGCACAGTGGTAATTATGCTTGACAGTTGAGCGAGTGTTCTCCGGTTTGACCCCCATATCTGTCGCTTCAACTTTTAGTCTTCATTTCTTTATTTTTACTTTTACCTCGTATTCGAGTTTCCTACATATCAAACAGAGCTTTTTGAAATTCAAGTATTTTTTGACAGCTTCTAGAGGCCCCCTTGCGAATTTATCCGAAAAAAATCCTCTCAGTGCAACCATCATAAATTCGCCAACAATTTACTCCCTGAACACACACCGAAGACCGAACTGATGCGAGACAATTCGTGCATATTTGTCTCTCTGCGGTGAATCGCATTCGAATCGAATTCGATTGGTTTTTCCTCTGGCTGGTGCTCCTTTTGTGAGCCACTGACACTAGACCCCTGCACAACATAAATAATCCACGTTTACCTGTCGAAAAACCACATATCGTATGAGAATTGACGATCGCAAAAGATGGAGAATGCGAATACGCCAGCCCATTCAGGTCCCACACAAAAGCATCAAAAAATCGCAATTGCATATACGAATGTCAATAGGTACGCATTTTTATTACTACCGTTCGCGCAGTCATCCACAGAGCTGAGACGCCCCCTTAGGGCCGTCGCAATTTAATTAAATTGTGCGGCTGCAATTTGCCAAACAGAGATAGAGGTCTCGGTCTTCTCTGCTCCGTGTTGTACATCTCGCATGTGTCACCGGCAACTGAACTCTTTGACAACGATTATTGCCCCTTTTCGCATAATTTAGTGTCAGAAATTGTTTGGGGCAGAGCGCGTGAAATGAACCGGACAAGATGCCGAATGTCGACTGCCGACTGCCGCTGCCGACATATCCAAGGTGACGGGACCAAAAGGAAGACAAACGAGAATTTATCATCGTCCAGCTTAAGCTGCTATAAGTAATGAGTTGTTGCACCTCGCTTGGGTTGGCATTTATTTATTTTTTTAATGCTTCGCAGAGGGTGACAAATGGACATTTGGTTCATTGGTTCATTGGTTCCTTTTTTCTTTGGCTTTCTATTGAAGTTGACATTTTTATTACTCTCTGACCGATGCCTGAACTGATTTGCAGTTTTCGTTTATTCGTTTGTTGCCAATGATTCATCTGTCGATTGTTATTGATTGGTGGTCGGGACTGCACACAGTTTGGCTAAATGACAGTATAATGTCATAGCCATAGTGCTGTCTGCTGTGTGCCAGTTTCGAATTTAATTTGAATCAATTTTGTGATGTATAATGTGTTGCTGGCCTGGCACTTGTTAGGTGTCCAGTTGAGGGATGTCGTTGTTTTATTTTATTTGTGTCAACCAATGAATGGATTCGCCCGGGCTTTGGATCGATGTTAGTGTCGAAAATTTGGCGGATCCGATTGATGTTTGAATGGGGAATTTGCATATATGTACTTAGTTGGTGTTGGTTGGTTGAGAGAAATATGATTTGCGCTGAAAATTTTTACGACCACAGGCTACGATCAGAGGCTTAACCGACCGCCTATCTATCAACCACTCTGTTGTCAAATTCACCTCCAAAATAGGACTGCGGGAGCTCAGCTAGAAAGCTACTAAAAGTGTCGCCCCGGGAATTCAGCGACCACCAAAAAGAACCCTACTCTTCGATGACGAAGGGCGGCCAACTCCTGCAGCCAAGCATGAGGCATATTTCGAAACACTTGACACAACAACCGTGGCCGATAGAAAGGCTGCTTTTAGACCTTTAAGCTGAGGAGAAAAGAAAGATCAAACTTCTACGGAAACACACCAAAATTGGAATACAAAGAAGCTTGCGATTGAGTCGACGAGGTGTTCTCCAACAAAGATTTTTGAAAGCCTTTTCTAAATGTAAAAACGAGCTGTCTCCAGGCTACAAAACTTAAGACGAAAACTGTCAGCAAAACCAGTCACATGAAAGTAGACTTTGCAATCGTAGCTGGTTATTTTTAAGAACGACTTCTGAAGGCGTTGAACGATGATGACCTCCACGATCCCGCTGTCGGGTCCGTGCCGTGTGGGTCATTTAAGATTGAAGATGATGTCAACATTCCGATATATCGGCATCCCGTCGACCTTACCAAAGTGAAGGTAGCTAAATTTCAAAGCAAGAAAACAACGGAAACTGACGATGAGGCTGCTGAGTTGGAGGCGATGGTCAGTCAGGGTAAAAGCACCCAACTCTTGACTTAAATTTGGTCCGACTTCACAGCTTACGTACCAAAAGGAAAGAAACCACTTTCTCGGAGCGACGTTAGTCTCTGCGACAAGACTCGACCTGCAATAAACTTTAAACACCTTCAAAGACAATCGTCAGCGACCTGATCCAAGTTAGTGCGGTTTCAGGCCAACAACGTCTACCATCAACCACATATTCCCACGAATAGCTCTTGAAAAAGGCCTCTAAACTCCAAATCGGTGCGGACCCCTATTTATCGAATTTAAGGTTGCCTTTTGTGGCTTATACTCAGAGGTATATCTTATATCGGCATCGTTACCATAGTCTTTGCCATGCCTTTGAAAAACTCTCGCTCCGCATTAAGGTCGGTTAGGAGTCCTAGGGCTTTATATACAGGACTGGGAAATGAGTGGGAGAGTTTTAAATCCCAGAAACTCGGGTTTGGGTTCCAGTCTTTTGTTACACCTAGCAATAGACTTCTTTTGGGTTGTACAAGTTGGGAGAACTCATGAAAAATATACCACCGATGACAAGAACGGACATTCAATATTGACCCTCAAGATACAGCGTCGCGATTTGAATACAATTTCGAGGTATACCTAGTGAAAGGCTTTCAATACCTAGACTATCAAGTTGTTTCTTTGCAATTGAGTAGCAAAGCTTAAACACCTTATACAAAACCCTTATAACCTTCTCAGGCCTATGACCCATAAATCGTCAGCCCAGCTTGTGTAGAAGCACTGAAGATTAGGAGGTACATTAAGGAGCTGAAAGGTCTCGAAATCGATGTAGAACAGTCAAGAAGACTCAAATTAATCGGCTGGATCAAGCTGTTTCTATGGACTCTTAAGGCAGATGAGTAGCAAAGCTTTAATACGTTGGAGAAGACTCTTATAACCTCTTCCGGCTTTGAGTTTTGAGCCGTAAATATTCGATGTTCGACTGGCTTTGTATCGATTTAGGATTAGGAGATACATTAAGGAGCTTCAAGGTCTGGAAAGCGATAAATAGACTTAGTGAAGAAGTCTCAAATTAATTGGCTAGGTAAGGTTAGACTCACGGCTTGGCAAGGCAGAGTATGTTAGACTACACTTAGACCTGAGTGGACCCATGGTGATGCTCTTCAACGGTGGGATAGTCGCCATAGCTATTGCCTTGTATCCCACATCTTTTGGTATACCCGAAACCTCTATAAGCTGGCAATTATAGTGAACTATCAGAAAACTCACACCAAATGGTTGTGAGAAGCTAGGCCTAGGGTCCCAACGGACCTGTTGCACCAACTATTTTTTTTTATCAGAAAGTTCTTGAATTTCTTTGAAGTTAGCTTCACAGAATTCTTTTCCTCAACTGTCGGACACAGAGAAAGTGCAACGCATCTTGATTAAAACTCCAGACCCCACCCCCTGACTAAAGGCAACATACAAATTGCGTAAAACGGTTGTCCTCTTCGAAATCTACCCCCCATTGCGAGATATTCAAAATGGTAGCTTTTATAATTGTCAAAAGAATGGAAGTAGCTTTTTCGAAGAATGTCCTTCAAACACTGGCCTACAATAAAAATTCTTTCCCTTCCGAAAAATCAAACGTCAGGTAGCGGAAAATTCCAATACTATCGCCATCTTTTTCCTAGTTTAAGTGTAAATCATCCCAAACCGCAGCCCCCGACACAAATCCCTTTGGAACCTCGCAAATGAATTTGAATATCTCTTACAAAAAGGTCCCAACACATTTTAAATACCTCTAGCTTCTCGAATTCCTCTCAAGTCTTGACCTTTTTCACTTTGATATCATAAATTCATCGACTTGTCAACACTGCACATGTTCACCAATAAGTAGTCTTAGGTCCAAGCGGTAGGCGCTGTCATACATCTGCCTTGTAACCCGAACTAGAGTGCTCCGCTTTAGACCCATCCAAACACTATCCGCACCGTGAATTAGCATAAGAAACTCGCACCGCCCATACTACCTAGATTTCGGTGGTCGGTGGACCTTTTTAGGTGGATAAAAAATTGAATTAAAAATTCTAATCAACTCTAGGACACCTCGTCTTCGGTTCAACATTCCAAACGGCTGAACCCATGAATCTTCTGTGCCTCTGAAGTGAACGACCAATTAAAAAATTACAAATACCTTCCGCCGATTCCGAGACTATACAATTCCCCGCTACAAATTCTGCTGTGCTCTTCATTAATTAGTGAATTTTTTTTTTCTTAATTAGTGCGCGTGTCCATCGAAATGGAATCTTACCTACAGCCGGCAAGAAACCGGTTAACAGAACAAAGGCCTGGCGGAGAGATAAATTCTATCAACAAGGGCGCATAATTTCCACTCGAACTTGACTATTTGACAACAAACCGCCAATCTAAATCGGGGGCTAAATAGACAGCTCTAACAGCACAGGTTAGAAAAGAGTCCGCCACCCAACTGTTGAGGGGGATTATGCAAAGAACAATCCGCTGGTCGCAATCTGTCCGATTATGAGTTCCCAGGCGGCCAGTATATGGATGATTAAAAAAAAAATTACGTTCTGATTTTAAAAACAAATTTACGCGCTTATAGCAAATTAATTTCCACATAAAAATCATTTGTCGATTTTACGACTGGTTTACGAGCTCTGCGGATGACACAGGTGAACTGTGCTCGTAAAATCGACGGGACGTTCGTGATTGGTCGCTGTAAATTACAATTTTTAATTTTTTTTTTTAAATTATAAAACCATACATATATATTGTTCAAATAGTTTTATTATTCCTGAAAAGCAGGACTGTGGGAATAGTCGCCCCTGACAAAGGGGAGCCACTTGATGTGAGGCGTTACGGTTGTTTGTAATTGATTTTGATTTACGAGGCAAGCTGTTCAAAGTAAGGAAGTACACGCGATGCCTTTTGTTGCTAAGACTTTGAGGCGAATGTGACTGCTTTTGTTGGCGACGTAATGACGTCATTCCGAGATGAGAGCAACAAATAAACGAAGATAACCGATGGAGTTATAAGAGGTCCAGTGTCGTTTTACAAATTGGTAATGATCCGTGGGACTATACCAGTGATGTTCGGTATATGATCGCTGACGGTGGCCAACAACTCTTTGCCAATGCCACGGACTGGACATTTTGTTGCCGTACGACCCTTTGGCATTCATGGACGCATGACCAAAAGCAAGTTAGACTGATCAGGGCCTCAAGACCCGCCCAACTCATAAACCTCTTGCCACAGAAATACCCACTGGATATACAGTCAAGGATAACTCACTGATAAATCACTCATCACAATAAGTCACTTACCAAAACCTACTCCAGTCAGCACTGAGTCCCACTTTTTGCCAGCCCTACCACTTGCACCCTCTGCAACTGAAAAATCTGCTTCGTGTCACAACAGACGTAGCAATAAAATAACTCTACAAGATAACTACCCGGAACTACTACAAACAACATCCACCCCTATTTGCACTCTCACAGCTTGCTGCTACTGCAAGAAAAAAAAAAAAAATAGGAAGACACGCGGCCACTTTTCCATCCGTGGGTGTGCACTGTGCATGCCCTGCCATGCAGCGTGCACAACTATATGCTGTTAACTATTCCTGCTTAATTACCCGCTTGATTTTTGCAATTATTTTTATCTCATATTTAATTCTCGTTTTTGTTCCACATGAGGGTTAGTCAATTGGAAAAATAAAAACGATGATGACGATCAACCCGCCGTAACATCCCTGTGTATACTTTGTTCCAACTCACTATTTAGTTGGAAAATAATTGAAAGGGAAGGAGAACAATTTTTTGTTCTGACTAAGGAAGATCTAACTAATTCAATATATGGACAGGGTGAGTGACGGCGGCGTGGCGACAAGCGTTCATTCACTCTTGACTATACAGGACTCTGTAATTAATAGTTGCAAGCTAATTCCTTTTAACCTTTTGTTGGTCGCAGCTCGCAGCTCGACTCTATCCTACCAGCAGTCACCGCCCACCCAGCGTAGTAGACTTGAAGCGGAGGGGAAGGAATGCGCTAAACATTGAAATTAGCTTCAAATTGCTTGCTTTCGCATAGATGTGCAGCAACAGTGCATGCAATTAATTTCGTTTCATCCTCAACTGTGGATTTTTGTTTTTTGTTCTAGGACTAATTATTAGAACAGTTCTATCTGGATGTTCTATTGGATGTAGCAGCGGAGCATTGTAGACAATTGCAAGCTGCATGCCCGGAGCTGTTGTCTTTGTAGTAAAATCCATCCAGTTACAGTTGAATATGTTGGTGGGGGTTCGGGAGACTAAAAACGCATTGACTGGTGAGTTTAAATCTTGTCGTCAGTCATTTCTTGAAGTTTCGAGGATTTTCTTCGATCCAAAAGGAAAGAAAACTAATAGGCAAATATTGAAATGAAGACTTGAGCGCTGAAAACGAACAACTCAGATGGAAAATGGGACTTCAAGACATCAGCCGCTAGACTCTTTACGACGATACAAACAAGCTGCCCATAAGAGTTTATCCAGTCAAAATGCTGACAGTAAAAGGAAACAGAATTTTCTTTCGATGTGAATTTTGGTCCTTGCACCAGCGTCCCTACGGATTTTGTTACTCCAACAGTTTTTTTATTTTTAAGTTGTACATAAAACATGTTAATAAAATAATGACAAAAAAGTTGGGTACTTTTTTTTTCTTTTTCTTTTATTTAAATAGTCACATCTGGGGTTTTCCAGAGTTATCTGGGGGGAAATATTTTGACCGTCTGGCAACACTGTTGCAGGTACTATGCATCAGGTTTCTGAATCGGTGTTCCGGCGGCCCTTAAAAAAAATATCTGTTAAACAAGTTTGAGACCTGTAATACAATTTTTTGCGGTTAAAAAAAACTGGTTAAAATTAACGAAGTCTCTGTTGAAAACAATGAGTATTCTTTGTTAAAAACTACTGGGATAAAACAAATGATCATCTAAATCACAGCCTGTCTGATGTTTATTCTTGATAGGATGCTTGTTGAAGGGGCATTACAAGGCAAAGTAATTCATAGGCTCCCATTTAATATGTGAAAAAAGTGACGTTGAAAACCCTGAACCCTGTGTCACCCCAGGTAAGTGATTGATACCCACTTAAGCTTGCCTAAAAAAGGTATAAGTACATAAATACTGAGAGAAACAATTTCATATTAGAAAACAGGTCTCTTTTCTCTAAGTTCCTGCGATCAGGTTCCTTTTATGGCAGGACTTTCAATCTTTTAAACTTGTTCTTCTCTTTTCTGTGGTACCCCAGGTAAGCTTCTATTTATTTGAGAATATTTTCTAAAAAAAAAAAACTCTTTGCTGCACTTTCAGCCACAAAACACAGAAGCACTGGAAAATCGCTCTTTAGACCATTTTTATCTACATTTAATTTCTGTTGTAAGTGGACAAGATTTGTCTGCAGTACTGAGTGGAATTCGAAAACTCTCGAGCAGACGCATTGACTTTTATTCGTTCATAATGACTACGCTATCTTACACGTGCAGAGGCATTTTTTTCAATATATCGATTTCGTTTTTGGTCTCTGACACTAATCCTTCGAGACTTATCTATAAAACAAAATTGAAAATCTCGTAACATACAAGAAATTTTTAACGAACAGTGACGAGTCTATGACCAGCGCTTTAAGGCAGAACCGTGGCGATAGGTTCTCTAATATGACGTTCAGTGTATTTCTCCAGTAGGCGATAGCTCTATCATTGAAACGGAGACGCAGTCTTCCTCGTCTTATCGAACTTTGGGCCTGGATATATATGAAGATCTTCTTGACTGGATAATGGAATAGATACCCCGGGTTAGCAGCATTCAGTATATTTAAATCGTCATGGGCTTTTTGATCACATTAAAACTGTGGCGGTTCTGATTCTAATTTTCTTCACGATTTCTTGAAGAGTTGTAGTCGAATTCAGGTTCAGTGTGCTCATATCTAGCGGGCCAGTGTGTTTACACACAACACATTTAATGCGCGCCATCTAGGTGTCAATATTGCACCAAGGTTTCATAGGAGTTAAAAGAAGCCTGTCGCTAATGCTAAATGAATTTATCCGAGAGTTTTAAAAATTTAGAATGTGATAAGATATGATCGTGCTGATGACTTAAAAAACATGTGTATCAGTTGGCCAACTTTTCGGTACACAATAGGCCACAAGGTCGCAGTGCACTAGACCATCTCTCTTATTATTATTAAGCTGGGCAACTTTCCTCCTATTGCAACATAGTACCGCACGCCATGAGACAACTGAACTTCGGGCCAATTCGTCTCTCGGATATGCTGATACAACTCAACCATGAGACAACTGAACTCCAGGCCAATTCGTTCCTCGGACATATTGATACAACTCAACCATGAGACAGCTGAATTTCAAGCCAATTCATCTCTCGGGCATACTGATACAACTCAACCACGAGGCAACTGCACTTCAGGCCAATTCGTCTGTCGGACATACCTCCTGATACAATTCAACCATGAGACAACTGAACTTCTAATACATATACATATGACAACACTCGTCTGTCGGACATTGCATCAACCAGGATTTTCATGGTGGGTGACTCAATTCACGCACTCCAAAGGTGCAGTTTAAAATTACAGCTCAATGCAATAGTTACATAAAAACTGGATGAGTTGTCCTGAAGATCAGTTGTCCCATCGACCATGCCGCGAGATGCGAATAAGTTGCGATAATTCCACTTAATTCGGCTTGACACTGTACCTTGTTCAAAAAGAGACACTAACCCGATGTACAACAAATGAAGACATCTCCCCTGAAGTGCTCTCCTTTAACAAATTGATCCGCCACATACTCAAATGACGGAAACAATTAATTTCAATTATCTCTCTATTTCCATCGTCATGAATTCGACTTCTTACATTCTCAGGAGTCTTAAAAAGAATTAAAAAAAAAAAGACGAACCATTTCTCCATACAAGGACCTACAAATCTTTCTGTGACCACAATATTTACCACACGGCGTGTCCCATCCAATTTTCGTCTAATCCCTTGTATACTCGTATGAGAGTATACGTCTCTAGAAAAAAAGGAGCTCATTTCCAGCAGCGTAACCTCACTTTCGCTCTCCCAAGACTCCTTGAATTTTCATCTACACTTGTTGGTGTCACAATTTATTACACACATCATGTAGAGACACTGCTTTTACATATATATATATTTTTTTTTTTCAAAGGCGCTCCCTGTCAACGCTTAGTCAAAGGATGCATGCCATCGCCGTCTGGCTTCCCCCTTTTGTTGCGCTGTCCAAAAATAGCCACGAAAAACGATTTTCCGTGATCTACGAGCGTTATAATAATCAGGAGGGAGATGCGCCCCCTCCTCTCTCCCTTTGAGTGCGGTGATTAATAAGGCTAAGCATGGAAAATTCATGACCGAAAAAGTTTCCTCCCAGCAATTGTCACCATATGACAAAAACGAAAACGAAAACGAAACCAGTGGAGAATACATTTTCAATGTCACTTCATAAAGAGCGGCGACGTCTTCAGACGTTGGATTTCAATTTTGTCTGGTGTGCGCGCCGGATGTTCTCTCGCCCCGAAATTAGAGCTCATTAGATCGGAGAAGAATTCCCTTCGAATTAAAATGAGTAAACCTAATCACAACAAATCGACTTATGGCTGGGGCTGCAGAGGTGGGGAATTAATAAATTAAGGGAGCTTTGCTTTTTTTTTTTGCTGGAGCCTACAATCGGGATACTGTGGGGATGGTTTCTTCACTCCGAGTGAAATGTGAAACTGCAAAGATAGGATTGTAATAATCCACCATGACAGTCGACATATGCTCTCCCACGGGACCACTTAGATGCGATCAACACTTAACACATACTGACAGCAATATGGCTTTCTGGTTGCTGTACAGAGGGGTTGGTTCTTGTTGTGCGTCGCCGGATGCGTTTCGAATAAACAAAACGAAAACAACTGATGACACACGGTGGAAGCTGTCGGAGAGCAGTATATAGTTGTGACACGAGTTGTCAATAAATTTGACGCGACTTAGGGTGGGGCGCGTAAATAAAGGGCTCAGAGTGTTTGTCTTTGATTTTTAATTCGAATCAGTTTGCCCATTCCATTTGACCCTATACATTCGTGTTCCACATTTTCACTTCTTGGCTTCAACTTCTTGCTTGATCCTTACCACATGATTAGACGGACTCAACCCTACAACAGCCAAAAGCAAAAACGCTGCGATACAACCCGAATGAACTACCCCTCCACTGACCTTGTTACTTCCAACACTATCTTGACACTCCTGCACTGTTTGTCGTTGGCAACTTTCTGCCAAATGATTGTCGGATCAGTTTTTGCCTCGCTTCAACTCCGATAACGGCACCCATATAACACCCAACCGAATGCCCTCTGATCCAGTGGGACACGGCCCAAGTCTTATTTGCCAACAACTGCATTCGCAACTACACTCGACTGCCTCTGAATGTGATTCCGCTTCAACTGTATTCCATAATAATGCACACTAATATGTCCGGAATGATAAAAGTCAACAACTGCAGTAATAACAATAAAACACCAAATAAACAGAGGCACACACTCCATCAGATTCTCTTCAAATACAGAAAAAGTGCCCAAGAGAAGGAGAAAACAATTTTTGGAAAGAATTCCATCCCTTCTAGGGGAGGGGGGGCGACAAAAAAGACTCATAACCCACAGCCAAAGCCAACAGAATGGCAGATAGGGTAAGACGTCAGCCAAATGGACTCCATCCGGGTGCGTTCATAAAAATTATCAACTAAATAAGCGGAGCGAAATGGAGAAGGACAAGGAATGTGGAGGGCAAATCGCAAAAAATATGAAGATAACTTCCTTTTCGGGGCTTTTTTTTTTTTTTTGTGGGGTTGTTGGGATGTGCGGCTTCAGTGAAAAGTGTTGTGCCTTGTGCGAGGAACGGCGCAGGATGTGTTTCGGCGAAGGAAAAACAAAAACGCGGCATATCCCCATATTTAGTGGATAATAAGGTATTTGCAAACAGAAATATTTTAACCCGCTGAGCAGTGTCACAGTGTGTTTAGGAAGGGATAGCTATAGCTTCGAAAATTTATCGGCATACAAATTTTGTATGTACAAAAGTAGATGTGTCAAAAGTTGGTATGTGGACTTGACAACTAGATCAACTTGATTGTGAGAAGCGTTATGTGAAAAATGACAGTGGGATGGACTAAAAATTATTTTTCAACTTTTCTAGTTCACAATGGGCAATTTTATATGGAAAATGGCCTCATTTTGAGTTCGTAAAATCTAGCCTGGACACTAAATATGATAACTAGTATCGCGAGGTATAATCCAAGACAACACAGAGCAGTGTCAAACAGGAGATCATTTTAAGGGGTTTCCAGTCTTTGAAAAATCTTGCCGGTTCTAATTATTTGGATATGAAAAGTAGACCAGCAACGTTGACAATTTTCGTCGTTAGAATGGAGCTTTATAAATGAAAAGAACCATCAATCTAATAGAATCGCAGTCTTTTATTTGATTTGTAAGACAAAATGAAAATGAATAATGAGACATAACAAATTCTGCAACTAATACATATTTTTCAAAAAGTCATCAAGTGCCAAACAGGGATGGAAAAGTCGATACAATTGTTTTCAATACAATTGGCTCCATTTCAGTACAATCTTACCACAATTTTCAGTTGATTGTTTAAAAAATATACAATTCAATTAATATCTAATCATTTTTAGTGTCGTTCGGACTAAATTTAATGAACTTTTCCATGTAAAATTCTCTATTGTGACCTAAAAAATATTCAAGGCGGAGGTTGAAAATGATTTTTATGATTTTTGAAGAAGTTGCTTGTATCGGACAACTTTTAAACATTTTTCGGACTTACAGAAATCACTGTTCTTGGCGACAGACGCAGACGTGGCTATTAGTTCAATGGTCTGTAGATCGCAACACAAAGGTACTTACAAAAAAATATTTTCAGTTTCGACTTTAAATTTTCGTAATTCAAAACAGAGCTTCCGGAAATTTAAAGTCAAGACTTAAACATATTGTTACCTCGTACGGCGTAAAAGAAAATTTTACCAACAGGATCAATTCACAATAGTAGGCGTTTTTTTAGTATGCCCTCATGATCTATATAGATCATTGATTTCCATGGTTTACAACAATAATACGAGATCAAACTGTTGCTGTAAACCATGAAAATCAATGGCCTATATGGATCATGCGGGCACAATAAAAAAAACGCCTAGTGATACTCGTAAGTGCTCCAGCTGCAGGGGTGAACTACCCTGAACTACTTGAACTCAACTTATGTTTCGTAATCTACTCATTTTGCATAATATGCTCTTTCAATTTTTATTTTTTCCTTCAATAACTTTGTGAGGTTTAATTCATTCATTGAAAAATTGTAAAATATTTACTATGAATTTAGTTATAAACATTTTAAGAAAATATATATGTAGGTATATAAAAAAAACCTAAATGAACGAACTTGTTTAAAATTCGAATTTAAAATAAATGAAATGTTATTTTAAAATGACTGAATTGTGCTTAACTTAAAAGTGCCTATAGCAAGCATTTTTTTTTTTTTATATTTTAACATTTTAACGGGTGATTTTTTAGCTGGTTTGGTTTTGGCAACACTGGTTTTGACAGCTGACGTGTGTTTAGTACCTTGTGTCACTGTCAAACAGCTTCAGTTTGGTTTGCAATTTAACCGTGGATCGTCTTACAAATGAACAACGCTTGCAAATTATTGAATTTTACTATCAAAATTCGTGCTCGGTTCGAAATGTTCATCGCGCGCTGCTTCCATTTTATGATCGGCATTCTCGACCTTCTGAGCAGTCTATTCGGAAGATTGTGACCAAATTTCGCACCAAATTTACTTTGTTGGACATTAAACCACCAACACGTTTACGTACTGTGCGTAGTGAAGAAAATATTGCGGCCGTATCAGCTAGTGTGACAGAAGACCGCGAAATGTCGATTCGGCGCCGTTCCCAGCAGTTAGGCCTTTGTTACAGCACTACGTGGAAAATTTTGCGGAAGGATTTGTGCGTAAAGCCTTTTAAGATACAGCTTGTGCAAGAACTAAAGCCAGCCGACCTACCACAACGCCGAATTTTTGGTGAATGGGCTCTTGGAAAGCTGGCCGAGGATCCGCTTTTTTATCGAAAAAGAGGTTAGGTGGAAGGTTAGGTTAGGTTGGGAGGGCAGTTTTGCATCCGATGCAAATTTCACCCAGAAGCCGTGAAGGCCCATTGTGAGTACCCTGTTTGTACATGTAAGGACATGTGGCTAACAAAACCACTTTGATCTGTTGAGGAATAGTTTTATGTCTGATAGAGGTACCCCTGCCAAGTCGTCCAAACTTTCGAAGAACCTAGCTCCCATACAGGATGAGCGGCGTTCCTGTAAAGCTGGGCAGTGTCATAGAAGATGTTCCACGGACTCTATTTCCTCTTCGTCTCTACAGCTTCTGCAGAAGTCATTTGCAAAAAGTCCTAGCCTTTTAGCCATATTTCCTATGATGCAGTGTCCGGTTAAAACCCCGACGAGCATCCGGATTTGGCTTCTATTAAGGGAGATTAGGAACTTTGATCTTTTGGTGTCAACCACAGGCCACAGACTTCGGGTTATGACGCAACCGATGGTGTTGCTCCATTGTTCCTTAGCCAGTTGTGTGGTGGAAAAACAGGCCAAATTTGAAATGCAGCAAAGGCTCAACTCCAAATTCAACTGCCCACTTCTTCGTTGAAATACATTTTGCCAACACTCAAAACTTTTTAGTACAAACACCCAATGCGACTTTACCGACCATATACACCCAACATTTAAGATCAACTTAATAAAACCCTGATTTACGGACCCCCACACGATTTGTTAACAAAAACTAACTAATTTGAACAAGAAAATTTAAGGTACCCCATATATAAACGAAATATTTTTACGGTACACCCAATTGGATACGTTTTTACGACCTCGACGTGCATGCGTAATTTTCGACCCCGCAGGGAGCGCGCTCAGCCCATTCAAGTTCTTTTCGGTTTCCTTCACATCATCTGAGCATTCTCTCGTTCTGAATTTATTTATCCATAAATTGTGATTAATAAAATTTATTCCGTCGGTCTTTTGTGTCTGACCAGTTTTAGTTTGGACCCGCAGTTGCAGCTACACACAGAAGCAGCATCCCAGTCTCACCATCAGCAGCGACATTTCGCGCGCTGCCGCGTTAATGACTTTCTTCATTAAACCGTGGACGGGAAAAGGAAGAAAATATGAACAGGGAGTAGAGGTTCGTTTTTTTTGCAGCATACTTGTGATAATGCACGGACCGATATTTATGGGAATATGATTATCGCATGCAATGGCTGACTTAACGGCTATGCCGCACCTGTGGCCGAGGAGTTCCGCCATCATCCCTATGCCTATACATCCTCTAAACGAAGACCGACCAATGCGCCGGCCATTCCCAGTGGATTAAGTTCTTTGTTCTTTGTGCCGTTGCATAGAGTTGATTCCCATTTTCGTTGCTCCTGCCAATGTAAATTAATTAATTAAATTAATTATCCTTGGACTTGTTCATCGTCGACCAGAGTCGCCCCGACATCGTCATCATCGTTTCTCTGACTAGGTCTCCGCCGGCGCATCTCTCTCCCAGCTCTCTATGTTGGTCATTAGTTTAAGTGCACTCTCGAGCTTATGCAAAGTTGATATTGATGCAATTTTATGCACAGCAATGAACTTGGTCGAGTTGTTAGGGGGGTGGATACTGCGCTGGAGCTGCTTTCCGGGCTACTTAAGCGTGCATTTATATTCCAAATGGAATTTTTAATACAAAAAAGCGTTTGCTCTCCGTTTTGTGTGTGTCGCCGTCTCACTTGCGGGGGTTTAGGAAAATTAGGACAGCGCGCTGAAATTGTACGTTTGATGATGCTGCCGGGAATAGCAGTTGAAAATTTGTTGAAATATACGCTTTTCTTTGTTGGTTGGTGGTCCCAAAGGAAGGAAATTAAAATGCAGGTCCACGCGAAGTTGAATTTTCTCTGGGGAAGACTGAGATTTGTCCTCTGTTGACGGGGGAAGTGATGGTAAAATAAATAAAATATGGGAAGCTGCTTTTTATTATAGAAGGGACAGGGCGAATGCTTAATTTTTTTTTTAATTAAATAACTCTGGCGGTGCTTAAGTAAATTTTAAGTCAGACGTTGTGGTCTTTTACCCTGAAGGTCATGTAGCTTTTTGAAAATTTAACTCTTCCCACTGGAGTGCAAAAGGAGGTCATCGTGAGATGTCACGCGACGTGGGAGTGTTAAATTAAAAAAAAAATTAAAATGTCCACGACTGGGTCGCACGAACTTGCACATTTAAAAAAATTGTTTTGTGAGGAAAGGTTTCGGAAACGGATTTTATAAAATCTGTCAAACTAGCTACCTGTTTATAAGCACACAAATTTGACACAATGCCCGGTAGATTTAAGTAGCATATCTCTCTTTGGATGGATGTGACGGACTACTAAGCGTCTGGTCCCAGGTTCGAGTCCCGCAAAAACCCCAATTCCAACTTAGGTTTTTCTCAACTACTCCATCTCTCACGAACGTCTGACAAACATCCGAGAGTATAACTGTCTTGAAAGAGCTTCTCAATAAGCCGTTTGGAGTCGGCATAAAATTGTAGGTCTCTGCCGTTCGTTCCCAAAATGAAAAACTCACGCAAAACGAATGGTTGTGAGAAACTATGGGCTTTTTATCTCTAATGTTGCAGAGATTGAGGGTTCATTTTGTCTGCCTACAGAAGCTTGCAACTGCCCGACAGGATCAGCCTTGGCAATGAATATTGATCGTATTCTGATTTTACTCTAAATTTGGATGGGGCTTCAAAAAATAGCCATACCTGAACTCAAACTATTATACAGTTGCCACAGAAGGCACCACTATTCCCATCAAAGCCTTCCAAACATCCTCAATTGAGCAGCGTCTCCTATAAAACCAACCTCCTTACGACACTTTCAATTAGTTAATAGCCCTCGTTTGGAAAATTTACCAACGGGGACTACCTCCTGACTTATAAAGCACACACCCTCACTCTCGGGTTTAGCAAAAATTATCCCGTCGCATGTCGAAAATTCGCAATACAATAAAATCCCATAAAATATCTCCACCCAAGCTAAATGCCCAATTAGATCGCCCTAAGCTGTCCGTAAAGTTCTTAAGAAATGTATATTAAAGCACCCTCCCCCCTATGGCGGACGACCTTTCGTGGACATCATTAAACATTCATTTGCTAGTTTAGCATTTGATGGGTCTCTGCCGCCCCGACAGAAGACACTCAAGTGACAGCGCTTCATCGTTTCGATTCGAAATTAATTTCCAACGACTCTTGCTCTCTCAATGCACTTAGTTTGCGAGTTTATTGCTACCCCATCAGTGGTCTGTGTATTTTTTTTTTTTTTTTCTTTTTTTGTCTGCATCCGAGGCTTGTCCTATACATCTATCTAAATTACTACACCGAGACGCAGGAAACTGCATCGATTTCTAATTTCAGATACAGTATCTCGAATCACTGAGGCAGCGTGCACTACAAGATAGACAAAGCTGGCAAGTCAATGATGAGAATGTGGGTTTTCCTCAGCAACCGAAGCAGCATCGAAACGGAACATCGTCTGTGGATAGGATGTTTTTTTTGCTTCTTTTTTTTTGTAAATAGCCTGGCAGCAAGTGCCAAGATAAATTACAATTTTATGGGAATTTTGTCGATAAAAATGGTGCTCTGGATGCGGTAAAGGTGTATCGCGGAATGAGAATGAGCCGCGTGATGGAGGATACACTACCGCGATAGAGTACACAACACACCCTAGACTGTGTATCACCTCCAAAACAAGAGAATATTCCTGTGGTGCTGCTGCTGATGAGATGTGTGTTTTTTTTCTGTTGCAGGCTGTGGGGTGGAAAAGAGGTTTTTAAATATTTTTTTTTATGATGAAAATGGGGGCAGGAAGATAGTGAAGCTTGTGAATTTTTCAAGAAAGAAATACCCCATTCACTGCTGAGTGGCTTCTACAAGCTAAATAAATCCTAAACCTTTTTAGACGATAGGTTGGATAGGCTACTAGGCAGTGAAAGGGGTATTGGAATACAGGGCCGGTCCAATCTTCAGAACGACATTCAGGGTTTTTTCTTTTTAATTTTTTATAATATCATACCAAAGACGAAAAATCGTTGCCGCCAAACAGTCTGAGTAAAGGGAACTTTACAATCGGGAACTAAAAGGTATGTTCTAGGTATGCCCAAATGCCGTAGGGATAAACAAGTCACGCAGACAAGGTAATGGGCTCGCCATTAGGCAGTTTTGAAATTATTGTTTTTGAGGGAACAACTCTTAACAACAACTCGTAGACACAGTCACTTTGGTAGGAATGATAGCTATTTCAAAATACACCACTAATTCATCATCAGATTCCTTGAAGTGATTGTTTGTTTGCATAGTTTGAGTTCCGACAGTCAATTCTCCGTATATAATCGAACTTGGGAAGACATTTCTGTTTTCCCCTGTCTGGAAATGAACTTGCATATCGATTTTTCTTCAATTGACCAACTGACTACCACTTGCGCCAACTGAGCGACGAGTACAAGCCCGCCTTCTGGTGATTAGATTAGAACGTAGGAGGAGACCAACCTCTGTACGTTGTTGTTGCTACGAGGTGTTTTTTTGCCAACTGTCGTTCCCTCAGGTCTTCTTTTTACTTTTTTTCGATAAGAAATTGTCAGGGTAACCCCCAAACAAGCGAGAATCGTTGTTAGTCCTCGCCTCCCCACTCAGTAGTTTTGAAATAGATTTATATAGTCCCTGTCATTAGTCAGGCTTTATCTAGATTTAGGGCGAGATAGTCCGATACTCTGTTCGTACTTCTTTAAAAACGATGCTGGCCAGAACGTTACACGTGATGGTGACCGCTATAGAGTCATGATTACTGACTTTTTCGTCTATCAATTGAACGACCATGATGTGCAGGAGCTGTGATTTCAACAAGACGGCGCAACATGTCACACAGCTCGTGCCACAATTGATTTATTGAGGGAAACGTTTGGTAACCGCATAGTTTCACGTTGCAGGCCCGTGAATTGGCGTCGAAGATCGTGCGATTTAACGCCGCTTGAATATTTGTGGGGATATTCAAATTTTGTATTTAAAGGCGGAAGATAGAGAGCTTATTTAGGTCTACCTGAGTATGATACACCAGCGAGTGGAAAGACGCCTCAAATGAGCATGATCTTCAGCTGCGAACTCTAACCCAAGAGTATAATAAATCGTCCGACGTCGCCCGAATGGTCTTCAAGTCCCACATCTGCATTTAACTAAAAGTCGTATCCAACCTCGTATTTTTCGGGTGCAAATAATTATTTCAGCATGCCATAGAGCAGCGTTTCCCAAATGGTGTTCCGCGGAACCCTGGGAAATCCTTGGCGCCAAACAGCGGAACCCTGTGGTTCCGTGGAAGGGTCAAACGGGTTCCGTAGAAAAAAAACATAATCGCGCCGTCGCGTCGCCCCGAAATTCATCATAAAACAAATTCATACACCTAGTCATCAGTATTTTTGTAAAATAAAAGCTCACGGACTTGAGCTAGAAAAGAAGTGGAGAGCTATAAAAATGTTTTATAAAACTGAAAATAATAATTTTTGTATCATTTATTCTTTATTTTCTTGTCAAACATAAAAATATCCACAGCGCGCTTTAAGGAACGATGTTTTCTGTTAATATCAACATGGGGGTCGGCCCAAAAAAGTTCGATCATTTAGGGTTCCGTGGCCGAACAAAATTGGGAACCTCTGGCTTAGAGAACTACGCACGCTGCATTTAAACTTCTTATAAATAAAGAATCAACCAAAGTAGCAAAGACACAAACCATCATATCCTAAACATGAATTGTCTGTATAAGAATGGGCTCAAAATTGATGAATAAATAATCCTAGCATGACAGAAAATTGTATAGACCATTTGAGCATTTTTGTAAGGGTTATAACCCTCTAAGCCTAACTCTGGGCCTTGAACTTGGTCCATTACTGAGCAAGGTTTTCAACTTGCCATTTTCAGATTTTTTTTTTCTTAGATTTTATATGACTTATGCAAGCCGAAGAAGATTTCAGGAAATATTAGCCTTTTTTCCACTTACCAACGGCAAGAATTGCACATTTCCTAAAAAGTGAGCGTATCTTGAGGCGCAATCTTAAAAGTACTCCTCACTCGGCGGTATTTTACATAACCACAAGAACTATTCAATCAGTCCCCCAAAACCCCATCACATACTTACACCAGTAAATAAGCTTAAAAAAAAAACCCCAACCCCTGATCGACGCCACACTCGCCAAGTTCATTTCCATCGAAACCATCATCAACAAAAACCCATCTCGCGCGCACGTCCCCCACCCAACCCCCATCCACATATCCCCTTTGGGTAGTAATCGCTGATAATATTCAAAATAAATTTTAACAGGGAAAAAAAGAAAAGAAAGAAAATATCCCCGGCAACAAAGAGAGCAAACAAGGAGCGGTGGCCACAGCGGGCGCGGAACATCAAGTGGCACCGTGTCGGGTATGTTGTTCCACCCGACTTGGTGGCTGTGCGGAGATATACACACTTCGATATCAATTTAAGGTGATTTTTAATTAAATGCCAACGATAAGGTTCCCCCCATAAAGATACGACAGGCAGCAGTGCGTCAGGAAGACACTGTAAAACGATAGCTCTCCGCACACATATATAGCATACCTGGCCTGGGCTGTACTGTACAGGAAATGGGAATAAAGAGGCGCTTTTGGCAGACACCTCTTCCGTCTGATTGGAAACATCTCTCGATGAATGTGGGTGCTGCCGACGATGGTTCGGTTGCTGCAAAAAGAAAATAAGTTTCTCCACCTCCAAGTGGACCCTTTTGCATTTCGATTTATGGTTCATCGTTACTTTTTGAAAACTCATTTAACTGCATCAGGGGAATCGACACGGGACACACTCCTTGTACTGGTTTCTCCCTCTCTCCCTCTCTCTTTCTCTCTTGTGGGTTAAATTGGAAAATGAATTGCCCACAATTGGGTAATTGATACGTTTGAGATATAGGCTGGCAGATAGTGCGCGCCCGCAATGTGATCGCTCGCTGCTACTTCAGCGTTCAGCTACTTCAGTGACTTTATGTGCGCGTCCTCGCGTGGTGAATGGCGGCGAACGCTGGTTCCGGTGGCAGTTTGCTGTGATTGTAGGCACTGATGGTGGGCATAGTGTATAAATGTGTGAAATTCGTAGCTCTGCTCTAGGGGATGACACGGCATGATGAGCGCTTTGTGTGTTTCTTCATTCAGATGATGATGATAATTATGATTAGAAAAGTAAACACACAGCAGAAGTTGAAATCGAATGTACATAGTGAGGGGGTCTGGCTCTTTATGAGGGTGGGTGCGTGTGTGCCTGGTGAAATATTGATGAGGGTGCACTGCGCTTGTTTATTTGTACAGTCGTTGCTGTCAAATAGTAATTAGAAACTGCCTGGAGGTACACAAGTGCTTTAAGAGAGTTTTCGTGTGTACCATACATCAAGTCACCGTGGCATCTGCTTTTCAGATAGTTGGATATAAATCGTTGAATTTATTCAAGTGGGTGTGGTTTTTGAAAATTTGTAGAAATCCTCGAACTTGTCGAGGTCGTGTGTTGGACGCTTTTCGGGATGAGGGTTAAGAATTTCACAATGGGATACGATACCCCGCCCAATACCTTCGACCCTTGTGTTGCGAATTCCCATCAAAAATTCTACCCCGATTAGCATATCCCTCAAGTAGTCGTACACCTCTTGCGGATTATAACAAAACCGAAACCAGCTTTCTGCTTTCCATTTAAATTTTCCTTCCCGTTCAACGTCCAATTGTTTTTAAGTGTCATCCTTTGAAAAATGGACAATCCGCTGTCGCATTTTTCACCCAGAAACACAATTTGCCACTTCTCCGTCGAACTTCAAGCCCGACACTGAATTTGCATTTACACAGATAAAGGAAGAGGCGAACAAAAAAAAAATTATTACAAACCTTTATCCTTTCGAGAGGTCTCCGGTCTCCGGTCTTCGGTCTCCGGTCTCTACGGTCTCGGGTCCACCTTAACAATTGGAAGAAAATTAAATTTCCAGTCGGCGTAAAAATCAATTTGGAAGCACAGAAATAACGATCCACTCTCGAACTTGTGTCAACTTTTTCTTTTCCCCCCTCTGCCCTCAGCATCTCGGTCTCATCAATTTGCGTGATGGTCATAAAAATGTATTTGTCCCGAGCTCAGTATGCTTGTACCTTGCTGTCCTCTCTCGGATGTGCGTCGCCTCCAATTAACGATCTCGGAACTGTCGTTTAATTAAATTTCGCGCATTTTGCTCGGAAAGGATAATAAAATCGTCATTCGCACTCTTTCGCACTGACCTTCTTGGCCGTTCGTCGAACTGCAACCATACGATTACTGATTTGAATTAATTTTGTAGTTTTGTAATTAAATGTACTAATTTCCGAGGACCACAGGGAGCTGGGTAGATCCCTTCTTTAGTGGGGCATTTTTATGTCCCTTTGAATTAAAATCGCATTTTTCCAAATTCAAATTCAATTTAGCGATAACGGGAGGAGGAAAATTAATGATTCAATTCGGCGGGATAAGAAAAATGTCAATTGACAGAAATCCTTATTAATGACGAATTTTATTCTATCAAGGGTTTTATTTTATTTTTTGTATTTTTTTGCTAAAACTATTTTTGTGCATCCCTTCTTGCAGGCGAACTTTTTCTCTTTTGGAGTATCTCACAATCACCAGTGCTGCTGGCACTGGTGGCAGGACAATCAGCTGCGATTATGGAGAACGTCTCCGATGATGTTATAGTGGGTCGATGCATCGCTGTGCTGAAGGGGATTTTCGGTAATGGCTCCGTGCCACAACCGAAGGAGACTGTGGTTACTAGGTAAGTAGGTGATTTATGTTGCATCATCGTAATATTTGGTTTCAAGCGAGCCACTGTGTACTTGCTCAATTTGCAGTTTGTTATGGGATTGAACGGTTTCATATATGGAATTTAATCGATATTGCTGTGGGGATGATGGTGTGATTTTTAAGGAGCTCTTCGGTGGACATAAAGTCGGGCGTTAGTGTTTGCATTTATTGCTTATGTGAGAAACTTTGGTTCGCTTGTAGAAAATGAATTTTGCTAAATATATCCAACAGTCGGTTTGTAATCTTAAAGATTTAAGAGAGGGTGAGCTGAAATTGTTGTTGAACTAAGCTAAAGCTGCGTACCCAATTAAGAAATCGGGTTCTGATCTCTGGGATGAACAATATGCGATTCTATGAGTCACTGATCGTGCGGAAATGATCTGACAGTACCCGATCAGAGCTATATCGCTGTGCTGGGAGCTGGATCGAAGGCCGCAGGCCAACCGAAATGACTTATTTTTACTGATCTTGCACAAGAGTCACTGATCATCGAAGAGATCTGCCACTGACAGTACTCGATCAGTGCTATGTCAGTGTCCTGAAAGTGTCTCTTACACCAACTCATCGAAGGTAACATAAACCCTAAAATGAATTTTTGTTGATCCTGGATAGGACTCACTGATCATCAAAGTGATCTTCCAGATCAACGTGGCTACGGTGTCTCTAAGGTAAAACATTTAAGGACGCAAGTCCATTGAAATTATTGCTTTCTGATCTTGCATATCAGTCGGTGATCATTGAAGGGATATGCCACTGACAGTTCTCGATCAGTGCTATGTCACTGTCCTGGAAGTGTCTCTTAAACCAACTAATCGAAGGTAAAAGGCCCACTGAAATGAAGTCAAAAAATCTAAGGACGCAACACGTGAGTGGTAAGTCTACTGAAATTATTGCTTACTGATCTTGCATATCAGTCGGTGGACATCGAAGTGATCTGCCAGTACCCGATCAGTGCTATGTCACTGTGCTGGAAGTGTCCCTTAAGCCAGCTAATGAAAGGCCGCAGGCCCACTGAAATGATATTTTACTGATCTTGCATTTGAGGCTCTTATCATTAATGTGATCTTCGAAACCAACGTGATTTTTACTGACGCGAAGTCGTCGTGATTCTTGTATCCCTTAAGTCATACAAAAATAATGCGCAAGACCACTGAAATTATTGTTAACTGATCTTGCATACGAGTCACTGATCATTCAAGTGATCTCCCAAAACAAGGTGGCATTCACGAGCGTGATTCTTGTATCTCTTCAGACAAAAAAGCTAAGGCGCAAACGCACTGAAAATATTTTATAATGATTTATGGTTTGAGTCGCTGATCATCGGAGTGATCTGTCTGATATATTAGGCCGTTCTTATTTTACTCAGATGACAACAACAGTTGCAATTCGTACTATTGTTGTAAACCATGCAAATCAATGATCTATATATGTAGATCCCGTGGGCAAAACAAAAAACGCCTATTGATACATAAATCATCGATATATATTTTTAAACTTCCTTCCCGACTGACCAGGTGATCACCAAGAGCGTCAAATCTGATCGTCTCTTTTTGTATGCGTCCCACAAGTTTTACTACCGATCGTGTGAGTTTCAAGCTCGATCTGATCATAAAGTTCGAACCTGGGGAGAAGTGGAGTATACCTTGTATCGAAAGATCGATTAATTCAATACGCGATCTAAGTTCCCAGTCAACTGCTCTTCGTCCGATCGTGCTTAGCTATTAGGGTCTCTTAGGGAAAGTCCCAAGTTTGTCATATAAAAACAATCGTCGATCATCGCTCCAAATACGGCAGATCAGTATAACATTGGTCCATATCGGGGCCCTTTGGCTCAGTTGAACTCGGTCGCAAGATAATCACTCTCAGTACCGAAGCAATGGACCCTGAAAATGTTCCTCCAGCCATGCTGAAGTCACGCATCATTTTGTGACTGTTTTGAGTTACATCTCCTTACTTCACTTTCCTAACATCACTCATTCAATCATTCGCACTAAAGTCCTTGTCCACACTGCAAAACAATAAAATATCGATGCCGCCTTAACTCCATCAACAACTCTGCCACATTTTCCTATTCAAAGAAACATCAATTTCTCGCAGTTTGAAGTTCGCACAGTAAAATTCTCTTCACTCTTCACTTTCAGATGGCGTGCGGATCCCTGGGCTCGGGGCTCGTACAGCTTCGTCTCGGTTGGTTCATCTGGTTCCGATTATGATCTACTCGCTGCACCAGTCATTCCGCCAAATGCTAATGGCACTAGCGCTGATGAAGATACCAAGGAGATGCCAAGATTATTTTTTGCAGGTAAGCTGTATCTGTATAGGGTAGAGAGTGAGAGTGGAGACTTTGTTAAATTGGCAAAAGCGAGATAGATTGGACGCTTTTGGGGATATAAAGACGATGATGGTGTGGTTGGTAGGTATCATCATCATCATCATCAATGTCGCTCAATCACTCAATCGCGATAGTACTTAACACCGCTGACAGTTGAAAAATGGAATTGTTATTGGCTATGAGGAGCAGCCAGGCCCCGCTTGATGTAGCTGGCCAAATAATTAATAATCATTGCAAAGTGATTTATTGAGCGAATAGAGAGGATAAGACGTCGACTGCAGCTGAAGGTGCAGTTTTTTTTCTCTCTCTCTTTTGTCCATAAATTTTTGATTTAAATGGGAGATTTGGTAATGAAGATGTGCAGTCGGAGTGTCTCTAGGGGAGATTGTGTTGTAGATCATTAAAAAGTCAGGCGGAGGGGATCCTAATTGCAGCTGGACGATGTAGTAAGTCAGGGGTGGTATTTTGAGTGCATTTTGGTTACCTTCTGCTAAGCGTTATCGTTGCTAATAGTTTTTGTTTTTCTTTTTAGCTGTCTGTTGGGTTTTTTGTGTTTAAGTGGACACGCAAACCAAGTGTCTATCTAAGAGGGGACTATGGGTACAGAGTGTGATAAAGGCATGCCATTCCGACATCTATGGAGTATTCGGCATACATTTACTCAAGCTGACAAAATTCTAGCGAGGTGATCCTTTTTTTTTAGAAAGAGTTGTTGTGAAAACTGGAATTTCGAATATAAGGAGTTCACGTTAGTACGAAAGGCCCCAGCTATTGAGACCGGGGTGTGCTATTGAGACAACACATGGACTTACTCTTCTTACGAGTCCGAGTGCATTCGCAATTCGCTCCAACGGATCTTTGAAATCCCAAAAAAACAACTTCACCCTCATTGGCGCTGGTTTTATTATTCAATTGCGTAGTCCCTGTCACTTCCTCATCAGTCTCTATTGATTGGGAATGCCATCAGGAAATATAATTGAGCGCATGTCAAAGTACAGCATATAAAGTTTCATAAACCACTTCGAAATGGTAATGAAAGAGCGAGTACCTATTAAAAAAAACCATGGGAGCAGGAAACACCCATCGGATATTTTTTGTTTTTACTTATATTGTTCCATTTTGCTTATGTCGCACTGCATACATCCAGGGAAAGAGATTCGACGAGCCCGAAACCTCACAACATTTTCTGAACATAGACGCAACTGTCATTCATTACATAACGAAAGTGGCATCAATTTGACATTCGCCCGAAATGCATCCCTGCTCTCCATTTAAAATATTGTTGTTTACCTTTTTATTGCATACTCTTAGGCATAACAATATGAAGTCATTTTTAGCTACTCTTCAAGAGCGCAGGTTAAAACTTTGACTGGTAGATGTGGGAAGAAGACTTATGCGTTTTTCCCTGTTTCATAACCCAGAATTAAAAATAATATTTAAAATTTAGAAACAGGGTACGGTCTATGGTGCGTCCGTTCGTAAAATTCGGCCCTAGCCCTATCCGTCGGTAGGTACGGAAAATTCTCCGCAACGCATACTCTTTCGGAGGCTCAAATTCCTTTCGAGGTATCCGACTTCCGAAGAGAAATAAACAATTGCAATGGCGCACCGCACCTCACTCCAAATCGTAAACAAATTTCGCAACCAATTTCTGTCGGAGGATATCAGCTGTCAAAAATTTACCAAAAAAATGCATTTCATCGCACTTCAACATAATTCGCCGATATGCGTTGCAAAATGTCGGAACAATTCTCCGAATAGTTGTTCCGAAGAATTCCTCGCACCAAAAATCCTCCGAATCGTATAAAATCGGAGAATTTTCCGTCCCGACGGATACCTCGCTAGGGCCGATTAACTAAATTTTGACATAAGTCGACTTATGCTGTTTTTCCTTCTTGCCACAGAAATATCTCGGACAAGCTAAGAGCACATTCGTAAATCTAGTTTTATTTTAAATCGACTCGAATTATCCGAAGTCTGGACTCGATCATCCTAAAACTAGATTGGTCAGTAACATGCCACTTTTCCTACTTTTATTTGCATACACGATCTGTCAACTTGGTACTTACTACTCAGTCACGGAATTCTTGACTAGATTTGTCGTTCACCCCTCCATAAACGTCAACTGAACAAAATCGTCTACGTGACCGATCTAGATCAAAGAATACTGATTTTCTTCAAGTCAGCCTGCTGTCAGACTCACTTAGCTAGATTTTTGAACGTCGCCCAAGAGTTTTGTGAAACCATGGACTAGTTAATATAATATTAATGGAATATGACTTCCGACTACAATTATGAACTGAATAACTTTCCCTTTCTTTTCCAGGTGAACACACCATTCGTAACTACCCGGCCACCGTTCATGGTGCATTCATCAGCGGTCTACGCGAAGCTGGACGTATTGCCGACTACTTCATGGGCTATCCAGAGGGATGTGCAACTATGCCGGACCAGAAAGCTACCGAATAAAAATAGCTTCTCAGGAATTCATATCTCGTAACAGTTTTTTTTTTTTTTAATCACTTCCACTTCACATTAATTGTATTTTTTCACTTACAAGAATATTTAAATAAACCGTTCCAACACTGAACGAGATTTTTCGTTTAGTACAGTGCAGTACAATCAAATGGAACCTTGTAAACGTCCAACAAGAAGTGGATCGTGCAGAGGATAATCATAATCACGCAGTCCGAAAATGACCCAACAAAACGTAAACAGAAACAGACGCAACTTTGCTTACAAAGAAACTGCGTCAAATTGGAAGAGCAATCCAATTTCTATTTCCAAATGTGCTGCATAATTCCGGGCGCTCTCAGTACAATGTTTTTAAATCTCGTAAAATTTACGATCTCAGTGGAGAAAATTAGTAGAAAAGAAATTACCATTTGCAATTTGGAATTGAATTAGGCAAATCTTTTCATCATCCATCTGGAAGTAAGGACTAATTTCCACGGACATTTCACAGTAAATAGGGGGCGAAGAAAATGAGTAAGTACGCCATACGCCAGGGACAATAATAAGCGGCAAAAATGATGAAATGACAGAGGAATGCTATTTTGTCATATTTCGCTCATTCAAATTCAATTTGGCACCACAAAATGGGTGGTCGAGTCGGTCGTCGGTCGTCGCTCATCGTCGTGGTATAGAACAAAGCGACGAATTGAGTTATGTGCCACGCAAACGAGAAGCACTCCAATTGGGTATTAATGTCGACAAAGGATCTGGATCGGGGAATTTGAAATTTCGCTCTGATTGGGTCAGACGGTCTGGGCATGCTGCTGGATGGGTAATCGGCGTTTTTTTGTTTTATTATTTTTAAGGAGCAGAGCCGCGTGAAAAACATAAATTTCATTCCAAGTCACTGAGGTTTCCTGTTTTTGTATTTTTTTTTTTTTTTTTTTTTTGTACTTTTTCCAGTGCTTCGTTTTTTTTCAAGCGCGTTTCAAGGACCTCTTCGTTTGCTCCTTTCACATCGTGTTGTAGCAGCGAACTTCATTTGAATAATTTATGGGCATCCGGAAATAAAAGAATTTTTTTTCTGATAGCGTTCTTCCACTTTGTGTTTTTTGTGTGTGTGTGTTTTTCTTTTAAAGCAAAACACAGGGTGTTTCATTAAAATTTCATACAAGAGTAAAGTGAATGTCGGTGTTATTTTTTTGCGTCTTGAGGATTGCTCAAAAGAAAATGGCTGAAAATGTTGAAATCCTGTCATCGCATTTCAACGGGAATTATATCTGATGTCATATCCTTTATTTCTCATTCGTTTTTGCTGTGCCGCCGCCGCCGCCGCCGCTGCCGCCGTGCCGTTGATTTGTTTCTTCGAGGACTACGAGTAGAGGAGAATTTATTTTGAAGGATACGCTGGGTGAATAATTTGTTGGCGTTTGTGTTTCGCTTTTTGTCTCTGTTAGGGTGAGCCGTCTTGCGTTTGGAAGAAGCAGTTTTGATGGAGTGAAGACTTTAGCGGGAGATATATAACAGGGTTTGCCCGCGTCCTTAACTAACCGGCGAGAATGTATTCTACTTTCACGCACAGATGGGTGTTTTGTGGTTACATTAAGATATGGCCACATTGAACAATCCAAATGGGTGAAAGGTTGACATTTTGACAGGTGATAGGATTGTTGCGGTGAGGTTAAGGATGGGCTGTTTTTTTTTTTTTTTTTTTTTGGGGGTGGGTTGTGTTTGTTGTTTTGCTGTCGCCTATTAGAGTACCCAACGAAATAAGTTCTTTGTGATGACTAATGTTATTCAATGGGAAATAAGTTGACCTTTACAGAGAGGAAGCGCCATTAAAACGTTTAAACTCTTTACCAGTCTGTATGGGAAAGTAAATGACTCGGTGGCTCACTCGGGGTGGGTAATTTACCTCGATGAGACTCGGGTAGTCCAAAATAACTTGAACTGTGATAGGTGGATCAAATAAATGATTGGAGTCAAGCAAATTCCAAACATTATTGGAAATGGTTGCCATATTTAGCTCAAAATTTAGTGAACCAGGGTTTAGTTTTGCCGTAGGACCGACATTTCTGTAGATAACTGGAAATTCAACTGGAATTATACATCTTTCTACTGCTTTTAAGGTATAGGGAACGCACCTACTTACATACCTACCTTTGGTGTCACTTTCAGAGGTCCTTTTCCATGACAAATGAAGTCCAGCCGACTAATTCCAAGTAGGAAGCAGAATAACTTGAAATAAGCAAGTTTGAAAAAAATAATGCTTGGGACCGAGCTTGTTCCAACCATTATAAAGAAAATTTTGTATTTTTGCCACGAATTTAAAAGAGTCTCATTGAGTTCCTTTTGTGTCGAAAAGACAAGAAAATGTTGACATTGTACGTTCTCAAGTTTTTATAAGATTGAGACGGGAGGACGAAGCTGTAATGGGTTAGAAAAATGTATAAGATCGGATTCACAAGATAAATGAGCCCTGTTGTCACTATTAGTAAAATTATGAACCAAAATACCTTTTTCCTAATAGTTCTAAAAATTAATGTTTGGGGTCAGGCTTGTTGCAACCATTTGTAAGAAAATTTTGCATTTGTGCAAGGTAATAGAAATTTGTTTCGTTCAGTTCTCTTTGTATCGAACAGGAAGTGAAAATAAAAACCAGAATAACTTGAGCCGAGTTCGGAAAAAAATAAATGGTTGGGGCCAAGGTTTCTGCAACCATTTATAGGAAAACTTTCCATGTTCTCAAGCTAATGAAAAATTATTCCCTTTTGTTTTGAACAGTAAGCGAAATTAAAAACCAAAACAACTCGAGGCTAGTTCACCAACAAAAAATGAATGGTTGGGGCTAAGGTTGCTGCAACCATTTATAGGAAAATTTTGCATTTTTTTCTATCGAAGAAGGACGCAAATTAAATCTTTATAAATACTAAAAAGTTTTAGAAAGAAGTTGAGTAGGGAACCTCTTGTGATTGGATTTTGTGTATACAAGCGGTGAAGCTACAAAGGACTGGAAAGGCATATGGATCATTACCTTAGGGACTTAGGGAACTTCAAAAACTCGGCTAAATGCACAACGTTTACAGTTCTTAAAATAATAACAGTGAATTGCCGAAGTGCTTAGCTAAAATAAATCGAGATAAATCCCACTAGAAAACAACTGCAACTATGCACATGCACACATTCCCTACAGTCATACGTGTCCTGGATCACCAGCTACCCTAGATAAAAAAAAACTTCGCCACCCTTCTCCCAGATACTTTGAAATTCGTCATGAATGTTGTATAAGGTGTCTCCCGCACCATTACAATTTCAGTTGAATGTAGATGGAGCAGATATTTTTTTTTTGGGAAATTTTTTTTTACCAAACAACCTCGAGTAATAGGGGATGCATTTCATTCAATCATTCTTCTCGTCCTACATTCAGAGCGAAGAGAAAAAAAAAACCCACTGCGGATGCCACTTGCTATCCTAAAACCACATTCATCCGTCCTTCTGGATGCTGTACTATACTGGAACCGCTCCGGATACGAATGTCGATTTCGAATGAAGCTCTAAAGTGCTAGAGCTGCTGATGATGACACTCCCTCTACATACGCAGACCCGCACCCACACCAAGCGCGTCCATTATTATTTCATTTCCGAGTGAAAATGGAAAGCGAAATAAATATTTTATAGAAATTTATTGTGAAAATTCTTTTAAATTGAGTGCACAACATTTTTCGTTGGATCTCTGCTCTGTGTATATGCGATATGTACGCGATCTACGCTTTTGTGATGTCATGAAATATTCATTTGATTGGTAGCATCACCACAGCTATATAGATGAATGTGGAATTCCGATTCCGCTACCCTCCGGACTAAGGGTTTAATAGGTTTGAATGGAAATTTGTTTGGTGAATTTCCATGGAGGCAAGTGCTGTTTAAATAACAAAGGAATTACTGGTCCCATTGGGAGTGGTTATTTTATTTTTGTGCAAAATTCGGCACAAGGCTTCTTTAAAAATAATGGCAAAGGTGAGGATGATTGTTTTTATTTGGTGTCACTGTAAGAATGCCGAAGGTATAGGGAATGACTGGATTTTGTTGATGACAGGGTGATCAGATTAAAAAAAAATACACAGATCGTTGAGGAATGTGTCTGTTTTAAGGGCAAATTTTAGGGGTAAATGGGAATGCAGAACTGTGGCGCATTTATCAAAAATAAGTGGTATCATGGGTGCTTTCCATTACCAGTTCAAATCGCAAAAAAATCAAAGGGCACTGATTTGAATAATAAGAGCGTGGAAGAAGAACGTGTTCGCAAAATTCTGATAAAAACAAAAGGGCTTAACCATTTTAATTTTACCTCTGTAAGGAATCATTCGACTTTGTGACTGAATTACTAAGAACCCACCTCAAAAGAATCATCAAAATGCAGTCGAAATTCCTAACCTCACGGAGGATCAGTTTGAAAATGACTTCTGCATCGGTGTATGCATATGACATGAATTTCCAAAGCTCAGACTGTTTGAAACAATATACAACCCATTTTATTTCATGTACCGATTTTTTTTAAGTAAACCGCATGGGGTATCCCGACCCCACTAAGACTTGCATTCGAGATAGGGCTGCATCAACTGGACGGTGTAGTTCCTTTTGAGTTTAATTCCTATTTTCCCCGAGGGAATACAAGTAAAACTCCACTGCGAACTTCCGTCCTTAGTTGACATAATTTCAATTGTTATTGAACCACCCTCCGCAATGCAAGAGCCCGCCTTCCCACACACTCCTAAGAGACATGACAACAAACGGTTAAAAAAAACCTCTTTCAATGCACAAAGTCGTCCTGCAAACAATCACAGCCGAAAGCAAGGAGGAACACACATAAACAAATTTAAATTGTCCACTCTAGCGACACTCACACTCTCCCTCCCCCTTCCCCATCCGCTCTCACTCACGCCCCATTCATATCATAGTAGTGCCGCCATTAATTTTATTCACGCTTGGCGTATAAACATTCGCCGAGTGCACGACAGCCCCCCAGTCCAGGTAATTGTAATTCATTTATGTGAATCCTTGTTGTTATCCGTGTTGACACAGGGAAATAATCGTCGACCGCAAGATAAACACGCAGTGTGCCGCAGAGGAAATTTTCGGAGAGCTACCAGGATCCATATACGGTAGGTATAATGGGGAAAAAATCCGCCATTACGTTTGTGCCGGTTTATACCAGCATATATAGCGGCTTCTGTGTCCTACGAAGTTAATTAAAAATTGTGACCCCCGCAATGTGTTTAATGCCGCAGCAACAGTAACTGTGGCAGCAGACGTTTACGCGCCATGTGACGGTGACGGTGTGCGCGCCACAACCAAGTCGAGTGTGCTTTTAATTTATTGTCGTGTCCTGCAGTCGTTCTTAATATCCTGTTTTCTCCTACGAATATTTTTGGTTGTCTATTTCGTTTGTGGTGCTTCTCATGAGAACGAGAATCAACCATCGCCAGAGCGTGCGGGTCTGCCTGTCTTGAGCCTTGACAAGGACACTGCCGAGAGAGTAAGGGTGTGGTTCTGAAGGATGCTGAACGAGAGATTGATTTTTCATTGTGCACAAAACAAAAAGAAAGGAGTCGAAATACAACTCTGATCTTCTGCAATAAGGATTCATTTTTGTCTGCATTTTTTTTTTTTTTTTTGTTAAGAAATGTCCTTTTTAGCTTTATTTGTCCTGCTGCTTATTTTGTGCATATTGCGCCACCGTATGTCAATGAAAGGAAACCATAAATTAATTAGAGAGATAGAAGAAAACAGGATTTCGTTTTGTATCCGATTTTCGGTTGGTCTCGTGTGATGATGATGATTTTTTCTTTCTATCTCTTTTGGATGGGACCTTAGGTGAGTGCAATGGATAAAAAACACATTCAAAAAATGGAAATTTGCAAAGAGATAATGCAAAATAAAAAAATAAAACAAGACGTGGAAATATACACACAACAGGATAAGGGAAGCCCAGGATTAATTGCAATTTGCCATTTTGTGTGACTGGTGGTGGAGATTATGTCGAAAGACCTGCGGGCGGTGGCTTTGAATTGGAAGATATTTTTAGACTTTATAGAATGAGAAGACTGCGGCATTCTGAGGAATAAAAGGAAGTCCACGGTTGGGTGTGGGCTTTCATTTATTAAAGAGAGGAATACGTTGAGGTATTCATTTTTAATTCTTCGTCAACAGGATTGGCAGGGGATCGTGAGCATAGAGTAGTCACATGCGAAGTAAGACCTTTTACAAAATGTTTTTGAATCCAAGTCTTTTGTCGATAAAAATATCGATAAAGGCATTTTAACAAAAAGATTTCCGCTGCTGATCAACACGATCGCTAATCCGAACGGTGTTAAATTGACTGGGATCTTCTTAGATATCTTCTTAAATCAGAACAGACATTAGGTACCAAATATTTCATAATCGAGACCTGCCCCTCAATTAGTCACACATGATTTTTCAATATTTGTGAAGATCACACGATCGTCTTTGGATCAGCCGACGGTACGACGATATTAAGAAGAAAAAATTACAGCAGTCAGAATCAAGCCATCTCTTCTATCTTCTGATCAGTCAGATTAAAAAAAAAAATAGTTAAACTTGCATGCACAACCACAATGCGGTTTTGTGCAAGTTTTTCATCTTTGGGACGAATGGAAGGGATCTACAATTTTATGCCAGGTCCAAACGGCGAATTGAGGAGCTTTTTAATGACAGCTGTTCTCTCGGATGGATGTTTGCCAGACGTTGGCGAGAGTTGGCGCACTGGAAAAAATCTTAAATGTATTTGGTCATTCAAATTGGAAATTTAAAAAGTCTCCCTACGAGAGGATCTCTTATTTGATCGTGATCTTCTTTCATTGATCGCGATTTGTTTTCGATATAATTATTGACACGATCAGGTGTGAAAAGCACGGGAAGTAAAAGTGGGGAGTATTTTCAAAGATCACCCAGTCGCTCAAGTATAAATATAAATCTGAGCAAATGGGAGTTAGGACGTGGAAATTGATCTAACAAAATATGGGCAACAAGTTCGCCGAGATCACTGACACCAAGGCACAATCAGGCTATTAGTGGGCATCGTTTTCGAATTCCATTGGGCATTTTATCGGTGTATAGAGACGGTTACTCGAGAGGCATTCTTATTGAGGATCAGTCTTGTGTCGGTCTCTAGCGGCATTTAAGGAAATATCCGCTTAGAGGATGTAAAGGGTAGGTAGGCTTTTGTGAGACCTCATCGTTGAGTAAAATTTTTATTTCGGGGCATGGTGTCAGCTGAAGTAAAGTACGCGAGTAGCGTATGGTGTTCGTTGAAGATCAGATGTGACGATGTTGAGGATCATGTCCGCCTTTGTCTGAAGAGTTAGAGACAGAATCGTGTTCGCTGAGAACGGTCTGTTTTTGAACGCTATATATTTAAGCTTTAGTCAAATCAGAGATGACGAAATCAAATCAGAGATGACGAAATCACAGCACGACCACAACAAAGCTCCCGTTCACGGTTACATTCAACTAAAAAAAATAAAATTGGGGTTTAGTTAAAAAACCCCTCGCTGGGCGCCATTCATCACTCACCGTCCAAATAATTGCCCACCTGGTCATTCCTGGCCAAAGTCACCAAATACCTGACCCAGTTTCAAAACATCAGCAATCAGCAATCAAATCGACCACCCCTCCTATGATGGTAATCTTTTACAAATCCACTGCGACCAATCAAATGCTTGTGTAAATTTCAAATCTAATTGCGGAACTGTGCAAAACTGTTTTCCCTATACCAACAGCGCAATCCGCGATGTTTACCTTTCCTTTTTAGTGGCGTAGTCGAGCTCCTTTGCTTCCCCAAAAAAAAAAAAAAAAAAACTACAAACACACCTACCCATACCTACGACCAGCAACCTCATTACGACCAAGGACCAACTATACCCAGCGGTGACAACCGCTATTAACAGTTGCCAAACCAAACTGACTGTGTAAACACGGTCCAACTTCATCCATTTGAAGGGCTTTGTAAATTTACCGATCGACCAACAAGGACGAAGGACTCTCCCTCCAAACCATCCGCATCGCTGTATGCATCTCTCGTCGTCCGGGTCGCAGTTCAATATTTTCCCCTTCACAGGACATATCGTAGAAAAACCAAACACTCTGTCACGCATTTGTTTGCTCTGTTTGCACACACTCACACATAAGATATTGACAGATTCCGAGGCATGGGATTTTTTTTTTTTTTTCTACGCGCGCACTCCCATCAATAACATATGTAAATACACACATCATGAGCGTTTCAGCTTTCAGATGCCAGGCTCGCGTGCATGCTTTATCACTGTCATAGCGTTTAAAATAAATAACTCATGTCGGCCTGGGGAGCGCCATCGTTGTGTGCAAGTGCACGTGCATCTCATAAGGTCCATTACGTCCAATCAGTGCCCAAGCCCTTTCGCGATTGGTGGCTCCAAAAACCATCATCCATACCATGCACTCCTGTGATTTATGTTTATTTTTCGGCTGGAAAATAAATATTTTCCCAGGCTTGCATCGAAAGTGTGTCCTTTATTTTTGAAGGATAACAAAATATGTGCATAATTTACATGAGACCAGGAGCACATCAAAGATTCAGAGGACCTGCAATAACATATACGATATATACATAAAAAGGACCATCACAGGAGCAGCTCTGTTGTGTCTTCTCTGGTCAGTTCGAAATGTATAATCAATGTTGGACAATTTTGCATACAGATGTCACTTGGGTTCGTTATTGTAACACGGACAAAACAAAAACAATTTCCAAACTGCATCCTTACATGCGAGTCCTATATACGAACATGGTACACGCTATATGGGGCTGGATGTTCGGTGCGCTTCATTGCTTCTATTTGTCCTTCATAATATGTCGAGATGGACAAATACACTGACATGTCGTCGATGCTTCACCGTTCGTGCATGCGTCCACTGGCATGTATGCAAGTGGATTGAATGTGGTTTTTACGAAATTCCGATGTAGGTTCCGGCGGCAAGGCTCCCCAGACCCCGAAGCCAACCATTCAAGTGTCATTTATGCAAACTGGACTACTGTCCGATGGACATTCCACCGACCACCCCCTTCGCCATCGTTTCGTTTACAAGGATGATTCAAATGGTCGCTCTTAGTTGGGCATTGGGTCAACACACACAACAATGAGATTCTGGTAGTTTGCTATACTAGGCTACCGTGTGGCTGTCAAAGTACGTATACGTGACTTGTTGGGCCAAATCACTTCAATGCAAATTTTAAATTAAGTAAATTGCAATCTAGGCACACACACACGTACGAGGTGGGGACCCATAGGCCTAAGGGTCATTTACATAAATGAAGGACACTAAAAATACGAGTGCCCGTTCACCGATTGAGGTGTGCAGTAGCAGTACCATCGTACTCGCATAGAATAACGAACGCGACGACTGAATGAACAGAGAATGAATAGAGGGGTGGGACGGATGGATGTCGTGGGCGACTGAATGGACATGAGGGTGGCGGCTCTTTGTGTAAACATTATGACAACATTTTGAAATAGGCTTCCTTGTACTTTGCTGTGTTTGTCGAAAGTTGATTGGAAGTAGAGGAAAAGTAACTGCACAAGGTGAGCAGAGGTCAGGGAAGACTCATCATATACCGATGCAAATGGGACGATGTAGGGCTTGTCTGTGAATAAAAATTCGTCAGATGAAGTTGGGTAATGTAGGTTGTCCCACAGATTTAAGACGGAGTCTGTGGTACAGATGGTCCATGTGATATCCCCAGCTGACCCAGAACCGGCATTGCTATTCCACTGGAGTTAGGTTATTATAAGGGGCCACTTTGCTGGAGCTAAGGCTGACAAATCTGTGCATCTCTACCTTAAACTTGATAGACTTCGATGAATGAAAAGAATGAACTGAATGAAAAGTAGAAGTGGATCTTCGGGAAGTGACTGAGGACAGAGGGTTAAATGTATAATCGCCTTAGAAAGGAAGGAGAGAGAGCTTGCCGATGGGGCTATGAAAGCTCGAGTTTGAGTTTGTTAAACCGTCTGAACGATATCGTTTTCGACAGCTTAATCACCATTAGAACCTATATTCTGCTCGATCTTTTTTTGAATGTCATCAGCTTTCATTACATTTGTGGGAAATGAACTCGAGTAAGCTCTCGAACCTGGAACCTTAGCACTTAGTTGCTAGATCTGGAGCTCTATCGTTTCGACGATTATCGTCTGAAAAGTTGCGGAATGAGTGCTCGATTTTTTATAGGTGTCTTCGACTTTTACTAAGAATTCGTTAAAGTGGGGAACGACAAGGCTGTTAACTGTCTTCTATACTGTTTCAATGGAGGCGGTCAAAATGTAGAAAGCATATCCATGTGGGAGGGCTACTTATTGTGCATCTTATCCCCTTCTAATGGATGATCGGACCATCTTAATGATTAATACTCCAGCCTATGGCTTAGCAAATTTCCAAACCCGACCTGTCCACCTGGCAACCCTTCCGACTCGGAAACCAACCGCCCACGACAATTACTCGTCATCGTTACCTACGATGATGCATTTTCCCACAAGATCTGCAATTCACCCTCAAAACCAATGTCCTAGCTGGGGCTTCCTCACAGCAGCAGGCCATCAACTAATGACACACACATACGCACAGCACAACAACCAATGGCCAAGTATGCCATTATTTGACAACGGCATGGCCTACTACTCCGTTTGTTTGTTATTGTTATCGTCGTAACAGAAATACGACGTGTGGTCTGCTAGGACTACAGCACACAGAGTCCAGCCAATGCATCTACGTTTTGACATCCTACATGCGTCCCTCTCTCTCTTTCTCTCTCTCTCTGATGGAATGTGTATTTATGCTTTATACTCTTGATTCTTGAGCTTGTTGTTTATAAATTCTCCAATTCTCCAAGGCCGGGAGCAGATGAAAAGGACATGCATGCCTAGACACTCTGTGTTCTACAGAAGGCTGTGGTTTGTACCTGCCATAGGTCATTATCGGACCGTCACTCACTGCGTTTGAACGAAAATGGTGTGTCTCCTCAAACGGAGCTAGATTTGAACTATTCCCTTAGGTAGCCCAATTAGTTTTTTTTTTTTAAATCCTCCATATTGACTTAACTACGAATGTGGACCATGAATCTATGGAATGAGGGCAAAGCCACCGACTCACTGTAGGGGTGCGAGGAATTTGCAAATTTCCAAAACCACAGAAGCAATAATAAAATCACTTGCCACGATAAATGGCTTCAGTCGTGGTTTGTACAGTGAATGGCCGACCGGGCCGGGTTAGGTGACATATTTTGATGATATTTGGGGTTTTTGGGAATCTGAACCTAGGACAATGGTAAAGTGGTGTAAGTGACAGGAGTGTCTTTAAATGGGGATGATGGTGTTGTCTTTTTTGTTGGGGTCCTTTTGATTTATGTGTGTTCTGGCAGAATCACCACCGCAATGGAAGGGTTAATGTTTTGTGGAAATATGGGTCAGAAGTTATAGGCATATAGTGCGAATGAGAGGGCAGCGCGTGTATAGTGCGGTTTTATGAATTATTTATCATCTTTGCCGCTTTGGTTTCGAACATCTTGATGAGGGATGGAATTTGAATTTCCTGCAAGGAATTCGATCCAAATTCTTAACGGAAAACGTTGATTTTCCGTCAATTGATTCGCTTCGCTGTGGTGAACCAGTTTGTCAGACTGGACTTTGTTACAAGACGTGCTTTGCTACATCTTCTTGTAAAAGGTCTGACAGAGGTAAAATCAGGAAGTTGTGAAAATCCAGTGTCCACTTATATCCTTTGAGATTGTCCTCTCTATATTGGTGTTCTGGGATGACAAGATATTTTTCTAGGTTTCTGGTATCATCCTAAATCAGATTGGGGCAATATTTGTACTTCAGACTTGATGGCCTATAGTCTCCAATAGAGCTGTATATTATTCTGCACCATCAAGATTTTGACCAATAAATGGTTCATAACCTGTGAAGGTACCTACTAAAAGCTTCAAAGTTATTTATTTATTTATTTATTTATCTACATAATTAACGAAAATCGATTTACATTTTATTTATATTTATGGCTTCAGGGCATCGAGACCATTAGAAGAAGAAGCTTCAAAGTTATCGAGTAGAAAAGTTCGTGTATGGAAGCCACTTACAAGTGGGATTTGAAGCTCAAAGAAGGAGCATTTTAAAGGTCCAAAAGCTATTCAAAAAGTTAAATAATATATAAATATTTATAAGTTAAAAGTTGGCGCAACTGGGCCGTAGGGACCTAGGCTTAGCTTCCAACAACATCCATTAGTTTTGTATGAGTTTTTCATTTTTTGCAGTCTACAATTTTATGCCGAGTCCAAACGTCCAACTGAGATGCTCTTTCAGGACAGTAATCTCGGAAGTTTTGTGAGGTGGGGTAGTGGAAAAAATCCTTGTTTTGGAAATTCAACTGGGGATCCTTAGTTTAGTAATCCAACACAGTAGCCACTAAACTAATGGTGCTACAAATCGAATTTATCATATAAAAATAAAGGGTTGCCCTGATTGAAAATCAAAGAAATTGTAATCTAGATCTGGTTCTAGAGTTGTAGGTTCAGCCGCCTACAAATCGAATTTATCATATAAAAATAAAGGGTTGCCCTGATTGAAAATCTAAGAAATTGTAATCTAGATCTGATTCTAGAGATGTAGCTTCTGCCGCCTACAAATCGAATTTATCATATAAAAATAAAGGGGTGGTTCCCTGATTGAAAATCAAAGAAATGTAATCTAGATCTGATTCTAGAGATGTAGGTTCCGCCGCCTACAAATTGAATTTATCATATAAAAAATAAAGCGTTGCCCTGATTGAAAATCAAAGAAATTGTAATCTAGATCTGATTCTAGAGATGTAGCTTCTGCCGCCTACAAATCGAATTTATCATACAAAAATAAAGGGGTTCCCTGATTGAAAATCAAAGAAATTGTAATCTAGATCTGATTCTAGAGATGTAGGTTCCGCCGCTTAAAAATCGAATTTATCATATAAAAATAAAGGGTCGCCCTGATCGAAAATCCAAGAAACTGTAATCTAGATCTGATTCTAGAGACGTAGCTTCTGCCGCTGACTCAAGGCAGTACAAAGCCCAAACTTGTGAAAGCCATAAAACCAGTTATTCAAAAGGAGCTATAAGAAATTTCAAAAGTTGAATTAAGACGCATTGTAAACCACATATTTAGGTTGCTCCTCGAATTTACTATTCAAACTTCAAGTCTTTTGACTTTCAGTCTGAAGTATCACGCGGTTCTTGGCAGCTCTTTTGACTATGGTGCTATTTTGCAGAACGCTGCTTACCTGCCCAAAGGATCTATTCCTCAACCATTTGAGAGATACCGCAGGAGGCCTTCGTTTCTTTGCGGGTGGATCTTATAAACTGCTTTTCTATCTCTCAGAAACTTGCATTCTATACTTATATCCTAGTTCAAAACATGCGTGTTAATTCGGTTGCAGGATATGCTACACAATAATTTTGAGAGCAAAAATACCAGTTTACCTATACTGCTTGCATAATGAATGCTGAAAATAGCTATCCATTTAGATTTCAACAACTTTCCATGCCGTTACAAGACTATCCCCTTGCAGCACATATACCCACCTAAACAGCCTTACTCTGAATATATAAGTGCCTCGTAACTTTGGCTAAGAGCATGATAATCACCATCGCCCATAGGACTCCAAACACCTACTACAACGTTTATTGGCAGCTATTCTAATATCATCACGAATTAAATACACAATTTGTCCCCCGCCCACCGACTCTCCTATAATCAAATTCAACATTTCTGCAGAGAAAGGTATATCCTGTGGCTGTCCCAGAAGACTTCACCTTTCGTTACGTCCCATATACATCTCATTCAATAATTCAATTTCCCACAACACATCTGCACTCTATCTGTCCGACTAAATTCAATCAATATGCAAAAATCCACCCATCTCGTCAGGAAGTCAACACTTCTACGCAGTTAATCAAAAACCTGTTATCCTACCAATAGACAAGTTTGCCTCCCAAAAGCCAGCCCTGCCCTAGTCCCGAAACAATGAAATTATGTAGGTATACTTAACCCAACTGGCCGCCCTCTTAAGTAAACACATGTTACCCGTGTTCAATGAAAACTTTATCAGCACACACACACACACACAGACAGACGGCCGCACAATGGAGCACATAAAAATATAAACATTATTCACATCATTAAAATTTTAACAGCAACCTGACTCTGACATATGCGTTAGCATAACAAGCAAGGTTCAATCGGCGGAACGATGAACGACCGGCGGTCAATTGAATATTCAAAACCTCAAGAAACATATACCCACACATAGAGAGAGATAAACTACACCCTCTTCTGTGGAATAACATGATTCCTACATTAGCAGGAACAAACAAAACCGGAGCAGTAGCCGAAAAATAGCTGTACACTCGTAAGTATTTAAGGCTTAGGCAAGTTTGCCGATAAAGGGTTCCCCGTTCCCCGTTCGCCGTTCGCCGTTCGTCGTTAGTCGTTCGCTTATGAAGGAAGAGGAAGACTATTCGTATAGTTGCCTAACCTCAAGATAATGAAAATCGACCTAAGGCAGTATGGGGCGGCCGTTACGGCTACCGGGTTCATCCATCCACTTAACACACAAAGTCAACATTACCAGAGAAATTAATCGAAACTCCGAGAAAGGGTAAAAATAGGACCCCTCCCCCCCCATTTGTCTGGGCAAAATCACAGATCCATTGACGTGAATTATCCTCGTCTTCGTTTCAAATTACACGCACACACACACACAAAGATACGTCACGAACAACTATGCGCAAGGGCGGGAAGGGTGAGAGATTGAAAGATTGGTTGGGTCTTAGTTTCTAATTGGTTGACAAAATTAATTTGCATATTAATTCATGGCAAGGATAAAGAGCACAGATATAGGAACAAAACGCAAACAAATTCCATCAACCTGCTCCCATCGATAATCCAAACAACAGTCTCATGGGGGGCGAACGAGGGTGACTCTGCTGGTTTGCCATCCGAGCCGTCATTGAAATCGATTTGGTAATTTTTTTTTTTTTTTTTTGGAAGATCCTTTCCCAAGACAAAGGGATCGATTTAAATTGAATCAGAAAACGCGAAAGGCAAATTAGTAGCGAGATAAATAATAAAAAGGATCTTTTTCTGCGTTTGTCTGATGGGCGCTCATTTAATTTTGTGGCTGAACCAGATACCCAAACCGATGTGACAGGTAAATTAGCATGATTTGGGTATAGCACACGAAGGAAGTCCTTTTTTTCCAGCTCACTGGGATTGACGGAGAAAAACTGGGAGACGATAATGCAAATAGTTTTGCGGCAACGAATTAAAGTGTAATTGGGATTATGTTGTGGGGAATTAATCTATGATAGGGTCGGCGCACCCCCGCTAGGGGGTCGATATTTTCTAAGAATGAATACGAGTGTCTGTTTCAAATTTGTTTATGGACGTAGGGTGGGATAAGGTGGATACTCGACGAGGGTTGGCGATTTATTTGCAGGATTGTGAGCCTTCGAGGAGAGTGTTGGATAGTTCTGCAGTTTTTGGGAATTTTTACGATATTTTTATCTATGCAAGGCTTTTTGTAAATGATGAGTTACATATAACCTCGGTATCAACACCTGGAATAGAGAGTTCGAAGACGACCTGTGAAAGTTCGTAAACCTCATGGTTTAGAAGGACATAGGTATATGGGAGCTTCAAGCACTAGGAAAACCCAATGGGTATGTATAGATTTAACAGTGGCAAATGGCGGATTATCTATCCCATCAATCCCGCTTTACGTATATTCTAACCTGACCTACGGATCAGTTGGTGCCTGCTCTTAAATCGTGCCAATGGAAGATTTCAGCGGGAAGCTCGTCCAACTCACTAAGGTTGGGTGGATTGCAAAAGTTCACTTTGACAATTTAGCCGGAGTTTTTATCGGAATTCTTCTTACAGAATGATCTCAGTGGTCATTTATCCCATTTCAAGGTCAGCAGAAGATTTATTTACATCGTTGTCTGCGAGTTTTCAATATACTTCGCTTTAGCAACCTTCGGTACTTAGTTAAGAGGAGTATTATAGATCTGGATCTCAACCAAAAAACTTCTCCATTTATCGTGGTCCATTGTTTCTCTTGTTTTACAGAGTTTAGAACCTTTAGAGACAACTTTCAAACCTAATCCCTGAAGCGCCAGTTCTCTGTCGAACTTTCAAACCTAATTCCTGAAGCGACAGTTCTCTGTCGAACTTTCAAAATCAATAACTGAAGTGTTAAGCTCTCTGTCGAACTTTCAAACCTAATACCTGAAGCGACAGCTCTCTGTCGAACATTCAAACTGAATCCCTGAAGCGCCAGTTCTCTGTCGAACTTTCAAACCTAATCCCTGAAGCGACAGTTCTCTGTCGAACTTTCAAACCTAATCCCTGAAGCGACAGTTCTCTGTCGAACTTTGCAAGTCTAGGTTCAGAAGCGACAGCTCTCTGTCAAACTTTCAAACCTAATACCTGAAGCGACAGCTCTCTGTCGAACTTTCTAAATCAATAACTGAAGTGTCGAGTTTTCAAACCTAATCCCTGAAGCGACAGCTCTCTGTCGAATTTTTAAACCTTATAGCTGAAGCGACAGCTCTCTGTCGACCAAAATGCGTGATTATAATTTCCACCCACCACCTTTCTTTGGTGAAGTCGGTTCGGTTTGTAAGTCTTTTCTACTCTGGACTAATCTAAGTGGATCTACAGTTCAAAGTAACAAGTCTCTCCAAATAGCCTCCCACCTCCAGTTGTGCACTACAAGTCTGTTAAAGTCCGCTTCCACTTGCGTCTTCCTCTACTACGTTGTCTCTCCTAGTTAGAATCGAAGACTAAGCAGGTCAGAGCCTTGAAATATTCCCCTATTGCATTTTTTTAACTAGGTATGTTGCTGTACAGTTCGCAGAGCAATCTTGTTATCCAAAGACTGTCAACGCGACGAGAACCGAGTATTTTACCAGGAATCTTCCTTCCATAGCGACTGAGGATAGCTTCATCCACTTTGGATCAAGTCCAAGCTTCAGTGTCATACTGGGACGACCGATTTCTTAAAAATAATCTCCTTGGTTATTCGAGATTGGGCTCTTCTACTCAAGAGGCCTCTAAGCAAAAGGTAAGAGCTGCTCTTTGTTAAATTTCAGCCAAGATGTCGAGGTTGCCAACGTCTTTTATGGCCTTAACAGCTGTTTAGCATCTAAAAGTTTAAATATTTTTTTTTTTATACGGACCTTGAAGCAGCAGCGAGCTTTGTCCATCGTTATAACTTAGAACCTAAATGGACGAGTTTTGTAGGCACTCCAAAACTTGACATTCTTTTTTACAGCTCCTCGAACTAGAAGCTGTTTAAGTTAAAAATCTATTGTGCGTGTCGTTTTGACTTTTCCAGGATCTGGGAAAATTGATAGACCATTCTAAGACCGCACTGACCGCGGTCAGATCAGGCTATTTCCAAGGGCGCTGCTAATTTGAGACGCTGAATTCAAAAACCTCTCCATCTTCCCGACCAATGTTACCAATTCTACTGCCATCTTTGACCCATTTACCCAAAGCCAAGACCCAAACTGTAAACAAGAATCCCACGAGTTCCTCTAACCCGCTATCTGTTGTTGTACCCATTACCGACAGGGACACCCCATCATTCCAGCAATCATGCACGCACGCACACACCAACTATTTGACATTGCAATTTTCCAAATAACGGAAAATCCTGGAACAAACATGCAATCTATTTCCCATTCGGTTTTTGTCAGCCTCTGTCTATGTGGGGGTTCCTTCATATTTTTTTTTCCCCATTCGACTAACCTCATACGAGTGGTGCTGTTGTCGATGTGAAAGGATCACACTGGCTATACACCACCACCAACTGTAATTTGGCGTCCAAACGCGTTTCCCTTGTACGGCGCATTGTTGCTAGATGACTGACACAATTCACTGAAGTTGTACATGGAAAATATTGCGCGCATTCTGACATCTGATGTCCTTGGAATCGGTTTGGATAAGGATATAAAACCGCACAAATTTCTAGTAAATTTTCCTTATAACCCAATTCCGTATTCATCTCACAGGATTTGATTGATGTTTGTATGGAATTTCTGACACAGTTAATATGGGCTTCTGTGGCAAAACGATAGAGCAATAGCAACACCAGCAGAAGGAGCGAATCCATGTGGAAAACGCAACCAAAGGATATTCCGGATTCTGTATATCTGTGTGCGGCCGCATTTTGAGGTATTTTTTTCTTGCTCCTCTTAGTTTATTTGTGATTTCCGTAGCGTTGCGCTTGGAATTTATGAGCGAAGGCGGGTTCGTTTTTTTTTCTCATCGTCCTCGTCCTTTCTGGCTTTCAACTGACACTGTTGGGATTTCGAGACGATTCCTTGCGGTAGTTAGTTTAGTGTGTATCACTGTGGATGTTGTTGTTGATGGTATGGCTTTTTATTTTAAGTTTGTGGCGTCGTTGCGGCCGATTTGAATGATTTAATTTATGACGCAAGGTAGAAAAAGTCTGGTAGGTGGTCGTTTGGCCTACTGTACGAGGACACGGGATTAGCTTGGTAAGAAAAACGTTGCATAGGGATAATGGAGTTATCGCCGAACTGAATGTGTAATTTTTGGATGATTTGTTCAGACAAAGTCCAAAGGGGTAGTGTGTCAGTGAATTAAAACAGGCGAAGTGAAAGTGATGGATTGATTATATACCGGCAGATGAGTTAGCTCATAGCATGGATACAGATGTGTCAGGAAGTGGTTCAGATTTGAGAAATGTTGCCCCGAATGCTGTTCCGGAATGAATGAATTAAGAACTTCCTGGCGCTTGGAATAGGATGTGTGGGATATAATGGATGCCATCGAAGGAATGATCGTTAGAAAAACTTCAGGGCAATGGCCTACTTGGGGCGGTGAACATCTGGAAGATGGCGTTCTATTTGAAAGCCTGCGTGTTTGTATACGCGGCTGGATATCACACACGAACAAAAAATGTCCAAGGGTGTGTCTCTCCCTCACACTTTGGCTTCTTGTTGACTTACGAGCTGGATTTTTCATAATTTCTTTTATGAATTAAGGGATTAGGTGTTGGAAAAACATTTTGTTCCCCGTTGGCAGGACAACTCTCTTCGGACAGGAATTTTGTCATCGTCAACTACAGAATTTTTCGCTCTATTCCTCTCCTCTATGTTCCTATAATTCAACGTTGTAAATTTGTTTATTGTTCTTCGCATAATCTTCCTCTAAGTGTTCGCTTTTTATTCTTCCGCGTTGGTGTTGATAATACTGAACGTTTGCAAGGAAAAAGACCGATGTCCAAACGATGTACAAAAAGTATAACTTTATTCAAGAAGAAAGTAGAATTAATAAGCACAGGTTACGTTAATTTAATTTAACATGTGGTTGGTAGACAGTTTGGCAGACTAAGTTTAAGTTCATTTTGATCTGTCGGTCCTTCGAGCCGGATACATATGTAATATAAGCTCAGGGCTTTTCCAATTTATGTGGAAATTCTTCGGTGGTGATACAGTAAGTGAATCTTACACATCAGTTTCTCATCACTGTAATCGAGCACAGCTCCTCTCTGAAGTCACAGCGAACCTCAATGGTTCTGCCTAAGTATTTCCGTCGGATAGCAGATCATTTAAATGTGAGACACTCATAATTTGACAGAAGAAACCTGAATGAAGCCACCCAATTGTTCCACTTTTTTCAGTTGTATCTGTCGGTCCTTCGAGCCGGATGCATATGTAATATAGGTAAGCTCAGGCGTTTTCCAATTTATGTGGAAATTCTTCGGTGCTGATACAGTAAGTGCCAATTTTACACAAGTTTCTCATCACTGTAATCGTTTTACAATATATTCTCGAAGCAAGAAAACTAGAAGCACGGCTCCTCTTTGGAATCACAGTAAACCTCAGTAGTTCTGTCTAACTCCGTCGGATAGCAGACCATTTAAATGTGAGACACTCATGAATGGGAAGAAGAAACCTGAATGAAACCAACCATTTTTTACACTTGTGTCAGTGTAAGCTGTCGGTCCTTCGAGCCGGATGCATATGTTATATTTCTCATGAGAAGACCAGACCACTAAACGGACAGACCAATTCTAAAATTTAAGCGTGTCGTCCCCTCCTCTTTTTAGATAAAGTTCTTGACCCATTTGATGGGTATGTGTATGTGATGCTTACCTCCTCTTGCGTTAATCCGTGAAGGAGTCATTTCATTTTCGAAAATGTCAAACAATTTCCTCCCTTAACCATGAGCAAAGCCAACAGAATCCTTTTTGAAGTGCCTAATCAATTGTAATACAACAAAGATGTCCGATTATTTGTACGATTTCAGCATCATCCTTAAAGGATCATGTTTTCATGTAGGCAAACAAAAATATATCTTAAAAATAAAATCAATATCATCGATAAAAAGGGACTCTTCCCCCAGCCACTTTTCCAAGAGATTGGTTTACCGAGAGAGAGGGAGGGAACTTACACCCATAACATGACAAACAAAATATATAAATTCTGTTAAATTATGTGTGAAATCTTATATTTCCCTTTTGGGTTCAAGGACAGTCTTTTTTTTTCTTTTTTTTTCGTATAAGTTCATTTTTGCATGATAACCCGAGCAAAGCTATCGCAACCCCTCGTCGAAGGTCCACTGGCGAAAGACATGAAAAGGACAATGGAATAACAAAAAGCAACAACTTCTGTGCGTCTTTTGGGGTTTCAAGTGGCCCCTAAAGTACCGAAAGGACAAAATGACATCATCTTCCCCGACCCATCCTTTTCGAAAAACCGAAACCGTTCTTCTACATGGTTACATCTTGTTTTGCCGATGAGATGACCTTTGCGGACGGTTTCGAGGACATACTAATAACGGTAATTTGGATTCTTAATTATTTGCGACAGAGGCGCACCAAAGAGACACCCATCAGAGCGAATAATATATAAAGAAAGTGCTAAATGGCACGGAAGATGTTTTGAATATTTTACGCAAATGCGTTTGGCCAAATCAAATCGCTTGGATTGAATGGGTTGGTCATTGGTCAAGGGATGCTGGCCAGAGTTTGAGTTGAAAATTGATGTGGCTATTGCGTTGGGTGAATGTTAGAGAATTGGTAAGTTATTTCTGGTCCTGGTGTCGGGTAACTTGTCCGCCCACACACCATTCGGAAGTTGTCCTTGCTACTTATGCATGAAGGCAAGGCGTTAATTTTTAATCGAATGGCATTCGTAACGGCAACCTGGCCGCACATTAAGTTGGAATTACATTGGCCAAGCACACAGCCGTTGAAGGCGAATCCCTTTTCTATATTTTTCTTAAATTGCAACAGTAGCAAAAATGCTGCGTCTACATCCAAGGACAATGTTAAAAAAGCAGGACAACCCCGCTGTAATATCTTAAAAAAAAAAATACAAGTACATCCCCGGAAACACCGCCTTTAAGTGAATGAAATTTTCGCTTCATTTTTTGTAAACTGCTAGAGCATATGTGCCAACTGACGAGCATCACACTGGCGCATATGTGTACGCGTATATTGCTCAAACTCTAGCCGAAAAAGGAAAGCTTAATGGAGGAGAATATTTCATTGGGCCGCGAGACTTTCATCACTTTTGGCACACGTTCGACCTTAGCCGGATGTGGAGGGGACTTTTTATATTTTCCGATTCTTTTTTCTTTTTTTTCGCTTCCCGTCTTGATATTTTGGTAACCCAGGTGAAAAAGCCACCCTCGCTCATTCATTTCACTTGTCATTTAGAGTAGGTTACAGGTACGCAAGGGGCGGCCGGCGGTACGGTGCTAAATAGAGGTTGGCGGGGAATCGTTGAGGGTGATTCTGCGGAATTTATGAGTGAAATTAAGGGAAAATTACTTTTGAGTTAAATTAGCGTAATATGCGTGCGTATGTGAGGTGGAAAAAAAACTGACAGACGATGGATGCAGGCGGATGAGAACTGAGAACACACGGGGCACATTTGGAACATGATTTTATGGTGGAACGTAAATTAACTGACGCGTGATGTAACTACCTACGGGAGTTTTTTTTTTTTTTTTTTCTTGGGCGGCGATAAGATTTAGGGAAATGTGTGTGCATTTTTTTTTTTTGTAACCTCTTTTCAGATGTATTTAATAGGGATAATGAGAAGGGGTATCCTTGGTTATTCGGCTTTAATTCCACGCGGCTTTCGGATTTCGGATCAAATGAAACGACAGTTATTGGGGGGGAAAGGTTTCATTTAATAAATGGCGCCCAATGTGGGGACTTCTTTTGAAGTAAAAGAATTACAATATATACCTTCTAAGGGTTATTCGTCATGGAAAATTTAATCAGTGCAGGATAGGAACTCTAATTATCATTTGTAGATCCTTTTATTCAGCGCTTTGTGTAATTGACACATGATGATAGCTGTCAGGGGTGTCGTGACGGGGAGCTGGATTTAGTGCAACATTTATACGAGACCTCTGTTTGTTGTCTTACTGATCTAATTTTGAGATAGTTAGATGTTGTAAGCCCTGCAAAACGGACAACCTGTCAATTTTTGGTGAAAAAAAATTTACTTTTTAAAATTGAGAGGTCCCTTTGCAACTTTGAAATAATTTGTTTACCTTTCTATTTGACGGCGGAGTAAGGATTTTGATTACTAAATAATTTATAAAAAAAACTCGTCGCTTGGAAAAAATCAGCAAGCAAAAAATTTTCTTCCAACTAATACCCGCTGTCACCAGCTGCCACAAATACTGTGTCGCATTTTTACCAATTTTAGGGGGCAAACAAATTTTAATTAAAAATATCCAATCAGAACGGTTCGCTTCAATAATTCGAAAAACCGATTTGCGCCCAAATAACCGACTTTCCAATTTTCCCTTAATGACTACACGTTACACGGTTATACATGCTACCGAATAAAACTCGAACTCGCACGGCCACGGCTCTTTTGTTGGGCGCGCTCGCCTTTTGATTAATTAGTTCACGCATGTAATTCATCCTGACCGTCGATGCATGACAATCCTGTCATTAAAAATTCCGCGAAATTTATCTCTCCTCCCATTGTTATCGATTCTTATTGCGGCTATTTTGCTGCTGCTACTACAACTGTAACTGTCATTTCGATATAAAAAAAAAACAACCAGCCAACCAACAGCATCCAATTTGTTATGGCAATATAACCGCAGCGTCAGTCCAGTCCGCTCAGGAATTATTCAACCAAAAATTCTGTTTTCCAAATTAAACAAAAAAGGACTTTGGAGTGATGTGGAATCAGCTCAACGATTTCTATTTAACGATTACGGGTGGAAGTTATTTTTATAGTATGACGAAAAAGTTCCGACGACAAGTCATCCCATCTATGTGGAGGCAGAGGCAGAGGCAGAGGCAGAGGCAGAGGCAGAGGCAGAGGCAGATGCATAGACAGAGACAGAGACTGCGGCAGATACAACTACTTCTACTTGTATTGAGTATGTACTTACAACTTACAACTTGCAAGGAGTGCTATTTGCCATCGTCACACAAAACAAAGAGCTGTGTGTGAAAAGGAGGCGAATTTATAACGGCAAAGACTGCTGCTCTTTGGTTAATGGTGACGCAGTAATGTGGTCGAAGTTTTGTGCGCATTAACTGAAAGTTGTCAAAAAACCGAAAACTTTTTTATGATGGATCTTTTTTTTTTTGTCGACAAAACGACGAAAAGATATTTTCATTCGCGCTCGTCGTAAATACTGAAAAGAGAGAGAGAGAGTAAGAGAGAGATATTCATCACGCAGCCATAAAGTGGAGAGGAAGTACTTATATTTTGAAAACAAAACTTGTTGGCTAAGTAAAGGAATTATCATAACATGGGCGAGTTTAATGACCGAAGAAGAAAGTTTTGATGACCCTTTACGAAATGGAAGTGCCACGGTGAGTGGGTATTAAGGTTTTTAGCTAAACTCGTGAAAACTTCAAGCATAAGAGAGCTCGGGTGGTGAAAAATCAGAGTCACTTCTGTGGTAATAACGCGCGGTCAGGGTTATGGCGGTTTTATTTAAAGGGATTTTGGTTAACTTCATCACGATAGCTACGAGCTCTGGTTAAGGTATCGAAAAATAGTTGGCTTTGATCAGGAAAGTCACTTGTCTTTTTGTACTCCTCTCCAAGTGGATTGTTTGGATATGATTCACGACACTCACCTATATAAGAAAAATAGGTTCCCTTTTCTCAGTTTAGCTAGTAGAAGTTCTCCTTAAAAGTTGTTTCAATTCAACTATTTGCAGGACGTTTTGTTAATAGGAAAACACATAGTGGCACACTCCTCCAGCGGGGCGCCTCCGAAAGTCATCAATATCTCCGCCAGTAGACGATTTAAAAATTTGTAAACAAAATTGTGAAAGTGCCTTTAGTTCTGTCAAAAACATGTCGTAAATTTTAGCAGTCAAGCAGCAAACTCATGGAAAATGAGACGCAAATTTAGTAGCATACCTATTTTAATTTTCTGCGGATCAGTTCTTGAGATTTTTGTATACCAAAGTCTTAGGTTAGGTTAGGAACACGGGTGTTTAGAGCAGGATGAGACCAAGAATATCTCATTTAGGTCCTCGTGGACCCATTGTGATGAACTTTTTTGTGGGTAACCGTTGGTGTTAGATCGGTGGTCTCCATCGCTTATCCTTCTGTGGTTACCTGACGCTGTCTAGGATATCCCGATGTCCTCCGAAACCTGTAAGGATCTGACATCGAGCCATCAGAAAGTTCACGTTCGTCATGGAACAATAGCTTCCAATTGTTCTGTTCCTCAAGTGAACAGAGCCTCGGGCAATAACAAAGGAAGTGAAGTGTAAAAGTAAAAAAGTTTAGAAGTAAAAAAGTAAAAAAAAGAAGAGACAAACGGGCCAACTCTGACAGTGTTAGTTGAGGCACTTTCGACCTGATGTCGTTTAAAGTTCCTTTTCTTTATCAGTTTATAAAAAACAGCTGTTAAATAAGCTGTTAATTTTAAAACGGTTTCTTATTGTTATAGCCAATTATTCGCCTTTGCAAAGCATACTTGCAGCTGTTATAGACGAGGTTGAAAGAAAGGTTCTGTATGCGAATTACCTGAACAAAATTATTGCTCAAATACGAGGGAAATAAGAAAAAGAAGAAAAACGATTTTTTTTCTATTAACAAAATTAAATGCGTGGTTTATCAAAGAAGGCTTTTGGAGAATAGAACAGGAAGAGAATGATTAAAGACGTCGTCAAAAAAAAAAAATTAACAAAAATTTGTAGACAAAAAATTTTGATGTGATAGGGCACAAACAGTTTCCGCAGGGGAAAAATATCCCGTGAAAAAAAAACGACGCTCATAGTACTTTTCAGGAATGAAGATGAAGGCCCAGTAGGCCGGCTTATGATGCCGTCCAAGAGCAGTTTGATTCCAAAATGTATCCAGTTCAGTGTCAATAAATATCTTACCAAGTTTTTCAAACAAAATAAGAGCTAGAGCTTTAAAGTTGTTTTTAAAATCGCTTCCAAAATTCACTTAGGACCTTTTAAAAGCCTGTGAGCTTGTGTGCTTCAGTCTTGTCTAAATAAAAATAATGGCTAGAAGAGACTGAATGAAAGAAAATCCAAGAACACGGAATATTATACAATATTCATGCATTTGGACATAAAAAATTAAATCGTTAAAAATAAATTTAAAAAAAAAATCTAAAACTCAGTCAGTAAGTTGGCAAAATTCCATTTTACAAGATCACGTTCAAGAACAATTGAAAAATGAAACAAAATTCGAAAGTATGAAATTTTTAGTTCGGGGGATGCCATCTCAGACTCTATATCTGCCTTCGACTTGCGAAAGCTTAAGGCCAGTAGGTCATAAGTAAGAGATTTTTCTAAGGGTAGCAATCCCGGCTCCTTTCCTTTCGTAAATTATCCACTTTTGAGGGTTTTTGAAGTATTTTTAAGTCGTTGGCTTAGTACTTTCCACACGAATTGTAAAGAGTAAGAAAATAACGACTAAAATCTATAGTGTGCATTTGACACACCAGAGTCTTTTGTGCTCAATTTTTTCAGACTTCCGCATTTCCGTATAGCTGGGTCCTTGTTTAGAAGTTCTAGAAATTTAGCTATTTTCAGGTCGAGTTTGGCTATGTATACGAGATGAAGGTATTTGGTTTCTTTTCAGCTCTATTATGTCATACAATTTCTGAATTTCTTGATAGCTTTTTAAAAATTTAAGACAAATGGAAATTCTTTTGAAAATACGACAGAAACTATCTTTGACATTCTGTTATCTTTGAAAACATTAAGATATACTGTTTCAGTAGTTCTGCATTCCTTCAAGCAAGAATTCCAGTACCTAAACTGAGTTTGAGACCTTTCGAAAATCAAAGATATAACTTTGATTGGTTTTTGTGATAGCTCTGAAAAATGTCTCAGAAAACTCAACAGTTTACCAACTGTTAACAATAATTAAATAGTTGGCGCAACAGGTCTGGAGGCCTAGCTTCTCACAACCATTTGTTTTGTGTGAGTTTGTCATTTTTGGGACGAATAGAAGGGATCTACAATTTTATGCCGAATCCAAAGTGCTAATTGAGAAGCTCCTTCATAACAGGTTATACTTTTGGATGTTTGTCAGATGTTCGCAAGAGGTGGCGTAGTGGAAAAAAGTTGGAATTTGTTTTTTTTTTTTTTGGATTCAATTCTGAGACTCCTAGCTTAGTAGTCCAACATACGAACCAGTAGCCACTGCGCCTACTTTTTTTTCCAACTCCAAATCTCAATTGTTGACAGATTTGGGTATCTTCATATGAGAAGGTGCTTAGGTAGTTTATTTTTTTCGTTGTCCAATTTTTTAAAAACTGATTAAGAACAACAAAAGTCTGTTTACTATATACATTTAACAAAAAATTAATTAAAACTCATTGTCCATGAATTTAAACGGCAATTTAAGACGACAAGTCGTGTATTTAAAGCCCCATCAAACTTTTTATGCCGCAAAGCTTAACTTGCGAACTTTCAGGCCTTGTGACGCGATCCAATTGATATTTCTTAATATCATAGGGTGCCCAGTTCGAATTTGTTAGGTTCCTTCTATCGCACAAATGCTTCAACAAACGAATGGTTCTGTGAAGCTATTCTTGGAATCTCATGTGGACATTGGACAAGTTCATGCTGCATCAACAATTTATTTGAATTTCTTGTAGTACCCCTATTGACTGAACAGAAACAGATTAAAATGAAGCCTCGCGAATATAACTTCCCCAACGTTAAACTGCATTTCGAATAATAACCCACCACTGCAAAGCCAACAGACAGTTGGGTTCGCAACTGACATCCGCCACCATTGGTTAAACCCCCCCGTCTGAACCATTTCCATACTCGCCGCAAGCCTTTCGAGACTTGTTCCTATACAAATCCGCGACAAAGACCTCATAGTATGCGCTCGACTACCCACCTTCACTCACTTCTTTGGCAGAGATGTATGAAATTAACAAAAACCCAAAATGAATATACAAAACCACTTCAGACACAGACACCGCACAGCCAAAGAGAAACGATAGACACTCGAGGCGTTGAGTCAGCTAAAAAACATCCTCATGAATTTCTAAGCAACAGAAAAAAAGAAAAAAACAACCACCGGTCTCCAAGGTCGTTCCACTCTATATCCTCCAACATTTGCATGTGGAATACATTTTCCATAACAACAATGAAACTACCGCAGGGATCAAACTAAACAGTGCAAGAGCGTGTGCTCTCTCCCACCAATGCTGCGACTTTCATAGCGCAATATTGACGTTTGCCATCAAAAACTTATTCGCCAAACAGCTCTCGGAAAGTTTGCACGAATTCATAATCTCCCTCGATGGGAATCGACAGCAGCGGTACCACCAGCAACCAGCAGCAGCATCAACAGCAAGAAAGAAGCAAACTATCCGGAATACGAATACGGAATACCCTTACCATCCTGCAAATGCTATATCAACTTTGTAATGTCCTGCAATTAAGTATACGATTCAAGTGGGGCATCCTGAACCATGCTGCTGCCGCCTCGGTCCAGTGCGATGGTCATAAACATGTTAATTTCTTTATTGCGAGTCAAGATCCTTGGGCGAACACAAAACGAACCCTTGAGACGGTTAATGGCTGCCGAACAAGCTGTGGCGGGTTGGATGCTAGAAGGATGCTAATTACTTTCACGAGGTCGATTTCGCACCAGGGTCGGTCCCCCACCCGAAAAAGGGCAAGCAGTCAACAAGGAAATGGCAAGTGAATTACAAGAAGTCGATTGTGAGGTGGGGCTAAGGACAAGACTGTATGCATGGTGATGGTCATGCTCCTAGTTGTAGGGGACCACCTCTGTGCGGTGCGGTTTTTATGAGTTTTCTCTTTCAATTTTTGAAGAAAAAAGGACTCCAAGCAGATTGCTCACCTATTTAAAAAGCCACAGGTAGATGATCAACTCCCACTATCAACCGTGTAAGACGCTGCCATCTAACTTCAATAAATCAACTAAGGATACACAGTGACCCGTGCAACTATAACGAATTCCAGTCCCGACAGTGTGACGTGAATTTATTCTAACTAACTCCGCAGGAATGTTGGAGATAAAGTCGACCTTACTACCGATTTCAATTTGGATTGTGTTGAGGCTCGCATTCCATACTCAAACCCAGGTTCAGGACATTCAAATAAAGAGGAAAGCGAAAAAAAAGAAGAACCGAACAACAGCCGACATGACAACAATTTTTTTTGCAGTGTTATTGCTTCCCCCCTCCCACATCTACACACATCCACACTCATGGCATGTAAACATTGTAATGAATGTTATGCGAAACACAAACACAGAACTCCAGAGTCCGGACGGATAAAGCGGCCACCTCGAAACATTGTGTCGCAAATTATACGAAACGCAAAAGGACATAAAAAGATTTAAATCGTATGTATATATGAGCCGCGTGTATCCCTAGATGGATAGATGGCTGCATGTGAATGGGAATATAAATAAAAGAATTCCTCTCTGCCATGACCGTTAAGCATACCAGAAATGTCCTCGCTGTACAAAGTACAAAATACGATTTCGAGGTGGAGGTGGTCCGTTGTCGTTTCTCGCGCGTCGACAATCAAACGGCAAATCACCATACATATATTGAGAGAGCGGGTGAAAGACCCAAGTAATCTTTATCTGCTTTTGTGCGCTGGCAGGGGCAGTGCGCAATGAATTAATTTCGGTTTTAAATGGCTCTCATTCGAATTACTCCCGGTGTGGTCGGTCGTTTTGTTCACGGCATAGTCCTCGACGCCGACATTTGTGCTGACAAAGTTGCCGCGAAACATTATACTGCCCGCACCCCGATCAGAAGTCCGCACCGGTCCTGTTAAAATGGAGAAATTGTTTTTATTGCCGCAGCAGTCGAGAGGAAGTTTTTACTACCATTTGGTAGTTACATACATGTAAATGTTCTGAAGGACGAATACAGTGGGATTGAGAAGTAGCTGCGCTGAGTCATTGTTTGTGATGAATTGTTTTGATTTTTTTGATTTTTCTGGTCTTTTTTAGTCAAAAAATTGTAGCACACGAAACGACGCGGGGAAATTAAGGCACCGGGAATAGGCCTGGGCTCTTATAGATATAAGGACCTGAATTGGGAAGATTTGTCATATTCCCTTGGGAAATTGCGCAGTAGGAAAACTTATGCATGTAGTTTTCCAGTTTTCTGGAATCGATCCTGAGACCTCTTATTCAGTTGCAGCCCGTCCTTGACGGGCCACCTCCAACGCATGTTCCCAAATCGTACTGCAAGACGTGCTATGATATCAGCGCCATACCATCATGGTTGGTTGGTTCAAGTGGCTGTATTTCCCGTCTTCTGACAAGGGAAAACACAAATAACACATTGAGCGCCGTTTTGAGGCCATCATCCCTTAGGTGCCTGAGTATATGCCCGGGATGAGATGTTCGGATCAAGTGTGACTTCATTTTACGATTGGGAACTAGCTTTGAAGATTTAGGGTAGGTAAGCAGAGATTAAAGCTTAAATTCGAGGTTGGATTCCTGCCAACTTAAGCCGCTCCTCATGCCTTTTTATCATTTAAGGGGTTTTGAACGGATTGAGTACTCCGCCCGTAAGATTTAACTTACAGAGCTCTTGCTTGATTATATTTCCACTGCACATAGGTAATCATTAATCGAAAGCTCCTGCAAGAGGTAGGCTATTATATTTGAGGTCTTCGCCGTAACTCATCAGCCTTGAAAATGCTTTGAAAATTATTTTTTATTGATTGAATTTTTATTTCTTATAAGTTCGGTGAACAAATCTTTTTTTCTTTTTGTATACTAAGTGTTCAAATTTGACGTCCTACATCCATGTCCCAGGTGGTGCTTAAGCACGCGTTGAAAATTATCCAAAGCATTTAGCAAAAGGTTGAGAAGAAGTTTTCGATTTCGCTATTACAGTGTTGGGGAGGTTTTGACTAACAAAGACCGTATTTGCAATCCTGGAAGCTTCCATTTCCTATACTGTCTTAGAGGCCTATCATCAAATAGCTAAATGGTTTTTACGGTTCGTGTAGGCTCGTTTTGATTTGATATTCGATAGCAGGAATAGTTTCCTAAACAAAATTCTATCTTAACATTTTTTCCACTGCGCCACGTCTATCGAACGTCTGACAAACATTCGAGAATAAAACTGTCATAAAAGCAGCTTCTGAATTAGCCGTTTGGACTCGACAGAAAATTGTAGAGTCTTTTAATTCGTTCCAAAAATGAATGAACTCACACAAAACGAATGGTTGTGCAATATGCCTGCCTAAGGTTTTAGTAGAACAAGTCTATGGCACTTTCGAGGCTCACAAGAAAATATCTTTCTAATGACACGCAAAAAACTTTTCGACAGTAAGTCGGGTCTAAAAAGTGAGTTTTTTTTACTGTAAGTACAATAGAAGTCCATTAGATATAACGAATGCCTTCAGATATACATTAGTTTCTCTGCCCACGATTTGTAATCCATTCGATGAGACTTTCCATCGCATAAGCTCTTACAAGCTTCTAAAAACTCCGCGTGGACTGTAGTCAAAGTGTATCTCCCTACTGTCCTGGCTACAAAAATGAGTCTCGATCATTTCTTGGAACAATACTAAATGCTCCGGAAATGCCTCCAGAGATCTTGTAGCTGTAAGCCTTAATCCCGACGACGTTATTAAGTTCTTCATAAAGATCCCTAACAAAAAGTCGTTTATAATTTTAAGATGGAGCTTAAAACTTAGCTAGGTATAGTTAACTTTTATTTTATTCACGAAAGTGTTCTAACAATTTTTATAAGTTCGTGCGAAGCCTTGGCTTGTCTGCTTTTTGATGTGAAACATTTATAGGCGCGACTTGGGGGTAAAATCGACTCGACCGAGACCGAGAGAAATTTTGTGGTTGTGTATGGTTGTTTGCAACTTGAAAGATCGGATAGTTTTGAGTCCGATAGGTGGCATTGTTGTCGATCTTCTAAACAACTTAACCAATTTCAATGAAATTGTGTGGGTGTGTATTTTTGGTTCCAACCTGAAAGATCGGATAGTTTTGGGTCCGATAGGTGGCGCTCTTTTAATCCTCTAAACCACTCATACGATTTCAATGGAATTTTGTGGACGTATATGGCGGGTTATAGTTTGAAAGATAGGGTATATAATTTTGTTTAATTCATTCAACTTAATTCTTAAACTGAAGGCTTACACAGACACTAGACTACTGAATCAGTTGAAAAGCTCTAAAAATAGAAAACGATGGATAGGATTGGTTTGCGTTATAAAACATTTTTTTAATCAATGAATACTATCTACTGCGCTTAAGATTATAATATAAAGATTTGTTTTTTAAATTAAATATCTTAATACAATTTAACTACAAAACAATATAATTTAACATCCCCATTTACCGAAGAAGTTTCACATCTGATGTGTGGTCACAAGCACACTCTCCGTTTTTAATATAATTTAAAAAAAAAGTGTAAGCTATAGAGAAAAGATTTATTTAATACAAACCCCAAAAGTTCGCATAGAAAACATTGGAAAATTTGTTTCAATTTGTAATGATTTAGTGAGAAATATACCGATGTGATAATTATAGAACATGGGCCCAGAATATAAATGTTTATAGCCTTTTTTTAAATATTACAAACTAAAAATATTTGTTTTATTTGTTTCTTCTTAGTTTTTAAAATTTTCTGTATTTATTAGATCTCGAGGTAAATCATTAATTATTTGACGGAACGCTAAATTTAAGTTGTCGCCTGCCATAGATATTGTAGTTTCTAGGTAGTCCAGCAAAAGTCAGAAACCTGTTCAAGCCAAAAGACCTCACTTAGTCTTTAAAAAATTCCACCAATATTTCAGAGACACCACTTTTCGCCACCACTGTTCAGTGGGTTTCCCCTCAGCAGAAATGCCTCCTTTCAGCTCAACTGTTAAATTCGAATTCCTGGCTGACATTGAGGTGAGATAACAACACCACCGGGCCCAAGTTCACTGGTAGTTGCTTCTGTTTACACTGTTTACACTTTACAAAGTTGTTTTGCATTTTTCTTATATGGACATTATGTGTCCTTTGCTAGATTAAATTTACGGCTGCGTTCATAAAGCCTCCTCTACCTATATGGGCAAGAGTGATTTATGCACTCAACGGTATTTAAATTGCTTTTTATAAATCCACTTGGCTTACAAGTTCAATTGCAGATGTGTGTGTATATTTTTTCTTTATATCATCCCTGTTGACATGAAAGTACTCGTGTTTGTGTACCTATAGAAGGAAAAGGAACATTTAGCAACTATACAAATCCTTTTTTATTCATCATGATAACACACTTCATTAGACCTCAAGGAAGTGAACCCTCAAACGAGTGGTCAAAGGATCAATTTCCTTTTCCATTTCATATATCTCTGGACGGCGTCGGTCGCCTCTATGTCTCGATTGAATGAAATCGAATTTAGATGAGTTACGTGTTGAAAGGACAAACAAATTTATTTCTGACCACTACCAGTGAGGTGTCCCTAATCTATATCCCTATTGGGAGGGAAAACAGCTCTCACCGATACCCTTCCGGTTTTCTCTAGATTATTATCCTTTGTAGGAAATTTTCCCCTCTTTTTTTTCACAAATTGAGTGTCTATTGTCGTTGTTCCACTTTCAGAGGACGATAGGAAGAAGGAAAAAAAAATAAAAAGGTCCAAGGACGAAAAGATATCTCTCAAATCAAATTTGACCTGATTACAAGTAAACGTGCTGTTCTGCCTGCCGAAAGTTCCTCACTGTTTGTAAGGAAAACTTTTTTTACGCGTTTTTACAGAGACATACTCTCCCTCTCTCTCTCTCTCTGTTATTATCTGTCTCTCTATCTGTAGCGTTCTCGGTCAAAACATCATAATGAGGTGATTATTAACGGCAAATGTCTATAGCACAAAGATAAGATTTATATCCTTGCACAGGATCATCGTTTGTCTATGTGGACGGGAAAGTTTTCTTCTTTTTTTCTTGGACAATGCATGACTAATAGGTGTGCTGCGAGAAGAGGACGCGTCCTCATCAAGAGAAAGGGTTAATGGCTGTGCCACAAGAAAATCTTTCCCTCTTTTATGCATTTTCTTTATGCGAATTTTTCCGGGACATCAATGACTGCGAGGACAATGACGATGATACCGTGAATGTTGTGTGCTGTTTTCTATTTTTTTGTTTTATTTCGTCTCTCAGTCTGATTGTCGTTTATTTATGTAAATGTTCTCAGAATTGGGTAAATTAGGTGGAAAGTAGGGTCATTTATGTGTTATTGCTGTTGCTATTTGTTTGTTGTTGTTTTTTTGTCTCTGTCACAACACTGAATGGTTGTGTTGTATTATATTGTCTTGTCCTATGGAGGATTATAAAATGTTATTGCTGCGGAAGAATTACCCGAAATTAATTTTTATTTCTGCGTTGCCTGACAGTGTATGGTGTTCGTTTTGGTTTATATGACGGGACTGTGTTTGGCTGTGTGTGGGAAGTGTTCCTTTTGTTTCAATGGCGATTAATTGAGTTGTTGTTTTTATTTTCTGATGATGACGATGTAAGTTGGAAAGTTAAATGGGAAAGACTCCTTTGTTCTGTTTAATGGTATTATATGGACAAATGACTTAACACATCGATGTGGTATTTGCCTTTGTTTCGCGATGGCATAGCAACAAACAATTGGAATTGGGTTGCGAATAAATCATGCGTGTGTTGAGGAGATCGTAAACATGTTATGGGGATCGTGAGAGACTTTATTTAGGCTTTGTGAGTGTTATTCTCTTGGGTATACAGAGGATCTCACGTTGGGCGCCACTCAAGAAAGGTTTTCTTTTAAATCACAGCTCCTATTGAAAAAACACTTGTGGCGCTTGGAGTGAAGAATGGTCTACCAATCTCGGCAACGGCGGCTATAACCTTTAGAAGACAACTCCCTGTGAACTAGACTGACATTGCCAGCCCTATTTAGGTTTGAAAGACCTTCCATAGAAAACCTATTTTATTTGTTTGAAGTGCAGTGGTCAAATCGCCGTAACCGACCAATATGCATTCGAAACTCTACCGACGAAAGCGATTTCCGTCTCCTATTGTTAGACACCTTTGATATACAGTAAGACCCGGATAAGTGCCTCTCGCTTAAGTGCCTAGCCCGCATAAGTACCTATCAAAACGGGCCATTTAAAGTGAGGCACCTTACCTGATTTTACTCCATATCCAGGACCAGGTACTTTTACCACAAAATCGTTTTAGCTTGGTACCTCTATAGATTAGACCTCAAATTCGCAAACTATATTTCACTCTCACTGATCGCACTTATTAGAGTGACTGTCCTTTTGTGGCTGTTTTTCTAAAAACTTTAAAATACAAATACGGACATAAATGGCAAATATTGCTTATCCCGAATATCGCCTCGTTGTTGGACACACCAAACAAAATTTAAAATATGGTCCTTCGAGCTGAATATTGTAGGAGATTTTTATTAATCTTCATATTTAAAAAGTCGATAGAATTTATTGATGTTATTTTTAAACAAATTCAGTTCTTAGTGCGATATATTTTCCAAGCCTCAAGTCCACGGACTCCTTGATAGACATTTATACCTGCATATCTTCACCTACTCTACTAGTGGAAAAAACTTTGAAATGCTTTGTTTCACAGATGTACGGACTAGAAAATGTGAACTGAAGCCAACTGCGGGACATTTGAAGAAAAAAGCTTACGTTGGGCGCCAGTTAGTTGTTTTTTAAGCAAATTTGGCCTCATTTTATATTTCTTTGAAGAGCGTGTATCTATTGTGGGTAGCATTCTAATAGATATTCTAATAACTATTGCCTTTTCTTCCTGTACTATTGCTCATCTCAATCGAATTAGCATTCCTTCAGACCTCTCACTGACTGCAAATTGAATCTTGAAAAAAAAAAGACCTCAACCACCTCATCACTTGATATTGTACATACATTTTTCATGACATCCACATCGCTCCCATTTTAATCCGATTTCTTCTTGTTTTTATTTTCACCATCTTTTCAAAAGGACTACAAAAATAAAAAAAAAAAAACCATCCGACAAACACACAAAACAACAGACCAAGGTACTGAATGATTTTTATCCTTTTATTTATTTCCATTCGTCCTCGGCTAGAACAAGCGCAACTACTAAAAGTGACAGACAAATAGAATCAGACAAACTTGACTGGCCCAGGTACAATCGAAAAGGAAGAGAACGAGGCGACGCAGACAGAACTGAGCCTCATAGAATGAAAGCTGACAGTAAGTATTCACAAAATAGTCATGCAAATGGAATACATAAACAGATGGCCACATCAAGTGGCGAGCTATGTCTGGCTGTATTATACCGGATAAGAGGATATGTATGAAGCAAGGTAAAAGGACCCTTGGAAGGATCTACCCCTCCGATAGGTAGAATAAACAAAATTAAAAAAAAAAATCATGAATTGACTGCCCTCACAGATCGTTTTTCATACTAGCCTGTGTGTCCTTTTTCAATTAGTTTCGTAGTCTTACTCCAATTAATACGATACAGATATACTCGTAGCAGACATACAGGATCCAACCATCATCTCTAGCAAGGAACGCAAATTACAAAACAATACGCAAACACATTAAGGAACTTCGTCAGGACGTGGCGTTGCCAAAAACGGAATGAGTGCCGAAAAAGGATGAATTAGTAAACAGCAGACACCTATTATTTGGTACCTGAATGACAATTCCGCATTTTGCAAGGATAACAATTAACTAACCCAACGACAATACGGAGACGACAACGATGAGTAGAAAGCAATTTGCCAAAATGATTAAAATCACGAAAATTTGAATTCGCTACCAGTGCGAGCGGGGAGGAGGGGGGAGCAAGGATATACAGCGCTAGGCGACATTCATTTTAGCTAAAAGACAATACAAGAGATTAAGACTATGTACGAGGTACGAGTATGTGGGTGGTATGAGCGAAGAGCTATGCTATAGAGAGAAAGGATTCTGCTTAATGGCTTTTTCAATGTCATCAGATATTCTAGAAACGAATTCGTTTTATTAGGATGCTTGAATTAGTGAACGCGCACCGGGTATGAGATAATGAGTGCTGGTCCTAGTCGAGTCGAGAGACAATAGATTTTTTTTTTTTTTTTTGAGAAAGGTGCAGCACGACGACGAGATGATAGAATTTCGAATACGATTTGCGTGTCGGTGCAATGGTAGGTCCTATTTGGATAATTTCGAGAGAGAGAGAAATCCGAGTAGAGGAAGGACACGTCCATAAGTGTGCTGTTGGAACTATTTTTATTTCAATTAGTTCGGGGATACCTACGTTTTATTTGTCACAGAAAGTGATACTTTGCAAGCTCTCTGACTGAAATATCTGGCCAAAGTGTACATTTTTGTGTTGTCAAAATGGGGACTGCCAAAGCTTACCAACATTTTCGAGTGCAGGAGGACTTTTCACCTACCATTTTTACCCAATGATCAGCAATCAAAAAATCACATTTTCTGTATAATTGCTCTTCTTTGAGTTCGCATAATCTACCCCCGCAAACTTGCGTTTGCGTTATTTCTTTTTATGTAAATAATTGTTCTATGCAGATGCTCGCATTTTGTTCTTCCGCGTAGGGTATGGCGAATCGCAGTTCATTCTTCCATTAAGACACGATGTCCACCATTTCGTTCGTATCATGTGTCGCAAGGGATTCTCAGATGAACTTGCCAGCGAATAAAATGTTCTTCCATGAAACCTGAAGCGAATGAAATGCGATTCGCGAGCAGGGATCGTGAAAATTGTAAAGCTTCTTTATTAAGTGCGAAACAAATTGCTGTGCACCACTTATTGCCCATCAATTCGAAGGGTCTAACCGCAAACTTTCACAGCTCCTTTTAGATTTCTGTTGGTCCTCCAAATATTTAACATTTAAATATCTAAAAAGACGTGGTACCTCAACCACTTTCGGATACAATTAGCACAGATCCCATATTAAATGGGCTAACCACTGTGACAGCAATTGTCAACTGAAAAAGAAAACCCACCTGCAACAGCAACATCATTCGAATCAAAATCACATATACGCATATACTATATACACCAGCAGTGCCTGTGCTTCCTCTTTAATTTAACTCAACTCTGCGATTGTCATTCCGGTGACCCAAACCAAGCCGTGCACCCCCGTTCTTGCTGCTAATTGGCGTGTGCCACTTTTGCGAGTTTTCGAAGCAAATTAAACTAACAAAGAACTCGCACGTCAGTCACTCATCCATTCGGCGCGACCTCTCATCCTTTTTGTCCGACAAAGGGTTCGTGTAACTGGTACCTAGCACAAAGTAATTTCAACTAATTTGTTACACGAAGCATATAAAAACGCTTGCGAAATGTCATCCGAAAATGTATGCGTCTCTCTCTCTCTCTATCTGGTAGCCAACACCTCTGGGCTATTCAATGTAGGTAGTCAAATGAATACAACACATGTAAAACTGTAGATATAGAGGGTAGTGGCAATTTTGGGCGCTTTTTATTTCAAAAAAAGGCAAACATAACACTCGAAAATACACAGCACAGAAATATAACGGTTAATGCCAATTAGCCCGATATAAAACGTATACGGTTGGAAAAGTTCTCCACACTTTTATCCATCATCCGTAGGAGTTTCGCTATGGCTATTGGCAGGCAAAGTATATTGCACGACCATCATCATCATTATCCTCATTATCACCAGACCAATTCGCTTGAACTGTAATGAATGACTGCCAGATAGCTGCCAGAGAGCAGGGATGTAAAACAAATTATAGAGTTTTCACATTTACTGTTGGATTTTGTAAAATTTTCCACCTTTCGTTAATTAGAAGTGACGAGTTAAATTGAGGGCAATTGTGGGCGAGTTTGGTTCAAAGTTTATACAAATGAGGGGTGGTAGGGGTGTATGGGAGAACATTTAGCGTGCGTTTGCTGTCGACTACAATATGATGGCTGGGACTATTGTGCATTTGATGAGGTCGATGCGTGGCTGCAAAATTAAAGCGGTGATGAAAATTGGATGGAAGCTTGGAAGCTAATTACTAAAGGCTGTGGGGGTGAAGTTTGAGGGATTGGATTGTGGATCAATATTTGAGAGAAACGGTGCAATTTGATGGGTGAAGCACGTATTTATGGTCATAAGTGGTAACGCACAAAACCATCCAGCGATTGAAAATTCGGTAGCTTCAAGTTCACCGAAAAAAGAAGTCATTCGCCGGCGAGTTCATCTGGGAATCTCTGGCGATACACGATTCATAACAAGAGACTGAAAGAAACTGCAGCTATTAAGCAAAACTCTCGCCGTAGGACGTATATTTGGAGGAAGCGAAAGCATACAGGAGGACTATATGCAGACTTGCTGGAGAAGGACCTGCAAATTCACGGGGGTAGATTATGCAAGCTTAAACGAGAAGAAAATGCAAAATATGCATTTCTGGTTAAAGTGGCTTCTGTAATAATTTTTACTGAAAAATTGGCTGTGATTTTCGAAGATCGACGCAGTAGAACAAAATGCGAACATCTGGGGAATTTTATGCAAACTTCCTTGAACAAAATTTTCTGGAGTGGATTATGCGAGCTCTATCGAGAAGAATTTTCCAAAACATACGTCCCTGCTTTAAATAGTTTAAGTCATAATTTTAAATGCAGAATCGTCTTCTATTTATTTTCCAAGAGCCACGCGGAAGAAGAAAATGCGAACATATAAAGAGAACATGATTGAAATGTCATAAGATCCACAACCTGTTTTTGGAAGGATTTTCTAAATTAAGTCGCACTTGAGGAACAAAATGCAATTTCCTATGGACCCCACTTGCAAGTGGTATTTGTGAACCAACTTCCATCATCTAGTTTCAAAGAAGACGTCTAATTCCTTGTGTTGCCTAGGTCCAACGTTCTTCCAGAATTTATTGCCACAAGAGTCAATTGCGAAACGATTTTACATTGCAAAATAAAATTAATAAAGTCCTGGAAACAAGATGCAAAGCAATCAGTGCGGACATGTATTTTTTCCCCACTAAATCCTGAAAAGGGATACAAACCACTAACTCTCAACTCGAACTTACTTCCATCAAACAGTGGAGACTTTCCTAAACGGTATCCATCATCCCACTATTGACACTCTTCACCTGAGACAGATGTGCAAGAGGATGGACGTAAAGGTTTAAACACTTGACATTCGAGTGTCGGCGCAAACGGTGTCCTTCGTCTATCGTTCTACTTTACAAGGAAATTTAGATGCTTCATTTTATTTTTAGTCCGCCAATTTAAAGCAATAACGATGACAACCCTTGTGCAACGCGCTCTCTGATCCCTTAGCAAAGTGAAAGACGAAACGAGCAAAATTGAGCAGTGTGGAAATTTCGAGGGTCGAGGTTAATAACGCTACAACGACGATAACGAGGGCAGCTCTTAGCTACATGTACTGGAAAGGTACCCAAACCCAGGTGGTTTGATGGTACACGTTACCCCATATGCTGAGGTTCGGGTTGAGATTTTTTTTTTCTGCGCGTGAGACATGAAAGACAGTTAACTTTTCAGCGACGTACGCTTGAGTTAGGCAACTTAAAAGCAAAAAACCTGACACTCGAATGCTTTTTTTGAGCGAATAAGGGCAGTGGTGTAAGTGGAGTATAGGTAGACATGGCATATGTCAGGTTGGGTAATTTTTTTAAGTGGGTAGTCTTTTTTTCCATAGTCCTTGATAGGTGAACGAAAACACAATCAAATTAAGGAAGCGTCACACTGTCTGGGTGGGTGATTACAATTAGTCAGTTCGAGGAATGGTGATGCACGTAATTCGAGAAATGTGCTTAACAGTGATACTTCAAAATGACAAAGAAATCGATGCTGAGGACTTTTGAAAATCTTTAAAAAAGAGGGTTGCACTAGGTTTTTCGGAATGGTGAATGAGGCTATAAGTTCTCTTCATGAAAACACTGGATGAGTCCTAGGTATTTCGAAGACGGTTTAAGTACACTTGAGTTTGAAGGGAAGTCCAGCCAGGTTTCTTAACTTTCCTCTGTCGAGGATGCTCGAGAATGAGAAGATCGAAAAAATTAAAAAAGGGTGACTCAAAACTAAAAATTTTTCGGTGGAAATAGATTTTTTGTTAACACTGTGTGTACACTAAGGCAGTACCGCAATCAATTCGCATCGATTCCCCCGGAAAGAAGATTTCATTTGCCAGCGAGTTCATCGAAGAATCTCAGTCGATGCCTACTTTTGTCGTAAGAAGTTTGCCAGCGAGTTTACCTAAGAATCCGAGGTGATACCAACATGTTTTGTAAAATGTTTGCCAGGGGATTCACCTTAGAAGTACGATACCAAAATGTTGGGCATTTAATAGAATGTATACGTTTCATAAGAAGTGGGTCTGACGTTGTGCAAAATAACAGCGAAAAAATCCGCAGCGATTCGGCAAAACGCACGCGGAAGAAGGAAATCCGAACGTCTGATATGGAACAAGCAACTAAGCAGCGTTCAAAGTTATTATTATAAATTTGAGGATGCTTATAAGGACATTTGTCAATAGACTCATGTACTAGCCAAAAGGCGGAGTACCTCTGTGATCATTGAACATATACTTCATTGCAAAAAATTTACAGCAAAGTGTTTCTTTAAAAGATTGGGGGATAATTGGCGATTTAAAATCTGCAGGGAAATCCTATGATCTTCGAACAGTTGATTTGTTTTTTTTTTTTTTTATTTCCAAAATTACAGACCTTCCCTCAGCAAAAATGTGTAAGCCCCTCATAAGCAACATCGGAAACTCTGCGTAAGCCTCGCAATAACAGACTTTGCTTCCATGGCCAACTACTTAGCAGCATCTTAAGGGAGCCCTGCATTTAAACCTCCCAACAGCTTCCGACGAGTTCCGCATAGCATCATGCCTGCGAATACAACACACATCCTCCGCCACGCCATCAAGATGCAAACTTTTATCACAGCTTTTATAAGTAAACTCAAATCTGGAGTGTTTTACCAAAGGATTACATGCTCATTGAATCAAAAAACAGCCCCATCCCCCAGACCTAACCCTTCCTTTCAAAATTGCTTTTGTAAATGTGTATCCCGGCGCAATATCATCGTTCATTCTTCTTCCCTATTACATTCATAATTCTCTACTACTTAATCATTAAACCATCCATCCAGCAGGGCTGTCGATATAATACATACTTTCAATGCGGCAGCCGGCAGTAGGAACCCCGCCAGGCAACCATCAGCCAAAGCATCACAGAACCTAAGGAAGAATTCTTAATCCATCCACTTAACCCTCTAGTATCCTCAAGAATCCAGCAACACACACACGCTCGCTCTTGTTTAATGCACAGCAAAAAAAAATATACATCTGGCAACCTTTGCACTTCATGCGATATTTTTTGCCACCCCTTTCGTTTTTCCACATCTCATTTCCCAGCATCTTGACTTTTGATCATTAGTGCAAATTGCTTATTACTTTTCTCGAAGGACAACATCGCCGACTAATTTTGAGTTGTATCCTTTCGCTGTCAAAAGATTTAATTTCGCTCTTAAAAGCGAATAAGGGACTTTTTCTACGACTTCTCCTTCTTTTTTTTTCTGTTCTGTTTAATGGTTTAAGCATCGGCTGGATGTGCTCCTTAACAAGTGCGATACGTAACTTAATTATTTTAAAAGGTTCCATAGTAGGGATGTTCTTTCGTTCCCTTTTTCTTCTTCTGGGAGGTTCTAGTGTAAGTTCGGAAGGCATTTTTAAATATGTCTCGGGGGAGAGATAAACAGATTTTTTCCTTGTCATACATCTCTTGTCATATGTCTGGCTGGGTAAAAGTTCAAAAAGGGACGTGTGCGAAATGGGTTGAGTCCTGCGAAATGTGAGGAGGGCGGAAAAAATGTTTGTAGCTTAAATGAAGTCCCTGTGTAATTTGATTACTTAGATAGCCAAAAAATATCCCTTCCAACCAGAAGGGGTTGTGAAAATAATTGCCAAGAAACGGAGCACTTTACGGCATGCGAGTGTATGGAAATAATATCCCCTTTGATCCTTTCTGTCGGAATACAAACATGGAAAATTTATCTCGAATTTCTATGTCGACTTGAGTGTTGTTACATTGACAACAAGCGATTTGCAATGCACATCCCCATTCCCAGTTATTTGATATCGTCTATGGATAAGTTGAATAATTGCCTTCACGTTAAAAGGACACACGTATGAATGAGCCAGAGCCAGAGCCAGAGGTCATTAAAAATATATAAATCATGACCCTTCGCTTGTTAAATAGCAAACCATTAGCACATAATTATCCATTCAGGCTAATCAGAGGGAGAGAAAGAGAGAGAAAGGGACTCGCCACATGAGAGTCCTTCATGGCAGAAAAACCAAATCTAAATAAACGCAAAACCATATAAATGTCATGTGGATAGCATTTTTTCAAAGACTCAACAATGAACTCCCTAAAAGGATGTCGGAGATTGTTTTTTTTTTTTTTGGAAGAAGGACAACCGCAATGACGACGTTTGGTATTAATTTCAAATTAAAATTACGCTGGAAAAAGGATTGCACATAGGAAATGCTTGCAGCAAGTCCTTTTTTCTGTTTGTTTGATTTTAAAAGGATATTTCCAACGTCTGGGTTTTTATTTTCAGAATCCACTACATTTGGAGAGTCGTTTTTAGTTTTGCTCCGCAACTTGAGTGTGGTCAGGCGAGAGAAGAAAATCCCTTTCGAAGGGGAGGGGGGGGGGGCTCCATTTTTTGCGACTATACACGCAAAGTGCAGACATGGCTTTTGAATTATCCTTGGTGAGTAGGCTTGAAGTGGCGAACATGAATGAAAGGAAAATTCACAAAATGTTGTTTCTTGCATTTTTCGCGGCGGCTTTTTTTTTTTTTTTTTTTCTGAACGGACTTTCTCGTTAGAGAGAGACTCCCTGAGGGGTTTTCTTTTTTTCAGCTCGAGAGTAAAAGTCATTACGGAATTTTTATATGCAAAGAAAAAATTGAAAATTCGTTAGTTAATTGCAGGACTCGTTGTGTGTTTGTAGACGACGAATTGAAAACCACTTTTACGGTATGGCAATTTTTACGGAGTAAGTTGCGACCCACAAAGAACCAACCAACTTCCAGGCGGAAGAGCGCCGAGGGTGAGTAATAAATAAATGGACAATGGACTGTCGGGATTGTGGTCAGTGTGTTTAAAATTTATTTAATTACACTTTGGTGGGCAGCGAATAAAATGCAATAAAAATGGTGGGCATAGAAGTGCATCAACCACAAGCTGCTTGGAAGGTTTAGACGAAGAAGACGGAGTGCTGCGGTGCTTGGAATTCGGTGGCTAGGCAGTGTGATAGATAAATTCATTATGAAGGCGTTTTCATATCACTGGGTCTTTGTTTAATGCAAGACCAGAAGATATGGGAGTTCGAAAAGCAAACTTACCATTGAGTATGTTGCTGTCGCCTACCACAATCATCAGTGAGATCAGTGAGAATACAGTTCTTATTCTCTCAGAAGTGGGTATGCATATATAGGTCAGTCCAGTATTTTATGATAATCTAGATTAGGTTAGGCTTAAAAGTTATGAGAGAATTCGGTCTCATACAGAAACAGGTACCGAAAGGACTCTAGTTCTACTTTTTTAAGTACGTGTGGATGCAGGTATTCAAAAGCTACCCCTAAATCACTACTTTTTGGCTCCACAAAGTCGACTTTGATGAGTGAAATTCGGACTTCTAAAATCTGAAGATTAATAGTAAGGCGCCCGAAAGTTCTGCACCTTACCCCAAGCGCTTTGAAGTCGAATACTGATTTTTTGTTCTCAAAGATTTGAGCGTTTTCAAGATCTTACGTTGTATAGGAAATACCCTGCGCATTGTATAAACAGTGAGTAAGATATTCTCCTTCTAGGTATAACCTAAGAACATACCCTATATACGCAGTCGTAGCATATATAACTTAAGCGCCATGAGTTTTAAGGTGACTGCAGGAATCAGTTCGTTCCAGCAGACCGATCGCTATCCATACATATATTTAAAGAGGTCTAATCTTACTCGAAATACATCGCGACTTATGCAGGCTTTTTCTCGGCATAGTGCTATATATTTTTTGCTTGGAAGGCGATGTCAGAAACAAGCGTGTTAACAAAGATGAAGCTTGTTCTAAAGTAGCCTCACTCTACCTCTGAGAAAAGCATACTTCGATTTATAAAGCATATCCACAGATGTCAAAAGAATGCCAAGCCAGTGGTAAAATTATTAAGCCTTCTTCACCGCTGCAATTCAAAAGAAGTCCTTCGTAGAATAAAAATAAATCACTTCAATGCAACCTTGAAATTGTTTTCAGGATAAGAGTTCTATCCAACAGGAGAACTGGGGTCAGATTCTGTAAGGCGAAACCCTCAAACGTTTTCGAGTGCATGAAGAAATTTGCTTGTGTAAAATAAGGCAAATCATCGCCTTGCAGAATCTGGCCCCTGATCATGTACAGAAAAAATCGGTAAATAGCTATCATAATTTTTTAGTAGCTGACAAATATGGTAACTATTCCCATCCACTGGTTAACGTGACTGCTCTTTTTGCATAAAAACTTCTCAAGAAGAAACCACTAGTTCATTTCCACTCTGGCGTATACGTAACATTTTTTTTTTTTGTTTTTTCTCAAACTGCTTTTCCTATGTTTTCTCTCCTGGACATTGTTGATCTCACTTTTTTAAATGCCCTATTGGAAATTTGTCACACTATCAAGCTGCTCACATGTATCTAGCATACACGTGGAGCTTGAGTGCAGCATTGCCAATCGAAAGTTCAAAATCAAAGAAATAAAAAAAAAAAATTATTTTAAAAGCGACTTCTTTTTTCATAGAACAACTCTTCCCCGAGTATATATACGAAACCCAAGCCCATATGAGGCGTTCTCAGGAGTCTGTCTTCAAGGACCTCTAATGAACACACATCCATTATTTTATTTTTTTAAGTTAATTCCCTTATCCACTCCACCCCCATCCTAGCACCAAACTTGACGAGTTGTGGGGGCTGAGTAGTGGTAAAGACTCTCGAGAATCTCTCCAGATGAACCATGAAACCAAAGGGTGCTCCCTCTCCCCTCCCTTCCCTTCTTGTCCCACTCCTTCCATTTTATTCCTTAATTCTTTCTCTTATCCTATCCTATTTCCGCCTGGGCCGGATAAAGGTGTCATACGACCCGTGCCGAATATCAGCCTGGCTGGGGGCCCAGTTTCAAAAATAGCTCAAGTCGTAAACGGAGTATCCGGATACCTGGCGACCTCCGGATTAGCCAGCCCTATCTGTGTAATGCGGATCTCTGCACAGACGGACCTCAATCCTCCGCTACTCGTGGGAATAAAAAATGAACAAAAATAAAATTTTAAGAAAACAAAAACAAAATGAGACCGGTTCTCCGTTAAAACCGGGCAGTAGTGCGGCGACTTCGCTGACTACTGGCACAGCCCCTGCAGCGGTGAGCGGTGGAAAAATCGTGACCATCCATGGTTCTTCTACTGTGAACAGCGGCAGCGCGCTTAAAAAAGATATAAATCCTAGCAGTGGTGGGATTGTGACCATACATGATCCTACCACTGCTACCAGCGGTAGCAATATCGCTCATTCGTCTCCTAGTGGGACAGGGCGGCATCGCGCTCCCTCGAAAAGGACGCATAACACTCGTCGTCGTGCTGTTCATATCCTTAAGGTCCTCGGAGCTACTTTGAGGGCTGATAGGACCGCCGAACAGAACAGCAGAGTTGAATGGGCTGAATCATTCCTAAAGAACAATCCAATAGCGACTAGCAAGGACTCCACGTCCAAGCGCCAGAGATCGTTGGAGGGGACCACGCCGGCCCCCAAAAGACCTAAGGTGCATAGCACCGTCGCTTCAAACAGGTCATCCAACGTCACATCTCAGAAGTCGTTTAGTGACGTTCTTAAAAATAAAATTGTGCTTGCTGTGATCGATCGCAGTGATGATGATGGCACCATCTCCCCTGAACGATGGCAGGTGGTCAAGACGAAGCTTTCAGGCAGCTTCTTAAATGTCATGAGGGAAAACCCGGGACCACCTCCTATTACTTGCGATGGTGGATGGCATCAGGGCCACGTGAAGCTTATCGCCTGCGATGATCAGAGGTCCTGCGATCTCTATAAGTTTGCCATAGGCAAACTCGGAGAAGTTTGGCCGGGTGCGAAACTCGATGTCGTCGCAAGGGAGGATATCCCAAGCCGACCTAGAACTCGTACCTGGATCCCAGCCGAACCCTCATCAAGTGAGGAGGTTCTCGAAATTATTCGATTGAGCAATCCTACACTCCCGACTCACAACTGGAAGGTTGTAAAGCTGGAGGAGCAACGAGGTCTCTATAGGTGCGCTCTTATCGTCGTCAACAAAGAGTCGCTTGCTCCCTTAACGCTCAGTAAAGGGGTGATTAGATTCGGTTTCGAATCTATCACCCTTAAAGTTTACAAAAAAGATGAGCTTGATTCAGGCAACATGCCTCCCTACCCTACGGGTTCAGAACCTGGAGCCTCAGACCCTGGAGCATTGGTTTCATTTCCATCACTGGATGACGATGCCTCCAGCACAATCACTCCTACCATGGATCACGAACTTTCGGACATGGACATGGACGATTTCAACAAAATTCTTCTGAGCGAGGATGAACTTCTTGGTTCATCTTCAGAAGCGGAAGAACTTAACAACACCGTGGTGGAGGTCTCTCCGCCTGATTGTAGCAAGAATGCTGCAGTTAGTGCAGATTAACCTCCATCACTCCATTGAGGCTTCGGCCGCCCTCATCCTCCGCCTATCAAAGAGCAGAGAAGACATAGTCTTGATACAGGAACCATGGTTTGACAACAGCGTGGTTCGTGGACTCGAGACTCCTGGATACGAAAAGCTGTATGTGACTGATAAAGGTAGACCCAGATCATGTATACTAGCGAAACGTAGCCTTAAATTACTTTTACTCCCTATTTTCAGTGATCTAGATGTAACTGTTGCTAAACTAGTGACTCCGAAAGGCGCATACTGGATAGCATCGGCATATCTGGCCTATGACTACACGGGCCCTCTCCCTGGGGAAAAACTAGAGAGAGTGATCGCGGAAGCAGAGAGGACCAAAACCAACCTCATAATCGGGTGTGATGCTAATGCTCACCACTCGGTATGGGGTAGTACTGACATCAATGATAGAGGTGAGTTACTTTTTGATTACATTTTAAAAACAAACCTTATCATAAGCAATGTAGGAACCGAACCTACTTTCATAACAAAAAACCGACAAGAAGTTTTAGACATCACCCTTGTCTCCGATACTGTTAATCAACTGATTACCAACTGGAAAGTATCAGCTGAGCACTCCTTTTCAGATCATCGATATATTCAATTCAATTTAGCCGATGACTCTCCTTGCCAACTTCCTTTCAGAAATTTCAGGAAAACAGATTGGCTCAAATATAGGGAGACTCTGAAACAATCAATTACCCCAGAGCTCTCAAGTACCCCCTGTAATGCCAATGAGCTTGATCTTAAAGTCAAGAACCTTACGTTGGCTTTAAACAAGGCAATGTCCTCCTCGTGTCCCCTAATTCTTCCAAGAGGGAAGAAGAAACCACATTGGTGGTCTTCGGAGTTGGGACTTAGTAAATCAAATTGCAGAAAACTTTTCAATCGTGCCAAAGACACAAGAAAAGCGACTGATTGGGACTCCTACAAAGAATCCCTTAAATTATATAAGAAAGATTTAAGAAAAGCCAAACGAGTATCTTGGAGAATCTTCTGTGGTAAGATAGAAGAATCCTCCGAAGCATCAAGGCTAAGAAAGATACTCTCGACAAACCCAACTATGTCAAGCTGTCTGAAAAAGACAGATGGCTCTTGGACGACTTCTAGCGAAGAATCGCTTAATCTGCTGCTCGACACCCATTTCCCAGGCAGCTGTAAAGGTATTGCCCAAACAGATCCAAACAGATCAAACTTGCAATGTACCAACTTACAAGGTCTGATCACTAGAGAAAAAGTGCTTTGGGCGCTGCATAGCTTCAAACCATACAAATCTTCGGGACCAGATGGCATAATACCGGCCGAGCTTCAAAGAACATCGGATATCATTCTGCCAACGCTAATGACAATCCTAAGAAGCTGTCTAGATCTGGTGTACATCCCATTGCTATGGAGAGAAGTTAAAGTAGTTTTTATACCCAAAGCAGGTAAATGCTCTCACGTGAGTCCGAAAGATCTCAGACCTATTAGTCTTTCATCATTTCTCCTAAAAACTTTGGAGCGACTGATTGAAATCCATTTACGCAATAGCATTGACAAAAATCGACTGTCAACAGCTCAACATGCTTACTCTAAGGGCAAATCAGTAGAAACGGCCCTACACACGCTAACGCGCTCCATAGAAGATTCCCTTCGTCATAAGGAGTATACAATGGTTGCATTCCTGGATATAGAGGGCGCCTTCAACAACGTCGACTCATCTGCAATCGCTGGTGCTCTGGCAGCTCTGAACGTTGACGTCTCACTTGGCAAGCTGATCAATTTGATGCTTAATAGCCGGATTATCAACTCAAGTCTAGGTGAGATATCTTCCAGAAGATCTGTCAGTAGAGGAACACCACAAGGTGGTGTCCTGTCTCCCCTTCTCTGGAATTTAGTGGTGAATCAACTGCTGATATCCCTGGAAGCGGAAGGCTACAATGTGATTGCCTATGCGGACGACGTTGCTATTGCCGTCTCGGGAAAGTACCTTAACACTTTAAAAGAACTTCTACAACACGCTCTCAACAAGCTAATAAAATGGACAAACAGTTGTGGGTTGGGTGTAAACCCTCACAAAACTGAACTTGTCCTCTTCTCTAGGAAATATAAGATTCCACACATTGACCCTCCATCTATAAATGGCACTAGCTTGACGTTCTCAAATGAAGCTAAATACTTAGGCCTTATTTTTGATAGAAAGTTAACCTGGAAGCCTAACATCCAAGAAAGAGTTAAGAAGGCCACTGTGGCACTTTTCTCTTGCAAAAAAGCCATAGGGAACAAATGGGGTTTACAGCCCCGCGTCACTCACTGGCTATATGTCTCGGTCATAAGACCTATACTCACGTACGGTGTGGTTGTCTGGTGGACTGCCTTAGAAAAAGCGATTAATCGCGATAAATTAAGCAAAGTCCAAAGAACGGCTTGCTTGTGCATCGGCGGAGCTCTTCGCAGCACCCCCTCCGCTGCACTTGACATCCTGTTTCATCTGACACCCATTGACATCTTCAGCAGGCAAACGGCAGCTTCGGCAGCCGTACGCCTCAAAGCTATTTCACAATGGACAAGCAAAACAACTGGCCATGCCGCTATCCTCAACAACATTAGGAACCTTCCAGTAAACATCGACTATACCACACCAGAACTACAATTTGATAAAAACTTCCAGGTCTCCATTCCTACTAGATCATTCTGGGAGGAGGAAGCATCCGTGGATGATGAATCGATCCACTTCTACACAGATGGTTCGAAAACTGTGGACGGTGTTGGTGGCGGTGTCTTCTCTAATAGACTTAATCTTAGTCTCTCCTTCCGTCTTCCTGATCACTGTAGCGTTTTTCAGGCGGAAATAATGGCGATAAAAGAGGTCTTATCTTGGCTAAGGGAAAACGTGATATCTGCTAAAGATATCCGTATCTTCTCTGATAGCCAAGCCGCTATCAAGTGCCTGGAATCAGTTTCCACGAATTCCATAACAGCCCAAGACTGCCGTTCGTCTCTCATGGAGATGGCGGAGCAGTTCAACATTCACCTTTGTTGGGTGCCGGGGCATAGGGACATTCCAGGTAACTGCAGGGCTGATGAACTCGCCAAACACGGAACTACGATACCTCTGCTCCCAATTAAGGATTCCTTAGGTATTCCACTCGCTACTTGCAAACTCAAAATAAAGCTGGACGCTATCGAAAGAACAAATCTTAGGTGGTCAACCGGCTCGACTTGTCTAGTGACAAAGCAGATCTGGCCAAAGCTGGATCTAAAGCGTTCTAGGCATCTGATCTCCCTCGATAGGAAGCATATTAGTGCTACAATAGGTGTCATCACGGGACACTGTCTTATCGGCAGGCATGCAAAAAGGCTTGGCGTATTCTCTAATGATTTTTGCAGAAGCTGTTTTGACGAGGAGGAGGAGGAGACTGTTCTCCATCTTCTCTGTACTTGTCCGGCTCTCTCACAGAGACGAAAACTCCACTTTGGAGCTTTCTACCTTAGTGATCTGAACGATCTAAAAAACATAGACATCCGAAATCTACTACGCTTCATCAGAAGCTCCGATTGGTTCAACGAGTAGGAGGAATGAATTATAGATTCACGTGGTATCACAAGGGACCTTATAATGGTCTAAGTGTGTCGACTAACCTAACCAGTTAGCCGACAGCCATTTCAACCTAACCTAACCTATCCACTCCACTGGAAATCTGTAGCAGATTAACAAATTCCTTTGAAATGTAATTTAGTCCCAAAAATGTTGTCCCTCAGAGTTGTTTTTTTTTTCTGTATGCCCATAGAACGTTTTCCTATAGCAATTAATTAATTCCTGCCCTGCAGCCCACGAACAAGAAAAGAAGCAATATTTCGGCTCGAAAGGAAAATCCCAAATAAGTTAAAATTGTATCCCAACTGACTGCATCCAGAAGTTAAGCCAATAATCTAACAGAAATTCCTCTCTTCCTTCTATTTGCGAGCATTCAAACTTTTCCCAGAAAAGATCCATCTCCCCCGCCCTGTATGCCGAGGCGTTTTTGTGACCCACTCCAACTGATCAACGGAGAATCTCAACAGATTTGCACAAAAGTTTAAACTCGCCCCAAGGACATATAGAAAAGATTCGACTGAAAGATACGAATTAAAGTAAATGTCGTGTTTTTTTTTTTGTGCACCAGCACAAGGACACTGTTGTACAATCACCAGGATGTGTATATGCTTGTGTTGTCCATCATTATGGGAACGCATCGAGACATTTTCATTATGAAAAAAGAATGAGAATCTCATTTTCAGGGTGCAAAAGTTTCTTCAAAAGAATGAGAGCTCCTTCCCTTCGAATGTGTGTATGTGTGTGTACGTGTGTTTGTGTGACAAACTTTAGCACCGGAATTGCTGCAAGTGAAACCCAGACGAAATCTGCCAAAATTTGTTTCGTTTACGAAGAAGTTTCTCTTGCAAGTCAGACCAATCTGTGTGCTTTTTCTGTATAATGGCCGCTTGGCAGAAAGAAAGGACCTCCAGACGACAGCTTCAAACCTCTTCCTTTGGCGGGGGTATAGGGCACATTCTAAGTGAATCAAAGTGAAAGTATCTTGGAGCAAATTTTTTGCTTGCGTTGTTTACCTACACACGTTTATCTGTGCTCGAAATAAGTACTGAAGTTGAAGGATACCTTCATGTACACAAACACAAGACGTTCGGAGGAACTTTCTAAGAAAACGGGTTGTAAACTATTTCACATATTTATTCAAATTTTCGTGGGGAATATTTTGTAATTCGTTTGGCCTAAACGAACACAGAGAGAGAGAGACGAGTGGTTGCTAGCTGGTTGCCTAAAACTTAATCTATTAAAGTTTTCCTTTCATGTGTGGGGTGTACGTGCGCGCTGGCGTTTATCTGTGGTGGGGATGGAGAATGGAATGAAAGGAATTAGGGCCCCAAAGTGATTATTTGCGTAGTGATAGTTACCAAGATGCAGATGTGTGCTTAGATGTCCCTGATATCAGATTCCAGTGTCAATATTCACGAAGCATATGCTGTGTATGGGCTTGGGGCCAACGAGGAATTATAATCAAGGATTTTTCGTACGAGGGGCGACTGTCAAGTTGAGGCCTTGATTAGGGGAACCTAAAGTTTTGATTTGCCAAAGTGATGGAGAAAGGTGAATATTCTAATTTAATTGCGTTTCGGTCGAGGGACGACCGAGTGGTTTGTGGACCCAAATGGAAGTTGTATAAGTACTACAAACGTATGGTCTTAATGAACTCAGCTGGCTTTGGGTGGAGTATTTTTTATTGGTAATGGAGAGGCTCATGCAGAGTCAGCATCATCACATTTTAGGACGCTGTCGTCAATATTAAATCTGAGAAACTCACTGAGCAAACTCTAGTACGAGAACTATCTGTGCGGACGCGAAATCGGGAATACGCAATTCCTGGTCAGATGCAAAAAGTGATATGAACTCAATTTTCCTGCGACATCCACCGAGCTGAGTTTCGCAGCCTACTGTATGCTGCCTTGCCTAATAGCGCAGGAGGGATTTCCCTGCTCTTTCTCTCATATGATCGACCTCGTCATTTAACAAATGTTTCCAGCTATACGTAGTGAGGTTCAAAAGAACTGATCGTATACATAAATAGGCGGGTGCAAATAGTTAAGGGCCACTTTCACTATTTTAAACGCACATATTCGCTTGATTTTTTTGTTAAGAAGTTTATACAGAGATGCAATACTGTGTGTAATTTGTTCACCAATATTTAGATATTTTTTCTGTAAGCCAGGTTATTAAAACAGTAGAATTTCAACCATCGGGGGAACTCTAGTACAGTCAGACAGCCGTAAGATTGGTGAAAGTGAATATCATCCTCACGATTTTTCTATACGTTTCGTTGGAAATCGCTCCATAAACTGCAGTCTTTCTGGTGACTAGAAAACAGAGGAAGCCTTGCCGATAAGGTGGGGTCCCATCTTACACAGTTAGAAAGTTATCTAATTTTGTAATCAGATTATAGCTACAAATGGTTTTTGTATCGACTAAGTCTCTCGACTATCTGCGATCCAAAATGATTCTGAAGAAAACAAAGTTCTTATTAGAAAATATTACAACACTGCCTTATCATCCATGAGCAATAGAATCTGCAACTGTAGAACCATTGACAACAACCCACCCAATGGGATCACCATGTTCTCCTCAATAGTGAGTGGCACAATTAGTTAGCGCCATCTCTCTTTTGACCAGAGAAACTTACTTTGGTTTGTGTACGGGGTCCGTTGTGGTGGAAATTTATATCTGGGGTTTGTATTTTCTTTCGATATTTATCTACCACAAACGTGGATTAAATTTCTGGCGTCCCTAAATACAGTGAGCCTTTTTTCTTCTTTTTTTTCTTCTTTGTCGGAGCTTATTACTATCGGATGGACCACTCAGACACAACTACTGGTCCATTGTGCTGTCAAATAGACACCTTACTTTGCTGTACTTAGTTTTGCCGTCCTTCGAAAACAGATGAAACGGAGCTTCAGTGATGAAGGGCACTCACCACGTCAGTCCCAAAAATCCGCCACCTGCGATGCGAGCAAAGGCAGGACAGCTGCAGAGGACGTGTTCCGCTGTATCGTCGTCCTCTCCACAAGCAGGACAGATGGTGGTGACGCTCAAGCCCAAAGTATTTAGGTATTTGGCAAAAGCTTGGTGGCCCAAAAGGAAGCCAACAAGCAGTCTACAGTCGATTCTCCTGAGAGACAGAAGGAAAGACGCTGACCTTTTGCCGATGTCCGGCGCAGTCGTTTGGTCTGCCCACACGTGTTCGCGAGAAACCCAAGTATCAATGGATGACTGAACCACCGATGTAGGCAGACCCAACGCAGGTTCAGGTCTTAAGAATGCTTCTTCTGAACCCAGCCTGGCAATAAGCTCATCAGCGATCTCATTTCCCTGGATGCCAGTGTGACCTGGGACCCAAACAAGATACCCACACTGGGCTACCAATGAACATTTTTAGTTTTGACTTTAAATTTTCACAGTGACAATATTTTCCATACAAATTTCTAAATTTTGAGCTTCCGTAAATTTGAAGTCGAGACTTAAATTGATTTTTAGTACGGCGGAGTCCTTTCTTTGGTTTCCCTAATGTGGTAGTCGATTGGGTGCTCTCAGAGCACTTTTGCGAATCTAGTTTTTGTCTCAGATTTCCTTCAGATTTACCAATCCAAGTCATCAATCGGGATGCAAATTTCGAACGTTCTAATTTAAAATTTAACCAGTGAATGGAAAACGCTTTTCTCTCTCTCCTATTAGGTTTTGTTCCCTTCCCGATATTGCTGACCAAAAATTCCATTTGAGTTCTTAGCTATTTCTGATTATCGCATGTTATAGACTCATGCAGTAGAGAAAGACCTTGGCCACGGTTACATTGTCTAACTAACACCGTCTTTAAATTCCTCAACCCAGCATTTCCCGCGCGGGCAACATCCCAAACTGTGCGTAACTTGACAAAGTCTATGTCAGTGTCAGCCATCGAATCGTCTAATCCAATTTATGGGACACCATCGCGAAGAGCACTTGTGTCCCCCCAAAGTGCGTCCTCATTTTACACCTTCAAAGGTCCTCTTGAGTATGATTTTTTTTTTTTTTTGCATAATCCACTCAACATCGTCAACATCTTTTGAATTGGCTGGATCTCAGGCTTTTGGTGCTTCCTAGATCCTTCAATCAGCCCTTTTTGCCATTTTATTTATCCACTCGAACGGCAGCAAAAAGAGAAAGAGAACGTCCTGGCATGCATCGTGTCGTAAGCATCGTTTACTTTCAGTTTCGTTGTGCGATTCTCCACCCTCTGGATGGCAGGATGTGCTGCATCTTCAAACAAAAGCTCTTGAGTCGTTCTCTCTCTCTCTGCCCTCCTTAGCACTTTACTTACACCTCCTTTGGCTATTACACCACTTGACGGATTACACCACGGAGCAAAGTGGAACAAATCGGAAATCGTCTCCTGTGGTGCGCGCCTCTGAAAATTGATAATCAAGTCGACGATTATAAAGATGATGGCTCTCCGGTGAAAATGTTTTTTTTTTTTTTTCCTAGTTTTAGTATGTCCTTTGTCGTACTCGTACATCTTTGGTCTCTACATATGCATACGAATCAAATTCAAGTTGATTCCAATTTGCTGGAGGGCTCACGTTACACATGGCACTTCTAGATGTCACAACGACTTTGGGACACTATTGTCAGTTGTCCGGAAAAGAAATGAACAAAACCGAATTTATTTTATGATTCTTTATTAATAATTCATGCTTTATGCCCGGCGGCCAAATAAGAACTAACTACCACAGGATGACAAATAAATCCTGAGAAAAGAAAAATAGGGGAGGGGGAATATCGCAGGACGATTCATGATAGAAAAGGACAGATCGATAATCTGGTAGTGGAGAGTTGTCGGTCCGGTAGTTGGAGAATCGTTGGTGACAGTCGTTGGTGACAATTCGGCCTTTCCTGACAGCAACTCGTCCCGAGGTGCCAAACGTTGGTTTACTTATTGATCGGGTGCATCGTCGTTATCCTCATAGTTGTCGTCTACTTCCGGATACATCTCACACCAGGGCTTTAAGTTATCACTGCTAGCGTCAGTGTGTACTTGGTATTCTTTAGTTACGTCGTAGATCCGAAGAACAGGTTGTTCGGTCAAAGTCTGGACCAGCTTCCTGTACGCCTTCTCGCAGTCGGCTGTCCATTGAAACTCGGCGTCCTTCCTCGTTAGTCGCGTCAATGGAGTAGCAATATGCGCGTCGTTTGCCACGAATTTACGGAAAAATACCGTGAGTCCCAGGAAACGTCTTACTTCCGTCGGATTAACCGGAACAGGAAAATCCTTAACCGCATTTGTTTTTATTCGACCAGGTTTCAGTCCACTTGAGTCCAGTTCGTGACCCAAAAAGTTAACACGGCTTTTCATTTTAACTGTCGAACACTTTCCAAGTTCATTTAGATTTTCACCAAAACAATCCGCTAATGAATTAAGCAAATCCATTAATTCGTTCTTTTGATTTGCCGTAAGATCTTCACCGATGTCAATCTTATCACTGGCTAAAGACCTGACCTGACACTTTCCATTTTCGATAATGACGCGGCACTGTGACATTATGTCGGTTCCGATTATGACATCGTACTTCATCACGACATTATCTACGATAAGGAATTCACATGGGTACTCACGACTGTCAAGAGTTACGATTGCAGACAGCATTTCACTACATTGAAATTCACCCCCAGCAAATCCATGCAGAATCTCATCACACGGTGTCACTTTACCACAACATTTTTCTGCAATAACGCGTTTTATTATCGATTTACAACTGCCCGAATCGATCAATGCGCCGCATTTAATGCCATCCACTTTAATGTGCTTAATAAGTTCTTGCATATTATTCCCGATCACGTTTACCGGCGCACAGTTTCGTAGTGGACAATTTCTCGTCTCGTGACTTGTTGACGAACACTTTTGACACCGCGGTTTCCTTTGTGGTTGCGGACAATTTTTCGATAGATGTCCGCGCTCACGGCAATTATAACATATCGGTCCCGACGGTAACAGCTTATTGTTATCAAAATTTTCTTCCTTGCATATCTTTTCTTTTGAACTGAATTGTGAGCCACACACTCGCGAATTACCACCACTAGCCACTGCAACCGTATTGTTTACCGCGACACTGTTTATAGTTTTCAATAAATCAGAACACTTAACGAAGTGCATAGCTGAAAGCGTCTTCTTAAGCCCTTCATCTTTCATACCGTTAATTATGTATCGAATGATGGCGTTGTCTTCGATTTTCCCGCGACGACCTAGCGACAGTACCCGGTAGTAAAATTCGACGAGGGATTCATTTTTTTTCCACCCGCGATTGCATCATCTGCATGTGAATATCGGCAGTATTTACGACACACGGAAAGTCAGTCAAAAAAACGGCGACGAAATCTACCCAATCGCGAAATATCGGATGCGCGTCTACCCAGAGCTTCGCGGCGCCTTTTAGCTTACTTTGTACAGCGAAGAGAACTAACTTTTCGTTCCACCCGTACGCTTCCTTCAGCTGTTCTACACGATTGATAAACTGTACTGAGTTCATATCACCTACACAAGGATCGAACTCTGGCAAAACCATTACAACGTCCCGCACATTGCAATACCGAGATTCACCATTGTCACTGTTTTGTTCTGTGTTTCTGTTATTAACGTATACAGATGACGACACTACCGGCGCGACACTAGACAATGCAGCTGTTACAGCCGTCGGCACTGTCACCGAAGTGGTTGTTTTTGTAGTGTGTGTACGGGGATGATACTCATCATCGTCTCGCTCTCGATCCCTTTCGTCACACAGCTGCATTTGCGACGCAGACGGCGACACAGACGTCGACAGCAAAAGCAAATCCTGCGGAATACCGTCCGCTTGCCTTGCTGTTCGTTTCGGCAGCTGTTGATTTGGACTAACGTATACAGATGACGACACTACCGGCGCGACACTAGACAATGCGGCTGTTACAGCCGTCGGCACTGTCACCGAAGTGGTTGTTTTTGTAGTGTGTGTACGGGGATGATACTCGTCATCGTCTCGATCCTTTTCGTCACACAGCTGCATTTGCGACGCAGACGGCGACACAGACGTCGACAGCAAAAGCAAATCCTGCGGAATAACGTCCGCTTGCCTTGCTGTTCGTTTCGGCAGCTGTTGATTTGGACTTACGTGTGTGTGTTCAGCGTTCGTCGTCGTCGCCAAATGAATAACTGCTTGCAGCTGTTGGGTCAATGTCTCTATTGAACGTTTGAGACCATCGACTTCGTCCCGTAGCTTTTCGACTGCAGACTCGTCATTTGTCGAATCGTCACACACTTTTTCCGCGATGTCTATCACGTTAATTTCCCCGTTCTCTTGGAGTTCTTCTAAGCGCGCAATCAATTCGGCTTTTGTTCCCGACGTTTTTACATTTAGTTGACGTAATATGTCTTTTAATTGTACGAGCGTATATTTGGTCAGATCCATATTGGATCCCACTTCTGATTTTTGTCAGTTGTCCGGAAAAGAAATGAACAAAACCGAATTTATTTTATGATTCTTTATTAATAATTCATGCTTTATGCCCGGCGGCCAAATAAGAACTAACTACCACAGGATGACAAATAAATCCTGAGAAAAGAAAAATAGGGGAGGGGGAATATCGCAGGACGATTCATGATAGAAAAGGACAGATCGATAATCTGGTAGTGGAGAGTTGTCGGTCCGGTAGTTGGAGAATCGTTGGTGACAGTCGTTGGTGACACTATTTTGATCCTTCGACGTAATTGGATCAGAATTTCGATCGATTTTCTTTAGCAGCACTCTGCCTGAATAGTGTATCGTATTATCCTTCCTTCCGGTACCCGTGTACTGTATACACGTTAACACATTCAAAGGAGGGGACTCCAGTTATCCGATCGAATGACAAAGAAAACTGTTGTGTCGCGCTGGGTGCTGTAAATCAAAACAAATAAAAGAGAGACGCTGCTGAGCAGGACGAAAATCCTCCTTATCCCTGCAGTGTGCTACCGTGGCAACACCTATTCTTTTTTTTCTTTTTTCCTTTTTTTTTCTTCATTTTCTTGTGTTCCTGCTTGTCACTGTCAACGTTAATCTGATTGTAATTGTAGTCGAACTGAGCTGCGATGTACGAAGGGAATTATTCAGATTTCATTGGATTTTCATGGAATTGATTTCGAATGGTGCTTTGAATTGAATCTCATTGTGTCGTTGCGTTCTTAGCTACAAAAATTGACCCAGTTTTTGGAAAGGACGAACCTAATCGCTTAGTAGCACTTTCGTGCATCTTTAGCTTCTTTGGATTCGGATCCGTCCACCTGTTATTTAAGTGCAGGCGAGGGGAATGTTATGTTCTAGGGGTCGAGGTGCGATGGTAGGAGGTGGTTTGGCTTCTGTTTTATTGCGCGGAAGAGTATCCTTCATCATCGTTTGGGAGGGAATTTTCTTTTTATTTGTGAAGTCTGTGAAGTATTTGAATTTCTGTTGATTAGGTTTTTTTTTTTTTTTTTTTTTGCAGAACATTGAATTCTTTTTTGGGATTGATGCTGCTTGGTTATTCTTTATCCTCGTTCTACGGGGAATCCAGCGAAGGCAATCATATATCGGGAGGGCTAGGGCATGGTTTTCTTGGACTTGATGGAACCCTGTTATTTCAGTGTTGAAATTTTATAAACCAAGTCAAATGAACATGAGATGGGCAGTGTCTGTTCTTTATGAAGGGGAAGACTAGGAAGTCATCAAAAAAAAGCTAGATTTACATAGGTACATTTAATTGAACATTTCCGCCCACAATGCCGCAAGCATGACAAGACTTCTGGATCTCCACGTCTACAGTTCGATACAAAATGGATCTAAAAATCTCCATCCGAGTCGCCCTTTTAAACATACGATCCGCTTTTGACAAAGTCTATGCTTTTGCACCATCCAACGGACCGGAATGTTAAGGGTCCTGCACAATATTTGACGGGTTATAAGAAAGAGGATTCTGATTTTCAAATACCTATTAAGAACACCGACGAAAAAACGATTGACAAAGACTATTCTTCGTTTAATCTCTGCAACGACGACTTTGGGGAGATAGAAGCCGAGGCTAGGTATAACCAGGATTGGTAAGAACTTTGAAAATATCCGCCTACCGTAGTGTTTTGTCTGTCCTAATCAATCGTGGGACAAATACTTCGCCTTGTGCTCTTTCTGTCAACACCGAGACCCATATTCGTCGTTCACGTTTCAATACTTGCAAGGCGATATTGACATCTCTTCGATCTCTACGGATTATGCCAATGTTCCTCGGCATATACAGACAGACCTTTCAAAAAATATACTCCTGGTGATGGCTACTGATTTTCTTTTAAATCATTCAAGGTTGAGGTTAAAGAACTTAGAATTGACAGTGCCCAGACTTTTCCTACACAGTTTTCGACATCAAAACGTTCAGGGGATCTAGTTGACGGCTTTTACAGAGTAGCGCGGTTCCTCGATCGCCTTTCTAAGATCTCAAAACTTATCCTAACTTTCCATGAAACGTACAAACGTACGCTGTGCTACTTTGAAGGCCATTAAGACGTTCTGTCCATCGATATGGAATTTTTGAATTTTTTTTTTCTGATACCTACCAGTAGGAAATGACCTTTCAGACAAAAAACTATACGAAATTGTTTTGTACAGGTTGTCTGGGGAAGCTTCTTAAAGTAACTAAATCTGGCAAGATCAGATATAAAAAAAAGCGAAAAGTTGGCACTGTATAACTTTGTAGAACCCTTGCCTCAATTTTTGACAATCAGTAAGTAAGTAAGTTATTCATTTATTTACAATTCAATATACGAGTACAAAATATGAATTTAAGGGCTGTGGCTAGCCCGTCAGCCTTAGATCATTCGTTTTAAGTGAGTTCTATTTTTGGGATAAATTGAAGGAACCTGCAAATTCACGCCGAATGAGAAGCTTTCTCCTGACATTTTTGCTTCTGGATGTGACTTTAAGATGGAATATGAATTTTTCCTCGAGAGTTAAACCTGTGACCCCTCGCACAGAAGAGCGAAATTTCTGCTTTCAGAGCCTCAAGAGCCGCGTGGCGCCCACTCTTTGTAAAAACGATCAAAATCAACCCCTTTTCGGTTTAAGTAAGATTTTATTTTTTATTGAACGAAAAAGAATGCAACAGAAAATTTAAAAAAAAGTTTTGTTTTTAATTTTTGCTATAAATAAATGTTTTAGAGTTCTCTTTTTACTGTTTCTATATTAACATTTTTAGTCTGGCTCCTTTTTTTGTAGCCCGGTCCTCTATTTATTCCCCTATTTGAAATTCGTCCGCGGCAACGCTGGTCCAGCTCCACTAAACAGATTGACCTTATATGCTGTCTAGAAAAATTTAAAGAAAAATACTTTCAGAACTTCACTGGATTCATAATGAGCAGAGATTCTTCCGATAAAATCCAAGAAAACTTCTTAAAAGGAGAAACTTCTTTTTGGAAAAATAAACTAAGAAGGTCCCGATAATCAGCGTGTACGTTGTTTGACTAAAGTTTCAATTTGGCACCTTTTTTTTTAGATCCTGCCACATTTTTTTTTTGTATTTTGGTCCTTTTAAAGGTTCCGTACCCAAAGGGAAAAAACGGAACCTCATTAGTTTCGCTTTTGTCAGTCTGACCGAGCCTACTAGACCGATTTTATACCTAGGTTTATCTCAGAAACTAATTGACGTAGAAGGCTGAAATTTGCACACAACATCCGGTAGTTAAACTAGGCAAATACCAATGGTAGCGATACATTGATTAGTTTTAGAGTAATTAGTAATTTTTGTAAAAAAAAAATATTTTCAAGCGCACAAAAAACTGTTTATTTATCGATTAACAAAAAAAATGGATAACTAACTTTTTTGTAGATCATGCTCGTAACTATATTTGTGGTGAGAAATGTTTTACCGAAAACTTAATATTTTAAAAAATATTTATAAAAAAAAACAGTCAATCACTAGTACGCTCCTTTTAACCATTTTTCATTCGTTATTGATGTGTTGTCTTAATCGGTACTAATTGAAACTTCCAAGGCATACTCAACTCCACTCTTTCACATACCAACGCCGCACTTCATCCAGACTCCAGAGCCAGGCATCACAGTTCACTTCACAGTCCACCTACCCGTCAACAACTCCATACTAGTGTTTGTGCTTTCGGTCATCTCCATTCTCCAATTCACCATTGTCCATTCATTAAACCGTGTTTTCTTAATCGTTTTCCATTGGAAAAATTCTTACATTTACGTTTCATGTAGTTTACCTCATCTGCAAAAAAAAGCTTTGCAGTTTCCAACTCTAAAGAAGTACGAAACCTTGGCCGATTTTTTTATCTGCTGTAAAAAGAATGCATCATTTCCACTGACGAGCACTCGTTTGGATAATGAACTAGTATGGCATGGTGTTTTCGTTTTGGCATCAGTGACTGAATAATAAACAGCAGATTAGACAGAGGACACCGACACAACATGGCCGCGAAAGGCTGGCAACATCGATCCATCCAAATTGAAAGACTCTTAGCTAAATATGAATTTCCTTGATTTTGTTCTGTGTTTCCCGGTACTGCCCAAATGAAAGTCTCTAAGTCCTGCTTAGGACTCGCCGCCCCATTATTACTATTTCCCGCACTACCCACCCTCCAGAAAATATTAATCCATCGACCGCTTTTCTGATACTCATACTGAACCATCGTCTATTGTACTTGCATACAAATACGAAAGAAGGACCTCAAATATTGCGCCTGTTGAAGTGAATAAAGAATCCACACAAAACGAAACGAAAGATCACCACCCTCATCTTTCTGTTCTCGATCTTAATAATTAATTATCCTCTCAGGACGTTGCGTCGGTCGTTTTGTATTACTTATTTTATTTTTTTGTCGGCTACCCGCCCATTTTTGTCGCCACTCATATAGACCTCCATCCACCATGCCAAAATTCAACATCATTATTTCGTTATCCTTTTCCCCATTCGCAAATCTAATACTTAGATTGGAGTATCTCAGATCCTACCTCTTCGGCGAAGTGTTATCGCCACTTGAGCGGAGGGAGAAGAGGTCCTTCAGCCGTACAATAGGAGACCGACATATAAGACAGAAGCGAAGAGCTCTGTATTTTATTGGCACTTGCCATGCAATAACACCGCCAGACATGTACACACACACACGAAGTAGGCTACCTGTCGCTAGAGTGAATTGCTTTAAATAAAATACCCATAAAGGGGAATTTTATTGCGTTATCCTTGGGCGAAAATTGTAATGTGCATAAATTCGTACCGTGCGCTGGCCAACGACTTTGTCACCTCAATATGCACAACAAGGTGCTCAACTTGAAGATATCCCCTGCGAGACTGTACCCAGAGGTGTGCCTTTCTTTCTTTGTTTACGTTTGAGATATCCTTTTGGAATCCAAACCGATATCGAAGGTTCACATAAATTTTCATTTCTCAAGTGGTTGGGGTTTTTTTTTTTTTTTTTCAACCTTTTTTGGAGTGTGAATCCTATTCGCAGGTGTTTTTTGTTTTTCGATGGGTGGTGGTGGGTGGGGAAAATAAATCTCAATAACTGTTTCGTGTGCGCGCCATTCACATGAGGGACCAAACTGAGGTTTTCTTGGAATTGTTTTCACCGTCACCGCATTTGAGAGGTGGAAGAGGTCCTTTCTCTACCCTGCCGAACGAGTTGTGGTTTTATAATGATGATGATGGCATTCTCGAGGCATGTATTCGTACACGTGTGTGTGTGTGTGATGAAGAATTGGGAAGTACGGCCACCCAGGGATCGACTTGAAGTACAATATTAACGGTATAGCCGGATCTCTCAATAATCGTAAATATTCGAGTGAATTGTTGCTTATCCGAGGAGTACCGGTGACACACACTCCTTCATTGCGTGTATTGATAAACGTAACACACTCGCATGAGGTATGAATGAATTTGGGGAACGAAATTTGACGCAACGCGTTAATGTGGTAGGGGTTTTACTTGTCGGTTTGCGCTCTGTCAAAGTAGTTATGGTGGTATTACAGGTGCTAATGGTGATTATGACGGTGACTGAAGATGCTGAAAGATATTGTGAAAATAATACTTTTGGTATGTGAGACACTGACAGAGGGGCTTAGAGTGTGAATTTTTGACAATAGCTGCGACTCTTCATGCGCGAGGGTCACAGAAATGTGCTTGAAGTCGAAACGTTTATTTCCTTCTTACACACTTCAAAGGTCAAAACACATATACTGTTAAAACTCTTCTCTAACCGATCTAAGTCATTCTATATTTCTCTCTTTCTTTCGTGGATATTTACTTTATATAATTGATTACCTAATCAGTTGTAAAATTAGTCTTTTCGTGATTTTTTACCCGATCAGTTCGCTAGCCTGACTTTCTTCTTTTTAATCGGAAATAAAATGTTATCTTGAATTTTTTAAGCGCTTTCTTTTATTTTTTTTATTTGATCGTAGGTTTTAACAATAAAACTCCTCGTTGTGGGAAAATAACTGAAATCTTTTGACTCATTGTTTCGCAACTTGTTACCATCGATAATCGTCGTACCAAAGGTTTCGCAATCTCCCTTTTTCCAAAGACTGCGTGGCGCTCTTATTTCAAATAATCGATCATACCTAGTTATCAATTCGTTGATAAAACTCTACAGTGATCTAACCCACACCCAGCTGACTAGCCAAATCGCGGCACCAAGGTGCCGTTTGTTGCACTTTTACCTATTCTCTCTTACCCTCCCCATTCGCTTTCGATTTGACAGATCGGAAGAAAATGATCACGTCGACTTGCAACCTCTCGGGCAGCGACGGCTGCATTTGTTTATTTACGCTCGAAAATCGTTTTCTCTTAAATTAAAGTGCAACAAATTGGCGCCCAACGTGAGAACTGAAATCTAAAAGCGTGTAAAGTTTGCGTGGACACATTGTGGATGACCGATAGTGACATCTGCATTTATTCAGACATTTTTGAATGAGCACCTACATCCTCCGAATAAGTCGGCCGATTGTGTTAAAATAAAAGCAAGATGCGGCTCCATGGTAAGCCAAATGTCTTCAAAAAATTCAGCACGGGCTGTTCAACTGTATAAAGCTTTTGGGTCACGCTTTCGCGGTCTCCCATGGTACCTACACTGTGTTGAAGGAGATAATTGACATCAAAAGTTCAATGCTCTGGTTAGAAGCCTCGAAGTTAAAATGGGGAGGTGTGGATCGGTCCCGGATGACGGTAGTTCTTAGAAAAAAAAAAAAAAAAAACAGAAGGTACTACATTTTGATCGTAAACTTGTCCTCTCACATGAATCTGTTACCAAAAGGTGCAACACAACTCAATGACTTGCTTAACCATAGCAGTGCTACCTTCGGGACGCTTTAGAGTCATTTTGACCCCCTTTTAAGCGCCTGGACTCTGGAGTCATCTTTTTGGAAATCAGCGAATTCGAGCTCCTTTTAAAAATGTAAGACGATTTGCTACAATTCACAATTGTTTAATCTAAATATTTAGTTGAATTCAAAAGAATTTGTTGTTTCTGAATTTGAGTTGAACAGTTTGTTTCTTTAAAAAATAATAAAAAATATTAAAATCGGAATGAGCCTCCTTTTCTGGGCTCTTTCTGAAAATGTTCAAAGGTAACACCGAACCGCAGTCCGTTCTGCCAGTATTATTAAATAAATCATCAAAAACATCAAAGACTCCACAATCAGGCTTCAAACTGATGGATTCTTCTTTGAGATCTCGCCTATGATAAAGTTATCTACGTGGAAAATTTAGAGCTATCCAGTATCCACCTCTACAGGGCCTTGGTCCTCTAAAGTCGTAAACTGTAAAGAATATAAAAAGGAAGGTGGCGCCAAAGACTCATAAGTTAACCCCCCACCCGGGCTTCTACAAGCCTTCGAGAATACAAACGACCCTGAGGAGCGCGCCAGCTCGCTGGGACATCTCTTCCAGTCCACCTCCAGTGCCTCCATTTCGGTCAAAGCTCTGGTTTTACACTGAAAGGTCCCAAAAAACGTTTCTTTCACTCAACGTAGGTACAGTACACTAAGCCCTCACTCTCATTTCATCAGCGCCCCCCGAAGCCCCAAAGACTTAACAACAACCTGGTCGAAGGAATATAAAAATTCGCGAGCCAAAAAATGACAGTCGTTGCCAAGAGTTTTTTTTTTTAAATAAGTAACTGCCAGCCAAATTCCCCCTTCAAATCCAAATCAGCTCTAAGATCCTGATACCCATCGTGGCTGTGGACTCAGAAAATTGGGTCACCGAGTCAAAGACATCGAAATAAAATCATCTAAACAAACCATCCACCTTCACGTAATTACCTTTTGTCGACTGTATTGTCCCCCATTTTATAGGTATCCCTCTGTGAGATGTGTCCTGCCAAGAGCACTTTTTTCCTGTCCCGTCCTCACGTTATCCATTCGCCCGTAATGAGCAACAGAGTCGCCCTCCTTGAAACAATCCAAAATTGAAAATGACATAACCAATCGAACAAAGAGACACTAAAGTCAAAGTGAAAAAGGATTCATTGATTCGTCCTGGTATTTAACGACAAACAGACGTTCATTCCTACTTGCACTTTTTCGCCTTCATCTGTTTCGATGTCGATCTCGTCGTCGTCGTCGTCATTTCCTTTTCCAATCGAACGGACATGCAAAAATGAAATTTGCCAGAAAATCAAAGCAGTCGTCGTCCCTTTGAAGATGTCGTCTGCGGGCGCCAAGGAAGATGGCGAAATTCGACAATAAAGCAGTTGAGTGTGTAGTCATTGTGTTTTTTTTTTTCCATCGATATTCCCGATAATATGCATACTTAAAATCATTGTCCTGATTGACTATTTAACTTGTTTCAGGACGTCTACGTTGTACGGAGAAAATATTGCCGACTCATTGGACATGATTATTTTCTGCTTCCTGTATATACATGTATATGTGTGAGTGGAGACGACCGTCGACAGTCGACAGAGATGGAGAACGCCATTGGGTAAATTGAATTTCACAAATTCGCTGAAGCATGAAACCTGCTTTTGATTTTGCCTTCTCGGTGCCGCCGAGATGCTGTGAGTTGGTGAGTTGTGACTGTGTGAGGGATCCTTTCACTCTAGGTGAATGGTGATGGTGAATGGTGAACGTGGGGTTTTGGGAGAGAAAAATCAAATCACCCGTAGGACGAATGAATGAACAAAATAATGGAAAACTTGACATCGACAGTGAGCAGTGATTTTGTTGAACTTCAGTGCTCAGGGCCATATCTTTGGCCCCGCACAGAGGCCCAACCCCAGTTGGCCCAGTTCATAAACGTTTTAGCGCACAGTCATCATCAGGCGAATGAGCAGTTGCTTTCGTCTTCCTCGCACAGTTGAGTTTTGTCCTGCGGAATTCCAAGTACTGAGCAAACAGTATCACAAAGTAGTCACAGTTGAGGCACCCAAACAAAATTCTCCATAAGATGACGCGCATTCTTTCGAGAAGGGTCTACATGCGATATGCACGTAGTCATCGTTGGGTGAATGAATTTGCGTATGCCGCTCTTAGTGAGTGGGGGAGTGAATTTACATGGAGTCGTTGATGTTTTGCTTTCTGCAACATTTGTCTGATGATGGACATTTTAAATAGAAGGACTGACGGGAGTGTTGCCTTGGCACTGGCTTGAGCGGAGAACAAATGGAGATTGGGGGAGAAAATGACGTTTGTAATTGAACGCAATTCCAAGTGACGAAGATTAATTGCGCCGGACCGTGGATGATTGAAACGGAAAGCGCGTGCCGCGCTTCGGAAATGAGCTATTAAATTGATAAGGCGAGATGATAGAGTCCTGGAGTCTGGAGAAATTGATTTGTTCATCAATCAGATTGATTTGAGAAATGTAACTAATGTTCAAGTTGTGGCAGCAATAATAGAGATCGTTTGTGCTTACGAGCAGAACTCTCGAGTGGAGTTTCCAAATTAAGGGCGAATATCGAAGTGTCTGGAGTTAGGTACACTGTGGTCTTATTCTGAGTCTAAGAGCTAAACAAATCATGGATACGTTGGGTCAATAATTGTAATAATTTACAGCTAACTACTGCCTAAAATGCGCTTTAAAAATGTCCAGAAGTGATCTTCTCAGAGCCCGCTTGTTTGATTTTCATGAGTTCGGTTTGTAGGACCCCATTTCTGGCTGCATTTGAAGTGTCAACCCGAGCATGTCATCCTTGAAGGAATTACTTCTACAAAATACTACAAAATTTATAAATTCACCATGATAAGTAAGTAGGTATCGCTTACAATGGGGTAGCTAAGTAAGTCTGATAGTTTGGAACCTTTTGTTGCCGTCTTTTCAATGAGAATATGAAATTTTGACATCTTTTAGAGCAGCAGCAAAAAAAACTGATACTCGGTTCAATTAGGACGCCAGATAAACTTTACCAACGTTTTGACAAAAATGTTGGCAATATTACAGAGGATCTTCCCAACGACTGAAAAAATGCGTTGAAAATTATATAATAAACAAAAAATAGCTATGAAAAACAGTCCAAAGACCGTTCAAAATCGTCTAAAAAATATCCAGAAATGAGTTGTAAACACTTCTTAGAATGCATTGAAAATCGGGTCCGAAAATGGTATCAGCAACGAGCGCAAACACGCCAAAATGCTTCCAAAAACTAGTCGAAAAACAAATATAACAGCGCGTCCGAAAACGGTCTAAGCATCGAGCCCCAAATTCGTCTGAAACGCTTCAAAGAATGTCGCAAAAAGCTCATAGAAAAACGCATAAAAAAAAAGGGTTCCAAAAACAGTCTCAACAACGAGCCCAAAATACGTCGGAAACGCTTCCAAAAACAAATCCAATAGTGTGGAAAAACGTGCCATAAAAATATCCAAAAGCCATTTAGAAAACGACCCAAAAACACGTTGAAAAGCGACCTAAATTAGTTCAAATTGTTTCTTAAAATGCTTCAAAAACTCGGCGAAAAATGCATGTAGAAGCAGGTCCGCAAACGGTCTCAGCAATGAGCACAAAATACCTCGAAAACACTTCCAAGAATGTCTCGAAAAACTCATCGAAAAACGCATGTAAAAGCGGGTCCGAAAACGGTCCAGCTACGAGCCCAAAAACCCGTCGAAAACGCTTCCAAAAACAAACCCAATAGTGTCGAAAAACCTGCCATAAAGATATCTAAATACTATTTCGAAAACAAACTAGAAAACACGTTAAAAAGCAACCTAAACGAGTTCAACATGCTTCTTAAAATGCGTCCAAGAACTCCCCTCGAAGAATGCATATAAAAGCGGGGCCGAAAACGGTTTCCGCAACGAGTCCAAAACCCGTCGAAAACGCTTCCAAGAATGGACCCAGTCCTGCAAAAAAAAAAAAAAAAATGTCGAAAACAACCCAAAAACTCGTCGAAAAACGTGTCCACAGAAGCGGCCAAAAGTAATCTCAAAAACACGTTGAAAATACAACCAAAAACAACTTTCATAAAAAATATTTGCAAGCTTAGGGAACTCTATCTACAATGAAGACGAATTGCCAAAAGTTTAGAAAAGGGAACCGTAAATCAAAGAAAACAACCAGACACATGTTTAAAATATACCACGAGTTTATGCGCAAAAATTTGCCAATGAGAGGCACCTGTAAGCTGTCATCTAAAAGTATTAAGTTGGTGTCGAAAAATTGTAGACAACCGACAATGAAATTAGCACCATTTCACAAAATTGTTAATTTGCACATCTTTTGAATGAATCGACCGATTTCGATAAAATAAAAGCCATATGTTTCAACAATATCACGGCCTATGTTGCCTGAAAAGTAGAAAGTAAGAGGAAAGGTTTTACAAAGTCCTTAGCTGAAAATACGTTAAAGTACTAAAAAACTAAATAACTTGTCCTAAGTGGTGCAGCGCAAAATTCTCCCTGCTCTACCTACCCGTTTACCTAACCTAACCTAACCTATGTAACTTGTCGACCTTGCATTTTTCACTACTCTTCCTCATATGAAGACTTCAGTAAACCCAAAGCACACTCTGGCGTTCCAGCCTCCATTCGAAGCAGTTCATATATTTCTGCCGATGTCTAAATCATCCCTTTTATCCACAAATACGACTGGTTTACCTTTTACGACTTTCATACCACAACCAAGGCAACGCGGCCCAACCTGTTTAGAATTTCTGACCAAGCTTCCCATTCCCACTACCATTTGTCTATGTCAGTTGTAATTTACAGCCCGAATGTCGTATCTAAAAATGCGCTGAACAAAAACTCCGTCATAGACATTAGTATTCCACTTGACTTGTTCTTTTCAAGCTCACGTACGCACAAAAACCGTCGCGTTGCTTTATATACAGGTACATACTCTTAATCGATTTGTGTCAGGTTTCTTGATTTCTAGATAATCAAATCTTACACCACACTCTGGTCTTGACGTGCATCAATCACGTGACAACTGCCAACTGACAACCTGTCCAATGTTCTTACGAAAAGGTAAAACAAAGAAAAAACCCATCCCACCTGGTGATGAATACCAGATTTAGCATCAAAACCTTGTTGAAGATGCAACTTTCACTCCGACTGACAATAGCTCTGTCAAAGGTAACTAAATTCCGAACTTTGCTTTTATCACTTCGAATTCCTAATGCTATCCCAGTGGCAACCCCTCTGCTACACTCCCGTTCCATTCGTCAAACTTAGGACCACAGTCACGTGCCGCTTATAAAGACAAACCCTCAAAAATTCATTTTCTGGGTATGTTTGACAAATAACAATTGCATCACTTTTTTAAAGCCCTCCTCCGTATACGTTGGCGGTCGCGCACGCATCAGGAAAAGTTGTCGAAACACCTTCAAATTACTCCCAGTGTGCCCACAGTAAAGCACCGGTACCAGCAACGGAGTAAAAATGATTTCACTTTTGTGTGGGGTGGGCGCCAGCGCCGGGGATCGTACGTGCCTGCGGTTAAGCAAAGCCCACCCCGGTGGAGCGGGTTGCAACATTAAAAATTCCAAAAACGCTTCCGACGAAATGTTCAAACATATAAAACGCAAGTATTTTTTCTGTTTCCATTCTCGAGAGTCGAGATGATGATAACCATCTTTGGGCCTGTTGTAGGAACGACCTACTGTTGCTTCGAGCGAGCGAAAGAGAGAGAAATAGATAGAGTGATAGAGAGTATATGATGAAAAGGGTGCACTTCCCATAACCTCGATGTAACGTTGTCTGCACTGACATGTTATCAAAGGTACCCCATCGGAATACTAAATAATATTGCCAGGCACAGAAAAAGAGGATACCCTTCCGATAAATTCCTGGTAAAAGTAATTTTTTTTTTGAGGAAGAGATTTCTATCTGCATATGGGAGAACCCAATGCCGACCTACCTGTGCTACAAGTAAATATTAGGAAGTGTGCTTCCTCTCGCTACTGTACAATTCGATGACAGAAAATGATAGAGATTAGATGGGGATTCCTGCGGGAGGATAGGGCTTATGTGTGCGCAATGGAATCATGGCACGAAGATTATAAAATTTAATTACAGTTACAAGTATTCTGTGGACAGACAGGCGTCCCACATCAGATGGGTTCCTGCGGATAAAGCCGGCAAAAAGTATGACGAACGAACGAACGAACGGGTTGAGCGGCATGGAAAGGAATTTTCCTAATGGGATTGTCAATCGCGGGTAATTCATATAACAAAAGCTGCCGATTTTAATTACCATAAGGTAGGATCGGATGTTATCGGGATATGTTTTCGGTTGAGGAACGCGTTATGGGAATTTTTGGGCGTATCGTAGCAAAGCCTAAAGGGATCAAATGAGGAAATGGAGCTTGACGAATGCCATCAAAGGCAGATTATTCCAGAGATATGTGAGATATGATGAGACTTTGGGTCCGTCAGGACCATAGGTTGGACTTCGTGTGTAATCTTCGGGTAGCTTCCTTGTAGAACTCTTTTAGATTGCCGAAGGGAACTAGTACCGACAGTTGGGAGAGGATTCGTGACGAGCTACTATATATATCGACTAGGTGTGCTATAATATGTTTTTGGAAACGCCGTCTGAAATATTTCAATCCAAGGATAATGGAAGAGGGTTTGGAGGGTTTGCTTGGCAACAGGCCGTAGTGTCAATACGATTGCAGAGAAGACATTTTCAATTATTTTTTCACAATAAACCCTTTATTGATATATTTTTGGGTGCGTTTTTCAAACCGCATTTGGTCCTGTTTTTCGATTAATTTTTCACTCGTTTTCGACGCGGTTTCGGAGATGTTTTATGACCCAAATTCGAGGCGGTTTGGGAGCGTTTGTTTACAGGTTTTCGGGTGTGTTTTCAGCATGATTTTTAAAACACTTTCGGATGCATTTTCAACATGTTTTTTCAAACACTTTCGGATGCATTTTGAACGTGTTTTTGAAAACACTTTCGGATGCGTTTTCGATATGTTTTTGAAAAGACTTTCGGATGGATTTTCAACATGTTTTTGAAAACACTTTCGGATGCATTTTCAACATGTTTTTGAAAAAACTTTCGGATGCTTTTTCGACAAGTTTTTGAAAACACTTTCGGATGCTTTTTCGATATGTTTTTGAAAGCACTTTTGGATGCATTTTCAAAGTGCTTTTGAAAACACTTTCGGATGCATTTTCGACATGTTTTTGAAAACACTTTCGGATGCTTTTTCTACATGTTTTTGAAATTATTTTCGAATGCGTTTTCGATATGTTTTTGAAAACACTTTCGGATGCATTTTCAACGTGTTTTTGAAAACACTTTCGCATGCATTTTCGACATGTTTTTGAAAACACTTTCGGATATATTTTCTACTAATTTTTAAAAGCACGTTCGATGGGTTTTCCGAAGGGTTTTTTGGTTCTTTTTTGTAGAGTTATTAGGTGCGTTTTTGAACGCATTTTTAACTCGTTTTTGGATGGGCGTTTGTGTTGATTTTTTTAGTTTTTAGCACGGTTTTTCAGCTAAAATCTATCCACAGCCCCACCAAAGGGTCATTCCCGTCACTGCAGTTCTTCACTCATTACCAAAGGGGCTTTAATAGCTTAGACAAAGTCAAGACATCTACAGGCTCAAGAATGTCAAGTCAAACCAGCATGCCGGAGAGTCTGCCCAAGTGGGCTGTTTTTTATTTACAGACGCAGGAGCATACCTATACCTACCCCTCTTCTACTTCTCACTTTTCACTCCGGAAAAGCCACCCGAAACAAAATAAAATAAAATCACTGTTGACTACCTACCTTAAATCCACACTCAGCCATAAATCAGCAGAAATATTATTTTCCCTTATTATTTATAACAAATCAGTGGAGTCCAGTCCCACTGAAAAGCAAAAATAATTACAAACCATTCAGACTCTTTAAAAAAAAAAATCTTTCATAACAACAAATTGATGAGGATTCTCCGCAAAAAAGGACCTCTCCGAAAAAAAACGAAAATAGGATCCTCTAAAGAAAATCCTTGTTTTTCTCTCTTTTTTTTTTCTCCTACTCCGGCCAAACAAAAATGAAAAATTCATGAGCACAAAGTTTCCATAAAGAGAGAAAGTAAAAAAATGAACACCCCTCTCTGCTCCTTCGCGTGGACAAAAAAACAACCGGAAAATCGTTACCCACTTGTAACTAACCTAATTTCCTATACGTGGGCGGTTGAATGGGTGGGCTCTTCCGCTGTGTTTTGTTTTATTCCCTCTCTCTCTCTGCGATTGTCCTTGAGTGTGTTTTTCGAACATAAACACTTTTCCATTCATCCGACTTTGGCGGCATCTTTCTTCAGTCCAATTCCACTGTGACTTTGCGACGACAGAGCACATTGAGCTAATGACAAGGGGCGAAAGTTCGCAGCGTCTGTAAGACAACAGGATCCACGGGAATACACACAAGGCGTCCTGGTACATGTAGCTACACGAATTGTGTGTTTACTTTGTGTTTGCCAAATGCGAAGCATAAAGGAAGGGACATGGCCTGGGTGAACAAAGGGAAGCACACCGTGGGAATCAAACGTCATGGACCGAACAGAAATGCGTGCTCAACAAAGCGCAAATATAAAACAAACGTTCAATTGAGTTGTTTACACAGAAATTGCTCAAAATACAATTTATATGCGAGCACCTAAATAATGGAAAACAAAACCCGATCCTTCGGTGTTGCTCTCAATTGTTGTTGCCTACATACATCAAATCCACATAATCAACATCTCATTGGAGAGTGTAGCTATTCCGCATTAGGCGCCATCGTCTCGTCGTTGCTCGTGTTAAGGATAAACCGAAGGGAAGCGCATAAATTTCGAATGAAAATATGTGGAAAATGAATTTGCTAAAAGAAAGCAAATACAAATGTAAATATAGGTGAGGCTAAGGTGAACGGTAGAGGGGTCAATCCTTTTTGTTTTTTTGGGTCCTTTTGCCACAGCAAAGAAGAAATTTCTCTCTATCCAATTTGTTGTCTATGCGAAATTTTATTTGTTTACCGGGGGTGAAGAAGGAAATCCCTTATTCCATGTAGAAAATGGCACTTGAGCGTCTTTCACCCGCATCCTGATCTTAGGCGGGGTTTTCTTTCGCACGGGATGTGCCAGCGCGATTATGCTGAAATGGAAATGTAATACAGTTGATATTATTTTTTGTTTTCCCATTCTGCGTGCGTGTGTGTGTGCTAAAATGAGGCACCTATCCTGTTCTGTATTATTTGTAATAAATTTGCATTTGATAGCTGTAACAATTTTGCTTCAAGTTTATTAGTGGGTTGGAATATGTGACCTCCTTTGAAGATGAAGATGCAAATGAAGGGAACGCTGATGGCTGGGTTTTCTTCTCCCTGTTCCATTTATAAGAAAAACCTCCAAAAATTATGATAGAAGATTAGGTCCTTCGAATTTGTCCTGGAGCTTGCGTGCAAGAAGATCTGCATCGTATGATTATTTCCTCGTTTTTAAGAGATTCAGGCGTTCAGGTCCTGATTAAAGGGCGCAGCAATATCCCAGCCATTTCCAACTTGTAAGTGTGCACTGTGCAGAAGCTTCCTCTCGCTTTTGATGTTTATTTTGAGTTTGTTGCAGATATTCGACGTAGTTTTTAAGAACACCACCAGCTTGCAAATATTTTACTTATGAAGTGACACCCATCTACCTCCATCTCGGGTCGCTGTTAAAGCTTTATAGATTCACTATTCTTGAAGGGAAGCTGCGAAAGATGCTCTGTTTTATTGACCTCCTTATGTAGAAGAACTGCATCTACGAGGGAAGAACTTGGGAAGCAGCTTACGACAGAAAATTTGACGAGATGTATGTGATGATTCAAATTCAGGAAGTAGCTTCGTAGTTAACCCGTAATCGTCCGCCAAACGTCGGCTCCGCGGACCTTACCGAGAAAATCAGTCATTGACACTTCAAATTCTGGAAATAGCTTCGAAGCTAACCCAAAATCTACTGCCAAACGGCGGCTCCGCGGAACTTAGCGAGAAAATCAGTCACTGGCCCTTAAAATTCTGGAAGTAGCTTCGTAGCTTACCCGCAATATACTGCCAAACGGCGGCTCTGCGGAACTTACAGAGAAAATCAATCATTGGCCCTTTAAATTCTAGCAGTAGCTTCGTAGCTAACCCAAAATCTACTGCCAAACGGCGGCTCTGTGGAATTTACAGAGAAAATGAAACATTGGACCTCAAACGTCTGGAAATAGCGTCTCAGCTAACCCGCAATGTACTGCCAAACGGCGGCTCTGCGGAAAGTGTGGTTAAAAAACGCATACAAGAATATTGTGTGGAAATTACGTAGGCAGCTTTAAGTTCCAGAACATAAATCCAAAAGTTGTTTCTAGTGTGTGAGGGAACGGGCCTTTCCTTCAAAAACTAGCACCTTCGTTGACGAGTCAAAAAGCCCAAACAAAAAGAGTGGCTAACCCCCGTTAAAACCTATAGAAGGTGGAAGGTAATATAGTCGAGTTGAGTCGTTAAAGAAGTAGTTATTTTGGATAAGGATGTGCCGACTTCATTCTAGTGTTGTTTGAGGATCGTCAAACCCAGTTTAACCCAAGCTTGAATGCCACTTTCTACTCTCATCGGCGCTGGTACCAAAATGATCAAATTCAGTCCCTTACACAAACAGATCCTGAATCTTGAACGCAGAGTAATTTGAGCTGATCTCTGTGGTATATATACCAAGAAGCCTTACACCTGTTCACGCTTCATTTAGACACAAAAAATCTGAGCAACAACGATAATTCGCGTGAGCTTATCTGTATATGGGCAGATATTCCGAAAGCAGGTAAACCTGGAAAAGGTACCTACACAGAAGTCGCTCCTATTGAATCTATAAACAAGGGAATTAAAAATTATAGTAAGGGTCCACTCCTAGTCGATCTTCCCCTCTCCGAAAGAGTGGCAGAAGACACTGGTAAACCCCGGCACACATATCCCAAGTGGGTCTCCGACATTCACTATAACCAAAAGCACCTGCACAGAAAATTAAATCATCGTAGCTAAGGAGCTACGAGTCTTCCATCTTATCAACTTATTGCAGTTGTAGGTCTGGAAGAGGTTCCATCTCTAAGACAAGATCCAACTGTGTCAAAAAAAATTCCGGATCATCGGTGATATACTCAATTGCTGCGTGCGTACTACACATTATGACAGCTGGCCCTGCCTTTGATAAGCCGACTTAGCCTCTCCTAGAAGAAAGCCCCAAGTGGGAGTTAAAATCATCACAGACTCACATTCCATCAAAAATCCTGACCTGTATATGTCTTTCTCTTCAAAAACCTGCCCCCTTTGCCATCAGCTCTCTCCCGTATAAGCCTATGACTATTCCCAGGCTCTCCCTCGGTTAACCCATAAGATTTGGTATTGTTCGCCCTTTCGTAATACCTATACATACCTCCCTCGAATCACTCTCCATCAAAATAACCCGATTTAAATAAACATCATCTGGCATAACCCGCCCTAAGTCGCTCCATTCGCCTGCAATAAAACAGGTCTTCGCCTTCGAAATAAAAATAAGCACGAGTATATCTGTTATAAAAGTCAATCGAATTCAATTCAAATACGACACCCCGCGGAAACGCTTGACTTCGATTTATACCCTTAATCCCGTTCCAGGTCCTCCCGCACCCAATATCACAATACAACAGCTACCATCACGCCTAACAGCAATCACCCACGCGAAATTCCTTCACAGCCACAACAATTTAAACGGCAAACGAAAAAAAAAAAAAAACAGATACTCCGTAAAAGCATTTTGAAGAATCAACCCCCAAAAACAACACGCCCATTTGACAGTGATGATCCCCAAACCGCATCGTTCAATATCGCATTCCCTGTGCCAAAGTGAATGGCGTTGGCGTATATCCTGTCTATACCACCTGCAGTGGGGCGAGTACCAAACACCGCGTCAACATCATTGAAACCAAATAGGTATCTGCAAAAAAAAAGCGACCTCGTTGTTTACGTGTGTAGATGAGTACAGGCGTACAGAGGAACCCCTCTGTGCGCATTTCGCTCTATGAAAAGTGATTAAATTCATTTATAGGATTTGTGGCATCGTCTTTTGTCGCTCACGCTACACTGCGTTCATGTTGTTTTTACTGATGATGATGATGATGGTATGGATACACCGCGTAGGGAGAATAAAATAACTTAGCCGGAGGGTTGCAACAAAGCACTCAGGATCGTGCCGCACCCTCGCATCCGCAGTGCATGGTTACATGATGAATCGCTGTCATACACTTTTGTCGTTTATCGTTTATATAACTCGACGTTGGCGCGGTGGGGATAATCACCTTTGATGTCACCTAATTGCGATTTGCCTTGCAGCCTTGTTGGCATGCTGATATGCGATCGTAGGGTGGGTAGCGACCTGCCGACCGTCAGAGTCGCTATGAATTTGATTACGGTGACATGAGTAGCGCGCGGCAACGCTTTTCACTTTTTAATGATCTAATTTTATAAAATGGCACACACAAGTGCCGCCTCCATTGGTTATGGTAACTGCTATGCAAATAAATTCGGGGTTATGAAAATATGTTCCATTTGTATGAGGTGGGTGGGGGGTTGCGGCGTTGGCACAGGGGAATGCGGCTTTGGAATTTATCGCAAATAGAAAGGAAAATAAATGACGAAGAAATCGGCAATAAGTACTATGGGGCACATGGGTGGGGGCGTGACAGAGGTGGTAATGGTGGTATACGGAGGGAGAGCGGCGCAACCAACCACTTACTTATAATATCCTGATCGATCTGTTGTGTCATAATGAGGAAACTATCCAAAATGACAAGATGGGTGGGGAAACGTGTGTTTACTCTGAGTCGGGGCAAAGGAGAAGTTCATTCAATGGGATGATGGGAGATCCCAAGGAGTTGCAACGGAGGCTTGTCGCCTTTTTCAGTTTCGTAACATCCCCTAGATATTGAATTGCATATAGGAAACGTCTTTGGCTTCGTTGCATGTGGGCGTCTGAAGATGGTTTTGTTAAGGGTGACTTTGTAGTTTGCGACTTTAAAGCTAGATTTCAGACCTTCTTACACCCATTGTACCTTCCTGATAACCCAGGAAGGTACAGAAAGCGATATCAAGTTCCTCCTGCTTTGCTTTATTTGCTGCAGATATTTGAGATGCTTCCAAATTTTCACGGTGACTAGGTACTTTTGGTTTGACATGCATGACGGGAATCTCTAGACAAATTTGTTGGACGTACTTTAGCGACGCATTTTGGCATTTTTTTTTTTTCGACACAATTGGTTCCGTTTTTGAAAATGTTTTTGAATGACTTTTACATGAGTTCTTCGAAGGATTTTTGGAGTCATTTTTGAAAGCGTTTTCGACGTGTTTTGAACTCTTTGTTAAAAGCGTCTTCAACGTGTTTTAGATGCGTTTTTGAAAACGATTTTGGAATGCTTTTACATACGTTTAACAAGTTTTAAGACTCATTTTAGACGCATTTATAATGCTATGTTATTGGACTCATTTTCAAAATGTTTTTGGTTGAATTTTTAACGCGTTTTAGGTCACTTCTCGACAGGTTTTCGGGCGAATTTTTGAAACGCGTTTTTGACTTGTTTGGTTTGGTTTTTCAAAGTGTTTTTGGAATGTTTTTCGACACAATTGAATCGATTTTTAAAAACGTTTCTTATTTGTTTTTTGAATGACTCCTAAATAAGTTCTTCGACGAGTTTTTGGAGTCATTTTTGAAAGTGGTTTCGACGTGTTTTTGAATTCATTGTTAGAAGCGTCTTCATCGTGTTTGTACTACGTTTTTGAAAACGATTTTGAACAAGCTTTTTCGACAAGTTTTTGGTGTCATTTTTGTAAGCGTTTTCGACATGTTTTGAAATCTTTGTTAAAAGCGTCTTCGACGTGTTTAAGATACGTTTTTGAAAATGATTTTGAACAAGCTTTTACATATAGTTTTTTGACAAGTTTTTAGACTCATTTTAAGAAGCATTTATAATGTTTTCTTAGATGTTTTTGTTCACATGTTTTGCACGCACTTGGACGAGTTTTTCAATGTGATTTTCAAAACGCATTCCGACTTGCTTTTGAATCACATTTTTAGAGCATTTTTGAAATAGCAAATGGACTTTTATTCAACATGTTTTTGGTCGGATTTTTAAAGAGTTTTTTGTTGCTCTTTGATAATTTTTTGGGCGAATCGTAACGACGTAGGTATTTTTGACTCGTTTGGATCGCTTTGTCAACATGAAATTAACTCGTTTTTCGACACCCTCTTTTTTTGCTCGAGGTAGGTGGAAATCTTCTTGTAGTCGCAGTGGCTTAGTGTTAGTGTGTTGGACTACTAACCGAGGGGTCTCAGGTTCGAATCCCGCAAAAACCCAAATTCCAACTTAGGATTTTTTTCTACTGCGCTACCTCTCGCGACAGTCTGACAAACATCCGAGAGTATAAATGTCTTGAAAGAGATTCTCAATTAGCCGTTTGGAGTCGGCATAAAATTGTAGATCCCTTCCATTCGTTTCAAAAATGAAAAAAAAAAAAAACTCACACAAAACGAATGGTCGTGAGAAGCTAGGCCTAGGATCCCTCCGGACCTGTTGCGCCGACTATTTATTTATTAGGTGGAAATCTTCACACAATTTCATCCATTTTTGGAAGCGTTTTCGACATGTTTTCGGAATAACTTGTTTAAATGACCTTTTGGGCGAGTTTTGAGAGTCATTCTGCGAAGAGTGTTCCACGTGTTGTGAGAATTTTTTTGCGAAGCGCTTTTACATGCGTTTTATGGTGATGTTTCGGGGCAGTTTCATACTGTAAGAACCTTATCTAAATTTGTGGTGAACCCCGCCTATGTTATCGCAAAAAGTAAGCAAAATTAAAAAAAATATATATTTTCCACTTTGATTTGCTATAGGCAACCTAAGTTTAGACATTTAAAAAAATATACTTCCCTTTTAAAATCAGTCGTTGGAACATACCTACAGCAGTTGTAGGATGAAATGTTGAATTCCACTAAACAATAGGCCAGCTGTAGCAAGTCGAGATCATTGTCGAAATTAACTCATTATCGAATGAAGGACGCTCAAATAAAAAATGTAGCCACTCCCGAAATGAACTCAAAGTATCTTTCCACCTGGAAATTCTCTTCAAAGTCTCTTCAAATTCCCAGAACCAGCTTGTAAGTTCGGCAACACTGAACGCAATAAGTAGCCACCCAATGCCAACCGCCAATGTTGGATTGCAACGAATTTAATTGAATAAAATGCAACAGCACTTCGTTGTTAACTGACCCAACATTTCCCTCTATTTTCCGACTCAAATCTCACTCGAAATTCACGACAAAATATTTTCCGCAGAAACAAACTCCTTATGAGCTAGCTACGCAAGAAGCCAATTAAATTATTATGGAGGTCAACTTTCTCATACTTATCCGCTACCCGAAATTGACTCGCATTTGCATAAACAAAATTAAATCCACCACCTGCTGGATTTTTTTTCCTCCACCCATAGCTCAGCCATTCTCATACTCGTCCTCGTTCAGAGCGAACAATAACCGTCCACTAAAAATATTAGATGGCTATTTGCTTTCATATTCCCAAGGGTTTCGCTTGTTCTTTTTTTATGCAAAATTTTCCCAGTTCTAATCAAATATTCCCCCCCATAACCCATGGATAGCAGGACCAGTTATATACCTCTATCTCTCCGTCCATTACCGATATCAATTGCAATAAAAACACACAATGAAATAATAAACCCTCTCCCACGTGACGCCAAAAGGACCTTCACAGGCCAACTGCAACTGCAACCACCGTAGTCAAACTGTTGCAAATTATCCTAAGGTGCATCGCATACTTGGCGCACACAAACAGTATTCAACCATTTTCCCATACCATACGTACGCCGTACGCCCCCTTGCAAATACCAAACGAGGAGAGTTCCTTAATGGCACATTCACTTAGATTACATGCATATCGCACCCAGGAGAAGTGTCAGGGGCTAGTCGTAGTCGTCGATGCGGGTGTGCTGCTGCTGCTAACTTTGGCGAATTATCGCAGCGATTTGCTGCGCTAGCTTTGGCTGAATAGCTTTGCTTGACTCTGCTGTTGTTGCTGCCTCCTTGAAGGAGGAGGAAAGAAAGAAAAACTGCAAAAACAAGCACTTTTCGTTAAATTTATACACCGTGCACAAGTTTCGTCGGGGGTATGTAAAAGTTTTTGTTTTCACTTGCCAGGGTATATGTCAAGGATATCTTCTTACAGGATGCACATGCCTCATAGCTCCCATGCGCACCTAAATTGCATGGCAAGGATGATTTATATCCTTCCGCTCTTTCATATCCCCGACACACACTAATGGCGCTGTTGAGGACAATCAAAATCCCTAACGCATTATCATTATTGCAGTCGAGGAAGTTTCCACATATAGTCAATCGATGCACAGGACTTTCCTTCTCCCTCTCAGCGTTCGAATGGCGCCCAACCTTGAGTCGGAAATAAACAAAAAATTGGTCAAAATTAGTTTTTAAGCAACTGCCGGTCATGAGAGGAACATGAGAAACAACCCGATCCTGGAAACATCTGCATACGATGTCCATATCCCTATTTTTGTTATTCGTCCCCACTGGTTTTTACGTCTCGGGAAGTCACATCCATCTGCTGCTGCTGTTGTTGTTGTTGTTGTTGTTGTTTTTGTTTGGCAGTGCTGTCCAGTTATAAGTTGAGGAGAAAGTTTTTCTGTTTTTTTTTTTTTCTTCCTGTTTCTCGTGTTGTTCTCCTTTCCTTCCTTAATGGCTGCGGAGTTTATTATTTGTAATCAAAGTTCGGTTTTCCTTCCGCTGACGTCGTCCTTCTTATGTTCTTGTCGAGTCCATTTGCCATTGGATTGGCATAGGAGGGTGTGGATGGGTCTCTTTGAAGCTTCTGCTATGGTGCGCATAAATTTGTAGCCGATTTTAAAATTGACTCTGTTGCTCGATGCCAGTGGAAGGATCACAGATGGACGGCGGTGGGCAAAATCATTTTTGCTTACGCAACGCATGCAGGCAAAATAAAAACGAAGGTAAATGAGTTATTATGCCATAAACATTTTTATAGCACCATAAAATCATAAACTCATAAAAATTGTATACAGGCACTCGTTGGGGTTTTTTTTTTTTTGTTTTTTGTTTTCGTGCCTCTTGGTTGGAGTAACATTTTTGATTTATGATTAAAAATAAGGCAGAAGTGCCTATACTCGGGGACCGTTTTGCTGTACGGAGCAGCAACAAGCGACTGTGAATTTTTGTTATCAGGAGCGCGCGTCGGAGACACATTTCGTGCATGCAGCAGGATATATTGTTTAAGTGGGTGGAATTAAGGGATCGATCTGACAACGACTGGGATTTGAGTTTCATTCCACTTTTCGGGATGGTAATAGAGCATGTACTCAGAAATTCCATTCTAGGGAAACGAATTTACAATTTGCACTCATGAAAAGACGTGACTGTGCTTTATGATAATCGAGTTCATGGGAATGATGAGTGGTTGGAGATTAGGTGGGCGTCGTAATGGATGCGGAAGCCTACACGATTGTGATGTGTGGATGGGAGGGATTCTTTGAGAAACGAGGGTAACTGTCAGTGGCTCATTGAATCTGTGAAAACTATGCCTTAGCTAACATTCTATTAGACGAGAGATTGTTGAATAAAGCCTGCTGTTAGAGTTCATTCAAGGAGGCCTGGGTGAGTACTTCCATAAAGTTGTGAAAACTGCGCCTTAGCAAGCATTCTATCGAACGAATGCTGCTTTACTGAAAGCTGCTAGTAGAGTGAGACTTTTAAAGTGCAATAAACGTAAAAGGTCCCTGGGTTATCGTGCGAATACAGCATTCATAAATTTCTTCCTTATGTCTCTTCGGCCGATCGATCTATTCCGTGAAGGACATTTGGCTGTTATGCAATGCGTTGCATCTTTGGAATCTTACAACGTTCCTTAGAAGGCTAATGCAGGGTTCAGTGATGAGAGAAATTCCTTTTCTGAACAGCAAGTCAGCAAGTCATGCCATGAGAAATGGTCGTTTGATTATCTTGGGCCATTCAAAGAGTACTGACACAAACGTCTAACCCTGGGGTTTTCCATATTTAAATTATAGAATTGTCGTAGTTTAACTTAATCCATTGAACATTTTGCACTCAAAATAATGATAAAATAAAATATCAAACAATAGTGGTCCATGCTACCAACCCTGGGGCACCCCAAATACTACTACACACAACGTACCTCAACATACTTCCATATATTCTAAATGTCTTCCGACAGAAAGCTAAAGAAGAACAAACAAAATTCAAAATGTTGCCATGAAAGTATGGGCCCAGTCTAACCACCCTGAGGTACCACATATTGAATATCAGACCTTCTGAAGTACAAAGTCCATCAGAGGTAGATGCTCGCAGATTGATGCTATCGGAGTTCAGAAGAATACCAAAATCCGGCTTCAAACGTGGCCCAAGTTTACAACCTCCAACCCTTCAAATTGGCTCTCGTAACTTCGCAAAATCAAGACTATAGTTCGTGTTCGCTACAGTAGAAAAATAAAAATCTGTTCAAGCAATATAGGTCTAAGCCGTCAACCCTAAGGTATCCCTTGGGGATTTTTTGCGATGGGCTATTTCCATTTCGAAACTATTCCAAACTCTGTTCGTTACAGAGAACAAAAACTCATATTCTGGAAAGACTAATCCAAACTGTCAACGCAAAGGTTGAATTTTTCGAGACGGATTTTAAAATGGATGCAGGCGAATGCATATTCAGAAAAAATCGTATCAAACTCTAGTTTACTGTATCTAGACCTCGCGACTTGAGAAGAAGGTTTCAGTACCAAAATTTCTTAGACGCATTCAGTGTAGCAGTGCTCCCAGACTTTGAGGACTTTCTTCCCCTTTTTTTTCAGGAAACATTTTAGTTTTCTTCTAAATTCCAAAAAAAAATCTCGATTTCTCCCCTAAATGAAAGTTGCACTTATTTTCAAAACTATTTTTAATAGGAAGCTTCCTCCCTTTTTTAAAGTTTGTCGCTCCTTTTCTCCTTTTTCATTCAATAAGCGCTAAAATTGGCGATTCTCCCCTCAACCTGGGACCACTTTAGTGGAGTCAGTTTTACATAAGCAATGTGACAGACAGTCTCGCCCCAAATTGACATTCCACGATGAATTCCAAAAGCGCTGTTCTTCAAATGGATCAACAGATTGTCTTGCAATCAAGAAAAAAGTCCAACAATAGTGGCCCAAGCTGCCAACCATTAGGTACTACCATAAGAACTGTTTGAGATGAATTTAAAAATTACCGTCACGCAAAGTTAAATACACCACAGCTCACCTATTGTAAGCGATTCACTGATCACCAGGTAGGGAATCGCAACAACCTTCCAAATCCGATCACTATATAATCCCCTTACGTAAACATCCTGCCCATTTGTGTTTGCCTTCGTCTTCCAATTGATCGAGCAATTGGTTTCACTTCAAGGTACATAACAAAAATCGAATTAAATGTAAACCCGCATCGTTAACGGCATCGTCGGTATCTAATCCTTTCAGTCCGGGATACTTATGCAGGTCGAAAATTCACACAAAAGGACACACGCAAGTAATAATTATCCAATAAATGCATTCCATTCGCAACTGCATCGGGCTACACCAGCAAATAAAAGAAAAGGGACGAACTGAAATCCTTTTGAACATACTTATATATCCTTTTGCACCATTAAAGGTTAAGCAACCGTTAAAGATCCACAATGGGTACCACAAATTGCTGCTGGCGCGCTTCATAAAATTTCTCCTCGCCACATTGCAAAAGGATTTTCGCAAGTCCAACGGATGCACCTGGGCTACGGTACTCATGATGATGATGATGATAATGATGATGGTTTGTTGTTCGGTGCTCTACGCTCAGTTGGGATATATTCTCAAACGAAATGTCCTTATTGGATTTTCAATAGCTTTGCTGTCTGTAATATTCTGCCGTGGTGAACGGCAACGCGATATCAACGAAAAACCTCCACCATTATCCTGTGGATGGGTGCCTATTTGTCTGTGTGTCTGTGTGCCTGTGTGAATGAAAATAGTTTTCCAATGAACGTTTCACATTGCAACCGTATTGAACATGCACATTGTTCGCCCATACGAGCAGTGCATGTGCAACAATAGCCTTTAGGTATACAATTGTCTTCGAAGGATTTTCATCGTAGAAAGACACACAGACTCCAAAGCCAGAGTACACTGCGAAGACAGGAAGCAAACGATATATTTAAAGTCAAAGCGAGAATAGGTGACCATTGTCCTAAATTGCCCGATTGTAAGATTGCAGTGCGCTCCATTAGTCGCACATTGTCAGACATTGCTGGGTTTTAATTGAATTTTCTCTCACCATAAAATGTCAAGTGATTCTGGGGTGCGGCATGGGGGTGGTGGCGTTGCGGGTGTGGGACGACAGATTAAGAAGAAGAAGGATTAAGAACAACGATTTCGAAGTAAATTTTGATGTAAGAACTTAAGTGGTGTTTTGAGTGTTTCTCTGACAAATGATGTGGCAAGGACGTTCAAATCTGAAGGATAATTGAAAGTTTGTAAGTCCTCTTTAGAGTAGATGGATGCTGATAGAAAAGGATTGCAGATAATCATGATGAATTGAATGTTAAAGTTTACCTTTCAAATGACTTGTCGTTTAGTTTTGTGAGGTAGTTTTTTTTTCCTTTGGTTTACGTGTGGATAGGATATTCAGAAGGATATGCCTGCCTCTGAAGTTCGAAATCGATATTTTTAATGATGACAATAAGGCGATGATTGGTTTACTTTGCTTTTATTGCCACTGAATACGGTTAGCTGCGGAAAAGGCGTTCAAATACAACTTTTTTTTAGCAAAGACACGAACCAAATGAGTGGGATTTTCTAGCCCATCAATTAAATGTTAAGTGCTTTCGCACAGCCATTCATGGAAGCATAGCTTTCATAGGAGAAATCCTTCAATTTTTATGAGTATTTATTTCAAAAACCAGGTTCGATACAATTAGCAGAGTTCTAAACCTCAGAGTTCCCACTTATCGGTTCCCACCTCTTTTGTTTTTTTTGTTTTCATTACATGAGACACGAAACTATGGTCAGTCGTAAAATGTTGAAGCAATCTTAACCATCGGCAACAGATGGTTGCATTTGATAAGTTAGGTTCACCCATCATTTAGCCAATCCACGAACCAAGAAAGTTTCTTCTCTAATAATGTTATATGCAGATTTTTTGTAACCCTTACCTAAAGAGAATGTTTAAATAAAGGTTTTCACTAAACCATTGGGAATGCAAAATATTTTCTAACACAAATCCGCTGCATTTAGCTGATACAAAAACCACAACAAAATAGCCCCGTCAATCCTATTCCAAATGGCGATAAAACCCATGCCCCATCAGACTTGATTTGGGCCATATAAGCTCCGCCATTCAATTGCAGTGAGTGGGTCTTATTAGGAGCCTCGATTAGACGGGAAATATGTATGTACTAATTTAGAGTTCCGAAAAATTCCGCTTGGGGGCTTTATTGAGTCTCAATCAAATCAGTTCATCTTCTCATCATCATCCGATATTCTCTCGACAGAAAGGATGAGGATGTGTGGATAGGGAAGGATGATGAAGGCGAAGACAAGTAGGGAGTGAAAGATGGCAGCTGAAGGGGCTACCTAGGCGAGAGTAGTAGGCAAGGTAGGTAGGGTAAGAAAACATTTTTCGCAGCGTCAATGCCACCCATGCGCGAAGACTGGCTTGATATTTGTTTGTTACTAGACGAAAGGTTCAATTACCACTTTCACCGACGAGCTAATTGAGGGAACTAGCATGCCAGCACTGACCCAAGGCAACCAATGTCTACTGTAAGATCTTGAAAGCAAAAAAAAAAAAGCACTACTTCAACTCATTGACAGATGGCGTTAACGTCCACGTACCACCACATCTTATTACCTCCCTCAATCTTCACACGCACCATCATATTACAATGGTATCGAATATGAAACACCGCCATCGTTGTAATATCCCTATCCGCTCGAAATGTCCCTCCCATTGTTAAAGATAACAACGCCACCTCCATAAAGCGACAGTGTCCTGTGTGAAAAATTCCATTCCATTCCGAAGCCATAAAATCAAATCGCCTTGCCAGGGAAAATATCCTCTCACCCAAGGTTCGTGTGTGACCGCATCACATTACACCCTAGTAGTACCATATCCTTTAAGGTACCTCATTACATCCCAAGCACCTTATTTTCAACGATATTAGAGATAACTTCCGTTGCATTTTCGCTCCACCCTCTCTGACCCACTTTTAAGGAGCAGCATATATTTTTCGGCACCCAAGGACAATCCAATTGTATTTTATTTATCAGTTTCGGTATTTCGTTTTACGGATTCTTGTAGCATATATCACCAGAAACATCCTTCGTTTATATAGAGCGAGTTTTTTTTTTTGAGGAAACATCCTGGAAAACGGCAGATATACCACCGAAAGTGCATCCTAAGTCTAATTCATCACGTCTGATGTACTCGGAATATCCTCCGGAATAGACTACATTCAAAACCGGAAGCAACAGCAACTCCAAATAGCACAAAATCCTTGAAAAATCATTGCTCCTTGGTTATGTGTTATGATGACGATCAGAGCGAGGCAACGAGAAATAGTACAGTCTTGCGAGTGGGTTGGCAGAGGCTTTCCTCTGAAATGGATTGGAATATTATCTGAGGTGGATTCACACACACACATTGCATGGATTTCCTTGTGCAGCTGACATAGGAGTACCAAAAAAAATATATAGACGGAGAATCAGGATCATCCTGTGCAATTTCGATATCAAGCTGGTGGTTCGTATACAAGGATTTATTCCAAGAAATACAAGAAAACGGAATACGTATGCGAAGCATACATACAAACCATCCAATCGATGTATAGATGGTGGCAATCGCTTTTATCATATCCCTTACACACATTTATATCCTGTGGCAGTCTAGGACCCACCCGAGATGGCAAGTCCAAGAATGGAATAGAATCTGAATGTCTAAAAGGATGGCCAGGCCACAGTGCCAGACCACTAATAGGCACGTAGAAAAAATATCTTTGAAGTAGATAGTTGCGTGGCTGCACGTGTGTATGTGTTGCGAGGAATAAAAAAAAAATATAAAAATGCAGAACGTGTGAGGAATCACCAAACAGGATGTGCCATCCATTAAATCTATGGACAAATTGCCCCTGGGTAACCTAGCCCACGGGGGGCCAGCGCACAACAGTCAAAGAAGAATATTGTGTTCGCTCTTCGTGGCACACTGATGATGGTGGTAATAGTCAACGGCTCATATGTTAATGTGATATAGCTCTAACATAGGACCCATACATGACTACGGCCAAGAATTCTTTTAAGTGTCCTTCCTTCCGTCTGCCTGTCAAAGTATACATATCAGTGCGCGCCGCATCCACGGCATCCAAGCCAAAGCCATCCACCCCCGTCCAGGCACGTAGCTCACAATCCTCTGTGTGTTGGAGTGAATTTTTGATTTTCTCCGGATCTGGATCGGTTTCGGTGGCGATGGTGTCTGGCAGGACATTTAGCATTCGTTTGGACATTTATACCCGACGGGGAAGTTTTTTTTTTCTGCTTATCTTTCTCCTTCGTAGCATGCATTTATATTAATCAATGAGGACGACGTTTCTATTTGCAAAAAAAAAACGGACCTCACATTTGTGTTGGCCAACAAAAAAAAAAATCGATTTAACGTAAATGATGCAAGAGGCCATCAATTGGATCGAAATGCGGTGTTTGTAATAGAGGCATTAGTGATTCGGGAAGGTGGCAACAAGCGAACTACCCCCTGCATAGCCTGCAGGCCAATCCTTATTTAAATGGAAGTCGATTAAACATTGATTACAGCGTGAGGGGATTAGCGGAAGGATATCACATCGAATCGAGTTGGAAGTGGTTTTGTTAATATGATGTTGACGAGACATCGGTTTTGGCATTAAAATGCTTTTGTGGCATATTCAACTGGGATTTGAAGGAACTAACTGGGGTTACTCCATCACGATAGAGGATATCACAGGATTCAGTTGTTAATTTTAGCAAAGTACCATGGTGATAGAAAGATTAATGCAAATAGATTCGGAGACAAACAAAAGATTGACATGATGTGCTGCGAAATTCGGTGATTTTATGGAGTCGCACAAGGCGGCGTATTGAGACCTATGCTTTTAGGAAACGCTGCGGATTTACTCAAATTTGTAAGGCTAAGGGAGGAAGGGATACGAGTTATTGTAGGTAGGTATAGGTGTGGCAGTTGTGCCATTTTGTAACCAAAGCTCATTTTGACCTGGTTGATAAACGAATTATTGTATTGGCAGACATTTTTAAGAGTCTCGTGCTGCATTTTGAGCGGAACAATTTTTCAAATTGTATAATGGTAAAGAAATCTTGTAACTTAAATTTATCCCGGTTAAAGGTGAAACCACATAAGGAAACGATGGAGGACTTCTAAGAAAAAGATTATTAGTTCGAAATTAATATTCAGCTTGACACCATGAAGTAAGTTTTGGCACATTCAAGACCACTAAAGACAAGTTCCACTCTCCTAACGAGATTTTGCTAAAGTCAGGACAAAGAGAGAGATGTAGGTGGCTTAAAACATTCGAATCTCAACGAACAGGGGTCATGCTTTTTGTAGACATGAGCCTTGACGAATTTCAATATTTAGTCACATCAAGTCTTATAATAATGCGATGCAGATTATCTGCAAAATTACAAAAGGAACCTCGTTTGCTGCTTCAACTGCTTTGAACTAGATTCTTCCAAATAAATGCTATTGATGGATGTTTTGGTTAAGGGTGCATTCACATTTTTTATACTCGATGTTCGTAAAAGCTTAGGGAACAATTATTATCGCCCTATTCTGAAACCTCTAAGACAGAAAATTCACATAAAAAACTCCTGGAAATTAACCACCAAGCCACTGGTAAAATGCATTCTTCTAGATCTAGATCAAGGTATTGCGAACTTGTTTAGTTTTGATTTGAAAACTCAGGCAAAGAGCACGAGCACTTGTTTTTGCACACGTTTTGGACGTGTTTTTGAAAAGGTCTTGGACGCGTTTTAGAAGGCTGTATATTTGATAGCTTCTTCTATAAGTGATTGGACGCTAAGCTAGATGCGTCTTCACACCCGATTTTGAACTCATTTTTGTAGAGTTTGGGACGTGCATTTGAACAGATTTTGGGCGCGTTTTTGAAGGCTGTATTTGGTAGCTTCTTCTACAAATTCTTGTGCGTTATTCTAAACACTTGTTTCACTATGGTTTTGGCCGTGTTTTTGGACGTTTTTTGAAGTGTTTTTGAAAACGTCTTGGACGCGCTTTTGAAGGCTGTATTTTCAGGATTCTTCTACAAGTTCTTGGACGCTAGGCTAGATGCGTGTTCACATCCGATTTTGGACTCATTTTTTAGAGTTTGGGACGTGCTTTTGAAAAGGTCTTGGGCGTGTTTTCGAAGGCTATATATTTGATAGCTTCTTTTACAAGTTCTTGGACGCGTTTCTAGACGCGTTTTCACACGATTTTGGACTCGTTTCTCTACGGTTTTGGCCGTGTTTTTGGACGCTTTTTGACGTGTTTTTGAAACGGTCTTTTACACGTTTTGGAAGGCTGTATTTGACAGCTTTTTCTACAAGTTCTTGAACGCTAAACTAGATGCGCCTTCGCACCCGATTTTGGACTCATTTCTCTAGATTCAGGGCGCGTTTTTGAAGGCTTCTTCTATAAATTCCTGTGCACTATTCTAAACACGTTTTCACATCAGAATTTGGGCTAATTTTTTCTACGGTTTTTGACGTGCCTTTAGGTGAATTTTTGACATGTTTTTGAAAAGGTCCGGGAAACATTTTAGAACGCTATAATTGATACCTTCTTCTACAAGTTCTTAGATGCGATTCTAGATGCGGACACTGAAAGTCATGACCGAAAATTTTAGGGTTATACCTTTCCTTCCAAAGAGCCCGAGAATACCACTTGCTTTTTGGCCTCCAAGTCACTGAAGCGAAAACAGATGAGTGTTCTAGCTTCTTGTCAAGCTATCTACATGTCTCTAAGCCTCAATGTCTCAAACTAAAAGCCGTTTAATTTGGGTCTCAATATCATACGGAGAGGCATGCTAGGTATGCAGACTGCATAGCATCAAAGTAGTGTCTAAAAAAAAGTCAGCTTAAGTCACCCCAGACGAACAAGAAGCGTAGGACTAAGTTCCACTCAACGTATAAAGTCAGAGGCTGTGAGTCTGGTGTAACGAGTGACAGAAGGCTATCAGAGCGACGACCTGCAGTAGTTACAAATTGTATACTTTCAAGTGTCTTCTCTGGCATTTAAATTGCTCGCCACAACACCATTTACATCTAGACAGACGACCCATCAAAAACCTCTCCACTTGGACACATTGGGATGTTTAAACACGCACCGAAGTGGCCAAAGAAAACCATCCAATTACCACTGTGACGAGGACGACTATGGTAAGATTTGCACCGCACAATTTTCAAAAATTCACAACTTCACTCTCGTGAAACCGCAGTGAGTTTTATGCGGAAATTTGTATTCGGCTCTCGACAGATACTTGTGCGCAACCACTTTTGAACACAGCAATTGAATAGTTATTCCACTGTAAAGCTGCTCGCATAAAACCTCTAAAAGTTGATTTATAAATCACACGCAACTTAACGTAATAATAAAACCGAACCAAAGGGAAGTCATAACGTTGTCAATTTCCCATCGTCAGCCCCCTGTGAATGAACAGGATCACAGTGAAAACTTGCGAGTTTATGAGCCTCGCCCTAAAAATTGATTGCTAACTAAACCAAAGCAAACTATACAGCGCGGTTTAATTTTAAAACATCAAACCCACTTAAAACCACATCACGCCCCAGACAGATTCATTAAATTAAACTTTACGATACATCATGGCCGTGTCGTTTGGGGGCGGCAAAATTAAATTTTAACACTCAATTCGGGGGCAAAAACGCCCCCAAATCTGTACTTTGGGAGCGCATAAAACGCGCGAAATTAAACTGATTCCCACAGCCCCTTCTGGAAAGGTGCATTAATCTGAAATTAACTGCCTTTGTCATAAAGGACACGCTCATACCCTGGCATTCATAATGCAGCTTCGAGTTGATTAACTTTTGCTCTAAATAGTTCATGGCCCAGCATTCTCGTGCATGCATCAGCTACAGAGCAGCGCACTAGTCTTGGCTAATGGAAGAAGCTTGTTTTTGCAGGTTGTGTGTGTCCTTTTGAATTACTCGCATATGGAGCTGGAACAGATGCATGCATCGCAATGCACAACAAAGGGCAAACGGATGTACTAACATGTAATGCAATAACTTGCAGCGCCAGACCAATGGACTTAATAATTAGCGCCGGGGCCGTTTGCAGGCGATTTTCTTGCGTGAATAAGTGATGCCGTCTAATGGATACCGTTCAGTAATTAAAGTGCGCAAAAAGGATTTCAAAAATTTATAGAGACACAAGTTTGACGGGGATGCCCAAAGTGAACTTGGTTCGCTTTTTGTTGCAAATCCCCGCATGAATCTCTGTTGCAGGAAGACTCTGTGAACTTTGTATTTATGAGGCACTCTGCTGATATGGGGCTCCTTGCAACAGAAGTTTGGAATTACTTTGGTGGCAGTGTTTCTCCGCCAATTAAATCAGTGTTTATGACTGAGCTACGAGTATACAAGAAACAACTGAGACGTCGTGTTTTTTCCCGCCAAACACGTGTTTGTTTGTTTGTTTGTTAGTCCTTTGAAAATACCCTTTAACACAAAGTTATTGCGTGACGTCCACGCATCGCCTTCCAGAGTGGACCTCCCAAAGAAGAATATAAAAAAACTGTATCCCTCCTTCATAAACAGGGATCACGGTGACACGAAGAGAGGACGAGCCTGTGAAATATATAGTCACACACACAAATCTATACATAAATCAATTAATTAAGTTGAATGCGGCCAATCTGTGTGCGTGTTGACAGTCAATTGAGATCGAACAAAGTCACGGTTAAGTCGAATCGTTCGGTGGGTATTGTTTTCCAAAGAACAATGGCACGCCTTTGGGCGATTCATCTTTGCAGGGACTAGAAGTTTTCCCTTTGACAGAAGGACACTGCGAAGATCTAATGGCAGAAAGTTTGCGCGACTCCTTTGTCTAGACGGAATTGTGTGGTTTTGTGGTGACGGTATATAATCTTGGTCTGGTCGGTTATTTTTATTAATGTAAGCATTTTTGGTTACAATGTCAAAGGGAAACCCTTTATCCTCACAATGGGGGGAATTTTTATTATCTACCTTCACGTCGAAGAATGTTTGCCATAAACTGGGAGAAGCTAATAAAGTTAATAGCCGTGAATCGACGGAGTTAATTCAGCCTGAAGGATTGTGCGGGCGGGGGAGCAGTGGATTTTTCTAAGCACGGGCTTGCTTGGAAAATGCCAAGTCAGTCATAAGTGAGTTACTCATAGTTGGCGGAGGGCAGATTTTGCTTAATCAGACTGAGGGCGGCAGTTTTGGATGAGTTTTGATGGTGGGTTGCCGGTTTTTGGTTGAGTATTGAGAAGAGATTTGCTGGCCTCATGGGAGACGGATTGGCCCTAAAATTTGAAGTCGAAAATTGCAATAGATGTGACACTTCTAAAAGGCGACTCTTTCACAGCTAATGGCGAATGGAGCCTGATAAAACAAGAGGCAGTTCTATCGAGAAATTTATGGCACAAGACAGTCAATGATGTTGGAAAGAGCGAAGAGGTGGGGTGTTTAAGACATTTTTGTTGGATAGACTGCTTTTAGGCTTAGAGTACGCCATAAATTACACAATATGAAGCATGACCTAAGTCGGAAGGTATATGGTATAATTCACGAATTTTGTCTGGCGCCAGTCAAGCTCCTCTTCAAATTTTCCACCGATCATCATGCTCTAGGTTAAGATGGAGCGATTTACTGTAACTGTCGGGTATTTCTTGATCCGACATATGTCAGTTTGCTCCTTTGATTGCATCGGAGTTCTTCACTGACTATCGCTTGAGGCTATAAGACACCCTCGTACTTTTAAGAACGGGCTTACAACTGATTGATAAAATAAAATAAATAAATAGTTGACGCAACAGGTCCGTAGGGACCCTAAGGCCTAGCTTCTCACAACCATTCGTTTTGTGTGAGTTTTTCATTTAGGGAACTAATGGAAGGGATCTACAATTGTATGACGATTCGAAACGGCTGATTAGGAAGCTCTCTTAAGACAGTTGTACTCTCGGATGTTTGTCAGGCGTTCGCGAGAGGTAGCGCAGTGGGAAAAATCCCATTAGTTGGAATTGGGGTTTTTGCGGGACACGAACCTCAGACCCCTCGCTTAGTAGTCCAACACACTAACCACTAACCCACTGCCCCACTACTCCACTACGCCAACGACGACAACTGATTGGTACAGTAGCTTAAAATACTTGGAATTACACAGATGAGGTCACTAGCCACCGGAATCGTGGGTATATATTCCACTTACCCCTTTTTGGAAAAGCCAAATTCTAGCTATAAAAGTCGTTCACAGAACGCAATAACCAGTCACACTCAGAGCACACTTACTTTATATAAAGGGATCGCTTCCTTTGAAATTCCATCATGTGCACTACATCCCGTTCTGTTGTCCTAAAACAAGGACCCTATCAATCAATAGCTTGTTGCTTGAAACGAGATTCGGTCGTCATAGTCATCTAGGGGCTCGGGGCTTACAAGGCTCAGGGGTGTATTTTTTCTTCTAGCAATGAAGGGACGCAACGACTGGCATGGGTTTTGTATAGAAAAACATTTCCCAACAAGTTTTGAACAAGTCCATGACCTTTAAGGTCGAATTTCAGTTTAAAATCGTCACGTCCCTAAACGAGCTAGTCAGCCTTGAAGCTACAAACAACGCCCTGGAGGGATAAATTCATCTTACTGAGAAAAGTACTCAATCGACCTTTTATTGGCCATCAGCTTTCAAGTAAATGCAATGATGGATTTGTGGAACATGAAGACCTTCTTCGGCATTTGAAAAGATCCACTCAAGTCACTTTCTATAAAATGGTCGAATATTTACAGCCAGACTTGGGTTCTATGTAGGAAAGACAACTACCACCGATCTATGATCGTCAAAGCAAGATGGTCCTTGGTTCAGTATACATAATGAAGTTTGAAAGAGAAGGTCATCCGAACATAGCTTCAACGCAACTTCAGGCGTAAAAGGTAAAACTCGGAGGTATAGAGGGCGACAACATGAGCATTGCATTTATGGAATTGAAAAAATCTGATAATAGATTGATCTAGCTAGAGAGGTATGTTGATTTAGACTACAAAGGGTATAGTTTGGTTGAGCAGAGTGCCTTATACGATATAAACAAGGGCATAGACTGGAAATCAGACAGGTTCGGTCCTATTTGACCAAATTTAACAAAAATCAGTTGATGCTTGAAAAATATAGGAATAAGGAACCACCAACGAAGTAGATCCATCCATCTTTGTATTTATCTTTCAGAAAAAGTAGGTACCAATAAGCCTAATGTACAAACAGTTCTAGGTCCTTATTAATCACTTCATCCTCGAAGCTGTTTCCATTTATACAGAAAAGCATTAACCTCTCAAAAAAAGCCATTAAGAAGCAAAGCTGTTTCGAATCAGCAAGATCGTGTGGCTCTCTTGATGCTTGTCGCATGACGTAGGCCTTGTTAAACAACTCCATAGTATGAAATCGCCACCGAAAAAATCCTATTCCCATGTCGTATTTTTAGCGTCATCTTGATGCACAACATTTTTATATTTTGCACGTTGTCGTCCAAACTTGTAACCATTAGTGACCTTCAGGGGCTAAATTGCAGCATCCGTGAACGAGCCTCATACCTCACTGAATTTTGTGGATTTTACAAGCAAAACAATAAAACAAATTCAGTCACGTATTACTCGATCGCGGTTTACAATGTCGAGGGTTGCCCAATCGATGGTCTCTGATTGCTTCTATAACTAAAGGGGAAATTTGAAAAAATAATAGTTCAAAATTCAGCCAAATGGGCATGGGACTTATTTTAAAAAAAAGTGTGAAAAAGCGAACTCTGTTTGACAGCCCAATTTGTAGTTGCCAATAATAGTGAAGCAAGAAAAAACCGGAGCTTACTTACATAAAAACCAAAAACTTGCCGACTTACACAGCTTCTTGACTTCATCCTAAATTCGGTCAGCGTTCGGACTGAATTTTGAACAACGCTCCTTTCTTCCATCGTCACTTCATGTGCGCATATAGTTTGGAAAAAAAGTTGTCAAAGCTGCTAAAAGCTCATAAGACTGCGACGCAGATTGTGGAATAGAAGCCGACTATATAGCCCTGGATTTATCGAAGTTACAACCAGGCCTAATGTAGACCTTTTAGAGCTCATCTCCCTTCTTCTGCAGTTGTTTTGGTAAGAAGGAAATAAAACCATTTGGGTAAGTTGGCAGCTAGCTATGTCCGAATAAATAAGTCAAAATGTACCTTTTAGACCCTGATTGTTATATCTCTTAGCACACCATACCCTTCTCTGGTTCGTCGCCTTAGTTATACATTACGCAGACGGAGTCTTGTGGTACACACCTTTAGTCATAGAGAAGTCTTAACCGCAACAATTTGATGACTGTCACATCTGACTGCAAGAGTTGATAGATCTTTTTAAATACAAAATTTGGTGCCTAGTTTTTCCTTCGCGTATTATAGACCTACCTACATGCGAATTTCCAACCTTCTATGACAAGCCTCTGACGACGCTATGACCATGCTTTTGAAAAAAAAAATGAAGTTGACCATATTTCCCAATCTGTCCTCAATATTGCCGCCACTCTCCTACCTATGGGTCCATTCAACTCTACCCCAGTGTCCACTTTGTATTCATCCAATGCTTTCCGACTCTTCAAACAGAGACTTCCATTGTCTTCCACTATCCAATATATTTGCACGCTCCATCGTGCACACAAAAAGAAAAAAAAAAAAAAAACGGACGACACTTCCGCTGTAGTACCCTGTCACTGTCCGCAATCCAAACACCGGCGGAAGATCAAAAACGCATAGAAAACTTTCTGCGTTCTGCACACACTTTCACTTCTATTCCGCTGTTGTCCAACGGGGTTTAACGAAAAAATGAAAAAAAAACTGTCTCCCACCCCCGATGGATTGCCAATCAAATGAAAGTCGTCGTCACCCTTTGTCTATGCATCAATACACACCCTATGCTCGACGCAATTTCATCAAAAACACCGGCTAAAACCGACAGACAAAAAAAAAGGATAAACCTTCAAGTTGGCTTGCATTACATATCCTGGCCTCGACAATACCAATCCAACTCCTGTCAGATCCTTGCCAACACACAGCCCAGACAGATGAATGGATAACTCTTTAGGATAGACTGTCACTATTATCCTTCCATAACCACAATGCACCCCATCGGATGGCGGGGAAAACAAACATGACGAAGATAGGCAACGAAGGACTAACAGCAATCATCTGAAAAATAAAAATAAGAATTGAATCATGCAATCGCTGGTGAGACACAAGTTTGAATTAGAGTAAGGGTAGGGAAGGCAAAATGGCACTTTTATCCTTGAACTCATTTTCGATTGGGAATCCTTTCAGTTTCATATTTTCCACTAATTGGAATTAATTTTGAGAAGAAGAAGAAGAATAAGAAGAGGGAGAGTCCCTGTGTGAAATTAGCGGCCAGGTGTACGTTGATTTCAAATCCAATCACGGATCTTTCAATCGTTTGACTTTGAATGGGATGCATAAGTAGGATTTGGCGAAGCGTGCTGGCATTTCTTATTCCATTCAATGGGGCCAAAGGATTAAAACTGATGCTGATGTTGGATTGTTGATTGAGTTAATTTTTTTCATTTTTTTCGATGCCAGGATGAAATTTTGTAAGTATGCAGTCGGCGTCTTTGGTGGAGACTTACTCATTTTTTTTTGTCATCATATAGCTGTCCGCCAAAGACGACTTTAACTGTGTAAGACTTTTTCGCAGTTTAGTAAATATAAACGACATAGACAACGTCGGAGGGGTCACAATTCCTTATTCGCTGCTGCTTAGATTAGATTGTAGGGCATGAGAGATTTCAATGAGCTCTGGCACTGCGGCTTCTTAGAGGAGCCTATTGTGCCTTCCCTGGTAAATTCTTAGAGCTATATTTTCACTCCTGCTGATGCTGCTTATGGAAGTCAATCATCGGGCCTTCCATAAACGACTTCCACTTCATCGGCTACGGGCTTAAAATACGCGTTCAGTCATAGATTTCGTTCCAAACTTACCAAACTTACCGCGTCGAAGGACCTACCTGCGAAAATAGATTCCCACGCCACCTAGAACCTCAACTCAATTCCCAACCACAAAGAATCCTCCCACCTATCTACCATCCCTTCGCTTACTTCCGCAGCTCACTAAAACCCACACACCATCATCACATCCAAATCACTCGTAAATTTCCCTAGTTAAGTATCACCTCAACACAGGAAATCGCATTCAGGACGAGGAAAAAAGCCGGCAAAACACACCACGCCTACCTCAACCCAAACCATTGTCGGCAAGACATCTGAAAATCCATCATCCAGTTTCGACCTTCTTCTAGTGTCCGAACGAGGCCCACTTACCAATCGCCCATCTCATTTAAAACGGAACCATCAATAGCAGTCGCTCTCATTATATTCGCTGCTATGTTCATTCCACTTTGTGTCCTTGGCGCCATCACTTACACCATTCTTGCTGATGATTACCATTTCACGCCCAGCTAATTTCAAAAACACGTTCAGAAGGAACCAACAAAAAAAAACACCAACCACAGCCAACTAACACTCCAAAGTAGCGAAACAAAACGACACAAAGGACGAACCGAAAAAAAAATGAAAAACAACAGAAACCAAATTTAATATCAAAAGCTGTCAATCATCATCGAAAACCAATCATTAGATGGTGTAGACAGATGAACTGCTGGCGCTGCCATGGTTATCCATACCACAGCACACAGGACGAACCGAAATTACATCGAACGGGAGCTGTTCTGTTGGTTAGCCGTATAGCAGCAGCGGCAGCTAAACAGCAAAAGGAGCAACAAAAAGAGAAAACGCGACCAAAACAACCCACAGTTTTCTAATTTACTTGCGCGTCAAATGTTACGCGCGGTCTTTCTGCTGTTGCTGTGTGTGCTGTTGATGTGCGCTGATGATGATGACGACGACGACGATGACGGAGATGGCCATCGACAACGCCAACGGCAACTAGGTATATATGTGTCCACGGTCGACAGCCAGCGCTTGGTTAGTGGTGTCAGCTGCTCCGTGCTAACCTAATTGGGATTTCATGGCATCATCGAGAGCGAGACCAAGGAACAGGACGAGATATTGGAAAACATGTTGACCTCACGGATCAATTAGTTTTGAAATTTGGTAAAAGTTTTGCTTTCGGATTCTCGGTAGCCTGCATCACGCCATGGACTCGATGTGGCAAGGAGATTCGTTTGGCTTTCATTTAGGAAGTTGCTATCGCATAAGCGAATCACTGGATACTTAACGCGGGATAGATAATTGGATCGCACGTGTCGTTTGGCGAAAGAACTGCTGACTGAATATCCTTGTTGAGATAGAAAACTTCAGGATAAATGATGTTGGCTGTATTGCGAAAGCTAGTACGAGGAATTGAAAACCGAGGTAGGTGGATATAAGAGATGTATTGCAAAGCGTTTGCTTTTAAGGACGCAGGACTATTTGCGAATTACAGTCCGAGGCAGTGGTGTTGTCTTTGACTGCGCTGCGTACCTGTGTACATCCAAAGAATTGAAATGGAAGTGGTTGGTAATCTGTTTGACTCAGCCTATGTAAAAAGTGCTATGGAGGGGCTTGTTGATTGAGGCCATGGTCCACCCCGGACTGTAAACGCCAGCAAAAGTAAAGTAAGTAAAGTATGTAAAAGTGCCGCAATGAAGGACAACTTTGAACTGGATGCTTTAGAAAATGAAGAGTTGTATGGGCTGATAAAATTAATTTTTATTGAAGTCCACACATTTGTTTTCGAGCAAATGAATTTAAAAATAAATGGCACAAATAGGCCATATACCAATCCAGACATACGGTTGATAACCAAATTCAATCTTTCGTTTATCGTGCAGAGAATCGTCTGTGGCGGTGAGAAAAACGGAAAAGAGGGCTGCGCAATTTTTTTTTTAAATTGTACATGACTTCGATACGGCATAGGCGATCTTGGTTCTTTCTTTCTTTGCAACTCGACCGAGCGCCCATAACCGGCGATACTTGGAATGTATGTATCTACTCTATCCACCAACTTTGACCAGTCGAGCTTCACGTGCAGGACCTATTCTTAATAATAAGTAGTTCAATCATGAGTGGCTAGGATTTCACCACTCATTAAAGTAGGGTCATGAAGCTGATCACACTGTTGGTTATAACGTTTGTCAACTTGCTATTTGACGAAATTAGCATCTGGATAACGAAGCTTGTTAGACTTATCAACGATGGATCTTCAAAACTGTCAAATAGTCGATTATTTTAAGAGTTTAAGAGCAGCTTGTAGTTTAGTCTGAATAAGGATAATAAAAAATGCCTAAAACGGGGAATAGTTATTCAGGAAATTCGGCTATTCAGAAATTATTCTAAAGGTAGTTAAACGCTCCGAAAACGTGGTCATTCGGACGGTCTTATTAAACTTTCTTTCTTTCTTTCTTGGAGCTGTACAGCTGAAGTATTGGCCTTAAAAATGAGCCAAAGAAAGGTGTTTGTTCCCAATAATCAAAAGGAAAGACTTTCGCCTTATAATCATCTTTATCATATTATTGATAAACAAAACAAAATGAAAAAATTATGGGCCTTACCAATAAACGTTTTTAGTTTCGACTCTAAATTTTAGCAGTCAACGGTGGCTACATTTTCCATATACAAATGTCGCAATTATGAGCTTCCGTAAATATAAAGTCGAGACTAAAATTTGTTATTAGTACGGCGGTATATTTGTTCGTGTCTTTTTTTTACAACAAAACAACGGTTTTAAGTACTTTTTTCAAAAGCTGAGGTAGGCTTGCAACGTCCAGGGCTAACCCAAACTGTTATATAGGTACATCTCCCTTAAATCAACGATCTCTCCCTTAACTAGAGTACCTAGCAGGTCTAGCGATTTTTCCGATACCGCAGCACAGAAATTATGTGACTGACGCTTTTTTGTATGTAGAATTCCGCCACAAGTGCTTTCTAATTGCTTACGTCACAATTGGTACGTTACAAAATGGAAAAAATCATAAGCTACAGTGTAGGAATGTACACAAATAAGGAAGGTACCCAAATATCTCAATGCCGACAAATTGACAATTTTTGCAACAAAACAGGGAACCAATCAATTGTCTGGTTTTCTATCATTGGTTCTTGTAAAGGTGGTGGTAAAATCTTAGCACCGCCAGTGATGCATTAGTGTACCATTAAAGGTCATCTTGACCTCTTTAACGTGCGGATAATTTTGTAATAATTTTCCAGTCTTGCATCTTAATATTACATTTTTCTCTTACTTTAAGAGTTTTTTTTTTTAATTATGTAATTGTATAGTCCATAAATTGTAAAATGGTAGACTTAAATAAATAAATAAATGTTCATTTTAGGGCTGTCGTAAAAGTCTATGGCCGTTTGTTAGATAATTTCACAATATAAATTCGTTTACTGCGCAAAAAGTCATCTTTTTATTCTAAAAGTGCTTCCACTTTATCTATTCTTCTTTCGTCTACATCTTCTTATATATAAAAATGATTTTGATATGTTTGTCCCTTTATATCTCGAGTTTGGCAGCACCGAAATTAATGATTCTTTTTCTGTGTGGAAATGTATTCTTTTGCAGCAGATTATTTAGAAAAAAAAAGCAGTATCTTTCCTTGAAAAAACCACTGAAATCGGAATTGCAAGACTGGATATATTTTTTCAAAAAAGTAATGGAAAAATTAGCCCTCTACACAATTTTGGGCTATATATCGTTTTACAAATATTTGTGTTAATTTTGTTCGTTTTATTCCTTCACAAAACATTTAAAAGAAAAATATTTTCTCCGCCCTTAAAACTTGGCAGCACTCTTGCAGTGAAGTGACATCGAACAGTCGCTTAAGTTGCACGGACACCGATTTATTTTGCAGGCCTTTCGATTTGACACAAGCGACGAAAGCCAATTGCAGAAAATATAAGTAAAATAAAATCCGCGACATGAGATGGGTAGGTAAGTGGGAAGAATACCAAAATTTGCCACGATTTTTTGGGCTTCGTTCTGGGCTACGATTTTGGGCCACATTTTTTTTTAAGGTTTGGGCACTTAAAGCAAATCAAATTATGGCAACCCTGTGTGTGTTGCATACAATTTAAGTGATTTTTCTTTTGTGCAAATCTAAATCAAGTGCTATAATTATACGGTTTTGGGCTTTTTTGGCGAACATCATTCAGGGTTAGATAAAATATTTGTTAAACATTTTGTTCAAATATTTGAAGTGGAGAACAGCCGTCGCGGTGGGTGCTTCATTTCGGCCAAAACTTCTTTTCAAAAAAACGCACTGCTTGGGCTACACTTTGGAAATAAGTTTTCAATATTTCCCAACGTTGTTCAATCGTAAAGCGACTCATTTCGTTCCGCGTAGATATGATACTGACTTCCTGCCAAGATTTCGAGCGGAAAACAGCTATCAGCGTCAACATAGCCTATGATTTAAAAAGAAACCACTAGATGGCCAACCCTTAGCTATAGCATGTAAGAAAAAAAAATAATATAAGGAATATAAGGCTAAGAAAGTCTTCCGTGACTTTCTTCTTAAATATCTTGGCAGGATCACTCGTCTTAAATCGCCGCCATTCATGTCGAATTTACACCGCCAATCACATTCGTCAGAAGGATCAGCAGCCGCATACAAGCAGCCGTTTATGGAACTACTGATAATTCTCTAAAAACTAAGCAGCCATTTCCAGTTGATAATCCTCCAAAAACAGGACATAAGGGGGAATTTCGAAAACCCATTATATTTTAATTTTAAATCCCCGAATACCATTTCCTATACGACCACGTCTTCTTCCGGTGTCAGCCGGCCACAACAATAAATCCCATAAATAAGGATCTTAAACATCAAGGTGGTCGGAACGTTGACACTACCAAAAAGGATGCACATTACACACAACACAACAATTCCTCGCGTGCATTTCTTTGTACTCATTTCAGCTCATCATTACCCAGCTAATTAGCATTTTATCAAAAAATGTCCGCCGGCAGACCTACGATCCTGGAATCACTAAAATCCAATCAAGACGCACCCCTTTACAAACGCAGTCTCTCTGACTGTTGGTAAAGGGGACCATGCATGTGTGTGTGTGTGTGTGTTAATGAGAATTTATTATGCTAATAACCCGGTCTTTGAGTTTCTTTTCTCCTCACATTCACTTATACGCGAGCTTCCATCCTTGTGCATGGTGTGTCCTTTTTAAAAGGGCCACGCCAAATGTAATACAAATATTTTAATAAGCGAGAATCTCATGATAACACCTTCTAACGTGTGTCTAGTCTGGCATTACTATGCACGTACGTGCGTGTATGACAATGTGGAATACGCCACTAGTCACTCACAGTGAAAGCGACACCAACCCAACCCCTTTCATTGACACTCTTTTGGGGTTACACAGCGCCAGCCAGGCTATTACCAGATGTAATAACGGTTTTACATTATCCGCCAACGGTATCACATTTGTTTTAATGGGATATCCAATGCAGATAGGCAAAGAGATGCAGAAAGGATTAAGCGCGCGACGCTTGGCGGTTTTGAGTATAGTTGTTGTCGCTGGGTGCCATGGGTGGGTGTGTGTTTGGAATTTCGGGCGTACTCCTCTGCCATGGTATTAATTCGGATTATGTCAAGATAATGTGTCGTTCGGCTAAGTAGCAGTAACAGACAGAACGGTTCATAGTTGATGATCATGATGATGGCTACGATGCGGTTGAGTGCATTGCTGTGACCACAAAGTACGGTACGGATATACAGCTTTCGGTGGTAGTATAAGAGGGACGAATGACTGGAGGAGGTTAGAGAAACTAATTGCAGATGAGGATTTTGTGAAATTTACTGCAGAGCCACGGATTGTTGTAAATAAATCTCGCACGCTTGATGGTTTTGGGTTGCGGAACAGTTGGATGTGGCTTGGCCAAGCCAAGCTGTGCAAGTGACCACACGATAGATGGCTGGTGGCGGGCGACGTTATACATGTGTTTAGCAATCTGTTGTAATTTATGGTCCGGCGGTGGGAGTGGTCTGGAGACATTTTTCGCCGATTTTGATTTCGGTTCGTAAATCGAGTTTTTAGTTCGTCCTTGTTTGGCGTGATTTTGACGTGATCGCTTTTCAATTAAGAGGGGTGATACCGAAGGAGGTGAAGAAGGTATATATTCAAGAGATGCACCTATATACATTTCGCAAAACTTCCTTTTACCCTTTCTCTGCAAAGAACTGAACACAAAAACGAGCCTAACCTTAGACGCAGACTTCAAATACCATCCGCACTGTTAACAGCTTTATAACGAAACCCAACAGTCGAAGATATATCCCTCTCTTTCTGACAAAAAAAAGGACCCCACCACACCCTTTATCGGAAAGAGGAAACCAACCATTCCCACGCCACATGTGGTCTACCATCAACTGACTGAATCACATGTTCCATTTACTTAAAAACAAATCACTTGCATCCTGCCGCACAGAGCAATGCGACTACACGACTAATCGAAGTGTCATGCTTTCCCTAATTAATTCACAACAAATGGCCCGTTTTCGTTCCGAAACATACGACCTATCAATTCCAAATCTCATCCCATGATAATTTGTTTTTTATGTTCGGTGCGCCCTCGCTCTTCGTTTTTGAATGACAACAGGATGCGCTCATGCTCAGCTCATGCTCTTGGTAATGCCTATATGCACCAGCACCATCGCAGCAGCCGGAAATTTCAATTGTAACACACTAAGGATTATGATAATCGTTCGAAGAAGGATGCGTAGGTAGGCACAAAAAGTACCTACGTTTTGACTTCAATCCGAAGCCACATGCCGTGCATTTCGTGTGCACTTTCGCGTCGTTTTTCACACAAGGAGAAACGGAAAAGATGTCAATGTCAACGTTGTGATTGACAAATCACCACCGGTGGTTATTTATGGTCAGGACTCGACACACACAATGGAACCTTCCCCGACAATATGGAGTAACAAAAACCCAATTATCCTGTCGAATTTGATTCCAAAATCAAGGTGTTTGCCATCAAACCATCGACCCCGAAGCAAGATATCAAAAAGCAACCATTTCTATGTCCTTATAGGAAGTCCTTCTCGTTTGAATGGGTGCGTTATTTTGTTTTTCCCGATTCATTTTCGTGGCAGAAAATTCCAATTGTATATCAATTTCAAAGGACGGAAGGAAAAAAAAATTTCAAAATAATTTAGCTTTGTCCTTTTTTTCTTTTTCGCTTCCATGGGGACCAGCAAAAAGTCAAGAACTGCATTCCAAGTTGGCCGGTGACAACTATTTTGTGAACAAATTGACATAAATCCTCGCTGTGGCAATTAATTCAACGACAAGAATGGACCACACCTTTTGCCGAGAAAAGGACAACGGGTGAGTGGATATATCCTGGTGAGGAATTCCCACAAGGAATAAATTTTCAATTACTTCCGAATTAGATTCAGGCCAAGTAGTTGCGGGTATTTCCGTTTTAAATAAGTCTTCTGCTTCCTTTCGTCTTTGTTGTCGTCGTTGTCTTCTACAGTCCCTTTTATGCGATTGTCGTCCTTTTATTTTTATTTCAATTTTGAACTTTCGAATGTCCTTTTGCTTGCGTGGCCATTTGACTTCTTTGTCGACTTCACTTTAGCTTCTGCTGTGGTGTTGTCTATTGCAGAAAATGAAATTGAAATCCCTATATCCTTTGAGACTGTATTTACTCTTGTTACTTTCATTATTTTTCTTCGCCACTTTTGTTGTCTTATAAATAAATATCCATTCTTTGGTTGAGGGTAAATATTTGATTTGTAGGAGTTTTTTTTTCGACTGGAAATCCTGATTGATGTAGTCACCTTTGGTATAAGTGAGATCTTATGCCACCAAGGTGCTACTTCGACAAGGGTGACCACCAGGATGGTGGTGGTGAGTCCCTGTTCTGGGTGCAGGATGTCTATTGCAATGGAATTGGTTATTATTCCTTCCGGGTTACCTAAGAATACGCCAAAGTGGTTATCATTCAAGGAGTGTCATGGCAGGGATGAGTGACAAATTTATTTTTCACAATTAATCCCGAGTATTGTGCTGTCGTATAGTGAACGCAAGGACCACCTGCATTTGGGATCGAATAAATAACGTGTAGGTGGAGATTCGGTTTTGAAGAAAAGTGGTCCCTGTAGAGAAGCCTGTGGGACCGCATACAAATTGAGTCGTTAGCTGGCATGCCTAAAGGTTGAAAATTTCTTACAGATTGGTAGAGTAGATAGATATTGCGTGTCAGGACTTTCACTGCCCAAGTATAGAAACTCGAATAAATCCGTCTCTTCACGATTTTGTTTACCTTTTTGAGGAACAAGTCGACAATTTTGTAAGGTATTCCGATTTAAAACACAGATGTCGCTAACACGGATCGCCATAATAAAGTCATTTACAAACTACATAGGTGTTTATAGTCAGTTCAAAAAGTGAAGCTTTTCAGAAAGCACATGAAGTATAGGGCCTCTTTAAGTACATCAAAATTTTAAGGATCAATTTCTGTCATTCTAAGCATAGTTTGAATTTTTTAAAAGGGTATCAGTCTACTTGTGAATCTTCCACAGCTTTGGTAGATTTTTGGAACTTGTGGCTTCACATTTTAGGCTACAGAAAATTGAGTATTTCTTATTGCCAATGCCAAAAATAGTAACTACCAATACGCAAGTCGCAAGTCTTTTAATAGGTAAATTAAATTTCTGTCTAAAATGATTCAGACTTCCGAGTTTCGAATAACATGCCTTATTTTAGCTAGACCAAAAAACTCTGCCATCTGACATACGAGTAGCTTGGACCTCGAATCGATGTTTCGGTCTTCAAATTATAAATCTTAAGACTCTGCTTCAAAAAGCATCATGGCCGGTTTAAAGCTTCCTTTCAATCGAAAGGCTAGGTCTAAATAAAGCTACAACAAGATAATGGCCAGAGTGGACATTGATGATCTTGCGGAATGCGTTCCTTTTTAGGATATTTTATAAGTTCCTCATATATAATCGATTAGGACGTAGCAAGGATGGTTGGAAGACAGCCGCGTTGCTAAATGAATCTTTGGTCTTGAAAATGAAGTTTTTATTTGGTGGGGTTTTGCTTATAAAATTATCAGCAAAGGTGGCTTTCTTTTCGACTTTAACCTTGAGAGCAATTTTGCCCGATAATTCTTCCTTCGGAGCACTTTGAGCAGAAGTTAATGTTTGCTGTGGATCAGTAAAATCGCCGCCCTTACATATTTGGGCTGCCCGAGCGAAATTTTCTTCAGCGCACCTTAAAGTCGGGAAATAATTTTCGCTGGCATGGAATTTAGGATTTTCAGTTTTTTGTTCAAGCTTCTACTATTTCGATTGCGGAGAAAGGTGGGGGTTCAACCAGAGCAACTGTGCCCAAGGCAAAAAATGTAATTCGACTAATATCCGAAAAAAATATTCAAGCTACGTGAAACGTGACTAAATCCAACTCTTGGTCCTCCATTCTCAGTCTCACAGCCTTAAGTATTTAATAATAGCTTTCTTAATTTTAGTACAATCCTAATCAAAGTGTTTGTTTGCCAATATAAAAAAATAAATAAAGTAGAAATAAAAATAATTGGTGGACGACGCAACAGTTATAAGACCTGTCATCTAAAATGTATTCTCTTGTGTGAAATTTATTTTAAGAAGGAATGGAATGGACTTATCGTTGAAAGTTGGGGGTTCAACCGGAGCAAATACACACACAGCAAAAATTTACTTTGTTTGAAATACGAACAAAAAATTCAAACAACGTGAAATTTGAAAAATGTCTGCCTTTTGGTTCTCCATTCTCAGTATTACTGCTTTAATTTAGTTCATTCTATGGGAACAAGCGAAGGTTTTTTTTTAATTTTGGTACACTCCCAACCTAAGGGTCTGTTTGCAAAAAATGATTACAAAAATAATTAAATGCGCAACAAGTGCATATCGGTCTACAGACCTACCGTCTGACAACTATTCATTTGTGATGATGATTTCAAATAAATGGAATGGTTTAAATAGGATGATTTGGGGGCTCAACCAGAGTGCATCTTTGCCCCCCACAATAATAACTCAAGACATACCTACACTTTCACCAAATAAACAGAAACCTAATCCTGTTTGTGGACTTTATTTCCCGCTTAAATGGAAAGTATTTAACGCCGAGAGGTATGAGGGGCTCAACCAGGTGCACATGCAATAAAGTTTGTCTGTAATTTTCTCCACAAAATTTGATCAGTATACCTTATCCCCAGTAGAAGGTATAGTGGTACTCCTTGCTTTCATAGTTCAAATGGTCAGGCCTTAATTTTCACCACCTCACTGCCTCACTATACCCCCGGCACCACCTTACCCTCAAAGTCGCAAAATTTCTGTCACTCCCAGAGTTCCCTATTAATTACAAGTTGCCCAACATAATTGCCTAATCATGGAAATATGATTTCACAGTAAAAATATACCACCCACTCACACCCTCTTCCGCAACTATACACAGCCCGAAGAAAAGTTGTTGCCAAATTCGAATGCATTACCCAACCAATCAACCGAGCACAAACTAAATTCCTTTACTGTTACACGGAACGGTGCGATAAACGTTAATTAAACGTCAGGAGAATATGATGTGCTACGTTACTCCTGACCCAGAACTTGGAAATTCAGTGAGTATATATTAACCGGAAGTTCTATATAGTAAACTCGTACTCTCAGTCACCAGGACGTGTATACGGTATAGCAGTAGCCAGCCCCAAAGTGAAACAATAACAATAACGTTGCATTGCAATTTTATAGCCCATTTGACACTCGGTCCAATAATAATAAAATTAAATTGCCAATAATTAAGACGGCAAGGACTCGGTGAGGACTATGATGCCACCAGAGAATACACACACACAACTCGCATAGTCGCATGTATGTATAATAGTATGCTGCCAATGGAATTCCAGGATTGGCTCGACTGTGTGCGGCTGATCCTGTTTTGTGCCCTAATTAGCCAGCTGTTATGAGGGAAGGATGAGGCATATTTATTGTAACGAGTTGAGGCGGTGTGCGCCTTAAATAGGAATGACTTCAAAGGGCCCGACAATGACACAATAACGGATATTGCTTCAAGCACATCAGTATTAGGCCCGTTGGTATATGTACGAGCCAACGGCGGGTTGTACTGGAGGTGGAGCAAATTAGCGTAGTGGCTTTTATGTTGGCCACTTTGCAACAGCAGCCAATGCTTGAGAGGAGCCGGAACTGGAGGCTGGAACTGTATATATGGAGCAACTAATTTGTTGAATGGAAATGTTAATTACACAGCACAGAGGACGTTTGTTAACTGTTGTTAACTGAAGTTTCTTTTAATGCTGCCGAGCCTGCTGATGAGATGTGTTTGGGTGAGGGTTTTTTTTTTTTTTTTTTTACTTATTTATTTGTGTTGTGAGATTTTTCATCCCGCATCTGCAAATAATGGAGAAATTAGGTTGCTAAGGAACATTTGGGATGTCTTTAAGTAGACGAAAGCTCGGTTTGAACTTGAAGATGTCCTCTCTTCGTCTTCGTTAAATATTTGTGCGGAAAATGGAGGATGAGGTTGGAAGACGTTCTATACAAGCCGTGTGTTGACATCGACGTTTTCAAAAAATTGCCCATCAATCGTCGTAGATGGCAAAAATGGGCATTTAAGCGCTCTGGCCCGTAGAGTTTTCGTTTTTTGACTCGAACCCAGAGGTACCTACAACGCAGTAGAAGATCCCAACTCAGGTGGCGCGCACAAGTGGAAGGGGACTTCGATGAACTTGAAGCATGCGCAACTGAAGGAAAATTTCGTTCAAAACAGGTCGCTGTCAATCTTTCCCGGAGCTCAAATAGTCGACAAATCAAGGATGGCAGCGTTGAGTCTGATGCGAAAACCAAGCTCTACAAAAAGTCAGTGGTCCGATGGACCCTTTCGTAATAGATCTGCCAAATCTGACATCAAAGGGTCTTACTTGAGCTGCTTAATCATATAGCATCTGGTGGACGAAGAGGCATTCAAAGTTAAGGTCTATTTCGGCCTGACATTCATAGCAGCGAAGACCCTTAGGCACATTTCGACTACCTACAGAGTGGGATGCAGAAATACCTAGAAGATCCGCTAGTAAAAGGTGCAAACACTCTTCCTGTTCAAACGTCACAAGTCCAAACGCCCCAGAGCAACGTGTGTTTAATCCCCATGCAAATTCCAGCGCTCAACGAAAGGCTAGGGTTTCCCAAAATGACGGTGCCAAGATGCAATTTTGATAGGCGGTCTCCAGAAAAATGGTAAAATGCTTAAAAAAAATAAAACCTAGATCCCTGATGAGGAATGGCATGCAGGACAATGCTGAGCTTAAAGTTAAGCATCTTCTCCAACATTAACCAACAACTTTGAGTAACTTTACAGGGAAGATGCCAAAGGAATCACTATAATCCCGAAAGAGACAATCACACTGTATAGGAATATGACACACCAAAGACTTATGGTGGGTTTCCCTTTTTTTAATGGACTCCCCCAACCAGTGACTGCTCAGGGATAACCCCCGTCCACCCTTCATCGTCTAATTGAAATTAAAAATTGAAGTGTGCTGTGGCACTTTCTTTGCTTTTCTCCAAAAGACCCTCGTCATTGCATTTATTGTAAAATGCTGAGCACCATGCCCATCCCACCCTGAGGGGGTTTTCGGCAGGCGCAACTGCCATCGGTATGGTATACACCATCTCGAATGCAAATTCCGCTTGTGCCGTCAGGAACAGACAAACAAACAACAAGAAATCGTTTCGCCAACCGAACATATATACGAAAGGACGACGCAACGGGCTAAGTGAGTTTGCACTCTTCTCTGTCACCGAAGGATATGATGGTGTTCTCGTGCTAGATACCACCTAAGACCTAACTTTTCCTCACAACCTCGGCGTAAATATTTACGAAAATGCTTCTCTTCGCGCTAACGGCTATTACGACACGTCCTCGTCGTCCTTATATATTCTAAACACTCTGAAACATTCGTAATCCCACTGATGAAATATACACACAGACTGACAGCGCCAGAAAAGGATTCTTGGTGTTGCTGCCACACTTTTTGCGTTCTTGCGTTCTTGCGTTCTAACCGTATATATATAGAGAAGAGTGAAGCAAATTTGATTTGCTTCGTGTATCCTTGGCGCATCCCCCTGCGAGTGTGCATATGAAATGTCAAGTCACTCAAATATTTGAACGCGCTCCCCAGTCCTCCTCCAGTGTCACGGGGAATTGCTTCTTTTCTTGTTTCTCTGGGTTTGGGTTTGGTCTGTTTTTTTTTTCGCTCAATCTCCATGGGGAATACATCATGCGTAGGGTTGTGGGGAGGAAAAAAGAAAAACTTAAACTGCTGACTGTGACAGCAATAGTCGAGCCATTGGACAAGACGTTTCATTTCTCCCAAACCGAACATCACCCCAAGACCCTCCCTGACATTTTATTTCGCTTGCTTTTCTCAACAACCGCATGTTGACGAAAAAATTCTTCATAACATGCCGATGACAAATATCGTAGAAATTATATGCAGGGATTACAGTTTACAGAGCATCATACATTCTTTTTTTCTCTCCCTCTCTCTCTTTCGTGTGTGTCGTGGTAAAGTGATTTTTAGACAAAGTTTTAGTGTCCTGTCCACTTACGATTGAAAGTCAAATATTGACAGAAGTTTTTAGCAGATCTCGAGAGACAAGGACATTCCTGCATTGTCCTGATGCGATGCCATATAGATTCTTCGGACGTCTGTCCTCGGTTTGGTGTGCACTCCTTTCAGGCATTTATTCTCATCTGTGTGCACGCTTAAGTATTCCTTTGAATTGGTTTCAAATCTATTTAAAGTGACTTTGTCCTGTTCTTCGTCGTCGGTCGGTTAGAATCGCCCGCATTGTAAGGTATAATGTGAATTTTTCCTCTCCTTGGTTGAGGATTGTATTTTTTATATATATTTTATTTTATTTGCCGTCCATTGTTGTGGGGGGGAGAGAGCATGCATGTGCGGAATTTGTCCTTTGCGAACAAGCATTAAATGAGGTGAATAATTTTACAAACAAATGAACGTATTACACTCTTGGGTGCGTCCTTACGCCCTTATTCTGGTAAATAAATGCATCATCAAAGAGATACCCAAGGCGATGGGGTGCGGTGTGCGGAGTATAAACATATATGCAGGACGACAAAGACGATTGGAATCATTTACGGCCGTTTAGGCAATTTACAAGTATCAGCACAACGAGCACAAGTATTTGTGGTGGTTGCCTTCCTTGCTGGCAGAGAGCTCTGTTGAAATTAAATATTCCAAATTATTAATATATGCGATTCGATTGGGAAGTCCGATTGGAATTCCAATCTATGCATTTGGAAATTGTTTGCCCAAAAATTGACATTTAGGTTGAATAATTTGAATCAATACTCGGGTATTGCCTTGTCACTGCCGTTATTTAATTGCCAACCAGACAGACTCTCTGGATGAATTTCTAGAGCAGATAGGCTTCTGAGGTAGGGTTTGTGAGAAGTGATCTGAGTACTTTGACTTAGAGAATGTAAGTCACTCCAGGATCTCTGTCCTTTCATCAAACAGAGGTATGTTGACTTCAGGGAAAAGTCCTTCTTGGACTGGGTTGAGCATTCTTGAACGAGGCTTTGTAATATTCAGTGGAAGTCTCCTCCGCAGCAAGTCATCGCTTCGACAGTTTGTCAACCGAAAGGGGTTCGTTCCAAAAACAAAAACTCACGCAAAAGGATTGGTTGCGAGAAACTTGCTTGTACAAACTATTTATTATTTTTTTTCTACAAATAAGACGGCGAGTAGGATCAACTTTGCAAGTTTGGTTATCTAAACTTCGTCCATCTAGTGGGCCAAAAGAAGTCATCCGATGTGGTTTGGCTCTCATTTTTTTTTTTTTTAAATGAAAAACTTCGATTCTGTTTTTTTGGTTATGTTTATATGAACCTTTAAAATTTTATTGGTCAAGTCAAGAAGATGATATCGGCCAAATGGGCGCCGTCACAATTGATTGCCATACGGGCTCGTTTTATGGCATTTTTCATCACTGCGGCGAGAACTTCGGGCGACAGATTCTCGCACTCGTGTCGAATGTTGTCCTTGAGGGCTTCTTGGGTCTCGGGCTTGTTCATGTAAACACGGGACTTCAAAAAACCCCACAAAAAAAAGTCTGGAACGGTTAAATCAGGCGATCTTGCGGGCCAGTGCAAATCGAAAAAACGAGAGATGAGGCGACCCGGGAACGCCGCCTTCAGAATATCGGTTGTGGCTCGCGCAGTGTGTGCCATAGCTCCGTCCTGTTGGAAGCACATGTCCTCCAGTCCTAATTCGCCCAATTTCGGTAGAAAAACCTCGGTTAACATGGCCCTCTAGCGCGCACCGTCAACTGTTGTCGTTCGACCAGCGGCGTTCTCGAAAAAAAATGCCCCGATGACTCCTCCAGCGTGAACAGCGCACCATACAGTAACTTTAAGCGCGTATAAAAGCTCCTCATGCATTACTCGTGGATTTTCGGTGTCCCAGAAGCGATAGTTTTGCTTGTTCACGTACCCGCTGAGGTGGAAATGAGCCTCATCGCTCACTATGATTGTGGTCGTAAAATCGTCCACTTCGTCCTCGAGATTGAGGATGGCTTGGGCGTAGGTTATACGCGTTTGGCGGTCGACAGGCAATAGTTGATGCACGAACTGGACTTTGTACGGAAACTTGCGCAAGTCTTTGACCAAAATTCGCCTTAGGGACGACCGGGTGATGGCTAATTATGAGGCATGGCGTCTGGTCGATGTTTCCGGCGACAGCTCGACATCCTCGTCAACAGCGGCGATATTCTCGGCACAACGGGCGCTCCGTGGCCGGCTACTCTTGGCAACGTCTCATGTGGTCCCATACTCTTCAAAGTTGGTGGCCAACCGGCGCAGTGTTTGCGCGCAGTCGGTGTCGGACGGCCATGGAGTCGGTGACGGAATTCGCTCTGCGCCAACACTACAGACGAATTGTTACGCAAAAAAATAGATACGATAGAATAGATTCCGCGTTCTTGGGTAGCGTATCGCTCCATGGCTTGTTTACTTGTATTCCACATCTGTCTAGTCTACAAATGTCAAAACAGATTTGACACTGGCGGCTATTTGCAAAAATAAGAGCATCTTCCAATAGGGTGATCTCTTTCGGCCCACCTTGTAGAACCAAGGCGGCTTTAAAGTCCTTCGGCCAAATACGTCGCATTTTGAAGATAACTAAAACTAACCATAACTAAAAATGCAAATCACACAGCTATTTCCAATCGCCCCTCTTTCAACTGAAAAATTGTTATCAAATTACCTCGATATTCAACACTTTCCATCAACTACCTCTACCTATAAAGGACTCTCCTGAATCACTTAATATACCACCCACTCGTCCCAACTTGACTTGCGTCAATTATTGCATTTCAAATGGATTTTCATTAGTTTTCACATGCATGTCCTTAATCAACGTATATAATAATTAAAACGACAAACACTATACCCATGGTGTGTGTCCTGTAAATTATCTTAAAGGGTGCATGTATGGCACTTAGATCACCCTAATGAATTGATGACCTCTCATACAATCTCAACTCGATGTACGGCTTCATTATAGGTTCGTGTCCAAAGTGCACAACCTCGATTGCCATTTAGTTGATTAAACGAGTGCACATCCGTGCTCCTTTGACGCAATTCACGCAATTCAAAGTGTCTTACTTAATTCATTGGGCTGCGGGCATCCCTTCGAGGGCACAAAACATCTCGCCAGACCTAAAATCAAATTAAAAGGATTTTTCCCTGTTTAAACAGAAAGTTGATTAAATATGCCACATCCTTTGGCGAAAGTCGACAATTTTGCTTTAATCTACCAAATAACGGTACGTATTTGCACACCTAAATCAACAACGATGTATACCCATACCCAAGTTCCGCGTCCCGCGTGTCACTGCACGCACCCCTATTTTGCAGTTTCTGTAAATTAAATTTGTGCTAATACACATGGCAAGGATATGCGGGTGCAGCGACCTTCACCTTCATCCCACACAACAAGTATCAAGGCTTAAGGTAGATATATGATAGACGAAAGCAAATCGAATGGTGATGATCCTAGGGCAGCTGACGACGACAAACTTTCCTGGCAGGATATTAATTTCTATACTGTAGCAATGCGAGCGCACACTCCGTTCTCCATTACAATTTGTAAACCAACAGAATGATGTACAGGACCCGCATACAATAAATAGAGAGCTATACCTTGTTACAAGGCAACTTTTAGTTAGACGTCAAAAATGAGTTTTGTCAACACAGAAACGGGGATAAAACGGAAATCAACAGAGCAGGAACGACGACGCACACAAGGAGACATGGTTAGAAACACACACACACACACAAAACAGAAGGCTGGCATAGAAAATGGATACATGGCGAAACAACAATTACAATTTCTGAGTCATTATCCTGACAGCGAAACTTTCCATGAAATACACGACACGACGCTTTGTCTGCGCCAGGATGTTGGGTATGTATGTGCGTCAGTCACAGTCTGGCTCTGTATCCCTTTGTGTGTTCCCAGTTTCATTCTTCATTTTAATGGTAAATTAAGAAGGAATTTCAATTGAAATCAATCAAGCCCGAGGCATGCAAGGATATAGTTTGACGTGCAGTTCAATTTTGTTCACACCATTTTCAGCTTCCAGATGAATGGCCGTAGAATGGTGGCCATTAAGTAGAGAGAAGGCAGAAGTACGATGTCGATGACGGTCATTATTGGAGTGGTACTCGTACCTCCTGGAGCTAACGAATTATCGCGCATATTGTGTTTTTTTTTTTTTTGTAATCACCGTAAATGGAAAGTCACCATCAGTGGTATAGTGGGCTTGATGGAAAAGCTTTTGGGCCGGCAGCCCGCTGAGCGTTAATTGCGTTTAAGGTTAGTGGAAATTTATGATTGTCAGCAACGGGGGAGTGGGCTTATAAAAAGTCAGGGCTCAGGGGTAGTGTTGCGATTGTTGGTGGAGGTGGGGAAGCAAATGAATTTTAAAGACAGTAGTGCCTTACAGCTAAAGTTGGGAACTTAAAGGATATAGTCTGGCTGGATCAGCTCTAGGTTAGGTTGAGTTTGACCATACGATTTTTTTTTAAGACAGTACAGCAAAACCAAACTTAGCAGTGGCTAAGTGGTAAGTGTGTTGGACTACTAAGCGGGGGGTCGCAGGTTCGAATAGGGTTGAAATTTCACTGCGTCACCTCTCGCGAACGTCTGACAAACATCCGAGAGTAAGACAGAGCTTCTTAATCAGCCGTTTGAAATTGGCATAAAATTGTAGATCCCTTCCATTCGTCCCATAAACGAAAAACTCACACAAAACGAATGGTTTTGAGAAGCTAGGTCTAGGGTCCCTACGGACCTGTTGCGCCAACTATTTATTGAAGCGGATCCCGGCGTGCTTCGCTATACGCATGAATATTAACATAGAATCAAATTCATTGGTTTCTTTCATTTTTTTTTTTTACAAAATCAGATGTTGACATAACTCACAAACGCGTTGACCAATTTCGTTCAAACTTAAGATAAACCAACTACACGATCATGCAAACAAACCCTAAAAATTTGATCGAATTGGGTTGGACCGTTCGTGAGTTAAAAAGTCACAACGCTTTTGTAACTCTCTTTTATATATAGTGAGAAGAGATAGAGAAGAGAAGAGAAGAGAAGAGATGGAGAAGAGATGGAGAAGAGAAGAGAAGAAGAAGAAATTGAGAAGAGAAGAAGAGATTAAATTAAATTGAATTGAATTGAATTGAATACGTAGCTATAAGTGAACTCGTCTGTAACTTTAAGTCCTGTTGAGCTGTTCAATTTAGGACTAAAATCAGTAGCCTTATGAAACGCGCTACAGTTGTGTCAACTATTTCGTCGCCACCTCTATTTTAAGACCAACTATGATATATATATCATCCACTTACTTGATTTGCTTGATGAAAAACATAAATCCGTAAAGTAACCGCCTGACTGTGATCAGGGCCGGCCTTGGAGGGAAGCATCGCGAGCAGACAGCTGGGGCGTCTGGGACCGGCGGGCGTCTTAAGTCTTGAATTATCTACAAAAAAAAAGAAAGAGGTTCAGTCATGTGGGTTTATTTATTTATTTATAATTAAATTGTTTAGAAAAAGAAAATATTTTTATTATTAGTAAATAAATTACAGTTTAAGTTTGAATCTTAAAGCACTAGCCTGGGCCTTCGGCTATAAAAAAAAAAATAAATCTACGAAAGTTATGGAGATACAAATAAATCATCTTCTCGTGACGAAATGTAACCAAAAGGACTTGTCATGTTAAAATGCACCTCAAAAGTCAGTTCGTAGAGTTTCTCTAAAACCACTTTCAAAAACACTGATCCCAGTTAAGGTACCTTGTCATGTCTGGTCCGTTCCCTACTCAACGTATTACTCCTTTGGAGACGCTCTAATTCTACTCACCGTCCACGTTCATAAAAGACCAGCAAGGCTTTCGAAAATTATGCGCAAAACTTTGAGTCCATTTTCCTGCCTGATGTTTACAACTTTTCCACCTAACTCCCTGTCAATCGATTACTATTTTTTTTTTCTCCCAAACAAGGTCATCTAAAGGAAAGACGAGTCCTGCTTACCTCCTTCGACGTACATCCATTATTTATTGGTGTAGGTGTAGGAAAGTTATTCCCCTTCAAATTAACTTCATCCAGTTAACTTAGTGGCTCATCTGCATTTTGCCATTTCATTCAAACAAACTTCCATATACCCAAACAGGACGGATCGGATATTGTTAATACCCAAGCGGTAATTTGTGAAACGATACCCACTTCAGACTGAGAGTCCGTTTGACCCAGAAATGTCTGGAGCTCCCTATATGGATGTCCCTATTTATTTGCATTTCTATACGACTTACTCTCAGTGTGTGGTATCTGGTATATGGTGGTCAGAACGACTGTTGTATAATTTGGGCTTCGGAAATGGATTATCCTTAAAACCCATAACATTCTCGAAATTGATTAAATTTGTCCTGGAGATGGAACACGGTGTCTGCTTTGCATACGAGTGTCAGAATGTGTCATGACTGTTTTCACTTAAACGGAACACTGGTGTGTGGCAAGGGAGTTTAATTGGACGGCCAGATTTTCACTCTCGCTGCAGGATGTTTTCTGCCTAAAACCCTATGGCTTTTGCTTCGGCTATACTTACCGGTAAAGGTACCGTATATGGCTGCTAGGTCGTTGAAAAATGTTCGCAACCGAATGCCAACAACAGACGCACAGAAGTATTGTTTTCGGGTTTCTGTCGTGTCCTGTTTCGCTTTTTGTATATACGGACTGGGAATCGGTCCATGTGTCACATGGCACACTGGCTCAATGAGTCGTCGTCGTCGTTGCCGTTGTCGTTCGGTCGGTCCTTCCCTGACGCATAAATCATAAGGCTATCCATCATATTCAAATGAACAGTGGTTGGAGTTTTTTTTTTTTTTAAGAGACAGAGAGTGGATCAGGTTCAGGACACATTCAAAATAAATGCGATGGCCAGACATGACATTCAATTTTGGAGCGATTTGGACAAATTAATTGAATGTGATGGGGGTGGACTTTGGGGCGGATGGATAATCTCAACATGACTGCTGACATTTTTGTAATTATTTGAAACTACCAGGGAAAAACAAAAAATACAAAAATCTATTGAATAGGCTGTCACAGAACCATGATGAAGGTGAGGTGCTGGCATGTCCTGATTTTGACATTGGGAAATTAGCTGGGGGGTTTTTAAGCGAACTTGTTTCGCACGGGAACATGTTTTTTGTTCAAAGATTGCAAACAGTTTTTTGTTTAGCACATTTGGGCGGAAAAATTAACAAAACATTTAATTGTTGTACAAACAAATTTATAGTGTTAATTTTAAAATAAAATAAATAAGAAATAATTTAGGCAGAACTTAGGGTGAGCGCAGAAAATAAAAACACCCCCAATACTACAAGTTGGGCAGGAAATTTAGCGTCGTGATCTTGGCAGTTGTGTGAATAAATATTCCAATTGACAGGATAACGTCCACAATTGAGTTTCACAATAGAAGAAATTTTGTTTCACTGACCAAGACGTTCCAAAGCTTGGATCTAGAAGGTTCATGACACTCTGTTCAGATATACGAATCACGAGGAAGTAAGCACCAGTAAAGTACTGCGAACTAAATGAGTGAAGCTCATTTAAAACGAAGAGTCCTTACACCTTACCAAGTCAGATTGGTCCTAGTTAATTGACTACCACTCATAATGCACCCGCTCTCATGAGGCAATCCTCCGACACTAACACAGCACACACAGTGACAGTGACAAAGTACCTTCTGTGTTTAAAGCCTGGCCCAGTAACCCGATTGAACAGGTGCCGCACTCCCCCGCCCAATCCAAGTTACTCTAGAATCCTGCAGCGATTTAAATTACGAGTATGGAATCTTTTAATAATTGCTTTCCGACGACTTGATGCTGTGCATCCTTTGGAGATTACTCCTGGTGGCTCGCCCCCACTTGTCCCGTATATTGTCTTCTTTCTTTCAACCAGCAAGGACGACCTCCATTCCGCAAAGGCATCTCTATTGTTTTGCTGTCCTTGACGTACGTTTGCTTGAGAATACAAAAGACACCGTGTAGCCTTACAACGGGAGCGTAGCCGGAAACTAACATGAAATTGAAAACGAAATGCATTCCCCCTCTCAATTGTTATACGGTATACCTATAGTGATCCTTTTTCTTTATGAAAAATCCTCCTCTAACTCTGTGCTCTTGGTCTAGTTTGGTTGGTTGGGTCCACTGCTCGCTGGCTGTAACAATTGTTTACTCTTTCAATTGAAGAATTTTTATTTGTTGCACGCTTTTCCGCTCCAGCAGGACCAGGACCATAGAACTCCTTTTGCTACACGGTTACATATGCTCGTTACTGATGGTGGGTTGGTGTGGGGGCGGCCATTGGACGTATGTCCTTTTCGAATGTTTTCTTTATCGCATGAAAATAGGAAAACGATTCATTGTTGTTCTGGTATTTATTTTAGAGTTCATCCTTATTGAGAGCTTCCCAAGGATATAGAGCGACTCAACACAATATCTATATATATATTTATACATATTGCAACAAAAGTAGCCCGGCTTGTACTAGGAAGAGGTTCAACTGCAATTGAATCGTCATCATTCCAGTTGAAGAGTTTGCCACTCTACATGCACAGTTGGTCCTTTTTGCGGCATCATGGGCACATCTTTGAACATTGCTCAATGTTCATACGTCATTGTTTGAGTCTTGTTTCGATATATTGCTTGTGAGATGACAATATTTGATTTGTGTGCGACAGTGACAGATGATAGTATGAGAGCGGCAAACGAAACAAGTCCGAAAAATTACAGAGCAGCACGCTTCTTGGCATGAGCGGAGCGTCCGAAGGACACTCGTTTGTATGAAATGTCAAATACGAACAAACAATTTGTACACAAACATAGCAAACAGTTGAGAGTTCGCGATTTGTTGTGGCCCTTTGGAAGTGTGTGTTTTGTCAGTAGAGACTGGAGAAGAATATCGACGGAGTGTAGGAGCAAAAATAATATTGTATCCTGTTTCAAATCAAAAATAAATAAATTCTATCCTCGAAGGAGGTTTACGCATCCCACCCGCCCTATATTTCCAAGCAATGGGAAACTTTATTTTCAATTATTTGTTGTTTTTTTTTCGTATTTGGGAGAAGGAATTCAATTTTTTGGAATTGAAATTGAGCTTGTAGGTCCCAGTACAGCCAGAATCAATTATTCGTCGGAAGGACTCGTATAATTTTTTTATCTGCCCCTAGGGTGTAGGGTGTAGGGTATAGGGTGGTTGGGTGCGAGAGTGGGATTTGGCGAACCTTAGAACTGAAAATAAATTGAATTCAGTCGAATTATTCAACGAAAATTCGAACAGAGTTGGTTCCGGTATGGGGGATAAAAATTCGCGCTGTTAAAAATGCGAGCGAATTTATGGGCTTCAAGGGGGATAGCTATAAGGGCTGCCGGGTTGACCGGGTTGCGCACAGTTGGCGGTTTTCACGAGTGATGCGTTTTGCATAGTCTTATTAAATCGATGGGCCGCTGTGGCGGAGTGAAACGTTTCAGCTTCAGTGTCATAAAGGTGATCAAAAGGATGTGCCTTGGGATCACACAAAAAACAAGTTTTCTTTATTTGTTTATTTTCAACCATAATCGGCGTGCGTGTAGAAGGGATTGACCAACGCAAAGAACCTCCTTCCATCGTTCATCATTTTAGTAAATGCAAAGGATTAAACAGTATTAGGCTTTAACATTTTGTTTATGTCAGAACATATATATCTAAGGATGTCATGCATGTCAAAATGTTTGGTGCGATGAATCTACCCCACGAGACACGCACATTTTATGTCAATAACTTTGGGAGAAGTCACTGCAAAGTGAGAAATGTCATGAGATAATGAACGTTTTTTTATTATCTGTCATATTTGACTTATCTGACAGATTTTGTTTAAGGAAGTTTTTTTTATGTTAGATTTTATTATTTGAAGCATCCTTAATATTTTGCAGAAGAGTGTATTGAAATCGGTTCAATAGTTACGAAGTTGTTGTGGTGAATACAAAACTTGAGGAAAATTATATAGTGATAGAAAGAAAAGCTACAAAGCGATGATAGTCATGAGAGAGGTGATAGAGATGATAGCGATGAGACAGGTAAAAGTGATGAAAGCAATGGCAGTATCAGTATTGATTGTGATAATAATCAAGACTCTCATGATACTGCTGATAGTCATGATATTATAGTCATGAGAGAGATAATGTTTAAAACAGTGATTAGAGTGATGATAGTCATAATAGAGGTGAAAGTCATGATAGAGATAATAGGATTCAAAATGAACGTCATGATAGCGATGATAGTGATGAGAGAAATTATATTGATGGAAGTGATGACAGTCATGACAAAGCTGATAGAGGTGATAGTGAGATTGTAGACAGTGATGATAGTAATGAGAGTGATAAATGTGATGAAAGCAATGTCAGTATTGACAGTAATGATAGTCACGGCTGCTCCCATTATACTGCTGATAGTCATGAGAAAGATGATGGATGACAGTGATAAGAGTGATGAATGATGATTGTCATGAGAGAGGTGATAGTCATGATAAGGATAACAGTCATGTGAAAGATGATGGTGATTATAGATATGATATTGAAGACTCTGCTGATAGCGATGATAGTGATGAGAGAAATTATGTTTATGGCAGTGATGACGATGCTGAAAGTCATGATAGTCATGAGAGAGATGATCGTCATAATTACTGATTGGGAAAGCGAGGAGTAACAACGATTCTCGCTTCTTTGGGGGCTACCCTGACAATTTCTGTTGGGAAATTATGTCGAATTTCAGTTTGTGAATGAGTTTTGTGAATTGTCATGATAGTTGTAAGGGAGATAATGGTTATGACAATGGTGAAAGTGACGAAAGAAAGAGAATCCCCCACCACAGGCCAGTTAAAATCAAGACGACGAAAACAAGGACTGAAACTCAGCTAAAAACTGAACGTAGCACTCTCTCACGCAAAGAAAGTCTGAATCCCGATTCCCCTTCAAAAGACGGTGACAAAAAGCTGCATCAGACGGCACCTGCATTCGAAAAGAAGACAAACTCTATCACGCAGTGCAATCCACAACCCATTTGGAGACAACTTAACACCCCGATTCACAAGGCAATCCCCAGATACAATTTGTCAAACAAACTGCCAGCTGCATGTGAGTAATTGTCCAAAACCAACATCACCCACAATGATAGAATTACAATATTCACTAAGTGCATTGCTGCATACTCAAGTACATGCATCACTGCACATCTGCCAATAACATTCATACACGGAGAAAGGTCAAAGGATTACATTATCCTATAAAAAAAAATCCCCTCGACTCCATTTACAATATTAAAAAAACACACACCATGCTATATGAAACAAAAAAATTGGCTCCACATCCACAAGGCGCTCGCCTCCTCCGCCACACCATCAATAGTGAGTTGTGAGTCCACAAGCCAATCCTATTAATTCGTATGTCATCATATATCACCAAAAATAGTGCGGTGCGGATGGGGTGCCGCATCCCAATCCCAATTCCAATTCCAACCCCTCATCCAATTAGCTACACCAAAACAAATTTCAAGTCACCGCCGCCAAAAATAATATCATCTTCCTTTCCGCATGAAGGGATGAAAGGAAAACACACACACACCACCATCCACCATCCACCAACCATCATAAATACCAAAAGAGCAGTAAATTACCAAACGACAGAAAAGAACATAAAGAACATCTCCTGCTACATCTATTGCTTCCATCTTCGCAATAGCAGTGTCCCTCAGCGAGCTCGTACGTATATAGTTCTCTGTGTGTTCGGTGATAATAATAATAATCTAAATGCATCTTATATTTCGAAGAGAAGAACCAAGTTACTGATGGTTCAGTGCTCCTCTCCAGATCTCATCCCCCCATGGGAACTCGGCTTGAGATGATGCCAACAATGTCAAGGGGAGATTCCACACCGAAAAGAAGTCAACTTCAACTTCAACCACCTAAAAGTAAAATTCCAATTCCAACATTTGAGCGCGCCATCCCATCAATCATACACATAAGGGATTCCGATTCCGATTCCAAAAAAGGACACATGATAGAGATGGGAAAAAATTAATAGGATACGTCATTGCGATAATTTTTATTGCAGTCATAACGAAAGGATATCATATCGTTCAGCAATTGCTCGGTGCAGTAGCAATCGAGATGTGGCAGTATAGTTCTGATCTGAAGAATGGGTGTCCTTTTGTCCTGCTCTTTGAGACGGTCGCTGTAAGTATAGTCACAGCTGTCACTTTGGCATAAGGATGAACTGAGAATTCCACTTACTTAGAGGAGATTTGTTTTTTTCTTTTTTTTAACAGAGATTTTAGATCTTACGTTGGAAATATGTAAGACAGTGGGAAGGGGGAAATGTGCATGCGGCAAGGAGTTGCCAAGTTGCAGTAGTTAATGAAGAGAGTTATTGTTAAAAGTTTTGCAATTGCTCACAGAAGATACTCGAGAGTCAATGCAGTTGAGGCAGTGAAATGGCGACGTGCAATGTCATGGGAGAAGATCAATTGCAGTATTTTATGGCTGGTGCAGGATTTGAATTTGAAAGGTTGCTATTGAGGATTTGTCAGCCGAAGCAGCTCTTAGCCACTCCCAAAGAGTGGACGATATTCTACAGATCTTACAACAGTCGCAATATCCGATTCACCTAACAACCTTAAAGCAGGATTTATAATTTCTTCTACCGATAGTGATAACAGACTTTGGGTACAGAATTTCCCACAAATTATACATAAATATCCCACATGAGTAAGGCGCAGGTCCATGCCAGTGGTAAGACACGTAAGGAAAAATCCCTACATGTAGGTATTTTCGACTAAAAAAATAATCCGTAGGGGGAAATGGACAGATTTTTAATATTTAAAGCCGTTTGCTGTAAACCTAGGTATTTTTAATATTAAAAAAAAAAAACATGAAAACGAGATATGAGATCTGACATTCATCTTACCCTGATTTCACAATTCAATTTCTACCTTAAGTTTTTTTGCGCAAGGATAATCTTTTTTAAATGATTCTAGCGTCGCAGGAAAAATTCCAATGAAATAAAAAAAAAAAGGTGCCATTCCTGAAACTATTCTATTCTGCAAATATATATGAATGATGGTTAACACTTTTTGGCTCACTAAACACTATAAAAGTGTTTTGATTTTTATGAGTGTGATGCATTCGGCTCCTATATCCAACCTGTGGAGTTGAGGACACGGATTATGTCTAATATCCCTTTACCCGAAATGTGGCTAAGGTCGTCGACAAAAAGTTGGTTCAGTGTGAGCAATCGGGCTCTTTTGAAGCGACTTTTCCAACTAAGAAAAGGGCCAAAATAGCTAAAATTTGTAGCAGGCTCTCAAAAAAATTTCCAAATCGCAACTTTAGTCGCACAACAGTCACGCTGATTGAAACATAAAAAGGAAACAAAATAATTTGCTGGAAATACAAATGAATTTCTGCTTATTTTGAATGGTACGAACAAATTTCTTTTACCTAATTTGTAGACCCAAAGTGCCGATGAGAAATTACCCAGAATCTGGCATCACTATTCAGTAGGTACATTTCAGTCTTCGGTGCATTAATTCAGATAGAAGAATAGTAATCGAATTTGGAGACGACTTGAACTATATTTCAACCAAATAAGAGGTGGTGAAATATTTCTTCCAGCATTTGGGACAACCTAAATATTTAGCAGCATTCTTGGCGACTTTATTCGTAGGTATAGAGTTATTCCAAAAGAAGTGTACAAAAGGATTTCGTGAGTACACTTAAAGTCTTGAAATTTTCATTTATTCCACTTATATTTCACCTTAGGGTCTGAAATCCAAAAGGTTGGGGCTTGTTAACAAAACTGGAATAGGTACCAAAGACTGGAATAAAAGGACCAACATTTTAAGCTTTATTCACGGCAAAGGCTTCGAGGCTTAGTTCATCATTTTTGGACCCCAATCTTAATGATTAGGATCAAACTTACTTCTTTAAGAACTATACCCTTGACGGTGCCCTTGTAGATGAAGTCTTCACTTGAATAAAACTCGTAAAAATCAAACTTGTCCACCACTTTCTCTCAATGACCTTCTCGATATGGATAACCGTATGCAACTATGTCACTTCCAGGGTGACATTCGCCTTCTATAACCCAAACAGGACTCGCAAGTCGCAATTTATGAAGCAGAGCAAGTTCGAGAATGCACGAATTGTATAAAAAATAGCAGAGGACATCGGGATGGCTAGACATCGTCTATTAACCACAAAGGAGAGGGGAAGAAGAACACCGATGCAAGACCAACAGTCGAACCCAACAAGGGCATCACAATGGGTCCACGAGGACCTAAGTGGGTTAACGCAGGGTTCTCGTTGCTTTACCCACCCGTTTACCTAACCCAACCTATAGGAAATTGAAAAGGCGCCTATCTGACTAACCCCGTGCCGTATTTCTGCCACAGGAGAGGCATGAAATCTTTTATAGTTACTTAAGGTATTTTGACTCGAGGTGGCCAACGGAAAATTTGAACCTATTTCCTCTATAAATGCCCGGCGAATCTAGAGTCAGATTTGTATACCTGTCAGAGTCTTCTTCAAAGATCTATCCGAGCTCGGTGGCATAAAGTGTTGCAGCATTATTATTGATACCCTAAAACACAGTTTATTTTTTTGAGAGCTTTATACCAACAGTCCAGGTCATAGAAGTTGTGGTATCTAACCGTCTAAGCTAAGACTTCATCCCGATCAATCTAACTAGGTAGCCTCCTTTACCTACCAAAACTTTTTTTAAACAGCCATGGCACCTTGGAGACAATGTGGATGTAGAGACACTACCTCCTAATGAAAATTCGTATCTTTCTTTACAAATTTGTGTAGCAACCATCATCCTCTGGCAACCCTTCCCGGACAACTTGCCTTCACATGTCAAAATGCACACTTAGAGTGCGTTCGTTATTACGTTTGCGAGACATGGCCCCACTATATATTCATTGCATCTTCTTCTTTGCCGACATATCACATAACCATCATCTACATCACCATCATCATCACGATAATCATCACGTACTCGAGTGTAAGTGGCAACTGTCTAATTCGCAGACAAACACACATTCACATTCCGGCAAGCTCCAGCAAAAAGAAAGGGACACTTGAATGGTTTTTCGGCTGTCTGCGGATCTCAAAAAGCAAAACCAAACACCAGTCAGACAAATAGACCGCACCTGCCTCCCTCTGCTGATCCTTTGCAAAGCTCTCGCGCACTCCTTCATCGTAGAAAAAAAGGCTTATCCCAATTTGTTTCGAATTATCCCTTTGTGCAAATGGTAACAGCTAATAGCTAACAAAGCGTCAGAATGCAAAAGACAAAGAAAAGGAAGAAACCACGCTTTTCATTACTCCTGCTCTAAGGAGTAGAGTGTGTCCTTGAGCGCCTCACACAACCAGTTAATTGACGTGAAATAAGAAAACGAGCATATCGCTGCAAGAACTCTTGCCACTGATGATTAATTGTTCTTTCGCTGCGAACACCGAACACAGGCGATGATAAACTGCGCCAACATAAAGTTTCCATCCCCCCACACACACCCACACACAAGAACGTTCTTCTTGTTGATGGTTGTTGTGTCTTGTGTGGTGGTGCAAAAATTGAGAAACTTACCGTAAATTTGCATTTTTATCAGGTATAACTCAGAAGAAAGGAAAAACAAAAAAACAAAAAACGGTCTTGGTATAAAAATCCCAGAGAACGTGTAGACATGGTAACAGGATAAATCAAGGATAACGCGACAATGGTGGTAAAAAGTTTATCTTTTACTAGGGCTCGTTCTCGCTCGAACATGGTATAATCATTTGATTCGTTGGCATGAATTGATTTATGTCCTGTGGGCCTTCATCCTTGGGCTATGATCGTGCAACTGCAACTCAGACCGCATATTGAGGCCATCTTTCATTGCTCATTGCGGTGCAGACTATGCGTCGTCCTGGACACTACACCGAGTTAGAGTAGATTGTGCGGTACCTATAACAAGCGACCAAGAATGGGTCCCACTTGGAGGGTGCACCAGCAAATTTATGTGGCAACATTTTAAAGTTTTATTACTTTGATGAATAATTTCAGTTAAGTTGCGCCGTTATCCTTGCTGCGATTGTGTCTGGATCTCTGATGGGAAATTGCGTTGCGATTTGGTGGAGAATTTTTATAGCTCTTTGTAGAAATGAGTGCCCTAAAAAAATGAATTCACTCTCGCTGCACCCCTTCCAGCTCATAGTTTGATGTATTCATTCGACAGTTAGCACTTTGCCAAAAATGGGAAAAGCGAAAAACTCCACACACTCAGGATGAAAAGTGATCCCATATCCAGATTGAACCACAGCGACGACGACGGAGCATCGCAAACGTTTATGGCCCAGTAGATTCATGTTAGTTAACCGCCAATTAACAGTAAATTCTCCCCCATAGTACAATATCAAAGGACTCTCTATATATCTGCTCTCGGTGCCGAATCAAGTGTGCCTAGGAGGTCTGTATATGGAAGGACTAAAAGTCTGGCACATTATGACACTGTAGCACGACTGCTGGCATTGGTATGATTAACGAGAGGTCCTTTAGCGCTTGCCTCTGTATATTACTATGGAGTAAATCACGGTGCAGTTCTCCCAAATGTGCAATTATCCACCGTCTCATATGTGTGTAGGGGGGTGTGAACAAAAAAAAAACGAACAGGAAACCTGTGGCGTGATACAGGACTTCAAGTGCAAGGGCGGATTCATTTCTTTCTTCTTTTTTTTTGGCCGAACGTCCTGCTCTGTCGTGGAATGTCAATGAAGTAATTTTCCACCCTTACACACAGAGCAAACCAGACATACAGGCAGAGCCCATCAGGACAGGACACACAGAAAGTATGAAATTCCATAAAGCAAAAGGGATATTGCCCCGCTTCATGTGACACAAGGGAGTGCCGTCTTCTGTGTGGCTTTTCATAGTCTGACACTATAACGCAATTGTCAAATTGCAGTTGGAATTTCATTTTTGTCACCCACACCCCGCCGCAATGTCTTTCAGACAATTTCGCTAGTTACTTAGGATGTCATGGAGATGTACAGTACAGCCAAACACACATACACACAGGATATTTATGATTGCAGCAGCATCCCTTTGGTGCTGCTGTTGAAAGTACCATACACCAGCTCAAGCAAGAGGCGCTTCTAAAGCAATAAGATTCAAAGGACCTCCTCGAATTCTATCGCTAAGACAATAACGAGAACTGCAAGGAAGTCCTACGTATGTGTGTGTGTGTTTAGTGGGGGAGAGGGCCCTTTTTGCATAATATTTCACTTGTTGTCATGTCCTAGGCAACGCTTGATTTAATTCCCCAACATTCACTTACTTCAAAACTGCTCAACGCAACAAAAAATAAAAAGAAAACCGAATACACAATGCCCCCAGGATCATCAGCAGGGGCGGAGGAACGCATATAAATTCCGACAGTCTTGTTTCCCTTTGAGTTATACAAAATAATATTCCTGATGGAATGAAATATTGGTCTGTTGTCTGAGATGGTCTCCCACATACACACATATGACTCTGTCTTGGTGCTCGTCCCTTTTCCTTTTTGGGTAAATTCGAATCAAATTTCATAAAAATGTTATTCGGATAGCGAATATACTTTTATAACCTTTTTTTTCAATTGGGCCCACTCCAGAAGGAGATATAGAAATTTGTTCGACAAATTGTACCTGTCTGGAATCAAACAGTGACTCGAAATCCTTACCACGGGCGTGTTGTAGGTATATCCAACACAGATGCTTAGTTTAAATGGGGATCCTGAGACAAAGCAAGAAGCATGGGTTGGGGTATAAGGATTGGGTTTCAATCGATGCGGAATGATTTGATATGACACTCGGGTAGGGATGCCCAAATGGATGGGCTGAATGTTATTTTGGTGGAGAAAGACAGAGAGAGAGAGAGAGAGAGAGAGAATTACATGCATGTTGCTGAAGTTAACGCAGCAACAAAAAAAAGGGACAAGCGAAACCCTTTTCTCCGGACCGAAATTCGATTGATTGTGGGATAAACGAAGTTCCCCAGCGACTCCTTTGATGATTGTTTTGATTTATTGACAGTTGGAGAAATTCCAGCAGACAGCAATTATGATGAATGGGTGATGGAAAGGGATCACTGGAATTTCATTACCATCATAGTCAATAGTTTTGGGACATCTCATCAAGGAGTTGAATGGACCTGTCATGGAAATTGAATGGGATGTTCTTTAAATGACAGAGAGGGAGTCGCTACTACGGGACAGTTGAAAGATCGGTGCGGATATAACTCGTAGCCCCATTCCTCAATTTGAACTCATTTCTCCCCAACCATTTAGATGACTTTCCCCCACCCAACAGACCATATCTGCGATGGTATACAATTTCCAAAATGGCACCTCCAGCAGTCGTTTACTCTTGTAAAAGGCCAAATTGCATAGAGGCACAGCTTACATCCGCACAAAGCAATCTCCATTACAAAGGACCTCCACGGAAATTCCGCTCAAAACACCAGCGCTCCGATCTCTTTGTAATGATTTCGAATTACAAAGCTGTCCAGGTTCGTTAATGTCCAGGACTACACTCGGTAATCCGTTTGAAATCCCAATTCTCATATTGCCAAAGCCAAGTCTATATAAGATCCAGCTACGCCCGAACCCATCGACTTTGTCCTTCTATTCAACTTCCTTGTTCACTCAGTCTCTCCCTCTCTCTCTCTCTTTCGGATGGTGTCGATTTAATGCCACGTCTATCCCTATATAACCCATTGATTCCCGTATTGATAGTTGGCACTCGATTTCACGGGCAATCCATGTGGAATTCATTTCGCCATCGTCACCGTTGACTGAGGTGTTCCAACTATACCCATACACAACGACCGTGCCAGCAGTCGGGTACATACACAACTTCCAACCGTAGTATGTCTTCTCGGAAATTGCCAAAGGCGTATAGCGCGAACTCCAGCGTTAAGTGATATAAATGGCTCGCTAGCTGCACTTTTTCCCAAAAAGAAAACCGGCAAAAAAAAAACTTCCCAAAAAATCCAACCTTTGGGCAAAATTGCTGAAAATGAAACCGGTCCCCCGGTGTACACGGCAGAAGGTATACCTCTCAGACACAACAGGACTTTCAATCGACTGTTTCGCGGAAAAGCAACAGCAGCAGGAGAGCGACTACTTCAAGGTGTGAGAACGCCGGCCCATACACCTATATAGGTACGTCTGCTCTTTGCACCAGTGTCCGTAGAGAATTAGGAACTGATTCTGAATTTTATACACTTCGCACAGTGCACACAATAATCCAGCCGAATCCAATGTCGGTTCGCCTGGGGCTGGCGACTTTTTGCCAACATAGAAAAGGAATCCACAAAAAAAAAAAAACACCCAAAAGAGGAATTGGAATCTAGGAAGGGCGACGAACGGAATATAACGTGAAAAATTGTTTTCCAAAAGGCTTTGGCGGGCCCCCGCTCTAATCTATTGTGTAGTTAAGGGTAACAAAAATGAAATGAAAAAAAAAAAAAAAACGCTGCACAATCACCCTAGGGAAATCGTTTTCTGCGCCATTTTATTTGGCGCTTGCTCCCCCCTCCACTCCCCCCACGACAAAACAAAGCGAAAAGCAAACACATTGGCATTGCCATATTGCATCGTTTTGTACAGGAGGGCTTTTCGGTTCGCCTGAGTATTTATTTATGCTTAAGAGATTCTAAAGTGAATATTGTTTCAATTTGAAAACTTCAAAGGGGGGCCACGGTTGGCGTACTCGCGGTCTGTTTGTGTTTGCTTTCAAGAATATACGCCGAATAAAGTGCCATAGGGTTCGAATTGGGGGTCGATATTGTTTTGAGTGTGCTCGTATGTGCTGGGACGAGGGCGTATTAAGCTGGTTAAATGGAGTCAATGGATGCTGTAGTATGTGGTATAAGCAGAGGAGAGGTTGGATATTGTTGGCGGGCTTAAAATTCGTTTACGGGGCTGTGAGGTGGAAAAGAGCTCTAAGAGGGACTTGGAAAGAGAAATCAATAGGCACGTGTCTTCGAATACGACTCAGGTGTAGTGGAGGCAGACGTCTACATAGATACAAAGGAACCTTAACCTACTAAAGCAATCGGTTGAACATTTTTCTTATAGAGAAAGTCGTAGCTTTTGCCAAAAACCTGTATCCGAAAGACTGTTTTTCAGAGTCTAAATAGGTCCACTGTAAAAGCTGCTATATCGTCTTCCTAAGAAATAAACGAAGTGAAATTTAAGTCAGGAGTAGTTTAGGCAGTCAGAATCAAGAGTCGGGCTTTTGATACCAGCATTGGGGATAGCAGTCATGTGGGTGTATCATTTTTTTGTCAACTTTTTCATTGAAGCCGTAGACAGTACTTTTTCTCGCTTAAAAATGTCACACTATCGTCTTAGTAGAAAATTGGGTTGGGTACGATATCCTGCTTTTTAAAATACTGCTTCTTAAAACCCCACCTTTTTGTATCCTGTTTTTTACAATCCCGATTTTTTTATAATCACGCCTTTTATAACCCTGTTTCTTATAAGTCTAAAAAAATCGGCGCAAAAGCGGGATAAAACGGGATTTTAAAAAGCGAGATTATAATACATCGAGATTTAGAATAAGCGGGACTTTCACAGGCAGTATTAAAACAAAAAACCGGGATTTTAGAAGACGTTGCTTTAAGACTTTTTAAGCGGGATTTAAAAAAAAGGTTTAAAAAGCGCGATGCCGATACGCTCCCCAGGAAATTTCAGAGCCCAAAGATCTAAAGAGTCATATTATATATCTGTACATATTTCCGACTTTCAGTGAAAAAATCATAGGCCTAACAAAAGTTGGCCGAATACGATTGAAATAAAATCTAAATGCTGCCCGATAAGAAGCTGTAAATTTGTCTGCCCATCCCTATGGATTAGGTGAGCAGTTTCGATGTGATGTGAGCTCAAAACCACATAAAAAAAGAAAAGCTTGACAGTTTTTTATAGAAATATAGCTAGAGACCAGTGGCGTCTCGTCAGGGTGTGCAAGGTGTGCATTGCACACCCTGATCTAACGAAAATAAGTCCCTCATCAAACACTGTGTAATAATAAAAACACACAAATAATGATATGCACAATTCTATAACCCATTAAACCTCCATAACACAGCCAACAGCTACAGCCTACCTACACCATACCTATTCATATTCATCCTTTATAAATTATAAATCTTCTTTCAAAATTCCTTCACCGCTGAGAAAAAAAAAATTAACTCGTACAAAAACTCGCTGTGCACCATTCTGTTGATTTCATCAAATAAATTCATCCAACTCCAAACTATATCCCTTACCCTCTACAAGATTTCTCCAGTATTCATCCCCATCGTCATTCGTCGGCCGCACGCCGCCGTACTTAAATCGCTTTACTTTGATGAACTTGTAGTGAACTCGTGCGAAGGTTTTCTGTGGACGGGCTGTTTTCATTTTCTCTTCTTTTGCATCTGTTCTGTTCTGTTTCCGTAAAGCGTCATATGTCAAATACACAATGTATTACATCGATACTCGTGCAAATAAAAGCTGTGCACGACAGCCGATGAATGAATGGTTGAACTTAGCTTTTCGTATAAGTGGTTGGGAATTGGGGTTGCAGTTTCGTGCGGTGCTTTTGATTTTGTATGCGAAAGTTTTATTTTTCTATATTTTATTTTGAAAACAAAATAAGATATCAAAAACAGCAAAACAATGATTGAGAAAACAATAAATGGGACGTGTTTTCAGGCAATTAATTGATATTTCTAAAAAATGTATAATTTTAAAGAATTTGCACACCCATCTAAATAATTCACGCGACGCTGCTGCTAGAGACCATAGCTAGGTATTCAGAAGAACAAAGAAGGCGGAACCTTTAAAGATCTGCATCTGAGTATTGTCGAGCTTCTTCACCCAAAATCACATTTCCATTGGTTCCAGAGACCACATTCGTAGAGCTGAGCCTTCTTATAAAATTCTACAGGCCTTGACAGATCTTTTTCAACGGGGGTATGGTTTAAACAAACTTTTAAGAGTGCGGTACGACAATTAAGGCTTAGATTGGAAAAAAACGATTCCTTGTAGTTCATGTCTTTCAATTTTTAAGACCTTTTTAAGCTGCCTATCGTTTATTTTGAATAATGCTATCTCTGTATTCGCGAGGGGTGCGCAGTGGAAAAAAAAACTTAATGTGGAATTTATGTTTTTTTTTGGGGAATCGAACATGGGACCCCTCGCTAACGTCTCTCAAATATTTGAGTGTATAAATAAATTGCATGAAAGAGCTCCTCAATTATCCGTTTGAACTCGACATGAAATTGTAAATCACTTCCATTCGACCTAAAAATACAAAATAAAACTCACACAAAACGAATGGTTGTGAGAAGCTTGCCCTAGGGTTCCTAAGGACCTGCTGTACCAACTATTTATTATTTTTTTTCATCTAAGTCTTCGAAGTTTTGACCAATCAACCACCGTTGACCAGTTTTCGGCAGTACTTAGAGCCGAATCCATATACCATTGCAAATAAAGGATCAGTTGCCTTCAATAACAGACTGTTGTCATCAATTACTTTGCCTTTGGCCTAAAAACGCAGTTGACCAGTAAGGCTTTGACCAAAAAGTAATTATCATCAATATTTTCCTGCCTTATGGCGCAGTAGCACAGATAGATAGACCGTACGAGGATGAAGATATCCTTGGTCATTTTTAAAGCTTGGCTTAATATCAGGTCTACACTCTTTCTAAGTACAGATAATAGAAAGTTCAGACCAACTTTGAACTACTTGGAAAGCAGCTTTAAACTAACGAAATTACTCGCATTAATACCCGCACTTGACGAAAAAAAAGAAGCTTTAAGTAACACCCTGTTTCATCTGGGTATGGCGATGAGCTCGCCTGGTCTTTTGTGGCGGTCTCACAACCCCAATCACTCTACCTAAAATCACCTAACCTATACACCTGTTTAGACAAAAATATCTGTCCCAGTCAAAAACTGCTCTAGGGGCCAAATTTGCCAACCTCATTTATGCAAGCGCAGAGGTAGAATTGAGACAAAAATATTGAAGACTGATGTTGCGAGTTTCAAAAGACAATTTTAGTTCCATTCCCAATATCGGTGCTAAAATTTGTAAAGACTCTTTTTCGAATTTTATTTGCAACGGAGTGGAATTTAGAGGTAGCACGCGTTTCCAAAATTGGCAAGGCAACGCCGAAAGTATTCTGATGTAGGTATTCTATAAAATAACCAACGAAGCTGTGCTCATGATACGATTTAGTTTTGATGGCAGGGGACTTCTTAAATGCATAAGTCATGAGTTATAGCCGCACCTTTTAGAGAGAAGGTCTAAGCCAGCATCGAATTAAGTCAGAGGGATACTTTCGCTTTAAAGGTATTGACAATGCCGTATTGGGTTAACCTATATCCAGGTTTCACATGGAGAGATTGATGTTGATTGTCAGTGTTACTGGCAGAACTCTGAAAATTCGCGAAAAAAAAGGGACAGTGAGAAAAAAGTGTCATTTCTGAAGCTATTCTTCAAATTTAGAATTTTTGAACCAAGGGCAGAGAATTGTCGCCTTGATAGGCTATGATGATAGGGTGATAAATTTGTTGCGTTGTGAGAGGCAACTGATTTTTATTTGAAAGTAAGGGCATTTGGAAATTTTTCTAATCGCCTTTTCTAGCTATAAAAAAAGTTCGAAAATATAGCAAAAAAAAATTGTGCCAGGCTCTCGAAAAAATTGCAACTTTAGTCGCACAAAAGTCACGCTGAATTCGTTGGTTCACCTATTCCTTGATACAAAGCTCGCCAGATTTGACGCACGCGGCAGATTTTTGAGCGAACTTTATTCAAGGGTTTAGGTTGGTGATCTCTTAGTCTGATTGCCCTTCCCTCCCTCACGTAGCCATCAGCTGGCTGCACTCAAATATTCAAAAAGCAATTAAAGACAATCGACAATGGAAAACTTGCAAATGGATAACAACGCGAAATGCCTGCGAGGGGAAAACTCCACCAACCCCCATTTGTTTTCTAACGAGTCCCCTTAATTAGTTGATGTAAACCCACTTAATCCCCCAGTGCATATCCAGACAAACAGAACAAAAAACACCGCCCAACAAAAGTCGCATTAAACACACATCCAGACATTATTTTTATTTAAACCCCGCACCGATTGAATGAATGATACCATAAGTGCTAGCGGCATTTTTTTTCTGCATTTTTGCATCCTTTTTCCGAAATGATACTCGTATAGCTTTCATTGTATGTTCAGCTCTGTTCCTAAGTGAATTAGCCTGTTCACTGCAGCCCCTGTGGCAGTCTGTGCCAGCAAAAAAAAAACGAAGTAATTTATTGAAATCGAGAGCGCCGCGCTAAAAAAATGTCCCCATTCACCTAACCTAACAGTTGAGCAAATATTATGCAATAATAATGACAGTTTTCAATTTGATTTACCAGGCAGACCAACACACACACACACCATCCAGAGGCGATCAATTCTAATAAACAGGACCCAGGACAGTTAAAAGCTCGAGGGTGATTTAGCCAGCACCGACAGGGGTTGTTGTATGGCTTTAATTGAGGAACGAGTCTCAAATTGAATTTAACATTTATAAGCGAACACAATTGATATAATCATGTGTGAGCGGGCCGTGTCTATATATATGCATGAGCGGCATCAAGGAAGCGCAGGATGCACAAGCACATCGCATGTCGCATGTGGGTGTTTGTACGGGAAGTGAAAATTGGGTAATCAATATTTGTAATGTGATTTGTTAATCCAATTAATTTAAATTGAAAATGTCCACGGAGAACAGTGATAAAGGACGAATATTGGGTGGGTTCGAAGATAAATCATGGGGTCCATCGGGTGCGTGCGCGGGGGTGTGCGGTGCAATGTGTAAGCTATAAATCACTGCCAGTCAACTGGCGCGACTTGCTCATGGCGGGGGGGTTTGTGTTTGTGTGTTGTTTTTAAAGAAGAAAATTCATTATCCTGCAGAGTTTTCTCTTCTTTCCCATTTAATTGGTAGCATATGGCGAGAGGGAACAGGTACCCATTATACGAACGAGGTACTCGTACCTCTCGGCAACACGATCCTTAAACTGTTGACTCCTGCTGACAGGAGTTGAAATAAAAGAATTACGAGAGCTGTCCATATGGTGTAAAATACTTTACAAGTACGGCAACGAAGTACCGCGTGCCTACCTGCTGTTTGGAAATCCGCTGAAAGAGTCCTTAGCAGTGTCCTGCCGGAGTGGCTCCGGAAAACAAAAGAAGAGCAAGTAACAGATTTTTGAAACTTCGCTCAGTCAGTTGGCAGCCGATGCCGCTGTCAGAGATATGTCAAGGGTCCGTCTCAGTAGCCAGGAGATTATTCCGATTCCTACTTGGTCGGATGGGGTAGACAAAAGATTAGACCAGGTAGAGAGACACTCGTTCGGCGTATGTCGTATGTCGCCGAAGTCGATCACTTTCTATTGCCGAACTGATTTAGGGCTGTTTTTTTTTTTCTTTTTTTTTTGAGCTCGTTAGTCCTTCTCGGTAGCAGCCAGAAGTCGGGCAGCTCACCATTCGCATTCGGACTTGAAGTATATGTTTGATATACTGAATAGCAGTGTGTTGCAGGATTAGAGAGGCAGCACGATGAAACACAAGGTAAGTATGGGAATGTGAAATTGTGGACTGGATGGCTAAAAATCCCATTGAAATGATGTGAGTCTTAATCGGCTTACCACCTGGATTATACTTGTTAAAGGGAGTTGTTAATTTTCGTTCACTCTCTTTGAATGCCTTTCTGGAGTATGATTGGATTTTTACAACATGTGCTTGGGTGTATGGATGGGTATTGCTTTAAGGGATTTGTCGAGGGAAGTGTACCTACAACTTTGAGCGAGTTGCACTCATTGGATGCTAATTTGGGACATCGAGTGAAAGATTTGCAGCAGAGGTGCAATTGAGGTGAAGTTTAGGTGCAGTTTAGGTGCAGTTGAGGTGCAGTTCAGTTGATTTAAAGAAAGTGAGTGGTTGAGGTTCCATCTTAAATGGGGGTTTGAGTTAAATGGTTGGGGGTTTCGCCTATAGCTCAAGGAATAGGTTTGTTTGCGATTAAGTGTTCTTAGCAGCCTAGAAAGCTACGTAATAGATCTACAAAGTCCCTCTTCTGGGTCTTTAACCACCTCAGGGTGATATATTCATGCAAATTAAAGGCTCCCAGTGACCTGTCTGAAACTAACTGGTGCTAGGGCGCGCTTTTTCCTCAAAACCCTCGACATCCTTCAGATTTATTCGCCATTTATGACAGCATCCAAAGAGGAACTAAGCCTTAGTCGAAAATATTCCACAAAACACCATTCAATTCAAAGGCACAAGTCACAGTACCTCAATTTTCCTTTGGCAACTGCCAATGAACTTCCAAAAGTTCAACTTCCCTCAGAGCACTAAACTCCCTCGATGAACTGCCCACATCAGGTACGAAAAAAAAGACACATTGATCTCATCATCGTCTGCCAAAAGTACACAACCATCCAAGCCAACTGCCAGCTCCGCACAGTTGAGTGCTTTCATTAGTCACAAAAAACGGGCGCAACCACCTATACCTATACCTGCAACTGCATCCAATTCAACTCACTTCTCTCAGTACCGAGCGAAACCTCAGCCATAACCAATGACCTATCCCAGCTTCCCAGGCTCCACTCGAAATATGTATCCTTTCGCCTTTCATAATGTCCATTCATTTGTCTTCTCATATGCTTTGCATATATCCACATTCCACATGCGGATACCAACCTTCACAAAAAAAAAAAGGCGAATCCTTCACCCCAACCAATAAGTTTACCTGAATGAACTAGAACTAGTGGAGTGGCGGAGGCAAACCCGAGTGCAACGACTTCTTGCGGTGCAAAGGTGGGTAAAAAGGCCCATACTCCCCGTCCCCAGCCAAAAATGAAGAGCATTTGAATTATATTCCCATTCAGGATATTTCTTGCATGAAGCACAAATGGAGTGAATTCAACGAGCGAAAAGTTAAGAACCACAAAACCACAAAATCCCAAAAGTATATACAGCGCCACGCCAACCAACAAGACGAAGGAAAGACCGAGACCGAGACCGAGACCGAGACCGAGAAACAAACGAAATTGTACACGAAGAAGCAGCAGAAGATTGTGCAAAAGCAAAGATCTTTAGAAGAAATTTATTTTCTGTACCTATCCCCCCTCCTGGAAGCGAAAAATAAATATTTTTATATCTCACAAGGATAATTGTAATTTATTTGCTTCACGGTAAATTGACTTTTTTGCGCTCCTCTCCTCTCCTACTTATCTCTATATATGTTTTCGCCAGCCAACTACGTTTTCAATTGCTTATGGCCATTACTTAAGGAGCATTATCCTTTTTACGAGGCATTTCGCATATTCGTGCGCTCTTTGGTGTAGCCTCTTCCCCAGTGTCTGACTCTGGTCCTTTGAATAGGCGAAGAATTAATTTTATTGGCTCTTTTGTGTGGTTCTATGCAGATGGTTGGGTTTGGGTTGTTGTGTCGGTGCATGGATTGATTATTTTTCTCTCTCTCTCTGAACAATATGAAAATTTAGGCCACGTAACCCTGATGACTTATAGAACTTCATGAACAAATCCATTCTTCCCCGGTCTGTCTTGTGTTTATTTTCCGGGATTTGTCTTCCATTTCTAAGGCCGTTCAAGGGCACGCCAAATGCGAATGCATTACTCTCGTTTAACGACTCATCTCGAAAACAATTCAGTCCAGGCTCGCCACTAGAATAAAGAACTTCATGCCGCACTCGACAATAATAAAACATTTTTCTTCTTCTCCTTCGATGACTTTTTAAATAAAATTTAATTGAATTTACAAAATGATTGCCCAAACTGGGGGTAGCAAAAGAAAAGAAAAAAAAAAGAACAATGGGGGCGAAGGAGTTTCTATTTTACAAATTTTACACACGAGTGCATATCCTTTATTATTACACTGTTCTACTTCTTGTTCTTCTCAAACTGCAAAGACGATTTATTAAACAAAAGAAGAAAAAAAATGTATACCTACATCCCCCTCCGTTGTACATTATCAAAGGACTCTTGTTCGATTTGTTTCATTCTCATTTTCCACTTAAACTGTACAATGAGTTTGGAAAAGTATTTTCTGCTTGGCTTTTTTTTTTGTGCCTCTCTTCCTATTCTGCTCGGAAAATTATTGAAAATGAATTGATTTCATCATGGAATGGAAATCGAGAAGACCCCGATGTGAAGTGAAGTGCCCTCTGCCCTGTGTCCCTTTTTGTATGCATAAACATGAAATTGTTTGCATTATACTGGCCATTGTTGTCTTTTGATGACATTTCTCTACATTTCTCTTCTATTTATTATTTATTTTTCATTTCTATGGAATTTTGTGTGTATGTGTGTGTATGCTGTGTTTACATATGCCGGCCAAGCCGAAAGGACACACTTGACAAAATGGGATTTGCGAAATTTTTCAAATTTATTGAATCAAAACGTTTATCCACTTGGTCTCAGGTAGGTTGATATTTTATGGACATACAATGAGATCAAATTTGTCAGCAGCTATGCTGCGCGTTGCACATGGTGCAAAGGACTTATCATTATCTGGGTATATACATTTGTACTTGATTTGAGGATTGGATTATATTTTAAGGACATTCCTTTCGAGTAGGATTGGGTAGGAGATTTTTTTTTATATTCTACAGGATATGCGTGTGAAATACTGACGAACAAATGGGATGAACGTGTTTTGATCGGTAGTCGATTGGTCGAAATTCGATATGAAAAAGGATACTTCCGTGACACAAATGTTAAGAGCATGCACATTGTATACTAGGATTCTTTGTGAATGTGAGGATTTTCAGTAACAAATTTAATGTGTAGAAATAAAAAAATAAAAAAAAAAATGAATGAGGTACCACAAGGTTGTCACTTGATACCTATATTGTCTCAATTTGATTTGAAATCGCACATAAATGGACAGAAAAAGGCACAGAGTGCCAATTTGGTTGTAGATCACCGCGGAAACTATATAGTTTGGATAGCTGTCAAAAGACACGACTTGAAAGCAATCTGAGAGGCTTTGTTAGGGTTGATTCGATACCAGGTCAGTACTGATATCAGTACTATTTTCAGTACTTGCAACAGGGTATCGATACCCATGGAGTATCGAATCAAAAGTATCGATACCTACTCGTATCGAAACAAATGAGGACTTCTTACTTTTTTTCAACAACAATCAAAAACAACAACAACTATGTGGTTAATGTTATGTGGTCTGGTGGCTGGATCGCTTCAAACTTAAACGGGGGGAATTAAGCAACACAAATATTATTTGTACTATATTTTTTATTCAGATAATAATTAAAATCAATGTAATTAAAAAAAAAACATGTTCAGGAATTCTGTTCAAAAATATCAGCTATTCCAAATGTTTGCCGCTGAGCCGATTTCTGCTCTTGGAGATGATTGTCCCTACTTTGGAAAAAAGTAATTCGCAAGGAACTGCGCTTGCGTATATGACAATGACCAAGACAATTGACAAGCCAACTGCACTGCAAAAATATCAAAATGGAACAAGCTCACACATGTGAGCAAAGCACCAAATATGCAAATTCCTTATGAGTATTTTGGATGGGTTTGAAAGAGATAGAGTGTGAACTATAATGGGATTGAGAGTGATAGAGTACTGTATTGAAATGAAAATGATTACAGGTGTATATATTAGTGTTTTAGTTATGCATAAATGAATGAGAATGAGAAAACAAGTTACTATACTAATTCGCACGTGAACGTGGTGTACCGTGTACAGCATGTACAATGTAGCAATACAGAAACACACTCATACAGATAAAGGGCAAGCGTATTTTCGCATAAAGAGTAATAATAATAATTTTGATTCGATACGAGTACTTTCATTCGATACTTACTTTAATCGAATCACAAAGGTATCGATACTAATTTTACTTGTATCGAATCGAAAAGTATCGAGTATGTACTCGTATTTACTTGGATCGAATCAACCCTAGGCTTTGTAGAGCTTTGGGCTCAAGGGTTGCAAGACAGTCTTGCTTTTTCTTAAAAAAAAAAACGTACAGACTTGTTTAAATAGAGCTAGTTGCGGGTTTAGAATTTATATGGCCCGTACTATGAACGCAACGATCCAGTTGAAGCTGATTTGTAAAGAGAGGGTCGATTTTTAGCACTTTTCCCCACCGTCCGGACCATCAGGAAGACAGTCTACATGGCTGAAGATGTAGAATTCTCAATAAGTGCTCAATAATAAAAAACAAATAAATAGTTAGCGAAAGAGGTCCACAGGGACCCTAGGTCTAACTTTTCATAACCATTCGTTTGGTGTGAATTTTGTTTCCCATTTTTGGAAGCTTGGGTTAGACTCTAATCTTGATGTTTTGATTTTCAAATACCAATTCGATTGCTTTTATCAATCCTACCAACTTTGATGACAATAATTTGCTTTAACCATTTTGGACTGTATTTTTACTTAAAAAAAAATGTCACCTGAACAAAAATGATCACCGTAACTACAGCCCTCGGGTGCCGAAAGCATTTGGGAACGTTTGTATGTCCTTGGACTTCTCGAAAACTAATCGACCGATTTGACTAAAAATTTAACAGTTTATTCCTACTACTGTTGGTAGTGTCATAAGAATAGTTTGTAGTTGATCCGATAGGTGGTGCTATGTATCAACCGTGTTAAGCTTTAAGCGCGTCCATCTGTATGACAGCGCCAATCTCGGAGTCCACTGAACGGATTTGGATGCGATTTTCACTGTCATTGCCGGAATTTTTAAGGGAATGTCAATGATTTTTAAATTCTGTCTAATAAGCTCTCCTTTCATACCAATTTATGGAGAAAAAAATTAAATTCCCAGGGCTACTCTTCTTACTCTAATTGTGCCTGAAAAACTTGAGCTGCTGGAGGGAATTTGAGGGCAGGCTGGAAGCCAGCAAACGGCCTCCTTGAAATCTGAAATGATTTGTTATATGGACAAATAAGTTACTTACTCAAGTGCCACTAAACAAATTTGAAGGGTAGCGTACATCGGTGCGACGAGTACCTTTGGCTGTACTTCGGTTTCACCAGATAAGTAAGTAAGTATTTGGCGCAACAGGTCCGTAGGGACCCTAGGCCTAGATTCTCACAACCACTCGTTTGGTGTGAGTTTTAATTTTTGGAATAATTGGAGGGGATCTATACTTTTAAGCCGAGTCCAAACGGTTAATGGAGAAGCTCTTTTATGATAGTTCGCTCTTTTCAGACTTTCACGAGATGTGGCGCAGTGGAAAAAAACCATAAGTTGGTTTCACTACCTATCTTTATTCAAACATCGGCAGCCATTTGTGCCCTGAGTTCACTGGGAATCTTGTGAAAAGGGTCCATTGACTTAGGGAACACTACACAAGACTGCCCCTATCATTGGTACCAGGAGAGGTCTAAACAGTGCAGGGCACCTATAATTTTCCGCCCGATTTCGTAGAATTTTCCAAAAATGTTTCGGACTTTGCCAGAGGAATCTAATATCCTCCTGCAAAGGTAGAAAACTCACACAAAACGAGTGGTTATAAGAAGCTAGACCTTGGGTCCCTACGCAGCTGTTGCGTCAACTATTTATTTTTTATTTATTTTTAAAGATAAGCTAAGCTAACCAACGGGTTTACAATTCGTACCTAATATTTTTTTCAAAAACAACGTTTTCAAAGCACCATCTACGACCATTTGTAACCTCTATCTACCCAATCAAGTCAACATATTTATACACATATCGATTCATGTGAGAATGTCCCTTAAAGACTTAACTTTGATAAAATTCCGCCTCAAACACCATCCAGCTCTCCGCCACCATATGCTACTTTCCTAATGCGTTAACGACCTCATTTACCCTCGCACCAGTAGACCATTGGCATGTTTCATCCCCCCTCCCAACGCTCGTGATGTTAACGAGATTCAAATATCCCATGTCATCAGCAGCTGCCAAGCTAGAATTAGAATGTCTGGCATGTTTCATAGCAACTGCAGCCGATGTTGCAATCGGTCCCTTATCTGTAGCCGACATAGGACTCGTGCCGGCAATCAACGTGGCGATACACATGACAATGACGTGCTGCAAGACTGAAAACTCCTACTCCAGACGACAACAACGACAACAACGACGACAAACGCACTCCTGGCAATGACAACAATGTGATAGACAGGAAGTCGCCCCCAACTTAACCAGAACGAAAGGAGTCTGCCCATATGGGCACCAAAATAAATCACGACGCCGTCAAAATAACCCCACCAAAATGTACACCGCACCAGGATATTTAAATAACAAAGCAGGGACCACAACAAAAGCACAAAAAAAAACTTGCCAACAAAATTAGGATCAAGAGGACTTTGTCCAACACGCGGATTACCTATTGCTGGTCCACCGCCTTTGACAAACCGCAGAAAAGTGTTTTTAATTACGCAGTGGGTCTCTGTTCCGCGGCGGGTGGTAAATTAATAAAAATACGCCCTCATTCACTCACTCTGTTTCAATTAGGATCAAAATACATTTGGGACGACAGCGCCCTGGGTTATAGAAGAGTCCGCAGTCCGAAGTCCGTAATCCGACGTCCGACCTCCGAGTACCGAAGACCGATGCGTGGCCCAAATACGTTTGCGACCGCTCCTCAGGCGCAAATAAGTAAATGTTCTGCGAAATTGATGCGATAAATAGGACAACGAATAAAAAAAAAAGAAGTGAAATCCTTTTTTTATCACTGGGTGGTGTCCCTTTGTTCGACGAACGACGACCATGGGGAGAACGTAAATTTCTTCAATGTCTTTGAGATCATTAATCCTAATCGTTGTCGGTCGCCCCTCTGGTTCTTGTATCCTTTTCAGCTTTTTTTTTATTTTTTTATTTATGACTTTGGTGTCGCCTCTCTATTTGACTTTGGAATTTGGAAGACCATCGTATGCTTTTGCCTCTCGGCAGCAAGTTTCCAAAAGGGATAGAGGAAATCTCCTCATCGGTCGGTTAATGCGTTTCGCATTTTTACTGTTTTTTTTTTTTTTTTTTTTTTTTTTTTTCAGTTACTTTGTGGACCCCCAAGCTGGGGTCGATTTTGGCTTTCCCTGTCTACCGAAAATAGCCTATCATCGGCTCATTTAGGCAAAAAATTCCCTTGTCCATAGTCCATCATTATTTTTCTTACTTCTTTCTGACGCGGTTGGAGGCAGGCTCCACGACAGACGCGCAGCATACGCATCGGCGAGGAGGAAATTATTTATATCCTTGCTGGAAGAGAAAATTTAAAATTAATCTTAATTACCAAAAGGTTGAGTTGGCCTCTGTCTTAAGCCGGGCCATCGCCTTATGGTTTTCTCAACTGTTTCCTTTTTTCTGTCTAGTATTTTGTAGTGTATATATGTGTGGACTTTGTGTGGAGGGTGTAGTGAAGTGATGGATTGCCTTGTTTATAAAATTTTGAACTTTTCGGCAGGAGGTGTAGGCTATCCCTTTTGCTCATGTCAGGGGAACTTTTATCCGTGCCACAGTTGAGAACAAATTGAAAACAGGGAAAGCCGCTCCGGGCGGGATGTTGGTGGGGCTATATTTATTTATACACTATAGGGAGGAGGGAAAAAGTTAAAACTTTTATACTAAAGTTAGGGAAACATTTTGAGATTCTTTAGATAAGATTTCTGGAAGAAATGAAAACGGGATAAAGTTGAGGGTTTCCTTAGTTTTGCTCTCTCTTGCAGGAGGGATTTCTTAAAAATTTTATTTTCACTGGTATTCATTAAGTAGAAAAGATTTTTGTTTTGCAAAATGCACCAAGGACGAGAATGTGTGTGGCTTGTAGGGAGGAAATTCAAGCCAATAGTGGATCGAAATTTACTCCGGAAAGTTTGTTAATTTGCTTGCTGGGATAAAATTGGGGCTTGCCTCTAAATCAAATTTCGATTTGAAGGATCTATAGCTTATGCGGTTAGCTGAAACCTTTTAGCTCAGTTGAATTGTTTGTTTTGCAGGGATGGATGTTTTTTTTTTTTTTTTTTTTTGTTATTGTGGAAGCTTTTCAGCAAAATCTAGAATTTCTCTCTTAAGACAACAAAAAAAGAGGAGAGGATACCCAGAAAAAGAGCCTTATATCGAATAGAGGTTGGGAAAGTTTTGTAAATAATTTTAACTGAACAGATTTGAGTTCGTGGAAAATATTTCTTTAAAATAAAATTTCACAGGGAGAACCTTCCCAGGCTAGAAAGACCTCCTTTTTATAAAACTGACACAGATAGAGGTCTTCAAAACCCCATCAAATATTTTTCGCTCCATTGCTTACTATTTTCAAAGATTCAAACAGCTTCTAGCGCAAGTCTTTCATTTCCTCCAGCCAACAAGCGTTGCATCAGCTGCCCAGAGCCATTTGAAGTATTTAAAAAGTCTATGTTTCCTTGCTTTACAACTCACTTCAGTAAGACTTTCGATGACATAATCATCTTAAGACCGTTTGGCTCTCATACATGAACCTTACAGCTTTCTGTTTCAACCGCAGTAGTTCCTACCTTAAACTCGATCTTCTTTTTCATTCACCCTAAGTTTAGGTCGGTGTTATAGGTCTTGGTTTTAATTCTTCTTCTTACATTTAGTTTAAAGATAGCCGACGAAATGGATCGTTTTGCCTCCGCTACCTAAATTGGTCTCCCGTCCCTAAGAACGGGTCATTCTAGACCATAAATGCCCCATTTTCATAGGTGACAAAGCGCCTTAGATCAAGAAGCTTCAAACCAGGGTTGGGAATCGATTAGTCAAAAATAGCCCCTCAAATCATACGGCGTGGAGGCATCTACGTTGGCATATAGATTGATAAAGGCACCATAGCTCATCTTGCACAGAATTTGAATGGCTCTCAGGTCTGTTTGACCAGCTTTGGAGGACAAAATTTAATGACGAAGTCCACCAGCTATAGAGCGACATCGAAGATGTCAAAAAGACGTGAATCAGTCACCTAAAATGGCTGTAACATGAAGCGGAAGACCTCGCTGTAGATGGAAGCAAACCAAAGTATCCTCTGCTTCAATCTGTTAAACCTGCCTAAGGCCTCTTATCGAGATGGAAAATGTCGGTCTCCTCATTGAATTGAAGCCATCCTCACGCATGCATAACCCAAATCGATACCCATCGTAATATTCGCACTGATTAGGATCCTCCGCCCTTATTAAAGCTTTTTTTTTTTTTTGTCAAAGCTGTTCCTACAGCTAACAACTCCTTCGGCAAGAATTACAGTTTCATATCCGGATAACCCTCTAAAGCGTGCAACCCTCTTCTCATTGTTAATTGAAAATTAAGTTATTCATTGTTAAACCTTTCTCCTAAATCATTATTCGACTGCCCTTCCAATTGGCCCTTTTTTTTAATATTTACTTACATCAATTGAAGCCGTTCGTTGTTTCGGCTGATCCCTCCAACTGCGGCGCATTAGGCACGAATCGCCAAAACGATTTCCGGCTTCGAAAAAGTCACTCGAAAAAAAAACGAGAATTTCAAATTAAAAGGAAATCAATCGATTTGCCGTTCCCCTGCTTGTGGCCGCCACGCCACCAGGCAAGGACGCCCAAAAAGCTATTTAAAAACTGTTTACGGGTTCATTGTTTTGGTGGAAGAAGAGGCAAGCAGGATGCCTACCTACCCCAGGACTTGTCGGAGTCTTGCCTGTGTGAATGGGGGGTACTTATACAGCAAGTGAATATTCCTGGGGAAAATTAATTTTTCGCAAATAAACCGAGCCTCATTTGTGGAGTGCTATATGAGAGAGAGAGAGCGCTCAACGAATCGAGTAACTACGCAATGTAAACAGGGAGTTATCAGGATTAAGGCTTCAGGCTTAAAAACTTCTTGATGGGATTTCAATTCGACTCGGATCAGAGGGACTTCTTTCATTCGCTGTTCACGTTAATTTACAGCAATGGAAGCGATAGTATGAATTTTAGCAAAGGACCCGAATAATGTACGACCAACCGAAAGGACTGTGTTGCAACTTTTCAAAGAAACCGAGTTTTTGAATATGTTTTTAATTGATTTCGATAGCCTCGGGGGGAACTCGATGCCCGCACAAAAAGGTGTAAAGCAATCAAAATACCTTTACAATCCAACATGCTGTGCCACAATAGCCCTGAAGGATAATTACTGTTGGCGGGGAAGGGTGCAGCTCGTGTTGATCGATGGACTGCATGTTGGATGCACTGGCTGTCTAGTGTTTAGTCCCTGGTGGCTTTTTACATCGGAACCGATGATGAGTGATTGAAATATTAAAATGTAAAGGATTGAGCGAGCGCGGGAATTAACAGCAAAAAAAGAGGATACCCAGACAAATCAATCAAATGCCGCTGGACTCACCCGGCCAAAGACACACACACAGACACATGTCCTGGTTGAATTTTTTCCGATAGTCTATCCGCCAATTGTGTTGATTTATTTTTTAATTTATATCAAACAAATTGTCAAACGATGAAGAGAGTCCTGCAACCAGTCGTCCGGGCAAAATTTGCCTACTGCATTATTGATTTGCAAGGGCAATACCGACTGTCGGAGAGATGAATGGATCCACAGGGATTGTGATTTATATGTGATTCAAAATCCTCTCCAGGGAGAGGGCGCTCCATGTATTTGTATAGTGGCGATGATGGCGATAACTGGTGGTATAGTGTACCAAGGGAAGGTCAATCGATTGCCCCAATGGAATGATGAACGTCATGGGAGCAGAGACAGAAAAAAAAGCACCAGCACATCTGAGACATTTAATTTCAAAACAAAGAGTTTCCAGAGCGATACGAGTAGCATGGGCTGGGCGGCCGGTATAGAAGAGGAAATGAAATTTCGAAAATGAAATCTTAGCCGTAGCACCGCAGGCTCGAACGATGAGTCGCTCTCCTCCAGAGATCTGGGTCATGCGGTATCGTTATGACAGGCGAAATTGGAAAAAAATCCTGTTTTTATTGGCAGTAGAAGCAGAACCATATTGCTGTTGCCACAGCCACCAGCGGGGTGGAGGTAGTTGCGCCATTGAAAACTTGAGGGGAAAATTGCTTTGAAGGGATGTGAAATCCTTCCCTCAAACACGAGGAGTTCGACGATCGATTTGGATCGGTTCTCGGTGCGTTTTTTTCTTCTTCTTTTTTTCGAGTATGGTGTCATCAACTCCGCGCTGTTCGGGTGAATATCCTGCGCGCCGTGAAAGAGGGAGCAAATTGATGGAGTTGCAATGAATGCAGTTTCTACGATTGTCTGTGTCTGGTGGATAATAGTGAATGGTTGTGGTTATAGCATGCATATGCATGTGCTCTCATCAGATGTGTAGGCTAGGCAAGGCAGCTCTTAGACAATGAGGCGATATGGCTTTTTTTTTTTGGTTTTAGTTTTGTGTATCGCTGCGGCTGTTTTAATCCGCGAACGAGAGCATGACAAGGATTAGAAATTGATGTGGCAGACATGGCACTTGCATGAGCAGATATTGAAAATATTCTAGGGTTGGGGCTTTTTTTTTCATGTGACTGGAAAGTTCATTAAGTTCAGTTGGGATTTGTTACGAAGAAATATTGCTGTCCAGTGAGGCATGACTTGACTGGCAGAGGTGTCCTTAAAAAAAAAGCCAGGCTTTGGGGTGGGAGGACCGCGAGGAAAATGTAATCAAATTTGTAAATATATACAATAACATCAGGCACGAAGAATGAGGCAAGTGGAACCCATTTGCCACCCGAATTGCTTTGAAGCCCTAAACCCCAAAACGGAAGGGTGGTTTACGTCTGTATTTTAAAGGGTCTCATTCATATAAATATCTACTAACGGCAAGAATAAAAAAACAGAAGTTTTGTGTCGATGGCAACGCAACTGAAACTGAGATTTCTCCCGTGAGGAAAAGAGGGAGGCTAACTCATATTTTGTTGAACTTCTATTGAAAGGAAAGTTCCGCCATAAGTTTCAGTCTAAACACAGAACTGAATCCGATATCCAATGCCAATCCAATAGCAACGCAAGAGGCATTATTTCCAAGCTACTTTATGCTGGAGTGTATATAATAGTTCGGTCAAGAGTAGATATACAGACCAGAAACCGAATTCCATCAGAAGAAGCAAAGTGGAGCTCAAGATGAAACAACAAATGACTGCCCAGGCAACGCGAACGTGATTCAGAAATATTTTTGAAGAAGTTCCTATGAAATGCCGTTCACACGACAGAAAAAAAAAATTAAGAAATTGATGGCTGACTGTGTACTGAGTTGAAGCTGGAATATAAAAACCGCTGGTAACGCAGAAGCGACCGGTTTAGTTTAAATCTTCTGAGTGGCATGTGCCTATAAAATTGAAGGCGATATGAAATTGGTAAAAATACACAAAAATCAACTGGATAGTTTCGATGAACAGAGCTGGAACTCACTGGCAACTGAAGGGGAACTGAAGTGAAACTGCAGATTGAGAGTGCAATTTGAACAAACGGCCCATAGAATTTCAAGGTAATTACTAAACTCAGTTTAGGTGACCCTGAAACGCATTGGCAACGCAATGGGAACTCGGAAATATATAAATTTTGTAATGCATTACCGAATTTAAGCAAAATTTTGAAGGTGGGATAGAGGCTGGGATAGCAATGGTAAAGCGACTGACTTTCTTTTTGGGCCAGTAAGTTCTAATCACTAACTATTTAAACTGCCAGAGGTTGGCGATTCAACGTACAGTCCCGGAAACTGAGAACGGAACCTTAGCCCGAGATGTTTAAAGTTGGTACTTGAGCATACAGCTTATAGAATTTCAAAGGTAATTACTGAATTTAGTATAGGAGACCCTGGAAGGCAGAGGCAACGCAAATTTAGACCGAGTTGTTTAAAGTAGGTATGAATATTTTCAAATTTTAAAGAAATGGTGCTCTATTCTTATAACTGCGGCTGCCTTGGAACTTTTGGCGTCGAATCGCGTTATCTGTGAGTAATAGGTGACGGAATTTGTTTGTAAAATCCACGATTTTTCCATCGGCTACATTTGTGTCCGATAAGACTTTGAACAACTGAAAAATAATACCAAAGGTGGAGTTGATGGTATACCTAACAACATTTCAGGGGTAGCAACGCGAAAGGAACCTGAAATAATTTTTAAGCATGTACGAATATAAAAATGGCGAGAACTTGTCTAAAACCGCTTAGCGTTCACAGACAATTCAGGGAATGTAATGGAAATGCGCGCGCAACTAGAGTTTCTTATGGAATGGATATGTGGAACTAAAAATATGAATACGAAAATCGGGTGTCAGAGAGATAGCATCTATGACGGAAGTGATGTGGATCATCTTAGTGTGAAGTTTTTAAAAATTAGGCAGTTGAAGTGTCCGGAACCAGTATTTTATGGTAGTAAGATATTTTTTATGTAGACAACGCAAAGGAAACTTGAACTTTTTTTAATTGGTAGTTACATAAATGCTTACATAAATTAAAATACGACAAGAAAGTGAGCTAAACGCGATTGTAAGATAAGACTTTCTGGCTTATTTTGGAGTCTGTGATGCCAGAATAGGTCCATTCCATATAGGGCTAGAGTTAGCTAAGGCTGTAGGTCAAGCTTCTTACAACCATTCGTTTGTGTAAGTTTGTTTTTGTAATGAAAGCCTCCTGCTGTCTTAAGCCGCATCAAAGCAACAGAATTCTCCGGGCAATTGCACTGCCGGACCGAAGGCCTGAATTGGGAGCTTGGGTCTTGAATTCTTTTTTATAAGTCTCCGTTATTGAGAAGTTCTGCAAATGCATGTCTTCTGCCATTCAGATGATAAACCCTCAAGAGGCAACTGTGACTGTCAAAGCTTCATTCTTAATTAATACCACTTACAGTAAACGAAATTCGAAATGTCTCTCCGACCCTCACAGTAGGTCAGAGTTAAGTGCACCTCCTCAAGCTAAGTCCCCCCTGAATACCTTCAGCAAAATTCCCAAACAATGACCTAATGCCGCACCGTTTTACAACCGGCACTCCCCTACTTCTCGGCACATATTCCTTTCAACACGGAATTGCTGTTATTATTTTAATTTTCTCGTTAAAAGGATATATTCAGTATTCACCCTCCTGCTGTGTGCAAAGATTAGAAAAATAAAGAAAAAATGCACGCGCTTCTATTAAAAAAAAAAAAAAACTCTCAGCATTTTGCTCTGTAGATGTCATCCGCTTTGCAATTTGTGCACCATTATCTCAAGCTATTGTTCACCGGAGTGCGGACCTTTTCTTTTCATTAACCTTAACAATGAGCGACGACAAAGACGACGACGAAAAAAAAAACAGAAAACAGCTAATTTTCCAAGGAGCTAGGCGAAATGCAGCTGTCATCATAGCTCAAGAGGTGTTTTTGTGTCATTCGATTTTCATTTTGAAGAGTCCCTCTTGCTGTTGTTTGCTGAAGAACGTTTCTTTTCCCTCCGTTGTCAATTCTTAATTCATTGCATGTCCTTATAATAGCTAAAGAATATTCCCAGCACCAGATAATCAATAACAGTCTGCAAACACACACACAGACAAACACCGAGAGAGATTTAAGTAAACAGTCGGGCATCCTGGTTTTGCCGAGATTCAATCGAAAGTGAAACAAAAAAACCGAGAAGAAAAGTTTTAAATCCTTTTTGTTCTGTGTGCATGGCAAATACATATAGAAACGGGTGTGGGACGCGCACCATTGATTAAATCAGACTCCTCCAGATGGAATCAATAAGGATACAAATTCAAGCAGTATAAATCCAGTCTTCACTTGGCAAAAGGATCGTCGAGATGCTGTGCTGTATATATGTAACAGTCGCTCGGGTTTGTTTTTCGTTAACCAGAACATGTTTCTCTCACATGCAAATCACATTCTTGTTTGTTATTTGTTCATGAGTCTGTGTAGACAATGCACGTTTAATTAGAATGCATCCCCCGGTGTGTGCGCCTTATCGTTCCAATTTTACAATTTTATGAATAAGACAGAGTAAATGGAAAAGGGGGATCAGGGAGCGAGAAAAGAAACGGATTTTCCGGAATTAATTGAATCTGATAGACAGCGCGCGCGCTGGAGTGGGAGTGTTACAGGAGACAAACGACAAGCACCTCGATTACATCCCCAGCATTCTTTTATGCGCTTGTTTTCTTCCATCACTTGGCTGATGCTAAATCTCGTATTCTATCTGCATGTCCTGATTGAATATTTATTCGTATATGACGAGTGTGTGTGTGTGCAAGTTAGCAGCGTGCGATGGAGTGTATTGTAAGGATCCACATTTTCATTTAGTTCAACTTTGCGTGCAAATGAACTTGCTGTGCGCTCTGATTTCTAACACACAGCAAGGATATACTTATACAGCTCTAGAGCTGGCGCAGTTTGTTTGTGTGATTCGCACGCTTAACCACATTTTAATTAATCAAATGATTGTGTGATTAGTTTTCACAGGAGAAACGATTTTGATTCTGATTCGCAGGTTCGTTGTTCCGCCGAAAAAGGATGTAAGTCTTACTACACCGAGGCGAGGGCGCAAATGTGCGTGGGAGGCGTGCATGTTAATCACGACACTGCTGGAGGAAGTAATTGAATGGAAATTGTGTTGACACCTTTCGTTCAGAGGTGTTAGCGCGCACTCCCATGTAGTTCGGAGGCATATGTAGAAAGTAATGATGACGTCGCTGATGGAATGCTACATGTGTAACGTGTAAGCCGCAGAACATCATGGATGACATTTTCCAATTTTCCGAGATAGCTGGTAGTTGGATCGGGGATTTGTTCCGGGACTAGGTTCAACTGAGACATCGCGTTGTACTTATAGTGGTATTTAACTAATTCAGGAGCGGCAAGCGAAAGTATAGGTTGCAAGTTGAGGGGATTTTAAACTGTTTTCGCATTTCTAATAAATCCGTGATGTTGGTGGAAAGTTGCAGAGAGGTTGTTGATTTGCTGATTTGCGAACCATCCACCTGACTCTCGTATGAAGTAGAACTAGCCGCTGGATGCCCCTCAGAGGACAGCAGTCTGATACTCAGTTTAGTATACCAGAAGTGGTACTTACAACTTTCTAAAAATTGTTCATAGTCTTAGCGGACGTTTATCTTGTACTACACCATTTGTAGTTTGTAGTTCTTCTAGTGCTACACTAGTCCTTGTGGTCCGATGCAGTCTGAAGCGTCTTTCACACTACATGAGTAATTATGGAGGCACGCTTTCAAATCTGTGCACAAGTTGTGGTCTGTGATTTTTCCAGCAACACACCGGTTGTTACTTGGCGTACCTATATCGATCACTACACCATTTTCGTGTGTAGTACTCCACTTGTGGTCCAACTTTTTTTGCAGCGCTACATCAGTAGTTGTAGTCTGACTTTTTCACAGCACTACACAGTTTACGGACTGACGTTCTTCTAGCACCGCAGACTAGTTATGGTCAGGAATTTTTCTTCCGCAGTACTAATCTTTTTTAGTACTATAATCTTTTCCCTGTACTACACTACAGACTACAAATTTGTGGCTTTTTTAGTGCTGCTCCGTTTTCGGTATAAAGTTCAATCAGTACTATACCAGATGTGGATTGTTGTCTACGCTGTTGAACAGTACATCAGTAGCTGTAGTCGCCGTTTTCAAAGCGCCATATCAGTTGAAGTTCTTGTAGCACTACATTATTCGTGGTCGAGGGTTTTTCCATTGCTACATCAGTTGTGGTCTGAGGTATTGCGAGCATACGTCGGTAATTATGGTCTGACGTTCTTCTTGCCCTACACCAGTAGCTGTGGTCTGCTATTTTCAAAGCCCCACATCAATTGTGGTTTGAAGTTCTTGTTGCACTACATCCATGTGGGCGGAGATTTTTTCATTGCTTTGCTACGTCAGTTGTTGTCTGAGGTGTTGCGAACACTAAATCAGTTTTTGTGTTCTGATGTTGTTCTTGCCCTACACTACTAGCCATGGTCTGCCGTTTTCAAAGCACCATACTAGTTGTTGTTGTTTAAAGTTCTTGTAGCACTGCATCCGTTATGGTCGGAGATTTTTCCATTGCTACATCAGTAGTTGTGGTTTGACGTTCTTCTTGCACTATATCAGTAGCCGAGTTCTGCTGTACTCAAAACACTTCACTAGATGTACGGTCTGGTCTGACGTTCCTGAAGCACTATACCAGTTGTGGTCTAAGGTATTTGCATCAGAGCTACACCAGATGTGGTCTGAATTTGTTCTACAACTTCTTCTGTAGTTTTAGTCCAACGCTTTCAAAGCACCAAATGTAGTCGGTGATTTTTCCAATACTGTAGTCTGAGGTGTTTCGAATAGAATTTGTTCGTTCCTATAGTTTATACTTAAAAATGCCAGTCACTACCACGCGTTGGAATTTTATTTAAACCCACTTCCTCCAGCACCTGTAGGGGTCAGACGACAATCTTAATCTTTAAAAAGATATCCATCAGCCTTTGGACAAGAAACCTAATCGCTTGTGACGCATGTTAAGATTCGCCTGGACCCTAAAGACCGAAGACGTTGCATGTCCCTGTCAGTCATTAAATTTTCATTTACACAACCGCAAGATGATTAATCATTTACCCAGCTCTGTTTGTATCTCTCTAACCTAATCTATGTTATCAACCAATCCAAAGTCGAATGAATAATTTTATCCGATGGAGAAATGTCAGACATCAACACAACACGTGACACATCCCATAGTTGACACTCTTCTTTTTCAGTGTACAACTTGTCAGTCATCATTGGCATTGGCATTGTCATTGTCATTGTTATTGTCATTGTCATTGGCAGGCAGTCCTATAGCATTGGGCCATCTGTTTTTGGGTTTAGGGTATCGCCGCGCACCGCCCCCCCCCCCCCCCCCCCACCATCCGAAATATCAAAATTCTAGTAGTGATGTTTTCCTCTCCACGAAAAAGATAAATGGTTCAATGTTGTGGAATTTTTGGGTTAGGCCCAAAGTGGATTAATTGTTAAAGGAAACTGTGGCCCTATGAATAAATTTGAAAAGGATACAACGTGAGCCCGAAACGAGGGACTTGGCTCAATAAATCTGTCATTATCGAGTCCACTACAAGGACATTGCTACACCACAACTAATGGGATTTGAAGCCCTTTTTCAGAGTACCTACTACTAGCAACTCTATCTCGAAAAAGGCGCTAGGCAAATGTGTCTAATGGCGCTTCGTCCCGATACGCTTTAATTGTTTGCAGATCCTTGACTTAAGAGTGCCTACTTCCCTGGCCATGTGTTCCATCTGAAATTTCATCGAAAGTGTCTCCTTTGAGTATCTAACTCCAAACTGTCTGCATGTCACTTGATACTTTTTTTTTATATCTGTGACAGCTCATAACCATCGATGATCGTCTTCACGATCACTTAACATGTTCTCGGGGAAACCACTTAAACTCCAACATGTCGAATATGACACCATATTCGGTTTCATTCTAAAAACAACAAACTCACGGATTAACTAGATGCACACAGGCAGCATCACACACTATCTAAAACGATCGTGTTCTCTGTTGGGAAACATTGAAATTCTCTGATCTAGGACCAACAACTGTTGTACTGTTGTACTGTTGTGCGCTGTCTACCTGTCTGTCATGTGAAAGGGTCGTCCTAAACCTTTTCGTTTTGTTGCCGTGGAAGATTTATTTCATTCGTTACGGACCAAAACATGATCAGCATTTTTCTTCTTTTAATTTTTATTGGTTTCTTCTGTTCTCCTTGTTGTGTGGATGGCGGGTCTCGGTTAAATGGGTAAAAAATTAGTTTTCCTTTTTTCCTCTGGTGTGTTAGAGGATCCACGCCTCTATGGTAGCATATGGCGTTTGGTTTTGGTTTTCTAACCTTCGATCTGTTAGGGTAGGTCGCACAGCATATGGCGATCGGTATCCTATTGGAATGGTATTAGAGGTAGAGCCTATCGTCGGAGGTGCCTTGTTAGGCACGTTAACGAGTTTTTTTTTTTTTTTTTTTTTTTTTTCTTTTTTTCTCTCATTTTCCTTCTCTTCGTTGCTCGCTTGATCCTCTTCTGTCGGCTGGCATTGGCATTCCATCGATCGATCTGTCTTAAATCTCCAGAGATACGAGCACACATTGTCGGTCTGTTTTTAGAAATTAAATTTAGACGCGGCGATCCTTCTTCGTTTATCATTGTGCCCTGGGACTTAATTCTCGTTACGGTGTTGATGTATAATTTGGTGCATCCTCGATAGATCACAGTAACTGATGCGTGTACAATTTTGGCTTTTTGCCCCTTCCGTACAGTTCACCCTCCGAGCATGTGCTGTAGTCTATTCGGATGTGTGTTGTATATGGGATTTTGTTTTTTTTTCCAACTTTTGTATAATGATAACCTCAGACAGTGTTTAGGGATTAATTGTGTTTGAATAAAATATTCCCAATTGTGCCTATGTACGATCGGGGGGTGATATTTCGAACTTATCCCTGGCAATCATGTTGATATCGTCGATTAAAGGGTTTATAAATGTCGTCGCTCCGACAACGATTATTTCGTGATGATAGAGATTACGTTATGAGGTCGCAATCAGTGGGAAATTTTCGGGATGAGCTGGTTTTTGAAACCGGTATACCTATAATTTTCGCAGATGAGATCGGAGAGCTGGGTAAATAAAGTGATTTCGGACGCGACACCTGGCCAGGGAAGGGATTAGTATGAGATGATTTTTTTGTTCGTTTTAATTTCAGAAGATAATTGGGGATTTGTTAAGCCTTCTTTTGGAATAATGGGGAATACTTCCACATAGGTATATGGGATATGAATAAATTTATGGATCTATTTTCGGATTGGGTATAGGGTGCTCACGAATGCGATGGGACCTAGTAATTATGGGATTAAATTTGGATTGCTATCGCACTGTAGGTACGTCTTATTCTATTTAAAAATTTAGAGACTATATAGAGGCTTATGCAACGAGAATGTGTGATGTGACTTTACGATCGGTTTGAGTTGATGGTTTTCTATGGTTCTCTGTTTGTTAGGCTTTCACTAGGTGCGCATGATTTGAGGTTTTTCCCAGTTAAATGGAAATTAAGTGGTCAACTTAATCGGGGATATGTTAGTTCTAATTGACGTCCGGTCCGCTTATACTATACCTCTAGCTTGGCTGCTCGTTGGTCGAATCTTCTCATCAAAGAACAAGCCTCTTCTGCTGAGATGTTTGAATATAGGCACCTTTAGCTAGAACTGTCAACGTTGCCTTCTGCTCTTTGGATTGTAAATTTGTCTGACTTTTTACAAATCTTTTATGCAATCTTTTTTTATCTCATGACTTGAACCACTCTCTTGTCATAAAGAAGCTCGAAATTTAACGTTTATATACTCAGGCTCTTTACCCTACTGTATAAATGGTTTAACCTTAAAAGTTTGTACCTAATCTAGCGACCTTATCAAGCTCTTTCAAAAAGCCATAAGCACTCACATTTATTTAACAACTTCTGCAGGCTTTTTCCTGAGAACTTTAAATGTTGTCTCCTGCACCTTAAATCATAAATTTGCCTGATCTTCTACACACCTTGTGTGAAATGAACTTTTATCTGGCTTTGGGCCACTATCTTGATTTAAAGAAGGTCTGGAGGTACGTTTATAAATTCAAAAAAGTCAAATGTAAGCAGGAAAGAATCGCTTCTCATTTTTCAACTGCTATTCTGATATTTTTCTGTGGTTTTACGTCATCTTTCTATGAACTTGTCGATCACAACTTCAAAAGGTTTGTTTCCCTTTGTCTGTCACAATTTGCTTGGCTGCTAGTTTATGTCCAAGTAAAGACAGTACACCTCGACTACAGCACTTGATTTCAACGCCGTCATTTTTATTTCGATCGAAATTCTGAATTTTTGGCAGCTGAACTACGTCTTAGCAGATCGTAAGTCAGTCCCGCTGGAAAATTACCCTAATTTGTCCTAAAAACTACATTCTACGATTCCTGTTTAGCAGTTTTCAGCTACTGAGGAACTTCTTCTTGTTGTATAGGGCTTTAGAGAACTGCTTTCCAAGCAAAGGACCCACAAATTGTCAAAAAGCCTTAGAAGACCACGCTATGGCCCGTTTTTTAGACACCTCTTCTTGTTGTAGGGCTTTTGGGAACTACTTCCTAAGGCACAGGAATCGCGATTTGTCTAGAAGCCTTAGAGGACCACGCGATGGACCGTTTTTTTAGCTACAGAGGAACCTCTCCTTTTTGTAGGTTTTTAGAGAACTACTTTCTAAAGCACAGGAACCAAAAAATTGTCAAAAAGCCTTAAGAGGACCACGCGATGGACCGCTTTTCAGCAACAGAGGAACATCTTCTTACTGTAGGGCTGTAGGGAACTAAGAGGACCACGCGATTAACCGCTTTATAGAATCCCAGGAACCGCCCTTTGTCGCATGGTTTTCATAAAACCCTGACTGTCGTTATTTCGCTTTCCAACTTCACGAACTCATGCTTTTGCATAGCTTTAAGTATTTTTTTTGGAACCACCTTGAGGTAGAATCGCTTTCTGCCGCCGTTAGCGAAGTGATCTTGAAATTTTTGAGTAAGTGCAAGAGGATTCTTAAACAGCCATCGTACCTCTATCCAAAGCAAGTTTTTCTTTCGGAATACCTCAGAACCTGTGTTATTCATCAGCCCTAGACATAAATTATATCGCAACCTTGTTAAGTTATGGACCTTCATCGCCGAATTATCTAAAAGCCCCAGTCTATCAGAGTTCTTTTCAAGTTCGCTCTACATAATGTCGCCGAGGGCTTCCTAAATCCATCCTCAAGTTCCTTATCCGACTGTTTAAATAGTGTAACCTTAAAAGTTGATACCAAAGCTGTAGCTACAGCTTCTTCATCAGACTCAAAGGGGACTTATCTAACTACAGGGCCGAGTCTGTTTTTGGTGCCTGCTGAATTGTAGAACTGAGCAAACATTGGGATAGATGAAGACCACTACCGCTAAATACTCGAGGCCTTTAAAGAGTGCAGAGTACAGACCGTTTTTGGCAGGATGGGGAAAACTCCTCATATTCAACAGAAGCAGATATTCCTTTGGACCGCTTGCCGACCGCATTGCCACAAATGCGAATGACTTGCATCTCGGAAACGCATCGCACCTAATTCCCTCAATTTAAACCTCCATATACCCAAACTAGGTCAAGGAAGCAATCATCACCGGATAAAACCGCATGCTAACCACCTCATAACGAGGCAATTATCTACTTTCAGTCACAAACTTTATTGCCAGCCTTGCCACTCGAACCGCAGTGCAATTAAAGTGACTTATCACCATCCCAAAAAGCGAATCTGACTTTCAAGGACTCTTTCCGGCGTTTTCTCAAAGGAAACCATCATAAACCATGCACACATGCACGATGCACAATGTGAAATCCAAAATTCGTCGACCTTCACACTTGTACGTACCAAACCTCCGCATGACACTTTTCCGTTGCGCACACAAAGGTGATAAATATTGCAATTCGAATAGTCGTCTCAACCTGTTGGGTGGGAATAGAAACCAAAGTTCAAGGACACTGAAGATTTTCTCTGCTGAAGCGAGAAGATTTTCGGATTTTCCCAAGAAGAGATTGCACAATTTATGGCCTGCTTGGTGGGAGTCGGTGGGGGGGGAAGTGGTTGCATTTTCAAAAAGCTGTCACCGGGTCCACAGACGAAAGTCACGCAAAGAGGAAGAATCCAACAATAGCTGTTTGTCTGTAGTTGCCGAATGTGTAACAAACAGGACGAGGGATAATTTCTTCTTGAGAAGTCGCTTTGATTGTGACAAGGCCGCGACCCCATTCGATAGAAGAATCCTTTGACTGTTTTTGTGCAAGCTACCCTATTATTATTTTTTATATAAAAGATGAGCGATTTCTCATACTTCCTGCAGTTAACCTCCTTGCAGGCGTGTGTAAGTATCCTTTAGTTTTGACTTTTTCAAAAACTGATTTGACAGCTTTACGCCTGCTGGCGCTTCTTTGTTCTGGATTTTCGCGCAAAAGTGCGAGTGTAGTCTCCTCTTCGGCACCCCAACGGAATAACAAACCAACACAACAGTACGACAGTTTGAGTACAGTATCCTTGTCAAAATTGGAGTGCGAATAGACAGAGGCGCAAAACACAGTGTGAACAACATGTACCCCATCATGGTTTGTGTCAAGCGGTGTGTAGAACGCCCCAAGGCCTTAAAGAGTTCTACAATTGAATTAAGTAGCACGATGTTTAATTTAGGAAAGGAATTTTTAGCGAAAAAAAAATCTCTCTCATCATCAGTCTCTCTGGAGAGCAGGAGAGAGGAGAGGACTAGAAAGAAAAATAGAAAAATCTAGGTGAAAGAGAAAATTTCCCACATCTTCGGAGTGAAATTCGGAGTCGAAGAGAGAGGTGAGTTTGCGCGCAAGCACATTTTCCATTCCTCCCAAAAACCATCATCTCTGCGGGATGAAAAGAAGAACAGAATTTCCTGATTTCAGGTTTCAGGATGCGAAATGTCAATAGGGAGTCAACAGAGCATCACCGCATAAACAAAAGGGCGTATAGGAACAATGGGAAATTTTTGCGTATTTTTCTTCCACAAAAATCCTTTGCTCTCCTTCCCTTTTTTATTTCTATTTTTCTTTTCATGGAGGAATAAATAAAATTTCGAGATACAATGTGGCAGCACACTTTGTACTTTGTAGACCTCCAGGAGTTTAAATTGCATCAATAGGAAATCAGCATGGGGCGCCCTGATGAGGAGGGTATCCTGTGCCTGCTGTTATTCGTCGCTTGAGTAAGTCGTCTGACATCTTAAGGTGCGAAGATGAATATTTAAACACAAAACACTGCTGTAGCGTTCCTTGTAATGCGACTCGCATTGTCTCTGACATAGGCACAAGGATGACCAAGGAAGACCCTGAAACTGATTCCTAATTAAAGGAGCGCTCTGGTGCTCCCTTTCTTGCAGCGCTCATGATATCCTTGGCAAATTGCATTAGCTAAGGCCGCAGTCAATAGGATATTGGAAGCTCATTCCATTGTCGTTGCTGTTTAGGATGCATTATTGTAGGTGGCACTACGGTACCAGGAGGTGCTAACTTGATTACACGCTCCACACTGTTGACGAGATCCCGATGCCAGATGATGATGATGGGAAGACAGTGATGGTGCAATAACGACACAGAATGCTGCGGTGGCGGGAAGTTTGAGATTTGTTGCGCCGATGTCGGTGCTGTATATGTAGGAAGGACATGCCATAACAGTTTGAAATTCGATTCGCATTATTGCGGTCGTAAGGAGTGATTGAAGGGATGCGATGCAATCGGTCGAAGCCGACCTTTTGTAATCGAGTTCGCTGCGGAATAATCGATTGCTGTGTAGGAGCTGTCAGCGGGTAATGTCCAGATGGACACTGATTGGAAAGGAATATTGTCGGCCTCGATTTCTATAGCTTGTAGGTGTAGGTGCCTGTACTTGTACTCTGTGTCTGTACATGGCTGAAGGTCCTTTTCAAAATCAATCAATATTGTCCGGTGTAAGTGGTGGAAAGGAAATTGGGTCAGGATATATAATGGTTAAGATGTACATCGTCTTAAAGTTGATTGGGAGGGGGAGAGGGAGTGGCTCTCGGACTTGGTAGCTTATTGAACGTCATCCTTTTATTGATTGATCGGCATTTTAACGAGGGGTGCGGTAAAGTGCTCCGGAAGTCGGATGAAGGTGGTTTGAGTTCAGCATAAATTCAGATGAATTTCATCAGTTAAGGTCAGGATTGGTATCGAGAGTTACAGGAATATGTTGGTCGCATGCAGCTTCTCAAACAGATGGTAGAGCCGTTCTTCAATTCGGTGGTCCAATAGCGTTATCCTTTGAAAAGGTAGCAAGTGAACGAGGTTTCATTTGTTTTGAGCGTTTAATCCAAAAATCGTTAAACTCTGAGTATCAACACACTTCACGTCTAGTCTTGTTGAGGACAGTTGCAGCCACAATCCTACCATTTATTCCCTCGGAAGTTTAACAGACGTTCGAGGAGGGATAGCAATTTTATATATTTTATACAACAAACCTAGTCATGTGCTTCGGAATGGACCATACCCCAACTCCTTTGGGTATATAGAGGTCGGTTTTTGATCTCATCTCTGAATGGCTCACTTTGATCATAGCGCAGGTAGAGGGTACCCCGCTCCCCACTAAATAAAAAAAAAGCCTTACAAAACAAAGCAACAAAACACCAACTCATCTTCAGAGACTGCGTCTTCCCAAACAAAAAAAAAAGGCTGGAAAACCAAACAGCTTACCCAACCATTGTTATACAAAACAAATTCCTTTTTACCACCACAAACGTGATTAATTATTTTTTTTTTTTTTGTTTGTTCCCCCATAAAATATGATTGACATCTTTCCATCAGAAGAATCATAAAAATAAGTCAAAGCAGCGCGCAATTTCCATGACAGTCACCGCACAAAGAGGCTCTGTGTCGGTTCCGTAGAAACACAAAAACGATGACTTCACAGTCGCAAAAGAGTCTCAAAGCCCATAGAACAATAGACCATGCGAGCAACAATATAAAACCATTAACGAGGAGAGCAGCAAAAATGAAACAACAATTAAAACTTTGTTCCCTTTAACAAAATATAGCCCGATGAGCAGCAAAACACTGATTCAATAATATCAATCAATGCCTTTGGCAGCAACAGTAAGGACAAAAGGACTTCATTTCGAAGCGTCTGAGTAATGAAATAAGAAATCAATGGGAACATGTGAAGATGCGGTATAAGGGTGGCGTGCATCAAAGTGTTGGTAACTTTATATCTTGTATAGTCATGGACGAAGGGGAGATGAAAAATTAAGGACGATATGGAATATTTTCCAAGCAACTGCACCGCAGTGATGGAAGTCAATTTGGTTCAATGAATATCATGTTCGTTTATGTAATTTCGGTGCGCTTAACTGTAAGAAACAAAAATCGAATCGGAGGAGAACAATTGAGGCTCATTAAAAATGTAAGTTGTAGGTTAAACACGAATTTTTAGATACATGAATTTGATTGACAAAGGATCGACATTTAGTACCAGACGTTCTTTATATTTTTTGATTCTATTTTTATTTTAAAGGTACCTACATAACTGTTTTTTTTTTAGAAAACCTGTGTGGGGTTTTCGAGGTACAAAAAAGCTACACGTATTTTTTGTCGTACCGTATCGAATTTTGTCATCTACGCTACCTAAATGGAAGAGAAAGTTTCGCAAAAGCATTTAGAGTGCTGAACTGTGATTCCTTATGCAAGTTGTGAACTAGGGATTCAAAAAAACGCAAAATCCAATGCAGGTTCAACTGGAGAGGCATGTCGTGTATAGAGTTTTTCAAGTAGGAGGTTTGACTTGATCTCTTCTTGCTTGGGTCTTGTTGTCCTACCTCAAGCTGCATAAAAAAAATAAGTGGAAAAACAGCCCATGAACCTTTCTACTCTAAGATACCAATGCATGTTTTTTAGGCAGCTTGCGGTAGGACAACAAGACGCATTTTGACGTCGAGGCCAAAAACTTACAAAATTAGACAACGAGACAGATTGGGGCAGATGAATTGATTCCTCGATTGTGTGCTATCTCGCTGAAGGACTTGCCAAGTTCTGAATATATATTTTTCTAGAATGCGGTAAAGTTTTTACCTCTCGAACTTCCCAGTACTGCAAGTCGTGGTAGTAACCATTGTACCGACTTTAGTGGACATCAAATTCTACGCCATCAGGTACCAACTTTGAGTATTATTTTGGGCATACAGCTGCATCGGGTATAAAGAAATGGCGAATGTTTCTCTTCTCATTGCGAAATGGCAAATAAAAATGATTAGAAATTAAGTGTCGTTTTGCAAATCGGTGTCACTGGAAAACGTGCTGCCAAATTCGGAAAACAGACCTCTAAAAGAAACACCCTTTACATGATTTCTTTTTTTTTTTCGACAATTTTTTCAAACAGCTTAAGTACTGTAGTAAAAAAATTCTACCAGTGCCCAGTGGTGAAATGGCAAATCAAAATGAGTACAAGATCGCAGTCATCTGTCAATTAAGGTGTCAGTGAAAAAAGTGCTACCAATTCGAAAAAATGAAAAAAAAAAAACTCTTCTTATGTTGCTTTTTATTTTTGAAATTTTGTTTGAGCAGCTCAAGTCCTGTGGTAACAAAAGTCTACCAGTAGTAAAATGCCAAACAAAATTGAGCACAGGTAAATCACCTACCACCTGTCAAAGAGATCGTCACCGGTAAAAGTGCTGCCAATTCAAAAAACAGATCTTAAAGAAAAAAACACTTTTTTTATTGCTTCTTTTCTTCGACCAATTTTTCGAGCAGCTCCTGTCCTGTCCTGTCATAAAAAAAATCTACCAGTGGTAAAATGGCAATCAAAATTGAGCCTAAATCATCAACCATCTGTCGAAGGGATATGACACTAAAAAGTATTGCCAATTTGAAGAACAGTACTCCGAAAAAAAAAAAAAAACTTTTCATGTTGCTTCTTATTTTCGACCATTTTTTCGAGCAGCTCAAGACCTGTGATAACAATAGTCTACCAGTGGTTAAATGGTAAGCATAAATCACATACCTGACAAAGAGATCGTCACCGGTAAAAGTGCTGCCAATTGGAAAACAGACCTTAAAAACAAAACCACTTTTTATATTGCTTCTTTTTTTTTACCATTTTTTCGAGCAGCTCAAGTCCTGTGATAACAAAGGCCCTACCAGTGGTGAAAAGGCAAACAGAGCTGAGCATAAATCACCTAACTGATTGTCAAAAGATCTTCACCGTAAAAAGTGTTGCCAATTGAAAAACAGACCTCCGAAAAAAACACTTTTCATGTTGCTTCTTATTTTCGACCAGTTTTTCGAGCAGCTCAAGTCCTGTGATTACAAAGGCCCTACCAGTGGTGAAAAGGCAAACAGAGTTCAGCATAAATCACCTAACTGTCTGTCAAAAGATCGTCACCGTGAAAAGTGTTGCCAATTTCAAGAACAGCCCTCCGAAAAAACACTTTTTATACTGCTTCTTATTTTCGAGCAATTTTAACAAATCTGGAATTCACTTCTAAGATGACGATTTTTTCAAAAGACTTAAAGACCCACTTTCTCGCAGTGAAAATTACCCGCATAGCTGCCGAAAGTATGCCAGCAACTTGGAGTGCGTAAATAGGAACGATATCCGTTTTAATCAAATCTCTCGAAAGTCAATCAAGAGCACCCCCACCAAAGTCTCATAGCCATGCTCAAATAGACCGAAGTGGACGAATTCCGGGAACATTCACATTCCACCGGATGGTTTGGGCTACCGCATTTAACACGTGTTCCAGGAAAATCAGAAATTTACTTTAAGACTTGATTAAATTAATTCACGAACGTGTGGAATTAAATCCTTCGTCTAGGTGGGTGTTGACTGCTGACTAATATTAAATAGCTTTAATTCGAAAATAGCTTTCATCTCCTGTGGCATCTTGCCCAAGTGTCAGGTTGAAATCGTTTATCATATTCCCTAACACACCGCCCCCGTCGCAGATAAATTTGATACAAAAATAAAACATCTTTCGCCATCAGGCTCTTAATTAAGGATTTCAGTTTTTTTTTTACACATGACATACAGCGATATCTGATACCCAAACCAATTGACTGATGAGTTTAGCTTATGTTTGTTTGGAATGATGCGTGTGAAGTGCTTTTGTATTTTGTGATTGATTTGTGATATTTTTCGGGTTGTTGAACCTTTGATAGGTTTTCTGGAGACTCTAGTGTATTTTATTACCAACCGATGGACTGGGATGGGTGTTCGATGTATCTTTAGCTTTAACAAGTTGAAAACGACCCAAAAGGCTCAGTATTTGCGAGCTTCTCTTCTGGCTTCTTTCGTTGTGAAGGCCGAACTTTCCTCATGAAAGGCAGCTTCATATAGGTAAGCACGATTCAGGCACCCTCTGTCTGATGGCTTTCGTTAACCAAAACCATCAGTTGTCGTGGCCATATTCGATTATGTGATTGTATTTAAACCAGGAATACCTGCTAAATTTCTTTCTTTCCTTTCCTTCTGTTTAACTTGACCTATCACAGTCATCCCATGCCAGAAAAGTGTCCCACAATCAGCTCCATTAAAGTACCTAGCCACTTTATAATTGACTGCCCCGAACACTAACACACTCCACCACAACTAAGTACAAATTTGTATTGCCACAGAACTTTCCTATCGACCCTCTCCCTCACTGACGAAAAGGACTTCTTTCAAACATCAGTTTTCTCTCACGCACTGAAAATCCCGCTCTCAGCAAGGTTTCCAATTTCCACATCTTTTTTCTTTAAAAACAACTTACCTCTTCAACTAACTCCCAGCTGACCATCAAAATGGAAACATGAGAACTAACAAAACTGATGGCAAAAAGGATATCCCACTGAGCGCTGTGCAGTAAAAGGAAATTTAAAAAACTGAATAACCTCATGGCGAGCGAGAGAGGAAAATTCACAACAACTCACCCACCAGTCACAGTCACAGTCACCATTCACCACTCCGAAAAAGAAAAGTGAAAAGTATCACAGCAGCAGTCCATGGTTCCACCATAGCCCAAAGAGAAGATAGAAAAATGATTCCTCAACACAGCCTCGCTCCCATCATCCCGAACCGAACCCGATTCGACTATACTCTATAAAAGCAATCTCCTGTGCTCTTTCTAATTCAGTCTCAGCTACGAATCGAACCAAGTAAGGACGTACACTGAAACCTCCGCGTACGGTTAAAGAACGGATAGGATACAAAAAAAAATAGACAAAAAAACTCACCACCCAACTGGGAAGAAGAAAAAAAATATAAATAAAACATCCTTCCCAACGGTGTAAAACCGAAACTTTATTTTATAATTTTTTTATGTTCTCGTTTTCAATTAAAAAATCCGTTCAATCTCGTGTTGTGACTGTGAAGTGTTCCTAAATGAAAAAAAAAATAAAAATAAATAAAATCTAAGTGAAATATCCTTGCCACAGAAAAATATCCTCAAAGAGAAAATTGTTTGCCAAAGAAGAAAATTTAAGGCAAGGAAGTGAAACGAAGTAAAAAAAAAAAAACGAATATTCGGACTGCGCGAACTCACGCACAAAAGGTTTTCTTTTTTTTTTGTCCTCGTTTGTCTTGTAATTTTGATGGTATATCCTTCGTCCTTTTGCTTGTTTTTGGCTCTGTGTAACGTGGTCTGTTACAATCGAGAAAATCTGTGAAGAAAAAATCTCAAAAAATCGAATATTGCCGAATTTCGCTGAGAAAATGCCCATTTTTTCGCTAAGTTGCTAGAACTCATACAATTCGCGTCGCAGACCGATTTTAAAACTATGGATACGGTAACAGAACTCTGACGAACCGAATAGACTGCGAAAAATATTTCTTGAAAATTGTGTTGTAACGGTTTATTGGATATACAGAAAATTCAGCGAACAAAAAAAAACACATAAAATGGATTTCACGACAAATTTCGTACTTTTGATATTGCTGACCACGCTGACTGCCTCGGCGGATCAACAACAACAGCAATATGCTGCCAATCAGAATATGATGGTGGACAATACACAGCATTTGAATTCGGCGATGGACGGTGATGGGGGCGCGGGTCAGTCGCGATATGATGCACCCGACGATTGTCACTTTATGCTGGCCGAGCCGGGGGTGTCCGATGACATTGCGTTGACTTGCAACTTGAGAACGGTGAATAGTGAATTTGACACGACGAATTTTAGTGTCATCCCTTCGGAGAATACGGTCGCGTTGCATGTGCTGTGCAACGATGAGATTATGGCACGTAGTTCGTTGGAGCCCCGCTCGTTTGTGCACCTCACCCGGCTGAGGGAGCTGTCCATCGAATATTGTAAGATCGCGAAGTTCAATCGCGAGGTCTTGGAGGGGTTGTCCGATTTGCGGAATTTGACAATAAGGACGCACAACATCAACTGGCCCACGTTGAATTTTGACATCGAATCGGAGGCCTTTGGGGCGACGAAAAACCTCGAGAGGTTAGACCTGAGCCAGAACAACATATGGTCGCTACCGGAGAATCTGTTTTGTCATCTGACCGGCCTGGCTTCGCTGAATATGAGCGAAAATCGTCTTCAGGATGTCAACGAGTTGGGCTTTCGGGAAAGGTCCAAGGACTCTGAGCTTCCCACCACCACGCAGAGCAGTCAGGAGTCTTCGGCTTCGGTCAAGAAGTCGGGTTCGATTCCCTGCTCGCTCGATCTGGAAGTGCTGGATGTGTCGTTTAATCATTTTGTGCTCCTTCCTGCCAATGGGTTTGGCAACCTGCGTCGCCTCAAGTTCCTGCAGCTGAATAACAACGAGATCTCCATGGTGGCCGACAAGGCGCTGAGTGGACTCAAGAACTTGCAAATTCTGAACCTCAGTTCGAATAAAATCGTGGCGCTGCCTTCGGAGCTGTTCGCCGAGCAGTCCCAGTCAATTCAAGAGGTCTACCTGCAGAACAATTCTATAAGCGTTCTGTCGCCGAAGTTGTTCTCCAATCTGGACCAGCTTCAGGCTCTGGACTTATCTTTCAACCAAATAACATCGACGTGGATCGACCGGGCCACTTTCACTGGCCTGATCCGATTGGTGCTCCTCAACTTGTCCCACAACAAGCTGACCAAGTTGGAGCCCGAGATATTTGGAGACCTATACACCCTGCAGATCTTAAACCTCCGCCACAACCAGCTGGAGAACATCGCCGCGGACACATTTGCCCCGATGAACAACCTGCACACGCTTCTACTATCGCACAACAAGCTCAAGTACCTCGACGCGTACGCCCTGAATGGTCTGTATGTGCTGTCGCTGCTGTCTTTGGATAACAACGCCTTGATCGGGGTGCACCCGGAAGCGTTCCGCAACTGCAGCTCCCTGCAGGACCTGAATTTGAATGGAAACCAACTGAAGACGGTTCCGTTGGCGCTGCGGAACATGAGACTGCTGCGAACCGTCGACCTGGGTGAGAACATGATAACTGTCCTCGAAGAGGCCGCCTTCAAGGGCTTGGGTAACCTATACGGCCTGCGCCTGATAGGCAACTACCTCGAAAACGTCACAATGAACTCTTTCAAGGACCTGCCGAGCCTCCAAATCCTCAACCTGGCACGTAACCGAATTCAAGTCATCGAACCGGGCGCATTCGATATGACGTCGAGCATCCAGGCGATCCGCTTGGACGGCAACGAACTGACCGAAATCAACGGTCTCTTCAGCAACATGCCATCGCTACTGTGGCTTAACATCTCCGACAACCGCTTGGAGCATTTCGACTACGCCCACGTGCCCAGCACACTCCAATGGCTGGATCTGCATAAGAACCGCCTGACAGAGCTGTCGAATCGATTCAACTTGGACTCCCAGCTGCGCCTGCAGACGCTCGACGCCAGCTTCAACCAGCTGAACAAAGTGACCCCCGGTTCCATCCCGAATAGCATCGAACTTCTGTTCCTCAACGACAACCTGATCGGCTCGGTGGAACCGCACTCCTTCCTGCACAAGATGAACCTGACCCGCGTCGACCTCTACGCCAATCAAATCACCACGCTCGACGTGAAAAGTCTGAGGATACTGCCAGTCGCTGACCACAGACCGCTGCCGGAGTTCTACATCGGGGGCAACCCGTTCCTCTGCGACTGCAACATCGACTGGCTGCAGAAGATTAACCACATGACTTCGAGGCAGTACCCTCGCATTATGGACCTCGAAACGATCTACTGCAAGCTGCTGCACACCCGCGAAAGAGCGTACATCCCCCTGATGGAGGCCGAGGCCAAGCACTTCCTCTGTACGTACAAAAACCACTGCTTCGCCGTCTGCCACTGCTGTACCTCGGAGTCCTGCGACTGCGAGATGACATGCCCCAACAACTGCACCTGCTTCCACGACCAAACGTGGACCACAAACATCGTCGAGTGCTCGGGAGCAGGCTACGCTGAGATGCCCAAGAAAATCCCCATGGACACCACCGAACTCTATCTGGATGGAAGCAACTTCCCCGAGCTGGCCGGCAACACCTTCCTCGGCCGGAACAACCTCGTCGTCCTCTACGTGAACAACTCGAACATCCAGATGATGCACAACACAACGTTCGCCGGCCTGAAGAAGCTCAGCATCCTGCACCTCGAGGAAAACCACATGGTAAGCCTTCAGGGTGATGAGTTCTCCCTGCTCGACAGCCTCCGCGAGCTCTACCTCCACAACAATAAGATAAATTTCATTGGGAATGGCTCCTTCCATGGTTTGAGGAAGCTCGAGATACTCCGTTTGGATGGCAATCGCCTGATTCACTTCGAAGTCTGGCAGTTGGCTCTGAATCCATACCTCGTGGAAATCAGCCTCGCCGACAACCCCTGGTCGTGTGAGTGCAGCTACCTCAGCAAGTTCCGCGGCTATCTAGGACAGTCCTCCGAGAAAATCATCGACGCCAATCGAGTGGCATGTGTCTACAACAATCTGACGAGCATTCTGCGGGAGAAAAACGGAACCAAGTGCACACTCAGAGACGACCTAGGTGCCTTTGTGCGATCCAGTGAAATCGAGAACCTCCTGCCGCTGCTGCTGGCGGCAACGTGCGCCTTCGTGGGTTTCTTCGGCCTAATCATGGGTCTCTTCTGCTACCGCCACGAGCTGAAAATGTGGGCGCACTCCAACTGCTTCCTCACCATGTGCTACAGATCTCCAGCGTTCATCGAGAATTTCGTCGAGAGCAAGGACCACCGTCTCTGCGACGCGTACTTTGCCTACAGCCTGCAGGACGAGCACTTTGTGAGCCAAATCCTAGCCCACGCTCTCGAAGCCGACATTGGCTACCGGCTTAACCTGCACTATCGCGACACAAACTTGAACGCCTACATCGCCGATGCCATTCTCGAAGCCGCCGAATCCTCCAAACTGGTCGTACTTGTGCTGTCGAAGAACTTCCTCTACAACGAGTGGTCACGGTTCGAGTACAAAAGCGCCGTCCACGAGATGGTCAAGCGGAGAAAGAGGCTCGTCTTCATCCTATACGGAGACCTGCCACAGCGCGATATCGACATGGACATGAGACACTACCTTCGCACGAGCACCTGCATCGAATGGGACGATAAGAAATTCTGGCAGAAACTGCGAATGGCGCTGCCACACCTCCCTCGCGGTGGCAACAAACGACACTGCTCCGGCCCTCCGTCATCGGCGGTGAATATCTACGCCACCGCTCATGACTACGGAGTGGGAACCCTCCCCCGACCGGCACCGGAGTGCCCCAAGCGCTTCGGCGATTGCAACAACTACGCCACCATCAACGACTGCAGCAGGACCTACCCCGCTACCACTGGGCCGCCATGTAAATTCAACTCCATGAACGAGAAGAGCACTGAACGACAGCACGAGTACGCGGTGCCCTCCCAATTCTCCACGACGCCATCCACGGGTGAGTTCGAGCGCGAGAAGAACTGCGAGTGCGGCAAGAAAACCACGTCCTCATCATCGCCCCAGTCGGGAACAACAGCGACAGTGAATTCCGCCGCTGGCAGCATAAACGCGAGTTTCTCGACGAACTTCACCAACCCGCCGCCACCTGTGCTACCGCCAGCCACAGCCACCAACACGTTTCACAGTTTCAACTGCAAGAAAACCTGCAGTTGTAGTACCAATGGCGGCACCCTGCGCCACCAACACCCCGCGGCGACCCACTCAAATCTGTACGAATCCAACCTCTCACTGAACGACATCAGCAACAGTTTGGATAGCCGGCCGACATCCACCAAGGACATTTGGGCGTAAGGAAAAACTTTTCTCACATTTATTCATATTAAAAAAAAAAAAACATTTCTTTGATAAGAGAAAACAAAAATTTAACGAAACCACAACAGACTGAACGAAAACTAGTTAATTTTAATTTTAACTCTTAATTTCTTGTGTACAGACAAAATATTTTCATTTCCACACACGCACAACATATATGCGGATATATCCTTTCATTCGTATCCTCTTGATTCGAAACAGAAAATGATGCGCAAATTGATCCAGGATTCAATTTATATTATCCTTTGTTGTGTTTTTTTTTTCCACTCTCCTACTTTCCATTGTGCGTACACATTTATATCAGTCGTGCAATCAATTCGCAATTATCCTTTTTAAAATGATATCGTTATTCGACTGATGGTTGGAAGGAGATGGTTTACACAATTTAACTTAATTCGCTTTATTCACGTTTTGCCTGCTCATTCCCTCGTTTAACATTCACTCACCATCATATTCACATAACGTACTGACATCATCCTACAGCTCGGCCTAAACCACATCCAGTCACGCGTTTCTCATTCTCACAAAAGAGCACAAAATTAAACAAAAAGAAAAACACTTCAAAGGATCAAGGATATAGGTAGATACAAAAAATATAACTATAGAAAACGCAAACGTACACACTAAAAATAAAAAAATAAAATCTTATATTCAACTATTTCCATTATTATTAAATTTAACTAACTAAAATTAACTAAATTCATAATGCAAAAAGAAGAAGACATTAAAAGAATTAATTATGAAAGAATGAACGAATTTATTAATTTAAAACGAGACACAAATTCTAACCAGTAAAATGAAAAAAAAAAAACCCGTAAACTGAAAACCTACTTATACTTGTAAAATAATTAAAAATGAAAGTATATTATAAGTAACACACAAAAAAAAAAAACTATTGTAAAATAATAACTAAAACAAATATTACTGCATTTAAATATTCGACCTATAACTTGTATTTCAATTTTATTACTCTCGAAAAGCAAGTACATATACATGTAAGGGGAATACCACATAGATATTAAAAATTACAAAAAAAACAAAAAATTATATATACCTACGTAAGCAAGAAGGTTCCACAAGAATTCTATTGTTATTTATTTATTTCTTGTATAATTTGTATAAAGCCTCTAAAATCGAATCACTTTCATTTGTTTTTGATTTAGATATTTATGTTTTAATTTTAATTTTTTTGGTTGTAAAAAGGGATAAAATAAATAAATAGTCTTAAGTTGTTTTGTATTGTAAATGTTTTTTTTTTGTACATATTTATTATTATTATTATGATTATTGTACTATAAGAATAGTATTAAAACAAAGAAGCAAACAAATGAGAAAAGTTACCTAATAAATTAAAACAAAAGAAGAAAACAAGAAAATTAAAATAAAATGACAAAAAATTATAAAATATGATAAATGCATCTCTTTTAATTGGTTCTGTGGGAAGTGGATTTGAGATATACTTTTACAGCAAATGGAGGGAGGATTGGTTCAATTTTGTTTCAGGAGGCGAGACAATGAGTGCTCAAGGAGCATCAACAAAAAAGTGCTTGCGATTGTGTGGTAACGAATAAATTTACTCGAGTTTTGTGACTGTTATCAAATGCTAATAATATTTAGTGGCCTTCACTCCAAAATACGGTGAGCTCTTCTCGTGATGGATGGGCTCATCATTAGTCAGTTTTGGCAAAAATTTGTTGTTTTATCTTGCAGCCAACACACATCATGAACGTATTTTTTAGTCATAGTTAGTTAAACAGTAAAAAAATGAATGATAGCAACTCTTATTAAATTTTAATGCATAAGAGTAACTGGTATTAAATTTAAAAATTGGGATCTAGAATATCTGCTCCATATTTTTAGGAGCATTCAAATGTGTTAATGGATTCAAACAAAGTCGCTCTGTTGAATGTTATTGGTCTGTTTTATATATATCTAATCACCAGCACACACCAAAAAACGAAAATAGAAAACAGATAAACAGCCTATTCCATTTTATTGGAAATACAAGCATACTTTTAGGCTGATTTAACCTCAGGCTTGGAAAAAGTGATTTGGGATACCTTTATTCATTTATTTAACTACTAAACATTTAAGCCACAGTTAATAAAGTATTGATATTTAAAAAGAAAAGTTAGTTATTTTAAATCATGTTACATTTCTTTTAATATTTCTTTTAAATTTAATTTTGTTAGGTTGAAAATAAACCATTTAAATCCTTCGTCAAGTTATTGCTGGGGCCATTGCTTCCATAGTTAAATTGATATGTCCTTTGATATAAAAAATATTATATTCCTTGTTGCCCTCGGTCTAGTATTGATGTTTATAGCTAGGGATGCCAGACGTCCCCCTTTTTCATAAAAAAATGCTGTTTGCCCTCCCTAAGTAAAAATTCAATAAAAGAAGACATTCAATTTAAAACTTTGAAAATACTTTCTTTTAATATTTCTAAAAAGATTCTCTGCGAACACATCCATTGGAAGTGCAAGAAAACTTTCAAAGCTGATTGCATTCACTCACGAACTACATTTCACTTCACGTGCTAAAGTTGTTCTCCTATATGTTTTTTTTTGTACTGTTATCTGTCTCTCTTTCGGTTTTTGTTTTGAAACCAAAATTTACTTTGGTAAAATGTCCGAACCCAAAGAAAAAACCAGCAAGAAAAGAATGTGTTCATACAACCAGTGCTGGGCAACAAATATTTATGTGTCTAATGAAACTTATTTTTATTTCACATTTTTTTGACTCTGGTGCTCAAAAAAAAAAAAATTGTTGTCCTCCTTTTTGAGCACTTGTCCCCCTAGAAAAATGTCTCCCTCTTCGTATTTTGTTTTTTATTTGGTAACCCTATTTATAGAACTAAGAATATAGATGGAGTTGATGTTGCCAGTCAGGACGCAAAACAAAAATAAAGCATTTGATTTGTCTCTTCATTTTTCCAAGGTCTGCATATTCATTTCCATTTGTTGGGCACTCCTTAACTGATGAAAGAGATGTCAAATAAAAAAAAAAAAGTATTCCTAAGGGCTGTCAGTAGGTTAGGTAATAAAAATTAAACGACTGGTGTAAAAAAGTGGGTATAAAAATGTGCAAGACAATGCGCCTACTTATCGCAACTGTTTAACTATGCTGCAGAGACTTAGAGAAACTCTTACTGTATCAATACTCAATGTCCACGAAGAACAAAAATTATTTAAATTTTTATTAATGTGGTGTGGAAAAAATTGCAAATTAATTTATAATCAATTAAACTGCTTTGATAATTGAAATAGGCGATTTTTAAGTAACAGGCTCACATTAAAAAAAAAACTATTGACTTGAGAGTAGATATTAAAAAATTCGGAGCACTGTTTCTGATTTTTGCAATTTATTTAAATAAATATAATGAACATAAAATACTTAAATAATTTAAGAAGCATACACTATAGTTTTTTATTATTGATTCAATAGCATGTAGAGTGAAACGCTTCTATTTCTGCTACGCTGTTTTTTTTGTCAATTTATGAATATACCTTTCTTGTCATAAGTCACAACCGTGTAGATTTATGGAAGCTTACAATAATGCTAAAGTAAAGTATATAGATTCGAGAGATATTCGAACCAAACCACCATTGTCGGGCCTCTTTTCGTCTCTCAAACCTAGGCCTACCTTCTCACAAACATTCGTTTTGTGTGAGTCTTACAATAATGCTAAATGCCAAAACTATAAAATTCGAGCTAAAAGTGTTTACCCAATCAAGCAGCCAGCCCAAATTGACGTTTGTTTTTTAATTCATTTAAAACCAAACGTGACTGGATCACTTAATTAAAATATAAGAAAAAAAATGTAAAAAAACTATTTACCTACCCGCACTTCAATGTTAATCGACTACATAGTCAAAAGGTTCAAATACCCATATCAATTTAAAATATAATTTCCAATTTAATCGTTAAACCCTCTCTCACAAATCGGTCTTTATCTCCTTTAACCAACCCGATCCCCAGTCAGTGCATTAAAAAAAAAAAAACTCCCTTAAATAATTATATATTCAAACAGGAAATTAATTATTTTCACTTTGTTCACTAACCCTAAATCAATATCCTATTAATATGCCAATTAATTACCAATTAATGTTGAAATACTTTTTATATAGCAAATTTCACGGGGCGACCTCTATTATATTCAAAGTCATTGACAAGGAGATAAGCTAAAAAATACTTATAGGATTAAATTGTGCGCGTCCAAATTAAATCAAAATGAATAACCAAACAAATCATTTTTTTTTTTTTAATCCTACGTTTATAACGTACGAAATTTCGATTAAAGTACTTTGTGTGCTTTTCCCCATTTTAATTGACCACCAAACAACAAAAGCAAACAATTTTCCAATCTTCTCAAAAAAAAAAAAGAACTAATTTCCATATATAAACATTTCGTATTTGTATAATTTTTATGTGGCACTGACTTTAAATATATAAATATAATTGACCGCCTGTACATTTTGGAATGGGCGAAAACAAAATCTAAAAAAAAATATTCACGTGTCAATATAAACTGAAATAAATTTTAATGAATGTTTACAAATGTATTTGTGCAACATGCAAAGTTGAATTATTCATAAACGGATTTTAGTTATAATAGGAATGGGCTTAGTTTTTTTCACAGTAATTTAGCCTGCTTCAGACACTAGATTGGTCCATTATCGAAGACGTAAACCAAGTATACCAGTTTGTCACATTATTTAAAAACTCAGCAGACTTACAGGGTGAACGCAAAAAAATGTTATTTATGAACTTTTTTTAAATAATATTCCCACTATTGCCACTTTTAATTTCAGGCAAGGTGGTGTACAATTTAAAACGACATGTTTGGAACATCCCTATTTAAGTTTTATATTTTTACTATGAGGAGCCATATTCGTATGAAATCAAAATGTCGTTACTTTTGGGAATGCAGTTCCCATTTCAACTCTTTTGTTTCTTAAAGCTTAATGTAGAGACGCAAGCTTATGGAGAAAAACTCAGCACACTTTTATTGGAATTTCTATTTAATATATTTAAATAATTCAGTATTTAGGAGCTGTATACAGTGTACACTAATAACTCGATTTAGGACGCTTCGATTAGCGTCATTTCGACTTATGAAGGCAAACGTATTCAGGAAGCTTCCTCAATTTTTCCCGCCCGGCTTCGCCCGTGATATATTTGATTTAGTAGTTTAGAGTCTGTATAAGACCAAGCTTTATCAATTCACTCCCCAGTTCCAGCGTGCCTATATAAGTCTTCGCTTTAAGAATCAAGTTAATGAACTGAAAAAATGTTTATTTCTAGTTTTTAAATCATTTGAATAGTTTCGGAGATCGACAACAGCGCCATCTATCGCGTACAAAATTATTCTATCTTCCAAGACGCAACCAACCATACACCCCTACAAACTCTCATTGAAATCGGTTGAGTGGTTTAGAAGATCGACAACAGCGCCACCTATCGTGACAGGCCAGTTTCCGCCGTGCGTCGGCGTCGCCACGGAATTTCCGTCTCGGTCGAATCGATTTTACTTCCAAGTCGCGCCTGCGCCTATAAATGTTTCACATCACATAAAGTCATGTAGAATTTTTGACAGACACGATCGTACTGTATATTGCGATTACAATTAAAAAAAACAAAATCCCAGTAAAAAATGTATGGAAAATAATTTTTTTATGAATTTTTCAATTTCCGTTTAAAAAATTTCCAATTTTATCGACGTATAAACCTTCCTCAGGCGGAGACAGACACTGCAAAGAAAAGATAGCCCTAATTGGACGATCCGTTCTCGAGTGATGGGCGTTCTTACCGATGCAACATATTATATAGATTTATATAATAATAAATTGAATTGATTTTTATAGATTCAATAAAAGTGTATTGTTACTGACATTTTTGTAGTGAGATCCCACTAAATTCCAGGAGGATTTACAACCTACGATTTGAGACCAACTATGCGTGTGTCTCTTAATGGCCGGTGGCGGAGTATTGCCGGTTCTCAAACCTGTTCCTCTCGGGTCTTTAGCGAAGTCTTCAACCACTGGCCCATTCTTACATTAAAGTTCTCAACTGATTTGTTTTTCAGCCTCTATCTGTTAAATGTATTTTTTTGAATGCAGTAGAGTTCAGTATGTTTCAAGTCGTCTTTTTGTGATGCCGATCAATCTTCTTAAAAATTGTAAAAAAAAAAAATAACAGCTCCGATTTCCCGTCATTTGAGTTACACAAAAAAATAACTACCCGCTTACTATATAAAATGCAAAAACCACATTTCAGATTGATCCCATCTGCATGGCAATTTTTCTTCGCGTTCACCACGGCATCTATAAAATACCCTCCACCCTACTCACTAAATTTTGCATAAAATATCCGTGAACAATAACAACAACAGCAGTAAACTATATTTAAACTTAATTTCACGCATCTACGCACCGATTAATATTCAACGTAGCTCAGTGTTTGTTGTCAAAGAAAAACAATTTCAAGCTACAGCCGTAAATAAATAAATAAATAAAAAAAAAAAAAACTCCGAGGAGATGGAAATAAACAGAAAAAAAATCGCTCCCGTAATCCTATTTCGGGTGACAGCACGCATAAATTGATGAACCTGCCGTCACTGTCATTGTGGACGCGACCACCAAAAATGATGAAATTTTAATTTTATTTATTTTAAATTGTATAGGTATACAAAAAACATATGAAAATTATTTTATTTTTTTCTGACCATTGCATATTTAGCGGCGGAAGTCCTTCGTATCGAAATCTATTTGCCGATATGGTGTGCTTTGTAAACCAATATTTGCAGGACTTTACATAGACAATATAAGGTTTAATTATTTTGAATTTATGACGGAGAATTACGAGTATGTGTGCGGTTTTGTTTTCGGTCAATTCATTTTATATGTGAGATTTATTTAAATTTAAATACACATCGGTGGTAATATTTTCGGGGTGCGCGTTGACAAAGCTAAAATAGATGGGGTCCGGGTAGGGTTGATTCGATACCAGGTCAGTACTGATATCAGTACTATTTTCAGTACTTGCAACAGGGTATCGATACCCATGGAGTATCGAATAAAATGTATCGATACCTACTCGTATCGCAACAAATGAGTCCTTCTTACTTTTTTCAACAACAATCAAAAACAACAACAACTATGTGATGAATGTTATGTGGTCTGGTGGCTGGATCACTTCAAACATAAAGGGGGGGAATTAAACACAAGGTATATAGAATACATGGTATGATATTCCGGAGGAAAATATTGGTTCAGTTCTGCGCATGTACGTCACGTGTATCACATATTTTGACACTTCAGAACAAATTAGTTCACATTCATGTGCTTATATTAGGGTTGTGGATTATTTATTAATAAAAATGTGATTTGCAAGATATAGTGGCGAAATTGTTTTAAAGTGCGATGATGGTGGTACGATACAACTTGTTTCAACAGCAATACAACAAAGAAATCTAATGTTGGCAGCTGTTATTCGCAGTTTTATTCATCAATCAAACCTCATAACCATAATGTATAAATCAATATAAATAGTCCTTTATAATCTGCGAAAATATTAGAAATAAAAACAAGTACATATCAGTTTTACAATTAGTTCAGCGTTTTATTCATTTTTCTTTTTTTTGCAGTGATATTCGTAATTAGTGTTTAGTTAAGAATTCGAATCTTAAAGAACATTTTGCCCCGGAAAAACAACTATTTGATCGCGCTATCTAAATCAATAGGTTCGGCAAGGTCTAACAATGTTTTTATGTAATTTTATCCAGTTATTAGACCAGTCGAGTTATATTCATTAAAAATACTTTCAAGAAGTCGTATTTTTTCCATAAAAAAAAAGTCCACCTTTACTGACTTGATCTGTCCATGTGAAGGATCCGGTCGGTTGTTCTTCAGCATAATTTTGCAGTAGGTTCTTTGGTGTCCTGGGTAACTTGCTCACTTGGAAGGGTTTTCCTTTGAAAATACAAATTTTAAATTAGGTACTAATTACGTATTTATAATTTGTTAACACTTAAAACTCACAAAATTTCGCGCACAATTTTTTGTTTTGTATTCCGCCTTTCATAATTCTCCTGGCGCTTATTGTCAGAGTCCTTGGAAGTGAAAGGCAATTCCTACTGTTTTTGGGTGAATAGTTTAGCAGCTCATGTTTCAAGTTTCGCGCATATTGGTCACTGTTAAAGTGTTTCGAGCAAACAAATGCATTATTTGCATTAAACTTGTCTTTTCTACCACACTTTTTTCATAGATTCATCCTTGGGAATTCTGAAAAACGACAATTTTTCGCGCCCGGGAAATCTGTTTTGCTTTCGATTCTTGTCTTTATTATTATTACAGCCGAATGTCGCACATATAACCATTTTATTTTTATTTGTTTAAAAAATATTCCACAAAAACCTTAGAGAACGTTGAATTTGCACTGAAATGTCAAAACAGTGTGATACACGTGACGTTACAGTGTGCGAGTGAGATAGGATGCGGACATGCGCAATGTTTTACCATGTTATTCTATATACCTTGAATTAAACAACACAAACTATATTTGTTATTCAGATAATAATTAAAATCAATGTATATAAAAAAAAATCATTTTCAGGAATTTCGTTCAAAAATATCAGCTATTCCAAATGTTTGCCGCTTAGCCGATTTCTGCTCTTGGAGATGATTGTCCCTACTTTGGAAAAAAGTTGAGCACCAAATATGCAAATTCCTTATGAGTATTTGGATGGGTTTGAAAGATATAGAGTGTGAACTATAAATGGGATTGAGAGTGATAGAGTACTGTATTGAAATGAAAATGATTTCAGGTGTATATATTGGTGTTTTGGTTATGCATAAATGAATGAGAATGACAAAACAAGCTACTGTACTAATTCGCACGTTAACGTGGTGTACCGTGTACAGCATGTACATTGTAGCAATACAGAAACACACTCATACAGATAAAGGGCAGGCGTATTTTCGCATAAAGAGTAAGAATAATAATTTTGATTCGATACGAGTACTTTCATTCGATACCTACTTGAATCGAATCAGAAAGGTATCGATACCAATTGTACTTGTATCGAATCTAAAAGTATCGAGTATGTACTCGTATTTACTTGGATCGAATCAACCCTAGGTCCGGGTAATTTAATGCGTTTATTATTTATTGTTTTCTAGATGTGTAAACTTAATTTAGTACGCTAAAGCTACATAATTAAACTGAAATAATGAAATAGGCATCTGTGCAAATAATTGTGTTGCGGGAAATTGTTAGTTTAGTATATGATTTTATTCGGTTGTCTTTTAAAGTCGTTATATTTGTGAGGCGAGCTTGGGACATTTTTAAGCTGTTATAAGCTTGGAAATGATGGCGGGATCAAGTGGTGTAAGCTGATGGAAGCCTGATCACTTTCAGGACACTCGATACCAACTTCAAGCGGACATGCTAAACTGCCATCCATAGGTTTTACATCGCACTCAGTCTTTTTGTAGGTAAAAGTCGCTAGAAGTCGAAGCCTAAAAGGCTGTTTAGCGGGTCCAGTATTTTTCACAAGGCAATTAAACCTTGATTTGGCTGGCTCTAAATTTATTATGAGAACGGATGTGCATACATCATAGGCCTTGCATTGCTGGAAGTTCCCAACGGAAAGGGCCCGCGAAATGTTTAGGAGTAAGGCTTAGCACCCAAATATTGACTGGTGGATTCTATTAGCATTTTTAAGTTTTAGGGAATTTCGAGTGCAATATTCGGATTTAAGTCCATTTTTATTGTAGACTTCTGCTTCGGGATGTTTTTTTTTTTTTGTTTTTTTCAATGGGGTTGCTGACCTTCTATCAGTTTAGGGCAAGGGCCGATAAGTTCGCAACCGACCAGTTTTTTACAATACAACAGAACCTGGCTCAAAGTGCTTGACTCCAGAACAAGGGGACTGCGGTTCGATCCCCGGAAAAAGAGGGTTTATCCACAGCGAACGTCTGACAAACATCTTGGAGCCTTTTGTCATGAAAAAAACTTCTCAGTTGAGCCGTTTGAACTCGGTATGAAATCTTAGGTCGCTTCAAAATCGTCTCAAAAATATAAACTTCGTACTAAACGAAGCTCTTGCTCCAACTACGAATATTTACTTATTTTTTTTAGATCAAGGGCAAAATCTAAAAAGTCTATGAAGTCCGCAAAAGACAGAATTGATTGAGACGAGCTATCAAGATTCATGTATAGTTAAAGCATCCCTTCTAAATGGAATGAATATCACTTACTTATTGGTGCCAGAAACGGTTTTTGACGGCGGTTTAGCTAATCTCCAAAACTACGATTTTCTAAAAGGTTGTGAGAACTATTTGGATAGAAGCAAGCTTTATGATGACATCTCGCCAAACCTATTGATGCCGGAAACCGTTTTGGGCGGTGGTTTTGTTAATCTCCAAAACCCAGAATTTTCGAAATGGTTGTGAAAGCTATTTGGATACAAGAAAGCCGTATGATGACATCTACGTGTTCATAAAAATACGATTCAATCATCTTAGGTGGCTAGGGAATATAGAGCGAAAAGATAGCAGCGCTCCGGGACCAAAAAGGTTTCGATTATTTCTCAGAAAAAAAAAACGCTCTAGAGTAAGAACTCGCCTTGAGCGGGCACACAAGTGGAACCCGACTTTAACCAACCTTGTGTGCGTAGTTGGAGGCAGGTAGCAAAAGACTAAAGCTCGGACTAAAGATTAACTTAAGAAAGAAAGTATACATTTTTGCAACGGTGAGCTTCAGTCACTTTTAAGGTTGCTATACTCAGCCTTTGATTCGATGAGCAACATAAATTTGTCAAGTGCTGTTCAAAATGCCAACAGCTCCGATATAAACAAGTATATATATAATCCATAGGCCTGAGCCCATTCCCCTCACTAATCACTTCAAATCCAATTCAAACGCCAATAATTATGACTGACATGGCGGACCTCGGACGTCAGACTCCCAGCTGTGCCTTTAGTTCGTACCGCCTTGTTCACACATTGAACACAGTCCCGCACTTTTAAACGTCGTCAGACTTAACTGTCGGGAGGAAAAGGAATGGAATAACAATTCACCATCAGAGAAAGTGTATCCCTTTCTATAATTTCCATCGGGTGCTAATTGTGCGCCCATTTATTTCGACTGCAGAAAGGGTTGCCTGCCGGCCCATCCCTCTGCAACTGACTACCATTGTTCGGCACTTTGTCATACGAAATGAAATTTTTGTGAATTAATATTTCACTACGAGGATACTGATGCTGATGATGATGGTGGCGGCGATAATGGTTATTTTCGTATATTCCCGCTTTCGGTATTAGTGTTTTGTTGTCCACTTGTATAATGAATTGTCGTTCGGTGACTGTGTCACAGAGGGGTGTCCGTTTTCTTCTTGTGCTGAAAAGGATGAAAGGATTTACTATTTTTGGAAACAAATAAAGGGTTCCTCGGTTGCGACGGGTGATGATGGCGGCGTTGAAGGAACTAAATTGATACTTTTTGTCATGAGGGTATCAACGAAATATTTACATTTTGATTAATGATTGATTGCACTTGGGCGGATGTTTGATGATATTGAAAGACTTGGATTTTCTGGTAGATTTCTCAAGATGAAAAGGAAGGAAGGAAGTACTTTTGATTATGTTGAAGAAAATGTTTCCATAGACACTGGGTTTTTGTTTTGCATTTGAATTGGTGTTGGGTTTTCGGAAGAGAATAGGTTGGGGTTTTTTTTTATGAGCTGGGAAAAGCGGTCTTAAAGTTCTTGCACCCAGATGGAGTCTTCCAAGTTAAAATTGAATTTACTGAGGGGCTGTTTTAGTTATTAGACACAAAATCTTAAATTTGTACCAAGTTGTACATCTCCTGCTGAAAATGAGTGTCAACGAAAGGCGTAGGGCCTTACCAACACATTACAAAGGGTCTTCAACTTATGCAGGCTTGTTAGATATTGTGAGCTATTACCCAAAATTGAACGTGATTGTAAGAGACTTTTCATCACTAAGTTGTCACAGGCTATAGCTGATATAAAGAAGTTAGCCTTGTTAAAATATTTCGGATGATCGGAATTAAGCTTTAAAAATCTTCGCTCTTACGAATTTGTTTACCTATAGCCTCGACGTATACTGGCCTTGTCTGTCGATCAATATTGACAGTACACGTTAGCTATCCATTCGCAAATATTGTGTACGCTTGGAAAAATGTTCACACAGATAAGATATAGGAAGGTCTGGAAGGTTCCGCAAGGTTTCCCACCCTAATGGACTACCCAATAGCTATATAGTTAAAACCTGTTTTTACCATTTTTCTATTCATTGTCCGGTAATTTTTACAACCCTCAGGAACTTACATAAAATTTCCAAAAAATTAAAAACCTCTTAAGAAGACTTCAAAAATGTCTTTAGGGAGATATTTTTATTATTTCAATTAAGCCGCCTTATTTACTCTAAGTCGAAGTTGACCGCTCTGCAAATATTGCACATAAAGCTTCACTGCAATAATAGTCTTTGTCAGCGAAGCATACCGATCTACAACTTCGTGAAATACCGGCTGGAAATAAAAGACATGGTCGAGAAAAAACGAAATATGGCAACAATCTGGTGCTCCCAAGGTTGAGCCATGCCTCGAACCAAGTACTTGGAGTCAAAAGGCTTTAAATGCCATTCAGGAAGCCTAGTGAAGCAATAATTCAACCTTGGAGGCTATTAAAACTTCCAAAGAAAGGTCAGAAAATGCTAGCGGCGGAAACGTCTTGTAAAGAGAACCGTACAGAGCTTGTCACCTATCTAGAGGAAGCTTACAAAAGTCGTCTGCAAAAATATAGATGTATTTTCGACAGTATATCTAAGAACAATATAGTAGGAGACTGGAAGCCAGTTTTGTCACGAAATAAGGCCACTGACGCCGTAAAAAGGTCAAAGCTGCAACCTGATTCAGAGAAAACTTCCTAAACTTAGTAAACTTCTTCACTCGCATAAGCCAGAAGCGCCACTTGTAGCTTTGGACCGAGTAAATAGATAAAAATCGTATGATGTGGAGTTCGTCCTTCGACTTAAGAAGCTTATAGACTGCAGTGCGCTGCCGGATAAATTGTACTAAATATCATCGAAGTCACCTTGGCAGATTATTTTAGCATCTAGTGCTGTAAGTGTATCACATTTCTAGTTAAAACTAGCATCTCATTTTATCCATATGTGCCATTTTGGACGTACTTCCCCTATACAGTTCAGAGTAGCTTATATGTTTGGCGTTAAAATTATTGTTAATGATTCTGACTGTAATGCATAAGATGCCAAAAAAAAATTCAGAGTACCTATTACGAAGACTAAAAAAAAAAAAAACATTTTTAAATTTACGAAATATTGAATTTTTTTTTTGTTGCATGGACCTGAAGGCAGTGCTGCCAGTTTAGCGCTTCCGGAGGTAGACCTTGCGCTTTTTTAATAGTTTTAGCGTGTATTAAAAAATTCTAGCTCCTACCGTAATTTCTGTCGCTTTTCATTTGATGATTTATTTCAATAAACTTAAAACTTAAACTTTGAGCCAGCATCGTCGTAAAATTCATCTGAAACTCTTGTTAGGGTGCAAATTTAGTAGCCTTTTGCAAAAATGGAAGAATATTTGAAAAATGACTAACAAACTGCATTTCCCTCTGATATCGTTCAATAAATGTACCTGATATAGACGCTCTATTTGATTGATTTGTCACCAAGACTAAGTATATAAATTTTGAGAGTTGAATCCCTTAAAATTTCCTAATACAATAAATAATTATCCAAATATGTCAGAATTTCAGTACTAAAATTTACCTCTTAATCTATCTATCTATATTCTTATTCTATATATAAAAAAATCATTTGCTGTGCGTTAGTCGGGTAAAGGCTCCAGAACGGCTGGACCGATTTGAATGATTCTTGTTTTGTTTTATTCTACTTGAATCAGGGATGGTTTAAGAAGAAAGAAAAGTCGGAAAATTCTCAACATATGGCGCTGTCGGCGTATATTCCGTTTTTCAGTTCAATTGAACTCTCTCCAATAATAATCTCCTATTAATATACCTATAATTCTTTCAGGGGACGATATAACTCGATAACCACTGGGCCAACTTTCATGATTTTTCTTTTGTTTTGCGTGTGACTGGTTCCAACTTAAAAGTATAGGATACTTTTCGACCCGATAGGTGGCGCTGTTGTCGATCTCCGAAAGAGCTCTACCGAGTTGATCGAAATTTGGTGGATGGGTATGGTTGCTTCCAGTTTGAAATATAGGATCATTTTGGACCCTAAGTGGGATAGGAAAAGGGGTTGTGGCACCACCTCCCTTTCAAACATAAAATCAAACGCTATTTCTAAAGTTGTATAATTAAAACTATTAATGGACATTGTCCAAATAAAGCACTTTGCGAAATTTGAGCAGGACTTAATACGAAAGCTACGAGCAAAGCCGGGTGGGTATAGCTACATTATACAAGAGACTGACGTCCTCATGTGCTCTCATAACTCGGAAACGGATCGTTCGATTTTTATGATTTTGGGATTTTTAAATTCGCGCGGGCCCAAGGAAGGACATATTATGCTACTTTTTGTCGTGAAACAAAACTTAATGGGGATTAGTTGAATTTTGTAGTTCTTTGGATGTTCCGGGCTTACCTCTACACAATTTGAAATTGAAAATCAGCTCAGTTATATTTTTGCTGCGCAGCCTCAATGCACCGAAACTTTGTAACGGATCGCGTTTGATATGATGGTGAAGGATCTCAAATCAAATGTCATACAAGTGACGATTTTGATGGAAAATTCAAAAGCAAACATTCTCATTCTACAGATTCCGCTTATTCAGAACGATTTACTATTCGTATTTGAGGGTCTTGAATTTCCCGTCCGTCTCGTCCGTAATCGCTGGATATTCGTGCATTTCTGGCATCAATCTTGAATTTCCATGATTCGCACATGGTCAATTTAGCGAAAAAACGGAAAGTTGGCCGACACGTCAAACTCATTGCGGTTTGATTAAAACAAATCGACATTGCTATACTTCAGTTATTTCTATTGTATTTAATATAACTTTTGAATAAAGAATTTGAATCGACCGAATTACATTAAGTAGCGGGTGCATTGTGCATGCTCGAAATTATTATTTTCATTACATTAACGAATTTGGGCATATGGAATATAATACAAAGTTCCGTAAAAACGCCCATAACTCGAGAACTAATTGTCCGATTTGTCTAACTTTTCTTTGATGTGTTTGTCTACGCCTAAGGAAGGTTCATATGGCGAAAAAATTGGAAAATTTGAAAGGGAAATTGGAAAGTTCGTGAAAATTGATTTTCCAACATTTTGCACTTTTTTTTTAATTTTAATCGTAGTAGAATACAGTGAGATTGTGTTTGTCAAAAGATATTTTGGATCAAACATTTTTTTCAGGTGGAATAGTGAATGCTCCAAAATATTTTAGGAGCGGCACGAAGTTCGCCGGGCACGCTAGTTCTCAATGATTTTTTTTTTTTTTGCGTAATCTAACGCAATTTAGCGCTTTTCGTTCAGGTTTTTGTCTCCCTGTGGTAAAAACTTCCTGCCAGCACTGCCTGGAGATACTAAAAACTACCGCCATATTTTTAACCGTGTAGAGACTGACAGTAAAAAACGAATGCACCTGCTTCACAACCGCATGGGCATCTAAAAAACGCTCCGGAGGCGAATTTCTAAGTACACAATAAATTGAAGTTTGGACATACCCACATCTTAAAATCTTAAAAAGGAATCCCATACCTTCCCCATCAAAAACTAAAGAACAAGCAAACAAATTGTCGTCCGACCTGTGGGATGCGTACCGACACGTTACACAATCGTTAATTAAATATTTTATTACTTCTCGATTGCTTTCATTGCGCCATAAAAACAAAATAGAAATAAAAATAAAACTACAAAATAAAAACAAATACCTACCTTGATTTGAACATAAAAATAATATCATGACATCTGTTGCAATCAATTGTTTAGTGTGATTTGCATAATGCCACCTATACCTGGGCCCGTACAGGCGTACACACCCACCACCGCCACCTATCCCGAGTACCTATACAACATCCATCTATAGGACTACGCGGTGTCGTGTAACTTTAAATTTAAATTTATTGCCCACAAATTACCCAAAACACAAGACAGGCACACACTGACACATCCGCCATTGCAGTCCTTCGTTAAGAACCCGAAGAGCCTCATTTGCCAGCCTAAATAGAAAATTCTTTTGAAATTAATCTCTCGCCTCAATTGTTTTCCCATCGCGACATTGGTTTTTCTTTTTCGTTTTCTTTTTATGGCACCCAAAAAACGAAAGACCCAAACACACCGCAACAATAAAACTCCTAATCACATACCACCAGCACCACAGCACAGACCACCATCATTCAGCGGAGCTATTTATTGTGCGACCATGAAAATCCATAACGAATTACAAAGTTCGATACGTTCACCTTAACCTGACATATTTCCTCACCTTGAATGGTGGTTGGGTCTTGGGCCGCGCCGCAGCGATATTTACGACCCTCAAATTGTTAACAAACGAACCGTGGGAGGTCAACTCGCAGTAGTACTACAAAAGCGAAGGTGGAATTGGATAACCGACACGGACACAGGTGCGGAATCGGTAACAAGTGTCGGTCCTCGGTCCTCGGCGGTCGTCTCAGCTCTCAACTGAGCCTTGTGCAAAGTTACCGTCATGTAAGAAATTAGTCGAACGACGACGAAACTGGATTTTGAGTCTCTTCCTCAGATTTCGATGACAATGACAGGCGTTTGACGATTTTATGACTAAACGTTGAATGGGGTCGTTTCGGAAGGGGGCGGGCCCATTTACGTCCCAGCCATTGTGTCGTCGTCGTCGTCGTCGTCGTCGTCGGTTTTTTTATAAGCAGTCTTCATGGAGGTGGGTACTGGGTATAGGGTATACCGACTCGTAGTCATCGATTTAAATTCAATCGAGTGTTATGCCGACGACGACGACTTGGTAATTAGGAATAGAGGTGGAGGCGTGAGGGATTGAATGTGAATTTGAAGACTGACAACCGTCTATTGGTGATGGCATCTGTAATTCCCTTTAGTGATGCCTAATCGACTGGAATTATTACAAAGTGCGCATGGAGCGGGACTGGCTTTCGATTTATGATATTTGATGGTGGATATGTGGATGGTAGCGAGGCCTTTTGATGGGGGTATAGAGATTTTTTGTCTCCTTCCTTTGCTGATAAGTAGCTATGTCGGGAATTTCGTGTCGTAAGCATATACGTGGGTAGGGTAGCCATTTTGGCCCCTTTTTGAGTCTCGGGAAACTTGGCCACCAGTTTTTGAAAAATTATCAAAATGGCACCGTTTTCAGTCTAAGTAAGGTTTTTTTTTCTTAATTAAATGAAAAAGAATGCAAACATATGAAAAAAAGTTTTTCGTAATCGATCAATTTGTTTTTTGTTAAAAATAAATGTCTTTGGGGGTCTGTTTTTTTTTTTTTTTTTGCTATATTAAGGACTATTCACACGAGAGCGAATTGCGAACTGTGAACACGCGAATATTCGTAGTTTCTGACACTTTATTCACATGAAAACGTTTTTTGGTCGCAGATACCCGAGTATCAATTTCATTTCTGAAGTACAAGTTGGAACGAATTTTTCAATCGTGGGTTTGTAGTAATTCGCCCATTTTCGCTCTCATTTGAATAGTTCTTTGGTATTTTATGTCCCATTTTCGGCTCAGGCCCCTTTTTAGTGCACTTTTTAATATTTTACAGCGGCAACGCTGGCGTTCGGTAGTGGGAGTTGTAATTGGAAAGCACATTCGGACGAGATTTATTTTTGTAAATGCTTTTTTAAAGCTGTGGAAATTTTGCAAAGGCTCATAGGGTTGTGACAAGCTGCTGATGCATATAGCTTCGACTTCGACAACGGAAAATACAGAAATGCATCGAAAGGCAGAAGGATTAGCTTTGCGGTTAAGTCTACAGCGGGAATGCCTATACTCCTTTCCATTGACTTCGTCCCGTCTGTGAAGTTTGGTATAGTAAGCTGTCTGGAAGGACAGTGTTCGCACCGTAACCTTCCGATAGTTCACAGTTGAAGACTTAACTCTGATGAAGATTTCCCCAGTTTCTTAAAGTCCCAACGAAATTTGTACGTAAAATGCCCCTTAAAGAAAACGGATGAACAGCTCAATCGCAACCATTCAAACTCTGACCCCATTTAACTATACATTCAAAGTGAACCCTCCTCAATTTGATTAAACGAAAAACTCATTACAGGCGATCGACAAACATACCTAACCCATAAGTCTTTGGTACCAACTAATGAGACAATAAGCCGCCTTTTCTCTTCTTAAAATGGCGCAAACAAAAGCCTTCCACCCCGACCTGAAGAAGGTCCTTGCAAATCCATTTATGCCTCTTCAAACGTCGACTTTGTGTACGCCTCCCTCACTTGGTCACTAATCACTTTCGAACGAAAACGAATCGTGTGTACTTGCAGCTCACATTTCTTCTCAAATGACATCCGCCGGCTATGGGTCTAGGGACGCTGTAGTTCTTTGTCTTTCAATCTCGAATCAGCTTGCCATTTATCCTTCCTAATTGGACAGTAGCAAACATTTTAGTGCGCGGTGGTTATTAAACGTATTCCACAGAAGAAAAAAAACACACACACACACAGAGATCCTTGTCGCTCGGATGACTACGATCACGCATTACTACCATGACATAAGCGGATTAGACACTAAGAATTGTCGAAAAACTGAGAAGACCTTGGCCCGACTGAGGAGAGCAGGCGAACTAAATAAAAAGTAAACAAAATCCAGTCACTACCATTTCGAATAAATCAAATATCCATAAGCCACTTTATTTATCTGCGTATCGAATTTCGGCACAGCGAATTATTTGAAGGAATATCTTCTCGAAAGGACATTCGGCGGGTGCCTACCTAAGGCAGAATGGTGATTGTGCAGAGCCAATCTAACCAAGGGACAGTTCTCTGCTTTAAGTAATTGGAAGGACTTTTTTCGGGGGGATTCAAGTCGAGTAAAACAGTAGTGGATAGAAAGAGAAACAAAAAAAAAAACATAATAAACCTCAAGTACCTACTGTTTGCACTGGGATTTCGTTCACCTCAAAGAGGATCTGTAAACACGACGATGGCGATGAGTGGTCCACAGGCGAAGATGTCTGGCTCACCTTGTGCACCAGACTGGATCAATTGAAATCAGATTGCAAAAGGGACGACAAACATTGTATTTGCCAAGAATTCAGTTACTTTCGTCTGTCTGAAAGCCTGCAAGGATATTGACACTTGATACAATATGTTGGTATGTTGTCGACCTGGGTAACGCGATAAAAACTGCCAAACTAATGGCAATCCGATAATTTTCACAATTCGCGGCAGGATCTAAACAACAGAGGGATAGAAGCGTAGCAAATCCCATACGCTGCTGGCAAGGACACTCGAACAAGGGCTGACCGCCTCATGGTAATTATTATTTTCCACATGAAAACAGACACAAAGAACGACCGACGATAACGGCATTCATATTCAGAAAACAGAATCAACCTGATAGTAATGAAAGGCACCTGTCATTTAACCTGAACAAAAGGACCGCACACAGCACACACGACCGGCTGTATGATAGGAGTGAGCGTCCTTCTTATCACTATAGTTGTGCATGCGAATGTTGATATTGTTCGGCATTATTGTTTCCCCGTTTCTTCCTTTCGTCGGCTGTTAGTCCGTCCATCAACAGCAGTATTGACAAGGGTTGTGCGTTTTTTTTTTTTATTCCCACTGAGGGATGAATAACTGCCCGCGCAATAGGGTGCAATGAAGTGACACGCCCGCACCCACCGCCACCATACAAGTTGTTTTGTTGTTTCTGATGTTCCGAAAATAATTACCGCTCTTAAAGAGTGGCGGCAGAGGGACAATAAATAAATCCTCAGCGGGGGTGTCTGTGATTTGGTGGCATTTTTCTGTTTCAACAATTGTCCTTCCTTGTCAGCTGTTTAAATAAATGTTGTTATTTTTCTTCTGTTGGATGGACACACGGTTTTCTTTCTGTGGGTGAAGTAACACCGATTGTGTGGGTCATAAACAAATCATACTGAGACCCCCAACTCACAATTCTCTTGCCGCTGGCCCCCTCAATTTTTGCCAGGAATCCGCCATTTTGTTTTCTTATCCATGTACGCCAATTCCTATCCGTTTTGCTTTGCCCACAGTAAAATGTAAAAAGATTAGGTGCGAATGTGTTGGTTGAGAGGATTTTTGACATTTGTCAATACGAATTTCTATGCAACAATACTAGCGCACCTAAACTTTTTGCGAGCGTAAAATTTAGCTTGTAGGCAAATAACTGTTAATCGGTCGAAGTTGGGGGTCTCAGTATTGTCTCTGGTGTGGGTACTGTACTACGAACTCAGACAAAAGGAGCAGAAAGGAGGCACACATGACCCACTTTTCTATTTTCATTTCTAGGTCTTGCAAGCGATGGGGGTGGGCATGCATGTGAAGGGATGAAACACAGAGACGTCTTCGCTTGCTCTCGGTGTGGCGACGACATTTAGACGGGGGATAGTGTCTTGCAATCTTTGGTACACTGAGCGAAGTTTTTTGGTCGTTTTAGGACGCGTTTTTTTGGTGAGTTTTTGACTGGGGTTTTTTTGGTGGTGTTTTTTTAAGCGACTTTAGACGCGTTTTTCTGACGAGTTTATTAATGCTTTTTTGACCTGATCTTTGGTGAATCTTTGGATTCTTCTTTAAAGAGTTTTTCATCGGCTTCTTGGGCACTTTTTTGACGCCTATCTCAACGGGGTCTTGGACGCTCTTTTGATGGGATTTTGCAAGCATTTCTTGCACCCGATCAGATCCGATTTTTGACGCATTTTCGATGCGGTTTCGGATGCGATCTTTGAAGTTTTTTTCAATTGTTTTAGACTCGTTTCTTACACGGTATTTGATGAGTTTTTTTGCGTGTTTTAGACGTGTTTTCGGGCTAATTTGTAACAAGTTTTTGGATAATTCTTTTACGCATTGTTTGACTGTTTTTTGGGAGGTATTTTGACGCTATGCGAACAGGTTTCGGTCGGTTTTTGAGCCCGTTTTATCGAAGGGTATTTGAATGCTTCTTCGACTCCTTTTTTAAGAAGGCTTTAAGTAGTTTTTGACATACTTTTCGTTGTTTTTTGATACAATTTTAATGCGCGTGGGATGCTTTATTGACATGTTTTTTTTACGCTCTTGCGATGAGGTTTTTGATGCGTTTTTATGCGTTTTTTAGTCATTTTATAGCTGCTTTGAACTCGTTTTTTATGCGTTTTTTGTTAAATTTTTTGACATGTTTGTGGACTCATTTCTGAATCGGTTTTGGAGCCCTTTTTGAATCATTGTTTGATGGGATTTTGCAAGCATTTCTTGACCCGTTTTTTTTTTTACGATTTTTCGACAATTTTCTTGAGAAATTTTGGACTAATTTTTTTGACAGGCTTGCACGCTTCTTTGAGATTGTTTTTTTTTTTAAATGATTTGGAGGCTTTATCGACGCGTTTTAAGTGCTTTTTTGCAGGCTTTGAACGCTTCTTTAAATCAGTTTTTATTTTAAGAATTTGGTGGCTTTTTAGACGTGTTTCATGTTGTTTTCTTTTCATGATTTTTTACCGCGCTTTTCGACGCTTTTTGATTAAATTCTGAAACGTTTTGGAATACTTTATTGAAACGTTTTGTGACGAGTTTACTGATGCATTTTTCAACGGGTTTTAAAGCATTTTTGGCGAGGGTTTTGCAGGATATAGGATTTAGGTTATGTTCAAATGTTACAGCCTACTCTGTGACAAACATGCGTTAACAGCGGGCCCTGTCCTCTATTTAGTTAAGGCAACGAGTTCCCATCATCAAGTAATTGCAAATCCTACTCAGGTTAATAACAAAAGCCTAAAGATTCCATTTACATCAAGAATCTCCTGTTTTCGGTACAAACTACCCAGTAACTATATCGGCTGCACTTAAAACCGCTTAAGTTCGCTGTTAACTTTCAAAGCCAACAACACATTGTTCTAGCTACCTTTCATTACGTAAAACCATTACTCCACTGATTTTCATGGTATACAACAAAATCACTTTTACAACACAGGAGCAGAACACACGTCCCTTCCCTTTCAGTGTAAACAGTCCAACCCAGACATTCTTCAGTTGTTCTCCTCCGCACCGCCATGCGAAGCGAGTTCAAATCCCAACACAATAGACAAGAACAGGACACCAGTTCCCGAGCTTCCACATCCAGCTAGGTCATCCATACAAACACACACATATTCACAGATGATTTACACACCATGTCGCTTTCGCTGTTCTAAATGTTCTACCATATTGTATCCACATATCGACCGAGTGTGCGAATGTACATGTAGACGAATGAAATAGATAAAATTGTTTACGTTCCTTAATTTCATTTTATTATTGGCACAGATTTCGATTTTCTTCTACCATCTTTCTTCTCGTGTGTCATCCATCCACCCACTCTGCCTAGCTGACGCCATGGTAAAGAGTGAAAAAAAAAATAAATATTCCTTCAACCCGTCCAGCGGCAATAGACTTCTCCTCCTTAGGCATACAAGGCGCATGGATAATTTATGAATTTATGTAACACACTAGCGCACAGACATTCGCCACCTCACTCAATAGGCCACCGTGCCAGAGAACGGGACAAACAATAGCAGACTTAACAGAACCGAATTTACAACACACAACCCAGATACAAAAGCAACCGACAACAACATATCCAACAATGATATCACAAGTAAATGAGAAAAAATTGTTTTTCTGGCAAATGTCATATACCTAGCTGCGGGAGGGAGGACACGCAGGGTGGCAAAACAAAAAAAGATTTATACGCAGCACAGAAGCAGCATCAGAAAAAGAATCCATTCAAACGGGAAATAAAACTGTTTCCAAAGACAACAAAAGGATATTAAAGATTAAGATAAAGAGTTGACTAACAAGGATTCCTGGTCGTCGTCGTCCGTGTTGTGTGTGCTGTTTTGGTTGTCATTGTGCGTGCGCGATTATGTTCCGCTGCTGCTAGGCGAGGGATGGGATTTTTCCATACCTGTATTCATCTAATTAACAAGCTCGCAGATAATGAGAATGAAGATTGGGTGCTGCGAGGGAGAATTGAAATTATTGGATTTTCCACAATTGCCATAGGGATGTTTGCGGAGTTTGTGTGTGTGTTGTGGTATAGCGTGTATAATTAGCTAATTTTGGTAAATGATATGAGTACAATACAGCCAGCAGTGTTTGATGTGATTATGTACTTTGGCACCTGCTTTCAATGCACATGGCTTAGAAACCATTGGATTCACAGAAAGGGATATGGCTAAGTGACCGAATCGCGCCATTGGATGCTTGCCTTGGAGGTGGATGTATTGTGGAAATGCGTAAGCTGCATTATTGTGCAATTAATCCCTGAGTTAAATTACTTAAGCTTACTTCGGAAGGCACCGCTGTTAGCCGGCGGTATTTGAAGGAACGTGTGATTGGCAAGAGTTTGGCGCCCAACGAGGGGTCGCAAATATCAAATACTGTGGGCTGTTCAGCTTGCCACCTTATAACATACTCGTGTTTATCCACCAAATTGGAGAAACAGAGAGTTCATTATTGCCGTAGATCGAGTCCGTTGTAAGTCAGTTGTAGACAGGCGCCCAACGAGAGGTCAGCGTAAATCTCGTCAAAACGCGTAAAACGCTTTGAAGAAGCCCTTATTCCATTCAATACCTTATGAAAAGCCGAAGTATATATTATCTCGTCAAAAATCCTTAGCTAGTGACCCCCACGGAGTCATTTATTGGCAGGCGCCCAACGAGAGGTCAGAGAAAATCTTGTTCAGAGGTCTATTTCGCATCGTAAAAGTCCGTGTCATTCTATTACACATTGTTTTTGTACATCCTGGCTTTTAATATAGTGGTAAGTCATGTATTCGCCTTAGAAATCCGATCTTGGTTCGAGACCTTTTCAAACCATATGAACCTACATACAGTAGCGTTGACCAATTTGACCAGGAATTTGTATTTAACTCACTTTGAGAAGCCATTTCCACAGCTGTTTTTTAAATGTTCTCCAAGATCTTAGTAGCATGTTGAACGACTGAAGAAAACCGGTCACTCTGTAAAATTAGTACCGTTTACAGGTCTTCCCACTGCCATTCGAAAGGCGACTGAAAGTTCGGAAAGCACTTAAGAAGAGAGTTGAAAGCTGTGGACAAGGCGTACTTCGAAAAATCAATAAGAATACCACTGCTGTGTTTTTACACCGAAGCATTCGTCTGTACGCATTCAAATATCTATAAGCTTTTGTTGAGGCTTGCAACGAATGTGAGTTTTAACAGGTATAATGCCTAATAAGTATAGGGAGTGTCAATCTTACATTACCCAGTTGGTCAGCCAGTATTCATAAAGTGGCGCCCAATGGGAGCTCCGAAATGTGTCCTCCTTGAAACATACAGTAAGACTTTGAACGACCCTGGAACATGCGAACCATACTCAACGAACAAACTCATCCGTCAACAATCCAAATTGCGGATCCACCTCCAAAACCACAAAAAATTATGTAAAACTTTTCCAACATCTACCCAACTGAATAGAGAAATCAGTAAAAATTAAGTTATCCCTGCAACACCCTGCGTGGACGCCTCCAACCAACCGACCATAATACCGTTCTCACCTCAGTCAACTGATTGATGCCTCTTTATAGGATCGTTAAAGTTCAAACGACGACGTATCCCTCTCAGCTTAACACTGCTCGGCTTCGTCCACTTTTCACCGAAAATCCGCCCCAGCATGCACTTGCACTCTGATGTGACTTCTCTCCACAAACACCCAATAAATTCGTGCACAAGATCTGTGCGCATTCAAATGCAGAGATACCACCGACAACGAGTCCCAGTCCTTGATGCTCCCAGGTAAACGAGGCGCACCTCTCGTTCGTGAAGAGATTTTCGACAAACTAAAGTGGAAATAACTTGTTCCGCTTCTGGTATGGAAAGTTTCTCTTGGGATTGCTGTGTGGCCCGCCCTTTTCGTTCGGAAACTAAATACACCTACTACCGTTAGTATTGAAAGTTTCTTCACTCGTATATTGTTTCTGTCGAATTACCCAACCGCACACTCTACTGACTGCTGACGACGACCGTGATGATGATGATGATGATGCAAGTTGATTTGTTTGTGCTGAATTTACGTTAAATTGAAACATTAACTTCATTAGCTGATAGCTGGCAACGACTTGCCAAGGAACTGTTATGCTGATTTTAGAGAATCACGACCATGCGATGATGGCACGACACAAAGAAGTTTTAGCTGATGGATGACAATGGTCGGGGGTTCCATATGGAGGTTTCCATGTTTATGTGGGCTTTTAGTCAAATTGGCGGAACAAATTTGACAGAAGTATCACAGACACACAGAAAGAGAGAGAGAGTTCAAGGAATTAAAACTCACTTACTCCCACAACTTGGGCAATAAATTTTGAAAAGATAAAGACGGTGGTGGCTTTGTTTTTGGGTTATATCGTGATTAAGCGAAATCCATTATTTAAGGGCCGTGCATCTTTTTGTGCGTGTGGTATGATTTGTGGAATCCTTTGCAGAGACAGGCGGATGCCATCCGGAAGGCTGTATTTATATTCCACATGGAAATGGAAAGAGTAAAGTAGTGTAAAATATAGAATCGGGAAAAGGCAGAAATATCAATTAAATCGCTTGTGGGAATTCCCACCACAAGATGGCGTTGACTGAGTGTTTTAGTTTGATCAGTTTTCTTTCCAAAAAGTGGAGTGGCTGTCCTCCTCCGCTTATAAGTGATGGATCCGGGTAGTATCCGTTTTTGCTGCGAATATAATTTTTTTAGGCATCATTTACAGTATCGGAGTGTATTTCCGGATATAAGGGTCGAAGAAAATCCGCCCAAATCAACGCAGTAGAGGAACCTCCGAGGATCATGTCCCCACCAAACTATATCGTCACCTTAGTAAATAAGTAAGCTAGTCGAATGAAGGCTTTTATGGCAGCTTTAGGGCCTGAAATGCAGATCTGTGTGATGGGATTTATCATGTATTCCACGAAATATAGAAAAATGTGCACGACTTTGTCTCACGGAACTTGCTCCTTTATGCAGAAATAGCTATGTAGCCAATTCTCAATATGGACCCATTGTAATGCCCATTGGGGGAAAAGGATGTCACACACATATACCTACAAACTCGGTGTAAGTCGATCAGATAATTTAAACTCCTGAGCGGAATTGCCACACCCTCTTCTTTGGCTTCCTCTTTCATCGTAGTGCTATCTATGAGTAGAACCATGATACGATCTTTGTTCGCCAAAGTAATCCAGTGAGATCTCCTTTAGAACGACAGTAGCGGTGACACAATGCTCCAGGAAGTTGTCCTTCCAAAAAATAAATCTAGGAAAAAACAAAATTTAAATAAAAAATAAAGGGCCGCCCAAATCTGTAACGCCACGGAGGATTTTGTTTGTCCGTCTTCAAATAAATGAAATAAAACATAAGCGCTTGGAAAAACATGTCTGTTTAGGATCGCAGGCCTATAGCTTCGTGCAACCGCTCTTTTGATTGTGTTTCTAGTTTTTGGAAGGACCTACAGCTCTATGCCGGGAAAGCTTCTTTCACCTAATACAATTGAAATAATTTCTAAGAACTACCCTCGTCCGCGTACGTAAAAGGGAGTGTCCGCCTGAGTGAATATTATAACATACTAGGGGTCGCCCCGTGGTCGAAATTCGACCAATTTATTCTATAAGTAAATTTTTGAAGGGGAAGTGAAGGGGAAATATCGGAGGGCTTATAAAAAGGCAATCGAAACCATTTTAGGTTTTCCTTAAATTGCGAATAAAAAGTGTCCAGTAATGCGGGCTGTCTTCTATTTTATATTACAGGTAGAAAAGGGTGCATAGAATAGATATGCAAAGTTTCATCGTTTGTTGTTCAACAGTTTTAGAGTTATGGGGACCTTAAGTTAGAAGCCAACATTTTGCTTAAATTTCATATAAATCATAAACCGTTAGGCCGATTGGTACGATTTGAATTTTATTAGATTAGTATTGTCGAACACTTTCGAAAATAGATTTTAGAAATTTTATCACTTTGCTAGCTGCGGTTTCAGAAATAACACGGTTTTAAGGGATTGGGATTTTGATTTTTCAAATGGTTCTAACTTTCAAACGGTTGAACTACAAACGAAAAGAATTTCACTACAAACAGCTACAAACGATTGTCTATCGAACTGCATTTCACGTTTTTCATTCTAGAAAAAGTGCGAATTAACTTCACGCGGGTGCCATGTTGTTGTTGTTGTAATTTCATGCAATTCGCTTAAATTTACCTGCTTTAATTCATAATTTGTGGATAATTTTTGTATTGTGCACTTCTGTGTATTGTCCCCTACCCAAATATATATAGTGTTGGCATATTTATGTGACTTATAATAGGAAAAAAGGGGGGAAACACGTTTTAGGCAACTCCGTATTAATATATAAGATGAGATCAGACAGATAAAAGTTGGGTTAGAGAAATGTGTCCGGCTAAGGAATCTGTCCGCTCAGGAGAGTCATCCACAATGAAAGCACCGGTCTTTTTCAGAGCAAGTACGAGGTGCGGAAAAAAAATGTACTGCGATGACTCGTTGTGTTTACTGCTGGTAAAATATTGTGAATATTATATAATGAAACCTCGTCTTCAACACAAAACACCGGTGGGCATGAAAAGAGCTTCGCAGTGACTTAAGAAAAAACTGTTCCATCTCCATTTGATACCGAGTTCTTTCGGTGACGATTTCTCACAAATCATACTCGTATAGTTTAAATTCAGGAGCCCCCCAGTTCTTTGGTTAATGTCCTCAAATTGTAGCTTTTTCCATTTCAAAATAATTCAAATCACACTCCCTCCATGAGCACTCAAAACGCTACAGTCAATCCGTTTCCAGCCATACTCATTGACGTTCAGTGTTTTGTAGCCAACACAAAAGGACTAACGCGAATTTTCGCTCTTTGTCTTTGTCGAAGCGAAATTTTAATCCTTTCCCATTCGATTGGAATGCTTTCATCGGAAATTGTTTTCACGAAAAGAGGAGTCCTTTTGCACTTCACTAAAGCACAAAGCATTCGCCTTTTCTTTTTTTTTATTGCAGTACCTAAGAGCCGAACAAAATTCCAATCAACACATTCGCGCGCAATTAAATCTCCTTTTTGTTTGAATTTGAAACAAGAATGAATAAAAAACAACAGCCGGGGTTGGGTTTTTCTATTACATCCATTACGAAATAAAATCCCTATGACCATGTGCGAATGACAAAAAAAAAAAAACGGGCTCGTGAAAAATAATCTAGGTACTGTTCGAGGATGTCCATTAGAAAAGTGTCGATTAGGTAACCCTATTCCTGACAGTCGCTCAGGCAAAAACAAAATGAAATGAAAAAGTCATCATAAAAACGGAAAATAAATTGATAACAAAATTCGAACAATGGTACCGTAGAGTCCCGCATCGGATATGGACACCAACAAATGGGTGAGTCTGAGTCCTGTGTATATCTGTGCGATAAATCGTGGCGAATTGTGAAAATATTTTCCTCCGTCGAAAAGGCTTCGAGGATTGGGCACTCGGACGAGAAGTTGTTGTAAATAAAATCATCAGTCGCAGTCGTGGCGGCGCGCGTTTGGTGTAGGGAAGCGTATTTGTGGAATATGAAATTTGGGATCGGACGATGTGAGCTGCTGTCTGTATAAGGTTCTTTTGAGTTCTAATGTCAGTAGGTATGGTTTTATTTCGGTTTGCAACTGATGTTCGACAGCTGACATAGAAGCACAACAGCCGACAGCCAAAAAATGTGGTTTCCGCTCAGCCGGGCTCAGAACACATGTTTGGTGGTGGACTTTGAAAGCCCACCCGCTGCCTCCACCGCCGGTTTGTCGAACAGGTATTCAGTGGTCACTGGGCTAGGGCCACCCTTAACCAATCTGGTATCCTGCGGGAATTTCTATTATTCCAAAGAGTATACCAACATAAACAGGACGAGCGCAATTTTTCCCAAAATGTAGGTACACAAAGTTTTGAAATAAATTCCAGACCACACCCGTTTTGATTTCTGCGGTTTTTGATTATTACAAAATTAAACGAGGGCTCCTCAGTCAAACTGAGTAACTCGCATTACTCGCACTTGACTTCCATGCAAACGACAAACAAACTGCCTATAACAAGTATGGGACTGGGACCCATCTCATTATAGTAATGCCCCACTAATTCCCGTTTCAGTTCCACATCCTGTCCGCCGCGCCGTGACATGTTAAACGTAAAACTATACCCTTGTCATATGTAAATAATGAACGGGTAATTTGTGCCCGAAATTTTATCGAGTGTAAAATTTAATTGTCATAAGGATGTAATGCATGTAACGGATCGGAATTAATTGATGGGATTACATTATATTTACCTCGTCCTATACTTTGGCCAGCATCTATACATAATAAGACGGAAGGTGATGATGCAAAATCTCACGCTCAGTGCAGTGGAATTGAAGAGATTTTCCACCGCAACGACAAAGGATTGAAAGTCCTTTTGCTATGGGATTATTGTTGTGGTGCATGTAGGTATGTAATGTATGATGGTGTGCTTGTATGAATGGTGTAAATTAAGGTAATATTGCTTTGTGTGTTGCAACTGGAGCATGACGTTTAACCGAAAGGAATTGAGGTATATGTAGAGTTTATGTGCCAGTGAATGGGAAAGGGGTGAGATGTGTAATTGCACTTGAACTATGAAAAAGAGTAAATTGCAGCATTCACGGCGGGTGTTGTATGAGTAGAACTTGGGAAATTCTGAAGCGTGGTTTTAATGGGTTCAAGGGGGCGAGTCGCAATTAGAAATGAGTTCTGAATATAGGTACCTACCCACAGCTCGTGAAATACGTAAGTCGCTTTACATCCGTAAAGTGCTTAAATAGTGAAGTTAGTTGCTGCATCTACTGTCGGTGTGGTTGTTAAGTTTAGTTGTAGAGTGGGTTTTGCGTTCGTTATCCTTCCGACACCCATTGGAGGTTCAAATTGTATCAGTCACCTTCGTCAGATCAAATATTGTCTATAGTGGTGAATAAAGCTGCGACCGCACAACTGGCGTTGTGTCAAAAGAACCCCAAACCACAACTGGTGTAGTGCTGCAGCACCATCAAACAGCAAGTGGTGTAGTTCTTGAATTGCGAAAGACCACAACTGGTGTAGTGCTGCATAAAATTAGAAGCCACAATTAGTGTACTTTTGAAATAACAGCAGACCACAACTGGTATAGTGCTGCAAGACCCCAAACCACAATACTAGTGCAAAAGATCACAACAGGTGTAGTGCTGCATAAAATTATAAGCCACAATTAGTGCACTTTTGAAATAACAACAGATCACAATTGGTGTTGGGCTGCAAGACCCCAAACCACAACATACTAGTGCGAAAGACCACAACAGGGGTACCTATGTGCTTCAACAAACATTCGACCCCAACTGGTGTATTGCCGATAAAAATGTTAGGCCAAAACTTTGGCGTTTTTGAAAAAAAAAAAAACATCAAACCACAACTGCCGTTGTTATAGTGATTTAAAAACGTTGAGAGACTCTGTTGAGACTCGGAGATAAAATCAATACAGGTCATCAACTACTGGGTATCAGTTTTAACTCCGAAAATTTTCAGAAAGAGTCCCGGCTGAAAAAAAGAGACCCATTCCCATTATTAGATACATACATATTTTTTTTTTTTTTTTATCTTTTTACCCTTGTAGGTACCGATTAAAATAAAAAACAGAATGTTGGTTTTTTCACATAATATTGACAAAACATACAAATTATGTTAATACTAGGCGTAGGGAAATTATGTGTACGGATTAAGTCAAGTTTCACAAGTTTATGATTTGATTAAAGAAAAAGCATCCTACATTTGAAAAAGAGTCTGATTTCACTTATTTTGAAAAAGATTTGTCCGGAGTCCGGACTGTCAAAAAGGAGTCGAAATGACTCTAAAAAAAAGCGTCCCGATGGTAGCGCTATGCGTATCGGCTCTCAGCGGGCATCTAAAATTATTCTCTACTCATCTTCGACATGCAAATGTACCCTTCAGCGATGTTTGGTGTTGTTTTTGAGCGAGGGCATTGATGTCGCGCTTTTTCTTTTAAATAAATAAAAATTAAATAAAAATGGTCATTTTGGTTCGCTATATATTGATGATTTGAAATTGAGCAGAATTTGGTTTCCACAAGATGGCGCTACTACACAACAGTCGATCTTTTATGCAAAAAGTTATAAAATCGTGCGAAAGCTAGTTCTTGTGGCAAGGCCTTGTCTCCACGAAGATCCTATTTGAAGAAGTTCGGTTTTGTTCCGTGGGAACCCTCTAAAGATCGAGCTATTCCAAAGCTATGCAAAGTTGGGTGTACTTTGTACAAGATGGGCTCACCATTTGAATGGCCATACCCATCCATAAATTTTCGGAAGGTCTGTGGCAAGCACAAAAATTTATTTTTTTATTTTTTGCAACTTTGAAAAAGCAAGCCCAACATTTAGCACCGACTTACTGCCTCTCTTTATTGTTTTTACCCTTCTAGAACCTAAGGTGTAACAAGTTTGCTTCTGACTGTAGAATCAGTATCCATCTTTAGGGCTTTTAGAGCCCGTATATCTATATTAAAGGCCCCTATAGCATAAATTTCATGGCAAACCCCGAGGCCTATAGAGCAATAGTAAATTCAAAAACAACATGTCGGAGGACGGAGCTGACGAAGATGCAAATTAGTTTAAACATGGGTAAGGGAGCCTCCACACCGGATGGGACAAAACGCCTTATTTTGTTTTGCTTTATTCAGTGTGGGCGCGCGTATTTTAATGTGCGTTTATTTAAATTTCAGAAATGCACAGAAAAACTGTTTTGTCTGTCTAAGGCATTTTGTTCTATCCGGTGTGGTAGCACCCTAAGCTAATACCCTCAAAATCTCGGTTACCTATGCGATCTATTTTACAAATGCCGCTGGACATCCAGACAATTCCAGTTAGAAACTCAACCTAGAGTTCATTTTTAGTTCCATAAAGACCAATATCACCTACGACGTACTGGATACTCATGTCAAAGAACTGAACAAAAATCGTCCACCCCCAGCACAACTCTTTATACCGTCGAAAGTGACAGTTGTTTTAACTCCATTTCTAGAAAATCCTCTCTCACATCCATTTCGAAACGTCATCATTACCAATCCATTCAGAGCCACAGGCGACAACTTTAAACGACGACTTCCTTCCACCTTACAGCCATAGCCATATTAACCATCACTAAAGCGAGTTTCTATTTCTAAATCTTGCAGACGGTTGATTCTTATTTCTCCATTTGTCATAACTACGTATCCAAACCAAGCAAGAATTGCGCGAATTAAAACACTTGTTTCTTACTTTTAAAATTAAACAATATTTATTTGGAACTATGTCCTTTATTATTGAAATACTTTTTACTAATTCTAAAAGGAGCTTAAGGCTACTATGTAGTTACAATAAGACTGTTGATAAATTCATCATACAGTCGTATTTATATACTTTTCTTATCTATCTACAAGGAGACCCAAGCGTACAATCGTCTTGCTTGATAATGAAGAAGAGATAATATTCCAACATTGTATACAAACGATATTATCTCTTTTACATATGTTATCATTGTAGCGTTGTGTGCAAGACTGTACTAGAGACTAAAGATATCATTGAATACAAATAATGTTATCTTTTTTCTCAATATGTTTTGCTATGGATACTTAACTCCCCCCCTTGTTAAACGAAATCGTCCCGATTTTTCGACGCTATTTTTAACATTTCTCTTTCATAAGTTTTGTTATATGCGTCAATCTTTTTTTGTTTTTGACGATCTGTTATACATTGTATAGTTTTTATCATTACGTACGTAAATGCTAGAATAACAATCAGTGTTACAATTGTGTATATAGTTGATAATATCGGTTTTTCTTCAAAAGGAATAATTAGTTTTTTTAAAGTATCTATGTTATCGAATTTGTACATTGTATCTTCTTTAATTATTTGGTCGATGTAAGACTCTGAATTATGATTTCTTAATATAACTTCTTTAATTTGCTTATGCATGTTTTTGTATATTTTATCGTCTAGATTTATAGTATTTTCATAAGTAACTAAGTTTATACCATTAATTGTTTGATTATTTAACTTATGCTTACCGCTTAATAACATAACACCGGATTCAATTTCTAAGTCGTAATCGTATTCTTGTTTAATGTTGCATTTTGAAGTTATATTCTTTAAAAGTGGAATAAGACAATTTTCTTCTTCAAAGTTAATTTCACAAATGTTTTTACTTAGATGATTTTGACAATTTCTTGTTCTTAAATAAGTTTGGTTACATAAGGCAATTGTTTTATCTGTAATGATTTTTCCATGTTTTGAATTTAAAGGTGTTACTTTATACAATTTACATGATTTAATTAGAACTGGATATTTATATATTGTGATGAAGAATTCATCAGTTCTAGCTAATAATATTTTAGAGTACTCAAGTATATTTATTATGGGTACTTGAATTATTTCATGTTGAATAATATTTTTAATGTCATCTAAGTCTAGGCTTTCTGATAAATATTCATTATTTTTTGCTGCATTAATTGTTCTGGTCAATAATAATAATTGTTCGTACACTTGTTCTATTACTAAATGTTCTTTAAGGCTCTGACCTTCGAATTGTTGCAAAATTTGTTCAAATCTAGAATTTATAGTTTTTTGTTTATTATTGTTTTCTATGAGATTATTTATACTCGTTTCTATGTTAACTAAGTCATAATGGTCAGGATTACCAAACACATATTTGAAAGCTGTTCCTAAAAAGTTAATTGATCTAGTATGCCTAGTATGTTCTTGTAATTGGTCTGCTAAATTCTTAATTTTACTTAACCAAATTTTTTCTTCTTGTGTAGGTTGATATTTACTAGTTACGATATTTACGTAAGGTTGAAATATCGAAGTCAGGTTGGTGGCATGTAACAAATAAGTTTGTTCTTTGAATAAATACACGTCATCTGTTTGCGTAAGTATAAACTTCTTGTTTAGTAACTCAGTTATTTGAACGTTTCCTTGCCCTTCTTGACTCTGTACAATTCCTAGTAATGTTAGGAATATTAATATTTTCGTCATCTGAAAAATGATAATTCTTTATGTTATCCTTGTGAATTTTTATTCCTTCTTTAGAGATTACAGTGTCTCCTTTATCTTCTTCTACTATTCTTGTTATGTATCTGGCGTTAGATTTCTTTCTAAGACCTGTGATTCTTACCATTATCTTATCTCCTTTTTTATACTCTCTGTGTCGAGTTCCTTTATTTAGACGTTCGATCACTTTTTTGGATGCTGAGTTTAGTTTATTTATTATAATTTCACTATTGCTATATTTATTTTGATTAAAGAAAATGTCTCTAGGTTTCAAACCGGTAACTGAGTGTATAGAATTATTTAATTCACGCACTGTTCTAAATATTTCTTCGATAAGTCTTGTTTTATTCTGAATTGTGAATATTCTAGACAGTTCAGTTATTGTACCGTTTACACGTTCTACCTGACCGTTCGCTGTCGATCTGTATACTGGAGTTTCTACTTTAGTTATGTTGTATTTCAAACACATTTGGTTCACCATTTCTGTTTTGAATCCCTTCTCGTTATCTGTCATGAGTCGTTCACATTTTGGGAAATAATTAGATAAGACCTCTTCCATAACGTCGTACAGTCTGTTTCGAGTTTCGATTTCCCGAAGGATTGTATATTTAGAATACTTATCTACTGTTACAAGGAAAGTATACTTGTCGTTGAAGTATATGTCCATATGAATGTGTGTTCCCACATGTGTTGGTATTTCTGAATTATTCAGAGGTTCTCTGATAGGTTTTCTTTCATATTTTCCAAATAGACATGCTATGCATTTTCTGTTGAAACTCTTTGCTTGTTTATTTAGATCGGGCCAGTAATATTTCTCTGAGATTTCTTGTATATTGTTACGTAACCCTCGGTGTGCTCTTTCGTGAGTTACCCTTACAAGTTTTAGTTGTTCCTCCAAATTTGTCACGTCTTGAAGTTTTCTTGGTGTGAATATAAATCTTACTAGTGGGAATTCTTTTTTTATGTTTTCACCATATTTGTATATGTTTTCAAATTTCGTATGCAAAGCTACAATCTTTTGGGGTTGTATAACTTCTTTCATCTGCCTTAGTAAAGAGTCTTTGTCCTTAAACTTTATTATGAGTCTTATTTTGTTACTAAAATAGATTTGTGTTTCGATATTATTTGTTATATCTTCAATAAGTTCGAACTGTGCAGTGTATGCATTAAAAGGCTGATTCACAGTTTTTATTATATCATTAGAAGAACTTTCAGCTGAATGTGCTGTTTCTATGGTAGAAGTATTTATGCGTTGACGTGATAATGCGTCAGCTACAAGATTTAGGTTTCCTGGTTTATAAACTAATTTTGCTCCAAAGTCTTCAATGATTCCCTTCCAACGTTTCAGCTTTGTGTTGGGATTTTTTTCTGATACAGAATATATAAGGCTCTGGTGATCGGTATATATGGTTAAGTCTGCTATACCATATATGTAGTTTCTGAGTTTTTGTAAGGACCATATGATCGCTAATAGCTCTTTCTCGTTTGTGCTATAGTTCTCTTCTGTCTTACTCAGTGTTCTTGACAAGAAGTGTATAGGTTGCTTATTCTGACTTAGTACGGCTCCAATAGCTATGTTGGATGCATCAGTAGTAAGCTCGAATGGTTTACTATAATCCGGTTGAAAAAGTTCGACTTGTTCTTTCAAATAATTTTTTAAAATTCTAATCGCTTCTAATGCTGAATCATTCAGATTTAACTTAATATTTTTACTTTGTTTTTTGTTTACTTTACCGTTATCTCCTCGTAAATATAATGTCAGGGGCTTGGCTATGCTTGCGTATCCTTTTATAAACTTACGATAGTAACCTGTAAGACCTAAAAATCCTCTCAAATCCTTTACCGTTTGTGGGACTGGAAAATTTTCTATAGCTGCTATTTTCTCAGGGTTCGTAGTGATTCTACCATGTCTGATTATGTGACCTAAGTATTCTACTTCTTCTTGAAAAAACTTACTTTTCTCATCAGATATTTTTAATGTGGCTTTATTGAGTACGTCGAATACTTGACTTATGTGCTGTATATGTTCTTCCTCAGATGAAGAATATATCAATACGTCATCAATGTAAACGTGTACGAATTTACCTACAAAGTCTCTCAAAATGTCGTCCACGCATCTCTGAAATATGCTTGGTGCATTTTTGAGCCCGAAAGGCATTCGTTTAAAATGATATTTTGCGCCATTTATAGCAAAAGCTGTTTTTTCTTTATCATCTGTTTTGATTTTAATTTGGTGGAAACCTGACTCCAAATCTAATGTTGTAAAGTACTTGGCTTTACCTAAATTTTGAATTGTCATGTTGACATCCGGAATGGGGTATCTGTCTGTTACAGTGTGAGCGTTAAGTTTTTGGAAATCAACAACCATGCGCCGTTTTGGTTTTCCTTTTTCGTCCAAACCTTTTTTAGGTACTGTCCATATGGGACTGTTATAAGGACTATGGCTTTTTTCTATTATATCGTCATGTAAGAGTTTCTGTATTTCTTTGTTTACGAATTCGTTATCTGCTATGGGATATGGATATTGTTTAACATAAACCGGATTATCATTGGTCGTCCTAATGCTTGCTTCTATAGTATCTGTAAAGGGTAACGGTCCTATGCTGTTATTAATCTTCATCAGTCTATCTATGTCTGCTTTATAAATATTATTTTCCCCAATTATGTAATTAATTTTCTGAATAGATTCGACACTGCTTATGGTAGTTAGAGTCATATTACTGAAATTTATTTCCGCGTTTAGAACTTTAAGTCCTTCATATCCTAATATCATATCAAAAGACTGAATATCCTCTAATTCAAAAAATGTTATATTTTTCTTTAATATCCTAACTACTTTCTTTGTATCTACCATAGAATAACCATGCATTGTTTTTATTTTTATAGGTTTAATTTTAATTTTTTCGCTAGAATCGCATTTTCTATTAATGTAATTATGGGTTGCACCAGTATCAATAAGAATTTTATAAATTTTCTTAGAAATAGTACTAGTTAAATTTAAGCAGGGCAACCCGTCTACTAGTTTAAATGATCTATTCTTATGTTATTATTTACCATACATTCCGTTTCATCTGCTTCTGCATATGTACTGCTGACATCGTCTCTGCGTTGTTGTCGGGAGTTATTTACTCTCTGCTGCTTGAAGTTCTGCTGATAAGATCGTTGCGGTCTGTTGTGTGTGTTGAAACTCCCGCTGTGTTCACGTTTCGCTGGTGGATTATATACATCGGGTTTGTATTGATTCCAATTTTGTCGCTGTGCATGTACAATTTGTCTCGAGTTTATCTCCATCGGCTGTGGTCCTTGATTGTGTTGCTGCATATTATCGTATTGCTTCTGGGGTTGATAATTCGTTGTTTGGCTCGAATAATTTGGTCTTCTTTCGTTTCTGCGTTCATGTGGCATATTTTTGTGGTGCTTATCCTGAGTGAGATGTAAATGCCTGTGCACATTATCATGTTCTATTCTGCGAGCAATTGCGAATGCGTGTTCTAGATCATTTATTGTAGCTGAATATAATGATCCTCTTGTAAAGTTGTCACTCATACCATCAATGAATATACGAACTGCGTCGTCGTTAGCATTTTTAATTAGTCTGTCGATTATATTCGGCGGATCACCTGACATAGTGATTTTTGATATTATTAAATTGAGATTTTTATTTATCTCGTCGTGGTATTCAGACAGTGTGCTTCTTTTTTGCGTGATGGCTTTCATCATGTCTTGTAGCACGTATAGAGGTTCTTGATTAGAGTACGTATAATCTAATCTGTTACGTATCGCCTCAAAATTAAAAATTGTGTTATAATTAGTTAACACATTCGCGGCTGCACCCTGTATTTTACTTTTCACTATAGTCAATGCTGCTGCGTACTTACTGTGTGTTTTGAAGTTTTTAATGCTGTCCATTAATCTGGATGCTTCTTCGCGCCACGACCGATAATTTGATTGATCGCCGTTGAAAATAGGTAGGCTTTTAAATGCGTCTAACTGTATTTCACTACCATCTGTATATGTGGTTCTTATTTCCTCTAGCACAGGTATGTTTGGTACTATGCCTAATCCAGATTTTACTTCATTTAGTTTTGTTTCTAAATTAGTGTTTATTTGATTTTGGTTAGTTATTATTGCTGCTAACCTTGCATTCTCTGTGCGTGTGTGCTCTAGGGTTTGTGTTACTGTGTTGCTCCTGGTTTCTAAAGCTTCTAATCTTGCCATTAATACTGCGAGTTGTTCCATTTTGAACTCGTGTCTGTTGTCGTCGAATTTGTGTGTTTTTTTTCTCCACATATACACTTTCACTGAATTGCTTTGCTGCTTCGTACGAAGAAGCTATATTTGTACCTGCTATGCTAGGTAATTCTTGTAACCGGTAACGCGAGTGTTCTGTTTATACTAGATTTCACTACTTGTTCCCGAGGTCCGCTCGATTGAAGTTAAAAAGTATATTTAACCTCCTGGCAGGATCGCCAATTAAAACACTTGTTTCTTACTTTTAAAATTAAACAATATTTATTTGGAACTATGTCCTTTATTATTGAAATACTTTTTACTAATTCTAAAAGGAGCTTAAGGCTACTATGTAGTTACAATAAGACTGTTGATAAATTCATCATACAGTCGTATTTATATACTTTTCTTATCTATCTACAAGGAGACCCAAGCGTACAATCGTCTTGCTTGATAATGAAGAAGAGATAATATTCCAACATTGTATACAAACGATATTATCTCTTTTACATATGTTATCATTGTAGCGTTGTGTGCAAGACTGTACTAGAGACTAAAGATATCATTGAATACAAATAATGTTATCTTTTTTCTCAATATGTTTTGCTATGGATACTTAACTCGCGCCAACAACTGACAACCGTTCAAAGTGTCAAAAATATTCTGACAACACTTTTAGTACCGCCCGAGTCCTTATTTTCACCCAGCAGTCGCTTTTCAAACGTGTTTCCAACTTATTCTCAAGGACTATTTCTTTTTTTCCGCCCCCACTGTACTTCATTCACCTTCATATATATATAGCATCACGCAAAGTGGGTGCATGACACCAAGAACATTTATTTTCAGTAACAGCGGTTACAGGTAACGCGTGTCAGGGCTTCTGAAAAACGAACTATACGAAAAGTAAACAGCACCGCCACGCCACCCATGTGACACCTGCATAAATAGAAGAAAACTCGCAGTCGAAAAGTCGCTCTAAACTGTTATTTTGTGTTGTGTCGGCACACGCACACACACAATTTGTATGAAGTGTCCCGTGCCCCTGCAGCGTGCGCTCTCTCCGCCAATAGGAACAAAAGAGGAATATTCCCACAAACAGTAGCAGTATAGTAGTGGCACTCAAAAATGTAGAGAACTTGCAAGGTAGAAAGGACACAAAAAACAAAAAAAAACGGGTTAAGTAGTTGTGAACTATGTCCTGCGGCTCCGCACTAGCACACCACCCTCAACTACTTTGACGACGAGATGACGACGTGTGTGCTGGGGAGGATGGATGGGTGCATGTAGTGTAAAGAATGTTTCGTCCTTTTTTCGGTTTCAGTTTATTGCCGGTGTGCTACACAAAACAGAGCAGGGCACGAACAACTCATATAGTTACACAAAAGGACAAACAAATTGACACGAGGTGTGTACAAGCTTTTCTCTCCGTACATAGAGATGCATGGCAAAATGATTCGAGTTGCGGAAAAGTGATGCAACGAAGGGGATGGGTAATTAAATTGACTTTGGAGGCGGCGGAGGGGTGACATTAGGAATGTACGACATGACACGAATCAAAAGGGTATATACGGTAGATATAGTCCTCGTGTAACCTACAAAAAGGTTTGATGGCGAAATTCGCATGCGGAAAAATGGGGGCGAGCTACTCGACGCGTTTGTGGGTGGTCATTTGGGAATGTTCCTCAGAAAAGGACATAGTAATATCGAGTGGAACACACCATCCGACTATATTTGAAGCCAAATTGATCATCATATAGCACGTGAGGTTTTAACTGGGGGTCTGTTCTGCTTAAAGGCTACAAAGAAGGTCGGTAAGGCCTCAAGTTCGTTTCCAACACATTCCAAGGACAGGACAAATTATCTGGCATCACTATTTCATTGTTTTGAGCAAGAGCCCACTGTTTTTTTTTTTTTTTTTTTTTTTTTTTTCTTTTGTTTTTGTATGAAAAGCTGTCAGAAATCGTAAGAAAGAATTAGGCAATGCTGGTCTTGGAAATCGGTCTCTATTTGGGTTTGAAGTCCATTTGGAAACTGCGTCTTTTATATTTGATGGATAATCAGGTGACCGAATGCCGAAAATGTACCTAAATTATGTTCGCAGGAGTTGATCTAGTAACATCTTAACTAGTATAACCCTGGCAAAGCTTCTTAGAGCAGTCGAACGTCGGTCTGTATAAAATGGAACCATCGGTAAGTGTGCCTAACCATAAATAGGGACCTTTTGACCTGTTTTCACAGCTTTCTGCAATTTTTACAAAGTTGGCTTTGGCGAAGATTTAACAACCGAACTTTCATTCGATCTATAAAGTTTCCAGTTTACCTCGAAATTTGTTTTAGAGGACCTTTTTAAAAGCTTTGCAAGTTTTTTTTACAAAGTCGGCTTAGATGAAGGTTTCACCCACGAACTTTCCTTCAATCTATAAGGCTTCCAGTTAACTTGGCAATTTTACTTAGGAGACCTTTCTCAAAGCTTTTTGGAATTTTTAAAAAGTCGGCTTTGACAAAGATTTGGCCAACGAACTTTCCTTCGATCTATAAAGGTTCCAGTTTATTTCGAAATGCGTCTTAGAAGATATTTTTCAAAGCTTTCTTGTATTTTTACAAAGTCGACTAAGATAAAGGTTTCGCCAAATTAAGAGCATACTGCTATCTTGTACCTCTTAAAAAAAAACGAACCTCCATATTGCTACAAATTGGTGTCAAATTTGGTAAACAGGTTTCCAAGATCGAGTCAATCTTGTAATTCTAGATAACCTGGTTTTGGTTAACCTTCTCTGAAAGCACCAGCTTAAACTTAACCTTCGAACAAGTTTGTGCCGCGTATTTAAGCCGAATAGCAAATATAAGTGTTAAGCCATTTAACATCCATCGCGACTTTAAACAGGGGCCCTGTGACCTGTGAATTAAGTCGACTTCTCTGTCGAAAGATCAGATAAAAAAATAAATAAATAGATGGTGCAACATAGGTCCGGATGGACCCTAGGCCTAGCTTCTCATAACCATTCGTTTTGTGTGAGTTTTTCATTTCTGGAACGAATGGAAGGGATCTACAATTTTATGCCGACTCCAAACGGCTAATTGAGAAGCTCTTTCAAGACGGTTATACTCTCGGATGTTTGTCAGACGTTCGCGAGAGGTGGCGCAGTGGAAAAAAACCCTAAGTTGGAGTTTGGGTTTTTGCGGGATTCGAACCTCGGCCCCCCGCTAATTAGTCCAACACACTAACCACTAAGCCACTGCGCCTACCTAAAGATCAGATCGCTCATAAAATGTTTCGATTTTCGGAAAAAAAAAGACTGAGGGCCTTACTAATAAACATTTTTAGTTTCAACTCTAAATTTTAATAGTTCACAGTGGTTATATCTTCCATACAAATTTTCTAATTGTGAGCTCCCGTAAGTTTAAAATTGAGACAAAATTTGGTATTAGGTAGTACGGCGCAGAGTATTCAAAGTGTTGCGAGGATTCGACATTCAATTCCAAACTTTCCATCAATTTTTACAAATGAAAATTGACCTCAACCTAGCCCTCTAAAGCTATACCTTTAACGTAATATTCTCCATACACGTTTTCCGTCTTCTTAAATCACAAATTTTAAAACCTTTTCCACACCACATCAATGGCATACCATCACCAGGACAGGTATACTCTCCTCCATTACTAAGTACCACAACCTCTTACTATATACGCTGCGTATATAGTAAGAGGTTGAGCAAAAACTGTTTGAACCCATTTTGACATATTTGTGTCAAATAGTTGTTCACTTTGCTGCATTGCAGCCGCTACCGTTTAAACTTCGAATTTATGTCCTTCGGCACATTCCTACACTGAAAAAAAAAGGTACACCATAGTAGTGAAAAAGTTCATCAATGTGATGAAAAAATCAACAATTTTAGTCCAGTGAACTTTTTCATTAGTATGATGAAACCGATTTCGTCAATATGATGTTGTTCATCATTCATCAACTTTGTTCATCAATATTATGAAAAATTCATCAATATGATGAACCCAAATTCCCCTTTAATTTCATAATGTGATGAATGTATTCATCATATTGACTAATTTGTTCATCAATATGATGCACACTTTCTGTGCTATCAAATTTGTTTTCATGTAGTTGTAAGATTATTCACACAAATAAAAGCATGAAATAAAAATACTGACACCAATATAAATCGTAAAGATATAGCGTTCCCTTTTTCATGGGGATGCTAAAATACTTAAACGAGCATAATGTCATGAAAATGGTAATGGTAATATTATGTGAATTTAACAATTAAATTTCTTTGCATCCGAAAGGAAAATATTCAAACGAAAATCAGTTTCACCACGAATGTCAATAAAGTGTAGTGGCAAAAACTCACGCGCTCAAGAAATATTGAAGATTTATAAAAATTAATTTTATTTCTGAGTTACTTTTATCACTCCTGGGACAATTTTTTTTTTTTCATAATGGATCCCAATGAGAATCAGAGAACGGCCATTTGCCTGCCATATGCATAGAGTCACAGGGTGCATGTGCATACATTTGTGTTTGAAATGTGTTTTTGCGTTTTTTGTTATTTAGTTGTAATTTTATTGATTCATTCTGTTGAATTTTATAATGTTGAGGCGTGAGAGAACAATGTACGAGAAAAGTTTGGTTAAATAACAATATGATTAACATTGATTTTGAAAATATTTTTAAAAAGTAAATATTTATTTACATTTATGTGTGTAATGAAATCACAACGTTATAATTATATAGCGAGCTCTTTTTTTTACCAAAGGAAAATCGTTGTAGAAAATTCATGATAATTGTAGTTTTATTTTAATGACATATTTATTTAACGTCAAAAATCGACCCTACTGCTAAGTTTCCACCGGAGAATAACTGCGAGATTTAGAAAAATTTCCGTAAATCCCGCATAAATCTCGGATTAATCTTGGTATTTGTGTTCGGTGGAAACGTAGCTTAACCTACCTTTTATAGAAGTATGTTTTCTAAAACACGTACAATAACGTTTTTCGATATTTACGTTTTACTTTTTACAAATGAAAAAGCTATATCAAGATATCGGAAAAATAAGCCCCTTTGAAAATTAGATAGTCTTACTGATTTAGTTTTTAAAACGTCGCTATGAACATTTAGAGCAAACAATTTATGCCGAAAAACGTTCGTTTACATAGTAAAATCATTGAAACGAAATCACTTGGTCAACACCTCCCAGATATATCTATGCAACTGAATTAAAGTTATACATTAACTTATTGCATACCTTTAATTAAGGGTAGGTAAATTGCATTCTTTTTTGGGTAAATGAGGCGCTCCATCGAAGTTATAGGTTCTAATTATATAAGTTTCATTATACTGATAACATAATAAATACTTAAAATATATTAATGTATTAAAGCTATTTATGCAAAATTTATAACATTTTATATAATGTGAATAATCGAAGTTAGACTACAGCTTTTTTATATTTCCACCATTCTTACACTAACATTGAATTTTTCACACTTCATTAATTCTTTTAAATTGTATATACTGCAGTTTTTGTCAATGTTTAAAATGCAAATGGATACTTTTGGGGGAATATAATTAAAAGATAAACAAATAATTATGTGATGAAATTTCTAAATCACATATATCGAATCTTTTAAGATATTCATCGTTCATCGTAAAACCATTCACAATTTTCTTCTATGCCACCCTGTGTAGATACTTTACGCTTGATGAGCAATGACATATAATTATCTACGCATATATACATTAAAAGATTCATCATGCGTGTGTGAGTATAAATGCTGTACCAACATCGCGTGTGTACACCTACAGCATATATCAGATTAACAATCTGTGCATCACTTTGAAGAAACCGATGAAAAAAGTTCATCAATATGAGGATTCCATTCATCAATATGATGAATATAACGGTGAATTTAATTTTTTTCATCAATATAACGAATTAGTTCATCTATATTATGAAGGTTTACATCAACGTTCTCCTTAATAAAAATTAATGTCTGTTTTTTGACGAATGCTGTCATCAATATAATAAAAGCCGTCATCAAAACGATGAACGTCGTTATCAATATGATAAAAATTCAAAACTTGGCAATCGTACTTGAATATGATGATTCCATTCATCAATAAGACGAATAAATCATCAACTGGATGAACAAATGACTAAATTCATCAAAATAAGTGTTTTCGTCATATTGATGAAATGTTTTGATGAAATAATGAACGTAGTTCATAAAAACATACGCTAAATTCTCTTCAGAATCCTGTTGAAAAAATTGATGAATTCATTTTCATCATATTGAAAAACTGTTCATCAATTGTCAAAAAGTTTTCATGAATTTGTTCATCATATTTATGAAAATTACGTCATATCAATGAATATCATGTTGATGAACGCCATTCATCAATACGACGCCGACTTTTTTTTTCAGTGTATCCTTAATCGCATCCAACCATCGTCGCATCGCATCCTTCGCCCACTATTTTCCGACAGAATTTCCATATACCTGGTACCTACCACCCTCCGGTCGCTTGGCATACATTCATCACGAAGGTAAATGAGAAGGACCCACTCAACGTAATAACTTATACACATGTAGGCTTTGGCTCTGTGTATACAGTATACTCGATGGTGCTTGGTGCTTTGCTAAAGCTGCTGAATAACTGAGTGAGTCAGAGATGGAAGAGCCGACAACGACGACGACTCTCTTATTCAACTGCTTTTCCGGATATTAATACATGACAAGAACTCCACTATAGCATCTCTACTACACACAACACTATGTAAAGTACTTGCAAGTTGCATAATTACGCTACCAGAGGTTAACTGAAGGACTTAGGCGAGAGGTACACAGCAGTAGCAGCTGCTTGCAAAACGCCATTAGAGTTGAAGAAGAGTTTTCCTTTTTTTAGTAACAATTTTCAGCGATAACAGTGAATAAGATGCTTAAAGGATTTAACTCAAGGAGAGCAACGACTACGACTACGATGACGATGGGGAATGTCGTGGTAGCATTTTAATTAAACTAAGTGGCGGCCATGTTCAAGGGGACCGACAACAACAACCACTACGACGACTGCACTCTTACTTCATGTACTCACTATACTCACTACTCAGTGGTGATGTACGAAAAACTGCTTCATTGCCAGTGTGTTTGGTATAGTGGTGCCGAAGAAGGACAACGACACCCCCTACACTCGTATAGGGTCATGGTAAATATTTTGGGGTATCCGCTATTCGTTGTTGTCGCACAGGGAGGAGAACCTTTTTTTGCACTAAACAGATGGACTTGGACAGTGTTGCAAGGACATGCGGAGAATGAATGACAGTCCAGATGTAGGTATAAGTAGTTGGATTTTTTTCTGTGCTGTCAGAAGGTGCCATCAAGGTGTTGTGGTTAAGGTAATTTGAATTTATCGAGTTGAGAAGGTTTCACAAAAATATGGGGCACAGGTTGGTACTACTGATCCAGTGACAGTGTTGCCTATGATTGTACATAGTTGCATTGTCCGACGAAGACGCTGTGGAATGGGTTTTAGGGGGCAGGGCCTGTGAATGTGATATCAGAAATTGAAACATAAGAACCAAAACTTGGTCACATTGTAGAAAGTGGAGAAGATGTCGTTTGCTTTGGCTGGATTTGCAGATTCTAGATTCGCGAAAGCGCAGTATACCAGGACACGAGCCTGTGATCAACAGTCCTTCCCGACGAGTTGTAGAAAACAAATTCCGGATTTTATAATAGCTTTGCCTGTCAGGTAAGATTTGTGCCGTCGATGGCTATACTTACGAGAAAGACTCACTTGTTCATAGACCTTACCGTAGATTTTGTCTAGCCCCGCAAATTTATATATAATGGGTCTACGAAAAGCAAGTTCATCGGCGAATTCGTTCTTCTGGATGCCGTTGCGACTTTTTATCCAAGGCAGTACCGACCTATTTAAATTTGCGACCAAGCTTAGACAGTTTTTAACCCCAGACTAGACACAAGTATCGACGTATTTAGGGCTTAAGCGGTAATTTAAGTAAAGTTTGGTTACGACTTTATACCCATAAGTGCTACTCTACATTATAGCTGTTCATGAGAAATTGGATAGGGCATAAGAACTGCATTAACCTTCGCCAACGACTGAGAGAGTCACGAATGTCCGACTACCGAAAAACGCTGTTGATATTTTCCGTTTCCAAAAGAAACCCTTTCAGTTTAAAATTTTTCTTAGGAGACATTTTTTTGAAACTCTGGTATTTTTTAAATCTCGGCTTGACAAAGATTTGACCAAAAAAGCTTTCCTTCGATCTATAAAAGTTCCGGTTTATTACGAAATTCGTCTTAGAAGACCTTTTTCAAAGCTTTCTGGGATTCTTACAAAGTCGGTTTGGATAAAGGTTACACTAACGAAGTTTCCTTTGATCTATAAAGGTTCCAGGCTACCTCGAAATATGTCTTAGAAGAACTTTTTCAAAGCTTTCTGGAATTTTTACAAAGTCGGCTTTGATGAAGGTTTCACCCACGAACTTTCCTTCGATCTATAAGGGTTCCAGTTTACTTCGAAATTCGTCTTAGAGACCTTTTTCAAAGCTTTCTGGGATTCTTACAAAGTCGGCTTGAATAAAGGTTTCACTTACGAAGTTTCCTTTGATCTATAAAGGTTCCAGGCTACCTCGAAATATGTCTTAGAAGAACTTTTTCAAAGCTTTCTGGAATTTTTACAAAGTCGGCTTTGATGAAGGTTTCACCCACGAACTTTCCTTCGATCTATAAGGGTTCCAGTTTACTTCGAAATTTGTCTTAGAGACCTTTTTCAAAGCTTTCTGGGATTCTTACAAAGTCGGCTCGGATAAAGGTTTCACTAACGAACTTTCCTTCGATCTATAAGGGTTCCAGTTTACTTCGAAATTCGTCTTAGAGACCTTTTTCAAAGCTTTCTGGAATTTTTACAGAGTCGGCTTTGACAAAGATTTGACCAACGAAATTTTCTTCGATCTATAAGGGTTCCAGTTTAATTTGAAAACTGTCTTCGAAGACCTTTTTCAAGGCTTTCTGGAATTTTCACAGATTCGGCTTTGATGAAGGTTTCACCGACGAACCTTCCTTCGATCTATAAGGGTTCCAGTTAACTTCGAAATTTTTCTTAGGAAACCTTTTTCAAAGCTTTCTGGAATTTCTGCAAAGTCGACTTAGATGATGGTTTCCAAGATGAAGTCCATCTTGTAATTCTGGCTAACCTAAACTTCTCTGAAAGCACCAACTTAAACTGGACCTTCCAACAAGTTTGTGCCGCATTTTTAGGCCGAATAGAAAATAGAATATTTAAGCATTCCATCCTTTAAAGTCATGAATTTGAAACATTTTAGAAAGTCGAGTCTTTTACATGCTCCCAGATTTTTGTTTAACATGTAACCCCTACCTATATTGGCTTTTTAGGCCTCCAAAAAACTAAGTCAACAAAGGGGACATTCGCCGAAGAAATCTCCTCAAAATGTAGGAAATGATATGCATAAAAATGAAAGACATGGCTTTTCGCCTTTGAAGGCCTTCACAAAACCCACAAGAGTTGGTGCCATCTTTTCGTATTGACATTTTGACGAGAAAGGACCTAATGTTAGACGAAAACGGAAGTAAAATGCATCGGCTTCCATTAGCCCTTGTCCCCAAGAACTACATCTGACTGATGTAGACTTTGAAAAACATAAAAAAAAGCTTCTACCCAGCTCATGTTTAATCATCTTGAAAACAACTATCAAAGCATATCCCATTCACATATCCTTTACAATTTGTTTTGCCTCCCCGAATGGTATGCCAATAATTTGAATCCTTTTATTAAGGGGGCCATGGCACCGGGATTTATTTGCTCAAAAAAGGATACTGCACGTATTGCACATTTCTGCTACTACGGCCGATGATGATGATGTGATGCTGCTTGATATTTGGTGTAATGTGCACCATCACACACCAGCCCAGCCATAGTGATGCAATGACGTTGATGATGATGGAGCAATGATGATGCATGCTTCTATTACTGCTGCTGTCTGTTTGTTGTTTACCAATATGCTTGAGTAAATTGTTTACTGTCTGGATTTGGAATGACTCTGCGCTGGCTTTGGCTGACTGGCATAACTGTTAAGTTGCCGTAATTAACGCAGTGATTGCATTGTAAATAAATGCCATTTCACTACAAGGCCGTTTTATATTGTGCAAAACCGTCTATTGTACGTTTGATGGAGAGCAATGGAGTATGAGAGATGAGACTGATGTGCGATGCATTCGCTTGTTTGGTCTATCATATTACATCACAGATGTTTCGATATGGTTCGATGTCCTGCTGCCACAAAGAACAAAGAACTGCGAGTAATGGAGGATGAAATAATCTGATTGTGGACGAAGGGTTGATTCAAGGGCGGTGCACCGAGTCCTGAGTTTGGACAATGGCCTCAGCCGCTTCTTATTGTCTGAAGGTCCTTGTATTTTTTGAGACTAAGTAGTCAGGTGACTGTGATCTGAGCGTCTGAAACAAGCACCGCGAATGTAGAAAATCTGACTAAATATGTCGGTTTAAGGAAGCCTTAGAGGGCTGCACGCAATGGGAGAGAAGGACTTTTCTGTCTTAAATTACACTGAGTTGTCAACATATATGTCCTTGAATCTCTTGAAGCTTTGGGAATCAGCTTCCGGAAGCAGTGAATTCAAAAAATAGTACAGCCACCCCTTGACACCGTAGGAAAAAAGATGCTTAGTTACATTGTTTTCCACATGGTCCTATCCAAGCTCTCTGTAAGCCCACTTGAAAAGCCCCCGGAGTATAGTTGAGTTCTCCGCAAAAGATTTCTCTGGTTTACAACAATCACTCGTACTCATTCAAGTGGATATACTCGCGCGCTTTAGCCCCGAACCCAATCCGCTCCTGTGCGCTGTGCCGCTGTCGCAAACAGCACAAAACTACAAACCCTCATAAATAGAATGTATCGACCTTCTAATTATTTTCACATGATCGCACTACAAACAGCAATTAATTCAATCACCCGCATTCGATTGATATCGCATTCGATGCGTATCCCTGAACTCGACCACGCCACACTGCACAGAGCAAGAAACGAGCCATAATCAAATATCACAGCAAAACAGAGAGAGAGAGAGGTTAGTGAAAAAAAAAGTTTAAACCATAAAGCGAAATGATTGGAAATTGAAATGCGGGCCACGAACTCCCGACCGACTCTACCCTACCTCCCTCTATCGATTTGCGCCAGGCAAACGCAACAAAAAAAGATAAAAATAAAAACGACAAACACTAAAAAGCGAATGACCGCGCTACAACTTTAACTGTCACAATACTTGGAAAGCTGTCTTTAAAAAGGAATTCGCAACTCACAACAAAACACCTGACGCAGTACCGTACCGATGGCGACCATGGAAAGAAGACAATTAAAAAAAAAGCCGAAGAAAGAAAGCTCTTCCTCGTCTGCCTTGGGTTGAAGTCCTCCATTTTCTATAGCGCTAATGCTGACTGACTGACAGGACAAATCGGCCAAACGCCAGGTGCTGACGGTTAAGCAGCTTCAGGACTTCGCTTTCGCCTTGGTTGGTGTTGGTGTGTGCGAAATTAAAATGTCGGAATGCACTTATAGCCAAGGAAATAAATTCCCAGGGTAATTAGTTTCCAAATCCAAACCCTCTTCCGTTTTTCATGAATTTCCATTCCGTCCGATGGTATACCCACTTCATACATCTTGCTTCGTGTGTACAAAATGAAAAATAAAAACTTTTTATTAAGCAAACGTGATTTCGTGTGCAGTCACCTTCGAGTAGATAAGTGGATCTGGCTTGATCCTGACGGAGGGAATCTAAAAATGGCAAACACGCGTTGAAGTGTCAGTGTCATTTCTATAGAAAAAAAAAAAAACAAGAAGCGCACGATACGAATTAATATGTCAGTACCAATACCTTGGGGAGGGTAAGACCGGTCATTAAGCATATTGATCTAATTTAAGAACAAACATGGTAACTGGCTACTGCCCTTCCCTGTCAGAGAGAGGTTGACGGATACTTTTATTCCCATCAATTCGTGTCAATTGCTTTACGATCTTCGTCGCAATATAATTAAAAACTTTCCCCACCAGGTGACGGTGGTCCTTCTTCTATTGGTGGTGTCCTTATTTTAAGTTTGTTCGTCTCGGTGTTCTTCTGAATGCCACTGATGTTGACAGTGCTGTTTCGAACAGGGGGGCTAGTAAGAGGATGTCTGGGAGGGTAGTATATTTTTTTGGGCACCCTCAACAAGGTTTTAATGCCAACATTGAGGCATTCTTTTGGCAACTATATTTGAGCTATTTTTTTTTTATGGCACCGTTTTGAGAATAAGTTTCAAGTAATTTTGGGCAATTTTTGGTTGCAAGATTTTCTACGGGTTTTATGTGACATTCAAAGTGCTTTTGCGTTAGTTTTTTGGGAAAAAATTTGGGTCTGTTTTTACAGTTTTTGTAGTTAGGATTTAAATGTTTTTTTTTTTTTGGGCCCAATTTGGTGATCTTCAATCTATATACCCACCCAATTTTTGACTTGTTTTCTGAACCGATTTCGATGTGTTTCATAACGAGTTTTTGAAATGAAGAGGCTTTACGATGCCATGATAATTTTCAACGTTTTTATGTTATTTCTGACCAATTTTTAGATGGCCCATTTAATACGCTCTCAAAGACAATTTTGACTCGATTTTTGGTTTCAATTTGGGAAATTTTCTGTTACATTTTTTGATGAGTATTTTCGACGATTTTATGGTATTTCTGACCAGTTTTTTGATGGCACACTTAACATGCTCTCAAAGAAAATTTTGACTCGATTATTGGTTTCAATTTGGGACATTTTCTGTCACATTTTTTTATGAGTATTTTCGACGATTTTATGGTATTTCTGACCAGTTTTTTGATGGCACACTTAACATGCTCTCAAAGAAAATTTTGACTCGATTATTGGTTTCAATTTGGGACATTTTCTGTCACATTTTTTTATGAGCATTTTCGAAGATTTTATGGTATTTCTGACCAGTTTTTTGATAGTACACTTAACCCGCTCTCAAAGAAAATTTTGACTCGATTATTGGTTTCAATTTCGGACATTTTCTGTCACATTTTTTGATGAGTATTTTCGACGATCTTATGGTATTTCTGACCAGTTTTTTGATGGCACACTTAACACGCTCTCAAAGAAAATTTTGAATCGATTATTGTTTCAATTTCGGACATTTTCTGTCCCTTTTTTGATAAGTATTTTCGACGTTTTTTGGTTTCAATTTCGGACTTTTTCTGTCACATTTTTTTATGAGTATTTTCAGCGATTTTATGGTATTTCTGACCAGTTTTTTGATGGCACACTTAACATGCTCTCAAAGAAAATTTTGACTCGATTATTGGTTTCAATTTGGGACTTTTTCTGTCACATTTTTTTATGAGTATTTTCGACGATTTTATGGTATTTTTGATCAGTTTTTTGATAGCACACTTAACCCGCTCTCAAAGAAAATTTTGACTCGATTATTGGTTTCAATTTCGGACATTTTCTGTCACATTTTTTGATGAGTATTTTCGACGATCTTATGGTATTTCTGACCAGTTTTTTGATGGCACACTTAACACGCTCTCAAAAATAATTTTGACTCGATTATTGGTTTCAATTTCGGACATTTTCTGTTCAGTGTTCAAAGTTATTTAAGGACAGTTTCTGTTGTAATTTCTGACTGACAGGAGGATATCTTTCATCTGTTCTTTTGAGACGAAATTTGATAGACTTTTCTAGTATTTTCTGTGAATTTTTATATAAATAAATTGTAGCTTTGAAGAGTTTTTGACGGACTTATTATAATTAAATTGAAAAGGGCACTATTTTTTATGCATTCACAAGATCATTTTTCCCCGATATGCGGTGCGGTTTTTATTATTTTTTCTTTCAGTCTAAATTTGAGATTGATCAGTTTTTGACCAAATTTCAAAGTAAGTCTAATTCCAATCATCCAAATTTTACTTTGGCTCTGTTTTTTTTGCAAAGGTTTTTGTTAAATTTCTGGGTGCTTTTCTAAACGAATTTCGAACAAAATTTCCACCATTTTTCCTGGAAATTTATGCCCCTTTTTTGGAAAATTCATGGATACATTTGAAGGGTTTTATGAAGCCTTTGGCAAAATAATTTTCGCTGTGATTTTGACAACTTTTTATTGGGCATTTATTGAATATTTTTATAGCATTTTTAAATATTTCTTATGCACCGATTTTTTGCGATCTTTGAGTGGAATTTTTCGGACAAATTTTGGCAAGTGCTGCTGGTTTCTTGACGCGTATTTTTTAAGTTATTTCAATGGAATTTCTCCGAGCTCTTTAAAACAATTTTGATACTACTTTGAGTGAAAATTTAGACTCGATTTTCAAAGCAACCTGCTCCATTTTCTCTGCACCATCAGCGACTCATTCAATTCCCGTCTTCACTCAATCATCCAAAAATACCCCTCGCCAACCCCACAGTCAAACAACTGCGCTTAATTTGCGCTCAACATTGGACTACAACGTATTTCGCTCAACTACACCCTTGATACTGTTTCGGGTTGCAGCACCATCCCATATTCTGGCAACCACAAAACTGCAACAAACCAACACTAAAGTGGTTACGACCTTGTGCACGCTGCGCTGCGCTTCTCCCTATTTTCGAAGAAGTTTCCCACTCAAAGGATTACACCGCTTCTATACCACTCTGCCAGTGTGTCTACCACCGAAGGCAACGCGACCAAGTAGTTAGTACATACCTACTTCCCATCAGCTCTCCAAACGGCGGGTTTCCTTACCCAAAATGCCAACAAAACAAAACTCTCGCCCCGATGATGTTCATATGGCTGGTGCTACACTGCACTTCGGGGGTTAGAACTTTGAACTTGCGACAAAGAACAGATCTCTGAATATATACCGTGTACGTGTGTTCCATGGAGCGTGTAGTATTTTCACAAAAAAAAAAACCCCTTCAGGAGCAACTTTTGTGCGAGACCATATTCTCTTGGATAGCGTCGCGCAAGGATACCAAAGGAAGGATGGGTAAAAGTTTCGCATAGAAATTGAAACAAAAAACCAAGGCAGGCTCTTACAACTGGCTCAAAAGTTTCCTTTTTCGGTTACAAAATGCGGTCGCATTGAATGTGGACGAGGTATACGGTATATAACAGTTGGAGCAGAGTTCCTCTACGTGGATCGTCTTGAATTCACGCCAACTAACCAAAGAGTGTCTTATAACAGGCTTAGAGCCTTCTTCGTATTTTTGTTGCCTTATCCAAAAGGTGCACCAGTTGACACATTTAAGTTGACACACTTGAACGACTATCTGTTCCTGTTGGAGGGGAGAGGAAAAGTCTCCACCAGCACTTAGTTCACAGTACCCATGTGTGTGGGCACACGGACCGCCTTCAGGTCGGTGTCTAAGCCGGGAAGTGAGAGTTTTCCAGGTAATTGAAGTGTTAAATTTTGTGGGGAAGAATCGAAAGATTAAAATTTATTGGATTTCAAATGGTAACGGTGTCATGAAACGTTAAGCTCTCTGGCCGTTATTGGTGATCAATTTACACGGAGAACAAAGTTTTCGGTTTGCGCGAGGAAGTTACACTTTTGCCAATTGTGAGGTTTTACGCTCGGTTCTGGTTGTGTGCAGATATCGATGGCATGAATATCTCCGAAAATGGGTCGTGATTTGAGTGTTGAGTTGGGGCGTAAGTTTTAAGGGCGAAGGTTGGATTTTGGTATTTTTGGGAGACGCATCCGTGCGTGATTGCTAATCGATTGGAGTTTGAAAACGACGGTAGCTAGAAATTTAAAAATTGCTGGGGTATAAATGTATGTGATGCTGGTCGAATTCTAGCAGTCACTCAATGTTTCGCACAGGAAATTTCTGGTGCAAAAATCGTTATAACTAAGTTGGCAGGGAAGATTGATATAGGTAGACTATTTTTTATTTTAAATAGTTCCCTCAGGAGATGAGGTGGACCTAATCTTATAATTCAAGACCTCCACGGTAAGCTTGCAGATGGCTACTTGAATCTGCCTTGAATTCATTTTAAGCTTAATTCCTCTAGAAGTGTGGCTCTAGGTGGCCTTTCAGGTTTGAGGTAAGAAATCAACTAAGTATAGATATAGGGGAATTTATGTCATATGCGTTTTTAAAGTCATATACCTACTGAACGAATCAGCAGATTTCTCTGAAGTTAAAACTCATTTTGCTCTTATATACCCCTCGTCCTTTCTGAAAAAATCATAAGCCTTGGATGGATAGCCTTAAAGTGGCGCATGTTTTAATTCACGTGCATAAACATATTTTTTTTAGTTTTATTAAACCTGACGATATAATTATGCCGAGGGTTGTCAGACCGGTTATGGCTTCCATGGTATCTACAGGACAGGTTTATATAGCTTGAGAAAGACTCAGCCAAGCTGGGCGTTGTATACTTTTGTTACCTAAAATGGTTGTCCCTTGCATGGCCTGCAATATCTGTATAACTTTGTCAATAATCAAGATCTACAGAAGAGATGACAGTACCTACTCCTTTTTGTAGACCTGACATTTATACTGAAGACAGCCCTTTTTTCGAGGTTTTAAGTAAGTATTTTTGAATCTTTAAGCACAAGATTGGTTGGTCTAGGTTCCTGGGAAGCGAAGCATTTTCTTTGTAACCACATCCAGTATTATACAAAAGTGCCCTCTATATACCAAGAAAATCGCACGCTTCGACTTGGCACTTTTCCATAAAGCATAAGGCTTTAGGTTAAATGAGGTTAGGTTAGTAGCTGTATAGAAAGAATCACTTAGACCACATTCGTTTAGGTCCTTTGTGATACCACATGAGTTTAGGGCTTTGCAAATCCTGAGTTTTCCTCATCTTGAAGCAGATGATTACTTCCTTCCTCTAGGTGTTGAAACGGAAAGACTCATTAGAGCTGTTGATCCGTAACGTCATCGAATAAAGCCCTAATGCCCAATGAGACCCGGCGTCGATCTACTTCGCGTCATTTGTTGTGCGGATTTATGCACAAATTGGACAAATTTTGTCAAGTCAGTCCCAAAGCTGTCATGGCTTCATTGTCGTCTCTTAAAAATCAAGTATAAAACAGAACAACGATAAACGCTTGCTTCTGACAACCAAAAACCAAGTCGACTTTCCCTCCAAACGCCTCTCTATCTCTCTATATATTTGTTCCCGCGCCTACGAATCAAACCCACGTTACGCTCGCAAATTTATTCATCTTCCATGCCAAGTCAAATATTTCCACACACATCCTTGGATGAGTCGTATAAAAAAAAAAAAAAATATCAAAAGCTCCTCTCCCATGTAATTATGATTAATATAGGTTCATGTCACCACTGTCATTGACAATTATTCAAACCCAACTCGATGAGCACACAAAAGCCCACATGCCGTCAGCAGAGTATTTAAATATTGAAATATGGCTTAAAAAAACGTCTCCCAAAAAGGACCCCAAAATTAACAACCAGGAAGCGAAAGAGAACAAAAGCGTTCGCAGGTTCTTAACCATGGGCAAATATAATTTCCAAATTATATGTACATTGGCATGGAGGATGACAGGATAACAATGACGAGTACGACGAACATTGATGCACATTATGTCAACTCGAAATATCGATGTTCATGCTTGTAGTTGAGCCCGTAGTGTAAAAGACTTCCTTTTATGTCGTCCTTTTCGAAGAACGATGCTAGCCAAAAATGACGAAGTAAAAACGTCCTTTTGTTAGCGCGATTCTAGTGGAGCACAGTGAAAATAATTTAAAGGAAAATTCGTGGAATGCCGGGCCAAAAAGACGACGATAAAGAAAATCCTTTCACAAAATAAGTCCCCGATCCAATTGGGTTCTCGGGAAGAGCTTTGCCATTAAAAACGATGAACTCCCAGCGAAAGAACAATGGGAAATGGAAATAATTGGCACAGGAAGAGCGTATATGATTCGAGCAAGGAGCTTGCCGTCGAAGCTCTCAAAGGCGACACACAAATCCCGCATATTTTGTGTCATTAATTAGGCTGCTTTCTTCTTCTTCTTCTTTTTTTCCTGCCATGTGCTAATAGTTGCGGATCCTAATTTTATTTTATTCCACAAAGGACGCACAAAGTGAGCCTGTCATAAATATGGTCGTATCTTGACCCAGTTTGAATATCATTTTGATGGCGGTGATGTTTTACGCCTTTTTGGGTAGATGTAGCTGCGGCCGCTGCTAATAGATCATTATACGATGGGGTGGTAGGAAGTGGATAAATTACACATACAGGACATGGCGGATGACTTACTCACAATATATACACGGTGCCAGAGTAGAGCCAAAGTTAGGGTTTCATTAGACCATTTTATGTCCTTCGGTAGAGTATGAAAACAATACAGTACACAGATAGAGAGGGAGAGATAGGGGGGGAGACGACGAACATACATTAACACTGACTTGACAAAACGGCGCTCATAAATTAAGATAATTAAGGACAATATATTCATAACCATGAAACGGAATATGTACTGGCAAAGTGTGCTGGCGAGTAAATGAGAGTGGTGCGGAACATGATTTGAATTTACAAACAGGACATGCATGATGGATGCGCTAGCGACAATCGGAAATTTAATGCCTGAAAGGAGGTTTTAAAGTGCGTCTTTGGGTGGAGGTGAGGACTGGCATGGTTGAGGCATTATTAGCAGAGGTGATCATCGTTATAGACCTGAGAAGGAAATTGTGCTACAAAGTCGAACCAGAGCGATGTGGGTTTTCTTAAAAAATTCAAGTTTACTGTGGACGGTCTTTGAAGACCTCAATCTTAGTCAAGTTAGGGGCTCACTGTAAATAATTATTTTAAATTGAGATAGCTGAAAAGAAGAACGTACAAAGTGACTGGAAGATTCACACATAAGTAATCATACGGGTAAAGGAACAAAGTGTAGAGAAAACATCAATTTAAATTGGAGTGGAAGACGATGAATCTGCATATTGTTCTATATGCAAAGTGGCTTCCAGTTGGCCCTAAGCCCATTATATCTGGTCGATACCCCACTATTGATCAAGCCTGCTCCGCTTATAGTCATGCATTACAAAAAAACAACAGCGCCACCTATGGGATTTTATTTAAATTACACCAAAAACACTGCCAGCATCAATAAGGCCAAACTGATAAAATTTCAGCGAAATCGGTCGATTAGTTAAAAAGTGAACCGTGGACATACGAACACAGCTTTTCAGTTATCAATTTATTTAAGGACTGGACCTCTTTTGAAATGAAAGGTTAATTTCATACCTTAAAAGGACACGATGGAACAGCATATTTTACTGGAACCAAAGAGACATTACGGTGACATTTAGCCCATTTATGGTCCATATACCTCCGTTGATGAATTATGTACCCCTCGTAGAAATGCACTAAAAATAAACATCGGATTTAATTAAAATCACACTATAAATACTGCCAACATCAATAAGGACAAACTGCCAAAATTTCAGCGAAATCGGTCGATTAGTTCAAAAGTAAATCGTGGACATACGAACACAGCTATCACTTTACTTAAAATCTGAACCCCTTCTGTCGTACCGATTGCGGCGTTATTTCAAGCCCGATTTTTATGAAATTTGGACCAAATTAAAAGTGACTTTTTTGAGCTTAATTTCCACTACCTTGTCACAAATAATACGATTGAATTTTAAAATGACAGAAGGAAATGCATGCCGACTGTTTCAGGAAAAGTTTAACAAATAGAGCAGACGTTCTTGGGGATTATTTCAAACGATTTCAACTTGCATTGGAAAATCACAAATTAATCGATCCCCAAACACATTTGGGCTGCGTTTAGCATCTCCCACTCCCGCTGAACACATGTCTCCCAGCCTGACCGATCTTCTGTCACATGTGCTACTGAAACCCGCCAGTCACTGGTTGTTGTTTTAATTTTCACCACATCACCATATGGTCGCCATCGTCACTCCCCCACTCAGATATCCATGTCAAAGTGCAATAAACCCGACAATTACATCAAATGATTCCGACAAAACCGCTCTCGCACTAATCGCTCTGTGTACTCGCTCTTAATGGAAACAATAATAACGACCTCACGCAATAAATTTTTAATTAGACACACCTCTCACTCTCTCTGGTGTCGAATATCCAGCGGATTCGCTACGCTTTTCAATGTTTCTGTACGAATTTCGGTCAGACTCGGTGTAAAATGTACACGCATGCATCCCTCATTGTGTGGTGATGATAAGCACATGTTTCAATTGCCATGGGAATACCGTTTATACCATCTCCCATATGACAAGTAGGTATAGCCGGGTCCATTTATGTGCCAGACAAACCGCATTTAATAGGAAAAACAAAAACAGTCCCTGTCCCAATCCCAAAAAAGAGAACCGATTTTTTTTACAATTTAAAAATTTATAGCTCCGATAACATCGTCCGACTTCATCGCGCGGGCCTACACAGCTCACACTCATCTTTAATTGAATTCCTCGCCTCTGCGTCTGTTGGTCGGGTCACTTATACACACCTCGCCACGTGCATAGAAAATAGGCTTCCTTTTTTTTTTTTTTTTCGGGAATCCTCCTTCACGGTATGGGAGTGGAATGGACTGACTGGGTTACGAATACCACCACGACGGCGATTTGTTAAGTAACAGTGAATTGCTCATAATTTCTTCATCATTGGGAAGAAGGGCTTTCTGCCTACCCACGGTTTCCGGTCCGTGTGTTCTTCTGCGTGAGGCATAAAAATCGCAAATAAAAACAAAAACAGCTGGGAACACATAATTGTTTCCTTGAGGTGTGGGGACCGGCTATGGGAAACGTGGTTTCGTCGTACCTTCGCAAGGACCCATAAAGACGCACGAGAATCTATATATAAAATATGGAAAAGGACACTCTCGAGCAGCTCATTAATTTCCATTCGTCGTTCGTCGTTTAGTCGCTGGGTCATTATATTTTTTTTTTTTTTTTTTTTTTTTTTGTCTTCTCTTTTGCCCCAGCTTCAGTGTTCTGCGTTCTGAGCCAGTTTTATTCTGATTGCGTGTTCATATCACGTTCGCGTCGTGTAATCCTTTTTGAGTGCGCGCGTACTACCTACCCAACTCTGCGGTGGTGGTGGGTATTTCCTTGTGTGATTCTTGTTTTGTTTTCGTTTTTTTTTTACGATTAAATGAGAAATTGTCGCTTGAGTAGACGCTGCCGTCTGCCAGCAAATAACCACGCAAATGGACCATTGCGTGCTGGAGTCTCTTCGTACAGGATGTGAACGGTTGCGGTCTGGATGCGTAAGTAGAATAAAATCCGACTTTTTGGGTGGATTGAATGGTCGTAAATGTTTTCTCAATGTGAATGGTAAGCGGGAACGATTTTTCAATAATGGTACAGGATCGGTCTGTCTCTCTCTCTCTCTATCTCTCTCTCTCTCTATGTCTATTTGGCGAGTGTGTTCAGGGAGTTACCATCTGTACAAATAAATTGTATTTTATTAGTCCAAACAAAGGGAATCGTATCAAAAGTGGTTTGTGTGTCTATACTGGAGTTGGTGGTATCATTAAATTCACAGATGAATCATGAAAAACTTGCGTAAATCCCTTTTACAAAAATTCAAACGATAGTTACTGTCATTTGGAAAGCAGAGACATCTCTGGAGATAGTTCGGAAGCATAAATGTTGACAAGATGGTTGTTCTGTGAACGATAACTCAATGTAAGGAACCTAAAACCTGAACCAAAGTTTAGGGGCGCAGTCAACGTATTTTTAACAAAGCCGCTGGGTGTAGCTACATTGGCCTACGTTACGCAACAGCAAGAATGAACCTTTCCACCCCTTAAAAGGTCGAAGATAGGTATCCACTCGAAAGTGGAGCTCTTCTCTTCCAGTTATTGCTACCAACCTCCAGAGCTGAAATTGTTTGCGTGCCTTCTGTCAGTGAGAATGAAGGCCGCCTTGTGAAAAGACGTCGCTGCAACTTCTCCAAGTACAAATGATGACCAACCCATTGACATTTATAGCCAGCATCGTATATCTATCCACGTACAATATCGACCCTTCCAGTTATGCGCCACAACGCGCTTAATTAAACTCAACAAATAGTATCCAGTATCCAGTATCCTGCATAGACGTCTATGACGGAAGCACACGCATTGACGAATATGCGTAAACAAATATGCACCGGTCCGTGTCGTCGGCAGTCTCTTCAACAATTTCCTGCTAAAAAGCTCTTGACAATAGTGTTACTATGATCCTTCTCCTGGATGCAAATGGCTAGGACTTATTACAGTGTATACACAGTACTTCTCTGTCTGGTATGACGTTCCCCTGGCATCGTCATTCATCCAGCCAGGCATCACTGTATGGCACCAGGGTGCGGACTGCGGGCGAGCTATACCAAATGCGAAGAAAGGATAATTGTAACCGAAACGAATGAGTAGCTCCACTTAAAGGACTCTACATAATTGAATGAAATTCATGATTTGCACACACAGAGATTCTTGTGGTTCGATATAGATATAGAGACGATCCTTCCATCCTCGGATATGGTTTAAACAAAATTCACCAGCGCATCTTGCTCGAAATAAAATGATAAGTGCGACGATGGAAATCCATCCTCTCCATAGGGACACACACACATACATACTCGTACTCGTACACAGATAATCCGCATTTTGAAGTTTGACGATGATTATACAGGGGGATAGCGTAATTTACATCATTAATAGCAAAGCAAAGGACAGTAGTCGGGACGAGAGACGAACTGGAAATTTCGAAATACGAGAGTAGTGTGTAAACACTGGAAGTTGTACCATGGTCTATAGTCCTCGGCAGCAAACACATTATCCTTTATCGAGTGTGTTTTCATCTCTCGTATGCTTTCGCTGCTTTATAGCTATATACGTATATTTGAAATATCTTTGGGGTTAAATTTGATTTATGATGTCCTTTGGAGGAAACCGAATGCTCATATGTAAATACAATTAAAGCGAGACGCACATATATACCTACTCGATGGGATAGTGTTTGTGTTTAGACATTCTGTTTGAATTGAGTCGGAATTTTCTCCTTGGAAGGATTTACACTTACTATTTGGAGCCTTAAAGGCGACTGGGATTATGTGATAAAGTTTTTGGTTCTGTTTTTTTTTTTTTTGTTTTTTTTTTTTTCGTCGGCCATATTATGATTTATGGCTGTCGGCGTCGGGTATGTATTTTTGTTTATTGCGGTGGATAATTTGATGTTAAGGGGATGATCTTGATTTTGTGGCACAAGAAATGAAAAACGGTCCTGTAAACTTGTGTCTATCTGCAGACAGGATACTTCCTGTGTGATTTGATAAGTTTGACATTTCAAAGTCGTACCTGGATCAGCTGGGGTCATGTGAAGCAGTTAAAGAGAGCTTGAGTACTTGTGACAATGTTATCTGATGTAGTGAAGACGTTTTTGACAGCACTTAGGGGGCTTGAGACAGTTCATCTTGGGGCTTTAGGTGTCTATTACAGTCCACAATAGAAGAAGTGACTTTATGGTAAGTGGTCGGGCGTTCAAACAGTTGATACAAAAATATCCGCAACTTTTCAGGCGCCTTTCATCAAATCACGTCGTTTTTATTTTGTTAGGAGGCTGTCCCGTTTTTTGCTTCTTTTAATGCCTTGAAATATATAAAAGCTACATCATCTGTCTATATAGTGTTCATCGCACGAATATCCTGCCTCCTTTGCGGGTTTATTATTTACCACCCTTCATGATCATACCACAACTTACAAGCGCCTAAATACGTGCAACATTTTGTGTAGATTATTATTATAATACGTCAATTAGTAAAGACCGCAACCTTCAGTAGATGGACAAACCAGTATAACCTTTATTTTCGGGTAGAGAGACTCTAGGCTGCAGGTCTTAATTTAGAAGATGGCATATTGATGTTTTCCAGTCAGGGGCTTTTTATATCTTTATATTGCAAATACGGCCTTTAGCGAGGGCTTCACTTTCACCCTGAATAATAGGGCCCTACAAAAGTAAGACATTCGCTACAGCAGTAAAGATGCAAACAAAAACTTAAGCAACTCAAGTCTTAGGCACCTTTTATGACAACCAAAACTATAAAGTAAGAATTATCCACCCCACAAACCGCCCCTCGGTAGCTGACCCAGTCACAGAAGTCATAACAGCGTCTCCTCTACATCCGAGCCTATCTTTCGAATGTCTCCATAGTTCATCACCACCTAAAATCACGTACCACCTCAAGGTGCGCACCGAAAGTATTCCCCGCCAAGTCTATGGCAAGTCCGCACAACATTCTAGTCGTAAATTCAATCCGGGTAAATCCCAACGCGCGCCCCCGTATACAGAAGCAGCTACCTGGAAGCAAATCAATTAAAGGATGAATAATTATTTAGCCAACGCTGGCGCGCTTAACTACCGTTCTTTTGCGCTATAAACATCACTCTAAATGGAAAATTAAAATGACAGATCCTTTCTTTGGGTTTTTGGGTTACTCCACCGATGTGCTCCAACTGAATTTCTCCCTAAAAAGGATATAATTATGAATTTTCACTTTACGCCAAAAATGTGTGAGTGCGCGCTGCGTCGGGGAATTATTACTGAAAGTTACTTCTGCTATTTTCTCCGCCAGCGAACAGCGGCGGTGAGTGAGATTTTATGTAAATGCAAATGGATTTTCTTCGCTCACGTCGCAAGTAGTAGTACGTACTACCTACATTTATAATAAACCGTAAAAATAATAATAATAATGTCCTTCTTGATAATATAGTCGTTCGCTTACATAATTAGAAATACGTTTTTACTCACTCTCTCTCTCTCTCTCTTTCTTTCTGGGTCTCTTGCCTCTGTCTCTGTCTCCTTTGTTTCTGGTTGGCAATATCATTTTCTTTGTTTGTTGGGTCTCGTGGAATTTCTTTACCATTTTCACTGGTGCGAGTGTGTGGGTGTGTCGCTCTTAAAAGCAGATTGCGTAAAATATCACCACGGTGAATGGAATGGTTATACCTTCGGTATAGGAAAGAATTACAAATTAAAATATTACATCCCGAATGGATGGTAATTAACTTTGTCAAGGATATTCAAAGGAGTGAAATTGTTTCACTACTCCCATTGCATCTATATACGGGTACAGTTGAGGGCTGAGGAGGTTAGGGAAGAATGCTCTTTTTTAACGTCATCTGTATTTAAGGATAGCCAACTATGTATATAAGTACAAGGATGCGGCTTTTTTTTTTTCATTCAGATTGTAATTAATGGCGCTGGGGATAAGTCTTCTGAGTAGAGTGACTTAGTTTTTCATTTCGCAGTGAATCAAGGACAACATTGAGCTAGCTTTTTATTGTAAAATGAATGCCCACTTAGTTTGCACTTACTTATGGTGAAGTGCGCTTGTAGGTCGTCGGACTCGGGCTTATTGTGGGAATATAATGTACTAAGTCTAGGCATCTCTGTTTAAGTTACAACTTTGAGGTAAAACTTTATAAAATTGAACCAAATAAATAAAGAGTTCTAAGGAAAATAAGTGGAGCTCTTATCTACCCAGATTAGGTCAAGTGCAGTCTTAGTTGGTGTTATTCGCTGGGCGCCAGTTAACGATTGAATAGCCCTATTCCAGCGATTTTCAGTATTTACCCAAATTAGATTTCACTGTAGATATGATATATAAGATCTGCTTGTTCCGGGGCAGTAAAGAGATGGATAGGTAAGGTTTATATAGTAAAAAGTGAACGCAAGTCGTTCAAATGACATTTTATTGACAGCAACGAATATCTGATCAGTTTACTCACCAATTTTTGATTTTGTACGTTTTTTTAAATCCTCCACCCTCAGAGATTTCTTAAATTTTTTTGAACCTCAGAATAAGTAAAACGTGAAATTTCAGTCGTGGGAAATTCGGTACTATAAAGAATATTTAACACTTGAATAGTCCTTCTATTTAAAAAAAAAATGGATCTAAAATTTATCTATCGTTGGTCGGAGATTTCAGTCTCCGAAGTCTATGAACTCTTTGCAAACAAATAAGGGTCCAGAATATCCATATAATTTAAAAATTTCAGCCGAAAGCCATGGTAGCTAGCGCAATAATATATTATTTTGTATATTTGGTACATGTACAATGTACATATAATAAATAATAATAGCAAAAAAATAATTTAAGATTTAGCTTCGAAGCCTTAATAAGCTCCGAATTTTCTTTTTACTCTAAAAGAGGATTGCCACGCAGAGGACAGAACTTGCTGTAATTATTGAGGAATGACGCAAGACAGTTAATTATGAACCTCGTATTTAAAAAAAAAAACTGACCTGGGTATACAAATTTTGTAGCTCCGAAATCGATGCTAATTCCCATAAAACGAACCTTAAAATTCTTTCAAAACTGCTACAATGACTTTGACAATAATTCACACAAGACCCACAGTTAAACCAAATTAAGAAGGTGTCCATTCGCACCCTCGCTGTCCACCAAGTGTATTTAAGTGAGCCTTCTCCAAGGTTTATCCTCTGCGCTAATCTCAGATATGACAACCTATCAAAAAATACGAACTTATGTATTTTTTAGACAGTCCAACTATAAATCACTTGAAACTTCTTGCCCAGTACCAAGAAACTCCAATCACAACTATATTTTGTTTTTTCTTTGGTATTCTTTTTTTTACCGCCCGTTGGGCGCCAGTTCCAGTGATTCAAAAAAAAATATTGACCAAATTGCCATCGCAAAAAGGTGGTCGACATTTTAATTTGTTGTCATTCCACCGTGGCGCCACTCTTCTCAGGCACCTTGCATCAGTAAATCCATCACATAATTCCATCCCATCATAATATGGGATATCCAATTTCCCACTACCAACAGTCCGCCATAACTTCTCATACAGAAAGGAGAAGAAAAATATATATTTTGTTGATGGTTTTTGTGACCTCATAAAATGCCTATTTGAATATATTTACTTTCATCCCACACCCACCGGTCCAGGCGCACATACAAGCACACACTCTCCTTCGATCCTGTTTTGGTATCTCTCCGCCTTCTGCGAATTTCGCTGTGGAATATAAAATGTTATCACCGAAAGGGAAAATGGAAAGTTTTTCGATATTTTTCATTCATTTTCCATGCCACTTTTTCGCAATTCTCGACGCGGTTTCGCCTTTCCTTCCGCAAAAAGGGTGACATTTGATGTGGAACCTATACCGGCATGTGTGTCGGTCGGTGTATCCTATTTTAGAATGATAATATCAAATGGATAAGCGTGCAGAAGGAGTGCAGGGTATATAAGTGGCAAGGAAAAGCATGAGTCGCCGAAGGAATTACCTCGGGATATGTGTATCGGAATGCGTGCTACGTGTAACGATGTCAGGGATACGCTTTATTTTTCATGCGAATATTTTTTTCCTTTCTGGTTCAGTGATGTTTTCTGCGGAAATTAAAAGAGAGTACGGTGGGAACTGTTCTTACTTTATGCCGGTATTAGAGAAGAATGCCTACACGCACACTGAATGAGCTGAGGTAATAAGCGTCAATTAAGTTGGGAGGCATTCGGTTTTTTTTTTTTGGCGGTTGGGAAGGTGTATTAAGGGTATAATGGATATGAGTATTGAATTTCATAATGTAAATCCATTTTAACAGCAAATACATGTTAGGGGATGAACGTGGTAAAATAGGAGCTCTTGCGAGGGGTTCGCTCTAAAGCTCTTGGAAATTATACGAACATCACGTTTGATGGGGTTTTCTTGTATTAGTGTTAAGGTCTATTTATTCGTAAAATTATATTCTGCGATTAAGCTGGAGAATAAAGAATTTCTGTATGGGACTGTTGTTGGGCGCCAGTTGCAAGATGGTGCTAATCTGGGTGAATTCTTTGGAAACTGTGTTTATGTTACTGGGAGTTTATGGAGACCCTTCAAGGGAAGACGTCGTGCAAGCTTATTTTGAGAAATGCCAGTGGGCTGTCATTGGGCGCCATTTTTATTGATTCGGCTTGTAACATTTAACTGATTGCGTGACTTGCAGGACATCGAATATAGGAACAACTCATCAAAGCCTACTTTTACTGAACTCAACCCGGCTGTAGAACATATTTGATCGAACAAAAAAATGAGTGAATGAAAAGGTTTTTTTTTCTAAATTCAACGCTCTTGGTTCTCCGTTGGTGTTCCAAATCTCCTTCGGTTGACACATTTTCAATGAATTACATCTAAAAATAAGTTCAGTGTCGCCTATGAAAGAGCAGACCATCAGTCTCAACTTACCTCCCATTGGGCGCCACTTTGCCTCGAGCTACATCTACTCAATATCCCAGTCGAATTTCTGCCCAAAGTTAAACTTACACAACTTTAAGGGAGAAAATCATTCAAAGCGCTCCCCTTTGCCACGATCAAAAGTGCAATAAAAAATCCCTTTTCCAAGTCCTTTGTAGCCAGAAAAAATTGAAAATAAATATCCCATTCTATGGTGCATTTAACGCCCGTTTAATCCCGGTATTCCACTTCAAGCGACATCCATCCTCCTGAACAGCATATCCTACAGAGAAACTCTTTGCCAGTTGCAACCAATATTATTTTGTGGTATATCCTGCCACAAAAGCATTAAAAATTTGTATCGCGCAACGTTCAAAAGCGACGAAAGAAGCTGTGAAGATGATGACGCTGCTGCTGCTGCTTCTGCTACAGCTCTGGTGCGGTGCTGCTGCTGGTAGTGGTGGTAAGTGCAAGGAAAAATTAACAAAACGATGGAAAAATCACGTTTGAAGATTTTTCCACAGCTGCCATAGAGCGCGCCGTTCGTAAACTAAAATTTTCCGTATCCTTGTGCAATAGCTTTGCGCGCTCCCCTTATGTTGTTGTTCGGTGTGATTCTATCTTTCCAAATCCAAAGCGATGGCGGATGTCTTGGTTTTGTTGTTGAATTTTTTTTTAGCTTCTTTTCAATTTCTCGAACATCTCTTGTGAAATCCTTTCTCTTCATTCAGGATATCATTCCCACGGCACACACACAGTACCGCAATGACAAGGAACCGGAAAAGCCCCCAAACTATGGGAAAAATTTTCGCGAAGCAAACGAGGCACAAAAAGAAGAAGGTTAAAGGATGTTGCCACGTTCCCAACCCATAGCCAGCTATCCCAATGCTCCACTACCCCGCCCCACTGCCAGGCATTGTGATTATTTTGTCATTTCGTGCGCGCCATAACCGCACATTCGCGCGCAACGTGAACGTGCATAATGCCGCAACAGTCACCGTGGTGTGAAATTAAACATGCCACGCCATATTATGTATTCATGTATACATTTGGTTCTTTTCTTTTGCGGATGGAGAAGGCGCTCAATGTATAGCGGGCGGCATCGGGCCAAGCCCACGACCGCATCTCGTCAATTCCCAAAGGGATGCCACCAGAGGAATCAAAGGCCCTTAACAATACGTTAAGGATATGAGAAGGAAATGGTTGTTGTGTTTTTTTCTCCGCTCGTAGCATTGTTTCGCATATATCTACTATAAATAACGAATTCTCGCAAAAAAGGACAGACATCCTTATTAGATTTTGATTTGGAGTCGGAGTGAGGGGAATGAAAAGCAAAGGACATGTCATTTCAAGGATGAAGAGAATAAATATTTATGGAATTCCTTAGTGCGTGATCCTGTGCAATGAAATCGCGTGGTTGTGTATTATATAGAAGCTAAAGGTGAGATCAACAAACGCAATAATGGATGGTGTTATGGGTTTTGGATAAGGTCGAACGAGTTAAGTTTATCATCGAAAAAGATGGTTGAAAAGGAGATGCAAGGTATTTTAATAAAGAAATCCAGATGTGACAAAACTACACTTCTCTTTCGAGACTCCATAACAAGTGTAGCTTTATTACAATCGGATTTCTCGATTAAAATAACTGGCGCCCAACGTAAGTCGACACTTTAACTTTCATCCTTGGCCCTAAAACTTGTAAGAACTCAGCTGAGTACTTTTGCATGGAATACGATTCATTTTGAATCCTTAAGAAGGTCAAAGTTAGGCACCCAATTCTCAAAAGTCACTTCCATGATGAACTGGAGGGTCTGGAAAAGAAGCTCTGGAAAATGTGGATGTAAAACAACTTCTTAGATTCGCATTCAAATATAGGGTGGTCCTACTAGGTATATAAACGAACTGCAGATCGCCAGCTGTTCCTATGTGAGTTGAACTGGTGGATCCGGACTTAAGAAAACTTCAGGAACTCATAACATTCCCCCCCAAACTAGGTGATTCAGGTAGAAAAATTGGGCCTCTTTTATATAGCAACAACGTTTTTAATTCTACGGCTAGGTATAGGTATCTCACGAAAGGTTCTCCTAATAAACAGAGTGGGCCCAACTTATCTGATGGTCTAAGTAAGGCTGTGAAAACTATCACAAAAGCACTCATTTACTTCTACCTACCTTCCTAAAGTTTGGCTCAATTTTTCAAAAGTCGATTGGGGACCAAATCAACATCAAGAGATTTTTTTAGTAACCTAAACAGCTGAACGCTGAGCCTTTGATACGTCAGCAAAAAATTAGTCATCGAAAAGCTGAACTTTTGGGAGATGTATTGAGGCAACAGTTTAAATGAGTGCTGAGTAGTGAGAAGGGCAAGCAAAGAAGGGGACCGAAAAAGCCAGTTCTACAATACCCCATCACAGAAGACCTATAAAAAAGCTCTAAAACAAAAGTCCTGAGTTTTTCAATTACAGACCACACGTTTTGGAAGCACAAGGATTTGAAGCTGATTAATTAAGCAAGTGATCTCTCTGTGACATATATTTTTGCCTATCATGGATTCGCCGAATTAGATATCTTCTCGGTTTTAAGAGGAAAATGTAACAAAATATAATAAGATTGTAGTTCTTGCTTCAATTTGGAATACACCCCTCCCAGGCGAAGTTTAAACATGGAAGGAGTAGTTTATTGAAGCCAATCTTATGAGAGACCTTTTTTGAGTCCCCGCAGACCTTTTTTGAATCCCCAGACCTTTTTTGAGTCCCCCGCAGACTTTTGTTCAATCCCCAAACCTCAATTGCCTCTGGAAACTGCAACGCTTTCAATTATTTATATCAGCGTATTATTAAAAAAAACGACGGAAGCACAGAGAAACAGTTCAAATCGAGCTACAAATAGATTTCCCTAGACGACGGAGGAACCTCTACCTCCCATCCAAATTGAAAAATGTCCAACATGCCAAAATATTTGAAATTTCTACTTAAATTTCGCATAAATTTCATACCTGTCACTCTCGCGTTGGCGTTGCACAGAAATAACTGAAATTAATTCCCCATTCAATGTGTTCTGGCGTCTGTCAATTTTTGACGTTCAAAATCGTTCGGTTTATTCATATGTCAGCCGCTGACCTGACCCCCTCCATTCGCACATTTTTCAACAAGCGCACACGTGATTAAACTGTCAATTGATCTCGTTTCAGTAAAAATAAAACAAACAAACAAAAAACCGTCAGTTTTATTGCATCAGAAATGCATTCAAACGGAAATAACCTGCTCCCCTCTTTACATAAAAAAAAAAAACAAAAAACAAGAAATACAAGCACACCCCATGAAATTATGTGCAAATACGACATAAGCATCGCATTAAATCAACTGTCCGAAAATTAACGACCAAATAAAAGGCTATAACAAAAATTCCCATAACCTGTACATTATATATTTTTTTTTGGCATCAGAATGATAAATCAATTCCCACAAACAAGTGTACGTGTGGGGCACTTTTAGCTCTCTTTGGCCGCAAGTACCACTTGTGAGTTGTGAGTGCGATTTGAGTTTTAAGGATGATGCGACAATACGAATGCAATTTTCAGTATAAAATTTGTGACAGCCATGACACTCGGCCACACCAAACAAAACTGAAAAAGTAATTTAAAATAAAACACACAGCCGCAGCCGCACACGGAAATAACATTAATTGGTCGAGAATTAATCCAAAAATTTAGATTCGTATGACTATTAGGGCGGGTGGTGGCGGCGCTGCGCTGAGTGGGTTTTAATGTTTCAACATTAAAACGGACACAAAATTACGCTCAAATGGGACTGTTAATGGGGATTTGTGTCGTGTGCCCACGTGTGTTAGTTTTATGTGCATCGATGCTGGGTTGGCTGATAGTTTATTGAAATGGACAGCAGACATTTTTGATTTACTGATGGTGGTTGATTTTGTTTACTCTGACTTAGCTTAATGTGATAGGTGGACTAATAAAAATGTCAAGGAAGTGCTGGGACCTAAAATTGGACTTTATGCTCTTGGCTGGTACAGATACAGACGATTTGAGAAATCTCTGACCATCTCTAATGACGGATATCACGTCCAGCATTCGTAAGTAGTAATGAGAAAGTAGTTTCCTAAATACGCCATCCTTAGATTGGATAAAGCAGGGCAGCTGCAGAGGAGGTGGGTGACGCACGCATCCTCTTCCTCATTCCTGCAGCTTCTGCAAAAGTCATGTATGGCAATTCAAGTCTTTGCGCGTTTCTGCCCAGAATACAATGGCCGGTAATGACATTAGCAACCAACGACATACTAGGTCTGTTTAGTCGCAGGTGTAACCGATCTTTTCTAAGAAAGTTTGCCCATATTTAGTAAACTCATCATCATCATCGTTTTCTCTCCTCATCTAACTCTCACCTCTCTCCATAGTGTAGAGTCAGGCGCCCTCTGTATAGACTCTTACTCAGCCAGATCCTCGTAAGCGTTTATTGTCGAATTCCTTTTTCAGGAAGTTAACACAGTTTCTCCTCATTGGATACTGGACAATCGAGCTACTTATGATCAATTTGGTGGGCAGTTGCAGTAGTGTACGCAGGACGTTTTTTTTTTTTTTTGACGGATGGCTGAGACCTTATTTTGAAAAGAAATATTTGCCAATGGAATCCGTCAAAGGATTTTCAGAGCTCTCTTAGCTGTTTGGCTAAAAGTTTGGAGGAAGGCGCAAGCTTCAGAGAAATCTCTTTGAGGTCTATCACGATTAAACCTTGTGTAGCAATTGTCCGATTCCATATTTCAGCTGCTCCCATCTAAACTTACTAAACCGCCTCGCCTTCAACTGTTCAACTGATACGAGTAACTTATTAAAATATTTCCCCCGTAAATACCAGACTTTTCTCAGTTAATCCACTTCAAGTGCATTCCGCAGGAGGTACACCTACCTGACCAGCATTTCCCAAAAGCTAAACAAATCTAAATGCTATTCGAAAAACAATAGGCTTAAGAGCTTCCCGCATTGATGCGGATTTAATTCCCCCATTCAGTGGGACCTTTATAACGGACATACACAGCCACACAAAAACAGAACGCAGTGCCATTTATTTCCGCAACACCAAATCCCCGATTTAAATTAATTTCTGTAAATCCCTGTGAAATTTGAACAAAATCCTCGAAAGATAGGTAGGTACCTACCTACCCTCCCTGCAACGCGTATCATTTGCATAGATTCAGCCACGCCTACCCCTGATCGCCATTACTATTAATGTCCAACCATCGCAGAAAAAAAAAAACACATAAACACACTCACAGCTCGCACAATAAATTAATGCAAAATTGAATAACAAATTCACGGCGTCATAACAAAACCGAAAACGTGGCAGAAAAAACAGCCGCAACACACACACGCATTCTCTCCCCAGGCTCAGCCGGCAGCGAGATGCGGAGATGCCCCCCTCGCGCGCTTATCAGGTGAAAGTTTAATACCGCTCGCGCCATACGCATTAACCCCAATTTTATTTATGTGTGAATTTAAATATACATATTATTATTTGCATGCAAACAACACACGCCGCAGACCGGCCACTGCATCAGGTATAAGCCCCCACCGAGCTCAGGCGACACGCGGACCAGAGCTTGGATTTGAAAAAAACATTTTTTTTGTTAATTTTAGTATAGATACGACTGCATAGTCGAGGTAATAACTCGCAAGTGAATGGCTCATTGCCACCTGGGAGCGGTATCATACCAAAAGTTGATTGCCGCGCGATGATGTGAGTGTGAGAAGTGGCAGAGTTTTCGTCTCCCGTGGTGCTAAAAACTGCTCGTCGAGGGGCCAGGATGGCTGGCATTAGACCGGGGGTTGGTCATTTTGTGATCCACAATTCACACTGCAAATGAGATATTCATTTGATTGTTGTGTTTATTTTACTTTTTTTACCGCCATTTTATTGCGAGTAGTTGGGGTGTTTTTTTATGTACATTTTCTTTTTTTTTAACTGGTTAGCGCCATCTAGTTTTATTAGTGGTAATTTGAATGTTAAGGAGTTTTTCATACACTGCGGCTCGGGGTCGTTTTGCTTTTGTTTCGAGATGAAAGGAGAGATTAAACCCTGAGAAGCTTTTTATGGGGCTACTTGGAGTGTTGTCCGTTGTGGAAATAAAATGACATCGCAGGTAGGGTAGAGCTAGAGCAAGTGGCGTCAAAGAGTGGAAGCGTTAAAATGGGAATACTGCGTCAACTTTGACCAGTGGTTATGTCCTCAATTTTATTAAGAACCAGCATGTCCTCTGGGGAATTTAGTGAGTAATTCAAAGCCTTTGGGTGTCTCTCTGATTTGGTTTAGAGGAGTCACAATTCTACAGCGGGCTTTAAAAGTACTAAGCCGTTGCTGAAAAATGTTAGCACTGGTTTCTCCACTGTTTGCGAAGTGAACTCTTAAATTGTTGAAACTTGTATGCCTCCGGAAATATCCACAAAAAGCGAGTTCCGAAGTTTGTCTGTCCCGTAGCAAGACCGCACTTTTTAAAAGGTTATATATACTCGCGGTTGTCAAGATTAGTTGTCTGTCGGGAGTTGTCGGGAGTTGTAGAGCGTTGTAGAACGGGCCTGACAACTTTTGTTGTATTCCGAAAACTTCTTGGAAATTCTGACTGAAGATCCGCCTTGGACTTATATCTTTAGAAGAGGCCTATATAGGACAGAGCCTGAGCGCCAGCGGATGCTTGCTTAATACGTACGACTGAAGAGCAGCCACGGATGTACCTTTAGAAGAGGCATTGAGGGCAGCGGCTTGTTTTCTGAGCGCCAGGGGATGCTTGTTCAATACGACTGAAGAGCCGCCATTGATGTACCTCTAGAAGATGTACCTTTAGAAGATGAACCTTTAGAAGAGGCTTATAGGGCAACGGCTTGCCTTCCGAGCGCCAGCGGTTGCTTGCTTAATACGACTGAAGAGACGCCATGGATGTACCTCTAGAAGATGTACCTTTAGAAGATGAACCTTTAGAAGAGGCTTATAGGGCTCATATGGCTTCCCTTCTGAGCGCCAGCGGTTACTTGCTCAGTAAGACGGAAGAGCCGCCATGGATGTACCTTTAGAAGAGGCAGCGGCTTGCCTTCTGACCGCCAGGGGATGCTTGCTCAATACGACTGAAGAGCCGCCATTGATGTACCTCTAGAAGATGTACCTTTAGAAGATGAACCTTTAGAAGAGGCTTATAGGGCTTACATTGCTTGCCTTCTGGGTGCCAGCGGTTTTAGATTCAATGTTAGTTCTAATTTGGAGATCAGGGCACTTATTTGAGACAGAGTTCCGAGCTCCAAGCTCGAGGGCAACATTAGTGGGTGTGTCCATCTTCCAGTTTTACACAGGTGGAAGATGGTCTATATCACCTTCTTGTAAAGCGTTCTTAAAATATTTGGACTCTTCTGATTTTTGGAAATATTGTTAAAAAACAGCCCCCCAATCCGCTTATTAGGTTCGAAATATTTTCAGCACACAAATTCTAGTGAAACTATCCTTTTTTGCATAGATAAAGAAGATCTTAAGCCCCACTTCTGGACAACATAGGGTACTCTATGACAGCTTTGTACTTATCGCTACAGCCCTTTCTAAGATTTATGAAAAATAAATCCACAAAACCCCCCTGAAGGAATAAACCGTCCGACTCCATTCTTTGTCCAATCTGAAAACGTCGCCGCTCACCCCAGTTGAACAATCTCAAGATCAAACACTCTCAGTCTAAGTCTTTATATATTTCGAAACTAAGTACTGACCAAGACCACACAAGGCAACTTATTACTTTTGAATACTTTGCTCGATTCCTTTGTTACCCGTCCGCCAACGCCAGCAGCCGCTGTCGACGCCTTTGTCGCCGTCATACAGCAAGCTGTCCATTTTCAATGTCCGCTCATGTATCCGGCGGAATTTAATCCAAAATTGTGAAAATTAAGAAAGTTTTCATCCCACCAGTAAGAACACAACCGAGACGCAAAACAAAACAAGCAAAGAAAAAAATAAAGAACAAAAAAATTCCCCGCTTCCCTTGTGTTATTAACTCTAGCTTTTGTATGTGTATGGAGGTCCTTGTATGGTTTCTGGGTATAGAACAAGCTGAAAATTCAACTTTCATCCGATTAAGTTTTCCAATCCGTTTTGCTCCTTTTGGACGGGAGAAGAAAAATATCTTCAAAAGGATTTCACATCCTTGGGATGGCCGAAAAACCCTAGGAGTTTGTTCAGGCTCCACAAGGACTCCATCCTTGACAGATGTTTACACCACCACCATTGCCACCATCACTATACGACCACACCACCACCATTACCATCACCATTCACCACCCTAAAGGAGTGAACCAACATCCGGTGAACAAGTTCTCATCTTGCTTAGTGGTCAGTTGGTGGTCGCCTGCCGTTCTTCCGGAATAGTTTTTCCAGTTCTCTTCGGCTCTCGCCGTCGCTCTCAGTTGTCGTGTTTTCCTCGGCTTTCCGTTAACAAATAGTCGGTTGGGATAGGTGTAGGGTAGGGGTTGAAATATGGACATCATCATCCCCTATGTTGTGGCTTGTGAATTGCAGTCCGAGGTTTTTGGTGTTTTAAAGACTTTTCTCTCCTTTTTACGATTGAAATTAATTGTTTGGCTTTGTCGTCGTCGTCGTCATCGTTGTCGTTGGCCTGTGTAGTGAATGGAGTCGGTCCATCGTATTGTAAGCCGGCCTGAAGGAAAATTTCGCCACCACCCTCCGCCGTAAAAGTGTGTAGAAACAAAGGGTATATGATTATGTATGTGATGAGAGTGAATGAGAGCCTCCTACCCCCTTAAAGCCGCAGGCCTGCTTGGTTAAAACGATAAACTCTCTCTGCCTATGCCACTGTGTCGTTTATGCAGTCCGAATCTGAGTAAATAGTTTGAAGGTCGCCCGAGCAGAAGTCTCTCTCAACCAGAGATATAGCTGGATCAGAGTTGAGTTTGGCAGTTCTAATGCTTGAGGCATTTTCCGCTACTTTATCTATGGTTGGGCCATCTAGCTGTCAGGCAGTAGCAATATTGATTGCAGCTGGTTTTTGGGCGATTGGTTCGGACTTTTGATGAGTGCGGATACAGTGAGCTTGAGAGGAAGCGGTCTTCTTTATTATAGGATGCTTGATGAGATCTTGGAGATGGATTGAATTCGCCTCATAGGGTACAACTTGGGAGGTTTTCGGTGCTTCAGCATTTTTATTCAAAGCTTAAATACGGCCCGTCAGCTTCCCCGTTTCCAATGACTTTTTGGGAATCCTTGTCACTGATCTTGGGCTATCGATGTGTCCGATGGCACCCATTTTCCTCTATGAAAATTGAGGTGATTCAGCCCTTCTAAGAGAAGTCACCTCCCACAGGAAAGTCAATTAGCCTAAAAATCGCAAGACTATGCTCACTGAGTTTACTACTTAGACGAAGGTCTTGCCCATTTAGGCTTTAAAATTACCTGAGGCAAATAAAGTTAACTTTTGCCGAAGAGAACGCAAAGGTAGTCTTTGGTGTCGTGTTATTCTGTTTCTATGAAACTGAATTTAGCCGCTCTAGGAGGTCGGTAGCTTCGGATTTCTTGCACAAGTCGTTCGCTTACACGAATTCTGATTCTCGACTTCGTTGTACCAAAAGTTCCCATGATCGACTCTTCCAATAGCTGATTTTCTAGGTATTGCTGTATAAGGACGTGGTGACTGTTGATGCGATAGGGTCACCTTTTCTTATAGGGTATAAATTCGTCATCTGTCAAATCGCATATATAAAATCAATTGAGGCTTCATTTACGCGGCAGCTACAAGGTCTTCCAGCAGCTTTGGGTATTACGGTCTATGCTGCTGTACTACCAGCTGCAGGGTAAAATCCAACACTAGATATTTGCAAAGTCAAGATCTAGATCTAAAAAAGTCACCACGTCCGCCTTACTTTTCAGAACCACTCTTCCCAGATTATAATTTTTACGGCTTTCAAAGCGTGTTAGAAGTTCCTTTTACCACCGCAGCTTTTTCAAAAACCACCCAAATTCAGAAACCAAATACAGACAGACCTTTTGGACAACTTCGGAGACGGCTTTCAAAATTTCACAAAAAAAAAAAAAAAAAAACACTTACCATCCACCTTAGCCCCAGAGTTTATTTCCTCACTATAAAATTGACGACCTTCACCAGGTCCATATGGGCCACTTCCCTAACCTACTTGTTGTATTATATTCTTTATGTAGTTTTACTGGAAAATTTACGACGTCGACATTCTTCCTGGGGCTCATCTGTCTCCTCGTTCCGGAGGTGATTTAAATTCGTTGCTCTTCCGTTCGCTTCTTTTAATGACACGGCTTTGGTAGGGGGTCGCGCCTCATAAAGGGCACGCATGTATATACGTTGTACGTGTTTGCCGGCACCCAAATATATGTGTGACGAATTTCCATCTATACGAAGAACTCAGCAAAAGTAGCCATAAAAATAAAAAGAACAGCCGAAAAACACAAAACAGGAAAGTGGAAAAGTTTTACAGGGTTTTTTTTTTTTTTGCTGCTGCTGCTGCTTCTTTTATGAGGGATCCATTGCGTGTCAAAGGATATCTGAACAAGGATAAAAGATTGTTATAATAGGTACCCTTAAAAACTGAACCTAAAAATCTTTCTCTGGGCTGTCGAATTTATTTCCATTTCTCTGTCATGCGTCTGTTTTCATATTTTTTCGCTACCCGCCCTTCAAATGCAAAAGTAAAATAAAAAAAAAAATAATAATAATAAAACGAGACAAAAACTTAGTTGCTTCGTTTGTACATTCTTTATGTCCTGTGGGCGATTTCACAGCAAAAAAAAAGGAAGATACGAGAACAACTTTTAAGCAACATAAAACAGACACTTTTACTCAAAAAAAAAACAGCCAAAAGAAGGGAGAAGGATGCGTTCGAATTATTTCCATTTTTATGTGCTTTACATATTCTTTTGGTACGCTCGCACGCACTTGAAGGCGAAGTGTCCCCGGCACCGACTAGTTTGCAAGGATACAAATTTTTATTCCTCCACATGTCTCACTGTTTATGCGTTGTATAGTCGCATCGATTTTCAAATCTGTGACTCAATTGAAGTATCCCCCTGGGTTATACTTTGGGGTGGTGTTCTTTTTCGTCCTTCTCCTCCTCCTCTTTCCTTCCTGGCAAACATAGTTTCAAATATTTATTACTGGTGTAAATTATGTGCAAATATCTGTGAATATATATTTGAAAAGAGGAGCAGAAGCTTCCGCATGCATGCACATTCAGAGAAAGGATATCTGAAGCAATTGTAGATGGAAATGTTCCCATTTTGTGAAGTTATGATGGTGAGTTTGATTTTCTATATATAGTATATCAAAGTAAGAATGTACAAGCTTAGAAGTCCTGGGATTCTTCTATTTCATCTCTATGGAGGTGAACAGACGAGGGGGAAGTGAAGAAATAAATTGAAATGTGAACACGAGTGCCGCTCATTGATGTCGAAATATTTTTGAAGTTGTAAATTGGGAAATCATTTATATAAATACGTCAGTTGGAATGGAAAACTTACCAAAAATAAGTTCAATGCAGAGAATTCAATTTCAATTTTGAGAATATGCTTACCGAGTACCGAGTACCGAGTGTCCCTGCAAAGATTGGTCCTATTCATAAAATACCTAATAACTTTGAGTGCAGAACGGAGTGGGCTGCCGTTGTGCAGCATTCTCCATATTAGCCACAGTCGAGCTGTGCAATATTCATCGGGAGTAGGTATAATTTGAATCTACCGAATCAAACAGAAGGACTCGTTGTTAAGGAGAGCTTTGTTGAGGGGCTGTTGACGTTAAAAGTCAAAGTCGCCAGTGACTTCACACAGAGAATCGGCTGTGGAAAATATAGTGGCACTTAATTGGAATTTTGGCCATTTTTGACAGAATCTTCATTTTTACTTAGGTTAGGTAGCATCTTTTACTTAAGTTAGGTAGGTTAGGTTAGCGGGTTGTGGAACCTGCACCCGCCATACTCAGATCAATGTAGATCCATTGTGATGCCCTTGGGGTTCTAATGACCAAAATCCAAAAACTGTGGAAACCTATGAAACCGGGTGTCAAGCCATCCCGAGGATAATACAAATTTTGACCTTTTACTTACTTATAAGGGTCTTGTGAACAGCTACAGTTACAGAGCATTTTGTGCGACTTTTTTCACATTCTAGTCAAAAAACACCGAGGGTTACTGCGAATTACTACGAAACGTTTCATCTTCGTGAGGACATTTTTTCTGCAATTTTTTTTGGCGGTTCTTCTGCGACTTTAATGAATCCTATGCCACCTAACATCTGTCTTTTTTTCTTCAGAAGACTGTTGGCAGTTAAATCGACATACAAACCTCCCCCTAAAGACGTCAATCGATCAACCTAATCCCAATCATCGCCCCTTCCTTCAGACCCTATGCAGACCCTATGCAACTGTAATTTTTCAAAATGTCAACATGTCCACGAAATGCAAACCAATCGGTCTAAAGGAAAGGAAAATATAAGCAGGGTTGCGCCCGTCTACACTTGGCTTGGAACTTGAGCTCAATTCTCAATCTGATCCACATAATTGTCAGCCGCGGCATTGTTTGCCTATAAGACATATTAAAACGTAAGCACTGATCCACCTCAAAGAATGGCAACATTCCATCAACCCTCTTCCAGTTCACTACCCACACCGAACTCCTCCATATGTTCGGCGTCCTTTGCCAAAGTCTTCGGATTAACTTCGGAGCAACCAAAAAGAAATGAAAGAAAATCCGAGACTAGAGAAGAATCACAGCACACACAGAAGTCGTATTCTGGCCCAATTCACATTCACGACGTCATTTTTCTATAACCAAGTGACCGAGCGCATAACTACCTTCCATTGAACTCACACCCACTGTCCCAGTGTCCAGTGTCCAGGTCCACAATGTATATGCGAACAAAAAGTACTTCGAACACACAGTGGCTATATAGAAAACATTCACCGTCCGTCCGCAGCCCACATATGCGAGCGAGTACATCTCATCATCGACCGGATCAGCACCCACCAGGAGCAGGACAAATCCTCTGCCACTATAATGCAGCATATATGACAAAAACACTGTCCATTGAAGGAGCTCTGAATTACTCGCCCCCTCATCATCTAGTTCGGAACAACAAAAAGGACGAACACAAAAAAAAGAAAAGGATATGTGAATGTCAACTTAATATTTGGACATTATTTGCTTTTATCCTTTTACATCAATTTCAATGGGCTTTTATGGAGTATCCACTATAACCGTGCGGTGGTTTCTACGAAGGACACCGTACACCCTGATGGTCGTCAAATCTTGGTTATTGTAGGTGCGCGCCCGTCATGCCACCGCCAATCGTCTGCAGAGCTCGATTCTATTCATAGAAATTTCACTCTCGACGGTTGTGGACTTTTTTTTTTTCTTTTGTAAAACAAATCCTACGAGCTGACTATAGCTGAGTGCTGCTGTGTCCCATACGGGAAAGAGGGCGGGTGTACCTATATACTCTGATGCGATGTGATGCAACGTGTGTCCTTTTAAGTTAATCTCCTCCGAACCAAACCGAACGGGAAATCTCTTTCAGTAATTTAAGGGCCAGGTAAAGAGATTTACGAAGGATTACGTACACGGGCTGCTGTGTGTAGCTCTATGTATAGTGCGAAGCGTATGTGTGTAAGTAGTTGAATCAAAACATGCGCTATACACATACCCATCTGCTGGGGACACAATACGACAAAGTGTCTGAGTTAGTGCTTGCCGTAGTTCGTATAGGACGGATTTAATGCGCGAGGATATTTCATTCATTGGACATCATATCCGTCATGCAATTTAGATTGCAATGGATGTGTGGGTGCGACAAAGTTGAAGCTAAGTATGTTATAATAGGATTCGATTAGATGAAGACCGTAAGTTGGGATTTGCTAGCGCGCACCTTGTTTGAGCTTTAAAGTGGGTGCTTCGGAGTTATATATGTGGAGGAACTGATATTTGGACAGCTGAGCAACAACTGTAAGTAATATAATCTGTCCCATATTCACCACTACGGGCATAGCCATTTGGCATGGAACTGAGATTGCCTTACATTGGACCTATTGGCCTCTATTTTTTTTTTTTTTTTTTTTTTTTTGTTCTATACATGCAAATTGAAAGTGAGGGCTTCTATATAGGTACTAGGTTAAGGGAAACCAGTTAGGTACGGCTCAAAGTTTTTTTTTTATAGGAATTGTAGCTTAGTACCTAGTCCCTCGGAGGACTCTTTACTTTCCGATTCGATGAAGTCGAGTTGTAGGTACACCCAGGGTTTCCTGAGCATTAAAAAAAACACATTTTGTAGGTGTGGTAGACGACAAACTGTTTTCATGGCTTGAGCTAGAATCGTAGGTCCGCTAGTGTGGTTATTTTTTACCTAGTTAAAGAAAATGCACCCAACTGGGAACCATAGGGCCATCCTCAACTAATTACCCTCTTAGGTGGTTATTAATACAACCCACGGCGAAAAACCACAGGTTGCACTTTATTTATTAAAAACTCAAGGCTTGGTCTCAAGAAGACCGCATTAACCACATCCAACTCCCCTGTGGGGAAGCAACTCTGTTCCAAATTCTTCGCGCACAATACATCATGTCCTGCAGAACGATTTTCTTTCACGCTGCTACCGTTTTAATAAGCACTTTGTGCACCCTACCTTCACCTAACCCATTTCCAGTACAAAAATATATTATTAGCCTATTTATTAACAACAGCAATTTTTACCGAGCTGTTTAACACTCATTCACACATTCTTATCATCCCTAGACATTTTTATTAGCCTCACTAATTCAAAGACAAAAAAAAAAAAAGACAGACAACAAAAAACAAATAAATGACAAAACACGGCAGCGGAAAAAAAATAAACGAAGCTTTATGCAAATCCTGTTTGGCTTGCATGTTACACAGCTCACGGCCAATTAATTCCGTGTAATTTATAAATGTCATCACCTATGTATGTAGGTGGGCGGGTGTGTTAGATGTGACTTTCCAATATAAATGAACTCCAGATACACTCCGCACCGAATGGCGGAGAGTGTTTCGTGACTCATGTATCGAGGCACAGCTAAACACGTTCACAAAAAAACAACCAAAAAAAAAAACACTACTAAAGGACGATAAAAATGAAACCCAATTGACATTTTCTATTTTTTCCCCCCTTTTTCGTTATCATTCAGTGCGGGAAACTTTATCAGATCGAGACGATACGACTGTGACTGTGCGGCCAATGCGGGATGTTTCAATGAGACTTCCCTATGTAGCCAGACACAATAAATAACGGTTAATTGCTAGCATTTCAGAGATTAGCTGACTAAGGACAATGATTCGTCGGTCGTCGTCTGTCGTCTCCATCGTTGGTTTAGTGGCGCACAAGGCACGCTATGTGTGTGATTTTAAATTGAAAATCGCCGCAGTCATGAATTCGATCTTATCCTGGGTTACTACACAGCGCTACTGCACATCCTGATCCCTCTGATGGCGAGCTTATAAAGCCACAGCCAATTAAAAGTGGAACCCAAACCACACAGAAAAAAAGGGGATTTCTAAAAAACAAAAAATACACTACTAGAAAACATGTGAACGGAAACGCCATCCCAATTTACTTTCAGTCAGAGTCGGAGGGGTTATTTCGCGAACCGAAAAAAAAATCCAGAACACACAGCCATGTGAGTATGAACACGGTTTTTATATGAATTTCCTTTTCTCCTATTTAACTATGAATATCCTAGGATGATGCTTTCAGCATAAAACATTTTTTTTTATGATAAACCATTTGGAATTTGACGGTTTTCGCGAGGGATTGTCATTTTTTTTCCTTTGCGCTACAGCCACTGTATACTGTAAATGAATTTTTTTTAAGTGTCCTTTGGTTTTTGCATAAGTAGGAGGGTATAAATGAGATGGGAAAACCAATTTTCTCCTTCAGTTTTTCGCCATTTTCCATGTCTAACCATGGATTTGTCACTTTGGTCGTGGTCCGCTGTGCGGTTATGGAGCGGCATACACGTTCAAATTTAGAGAGAGAGAGAGCGAGAGAGCATCTTTTCGGATAGGGACGATAATAATAAAATCCACATCGCACAGGTTCGGTTTCGGTTCGGTATAGTTGTTGTCGGCTCCTTTAATCTCGCAGTTCTGGGGGAGGGAGTCCTGCTGTTGGTTTAGTGCTACCCCTCGAAATTGCTGCTTTCTTTTTGTGTGTTCTCGTTGCGAGTGGTCCTCCACGACTTCTTTGCAAAATACGACCCAGCCATGTACGGGGTGAGCTTAAAAATGGCCAATTTTTGGTTTTAACGATCGACCACCAACAGATGCGGTACCGCATCGACGAGAAGGATAGAAGTCGTTCTGTCTGATACTGCTCATAAACACTGAACCAGGCTGAGGGTTTGCCGGAGCCTTCTGGTAGCTATTGACAATAATTACAAGGAGAGGAGGACAAAAATGGATTTTCCTAGATTTGGTCTTTTATTTGCTGTGCGGCAGATAGTGGATATTCGCAAGGATTATTGAACAGCGTCGGGGGATATTGCCTGCAATGACTTGGGTAGTTTCTAGTGTTTGCGCGGAAATGGTGGAGCGGTTGCCTTGTCAACTATTTCGAAAATCGACGACGATTGCTTGCGATGGAGCTGATCCATTTGTGTGGTTGGCGGGTAACAGCGGATTGGTTGGCGTTTTTTCGAAGTGATCAGTGCTTTTAAACAAACAAAATTCATTGCGGCTACCACCAGCTGGCTTCGAAATTCCTCGAAGAGGATGATACCTTCCCGATGTATTCTCCAACATTCTCAATCACTGTAGGTACTAGGTACACTCTTCCATCCATGACTCACATTATTTTCTAAGGCACATGTGCAGAATGAACAGTTTTGTAATACTTCATATGAGGCAAACCAACTTTGACTTAGCCTAAAGTGTGCGTGTGGCTTAGGGTTTCTTGTAGGTACTAACTGTTCAACCGGGAGCCGTAATATATCAATGGACAAAGTGATAAATCAAGCAATCCAAGCTTCAGCCAACATTTTGGACTCCACTTTATAACTTGCGGACCTATAAGGCACCTCTATGTTTTGACTTGAACATTTTATACGTTTTATAGTCCGCAGACAGTCGCTAGGCAAGATTGCAAAATAGTGAAGAGTTCTGTAGAGTTAGGGTTAGGTTAGGTTAGGTTTTTGGGCTGACGAAGCGGGTGACCCTCGCTTCGCCACACTCAGGTCCTTGTGGACTCATTGTGATACCCTTTATTTGTGGGGTTTAGCCGTGTCGTATTTCGGCCTCGTTTCCTTCTCCTTATTCGATGTTGTCCAGTCATCTTGATGTCCTCAAAAACCTGTAGAGTTTCTTTGGTATTTCAACACTTTGAAGAATTTAAAAAGCTGTTCAACATAGCAGGAGGAAGGTCTCCATTGACATTAAGAACCACCGCCACCTCTTTCTGATTTTTTCAGAAATAAGTTCAGATGATGCCACAGTCCCTTGTTTTGCACCAAGCGGAGTAGATAGATAGATAGATAGATAAATAGATGCTTTTTATTTCCAGCAGAAGATAAAATAAGATATTTACAATTTAGTAATTTTGTTTACAAAAATCATTTAACATGGCATTGCCGTCTGTCTGATTGGCAAATCAAAAACAAAGCGGAGTATTTTTTTAAGACATCTAGAGAGTTTTATGTGCATCTTCCATCAAACCAACAATGTGCCTTCATCTTCTAAAAAGTGAACCTTTTTCAAACTTTTCCCAAAGCTCATAAACCGAACGATGATCGAATTTCGTGAAATTCCTCTATCAACAATAGGGACCTTGTACCAAATGGGTACCAAATTATTTAGACCAAGTTTTCCCTTCATAGCTGGTACAAAAGGCATCTCCGGGGCTCTTCAACGAACAGACAATTCCGGGCGACACCTTTTTTTAGGTACCATGCCAATATTCTCGAAGGTGAAGTTTCTGGTAATTCTGGGTCACTTGCCTTCCGCTCTGGTGGAGTGGTTTGTTAGCTCACTCATGACGGCCAACAAATTTTATCCCACAACTTGTAGAGCTTGAACAACTTGTTCTTTGACAAAGGTGTATCCTGCCAGAAAGCACGCCCTGCATTTGGATAGGTCTACATCTCTTTCATAGGTAAACGCTTCGAAATCTTGCATCTAGCAGCCTGTAAATTTGATCTCAAGTTAAAGATATTGTTTCCCCCAGAAGATTGCTTCGCAGCCCTAACCTAGAAATATCCATTTCATCGCCCAAATGGACAAGGCTGAGTCGTGAATATAATGCGCGCCCAGAAAAGTTTCTCGCCAACCATTAAAGCCACCAAATGAAGCACAAAGCTTTCGTTAGCTGATGGCATACTTTTGGCAGGCTTTTGCGAGATATATATCTAAAGTTTTGTGAGTCTTTTATTGGTCTTTGGTTGAATTGGGTAGGCTAAGCTGAAAAACAAGAGTCGACCTTATTATACCAGTGGGAATCTGCAGCTTTCGAGTTGGACACAGACGCGCATACTCAAAAGACCCTATAACGTATATGATGCCAGGCAAAAGGGGCTTATTTCAAGAACCATCTATACAAGTCATCGTTGAAAGCTGATTGTTGAGTTTGCATCCCAAGACCGCCTCAACAATAAAAATGTTTGGCGTGGAAACATTTGAAGACGATAAGAGAAGATCAAAAGTCCACATCTTTCCCTAGTTTGGAAAACAAACGGGACAACAATTTAAAAAAGGCAGATGGACCTATGCCGAAAAAGATTGATGCCTGAACAAGTTCAAAAAATCAAGGACTGTTTTCAGCCAGCCATATGAAGAAAAGCGATATAGGTACCATTCGAATTCGACATCCTATCGCTGTACCCTGAAAGTTCAGAAAAATTCGAAAGAACAGAGCCGACAATATTCCACAAAAAAGCAGATTTTACAGTGGACAACAAATTCGATCAATGCTTCATCCATAATTGGCAACTTGCTACAGTCAGAAGAAAATCAGCCCAACACGTGTGTGTGTATACCGAACTTGCAAGTTGAGCTACGAAGAACCGAAGCATCAACAGGTGAACACATACTAGGCCTAATGATCATTTTTAACTTGCAACAAATATTTTTTGGTAGGTCAGAATTGGTAATTTCATATGGAAACTTTTGCCATTGTGAGTTTGTAAAATCTAGCCTGTGAACTAAACATGATTATTAGTATTGCGCACTGCTTTCAGCGTTATATTTTTCATAGTGCAGTTCCGCTGTTAACTCTCAGTTTGTCTGTCCCTATATAACTTCAAAAGCTATAAAATTTCGCAATAAAACAGCGTGGGTAGGAGCCTCATTTCCTGGCGCAACACTATCCCTCCGTTGACCATCCATATATACGCAGTTTAAAGGAAACCGCAGCTCGTAGCTCATAGAACACATAGAAGTGCACATTTTTCCTAATTAAATATCCCTTAATCCCATTCGTTTATTTTTTAATCCGCGATTAAGTTAATCGCTGCTCGAATTGATACCGGATTAAGTGGATAAGTCCCTTAAGCTCGGCCATTCACAATAACGGCCACAATGAGCATAACCCTTCATTTGAAGCAGTGATGCCAAATGAAAAAATACGCCACCAAAACAGTTGCACCCCCTCTCATTTACTGCAATTAAAGTCATTTCGAGGCTATCATTGCTGTTTTTTTTTTTTTAATTTTAATTTTTATCGCTTCTGTCTGCGCAAATTACCGCATTTGTAAATGAGCAAGGATATTCAACAAAAAAAAAAATGCAACTACTGAAATTGAAACAGAAACGGTTTGCGGCTGTGGTGCACGCGTGCATTTAATTACATCCCACTTACAGGTTACAGCATCAATAACAATATTGCAGCACAAAGCAACATAATGGTAACACCGGTAACAGAGCTGAGGCTGAGGCCAGCGGCCACCGGCCACGTATCTGACTGTACCCAGGTTAATTTGTTCGGGCGGGAGGTAAATTCCGAGTACTCCAAATAATGTGTAAATATGGTCGAAAATTCACCCAAGGGTAACGCGCTCGGCTTCGGAGAACTATAATAAACCAGCCAGACGTCCAGCTCCAGCTTCAGCTTTCAGCAAATTGAGGTGATGATTGTATTATAATGAAGGGGGCGGCCGATCGTCACCCGGGACCGTCTGGGTGTTGTAATTCCATTATTGCTTCCACTTAGCTTTTGTTTTTAATTTACAAACGACGACTATTCACGGTGTTGAAAAGTTTTCAATATTTTTATTTTCATTTCATTTTTTCTCTTGCATCTGACCACTTTTACGTTTGCTCTCGATTTTCGTGGGTTGAGCTCAAAAAAAAAAAAAAATATATATATATATAAAATAAATGCAAATATGTGTACAAAGGGATGCATGGTACACCGAAGCCGCCTGGTGGTGTTATGCCCGGTTTGGGTTTTGGGCTGATAGACGAAATGTACTTAATTCAGTTTTCCATCTGTCTGAGTGGGTAATAAAGAGGTTTCCAATGGTTTCCGAGCCGAGAGTTGGCTCTTGTATATACTTTGAGGGCACTTATTTTTTATGCCAATTAAATTCGTTTAATTTAATTGATGGCGGTGTTGTTATTTTATATGTGTATGTACCTACTAGGATGTATTTTCTGAGGGTGTTTAAAAGCAATTACAGGAGTTGGGCGAGAGACGCTCTTTGGTGTTTGCATTTTGGAGTGCTTCAACTCGATATCGGCGTGATCGAGGATATCGTAGTTTGGTTATGGGTTTCCTTTTTTTAACTTTTGTATAGGATGTGTTTATATGAGTGCTTTTCATTTATGAAAATTGAGGATTCATTGGCGGTTTTTCGAGGGGTACGAAGGGGTTGGTTGTGGTGACGTTTGAGGGACTTTAATGAGACCTTTTAAAGGAAGTTTATTGCAATTAATGAGGAAGTGGCGGCTGTTTTTTGCAACTTTTTCAGGATCATTAGAGGTTCATTAGTTGCAAACAGTTTGGGAGCTGTTATTAAAGGTGATTAATTTGAATGTGGCCTTGGAAGCTAGTGGACTGTTAACTTGTACTTTCAAAAGAAAATATCACTTTAAAATTGTCTTGTAGACAAAATTCGTCCTGTATTTATTTGAATATTAAATTTAAGGGAAACGTCTGTATCCTTCAGCTGTTGTTGAGCGAATCCCATTATTGAGAGGACCGAAGATTAGCAAACGATCGATTGCTCATATACTATGCCTCCCGTCGACATCTGTTTCGTTGCTCGTAAATAGACGCACGCGAACTTACTTAAACTTAATATTTACAGGAATATTGAACAGAAGGTGTCTTTTGGTCTTCAAAATCAGGTAAAATTCCACAGCTTTTGCGAGCAGTTGCGCAACACGAAACGCTTCAAAAAATGATCATGATTATAGGGTGCAGTCGGCGAAAATAGCTACGACTTTTACGAAAAAAAATTCTAAAATAGTTCAGATATTTCTTACGAAGAAGTTTCAAAAAAGGACACTAAAAAATAAGTTCGGAGCTTACTTTTCAGTATTATGGAGGTCATAAACTTAGTAGATAATAATACTTATTTTATGATGAAGGCTATGCGTAAAATGAAAGTGTGTTTAAAAGCTTTTCAAACAACAAATTCGAATAAATCTTCTGTTCATCCCTTTTTCAGACCACTGACCTCTTTTAAACGAAGATATTGTATTGGTATTGCGAGCTATTTGTCTATAAAAAGCTGTAAAATTAAAAAGATGACCAAAAAATTACTATGCAGAGGTTTTAAATAAATACAGAGAGAGTTACATATAGCTTTGGGCTATAGTACTTACTTTACTTATCGGGCTACCGACTCGTGAAGAGTCTCTGCCTGAGACACTGCAGCCTTCCATCCTCTACGATTCCGGGCACACTACTTCCAGTTGTCCAGACCAAGCGCTCTAACATCCGCGATGGCTTGGTCTTTGAAACGGAGGTTCGGTCTTCCTTGTCTTCTCGAACCTGGGGGCTGGGATTCGAAGATCCTCTTAGCCGGAGCATTATTGTCCATTCGCTCGATGTGGTCGAGCCAATGTAGTCGACGTGTTTTGGCTTTTTGGACTACATCCACATCTTGGTACAGCTCTGGGCTATAGAGTTGTGAAAAAACCTGCTTTTGCATTTTGAAAATGCTGTCTGTAAAATTTCAAAACCTCTCAGATTAGCTTCAGAGATCGAAACACGCAGAACAATTTAGAGATGTTCCTATAAAATCAGTCATAAAGAAAGAGACCTTTTTTGCGATTATGAAGCGGGAGTGCCTTCAAGGGGCTCTGGCACTGCGGCTTCATAAAGTAGCCTATTGTGCCTATTTGTGCCTCTTTTTGCGATGGAGTGCCTCAAAATATGCTATCCATCCTGGACTATATGTGCATCATAAGTATTGTACTGCCAAAATTATCAGTTCCCAGTTAAACCTCCTCTTTCAAGGTCTATCGATGCAAACGGACTTGAAATTTACTTAAAAAAATGCTGCCGCACGATAAATAACGACCATGCTTCTGTGTCATAGAGTAGGACTTTTAACATATAGGAAGTCATAGTCTCTTCTAAAAGAAAACCAAATTCCATCATAAAATTTGTTTACCCTGCGCGCCATCTGGTGAGTATAACTGTCATTGAAGAGCTTCTCTCCGTTTGGACCCGGCTTAAAATTGTATATATCCCTTCGATTCGTTTCAAAAACGAAAAAATCAAACAAAATAACGAATGGTTGTGAAAAGCTTGGGTCCACACGAACCTGTTACACCAATAATTTATTTATTTGATTTTTCAGTCTTCTCAAGGTTTGTTGACAAGTCTTCCCTGCTCAATTGTCTTCTTGGGCCTTAGAAATAGCTTTAAATAAACCTTTCGTTTTAATTCGAATGTCATGTCGATATCAGGGTTCAGATTCTGTTAGACCTCGTTCTTGCACACGAAAGCATTTTAACGTTTCGGCGACCCAGAGCTTGTTGCATTTTGAGTCGAGGTAGGCCCTTACTAGCTAAACTTTACGCTGTTGAGCTGAAAATTTGATTCATTCATGGAAAATCACTGTCGCTTGCTGCTTTCGAAGAAAAAATTTAGAGTGCCGGTCATGGTCCACAGACATCCGCTATTTAGCTCATTTAAATCAAGCAGCAGCTGTGCACAACACTCATACTAAACCCTTCTGCAAAATGGACTCCTAGTGCGACCCACTCATCTTATGTCTTTCGCTAACAAGTTTCACTGCATATCGCATGGTTAGCTATGAACTACGACCCCTTTCGACATTAAATTTTGACCTTAAATTGGATAAATAAATAAATAAATAGTTGGCGCAACAGGTCCGGAGGGACCCTAGGCCTAGCTTCTCACAACCATTCATTTTGTCTGAGTTTTTTCAATTTGGGAACGATTGGAACGGATCTACAAATATATGCCGACTCCAAACGGCTCACTGAGAAGCTCTTTCAAGAAAGTTATACTCTCGGATGTTTCAGACGTTCACGGGAGGTGGCGCAGTGGAAAAAACCCTAAGTTGGAACTTGGGGTTTTTGCGGGATTCGACCCCTCGCTTAGTAGTCCACCACACTACCCACTAAGCCACTGCACCTTAAATTAAACGGACCTGCAATTAAATGCACCAAATGACACCCAAATGAATCGTGCAGACTTTCCTCTGCATACTTTTCAGCTGACTGTTTTTTATGTTCACATATTTTGACATAACCTCCTCAAACCTAGCATATAGCTTTTGGGTATTTAGTTGACCGTTCAATATTTTTCCCACCTGTAAAAACTTGCAAAAAAAACACAAGCCTCCACAATAATAAACAGCACCACTCATCTCCATGCACAAGTCCCGAATAAAATAAAACTCCAACGAGTTGATTGCAAAATATAAAGGAAATGTCCATTCGGTTTATCGCCAGCACTAAATTAGATACATTTGCGGTCACGCAACTACGAAACAGTAAAAACCTACCTATAGTACTCACTTTTATCACCCCTCATTCCGCATGTAAACGATGTGCTCCGACCATACAATCAAGCAATTCCGACTTTCAATTTGATCCTTTCGTTGCCGCCCGCGCCAACCCAACAACGGCTTAATAACACTATTTCTCTGGTCGTTATATGTTAATTTCACTTTACGCGTTGCAATAAAAATTCCCCGGCAGTTGTGTTTTTTTTTTTTTTTTTTTTTTTTCTTCCCCACACCCCGTAACACTGCTGTCGGGTATGCAAAAGAACCTTACTTATGCAGAAGAAATGACTTCTCCTTGCCTGACTTAATTAAACCGCGGAGTTTTTTTTTTTTTAAGGATAAAAAAACAAAATCCCACCAGATCGTCCTTTAGGAGAGGTTGTAAAAAAAATGCAAACCAACCCATATTCTTATAGAATTGCGCCAATAATCATGCCAATAACGGTTGCTATATTATGCAAATTGCATTTCATGCCAAACGCGAGTCCTTAATAAATGTGTGCAAGGATGCAAAAAAAAGAAAAGAAGAATAACCGACATGGTAGCGGAAAAGGAAACCAAATGCAATCTACGCGAGATATTGCCATTCCTACACATCTTGTGATGACACACATAGCCAAGTGCATATAGAGACAGAAAGAATGTCAGAGCAGATAGTAGGACAAAGTTGTGCAAAACTGTTGCTGGAAAACTGTTTTTATACATCCTAGCTACTAAAAACTGAAAAAAAAATAAAAACTTTGGCATAATAAAAATTTCCCGCTACATGGGACTTTCAGAAATGTTCTTATTTTTTATTTTATTTTTTTTGGTAAAGTGAAAAGTTTTTTAAATGTCCTTACCCGCTATTCCATATAATACACTGGTGTTGTGCAGTTATGAGAGGCAAATCCTAAGTGACTGAGTGAATCATGTCACAGCATTCGCCGCGCCACCTGGTTTCGTGTATTCAATGACGCGCGAGCAAACTGCGCGAAAAAGGACGAATTTTCCATTTTGAGATGACCTTAAAAAAAAATGTTTCAAAGTGGTCCATAAAAAACGGAACGCAATTGCACCCCTGGGGGTTGGGGGGGCTCTGGTGCTGACTAAAAGAGACTGTACCGTGGCCAGTGAGAGAGAAGTTTCAATTAGAACTTTTTTGGAGGATATCTCGCTGAGGCTACTTTGTGATTTTCATACCGTAAAAACGGAATAAGTTTTGCAAAGTGTTTTTTTTTTTTTTTTTGCCACCCGTTTGCATTAAATTTTTATCTGTTTTCGATTTTTTTTTTCCTCATCTTTTTTACTTGCGGAAGAGAGCGGAAGGAGATGAAGGTAGGTATGTCTTTTGCTTTAAGTTGGAGATATATTTTATTTATTTGCACTGCAGCAGCACTTTGGGAAACGAGAGGGATGTCGTTTTTATGACGAGAAAGGACATTGTGTTGGAAGTAAATTATTGCGGGCGATTCGGAAAAAAGTTGCAATTGGAAAGGGACTTAGTGTCGAATGGGGTTGGGTGAGGACTGCATTCTTAGAGCTGTTTTGAGCCTTTTATTAAAGGGTTTCGTGCTGACTTCGTACGAAAATTGTGGACCACATGCATCGCCATCAAAAGCAGTTGAATTTTCGTCCTTTCACAGCAAATTTGTTGCATTCTCAGTAGAAGTGTGTCGTTGCGATTTGAGTCCTTCAACCTTTGCCAAGTTTTGTGCACTCGACAGATCGAAGGATAATCCCCAAGTTAATCCACAGACGCAACCCCACCAAAATGAATGGTCGAGTGTACTCGAAATAAATTAATAGGACCACATCCAAGCCAAGCACTGAATCAGCAATACAAATGGAAAACCAGTTGATTTATCCACTCACAAACTGAAATCCAAACACAGTTCACTTTCGCTGCTATCCCTGTGTATATTTCTCCCCACTAAAAACCTCCTATTCCACTCTAATTGATAGATCCCTTCAGCCACTGCAACATTACACACAAAAGATTTATCTCAAAGGACCCTCGTACACAAAAGAAAACGACAAAAAAGAAACGCTCCGATTCCAGACAACTGCAACAAACCATTACCGAACCACAAGGACATTCACCAATCAATGAATAAAATGAATGACTAAACGAACCGGATTCTCCTTACCAAAAATGCAAGGCACTGGGCCATCGACCAAAGCAGGCTACCCCACATTGGAGTCATTTAAATCAGGTGAGGAAATACAACAACATCCTACAACCTAGTGCGGCACAACAGACAGAAAGGACTTCGATTCGATCTTAATCGGAAGGCGCACAGCCACACACCATTACATCTCTGCTCTGTTAACCCATTCACAAAATGTACAATGCCAGGGAAGGACTCTGCACCATCCGCAGTTGGTGGTTATCCCATTTCACTTGCAGGAGTACAAAACATGAGCGCCAAAGTTTTCCAATAAACTTAAAATACTTTTAATGTCGTTCGCGTGAGATGAATTCCGGGGAGGGCGGCTTTTCGCTTTTGGTATATACTAAAAGGACATCGCTTTTGAACCCGAGAAGGAAAAATATCTGAGCGCTAGCTAATTCTCTTTCCTGTGTGTCTTTCTTATGGGCAAAGTTGATTAGTTCGGTTAGGCATTAGAGCAGAACTTCGAAAGTTGAAAAGTTTTCCACTCTCGATTTTCAAAGGACCTATAGAGGTGCAGGGAAAATATCCATCGAAGTAAGGTGCGGTTAATTAATATCGGTTACTTGTTTGCAAATAAATTACCCAACTAGGAGACAACGTACTCTAAACTTTTGACAGAAGAAATTAGAGCGAGAGAGAAGTGGCCGACCGCCCAAAGGTATACCTACACCAGGGACGACAAATTAATGGCTCGTCAGATGGGGGATTACCTATGCGTCGTCTGTCAGTGCCTGGTGGGGTAGCGATAATTTTTTAAATTACCGGTACAAGTCGGACAGACCCCGGGGGGCAGGCGACTTGTTAACGCGCATCTGGATGAGATCGCCATTATCCAGTTGACGCCTCACTTGCCCCCCACCCATCAGCTCAGCACAAATCGTGCTCATGTTATCATCAAATTACAGAGAATCAGAAAGGTCCTTTTTCTGTGGTGCTCCCCCTCCGCCCGCTCATGGTTCTTATCATTGTTTTGTCATCATAGTAATCGCAGGCTGCGTATGACCGCTGGAGGCAATTTTCAAAATACACGTTGCGTATATAAGAAAAAAAAAAAAGGACATAAGCACTAAGCAGCTGAAGGAAAAGGGAATATCCCCTTTTTTTGTGTGTCCTTCTTACCGGAGCAATGTTATCGTGGTGACCACACACCAAACGCTTTCAGAGGAGGCGAAAAATGGCGTTAACGAGGCGAATAATTTTATGGCAAAGTGTTTTTCTACTTCATTAACATACGACGACAGAGTCGGGAGCAGGAGCGGGCGCGCACCGCCCGCCCGCGATCAACTGCGGGACAGAGACAGTGAGTGGGGGAGGCCTCTGTGAGTCCGTTGGGCTGAGATTTTCTCACCTGAACTCAATACCCATCTGCATACCGTGTGACGGCGATGAAAAGGCGAAATCCTATTATCGGATCAGGATAGGTTTTTTTTTTTTTTCTTTTTCTGTTTGCCATCCTTCTCTCCTCTGTGTATATTTATATATACCAACATTGTAATCATCGTTATTAAGGTAATCGCCGTCAACGCAGACCCCGATCTACTGTTAGAAATTTCATCATAATCGGCCCGTAACGGGAGGTGGTTTTTATTATTTTTATGTCGTTGCGATAATAGCTGATGTGTACTTATTAAAAGGACCACAGTCTGAGGGGTATATATATACCGAGCCTGGTGGATATCCTTTTTCTTGAAGGTTGTAACATTTATGAGTAATGAGCCATGGGTAAGTCCTTTATGGCGTTGGGATATTAATATCCTTTTGATGAGTATGGGTATAAGGTGGGTACAACAGATATGGGGGATGTCATCGTTCGTGTGGTCCTTTGTGTCAACGGTGAAGGGAGAAAATGATGATATTTGCTGTTTTGCGAGGCCCAAGTGATTAAATTGAGTTTTTTTGGGGCACCGCACACGCCTTACCTGATGGTAACATTTTTGATCTCTGACGGATTTTTTCCGTATTAGCTTTATATTGGAGTCATGTTTGGATAATGGGTAGATAAGCTATCGGTTTAAGGAAGTCGTTAGAGGGATTTTTTTTTTTTTTTTTTCATTTTGATGCCGCCTCTCCTTGGTGAAACCGGAAGCTGATTTGTAAATTAGCACGCACGTATGTATACGTATTTCTCTCTCGCTGTCTGTCTTGGTTTGGGTTCTTTTAATTTGGTTAATGGAAATGTTGTGTTTAGCGAGTGATGATGGGCATTTTAATTAGTGGTAATTATGGGAACATGAGTAATTAAGCGGCCAACTAATTAGGTGATAGTGTGAGGCTATATAAGTGGGGAGTTTGATTTGAAATAACAATGCGAAAGTGTGTGGGGGCAGCTTTGGAAGGCTTTAAAAAAGGAACTGCTTCTGTGAGAGGCTGACTAATGGGTTCACAGGTCCGCACCTGGGCAACCAATTTTTGTATATCACAGGCATAGTGGGGACACATCCTATTGTTCATTTCGTTCATGAACGCTTAACTCTTAGAGAATAAATATTAGCAATTAAAAAAATGTTTTCACTTGTCCTCTGAGTCCTACAGTCTAAAGTAAGAGTATTTCCCAACTCGTTCAACCCTCTCGAAAACTTGAGCCAGATCGTAATTCATACAAAACGAAATACTAACCTGTGAGCAGCAGTGCTTTCCACTCATTCCGCTACTAATATCAAAATTAAAACAAATTTCGAATATCCACTTATCTCCTAAGTCCTAACCAAACTTCAGTATAATTTCTTAGTGTATTTCCCAACTCGTGCAGCCTCTTGTGCACTTGAGGCCATTCGTAATTCATATACCGAAGCGAAAAAGTACGAAAGCGAAACGACATTCGCCCATCAAGCTCAACTCGTTCAGATGAGTTGGAAACGAAATGTATCCATCAAGAATAAATGCTCTACAAAAAAGTATAACGCACATTGTACCCACTATTTCGTTCATCTCAGTTCTAAACGAAGTCAACTATTTCCGTTTTCAATTTTGCTTTTCAGATTTTGATCTGAGATTTCCGCAGCCAAATCGAAGACTAAATCTGAATTTTATTGGTTCTTGTATGTATTGCACTGCACTGGAAATTCATTTCAATTGATTTGCACATATTTATAACATATCGAAATAATTAAATATAAACACTCGTTTCCATAGGTACGCGTAAAATGAATAATTCAGTTTCCTTCCAGCCTTCCAACTGCGGTGTTTCATAAACTACTCGTTCAGGAAGGCTATGAACGAAATGGGACGTTTTGGGTTAATATTGGATATCTTGGGTGGATTGCGATTACTTTGACTTTTCTTTCGAGTAGAAATGAGAAAATGAAAATAATCTCAGTGTTTATTCTGATTTTAGTGGAAGAAGAAGGCTGGACTTGGAATATGAGTAATTTTTCTGTGTGTTATACATATCACACAAAATTTAAGAAAAAATAAAATTTAATGAACACTTTTTACTCACGCGTTGCCACTGATCACAGCTAACGTCTTGTCATCGATTTGGTATCCCTAAATGTCTCTTGTCTCTGATTCGGCTTTCATCGAAGCAACTTCTATGAAGCGTTGAAACTTCCACCAAAATAAGGGTCGTTCTTTTGGGACGGATCGATGTTGGCAGCCTGTGGCGGCCATGTTGTTTCGGTAATATTTTTTTTTTGGCTTATTACAGTCACTGATATCAATTCGCCATGAAAAGATCGACGATTGTACTGCAACATGAGTGTTCGTATGAGTGCAAACCCTGGGCCTATTTTATGGAAGCAGCTGCCGTGGCCCTTCAAAGTCGACATTGCAACGTTTGACGTACAAGTTCCAAACAACCGCTTCGGTAAGTAATCAGCCAACACACAAAGCAAATCCAGATCCGCCGAGAACGTTGCGGCGATCCGTAAACGAACCAAGACGATTAGTTGTGATCTCAAAACTGCGCTCAAGCGTTATTTGTGTAGTTCCATCATCAGTCATCTGGGAAAACAACCAATACAGTCACTTCCTCATCGTGCACAAGAAGCCGGTCTTTCTCAGACTTCAATTTGGAGATTCTTAGATTGGGACTTGGGCTTGTTCAAGATCCAACTGGCCCAGGAGCTCAAAGTTAATGACCATGGACTACTCTATTTATTTGCTGAATGTTTGGAGCTTCGGAGTGTTCGGAAGAGGAGGACCCTAATTTTGGCCGAAAAGTCGTGTTTAGCGACAAGGCGTATCTATTTTTTCTTAATGAACAGTCAATCTCAACATCGACCCTTTCTTATTGAAAATCCCATTATTTGGATTGGGTATACAAGAGCTCTCCCGCGGCCTTCTCCATAGTCGTACCTAGAAGCTAATTGACAGCTTTGACCAATCTTTGTGTAAACCTTAATTTATACTATCGAAAAATAAAGGGGGCAGGTAGAGTTAGAAGACTTCACACATAAGGAGCAGGATTGGCTCTGACTGCCTTGTAATCGACTGTAGGGCTTCAGTAAGTTCACAGCTCTTAAGGATTTGCTGCAATTTCTTAGTGTTCTGTTGCTTCAATTTATGCACCCGCTTTATTCGCAGAGTCGCCGCAGTGGCTTAGTGGTTAGTGTGTTGGACTACTATACGATGGTACCCCAGGTTCGAACCCCGCAAAAAGCCAAAAATTCCAACTTAGGATATTTGTTCCACTATGCCACCTCTCACGAACGTCTGACAAACATTCGAGAGTACAACTGTCTTGAGAGAGCCGTTTGAAATCAGCATACAATTGTTGGTCCCTTTCATTCGTTTCAAAAATGAAAAACTCACACAAAACGATTGGTTGTGAGAACCTAAACCTAGGGTCCCTACGGACCTGTTGCGCCAACTATTTATTTATTTTTTTCGCTTCAGAATATCCTGATCCTGATCAGCAAGAAGAACAGTTTACACCCAGTCATGCTAATGTGGCGGTTGTGGGTACCTAAATATAGACCTTCCAACTCCAAGGCTTTTTGTAAGGTCTACCTCCTTTTTACGAGCAAATTTTCCACTGGCAACATTTTTCGAAATTTTAAAAAAAAATACCAAAAGTAAATTGGCTTTCAAAAGGTTCAAACTCTATTCGTTCCAATTAAAATACCCTGCCAGACGATTCCAAGTCACATACGATTCCAAGAAGCTAAACCATGGAAATTTTTTTTTTTTTTTAAATTAAAAGAAACTTACCCACTCTGATTAAAACAGTCAACTCGATGGCATCACCAATAAACAAACTTCTTCAATGGCTGTCCACAATACCTCTGAGGCACTCCCAAACATTTTTTGCCATTGATCCTGCTCTCACGCCAACATGACTTTACAATTTCAAGTACCAAACGTCCGCAGGCGTCGCAATAAAAAAAAAAGTTAAAAAAAACCGACCCGATTCTCTGCCGAAACCCCTCCCATCTTTTTTACTAATAGATTTTTCTAATTTGCCATCTTCATGTGGCATTCCTCCCCCGCAGGACAATCGAAATAGAAAAATCTCGCTACTTTCACGATATAGGAAAAAATCACAGCTCCTGACTTCAATTGAATTGATATCCATAAAAAGGGAGAACAGAAGAAAAAAAAAGAAAAAGAAGAAATCTTAATCTTTTAATGGATGACAATACACATGAAGCAGAGCGAATATGTCCTTAAGGAAGCTTTGTGCAGTACTAACAAAAAGGAATATATGTAATTCCGTTCTAGTCTCGTGACAAAAATCAAAAACGAATCCCGAACGAACGACCAATACCCAGAGATACGATCACCATGAAGTGTGACATTCAATGCGAGTATAAGGACCCTCCTGCAAACGACATCAGAGTCTGACAATAATAGTATATCTCTGTGAATCGTTATCCTTTCTTTCTTTTGCGTTAGTTTGACTCAAGTAAATATACAGAGCTGGATGCGGATAGTGTGTCCTAACCAGTTTGTTGTATTATTTTCTTTGTGTCGGACATATCGAATCAATCAGGACCTATGAGAAATCCTTCCTTCCTTCCCTTCGCTTAGTTTTGCGACGGTCTGGTTAGTTATCGAATTTGCTGGTGCCCCTCCCCGCAGCAAACGAATTATGGCTGGCTTGGGCTTCACTGTATAGGAGTGTCCTTATCAGAGACAGAAATCCTCTCCCTCGGCCATTTGTACTTCATTTGCAGAAGAATGAAATCGCAACAAATATCATAAACAGAATCAGCGAGAGTGAGCCTTGAATTGTGTTAACTGGCTAGACACAGCGGTTATAAAGGAGGCGCCACAAATGCCCCCCAAAACGAACGCGCACGAAAGGATCAAAAAGTGTACAGTAGCGGAGAGACAATCAACGGGCGGCCATGAGTAAATCTTACACCAAACGCCACAGCAGAAAGTGAAAGTAATAAAAATGAATCCTTGGCAATCATACGAGTGTATATGTATAGATAAATTTCTTGGGTTGACGGCACGGTACACATACAAACGGCAACTTTATTTCGAAACCGCACGGAAAATCGATTCTCATAGTTTTGGCTTTTATTTCTGTGGCCTGGCCATTTGGGTTGTTTGTTTGTTTACGGCCATTATCCTTGCTTTCTCGTTGGCGTTGGCGTTGTCGTGGTTGTTCTTGTTCTTGTTGTCTTGCTGGTGGTGTTGTACTTTTTGTCCGTAAAGTACTCCTCATCTTGTGCCTGGTTTGTTTGTTGTTATCATTCTTCTAGCTGGTGAAATTAATAAAATATTCCGAACACTAAAATCCTGGTTAGTAGCCAAGGACACAAAAATGGTAATAATATTGTAGTTGCCTTTGAGAGGGGAGGGGGGGGGGGTTGCTGTACTGTTTCAGTCTCAGTTTGTATAAATAAAGGAGAAAATCAAGTTCGGACCGGATACATGGCTGGACATAAATAAGAGTGCGGTCAACATCGTTGCGACAAACGATAGTATTGCCAGTTGAGCTTGACCTTCTCGGTGGATGTGTTTGGAATCGAGAGCGAATCATTTGGACAAAGCGGAGAATGAAGGCGACTACCGTACAAATGAGCTATATATTCCCATATTGAATAGAGAAGGGGGTTAACTGGCGTTTAACTGCGAAGTTATTGTTTGCAAAGTTCACTAAATGATAAGTTCTATCCTTATGGTCTGATTTTATTCATTTGTATACGCTCTTTTCTAGCAAAGCGGTTAATTCGCATTTTATTAACATTTCAATTCAATTTCAATGTGATTTCAATCAAATCTCAAATCCATTTCATTTGCATTTCATTTGCATTTCATTTGAATTTCATTCGCATTTCATTTTCATTTCTTTCGCACTTCATTTGCATTTCATTCGCATTTCATTTGCATTTCATTCGCATTTCATTTGCATTTCATTTGCATTTCATTTGCATTTCATTTGCATTTCATTTGCACTTTATTCGCATTTCATTTGCATCTCATTCGCCTTTTCATTTCATTCGCATTTCATTTGCATTTCATTCGCATTTCATTCGCGTTTCATTCGCATTTCATTTGCATTTCATTTGCATCTCATTCGCATTTCATTTGCATTCCACTCGCATTTCATTCGCATTTCATTTGCATTTCATTCGCCTTTCATTTGCATTTCATTCGCTTTAACTTTGCGGAAGAGGATTTCATTCGCCAGCGAGTTCATCTGCGAGTCCCTGGCGATACGCATGCATATCATGTGCATTTTCAGATGTCGCGGCAAGTTTCGGCGAAGATATCGCCGGCGATTCATCAAAACCCACGCGGAAGAACAGAAAGCGAACGTCTAGTGGAGGGCTATGACGATTTGGTAGTTGCAACCCCACTAGGGCTCCCATTTTTTAGCTAATACAGATTCTATACAGCATCTCCTACCATCGTCCTGCATAACTTCGAATTCAGGGAAACGCTAGAGAAATAAAATATCCCACCACCTCTGGTAAACTCCTGTTATTTATGCCGACTAGTCGGTAATCAAAGAACATGATCAAAATACAACTGTTTGCTCATTCCCGCAAGGGTTTCCCTGTAAATTCATTGCCTCCACGAGTTTCCTCAATAAACAATTCCCAGACATAAAGTGTCCATGTCTATGTGTATGACCTTTCTGCAGCTGTAACGCACCGAGAGCCTTCCTCCCAATTGGCTTCCTAAATTTCACTATTGCCGCACTTAAACTTGAAGTGGATGGGAGCAGACCCCATCCAAGTTGAAGGTACAGTCTGATGGGCTGGTGCACTGTGTGGGCAATTTGAAAAGTCACTGCCGTCGTCGGACGGGGTCATTGCAAACAATTTTTGGTCAAGTCCGTGATATCCTTCCTTCCGACACATCCTCGAAAACAGAAAAAAAACTGGGAAAAAAAATAAAAGAAGAAGAAACAAAACAAGTGAACATGTCTGGGCAGGATATGTTCCTTCGGTTTATTGCGTGCATACATAGGTACCATCCAAACACACACACACAAATCATGCTTGGAATACGAAAATAAGTTAACAAGTCACGTGACTTAATGCAGAAGACCGTGGCAAGGAACACAAACTATACAAACACACACGCTCCTTAACACTGTCATTTTTGCGGCAGGATAATTGAAAAAGAACCGAGCAGAAGCCTCATGCGACAGCGACACATCGAACCAAACGAGTGAACATATTGTGTGTATCCTGATCCTGGCACTGCTATATCGTCCTCCGTCTAATGTGCCAATGTGCAAAGTGCAAAAGGCGATCCTGAATAAAACAAAGCCCCATTTGGGGTGGGCGCGCGTAATGAAGAACGCAAGCAGTACAAGAGTGATTGCACACGTCAAAGGATCCTTCATAATAAATAAGGTGCCCTGGGGTAGGGGGGAGGGTTTGTACATACTCACATATCTTTTACAAGGATAAAAACGAAGCAAGGAGCGGTAAATATTTGATAGACTTACATGCAAGTAGTACCGGGAAGGAAACTTTGTGTACTACTTCACCTCAATTCGGTATGCAAATCGAATCGAGTTCGAGTCACATATCCTTCGCACAGGTAGTACATATACATACGTGGCGATGTGCCTCAATTGATGGCATTATAGCTGGCAGTGTTGTCGTCGTCAGTCGCCTACTCCTCTTCTTCCTCCTCCATCACGGTCCATGATGGCAAATAGGGAAGGAGGCGAATCACTTCCATATACAAGCATGCTTCGTCCTGCTATCGTTCTCGGATTATATTGTTAGAAAATTCGCAGCTCCTAAAAGTGTTCACATGTCGCTTGTTCTTCAGAGAGGCGGCGCGCGGTGGTGGTGGCGCTTTTGTCATTCTATACACCTACACAGCGGTCGCGCTGCAGTGGTGCGGCTGTGTTGGATGCACTATGCTCGGTGACATGGAAAGAAGATTTTCTACAGGTATTCTCAGTCCTCCTCCGATTGCGTGGAGTTATTTTTTCCCTTTCTGTTGTCTGTATACCGTTTCCACTGTTGCACAAAACACCGTTAGAAGATTAGCTTTATTCATGCTTTTTTTTTTGCCTGTGCCTGTGCCCACCTCATTTTTTTTTCTTCTCTCTTTTTATAATCCGCTTTTGTGTTTGCCTGAAAGGACATAACACGGAAGTGCACCCTCCTTCCTGTGTCAGACGATTTTCTAATGGCGGGGGTGTTGCTTATATGTGTGTATAGATGCACTTACCAAATGGGAATCCACTTATGTCAGCTGTGAAGTTTCTTTGAAGTATTTTATTCACTATGCGCGTTGTATATCCACTAGAAGCTGAGTGCGAGCGGGGGAGGGTTGGGCTGATGTTGTTGTTGATCTCATTTTCGGATTTAGAGATATGACGATGATGTGTAGAACATACCAAAGCGTCGACATACCCATACACAGCAAACAATCGACCGAGTGGTGTGAGTGTACAGTGAGCACATGTAAAGTGTGAAAATTGCATTAGTGTTCTGGCTTTGAAGTTGGGTTCCGGTTTTGTCGTCAAATGTTTGTTTTGTCTGCGGTGGGATGATAGCGACTAAGCCGAGCGAAGGATGGAAAATTAATATGGAATAGGCGTGTTTGGGTAATTTGTGGTATTTTATTACCGGTAATGGTCAATGGACGAATGTAATTGCAGGGGTTGTTTTGGACATTTCTTTTCAATCAATCAATGGGTGCATTAGATGGTCGGCCACAGGAGATTGAAATGGCGTGGGAAGGGAAGGACGTTTCAGGTTGAGGTATGAGGTGTTGGCAAGGAATGACAACTGAGCAGGAGTACATCAAAAGTTTCATATTAAGTTAGAGAACTTTAATCAAAGGTTCCTCTACAACGAGAGACCAAATGGAACCTAATAGGTCTCTTAGGAACATCTCTCGATTTTAGATTATTTACCCGCAATTAAGTCTTAGCGCAAGGCATTCACACTTTGGGATTAGCTTACTGGATGTACATTTCCCGAGGACGACCACTTACAACAGCCTATGTCGGAGCAAGCATCTATCTCCCAGTATCCAGGGGCGATGTTGAAGGTTTAAAAGGTCACCTTTCCCGAATGAAGTATTTAAAATAAGAGACTGCCTATGTCCTGCTACAGCTTCCAATTGATTTCGGTGACAGTTTCTCTGTATGGAAGCTTAGTCTACCTACTACGAGTCGCCAGGTTCGAGCTACAGCATTGTCAAATATCAAATATAGACCGAACTATCTATGTGTTTGGTAATAACTTCCCTCATGAAAGCCCGATTTGTACCGAATGCATGTCACATGTTCGTTTGTAGCGCGTTCAAGGATTTATTTTACCAATGACAAGGCGCCTCCAATTCTTGGCTGCTATATGACTTTTAGCAATAGATTGCAAGTTGAAAAGGAGCTGATTCTGAGCGGTCCATTCCTATCCATATAAAAACATATCCACAGCTTTTTGAATTGGGAACATCGAAGCCAGTATGACCTTAAATCGAAAGTCAAGCTGTACCTTGGTTCGCAGTTTTTTAGGGATAGGGCTATTAAAGATACAATAACGAAACATACCGGAGCTATAGCAACAGCGAAGGAGACTATCGAGCTCGACCCCAATCAGCTAGTTTTTAAAAATGAAGTTCATGACTATAAGTTCCTTTATGGTTCTTGCAAGGCCCCAATATTCTCCAAAAAAGTATGTCGGACGAAATGGTTAACCCTGAAAGTTGGTGATGCTAATTTTGAGTATTTGATGGTTCTAACTGAGCGAACAACTACTTCAGAGCTCAAGGCATTGAAACTCAAAGAGATATTTTGCTAAGTGGGAAAAAATTCGACCAATTTCTTAGAGTCTCTAAACATTATAAGAGCATGTCAAATTTGGTAAGCTACTGACGCTTTTTGAATTCACTTAACCGCGAGCAGCTAGCTATAGAAGGTTGTGGTACAATAAATTGTAATCATAGGCTTTTTCTGGGTTAAACTTAGATGCCTAGTGTACCCAGAAGACCATAGGTTCGCGAATTATATGTTCACCTCTGCAAGCTTTATTAAGCCTTAGCAACAAACCAGTCTTTTTGGCGACTTGGCTGTCTAATATGTATAGTATATATATGTATAGATAGTCTCCAAGTCTTCATCTTTGTCAAATCCGTCTAGAGCTAGAGTAGAATCCAGCATGAGGAAGGCCGTATGCGCGGGAACCGGCTGAAGCTAAAGTCCCTGCGAAGGCATTTGTCTACCTTTGCCTATAGATTGTCAAATCCGTCTAGGGCTAGAGTAGAATCCAGCATGAGGAAGGCCGTATGTATGGGAATCGGCTGAAGCTAAAGTCCCTGCGAAAGCATTTGTCTACCTTTGCCTACAGATTGTCAAATCCGTCTAGAGCTAGAGTAGAATCCAGCTTGAGGAAGGCCGTATGTGCGGAAACCGGCTGAAGCCTAAGTCCCTGCAAAGGCATTTGTCTACCTTTGCATACAGATTGTCAAATCCGTCTAGAGCTAGAGTAGAATCCAGCATGAGGAAGGCCGTATGTGCGGGAACGGACTTAAGCCATTAGCTAGGTGTTGCGTTTAAAAAAAATGCTTACACGGGTTTACACACCGTCCTTCTCATATTGGAAGGAAACTTCAGCTTCGACATCAAACCACCTTACTTGTAGACTACGACTTTGCTAGCCAGAATCGAGTGTTTCCTTCTGACAGCTAGACGTGCTCTGATTTTGACACCACTAGAAGGTAGTAACCTCGACAAGGCTCCATATATACCTACCCATGACTTGTCATTCGTGTTAAAAATGCTAAGGTCCAACGCGACTGCGGCGTTCGCTATAAAAAAAGATCATCTTATAGCTATTTGAAACCCACTAGATATTTAAGCTATAGCTTTGGCTTTTTATTCAACAATTCAATGTCAGATTTGGGTCCAAGAAGCTGCTTAAATGATGGCAACAATACTAGGGATGAATACGACTTCTTTGAGCTTTACTTTTGCCTTTCTAAGACGAGGACTCTATGAATAGCCTGCCAAATAACCTCTAAGGGTTGGTTTGATATTAGGCTTGGCTGGTTTACAGTTTTCTGAATAAGTCCCGTTTTGGGGTCACAACTCACGATAGCTGTCGAATAGAATAAAATAGAATTGACTTTTATCAACTGGTTTAAAAACCGTTGGTCAGTGAAAGCTGTCGATAACAAGGGGAGAGGTAGTGAAGCTTCGAACCAGGCTGTGGAGTTGAGGAAGTCGATGATATTACTGATGCCAGAAGCTGTCGAAGCCTCATCAAAGAATGGCTTGCGTGGTTTTCCTTAGAAAGCGGTCCCTTGTTCGGTGCCTATATATTTAGTATTGAGCTTTGGACGCTGCTTAATCAATCCGTTTTCTTGGCACCCAATCCCCAACAAATGACTTCCAACCACTCCATTCCTGGTTCTTCTGGATAGTCCTTAATCGCTTCACTGTAACCACATTCCCGTAGACGCCCTTTTAAAGCTGATTCGGACATTCCCTGAGCTCCGCAAGCGACTTCCTTCTGGCACCTGCAGTTTTTCCCAAAAAACCCACTTTGACGTTGAAAAGTTGTTCCTTTTGGACGCGTGTCCCACACACAAAAATGTCGCACTCAGTTTAACTTTGTTGAGAAACAACAGCAACAGCACTTAGAACGCCTTTATTGAATCACAGCTTAACTTTTTAACATCATATTGCTGGTCGCACCTGCAAAAGCACGCGCACCCGGCACACGGTACACGGCACACACCCCCACACCCATAATCCAAAGTCATTATTTGATGGAACGTGAGAGTGCGGTCGGTGGCTGCAAATATGCGGCGCAAACACTTTTCCAACTAAAGCCAGCATTTTTACTTCACTCCAGGTTGCGTGTGTATGGGTATGTGCGCGCCATACACAACCAGGATAAAGTTTCAGATTTTTGTGTGTAACAGGAAGAATTTGTGTCCTCCTCCAAAAAGAGGAATATGTCAAAGCCCTGAATCTCAATATGTTCTGTAGAGGATAAGCCAAGAGCACGTCATACCAGCGCCACCGCGTGTACGGCACTCGCATCCTGTTCCTGTGCGACATGTGAACACAATTTCTTTCTATTTACCCCAGTAAAACAGGATGAGGATGAGAGTGGTATGGCCAGACTTACTGTCACAATAAAAGGAGGCATTTGGATCCGGCCTACGGGGTTGCGGTCTCTCCCAGAAGCACGTCCCATTCGACAAAAAAAGAAGCCCCCCAAAGATGCGCCCCATCTATAAGTCGAATAAAATCAAATCAATCACAACCTCGCTTGTAACAATCTCCGTGTGAACATAGGCCTGCCCAGCGAGACATGACCGCCAATAACACACTGTAGCTCCGAATAATTAATCAGTCAGACATAATTGAAGCTAATTCGAACGTTGTAGCTTGTAGCCTGCAGTCCGGCTGTCGGTATACAAAAATCATGCCGGAGCCATGTCCTGCGGTTGAGGGGCCGGTCAAAATTCGCTCCAACTGTAATTCGGCCGCAGCGCCGATTCGTTTTGCTAATTTTTCTCGTGCATCCTTCGCATGCAGTGCGGTACGGTCCGAAATCCCTGGGACAGGATAAATTGTTTTGCGGTGGAAAAGGACTTTTTTGTTGTTTTCCTCGATACAAAATGGATATTCCACACGTCATATTGGACAAACATTGCTCGTTACGGTTGCTGCAGCAGCGAGCAGGGCGACAGACTATCTCGCCCAGCAAATCACGCCATATAATGCGAGTGCGTATTAATTATTATTATAGCCGGCCAAACGAGTTCAATGCAATCTGTTATAGACAGTGGGTCTGGCAGCCGTAGCTGTGCGAAATGATTTTTGCTGCCGCATTAGGCGTATTGTTTAGAAATATTGGTAACAAGGATCAAATCGGCCGTTCAGATGGGGAAATATTGATTTTGTGATTTTGCCCAACAACAGTCCAGAGGAAGTAACTCTGAGTGCGAGTTCATGTAATGGCTTGTAATTTGCGGGTGATGTGCGAAGCGTGCTCTATGGGTTATTGATTGTCCTGATGGAATCGTTCTGCTGGACAAAATTATTGCGACATTATTCAGTTGGAAGTGTTAGTAGTTGGTTTTGGTATAAATGCGTTGTTGTTCCGGAATGGTAGGTATGTTATAAGTCAGGATCAAGGACGAAGGTTGACGAACATGTTTTTTAAATGGCACGTGTATCATATTTGCGAATATAGGAACGAGTAATACGTGTTGTTACGAGTGGCAGCACCGAACATTTGAGTTTTGTTTTAAATTTATGTACAAAAACGACAGTCTTGCTTTTCCTGCGAAGAAAACACGTCCCTCTCGGTGTTTTTAGTCTCGAGGGAACAGGAGGCCAATAAAAGTGGGATTTTTTGTATGATTTGCCCCACGTGCAAAAAGCCGTACTTGTTTTATTTAAATCGCCACGAAACACTTGTGCTGCACGAGGGCACGGAAGATGATTTTTTCTATAGAGCTTCGCAGAGTCGTTGAACACTCCCCACCCCTTGGAGCTCCAAGGCAGAAGGTTGTTAGAAATCCTTCATCTTCTTTAGTCGGCTTTTTTGCAGGGCTATCGGTGGAATCGTTTTATTTTTTCAAAACAGGGATATTTTTCAAATCAGTTCGACTCCTAACCTTCACTTTATAACCTTGTTCAAAGCAGGCCTAGGACGTTGATTGTCAAAAACCTTTGTATCTCATTCATAGGGGACGTGCGGATCGGAAACCGCGTACGCGAATGAACTTATTGTTATGCGAACTAATTGTTTTTAAATATCGGACGAGAATTGGAAAATTGGCAGACTAGCTTTAGAAATGACACATTTTTCTCTCACCGTCCTTTTTTCGACTTTTCAGAATTCTCCAGCGGCCGCTCTGTTTATTTTAAATTTTCTTGAATTGATTTGTCGGCTTCCCCTCCATAAACGTCGACTGCAAGAACTATACACGTCAAGTCAATAAAAACTGAAATTCATTCAGTCAGTCAGCTGTCAGAATTACTAAACTAGGAATCCGTCCGTTCCCATTTACACAGCCGTAGAAAAACTATTTTAATTTATTTGACAAAGCGGTTTAAATCGAACTCTCATTAAAAATGACAGAAAAAGAGGAAATTAGCAAAATCATAAATAACGCGTACGGCGAAGATCCTCTCTTGGTTCGAAACAGCTCAGAGAATCTCAATTTTCAACCGAGAAGAGAAGTACTGATAAAAAATATGTCAAATGGACAAAGTTGACAAGAAACAAATTCAAAATCAAAACCTGCCCTAAAAATCAATTGAGCACAAAAATAAAATCTGTGAAAAAAATGTCGGCTGTTGTCGAATGTTCTCGCAGAACTTTCCATTGCAAAAAGGTAAGTTATGCATTTATTTGTGATATGGATAAGATGTCAAAGGTGTAAGTCGCTCAAAGTAGCCTGAGGTCTATTCACGTAGTTTTGATTATAATTTTCAGCTCTCTGAGAGAGAGTTTCGCTCAATTTTGGCTAGAAAAATTAAAAAGTACTCAAAAAGACTGGAAAAAAGTGCCGCATTTCCAAATTTAAAAGTCTCAATTTTTCATCACTTTTCGTCTATTCAGAAATATATCGCTGAACCCTGAAAAGACTGCACTTGAATGCGTTCAGAACGTATGAACCATTGGCGGTAGCTCCAAAATATGGATGTTTCTACAGGTACATCCTTTAAAATTTGAATTCTTTAAAATTTAAGACACTACCCCTGGTAACCTGGCAAACGTGAGGTCGTGGTCTGCTGACAGTGAAATTAAAGTGAAAATTAAGGAGTTCAATGATGAATTAGTGATGTAGTTCGAAATAGTTATAATTCCTACCAAAGTGACTGTGTCTACGAGCTGTTGTTAAAAGTTATTCTCTCGAAACAATAATTCATAAAACTGAAACTCCACAAACAATTCCCAATAGAAATTGTCAGGGTTAACCCCAACTAGCGAGAGTCGTTTTTACTCCTCGCTTCCCCATTCAGCAGAGAAATGGCAAACCAGGATCAGAAAAATTCAGCTGTCGCCTGTTAAAATTATTGTTGCTAGCGAAAGTGTTTCTAGTTTACAAAACCAACCTCTAAAAAACACCACCCTTAAAAGGCGTACCTAAAGACTATCCACCCAGGTAGTGGTACTGAGGAAAGTTCTTTAGAGCCTCAATGAGCAAGCTTAGGAGATACCGCATTTCGCATAATTACAGTTCGGCCTGGGACTATTACTTGGAGAATTTAATCTACCGGCGGAATTCAGATGGTTTATAAGTTTTGGCAGGCCTCAATTTTTATCTGACTATTCCAAAATTTTGGTTGCTCCACTTTTCAACAAAATATATGAGTAAGGCCATCAGAGTAGCATAGAGCTCGCCTTGAATAACCGACGTTTGGTTGGACATTTATTACTTCGTCGAAATTACAAACCTGACTCCCTACAGAACCATACCCAAAAATAAGACTACATCCATTCCCAGTCTTTAATCGTGGTGGAAACCAAGTTTAAGATTGGGGGAAAGCCTGTTTAAAAGGCGTCTTCTCCATCTAACATGGGTCGGGATATATCTCACGTGGAATGACATCGAAACTTTATATAATTCTTACTCTAGATGGCAGCCGATCTAACCTAACCTAACCTCAACCTAGTTTAGAAACAGCTTTTCATTTAAAAAAAAAATGTATAAAGGAAGGTTCATCAAAACATTCAGAGCAGAAGCAGAGGTGTATGAAAGACTTCTGAGGAACCGGACTTTAACTTGACGAAGATTGTGAAGCAGCAATAGCTTTTATGGAAGCTTATTCCACTCTTGAGAAGCTATGCATATGAAAAGTTTGGCTAGAACGGCTACTCTATTGAAGTGGGCGAATATAAGCTCATTTTCAGTGATATAGCCTCCATTCGAAAGCAAGCATTCCAAGCTGTCTTCAGAAGTCTGAATTAGTGAGCTAGAGCATGGGGACAACCTATGTAAAAGTGTAAACTTCTCTTTTACGATTTCTTTTCAACTTTTATTCGCAACTTTAAAATGGTGTCCGAGAGCATAAATTTCTTGGGAGTATTGGCAGTTACTGAGCTAGAGCATAGGGCTTTTAAGAACAACCTTCTGAGAAATGCAAACTACTCCTTTGGGTTTCCTTTTCGCTCCGCAACTTTTTACGAACGTCTTAAAGGTTTTACGAGAGTACAACTTTCTTGGGAATCCTGGCTGTTCCTGACTGAGAGCATAGGGCTTTAAGGAACAACCTTCCGAGAAATGCAAACTACTCCTTTGGGTTTCCTTTCCGCTCCGCAACTTCTTACGAACGTCTTAAATGTTGTCCGAGAGTACAACCTTCTTGGGAATCCTGGCTGTTCCTGACCGAGAGCATAGGGCTTTAAGGAACAACCTTCCGAGAAATGCAAACTACTTCTTTTGGGTTTCTTTTCACTCCGCAACTTTTTACGAACGTCTTAAATATTTTCCGAGAGTACAACCTTCTTGGGAATCATGGCTGTTCCTGACCGAGAGCATAGGGCTTTAAGGAACAACCTTCCGAGAAATTCAAACTACTCCTTTGGGTTTCCTTTTCACTCCGCAACTTTTTACGAACGTCTTAAATGTTTTCCGAGAGTAAAACCTTCTTGGGAATCCTGGCTGTTCCTGACCGAGAGCATAGGGCTTTAAGGAACAACCTTCCGAGAAATGCAAACTACTTCTTTTGGGTTTCTTTTCACTCCGCAACTTTTTACGAACTTCTTAAATGTTTTCCGAGAGTACAACCTTCTTGGGAATCATGGCTGTTCCTGACCGAGAGCATAGGGCTTTAAGGAACAACCTTCCGAGAAATTCAAACTACTTCTTTTGGTTTTCTTTTCACTCCGCAACTTTTTACGAACGTCTTAAAGGTTTTCCGAGAGTAGGTACAACCTTCTTGAGAATCCTGGCTGTTCCTGACCGAGAGCATAGGGCTTTAAGGAACAACCTTCCGAGAAATGCAAACTACTTCTTTTGGGTTTCTTTTCACTCCGCAACTTTTTACGAACTTCTTAAATGTTTTCCGAGAGTACAACCTTCTTGGGAATCATGGCTGTTCCTGACCGAGAGCATAGGGCTTTAAGGAACAACCTTCCGAGAAATTCAAACTACTTCTTTTGGTTTTCTTTTCACTCCGCAACTTTTTACGAACGTCTTAAAGGTTTTCCGAGAGTAGGTACAACCTTCTTGAGAATCCTGGCTGTTCCTGACCGAGAGCATAGGGCTTTAAGGAACAACCTTCCGAGAAATGCAAACTACTCCTTTCGGTTTCCTTTTCGCTCCGCAACTTCTTACGAACGTCTTAAATGTTGTCCGAGAGTACAACCTTCTTGGGAATCCTGGCTGTTCCTGACCGAGAGCATAGGGCTTTAAGGAACAACCTTCCGAGAAATGCAAACTACTTCTTTTGGGTTTCTTTTCACTCCGCAACTTTTTACGAACGTCTTAAATATTTTCCGAGAGTACAACCTTCTTGGGAATCATGGCTGTTCCTGACCGAGAGCATAGGGCTTTAAGGAACAACCTTCCGAGAAATTCAAACTACTCCTTTGGGTTTCCTTTTCACTCCGCAACTTTTTACGAACGTCTTAAATGTTTTCCGAGAGTAAAACCTTCTTGGGAATCCTGGCTGTTCCTGACCGAGAGCATAGGGCTTTAAGGAACAACCTTCCGAGAAATGCAAACTACTCCTTTGGGTTTCCTTTTCGCTCCGCAACTTCTTACGAACGTCTTAAATGGTGTCCGAGAGCAGAACCTTCTTGGGAATCTTCGCAGTTCGTCATTATATCTTGGGGTCTACCATTAGCCTTAAAAACAAAACCTCACACAACTGAATGGACTGTATGGACTTATTGCTGACCTTCTCTGTCCTTTAGGACAGCAACTCAAGTACATTAGGTAGGTAATCAATGTTTATGATACTTCAGCTTACGCCTGCCCCACAAACACCACATGGAGCGATGATTTTGTTGACTTATAGACTCGACGCCACTGCAAAGGGTTTTTTTTTTTTTTTTTGTATTGTTCTCCTTTTGGGTTATCCTATTTTTAAAAACTCCTTCATTTAACATCTCACAGGGAATCGACAAAAAAAGAACCTCCCGACATAAATACACCCTTCTGACTCCCACGCACAAGTCCTCACTTAATAAACGCTCAAACAAAATCCACACACAGCTTACTTGGAACAATAATGACTTACTTAAATTCCTTCCAGCTAAACTCCTTTAAATTGGGATAATGAACAAAATCCGAAAATAATTGCGCCGAGATTCAGAAAGAAAAAAATCCCATCTCGAATATAATACTCCCAGTAACCAAGGCAGTTTGCACGAGTAAGCCCGACCGGCGCACCCTTAAACGTTAAACCCTCTCATATTCAAATACAATCAAAACTCCGTTCAGTACATTTTTTATCCAAAAATGTATTCGATTGGCTTCATTGACTGAAACACACGTTAAGTGTGCAAATCCTTGCTGCAAGCTGACAATAGCAATTTTCGTCTGCCCAGTGGGGAGGGTTCTCAATTTAAGAAGTTAGCTTTAAGGTGGCCCCAAGAGTGTGTGCCGTGTGCCGTGTGCCTTGTGAACGGAAAAGGTAAATGTATGTGGATTTGGATTCATGGATTCCTTGGAAAGGATTTTAATTGCAGTCTCATTTAAATTTTGCTTGAAATTAAATTTCGAGGAAAAATCGAGGGGGTCTCGCTCCCTTTGATGAACATGGCCCCACATAGCGTGCAGACTTCCGGCAGCAGCAGCAACAGTAGTGTTCCATATTTAAATCGAAATCCTGTCTAAGGATAATAATTATTTTCGTCATCAAGCGAAGCAGAAATTCCGGTTAAATTAATTTCTATAGCCGTACGCCGTACAGCGTACAGTGGAGCAAGAAGGTTTAGTAACAGCCGTAGCCATAGGGAGCAGGTTCAATGAAATGTCCTTCCCCCATTCGGCCTGCCTCCAGTGCGGGAATGTTCAAGCAGAAAGTGCACATACTCCGATAGAGTAAAACGGTGCAAAGGGCATGTAGTGGCATGTGGCATCCTGCCATCTGCCGTTGTCGCAGACCCCGACAGTCATTGCCATTCCGGTTGTATTGTATGTGGAACTTGTGGAACGTATAGGGGCTCGAAACTTTTGAACTTGCATTACAGTCAGTGGAGGGTGGTAGTCAGTTTGTGCCGTCAGGATTCCGGCCGACTTGGTAGTCGCATTGTTTTAATAGAATTTCTATTCAACGGCGATTGGACTGCGTGTGTGAGTGCGTGTGTGTGTTGCACATCCTGTTCTCGAGGGCATGAAATGAAGTGTGATTTACGCACTCAATATGAAGGCAGGATATTTATAAACGAACAAGGAGATTCCCTTCTTTTTCCATTATTATTGCCAACAAATTCACGGACAGGGGGGACATTAAAGTCCTTTAAGAGTCATTTTCCATTTTCCCCTTTTGTAGCATATACCTAACAAGGTATGCCTGTGGTCATTTATCATCCAAATGTGTCGTATAAAAATCGTAATCAGATTTTGAGGCTGAAATATGTTTGCATATATCCTTTTTGCTAGCGTCTTTCTTTCGCTCTCTTTCGATTTGAATTCAATTTTTCGAGACTTGCCGCCTAAACTGGCCAAACGGGTATGTCGACAACATCGACGATGTCCTTTCTTTATTTTCGATGAATGTGGGTTTTTTTTTTCTGCTCCCACTAACGTTATCCTTTAACTGCCATTAAGTGGGTGATATATGTTCTTGTGGACATTCTTATACTGCACCAGTGGGCGAACATGTGTGTGTGAGTATTTGAAATATTTGCATTTGTGAGGTCAAAGGAAGCGATTTCTTGCTGCCGTTCATCGTCCTTTTTAAATTGTTCGATATATTTCCTATCCTTAATGTTTCTTGGAGGTTTTTTTTTTTTTTTTTCTTCTCTTACTTTGTTTGGTGTCGTCTCTATGGTCTCAGCCTCGATGAGGGATATTATGGATTAGGACAAGGAGTGCGGATGTGAGAGGAAATTGTGTGGACGAACTTTTATGCTTTTTAAGTACTTTTGAATGCGGGTGGAGGAGGGTGGACAATAAAACTGATATCGTCGATTGAAAAGTGCAAAATTTACAGCTTATCGGGGGGTTGGGGAATGCGGAGTGGCTCCCTGGGTCTTTTGTGATGTGTTTTATGTAGTATTTCGTCGACACGGGTGGGGGCTGAACTATTAAAGAGATTTTTTTTTTTTTTTGCTGCGCCGTTCTTAATATTCAATTTCAAGTATCAGTTTGGGAATAGACAATAAAACGGTCGTAAAGGGTCCTTGTTTGGAGTTTTTTTTTTTTTTTTTTTTCTTCAGAGGGGCCCGGATAACAGACGTCTCGATCACTTTTATGGGCAACGAGATTGGACCTTTCCAGGCGAGAGTCATATCGGTGATGGAGTTTTCTAAAATAATAACGAAATAGCAAAGGACTTTGGTGAAATGGATACATAATGGCGTCATCGAGACAAGGTAGGTAGGTACTTGCGCGATTATGTTATAGAAAATATGGTGTGCTGCAGTGTGTTTAGATGACAATGGGCGAGGCTCGGGGCATATCGGACAAAGGCGACCCTGCTGATGGGGCTTTATTTCTTTGCGATGAAAGTGTTTTAAATTTTAGGCGGAGGTGGAGTGTTTTATTGAAAAGAGGAACACTTGGGAATGATGTGGTGATAAAAATCAGACCAACAAAAGTAAATATTAAAAAAAGAGAAAAATTCTTTAATATAAAAACCTTTATGTAATATGGGTTGTGAAAAGAAAGATTTTGGAGTACGCCAGGTTCTTACTTTATACCAAGGCTTAATACCAAGTCGAACCTGGTTAATTGGAATCTATTTGCCCATTTATTTCAGTCTCACTCATAGAGGTATTCCAATTACCCAGTTTCTAACTTGTCCAGGTAAAGAGCCAATATTTACTTCCCTTAAAAAGGCCTTCAAAATAAAACGTGGTTGGGCACAAGCACATACAAAAATTTGTGGCGACAAATGGCAGAGATGTTGTGGTATTTTTTTTTAAATGTTGGGGGTAAATTTGACCCATTTACCGCTCAATGGATCAATGCGGTGTCGATTGATCAACGTGCCTAACTTTTGGATGATTGATACTGTCGAACTTCGTTTTCGCATGACACTCGGATATACCTATGCGAATGCCGTATCTACTGATGATCGTTTTTTGTTTTGTATATTTTTTGGGGAATTTGAAAGAATTGTTTTTTTTTTTTTTTTTTTTTGAAAATTTTGCAACTCTCGAAAAATGATGATAACTATAAAATGTCTTCAAAGCAGACGTCTACACGTACAATTTTCTTAAAGGACCTTCTTAAAACATAAACCATTCAGAAGTGCAGTCATCATCGGGAGTCCTGCGGTATTCCAAACTTATCATTCCGCACTTAACAATGCGGTCACCCGAAACCACTTGCAACTACTCCCATTTTGAAATGGGTAACTCCTCGACTCAATTCCCCTTCGCAGCGGACAATCTCATCATCATTTAGACATCCATCCATCAGCCAACCTGAAAGCAACTCCCTCCACGAAACCAGCAACCAAGGCATCTCAACTCATCCACTAACATCGTCGTTTGGTGCAAGTTTACCGACTTCATTTGCCACCCCATTGATTGCCCTCAAAAATCTGCTGCAATCCGTTGTATATATTTAATATCCTTTGGAGTGTATTCCACTCCGACCCTTTAACCGCATCGCGGAACCCCTAAGGGATGGAAATGCACTCACAGTGACGGCAAATGAAGAAACAGCCAAGGAAATGTAATACACACGTTTGAAAACACGATCACGACCACGTTTGATGATTAAGGACGTGGCCCTCTCCCTGACATCTCTCTATTATCGAAACCACGCCAGCGATAAGTGTAATAGTTCCCGACTAACTGCCGACACAACAGCCAACCCCCTCCTATTCTGCACAGCATTTTGAAGAAGTTCAACTTCCTCAACTTCCTCGACTTCCTCCACTTCCTCCTTCGACTTCATTGGTGAGTATTTTGTTGAAAATCGGAAGGATATTGGGACCCAATAAATACTGCTTTCATCTGGACCATTTTTCGCTACACAGAAGTAGTAATTGTATCGCGTGGCGGCGTCGCTTTGCAGTGGCAGTGTGCGCCGCACGCTCGAGTGGTATCCTTTTGCATCGATATCTGGGAAGAAAATTTTACAACTGCGGGAAGTTAATCCCTCTGGTGACAGGCGGCAACACAAAAAAAAAACGAGAACATGAAATAGGGTGCAGCACCCAGTACCCAGCTGGATACCCGTTTTATTGCTTATTGCTTCGCAACCAAAGAAGAACGACGACAATTCCCTACTGGTAGTCCCCAAAATCGATGCAAAAGTCGAATGGGGCGAGAGAGCAGTAGAATTCAGCACACGGAACCGCAGCGTAACCACCACGACCGCGTTAGCGTGCGCGCTGTTACCATACCGAATCCGAAACGAAAATGTCTCCATTTCTTTGGTTTGCTATTATTTTTCGTTGCGGGTTTTACGATGACAAATCACAATGGGTGGCAATTATTGTGTACGCAGGGAGCAGGAGAAGAACAGAAAAAAAAAACACCAACGGAACTCTCCATTCCACGGAAGGATTTATATGCGACACCTATTGTCAGAAATCTAATTTTCTATCACATTCTTTTAAAAGTTAATACGTGTTATTTTTTATGTGGTTTACAGTGTCCTGATGGAGCCTGGGCAGGGTCACTAGGATATGTGTGGACATACATATATATATGTCTTTTCAGAAAATAGGTGTTGTCCTTTCGAGTCACGCACGGTGTCCGGACACCAGCGGAGTCCATCTATAAAGAATTTGCTCTGGCTGAGGAAAAGGATTCCATTGTGCGGAACCCGATATCTTAGTCAGAGGAATCCAATTATTTTAAGGATTTCTTATCGACATCTGAGAGTGTTTTTGTAAAAAGGTTCAATTAATTTGATTTGTCAACAGTTTTGTTGTATTCACAAGGAAGAGGATTTTTTTTTCCTAATTTATGAATGTGATTAGATTACTTCGCGTGGTGTGGGTGGGTTGTATTCGAAAAAAAAAAAATTGAACGATATGAAAGGACGAGGGAACATGGTGAGCAGTGGGCACATATTTGGGTCAGTTGGTAAATTGAATTGAATTCGATGTGTCAGGCCGAGCAATTGGGGGGTTGATGGTTGGGTATTTTTATTTTGACAAAAAATTTATATAGACAGAGACAGCTTTATGAGCCCTGGGTTGGTATCTCCGATTTTCAGCTAGTTAATGAGGCATTTCCTCTAAGGAATTGTAACCCTACAATGAGCGATATATTGACAAGGTAAACCGATTTTACAAGCCTCTACTGAGCTCTGGCAGAAGTCACGATCTATACAAAAAAATAAAAAAATAATCACGATCTATACATGGTTCTAAAAGTGAGCTTTTTCGACTCTTTGCAACTTTAGTAAAATGGTCATAACTTTAAAATATCTTCAAATCAGACGTGTGTACGTAATTTTTTTTAAAGGACCAATTTTTCCAGTTAAAACATAAACCATTCAGAAGTTTCATCATCATCGGGCCCCCACGGTATTCCAAATTTAGAATTCCACTTCACCATGCGGCTATCCGAAAGCACTCGCAACTATCATTTTGAAAAAAGCGACTGCTCGCCTCCAAATCAGACATTTACTATAGTACACCTTCAAAATACTCCACACTAGGATTAGGATCATGAGGGAATTGAAGGAAACAAAGAGGCTAATTATTTAGCCAATAAAGGCTTGATTGCCTGCGAATCCATAAGACATAGTTGGTCTTGAGGAAGACGAAACAAAAGGTATCATCAGCTACTTTAAGGGAAGTATGGAGACTTTACTAGCCGAAACCGTTTTCTGTGAGATATGTTCTATTTCTAGGTCAAAAAGACTGACTAAAACTCTATAACTTTCCACTCTGCCGATTCATAAGTGCTGGCTGCCACTGCAGGTTGCCACAGTTCTACAAGCTTGACTTGACCTCGCTTTAGTAAGTCAGAGGCTTACGAAAAATTGAGTCAGCGAGCCGAAAGAATGGCTGCACAAGTGCACATTCACAATCTGCTGGTTTCTATAAATGAAATGCAAATCGCTCAAGACTGCTCTTTGGTCCAAAATAAATCGATTTAGGCTCGAACACAGTTCCGAAACATTGAAATCTCATTTACAAAGTGAGGGTGGAACAGCCGAAATTTTACGAATCTTGTTCACAAAAGCTTCGGTATATAAAAATATAGTCCTTCCTTCCTTCCTTAACAACCGATTATTTTTGGTGCACCCGGCTCAATAGAAGTGCAGCGTTTTGATGACGTTGGACTCTTTTTTCCTAAGAAAGCAATTTAAGGCTGATATCGTGCGAACATTCCCGAAATTATTCAGTCAAATTTAGGACGTTATTTATCGAGCTGTCCGTCAGATAAAGCCTCCAAAATTGAGCGACTGCGACTGCATTTGAACTATTTTCTAAATATTAAAAAATATCAAACAGACAGTGGCTACATTTTTACACTCCTTCCAAAGAACCTTAAAAATCCTAAGCCGTTTGTACCATCAAGATGAATTTTGTATCTGTGGGACGAATGGAAGGGATCTACATTCTACAAGTTTATGCCGAGTCCAAACGGCTAATTGAGGAGCTTTTTCATGACTTGTCAGACGTTCGTGAGAGGTGGGATCAGTGGAAAAAAAAACCTTAAGATGGAACTTTTGCCTTTTCGGGAAACGAACTTGGGACCCCTCGCTTAGAGGTCCAAAACAACAACCATTAAGCCACTGATCCTACCTTTCTCGGATTAACCCCCAAAAGGTGTAGCTTTACATTTTTGGATTAACCCCGGAAAATATTCAAGCGTTTTGTACAGATTCAAGTTTGATTCCACTGCCAAATTGTTCCAAACAACTTTATTTATCCAGTCGTTTGAGCACAGCTTCAAATTGAAGACCCCTTGAGTTCCTCCCGAAAATAAACAATTTCGGGAAGTTAGCTTAGCATCATGGTCCAATATGCATCTGTTTGACAAACTTTTTATTTCTTTAAACCTCAATTGAAGTCGTTGAATAGTTTGGCTATACCTGAGAAGGTTTCTAGCGCCTGGTGATGGAATGGACGACGGGATTCAAATCAGAATCAATGTTGTAGCTAGGTAGCTGCCTTTGGTACCCTAAATGTAACTTGGAGTTTCACTTACACGCTTGAGACTATTTACAAGTCGCTGCTTAAGATTTTCAGCGTCAAGACACGAGCCGTTGCCAATGAGTACTTGGCTGTTAGTCCAAGTCCAATTCGGGACAGACAAACGAGCCAGTAACACTTCAATGACAGATAAACTTCTGCAGCAGTTTCTATGCCTTTCCTGCAGGTTCAACACGTCAAAAAGTCAAATAGTTAAGAAATAACGTTCCACATCCTAACCTCCATTCATGAAAGTGAATCAATTGTCCTCAAACGTTTCCGAAGTCTCTCCAAACATTTTCGCTTGGTGCAGTAATTGAAAAGCTTTCTTTAAAAAAAAAAAAAAACCTTTTAGATAAACAACAAAGAAAAAACATTAAAAATCCCCTCAACATTAAGCAACACATATGCTACCCCTATTCACCCCTCACCCCTAATTTTGATTTAGTCAACAAAAGAGGGGATCTTAGTGAGTCCTTAAAATTTGTTATCCCCCCAACAGTAAGCAACACATGCTACCCCTAGTCATATAGTTTTGATAGTCAACCGAAGGGGGGGCATTAGTGAGTCCTTAAAAATTGTTAAACATTCTTTGTTGGCCCAACAAAAATCCAGCTTTAAGCAGAAAGGCTCGGTACAGAGTTAATAAGTAAAAAACAAAACAGGAGGACATACAGAAAAATATCACCACCACCGATGTACACGTAGTCAGCCGTGAAATGTGAAAAACCCTCGGGAAGTAAAAATAATAAAGCATGCTTTCACTTTTTTTGTTTCTGTAACATGATGAAAAATTACCAAGGATAAGCCGTTGTCCTCAAATACACACGTGCATGGGTATATACAGTTCAAATTAAATTTAACACTCTCCCACTCTCTGGCGAAACTCTGGCTTATCCGCCAAAAAAAAAAGCGGGCGTGTACCAAAATCTAAAAGACTAAAGTCCACTAAAAGTCCCATCGTCGTTTTTTTTTATTTTCGTCCCCCTAAATATCCTTTTATGTAAATTTCCACATTGTATGCCGAACAAAATAACGAAAAACTATTACAACCGAGAGTGTAAAAGCATTTCTGTTCTCTGTCCACATTTTTACAGGATACAACCGACTATAGAGTATAGAGGATGCAACGAAGGATATTATTGCAATTTTCCTATAACGAAAACAGATTGCATCCCGTTTTGGGTCTGACACAAAAAGACAGAAGAAACTCGGGCGCAAAAAAATTGCAACTCTGTGAAACATTAAAAGGAATAAAAACAGCCAAACCGAAGAGGATTCACGAGTGATGTTGCATGCTTTTATGAGCATCCTTTTTTTTCGTCTTCATCCTACCCGCCCGCATCCCGCACTCTTTTCGGGTTATTGCAACCAAACTTTAACACCAAAACACTATGTTACAGGACATTCAAGTGCAGGAGAATAAAAAAGGAAAAGAACTGCATCAGCACGGTATGTATGGCAAGGACGAACTACATTCTCGCAGATATGGCGCCCAGCGTCTGATATATGCGCCAATAATACTGATTTATGTATTTGCCCTCGAATGGCTTCTTGCTGGCTGTTGTGGCTGCGGTACACGATGCTTTGCCTCTCGTTGTTGCTTCATCTTCAGTATTCAGTTGGATGCTGCCCCCCCCCCCCCCCCTTTCCTTCCATAGTCTACTTTCAGGCAATTGACCTTTACTCGGTTGGTTGGATTGAAACAAAAATAAAAAATGTATATAACTTTTGCGTGGTTCATAAAATTTCATTATGTCCTTAATTCCTGCAAGGATACTACTCGCATAGATTCGAGTGCTCCTCATCATTCGCGCACCGTCGGTCGTCGCACACCTTTTGGGAAGTTTTGCCAAAGTTTTGCCGATTTTTTTTTTGTTCCTTCCGCAGTCATCCTTATAATCCTCCAGCTCCGGCCAATCGTCCTTGCGATATGAAAATATTAGCCAGATAAAAATTAATTAACTGTATAATTCTTTGGCCAATAAACAAGAGAGCATGGAAACCAGCGGCAGTGCCAGTGAATGGAAAACAAAAGAAGGCAAAAAAATCTCCGGATTACCGTTCGAAAGTCATCATCATCCCCTCGGCGGGAGTCCTACTCGCAACTTATTCACAATTTGGAATTAATTTCCTGGATAACATTTTTATGCTCCTAACGTCGGTGTTATACGACTTAATAAACAACAATTCACTCCAGCGGCAGTGGCAGCGGCAGCGCCAGCGCTCGCCATGGCATCGCCAGGTACTGTGCTGGCTATGGCTACTGATGTGCGGTGGCGTTATTAGGTTTAATTTTAAGGATGATATCCGAGAGGTATTAAGGATACACGCAATGCGCCAGCTGTAATGGTATCTATAAAAAAGGACGATGAAGTGGAAAAAATTACAAATTGGTATTCTCGCTCTCGCATCCAGTTTGATGGAGAAATCATTTTATTCTTTTTACCTACCTTATGCTGAAACTCCGCTGGGAGACAGCGACAGAAAGAGACCGAGAGAGAGAGTGGGCGAGATGGAGTCGGCTTGCAACAACACTTGAAACTTTTTAATGATGTCGACAGGATTTTTTATTTTCTCCTCCAATTTCCAGATTTTATTTACCTGTATCACCTCAAGGGAAAACATATTTTCGGAAGTTGGCCTGTAATAAGTTTCGGGCTCATGAGAGGACTTGTTCCACTTGACGGCTAAATGGTAAATGGTTCAAGTACTTACGAGTTGAATTGAAAGGAAAATTAAGGGAATGTTGGGCGGTATTTTGGTTTTTTCTTCTTCTTTTTTTCGCCGAGCAGCATAATTGACGTGGAAAGGATTTCATTTTGGTAGTGAGGGCAAGAAGGGTTTAAGCTTTTTTTTTTATCTTTTTGTGTAGTTTTCTTAGTCGAAATTGTAATAAGCCGTGATCGAAGTTCGCCTTTGTAAACTTGGTGCGCTTATATAGATGAGTGCCTAATTTAGCTTACTGACTTAAGTGTAGTTCAGGGTGGACCAAGATCTCAACAAACAGATCCCTCCGTTCAGCTCCGACCTTCCCTAGCCACCTTCAGGAGCGCCAGTTGCTGTCCGGCAAACGTAAGACCCTCCACAGTTTTTTTTTATCTACTTGATATGCAGGTCCGAAATGCCTCACTGATACCAGTACTGTAATCATAAATTTTGGACTTTAGACCATAGTTATAGGTAGTCCACGAGAGCGACAAAATAAGCATCTTTGTACACCCCAGCTGTCACACTTTTTATACCCATGTACGTATGAGCAGTAAAATTTAGGGCGTACGGACAAGAATAGTTTTCTCTGTGTGGGCTAAATTTTGCTGTTCATAAAAATGAGTACATACAAATTGAGAACAAGGCTTCAGAAAGACTGCTAAGTGTTTTTGCAAAGTCTCAAACACCGACTTGGCCCAAACAGCATTTTAGGTTTCAAAGTGTTGACCAACAATTTCGGACGTCTTCTAAATTCTGATCGTAAATAAAAAATAATGCAACACAAGTTGGCACAGTATTTTATAGGTTTCAAAATTTTGACCAACGATTTCTGATGCATTACACTGAAAATTTGTAGTGAAAGAGATACCAATTCTGGTCGAAAATAATAAAAATTACAAGACAATTTGGTACAGCATTTTAGGCTTCAAAATTTTAACCAACAGTTTCGGACGTCTTACCAATTCTGGTCGTAACTAAATAAAATACAACACAAGTAGCAATTTTGAATAAAAGATCGCGTCGGAAAGCGAAAATAGTACGGGATGAAATTTAGCGAACTTCGCCAGAAAGTAATTACATATTTCAATTTTGATCAGAATCGATTTTTAGTCAAAATTTGTAAATTAAATTCAGAACGGATATTCGCAGTATTTTGGTGCATAAGTTCTTCAGAATTTATATCCAAAAAGGGGGCAAATTTTGTACTTAAAATTTGGTTCAAATTTTTTTTAAAATATGGAAATTTTAACCCTCGGTGCTTTTTTTCAACTCGCTGGATACCTACCTAGAAAAGTCAGATAACCCTCCTCATTACTTTTATTACAGCAATTCGCTCTCACAAATGAGTCCTATACATATCTTCCCGCAATGAAAAAAACCCTAAGTAGCCCAACCCTGCTTAGTTATCGCTCATTAATTAACCAAAAGCCGATTGCATATCTCGCACAGCCAAATGAACTGGATCCATTTCACAAAGACACAAACGAAACAGTCGTGTAGTCCTGCAAATAAAATCAAAAGGACGAACTCCGCGGCAAAAGTAAATTAATTCCGATATAATCCCTGACACTCAAATTATAACCTCATTAAACGAAAAAGTCCTCGGAAAGATTAAAAGGATTTTTATCCCATGTCCCGTTGGTTTTTTTTTTTATATATATACTACTCAAAAATTCCCTTTTGTCCTGTGCCGAGAGTGGCTGATGTCAATACTCCCACTGCGCTGTGGCTGCTGCTGCTGCAGGACGACGCAAAAACGAAGGAAAACGCCGCGCTGCGTCTCCGAGATGAGCGCGAAGGACCAGAGAAGAATGGAATCAGTTGACCCGCATAAAATTAATGAGCTTTATTGTTTAATAATTTATACTCTCCAGAGAGTGCCGCAACAGCATTGGCAACATCTGTTTCCATACCATTCCAAGAAATCTCCTTCATTTGTGGATTAACGATTAAAAACAACAAAAGCGCCAAGGAGTATGGCAAATAAATTAAACACACCCGGGCTGATGGGATATTTTTCCTTTTCTTCCTTTTTTATTTTTTATTTTTTGTTGTGTTGGTGCCATCATTGGTTTTGCATTTTCTCGTATATCCTGAATTAATAAGAAATTGATGATGGCGTGAGCCTTAAAAGCAAATTAATATTTTACCTCTGAACAAAGGATCACAGCGAAACTTCGAAGCGGACCGCACCCCCCCAATCATGAATAATCCAATGCATTGCATCAGTTTGCAGTTGACCCTTGCGTGTGTGCATAGAGAGGGGCGACAGCGAGACCTTAATGCACCTTTCGCAATTTATCCCAACAACAAAAAATTAATTTATAGCAAATAAAAGGCAACACAAAAAAATATATACGAGTATTGTGGAACAATGTCAATTATTTCAGGGAATGGCGATGGACATGTACGGAGGACAAAAGGATCCCCATCGATTCGGAAAAATAAAATAAAGAATTAAATGAAATATTTTCGTGGGTGGCTATGTTTACACTCGTTGGCTGCCTCTGATGGCGGCGGCCAGGACAACGAATCGTTTAAAGGGACATTTTTATTTTGCATTTTATCAGGATGATGTTACACGAGTGTGGCTACAAGCGTGGGTCGCGGAAACAGCTGTTGAAGCTGTGATTCATGTTTTTTTTTTTTTTTTTGAAAGCCTTAACGAGTACGGAAGTGCATGCGCCTCCCTACATTGGGTATATGTAGCCGCGTAATATGAAAAGTGACATGTGACTTTTATATCTTTGGATGGGGCGGTTTTTATTATTTCAGCAAAGTGACATAAACTTTTTCAACTTAATTCGCAAGATGAAAATTCAATCAAAATTTTAAGTCATCCGTAAGACCAGCATCAGTTTGACTTGAGAGGCTTTTTAACTTTACAGCTGAAGGGCCACATGTCTACCGATACTGCTTTATATTCAGAAGGGACTTACGCAAAAGTATCCGTTTTTTATTGAGTCGACCAAATGCAGTTTTGACTGCAGAACTTCCACCGGAGGGGGTCTTCGAAAAATTGGTTTTAGTAAAATCATGATAGATCTTCTGTGTTCGAGAAACTTTATAGTCGGATAGAAGACCAGCACCTATATATAATTATTAGGGCGATACACCCACGGAGGTATATCCACATTTAAAAAATAAAATAAGTTCAGCTTAGAAAGGTAGACGATGGACATGGAACATCATGAAGCTCGATAAATGGTTAAAATGAGCTATGAGGATGCCAACCCTAGATAATAAGCATTTTACAGCTCATGGCTGATTTCCAATGAGTAAGTTAATTATTTACCGCTACTGCCTTCCATTTACTATCGCTTTTCCATTGATCGGAGTTTGCATAGCAGAATATAAGAAGTTTCACCTCAAAAAAAAATAAGAAGTCGAGCGACAGGTCCAAGGGCTGTCCCTTTTTCGTTTCATTGAAGTTTGCTGCTAATCCTTACTGCTAGCATTGAGGTCCAATGATTGTAGCTTTTTCATTTCATCGGAGTTTGCTCAACAGAACATACCTACCTAAGAAGTTTCACCTCAAAAGAACAAAAAATAAGTCGCGCTGTACGAAGTCCAGGGGCTGTCGCAATTTGGTTTTCTCTAAGTTACTAACTTCGAAACTACTGTCCAACATGTTATAAGAAGTCCTACCTCAAAAAAAAAGGGAAAGGAAAATAGTCGATAGGTCCAGAGGCTGTCGCATTTTCGTTTCATCGGAGTTCAGAATTAGCGTCGAAAATTTGTTGGCTCTAATTTCTGAATTATCTACTGCCACAAGTCCTAAGAAGTTTCGTTTGAAAAAAAAAAGATATATATATAAGGACTACCGCTGGAGTAGAGATTCTCCAACTTCGGCAACCGTATAGTCTGAAAAAATGCAGGTACTCGCCCAAATTTTTAGAGCAGCTCGATATGACATGGTTGAGAGCACACAGGATTTGGTCAGAGAAGGGTATGCTTGGATAAGCATGGGTCGAACCGTCCATAGGAAAGTACACGACTTCAGCTGATTTAAGAAGTTTTCTTCATATCGGTTTTAGTCTCCTACCTGCCAGACTCTTTGAAAGCCTACAACCAATCATAAATTACCCGATAGGACCATTTCAGTGGCGTTTTAGGGCAGAAAAGTAATTCCTTAAGCCCTGTTCCGCTTTAAGTTAAAGTAGCACTCATGTTGTATTCGAGGTATAAGAGATCTCCGAAAGATCCTTCGATGTCAAATTGTTCATAAGGCCTTTTAGACGGTGGTCATCCAGGAGGTCCAATTTCGAATGACCAAGACATGTAGATTAGGCTCGATCTCGCTTCAAACAAAGTTTTCCAAAAGAGCAACAATTGTTGCTGTAGCCTCTTACCATAGATCTTTCCTGACAGACAGTTTGTAAGGGCGCCATCCATAAGGTAAAACTTGGACGACTCGGACACGTAAGTTGGTCCCCATCTCATTTCAAACAAAGTTATCCACGGCAACTTCCTCTGGCCTCTTGCTATATATAGAACCTTCCTGACAGAGAGTTTAAGGCGTCAAGCCTTATAATTAAATGGCCTATTGTCTTCGGCTTTTCTAGAGTTAACTTGACTCGGAAACTTCCCCATGAATATCCCAAGTGCTACGTACAACATGAGACAGTTCGCACCGTCCTGTAAGACAACTTGATGTCAATACCCGAACTGTCGATTTCCTCCCGAATAAGGTTAGGTTAGGTTGAGTGGGGTTGTGAGATCGTTACAAAAGACCAGCCACCAATCACCACCAGCCTCTTTATCAAACCGGTACCGCTCCCCGTTCTCAACTTCTTGGTGACGATAAAATAAGACCTTTTGAGCCGTTTTTCCCGCTAACTTTCTATACCTCAGCAGACATTTTCCAATGCCCTGTGAGTTTTTGACTCGTAGAGCTACCTTTCATGTCTTCTTCGAGTCTTTACGTCCTTTTCTCTCAAAATCTAAAACAAACTAAAAAATAAAAGAAATGCAAATCACTCTCTTCGCAATCGCCGTAGCCTCTACGCACACTCTAGGACAATCTTCGACAAATTTTCCATCAGCCTACGGCTCCCGTGCGTAAACCAAACTTTCCCCACAGCGGCAAAGACCACCAAGCCTCCCAACTGTTAGCCTGCCTACACACTCCCACATCCCACACATGCACTCGTATTTAATTTAATTTCCTCGCCTTTTCCCTTTTTGAATTTTGTCAAAAAATCATGTGGAACCTATTGCTCATCGAAATGAAATTCACTGTTTGCATTTCCTCAGCCAAGTTGGTGCTGGCATAAATGACTGCCATGTAGCGATAGTCGGCAGAAGGCCAAAGGAAAAGGACCCCTGCCGCCGCCAACGGGTAGCCGCAGTCGTTGACGATCACAAACAGATACAATTTTTTTTTTCTATACGCCGGGTGAGGGGGGCGGGGGGGCCATCCCACCGAAATAGGCACTTGAGTAAATTAAATGAAAATTGTTTAATTTTTGAAATGAATGTAATTGAATTAACGGCGCGCTTGTGTGGATGAGCGAGTGGATGCGAATGCTGGGCTACTGGTAACGCGTATAATAAACAAATTCCTACTGTGCGGAAACAAAAGCCTCTCCACAATTGTGTACGGTGGTGTTTGGTATTTGCCCTGCAATCTCCATCTCCATCAAGGACTTTTACTTTGAGTTGAGTATACAAGTCTACTCCCTATCGGCTGGATTCGGTTATACGCTCTGGTGTATATTATGCCTGAAGGTATGTGTGTAAACAAACAATTAATCGATTTAATTTCGAGCCTCTCGGGGGGTATTTGTTGCAGTTGTTATTTGGCAGAGACTGTCAGTGGGGACAGTGTTGATGTTGATATGGCCGAAGACTTGAGGTTTAATTTAAACTTGACGGAGATGGAGAGCCTTTTCGAAAGGAATGGGCACGAATCGAATAATGGGGAGTGCGTTGATTTCATTAGGGACATGGATTTACATTGATTAAGTGTTTCACGACCAGTAATAGAAGGAAGGACGAGGGATTTAATTCGTTGTTCTGTTCGTTTTCATTAGGGACTTGCGAGGGATTGTGTATTTCAGTTGCGGCTTTGGTTGGAGCGGGCTGCCAATGATAGCATCTGCGTTGGTCGATACCTGCCATTAAGCGTCATGTGTCATGTCCACTGACCATTTCTAGATGTTGCCATGTTGATTACAAAACCCAAAGGATGCGCTTATGTGGTGTCAAAAAAAAAGCAAACGGTATCACACTCGATCGGGGCTAAAGGATGTGGGGTAACCTAGGGTACGGTACAACAACAGTGGTTAAGAATGCCTTGACAAAAAGGAGTAGCTCGCAGTGAACCAACAACTGCAACTACAGCCACAACTCACTCGGCGAAACCCCCATCATTCACAGTTCTGCTAAATCCCGTTGATCCGCCCGCAAATTACCCCATACCTCCAGGGTTCATGTTTATCGGTTATCCATACGAAAAGCCATCTGTAAATAGAAACCCATTTTTTGATCCTATTCTCTGCTTTCAACAATTCAATGCACTCAGTCATTCATTTCATTTTTATACAGCAAATCCACCACCAAACAATATCCTTCTCTCCGATGCGGATGTGAAAATCCCTTCGACATCCTTCGCCATGGTGTGGAGAAAATAATCAAATGACATCCGATTCGTCTTCAGTTCTCAAAGCATCAACTAGCTGCCGGCGAATGCGGAATATCTTCATCTTGTATAAATGTACACTATCTGCTAGGATGCTGCTTGGGTTATTCACAATCTCCTCCGCAAGGACAATGCATCAAGACATAGGGCACAAGGCAGCGAGCATAAGGCGTGCACACATAGATCACATGAAGCAAATAGTATGATAGTCGCGCGCTCGCGTTGTCTTCCTTGATCTCATCAATTTTTCCAGGACTCTAATGTGAACGAAGGAGACCTGTCATGGCAGAGGGAATCAATAAGCACTGAGGGTTGAGTTCGGTTGAATGTTGATTTATTGAAAACACGACCCCTCGACGGGAGAAGGAATTTCTTGTGTTTCTTTTTTAACAAAACATCTCCAAAGAGAAGGAAATTGCAAGTGCGATAAGTTCCACCGGATCGGGCAGCCCCCACCCACCACAAGGCTATAAAAATGAATATATATCTGTATCTGTCTGTTCTGCAATTCAATGTGAGGATAAATAATTGACAAGGGTGGGCATGAGTGGAGATAGCAGCGAACTTTTCTCGAGCGATTGCATTTTTTTGCTGCCATCCACCCTCTTATGGTGTATACTCGTACATCTAAATCAAGCGAGCAAATTTGATGGCCAGTCCAACCCCCTGCCCGCACCCAATGCTGTATAGACATTTCGATATTGGGTCTTGTATAACATGCCCTCCATGTTCCGGTTAGATAATAAAAATAGAAAAGGCAAGAAGAAATCACCCCCCGTACCGTCTTAAGCAGAAATAAGTAATAGGATATGTCAAGATCTCACCCTTGGTCAGGGCTTTTGACGAGTGTCGGGTGCGGGGGGCTGGTCGTCCAAGAACTTTTGAGACTTACTTATCGCCCGGTAGCCATGTTTTCGATCGACCCCAAGTCGTAAACGTCGCCCCCAACCGCCGCACCATCAGCCGGATTGCAATCTTTATGGACTTGGTTTCGAACTCAATTGTGGAAGCTAATTTAAAATGCTGCACTCGTTAGATTGGTAGCTACGCCCGCCGCCGTCGTCGACGCCGTGTCCATCCAATACGTTGTTGCTGGTTATGTGCAATTATGAGAAGGGGGCGAAAATGATGCAAGTTCGGAAAATTGAATCACAGTTTTTGGAGAAATAAATTGCTTCCACCAGCAGCACCGTTGGAAATTTTGTTACACACCACCCCACCCAGGGGGATGAATCTCGGGTAGCATCTCGAGGTTGAATCGGCAATTAGAGGAAGAAGCTGCAGGGAAAAACTAATTCCCACTGGATGGGGGTGGGGGAGGGCGGTGACAGCGTTTTGTGTGTAATTAAAGTTCGCATTCAAGGATGCGTGCTTGGAAATGCTTAACACTGCTGGGGCTGGCACTGGGACACTCTCCTTCTGGTGAAGGTAAAGACGTCGCACGAGAACGAAACTTTTGTTGCACAATCGTGATTATCTCATTTGCAATCACATTTTGATGCACGTTGTAGGCAAAGGTTTCAGCTTGTGACGCAGCAAGGTAGGACGACTGATGGACATTTTGGGTTAATTGGTACGTTGCTCTGGGTTACGGGGAGGACTTGCTCACAAAAGATTTAATGAAGTTGTGCCGGAAGGACGGAGTTGTGGGCGGGAGAATTTCTGGCAGCCAATGCAAATAAGTTGAGTGCGGTAGGTGGTGTGGAACTGTCTTCTATAGGTAGGAAGTTGAAGGAGTCGCATTTTTACAGGGAGAGCCTCTTCAGAAGTCACAACTCCTTATTGCCTGTTGAAATGAAACTATAACATATCTTAGGTCGTGTTTCTGTTGGTCTTAGAGAGGATGCCGCTATCTTCTGTCTTCTGTCTTCAGACTTTTGACTATTATCTCTTACCTCTTGTCTCTTGTCTCTTGTCTCTTGTCTCTTGTCTCTTGTCTCCTGTCTTCTGTCTTCTGTCTTCTGACTTCTGTCTTCTTCCTTCTGTCTTCTGTCTTCTGTCTTCTGTCTTCTGTCTTCTGTCTTCTGTCTTCTGTCTTCTGTCTTCTGTCTTCTGTCTTCTGTCTTCTGACTTCTGTCTTCTGTCTTCTGTCTTCTGTCTTCTGTCTTCTGTCTTCTGTCTTCTGACTTCTGTCTTCTGTCTTCTATCTTCTGTCTTTTGTCTTTTGTCTTTTGTCTTTTGTCTTTTGTCTTTTGTCTTCTACCTTCTACCTTCCACCTTCCATCTCCCGTTTACTATTAAACTTCGAAACTGCAGCTCTCCCTAACCTTAATTCCGGCTTCAAAAACTTTCCCTTTTTATGTTTTCACAATCCGTCGGCTTTTCAATTATCCCTAACCACATACATACTTAGTTCAACCTAATCCCCGACTTACACTCAAGTTGCTCCTATCAGACAGCAAACTTTACCAACTCACTCATTGCCGCATATACAGTCGTTTGCCTCCAAAAATAGATAAAGTTTTCGCGAAAATCTCAAAAACATTATACAAATCGATCTTTGAAACAAAGAAGGACGAGTTGCAAAAAAAACACAAGTCAAGGAACACTGAACAACCTCCCAACTGACTGGTGAAATGCGCGGACCAACTTTAACAATAGTAAAACTTTTCTTATCGCTCATTTTGTAAATCGCGGACTCGTAACCACACTCACACACACACAAATACAGTCACGCAAGGGTGCACTCATTAAAGTTTTGTTTTTCATCATAGTGGGCGGCGGCGGGTTGGATTACATCTCTTGTCCTTCGATTTATGGAGGCCGATCGGCAGAACTCTGCAAAATGGCAGCTTGATGAGACTTGACGGTATAGTTTGGGTTTCCTTTTTTTTACATTTTTAAATCTATCAATTTTGTTGTCGTTTTTATTTCGCAGAACTTTAGCGAAATTCCTTCGCAATAAGTTTACATTAGAAATTTGCTTGAGCAACGAGTTTGGGTACCCCGCATCCTCGGTCTTGGTGATGAATCTCGCAGCTTCGTCAGTGGGAAGACGCGATACTCCTCAAGGGATGAGAAAGTCCTTATCAGCTTGTGGTTTGTGGGAAAAATTGTTAAAAACATTCGAAAGTTTCTGTTTGAATTTATAAACAGATAGCAACTATCCGCAGTCGAACCCCCTGCTATATACCGTCGTCGACAAGGACTAGATGAAACCAAACCGCATGGTAAGTTTTTCCTCTGGCAACCCGCCTCCGTTTATTGTTTACCATTATTGTGTGTACCGAACGAAGAAGAACTTCCCGAGATGAATTGACTGATGCAGTTTTGCAAAGCGGCAGGAGAGTCTGCTTATGTTTTCCCTGATCCTTATCTCGCTCTTCAGCACAGAGCGAGTAATTTGCTGCACAATAGATAAACTGCAGTTAATTTTGAGATGGAAAATTATTGCCATTGTTGGTGGGGCGATGTTGTTGTTGTTGTTGTCATTTTGTGGAAAATTCACAAATTCCTTTGGGAATCGTTTCAGCGGTGGCAGTGTGAGGGATGATTTTCATGTAAATTTGCAGCGAGATGTCGAATTTGATTGCGCGCCTTCTTTATCTTTCGCGCAGTTTCAGTTTCATTGTTCTGTTTGTTCCAGAGTCGGTCGTCGGTGTTCGCCAGATGGAAAGGAATCTCGATAAATATTTTAATAGATGCAGCATGGTGGGCGGTGCGGATGGCTTGGTATACAGCAGTTTGAAAGATGTTTTACTTGAAAAAGTTGCAAATTATGTGGTTTCGCGATTTTTGGATAATTATTTGGGAACAGCATTTGGGTTTGTTTTTTCGTCCTTGTTGATGCTGGACTTGCAAAGTACATACGCACAGAAAGCCGCATCGGGAGGAATGCAAACAATTTGCATTTCCAACAAAAGTTGGAGATCCCTTTGGGGAGTAAGAGAACCAAATTAGCAAGAAATTCTTTGATAAGTTGGTACATTCAGTGGAAAAGTTTAAGAAAGATTTCTCAAGAAGATGGTTGTGCGGCAAATGGATTGTAAGATTGCAAGGTTCACCTGAGAAATTTACAGCCACTGGCTAAGGTCTGAGTGGCAATCTGTGATGAGAAGGGTTTTACCATGATTTGCATGTTGTTTAAAATGTTATTTTCGGTCTTTGGTCCTCTATGGCCCTTAGATGCAGAGGTATTTACACCGTCCTGCTCTAAGATGAACACTGCAAACCATGGTCCCTTTGTAAAGGCGCTTTAAGTAATCGAATTCCGCAGATGGTTACCAATAATAAACAATTATTATTCCCTTATGCTCTTCGTTCACAGACTTACCTTTTAAAATGCACCATAAACGGGCATATACATCTCCCAAAAACACTTGGAAAAACACCCCGGAAAACCCTTAAAAATGTATCAAAAGATTTTGGAAAAAAAAACTCTAAAAATGCATTAAAAACACACTGAAAAGTACACTACAAATTGAATACAAAGGGCCAGGAAATTACCAGTCAAACGATCCTGGAAACTGCTTAAGATACAAGTCTAAAAATGCCTACTAACAACGGTCTGGAAACTTCCATAAATAAATAAAAATAAATAGTTGGTGCAACAAGTTCATGAGGACCCTATGTCTAGCTTCTCACAACCATTCGTTTTGTGCGAGTTTTTCATTTTTGGAACGAATAGAAGGGATCTACAATTTAATGCCAAGTCCAAATGGCTCTTTTATAACACTTTTTTAAAAACATTTACACTCTCGAATGTTTGTCAGACGTTCGCGAGAGGTGGCGCAGTTGAAAAAAAAAACCCTAAAGTGGAAGTTGTTTTTTTTTCGGGCCTGGGACCCCTCACTTAGTTGTCCAACACACTATCCACTAAGCCACTGCGCTACTAACTTCCATAAACAGACCAAAAAACGCTTCGCAATATGCCCCAAAAACCAACACACAAAACGTATTTGAAAGCACCAAAGCAAATGCACAAAATTATCTCAAAATAATCACTTGAAACTCTTTGGAAACCGCTTTGATCATCACATCCGGAGTCTTCTAAAAAAGCTTCGAAATACGCCTTCAAAAAAGACCCGAAAAACTCCTCAGAAGCGCACTAAACGTATTGAAAAACACCAAAAAACAACTAAAAACTCTACAAAATCAGGTCAGCAAAATCACAAAAAAGAGCACCACAAATCGACTACAAACCGCTCACCAATTACCAGTTACTCAAACACGTACCCAAAAACTACTTAAAAGAACACATCATAAGATGTTCCTAAAAACTAGTCTCAAGAACAACAAGAAAAAACTCCAAGAACGCCACTAAAACGCTTTAAAAAATGCGCCCAAAAACCGAACCAGAAAACACTCCAAAAACCACCACAAAAGCACCTTTAAAAGTTCCGAAAAAAATCCTTCCAAGAAACATTCCAAAAAATGCACGAAAAAAATATTTCAGAATACCCTAAAAACTCCTCGAAAAGGGTTTTAAATAAACTTCGAGAAACGCCGAGAAAACCACCCTATAAAACGCCTTAAAAAATTAAACGCCAGTTCAAAATTCCTACAGTACGGTCACATCATCGTATGTCTCATCGGTCTCATCAAATATTGGGTCAGGTTTCGGACTCAACATTCAAACTTACAAGTTCCCTTTCTTCTTTGTATTTAGCCATAAACTTTAGTACTTTGTTTTCGCAGTGTCTTTTATTTGTTATTTTTTAACTGGCTTATGGGTACTCAAGGAACTATCAGTTACAAGATGTTTTCCAATACTAAAACAACTGAAAGGATTTTGGGTTTGATGGTGTCTATGAAGCTTGTGTTTTGACTTTGACATCATGTTTTACCACCACCCAAATGAGGTTATATAAGTACCTAAACCATCATCGTTTTATATGTGAATATTTTACTGATGTCGGAGAGCTGGAGTGTGAACCTTTTTCTACCCAACTGGCTGGTAATTTGAGCTCCGGCAGTCGACTTAAGATATCTCAAAAGCTGATTGGGATTTTAGAAATTTCCTAAAAATGGTATTTTAGCCTGAAATGAATTTCGCCAAAAGAATCGCTAAATCAAAATAAGCTGCATTATACCAGGGATCGACAGTAAAATAAGCGTTGTCGAAAGGAAGGGAACCTAGGCTAAGCTATCATATCTGGAAATTAGGTTCATTTCTGAGGCTGAAACTGCTGAATAGAAAATCTTTTCGTAGAACATTTGCATGCTTCCGAATGTTTGTCAAATGTTCGGTAGGAGTGGGACTGTGGAAAGGGGTCTTCAACTTAAGTTTGTTTCAAGCTTAAATAAATTTTGTTGAAGCCATAAACTTCTATGTTTGAATATTTAACTCTGTATATCCAGCCCTGCAGCCCCCGTGAAATCGATATCAATGTCCGTTGCTTTTTCTTTCATTGATTTCCAGAATTTTTCGTTCTTTGTAAGACCATTCGATCTGAAAACCTATTTTCAATAATCTTCTACTATGGGAAGCACAGGACATAAACCTACTCCACTATTTAGAACTTCCCGCTGTCGAAAGTGGTCTCTGGGGTAAATTTTGGGAGAAGAACTAACTCGCACACCCAACACTTTCAAGGTCTTCAACTACTATTCTAATTGATCGGCTGACCGATTGTCAGCCCCTAAGGAATCTCCATCAAAAATTCCCATCCCGAGCCATCCCCATCATTAGTTCATACAAAATTTCACTGACTTCAACGCGCAATTAGAATAATTAGCTACATCTTGATAGATGTGCCGAAAATGAATTGCCACGCCCTTGAAAGTGATAAAATTACGCAACAGGATCACTAATTGCACACAACACTTTTAGCGCCTGACCATCAGCCAAAGTGTACACGAGTCCCTCTCGCCTTATTTATCCAAAGGTTCCGAATCGCAATTAAGTCGCATTCATTACTTTCCGGTCCATCGCCATTAATTAAGTATCCTTTTTGCATAATTCTCCCCCGAGAGAGTGACAGAGTTCCTAAATCTTCAGCAACACAATCATAAAATGGCGTTAAGTGCCTGCTTCAAGAATAGTCCTTTCTGTAGGGTGCGTTGCGGGTAGCGACCCTCCATCAAATTATCAACAAATTGCCTCAAAGAACAATTGCAACCGCCGGAATCAATCCAAAGGGTTTGCCTTTGGCAATTTGTTTAATCTCTCTGCCTCATGTCTTAGTCCTTTTAACAACTTCAACATGGTAATTTTGCCAGCAACCCAACTAACGCAAGGAAACAAGTTAATCTTTCATCCATTATCCGAACGCCACACGCCCTAATCCCAGATAAATCAATGTGGCTACTCCCGAAATCACAAAATAAAAGAAGAAACACTCACAACAGCCAGAGAGGACATTAAAACCCCTTCCGCGATGCCGCTACCATCAACACTTTTAATGTCCCTGCAGCAAGCAGTTAAAGCGACATTAATTGTCTCCCGCAAACGGTCTTTATCCGGCGGGCTATGGAGCATAGATAAACAAAGACAGTCGGTATAGTTGTGTTTGACTGCTTAGGAAGGACATCAATTCGGATTCAAATTTACTTCAGAGGAAGAGCGCAGCACAGATTAGCTAAAGTTCCTTATCGCTAGAGAGACATACGCGGGCACACACACACACAAACACTCATACGCTGTATGTACTCGAAGTGAAAGGATCAAATGAAGCACTCGAGTGTTTTGTTGTTAAGTTGTTCGAGATCCGTTCGCCTTTTTGTGTTCGAAAGAAAGTCATCAACAGAATAAAGACAGATACGAGGAATATGGCGAAAACGTAAAAAGGATATATAACCACCCGACAGCAGCAGTAATTGTCAAACAATTTGACAAGTTGTAAGCCAATTGCTCAACAAAAGTATTTTCTCTTCCTCTCATCAGGGATAAAGGATAACGGATAAGTGAAACGTCAACGCTATATGTGTTTGAGGGTGGATGGGTTGGCAGCCACTTAAACGGACGAAAACGTCAACAGAAAACGGGGTAATAAACGCTAACAAGATAGTCAACATCTCGGCCATTAACTTTGATTTACAAAAAGCACGAGTAATAGTCCTTCGCTCGCCCAAAAATCACATAAAACTAAGGAGAGAGCAAGAAATAGAAAAACAGCAGCTAGCTGCTTCAAATGTAATCTGATGTAATAAAGTCACAAGACAATTTCCTCATCGATGTCCTTTAAATGACACAGCCAATTTCTTCTCGCCACACAGACCTACCCCGCACTCGTGTGTGTGGCCAAGGCATCCTTTTCTTTGTATACGAGTACAATTTCGTTTCGCAGAAGAAGCAGTCGATTTTGAATTACAGCGCTATCCCTTTGCATTGGGTGTAGGAATTCGCTGAACTAAGCTCAACACCATACACCGGCACACAGGTGAGTTTTTGGGTTCCGTTGGCGCCCGGTTTTATTGCCGATACGTGCATGAGAATAAGAACTTTCTTCGCCTTATTCAAAGAGGCGGCCGCTTTCGACGAAGGAGCTCCATTGGGTTCAATTTCGCTTAATTCTTTTTCGTGGTCTTGTTACGGGCTTGAGCGAGCGCACACACCCACTCAATGCGGACGGGATCTTCATACAAAAAAAAAGTGAAATGCCAGAAGAATTGTTACAAAAGTATGAACAAAGGACGACGAAGCTCATAAAGAATGGGAGACTATGTGAGCGAGCGAATTGCTTCGTGAACAAGTTCCATACCGATTGCGGAGACGGGAGTTAAAAAATGTCCTCTAAGAAGGAAAGTGGATTTGAATTCACTTTTTTGGGAGTACCTACCCTATACATGCAGACGATCGAGGGGACCCTGATGTGTGACAATGTCGAATGTCTTCGTGGAGGGAATTATGCAATGTGTTTCGAGAATTGGTGGAACGTGAAGGGTTTTTTTTTTTGGATTTTATTGCTTAAATAGAAAGGAGGATTGGGACTGTAAGTTTGTGCGTCAGGTTGCGCGAACAATTGGTCGTACATTAAAGAGTTGAAAAACAAGTCCTCATTTTGGGATTACATTTAATGGTATTTGAGGATGGCAATTATTCCTTGAGAGTGGTCAATTCATTGCGGCTTTTCGTGGATAGTAGTTTTGTAACAGTGGACCGTTTTTCGTCACAAAGCTTACATCCAGAGGACGTCTGAAAACATGAATACACTGCAAGCTATGTTTTTTTGGAGTAAAAATAAGGAAATAAGTAAATACGACGACTAGGGAACATTCGTTCGACATAGACTCCTCTGAGTACTTAAAATAGGCAACTGTTGCAACATTTGGAAAGATCCTCACGACTGCCACACACACATTTTTCAAGTTATTTTTATATATATAGATAGTGTTTTAAGAAATAAGTTGGGCCTTAAAACGTACAGCTGCTCGAAAATGTAATACTGGAGCTGAGAGTCATTTTAGAGAGCGAAGGGATTAAACTTTGACATTTTATTACGAAGCCTTGTCCCGAACGACGTGTGAATAGCAACAGCCCGGAAAAAATACAAGCTAAAAAGTCCCACATTCTTCGATTTAAAGCCAGTAAATTTTAATAAGCCGACATTATAGTTGCCCACAATAATCGACAGAAACACAGTTGAGAGCACGTTCCACTTAAACTCTCCAATTAAGTCCACTATTGTTCTTGCACTAGGTATGTGCAATTTAAAACATTCAACAACAAAATAAAAATAAAACTCACCAGGTTCTCCAACAATCGCCATGGCTCCTCTTTTGCTGCAACAAGTCTTGCGTTGAAAATTTCCCATCATCTTTGAACACTTTATTCACTCGCGCACTCCCGAAACCGTAGAACAAAATTTCTAAATCTAAACACATTATAAGAACAAAATCGCGTTTGAGTGCAAATTTTACAAAATGGCACCCACCCACTTACCGGCAATTTTAATTATGCAAACACAACATTCATTTGCAACCGCACTGGAACTGGAATTCGCATTGCACTTTTTAAAAACGAAATAAACCGCACAATACGGACGAATTTCACATTGCCGAATATTTGGAAGACGCGTTCTTTAATTTAAAACTAATTTGACGTTCGAAAGTCGATTCTAAATTCACTTTTTCTCGATTTTAGAATTTACGATTGAGTTAAACGAAGCAAACACTCGGTTGCCATTTTTCTTGTTCGGAACGGATGGGAACGAAACGCCGTTGTCAATTTTTTTTTTTTTTTCTATTCAACGGATCATGTTGTGGACGAGACTGTAAACAAAAGCAGGGCTGTGTTGAGATTTTTGCTGTCGATTGAATGTTGTTAGCGATGAATGATGATGATGAAAAAATCTATATATAATGGGATGAAATTACAACAACAACAACATTGCACCTACGTGAAGTTAGCTCGCACTTTTTCTAGAATGAAAAACGTGAAATGCAGTTCGATAGACAATCGTTTGTAGTTTTTTGTAGGGAAATTATCTTCGTTTGTAGTTCAACCGTTAGAAAGTTAGAACCATTTGAAAAAAAGGCAATCCCTTAAAACCATTTTATCTCTGAAACCACAGCAAGCAAAATGATAAAATGTTCTATTTTCGAAAGTGTTCGACATCACTAATCTAATAAAATTCAAATTGTACCAATCGGCCTAACGGTTTATGGTTTATATTAAATTTAAGCAACATTTTGGCTTCTAACTTAAGGTCCTCATAACTGGAAAACTGTTAAACTACAAACGATGAAACTTTGCATATCAATTCTATGCACACTTTACTACCTGTGATATAAAATAGAAGACAGCCCGCATTACTGGGCTGGTTTCGATTGCCTATTTTATAGGCCATATATTTTTAAGCGCTCCGATATTTCCCCTTCATAGCTCCATAGCAATGCAAATATGAAATCGCTTAAAAATGAGCTAATGCGGGCTAACTTCACGAAGGTCTACATTGACCTAACCATCTTATCAAAGGTGAAGATTCTGAAGTCGGACATCGCCTTCCTCAAAACCAACTGCTTTAGCAAAGTATGTTCTATGTGGAGCTCTCTAGCAAAGATACAGAGGCTTTGTGATCCCTTTGACTGCAAAAACAGCCAAATGTGGTGAACGTATGGTTCCAAATTGTACCCAGATATGAGAACTGGTTCTCACGGACCAAACCACTTTGCTTAAACTTGACCCGAGCTTGGACTATTTTTACAGAGTTTTCCTGGATATGAAAGTATTTGAAGCCGAAAAGTGATGCAGCAGTTCATTGCGAGCTTCTCGTCATGAAGAGTTATGCGAGAAACAGATTAACACAGCGACAGCGACAGCAACAGCGAATTTAGGATTGGCTCTAACGTTGATGTCGCTGTCGATGTTGCTGTGCTAATCTGTTTCTCGCATTAAAGAGCCGGAAAACTTGTAGCAAGAGGTTTTCAAATCCAACCTACAAAAGCTGATATTTTCTGTAGCACTTATAAATCTGAGATAGCACACGAACTGCACCTGAATTAAAATCTCTCAGAAAAAAAGGTCAAAAAATTTCTGAACATAAGTGGACATGATACCAACAAAAAGGACATCTTATATGAGTCGCCTTTGTGGTTTAAGATATCAAATTTGTAAAATTAACTTAATCCACTCTTCTAAGTGCCTAATCAGTCTTGAAGAGGCCTATAAAGCTGACCACAAGCAAGCTGAATACGAAGCCCTTTGTGGAATGAAAGGGAAGATGTTCGTCATTAAATAACTACCTCTCCAAGGAATTAGAACATACTCTTTCGACGGTGCAACAGATCTTTTAGGTCGACTTGATTTTCACCGATCTTCGCAAGATCCATTTGTTTTTCTAATCGTAGAAGTCCAACCATTTTATGGGAGACTCATAATTTATTGTATATACCTATGTATACCCATATTTTCATGCAGCATTTCCTTGTGTCTTGTTGTCGATAATGGCGCAGTCTTAGGGAGCTTCCACACCGGATGGAACAAAACGCTTTATTTAGTTTTCTTGCTTTGTTTTGCTTTATTCGGAGTGGGCGGGCATATTTAAATGTGTGTATTTAAATTGCCGAAAAACAGTTTTGTTTGTTTAAGGCGTTTCGTTCCATCCGGTGTGGAAGCAGCTTTATAGTCCCAATTTGTTTCAACGCCAGAAGAGCAGAAAAGAGTGCTGAGCAGTGGCGCACGCAAACTTCTAGCCCAACAGCTCAGAGAGTTGTGAAAAATTCTTTGATGGTTTCCATTGGCAAACACTTCATCACAAAATTAAGCCTCAGTCCCCCTCAAAAAAAAAACTTCTGCATGCGCTACTGATGCTGAAAGAGTAAGTAATTTTTCCTAATTAAATTTGTAGAAAATAACCAGCAGCCCCCTTCAGGTTGACTCGACAGCAAAACCGCTTTCCAAGCTTCAGAAGGTGTTTTTTTAAATAAAGATTCGTTTCCTACTCATGATTTATTAGGCAAACAATAAGCCAGACGTATGAACCACCTACTGCGACGTCAAGTTCTTTGTAAAAAACAATAATCCCTCTCTAAAAATACACCCACCATGTATAACTACTCGCCGTTGCGACTACGGTTGCTTTAAATTTTCACCCCAACTTATTTCAAATCGAACTTACCCGCTTCCCTAGAATCCACTTTTAAATTCGTAACTTTTTCCAACTTCTAAACACTGCAACTGACTGTCAAAAACAAAAACAAAAACCGTAAAAAAAGGCGAAACTTTTTTCATTAATTTTCAAAACGCTGCTGCGCCCCAGGAAACGTTTAAAATATCGGAACGCACTTAGAAAAGCAGGAGACACACAGAAATGCACCTGCGAACCCTCGGGCTGCTCATTCGCCGAAACACAAATTACGAACACAATTCATATAGGCACGGAGGCGACGCGCCAAAACTCCTGGGTGTAGACACGGTATTCGTACACCGATATGGTTAATGCTCACATGTGTGTGCGGCTGTTTGACTCGAAAAGGTGGCTTTTTTGAATTATAAATGCGTTCAAACTAATTGCATCCGCCACCTTTGGGAATACACTACAGAACAGTGATGGCGACGGCAGCAACAACAGCAGCAGCAAGGACCATGAATTTCTCTCTGTCTGGAGCATTTGCCGCCCACTCTCGAACCCTTAGGCACTAACTCGAGTACAAATAGCTAGCCATCTATTCCGCTCGGCTGTGTTCGTTCGCGCTGTGCATTTGCATGGGTAATTTGAATATTAATAACTCGACAATTAATCGTGACGTAGACACGGTACACCAGGTTCGGTAGATGGGGTCGTTGCCATAGACCGTGCCAGAGAAATGGAAACTCAGGAACACCGACAGACCGACAGACTCGGCAGACTCTCAGGGTCAAATTGGATGGAGGCAGGCAGACGGCTACAACCACGACGACAGGAGAAAGTGGCAACACCTGTATGCCTAGACACAGTCATCAAGGTTACGGTCGCATAGCACACCCACCGGCTGTTCCGATTTGAATATCCGGCGAAAATGGCTCTGAAATCCTTTGATCTTAGCATGGAACGTAGACGAAGGCAGACGACAGGGTCTCCGCCATACTGCCACTGTCAAGGGCTTTGCGAACTAGATAACGACTTTGCCAAAGAATTAGAATGCAAATTCGGGTGTGTATCTACAGACACAGATCCGCCAGCTTGATGTTCCGATTACCTAATGTTGTACTCAACGAGCGCGCTTCCTTAATTACATGTACTACATCCCACCCGACTATATGTGTACTTTTGGCGGATCATCAAGTTTTTCCACTTTGAAGGTTGAATAACCCAGCCAGGGGGTGGTTTCAAGGTTTTTTCCATTTCGCATTCCTTTTTTTCCCCTGACAGCAAGGACTCTGGCATCAGACAAAGTGGAATATGCCCCTTAATCTATACATGCACAGAAATATAATTATTCCAATGATGATGTTGATGATGGACTGTGTGGATCTGTATATCCTTTGGGAATTGTGAACCCCCAACCGATATGGGTTGACTCGGTTACCGTCTATAGATGCATGCGGGAGAGCTGTTTAAACAGATTAAAAACAGCAGACAGCCTACAGTTGGGGTGGACCCACTCTTTTCGTCCCTGATGCGCATTCGTCATCCGTCTGTCCATCGAAGGAGCGGACGTTGTTTGAATACTTAATCAAATTTTGATGCGTAACTTGACGGCAAGTGGGGTGTACGTGTACGTGTATACGCTTATAGCAATACGATATGCAAACGGGAATCTCGTCCCTGCTGCCTGTTGTCTTTCTGTGAATTTGACAATCTGTCCAAATAAATGGAATTGCTGGCATTTTTTGCCCCTCTAACTAGCTGCGCAGGGGTGAATTTTGATTTACTTTCAAGGCGGCCCTCTACGAGTATCGCGTTCGCGTACGTTTGCAAATGGCGTGTTGCATTTAATTGGGGGTTCAATTATTTATAAACTTATGATTACCATCCATGCATGCATATGACGCAATATGGGCTGTCCTCCGTTACACGGATGGGTGTGGATCATTTATTATGAAGTCATTAGCGTCTTTTGTATTTGACGGATCCGGAATGGAATTGCGTTTCAACACCTTAATTGTATCCGACTGTCGGTGTTGGCATATAGTTTTTGGGGCGTTCTATGCGTTTGTGATATATGAATTGCAATTAGTGCGTTTTAGCATGTAATTTGTGTGTATGCGGCGCCATAGTTTTGTTTCCTGGTGTTGCCTGCTGTCATAACAGTTGATGGATGTGGGTGCGTTTGGCTGCATGAGGGTGCGCTCATGTCTAATATGGAGGGCCCTTTACTATTGATAGAGTGACATTATGACGGGTATGGAGAAAATAATATTCGGTGTGAAATGAAACGCCAACTAAAGTCGTAAAATGCTGCCATGGTCATGGAATTCTGTTGGGCGCCAGTTAGCTTTCGGAAGTTGTTTTTGTTTTTTGCTAGACAAAGGCGAATGCCGAAATTCCCGGACAACAAATCAGTAATCCGCTCCCAAAAATTATACCACAAAATTCCCATCTAAACAAAGCAGTCTCCTGTAAAACTACCCGAGTGGAAATGATACCACCTCCTATATGCCAGTTTCATTCCATTAAAAGCCAATAAACCTCAATACAATCCACTTGAACATTTCCTAAATCCACAAAGCGAGCATCCAACTCTTTATGAACTTCAATTTCGATTCAACGATCATCAGCAAATCCACAACAGGCACTTTTCGCCATTACAAGTTCTCTGCACTCAAAACCGTCCATTTGCAACAATCAAAATCAATAGATACCCACTCGCAGTGGAAAATGTGAAAAATCTCTCAATGGGATTCCCCGACTAACCGCATTACAGACACACACACACCCAAAAACTCTGTCCGAGGGTATTAATTGAAGTAATTTCATTGCACTTAACCAGGCAGTATACCCCACATACGCAACCCAATAAACTCTGACAGATGCTACCGCACACACAAAACTGGAAAGTGATGTTTTTGTTGCTACTCCCGCGTGAGCCGTTCTATAATGGGAAACTTTGCTTAATTACATCATTAGCAGAGTCAATAGATTTTCGCTTCGTTAAGCAATAAACAATACCCACGAAAACATAGAGCCAACATAAATCTGTTGCCAGCACCAACGTACCGACCATCGCGCACCATCATCTTCGTGCTTTGCACTTATTTTCGCATTTGGCATTCGCTTCCATTTCAATAGAGACTGGCTTTATCCTTTCTTTTTTTTTGCTTTTGCTCATTGCGGACGATAGAAAGCCAAAAACGTTGCGCATTTCATGGTTACCTCGCTTTAGACTTCATTATCGTTATAATCATCATCGACAGTGGCCGTCCGTATGGTTATTTGATGCCCGAACGCAGTAGCCGTATACCTAGATCGACGTACCTATTTATCTTGTTTTATGGCGCGAATGCTTTCGCTTATTCTGAGATCGTATACATTAGTCCTTGAAATTCGGAGGGGAAACATACTTTAATTTTATTGCCTTACTCCTTTTAGTGATTGATTTGAGTATGCTGGCGAGAGAAGGGACAGTATCGTTTACCATCCACATATGTTCCACACGGCGTAAGTTATGCAGTAGTGGGCGGATTTTAGAGATTGATATGGCAAATGAAAGAGGAAATGTGGGGGATTTTTATACTCAAAACAATTTTCAAATTTAATCAAAATAACTAACAAAATGGCCGCAAAAAGAAAATTGTTTTATACTTGAATAATATAAATACCTCCAGTCCATTTCATAGAATAATTTGAACATTGCACTGTACAGCTGCAAGCCGTCTGTATAATATTCCCAAAGTTCAGTAGGTATTAAAAATAATTTAAAGATCCACATAGATTCCACAAGGTATATTGTCTTTAATATCCAGTGGAATTTTAACACTTATTATGTCCGCTGATGAAGGAAAATCAAGAAGCTCTTCGTGAATGCTGGAATCCCAAAAAAAACTGCGAAATAGGGCGACAACAAAAGTCAGAACTGGGGCAAGTTCATCTCACGGAAACTTTGATTGAAATAATAGGAATTTCAACGCAAGAATGTAGCATCCCTAAACTCCCAAACCAACTCGATCCCATGGTGTAAACAAAACAGAAACTGCTAGTTGAATAGATAAACGCTACGCCCCAAACTTCGGTGACATAGCAGCAGATTCCAGAAAAAAAAAAATCCCTTCAAGACTTCAATTATATCATCAGCCCCCCTGGCCCCTGGCACGACTTCATAGAGTCGGCAAATCCACGTTGTTTTGGTAACGCCATATCCAGAGGCAAAAGTAGAAAGAGTATCAAGTAAACCATCACCCATTTGAATGCCTAAACGGTTTCTCTTTCTATTTTTCTGTTTTTGTCAGTTTCAAGCTCCAAGGGAAACTCATTCATTGTCTGCCCACTGTGACACACAGCATATGAATACACTCCAACACTCACTTACCTACCAGCGAGACAGGACAATGCCATCAACACACAAGACCTGCACGACTGAACGAGACTTAGTAGATAGGACATATGGCCAACAAAAGAGAAAAGAAGAACAAACACAACACTCAAAATGAAAAAGAAAAAAAAAAAAACATTTTTATTGACGCAATTTGCATAAATTTTGCTTCCTTAACTGCCAATAAAGCAAACAATCTGGCATTTCCTGTGAATGAACACAAACCGAAAAGAAAAACCAACTAGGACAATACTCGCTAACTGTAAATAGGATAATCTCCCTCTCCCTACGGGAGGGACCGATATATAGTAAAACCCCACTAACCGACAAAAAAAAAGAAGCTTGCTTTGCATCTTCCCTACGTTGCCATATCGTTGTCGTAGTCGTTTCGTCAATTTAAAGTTCGTTAACTATTAATGACTTCCTTGGAAAAACTCATTTAACGGTGCCCAACTTCATACTCAATTCGACGCGAAGACAAATGGTGGGAGACGCGTGGTGCCACCACGAATAACACTACACCCAGTAGGCGAATGGATGTCTGAAAAGGAGCTCACACACAAGAAACACTGAATCAAAGCTAAGGCGAAAGTTTTTATTATCCACCAATTCGTGGTGCAGTGTGGTCCTTCGAGCCGGGTACTCCGCGGTAAGACTGAACAAAAAACAACCCCCCCAGTGCCCTAGTGACTAGTGCAACCGCCGCATACGCTCGCGTCGTTGCATATGAATAGTTGATAGCGTGCAGGGATTGCACAAAAAAATAAAAATACGAAATGCATACTGGCGCATATGGTGCAAGAGGAATACTGTCTCAAAACCGACCCATTTAAGGATAAAGTTTGTACCCAACGAATTGGCCCCTCATCCTCTCTGGGGTATTTTCAATTGTTCGCTCTGACTGTGACTACTGTGCCAGCCGCATACATCCCGGCACACATAAGTATGTCATAATTTGTGCAAACGAACCGTGTCTATAGTGTGTCGATAGTACAGTGCCACTGGGGGTTCCTTTTGTGAACTATACTTCATCCTTTTATTTTGAAATAATTTGTGGAAGGCAATGATTTTCTAAACTGTGTTTGTGTTGTTTTAAAGGGTTAAAATACATTTCCCTGTCAGTGTTGTATAGCGCCATCTGTTGGGGAAAACATGTGGGAAAGAATTCCGAGTATTCCACCGCATTCGACCAGAAAAATCAGATTCGGAATTGGTATGTATGAGCTGTGGCCGGAAACAATATGATTTCTAAACTGAATTTGTGTTGTTTTAAAGGGTTAAATGACATTTTCTTGTCAGTAGTGCACAGCGCCATCTGTTGGGGAAAAGATGCGGGTAAGAACTTCCAATATTCCTCCACATTCGTCCAGAAAAAGATTGATCAGATTCCGAATTGGTGTATTGATGTCTGTGGAGTTTTCAAAAAAGCAGAGACAACAACCCCTTTTTATCAAACTGCATAAAGCAATTGCCAGAGTGTAGTCGTTACAGTGTCTGTCGCAAGAGAGGTGTATTTGAGAGTCAGTGATCGCTTGAATCGAAAATATTTCAATGGAATGGACATCTTTTGCCCCGTTTACAGATGTACCAATCTGTCAATTATTTAAAAAAAAAGTCTTTGAATTTTGCCCTGAACTATCTAGGATTTCTAACGTCTGTTTTACAAAACCAAAGAGCTGTTAAAATCTTTCATAAAAACTCGAAAAAGTTTTCGAACTTCTAAAATATTTACGACGTCCGTTTAGATGGTATTAAAAACACCTTTCGCTGCTTTGAATCTACCCGCCAACACATCCAGTAGGACAAACACTCTTCCCTACTGAATAACACTTTCTGTCACACAAAATCAATTCAATTCTAGAGTCCACATCTTCGCAACCCTCACAGATCCAACCTCGCAGAGTTGCTGGCGTTTGAAATCGAAGATCTCCGGTCAAGCAGAACCAACTACAGGACCAGTCACAGTCACCACTGGCATGGTTGATCACATTGTCTGCAACACAAGCACTCTCCATATTGGCACTCCTGTCCTATCTGTGTTTCATTCCCGCGTTGCATCATATTTCAGTTAGCTCTTCAATAACACAAGAAAACAAAAAGAAAAGGAAAACAGCTGAAAACTAAAACTCAAATGCGTTGAAGAGTAACCCGATCTTTTCGCAAGGATGCACAAGTAAATTGGAAAATTCCTCTTCAAACAACCCATCACCAGCAGCAGTATCAGATCCAGACCCAGATTCAGCGCCAAAGCCAGAGCCAGAGTTCCCATTTACCGACGAGAATGAGGTGCTGTTCCGCTTGTTTATTGTGATGTTTCCTAGGTTTGATGTTACGACAACGGTTGATAATAATAGCGAAACGGTGACAATGATGATGACAGTGTCCTGGGTGATGATGTTGTGTTGGGTTTTTTTTTTTTTTTTTTTTTCCCCTGTTTGTTGTTGTTGGCGCGAAACGATGTCGTAATGTCATCCCATATAGCAGTTACCATCTCGCGTTAACGTTCCACCACCGTGCTGTATTTTTTTTTTTTTTTTGTCAGATGCTCTCACTCAACCTCATTCCCAATAACATCACCGCCCAGTCCATTTGTAGTTCCTTCAACCCCCGAGTTTGTTTAATTAAAGTAATGGCTGTTGTTTCTGTTCTGTTCCATGTGACAGGAGTTTTTCGTATAGTTTTCCATTAAAAAGGTGGTTTCTGTTTTTGTTTTTTTTTTATAATATTTCCGGGTGCTGGTCGAGGGCAAACCTCTACCCAAACCACCGACCGAAACTTGCCAAATGGAAAGATAATATTTTTCGAGTTTCCAGAGATTGAGAAAGGACCTGTCACCGCCAACCAATGGGGGTATTGTTTCGGTTACCTGTTTCGCTCAGATGGGTGAGGACGAAAATTAGGGTTATGCAAAAATTGGCAACTTTTCAAAATCAAGAAAATATTCTCATACATCGATTAGGGTTTCAGGTCAGCAGGGTTGCTCCAACAAAAAAAATACACCTCTCAACACAAGTAGTTTCAGATGAAGAAACAATGATAAGCTACAAAAGAAACCGGAACTCTTGGCCCGAATGTAATGCACACCCTGGGAGTGAATTCCGTGCCAAAAACAGGAACGCCAGGCCTCACCCTATACACCATTAACCCAGTAATCAGTCTTCACTGATGTCGGGACATAAAAAAAATTGATATCACCAGACACAGTCATAAATTTTGCCACGAATTACGGCAACGCACTTCTACACCAACATATACACGCACACAGTCTTATAGTCATATAGTCAGGTTGTCAGTCATTTTGGAAATCTCTATCAAATCAAATCCACAATGTCCTCGTTCGCTTGTAAGCACATGCTGTAGCAGCTAATTTGCTACCTAAACTGGGGCGGTGGTGATAAACAATCTTTCTCATATAATATATCCCTTTCATCCACCCCATTTCAAGGGTGGAGGTTGTATGCAAAGAAAGATCTCTTCCAAATCAGGGAAATGAAGGATATATATTTAAATGACAGGACCTTTCAATCTTCGCCCAGACAACGCAACAAAAGAAGGCGAAAGTAACGCAGGAAAAAAAAAAGCAACCCATCGAGGGCGGTAGTTCCCGGTAAGTGATGTGTAGTGTGAAAATTCCCCACTCGCATATTAGTTTCGTTTATCCACCCCCGTATTTAAGAGTTCCGCTGGTAAGCAAAAAAAAACAAAAAAAAAAACAAACCAAAGAACTTGAAGATTGAAGAAATCGTCTGTCATTTGTTAGCATTTCCCTTCAACCGCATTGAGATTTTATTTTATTTTTCGTTGCTCCTGATGGATTGAATGAAAACGAAAAGTTGTGGAGTGTAAATTTGTTCGTCCTTTCATTATCCTTTTTTTTCTATCGGTATTATAAGCGTGGCAATGCAAATAGATTTCATTTCTATTGCGGTTCGTTCGGAATTTCCGGAATTTCTTAAGTCCTGTTTGGAGGGTCGATTCGTGGTAAGGTGCGAAGAGGATGCTTCTATCTGATTTAATATTCATGAGATTTTTGTCCAGGGAGTGGTTACAAGTAACACACAAAGTGCTGCTCGGTCCTGTTCTCTGGCTGCATGTGTTGCTCTGCCATTTGCTTTTCCAGTTTGAAGAGGAAGAGCAGACTGCCGCACTGATGATGAATACGCTTACCAATAATTTTTTGATTAAGTTTTAGAATTTTTCATACACACGCATGAAGTGGTAGTTGGTTCCTTCCACCCATATAAATCCTTTGGGATCTTATAGTCGTGTTCGTAGTATCGTCTGATGTGTTCTTTTTGTGTTATTCGAATCACAGTGCAAAACATTTGAAAACGGTAAACATTCGGCGTGTGAAATAGTTTGCTTTGCTTCCTTTCCATATGCTGGTTCATGTCGAAGAGTATGGTGTCCTTTTTTTTTTTTTTTGTATCCATTTTGATAGATGGCAGGATGGTTGGTTGGTAGCATATACCAACATTCACTGGCCCGTTTTTCACATATATTTCACCGAGCGGAGAGGGAGGGAAATAAAATGTTGAAATAAAATTTTGAAACAAATTTTATTCGGTCGTTATTCTGAGGGGGTGCGGGTGCTATAGTGGATTATGTCCTGAATGCAGCAAGGCTTGACATTTTGATTAAAGTCGGTGTTGGGTGGCGGCTGATATGTTATTGGGGTTACTGGAATAATGATGAACATTTTTTTTCTGACGATGATGGTGGTGCGATAATAATTTTGTTGTTTGCCGGTGGCCTGATCCTTGTGATGTGGTCTGTGACATTTTTAGGGCAAAATTTTGATTTTTTTTATGGAAATTTGTGTGTGTCAGATCAGGATGGCGGTTCTGTTGCTTTATGAGGGTATCAGACAGTCTGAGCTGTGAGATGTTTATGAAGGTGGATGGACGAGGAGAGGTGGTAGGGGATTATTTACTGAGTGGCTGTATAAAAAAATATTTTTCTACGACCTCAGAATGCTTCAAAAGGAGAGGAAACCATTTTTTTAAGCTGATACAGTAACCCGTGTAGAGATTGGTTAAAACCCTACTCCAAAATTGCGACGAAAAGCGGAATTTGGAGCTCAAATCTAAAATAAAATATCATTGGAAGTATAATTGGTTCATTCTGGGCTGCGAAACGTTCTTCCACATGCGAAAAGAAGCATGGTCATGAACCCAAAATAGTCATGTTATTGCCTGCCTCCATTTGCAATAAACAGAAAAAAAAAAACCTGACATAGGCTACTCAAGTTAAAGAAGGCTGAAGCTACTTAGTTCAAAGATATACAAAGGAACAACAATCGGTTCAACGTTGAAATAGGTGTCGCCACTGGCGCTGCTGTGCATGTCGTCCCAAGTTGAATGCACTCGAGTTTGTGTTGTTATCCAGCGTCCGTAAATAATATCTACGTGAATTTTAAGCTGATACATAAAATGATAAATTATGCACATACCACCCCACCCCGGTAGGTGTCGTTGTCGGTACGTCATCATATTTGACCTACTTATAGCAACTATTGGAAGCAGCGTGATCGTTGCAGAATTCTGAAAAGTCACAAGGGTTAATGAGAAAAAAAGTGCCATGTCTGAAGCTATTCTGCACATTTAGCATTTTGGAACGATATTTAACAAGCATTGGCCCGTTATAAACTATAACAGTGTTGGGAAAGGCAACTGTGCTACATTTTGAAGAAATTTTGAAGCGCCTTCTTTAACTAAAAAAAAAAGGGCCAACATAGCAAACAAAATTGTGGGAGGCTCTCAAAAAAAGTTCCAAAATGCAACTTGATTCGCACGTCATGCTGATTGGAAGTCCGCTTAAACGGTGCTCAGTTTTTAAGTGATTTACTAATGTTTGACGTGTACCTATTCAAAGTAACCCACTAAATCGAGCCGTTTTCATTAAATCAAAAAAACGTTCGCCTATCAAGGTCTCGTAAAAGGTGGCGGAACATTGTTATCGAAAATCAAAAACACAAAGTTCCACGTGATAAGGAAACAGAAGAAACAATGCGTGCTTACAGAAGTGTTGTCTATGTTCCCAGACTTGCCGAGAACTTAAAAAAAAATAAAAAAATAAATATACCGTTCAAATGCAGAATATTGCTAAACCAATTATCATGTCCCATTAAATAGCTTTAGAATTAAATAAAATGCACTTACCGCATAATATTTCTATATCTTCAGACAGGCATCCAAATTCCAAATCTCTGACAATCACAATCGATTTCTTGCAGAACTATTAAAAGTACTTCCCACTTGCACACAATAAAGTTCTAATACCGCGATGGAAACACTGATCACCCGACGCACAAGGCACAATCACTAAAATGCGGAGTCACAGAGCTGCGCAACCTTTTTGATTTTTTCTTCTGCTTTAAAAACACACACACACACCCCGAAACATAAAAACCAAAATTGAAATGCTCGCCACGAACTAAATTCGAATATTTTTGAAATCCGAAAAGCGAAAAATTAATTAAATTCGATTCGACAGCGGCCATTGAAGCGAAGACGAAATTAAACAAAACGAAACAAAACGAAACCCTACCGAACAAGCAACAACCGAGTTGAACGAAAATCTGTGGAAACAGATTAACCAAGGGCGGCCATTACTGTGGCAAAAACTTAACTCGCGATTTTTTAACAAAATTTCACATTTTCCGAAACACTCGCAAACTTAAAACGCGCTTCAATGACTTACGTTTCCGATAGTCGATATTTCAAGCACCGATGATCCCGAATTTAATGCATTTTACCATAATCAACACGGGACAATTCTGGAGATGAATATGCAACCGGCGAGCACGAACGAACAAACACTGTGTGAGTGAATGAACAAAGAGATATAGGTCATTGCAAGCTTTTTTCTCATTCGCATGCAGATCAGCGTTGCCAGTTTGGGGTTTTTATTGGTCGATGGGGGGAAATCTGGGGGGGAAATATTGTTTAGAGGGAAATCTGGGTTTTTTTTTTAAATTCTGCTTTATTTGTTTTTCATTATAAAATCCTTCTTGTGGAACCTAAAAATGAGCTTCCGCAGAAAAATGACATTTACAGGCATTCGGTGAACGTAAAAAACCTGTTCTTAAGTAGGTATATGTACCAAGCGTAGAGATTCTTCATTCTGTTCACAACTAAATTCAAGATTCAAAATCGAGCACAATCCAGGATGAAATAAGTCTGTGCGTTATTTAAAAATGCTGTTGAATAATCGATCGATCCTCCAAAGCCAATATATATGAACTATTTTCATTAACAAAACACTTCTTACAAAAAATGCTAGTGCCAGTTTCATTAAGAAAAGTCGCCTGGCTTCTTATAGCCATACGTAAAATTCAACCGAAAAAGTTGGAACAGTATGAAAATGAGTTTTTTTTTCGTTTTGGCGGGCATAGCGAAAAATCTGTCAGAAAAAAGTTTCCCTATTAAGGGCCGGTCTGTTCACAGCCGGTTAAGGCCTTGGCTAGTTTACCACTGACTTAGGTTAACCCATGATTATAAATCTGTGATAACCAATGAGTGTCTGTTGACCGTATTTATTTCACTTCGGTCACCAAACCATACCAAATTAACAGGCCTCATGTTAATTTATTCAAAGACAATCGCAATTTTCTCTTTCTCTGAATATTTTTCCTAACGCGTGTGCCCTATCTCAATTTATGAGAACTGTCATCGGCCAAAAAATGTTGAAAATAATTTTACTTCATCTCCATTCATCCATTATTTTGGCGTGTTGTGTTTTAGATTTTATTGGTTCACTCCATCTTGCGTTATATATTCCTTTGTTCTATTATTTAAATTTTTCTTTTTGTTCGAAAGTTTTTGTATATTATCAGTTACGTCAAAATACCTACGAAGTCCTTAAAAAATCTTGAACAAACGAAATTACAGATAATCAGTGGTTAAAACTCATTAACCGCTCAAAATCAGCTGGTTATCGATTTCACTGCTTAAATAACCAAACTACTGATTCTCTGGTTATTATTTTGCTGAACAAACGCATTCGCTGGTTATCAGCTGGAATAAACGATGATTAAAGATAACCAAGATTGAAGAAACCAGGCCTAAGACAATTACCTATAACAAACCAACCCCCTGATTGGATTCCATCAGAAAAAAAGTTCCTGACAGATGGAACAGTGAAGAAATTAAATACTTCAGTGGAATGATTCGGGTTTCTTTTGTGGAATTGACTGAGAAGTTGATCAGTAAAAGTTTTTCGTACGTAAAAATGAATAAATTATTTTTCTAGAAAATTTAAAGATCATACACATACTTTTTTTGACAAACTAACTTTATAATTCATAAGCAACATTTTAAGACCAAGATTGAGTTAAACCATCAAGTTTAAGTGGTCAAAAAAAGCAAAAGAATATTTTTACGGTTTGGTTTTACGGATTGCTATAACTGGGGCCTTAATTGGCCGTTTGAACTCGGCATACAATTTTAGATCCCTTCCATTCGTTCCAAAAGTGAAAAACGCACACCAAACAAATGCCTGTGAGAAGCTGGCCTAGGGTCTCTACGGATCTGTTTCGCCAACTATTTGTTTATTTTTAGGTTGTACATAAAACTTGTTAAAAAAAAAAATAATGTCAAAAAGTTGCGGGATTTTTTGGAAAAAATATCCAAATCTGGGGGTTTTCCAGATTCATCTGGGGGGGGAATATTTTGACCGTCTGGCAACGCTGATGCGCTGATCGACCACCACCTGGGTGGAGTGGAGTAGAATGGATGATGCAATTTTTCTGAGAATCAACCGAATCGGTAACAAGATTGAAAGCTGTAACCAGAGACAATGGGTCGTATGAATAAAACCTAGCATTTGCTTTGAGTAAAAGGTTTTAGCAAAGTAAAAGGCCTTAGCAATTGCTTTAAATCGGTATGAATAAAAACCTAGTTTGCTAAAGTAAGTTCGAAAATTCGAACAAAGCTTTTACTTCGCTGCACGTGTACTTGTCTTGTAATTTCTGTCAAACCTGATCAGTAAATTTGAATTTTTGAATTTTCCTTGAGATTCTAACGACTTTTGTAGAAATTAAAATTAAAAAAAAAAGAAATTCAGAAATATGATTGCAATCTATAGCTCCAATTGCACCTGGAAATATGATTTTTGTTTGCCTAATAAGTTGTTGATGTTTTATTTCTTCTTCAGGTGCCGATGACAAGGGATAATTGATTTTTTCACAGGTATTTTGATGATTCTCCTGCACGAACAAAACCTCATTGTGTAAAAAACGTGCGTACAAAATATTTAGCAAAAGGTCTGAGTCAACTAAATAGTAGACTCAGGATTTGCATAGCATTTGCTTTGTTTATTCATACCGATCTGAGTAAAAGGTCAGTGCCGCCGCTTTTCGAACATGTCAAAAGTTGGAACTAACTCAAATTGGTTTTTATTCATACTAAACGGAGCAAGCTTCGAGATTGATATTTCTTTTGAGTAAAAGCAATTGCTACGCTTTATTCATACGAAGCCAGGCGACTTTTCTTAATGAAACTGGCACTAGCATTTTTTGTAAGAAGTGTTTTGTTAATGTAAAATAGTCCAGATATTGGCTTTGGAGGATCGATCGATTATTCAACAGCATTTTTAAATAACGCACAGACTCATTTCATCCTGGATTGTGCTCGATTTTGAATCTTGAATTTAGTTGTGAACAGAATGAAGAATCTCTACGCTGTGTACATTCACTTAAGAACTGTTTTTTTACGTTCACCGAATGCCTATAAATGTCATTTTTCTGCGGAAGCTCATTTTTAGGTTCCACAAGAAGGATTTTATAATGAAAAACAAATAAAGCAGAATTTAAAAAAAAAAAACCCAGATTTCCCTCTAAACAATATTTCCCCCCCAGATTTCCCCCCATCGACCAATAAAAACCCCAAACTGGCAACGCTGATCTGCATGCGAATGAGAAAAAAACTTGCAATGACCTTATCTCTTTTTTCATTCACTCACACAGTGTTTGTTCGTTCGCGCTCGCCGGTTGCATATTCATCTCCAGAATTGTCCCGTGGTGATTTATGGAAAAGTGCATTAAATTCGGGATCATCGGGGCTTGAAATACCGACAATCGGAAACGTAAGTCATTGAAGCGCGTTTTAAGTTTGGGAGTTTTTCGGAAAATGTGAAATTTTGTTAAAAAATCGCGAGTTAAGATTTTGCCACAGTAATGGCCGCCCTTGGTTAATCTGTTTCCACAGATTTTCGTTCAACTCGGTTGTTGCTTGTTCGGTAGGGTTTCGTTTTGTTTCGTTTTATTTGATTTCGTCTTCGCTTCAATGGCCGCCGTCGAATCGAATTTAATTAATTTTTCGCTTTTCCGATTTCATTTCTTATTCTTATTTAGTTCGTCGCGAGCATTTCAATTTTGGTTTTTATGTTTCGGGGTGTGTGTGTGTGCTTTTAAAGCAGAAGAAAAAATCAAAAAGGTTGCGCAGCTCTGGGACTCCGCATTTTAGTGATTGTGCGTCGGGTGATCAGTGTTTCCATCGCGGTATTAGAACTTTATTATGTGCAAGTGGAAAGTACTTTTAATAGTTCTTAAAGAAACCGATTGCGATTGTCAGAGATTTGGAATTTGGACGCCTGTCTGAAGATATAGAAATAATTTTCGGTAAGTGCATTTTATTTAATTCTAAAGCTTTTAATGGGACATTTGATGATAATTTGTTTAGCAATATTCTGCATTTGAACGGTCTATTTTTTTTTTTTTTTTTTTTTTTTTTTTAAAGTTCACGGCAAGTCTGGGAACATAGACAACTCTTCTGTAAGCACGCATTGTTTCTTTATCACGTGGAACTTTGTGTTTTTGATTTTCGATAACAACATTCCGCCACCTTTTACGAGACCTTGATAGGCGAACGTTTTTTTGATTTTATGAAATTTATTATAGTGGGCTACTTTGAATAGGTGCACGTCAAACATTAGTAAATCCCTTAAAAACTGAGCACCGTTCAAGCGGACTTCCAATCAGCATGACGTGCGAATAAAGTTGCATTTTGGAACTTTTTTTGAGCGCCTCCCACAATTTTTTGCTATGTTGGCCCTTTTTTAGGGTTCCGTATCCAAATGGCAAAAATCGTAACCCTATTAGATTTGTCATGTCTGTCTGTCCGTCCGTATGTCACAGCCACTTTTCTCCGAAACTATAAGAGCTATACCGTTGAAACTTGGTAAGTAGATGTATTCTGTGAACCGCATTAAGATTTTACACAAAAAAAAGCAGTAAATTTTGGGAGTCTCCATACATAGAACTGAAACTCAAAAATTTTGTTTTCATCAAACCCATACGTGTGGGCGTTCTGTCCGATTCGTCGATGTTGTGTGTTCCTTCTTGTTGACAGCATATATTTTGTTTTACCCTCATACCCAACAAACCCATTTTTGCCGCTTCTGTACTAATACTAGCAAACGCTCCAGTAACAGCTCGCTGTGTTCTGCCAACAATGTCAATGTCGTCAGCGTATGCAAGCAGTTGCACAGATTTTTGGAAAATTGTACCTCTGGTGTTGGCTTGTGAGTTTCGTACAATTTTCTCAAGAATGATGTTGAAGAAGTCACATGACAGCGCGTCGCCTTGTCTAAATCCTTTTTTGACATCAAAGGTCTCGGTGAGATTGTTTCCGACCTTTACGGAGCAGCGAGCATTCTCCATCGTCATTCTGCACAATCTGACAAGTTTGGCAGGGATGCCAAAACTAGACATGGCTCTGTATAGCTCGTCTCTATAAATGCTGTCATATGTGGCCTTAAAATCGATAAAAAGATGGTGGGTATCGATCTGGACTTCTTAGGTTTTCTGCAGGATCTGCCGTAGTGTGAATATTTGATCGGTCGTGGACTTACCGGGCCTAAAACCGCACCGATAGGGATCTATCAGATCGTTGACAAAAGGTTTCAGGCGTTCACACAGTACAGCAGACATGATCTTATACGCAGTGTTAAGGAGACTGATGCCTCTATAGTTGGCGCAGTTTAGAGAGTCTCCTTTCTTGTCAAAAATATATTGCAGCTCCCTCGGTACCAATGGAGATGTCGTTCCATTCGAAACACCTTTTTACGACCTACTTGGGATGAGAAAAATGTATACCAGAAATGGATGCTTGCTACTACTTCCAAGATCATACATACGGAGGATATACCGCAGCTTCAGCATTGCTGCAATAGGTGTCGCTGTCGGCACTAGTGGGTACGTCCCTCCACATACCAAATGCATCATTTTTGTTGAAGGCAGTGTCCCTGTAGAGTTAAAAATATTAGTTAGCCAATTTTGAACTACTAAGTCCACAAACTATGTAGAAATCCTCGTAGTTTCCTAAATGATTGATAGATGTCGTCATCGTCACTTAAAGGCGCGAAATAAATTCCAAAATGAATTCTATATTTCTTATCGAATGGATTTTCCCGACTGACTACATTTTGCTACTCTCCTCACTATCCCAATCCCACTAGATGTCGCACTAACACCGAAGCCAACATTCCTCATGTTTAAAGCCAGTCTACATACATACAGTCCCAATTTTTTAAACTGAAATAAAACATCGGACAACGATACAAGGAGCCATTTCAAAAATGTCAGCCCGGCGTTTCTATATATTTGCCCCAAGCTCACTCTCACTTCAGTAGACATTTTCGGCAAGGACGGAAACTTCCTAATTCACTTTGACAACTACTGTGCAGTCGGAGAACTAAATATATCGTCGTTCCTACCCAAAGTTTATTTCAGTCTTCTCCTTTTTCCTTTTTTTTGTCATAGCTCCATATGCCAAACTATTTATGTACTCTGTCTCCTCGTTTCACTTTGCTGCACCTTAATGACCAGAAGTTCCACTATATTCCATGCAATGGGGCCTTCTTCATCATCATCTTGCGATGTATACTCTCGCATATATGGCAGTAGTATCGGTCCTTCTATCGCTTTATCAAGTTCTATAGTCGGTGTCCATTGGAAATGGAGAACAAAACATTTTGCACTGCAACAGTGTCCCATTATCTTTGGTCATAAAACACAATTTTACAGTACAAATGTATAGCTCGAGCCCTGTGTCGACTCATTCCATTCGAAATGGTGTTCTACCATACAAAGGGACATAAATTTAAGCCACATATATAGGCCGAAAGGAAGGGCGACACCCTTCCCCGGAGCAGTTAAAATTTATAGATTGTCTCGCTGCAGAGAGAGAAATTGCATCTAGGTATATGTACCTCTGGAGGGAAAGTTCTCAAAATGGGCTCAACTATTCACATTCCAGTGTGATACACGAGGACGACACATATGAGCCTGAAGGCGGAACAGGCAGGCATCTCCATTCCACTCGATGGCAATCCAATTCGAAAATTTCATTTTCCAAAATGTTTTGAGAAATTCCCTCACATTCCGATGCAGCGCAGTGCCAGTGCCATGGTGCGAGTATGGTGCAAGCCTTGGCAACCAGAAGCAGTGAGGCTCCACCAGCAGTTATCATCATCAGTGTCGGAACTGCATATTCCGAGTTGGTGGTGGTGGGAATGCTCATCCTCACCGGCTCGGGTCGGTTGAGTTCGGGTACGGTTCGGTTGGTTGTGGCATCATTTGTCGTCCTTCGAGCGGTAATTACGCACCATTTGGAGAAACGTTCGAAGGGTGCCAGGGGTGTCTGCTATCTAGTCGGGTGAAGTTGAATGTACCTACTACCTAGTACCTAACTTGCGCTTCGTTCCGAACCAGTGATTAAGTATGACTGTGGGTGGACGTGTGTGTAATAGCCGCAGCGATAGCGACTGCTGGCTTAAGTGATTTTTCTTTGCATATTTTCAGCCAGTCCTCACCGTGTGACATTTGCTGGTGACTGATGGGTACATTGCGAGTTGATAGGCGCAGCCTAATGTCGTACTGGTGTGGGCATGCCATCAGACAACTCGAGAGATAATGATAATGGCCATAGATGCGACTACGAGTAGAGCCAGACAGATGAATTGACTTTAATAACTACAGGCTGTGGCAGTGTGTACCCAAAACACCGCCAGAATGATTGGGGTTTGGAAAAACGCGAAGTCATTAGGGAAAGGATCTTAATATTGCGGCGGTCCAGACCGATTTAGCTGGAAGGCATTAAATGCGGTTACGTGTCTGCGGGTGAAGTACCTTTTGGGTGGCCTTGGAACTGCCATAAGCATACTCATTTTAAAAAGTGAATGTATGGGTTGATGTCTTAGCTGTATTTTGACTTGACCCTTTGGCAGAGCCCCTACAATTCAAAGCGATGGATTGGGACTGTGGGAGCGTACTTATAATGGAAGCAACTTGTGTCAAGTGTAAAGAGAAGCTTCAGTACGAAAAGGTTGGTGCATTAGCTAAGGTCTGACGCTTCCCATATGCCATTTCAAGACTGCTTGTATGGTTTTTCATTGGTCCCATTCCAAAATCGTGGTACTCTTATATCGATGTAGTATTCCAGAGGATTTAATCTTCAGAAATGCAACAAGGCTGAGGTATAAAGACAGCGAAAAGCACGCCAAGCAGAATAACACGGCCATTTTAATTCACGGGTTTGTGTCCAAACTAATTTAGTGAAATATTGAAATTTTGTATCCACCTTTGATTTATTTGTATTCTTGGTTCAATTGTGGGCGCAGTGGTCACTGTTCCTAGAGAGAGAGAGAGAGAGAGAGAGAGAGAGAAAGAGCTTCTCAATTCAGTCACTCGCATTTGGCATAAGAAATAAAAATGTAGGTTTCTTCCATTCGCACCAAAAATAAAATTCTCCCACAAACGTATGGTATTGGAAAGCTAGATCCCTGTCGCCGATCTGAAAAACCTACATAGATGCACACTCTTCCCCCTCCCAAACTGAGTAGACCAACACATTCGGTAAGACAAAATCATGCGAACAGTATTTACTGCCCCAGCTCTAACCTAACAATTGTAAAAGAAGACCCAGATTCGCCGGAAACATGTCCCGTAATGTTCATTTCTCAACACCCCAGTACCGCATGTAAGGACTTACATGCACGACGATATGAAACAACAATTTATTCGACTTCAATTATACTTCCAACTGAACATAGTCTCCAGACTACGAGTGTATGTATGCATATTCTCTGCCTCCCATTAGTCAGACAAGAAAGACAAAATAAAAAAAAGCGAACCCGATCGGCCGGTTGTCGGACGCCCGAGGAAGAAAACTTGAATTCCCATTAAGAATCCTTAGGCGATTGCATTCTATCATGGATTTTATGCCCTGCCTTGAAATATTTTCCGGTTTCCACCAACTGCAACAGCAGTCACACTCGCATATACAACCATGCCCATTCCCATCACCCTAGGGTCTGGTTCTCCAGCACAGAGGCTGAATATATACACAGAAGGATGAGGTTACATTTCCTTCTTGTTGCGCTTCTGCACTGCAACCCAACTCAAAAATTTATGCTCGCAATTGAAAATTTTCATTAAGTCTCTTGCCCTTCGTCCTTTTGGAAAATATTTAAACTCTGACGCTACACCCAGAAGTACCAATAATTTTCGGTCCTAAATGATGATAACGACCGACGATGGCGCGGCGGCGGAGGCAAGACAATGACTACTGTACGGAGTAAGTACTTCACTTCACTTCGCCATATGCCATAATGATTATTTGGCATATTCCCTTCGTTCGCCCTTGGACGAGGGTGAAACGGAGCGAACAGTGGCGTCTCTGGAACGCTACCATATATCGTCCAGAGCCAGAGTAATTTTTAGGCGATGATGGTGATGCAACCGCATGCACATGGAAATGAATGCATGCAAGGGCTATTTCAGTGGAATGGTAATGGTAATGAAGGCCCATATGTCCTTGCCAAAAGGAGAAGAAGAAGAATAACACAGTGCTGCTGGTGCTGCAACACAGCAATATGATTGCAATTTATTTGTTGCAATATTCTGGCGGTGCTGGCAATATTTTCGGGGCTACACAACAATGTGTGTTTCAAGTGCAGTTGCTGTTGTTGCTACTACAGCACAGGCACAGATGATTTGAATGGCGCGTCCAAGTTGGAGCTTAATTGAAAAAGTTACAGGGGTCTGTGGTTACTGTAGTCATGCCTCACGAGTGGAAAAGATTTTAGCAAGCTGTACATTTGAGTACTTACAAGGAGGTCTTCGATTGGCTTTATATTTACTTCGGCTGGAAACTCTTGAAGTAGGTCCATTTTTAGCACCGGAATCCTTACAATTTTAACAGCTGGTGGGATTTATTTTTACACTACTGTCCTTTGATGATTTCGTGGTAAAAATAGCAAAATTCAGCTTTAATTCCACAGACAGTAAAGCTGCATTAGATCAGCTAATGGATTGGCTACGAATCCGGATTTATTGATAGCACAAACTTATTCATTTTTAGTACTAGAATTCTTATTAAACACGCATTCAAAATTACAAAACGTTCAAACTTACAATAGCCGCAAACGGCAAGCTGACGGATTAGCTCCGAATCCGGACTTTCTGAAACTATAAACTTGAACATTTTTGGTATAATAGTCCCTTAAAATTGCCGAACTTCCGACTACGGAATGGCTACATACGATAAACTTATAGAATGGCTACAAATTCGGACTATGTTGGGAACTTTTTGATATAGGAATCTAAACAATTCCGCATCTTATTTAGTTGAGTTTTTGTCCATTCCTGACTCTTGGAAAATACGTCGTCTGAGCTCTTAAAGTTGCAATCAAAGTTCGGCTATATTCGACTTACTTATGGATTGACTACGAATCCGGATTTATTGAAAGCACAAACTTGTCAATTTTTAGTACTAGGATTCTTATTACTCCGACGGTGTTCAGTTACATAAATACGTCTTTAAAATTACAAAGCATTCAAATATAAAACAGCTGAAAACGGCAAGCCAATGGATTGGCTCCGAATCCGGACTTTTTGAAATTGTAAATTTGTCAATTTTTGGTATAATAGTCCTTGTAATTTCGATTGTGATCACTGCCATAAATACGAATACAAAATTGCAGAATTTCCACCTACCGAATGGCAACATCCGACAAACTTATGGCATGGCTACAAATCCGGACTATGTTGGCAATTTTTTGGTATAGGAATCCATATAATTCTGCGTGCTATTTAATTAAATTTGTATTACTGACTTTCAGAAAACCCTTAACCTCTAATTAAAGTATAGCTACAACCGACTTACTCATGGATTGACCACGAATCCGGATTTATTATAAATATTTACTTCGCAATTTTTGATATTAGATCACAATCCTTTTCACTTCTAGTATTCTCCATTGCTGCCTTGCTAAAAGTTTGTGAGCTTCTTCCAAATACAGAACTAATATTTATGGCAAGCCTATGAATTTTTCTGAGAGTCCGGATTTTGTTGCCAATTTTTGCTACCGAAATCTGTCTACCTAAATCTGATGATTAGTTAAATTTGGCCTTTTATTAACTGTCGGAAAAGGCGTGTTCATAGCTGCAGCACATTCGACATATAACTGTTAATATACTAAAACATTACATTTGATATGCCTATAGATTGGCTTCGAATCCGGACTCATGGGAACTCTAAACTTGCAGATTTTCGGTTCCAAAATCTATCATTTTCCGGATGCTGTTTAGTTTAATTTTTTACTTTAGTGGCTTTTGGAAAATATACATTCTACCTGGCAAAACATTCCTCTTATCCGTACACCGACGAGCTGCCTTCGATAGGTTTGTGCGTTGGCGCCAAATCCGGATTTCCAGAGCTTTTCAATAGCAGATTTTTAGTGTAGATATCTTTTCTATTCATAGCGTTCCTTAGCTGTATTTGGTACATTTCTTTCCATTCCATTTTTGTTTTTCTAAGCTGCAGAAATTCCGAAACTTAGTATAGCTACATACGACAAACTTATGGATTGACTACAAATTCGGATTTCAGGAATTGTAAGCTTGTCAATTAGCTCAATTTCGTATGTTATTCAAGGCGCTTCATTAGATAAACCCCCTTCGACAAATTCTTGTTTTAAACTGCAGATCTTTCGAATTCTGACAATCCGGACGATGTATTTCAAGTTTGAATTTACAGCTAATGCGTTTAAAGTTTAATTTATTTCAATAGTCCAGGAGATCACTAAGAAACGTTTTCATTCCCGCATTCCACCACTTTCCCCAATAAGTCAATAAAATCCACGCCCCCTATTCAAAAATATCAATCCAATATTCCCACCACTCGACAGAAGACATTTCGAGGCACAAAACTGTCAATCAAATCAACCAAATAACTTGTCCCGATGGCAGCAAAAAAAAAAAAAAAAAAAAAAACCTATCGAAATTCTCACGTTCGATAACAATTCGGCGTTGACAAACCCCGAAAGCAATATCCACCACTGATGGCATCCTTTTCAAATGCGAGCACTTCAAGTTTGCAAAATCAGCACGAGTACATTTCAAACCCCCAGGATCTGTCAATATTCATACTCAAGATGATGTACACTTCGCACCTTCAAACACACCACTCACTATCTTCGTCCTTCCTTTTTGTATCGACTTTTTTTTTAGCATCCACCCTCGTCATCATCGTTTACACGTTAAGATAAATTAAGAAGACTAGAGAAAAAAAAAACGAGCGACTTGTTCCTTTTTTCTCAGGTGTAGCACAGCCAGCAGAGGATAGTCGTTCCTCCACGCTAAAGTATGCGAAATATCCTGTGGGGTATTGACTTACGGTTTTTTTTTTTTTTTTTTTCTCATTTTTTTTTTCCTACTTATGCAAAGCATGGAGATAAGTACATTAACTACGCCGGATATCAGACAGAGAACGACAGAGAGAAAGAGACCCTTCAAGTCCTTTCCCTAACTGGCAACAGGGACAAATGATTTTGACACTGAATTGTAAACAGCTTTATGCGGCAAGAGGGTAAAATACAGCATTCCTTCGTTTTGCCTTTTATTTTATTAGCCTTCTTTTAAACCATCCACGCGGGGGGTGGGTGGTTGGGTGGTTGGGTCTTGAGAATCGAACCGTGTGCCATGTTAAATTGGATTTTGAAAAATTACCACGTTCAATGAATTTTTAAAAGACTCACACAGAGGGCGCGCACACCCCAGAGGTGCCATAACAACTGATTGTAAAACAAAGGAAGTCCTATAAAAATAAATATAAAAAAAGTAAAGGAAAAAACTGAACAAGAACTCGGAATAGAAGACGACTCAAGTCGGAATCATTGTCTCTTTGAAGAGTGAAAAGAATGTTAAGTGGCAAATGGCAATTGGCGCGCATATTTTATTGTTATGTGGATGGTAAAATTCGCGACGTCCTTACGGAGCTGATCTAGGGCAAAGAGTGTTCCTAATCACATTTAATTATGAATCCATCTGTTGATTTATGTCCCACGAAATACGGAAAAACTCCTCGTCCGTTTTCTTTCATTAACGGTTTTATAGCCCTGCTGGGGCACTTAAAGAGAAATTGTAAAATCGTAAGTTGCATCTGTTTCGAATGGTCGAAAGAGTGCTACCGCAAAATAGGTATGGGTATAGTATAGGTATAGGTTGGGGAATGCCGCCCCCCACAATTGGGCCAACCTCGCTATTTAGGTTCAAAAGGTCTGTAGTTTAAGTCGGATAGTGGTTAGCGTTGATGTTTTGATGTTTTGATGGTTTATTAGGGACATGAAACTGGTTCCTGGGTCGGTTTATCGTGAACAGCTCCCGCGTTTTGTATTTTATATGGGACCGTAAATGTTTTACAGCGGGGGCTACGATTACGATACAAGGGGTATTTTTTTATTATTATAAATAAAAGAACAGAATGCGATTTATTTTCGAATCTATGATAGCTGGTGAGTGTTTGAGTTTGATTGAAATAGAAATCGAAAGCTTTGCCGGGACATTTATTTACAATAAAAGAGCTTTAAAAACGTTCTGCGGGGAAATGGTAATTTCGAATGTACAGCAGCGGTGTAAGCGGTGAATTTTGACGGTTGTTTCTAGCTTTACCGTTGAACGTTGGAATTGAAAGAGGGCATTTGATTGAAATGAGAATTGGTCCGTATAATTCGAATGGGTTGAGGAGTGTGCCACCGAGAATGGTGGTGGACCTGTTTTAGAGCGGTGAATGGGTTTGTCAGAGAATCAAAAATGTAAATACCTAAGGGTCTATGTTTTATGGAAGAAGTTTTCGGTGTTAAATCCAAGCCATCGTATGAGATGTGTTCATATCTTTTAACTTACCTACCCCTCCCGCGAAAGCTGAACCATATATAGCGTCTCGCTTCAGGAGGAAGGCTTTCTTTAAGAAGTATCAGACACCTTTGCTCTGTTTTATAGATGTTTGAAATGCAGTCTCAGCAAGAAGATCCGGAGTAAAAGCGTTGTTAATGAGGGTTGAAGCAAGTTGATGTCCGTCCGTCTGTATGTCGGTATATTCCTCCAGGATCTTGGACCTATTCTACTTCCATGTACCTCATAACCTCCGGGTATTTTTGGAGAAGGTTACAAGACCTATTTGATGGAATTTGAACAAGGGGGCGTGGCCCTTTTCATATAACAAACAAAATTCACTACAGAAAAAGTGAAATGTTGGAACACAGAGATATATATTGTAAGTGCCCATCACTTTGGACAGTGTGGGCGGGCCTAATCAACGAGGGTGTGGCACTCTATATACAGAGCAAATATTTGCTAACTCATATCTTGACCACCATGGGCGCTACAGGTGTTTGGGCGATACATTTCACTGAATAAGTGGTATATTCACCACCCTACCCTAAAGTCCACCAGTGAGTATCCTGTCCCCACAGGGTGAATAGGAAATAAACCTGTCCCTCGAGTAGATCAAAGCCAATTTACCCTCTTCACAGATTCCGAATAAAAAAAAGTACTCCATACATACTCCTTCAAGTCTGACAAAGCATCAGTGCTCTAGGCATTCGTCTTCAAAAAGTCCTCGTACAAATAAACTCCCCAACTCCAAATGCATATATCAATCAGCAAAATCACTTCACTTTCTATGTCTGTAAGTATTCCTGCTCCTTTCTCTATCCCCACAAAATGTAAATAACTCCTGCCCTTAATTAAGTTCACAGAACCAATGAACTTTCTCAACTTTAATCCTTTAAGCTTACGCATGGTTACACCTCAAAGCTTACTGTGTCAGTGTGTATGCCTACGACTGAAATCCAATTCACAGCTGAATGCTGAAGAAAAATATCAAATTAATTAGATCTTTTGCCGAAGAATATCCTTACCAGATATTTATATGAACCGCACATTTACACAGAAGGAGTCCTCTCACCTGTTCGCTCACTCGTAGTGCACTGCTCATATGTGCGATTCTTTTTTTTTTACGTCTGCTCAAGTGCTGGAAATATTTATGCGCACGAGTCCTATATGGCATTCTCGAGTGCAATTGAAGGATGTTAATCCATTCGGCATATAAATCTCAATTTAATTGGGAGTAAGTGGATGGGTGGGAAATGGAAAAAAAAGAACTGGAGCAGGTACCTATACCATAAATGCCTTTTAATACTGCTAATTGATGACTGAAACACGAAGGGAAAGTGGACGGGAAAAAAAGGGAAAGCTTACAGAGGGTCCTTGGTGTACACTATACACTGTACAGCAGTCGTCGCTAAATGAAGAACTGAATCGGAATTGAGTGGGCTTGCGGCGGAAAAAGCCATCACATGTGCGGTTAATCTAAATGTACGAATGTATTGTTAGCTCAATGAGAATGGTTTAGGGAAAGTTAGGGTTTCGACTTATGGCGTTGAGCGTTTTGATGGTCAGTGGCGTTGGGTACAATGGCAGGATGATTCGTTCAAACGGGTGGAGACAAATTGGTTGCACACTCAATCATAGACACACCATTAGGCACCGGCTTACCATTTATTGAGTGCACGACAAATAATTTTTATTGGGCCATAAAATTCACACTTGCATTTTATAGGAAGTTTTATGGTTACACGGATGATTTAGAGGAGCCCTTAAGCAATTTTTGGGCCGCCAATCTCGACGATCAGATACGATTTGCCTACAGGAATTGTTTCCGATTGATATTCTACGTTTTGGACGATGTCTGTTCTATGGTTGAGGCCGTCCCCTCACCGACCTGCAGCGCCATCTAGGGTGAGTTTTTTTTTGTTATCTCCCGGAAGTACCCGTTGACATTGTCTCCTTTTTTATATAGAGCTTGCTTCATGACTCATGTGCATGTCCCAAACTTGTATCCGCCCCCCCCAAGACAACTGACATACCTCGCAACTTGAATTTCCTCGGCTCTGCGCATCCACTTAATCATCGTTGATCCACCAAAAACGGCAACGTAACGCAACTCACCCGGGTAATTCACTTCATTACTTCATCTAATGAACTTATGTGCCCTTCATCACCTTCATTTGCCAACACTACTGCAATTCAGACTGCGGCAGCGGCCACCGCGCCAGTGCCAGCTCCTGAAGAGTTCCCTCATCCGTTTTTCCAAAACCATGACAAATTAAATTCCAAAATCCACCAAGAATGATGAATCGCGCTCCATTATCTCCCAAGGAACTCCTCAGCCACCCCCAAAAATACAGCACAATTTGAAAAGAAAAGCAAATCCCGGCTGACTGCACTCCCTCTTCGATTAATTTGTTCGCATGCACTTGCATTTTCCACTTAATCCGGTGACTCCTTGTTGCTTCTTCGTCTTCGTCGTCGTCGTCGTCGTCGTCGTTGCTACTGCTGGCTGTTGGAAACACAACCTTTTCGATCTTCGTCTCACTTTAATCAGATAGGGTGGATGAGGGTCCTTTCAACACTCTATAGGTACTGTACCCTGAGTATGGCTTTAAAACGAGGAAAGGACTAATCCGTCTGTCTAAATATTTTTCACAGTTAATTTGACAGCGTACACAATACTTCGTTTAAAATTTCTTCCTTTCGCGAAGAATCCTTTTGGCTGGTGTATTTTATTTTCTTCGTCCTGCTCCAAAACATCGTCATCTTGTCGCTGGATTGGATTTTTTTTTTTAAGGCAAAATCTTCGATTACTTCCACACGATTTCCTTGTGACACTATCAGCTTTGGTACACTCGCACATATATAGCGAAGGCGAGCGCGACAGAGACGGAGAAATTCGAAAGAAAATAAATAACAGATTGCATAATACACGAAAGCGGATCAATCAATGTGTCAAATCGAGTAAAAAAAAGTGTCAAGAATTGAGCCTGGGAGATTTTCGTAGTCGATTTGCAGTTTCGTAAGGAGATCAAATTAAATTTAAATAAGTCGACGGATGGGGGGGGGGGGATTAGGATTCCACGCCATCTATATAGCTGTGGCTAATTTTGCTGTAATTGAGCATGCATCAGGGCTGTCAAAATTTTATAGTGACTGGAAATTCGTGTGAAACTTGTAGAGGATACTCAGAATTAGTTGAAAACAGTCGATGTGCTTTAGCTCTTCTGATTTGCTTCTGAAGTGGTCGTGTTTTATTGGGATAGTAAATTGGCTGGCTATAGACATTTCAATAAAACACGCCTTACACTATATTCCGAAAATCAGCTAGATGCTTGGAGGTCTTATTTTACAAGCGTTGAGCTTTTATAAAACTTCTTTCAAACCGAGATGACTTAGACCAGATTTGGGCGATTAGTGATCCGAAACAACGGTTCGTGTATAAACTAACAAATTAAGTGGACAAAGCTTTGCTCCATATACAGATTTAAGTCTTGGCTATTGTGGAACGTAAGTAATGTGCGATGATATGGAAGGCTGCGACTGTGGCGATTGTGAGGGAACTGGCGATGTGTGGATGTAGCTAGCAAGCCAGTTAGCAATGACAGCAACCATGGCTTCCAATATAGAACGGCAATAAAAGTTCTTAAAAAAAAGTTAGAATTAGTATTCCTTTGTTTCGAGTGAGGATTTAGGATTCTTAACCAAAATGTATCACAATGGACCTTCTAATGGTCTAAGTGTGCTGGCTCTCGTATCTGGCAGCCGATCTAACCTTACCTATTCCCTGGTGCTTGATACAAGAGGACTTTTGCCGATTTTCTCTGTCACGTGCTCTTACTCCGCTTCAGTAGAGACAGGATAAATGCCGCTGAAGCCTTTAGGTCGCTAAGATCTTGGGTGGACTTCAAAAACTGGTCTTGGTGCATTTGGTCAATGAACTTGAGGCCTGCAGTCTCCAAGATGACTGTTGTTAGGAATGGCCATGAAACTTGTGACATTTGGGTTCCATTCCTATAGAGGGCACCACTTGACACTTTACACCTGGTATTCCACTACTGATTTGACCATCTGTCTTAAATTTGAAACCTCTGTAGGACGAAGCCTTATTCTCTCTAAATTTCAGTTTAATAAAATTCTGAACCAGCCAGGTTTAAAATCCCCACAGCCTCCAATTTAAACCCAAGCCTCGCTGCATTAAAGCAACCCTTTACAAGTCCCTACGGTACCACAAATCATCTACTTCAAGTTAAAAATTCAAGCAACTAAATTCCAGACTATACTTCTTCGAAGGGCAACCAGAAACAGAAAGCAAACACGTACCAAAATAAAAAGCAAACAGGAAGAGCTTTATTTTTTCTTATTTACTACTAACTGCTCCTCGCCTGTTTACGTTGCTTTGTGTTACAGAAAATTAATTTGAAGTTAACAAACAGCAGCAAAAAAAAAGAAATCTTTTTTAAACTGACCATTTCTACAGAAGGAGTCCAATGCTATATAAGTACGAGTCCGGAGAAAGTGATGCTTCCGGTTTTGGTTTTTTTTTTTACTCCGGAAACACTCCTGCCTCTTACTACACATCTATACAAAAACACAACCTATACACATCATCAGGACCGCACCGAGGGCGAAAGGGAGAAAGGTAGATGCAGAGAGATTCCCTTTTCGTTCCTTAACTTCCCGTCTGTCTTTGGGTCTTCCGGTTGTTTGTTCGAATGCGGAAAATTAATTCCATCATCAGTTATTTCTGTCGCTCTGTTTTGTTTTGTTAGTTTTTTTTTCCATTGTATGTCTCACTTTTTATGAATGATTTTCGGTAAGAGCGAGAGAATTTATTTCTGCACGGTTTTCTATTCATCTACCTACGTTCATTTATTTGGCAATAATCCGTCATCGCTGCCATAACTGACAACCAAAATTAGATTAAAGCAGTTAAAGTCAGAAGTGGTTGTCGGTGAGGGACTGCGACTAAGACTGAGTCAATGCAAGAGAGAGACGGGCAAAAAGTCTGTAAGTGACTTGGAAGTAATTAATATATTCGTCGAGATGAGGTGGCATCATTTTGGAAGAAATAATATGATTTAATTATGAATGAAGATGGGTGGTAGTTTGAAAGTTCATACTGACAGACGTCAAATAAATAGATTCAAGTAAAACCTATTTTTGAGCTATGTCCAAGTGGGAGAGTGAAATTTTATAGAAGCAAATGTACGAGGGGTGAAATGTGTGTATTTCTTTATGAACTGTAAACTGAAGACATATTGATGTTGCAGATTATTAAGAGGAGTTGTGGTCCTGTATTTGTTGCCCAAAACTGTTTTTTGATGAATTCGCTTAAAGAGAAACTCTCTCTAAGATGCTAACAAAAAAGTGCTTTCAACCTAGAAAGTCAGTTTGATAAATGAGCGCTTAAAATTATGAGCAACTACATCCAAGACGGTGACATCTATAGAGACACATTTAAAATTGGAACCGTGCGACTAACTACAAATAATGGGACAGTCCGTTTCAGTATACTTAGAGGATTTGTTGGGCTATAAGTTCATCTGGGCTGTAGCGCGCAGTTTTGTTAAGTATTTTATACACATTTCAGTTTTTATTGCGTTTTTGAATTTGGTTTTGGCCACAGCAACATTAAACTGTCAGCTGTCACGCTCTCTTTTTTTTGGCAACGCTTAACTGCAAATTTATAATCCTGCTTAAATGTTGGGTCACTTTTTAAACGAGTACTCACCATCCACCTTGCGACATCAATCGCGCTCGTTTGTTTGCGACTGAAGTCGCATGTGCGCGCCTAGCCTTATTCTTAGCTAGAATTAGCTCAGAGTCAAGGTATATAGAATAACATGGTAAAACATTGCGCATGTCCGCATCCTATCTCACTCGCACACTGTTACGTCACGTGTATCACACTGTTTTGACATTTCAGTGCAAGTTCGACGTTCTCTTAAGGTTTTTGTGGAATATTTTTTAAACAAATAAAAATAAAATGGTTATTTGTGCGATATTCGGCTGTAATAATAACAACGACAAGAAACGAAAGCAAAACAAGGTTCCCGGGCGCGAAAAATTGTCGTTTTTCAGATTTCCCAAGGATGAATCTATGAAAAAAGTGTGGTAGAAAAGACAAGTTTAATGCAAATAATGCATTTGTTTGCTCGAAACACTTTAACAGTGACCAATATGCGCGAAACTTGAAACATGAGCTGCTAAACTATTCACCCAAAAACAGTAGGAATTGCCTTTCACTTCCAAGGACTCTGACAATAAGCGCCAGGAGAATTATGAAAGGCGGAATACAAAACAAAAAATTGTGCGCGAAATTTTGTGAGTTTTAAGTGTGAACAAATTATAAATACCTAATTATAAGTACCTAATTTAAAATTTGTATTTTCAAAGGAAAACCCTTCCAAGTGAGCAAGTTACCCAGGACACCAATGAACCTACTGCAAAATTATGCTGAAGAACAACCGACCGGATCCTTCACATGGACAGATCAAGTCAGTGAAGGTGGACTTCGAAAACTCGACTGGTCTAAAAACTGGACAAAATTACATAAAAACATTGTTAGACCTTGCCGAACCTATTGATTTAGATCGCGCGATCAAATAGTTGTTTTTTTCCGGGGCAAAATGTTCTTTAAGATTCGAATTCTTAACAAAACACTAATTACGAATATCACTGCAAAAAAAAGAAAAGTGAATAAAACGCTGAACTAATTGTAAAACTGATATGTACTTGTTTTTATTTGTAATATTTTCGCAGATTATAAAGGACTTTTTATACATTATGGTTATGAGGTTTGGTTGAAAGAATAAAACTGCGAATAACAGCTGCCAACATTAGATTTCTTTGTTGTATTGCTGTGAAAACAAGTGGTATCGTACCACCATCAGCTCACTTTAAAACAATTTCGCCACTATATCTTGCAATTCACATTTTTATTAATTAAAAATCCACAACCCTAATATAAAGCACATGAATGTGAACTAATTTGTTCTGAAATGTCAAAATATGTGATACACGTGACGTACATGCGCAGAACTGAACCAATATTTTCCTCCGGAATATCATACCATGTATTCTATATACCTTGGCTCAGAGTAGCTCAGTGTTTATACATGCGCATTTCACTATATTTGTCGTACTCTGTGAGTTTTACATGTAAAATTTTAAACTTCACATATTTCTAGTGGATCAGAAATATATAAATAGTTTTTTTTTACATAAACTGACATTTGAGCTGACATTTCACTTAAATAATTGCTGCAATGTCCGCCATGAAACTGAATTAAGTTCCAAAGCTGCCGGAATATATTTCTACAAGACAACAACTGACAAAATTTAAACTACCGAGCTAATGTCAATCTGCAAACGTCAAGTTAGTTTTTTCCAAGAGAAATTTGACAGCAAATCTGTCAAAACTATTGCAGTAAATAAGAAAATCAACAAAAACTATCACAGCAATCACGTTTTTCAGCTATACATCTCGAAGAAACTTTTCTAAAAGCACAAACAAACAACTGTCGTCATCTGTCACCTGTCAACTGCTATCTGTCAAACTTCCCTATCTCTCTATACTACATCTATGCAATATAAACCTACCTCACTATTCGATTCCGCCTGTGCCGCCATCAAATCTGACAGACAAAACGAAAACAAATTACATAAATTAGTTGTATACCGTTATCTAATCTTCGAACAACCAGTTTGGTTTAGTGTAAGTAATTAATTCCGCTAACAAAGTTTTCCCATCATCTAATCACATTTTCGTCTCTTTTTACCGAACAAATTAAAAGAAGACGGACAGAGACTGCTCAAGAGAAGAGGTAGTACACTTGCACACGTATCCAGTGATGGAGTCATTCGGGCCAGCAGGGCTGCTGAATCAACATGGACTGGCAAGGAAACTCCTTTTTTTTTTTCGTCGGAAAGATTTACCAAAGATTTTTCTCATTGTTGTTGTTGCTGGTTGTGATGGCAAAAAAAAAAGCAATTACCACCTTTGGACAAATAAGCTTGCTTACGGTATATCAAGCCCTTCTAATCCCCGTATGTAGGTATATAGAGAGAAAGAGTGTCCTCCAGGGATGGTGAAAGGATTTTTGGGGGGTAAAATCACGAAAACTCCACCGAGCACGTTACGGTTTGTTTTCCTTATTAACTTTTCCTTCGTGCAGATAGTTTTTCTTCTTCACCGAGCGGTGTATGTTAGTTTTCCTTTTGCATTTTGTTTACTTATTTCTTGTTGCTTGTTTAGTTCGATTGGATAGAGCTGTCCTGTCATGTATGCCAGGGGGAGAGAGAGAGATAGAGAGATTGTGTGTGGGTTTCCTCAGCAGCACAAATACACTATACAGATACACGTGTTAATCTCTATTAAAGCGTCGGTTTTTGGCAGAAATGGTTGGTTAGGTGAGACATCTACTACTACTGCTCGATGGATGAGTGAGTAATGAAGGTTTGCTCCTGTGAAGTTTCGGTAAAGCCGATTACAAATATGTTTTGCTGGCGGAAAAAGGTGTGGGATTGGTATTTCTCTAGACGTGCGCGTGTGTTTTTTTATGGGTGGCATCTGAGGTTTGGTTCACTACTCATAAATGCAAATAGGCATAAGTTGGCGCACACTGTATTGATTTCCAACTACAGTCCTAAATGGGTTCCATATGAATTTTAATTGCGCTAATGACACCTCATGACCGCACTGCGCGACACAAAACCAAATCGCATCAAATCATACACTTCTCCGTCCCAATTTAGAACAATGCATAAGTAAAAACTCAGCTTAAGGGCTGCCTATTCATTTTACCATCGGCCTGTATACCACAGCTGGACCATCACCACTTTGCATGCCAGTTAAGAGTGGCCCGCGCTACTTTGTGCAAATCGAACAAAATGCTCATTTGTCCGCAAGGATTTTTTTTTTTTTTTTGTTGTATTTTCAACACTTGCTCGCTTTTCGGCCAGCATCCAGCTCTACTAATTGGTCAAGTGCGAGTGCGGTTAACGCTAGTGCGTTCGCTTTATATAATGCGGTAGGCGATTTTGTAATTAATTTCACATTCCATCAGTTAAAGGCACTGCACTCGAATGGAGTACCGCATTTGCCGAAAAGTGATAGAAAATAATAATGTACAAATGGACGGGTGCGTGGCGTGCTGGTATTTTGGGCATATAATCCGGAAAATTTCACAAATAAATTTTCGAAATAAAATAGAATCACGCTCGGTCGGCTGATGTGAGGTTGTATGGCGCACTTCACAGCGATGCAGTGTACAGTAGCAATAGATTGTGCATTGTTTACCGCAATTCGGATCGTTTGGCGAATAATGGTCAGGAATAGTTTTGCATTCCAGAACTCACGCCGGTAACTCGTCTGGAAAATTTGAAATTTCAACATTTCCGAGCGCATTTCACATTGAAATGGTTTTGTGTAGATACCTCTGTTTGGGTTGGTGCTAAAAAAAAAATACAACAAGGTATGGCCCTCAGTCTTTTTTTGCAAAAATTTGCCCTATCGTTGGTGCAAATAAAACAAAAACTACCCAAACTAGAGCAAATGGGAGTCACCATTCCACCATAACTCTCTTAAGAACTCCAGAAAGCCCTTCACTGTAGTAAGACAACATTTCGGAATGCATTGGCAACCGCTGATTCCACACAATATTTACGATTCGAAGTTGATTATCGAATAAATTTGAGACTCACAGCTATATTCTTACATAATATTTCGATGGCGGCAATACTCGATTTGTAAAGGGGCTATTAACGTAATTTTAACCCAAAAAAAAATGTTGTTCGAAAATTTGCCTCATGTTCGAATTTCGAACTCAACATATTTTCAACCATGGATACCGTAAGACTGCTGTGGCACATAAATATCTGTCAATCGAAATTTAAACAATGATATTTCGAATTCGAAAATTCCTGGCTCAAACTTTACCACAAAAGGCTTACGATTGATTGCAAATAGCCTTTTCTAAATGTGAACCTGTCACTCTTCATATATATGCTTACCGCATAAAATTCACAATATCAAAACAACCCTAGAATCTTAGGTCGAAATATTCGAAAACTTTCGAAAAATCTATGTAAATGTGTGTCAATTAAAAAAGACACACGGGTGATTACAAATAGCCTTTCGATATACGCCTACGACCTAAAATTCGCAATATCACTACCAAAACAACCCTAAAATGTAAGTTCGAAATATTCGAAAATTTTCGAAAATTTGATATGGACGTGTGTCGACTAAAAATGGGTACCTCCACTCAGAAGCACGAAATTTTTTAATGTTCTTCGAAAAATTGCAACATAAATAATAATCGAATTCGAAATATCTCAGCTACAGAGAAATTCATTAAATATAGTAAAGTTATGGGTTTGGCATATTAATACTGTGAACTGAAGTGCTGTTCAAATTATTCGCATCTTGGAGAAAAATATTGTGTCGAATATTTCGAAATTTCGAACTTAAAGAGAATGAGGCAGTATTTAAAGAATCTGCACACACATTACTGACTTTCAAACAGCTTATTTCAAGGGCGAATTCACAAGCCAGCGCGAGGTATTGGTTGAAGGAAATCAGTTCTTAGACATCGAAAACATGTTCGAAAATTCACCCCCTCCTGTGTATGATTAAAAAACATTTCAGGTTCATTAGAAAGCAAACTAAGTAGAAATTATGGGACATACATGTTGCGCTACGACGTGCTTCAAACTTCGAAAATTCGAAATCATCAAAACAGGCTAAGAAAAAAAATCTCCTCCAATTTACTTTCCCTGGCGCTTTGAGTTGTTATAAAACTTGCTACAAAGACCCAAAATGTTTCGCCACTATGACCATCCCTCACTCTTCACCCCATTTGTTAAGTGTATCCAACTTGAGCACATAAACCATTTAACAAGCATCCAAAATACAAGAATAAATGTATCGCAAATTAGCTCACATTCGTTCATTAATTACTTCCTTTTATGATATGGGTTGTGCCCCGTACTCGGTACAACGCCACGAGGATCCATTCGTCATTTCACTACACAGCTAATGTATTCACGTCCCAAACACGCCATTGCCACCATATACGTCGTCGACAGGGAGCCATCCCAAGGGTCCAAGTCAAATACATTCCTATATCTATCCCACTAATGGTATCCTGTGTATCCCTCTATCCCGTCGGCCATAAACAGGAAAATTCAATTAAACCAAAACTCAAAGCCATTTGGTTTTGTGTATACGTTTCACCTAAAAATAAGTAAATAATTCGAATACTCTCCGACTCCTTGTGGAACCGCAAAATGTCTTACAAGAAGCAACACAAGATCGCTAGAAAGGGAGCTGCCACAGCAAAACAGAAGCCGTAAGGATTCCGCCGCCAGCTTTTAGGAATCTCTCAAGGCGGTGGCTCCACCATAAATGTTTACCACGAAACTAAAACAGTATAAAATATTAATATCGGTTAATGAGCAGGGAATGGGGTGGGGGGGAGGCGGGCACAACATACGGATGCGAATGCGTCGCTTAATGGAGCTCCTCGCGTGTAAGAGAAATGTATTCTCTCAGCGGCACAAATGCACTCGAAATGGTTTCGTGTGAGTGTGGTTTTGTCCCCCATCCACCCCGAAATGGTGAGCTGAGGAATTCAAATGAACTAGCTGAAATAGCTTCGTGCGGCGCACTTGGCACACGAAGATTTCAAAGTAATGCGGCCTACTTACAGAGCACCGGTAGGTATAGTGGTGGAAATTAATTTCGATTTAATTTTGTCGCATTGCCGACTGCTACTGCAGGTGTGAAGAGCCATTTGACAGTTTATACGGCATTTTGTGGAGAGGACTCTGCAGAGAAAATGCTGCCTGAATGGCTGACTGCCTGCCTGCATTGCGTCATAAATTTGTGTAACTCAAATGGTGGATAGTCGATGGAAAAGCGCTGTGGAGCTGTTCTCAAAACCAGTCAGATTTCAGTGAGAAGGAGAACATTTGGAGGATATTTTGAGGACGATCTCTGGGGTGGAGAAGGGTTGGTCAATTTTCGAATAAGAAATCCCTTGGGGCGATGATCAAAACATCCGACATCCGAGGATCACTATTTTCTTTGACGATTATCACGTACTGCATTAGGACATGATTGAACCATTGCTGGTAATGAGGCACTTTTTGGACGATCCTCAGTATATCTGGTGATCGAATAGCTGGTATATTTGTCGACGATCAGCAGCCTTTATTCGTACTCAATTTTGTAAGGCCTTAGCTACCTCGGAGCTCAATTACGCTGAAGAAGACAAAACCCCAATATAAGATTTCAATCAATTTCACTATCATAGCCAATGCCTCTGACGATCAACAGGACTATGGTTATCAGCGCCTTCATTTATGAGTTTTTTAGTCGCGATCGTCAGTAACTTTGCCAATGGAAAGACTCTTTGACAAATACCTCATCCATATGTGATCTTTAGTGAAGATCACTTAGCTGATCATCAGTTTCTTCACTCACTCGTATTTTTTTGAGAAATGTGATAGCAACGCCCGACGATCAGCAGTTCTGCTGGGAACCTATTGGCTTTTTTCTACACCATTTATGGCGATCATTAACCAAGCGGCTCGATCACTTTGTTCTTAATCCAATGCGACCTGATTCTTCAGTGATTCTGGGAATCTCCCGGAGGACACTTTCCCAACGTCTTTTCTTCCTGTGATCAACCAGAGATAATTAGTTCTTCTTTTTATTCATTACTGATCAGTGACTTCAAAAGCGATCACTGATTTTGATGACGATGATCTGTCTAATTTTTGCTGATCGAGAATAGAGTTGGCTAAGTTGTTGTTTTTGATATTTTTCGAAGTATTTGGCAGTAGTATTGGAGGTCTTGGATAAAAAACGACGATCAGTGGCAATAATTTCAATGGAGATCTGTGCCTCTAGAGATCAACAGTATCTTTGGCGATCGGTGTTCCCCGCTTTATCAAAATAGGGGTCAATGTGACACTTTAATTCGTATTTCTTAACCATTTCCTGCGCCTTTGGCAATCTTACATTTCATATGTACACAGTCCATGTTGATCTACAGTCCTAACAAAAAAGCCCCTCCAACCAGCTTAGTCCCTATTAAGTTGGTTGCGATCGATTTCCCATTGTTCTGCGACACCTAAGGTGCGGTATTTTTCGGCTGCATTATCTCTCAGGGTCGACTCAAAAACTTCCGAACTATGATTTACTTAAGGCGATCTCGCTACTTTCTGTATCTCTAGTGATCATTGTCTATTATTACGATCGGTTGATCTACTGATGATCATTGTACAGTTGATAAAAGTTTATATCCTTGAAAATAATCGAGAGTCATCAAGCTTGATAGTTAGATCAGCAGATCAGTCAATTCACCGGTGATCATTTTTTGCTGATCAGTAAGAAAAGCCAAATAATATGGAAGCTTGCGACATCATCACTATACTCTCTTTAGTTGTGTTTAGTTGTTGGAAGTGATAATTTTCTGCGACGGTGATCAGTGATCGTAACAATCATTTATCAACTATCGTGACGATCAGTAACCCATCTCCGTTCTCACTTACTTACCCTTCCGACCAAAGGTGAACGATATATTTTGCGATAATAACAAGGAACTAAAACCGATCTTTTCGACTCAACGCAAGCTGATTTTGCAAAGTGGCAGAGACATTTCTACTTTTATGCATTCGCAAGGGCAAACCTTAGTTTACTTTTATGGACGATTTTTGGAATCTTTCTGCCGAATTTCGCAGCAACGATCCTCCATATCGACCTCGATCACCTGCAAACATTTGAAATATAATTGATGCCTCCTGCAACCTTTGGCAGCTCTAACCAACCATCTTTTGAGGGGAAAACCTTCTAAGGATAACTGATTGCAGATAAACACTATATTCAACCAGTCCACTACTTAACTGACCAGCAAATGTATTCCAAGCCATTAGTAGCTGTCCGCAAGTGTCACACTTCCAAAGTCATACATCGATTCCACACTTAATGTCCATTACCGTCACCCAACGCTCTGTGGCAGTAAACCCCCAACTAGCAGCATACATCTCCCATAAGATGACGACAAATTCCCCACACACTCCTTGCAAACAACCGGTGGCGCTCCTTCCTGTTACTTACTTATGTACGAGTTATCTGACTTTTATCCACCGGTTTAAATTCCTTAAGAACTTGTCGCACCCTTGCCGCGTTTCTTTGTTGTCCATCTTCCGAAGAAAGTGGATAACGCCCTTAAATCATATTCCCTCCGCGCGCTCCGCTTCAAACAACCGAAAGTACCATCATCATCGCAGCTATACAGCTCATAAAGGAGCACAAAATGTACTGAGTAATTACCCAGCCGTGTGTACAAGTGGATATCATCGGATGGTATAAGGAAGAAGATCGAATCGAGCTGCTCTCTCTCTCCCTCTTTCTCTCTGCTCGGTTGTAAGCAAAAGTTTTTTATTCTTCCTACCCAAGTAGCTGGCTGTGTCTCTTGCGATAAGTTCATTACATCCTTTTTGTAGTTTTAATTCCACAGCACTGCTGTTATGGGTAATGCAGATGATTTCTCGCTCTGCGAGGATGCTGCACAACACATCCTGACATTGTCATGCGAGCAGTTCCAGGACTTTGTTGAATAGAAGTACGTAGAATCCATTATCCTTTATTGCTGGATTTGCCGTCGCTCTGCTTGCGTTTCTCTGAGGTTTTCGTTATTTGTTTGTCCGGAAAATATAAATTTAATAACCTTTTAGGATCCCGAAGGAGGAGGATCTTCTACCCGCAGACACAATTGCACTGGATATATTAGTATGTCGACTGGATCGGGTATAGTTCCTTGCGACTCCGTAGAGACCCAAACCCAACACAATCCATATACAGCGTTGCTTGGTTTATGCCTCACTAATTAATATTCAGCCGTATTGAGGAGAGGTCCTTGCTCTGGCATCAGAGCTCTAGTGGATATGGGTAACAGCAGCGTGGGTAGAATAATAAATGAAAAATTATGGATTAGTTATTGTTTGTTTTTAGTGGGGGCAAACAAATGCCTGCACACACACACGGAATCACTCGGCATGCAGACCAGAAGCGGAAAGGATATTTGTAACAATTATATCCTCGGGCTTCGGGAAGCCTATATATGCAAAGTGTGGCAGGGAGAGGCGGCAAAGAAGTGGCATTTGGCCCACTATGATAGTAAAATCGAAGGCGGCGAAGGAGCTAATGAATTTACAATTGCTATTGTGTTGGCTGCTTCCTTCTTCCGTGGCATCGGCATCGACCGACACGGCGGTGAAGTTGAACTAGGTGAGAGTAAGCGAAGGTCCCTTCCAAATGGGGTATAAATTATTTTAGTTTTAATTAATCTCAGCGAAAGATGGTGTTGATTTGCAATAAGGATACACACACAAACACCACCCAACAGTGTGTGTTTCGCTTTCGAATAAATTCATTAGCTACTGCTGTTGCGACTGGGTTTTTGGTGTTGGTTTTCCTAACCAAGCTGGAAGCATTCTCGTAGAGGAATGTTCCGAAAGACACGGACGTATGTGGGTCCTTTGAATTAATGGATACAAGAAGTCGTTTATAATAATTTCCATGGCAGCACACAAATTCTCATTTGGCGGCTAGTCAAGTAGTGACTTCGAAGTTTCTATACCAGAGCCCTGCATGTGTGAACGACTGTTGCATAAGTTTGTTTGGCGAAGACGGTCAAAGTTTTAATTGACTGAGTGAGTGTATTTTGGATGAGTACTTTTAATTTGTGCGCGCCGTCACGTCCGCACCTCCGGGTAGAGGTAGTGAAGTGACTTTTATGAACGAAGGCAATTTAAATGAGATAGTTGACGTTTGAAGTGATTTCTTGACAAATAAGTTGGATGCATTCCTGCGGCGAAATATGAACTCTGACTTAAAGACGTCAACTTGCAGAAATCAACCAAGAAGTTGCAAGAGACAAATCGCAAATGATTCATTCTCAGGCTGGACATATAACATACCCCCATGTAGTCCCAAGTTGGAAGCTGCTGATTAAACGCCGTTTATACGCCGTCTACAGTAGGTACTCCCCAGAGACTCAACGGACTGGCTCGTAAGCTAGTCACACACGATCAACACTTATGATAGCTACAATCTACAAAACCCGTTTGTCCTTTGGCAAGTGGATTGCAAGTGGATGCTATGTTTTAAATCAAAGACAGATAGCGCTTCACGTTCCAATTTTTGTCCAACATTATTTGTACAGGCCTCTTAATTATTGTTGCCGGGCTTAGGTAGCATAAACCGACCTATCTTAAGCGAGGCTCCATGAGGCCCTATGACTTGGTTTGGCTAATAGAATCAGTCCAACACGAAATCTAATTCCAAAACGTGATCCGATGAGGCTCTACCGCTAGGCGTGGTTTCTTCCAATTGCTGTCATTGTAAAACGGTGGAAACTAATGGGCAATAGTTCCCCCTAAGGGTAGGATTAATCTTCGCTTAAAATTCGCTAGAATTTCACTTATAATCCACCAAATTGCCGCCCTAACAACAATCGTCCAAAAGCACTTCTGGACTTAAGCTAAAATTACACCTGTCATTTTTCGTGGCGAATTTTGACCTGCTGACGTCACAAAAATTCGCTCTTTCTATTGTCAGTCGTGTGCCTCCCGTGAGAGTAAGCTGCGACAGCCGGCGTGACCAAACTCTTGACAGGCGATCACACGTAGTGACATATTTAGGACAAGTGCTTACGTCAAAATTTGAAATGAAAAATGTCACGTCTTCTCTCAACTTTACCCTTCCCACCGCTATAAAGAGCGCAAAAACGACATATTTACAGCACAAAAATTTGTATCCTTCTTACAAACATTATGCCCCTTGAAATTCCACGACTTTCCTTACATCCAGCTCAATCTCCTTAAAGCGCTTTAAGCCCCCTCTCACGGGCCAGCGATTAAAGTAATTTTCCACTCACCCACCCTCGCAAGTCGCAACCACAAACTGTAATATTCTATGGGATAGAATATTCCTAATTGTCGGCTAAATCTATAAATCTTCTGCCAGCCTTCTACTCAAGTCATGCATTGCCCCCATCCGCCTCACCATATGACACAGCGTCACAAATTAATCCCAGCCATACCCACCACCAACCTGACATTAACGCCATAACTCAATCACCCTCCCCTGTCTCGAGACACATTTCTTTTTGTTTCGTTCAACCCCAAGCAGATTGCTTATTACACGACTTCCAATTCAGTTCACCTTTTCGGACCGAAAAGCCACACGAGAAACGAGAATCACCCTCCTCCCATTGTCTGACGGCGGCGTCGCCAAATTGTGTGCCACAACCAATTCCATGACGATTCACTGACGTGGAAAGACAAATTTCCTCCCAATGTCGTTTGATTTCTCGACTGTGTGGCCGTCCCCAAAGACCGGTGGTGGTTCCAGAGGACACCTGCAACAAAACTTATATTTGCGGACTGAAAATTTTCCAACCACCATGGGGGGCGGCGGGCGGGATGTCCTGCCAGCCTTCGTTATTAAGCAGAAAGTAATTTTATGCCAATAAAACAGATTAAGCTACACAACAATGGGGCGCGCGCACTCGTCCTTCTCAGCTTTAAGGATATATGGAGCAGGGGGTTACGAAAAACCAATTTTACACAAGAAAACAAAAATAATTATCTTGCCACGACTGCGACCCAATTCTGGCATTTGCAACAAAGCAACTGCACAAGGACGAAAGTACAAAAAAAAAATTAAATAAAAAAAAATCGAAAGAAATATCCTCGCTGTCGTTTTGGATCTTACGGAACACGCTTTCTGTCGCAGAATGTTCTGCACTGGCTGTTGGAAGGAGTCTGATGATTTTCCTCGTCTTCTCTCATTGAATCAAGATGCCGCACATGAAAGGAATTACGCGCCACAGACGGGAACCATGCAAGCGCATATACATACCCACAGCGACAGTGCTGGGCCAGTGGCATGGATTCCGCACAAAATGTATGTCCCAGTTAACTAGATGTGATAGGAAACAGTGTTGCGCTCTCCCAAAATTAATGGCAACCAGTTAGGCATTATTCCAGGAAAATATACGATAGGGAGAACAAAAATAAAGAAAAGGATATATCCTGTGCGCATCTTTAACTTGGAACAAGAAACCTTGGCTTTTGTTTCCTTCTTCTTCTTTTGGTATTTGCTATGGTTTTCATCTTCTTATTGTATGTGTCACATGGCCTGTAAGCCAAAGAAGAGGGATAACAGCAGTCAGCTGGCAGTATGGCAAGGACAAGGACACGCAGAGCGTCGGGTAAAATAATCTGCATCTTAAATTGGAACAAAGTTGATTCGGAATCGTTAGAAGATTTTAATAGGTTCTAACTTGGGAGCGAAGCAGCGTCATCCTTGTTTGGCTATATAGGCGACAGTAGCATACACATACAATTTGTGTATGAGGAAGCGAATCCCCATATCTGGGAGTTGGGTGGCATTGGTTGGAGAATTTCCATTTGCAGACAATTATTGTGACAGATGGGAATTGGACCTGATTTCAAGCAGATGTGGTTGCTGTTCCGCTCTGGAGTGCTTGTTCTGTCTGCAGATTGGTGAAGTGAATGGAAATTAATCGTACTATGTAATGGGCTCATCGGTTAAGTTAATGCTGTATGGTAAATCACTGTAATTTGCTATGAATCAATCGGATATACTTGCAGAAAGAAAGGGATTAAAGTGCACCTATAGGGCTTTGTTGGCCTCGGTTATGACGCCGTTAGGCGCGGTTCATGTGGATAAGGCAGTTTGATGTGTGTGTTTCCAAACTAAACTGCTATGCAATGTTAGCTGGAAATGTAAAGCTGTCGTCAAGTTTAAAGAGGAACGGTGGAGTGCAAAAGGCAGCTTACCTCGAAAAATGGTACGTATACGCCCAGGTGTAGGCTTAACCTATTATTTTGTATTTTATGCGTTTTTTGTTGTTGTTTTTTTGCCGAAAATTGTAAACGCAGAAATAACTACTACTTATTTGATTGAATGAAAAAATAACCCGAGTTATTTTCGGCAACGCCGGAGAGGTTATGTAAGACCTGCCTTGCGACCGAGGAAATAATTATGCGCTGCCGAGTTCACTTCGTTGTTTCAGTTTAAAAGTTTGATCGCTTGCAAACTCTGAAAGATGTTTCCTGGGATAAGTTTTCATGGGGTTTCGTGAAGATTTGCCAAAATATGTGAAGGGTCTTTTATATTGGAGACTTGAAGTTCCATTCCCGTGAAAAAAACACCTAAAATTCGATCTGAAAAAAAAAATCGAATCCGAAACCTGCGGAAGCGTCTCTTTCTCTATGATGCAGTAGATAAGTTTGTATCCATAAATTTGTGAAATTATTAGCGCATCACGTTAAAACTGGGCACAGTGGCTTAGTGGTTAGTGTGTTGGACTACTTAGCGAGGGATACCCGTTTCGATTCCCGAGGAAAAAAACAAATTCCGTCTTCATCTTCATAATCAATTCTGACATTACGATGATAGAGGAACTGGGTCTCGGAATTCTGTCCGTCTGTCTGTCTGTCTGTTTTATTGTCTGTTTGTTTGTTTGATTGTCTGTCTGTCTGTCTGTCTGTCTGCCCGTCTGTCCATATGCTCCCGAGGCCTACAACCTATACGGCTGCCCGGATTTCGTTCAAACTTTGGATTTGGAGTTTGGGGTCTGACAGTTCGGGAACGTTTATTACCTCAAGCACCATGGCGCTTCCCATATAAATTGTTCGTGCCAGTTTGATTTGTTCGAAAACGGCTCTAATGCTTTTAACCAAAATTGATATTCAAGCTTAAGAAGGTAAGGTCTCCATGACTGCGTACCCAGTTTTTGGGTAAAAATTCTAATAATAGTAGGTACTTTTGAAATTTGGACATATCTCGAAAACGGTCCATACGATTCTAACAACAATTCATTTCTAAGGTAACATGGTTATCTAAAACTTAAGAGCCGACTCAGTTTTTCTCTATATTATCGTAAAAAGGGTTTTTGAAAAAAAAATATTTTTTTAAAAATTTAATTTTCTTTAGTTTACTTGAAAACGGCTGAAACTGCCTTGCGCAAAATGCATACTTAGAGCAAAATTGATGTTTCCAAATTATTGTGCCCTTAATTTTCAATTCGAACTACCGAAAATGTTGATTTACAAGAAAAAAACTTCTCATATCTCGAAAACCCCATTTTCGACTTCGATAAAACTTTAAAAACCAAGTTATGCTTAAATCCCGAACAATGAGTTGTATTCAGCTTTCAGCTAAATAGTATTTTTCATATTTTTCAAACTAAACATTTCAATATTGGGGATACTGTTTTGTAGTTTCTATTTAATCGTAACCGGCCGACTCATTTGGAACATAAGTGATTTAAACATTTCTGTACGAGGCCAGACTTTATTGTCCACAGCACTATATATCAGCTTTGTTTATTTCTTCGAATTAGTGCCAACCTTTAACAATGCGAGATGTGCATCAGACAAAAAGCGTCGTCTTAGTCTGGCGATCAATAAAGTGGGGTCCGTCAAAAAGGTAGTCAGAAATTTAATGAAGAGACGCGTACACGACTCCAAAGAGAGGAAACTAATGCGAAATGTTTAGATAGAGATAGACACGAACATGTTTGCAACTAAAATTCTGGGCATTCCCAAGCCCAAAGCCGACTAGATGGAGCTGGTTTCACATCGAACTGTATATCCTGCGTCATTGTGGAAAATGTTTCCTGAAAATCCAGGAACCATATCCTACCCAAATTAATTTTTAAAAATGTACAACCTCATCTGTTTGTCCAAGCTGTTCGATTCCCTCTCACGAGCTCCACAGACTCAATTCATCCAAACCGAAACCAAATCCACTGCCATCTGCATAGGAAGATGTTCATCTCCTAAATCACAGCCAGTACCATAAATAAGCCCTTCGACCACATTACAGTCCGGCAGCAATAATTCATCCTCCCATATGGTAATTACAATAATTTTGGCATCATCAATTTTTACGCAAATCGCACAAGATCTGACTTCATACCTGGCGGAAGTCCGCATATAGTCCACAACCCCCACAGCCCACTGCACCACACTTAATTCCAAGTCATTTGATACCCATTTCCACATGTTTGACATGCCAACTTAATCCAACCTGTCAACAGAGTTACTGTCGGAATTAACGTTCAATTTAGCTATCTCGTCTCTATGACCAACACAACATGTATACTCCGCCCTTAATCTGCTTAAAAGCGGCCATGTCCATGTCCACCAATTATGGTCATCATTAATATTGGTGAAGATTGTGGGCGGTTGTTGGTCCCATTCTCACTGGAAATTCACGCCCGAAAGATGAAAGCGCTTGGCAGGATTGGTCCTGCCGCCCGACTCTCCTTCTTCGATGACAGTTCGGAATGCATTTGTTGTAATAATAAATGGTTAACCATTAAGTTGCAATTAAATGCAGCACATCCTGTTGTCCTGCAATCGCATATTTTACTATTAATTGAGAATACATTACAAAATACAGTGGCAGACAGATGTGCGGACAAAAGTGCTGGTCGTTTGTGTGTCCTGATAAGCAAATTATTTTGCCCACTAAAAGCTTTCGGTAATTAACGTGCACTCAACTCACCGGTCCTGGGAGATGTGCCTATATAGTTATACGTTGTATAATTGCGGCCGTATGATTTAGAGATGGGACGGAGTTCGATGCGATGCACCTCCCCAAGAATGAGAAGTCAAATTAAATGTGTATGTAGTTACACAACGGTGCATTCGAGTGCGATTCATTTTAATCAAACTGCCATCGCACTGTGCGAACAAATAGGACCGGTGAGCAGCAGGAGGGGCGGACGCCAATAAAAAAGTACGCATTAAGCCATAAATCCTTTCACCTATATACCCAACGCGAGGAAGGTGTCAGAGTGTCGGTGTCCCAAAGGGCCGATATATCATCAGATTCCAATTAACAAATATCTAACAAATATTCCCCCATTAACGTCAGGAGTAAAATGATGGAGTGCGTAGGGTTTGTGTGTCGTTTGGTCAGAGTGTTTATTAGATTGTAGTAGGTAGGCGCGCAGAGAGGGAAATTTATGTTGCAAGTGGTGTCTCACAGGGACACCGTTCGCCACAGGTAGTAGAGGACTTGGTGGAGTTGGAGTGTGTTAGGCAAACACTCTCCGAAGGATTTGGGTGAACATAACTTTTGGCAGGCGAGTTCATTAAGAAGAATATTTTTGGTCACATAGCTGGGTCGTTTGTATAGCTACAGGCGGGGGTGCGAGTGAGTGTGGTGGCTCGTGACAGGATACGATTGGGTCCGGTACAAAATAATGATGTATTTATAGAGAGAAGGGCATGAGCTAATGCCCTCTAGCTGGACAGATACTAAATTTAGTGGCGGAGTTCACTGTCAACTGATGCACACTTAAGGGAGACATCTGGACATTTGCGACTTCATCATACATTTCTGTGATGCAATCTCTCTTCATCCTAGTATGCAGCTGTCCTGGAACAAAAATCCCATACAAAAATGACAAAATCATGAACGAAAAAATGCGCTCTTCTTTTCGTTTTGCAGTACGCAGCTGCGCCGTGGCTTAGTGGTTAGTGTGTTAGACTACTATAAATGAGGGGTCCCAGGTTCGAGTCCCGCAAAAACCCAAATTCCAACCTATGGTTTTTTTTTCCAATTTACCACCCCTCGTGAACATCTGACAAACATCCGAGAGTACAACTGTCTTAAAAGAGCTTCTCAATTAGGCGTTTGGAGTCGGCGTAAAATTCTAGATCCCTTCCATTCGTTCCAAAAATGAAAAACTCACACAAAAACCAAAGTTGTGACAAGCTGGTACTAGAACCACCGTTGTTCTAGCAGCTTATTGGGTTATTTGGCTCCAGTATTTTAGCTTTGGCCCAATGCTCGGAGCCACATTTGTCTCAAGTCTTAAACACCAGTTTCTTATAAAAATATGTTGGCAAATGAAAAAACCTAATCAGGAAATGAGAATTTACTCAACTAAACCCCATCACAAAAAGCTGCTTAAAACGATTCATCAAGTGAACGCACCCATAAATTTTGCATTTATTTTCTTACGAAATTACAAAAAACTCCCTCCCTCCTTCTTTGCATTTTACTTAAGTGGCTCAAACTTGTTGGCTAGGAAAATGGCTCAACTCTAAAAATTTCTTGGGAACAAACCGAACCTAGGGTCCCTACGGACCTGTTGCGCCCACTACAGTCGGAACCGCTTGTTGTCTATCCAGTTCACTTGACCCACGACTTTCTAAACGCCTGTCAAACTTCCAATACTCGCCTTCGGCCCTCATAATCCGCTTCTCCGCGTTTTGTCCCGATGTCAGTTTTTTGTCTGCAATCCAACCCAGATACGAAAACCTGTGCACTTGTTTGTCAAAATATTCACAATGGACTCGCCCAAAAACGCATATTAACCGCAACCCCCCGAAGCGTACCGTAAGCGAACGTAATTAAAATCAACAAAAGCTGACGTACCCTCATCAGATCACCTAACCGCCACCGACAAGGGACTGCTCCACTGCACAGAACAGCAGCTGGCCCAATGCTCACTACACTTTTTGCAAAATGTCAATCAATGCCCTTTTTTAGAGGCTACTGACGACCGGAACAAAAAAGCATAAAACAATTTAAATCGGACAATAGCAACCCTTCTCACTTAATTACCTCGGTCTTTTATCATCTCTGTCATCAGTTGTTCTGTTGCGGAATTTCCATTTCCCATTTAGCCGATTTTCCTCATCACGAAATTCTGACAGCGTTTTTGCCTCCAACCATCTGCGTCCGGTATAGACGAAGTCCGCGTGTATCGTTCGCAAAGCGCGTACCGCTTTACGCAATCAAAATCCCATTTCTGCGCTAAAAATACTGCATGACTTTAATTAACAATATACAGTGAGCCGGGGTTGAGCCGTTCGAAATATCGGTTTAGTGGCAGCACTGTTTTGATGAAAATCATTTCTCCGGCAAATTAATTGCTTATTTGATGGCGCCGCGTATTTGAGTGTGTGTGTGTATGTGCCCGACTACGAATGTATGAATGAGTCGCATTTTGAATGCGTTTAAGGACACGCCAGCAGATGCGTCCATTAATTGACTTTGGCTTTCGGACATGCTGGCAGCACCACAAGAGCAACTTCGAAAGTAATTTATAGATAGGCTACGTTTGCCGTTCAGCGATTGACTTCATCGCCAGAAAATGAATCATTTTCCATTTGGAACAAGGCTTTGTCTGTGAACTTGTGTGAGTGCGGTTCTGTTATCACAACAAAGTGTACGTGTAATTAGTTTTTGTCAAATATTCACCACCTGAACCCTTTCTTTGACTACTCCCCTCTCTCTCTCTCTAAATGAATTTACAAAGCATTCAAAAATTATAGCATAACATAACAGTTTCGCGCTTGAGGCGTCTCCGCGAGAGGACATAACCCCAAAGTGCGGTGGCGGCGGGCGGTATGTACCGACCACATTTTCTGGAAATTGTTTGCATACGTAATTCAATTACGCTCACCAAATGGAAGAATTACGTGGTCGGTGTTCTCGCTGAGCTGAAAAACAAAAAGTCCTTGTTCTGTGAGTGTGTTTGTCTTCGTGCTAGAGAGGAAATGCAGCGGCATATGTGTCGCATGCATACAGGGCACGAACGTATAGTTCTTTTTTTTTTTTTTTTTTCTTGTTTCATTTCATTTCCTTTTTATCAAGGAGTCCCTTGGGTTATGTGAAGTGGCTCAATTTTTAAGTCGCATTGCAGAGAATAATGGAGGATGATGAATATGTGCATGACAAGTGGAGGAAGGAGTTTAATTTCCATACAAAAGATGATATCCTTAGGCGGGCTATGAATAAATGCATGAGTGGGTTATAGCGACACAAACTCAACTAGATTCGCATAGATAAATACGATTAAGAGTCGAGGGTTGGTTTGGCACATTTTCTTCTCAAGAAGTAAAAGGAGTCCCAGTCCAGTTGAATATTGAAGTTGGGAGCGTCTTCAGAGGGGTTTTTTGCATATGGCACACGGAAGCAAATTTAATTTAGCTTAGTTTTGCCTTCGCTCTAAGTTGCGCCGATCGAGTCATTTTATGGACTAGGTTCCGAAGCCGATTTATGCACCTCTTGGCAAATACCCGAACCTCTTTCAATTGTCGGTAGAAAGATCGAAAAATTAGGTCCGAAGTTTAGGTCCCTTCCTTTTGCGGCAACACTTAGTTAGATGTGTGCCCAGAATTTTGTTTCGTATTTTTGTGGAAGTTCGTACATGGACTATTAAAAATCCCGAGATTTAATATAATATTTCCGTCCCTTAGTCACTTCTTAAATTTTTGTTAAACGGCTTGAAAACTACAATGAATAAGAAACGACTTGTCGTGTCTCGGAGCGAACATTCAGAAGTAGATCGGTATCAATCGACATCAGGTGAAGATCGGTTCCAAGCCATGCAAGACATTGACCCATTTATAGCACGTAAACACCAGATCAGCTTCGGGTGCATAGGTAGATCGGGGACCATCTGCAGAATTTCGGAATCTTCTTTAAATCTCTACAAATCCGTGTGCCACCGTGTAGGGGTACATATATGATCAAACGACTGAAAAGTTCCAATGCACCTAAGGGTAGGCAGCGTTTTTGATTTAAGTCGATTTTAAGCTAAAAAGTAGTTGCTCGGATATCCATCTAAAAACGAGTGCGTTCAGCTACCCAACGATTGTATCTGAATGTAGATTTTATTTACCAAGTACGGCTATTAAACGATTGAATAAATTCCATACACCTGAAGGTAGGCAGCGTTTTTCGGTGATTTAAGTTTCACTTTCCTAGAAAGTAGTTATCAACCAGCGAGAACCTTTGCATACGGCTATTCAATGATAAAATAAATTCGTTGCATCTGAAAGTAGGCAGCGCTTTCTGATTGGAGAAGATGTTAAGATTCAACGATTGAACAAAATCCATACACCTGAAGGTAGGCAGCGCTTTTGGTTAATTCAAGTATTGCTTCCCTAAAAAGTAATTATCACTCAGGGAAAATGTGTGAAAACGCCTATTCATCGATTGAAAAGTGAACATACACCTGAAAGTAGGCAGCATTTTTTGATCTAACAAGGTTTTACCAGTCCGTGGACCCAGAAAATACCAATTACTCAACTAAAAGGTAGAAAGTTCACCATTATATTGTAGATCCGCATTTTTATTTACATAACTACTGAAAGTAGGCCGCGTCTTTTTACCAAATCCGACGTAAGGTGTTTAAAGATGTTTCCAGAAAAACATTTCCCGTAGATTCTCCTTGAATTTCAACGCGTAAAGTATCAGCCTTCAATCTCACAAATGACATCCATCCACGCAGGACATCACATTGTGATAATTATTCCTTTCTAAACTACCCACCTCGCCTATAAAGCTGCAACAAAATTGTCCCCTCATCAGATTTCCGTTCGTTACACTTACCCCCTTATCACATTTTTTATTTTGTTTTCAAATTCCACCGCATAAGTTACGAGTTTAAAACCGACCAATTGATTTATAAACTTTTGCAATTCAATTCCATTTTGTGTGAGTATATTCCAGTCCGCACAGCATCTCACCGCACCTGGAAACATGGTTTGCCCAGCCACGCTGCTGGCTGTGGCTTGCCATTTCACCCCGCATCTGGGTTAGAGGGGCTTTTCTGGTCAATTGTTAGAGGTAATAGTTTCGCAGGATTGAATTTTCTGGCTGACGTAACCGAGCTTTTTGACGAGTTTTCAATTTGAGCCCACAAGCCGCACCGTATATGTGTATACGTTACATATGCACTGGCAAGGATCCGATAAGGATTATTAAAATTGGAATGAATAGCCTGGTCGCCTGTGCCGCCCGTATATACTCGTATGGTACCCCAATGAATGTGAATGCGGGCGCCAATCGCCAAATAAGGGAGTCGTTGCCCAGCATGGAGCGAGAGGGAAAGCGGAACTTGTGATGTTTTGGGGGAATTTCGATGCCGATGCGGATTTTCCACATTTCCTAACACAAACTCAGTCATATAATTAAATTAAATTTCATAAATGAATGAATGAGGAGGAGGCCTAAACCGTGCGGGCCTTGAACGCCTCGACTAAGGTGCGATGGGGCGCCCCACCCTCTTCGCAAATGATTTGGCATTCTGCGTTTTGTTTGATGTGCAGCAGACGGGAAAATCAATTGCCCTCTCTGTAAGCTGGGAATATATTAATTAAATCGATAGGGCAAGTTTGGGGAGGGGATTTTCATACACAAATGCAACTGTTTTTGCGCTGAACTGGGTCAAAGTGTAACTCGCCTAGGGGCGATTCAATGCAGCACAGCATGCGTAATTGCAAAAGGCATGTGTGGCGGTCTTTTTTGTTTCCTCCTTTATCAATCCAAGCCCCTGACATGTGTGTACCTACGATTGCACAATCGGAGTTCCTGAGTATCCTAACAATTTGCGAATCAGAAAAAAAAGGAAATTATTGACCACTAGTTGGAAAAGAGTTGGACTTTGATCGTTAACAACAATTGGATTCACAAAAGGGCTCGAGTGCGGGAACTACAGCATCCTATCTGTCTGACACACGTCAAAAGGGATAACGAAGGAGGAATTTCCTTTTGGGGTTTCTCGTTTCTAGTTGTTTTTATTTTTATTTTTTGTGCCAGACAATCCCGATGGTTGTTGGGTTCGAACTTGTCCGTCTGTTTAAACCGAAAATACTCTGTCATCTTTGCAGAGTTTTACATGCGATGATTGTGGATGCGGCCAAAGGGAATGAAATGAATATCAGATGAGGTTCCTCTTTTGTTGGTCGGAATGTCATGCGGGGAACAAATTTCGATCTGTGTAATGTTTTCTGGCTTTGATCCAATTGATGGTTGTTCAATGGTCGTCCAGCTGTCAGAATTATGATGTAAAGGGGGCCGATCTGGACGATAATGATGTGTGTGCATTGGCATGTGGGGCGATTGTTTTGTGCGGAGAACTCTGAATGAGATGATTGAAGGCATAACGTGCTTTCAGTTGGAACTGGGGGTCTCTGCAAATAGCAACGGAAAAAGTGGTAGCATACCGAGATGCGTCTTTGTCTTATTGAAAAGGTAACTATGCAGAGTCGACTTCTATTTGTAATTGCCAAGCAAGCAGAGTTCGATGAAAAAGACGAATATCGGATTCATATGAATAGGTAACCGACAGTGAGGCGCCTGAACTCTTCATATTCCATTGGGTGGTATGACGCCAGTATGACATTCGTATTCTGACACAGCTGTCACTTTACTTTAGATGACACTAGCAGATGTAGCAGCTGCATCATAATGTGGTTTTTCTTTTTTCATTTTAAGTTTCACGACGTTTTTGGAATGACTAATGAGGCTGTTACGAATGGCAACACCGGGCATTCGAGTTTTTTAAAATTTATATATAAAAAAGACAGTCCTACTTTGACTGCGAAACAAGAGAGTCGTGTCTTAGTCTCGGTGAAACAGGAGGTCAATAAATGTGGGTTTTTTTATAAAATGTTTCCACGTAAAAAAACCCGTACTTGTTTTATAAAAATCGCGATGGTACAGAGGCTTTAAAAAGCAGCAAAGTCAGCTGAGTGATCTGAGAGGGAGTTTTCTGGCTCAATTTGGCGTAATAAGTTCGAAAAATATTTTAAATCAAAAAATCTCATCAGTTCTGATTACAGTTGCGGAAAGTGCTCAAATTTTCTGTTATAAAAGAGTATTTAAGAGTTTTCTACAATTTTTTACTATATAAATTTTAAAGCAGAAAGTCTCTTTGTCCTTTGTAGGCCTCGATAGTCTTTATCCAACTTTACATACGTGGATTGTGTAACATCTGTGGGTTTCTTGAGGAGGTTGGAAGATGTATGCGAAGTTTTTTCTGTGTGAGGGGCGTGGCACTTGTCCTTTAAAAAAACACTAAGACCCAATGCACACGGAGCAACTGGAAAAAACTGATCAGCGATGCGAATTGGCAACTAGTTTTATTTGAGTTATACCCTCTGTAATCAAATGAGATGATGCACACGACGCTACTGGTAAAAAACTCGTTTGCGATTCCCAAAAAGCAGTTTGTAACCAGTCGTCTGTTTATTTGCATGTCGGGTTACCTATTCATTTCAGTTTCTAGTTTGTCGAAGATGAGCGAACAAAAGACCGACCTGTTGCTGGTGGGGGAGGTTGAAAAACATCCTGACAATATGACAACACCAAACGAATTAGAGATCGTGTTTGGATTCTAGGCTCCTCTGAGTCCGTAACTGGTCTGTAACCCGAACTGCCAAACGGTTTAGTTCTTTTTCCAGTAGCCCCGTGTGCATTGGGACTAAAAACGATATATCTTGGCTATTATGCTACAGTAGTAAAATTCGTTACATGGATGTGAAATAAGACAACCGAAGGCCTATTATTTCTAAACAGTCAAGCCTGCTATACCTTTAGCAACATTTGGTACAGGAAATTTGGTACAAAAAAGCCGCAGAAAGGATCTGGAAATAAAATGTGTCCACCATCTACCTTCTGACATCAAATTGTGGTCTCCTTGCAGTTACTTTTATAAGGTACAAGCAGTTCAAATTTTGGGTTAATTTGATTTAAGATTAGGCTCTGAAGCCAGCGGCTTCTACAAGTAATTTTGTGTCTGGGTAAGCTGCCGTGGCAAGGCCCCCCATTTATCCATATGTTTTTACCTCACGTTCGATGGAAAAATACCGCTTCTCTTGCAATAAAGACTTGAATACTGACTTACACGCACCCAAAATTCAAAAGCTAAAGCCGGGGAAAATTCGAAATATCTGGGATGGTAGCCTTGAGCAGTTTAAACCGGATACTTTCATTTCGTTTATTTTAATTGAATGTTTACACATTTGACATAAAATTATCCGCTGTACAATTTTAGGGTAGACAGCTTCATATTTAACAATGCTAATTCGAAAATGTTCCAGGAGCATCCTTTGCAAATGGCTGAAGAAACTCTCTTTCGGACTAAGTTTTTTCAAGCTATCGTACCAAAGACCTTTTAAAATGAGTTACGTGACGGCAAGATGTGTATTTCATCGAATTAGTACTTTATACCTCGTTTCCAGGTCGATTTAATTTCAAAATGACACCACTTACCACCTATCAAGCGACTAACGCCATACAATCAAGCCAAACTCTACAACTCTGACAAGATGTGAGGCTTTATGAGGGCAGCGCCAGTATATTCGTCAACAGACTTGGCCTGTTTGACTCTGGAACAGCACTTGGTAGTTGGTTCCATTACTCTGACATGTCTGACATACACTCGAGAGTAAAGTTGTCTTGAAAGAGCTTCTCAAATTAGCCGTTTGAAATCGGCGTTCAATTGTAGATCCCTTCCATTCGTTCCGAAAATAAAAAACTCACACAAAACGAATGTTTGTGAGAAGCTATAGGCCTAGGGTCCCCATACGGACCTGTTGTGCCAAATATATATTTACTTATTTTGATGAACTGATTATTAAATGCGACACTTAAGGAAGCAAAACGCATTTAAGCGAGCTTCAGGTAATTTTTTTTCCAGAGAATTCCCCTTGGATCTTTCAAAACTTCACCACACCTGCCCTTGGTTACCCTTGGTTACATAACATCCAACTAAGTATCTTTGCACGCGCCTCTCACTAAGCCCTGACTATTAATCTCCCTTTTTTCGCAGCCCCTCCTATAAACCAACCTCCAGGATAAGACCTCACTCAGTCTGAAAAAAAATTGTCTCATTCCATTCGCCCAAAATGCTAATCCTAACAACCCCGCATATGCACATTGCACAAGGTTCATTATTTTACCAAATCCACATCGTAGCCAAATCGGATTACACCATACCAATCATCAGTTTGGGTGCGCGCCCGGCAGCGGAATCCAATGCACTACATCGCAGGGAACTGCACTCGCACATCCCATCCGCTGCACACACTCTGAATCTCATCACGTGTTGGCTTATAAAATCGCCTAAGCTCCCTTCGCCCCCCTCGCTCGTCTGTATACATCAAAACACACACCAGACGATACGATGCATTCAAGCATCACTTCGAGCATGCTCGACTAAGACGAAGGATAACTATTATCGCAGTAAATTCGCCTTGTGTAACTTGTAAGTAATTTTCCCAATGAATTCATTTCCCATACATTTATGATCCGGATCCCCTATACCCGCCATATATCCCATATCCTTGTATCGACTAGAAAACGTACAACTTTTCTAAATAGTTACCACTGCGGCAGGCTTCATTGTTTGCTGTGTGCAGTATTGTGGTTGAGTGCATCCATACATGAGTACATCATCTCATTTCAAATTGCAATGTTATATAAGTTCTCGCACATATATGTGATGTAGTGTTGTGTATGCATGCAATTGGAAATATAAAAGCTGAAGCGCAGCAAGGATTTAGATTTACGAACTTGTGCTGGGCTTCGTGTGTTGCTATCCCATTGCGGCTAAGTGAGTTTCAACATAAATATATCAAACGAGTTCATTGAAAATCGGATAAGGGTAGTTTGTAATAGATAGGGTAATGGGGACGGGGATCCTTGCCAAAATTTGGTTCGACAAAGTAATTGCATCCGGTTAATGTGTTTTACTAACTTTTAATGTGGTGGTTGGAGATTTTCCTTTTTTAATTTTATTTGTTTTACAAGCTGTGATAATAGTTGTAAATTTTGAAAAAAAAAAATTGCAGTCTGATGTGGTAGGTATTAAACTGAGCTTGAGGACTGCCGCTTTACTTCTCTAGAAAAGTTTCCTGGAAGAAGTTGACGGAGGAAAACATAAACATCGATTGATTGATAAAACTCGTCAGTTGGCTTGTACAATTTTTTTTTAAATGGCCTAAGTAAATCTGTTTTTAAATTGTTAAAGTTTTTTTTAAATCCCCGATTACGGAAAGTCCCTCTTTTTAATTGAAGATCATATCGTGGACTATCGATAGATCCCCTCGATAAATTTCGGTTCGCAAAGCGGCACAATTTTTTTTTTTTTTTTTTTTTTTTTTTTTTATAATTTACACGCGCTAAAGAGGTTATGACTACTCTTATAGTGTTTTTACACAGCGCGGGCATTAAGGAAATTGGGATAGAGGAGATAGGAGATACCGATGCACATTGGTCTTAAATGTCTGTAAATTGTACTGAGGAGGAAAGACAGAGCTGGGCAAGGCATTCCACATTCGCGTTGTACGGCTTATGAAAGAGTCTCTGTATTTCATTGTACGTCCGAAGATAGGCTGGATGGTAAACTGATGGGCATTCCTAGCATGACGAGTATTGCGGTTGAATTGCTGAAGGGGAGGAATGCAGTTGGCTATTTCATTTGAGCACTGTTTGTTGAAAAAACGATAAAACAATGAGAGACACGAAACGTTTCTACGATGTTCAAGCGAATTGATAGAATTCGCGATATTCGTGTCTCCGATTAGTTTCATCGCACGATTTTGGATCCTATCTAGTAAGTGCAATATAGTTTTCGGTGCACCAGACCAGATGTGGGAATTGTACTCAAGTTTTGGGCGAATGAACGCCTTGTATATTATAGCCAGATCAGAAGGGGTAAAATATTTCTTGCACCGTTTGAGGAAACCTAGACATTTCGCTGCATTCTTGGCGACTTCGTGTACATGGTCATTCCAACGAAGGTTGTCATGAACGCACATACCGAGAATAGAAAGTCTTTCGGTTTCGGTAATGCAAGTGCCATTCATGGATAATGGCTGTAGATTTGGGTTTCGCTTTAGAGACAGCAGACAGCATTGTGTTTTTGAAGCATTAAATTCCACTCTATTTTCTGAACCCCATTTTGAAATGCTGTCAAGGTCGGAATTTAATGAGCTTAACATACGTTGCCGTTCCAGTTCTACGGCCGAAGAGCAGGGACGTGAGTCCTGGAAAGAATATGAAAAGCTAAGGGTGCTGTCATCAGCGAAGGAATGGATTGGATTAGAAGTTGCAGACAAGAGATCATTTATAAAAATGAGGAAGAGAGTCGGAGACAAAACTGAGCCTTGGGGAACACCAGCATTTATATGGTGAGTTTCAGAAATGAAACCATCCAAAACAACTTGAATTGAACGGCCAGAAAGGTAGTTTCTAATCCATTGAATAAGAGACGCATCGATCCCATAAGCACGCATTTTCGACAAAAGAGCTTGATGCCAAACTCTGTCAAATGCCTTTGAAATATGGAGCGCAACAATCTTCGATTCACCGAAGTGATGGAGAGATTGGTTCCACTTCTCGGTGAGATAAGTCATCAAATCACCAGTGGACCTGTTGCCACGAAAACCGTACTGCCGGTCATTGAGGAGTTTCCGTGATTCAAGATATTTCATAAGCTGACGGTTTATCAGCGTTTCCATGACCTTAGAAAGAGTGGACGTAAGTGCTATGGGTCGGTAATTGGTGGGAGAAGAAGATTCGCCTTTTTTAGGGACGGGCTGGACAAATGCTGTTTTCCACCTACTCGGAAAGAGTCCAGAAGAATAGGACAGATGAAAAAGCTTACGCAGTGGTTTTGCCAGCGTGGAAGAACACCTCTTCAGAACGATGGGGGAGATACAATCTGGACCAGCGGATTTATTTATGTTGAGATCGTAAAGTACTCTTGCGACTGTACGAGTGCGAAAGTGGATTGGTCCCATGGTAAATTCTACGCACTCGAGTACAGGTGTAGACAAACCGCAATCTGGGAGCATAGAGCTGGCTGCAAAATGTGCGGCGAGCAGATTAGCTTTGTCTAAAGAGCTGACAGCTGGAGTGTCATTTTTACAAATGACCAAAAGTTTCTACTACCCTTGGGACATTGTAGTATTTTTTGCCTCAACTTTTGGTCATATAAGAATTTGACACGCTTTATGAGGGCATTGCAGTCATTTCTGGCTCGTTTAAACTTCATTCGGTTTTCCTCGGATGGGTTGGCTTTGTAAGACCGAAAACTCAACTCCCTTAATCTAATAGCCTCTTTACAGCTCAAGTCATACCACGCATTTTCTTTTGGTTTGATACTCTTTAACCTGTTTGGGATAAAGGATTTCATACCTAAGGTGATTATATTTGTTACCATATCAGCGGCGGCATCCACGTCGTTATCGAGGAAGCATAACGACCAGTTAAAACTCCTAAAGAAGCTGTTAAGTCCGCTCCAGTTGGCTTTCTCGTATTGCCATACGGTTCTTTTCGGAGTTTTTTCTTTAACTTTGTGGTCAGAGTACGAGAAATTAGCTGATATGGTACAGTGGTCTGACGAGCCTAGAGGCGATAATACTTCAATGGAGTATTTATTAGGGTGGGAGGTGAGAAACAAGTCCAGTGTGTTGGCGCTTTGACCGTCAATGTCTGGTACACGTGTTGGCACATTTACAAGCTGGGTTAATTGGTTTACCTCAGCAAAGATCTGAACATAAATTCCTTCGGGTGTTGTCTGTCCAGAATGTCGAAGCCAGTCAGAATTGTGGATATTGAAATCACCCGCAATGACGATTTCAGTATGAGGATACAGGGAGACAATTCTTGTTATGGAATCAGACAGCACATCGAACTCGTTGCAAGTCGAGTTGCTGTCAAAGTTAGGGCTTCTGTAAAGAAAACAGTAATGGATAATTTGCCTACGGACATGGAATTTGAGCCATTTGAAGTTAACAATTGTTTAGTTTGTGCGTAGACTGCAACGTGTATGGGTCTCTTAAGCCCTAGTGTTGAAAAGAAAGACACTCTCATGTTAACAAGATAAAACCAAACTTTTTTTAATCTGAAATCAAGTTTTGTGCTGATTTCCACGCTATTAAACTTATTCCGGCATATTATTTAAATTACGAAAACGAGACAGAACAGCTAGCACTGCTCGCGGGTTTGTATCGAACTGCTGCGGCTGCTTCTCCAATTTTTATATTTATTTATCGTATGGTGGACATCTAGTGTCCGGTAGATGTCACTGCTGTGTATCGCCTAACAAACTCAATAACTGGACAGCAAAGCACCTCATTTTGAACACACAATTTTCAGTTTCTTTCAGTACGAAACCGTAAAGATGTCGCTAGTTGGCTGCTTGCACAAAACTTTCAACGAAATAGCAAACATTTTATTTTAGTCAATTCGTCCAATCAAATATCTACCAACGAAAACGAAATGTTTTCAATGCCAATTCTATACCTTGCCCACTCATGGAAATAGAAACTCCCATGGACGACTCATCTGCCTCCTAACAGTTGGACCAACCATTTGACTGCATCGTGTATGGGTCGGTTAAAAGATTCCCAAGCACAAAGTTAATTGCCTGCTCTTTTTAGCAAAGCATTTCCCACTTTGAAAATTAGCCAACATTATTCCTTCCTCTTCGCCCTGCATATTCTTCGGTTCGTTATCCTAGTTTGCTTATCAGGAATTTCTTTATAAACTATCCGTATGCAACATACAAACGCACACAAGGACCTACCGTTTTTTTCTGTGCAAGATTATTTCTCCTCTTAACTGGACTGATTATGCTAAATAGCCGCAGGATATAGCTAGTCCGCTGATAAGTCCTTAAGACTTAACCCTAAATGAACCTCAATCCTTAACCAACTCACAGAAAATGTATAGAAAGAACTGCAGATTAAGGGAAAGAAGCGATACAAAGCGGAAGGACTCTGTTTTCGTTCGTCTTTTACTTTTTGCTATTTTTTTTTTTTTTTTCCTTGGGTACTTTTATGTAAATTAAACTCATGACTTCGACAAACACATGCCTCCTTTAACGTCTCGTCACACGGGAGGCAAGCGGAGCGATTTCTCTATGGTAGCATTCTCCAGTTCTGTTTTTATCCTTTTTGATATCTTTCTTATAATTCATGTTAAAGGAAAGGCAACAGCAACAGCAGCCGCATCGTCTAGATCAGGAAATAAGAAAGCCAGCAGAATCAGAAAAATAACGAATGGCAGGGTGGGGAGGAATGGGGAGCCATATGCATACGGTTAAGTGTTTTACAGGCCCGCCCGCCTTCATACTTTTTGCTCTCGCTTTAAGTCCTTCCTTGATGTTTTTCAATTTAATACACCATATCGACGGGCTTGCGGGTGGCGGGAGCGGAGAAGGACTTAGCCTTTTCTTTACTATATCAAACGTACCTTCGTATAGCCTCTTAGCTTTCGTATCATAAACCAATTTCCTTTGGGAGCACAACACGAGGGCAGATGTGTTTGTGTTTGTCGGCTGGCTGTTGCTACTTTGCCATATCGTTGCAAGAATTTTTAGGGCAAAATTGAAATTATCCTCTTTTGAACGTGTCTCGCTAGCGTAGACGTACGACGACGGTTATATTTTTGACGTTGGCGAAAGCCATTCCATCAAATCAGCTAGTGTCTGTCGACGTTTCATTGGGGAACAAAAAAAAACGGCTTTCATTCCATCAGCGCTCAAACCTAATGCTTAAAGTGGAAAATGAGAAGCGGATAAGCAGCAGTTAGCGGATAACCCGAGTAACAAATGAGTTTCAATATTCCAGAGGGTACGAGAAGGCTTGACTTGGGTGTAGAGTTGGGCGATGTACCTTATCGAAGATGTGCAGTAGAGTATTTCTTGGTCCAAGAGACGTTCATACGAAGGAATGGAATAGTAAGTCCAGCTTTTTTAATATTGCGAAAAAAATACTGTGAATTATAAGTGAATCAAAAAAATGTATGATCCGTCTACAAGGTAGCATCCCCGGGATGAAATATGGCCACTGGTGTCAAGCTTTCTCTACGTTGTCCTTTTTTTCTTCAGTCACTTCTCTGGCTCATGATAAAACAATGAAAAAACAAAAAAAGAGTTTAACTTCAGGCCCAAGTCGCCTCTTTTAATATTGCAAAATATGAGTGGGACAAATTAGAACCACAGCCTTCTAGACCCCAGGACTTTCTTACATACCTGTCTAGCTAAACTGTCAAACTGATTGACTGGAGTCTATATTTTTCCGACTTGAGACACCACTTAGGCTACCATGGAAGCTGTAGGCTTTATTGGTTGCTATTGGAGGGTCTGACGGTGTATTTCATGTATCTGAGGTTTTTTTTAGCACCGTTCTGAATTCTCACAAGAAAGCAAGTTCTATAAAAATCTACCAAGGACTGAAAAGACAAGCCCGATAGACTGATACCGTGGCTCAGGCCAAAGTCGTCTATAGAGGTCTTACTGAAAAAAACCCCGGTCCTACACCTTACAGATGGATCCTCAAAATGTCTCAGAATAAGAATGGTTAAAAGAACACCCGACGAAACTAAGCTGCGGAAAAGATTCGCATGCCCAAGGTCGAAGGTTGATGAGGGCTTTGATAGTGAGCGGGGGTCTCATGGCTTACAAAGACAGTATATGAATTGTGTGGGTAAGTGAAAAGAATAATTCAAGCACTTATGGACTGGTGCGGGTATTCTTTATATGGGCGTGGCTGCAGGGACCATGTGTGATGTTGCTGTTGCTGGTGCAATTTATGTTGCTCTTGCTGTTGCTGCTGCTGGTGGAATTGCTCTTGTTCTTGCTCTTGCTATTGCTGTTGCTGTTGCTACTACTGTTGCTGGTGCAGTTTCTGTTGCTCTTGCTGTTGCTGCTGCTGGTGCAATTCCTCTTGATATTGCTGTTGCTATTGCTGTGGCTATTGCTGTTGTTGATGCAATTTATATTGCTCTTGCTGTTGCTGCTGCTGGTGCAATTCCACTTGATATTGCTGTTGCTATTGCTGTTTCTATTCCTGTTGCTGCTGCTCTTGATATTTCTGTTGCTGTTGCCATTGCTGTTTCTATTCCTTTTGTTATTGCTGCTGCAGTTACTATTGACAAAACTAAGTCCCCTGCATTCAAAGTAATTCAACTGCCAACCACAGTGCACCGTACCCTATCGCCTCAAATTGCCAAACAAATGAACCCAACACACAACAAAATATTACGGACCACCAGAAGGTTATACACATACAAGAAAATAACCTTAATACGCTTCTCATACATCAAAATATATTGTGTGTAAGGAACATAATAATCTTTCGCTATGCGAATGCTAAAGTACCCCACCCATTTTTTCCCTTCTTCATTTTTATCCCAACCATCACTCGCTGGCATCCTACATTTTTGTCTTCTCCGCTGCTTTCACTTTGAAAAAAAAACTCTTTCAGGATCATCAACAACAACACGACGACGATGATGTTGCCGCCGCAATAAGAAAGAAGAAAACTCTGAAGATGCACGAAACTAGATACCGCAAAACTCATTTAAAAGGTTCTTTTGCCAACAACGATGACAGGATATGCGAGCAGACCGACCCACCGACCGAACGGAGGCAAAGGCAGAGGCAAAGTAGAGCAATTTCATAGTAGCACACCAACAGTGGAACACATTAACTTTTAAGAAGTGTTTATAGTCATTAAAATTTATCCTTAGAACTACACGGTTGACTTTCGGTTGACTAACTGGCCGAGAGGGAGCCAGAGCGGGAGCGATGCTGGTGGTGATTTGTTTTCTTCTTGCTGGAAATCTCATAAAGGAACGAACGTACTCTATACTTGTCTGCATATTATCCGTTTTATTGCGCCAAAGTCTCTCGGGCCCATGGATGAACTTTAACCCATTAAAAAATTGCACAAGTTTTTTTTTTTGTTTTTTTGCTGCTCGAGAAAAGTTTAACCAGGTGCTGGTGGGAAGTCGTTGGGCGCCAGTTTCTGAGTTTTTTTTTTTTTTGCGCGCGCTCGCGATATTAGCGGTAAAGTGTAATCTCCGAGCCAAGAACAAGATACCGGGTCCAGATATAGGGGTAGGGGATTCTTCTTGTTGCATCTGCTGTCTGCAAACACATGGAGAGGAAAAAATATTCATAGTTGCACAAAAATGCAGGGAAAACTTTTATAATTTACCTGGGAACAGGGAGGGGAGGGGGAGCATGAAAAATATGAACAACTTTTTATCTTCCGGAGTGTACGAACAACAAAGTCACGCGTAATAACCACTAAGCAGGTCCCTTTGAATGCTGTCGCAAGGACAATCCACTTTGGGCATTGTATAGGTACCTGCTTGCCCCGTTTGCTTGTTGTGCTTTCTTCGCCCCCGCGAACTGACTTTTATTAATTAACACGGATTAAGCACTTTTAGGTGGACGAAGGACGATCCTTTAAGCATCCGATCCTTTGCTGGGATTATATAATTACTCCAAACAGTAATCACATTCTATTCACTTTGGAAATTACACCGGCTTACCTGCTTTGCTGTGGGTTTTCCTTATTTTTTCCCCCCTTGTCCTGAAGCCTTACACAACAAAATGCTTAATCGATTACAATCAATGTCCGCCTACATTTTAACATACATCTGTTCGACAGTCGTAACTCGTAAGTAACATCAATTGCAAGGATTTAGGGCATGAAATGCGTCGATCGAAGCACAACTTTCATCGCAAGGGCCACAGCAGACGAAGAAGGGGCCAATTGTAAAAAGGTACATCAAACCGGATTAAGGCAATTCACTTTGAATGTTAGATACGATTGTGGAATTGCACAAACCTTTACATCATCATCGTGTAAGGATGGTAGGTGAAATACCATTTTGCTGGCAAAATGCATTGCTGCTCGATGAAGCCTAAAAGGTTGGAAAATATTTTCTACTCCTTTTGTTGTTACGGCTAAGTGCATAACGATTACAATTTGGTAAAATGTTTTCAAAAAGATGGGAGTGTATTACACAAACAGGATTCTCCGAGCGGGAGATGGCAAAGGGAGGCCCTGCCAGTTCAAAGGATGGCAACTATGTGATTGCTTGTTACTTGATTGGATTGATAAATGAACAGGCAGGATTATTGAAACTGGTATAGGCAGAGTGGGACATAAAGTACGAATGGGTAGTTGAAAGACAAGTCGGATTTGAAATCGAAATGGGATGGTGGGAACTTCAGCTTGTTAAATTTTTCTGGATGTATTTATCTAAGGAAATTCTTTTTGAGTAGGTAAACTTTGGAAGCACCAACATGGGGAAACCGTTGCACACCGCAATTTGGTCGTTCCGCTCAAACAGAGAAAACGACACACAATTCTTTCGATACTCACCCACACCTATACAAAGCAGAGAGCCTCGATGAAGAACAGAAAAACTACACCAGTGCAGTCTTAAAATCGATGTTCTCCTTTCGGACTTTTTTCAGTAAAAAGACGAAGATCCTTTTAACTTACAAGTTGCTCTATAGACCTACCTCTCTGTCATCAATCTGAACCACCCTTGGCTGTCCTTTTATGAATGATTAGGATTACATCTCTTTCAGAAAAAGGCTTCATTTTTCCTTGACAATTTTTCTCACTCCCGCGACCGACTTTAAGAACCCTACCTCAACAAAGGGAGGCCCTTCCCCAGGCTCCAGTCTTCTACCACAAATTGCTGCTTGGTTTCCGACTTTAATAACATTTGCATTTGTCACAAAGTTGCCGTCGCTATGCTAAAATGGATTAAACTAAACCAAGCCCACCGTTTACAAATATGTATCGAGTTTTAGTTGTCACCCACCCGTCGTTGATCATTTCAACTGAACAGCTTCAAAGCATAATTTGCATTCCACATATAAAAATACTGTGCCCATGAATATTCGATGCGCTCTAACTTTGTGATACAGTGCAGAATCGGAGCTCACATCACCTAAAAACTTTTTACTTTCTTTTCTTAGGCGGTGGTATTGGTAACGCAATATCTGAGCAGTTCTAAACCTTTTCTATGAGATTATGCTGCCCTAATGTGTTGGCTTTCAGAGGACAACTTTCGAGCTAAAATTGCAGACTTTAAGCGAGACTTTTCTAAAACTAAAAAAATATATATGAACGCGTTGGACGCAAGAGCTTTTGCGTTTGGGTAAGTATTTATTTGGGTAGAGTCATTTATTTTTTCTAATGGTCGACATCAGTGATCTGTAACAGAAACCTACAAGCCTGTAGAAAAGGCCTAAGCTGATTCTACCTTAGAATTACAGCACATCTACTTAATCGGCTCAAAGGGCTTACTAGCTTAACACAACCCTGATATTTTCTTAAACAATTAACTTGACCTCTGAATAAACTAAAAAAAAAAAGTAGTAGTTGACAAAAACGGGGCATGACGACTGATCTTCTGAATTTGTTTCTGGTTTGCGTCTCCGCTACTATAATTGTTCGTAAATGAGCCCCTCCCTACACCCTGCTTGCGCACCTTATGATATCTTAAATTTTTTTCTGTTTCAATTTTTTTTTTAACTTGTATTATATTTTTATTTATTATGATGGCATGTGCACAGTTATTTGTATAATGGGATTCCGATTCATTCAAAAAAGAGATTGGAATGTTTTGTCCGAAATCGAATGTACGGGTTGATTGGGTCAGCCAACTGGTCTGCAACACACAAACAGGCAGCCTTTTGACTTTTCTTTTTATACATTTCTTTTTTTAATTTTCCCAGATTGGATCGGAATTGTTTGTGTATGCATACAACTACCAACTGGATGGGCTTTTATTTATTTAAAAGAGTGAAAACATCCAGGAAACGTTCTATATAGTATACTTTGCTAAAAAGTCCGTTTTTTCTCATTTAAATGGAAAAGAAAACAAAATGGACACAAATCCATTCGACCACGATATGCGATATAATTGTGTTCAATGAAATGGCGGAAGGGGATGTACAGTATGTCTGGCAAATATTTATATTTATTTATTGGTATACTTTAGTGGACTAATTTGTATGTGGTTATGTGACTTAATATGTTTGAAGTGTAAGTTCTTTTGAATAATAAATGTGTACAGGGATTTGTGGCACGATTTTTAGTTGGAGGATATTTTTTGTGTGGTGAGTATAGAGCTGGTTTCGAGTTCCACAAACGATATTTAAAAATAAGTTCCTATATTGAGGAAGCTTCAAGCACCTATACCTAAAGTTAAAGATCTTAGACCGCTTAACTTGGTGGCTAGATCAGATGACTGATACAAATTTCATCTTCTCCAATTTGGAAGGATCTTTTTCGTTACGACAATATGGATTTTTTTTTAGGAACTCCTTAAATTCAAATAAGACCCTTAGAACACAGAAGACTACTTTCGTAACTCTATGTGAATCACGAATCTTACAGCTCACCCTTTGGTAAACAAAACACAGATCTATAGGGTATTCTAAAGGAGCGTAGAAGACATTGGGTTAAAGTGACTTAGACCAATTTAAGTTTCCTTGTGATAGTAGAGGACATTACCCTGAGGGGTTACAGTCAATAGAGTCAGTTTTTAGAACTAAGACATCGGCCCTGATAAGCTACTTGATGCGAACTTTAGGCTTTAGCTCGATAAAGCGTAATTTTTCGAAGAGTAGGTTAATTTCCTAGGTTATGTCATCGCAGACGAGTGTTGCAAGCCTGACGCCAATAAGTTTGTTCGTTGTTTTAAAATTTGTAGAAGAAACGCCTCCAGAAGTGTATAAAAAGAATCCGCTGCCTTCATTGTTACCCACTAGCTGGACTTCAATTTTTGACTTTTATCAAAAGGGATTGTAAAGCTTCTACAGAATCACCACTTTTTATCTGTGGTTCTTTGATTATTTTTTAATGTTTAATAAAGCCTTCTAAATAGGCTTTTTCTATATGAAGGGCCACGCCCACTTTTCCGAAAACCATTAAATACCTTTGGCAATATTCTTCAAACTACATACTCGATTCAGTATGGTGAATGCGTCCTACTTCTGATATTCATTCATTGTTTGACTAACTTTTTGAACAAGATCACAAATTTGTTATCACCTCATTTAAATGCTGCCCTAAAATATTTAAGCGAACACACCATTCAAGTTAAAAAATCAAAATATAGAAATTGTGGCACATTCAAAAATAAAGTAACTCGAGTTCTTCAAAAAAACATAACGTCTGAATAAATACAAGGCACGTGAATAGTCCCAGCAATCCAAGCGATTTCGTTCGCTTCGAAGTCCCCTGAAAAGGGTTTCGTTTCTCGGAGAGTCTGAAAATTCCTTGTGATTTATGCCCCAAGTGAAACGGTGGATGTCGCAACCAATGCCGGGCGGAAGAATCGTCTGCGATTCGCCAAAAATGCACGCGAAATAATAAAATGCGAGCATCTAGAGGAGGGGATTCGCCAAAAATACACGCGAAAGAATAAAATGCGACAACCTAGAGGAAGGGATTCACAAAAAATGAACGCGAAAGAATAAAATGCGAACATCCATAGGTGATTCGCCGAAAAGTAGCGCGAATGAATAAAATGCGACAATCTAGAGGAAGGGATTCGCAAAAAATGCGAGCGAAAGAATAAAATGCGAACATCTGGAGGAAGTGATTCGCCAAAAATGCACGCGAAGGAATAAAATGCAAACATCTAGAGGAAGGGACTTGCCCAAAATGAACGCGATAGAATAAAATGCGAACATCCATAGGAAGTGATTCGCCAAAAATGAGCGCGAATGAATAAAATGCGACAATCTAGAGGAAAGGATTCGCAAAAAATGCGCGCGAAAGAATAAAATGCGAACATCTAGAGGAAGTGATTCGCCAAAAATGCGCGCGAAAGAATAAAATGCGAACATCTGGAGGAAGTGATTCGCCAAAAATGCACGCGAAGGAATAAAATGCAAACATCTAGAGGAAGGGACTTGCCCAAAATGAACGCGAAAGAATAAAATGCGAGGAATCTTCTTCGAATGAATATATATACCCGTGGATAAAATATACACGTTGAAAGGAGAAAAATATACCTACGGATATTTATATATTTTCTGTAAGGACTTTTATTGTAAGAGCCTAACAAACTTACTGACAGACTTTAAAAATTTAAAGCTTTCAAAATCCAAAAATTACTCTTAACGGCAACTAGGTGTTCAACTGATAGGTGTCCATCTTTCTGCACCCTCTGTCCCGTCACAGCTTTAGGTCCTTTTGTCCAATTTCAGTAAATTCGCTACTCCTATCTCGCAAAAAAGGATGCCCACCATTTCGTTTTTTGTTGCTCCAAATAACGCGCTGATATGCAAATTCTTCACCATAACATTATGTTATTACGTTTGTTGCTACTGTTTCTGTTTTCGCTTCATTTTTTACTATTTGTTGGCATTTTATGCATCGCTCGCAAGGCAAAACAAAATAAAACTCAGTTCGTGTTGGAAAAAATTCCGATTTTCTCTTTTGTTTCCGCAATACAATTTTTTTTTTTTTTTTTTTCCATTTTCTCTCTTTTGACAACCATATCAGTGATGGGCATAACGGATTCTGTACACATTTACTTACCAGTGGGTGGAAGGGGGGGGGGGGGCGGCTGACTCGCCATAGTTAAACTTTTGTGCAAATTCGAATGAAATCAAAACAAACGGACACGGCCACGAGAGAAGGAACCAGCAAACAAAAAAAAAATATTTTGATTGAGTTAAATGCGACAACGCGCCTTTTTTCGAAATTTTCTGTTCAAGGATTTTTCTGTTTCGATGTTTTTTATTTTTTATTTTTTTTACTTTTTGTTATGATGGTTTTTTGATAGGAATCACGAGTAATGGCTGTCAATATTTTATTGTTCCCAGTGAATGTGTTTTGATGGTTCATTTTTTGTATTATGACAGAGGACTGGGAATGGAGCATTTGAAAATTCGTCGGCACTGAACTTAAATTTATATTTTAACTTCTGTCAATCAGTGGGACGACGTAAATGCGATTTTTTTTTTTTTGCTTTGTTTACGTTTTGTGTGTATGTGTGATATTTTTAGATGGAATTGAGTGATGTCATATTGCGGAACAGAATGCGGATGAGCGTTATTGGTTATTGGTATTGATTTGATGAGATCTGTGCAGATAGATAGACGAATTTATATATTTTTGTGCATGGCCTCTGGGGAGGACAGGGCTTTTATTATTATAGCTGTGTGATTAATGCGCGGTGAATGGGATTTTGTCCTTTTTTCCGCACAGTGTGTGATGTAAAGTCAGTTTGGCATGGAGATTCGTTGCAATAAAGGAACAAATTCCATAAAAAGGTACGTGGACTGCAATTTGCAAGGAGATTCATGTAGTTCCCAATAAAAAAAAAACATAAGTTTGGAATATTTAAAAGGACCTAATCGATTTATTTCACTTATGATTCGCCCACTTCGTGCCATCACTCGTCGTGCCCACTTTTCAAATTCCGTTCATCCCCCAAACACGAACCGAAACTGTGAAAACTCGTTTGCATCTCTGCCTCTCACAGCATGCGTCTGGTGTCAGAAACATTGACCTTGCGCCCAAAATCCTGAGCAAAATATTAAATTTCTCTCCGGCTCGCACCATATCCCATGCAGACAAAACAGTTAGCATGGACCCCATGCAGTGCTGACGACGACTACGACTTCCATAAGACACAACAACGACGAAGCATGATTGTAGCCAGAGAGCTGCCATTGAAGGTGGTGTGCGGCGGCAAAACGCCGGCGTCTGTGGAAATTCGAACAAATTACAACTTTCCGCAGCAAAGGTCCTGCTTTTTTTTATTTTTGTTGCCAAAAACTTTCTTCGCTACAACCGCAATAGTTGGATAGCCCAGCTAGCATCAAAAAAAGGGTGGCAAAGCTACACCACCCGTTGCTTTTGTACAATTAGAAAAGTTTTTTTCTTCCTACTACTCCTCGTATATATAGATAGACGAACAACGTCCTCTCATATCACTTGCAGTCCTTGTGACGTCAAAAGCCTCCATAGGATAATAACAATTGTAACATTGTTCTGTGTTTTCATTTTCGGCAATTTCTTTATCCATTTTTGTCCCCTTGCCATCGCAACAAGAGATAAAGACGAGGGCTCCTGGCTCACCCCCCCGGAGGCAGTCCAACATTCTCGACACGACAAACTTTCGCAATAAAAACGGTGGATTTAATTAAAATTTCGACAAATAAATTCATCCGTGAGCCGTAAATGATGCTCCTGCTACTGCCAACCATCCTTAAAGACATTACAAAGTCGTCGTGGGGAGGGTATGTAGTCCACTTTGCGACCGAATGTCCTTAGGAGTGTGTTTAGTGGAAGGAGTCGCCTATATCTACGATTCTAAGTATTAACATTTGATTTGGTTCCGCTTTGGCTTTGGTGAGAAAAGTTTCGCTTGCGAAAAGTTACGGGAATTTTTGTGACTTTTCGTTGACGCCTGGGGGGCGTGTTGTGGGTCGGAGTCCGGCAGTCCTGTGCCCAGGTGCGGGTGTGTATAGGAAAGGCGCAGAAATCCTCTAAAGGGAATTGAATTTTTGACAGGATGTTTGACAAATTCACGCGGCAAGAATTTCTTTTTCGCTCGTGTCTGTCCTGCGGGGTACGGTCCGGTCCGTATAGTGGGTGGGAACTTGTTAATTTGAAATTAGTTGAATAAAGTACCGGAAATGGAAATTAGAGGCGAAAAAGTTTTTTTTTCTTCTTCGTTTTTATGTCGGTCGCTGCTTATGGTTTTGTCAAATTGCTAAAAGATTGCGCGCCACCTGGAAGGTCTTTCAAATAGATTTAGCGAGTCGATTTGGGTGTGATATGGACTTGGGAGGTGGTGGCTTTTGAAGCGATTGGGGGAGACGGGGATTTTGTTAGCCATATTGATTTGTTGGGGGACACGCGGAGTATAAATGGATAACAACGCATCAGCCCGACGAGACTTCGAATCCACCCCTGAGGCATAACACAGCAGAGGAAGACCCCACCTTAGGTGACGTGCGCAATTGGAGAACGACCTTATCCAACTTGGAGTGCGTAGATAGTAAGGCGGGAGAGCCTTCAAGGGGCTTTGGCATACTGCGGCTTCTTAAAGGAGCCTATTGTGCCTTGTTCGTAACTGGAGGCAGTTAGCGACCGACCGAGCGGCTTGTTGGTTGAGGCCGTAGCCCACCCCGTACTTCAAGCACCTCCAAAATTAAAGTAATTATGTACATATATATTGTGTTGTTGACGGAGCACACTTGCATTGCCAATCCATAAGTTTCTTCTTTCGCAGGGACACTCGAGAAGGTCGTAAATGCATCTTGGTAACTAGAGCCTTCTTTAGGTACCATATGCGGAACTTGTAGGTGCAGTGGCTTAGTGGTTACTGTGTTGGACCTAAGTGAGGTGTCAAGGTTCAAATCCCGCAAAAAACCCAAATTCCAACCTAGGGGTTTATTCACTGCACCACCTCTCGCGAACGTCTGACAATTATCCGAGAGTATAACTGTCTTGAAAGAGCTTCTCGATTGTCCGTTTGGAGTCGGCATAAAATTGTAGAACCCTTCCATTCGTTCCAAAAATGAAAAACTCACACAAAACGAATGGTTGCAAGAAGCTAGGCCTAGGGTCTCTCCGGACCTGTTGCGCCAACTATTTATTTTATTTATTTATACGGAACTTGTTGGATTCTTAGGAAGGTCCCCGTTGCACGATAAGGCCGCCTTAAATCCTTCTTAGAGCTTTGAATTCGATCCTTTTGACTTGGCACTGCTTTTCTTATTTTTAAATGGCATAGCGAATATTTGAGCCTTGAATCGCCATCGATTATATGTGCTGGTTGCCTCTGTAGCTTGAATTCCGGTCCATTCGGCGGCTTTAATTGACCAACAAGGTTCAGTGTACAATCATGGATATTAAAAATGCGACCAATTTCAGAAGAGACTCGGTCCGGTCCAGTCTCTTGGGATATTTCAACAATTGCTTTGAATCTTACATAAGCGGTTTGTTGGTGAACTAGGAAGTGACTCTTTTAGACCCCGCTGTCTTCATGATTGAGGTTGAGTAATGCCCCATTTTTCCGATCTTCAAGGATCAACCCGTAGTCAACGAATTCTCACTTCATTAGCCCCACCACTGAATGCATTTGTGCAACTTCCCACCTTCCATTCAAAACCCCCCAGACGAAATTAAATCTCCTTTCCACTCTTCAACATTTAAACCTCCTTCAACACAATTGCCGGCCATATCACTTACGTTTCATTTACTCTTCCGGTCATTTAATTAAAACGTCTCAAGAATATGAACACTCTCTCTCTCTCTCGCTCTTTCTAGCAAAGTCACTTCCTGTCGCCGTCAGTTCACATCCTGGTTCGTCGTCTTGCAGCACACAACACGAAAAGCAAAACAACAAAACGTCACTTAAAATTAATTCCTTAACATCCTGTGTGCAAGCCAAGTACTAACCAAGTGAAATTATCACAATCAAAGAAGCTGTAAAGCAAAGTACACTTTGGGGGCGCATATATCCATTCACATTGGCCGGTCGTGCCTTATTCAAAATGAAACCTGTACCTTCCGCAGAGTATACGCTTCAACAAATTAAACACTTAAAATACCTCATTTACACGCATCCTCGAAAGTGGAGCGAGCCCAGCCGACACTGAGTCGGTGGAGTCCGAATAGAATCATCATTTCCCACCACGTATTCGCTATCCTTCGCACCGATGACAATAAAACACCCGAAGGGACATCCCCACAGTGGAGTTTTATATCCTGTCCGCAGTCTCTGCAGTCAGCACATTATAATTTCCTGAAATAAATTAGCAATACGAATGGAAATAGAAAGGAAACGACTCCAACACAGAGAGTCGGAGAGCCAGACCAGCCCCAGTCCAGCCCCAGTCCAGAGTGCGAGTGCGAGAAAACACTAACCATGTGGAAGGAGTGTGAAGTGAAGTGGACGACGGAATGTCCTACGGGCCATGACATTTCTTTTGTTTGCAAAAAGAGTCCTCTGCATTTCTTTCGCTCTTTTTCGGTTCTTTAATTTTCATTTCAATTCCATCCGCAGTCATTTGCAGGAGGAGTTTTTTTTTTTTTTTTGTATTCCTCCTCGTTTTTGTATACACGAGTCCTTTGGTTCTTATGATAATTTTCACAGGACAGTTATCTTGATGTGTCACCATTAATATAATGTGCGCGCAACAGAGCCAGCGATGTGCAATGCAACAGTGAACAACATTATGCGGGTGCTGGACGGACAAATGAATGTGTTCAGTATAAGAGAAAAAAAAAAGAGCAGAAGAGAAACTGCAACTGCAGCCACTGAATACATTCATTTGGATGGGTGGGTGTGAATTAGATCCACCCCTCCTTCACGCAGAGGTGAGAAGCGATACAAATTATGCAGAGAAGAGGACGATGACACCAAGTGTTTACACTCATTAATCTTGCTCGTGCGGCACTGAAGTGTGCAGTGTATACTTAGAGGCGTCCGATGACGGCGTTCAGTGCACCGCGCGCAGTGTGTGTATTACTATTTTTTATTTTTTTGTCTGCTGGGTTGCTGCTTATCAGAAGATATTCCTCATCGTCGTCGACGGCGTGTGTTCCTGGTTATACTCGTATCTATAAAGAGTTCATAGTCCTGTCCGACCGCTTAGTGGAATGCTCCATCATCAGTCTGGTGCGAGTGTGTATACTTGGCAGAGGTAGCCGAGGTGACTGGTTGCGTTTTTGAAAATTGCCAGACACTCGGGCAGACGTCAAGGCCAAAGGAATGCCGACTGCAACACACAGCATCCTTTTGGAGCAATGAATGCAGCAACGAGGCCAGATGGTGGTAGATTGTAGGTATAGTGGTAGAGAGACTGAAACATGAGTTGCTACATGACTGCTGACTGTTTGATCATATGGCATGTTGCAATTTTGTTCTTTTTTCTCTTATTTGTTTTCGCTCATCCTTTTAGAGTTCCAGTGGGAAAAGGGTTTGGTTGTTGAAAAGATGTTGGGCAGTGGCGGGGCTTTTGAAAGGCGAGCGGCATTTGTTAAGGATTTGTAGCTGTAAGTGAGTAGAGTAGGTTGGGTTTGACTTATCGATAGTTTAGGCCGAAATTGGGTGCAGCTTCAATGCTTTAGGGAACAATCAGCAAGCTCCCGATGCAGTCTTTGACCATTCGAACCTAGCTCTTGTGTAAGAAGCTTCTAACTCGCTAAAATGAGTCTTTTCTAACGTCTGGGTTCCACTAAAGTCACAAGTTTCGCAAGTAATAGCGTTCCCAATTAACTTAGAAAAGTTTTCTCAAGACCTGGGAGTTCAATGACCTGTGCCCGCCTTTTTAACACGAGGTTTTACTGAGGGTTAGGTCTAGATGTATTGTGAGCGCTATTGGAAGGCATTTTTAAAGTGGTTTCAATGTCTTACAAGTTACCAGCTGACAACGAAGTATTCTGGACCACACTTCGAACTCGAATAAACTACTAACAACTGGAGTATTTGAGGAACTTCCACTTTGTGTATTTGAATCGCCGTCTGACTTTTCATTCTCCCTTTCTATTGATGTCAAATGGTAGGTTAGGTATGTGGGCTGCCGTGGAGTACTTTGTGCCACAATTCTACTGATTTCATGCTTTAAGTTGGGTTGTCCCGACGAAAGATTTTCCCATCTTGTAGTGGTTGTCCTAGTTTTTTGCACGAAAAATATTTTAAGCTTGCGCCTGAAGATAGGCTTTTGGATTTTTGGGCTTGGAGCATGAAGCCCCAGGTTCAACCCGGAATGTAGCGCCACCTAAAAGGAAGCTTGAAGCATGATTTTAGCTACAGTTTCTAGCAGAGAAGTTGTTACAAGGGATAAAACTGGCTGGTTTTAATTTTTTAAGAATCCCTTATGACGTTCAGCCTTTATTTCGCATAATTGACATTATCTATCGTTTCGAAATAACTTCTATCCATTTTATTCACAGGAATCGATATATGCCGTCGGCTCGAAGCTGGCCACTTCCACGGCCGACCTAAGCTCATGACTCATAAATTTTCAGTAGGCAAATAGTCTTAACCAAGCCTTCGCGGAAGAGAAGAAATCAATCTACTCAAACTGCAAGAAAAACACCTTTTGGTGTAGAAGTTCAGGAGACTCTGATACCATTCTTGCCGTTTATACGTAGGTTTGTTTTGGATAGAATCGGAATTGGATAGACTGTAGGTAACTTTCGACTACTCCATGGTCATATAGCTGAAAGGTAGTGGGACTAATTTGTCCGTATTATTTTTGGCAATCAATGAAACATAAGAGGCTTCTTCAAGCTCTGATCAGAACCACTTCACAAGGAAAGACTTAGTTTATAAGCTGGCTCATGGTAAAGACGCCTACGTTGACCGCTAAAAGCTTCACCTAATACCTGGTGCGTTTTCAAAACCTCTCCCACAGCTCCATGAACTCTTTAGAGGTCTATGCGAATCCTATTAGCTGGTAAAGTAGCTGCCTTTCAGTTAGGAGTACCCCCTTTTCAACTTGTCAAAATTTAACAAGTTTGCTGCTAGCTGGTATCTTGTATCTGGACCCGCTCTAAAACTCAAAAAGTCCCAGTAAGAAGTTCCATGTAAGCTCGCTTTGTAAAATGCTCCCAAATGTACAAGATTAAAGCCAGCTTGGAAACAGCTCCAAGCAAAAACCGAATCCTGTAACATAAGGGATGTTTTTTGCGATCTTTAGAACTAGAAAAATCCTCTGAAACTTCGGACATGCCTTATGCATTTCAAATATCTGCTGTCAGATCTGTTTCTTTTAATGTGGCCCTACAATTACTGATAACCGATAGGCAACAAGGTCGTCGAATCTCCTTCTGCAAAGGCCGTCAACGCAAGCCGGACCAACCGAATTTTTTGCGAAAAATCTTTCTCCCGAAGCGACCGAGGATATCTTTGATGTAGACAAGCTACCCCACGGTATACAAAGACTGAGATTATCAAGGTCTTTAAGCAGATTTTTTTTTATTTCTCCGAGATATACTTCTTCTATCGACTGTCAGTTTGGAAGCTCCTCTAAACTCGTATTCCTCCCTCATCAGTGCCAGCTGTAATTTTGAGGGTGTTTTTCTGGAAAAATTTCGTTAAGCCGCACACCTCTGAAACAATGAATCTCCTACAGTACTTTAACAGGGCCAAATGTGTACCAGCATCTGATGAATACCCATCTCATCTCGTATTATTGCGTCGTTTTCAAGCGATAGCGGCAAAAATATTGATGACCTACGCCACTGCACCTCTCTAGGAAGCAAATTGGATTTTCCACCAACCCCGCCCTTTGGAATTTTGCGACTTTTGTCTGCCATTTGGCTTGTTTCCTCCGGTCTCTAGTTCTGCCATTAAGAATTCCTTCTTCGTCCTTTTTAATTTTGTTTACCAAGGTGGCTGTTTGGAATGTTTACTCACACAGAATGTACATTTCTTCGTGTTGGGGATTGCGTCCTTCTTCTGTGCACTCTGTCCGCTGCCGTCCTCATCCTCATCTTCATCCTCGTCCTCGTCAACGGCTATGCGAATGTGGTGCGGTGACGGTCCTTGTGTGCATTCTCATAAACCAACATCTGTACCGATAAATTTACGGTATTCATATTTTGCGTGTTTTTCGTTTATTTTTTTCTGTTTTGCAAACACACAGTCGATGGTTCCGCTCAAAGGATGTATTTATGGATGCATTAATATAAATAGGCACAGAGATTTCATTATCCCTGCCATATGCAAACACCAAACCCATTTACTTATGCATCCAGGGTACTGTTAAGGGATGCGCTGGAGTTTGGTTTGAGCTTTGTATGAACAACATTTTGTGATGTTCCTTGATGTTGGCACATCTGTCAGATGGCCACATCTATGATCTTTTTCCATTGGGGATGCAGGATGGTTTATGGCTGGTTTGGCTCCCATGAGGTGAGAGCCTTATTTGATTATTCTAATCTCAGTCTGAGTGTGTGTGTTCGTGGGTTTGTGGAGTGCAGCACTGCTTGCTTGAACGCATTTTGTCTGTGGCATCATGCAGTTTGTTTGAAGGGGTTGTGAGCGGTTGTCAGGGGTTGTGAGGAGTTGTTTGGGGTGGTAGATCGCCCGAGTTGAATTGAATATTTAATGGGGTTTCATTGCCGTTTTCCAGTCACCTAATGAGACCAAATTAAGATGAATTACCTGTGCAGGCAAACACTCGTGATAGGGGCTGGTGTTTGCCTTCACCGGGTAATCCTTTTTATCTGACAGAGTAATAGCGTGTAGCTTGCATGCACACTGCGAGTGTAATAATCAAACAGGGGAGGAACTTAATCTTGAATAACTTATATCAAAAAGTCGGTTCCTGGCAAGGTCTTCGACTGAGTAACTTACACATTCAGTGCCCAAATGCGATTTACATGACATCAGCCGTTTGATATATTGTGTCCTTGCAAAAGACGACAAACGACTCACGAAAAAAGGTCAAAATACAGAGAAATTTTTGTGGCCAACAAACAACAATATTGCAAACACATGCCGCCTGCTGGGTCCGGTCATCGTCGTCATTATTCACACACAATGTATTCCACTATGGGCAAAAATGCACACACACACTGGCGCAGACAACTATAATACACCACTAACGAACCTTCAACGTTACCTTTATATATTTTTCATTGAATCAAATTTGCAGAGATTACGTATACGCCACCGTAACGACCGTAACAGTAGTTGGTTTGGCCTATAGCCTGCGCATTTGGCTTCTTCCTGGCTTCCTCTAACAAGTGATTCCATTACTCGTGTCCATTTGAATATTTCATTAAGTATGTGCTTCGGGTCGAGGCGTACCTACATACTCTGTGTGCGTGTACAGCGTGTATGTGCAGCAGTGTTTGCTGGTTGAGTTTGTGTCGAGAACATCAAACGTTAAAAGCAAATTCTTTGGGTAGATAGGATGAACTCGGTAAGTGGATGTATGACTCTCGTTCATTTGATTACGGTGGCTGGAACAGACCGGGGGGAGAGGGAAGGGTATATATTTACTTTACTATGTAATTTGGTAATTTTTGGAGAATCACCACTCCACAAGGACATGTGAAATCGGAAGTTATTAAGTCACACGAAGAAGGCCCTGTGATGGAGTTGTTTTATAAAGGTGGTTGGGGGTATATCTGGGAGGGACAGCGAGGGTCCCTCCGGACCTGTTGCGCCAACTATTTTTTTACATAGAATTCGCACTCAATTTTAACAGCCGATTGCCACTGTGACAGTTTCAGAGTGTGCATCTTGTGCGAAGTGTTACGTCAGCTGATAGACCCTTGTTTGGTGGCCGAATCTTTCGTATTTGCCTTGAAGGTTTGAGCTTACTTTTCCGTAAGGTTTTCCTCAAAACTCAAATATTTAGTCTACCGTTTATGAGTACCCTTCCATAATTCATTGGCAGTAGTATTTGACTTGTGACCTGTGGGTATCCATTTTATACTTAGTAGCAATAGGTACTAATAAAACGCTTTCAATGGGATTAATGTGCGACATCCCCCCGACTTCCGACTTTCCGCCCGATCGTATCGTGTTTTTTTTTCGACTTTCAAGCTTCAACTATAATTCTACCTTCAACCCCTCAAGTAGTCCGACATTTTATTGATATCTACGCTTTGACGTACACCATCTACTGACTTTGTCTGACATTTTCCTGGCTAATGCGCTTCGACTTATCCGACGTGGTTCCAGGTTCCAGGCTTTGACGTAGTCTGACGTTTTTTTCGGCTTCCGGGCTTTGACGTACTCCGACGGTTTAGCGACGCTTCTACGCCTTGATGTAGTTGAACATTTTGTCGAATTCAAAGATTACAACATTTTTGCGAACTCTACGGCTTCTACGTGATAGTTTTCCCCTACTGTGTATTTTATTACGTGCGGCTCCAATTTGGTAAACCTTTCTCTGTTGAGTACTTTTTTGTCTCTACCTAAACGTCTCGTCTTAGTTAGGAGTACTTTCGGAAATTCTGTGGAGATCTTCAAGCTGAAGATCAAAAATTCGTCATGCATCTGTCCAAATATTATGTTCCCAATAACCCAAATCTAGTCTTTTGTCAAGTTTTGGTTATTGCCACGGAATATGTCATGTGCCGCCGTTCGCAAGTCTCGAAGGTACAGTCTGCAGGCTTCACCTTCTACAAGTCGCATCTTCTTAAGGAGATAACATAGCTTATCAGACGTGAACTAACCGCGTCTTGTGGTTAAGACTGCTACCCAATTGAGTCTTCCTCGCATCATACCTAGAACTATAATCTCTTGGTTCAGTATACCACTTTTAGTTGTCAACATTTTTTAACTTCTGTAGGTGAAGTGGCTTAGTGGCTAGAGTGTTGGACTACTAAGCGAGGGGACCCTGGTTCGATCCCCAGAAAAACAGGTCGTGCTAACAAAGAGGCATATCACAGTGATACTTGGGTTCAAAGCTGAACCGCCACTTCTACCTACCTACCCGACACCTTAAGATTATTTTTCCACTGTGCGACGTCTGACAAACATCCGAGATTAAACGTGTCATGAAAACCCTTCTCAAGTCGGCGATTGGCTCGGCATAAAATTGTAGACCCCATCAATTCGTCCAGAAAATGAAAAACCAGCACACAAAACGAATCGATGTGAGAAGCTAAGCCTAGGGTCCCTAGCTAAAAAACTTATTAACATTTTGTCAATCTGATAGAAACATATTGTTGGACGTATATCGACAAGAAAGTTGTTGAATGAAGAGTCATTTTTAATCAAAAATACCAGGTTTTTATTTTCAGTGTACGAACCTGTTCGCCAACTTTTTATTACACATTTTATGACTTTTTATCAGGTTCAGGTCATCAGGTTTTGTTTGCTCCTTCAAATTTAGTCTTCAGTTACATTTTGCTGCTTATCTTTTGACTTAAGGACTTGTAACTCTTTTATGAGAATAGTCATGATTTTGTGTATTGAAGTAGGTCCGTCTTTTGGCGTAGCTAGGCTGACTTTATGTGCGACATCTATGTGTAAGTTCAGTAACGCATCACTGGCATCAAGATGTTTTACAAAATATTCATTAATGCAAACTATTGGCATCACTTTCAACGTCAAGTGTTCATTATTGCAAAGTTTGACAGACAAATTTATTGAATTTTTTATTTAAATTGTTCCCACAAGCAATCAGTTCTGAAACTCAAACGTCATATTCACTAAGGAACGCACCAGCATAAACTGTGCATCGCATCAGCATCGCAAATAAGCAGTGATGCCACATCACTGCGCAAATGTTTGACGTTTCTGAATTTACACTATAAAAGAGGAGAGTTTCATTTAAAAAGAAAATGTTCAGTGGGCTTTCCGATACATAGTCAAATAAAATTCTGGCAAATCTGGCAAGATCGCTGAAAACATAATATCGACGCATAAAGACAGAAATAGCCAACGCACAAACCCAAATCAAATATCCAAACCAACCATTGGTAGCTGAAGGGTACAATCAGGAGGAAACCAAACCAGTATTTAACACAAATCGAGGTGGTTTTTTGAAACCGAAAAATAAAACCAGGACTCCTTCTCCGATACCAAAGAATCAACCCAGTCCGGAACGCAAACATTCATATGCCATTTCCCAACTGAAATCGAATGAAACTCCTACAGAAAAATGGATTAATTTCGAAGCTCAGCAAGTACACACATATGGATCGGTTTACTCACTAGCCCCACACTCACTCGAATAGCAATTCAACGCTCCATTTAATCCATATCTCCCTATAGGCACAGACACACACCCACACAAGCGTGTTGTGTGAGTTAATTTAGGTTTAATCTAGGGCGAATTTTTCGCATCCCAAATCATCTGTATACTCGGTCGTCGAAGATTTTGCCAATACACCAAAACCAACTGCTGACTATTTGCTAATTAAACCCCACCACTCCCCGCACTATGCTTACACACATCAGCAGCGGTGGGGTGGGGGTGAAATGTTCTTCCTTTTTTCCCCGTCAGATTTCCAGCATCAAAATACATTTTCATATTCGCTGCGGCACACTATACCCACAAACGTATCATTAAATAACACTTAATATGCGGCACATGCAAGAAAGTGTTACAAGATGGCGGCAGCTCAGACACAATGGATTAGCTATGGAGGTGAAACTAATGGCTCGTTGCTTTCTCTATCATTAATTAAACGCTATCAACTTGACATCTATCTAATTATATTCAGGCTTCGCGAGAGAGAGAGAGAGAGAGATCTCTATTTGGTGTAGCCGCAGAATGAATACTTTCGCGGCACAGTGACAGCGATGGCGACACAGTGACAGTGACAGCGCCATCTTATGTTTATTCCTCGTTGTGTGTCAAGTGAAATTGGATGGAAAAATGAATAGTCAACGTGGTTACGGTAAATGCTGACACCCGCTCGCTGTGTGTGAATAGTTTTCGTCGGTATGACAGGGATGTTAATGATGCTACTCCTGAAATTGGGTGGTAGGGGGTGTCTATGCTAAACACCGTTGGAAACAATTTGTATCACGTTCGGTACTGTGGTGGCTCGGTGCGGTTTCACGAATTCCACAAAGCCCCAGAAGCGAGTTTGGCGGTGATTTTGCAAAGTAAAAGTCGCACCACTCACAACATCACAGTCGATGAAAACATCAACCCATTCAAAAGTGTTGAACTGGGTTTCTTAGCGGAATTGCGCTGGAATTAATTTCACAAAAGCACACTGATGCAGGTGAAGTAAGTAAGATCTCTTATCCTGTCGTTTGTAAATGCTTACAGTTCGGCGAGAGTCGAGCGTGAGCAAGTCTACTTGAAAATTTCAAGTTAACTACTTAAGTACTGGGTGGAGATGGAGGATAGTGCGGCTGCCTTCGTGTTGAATAATAGAGCGTACTTTTAATTAAAGGTTAATAACGTGTTGAAGGACTGAGGGATATTTATTGCAGTATCCCCTGAATGGAGGGCATTAATTCCACTTGCAGGGTATATAAACGAAAAAGGTGGGCGGAAAGTGCACGCAACCGAGTTAAGACGTTCAAAGCGAGTGTGGCTTAGTGGAGCAGGTTTTGGTAAAAGAGGTTGATAGAGATGTTGGGCATTGAGGATGTTTGACTTTGTAAAAAGGCGAAGTACCTACTTCGCCTTCGGAAATTTCTTTTACCTGCGTTGTGGGTCTAAAACTGGGTTAAGAATTGAACACAAGGCAAGGTCAGGTATGTCAGAAGTACATACTTTTCCAGCATCACACCTTTGGAAAAGTACATGGTCAAAGTTCTTCAGCTAATAATCGGAGACTTTCTGTAGCCATCCATAGCCTAGTCGATGGCGGACTACTGATAGAATGCAGAAAATCGGTTCTTTCAAGAGTTGTCTCTACTTAATGATTGTTTTAAAGGCCTTTAAAAGATCGACTGAGGCAAGGCCACCCACCATCGTGGTTAACACCAAGGTGTATACAGAGACCCCTAAGTAGCACAAAAAGAGATTTGGTCTGATAAAATCGGGGACCGCATATCGTCAGCAACCTGCTTGGTCCTATTAGTGGAGATGGAGGCCATGGAAGTTATTTTCTCTCTCAGCAGGACAAGCAATGCCATGTCAGCTTTAAGGCTTTCCTTACGACTTAAAGACTTTACCTTTGAAAAGAACCGTACAGGGTCATATCTAGTCTTAAAACTTGCTCCAGTCCAAAGTCACTCGTGGAGATTGAAATTTCTATCTCTTCTCTTCTCTTCTCTTCTCTTCTCTTCTCTTCTCTTCTCTTCTCTTCTCTTCTTTTCTCTTCTCTTCTCTATCTGTTCTCTTCTCTTCTCTACCTTTATCTCTATCTCTTCTCTTCTCTTCTCTACCTTTATCTCTATCACTTCTCTTCTCTTCTCTATATATATAAAAGAGAGTTTCAAAAACGTTGTGGCCTTATAACTCACGAACGGTCAAACCGAATTCGATCAAATTTCTAGGGTTTATTTACCTGGTCGAGTAGTTGGTTTATCTAAGGTTTGAACGAAATTAGTCAACGCGTTCGTGAGTTATGTGAACATCTGATTTTGTCCTTGTATATACCCAAACGACATTCCTACCTCATGCAAAGCTACCTTTAGGGCATTATAGAACGATCGATCCGCGGAGTTTCTTTTTGTACTTGACGTTTGTGTGGAAAAAAGGTGTTGGGAGGTTTTATAACGTCTTCCTTCGCCCAAAATTTCATTGAAATTAAAAAGGTTGCGCCTTAAGGCCCGGATAAGCTTAAGTGATTATTTATAAACAAATACCGACAACTGTACCCGATCACACAATGAAACATAAAGACGTCAGGCACTCCACAGTAATTCCTCTTCAATCACCTTTTTGAAATTGCAACCATAACCTGCAACAACCTTCGCCATAAAGCCCTTCACACTTTATATAATTATTTCCTCTTAACGCTTGGTGTAACAAAATAAAAGTTAAATTCACAAAGCCGCGGGGAACACCACCACCATCACCTATTAAAAATTGTCAAAAAAAAAATACTAGTAATAATTACATCACCGAAGGAAAACTAATTTCAACTTTGTACACATTTTGCGCACAATATCCTCGAGTGCGAGTTAAGTTTAACTGTTTCGTAAAATTCTCCAGCAAAACTATTGCTAACAGAAACAGCAGGAGACTGCTACAACAACATCAACTCGAAGACGACGACGACGACGGCGATGACAACGAAGAAACACAAAACAGGACTAAGGGATAGAAAAAAATCACAAAATACAACCATAAGCAGTAAACACCAGTAAAACGCCTGTTTATGAGAGCGTCTGGCAGTTTTAATTACGCCAAAAGATTTCCACCCCAAGTCCCTCTCGTCTGCATGGATAAATAGATACTCCTGCTTCCTAGTTGTTGCCTGCGGGACTCAGTTTCAGACTATATATATGAGGGAAGAAATAAGAAAATCCCCAACGACAGGATATGTTGTCCTTAATATTCCTGAACTCATATATACCCTGAGACTATGCTTTTCAGTGCGGGTGCAGTCTGCATAAAACGCACACATTAAGTGCATCGCATAGGTTACGTGTGTGTTTGGATAGCGCCGTCCCATATCCCAATTTTCCGTTTCTACTCGTGTGTGTGTGTGTGTGAGTGTGTTGATGGCCCACAGTGCCAGGGAGTAATTTAATAGTTATTCATCAGGAAAACTGCATTGCAGGCATAATGGGCCCCGGGAAATTGCATGCAGTCTTTTGCCTTTTCGCTCTCCCTCTCTCGCCGTAAGACGGCATGAATGGATGATATCCTGTAAAACGTAAATACCAAACGAATGAATGAAAAGTTGATGTTTAGGACTGTGGAAAGCTATGCATTACACAAATGGACGGTTGGAAGATAAAGAGGAAGTCGTAAATGTTGCCCCAACACCATATGGGCCATATTTTGTTGCAGAACAAAAGTGCGAATGTTATTCGCTCCAGATTCGCTTCGAGACAAAAGCCCCGAGCGAGACAGTGTTGCATTTATAGGTTTCTGTAGATTTTCTCATGCGTGCTGTAATATTTTACATTCCGACTTAATGGTGGTATAAATAAAGGCTGTAATTAGGTGCCACTATAGACAGCATAGACACTAATGCATGGCATTATTCTTGTGCAGAAGTGTGTGCTGCCATCTATTAGTGGGGGACAACCTATTTAACGGTTGTTGTCTTTGGTGGCGGATTTTATGGACTCTGCGTAGTTGGGTCGCTCATTAGATGAGCAGTTTCAAGGGTATCGACACTTAGTCAGGGGAGGAGAGGCATAAAATAGAAATAGTGCAAGCGCACATGAGTGTGCGCTACCGTTCGCAGATCGGAACTTCAATTAACTTTTATATTATCCACAAATTGACAAGAAGTAAAATAAGTAAGAACACCTAAAGTCGAATAGATTTTGTACTTATGATAAATCTTGAAGTAGATTCTTGCGCACATCGTACATCTGTCCTAATAAATTTTTCATAGCGATTAAAAGTCGGTTTTTGGACACATTAACGTATACAACGCAAGCGCACACGTTCTATATAAGGAATTGTGTGCGCAAGTGTGTGGGAGAAGCACAAATTCGTTTGCGCACACAAATAATAAATGTCGGACGTCTATATTATTTATGTGCGTTGTTCCACCATAGATTATGTGCGAATATGAGTAAAAGTCGGTGAAACCCGTTTCCGCACACAAATAATAGCGCAACTCAATAGAGTGCGTTGTTGAACATTTCATTGTGACTTCGATAAGCACACGCTAGTTCGTGTAGTAGAAGGAGAAATTGAAACTCATAGAAATAGTAGATATAACAGCACATTTCGAAAGCAGTTAGTGTGCGCTGATAGAAAAAGTATATATAACAGTACAATTGGAAATCAGTTCGTGTGCGCAAGCAAGTAAGAGAGGTTTAAACTCGTTTGCGCACACAATCAATAGGAATAGAGCAGAAAATGCTACTCTTCTCTCACGAAGAGTTTTTTTTTAAACGCAATGTGCGCAGTTAGTATGTATTTTCCAACTCTTAGATATACAACAGATTTTTTGTGACAACGACAATAAACTTGTCACAACACCAACTCTTAAAACAACAATCCCACTGAACCTATCAAATATTTTTTTTACAGTCAATTCTAGGAGCTTAACCTTAAAAGGGCAACGGTGTTCTTATACATTTTATTGCCACTCAAAGTAAGCCCAACATGTACATGTAAGCCCATCAGCCCACCTCACACAACCCATTGACAAAATCCACCCAAGATGAACGGAATAGCCATTAAAAATGTCCTACAACCAACGTAGACATATCCTTTCAATGATGACGACAACCCAAGACGTCGACTCATCCTGATATCCATCCAAATTCAATGGAATTTCCATGTCTTACTTTCACCCTGTTTTCGGCAAATGCCCCCCAACCCAACAACATCCGTTCCTAATAAATACAAGGAAATAAAATCACCATTTTTATGAGGTGCTGTGTATTTCCATTTGCAAATGTCCTGCCACACACCTCCCCGATGCCCGATGAAAGGCTGGCTGTTGTATCGTCGACAGGACTCCTGGCACCTTTGGCAACAACTAATTACCTCAAATTGGAGTCCATTAGGTGCGAACATGGTGTGCTGAGCTTAACTAAGATGAAGATTTCCTCCTCACCTATACACAGCCAAACGCAAGTATCTTGCTCTTCATTAAGTCATGCATTTTAATTACCTCGACAAAGGGTTTTTCAACGCAGTCCCTGAGTGACAGAGCGAGAGAGATGCTTTGAAATTTCATTTCGAAAATATCCTCGGGTGGGCCGACAAATTCCTAAGAGCTCTTCACACAGCAATTGACCTCGATTGCTGTTGTATAGGCACAGTGGATGGAAGGAGCTTCCTTAATTCCGTATCTGCATATTTTGTCATAGATTCGTATACCTATAGTGGTGGCTATATTGATTGCAAAAAAGGATTTCGCGACTTCTCGTACTTCATTGAACGATCAAAGCCTCACCAAAGGAGCATGAATAATGAATTGTGACAACCGAACGGATATTGGCTGTGCTGTGTGCGACACAAAGGATTGAAATGGGAAATTTCTGTATATAACCATGCTGCGGATGATGACAAATTCCACCTGAATAATCAGGAAAAAAAAGCGGGAATTTGACGAACTCAGTCGAGGGCGGTCTTTGAGTTTGCCGATGGAGGACATGCTGTCAGACGTTACCTTGGGAATTTCTCATTGGTATCAGGAAAATTTCAATTAGCAAGGTAGATGGTTTGGAGAATGGGCCAGGGAGGCGTTTTTGATGCGCGCTTTAATTGTTTGTCAAAGTGGTGTCAACTACACTTAGTGATTTGAAATGACAAGCGGGATAGAGGATGTAAGCAATTTGAGGACTTAACTAAATCAATGATACTTCATGGAGTCCTTCGTACTTGTGCCAATCGTTGTGGCTGGCAGCCTTAGCAACCTGCCAACTGACAGCTCATTTGTAGTTTTTTTTTTTTCTTACAGCTTCTGATTAGTTCCCGCTTTTTTTTTCTCCTTCCATCCCATCCCACTCGTGAACTCACCCAAATGAGAAACTAAAGAATGTCGTCCAGCATTAAGGTCAATGCAACACACTCAACACCGCCATCATTCGCATCAGCGAAATCACGATACAACATCCTAGAAGACATCCATTCAACGATAACCGAACTAGAGCTCAACATCATGGAACAGCATCGTAATGAACTCGATCTGCGGACAACACTGCAAGCCCAGAACGAACAACTGGACGACCTGCGGCAATCCTTGGACGTGGAACGTAATCGCAATCAACGATTGGCCAAGCTTATACGTCGTGTAGACTCGTCGAGCTCGTCATCTGGGTCAGAGTCGTCTGATTCAATGGAAACATCCCGATGGCGTCACTCGAGAACTTCCATAGATGCGTTCGAGTCAATTAGTCCGCTTTTGATGCAACACAGGTTCGGTTTTGTGTAATTTGTTTTATTTATATTGTGACACCATCTCTATCAGACATCATGAGCTAGCCATGTCATACCAACAGTGCCGTAGGCAGCTGGCGAAAAAGGATGCCAAACTGAAAGAGACGCAATGCGAACTGGAAATGCTTCAAGCCAAGTATGTCAATTTACTGGATGACTATAAGGGCGCACAGAAACGTGTTGAGTTGTTGTGCTGCAAGTATTTGCGGCTGCATGCGAACAAGAATCGAGAGGTAAGGTGGAGAGGGTCCTTTTAAGATGAAATTTGTTAGTCTCGCCTTGGGATAAGGATGAGTTTTTTTTTCTACTTTGAAGATCTTTAAGCTGAAGGAGGCACTGGGATATGCAACGCAATGCATAATGAACGAGTCGAATTATGAAGAGAACGAGAAGGAAGTCTTTAGACGAAATTTACAGTTATTCATAAGGTCACTCAAAAGTAGTGTACACGAGGCAAATAGATTTCTCACCAGCGACGGTTGAGCAGTGGAAGTTGGCTTTTTGTATTTCGAAGGAGTTGTAGTTATCCATGTATAGGTTGAATGGTATTTCAATGGCGAAAGGCTTACTTAAGGCGCGAGTGGCGTCATATATAATACAAAATTGCGCCACTTACCAATTGATTGACTATTGCTGTGGAAAATTTGCTCATTACGTTGCCGGTTTGCTCTATCTCGCGAATGTTCTACAAAATTAGAAGATTTTTTGAGATTGACGTAAAGCACAAATGACGTCATATTTAATACAAAATTGCGCCACTTACAAATTGATCGATTGTGCAAAATTTGCGCAAAATTTTGCCGGTTTACTCGATCTCGCAAATGTTCTACAAAATCAGAAGGTTTATTAGATTATCGCAATTAAATGTACACAGCATCTTAGCAAAATTGACGACTCGCTTTTCATTCGCTTAGAACTCTCCGGTGGAAGACTTTCTTCGCCGGCGAGTTCATCTGGGAATCCCCGGTGGTACTTACATGTATCGTGTGAAGGGTTGACGTACACGAACAAAATGTCGATGGAAGAATCGCCGACGATTCAGCATTTCGGATGAACAAAATGAACATCTGGAGGAAGTTTATGCAAATTGCGAAATTGGTTCTGGTGGTGAAAGCTTCGCATTTTATTTATATTTTTATAACAACTATTCTTCGGTGTTTGGTTGCAAAATAAAATGTATTCTTTATCGTCATCTCTCTAGAGAGTACGTACACATATTGTATATCGTGTTACGTATATAGTACGGTTCGATGGAGACTGTTGGTTGAAAAAAAAATTTCGTCTTATATTTTTAAATAAAATGAAACGACGCGACGTTCGCCTTACATTCATCTAGAAGAACGTAGTCGCCAATAATTTGTGGAAAACATATTTCCAGTTACTTGGAATGTCAAAGCTTGAAACTAATTATCACTTTTAGTGTCCAGGCTAAAATGTCGAAATATTCCATACAAAATTGCATATTGAGACCTACAAAATTTATAAGCTGAAGGTTAAAAAGCCCAAAGTTCTTAAACGAAGTAAGCTCAACGGGTCTAAGGTTGGAGACTATTTTTATAGCGATAAACTGGTTAGCAATTTATTTTCTTTTGTACAATATTTCACATTTATTTCGCAGTATAATCCAGAATTTTGTGGCAAGTGTCCCCAACAATTCCGATTGGACCAGCAGAAGATCCTGCAAAATAAATGTAACCTACTAATTGAATTTATTTAGATACACCAATGTTCGTAACCAACTTCCTTAACCTACATTTTTCTGCTGCACAAAATGCAATTAATTGCATTAACCACAAACTGACTTTCAGGACGGTGCCTCTCTCTTTCTTTCATTTGGTTTTATCTTATCCATTTTCTGAATTCTAATTCAATTAGCAAACAAAATTAAAAACTTCCCCGAGCAGATCCCCTGAAATGAAGACATTATTTCAACTTCTTGACAAAATGCATTATTTGCATCCACATCCAGTCCTTAACCATTTCGCAAAAACAAAAGAACTTTCTGGCATTTTTCTTTTCTCGTTCTGTTGACACTTTAATTCGCAAAAGGAAAACTATTGTCGTTGTGTCATTAGTTGCCATTTCTTTTCTCTAATTCAATTGTCGGGCGGGGGAAAAATTCCACCATCTGGAGCGCATTCCTGCAACAGGCTCGCAAAAAGCCCTCTAGCCCTCATCCGTCGTCTTCAGGTATGGAACAGGTGGTGATACCACCACCACCATTGCTACCTCTGTCAAAGAGTTATAGGGACAATATGCTTCTTCTTGAATTATTATCAGATATTCCGCCGTCTACTCCTGGCGGAAACACGACAAAGTTTTATTAGTTTCGATCTACTCCTTGTCTCAGCAGATTATCCTTTCAAAAAAATCGAAGCACGCAGCTATAGCCGACAAAAGGAGAGAGGAGTACCAACTGTACCAGCCTCCTCTTTAAGTCATCCATAATTGAACTCGATTACGTTAAGCATAAGGTAGCTCTCATGGCATCGAGGACATACCGAAGATGGGTGGCTTTAGCAACTTGCCTATATACCTACATCCGTTTATCCTTTGAAGAGTATTTTCTTTTTGTTTCTTTTCATTTCGTTTGTTTGTGTGTGCGTAGCCTTCTATATACACATCCACCTCCTCATTATCCTCATCGTCATCCACAAAATTCCTTTGATAATCAGTTTAGAGCAAGATGCAGATACCGAGAGACGAGCCACCAGGACTCTGGATGGCTCAAGGAAAAGGAAAACTTTTTGATAGAATAATTATCACCCGGCATATACAGAGGAATGAGTCCGCACAAGCCTATGACTATGACACTCTGCACAAAATTTCTCGTACAAGGATTAAAGGCAAAGGACTTGGGGAATCTCTATACCAAATTCACAGATTCAGATAAGGATATGCACGACCGAGAGATGAGGAAACTTATCGCTGATTCAAAGACTATAGCCAAGACGCGAGAGGACAAACTTTCACTATGAATCGAGAGCGAAAGACGACAGAGTGGAATAAGTTTTGCCCCGCAAGGATCAAAGGAACTCCGTTGCCATTGACGACTGTGCCTACACTTTGCATCTCACACCGAATCGAATGCCTACAAGATGGCCAGGAGTACCGTAGCGGGGCCACATAACAAGTGCTTGGGAAAAATCTTGGCGAAAAATTAACGAAGCAATCGACATAGGGAGTAATCTTGTATCTGTCTATATCGGGGTATCCATGAAAATTAGCATTGTACTTCAATTTGGCAGACGCTTTCCCGAGAATTTGCCTCCAATGGATGTGAAATTTCTGTGGTTTTCACGAGACGGCGGCGACGAAAGACACACCGAGTCAGGGAATTTCAGATGTTCACCGTGTTTTTTTTTTTTTCTTCTTCTCTTCCCCTTATTAGGTATTTTGTCGTGCGGCATGTGATAAAGTTACACCGCAAGATACTTACGGTTGTCGTCTGGGGTTTTCTGTACTTATTCGCCCCGCGGAAGGATGATATGCACTATTTGCCGCAGCGTGACTTTAGTTGACTGTCAAAGTGTCTGCGAGGTATTTCAACTTTCCAGAAGGAGGAAACTTTTCTGCCGCATGCAACTGTGCGAGATGCTTAAATCGCACGCAAGGGTTAATTATTGAGCGAGATGGCTGTATATCTGTATGTAAAGGTGGAGTTTAAACTTTAAACTGAGCAGATAAGAAGTTGCGGGTTTTAGTGGCCCTGGCCGGCGAAAAGTCGGGAAAATTTTCAAATATTTTCAAATATTAATATTCAAGGGACCGCTGAGCTCCTTGGTCGTACAATGGTTATCGCTCTGTTAGTTGAACTGTGGAACTGTCATTTGTTGGCAGTACTTTGTGGGTATAGTTAGTATAATTTTAAATACAAGTAACTTCTGTTGTTGTAATCTTTAACTACTTGAGAGTGTGGTTTGTGAAAAAAAGCTGTTTGGCAAGGTCGTCCACTTCCGAGAGTACAACTGTCTTGAAAGAGCTTCCCAATTAGCCGTTTGGAGTCGGCATAGAACTGTAGATCCCTTCCATTCGTTCCAAAAATGAAAAACTCACACAAAGCGAATGGTTGTGAGAAGCTAGGTCCAGGGTCCCTCCGAACCTATTGTGCCAACTTTTTAACGTTGTCATAAATATTAACAAAAGAACAATGTGGCATAGAAGAAGATTTGTGTGTTCCAGAGCAATATTTCAGTACTTTGTCAACTGTCAACCATGCATTTATACTTCTTGCTGTGTGAGCACCGCCTTAGTCTCAGGAAGAAAATCTACGCGGGTTTTTTCTGTTTAACAAATATGATGTAGATGTTCGGTTTCAAAATGAAGGAATTGCCATAACACCTAAACTGAAAGATGTTTTTTCCTAGCTGTGGAACAGATCCCGATGAACTGTCAAAAAAAATGTGCGAGTTTGTCTTTTCGCTCTCAAATCTCTCAGTTTGTAATTGGGCACATTCATGAATCTAGTTATTTTAAGTCGACCAGACTAGATGGGGACTAGACTTGGTGGGGAACGTCACTTTTTCTACGTCAGCCACATACCCAAACTGTTAACTTAGTACCCAGTCACGAATTTCTAGACTAGATTCGTCGGCTACCCCTCCATAAACGTCAACTGAAACAGCTGCTCATATGACCGATTTCAGCCAATCAAAACCGAGATACATCTAGTGAGACAGCTGTCAAACTTAACTAGTTAAACTATGTAACTAAACTACATACTTGAACGTTCCCTTTCTTTTCTCATTCAGAGCCTGATCAGAGAGCACTCTATCAGCGAGTAAAATTGTGAATATATTTTGACAGTTAAGACGAAATTTCGATGTTGGTACAGAGAAATAAAAAAGATTGTAGCAAAATTGTAGTAGGTCAACAAAAAAAAAGTCTATTAGAATAAAGAAATACACCAAATAGTGTTTGCGTGTCGTATTCTTACAGTCATATGACAGCTATTCCTCAAAAGTGTTCCCGAAAGAACTCAGAAAGAACTTCATAGCAAGCTCGATCCCTGTTCAGAATTCTACTATGAACTGGAAGAGACAAACGCCTCATATCGATAACCAAAACAACAAAAAAACACAAAAAATAAAGGGCAGGCCATCTGTTGGTTTCTTTTTAAATTAAACACTGACAGCTTTTGGCATTCAAATAAATGACGGCACCACCGTATATCATCTCATCCGAATGCGAAACGGGTTACTTAATTATTGAACAACATAAAGTGCACGTAATCGCAAACGGCGCCAATTCCGTCATCCATCGTCATAATATAGAACAAGCACTCATATCTCATATTCGCGAGAATTCATTTATCAATTAATTTCCCCTTCCTCTGCAGTGCTGTTTACTGTTTGCCAGTTCTGCATTGTCATTACATGAGCTGTTCAAAAAAACCATACGTCAACATTGCTTTCCGGGAAAATCTCACTGTTCTGTTCAGTGTTCAATGTCAAACGACGAACCGCACAATGTCGGAGATTAATCTCAACACTATACACAGTAGCGTTGCCGCTGAAATATTTCGAAAAGGGGTCTAAAATGGGGACCGAGCCGAAAAAAGGGGCTTCCACATAAAATGCTAATATTATAGCAAAAAAAGAATTTTTCTCACTATACGAAATACTTATTTTCATATGGCTGCAATCTTTTTCTTTGAATAAAGAATAAAATCTTACTTAAACTGAAAAAGGGGCCAATTGATAATTTTGAGTGGTTACCAGTGGAGTCCTGAGGCTCAAAATGGGGCAACGGCAACGGCTAGTACACAGACCCGCATTTATCTACTTAGCTCTTAACATATACTTGTCAAAGCTCACTTTACTCTCGCATCAAAACGTGAAAACTGCTTCCATTCACTTGTCAAGTTCCACATTTCACATATGACGTTCTGCGGCTGCTCTCTGGAAAGCTGAACGATAAACAAAAAGTCGGCTTAAGCTTTTTCCAGCCAATTTATTTATTTACATTTTTTCAACTGTATGAACTACAAGTTCAATGAAGTTCCGATGACGAAGCGAAAGCAATACGCCACCGCCACGACCCACGAGTAATTTACTTAGTGAAGGCTGTCGCCCTCTTTATTTTAAAAAGTGAGTAGGGGTTAGGGGAGGCACCTCCCTCTTCCAAGTTCTACATAACAACAAATCCAACTGTACTGTCTTTTTATTCAATTTCCACTAACGATAAATGTCAGTGTGGTCTCAGCTGTGGTATAGAAAAGTTTATTGCGCGTTTCGTGTGTGATATCTGCTTTCATCTGAAGCGGTTCAATAATCCATCAGATTATGTCTAATTTAGTATCCGCTGTACGATTGGCTTTCAGGAAGCATCCCTTTGTGTCAAACAGTGTCGTCTATGGAGGTCTATACGTGGGTGCCGAATACTCGCAACAGTTTTTGACAAAACGAGTCTTTGTGGTAACTGTTTAACTGGGTCTTCATTGCGTAATGTGACGTGTATATCATATTGCAGGCAAAGGACCAACGGAAGGATATCGATTATCCAACAATAGGTCGGTATGCTGCGATGGGAACATTTGTCTATTCACCGATACTCTACACATGGTTTGTTTTTGTTGTTTAATTTTGTGTTTTTTATTTCCCTTATTGTTTGTTACAAAGCTTTGAGTTTTTCTCTTTTTTATAACGCACCCTACTTTTTACCTAAGTGCACCATTGCACCATTCAATTACTAACTGGATGCACTGATTGATACAGAGTAAGTCTAGTGGAATGAGTGTGAGTTTGTTGTTGATTTTGTGTGACAACTGCACCGCGGATTTTGACATTTTCAAAGTACGCATGGCTGGAAAGAGGAGAGAGAGGTATAGCGAAAGCTTTCCCAAAACAATTGCTTGGGATGGATTGATATGGGGAAGAGCTTGGGTGAGCCCCCCATATGAAAATGTTGCATCACATACAGTTATCTTGTTGTTATGCATAATTATTATCTTGATGGGTAAGTCAGTACCGGGAAATCTTACCGAGAAATAATAGTTTACACGTGATGTAGAGTCCGGACTTAGGGATGGTAGTAGATGTAGATTTTAAAAATGTTTTTAGAATATGTAGCGCAGTTTGGAACGAGTATAGGCGGCTGAATTTGTAAGTCTTAAATTAAACTGCTGGCTGTTAAAAATATTAGATATTTAGTTAGACTGTGAGTGGATTAGTTTTAAACAAGACGTAAGTTCTACAAGCATGGCTCTATCTGTCTATCAATTCATAAAAGTTAAAATGTAAACTCAGTTTTGACAGTTTTGGCTTTTGTAGATTCTGTAAGCAGTTTATATAGATATTGCCCCGTATTTATGAAAAGAACGTACAGAGATAATTGGTTAGCTGGTCAGACGTCAGTTTGCATGCATTTATTTTGACGTACCTAACTGTTGTTGGGTTCAACTCTAATCTAAGCAAGGCCACCCTACATTATTCGGTAGGCAATGTTGAAGCTTTCTTTTTTTATTATAAGTATATAGAATAATTAATCTTTAGGGCTCTCCGCTGTCAAAATCAAGATAAGCTTTAATATCACTATTGCAATAATTATCAGAGAATGTTTTGAATTGAAAATATTATCGGCGCAATCACTTCAAATGACTGCCTTGCCTTTAAATTATTTAATAACTCTTCCGGAGAGCTGTGGTATTTCCATATTTGAGATATAGAGGGACGTTTGATTTAAGTACCTACCTACTTCAATCAGCTACAGAGATATATTTCTCACGTAGGATTGTAGAATATAGTCAGACATTTTGTTTTAGAAAACTCAGTAAACTAAGTATGTTGGTAAGGGAAAATTTTGACTTTTCATTCTATAGTTGCCAATAAAAACTTAAGTTTTAAATCCAACCAAATCTTAATAAACCGATCACAATTTTACAAAGCCTACAAAAGTTCTCATCCAAAATGGCCGAGAAAGAGAAAACCAACAAAATAACTAGTAACAACTAACAAGTAGTGGAATCAATTCAGGACCTGGTTAGTAGAGTTTCTACCAATCACAATTTTAAAAAAGTCTACAAAAGTTCTCATCCAAAATCATCGAAAAAAAATGGCAAAATAACGAGTTACAACTAACGAGTAGTGGAATCACATCAGGACTTGATTGGTAGAGTTTCTTCCAATCGTTATAAACCAATCTTAATTTTAAAAAAGTCTACAAAAGTTCTCATCCAAAATGGCCGAAAAAAAAATAACTAGTAACAACTAACGAGTAGAGAAATCCTATCAGGACTTGGTTGGTAGAGTTTCTTTCAATTGTTATAAACAAATCACAATTTTACAAACCACACTTTGATAAAAAATGGCCGGAAAAAAAGAAACTGGCAAAATGACGAGTAACAACTAACGAGTATGGGAATCACTGTTCCAATTATTATAAACCAATCACAATTTCACAAAGTCTCCAATAGGGGCTGGGTTAGTAGAGTTTCTTCCGGAATGTACCTACTAAATCTTTTTTCAAACGCAAAAATGTAATGTGACAGATAGACAAGTTAAAAATCACAATTTTTCGGTAAAATTAATAAGGGTACAATAAGACTGAAAATCTCTACATATCTACTTATTATTCTGTGAACGTAGTGGTGATTATTGAAAAAAAAGAGGTACTGAAATTCTGTCTTTCATTTTTAGAGTAAGCCAAAACAAAGGAAAACGTCAAAGAAATTTTGCGAAAACTTATTTCGTTTTCAAAGGTAAATAAAGCGAAACGTTTTTGATGGGAGAAACGATTAAACGTTTTTCTCTTAAAAGTGCACATTCGCACCCTTGGATTACGTCTTGTTTCCAATGGTCTACCATATTTGAGTTGTGGTCTAAAGCTTACGTCAAACATGAACGAAAATTCACTTACGTTCTGTCAATAGATTAGTGTTTCATTTGATATTGGAAGGGACTGGAATTCGAGCCTTGCCTGATTTGGAATTGGAATCATCTTTGTAACAACATCGTCTCATAATAAAGCGACTCGATTAAGCCAGAGATTAAGTGAGAAATCTTTAGAAAGCATCGTTGGATGTCACTTCTCCTTCTATTCACTTGTTTTGTATTTTCCTTTGCACAATTATTAGCACACATAAACACAAAACACAGCACCTGCAAGGAATGCTATAAAATATGCCCACATACAGATCATCATTACACACGACTTAATAATTCAATTTTCCCCCATTATCTTAGGTACAAATGGCTAGACCGCACCTTCCCGGGGACCGCGCAGAAGGTTATTGTCAAGAAGTTGGTTTTCGATCAATTTGTCCTGACGCCAGTTCTTTTAACTGTTTTCTATACAGGTAAGACGATGAAATGAGTCACTTATCGTTCATCCTTGGATGCTGCTTTTATTAATTTTTTTTTATTTTTGCTTGTTATTTAACAACAAAAAAGGCTAACAACTCTTGGCAACGAAAACGATGTGGCCTGCTCGCCTGTGGGTGGCAGTTCGATATTAGTTTCTCGTTGTTGTATCTACCCTGCGATTTTAATCTGTGTGCGCCTTCTGTTATTTCCTTTCTTTAATATGCTCTTCTTTTTTTTTTTATTTAACCAGGAATGTCCTTAATGGAGAATGCAGATGACCCGTTCTTGGAATTGCGAGAGAAATTCATGCCAACATTTATGCGCTCGTGCTTTTTCTGGCTACCGGTGCAGACGTTTAACTTTGTCATGATACCTCCAAGGTTTCGGGTAATCTACATGGGAGTCTGTGGGTTCTTGTGGGTCAATATCCTTTGCTGGATTAAGCGACAACAAGTGACGACGGTGGTGGCGGCAACGACTACAACTATAACTGCGACTATGGCAGCGGCGGACGACAATGCTAAATAAATTGCCATCCTATACAGATGCTGCTTCTGCTACTATAGTATTACGTATGTTTGAATGTGTGTTTGTGTGGCGGTGTGTGCCGATTGTTGGCCAAGATAAATCGATGTTGATGGCCCATTGAACAATGGACGAAGGATTTGGCTCGCAAAGGACTCTTGGTTGGATAGAGGCTAAATGCTATTTTTGTATTTTTTTTCTATTTAAGTATATAACGTTTTATTTTGCTCGTTGTGCGAGGAGTATCGTTGTTATATCAGTTCCTTATTTTTTTGCAAGGATATTTCGTTTTTTTGTTATGTAATCTATTTCCATTGTAATGTAGAGCCCTTGTGCCGGATGCTAAAGTGGACTATATAAAATATATTCAAGAATTTAAGCAAAAAGGGGGACTAATAATTTAAACTGAAGCCGGTGAGTCTGTGGATTTTATTGAGTGCGAGGTGAGGGGCCAGTACGCTTTAAGTGGACTAGTTGGTGTATGTTTTCCCTGCATGGAAAATAATAATTTTTGACTCACAATAGATGGACATGGGTACAGCTACTGATAACCCCACCTCATCTCATCCTCTGTTTTTCACATGCCCTTGGTAATTATTCACGTTGTAAGCAATATCGTTTCATCTCCTAGTGTAGATGTAAGTACATTCCCTTCAGTAGATGCAATGGGGCTCATCAGTAGGTACACAAGGATCGCACTCACATCGTACACATTTGAGTGTACAGTTCTTTTGTTACAATGTCTATACAAATCAATCCAATCTGCAGTGCTCAACAAATAGCCCAATCTATATCTTACTTTGCCCTGTCAAGGTTAAATAAATTGCCCAATACGATTGTTTGGTAATTGTTTAACGTCAACTTGGGTACAACAAATTGACGTTCCACAGAGTGAGGTAAGCTCTGGGGCTCGCCTTACAACTATAAATGTTGTTTCAAAATTCAATAGGCATCAATTGCACATGGGAATGTACTGTATGTTTGGCTCATATATATTAATTGAATTTAATTGAACACGTCAACGGACTTGTGAATGTCAATGTCTAGCAAGAAAAGTAAACGGTACTGTTTATTCAGTAATGGTGTTCTTTCCATGTCTCAGTCATTGAGAATTTGTTTAAGGAATTGAGACTTACTGATATGTGACCATAATTAGTGTCGACTTTGAATTTATGGCTGTTCACAATTGGAACATTTTCGTGAGCATTGTGAACTTCTTAAATTTGAAGTTGAAAATAAAAATTGGGTACTAGGAATGCCCATTGAATTCACTTATTTATTTGGTGCATTTGTTTCAACTTTAAATATATTTATATCACATCGATTACGTGTAAGTCTCGAGCAGAAATCGAGATTTAAGAAAATTAATCTAGATCAAGGATATTTCTCTGCACAATAGAATTCAACAACTGTACTAGCTCGTGCAAAAAGTGTCTTAGATCGGAGTAGCGAAATATGTGCAGTTTTTTCTACACATTTTCATTTCTGACATTCAATAGCTTGACAGTTTCTTAATAGACTGCTCAATTTCAATTGATTTCATCATTATCTTTCTGATCTTATTTAGGTAGGTTTCGTAAGAAATTGAACGAATTGTATTAGTTATTTATCAATTCAGTGGCGGCATTGAGAGAAGCGCAGATGTAATTATGTTCTTTGCAATTCGTTCTTTTACTCAGTTCCATAAACACATTTGGTGTTAAATAAAACTTATTCAATGTGGAAGGCTCAAATCATAGAATTCTTTGTATATGCGCAAAGCAACGCATTCAACTGACAGATGAGTAATGACAGTTTATGGATAGTATGACCCATAAACAACGACTTTGCCTGATGTGCCGAATTAACTAAACTTCGGTTTTAGGTGAGGCACTAGTTTCTACTTTTTTACTGCTAAAAAACTGAAATGCAGCTGACAGTTCAATGAAAAAACTTCTGTCAGCGCAAACAATTTTGTATTCTACTGATACTTTAATAAAACTATTACTTCCTTTGAATACGTTAATGTACTAAACGATGCATTCTATGGAGACATTCAAGTATCTCGAGTTTCGTAAGTCTGACAGCTGTCTGACTTGATGTGTCGCAGTTCTGATTGGCTTAGATCGATCACATAAACAGCTGTTTCAGTTGACTTTTAAATGGGGGGGGGGAAGGGAGTTAGCCGACAAATCTATTCACGAAATTCTTAACTGAGTGCCTACTAAGTTGACAGTTCGTGACATATATGGCTGACGTCGGAAAAGTGACGTTACCGACCAATCTAGTTTTTGCGTTCATGGTGCGTCTAGTAAACCGAAACCTTGTCGACTTAAGATAAATATATTTCTGAATGTGCCCCATCTGTTGGGCCCTCTAAGCCATGTGCCAGTTTCTGACATTACACCGTTCAGTCGTTCATGCGTTTGAAATTTGGTGTAGAACAGAGGTAGTTGTAGTTAGTGGTGCGTTTTGACATCGTCTGAGACTTGAGACAAAATAGAAAACTGAATCTTATTGGCTTAATGATTGTGATCTCTTTCTCGAAGTTTTAGGAGTATAGTTTGAAGTTGCTGAATGAATGTTAAACTATTTCGCATGTCCTTTCTATAGTGCTAATTGGTCCCAACAGTAAAACTCCCTCAAGCGTATGGTGTAGTCAAAAGCTAGGCATACTTTTTTGTTAATCTATGTGGTAATTAAAGACGAAAACGTAGTAAAAATAGTTAATTCATTTATTGAGTTTAATTCATTTATTTAGTTTAAATAGAAAAGGAGGTTGTGGTTGAGTTTGAGGTGAGGTTGACCCTGGGACGGTTGTACTTCGACTGACTCGCTGTCGTCGGCTTCGCATGAACAGTTCCTGTTGTGTTGGTCGGGAGTTGGCCAGGTTGGATCCTACATCCATATCATGCCAACATTATTTTGTCAAATAGTAGACCATCATTCATCAATTACACACAAAGTCAGTTCAAATCACATATCATGCATCTCGTCCTTGAAAAATCGCAGATGGAAGAAATACATTGCCACAGCATCGAATCACCATTTAGCTTGACTTCGAACTACACCGCTCGCTGTTGGTATACAATGGCACAATCAACGTGATCATCATAACTATCGCAACCTTGTCCTTTTCGCCTGACTTTCCTGCTGCCTTCCCACCCTGCATTCAATTCAATCAGAGATAAAGCACTTTCTAATTGTCTTTCACTCTCTCTCCCTCTCTCTATCGCTCTTCATTATTGTAATTATTATATTTCTCCGGTTCGGTGGTCCCATTCCCACCCCTGCCACCCCATTTATTAATACCAATTCAAGTGGACTTTGTTCATAGTATCCCCATTCGGACATCCCCCGACTCATTACATCAGCGCCGTCCATGAATGCACTCGAATTGCAGAAATATTTCCCTCCCCCAACGCTATCTCGGTCAATGTTGGCCACATTCCCAACGGAACCAAATTATCATGGGCAGGACCTTAGTGTTCGTACAAAACAAAAAAAAAATCATCCCTTCCCCGCACTGTGGTACTGGGTATTCATAACTCGGTCAATGCTGGTAGGTACGAAACATCAAATTACCATTTTGAATAATTGCCATTTAACATATATTCACTCGAGTAGTATTTCTCGTCTCCGTCTAACCGTTAACTGCATTTCAGTAGTCTTCCTGGGAAAAATGGTTTCCATTCCTGTGAACCTATGCAACAAATGATACCAAGACTCCGAAAAGACTAAAGAATTCACAGTTTCGCAAGCAGTCAGGCATCTTGGCCTGATTTTGCTGCTGCCGCCCGAACGAAAGGAACTTTGCAAAACAGTTATGCGGCATACTGCGTCGTGTGGTTCCTGGATATGTATATATATAAGGAACTGCAGCACCCTCAAGCCATTGGCCGCTTATCTCTATAGATATGCGCACCACAGAATGGAAATGCGAATATATACGGTGTAGAGAGGCTTCTAAGGAGCTTCCTTGGCTCTGAATGCCTTGGTTTAAATGAGAGAAGCAGTTTTCTTTCAAGTTCACTTCATGTGGAAGATTGTTCCAAATTGAAAATCTTTATGCATACGCTATGCGTTGCGAGCAGGCATATTATGGCATTGTGTTGTATCTGGACGTGTGCGGGTGAAAAATGAAAAGGGGGTGGCAATTATTATTGTACCCCAGCGCTGTCTATGGGGGTGAAGAGCGTTAAACTTAATTTTTCGCAAACGCTCTTGTTATAGAGCTAAATTGAGAGTTGAGTTGAGGTTGCCTCTTGAAGTTAAAGGGGTCAAGAAGGGAGCTACCTACATAGAGTTTGACCGAAAGGAATTCTGAATATATTAGATATGTGTGTGCTGAATGGCCGTCTTTGAAATGAGTTTTATACACAAGTAGGTATGGAAATTGGACTTAAATCGCTCCCAAGTCTGTAGGGAAACATTGATAAGCTTAGTTTAGGCCTAGAACCACATCTTTTAGGCAATTCAAACAGCTTTGGGTGGACTCTATAGACCTCCTCAACCCTGTTTGCTCTGCACCTAAATATGTCGACTTTGGTCACGATGTTCGCTGGAAGCCTGACTCGATCCAGTTCCAATGTTATTTTTGCACATATCAGCTCGGTTTCCATTCAAAGGATTATTGTCTTCGTCTCCGAATCGTGACAGCTATTTACACTTCCATCAAATAATTGTCCTTGTCGCGATCTAAAAAGGACTCGTTTCGCCTTCGCAATTAAAAGGGAAAAACCAATAAACATCTCAAAAACACGTAATTAATACACTCGCCCGAATTAAAAAGCTACAATTCGTCCTTATTAACTTATTAAGTATCGTTGTCGCCCGTGGCTCCCTGGTAAACAATCAAATGGACATTTTAATGTTTACAAGATAAATCTTCACAAAGATGTGTTTACATCGCTGTTGGAATTGTTTCTTCTTTCTTTCTTTTTTACTGTCAATGTATACAGCCAGCAACAATCTTTTGCTCTTCGCGAAACAAACAGGAGGGGAAAAAATGAAAGAACTTTTTAATCACTTTTCCTGAAGGACAATTAAATCTTAACGGTTCCACATCAAAGTATCATAAATTCTCTCCCTTAGACGCGCAGTGTAACACGTTTTTCATTTTCACGAAATTGCAATGCTCAACAACGTTGCCATACATTCTCTTTTTTTATTTACAACTTCTGTTGGTAGTAAATAAATGGTATTTACGAGTCAAAAGAGAAGTAGATACATTTACTTACCTATATTTCTATCACAATATAATCCTTAGTCCTTGACACACCATTGGACGGCGACAAATCGTATATAGCCATCAAGGACGATTGTACATAAATACAATTGAAAGGAAACAACTTTTCGGGTTTTATTGGACATTTTTCTTTTGTTTTAATTTGCTTTTATTGTTTATTATTTGCTTCTTCTTTTTTTTAATTTAGTACTAAAGCTTTGTTCGTTTTTTTTTTTCCGACGGTTTATTTATTCTGATTTGTTTTAGGTACCTACCTAGTTTTGCTAGAGAAGCAATGCAATCGTGGGCTATCGCAGATTATGAAGGTTTATGCTGAGGAAAGTTTTTATGCTACATCGTTGTAATCGTAGGTGGAAACTTTCATTCGAAAAAGATTGACATTTCGGGTTCTTCTTCTCTGTGAAACTGTTTCCCGCCCATAACTATGCAACATAAATTATTTTGTTCGGAGTAAATTACGACGGATTTCTTATTTTACTAAATCGACGTACTAAACCAACCACGCATAGATACCGGTGGAAATGAATCCCTTTGTTGTCTTATTTTACTACGAAACCGGACTTCACATGCGGTAAATTCTTTGCATGCGATGAAGAACGCATGGAGACCATTTTTTATCAAAGATATTTGAATTTCGTTTAAGTTCATTCATCTTTGGGATTGTAAAGGGTTATTCAATAAGAGGTGTTATTGTGAAAGGATATGGTCCTGTATGCGTGCTCGTGGTGGCCATTTGGCTAATGTTGTTTTTCATACTTTCCTATTTATTATGAAGTATGCATCCGATCATTTATTTAAAAAAATTGGATTTTTCTTTGAATACCAAAATAACACCTCTTATTAGCTACATTTTCATGGTTTGCGATAGAAACTGTGCTTCTAACCTAAACTTAATATTTTTAGCATTATTCTGTCATTCACGCTGAACTACTTATGAAACAAAAACTGACTTTAGTTCTACCTCTGTCGTATGTTTCTTTTCTGCTTTTGCTTCCATTTTCTGCTATGAATTTATCGCAAGTGGAGACGGCAGTACGTTTTGTTTCATTTAAATTGGTACATTCAAAACTGTAGTCAAGTGGATTTAAATTTGTCTGTACTAGATTTCTTCTGAAAAAAACAAATAAGATAAGTAGGTAACGTCGCTTTTACTGCATCAGCTACAGTATCGAAATGACAACTCAGTCCATCAATTAGTCACCAGATAAACGTCCACAGAAAAACTGTTTGCGTTATTTCGTTTTCCATTGGCCACAAAAAAAAAAACAGGGTCAGAGCAAATTTTACGAATCTCGATTTTTGACCTAGATTTAGATCTACTACACTACACTAACACCAAAACATTTGTCAAACTTTAAAGTATCTTATGAATTACGTTTTTAGACAACAAGTCTGTGATAAATAGAGAAATTGTGGATTTTTATAAACACAAATGACAGTTTACGAACATCTGACTTTTGAAACACGCACCACCACAAATCCAAAGAAAGAAAAATCTCGTTTTATGTTCCATTCGGCACGAAAAATCTGAAATCCGATAGCTAAAGCTGAAAATTCGAATGAAAATTCACACCAACGATGACTGCCTGCTGTCAGATTTAGTAAACTTCATCACCAGTGTTTATCCGTCGGTTTGTAACACAGGGTTTAATATATATTTGTTCTACCTATACCTATATGAAAAAATCAACAGGGAAATTTGTAATAAAAATCTGAAATAGAAATAGAAATACAATTCAATCAAAAGCATCATTTTTAATAAACTTAAGTCAATTTTACGTAACTACTAAAATATAGCAGCGATCCTATCTAGTTGAGCTTATTTTAATATTTTAAGTAATCGACAGAATGAAGTTATCCATTTTTCCGGTGTATAATTTTATTTACTACTCAGTTCTTACTAACATTCAGTATGTCAGTGCATAGTTTAGTTATCAATTGATCTTTTCATATTTTTCTGACAGATCGATCGAAAAAATGTAAATTTTAATAACACGTTGCAACTTTTTCAATTTCAAAATTGTTAGACTCTATTTCAAAATGATGAATCAGTGTTGAGGTTGTATAATTCCTTTTTATGAAGCCGTCTTTCACTTATGTATGCAACATTTTTGTAATGGATAAGGAATTTATTGATCCGTCATTGTTTGTGTTCTTTTAGCTTCCACACCGGATGGAATAAAACGCTTTAGTTTTTTTTTTCTTGCTTTGTTTTGCCTTATTTAGTGTGGTATTTAAATTTCAGAAACACGCAGAAAAACAGTTTTTTTGAAGCTCCCTTAGACACATTTCAAACTCAAAAGCGAACCAGATGGAGTCACTTTTATTCTTACTTGTGGCGCGATAAAACTTAGCTATTTTCAGTACTACTAGTTTCAAAATTTGATCAACCTGGGCGTCAATTCTCGTTCTGTGAAAACGTAAAACGAAAATGATTCCACCCTTTCACCGAAATTTCGATTCTCGTTCTATGAAAATGTGAAACCAAACTTCAAAATTTTTGTATGAATAATTTCTTTTCACGGCCCCATTTTCAAGTGAATGTTTTTAGTGAAAGTTTGAAAATTGATAACCCTCTTTCATGCAACACGGTATTGAATTTACCACGATGTTTTCACTTATTGAACGAGAATCGCATTTAATTACAAAGTGAATAGAAAAATGATTTTTTGACGTAACTGCGACAGCGATGAACGAACGCCAAAAAAACACAGTTGAAGTGTGCTCCCACTCTTATAGGTATGTTCAACTTTGACAGCGCGTGGAAATTCACTGTGGATCACTAGCAAAGCGAACAAAATCGAACAGACAATTGGCACTGTTTATTTCTTAATTTTTTTCGTTGAGTTAGATCGTTTGAAGAAACGTCAAATTACTCAGAAATGTATTGCATTGATAAGCATGGATAACCATTATTTGGTGGTTCCAAATGCCGACTACACTGAAAGGTGACAACAATTGAACAGGTTTTGTCAGTACTAAATGTTCAACAAAGTCATCTTAATATTTACTTTTGTTTCTTGAAAGTATCAGATGTTTGCTCTGTTCAAAGTTATGTTCAGTTTTTTTGATTTGCATTACCCTCCCTCTGTCGCACAAGTTTGTGGATGCGTTTATTTGAATTGAATTTGAATGATAAACAACAGGGCTCTGCCTCTTTTCGGTGTGTTTTTTTATTTTAATTTCACAAACTTCCACTTGTAAGGTAAAGCAGAAAGTTTTACAACTGAATGGAAAGCTACTTGTGTAAATCATGGTTTCATGGAAGTTGACTGAATTTTCTGTTCAAGATCTACACCTCTTCGATTTAAAAAGAAGTATACACTTACACAACAATGGAAAAACTAGACTATCATTTTATAAGCGCTTTCATTATAATTATAAATCCTTAAATCCAAAAGTCGTTCATAATTTTTGCTCTTTTCTTTTTGTGTAAATGTTTGCATCTTGAAAATGAGCGATTAATATTTGATTTGTTATTCTTAAATTTGTATCAGTTTTTGCATATGCACGCGCCTATAAATTTTCGAACAATCAATGTTCATTCTTAACTATTTCCAATTGTTTAATCATTATTTCCTTTTTTTATACTTAAACACTAAGAACAGAATGTGACTTCCTCTTCTTTTTATAGCTTCGCTGGTTTTTTTAGTTTTTAGTTTTTTTATTTAATTTTTTTTTTTTGTGATTATTTTAACTTGTTGCTAGTAATGAGATGCGGATTATGATGATATTGCGCTAATGTCTAATATGATTTCGTTTTAGTTTTTGATTTTTATGTCATTCACAGACTCTTTGTGATGTTATGGAACAAGCGTCGGCCCCACCACGACTCCAAATCGAATGGCTTAAAGTCGCTCAACACTGGGCTGGGTGGTTCGACGCAATAAACTGGCGCTGGTGAGGACGGCGCTAGAGGTGACGAGGGCGCTGAAGAGACCACTGACGACGACGCGGATGATGGAGCTGCAAAGATTTTAAAACCCATGTTAGAACTGGAACTACTTACTGTATGTCAATTAGTGGCTGTTGTCAAATTTATTAACTGATCCGTTGAAATTTTCACAAACAAACAGACCTAAGTAACACTGAGCAGCAAAAACTGCACTTTGTGTGAATAAGGACTGTTTGTGGCTTAAAATGCCAGCACTTTCACCTGTTTGACATACAGATTAAGTAAAAGAATACTTACCAGAGTTATTATTCGAATCGGCAGAATTCGTATCATATGGATTGTGAGCTACAATAATATTGTTCCACGCTGCAAAGAGACAAAGCAAAAAATCTGTCAATAAAGCTTGTAAATTGTTAATTAAATTCCGTTTTTAAAAGGATATACTCGTGTGTCGTATGTTCTTGCACCCAGCGCCAGGATATATAGCAAGAAATCCTCTTCTGTGTTTAAAAATTGAAAAGGGTTTTCATTTTCACAAGAACGATTTTTTTTTTTTCTATTCGGGAAACCAGAGAGATTTGGGAGGAAAAAAAACCTTCATTTAAGTGTTTTGCACACTCGAAGTGAAAGGATAAGGAAGATGGGGAAAAGTAAATGAAATCCCATTGTGCAGCAGACAAAGCAGATGTGGTATTTAAAACAAAAAGAAAGGTCCCACTTAATGGACCAAGGAAGGGGCCATTGGCTTTAGATATTTGAAATTTGAAACATATGGAAAGAATCAAGTGGCAGTGTAAAGAGGAAAAACAAACGAGAAATTCGCAATCAAATGCCAACCACTTTGAAGATCGTACATACTCTTGAGCTGCTGTGGGTTGTGTTACAAAATGTGTGGAAAGTGTTGCTGAGGTACCAGGACTGTGAGTGTATATTTTTAACTGCACATTGTATGTTGTCTCTCTGAGTCGAACTGCAAAGAGGTTTCTACGTAAACTTGTTCCGCCAAGAGGCATCTGCTGCCAAGGCAGTGTAAGCTATTTCATTAAAAGGTTCCAGCATCTGCTAGTTTTGTTGATTCTAGAAGCGACATCTATTGCAAATAGAAACAAATCTATTTTCACAAAAAGGTTACTTTATTATTAAATCAAAATTATTACACGAATAAAGTTAAATAAACTTCAAAATAAGATCCGCGAGCGTCCTTTCTTCACGCGGGAGTCAACTTCGTAGCAACCCCGTCGACTTATTGCCGTCTCTCCTTTCTGATGAGAGTTCCGCAAACACGCGTGTACCCTTATCAGATGTTACATTATGAGTTCCATTTGGTTCTACTCATCTGTTTCGGTAGATGTATTCAAACATCAAATGCGTCTTAGTCTCCTTTGAAGGGAAGACATTTTCTCAGAAGGACAAGCTCATTTTTAAATTCGCAAAATATCTCTATCCGAAAACCTGATGGAACGAAGCCCATTAAATGAGTGACAAAACTCATGTGTCCAGACCTTCATATCAAAATAGTACGAGAACCCGCCGCCAGCCTACTGTAACCCTATACCCTACCCAGTATCCACCATCCATTTGCAAAAGAAGGACCAAATCAAATCCCATTTCGTAGTAACAGACAAATCCGCAAAACTCCTTTTTTTTGTAGGACGACAGAGCGAAAAAAATATCGTTTTGTTTTTATTTGAAGACACAGCACGTATGAGAGCATTTTTGGGAATCCCAACAGATGTTCGCTAAAAGTACCTCCAGCTAAAGCACCCGCATACAAACATTAAACGCTTTTAAAAGTACACACTGGCGCTTGCATTTGAGAAAAAGGAAGTAACCCATATCCTTCGACTACTCTCAGCGTGTCAACTTTCATGAAATTGCATGATTGCAAAGATGAAGTACGGATGGGATGATGACGACGACGACAACGACGACCTCCATACCTAGTAAGTTGTTAATGGAAAAGTATTAAAACACCAATAAAAACACAGCTGTCCATGTCACACAGACGTATACAGAGAGGAAGTTGGTACATTTTTAAATAGTTCACATGCGTTGCCATTGCATCGAGTTATACGTTAATAAAGCTTATAAACTTTGCGAACACACTCGCTATGAGAAATGGCAAGCCGTCGGTGGCCGCCCACAAGATATAAAATCTAAAAGCGGATTAGTCCAACTCTTCCAAGTGAACAAATTTCCTTCGTTGTCAGTTTGTTTGTCGTCCTTTGATTTTTTTTTTTTTTTTTTTGTGCATCTTTTCATCGCCCAAATGGGTTAAGATTTTGTGATTTAATCTTCTTCTCTACTTTCACAATCAAAGGTTAGTAAGATCTGAAATTCCCATCCAGAGGTAGTTGTTTTTTGTTTTTTTGTGATGCTCCTTGGAAGAAGGACATGAAATGATTACTTCTTGCGGAAAGGAAATCTAATTACAATTTTAATAATTTTTAATCTTTTTGGCCCACTCGCAGTTTGTGCTCTTAAGATGGGTTTTCCGTTATTCGTTTCTGTTGGGTCGTTGCCTCTCCACTGCCACTTGTGAATGTGCATCGGGGTATAGCAGGAATATTTTTAATTTATTTGCTCAGCTGTACCGTAGGTTTTTTGTTTTTAATTTTTTCTGCGAACAGATTTTAGTTTTATTTCTGATTCGGGAACAAAGGAGGAATTTTTATTACACAAGATGTAGGGATATGTGAGCAGCCGCTGGTGGCCATTTTGAAGCACTCACTTGGAAGTCCTTAATAAGAACAAAAGACGGCGAATGCGTTTTTTTTTATCTTCTATATTGTTGACTTGGTAGTAAGGACCAGATTGGGTGGTGTGTAGGATAGTGTAAGGCTATTGTTGGGTCCATTCACGGTGAGGGAGTTTTTGCAAATTTTAAAATTTTTTTTTTTTTTGTCTGATTTAGTTTGATCCTTTTATTTTTACTTCCTGATGCACATTTTGTGTCCAAGGACAAAGGATGATTATGATGATGGTGATAGGGCAAGACGTGGGGCACAAACAGGCGGAAGGAAAGTAATTTTAATTCCGTTTTCCACATGACGCGTTATACGTTGGTGGGTGGTGTATAGCTGCTGGAATAATGGACGGCGAAGAATTTGTATGCAATTATCTTCAGCAATATGGAATTCAATGAAGAATGGAAAATTTTAATAATGTGCAAGACGTTGTTAAGGTTTTTTTTTTTTGTGGTAGGTTAAGGGGGGGGGAAGATATTGATGGGATGATACATATTCAGTGTTAGTTGGGTGGCGATGCAGTGGCAGTGGCAACACCAATTGTACAGTAGAGTCTCCAAAAAAAAAAAGTCACTTGCCTTGTTTTGCTCAAGGAGTATTGAGGACCTTTATAATGCGATCACAGCGCGAGCTATACCTAATTTTACCCTTCACCTAATATTGGGCTATCTTTTATTTTAGTTGTGCCTATAGTTTACACTGTTGAAACAGAGAGTTAAAATGTTGAGAACACGGTTGCCACTTTGGTAGTATTCTATCAAATTTGGTAACTTTTTCTTAGTTTGTGATTTTTGGTAGTTTGGTTTTGGTAACTTTTTGAACCAGGAGCACCAAAAAATAAGAACTCGATATCATCACATGTAAATGCTGCCTTCATTTTTCAGGAAAAGGATTAAAAATATTACTTGTAATTTAGTGAATTATGTCTTATTTATTTTATTTTATACAGTAGCCGTTTGCTAACTGCCTATAAAGCCTGGCAAAATTCACACTTGCAATGTAAAATGCTAATTGAATTTTGAATTATGGTTAAATGATTTGATTTGAATTTTTGGTCGCTAACTTTGTTTGCAAGTGGCAACCATGGTTGAGAATGTTTGAAAGAGAAATAAACTTTCTGCGAGAGCAAAGAAAATGAATAAAAAATGGATAATGAAGTAGAATGCATATTTAACTTGAAAATTCGCTTAATTTTAATGGCTGTGTTCAGATCCTAGCATCATGTGGGTGTTACAAAGTTTTCGTATACGTTCCTCGTTCAGCTTCTTTGAATTAATTTCATTCGGTGGCTGATAATAAGAATCACGCACGTCATGTCCACCAACACACACATAACAAATGGAAACATCTTAATATATAAACACCACTTGTCAACGAATACGGAATACGTCACCGGCAGTGATGAAGCTAAAATGTGCGATCTCTAAAATCAAAGTCCACTTCGTTCTCTCATGTGTCAGCGATTGCACTCTATTTCTTATAATTTCATCAACAACATTTCACAACATCTGCCCCTGTTTACGAGACAAGTATTTTTCCACCTTCATCTGTTTTATTAAGCCCCTTCTAACTGCTACCCGCCGCCATAGAAATCCCTTCAAAAAAGACCTGTTTGCTTATCAACGCGTCTAGACCTAGTCGATAACTTGCCGCAGAAATGTAAGTTATCTATAAGCCCTCAATAAAAAAAACTAAAAAATTTCCATTAGCAACACAAATCGACATCATTCATTCATCAACTGGACTATGGCTGTCAATCAATCCGATTGACCCCCAAAACATGGCGATTAGAATAATTGTTGTTTTTCGTATAAAGTCGATTACATAAACTGTTACTTGTTTACAATTTCTCACTTAGTCTGTTATAAGTATTATCTGTCTGATAAGCCTGTTTTATCTTATCAGTTTGCAGCGCTCACGAGTATCGTATAGCCCCCCTATAATGTGTGACATGTACGTTTACTTTTAGCTCAATGCGTCTTTTATTACATGCACATGAGGTGAATTCATGAAACAAAAATATGTATTTTTATTTTTTGGACTCAATAGCGTGGTTTAAAAATAAAACATGAAAACATGAAACACATTAATTATGGAAATGCCCAAAATTTAATCTACCTAATTTCGCTGAATTTTGGAGATACATTTTTTACAAATCGAGGACATTGTGGAACGTAGGTAGCGAATACATTATTTGGACACTGCAATGCAGATGAAATTTTTAATCAAAATACCGGACAAGAGATTAGATTAAGCGTGATTTGTTTGCGGAAGTTACAAGTTGACTTATTTGGATTACAGAAAAACACAAATAATTGCAGTTATCTGCGTGGTTGTTTTTAAAATTTAAACAGATTATTTTTAAATATATTGTAGTACGGATAATTAAAAGATTTATTCCTCGTTTTCTTGGTTAAATTTTATTATTTTCCTTCACGTGTGCTTTTTTGGCTCGTGTTCTTTTCTTCTTCTTCTTATCATCAATGGCCGACACCAACCTGAAGTTGGCTGCCATTACAATAAAACAGTCTGCCACTGAACACGTCCACAACTGAATAGTGGACGAGTTCAGTAACAGTTTGCTTATGTTACTACATCTCGGCCAGTCTGACAATTTGATTGACCACAATCAATACCATAACATTAATAAGTAATGATTCACAAGAAACTTAAATCAACTCAACATAGCTTAATCTTAACCATAACGTTAATAAGTAATGATTCACAGGAAGCTTAAATCAACTTAACATAACTTAATCTTAATTCAACTTAACATCTACACATTGAATGACACAAATGTCATGGGTTTACATAATAATGAATAACAATTAAGACTCTCTTCTTCTTTTTTTTTTTTTTTTAAGAGAAATCTTCTCTCCACAGTCGGATATTCTTGGCCTCTACTATACCATCATATGGCAACTGAGTTATAGGACAATTTTCTATATCACGTATGACATACCTATCATGTGGCAGGACTCTGTGAATGACATAAGGTCCCTTGAACTTTTGAATGAGTTTCTTATTGGTACCGATTGTTGTATCCACATTTTTTATTACTACAAAATCACCCCTGTCATAAGTACGCGCAGGGCGGTGGTGCTCCTTGAAGTACCGGCAATTATACTCTTGAACCTTTCGTGACTCCTCTGAGGCCGATTCCCTGATGGCTATAAGATCTCTTTCACCTCGGTTCAAACCCTTTTCCTCAAGAAATTCTGTGAGTTCGTCTATCACTGGTCCCCGCTGATCAACTCCGAACAGTAACTTACTGGGTGTGTCATGTGTTGACCTATGAATCGTATTATTAAGTGCGTATTCTACCTGTGCCAATGTCTGGACCCAATTAGAATGCTGCAGTGGTTCGCTAAGTTTGGCTAACATTCGTCCCAGCACTCGGTTGACTCTCTCAACCTGCCCATTAGCCTGAGGTGAATGGACAGCAACCTTAACATGCGCAATATTTCGCTCTAATAGGAATGAACTAAATTCTAAAGAAGTAAAACAAGTGCCCCTATCCGTAATCACTCTAGAAGGTCTACTGTAATATTCAAAATATCTTCCCAGCGACGCGCACACCTCCCTGGTGCTGGTCGAGATCACCGGATAGAGCTTGACGAATTTTGTAAACGCATCAACAACCAAGAGGACATGCTTTCTTTTTGATGCTATAGACGGAAGCGGTCCGAAGTGATCCAAATGAATGGTATGAAACGGGACCGGTTTCTTAGGTATACTGAAGATATTACACTCACGCGCCTGTGCAGGGGATGAATACATTATGCACTTTATACAATTCCTAATGAACTTTTCGATCTTCCTTTGCATATTGGGGAACCAATAATGCATCCTCACTTGGTTGTAACACTTTGAAACTCCTAAGTGACCAATCTTCTCATGCACTTGACGGATAAGGTTAGTCTCAAGCTCGGAAGGGACGTACATACTTAACTTATCACCACGGTCTTTTCGGAACACTACTCCGTCTTGCAAGACATACTGACTAGAGTCTTCAGAACACAATTTCTCTCTTAATTTTACGATAATAGGATCACGGCTTTGAGATGCCCTTAATTGAAAATCAATGTCTTCCGAATTCACCACCGATATCATAAAACATCTGCTTAAGGCATCAGTATGACCCATCTTTGATCCACTTCGGTGTTTGACCTTATAGTCATAATTTTCCAGCTCAAGGGCCCAACGAGCTATTCGCGGGTTTACACTTTTCTTGTTAAGTGTAAGCGTAAGTGAGTTACAGTCAGTCACCACTGTAAACGGAATCCCCTCCAAATACACTCGGAAACGCCGGAGGGCAGAAATAATGGCCAAAGTTTCCAGCTCAAAACTATGATACTTGGCCTCCTGAGCAGTAGTACTTCTGGAAGAATAAGCCACCGGATGAAACCGTCCATCATTCTGTCTTTGAAGGAGGACAGCTCCATATCCCAACGAACTGGCATCACAATGCAATTCCGTCTCACGGGTCGGGTCATAAATGGCTAACACTGGCGAAGAAGTCAGACAATCTTTCAATTGTTGGAAAGCTCGTTCGCATTCGGCTGAGAAAATATAAGGTTTGTCTTTCTTCAAAAGATCATACAGTGGTCGAGCTATCCTGGAGAAAGAATTCACAAAACGCCGGAAGTAAGAACTTAACCCCAGGAAGGAATGCAGTTCCTTACTATTCTTAGGGACTGGATACCGATGAATGGCCCTCAAGTGGGAATCACTTGGCTGAATACCTTGCTCAGTCACCTGGTACCCTAAATACTCTATGGCTGAAAATGCAAAACGGCACTTAGAAAATTTTAACTCAAGACCATTCTCGGCTAAACAACGTAAAACTTGTCTTAACAAGCTTAAATGGTCAGGTAAATTTTCACTGGCAATAACTATATCATCCATGTAAATGACAATCTGTTTAGACTCTGTCAGTTTACGAAAAATGCGTGAAATAAATCGTTGGAAAACACTAGGAGCGTTCTTGAGGCCAAATGGCATCTTTAAGAATTCATATTGGCCTGTTGGGGTCACGAAAGACGTAAGGTGAGTAGAATCTGATGAAACCTTCACTTGGTGGAAGCCACTCTTAAGATCCAGAAGGGTGAACACTTTTTTTCCCGAGAAATATTCGAGACAATCCTCAATCAGGGGAAGAGGGTAATTATCCCTCACCGTATACTTATTCAGAGCACGATAGTCGACACACATTCGTATCTCTCCAGATTTTTTCTTAGTCAACACAATAGGGGAGGCATAGGGGGAATCGCTGTGTCTTATGATCTTACGATCCAGAAGATCTTTAATAATTATGTCCACTTCTCGCTTTTCTGCAAAGGACAACCGTCGAGGCGGGCAAAAGAACGGTGTGTCCGTCAAAAGTCGAATTTGCATCTCGTAATCCAATGGTGTCACTTTTGATTTATCAAAATTCACATAAGTGTCATAGATAATACTACGCACTGTTTCAGAAGAAACTCGATCAAGCTCAGGCCCCACCAGAAAGTCGTCTCTATTTTCCCATTCTATGTTTAAAATTTCATGCCCTGTCTCATAATCGCCTAACCCCTGCGGACAACAATCGTTACCAGCTAAATTAGTTTTTTGTATTTTCATATTTGTCTTATCTACTGGACTATCATCACAAAGTCCTGTGCCACTTACAATGGGTTGTATGAATGACTCTGTTGCTCTGTTTGTGGAAACGGGAAAATAAGTGCACAAATACGTATAGTTTAGTAACAAGTGTTTATCAGTATTCATAGTACAAATTGGTTCTGAAGAAATCACATTTCTATGGCTACCCATTCTTAAGCTAATGTCAAACATTTGAAGTACATCCCGACCGATAAGCAGAGGCATAAGTGTAACTTCATCTGGAATAATCATAAGTGACACTTTTTTTATTTTCTTTTTAATTTTGAGATAACAAGATAACGTACCGTATGTATAAATTTTGATGTCCCCAAGTCCCCGATAATTAGAATACGATAAACTGCCAACTCTGATTTCTTCAGGCACCATGGATCTTCGAATAAAGCTAACCGGACTACCGGTGTCAAGAAGACAATTACATTCAATAAAGTTTGTGCACTTAGTTTCTCTTACAATAAAAGCAATGCTTACCAACTGAATGGAACTCAAGGATTGTCCAATGTCATCGTCATCGTAATCATCATCTGATGCGGCTCCTGATTGGATTTTGTTGACAGCACTCACTTGCCTTCGGTTCGGCGCCTTCGGACACAGCTTATAGACATGACCCGGATCTCCACAGCGAAAACACGATCCAACCGGTCTCTTTTCCTTGGGACAGTTCACGGCTATGTGCCCATATGCTGAGCAGTTGAAGCACCGGACTGGACTCTCTCCAGATACTGCTTCGAACTGTTTCTTCGGTCCTGGTATGGCCGCAGTCACTGGCTTAGGTACACTACTACTGCTTCTGGCGGCTGTTGTTGCCTTCATGATACTCCTCTTCTCATAACGCGGCAACAGACTCTTCAGTTCCTGAAGCGATTTTGCTGCGTAAAGGATGGACACTGTTGATGATGTGTCCGCAAGCCCATCTATGATGTACTCCATTAGGTCAGCTTCGTCAACATCAGCATATGCAGCGATTTCCTGCATTGATAAGACGTAATGAAGAAGTGTTTCATCTCGTCGGCGGGTTCGGCGACTCAGCTGTTTGTACACTTCTTGCCGAGTCAACCGTTTATCAAACTCGGCTATCAGAAGGTTCCTCAAATCATCCCAGGTGTTCACTCGGATCGTCCTCAGAAGCATTTTTGCTGTACCTTTCAGCAATCTTCGTCCGCACACATATTTGCACTTGTCATCACATCCGAGGGATTGAGTCACGTCCTCATAGTCAGCAATCCACTTTCGAACACCATAGGAGTCATCGCCGGAAAAAGAAGAGACCGCATTCTCAATGTCGCTGAAGTCTACTCGCCTGGTAGGTAATGAATCAGAATAGGATTCATCTAGCTCTCTGCGGAGGTCTGCGATGCGCTTGCGCCTTTCTAGGCGAATCAACAGTTGTTGTTCTTCGATATCTGAACTAGTGCTAGTGGTAGCACACACTGGTACATTGCTGAGGGTTGAATTAGGATTCGGCGTGTTAACTTCAGCGGAAGTTGTTGCGTTCGCAATGATCATAGGTGCGGGTACGCTGGCGGAATGTGCGATAATTTTCTTAGGTGATGCTGAAGTTTCGTAGGCGGAGGACGTCTGGGTTCTGGAAATTATTGGGGCTGAAGTTCCGCTCGCTGAAGTTCCACTCACTGTAATAGGGTATGTTGTCAGTGGCTCCATGGCCAGGTCATCATCCGAGCTCTCAGAATTGCCTCGTTCATCCGGTAGTTTGCTTTCGCTCAACTCTTGTTCGTACAATGCACGCAGCTGGGCCACTGTTGCGGAAGGTGGTACTTCAATTTGCGCAGCGTGAAGTGCCTCCTGCAGTTGAGACTTCGTTAGTTTGGTTGACATTTTAATAATCTCACCTAATCTTGTTTCTTTATGGTCATCCACACTTTTTTCTTTTCGATTAGTGTGGTACCCCACATCTGACGTTGTAGTACGGATAATTAAAAGATTTATTCCTCGTTTTCTTGGTTAAATTTTATTATTTTCCTTCACGTGTGCTTTTTTGGCTCGTGTTCTTTTCTTCTTCTTCTTATCATCAATGGCCGACACCAACCTGAAGTTGGCTGCCATTACAATAAAACAGTCTGCCACTGAACACGTCCACAACTGAATAGTGGACGAGTTCAGTAACAGTTTGCTTATGTTACTACAATATGATTTATAAGGAATTCTAATCTCTGTGCGTTACAATGTGACAGGTAACAAAGGAAAGTCAGGAAGTCAAAAACGTATGGTATCTTTGGTTAACTATCCAACTAAGGCCCGTTTGCTGATACTATACTCATAGCGATTTAAATTCTACTTAAGTACCTTATGGGCTGCTTTTTCTATGTCATAAACTGTCACATAAGATTTTAAGCGACTTAAGTCGCTATGAGTAGTATCAGCAAATGGGTCTAAGTGATGGAAATTTGGGAGTAAGCCGTTTAACTGATCAATTGATAAAGTAATTTGATAATATGCCTGTTTCAGTCAAACAAAATTAATGACAAAAAAGAAAGCGAGTTGGTTCCGTGCAGAATCAGAATGCGTTTAGTTCAGCGGAGCGCTTTTATATGAATTCCATTAAATATTTCGAATCGGCGAGAAATACCAATAACTAAATCGTATATCGAAATGGCAATCATTAAGTGGCTAGGTTTGTCTGAGGTAAGCTGCTATGAATGCAATTGACGGGGTTGTCATACTACTGTCATATGTCATTTCGGCCCTTCAAGAGCTTTTTTTTTTTTTCTCAAATATACATAAATGAAACCGTATTTTAAAATCTAATTCTGCAAAACCATTTTTCAATAATCTCTTATGACGGCATTGGCTGTCAGCTTAGTACTCACTGAACGGGATGCCAGACGTCCCCCTTTTTCATACAAAAATGCTGTTTGTCAATTCAAGTTCAATTATGTATACCTCTATACAAAGATTTTAAGATGCAAATCATTTTTTTACGTTATCCTAAAGTCGAACAATAAGCTTATTTGCTTATTGACTATAAATTTTATACAATTCAAAAAAGTACGATTGAAGCTAAGATCGTTGGATATTCCCAGCGTTCAGTGGAGGAAATTGTGTGTGTGTGTGCGAAGTGGAACTCTGGCGAAGCAAGGCGAGCACGGGTTAGCTAGTTACAAATAACAATATTCCACCCATTTCTAACTATGTAACTAGCAACGACAGTTTAAAAATTGCTCGCACCATAACCATAAGTCAAACACACGCTTGATAATTACGTCAACTAGTAGCATTTTCGAATTTACATAAGTGTCACCACCTGTTGGCCGTTGCATCATGTCACCTGAACAAATAGCACAACCATACTTCAAATTACAAAGTAATGTGTCATAATTCAAATATTTATCTCAAAATTGATTTACAAAACTATTTTGATGATGATGAAACAAAACGTCAAGTCACAATTGACAGCCGCATAATGGCAACCGCAATGCAACTGCGCCAATCGATTCGCATCGATTTGCATTAATTAGCTACACGCAGTCTAGCGAGCAGACAACAACTATGCTCCAATGCATTCTATTAATGAACATTAAACGCGACGATGAAATCGCTGCTCAATTAAAATACAATATGCAATACAAATGTCACCAAAGGAGAGGTGACACACAGCCACAGCCAGACCTCTCAAGTAAAAATACACATAGCTCACTGCTCACCCTTTGCAGATACGAATCTCTGTCTTGGGATGTTTTGCTATATTCTCATGATTCTTGTTGTTAGTCGCTAAAATAGTTGAAAATGGAAATAAACTAAATTCCATTCAATAGAGAGTGAAAGGAGGTGCTGTTGCTGTAATAGTGTTGACGGATGACTGAAGAGGGGCAACAGGGACGGACCTAGTATCGCCATCATGTGATCTGGTGGCGATGTGACTATTGACGACGACAAACGACCGACGGCAACAACAATCACACTTTGTTCGTTTGAATTTTGAAAGCAAATTTGACGGCCAAAACAATTATTTATCATGCTTCATACAGTGAACGGTGTAGTGATTCGCGAAGGCGAATTTGTATTTTCATTTTCTTCTGGGATTGAATGCGATTTTGGCGCGTTTTTTGCTCTTGTTGCTTTTGTGTGCTCCTCTGAAGAGTAGACGAGGCGGTGATGAGGAAGGTAAGTTGGAATTGGAAAAAAGTGACTTTTCGTTGGAAACGCACACAGGGGCTGGGACGAGGAAGTTCAGTAATTTATTTGCAGTTTGTTCGATGTGTTTCTGAGCGAGTAGCGCTCCATGTTAGGAATGTCATTTATCGAGTTGACATTTGGTATAGGGTATAGCAGTTTATAGCTAATTAATACTCACATTCATTTATGTAATTAATGATCTCTTCATGTTGCGGGGTGAGAACTTCCTCTTCTGTTGGTTTAACGCTATGGAGGTTGGATTTTTTTGACGTTTGAAACACCGCCTTGGGCACACTGGAATTGAAAGACAAAATAATTGTGTTAAGACTTAGGAAGAAAAATGATTTACAATACAGATAAGTAGGTATGGGCTGGTTTCGATTTGACATTTATTTTGTAAGACAACTAACTGTAAATAGGTATGTCTCTTCCAGAACATGTTGGATCAATATTGGCGAAATGTCATATTTCCCCCACAAAACATTTAATTTTCCTTGGCGTGGGCTAGGTATTTGCACAATTGTCAGTTAATTGTAAGTGTTTGCTTTCCTTAAGCAAGCTGTACTTCAAACAGAGAAATTTGACAAGAGTTGTTAGAAACTAGGCAACAAAAAATGATTGAACCACAACTTACTGATTTTTTTTTTTTTTTTTAAATAAGAAAAAATTGTGTTCTCTCTTTTCGTTTTTGTCCGCCCATCTGTCAAAAAGCATGTTTTTCCATAGAGAGGGTGGGTACGTTCAAAAATATAGTTATCTTAAGTCGACTAGATTGGTCTGGATAAGTTAAACCTCAACTTAAAAACTAGACTGCTCGGAAACGTCACTTTTTCTACGTCAGTCGCATACCCAAACTGTCAACTTAGTACTCAGTCACGAATTTCTTGACTAGATTCGTCGGCTATCCCTCCATAAACGTCAACTGAAACAGCTGCTCGTATGATCGATTTCAGCCAATCAAAACCGAGATACACCTAGTCAAACAGCTCTCAAACTTACGAAAGTAGATACTTGAACGTCCCTGGTTACAATGGTTCGCCATGACAGATGCGCAAATCTGACAATTTGCTAAATTAACTCAAACATATCTTATTCCCTCACACATCATCAAGGGCAAAGAGATGATACGAAGACGCTCCTTAGCGATGCAAGCCAAAATCTCAGATTTAACTAAGGGTTAGACGGGTTAAGGTCTAATGGGGCCAGAATTTGCTGGAGTTGAGTAGGTAATAAAATTTTATAAAAACAAACTAAACGATGTTTTTTTCAATGAAATTGTTGCTATCGCGACTTTTTATATGAATGAGTGAAGGCTTGTTATTACTTTTCGTACTGCTTTCTCATCATTCATTACACTTTTAACCTCATTAAACTAACACACACCATCTCTATTGCGATAATCCATAGGCAAAAATGCCATGAACTGTCACCTCGTGCATTGAAGCTTGGAGATTTGTTTTTGAATAGCTCTGTGTTGTGCGTGTTCAGATGAAAGGCACCCAACGTTGTGCTAGCAATTTAGGTGTCAGTAACAAAGTGTTTTCTAATTCTTTTCTCATTTTCGTTTTTTTGAATAGAAAACTATTTTTAGACACAATTTGTGGGATTTTAAATGGATTGTAATGAGCATGTGAAAATGACAAATCACTCAAGCATTCCGACAGGCACCCCCTACAGTCGAATAAATTTAAAAACAACGTACCTACATAGTTTAGCATTTTCAAATGTGTTATTATTGTAAGGAGATATATTGTTGAAACAATATTTAGGCAGCCAAAATGTGTCAGTTTGTTGCTGTTCGATTTTTGTGTTGAGTGAGCCGAATTTCTCTGGTAGGTATTTACCCATGTCACCGAAATGGAGGTTCAGATGTGTTTCAAAGAGCAAATGAGACCAAAGGACAGACATTCTTTTAAAAACATAGAGACACTTCATCCTTTCGACGATCCGGATGAAATTTCAATTTGTTTTCTTTCTGTGAATCTTGTAAAACGCGCATTCCAATTCAAAAGCAATTATTATCTATTTAAAAGTTCACCTTTATAGCGAAGATGGTTCATGTACTCACTAACGTCCTAACTGTGGCCACCACTATGTTGAAATTGCAACGCTCAAGAGCGCATGTGGGGATTTTTAAAAAGCGGTTAAAGCACACATTTAAACTGTGGTTGTTAAAATGGATAAAAGGACTAGCTAGGTGCGGATTCAAAAATTCAGGGTAACCATATTTCAAACTCTTGCGCCAATAATTTTAAATACTGTTATTTATTGACATTTTTGTTTCTTGGAATTTTGACAATTCTTCGCCTCATGCTGACGTAAGTGATTATGGAAGAAGTTGAATAAGTTCCAATGTACATTTGTGTATCTCTGTTTATTTTGGCATGTAGCAGGAGGTGTGTCATAACAATACATATGTCACATACACCTATGCAAACAAAATGTTTTCGTTCTTGGTTTTAACAACAAAAACTCGTTTTTGAATGATGAATACCTACAATGTTTGTTGTTGGAATTGAGTGTTTTTTAAAACGATATATTTGTGGACATTTTCACACGAGATTTTCCATGTTGTGTTCCAACTTTTGGGCCAGAAGTTTCAAAAAATTACAGACACTTCGGTTGTGACTTATCGCCTGAACTGAGTACGTACAAAACGTCAATTAATACACAAGACCAATTTTAATATTGACTTGTAGAATTATGTAGCTTTATTAATCAACAACTCGGAATTATAGACTTGTATCGAACTGATGACAGCCATGAGTCCAACGACATCAACGAGATGTAGAGCACTATATGATGACAATGTGAAGGTCGTTGTTCTTTACGTTTACGTCAATAATGAATGCCAGCAACATTCCCTTATCAAGTTGTTTATTGAATAACACAATTTCATTCCATCCCCTTTATCAATAGCGCACACTAATTGAGTTGTTTTTGTCCTAAAATTTTAACGTTTTTCTATCTAGCGTGACGTATAAGTGCACATCATGTGTGACAATCTGACTCTGTCAAACGACATGAATTAGTTAAATGAAGCCCCACAGTCCACACATGTGTAATAACAAAAAACAAGAAGCCAAGTTGTCCGAAATACCAGACAAGAATCAATCAATTTCGTTTTTGGCAATTTTATGTGCATTTATTTATTTACTTGGATTACAAATAAAAAAGACAAGGTTAACATTTTAGTAATGCAAACGAAAACGGATGCGAGTCGAAATTTAAATTTGAATTGAACGCAAATGCATATATGGAAATGTTGTATGCAAATAGGTACTTTGTCCACAAAAATGCTGGCGGAGGATTAGCTTTTCGTAAAAAGTTTGCGTTTTCGAAAACAAAAAGAATAGTAGTCCGTCAGAAAGATTCCCTAAATAAGAACCTAATTTAACCATTTTCCCTGTTGAATGGAATGGTACAATTTCCGACTATCAAAGAGTTACAAGAAAAATAGGTATTGTGGTAAATCAGGCACTTAGTGAATCAGGCACTTAGTGAATCAGACACTTAGGAATTGTGGTGAATCGGGCACCTGGTAACACTCCATGTTCCACTTCCAATTGGAGACTGGAATCTCCAATGTCAAGTTATTCTAGTACAATCTAGATTGGAGTTGGAATATAGGTACATCTGGAATCTATCTACTTCGAGAATATTCGCCGATAGGTGGCAGCGCGGATATAAAAGGGGCGCGTAGACAACAGAGAGGACAGTTGATTTTTAGGCCGCGATTGTTAAGTTCGAGAGAGTAATCGGTTGTGAGATAAGTAATAAAGCGATTGGATTGAAACGTTTAAGAATTGATTAAAGTGATATTGTTTTGGTACTAAATAAGTGATTGAGTAGAAAGTGTAAATAAAGTGATTTTATTGGAACAGTTGAACAGAATAGTGTTTTATCTTTTCGAATCCCAGCCTGAATGTAACAGTATAATGATGAAATTCTTTGTCATTAAAATGTTGAAAAGTTTAATATATTTGACGTTTATTTGACAGTGGGAAATTTTTTATTGATTTTATTTATGTTGTTTTCGATTTGTACCTACTTATTTGAGTTACAAAAACACATATTTCGCCATTTATACCTTTTTCTCACCGCAGAAAACTCGAAATTCCATACACACCGAACAATAACTAGTTTTTCGTTTGACGTTTCAATCAGCTGTGAGACACTAGTCGTGAAACTTCTTTGTAAACTATTTAATACAAATAAAATTAGTTCAGAGCATTTAAAAATAATTTTAGCCCATCAATTAGTGTCGAAAATGATTTTGAGTTGTGAATTGTGACATTTGTTCTGTCAGCTGCTCTGATATGAATGTTGCAAATGGTGTGTTTGTTTCAACAACCCAATGATTGGAAGTCGTTTTCGTGGTGTTTTCGTGGAAAACGATTTTAAACTCGTTTTGAAAACTGAAATATCCATGGAAAAACTTCGGTTTTCGATTAAGTTTTGGAGTGTTTTCGCGAAAACCAGGTTTTCGATGTGACTAGCGTATTATGCTCAATGTATCACTAACATTCGAAATAAAACCAAAACTCCTCCAATGGTGCCTAAAAAAAACTGCCACATTTTCTTCCAACAAAATGTTGATTTAATTAATTATTAAAGTGATCATTTCAAAATTAGTACAGTTAAGTATTTAACTCAATTCCATCCAAGTGTCAGTGTCAATTAACGCCTTCTTTCAAAATTACAAAATGCCGTCTTTCCTCAATGGTCAAGGTGTAAGATGGCATAAAATTCACCAATAAACTTCAAATGCAGAACCAGAATGGAGTTAATTCACCACAACCAAAATGACCGATGTCGTCATAATTCGGATGTCTAACCGTCACAAATTCAGTCCATTCCTCTAAATTTCACGTAACAATTTGGATAATCTGCCTACGTAACAAACGAATTGTACCTACTTAAAACACACCTTTTTATGTTATCAGTCTCTACCGTTAGGTAGGTATATCTCTATCTTTTTATTTACACGAAAATAAGATTTCCTAAGCCTGAACAAATGTTTACTTACTCGTGTTGGCATACCTACCAACAAGTAAAGCGAGTTTCTTGATTAGCTTATCAATTAGCACTAAAAAAAGTAAGTAGGTAGTTAAGTTATTAACATGTGTGCATCTTCGAAAGAAATTAGATCAAGTATTTATCAAGGATCAGACAGTATCCCCCCTCATTTAGCAAGATATGATGCAGTGTGTGTGTGTCTCCCTTCTCAGTTTTATTAACCAATTAAGCAGCGAACTGCACTTTAATTGTTGTATGCACGCTTCGTTACGAACAATAAAGAAAAGCACAAATCACGAGATGCTCTTGGCATCGTTCAAAAATCTGTATAAAAAAAAATCGGACAACGCAAAACAGTTGAGGGAAAATGCACTCGATATGAAGGCATACCTATACCTATAGACACATTTCACACTATTACGAAATATGTGAGTCTAACCTCAATCTTCTAGACTACCCCTTTCGCGTACCGGAAGATAAGAAACACGAAACAGCGGTGCGAAAACAACGATAACTACATAAATATGTACTCACTATGCTTCCGGGCTCTGAAGATCTGACGTCCTTTTGCCACTTTCCTTGATTGTTTCGAATTTTTCATAATTTTGCGCCAAACCTGGAAATAATCAGTAAAAGGCCCATCAAATTGAATTAAAAAAAAACACTAAGCCGCATTCAAGACATATTTTGGGATTTTCCAATATGACATAACAAATTTCCCCAACCAACCCCTAAAGTCAAAGTGGAAAGTTTTTTAGCCGAAACACTCACCTCGTCGTGTTTTTGCAACAATTTTGCTTGGCCCTTTTGACACTGTATACATTTTAATTGAACTTAAAATTCCACTATATTTATTTAACCGACTGATGGCACACACTCGATAAATTATTCAAATCACGAAACTTTTTATTTTGCTTAAATGAACACCGTGTTCAGAGTGCAACGATTTTTTCGCACAGAAAATATTATCCGTTTGTAAATTGGTGCAATGACATTTGATAAGAAGAGAGCGGATAAAGGAATTTTCTTCAGCGGAGCGAATTGACGAACAGCGAGAGCAGCGAATAGCGAATGAAAATGAAAACTTTTTTTCTAAGCACCCACTAAAAAGAAGACAGAACAGGCAGAAACGAACCGAACAAATGACAATTGGAAATCGGAATCGACAAAATAAAAATGAGGGATTTATATAAAATTCGAGAATATTTTCGAATTGGTGTCTGGTGTGGCAGCCAATGGTGAACGTTGTTGGTTATGTCAGATGTCAGTTGTAAATGTGGTGAACAAGAAAGAGAATGTAAAGCACGAGGGCAGAGATATGAGATACAGAAGTAGGGGTGAAAACAAGATTCGGAAAATTATGAATGAAAACAATTTTCCGGCATCAGCTGACTGATGTCACTTTGGTTTCTCATTTGTGGTAGGTAGCTGTTGCTGTATTAAAAATATTAAAGAGGCGAAGTGCGGCATGAACTGATAAGAAGAATGCTCGACTGAAGTGAGCAACATATAGGTTTGTGTACTGGGTGAGATGCATATTTTTTGAGAATGAATGGTTTGTGAAATGGATGGTGGGATGTGTGGTGAGTCTTGAGTAGTAGTTATACCCTTTTCACATCGCAGCGAAAACCGTGTTTTCGCCGAAAACTCAAAATTGCATTCACACCGAACAATAACCAGTTTTCGTTTGACGTTTCAATCAGCTGTGAGACAATAGTCGTGAAACTTCTTTGTAAACTATTTTGTTTACAAATTTCGATCGCATTATTATAACAAATAAAATTAACTCAGAGCATTTAAAAACAATAATAGCCCATCAATTAGTGTGGAAAATGATTTTAAGTTGTAAGTTGTGACATTTGTTCGGTCAGCTGCTCTGCTGAATGTTGTAAAAGCTGTATTTGGTTCAACAACGAAACGATTGGAAGTCGTTTTAGTGGTGTTTTCATTGAAAACGACTTTAAAGGACTCGTTGCAAAAACTGAAATATGTATGGGAAAGCTTCTGTTTTCGAGTGTTTTCGCGAAACTCAGGTTTTCGACTCGGTGTGAATAGCTTATACGCTGTTTCACCAATCCTTTCACCATTCTAAAAGACTATTCACATGAGAGTGAATTTCGAACAGCAAACTCGCTAATATTCATAGTTTCTGACACTTCATTCACATCACATGACAACTTTTTTTGGTCGGAGAAACCCGCGTATCAGTTTCATTTTTAAAGATTAAGTTCGAACGAATTTTTCATTCGTGGGTTTGTGGATCGCGACTGTTTTGTGTGGATTGTGAATAAAGTGTGACAGTTCGCAGCAAGAATTTCCAATTCGCGGGAAAATTGCTTTAATTGTTAATTTAGCTGTTTAAATCAATTGAGGTTCATGTTTTTTTTTTAGATTAGATGTTAGATTAATTAAATAGAATGGTTTTGTCTAGAAAACTAGAAACGGTTGGTCTATTTCCTGTTTCTCCGCCAACACCATTGTACTGAAAATGAATGGAAATTCCTCTCGTTATGTTTCAAGGGAATTTTGTATCTAAACGGCTGTCGCCTGAGAATAATTAACTTCAGACACATATTCGAAAATATTTAAGAAAACGCCCACTTAGTTTATACGTAAAATACGAGGAAAAGTCTCATTAAAGCGAACATTTCTGCAAATCCTGAAGCAATATAATTTCAATTTAGAATTTGACAGGCCATAAAACCGAATCTTGTAATAAACTCATTAAGTTAATTACGATACCCAAGTATTCGCATATCGCATATTGCATACCTGACTACCTGCATCTCGTTAATTTCGCAGGTTGTATAAATAAACGAGCTTCCAGGCTAACATCTCAGTATCAACACATTTGTAATCGCTGATTCATATAGTATACCTGACAGCTGACAATCCATACCGTGTAATGTCACTACCACAAAAGGAAAATGAAGATCTGGAAGTAGATTCCAGCGCAAGCCACAATTCATCCAACGAGCTATTGTCCGCTTTGGAAAGATTGTGCGTAGAGGATCCAGTTGCATTTGAAAAAATATTTCATCCAATCGCTTGTTCGACTCCTGAATATACATCGCCTCCCATTGAGAAGAGGGTAAGGCGGAAGCGCATGAAAATGCAGCCTTATCTGCCGCGATCCAATGCTAGGAAAAGTCTTAAATTTTAGAATATATCGGAAGCCGACTCGATGCAATTTTGGTGTGATTAATGTATAATATATGATTTATGAGATGTAAATAAAAGTTGAAAAAATTAATTGATATGTCACTCGTTTTTTTATTACGAAAAAAATTATGGAAATTATTAAAATTTCTATTTCATGGAATTGTGAACTTTTTTGTTCAGTTTGAGGGTAAACGTGAAAATTGACCCCTTAGTATAGGTACCTACCTAATCAAATAAATAAATATCAAAGTGTGATCCGAAAGAAATTGTGTATTATGTATAGGTAAGCTTTTTTTTCTCTATTCAAGCTAAGTTAAATGTGTATCGACCTTAAAGGAAATCTCTTTCAACTTCACATTTCTGGTAATTGAAAATAGCTGAATGTGATTGAACAATATCATCTGACACATGACATATAATAACAAACAAATCTCAAAAACAACTTTCGTGTGTGATGATGGAAAATGTGGAAAATACATTGCAAATTGATGAAAATTCAACATCACAAGAGCCATATCAGGATGACGCGCAACCATCGCGCGAATACCTCCAGAGAAAGCTTTATTTCCTGGTTGACCAGCTGAAACAAATGCATTCTTCTCTGCCTGAGTAAGTAGGAAGTGATGTGGTATACGATTTTCTTTTAACTTATTTACTTGCACTTTAGGCAATTCCAAATGCGAATATCTTACGAGCTGTTAACAGAACTAGCCAACTCCCTTCTCAACGACACCATATTCGAAATCGTCAAAGGCTTAATGGATATCCAGCATGTGACAGAGAAACACTTGGAGAACCTTCGCAACCAAGCAGAGAACAATTACCAAATAGAAGTCCAAGAATGGGCGGCGAAAATATCGGATCCCGAGGAGTTGGAGCATATACTAGCGCTAATGAAAATAAAGCATACAAAGAACTTGAGAGAGACAGATATGAAATTAATTGCTCATTTGGATCAAAAGGTAAGTAGTAAGATGAATCCATCCAAAGAATAATGGATGAAATTAAATTGTTTTTCTGTTTGCTACAAAGGTGAGGGATCAGCAATCTATACTGGAGAAGGCAGGTGTGGCTGGCTTTTATGTAACAGAAAACCCAAAAGATATTAAAATTCAAATGTTTCTCTTGGATTTCATATTGAGACTGAGTCGGGTGAAGTTTGAACCAAGCAAATAGATGTTTAGATTTAATTAGATTTGTGTAATAAAAGAACAAATGTTCGTTGAAGTAATACTAAGTGGACGCACTTCTTGGAAAGTTAATTTAATATATTCCGAATTCACTGATTCTAATGCTGGGTGTGACTTGTGACTGAAATTCGTTTTGGAGCCTGCCTTCGGAGACATTAACTTTAAGCAAGTACGTCTACTAAGGTAGCTTGCACACCGGATGGAACAAAACGCTTTAGTTTATTTTCTTGCTTTGTTTTGCCTTATTCAGTTTGTGTATTTAAATTTCAGAAACACAGCTTTATTTGTCTAAGGCGTTTTGTTTCACCCGGTGTGGAAGCTCCTAAGGATTAGGGACTATATGACAACCCTGAATTAAAAGTAAACTTTAATTTGTGCTTATCAACTATCAAGTTCAATACCCTACAACAGTACGCCCTATTGCCCATTATTCAGTCATGAGAGTGGACGGAATTTTTGACTTTGCTGTTAGTTACTAAATCTATCACGTGAATTTTTGATAGTCTGTAGCCGAAAAATCTTGTCAATTAAATTCTATACCTGCATTAGCTGGCATTCCGAAATATCAAAGTTCAAATCGATTCTACAGGCGAGATATTTAATTTACAAAAATATTTCAAGACAAACTGCATTTTATTGCTAACAAAATCTGCGAAGTAATTCTTCGACCATCACCAACACTATCGCACAATCAATGCCCCATTGAGTGTCGTTCTTCGTTCGCTTTAAAAGCTACACAGAATTGCTCAGGAGAGGGTGGCTTTTGCACCACTTTCTGGTTTCTAGTTTCTACATTCTAGATTCTACTATTCAACGGGGGCATTGATAACAGATTAGTGCGTTTGGTATAAATTGCCAGACACAGCCCATTCCCGCTTGAGTATCACTATTCAACAGACAGCATCACGTCTTAGTAGACCGCGTCTCTTAGTTTGTTTTAGTGTTTTTTTTTTTTAATTCTTCGTTAAAATGTCTATTATTTCTGTCCTACCATCCGGTACACCGGCTTCGTATCCCAGCCTTAAAGACAAAGTAAGTAGCAAATACTAATTTAAAGCATGAACTTTGCGTAAAGACACAACTAACTGAGCTTTTAACAAGTTTTTCATTGCCAAACAAATATATCGCTGGCCCCCCTAAATATCAAACGCCCAATGCATGATGCATCCCATACCCATTCCCATCCCACTTTCCACTCCCAGTCACACAACTGCTGTGTTTCAGAGAACTTTTGCTATCTTTTCTCAAATGGCCAACGTTGCGAATTGCGATTTCTCTCTCATGTCTCTGGTGTGTAGTTTTAGCCAAGTGTTTGTAGTGTGTAGACCGTGAATAGAGTGCGGTTCCCATAGCTCAAAATGTCGAAAATATTTCAACGATTCTTTAATAGCTTTAAGGTAAACACACGCTTTTTGTTTATTAGTTGTTTATCTTAACATGCTGTGTAAATGTGTTGCTTAAGAGATAATGCTAAACGAATCTGAGTTTTTGCTAAATCGAATTATATTCGCAAGTGACGTAGTTTATGCGGTAAGCACTGTGGAAGCGAATTTGCTATCTCATTTGATGTGTTATGTTTTGCGTCGCAAATCTATTTTACAAGTAAAATCTACAAAATTATTTCGTAACAATTGCGGATGGATTCAACTCTTACCATAATCTTGTTGTGTCATCGGGATAGTCATAGTCATAGTCATAGTAGTTATAAATATTTTCATAACAATACACTCTTTAACATTTCTCACTTCGTGTAAACTCTTTGCACGGTGGAGTATTTGACCTTGATTACTCAATGAACAGTGTTGCTGTGCTGCGATGAACACTGATGGGTGTATTTTATTTATTTTTTATGTTCCGTGGAAAGCGTTTTTATGAATTAAAATGTATTTTGGAACTAGAAATTGGATGACCATTTAAAATAGTAATTTCATTTAAAACGCTACTTTTTTTTGTATTTTCCTGCATTAAACTTAATACGTTGCTCGAGCTAAATTTTCGCTTTCATACAAAATTTCCTCCAAAATTTATCTGAGCTAAATTTTAGCGAACCCATTTAGCTGAGTAGTACGCTGCTCGAGCTAAATAATCAAACTTTTGTTTCAGAATGTAATTCACGTAGATATCTGTCAAAATTTAGCGTGCCCATTTAGGCCTCAGTTATAGCCATACGTAAAATGCAACCGAAAAAGTTGGAACAGAATGAAAATGCAACAAACCAACCCCCCACTGATTGCATTCCATCAGAAAAAAAATTCCTGATAGATGGAACAGTAAAGAAGTGAATAATTTCAGTGGAATGGCGGTTTTCTTCTGTGGAATTGACTGAGAAATTGATCAGAAAAAGTTTTTCGTGCGAAAAAATTAATAAATAAATTATTTTTCTAGGAAACTAAAAGATCATTCGCATATTTTTTTTAATAATCTAACTTTATAAATAATAAGCAACATTTTAAGAACAAGATTGAGTCCAACCATCAAGTTTAAGTGGTCAAAAAAAGCAAAAGAAACATTTTACGGTTTGGTTTTACGTATTGCTATAACTAGGCCTTAATGGGGCGGTACATTTGCTCAAGCTAAATATTGATAGATCGTTGTATTCTGTTGTTTTGTTGCGTTTTGTGTTTCGGAGAATGGGAGAAGGATGCGTTTTTTTTAATATAAATACCTATACGTTGACGAGGAGTACCTAGAATCGGGTATTGTTGAAATCAGAGAGTGTTGAATTTTTGAAGTTAGTTATTTTGAAAGAACAGCTCTTTTCAGTGACACTTATCCGCGGCGTGTCTTATGTCAAAATTAAGCTAGGATCTTAGCTGATGTTTGGAGAGAAAAGTTGGAGACCAGATAAAATTTAGTTTAGCTCGAGCAGCGTACTAAGCTTTACGGATTTCACTTCCTGGTGCTGTTGAAACTTCGAAACAAACACACCTTATTAACATGAGAAGCAACAACAAGATTAATCCACAAATAGCTCTTGTGTAGGTACTCTTGTGTGTTTATTAAATGCATATTGTCGCCGGAAAATCCTTATGCGCACATTTATGCGCTATAGTAAAAATCATATTCCGCACAAAATGGTAGCGCTTCCGTTTTTTCGTGTTGGCTTACAAATTGAGTGCACAATTTGTTTCTTTTAGCTATTTGCCAAATTCAGCAATGCATAAAACATTGAAACTCACAGGTGGATTTTCGATGTAGGAAAAATAGAAGTTTAACAAAATGGTAATCGTTTCCTTCAATTTCGAAGACCGATATTGAATTCAGCTTTTTGAAATCGATTTTCAAATGTCAAATAGGTATAGTGAGATAATTATCGATGTGAAAGTCTTGGAAAAAGTTTGAAATTAATGGCAAGTTTTGCGCACATAAGTGCGGGCTGTTGTAACAGTTTTAAAAGAATTGCATATGAAGATGTAGTTAAGTTTTACCCTGCAAATATTTTAATTTCATTATGCACTCTATCGCACCCTACGAGCAATATTTTTTTTTTTTGTTCTTTATTCTTATTGTGTTCTTCCATTACAATCGATTTTGTAATAACTATTCCCCATTCATCTTCGCGCAAGTATGTATAGGTATACGGTTTTCTTTTTCCTTTTGACATGGTCGCAATATGTTCCTTGCACTTTGTATGATGTCGACTTCGAGTCATTGTGATGCAATACAAGTAGTACCTGATAGAGGGCACATTGCCGGCAAAGAAAAACGTCATACACAGAGTCAGCCTCAGCATTCTGCGGGAGACGTGTTTTGATTTTAGTTGTGAAACACGTTCCCCAAAAACAAGTTCTACACATTTCCATAAAATAATATTCATCCAGAAGACTGTTCTGTGTGCTATCGTGGAAATGTTACCAATCGCTCCCTTGGCCGCGCTAATCGCTTGCAATTTTATGTCATCTCTCTGCATTACTGATGGCAATGTTAACACTACCGGAAGAACTTCTATTTTTATGCGCAATCAAAAGTGCTTTTGTCCCGTAAATTAGAGTCAATGACCAATCTAGCTATACGTTTAATATTTTTATGTCTTCCAGACCATCATTAAGAATGAGCAAAAGGAGCTAAGCATCACCCCAGTTCACAAGCTACAAATACCCTTCGAGACGGCTACATTTGGTATGGGATGCTTTTGGGGAGCTGAATCTTTGTATGGTGCAACTAATGGTATTATTCGCACAACTGTCGGCTACTCGGGTGGAACTAAAAACGCACCAAAGTATAGGGATCTGTAAGAGTGGGAGGGATCAATAGCAAAAATATGATTACCTTCATTTTCTACTTATAGAGGCGACCACACCGAAGTGCTAGAGATCGACTATGATCCCAAGGTCATTGCCTACAAAGACCTTCTGAATATTTTCTGGAACAATCATGAGTACGGCCTGTGCACGCCGATCAAAAGGCAATACATGTCGCTGATTCTCTATCACAACGATGAACAAAAGGAAATCGCTGAGGCGTCAAAGATCTCCGAACAGAAAAAACGGGCTCCTGAAGTGATCTACACTGAAATTTCCCCTGCTAAGGAATTTTGGCCCGCCGAAGAGTATGTGTAGTGAGAGTACTTTAAAGTTTGAATGTTTTTCTTTGAATGCGACTCGTTTCAGTTACCACCAAAAATACCGCCTGCAGGGTCATAAGGACCTCTGCCAGTCGCTGGGCATTAATTCATCAGAACTGCTGCAGAAATCGTTTGTGGGTACAAAGTTGAATGGTTACCTAGTAGGTGTTGGTGGTGTTAAACAGTTCCTGGAAGAGGTCGATACATTTGGCTTGACTCCCTCGCAGAAGGAATATGTTCGTCACTATGCCGAGGAGAATGAGGGTCGCGGTCTGTACTGTTGACAAGGTGGAAAGCGAACCAAGTGTGATAAAGTTAGATTTAAAAATTATACAAATGACTAGAATGTAAGGTGGAATCCATATTTTTGTAAAACTGTTACGAATGATAAGGTAAATGAGTAATTAAATTTTGTAGCTGTCAAGCTTTTGCATAGGAAAATATATAGTGCATAAATATTATATTGGATGTCTTTTATTTTGAAAACTAAAAAAATTTGCCTGGGAAAAAGGAGGAAAGTTATCCAAACATCAATTCCAATTGCTTTCACTCAGTGAAAATGCGAATTAAACATTGATTGGCAATAGAAACTGGCACAAGTCGTTTAAAATACGTACGCCAATGAAAGAACTTCGAAACGCTCGCTGAGCTTTGTATAAAAACAACGCAACTGGACTAAAACGCGCACATTAGTAGGTAGTAGACGTAATGGACCTAAAACCGACGCACCAAGAGAAAAAATAATTTTCCGTAGTAGATCTAGATATAGCCGCACCAGAAGAAGGGGTTATTGACTGTTAGATACCCATTTGGCGAGTCACTATAGCCGTAACTTTCTCCCGGCCGCTTCTTTGTTCGTACAATGGCGATATGTAATTTCTTTTTAAAAGGAATATCTTGATAGTACCTTTTTACAATTATGCAATAAACAATCGGTATCATCAATCATCAGATGGCCAAAACCATCTTCCGACGTTTCCTGATCTTTAAAAATCGAACACGTACGCAAACACAAACGATTGCAGTTGTTTTCATGCCAAAAATCTTTTCTAACCTCACAAAATGCCGCCAAAAATATGATCAATTGCGATTGCAAATTTTAAAAGTTTTCGTATTCGAAGAAATGATTTTCTAAACTTATGTCTCAAATGCAAATCATCCGCTTTCGTAGTCGCCCAAGGTCGTTTGTCTGTAGTTTTTGACATGTTCACCAGTTGGCCGGAATTTTTATTAGTTTCATTTTATATTGTTTATGCAGGCAGAAATGATAAAACCGGCTGTTGCTTTTGGTTAAATGAACATTTTGGCTCTGACATTGAAAGTTTAAATATAATTTATGCGATTAGCAGCGCGTGGGCTATTAGAATTACTGATCGGCGAAGAGCGATAACTAATGATAGACTTGTGTGTAGAAGGTTTTTGTTGCTTATCTTTTGCTTATAAAATTATTTTATCAATGAACTCCGATTAGCCAGTAACTGGAAACTTTCAATCGTCCTTGAAGCATTGCAATGTGCTTAATATTAATTCTAACCACGCGAATAATTATTGTATAGTAGGTATATGTTCTTGATGTTGTTGTTCAATGTCAAATTTAAACGCCAAATAAAAATCACGACAAATGCCACAATAGCAACCCTTATGTCGTTTTCCATTGGGCAGAAAGGAGCGTCCGGAATCGATAAATTCGCTTCTGAAAACGCTCCATTGGCACAAAAAATACACTTCTGGGGGTCAATTCTGGTTCTGTGAAAAAGTGAAACGAAAATGTTTTCACCGTTGCACGCGCAATTTTGATTCTCGTTCCATGAAAATGTGAAACCAAACGTCAAAATTTTCCATATGAATAATTATTTTTCACGTGGGAGTTTGAATATTTAGAACCCTCTTTCATACAACAGAGTGTGCGGTATTGAATTCACCACGATATTTTCACTTTATGAACGAGAATCGCATTTTAGTACAAAGTGAATCGAAAAAATGAAAGCAATGCGTGAAAGCGAATGTGAGAACGATTTATTCGATTCACTCTTTCACAGAACCAGAATTTCGCTTCTCGATTTGAAGTCAGAATCCACTCAAGAAGCACTCACACAAGTACAATTTTTGTATTTTACAAGTCAGATGACAGCTGCCGTAGATTATTTTTTGGCATTTCACCAATACCTTTGTGGATTCAATCAGAAGCAGATTTCTTGTTCCATTGGATAACAGAATGAGTAGATCCCCGAGTGAAACCAATGAAAAACGACATTAAATGAAGCGTAGTTTTGTCCATTAATGTTCCCTCACATACGCGGTCAAATTTGGCAGATGAATAGCATACATACTCAAGATATGTAGAAAGGAGCGCCCACTAGAGCCCGTATAAACAAAAATGAGAAATTTCCCTTAAAATCGAACATTCTTGAAGGAAAATTGATTGTACTAAAGATCTAGTACTAAATGAGTATCATCTCAAATGTTAAAATATAAATTGCAATAATTGCTTTTCATTTTTTATGAAGTCAAAATGGCCCACATTGTACAATGTACATGCCATTCACATTCATTTTATTCACATTATTCAATCGCACTTAGCAATAAAAATAATTCCCCTACTCCCACTTTCGTTCTGTATCAGCCTCTTTGAACTGTGAGTGTGACGTATCCCAACAATGAATAATAAAAAATACAAAACAAAAATAAACATTCTACACGATCATGATCAAGTTGAATGAAGTCGTTTACAGAAAGCGCACATGTGATAGCGGCATCCAGTGGCGACAATTTAAAATGGATTTCAAAAATTCGTTTGGGCCAGTAAATGATTTTGGAATTTATTGAAATCCTAAAGTTGGAAGCAGATTATTGGCTTCTATCTAATTCTGAAAGAATTTTTAAAATCAATTGACTATTGTAGGAGCCAGAGAAATGTCTCATTTCTGAGAGTTCCTGTTAGGATATCAACATAAAAATTTGACAGGTTAAATGTACATGGTTTAGCTTGTAGTGTGTCAAGTTTCGGCTAAATCTGAGTCTTCTAAAGGTAGTTAGGGAACAGTCTTTGTCAGAGAGTTTTCACTTCACTTCTGTTTTTAGCAAGGGGAGGTGAAGAGAGTAGCGCGGTTATCTTTTGTATTACGCTTCGTATGAATAGCCTTTGTTGTTAAACAAAATGATGATTATGCGTGTGCGGAATAGTTAAGAAGTTTGCATAGGTGGGTGTGTAATAGTATTCGTTTGAAGAAAGACCTATTATATAATGGAAAAGACGAACATAACATTTTGGGTGAATCAATTGTTTATAAAAAATTGTTAAAATAAAAACTTGAAACTAGAATACAGGATATATTATCTAAACTTCTAAGTGCAAACGTCAGACGTTAGTAAAACATTTTCTTTTGCTGTTAATTAACCGGTTGATATCATTTAGGCAGCGACATAAATCCGCTTCATTTCAAGCTAGTTTAATGCTGAAAGCAATGCAATGCAACGATCGCAGACAGATACTTACCTAGCCGCTAGGCCCATAGATGGCGCTTAAAGAAAGTTACTCCACAAGTCCACAAAAAATACCCAGCCCACAAACGTCAAATATATCTAACATGTACCTTACTCCATGTTGGCCTATTCAATACATTTTTATATCTTTGTGTGCAAGTACACCACCACAATATTTTCCTTCTATATTCACCTCCACGCGCAATGTAATTTTTACCCGACTGGTTGTGTAGATTTTCCTATGCGTTTATGACGTCAAAAGTGACAGTATAATAACGTACAATTTTAAAAATGCATAGCTCCAAAACCAAATGTCAGAATTGAACGCGAATAGAAGCATTGGATGGCGTATGGCAAAATCTATCAGTAGAAACATCAACAAATCTGTTATCCCTATCAGGAGCTCTAGAAAAGGATCCTTTTCATAAGTTCTCTGTCTAAAGACCGATTTTACATTTCTTTTCTAAATCTGATTCTACCCAATTTTACTAGTTGAATAGGCTTGGTCCCGTTCAATTCGGAATACCGAAAAGGGTCGAAATCAATTTTTTAAAATCATTTTAAATCGTCTCGTTCTTGGATACAGTTGCTTCATTGCGATTTAGCGATAAGCACGTGGACTGCGTATAGCTTTTCTTTATTGACGGTCGACTCATGTATACAAATACATATGCACACTTGTCTAAACAGTGTTCATGCAAAGTGGACTGGCTCGATGACACTGATTTGGATGTTTAGCGGAATGAAGAGAACTGATGTGGGACAGACGAATAGCCAAAGTGTATAAGTAATTGGATGAACAATGTGGTGTGTGAGTTTAAAACAAAAAAAATGGTCTAACGTCTAATGCGAGATGCAAGAGTGACGCTGACATTTGTAGTCCGGGGTGGGCGGCCTTCTATTTTTAACGTATAGCTTAAAAAAAAAGAATATTATTGCGTCAGACCTTTTGCAACGTTTATTTTAAGAAATTCTGCATTCTGTGGAATTCATGGATGTGTCATATAATGAACTGTTATACTGCAAAGGCGGCAGTTTTTCGCTGTTTAAATGGCAAATTACTACATATGCTGGCTAAATATGTAAGAGGAATAAATGATATTAATAAATAAAACTTCATAAGCGAGGGATTATGTATTTGAATAACTACCAACGAGTTTCAGTACAACCCCTGTCAGTTTAAAATGCTGGATACAACTGTTAGGAAGAAATAGCATACCAACAAAATGGCCGATACTTAAAATGTAATAGTTTAGAGTTGAACTTAATATTAATCTGACATTGAATGCCATCTTACGGTCTATATGGCAAGCGGCTAAAATTGTCCATAGGTTTGCCAACTTTGACGCACATGCATGTTAGGCAGGACTTAATTGGCCCTAGCGAGGTATCCGTCGGACGTGTCAAAGTCGAGTGAAATGCGATGAAGTGCATTTTTTCTTGAATTTTTGAGCGTTAAGTTTCGATATCCTCCGACAAAAATTGGCTGCGGAATTTGTTTACGATTTGTAGTGCGCCATCGCAATTGTTTATTTCTCTTCCGAAGTCGGACACCTCGAATGGAATTTGAACCTCCGAAAGAGTATGCGTTGCGGAGAATTGTCCGTTCCGACGGATACCTCGTTAGGGCCCAATAAAGTGCCATCGAGGGACTTCTTCATGTAATACAATTTTTTTTATTTCCTACACCCCTTACTTACATATCAAATCATCACAATATTTTCTAGCAAATGACAAGACAATGGATTGCACCATTTATTCGACGGACTGAATTCCATGCATTTAATTTTCGAATCTGAACAAAAGTAACAGTATCCGTTCCGTTGTTGATGCGTTCTTTCATGAGCTTTTTGTGTTCCTTCATTCCCATTACGAAGGAACAGAAAAATATACCAAGGTATGAATGACGAAGTTTAATTTCTCAACCGACATCACTAGGAATGCGACGTCACTGGATTGCATTGCTTGCAACTTGGGCAATAACAATAACGCAAAGAGCCAAAAATACTACTCTCTCCCTCTAACACCATATGAAAACAAAACTGCCTGTGACATCATAAAATACTCTGCTGCATCCCCATAAAATGAAAGGTTAGTCGTTTTGTGCCAGTGTATTCCCGGTTCAACAACTTCCCATTTCCATGACATTCCAACTGTGACGACGCTAGAAAATAAATTCACACACAAATTCGCCGCGTTACTTTGTCAGTTCAGTCAGTTTCATTTCATTCGGGCTTTTTGTTTCGTGGGTTGTTGTTTCTTATTTTACTTTTGCATTGTTCAGTTGGATTTTGATTACTGTGTAGAACTCGTTGCGTGTCGTTTTTGTTATTTATTAAAACCCAAACAAACAAATCACAGAAACCTCATTTCAATTACTTTTTGAGGATATCGACAGAAGAATTCACTAAAATGTGCAAATGTTTGAGTGAAAGTGTCGCCTGCTGGTAAGAAACAAATTTAATACATTTCGATTAATTATTTTCTAACAAGATTGAAACATCTTTCATTCAGAACATTGCGTTTTAAACTTAATATTGAATCACAATAGTTGCAGGACACTCTGAAATTATCATTCAATCGAGTAAAAGGGTGTTACCCGAGCATAACTTTGGCTCCAGTATGTCGGTCTACAGTATTTACCAACCCCTTTGATCTCCATGGTAGCAAGCTGCCGAACGACTTATAAGTTATAATATTTATAGTACGCGCCACCACTCCCACCCAATGTTCTCCCTCTTGTGCTGGATACTTCCTGTTGTCTGATAGATTCCATGGATTCCATGACATCATCAGTGTTTACCATAAGATTAAGTCAAAAGCAGTCCGCCACTCTCAGCTATTTGGTTTTTGGGTCAGAAGTATGTACACAAGAGATATTTCAGTTAGAAGTTAGAACGGTAGCACGCCCTTACAGAAATAATCCACGTTGCTGAAATTCGTCATTCAACACGCTCCCAATTCAAGCACATTCATTGCTTTTTCTATGGGATTTCGTTGGTTTGAATTTTTCGGGTGGAGTAATATAAATGTATGTCTACTTGGTGGCCTCCCTACCCATCCCTCGACCGTCAATTATCAATTATACACACGAGATGATACAGACAGCGCACACACACAAGACCTAAGTGCTAGCGGGTGGGATATAGAGATAAAATCGCAATTGATAAAGTTTTACACATTTTTCAGGCACTGCTTGTCATTGTTCGCGTTGCTACAATGCGGCATTGTCTGAGGAGGTATAATTTAATTCAAAGCTGACATGCTAATCCTATACGTGCCACATGCACTTAAAGAGCCGGAAAGTGGACTCCTATCTCTTTGGTTCTTGACACAGATGCTTTTATGACCAAATTAGAACGAAGTAGAGTATCATGCTCAATTTTTTAGATAGTCTATTCCCTGGTGAGTCAGTTTTAGGAATGCATTGAATGTTCATAAACCATAACCGTCACTACAAAGCACTTTCCTCCCCATAATCTGATGTCATTTGGGAGATGCTTACGTATTTAGAGCAGACAAATACACGTGTCAAAGTCGAGCACAATATGTGTTGAAACTGGATGTACTGGGCTTGCGGCAACTACTTTTAAAAATAAGTAATTAATCCAACAATTTAGTAGTCGGTTGCGATGAGTACTGTTCCACATTCAAAACTACATCCGGCGAAACCCACCGCAGTATCACGTGAGCACACAGCAAATTTCTCGAAGTCATCGCTTCCCACAGCTGCGGGGTCACTTTTATTCTTCTACTCAAGACTACTTGCGTATGTAGATTGTATTCGTTTGGTATGTTTTCGTAAATTACAACTTGTCGGTGTTTCTGTCTATTCTAGAGTCTGCCAGCCACTTTATGGTGCTGTCTTCGTTCCGAACAGTAATGATTTTTCATTTCATTGAGTCACAGTAGCTGTTTGCGGCTGCAACTTGTGGATAAATCAGTAAAATGCGGTCTCTGACTTGTATTCGTCAAGCGAATGACGTTTAAAATAAAACTACAATTACGGAAAGACATTTTTTATTGGTTGATTATGACTACTATTAGCATCGAGTGATGGCTAACTGCCGATCAAAAAACCAACACGAAACTCGATAGCTGTCATAATAATTATTACCACAACTTTCACTCTTTTTACAGTTGCTGCAAGTGTGCCCTCAGTATGCTTATATCGTTGATTTGTTCGTCGTTGGTGATACTTATTATCGTCGGCGGTACCATCTACTACTTCTATTATTACGAGAAGGATGACACTCACGCCAGGAAACTGGAGAAGGGTATCGAGAATGCTGTAGACGACTTCAAGGATCTCGTCAAGGGAATTAAAGGATCATAAGTCTTCTTAAAACGTAAGCAACACAAACCTCTACACATCGATATCCTAATAACTGTCTTCTCTTTTCTGTTTTCAGATTTTACAAGCCCTTTTCGGTGTAGCTCTATGTGTATTAATGCATCCAAGAATCGCCAGAGTTAACTATAATAATAATCCTAGGATAAGATCTTCTTTTATAAACATTTCCACCACCATACAAAAACAGAATCTCGTTTTATACAGCTTTCACAGTTTGACAATAACCTAATGAAAATCAATTCTTTTATATTTTTCTACGAGCACTAGAAGACCGATTCAAATACAAATTGTTACCAATGATGATTCTTAGATTTTATACGAATTGTTACACTATATGCATAATTCATTTCACATCCCCAAGATAATAAGACTAAGTGCTAACTAAAACACTGCTGACTCATGTTTCTTGTGTTTAAAAACTGTAAGACATGTCAATATTCGAATATTCGGTGGAAACTGCTTGTACTCTCTATGTTAATTTGCGTATTATACAATATCGATGATATTATGTGTGCTTTATCCTTGAAAAGGATGTTTTATTACAATTTTTAAATGCTTTTTGATACTTATTTATGTAATTTAATAATCTTTGAATAATAAATCTCAATTTTTTGGTGTAAATCTTAAAATGTGTTTCCTTTTCCACCTGCAAACAGGTGGTTTTGTTTATATTCCACCACCACCCACGTGCGCCTCATGTCGGGTAATTAATGCAAATTAAAACCCAGGCGTTTATAAACAGCGGAACCTTGTAATTGTGTGTATATAATTGGGTAAGGTTGTTGCTGAAATTCTATTTACAACTTTTGAAGGACTAGTTTTACTTTTACTAGCTGTTAATTTGAGAAGAGAAGTATCGCGTTTGTGGCGTTCATCCATTAGTATCGCTTAGCTTAATTAAATATGACGTGCATACAGGTTTTAAGGTCAGGAGGTGCGAATTAAATTCGCCCGTTTGCGCATCTTCTTATTGCCATGGAATTTATTCTATTTATAATAGAGTTTGCATTACCCCTTGCACATGGGAACTAAATCTAAATAATTTATAAAACCGTCGACTAGATTTATGTAGATTTATGGGACCAAGCTGTTTGCTTAGAATACAAAGAAAGCATCGGCGAACAAATTTCTCGACTAGAATCGTTGAGAATGCCATTGATTTAACTGTCGGGAGATTCAGTCTCCTAATCTGTCGTTAGCGTTGTCCTTTTGATTGGCATACCGGGAACTTATATGCTTCTGCACAAAACTGTCAGTGTTCGTTTTACCTTATGGATTGAAAAGTGGCTCTTTTTTGTCCAGCTTCTACTTTTGAGTGAGGACTAGGAAGACACAGTTCAGTTTGACTTCAATGTTCAAATGTTTTATTTTATATAGTTAATATGGTACAATAAACACCATATATGAAATATTCACGCCCTCCTTGCTTCGCATAAGTCCTAGAGTCGAATTACCGCATCCGTGAGCGAGCCACACGTCACAGAATTTTGCGGATTTTACAAGCAAAACAAGAAGAAATTCAGTCAAGTAGTACTCGATCACGAATGCGGCAATTCAAACCCTAAATATTCGATTGAAATTCTCCAAAATCAGGGGTCGAATCGCCACTTCCGTGAACGGAGGAGGAGGACCCGCAGTTTCAAATAAAACATTCATCCAAATTCAGATTTAGGTAAACAAACGTACTAACTTAATAAACTCCACGGCAATACTTCCAGCTCCCAAGCCACCATTCGCATAATCAAAAGTCACAGTAGCGGCGTCGAAATGTAAAACAAAAATTATTTAAAATCGCAGTTTTATGTAAAGTAAATATATTTTATATTTTATTAACAAATTTTCAATTGAAAGCACAGTTTTCTATAAATCTAAATCCTACTACTATTTGTTGCGAATTACAAAAGTCCCACATAAGTCTCTTTATTGTTTTATCACGGTTAACATTGCACAATTGCGGACTCTCACAGCCTCATTGACATCCTTTGTGTTACGGCGGGAGCGATTTTCTTCAATTTCTCTTCCTTTTCCAAAATTGCTGCGCGCACAATTTTTGACCACGGCGTCAGGACAACTGGTGCTAATTGCGGTAAAGGTACTTCCGGTTGCTTGGCCACTGCTATATTTGGAACTTTCTCTGGAGTTTTAGATGTTTTTGGCGTACCATCAGCATCCGTCAGTGGAAGAAAACGTTTGCAGAAAAATTTCTGATATGGCCTCTTCGGAGTTGAGCTGGATAATCCTCCTTCGGCGTTGTAATCGAGAAAATGCTTAAAACTAGGCAAAGACTGTACGATCTCATCTGATTCTTCTTCATTGTCGGACATTTCCAAATCCTCGAATATTTCCGAGAGCGCAGTCACAAATAGCTCGCTACTATTATTTCCTTCGATGAGCGCCATTTTCTCTTCTTGTAGTTTTAGTCGCAAATATTACTTAAAAATTCCTTATTAATCCTTGTGAAGACCACTTGAACTGATGCACTGCTGGAGTACTGACTGGTGTTGACTGTGTAATGAATTATATCTCGGTGGATAGCAGGTCGTATATTATGTACAATGATAGGGTAAATATGAATATTTGTACCTGATCTTAAGTCACACACATACTCTCACGTTTGGTATATAAAAAGGGGCATTGCAGCTGGTTAAACCTAGCTCGCACACAACCATGTGCATTCGCAATAAAGGAATAGTCCTATGCGTGAGACGAACGCAGGTATTTTGAAATGCAACCCCCTATAGTTTGTAAGATCGGGTTTTTGAGGAACCATATGATTTTGACTGACGTGTTTGCTTTTTTACGTAGGTTGTAGTGGTGTGGAGTCAAAGATTTTAGGGTTTGTATGTCCTTTATGGCTGGGAAATCATATAAAACGATTTTTCAAGAGAACAATGGTAATTTTTATCAACGAATATGCGAGTTAGAGGGTCACTTTTCAGAAGAACGGCAATTTCACTCTGTCCTTGAAAAAAAAAAAAACATATGTATTGATACTGAAGGTATGGCGTTTTAGCAACAGGAGGGCGAGGGATAATTATTTACAAAATACCTACTTTGTTATATTTGTACTCATTTGAGGTTTACATCTTTTTCTACATTTTTTTTTGCAAAAGCCAAAACTAGCTACATACAAAAAAGAAAGAACTTGAATAGGTATTGGCTGGCATAAAAAATAACTTACGAAATTTTAAGTTTTTAAGTTGACAGCACGTAAACACGTTCAATTTTTCAAACAGAGTTATTCATAGGTACCTATTGAATAAAATTTGCCAAGTATTTAGAGAGCATGCAACAACTCATTTCTAAGATTTGGTCAGATGAATGTATGCCTGATGAATGGAACCTCAGCATCATTTGCCCGATCCACAAGAAAGGAGACCGCCTCAACTGCGCCAACTACAGAGGTATCAGTCTCCTTAACATCGCATACAAGATCTTATCTGCAATATTGTGTGAATGCCTAAAACCCTTCGTCAACAATCTGATTGGGCCCCTATCAGTGCGGTCTTAGCCCAGCAAAGTCCACCGTCGATCAAATTTTCACACTTAGGCAGATCCTGGAAAAAACCCAAGAAGTCCAAATCGATACTCACCATCTTTTTATCGATTTCAAAGCCGCCTTTGACAGTATCTATAAAGCCGAGCTATATAGAGCCATGTCTAGTTTTGGCATCCCTACCAAACTCCTCCGTCTGTGTAGGATGACGATGGAGAAATCTCGCTGCTGCATCAAGGTCGGTAATGACCCAACCGACACCTTTGATGTCAAAAAAGGATTTAGACAAGGCGACGCGCTGTCATGTGACTTCTTTAACATCATACTTGAACGAATTGTGCGAAACTCACAAGCCAACATACGAGGTACGATCTTTCAAAAGACTATGTACAATTACTTGCATACGCAGACGATATTGACGTAATTGGAATAACACAGCGAGCTGTCAGTGAAGCGTTTGCAAGTACAGACACAGAAGCGGCTAAAATGGGCTTAGCGGTTATCGAGGGCAAAACCAGGTATATGCTGTCAACAAGAAGGGACACCCTACATCGACGAATCGGGCAGAATGTCACAATGCACAGCTATAACTTTGACGTAGTAAGGGACTTTGTCTACCTTGGCTCTGCTATAACATCTGAAAATGACATCTCATCAGAAATCAAACGGAGAATAACTCTTGCCAATCGCTGTTTCTTTGGGTTGAGAAGGCAACTATGTAGCAAGGCCCTCTCCCAAAAGACTAAGGAGACTCTATATAAGACCTATATAAGACCCCCATCATCCCAGTCCTGTTGCATGGATCTCAAGCATGGACTATTTCCAAAGCGGATGAAGATATCCTTCGTCGTTTCGAGAGAAAAGTTCTTCGTAAGATATTCGGTCCCGCTTGTTTTGACGGGGTTTGGAGGAGACGATTCAACGACGAACAATACGAGCTGTACAGCGATATCGACCTAGTCAAAAAAATGCGCATTGGACGCATTTGAGATGGCTAGAACCTGTAGAGCGAATGTACATCAACGCTCTGGCCCGCAGAGTCTTCGAGTACAATCCAGAGGGTCAACGCAGTAGAGGAAGACCTCGCCTTAGGTTGCGCTCACAAGTAGAAAACGACCTCAACCAACTTGGAGTGCGCATCCGGAGGCGGTTGGCTAAGGACTGGGCTAAATGGAGAGGCTTGTTGTTTGAGGCCCTGCTTAACACCGAACTGTAGCGCCACCTAAGTAAGTAAGTAAGTAAATAATTGATAAAAAGTAAAGCCCCCTTTAACTTATAAAAGGTCGTTATAGTTACTATCGCGCCCACTTATAAAAAGAATCTATGAATGCTAATTTTCTAGATATTTTATAGGTAAATAGCATGCATAGGTTGTTAGGTAATTCCCCACAAATAAATCATTGTTCTCCTATAGCCTATGCTCTTATAGCACTAATTAATAAACGATAAGCCAAAACAGGTTAATAATTGTTGATGATAATCTGGATAGATAAGCTGAAATATTCCGGGAAATTGCTTAAGTGTTATTTTAAGTGGTAAAGGTAATAAAATATGGTGGATATAGAGCGATTTAAGTAAATTTTAGGAATTTTTTGTTATATTCAGACAGGTAGAGAGTTTGATTGACATTTTTCTATATTGAATAACACTAAAACTTATTAAACTAAAAACATTTCATAAGCAGATAGTCAGCAAAAATATAATTCCAAATAAGTTAGCAATACTTTCTCTTCATTTTAAAAATAAGAAACCAATAAAAAAAAGTTACATTTACATAGATACACAACTAAACTAATCTTTTGTGTCATGATTTATGACTGATTGTCTTCTTGCCACTCTAACTATCTACTCCATCTTTGGGAAATAGTCCTTAAACGATGTAGGCGTCACAGCATCAATAAGCGCTTTAGCATTTTTGGAGCTGTTATCGGATCCCTTATCCTTATGAAAGAACACAGTGAAGTAGACAATCACACCAACAATGATCACTAAACCGATTACGGAACATAAAATCGACATCAGTATTTTGCAGGCACAGTTACAGCAACTGAAAAAAAAAAAGAAAATGGTTATCATAAATGGAATCAAATTCAAATAAGTTCAATTTTTCATCTAATAAAGCCAAATTACAGGACAGCCCTACATAAAGTCGAGAGCCATAACGAAATGCTCCCTACAATGTTATGCAGCGAATCTGAACGAATATTACTATAATCGTGATAACTTGACACCTGTCACTGCCCTTAAGTTTAATCAAAGTTTAAAACAACAAGTAAATATTTGCATTTCACAAAAGTATGCCAAAGATAAAGTCTCACCCCCGTATTAATAAACGCTGTGTAAAAGTTATCAACTTGTTACTCAGCAGTTATGTCTAATTTTTGTATGCTATCTGACGTTTGCTAACTAACTTACTTGTGCACAGTTTTTTATTAATAAGGGGGTCAGTTACTAGTTTTTGGCTTTCTTATGAGGTAATTTTAAAATTTAGGCGAAGTGGCTTAGTGGTTAGTGTGTTGGACTACTGAGCGAGGGGTCCAGGTTCGAATCCCGCAAAAACCCAAATTCCAACTTAGGGTTTTTTCCACTGCGCCACCTCTTGCGAATGTCTGACAAACATCCGAGAGTATAACTGTCTTGAAAGAGCTTCCCAATAATTAGCCATTTGGAGTCGGCATAGAATTGTAGATCCCTTCCATTCGTTTCAAACTTGAAAGACTCACACAAAACGAATGGTTGTGAGAAGCTAGGCCTAGTGTCCCTCCGGACCTGTTGGCTGTTGCGCCAACTATTTTTTTTTTTTTTTTTTTTTTTTAAATGGTACATATTTCTTTTTCTTTTTGCAGCGTGCGGCTTAAATTATAAAAGACCTGATTGAATCAATAAGGTTAGGTATTCAATAAAACAAAAATAAAACGCTTTGTTTATTCGCACCTTCTATTGATTGTCAATCTAATCTAATATATAGTGACAAATTAACCTGCTGATGTATGTGGAAAGTTTAGCGTGTTAAGTCAGTTATTGAGGCACTTGTAATTTGAAAAAGGAACCGATAAATATACTGTACACACCTAACAAAATTAGTCATACCTGTTGTAGGTACAAAAGACAATTTTTTTATAACTCATGTACATAAACTCAAACGGCCAATGTTTGATTATTTGCTCAATTCAGCGCATAATATTGCTGACAACAAAGATCTGTCGCGAGAGGGCAGCAGCTTAAGTGCTGTAGAGTGGATCCCTATAACGTCAAACTAATGGAAAAGGATACAATATTGTGCCTGTCAATAGGAACGTATATTTATTATTTACGTTGGTAAAAAGCAATATATAGGTTCGCTCATAGTTAGCTAGAGAAGGACAAAAGTATAGGTACATAAATAAACTTGTTTGAAGTCACTCATCCCAAATGTTAGTAAGAAAGTTTGGACTAGTTAAGCGGGCTTAAGCTAGAGTCAAATATGGACTCAAGTCGTCTGTGTTGTAAGGAGTATGAAATGACATGCGATTGCAATGAACGCGTTCCACTGCCCGCTAGATGAATAGCGGCATGTCAAACTCCATCTACAAAATATTGATATTTCACAGAAAGTGCTAGACTCTAGCGCAAATGGCGAAATGTCAATTTTGTTATGTGGAGTTTGACGTAGCCGCTATTCATCTAGCGGAAAGAGGAACGCGGGTATTGTATCACATACCGCAGTGCTGCCAAATACGCACTAAAATAACTAAAATATTTCGAATCATTTCTAGTTCTCAATGATTTATGATCCTTTTCCTAAAAAAAAAAGTGACAGCATAATTATGACAGAACCTACATGATGAATGAGCCCTTTTGATAACGGCATGTAATCGCAACTATGGGCCTCGGGCTGTATGGTCACAAAGCGACACGTAGCTGCTGATTATAGTCACAGGTGTGGCTTGACAGACGGTATAGCCAGTCATATCAGTTTGTGTTGTTTCTTTTCTTTTAAAACGCACCATGGCGTTGAACACTTACGTTCAAATAACTACATATACATTGAACTAATTTATACTATGTACTTGTTATTGGAAACCGCGCGAAAACTATAAGCTAGGACTTCGCACCCATTCGCGTTGCCTAAGCTGAATATATATGATTAATTTTGCCAAAACATTAATATCCACCTACAGTCGCAATCAAAAATGCTTCTTTTAATGCACGTAGTGTATATCCTTCGGACACTATAATTTAATCTCATATATGTTAGTGGCTCCCTTATCAACGGCTATTGACAGTTATTGAACAAAACCATTTCAAACTCTAATTACCAGCACACAACTTTTCCTGGGCACTTCAGACACTCACACAGGGCGTGACACATGTTGTCGGTTGTTTAGTAAGGTAATCCTTTAATCACAAAGAGAAAGTTCCAAATGTTCGTTCGTTTCGCGCCAGCGACAGTAAACTACTTCGTTCGAATGTAAATGAATTACTGACAAATGGGTGGTTATTACCGCACCTTATTCCACCTTATACGTTCTCCAATAAGCGTTAATTATAAACCAATGTTTGGGCAAACATTTTATTTTCTGTATTGACAGCTCAATATTGATAACTACTGATAAGATATCGACCAACTCGTAGTTGTTCACAAGCACGGCTAAACAACTTGACGTATTAGATCGAAGTTTTGTTTTATGCGATAAGCAAACTTTTTTTTTTTACTAATAAATTACGAATTCTTTAATTTTATCTATGAGAGTAGGTATAATTCACTGGAAGTCAATGTTATATGTATGTTTCTCACTATGGCCAAATATACTTTTGGCAAAAGTGTAATTGTCAAAACTTTGGGGGGATTTTTCTTGATATCAACTTCGAATTCAAATCTAAAGTGGTGCTGGCCTTTATCTTTTTTTTTTAGATCTATACAGTCAAATTATGAACGGTAGTTGATTGAACAAAAATATAAAAATCCGATGGTGATTCATGCCAGAATCCAGAAGTGAGTTTTTTTTTTAAATATTTTTAGATATCATGGAGTGGAGTCGTTGATGTGATAATTCCTGTCTGGATAACTTATTGAGTCATTGAAGTAAAATTAGTGGGTACATAAGTGTCATGGATTTTTGAGTATTTCGAATTTAGAACCGCTTCAATAGGGGTGTTTTTTTGGACTTCGATCTGAGCAAGGCAAAGTAAAGTAGAATTTTCAGCACACAATTACAACAACTACTGCGAGTCCTCAAAGTTTCACCAAGAGAAATTCCGTGCTGAATCCTACTTTACTTTGCTTTGCAGAGGTCGAAGCTGAACAAAAAATAGTCCTAAAACAGAATATGTAAGGTTAGAAAACAGATGGAAGGCTGTAATTTGAACTGACTTTCTTGTTGGTTTGGCTCTTCGCTTATTTCTTCGATAAGATATCAGTTTACAATGAACTTTGGAATACTATGTATCTACATTCTACATTCTTCGAAAATGTTATGCTCCGAGTTTTTAGGTGTGTTCCGCTCCGCGTACTTTTAAAATCTCAAATGATATTTGGAAGAGTGGAGGAAATTGTTCTCTATCTTAAAGTACGGGAACTAGAACAGTGGGCATATTGAAAAACGTATGTCGTTTTCCATTGGGACCACCAGAAATCTTTTTCAGATCTCAGATTGTACGCGGCTCATGGAACATGCAACGATATTGATCTGCTTTTGTATATGGATTAGTGCGACATTTGGCAGCTAATCAGTTGTTTAAATTGCATTCGTTTTTTTGAAAAATCACAAATGAATATCGACTTGAAAAATGTTTCCCCTGTTGCAGATACAAATGGAGTATTTTTGGTGATTCCTAGTCTCAGATTACGAGGAAGACTATGAAGATAATAATTCCTCCAACATTATGTCACGAATTTTCGTGCATTTTACTTAAAAGCTAACTTCTTAAAATGATGTAAGACAGCTGTGCTGTGTATATTGGTATTGTGGCAGTATGTGTAAATCTGAAAAAATATCGAGATCTGTAAAAAGTGATCCGAATCGAAAAAAAAGAAGATTTTTCTGCCCAATGAAACATGAAAAGTGGTTTAGATCAAAAAAAAAAAAAAAATGATCTGAACTAGATACTCTGGGGGCAGATTCCGTATACATCAACGATTGTCTGAACGGTATCGTTTTCGAAGCTTTAATCACCTTTATCAGCTTTAATAATCGTCAACTTTCATTACATTTGTGGGAAATGAACTGTTCAACTGGATTAAGCTCTCGAACTTGTAATTTTAGCACATAGTTGCCAGTTTTGAAGTTTTATCGTTTCGACAATTATCGTCTGAGAAGCTACGGAATGATTGCCCTGAACGCAAAAACGGTTTTAACGTTCCTTTGTCACAGATTTCTTACCTAGATTCACCGGAAAGCTGTTCGCTGTTCATGTGTCAACTAAAAAACTGAGAGACATTATGTCAGTAAACTGTCAGACTAAACTAGATATTTGAACGTAAAAACCCCAGTTTCAGATAGCGTTTTTACTTACCAAATGCAAAACAAAAGAGCGGAAATCAATGGGCCGTATCAATAAACATTTTTAGTTTCGACTCTAAATTTAAGTAGTTCACAATAGCTATATTTGCCACACAATTTTCGCAATTGTAAGCTTCGGTAAATTTAAAGTCGAGACTAAAATTTTTTATGCGGAATACCTTTTTTTTTTTTTTTTGATCTGAGGCACTTTTGAGAAATCTCGATTTTTTTTCTCAGATCTACACGTACTTCCACTAACACCAACTTTTATGACACACAGCTGGCGGTTACGATTCTTTTTTCGTTGGAAGGATTGATTTTTTAGCTGAATTATCCATTTTACGAATATGGATATGAATTGTTTCGAAATGTGTTTTTACAAATAAAGTGTAAGTGAGAAAAAATATTTTTGTTTGCGACCAACTCAACACATACAACCAATAAAATTTGGATTTCATGTTCGATTTGGCAGCCAGAAATCCGATATCGCAGATCAAAATCTGAAAAGCCTTATCAAAAATGACATAAAATTTGTTATTACTACCAATTAGTACCGCGCTATGTTTTCAAAATGGCCGACCGGATTTTTTAAATCTATTTTGACACTCGACAAGCAAAATCCGTTTGCAACTTACTTTTTGACTAAAAATTTAATGAAATGATTTGCTTGAATCCCATTTATGGACGAACGTTGGTCGCTGATTTGTACATATCTTAACCTTGAGTGAGTCCCGAGAATCACAGAAATGGGCCTTTTGAGATAAGGTTGCCAATTGACTGCGAGACGAGCAGTGTTACCGAAACGTCAGTGGTTCTTCGATTACTCTATGTTGTGCTGAACTTTGCAAATAAACACAAGTGGATTGGTAGATGTTCGAAAAAAAAATAACTTATAAAGAGACTCAAATGGGGAAGGTATGGTTTTAAATAAGTAAATAGTTGGATAGCTGTTCGCAATGAGGAAGGTAAACAGTTTGTGGTTTGATCAACTTTGTTCAGTTGTTCGCACAACAAACAACTGGAACGAGCCCTGAACAAAGATCTATAACCGATATGAAAAGAAAAACAACAGCACTTCATTAAATGAGAATGAATTCATTTTATTAACTCCATTCAATTTCCAAATAATAATTGTATTATTAACAAAATATGACAAACAAATATTTTTAAAGTGTTCTTCTTAAAACTCAAATGATATTATCCAAAACAAAGTGTAAACGTTCCTTATAAATAGGATTTATATAATATATAGGTATATATATAAAAAAAGGAGAATGAGAAATAACTAAAATACTTAACAAATGTTCCAGCAAATGTCTTTCGAACCGATCAATCATTATTATTAGTCTGTTTTCCGTGTCCCCTAGAGCAATTTTAAAGACATACGATTTAGTTAGGTTAATTTTTGTTTCTTTCGTTACTTGCGCTGTTCAACAAGAGGGGACAGTGTATCAATACCACACATGTGATACGATCGACGGGACCAGTAAGATTATTCATCGAGGTTAATGAGATAGATACGAGTATGTGAAGAACTTTTTTGCGAGCTGCCTTTAAACAAAGAGTAGGGGGGCAGCTTTAACGAGATTAGAAAGAGGAAAAAGCTTCGAATTTGTTTCAATTTCAATTTGAATTTGTGTGCTTTAGAAAAGTAGAATGCGCTTCTCAACAGTCTTTCGGCAAATTGGACAGCCTTCGATTTGATCACCGCACATCTGGCAGGTACCGTGGCCGCAGAGGAATACCATGTTCTTGATGCGATCGAAGCAAACTGGACACATTGTCTGCAAAGAAGGAGAGTTTATAATTTTGCAACAATGGAAAACGCTTGTGTGTGGGACTTACCTGTTCTTTGATGTCCTGCAACTGTTGCTTCAGCTTCTGCACGTCGTCGATTTGGAAATTGTTCACATTCGTGTTTGGCGAGTTGACGTTGTTGCTCAGTTGATTGCTGGCTATGGGTGTGCTTGCTGGTTGCACGGTGTTATTCATGGCGATTTCGTGGCCAGCCTTATTGACACCGACAATCACGGGATTGTTTTCTTTCGGCTTGTCGTCGGGAGACACTATTACCTGGTGCAGGAGAACTTCGCTCTTATATGATGTTTTGACGGAGAAATCCTCCTTGGAAACCTTTTCGACTGTACCACCAGCGCCGCAGCACAACGAGAACGGTACCATTTCGTCAATGGACGTACGACACAGAACACATTTCTTCATGAGACTCGAGCAGTGCTCACACGCGACCATATGGCCGCATGGTTTAAAGAATACGGAAGCACGGCGATCTGAACACACCAGGCATTCGTCGACTTTTTCACGGGAAGACACTGTCTCGCGGCAGACGAGGCATTTCTTAACACGTGGAGCGCAAGTTTCACAGCAACAAACGTGACCACAAGGCTAAAAAAAATGAATGCATTTACAGAGTTGCTTCATTTCACACAGAACTGTGATGCTTACCTTAAAGACTGTATCCCTTTTAATGTCCGAACAGACCATGCATTCGTCGTAGGCAATTGAACGGCCCATGTCAACAGTTGGATTCTCATTTATTGTCAACGCAATCTCAGTGTTCATTCCATTCAACCCGCTGCCGTGTGAGAAGTTCATGATTGGAGGGACACTGCAACTCGCCGCACCTGCCACTGACGTTACAGCAGCTGGGGGGCCTTGAGCAGACCTGGCGCGAGCGTTGCTGCTGGTTCCAGCAACGTTGCCCGGCAGCTCAGCGTCATCTGTTTTTCGTTCGTTGTAACACTTGAGCAGAGTCTTGCAGAGGTTCGGATCTGGGCACAGATCTAGTGGCGTTTGAAGTTTTCGATTTTTCAAAGTGAGATCAGCACCATTGGCTGCTAGGAAACAAGCGATAGAAGCCGAAGCTTTCTTGTCGTTGGCGTTGCGAAGGCCCATCAACAGCTTGCCGAAGCCTTCGACATCTTGCAATTGTTTGAGCTGTGACAAGGTGTGGTGGCGCAGAGCTTCGTGCAGCGGCGTGTCACCATCTTTATCGGGAATGTTGAGATTTGCACCTTCCTGTACGAGCAGCTTCACGATTTGTACGTGTTGCCTCTCCACAGCTAGATGCAGCGCGGTCTGCAGATTGACATTCTGTCGATCCATGTTCGCCTTGCCCATGTGCACAAGAAGTTCTGCGATTTCTACGTGGTTATTGAGAGCGGCTAGGTGTAGGGCGGTATAGCCGTCGTCTTTCTTCTCTTCGACAATCCACGGTCGATTCGTCTTGGTGAGGAGGATCTTCATGGCGCTGGGATTGCCCTTGAGGGCAGCGTGATGCAATGCATTGAACCCGTTGTTGTTCGTGAGTGTGATGTCGGCGCCAAAGTCCAGAAGCAGAGAAAGCATTTCGTCGTGTTCCTTGGAAATGGCATCATGCAGTGGCGTGTCGCCCTCGGAATCCTGCAGACTTGGGTGACAACCAAGCGAAAGCAGAGTCTTGACCACATTTAAGTGCCCCTTGTTGACAGCAATGTGAAGGGCTGTCTGGCGACGTTTATTGCGCGCATTCAGATCTGCTCCGGCCTTGGAGAGAATCTCTATTACGGCTGGCTCGTCGCCAAATGCGGCGTGATGTACTGCTCGATCGCCATCCTTGTCCTCGATTTCGACATCCACATTGTGACGCAGTAGGACCTGAATAACTTCAATATGCCCGTTTTGACTTGCCGCCTGTAGAGCTGTGTGGCCAGCAAAGACTCCATTCACATCGGCCAGCGAGCTGGCAGAAGTCGCTGGCGACGCTCCAGTCAGGTATTCCTCACATCGTGCCTGCAATACAGATTTTCGAATAAAAAAAAACACCAGAGATCGTGTACTTGTGTAACCTACCGCATGCCCATTGGCGGCAGCCTTCACAAACTCCTCGGTCGCATCGCCCGAGACATTCGGTTCGAAAAGCTTCTTCAGAATTGCCGACAGACGCTCGCCGTTGGAGGCCACGGGTACACAGTTGCCATCTGCTGTTGACGAGGCCTGCAAAAATCACAAATTCCATTTAAATAAATAAAATAATAGCAATTAAGTAGCCTACCACTTTGGTCACAGCTAGGGGATTGTATGTCCACGAGGTGTTGCCCACCTCCACCTTCAAATCATTATCGTGATACACCTGTTGCACACGTCCCACTTTCCCCAAGGTCTACACAGTCAAAATTAGTCATTCAATGAGACAGCAGAACAAAGTTAAATAACTCACCAATTGCATAGCGTCGGCCCACTCCCCGTGACCCCTCTGCAACAGCTTGATGTTCTCCACATCCGAGCAAATCTTCACAATATCCCCAACTGCAAACTCTGGAATACTAGTAGTCGGCGATGAAACCTTTGTCAGCACCGCTGGATTGAACGTCCAGCGATTGCCACTATTATACGCCACCACTATATCGTGATCCTCGTCAATTCCAACCACCAATCCTGCACTGTTCAAACACTCAAACATTCCATCGGTCCAGCCCCCATGACCGTGCTGCAGCGACTGCACAATCTCCAGCTCCAAGTCGACCGTGACTTTATCGCCAATCTGGAACCCGTGCGGACCTTTGCCTGGCCCATTTTCGCCCAACAGCGGCAAGTGATCCCGATACACCGTATTGCCCTTTGCGTCGTTCACAACTTTCAGATCAGCCATTCCCTCGAACCCCACCCTATAGAGATTCTTAGCTCCATTGTCCCACACCACGTATGCAGCTGATCGCGGCGATGCCGATGACCAATCTTGGATTTCATTCACTTTGCCGCGACGTCCTACACCGCCGTCTTGATCCTCCCACTGCCAGTCTACTCCCCGGACCACTCTGGCGCCGGGAAAGATGCCTCGCATGGCGACTTTCTTGCACTTTCTCCGCGGTTCGAGCATAACGCGGTCCCCACCGGGTGTGGCAATGCGATAAAAGCGATGCCTCAAGTGATGCTTGTCCCCGTGATAACAAATCGAACACAGGTCGTAGTTATTGCATTCAGCGCACTTCCAACGAATCCCAAATATAGGCTGCTGTCGGCAGGTGTCGCACATGGTACCATCGTGTTTGATGCCAGTCGGGGCGCTGTCCAAAATACGTAGATCGTATGCGCCAGCGCAACGATAATTAGCCGCAGTGCCATTATCCCAGACGACGACTACCTCTTCGGATGATTCAAAGTTGCGCACCGTACCGACGTGGCCCTCACCGCCGTCCTGTAAAAAAAAAACACACACAAAATTAGTTTCCCCGATTACACACATGTACGCAAAATAAACTACGAAAACAGAGAGAAGCAAAGCTCCGAACACCTGATTGAAAGCTGCCACTTTAACAACGCAGTGTCTGCATTCGCCAGACACAGTAAATTAGATGTTACCATGGCGGCATGGTCATTACAGCAGCAGGTACCATTCGATAACATACTTGACAAGATAATGCAGTGCGCAATATTGAAAGTGCCATTTTCTGCCATTGATTGTCCAAACGATGTCGGTTTTATAAATAAACTAAAGATACAGAATGGGGTCACCGGGGGCATCCAAATTCGCGTGCATTTGTGACGCGCACTCATAATCTTTTGAAGCAAACTTGACATTGGCTTTGACAAACAGCCCTAACTACAACCAGAACGACCTACGGCAAAGACACATGAATTATTATATAGAGACAAGGCACGTTCTTTGCAAATTCACTGCACAACTATTTGTCGAACTTAAAACTGATTTACGATGGAAAACACTCCTTAAATCGGTTGCCGACATCGTTCGCCGCCGTCACTTGTATAATCACAGCGCGAATATATATAAAAAAAATTAAACCAACTGATAAGGAAGTGAGTTACGGAACTTGTATACTTCTAGCCGTTTCCGTTGGTTTTTTTTTTTTTTTTTTTTTTCATCAGACGCAGTTAATAAAAACGCACTTACCAGCATCACGCGGTAGCAATAATTTCGCATTCTCTATTCAAAGCGCTGGCTGCACCAAACAACTCAATTTCAAATTTATATCAATTATTTCCAAAATCCTGAACGTTTTTAAGCGACCACGAGAGAGTACTGCACAGAGGAACTGTGCGCAAAGTCGACCTGTAATCATTTGTCTACACTTTATAGACTGGGAATGGGAATGGAAATGGGGATGGGGAGTGCTGTGTAGCGGACGCTACATTCTACAATTATTTTCGAAAATAAAAATAAAACCGAAACCGTCATTAAGCGATGTTTTTGTTGTTTTCTTTTGCAGATTAAATTGAATAAATACATCTTGAACGGTGCGATTAGCGGGTAATATCTAGAGTTCTACACCCTCCTTTTGGAATAACACAGATAGAAGAAACAACGTGCACTGGACACGACGCGACGGCAGATAAGGGATGCAGAAATGTGATTCGAAATAAATAAAACAATTTCGATGGATGTTTTATGGGTGGTGTGACTCAATGTGAGCTGCTTTGATCAGTTTTGATCGGCGATTTGAAGGGCGAGGGAAGAGTTGTAAATATGAGATAGACAACTGACTTGTAGGGGGCATAGCGAACTGGCAATAAATTGTTGCTCACAGTACGGCGGCGGCATTTCAGGGGTAGCCGTACACATCAGCATAAACATGTGCAATTTATTTATCGACATGCAATACACAATGTTGCGAAACGCAGCAATTGCAGTAAAGAAGCACGCGAGCCAGTTTTTTATTATCATGCTTCCAATTGGTATGAAAAAGGCACTGAGTATATGCGACGTGTATTATTTGATGTTTCAGAGATCAGCCTTGGCTATAAGAGCTTTATTAAAGTTGATTAAGTCTTAAGTGTGCAATTGTTTTAAGCGGCATATTTGCATAATGATGTAGTTGCTTCCCTTGATTAGGTACACGATCATATACTCAAAATATAAAAAGACCTTTAGGATACCGTAATCGAAATCTAAACTATTCTTCCCAAAAGTAAACAAAGGAAGTTGGTAACTGCAGGCAGTGTTGACTGTGCGCATGAGTCACCCCCAAACCACAAAAAGGGTGTACCTTGCAAGAGATGTTAAGCCATTGTCTGAGGGGGAGTACAATGACTCATTTACCGATTCTGTTGGAGCAACACAACTTAAGCGCATCGAAATAACTATCTTTATGCAACTCGAGTAGCAGCCTACACTGTGCAAATGTTCACTTTATCCATGCCATTGAAACTCGCTGAGATTTCATCAAGCAGAACCAAACCCAACTGCAAAACACAAGAAAGTTTCAGACTGTAGGTAGGTAGACGTCGCCTGATAAACCGTATGATTATGGAAACTCGATTGAACGTTAATTGGTTCTAATTCGATGTCAAAACAAATACGACTTTCCCTCACGCCGTATTTGAAACCAAAACAAATCGAAACATGTCAAAGACCTACCCAGTTGCATGATTCACCATTCACCACTCACCTTAAACTTTTATTTTTATAATTATTAAGTTGGCTTTTTTCTTTAGTTTTTTTTTATGAACAATATAATGTACGTAAAACTATGCGACCCCGACACGGTTCAAGGTCCTCCCCAATTAATCGAAAAAGTCATTTCAATTGAGAGATGCGATTGGATGACACCACACCAGCAACGACTGAACAAATTTCACACAACTTTCGATGGAGAGTTGCACAATAGAATTTGTCTACCCAATTAAAATTTGTGTACACAATCGAAAACGACTATATAATGGCATTCACCTGTTTGCCCCATTTCCAATCCGGACCACGTATCACCCGTGCACCAACACCTTCCATTGCGAATCTTGTCTGACGATTGATGGCATTAGTGGCACTACCGGCAGGTGCACCCACTACGCTGGCTGATCCTCCGGCAGATGTGGAACCTCCATTTGCACTTCCTGCTGCAGTCGTACCTCCTCCGTTGCCCCCGTTGGTATTGGTTGTTGATGGTACTGCTGATGCACTACCAGCACCACTACTACCTCCGCCGCCACTGCCACTGCCATTTGTGGTTGCTGATGTCGTTTCTTTGGTGGCAGCCGAGACTGCACAGGCCATTTTGACGTGAATTTTCTTAAAAGTTTATTACTATTTCTATTGTTTTAATCAATTTGACGATTATATTTCACTTTTTTGTGGATATTTTGTAATTTTTCTGAGGGTTTAATCACTTTTTCTCGTAGTTATTTACAAGAACCCTTTTTTTATGGAAGTTTTTCTTTCACTCGTCGTCACACACACAATTGCAATTTAATTGAAATTCAACACACACTTTCAGTGGAATTGAGGCCTTTTTGTGTACGTACGAAGAATATTTTTACTTTTGAATATTTGACATTTAAATTGGGCTGAAGTTAGTGGCTGTTAAATTTCAACAGTGATGGCATTTTGTGGAAAAACGTTTTTCCACATTAAGGTGGTAACATGCGATTTATAAAAGAGCAACCCAATAAATTGATGGGAAGTAAAAAGAAAGAGGTTGTAAAGACACATCAGTATGCAGCACAATGCGTCAGTTGTCATTTTTTGTCAGTGAACTCTGTGGTCGTCGTCGAATAGGGCAGAAATGTTAAAATTAAATAAAAATACAAATTAATTTTGCTTTCAAGAATTCAAATAGGGTCTAAGTTTTGGAATGGAATCAGACTTTTCTAGCCAAACGGTTATGTCTTTTGTCCAATCGCTCTGCGTGATCTAGCAATCCAAGATGACCAATTCACACATTTCAAACAAGGGTATTTTAACCCTTTCACCGCAATTTCGATTCTCGTTCTATGAAAAGGTGAAACCAAACGTCAAAATTTTTCATGTGAATCATTTTTTCACGGCTCAATTTGCAAGTGAATTTTTTTTAGTGAGATTTTGAAAATTAAGAACCCTTTTTCACCACGTTATTTTCACTTATTGAACGAGAATCGCATTTTAGTACAAAGAGAATCGAAAAAATGAAGGCAATGCGTGAAAGCGAATGTGAAATCGATTAATTCAATTCACTCAAAGAACGAGAATTGACACCTAGGTCAAGAGTACAAATAATAGAGTTGGCCCCCCAATCGCGTTGCTCAAACGACAAAGTTTATAAGGAATAAGTACTTACTTACTTAGGTGGCGCTACAGTCCGGGGTGGACCTGGGCCTCAACCAATACGCCTCTCCAGTTAGCGCGATCTTTGGCTAACTGCCTCCAGTTGCGCACTCCAAGTTGGTTGAGGTCCCCTTCCACTTGCGCGCGCCACCTAAGGCGAGGTCTTCCTCTACTGCGTTGTCCCTCCGGGTTAGAATCGAAGACTCTTCGGGCCGGAGCGTTGGTGTCCATTCGCTCTACATGTCCCAGCCATCTTAGACGACTGATGCGTACTTTTCTGACTAGGTCAATGTCGCTGTACAGCTCGTAGAGTTCGCTGTTAAATCTTCTCCTCCAAAACCCGTCAACGCAAACGGGACCAAAAATCACTCGAAGAATTTTGCGTTCGAAACGACCAAGGAGATCTTCATCCGCCTTTGATAGCGCCCATGCTTCTGCACCATAAAGCAGGACTGGGATGATGAGGGTCTTATACAGAGTTTCCTTAGTATTTCTCGACAAGGCCTTACTTATCAGTTGCCGTCTTAGGCCAAAGAAACAGCGGTTGGCAAGTGTGATTCTTCGTTTGATTTCTGATGTGATGTCGTTATCAGAGTTTATAGCGGAGCCGAGGTAGACAAAGTCCCTAACTACCTCAAAGTTATAGCTGTCTATCGTGACGTTAAGTAGCACTTTTAAATTTGTTTCACAGTTCTTCAGCCAAGGGAACAGCATCTTCAGTATTTTTCATCATTTGTTGTTGAATTCATAAAAAAAAAAAAAAATCCTGTAGAAAAAATATGGGTAGGTATAGTTCCAAAATCTGCTTCCACCTTGATGACATAAATAATCCACCACAGTTTAAGCACCACTGCACACTTCAGTATTTCAAGTGACATTTTTTCTCGCAGCTGTGTTAACAAAAAAAATCTTCATCGTGCCACTTGCATTTGCTTCCCTTGGAGTAGATTTTGTCAATCAAATTCTACTTATTATCCACTCAGTTTATTTCCAAGTACCAACATTAATATAACAGTTGATATCAACATGTCCGATAGCAATACAGACACCGGAGACACGGTAATAATGAATCAAACCGAAATCAATGCCAACACCACAATACCACCCCGCGAAGCTTTGGTATGTAAATCAGCCTCAAGGAAGTGTATTCTAATTTGAATTGATTTACCCCTACAGATTACCACCGCAGTTAACTTCCTACAAAATGCAAAAGTTCGTCATACAACTCTAATGCAAAAGCAGCAATTTCTCCGGTCCAAAGGTCTATCACCCGAAGAGATACAGATCGCTTGCGAGAGAGCAGGAATTTTTACCCAAGATCCAAACAGTACTGTGATAAATATGGGAATTAGTACTGGCGCCGGTGGACACTCGGGATATTTGAATCATCAACAAATAGTGCAGAGAACTAATACAGTTGGCAGGATCAAGGAGATTTTGCAGTCGATGGCTTTAGTTAGCGGTCTGGCTTATGCTGTTTATCTCTTCTACAAGGTATACCCTAGGTATTTGCGTAACCAAAGAACACAAATAAAATTATGATCATGTACCATTATGTACTCAGCTCAAACTCTCACTGTTCAGTAACGTACATATTACAGTAGTATGTGTTTTTTCTTTCTTGCTGATGAAGCATCTTAACTCCGAGCAATAGTTAAACTTTTGGTAGCTTATTGGATTCATAAACTCGCTGTTCAGAGTCCATGTTACTTCCAAAGACTCTAATCATACTGCAATTCAGTGAGAGTTAAGCGATATGGATCTTCCTCCCCACCACCACATTTCGAAATTTATTTGTACTTGACCTTTATGTGCGCCCTTTGTCTTTGCAAATCACTTACGTAGTCGAAATTCAGTAACAACTATCATTCGTTTGTACAGAAATTCATAGAGCCCTTCCTCTTTGGCAAAAAGAAGAAGTCTGTCGAAGACTCCATTACCGATCTGGACCAAAAGGTCGAAACTCAAATGCGTGACGTCAACCGCGAGTTGATCCAAATCAAAGAGCAGCTCTCAATGAATAGCACATCACAGAACTCTGTAATCAACAGAGAGTTCAGCAACTTTAAAAGCGATTTGGACGCCATCAAAGGACTGCTACTAAACAGGTAACACAGGCAAAAAAGAAAAGAAAAAAACACCTCCATTTTGATATCAACTTGTTTTTTAATTTTCGTTATTTAGAAAGCAATTTGCCAATCCAATCCCGACCGTACCACCATCAATTCCTGCCTGGCAATTAACTTCGCACCGCTTAAGCCAAAGCGATCATGAGAAGAACGACGACGCCGGCTCCGGATCCGGCTCATCAGAGACTGAGGTTGTCACGAAAAACAGTGATAGCAGTTTAGAAATTATGTAAATCAACCTAGTTAAATATTATTCTGTCTCCGAATGAAGTCCGTTTGTTTTGTAGTGTTTGCCCATCCGAGTGAGTAGGTAAAAATACATGGGGGAGGTTAGATTAGGTTAACTTGTGGCATTGCTTGCACTTAGTCAGCAAGATAAGATTTGATTAGATTTATTATTCGTCTCGTCTTTAACCGTACACCGTAGTTCTGGGCTGTCGCAGTATTTGAGTATACTTGACAAGATTAGCGTTTAGAGTTCAATTTTTTTTGTTCTAGTTGATAGTTTTTGTAAGACATTCAAACACAATAAAACGATGTTTTCATTGTGAGGGGATGGGATATTTGTTTTTTGGATTTGTATATAAAATAAAACTTCCGACTTTGGAATGGAATGGGTAACTTATTTTGGCAGCACCATTTTGAGGAGATAAGTATACAAACATTACAAGCGAATGTTGTTTTATTGATTAATTTTCAATGGAAAGTAGCGTTTAGTGAGGACATAGCTGCTGCTACCGAGGCTGCTACGCACTGTAATCGACTGTTGACCACGTATTCGAATTGTTTATGATTTTTCTGAACGCAGTAATGGTTTTTGTTTTTCTAATAAATCTTGTAAGACATAGAAGATTGTCCTTTTGTGGGGCATTTATTCAGGCCGATCATTGAATCCGCCGGATGCTCTGCGGACGGATTCAATCCGATCCGCAGTTGATCACTTCACAAGTGAAAACCTATCATTGAAAACGGCGGATGGACTACATTATCGGTCCGCAAAACCGCATTACCGATTGCTTGTAGTCCAGCGAGTTGGCTGTCAAATGAAAATCTTTTCTTATGTGGTATTCGTTTGGGCTTCTTCAGATTCGCTCTCAGATTTCAGATTTCGTGTGGCTAATCGAACATAAAAACGTCACTTGCTCTTTTTTGTGATAATATTCGTGCGATTCGAATATGTGTAGCCTTCAACACTTTTCAAACCGTTTTCCATTCACTGCTTAAGTTTTAAATTAAAACATTCGAAATTTGCGTCCCGATTGATTTTTAAATATTTATACACAAAATAATTTACAAAAATAGATTCACCCGATGCAATGCCTTTATTTGCTGTAGAACAAATTCACGAAAACCTAAACGCCCTCCACCAGTTGTCAAACTCAAACACACTTGTGTTGGTAAATCTGAGAAATTATCTAGATTCGCAAAAGTGATCTGAAATCTGAAAAAGATTGCTTTTTGTTGTACCAAACGAACATAAAAACTGATCTGAGAGCAAAAAAAGTGATCTGAGAGCGCCCAAACGAATACCACATTAATCGATTTTGTTTTTATAAAGTGTTCGAACATGGATAGCATTGTATTTTTCTTAAATTTAGAAGAAATTGCTAGTAATAGTGATACTAGGAGCATTAGAAGAGGTGTTAGAATGCGAGGAAAAGATGTCTGCATGTTTTTTCATCACTTTCACCATTGCCTGGAACTGAGGACGGGTTGTTTGTTTTCTAAATCGCAAATATCAATTGACTGTTCGTAAACTTTTTAAATTTATCCTTTTTTTTTCGAAAAATAAAACTTTTATTGCGTGTATGTGTGTTATCTCTTCGAGATCCGCATCGATTTTGATGCGGATTGAAAACAACAACATTTGTATGAACCGCGGATCGGTTGCGTTTTCAATGATAGGCATGAAATGTGAACTTCGCTACCGACATCCGCTCACTTACCTACCGGCGTTTTCAATGATAGGGGAAATGTTCAAAACAGGTACTACTCCCTCCGCAGAGCATCCGTCGGATTCAATGATTGGGGTGATTGTTTTAAACGTAGCAAATGAGTTGTCATTAGCCAAATTGTTAGTATCGTTCCATTCCATTCATTAGGCAACCACCTAGAACTAGAGTTTCAATCGAAGGTATACATGCTTATTTTGACATTCGAACGAATGGCCAATTCTAACGAATGTCTCTGTTCGTTCGAATGAACTTTGTGTATTTTGATAGATATTCGTTCGAAGTCAAAATAAGCATGATAATTTAATAAGGATCAATGTATGTATTTCAATTGCTGTAAAAAATAAAATAAACATAAAAAACAGCATAATAAAGACATGAGCTAATTACCCCTATCGAGGTTTCCGTTCGGAACGGAATTTTCTCCGATCTGAGAAATTCCAAATCTGGAAATTCCAATCGAGGTATCCGTTCTGATACAACTTTCGGAAAAATTCTGCGATGACTTATGGCGCACCATGTGGCATTGCGTGGAAACGCGTTATACCACTTACTTTTGACATCCCCACGGCACATTTATTATGAAGGTCTCCGACAACGAATTGCTGCTGAATATTTTCATGTGAAATGAACGCGTTTGTATGCTTCATTTATTTCATTCCGAAACGGATACATCGAACGCAATTTGAGTTCCGATCGGACTTCATTTTCGTATCGGAACTTTCTTCGAACGGGTACCTCGATAGGGGTGAATATTTTTGATTGATGATTGCCTCAAGTGAGAAAACATTCCATAAAATGGTATGGATGAAATTTCTGTTGGTAAGTTTTCGTAATTCTGTCAAGTAGCTGAATTAGGCCCCAGTTATAGCCATAGCCATACTTAAAATGCAACCGAAAAAGTTGAAACAGTATGAAAATGAGTTTTTTTTTTCGTTTCGGCGGTCATAGCAAAAAATCTGCCAGAAAAATGTTTCCCTACGAAAACAATCACGTCTATCACAGAATCCGTCGTTCTCGGAATTTTGCTACGAACCCCGAAAGAACTATCACAGATCCGACGTAGGGGACATTTTTTGCTCTCGAAATTCGTAGAAAGTGGTTAATTCAGTGATACCACTTTCTACGAATTTCAAAATTCCCCTACGACGGATTCTGTAACAGTTCTTTCGTAACAGGGGTTCGTAGCAAAATTCCGAGTACGACGGATTCTGTGATAGACGTGAATAACAACAATCCAACCCCCACTGATTGGATTCCATCAGAAAAAAATATTCCTGACAGATGGAACAGTAAAGAAATGAAATATTTCAGTGGAATGATTCGGTTTTCTTTTGTGGAATTGACTGAGAAGTTGATCAGAAAATGTTTTTCGTACAGAAAAATTAATAAAATATTTTTTCAAAAGATTGCAATTCATTCAAAGATGCAAATGACATAATTTTTTGTGATAATCTGACTTTAAAATTCATAGGCAACATTTTAAGACCAAGATTGAGTTCAACCATCAAGTTTAAGTGGTCAAAAAAAGCAAAAGAACATTTTTACGGTTTATTTTACGGTTTATTTTACGTATTACTGAGTCCTTAAACTGACCGTTGAAAAGCGGGCAATCAAACCAACAACAAACTGACGTTTGATGTGATGTAAAGAAAAAAAAAAACACCTTTCCGGAATATTTGTTTTATTTATTCATTTGAACAAGATTTCTCTTAATCGTCTACTTATAAACTTTTTAAGGAAATATCTGTTTGCATTTCATTTATTTCTGTATCACTATTTAAAACATTAGTAATCCATTCAAAGACAGTAGTTGTGATTCCCCTTTGCACACATAATATTCCTCTATACAGCTGTTGGAAAATCGTTTACTTACAGACTTGTTATCCTTCTTATACATACGTTATGTTGTAATAACTAATAATTTATCGATTAGTAAGAATACAATATTTATAATATATTATGCAACAATGGAGTTTTCTTAAAAAAATAAAATTGTAAAAAATTAGATAAAAAAACACAAACGTGTGCAAAATATATATATATTTCTTTCAATAATTGTTTGATTGATAAAAACTAATAACCTAGAACACAGTAAAAACTGCAATTGCGTTGCGAGAGAGGGAAATTTGTGTCACAAAATATTTTACGATCAAAACAAGTACATAATGTTCTCTTGGAAGGTGTTACTTTGTTTTATAAATAAATTTTTCTTTCATTTGATTTTATCTTATAAATATATAAAGTTTGATTTCTCATTTTTACGAATATAATATATGTATATATATGTATATGGTTGTGTGTATATAATATACTTTTGTCTCTTAATAGTTAATCTCAAGATTGCCACAGAAATATTTGTTTACACTTTAAATTGTTCTTTTTAAAGAGTTGTGTTCTCTTTTCGCTATAGAAGAATTATTTTAGTTTTCTACTTAAAACTAACAGTTAATGGTTTCATATGTACAGTATTGTTTGTTTAGATTTCGATTTGATTGGGATAGATAGACAGTGAGAAGAGTGCAAGAAGGTTCGGCAAGTTGTTGTACAACTTGTGCGCATTGGTCGATAGGTTAGGTTAGGTAATTCGGCTTAGATTGGAGACGAGTGTAAAGCTTTTGGTGAGCAAATTGGAATTGATATTCAACACTGAAGAAGTGCGATAGATGGGAGAGGAATGGTGTAACAACAGGCCTAATCGAGACTACTAATAATTGTGGATTGCTTCGAGTTCACTTGGTAATAGGCACTTCTATTGAGGTTTTCCCTTATATCAGAGACCGACTCGTTGATCACAGTGGATGTGCTGTCGTCTCAATCCATGCTTTGGATGAATCAAGCAAAAACATAACTTGGCCAGGGTTCAATATGCGAGTGTGTTTGTGTTGATTTTTACTGGTCATTTTGCACTGTTCGGGCGTACGATTAAGCATTTAGCTTTTTTTGTTAGAAGAGTACAATTGCGAATCGAGGTCGTTTCGACAAAAATAAGTCAACCGAGACAGAACGCAGTCGCACATTTATAGTTTTTAGGGATGATTTAGAAAGGGGCAGGCGTTCAGCCTAAATTACTAGAAGCGTGTGGGAGTGCACTATACTAGTAACAGCGCCATTAAAACAACTTCGTACGCTGAAAGAAACACCCCTTCCTCGAAGCGTCTTTTTATCATGTTGGTAACAGATGACCACTTGCAACGCTCCTACCAAATGACAGTAAACAAGTGAAAATACGTCCCAAATAACTACCGCTTTTCGCAGGTATTGCGACCAACAAGTGAATACAAACTCTGTCTAGAAACCCGTCAGATAAAAATAAAAACTTAAAAAAAAAAAAAACTCTTCTTACTCTGCCCATCCAAGTCATCCATTTCCATTCCCATTTCATACTTTTCATTCATGGATCACATCCCAGCTGCACTGTCTAAACAGCAGAATTCACCGCTGTCGCAGTAGTGGTTGACGGAGCCACCAACACCGATGTGGTCGTCGCTATAACGCTTGCAGTCGTGCTCACCACGGGTGGTGCCGATTCTATGCTATTGGTGTCATTTGCAAAATTAACAACAGTGCTGACTGGTGACGTCGGCCCTATTGTCGAGATGGTCGGCGTAGACACAGCGGTCGGTGCCGTTGTAGTGGGCGACTGTTGTTGCTGTGTTGAAGTTGTTGTGGTAGTTGTTGCAGTAGGGACAACAACAGCGGCAGCAGCTGCCGCAGCCGCTTTTTCACGTTCCTTGTCGCGTTGCGGTCGAAACGCTTCGCGTAGAGCATCGACACGTGTTTCATTTGGTCCCCAGCGAGAGTAGCCGCCGCTATTTTGCAGCCACACTACTGTGGTGCCCTGCATGCATTTGATGTTGACGTCGGACCTGAAAGGAAATACCATTTTAGAAGATACACGTCATATAGCTGGAGACGGTGCAACTTACTTGGGAATAATGTGCTGATAGCCGTGTCGGTATTCGTGAGCCATGCCGAGGACGACCATTGATCGCCGTTTGAAGATGTTCTCCTCGAGCCGTGCTATGCTCTTCCACTCGGGTAGGAAAATTATAAAACTACCAACGGAAAATACGATTAGTGGTTGCTGGGGGGGCTGTATAGCCGCTCAGGCTTACCTTAGTGGTTCCATGGAATCGTTGAGCAACTTGTCAATATGCCACAGAGCGGCGTCAATCAGCTCCTCGCATTGGGGTGGATTTACTTGGAACGAGCCCGACACTGGTTTGAAATCCAAAAATGGACTGAAACATCAAATCAATGAAAAGGGATGCGCACGCTAAGCAAGTATTTGCCAACTCACCCTCTCGATCCAAAGTAGGCATCGGTGTCGGCAAAAGCCGAACAATATTGCCGAAAGTATGAATTGAAAGGCGAAGCAAAGCACTCGAATGTGACGCCAAAATGCCGGTGCAAACATTCAAAGACCGGAACAGGTAGAGACGCCTGCGTCAATTCGGCTTCTTGCGACGAATTGAGCGCATTTCCCAAGAATGTTTGATACCGTTTCAGCAGACACCAGACTCGTCCGATAAACAAATCGAACTTCTTGTCGTCGAAACAATTGAAACGATACAGTTGCTCGAGCTTCTGCAGGTGAGACAAGTTGATGTACTGCGCATCGGGTTGGTTGAGAGTGCTCGGTGTGTACTTGATGATCATGTGATCGCGATCCTGAAGATACTCTATAGCAGGCATTCGGGGTGAAGGCACCGCAAATTGAATGGGATAGCACCATACTTTCTTGAGGTGTGGTGGTGGCACTGGTGGTGCCGGTTCGGGAATTCCATGTTCTTTCAGCAGGACCATGTGACGTTCTCGGATTTTCTTCGTGTGCTCGGCTGACAGATGATAGATTTTTGTGCAGAGGGCTTCGACGCTGCCTTTGACTGTTTCCACCAGATGCGGCTCACACTGCCGCTTCAGATGCTGAAGGCGGTCCTGAAAATCTTCGTAACTAGCACCGACTGTGCGCCGCAGCCATTGGAATGTGTCTTCGACATTCCACTTGACAACTTTCTTACTCTCCGGCGGAGCCGATCGACTCTCGAGTATGTGCTTAGCAGCTTCGGCATAGCGCGACAGTTGTTTTCGTGCATCGCCAGTGAATTTGGGCTTTACGATCTTAATGGGGATGTCATTCATGATTTCGCGATACATCGCTGGTGAGACTTCGGGACTGCAAAGGCTTGGAAGGAGCGGATCTTGTCCGCGATCGATTACCTTTCGCTCAATCAACCACCGATTGAAGGAGTCTTTTGGCGCTTTGATGTTCTCGCGACGCATGCAAAGATCTTCATAGGTTTTTACCAATTTCATGGTGTATGCCGCTCGCAGAGCCTCGATTTCCGGATGTGGATGTGGTAACAAAGTCGGCGGTCGTTCAACGATCACTGCGTTTGTGAAGATCTCCAAGTCCCATGGTCCAGCAAGGACGAATTTTTTTAAAGGTGGCACCATACCGTGATGCATATCTTCGGAGGGTCGTCTTTTCAGACTCGGATGTGGCGGAGGGCCGGTTGGTTGAGCTCCAGGATGACATATCCCCAGAGGATCGGTTAGTGGATCGAAAGGCCGTTGCCCTGGCATTTCCCACAGTGACTCACCGGTAATTTTATTCCAGTAGTACGGTCGGTTTTCTCTTTTGGACCAGAATTTGCGCCACCCCTGATTGACGAGCTCTGTAGTCAGTTCCTCGCCATACACCGGCCCGTGTGAATTTGGTGGTCCTTGGGGTGTGTGTGCGCTCATTTCAGGCGGCGGACCCAGCTTCACTGGTGTAGATGGTGAGCTGCAGCTGGGTGAAGCTGCTCCAGCTAAAGGAGGACTCATACTGAGTATCGTGTTGTTAGCTGCGGCAGCGTCATTTTGGTTTTGTGGAGCTGTCAGCTGATCCCAGGCTGATTGTGCAGCAGCAGCTGCAGCGGCCGCAGCGGCAGATGTTTGCGGGGAGGATATTGCTGCTGCCGACGTGCTGGCTGCAATGTCATTCATTTCTGCTGATTGGTTGTGCTATGGGCACCTCTATGGTGGTTGTCGGCTTATTTGTTTTTGCTTACAGATGGTGTCGTTGAGTTGTTTTAGAAAATAGAAGGGTTTCTAAAAAGAATAATACAAATTAGTTCGATCCGACAGAACAGAGACGAAAATCTAAACGGAGTTTAAAAATTATTTTTTTTAACCAATCGCCTCTTAAATTATTGAAATTTGACAATCCTACCAAATGCATGAATGTTTTGTCGTATCTATCCCTTCAAATCACAAATTCACTGCTCGCATCTAATTTCTCAATGCAGCTATATGAAATCGGCCGATAGAACATCAGTCAATGATTTGTTTTTCATAAATTATCTGATCCAATGGCGCAACCATACCTCCCGCTGCCACTGCTGATAAATGACACATAATTTATAATCAACCGGTTGACAAGCACTACTCGAACTCGATAAATCACAACACTAACCAGAGACACAAATAATAAGCCCTACAACCTACATAACCTGCTCCCGGGGCAAGCAGCTGATTTGTACAAAGTTCCATTCCAACTTTCAACCATTGAACCTAACAACAACTATAGTTCACTAAAGATTAGGGAAAATAAAAATATAAACAAATTTTCTACCTACCCAAAGTGAGAGAGAGCCAAACCAAACATAGGAAACAACCACGTGCAAATTCTCATTTGTCATAGACCGGCCGCGACCAAGAGTCATCCAAGAAATCATGAAAACCATTTCGCCTTGTTTATCACACACAATCAGCAGCACTTGATATTTCCAGGACAGTATCCTCCACCCAGGATGCCCAAGTGGATAATTGCTGTTGCAATCGAGACAACGGCTGGCTGACGACTGTTTGACTACCACGATTTCCGAAGGGTTCTCCGCCGCAAAGAAACAACGGAATCCACACACAAAGTGGAAACATTAAAACACAGCCATAGGCTGAACGTGAACAAAAATTGTTGTTCGCGTTTTAATATCTGTTCGGTCTTCGGTGTTCGGTTTGGTTCGGTGGTGGTGCTCTGCTCAGAAGAAATCAAATAAAATTGAACAATTTCCATGATAAACACTCAGTTGAGTGCTATAAGTTGGGGCAGCAACTACACATGCGATCCACATAGCGCAGCCACGCAGGTGGATTTCGTGGAACCCAAGTTAATCGCACCCACGTCACATCAAACGATGTCGGGAGGAAAAAAGATATCAAAGGAAGCCCTCCCTAATATCCAGATTTCAAGTGATTTTCTGCTTTTCGAAGAAAATCTAACTAGAAAATAGAAACTAGTAAACAATACTTAAGCAGGTGGAACTCAAGTTTGTAGAACTAGTTGCTCTGTTTATGGCATAATATGCTCAATCTTGGTGGCTCTTGCTATTTCACTATTTTCGCCTACCTCTCTTGTTCCATTTTGCACATTCTGCTAACTGCTTTTTGTTTCTCGAAATAAATATTAAAACTGCGGAATCATAACAAAAATCAAATCAGATTGCATTGGGATGTCCATACGGTAGGGAGTCGCTGTTTTGCGTTGCATCCATTTCTACCGCCACAACGCAAATTCTTTAGCTCACAGTGGGGCTGGGGCTATGACGACAACAATATAAGAGGGGGTACAGTGTTCAACGCAGAAAAAAAATCTTTCTTTTCTTTTGCTCAAAAGGGCGGCAAAGCGAAAAATTTTCTAGAAAATAAAAATTACTCAGTTTCCACAATAAAACCAACATTTTGACACAAAATTCACATATATCTCTGGACAGCAAACATATTTCTTCAATTTTCCCGCAAAAAAATCTCATCATCGACGTTTTCACTTGCAAGAGGAATATCACCGAACCAAATTTTTTTTTCGTTTTGTAGAAAATTTTCATCAAAATTTTCAGTTTCAACAATTTTGTGAAAACTCACCAGAAATTCATGGAAATTTCAATTTACATTTAACACTGGCGAGTTACTATTCAACAATTTGTTGTATTTTGCAGCGAAAACATTACGAGCAGCATGGATTTACGATTTTTCACCAAACAAAATGAATTCAACGTCCGACACGAATGTTCGCCATTTGCAATATTTTTCCATTCTGTGTGTTGTTCGTTGGATTTTCTTCGGTCGGTATCTCGCTGGGAAAATTTGTATGCGTGTGTGGATTGTTTTCTCTCTATACATTGGTATTTTCGTTTAGTTGAAGCGAGAGGGCATTGAAAACAATGTGATGTTGATGCAGTCACTCTAATAATATTGACGTATGAATGAACGAAAAGAAGAGGAATCGAATGATAGATATGTTTATGTTCCACAATTGTGAAGTGTTGCCAATTCAGTCTCAGTGTCAGTGGTATATTTTTGGCTGACTCAAAATTAACCCATTTTTCTAAATCAGTTGTGTTATTAAATGACTCGTAAAACTTAACAGCAGTTACTTAAAGTTAAAATGTTGCCTGACATTTGTTGCTATACAAATCACCTTACAAAATTCCACGCCTGGTACCTAGCTTTCGCAGCCAAGAAATAAAAGGACTGTTCACATGAGTACGAATTGCGAACGACGCAGTAGTTTCTGAACTCATGTCATCAGTCTCATATTGGGGACTGATTCTGCCAGTTTCCTGCGCATCAGCACAAGTAAGAAATGGAAACATTTACGTAGCTTCCCCGTAATTCTTAACACTTGATCAAGATTTTGTTTCCTGCCTGAATGGTAAGTACACTTTCTTGTAAAATTAAACAAAATTGCTTCTTACTGAAATGCGTGTTATATTTTTCCTGAAAACATTTATTTCATAATGAAAAAACAAAGTATGTCTGTCTTACGGACCTTGCAATTTTAAGCAAAACTCTAAGCTAATATTTAAGTCGGGTTTGAACTTATTTACTAATCGCAATAGATTGAGTTTCTTGTTCGCCGAGTTATAGGACTCCAGTTCGTACAGAGTAGATAAGTTGACCAGCAAGCTTTCATTGAGCGACTTTTGTGGATTCAAATTGATAGCGCGTTCAAATAGATTGATGGCATCTTTCAGTTTGCCTCCGTATAGAAGACATACACCCATGTTGTTCAAAATCATTGTGTTTCCAGATTCTATTTGAAGAGCTTTCTGAAAGAGTAGGTACGCTTCTTGGAAGTCGTTCTTAGCGACAGCTATTAGTCCTCTATCCACAAAGTCTCTCAAATCAAGGTTCGTGTTGCTAGAATAAAAGACATATGAGAAACACATCGGAAAAAAAATCAGACAAACCTTTCTTTGAGTCGCCTTGCTTCGGAAAACTTCTGTTCAGCTCCAAAGATGTCCCCGATTTGCAGGTATATACGTCCCCAAGCCGAAAAGAGTGATCGCCGTTCTTCCTTGGATAGACTTGTTTTCTCTAATATCATTCCGCGGATGATGTCATCGACAAGATTGAACTTACGCATCTACAAAAGAGCTCATAGTACCCCTTGATAGACTACGTATATTTAACCTACCATAATAGCGCAATTTACAATCGAGTGCATAACCCTTATTTCACGGCGTCTCCAAAACTCACAGGCAGCTTCGTCATCGTTGAAATACTTCTTAATCTCATTGCAAATAGCATATAATTCAGACAACTTGTCAAGCGCTGTCTGGGCATTGCCAAAATAAACGGGCAACTCTGCCAGGAGCAGTCGAAATGAGAAACAAGCCATCGAACCTTTTTTGCCGTTGTGCATATCTGGATGGAACTGGAGCGATAAATTAGCAAAAATAAAAATACTCAAAATAAATAGATTGAACCGACTTCATAGTAAATGTCTGGACGAGTGAGATGATCAAATGCTTCAGCCTCCAGTTGAAGGAGCTCATACTGTCCCAATTTGGCTAGAAGGGCTAATCTGGTGAACCACAGCTGTAGGGAATGCGGGGTATGTTTCGCCGGCTGTCCAGCTCTTCCATATCCTAAGGATAGTTTTTTGTTAATCATTGCGTTGGGTACTATTTATTATTCCCTACCTTGTCCATAGACGGTCAACAAACGCCCGGTTAGGTTAACAGCCGATCGATAGCATCCAGCCACGATTAAATTTCTCAACCCTCGCTCATCCTGCGTCACATCGTCAACGTTTAGAATCTTTCTCTGCGCCAATTCAGCTTCGCCCAAATGTACAAGGACAGATTCTCGAATTGGATCTACCTAAAGAGGGCATACTGAATACAATGTCACATCAATGGTGTTTATCAAAACTTACTAAATCATTGGGAGACATAACGCCAGGCATTGTGAGGTGTGGCGGAATGCCAGGCTCAGTAAATGGGGGCTCCCAGAAACTCTTCACATCGTCCGAGACTTTGAGATCATCGTCGTAATCGCTGGTTTCAATGTACTCTGGATGCTTAAACGATCCGTTAAAGGTGGATGACATTAACGCTGCATTTTCTAATAAACAAGTATACAAATTACGAACAAAAAAAAATGCTATTTCGTCCAAACCATTCGTTTTAAGTTGTTTATCTTTTGCGGCTAGCTCATCGAAGAAACTTGGTGGATCGTTGGCAAAATACTGACTGAGACTTGGTCCACCAGGCGCTCCAGAGTTTTGATTTTCCATCACAGTCACAGCTTTTTATTTTTATTTTATCACAGAGAGCAGCAATTCAGTTTGCAAAATATTTTTCCTCTGATTTATTGACTTTCCTTTTGTTGACGTTTCTATTGTGTTTCGGTGAGAAGGAGAGGTTATCTTCGTTAAGTTTTGTAGATTTAAATGGATTGTGTTGGGTGGGGTATATTTGTTTTATTTTTCAGCAAAAGATGGAGCTTTTGGGACACAGTAGTTATAAATTTAAATCGAATGACTGTTAGCGAAATTTGTTATTTGGCGTTTTTTATGTGGTATTCGTTTGGGCTTCTTCAGATTCGCTCTCAGATTTCAGATTTCGTGTGGCTAATTGAACATATAAACGCACTTGCTCTTTTTTGTGATAATATTCGTGGGATTCGAATATGTGTAGCCTTCAACAATTTTCAAAGCGTTTTCCATTCACTGGTTGAATTTTAAATTAAAACATTCGAACATTTAAACATTGAAACAATTCGAAAATGATTGATATTTAAATATTTATGCATAAATAATTTACAAAAATAGATTCACCCGATGCAATGCCTTTCTTTGCTTAAGAACAAATTCGAGAAAACCTAAACGCGCTCCACCAGTTGTTGTCAAACTCAAGCGCACTTATAAATATTAGTATCCGAGAAAATAATCTAGATTCGCAAAAGTGCTCTGAAAACTGAAAAAGATTGTTTTTTTTTTTTTGTACCAAACGAACATAAAAACTGTTCTGAGAGCAAAAAAAAAGTGCTCTGAGAGCGCCCAATCGAATACCACATAACTCTTCACTCCCTTATACGCTATTCACACCGAGCCGAAAACCTGGTTTTCGCGAAAACACTCGAAAACTTCATCGAAAACAGAGTTTTCCCATACATATTTCAGTTTTCAAAACGAGTCACTTAAAGTCGTTTTCCACGAAAACGACTTCCAATCGTTGCGTTGTTGAAACAAACACAACTTTTGCAACATTCAGCAGAGCAGCTGACCAAACAAATGTCACAACTCACAACGAAAATAATTTTCCACACTTAATTGATGGACTTATATTATTTTTAAATGCTCTGAATTCATTTTATTTGTTAATTAATGTGATCGAAATTTGTAAACAAAATCGTTTACACAAAAGTTTCACGACAGCTGATTGAAATGTCAAACGAAAACTAGTTATTGTTCGGTGTGAATGCAACTTCGAGTTTTCGCTGTGGTGTGAAAAGGGTATCAATCTGTCAAATTCCCTGTTATTCCTCGTCGACCACGGTGAATGTGTGTGAGAGGCAGTGTTCCCACCGCTCGAAACTTATTTTAAATAAAAAGACATTTTGTTTTTATATTTTTGTTCGTTTTTATTATAAACTGTTTTTTTCTTTTGTTTTGTTTTTTTTTCTTTCTGTTTTATATTAAAAATATTAACATTACTTATTTACGTCGAATTGGTTTTTTGCTCTTTCATTCTCTCATTACAAAAAATAAAAAACACAGAATATCACTTATCATTTAAGAGTTGAATTGAGTTTTATCAGAGCGTGATAAGGGAAGAACAAAAAAAGAAAAGAAAAGAAAGAGAGGTTGGAAAAAAAGAACAGCTGGGCAGTTGAAATTTTATAAAAATTCTAAACTACCCCAAAGAAAGGTAAAAAAAAATCGTACACAAAATAATAAAATACAAAAAAAATAAAAAATTAGATCAGACTCTCGGTGGAATAACTACTTATTTATGAAAAGCCATCACCAGTTGGATCCAAAATCCATGGATAATTGTTTGGACATTCCATGCAAGTGAACAAACGGAGCGTTTCTCCGGGCAATTCCCGAGTGGTCAAGGGGCAGGCATTTGGCAGCGAGCAGTAGGGTTGTCCCTTGACGTCGCACTTCTCCTTCCATTCTTGGAAGTCCCTCAAGGAGTTTAATTCGGTGGGGTTTTGCATCCATTGAATGACCTGCATGTTGGTGACAAAGAAAACGTCATTACGTGACAGCATTTCTTCGATGAATTTGATCAATTCGTCGCGGTATTCCTTCTTCGACTTCAACCATGAAGCATGGAAATGTAGACCTAATGGAGCACGGTTGCTATTGTAGTGACGGTTGAAGTTGTGACGTAGAAGACGTCCGAATTGTTCACCGGAAGCGATGTTTGAGCAGGAGTCGACCATATGACAACCGGGCAGAGACTCGTCAAATGTTGGGTCATCACGACGATCCAATTCGTTCATGACCATTTCCCAAACGGCATGGCTACGGGATGGACAGTTGTGAGCGTTACCATTGCACTTGTGTGGCATGCGGTAGTACAGAGTGTATGGCCAGATTGGAACACGTCCCAGGGAAGCGGTAATGGAGGCATCGTATACGAAGAACTGATCGGCCATCATTTCAAATTGCTTGTTGCCACCAACGCGGAGGTATGGAGCACGAATACCAATGATTGTACCGTCAGTGACGTTGGCGAAACGTTCAACGATCAAGCGAGCACCGGCCATTTCAGCGAGCCAATCGTCATAGGTTCCATGGGTCCAGTAGTTTGGATCATCCTTGTGGGTTAGAGAGAAGATTGAGATTTCATGACCACGACGATGGAGGTCCTGCACGGCTGAGTAGTTTGTATATTTGTGATTAATGAAGAAGGTTCCCTTGATCGAGCAGCCGTTGGGGTTTTGACGTTGTCCATTGAAGATATCCTCGTACAAGTCGATGTTGTCCACGTTGACGGCACCGTTGAAGGTAATGGTTATCATTTGTGGAACTTGTTGTGGTTCAATAGCACCGGGAATACGAGTACCATCAGCAGAACAGAAACATTCTGGCAATACGCACTGTGTGGTATCACATTCTGGGGCACGGTTTGGATCGTCGTCAACAGCTAAAGGGGACATGTTAGATAATTGAAGCATGTGTCTTTTTGTATTTTTGACTTACAGCAAGCATTTTCGTCAGATTCATCCTTGCAGTCGGGCTTTCCGTTACAGAACAAATCCTTTGACAAGCACTCACCATCACCGCAGGACAGCTTACCATCTGGGCAGATGGGCTCGTCGGTCTTGAAGATGGGAAGAGCTAAACGGGGCTCTAAATGGAAGATTGGCAGTTAGATGTGTTCTAATACAACTGTGCTGAGAGGATTAGGATGGAAAAAGCATGGTGTATTGTAAAAAAAATAGACCCTCCACAGATTTTAGAATGTGAAAAGAGGTTATATGACATTTAAGAAATGCATTTATTCTACATAACCACAAAGCCAAATATGGAAGAAGAAAAATATAGTTGAAAACGAATCTTGCTATATTTCAATATTGCAGAGTTATCCCATGTGGATTGTAATTCACGTTCCACAAACGATTTCTTGCACCATCACCAAATGTTAGTACTACCAAATTAATGTGAACAAAGCACATACTGCCCGGGTTCCACTGCCCGCTAGATGAGTAGCGGCCATGTCAAACTCCGTATGAAAAAAAAAAATGAAATTTCACCATTTGCGCTAGACATCTAGCACTTTTTGTGAAATGTCAGTTTTTTTATATGGAGTTTGACCATTTGCGCTAGACATCTAGCACTTTTTGTGAAATGTCAGTTTTTTTTATATGGAGTTTGACCATTTGCGCTAGACATCTAGCACTTTTTGTGAAATGTCAGTTTTTTTTTATATGGAGTTTGACATGTCGCTATTCATCTAGCGGGCAGTGGAACGCGGGCATTTACTTCTCAATTAGTTTTAGTTCTACTACGGAGGATTGGGAATAGGGGACTTTACCAGGAGTATTGCAAACTTCTACGTTCTATAGCGGTTTCTTTGCTGTTCGAAATTCTCTACATGACTTCAATAATTCAACTACTGTCATTTAGTTCATCTTTCTTTAGTATATATATGCATATATATTTTTTTTGAATTTTTATTGAAGTGGCATTGTAAGCGTGAAGTATTGCGTTTACACGTATACCAACAAAAATATGTGAAAACAAAAATAATTACAATTTGTGTTCAATCCCAAACCAATTTGTTTTTAGTCGTTTTGTATTTTTTTTGCTTAGAAATGGTTTTCTATTTTTTCTACTTCAAAGTGGTATATTTTTCGTTAAACAAAATTTTTGTGTCCATGTTTTTTTTTTATTTTTTTGTGTAAACTTTGGTTTGAGACTTACTTTCTTTTTGATCGCAGTTTATTACTTTAGCCTTCCAGTCGCATGTCTGTTTATTAATGTCGAAGGCTAAGCCAGATGGGCAAGTGATTTGTTTCAGTCCAGATCTTGTACATCTATTTTAATTTTTGTTTTAAATTAATCTTTTGTTTTATAATAAAGAAGTTTAAATTATTTTAAATCGATAGCCCCTAACTTAAGAAAAAAGAACTTCCTAAATACATTTTTGGGGAATTACAGACGCAAAATAGAGGCAGACCCAGTTGTAGGTTGTTGTTAGTCACATTAGAAGTGTGTTTATATAAATATATATTTGAGTATATTTTGTTGTTTTTTTGAAAATGCATTCCACAGAAGAATAATAAGTATGTATAAAAATTAAAGTACAGGCATAGCAATACAGAGATAGGATATCATAGGATGATATGAATATTTTTTTTAGATATTTCATGACATGCCGAAACACAAAACACTTACTTTCAACTTTATCACAGTTTTTGACGTTTGTCTTCCAGTCACATGTCTGACGAATAACATCGAAACCTAAACCGGCTGGGCATCGTACAGATGCAAGTCGGGTAATGCCATTTTCGCCGGCATTGTCGCATCTATGATTATTGTGATTGGGTGTGATTTGATAATTATTTTTTTAATTTTTTTAAATAGTGTCTGGTTTGTGTAGAATTTTATCTTAAGCTTAAATTTTGTCTGTTTCTTAAGTTTCAAAAAAAAAAAAAAAAAGTTTCCAAGAGGCTAACAAAGTTGTACGTACCTTACGACATCACGACAATCGCCATCGGCTGACAAGCGGAAGTATTCATCGCCAGGCCTATCTGCGCATAGCTCATCGATTTGACTATCGTCGGGCTTGTCATCGTCTTGACGTTTTACACGCTCAGCTGCAGAAACTGTAAAAAAAAATACACATAATAATAATTTAATAAATAAATAAAAAATTAAAAAAATAAAAATAATTTTTGGGTATGTGTTATGAAGTAAAAGTGACAGTTCGTGTCAATCATAAATGTTTAGGTAATATTTTGAAATCTTAAGGTGTCTCCAAAGGTCAGTACCTATATTTCTGTAAAATCCGGCTGCTAATTTGCATTTCACACAATATTACCACAAGTTTCCCTTTCTGCGAGTCGCTTCTAGCCATCTAACTAAAACGCGTTACATAATCCCCTCATTGCATATTCAAATGAAAGCGACATCTTAAATAATAATCAAAATACCAGTTTGCCTACATTCGGCCACCTAGTGCTGTTATAAAATCCAAAGGCATTAAATAACATTCAACAAACTAGATTTTCATCTTCATCTGGCCGTGCTAACCCACTTTCGAACCGAAATAACTTACACCAACAAAAAGATGCAGAGACCACAAAAAAATCAAGTCCCGCATCACGAAGATGAGAGTGAAAATTTGTCCCACTTTGGTGCTGTTTTATAGTGTGAGCTGTGAGGTAAGGACCATCGGGCGATCATATCACCAAATTTACATAAACTTTTAACTTATTCGCTTTTTTTTGTTTCTTTGTATAATCGTGTGGTTTTGTTAATTATTATTAACAGCAATCTAGTAGATGTTGCAATGACACTTCTTTCTTCTTAAGGTCCAGAAATCTCAGTTGCGTAACTTTGACTTTTCATTTAATGCGAGTCTGATGATACCGATGTTGAACGTCATGAAAGGCAACATGCTAAGGAGTAACAACTTGTGTGAACTAATGCTGAGAAGTTTGCGCATTAAAACAAGTTTATGAGAAATTTTTGTTATCTACCCACTGTCTGAATAGCATACGGATAGGCATATTGGAAACTGGTTTAAGGTTTAACGCGTGTGGAGGCTTCAATTAGCTTTGAATCCATTGAAAGCAAGAACGACATCGCCCGACTTTTGGCTTAGCGTACCTAACAACATAATTCGATTTAAGTGTTTGCTGGATTTTGACGCAAGTTGGAAATTATGCGTTAATCAGAAAACAGTTAGATAAAATGTGTTGTCAAAACAGGTAGCATCAGCAACTGCCACATTGTAAAATCTCTTACGTTATTTTCCGCTTCATACTGTCAGAGTTTAAACTCATTGGCCACTGGCCATACCTGGCAAAAAGTAGAACGCAACCATTTGTAAAACTCAAAACCTGTTCCAACGGCAGCACATAGATATCGCGAAACTAGGGCTGCTAGAACTTTAATTGGCTAACAATTAAATGCTAGAATATAAATAGTTCTTTCTGTGCTATACGAGTTCCATTATATATATGTAGATTTGACAAAACTTTGACAGGTATGACAATTTCAATCGAATAAAGAATTGTTCTAAGAATATCTGTAAAAATAGTTACCAAAATTGAACAAGAACTGTTACAAGAAACTGGTACATTCTCGAATGCAATGTCAATCGAACTGTCATAATGGCTTGTCATTGTAAAATAGGTACAGTCTCTATAAGCTACCAAAAATATAATTCCCTTTCTTAACCACACTTAATTGTAATTCAAATATCGTGATCGTGCCATTAACATATTTCATTCTAGCGGTATTACAGCGAAGCAAAAGAAACTTCTTCATAGTTCTAGAACAATCACGGGTAAGCCGGTGTTTCTATGGGTTGAACAAGATTCATAAATTGTACCCCCACTTGCGGTTCTCTTCCACAATACCTGCATTCAATTAAAAGTGAATGTTGCCTTGTGGCAACTACAAAAATTTATATTTATTTATTCTTAAACGTGTTTTGCTCTTTTAACAAGCATTTTTGTGAATTAACGACTGAAGATGTCGAAGAAAACCTTGAATTTGTAATTCGCTTGATGCATTGCACATTTCAAAAAAGAAAAAAGAAAAAGAGACGTATTGTTGCTGATGATAATTATGGATCGAACTCGACTTGAACTGGTTTTGAGTGGCAGGCTTGCGAAATTATAAAATGTTACGCGTGTGGGGTCGAATGAATAATGAGGTGTGCATATCTGCTGTGTTTCCACCCAAAATGGCACTCTTATGCCACGTATTCACTGCACCAACAAAGGTAAGTAAAAGTTTTGTTTGTTTCTTAATTGCTTTTGCACACTTTTCACTCGGAACACATCAGATATGTAGTGAGGGCATTGAAATTGAATTTCCTACTCTCTTTCACTAAGTAAATATCCGCAAATGTTATGCAAGCTATATCGCTGGATAGTGCAACTTTCCAACCAGTTTTTTATACATTTTTTTTTTCTGTTTAAAGTCTCTATGCTCCTATCTTCAACCGGCGGCGGTTTGAAAATTATCACTGTCACATTTTTTGAACACACTTGTCACTTTTACTTTTTTTTTTGTACACTCGATTTTCTTTTTGTAAATCATTTATCATTATATTATTAGTTATGATGTTGTTGTGTTTACTTACCAAATGCTAAACATACTAAAAACACACTTAAAAGCGGCAACACACGCGCCATCTTGCGTATGTGCGAATTTCTTTGTTCTATCTGTCAAAATTAAATGAATAAATGCAAAAAATAAGTATTTCTGTTAAATAAATATGTCGTGGGATTATTTTGAATTTACATTTGAAAAAATAAACGTTATCCGTGTGATACTGTAAACGAGACGGCTGTAGTTGCTCAATACACAGTCACGCTTGTACTAGGTGTTGGCTAGTAGGGTGAGGTTCTATTTATTAAGGCCTACATAATCCAAGTGGGGACCTGGCCATCTCCCACCAATGCCTTCGAACACCGATTTCTTTAACTGAGGAGTAGGGATATTGTTTTCTTATTTGGCCCGTGCCAGTTTTACCTGCATGGAAGAGTGGTGAGTTCAGTGTAAAAATCAGGAAAGTTCCCCTACATTTTATACTTCTCCTGTTAAACTTATGTTATTCATGGAAATGTGTGGAACGTATGTCTTTTCTGACTTCGCATTGTTACCTACCTGTGTGCAGAATGCAGATATTGATCAAGCATACATGCATAAGATAACTACCATGGCTTTGGTTCAACTTTGATCTTATACTTGATGTGCAGAAGAAGTATTGAATAAGGAAGAAAAAAAAAGAAAAAAAAAAAAAAAGAGAAGAAAAGAAACGACAATGCGCGTCGAGCTTTGTTATCCAAACAAAAGAGTTTGTATCATTTGCATTATTTGTGGTAGGTGTGGTGAAATTTTGAAATTTCTTGACACAAACAATTTATGGTAAATATGCGAATGCGACTCGTTGGGGAGAAACAATCTTAATTCAGCCAGCGATTCATTTATCGTCTCCATTGATGAAAAAAAGGAAATTTCTGTCTTAGTGGTTAAACATTTAGAAATCCTAGTAAATCATGTTTAAAACACAGAGTTGCCAAATTATTGTCCAGTAGACCAGCAAATCTGAATTTGGCAATAACGATTTTCGATGCCCAACAAAGGAAGGTATAAATATAATTATTGAAGTGCTAATATCGAGCATAATATCTGCAAACACTTGAGTTTAGTTTTGCAAGGTCTTAAACAATTTTTATCCACGCAAATGTGTTAGGGGCTTTAGTTTTCGTCTTTGAAATGTGTTTTTAGAGTAGCACATAATTAGTGTCCCTTACGTTTGTCTTAAAAACAAAAACACGTAATGAAGTTGGGGACCTGTGGCACCACCGTTATTTTTTACTCATTGGAATATGTATATACAAAGTTACCAAATTGATGCTTTCCAGCACTTCCGGAAGCCATTTTTTTCTGCCAGAAGTTAAAATGTAATCAACTATTGATTTGTTTGTACTTGCTCTAATCGTTATCATTAGGTCTGTTCCTTTATTTTTCTACTAAGAATGGAAAAGACTGTCAAAATGGCAGTGGTGGGGATAAATTCTGTCACAGAGAGAGAGAGACGCTTTCGAAAAAGTTAAGGAACGCTTTTGTAGTAATTTATGAAAAATGACAGGCACATAATTCAAATATTCAAAAAATTGTACGAAAAGTCTTTAAAATGTCTGATAAACGCGGGGAATTTGTTAATTTACTAAGAAAATTAGTTATATCATTTATGTTGAACTTTATTTTGATGAATGCGAGTATGTGGAAGAGAAAAGAGGAAAAAGGGACACTGGATGAAGAATTACAAGGAGGAGATTATTCCCTGTTCCAGCAAAAAGGAATTTCGTTGCCATTTTCGAAAGAATTGCTGGGAGAACATTTAATTTTATTTTGCCGCCTGTTAATACCATTTTAATATGCAAGAAATCAAAAAATAATCCACACATATGCCAAAATGGACAACAAATTTCAAATCAGCTGTTAATTGTAAGGTGACTGACAGATTTTCCACTTCTTACACCAAGAAATTTGTTGAGTAAAATGTCGTAAGATTCCCAGTGGAGGGGTAATATATTGCTCTCTCGATGACGTTCTCTTTTACGAATTTTTTCGAGTTAAGGAACGGCACTGAGTAAAAATTCGTAAGAATTCGTAAGAATTAGTAAAAATTCGTAAGATTTAAAAGTAAAGGAACAGACCTATTATTCCTATAATATATTGAATATGGTCGAATAAAATACGTGTTACATATTTTTCGCACATTGTTTTTCCTGCTGTCACTTAGCGCCAGTGACACCTATTTGTTACTGCACAACCAATTCATCTCAAGCTATATGCTTTGTGTGACCATGTACCATTAATCTTTGTAATAGTTCACCAGAACTCCTGAAAGAGTTTCTCAACTCTATTTATTTAATCAGCAATTAATCGAGCTTTACTAACAACTGGTGAAGTTGAGTTCCAGAAAAAAATTAGTAAAAAAAGTGCATTATGATTTATTTTTCAATGAGAGCCTGCTGTTTGAATTTATTTTCTTAACTTCAGTGTGCTGTCAAACAAACAACTGATAATAGTTGTTGTTATATTCCGCATTGAATGCTTTTTTTACAAATTCAAGTTTCCTTAAAATACATAGCATTAGTAACTTCGAAATGAAAGAGGTCCACAAAACTGGAAACTGCAAAGCATATAATTAAATTGTCGTTCGTATTCAATAAGCAAAGTTCTTGTGCAAATCGATTATGCAGCCCAAAAATTAACGTGTATAAACATATACGTTGCTTGTCCTCTAAAACGTTAATTAAATCACAATTACCTATTTTTAATACTTCTCTCAATTATTCTGGCATTCGACTAATAGACTTTTCATGCACCACCTTCTGTCCGCAAACATGATTCGTGTACCTATTTCTTTTTCGCAATTGAAATACGATTAAATCCAGGTAAAATACCAGTCTTGTACGCATGTGCTACCTGCTACTAATAGTAGGTACACGTATACGTTGGCACCACAAATTCCAAACTTCTACGAAACCGGTAGATTTTCTTGTTTCTGCAATCGGAGACAAGGCGAATTGTATCTATTTTTGGATACTTTCAATTGCCAAATATTTAAATGTTTTTTGCTTTATCTTTTCATTTTCGAAAATGTCAACCATTAAAGCGAACCGTGGGATGCAAACGAGTTTTTTTAATTATGTTATTAGAGCTCTAGAGATTATTTACGTTAAATTAGTAGAATACCACAGATATCGGTGTCATTTCGAAAAGGATGACGAGTTATGTCATAAATACTTGTCATTGAAGAAACCAGAGCGAAAGTGTTTAGTACCTACAATAAAAATGATTTAAAATGTCAAAGTGACTTGACATTTGACCGTTAAAATGTACAAAAAAAAAATCGCAACCTCGCTTAACTGATAAATAAAAGTGATTTCCCCATATTCGAAACAAAACGGAAGAATGTGAAAATGGTTTGCATGTAACATTACCTTGCACAATCCGGATGTAGGTACTAGATTATTTTCAGCTTTTGGTTTTTCTGTTTAGCATTTGGTTTCCAAGTGAAAAATTGATTGATCACACATAATTGAACTGAAGATGTGCATCACGGATCACGGTACAACGTATAACTTGTTTCACAATGTAGCTTCCTTTTTTTTTACAATTGGTTTTGCACAGATATAAAAATGAAAGTGTGCAGATGTGATTGGTTTTTTTCGCCTCTATGTATGAGCCGTAAAGGTAGAGTTTTAATTTGACGTTGTTGCGAAATAAAAGCGATGAAAAATTACCTTTACGTCGCCATTAAGGCACATTTGATCATTAGTCGATTAAGAGCTGGCGTTGATGGTAATTTGCACATTGACATTTGTGTGAATGACCTTTGGAATAAGCTTTGTATTCAAATGAAATAAAAATACATGCGCCATAGCAAATAGTACTCGTTTGTTTTACGAGTGCAAATGTTTATAATGCAAATGGAAGCAGGAAGTTTCTGTGACAGTTATTGGCGATGTTATTGCGTTTGCATATTTAAGAAAAAGAAATCAATCGAAATGTCTTATCTCCCATCAAGACATTCGGACTTTATAGCCAACAGAGTTGTAAAAGAATGCAATACTTTAGTATTGCATTCGCTGAAGTCGCAGTCATTTGATTGCTTATTGCAACTTCAGTAAAAATACTTCATAGCAGTACTATTACTTCAAATTTTAAATCGCAGTCTATTTTGAAGTCTTAAGTGAAGAAATCAGTTGATGCAGTCAAACGACTTGAAGTCAAAAGATTGCATTACTTTTTGATTGCTTGAATTCTTTGAAGTCTTTTTGAAGTCTTTTCCATTCTTTGCATTCTTTTAGTCATTTGAATGCATTCAATGTATTGCAGTCTTTTGAACGCTTGAAGTCTTTTGATTGATTTGAATTATTTTTTCTTGTAGTTTCGTGCACCTCTACATTTTTAAACTTATATTTTATATCTGAAATGTGAATTTTAAAAACTCAAATCAATAATAGGTTATGTCAAGAAAAAATAATTCAAATCAATTAAAAGACTTCAAGCGTTCAAAAGACTGCAATACATTGAATGCATTCAAATGACTAAAAGAATGCAAAGAATGGAAAAGACTTCAAAAAGACTTCAAAGAATTCAAGCAATCAAAAAGTAATGCAATCTTTTGACTTCAAGTCGTTTGACTGCATCAACTGATTTCTTCACTTAAGACTTCAAAAAAGACTGCGATTTAAAATTTGAAGTAATAGTAGTTAATTGAAGTAAAAAGATTTCAAAATAAGTCTTTTTAATCAAATGACTGCAGTACTGTACTGATTTCATTTTTTTACAACTCTGATAGCCAAGTTTCAAGCTTCCGTTCTTGCTTACGTAATTGTTTACTTTTCTGTCAGGTGTGACATATTAATCTACTCAATACATCTCCTATTTCAGCACTGTCACCCGTTAGATAAAATACAGTCATTGCCAAGAAAGTTGTACACAATACATTGAAACATCTCCTTTTAGGTGAAAAGGAAATTCTTTTGTTCAGCGCTTTTGAAAGAGCGCTTAAAACACAAGTGTGGATAATAACTTTAAAGAAGACGTCCAGATATACCATGCATCTTCATAAAAAGGCCGCTTGCAATTTCAGTCACGTTATTCTCGGCCAGAAATAAATGGCCACACGTCGCAAGCAGTATAGTTGTTTTTGTCTCTATTTACATTGCGATTGTTTAAAATGCACGACACTATACGGGCTATGCGGCCATCGCCAACAATCAGAAAGAAGAATGAAGAAACCGCTCATATACTTTTGCCAGTGGGGTGGGGTCAGTAAACTCTTCTTTTTTTTATTCTAACACTGCGCTGCGCACTTTAAATGACAGTACATTCCGTGTGCGTTATTCTCTCTTTCTAAAGTTATTTTTATTGTTATTCGTCGCCATTGGAATGACTGCTGAGGTAAGTGGATAGAGTGGAAAATGAAAATTACATTTCTTATACTGAATGTAGTAGAAAAATAGAAATTGTGACAGTTTTAATTTTAATAAACAGATATTTATCTCGTGTTAAAATAATCCATGTATTCGTCAGCTATTTTTCTAGTTTGCATTGATATTTGTCATAGCCGTTTTTGGGCTTCTCTATACTTTCTATACACGATGTAAGAGGTTTCTATTTGGCAGGTCTTTACAGCTGTCAGAATGAATATACCTACAGTTCTGTCAGAAATAGATTTTTTTTTTAAAATCAAATTGGACATTCACAGAAATGACGTATACGTGTTTAAATAACAAACAACAAAGAAATTGATCAGCAATAATAAATTTTAGGAAATTCATGACTCAATTTCAAAGGAAATGGGTGCGTTCCGTAGAGAAATTGTGTGGCATTTCACTTCAAAAGTATAAATTAAAAACTGCACGCCAATTTCTCCCCCAAGGAAAAACCATGTACAGAAGTTACCTGCTTGACATAAATATTTGTACCCATCGCATTTTATAAAAAAAAAACCTAACGCAGATTATGAATGTCATTTACCAAAATAACACCAACATTGCACAATACAAAAACCTGTGAAAAAAAAAAGACAGAAAACAGCTGAGTTTGTAGCAAAAAGTAATCTTCCACATTCATACCTCATTCAAATGCAAATTTTAATTTTAACCAACATTTACATAAGGTGTATACTTTGTTTTTTTTTCCTACTCTGCACTCAGTGAATCGGGATAGTGGGTCTGGCGATGTCGTTGCTGTTGCTGTTGACCTTCTTGACCTCCGCGATTAATGGAAAGAGCAGGGCGAGTTCGTACACTTGGTACACGATGGAAGCGACCATTTAATCTGCCTGTCAAATCAAACAGATAAAGTGCTGTGTATTTTGTATGCCATAAAGTAGGTTTACACTTGGAAAATGGGTGTCAGTGACTGTGGTTCGTCGTAGTCATTAAAGGGAAATTAGATATACAAAAAAAGAAAAACAGGAAAAGGTGTTGACTGTGTTCGTTTGTCCACAAATGATTTAATGCAAAACCGTGATACAGTGGACTTGCAATAAAACTGTCACTTCAAAACTTTACTCAATTTTTTCGCTGAATTTAAACAGCATTTTTATTTATTATGGTATTCATTCTCCAAAGAAATACTTATTTAGCTTATAGAGTATTTGGTGGTAAGAGGAGTTTAAATGGAAAGATTTAAAGGTTTCACTCTATCGCACACAGTTAAAAGTTTACCTAAAAGAGCAAAGCAGGTTGATTCGCATTTCGTTCGATGTAAGCTCCCCGGAAGAAGATTTTGTTTGCTTTCGAGTTCTTCTGAGAACCCAAGGCGACATATTTCAAGTGAAGTGGTGAAAGCTGCTTTGAATTGTCAATAACTTAATGTAAGTTTTTGTAATATCACACATGGTCAAAACTATTATGTAATATTGTTATCGATGTATTGGGAAAACAAATGTTATCGACATGTGACAGATGACAAGAACCACGTTTACGCAAATTGCAAGAGGTTGTCTTCAGCTTCCTTCTGAAGCCAACCTCCACCGGGACAAGTTAAATTTTATAAAGAAATATACTGTAGAACAAAAACTCTGTTTTATATTTTCATTTCCCTACAACGAAGATCGATGGATTTTATGGCAAATGCAATAAGATTTGCGGAAGAACAAAATGCGAATATGTATGTCATTTATGATTCCTTTTCAGTTTTCTTTTTAATGTTCTTCCTAATCATGTCAATCTTCTTTAAAACCCTCAAAATGCGAACAAGGAATCTTAAAATGTATATATATTTTTCCCGCATAAGAAATAAAGATGTATATCCCGACTAGCAAGTTGACCTTCAAACAAAGGTAAGCAACTTATGAAGAACAACCGCGAACTTTAGGTCCACTTACGAATTCTTACCACGAAAAACCTAACCCCTACCATCATCATCCTCTAGATTAGCATCAGCATCACGTTGCTAAAGCACACCATCCAACTCATACGTTTGTTGTGTGCATAATCTCAGAGCGAAATCTCACCGGCAATTGCCACAAAAGTTGCACCTTAATGTTACGTACCCCCAACTTTGAAGCCAATCCCATATACCCAGCCACTTTGAGTTCATCCAATTATGCAAGATTCCTATCTCGATCGCATTATGGTATTTCACGAGGTTAAAATGTTGGATGAGTCGAGTGTGTTTTCTTTGCCATTTCGCTGACAGTGACTGTCATATATGTAGGTAGTAGTTACCTGCATTTGTTTCAACCGCAATGGAGCTACTTAAATGTCTCCAGCAACCATGCAGCCACTTCTGCGGCGTTGTAAAGCTATGGCCGTTCCCCCCTTAGTAATCATTTGAACATGAAGTGACAGAATGAACAAAGAATTGATTGCGATTTGCAGAAGTAATTTAATTAAACACCGTCGCATGTCTAACAAGGTTTTAGTTTACAGATTTTATATATTTTCTAAAAAGAACTTTCTTTTATGACGTTCACATTCGGAATGACGTTATGCAGGAAGTCAAGAAACTAGGTACGAGTACCTAATGGCATAGCCTTGGTGGTGTGGGTGCAGTACTGCAAACTGCAATTCCCGGTTCTTTGTGGCAAGCATAGAAATATGAGAAATGGAAAAACAAATTAATAAAGAGAATAAAACTCACTTCACCTATGGCATTCAACAGTTTTTAATTGCATGCATAGAAAAGTCAGTGAATGATTTATTCAGAAAGAAATATACAGATTCGCTGGTGGGATTGTCAGACAATGTTGTTGCTCAAGATGGTTGTTATAAGCTTGCTTATGTATATTACAATTCTGTTTGACTGTAACGACCAGCAGGAGTGTTAAGGTCATGGTGAAGAGTTAAGGTGTATTTTTAGCAATCAATCAGTGCGCAACGCGAGCATGTTGTCGAATTTCTATTGCTTTGGCATTTGAAGATGACATTCGAGCTGTTGGAAAGGTTAGATTGAGAAAAATACTCGCACTTCAAAGTCAAACAGAACATATTAGATGTTTTGTAATAACAGAAAAAACAATGGCTGACAGATTGGCATACGAGAGCGAGAGTATTAATTAACGTCAATTGGAATTGCTGCTGTTGGGACCAAAGTTGCTGACACTCTTATTCAGAGGTGTTTCTCGTTCTAGAACGTTGATATTCAAATTTCTGTTTATGTAACGTGCCCCAAACTACAGCCAATCCCTAAGAATTTCTAACTCGATCAAGGTTAAGGTCGTCCACTCATCACAACTCTTCTAAGACGATTAACGGAATTGATGGAAGCCCATTAACACACACGCCTAGTTGTTGAATCTTTTTCAAATCAATGAAAAAGAGAGAGAGAGAAATAGAATATCACAATTAACATAATAGCCACTTGCCATTCAGAGATAATAAGTGATCTGCGTCAAACACTACCGCAACGTCAAAAGCTTTTTACATTACAAAATTTATCGACTTGCAAATTGATTTCATAAATTATTAATTTATGTTCATCCACTTTGTTATAAGACGCTTTACATGCATTCTTGCGTAAATTTGACATTTAGCCTCTAGTTCGGGTACATCCTCCTTCGCCACCTGGGTTAGCCAATATACGTATCTCCCATGGCAGCAATTTGTTTGGATAAATATTTATGGCTTGCAAAAACGTGGTTACATAATAAACTTTTGAATATATTTGCCACATCGAGATGGGTCCATCATAATAGCCAACTATAATTGCTTGCCAAAAAAATATTCATTTTGTAATAGATTATCTGTGACGGTTAGATGCATTCCCAGAAACGCTTGGAATACTTTTTTTTCATTTGAAACTGGTTTTGATTTTGGCTGTTGGCTGTCTCGTGGTGAGCATCTTATTATTACCATTGAATTGCGTTTGTAAGATTAGTTCTATGACACTGATTGAGGGATTATTGATTTGGTTTATTATTTAAGAATATTTCGCGGGTGTGTTTGCAATTTGAATAGCAAAGTCGTGCAAATTAGTTAATAAATGTTAAGCTGGAAGATAGAATTTATAAGAAAAACAAATTTATATGCGTTGACATTTAGGGTGTATTATACTAATGACATATTTGTTAAAATATGTATGTGGGATAAATTTGCAGAAAATTTCCATAATAATAACTTATTATTAATACCTAAGTAATGCGACGTTTGTCCTAGAATTTAAAATATGTAATAATAAATTAAAGAAATGTTAATATGCAGCTGTTTTTAGAAAGAGATTCAAGGAACTCGACATTTTGCACACTTTCCGGTTTCAAAACAGAAAAAGAAAGTGAATCCGCCACACTCGTCCCCAATTTAAAGAAGTCAGTTAACAAAGAACGTCAAATTGCATACACAAAATTAATATAACTGCTATGAAAACTACTACTGCTATACACCTATATGCAACTACTGTGTAAACGCAGAGTTTATTTGCTAGAAGGAAGTTAAAGTAAAAATAAAGTAAAAATTGTAATCTAGTTCATGTAAATCAACCGTAATGCACTAGCTATTACGGGACTTTATTTTGCATTTCAATGTACAATGTAAACGGCTTTAACGGAAGAAATAAGAATATTGTCCGATTCCGATGAACATTCCCTTAGTCAGTGCTGGACGGTAGCTATTCCTACAAAGAATTGACAGATGAGTTCCAATAGAAAAACACACACAATTCCAAAGATTCAGTTTTCTTTTTTCTTTTGACAACCCTGAACCGTATCCCAACGATAGCCATTGACATAATTTATATCACAATTTCAAGATTTTGCACCGCTGTCATTTATCTGCCTGACATAGCCATTTTCGGTCAAACAAATGTCTACTTGCACCTCCATCAATCAATATTTATTTGCTGCTCCATATTTTAACACTATACAAATGAATACAAAAAATATTCTGCAAAAAAAAAATACCGATTAAGATAAAAATCGAAAATGTCAAGGTGATCTCATGGCGGTATATGGAAAATCTACATCTCCTCAACGCCCCCTTACATCTACTACTACCAAAACCCCAAAAAAACGTATACAAAACTGGTTTATTTTACATCTCTTTTTTCGGATTCTTTAAGTCGGGGGATCGCATTAATTAACCACTAATAAATATTCGGCTTATAAATTGTAAATTAATTTACAAATCATAGAAACAAATCTGGACCCCCTATTCTCTTCGCCTATCTTTCGCTTTGGACCAGTTTGATGCGCCATCTTGCAATCAATTTCAATCAAATTTAATTGCTTGCGTGTCCACCATTTGCATTTGATTTTGATTTGGTGTTTCATTGAATCGAATTAAATTAAATACGAAGAAACTGATAATTAAAAAGTGCATATTAATACGAAACGTGAAATCAAATCGAGATGAAACTATTACGCATTTATTTGTCATCTATAGAAGGTAAGGTACTAGAGGTAGTAGTATAACGGGTGATTTTTTAAGAGGCTTAGAACTTTTTTTAAAAAAAGAACACAAAAAATTCGAAAAAATGAATGAAATATTTATTTGAATCGATAGTTTGAACCTTGCAATTTAATGTTTAAAGATAATTTCATGCAAATGTTGACCGCGGCTGCGTCTCAGGTAGTCCATCCGCTGAGTCCAATTTTGGCATACTCTTTCACACATATCGGCCGGTATCTCACGAATGAATGCATGGATGTTGGCTTCCAGTGCGTCAATCGAAGCGGGCTTGTCCCTATACACATTAGCCTTGACATACCCCCACAAAAAATAATCTAATGGTGTCAAATCGCACGATCTAGGCGGCCAATTGACCGGCCCGAAACGTGAAATTAACTGTTCACCAAACTCGCCTTGCAATTGCGCCATTGTTTCGCGTGCTGTGTGGCATGTGGCACCGTCTTGTTGAAACCACATATCATGCAAGTCAAGAACTTCCATTTCGGGCAAAAAGAAGTTTGTTATCATCGCTCGGTAGCGTTCACCATTGACAGTAACAGTGCGATTCGCATCATCTTTGAAGAAATATGGCCCAATAATGCCGCCGGCCCATAAACCGCACCAAACAGTGGCTTTTTCGGGATGCATTGGTAGCTGTTGCAATGCTTCTGGCTGATCTTCACTCCAAATGCGGCAATTTTGCTTATTTACGTACCCATTCAACCAAAAATGAGCCTCATCGCTGAACACAATTTTTCGATAAAAAAGCGGATCCTCGGCCAGCTTTCCAAGAGCCCATTCACCAAAAATTCGGCGTTGTGGTAGGTCGGCTGGCTTTAGTTCTTGCACAAGATGTATCTTAAAAGGCTTTATGACAAACGTCAAATGTTTTGGTGTTATTGCAAATAAGTGTAAATCTCGCTCAGATATCGATATTCGCAAAATTGAGCTGAATCTGAAAAAAAGTGCTTTTTCTGTCCCAATGGAAAACGACATTAGAAGAGAAAATTAATGTTCTATTACTATCATTGCATAAATATTTTGGAAGACGGTTTTAGGCCGTTAAATTGGGGAGGACTTAAAAAGTAGAGTATATAGATTCGAGAGGTATTCGAATCAGACCACCATTGTCGGGTCTCTTTTCGTCTCTCAAACCTAGGCCTAGCTTCTCACAATCATTTGTTTTGTGTGAGTTTTTCAAGTTTGAAAGGAATGGAAGGGATCTAACATTTTTTGCCGACTCCAAACGGATAACTGAGAAGCTCTTTCAAGTCAGTTATACTCTCGGATGTTTCTCAGACGTTCACGAGATGTGGCGCAGTGGGAAAAAACCCTAAGTTGGAATTTGGGGTTTTGCGGGATTCGAACGTCGGACCCCTCGCTTAGTAGTTCAACACACTAACCACTAAGCTACTGCGCCTGGGGAGGACTTAAAGAATATTCGAAAATTATGTGAACACTTTGGTAGCAGGTGGTATCAAGTTGCAATCACTTATCTGGGGTTAGGTTTGACGATATGTATTTTCATTAGCGGATTAGTGGATCGTGGGTATACTTTGTGGAATGTGAATATAGTCGGACCTCTGACAGTTCGCGTCAAGAATGTTACAGTTTTCGGAAACGATTTTCTTATCTCTTTAGAGAAATTTGAACCCATATTTTTTGTATTCAGCAGCCTGGTAAATTAAATGTAATGCTTTGTAAAAAAAAGTTGAAATAAGCCTCTTGCTTTTCATTGATTTGTTGGCTGCTTAATAAAATCACTGCTATTTTTTTATGGATGGACATGATCGGACAAACCAGTTAAACAATTTCTCGACGATTCCACGCCTTGTCAGGTCTCTGTACCTGTCCTCCTTATCTCTAATGTATATATCATCCCAATCATAGCTTTAAAACAAAACCAGCTTCAGCTCGTCAATTAATGTTAAACATTCAACGAATCCCAAACTTAGCACCGCTATAAAAATGCTGTTTACCAATAATTTTACCATTATGGTAAACCAAAAAAAAAAAAAAAACAACAAAAAACATTTATGGAGTTTTGTAAGCCCCAAACTGAAATTCTCTGCACCTTGTTTTTTGTTTATGCAATCTCACGACTCTTCCGCGGTATCAACCCACCATTATAAAATTTGGCAAATTTCCATGGAACTCATGAGCCATGACTCAATAAGAGAGACACAACGTTGGCGTTTCAATTTATTTTTCAATTTTGTTTGGTGTTGTTTCAATTAAGCATCCAAAAGAACTTCAAATTCAACTTGAATTATCGGGGAGTGCCTTATAGTAGAGACAGAAGAGGAAGATGCGTCATCTACGCCAACTAAAATTTTATGACTTCCGTCAAAATCGCATCTCTTATGTAATTCTTCTACAGCAACTTGTAACTTTTGTTTGACTTCAATAACTTGGCAACTTCTTACTGCATAAACAGATTAATCTACAAAATGAAGATAATCGATGAATATAAACCGCAAAGTTGTTAGCACCGTGCCATCAGATACAGGTTGTGGTTGCTAAAAAAAAAAATACAGGGATCTTCGTGAAATTTCCTTACATTTAGCAACATGAATATGGATATATGTATCTTTGCACGCTAAAGCCTCATGCGCGACGCGTCGCTTATAGTCCAACGAATAGGAGTGAAAGTAAAAATGGATATATATTTTTTTGCTGTTTTGTTTTCGGGAGGGGAGAAGAAAACTTATTGACTACGAGTAAGCGGACATCGAGGGGTTGTTATAAAATTACAAAAACAAAGCCATAATGTTCTCTTCTTCTTTATACCCATCGGCGAATTCATGAATCGTTAATAAGCGAAGACAGCGAAAAGAAAAATATACGATGATCATAAATACCGTCTCCAGATTGGATAAGAGCAATCAATGGATTAAATAAAGTATATTACCTCATGGCTACCTGTCTTTTAGTTTCAAGTTGGTTTCACTTTTGTGAATCGGGCTACAACTTTTTTTTTAGCCTTGATTGCCTGAGGAATTACCATCAATTTGGTTGATTAACATTGCCATGTGGTATTAAATTCTTAGCAAAATTATAATTCTGTACGACTCTGTGAGTAATTTTGACGAACATTTTTCTGAGGTAGATTGATGTTCATCCCACATTAAGTTGAGGAATAGTTTATAGATTTAAATTTGAATTAAAAATAAAATGACGCATGGCTTTACAATGAAAATAATCTATCAACGTCGAATATTATGTTGTGCCATTCAGTGTCTGTCACTGGGGAGGGTATATGAGCCTCTTGAACATTTTTTACCCACGTTGCATATTGTAAACCTGCGGTTATTGGGAACAAGTGTATGCATATTCATCAACATAGTCTGGGACATAATCGCAGTACACATCGCATAACTTTTGTCCAGCATTTGGTAAGAAATATTTGGGAGATTCTGCATAAAAAAAAAAAATAGTAGGCGCAACAGGTCCGGAGGGACCCTAGGCCCAGCTTCTCACAACCATTCGTTTTGTGTGAGTTTTCATTTTTGGAACGAATGGAAGGGATCCACAATTTCATGCCGACTCCAAACGGCTAATTGAGAAGCTCTTTCAAGACAGTCATACTCTCGGATGTTTGTCAGACGTTCGCGAGAGGTAGCACAGTGAAAAAACCCTAAGTTGGAATTTGGGTTTTTGCGGGAGATTCTGCATACGACCCTCATTATTCCAACTCATCATCCTCCTCTAGGAAGCAGAAACATGTATATTAACGAGGGCGCATAAAGTCATTCTTGGTCGTATGGAACCCAAATTTCTTCAAATTTCTTGGAGTGAGCTTACGTTCCCTTTGCGTTGACGGGACTTGAAAAAAAAAAAACTAATTTGAACAGCGAAGTAAGCGAGAAGTACATATATCGACATGGACAGGAAAATGTAATTCAATCGCTAAAATTGGTTGGAACACTTAGAGTGATGGACACTAAAGCTCCAACTTTTGATTTCATCCATGTAAGGGGAGGCCTATTCCATCAAGGTCGGTAAAGAACTCACCAAAACTTTCGATGTCAAAAATGGATTTAGACAAGGCGATGCGCTGTCATGCGACTTCTTCAACATCGTTCTTGAAAGAATAGTGCAAAACTCAAACGCTAACACCAGAGACACTATCTTCCAAAAGTCCGTCCACCTACTCGCCTATACGCCGACGACATCGACATAATCGGCAGAACGCAGCGTGATGTCAATGGCGCGTTCGTGAGCATTGATGGGTTTGGCGGTCAATGAGGGCTAGACAAAATATATGCTGTCATCAAGAAAGGACACCCAACACCGACGTCTTGAACAGAATGTCTCTATAGACAGATATAACTTTGATGTGGTAAAGGACTTTGTCTACCTAGGTTCCGCTATGAACTTAGACAATGACACCAGCGCTGAGATTAAACGAAGAATAACTCTTGCCAATCGCTGTTTCTTTGGGCTAAGAAAGCAATTGAGTAGCAAAGGCCTCTCTCAAAAAACTAAAGTGACCCTTTATAAGACCTTAATCATCCCAGTTCTACTTTATGGTGCAGAGGCATGGACTCTATCAAAAGCGGTTGAGGTTACTCTTGGTTACTTCGAGAGGAACATTTTTCGAGTAATTTTCGGTGAATGGAGGAGGATATACAACGGCGAACTGTACGGGCTATATATCGACATCGACCTAGCCAGAAGAGTGAAGGTCCAACGACTGCGGTGGCTGGGTCCCGTGGGACGGCGCAGTAGAGGAAGACCGCGACTCAGGTGGCGCACGCAAGTGGAAGGCGACCTTAACCAAATTAGCGCGCGAAACTGGAGACAGCTGGCCAAAGATTTAGCTGGCTGGAAAGGCTTGTTGGTTGAGGCCCAGGTCCACCCCGGACTGTAGCTGTAAGGGGAAGCTTTGTTTACTTTTCTTTTAATTTCATCAGAATATGGAATTGTTGCCAAAATAACACATGTCGGATTCTCGTTTCATCGAACTGATTTTTCATTGGGATTCGCACCTCCTGTCGATCTTAGGCTGTTTTCTATCACTTGTTGATGTAATTGAAGCTTGTAACTGCTACCCATAGACCCGTCGCTCTTTCGTTTCATCGTTGTATGGAATTGGGGTCAAGCGAACTGTCGCTTTTTCGTTACATCGGACTGTTTTTCTTTTTATTAGAGTTCCGATGATCTGTCGATCTGTCTCTGTCGTTTAGGTAATCGAAGCTCTTATTTATATATCTTCTTCAAATGGATGGCGTTGTAAACCGTTTTTAACCTCTCATTTCAAAACATTTCCATTTTTAATGCTGACAGAGATTGTTTTCTAAATGTTATCGCTTTTAATGAGCTCATGAATAATAAATAACAAAAGCGACAGATGCCTTTCCTAGTGGTTCCAAGTCTCCTATCATCTTGAAGCCATCTTAAAAAGTCAATACCCTTGGCATACACACACCCCTCCAGAATTTCGCAAACTACGCAGTGCCAAATCGTTTTTATTCTGCGCAACCATTAGCATTCTTTCAAACTCACAAACAATCGTTGTAAACAAATCATGAATTTGTGTTGATTCTGTCAAAAAAAGTTTCCAGTTTCCAAATTAAACGTGTTTCGGACAACAAATAAAAATTATGACGTAATTATATGATGAGTCGATAATAATAAATTTTTGTATTTTACAACAATCGCACGTCCTGATTGCAAAACTCCAGATACCATCATTGGGCACACATTATACCTGTCATCTGAAGTAGCCGCTCACATGAGTCATTCAACTGAAAACGGCTTAAATGCGAATTGCGGGGTAGTCACAATTTATGTACATATATATAAAGTGACGCGCACCATAATAACAGAGGAATTTTGTGGTCTACGGCGCGCACGCGTAAACAACGCAAATCAATGTTCCATGCACCAGTTGCCTGGTTTTCTGACGTACTATATACTATGCCAATGAACCAATTCGCCATAATAGTAATCCATTTGGAGCTCAATGCAAAGTGACGGCATCAGGAACAGTCGCTCAGATCTCCAGTCTTTCAACTTGGACTCGAGTGGCTGTTGACATATCTTTCGCCCATTGTTCGACATCAGATTAAGACAGAGCGAATGCTAGTAAAAGTGACAGCAGCTCATAGAAATGAAAGTTGCAGAAAATCGAGTGTTTTATTTGTTGAGCGTTATAATTGCGTGTTTGTTTTGCAGCAGCAATGGCGGATTAACAAAACGATTTGGTATGTTGGTGTTTACCTCGTTTAGTTGTGGAAATTCGAAATCAATGCGCACGAGGAAGTAGTGTGTAATACAAATCGCTGCATTTCAAAGTGGTTGTTCTTGAATGGTGTTTGGGATTTTGAACATACATATTTGTATTCACGTCTTTTAGAGCCTGCTAAAGGAAATTGGACCACACAAAGTGATTTTCTGAGTTTCATATCCGTGCATTCCATTTGCAAACCATTTGACGCTCCAACAACCGAGGCAGCCATCTTCTTTTGTAAAATTAATGGGTGCTTATATAAATGTTTACAAAAATATGTACAGGAGACAAATTTGATTTTATGTCCAGCTCATTGTAAATATTAATTTTAACGACACAGGAATGGAGGGGAGTGAATATAAATTTCAGTTTGTGGCCTCTTTCTTTTTTTTTTCTGTCAGTCGCCTACCAAAATTATAACCAAAGTCAATGTGCATATTGCAGTAAAATTGGTTAAAGAGGTTGGTTGGAAAATCGTGATCGCATTTGTTATTCCCACCATTCGTGAGCGTGGAACTTGATGACCTTCTATTCAGAGATCGAAGCCCTAGACGTAATGCAAAATAACAAGAAACTTAACTGAAAACAGAAACAGGTACTATGGCTTAGGTCAGCCTTGAATACTCCCTAGAATCTTACAAGCGGAAAAGTACATTATTTCTGCACCGTTCTCTTTTAATTGTTATAGCAAGTGCAATTGGACTGCACTACCGCTAGATAACTAATGAGACTGTCAAAATATGAAAATCCCTCGTACAAAATTGATTACAAAATTCTCGTATAATTGGAAAAAAGGTTACGTATACGCCCCGTATAAAAATTGCATATTCATAGCACCCCCATAGAAGCTAACACAGTTCCTAAGAACAGGTGCAATTATTGTGAATGATTCTTCACGATATCTACTGTAACCACGAGGAAAATCCAAACTCAACTGTTGGCAAGGAAAACCACTTAATTGTCCAGAGTGCTTGCTTAACTTGGAACGACACAGCTCGAACATTCTTTTTTGCACCTACAATTTGATCAAAAGTTGCATTCTCGAAATAATTTATGCCCAACAGATAGACCAGATGAAATGTCAACATTTCAAAGTTATGCAGATACATATTCTGCTTGTCGCCACCCGCAGGCCTCGCTGTTCATCGCTAAGCATTTCCAGGGACACTCTGGCCGGTGCAATGGTTTGTCGAGAGAATTCCCCCGAACACAAAATCCTCCACCACCACTACAAACATCCAGTGAAACAGCATCAGCGCGGCAGCAACTCTCCCAAGGTAAACCTGTGTGCCAACAGCAATCGGGCGTCAAACTGCATTACTATCGCCACCGCGTCGTCGTCGTCGTCGCGTCGTCTTTGTATATGATCACGCAGAGCCTCCGGTTGGGACCGTGTCTCTCAAAGTGCAGTCCACATAAATGTGGACCAACGACTTTTCTATGGCATGGTGCGCGAAGAAAAAATGTAAAAGTTGAATGTTGTTCCAAACGAGGGTATACACAAAACACAAGCGACTGCCATCGAAAGAGCGAGAAGGATTGACACCCCTCAACGACGGAGGGGGCCCAGGCGGACACCTCTAAGAGAGGATGAAGGAATTCAATTTTTGTTGTTCTCGAGGCGTGTTACGTGCACTTTAAGCTTCCTGCTTAAATTGCATCATGGCTCCCGAGTGAATATAGGTTTACCTCTGCTTTGTTACGGCGCGCCGGTTTATGGTTCATCGCAGTAGTCGGTAGGGTATTCTGATAAAAAATTTAACTTACCACTGGCGATGGCGATGATAGCGCAGGTCTTTGGAAATAAAGAAATTATCCGACGCCGTGGGCTTGTCGTTGTACTGTACTGTGATATATTATGCATTAAGGTAGAGTAATGACACAGGTAAATACGCTTCTTTAATGGATATAGTGTGACATTTAAAACAAGTGGTGTCTGTTGTTAAGGAAATGATGATGGTGATTAGCGTGTTAAAAAATGTTTGGCATTTTGTTAGATCCAACTGGGGTGGGGGTGACTGTGTTACTGAAAGAATAGTCGTGTCATGTGATGGCGCAACATTTGAAATGGGAATGCGACCAGGTTAATACTTCATAAATCTGCAATCTTTAAAAAGAATATGTGCCTGCAGGTTTTTTTTTTTTTTTGTAGAACAAGTCCGCTTTGTGACTTGTTGCTTCCGCTTCTGGCATGTTATGTTAGCCTTCATGTTCACTTCCTTGTTATGGTAAAAAGACGAAAACAAAATCATGTAGCAGTCGTGTATTATATGTGAGTATACCCTTTTGACCAGAGTACATGAAGGTCACTGTTCCTCAATCCGGTTTGCAGGCAATTGCTTCGACCGTGCACATGCACATACATATCCGGAAATTATGGTGCTCCGATTGAGGAAATCGAACACGTCCAGGCTCCAGAGAATAATTGCAATATCATCCAAGCAGACGCAGTTTATAATGGTGGTGGTTTTATTCAAACGTTTTACAGGTATTGAGTTTAGTTAGCACCGGGTAGGAGTCACTTTGTTCTGAAACCCCTCATTATTATAAAAAATGCTTAAAGTTTGAAAATCCATCTCGATTTTGGATATTTTTAAAGATTTTCGAATGGCCCGTCAGCACAAGGCTCAATCGAATCTAGGACACTCCATGAGTTAGTTTCTTAGCGATACACGTATCTTTTTTAAGAAAACGAACAGAAAAGATTTGAGATCAATTATACAAGCGAAAGAACTTTGAAGTATCACGAAAAGTACAGTCACTTCATGCAACTTCTAATGAGTCCACAACAAGTCACGACTCAGGGGAAAGCACACCTAGATTAAAACCAGTCCATTATCTTGTCGAAATGCTTAACAACAAAAAATAAGCCTTGCCACACAGCCTTGATGCAAAAATTGTGTTAATTTTGTGGTGTCACCACCTATTATGACTAACTGCAGACGGCAATAACATGTCGGCAAAAACTGTCTCAATACATATAACTCAGTTAAATGGCCCTGAAAATTTTACACTTTACCTCATTTTGTGTGTCCTTAATTCCTATTATTATTAAAAAGATTAATGAATTCTGTCAACATTGACAGTTTGTCATCTATTTAAATATCAATTTTATTGATAAATGAAGCTACATATTATTCTTTTGTACTATAATTAACAGAGAACTACATTTTATTGACCACATCCCGTATGGCGAATAAACTATCAAACTGGTTTTCCCTACATAATATGCACCCGTCACTTTTTGACGTTACAACTTTAATAATTTTATGACGGTTGCACTTTTTTTTTGCGCGTTGAATAAACAAAAACATGCTAATATTTCTATCTTGGATGTTTTATTTAATCCTGTGTTATATAACTCTCGTATTCGAAGGTAAAAAAAAGGTGTGAACTCTGCAGGTATTTCCCATATTTGACATTCAATCAAAGTGGATCTACATCGATTATGGGATGATGCCGTGCAAAATGGCGAAAGAAATATTATTAGCATTGGAAATAAACAGAAAAATATGCAGAAAGGGGGAAAATAATATTCATTGAATTATGTATTAACCATAATAAAAAATACAATGGATTTGGTAATTCATTCGTTTATTTGCAAAAATCTAATAAATCATTTGTGGATATATAATTTTAATTTATTTATAAACTATTGCTGAAAGTCATCATCTTTCGTAGAGTTTTCTAAAAAAGCTATTACCGCTGTCAAAGCCGTTTTTGGCGCAATAATTGAATAAAGTTGAATAATCATAAACAAACTTAGTCGCAGTAAAACGAAAATTAAATGTTAATTTTTCTGAAAAATATGTCGTTTGTGGATCGTCATCATTTTGTGGATGGCAAAATTCAAGCGAAACTATTGGGCCATTTTATACATATAACGAAATGTCAGCCAGTTTGGTGGAATATTTTAAGGAAAGACTTAACTACGATCCACAAATGCCCACGAGCCATATTTTTATTAAAGTTCAGTTCGAAATGAAGCTAACTTGGCGTGGAACTCATTTAATGTATTTGCCTTAAATAGTTATAAATTTGTCTAACTCTAATTCGTCAAGTTTCAATTTCTGACACTATTTGTCAGACACCTTTATATTTACTTACGATAAGACTCAGGATAACCTGAGACCGAATGAAAATTCACGGAGAAATTCGATGTACATAATTGGCCGATATCCTTTCGTCCTATATATATATATATATATCGTAAACGTCAAACTGTCAGAGTACATGTGAGCTAGAATTCCTAATATAACAGGTGGGCCAAAAGAGATCACCCTATTGGAAGATGCTCTTATTTTTGCAAATGGCCGCCAATGTCAAATCTGTTTTGACATTTGTGGACTAGACAGATGTAGAATACAAGTGAACAAGCCATGGAACGATACACTCCCCAAGAACGCGGAACAATTTCGAATTTTCGATTTTTCGACCAAAATCATAATGAACGATGAGGCTCATTTCCACCTCAGCGGGTACGTGAACAAGCAAAAATATCGCTTCTGGGGCACCGAAAATCCACGAGTTATGCACGAGGAGCCATTACACCCGCTGAAAGTTACTGCATGGTGCGCTGTTCACGCTGGAGGAGTCATCGGGCCATTTTTTTTTTTGGAGAACGCCGCTGGTCAAACGACAACAGTGGACGGTGCGAGCTATAGGGCCATCTTAACCGAGTTTTTTCTGCCGCAATTGGACGAATTAGGACTGGAGAACATGTGGTTCCAACAGGAGGGAGCTACGGCACACACTGCGCGAGCCACAACCGATATTCTGAAGGCGGCGTTCCCGGGTCGCCCCATCTATCGTTTTGGCGATTTGCACTGGCTCGCAAGATCGCCCGATTTAACCGAGACTCTAGAAGCCCTCAAGGAAAACATTCGACACGAGCCCGAGAATCTGTCGCCCGAAGTGATGAAAAATGCCATAAAACGGACTCGTATGGCAATTAATTGTGACGGCCGATATCATCTTCCCGACTTGACCAATACAATTCTAAAGGCTTAAATAAACATAATCAAAAAACAGAATCGAAGTTTTTCATTCAGAAAAATAAAATGCGAGCCAAACAACATCGGATGACTTCTTTTGGCCCACCTGTACTTTCAATAGGCTTAGTATGAAAATGAAGAACGATTTAAATTGCGTAAGTCGCAAGCTCCTTGTAATTTAAATGTTCCCATTCTTTTAATATTGTTTTCTATGCTTTTGACATTCATAAAATTGTCCAAATCTCCGTGAAATCGATTAAATGCTAGAAAATTGCTAGGCAACCACAACTCTGCTCGAAAATCGTGACGTATCTGCGCATAGATAGAAAAGTGACGGAATCGTTCATGCACAACAACGTCATGCACAGGTTTTGTTTTTCATTTTGTTATGGCTTGACGTAGGTGGTTATAACAAAGCAGTTATAATGGAAAAAACAAACATCACATCTATGCCTTACAATTTAAATCTTTTTATGAAGTTTTTGTGTGTTTATCAATCAAATGTTTGATTTTTCCCTGGGTGTAACTCCGAAGTTATTTTTTCCCAGCATGATAAAATCGAATCAAAAAGTAGACGACCTTTGCAAGAACCGAATCGAACCGAAAATAAACAGAACATTTGATATTAAGTATCAGAATGAATATTTTGACGTGGCCTAAAAATATTCAACTTTCCTCACACTCAAAACCGCCATTGTTTAAATAGTAATTTTTCAATAATATACGTCAAAAGTGTTGCATTCTTACCAGTTCAGCAAGATCCATTAACAAAAAATAGAAAAAAGAAAACGCCTTCTCAATTTGAATCTAATATTTTATTCATTCATTTTTTGTTTATAATTAAAAAAGTCATTAAAATAGGTATACAAATAATAATTGTTCTTTTGTTTTTCTTTTAATTGTTTGTCATTTTTATTTTTATTTCTTTAACTTAAACACAGCGCGACTTTGTCTGCAAAATCAAAGTCAGTCAAAGTCTTCTAAATAAGTATAAGAAAATCAATCATAATAATATATTATTTAATAAAAAAAAATTTATTAAACTTTCTTTTGCAGTGCATTAGTGATAGAGAGAAAATTAAAAACAAAGTAAAAGAAACATAAAACAAAAAATATTAGAACACTAAATGATCACTAAAATGAATAAAATAAAAAGTTGACAGAGTTTTTATTTGACATTTGACAAACGTTCAAGATCTGTCATCGAATGATTTTTTTTTTTATTATTATTTTGTTTTTCTTTCATTTCTGTTTGAGTTAACATAAAACTATATACATCAAGTTGAAAGGATACAAAAAAAGTTGACAGAAAGAAGAGAAATTAGTGGAAAAGAAGAAGGAAAAATTATTTGTCGTTATTATTTTTTTTTTTTTTTGTATTATTTTAGAGAGGTGTACAAATGGCAATCAATTAAGAGAGTACTTCTGTGAGAGACCAAAAAATAGATCATTTTCTCAATATATCATCTTCTTTTCTTTCGTTTTCCTTAGAATTTCTTTTTAACTCGTTCGGGAATTCAAACACAAAAAAAAAAAAAAAATATTAAAAATTAAAAAAAAAACTCATAACAAATTAATTCTCAACACTTCTGACTTAGTAGTAACCGTCACCGGTTGGATCGTTGATCCATGGGTAATTATTTGGACACCTGACACAGGTTTGCAAGTTGATGGTCTCCCCGGGAACCTCCTTTGATGTGAGCTTGCAGGAGCTGGGCACCCAACAGGCTGGCTTGCCTTCAACAACGCACTTCTCCCTCCATGGCTCGAAGTTCTTGGCTTCGCTGATGGTCTTTGGATTCTGCATCCACTGGATGACCTGTGTCATGGTGACAAAGTAGACATCATTGTGATTGGCTAGAATTTCATCGATCCAATAAAGGAAGGCATCCAAGAATTCGGGGTTGTTCTTCAACCACGCAGCGTGGAAGTATAAACCTAATGGGGCACGGTTTTGGTCATAATGCCTGTCAAAGTTATGATTTAAGAAGTTATAGAATTGATCTCCGGTCAGGATGTTTGAGCACGAATCAACCATAGCACAGCCGGGAAGGTATTCGTCATTGCCAGGATCTTCTCTGCGATCGAGTTCGTTCATAACCATTTCCCAGACAGCGTGCGAACGAGTTGGGCAGCTCTGGAGGTTACCGTGACAGCGATGGGGCATACGGAAGTACATGGTGTACGGCCATAGTGGAGGGTTAGACAGAGGAGCAGTAATAGTGGAGTCATAGAGGAAAGCCTGTTCTTCCATCATGGTGAACTGATTATTGCCACCAACGCGCAGATAGGGAGCACGGACACCCACAACAGAATTGTCAGTGATGTTGGCGTACTTTTCAATAATGATTCTCATGCCAGCCATTTCTTTGGCCCAGTCATCTACAGTTGCATTCGACCAAAAACGTTCATCGTCGTTATGGCTGCACATATGGGAGAGAAAGAGAAACAAAATGGCAGGTGTTATTCTAAGGATTCATGTAAGTTACAAACCTTCCTTTACTAAAAATTCGAATAAGTGCGTCTTAATACCATGGATAGTCTTCAAACTATAATTTTACAAGCAAACGAAAAAGGAATACTTACGTAATTGAGTGAACGGCGATTTCGTGACCCTTACGGGAAGTCTCTTGCACCGCTGAGTAGTTGGTGTACTTATGTGAGACGAAGTAGGTGGCCTTGATGTCGCAACCATTTGGGTTCTTACGCCCCTTGAAAATTTCCTTGTACAATTCTATGTTGTTATTGTTGATGGCATCATCGAAGGTAATAGTGATCATCATGGGCACATCCTTGGCTGGTAAATCTCCGGGAATAGATGTACCATCCTCGGAACAGAAACAGTCGGGCAAGACGCACACTGCGGGGTCACATGGTGGAGCACGATTTGGATCGTTATCGATGTCTAAAAAAGAAATGGAAAAAAAAATGTATAGACATGGTTCATCGTTCGGTTAGCGACCACCCGTTAGACAGTCGTCTGAGACTGACTCTGACACACAAACGGCTTAAAAAGGTGGCCTACAATAGCTTAAGACTTGATTGGGAATTCCATAGGCGGTATAGCGTAGGAAATTATTTCCAACGCATACTGATAATACCGCTACCACCAATCGCCAAACGAAGAAAGCTAACAGCGACACAGTCGATCGTGACTTGAATTTTGTTTGACTTTGTCAATATAATTATTCGAATGGCAAATAGAAAATTATGATGGAAATGTCAAGAAAATCTACCTTGCACTTGAAGAAAAAAAAAAAGACACTATACTCTGTCCAAGAAAAATTGTCAGTACAGGGAAGATAGGATGTTTGTCTCTCAGTCTGGTTGCAATGACTTACATAAATCGGTCCCTTTTTAAAGCTCTCACAGGGTTGCCGTAGTGTGTATGATAATTCGCCATAACTCAGAGAGCAATACTGATAGGGTTACCATCTTCCACTTTAGCCAGGTCTCATCAGTAAAATAAATCTTTCTTTTCTCTTCTCTAATTTTGTTTACTTCGCGTAGATATCTTCGTCTCCAAGAAATAATGTCACTTCTTTCCAACAACAAATTCTTTCGCTGAAGAATTTAAGTCCGAGATCTTTTTGCAATATTGTGTGCAAAGTTGATCTGCTTAGTTTTGTTATATTTTCACTTTTTTGTACTTCAAATAATATCTTGTCTAGCGTTGGAAGGTTATTATCCATTAAAAACTGATGGACTATCCGCCTAATCGCACATTTATCAAAATCATCCGCCTTGCTCTTGATACCGGAATTATTTTTCTTCTTTGGTGGTGAATTGTGACTTTTGATTGCTTTTACCCTTAAAAGCGTTCCGTAACAGAAAAATAGTAGCCATGTTTCTGTTTATTCATATGCACAATAAAGTTAACCACTTGCTTAGATGCACTATCCGCTATTGAGATAACAACCATTGTTTCCGCCTTATATACACAAACAGGCAATTAGAAAAAAATTATATAACCACGAAGCAATGGCATATACCTAAACAGATGGTAAAAGGACTGCACTTGTGCAGCTCTACATATATTTTTTAATATAAACATATATACCTAGATTACATATTTGTTAAAAAATTATTACCCGTCAATGCAGAACTTCGCGGAAACAGTAGCAAAAAAAAGGATCATAAAATCCTTTCAAGGCATTTACTTTACTGGAGAGGAGTGACCGGATGTGGTAAAACCCAACGACCGAAAATAAACAGTATAGGTCTACCTGCTTCATCATTTTGATATTTTAGTGTGAAAAATATGCTCTGCAAAGTGAAATATGAATTTATACCTACCAAAACATGCAGAAATATGCCCTTACGAATAAGGCTGAAAATTTGTACTTAGTTTTCTGTAATAAAATATTTAATCAAATTTTATCCCTTAAAATACCATGCTTTTGCATGAATCCGGTTGAGTTGCCCTAGTAATCACTATTAATTTATTGCAATATCTCTACAACGCACATATGATCACTTGTTGCGTTAGTGAAATGAATGCATTAAAACACCTCACGAATAAACATTATTTCTAAAAGACAACATTCAAAAATATGTTTTAACTGAATATTATTGGATCTTTCAGAAATACAAACAAATTAAAACCGAATGGCAGCACCCCACATAATATGCCGCTCTCAAAAGCTCCAAAAAGCACCAAAACCGAAAGTTCTTTGACAAAATTCAAAGAAAAACCCTCAATGATATGCTAACATTGCCATATGGTAACACTTCTCTGATGTGCTTCAGTCACTCACACTGCTTATTTTGGTTCATGATAATCAGGGTTGCCATTTAAAATCCGTTCTTCCAGTCAGATATGACTGGAAAAAAAGCAGTCAAAAAACTGGAATTCAGTCAAATAAAACAGTCAAAGAATTTTAAACACAAATCCAGCTAAAAATCCAGCTAAGATAAAAAAAATTGTTTTATTCAATAAAAATAACACAGAATCCATTTTCTTTCATATTTGTACATTAAAGGGTAGGTAATTAAGTATAAGAAAATAAAAATTGTTTTTATAAAAAAACAAAGAATTGTAAATATACACACAAGTCTTAAAATTCATTCTAATAAGTAGTACATTGCAAAACAAAATCATAAATAAACTTTATTCGAAACAAAAATTACAGACTTCATGCTTAAAAAAGAAATAAAAAACTGATAATAAGAATAAAATAAGTTAATGATTTAAAAATTGAATCCAGCTAAAAAAACCAGCCGGCTGGATTTCAAAAAATCTTCCAGCTAAATTCATTTCAATCCAGTCAGATCTGACTGGAAAACAGTCAAAATGGCAACGCTGATGATAATAGCAAGCGAACGCAAGCGATCGTGCTCATTCTGCCCGCGACTGTGTGGCAGACTGGTTGTGGATGGATGTATGCGAATTTCAGGAAAATTACAACAACAAAATTCCTTGGAATGCCAGTGGTTTCGTTTTTATTTCAGTGGCAAATCTTGTGTTTGAGTGCCGTGAGAGTACTACAGGCACCACTGGTAGAAAAAAGAGCTTCCCATAAGGCCTGTACTGACAATTTTTCTTGGACAGAGTATAGCAAAGACAACTTTCAAAAGTATAAATTTGCAGAATTTCATTTTATTCATTGTGTGTACGCCATAAGCCGATTAAGTCCGCACACACAGTTTCCATTTTGCTGGCAATTTAGAAGTCACTTTGATCTTGTAATGTCAATGGCGATTAAATTTAATTGGAAGTGCATAATCAATCGAATGCAATTAGCTGCAAATGGAGTGACGACTGAATTTGAAATAAATTGGGGGCACCATGAGTGGCCAGTATTAGGTGAAATTTCGATGAAATACTATGACATAAAATACTATGACATGAAATACTATACGACAGCTGTCAGCGTTTTATTTCTGTTTTTTGTACTTTGATGAGCAATTTTAAGGAGGACCAGTGAATATGCAAGAATAATGCGAAAATGGTAATGAGCTTAAAAAAAAAACCGCACGACAGATGCTGCAGTTGAAAGAAGAACGAAGCTTTAGGGACGCAATTTGTAATTCTGACAGAAGTAACTTAAAATGTAGATGTTTCCATTGTGAATGGTGTAAAAGATGTTTGCGGGTTAAAAACAAAGCATAGTCTATAAAATTGATGCAGATATCATTCCTCTAGTTGCACAAGTCAGTCCTGGAAAGTTTCTAATCAGAACAACAGAATTCAGTTGTTTTTAGCGGAGATTCTACTTTTCTAATTCGACGACTTCCGTTTCTGTCGGTAACCATTAAACTTAACTCGCTTCTTAGTTCGTTCTATGAAATCTTAGAAATACTTCCTCCATATTGAGTTTAAATATAACAATTTGACGTTATATCGAGGTTAAGCAGACCAATTTGACGTTAATCAACTTTCATTCTAAACGCTTACCGGTTCCATTTTCAGTCTCTAAAAACAGATTTCCTAATTGCAAACAGGCTTTATTGCGACTATAAACGCCACGTGCATGCTAAGATTGCATTAAAGCCCACACAAACACAACATTTACGACAAAACAAAAAGAGCACCAACAAAAACAACGAAGCCAACAATTAAAATTGACATATATGTCAGTTGGAAACTTGTTTCTGACAGGATTTTCACCACAAAAACAAGCAAGCACGTCGTCAGTCGAAACCACATGACCTTGTCCGAAATTCTTCACAGCCTCCCCCTCCCCCACCACCGCCACTGGTTAAAACAATATCTTTGGCCAACTTTTTAGCACAGAGATAATTAGCTTCACCCTTCGAAGTCAGCCATGTCAGTCAGTCAACAATTCAGAAAGAAAAAAATTCCCATCTGATATAAGACACCGAACTCCACAATATATAGACACGCTTCACGCATGCACGCAGACGCAGGCCGAACTGCACAAGAGTTGAAAATATTTTTCCCAAACCAGTTTGTATGGTTGGATTTCTTTCAATTGGTGACATAACAAAAAGCTGTTAAAATAAAATTAAAATTTGTTATCTTACAACGACAGCGATACCTCTACCTGTACCATGCAGCTGTGCATGCGGATCACCTCTTTGGGGGTAACCTACTTCTGCATGGGGCCGCCGTGGTTTTACAAAGTTTCAATTTCAATTTCAGTTTTTTTTTTTTTTTGTCTGATAGGTTTTTTTTCCGCGGTATTATCTAGGGTATGTTCAGAGATCAGAGCCACTTAATCATATATTTATATATATCATTGAAGGTGGATTGTAAATTACAGGGTGTGTGCGTGTGTCGCCTTGTGTTCGATGCGGATGCTACCCATACGGGTTTGGCCTTTTATTCGGCGCACAACACACAAGTTGTTGTTTCTGTTTCGGCTTAAATATCAGATGAATATATCGGACAGCGGCGATATGGTGTGTACCTATAAATCGCGATTATGGCATAAAGCCGCTTGAACAGGTATTATGGTGATTACTTAAGATGTTGGTTTTTATTTTTATTTTTGTACAATGCTATTGGCGGGGGGGGCTTTTTCGGACCAACTAAATTTAACTGATGAAATTCACATTAATTTGTTTTGTTGTTGAGTGCAAAATAAAAGTTAAAAACCGGTGATTGAAAGCTGGCTTATGTAATTAACATTGTAATGCTAATTGAATAGAATGGAACGGTTTCTTTTTAGTTGGTAAACAGTTTGGAATGGTGATGATGAAAATAATAGCCGAAGACTGGTCAAGGAAGTTTAATTACACTGAGTATCTGTCCATTAATTTAGTTGATGTGCACGATATTTCAAAATTAAAAGAGTCGTGGTTATACTAACTGCGCTGCTTTGTTTACGTCGGAGAGTGGATATAGTGCGCCGCATTTCGACAGCAGTCTCAATTATTTGAACAAAGAAAAAATAACACGCCTTAGGAGAGAAGCAGTTTAGTGTGTATTTTGCCAATATGGCGCGCAATTTCCAAGAAATTTGTCGACGCAAATTAAGCGAGTTTTTGGCGTTGCATTGTTATTCACAATGTACATCTCTAGGGCGTGTTGGTTAATGACATTGACAGATGTTGATGGCGTTTGATTTTTATTTACGGATTTGAGAAATGCTGTCCATATTTACAAATTTTTATATCAGAATTCGTTAACTGTCAGAGAAAAACGGACGTTAAAACCACTGACAGTTTGGGCTTTCGTCGATAAGGTTTATGTATTGCCAACGACAGCTTTATTTGGTCCTTATATTGCTCTATTTGAATGAATCAGAAAGCTACAAAATTACGACTTTGCCATGATTCCTTATTTTTGTTGCTAAATTTGACATATTGTCGACACGGACATGTTTGGGATCTTATTTTGTTACTCAGATATTTCGTTTACAGTGGCGTACCTACGCAGAGTAGAGAATCCTTAACGGAAGGCAGACGTCAGGCATATCTTTTCTTCTTCGACTATGCCTCTTGTTACGTATACAAGCAAAGAGAATGAGAACAAATTGAAACCGAATGTCGTTGCATCACATTTCTTTCATTCATAAATTGGCTAGAGGTAAAAACTTAGGCATACAACACAATACTCAGTACCTACTTGTAATACACGTACATTTCCGTAAAACGCTCTTAGAAAATTTCAAACATCAACTGCCGCACTTGTGGACTTCATATTGTTTGGCTCGGGTCAGTTACCCTTTTGCTTTCAATTTCCAGCCGACATAATGACAGGTGTATTAACCACTGAAAACCGGCAGCGATTCACAAAATACGCAGACAATACGTGGCGGCAATACAGTCACGTTTACTTAAAACCATAATTAATGATCTGGAACGTTATTTTAAATATCCCAACCGGTAGGGACTAAAAGTCAGACAGAAACAGCGCGTGGCATCAGTTCATAAAAAATAAAACTATAGCCAAGTATAAAAAACCGGTAAGCCGGTAGAATCTTCTTTGCTGACCAGAACTAGAACTGGTAGTGACTATAGGAATCAGCGGCACACTACGTGGCGGTAGTCAAACATTCAAACTAGAATATTTGCCCCAGAAAAGTGATCGACAAACCCGAAACCGGTAGTACAACTGCGACACCAGACATTGCCTAAGTCCAACGAGTACATCCTGCGATCGATAAACCTGAAATTGTGCCGCCAAAATAGCAATTCAAGTGACGACACAGACATTATGTCGTCTTCTAAAAAACTAGAAATCAAAGTTTACTCAGTGTCATTTATGACTTTCGATTTGGCAATAAAATGACCTTCCAAGGCCTGCAATAATGGTTAGCTTGAAATTCTGGATTCGTTACTTTCAAATGAAAGACTTGATTTATTTAATGTTTATATTAAAATAATGTTGAAAGTATATTGCACTTAAGAATGACAGATATTTATGTCAGTTTAATAAATCGATCGCAGTACCACTAACAAGAAAAAATAATCAAATCAACGATAAACGAGTAATTTGCTCAGATCATTTGTCAAAAATGAAAAGTTGACAGTTTTAAAGAGTGCAGTACTCAGTTCTCAGTAAACTAACCGTTCTACACATTTGATTTGACATAGTTGTAGAGTGCTTGCTTGGGAAAATACGCAGAGAACCGATAGCAACTGAAATGTCAACTTTTGACAGATGGGGTTACAAACATGAATATCTGAAAATAGTTGCAAGGCAATTTTTTGTATAGTAAGTGCGTAGGTTGAGCACCCAATTTTGAACGTTTAAATAGTTTGAGCGAATAAGAAAAGTAACGAGTAGTTTCCCCGTTCAGTAGGTAATATTTGACAGTTAGCAGAAAAAGGTCCCGAACTGACATTATTCGACGAAAACAATTTTTTTCAGTTGGTTGACTAGGTTCTGATTGATGCTTTAAAAAACAAAGCAAATGACGGCGCATTTTGTGAAATAAATATTATATCGTCCATGGGTGTAACTGTGGATGAAGCTCAAAATTATAAATGATGATTATACTCTTTTCGGACGACTGAAAAACCAATACACCAATCAAAGAAACAAACTCCTCAGAAGACGCTAATGATGTCGTGATATAAACTGATTTATTATGTAACCAAAAAACCACTAACAATCCAATCAAATATTTACACCATTCCGCAACCGTATTCCACCACATTTAAATTGCTGTTCGAACCTACAAAATTATTCAATCTCAATCAGCGCATATACATTCGAAATACCTAGTATTTGCGAAGAGGTGTGCCATAATTGCATCCCATCTAAATGTCACACTATAAGGACACACTCCATCATCGTGTCAAACAGAACCACCAATAAATGCCATTAAAACACGAGATGTTACAAGCCAATACCATCCCAATTGCCAAAGTAAAGTGGGTATAATTCCCCCATAGGGCATTAATTCCGAAACTGAAAACCGAAACGTGATCAAAAACATCACAAACAACAAGTAAACATTACCACCTACGGCAACGGCCAAGTTATACCAACCGCTCATAAGAGTGAAATAATCGTGCACTTTCAATTTCATTTTAGCGCAGATACACACCAGACAAACAAGATATACCTACATAATAAACAACACCAAGTCGTCGGATACAGCCTCAGATTCATACGTAAGAAGCGAAATCGTAAGCGCAAACGGTGAAGGAAATGGGAGAAGAAAAAGAAAAAAAGGAAAATGAAGTAAAATCGAGAAATCAATCTATGCGAGGCCTTATAACAACTTTTTCCACTTAAAGTTTTTAGGTATGCACAGCATACCCTAGTCATGGCATCTGCATCTCGTATACGATCAGCTGAATTGTATCCCATACTTATGGAGTTACTTTGATGGTATCTGTTGAACTTTTGCTTTTAAAATGCCAACTTTTATGGTGATTTTACCTCCCCAACAGGAGGTGATCAGAAAAAAAAAAAAAAAAAAAAAAAAAAATAGACACCTTCAGCCATTTTCACTTTCCTTCACTGTGGGGAGTATTTTATTTTATTGGAATCAAGATCAATACGAAGCTGAAGCCTGAACGTAACCAAATGGAAAAAGGTCAAAGATGATCGGAAAGAGACATATGCATGGTTGGCTCAAAGTGCCATTTCGCTACAGCTTAGGAATAGCAATTATATGTCACGCTGTGTGATGCGCATTCAGAAAGTAGGTGCTGGTGTTTTTGTTTTTTTTTAGCGGTATGCAAATTTATTGCTGCGAAATCGAAAGTTCATCGAGTGTTTATAGTGGTAAAAAAAAGAACCGTTACGTGAGGAGAAATTGCAGCTAGTTCGTAGAAAGTCAATCAATTAAGAAAAAAGGGAAAAAGACTTACCACAAGTATTTTCATCGGAGCCATCGGCACAGTCCTTCTCGCCGTTACAGAAGAGACCACGTTCAATACAATTACCATCACCGCAAGCCAAGGAACCATCTTGACAGAGTGGCTCATCGGTATGGAGGAGAGGCTTCACTTTGCGCTCCTTGTTCTTCAACTTGCAGTTCTTCACAGAGTCCTTCCAATCGCAAGTCTGCTTCTCGATATCGAAGAAGAGACCAGCTGGACAACGGATAGCTTGCAGGCCCTGAAATTAGTCAAAAAAAAAAAAAGGAAAGACAAATCATAACAAATTCTTTTCAAACGTCATCAGTTTGTGTAGCAAACTTTTAGGGTGTCAAATGAGTGTATAAGCGAAAATTACATCTGCCGACTGCAAAATGCATTCGGCCTCAGTTATTAACGATAAAAACTCACCGAAGAAGTACACTGAATGACATCACGACAGTTGTCGCCTTCACCGGCTACTAAACGGAACCATTCACCGGCGTCTTTATCTTTGCAGAGCTCCTGTTCAAAGGATTCTTCTTTCTTGGGTTCATCAGTAGTTGCCTGTCGCCTTACTCGCTCAGCAGCGGCTGAAGCTGAAATTGAAATATGAAAATGTCGTTAGTGTCAGAGGATTGTTGTTAATTGTTCGAAGGACATTCTTGTAATTTTTACATAGTCAATAAGAGTCAGAGATTCGCTAAGTACATAGTTAGAGCTGACTTATCGTCTTATATGACAGCTAAAATTAGTTGAAACATCGACCTGTCAAAAATAAATAATTATTCGATTTATAAACGCTGACCTTCAACACCTTAGAGAAATACTAATGAGTTTCACCTCGAAAGGTAAACCGTTCCTATAGATGCAGCTAATGTATGCAAATCCATTAGTTAGGTATTTAAATGTCCCGCTAGTTTTCGTAGTACATATAATCTGCAGTAAAAATACATTCACCGGCAGTGGCATAACTCGTTCAAGTATCGTTAACGGTCATATCAATAAAAACCGAACGGCACTAACAGTGTGTGGCATATAAAATTATTCGTCCAACCGTTGCCACGGTCCGCGTGCTTTGTTCGATTTAAAAGTTAAGACATAGGTACCTAATGTATGCAATTCACGCCAACTCCATTAACTTGCTTGATGTTGGATGCTGCTTTGACGTGTCCAACTAACTGTTGCTAAGTTCTAGAAAATTGTAACCTGTTTTTTTTTTTATATGACCTTCTATCTGGTACTTATGCATATTCTTTAGCCGACACACACATGTGAACTAGTCAAAGAGTCTTCTCTTCTCATGACAGTGGAGCGCGTCTTAATGGAACAAAATTTCCGCATGACTGGGCAAAAGAACTTGTGCTTTTCATAGAAAAACCGCACACGAATCGTTATCGTTATTGGAGCAGTTGTCTTGGGTGAGGTTATGGTGCGCAGAGCCCACATTTATCCGCTTGTTTGTGTCAAACAGTCTGTTTCGTTGGCATCTCCGCTAAAATCCGCCCATGCCAGGCTACAAGGTACATAAGTTGTTGCACAAAGAAATACCATACACCGAACAGGTATGTCAGCCTCTACCTCCTCCCCAAGTTGGTGTACATTGAATGCATGCACCACGGCGACGCGACGCGACGCACCACACACAAGGTGAATGAATATGAGTTTCTGGATGCTTGCCTGCTTTACCTGCATGCTCGTTGCGTTTATGTAATTAAATACTAATTAGAAAATTACAGGCATCTATTAGCACACCAGAGGTTACTGTTATTCGAGTTGGTGTGGCAGTGGCAGCAAATTTTGCACCTCCTCCTCAAGTGATTAATTGTTCTTAGATGGGCTGTGTTCGCCGTCTTTGTTCGGTCATGTTGAGAGACTGTGCTTATGGATAATAGCTATAGCTTGTTTCAAATGGGTGAATAACGTGACACGAATAATTTTGTGTCGCATTGTGACTTTAGGTAGTTAATTTTGAATACATCAGGCGACGACTATTCAATGTGACGGATTTTTAATGTCAAATGTCAGAATGTGATGCAATCGCCCTATAATAAGGCAATTTCATTATTAGGTTCACTATGGATTTGTGGCTTCTCTCGTAAATGAGAACGCTTTGTATATCGAATAGAAACAGTATTTGTACATGACAGTTAAATGTCAAACGGGGCGTGACAAAACATTAAAAGAAGCGATCACCGTTCTATGTGTTTAGTTTTCAAAACATTAAAAATTAATCTGACACTCCATCTGTCAAATTCAGGAAATTATTTTATTTGTCCGCCATGGTCGACAAAATGCATTTCAATAAACCATCGCTGAATATTTCCACTCTTCTTTCGCTGGTTGTCGTGCAATAAGCCCGTTACACACACCGAGACTCGATCGAATAATCGTGAGTTGTGTCGTAAGTATAGGAGACTATAACTGTTTAGTGTTTATGCGACACTATTTACCGGTTTATGTCAAACCATTTCCTGAAAATCTATGTAACATTTTATGGACACAATAAGTTCCTCAAAGTGGAGAAGAATATTCAGCAGTATTTGACATCTCGTGGCTTTCTGTCACTTTTTGACACTTTTTTAGTTTAACAAAAATTGTGTTAAACTTTTCAGAATGTTATATAAAAGCTGCTCCATTTAATAAGCGTTGCGGTTATTTTGCTTTTGACATTTCCCAGTTGTAGAAAATGTTTTGCCAGTGTTGACAGTAATGGATAATAGATATATACAGGCACATGATTTCTGACATTACGATACTCTATTATCGAACTCAAAAAAGTGTGTCGCAAAATTCTGTCCGGCTGTTCAACTGTAGAACGAAATTCAAGTACCGACAAACGAACATATCCAATTAACACAGGGTTGGCAAAACAAAATCGAGCGAAGAACAATTCTTTGATTTTGCGGCGTGTGCGAAGAAAAATGTTTGCTGTCAAATTTCAACTGCCAACCTAGAGGCAATTTAACGAAATACAAAGGTAACTACATAGTTGATCCAAATTATTTATCAGAAAGTATAAACAACGTGAACAAAAGTCAAAGTAGAACCATATTTTAAGTGCGTCAAATTTGCTTGGCAGAAATTCTTCTTTTGTTCGAAGTGAACTAATTCCTCAACTTACAGTTCTTTAGCCAACTTTGCGCATTCGAAATTGGTTAAAAAAGAGAACAACATTAAACCAAATGTACATCACGCATTTGACATTGCATCAGCCTTTCTTAATTTATGTCAATTGTCAAACTGCCAAAAGCCATTTTCACTCCTAATTCAAAGTTTGACATTATGTCTGGGTTTAAGTGATCATCACTTAAAAAAGTCGAAAATCTTTTAAAATCAAAATGAAATAGCAGTCTTGAAAGTTGTCCAAGTCCTTAATTCGACCGCAAGCCGCAGTCAAGGTTGTCGCCATATGCACTTATATATACAGTTTAAAAAACAAAAACAAAATTATAATCTATGCTAAGTACCTATGCATAAATATTTAATCCAATAACACACAACAAAAAAGCCGAAAAGCCGGATGCGAGTATAACGTGGGTGGAAATGACGTTGACACAATTAGCGACACGTTCCACGAAGTGATCGTTAAATTTTTAAAACATCTTTAAATCCTCCCATTCTTAAACTCGTTTACTTAACACTATAATAGTCTTAATCATAAACACACTTAATTAAATTAAGCTACTAAACATTTTTTTTTACAAAAACTCACCTGTCGTAGCAGCAACAGCAAAAATGGCCAAAACCACAAAAAGTTTCGCCATGTTTCCAAAAATGTCCACACAAAAAAAAAATACAAAAACGTTGAACTTCTATTCCACTTAAATTGTTTTTAATTTAAACAACTAAAATAAAAACAGAAAAAATCCTTATTTGAGTAGAAAAACTACTGCCGAAGACAAATATATTTATCCTTCCGCTCGGCGCTAAAGTTCCATATACACTGTCGAACCGAAATCGAATTTCTCGAACTTTGGATACGAAAACTTTTTCTTTTATTTCTGTCAAGGTATCGGTTACAAAACTTTTTTCGTATATATTTCTTTTCTTTTCTTTTTTTTCTTTTTCTCTGTCTCTACTTTATATCTTCTTTTTCTCTTCTCCTTCTCTTATTTTGCAGTTTGTTCACGAATATTATGTTGTGAGAGTATGTGTTTATTTTTAAGCCCGATTGTGTGAGAATGAGATTTAAATTATTAATATCAGTCGTTACCGAACAACGGTGGTTTAAAAACGAAATAAACAGTAAAAAATATGAAACTAAATGAACTTATATATTTTTAAATTGAAAAATATCGTTAAATCCTTTGATATTTTTTTGTTTTGCACACAGTATAATGTCTTTGAATTTGCTCCGCAGAGACAAATATCAGAAATATGTATATTAGGGAAACAACACAAGGGTCGTCGGGTAATCTTGTGTATAACCGACTTCCACAATATAACGCAAGAGAGAGTCACAGAATTGCACGCTTTTATATTAACTTTGACAAAACTTAAAAAGTGGGGATTTATTTTTGGCGGGGACTGTATGGGGTACATTGAGTCGTTGTTATGCTGTGCAATGTTGTGGATTTCCCCTGCGCGATGCGACATACGTTCCACATTGGTGTGTATGAAGATGACAGAGCTATCGGAGCGAAAGAGAAACGGAGTTGAAACAAGCTTAACGGGTAACGTCATCTACAGAAATGGTAGCAAAGATAGTTGGCAGGACGGCAATGTGAAGCGAGGTAACAAAAACATATTCGTATTGGTGATTGGTAATGCTAACAACTACTGTTGCAACTGTCGTGGGGAAATGCTGATCGTGGTGAGTTCGTCGATTGGTAGAAGAATGTGATCGTGGTTTGGAAAGAGTTTGAGGGGCTGATTTTATTAAATATTTGTAATGTAGTTTGTAGTAACGTGCGGACCAGTAGTACGTATAAGTTGATATTGGCTTGATATTGATCTTGGGTGCTACTGATCGTACAATTCAGTTCATAAATATTTATCTTATTCCGGAGATTGATGCCGATAATGAGAAGAGATCGCCATTAAGACGTTTGGGGCAAATAACCAAGCGGTATGCTCTTGAGGAATTAGTTGACATTATTTATTTAAAAGGCGTAACGCGTAACGTGTGATGTTGCGATGAATGGTGAATGGAAGCTGGAATTTTGGAAGATGGTATGATGAAATATTGCATTTTGTGTGCTTGAGGTTATCGCAGACAATGGCCTTACCTGATTTTGTTGGCTCTGACTGTTGAGCGTTGCTAAGCTAACCAATGGCAATATTTTGACATCTATTGTGAATTTAAAATTTGTCCTTTGACTAATGATCGGATTGTTTTTATTTTTATACGCAGTAGGTATATGTCATTTTGTACCTAATGCGGTCAGGTTAACTCAGCTGTCAGAAAACTGTCAGAACAAAAAAATGCAGTGATCAGCAAATAAACGAATAAATATAATTTTTAACAATAGATAATTGAAAAAGTAATGACAGACTTTAGCAGGTTAAGTGCTTAGAAAATGTCAGAGCAGGGATTCAAATAATTGGTACTGCAAATCGGACGTAAAACAAGTAGAGAGAGAGACATATTTCGACACATATCGAGTAACAGAAGGATAACTTGCGAATGCAGAAATTTAACATTTGCTAGCAGAGTTAACTAAACTTGTCCTGTTTTTCACTGATTTTGACAAGGACCTATTCAGTTTTCGCTGTTGCAGAGAGATTCAAGTGAAGCTTGTTCTTGATGTCACGGGCTTGTCATTGTCAGGCTTCAATAAAATATTCTATAAAATTAGTTTACTTTTAGTAGTCCGAATTAATTTAAAATCTTGTAAAAATCCCATAAGATCAGGCAAGGCAAACATTTCAGTGGTGCCAAATATTCAACTGGTGTTACATGTGTGTCTATTCATTCATAATCTATGCAATTAGTATCACAAGTGTCTATATTTCAATTTTCCAAATGCATATTATAGGTATGTCCACTTTCTATCTTGACAGTATGACCACATCATACTATATTCTGGTGTCGGTTGTAATTTATGGAAACCCCCTCATCAAACCGCGCCTGTCTGTCTGAGAGTAGAAAATCAGCCAACGAAAGCTAAATTCCTTGTTTGCAGATTATAATTCTGCTAATAAAATAAGGCAAAATTTCAACCACCACGACCACTACTACAGCAAGGATTAAAAATGCATAATCTCCCACTCGACACTGCAACATGAAGTGGCCCTGCTAAAAAAGTAAAAACTGTTCAAAAAATAAGATACGACCAACCAAACCGACCTGGACGTGTTCTATATTTAGAATCACTATTATGCGAACAACCCCTTTCATGGTAGTTGAATACTGCCCCATGAAGTGTGAGTGAAGTGGGGGGAAAGTGGAACAAATTTGCATAGAAAAAACATTCATATACCCATCCGTCAAATTTGCATGGTTTTCTCTTTGTTAAAAATAGAATTTAAAGAATAATTGGGACAGCTTTTTCTGTAGGAAATTGTAAGTGAATGCTTTTCAAAATCCCAAACTAATTGCGTACATACTTTCTAATGTAGATTGACGCAGCAATGTCAACCCTTCTCATTGCGAGTTATTCTATTCCTTTCCTTGTTATTATAAATTTATGACATTTGAATAAAATGCGCTTCAAGCACGCATCCATTTGTGATCTGAAGTGCTTCAAACTTATGGGTTATCTATACCCCAGGGGCATTTGCAGCTAACTGTAAGCATAAAAAAATGCAATAACAAAAATAAACAAATATCCATAAAACTCCAACCTTGACCTTGTTTGCGCCAAATGAAAAGAAGAGATGGAAACAAAATACAAAATGTTCTCTCAAAAGGGAAAGAAAAAACAACAAACTGTATATGGACGCCATTTTTTGTTTGTTGTTACTCTGATAGACAGACAGTTGGTAAACATTTCAAGATATTCACAAAGTCGTTAAAGCATCGTTAATTGTTTGAAACATGAAAGCGGGAACTAAATGATACCATTTAAGGTTGGGCTCTTTAAATTGCAATTTAATTAGGCGGTGAACTATTACCTTCTTTGGTTGGATAAAAAGATAAAAACTAACTATGGCATGTCAGGTTGAAGTGCGTGTCGTGTCACACATGCATTCCACGAAGGAGGTGTGTCAGTGCACGGTGTACAGAAATGACTTTCCAATTAAACTAGTTTAAGTCCAATCAAGGTCAGGTACAACTTGAGGAATTCGCAAGAAACAATAACTCCAAATGTGACATAAGCCAATGACAGGTATAAGTTGCAGTATGCTGTGGCTTATGAAGGGGATTTCCAGGAAATTCCACTTGAAAGTGAACTTGTTCTGGATGTGGTTTTGGATTTCATTTTTTTTGAAAAAAAAAAAAAAAAAAACACGTAGGTAATAAAGAAAAAAGTGTTCATTGGAAAATGTACTAGAATTGACACGGATAAAGAGTGAGGCCTTGAATATAAGTTTTCTGTGACTCGTATGTAGGTCAAGTTGTTATTTTGAACGCACATCCTGAGCTAATCGGTGTCACGATCTTATGCAGTTATCCTTATCATGTCTATTCCATCATAGGTAAAGCTATAAAAATGGATTCACAATTCTTGTTTACTCATTCTGACTGGATCAATGTAACCAACTGTCACTAGTCGTTTCTAAAGTCTCGTTTCGTTTTCCATTGGGACAGGAAAAGCGCTTTTTCAGATTCAGAGCAGTTTTTCTTCTCTCGAAATCAGCTAGCTGTCAGATTTCATGTTCCATTGGGCGCAAAAAAAAAACACTTTTTTTGAGAGTCAGAGCAATTTTGCGAATCTCGATTTCTGAGCGAGACTTACACTTATTTACACTAGCACCAAAGTATTTGTCATTTGTCAAACTTTAAAGTGTGTTTACTTACGTTTTTAGACGAGAAGTCTGTGAAAAATAGATAAAAAAATTACATTTGACCGCTGCAATGGATATCAAAATAGAATGGATTTTTATAAACACAAATTACAATTTTAGAACAGCTGACTTTTGAAACACGCACCACCTCATATGCAAAGGAGGAAAAATCTCGTTTTATGTTCCATTGGGCACGAAAATCTGAAATCTGAGAGCAAAATCTGAAAATCCCAACGACATTAATGCATAAGTGTCAAGCTTAAGATCTGTTCGATTAACAAATAATGTCGAGTTGATTTTCTTTTCTAGACTTCAAAGTGTCATGCTGTCATGGAAAAATGGACATTTACTAATTTTCACAAAATTCAGGGTTATTTTCAACACTGCGAACGTCAATTCATCTGCTAGGTGATGCAAACTGACCCTAACCATATGACATATAGCTGCGAATCGTTTCAAATAACTTGAAAGACTACCCAATAAATAATCCACTTTGCTGTTACAAAATCTCTTCCATTAAATATCTATAAAGCAATTTTGTTGTCTTCGTTTTCTTTGATATTAATTTAAATTAAATTGCCATATCATCTGACAGGCAGAAATAACCATGACCATCGTTTGTCCGATTATATGCGAAAACATTGTGTTAAAGCCACCTACAGCATTCAATCTTGACAAATAATGTTACCCCGATTATTAGATAAACTACAGAAGGCAAAGACAATACGAACTGACATCGCGCAACAAAATTCAACGCCAACGTCATTAATCAGTAATTATTGATGTTGCCTGGGTATACACCATCAAGAGACAGCTAGTAGAAACCTGCTGTCATTGCTCAACTTTATACTCGCTTCTGTCGCACGGTTTTTGGTGAAAAATATATTTTATGCATCAGCTGATCATTAATTAAAAAAATTTCGCAAACAACAATTTTGCTAGCGAATTTCAGTGAAGCTCGGGACAGTTAGTTCATGCTTTGACTGCCTGATGACGTCTGTCATTTCATGATGAAATGCATTTTTATTTTTATTTATTTTTTTTCCACACTTCGTTTCGAAGCTGTTCAATTCAATGTCATCGACTGCGTTAAGTGCCGCCATTGCTTCTGTTAGCCACTTAACGGCTTTCGAGACTCGAGTGGCCCAAAATGGGCAAAGTAGTTGCATATTTAAAAATAAACCTTTCATCTGTAAATACTTAAATACACTCGATGGGTGTCATGAATGGATATTCTTACAAAAACACGGAAGTGACGATTTTTTTATGACATTGACTTTTGACAATGCTAAAGTCAATCGCTACGGATAAATGAACGGATACTTGACTGCGCTTGCAGCACCAATTGAAATTTTTAATTGTGATTTGTGACACAATACGGTACTCGAGAGCGAAGATGTTTTGGTAATTGATTACTTTATTTGCAGTGAAACTGCACGAGAGGAGTTTGTTGTTTCCAAAAATGAAAGAAACAAGGCAAGCAACGAAGACGGGACTGCCAAATTATTGGTTTAACAAATTAAGAAATTTATTTGCCAATAATCGAGCATTTACGAAATTCCGAAGGACAATTGTTTGTCGTTGTGAAAAGAGAGAAGGACAGTAGCTAAGGATGACACACACTTTTCGCACAAATAGGTACCGTGCGTGACTGTAATTAATTTTAAGGCAACCTTCAAAAGATGCGTCAGTTATTTATGTTGTTGGGTATAGGAAAGCTTTTTTGAAACCGGTCGCGGTCGGTTATCTAAATAAGACCATGAGTTGTGGGTTTTCTAAGAAGATTATAAAGAACATGATTTTTGTTTACAAATATTCAAATTTTCGGTCTGATTGATGATGCCGTTCACTGAAGTATTTAAATTAATTTGGGTGTCAAATTTGTTAGGAAGTCTTATGTGGCGGCTTAGTTGATTTTCAATTGAATTGAACTCTTAACTGGGCTGACAAAATAAGGCCAGAGTCGATATATTTCTGTATAATTTTGACAGCTTTGTGCTATAGGTGATTTTGAGATTTTGTTTTCAAACGCATTACTACGAATTTAGTTGGTTGAGTCTTATAAACTATTTTGACAGCTGAGAGCCTTTTCTGCGATTGTTGATATTGTGGAAGTTTCGTAAAAGATATCTAAAAACTCTTCAAATGAAAGTATCGAAAATACCATATAATAAATGGCAAATATAATTATTTTGACAGTTGACAGATGTTGGGATCTAAGAGCCTAATGTCACATATGTGAATCCAAATGTCTTACAGAACGCAACTGTTAAATTGACCTTTTAAAGGAGTCTAATGATGAACAAGTGCAGTTGTAAAATATTTCTAGTTAAGTTTCCATTTGACATTTTTAATGTCACCTACCGAAAGTCTTTAAAGTTCATTAAATAGTCACTTTTAACTGTATTAAGTTTAAAGAATTGGTAGGGGAAAGTAGGTAATTTGATGGAAAAATTGCCAGTTAAATGTTAATTGGACAGTAAAAATGTTTGGCAAGTTGTGTTAGTTATTTATTTAAGTGTGAAACCACCTTTCTGATTTAGTGCTTGGAACTACAAAGAGTATTTTCGTCTGAAAAGTGATTTTTTACTTTATTTATATCAAAAGATAAAGCTATAATGTGCAGTTTGAATTTGAATCATCTGCATATTGGCCTTGAAACAAGGCCAACATGTTTCCCTAAAGAGGTTTTGAATGATCAGCGATTAGTGGCATACAACTCGATGATCTGGTTTCCATGATTATAAAATGCATAAAAACTAAATTGACATTATAAACTTTTCAGACTGGGCAAGAGAAGTGTTAATTGCCCTAATATTTAACATAATCTTTCACTTTACTGATACCTATTAAGAAACAGGCTCACATCGATAAACAAACCATTGTCATGCGATTATAATGAGTGCTGACTGCACCATTAAAGACTATTAGCCTGCCTTTGTGACATTACCACCATGTGTTAGTGTTTATCAATAATATAACAACTTTGATTGGCATCATCAGAGTAGACTGTATCCAAAAAACATTTAATGATAGATGGTAATGTGTATATTTGTATCGGTGTATTCATGCAAGGGAAACACTTACTCCCAACCGAATGTTATCGACCTTAACTTGAGACTTTTCCCCATCGATTGAGTTGTTGTTTAGTAGTCCCTATTTCGGAGCTCATGCTTAATGCATGAAGGATAGCCAACACCGAATCGTCGCCTTTGTTCGAAGAAAATCACCAAAAATTTTACTGGCTTTGGACGCCAGCTGTATATCGATGCTGTGACAAATGATATAGCTTTGGACTGTCATGCGGGAAACAAGGCAAAGCGATAACAATTATTGGTCATGGCGAGAAATGGACTGACGTTTGTTTTTATTAAAAGGACTTGGTCAGTGGTGGCATTTTTATCCCCCATACGCAGGGATGTTTGTGTTATTTGAAAGTTGCGAGTAATAAAAGTGGGAAGGCTTTTAGCACTGGATCAAGGCGAATGTTGTAAATATTTATAGGTATGCGTTGGTTTAAAAAATTAACTTCTGTATTTGAATTTAATGGCCGCAATATGGGGGCGGATCTGGCACATAAAGAACACAAGATATTACGATAGAATCCGATAATCGTAGCTGAATGTATTCGTAATCGTTTTTGTACGCAGTATTCACGAATTCATTTTTGGTATTCAGTAATCGTATTCGTTTTCGAATTCGTATTCATTCAGTTCGTACTATTTATAGAGATTCGTTGAATTCGGTTGTTATTGACAATCGCGACTTGCATTTCTACGAAATCCTTTTGAAATACAATGAAATTCACTGTAATTACCATTCATATTCAAAGCGTCTATTAAAAGATGAGTTTTGCAGTGAAATCTTCAGTCAGACTATTTTAATAAAACCCCATTTTCCCTCTGCAATAAGAGGTGTTATTGTGAATGACCCGCTATTTCGGTAGCTGTCACTTTTAAAGCTTTTATTCTTTGACATTTGACAAGTAGAAACTACGCCATTACTAAAAATGGAACGATACATGCTTCAACAACGCATTGAAATTAGACATTTTTCTCTGAATACCTCTTATTGAAAAACTCTTTAGTTTCGACAATAAATCAAGCGTACCTGCATAAGACTTTAAAGGATTCTCGTACTTATAACGTCTCCACATAAATGCTACAAGTTTAACCGTTCAACTGAGGTACCCAATTCGTACCTCGCAGAAACACTATTCATCAATGACCTTTAACCCAAAAATGTTTCAATCACTTAACCTCCCACACAAATATGTATACCTCAAATGAAACATCAACAATAACCTTTCCTCACCTTAATTCTGTTATTCTCCAAGCAATACAAAAATGAGCTTGCACTTTGTAAAGTATTCCCTACACCAGTCGAACAAAAAAAAAAAAAAAAAAAACGAGTCCTTAGCCAATGTGCACACCATATTGATTATTCCATTAATTTAAAACAACTAACAGAAAACGAACTTAGGATGGGGACAAACAGGGGGAAAAAAAAGAAAACGAAATTGTTGATTCAACCTTGTTCCATCCCCTCTATAAACCACACTACCATTAGCAACACACGTAGCATTCACAATTACATTGGCAAGCAACAGATATACAGTTCCAAGGAGGAAAATAAAATTTATCGAACAAGGATATGCGATCAATGCCATGAACACCTGCTTTCAACCTGTTACAAGGTAATTCCATTTGTAACAGGTAGTTTCCAAGTCTCTGTTGTCCTTGCCAGCAACTAGAATTTACAGAGAGCATGCACATGCTCACTGTCACTAGCAGATGGATTAAGAGAGAGAGAGAGTGAGAGCTTTTAATTCTGCCATAAAAAATTTGAGCAAACCTCCTGTTTGTTGGTGGGCCTTGTATTTTCAGGTGTGCTTTTGTTTCACTCCTTTTTTTTTGTTGTTAAATTTCTACGGGGACTGCAGTGCGCTGCATTTGGGTGAGAATACCAATGCAAGTCCCAGGATACTGGGATAAAGCTAATAGATGGTGACACCCAAAACCTGGTGCAGATTTGTCTATATACTTTTGAACTGTGCATGGGACAGCTACTGTGGGACTTGCTGGCAATTTAATTATATTCATGCCCGTGAGCTGTTATTCATGGTGACTGGCGACTGGGTTGGGAAGGAGGGAGACAGTATAGGATTAGCGGCTTAGAGTCCCTTCTTGCATATTAATCGAGAGATGGGCATTTGCATTCAATTTAGATATATTTTTGCTGGCAGCACGAACTCGACATCTAGGAGAGTTGGCAGTTTTTGGTACTATGTGGATATGTTTGGGGTGACACAAATTTGTGTCCCTTGTGGCCAGGATGATTGAGTGCTGCACATGGCTCTGCCGGACGGGAATTAAATTGCGGTTTTGGTGCAATATTATGTGTTGCATTTCCGGTAAACAATTAATTTAAAGCGGTGTAGCCCAGTGCTATTTTTTGAGTCTTCTACGTTCATCCGGAGGAAGTGATACACGGAAATTCGATGTGGGGAAATATGAACTTTTACTTTGACTTTTATAACTGACATTTAAGGTGTTTTGAATTGACCAATACTTGGTTGGTGTGTGTAAGTGGCCTCATGTAGGTCAAGTTATAAAGTTTTGTACTGAATTTGTGATGCAATTCAAAGACGAAGATGGAGTACCTAATGTTTTCCAAAAAAATACCATTTACGAAGAGGTTCTTGTTTAAAGGGATTTAGAATCCTGGAGTGTACAACTTCTTGCGCTTGGCTGATGCGCAAAATGAAACGACAGACGAAACACTCTGAAATTAACTGCTTTCCTAACAGGCTCTCATTCTTTGAGATCTTGGCTAAGTTGCTCAAAGTTTTCAAGACCCAACGCCCTTGCATTTGGCCAAATAAACTCTTAACCACTCCTATTGAATTAAAACTCTCTGACCACAATTCTGTCCACACTACATTGAACATGCTGATTAATTCATCAGAATCAGAAACCCAAACTTCACCTGTCTATTCCCACCGTTCCTTTCACCACTCCTTCCCACTTCATTAATCAAATTATAGCCTCCCATTTAATGGGCAATCACAAATTTCTATCAATGAAAGCCTCCCTTGTTTAGAATGTTAAATTTTGTTCCATTCGATTAATAAATCATGACTGCAGTAAATTCATTTTCCTCTTCGTCACCGTTTGACGTTTGTCATTAATTTAATTTTCCACTCCTACTGCACACGGTTAATAGTAAATCCAAAAAGCCGTTGACCTCATTTACATTCACTAACTGTCAAAAAAAAAAAAAAAAAAAACGGATTCTTTTTCAAAAGTCGACTGCTCGCGCTTGAATTAAATTCCATCAAAAGTCAACCAGAAACAATGGGCCTTTCAAAAGGAGCAAACAAAATGTCACTCACGTCGTGCAAACAAAAAACAACACGTAAAAAATATGGAACGTTCGTATAACTCGCCTCTTGGGCAATTTATGTATGTCCTGTTCAACTTCTTTTCCTGTCCCGTTTAATTGGCGAAAAACGCTATACTACCGCACAACCATAACCTCCATAAAGAGTAGTTACAACTTTTGAAGGACTATCCACTATCCAGTAACCACTTTTTGGAATTATGCAGGGCTGTGTGTGTGTGTGTGTGTGTGTGTGTGTGTGTGTGTATGTTTGGGGAGAAATAAAAAAACCCTACGGCACGACAGCAAATTTACTTGCAAATCAAAAAAAAAAAGTAGAAAGAAGGACAATAACACTTTCTGGGGCACGGTAGGTATGTCCTTTTGAAGAGTTACTGCGGCTTATTACATGAGCACGCTTATTTAACTTGCTTTTCGTTGTCTATTTCGACGCAATGTACATAATCACAGTTAAACTTCGTTGGCAGGATGACAGGATAACGGTACCAAATAGCTGTGCGAAGGAAATTATATTGTCATACAAATTATTCAAGCATGGGTTTTGCCGTTCAGACAATCGATTTCTTTCCAGCTTCCATAAAGGATAACCATTAGTTGGACAGCTCTATCGCAGTAAACAGCCACCAGGCAGAGTCATTCCATTTCGCTAGTCGAAGGAAGCACCAGATGGCTATAAGAGCCAGTTATTTGACAGTAGTGGGAGTATTTCATAAAATTTGCCACTTTCGGCTGGATTTCTTCTTTTTTTTATTGGTGAAGGCGCACGTGGAATAAATGAGCCGTTGTTGAAGTCGAAGAAAGGTTGACAATGCTTTAAATATGTCTGAGGTATAAGTGCTGGACGACTACTGGAGTTTGATTTTTTTTAATTATATATGTAGAGCCACTGGAATGTACTAGTACTCGAAGATCGAGCCCAACAAGTCGGTTCGGTCTTTCGGTGAGTGTTAAAACCTGCAAAAATTGATTAACTGATGGAAAAATAAGTAACCAACGCACCAAAGTCTGCAACACCCTTCAAACTAATAATAAAGGTTTTCCCTTTTCCTACCTAACAGCTTCTTAGCATCGAAATTTCCGTGAACAGCTAAATTTCCCCACCACCTTAACACTGTATGTACCACAAGAAAATGAAAAATTAATAAAAATGGACGGGTACAGCGAAAGAAGTACCACTCAAAACAAATTCAGCGCTTGGCTGACAAATGATTGTTCATTCAGCAACTCACAAACTAAAATGGAAATGGAGTACACATGCTTTTGATGACAGCTACACATTAACCATTTCGAAAAAAAACTGTAAAAATAATAAAACCATATCTGGCCGCCGCGTTAAGGCAACAAAGAAGGTACCCAGGGAAAACCGGAAGGAAAATAAAGCTCAAATGAATAAACAGGCAATGTTGTTGATGTTTCTCACTGTCTTGATTATTTTTTTGATTTTATTAATGGACGTGGACAAGTAGGGGAAATTATTTTTTTTATGTTGGTTACTAATTACTAGGGATGAAACGGAATACACAATTGCGCTGCGGGAAAAATTTAATCACAAATTATATGAATCTTAAAATGTTTACCCTATTTATTGGCTGGTCAATATGTCGAATGTTGAAGGGGAAATATTTCTTGCAAATTTGATGGAACACTTTCAATTTATTGGGCTTTGACTTTTTTCTTTTCAAGCAAACACTTGCGCTGCGGATGCATATTTGACAGATCGAAATGTCAGCTGTCAGACAGGAATTTCTCGACTCGATTTCTCAGCTCCTACTTACATTGGCCGGGTTCCACTGGAACGCTCGCGCTAGAACAATAGCGGCAGCGGCAAAGTCCCCACTACAATTAAAGAAATAATACAAATTTTATAAAAATAATATCTGAATTGCCATTTTATTTACATTAATACTAATTTTATCACAATTACACTTGCTCGGCTTCGTATTTACTTTTATTTTGTAAACGTTTGAACGATTTCCTGAAAGGTCGTTGTTTTTTTTTCAATGCAGCGGGTAGTTTTGCGCTAGATTGAGAAATTTCCCTGAAAGGGATATTTCACAAAAAGTGCTAGACGTCTAGCACTTTTGGTGAAATGTCTATTTTTTTTATATGGAGTTTGACATGCCGCTAGTCATCTAGCGGGCAGTGGAACGCGGCCATTCATTGAAACCAATTTAAATACTAGTCACTAGTGTTTTCTAAGCCAATCGACTGCGTAACAAATGCTGTCAGAAGTCAGACTATGGGTAAACTACAGATCTGAATGTACCCATTATTTGCGTGATGATGATGAGCGTACGAAATTTATTGTTGAAATATGAAGACTTAAAATGGCGGCTGCAGGAATTATGAATGCTAAAGTCACCTATGCAATCATTGTAGTAAATAGAGTATAGAATCAATAAAATCAAGTTTTTTGACGTTTGTGAAGGAGTGTTCCCAAAAGTGAAGTGTGGCAATGAAAATGCATCTGCTATACTTCTTCCCTTAAATTACAGCGAACTCTCCATCGTATCTCTAAACTATTTTCATTTCTACTTCAAAAACTAGATAAACATTTAAAATGTACTAAATCTATTACTCAAACGAGTCACAAAGAAGCTGTTTTTGGAACTATAAATTCTAAGGCGAGCAATTTACGGAGAGGGAAAGTACAATCACAGCGTGCGCTTAAATCGATCACGATTGCCTTCTACACACGTTCGAAAAACAACAGCAAACTATCGAATTGGCAAAGTATCGAGTGACGAGTTCTTTCTCTGTTGGAATCTAATAAGTTCAGTGAGGGACAATTTCGTGCTATGCCAATCAAAGGCAAAATAAAATCATTTTTCAAGTAATTTGTTCGATGAGACAAGGAGAGACATTGAAAAGGGATGTATAGAAATATAAACTTACCCACAACGAGTGATTCACATTTACTGATGCGAGAAACAGATTAACACAGCAACAGCAACTTTGACAACTTTTTAGAACCAATGTATTTTAATTACTTTGAACACATTAGCACAGCAACATCGACAGCGACGTCAACGTTAGAGCTAATCCTAAATTCGCTGTTGCTGTTGCTGTCGCTGTGTTAATCTGTTTCTCGCATAAAGCTTTAGCAATGTATTTTTTTCCTTCTATAGAATCTTATTATTCCTCTTCAACCATAAAATCCATTAGAATTAAAAGGATTTCACTACTTGCTGCTACATCTTCTACTTTATTTTTTGATAAATAGTACCTACCTTATTTTGACACTGACATGTTGAATAGCTAATGCTCATGCACAACTCAAATTATCGATAAGTGAATTCGACTTTTAACTCCAATTTATATTTCCCGTCCAAAAATTGTTATATAGACTTACCCCAAGCGAAATATTAAAGGTAATAAAATGAAGAGAATTATCGCCTAGCTCCCAGTTTGCACGTCCTTGGCCATGAACACATCTTACCAATAGCATCACCACCGGTGGTAGTCTTTTAGCGCTCCACGATTATCACAGGGTTTTACCAAACAGAGCTGCTAAAAGATATAGATAGAGCACAAAGTAGGTGGCCAAATAATTTATGATACATAATGGGTTTTTTTTTTTTGGGTCTGAAAATCGCAGACCCAACGAAGATAGTAAATTTTAATTATACTGTGTAAGCTGAGAAAAGAACTCCTCCCTATTCGAATCACGTTCCAATATAGGACTACAAGCGTTTTCCCATATTTTATGCTGTAGATATCTTTGTATACCATTTAAATGTAAACAAAAAAGGACTCACTGGCATAGGGAACGGAAATTTATTTATTAGCAAATCATGTCCTTAATGATGTTGTATATGAAACACATGTTTTGATTTTTCTCTTCGTCCCGACTTGGTAAGAATTTTGCTATAACGAAAAGCTGCCATAATTCGAGGGAAGGTAAACAAATGGAATGGATTCTTTGTTTTTTGTCAAGGTAGAGTCCTTGTTGTGCACAAGGATATAACACACGCCATTAGCTGTAGAGAGGTAGGACATGACGAATTGTTGTCTACAAGTGTGAGAGGGTGAGCAGAGACCTGCCAAATCGAACTGGCAACACTGACAGTACTATTTCTCTCTAGTTTCCGTTTCACAATAAAGAGAGCGGTGTAGTATAGCGATAGACTATACTACAGCACCAGTAAAAGCTTTGCACAGGATCTTACAACTCGCACTCATGGTATTTTTCAAAACCGTCGACAACAGTTTGTTGCTTAGGCTAGCTCGTGGCGGTTGTTTACACGCATGTAGCGATTTCAAAGCGAGTTCCGTTTTCCCAATATTGCAAACACTTTGTCTGCAATTTTTCAAAGGATAACCGATAAGTGTCTGAAGAAAATTAATAACAATTTACACAAAAAAAAAAAAAAAAAAAACTCATGATTTGAGTCATCTATTTAAAACAAAGATTGTTTAGTACACATAAACGAATATCCTCCTCCAAGGCTAGGAACTGGACAAGTGCCTTTGATTGGTTTTGTCCCGTATTGTCGCACTGAAGAATATACGAGCTCAAAGGAAAGAGTGTTAACATTCCTTCTTGTACTTGCTTCAGATACCACAGTGAAGTGGAGTTTTCTTTCCTTTTTTTTTATTGTTGTTTTGTTCTCTTTTGTGTTGGATAAAACTCAAGATGATGACGGCATTCAAAATATAAAAAAAAAGAAATTGAAAAGTGATATCTACTACTTCAAGAATGTCCTTGTGCGGCAGTGATACTGCCTGTGTGTTAAGTGAGACAAAATAAAAATGCCAACAGAAAAAAATGTTATTGAATAAAGTTACAAAAAAAGTGAACACCATGCAAATGTTCTTCTAGAGTTGAAGTATGTCCTTGGTCAAAAAAAAAAAATGGTAATTTCTTCAAATTGGTGGATTAACTGAAAACAGCAAGCAAATGGATTTCCTCAATTGGTTTGTAGATTACTAAGTTGTTCGCTCGCAATTTGTTCGTTAATTATGCAGTAAATGTCAAGGATCGCATATAACTTTTGTACGATTTATGGATTTCAGCACGAATGGGGATTTTCTTTGTCTTATTGGAAGAGAGGAGGTGGAATGCGAATAGGAAAGTTCATGCTTTGTTTGCACCTCGCACTGCATACCTAGGCATAGATTTTGCATTGAAATTCATTATTTAAAATGGAAAAAGTTGGAGAATGATTTTCTATTATTTACAAAAAAAAAGAAAGAAGAAACTGCACTCGTAACGAGTTTGTTCAAAGTTTGCAATCGATTGGTAGGAATAGTACTTTATTGATTTATGTACTCGATGTTAATAATTTCTGTCCATCATTCAATATGAAGGAACAAACCATAAATCGGAATGACATTTCAATATATTTCGACTGATTTGTCAACTGTCATGTTTCACAATTCATATTTTCATTGATTAAGAAACCTTTTAGGAACTTGTTCGACGAGTTTCTGCTAATGCTTTCAATAGTATGGTAAAATGAGGACAAGAAAGCGAAGTAGAGGTCCTTATGCTTGTATGTACTGCATGATAATCATTTTTATTCTCAATTTCAATTTCGTTGGTGGACTCTTGTTGGGCGCCATCATTTTTTTTTTTTTTTTTTTTAATATTTTTTGCATCGTACTCAGGTGGAAGACTAAAGATTTTATATATATTTTGACAGAGGTACTTGGAAGTAAACTATTACAATTCGACAAGATTTGCCAAACAATCTTTGGAGTGGTTCCATGGCTATTGCAATGGTAGATTTCATTTAAAACAATCTCTAAACACTGTTGGCATCAACAGGAAGATATTGTTTAATTTTAACGAAAGTTTTTCGGTATATAGCCTTTTATTTATAAAAAAAAAAAATTGTTTGAACATTTATAACAGAGTTTATTCAAATATCGGCGTCGCACAAAGTAAAGACTCGATCACATACCCTCAATAAGTGTCCAGTTCGTCCAGTACATTAGCGCAGAAAACCCTTCTTGTGAGTACTTGCTGGAGAAATTTCGAAACCCCTGCTCGTTGACTGCCTAAAGCTGGTACTAAAATGGAACAGTGCGCACAGTGTCAAACCTCTTCCCACTCTACCAAAGCGCATAAACTGAGCCCGAAATCGATTTTTGATTTTACATAGTTACACAGCTGTCACCAAACAATAGTTTTTGCGTTTCATTTCACAACTTCCCTTTTCCTTTATTTTGTCCAGTCATGCACTTATTCCGCAATCGAACAATACATTCCAAAGCAAAATACTCCCTGTCCAATATTTGCAGTTCTTTGTTCAATTCGCATTCATATGCCATAAGCTCATCAATGGATGTATTATTGAATGCATGTTACTCTGAGCAGTTGAAACCCCTTTACATAATCTTTAAAAAACTGGATATTGTACTGGCGCCCTATGCGGGGCCCACTGACGTTTTCAATAATAAATCCAAAAAATGCTATATATCTGAAATATCACCACGTCACTTCATTCGAAACCCTCAAAAAGAACAGAACTGACAAATATGACAGAATTCATCCCAAAAAAAGGTTCATTAAAAAAAAAAAAACTCCCACAGATAATCTTTGTCATGTGAATATTATAAACCCGCAACCGAAAGCAAATACCCTCCGGCGTTAATACATAATAAAACATCATGTCCCTCTGTCGTATGTCAGTGTCAAGAATTTTTTCTTTTTTCCTGTTGGAAACTGGAGTGTACTGCTCCGCAAGCCATGATACCGAAAACTTCGTCATCATCATCTGCTAATTGGAGACTCCTTTTTATTGTTTATTTCCATACAGTTGAATAAAAAGAAGAAAAGAAAAAAGTGGATACTGTCCCGGTTAATTGGAGCCAAACCACATTAAACGTATTCCGGTATCCTGGTCAGAGGTTGTACCACACCGATAATTAAGAATCATTAAAATGCGTTAACTTTTAACATTCAGTTGAAATTTTAAGGGATGCGGGTAACCATTTATTTTGTTTCAGAAAAAGGACCCCAATAAAAAGAAGCAAAATCGTTTAAAAATTAATTGCACATAATTTGTACTGTTTGTCGATGTGTAATGGACCAGTCGATTTATTTATTTAATTTATGTGGTGAATTAGCATTATGTATGTGCTGCTGCTATAATTTATAGTACAGCAGGTAATTTATTACAAATTAAATGAGGGCATCCCCAAAAGTGGAAAATTGCAAATTTTGACACTTAGTAATTTGCAGGTTGGTTTCATTTTGTTTTTAAGTAAGTTAAATCGATGGGTTTTTTCTCTCTGTTGCCTTAAATGTTTTGAATTCGTTTGACATTTAGCATCTTAGTTAATGATTGTCAATAATAATAATAATAATAATTGGATAATCATTGGAATTAAAATGGAGTATATTTACTCATATATAATCAATAAACATGTTTGCTTGCTGCTCCATCATTAATGTTTTTATGGCGCCTGGACCTGGCCTGAATTACTTGTGCTATGCTTCCATTGATGTATATGTAAAATTCTGGGGCTAAAATTTAATCATAAAGTCAGAAATACCTAAATAACATTTCAATTTGGCATCACTATGATGTTCCTTTTAGACCATCAGAAAATATCACATTAATTTTGAAACTCTTTCGGTCAAAATTGACTATTTTTTGAACGTTGTTATTTCATTTTTGACAGCTTCAAGAAATTGGGTAAGGCCGGCAAAACTCCAGCTGAAAATTCCCCAATACCGATCGACAAAAAAAAAACTTTGAAAAACGATACACTTCTAAATGCCATCGTTTTCTGAAATCGTTTCGGTCAGAAATGGCAATTTTGTAGAAAGTTATCTTTTACTTTTTGACAGATTTTATAGAACTGGGTAATGGAAACTTCCGAATTCTGATGGAAAAATGTCCTCAAATGATGCAGATCTGGATGTCATCGTTTTTAAAAACTTTTCGGTCCAAATTTGCAAATTTCTTGACAGTTTTCTCTTATGTTTAGACAGATGTTATAACACTGAACGATTCCCCAAAATTCAAGCAGAGCAAACAAATTTTGACATCAATAAAGTAGTAAACGTCAAGATTTGTTTAAAAAAAATACGGTCAGAATTTGCAATTTTCTGAACAAGTTTCTTTCGAACTTTGACAGACATCAAAAGAGAGAGGTGGTCTAAAACTCTGGATCTATGAGTTATTTTTCTGAACTAGTAAAGTCACAGTAAAATTGCAGTCATTTTGAAAAATAATTATTGGTTTTCACATACAAAAGTCTGCGGATTATCAAACGTTCCTTAATTTAGTAACTCTGCGCATCCGTTTTATGTAATCATCAAACTTGTATACATTAATTTTCTTACGCTGTCATCACTTTAATTTCTCCTTAGAGAATTGCAAGTGTAGTTGGTTCTCATGGAAATGAACTTTCAAAATTAAAGCCCGAAATATACGTAGGCACGTAGGTATCTCCTGTGTCTCGCTTTATTTTTATTTTTTTTTTTCGCCAAAATTACAGGATAGCCACTTACATTTCCTCAGTTGGATTCAAATTCTGTGTGTCATTTAGCCATAAAAATGTCGTAACAAATAATTTAAGTACCTCTCGACCACATTACGCCATTTTATCGTTCGCTAATTTGGAAATGGTATTTCACTGAGGACGCAAAAAATGATCTGAAGCACTTTTTCCACAACATGCCCAAGGGGAGAATACAAAAACAAACAGGACAACGAAATTTCCACTATACCTATCCTTGAGCGCTGAATTCTTCCACTCATTCAACTCGAGTAGAATTGTCATAAGAATTTTACTAGAATGGTTTTGTTTGCTTGAGTGTCGGTTACATATTTTAGTCGGTTACATTATTTCTACCTAAAACTTGAATGAATTTCGCAATATTTATAAGACCAAAGACGCATCACTGTTAAAACAAAGAACAAACGTCTGTTTTCGGTTTAGCACTGAAATTTTATTACCACATTTGTCATGATGCGTACACAGTTCGTGGCAAGTTAATTGAATTTCTTATTCTCAAACAAGTGGCTAACATGAACCTCGCTGTAAAGTGTAGACTTGAATGGAGGAAATAACGTGGACGTCAATCAAACTGCAGGAAGATCCATTTTGTCGTTTCAGTTTTATTTCCTCTGGATCGTCCTTTAATGACGGGCATGGGATTAACCTTTTGCTGTTGAGGAAAGAAGCTTTTTATTTTTCAAATTAAGCATGAAAGTAGGTACGACTCAAAACGAATGCGATCAACAGGAGACGCGTTTTTTTTTTCTTCTTTGATGTGATTTATTGGTAGCGATTGGAATTACGAGAAGGGTTGATTGGCCATTAATCACGAGAGATTTGCGACCAACGAAAGAGTGCTGTCGTTGGCAGATTTAGGTTGAAATTCACGTTTTTTTTTATGCTTTTAAATTAAATAACAATTCTCAAAGTATAACCAGGCACTTAACACTAATATGGCTCTTTAAGTGTGAGACGCATTCATATCACCGATTCGCTATTCGAGTTAGGCGTCTTTTTTTATTATTTATTTTATATATATATTTATTTTTTATTATTTGAACTAAATATTCACCTACTTCGACTACTTCGACTCAGAGTTGTTTATTAAACATACGATTTGGCCAACAAAATCGGACTTGTTCGAATCTTAGGTACAAGAAGATGTATACCGCCGCAAAGTTAAAACTCTCAATTGTTGAAAAATAGATTTTCTAGATGTAACAGCAGTCGATATTTTTCCATTAGTGCCCACATGGTCGCTTTAAAAATATTTCAAATTAAAACCACTCAATGGTGACTGCACTGTTGGGTGCCAGGGTGTGAGGGCTTTAACTGGCAATAAAATGCTGGTCCTCAGAGGTCTTTTGGTTTCCTAAATTGGCTATGAGTCAGATCTTCAAAAATAAATAGGTAGATACAAGCAGGAGAGATTTGTCCACTAATTCTACAGTAGCGGCCCTTAAAACAAAGGTTCGCCGATCCACTATTAGAAAGAATGTGCTTTTTTAATTAGCCCCACTATGCTTGCTCCGAATTGAAGTCTTTGAGACATTTGACACAATTCTGTCCTATATCAGAGGCACATTAGTAGGCCATTTGAATTTCGATCACTCTATTCTCGTTTAAATAAAGAGCTTTGTATATCTACCTGAAATCCATCAATTTGACAGTTTATTGCTGATAGTCCATATAGCTTTCCCACCCATTTGCATTAAAGGATAATGCGTTTACTAAAACGCATTTCGTTTCACGAAATTCCATAAAGTAGCTGCCATCATTACTGCGTGTCTGTGGAACGCATTTGAAATCCCATATATGTATAGACAAATGAAAAGTTAATGGACAATTGAAAACAACATTACGCTTCATTTACCAAAAACACCAATTCCATATCGGCGCCCGCATTTGTCCGTGCACCAATATTTTAACAATTTTCCCAAAATCATCTGTAGACCCCTCGGAACCATTCCGATTTCAATATTTACCCCACCACCGATTACCGATCAAATAATCCACAAACTCATTCGAAATGCGAGGAATTGTATTTACATTACGATTACGGCATCAGCACGTTATTCGCGACTAGCGATGTGCCAAACCGATATTTTCTCAAACCGAGTTAAACCGGTTTAGAATTGAAGCAAACCGAGCTGCAAACCGAGTTAGTCGACTCGATTTGCAAGTTGCAAGTTGCAACTCATTAAGAAATCGAAATCCAACTCGACTTTACGAACGGGTATACGTACGTATACGGTTCATTCAAACCGAATTACCTATGGACTCGCTCAATTGACAAAAACCACCCTCGCTCATAAAAATCATAGCACATACACATTGCATTGCACATGCGAGAAAACAGGAGTAAAGAGAAGAGCAAAGCTTTCCAATTGGACTTTGCATCTTGCATGCTCATTAATGTGTTTTTACATTGTGTTTATTTTTCTCACACGCCACCTACCTTCTACCTAACCAATCGAACTGAGATCCGAAACCGAGTCGTGTGTTGACTGTTGATATCGGTTTTTGCATGCGTGGCATTTTATTATTCGGTTTTCGGCCGGTTCGTTTCGTTTCATTGGTTTTCGCCAACTCGGTTTGAAATAAAAGCAACTCGGTTTAACTCGGTTTAGTAGTAACTCGGTTTAAACCGGTTTACCAAACCGAGTCGACACATCACTATTCGCGACCCATTATCCAGCACACATACTGACACAGTGCAGTGCTGTCAGGGGATTCATTCATAAATTCCAGCAAAAAAAAAAAACATTCGCGGCAAAAAGGAAACACCGACCAGAGCATTTTCTCCATCCACCAACCACGACCACGAGCGCATCCGAAATTTTATATTATGCGATATCCGCGGACACGACAGAAGACCCGAACACACATCCGGTGGCGTTCAGCCTGCATTATTTAGCAAATGAAACGGTTTCTGCTGCGCTGTCATCGGTATCGTCGTCGCCGGCGGAATATTGCCAATTTTCATTTCCATATTTGTTTTTCTGTCCCGTTTTCGAAATAATAATATTAAATATTTAATGAGCTTTCGAAATGAAATGGAGTTTTGATTGTTTTGCCAAGCACACATGAGCGAGTGTGAGTGCTGCTTAATGACAGGCATTCTTCTATAATGAACACAAAGGAATTTGCTTAAATAATGATTTACATTTGATTCTGTTTTATATGATAATGATATCCTTTCTGAACATTTTAAATAGGGTTTTTCAAATTTAATCGCCGCAAATCGCTGTGGCGGAGAAAAAAAATTACTTAGCGCAATTATTGTGCTTAAATGCAAATCGATTACCACACTGTTTGGATAGCACACATCTGGAAGTATAATAGCGCTTTTTCTGGTGCAATGAAAAAAGGATTTCCATTCTTCGTGGCAGCTGCGGTCGAGTATAGTAGATCCTGTGAGTGTCGGTATAGGTTCTCCTGACGGCAAATTAAAACAGCGGGATGAAATGCAAAGACCAATTAGAGGGAAGTAAAGCGCGCTACACATTTTGCAGGGATGTGAAACGTGTAAGCAGCATTTGATTGTTATAGAGTTTCCTTGCGGGAAAGGGAGGAGAGATTTTTTCACTCAGTTTTCAATGCTCTTAACAATGAGTACTTTAAAGGATATTTTGCAACATCGTGTATGTAGATAATGAAGAGGTAATTTCAGGGATTACAGCAGTAATTAATTACTGGGGGATGTGTAGGGAGGATAATCCTTAAGTAACGTGCGGTTTTGCAGGGTGAATTACTATAGTAGGATACTAGTCGATAATTGAGCTTATTATTTATCCAATTTCGTAGTGTATAAATCAGTTCGAACAAATTGATTTGCTTAACGATCCTAAAACTGTTTTTACAGTTTTTGATGGCATCTCCTTGAACCACATAGCTATTTCCTCAGCTGGTTTCCATGGCTGCCGATTTTACTGTTTATTTACATTTAGAATCGCAAGTCAAATTAAAGGAGCAGTATTAGCTGTCACAAAATAATCATCTTTTCACTCTGTTTCAACTATTTACATTTAGAATCGCAAGTCAAATTAAAGGAGCAGTATTAGCTATCACAAAATAATCATCTTTTCACTCTGTTTCAACTGTGGACCCAACTACGTTCCTCTCAAGACAACGAACGACATCGTCAACCACTTTTGAAAGAGCCCACATATTCGTAGAAAAGGACTGACATTTAAACCTTTCATTCAGGCCGTTCCCTTAATCCCTAATTATATTAACATTAGGATAAAAGACCTTTCCCCATTCTCCCGGCAAAAACCACCTCCATTTGATATATTTCCGTTTCAAACCCACCTAAATTGATGACTCCTTTCAATCAAACCGTAATTACCAATAGCCTCGCAATGGTAATAAACATTTCCTGGCAATGATTTTTTGCCTCTCCACGTATCTTAGATCCAATTATAAAGCTGCTTTCCACGTACTCAGTCATAAAATGAAATAGCTTCTCCAAACCGCATCGCATGTATACTCGATACTCGTACTTGCCTCTATCATTGCTAAACGTGACCTCCCGTCAAAAACCCTTAAAACAGCCACCACAACTTTACGACCAAAACAAAAATCCTTAATCACCTTAGGCATTATACAACGTTTTCCTTAGCCTACATCTGCTGCTGCTGCTCTTTTCACGACCATCCTCATAAAATTGAAACAATTTTCTTCAAATATGCATACGCTGCTAACCTCTCATGCAGTCAACACGATAAAACGTTTCTCTTTGTGGTTGTGCGACTACTTCCCTTCGAAATCTAAGGACGTATCTATGACAACCTAGATCATCGGAGAATCATAAAATTCGCTTCCCAATCGGTCTTTTCTACATCATTTCAGCCGAGGCACGTCCAAAGAAGCATTCATTTCATACGCCTCTTAACCTCCCTGTGCTCTGTCTATTTGTCACGTGTTCCCTTCGTGCATTTTCAACTGTCACATAAAAGCAATTTCCATTACTGTTCGCCCAGTAATTGCAATCGATACCTTTTCAAGCCATCAAAACGAAACGCGTCCCACAAAATTGATTTCGCCCTGTCTCAAGGTTGCTAATTTCCACTGACATGAGATCCATTTTATAGTTTGACAGTAGACTGGAGCTCGCCCACAATTTGATTCCGATCAAAGGACAAACTCATTATAAATAGTCATGTCATATAATTTTATAGCACCTTTTTCGCCATAATGATGCTGTGTATAAATTGTATTATTAAATGTACAGAACCAGGGGAGCTCTGTTTGGTTTTGCATAATTTTACTTAAAGTGAACCTCTATAAAATATACGTGACTGCGCAGCGGTCTATATTCAAGTAGTCCTTATATTTACAGACATATTAAGGTTGCGTTCTGTCGACGAAGATGAAATTGAATCGAAAGAGTAGGTAAGCGATTTTGGCGAGTGAATTCATAATGAGCTGTGCAAAAAGTGAAGTGACAGTTGATTTCACATAATGGATGCCGCATATAAAGACAGCAAAATGTGACTGCTGATTCCCATCAGTTTTACTTTCAGACAGAAGACAGAACCGACAATTATTTATGAGGTGACGAGTGAAGAATTCGGAATCAATTGTCGCTGTTGAATGACATTTGGTTTGTAAGAAGAGTTTCTCATTAATCTAATGAAAAACAGAAGTTATGATGAAAATGCTTTCACGCTGTATTTCATGGAAACGCAAAGTGCGGAAGCGGTGAAATGAACCATTAATAAATGAGTTTTCCATTTTTCCATAAATGACTGTGACAAACGTTTCCTGTCAAACTCCGCAGACACACAGGCTGACATTTAAGTAAGACCTCGATTTACAAACGATTCGAACAGAGCTACCAGCACAATATTCGAACGAGTATAAAATCCATATAAAACTGTCAACTGTCATATGCACTTCATTATCGACTGCAGTTTTTTGCTGTCAAAGTCATCTGTGAATAAATGAATAAATTAAACAAATGGAGTGGAACGGAGCTACCAGCACAATATTCGCACGAGTATATAATCCATCAAACTGTCAACTGTCATATGAACTTCATTATCGACTGAAGTTTTATGCTGTCAAAGTCAGCTGTGAAAAATTAAACTGCGAAAGAAATGCATAAATTAAATAAATGGAGTGGAATTTGTTTGATGTTCATCATTGCTATGACAAACGAGTTACTCCCTAAATCCATACTCAAATTAGTGTCAAGAATTTTAGTTCAAAGTGACAAGCAAACATTTTATTTTCGTATTCACTTCATTACCGACATAACACAGAGCAAGACGTTTGGGTGTAGGAATTGTCGATGGAGTCGTCAATAAGGGGCGGGTCGAGTGATGGACATAAATCGTTCGATCTTCGATAAATAACGAATGAATGATTTACCTTTCAGTAATTAGTTAAAAAGAACAATCTATTACAGCTACAAATATTTCTCTTCGAAATATGTTGCATCCAAACAACACAGCAGCTCACCAATTAGTTACGATTTACGTCCATTCATTATCCCATTGCCGCACACACATTATCTCCACCAAGTGTTATCACTTAAGCATACGTGCCTCTGTCTAATGGCGCATCAATTACTCTCCACTTTACCTAATTATGTCAATTCCCGTCCGAAACCACAACCACATGTCTCCTCCGCCTTGACGATCAGGCCTTTTTGGAAATAATCAGAGTAAATTTCAAGTGATTGTCACTCACGTGGCACTATAATTTATACCAAAAATATCACAGTATAGTTTCAATTAAATCGATCTGAGCGGGTGGTTTGAGCGCCACCCGCTCGTTTTTATTTCAATTCATTTATAATGAGTTGAACTACCTACCCCTAAGCCTGCCTTCAAAATCCACCATAATTAATCATACATTTCGCATGAGATGGAAGTGGGTTTCTCTCTCTCTCTCTGTTGGATGCCAAGTTGCGCGGGATGACAATTTTATATATATAATGATGCATAACATACTGTAGCCTTTGTGCCACCGCAGCACAAGTCGTTAGGGCTGCAGGTTTCCTTATACATTTCTACTTTTTCTTCACGATTAATGAAAGTTGAGCCTTATAAAGCCTCCGAGACGATGGTGTCAGGAATGTAGCGTATTGCTTTCTGTAGACTGTACTATACTTGTACATAGAATGGGTATGGGATGGTGTGGGATGCATTTTTAATAAACCATCGCTGTGGGGCCACACAAAATCTTAGCGATGTGTGATGATGCAGTTAGGGAGTGGGCTGCTTTTAAAATTTTTCCTGAGTGCGGCAAGTATGTGCTAGTCCTGCAATCGCCTTGAAGTGGATAATCGTGTGAAGCACTAAGAACATTCTACCTCTTGTGTGAATGTTTTTTTAATTCAATTAATTTTTTTTTTTTACTTTTTTTTTGCTTTCCTCTCTGGCAAATATTTTCCAGCGAATTAATGGAAAAAGTGTGAAAATGTATTTTGCATTTGGCAATTTAGCGTGTCTCACGGGGAATTGCATGAATTTTTGAATTCAAATTGCTGAGCCAAAGAGATTGGACGGAGTATCTGAATCTTTGATTTGAATCGAGGAGATGAACAACAAAAGCGTATCGCGTGGGTTGGTTAAGTATGCATATGAAATATGGTAAGTGCTCGGACAGCAGTGTTTACTTGCTAAAAGGAGTTGTGTCTGGTCAAGTGGATCTAAGCAGGAGCATATGTTTGTAAGGAAAGATCTATCAACAGACTGTTGTCGACTTATTTTGGCTAAAGTTTGGTTCACTGGTTTTACAATTTCAGGTTTCAGGACACCGCTGAAATCAAGCGAGGAGTTACACCTGCCAATCGCAGTTACTCTCGCCTAAAAAGGCAATTGATTAGTAACGCCTTGTCGAGAAACATTGAAAAGACTCTTTATAAGACCCTCATGATCCCAGTTTTGCATTTTAGCGCAGAAGCGTAAACGTTTGCAAATGCGGAAGAAGATCCCCTTGATCGCATATTCTTCGAATTATTTTCGGTTCCGTTTGCGTTGACGGAGGACGAGATTTAATGGCGAATCGTACAAATTATACAGCGACATCTTCTGGCAAGAGTAAGCATCAGTCGTTAAAGGTGTATGGGGATTGTAGATTGAATAGGCACAAACAATTTCCGTTTTCGATTCTAACCCGGAGGTAGAGAAAGGCCAGCCTTAGATTAACCGCGCAAGCGACTGGAGGCAGTGACCGAAAAACAGCGCTAACTGGAGAGGCGTATTGGTTGCGGCTTGAGGCTCAGGTCCACCTCGATCTGTAGCACCACCTAAATAAGTAGGAAAGTGTTGACAGCGAGCTCCGCTATTCAACCCGTGCAACTTGGAGAACTTTCGGTTAAAAGTTTTTATTTTTGACGTAAAACATCTATTATGGCGCGGCTCGAATTGACGGAAATTCCGTGGCGAGGTGGCCTGTCGCCATGACTAAGCCTCCGCTCGCGACTCTAAAACCACTCAACCAATTTCAATGACATTTTGTGGGTGGGTCTGTACATGGTTGGTTGCAACTTGAAAGATAGGATAGTTTTGGGCCCGATAGGCGGCGCTGTTGTCGATCTTCGAAACTACTCAACTGATTTCAATGAAATTTCGTGGGTGTATATGGGTGGTTGCAGTTTGAAAGATAGGACAGCATGGGACCCGACATGTAGGGCTGATCTTCTTAACCACTCAACTGATTTTAATTAAATTTTGTGGGTTTGTATGGTTGCTTGCAACGTCAAGGATATGAGAGTTTTGGACCTGATAGGTGGCGCTGTTGGGGATCTTATTAACCACTCAACCGAATTCAATGAAATTTCGTGGGTGTATAGTTTGGGTTAGTATCACATTTTCGTAGATATAACGAGACTCAAAATGCAGTGACAGGGTGAAAACATTTCACTTTTTCACAGAACGAACATTAACTCCCTGATGGTGTGTGGTCACAATTACACTCTCTGTTTGTTTTTTTTTTTTTTGTAATGCAGTCTCCCCCTCTTTTTGTAATTATACGGCTGTTTTTAAGGCAACATTCATTGGCAGCGAAATTTCAAGTTAAATTTTCGATTGCCATATGGTAGTTCAATTAAGATAAGATCCAGCTCCCACTTAACAGCCATCAGGACATTAGCGTCTCTCATTTAGCCTCTCAGATTTATTCAAAAAAAAAAAAAAAAAAAAGATATTATCCCCCAAAAACACGGCAATCCCCATTGAATCCTTCAGTCTTAATCCGCGCGCTTCTTTATAGGATTACTTGCAATAAAAATAGCTCACCAACCTTGTTACCATGCAAACATCAACGCACTAGAGACGAATCTCTTTTTTTCTATCCGTCATGCTGACATATTAAACGTCACAGAAGGAGAGAATAAAATCGCAAATCATAACACAGTGGGTGGCACATTAATGGTACAAGTATTCCATTTGCCTCACACCGTCAGGACTATCGGATTCATTTTTGTTCTTCTCGCCTTCTTATCCGCCTTTCTGCAGCATATTGCTGAAATTGATTACATGTTTGCGTGCTTTGTGCGTTCATGCCGGAGGACCGTCGATTTGTGGCCCGCCAGACTTATGGTAGCCGAGGATAGAAACTAAGACGCGACATCGTTGTCGCCTTAGCTCGTAATAGGTTTATTTTTTCAGCTTTGCTTTGAGTCCTTGAAGACGGGGACTTGCTTAATAGTCGTTGTAGAGAACGGCATGATAATGAACATGCTGTTGGGAGTGTATAAATTGGTAAATTGACCGTGATTCAGGGACCGCACCACCTTCCAGTCATTGAAAAGCAGTCATGCATTATATAAAGAACGGAAATAGAATTGGCTGTAGGTTAGGTTGAGATTTTTTCGTAAATAGTCCTTCGTCGCGTGTACACATACATTAGCCGAGAGCTCGAACTGTGCGGACAGGCAGTTAGGAGCTTATGGAACTGAATTTACATGAATTTGCAATAAATTTGAATGCGAAATTGGTCATATTTTGGGGGAAATGATGGGTATCAGTGTTTGGGAATAATTTTCAGGTTACATTTGGTAAATTGGTGAGTGCCTAGTGATTGGAAGTTTTAATGGTGCTTTAAATTTTCTCCGAGCAAATTTATTCTCTCCCCGAACTCAAGCCTATCGCTCGAAATGGAATGGTTCGGTTTTATTTTCGGATAAGTAAACATTTTCTAGTAGCTGTCCCACCTCTTGGAAACGTCTGACGGACGTTGAGAGTGCAAAAGTCACGAGAAAACATTTTAAATCAATCAAAATAGCTATAAAAGTGTGACTCTAGTTCTATCACACAAATGGTTACTAGCACCAGACCTGAGGTCCTACAGGAACCTGTTGCGTCGACTACCGTCATAATTGAATTCTCCTCGCACCAAATACGCTAGGTGGCGGTCGAATTTTTCAAACGCCAGAAGCTAACGTCCTTTCCCAAATCACTTTGTAAACAAACCACACAGTCCCTTCAATTTGAGAATAATTGCACTCAAAACCGCACCGCATAGCTTTAAGCGCTCTCAAATGCAAATGCCGAATTCATTGAAACGGATCGACATGAAATAATATCAAGTGTCGGTTTTTTAAAACAGAAAAAAAAACCCTCCTTTCTCTCACCTATAAATAGAAATCCCAACCGCAGCACTCAAACTCAATTTGCCGCTGTTTCTAGTAGCGAAATTCGTGTACGCCAAATATAGCAACACTTCTCGCACACGAGTCCTTTCTCCTTTTGTTCTCAAATCCATTACTGCAAGTTGCACATAACAGCCAACCCTCCATACACCTCCCTGTTGCATCCTTTGTTTGTTGATTTGCTGCATGAACATACAGAGAAAAAATCATTTATTTGCGCAACTGACTGAATAAATTGGATGTTCGCCTGTCAGTGGGTCATATTCATGTGTATACCCTAGATCCACCTCCGTACGTGACAAGGGCGGTGTAGGTATGCTTGTAGTCCTGGACAAATATGTAAATTTTCCATTTTACATTATTTCGAGAACAAAAACCAAACAACAACTACAATAAAAAAAAAAAAACGGAAGTGCAGCCATAAATCAAAGTGACAGTCTAAGAGTAGCTTTCATGAGAGTCCCAAAGTGTACAGGAGTGCTGTGTCCATCGGGCGTACAATGGTAAGCGCTGAAATGTATTTTAAATATTCACGAAATCCACTTAAGGAGTACACATTTTTGTACCTATTTAAAAATCACCCCCGTGTTGTCAGCTGAGGCATCCTTTAGTTTAGAAAAAAAAAAAAAACAAAGAAACGATCAAGGACGACAGAAGGGAATGGAGTTCGATCGACCAACTGTTGGCGTGAGTGTCTGAAGGACATATTAAAAATAATTTCCAACCAAAATGTGCCGCATCTGAAAGGGATTTATTATATTACACGTCGTTAAGTCCTGTGCTCACATAGCTACTGAATAAAGTGAAGCAATTTCATCACACCAAAGGACAGGTGTTTTATCGGCCAAGAATGCGAACAGAAATGGAGAAGCAAAAGAGAAAGCATAAGGTGACAAATAGCTTAGGAACGTCCTTGGATTTCAAGGCAACACGTAGAATGTTAAGGACAACATTACTTGACGTAAATTGATTTGTTGCCGGAGTGGTCGGTGGTTTGTGGGCCGCAAGGAGTTGGTCGAGTAAATGGAATAATTGCCTTTGCCTTGCCAGCGAGCGGAAGTTCAATAATAAGGGCAAGTCGGCGCTTGCCAAGCATTGGACTTGGCTGGTAATTGACACGAATTAAAACACTTGTTTCTTACTTTTAAAATTAAACAATATTTATTTGGAACTATGTCCTTTATTATTGAAATACTTTTTACTAATTCTAAAAGGAGCTTAAGGCTACTATGTAGTTACAATAAGACTGTTGATAAATTCATCATACAGTCGTATTTATATACTTTTCTTATCTATCTACAAGGAGACCCAAGCGTACAATCGTCTTGCTTGATAATGAAGAAGAGATAATATTCCAACATTGTATACAAACGATATTATCTCTTTTACATATGTTATCATTGTAGCGTTGTGTGCAAGACTGTACTAGAGACTAAAGATATCATTGAATACAAATAATGTTATCTTTTTTCTCAATATGTTTTGCTATGGATACTTAACTCCCCCCCTTGTTAAACGAAATCGTCCCGATTTTTCGACGCTATTTTTAACATTTCTCTTTCATAAGTTTTGTTATATGCGTCAATCTTTTTTTGTTTTTGACGATCTGTTATACATTGTATAGTTTTTATCATTACGTACGTAAATGCTAGAATAACAATCAGTGTTACAATTGTGTATATAGTTGATAATATCGGTTTTTCTTCAAAAGGAATAATTAGTTTTTTTAAAGTATCTATGTTATCGAATTTGTACATTGTATCTTCTTTAATTATTTGGTCGATGTAAGACTCTGAATTATGATTTCTTAATATAACTTCTTTAATTTGCTTATGCATGTTTTTGTATATTTTATCGTCTAGATTTATAGTATTTTCATAAGTAACTAAGTTTATACCATTAATTGTTTGATTATTTAACTTATGCTTACCGCTTAATAACATAACACCGGATTCAATTTCTAAGTCGTAATCGTATTCTTGTTTAATGTTGCATTTTGAAGTTATATTCTTTAAAAGTGGAATAAGACAATTTTCTTCTTCAAAGTTAATTTCACAAATGTTTTTACTTAGATGATTTTGACAATTTCTTGTTCTTAAATAAGTTTGGTTACATAAGGCAATTGTTTTATCTGTAATGATTTTTCCATGTTTTGAATTTAAAGGTGTTACTTTATACAATTTACATGATTTAATTAGAACTGGATATTTATATATTGTGATGAAGAATTCATCAGTTCTAGCTAATAATATTTTAGAGTACTCAAGTATATTTATTATGGGTACTTGAATTATTTCATGTTGAATAATATTTTTAATGTCATCTAAGTCTAGGCTTTCTGATAAATATTCATTATTTTTTGCTGCATTAATTGTTCTGGTCAATAATAATAATTGTTCGTACACTTGTTCTATTACTAAATGTTCTTTAAGGCTCTGACCTTCGAATTGTTGCAAAATTTGTTCAAATCTAGAATTTATAGTTTTTTGTTTATTATTGTTTTCTATGAGATTATTTATACTCGTTTCTATGTTAACTAAGTCATAATGGTCAGGATTACCAAACACATATTTGAAAGCTGTTCCTAAAAAGTTAATTGATCTAGTATGCCTAGTATGTTCTTGTAATTGGTCTGCTAAATTCTTAATTTTACTTAACCAAATTTTTTCTTCTTGTGTAGGTTGATATTTACTAGTTACGATATTTACGTAAGGTTGAAATATCGAAGTCAGGTTGGTGGCATGTAACAAATAAGTTTGTTCTTTGAATAAATACACGTCATCTGTTTGCGTAAGTATAAACTTCTTGTTTAGTAACTCAGTTATTTGAACGTTTCCTTGCCCTTCTTGACTCTGTACAATTCCTAGTAATGTTAGGAATATTAATATTTTCGTCATCTGAAAAATGATAATTCTTTATGTTATCCTTGTGAATTTTTATTCCTTCTTTAGAGATTACAGTGTCTCCTTTATCTTCTTCTACTATTCTTGTTATGTATCTGGCGTTAGATTTCTTTCTAAGACCTGTGATTCTTACCATTATCTTATCTCCTTTTTTATACTCTCTGTGTCGAGTTCCTTTATTTAGACGTTCGATCACTTTTTTGGATGCTGAGTTTAGTTTATTTATTATAATTTCACTATTGCTATATTTATTTTGATTAAAGAAAATGTCTCTAGGTTTCAAACCGGTAACTGAGTGTATAGAATTATTTAATTCACGCACTGTTCTAAATATTTCTTCGATAAGTCTTGTTTTATTCTGAATTGTGAATATTCTAGACAGTTCAGTTATTGTACCGTTTACACGTTCTACCTGACCGTTCGCTGTCGATCTGTATACTGGAGTTTCTACTTTAGTTATGTTGTATTTCAAACACATTTGGTTCACCATTTCTGTTTTGAATCCCTTCTCGTTATCTGTCATGAGTCGTTCACATTTTGGGAAATAATTAGATAAGACCTCTTCCATAACGTCGTACAGTCTGTTTCGAGTTTCGATTTCCCGAAGGATTGTATATTTAGAATACTTATCTACTGTTACAAGGAAAGTATACTTGTCGTTGAAGTATATGTCCATATGAATGTGTGTTCCCACATGTGTTGGTATTTCTGAATTATTCAGAGGTTCTCTGATAGGTTTTCTTTCATATTTTCCAAATAGACATGCTATGCATTTTCTGTTGAAACTCTTTGCTTGTTTATTTAGATCGGGCCAGTAATATTTCTCTGAGATTTCTTGTATATTGTTACGTAACCCTCGGTGTGCTCTTTCGTGAGTTACCCTTACAAGTTTTAGTTGTTCCTCCAAATTTGTCACGTCTTGAAGTTTTCTTGGTGTGAATATAAATCTTACTAGTGGGAATTCTTTTTTTATGTTTTCACCATATTTGTATATGTTTTCAAATTTCGTATGCAAAGCTACAATCTTTTGGGGTTGTATAACTTCTTTCATCTGCCTTAGTAAAGAGTCTTTGTCCTTAAACTTTATTATGAGTCTTATTTTGTTACTAAAATAGATTTGTGTTTCGATATTATTTGTTATATCTTCAATAAGTTCGAACTGTGCAGTGTATGCATTAAAAGGCTGATTCACAGTTTTTATTATATCATTAGAAGAACTTTCAGCTGAATGTGCTGTTTCTATGGTAGAAGTATTTATGCGTTGACGTGATAATGCGTCAGCTACAAGATTTAGGTTTCCTGGTTTATAAACTAATTTTGCTCCAAAGTCTTCAATGATTCCCTTCCAACGTTTCAGCTTTGTGTTGGGATTTTTTTCTGATACAGAATATATAAGGCTCTGGTGATCGGTATATATGGTTAAGTCTGCTATACCATATATGTAGTTTCTGAGTTTTTGTAAGGACCATATGATCGCTAATAGCTCTTTCTCGTTTGTGCTATAGTTCTCTTCTGTCTTACTCAGTGTTCTTGACAAGAAGTGTATAGGTTGCTTATTCTGACTTAGTACGGCTCCAATAGCTATGTTGGATGCATCAGTAGTAAGCTCGAATGGTTTACTATAATCCGGTTGAAAAAGTTCGACTTGTTCTTTCAAATAATTTTTTAAAATTCTAATCGCTTCTAATGCTGAATCATTCAGATTTAACTTAATATTTTTACTTTGTTTTTTGTTTACTTTACCGTTATCTCCTCGTAAATATAATGTCAGGGGCTTGGCTATGCTTGCGTATCCTTTTATAAACTTACGATAGTAACCTGTAAGACCTAAAAATCCTCTCAAATCCTTTACCGTTTGTGGGACTGGAAAATTTTCTATAGCTGCTATTTTCTCAGGGTTCGTAGTGATTCTACCATGTCTGATTATGTGACCTAAGTATTCTACTTCTTCTTGAAAAAACTTACTTTTCTCATCAGATATTTTTAATGTGGCTTTATTGAGTACGTCGAATACTTGACTTATGTGCTGTATATGTTCTTCCTCAGATGAAGAATATATCAATACGTCATCAATGTAAACGTGTACGAATTTACCTACAAAGTCTCTCAAAATGTCGTCCACGCATCTCTGAAATATGCTTGGTGCATTTTTGAGCCCGAAAGGCATTCGTTTAAAATGATATTTTGCGCCATTTATAGCAAAAGCTGTTTTTTCTTTATCATCTGTTTTGATTTTAATTTGGTGGAAACCTGACTCCAAATCTAATGTTGTAAAGTACTTGGCTTTACCTAAATTTTGAATTGTCATGTTGACATCCGGAATGGGGTATCTGTCTGTTACAGTGTGAGCGTTAAGTTTTTGGAAATCAACAACCATGCGCCGTTTTGGTTTTCCTTTTTCGTCCAAACCTTTTTTAGGTACTGTCCATATGGGACTGTTATAAGGACTATGGCTTTTTTCTATTATATCGTCATGTAAGAGTTTCTGTATTTCTTTGTTTACGAATTCGTTATCTGCTATGGGATATGGATATTGTTTAACATAAACCGGATTATCATTGGTCGTCCTAATGCTTGCTTCTATAGTATCTGTAAAGGGTAACGGTCCTATGCTGTTATTAATCTTCATCAGTCTATCTATGTCTGCTTTATAAATATTATTTTCCCCAATTATGTAATTAATTTTCTGAATAGATTCGACACTGCTTATGGTAGTTAGAGTCATATTACTGAAATTTATTTCCGCGTTTAGAACTTTAAGTCCTTCATATCCTAATATCATATCAAAAGACTGAATATCCTCTAATTCAAAAAATGTTATATTTTTCTTTAATATCCTAACTACTTTCTTTGTATCTACCATAGAATAACCATGCATTGTTTTTATTTTTATAGGTTTAATTTTAATTTTTTTGCTAGAATCGCATTTTCTATTAATGTAATTATGGGTTGCACCAGTATCAATAAGAATTTTATAAATTTTCTTAGAAATAGTACTAGTTAAATTTAAGCAGGGCAACCCGTCTACTAGTTTAAATGATCTATTCTTATGTTATTATTTACCATACATTCCGTTTCATCTGCTTCTGCATATGTACTGCTGACATCGTCTCTGCGTTGTTGTCGGGAGTTATTTACTCTCTGCTGCTTGAAGTTCTGCTGATAAGATCGTTGCGGTCTGTTGTGTGTGTTGAAACTCCCGCTGTGTTCACGTTTCGCTGGTGGATTATATACATCGGGTTTGTATTGATTCCAATTTTGTCGCTGTGCATGTACAATTTGTCTCGAGTTTATCTCCATCGGCTGTGGTCCTTGATTGTGTTGCTGCATATTATCGTATTGCTTCTGGGGTTGATAATTCGTTGTTTGGCTCGAATAATTTGGTCTTCTTTCGTTTCTGCGTTCATGTGGCATATTTTTGTGGTGCTTATCCTGAGTGAGATGTAAATGCCTGTGCACATTATCATGTTCTATTCTGCGAGCAATTGCGAATGCGTGTTCTAGATCATTTATTGTAGCTGAATATAATGATCCTCTTGTAAAGTTGTCACTCATACCATCAATGAATATACGAACTGCGTCGTCGTTAGCATTTTTAATTAGTCTGTCGATTATATTCGGCGGATCACCTGACATAGTGATTTTTGATATTATTAAATTGAGATTTTTATTTATCTCGTCGTGGTATTCAGACAGTGTGCTTCTTTTTTGCGTGATGGCTTTCATCATGTCTTGTAGCACGTATAGAGGTTCTTGATTAGAGTACGTATAATCTAATCTGTTACGTATCGCCTCAAAATTAAAAATTGTGTTATAATTAGTTAACACATTCGCGGCTGCACCCTGTATTTTACTTTTCACTATAGTCAATGCTGCTGCGTACTTACTGTGTGTTTTGAAGTTTTTAATGCTGTCCATTAATCTGGATGCTTCTTCGCGCCACGACCGATAATTTGATTGATCGCCGTTGAAAATAGGTAGGCTTTTAAATGCGTCTAACTGTATTTCACTACCATCTGTATATGTGGTTCTTATTTCCTCTAGCACAGGTATGTTTGGTACTATGCCTAATCCAGATTTTACTTCATTTAGTTTTGTTTCTAAATTAGTGTTTATTTGATTTTGGTTAGTTATTATTGCTGCTAACCTTGCATTCTCTGTGCGTGTGTGCTCTAGGGTTTGTGTTACTGTGTTGCTCCTGGTTTCTAAAGCTTCTAATCTTGCCATTAATACTGCGAGTTGTTCCATTTTGAACTCGTGTCTGTTGTCGTCGAATTTGTGTGTTTTTTTTCTCCACATATACACTTTCACTGAATTGCTTTGCTGCTTCGTACGAAGAAGCTATATTTGTACCTGCTATGCTAGGTAATTCTTGTAACCGGTAACGCGAGTGTTCTGTTTATACTAGATTTCACTACTTGTTCCCGAGGTCCGCTCGATTGAAGTTAAAAAGTATATTTAACCTCCTGGCAGGATCGCCAATTAAAACACTTGTTTCTTACTTTTAAAATTAAACAATATTTATTTGGAACTATGTCCTTTATTATTGAAATACTTTTTACTAATTCTAAAAGGAGCTTAAGGCTACTATGTAGTTACAATAAGACTGTTGATAAATTCATCATACAGTCGTATTTATATACTTTTCTTATCTATCTACAAGGAGACCCAAGCGAACAATCGTCTTGCTTGATAATGAAGAAGAGATAATATTCCAACATTGTATACAAACGATATTATCTCTTTTACATATGTTATCATTGTAGCGTTGTGTGCAAGACTGTACTAGAGACTAAAGATATCATTGAATACAAATAATGTTATCTTTTTTCTCAATATGTTTTGCTATGGATACTTAACTCACGCTCCAACGATAATGACGGTATGGCAATAAAATTCTGAGTTAGCGATATGCCTCGGTAATGTATGTAAATCCAGAAATGTTGTTTTAGTGGCTTGTTATAGTTGCATGGTGCATTCTAATCGATAAGCGATTGTTGGCAACAAAGAAAAGTTGGGATTTATCGACTTTGAAATCAGACAAATTACTCCATCTAAAACTCTGATTGGTAGTTTACAAACGTCAGGAGTAAAAATCGTTTTTCGAAGTCAGTTTTTGTTTGATCCCACCAATCGGTTCATTCGTGTTCTCCATCTACAAATAACTGAATTTGTACACTGAGAATAAATAATTAAAAATAATGACCAAACCGAACCATGTAGGACCCGAGGCCTCGCTTCGCACAAGCATTTGTTTGTGTGAGTTTATTACCTGAAGCAGTGGCGACCCGTTCTATTGTTCATTTCGTTCATGAAAACCTAACTTTTAGAGAATAGATATTAACAATTAAAAACATATTTTCACTTGTCCCCTAAGTCCTAACTACAGTCTAGTCCTAGTGTATTTCCATACTCGTGCCACCCTCTCGACAACTGAAGACAAATCGTAATTAATACAAAACGAAATACTAACCCGCGACTGCGATATATATTATCATTCATCCACTCATTCCGCTACAACATTAGAACTAAACAAAGTTTCCAATATCCACTTATCCCCTAATTCCCCTAGTATTTCCCAACTCGTGCCAGCCTCTTGTGCACTTGAGGTTGAGTTGAGCACATTCGTAATTCTTACCGAAACGAAAAACTACCCTGGTAGACTACGACCAGCGCCAGCGGCTGCGAGCAATTCCACTCATTCGATCATCAACTCGTTCAGATGAGTTCGAAACGAAATGGATCCATCAAACATAAATGCTATAAAAAATTTATAACGCACATCGCAACCACTATTTCGTTCAGCTCAGTTGTAAACGAAGTAAACTATGACTATGGGTTTGTGTGGGGTTCGTGACTTCGTGGGTTTTCGATTTGGGTCTGATAAAGTGGAAATTAAAGCATATGAGTAATTATGTTGCTTTCACGTTCTACTCGTTCTGGAAGGCTATGAACGAATTGGGAATTTTGTATAGGATATTCTGGGTGGGAAAATGTCATTAAAATATTTTTGAACATATCTAGAAGGCTGGACTTAGAATATAAGTAATTTTTCTGTGTATATATTTATATGTATATCACAAACAATTTTACTGAACGCCTACACTTTTTATACTCACGCATCGCCACTGACCTGTAGGTTTCACATCCATAACTAACTCTTTTAATAACAGTTGAAGCAGAACTCTATGAGTTTCTTTTGGAATGTGCAATCTGAAATGTTTTATGCTTTTCTATTATTATTTTTTTTAAATCCAGAGCTATTTTTAATAAACGGCGCTTCCACTACAGTGACTGTACAAAAATTGCAGGTTGGACTTCTTTTAAGAGCTCATTTCGCTGCAAAAAAAAAGGTCGTTTAAAAACTTCATTCGTCACTTCATTGAGCCTTACCAATAAACATTTCGACCCTAAATTTTAGTAGTTCACAGTGGCCTTATTTTCCATACAAATTTCGCAATTTTGAGCTTCCGCGAATTTAAAGTCGAGACCTAAATTTGTTATTAATAGTCTGGCGGATTGTGTATAGAACTATGATGATTTCCAAATTGGGCTTGTCAATTAAAACCGCACAAAGTTTGGAATTTGCCTATTGTCAAAGTGTTTGACTTATTTTAAGCTTTAAGCATCTCAGTATTGCCGAATGTCCTCTTTTTCTTCTTCATAACATGTTGCATATTTCTTTTTTTGCATACAATTTTTCATTTAACCTTCGACGTCACTGTAAAAATATTAAAAATATTGACAGACAAGCAAATTAGTAACAGTTTAAATTGAGACACCAACACCGACCAACAAAAGTCAAAAAGGGCGCAAAAAAATGTCAATGTCATTGGAACTGATTACGGAAGGATACCTACAGATAAAAACAAACAAGAATCCATTTTCAAAGGGGCCTAGTCATTTCCTGACCTAACCTCACTTATTTGTCTGTTTATTTTCCCTTTTTTAAACCGGAAAACGTAGATGGAATGACAAGTTAAGTCCGCTTGACGTTGACCTTTTTTTATTGCAACAGGATATAGAGAAAGGTCATGTATGTATAATGTATATAGTATATGTAAGGTAGAATTAAATTTTATTTATTAATATCTGTCAGTATCTGTTTCGTGACAAGCTGTCATTACTCTTAAGAGCAATTGTGAATTGAATTTCGTGTTCCGTAAGAGAAAATCAATTATGCACGAGATTTGTCCTGCCAGTTTTATTGGTAGCAGTTAGTCCTTGACAAAAATGACATCGCATTTTGTATCCCTTGATCAGATGTATACTCCTAAGTATGCATGACACTGGATTTTCCATAAAATATAAAGAGACACCCCTCTTCTGGCTTTTTGTAGCCATTCAGGTTTATTTTTAGGACCATCGTAGGGTTTTCGATTGATGAAGTTGATAAAGCATCCATTTTGTAAGAGTCCTTTACATAAGGATGCCATCTACCTCCCAAGCATCCTAGCGAGCGACAAAATGTCTTTCTATTTCCAGAAGATAACCCATGCACGTGAACGTGCCACAAACAATTACAAGCTCACTTAAGAAACTCGTTTTCCGGTTAACAAACCCCACGTTGCATTAAACGTTTTCTGGGCGCATATGCATACTTGAGTATAAGCACTTCCTGTAATTGACTGAAAAATTGTTTAGCTAATCGCAATTTAAAAGGAGCATATCATTTTAACCCCCATGCCAAAAGTATCAGCCACACTCTTCTTGGGTGTCGTATATACAAATAAGTGAGCTTTTCAATTTCAAGCCATTGCACTTCTTGATGTTTCTTGCTTCGAGTGAACTTTTTACATAACACCGCACCGCACGTGATGTAGCTAATCTGGTATTCCGTGACAGAATAGGACTCGTCCCCGGAGTACAACAATTGATGGAAAAATGCTTAACACTGTCTGAAGTCTGAAGGAGGATTTCTTTGAAGAAGTGCGCTGTTTGCATGCAAGCTACTCGTTAAATAGAATTTCTTCTCCATGGTGTGGTCTTTCAAGGACCGCGAAGAACAAATCGACAGCTGGTATATAGCTTAAGGCAGTCTCTTGCGTTGGAACTCCGCATATCAGTGCAGTTTGAGGAAACGGAAATGGACGAACGTTATGCAAATTACGCATAGAATTGGATAAAGTGCCACGAGCTGTGGTTGAGTGTACCTTTATTACATTTACCACTTGGAGTTGTCCTCGTGTGCTTGTTGGGGTTACCCTCTCCATCTGTGTAGCCTGAAGGCGCTTATGATAATTTCGTGCAGACATGTGCGAATTTAGGTCATGATATGTGTAGATATGTGCACTGCACGGTATATCTTTATATGGGTATGAACATTCATGTGGACGTGATGATGGTATCCTATTTTAAGAGCAAACTTTTTTATGCAATCGTCATCAAACTGTGTTGAAACTCAATTAAGGTTGAGGAGGGTTTTTTTTTCACGTCCCAGTAGTCTATCGGGAGAGGTTGGGAACAGAAAAGTTTAACGCAGCACTGTACTGTATTTGTATCTGTACAGAAAAGGATATTGCAAAATTTATGTGAATGATTCAAAATACAAGTAGATAAGAACTAAACTCTTATAAATATTATAAAATATTTATGGGGAGTGCCTAATTGAAATACGAAACTCTTCTGTATATTGTAAGCTTCCAATCAGTTTTCTGGTTCATCCAGTAGATGAGCTACTTGTCACCTTTTAACATTTTGTCAACGAGATAAACCCAGATGTCCTTGAACAGGTTATAAGAAATTATACCAAACAATTTTAAAATATTTACTCAACTTTCAAATCAAAAATGGAGAATCATGAATTTGTTTAATTTTTATTTAAATGCATCACCATAGTAAAAGGCTACAGGCATTTTTTTGTACCGATTACGGCGGTATTTCAATACCGATTTTAATGAAAAATTTAACAAATGCAAGGCGAAAAATCTTTACGTTGATTCCCGCGCAAAGAATTTTGTCACAACTTTTCCCAAGTATTTTTAATATTTATATTTTAACTAAGAAAAATTAAAATTCTTTGCTTTTCATTATTTTAAATACATTTTCAGTAAAATAGAAGCGTTTCAATCCAAAAACTAAATCTGACACAACTTCCAAAAAAACAAAAAAATTCTCATGTCAAGAACTCATTAATTACAAGCAAATTTGTTCCTCCACAGTCGTACCTATGAAAACAAAACTAAGTAAACCACTAATGGCGAACTTAATTTTCCACGCACTTAAAAAACACCAGCAAAAAACACCAGCAAAAAAATTCGAAACACTACCCCTGCACAAACCGAACTGCAATTGAAGTAATTGAATCGTAAAATGTATTGATTCTCCTCGTCCTCGCTTTATATCGTTACAATCCATTAACTCCATACTCCACTACTGAATTCCAGCAATATGGCACTCACCCATCAGTCTACCAGAACTTACCCACATCCACCCGTTCGTTAACCGCTAAACTCTTTGATTTATAATGTCAACAAATCGAAATCCTTTTTCGCAAATCCACCCGCATCAAGAGCAAACAAATGCTGTGAAGATAAAAACTAACTATAGTGAAGGAATTTTCGTGGTACCCAAAAGGATACGAGAAACACAGCCAAAGGTTCTATAGTGAGTATCTTGGAATGTGTTTGAAGTAGAACCATCAATCAATTACACAGCCAATGGCTGTATGTATGTTACCTTAAATTCGGATTAAATGTGCGAATTCCTTCGCGACAATGTAAACGAAGGAAATGATTTTTTGGGGCAAATTGCCCCGTAAATGGTTTCACCTTTCACAACTGACAAATGGGAGTGATTTTTGATTATTGCCAGGAAGGAGTTGCGACCCTTTGAATTGAGAAGGACCTCGCATTTGGCGAGAAGAAGGATTATCCAGATTTAAGTGGAAATTGAATGACTCCTACTCGTAAGGATCTTTTTTTTTTAAAGGTTTACAATGAGCAAACTAACTTTTATATCTCAAAGTACTTGCCATAATTTTTTATGGTACAAAGTTAGAAGTCACGTGCAAAGTAGTCGTGAACTATTTTTTTTACTCATTTCTTTATTTCAAATTACAACAAGAAAGAGAGAGAAAGGGTTAGTGGTTATTTGCCATAATTTTGATATTCTAACCTATGTCCAATGTAAACCCCAATCCCCGCTTCTAAAATTCAAACAAAACAAGTCAAGTGACAACAAAATAAATTGCTTGACCTTAGAAAATATCCGCAGGCAAAAGTCCTGTGCAATTTTTCGGAAAGATATCTATCTCTGTGAAATATTTTTCGATTTAGGAATCCTTTTCCCTGTATTGTTATAGTCTCACACGTACGAGTAAATCCATTATTTTAATACGCCCACGTGTTACCTTTGTTCGGAGCATTAAATTGCCACCCGAATCCATTTCGTTGTTGAAATCTCGCCGGAGTTCTTAAGTTGCCCGAAAATCTGTGTCTCTTTAGCGGCACGCCCCTTGAGAGCTATAGGTATCTACTTGAAAGGATTTTAGCAACAAACACGCTTTACTCCACATCCTTGCACAAGATAAGGTATCTCTGATTTTGTTCCCTTTAAAAGCACAGAAAGGTCCTGCTCTAATATAATTTTGCATGACATTTACTTTGCAGGGAACATTTTGCAGGGTGAGATATAATAAACATATTTTCTACCATGCCAGGACGAAAAAAAAAAGCGGAACTATCTCATAACCTCAGTTTCCTTTGATATGCTTTTGCCTCCGGGATCGCTTGGCATTTGCCTTAATAATATTTCTTCCTCCTTTCTATCTGCCTCTCTGGGAGGATGTTTACATTTTCTTCAAATAAAATTACCATTTAAATTCATAAGAGTTTCCTTTTTCCTGGCGTGGGATATTTTTTTGTTTTTGTTTTTTCTGTTTGTTGTATACCTACAATTAAAGGTGATAGTGAAATGACTGTAGCGAGTAATCAGTAATCACATTATGGCAGTTGAAGTCGCGATTACCCACTTTGATGTATGCATCTGCTTCTGCTTGGTTTATTTTTTGTCTCAACAGATGATGTGTGTTTGCGGTGCGCTGGTAAATATACCAGCAGTATAAATGTGCATTCAAACAAACCGTTGGGCTGTGAACAGAATTCCCTATCATTGCGGCAGTAGTGTTCCTGGGGGAAGGGAATTTATAATTATGCGGATGGGTGTAGGTATATGAGGAATAACTTGTGTGTTTATTAACAGTCAGTTTGTTCTATATTTGGAAGCTTATTGTCATATCAAAACTTGACTGATTGAATAAAAACATTTCAACGTTCGGAAAAGTGTGCGAGAAATACAAAAAGTGTCAAAAGAACGCTTGTTCATCATTTTTTCAAGTCCCTCTTATTATCCTGTTTCAGTTTTGTCAAAGGAATTTATTTGGAAGCCCAAGGTGCTCTGAGCTTTGGCATTTTGCAAGCTCCATAAAAAAAAACACATTCAAAATGGTTACTATAATCTTCCCAACAGATGGCCCTAAAAGTCAACGACTTTAATGAAACTGACTTTTTACAGTTTGAGTTTCAACAGTTTTTACAAATAAAAATACTGAAGCACAGCATAATTTGGACATACTTTCTGTAGTAAAGTGTTTTAGTTATGGTAGTCTCCTTGATTTTTCCGTGAATTTCAGTTGTACTTTCAACAGTATCAATAATTATTTGACAGATCTTCTGCATTTTTGGCAGCCCATTTAATTCGCCGCTCTATACAGATTGATGTCTGTACTAATACCAAATTCGAGTCTTACCTTGGTACTTATAAACAAACGTGCACTAGTAAGTCAGCTCGTAGACGTCAGATAGCATACCAAACTTTGACGTAACTGCTGAGTAGAGAGTTGATTACTTTTACAGAGTTGATTACTTTTAATTGCTTTTCCAAAACGTTCTTTAAATGTTTTTTTTTTCAAATGTGGTTAATTGAACGAATAATTAAAATCATTACCTACGCATCGATCTGTCAAAATTCGTGTATGCAGTTTTGAAAGTAGAGTGTTCAATTTTTATAGACGGTACTGTGTATTTACTGACATTCAAGTGATGGTTCTACTATTGTCTCGTCAAAAGCATATATAATGTTAAACATTTTTAAATATGTATTTAAATTCTTCATTTGTACTGGCGCAAAGTTACTTCTCTGGAGTTCGAAGCACAACATGGTGTGACAACAACACCAACTTCTTCCCTCATCGTTTCAACCATCTAAATTCGTTTCACATCACAATTCTTAATGAAAATCTGATGTAAATTTCTCGCCTTTAATTAAAACAATAATACAACCACATAAATCGTCCTTAACACAATTTGAACACATTACGAAGTTTGCAGAGAAAAATATTCCCAACTTATACAAGTTGTACTCATATTTTATCCCCCTTGAGTCGAAGTCGAAGACTTCAACAGCTGATGTCTGCGGCTCATGCATTCAGCAAATAATTTTAAAGGACTTCATGTTCAAGTATGTGTCTCCCCAGCGAAGCACACTCCGTAAGAAAAACAATGGAAACATGTGTCCTTAAGGAATCTCACAAAGATGTAATGAAAGAAAACAAACAAAAAATGTTGCCACGCGTGACACTCAAATGTTTGGCAGGGCTATGATGCCAGAGGCCACAAATAACAGATGGAATTACCAAATTGTCTTCCAAGTGTATTGCATGCGCATGTAGTTTTTTTTTTTTTTTTCAAAAATATATCCTGCCGGAGTGAAGCACAGAAAGCAGCTATAAGAAAAGAAACGAAAAAAAAAACAGAAGCAAATGTTAAAACCAAAGAGACGGAGAGAAGAACAGAAAAAAAATTAATTAAAGTTACGAAGACGAAAGAAGCGCGATGGTTATTTCAAAGACCACTTAAAGGCTTTCATGAACATTTTAAAGGGCATTTTTAATTAACCAGAAAACCAGGATTTCAACGTTTTGATTCTGTTAAGAAAAGAGGAAGAAATATATGTCTTAAGTGGGTAAATGGCAAGTGGCGATGTCGTAATTATTTTCAATCTTCCTTTCTTCCATTAACAATTAAGTCCGGTTACGGTTACATTATTTTTATTACAATTTTGTGTGGGAGGGAACTGTAATTGGCAATTGGGTGTAGCCTGAAAGAGGAAGCAGGTCAACTGCTTATGGTTTATGTATAAAAATTAACATTTTAATGGGCATTCAATTTTTGTCGGTAAATGTATTGTTTAATAAATACGGTCGTCAAATTGGGTACAATACGAACAAACCTTGACTGTCTGATATAATATAAGCTTTTTATGGAAATATTTTACTACACACTTTAAACGGGGAAAAACTGCGACTGTGTTGTATCGCGCTGTCATTCACGTAAAACTAAAATTCCTCCTGCACAACGCTCATCAAAAACTGAAGTTTATTCTGCGTTGCATAGATTTGAAGACGATTTAGATAATGCGACGCGATACAACGAGGAATATATACAGCAATCCACGTCTCCAGTTACACAAAAGTTCTCCGAAACCCCCGCCACTCAGCAGAAGCACGTGCTCCAGACCAATTGTCTTCACTGCATAACCATTTATTAGCTAAATCTATACGTTTTTCGTCTCCCTTTCAATACCAGACCTTAATCGCTTAATTCGTATTGACCAATAAAGAAGTCGCCTACGAAATTTAACATTTCGTACACGTGCGACCATAAGCAGTCCTAAACAAAACTTATGCCAAACCGTTGCGTACCGTTTTTTTTTTAAATATTTTTTTCAAAGGATAGCCCAGTTCTGAAGAAAATATAGATTTCCCCTGCTGCTGTCAGTTACCCAATTTGTCAGCTAAAAGCAAACCCGGTGAGTTTTTTTTTTTTTTTTTCGAGTCACCACGGTGGCGTGTATACGTAATCAAAATAATAATAATAAATAAATTCGAATATTTCTTCGTTCCTTCCTTGCACGAAAGGATATCCCCCGAGGATCAATGCGGGCAAACTCATACAGTGGAAAATTTATTGCCCTTCGGTTGGTTTCAAGATATTGATGGACATTATGGCGCAAACCAAACACCACTCAAATTGGCTGTACCAAGAAGCAAGGAGCCAGTTTTGACTTATTGACTGCTGTGTTTTTTTGGTTAACGTTTTTCTTGTTTTATTTTGCGGTAACTTCTGAGGCTAATGGGTCTTTGCTGTTGGCTTCGGTATTGACATTGAGTTAAAGTGGTGAACATGAGTTGGTTGTTTTACATTTTTTTCTTTTGGGGAGTTTTTTCTTCTTTTTTTTTTCCTAGGTATGAAAAACAGTCACGATGCTGTATCAATAAATTTCGAATTGATTCGGGCTAAGGGCTGCGTTTGTGTTTTTTATTGTTTGTTATTTGTTTTATATAAATTTCTTTGGGGGATACATAGCTACGTCTAATGAACAGATTCATGGAATTGATGGAGAGAATTAATAGTGCTTGGAAACGGCGTCCAACTTTTTAAATCAGGGAAAGATCACAGCTTTTTGTGAGATTATTCAATTTAAAGTCGATTTATTAAATATTATTAAGTAAAAAAAACGACCCGCAAAAGCTGTTGGTCTTCCAAAATTTGTATTATTATATTTTACAACTCGCCTCGTTTGCTTCCGTTATTTTCTAACAAATATCATAATGGTGGGGACCGCTGACGGAGTGATAAATTTTTGCTTGTTGCGTGAAAATGTTCAAATCCGATCCAATACCACAGAAGGGTTTCATGAGAGTTAAAAAAATGCACCTTCCTAGACTGCTAGAATTTGATTGTTTTCTACTGGTCGTTGTGTGGTAAATGCTAAACTCATTTGAATTCCAAGTAGAAAACTTAATAAAAAAAATCGTAATTTGGAACAGGGTACCATTTCAAAATCAATAAAGCTAAACCATGAAATCCAATCAGGCTTGGCTAGTAAATCATCCCAAAACCGAATAATCCATTTCCAATATTTCTTATGTCAATGTCGATTCGCATTTGTCACTTTTTTCACTGTTGCGTACTTCACATCGTTTCGTAGTGCAAAAGCACAATTCACTCGCTTGTCGGTAATGCAGTTAATCTATAAAGCAGAGACAAACCATACTGAGACCCCCAACTCGCAATCCTCTTGCCGCTGGCCCCCTCAATTTTTTTTTTCAAATTCTCCATTTTGTTTACCTATCGGTGTTCTGTCAATTTAGTTCAGACGTAACGAATAATTTCAAATCTAACGGACAAAATTCTATGAACGCTGGCAGCAACTTTGCCGACAGCGGAAGTGGTACACGCAAGGTGCGCGTGTGTTGGTAAGCCGGAATTTTTGAAGTAACGTGACATTTGTCAATACGATTTTCTATGTAACAATACAAACGCTCTTACCATGTACCTCCCCATAAAAATATAGCTTGTTCTGAGGTCTCAGTATAGCTTGTTCTTGAGGTCTCAGTATTGTCTCTGCTATAAAGTGTAATGTGAAATCTTCCTTTTCTTTTAAGAGAAAGTACCAATTGTAGCGTGAAATCGGTATAATCGTAAGATTACAACGTATTTTTGTCTTATAAGTGAAACGATTTCACCCTACAAAATACAAAATATTGCTTCTTACTTTCAGTTATATGTTTTGCCTTTTAATTTGCTAAGTGACTCGTTCTCTACTGTAATTAACTTAACCTCATAATTTTATGCAGCTCATAAATTCATAAATTTCTGCGGTGCCTTAAGTGAACACCCCTCGGAAATATCATTGCTTAATTCGCGTAAATCGACTGTCAGGTCTCTTGTCAAACTCAGCTGTTCTAAGACTTCCCAAAATTATTGATGTGCCGAAAGTAAATGAAACAACAAAAAGAGAACAAGATTTTGGAAGAGGTAATTTATACACTGTTTTTTTATTCTTTTTTTTATTCACAGTTTGACATTTGAAAATTTGCGTAATTTTCCGCAGTCGATTTCCGAGTCAAATTGATCGCGGAAAATTATGAGGCCTGCGTAAACTATTTTCCATACAAAATCTGACAGTTGATTTACGAGGTTAACGCAGTTTACGAGGGTTTTATGCGTTTAAGTGAATACCCTTAATGTGTAAATTCAGTAACGCGTCACTCGCATCACGATGTTCATGATGCCTTGCAAAGTATTCATTAATGCAAACTATTGGCATCACTTTCAACGTCAAGTGTTCATTATTGCAAAGTTTATCAAACTTAGGCGCAAACATAACGGAAAAAATGCATCACAGAAATACCTGATGCGCTGTTGATTCGCCGGCAAAAAAAGTGAGAAAAATGAGGGAAGAGAAAGAAAAGTAAATAAATAAACATTTTTATCAATTAATACAAATGCATATATATGTATTTTGAAAGCTGAATTCTTTATTTTAATTTTTCTCACAAAGAATGCGTTCTAAAACTCAAACGTCAAATTCAATAAGCAACGCATCAGCATAAAATGTGCATCGCATCAGCATCGCAAATAAGCAGTGCTGCCGCACCACTATGTTTGTTATTGTTTCAATTTAAATATAAATCTTCGTAAAATATTTACCTATTGAATTTTGACAGCAAGAAAACTGCAGTCGATAACGTCATCGATACGGCAGTTACCATTTCTCTGCATTTTGGTACTCATTCGAATACTATGTTTGAACTGCTACAATTCTTCGAAATCGAATTTAGTTTAAGCATAATAATACGTATAAAATTTCCCCATAACTATAGTAGAAATAAAATTCCTTCATCTAATTAAAAAAAATTCCTTCGCCCATTATCTCATTTCAGATCGTTTCCTCTTGTCTTTCTGATAAATATTGAATCAACAATAGACTGGGGATGAGAAAACTACACAGAAGGAAATTCAATAAAAATGCAGGTAAGTCCTCTCCTTTAAATTTGCACTACCCATACATCTTCATCTAACAAAATAGAAGGAAAAACAACCCACCTATCGTCAATTTGTCCAAGCTGTCATTTAAGCCTTGGCATTGTCCCAAAAAAAAAAGAAGAGTGCACTTCCCCAATGCTCAACCATGTCCGACAACATAAAAATAAATAGCTCTCGTCCGTCTTGCATCCGACTACTTCCTAAAGGAGAGTGCAGTCCAATTGTGTGGAAAATAGGAAAAACTACACCTGTTGTTTGGCAAAGTGAGTGCGACCATAAAAATGTTCCACTCCTTCACCCGTTGCACTTTTTAAAATGAAATAAATGTTTCACAGTGCTTGTTCCTATTTTTAATGGAATTTAATTAATTTTCCATTTTGACAATGACACCGTGTAATGGAAGACGTCCCAGAAAGGTGCTGACTCACAAAAATTTACGTCATCATTCAGCACCCATTTTCCTCCCCCAACACTCACTCAAATCAACTCAACTCAACTAGTGAACAAGTACTTTTTCCGCCGTTTGGATGACTTTTTCTCGTAGACAAATAATTTTCGTGAGGAGTTGTGTTTTTGGCCAGTTTCGAAATCGTTTTGAAAATCTTCGTGAAAGCGGATTTAACTTTGTATATTTATCAGTTTTTCGTTTTTCATGTGCTCTTTGCGCCACCTGGTCGAAACTTACCACCAAACTGCAAGACATTTTGCTTCACTTCTCAATTGTGAGGGCAAAGTTTTTAGACAATTTATTATTACTTGAACGTGAGATAGTTTCGAAGGGTAAAGAGAAGACTATTACTGGGTTGAGTTCATTGTTATTAGGTTTTCGGCACCCTTGGCAGGGTTGATTTTGAAGTGAGGTCTCTCTGTTTATTTTTAGAGGAAGGAGTCAAAGAATACTTCATTAAATTGGTGAAAAGTTCGACGGCTTACATGGGAACTGAAACGGACAAGTTTTGCCGCATTGTTCTGTTGATTTTTGTGGAGTTTTCCACTGTGAATGGAGGGGGATGTCTTTGGAAATGACGTTTTAGTTGATAATTCTTGTCCTGAGAATGTTCCGGAGCGTTGTGCTTAATAACGTGAACTAAACTAACTAAACTGACTTTTTATGTTCAGCGTTCAGGTGTCAGAAGAATTTTTATCTGATTTTATCTAAATTGAAATCCGATTGGCTTCCTACTTGATTCCGCTTTGAGAATTGTGTAATGTGTGGACTGCGCTATGTGTAACCAAAGTTTGCATTCAAAAATGACTCAGCCCAAGCCAGAATTTTATAATTGCCACAGCCGCATAACTCTGTTTTTTTTTTGTTTTTTTTTTTGGAATTATCCGCTTAATTGGGTTTACGTATCGTGAATCGCATAAATAAACGCAGCGCAGCGCCATTCCGTCTCTGGCAGTACGATGCATTAATCCTTTTCCCCCAACCAACTGAAATACATTTTATGCTCTGAGCTCGCACGTAGGTCCATCGTCCACTCCAGTTGTAAAACGGTATACTCACATCTCACACATGGGCGAATGAAACATTTTTTCATTATATCTCGCGCGGCACAGTGCAAAATGTAGAAATTCCTGAAAGCCATCCTTTTGTATCGAAAATACCTATGCAATGGGGTGTCTGAGTTTATTGCATTCCACTGTGCGCAGTGGACAGCGAAATTGTGGAGAAGGTCAATTAAACTGTGAAAGGATGCACTACTCCTGCACATGATTCATTGTGGGAGACGATACTAATCTGGTCATTTGTTTTCTATCTCTTTCTGTAGAAAAACGAAAAAAGACGCGAGCTACGTCTAAAGAGATTTTGGCGTTCGCCAAAGACCACATCATCCGAAGACTCGAACGGATACGAAAGTCCGACCAGAGTCAAGCCGACAAATGATCCACAGCGGTTCAATCATCATTGCAATTATTTGAGTCAGCAAAATAAACCGACATGTTCGTTGCCATTGCTGCAGGTGTGGCCCAGTCAGGTAAGCACAGCTGGGCACTCGACCCCGTGAACTCCTTATATCGGCTTTTTTTTTTTTTCTTTTACAAATTTAGGACTCCCCCCGCGGCGAGGCAGATGGCCAGAGCTTCATATTCCCGGCAATCAACGAAACTTCAACCACAACAACGGCGGCCATTACCACAACGGCGGCAGGTGGCAGCAACGACCTGAGCAGCAGCAATCACATAACGCCGCCAACAAATCGGCGCAACTCCCTGTACTGTGATACCCTGCATGCGACCGATTCGGGAATCGACTCGGTGCAAGCATCACCGTCACCGAACGCACTGCCCTGCCCGCCAGGAGCTTCGACAACCGGCTCCACTTCCGTGTCACCAGCCACAACGCCCACCCTCGGCTCGCCAAACCTATCCATTGGAAATATGCGCCGCAAATCCAGTGCACTGCTACATCCCGACCATGCCCGCCTGTTTGCCCTACGCATGAGTCACCACCACGCTGCACAGACCTCCCCAGATGCCACTTCATTGGAAGACGCTGCTGAGTTTCACGAGAGTGTCAACGTGTCGACAGCTATACACATGTGCACGGCCAGTTCCAGTACCACGTCGTCGCTGACCTCTGTGGCGGCAGTGAGTCTGGGTGGCAATCCAGCACCAGCGTCACAACGTGTATCCGATCCCTGGCTGCAACCGCATTCGGATCGTGAACGTCACTCAGACATGGACCGACGGCGATCGTCAACGATGACCGCCCGGTACTCCCTCTTTGATGCCTTGGATCTTGAATATGCCTTGTTAAGAGCGGCGGCCCGTGGTTCCGTCGGACCGTATTCGCTAAGTGAATCAATACACAAGCTAACCTTTACGCAATCGCTTGCATTTCCCGCACTGGCGCGCGGCTTAGCAACGAAACGGCGACGTTCGGCAACGCAAAGTTCGTCGCGTCCCCTGAATCCAAACGAATCGGGCTTGAATACGTTCGCGAAAGTGGTAACGGCGGTGGTATTGGTTGTGGTTAGCTTTCTTGTGTTTCTTGTTGTGTATAAGTTTGTACGGACGTGAGGGTTACTCCTGGCCCCGACAGATTTTCCGGTATCGTTCACAAATACATATCCAGTGGTGAATGCTACCACAAAGCAATTGTCGGGGTTCAGGAGAGTTCTGGGCCAACGGGAGGTTGGTTAGCAACCGAAATGAGTTCCAGTGTTATTACTGTGGAAATTTGAAATATTTCAACTTTTTTAAATTTGTGATAACGAATATTGTTGGTGGGTGTAAAGCGCGAATGAGAAAGATCAAGAAGGAGATGCTGAGAATGCTGAGATAGCATGTTTTGTTAATAGGTGGCGCTGCAAAATTGTTTGACTAGTTAGTTGAAACCGATATATATTTGAATTTGTTTTGTTTTTTCATCACGATTAGATAGCTACAGGGCTATTTGAGTTTGTAGAAATTAGAAGAGGTCATCGGGACATATTTAGGCGATCATGTAGCGAAGATCCAAACCAGATTACATATTTTTCGACTATATTTGTGGTGCTGTTGATTATTTTGTGGATACGCTTTTGGGACACCAACAAAAATAAGAATGCTTTAAGTAGTCGCACGCAAAGTGTCAGTTCCAGTCGATTAGTTTTGCAAATAATTTAACACTGTACAGTTTTAATGGTTACCATTTGACAACTAACGTGGTTAGTTTGAACTTGGTACCTAAAGTAAAGCCAGTCGGAGAGCGGTGCTATGAATGGAATTGAATATATTTTTTATGCAATTGTAGGAGACCCAGCTTAGAACTTTATCCAAAAATCTGACACAAAAATGACGAAAGAAATGGTCGACTTGTGCACTAGATTAGGCCTTCAAAAATGTATTGTTATACGTGAAAGATGTTGATCCGTCTCTCTTTCAGTTAAACTTGTGAATTACTTCAAATATTGAGCTATCAAATTCAAAATGAAATAATTAATTTTATGTTGCTGTTGCACCAGAAAAACATGTGTTTTTTTTTATGTTCTTGTGCTTACATTTAAAATGCGTATTTTTTCATATAACTTAGATGTATACTAAAAAATGTTTTTCTAATCACTCGTGCATTTTTCTGGTAGCTATAACTGGTGCCAATCAATACAATGATGCAAGTCCTGTAAACTGTCTATTACATTCCCCGTGCTCACAAAATGGCCATCTGTTTTTAGTAGTTAATCTGGAAGTTGTTGCTGTTTGCATTAACCTCAAAAATGAAAATAATTTCAAAGGCCAATGTTTTGTTACCATCGTAAAATTGTTACTAACGTAGAAATTATATTCCTCGAGGAAGCCATCTATTGACTTGCAAGCTCTGCGAGCAGCCCACAAATGTTCTCAGAAGTTGTTTTGCTTACTTCACGAACACAGCCGCTGAATTTCATTAAAAAACAAATACAAATTCTTTCCTAAACATATCAATTGAATTCATCTTTTATTGAAAATTACTAAAAAAAATTATGAAAAATAAAAACATTTTAAGCAATCCCAAATATTGTACGTATTTATTTATTTAAAAAATGCAAGCTATATTTTTATTCTCGTAGCTAGTATTTAAAGAATGAAACTCTCAATGAAAAAGCGGTTTCATACTCCAGTCCATGGCTGAAACTATACATCATCATTATCTTAAATAATGTTAATTGTCTTTTATTCGTTTTTTAGACATCCAAGTGCCTACTACTGTCCTAGCTGAACAAAAAATAAAAAATCTATTTGTGCTGAAATTTTCCATTTTCCAATTTTAAAGTTTAAATAAATTTCCCTAACAGATTCTTAAGTGAAAATTATTTAAGCTAAATTCCTTTCAATACATAAATTTAAGAGGAAAATAAAAAATAATAGAACAAAAAAACATTCAACTAATCTGAAAGTTAAACTAGATATTTTTACACCGAATAAGAAATTTCAATACGCAAATGACAACTATAAGAAATGGGAAAAACAAAAATCTCTAGTATGTAGTTATTTGTTAATAAGAGGTTTAATAATAAAATATAATTCAAACCACATATGCCATATGCAAAACAATGTAATTAAAAATATTTGCCCTAAGTAATTTATTTTAAATAATTGAACAACCAATAATAAATTGATATATAGTGTATTTAAAGTTTATATAAAGAAGAATTAACATATTGTGTTGAGAAGTCTACATTTCGCTTTAATGGTTATCCTTTTTTCAAAAATAAGTAAATAAATAAATATATATGAGGAGATAATCATAATTTTGTAATAAAGATAACAAAATGAACAAATATTCATTATCTACGATTTTTATTAAAATGAAAAACTAAATTTATAATAATACTGTAAAAGGAAAACAAAAAAACAATGCAAGTTCTAATATTAAATATAATTGAGATTTATTAAAACAATGCGATTTATTTTTTTAAATAGACTTGAAGTTTTTCAGTAGCATGGAATAAGACCTGTCAACTTGGGACCCATGCTTAATGTTAATGTGCTCTGCTGCTGAACAAGGGGCATCAGGTTCAGCCTCGGGAGGAACACAAATTATATCTGTAGGCTTTTTTTTCAGAGGTGATTTTAAAATTTCAAAAGTCAACACTTTCCTTAGGGTTAAAATAAATAAATAGTTAGGAACGGTTCTACAATTTTATGCCGACTCCAAACGGCTAATTGAGAAGCTCGTTCAAGATAGTTATACTCTCGGATGTTTGTCAGACGTTCGCGAGAGGTGGCGCAGTGAAAAAAACCGTAAGTTGGAATTTGGGTTTTTGCGGAATTCGAACCTCGGACCCATCGCTTATAGTAGTCCCACAACTAACCACTAAGCCACTGCGCGCACCCTATGAATATGCATTGTAATTTTCAAGTCGTAATAAGATCGACCCTTAGACTTCATACACCAGAACAAAGGTCATGCAAATAACATCCACTTTCCCTCAGTGACCATTGACAGTTTCCCACCATTAGCCACATGATTGCCTAGAAATTTCAGTCCGCACACTCCAAGTCCTAAATTACTAAGTACATATCGTGCATTGGCCCCATAAAACATTTTCAATACCACGAATCAATAATCTAAATTGGTTCGTATTCACTTATCCAAAAGGCAATCAAAATGGCCCTATCCCCATAAATTAATTTCATTCATTCAAACACTGAGCACGCCAAATGCCATGTCACCTGTCGTCGCACACGTTTTAACATCAGCCACACACCCACCCAAACCATTGAACCCAAAACAGAGCCTTGTATATTTTCATTAACGTGCCACCAATCAATAACACGAAAAGCCATTTCAAGGAGAATGATGGAAAATTATAGTGGTGTAGAGCATGGCTGTGAAACTGGCATAAGAAACTACACACCAAACACCACCTGCGGGAGTGTCAATGTGAAGGTGAAATGTAAAAATTAAACAAAACCCCATACCTGGTCAGGGTTCTGTTGACGGTGAGGTTGCAAGTCCTTGCATAAGTCCACAGTTCGTAGTAGTTTTTGTGGCATTTTCAACGGCATATTAATAGGTTTCCTTTCACCCCTTTTGCTCCAACAGGCGGCCTTGTTGCTAGTTTTTTTTTTTTCTCTTATTGCTTAACAGCCCTTAATGGGCGTAAGGTTAAGTCAAGTTAAAGGTATGTAGGGACGTTTGTAGAACAGAAAAAAAGGCTGAGAGATCAACCGACTTTAGTTTCTTTCTTTTGTGTTGTCTGTTATGATATGATGTGCACAGTGGCGTGGGTCGAAAAAAAAACTCCGTAGTTAGGGAAAAGTTATAGATCTCACAAATGGGTTAAGGTTAAGATGATTACTTCAAATGTTGAGCACTCAAAGAAAATTCCAATTTTTGTATACCCATTTTTTGGAGGAACGAAAATTTGAAAAGCACTTGGGTTGGACATAATTATAGTCATTTAAGGAAGATGAACCGAGAAACTTTGAAAGTAGTTTGGCTGGGAATAATTATAGTCGTTTAAAGAAGACGAACCGTGAAACTTTGATAGTAGTACTGTCACTGTCATTCTTTCTATTCTATTTAATAAAAAGTAGACTGGTGGCTACCACTTTATTGGGGCAAGTTTAAGGCGCTCTGAAAAACTGAAAACATTCTTTGTGGTGTTTCTCTATATAGATATAATTCCAACCAAACTGTTTTTTGTCAAATTGTTGCTCTTTCAAAACTAAAGGATTTTAGTGGAAATCTTTTTAGGACGATGCTAGAAACAGTGCTACATCCCTATAGAGGTATCCGTTCGGAATGGAATTTTCTCCTATTTGTACGAAATTTTCCCACGAGAAGGTTCCTAATCATGAAATGGTTAATCTCCCACGAGTTACCAACACTGGGAAGTAGCAGTAGTTGATAGATATTACGAAGTTTAACAGCAAATAAGCTGTAGAAGCCTTCGTGGAGTCACAGTCACATGTAATGATGTTGAATGTCCTTTGTTTGACTGCGTATTTGAAAATCGATAGCAAATTCCTTTTCAAAGTACAAAAGTAATCAAGCTACGTCGAAATGTAGTTCAAACTAAATTGCGTCTGTTTTTAGCCGAATATACAAATTGACAACATGGGAAAAATCAACATGTTTTCCGTATTCATGTCGCGTGCTCATAAACATACTAATTAACGACAAGAAGGACAAAGGGGAGGTTGTTAGCCCACAAAAATTATTTAGATCTACACCAAAGGGTAAGCAGGGCTTTCTGATTTTAATCACCTACTCTCGTGATGGATTAGTTCATGCAACCTACCAATGGATTGCCGATGGTTTACAAAATATATGGTATAGGCTTGTAAAATGTTGGAGGCCTTAAGGACTGATTAAGAACCAGTGACACAAATAAAAAAAAAGCTGTACAATTGTTGCGATATTAAAAACGTTCTTTGAGCACTTCTTTTTGTATAATTATTTTTTTTATTTCTGGTTATTCAAAGTCACTACACGGATCTCTTTCAGCGAAGGACTGCTTTGCTTAATTAGTCGGAATAAAAACCCTGAATAGATCACATTACAAAGCCATTATTGTCAAAATCACACGACCTTTCCTGATTACCCATCAACGCTTCTAATGACGGATGAAGTAGGTTCACTCTTGTCTTTTTTTGATGCTCAACAGCCACATTGAATAAACAACTGTAACCCGATTCTATCCAAGCAGCTAAACCAATTCAACAGCGTGATGCCAATTAAACAAACCGTGATTTCTCACAACACCACACATCCTCTCTGCCTTGGCGTAGACGATATGACAGCTCGTTCAAACACTGACGCCTCTCCTTATCACGTATTTAAAGTGCTCCCAGCCCCGTCATAGAAACAAAACATAAACCCCACGATAATACCGCATTAATCCTGGAAATATCCTTAACTAAGCTGTACTTCAAGTAGTCTGTATGTAAGGCGCAAGCCGCACCACTTTCTTAAGCACCATTTAAGAGTGTTCAGCTCCTCTTCTTTCAGATATATGCCTTTCAATATGGAGTGTCCTTGATATTCACCATATATTAAGAGTCATTTTAGGATAATCCTTGTGTCGTTGTTTGCGCGCTCCAACCGAGGCGTACTGGAATTAAAAATGAACCCACGAGATAATGGATAAACAAAGGATTTTCCCCTTCTTTTTGGTTTTTCAAGGTTTACGAGTATGTGTGCGATTTTTATTTTTTTTATTTATCTGTTCTTCATTTGGGTGACATTTTCTCTCTCAAATGTCAAACGACTATACCCATTTTGGATCGATTTTTTATCCATTTTGCCATGGACATACCTAGTCACCGCACGACGCGTATAGGGGGAATCGGGACTCTAAATATTATCTCTGGTAAGAAATGGAAATTTTGTTCGTTTGATTATGTGAAGTCGTTTGACCTACTTTATTTTCCCGGATTTGAGTTCATTAATAGTTACTTCCCGGCGAACTGTATAGGACGCATGTTGAGGGTGAAGGTCTAAGGGGATTTAATTGAAATAACTTTTACACGGAATTGATAAGCAATTAAAACGACCATTCCCCGTAGTCGTTTGTAGTTTTCCAATTTCCAATCCTTTGACTAGAAATATACTGGGATTATATTTTGCACATCAGAGTCATGGACGAGTAATATCAGTCGAGGTAACGAACAATTCGTCATCGATTGGAAATTCAAAGCACGTCCTTCTGGCAAACGGGATACTACTTCATTTCCATATTGAAGTCAGTCAGCGAGATATCTATTTAAATAGCATCAATGTGTAGTTGTTCTGTGGAAGGTCGTTACTCGAGAATTGATTCTGTTTATTGATGCTGCACGCTTATGATTGGTTTTACGCATTATACGGGAAATCAGTTTAGAAGGTCGATAATCCAAAAAAACAGCTGACTGAGATAGCCAGAGGTGTTTGGCCATAAAGCGACAATTCTTAAATCGTTCGATGTTCAAACTCTTGGTGAAAATATTAAGGCCTCCGAGCGAAAACTGTTTTTTTCGTCGCAAAATACTTGGGACTTATAAGGGACAAAAAACAAAATTGGAAATTGAACACACATGAAAGAAAAAAAAAAAGCCACAGTAGCATTTTACTCCTGCAGCAGAGTTTTTGGGAAAACCTAGGGACCATCTCCCAAAATTAAACTGTGAATGTACACGGCTATATTAAGACCCATACTGACCTACGGCAGTCTCGTATAGTGGCCGGCAACCTACAAAGCCACCTACCTAAAGGCCATTACGAAAGTACAAAGACTAGCGTGTATTGGCTCCACCAGCGCGATGAGGACAACTCCAACTGCCGGTCATGAGGCTATCCTCAATCTGCTGCCGCTAGACATCTTTATACAATTTTCAGCCGCCATTAAAGGGGTCATTTTCTGATCCTACAGAAATATTTCGGCTATGTACCTAACACAGATTACAATACGCCATACTTAGATTTCACAAGACCTTTCTCTAGCGCCTATCCCAGCGGGGAAGAATGGAGAGACGGACTCATACCTAACACGCAATCCATAGCCGTTTTTATGGACGGATCTAAAATGGCAACCGGGGTAGGGTCAGGCGTATTCTCTGAGTCGCTGGGTGTATCAAAATGCGTCTCCCTGACCACAGCAGGGTCTTCCAAGTAGAGGTCCTGGCAGTGACAACAGCAGCCCGTGAGTCTGTGGTAAGGGCAATACCACCTGAAGGTATTACCTTCATTATCGACAGCCAGGCCACAATAAAAGCATTAACTGCAGTAGAAATAAAATCAAAGCTTGCTAAATGCTGTCGCGAAGAGCTCAAGGTTATTGGTACTCAGCACAAGATATTGCTCTGCTGGGTTCCGGGACATGAAGGCATTCCTGGCAACGAGAAAGCGAACGAATTAGATAGACTAGGTTCGACAGCTGTATCAGAACAAGCTGATCCCTCGGTGAGCATCCCGCCTTGCTCGCTCAAACTTGAAGCAGGGAGAAATGCCACAAGAGAGGCAAACGCAAGATGGGCTGCACTAGAAACTTGTCATACCGCAAGAATGATATGGCCAACCTTCAATAAAGCCAGAACCGAGAGTGTCATACGAAAGGGTAGAAAATCTCTTTCCACCCTCGTAGGAATCCTAACGGGCACAACACTCTACGGTATCACATGAAGAAGTTACGCTTGACGGAAGAAGAACTTTGTAGAGGCTGCGGTGATGAGGACGCTGTTTAGGACACCATCCACTTCCTATGTCACTGCCCAGGTCTCCAACACAGGCACAGATTCCTAGAGAGACACTTCTTCCACGACCTAGACAAGATTTCCAGCACACACATATAGACAAAGTAGGTTTGTATGCAAAAATACAGTGAGTACTCAATCATAGGTATTTATAATATTCGATGAAGTTTTCAGGTGTTTTCGGGAAAACCCGGTTTTCCGCTCGGTGTGATAGGGTATAAGGCAAGATTTCGTGGCACATATTCGATGATCCAGAAAATTGGAATTAATATCAATGAAGTATTTACAAGTGACGTATCCCAAACAGATGTAGTAGTAGTTCTTTAAGGGCACCAAGCAGGCTATCCGGGACAGGGTGGCAGCACCGGACCAACTGGCGCAATGGGATTCTCCGCACCGCCTGCAAGTAAGTAGTTTATTTGTTTTTTGTCTCTTTTTTTTGGGAGTTTTGTGTTCGGTGGCGGGCCAGTTATATTAAATCAGCACAGTGATACACCCTAAATCAAAACGTGTTAGCAAAGTGGATCTTTGTAGTAACACATGATAACAATGATGCACAGTTGATACTTCTGAAACTAATTGGTCTACAGCAACGTTAGACATTTGTTCAAAAATTAGCAAAATAACTATTAAATTGAACCGACTTTTCTGTGGCGGGTTATTCCTCGTAAGAAACATCAAACTATCTTGACATAACTCGTTTTTTTTCTCTTTCAATTGCAGCTACCTAAAAAAAAAACAAAAATTACCACAATCCCCAAGGTATTTGCGTTTGTTTTTCCCACATACAAGTTCGCTTCGAAATTAAATTCACACCCAAATGCCGAGATGGTCACTCTCCCTGTCGATCTAAACCTAAGTTTACTTTGTGTCCTCTTGTGTTATTTCAGGCCGCAATTGCTGTTCCTATTATCCACATAGCAACTTTCAGTTTATTCCAATCCCAGTTATTTTTCTCTAAACATTTTCAACAAGTTTATTTCTTTTTGTGTTGGTAAGCTTCAAAGACATCCTTTTTTGCTGCATACACATCATTTATATTTTTCTTTCACGTGTGCCCCTCAAATTTGCCTAGATAATTCCAATTGTAACCACTTTTAGATTCCAAGGAAGCTGAAGCTGCACGCAGCGCATTCAACACCGCAGACAACCAAAGGAACAATCAACAACAACCAGGCAATATGCCACCACCATCTTACAATGTGAGTAGAAGGTTGCAGTTTATTTGTTTCTGTTTTAGTGTAACCAATATTTTTATTTTTTTTAAAGGACCTTCCACCAAACTACAATTCTCTGAACTGAACGACAGAAGGAACTAATAACCATTCCCCTTCACTTAACTCCATGGTAATCAAATACCATTTGCAAAGTGCACACAGCACTTGGAAAATGGGGTGAAACTAATATTTTATATTCATGCATGCGATACAGCCAATATGTAAAATTTAAAAAATGTTAAAAGTATTAACACCCAAGGAAAAGATTTGCATTGTAAAAAAAATTCGTTTGAAGCTTGTTTATATTTTGTTACTCTTTTTTTGTTTCCAAATTATGATAAGTTGTATAAATGTAAACAAATGTTTAACAATAAAGTACATTGGCATATAATGCTAACACAGCTGTTGTTTTTTTTAATATAGTTCTCAATACCCAAGGGCATGCTACGCGAGTTATATCCCCAGTTCCTCAGTATTCGGATCTCCGATTTTATACGATTCGAACGACTTTTGCTACGAGAAAGAATTTCTTAAACCTTGTACTCACAAAGCAGCAAACAAATGGCTGACCAATAACGAACACACAAAATTTCACCATTGGTACTAGGCGCACAGAATATCATGCGGCAGACTTAGAGCAAATACGATCCGTGGCTCCGCCTATCACACTTTTTCTGAAACGGGACAGAAAAACTAACAACTTCAGGACAGGGTGGCTCTAATGGCATAGTGTGAGAAAAAAGAAAATTATTTTTGAGGCTGTTTTAAGGAAATATTCGATGAAAATTTGAAGTAAATATACACACTAACATTGACAAACTAACCAAATAATAATGGCTGACAAATAACGACCAAAAAGAGATTTCCGAAACGCCATTAACTTATTGGCACTTTCAAAAATCTAGTTAGATATCCTTAAGTTGACTAGATTGGTGACTTTTCCTACGTGTCACTTGTACGAAATGTGCTCACTCTTTTCAAAAATTGGAACAAATGATAAATGGAAGACGGCAGTTTAGTTTTTGTACTAGGCGAACAGAATATCATGCGGCAGACTTAGATCAAACATAAAAAGCACAAAGCACAGCCGGCTCTTAAAAATCCGTAGCTCCGCCTACTACATCTTATTTGAAACGGGACAATTTGCCACCAGCAACTTCAGAACAGGGTGACTCTAATGGCACAGTATTGGAAAACAATTTTATTTTATTGATTCTCCTATAAAGAATAACTCGATAAAATAACGTCTACAATTTCGACGTAGAGGAAAGAAACCAAAGTTCGTACGAAAAGTAAAGTTCCCACTTAACGTAAAGAATTTCTTCCAGCCTGTACTGACAAACTAGCCAAATACAATAGGCTGACCCATGACGACCAAAAGCAAGGTTCCAAAAAGTAATTCAACTTGTTGGTTGGGCACATTTAAAAAATCTAGTTTAATAAAATCGCTGTCATTCACCATTGCAAGACGACAATTTCATTTTTGTACTAGGCGAACAGAATATAATGCGGCAGACTTAGATCAAACATAGAAAGCACAAAGCACAGCTGGCTCTTAAAAATCCGTGGCTCCGCCTACTACATCTTATTTGAAACGGGACAATTTGCCACCAGCAACTTCAGAACAGGGTGACTCTAATGACACAGTATTGGAAAACAATTTTATTTTATTGATTCTCCTATAAAGAATAACGTCGGCTTAATAAGAAAACCTCGTAACTCCATTTTTGCCAAAAATCACTTTTTGATGCTATCTTATAGAAAATCAGTAGGCGCACTGTTATGGAAAACCTCGTAGCTCATTAATAAATTTAAATCGCATAAAAATCGTTTTGTTTATATCTCATAACTCCAATGCAGTCCAACAATGCAGTCAAAGTTCCTGAAAATCCTCGTAACTCCTATAAATTACTGAAGAGCAAACCAGAGACAATACTCACAATCCTCTTGCCGCTGGCCCCCTCAGTTTTTTTTCAAATTCGCCATTTTGTTTTCCTATCGGTGTTATGTCTATTTAGAATCCGTGTGACATGTAAAAACATACAAAAAATATAAATTCAATGCTGCCAACCGCTACCAACCATGGGGGAATGTGATAGAGTTCGAGAATACCACATTTTAAGATAACTGAATGCTATTGGTTGGTTATTATAAATTTTAAAAAATCGATTAATATAATTTGTTTAGTTAATAATGCGATCTAAATGAGATGTTTTATATACTAGAAACATATTAGGACAAATATTGTTGTGTGTTTTCTGCTTTTGAATATCATTAACTTCGATTTGATGTGTACATTTTTCTTAAATAACTGAAGAAAAATTGCCCAAAATGTTTTTATTTTCATACAACCATTCTACAGTAATCATTTTTCATAAATATTTTCAGCAAAAGTGCACTAATTCCTAAAATGAAATACTATTTACACGAAACGAATAATTTCAAATTTAACTGACAAAATTCTATGAACGCTGGAAGCAACTTTGCCGACAGCGGAAGTGGGACACGCAAGGTGCGAGTGTGTTGGTGAGTGACAGTTGTCAATACGAATTTCTATGTAACAATACTAACGCACTTAACGTGTACCACCCCATAGAAATATAGCTTGTAGGCAAGTAACGGAAAATCGGCCGAAGTTGGGGGTCTCAGTATTGTCTCTGGAGCAAACCTCGTAACTCCTGCTTATAATAATTAAAACTCGCAACTCCACTATACAAAGGTATAAAACTTTTATAAAAAATCGGTTTTATTTTATAATTTAATTAGACCCGGCAAAAAAAGAGAGACCCGTGTGTTACTGATATAGTAGCCCTTAAATATTTCGAGGAAGATATTTTCTATAAATTAAAATTCAGAGACATTTGGAGTATTCTACCAACGAGGTGAGAAAAAGCTGGGGTTGGTAAGAAACTTTTGTCTCTCCTGAAAAATTTGAAATTTGTGAGTTACGAGGTTTTCTTATTAAGCCGACGATAACTCGATAAAATAACGTCTACAATTTCGACGTACAGGAAAGAAACCAAAGTTCGTACGAAAAGTAAAGTTCCCACTTAACGTAAAGAATTTCTTCCAGCCTGTACTGACAAACTAGCCAAATACAATAGGCTGACCCATGACGACCAAAAGCAAGGTTCCAAAAAGTAATTCAACTTGTTGGTTGGGCACATTTAAAAAATCTAGTTTAATAAAATCGCTGTCATTCACCATTGCAAGACGACAATTTCATTTTTGTACTAGGCGAACAGAATATAATGCGGCAGACTTAGATCAAACATAGAAAGCACAAAGCACAGCTGGCTCTTAAGAATCCGTGGCTCCGCCTACTACATCTTATTTGAAACGGGACAATTTGCCACCAGCAACTTCAGAACAGGGTGACTCTAATGACACAGTATTGGAAAACAATTTTATTTTATTGATTCTCCTATAAAGAATAACTCGATAAAATAACGTCTACAATTTCGACGTACAGGAAAGAAACCAAAGTTCGTACGAAAAGTAAAGTTCCCACTTAACGTAAAGAATTTCTTCCAGCCTGTACTGACAAACTAGCCAAATACAATAGGCTGACCCATGACGACCAAAAGCAAGGTTCCAAAAAGTAATTCAACTTGTTGGTTGGGCACATTTAAAAAATCTAGTTTAATAAAATCGCTGTCATTCACCATTGCAAGACGACAATTTCATTTTTGTACTAGGCGAACAGAATATAATGCGGCAGACTTAGATCAAACATAGAAAGCACAAAGCACAGCCGGCTCTTAAAAATCCGTGGCTCCGCCTACTACATCTTATTTGAAACGGGACAATTTGCCACCAGCAACTTCAGAACAGGGTGACTCTAATGGCACAGTATTGGAAAACAATTTTATTTTATTGATTCTCCTATAAAGAATAACTCGATAAAATAACGTCTACAATTTCGACGTAGAGGAAAGAAACCAAAGTTCGTACGAAAAGTAAAGTTCCCAGCCCACTTAACGTAAACAATTTCTTCCAGCCTGTACTGACAAACACTACTGTAGCCAAGTTTCTGATGGCACTGTCTGCAATGAACTAGCAATTTCGACTTAACCTCGAAGATTATTAATCGCGATGAAATTGTCAGCTTGCCAAAACATTACCTAGGAAGATCTCGCTATATCATTGGAAAAAGTGTATTTTGTATTCCTTTTATTATAAAAAAAACAGGGCAGGCCCCCGGCCCATCTATAGAAAGATAACAATTACCTGTAGGTATATTCATTAGTGTTCCTCGAAAAAGATCAAGAGAATGGCCTATCGAAGTCCAGTTGGAGGATATGTAGTCGACAGTGGTTTCTTTCCGAATGAAGTTCTTCAAAATCTGCCCCACTGTTCAAATATTTGTTAGCCCAATCCTGAAGGTGCCATTGGCAGTCGAATCCTGCATGCTTACAAGTAACTTCGGTCATTTTTCGAAAGTCTACAATACATTAAATGCTTTTTTTATTTCAATAAGGAATGCCTTCGAAAGAAGCTGCCATTTTGAACAGCTACCCATAAATAACTTGCTAAATTTTTTCTAAACCTGTCTTGATCAAAATACGCAAAAAACAAAAAATGAACGATAGGTAACTCGCTAAGGTCGAAATAAACGAATATGCGCTCAACATTTTATTTACATCCCGTTACCTAGGTAGATATAATATTCAAAATGCGGTGACTACCTAACTACTGAGACGTAATTGTTGCTTCGCCTAAAGTCAGCAAACAACTGAATGCTAACAAACACTAGAAAGTTAACCTTGGTTCGCTTTGAACATCACAAGGTCACAACCCATTGTCAAAGGAGCAATTAGATCCCTAATGGCTTCATGGCACATGAAAAGTCCTGGCCACACCGCACACGCACACACAACTAAGCGAAAACCTCCAGAAGTTATCCCCAACTCATTTAGTTAACCGAATCAATTTAATTAGCAGGGTGAACTTGGCTCAGTGTTTTCCACTTTGGAGCGATTCATCGTCCCTTGTGATCCCATTTATGGCATCAACTGCCTGCCGCTGCCCTTGGTGTACTTTTTGCCATGCCCACCTGTTAATTGAATGTTGCTGACAGGATATCTTAGAACTCAGTTCTCAGTCTATTTGTTCTTCCTACGCAGTTTTTGATTTAACTTTTTCGGAAAACGGATATAAGCAAACTTTATGCGTGTTTGAAGATGATAAACGAATCGCTCTCAGCAATTGATGTCATATTTTTGGATTAATGCTCTCAGGCGGTGCTGCATGTCTTTTGTTAAATTTCACTCTTGACAGGTTACCTAGGGCGTATGTGCGTTGAACTGTATCCACGTGATAAGGATTAAGGATAATGGGAAATAATTTCCACTGAATACACTTAAAAATTACCAACAGTAATCAATCGCGTCAAATAGATTTGTTTTATATCGAAAGGTATCTGAAGTACAAATCCTTGCAATAGGGACCAACATCCATTACCGCATACTGACATGTAATTGCGTTTATAGGTATTTGCCTTAAGGTCTTTACGAAGATCCTTACAGGTTACAGCACCTGCCCATTAAAATCCCCAGCTTCCAATCTTTCACAGCAACTTTGCGTCGTCTGTGGAGAGTGCACACACCGTGACACATTTCAAGTCTTCAACAAGTTATAGTCGAAAAGTTTCCTCTCTCGAAGCACGAAAAGGATGGCAAAGGCAAACTCCTTTTTAAAATCCCATTGCACCCAATTTGATGCGACCATACGGCCACAAATGTACGAGTAAATGGAAGAGGCAAGAGGCAAAACAAAAAGTAAACAACAGCAAAAAACAACGTGGATAGCAAAGTCCCAGAGGAAATTTCCGGGTGCAAAAAAAAAGAAAAAGAAAAAAAGACGTAGACTGGAAGGAAAGGGGGTTTTATTTTTGCGAAAGTTAACAACTTCGTCTTTTCCAAAAAAAATATCCTCTCAAATGAGTAGATATGTTGTCTCTAGACAGCACACACTACCACTACGTACGTTCTACATGGTGTACACAAGTCCTTCGCATCTTCCTGCAGTTTTTTTACGTTCAATTTTTCATAAGCGCCTTTGCCTTGCTGAGTCTGTTTTTTCCGTAGGTAAACCTTATATACCTATCTGCCTTTGTGCTGCAGCCATTTTGTGGCTCGTGGTGTAATCATTCTGTTGATTCAAATGAAATACTGTAACCACAGCAGCTGCAGCTCAGCTAGCCACCATCGCGTCGGTTTGAAGTATATCCAAGTTAACCACTCAGCGCGCTGAAGGATGCGATGGGTGAGCTTGGAATATCGATTTATTTTTTTTATAGGTAATGCGAAATAAATCCACATCCTTATGGGCTGGATTATTTATAAACACTTGAAAGTAGCTGCAGCTTGAGGTGGACGCGAAGAGAATGCCAAAGGGCATTGTGACTGGGACGACAACGTGACGTGAAGCAATAGATTTTCTAAGCCATACCGCTCACCAGGATAGAGAGGTTTGCAGTGGTTTTATCCCAGCTCATCCTTGTTCTTTGGGAGAGAAATTGTTCATATTCTGCGGTAGGCGGATGGAATGGAATGAGTTTTTTTTTTTTTGTCCTTCCTTACATGTTTTCGCTTCGAGGAAACAAGTGGTTATAGGTTAGCAGTGAGCAGGAGGCGAAATAGTGATTGTGTAGGTGTTTTCAAGAGGGTTAACTACTTTTTGATTTGATTTATAAATTGAACGCAACCTTGGTGTGGCAAACATTTTTTTTTAAGGATTTTTAAAATCAGGCTTTAGAAATATGGAAAACAGTCTTTTCAGAGGTGGCGCTAGAGTCCGGGGTAGGCCTGGGTCTCAACTTATAGTAGTTATATTCAGAAACCGCGCTCTTTGGCTAGCTTTCATCTGTCAAACGACTAACTGAAAATTTAATAATCACACTATTATATAAAGAGGTAGTGTTTGTTTGAGGAAGGTAATCTCAGGAACTACCGAACCGATTTCAAAAATTCTTTTACTAATATAAAGCTACGGGATAGAGTATTGTGATAGGCTACTTTATTTTTAACTTTTCCATTTTAGATTTTTTGGATTTTCTGCACTATTTATTTTGACTTTTCTATATCAAAAATTAATTAGAAAACTTTGTACCTAATATGTGCGGATTTTTTAAAGTAGATTGATAAAATCGAGATAAATTTAATGTATTATACGTTGGTCAACAGTGATGGTTTGATTTTGATTTTGTGCATCGCTCCAACAGTTTCATTTCTTTTATACAGTTGATAAGGTAAAAATTAAATGTAAAAAGTTTAAACGCGGACAAAATAGTTATTGAAAAGCAAATTTAAGTTATTTTTTAAAAATACCAAGACGTATGCGCACAAATATTGGCCAATGAACAAGGCAAGCAAGTCAACAACAAATATCAACGAAGTCAAACTACAGAAGAAAGCGAAAAGTGGGACATCGCATGGCATAAGACCAGATCAACAGTCAAGAAAATTGAGAGTGCAAGTAATGAGAACTGCGTCAAATCTTACTGCTGCTGGGATGGGAACAAGATCAAATCGGAGTGGCAAGATGAGCGTCGTTGCTGACATTCGAACGACTGGCATTTCATTAGAACGAACAGAAAACTATGTCGGTGATGCGATTTCGATATTGGAGCGATGACTGTAATGGTGTGCCACCATTAAAACGCGCTAAAAAAAAACTGCTGTGCGAGTGGCAAAGTCAAATTAGCACCTGCGGAGCCATTTGAATCGGAGGATTTTCTAAAGAACAGTTGACAGTACAACATCTGTTTTCGTATACTTCATTGGAAACAAAAATCATTCAAAAAATTTTCTCTTATACATCATGCAAACACATATTTTCTAACAATGGCACGGGATTCTACGCCGCAAAATTCGGATTAACAGATTCAAGGACAAATTTACCATCGGATGGGTGTCTTCTTGCCAGTAAATGAGGACGTACAGCAATATTCGCAGGTGTACTTCATTTTGTCGGCGGATGATCAAGTCGATAGCCTGTACAGAGGGCAAACAGGAGTGACAACAAACGTCATTCGACAATTGCAACCATTATAAATGCAATCAAAGCTTTCAATTACAATGTTTAAAACGGCGATAGAGAACATGAACTTTGAAGATCGCAGATTTCTTTTCAAACCTGATAATAGAACCGCACTTTGGAAAAAATAGAATGGATAGGAAACGGGTTGTGTCACTTCCAATACAAGAAATATTATTTAAAATTTTTAATTTTTTGATTCGGATGTTCCGGACTTACCGCTTTACAATTTGAAATTAAAAGTCGGCTCAATTATTATTTTGTTGAGCAACCTTAGAGCACCGAAACTTTGTATCGGATCGCGTTTGATATGATTGTGAAGAATCTCAAATCAAATGTCATGCAAGGACGATTTTAAGTTTAAAAGGCAAACATTGTCATATCGCGGACTCCACTTACTCAGAACGATTTGGCATTTAAGCGTCTATGACAAATAATAAGTCGCAAGGATAATCGCTGGATATTTGTAGTATCAATCTTGAATTACCATGTTTTTCACATGGTCCAATTGTATGTGGCGTGCTCACCTGTGGGAAAATCGCTTTAGTACAAAAGCGGAAGGTTGGCCAGCACCTCAATCATTGCAGTTTTATTGAAATACATTGATATTGCTATACTTCAGTTATTTCTGTTGTGTTTATTATAACTTTTGAATAAAGAATTTGAATTGACGGAATTACATAAAGTAGCATCCGCTGTGCATGCTTGGAAATATTATTTTCATTGCATTTACGAATTTGGGCGGAACGGAGTTCGCCGGGTCAGCTAGTATTTAATATTTTGCCGCCTCAACTGTCTGAAGCCAAAAACTCCTGTAGCGGAATTTCGATGATCCATGGAGTGGCAGTGACCGTCACTAGTTATACAAAGTGGGCCAAAACAGATCACCCTATTGGACGATGCTCTTATTTTTGCAAATGGCCGTCAATGTCAAATCTGTTTTGACATTTGTGGACAAGACAGATGTAGAATACAAGTGAACAAGCCAAGCCCAAGAACGCGGAATAATTTCGAATTTTCGATTTTTGACCAAAATCATAATGAGCGATGAGGCTCATTTCCACCTCAGTGGGTACGTGAATAAGCAAAACTATCGCTTCTGGGGCACCGAAAATCCACGAGTTATGCACGAGGAGCCATGACACCCACTCAAAGTTACTGCATGGTGCGCTGTTCACGCTGGAGGAGTCATCGGGGCATTTTTTTTTTTTTTTCGAGAACGCCGCTGTAAAACGACAACAGTGGACGGTGCGCGCTATAGGGCCATGTTAGCCGAGTTTTTTCTGCCGCAATTGGACGAATTAGGGCTCGAACACATGTGATTCCAACAGAACGGAGCTACGGTACACACTGCGCGAGCCACAACCGATATTCTGAAGACGGCGTTCCCGGGTCGCATCATCTCTCGTTTTGGCGATTTGTACTGGCCCGCAAGATCGCCCGATTTAACCGTTCCAGACCTTTTTTTGTGGGGTTTTTTGAAGTCCCGTGTAGAAGAATCTGTCGCCCGAAGTTCTCGCCGAAGTGATGAAAAATGCCATAAAACGAGCCCGTATGGCAATCAATTGTGACGGCCGATATCGTCTTCTCGACTTGACCAATAACTAAAATTCTAAAGGTTCAAAAAAACATAATCAAAAAACAGAATCGCAGTTTTTCATTTAGAAAAAAAAAAGAGAACCAAACAACATCGGATGATTTCTTTTGGCCATGGGACAGAGTTTTACAAACTGAATCTGTAAGCAGATATATAAACCACCTTTAAAAAAACAAAATAAATAAAAACAAACAACAGGTCCGGAGGGACCCTTGGCCTAGCTTCTCACAACCATTCGATTTGTGTGAGTTTTTCTTTTTTGGAACGAATGGAAGGGATCTACAATTTTATGCCGACTCCAAACGGCTAATTGAGAAGCTCTTTCAAGACAGTTATACTCTCGGATGTTTGTCAGACGTTCACGAGAGGTGGCGCAGTGGAAAAAACCCTAAGTTGGAATTTGGGTTTTTGCGGGATTCGCTTAGTAGTCCAACACACTAACCACTAAGCCACCGCGCCTACAAAACTACTTTCAAAGCTCCTTTAAATATCGGCAACCTGAGAAGCCGGGGAAATTAGACAAAGTGTTAAAGAAACTAAGCTCTACTGGGGTGAGGATCATTGTACAGGAGTAGGTATATAAAGGTTGCTTTGAAGACAACCATCAATCAGACGAGGTAGGTACGTAGACTCAACGCAACAAAGAATTATTATATATTTCAGTTTGGAGCAGTCAAAAGTCAAATAAATATATTTGAAGGACCTAATCAAAAAGCCGCATACTACTTGTTTTTGGAGAGCTCGTGTACCCTTTAAACCTCTTTAGCGACGGCACTTGATTCAGAAACTTGCAATCAAGTAGCCATACCTTTACCTAAAAGACTCTGAACAATGAAGATAGTAAGACACCGGCCATCACAATACGACACAGCACTGCCGTTTTCAAAGCTCAAAGCTATTTGCTTTTAAAAACAGTTTTAAGCGTAGAATTCAAACACTCAAAACCAGAACCAAGTTAGAGTTGGTGTCACGAGGTTTTGTATACAAAAATACTGCTTTCAATATTCGCTGATAGGTTTCAAAGTGGGAACGCAGTCGGTGCCGGAGTCTGCGCTGATGACCGGGATCTAAATATCTCCTTGGATTTCCCGAAATCTAGAAGCCTCTTTTTGCAATTAAGGCATGCGCTGACTCCCGAAAAATTTTAACAGATTCGATTTCAGGTCCTGTCAAACATTTTAGACACCTTGCAACCTTTTAGGAATTTTGCTAGAAAGTTGTATATTTACACACAAGTTTTGGCCATTTATTCGCCACTTTAAGTATGTTATTTTGACGCTTAAGTCTCTATAGAATTAGCGGAAGATGTTTGCTTGTTCATGAATTATTCACCAAACTTTTCACTTATCGCAAACTCAGTTTCTTTTCCACATGAATGAGCTTGAAATTTGAACCTATCTCAATTCATAAACTTAGAAAAGAAACCTCAGCCCATCCTAAGACGTCCGTTTTAATATCCATCCACATTTATTATCAATTTACCCATCGTAATCGCCTAATACCCTATAAAAGCGCGCGCAAGGAAAACATCAGAGTAAACACACACCAGGAGCAAACCTACCAAACAAAGTCGTTCCCATAATAAGATGGCAAAGAAAAGACTGCCAATAAAGGCAGCAAATCCTTTTTTTTATTTCTGAAAAAAAAAAAAAAAAAAAATATTTCTCCAAGGAGTCGACGCTTTGCTGTAGTAGACGCTCTCTGCGTTCAGCTTAATATATTCATACGCAGGCGGTTGGCGGTAGGAAGGTATGACACGGCGCTGTAAATCCAGGTCAAGGATATTGCCAATTTATAAGAATATGAAACATCTACCGAAATTCCAATGTTATTCGCCAATATTGCGATGTTCGTACGTTAATCCTGATGAAAATCCCGACGGCGCGAGGATTTCTCTTGATTTAATGTTGTTCGTCATGTTGTTGGTAGTTTTGTAATTTGTTCGATGCTCGTTGGAAAGGGTGGTTTTACTGCTAACACAGAGAATACATTTGCAGGAGATTGAGTGTTTGGGGAATTCCTTTTAAATTTTAGCCAAGTTCAAGGTAGCATCAAGTGTTTGTACTTTCATCACTAGGAGCAAGAAGGTTTTACTGAGAGAATTTTTGATGCTAACATGTTTCTTCCATTATACGTAGGTACTCAAAGCAACAAAATTGCAGTATGCCTGCAGTCCAATTTTAGGATAACAATCTATCAGATTACAGCGGAAAATTTGTTCCTTTCATTGATATTCCAATAATCTCTTAGATCATATAACAAAACCTCATTCCAATCGAGGAAGCCCCTTCAATAAGCTTGAAGATTTCACCTGAGGCTTCTAATTCCGTTGGTATAGGTACTTGTGGCAGACTTGTTGTCCTGGTCCAGCAATATGCAATTTCATGCACGTAATCTCTATCGGAGTATAGTTGGCGAATGCCTTGATACCCGCCGGCACATGGCCGAGAATCCATAAATCGATTGTACACAAGATGAAACCATCCTCATCCAAGAATAAGGAAAACTTACCATCAACAATAGACAACACAAGCATTTTCATCTTGGTATCCTATTAAGTGCAACAGACGTAGACTTACCTCCATCCAGGTAGTTTTCTTTGCGTCTAATGGCACAAATGCATCTTGTGTCTTCGTAATGAAGTTGTGCCCGGGATCCGGTAGGATATTTATCCTCGTTTTTAATACAAAGAATCCTTGTTGTGCAATAATTCCATTGTGGTATGTCCTCGGGGGTGAGTCAAGGCAACATTGAAGCGACATAAAGTTGTTTTCTTTCGGTTTATCCTTCGCAGAAAAGGGTTAGGCCCGTGCGAAGGTATATGAAAGGATATTCGCAATCTCCTCGGTTTTTGTTTCAGTGCGGGTTGATATTAATTAAAGAGAAAAGGTCACACTTCCCCTCGCATAAAATACCAAACCTCATGCAATTCTTGAAGTGCTATCCTTCTCACAATCTACAGGGTAAATATTTGTCGAAGTTTACACACCCAATACCGGAGTTAGTCGTGTATTTTATACCTTGTTTGAGTTGTTCGGATTGTACGAGAGAATGTAGGGATTGGCATGGCAAGTGAAGTGTGGTCTGTACCTAATCTATTCAAGGCAGAAGTTCGGTGGAGCGCAAAGTGAGGAAGTGCACTTTACATAACAAGGATTGCGGGGCTTTTTGTTTTGTGGATGTAATCACTATGGTGGTTGCACTGTAAATTCATGATAATTGGTTATTACCGATCTCATAGTGATTGGTAGTGAGCATTACCTGATTATATCCATATGATTGTGCAATGGAAAATTGTAGGTAGAAATGGCAGGTAAAGTTTTCAGTGAATAACACGCAATGGTTTATAGTTAAGGATGAACTTCCATGCTTTATGTTACATCAATGGAGGGTGTAAAGTATTCATCCCTTGTTTGGCGACTAAAATTCGAATTGGGACAAATGCCATCAAACGTCTTCAAACGTCAATTAGTTTTGTCCAAAAAGTTCGACGAGTTATAAGTTCAACCCGCTGGAGTTTTTTAACTAACAGACCTCCCCATATTAATAAACGCCTCGTAAGAGTTATCAATTGGTTACACAGCAGTTCGTCAAATTTTTGTATGCCAACTTTGCAATAGCTGACTAACTTCTGCACATTTGCTTTATTAATAAGGGAGCACCACAAATTTTACTCACTTTCAAAAATATGTTTATGTGATTCGGGATGAGATCTTTGGTAGTCCTCTTTTCACTACTCACCTTAGAAAATCTTAAAATTCCATGCGCAATCTAAGGCACAAGTAGAAGCACTCTGTCAGAAAAATGACGACGGCAAGAAGCAAAAACAAGTCGTCACCAGCTCCCGGAAATTACGCCAAAAAAAAAAACAAAAATCTCCATACAAAGTTGTGGTGGTTTTTCCTAGAAAAAACGCCCAAATATATTTGCCGCGAAATTAGGCTTTTTTCCCATAAATGTTTTGGGTAATTTTTACATTAAATGAAAATGGAAAAAAGCAAAAAAGTATTTTAAACAGGAAAATACGCCAAAAAATATTTTTTTTTACTTTTTATGTTGTTGTTTTGCCGTAAAAGTTCAAGAGCATTGATGTAGCACGGTGCGAGGTAGCTATGGGCGGCGGCGCGCGATGGCACTCGGCCTGCCGTAACCAGGGTTGCCAGAATTTAGTACGCTTTAATCGCCCAAACAATTAAAAAATGTAGCCCAATATCGTTGCTCAGAAAGAAGCCCGAAAATCGTTGAAAATTTTGGTATTTTTCAGACTTATTCTCACCGCGGTTTTTTTTTTTTTTTACTTCTACGCCTTGGATTTTATTTGACTTTTTTCTGCTATTGGCTTTTGTGGCTTGTGTCAAATCAAAAGGCCTGAAAAATGAATTGGTGTGCGTGCAAATTGAACGACTGTTTGATATCACTTGACCTCAAGAGTGCTGCCAAGTTTTAAAAGTGCGGGTTTGTTCGAAAATAATCCTTTTTTTAGTTTTGTAAAAGAATAAAACAAAGAAAATTAACACACAATCTGTAAAACGATATGTAGCCCAAAATTGTGTTGGGAGTTCATTGAAGAAATTTCTATCGTTTTTTAAATAAAAAGATAGCCCAAAATACGACAAAGCGCCCAATCTGGCAACCGTGGCCACAACGCGCGCAGTCGCCTGACGCGACGGACCCTACAATTCATACACTACAATTTGTAACCGGAGGAGCAGGGCGCATCTTGAAGTTATTATTGAAGAAATCACTTAATTTTGTTAATAAAATGTAAAAATTACAATTAAGAATTTACTGCTCATCGTCTCTTTAAAACAACGCACTTCTCAGACAGATCCACCCGTGCAGGATGAATAGCTGACTGAATCAGTGATACCAAGTTGTGCTAAAATACTACGAAAACTTCCCCAAAAACTATATTTTCAAAACATTACGCCGTACTAATAACAAATTTTAGTGTAAACTTTAAATTTACGGAAGCTCACATTAGCGAATTTTTTTTTACTGTGTCAAAACTAAAAATATTTATTAGTTAGACCCATTGTAAAAGTAAAGTCCCGAGAATAGTTAGAAACAAGTCAGCAGGCTTTCGTTTTAAAAATTTCCACTTAAAATAAACGGAACAGTATTTTTGGCGTAATAATTCGAAAAATTCCGAAAATAGCTACCAAAAAGTCCCTCAAAAAATATAAACTCATTAGTAGCGAAAGACCAATTGCATCGAACAGAAAAATAGACAAACATGAAAGTAAGTTCATAAAAAAGTTGAATGAATAGATCAGAAACCAAAATTACAAGACTTTCGAATAATATCCCTAACCATTCACAAATAAGTTTCCTTAAGTGTCGAGAAATAAACTCCGAATCTATTATCACTGAACAAAATTTATTTTATTTTCATAATTGCCACCCATTCATCGCTTTCCAAGCGGCGCGGCGATTCATTGTCTTCTCTCAGCTCGTTCGAATAAATCAAATGAACTGTAAATAATTTCACAAAATGGCGACGCGACATCATCTATTACAAATCTCATTGTAATGCAGACTAAACCAAAGATAATAAAACAGTTAAAACTAAATCAATACAAAGGATAATGCCGCAATAAAATCCTATTTAGCCACATCGAGAAAATACCTATAATCATAAACCTTACAATTGGAATTAAAAAAAAAAAAAAACATTCTCCCTTTCCGGTAAATTTCGTTCCATTTCTAGGGTTCACTCGCAAGCGATGACCTTTGCTTTAAGTTTCGCCAAAGTGGTCATTAAGAAACATCAACAACCAGCCGAGGATAAAATTCGAATCAAGGAAAATACTGCCGTTTCGCCTGTGTGAACTGTGTTCGTTAGAAGATTTATGAGAATTTTCAGGATACCATAAAAACCATACTATAAAAAAAGAGGAACAAAACACATTCGCGCCAAAACGTCACAAATCACGAAACGTGATGCCTGCCACTGTGTCAAGCTAACATACATCATTGTCGCGCGTGATTGTGATTCACACGACGCTTTTATTTGATACATTGTTCTGGGTTGCGTTATCGTAATGGAAACCCTACTCACGTCCTGTTATGGGGATGAAGATGAACGCATAATATGTTTGTGAACGTAAAAAACAACCTACGTCCTACGTTGGCAATTTTTTACTCATTCGATTGGGGTAGTAAAATGAAGTAAAATTGTTATTTTGGTGACTGTTATACAATTCACTAAAGGTGTGTAATGTGTATGGTTATAAAACAGACGGGTTCAGTTACCTTCTGCGGGAGTTTCTTTAAGGACAAGACGTCCGGAAGATGAATATCAATATCATCCAGGCTTTATGTGCTGTTAAGCGAGAACATTATTGTTGAGGTAAAAAGCTTGTTTTATGTGACGCGCGACGGTTGTGTGAGAAAGGCTAAAAGGGCGTCATGATTGGCATTCATGCGGCATATTGTGGCACCTAAAATGGAATGATTGAGGCGTAGATTTAGAAGGTCTTATTGAAAACGATGGTTGTGGGCGATGAATTCGATAAAGTTCATTGACATTGATCGCCGGAAGATGTCAACAACGACAGTAGAAGTGTCAATGTTTTGAAGTAAGCAACTTCAGGAGCGAAATGTGGAGCGCATGTGATCTGAGACAGTATTGAATTAGAGGTCCTAAGTCTCTGTCAAAAAGGAATGGGCACCTTCAAGAATCTAGATATATTAAGTCGACTAGATTGGTCTGGATAAGATGTAACCTGAACGCAAGAACTAGATAGATCGAGAACGTCACTTATTCTACGTCAGGTGCATATTCGAACTGTCAATATAGTACTCAGTCACGAATTTCTTGACTATATTCGTTGGCCACCCCTCCGCATAAACGTCAGCTGAGAAAGCTGCTCATACGACCGATTTCAGCCAATCAAAGCCGAAATACGTCTAGTCAGACAGCTGTCAAACTTACTCAACTAGATACTTGAACGTCCCCAATCTCTTTCAATAGCGACACCACACGCTTCAAAGTTTATTCTCGTTGTTTAGAGCAAAAGCTGAATTCGTCACCAAGACTTTGCCAACATTTAACCTTTCAGCTTGCTAAATAGTGACATCCCTAACAGCCAATAGTGACCTCAAATGAACTCAATCAACATGTGCGTCATAATCTATCATCAATCTGAGTCACAGTGCTCGATGTGATGCAAACTTTTCACAGCCAATTTTATGCGTCAAATGCCAAAAGCGCGTAACATTTGACAAATTAACTAGACCATAAAACTGTAATCAATTGGAATGTCATGCCATTAAAATCATCTCGAAACAACGAAATCTCCTCCTTGGAAAAACATTCACGTACCAGTACCCATTACTGCGTTTATATTTGCACATTGCGTAGGCGTTAAGTTGAGAGAGATGTCTTATAATTACAGTTATTCATCTTCTGGCTGTTAACATCCTGCTAAGAGATTCACAGGATATCCATCCTACACCTATACAATAAATCGAACGTATTTTTGTAATTCCCGAATGAATTTATTGCATTTAATGATTCAACGTGCTGTCGATTTGATTTAAATATTTATCTCCTTGATATCCAGCCAACATGTCATAAATTTGCAACGACGACGTGCAACAATTTCGCCAGCAACGAACGCCATTAGTTTTTATTTCATAAAATGTATCGCATATCACTCAGAGTGCTCTGGTAGATGTGTAAACGAAGAGAAATTTCCGGCTAAGGGAAATAAAATCCTGCACATCGTTTCACGGGTTTACGCTGCTGGGCTTACGGGATATGATATCTCGATGCTGCCATAACGCAATGGCTTATTTGAGCGTAATAAATTGTTCACGAGTCGCGCGGATGAGACGACACTGGTTCTGGTGGGTCTTGTGGTTGTGGTGATTGGTGGTGGCGTTGGTGGCTATTGTGCTGTTTATTCTGGAAATGAAAACTGAAATAAAAATCCCATTTCTATGCTTGCGCTGGTACCTATATGGCGCTGTTCTTTGCCGCCATTAATATTCGACTTCCGGCGAGAATGCAATGAAGTGGACACATAAATATGTGTGCAGATTTTTGCCTTCGGTGGCTATATTCGCCTTGAGATTGCAAAAAGGATATAAATCGAGGGGTGGACCGATCTTAAGTGGTATTTAATTTAATTTAAGGATTGAGTGCAAATTTTATGGAATAAAATTTAGCTTTGGGTGGATATACTGTTGTCGAGGTCCATTAGCTTCGCTATAAGGATGGAAAATTTATTGGACTTTCTTTATCCAAAAGGAGGGGTATTAAATTTGTTTTATAGTTTCCAGTAGGAAAGTTAAATTTTCTAGAAAGCGTTGCATCTTTTAATTGAAGTAGGGTATACTTCAAAATACTCAAAAAAAAAAAAGGTAAATAAATGTGGAGAGATTTTTTATTGCAAGAGGAGAATACTTTGTTTAGTCCGTAGTCGCCGTGCATTTGACAATTTGACATATTAATCAGTTGATTTGCCGGCAGAAAATCCCGGAGCCCCTTAAAGCTTTTAAAGAAATTACTCGCTACTCGTTACTTTGATTTTTCCCTCCCTTTTGTACATCTTTTTCTTATCAAATGGAATGGATTAACTTAATTTGTGAACTATCTTATCACTTAAAAACAAATTAGTAGGTTCTACAGAGAAGCGAAACTACTCGTTATTTCACTCATTTTTGTATGTTCTGTCATTTTTTCAATGGAAAAAGTGAAGAGTTTTCGCGATTGTGATCGAATATATTCGAGTAGTCGAATGCACCTTGGAGTTCTCATAATTCACAAATGTATTTTAATATGGCAATACTCAAATCAGCAATCAGCTGTCAAATAAACTCTCAACTGGTTAATTTGACAGCTGAAACCGTCTTTCTATCACCGTTTGCATCGTGTGAGTTCAATGTTCGAATAATTGACGACCATTGATCATTTGGAACTTGGAAGTCGATCTGACTTTTGATTTTTATCATTTTCTGTTTGACTTTTATCAAATTTTGTTCAATGATGCGGTTCACTGTTGTTTCGGTGGCTACAAGCAAAGCTGTCACGGAAAATCCAAAGCAGACCCATCAACCAAAAAATAAAAACTCTTTCCTGCGGTTAATCGACTTTGCATGTCTATTTCTATCTCAGAAATATTTGTTCTAAACAAATAAAATAAAACTTCTTCCCCCGGCATTTATGTAAATACAGACATAAATAAATTAACTAAATGGCCTTGGAAATTTGGCTCGTTTTTCACTTCCTCTGAATTCGCATTTCGTAGAACGCTTAATGTGTCCGTTAAGTAAAAGTGAAAATAAGTGACAATCCATTTGCACAAAGTCATCCCTTTCAAGTTTACTCGACTCGACAATGAAATTCCCAAGTGCCCGCAGAACCACAACTCTACCCATGTAGTTGTTCTTAGAGCGTAAATGCTTCGTAAGCACGCTCTTGTAACAATTAACTGTCACGTTACGTGAATTGCTAATTATAATTTCTTTTTTAATTTTACTCTCCGCCTCGCAACGGTGTTTGTTGTTCGCATAAATAAAATATTTAATAAAATCAAATTCATTAGGGATGAAAAGAATGCATATTACCCAAGAGACTTTTAATTGTATAATGGGTCTTTGGGAAAGATCTACGTGGCAGATTTTCTTAAGATTTACAGGGGGGAATTCTTTGAACTATACAGGGAAAATTTCTTTTAGAGGACGGTGATTCAGCTAGGAATGTATATAGGTGATTAAAAATGCTTTACTGACAGATGATCTAGGTAATAAAATATCAACTCACCCACTCAACGCCATCAGCAGACTATAAATGAACAAAAGCTTTATGGTGGTTTTATTATCGATTTTAAAACAACCAAACGCACTGTAAGTCCTGAGAAGTATCCTCTGGCATATTACACCACTCATTATTGACAAGCAATATCTATTTAGATCTGTCTGTCTGTCACTATTTCCTTCCGGTCCAATAATTTTCCAATTTATTCTCTCTACACTGTTGGCTATCGCCTCACAGCCTTCTCAATTCTACTTCACAAACTGAAATGTCTAATTCGATAAATTCCAGTTAAGTTTCGTAGAAAATTCCTCAAAGAGGACCATGGAATACCAACAACTGGATATCTTGCCGATTCAGCTACCGTACGCCATTCAATCACATTCATCGATAAATCACTCGTCAATCATTGCAATACATTCTAGGATTTGAAGCCTCATCGATTATGCCTATAAATTCCCCTTACGATCCTTGATGGCAACAATAATCCAGGTCAATGCCCGTAATGGGCTTCTTCACCTCAACGACTTCAGCAGCACATTCCCGAAAAGGTAAGAAAGTATAAGAAAAATTCAAGCCCCAAACAAACGTCTAGATCATTAAGCGTGTATTCGTTTTTCTCATTCTTTCGATTTTGCCGAAAGTATACCTTATTGTGTCGGCACAGTTTGTTGGTTTTGTCATATCTGTGTGGGTGTGCTTTTGATTGCTTAAATCTCGATTGACTTGAAGGGTCGATAATTGTGTACCGACTTTCGTCGTCTGTAAAAATAACTGTCATTCGGGAAAAATAAATGTTCGAGTTTAATACGCTGGCAACTGGGACATTACAGAAATGTCTACTATGGGTAGGGTATATGTGTGGCTTTTCACATTGACCTTAAAAAAGGCTTTAAGGGTAGTGCACCCGCCAGGCGAGGCCAGGTGAGGTTATTCGAGAGCAAGTTGTCTCGATTTTGCAGGTATTTTTCCATCTCAAAATAAAACCTGCCATGCTTTTATTAAAAAAATAAGAGAACGGTCCACTCAGAGCGACATTTGTTACACAGCTCCAGGCCACTAAGTGGCATTATTATCTCCCTCGCCATCACGACATCCATTAACGTTTCCCACTTCAAAGTACACAAAAAACTAGGAATATTCTTATCCTTCGTTGCACTTTCCAAAATAAATTTGTCGAACGTCCTTCACCTGAACAGAGTACTTTTTTTTCTGATTTTTTTTTATCTCTTACCAGTAAATTTTACACTTCCAGACTACTCTTACAAAAAAAAAAAAAATTTAAATCACCCCGTCGGCGTCGGACGTTCATAAAGAATTAATAAAAAAAAGTCTGAGGAATTTTCTTCTCTCCAAAGGAGTACATTTATAATATAGCCACCGAGGAATATACTTTATATACACTACTAACGTTGCAGCGAAAAAATGCATTTATTAAGTCCTTGAACTTGTGGTGTGAATTACACTACAAAATACGTTTTTTTTTTTTTAAAGAGAAAATTCCTCAAATAGGGATACTCTGTTGGGTGAAGGGGAATAACAAAATATAAATATAACAAAATATTTTGGTATCTTGAATCATTAATAGGGGAGGAGGGAGTATTACTTTTGGTAAAGACATCGCCTTTGGCAAATATCATCGGAAGATGGATGCTTTAATTTCCTGAAAATTCTGTATGAAATGTTGGATCACTAATGGGATTCATTGATTGAATTTTGATGGTTTTTCGTTTGTATTTTGGTGGTATTATAGGTTTTGTTGGTGATGGCTATTTGCGTGAAGCTTTTAGAAATGTTGGCATTCTATTTAGCGGAAATTAAAGCAGGAAGTTCCGGTAAATCGTGGGAATTATAGTATTAATTATTGGGATTAATTATGGCAGACAAAGTACTTACCTGTCTGATGTGCGGTCGTGGGAATTCTCTCATTTTATTCCGCTGTCGGCCAATTTCCTTGTGTTTCAATAAATAAATTCGTCGTCGTGAATCGTCTCAAGCAACGATATAGACGGTCGTGAAAAAAATGGTTGCCTATAATATTTTGACGAATCCGAACGGGTGAATTGAGGAGCTCTTAAGAACTGTAATAATGTTTCGCTCTTTTCTGAAGCCCTTGTCCGTGATCGAAAAAGAAAAAAAAAATAGTGCACACCTAAAAATGTCGGGCGCTACAAACAAGGATGAACAAGGATTATTGCATTGCTGCCGCCTAGCCACAGAAACTGGAAATGGTTGTCTGTGGATTTGTGCAGGCGTCGTATTTTAACTAATCACCGAATCTGTGTGGATTTCCTAAAAATCAAAAGAGCAACACCTATATATGTATATGTAAAACAAAGGTGCATCCGTAAGAGCGCCTATAGCTCGAGAAAGGATCGTCCGATTTGAGCTATATTTTCTTTGTTGAGTTTGTCTACGCCTAAGGAAGGTTCATACGGCGAGAGAATCGGAAAATTTTAAAAGGAAATTGGAAAATTCGTAAAAATCAATTTTCCATACAGGGAATTTTCTTTTATTTATTTATTTATTTTTTTTTTTTTTTTTATTTCGATCGCAATATAGGTCACTGTTGCAAAAAGGCGTACTATTGTACTGAATTCTATACTATTTCCCGAGTACGCAAGTACCTACCACTTCTCAATTTTGGGTAGGTACTATTTGCGCTATTTTTATTTTTTGAAAAATCGAAAATAATGAGGTTTCACTTGGTTTAGTAATGGCAAAACAGGGCGGAAACAGCTAGATTTAAATATATTTAACCGTGAACAGACAACTTCTTCAGAAGGTGGACAAATTTAAAGTTTTCTATACTTGGCACATGACACCTATAATAATTTCTGTATAACTTGACAATGACTCTTTGACCTACATTGCTCAACTGCCTTTCATTACAACAAATGCGTTAGAAATCTCTTTCTGCTTTGCCACTTTAGTCTAGACGTGTGCACAATTTATTCTGCATCACCTGCGGGTATGGAGCGTTTCTTTGACAACAATTTCACAAAAACAATTCTCCAAAGAACTCCCACCCAAATTAAGCCCCTGTTTCTACAAATTGTCACAATTAAAAGCCACAAAATTCACAAACTTATTTGGATGTCAAATTAAATCCATTTTAGCGGGGGCGTATACGCAACTTATTTTTCTTTTCAAATCACCCCACAGCTTAATTGAAGACGTTTCTAAGTTTCTGAATGAATTTAAATTGAAATTCTATTAAGGATCCCTACGTCGTTACTGTATTTAGATTTATTACTATGTTGAAGCGCATTAATTGGATTTACTCAAAGAGCTCGGCATTCATCAGGATTTTGCTCACGCACAGCCAACAGGTTACTCGTTAAATAACCAATTTTACGCACAGTTTCATCCTTAATAAACCCCACATTACACATTCTGAAGAGAAGCCACATCATTCCCATTACCCACCTCGAGTTTGAGGAAAAAGTGTGCACATATCCGTAAAAAGTTTTCCACCAAAACACAACTTAACACCCAACCGAGTGGTAGATAGTTTCTTCCGCGAGAAGGGGGTAGAGGACTTGAATTTGAAAGTTCTTCCTGCGCACTTTGTGTTTGGCTTGTGCATGTTCGTCTTATAATTCGGGACTTTGAAATAATTCATGTGAGTTTTTGAAATTAATGCGACGCTGTAGTTTTAGCCATCTTAACTGGTGCTCTATACAAGTAGTACAAGGATTTTAGAGGATTTTATATATAAATGAGTGCATAAACACGTAACTGATGTGTGCATTTGGGGTGTGTGGGGATATAGCGGGTAGACACTTTATAGTGGTAATGGGAAATGATGTAGTGCGTGAACGAAAATGGGTAATTTATTTAAAATGATGTCTGTGCTTCTGTATCATGGAAGAGGATAATGCAGAGGATAGTGCTGGCGGAAACTAACACAGCGGGATCATGCGGATGAGTAAATTTATTTTGGGCATCTAATAATGGTGCGGCGGTGATTATTTACTTACTTAAGGGAGGTGCAGTTATTCTAACGACATGTTTTTACGGTGATTGAATTTTTGATCGCTGCGTAGATTAATACAGAGTTTTTGTATGTCGTCATATAAAACGCAGTTGTGCGTCTATCAAGAAATCCGTTTTTTGAGTATTTATTTTTGGGAATAGACGACAATTTGGACGCTGCTGAATCCGAACGGACGAATTGAGAAGCTTTTCCGCTTTACCACAGCGCCACCTTTTGCGAACATGTGATAAACTCCTTTTTTCTCCGAGTTTGTCACATGCATACATCTAGGAGTGTTGATTATGTTTCTGGACCTGAAATCTGTCGCTCACTGATCCAACAATATACTGAAATTTGTCATGCAAAACAAAAAAGATGTCACTACTAAGCACAGTTGTGAAGATCCAAATAAGATGAACATAACCTTGTTTTGGCACAAGAAAATCCTGTTTATTTTCTTACAGAAAACATTTTTAAAATTTATTGTGCCGTTTAAAATTTTAATAAGTAGAGTATTCGCAAACTGGAAGCCCTACAGTTTGTCATAAAGTGTTCTATTCTGTGGCATATTTCAAGTGAAACCTCTTATGGCTCTATGGGCAGTAATTATAAAAAACAATAAAACAAAATGGCGACAGGTAATGGAACGTGGTATGGCGCGCAGTGAGTCAGGTCGGATTGAACGAGTCATGAGTGTTTAAGAGGGCATCATAGGTGAATGCACAATGGACCACAGACGCTCGCTCTCGTTTCCATACCTACTGTATAAGAAGTATGGAATCGTGGATGGCTTCGTATGTGTTTGAGTTGAGTACGCTGAGTTTTCGTAAGAATTAACGTGGGATTTAGCTTCTTTTTTTTTTAAGTAAATCTAGCACGTGAAATCAGTCGTGCAAGTTTATTCAGTGTGTCAAAGTTATTGAGGTTATAAAGAATATGTAAATGCGGTTAAGTAGTATGAATATTCACCCTTATTCTACGTGGCGTTTTTATAAACGACAATTGGCGTTTTTTTTTTTAAATCGGTACTAACGGGTGATTTTTTAAGAGGCTTAGAACTTTTTTTAAAAAAAAAAACACAAAAAATTCGAAAAAATGAATGAAATATTTATTTGAATCGATAGTTTGAACCTTGCAATTTAATGTTTAAAGATAATTTTATGCAAATGTTGACCGCGGCTGTGTCTCAGGTAGTCCATCCGCTGAGTCCAATTTTGGCATACTCTCTCACGAATGAATGCATGGATGTTGGCTTCCAGTGCGTCAATCGAAGCGGGCTTGTCCCTATACACATTAGCCTTGACATACCCCCACAAAAAATAATCTAATGGTGTCAAATCGCACGATCTAGGTGGCCAATTGACCGGCCCGAAACGTGAAATTAACTGTTCACCAAACTCGCCTCGCAATGGCGCCATTGTTTCGCGTGCTGTGTGGCATGTGGCACCGTCTTGTTTCGAACCGAGCACGAATTTTGATAGTAATATTCAATAATTTGCAAGCGTTGTTCATTTGTAAGACGATCCATGGTTAAATTGCAAACCAAACTGAAGCTGTTTGACAGTGACACAAGGTACTAAACACACGTCAGCTGTCAAAACCAGTGTTGCCAAAACCAAACCAGCTAAAAAATTACCCATGTGCCGTTTAAGTAGTGTTGCACACAAGTTCTACAATCGTCAAAACAGTTGTTCGCATTCTGACATTCGCTTTAGTTGCACAAAACGACTCATAAAACGCCGATTATTATCGATTACAAATTCTTAAATGACTAGGAGGCAAATTTAAGTAAAAACATGTGAGTTTTGGTAATTATTTATATTTATGCAGTAATTTCATAACTCTCTTATGATTGAGGGTGAAAATAACAATCCCCGATCAAATGAAACGTTTGGTGGAAATTATGAAACAAAATATATATAGTCGGTAGCTGCGACACTCAACTATTTAGGACCACCTGAATTCAAACAAAACTATTTGAGATTTGAATTAAGTAGATATAGTGATTGCAAAAGTCCTCGACTTAAAAAAAATTGGCAAATCCGAATGGAAAAGTGTTCGGGAAAACCACCAAAGTCTGCAGCTAGCAGTGTGTGTCATCCATTACCCACAATTCCTGCATCAAGTTCCATACTTTCAGGTATATCCATATCAAGCTATCAACTTCAGCTTCCTATCAGTGACTCCCTCCACATCAAGTGACCTGCCTACCCTTTCATCTGCAAATTTACGTCCACCACCCACGTTCGACAACCCTTTCGCCAACCACATCACCGATTGTTAATCTTGTTGAGATGAATACCGATGCCAAGGTCAGTTTTGCAGAACCTCATGTGGAATGTAAAGTAAATGAGAGTGGAGTCGTTCAAAAAATAGAATAAAGATACTAAAACGACACTAAAGCAACTCGATACAAAAAAAAGCCAAGTAGAATAAGGGTGATTATCTGAAAGCGTAAATCAAGTCTAAATGGGTCGTGTAAAGAATGCGGAGAACGACTGCGTGTTTTTTTTTTTTTTTTTTTTTTTTAGAATTCTTAGTAAGTTTAACTATTTATGGAGCTTCTTGAGTTCTCCCTTCTATCGCCTATCTTTTACAGGCTGAACATAGCGGTCACCACATCACATCAGATTGTTAAATGTGACCATTTCTTATATAGATGGTTTGGTTAGGTTAGGATAGAGTAACAGGCCGCCTCAAGTGCCGCCTCACTTAGGCCAAAGGCCCATTGTGATACTACAGGATCAGTGATTCTTATATAGATAAAAGCAAAACAATTTCTTTTCAATGTATATTCTTATTTATTCAACAATATATCTCCTTTTTCGTTAAACAAATTCTTATCGCACTCATCTATAATAATAATTCAACTTTACAAAAAAAAGAAAAAAAAGATGAATAACAAAGCAAAATGAGTATCTCGCTTTCCATCGCTCTCATACTTACAAACTATGCATCAAGCAAATAAGTATTTCTCTAAGAAATATACCTCAAGTGATAAAAATAATAGTTGTTGCTTGAAATTCAAAATTTTACGCAATAAAAACTAAAACAATAAACAATAGTACATAATAATAATTTATAATAGTAAAGGAAAAAAAAAAACAAGTCTCAACTACGAAATTTGTACAAAAAACTTTAAAAATTAAATCATACATCAACTGAAATGGTCGCTGTTGTTTTTCTTTTCTCTGGTTTTATTTACAAACAACACTTTTGCATTTAATATACATTTGTTTGCTTACTTAGGTGATAGATAACGTTTTAAAATATTTGTTATACAATCCTACACATACAAATGATTTATTTTCTCTTCTTTTAAATTTGTTTAGATATAAATACTTTACCTAGCTAATTAGTAAAATAATTTCTCAACATATTTTCTTTTTCTTTAGTTTCAGTTTCCCGCTCTGTACAAAAAGAAAACCAACGTTTCTGATAGAAAATAGTCATTTCCTTGGAGCATATGGGGCGTGGAAGATAAAACGGTGGGCGGGAACAAAACTATCCTTTAAGGAGTTCATAGCACGCGTTATATTTAAAAAAAAAATATATTTTCTTCTTTTTTTTACATTCTTTGCTAGTGCCTTAAATAACGAAATTCCATAAAAATAGGATCTTTACATTTATGTTGTGGTGTTGAAATGAATTTTCAATGAGTTAAGCATTTATTTCGAGGTGTGTTGCTTTTAAAATATAAATGCGACAAACAAACGGCTGCCATCGGTTTGATTTTTATTTATTTTTAATTTTTTTGGTTTCAGTCAATCTTTTTTGGTGATTTCTTTGGCGATGTTTTTCCTAAATAAAAATCAGAAAACAATATAAAAAACTATACGCTTAGTAAGGAAACAAAAGAAAAGAAAATGTTCTACTAAACACAACACACATGCAAATGGGAAATCAAAAAAAAAAAAAAACATAACCATGAGCCAACTGGTATAAAATTGTCTAGCACCAATGTTTGTTTTGAGTTCAACTTAGATTGTACGAGTACTTAACGAAATTATTGTCCAAACACAATTACTGTTTTACATACATATTTTAAAAATGGGAAACAAAAGAACATTTACACACTACTCTTAGTCCTAAAGTTAAAAGTTCGATTTCCTTTTTCTTTAATATAAAAAAAATGTATCTAAAGGTATAAAAAGGGGTATGCTATTGTTTGGTTTACTGTTAGACGATCTTTATTTTTATATCGTACGATGTATCAACAACATCGACACGGGGTTTACTTAATTTTCCATGTGCATGTGCTATAATTTTAGGATGAACATAATAGATAGGACCTTTAAATGAAACACAAAAGAAAATTAAATGATTTCGATTTTAGTCTTGAATTAATACAAAAGGCGACAATATGAGGGAGATTTTGTTAAAGGGGGTTTATTTGTGTGGCAAAGCTTTGGTAGGTGAATTTTGAAAAAAAAAAAAAAAAAAAAAAATACGGAAATTAAATGACAGAAGATATTTACCAAGCATTTACTAGAAGTTTGCTGCCATCGAAATGGAGGAGTGCAGCCTATGTAAATTTTGGGCTGGAAATGGGGCCGAAAGTCTTCGAATTTACTGACTTAAGGGTGTGAACTGAGCAAACGATTTGATCAGTGACATCGGCGGCAAGAAGCCTTTGTAAACTTCATCTGACAAGACGCACGAAACCCATGGCTTGAAGCGTCTTTAGGGCAGGAGAAATAGAAACACAGTGCGATTAGTTGGTCGATTTCGGACTGACCGCATCTGAAGATCGACTTATATTAGACCGTAACAATCAAGTAATTTGCAAAACGTTTTACGCATTCGCACTGGCGTTGGCAAAGTTTGGCGTGCGGAGAAGTAAACTAGCCAAAGTGCATTTTCACGCGTTTTGTCGCTTCCAAACGTTGTCTCGCGTTCTGCGCTAACTTCCGCACTACTATCGCCTCATTTCAATCAGTGCAATTTTAGTGAGACTACTCTGAGACAATGCATGGACAACTGTCTTCCATTAAGGCAGTCTTTCTGAACGAATATTCACAGCGTCAACGGATTCTCTCTCACACAGGTTCTCTCTGCAGCTATGTCTTACTTCGCTGTAGTTTGAACAGTATTTACCGACAAATTTCATTTTATAGAAGGATATCGTATATCCTCTGGCCGGTGAACGCCAAAGAATGAAATTTCTAACAATATTTACATTTACGCATACATGCCACGAAGAATAGCTTACTTTATGCAATTCAACATCTAGCAGGATCTAAACAACTAATGGTATAATATTAGACCGCATACCATCGTTTGAGCGACAGCACCTGAACTGCTTCAAATGCTGCACACCAAATAAATGCCGGTAAATTTTCAGGCCAACTAAACCCATAGAAAAATAAAACAACAAAAACACAATTGAAATAGAAAGCAAAATAAATCCAAAAACCAATTAAAACGGACACCAATCAAGTGCATCAAAAAAACACACAAGACATCGAAACAAGAGTAAGCTGTGCGAAAGCGTTTCTTTTCTTTTTGATCTACACACCTTTGGAATCTCCTCGCAGGACAGCAGAATCTCTAAATTCTACGTTGGCCCTCTTTGTTGGAGAGTTTTGTTGTTTTTTCTTCTCAGTTGTTTTCTGCAATGGAAATTCAATTAGACCCAAGTCCTCTTGGTATCTGAAATCAATCGTTTACCTGCCACAGTACACAACCATAAACGAAGATAATCGAAATGAAGACTTGCACTGACAGCCAAAGGAAGATGTTCATTGCTTGTGTTCGTTCGAACAGCTCCCGGCCGTTCTTGATGCAGAGGATCGCTTCCGAAACCATTATTGCACCGTACACCCAACACTGGGTGCCGACTCGTTTACAACGAGAGTCTGTTACGTAGATGTAGTATTGCCTTTAAGGAGAAGGGAGAAGATTTATAATCCGATTGATATTCAACGCCCGTTTAAACTCACCTCACAGAGGGCGCAACAAACAGTCCGATGAAGAACAACCGTCCAATCACAATGTAATGGTCTGGAGGCATTTCGAAAATGTGCTTCAAGAAGAATGTGTTCAGTTCTGTTACCTAAAATGAGAAAAAACACTCGTCATACAAGGAACGCTGGCGCCATAATCCTCTGTTTTGAGCGCACCTGCCAGAAAATGACTAGTTGACACACAGCCGCGAACCGCATATACGTCGACTGAGGGTCCAACCACCGAATGTGTGTCCAACTCTCCGGTGTGAATTGTAGTACCGCACGCTTAATTTTACCACTTGTGGACGAGATGTCACGTATACTCGCCCATTTGTACTCGCGCATTTCGAGGATTTTACAGATTTTCAAACCCACCCAAATGCCCAGTCCATTGCAAACCAGCACATCCAAGATCAGAGCATCCCACCAGCATTCAATGAAATTGGGCAGCAGATGCGCGAACGCGATTTCAGTGATTTCCCACATGATGGAGATTGCCCACAGGATGCCCATGTGACGGATGAGAATCGCCTTGAAGGCCCAACCCAAGAAGTGGCCCCAGGCGAACACATCCAGGTGACCCTTGACTCGCTCGAATGATACATCCGAGCAGTTGACACCGTATTCCTAAAAGAATTCAGTGGGGGATATTAATTAAAGAACATTGTGACAAACTCGTCAACAGTTTCTTACTCACCTTGTCCATGTTGATGTGAAAATCCCTCAGCTTGGGATCCAGCCAGTAGAATATGCTCATGATTGACTTGTAGTTTTGAAACATAAGAAATTGCAGCGCCATCAAATAGAGAACAGAACAGCCGAATATTATTCGCCAAACCGCGGGATGCGGTCGTGTGAACGGTCCATTGGGAAATGCCAGCACCGAAATGATTAGGAAGAAGAATATGACGCATAGAATACCGGCCCAGATGTTTTCTTCGAAATTTGCTTCGTCCCTGCAGGTGAGAAGAGGAATACAAACGTTGGGTTGAACAGAAAAAAATAAATCTTCGCCGCTTAAATGCTAATTCACCCAAGGACTAAGCTCCGCAAACTATATCACAGCAACGCCTGTGAATTGTCATCTGCCCTCGGCAGTTCTCCTCTAACCTTCATTCGCAGATCCTACTAAACCGTACAGTGATCATTGCCTCCGTGCTTGGCCCATGCATTCTGTAAATTTCTTTTTTCCTTAATTTGCCAACACCATCTTTCTTTCCTTGCCAATTATTGCCCACATTCATATGCTGTAAGCGAGAATTCGTTCATGCAACAAGTTGGCCACAGGAGCATCGAAGAATAATTCAAATTTGTAGCCTGATGAATTTGTTTGGCTGTTTTGAGTGAAACTCAAATCCAAATAAGTCATTGGCCTCTCTTTTGCATGTACGGAATAGGGATCCAACATAAAAGATCACACTTCAACCCATGAGAGAGATGATAGCACTATCTGGGTTCATGACACGCCAACGGCAACATGAGGTATACAATGCCGACTGTAAACAATACTCGCATGATTTTGAAATCGAAAGTGACGAACATTTAATTTAATGAGCGACTATTGCGGAGTGATAGAACAGGCGGTTTCCATTATGACACTGGCGATGGGGTTGTGCTACTCACTTTTTATGATAAGATACGAGAGAGGGTCGTGTGAATTTGATTTGAAAGCTGTAGCTAAGCCGGATCTTTGGGATTGTCTAGTTGAACTGAGTAGGCTTTCGTGAAGATCATGTGACATTATTACATCCGGGTTGAGTGAAAAGCACACGAGATAATGAGTGCAAAGCGCGAAGATGCCTTCAATTGCGGGGCATATAAATCAGTAAAGCAACCAATGAGGGTAGGTTGAGAAATTTTTGAATAATTGTGAATACGTATTCCGATAGTAGCAGAGGAATGGCCTCGTCATGGCAACACACTTAGCTCGCGATGTTTAAGGGCAATATCAGAGCGACAACGATATTATCAATTAGTGCACGCGCAACGTAATTTGCCGAGTATGATGACACAAGACATACTTGCAATCTTTTACTCGTGTAGCTGGTGAATGGAATGCGTTTAAAAGGCATCAGCTCATCATCTGGACGGTGAGATATCCAAGTTTGGGACCAGTACCTGATTTGACTGTGTTCATCTTACATTCGAAACTCAGTATAGGTTCGTTGTTAATTCAATGCAACACCAAATGCACGTTACACTTTCGAAAATGGATCTAACATCTAAAAAAGATGCATACCTGCCTAAGTTTCGATTACAATTTCTGTGTCATTCGGAGAGCAATGTGGGTTCAAAGCAAAACACCAAAACAATTCACTAATTGAAAAAAAGACTTCCATGAGATAGGTACAAGCGGTTTTCCTTTATTTTCGTCAATCGCTTAAATGACGGTTTATTTAACGAGCATCTACCTCACCCGATGCCGAACACATTTCAATTTGATGAATTGTTTTATGGAGCGTACCAGTTCTGTCGCACTTGGCAACGGTTCAACAAACTCATGCATAGGTGTCCCATTTGCAAATTTCACACTCGAATCAGTTGAAATCGCACATCACTATTCAAGCGTCTAATGAAAACATTTCATCACCAGACAAAGGTCGAGTTCATTCGCCACCGAAAAGGGGCCTGAAAACAACATCAACTCAAGTGGGGAAAGTGTAATCTTGCACTCTGTCCCACTCAATCTCGTTTCATTTCTTAGCACTGCTCCCAAACTGACCCCCGTTGAAAGCAAGACAAATCACGTGTAGATAACACATTGGACTGATTTCGAGTAAAAATAAACCGAGTGACAAGAGAATAGAAAAAAAATAAAATTCAAAAAGAATGAGCTCGCACGCGAAAAAAAAAAACGACCAAGAACAAGAATTTGTAAATGAAACCCACCCACTGCTGGTGTTGAGGCCGTTTAATGTCAACTGGGTCTATGTTAAATCGATAATTATGAGGAAAAACCAGAAAGGTATATTTCACAAATTGAATGACTCAAAGCTGTGCGAATTTGTCAGGGAAATGGTTAGGAAAAAGGAAACTTACCCCTCCATTGGTTTGGTAATCGAATTACAATCCGCATTCCAATTGCAAGGGAATCCTCTCGTTTTGTCACTAATTCCGGTGCATTTTCGGACGACTCCTCAAGAAGTTATGCTCCACAACACTGTACAAATCGATTCCCATTCACTTTTCATTCAAAACTCGAAAGGATTGCCAGCGGATATTGGATTTGCACTCTCATTTCGTGGGGCGGGCAATTGCGAAAAGGTTAATTCGCTTGCATAACACTGCGTAAGTGAAAGACTTTAATTACACTAGTGGGGTTGGCCTTTTTAGGGGTTTGTAGTGAGCAAAAAAAAAAAAAAAATGCAAATTTTAGTAGCAAAACACAGAACTCAACTGTGGAAGAACAAGCGACTAAAACGGAAGAATGCCATTTGCTGTGCTCCACACAAAGGGCGGTTGAAGAAAGAGAACAACATTTTATCACCCATTCTCTGGGTTTTTTTTTTCCGGCAGCGCTTAACCTATCCAGTCGGCCTGCGCAAAAACTCGAGAAACGTCAGTAGTTGCAAAAAAGATTTGTTTATTATCCTTCCTCGCAGCAAAAGCATCAGAACTGATAAGAACAGTGTAGGACAGTTTTTGAACTCACCTGACGAAGGCAAAGTACATGACACCGATAATAGAAACGGCCAGCAAAGTGATGGTATGCGGTTTGTAGAAGAAATCTAAAGATATATCATCCACTGGACGTTCGTTGACGATAACAAATGTTTCAGCAATTTCATGTGGCGTGGCCTTTCTACTCGCATTGGTAGCTGCTGATTTGGACTTGGTTGTTGTTGGTGCTCCTCCTGGGGGTGGTGATGACGACAATTCGGTTTTTACTCCTGTCGTGTCTGAGGTGGTTTCATGGTCGTCCTCACCGCCACTGCCCGGCGTACGCGCACTTGAACGTTTTTTCATGATTGCGCCCTATGTTCGATATTGGTCAGGGATGGAAAAAGATTTTTCTAATTTTCGCTACCGCAAAGCGGAGATTTGAGTTCGAGTATTTGCTTTTCACTATCACTACACGTTACGTGATTGATTTTAATTGAAAATTTTCATTGCGAATCTGTTTTTGGGGGTATTTCTCACATTTATTACGCAAAAACGAACCGATTCTTGCAAATGCTGCGGGAAAAATGAGACATTGACATTTTATCGGTTTTCACTTTTTTTTTGCGGTGTTGAGGTGAATAAAGTGTATGGTGTTGGTTTGAATGCGTGATGAGTGTGTTCAGTGACAGAAGGTCTGATGTTAAGCTTTAAGCAATAGCTAGTTGAAGGGAATTTGTCTGTACGATATTTTGTACGAAATCATACGATTTCCTTTCAAATGATTTAACCAACAAATACGATTTTCGCTTAGGTACTTTAAATTAATTCAACTTTCTCATAGAAACTCTTAAGACTTGTCATTTATACTGCTGGCCATGAATAGGGTTATCCTGCAGATTAATAATAAACCTCCTTATAAGGGATTATTTTATTTACATAATGTATCCAACATCTGCCACTGCTCATTCTACCTACATCCATAAATTTGATATTGCCGAAACATGCTCATCGCACTTTTATTCACCTCACCTTACCGGCCCATGTGAGTTTTGACATAGACACAGCTGATAGCCGCGAACGATTTTGGTCAAGTTGAAATGTTTTTGTTAAAAAGTTTTCGAAATATCGCCCGATTATCAAATTCCAATATAATCTTAAACTATTCAATATGCCGTGAACTGCGTAAAATAACCAAACCTATTGCGGAAATCCAGAATTATACAGTAACAAAAGACGAAGTCAGTAAACAAAGTGAATTTCCACCAGAAGATCATACAAATCATCTTTCGAATGTCAATAATCCAGAATCAGAACTACCAGCCCTGCCTAAAGCTGAAAAAGATTACATGCCCACATTTAATCTAGCCGCCTATGTAAACAAATCCGAGTCTCTGCAACAGCTTTTAAAACTTGGAGTAGACCTAAACAGCATTGAACGACGAAAAGGACTAGGAGAGTTTGTTCTAAAATTAGATTTCGAAACCAATGTGAAACCACATTTAATGTTTCTCCATGATCTTGGTGTACAACCGGAGCTGTTTGGTGGAATGATTACAAAGAATCCTCTCATCTTTAAGGAGGACTTGGACGATTTGCAAGTGCGAGTGAATTACCTGGAAGCGAAGAGATTCAATAAAACACAAATCACACGAATCGTAACGAAAAACCCCTTTTGGCTTATGTTCTCTACACAACGGATAGACAAACGGCTGGGACACTTCCAGGAGAATTTCAAACTCAGTGGAAATGATGTGAGATTCTTAGCGTCGAAGCAACCAAGCTTGATAACATACAATATGGAACATATTCGCAAGAATACATTTACCATAATGGAGGAGATGGGTTTCGACTTGGAGGAGTCGAGATGTTTGCTGCTTAACAAACCTAGGTTGTGGACGATGAGTATGTATATGTTTTGGACTTGTAGAAGACGTTTCTCAATTTTCTATTGCAGATTCGGAAGTGCTAATAGAACGCTTTGCATATGTGCACAATGATATGAAGCTCTCGCACGAGATGATCATTCAGTTTCCTGAAATTTTATTGTCACGAGAGTATCGCATACGGGAGCGTCATGAATTTTTAAAAACCCTCGGTCGTGCTCAGTATGATCCACAGAAAGATCTGTATGTCTCCCCTAGAACACTGGTAGAGGGCACTGACAGAGAATTTGCCGCCAATGTAGCTAAATGTGATATGCGAACGTATGAATTGTTTTTAAGGTCGCGATAAGGCGATCGAATAAATAAGTGTTGAAACTGAAATTGTCTTAAGATTTATTTAAGCCTTGCATCGTTTGCATGTTCATGTTTACTGTAAGGCCGCTCGCAAATGTAGGTAATTTTTCAATATAGAAGTTAGTCCTTACTGTTCATGTTCACTTACCACATCGGGACCATCAGCTCGCGGTCTTCAGCAAAGCAATTTCTTACGTAGCGTACATCCATAGCCAGTTAAGAATCATTACTGCCACCCACGTGGTTTGAATTGTAGGGAAATCAATCGTTTGCCGGGAGCTAAGTCCCATTTGAAAACAAACACCACTTCGTACGTAATTGAGATAATTTATTTTAAAGTTTTTTTTTTTTTGCTGTTTATTATCTATAATAATTTATATAAATTTTTCTTTTCTTGTTCTCCCCCAAAAGCGGTAATAAAAAAGCGAAAAAGACTTAAATATGTATAAAATAATAAAGTAAAATAAACACAGAACTTAACAGCAGCAACAGATGCAATTGCTTACTTTTTCCGGTTGATTTTTAGTTCATTCATTTTCATTTTTATGATTATGCGTTGGATTTCGCTTGGTTAAATTCATTTAAACATACATTTTAATTCTATATACTTGTTTTTTCGTTTGTTTATATATCAAAAGTAATAAAATATAAATGTGAGTGTGCTGTTGGTTTAGTTATCATTTTTCCTGGCATATTTGGGTCTGCCCGTGTATCCAGAACACGTCATATTCAATAGGTAGAAATGATTATTCATGGTGATTGGTAACCCTCCACATTTAGGGAGTCTTGTTTTTACGATATTTCTAATCTTTTTTTTTTTCAAGAGAATAATAGAAAATTGTAGTAAATAATTATTAATAATATGCATATATGGTTGTGTGTGTTTTAAAGTTATTTTCTTTTTTTTTATCGAATTTTCTCATTCGTTGTTCAGTCTATTACAACTCTTGTGAAAAGAATGCCACGTTTGCTAAGCCATAGCCTGAAAAAGAGGACGTTATTTTGTTACTATTGAACTGTGAAGATTGGCTTGCAAATCTTACCCCAAACCAGCTCCAAGCAGCAGCGATAGGACATTGCTCAAGATGAGAGAATATAGAATTTCTCTGGAAAAGAGTGAGTTTTTGCCCAGACGAGTCAAACGAATCGAATAGCCAGCGTTCTTCTTCTTTGGATGTTCGAATTTCCAATCTCTGTGAATAGATCAAGTGAAATAATTGAGAAAACGTGTTTGGTCGTCGATAGTAGATGAGGTTTGATCATTTTAAAAGTGGACCCCCATCGAGGGTCATAACAATTTGCATCAAAAACTCTGTAGATCTCTAAGTGCGATAACTTTTAGTTCCTATCTAACGTTTAATGATCATAGCGATGACACCGGTTATCACAGTGTCCATTTTTAACTTTTTTCTATACAAAATTAGTTGTAACTAAGCTGCTGCAACACAGAAATTAACCAAAGGCTGATGAACATATTGCAGCACGCGATTTTCTGCACCTGCTTTGTTATTCTTATCGCGCCGACGATATAACTTTGCAGTCCGATAAAAATATTATATAAAATTAAATGCCAAACAAAATCAGTTATAATTGAATGTGACTATCTTTCGTAGAGATCCCCAAAGCGATGATATGCAAGTGAACACAGACCTCTACTTAGGATTGTGGCTCTAGGAACGGAATAAGTATGTAAATCGAGTCAAATCTAGGCATTTAGGTGGCGTGCAAGGGAAGTGAAATGCATCGTATAAAATAAGACCCACTTCCAGTTCACTGACATCGCGCACGAAATATAGTTATATATATATGCGACGATAAATATTAATTGGTAGGACAACCAGAGGACAGCCAGATGCAGAGGTGGATGAACAGCTTTGAGAAATCAATTTCACTTGCATGATCAAAATATTTCCAATAGCTCCATTAATAGGAGACACAACAACAGTCTTGTATGACATACCACATTGACATGCCAGTCAGTTATATTCTTCTTGGACAAATGGACATTTCCTCTGTCTACTTTGTAGTGGCATACCAGTCCATGCCAATGCTTGAACTTGTTTATATCCGCAACCATATTTATTCTGAAGTGCGATTAACTCAATGTTGCTATCGCTATATATCTGTCGACTCTTTTTGCAATCATTGAAATAGCACATAAGGAGAGGCCAATCTGCACGTAGAGCGGATGAACACCGTCACCTTCAAAATACCCAAAATGAACTCTGAACAGCTTGTATGTGAAATCATTAGCCCAGAAATGATCCCTAATGACCCTCACCGATGAAAATACCTATCTACCGCCTAAAACTTCACACTACAACTGACGTCATTTCCAGACCACTTATCATTCGACCGAACGAAACGCAATCGAAGATTATATAAACAAATTCCTTCAACCAGCTTTAATTGCGAAATATCAACTGTCGCCTATTTAAAGCTCAGCTATTACATTAGGTCAGTCACACGGTGTCATGTGATACAGAAAATACAAATGCTTTCCGTTCTATTGCCTACAACCGCATCGCATTACCTAAACAAACAACACCGTCTACACACACATTCAGTAATAATTGATTCTCTTGTTTTTCTAATTTTTAATTGAATTGGTGCCATCATCTGCCGCTAAATGTGTTTCTTTACCAAGCACAAACCAGAGCAATGTGTTTTTCCTTTTTATCTGAGACCGTGTTTACAAAACAAAAACTTACTTTGGTGGCTGTTGATCGGGTCGACTACTCCATTCGCCTAGCCAGTCGGTTTCTTTGTTTGTTTCACCCTCCTGCAATGTTGAACAGAGAATTTGAGTTATTGAAATAAATCTTGATTGAGAAGTCGAGCATTTACTTTGCTCCAATAATTTATGTATACATGCTTGAGATCCTCGTCTGGGCATAGCTCTGTATTTGGACTGTTTGGTGGTGATTTTGGACTGAAAATTAAAAAAAAAAAAAAAACTCTTAGTCGGGCAAATATATTGGAAAGTGGATTTCTATGTATGGACTGTTTACCTATCTCTTGGTGTATCACGTCTGGAACTGGCAAGGGACACAACACGACTAGATTGATTCGACTCCCTTTGTGCTTCGCGCAACAGTCTCAGGTATTCCTCGCCTGATGAGAATGGTAATGGTGTGATTCTATCGGGGCTCTTGACACCGGCTATTGCAGCTGCACTGCTTAACTCAATCCAAGACTCTGAAATGAGATGGTAGAAAGTCAACATGTGTTTACTAGTTGGGAGTTCTTAACCTAAAATTAAAATCTGAACAGTATTACAAATAAGAAAGCTGCCTACTCCAACTGTTGCTGCTGTTCTACGACTCTTTGTTCTCGGAACAGAATGTCTGAATTCAGTCAACACAAAATTATCAATCCATCAACAGCGGATGTGTTAACAGTCACAGCTAACACCATATAGCCAAATAATGATGTCAGTAAACAGAATTAACACACAACTGATGAATTATAATAACAACAAATACAAGTGTCGCAGTCATCCACATCCTACGTCGTTTGTTGTTGTTGTTGTCGTGCATATGGTGCGTTTTACTTTTGCCAACGCTTACACGTGTCATTGACCAAAAAACAACAACGCACAACGAACCCAAGTCTGCGGGCTCTTTGTGTCAAACCGTTCCAACAATGGCAACTTAAAAGCTTATTCACAAGGCCAACCATTTGGCGGCTGATGACATGTGTGTCCACCAAAGGAATAATATTTTTTGAGTACCTACCTATTTCTAAATTCTAAAATAACTTGTGCTTGCTGGGTGCTATCGAAATGAGAAATATTGTCGAACGCAGAAAAGTCCAGCAATTTTGATTCATTTAAAGATATGCCAAACACATTCCATACAAGGTATAGTACATAATAAAGAAACAACAATATGACCCAATTTGGTTTGCGATAAGGGAGCATTTGCAAAATTCGGTTCCGAGTGGCGGTGGCGCAGTTGTAAATAGCCACAAATTACAAATACATATAGATAATAAAAATACTCACAAGTTGCGCGATACTCTCTCCCGTTCGAGCAAAACAATATAGAAGGTAAGGTTGCACTTATCATCGCTGATGAAATTTCGGTTGCTCATAGCTATAAGGTTTTGCCTACGTGTACAAGGTGTTTCGGGGAAAGGATTTCCAATCACTTGATAGTAAACGGCGTTTCCAGATTGTTTTGATGCGAAATTGTTTTCGTGGAGCTTTGCTTTGTCATAAAATAAGAAATAACTTTCGATAACCTGTCGACTTTTACAACAAAGTCAGACGCATGTGCGATACTTCTATTTATTAGATTCGTGACTCAATCGGCACCTAACACCGAAGGCACCGGTAACTGCGTTTAAATTATATACACATTTCGAATTACAACAACCGGCACCTCTGGCACCGGTAATTGCGGCATAAAATATTAAATTATACAATGTAACGATCTGTGTAAAATAACACTAAACATGCAAGTTAAACGTGTCTCAATAAAGGGACTATATATATAAATAAGTACCATGCCCGCGATCCATTGACCGCTAGAGGTCTAACACATAATATCCCAGTTAAAAAAAATATGACAAATGCTTTTGTTTACTTTTCTTTCCATTATATACTTTTGAACATTAAAATAGTTTTATTCCGTATTTAAACGAAGAACTTCATCCCCACTTCTACCAGCATGACACCTAGTTTTGTTTTAGCCTTTTTCTTTTTTCGATTAACCAGACACTAAAGCAGGAGCTGTCAAAATTAAGCAAACATTTAGCAAGGTACCTAATGGAAGAACATTAAACAAACGCTTATTTGTTATTTGTTATTCAGATTTTTAGTACATAATAAATGTAGGTATCCTTCCCTTACGAAAATGCATTCGAATATTAGTCAAATTTCGTTCGTTTTTACCCAACTTGTGCTTAAAGGAACGAAGTTTGACTCGAAATTCGAATGCAAATGACAGAAAGCCCGCTAGATGAATAGCGGCATGTCAAACTCCATATAAAAAAAAATTGACATTTCACAAAAAAGCGCTAGACGTCTAGCTCAAATGGTGAAATTTCAGTTTTTTTTACATGAGGTCTGTTCCTTTACTTTTGTAGTAAGAATGGAAAAGATTGTCAAAATGGCAGTGGTGGGGATAAATTCTCTCACAGAGAGAGACGCTTACGAAAAAGTTAAGGAACGCTTTTTTAGTAATTTATGAAAAATGACAGATACATAAATCAAATATTCAAAAAATTGTACAAAAAGTCGTTAAAATGTCTGATAAACTCGAGGAATTTGTTAATTTACTAAGAAAATTAGTTCTATCATTTATTTTTAACTTTGATGAATCTGAGTATGTGGAAGAGTTTGCTGATTGAACTACAAGCATTCGAGAAGAGGAAAAAGCGTCACTGCATTAAGAATTACATGGAAGAGATTGTACCTTGTTACAGTAAGGAAAAACTTCGACGCCAATATCGAAAAGAATCTTAAAGAGAACATTGAATTTTATTTTGCCGCCTGTTGATAGCATTTTAATAAGCAAGAAGTCAAAAAATAATCATGGGAAAACAAATTTCAAATCAGCTGTTAATTGTAAGGTGACTGACAGCTTTTTCACTTCTTACACCAAGAAATTTGTTGAGTAAAAATTCGTAAGATTCTCAGTGGAGGGGCAATAGGTATCTTGCTCTCTCGATGACGATCTCTTTTACGAATTTTTTGAGTTAAGGAACGGCATTGAGTAAAAATTCGTAAGAATTCGTAAGAATTAGTAAAAATTCGTAAGATTTAAAAGTAAAGGAACAGACCTATGGAGTTTGACATGGCCGCTACTCATCTAGCGGGCAATGTCAGACGTGACAAAACGAAACGAGCCTTCTTTTAGAAAAATAAAAAAACTTTTCGACTTCGCATCGCCATTAGTTAACGGCATCATTGAATACGTGACACAGTTCACATAATATGTAAGACATTTCCTGAAGTTTGTTATTTATATCGACAGTGAATTACTGTCATGTTTGTTTGTTTTCCTCCCAGTCTTTTTCTTTCTTCTTAGGCACAGGTCACCCCCTTATCTTTCCACATCAACAAGTCAAACTTTCTCTATTAATAATCGAAAAGCACCCGCTCCCACCTTCCACCTACCTGTGTAGCTCTGGAAACACGTTTTGTTGACTGTGTTTGAACGACTTAAACTTTTTTTTTATAATTTATTGTTTACCTTTTTCATTGGCGAAGTTCATGGCGAACAAAAGCAGTTCCATAGATATCGCATAATCAACACAGTGGGAAAAGAAGACGAATAAAATTCGCTGGCAAAAAAAAAAAAACCTTTGACGTTGTTACATTATTTGCTAATTGAGTAGATATAACTTTCTTGTTGTTCTTGCTGTTTTGTGGTCAAGAACCTCTCTCATAATCAGTATGAGTGTGCGGCGTGCTTGCTAAACCCGACCAATGAATCAAGTGCAAAAATGAACTGCGAAGCAGAAATCCTATTATTAGTTGTATTTTTTTTCTATTGTGTGAGATTTAAACGACAAAATAGATTGTAAATGGAGGAAAAATAATAATTGGGGTTATTGAATTAATTAATAATGCAGCAATCAGTTGTTTGCACTGTCATTGTCATCCCTTTGATTGCTAAAAAGTTCAGTGGAAATTTTTATGACTTAATTGTAACACTTAAGACTGTCTGTATGAATTTTGTAATGACTGAAAATGTAATAGAACTGGAGTGCATTGGAAAAATATTTGTTATAAAAGTGACAGTGTTGTCAAACTATGTACTTATTTTGGGTTAAACTAAAGATGAAGGATATCGCCTGGTTTAGGTAAGGTCTGATGTTGGGCGCCATTGCTTAATGATTCACCATTTCCAGTTCGATATTAATAGCGTGCGACAACAAAAAAATCATTAATCCTTGACACTCTTACAAACCAGTTAAAATCGGATCAGAACCTTAATCAAGTAACTCTTCACAGCAGTTATCCAATGTCATCCAGTTCATCCTCCCAATGTCTAGAAGGGAGGCCGTTAAATTTGTTTCAAATGTCCCATCCAATTATCTTCTTCTACTTTTAAGTATACTTGTTTTTTGAATGAAGAGCTCTAAATTTAAATCGGTCCGTACAGATATTTATAGCTTTCTTGACCTCCGCATCCGAGAAACCGACCAGTTTTCGTGAATTTTTTTTTTTTTTTATAAAAAGATTCTGTTTGTCTAGAGTTACTTGCCACACAAATACAGATACACTCACACGGGTATACTTAAGCTGGTTGTTTTGCAGTAAGAATTTCACCTTGAACTGAGATTCTTTCTGCTTCATATAACCGCAACGACAACAACACAAGCGGAGGGACTTATCAAGTGCAAAATATAAATTCCACAATAAAAAAACGTTCATTATACTGGAAGGCTGTGTGCTCCCTCTATTGGAAATATAATCGAGTTGACAGTTCATTCGTTTTTTGTTTTTTTTTTGTTAGTTAGCTCATTTAACACACTAGTCGTATTAATTTGCCAGAACTAGATTTTTACTGATCGTCAAAACTAGTTTGGTTAGTTACGTCACTTTTAGTCTACTTTCAAGTCTGTAATACAATCGAAATGTCAAAATACTCTGGTAATCACTAGAGAAATCCATGACTATATTAAATGTCAACTGTAAAAAAATGTGCACTTGATCAATCGACGTCTGTCTGATGTCAGATTTATAATCAAGCGTCTAGCCGTTTGAAAGTCCACATCTTTTTGTTAGATTTAATTTTGGCTGACTAGCTTGTGTCAGTGAATTAAGGCTGATCTTAAACACGTAAATGAACCTTGTCGCTGAAACTAGTCAACTTGTACTAGTTAAAATATGACAGCTACAACTAGACTGACAGGAAATTCTGACACTAAACCTTGACTTACATAATTTGACTTGAACATAGTTCTCTGCTGTCATAGTTCGCGTTAGGGTCCACATCAAAGAGACCTAACATGACGTGCCAAAAATGCGTTATTAAATAATTAAATATCCTTATTTGCGAATCTGAGCAAACAAAAGCCCAAACACATAAATTTTCAGACGCAAAATGTTCTTTCGCATTCTCGATGTGACAAGACGCCCACTTACATTGCACGGATGTTTACGTCTGTCTAAATTTAGCTGAATCTTCGGGAAATCATTTCTATTTTTACTTTGCATCGCATTTTAATTCCCCCCATACATATTTATTTATCAACAATTTTGTGCGAAAACCGCATAGATTGTTAATGTGTATGCTCGGTTTTTTTCTATATTGAACGATGCCAGAATTAATCTCTGGCACGAACCACCTTATCACGCCGTTTTCATAATTGCGTCGCACCCGTTTAAGTTGATGTTACATCGACTTATGAGTACATATGTATTTACTTAAGAGACTGGAGGGCAGCAAATAATCGTGTAACCAATATCGGAAGAATGACAGACTTAAAATTCAAACGAATAAATTCACAATCATTGCGAAATTCATGGTTAGGCAGTGCCATGTCATTAGACGGTAGTAATTTGAAGAAAAAAGTGGACTCTTTACGAAAGAGTGGAAGAAAGAAAATGGTTAGCAAAACAATTATTATTCCGCGTCTTCTGTCGTCGGAATTGCTCTTGCTCGCTTACGGATTATTGACGGCACGTGTACCGAGTATGCGTTCTGTTCGTGTGTACGTTTACTTGTGTTTTCAAGGGCGCATGCAGATTATACCGGTTCGACTTTATTGACTTTAAAATCAAATTGGATATCAGGCAGTGACAAAAAAGTATCTTAAAGGGAAAACTTTGTAGAAAAGGTGGTCGCTTATGAAACGAATAAACGAAACAATTTAACAACAATCACACAGAAGTGACAGTAAACTGAAATGCGTAGTTCATCAGCCAGCTAATGTGCGAAACGTTCTGGTCGCGCTAAACAAAAATGGAAACAGAGAAGAAACACCGCACATGTTTGCTAGTTGGGACGTGGTGAGCGCGTGAAGTATAGGCCAACAAATCTTAACGCTTTGTTGATAGCGACGAGAAGTATTATCAAATTTGCGCGTCGTCTTTTTATATTTAGGTACCTATATGATTAGATTTAGGCGAGCTGTCTTTTTCGCTGAGAATGTGAATTTTTTTTTTAAATATGTACCACCGTTTGGCAGAAAAATAACAACAAAGTACTTAATCTGCCATCAGGAAAAATAAAATCAGAATTTGATTCTAAACTATTGCGTTTCATTAATCGGTAGATGACCAGTGACACGTCAAATTAAAGGGCCCACGTTCAGCCCATAGAAATAGAATCCGTGGCACCGGTCGCGTCGTCGGATTTTTCAATATTGACATATTCGACGGAATGAGCAGTCCCATAGAATCCGTCGCATTCGGTGACAGGCAGTGTTTTAAGTATTCTCATTATTTGTTCCACGAAACGTGGTAATTTTTCCCTTTCCACTGTACTCAAATTCCCTTTTAAATAATCCCATGGAAAGGTACTTTTTTTTTTGTGAAAAATTCTTACTTTTAAAAGTAAAATTTATATTTTACGGAAAGATAATCACATTAAACTACCTTTGGTATAAAAGTAGCAGTTTGTTAATATTCTATGATTACCTTTTTGTACTAGAAAATGTTTGTACTAAAAAATCTTTCTAAATGGCGATTTAAGTCAGTTTTTTTATGTACATTTATGTGTTGATTATTACGGTAAAATGTAGCTACATAATTGTTTGAATGTTCTTTGCAGCTTTTTCTGTTTTCTCGCGGAAGGCTTTTCGGACATCGAAATTCCCGAAAAGAGGAAGAATTCCCACAACATAAGAGCACTGATGAGGGTGACAGCCGATGACAGTTTCTCTTATGCTCCTCTCCTCTCACGCTGTGCCAACTGTCAACGGAGGCGACGGACAGACAAGTAGAAAATAAACCTACTTTATCCGTCGCATCCGGTACGTGCGCTGCCTATGGGTCACCTCTCACCTTCCATAAGCTACCTATAGCTACTGCGTATTCTATTAAACTGTTAGTCGAACGCGACCGATTCTATACGTTGGGCCCATAATGTCCGCTAGATGAATAATGGCATGTCAAACTCCATATAAAAAAAAAACTAAATTTCACAAAAAGTGCTAGACGTCTAGCGCAAATGTCATTTTTTTTTTTGTGAAGTTTGACATGGATGCTATTCATCTAGCGGGCAATGTCAATTTTTAACAAAAAAAAAAATACATCTAACGGAAATAGTTCGAATGGTTAGATGCCAGTTTTTGGTTTAGACAGACAAATCTATTTGACACTTCACATGAACTGGATATCCGAACGTCCCCAATGCCTTTCGATAGTTAAAATTTTTTAACAATTGCGGTCAATCTATGCTCAGTTTATTATTTTCCTTACCTTAACAAGATGAACGAAGCATTAAAACCGCCTCCTTCACCTCTTTTATATATATGTATATAAAAAAAACGCTTAGTTTCCAAATATCCCCTTAAAGCATTCTAATTTAGGTTAAGGATTTACAATGCAAACACCGTTCAACCCCAAGGGGTCAGAATGCCACTAATTTGACTAATTTGTCCCTCGGCTATGTTTGTATTTGTAATCAAATTTGCAGTCTTTTGAAATCACTACGCCGTCTGGTCAAAGTTGTTGTTGTATAGGTACCACTAATTCCCAAATCTAGTCCAATTAAAAAAATTCCCACAGCTTAATTTCTAATCAAACAAGACTTTTAAAAAGAAACCAACAAGCACCGCAACTTGTTGCTTCGGTTCAGATCCGATGACGTGACATCTCATCTCAACCGTATGTGACAGTACTCGTACGTCGTTAGCTCCATCTTGAGTGCCGACGTGACCGTCAACATCAACACAAGATAATAGCAGTCTCTACTGTGTAAGTGCGTTGTCAACGTCAATTGCGACTCTCTCTCTCGTCTGAATATGGATCCGGTGACATTTTACATTCACATCTGGGGAGTCTTTTATTTTCCTTCATTTATTTTTAGTATTCGCTAGTCGCTGCTCGCTACTCGCAATCAGAATTCATTTATTGGAGAGCAACAAAAGATAAATGGCTTTTCGTCTTCACTACTGCATTAGTAGGTTCATACTATTCCTTCTTTTCAATTTGCTTTTATGTGCACAACTGTGAACATTGATATAGCCTATTTAGTAGGTTATCTGTGTTCTTTTGTTGGCAATTTTATTTCACAAAAGATGCGTAGACCGTCTTGCGTCGGCAATATTTGTCATGGGAGAGAGGCCTTGATGAACTCAAATGATTGCATTTTGCATTTTAAAATAGCTCACAGAAAACAAAGTGATTACGTTTATATGATACGCTTTTGTTTACCCAAGGAGCTAGTTCTGTATCTGGTAAGGTATATGTGGGGGATAAAATAATTATTTATTGAGTGCATAACCTCCTATCTAATCAACCTATACGTCAGTTGCCAGAGTATATTATTTAGGCAAATATTTTTTTATACTAATGGAAATTTTTCACCTAGTTTGTTCGTAAAATATTGATGTGATAAAGAAAAGAAAACATGCAACTAGTGTTGTCGCAGGTTTTTTTTTTTAAAGTGTAACAATTTTTTCAAAAAGTACCTACCTACAACAAATGGAAAAAAAAATGTACAACAAATCTCTTTGTTGACCTAACTGTCCATTTTTGGTTTAACAAATAAAAAAATAAAATAAAAAATGATTGCCAATCGAAGTAGATTTCAATTTCTATTTCACAAGCTTTTTTTACCACGAGATGTAGAACATTGTCAACGGCGACGCGGCGAGACAGAAAAATATTGTTGTCTTTTCTCGTTTCCTCCCTTTCCATTCCCACTCGCAGTTTAACGTTTTGCACAACTTTTGCTCAGTGTAAACAAACAAATCCACTGACAGAAATTGTTTGAAGTTTGCTCGAAAGAAAAAGGTGCTGCCAGTTCAACTTTTCAATATTTTTAACGAGAAAAACATAAAAAAGATTTGAATGGGGGAGAATGTTACAAAGCAAATAAAAAAGAAACATTGTAACAAAATTATAAAATAATTAAAAAGTGTAACACTTTCGTTACACTTGTTACATTATGGCAATGCTGCATGCAACACAGTTGTAACATTATAGTTATGAGCAATGAAAGTAAGATAAGAGTTTTGAAAGATAATATTTTTGAGGAAAAGAATTTGTTCACTTTTCATGGAACCATTGTAGGTAGTAGGTAAGCCTCCACAATTTGTATGTTAAAAAAATATTATATACAAACTCAAGATAGAGTAGAGGGACGATAAATAATATGAAAATGCTTATCTATTGTTGGCTCTCAAGCGACATTAGGATTCTCAATACGATAAAGGCATTAGACAAAAGGCAATATTAGGGTTATTCCCAATAGCGATAGGTATTATTTATAGGTAACATTTTTTTTTTTTTTTTTTTGAAAAGTTTGGGTTTATTTCTGAGACTTATGTTAGCACTTGCTGTCGTATGACTATAATGCTGCATTTACACCATCAAACATTTCTAACACGGTAGTTTAATTGGTTGTCCAATACTCGGCCCTAGCGAGGTATCCGTCGGAACGGAAAATTCTCGGATATTATACGATTCGGAGGATTTTTGCTGCGAGGTATTATTCGGAACAATTGTTCCGACACTTTTTAACGCATATCGGCGAATTACGTTAAAGCGCGATGAAGTGCATTTTTTTGTTAAATTTTCGACAGCTAGGTTCCGATTTCCTCCGACAGAAATTGGTTGCGGAATTTGTTAACGATTTGGAGTACAGTGCGGTGCGCCATCGCAATTGTTTATTTCTCTTCCGATTTCCGAAGTCGGACACCTCGAATGGAATTTGGGCCTCCAAAAGAGTGTGCTTACTTAGGTGGCGCTACAGTCCGGGGTGGACCTGGGCCTCAACCAATACGCCTCTCCAGTTAGCGCGATCTTTGGCTAACTGCCTCCAGTTGCGCACTCCAAGTTGGTTGAGGTCCCCTTCCACTTGAGCGCGCCACCTAAGGCGAGGTCTTCCTCTACTGCGTTGTCCCTCCGGGTTAGAATCGAAGACTCTTCGGGCCGGAGCGTTGGTGTCCATTCGCTCTACATGTCCCAGCCATCTTAGACGACTGATGCGTACTTTTCTGACTAGGTCGATGTCGCTGTACAGCTCGTAGAGTTCGCTGTTAAATCTTCTCCTCCAAAGCCCGTCAACGCAAACGGGACCAAAAATCAATCGAAGAATTTTGCGTTCGAAACGACCAAGGAGATCTTCATCCGCCTTTGATAGCGCCCATGCTTCTGCACCATAAAGCAGGACTGGGATGATGATGGTCTTATACAGAGTTTCCTTAGTATGTCTCGACAAGGCCTTACTTATCAGTTGCCGTCTTAGGCCAAAGAAACAGCGGTTGGCAAGTGTGATTCTTCGTTTGATTTCTGATGTGATGTCGTTATCAGAGTTTATAGCGGAGCCGAGGAGTGTGCGTTGCGGATAATTTTCCGTTCTGACGGATTCCTCGCTAGGGCCTAGGGCCGACTAAATAGACGTGTGACTGAAAGGGACAGCATTACCTAACACGCAAAAAAACCTGACACGTATATTGGTCGGCCATCTGTTTTCAAGTGTTTGCAGGAATTTTGGTCGCGGGAACTTGTGTTATTTCCACTTTACGTATAGGTATATAATTCTGGCTAGAACATTCATGACACTTTAACTTTATGTGTCTGATTCTGATGATGAGTGATCAAATTCTTACACATTTAGTAGCATTAACGGATCTCTCTGTCCCGTCTTATGCAAAAATACGCGTGCATGATGCTGTAAATGCAGCTTAAAAGATTAATATGCGAACAATGTTTCTTGTACATATGAGTATTTCTTTATACCCCGTTCACACCGAGTCGCAAACCGGGGGTCGAATCGCCACTTCCGTGAACGAGCTACCCGTTCACGGAATTAAGTATGTTTTACATGTGAAACAACAACAAATTCCGTCTCGAAATGCTCGATCACGGAGGACGCGATTCGACCCCGGGTTTTCGCAAAAAAACACTCGAAAACTTCATCGAAAACAGCTTTCTCATGCATACTTCAGTTTTCAAAACAAATCTTTTATGCTACATTTCAACCGGAGATCAACTGCGAGATTTAGATTTATTATACGAAAGTTAATCCATAAAAGGGAGATTAGAAATCAATTTCTATATCAATCAGGTTTGCATGTACAGTCCGGTTTGTGAACACACTTTCCACAGCCCGAGATGTCAAAAATACGACAGGACACATTAGTGACAAATAAGAAAAAAGATGTTGGAAAAATTTCTCTCATTCTCTCACTCGTGAAACGTCATCCTCTCTCGAACGGACAGAGCCTGAGCCAGAGAGAATACGTCAAGTTAATCTTCTTTTATTTGGTGAAAAAACTTCAGGATTAATTTTAAACCTCTTGTACTTAATCTCGGGATTTGTGTCCGGTGGAAACGTAGCACTAAAGTCGTTTTCCACAAAAACACCACGAAAGCGACTTCCTATCGTTGGATTGTTGAAACAAACACGCCTATTGCAATATTCAGCAAATACAGCAGAACAGCTGACCGAACATATGTCACAATTCGCAACTTAAAATCATTTTCCACACTTAATTGATAGGTTAATATTATTTTTAAATGCTCTGAATTAATTTTATTTATTAATTAATGCGATCAAAATTTGTAACCAAAATAGTTTTACGACTAGTATCTCGCAGCTGATTGAAACGTCAAACTAGTTGGTGTTCGGTGTGAATGCATCGACGATTTTTCGACGAAAACAGGGTTTACAGTGCGATGTGAATAGGCTATAAGTCTGCTCCACGTTTTTACTTAGAATATTTAATCTAAGCTCATAACGTGCGCTCTGATCATGCACTGAGCCTAACAAACCAAAGTCAATTGTGATATCACATGAATCTAGAAAGTTGTTTCCCCGCGCACGCAAATCTAGTAGATTTAAGACGGCTAGAATTGTGAAAGTGACAAATTTGTTCTGTTTCATTTCTACTAATCGAAGGTCAGACTTGTAAATCTAGAAAAAAAAAAAAAAAAAAAAAAACACACACACACACACACACCTACCTACATAATATCAACGTTCATATGCAATTAAAGACCAATTACACTTCCAAAGTACACAAGTCGAGGCAAAGAAAGTATGTATCTAATTGCATTATTTTCAAACCCAACCCTCATCTTAATTGACAACAACAAAGTAGTATTGATTGTAAGAAGCTTTAGCGGAAATTGAAAAAAATAATTTCCGACAAGACAACTATCCCTAGAATATAATCCGACACGGTTATTAGTAGACCATAATGCGTTGCTCCCCAACTTCAGCTGAATTGACCTCAATTTCTTCCATATGTGGATTTGCGCCCACTACACATCAGAAATGAGATATCCAATTCCTCGGAGGGTGTCATGCAATAATGCTATGAATACATTCTCCGCCATGCAATCAACCACACGAGTATCAACCACTGGAACAGGGGGCTTGTTGTTTCTAATTTACTTGATTTGATTTATTTCATCTACAACGACAATTTGGTTGATACTACACTCTAGTCTGTCTGGCGTTGTTGGAAAGCATTATTAGGATAATAAAAATTAATGTACATACTGTACTCTGATAGTGCTATTGCACGGCATAGGTAGTTAAATGACCTGATGGTGATCTGTTTGGGTTTGCTTTTTAAATAGGTACACACTCTGTGGGTGTTTTTGTTTTTTTTAGAAAGTGCCATACTTATTCCAACTCATTTCGACTTTGGGCGCCGTATACCTATGTGGATGTTGAGTGCCCGCATCAGAGTTAGGATAGTTTTTCGAAACTCTAGTTGAAGAAGGATGTTGTTTTTAATGATTTTTGTTTATGGGTCACCAGGGTAATGGAATTATTAAGTAGAGTATGTTAAGGAAGCCATGTCAAGGTTTTTAGAGTATGGAATATATTGAGGTTATGTTTTTAGCGTTGGTTTGGAAATTAGAACTGTCAGTGCAAGTACCTACTTAAAAACAGCATGAAATTAAGGTAACTTTAGTTAACAAGAAAGGAAACTACGTTTGTAAATGTTTTTCCAATAAATTTTTTTAAGTGGCTATTTGATCGTTATTTTTGTACCTATTAGAAGTGGCTATTCGCACGTCGTTACGGACACGGCTTAGGTCGACGGCTTATGTATTTGCATTAAAAATAGTGTTTTAAGAAATAATTTGAACCTAAAAACGTACATGCTCGTGCCCCAATATCTAATACTGGAGTATAGAGTCCTTTTTGCGAGCGAAGCGAGCTCTTACACCACTGTTTTACCTAGCCGTGTCCCTAACGACGTGCGATAGCATCAGCCTTTTTTATACTGACTTACTGGCTGTTTTTTGTTTTGCTTCGGAATACAGCTACCAATTTGACCTGACGCAAGTGTATTTTCATTAAAAAAGTCTGTTAAAAAATAATATAGGCAAAGGATAATGGACGAAAGTGAAATATGTACCTACCTACATACCTACAGCAACAGCCTACATTTTTTGTGCAACAGTGCCATCCATAGATGATACGTATGACTGACTACCTTTATTCAATGCACATCAACATTTGGCAAAACACGGTTTTGAACCAGACATTTTTTTTTTTTTTGTTAACCTGTTAAAAGGTCCTACCTATTTTGCATTAATTCAGATGCCTGCATCTGAATTTTGCTTTGCAAATTTATGACCCAAGCCAAGTCCAACATATGTAGGTATGAGTGGATGTAGGTAGATCTTGGTATGCATGACAATACTTATCCAAACAAACACGTTTCTCGTTGGCATAAACAAAAAACCGGCTTCACCCATTGCCACCGTTAGCCTAGCATCATCACCATCACCATCGCCTTCAACATACATAACAAAATGGCGTTAGTGGCAGAAGTAGAAGCACTGAACCATGCAACCAAACGGAAGCCATGAAATGACTTGACCATGACTAGGTAGGTACTACGTGACCTTTTGCACGTAGGATTTTAAAGTCAAAAATCTCTTCAAAGGGTAACCCAGTGTAACTGGCGCAAGTCGGTTGATGCCTTTCAAAACCATCCCACTCCCATGCCCATTTCCTTCCTTTCACTGAGTCTTCTGTAAATACATACCTATATCTATAAATGTTGTTTCCTTGGAATAAACTGCTTTGTTTACGTCTGCCGCCTGGAATGGCGTTGTACATCAATACAAATAAACATCAACAACAAGAAATGATGCACATCAACCTTTGAGAGATGCTACCAATGTAAACAAAACGTGTGGAAGCTGTAAGCCTCTCTAAAGCAATCCCTTATGAACTGGAGTATGGCTATGTGTGTTTTATATTATGTACAATGTGCAAAAAAATAATAACAAATTGCAATGATATTATACGATAGGTGGGTAGGTACCTATATAATTGGCCATAAATACCTAAAATAAAAGAGAAAACGATGAAAATTGTTGTTTACTGATTCTGTCGGGCTGTCCCGTCAAATTATAGAGCTGGACATGTTCAACTACCTTACCTACTATGATTTATAATGATACGAATACGAAGGCAAAACGAAAAGGAATTTCCTACCTACACCCTAAAAACAATTTGTTGAATATGCGTGGTAGATGAAGGTGGTTGACAAAAAGAAGTAAAAGTAGGTAGGTAGACTGCAGAGTTGCCATCAACTCGACTTTAATTGTTGTTTGGGATATAGATATAGGTATCTATATGCTGTTGTGCTCAACTACTATTTACATTTTTTACAATCAAAATGATCCAACGTCGCCATCATGAGTAAGTAATTACGAGTCAGAATAATGCCAAGCAGGTTTAATAGTATGTAAAATCAATTCGGAAAGCTCTTGGGTTAAATTTGTCACATCGTCATCGATACGTTGGTAGGTAATGTATAAGACATCAAACGAAGGTCACTCTTTTCATATTCAACCTACCAAATATGGGGTCAGATTCTGTAAGGCGAAACGATCAAGCGTTTTTGTTTGCACGATGAAATTTGCTTGTGTAACATAGGGCAAACAATTCGTGCGCAAGGAAACGATTGATCGTTTCGCCTTACAGAATCTGGCCCCAGACTTCACTCTGTCGAGTTGATCCGTCAATGCCCTCACAGATGAACCATATAAGATAACTCGTTGATACAGATGCAATCGTTTTTAGTGCGAAACAACCTAAGGGTGAGTAAGAAACAATCACATCGTATCTACATAAATTTGTTCGACTACGTTTTACCAACGTCACAGCGAACAACATTTTGCGGTAAACCCAATCATGCTTTAAAAATAGAATCAAGTGTTGTGTATTTGTTTTTATTCTTTTTGTTTCTATTTTGTGGTTTTAATGCACATGAATGCAAACTTGATCGTAGATCTGGGGTTGAAAAAATCATTGTGCCCCTGCAAGCTGCAACTAAACAAAACAACAACATTAAATAATGAAAATTAAGACTCATCGCAAGGGTTTACAGGAACTATCTGGCAACACCCTTTCCCAGTCGACACTCGACACGTATCACACTCCACTACGTCGTCATTTACGACGCAGTAGAAAAAAAAAAAAAAAAAAAAAAACTACACACAACACAACCCCCAAACAGAAATTTCATCAGCTTTGTTAAAAGAAGACAAGAAGATTATCAGCCGACATGGCTAATGCGTATGAAGGAAATGCAATGTTGGAGACAATACACAACCACACACAAATCGGGATAATCTACCCAAACAAAAACACCAACATAAATAAAAATTTGAAAACAAAGGAAACAGAAAATTCTTCGTTGGCTGCGCCGACTGACTTTTGTTCGTTTTTTTTTCTGTACAATTGCATTTTTATTGAATGTTAATTAGGAAAATATATATTACACTTACCGCCAAGTAAATCTTCAGCAGTCTTTGGTGGTGTTGAAGTCATTTTGACCGTTTGTATAATTTTCTCCGAACTGTTTTGTTCTTTTTCTTGTATCGCTGGATATAAACAAGTTACCTCCCTATGTTTACTCACAAAAAAATGCACAAACTACTTTTTAGGGAACAAAAACTAAATGTAAGGGAGTCTAGAAAACGCGAATATGGAAATGTCTAATTTTTTCGCGTTTTGGTATTCGTTTTATTTAGCCTCGCTCTTTTCAGTTTTTTTTTTTTACGAAAAAAAAAAAACAAACTTTAAAGTCAGATAGCTTGTACAATGTTTTTTCTTGTTGATAAATGAAATAATTTTCGTCTTCAATTTTCTTTGGATTTACTGGAAGAGAATCTGGCAACTGATTTTAGTTATGTATGTATGTAATGTACTTTATTTCTTCAAAAAGAAACACCTAACACAACGGACAACGGGTGTGGGTATGTGGACGATGGCCAACGAAAAACGAACGATTATCGTGGAACTCGCGGACCGAATGAAAACTGCGTATTTTTCAATTCGTCAACAAAGCAAAGTAGGCAGAGGTACACGGATTTCTCCTATCGCTATCGGTTTTCCTGTTCATTGTTCGTTCCGGTTGGTTCTGTTGTTTCTTGTTCTTTTGCTCTTCGTATGCGTTGTAGGCAGTTGGCAGCAATGAAATCGACGCGGTGACTACTATACTATGGGAGTGCCATCTCGCGGAGTAGAAGCGCAATTTTTAATATATGATGCTCACATTAAACTATCAGTTGAATGGAACGCTCAAATAACAAGGTGTACAATGTACAAAAGTCAGTTTTTACTTAACACTGAGCCTAAAACCCTAGTCCAAAATAGTTGATTTGTTAAAATACTATTCAAGATTCACTGAAATTGAAATTTGTTTATAATAAATACATTCATGTTGTACTCAGGCAGAATTTATAGCGCGTTCGATATTTCGTAGTACCATCTCACATCTGTGTTTCTGGCCTATACAACACTTACCATGAAAAACCTTTTTTGGGTTAAAAAGGTACAAGCGAGAAACAGACTAACACAGCGACATCAACAGCACCTTTGGCAATTTTTTAGAACCAATGTATTTAAATTACTTTGAACACATTAGCACAGCAACATCGACAGCGACATCAACGTTAGAGCTAATCCTAAATTTACTGTTGCTGTCAAATTCGCTGTGTTAATCTGTTCCTCGCAACACTTCTTACTTACCCTATCGGTCTGCCCTTGATATCGCACTTGCGCCATCTGCCTCCCAAGAAAAATGAAAACCTCTCTGTCAGCAAACAGCAATCTTTATTATTTTATGCCGCATGAAGAAACAAATAATACGATACAATAATTATCATATTAGTTTTTCCTTATCTCCACCTCTTATACAATATTGTCTCTGAGTAAACTATTTAATTTCTCTAATATTTAAAAAAAAACTCTTTTATAACCTCAAACCATTTGCTGACTAGTTTTCTTTTGTGTATTCTTTTTTTTTTAGTCAAACGTCAACTAAAGTCGGCCGCATATTTTGTTGACATGTCAAATCCTCCGCCAGCCAGACAAAATTCAATATTTTCATGAACAACGCATAAATTGACAAGCGTTTTAATTAGACAGAACTTAATCACCTATCCCCTTAATTTTTATAGTGCAATTCGACTATTAATGTATTCAAAAAGACTGACAAAATGAGAGTGGGTGATATTCTGCGAAGGCTCGACGCTTATCCGCGTACGCTGGAAGATTTCAGTGTGAGGACCATTAGTGGGGCAGCCGGTAAGTGAAAAAATGTGTTAACAAAAGGATGCCCGCTTAATGATACTTTTCACACATCTTTCAGTTACAATAATCAGCACAAGCATTGTAGCATTCTTAATATGCCTTGAATTGTACGCGTATCTAACAACAAATCTCACCGAGGAGCTGTTTGTCGATACAACGCGAGGTCATAAGCTTCGTATAAACTTAGATTTAACTATATCAAATTTAGCATGCAATTGTGAGTTGTTCGACACCCAACAAATCATCAGCAAAGACTAATCTTTTTTGGTAGATATTTCTCTAGATGCAATGGATTCGTCTGGTGATCAGCATTTGCGCGTTGATCATCATGTACTTAAGCATCGTTTGGATTTACAAGGCAATCCGATAAGTGAAGCTGAACCGATTAAGGAAATCATATCGGTGTCGACATCACCCGCAAATAAAACTTGTGGAAGCTGTTACGGTGCCGAGCACAATGAAACACGGTGAGTTCAATGGTAACCCAAAATGTACCTATTTGGGTGATGTGAATCTTCTTTGCAGATGCTGCAACACTTGCGACGAAGTTATGGAGGCTTATCGATTAAAAAAGTGGAACGTCCAGCTGGATAAGATCGAACAATGTAAAGATAAGTTCAAAAGATCTGACAAGGATGCACTGAATGAGGGTTGTCGGGTGCAGGGCCATTTAGAAGTCAATCGGGTGAGTCGTATGCCTCCCCCTCGGCTTAGAATGCATTGTAATTGTGTATTGTTCTTTACAGATGGCCGGAAGTTTTCATATAGCCCCTGGGAACAGTTTCTCCATCCGGCAATTTCATATTCATGATTTCCAATTGACAGACGTCAAGCTTTCGCATACGATTAATCACTTATCATTTGGTGATAAGATCGAGTTTGCAAACACACATCCGCTGGATGGACTGGTAGTGCAGAGTGAGGAGGGTAAGACGAAATGTGATTTGGTTTGGCCTTAGGTAGAGTAAGTTTTCAGGGCATAGGTACTTCGATTGCAAGGTGTTGTTGGTGTCGGAAAGAGTCAGAGATAGACTCGTTTTGCTACCCGGAAGGCAGGAGTAGACTTTTCACAATCCGGTCTGTGCTTCTGTATATTTATTTAACATCAGCTTATTGGTACATAAAAATGAAAGCGTCGCAGGGATCATACTTCATACGCTGTCAGCGTTTTGTTTATTCAACTTCGAAGCCATTGCTTCTTGTATCCCGCAAGACTTACTCGGAATGTCCATTCTGAATCCATCAATCAAAAAAATATAATAAAATACCATCCGTTCAATCCTACTTAACATTTATTCGCTTCAAATAATAAAAAAGAAAAACCTTAACATTAAAGGAGAAATTGAACATAAGCCAACTGCCACTTCTCCAAGAATTTATTAATGTATTGTGTCCCATGCTAACACCGGATACCAGTACCGATGGCCATAAATGTTCCGAAAGTGCCGCCACCTTGCAACATAACCTTGCCCACGTTGTTGATCAATTCCCGTCCACGGAGGCCATATCTGTGTAGAAATGATGTGATAACACAATTAGACTCAAAAAGATGGATGTTTTGTATGTTATGTAATTCAAAAGGTACATTCAACTTCGTGACTCGAAGCACGCATTTCCTCATTACTGAGAGTTATTTATTTACCTTAAGGCGGAGAATCCCCCGAATAGAGCTCCGCTGGCCATTCCAACGCAAAAGCCGATAGTGAATCCTGTTTTCATTTTATCAAAACACGTCGGACCTTGTTGGTTGTATACTCCGCTTGGCATTGGCATTTTCACTGCAAGTTATAAGTGGAGAATTTCTTTATTCTTATTCACGGCACAAGCTAATGGCTACACACCGTTTTCAGAGAAAAATTCTAATTTATTTATACACAAGATTTACGGGAAGCTTGAAAATTGTTCGATGAACTGTGAAATTCAGTTTTCACAATGACAGCTGACAGCGATGTGTACAATGCGGTGCGGTGCCTCTATGATGAATGTACTGCCATCTAGTGATTCACAAATAACATGTGAAATGTATTTGGCTTTTATATCAGACTGGACGCAAATATCTTAAGCGGCTCAATGGTCTAGGGGTATGATTCTCGCTTTGGGTGCGAGAGGTCCCGGGTTCAAATCCCGGTTGAGCCCGATTTTTATTTCTTTTTTTTTTGTCTTATTTTTCAAAATGCATTCTTATTTCAGCGAGCAAAAGCGAAATGTACAACTACTACCTAAAAATCGTCCCAACTATGTACGTCAAGTTGAACAAAGTACCCATCCATACGAATCAGTTTTCGGTGACGCGCTACAGAAAGGATCTCACCGACAAGGAACGTGGAATGCCCGGCATTTTCTTCTCTTACGAACTCTCGCCACTAATGGTGAAGTACGAAGAGAGATCAAGGTTTGTGCCACAGTTAATGGGATATAAGAAACAAAATTTAAACATCCTATTTGCAGGTCATTTGGTCACTTTGCCACCAACTGTTGTTCCATTATTGGTGGTGTGTTCACCGTTGCCGGTATCATTGCCGTCTTCCTAAACAACTCGCTCGAGGTGATAAAGCGGAAATTCGAGATTGGAAAACTAAGTTAACATAGCGTAGTTCAGCTAGTTCGTGCCTCATTCCATGATAGAATAAAATTTCCGCTCAAAGAAGAAATATTAACCTCAAACTATATGTAAAAGTGTCTTCATATATTTTGTTTGTTCCAGAGTTTGTGGCTTTTTTTATATATGTGAAATGTATATTTCCTCTTGACATAATAATAAATTATAAAATTGATCGCTCTATAGCATTTAGGTTGTTCTCTTGCCAACGGATAGGAAACCGGAAGTGTTTGAAAAGTATTTGGCATTCATTTCCGATGTGGATCGTTCGGCTGCCTGTGGATTGACAATCTCCAGACCTTGGAGAGGTGTGAAAGCCACACTGGAAGCAGTACCGGAGATCTGGCGTTTGACAGTTGTACTGCCGCCGTAGACTTGTTGCTTTTGGAGGTTCTTCTGAAGGGTTTTGCTGATGCGTACTTTGGTTTTCTCATCGACTTGTGGCAAGCGAATGCGTCCAGTGCCGGTTTTGCCAATGGTGCCACGGGTGTAGCCAAGATCACCTTGATAGGCATCTTCTTCAATCTGAAAGGGGAGTTCCTAAAGCACTATTCTTAAAAAGTGTATTCAACTGGGCTTACATCACCGAAATTCATGCGGTTCGCTTGCTTTCTGAACTCGGTCAAGGCGTAGCGTTCCTTCATCTTCCGCACACGTTTACCACCACGTTTTTTCTTGCTTCCTTCAATGGGTTTGGGCAGGGGTTTAATAAACTTCACGGGCGGCGGTTCTAACAGTTTGTCGAGTTTCTTTTCAATGTCTTCCTTGAATCGCAGACCAATTTCGCCATGAACACTTTCATGACAAGCGTCTACACGAGCGGCTAGCACGCTCTTGGCGGCCACCAATCGAGCTGCTTTACGACGAAGATCCTGCGACAAAAACAGGTTATGAGAGCCTTACTAATTAAATTGCTTGCTTACCGGCGGATTGTCCTGAACAATCTGTGAATAGTAGATATATCCCGTGTGTGGCAACATCTGTGTCTTGGAAAACCCAGAGAGCGTCTTTTTCTCAGAGCCAAGAACCTGAACATTGCATGCGGGCATCTTTGAAAGTTTCGTTAGACCACCAGCTATGCCCAGAATCTTTGCAGCAGTTGATGCACCTAAATTCAATTTTATCTCAACAACTTTTTCCATGGGACTAATCTATTAACTCACCAATGATCATCGACAGATTAGGAGCAATGAAGGTCATACGGCTCTCCACGTATTCATAGATCTTCGACTTGTAATTATTCAACTCAAATGCCATCTCACATGCCTCATCAATCTGCGCCTTTTCGGCGGGAGTCAAATTTGTCCTAGAAAATAAAAAAAAAACCTCACATGCAACTCTCCAGTGCTACATAGCAGCATAACCTTACCCCTGTGTCGTTGAAGCTGTCACCGATACAATCATAATCGTGGCCTGAGTCAAAATCGATTGCAACTTCTCATTGTTCTTCACTTGATCCAATTCATTGCCCAGCTCGCGAACAGCAAGCAAATATTCCATTTCACCGACAATCAAAGAATCCAATTCGGGAAATCTCTTTTGATACTTGTCTTTGGTGAACTTGTGGATGACGGAAATTTCGTTATCAATCTCCACAGCGATAGCATTTGCCTCGACAATCAATCGGTATTCTGGATCTGATTCCACATTACCGATCATTTCGGCGGCTGATCTTTGACGGCTTGCATAGTCTTCGATTTGTCTCAGAATGCCTTGTAGTCTTTCTGAATCGCGGAGTTTACACAATTCACGAACTGATTGAACCTTAACATCGACTTCCATCAGATTTACAGAGGGTTTTAGGAATTTTTCCGAAATTTCTGCCGTTGCATCAATATGCATTTCATCATCATTGAGAGCCTCATCCACGTCTTCGTTGTCATTCTCTTCCAGATCGGCTAGGAGTTCATCAGCTAGCGACATTTTCGTTTGTGTGGTTTTATTTTATTTTTTGTTTTTAAAGTGTATCACAATTTTCTGTAATCGTTTACAAAAACTCAACACCCAAGTCCCAAGTTATAAACAAACATGTAGGTGACAGCTTGCTGTCAGTTTAAGTTTGTGTACTTGCCACTAATGGGCGCTGCGATTATATAAGTGGGTAACGGAACTAACGGCAGCCATTATGGAGGATATATATATATTTTTTTCCATCTTAAACTTTGACTTGCAATATTCAAATTTGTACTAAAATTAAGAATATTCTGCTACTTTATCCTTTATTTTAACTAGGTACTTCTAACTGCATTAAATATCGATTTGAATCAAGACGCTTAAGCGAATTTCGTTCCAAAATAATTATGTATATTCCAAAATAAAAAGAAATTCTCTTTGTTGGTGCGTCAGCACTTTTAATATTTTATTGCCCATTTTTGTCACAAAAATGTTTGCACTTTTACAAAGCAAAAAACATTTTCTCTATTTTTAACAATTGATGTTCTTAAATAACTGTCAATGCAGTTTATAGGTAGGTACATGTATTATCAACTTTTACTCTACAATAGTTTGAACCAGTTTGAACAACTGTTTTGTTCTATAAACAACTAGGTACAATATTAATGAAAAGGTTTTTTGGTGAATCCTATGCAATTAACAGTAACAATTTACAAAATATATACCTACCTACACATTTTTTTTTTCTCAAGAGATACCTACCTATTTAAAGTTGTGAGAATTTCTAGCATTAAGCTTAGTACGTTGCTCGAGCTAAACTAAATTTTGTCTGGTCTCCAACTTTTCTCTCCAAACATCAGCTAAAGTCTTAGCTAAATTTTGACATAAGCCACGCCGTGGATAAGTGTCACAGAAAACAGCTGTTCTTTCAAAATAATTTACCTTCGAAAATTAAACACTCTCTGATTTCAACCATTTATTTTTTGAAAAAAACACATCCTTGCTTACTTCTCCCATTTTCCGCAATACAAAATTGCAACAAAACAACAGAATACCCGTTTAAATGAAATGAGAAAAAATCGTTACTTTAATTTCAATTAACCGGGATTTTCATTTAAACGGACTTCGGATAACTGAAACGGGGACAAATTAAATGTTTCATATAAGCGGGGTTTTCAATTAAACGAGTTTCAAATAAGCGGGTCCGACTGTATAACGATCTGTCAAAATGTAGTTTGAGAAAATGTACTGACCCATGAAATGGGCACGCTAAATTTTGACAGATACATAAAGTACATTCGAAAGCTGAGCTAAACTTTTGAGAGAATTTTGTATGGTAGCGAAAATTTAGCTCGAGCAGCGTAATAAGCTTTAAGCGTACGAGATATGCATAATCCACCTTTCCAAAACTATCACCTAAGAGATTATTTGTTTAGACATTTAAAAGTTTATGAAATATTTTGTGTTTGAATATAGGTAGTGGTTCTTACACCTAGGTACTTAGAAACTAATTTATGCGGAAATCGGTTAAATCTGTACAAACCCGATTTCCATGCCATAAATTTATTTAATAATAATATGCCACATTTCATCTGTCAAATGCTTGTGATTCAAGCGAATATTATACAAAAATTTAAATAAATAATAATTTACATTATGTATGTAGGTACTCTGTGTAAAAATTCATTCAAAATTGTATGAGCCTCCCGAAATGCAATTTTATTTTTAATTATATATATTTTGTTGGCAAGGATTGGAAAGGCCATAGCTATTTTGTTTACTTCATAATTATATATTTAATTTATTTAATTTTGGTTATTTATATAAGTATCCTTTGAAATATTTTATACGTAATTCAGTATGTTAGTGTAACTTTTGTATTTTATATCCTAACTATGTACATGTCTAAATATAATACTACCTATCCTTATTTCCTACATTTACTGCAAAAATACTACACCGTTACGGTTTTTATGTACAAGTAACGATTTCAATGCAGTAAATTTCTTTGGTTCCTTTTTCACTTAACGCTTTTGTACCTATACCGTGGGGACAAAACATTCAAATGTGTCACATGGAAAATATACATATTACGCCGTTTTTGTTATATTTGACGCAAACTATTGAGACACTCTTTGAGATCAAATTAAAATAATATTGCTTATACTTATGATGAGTTTGGTTATATATTAAGTCTTAAATACAAGTTCCAATAATTATTATCAATGTTGTCTTTTTATAATAGGAGAAGAAAACGCATTGCCACTTTCCACTTCCATTTTTAGTCAAAAGGGGAAATAAATGACAAGCGTTGGGTTTATCTGAACTAACTGTGACACCACTTGAGTTCACCGTTACCAAATACATAGCTGTTCTGCTGAAGTAAATGTAAACAGAGAACTGTCAAATGGAGGAGAATTATTCAAAACTACCGCACCGGACTGTAAGCTAGCCCTGATAATCTAACAGCGTAGCTCAAAAACACAAGAGTTCTAGATCCATGGTTAGCGTAAACTGAGCCAGTTATAAGCTCTACGTGATTCTTACAATCATGTTAATTGCGTGGTATAATATTGCATATATACAAAATATATATTCATACATTTAAAGAAGTTAATTTTCAAAAATACATTACACTATGCTTAAAAACTAATCTTTTAATTTAAACATACAATTTCCCCATTTAAATTTTTGTATAAATTTATATATTATGTAATAGGTACAGACAAATTTACAAAGTTAACTATAGGTATGTAAAAAAATAATTCAAATAGCAAAAAAACGCATTTTTAAATTCATATTCAATTAAGGCTTTGTACATAACTACATAATATAAAAACATGCCCCACGCTGTGCAGCCTCTATAAACACCCCTATCGAGGTATACGGTCGGAACGTAATTTTCTACGATTTGTACGAAATCAGAGAAATTTCAATCAACATATCCGTTCCGATACAACTTTCGGAAAAATTCTTCGATGACATATAGCGCACCTTGTCAAATTGCGTGGAACCGCCTTATACCACATACTTTTGACAGCTACACCGTACATTTTTTTCCGACAACTAATTGCTGCGGAATATTTTTAGGTGAAATGAACGCGCTTATATGCTTTATTTATTTGGTTCCAAAACGGATTTCCGATCAGATTTGACTATCGTATCGAAATCTTTCCGAACGGATACCTAGATAGGGGTACTCGAAAAGCATATAATATTAAGGTTTAAAATACGTAAAATAACTTCCTATAACAAATCATTGCTGTAAATGTCCAATATGCATATTGTATTGGACATCGTTGCTAAAAAAAATTAAACTGAATAATACAGATAAATATTTTATGTGTAACCTAAACTACAAAATCTAGTAATAGGTGCCTTAAAAATATTGATAAGGGATATTGGTAGGTCATATAGGCATGTTGTGATATAGCTCAGCCACAGCTAATCCACAGCAAAAATTTTATTTCGTATTGCGTCATGTTGAGCATTCAATGACTTTTTTTTTTTTTTTTTTGTCAAAAACGGCGAAATTTGTTTTGCCAACTTAAGTCAGTAAGGATTAGCTTAAATTATTATGACTATAACAGTGTGAACGGAAGCGATCAATTAAGCAATTTCAATAATACTGCGGGAAGGTAAAGAGAGATAAACAATAAATCTCACTTGTAAGGAAGCCCTTCCTTTTATGGTGGAGAATTATTGTCAAATCAATTGGATTTTAGCTAAGTTTGTTCGTTCTCTTTTAGTGGTTTAGGGTACCCAACATAATATAGTTCCGTGGAACTTCAAATAGAAAACGTATCCGAACGTAACCATTTTGTCATACCCTTGCTTCGCTTATTAATAAGGTGTGTTTGTTGGTGAAACTTCAACTTTCAAAGCCGCGACATTTTTAAAATGTACAGGCTCTTTTTGACAGCTAAAAAAAGTTACAACCAAGTGGAATATCTGTCTGCAATTTTCAAATTGGTATAGAGATGCTGATAAAGGTTAAATACAATTTTTATATTTAAACTTGAAGCCAAGTTTAACGCTTTGGTAATAAAACAAGTTAATGCAGAATAATTAAATACCCAGTACATAAATATTTATATACTACATAGAATAATAATAATAAAATAAATGTAGAGCTAAAAAATAAGCAGGTATTTCTTTTATATTTTGTTTCATTATTTTGTTTTCAGTTTTTAAGAATAACCACTACCGAACTTCGTTCCTAGAGCTGAATAAATTAGCGACTTCACTAATTGAAATGAAATTTAATCATAAAAACGTATCGCTCTTAAGAAGAGTAAGCAATATTTAAGGCTTTTGAAAACTCCGGCAATAGAACAAAATCATTCTAGGGATTACAGGGTTGTTCTCTTTAACGTCCGTAGGTATAGTTTTTTTTTTTCCAAATGAAAGAAGGCGGATCTCAAAAATATATCACAATCGAAAGGAGCTATTAAAATGAACAAAATGAACCTTAAAAACTAATCTTATTTGTTAGTAGTTTAATTGCCAAAAGGACGTATTGTTTAATTTAACAAGGTAATACAATTTTGAATCGTGTACCTACGACTTATTGATTTAATTATTGAGAGTATTTATGTTTTTCCTCTCACCTTTTATTTGAAGTCAAATTAAAAGTCAAACATATTTATTCTTGCATAGGTGAACAGAAAATATAAATTCAAAATGTTAGAGAAAGAATAATCGGCTGGTATTGGTACCTAGTCGGTCTTTTTTTCTAAATACATACATAAATGAATGCCCCAAGATGGAAACATCAAAACAAACATAGCTATAGTTGAAACAGAAAGCAAAAATAAAATTTTCCGTTGAGCTGTGAACTCAATTTGCTTCTTCTTAAAAAAAAAATGTCCACTCGGGTCGTAGCTATTTATTACAGATAGTCAAATTGGTAGTAGACAAATCTGACGGAAAACCTATACCACTTATTTATAAAAAAAAAAATGCATGTAAGTCAGTGGCGAACGCAGAAAAAAACCTAAGGCCCCTACCTGCGTTCGCCCCTGAAGTAAGTTAACAGACGTCAGTTTGCATAAATAAATTTTACGCAACTGCTGTGTAGCCAGTTGATAACTTTAACGCAGCCCTTATAATTACGGGGGACAGACTATTACCTACATGTGGTATTTATTTGTATAATTTAACAAACACATTTTAACGATTTCTACGAGGATCATATTCCGGCATGTTATTCACCGTCCCATGACCATGGCCAAATGGTGGATAATTATTTACTCTGGAATACGGCAATTGACTTTGAGGTGGGGGTTGCCCTACCGGTTTGTAAAATATCGGATGACTTGGATAATGATTGAGAGGCTCGATGAAAAGTCCTGGCATATTGGTCGATGGTAAGGGTGGTGAATTTCCACCAGTTGTCGAATCTGCCTGATAAATTGAAGGAGCTGAATATAGAGGCCTTGGTGCTGAAATGATAAAATGTTGGTTTTCGTCATTTTGGAATGTTTTATCACTTCAACAAAACTATTCTACAGATATGCAAAATGTGCTTTGCTTCCCTACAAGTTTTTTAGCTGTCATATGTTTTTTTTTATTTGACACTGACGTTGTCGCGCACAAGTATTAATTCCCCTTATTAATAAAAACGTGTGCACAAGTTAGTTAGAAGGCAAACGTCAGATAGCATACAAAAATTCGACATAACTGCTGAGTAACAAGTTGATAACTTTTACACAGTGTTTATTAATACGAGGGTAAGTGTTTGGAAATAATTGTTGCTAAGGCCCGTATGACACTACATTTTTATCACATTAAAACATGTTGAAAAGTCAGCTGCGAAAGAGGTAGCAATTGTAACAGAGATTTGTCTAATTGTTTGCTTCTAAGCAATTGGAATTCTTATTTCAAAGTGGCTATTTGCACGGTATTTTTGTACTGACTGACGTTTGTCTGGCTTCGGGACACGGCTACGTAATTGTGTTTTCATTAAAAATAGTGTTTTAAGGTTAGTTAGGCCTTAAAACGTACATCCTCGTGGCCAAAAATGTAGGTAATACCGGAGCTTAGAGTCATTTTTGCGAGTGAAGCCCATATCATATTCTTCTATTTTACGCGATTAAACTTTGACATTTCGTTACGTAGCCGTGTCCCGAACGACACGCGAACAGTAATAGACTTTTAATTTTCTTCTAAAAGCAATATGCAATTTCAAGCAAAAGAAAACGTCAAAAAGTTTGATGCTCTTTCTTAACCCTTTCGGTACAATTTTTGAATATATAACACAAAAAATATTTTGTATCATATTTTTGGCTTATTTTGGGCTCAGAAACCAATTGAAACAAAAAAAAAAGTTGCAAAATGCTCAAGGACACTTCAAGGAGGTGTTACCAAACGGCAACAATTCGACATTGGGTAGTAAAAAAAACATGAAAACCGCAGGTATTTTTTTTTTAATTTCAGTTTTAAAAATAACATTTTATACAAAAAGGCTTTATAAAAAGAAGGGAAACAACAAAATAAATAAATAAATATTAGCAAACAATAAATAATTCAAGCAATTAAAAAGTTAAATTAATATTAAATTATAATTCTTAATTAATTTTAAATACTGAGCGTGAGCATTATATATATAATACTAGCTGACCCGGCGAACTCCGTTCCGACTAAATTCGTATAATGAAAATAATATTTCGGAGCTTGCACAATGAATGCTACCTACTTAATGTAATTCGGTCAATTCAAATTCGTTATTCAAAAGTATTTATATTAAATAAAATATAAATAACTGAAGTAGGTATAACAATCGATGTATTTCCGCTTTTGCACTAAAGTGGTTTGCTCGCACGTGAGCACGCCATACACAATTGATCATGTGAAAAATATGGGAATTCAAGATTGATGCCATAAATATCCTATCCAGCGATTATCCTGGCGACTGATTATTTGTCATAGATGATTAAATGCCAATGGCAAATCGTTCTGAATAAGGAGGCAAATCTGCGATTTTCTGAGCTCATTTTCTCCATCGACGTTTTAAACATCGTATTCAAGTACTTGAACATTGCAACATTACTCATTTTTCTAAAATAAAATAATTTTTCTAAAATAAAATTAGCCTAAGTTACTCCTTATTACATCAGCTACCTGCCAATAAAAGTCCCGTCAAAATCGGTCCAGCCATTTAAGAGATTAGTCGGAACAAACAGACAGACAGACAAAAATTGATGCCTGAATTGTCGAAATCTTCGAACACTTCCAGAATTTCACCTTGGGTTCTAAGAACCGTGCGTCTTACTTACTTAATTAAGGTGGCGCTACAGTCCGGGGTGGACCTGGGCCTCAGCCAACAAGCGTCTCCAGCCAGCACGATCTTTGGCCAGCTGTCTCCAGTCTTGCACGCTAAGTTGGTTAAGGTCCCATTCCACCTGCGTGCGCCACCTGGGTCGCGGTCTTCCTCTACTGTGCCGTCCCTCGGGTGTGGATTCGAAAATCTTCCGGGCCGGAGCATTGACGTCAATTCGCTCCACATGACCCAGCCACCTCAGTAGTTGGACCTTCACTCTTCTGGCTAGGTCGATGTCGCTGTATAGCCCGTACAGTTCGTCGTTGTATCTCCTCCTCCATTCACCGTCTATGCAGACGGGACCGAAAATTACTCGAAGAATTTTCCTCTCGAAGTAACCAAGAGTAGCCTCATCCGCTTTTGATAGAGTCCATGCCTCTGCACCATAAAGTAGGACTGGGATGATCAAGGTCTTATAAAGGGTCACTTTAGTTGTTCGAGAGAGGGCTTTGCTACTCAATCGCTTTCTTAGCCCAAAGAAACAGCGATTGGCAAGAGTTATTCTTCGTTACCATGCGTCTTATTGGTGCTAAAAAATAATGTTTGCCCACATTAGGAAGTTTCAAAATCATATGACTACTGAATGTTGCTATACGGCAACAATTATTTTCCCACCGAAACATAGCCCTTGTCACGAATTGTTGCCGTAAGGCAACACACTATTTTAACATTTTTTTTATCGTGTTCAAAGTAAGTAAAGATACTTTATTTGAATATTTTATGTAATTATAACACGTTAGAAAATATAATTAGCCTTTTTATTAAAAATTGATAACATTAGAACCAAGTAGATCTTAATTCAAAATGTGGACTTACCGGCCATTTGTTAGTTTCCGGCTACCTGGTCAGCTGTCTTTAAAATAATAATATGAAATTGGCGGGCTGTTTGACGGATAGGTTTAGATACTCTGAGAAAAAATTGCTGCCACTGAGTTTGTATTACTTTTTGTAAGGAAATCAGTTTGTAGTGCCTTAAAAAAGAGTATTTTGTTGATGTTGCCATATGGCAACAAAAACACCGAAAGGGTTAAAGCTGAAAAAGTCGTTTTTCACCACGATAGTGTCAGAAAATAATGCGAGGATAATTTTGTGATTGGTTAACACAATTCTATATAATATATTTTAAAAGAGTTGCGTTCAAGTAAAAAAAGATTATAAATTAAAATTTTTCATCAGATCTTACCCTCTTCATGGCGGATTTGCGGTTGCGAATTGTGGGCTCCTAACATCGACCTTTCCCTCTTTCCGGAAGGTGAATTCATTTGAACAGGACACCATGAATTGCCTATAAAAATAAAATACATGTCACTATGCAATGTATCAATTTGTTCTGTCGGATCTTACACCCTTGAATTATATTTGGACAACCCATAGTGGCTGGCATTTCTTTATTTTGTTTAATTGTTGACAGGTGATTCAAAGGCGTGCCGAAAGAAAAAATAAAACCATAATTAGAACAGATTATGTAACATATTCCGAATCTTACCCGGTACGTGTTGCATCAAATTTTGATTATTAAAAGGCGAATTATACATCTGGTAAGAAGGGCAATGATTTGGCCACCGCTGCATTGGTGGATGCTGGTTCATCGGTTCAAATGGGGCTTGCGTAATTGACGGCTGAATCCATCTGCCCATGTCCGCTTGGGCTGGGTGTTCGTGGAACGCAGGCGTTTGATGGCATGCGGGGTGAACCATTGGAACTGGTATATTTATTGCGGGAGAATTCAGTTTAAAGTTATTAATTGACTGCTGCAACCATTGTGGTAAGTTATTTGGACATGTCTCTTGTGCTGGTTGTATAACCGTGTTGGCCAATGCTATCTGATTTTGTGTATTCATCGATGCTACCCAATCGGCCATGAAATTTGGTTGTGAATTTGCTGGATGTGCTTGTGCAGGTACAGGCCCCTGATTTAACTGTTGCTGATTATGGCAGTTTGCAGATGGTAACTCTGGTGACAATTGCGGTGGTTGGATATATTCTCGTGGGCTCCTCTGACTTAGATCATAGGGTATAAACCGCATATCGTTGAGGCCATACAAATTGGAACATGATCGTGGCAGGCGTATTCCACAATTTATCGGTTTGTCATTATAGTAGCGTGTGATATATTCAACTTTATCCGAAGCGTCTGTTCTGCTTCTATGACGAACAATGTGTTCCTCAGATGTGCATTTTCTTTGATTTGTACTGGATTTCTGTACAATCGTATTCTTAGTGTGGGGTAATCGCGGACCTTCATACCCGTGTACACCGCTTTGATCAGTCGCACTTGGACACATATTTGTGGGCATCTGCATTGACGTCGCCTGTGGTTGTTTCACTCCCTGATAATATTGAACTGAATTCTTATATTGAGGCGTGGTTTTAGATACAAAATGTGGTTTTGGCACTTGACATTGCTTAGAACCATTAGGGTCAGTGGTTAAAATATAAACGCCATTATTAGTTTCTTTATCAGCAATATTCATTTCTTCTGCTGCTCGGGCAGTTTCCATTTGTTCGCTCATTTTTCTAGCTCTTGAAAAAGTTTCCGTGCTACCTTTCTTAAAGAGATTTGACATTTCAAGCTCAGAAATCCTAGTTCTAAATAAAATTTGCTTAAGAGGACTCCTCTTTCTGCTATCCTCTATTATAGTTTTAGATAGAATTTCAACTTTGTTTGCTGTTCTGTCTGTGGTTGTAGTTGTAGGCAGAACTTCAGCTTCAAACTTTACTTCTGTTCTCTCTGTGGTTGTAGTTGTAGGCAGAACCTCAGCTTCAAATTTTTCTGCTGTTCTGTCTGTGGTTGGACTTGTAGGCAGAACTTTAGCTTCAAATTTTTCTTCTATTCTCTCTGTGGATGTAGTTTTAGGCAGAACTTCAGTTTCAAATTTTTCTGCTGTTCTGTATGTCGTTGTAGTTGTAGGTAGAACTTCAGCTTCAAATTTTACTTCTGTTCTATCTGTGGTTGTAGTTGAAGGCAGAATTTCAGCTTTAACTTTTTCTGCCGTTCTGTCTGTAGTTGTAGTTATAAGCAGAACCTCAGCTTCAAATTCTTCTGCTGTTCCGGCTGTGGTTATAGTTGTAGGCAGAACTTCAGCTTCAAATTTGTCTTCTGTTCTCTCTGTGGTTGTAGTTGTAGGCAGAACTTCAGCTTCAAATTGTTCTTCTGTTCTGTCTGCAGTTGTAGTTGTAGGCAGAATTTGAGCTTCAAATTTTTCTGCTGTTCTGTCTGTGGTTGTAGTTGTAGGCAGAACTTCAGCTTCAAATTTTTCAACTGTTCTCTCTGTGGTTGTGGTTGTAGGCAGAACTTCAGCTTCAAATTCTTCTGCTGTTCTGTCTGCAGTTGTAGTTGTAGGCAGAATTTCGAATTCAACTTTCTCTACTGTGCTGCGCGCAGTTGTAGTTGTAGGCAGAATTTCAGCTTCTATCTCCACTTGGTACTCTGAACTCGATACTCTTTGCGACAGTATTGGCGTTTCAGAAATATTGTACTTATCCAAGCTCTCTTCGTTCTCTTTTCTAGATGAGGTTACAATTTCCTTACATATAACTGCTTGCCCTTTCTCTAAATCACTGTTTGAATATTTTCTCTCTATTTTCTTCTTTCTTGTAGATGAGGATGAAATTTCCTTAGGAGAGGAACTTTTATAATCCTTCCCTTTCCGTGACTCACTAGATGGTCTATAAGACCAACTCTTCCTTTCTTTAGATACTTTCGAAGACGTCGACTTAGTCAGGGATTTTGAAACTTCAGATATATTGTCCTTGTCGGAACTAGTTTCTTCTTTACATGACCGTTTGATTGTTGTTTTAGTTGTGGATACAACTTCCTTACAAGATAGACTTTTATCTTTTTTTTCTTTGGCTGGCTCACTAGATATAGGCAGAGTTTCGTTAGGGGAACTGTTTAGAAGCCAATTGTCTATTTCCACTTCGTCTGTGAAAAATAGAATTTGCTTGGAAGGTATCCCTTCTTCTTTTTGCAATTCTTCAGATGCGGATGGAGTTCGTTTTCTCGGGCGTTTCTTATTTTTCTCAGTTTCTTTTGGGTCGACAAGAGTTTCTTCAACAAGGTCCAATCGTTCTTTCTTTGTTTTTCTAGCTTTCTTTTTTGGATATACAAATGGTTTTTCGTGTTCAATACTAATTGGTATAATATGCCTCACGGGCTTGCTCTGGAAAAGTTATTTTTTTAGTACCAAATGTTTTGAAAGGTATTTTACTTATATGTTTGAAGAATCTAAAGAGTTAAATAGAATATTTTTATACATATTACTACCTTGACATGCATCTTTTTGGTTAATTAGGACTATTCAAACGAAAGCAAAATTCGACCAAGGCACCAACACTTTGGCCCTTGGTTCGCGAATTTCTGCTCTAGAACCATTTTTTACGAATGTTTTTGTTTAATCGCTACTTTGCATATTTTTCACTTTTGAAACTGTTGCCATCATATTAAAAGTTTACATTTTGCATTCCGTTTGAATACTACCCACCAAACCAAACGTTTTTGCTCCAATAACCAGCAGAGCTGTTATTAAAATTGAGCTGAAATATGATTAGCTACAAAACTTGTTTGTATTTCAATACAAAGCATTTTGAAATAGAAATGAAAATCTGGCAAAAACTTAGATTTGGCAACTCCACCCAAAGCCCATCTATAACTGTGACGTCCGATTAACAGGAAATCGATCTTCATTTAGGTACTAGATGATCCTTCAGTGTAATAATTTTTTTGCGGAACGATATTCCAATTCGAATTGATAGATAATTGTACTAGATTACTAGGCAAAAGTCTCCGAAACATTAATTACTTGAGAAATATTTACATATTTGTTAAGGTGTTTTTTTTATTATATTAGATTGCCGACTGGCGAATGAGAAACTAAACTTTCAGCTGTGATTATTTTAATTGAACTTTTAACTTCGTTTAACGAACTTAATATGTAGAAACCTTCAATGTTGGCCACCGTAAAGGGCAGATAATTGTCATGTGGTGTAGCAAACTGCGCCACATCATAACCCAAATTGTTGGGTAATCTGTCAAACAAAGTTTCTTACATTACGTTTAAATCTTTTCTTCGCACCAGTCCTAATTTTGTGATTACCAAATATATAAAAAGTCTTCTAGACTTATGGGTGGTTCTAATCCAAATTCCGTTTGATGATTTCATGATTTCAACAAAAATTCAAATACATAAAAAAACAAACACACAAATGAACAAACTGCTCAGGTAATCTATGCAACTTAACAAACAAAATCTCATCTAATTTAAAAGAAAATATATAGTTTATCAATGATAACAAATTTATAAAATAATATTTATTTGATGAAATAATGTTCGTTACGTACCCAATCACGATAATTGATCACTTTAAGCATAATGCACGATGTATTGAATTTGTTAACACGCAGAAATCAAACTTACCGGTAGAAATAAACTTGATGCTACCTTTAACCTCCTTTGCTTAGCGACTTCACTGAAAAAATAAAGTAAAATTAAATGTTTATAGATCGAAATATATAAACGCCTGTGTTAAAATACATCAGCAGCACACGTTTTCAGCAAAATTAGTGATCTTTGAATGTTAGTGTCATTCGTTGGAAAAAAGTTTGGTTATAAGTTATAACTGCGTAGGTATAGGTAGCGAGTTCAACAACCAAAGGTGAACTACTGTAGGACAGGTTATGTGTGTGTGTGATTAAAAAAAGTATCTATGTGTTCAAAGAAAGCCAAGATCAATTTAGGTATAGGTAAACGTGAAACTTACAGACTCATAGTGTGCCTAGCTTCAATTGTGAGACTCTGTCTCCGGTGTGATACAATTTCCATTATGACATTTTCCCTATGAAAAATAGGTACAAAATTAAAATAGTTTGGTTTCACAAATGATCGTAACCTACAGTGGTTAACTTGTCAAAGCAGTTACATATAATAAAAAATAAAACAGGACATTAGTCACATGGGTAACATATAAGGTAGTAAATTGATTCAGCGTATTTTGTAACTTGTGCTGGGTTGAACAATTTCGGGTTGAACCAATCGACATTTATGTTCGGCAATTAAATTAAATGATTACATATAAAGCATAGACAATAGGTACTGAGACCCCAAACTATGGTCAACTTACGTCACGTAACATAAATTCCGGCTCACCAACACACTCGCACCTGGCATATGCCACTTCAGCTGTCGGCAAAGTTGCTGTCAGCGTTCATAGAATTGTTTATGGATAGTATTTTTTTTAGTAATAAGTGTATCTACTTTTGCTTACAATATTTATGAAAAATTTACATTGTAGATTGGTTGAGGGAAAATAAAAACATTTTGAGCAATTTCTTCAGCAAGAGGATTGCGAATTGGGGGTGTCAGTATTGTCTCTGGAAAAAAGCGTAGGTATAGGCAAATAAAAAACTAATAGGTAATGCTGTGGCACATATTTCGAACATTCTTTCCCGTGAGAAAACTACACAGACTCTCATTCTATATATAAGTATAAGAATCTTCTAGATTTTGTTGTGTTTTTAAGTGAATTTTGGCAAATCGAAGCCGATTTATTGGTTTATTGCGACGATAACCAGTTTGTACAAAACTTGATTTATTTCAATATTTTCCAACGAACAAATTGCGAATCTCCCGGTTGCAAATGCATATTTTATATATGTAATTATTTGAACCCATATTTTCTTCTGTCAAAGTAGATAAAGGTGTCGTACCATTTAGATAACAATAAACCGGCACAACTTGAAGGCAGAGGACGTATATCGATGACCATCTGGGTGATATCGATTGTCAAATGCTGACGAACTTTAAAAATACCGTTTCTTTGTCGATTTGATTCGATTATTGATAGTTATTTTTAAATTTGTGTAAGATGAACCGAACGGGCGTTCAAGCTCGTAACTTTTGCACTTAGTTGTTGGTTTTGAAATCTGACGTTACAATGACAGTTGTCCCAATAGTTAGGTACATGAAAAAATGTAACTATGTAGGACTAAAAAAAAAGTGCTTCCGTACAAACATAAACTTTTAAAACTCAAAAGAAAAAAGAGGAACACTGCCTTCAATGTTTACAATGGATTTATGAAGACTATTTATACAAATTTGCACTTTCGTTATCGCTCCACACTTCCACAGTGTCCAGCTTCCATAGAAATTCAGCACATATGTCAAAAATAAATTACAATCTGGCTGTTTGATTCTTGCAGCGTTTTGTGTCCCAAGTAAAATGAGAAAAGATATAAATAAAAAATCAGGTTTGCAATTTGCAATTAGGGAGTAGGGACTTTATTCGCTGGCGCAAGAAAAACCCCTATAACAGCATAACATTATCTTAAAACCCTACAAAGGCGTTTGAAAAAAAAAACAACTATAAAATCAATTGGCAGTGCAGTTTTGACAGTAGGTACCTACCTAGTTTTCTTTTCGTTACTATTAATTTGTTTGCACTTTCATAAGAAATATGATACGAACAAAAAGTTCGTAGTAACGGGTAAATAAATAATAGTCATCTATTAGGAGTATACTTTTATATTCTTTAAGCTGCATATACACTGGTCAAAAATGCATCAACCATTTGAGACTGTAGGTATTAGAGAAAATGAGTCACGGACAGGTTATGTGACACCTTGAAGCAAAATCAAAACGTTTGGATTTCTGCTGAAATGATTGACAGTGTATATTGGAGATTGACTGTTTGATCAAACATTATGATAATTTTCGCGTCGAAAGCGACGAAGCAAAATAGCATGCAGACAGCGGAAATTAGTTTTAGACGGTTTTTCAGCTTATTTAGACAATAATTATCGTGCGAAAATTTCTTTCATTCTTTCATTTACACCCGTTTCTTCCGAATATTTTTTACGTATACGAATAAATGGGGGAATTCGGGTACCTAATTTATGTAAAACGTCAACTAGATTTGTCGGGACTAGTTATCCAAACGCGTTTACTTGAATTGTTTTTTTAATCTCGCGGTCAACGTTACCTAACTACATTTAAAATATAACATATTTGCCCATCACAACACTATTATACTGTTTGCGAACTTACGGTTGTCAAATACTGTGCCAAAATTCAAAATTTGCAGAGCAGCTTTACAAATGACACCTTTTTCTCTCATTGGCCCTTTATTCGACTCTTTAGAATTATGCAGTGGCCACTCTGTTTACTACTTAAAATTTGACTCATCGAAATGTCAATTGAGTACCCATGCAGGCAGGATTTTCTTGACTAGCTTTGTCGGCTTCCTCTCCATAAACGTCAAATGCAAAAACTACTCATGTGACCACTATGGGCCAATAAAAACTGAAATACATCTAGTCAAGTCAGTCAGCTGTCAGACTTCAAACTTGAACTTCCTCCCCAATGATTGAATACTTAACTTATGCCTGACGGGTGTACCTATGCAACGTCAAACAAATTTTGCTAATACATTCTCCCATGCTTGATAAGTTTTTGATCTGTGTATATGCCGCTTTAATGCCCAGTATCTAGAGAATCACTGCTTAAGGACTATTCACATGAGAGCGAATTCGGAACTGCGAACACGCGAATATTCGTAGTTTCTGACACTTCATTCAAATGAAAACTTTTTTTGGTCGCAGATACCCGCGTATCAGTTTCAATTTTAAAGGTAAAGTTCGATCGAATTTTTCATTCGTGGGCTTGTGGATCGTGGCTGTTTTGTGTGGATTGTGAATAAATTGGGACAGTTCGCGGTAAGAATTTTCAATTCGCAGGAAAATTGCTTTAATTGCTAATTTGGCTGTTTAAATCAATTGAGATTCATGTTTTTTAGATAACGTGTTTGATTAATTAAATATAATGGTTTTGTGATAGAACAAATAGCAATTTTCAATTCATAAATACAGTTAAATTGATTTGTTCGCAATTCTCCTATTCGCAATTCGCTCTCATGTGAATAGTTCTTTACTCGTTAGATTATGTATCCTTAAAATGTAATTTTTAATACAAAACGTCGATCCAATCCGAGTATGCAACTTGAACGTTTTTGGACCATTTTGGGTTGCTAACAAACGAACACATTCATCATTTATCATATTAAATGGTTCGGAATAAATAAAAGCAAAATAAACTGTTCTTATGATATATTTTGATTGTGACGCTTCGAAGTCTTAACGAGTTCGCTTTGAGCAGTCTTTGGTGCATTTGTAAAAATCCTCATTTCCTCGACAAATTCAGTAATTTTCAAACCAAATGCCACTTCACCCTAAATGAGTTTCATCGGCATAAAGCACATGCACTGTAATTAAATTCAGTAGACAAAACACACGTCGCTTTTTTACTCTTTACTCGAAATATAATCTGGTATCCCAGAAGTTAAAAAACCAACTGCTCCATGCAACTTCCTGGCACTCTATAGCTCTACAAAGCAGATTGATAATAATTATACTTTATACATCTTCTCCCAATAAATGCAACAACTCTTTGATGGACCATCACCCATGACAACCCATAATAAATCAAATTAAAAATGAACTGAACGAACATGGAATGCATTCAATTATGTACATACTCGGAGAGCATTCGACTCGTACAATTGAAATCGGATCTCGTTACTAAGCAGCACCAAATTTGCGCTTGCCGTTCACAAAATAAAAACAGGAATGCACTATATCCCATTTTTAAATACCAACTCATCGGTACTAATAAAGTCGTCATAACGAACAACCTACACCATTATAAAACTGCTCGCTATAGATTCAGTCGAAGTCCATATCCCTATCCTATGTCACCCTCATTCACCATGCACTGATTTTGCATGGTTCCGCCTCTCGTGATATTGAATTCCTGAGAGCGTGATGCATAAAAAAATTAAAAAAAAAATGTTTTTCTCTGTTGAACCCGATTTTATACACTGCTCTTGTTTGAAAACTTTGTCCTGGCTCGTCGATAGCTGATCTGATGCGGCGTTGACAACAAGGGAGAATTATCGTATACCAGTCGCCATAATATGACCAACAAGAAAAACAAAACGCACCCAGCAAATAATGCGGCTCCAGATATTATAGACCTTAGCCCGGGTATCCCCCTGTATGGGCCGACACATCATCAGTCATAAAAATTTTAATTTTTATGATCATCCTGTCGCTTTAGTTTCTCTAATATGAATGTACCGCAGTCGACACAGCCGACAATACGCAGAACTCGAGAATCCTATAAACAATGCAATAAAACTTTGTGGTGGTGTATCTAAGAATTCGGTTTCGAATTCATATTTGAAATGGCTTCTTCGACACCACTTGACTTTTTGCTTCATTTGTAGAGTGACGTTATCAGCGAACGTTACGCTAGGTACGATCAGAAAATATTTGGTATGGTGCCGTTCTTCGTCTGGTGGATCATGGATGCTGGATGCTGGATGGCTGCAGTGTTTCCCATTCAAGAAAATCCATTTCGTTCCGGTTGTTTAACCCTTCTCGTTAAACAGTGGCGCACGGAGCTGCTGCCGGAGTATAGCTGGTAAAATGTACAACGTGCCCTGTGGCAATTGCAATTCGATACGTTTCGAGATTCCTTAGGCTGAGACTTGTACATGTTAGTCATTCAAGCGGATGGAATGCCATAACCGTATAGAGTCAGCAATTTAATTATTATATCGTAAACATATTTTAATTTATTTTTCTGCGAACGCAATAAATATGGTCAAGTGTATGCAGCGCTAATGAAAATAAACATACTTGTTTCTTGGAAGCATCATCTCTTCATAGAAAGGGGTCGTTCGTTCGTTGGTTCATTGTGTTTATTTGCGAAGAGGAAGTAAATGTGTGTAACATCCGTTGAAAGATCGAAATTATTACGTTTTTGTCGCCAGCTAAAATATTAGTGGGCACGTCGCGTTGATACAATCGAAGATCATCGCCTTGGGAGGCAATAACAATGGCTGCATGGCACTTTGCTGACAGAGGGTGGCACTTTGGATTCGAACTCAAAGCATAGATAAAGGAGAATAATTTCGTTCATGCGAATTTCCGTTAGTAGAAAATATCGCTGGTCTTAGATTATGTAAATAGGTGTACCACAATGAGTAGATAGTTATCGACAAGTTACTCACAAATTACGGGTACATCACTTTTTGTGTGCCATCTTACGGTCGATAGCCATACGTGACATATGTCATTTGACGTTTGCTATAGCTCCTAATTGGAATTGCGGACTTTATAATGTAGCAGACAAGAAGATCTTAATGTCGTTTACCGGGAGAGTTCGGAATCGAATAATTAGTTTCTGAAACCGTTCCATTGGAAAAAAATGATCTTCTGGCGATTCTGAGAAGAGAATTTCGATTTGAAGTCAGAATCAGTGTTGTTAGCACTCTCTCTTCATTTATCCCACGAAGCGTGGTAATTTTTCCCTTTTCACCGTACTCAAATTCCCTTTTAAGACCCCACGAAAACTTGTATTAGGTACAAGGAAAGAAAATCACGGTTTATTAAAATTTAGTATTAAAATCACATTTTGTAACATTATTACGATTATTTTTTGGTACTAGAAAATTTTGATAAGAGACAATTTATATGAGCTGTTTTTTATGAACATTCAGTGTGTTAATAATCATGGTGAAATGTAGGAGTTTTCATGAAATTTAAGCAAAAATGTATAGTTTGAATGTTTTTTGTTAGATTCCTCAAAATACCACGATTTGGTGCTTTATCCCTTTATCCCGAGAAAGGCTTTTCGAACATCGAAATTACCACAAAAAGGGATAAATCCCACGTATAACAACACTGGTCAGAATCCACTAAAGAAGCACTCACACATGTGCAATTTATGTATTTTATACAAGGCAGATGACAGTTGCCGTAGATTATTTTTTGGCATTTCACCAATACTTTTTTGGATAAATCAGAAGCAGTTTTCTTGTTAAATTAGATTACAGAATGAGTGGATCCCCGAGTGAATTCAATGGAAAACGACATAAGTAGAGATAAATACCTTTCGTACGTCTATCCCCCCAAAAAGCCATTTGTTCGCAGTGTTGTTTTTGTAATTTCAACCCCGCCTGTGTATGAGTCGCAGTGATGGGACTTCTACCACTTTTAGAAATTCTACCCACCTGAACTCGAAATCTACCACCTTTAACTCATCGCTTTTAGCTAATAATATTTCTTTCCCATCATTGAATTAAATTAAAAATTGTACCTATACCTACTCGCTTTACTTTTACCCATACACACTCAGCTACCAGTATTGTTCTCTGAGAATTGCATCAGCAAAAACTTTCAGTCCAGTACCATTTATTGCGCTAATATTTCATTATTTTATATTTTTTTGACTTTCCTGAATGGAATTATGGCGTTTTTTCTGTAGTTCTTTCAAAATTTCAATTCAAAATTTTAAAGATGGCATGGGAAATACCGTTCTAGGGAACGGGGAAGATTTGGAACCCCCGGAATTATTGGTAAAATATGCTTCAAAATATAAGCTCACAGACGGTTTGTCTTGAACGACAAATGTGATTTTTATGATTTATGTTTTTTTTTATTTTCCTGTTTTTTTTTTTTATAATTACCATGGACATTTTTTTTTTCTACCACTTTTCTACCACTATTTTTTAAGGCTAAATACCACCGCTTCGCTTTTCTCAAGTCCCATCATTGAATGAGTGTGAACTTAAAAAAAGATCGTGCTAATGGCCGACCGCCAATCGTCTTGCTTTTATGGGCATCTCGGAATCTAATTGTTCTGTGTTTCGTATTGAATTTGTTTGGTTTTTGTGGAGGCTTTGATTAAGTCGAAAAAAAATAACATAGTATAACACATATTCGAGAATACCTAATTCTTGCATTTAAGTCCCATTCATGAACTCACATATTCTAGAAAAGAAATGAGCAAGTGTGCATGACTTCATAAATTTTTCTGGAAAACAGCTGGCTGTATAGTCAAGTCAGCCGTTTTTCTACTGGAAAGTTATATAGCTCTGTAATTCCATTATCTTTGATCTAAACTAATTTACAAAGCTGTGGTAAATTTTCTTTTGATAACTATCGGACATTACAGAAAATGATATCGAATCAAAGCAAACTTCGCAAAAGCTTGTATAACTTGCGTGCAGTGTGACCAAATTGTTACTTTTTTAAAATTCAAGTGAGTGTAAAACCAAGAAACAAGATAAGTAGGTAAGCAAAGTAGAATAAAACTGTTGTAAAATTTAATAAAAGCATTTTAGAAAGTTGACATATAGTTGGGATTACCTAATTTTTCCAGGAAAGTTAGCATAAATCTTAATTCTTATATAATTCCCCTGCAAATGCTCGCATACAATTCCGCGTAGATTTAGCAAAGTTGTGTGCAAATGTTACATTTATATTCACTGCGAAATCAACCATATCAATGTAGAGGTATCCCATGGGATCCTAAAATAAAATGTTAAATTGTTCAGGAGAAGTCGTTGCGAACAAAAAGCGAATCGCATTGTTTACTCGCTACTCTCGCATTAAAAAAAACTTTAGAGAGGTATAGGTATATTTAAACGTGGAGAGCTCACAACATCAACTAGGTATTAAATGTGCTTTGAAATAAAAAAAATTAAGTAAAAATAAAGGAACACGACAAACACTTTTACAAATTTATAGTGACAGCTGTTCTGTTAAAAAATTTCCGATAACTGCAGTTCCATCTAAATATTCCATATTAAGAAAACACAACATGAAGTATTATATTCTTTTGTGCGAAATAAAAAACGGCGCGCATTGTTTTTAACAGTCCGTTGACGTTTAAAATGTTAGGGCTTCGCTTTCACCTTGACCACAAATAAAATGCGCTCACGCCATTTCTAAGATTCGAATCAAAGTCATTACGTACAATGCAATCGATATATGTACGGTGGATTTGAATAGTTCCAGTCCACAGTTTAATTCGAAAAAAAATACACAGACTTCTACCAAAGTTGTTAAAATGCGTATACAATTAATTCTATTTAATGGTGAAAGGTAAATATTGACATACGCAATTTTTGCAAATAAATTTTATTCGTATTTCATTGCACCTTTTCCGCAGTACATTCACTGAATGACGAACCGCTTTTACTCGAAACTTTTGCCATGTGTGATGGTTTTAATTTTCAATTCAATCGAGCTAGTTAATGTTTACCAAATTGATCAACTTACCAACAGATTCCATTATTTTTTATTTATTTAACCGCCAATCGTTCACTGTTCTCTACTTTTTTTTTTGTATTTTTAAAACACGAACTCTTTGTAGGTTCTATTTTTACTTTAATTATACCATAAACTGAATTGTAATTATCATTTCAATTTTAAGAATTATATAAATATTGTAAACATCATCACCCCCGACAGCACATTGAAAGTCGTAAATCGCACTACTGAAGTGCTGATACTGACAGTCAAAATAACAAAATCCTGTCATGCGAATGAGCTCTTAATGCAACGTGTTGCAATCGGAAAAGGACACGTCAGTTACTCGATATAATACTGTGCGTTTGATAGTGGTGTCCTTTTTCTCTTCTATCCTTCCTGTCCAAGCAATCTTTATGTGTGTATCTGCAAAAAGCAGGAACTCTTTTCTACCCATAGGAGAGAGTTCATATCAAGCATGGACTATACGAGTACTAAAAGTATATCGTCTTGTTGAATGCGGTTTTGTTTGTGTTGTGCTGGAATATAAACTGTGTATATTCTGTATTCCAGAATCCAGATTTTGAGCATTATGCTTGCAATGATAAATTCCCGTAGAGCATTTCATGAGTAGAGATGGATAGGGTAACAGGGTAAAAGTGCAACAAGTCTGAGAGCTCACACTGGAACCTACATATTGGGGATAAACATAGTGGTGGCGGATAAATATAGGTGTCGCAGTTGCGGTTCGGGGGTAAAACAAAATAAAAAGTGCATGAACTGAGAATCTATTCAACAGAATCAAAAAAGCCAAATTAAATATTTAAAGACAAATTGGCGCCCAGAAAGAGTCCAAAATTAAGTGTCTCACATCTCCAGTAACAAAATTAGCGAAAAATTATTCATAAATCGACCAGCTCTTCGGATCTATAGCTGCAATAAAGAAAATGCCACGCCCCCTGATGATACAAAAACCGTTGAGCTTACAGAGTTTGTGGGATTGTCCCAAACAATAATATCCATTGACAGTTCTAGTATTTGCAATAAATTTCGCATAATTTTTGATGCGATTGATCAGAATTTTGCATATTTTTGAAAGCCTCATTGTTGAAAACTTGGTATACACCCTAATAGTCAAATAATAAGAAATTCCTTCAAAAAAAAAAAAAAAAAAAATGGGCACAGAGGCTCAGTGTTGTTAATATTCTTTACCAAAAACACAGAGACGAACGTGCGATTTGTAACCTTAGTTCCAGCTCTTCCTAACATGTGCGATAAACATTCGGCAACTGTCCCCAGAAATCTTCCAAATTTAGCCTTTGAAATGCGGCATGCAATTGTGTTTCCCTTCCTTTTGCCTCAAAAAAAAGAAAAAAATACTCAAACAAAAGAATAGTTTTTACTGAGATTTTATAGCTGGCGCCCACACGCATATGGTTGTGTGAAACGGACGCTTAATATAATTATTTATTTATTGAAGAGCTCAAATCGGGCCCCAGACAATAGGCGCAGGCTGCCTGCGATTGCGGCACCGTTGCGTGACTTCTGCCTTCATTTACGCTTGACTTTTGTATGTCCAACAAGTAGGTACATTCAATACTGCTCGACCTCGGCAGTGTCTATTCACATGCACGTCAACGGGTGCCTTTTCTGCTGTCCGCAACCTCACCACCCTCATAATGGTCATGCCAAACAGAGTTGAGTGAACGAGCCTTTAACTGAAGCTAGTTTCCTGTAACAATTAGCATCGTTCATTTTCCAATACATTTACATTTAACGGGCTACCCCATTTTTAACAGAAAATATCTCCCTTTTGCGATCCCTAACTGTTCAACATTTATATGGATACACACAATGGGTGGGGTATCCTGACAAGGTTATTCTGGGAATTGGCGCGGAATTCAAATATAACTTTCCTTTCCGTGTGGGAGATACAACAATTTTTAAGTTGAACACACAAGCGTTTGTTTGCAATGATAATAACGGTGGTGTTGGTTATCCACGAAGTGTTAATTAGTATACAGTTAGAAGTTCATAAACAGAATACAGAAGCCAGATCGCGAAACGTCATATTAACGAGTTTGGGTTGTTTGTTGTTTGTTGTTTGTCGGCGGTGGGCTGTCATAATATTCGACGGGGATGCTCTTGTTCGTAATGCACGCGGTGTTTTTTATTTGCAAAAAGAACTCGCCAGTAGTCACAATAAGTTTTGTTGTAATTTCGAATTTTAAGTAATTAATGATGTGCTTATTGAAGCGCAGTAGGTATTAATGAAAGGGATGGTTTCCATTAGATGCACAGAATTCAAATGAGTTTTCCATATTTCACAGGATGTATAGCATATAGGTTTTGGACAATTTTGTGCAAGTAAACAAGTCGCCCAATACAGATTTATTGAATTTGAGGAACGACTGAACGGTACCGTATGCCAATGTGGTGTCTGGTGTGCGGGGAATATATTTTATTGCGTGTGTGGGTATGTGGTATGAAGAGTGTCTCAGTTCAATTCATTTAGGGGATGAATTCATTGATTTTTGATTTTGTTTGTTTTATCGCGGCTCGACTTTGACTAACGATGCGTTATGTGATCCCGTTTAGGATCTCTGTCAGTCATCTAAGGAATGCAAAGAAGAAATCTCCTTTCGGCACTTGGATATAATTTTAGCCTCTTGAGTTTCAACTTACATAGGTATACGTATACGAAATAGAAAGAAACCCCATCAATCCAAGATGGACCGAGAAATTTATGCCAGAGGACAGTTGAGGATGAGTCATGGAAAGATTTGTGAGAAATATTGCCAGAAAAGGCACACGATGCGGGAAGTATGTGGGTATAGCCGTAGAGGCCCTAGAACCCACAAGGGGGATACGGCTTTTGATGTGCCAAATGGCGACGCAGAGATCGGTTTAGATAGCTGAAAGTACTTCAAAGAATTGCCCGTTAAGTTGCATATTAAAAGACCCATCGTGAAGGTTTAAATCTTGTTCAGCAAAAGCTCCAAACAAGCAAGTGAAGGGACTATATCGGGGACTATACGCACGCCTTGATTTTTAAAAACACTGCCTCGTATATATTTTGGGGGATAACTAAGGCGAATTTTTTTTATTATAAAATTAATTTAATATTAAATATCGGAGTATACAGGCAGCGCTTCCACATCGTTCTGCAATAACCGCGGACTTGTAGTCCATTCAAAATTTGCGTAAGCGTCCATTTTGCACAACGTCCTTTCGCATTAAATTTGAAACCGAATATCCCCAATGCTTATTATATACATTTATTTTTCTTTTGTTCGGCTTTATTCTATCTATAAATACCTAGGAAGGGGTCAACTTTTTTTACCATTTTCCTCAGACTACAACGCACATCTGTTTACGACATGATGTTCTAGCGAGCGTGCATACAAATAGAACGACACTGACCTTCAGCTTTGTGTACTTTTAGAAATCAGAAACAAAACATGCATCCTTCTTTCAAACTTGTTCGTTGGTGAAAGTATCAATTTTCAATGTGTATCAGTCGTTCACCCCCGCCGTTTATAGTTAGCAACATACCGCACATGTGGGGAAACGCTGCAAGGCACTCAGGGATTAAATCTCCCTGCAGTTTTTTTTTTGCTTCTATTTTTTTTTTTTTTTTTACCACATGCATTTTTGCAGTCTATACATATGGAACAGAGAACAAAAAATAATCCCTCGCTCAAAATTTTAGCTGCCTACATTATGCCATTGGCAATTTCGGACTTTCCCTTCGTCAACACCGACTAACAGGTATTGCAATACCGCGTAAATAAAAGTTTGGCCCGCCAGTTTCGCTGTTAATTTGGCAGCATCATTGCACTAAGAGCTTTTATAGATGGCTGAACAGTTAACTAGATTAAATGCCGTACTGCGAGTGCAGTGCTGCGATTCAATTAAGAGGTTAGGTATTTTAGCCATCAGGAGCTATCTTAATTGCGTGGTTATTTGATTTTTGTCCGCTGCCAGAGGTTGGTATTTCGCGAGAACACTGTACGTACGAGTGTGAAACCTTCAAAAAAATAACAATGACTGGTGCTTCATTTAAAAAAAATTCATAACGCAATCCAATCCCACGTTTTCTGTTTTTAGAGTTTTTCTTTGCAAATTCTTTTCATATCGTTACAACTAAGAATTAATTTAATCAAAACTGACTCAGTAGTCTAGCATCTGTGTTAGCCCTAGCTTTATTAGTTCAATCCCCAGGTCCAGCGTGTCCATATAAGTATTCACTTTAAGAATTAAGTTGAAAGAATTTAAGAAAATGTTCATATCTCGGCAACAGCGCCATCTATCGGGTTCAAGACTATCCTATCTTTCAAACTGCAACCAACCATATACATCCACAAAATTTCATTGAAATCAGTTGAGTAGTTTCGAAGATCGACAACAGCGCCACCTATTGCGCCCAAAACTATCCTATGTTTCAAGTTGCAACCAACGATACACAGACCCACCCACAAAATTTCATTAAAATCGGTTGAGTGGTTTAGGAGTCGAGAGCGGCGGCGTTACTGATGGCGACAGGCCAATTTCCGCCACGGCATTAAAGTGTCATTTCCGTCACGGCATTTGAATCGCTTTTACTCCCAAGATGCGGCAATACATGTTTCACATTACAATATTTATTTAACGCAATTTCACAATTGTTCAGTAGATCAAATTCTGCGGTGAAGTTTAGAAAATTTAATCGCCAAAAACTGAAAATGGGTTCGTCATCTATTTTGGAAAACCTTAAGACTTTAAGCAGTTCTGATGCATTCAGGAAACGCCAAGGACAATTCATGATTGTTCAGAAAAACAAATGACGTTGTTTTTATGTGGTAGGGAATTCTTGATTTCAAATCAATGGAAGTATACCTACTCAAAAACAAAAAAAATTAAAAGGCACTCCGGGAGTGCCGACAGAAGTGATAACTTGAACAATTACGTGTGTATTTTTCGAATCGTCAGAAAATATATTATTGTGTAGGAAGTACTTTTAAATAAAGTGTTTTTTTATTCATTATTATAAACTACTACTACTACAAAAATTATGTTACATTTTTCATTTTCATTTAATGCGGTATTTTACATCAAAAATAATACATATTATTTTACATACAAAATTGCAATCTATTGCTTAAAATGTATAAATTTACAGATACATGAAATGTTAAATTTAAAAATTAATGGGAATCTTTGAAATGAATGCCAATGACACTTATGAAATTTCATCAACAACTTCAAACTCTTCCATCATCATCATCATTATTATCATTATATTTGAAAACGGATACTATAGGTTTATGGTAGGTAACTAAAATAGGAAACAAACAATTTTGATTCGAATCTATTTAAATATCTTGTAAAGATGGCATCAATTGTAGTTTTATATCTAGTCGTGCTAAGATTGCGATCATTGCTCATCGTTAAATCAAATTTGCTATTTAAAAATTCAATTAATGGTAGTTTTTATCATCTGCAAAGTTGATGTTGAAATCCCCACTCAAAATGATTGGAATATCATCAAGTCTCTTCCCAACTTTATCTTGAAGTAATGCAGAGTTATCTTTAGCATATATAAGTAATTTTCATCGATGCTGTCTTCCAGCGTAATCTAGATAGATTACAGTCTCGAATGTACATATTATCTTACTTCAGCTACCACAATCCGATTGTATCTACTTGTATTCTACCGAAACTAGCACAGAACTAATAAATTAATAATAATTATACTGAAGCTTAATTGAATATGAATTTCTTTCCGAAAAATACAAATTTTACTTTTAAAAGAAAAATAACGAGAAAAGACAACAATATTTTTCTGTCTTGCTGCATCGCCATTGATAATGCTCTAAGCCTGGTAAAATTAAGTTATGAATTCCCCATACAAAACAGGTAATTGAAATAATTTTGGTGACAATCAATTTGTCGCTACCATAAATTACCATAGTAACGTATTCAAATAAAAATCATCGTAGATTAAGCTATAAATTACCTACCATAAGCCATAGTACAAAAGTTTACAACTAAAAGTATGCAATCGGTGTCGGTGTCGGTGTCGGTGTCGCGAGTTTGCTAATTTTTGCCCATCTAAATAGTGCCCAACGCGCCTAAAGAAGTTATCACTTCAAAAATTGTTAATTGAAGAATGTTGAGCCTTACTAATAAACATTTTCCGTATCGACTCTAAATTTTAGAAGTCACAATTGCGAAACTTGTACAGAAAATATAGCCACTGTGAACTAGAAAAATTTAGAGTCGAAACTAAAAATGTTTATTGATAAGGCCCATAGTGACTGACTGTACTGAGACATGTCTAGTACTGTCATCAGCCATCACCTTTAAGCCCGTTTAATTTTGGAGATTTGTTGGTTCTTCACAAACAGCAGAATGTCCGAAAATTTATATGAAATGGTGCTGTCAAGTGATTTCTTTACCATTATACAGGAAAGTGTTGTTGGAGTGGGCCAATTTTTGGAAATCTGTGCATATTATGACAACTGAGACAGTGTGACCAATTAAGCATATTTCCTGCTAAATTTAGCAGGACATTACAGATTTTTGTTGGGGTTTTTAGCAGCTTTTGATTTAAAAAGAAAAATATTTAGCATGTTTTTTAACACTTTAAAAAAAAAATGCTATATTGATTAACTTAGCATGATTTCAAATATTGAGTTGGTCACACTGACTGAGACACATCAAAAGTTGTCGAAAAGTTTTTCTGGTCACCTTTGTTTGTTTTATTCTTTCACAAAACTAAAAAAAAAAGAAATATTTTCGAACAAACCCGCACTTTTAAAACTTGGCAGCACTCTTGCAGTCAAATGACATCGAACAGTCGTTCAAGTTGCACGCACACCAATTCATTTTGCAGGCCTTTTGCTTTGACACAAGCCATAAATGCCAATAGCAAGTAAAAGTAAAAAAAAAATACCAAAATTTTCAACGATTTTTGGGCTTCTTTCTGAGCAACAATATTGGGCTACATTTTTTCAAGGTTTTAGCGCTTAAATCGAACTAAATTCTGTCAGTGGAAAAAAACCCTAAGTTGGAATTTGGGTTTTTGCGGGATTCGAAACAGGTACCCCTCGCTTTGTAGAAAACTATCAACTCGAATAAACTGAAACCAAAAGCATAAACCAACAGTAAGTTTTTGAATTTATAGATCCCCTGGCGAGGGCTTACGATCTGTCGATGGAGGGACTGTGTATCGACGAACTATGGAGGAGAAGGTACAATAAAATGCTATAAAAGGCGGTAGAGCATAAACTTGCCTAAGAGGCGGTTTTCAATTTTAAATGGAACCTTGAGGTGCTTCACCGAAGGCGGAAAATGCATCCTTATAACAAGAACTATTATTGCTGACGTACCAGCTCCATATGTTTATTTAAATTTGTGTCTATATACTTTCGCACATAGGCTCACTGCCAGAGGGCTAAATATTTTCTCAATGAAATCACCATGAATGTCCCTTCGCAAAGATGAATATCCTTCCCCGCGGATATATGACACCCTCAACCTCGACGATGCATAATCGCCTCTGTAACTTAATTATGTACAAGTATTCACCGACTCGGTCAGGCACGGAGTATCGTTGCCTACCCCTTTGTTAACAGATCTCTGTGGTATCAAAAACAACTAGTTCAAAGTGTGGACTTGTCTTCGGTATAGGCAGTCACATCGTCCACCCACTTATTTACCATTTCCACTCCATCCCGAGTTGAAGTCGGTAAAGCACCATCTAACGTCAAATAACAAGCACTGTTCGTTAATAGCACAACTCTTTGATATAACGGTTATTTTAACAGCACACTCCTTTTGCTCAATCTTGCTACCACCCAAACGAATTGATCCCTTTCACCATCATTCGCATGGGTGACATAAATCTGCGTGGCCCTTTAGAGTGCACATCAGCTAACGACGCAATGAACATCCTTACGTAAGCAAAAATAGAATGTGACAACTGATCATACAGGACCCTCGAATTATCAAAACAAAAACGAAACATCCACACTGCATATACAGCACACATGAATCGGCTAGCACCTTTGGGCCAAACGGAAAAACTCCCACACCTCCTGGGCGATAGTAAAACTCAATTTGCTTGCACACACACCACACCGTTCATAAATCAACGCTTACGGGTGCTAATGCAAAAAGGCGTCGAAAGGGCAAGTTTTTTTTCAATTTGTTTCTAGCCCCAATCGATCAGAAATTATTAACTTGTTCCTGTTGCCGCGCCTGAGTGTATGTGGGCGACAAAACAACACCAATATAATCCCTTGTAATTTTCCTTCTATAAAATGCATTTTCACTCTTCGATACCGCGAAATCTTTTCATCTTTGCCAGCGCCAAACGCTGTGTGCATTCACAAACCTCCCTCGCCGTCGGTCATTCTGATTTTGCCATAGCCTAGCAGTTAATTTGCGCATCATTTAACTAAAAGCTTTTTTAGCCGGCCGAACTGAGTTAATCAGATTTGAATGCGCCCTGCAACGGGTGCGCTAAATGCATCATGAGCGCCATCAGTATTTGATTATTAAAATTAAATTTGTGGACTGTGTTCAATTAAGGTATAGGTCGATGCCGCTTTAATTAGCTGGTTGCTGGTTCTTTGATTATATACTCACATAGGCTGTACTTTGCCAATTATCCTGTGAACTTTAACATTTAACAAAGTTGCAACGATGGATTTCGTGAAATTACATACAAACTCGAAATTAGTTTAGACAAGGACGTTGTTTGCTTACCTATATATAGCAAATAAATACCTCAGTGAGAGATGTCCTGTAAATTACGGAATATAAGTTAAGGCGAATCTTGTGAAAAACTTTCCATTTCCGTTAACGGAAGAGAACTACCAGAGATCCAATAAAGTCTGTCCGTATGTGTTGTGTTTTCCCGGGAAATGGATAATATCCTCTGCTTAACACACACGCTGCATTCAAATGAAAAGCCGGATAAACGCCGCGCCGATGACCAGTGCGATGCGAATGGGGTGGCTGTTCCAGAGGAAGAGGGAAGGATTTTATTTTGTTTGGGTTTTATTGAAATTCGGTTGGAGGGTGATTTAACCGCTTGACTTCCTATGTGTGGTGACATCAATAGGTGAGTGCATAGACCGCATATTTACATGTAAATAGAGTCGTCGGTTGAGTTAATTTAATGTTGATTATTTCATGATGAACCATCACTCGTAGGGACAACGGATATTGAACATACTGTTCTGGCTAGAAAATGACCTTTAAGTGGAGGTGAAGCAGCGAGACAAATGTTCGAAACGACCGCAAGTGCGGTTGGCAAATCTGTTTATGGGAAAGTAATTGTTTTAGTGCTGGGGAGTTGCGATACTCCTTGTCGTTTGTGGTGACAATAGACAGGTTGTGTGGATGATTTTAATTTGGGTTACATTTCACTTGTGCTTAAAGGTGTCGAGGTGAAGATTCCACGAAACGAGAGCAGATAAGGGCCGCTGATTAATTGGTTATGAATGAAGCAGGTCGTAAGACGTTTTCATATGGGTCTGAGGATTGGAGGATTGAAAACGGTCAAATTTCGACCCTGTTACGAGAAGCAGCTGCGAACAGAACAGCAGAAGATAATTTAAATCAGCCGGCTAGCATAGAGGCTACAGAGATGCCACTGCATTCCTAGATTATACAGGTGTCAACAACCATAGTGGACCATAGAGATGGCCCAAGTAAAGTAAAGTATATAGATTCAAGCGACATTCGAATCAGACCACCATTGTCGGCTCTCATTTCATCTCTCAAACCTAGGCCTAGCTTCTCATAACCATTCGTTTTGTGTGAGTTTTTCAAGTTTGAAACCAGTGGAAGTGCTCTACAATTTTATGCCGACTCCAAACGGCCAATTGAGAAGCTATTTAAAGACAGTTATACTCTCGGATGTTTGTCAGACGTTCGCGAGAGGTGGCGCAGTGGAAAAAATCCTAAGTTGGAATTTGGGTTTTTGCTCGCTCGCTTAGTAGTCCAACACACTAACCACTAAGCCACTGCGCCTACATATAGGTGGCCCAAGCTACCAGTAGCTTATAAGCCTCCTCAGAAACGTTTTCTATTGATGATTGCGTTTTTAACGAAAAAAGAAGATTTTAGAAACCGAAACAACATCCACAAGCTTCATAAAAGATCCAAGCAACTGGCTGCTCGTTTTAAGACCGCATCGCAGGCTCTGCAAAATGGCTAAGGCAGTCTTTACTGCCAGAGAGGGAAATCTGAAAAGCTGTACCTACTGGAAATCATTGAACGTCAAGAAAAACCGATCTTCAATTTCAAAGACCGACAAATCGTGGGGTGTTGCCGTGATATCAGAGGATGAAAAGGCTGCAGCGTCTCAAGCAGAGACTCACCCGAAGTCGGAAGTCCGTTTAGCAAGTAAGCGCTAGCTCTGCTCTTGGATTTATTAAGGAGCTGTCAACATGTCACTTTAACCTAGGTTAGCTATATATTTTCTTGAATACGCCAGCCGTGTAACTTGTAATTTTAGGTAGATGCCGCTACAATCTGGTGAGCAATTTGACCCCAGATGAAACCAAGTGTGCCATTCCACTTTCTCGCGCTAGAAATCCATTCATGGGCGATCGGCGGATACTTTTAAAAACAGTTCAATGTCGTTATACAGCTTGTAATGTTTCCTGTCGAATTTTCTCCTCCAAAACCCGTCACCTCAAACGAAACTAGTAAAACGCCCAAGGAGATTATATTCGAATACGCAAACATCCATGGTTTGTTCCCAAAGCACAAAACAGTTTTTTTGTTTAATTAAATAATGTGCACTCAACGATTGTATTGAAAAGATCTTCGATAAGTCAGCGGTAGCTATATACCTAAAACATATTGCAATTTGAGAATATTTTATGACTTGATATTTTATTTCCCAAATGGTAAACAAATAAAACAAATGTTTTTTTTTAACAGTTTGCCCTCTAGAGAACAGATTTATTACGTTTAATAAATTGTCGGGTTGTAACTCATAATTATATAACTTATAAGGTAATTACAGTGGAGTTCAAATTACAGAAAATTGTTAATCAAACAAAAAATCAGTAGGTATTCGTTTGTTTTGTATTTTAAAAAGTGACTTAATCAAATAAAACACTTGAAAACAATAATCAAACTGTTGATCGTCAGAAATGAAACCAATTCCCAATAATTCTACATTTTAATGGGTTATTGGTTGCATAAAATTAGAAAAAGAGAACCTTCCATTATTGTGGAAATAATTGCCTACAGTCCACTTAAAAAATTTAACGATCAACCACATGTTTAGAATAAACAAAACTACCCGCAGTACCTAATCATATTTTCCATAAGTGTTCCTTACTATCCATATCCCTTATTTTTACACTTATGTATCGAATTGTGTTTACTTTTTGGAATGATATGACATTTTATACAGAAATCAATTGTAGTGGACAACGTATTTAACCTCACAACCGCACTCATCCGATTATACGAAAATACGAAATACATAAAGCTGGCACCACAATATATTTGATTTTGAAAATGCACTTGACTTGCTAAATAAAACAACTAAAAATCTGCATTTCACAACTAAAAGTTTAGTTTAGTTTAGCTTAGTTTATTATTCATCACACAAAGTTACAATATCTTACTTGACAATAATAAAATACAATAAATAAAAGACATTTAACATTGCCACCATTATACTTAAAGTTAATTGCAAATTATTTTTAAAATAAAATCTGCTTAGACTAAAGTCGATCATATTGCAATATCGTCAATAAATCGTCAGTTCTGTCAGACAGGAGTGCTTCGCATTTTATTATTTCACATTCAATATTCCGGGGAGAGAATATATATAGGAAAATTAGAAAATTGAGCTCAAAGTTTATTCGAATTAGCTTTTGGCTGTCAGCTGTCACTTTTCGTATCGCTTATGTATGATTGATTTATTATTTATTTATTTATTTATTTTCAATCAAATGAGTACATCTACTGTTCTCGCTAGATTACTTAATACAAAAAATATACTTAAAAACGACCACCAAAGCCTAATAATAGAATTAATTTAATCTTGAATGAATCCCTAGTAAATCCGCGAAATGAAATGCATACGTCATAAAACTGTTTGCTAAAGTTCTCGAACTAGCAACGATTATGTATTATAGATTAGCATGAGTTCAAGCTATTTTTTTTAAGAATATGTAGAGCTAAAAACATTTTTTAAATACTACACATGACAGATAAATCAGCCAATGCTAATAAAGGCGTAAGAATGAGATCACAAATCAGACGCCTAAGTGGCATGGATGTTCTACCCATAAATATAGATACGTAAAACGGAAGTAAGCACAAGTTCCAGCGTCTAACATTTTTCCAATTACTTGAAAACTTTTCTATTTCTCATTTAAAATATGTGAAATGAGGTTGTTAATTTGTTTCAGTAAATGAAACCAATAATTCATCAATCAGTTACACGAAATAAATAAATAATTGTCCGTTCATCACTTCCGGAAGCCATTTTGTTTTATAGGAAAGCGAAATTTCGTAAGCCAACTCTATAAAAATATCAACATGCTGAACTTTCCCATAATTCCAACCACGTAAACAAGATGGCCGACCAAAATACGTTTCACGTATTTTGCATGTTAGGTTAGGTAATGCCTGTTCCTGTCAGTCACATCGGCTATTTAGCATTGGGCATACCTTTATTCTACCGTGTTAGGAATGTGTGATAGGATTGCAGCATTATAAAACAGAAAACAAAATAGAGAGAACATTTCTACGATTGACTTTCTTATGTCGTTTTCCATTGGTTTCACTCGGGGATCGACTCAATCTGAAATCCAATGGAACGAGAAAACTGCTTCTGATTGAATCCACAAAAGTATTGGTGAAATGCCAAAAAATAATCTACGGCAGCTGTCATCTGACTTGTATAAAATACATAAATTGCACTTGTGTGAGTGCTTCTTGAGTGGATTCTGACTTCAAATCCAGAAGCGAAATTCTCTCCTCAGAATCAACAGAAGAGTATTTTTTGTGCCAATGGAACGGTTTCAGAAGTGATTTTTTCGATTCCGGACTCTTCCGGACGCTTCTTTTTGCCCAATGGAAAACGACATTATAGAAACGTTGAATTCTGAATTTTAATTTAAATCTTACGCGTTAAAAGTAAAATGGATAAATAAATGGATTTTAGATGCATCCCTTAAAATTGACACATATAGATAGGTAGATATGTTAAGTCGTTACTGCTTAAGAAAAAGGTAAAAATGACTACTAAACGTCAGATAGGAAACGCTGATGTGTTTGAGCGTTATTTTTTTGCATGCGAATAAATAAGGATACGCTAAAGTTCGACCTACATGTTCTTTTTAAGTAGATCCTTACTATATAAGAAAATGTGTAGGCATAGGTACCTACCCTCCAACAAAATGCTTTAAAAACCATACACATATTTCAGCTGTCAATCGAAAATGTGAGCACGCTGATTAACTGCAATGCAAAAGAACTATTTTTGTTCATGATTTTGTTTTTAAACTTGAGACATGTCGGCGTAGTTGCCGTCTCTGGTAATGGCAATGCTTATTGTTTGTTTTTTGTTACCCTCTTTCTGTTCCTGAAATTATGCCGCACATGTGCAGACAACTCGTTGCGGGATAATTATTATTACAAGACACTGACTGGGTTCATCACACCAAGCAACATGTGTGCTTTAAAGACAATTGCGAGGTATTTTTGTAGCTCCGCACGGTGTCTCTATTGACGCCGAACGGTTGAAAATTGACGGTCATATTAATAACTAAATGTGGGATATAGAATCTCTCAGCGGGAGGATTATTTTGTATAAGGTCGCAGAAATTAGACACAACTCATAGAAATATAATAAACGCAATAAACGTACAAAATTCCCATGAACAAGAAAGCAGAACAAAATTGATATTTATTCATGAACAAAAAAAATAAATAAATAAAAAGTTGACAGTATGTAGCCGATGACAAGTGCGTCGAATTTAATTTTACACGCCATATTTTATTAGCAGATGGCTAGAAGTAAGACATACGCAAGACTGGGTCGGTCTTAGCTTTATAGATAATACCTAGTAAGTAAACGTTTTTGAGGAATTTACATTTAAAACATAAATATTTAGAAAGATTTGCCAACTAGCTCCGGCCTCCTGTATAAAAAGGAATACCTTGTCTACGAGTAAATTTTTTTGAAAAATGTGAGCAGGGCCGAACCCACAATATGTGCAAGATGTACAAATGCACAGGGCACCAAGTTTTAGGGGCGTATTGCTAGGAAAGAAAAATTAATTTTATCTTCCGCGAACGAATACTGCCAAAGCTTGTTCAAATAAGCCCAAAATAACTACATCCATCACACCCGTGCTAAATTATTTCTTATGCATATCATTTGCAATTTTGCAACTTGAAAAACAAATAATAATTTTTCAATTGCAAGTTATCAACGAAAATTATCCAATGGCAAGGTAGTTCCGAGGACTCAACAAAAAAACGTACTGAAAGTCTACCTTCTGGATGATGTGGAAAATATAAAAAAACATGTGTGTGAATATAAAAAAAAGGGCGCTTTCTGTAAATCTTGCATAGGGCGCTAGTTTGGCTGGAGCCAGTACTGAATGTGAGCTACCTGTACTGCGTTTTATTGATATAAATAAAAAAATAAATACGTGTATCTGTATACAACTCTTCTTAGAAATAAACAACAAAACGAATTTTGTGTAGAGAATATACCTACCCACTGTGAACTATGTACTAAAATTTAGCGTCGAAACAAAAAAAAATTATTGGTAAGCCCCATTAAAAGTAAAAGGAAAATATCGATTATTTCGCGGAACTAGATGAATATGTGCTTTCCGATTTAAAAGTAAAAAATTTGTGTGCTGGCAAAACTAGTTTTCTTTTCAAATAAAATCGCGATCAATAATTTTTTTCCACAGAAACAATTATTTTACAAAATTGCTTCAATGCGCCGTATTAAAAATAAATTTTAGTCTCGACTTTCCATTTACGGAAGCTCACAATTGCTAAATTATTATAAAAAATATATAGCTGTTTTGAAATATATTAAAATTTTGAGTCGAAGTTAAAAATGTTTATTTATACGGCTCAATATGTTCGAAAATGCTAGGTACGTCGTTAAAATTGAACAAGATTGTTGAAAATACAAACCACAACTAAAGACAGTAGGTATATAATGGAACTATTAATAGTATTTATTTGATTTTGTTGTTACTCAAAAACCAGCAATCTAGTTTTGGAATGTACCTATTTATCGTTAATTAGCGCTGAGCTTTATTGATTGACTGGAAAACAAAATGGATGCTCTAAAAAGTTTAAAAAATGAAGTATACCTATTGAAATGGTTAAATTCTTTTCTATTTCTATCAGTCTTTTGTTCGGACTCTCTGTACATTTTTTCGACGGAAAAATAAGGAATACCAAAAAATCTATATTTTCTATAGAAATTCAGAAAATTATTTGATCCTAAATTGTCCATCCTCAACTAAAATTCAATTTTGCATCAACTTGTGCCGATTCAAAACTATGTAACCTTACAATTTATCTACTTTGTAGATTTCCAGCGAAATTAAAAACACCATATTTTAGTAATAGATTTTTTTTTATTAATTTGAGTTTAAAAATAGGCAAGAAATATTTTAGAAGTCAGTAGAAAGTTATACTGTGCTCACCTAATTATAAGCAAACGCTTTGCAACACTCTTGTACACTTTTCACAATGTCTTTGAATAAATTATAAGGTATATTTAATACCTATAAATTGAATGAATCAACAAAAAAGGAAGCACAAAGGATAAACGTCGAGCTAACAACTTGCACAGGTTAAATGAGCGAGTAGTTTCAAAATGCGAACGCTTTTATACCAGATTCTTCATGGTACCACCACCAATCCATGTTCCTTCCAGGGCATTTAAACAAAAGTACTCATTGGCTGCGCAAACTATATGTATGTACGAGGGCACACACAGAAAATCGTTTGAACAAAATACACAGCCAATAGGGGATCTCAATGTTGTTGGTGTAGCTCAATATAAATCGAAATCTCCCCCACTCACTAGCGTTTTGTATGCGCCATTGGAAGGGATTTTTTTTTTTCTGCTTAGGCTGATTGAGAGAAACTGCCTACACGATTGCACAGCAGATTGAACATAAGCAGTAAGCTCATATACATGGATGGCATTGGAATTAAGAACAAATACACAGCCAGCTGCTGGTGCATTTACCTGTGCAATGGATGCCTTATTCTTTGCAAGTTATGTGTTACATTAAAACAATTTTTGTGATCTCAAACCAGCACAATTTGTACCTCCTACTTTTTGTGTATTGAATTTCACTAAATGTCAGTGCTAACCTTAGTGCTACGTCCCACCTAACTCAAACCGAATCATGAGGATGTGTGCAATGTGTGAAGCATCACTTCGGTTGAGATGCGGGGAGCGGGGGGTGTGATAAAAATATGGAATTTCTAACTTGAAGGGTGGTCGCCGAAACTAATGAGCTGATCTCAAGTGTTTTGTATTGTTTTTAGTCAAGCCTCAAACAGAATAAATTATTATCTAACGTACCTTCAAATAGGCGCACTCTTTTGACAGTTTTTCAAGGAATTTCGTCTGTTGCCAAACAAGATAAGACAATTTACAAAAACCACTTGTCACAACACAGTTTTCGGGCATATCCTGACCGTAATTTAAATGAGTTTGTCATTTGACCGTGAAATGTAATCTTAATATTTTGTGCTGTATACGCACGATAAGGGTTCCGAAGTGCGCGCACCGCACACGCACCAGTTACATAGTCAAGTGGACAACGCACTTTTAGAGCTGAGGATGCAATTGCTACATGTCACACGAGTGGGATAATTTGTGGATATTGAATTTTGACGAAAGATTGAGCGCGGTCGTGTCTAGCGGGGTAGATCGTAAATATTGAAATTTGTTTATGTATGACGGCAACTTCACATTGGAGATATAGTGTAGCGGACGGCTTTGTATAAAAAAAAAAAACTAACGATCGTCTGTCGTTAAATTTTTTAGCGATCTGTGACTCGCTCTAAAGAGGAACGTGACTCTGGCTCGCTTTGAATATAACAAAGAAACGTGACATCCGATACGGTATGATGTCTGTAATTTCTGTAATTCTATACACTTAATAATATAAACGGGAACAGCATTTAAAATATCGCATATGGAAAATATGAATTTCTCTGCAATTTAATTAATTTGCAGTTAGATATTATAGGTATTACAGACACACATGCTGCATGAATACAGATGGAAGATGACGCATAATTCACTCGTTCAATTAAGCAGTAAACAAAAATATTATTAATATTTTTGTATACCTACCTGTGTGACTTGAAAGTCGTTTTAAACTAAGCACTGGCAGTCAAGTCCTTCAAATGACCTCTCACAAAGACCATTTGACCGTTTGAGCCCGTTTCAAGAGATCTTTTGCTATAATATTATGTACAGCAATGAATCATCCACCAGAACTATTCACATGAGAGCGAATTGCGAATAGGCGAATTGCGAACAAATCAATTTAACTGTATTTATGAATTGAAAATTGCTATTTGTTCTATTACAAAACCATTATATTTAATTTATCAAACACGTTATCTTAAAAAACATGAATCTCAATGATTTAAGCAGCTAAATTAACAATTAAAGCAATTTTCCCGCGAATTGAAATTTATTGCCGCGAACTGTCACACTTTATTCACAATCCACACAAAACAGTCGCGATCCACAAACCCACGAATGAAAAACTCGTTTGAACTTAACCTTTAAAAATGAAACTGATACGCGGGTATCTGCGATATAAAAAAAGTTTTCATGTGAATGAGGTGTCAGAAACTAAGAATATTCACGTGGTCGCAGTTCGCAATTCGCTCTCATGTGAATAGTCCTTAAGGCATGCAAACATATAAGAAATATGACGCTGAAAAGCTCTATTGACTTACTATGGCCAAAAAGTGACGATCGATCTGAATGGCAGGGAATAAAATATTGATTCTTGTCAGTCTGCGGAAAAATGAGAGAATAATAAAAGTGCAGTTTGTACGATATTGACTCTGGCATTAAAAACTTCTGACAGCGAACTAATTAGATAGTTTCATACTGGTTAACTGGGGTTGAATTACCGCAGTCGTGATCGAGTGAATTTGTTATTGTTTTTCTTGTAAAATCCACAAAATTCAGTGACGTATGGCTCGCTCGACCCCTGCCCCCTGGTCACACACATGCCACAAAACGTATATATTCAAGTGCTAAAGCTAAGCTTAAATGTTCATTTTTCGTGGCAAATTTTGACATCCTAACGTCAACAAAATTCGCTCTTTATATCGTCACTCATGTGTGTCTCTCGTGAGAGTAGGTACGCTGCGACAGCCAGTGTGACCAGACGCTTAACAGGCGATAACACATATAGTGACACATTTAGAACAAACGTCGGCATGTCGTCGGCATTTGCGACGAAAAATGGCACGTGTAATGTTAGCTTAACAACATTTCCTGCTTAAATTGGTGACAGCGCGTTCTTTTTCAGAAATCGCTGTGAGTTGTCATAATTTGATGTGCAGTGAGAATAAAAAAAATTCTTCAAATTGTCGAATTAAAACAGTCAAATATCAAATACACCGTACCTACATTAAGTCCGCAATAAAGATGTCGCTGTAAATGATCGACACGGAAATAAATTCAAATCAACTAATTTCGCGTTCAACTGTCAAAACAAATCAATTTAAACTGTCGATTTCCAAGGCGCACTTCTTTGCTATTTCGTTTATGGATATAACAATGTCCAACGAATGCACACGCACGTGTACATTGTACAAGCTTGTCAATAAGGTTATGAACTTTCGAGTTGGGAAACAACACGTAACGAGAATATACAAACGAACTGTCGGATGAGTTGATACATTCAAGATTTACCTACATGATTATCCTTTTTTTGATACATGAGGATGGACATCCCGCAGCGAATCCAATTGTAAGTTATTCCTTATTTTTTCACTGTTTCTGAATCTGTTTTTGAGTTGCAAATTGAAATATCGTTTGAGGTAGGTACCTATAAGTATAAATTGGTTGGAAGATGGGATAGAACCTACTTGTATAACATTTTATTTGTCGCTTATCAGAAAGAGTTATTGAAAATTTACATAAGTGGCCCTCACTGCGGAGGAGTTTCGGATGAAAAAATGAAATTTGAAGGGTCCTTTGGTAAGGTTTTAGGTGAACATTGTGTGGTTTCATTTAAGAGTGTGCATTTTTTTTTGTTAATAATTGTGTCAAGACTCTAAGATGCACTTCTGCAATGTGACAAATTTTACACTGTTGAGTTTTTACTCTTTAATCTGTCAATCACTTTAAGATCGATAATATTTAAATCACCCAGCCTTTCGCAAACATCGGACATACATCCAAGAGTATAACTAACTAACGAGTAACGAGTAACGAGTAACAAATAGTTCCCACCATAGACAAAACATATTGAGTCCACCAACCTCGGACGATTTTCCGTTACTTACCTACAAGTTAAATTTGTATGGGTGGCAAATGCAAAGGCCCGGTTGTTCAATCTTGGTTATCTTTAATCATCGGTTGTTCCAGCTGGGAACCATCGAATTCTCTGGTTAATATTTTGCTTTTTTTTCAGCAAAATATTAACATAGATAAGTATAGAATATCTAAGTATAGAATACACAGCACGCCAAACTACTGAGTGCAAAGGATGAAGTAAGATTATTTTCAATTTTTGTTGGCCGATGACAGTTCTCATAAATTGAGATAAAGCACACGCGTTAGGAAAAACATTGAGAGAACGAGAAAATTGCGATTGTCGTTGAATAAATTAACATGAGGCCTGTTAATTTGTAATAAATTTTATTGGTTTTGACTTTATTTCGGTTTTGTTTTAAAAAAAATCGCTTATTGACTAACAAATACAAAGTTTCATTCTTTAATTCTAAAAAAAATCCCTGTATTATTTGGTTATGTCATTAATTTTTGTGTTTATTAAGTTTACTAAAAATAAATACATTAATAAAATACATACCTATATAAATTACTTGTCAAAAACAATCGGACCCGAAAAACAACAAATATAATCATGGATTCGGTCAATCACTAAAATGACAAATAAACTGGAAAAATGGAACGATTTGCTGCAAAGCTATGGTTCGGTGACCGAAGTAAAAAAAACGGTCAAAAGGCACTCATTGGTTATCTCAAATTTATAATCATGGGTTAACCTTAATCTGTGGTAACCTAACCAAGGCTTTAACCAGCTGTGAACAGATCGGCCCTAAGTGCGCTAGCATTGTTACACAGAAATTCGTATTGACAAATGTCACATGACTTCAAAAATTCTGGCTCATCAACATACTCGCACCTTGCATATATGCCACTTCCGCTGTGGGCAAATGTGCTGACAGCGTTCATAGAATTTTATCCGTTAAGTTTGAACTTATTAGTTACAGTATTTTTTTTTAACTAATAAGTGTACATTTGCTTAAAATATTTATGAAAAATTATCAAGTGGCATTTTGCAGTACAATCCAATAGAAGCTAAAGTCTTATACAAAGATATTTTTACATACAAATAATTCCTTATATCTATTACTGCTATCCTACGTGAAACAATAAAACAATTATAAAGCCCTACTATAACCGTCAACAACGTAATAGACATGAGGACGAAAAAACGCTTACGAAACTAATGAGATTATTTAAGGAACCGCGCGTGGAAACATCCTTGAAGTGGGTACGTAATAATGAAGCCATTGAAGCGATTAAAAAAAAGTATTCCAATGCAATGCCCTTTAGAAACAAGTACAGAAACTCCATGCTCTGCAACAATTAGTTAGACTATCTCTCGTCTCACGCTGTAAGGGTGGGTCCACCTTTCTATTCCTATTCTAACAATATGCGCACAATTAATTAGCACTAACGAATTGAGCCACTAGTAAACAAACTCAAGTGTCCTTATCTCTTCATCATTTGATTTCGCAGTTTATTATACAGTCAATTATACACAGAAAGGTATGTAATGAAGGATAATCGCTGTTCTTTCGTCCAGAAACCTAGGAGTATGGGAAAAATACTTTTCATCTGAATTAGAGGTACACGCGTATAATCTTTTTATTTTTCCGGGGTAGTTAGATAAAAAAGCCGCGCCGTGCTGTGGGTACTTTTCACTCCTGAGAGAGAGTATTTGTTGAGGGCCTTATTATTTTTGTGAATAAAAGGTCAACCTTGAGCGGATCCTAATGCCAGAGCTAGGTTGAGGGGTTTATACAGGGAAATTTTAACTGTTTGAAATTATGAGTCTGTATGCTTTGAACTCGGTACTTTCTTCACCATATTTCATCAGCATTTGTAAGAGTCGATGACCGAATTCAAATGTACAAACAGAACTTTATATTTATTGTTCAATTTTTGACAAACAAACCCATCCCGGGCACACAGTTTTTTTTTAATTGCAATATTTCTAAGACAATTCGACTGTCATTTTAATCTTCAAGGCAGGTTCTCAGTTTTTGGAAAACAATTCGTGTTGGAAAATCAAAAAAACCTTCCTCGTAAGCGGCCCTGTCAAAAACCTGGAACTTTATTTGCTGTTGAGCATTAACTTAAACTTATTTTGATCATGCTCCTAAGGGAAATTTTCATATAGAAAAAATAGCCATAAAAAACAAATTACAAATGGCACGCATTTCTTATACGATTGGTTTTGGAAAATCCACTTTGACGTATCCCAGAAAGAGCGGTCCTATTTTGTTCTCCATTGTGTGATCATGGAATGGATATTTTTTGGTACGAATGGACTGAATATGGAATATCATCTCATATTTCGTCCTAATTTTTATGAGTTTTTGTTTGTCTTTGTCTCATACCATGGGTTCGGTTACGCGTGCATATACCGATCATGAGAAGTGTTAAGGGTGTCGGTTTTATTTTCCATGCATAATGCGAAGGAAGATCGTTAAGTGCATTGGAATGTTTATAGTGAAGCCGAAAAATCCAGCTGATGTTGGCGAGCATAGCACGGAACTATGTTGTGGAGATTAGACCGACACAAGTAAGTCAAAATCGACTCGAAGTTATAGATCAGATCAGTTATATTTTGACTTTTGTGCAGTTCAGTACATTTTTTAATCTGTCACCAGACTTTTATACCTGCTTATTACTTATTTATTTATTTACATATTTCAATTGAAGTGAAGTGAGAACTGTATAGTGTTGGTAACTTCTTCTACATAATTGAATAAAATTTCCTAAGACGTTGGATTGGAAATGACAGCCCAACACAAAATGAGCAAGTTCAAGGCGATTTGCAAGAATATCCTAACATGAAAAGGCGTTATAACAATTGTTGCAAGAAAATGGTTGCGATCAGGAAGTTTCAGCGATGCTGTAAAATCACCAGCACGCAACAGGTAATTGTTGTATTATGTATGTGTAGTGATATAGTTTTCAGTATCAAATATTAATATGAAAATTGTAAGTTTTTCGAACTCAAAAGTGGAATTTCTTCGATATAAAAAAGGCTATTGTGACCTAAAATAAATTAAAAATCTTTTTGTGACCAAAAATTAATCTAAACGAAGGCTTAAATGAATATATATAGGGCCCAATGCGTCTAGGTTAAAACAACTTTTAATCTTCACCTTAAATTGCGATCGTAGGTCAAAATAGTTAGATTTGTATTGAAAATTACTCCATTGTGAGTTAACTTAAGTTAACTTATACAAAAAAGTCGAAAATGGTACAGTTCGAACATCAATTTAATAGATATATAAATCTCCAACACGTTTTCAAAACAATGGTCCCTTACCAATAAACATTTTTAGTTTCGACTCTAATTTTTAGTAGTTCACAGTGGCTATATTTTCCATACAAATTTCACAATTGTGACCATCCGTACATTTAAAGTCGAGACTAAAAGTTGTTATTAGCCCGGCGCAAACAACATAATAGGAATTCAGAAATCGTGGTAATAACAAAATTCAAAAATTGTAAATAACTGAAATTTTGAACGTTTCACTCAATATGTCCGCATTGAGCTGGGAAATTTCGACTGCACCAACACGTAACAGAAGAAATAAAAATCTATTATTTCGGTGAATTCTGTTCACAAGTTATAAGGATGAATTTCGTCGTATACCAAGCGGTTGTCGTATTGTGGTCACCGTTATACAAGTACGAGTATGGATACGAAAATAATACCTACCTTTCGAATTATTTACTCGAATTTTGCGACACGGACAATTTCTGCTTCGTTCAGTTCGATGTGTGACCGATATGTGACCAATGTATGAATTATGGAAGCGCTTTTGTTAGTCAGAAATAATAAAAGGTGTATGGAATAAGATTAAGAATCGTATTAGATATTGAGAATGCTTGCAACTGCAACATATTATTAATTATTGCATATAATTATTGGGAAACTTTTAATTCAATACAATGGCTTCACTGATTTATTTTTGAAAGCGATTAATATTGAATCCGTTTAGAAAAGGTATCAAAGTTCAACTAAACAGTTAATTGAGGCCAGAGGGAGTGCCTTAGGCCGACCTAATACCGAAATATGAAAACGAAATTGCTCGAAATACCTACTATTTACGTTTTTGTAGCACTCACAGTACCGACTCTAGCCAAACTAGCGCCCTGTGCAAGATTTACAGAAAGCGCCCCTTTTTTAAATGGTGGATCCGGCCCTGAGCACTCAATATAATTCTCATTAACTTTGATCAATTTGGGAAGATACAGAATTATTTATTAAATAATGTGATCATCAATGCACCATATTACTAACCACTTTTATTCGCCTTTCGAAATATTTTGTAGATCACAATAGTAGGTAAATACCATACGAGTATTCATATTATTTTCACCACCATTGTGTTGATAGTTCGTATACAATTTAACCTGTGTACTAAAAATGATTTTAGTACTTTGCAATGCAAATTTCTTTCGGGTTCAATTTGTCTAACTTACAATTATTACGATATTTTCCATATTAATGTATCTATTGTGACCCGCCAGATTTTTAAGCGGAGATTTTCGCTCTCGTTACCGAAAATGGCGTTTATTACACTCCCGTATGTAATATCCGAAATCTAATAAATTTGATCTTAGACAAATTTTCACTTCAATTTTTTTGTTTTTGTACACATTTTGCGTTGGATGTACCTAGTCAATCTCATCCCATTTTTGTTTTTGCGAGTTGTCATGTACCTATTCATTGCGTTTCATGTTTATTTACCTTGTGAATTTATGGATACTGCTGTGTATTTTTTTAAAACATTTTTTAAGCCCAGCCCACTATTCAAAGTTGGCGGCGGAATTGAGATGTTCTGTGAGGGACATAGAAAAATACCTCTACCTAAAAATATAAGATTCTGACAGTCTGAAGGTCATTATATACCTAAATCCCTATCTAGCAACGTCAATTGCAGACATTGTTTCACATTTGGTACCTAAAAAGCTACAACTGCTTAGTCAACGTGAATGCTAAAGTTCGAACTTATTATGTTTCCAGAACAGACCGCATTCTAACCATTTCTGACAAAGAAATCCCACCTGGTATAGGTAGGGTTGTTCACAATTTCCAATGAACCAGCTCGATTTCAAATACTAAAGATACAGTTTACATGAATGTACTATTATATGGATATACTATACCCATAATATCTGTTCTGGAAACTCACCCTAAAGTAGAAAATATTGCCTCGTGCAAAACCGTTTCTAACCTATAGCCAACCTATGCCATACCCTTATATGAATAATTTTAAAAAAGATACACTATATAAAAACAAAATCGACAACAGCATCCTTCCTCCCGGGTTGACTTTCGTCAATGTATGTGTTCACCATTTTCAGGCTGTATCAGGTTTTGTATATTATTGAATCTATGATCTTTTGCACCATCCCCCAACTGCACCCCCGCATTGGAAAGCTCTCTCGCAGATTTACTTTCTGTGTAGTACTGATACTGATGTACGTTCGAAGGTTGCAAGTCGTGCTCATACAACTGTGTTTGGAATGGTGAGACCAGAGACCTGAGAAGTTTTTATATCTATAGCCTATATCTCAATGAGTGTACCTACACACACGTATGTTGGCATTTTCCAATGGAGCAAAATGCAATTCGCTGAGTAAATTTACCAAACGATCATTGTTTCTGCTGCCATCAAAGTAACAGGACGTCTTTCATCCGCGGTAATAATATTTTTTCATTCCATCATCATGTGTTGCAGAAATCCAAGTGCAGATAATTGAATTGAATCAGAGTGACTTAAATTATTGTGCTTAGTGCTCTATACAAACTAAAAAAACTAATCGCCATTATTTTGTGTGCTGGAAAAAGAAGACTATTAGTGATATTTAAAAATCAATATAACAATTTTATCATCAAAGTAAATGTAAGTAAATTAAAAATCTAGTTTTTTTTTTTAATTGGAGTAATATTTGTGGTCCCAAAGGCTTATCACGCCACCCTTAAAGCTGACTTTTGGAAAATTGTTTTCTTAGAAAAATTGATTTAAATTATAATAAGTCTGGTGTGATAGAAAATTGCGCAGTCAGGTAACAGGTGCTAATTGATTTTTGATTATGATGTCTTTTCTGAAAAAGTTATTTTATTTTATTTAAGGGTGTACATTGATTTAATTTTTCAAAGCTTAAAATTTCTTAATTTTAAAAATTAAGAATAATTACTGAATATTGTTGTTAGTACAGTGTATTGAAAGTAAATTCCGACCAAGGTGAACAACCTTTCAGTCGTAAAAAAAAAAATTGTAAAGAGGTACCTAGTTTAGTTAGAAAAAATAAACTTTAACAAATTTTTAATTGTTGATTTGCCAGTTGGAATTTTGTTTAGTTTCATTTTGCACGTCAAAAGTGTTCAAAATAATTTTGCAAATATGTAAGTAATAAGTATGTCCCCTTTTTTTTAATACTTGTTTCAAATTCGATAATTCGATTTGAAAAGAGTTCGACTGTCCTTCTCAAAATAATAATCACGAAAAAGTAATATACCGACGGCTTTTTGAAAAAGTATAAGTGGACGAATTGAGTTCTTAATTTCACAAACGAACATTCTGAGCAGTGTATATAACAAATTTGTTTTCTGCGTTGCTCTCACCTTTTCAAAATGAAAAATCGCGACTTAAACGGACAAGATAACTGCCGACGGTATTTAAAAACTTAAATATATTTAAATGCCGTCGCATTTTTAGCGATTAATTTTTTGTTTACCTACATAATTGAAAATAGAATTGATTCGGACAGGAGTGTGTACAACAAGCCAGGTTCTTTGTTATAAGAAAAACATGTCAACTTATCTCAAATTTCCGTAGGTACCTATACAAAATGTGCAGCAAGTTTGTGATTTTGTTCATCAATTTGTTTTTAGGCTTTTTGGAGGCGAAAACTGATTTGGTTGGTAGTCAGTTAAGCCCGTATGTCACTACATTTTCCTCTGATTTTTTTCTCCATTTTTATCACATTAAAACATGCTGAAAATAAAAGTCAGCTGTGAGTTAAAGAGACTAAAAGTGTATTATGAAAGAGGTAGCAATTGTTTGTAAAGCAACTATAAATTTTCAAACGAATTTACTTTCAACTAATGTCCAAAAAAAGCTTCCAGCACCTGCAATTTTTTTTGACATCTCTATCTCTATATTAATAAGGTTGGTGTCTACGCACTTACTCCAATCGGGAACTTTCGTTCTAATTTCTCATACTGCTCTTGCTTCATTTTAAAAGTAAAAGACAAAATGTGGTGTCATACGGACTTTAGTCAGAATAAATTCTAAATCACGAATAGTGTCGAAAATTAAATCAGGGGCCGAATTACCGCATCCGTGGGCGAACCATACGTCACTGAATTTTGTGGATTTTACAAGCAAAACAATAACAAATTCAGTCACGTATTTCTCGATCACGGATGCGGTAATTCGTCCCCAGTTATAAGTAAGAATCAAATAAAGCATTCGAAATACGGAGTAAGTGACTGGACCATCCCGGGGCCCTTGGACAAATCATAATTTGGGGCCGTTTTAAAGGGAATTAAAAAATCTTTTTTGACTCACTGTTTAATTGTCATTTTTAAATTTCCTTTCAAACACCAAATTTTATTTCGTCAAGTGGTTAGAAACTCAAACATTAATCTACTTTTATCTGCATGATTTTTAACTGATTTTATTTAAAAATAATACAAGTTAAAACAAACTATAATTCTGTACTAAACTTTATTTTTGGTCTTGATATACCCACTGTTGTAAGAATATTTAGAATAAAACATAAAACTTAATTTATGGTGGTTAAACAAAAACATCAAAGAAATCAGAGTTTCTAGGCTTAAAAATGATTTTAAAATTGGAACCCGGGTAAGTAGTTTCTATCTAGGTACTTCGATCTTTCAAAGAAAAAATAATAATAATAACAAAGCTGATCTGCTGTCTGATTGATATTTTAATTTAGAAATGGCGAAGGTCGTTCTTAATACAGCCTAACAAAAAACTTAAGACGGTGGCGAAATGTGAAACTACATATTTCCTAATCCTACCTAACAATGTCACATTTTCTGTTGAGCTCGGCGTCGGCAATGTCACTAAAAGCTCCCTCATTTAAATTTAAATTTATTTATTTTTTTCTCAAGCTATATATACCAAAATAGAGAAAAAAATTAAAATGAATAACTTATTCACTAAAATTTTCTGTTGACAGGTAAAACTCACTAAATTCACATTTCAGATATAATGATCTTTTATCAGTGAGTAAGTCCATTAATCGATCCCGAATATGAGTATACGATTTTCAAATTTTCATCAACTGTGTTTTTTAGGTCTTAACAGCAAAAAAAATCATCAAAAATTACTATGTTTTTGCAAATAGCTTGAGTTGTACTTAGTGAGTTTAAACTGTCGATCAGCAGATCAGCCATTCGGGCCCCCCTGGGTAAGGGCCCCGCGTGCCCTTATGGTAAAGTGGGTACTGCTCTTATAGATCAAACTTCACAGTTGGTTTAAAATAATAAATAATTTAAAAAATATGGTTCATTGTGGTTGATATCTTAGCATTGAAATACAAAGTACAAAATTTATTGTAAAAGTAATTCCATTGTACTTAAAATAAGAAATAAAATGTACAATAAGAAATAATAAAAAAAATAGGGAAATTCCAGCCTAAAATTGTGAGAAGAAAATGGGGAAATTATTAATTGTGTATGATAACACTGGGTCTTACTAATGATCGTTATAATCTAATCTTCATCTTGTAGGTCGAAATAAATAATTTTATACAATGAAAAATTTACCAAAACAGTTTATAACTACGTTTAATAGTACCCCCCGTATAACATTGTCTTATTTTTTAGAATAAAACTAAAATACACCAAGTGACAGGTAACGAATCAAAGAATTTATTTCACCTAGTGGAAACCGTAGTGACACGCGTAGTAATGACAAATTGACAACCGTATCTCCCCTTTTACAAACGTTCACTCAGTCATACTTTTGACTTGGTGAAGCTTCAACGCTGGGTAATTTCTTCAACCGTTTGTTATTTTTGTGTTTAACAGATTTATTATTCTTAAAAAAATATTTTTTTTAAATATCCTGATGCCTGGGGACCAGAGGTAGCCCAGCCAGGCACTCAAAATAAAAAGACAAATACAGCAATCTTCGGAAGCCAGACAAATTATGACACTTTTTGCTGACCAAGAACGATGCCATGTTTAAGCCAATTTTGCTTTACCAATGTCAACATTTTTCGTAAGCTTTATGTTCAAGCTATAACAACCTACCTGAACCTATATTTTAATGAGAAACGACACTGGCCAATACATTTTTATATTGTGTAGTTCACCAATACCACGGACGTCAAAATGTCTATAATCACATTATTCAAACTAAAACCTTTTTTGTACCTTCAAAGTAGCCCAGCACGAAACAGCAACTGACCAAAGAGAAACGAATCAACAGAGTTTCTCCAACTCCACATCTATGCATGAAATTTTCAGGAATTCAAATCCGATTACGGGTAGGAATTCCAAATTTCAGTTGTAGCTTGTATAGGTGGCAGGTATACTATTTTACGGAATACCTGATTTTATGTAAACTTTGCTACACCGCTGATAATGTCAATTGACGTCCAAAGTTTTGTGCCTCTACAATTGTAAAAAAAATTCCAGAAATGCATGCTCTTCCTACGACATGAAGCCCTCTTTCATCAGTAGACGTGCGAGTAATTTAGACAAGAAAGAGCGTCCAGTTCAATATAAAGATTGGCATAGGACGACGTACAGATGCGGATCTATCTCGGACTGTTGAATCACCTTGGTAGCGGTAAATTCGAATTCAAATTGGATTAATCCGCACAATAAGGGATAAGGCTCGTGGGGCGTATTCTCTGCTCGGTTCAGGTTCATAAACGTACAAAAAATCAGAGTCTCTCTCTCTCTATACACACCCATATCCACCTTTTGTTAAAAAGTGAAATGGGTATCTGGAACTGGTATGCGTTGCATATCGTTCCTTCATATTTCGAATAGTTAAAAATGATTCCTATAGTGGGATGGATATTCGTTTTCAAGGGGGATTTGTACGAAGAAGCACTCAATTTGATGTAGCTTTTTTTGCTTTCAATCTCAATTATAATTATAGGTAGATACTTGAGGAGAGTATACTTCAAGCACTTCTACGAGCTTTTGGAATTTAGTTTCCAGACGAGATGGTGAGATGTTAGATGTTACACCTCTTCAAATAATTGAAACATTTCACGAGACAACAAAGCGGAACATCAACGTTTGGGTTGAATCCACTTTGAATTAGCTTGCAAATTAACCAACCTATACAGACCTTTACCATAAGCTTCATATTATTGCAAGTTATTGACGCCACCAATAATGTTGTAGCTGATAGGGATGAACATTTTTAGATGATATACAAAAAGTAGTTGAAACCACTTCAAAAACGACGGTTACTTTTTGGGATTTAATTCTCATAAACCTACAAGCAAAAGAGGTAGAACTATTTCTCCTTCATCGTAAATATAGTCGCAACGTCAACTATAGGCGTGTTTTTTTGAGCTTGGATCTCAGCAAAACAATAAAGTAAAGTACGATTATCAATAGTTCAAGGGGAATCTAAGTTTCGGCCCAAAAACTGTAAAAAAAAAAAAAAATACAACCCCGATAACGAGCTGTCAGAAAGTTGGTTTTGTCGCTCGTGTTTCCCCCGAAAATTACGTGTCATAAACTCGTTTTAAATAAATAATACTCCGTACTAATAATAAATTTAAGTATCGACTTTAAATTGACTGAAGCTCACAATTGCAAAATTCGTATGAAGAATAAAGCCACTGTGAACTATTAAAATTTAGAGACGAAACTTAAAATGTTCATTGATAAGGCCCATTAACAATTAACTTTACGAAATGGGGTAAATATAAAAAAAAAAAGTAAAATCACGGAAAAGGGAAAGAGAACTAACAATATTCCCAGACAGCTGGGTAAGTAAATGGATATAAAATATTTAGTCGTATCTGGAGTTTACCCCTTGACGCTAAACTGTATTTTGGGAATGGAATGAGATGATTAGAACAAATAAAAACTAATCCACGACAATATTAAATGACTAATAAAATCAAGTCATCGCAAACAAACTGATAAATTCCTTTATAGTCTATTCACACCGCACCGAAAACCGTGTTTGCGTTAAAAAAAACTCGTTGATACATTCCCACCACCGAACCGAACCCAAACTACTTTTCGTTTGACGTTTCAATCAGCTGTGAGACACTAGTCGTGAAACTTCAAGAAAGTGTAAATTATTTTGGTTACGAATTTCGATCGCATTAATAAACAAATGAAATGAATTTAGAGCATTTAAAAATAATATTAACCAATCAATTAAGCGTGGAAAATGATTTTCAGTTGTGAATTCTGACATTTGTTCGGTCAGTTCTACTGCTGAACTTCCTGAATATTGCAAAAGTTGTGTTTGTTTCAACAATCCAACGATTGGAAGTCGTTTTCAAGCGTTTTCGCGAAAACCCGGTTTTCGCCTCGTTGTGAATAGGGGTTTAGATTAGAGTTTAGACAGAAACAAGTGTCGGTGAATTAATTTCCACAGCGCAGCGGTTACTTACAGTCAAGATCTGTGCAAGCCTAATCAGACCATTTGTCACGTTTCGATTTTTTTCTTTTCAATAAATTATTACCACTAATATGAATATTTTTGCTCTTTCAATGCATCAAACCAATTCGATTTTAAGTAGGTATTTAAGTCACATATATCCAACTGCCCTGTGAAAAAATCATATTGCGCTTTATTAATAAATATTTTATTTCGAAAAGTATTGTTTTTCTAATCGTTAAGCACTCACATATTCCTTTTCGAAAATCCAGACCTGGGGTACATAGCCAGTCGGAGGTTTTTGTTAGTATATTTGAATAATCTTGGTGATGGAAGATGCCTTAGCTTTTCACTTGTCAAACAGAACAGTTTTCGCAGTATGAATAATCATCTGTAGTGTCATGGTTACATTTTTCGAACTCACGATAGCCGAATCCACTGAAACCTACAATAATTGTCATGGTGAATGTTAAAAATCATTAATAAAGAATCGTAGTCGTTTTCGATTGGACAAACAAATGAATTTTTGCAAAATATCGAAAAGTTCTTCTTCGAAAATTTCACACAATTTTCGAAATGCAAAGAGGAACGACGCTGGTCAAATTATGGAAGAGAGAAATTTGTCTCCCAAATTATAGTGGACACATATATGAGGATGACATATTGTCATCCCTCTATTGTTGTATAGTAGATATTTCTAAATATTTTAGGACTAAACGCAACTTTCGTTTTCGAAGATATCTGACATTTTCTTTACAAGTTCTTGACAGCCAAAATAAACGTTTGAGACGAAAATCGTATAAAGCTATATCATTCGCATTTTTATTCCACAGCATTTGGAATTAAACAACTTGGACTTCTAACGAAGGTCAGATTTTTAAAACATCAGTTTTTAAACTAATTTTGAATTGCGTAAACATACCTCGAGTCAAAATCAAAAGTTTTACTTTAACCGTACAATTTCCCGGTTTGGGGGTTGCATTGCGATAAATTTCAAGAATTATTTTATTATACGTGGACATAACTTTTGCAAGTTGGACTGCCTACGACTGCACAAAAAACGGCTTCCACACAACTTTGTCCGGGTAGATATAGATACTCCCTGGCCGTTATGGGGTAATGGATATCACCGGCGCTTTTTAATTCATACAGGTGGAGGTATATAAATTAATTTCCTTCCAGAAACTACAGTTTCCCGGTCATGGTCAGATAGCCACCCGTTATTGTAATTATATAAATGAATAAAATAATATCTTTCCAACCATCGAAAATAATTTCCTACGTTTCCGTGTGTTGCGGCTGCATATTTATTTATTTTATTATTCATTGAGTGCTCAAGTGCAGGATAAAAGTACCCTTATGATGCCTGTTAACGCACTTCAGCCTCAGCACCCTGTGGAAGTATAATACAAACGAAGGGTACACTGATTTCAACTAATTGAGGGTTGCGCCATCCGCCATGAAGGGACAACTGCGAAAGCGTCCTTATACGATGTATACTTTTTAAAGTACATCTAACAAAGGGATATCAACTTAAGGGTAAAGTGATGAACCTTTCATGGACGATGAGTGCTGCCAGGGAAATGTGAAAATACTATAAAAAAAATTGCAAAAGTCCCACGTGTTACAGAGCACTTTCACACGGTTGATTTTTTTTTTTTTTTTTTTTAACGTGCACGAAATGAGCTGTTGACTTTTTAAAAAATGCATTATTTCTATAAGTTGATTATTTACCGGATGTTAACAAGCCTTCGTTCAAGAGGCGTCTATTGTGTGAAAGATTGCATTCACAATATGTATACCCATAGGTATTTTTAGGATGACCGTAATTTGCAATCGCCCCCTGGCTGGGAAGCCCGCGAAAGTGTTGGTAGGTTAAATAAAAATAATATGTTTCCAAACGAAAAACTTTGTTATGAAAGAGGCGTGAATGGCAGTGCAGCGATAGGATGGGTGCAGCAAGGACTTTGCAGGGTTGCAGAAGAAAGCATTTGAATTGAATTTAGCCGCCTTTCCAAATGTTCATAAAAATTTAGCTATATAACGAAACATTGCATAGACATGAAGTTTCTAGTTAGGTAGGAACCAAAAGATTAAATTGTTAGTCTGAACTTGGTCTTATTTCAATTTTTAATGGCACTAAAAAAAGTTTAGTGTCATGCTTAACTTGCGAGCTCACAATGGCGAATTTTTTCCAAAATAAAACTTGCTATTGTGAGCTACAAAATGTGCGTGAGGTGAATGTTAAAACTGATGGTTATCAGTAGTAAGGCGCAATGGACATTAGTAAAAAATTTCATATATCGTAGGTCACAATAGTTACTTTTATATAACAAAATTTCGCCGTTGTGAGTTCGTAAAATGTCCTCTAAACTATAAACTGTCTCTACGATTTGTTGTTAAGAGTTAAAAAGTCGAAAAGTTAAGAGTCAAAAAACAACGATTCACAAACTGAAATTCGACATAATTTCCCAACAGAAATTGTCAGGGTAACACTCCCAAACAAGCGAGAATCGTTGTTACTCCTCGCTTCCCCATCTAAAAATTATTATAAGCACTGCAAAATGGACTTAACCAGAACAATTGTCAAACTTACTCATTCGGCCTTACTTATAATCATTTTTAACCTTAACACTAAATATTTTGTAGGTCACAATATGCGATTTTGTATGGAAAATTTCGCCATTTTGAGTCCGAAAAATTTAGCCTGGACACTAAAAGTTAATATTTTTTGTTCCTTGGTGGTAAATAAATGAAATATTATCTAGTATCGCGGATTGTTTTCATTAAATGCCATGTCTTGTCAGCAAAAGAATGCATAAAATATATAAATCCATGTACGACTGGGACTTTAGTTCATAACGCTACCGTAAAACTTACCAAAAATGCAAGTCCTGCTGCAATTGAGTTATCAACAACAAAAATTGCATCCCAACACCACAACTGGTTGAAACAGTCACGTCAACCCTTCACCATTTAATAGAACGATGCACGGAACCTCATGCAGTTTTTCGTAATTATATCGTATTTAATTTCAAATTGTGACGGAACAATGTTGCATATTACAGGCTTAAATGAGATCAATTATCACCCGTAATTATTTTCAGCACTTTGCACGTTTTGAAACGCGATAATATAATTGTATGTAACAACATATAGGTCCATATGCACATTTGAATGAAGATGAAAGTGAAAGGTCACGCTGCAAGTGGAATGCATTCAGCTGATGTGATATTAGGTGGTCATTTGTAGGGTTTTCGTCATTCACACACCAGGGGGTAAGCAATGGCTTGTGAGAAGCGACGCAAAATTGTGTCTTTATCTTCCCCATGGACCTGCCCAGCATGGGCTTCACTAAAAACAGTCTCGTTATACAGACACTCCATGCGATATCCGAAAAGTACCTACCCTCCCCCACACCTAGTAAACTTCAGTTAAACGAAGTTATACCAACTCTCAGTACAACCTCAAATTCCATCCATTGACGAATTTCGCATCAGATAAATTAGCGGCGGCTGATGTTGTGATTGTGACCACTAATGAGAGTGAATCGTGACTTTCCAAATGAAATAATTGTTCATAATAATGTCTGCGTATACCGCATATCGAATTCATCCCAACCACACACGTTACACTGTTTGTTTTGAATGAAAACATTTCTCGGTCCACAAACTCCCATTCACTTTAACAACCGACATCATAACCGTTGGGGTGTTGAAGTGCGCGCGTGCCATAGTCACCGGCGCGCCCATGCATGAAAGATGCCAAATAAAATTATTACAATTTGCGAAAAGACCTATTGAATTTTGACTATGCATGGACTCGTATTCATACAGATCAAATTCCAATCCTTACAGCTTTATCCACAGAAAGGGTTGCTGCCGCACTTGGTTTTCATATACCGTTGTTGTTCGGATTGCGGGAAATTCAATACACCCGTCGTTTTTACCATCATTTGATTAGATGCACACATGCAGTTTAATAAGCCGGTAGCAGTAAGGAAATAAAAGAGCCACAGCGACCGTGAGCATATAGGTACCTATGGGAACAGCCGCAGGAGGTGGATGTGTATAATGAAAAATTCGATCACATCATTTTGTTGACCAAATACAATTTTATGGCGTTTTGTTATGGTTGTCTCCTTTGGATTTAATCCTTTGTGGTATGATTTAATTAAGCAGGGCTATTTGTGTAGCTTCCGTTTTCTGACTTCTTTTTCTGTTTGCATGAAATTTTTATACAATGTCTGATGATATGGAAGGGGTTAGCTCTCAACAGTCAAGGATATGACAACCTTCTGATCATCAAACTGTGCGTATATGCCCGGGTGTTTGTTAGACACTACAGCAGTGTCAATAAAATTGATATAGGTACCATATGATTTATTTCACAAAAATGTTAATACAGTAAAACCCGGATAAGTGTCTCACCTTAAATGCCCCGTTTTGATAGGCACTTATGCGGGTTAGGCAGTTATAAAAAAATTCCGCTTAAGGGCACTTATTTCTAAATTTATAAAAAAATATATATATACATATATTTTATAAAATTACATTGACAGTTTAAATTTTGAAAGGAAGTGCTAAAGGAAAAAAAAAAGCTTGTGTATTTTTTTTGCTGATCTCAAAAATGTGTACATAAAAAGTTTATTTTGCAGGTAAATTTCAATTAAAGTATACAAAATAAAAGGCAATGAAGCGGGTTAGGCACTTAAGCGAGAGGCACTTATTCGGGTTTTACTGTATCACTTTCAATCCCTACTGTACAAGTGCGCTGAAATTATATTAGGTAGGTATACTTTCGGATTGGGTTCTTCCATTTTAGGGATAAATAGAGGATGCTTGTCAAAAGTTGGAGAACATAACCTGCAAAATAATGCATTTATCGGTTTTAAACTTTCCACAAACTAGGAACTTCTCGTGGTCCCACAAGAAGTATACATACTGTAGGTATAACATTATAAATAACCTGGCTTATGGGCTATTCGTATGTACTTCCGTCAATTATTGTCAATTGAATTTAACTCCCTAAGGTGGCTCTTCCACTGAGGCAAAAAGAAACTGGCAATGGCAATAACAATAAGAAACATGCGATATTATCGCTAACAATTATTTTACATTGAATCAAATTAGAGGTCTCATTCCCACATTAGCAACTCAATATCGGTCGAACGAAAAATGTTGCTGATTGCGGCAACATTATTGCTGAAGAATGATGATACACAGCGCATGTTGAAAAGCGATATAATTGCGTCGTAGTGTATCAATATTTGCGAGTAGTGAGTAGTGACAGCTGACAGGTCGCTATAGAGACTTTTGCGCATGTTTCGTTTTATTTAATTTGGAAAATATGTCGGACGATCCAGTTTATAATTAAAAGTTTGTATAAAAATAGTTAGACAAATTTTAATCTAACTGTCTCTTTTTTCTTAAATTCCACCACATTAGAAAAATCGTGTCATCGGAATTGTCGGATGACATGACAGCTAGAAATTTATGGCAACGCTGTCGCTCTTCAATGTGAGAATAGGTTAAAATAATTTATTAATTGCTTGTTGCCTTAGTGGGAGAGCCGCCTAATAGAGAAAGTTTCGTGCGTCCTAGTCGTGTACTTTTTTTTTTCAATTTATTTCATTTCAATTTAAGATATTACAATATTATACAACAATTCTTATTCAAGAGTCTAGCACAATGGTTACATTCACAAGTTTAATTAAGTTAGAATTAACAACAGCAGTTGAATACAAATTATTAATTTTTAAGAATCACAAAATTGATAAGAAGAACTGTGAAAAGAAATTTGTTGCTATTAACCATGAATTCGTTTTTGAAATGAAGTATACACTTTGTGGTAAGAGTACCAGTTTCAAGTGTATAATTAAAAAAAAAACAAAAAAGTTGTTTTATTGTTATAAAAAGCCTTCCCTCTTAGAACAGCTTGTGCCTTACCTGACAGCTGTCAAATAATTATCTAATAATCTCTAATAATGATAGACACGTAAGAAACATGAAAATAACAATTGGAATGTGCGCTAAGGAAAGAATAAATACAAAAATTGTCTACCCAAAAACAAACGTCACTTTCGATCCCTACTGTACATTGTACAAGTGGGCCGAAATTATTGTTTCCCCTTATGACAAAAAAAAACAAAAAATCGCTTGTTAAAGGGTGTACTTGGATGCTATAATCGAATTAAGCTACTGATGCGGAAAATCACCATCAATACAAATTTAACCTATAGCTACATACGTTATATGTCATGTCATAATAATCACCTTTAGGTACGTATTTCAATTATTTACTACCAGTTTAAAGTTGATTTTGATATGATCAAAAATATCCCTGATGCGTGCATTGTTGATTTCGGAATACAGTAACCGTTTGCCATAAAAATGGAACCCCCTTTGTGCGTATTTAAAGGACATTCGGCATAATTAAAAGGGATAAATGAGAGATGTGGTATATTTTACCAGTTATTCTGCTGCATGTGGAAATGCTACTAGGTATATGTGCCGTATATTGTTGCTGAAATGCGCGTGTACACGCATGAAACATAATGTCCATCTATTCAAAGAGACGTCCATTCAATACGAGAGAAAACCACAAAATTCCAAATCTCGCTTTGACGCTCACTAACGATTATCGAATAAAAGCCATTCATGCGTTTGTTAATTAAGTATAGGTACCTACCGTCGACATCTGATATCCATTCATTGGTAGGCTAACAAAAAACATTTCTTAATTGTGCTTAAACATGAGTTGCGACTGTGCAAGTGAGTTGTAAGTAGGTAGATATTGCATCACCCTCTGTGAAGTTGAAATGGAATGCGAAATGCTATCTGCTTCATATCTGAAACAAAACCAGAGAGACCTACTACAACAGAGCTTCTATTATCTATTACCTATCACTTAAATGTCAACGGCTTTGTTGCTCATGGTTGTCAAAATATGTTTAGCTGTGTCCTTAAATTAAAGCAAAACCGCCGCGCCGTCTATTCGCATTTATAAGCACAAAAACGCACAACCCTCCCGTTTCCGTTCCGTGTCTTTTTAAAGAAAAGTCAGCACTACTCTCATGAGAGAGTAGAGTCTGCAGATGTATTGCTAATGGTTTACATTTCGAGTCCAAAGTGTCAAACGCAAGAGATTTAACGACTTTGGGTTATTGTTGTTGAACTACTAAAGTAGCCAACAGATAAACAAATATAATTTGGACTTTGGCGTACACTTCGTCATTGCTAGAGTGATAAAGTTTTAAATCCTTTGTTTAGTGCCTTCTAACCGGAAAACAAACAGCTGAATCCTTTTTTTAATGGATGATCGTCAAGTTGCGAACTGCGCGACGCTGTCAGTCGTTTATTTATATATTTTTTTATTTTTGCTGGCGTTAAAAAATCACTTTTTTTTTGACCAGCAACAGGCATCCACTGTTTGTTTACTTTGACGTTGTGAATCAATTTAATTTTGGCTTCTCTTTTAAAATGAACGACGTGAACCACTTGTTGAATTATAAATGCGGAATCCAAGGGTGAAGGGTGTAGCCACAAGCCACGCGGTGGGGGTTGGGGCATGTTTGTATATGAATAATAAATGTAGTTTTATATTTCGAAAATGGCTAATTATCATACCGCAAACAGAAATGTGATTTTTGAATTGTAGCAGATCTACTGCACGTTATTCACCATTTCTCATCTACTACGTTATTGTGACAGAACACTTTATAAAGGGCTTTACTTAAACTTCGTTGGACGTTCAAAAATCATAATGGTTTAGTTTATATAAACATTTGGAAGTTTGAGAATTGTGAAGGGTTCGTGGAAGAAATCTTAAACGGCGACTCTTTAAACGCATAAAAGAGACATTACAAAATGAATCAATTTTCGGCTATTATGTGTGAGCGGAAAATTCAACATGGTTTTAACATTGCTTATGCTAAAGTTGTACCTTTGTAATTCCCACAAAATGGGATTTTATCCTGATCCTGAAATTTAAAATCTATTACCAAGACTTTTGCGTTATTCGCATCAAAACTACGCGCTACTTATCGATATTTTGTACATTTTCATAATGCCTACTATAATTTGACAACCTACGGGTTTTTTTTTTTTTTTTCTGAAAATTGTTGTCAAGTTATTTTAGGTGTTTAACATTTTTATTAAAATATCTCTATAAACGTCTTAAGGTGCCTGTCCATTTGAGAGTAAAACAGCTCTCAAGCAGCTCTCGGGAGCAAACTCGCAAGTAGAGAGACGTAGCCTAAAAAGTAGTTCGCGTAGAGTTAACTTTTTACCGAGAGTAACTCTCGAGAGGTTTATTAGCGTAAGTAGTCTCAAATGGACAGGCACCTTTACTCTCACTTTTGTATCGAGCGGTATTAGGTACTTAAAAAAAAATTATGACAGGCTATGTAAAAATGTGTCAAATTCCGTGACAATCTAGTCCAATCTAGTCCAAACAAATTAAGAGACACATACGACTGGGATCTACGAATTTTGTCAATTTTGTACATTCACATTCGTACCTATGATTGTGTGTCAAAATTTCTTAGATACCTAGTTGAAATATTTTGTGTAATTTGAATTAAAATTGTAGTAGTTTATTATCAAACGGGGTAGCAGTTGCAACCAAATTCTTATTGCTTATTTTTACTTACCTTTAGAATGTAAACATACAAAGTGAATATTGACATACATCATCTCAAAATGAACTGCGTTGTACAAGAAAATGCATTAGGGAATTTATTGCTGAAGTACTGAATGCGCCCAATTTATTGCAGCAAGTGCCAGCGGAACATTAATTCAATTCTTTGCTTCGCCTTTTTGTTTTCATAGTTTTCATTGTTTATAAATAAAATTAACAATTATACAACCCACTATATGTCACTGTCAATATTGTAGCTAAATATACTTCAACTTAACTGATATAATGTTTCTGGTACTTAAAAAAATGTCAAAAGCCACTGATTTTTGAAAGCCGAAGACTAAACAAGACCAATATGGAAGGGGTGCGAATGGATACGCAATACTGTGGCAACAAACTCTCCGACTCAGCGAACTGAAAACATCTACGTCTGGCCGAGGATTCACTGTCGAATGTATTATGAAAAGAGTCTATAACAACAATTGCAGGCCACTGTGCGGTTGACGTATCAAGCATGCATGGTCTATTCCAACCATAAGTCGCTATATTCCTATTGTCATTCAAAAATAATGCCCATACCTAGGTACTTAGATACCACGCTGTGTTGTTGGCTGTAATAATTTTCATCACTTGTAATATCCGTCCAACAGGATAATCAAATAATGATTCCCTAGCAACGTGTGCAAGAGGGTTTTTCACAAATTTTGGTTCAATGCGCATTTACAAGAAGTATCATTCATATACCGTGTAAGCTTCGTGCTACCACTTCCTCATTACCGAGGTTCCGTATGACAATGCAACAGGATAAACAAAGGATTCCAAGAGAGGCAACACGCAGAGCAGCTACGGAGTTTGCTTATTCGGAGGGCAATTGAGTATGGACGTAGTGTAGGTGTATACGTCATTTGGTTGGACCTTCTGTTGAATTGAAATGCGTGTACCTATAAGATAGATACATTAAAACTCAAAAGTTTGTACTTGTTTCTGAAATAATTTAAATAAATGTAAATTATTTTATATCGAAACGAGATTGAAACTGAAACAGTTTTGGCCTAGCATAGTTCAATAAAGAAGATTCGTCTTGGTGGCTTTTGGAATGTTTTCAACTGGAATTCAGCTTCAAGAACATCTGCATTATGACACTGGTTTTGGTTTAATTAGGTTAAGCTGAGTTTTGTTTGAAACTAGCAAAACGAGTGAGTATATCTATTTTTTTTTAAAGTGCGGTTCTCCATTAAATGTTCTAGGTATCCCCAACCCCATCCCCTTAAACTTTTATTTGCACGATAAAAAGTAAAATATTTCCTTCATTCCCGAGTCTTGAGTGCACATACAGACGTCAGTCTCTTTTACATATAGCTGTACCCACCCAGTTTTGCGTTGCCCGTGCCTTTCGTATTAAATCCCGCCCAGATAATAATTTCAATTATACAACTTTAGATAACAGCGTTTGAATTTTCTGTTTTTTTTTTTTTTAATGGGAGGTGATACAACCCGTTTTCCTATCCTGCTTATTTTTTACAAGGTGCCACCTATCGGCTCGAAAACTATCCTATTTTTAAAACTGGAACGAACCATACCAAAATTGCGTCCTATCTATCCAACCGTATAACGAACCATAGAGAGCCACAAAATTTCATTAAAATCGGCTGAGAGGCTTAGCGGATCGACAACAGCGCCACCTATCGGTTCCGAAATAGTCCTATCTTTAAAACTGTAACCATCAACCATACCAAAATAGTGTCCTATCTATCCAACTGTAACGAACCATACAAAGCCACAAAATTTCATTAAAATCGGCTGAGAGGCTTAGGGGATCGACAACAGCGCTAGTTCATAATAGTCCTGAGCTGTATATGCAATGACAATCGGTTCTAAAAGACTCCTATCTTTAAAACAATAACCAACCATACACAGCCACAAAATTTCATTAAAATCGTCTGACTGACATAAGGGATCAACAAAAGCGCCACCTATCGATTATAAAATAGTCCTGAGCTGTATACGCAATGGTAATGTGTGGAAAAAAAAAACAAAATTTACTGAAGTTCGTGTGTTTTTCACGCACGCACAACACACACATACGTTTTCCGATTTCACCCAAACTTCACAAAAACCAATACCAAAGATCTGTGAGAGTTTTGATAAAATCAGTAAATTCGTTAAGGCGTGAATCGGCAACAAACGAACACAATTTTAAGGCTCAATTTTTATATTATACAGGTGTCACAATAACTGACAGTTCGTAGATAAATCGACTCAGGGGTTATAAGCGAGCCAGATTAAACTCTATGCTTTGTTTTTACACTGCCAAACCACTCATATTTTATAACTTTTCTGTGAAAAATTCTCAATTTAGACATTTGGTTACGATCTGAAATTGTAGGTACAAAAATAACACCCACACAAAAGTGTCATGGACATTACAGCGACAACATTTTTTATTTTATCATAACAGAAACAGAAACAGAGTATTAGCCGAGTTACAGAACTCTATGGTTGAGATGATAAAATAATACACGTGTCTTTTGCGAATGTGTCTTTTTTTTTTTGTAATTCAATCCAGCATATGAATAAAAGTGGATATATAATTCGCTTGAACAGATTTTTAAAAGGTTTATGCTTCAGTGTGCATTTGACAGGATACACTACACATACTTGGTTCAATATGGAGGGAGCTAAGGACAGTAGGAGTTGTACCATTTGGGCGAGACGAGAGGATTTCAATAACAATATTCTCACAAATGCGGACTATCTACGGCGTTTGTGCGTGCAAATGGTAAACGTTTGCATAATTATAGTGTAGTTTGTAGTTATGACTGCAGATGACGCTATCGACGATGGTTTAAAATTAGATACTGAGAACGGACTTGGTGCGGATCCTTGTAACATTAAGTCACTCCAGTAACTACTGACAAAGCTTTACCCGGCAAATATTAAGTGTCGTTCCTCATTAAAAGACAAATTAAAACGATAAAAGCCAAGTCAATCTCGACCATATTGCACAACAAAGGTTGTCTCCGACAAAAAAAAAAGAAAAAAAAAGAAAAAGAAACATGGCGAACTACATGACTACATCCAAACTGCAACTTGAACCGTCTAAATTCATTTTGTTGCCTTTCCAATATAACTGTGGGAATTTCTATAGAGTTTATTTGAATACTTTTCTTATGTGTACATTGCTCAAAATTTGCACGTTTGGCGATAAATCAACGACCAATGTAGACACCGGCGTTTAAACAAGACCAGCCCAACAAGCTGCTGGCAATTCCTCGTTACATACTTGTTCTTTTCTCAGTTCTCTCTCTCTCTTTCTGTCATTTTTAAGGAGAAGCCAGAAGCACCTTGCCTAGCTACATAATTGTGTAGGTACGTTAAATACCATTGTATAGGTACCTATAAAAATTAGTATCTCTCTACAATGAAGATACTCACCATTTTTGTGTTTCCCCCATTCCCTCCTTCAATCGTGTAAGCACATTAGAATAACCTGCAAACATACCTCCTCAACAACTGAACGTAGCCATTATCAAAACGTCATTATTCGTTCCGCCTCTTTTTATTCGTTTCGGTTCACTGATGCCGGCTTCCATGATCGCTTGGTGTTCTTGAGTATGCCCGCATGATCGCGAAGTAGGTGGTGCCTATTGAAAGTATTCCCATTTGGTATGGCGGAAATGTGAACGTCAATTAGCGACTTCCACCGTTCCACAGGTTGGTTTATGACACAGAAGTGTTACCAGAGTACAAGTATTTTGTAGAATTCGGTGGGATGATATTAATTTTTTAATGTTTTTCTTTATCTTTATTTATTTATTTAAGAAGTTATTTCTTTACGGTGATACCACATTGAAATGAGAAAGAAATTTTATGCGAGAAACAGATTAACACAGCGACTTTGACAGCAACAGCAACAGCGAATTTAGGATTAGCTCTAACGTTGATGTCGCTGTCGATGTTGCTGTGCTAATGTGTTCAAAGTAATTAAAAATAATACATTGGTTCCAAAAAGTTGTCAAAGCTGCTGTTGATGTCGCTGTGTTAATCTGTTTCTCGCATTAATGATTATATTTGCAAATCTCAACAATTGTAGTTCCATTCCTTTTAAAGTCTACCTATATTTTATTACAATTCCTCTATGTGCTGGCAGTATTTGTAATTTTACGTATTTCATTTTTGTTCCCTTTATAGTTGAATTTAACAAAAACAATGTCTAGATCCGTTCGCCCCAAAGCCGTTGGCAAGGTTCTACCAGATCGTGTTGTGGCAGATGCAGAAATATTCGAAAAATTTGCACAACATTACATGGGAATAATAATGTCCAAAAAGAAATTGAAAAATTGTTTACCTCAGACTGAGCTGCGACGTTCTGAACGACTGATGGCCAAAAGGAAGATCAAAAATGAAGATGTTTGTACGAAAAAAATCAAAACTAGAAAAACAAAAAGTTCCTACCGAAAAATCCCATTTCACAAGCTCGGTTTTATTGCACCGCGAGAGAATGTAGTTAAAATTAGCGATGACGATGATTTGGAAATTATTGACCCAGTCCCTGAGCCCGCGAGCAGTCATCCCCAAATTGACAGCAACAACAACCAGGACGTAGCCGCAATTCCAATAGAAGTGGATAGTTCATCGGATGAGGAAAGCGATCAGAAGGAATCGAGAGGACTCCAATTACCTGAAAATGAGAGAGGGAGGCAAGTTTCTGTAAGTTTTTATTTTTTTTTTTTTTTTTTTTTAATGATGTGTCATTTTATTATGTATCCGCCATTTTTATAGTTGTAGACATATTTGGTGATGACTACTCAACCTTCATTGCCGCAGTTGCGGGAATATAAATGAGCAAGAAACTCTCTCCCATTTTCTCTGGAAATGTCAGTCACTAGCAAGAGTCAGATTGCGCAGATTGAACCAACCTCTTTTCGACGGCCCTAGTGACATTTCGGGTAAAGGGATATTAGACATAATCCGTTTCCTCAACTCCACAGGTTTGATAGAGGCACCGAATGAATCACACCCTTAACAATCACCACAAACTAGGTCACACGACACACGAGTCGTGTTTTGTGGGACTACTAAGCGAGGGGTCTCAGGTTTGATTCCCGGAAAAAAAAATCCATCTAAAGGTTTTTTTCCACGGCGTCACCTCTCTCGAACGTCAGACGATCACCCCTGAGCAGTGGTCCCAGATTGAGGGAATCTGCCAATTTTGGTGCTTTTTGAATGGAAAAGAGGAAAAAAGGGGAATAATAGAAAATCTCTGTTAAACATAAAATGTTTAAAAAAAAAATAATAAATTTAAAACCCATTTTCATTACGAATAAATTTCAAAGAATGAATTGTTCATAATAAACATGAAATAAAACATTCCATCGCACGTCTACGTAGGACATTAAGTGTACCTGAATGCATGCACTCAGAAAAGGGGGATTTTTTTGTTGGAATTTAGGGAAACTAAAGCTTTTCCGGATAAAAAAAAGGGGGAAACAGTCTTCCAAGTCTGGACCACTGCCCATGAGTATTACTGTCATGAAAGTGCCTCTCAATTAGCCGTTTGAACTCGATACGAAAATGTAGATCTCTGTTGCGCCAACTGTTTATTTATTTACCCCGTGTCTATTTCTTGTACTTAATTAAAAATAAAGAAGGCTTTAACTTCCTTTAGAGGGTTTTATTAAGAAACTCGGTTTTATGGACCACAGCTAGACATCTATTTATATAGTTTATAGATCTATGGCGTTCAGGTGATTAGTAGTAGCTATTGAGGCAAATTGATTTTGTTCTCTCTTTCTCTGTACAGGGGTGTGATTGAGTGAATTCAGCAACTAAACTGAAAAAGTTTGACAGATTTAGTTTAATGTAAGATTGAAAAATCTCTTATCTTTCGCTTTAATAAAAAAATAAGCTCCAGACCATAGTTAAAAAATCGTTGATAAAAATATGAATTTTCTTACTTACCTACTGATTTTAGCATAATGTTGCCACATCATGTCAAATTGAAGACCGTCATTTTCCCAACCTATTTGAACAGGTAATAATTATTTTACATAATAACACATACCTATAATAAAATATATATATAATATAAATTAAACTTTAATAAAAATTTTGTTGTATTCATTAAGAACATTTATGAAGCTGGTTATTCGCTAAATCAGACAATCGAACAAGATTTAACATCGTCTTCATCAATTCGTTCAACATCGACATCAGTTGGCTACCATAGTTATTCCCATATAATGGTAGGTACCTATTGACATTTCAACACGAACGAAAATTGTTTTACGATAAATTTCAATTCATTCTTTTAGACTTCCCATGAAGCTTATACACAATACCGTGAAACATACATACCAAATGGGGGCATATATAATCGCTATCAGGAAATGCAGATGACTGGAGAGGTATTGCTATTTCTGTATATAAACATCAATAAAAATGGTCTTATGATCAGTTTAATTTTTTTGTTAGCAGGCACCCTACTCAAACGTGTACTCATGTAATGAATACCAACAATCATCGACTCCAGTTTCACTTCCACCACCAGAACAAGCTGCGCATAGTTTTTCGGAGGAATTGCCAAGTAATTCCGCTCATTGCGTGTTTCAAGTAAACCAAATAACAGAACTGACAAGCATTAACGACAGACTAGTAAGTTTAAATTTTTGCACGTATTTGAAAATAGACTAAGTTTATGGCTGTAACGGAAATCGAAGAATACTTATTTTAATCCAGGGTTGGATCTAATCGTGATGAAGGTGCAGGAGACGCTTCGGATAGCAGAAGAGGAGGGGTACATATTTCCGACGCATATATAGATATTCGCAAGATGGCTACCTCGGATAACAATAGTTTAGTAAGTTTAACTACAATTTTCGGAATTTGAATTTCCCATGTCGTATTACACTGGCCAGTTGCAAGAAAATTTGACAAGCTGTCATAATTTTAAGTTTGATAAATTCCATGTAGAACCATCTTGTTTTCACTACATTACTTAGTCACAATAGCACATATTCATTGTAACTTTTCCAACTACAATCTATTTGAAGGCTAAAATAAGCAACACGAGTCTGACAGCTTATTGCACTGCAAGTCTACTACATTTAGCTTAAGTCTATTACACTTTTTTTAAAGTGAGAAACTTTGAAACCAGCTACATTTTATTTTTTGTTGTAAGTCAGCCTTGCGCTCTGTTGTTGAGCAAGTGCAAAACAAAAAATAGTTAATTTATTCTCATTAAAAAAAACGACGCGTACACACCATGTGTCATCATTAAATTTAGAAGCGGGTTTTCTCTTTGGAAATGAGCTGAAATTGTCCATGAATTGGATAAACCCAGGTTTACAGTGTGCATTTATAGTATACGCCAACTGTCACTTGCCAACTGTCAGTTGCCAACTGTCACTGCGAAGTTGTCATTTAATTTTTAAGCATTCGAAGATCCATTATGAGCTTTCGCAAATATAAAGTGGGAACTAAAATGTTTTGTAGGGGATGTTCTTTTTGGTTACTTTCTCGTGTAAGAGCAAAAGTTAACACATCGTGTACCTTATGCCGAAGCGACTAGATCCAGCCCTGTTCGAAATCATGAGCAGAGCAATATAACTAGATAATTGCTAATTACTATTCTTCCAAGCGGTCGAGGGCAAATGAGATAAAAATAACTTTCGTTGTATCAAGTCGATCTGTCAAAATTAAATACGCACACCTTAACCTCCCATTCGGGCTTTCGGCTCCCACTATTGGTTTTCGGTGCATGCATTTAGGTATTTGACTGATGGAGCGACGCTATACCTTCTAAATATTTTTTTGTATGTACCTAGCCTTGAAATTGGTTGTTTATGAACGACTTCTTTTACATACATACCTACTTATAAACAAAGAGAAAAACAATTCATTCTTTAACAAAAGTCTTATTTAAACAGACCCGCACCGGAATATTCTCCATTTACTTTGGCAACAATCAACACGCGTACATAAGCGGACACATGTTCTTTAATTCGGAAGAGGACAATTCTCTATTCGAGCAGCATTTTTCTAACCAGCCTCGCATGTCAAACGATGTGTCCTATCAAAATTTCAACACAAACTACCATTCGCAGCATCATCATGTAAATCAGCCACAATCCTACCAACCTTCGGGACATGAATATGAACAGCCAACTATTAACTATGAAGATCAAAGTGTTACCATTAATAATTCAGGCAGTAACAATGCACAAAGTGGACATTGCAATATGGACTGTTCATTATCACCGCCAAATGTACAAGGCGCCAACAGCAACTATGAGACGATTGAGATTTTAGATAGTGACGATGAATGCCTCGATAATATTGTTAGTGAGATTACATTTCCAGCTTCAAGGGCTGCAACTGACAACCCAAGACTAAATTTAATGTCATTGATGACGATGGTGTCAAATGGAGAGTTGAGTTTAAGTGTAGCTGAGCAAGGTAGAATTAATGCCCTCCGCCCTCACCCCATAAACGGGAATGTTCGCATACGAATTGACTTACAAGAAAACGCCATTGGCAATACTCAAACGGGTATTCAATCTATGGAATGGGATAATTTAGATTATTCGCATGTATTTTCCACAGTAACATACAAAGTAATATATGGGAACACTCCTGGGCAAGAAGCGATTCAATTCAATAACGTGTTTTTTGTTGATGGGAACCAACACCTTTTTTATCGATACATACCCTGGCTCCTGGGGCTGAGAATATGGTATCAACGTCATTTTATTTCCTGGGTGGTTGACTGTGAGGAAATCCAATAGATTTCAAATTGGTTTGCGGGGACGGTATTCAAAAATGTACAACACTGTTTACAGAAGACTAGTGCTCTTAACAGATAAATTATCCCATCCATATACCGTACCTCTGTATGAATGTATGCGCTATATGCGCTAATAGTGGTTAGGATCGTTAAACAAAAATAGAATAGGTGTTTCCTTCTGATCACACACAGTGTAAGGATAACTTTGTAGGTTTATTTACCTGAGTGAGTTCATTTATCTGTGGTTTGCCATTTCCCATTCATCGGACTCCCGCAGTTCTAGTAATGCAACTACTTCTACCTTCTTCACTTTTATTTCGGGTTTTAATTTTAATATTTGAGTTTTAATATTTTCGGCTTTAAAATTTCTCAATTTGACTCCACCCTCTTCGGAAAGCTGGCAGCACTGCAGCACAAATGCCAAATTTCCGCAAGCGATAATTAATGTCACGGACAATAAACGTGTGCGAAAAGAGAGTGGAGAATTGTACCAAGCAATCTACTACAATTACCCACTTTTCCGCCATCATTTCGCAGTAGCTGCGTAGGTACTGCAAAACGAACTTGTGTGTCACTTTTGTATGGGATATTTCGTTTGAGAAGAACTGCGTACCACGCTTTAAGCCCGAATCGAAACAAAAGTAGCAAAAACTTAAGCTCATTTTCTGTCAAATATGTGTAAAATCCTAATGAAAAAGCTTTTTTTTAATATTTTACAAGAGGAAGAGCTTTTTTCTGTAGAAAGTGACGGGATTTATGTGACAGATGCGTGATCTGGCGGAGAGCCTGTTATATTCTTCTTATGTATTTTCTCATAGCCCAAGCTTTCAGCCGCTCCCGCCTTAATTAAGCTCCCATACCAAACTGTCAATAAATAAAGTTAAGAAAAGCATTTCAACCAGCAGAATGTTGTTCGATACCTATACATTTTTAACGACGTTCCTTTTAGACTGTACAGAAATCTCTACAGAATTGTTGGCTTAATTTTACATCCAATAACTTGGGCTTTAAGCTTCAGTGGCAATTTTAAATTGATTGGAAAATACGGAGCTTGACATACGACAGAGAAGTATATTTTTTTTTTTGTGAATTTCTACTTTTATTTCGATGTAGTCTGCCTTACAAGGAAAATTCTTCCTGCCTCCGCTACGGCTGTAAAAGTTTTAGTCCAATACTGTCAATGAATGGAAAAAACCTGCTAAATTCAAATCTTCTCTTATTTAGAATCGCTCTTATAAAAAATTGTAACTTACTTAACAAGCAAAATCTATTTCTCGATTAACTAAAAGTAGATAAGGAAATATGGAACCCCTATTGAGGTATCCGCTCGGAACGGACCAGATTTGTACGAAATCGAAGAAATTCCCTTCGAGATATTCGTTCCGATACAACTTTCGGAAAAATTCTCCAATGACATATAGCGCACCTTGTCGCATTGCGTGGAATCGCGTTATACCACTTATTTTTGACAGCTACGCGGCACATTTTTTCCGAAGCTCTCCGACACCGAATATTTTAATGTGAAATGAACGCGTTTCTATGCTTCATTTATTTTGTTCCGAAACGGATACTTCGAACGCAATTTGAGTTTCAAGATTTGACTTTCGTATCGATACTTTTTTAGGGGTGTACCTATGTCAACTTCGTATTCTATTTTCTACACACCCCTATTACAGTCATCGGCAAACTGCCTCCTAGTCGCTGCGGCATAGTTTTAGGTGCGACGCAATTCGCGCCTACGAAGATGCTCAGCTTAGCTATAATCGTTTGAATTTTCTATTATCGGCGAAAGCTTTTTCCAATATAATTTGCGATCTGACTTGGGGTGGAATTGACAGTCTAAAATTGAGGTTACACTATTATATCAGGAGTATTCCAATTCCATTCGAGTTTGCGTTGAGAACATGTTCCAGGCAGAGACAATAGTTCCAGGCTCTGAACGACATAAATTATCCCTTCTTAACACGGTAAGCGTGTACATTTTCAAAATGTCCAACGACAAAGTATTGGGTTGCTTGCAAAAATCTCTGTTCGTTTAACCAAACCCGAAATAGGCTACCCCGTAGAAACTGTTTCTCAGTCTTCTGTTAAGGATTATCAGCACTTCGCTATGTGAAATGGTGATTTTTGTTCCGTCTGAAGAATCGTTTAATCATAAATTATCTCTATTTGTTGTAGCAGTTAACCGTAAGTGAAATAAGTATTCGAAAGTATTTTATTTTGATTCCGAAGTTGCGCAAACATTGTATGATCGAAACCTAATTATAGATTTGTACCAATTTTGCTGTGCTCTGTTCTAAATTCGCAGTAACTTCGAAAAGGAAAACCCTTTCGGAAATGTATCGATGTTACTTTTTGGTTCGTTATATTTCTTCTGAGTTGTTGGTACTCATGACAGGCTATATAAACATTTTTAATACATAGAAGGTAAATTTCATTCTGAGATTGTTTAAATTGTTTTCTATGTCTTAGGTGTCCATAAGTATTACATTATCTGTGAAGGACTATTCACATGAGCGCGAATTTCGAAATGCCAAATTGTGAACAATTTAATTGTGTTAATGAATTGAAAATCGCAAATCGCTCTCATATGAAGAGTCTTTAATGGTGAAGTAAGATTTTCCGTATAGGTACATATATCTCATATGTCTAGTTGTGTTGTCCTTCCAGCATTTCGCAATAAATTTGTAACAACAATTGTGGAATTCATTTCCGAATAATCTGCAGAAACCAAATTGTATATTTAACTTTTTGCTGTAGGTAATAAATATAAGAAGCGATTTAAAATCATATTTTTCAATTAATGTACCGCACTGTAAACTTACTAGGTTCGTTCGTGTACTTTTTTTTAAACGTAAAATTATTTAAAATTTGCTAAGAAACTGTGCGAATGCGCCCACGTGTTGAGTAAATTGAAAAAAATGAGAGAGAAATCCATTTCCCCTCTTTTCATTTTTTTCGTAATTTTCTACTCGCCGAATTTCGACTTACTCATGCTTATTTTGACATTCGAACGAATAGCCAATTCATACGAATGTCTCTATTCGGTCGAATGAACTTGTGTGTATTTTGATGGACATTCGTTAGAATGGGCTATTCGTTCGAATGTCAAAATAAGCATGACTGAAAAATGAAAAATGAAACCTGACAGCTCAAAAATTTGACAAGTAAAACTCTATTTATTTTCGTCTTCAAAGATGTCGGACGAAGAAGTTTTAATTGAATGTTCTCCTAGAACATATCAGCGCATTCAAAATAGTTTAATAGGTATTTAGCTTATAAAAAATTCAATTCCACCTTATTTTGTAGATGCTGCATTTAAAGAGAACGTTTGTTTATTTTACGATAATGTCAAAATGACATTTCTTAAACTTTTCGTAATAAAACCGGTCAGGTAATTCTCTTGAAATTGAGAGATTTCTCTCTCGATTTTTCAGATTTGAGATTTCTCATTTTTCTATGCTGAAAGTACACGAACGAACCTATAAAAACACAAATAAGTACATTAGTTGTCATGTTTTTCTAAATGTGAAATAGCAGTTATGTTCCTCGCGAGGAATAAGAAATCTACAATAAATGTATAATCCATTAGTATTATAGATACTAACCAGCAAATAAATTACGAATATTTTTGAAAATTTTACTTACTAAGTACCTAAACGTCGAAGAACCAACAATAAATAATAATTGTCATTGTTCATTCAATAAAGCATGTTATTACCGTTACAAAATAAGTACATAAATATATTATACAGAGAATTGTTAGATGAAAGAAAATTGTTCTTCCCGCTTTATAACAGCGGCAATCGTAATAAATATTTCAAAATCAAAATGTTTTTCTTTTTCTTTTTGTGAAATTATGATTCCAATGTTGATGGTTATACAATGCATGTTATTTAAAAAAAATATACCTACCTTAATCTAATATGTATACATAAAACGTAATGACTGACGGTTTTAATTTGGTGTAGGTCCTATGCCCTTGAAAGCGCCATTTAGAAAGTTTGATATTTCAGAAATAAATGTATATTACTCAAGTAGAAATTGTTTTCTATGGATCTGAAATTCAAATTATATTGTATAGAGGTAAGCGAAAAATGTTTGGTGACATTGAAAGTAAAGTAAGTACCTACCTACATTTGAGCTACTATCATTATTTTATATTCAAAGTAGCTTTTTGGGAAGTTTGTAGTGAATTGGGACTTTTTTTTTAAAATGGATTCTTTGAACGTCTAGCACAAAATATCCCAGATGTAGGAACGCTCGCGCTAGAACACTGGCGGCAGCGGCAAAGTCCCCACTACAATTAAAGAAGTGATGCAAATATCATACAAATAATATCTGAATTGCTATTTTATTTGCATTATTACCAATTTTATCACAATTACACTTGCTCGGCTTCGTATTTATTATTATTTTGTAAACGTTTGGACTATTTCATTTGACAGGTCGTTGTTTTTTTTTTATCAATGAGCGGGTAGTTTTACGATAGGTTGAGAAATTTCCCTGAAAGGGATATTTCACAAAAAGCGCTAGACGTCTAGCGCAAATGCGGAAATGCAGTTTTTTTTTGTATGGAGTTTGACATTAATGCGCATAATAAAAAGAATCAGAATGCTGAGATTTTAAGAGCAATAGGTGCAGAGTTCTTTTCTATGAAACAAAATAGTTTCCGGAGGTGGTAAACGGACAGATGTTTTTTCCTTTAATTTTACCGAAACTAAACACATTGCTTGCTTTAAATTTAGATTAAGCTTACCGCCCGGAGTAACTTACCCTAAGTCAGTTAGTAGAGGTCGTTTTAAAATTGTGGGGCGCCACCTGCGGCGGGGTCCTATCTTCTTCTTTCAACGAAACCAAATACTTACTGCTCTTATTATGGCATGCTTTTAACTTTCGCAACGAAATACAGAGTATAGGGCCCAGACAGCTTTCGAAAGCTTTAAGCTAAATATTTCTCTACGAATTATATACGAAAACTAGGCACAGTGGCTTAGTGGTTAGTGTGTTGGACTAATTAGTGCGCAGTCTCAGGTTTGATTCCCGAAAAATAAAAACAAATTCCATTTTCCATTTAAAGGCTTTTTTGCACTGCCTCACCTCTCGCGAACGTCAGACTATGAAAGTGCCTCTCTAATAGCCGCTTGAACTCGGTACAAAATGTAGATCCCTTCCATTCGTCCGAAAAATGAAAAACTCACACAAAACGAATGGTTGTTAGAAGGCCTAGGGTCGTACTGCGCCAACTATTTATTTATTTATTTTCTATAACTAGTGCCTTCTGTCTTTACCAGTGAACACAATAAACATCTCTTTCTTTTTGTTCCTTCTAACGTCAAATTCGCGCAAGGCATTTTTGATAATAATTCTAACCAATTCTAACTAAACATTCCAGCACAATCGGGTCTATCACAGAATCCGTCCTATTCGTAATTTTGCTACAAACCCCGAAAGAACTGTTACAGAATACGTCGTAGGGGAATTTTGAAATTCGTAGAAAGTGGTTTCACTGAATGTGGTATACCTATTCACTACGAATTTCGAAAGCAAAAAATTTACCCTACGACGGATTCTGTGATAGTTATTTTGGGGTTCGTAGCAAAGTTCCGAATACGGCGGATTCTGTGATAGACCCGAATAATTTTTCTTAAACTATTCACAATAAAGCTATTTGTCCCGGGACTCGAGCAGTGTTAAAAGGTCGTAGGAAATTTATTTTCCCTTTCTCTTTTGTAGAAATTGCGACCTGAAAAGGGAAATTTTTGTGGAAATATTTTTTCTTTTTTATGAGAAATGAGACTACCATCAACCGATTAAATATTCTTACTTACCTATTTCGATTTTGAATTGATTTTAAATAAACGACTCAATGACTCGTACTTTTTGTTTCGTCCCAACGCAACGGCACCGACATTCTTTGAATCGAACATTTATCAAAATAAAAACCTAGAAAAGAGATGGCTTTTGGGAAAAAATGGAAATGCTCCAGTTGGTTGATTAGGATGTATTCGACTGAAAAATACCCTCAGAATTTTGTTACAAATTTACACTGCATAAACAAAATATTTGTTTTATATATATTTATTTGTTTTTATGTTAGGTACTATCTTACATGATATTTATTTGTTTTGTCTGTATATATATCTTTTATAGGGCGTTTACTTTTTCTTTAATAGGTATTTTTAAATAATCTGTATTAGAATTGGAAATTTCACCAATAAAATGCACAAAAAGGGATTTTTGTAAGGGTTTTGTTTTTTTCTCTTTTATTTATGTTCTCCTCATAATTAAAAACTTATTTAATACAAAATATGTATAGATGCCTATGCAATCGATATTTGAAATTTTGTTATATTCATTCTTGTAGGTATACAAAGAAAAAAAAATCAAATAAACTATTTTTTCTTACGCAATATTTTAGGTAAATGAACACTAATTAAAAAAATATAACACTCACTGTCGCACATTGCATTCATTATAATTGTTCTCGTCTTTAAACATTCATACGAACAAAACCATGAAGGAAAAGAGTGGAGAATAAATGTACGTTCAAGACTTGTGTTTTTGATTTCAAATTAGTATTAAATATAATTTTGTATAGTTATTTGTTTTACTTTTTTTTTGTGAATATTTTTATAGTTTAATAAGAACCTTCTCTTTAACCTTTCCCTTCCATGTTTCTTTTTCACGTGATAATATATAGAAATAGTAGATAATGTATCGTTTGCTAATTTTTGTTGTTAGATTACTCATAAACTTAAAAGCTAATTAAGGACTAAATTAGAGGGGATTTATTTTATGGGTATAGGGACTTGACGATATATTTTTTTTTTTTGTTTGTTCTATTCTCCTCATTGTTTGTGTTTTGTGTTTAGTTTTGTATATATTAATGTTTCTATTTTGTTTATTTACATTGTAGGGATTATAAATATAATGTGTGTGTCGGGGGCGTATTCCGCTCTATTTTGTTTTCGTATTTAGTTTTCTTGTTTCCTCTGATAGTTATTAAAATTTAATAAATTACCATAATCACATGTTTTTTTTTTATAATATTTGTTTTTAGTAGATTTCTGTTCTCAGTTGCATTTGACATGCAAAAAGATGGTGTTGGTTTCCATTACTTTATGAGTTTTCATCGGTGACATAGATGAATCCCTGCTGCTGAAGAATATTCAGGCGTTTTTCCACAGCGTCACGATCTGAAAGAAATTCGTAGGAATAATGTATCAATTGTCCAATTGTTGGAATTGGAAATGTGTTCTATGCAGCGGAATAAGATTTATCTCTGTAGTATAGGGGATTCAATCGAAATACATCTTGAGATTTCTACAAACAAGGAAATCTCTTGAAGCGCAAAACAGATTTCTTGGACAAATAGGGAGAATCTGTCTCAGAACAGAAGGCCAATGGAATACTTCTTATCAACCGACACTTACGATTTAGAAGTTTAAGATGAATGAATTTACAGATCTTTGTATAAGGTGTATATTCCTCTTGGTCGTGGACGTGGTATTTCGTCAAACAAGCACCTCAAACGTGTGAATATGGACGTAGTAAAATAAAAGTGTTATTTCTTAAACAGATACACTTGTTACCACCGTACACCACTATTACAGCAGACATCATGTTAAAACTCATGAGGTTTACCAATCAAACGAAAGTTATCTAGGCCATTAAAATCTATTAAGCCCCACAAAATACGTCACAGAACACCCGCCCTCAACCTCGTTCTTTCAAAGGTCCACAACGCAGTCCTCGGTCAGATCGGTCCCTACTCCTTTTCTGCAAACAAACCATCTAAAAAAACGTAGTTCTGTGAGGCTACTCTACATGGAACTTAAATTCCAGTAAGCCACACAAAATATGTACATCCAACAGCAATAATACAAAACGTTGTATCCATTGTATGAGGAATTGAATAAGGGAAACCCTGTTGCTTGTTATCCAAAGCATCTATTACTTCAATCAAAATCTGATTTCGAAATGTCCCACCAACAGTTTCATTGTTAAATCCTCACACTTTACACATGTGATGAATAGTCAGATAATATATATCGAAAATTCCCTGTTCCATACAATACTGCATTGATACTGGTGTTTGTCGTAGGTTGTCCGTTAATTTCGATTCATTCATTTACTGTGGTATTGCCGAACACTGCAAAGTGTAGTTAGTGCATGGCGTTCCACATGAAAGATTATTATCCTTTCGTAGACCATAGAGCTACTAAATTTGGATTGCACGTGTTTGTGTAGGGCAAGGGTTGCTACGGAATTAAGCTTCCCCTAAAAGCAGCATTGACGGAAATTTAATATACTCGTCTACTGGGCCGTGATTTGGTCAGACAGGATGCAGTTTATGCTGCCAGAGGACGACGGTAATGAAAGAGCTACAGTAACCATGACGAGAGTGGGGTGCTGGATAATGAAAAATTCCGCAAAATGGGTTGTTGACAAAATATCACTTTCATCTTTCATGTCGCCATAATTTAATGTTGCTTATTTGTCTGGCTTTTTCGAGGTAAGACTGAAGATGACAAATTAGTTGCTGATGTCCAGCTTCTCGGAAGCATTCGTGTGTGCTAAATGGATAACTCGAACGATGTCTGCCTCATCAGAATAGGTGCTTTCAGATATCTGACACGACGGGATATTTGTATGAAATGCAGCCGTGGCTTCCACGTGGCGTAATTATGGTGTAAAGCTGCTAGATGCTACTAAAGTGGTTTATTGGAAGGATGGATGGGAGCTCATATTTCCCGTCGTTGGGACGGCAGTAGAAGGGAGTTAAGCAGACAACGACAAGTTATTGTTAAAGGACCGTTTTGAGCATTGCAACCAGTAAATTAAATTTTCTTAATCAAGTGCGGGACTTATTCTGGTTCGTTGTACGCAGATTGCAGGCACACTTTGTGTACGCTGTCAGACGTTTGCCGGAGTTCGAGAAGTTCTCATACTGATTTACAACGTAACTTGAAACAAGTGATAAAACAGCTCAACTTACATTTATTTAAAAGCATCTTGTCCTGTGGATGATTGCACTTCTGTACCAGCGAATGCAGTAGAATGTGTGCGGTGTTGTATCGCTCAAAGCAATTCTTTGTATTGCTCAAGAGCTCGTCTAAAGCTGCTGCTTGACACTGGAAAGGAACAGATAGAAAAACAGGTCAAGTGAAGGTTCCTCGCAGACGTCCTCTTTAACTTACCATATCAATAGCATAATCATACAGTATCTTATCTGCTGTAATATTAAATGCACTAGCCTTCTGCAACAAGCCCGTTCCATTTAGCCTCTTTGATTCATAGAGAATAGTACGATATTTCGAGTGCATTGTGAGCAGTGCTGCAATAAAAGGTGGTAAGTTTCGTAGTCGTTCAACGACTTAGTTGAGTTTGCTTACCATTTTTAACATTTGAAGACGGTTTGAGGTTGCCACTCTGCAACTGTTTCGATGCCAAATTCAATCCGGAAGACAATAATTGCAGCGCCCTCACCAGCAGTACCAATCTCTCGACTCTCTTGCAATGCTCTGGGGCATGCGGTGGGATTTGTTGTTCGGTGGCAGACATCAACGCCGACAAGGGCGCACACCTAGAATCGGCCACCTCCTGGATGCAGTCGGTAAGTGCGAGGACGAAATTCAACTTGGACAGCGTTTCATTGTGCTCACGATCCATGAGAGTCTCTTCGGACAGCTCGGGTGCACGGAATGGTATTGTCTGTCCATCACAGTTATTTGTGTCCAATAGACTCTGCAGCCCGCCAGTGGCACCCAGCTCGGGCAATGTGAACGCCCGGGGTCCCAACATGTGTGGATGATTGTTGTTCTCACTGCTGCCACTGCCGGCGCTGCCGCCGCTGCCACTGTTGATCACCAAAGTTGGACTGCCCAGGGTTGGAAGTTTCGTCAAGGCCGATGGAAGGACGGGTGAACTATTGCCAGATCGTCGCAATGGCGATTGTGTAATAGCGCCGGGGCTCACCTGCCACGTGCATGGCGCCGTTGGTGGTGGTGTCTCTGAGAGTGATCCTCCTGATGCTGACCGTCGGCGGCTTGGCGGTGTACCAATTGCGAACTGCACTGCAGGCGGTGATATCGAATTAATATCGCTGCTCACAGAGCTACGGTGTTCGGGCCGCTTAACGCTAATCGGCTGAGAGCGTGGAATTGGATTGGGAGCAGCAACAGCTTGCTGTAAATTCCTAGACGCTGGGTTTGAGTCTTGACGTTTCAGCTTGTCGGCGCTGGTTGCGGTGTTGTTGCTATTGTTGGCGGTCGACTGGCGGCGAACTGGTGTCGGAACCGGTTTCGGCTCGGAAATCGGCAGACTGCTCGGCCTTGGAGGACTTGATTGGGGATTTTGGGGCTGCATGCGGATGTTGTGTCTAAAGAAAAAAAAAAAAAAACACAAATTATGAACCAATGAAAGAAAGTTTCAGGGATTGGTCTTACTTCTTTTCATACTCTACGACATTTTGATCTTCTGGGAGATTTTTCGGCACCAGAACAAAATCATCGGAATCTTCTGGACTACTGGATCCACTGTTCGCTTCACTGTCGCATAGGATACCAACATTTGTTATGGTTGCTATGATGGCTGGATTCTCCACCAACGATTCTGTAAGGTTTCATAAATTGTATTAGTAACGACAAAAGAAGCTTAATAAATGAGTTTTGTAGTATATGTATTTAAATCGAATAACAGTTTCGCACTCCTATGTCGTGTATTTTCGGTTGAGAATCACCGATCTAGACGAAGCACTTAAAGCGAACTGACCTCTTTCGGCCCTTTTAAAAAGAACTAGCAAATGTATTCACTTAGGCAGCAATGCATATTTTTACCACATGTTCCCGACTGGGTCAAGTTAATAAAAATCACTCCACACTTATCCACAAAAATAAAGCAGCACGCTTACGTAAACACAAGAGTCAAAGTAAAACTCTCAACGCGGAATATAAATATTTTTTTTTTAATTTTAAACGCCCCCGCGAACTTAGGAATTTCCGCAAACTACTGCCTGTCCAACAAACGCTTTCTATCAAACTAAAAACAAATTAAGCAAATAACCACTTTTTTAGCAATAGACAGATTGTTGCCAAAACCCACACAAAGGCCAGAAGAGAGCGAGCACACTCTCTGGCATCTGGCCCCCCGTTAGAACGCCACACGAGCAAAATTCTCGAAATAGCTCCCCGCAAAGTCAGTGGCAGATTGTAGTTTCAAAACTATTCACACGTCATGTTTCCGACATATTTTTCTCGCACTCTTTTGCGTCGTATTTTCTAAACATAAACAAATAATTTAAAAGTGAAAAAAAAAACACCAACCTGAACTGGCGTTCTTTTCCAATTTCTTTTGCAACGGGCTTGGAGTGTCGGGCGGTGTTAGATTGGCTCCCAGCGGTGGCATATCAACTGAAAAATAAATCGTCATCATAATCTGAAAAAATAAAATATATGAAACCCCAAATTTACCTGCAGTCGGGGGTGCCTTGTGTCCCTGCAAGAATCGATGATTGAAGAAGCTAGCAAATGAAATTCGGTCCTTGGCATTGCGGCGCAACAGTCCCAATAGTAAATCACTCAGTTCCGGTGAGATGCCATTTGGAATTCTATCCCAAACGGAGAGCGAGAGGAGAGCGTGATAAATTTAAATTTATGTTCTAAAAAACGTTCGTTATGATGACATTTACTTACTTTGGTGCCAAATTTGAGTTCTGTTCGTAGTAGAATTTCAATTCATTTGGGGTTTGAGCATAGAAGGGCGCCTTTCCAGTTAGGCATTGATAGACAATGGTACCCAAAGACCAGAGATCTGCTTTGGCATCGTATTGTAGTGACATAATGACCTCAGGAGCCTGACGGACCATATTTATTACAAACATTTTTCATGCACGTGTCAGTGATGATAACTCACCATATACATCGGAGATCCACAGAGAGTAGCTGCCATAACACCATCGTGAAGGAATCGTGCAAATCCGAAATCGGCTAAAAGTGGAAAGAATATTTCTTTGTAAGGAAGAAACACTTGAACTGTGGAAAAGGAATTTACCAATTTTAAGCGTAATTTTTCCAGGCTGTGGCAATGACTTTCCATAACTATGAGAGAGTAGAATATTTTGCGGTTTGAGATCACGATGAACGATTCCCTTTGTGTATAGGGCTTTCATAGCACCAGCTGTCAAAAGAAAAGTTGTACGTTTGTTAAATGGTATTAAATGTCGGAGAAGTTTCTTTTTTCATGTATTACGATGTGATATGTGCTTGGCAGACTTGACACATGTCTAATTAATCTACATATATACGACATTATGGGTCTGTGCCTTAACTTTTGTAGTAAGAATGGAAAAGACTGTCAAAATAGCAGTGGAGGGGATAAATTCTCTCACAGAGAGAGACGCTTTCGGAAAAGTTAGCGAACGCTTTTGAGTAATTTATGAAAAATGATAGATACATAAATCAATTATTAAAAAAAATGTTACGAAAAGTCGTTAAAATGTCTGATAAACTCGAGGAATTTGTTAATTTGCTAAGAAAATTAGTTTTATCATTTATTTTGATGAATCCATTTATGTGGAAGAGAAAAGAGGAAAAAGCGACACTACACATGAAGAATTTCATGGAGGAGATTATTCCCTGTTCCAGCGAAGAAGAAATTCTTCGCCACTTTCGAAAGAATCTAAAGGACAACATGCAATTTTATTTTGCCGCCTATTGATACCATTTGAATACCTACACAAGATATCAACAAATAATCCACGCATATGCCAAATGGGACAACAAATTTCAAATCAGCTGTTAATTGTAAGGTGACTGACAACTTTTCCATTTCTACACCAAGAGTAAAAATTCGTAAGATTCTCAGTGGAGGGGTAATATATTGCTCTCTCGAGGACGCTCTCTTTTAAGAATTTTTCGAGTTAAGGAACGGCACTGAGTAAAAATTCGTAAGATTTAAAAGTAAAGGAACAGACCTTATTATGTTCATTGACTATATAAAAGCTGCCTAAATATAGGTTTCGTAATTGAAAGCTCGCCTAGAATTTCTAGGAACAAGGCTGCATTAGAACAGGAAATATTGTAAGTTGTCAGTTCTCGATATCACCCACACATTTATATATTTTATCAACGAACAAGTTGCGCCCTATTTTACAATATTCGAAAATTATGTACTAGAGTTTAACAACTTTAATCGATTTCAACATATCAGTTATCAGACATGACAGTTTTAAGTAAGTCGTGTGTGTGGTCGTAAAGCTAGCTATTCTTTAATCTCTACAAAAATGTCAGTGGGAAGGATGAAAAGAGGTAGTCTCCATTCATTAAAAAAAATGCGGTTACGTTTTTTTTTTTTTTTTTTTAATTTTAGCCAACTTTATCAATATTCAAAAATCAATGAGTACATCCCTGAACTTTCTGATGCATTGCTTAATCCTGCAAAAAACAAAAACAAAAATTCAATACGCCGAATTGCATCAACAGTCACCCTATTGGAATGAACAGTCAGACGTTGAGTAACACAGCTCTGTGAGTTGAATGATTGCCAAAGGGCATATATTTTAAGCCCGACTATATCAACCAAAAAGTCGTACGTTGTAGATAATAAAAATAAAAATAAACAAATAAACCGCCAATGGATGTCTATAAAAATGGTCAAATCCCTGTTAAATTTTAAGAACCGCTAATGGCTCTGATGTTGCAAAGGATTTTTGTCTTTGAGCCTGTAAAATGTTTATTTTGTTACCTCAGACTGAATAATAATTGCTCGCTGTACGTAAACATGCGTATTAGTAAGAATGCAATATAAATATTCTGTGACGTATTTAATTTAGGGCTCAGGTTTGCTTGGTTTTTTGTCACTTCAAGGGAGAACTAAAATTATTAATGACGTTCATTTACACCATCTTTTACGGCATACTTATTTGACAGTACCAGAGAAAACTTAACGTCGATTTATGACGCTTGCTTTCCATTGCTTTCGGATACAATTTTCGCTTTGTGGCTGAGCTATTACAGAAGAATTGCTAAATAAGAGTCGTAATATAAGGGAATACAATTGTTCGACTATTTTGTGTCAATAGTAGCTTCATTTCGTTAAGTTTTCTGTCACTTTCGCTCGCACTTGCGAAGCGGATGTTATTGTCGTATATGTCGAAATCACCACAGTCAAAAGGCTAGAACGAGTTCAACATATAGCCGGAAACTGGATGACGGGCTGTTTACGCTCTATTCCGACTATGGCACTCAATGTCATCCTTGGTCTAACACCCCTTCAAACACATATTCAAATGGAGGCTAGACTAAGTATTCACCGTCTGTTCCATTCGAACAGCTTTGACCCAACTTTGACTCGTCACCATTGAGTATTCAAGTTCATTCAGCATGCCTCTTGATGACATAAAAACTTCTCCATAATCATCCGCCCAAGGGAAGAATGGGAAAAATATAGATCTAATCCATCACGACTCGACATCATCTGGTACACAGGCGGTTCTAAGATGGAGTCAGGGACTGGCTCTGGAATCTACGGCGAGTCAAACCAGGTGAACTTATCAGTAAGCCTCGGGAAAAACTTATTCATATGCCAGGCTCAAGTCCTTCCATCAACCATTGCGCTAAAATAAATCTAAGTTCTAATACACGTGGAAAACCCATATTCATATTCTCAGGTATAGCCAAGTAGCTCTCAAAGCTCTTGACTCATCTGTCATCAAATCTAAACTCGTGTTAAAAACATTCTCAACCATCTATAAACTTTCTAAGAAAAACCTAGTCATCCTCCACTGGATGAGGGTAACGAATCGCCTGACTCACTGGCTATAATAGGAGCAATCACTCCACTAATCAGACCTGAACCCTTCTGCAGAGTCAGCAGAAAACATTTCAGGAACTATGCCAAGAACCAGTCTCGCATCGAGTCTAACGAGATCTGGCTTAATACAGCTCTTGGCAGAATTGCACCAGAAAAATGTTCCCCAAATGCTCCTCCAGAAAATCACTCTTCTTGATTAATCTCGACAAAAACAACCTGAGAATCCTAACAGGAATAATCAGCGGCCACGGTCACCGCGTGAAAGAACATCTTCACCGATTTGGCGTCTCACCAGATCCCATCTGCAGACTCTGTCTTGAGAGTGACGAATAGGCGGTCATAGCGACAAATCTGTCAGTGAATTGTTTCCCTACGAAAACAATTACAACAAACCAACCCCCACTGATTGGATTCCATCAGAAAAAAAATTCCTGACAGATGGAACAGTAAAGAAATGAAATATTTCAGTGGAATGATTCGGTTTTCTTTTGTGGAATTGACTGTGAAGTTGATCAGAAAAAGTTTCCCGTAAGGAAAAATGAATAAATTATTTTTCTAGAGAATTCAAAGATGCAAATGGCATAATTTTTTGTGATAATCTGATTCTATAATTCATAAGCAACATTTTAAGACCAAGATTGAGTTCAACCATCAAGTTTAAGTGGTCAAAAAAAGCTTAACAAGGGCCTTAGCCAACTCATTTTTAAATTGCATTTACATTTTACTTGGACACTGACCATCTTTTTTGTGTGACGTATACCTACCTGCACAGGGAAAGAGAAATTTCAAAGCGCTTGTGGCGGAATCTTGTACACAAAGTAACGTCATGCCAACTATTTATTTACCTAACTCATCGGAAGGTTAACCATTTTCAATGAAGCAACAAACTCACACATGTTCTAAAATTTATGGATTTTTATGAAGAATCCGTTGGCCAATTTACTTTCAATTCAATTATTAAATTAACGATAAGTATGAGGCGATAGTATAATTTAATATAATCTATCTATACATTTACCACCAGCATATCTACACAACAGACTCTGTTAAGAGCTTAGGCACATAGGCCCAATCAAATCGCCTTAAATCGGCCACACACAACCACAAATTCTTTGATTCAATAATGCCATGATGACAGACAGGTGTCAACATTACATGGTTATCAACACCTTGAACGAAACAATCTCTATACGACAATTCATCAGAAATTAATTAGATAAACACAATTGAAGCATTAAATCCCCAGTATCTTGTACCCTGCAGTGAAGGAGGTAGTGCATACACGATGCATGCCTGCGGGATGCGTATATATAGCAAATGATATCCCAAAGACAAATCATTTTGTTTGTGCTAATTTTATGACTATAAAGCGCATTGAACGAAATCCTGTCCTTCAATAGGGAAATGCTAGGTTCATACGTTAACAATTGATTTATGGACGTGTGCTTCTCCTGTCATCTTTTTCATCGTAGGTATATCTATGCCCATTGTTCTGTATAGCACAGGGCTCTCCCACTGGCTCGGTTTGGGATGTACATCAGTGTATAGTGTCCCACTGAGAAGGTTTTTGTATATATAGCTGCATATTACTCGAGGTATTCTTCACAGAATTGTTTCTTCTGGGTGGTTTTTTACTTTCTTTTTTTTTAACAATCGAGCTCTTAAACTGAAACTGAAATTGACATTTGATCTTTCAAATGTGCTAGAAATGGACTGTGTTTCTTACATTCGTCGATTTAGTTGCCAGTTTGACTGTCTGGAAAACGAAACGAAAACGTTTTCCAATTTTTGACGACCTTTCATTTTTTTTTTTTTCTCACTGATTTTTGTTTTTGATATTATCATATTTGTGGCGACTTTAATGGACGATGCTTGCAAACCATTAATTTCAGCACTTAGTGGCTGATTTTGAAGACCTTACGTTGCGACGAAAATTGTCTGAAAAGTTAATTTTAAAAGGCTCAGGTTTTTATTTAAAACATCTTCATATTCTTTTACCGTTGAATGAGAACTATCTACGCATCAGTGCCTGTTAAAAATGCAACTCTTTTTCGTCATTTTGGTGCAACATTTGATATTTCAAAGGCATTCAACAGAGTTTTCTCAAACACGCCAATTTGATTTTTGACAGTATAATTAAAAACGGGGTCCCGCATCACGATTGCAAATTCAAAGTGAAACCCTTTGGCATTATCCGCATGAACATGACATTCACTTCACCATCACATCAGACTACTGAACTTTTCATTTTCGTTGCAGGTGTGCAAATGACAAGCTTTGACATTTTCGAGGGGACGAAATATGTACCTGGATTTTCCCAATCGATGAATGGAACAGGTGTTTTGACAGATGAAGCTTAAGCCGCATTTCACTAAAACCGCAGTGGAAAAGCAAGCTACAAAATAAAAAAATTAAGGAAAAGAAAAGATCGACTTGTCAATTTGTTGCCACGGTTGCTTATTTATTTAAATTTCTTTACGTTTCCTTGTCCTTCACAATTATGTGGACCGTTTTTGTGGTGCCACCTAGGCACAAATGCTTAACAGATCCCCAAACTGCTTATTTTATAACAAAATACCACACGATGCAATAATGCACAGGCACACACCCCTTTTCAAATTTGTAGGTTAATTTGCTAAAACTTACCCAACTGTATGAGAAATAATCGCACAGTGTCCTCGCTCAAAGTGCCTTGTACACTTAGGTAATCGGCCAGGTCTCCTCCATTGCAGTACTAAAAAAAAAAAATAAAAATTAATAAATTGACAGATGCGCGCGATTCCTGACCTAAATGCACCAGAAATAAACGCATATATCTGACTGATAACCTCCAAACCACCCACTTAAAGTCGCACATCTTGTACTTGCATCATCCGCATTTATCTTATGCGATATAATACTATAATTTGTTGCAACCCCTTTAGTAGACAGTACCAGAGGTATAACGGTGTACGGTTGCAACTATAGCATCATACGTTCCGCACGCACTTGTCCGGCATCTCTCGCACTGCCATAGAAATTAACTTAAATGAACTATTTACATGTGAACACTTATGTGAAGCGCAAACAATCCATCCGGTGACCTTCAAATCAACGTCGCGGCGGCTGCTGCGGCGACACCGAGCACATGGCTGCCCCATAATATCAAATAGTGTGTCTAGTGCAGAGGACTAATGTCTATCATTTTAGTCCCTCCCTCAGATTGGAGGCGATAAAATATTTAAGCATAGGGGACAGTGGCGATTTAAAACTATTTAAAGTTTGATGTCGTGTATACATTGTACAATTGTACATACAGCCGTGGCAAATACTTATCTATCATGGCGGCGGCTTTTCAAAATTTAACCGACTATACGCGACGACTGTCGTCTATTTAAATCACATATAAGTATATACTGTGAGTAAGGTACAAGGGTTTTGCAATTTGATTTCACTCGTTATTTATGATCTGTTAAGCAGCAGATGTATGAGCATGGGTATGGGTATGGCATTCGCGATCAATTTTTGGCCGTTTGTATATTCATTGAATTGAAAAGGGTGGAATTTTGGACGAATTTACATAAGATTTCGGCATAAAACTGCTGCGCTATTGTTGGGAATAAATTATAGGGGGATAGATGTTTTTTGAAACACCTGCATAATTCCATATAAAGTAACGAATATAATTTGAATGGTTAACGCACAAGCCAGACGGTACAACCACCATTTTTGTATCCGCTGAACCAGAGGCAAATGATGCCGATTGATATATGTAATGAATAAAGATTTAATGCAATCCGAGACACTTTCTCAGATTCATTTGAAAAGAGCGACGTTCAAAGATCATTGGCTTCCATATCCTATTGATATTTCTTAAAGCAAAAGATCAGAAAGGATGATCTTAAAACAAACTTATACTTCTGAGTACACTTTCACAGGCCTCAGAGCGTTGCCCTCAAAAAAAACTGGTAAAATCGACTCCATATTGATAGCTAACTCACGGACACCTATAAACCTATTGCTTGTTTTTTAATAATTTGTTTTGCAGGAAAATAATCATTCTATCTTTTTAATCAGCCTTATTTTAGTCATTCACTTGAATAAATAAAACTAAGTGAAAGAAAAACTTTTTTTTTTCTATGAATTACGAATACAATAATTGCCTGCCTCACAAACATCTCTGTTCAGCAGATGATGCAGCTTTTAAGAGAAAACACAAATCACAATCGAACTTTTCAACTCTGCGTATAGCTGTAGCACAAGAGAGCGAGAGCGCAGACCAAATTACCGGAATATTATTCTTCCCTATCCCTTTCCCATCCCTTTTTCGATTTTGTTATTATTAATCTCAAGAGAATATGAACAAGCTTAAAGCTCACGCACACCTTGCCGTTGCCTGCCTTGCACGTTGCACGTTGCACAAATGCACAATAATTCAATGCAATCAAACAGGTATGTTATAAGTTGTACTATAAAGTTCTATACAACCATTCGACCGTAAAATTACAAACAGTGCTAAACTGAAAAACCTACGTACTACCTTTTAAGTCGTGAACTGAACATGTATTCTCGCATAACAAATTTCACAGCTGCGGTGGATGATTTTTAGAAAGACCCCGTGTTTCATGAAGAACAACAAAATACCTACAGACATTTGACACAACAATATGACATGAGTAAGCAAAAAAGCGCGAAACATGATATAAACTTGCAAGAAAAAAAAAGCTACTACCACAATCCGTTCTACACTGTGAGTACTTTTTTATTTTATAACTCTGAGTCTGAGTCTGTCTATGGTATGGTATGGCATTTGGCGTATGGATGGGCAACCATTGAGTAGAATCAAAAAACTGAAATTCAGTTTTTGTTGTTCTCTCATTTGTGGCGGTTGTTCGGTGGCATATTTTTTTATCGCGCTTCACACTTTCCTTCGTATAGAGGAGTAGCTTGTTCGTATATTGTACGAAAATATAGAAGTAGAAAATAGAAATTAAAAAGAACTAAAACGTATGGCGAAACAACAAACGCGAATAAACAATTTGAAATTTCTATCATTTGATGTTTTTGAAGGTTTCTTTGATCTGGTTTTTTGAGTTACCTAATTATTAATCAAAACAAGAAACCCCATAAGAGGTCATTCACAAAATAAGCGATATGCCGCTCTGTTGTAACAATTACAACAAAAAAAAAATGTGGAAGATTTTAATGTACAAGAATGCGGTTTTGACATTTGAACTACCTAGCCGCGGAATCAGAATCAGATATCGAAAAAAGTCGTTCCCTTGCAAACTAAATCAATTTATGAGTGAATTTATGAGTCTATGACGTAAATCAAGTAAGGAAAAGTGACAAACATAAATTCACCAGCATTTTGCCTAGAAAATTATTCCAAGTGTGCATTTTTACCTTTTCGCATGACAGCCAGCTTTACCGGAATTAATTACTTTTCTAACGAACGATCAATGAGTCTCTATCAGTGCATAATTGACTTGACATTATGTTTGGCAGTTGCTGCTTATACATGCCTACCTATCGCGATATTTAAATTAACAGTTAAAGGTCGATGCCATGCGATAATTGTGACTTAATTTGGGTAGGAATTCTATTCGCATTAAGTATTCATTCTGATTCGATTGAAATGTTTGACAACGGAGGGGTTTTGATTCGGTTCCTAAAATATTAAACAAAGTTCAAGATTCAAACTTCACTTTCCACTCGCCCTGATATAAATAAACCAGAACCACCTAAATTTTACGTACTCAATTTGACAATGACACAAATATTTGAAACAAGCTTGACAAAGCAAAACTGACACCCAACGATCTTTGACACTCTTCAACTTGTTGCCAACCATTTTCTAACCAAATAGGGCAAAAAAAAAACCTTTTTACTACATCCTTCTGTGTACACACATTTTCCACATTTTGACAGATGATAATAAAAACAATAATAATAAAACTCCAATGGCATATATTGTAAACGTATACGAATCGCTTCTACAAAGAGCCGAATAAAACAAAAATTGATAAGATAAAGATAATAATAGTACAAGCTTCTGAGCTGCCTCTCAAGTCTCAATTAATATGAATGAGAGGAACAACAGTATATATGGCTATGAATGTTTGACACATGTATACCATACGGCGAGGATTTGACAGCGGTTATTGAGGCTGGTGGAGGCAGCAGAAGCAGTTTAGATTGTGATTGTACTTGTTTCTCTCTTTAACATTAAATCGAATCTTGCTTTTATTTAATAAGAACAAAAAGAAACAAATCCAAGTGAAGTGCTGAATAGTAAATTTAGTTTGCAGTAAATAGAACGCGCCAATATTATCTAACGTTGTTACTGCGATAAACGCGAATAAGTGCGCTCCCAATCATGACAATAATCACAAGTGAAAGTTCAGAGTTCAATTCAATTGAATAAGTACTAAACAAAAAAAATATATATATACATATTAGCAAAGTGACAGGCACAACACCAGCTGTTGCTGCTAAACAGTTACGTAAAACAAAGACAACAGCATATAAACTAACGAGAAACGGTGCACCGCCGCAGCAGCAACAAAATGCACGTCTACTACAAATTTGGATTATTTCTCATTTTTATACTTTCTGTGAGGTAATAGTATGAGCGTGATCTTAGTGATCAGTGCGTGTAGCGTTTGCCCCTTATCAAAGTGTCATTTGGCTGTTTTGAGAGCACAGTATAATAGTCTTATGTTTAAAGTGCACTGTAGGTGAAGCGATAATGATTTATTTGATTATTTTCAAATTGGGTTTGTGTGTATTCTAGTTTTTCTGAACAAATGATAAGAAACGCAGAGATGTGTTTAAATAGACCTTCTGTCAAACCTGTGTATTCGATGGTGACATCGAACTAAAAATGCTGGTCGCTTGACACGACCTTGGTGGACGTCGCGTTGTAAAAAAATAACAAGAAAAGGTTATGAAAATGAACGACCGATGCAGCATTCAACGGATGAGTGTACATTGAACTTCGCCTGCGTGGAAATTGTATGCACGAGTAAGTTGTAAACCTGCAGATAAAAAATAAAACCGGTTGTAAGAGGGGCAAATGATATATGGCTGAGTAGCCATCACTGATATTTCAATTCCCTTTCCGGGGGGAGAATTTGTAATGTCATACCTACTCGATGGGTTAGTACACGTTTTTGACGTTCCATAAACAGTACCGACTCGATTTTTATGTATTTATATACAAAAAATCATCCTCTATGGCCAGATGAGGTTTCTTTTGAATTCCAAAGCTGTAAGAACTTTTAAATAACAACTCAAGCGCTTTGCATTAATAATTCATTACAATTCACCTGGTAACTGGCACTTGAACTACCAACGCACGGTTCAATTATCTCAGTTGTGAACAATGACAGATATGAAATTGTTTTCATATCTTTATAACATTAAATATGAGATATAGCTCAATCAGTATGCGAAGTTTGTTTTATTTACTATCTACTGCATACATTTGGATTTACACTTTAATCAGATACAGGGATGACGTTCAATTTTGACAGATGACGTAGGTATAGTATATCGTATATGGAATGCGTTGATATGATTCAAATAAATTTTTTATTCCATCATTCATGTAATTTATATCATTTCCTGTAAAAAGGCAAATGGTTTACCACATATTTTGACAGAAACACTATTCAACAACTGTCAGTTTTCCGTGCGGTTATTACAGTGGAATACAAGATCACTTTGGGTGTTTGTGATTACACTTTTCCTAGAACAAAAACGTTATTTCAGTGCAAGAAGAACAGTTAGTTAAATTTAAAGCGAAAACATCGTTACCATCTCCAAGCGAAATTATTTGACAACCACAAATTGAGGGGTCCTGCAATTGATTCCTACGATAACTTATGTTAAACAGAGTTGAATTATCGTAGCCAAGAGTTCAACCTTCAATGTTGATTGAAGGAAAGAAAACACAAATGGTGGTCATTTAAAATAGTCAACTGTCAGAATGTATTTAACGTAGATATATATACGTGCACGCATGGAAGATAATGGAGGATAAAAATCGTACATGACTTCAGTCAATCAGGAAATAAACCAGCCCACACCTTCGGAGTTATCGCCATAATAAACTTTGACATTCACCATAAAAATAGCTGTCATTGGCTAGAACTGCCAAGTAAAACTCTGTCAAAATTTTTTTTGTTTTATCTGTCTACGAAACTATTTGGTAACTTTCCCATATAAACACTGGCATTTTGCCATAATAGCCTGCCACGACGAACACGCGAACAGTCCTCTTTTTTATCCCTTTTTGTGTGGATTTCCTTAAAACAGAAATACACTTTCGCTGCCAAACAAGGAATTGCGTGATCAGGCACTATTATAACAGAAGAAGAAAAAAAAATGTTTCTCTTGTCTATTGTCCACTCGTATCCTTTGTTTCAATAACCAAGAAACCAAACACATGTGAAAACCAGTCGCGAACGAAAACAATCAATGAAACCAGTTTCGCAAATATACATTACATTTATGTATATATGTATCGATGTATTCAAGAAAACATCACAAAGGTAATATGTATATGGCTATAATGTGGGTCAAGAGCAACGAATAAATTCGACTGGATTCGACTTTTTTATAGTTGGGGTGCAGTTGAATGAATAATATTCGTTTCGCACGACATCTTTGTGACAGATGACAGTAGATTTTCATGATTATACTTTATCTCTTAAGTCAGATAAGTTCATAATCTAATAAACGATAGTGTCCACTGTAGCCTAACAAACAACTCATGCAACACGCACCTCTCTCACCTGTCATTCAGATAACTTGACGTTTGCTTACCGCCATTTAGATCTAATTACCGTCTTATTGCTTAATGTGACTAACAATTTTAATTTCCATAGTTCAAGCTTCAAGGTAATTTGTTAAATATTTCGATTTCGCTTCAATGAGGCTATAATCTCCAATTGTGACTTACATTAAAATGTGACAGGAGTCGTAATATGGCGGACTTTGAACTGTTGATATCATACTTCATACAGTATAAATATATGACAGACAGCTCAGCAGTGATACTTCACAAACTAATCAGTTGGAATAAAGACTCGTTTCCCTTTTTGCTTTGTTTTGAACATTTTGCACCCTTAATTAAATGAAAGCCGCAAGAAACGTCGTCGTTCAATCTTTGATTTCGTTTTAGCAATATTGATGGTTGTGCTTCAAGCGGACTCTGATCCCATCAAAGTATTTTTGTTTTTGTATTATGAATTATTTCTGATTCGCTTAATCGAAATGTGTTGTTGTATCGCAAAAAGTTGGTGTCAAGCCGTAACAAATAATGACTGTTGTTGCTGCGTGCAGATGAGTCACTTTGGTTTTGAAAAGTGCTATACCGCAGTGTCGCGGAAGTATCCGCCTATTCGCTGTCAAGTACTTTAAATTGCAACGATTTAGGGATTTGAAACAGATACTCTGTCGCAGGAAAAAAAAGTAGAAGAAGAATCATTAAGAATGCTCACTTCTTTCCATGCCTATGAGTCTATGACACTGAACGAACGGGTAGTGACAGCTGATTTAAGAGGCGTGCATTCTTTTGACGGATTTCCGGGATTGAGTGCAATCACACCAGTTGTGGCTCATTAGACAAGGTCATTGGGATTTTTGCCATGGTTTGCACAGAAGCAGAAGCATAAACTGACATTTATTAATTTCACAATAACAGTTGTGATTGTGACATATGTCATTGGAAAGATAAATTTTTGACTTTAACCGTCAAATCGATAGTTGATCGAAAAGACGGTTTGACGGGGAATTTTTGTTTTGTTCATAAATGTAGAACAAAATTTATTGTTCATTTAATGCCACCAAAGTCTGCAGAACTTCTTTAAAGGAAAATAAAATCAACTCAAACAGGATCAATGCCAAAAATGACGTATAAGACACGCGCATTTTTATGTTGGTTTCTACAGCTTAGCCAATGCATTCCGTTTGAGCGTCATAGTAACTGGAATTCCATAGTAACAAAGGCAAAGTTCCACTTTCGATTTATTAGTTTATAATCCCTTTTATCGATAAACAAAATAGCGCATACTTCAAAATGCGGTGGTAATTCACTTTCTTCTTTTATTGTATCCATCAAAGAAAAACCGTTTATTGATAAAGAACAGTTTATTTCGTGCTTTCAACCCCTCAAGTCCAATGTTCAATTGCTTTGTACTAAATTTTCATAGCTAAACAAATTTGTTCTGTGACGAATCGAACAACGCTAAATGTGTAAATATTGGCACACAAAAAAACAGGCCACTATTTGAGTGAAATTTTGGTTTATTTACTCAATGCTTATGAGAAAGTATACGTAATGTAGGCCCAACCTAAATGCTCATTCATTTTTATCGGCCTTTTCCTCTAATAGGATTTACTGCTTAGTAATGTGCATACAAAAATTAGTACCATGTACACTTGCTGATGACGAATTTTACGTGTTTGAAGTGTTTGGGTTTTCAAAAAAGTTATCGTTATCATTACTCATCCCTGAAGTTCACCACAGGTGTTCGTTGATTGCAAAAATAAATAGAAAAAGATAACGGTTCCAATTGCTATATGTGAACCATTTTCTGAAATTGTATTTGCCACCTATCAAGCAGTCATCAACGAAAGAATGGAGAGAATTAAAAAAAAAAAAATAAGTTAACCACACACCTGAGAGAGATATAGGTTATCGAAGCTCGTAATCGAATTATGACATTATGGGGGATTACTTCATATATAGGAACACTTTGCAGTCAATAAATATGTACAGTACACATAAAACCGCAGGGAAGGCTCTCTAGACAGTAATAATAAATTGTACAAGGTTCATTTACGTACTGAACTGGCAGTTAAAAAGTGTTTTTACTCATTTTGTATGAAATTGGCACTCAAAATAAAATGAGAATGACAGATGTAAGAGTGAAGTAAATGAATGGAGCTGTTTTTCACAGCCAATACATTTTATTAAATTTTTTGAAATATTTCTTGAGATAAGTAGTCGAGTTTAAGCCTCGATAACAAAACCACCAGAACCTGGTGACATATCTCTGAAATCAAACACAACTGGATGACAGATGTCAAATTCTATTAAAGCTATTAAAATTCTTACAAATTTATTCAGAAAAAATACACTCAAGACAAATCGAAAGCAATATTTTCAACCTGTCACTTTCATTCTAAAAAGAAAGCAATTATAATGACACTTTCAACGGGGCAAGACAGCAAACTCAAAACTAACATCTCTAACCCTTCAGTCAAAGCTACAGCAAAGCGCTTCCAACCAGTCAAAACAGCACCTACGATCAGTACGATGACGACTATGAAGATTACTATGAAGACGATGATATGTCAACAACAACTTCAGCGAGTGCAACTAGAAAACCAGCAGGTAAACCAATGCTGGCAGACTTTTTCGACAGCGCTATGAGCGACTCGAATCAATCGATGGGCACGCTAGGTAAGTCCATGAACGAGACCATTCTGTTTGTTTATCCACAGTGCCTATCCTTCAATAGATCTCCCGAAAAGAAGTAACGAACTACCAAAATGTCCCACGGTATGCATTTGCCGCGACGATAATACAAACATTAACTGTTCCGCTATGGATTTGACAGCTGTGCCAACAAATATTCCCCCAACAGCCTTAAAGCTAGATTTAAGCCATAATAAAATAAGTGATATCCCACCGGGAGCGTTTAGTAACAACACCAAACTGAGAGACATCAATTTGGACGGAAATCTACTAACTAACATTGACAAAGAGGTAAATAAATCAAAAGAACCTCCATTTGTAAATCATTTTAAATTGTATTTCTCAGGTTTTCAACGGCCTGTCAAAATTATTAAATCTTTCACTGGCCAACAACAAACTGACAGAAATCCCACCAGATACCTTCAGCGAAGCAAACGATTTGAGTGACTTGAATCTGAGCAATAACACAATAGTAATACCCAAGGAGGGCTCCTTCCTCCATCAGCCGGCTTTGAATAAGCTCTTGCTAAGCAACTGCAGTTTGACAGAAATCTACGATGAGACTTTTGCAAATTTGAGTAGTTTGAAAACACTCCGAATGGACTCCAACTACTTTAACAAGGTATTGGCAATACTTTCATTAAGCTTTTATAGTGTCGCTCTTAAGCTTGAGCTTTTCTTTCTCTTTTTCATTCGGTAGAAAATCAATACTAAAGCTTTCGAACCACTAAAATACCTCATCAAGCTGAAACTCCCCGAACTTGAACAGACCAACATTCAAGAACTGTGCGATGTTCTCCAGTCTATCGACAATATAAGCCTCAAACGCTTCGATATTAGCTGCTACGAGCTGGTAAATGGTAATCCCTTCAATGAGAGTCTAATACTTGCCACGGATGCGACTATTCCAAAGCCAGTAACAACAAGAAAACCGGAAAGGAAAATCGTGCCAACAAAGTCTACAATTGCAGGTTAGTTTGGAAAAATCAATTGAAAACTTTGTAAACTTTTTCGTTTCGTTTCCATCAGTAGCTTCCATACCAGTTGTGAAAAGCGTCGTCAAAGCAGCTGGGATGACGTACACCTACGAGCAAAGTTCCAATATGACAGATAGACAGATAGACGGAGAAGCTGCTGCTGCCATGGGGGCACAGCCGACTGAATTCACATTGACAGCCACCGCATCAATAACAACCACAGAGCAGGCATATCAAGTGCCCATCTCGCAAGATGCTATCAATTACTCCCTGATAAGTGAGAGTGCTGCCACTGAAACAAAATATAGTTCACCTATTTATTTGGATTTTTTTCTTCTTTATACAGGTATCATCATAATAGCCGTCATTGGCCTAATTATCGGATTTATTTGCCGCAAAGACGTCGGCGGAATCAAGACGAAGTGCTGTCGAACGCGGAAACCGCCACCGGGGGACCAAGTGAGGCCAGCTGAAGAAATTCCACTCAATAAAATTGGTTAAGTCAGAGATCAACGTGTCTTACATTAAACACACACACACACAAGAGAAAAAAAAAATTATAGGTTAAGTTGGAAAAGTCTATTGTCCAGATAGGCACAATTGAGTTCTCGACGACCAAGCCAAGTTAAGAGCGATTGTATTTATTATATAAACCTACTATTTTTTTAGTATTTCCTATTTCATTTTTGTATGTTTTGCGATCAAAAATATTAGTATATAAGAATTCTCAACTGATTTCAAATATTTGTTTCTTTTTGTACTTGGAAAATTCCAAAGAAGAACACTTCTAATTGCTATCGTTTCGAATTTAATTTATTGATGGATTTGAAATGTATTTAAGTTAAATTTAAAATGTCTGTTGTAGATTGTAAGCTTTCTATGCCAAGATTATCATAAAACGTCAATGTGTTCCGATGGAAAATATAATCACAGTTAAAATAATTTAAGGAATATTTCATGTAGTAGAGTAGAGTTTATTCTTCAAAGTCTATTATAAGGTGCCTAGTCTTAAATAAGTAACCGTAGTGTGCTCGCATTATATTTTCGCAAATATTACTACATAAACAAAGAAAATTCCTGTAGGATGCAACATCCATTTGACATATGAAAATAAATTATAAACAAAACACTACAAATATAGTTAAACGAAAGTAAATGTACTGACTATTGAAAAGTTCCTCTGTGTCATATGACCCCATAGCTTCCGGCTTTGTCCCTAATTATCGTGTACCTAGAAAGAATTAATCAATTCAGCGTATTTGCAATTAAAAATTAGTTTTCCCCACCACAACCACAGAGCTGAGCGAAAATGAGTATAAAAATGCAGTAGCACCAGTTAACATAATGCAATTAAAATAAGACAACGGATTGGATTCAATGTTTTACCTAACTTTCACCTATAGAAACGACGTCATCACTAACTGAAGTCTTTGCAACTGCTTCGTAACATCGTTTAAATGATATCATGCGCTGGTTTTAGCAATTTAATTGCTTCGGTGAGATAGATTACTATAAGTACTGGACAGCTTTCACAAAAATCGCTGAATCGCGTGTACATACTGTCATTGTAATAGACTTTTTTTCCTTTTACCCAAACCCCAATATCTAGCCATAGTCAATCAAGTTAGTACAGGGCAAACATTTTGCTTGGAAAAATGATTGTTTGCTGTTTCAAATATTTCCATTGACCTGGTTTGAATTTTCCAAACTCCCAATGACGACGTTTTTAATATGAAATTATCTATTGTGAGCTTAAAAAAAGGTTAAGGCTAAGGGCATAAATGATTTTTGGCTAGAAATTTAATTTTGTCTTTATTTCTTTTACGGTCAAAAAATTGACGGAAATACCGCAGGTCTATTCCTTTACTTTTGAAGTGAGTAGGGAACTGGCAACATATGACGTGGATCTATTACATCTGTTCAGCATTTGCCTCTATTTTTTTTTTTTTTTTTTTTTGTAATCGCGTTATTTATTGCTTAAGCTGTTTTAAGATATAGAATATTTTATTTGATGCATGTAACGATGTTAAAAAGTGAAATCTATTACCAACGTTTTGCTGGCAATAGTTTCCTTAAAAAATATAGGTAGGTATCAAATCTGTTTTGCCAATCACGTAGATTTTATCGGCAATCTACTACTTTTGTTTTCTACACCAACATTATCCTCTTAGTACCTTGGTAAGGCCTGCAAATACTGACATGATTGTAACAGTGCGGTGATGAAGTTTCGCACAGAGATAACAAATTACGAAAATGTAGTAGATTATAAAAAATGACAGATGGTTTTGTTTCCTTAAACTGCAGTAATAAATATACGTCTGATAAACGTAAAGAATTCGTTAGTTTAATAAAACTATATATGTATATAACTTGTAATTAATCGAACGAGTTTTTGAATGACTTCGAGTACTTATGTCCGGAGAAGTTTGTATTGGCTGAACTTTAATACCCGAGAAGAATATTCAGTATTTAACTATCTGCCTTCGAATTGAGTTTAAATAAAGATGTCCTTTTCAATTGCAAGCCAATAAATAGGAAAACAAAAACTACCTGTCACCTGTCAGGCATTTGACAATTTTTTTTTGTTTTTGCAATTTGTACTAGAAGAAATGACCTGAGTAAATAGTAGTTAAACTTTCAGTGGTGTAGTGTATCTTATACCCTTCTTTGCCGTTCTTTTATAAATTTGTAGTGTTAGGCAATTATAATGAGTAAAAATTATAAGTCTCATTTCGCTTCATCGCAATATTGATAGAACTTTTCGTAAAAGCACGTTATAACATTGAGTTGATTGCAGCAACGAATTTTTTTTTATACATATTTCCTTTGCGAACTGTGTCATTTCGTATTTCTTGTTCAAGTTCATTACTTTATTTGTGCGCCCCCGCGCCAATCAGAACAGAAATAGCACTGTTCTCCGCACGTTGCCTACTGTCAAAAGCACATTCGAGCTCCGGGCGGAAATGATGCAAGTATAGGTACTTACAAAATGTAGGTATATCGCTAGGTCAAAATTCGGCAAAAACTCATACGACCCGAAGGTCGTTGTTCTGTTTCAGTAACAATAATTCCGTGAGTATTTCGAAATTTTGCAAAATTCCCAACACCGGTAATAAATTCCCCTAGTTTATAACCCATCGTGATTTTCCTCATAATAAACAAGGAAAATGAAATGAAACGTAGAAAGAAAATAAACACGATGAGCAGTCAAAAAAAAACACCAACTTGCTGAAGGCGTTTTCGATCAAGAAAGTGCATCTACGCTTTCCACTTGCAACTACTTTGCCAAAAAATTAAATCTATTAATATGCTGGAAAACCAAAGACGAGTGCTCCTGCCTATGCCTTTGATGGGCTATTTTAAGCAACAGCTGCTGCCATTTTTTAAGGACATTGCTCCGCGGAGAGTTTCTAAAAACGATTGACGATGTTCACATTTTGGCGAGTGTTGATTTTATCGTAAATTGCGTCTAAAAATTCGAAACTCAACTTTCCATCTAATCATGCGGTTGGTCAACTCATTTGCCTATTCATAAATTCAGAGATGGAGCCAAGAGATTCTCCACGAATGACATGGCCATCTCGAAATTGAAATAAACATCACCGTGATTGTGATGTTGTGATTACTATCAATAACCATCCGTAGGCCTACCAAAAAGAATTCGTCCTTAATCCCAATGCCATGTAAAAAGTGACGGACGAAAAGAAATCATTAAACCACACCCCCTAGAAGAGCTGCTTTGGGGGATTGTGGTACCTGCGTGAAAGTTGTCGACTCTCTGTATGCAAAAAGTTCCTTGAACCGAAACCGATTTAGTCTTTGTTTCAACATTCCTTCCCTCAGGTTAACGAACGCTGTCTGTTTTGTTTCCTTTTCCATCCCGAAAGCGATTCCAGAAAAAAAGGAGAACATTTCAAATGAAATAACTTTCTGCACAGTGCACACACTTAGTATAGTTGGCTTTCGCTCAACTCGGCGAATATTTAAACCACTGCCAGTGCACTGCCTGCCCATTATTTTGTGTTTACATTTCGCAAATCCATTTGTACATAGTTTATGTATTTCATGGATACCATGCAGATTTGCTTTTTATTCCTTATTACTAAAGCAATTTCAACTCGGCGAAAATCGTAACAAAACTTTGCCGCATTGCATAAATTTGCAGTAAGAAGGGTGGATAAATGTTCACTCGCATAAGATGATACACCCCGCAGAGGGTGTAAATACAAAAACCCAAAGAAAACAAAGAAAAATCAATAAAGGACGTATACGTAGAACTAACATCCCGAGAGTGTGTGGATACACATACATATATATAGTTTTCTTACCTCCATAACAAGATTGACACAGTCCTGTGACTCCTTGCAGTCCAACAAAGCGACGACATTTTCATGATGGAGTTCAGTTAATTCCTTGAGGATTTTTATCTCCTTTCCGAGGAGATTTTGTGTCTTGATTAGACCCTTCTTGGTGATGCACTTGATGGCCACGGGGAAGTTGGGTTTCTGCAAAGAGAATGGTAATTGATTTTAATTAATATCATTATAAGTGAAAAAGACCGCCTACTCTTAGGTAAATTGGCGGAATAGTGATGAACTCATGCGATACTTTAATTGGAATTCTTTTCACTGAGGTACACAATCGCGTGCACGAAACAGTATGTCAATGCGGGACGTCTGAATAGGGTTCGCTAATCTAGATTCATTCAATTTCAGAACACTATGCATTGAATTCCATTGGCGCATGTGAGATCGTCACACCACGTGCAGTTACCTACGTAACTCCTACATTTGTCAGCGTTTCGCTTCAGAGAGAGAGCGAGGTTTTGAATTACTTACAACCATAATTGACGTAAAGAAGCTTTGCCTTTGGTATTGCTTATCTATATTTGACAAATTGTTGCATTGTGCAACACACGACAAAACAATATAACTGCCAATACAGTACAAACGTGTTCTCTATTGCGCCAACCGCGCTTTGTTGTCTACAGCTATTGCTTGGAGCGCATTTTCTAACACATTTCGCTGCGTAATTTTATGTAGAACGTATAATTAACTTACTACGACATAATTAATGTACATAATCAAAGCGATCAATTTAAGATAAATTCACTTTAGCCTTTCCTGCTGTCAACTCACTGAGTTCCTATCTCAGCAATTCTTCACGGAATTAATATTTAATTTTGTTTACTTGACTTTACACACATTTCCGTGCGAAGAGTTTGTGAGCGTTTTTACATAAATGTAGTTGTCCACAATGTAAACGTGAGAAATTCCACATTTAATAAGGGGAAAGAAACAAGCGTTTCATATTGAACATATATCCAAAGAATAATTGTCAAGTTTCAGCTTTTCAATTTCAGTTGTGATCAGCGATGTCAACTAAGGCTTTTTCATGCCTTTTATGCATTTTTTCATTAGCTAAGGCTTTAAAGCTTGTTTTGTTTCAAAAAGGCATCTTTTAAACTGACTTTTTATTTTTTAAATCATTCTTAAAAACTCTTGGCCAAAAAGAATTTTATATGTTACCTCGGTCTTAAAAAAAATTGTATCCACCTTGAAACTATGCAAATTTTCCGAACACTTCCAGTAAGTGGAATAAAATTGGAAACAAATTTGAAAGATGTCTATTGTTTGTTTTTTGTTCGTTACTTTGCTACGGCGGTTTTTTTTTTTTTTTTTTTTTCAAGAAAAAGTTTGTAGTTAAATAAAGAAAGACTTACTTTTTTTACAATTATAAACTGATTTTGTCTTAAAATTTAGAGCTCTGTTCAAAAAATTATCACTTTTAAATGGATAATTTAAATGATTTAAGTTTTTCTTTGAAATAAAAATGGTTTTTGCTTATTTTTTTTAATATTAGTGTTTAATTTTTTATTTATTGTTTCACTCTCCCTAAAAAAAAATATTTGAGGCATTATTTTAATTGACAAAGGCATCTTTTTTATCAAAAGTAGTTGGCAACGCTGGTTGTGATGGTTAACCAACACGTCCAGCAAATTATTTCAAGTCGGAAACTCCTGCAGGCATTTTAAATCAAATCCCGCTATTTTTTTTACTTTTTCTGTGATTATACTTTATTGTCATTTCTCAGTATAACTATGAAAAGAGAAAAAGAAGTGGAGCAAATTCCCCATTCATCACAGTTCTTCCATAATGTTCCATTCCAATCGTCTCAGCAATATAATAGTGGGGGTTGGGGGATATTCAAGTGGGTATCTAGTTCAGTAAATCTGACAGCTGGCTGATTTGATTTGTCTCAGTTTTGATTGGCCTCGATCGACCACGTGTACAGTTTTTTTTATTCAGTTGACGTTTATGGAGGAGTAGTCGACGGATCCAATTAAAAATTTAGCGACTGAATACTAAGTTGACAGTTCGTATATGGGGCTGACGTATTTTAAGTGACTTTACCAACAAGCAACAAATCTAGTACAGGGTAAATTATAGTCCAGACCAAAATATTCGACTAGTCTTTAGAATGTGCGCAGCGTGATATATGGACCTGTTCGCTCACACATAACTACCGAACCCCGGTATCCAGTTCGCGCGGAGAAGCCCTTAAATTATTGTCTCGTGAGGTTGGTAAACGTGTGCAAAATTTTGACTGCGCGTAGATTGCTGTGGAAAAAAACAAAACACACCAGAGTGGATATATTTTTGTTTCTAAATTGACACAAGTCACTCCAGAGTTGACAAAAAAAAAATCATGTGACAGCAAGGACTGTGAGTTGATATATTTAGATAAATTTAAAACTCAAGTGCCACCAAATTTTAACTGCTCTCAAAAATGAAAGCGTTTTGGATAAAGTGTGACAGAAACCTCGCTGTTCTCTGAACGTAGCTGTCACTGAAGTTTTTTTTTTCCGTTTTTCGATTGGGCTTTTTATCACTCATCTCAATTTTATCAAAAGTCCATACTTCTCAACCAGATATACAAAAATTAAAATAAAAATATAAAAAGAACAGGACCATCTGTCACTATTTGCACGTCCCAAGGGAGTATCTTTGAGAAATGTATAGAGGGCGCGGTACTTTAATAATCATTTTGAGTGTCCAGTCTAAATTTTTCGAATTCACGATGGTGAAATTTTCCATACAAAATTACATATTGTGATGAGATACAAAATATATGAGGTTGAGGTGAAATATGATTATTACTAAGGCCCAGAGTGTACAGTTATTTAGTTAATTTATGACCATCCTCATATAGAAAGTGTTGGTAAAGACCTTTGCTTCCCCGCGAACATACGCTAATGACAGGAGCTGTCAGAATTAAGCTTAGAACCTTTTATTAGTCCGTTAAATCTTGACAAATACATTCAGCAGTCTTAAATAAAAAAAAGCAGGCTAAAATGCTTGGTTGGCGTTTTGCTTGTCTTTATTTTGGAAAACATTTATTATGACAGCTAAATTTAAGCTCCAACTGTCACTACATTTTAACAGACGCAACCATATGAATGCCAGAATGCAAAAATGCAAAAGAATTTGTATAAGGGCTCAGATTATTTATATAAAGAATTACTTAAAAAAAGAGTAGATCTTAATGAGCTTAATGTTTCTTGCTTAAATATGGTTTAGTTTAAAAATATCAACAATCAACTTAGGTCAACGTATCCAAGTTAGACGTTTAGTCAAATTTTCTCTCCTTTTTTGACTATATAAAACGTAAGAGCTTCTCAATTAGCCGTTTGGAGTCGGCATAAAACTGTAGATCCCTTCCATTCGTTCCAAAAATGAAAAACTCACACAAAACGAATGGTTGTGAGAAGCTAGGCCTAGGGTCTCTCCAGACCTGTTGCGCCAACTATTTTTTTTTTTTTAAAACGTAAAAAACCCAAAACAATTCCCACTATCAACATCTCCGCTCGCGTGTGTTATCGATAACCTACAGGGCTACAAACTAGAAACTGAAATAGATTACATAAAGTTGAAACCTAGGACTAACCCACTATAGAGCCTCCAAAACAAAAACCTTCTTTTGGCATACGAACTCTCGCTTTTGCACAGAATGAAACAAAGAGCTGATAATAAATAACAAGCGCTACCTCATCACTTTCTAAAATGAATTATAATTGCTAAAATCAATAACAACAAAAATACAAAATACACAAAAGATGTGTGTGACTAATGACTTAAACCAATGCGGTCGCAGTGACATACATATCTACGACGGGTATGTGATCACGGATCAGTCACAGGAACTAAAGTAAACAGATCATGACCCCGCCGCCATTATAAAAACAGACACAAGTACGAGCCCAAAGTACAAACATAAGCTGTGTGTACTCACTACTCAGTGTGAGTTTGCTGTCGTTTCCGGGGAGTAGGCATACGAAATGTATGCGAAACTGACGACCTCCTTGGCATCACGTAGGTCTGGTCAAGTCCACTTTCGGTCTTTCTTTTCTAACCGCACCTAATTGACTGTGCAAATTGCTTTTCTAAATTTCAATTTTATGAGTTTTTTTTTTACGTTGTTTCGCAATCACGACTTTCAAAGCTGTGGCAACGAAAAACACCATAAACACATCTAAATCGGATTCCAAGCGCACACAGTCCAAAACGACAGAGTCGGCGTCATTAACCTTTTGTTGTTTGCAGCAAGGGTGATGCGCACTGTTGGCACCATCCTCTGTCCCCCGGTCACACATCATGTACGATTTTTGTTCACATACGTATACAATATGTGACTGATTTGAAGTTCAATAAACAGCCATGACTTGAGCCATGTGAGTGCGCGGCAGGATCAAGAAGATCGCCTTCCAGATCAGCAGCAACTCGGTGCAGACACCGGTGATAACAATGTAACGCCTTAAGAAGTAAACAGTTTTCTATTTTTCTCTTTCTTTTTTATTGTTTTCTTTAACGATAAGACTGAAATTGCTCATTTTCTCGACTTGCTGGAACAATGGCGGTGGAACAGGTTTTTCGAAAAAGATTCTATACGCCTGGGTCTTTGACACATTACACTGGCCACGGACGTTCATAATGGTTCAGAATGACATTTGCTATTATTGTGAAATGGCCGCCAAGACGCCGAGATAAAGATGCTCGGCTATGGGCTTTGTACCTTCAGTGAACGCAATAGCCGCATTTGTTGCGTTATCATCACGTCGTTTGGAATAGATAGTGAACGGTTATCAGCGGAGCGTGCAATCAAATCGACTTGTTGTTTGTTTTACCATAGGAATACGTTCTTGCCTTGATTCTGTGAAGTAGTTCACCCTGTTCTCAGGGTATATATAAATAAACAGAGCAGGCGAAGTGTGGCAGCTTAACTTTCTTATAGTTCTAAGTAGGTTAGATCGTAGGTCGTAACTACGAGTGTCTGGCAATTTTAATGATTTGTTTTGGTAGGCCTAACTAAACTGGTTGTTGTTGGCACGTGTTTCAGCAGACTTGATTACGTTATCTTTTTTTCGCATAGTAAATAGTTTGCAGCGTAGTTCGGCAAATAGGATTCCAGGCAGGTAGTTGCTGGTAATTCAAAACAGTCTGATTAAGATGTCGGTTATTATGGTGTAATGAGTGAGTCGATTAGCCAAGAATAGGAGCTGTTTTTTAATGACGTTTGTTGGGTGACATCATCCGTTGGCATTTCGAAAGAAGTGTGCAAATAGACTGCATATGTTGTGACAACTTTCTCTCGAGAAATATATAGCTAGAAGTAGAAGCGATTGCGTGATGTAGAGGTGTAATTGTACTGGAAAAATACACCAGTTTTTCGATAAACGGAGGTTAGTGACAGACCTCCTATAGAGGCATTATGACGACAAAACAAAACAGCGGGATGGAAAGCTTGCACCATGCCCACTATACTTGGTTAAAAGAAAGATTGCCTGATGAATGAAACCTCAGTAAATTTTGCTCCGATATACAAGAAGCTAAAGTCCCTAAACTGCGACAACTATAGCGGCATCATATGCCCTTAAAATACATACGACATTCTGTCTGTTGAACAGTGAACGTCTGAAACCTTGGTTACTAACCAGTCGAGATTAAGTGCAACTTAGCAAATATTCACAAAATAAGAAAGAAGAGAGCCCATGAAGTCGGTTGTCAAAATCTGGCGCGTATGCGAAAATTGGAACAAAAGCGGCACAAACTGGGTTTTGTTGTGAAACGGAAGCATGACCAATGACCAGGTATACTATACATGCTGTAGCACCCAACACCAAAAATTTGGACGGAACGACATAATACAAAAGACAGGTTTCACTTTAGGTATCTAGATTGAGGTGGTCTGACAAAAATACATCTCATACGAGAAATCAAGTCTTGGATTGAAGAACATATCCCCTCCCATCATCCCAGTCCTGCTCTATGAACAGCAACAAAGCTGAAAGTAGTTCATTCAAAATGCGCACTCAAGACTTAAAATCCCCAAAACAAACGTATCAATTAGCAGCAGAGTTCGTCAACTCGTTGGCTTAGCGTTCGGTATGAGACTAGTTCTCGTATTCACGTTGAACTGTCTAACAACAATTATAATATACATAACAAAAGTTCAGTGAAAAACACTAGCGTGATCATGGAGTAGGTAGGTATGACATCATCATAAAAACAGACATATTGTCAGCGTTTCTTTAATCGCATTACTTGATTCCCCTTAATGTTCACAAACAAGATCGGAGCGTATATACCTGCAGACAAGTTTTTAGTGTGTGTATGTACGCATGTTTTGTGTTCATGTTTCACGTTCTGTTGCCATGGAAATGCTATTCAGCACAATTGGATGAAGGAACTACGGTCCTTAGAAGTAAAAGGTTCTGTCAAAGCTATAGTGTGCGCAGCAGCGCAGCTTCATTTTTCATAAAAGAATTGGCAACTCTGTTATATAATGTGGTCGTAAGTCGTACAATGGGCACGTTCAAAAATGTAGTTATCAGAAGTCGACCAGATTGGTCGTCACTTTTCCTATCAATCTCGTAAACGAACTGCCAGCTTAGGCCTCAGTTTTCAGTTTAAGCCATTACGTAAAATGAAATCGAAAAAGTTGGAACAGTAAGAAAATTTGTTTTTCGTTTTTCACGGTCGTTTAGGCGGTCGTAGCAAGAAATCTGTCAGAAAAATTGTTTCCAGATTAGTTTCCTAAACCACCACTGATTGGATGCCACCAGAAAAAAATTCCTGACAGATGGAACAGTAAGGAACTAAATATTTCAGTGGAATGATTCGGTTGTCTTTTCCGGAATTGACTGAGAAGTTGATCAGAATAACTTTTTCGTACGGAAATATTAATAAATTAGTTTTAATTTAAAGATCATTTGCTTATTTTCTTTTTGATAAACTAACTCTATAACTCATAAGCAACATTTAAAGACCAAGATTGAGTTCAACCATTAGGTTTGAGTGGTCAAAAAAATAAAAAGACATTTTTTAAGGTTTCGTTTTACGTATGGCTATTACTAGGGCCTTAGGTGTCAGTCAAGAATTTCTTAACTACATTCATCAGCTACGCCTCCATAGACGACAACTGAGAACTGAAAGAGCTGTTCATTTGACCGATCTAAGCCAATCAAAACTGAGATACATCGAGTCAGTCAGCTGTCAAACTTTCTAACTACATACCTACTTGAACGTCCCCTATAAAGTTGTAATAAGTTAATCGCCTTACCCCCTTATTTATAAAAAAATGTGCACAAGTAAGTTAGTTAGCAAACGTCAGATAGCATATAAAAATTGGACATAACGGCTGAGTAACAAGTTGATAACTTTTACACAGTAGTAGTATTTAACTACAAATTAATAAATAATTTTGCTATAGTTCGTTAACTGACAGATGTCAAAAAGCATACAAAAACTTGACCCAACTCCAGTGTAACCGGTTGGCAGTTTTTCACAAATCACTTTTTAAAGCTGGAGTTGGTATTTTTGGTACTTTGTGGAGTTGCTGGGCAGTTCGAACAACAATTTTTAGTCTCGACCTTAAATTTACGAAAGCCCACAATTGCCAAATTTGTATGGAAAATATAGCCACTGTGAACTACTAAAATTTAGAGTCGTATGTATATTAGTGACACATATTTTTGACGTTTAAGCCACCTAAAATTATTTCTAATATGTTAATACAAGTTGATGCGAAATCGACAACACTCGGTTTGCTCTTTTACTTTCTGGTGCAATCGTCAATATTGGCATTTGTCACTTTTCTCTCATTGCGAGAGAATTCGCTCATCGAAATGAAATATAACTAAAAAGAAAGAGAAGGCGTTGAACCACAAATTTGAAAAATGTGAGTTTTTCCTAGGCGGGAATATTCGAAAAAAAAATCAGTAGAACAAAGCAAAAATTAATGTTTAAGGCCAAGATTTAAATTGCTTTTACTGCGTAAATTAAAAAGTTCAATTATTTTGCTTCTTACTTCTATTTTAATGCTATACAAGCACAAAATTTGAATGAAATCAAATAAAATGACAGTTGCAAATTAGCATTTCAACGATTTGACAACCATCTGTCAGCAATAACCAACTAGCCCAAAGAAATTTCCTGTCGTTCTGTCATTTTGGCTATCTTCTGCCCAACTTCTGCCCAACTTTTACAAAAATGTCATTCCCAAAAAATTCAAGATAAATATCAGTCACTGTCAAAATTGAAACCATTTTTCTTTGCTTTAATTTTTGTGATAATACTTTTTTCAACAGCCCTGTCATGACGAAAAATAAAAAGTATATAGATTCGAGAGTTATTCGAATCAGACCACCATTGCCGGGTGCCTTTTCGTCTCTCAATACTAAGGCTAGCTTCTCACAACCATTCGATTTGTGTGAGTTTTTCAAGTTTGAAACGAATGGAAGGGATCTACAATTTAAAGCCGACTCGAAACGGCTAATCGAGAAGCTCTTTCAAAACAGTTATATTATCGGATGTTTGTCAGACGTTCGCGAGAGATGGCGCAGTGGAAAAAAACCCGAAGTTGGAATTTGGATTTTTGCGGGATTCGAACCTCGGACCCCTCGCTTAGTTGTCCAACACACTAACCGCTAAGCCACTGCGACTACCTGTCATGACGAAGATAACCAATAAAAGTAATAAACGCTGTCAGACTCCCGTCGGATTTAATAAACTAATGTGGTATTCGATTGGGCGCTCTCAGAGCATTTTTTGCTCTCAAGCACTTTTTATGTTCGTTTGGTGAAAAAAAGGAAATTTTTTCAGATTTCAGAGCGTTTTTGCGAATCTGGATGTTTTCTCAGATTTACTCCAGATTTACCAATGCAAGTGTGTTTGAATTTAACAACTGGTGGAGTTTGTTTACGTTTTCGTGATTTTTTTCTACAGCAAAGAAAGGCATTGCATCGGTAGAATCTATTTTTGTACATTATTTATGTATAGTTATTTACAAATCAATCGGGAAGGAAATTTCGAATGTTTTAATATTAAATTTAACCAGTGAATGGAAAACGCTTTGGAAAGTGTCGAAAGCTACATAATATGTACACATATTCGAATCGCACGAATATCAACACAAAAAAGAGCAAGTGACATTTTTATGTTCGATTAGCCACACGAAATCTGAAATATGAGAGCGAATCTGAATAAGCCCAATGGAATACCACATAAATATACAAACGTCCCCATTTTATTTTCTGATCTGTAATTAGAGTTGTGCGAGTCAAAAGAAACGTCAACCAAATGTCATGTTTGATTGCATGACACTCATCAAATTGTCAATAGAACGCGGAAAATGTTTTTTTTTATATTGAAAGTGTTTATAAACACGTAAACATAATTTTTAATACTATTGTTTTCTTTAAATTGTATACCTATTACAGTTATGAACATGGCCATTCAATCAAAAAAAAAAAAACCCCTAACCTAACAAATCAAATCCAAACAAAGCCAACTCCCTGTAAATATACACGCACCCTCACCCCATTAATAATTGAACAAAATTCCATCCCCCGGATTTGGAAGCACCATTATCATCAGTAAAATAGCTGGGAATGCATTTTATTTTTATTTTTCACTCAATTACATAAACCGAAACAGAAGAACACAAGGGAGCGGATAAATACCTTCCGGTGTACACAACAGAGTAGATATTTTTAGGTGCACTCAGGGGGGGTGTTCGGTGTACCATGTTCACTGTACCCTGTATCATGCGCTCAGTTTACAAGAGAATTGTTAAATCATATCCAAAGTTAGTAGGTACACTTTGCGACGCCACAAAGTTAACGGAAGGTAACTGAAATCGATGCAAATGATTGCATCAGCTGATTGCTCAATCAGATAAAGGATGGCACAAGAAATCGGAGCACAACTTTATTGTAGCGACTAACGATGTTAAAAGTTTTGAAATGTCGTATGCACATGCATTGCACCGGCATAGGTACATGCGGTTGTGGCTTTACGTGTAGCATCAATGAAAAACACGAAGAGAATGCGTGGCGTCTATAATTGCTGTTTTCACTTTATAGATTTGACTCAGTTGTCAGTTCTCAGTGACACTGACAGTGTTGTACCAGGTTCGTGAATGAGTGAAGGACAATCTACGAGTTTTTCGACCAAAATGTGTATGTAAATATAAACACGAAGCCTTTGGTTGTTTTTTTTTTTTTTCGTTTATCATTGCGAGTCTGTGTCTACAGCTTAACGGGTTGTTATAATAATGTTTCTTGTTTATATCGCTGTCGTCATTAAAGTAAAGAAAACCACCTACTTTGGCGGGGATATTATATTGGTCACGTTAATGAATTCTTTGTGGTATGAATATGAATTTGTTACATAGGGCTCTTACTGGGTTGTGTGGATAGGAGTTGTTCACGGCAAAGTTGATGGAATCAACTCACACTGAGGGTGAGGACTTTTCGTTACCTGAAAATATGTTTGAAGACAGGCGTCAGACGAAATAGAAACCTATTTCTCCTTCATTGACTTTTGTACCCAACAGGTAGAAGGAAAAACAACCTCACAAAAGCAGACATTTTATAAAAAGGAAGAGAAAAAAAAAGAGCGTAAGCTAGACCCAATATTTTTGTTCATTAGTCTTCAGAAATATCCCTACGGTTTTTACAAAGAAACAGAAAACCCTAAAAGACGGAGAATCTGGAGCTGCAATCGACATCATAAACGAAGAACAAGGCTGGGATCCATTGTTCAATTACACAGTGAAAGCACTGCGCTACAGAGAACTTAAATCATAGACAAAATTATATTTATTTAAATGTCAATCTGGTAGACGGCCTTCGGCCACACCAAAGAGGTGGTCCCAATGGAAAACGAGTTCAGACACCTTTTTTTTGTAACATTTATATTAAAATAAAGTCAACTACTACTACTACTAGCTACTACTTATGATTTCTTAGTGCAATGGCGACGTAGAATTTTGTTTCTAAATTCTATCTGTGCTTGGCGAAGCCGGCGGGTTCAGCTAGCGCTGTATAAAATCCATTTAAAACAGGAAGGCGCGGCAAATATGTGTAGGTATGCTTTTTGACATCTGCTCAGCTGAGAAAACTATCTTCTAAGAGCTAGTATTGATTGGTTGGTTGGTTATCATATCCCTGTTACTAGACAGAATAAACAACTACTACCTTTGACAATAATGCAAAATAAGTTGTCTCGAAAACAGCTTTTAAAACGTTTAGGTAAAGGGTTTTTCAACAGGGACGCTACAAAAGTAGAGCGACAGGGACAGCAAACGACGCCGAATTTCTTGCCGCTCTTTTGACATTTCTCTTCAGTAAGGTTTGCCATTTCATGATGGAAAGATATACGACCCAACAACGAGTAGAAATTATTAAAATTTACTACCGAAATTCGGAGTCAGTGGCCTCAACGTTAAGAGCGCTACGTCCAATTTATGGTCGTCATAATCGTCCTAGCAGATCAACAATTGAGCGTCTAGTGGACAGATTTGAATCCACAGGCACAACAAAATGTTCCCGTGCCAGTGAGACAAAGAAGTGACCGTAGTGTCGAGAATATTGCTGCCGCTGAGGCTTTAGTTGAAGAAAGCCCAAATGTGTCTCTCACACGTCGTTCTCAAGCGTTGGGCATCTCTGTGACGACGCTTGACCACCAGAAGCGTCGTATGTTCGTGAATTGGGCTGAGCAACTTGAACTGAACTTGAAAATGATTCGGATTTTCATCGAAAAATCATCGTCAGCGATGAGGCTCATTTCTGGCTGAATGGCTTCGTCAATAAACAAAATATGCGGTATTGGTCAGGCAGCAATCCACACGTACTCCATGAGTCATCATTGCATCCCGAAAAAATTACGGTTTGGTGTGGTTTATGGGCCGGCGGCGTCATTGGGCCGTACTTCTTCCGTGATGATCAAGACCGGCACGTTACTGTGAATGGGAATCGCTACCGTTCAATGATAACCGAATATTTTTGGCCTTAATTGGATGATATGGACTTGGAGGACATGTGGTTCCAACAGGACGGCGCCACAAGCCACACAGCGAATGTCACAATCAATTTATTGGAAACCAAGTGGAGAACGTGTTATCTCACGAAATGGTCCAGTCGCTTGGCCGCCTCGGTCGTGCGATTTCACGCCGTTAGACTATTTCCTGTGGGATTACGTCAAGTCAATGGTCTATGACAACAAGCCAGCCACGATTGATGAACTTCGTACGAATATCGAACGTGAAATTGCAGCAGTATCGGCCGATTTATGCTTGAAAACCGTCGAAAATTGGGTTCAGCGTCTGGACTTCTGCAAGCGTGCCCGTTGTGGCCATGCAGTTCCATACATAATGGCATCGAACGTACTTTCACAGGAATAAAGAATTTCATTGATATCCAAAACCGTTTTTGTTTTATTAAAAAAAAATTTTGTAGCGCTCTTATTGAAAAACCCGATATATTGTGCGCCTTCCGCCTTCTCACTGTTACAAAGTATAGTGCTCCGTCTCATTTCATGTATTTGCAATAAAACCTTGAAGAACTACTGAAAATGTGCCTAAAACAAACAAGCACAGCAACAACGAACATCCCCTGAAAACCAGAAATGGCCTAAATAAAACGTTTTGTTAATAGAACATCTGTCAAAAACAACAGACAGACATTATGAAAGTGCCTATCAACGCAGGCAATCAAAAAGAAGCCCAAAAAATGAGGAAAATTGCAACAAGCAGCAAAGGGAATAGGGTATACATTTTCTATTTTTGGCAGACTGTCGTCGGTTGCCTTTTCTTCCCTCTAGTTTTGCCTCTGTTGTCTGTACCATACTGACGCATCTGATCAATCCATAGAAAGTTATTCCTTAAAATCACAAAGAAGCACATGTAGGCGAAACCGTTATGATGCACTGTGATGTCTCTGGGCCCCCTTATCAACAACCACAAGTCGTACTTCGTTTGACCTATTTATTTGTTCCATTTGTTGTTGCTGTTTCTGGGCAGAGATAGGCACAATAATTTTAAGCTATTTCTGGTTCTTTCATTCGCCTGAATACATAGGTGCGTCCGTGTACATATTTGCGTATCTCATTGATTAGCAAACAAGATATTTTTCTACTACGCATTAACCTGGCCATGTGTACCACAGTCTCCTGCTCCTGACGTTACCCAAACTTGTAGTGTGGTGCCGAGATATCTAAACGTAATTTGCAAAATCGAAACAACAACAACAGCGGCGGCGGGGAGGCCACAACAAGCAAGTGAATAGAATTTCAAGTAGAACAGTGTTTGAAGTGTCTCATAATAAGTTTTATGGTTATTACCTTGCGATGTCTGCCTTTGTAGACGACAGCGAAGGCCCCATGGCCCAGCATATCTTTTGTACTGTACTCATAGTCCCCGACAATATTCATTGCATCGATCCGAGTTTGATTTTCATAGACACACTCCTTTGCCCTTTCACAGTTCCTGTGGATATTTTTGTTTTACACCAATTTGCCACTCCTCCCGATCTAATTTTCTTATGTAAAAGAAACTATTTATTGTAATTGGCAAAGATAAACACAATTTAGAGAAAAACTTTTGTCACTTATAACTAAAAAAAAAAAAAAAAAAACTGCTGTCAGCAATTGTTCACTTGTTTCACTCGCACTTTAATCTCACGAAATTCCTCACGAAAGTTTCACAATTTCAACCAACTTTATTTCCTGATTTTAATTAATTAATTTCTTCTTTTTTTTGCTTCTTTTTGTTGCCTAAAAAACACACACACATGCAAAAGGAATAAGAAAAAGAAAAGATTTTTAAATTTCACACACCACTTTAATTTTTTTTTTCTTTTTTGCTTCGGTCGAAGACTTGTTCTAGCTTATCAAAACGCGTTTGTTTGACGTTTCCTTTTATGGTTGACGTTTGTTTTTGTTTTCCCCCCACATATGCAAAGCGACGAGTGCGTTTGTGTGTGTGCCCGTGGTTATCGCACTCAATCGATATTTAATTCAAGAGCGAACGAGTTTCGAGTAGGTACTTTTTTTTTTCCTGTTGGGTATTGGGGAAGTGGCGTAGTTATGAAGAATTTGTCGGATTTCAATTGATGCGCGTGAATTTATTTCGATCACTTAACACTCGAATTGATAATATGCGAGGGAGAAAACTCTGGAAAAATCAGTTTGTTACAAGTTTTTCCCAATTTTTTTAAACAAAGCGAATGCAATTTCCTCGGCAAAATATGCGATTGACCTCTCAGTTCTCACCACGGCGAACGATTGGATGGGTTTAAGTTTTGTTTGCATATTTGGTTGGTCGCTCTCGAGTGCGAACGCGAAGGAGTGCAATGCCAGTTGAGTTTGAGTATACAGAAAACAGAACTACGAAGAAAGAGAAAGGAAAGTGGGTTGTGAAGTTGGAAGCGGTTTATATTATTAGGACGCGTGGTAAGTTTGGTACTCTATTGTTGTAATTCGTGATTGAGTAATACGTGACTGAATTTGTTATTCTTTTGCTTGTAAAATCCACAAACTTCAGTTGCGTATGGCTCATTCAAGGATGCGGTAATTCTTCCCCTGGATTCCAATCTTTCCGCTGTTTAATCTGCAGCCAAAAATATTTTAAGAAACATTTTTTCGCTAATACATAAACCTACTTGTAGTGCGTTCGTTTTCTCAAAAATGGTTAGTTATATTACAATTGAAGTCTCGTACTCCATTTCTAAATCATAAATCTAATAAAACCGTTCTGATTGCACCATACCTTTCTCTCCGACTTGACTTTTTAAGGACTATTCACAAATGAGAGCGAATTGCGAATAGGCCAATTGCGAACAAATCAATTTACCAGTATCTATGAATTGAAAATTGATATTTTTCCCATCACAAAACCATTATATTTAATTAATCTAACACCTAATCTAAAAAAAACTAAATCTTAATTGATTTAAACAGCTAAATTAACAATTAAAGCAATTTTCCCGCGAATTAAAAATTCTTGCCGCGAAGGCGAACTGTCACGCTGTGTCCAGCTTAAGCACGGGCATTTTTTTGGCGTGCGATGCGATTCCCCTACCCACTGCAATTGTTTGCGATGAATACGTGTGTGTCCAATTAGAGTACGATAGTTCGTTCATGCGGGTTCCACTAACAATATTTTTTTACTGTATAAAATAGCTTTTTTCAGATTTTTACTATTGGAATATAGTTTCCTAAATAATAATGTTGAGAAATCTCCATAAGATATATTTCGTTTTGTATTTCTGATACAAGCTTTCAAGCGTGTTCGCAGTTCGCAATTCGCTCTCATGTGAATAGTCCCTTACTGTCACAGCGTTCATTAAACACATAGAAAATATATTGTCAAAAATTAATCGACACTTCACATGAATTTATTTATTAAAAAAAAAACACTCAGCGGTTTTATTAGATTTATGGTGAGGTCACTATAGGAATGCAATCAGAGACAACAATTCTAAAAAAAATATTAAACATTCTTCTTATAAAAATGTATATTCAATTACATCGACAAATATTAACTCACACGGAATTTTCATACATCTGAACCGAAATTCGCAACTTGACGAGGATGGAATGTATTTGGAGTTGGGGTACTTTTAAGCGTTTTAAAAATCTTGTCAATAGTCAGCTTTGATTCACCCTGTAGTCCGTCTATTTCAGTGCCATGATATTCCGTCATCCACTACGCCTGTCGCCTACAACGAGAATAGTATTTGTTATTTGTCATTTCAACTTGGTAAATAAATATAGGTAGTTTGTTTATTTAACAAATCTCTTCAAATTGCCTTTTTCCAATAAAATGTAAATGTAAAAGCCCTCCAAAATGACAGATATTGGTAAGCCGTTCCGCTTGTCCCCGATAATCAGTTTACCTATTAACAAACTCTTCAGAAATCGAACACAAAGGCCAACATTCCAATGCATCGTCTGCATCGTCCGCATCACGTCCCCAACTCCTCAACGAAGCAATTCCCACTGATAATCTGATCAACGGCTGGCAACGTATTATGGGTGTCCTCGCCACGCAGCTAATGTCATTTCGACGGCAAATCCTTTGGAATCGGCGACAAACAATTCAACGAATCCGCAATCGTCAGAGAATCCATCGAATCCAATATTTTCAGCGGATAATGAACATACAAAATGAATTCCTCATGCAATTGCCCATCAGTGCAAGTCCAACAACACCACGTGAGCCGGACAACCGTTTTTGGGAAGGTGTGGTACCTAGTTACACAACCGAACAATGGTTGAATTCATTCCGAATGTCAAGGAAGACGTTCCAATGGATCTGTGAGCAGTTGGACGATTCAATGCGACCGAATGGAGCTTCTGTTCCTCTAAAGAATTTGATAAACCTCGAGAAGAGAGTCGCTCTGTCGATATATACACTTGCCACGGGAGAGGACTATCGTGTGGTGGCACAATTGTTTGGCGTTTCCAGGACATCGGTGTGCAAGTTCATGAAACGCTTTGCGGATGCGATTATCGAGAAGATGAGTTTATTTCTGATTACTATGCCGCAGGACGAAATCGAGTACGATGTCATCCGACAGTCGTTTCAAGCGGCTTCCTCAATGCCGAACGTTGTGGGTTGCATGGGATTTTGTTTGATTCCAATCAATCCCTCTGCGGGAAATGTCGAGGTGTACCAGAAGCCGAATGGTGGGACATCAATAACAATGCAAACACTGATAGATGATAAGTTATTGTGAGTACAAGGGGTAAGGCAGCTGCAACTGTGCTAATCGACTGTTGTTGTAGGTTCAGGAAGGTCAGTATGGTGCCCAACGCTCCCACTATGTTTTCGGAGTCTCCCGAGGAACTGATTATGGTATGAAATGTTTCATTGTTTTCTCTGTGTCTATCTTGTTGATATATTCACTGAGTAAACTTTCCATTTTAGACAAAATCTCAGCACGTAGGCAAGCGTCTTCTGCCCAGTTTTGTGGTGTCGCCGAACCAACACTACCCTCTCAGTTCATGGGTAATGCAAAAATATCGTCAGCCACAGACAGCGCAACAGTTTGCCTTCAATGAAGCCGTCGACAATGTGCTCGTGTTTAAGGACAACGCGTTTATGCGTCTTTTTGGACGTTGGCGCATCCTTCAACGAAAGTACGATCTGGAAGCACGTACAATAGAAGCTATCACCTTGGCCTGCTGCGCCTTGCACAATCTACTCGAGGAAAACGAAGATGGTTACAACGAAGAATGGGCCGACACAGTAGACACCTCCAAGTGCAACCCAATTTTCAGCACAGAGAAGAGGAAAGACTTCAAGCAAGCGATCAAGATGAGAGATCACCTCGCCAGCACAATCTACTCCTTCAGCGGAACCAACGGCAGAGACAAATAAAAAACAATTTTCAGTTCAAATATGAAATATTTTTGTATTTTCTTACAAACTCTCAAACACTTTTAGTACAAACGCTGTGGTGGTCCCATCGACGACTTGATGTGTAGGGAGCGAACGTTCTGCCAGTGCTTCTTCAACAGCGAAACCAAGAAATTGATCGACAAGTGAATGTTCTGGACCAACTCATCGGGCTTCATGTCAACGTGACCAACGGCGACGGACAGACACAACACCTTCTTCATTTGGAACTTGATGGTGGCCTTGACCTCATCGATCTTGCCAGTCATCGACTCCTGGTGGGAAAGGAGACCGGGGAACTTGCCAGCCTTGTTCAAACCGGGACCCAATAAACGTGGGATCTGCTTGATCAATGACTCGGATGCCAAGAAGGCGTCATAAGACTTGGCCAGCTTCTTGACGAGTTTCTTGTTCTTGTTCAACTTCTTCAAAGCTTCAGCATCCATGCACTCAATATTCTGTGCCTTAGCTTCGTCGCAATGCTGCTGGTCGCCAAGGACGCACACCTTCATCTTTGGGCGGGGGATGTGCTTCAACCTGTAAAAGGAAACAAAATTTTGTGAAATTTCTACAAATGACAAAACGATTGCTGACGACTCGCTATGATAATCAGTGAAAGAATATATCCACATGGTTATTTAGGATAATACATGCAATCTGTTTAACATCATTTGATAGCCGATGAATCGCGAGAAAAATGAACAAGAACTTACCGCCACTTAAGAGGCAGCTGCGCGCTTGCGAAAAATTAAATGAAAAGTTTCGGTTAGCCCAGAGTGGGTTTTTGTGGAACCCATTCGAGGTTCACCTACTCAATTTGATTTTAAGACCCTGAGTGCAGGTCCGCCAAGAGTGGACCACTCTTGGCTTCCTGACAACGCTAGAGAGCGACCATTATCCCCGAAACAAATGCGTTTTAGAGCAACATTTGGTTCGAGGATTTTCAAAAACCATTCTCTAGCGAAAATCAGGTAAATTTACTTGCTACGACGTACTTGACGGTTCCAGAGAAACGCTTATCCTTTTGGGGATCGTAGTTCTTCAATCCAATTTGTAGTTCCACCGTTTCCAAGAAACCACGCTTCTTCTTTAGGGAGTTTTCGAGGGTGGCATTGACCGCCTCGTAGAGGGTATCTCGAGATACCTTTGATCTGAAAAAGATATACAAAAGTTATAAATCAGCACGTGTTCACTGGCATCGGACATTTTATAAAGATCGATAGTTACGTTGTACAATTTCATTCATAATTTAATATTTTACATATTGAACTTATTAAACCCCCAAAGGATTCTTGAACAAAACCACAAATTAATTTAGCAATCATTTCCAAACCAATGCGGACATTGAGAAACCCAAACGGCTGGTTTATGAGTGCAAACACAATTTTTACTTAAAATCGAAGAAATTCACGAAAATTTCACAATTACTACATAAATTTATACATTTGCTTCATTTTAATGCAACTTTTGATTAATTTTCTTCGAAGATTTTAAAGAAAAATTGGGATTTACAAAAGTAATTTACTTACGCCATTTTTGCAGAGTCCGCTCTGTTTCACGGCTATTTGACGAAAGAGAAAAGTTGATGTGCTTGACTTCTGAAGTTAGCTGCGGTTTGATCTTTGTAAATTGGTATCAGAGTTGCCATACTTCGTTGTTGAGAAAAGGAGGAAAACTTTGTACTCATACCGCATGCCTATACAAGCCATAAAATATATCAAACGTCGTTTTCGATTTGGCTTTTCAGATCTTGACCTAATATTTCAGATTCCTTCTGCCAAAACGAACACGAAGTTCGAATTTTTTTGTTACTTTTTCACTTGCACTAGAAACATTTCAATTGATTTTTCACAAATTTCTAATAGGCTTGTTTTTTTTTAGCTTCGATCTCATCAAAGCAAAGTAAAGTAGGATTTCCAGCACGCAATTACAACAACTACTGTGAGTCATCGAAGTGCCAAGTAGAGCGAAGTTGTTGCAATTGCGCGCTGAAAATCGTACTACTTGCTTTGCTGAGATCGAAGCTAAAAAAATAAGCCTAAAAACGCATATAGAGTAATTTAATATTAAAACTCGCTCCCATACTCGTTAAATGAATAATTCAGCTGAAAAAGAAACGATAAGCAGTTCGTAACCGCCAGCTTAAGGACTATTCACATGAGAGCGAATTGCGAACTGCGAACACGCGAATATTCGTAGTTTCTGACACTTCATTACCATGAAAACTTTTTTTGGTCGCAGATACCCGCGTATCAGTTTAATTTTTAAAGGTTAAGTTCGAACGAATGAAAAATTCGTGGGTTTGTGGATCGCGACTGTTTTGTGTGGATTATGAATAAAGTGTGACAGTTCGCGGCAAGAATTTTCAATTCGCGTGAAAGTTGCTTTATGTGTTAATTTACCTATCTGTTTAAGTCAATTGAGATTCATGTTTTTTTTTAACTAGTTATTAGATTAATTAAATATAATAGTTTTGTGATAGAACCATTAGCAATTTTCAGTTCCTAAATACTGTTAAATTGATTTATTCGCAATTCGCCTATTCGCAATTCACTCTCATGTGAATAGTCCTTAATTAACAACTACAGAATTCGGAAAAATGCCTGCATTCTGAAAAATACCTCCAATTCTGTTGCAAATTTAAGTGGCAGCACGAGAAACATTTAATTTCGTAGTGAAAAACTCTACGAAACGATTTAGGAGTCATCTATGTTTTCTCAACAGAAAACCTCAAACTCAAAAAGTGCATATTTACCAAATATGAGAAATTAATATGTGCCCCAACACAGGGTCTAGTACCCAAATAAAAATTCATAAATCATTCCCAAAGAATTACGAAGAATAAACAAACAAACTGAACAAATTTAAAAACTGCATTCCTTATCAAATTTTCAAATCCCCCACTCATACAGCTGACAATCTTCCACTGTCAACTAAACAGCTGTCTACCCTTGCATCAGGTGCTTAACCCCCAATTTCCTCACCACCCCCCCGACCGAATACAAAAACCATCAAAAACTTATCACACACAACTTTTCACTTTTCCGGATACAAAGCGGCACATCCATTGCATTTGATTTTTATATATAGATAGGTACTATTATGTATGGATCCACCCTGGCATAGTGGGTGAGGCAAAAGTGTTTTAAATATTCCGAGTTACGTCACCTGTCAGAGATCAGAGAATAGAATTTTGATTTTTTTTTTTTGCTTTAGAAAAATCATTTCTTGATTCGTGTTGTTGACGGTTGTCGTCGGTGTTTTCCTCTAAGTAGCAAATTACATAAGTTTAGGGATTCTTAATAATTCGATTTTTTGGTATAATAAGAGTGTGTGCGCGTTGGGTATCTGCAATAAAAAAAACTAATTGGGATTGGGATTTTGGAGTTAGGAAAATTCGTTCGACTTCAACCTGTACCCAGTAGTATCAGTCAGGCAGTTGATTGCAACCTGAGTGGATTAATTCATTAAAAAGGACTTAAACTATGATAAATCAATCGCATGTAAGTACATTGGTTTGCATATCGTTATTAGATTTGCGTTTATTGAACGGCCGTCAAAACGCTATCACATCATTTGAAATGAGTGTTTTTGTTTTTTTAATCGCTTATCATTGAGTGACTGTGACAATACAACTCAAATCGTCTCATTTTTAAGGGGGCCCAAACAACAGCGGAAAACATAGTCGTAGTTGATCGTCGGTATCAGCCAGCCCCAGCATGCACTGTTTCATATTTCAATTATTGCTTAGTGCATAGGTCGCTCAGTTGATTTTCGCACTTTAAAGCGTTGTGGCGTACGTGAGTCTTCGGATCTGGTAAAGTGGAGACCTGGGTCTCATATCTCATTAAAGTCTCGTCTCGATAACACGCCGTACCCTAACAGAATCCGGCAATCCACATTCTGGTAGTGCATCTTCAAATATTCGAATGGTGGTCGCAACAGCTGTTTATATAAAGACTTTTTATAAGAAAATAATGGCGGATATTGGTGTAAGTCAGTCATAACTTCAAACTTGAAAATCGATAAGAAATTTGAGGTGGAATGGGTTCCATTTCCATGCGGTGTACCTAGTGGCGAAGAAGGTCAGGGTTATTGAGTTGATTTGTTTTTCACTTTTCATTTTCAAATGGAGTTTCAATGCGAGGCAGTAAGTACCCATATTGCATAATCACTAATCAGTGATTATTATTTTTAGCACAGTGATATTGATAAGTGGTAACCTTATCTTGGGCGAATTATTTGGCAAACTACTGGTTTTTGATTAAAAAAGAAAAAAAGAAAAACAGACAGTCATTTGCATGACTGGCATCTTACTTTGAATGATGTGTGTTTCTCTCTGAATCCGAGCACAATTTAATGCGTCGCATAAATAAATTAAATGGGGTTTATAAAACATAAATAAAACAAAACACACAAACAAACGCAATTAGGCGTGGCTCATTTGCAGAGTGCTTGTCACTACTTGATACTGTGTGAAAGCGAATGGCGTCTTGTCATCATTTAAAAGCGCAAATTGTATCCCATTGGCACAATAGGCTCCTCTAAGAAGCCGCAGTGCCAGAGCTCATTGAAAGCTCTCCCGCCTCACAATCTAATCCCATTGGAAGGCGATCTGGGATCAAATTACCGCATCCGGGAGCGAGCAATACGTCACTGAATTTTGTGGACTTTACAAGTAAAACAATAACAAATTCAGTCACATAGTACTCGATCAGGGATGCGGTAATTCAACCCCAGATTTGCATGCTTGTGTTGAATCATGATCTGACTGCAATAGCAAAATGGATCTGTCCGTCGAATTAGTGGGGCACTTATTTGATGAGAAAATAATTTTTAATAACATCGACAGAAATCTGATCTAAACAACGGCACAAATTCAAAACAAATTATCGAAAGGAAAAAATATCGTGGAGTCGCATACCCTCGTAAGTAAATTTCTGATATAGGATGTTTGCATTACGTGGACTCATCATCTCGACTCACCCCAGAGCTCAACGATGATTCCATAGCCATAATTGAACATCCTGTATTCAAACGGCCACATCAGTCATTGATAGCGTGTTTTTGTAACAACAGATCTCACGAAAAAACAAAATAATGCAACACTGTAATAAGTGCAATAAGTGATTGTCGACATCCCATGATGACATGACTCATACCATTACCTATTCGTGTCAATCTTTCCCCACAAAAACCGACCTTGCAAATCATTCCTGAACCCGCACGTTACATCCATGTTGAGCGATTTTTTTTATTCGCCTTCTTTGGTTATGAACGAAATAAAAACGAAAACGTCGAAAGACATAATCCGTGCATTCTACTTTCTGCAGCCAAACGATAGTAATTTGCGATACGGCTGAAAACATTTCAATTACGTTATTATTAGCACGACACCGTTGACCAAGAGGTCAGACTTCATTGTTTGATAACACGCTATGATGACTATCGGTTTTTTTTTTCTTTCTAGATCATCCCAATTGCCGTTGGCATTGCAGCGGTTATTGCTGGGGCAGTATTAGTACACTACTTTCTAAATAAACAATCAAAGAAGACTAGTAAATCGAAACCAAACACATCCGCCCGTCTGAAGACGCTCCAGGATCCACATGACAAATACCTCCTGCCACTGATCGAGAAAGAAGTTCTCAGTCACGATACGCGCAGATTTCGTTTCGGCCTGCCATCGAATCAGCACATCCTTGGCCTACCGGTGGGTCAGCATATTCACTTGATATCAACTATAAACGATGAGCTAGTCATCCGACCTTATACACCGATCTCGTGTGATGATGATCTGGGCTTTGTCGACTTGGTGGTTAAGGTTTATTTCAAAGATGTCAATCCGAAATTTCCCGAAGGAGGCAAAATGTCACAATACTTGGAATCAATGAAGCTGGGCGATAAAATCGCCTTCCGTGGACCATCGGGACGCTTGCAGTACCTGGGCAATGGAGAATTTTCTGTTAAGAAACTCCGCAAGGATCCACCAAAGATAGTCAAAGCTAGCAAGGTGAATATGATTGCTGGCGGCACCGGAATCACTCCGATGTTCCAGTTGGTAAAGGATATTCTAAAGAACAGCCCAAAGGACAACACAGTATGTTCGCTTCTGTTTGCCAATCAGGTAATAAAAAAAAAAAAAAGCCCATGGCCGATTTGTTACAATTTCATTCATGTAATTTTTCCCTTCTAGACCGAGGAGGATATCCTATTGCGTAGTGAACTTGATCGGTTTGCCGAGGCACATCCTCATCAATTCAAAGTCTGGTACACTGTCGACAAGGCTGCTGAAGGTGAGTGACTCCTGCCAAATTGTTTAATTAACAAATTTCATTCTCTGCCACAGCATGGTTTGGTTTTTATTTGTTTTTTATTTCTTTGATCGTATTTTTATCAAATGTTTATTTATTAACAGACGCGTCATTACTGGGCACGCGTTGGCTCCTGGCCAAAACACCTTTGAAATTATTTCTGGGAATGTGCTTACTTTTTTGGACACTTTTTTTTTTTGTTAACCTGTTTACAGGGGAGACATACATTGTTTTTGTTGGAGTTGTGAATTTTACGTCACTCAGTGATTCATTGAACAAACAATTGCCCTCCGACTTGAATTTATTTGTTTCTATCGAAATGTTATTTACAGAAATTTGTATTCCAATTTGTTGAAACACTGCACACACCGCACGCTCGAATAAATGAATATATCAGTGTTTCGTCGCGTGAATGAATGGTGAGTCGATTGTAGACATACACGCGTTCCCATTTAAAACACAAATTTATGTTAGGGGTCTATAAAAAACAATTTTTGGGTTACGCACAAGTGTGTGTATGAAATCTCTTTATCAAGACGATTTTCCCAAAGAAAATTCCTCCATTTTCCTTCTGGAATATTATAAAGATGAACGCGGAACTCGTATTGAAGAGCTCAAAAGTATAATAATAATTTAATGGATGCATTTGTATAGATACAAACATCAAACTGTCACTAGAAGATCAACTGCGAAGGTGGAGCATTTTTGTGCACTGCTCAATGATGACCAGAGTACAAGTGCAAATCATCAACTGCTGGGCATACGTAGGTCTTCCAGGGGAATTGACATCAAAACCCCAAACAAGTATAGAAATTAAAACTGCGATTCTGCTTCTAAAGACTAACAAGGCAGCTGCACTGGATGGCATACCTGCCGAGTTCCTGAAAGCGGATCCAGACGCATCGTCCTGTATTTTGTTTCCACTTGTCCAGGCTGTTTGGGAGAATGAAACCTTTCCCAGGGAATGGAAGGATGGAGTTATTGTCAAGATACCGAAGAAAGGGGATCTTAAGAATGATAATAACTGGCGTGGTATCACCGTTTTGTCCATTTTCCCAAAGCTGATGGCAACTATCATTCTCAAAAGGATAAAGTCCAGGATTAAGTCGACGCTCAAGAGGCAACAAACGGGATTTCGAAGTGGTTGTTCATGCGTCGATCATAGTAGCACCTTGCGAATCGTCCTTGAACAATCGTCAATTGCTATAAGTAAAAAGTCGTACAACAACGCAAGGTGTTTCGTTTTGCACAGAGGACGACTTTCCGATGCATTTGAAGTGCGGCAAGGAGTGAGACAAGGAGATGTACTATCACCGATTCTGTTCTTACTTGCTATTGATGATGTAATGACTGCCACGGTGGGTACAAACGAGAGACTTGGTATTCAATGGTACTCAATGGAACCCGCTTGATAAGCTAAGCCATTTGGACTACGCTGATGACATCTGCCAAACAACATTGGTGCCCTTAATCAACTGAGTCATTCATTGCATCAGAATGAGGAGGTTGCTGGCTTAAGGATAAATGCCAACAAGACACAAATTATGCACACTAGCCGAGACCAACAACAGCAGGTTATCTTGAGACGGGAGACCATAGAGGAGGTCACGCAGTTCAACTATTTGGGAAGTTACGTGTCTTTCGATGGTGGAACGGATCTGGATGTCGGAAATAGACTGAACAAAGCTTGTAGTGCATTTGGCATCCTATCTCCAGTGTGGAACTCAAGCAAAATATCGCTTCGCACTGAGTTAAAACTGCCTGTGTAAAATCTGTACAGCTTTACGCATGATAAACGTGGAAGTGCTCCGCCAACATCTAGAGCTTTTTTTAATCGTTGTCTACGTTACATCCTAAAGATACGGTGGCCACAAACAATTTCCAGCAATTACCAATTTTGGGTTAGGACTGGACAAACAAAAGTGGATGTTGACATCAAGCAGAGAGAATGGCGTTGGATTGGCCATACACTGAGGAAACCAGTTGACAGCATAGCGAAGCAGTGCTTCCAATGGAACCCTCAAGGTATAAGGCGAGTTGGTAGGCCAAGAACAATATGGAGGTCTACTGTTTTGACGGAAGCTCAATCGGAAAATTTACGACCGTGGACACAGCTGAGGTATCGAGCTACAAACAGAAAGAGATGGAAGGACCTGGTTGTCGCCCTATGCTCCAGGAGGAGTGAAAGTGTTGCTGTAACAGCATCTCCCGGAACAAAAGAAGAAGAACATTTGTCTAGTTGTACAGAATCCGCCGGTAGATATATCTGTCCCTTGATGGGACAGATGTAGATTGTGTCTTTCAATGTAACTTAAATAATTCGCATCGCACTTTTGTAACACTAAAAAAAAGATACAAAAGGCGGCTTTCATTTTTAAAACCCCACTCTGTCACTTACAATAATGTAGAGTTGAAGTCCCCTGTTAACAATGCCCATCAATATTTTCATCCCATTTTGTTTTCATCCATTGGAAATATTTTGTAGTTTTTTCGTTTTGTTTTCTTTTATATTTCTAATATGATTTTCTGCACGAAATCTTTGTATGCCACAACCTGTTTGAATGGTAAATTTTCATAGAACAAAACATAAATTCTAGGTTGGCCATATAGCCAAGGCCACGTGACCGACGACATGATGAGAAATCATTTGTCTCCGCCAGAAGATGCCACTCTAACCCTCCTTTGTGGCCCACCACCAATGGTTAACTACACATGTATACCGGGCCTGGAACGACTAGGCTATGACGCCAATATGCGTTTTAGTTATTAAGAAACTAAAACGATACTCGTACTACTTGTAAACTGAACTTATTAGAATTGCCGTCTTGTTAACTATGTGTTGCGCTCCTTTATTTTATATTAAAAAACAAAACAAAACAACGCTTTTTAGAGAAAATACGAAATATACTGACTGTACTTGCCTGCCATTGATCATCTTGAATTGCAGACTACAAGGTACTCTCACTGTTTGTTCAAATTCAGTTAGCATTTTCTGTTCGGTTTTGTTTTCCTTTTATAATACTGTTAGTCCTACATTATTTCTAAATATATCCAACTAATGCTGTTTCTGTTTGTTAAATTCCAGCTTGGACTTACAGCGTGGGTTTCATCAACGACGAAATGATCAAATCTCATTTCTATCCAGCCGATGATGATACGTTAGTTCTCATGTGTGGACCGCCGCCAATGATAAACTTTGCCTGCAACCCGGCATTGGACAAACTGGGCTATCATCCAGATCAGCGATTTGCTTACTAAATATGAAACGTTGGGAAATGAATTTTTTGGGAACAGGTGCTTACTGAACGTACTATGAAAGAATTACAAGTTATCTCTGCAAGGTTCACCATGATGGCCGATAGCATCATGGTTAACCTATAATTAATTAATTTAAATATACCTGTACCTCTTATTAAATAAGAAGATCGCGGTCAAACACAAGAAAAGAAAACAACTAATGAAAATGTTTATATTTAAGAAACACAGAACAACGAGATGCATTTGTAACACTTTATGATTTGCATTCATTTAGTTTGCAGGTGGAAACTATAAATCGTAGATGTATAGATAAATAAATGAAATACTGTAACATAAATGTTTGTTCGTTGTAGGTGGACTTATTTTTGTATTTCTCTTTTAGTTTGTTTACCTAATTGTTTTTTTTTTTCTGTAGTTTCTGTAGCTTCAATGTAGAAAATGATGGATTTCTGAAATTAGAAAAAAAAAAAAATTGGTAATAAAGAAAATCTATTACGAAGTTGACAAAGGAGTTGTTGCTCTTTTAGATTCTACAGCAGGGGTATAAATGCAATCTGTGAAACGAAGAATGATTTGCAAATGGTTTCGAATGGTTCCTCAAACAAAATGTCAGGGCAAAATTGATATGAGTTGCAGATTCTCCCAACGAACGTTGGATTTCTGAGCTAAATTCTATCAAAGAGAGCACAGCTTAATGGATACTACATACTACCTCCACCCTATTCCTATGGTCAGTGTGACCGCTGCAGAATTATGAAAAGTCGCAAGATAAAGGGCCAATGAGAAAAAATGTGTAATTTCTGAAACTATTCTGCAAGTTTAAAATTTTTGAACGATATTTAACAAGCATTGGCTCTGTAAAGATTATAATAATATTGGAATAGGCAACTGCGTTACATTTTGAAGTTTTTTATTTGGACATAACAGCATTTGAAAACATTTTGAAGCGCCTTCTACAACTAAAAAAGGCATAAAATTGTGGCAGGCGCTCGAAAAAAAATGTCATATTGCAACTGTAGTCACACAGCGGTCAGTTTGTGAGTTTTTCTTTTTGGAACGAATGGAAGGGATCTATAATTTTATGTCGACTCCAAACGGCTAATTGAGAAGCTCTTTCAAAACATTTATACTCTCGGATGTTTGTCAGACGTTCGCGAGAGGTAGCGCAGTGGAAAAAAAACATAAGTTGGAGTTTGGGGTTTTGCGGGATTCGAACCTGAGACTCCTCGCTTAGTAGTTCAACACACTAACACTAAGCCACTACAATGGTCAGGCTGCCTATGGTTTATTAAAGCTTCTCCCAAAGTGGCCACTGAGAGACACAAAAATTTAAAACCTCTCTCCAGTCCAGTTTCGTTTAAGAATCTAAGGATGAGAGCTAGCTCCAGTGACAGTATTTCTCCATCAGATTGAAATACTTGGGCAAGGTCAGTGCCCCGCATGATCCCAGCAAGTGTTCTGGGATTTCACTGGATGCATCGCGGAATCTGAGGTTTCTTGGCCTGCCTCATGCCCTGAATGGTTTGCCAGGTTCCTGCCCTGTTTTCTTTCTCTAGTTTCCTAAATTCTTTTTTGAGGGTGTGATCCCCTATTCCGCAGAATGGTTCAGGATCTATTAAAGTTTCTGATGCTCCCTTTCTTGCTATATGGAGTCGGCCATTTCATTACCCTCTGTTCCCACATGGCCAGGCCCTCAGCAGAAAGTTAATTTGTTTCTCCCACCCAGTTCATTACGTTTTTGTAGGCATTCCCACACAAGTTTTGATTTAATGATGTAGGAATTAAGTGCAATAATAGCAGCCTGGTTGTCTGATATTTTAGCTAAATCACAGTTGACTTTATTGCTGTCGAGGTTGATTTGGACACATCATCTGTCAATGGCATAGATTTCAGCGTAGAAAGTGCTGGTACTTTTGCCCATTGGTTCAGAATATTTGGTTCCAATTACTACCGCTCCAGTTCCTCATCAGTTTTGGATCCATCTGTGAACCACTTTGTTGTGTGATAGCTCAGTCTGTGAATTGTGGATTCGCTGCTCCAGTCTTCTTATTGCTGAGCTTAGCAACAAAGTTCTTTTGGAAATCAAATCTTTTGATGATATCGTCTCAAACTGTCAAACTGTCTCAATGATGTGTTGCACTTTTCCCTTCCTACTCCTTCCTTGGCCATTCTTAGAATCGTTTTACTTGCGCATTCCTCAACCACGAGGTGCAACAGAGTTAGTACCAACAGCACTTCCATAGCTGCGGTTGGGCAAGTTCTCATGGTTCCTGTTATACATAGACGTGTCAGTCTTTGCACTTTATTGAGTGTCTTCCTTGTGATGGGTAGACTGGTTATTTTTGAGCATGCAATTGCGCCATACGTGATCATTGGTCTCGCACAATAGCAATTTACATCCATCGGAGGATGGTCGGGCTACATTCCCAGGATTTGCCATAGCTAGGCTCCGGCAGATCATTAAAGCCCGTGTTGCTTTCCTGATTATCTCCACTGTGTGTTTTTTCCAGAAGAGTTTTCTGTCCAGGCTTAGTCCCAGATATTTAACTTCATTGACCGATGTCCAGTAATGAACCCGATAGCTTTATCGGCCTCAGCCGTTCAAGATTTCTTTTCCTCGTGAATGGTACTATTGTTGTTTCTGCCGGATTTAGGCTTAGTCCAGTAGTTTTCCACCCATCTCGAGTTATTTCGAGCCTCATTTGTATAATGCCACAAAGGGTTCCCTCAAAACCCCTGGCAGTAATTACTGTCTGTTTCTTTAATTTTTTAGTAAGAATGGAAAAGACAAAAAGACAGTGGTGGGGATAAATTCTCTCACAAAGAGAGACACTTCCGAAAAAGTTAGGAACGGTTTTTAATGTCGTTTTCCATTGGTTTCACTCGGGGATCGACTCAATCTGAAATCCAATGGAACAAGAAAACTGCTTCTGGTTGAATTTACCAAAGTATTGGTGAAATGCCAAAAAATAATCTACGGCAGCTGTCATCTGACTTGTATAAAACACATAAATTACACTTGTGTGAGTGCTTCTTGAGTGGATTCTGAGTTCTGACTTCAAATCGAGAAGCGAATTTCTCTTCTCAGAATCACCAGAAGAGTATTTTTTGTGCCAATGGAACGGTTTCAGAAGCGAATTTTTCGATTCCGGACTCTCCCGGACGCTTTTTTTTGCCCAATGGAAAACGACATAAGTAATCTTTAAAAAATGACAGATAAATTATTCAAATATGCTTGACAGTTGATGCCATGGTTTGTCAATTTCTCAAGTACCTATTTAACATTACTGCAACGACTATTTGCCAACTGTTATTTGAATTTTTTGATATCAGATTTCCTAGTGCAACATTATTTCATCCAAGTGGTTGGCATAAACGTCCCATCCAAACAAGCCAAACACAATGCTCGTTGCCTAAAAGTATGCGACATTAAAACAATAAATACGACCATGCTTTCCAGCGACCCCCAAAGTATACTATGACCTTATCTTCATTAAAAAGGTAGGTACCTGTATGTGTGTACAGCAGCGAAACTGTTAATGACCTAGAGACTTGATTTCAACACCTGCCCCCTCTGAACCGCAAAAAAGGGCTCAAATTAAATTAAAATATCAGCAATTAATGACCCATCAGAATTGCCTACACCACGCCATTACGGCAACGCTTGGTAGTTTTTTCCCTTTATTTAAATTTGTGACAAGTCGTAGACGATTATGGAAGTCTCTTAAATATTCGCTCCAAATATGAATGGTTATTATTACAATCAAATGGTAACTCGCAGAGATCGCGCAAGTAACCCCAGAATAAATGAGGTACCTACTCAGGGGCCCATGACTACAAGTCCCACTTGTCATTTGTTGTTTACTTCAACAACGAGTGGATCCATTAGTATAACTGGCCGCGCATACTTTTATCAACTTTGTTTTTCTTCTTTTTAATTGTATACCTACGACTACGAATAAATTTGAAATTAATTTAACACGATAGCCAAAGGCTCCATTCAGCTTGTGGAGCATATCATACTCGTACAGTCCCGTCTGGATGGCACATCAAATGGAATGACGACAACAGAGATGTTAATTTATCTTTTTAGTTTGGCCACTCTAATTTAGTAAAATATTTCTACTACATTTATATCAAAGAGAATGATAAAAAGGCACACGATGTGAAAGGCAGGGGTTTTTGGAAAAACCCATTTGCTACGGCGACGGAATAGATCCGGATGAGTGTGGCGTGCATCCCCATTGATTGTATCGTGTAACATATACCCGCTTCGCTTAATTGGATGTCAAAATTTAAGTGAGTGTGATTGATTTTTAAAAAAGAAAACATCAAACAAATTAAATAAACAATTTGTAAAAACTTTGCTGTTTTTTTTTCTGTATCTTTTATTGTGAGTGTCAAATCAATAGAAGCAGGCCATTGTCATTGGGTGTCGCACATGAATACCTACTGAAGAGTCATCGTATTTGGAGAAGTGTCCACGTCGAGGGTGCTAGATGATTTCTTTTGAAAAGAACTTCACTGGGGCATATAATTAGATACAGGTATGTACTTCTTTCTATGGTGGGATGTTGAGGTTGAGGCACTTAACTTCTTGAATTGTTCTTAGAATTGTATTTTTATTGTTGTTGCGCTTTACAGAATGAGTGGTAAACAATTGAATGCGCAGTGGGTACTCGCTTGAATGGCACCTATAGGTGTTTTTTGTTAAGCACTAAACAGAGCCAATCCTTCTCTGAACCGAGGGTCATTCTATTTGAAAGTTTTGAGGTTATTTACCCACGAGGTAATAAAATCATAAAAAATTATGCTTTGAATAATTGTTACTCGCTTTGTGCTGTTCTTCTCAATGCTTTGCCAAAATGTATGCTGATCGAATGAAGTCGTGTGGTAGGTTTGTTCGTTTGGCAGTTTCAATTTCTCACCAAAATACATATAAATGTTCAATGTAAACAGGGCACCTGTTGCGTATACGTAACATTTTCTAGGGATTTTAATAACTTTCTTTTACCACTGTTGTAATGTATTTTCAATATTAACATGACTTCTTCTTTTTGTGGTGAAACTTGATATTTTGCTGACATAGAAATACGCATGGAAACCTGGAGACTGCCATTTCACCTAGCTTTTGATGTCAAGAAAGGATTAAGTCAAGTCACTTCTTTACTTGCGCATTGCTTCACAATAGGTCTGTTCCCTAATAACCCTTTCACACCGCAGTGAAACCCGTGTTTTCGTCGAAAACTTCAAACTGTATTCACACACATTCACACCGAACAAAAACCAGTTTTCATTTGACGTTTCAATCAGCTGTGAGACACTAGTCGTGAAACTTCTGTTAAAACTATTTTGTTTGCAAATTTCGATCGCATTAAATAAGAAATAAAATTAATACAGAGTATTTAAAAATAATATGTACCCATCAATTAAGTGTGGTAAATGATTTTAGTTGTGAGTTGTGACACTTGTTCGGTCAACTGACTTTTTATTTGATTTCATTTAAGTTTTGTGCTTGTATAGCATTAAAATAGATGTAAGAAGCAAAAGAATTGAACTTTATAATTTCTACAATAAATCTGTGCTCCGTTCTACTACATTTTTCAAATTTGTAGTTCAACGCGTTCCTTTTCTTTTCGGTTGTATTTTATTTTGGTGAGCGAATTTTCTCACAATCAGAGAAATGTGATATTATTACCAATATTAAACCAGAAAGTAAGGGAACAGATCTAATTACTTGCATACACTCATGATACTGAGTGACATCATTGTCAGAACTCAGAGAGCTGTCACTGTCGCGGAAAGCTCGAATCACCCTGTTAAATCCGGATAACACAACGACTCATTACTAAGATTTTATAATTAACTTTGTAACGTAACTTATAAATATCTGTGAAGTTCCCATTTTCGTTCTTTTTGTTTCAAACGAGCGACAAGAGAAGTAAGAGTCAAATTGATTATTTTTACCTTACCTACTTGTATTTCTAAAGGTATCTCATTTTTTATGTACCTATATACCCATATATAATTATAATTCACAGAGAGTTAACCTGCCTTTGTCATTTTTTGGACATTTCTGCCCTTAGCCGCAATTTGGTGACAGGTTTATTCTACGCTCCAGCAAATCAAAAAGCAACAGTCTATGTCGATTAATTTTAGAAAAGAACAACACTAGAGTAGTGCATCCTCTCAAAATGGGCCTCCATTATTTATACATCAATCTTTTGAAGGTTATCCAAATTTCGTTCGATCGATATCTTCGATTATATCAGCATTATCTTTTACCCCGACTTCGACTTTGATGTGTAAGCGTAGACCGCACTTATAACTCATTTGAATTTATTATAATTCGGGTTAAAGTCCAACCATCATCAGCAAAGCTTTCGCATATAAGTCTGGAGTGTCAAAGTCAGCTACATACACATAGTCCGATTTTATATACATATCTAACCATGACTAGCCGAAAGTCACCCTACTGCGGGCATGACAATGCGTTTTCGCCGCCCAGCCAGGAAGGTTACACCACTTTTATTCAAATTCATGGTTTCAGCTGAGTCACCCTTTTCTTAGAATCATTAAATATCGAAACTTATGAAACTTTACCCACAAGATAACACTTGCTGCATGTTAATTAGTTTTTCTCTCGATTTTATTTTGAACTTGCCGTTCCTTCATCTGTAGTTTTGGTCGCCATTTGTTTATGCAGAATATATATCAAACAAGGTGAAGGTATAAACTGGTTAAATATACACCCAATGAGTCAGCTACCTTTACTTTGGAGTTCCCACAAAAGTTGTGTTTTTTCTTAAGTTACAAATCGTTTGATCTATTCTCTTTTGGTGAAAGTACAACAAAAACAAAACGCCAAAGCCGCTGTTGTTTACCGCATTGGAATTTCTGATTTAATATTAATTTTTAATTCAATTTGCTATATGCAAATAACATGAATATTTCGGTAAGATTATGTTAATTCAGAGTGTTTACAGATTTGCACCATTTTTGGTGCGACTTGAAAAGTTTTTCAACCGGCTCCTTAAACGGAACCTGGTGAGGGCGGGCTGAGGAATTTGACATTTCAGATCAACTGACGTCAGTCGAAAGGTGTACATATTTGGCGATAATTTATATCGCACGACACAAATATAGTGGAGAATTTATTGAACCTAATGGATTTGGATAAAAATGTCATACGTATAATACATTTGGTATTAAATCAGTACAGCGAAATGGCTTTGGGCGTCTGGCGGGTATTAAAAAAGACTGGAACATAAAACCGCCTACAGACTAGAGCTGCGACGTTACCAGTTTATAATGAGATATTATAGAACGCTCCTTTTATGGTGTTCGAATTATTTTAAAATATAGTTTAGGATCATAAAATTCCTAATGCTAAGTTTTACTGTGATTAGAAGATTTGACATTTGTCAAAACATTTTTACTGCTAAAGCGGTGTAATAAATCAGCTTATTGTGTATTTATGGTAAGTGATATTGTTCTTAATGAACAGTGAACGGGGTAGTGGGCCTTATGTGCCAGTTTCAAATAATAAATACTTTGATTGAGGCTTTATCAACTTGTTTGTCAATTGACGCATTGCGTGTGTCAGAGTGTGACCTATAAACGACCTATTATGGTTCTTAATTGTTGTGGCAGTAAAAATTTGATGCATGTTTGCTTTTGAAAAATATAACCTTCCTTCCAGAGATGAATAGTTGCGAGAGGTAAGGTCGTTATATTTACTTTGTTGTGTTTTATTTAACCAAAGAGTAAAATTTTTTATCTGGCAATTAAACTCTTCAAGCACTATTTCGAATGCATTGTTTCTTTTATAAATAATCTCAACTTATAATAACCTTTGCAGATATGACGTTTCAAATTCTGCCAGTACATTTGAGTCTCTGTTATATTTAATAAGGCAGAATATAACACTTCTCCTTGATACAGTTTCTGTTTTATTGGCAGAAAAACTTTCCTTTTGAAATATAAATCACTTTTTCGAAATCCTTTATTATTTTCGGACACGGAATACGGGTTGACAGCTAGTGTGGATTGTATATGAAATATGTAATTGAAGGATCGATAGATTAATATATTCCAAATATAAACCAATAATAAAGGGAATTCGTATTCGCAGTCTAAATCTAAAACTTTGTAGCAAAGGAAAATCGTAATGAAATGGAAAATCAAATACAACCATAATTTACAACAGCGTGAACTGCCAAATGAGGCGCCGCGCCGTCCTGAGTTCGCTTTTCGACATTTATTATCAGGGCATCAATCCAAATTGATCTGGTACATTCTATGAGGTTTGACAAAGTTCCATATATTTTACTGAATCACAAAAAATTTGTTTATAGGTATTTTACAAACAAACAGACCTATCAGAAACACTTTGCAAAAACGACAATGCATCCGTCGTTTCACCTTCTTTTCGTTGATTGTCGTGTTAAGAATATATTGAAACGAACAATGGAAATCGTTACATCCTTACATCCTTGTTGTTATGGACTACCTACTTCAGTAAGTGATGCAATTCGACGAACTTAGTGAACAAAGCCTGATCGACGGCGCAGTTGTTTTCATTTTACCAAATTGAGTGCGTTGCTGTTTGACGTTAATCAAATAACCAAATTTGTTGCATTATTTATTAATCCAAAGCCTGAGATGAGTATTATTTTAATTTATTATGTCGTTATGGTAAACTTCACCTTGATTGGCAGTGACGCTTAAAAAAGGCTAGTCTGACGCATAAATAAAACCTGCTGACATAATTTATTGTGGTTCTCCTTGTGGCCGAGCAGTAATAAATTAACTATAGTTATAGTTTTGTATTTAATAGTGTGTAGGCAAATGAAGTAGCAACGTTATGAGCCGGGGTCTTATGGTACTCAGACTTTATTGTTATCTACACAACTAATTGGTTACGAGCTTACAAAAAGTCCTCAACATCATCTCTGACCTTAGCATTTGCAAAAATAAGTTTATTGTAAAGTATGCTTGCTGGTAAATCTGTAGTCATTCATCTGGCTTTAATTGTTGCTGGAAATTGAGTGAAACTGACAGCTATAGCGATTCTGCATTAGAAATATGCAAGTTCGCCCGTGAACGTAACAAATTATTATAAGTACGGCGCGTAAGAAGCACGCACCTGCTACCGGAAGTGTAGGCCACTTCCGTAAAACAGGAATATGTATTTTTACTGCGCATTTGCAAGCAAAAGTAATACGAACATCACACACAACAGTTTCCACTTGATGTACGTGCGTAGAATGCGGTTAATGTATGTAATCCCATCATAATATAATGCATTTCGGGGAATACACCAGTTGGATCTGCATAAACACACATAGAGCTCTGTTTGTTTTGACAATCAAAAGGCATGAATTAATATGTTGTTTTTAATAAATTAATTTATTTTGCAATGATTTCTCATCGCATAAATGTTTTTGTTTTTCTCATCTTTTCTTTTCATTTTACTTATAAACTAAAATAAAAATACAAATTCTTAAAAAAATTTTGGTACAGTCTGCAAATATCGCATACTTATCATTTTTGACATAAATAATCAATTTTAACATATTTTTTTTTTGTCTGCCATAAATAAATATAACATAAATACACTCAAACATTGAATGCTTACAAAAAAAAAAAAAACATTGATGATTCTTAATTTGTTCTTGTAATAAAAAAAAAAAAAAAAGTATATAAATAATTTGTGCGTGCTTGGTTTTCAAATAAATACTTAAAAATCTAATGAGTGTAAACACTAGGCCATGCGCCGTGGAAAGATTTGTTCTTCGCAAAACCAATTAATATAATTAATCAATTTGTTGTACATCAATCCAAATTAGATGCCAAAAATGAGGTTATGAAGAATTTATGTGCTTTAAACTATACATGTACTTGCTAAAATCACGGTTTTGATTTGTTATTTGTTGTATTTAGTAGTGAAAAAATTATGCTGTAAATATAACATCCTTGCCAGTCTTGAAGTCCTTGCATACGTATTGCGGACAACACTTGGGGAAGGACCATGATGGATCGGTTTTAAGTTCTTCACATTCTGGCATTTCAACGAAGGGACATGTTTCGATGTTAATTGTGAATGTGTCAATGTCACATGTCATGGCGGCACAAATGCCTTTTGGCTTGTATTCTTTGTTTGGCAGCATTGCTTTGCGGGTAAATCTGTCAAAACACCTTCCTGGATGTGCTGTAAGAAAACAATATGGAATTTGGTTAGTTAATTTGTTATTGATTTGGGCTAATCAATAAACTGAAACCCAGAGAACTGGAAATTCCTGCCTTAGGCCATATGGCTGAAGACAAATTGGTTTGTTAGAACCGGCTTTTGGCAAAAATGCGGAATTTGCCGCGACAACTGAATTAACATTTCGAATGCTAATTGCTAATGGCGTGTGATAAGCGAGCTGTTTGGAGTGGTGGGAAGGAAACTCCGTTCTATTTTTTTTTGGAGTTCATACAAATTGGAATACGATGAAATGCCATTTTACAGTTGGTCTCCGTTTTATTTAGTGCAATTGACATATGAAAGAGAAATGCATTTAACGACACTTTGTTTCGACGTTACGATAGCAAATTAAGCGATATATATGGTTGAGATATATCTGTCAAATGTGACAGATATATCTGTCAAATGTGACAGTATATTATAATCTCACTTAATTATTTTGCCTGAAAGCATTTCAATCTAAATACCGGTTACGAAAAGCCGTTGTTTGTTTTTATAAACAAGACGCAGGAATTCCTACAACATGTTTCGAAGGGCACCAATACGTACGACAAAAAATTCAAGATCATCTGCAATGGCAATGGCAAGCCGAGTGGAAAACTTCCTTCCAACTCCCATTAAATTACTCAATGAACGTAAACAAGCTATTTTTAGACCACTGTAGTTGTAGGTGCGCTATTCAGCCTATTCAGGTGCATAACGATCGTGTAACGAATACAAATCGATCGTGTGGCATGAAGTCATCGTCATCGTATTCAAATATAAATTACAATTAAAATGGTCAATATGAAGTGGATGTATGACTCAAGTTGAAATGAAAAACGAGCGGCATAGATACTGACGAAAATCAAAGTCTATTGAACTTGACTTAAGACACCTTATTCGATGGGAAACAAAACAAAGGATACTAACCAGGACTGAATGCGGCGGGTTGGGTGTACATTGCACCTTGCGTATAACTTATTGCGCAGATGATAACAACACTGAGGATAGCACTGATTTTAAGACACGACATTTTTTTAAATTTTTTGTGTTATATTTTTGTTTTTAAAAATGTGTATTTTATTTTTTTTTGTTTTAAATCACTGTTTGTATAATTATTGCTAAAACACCTTTCGTCAATGGACTTTATTTTAGTAGTTAATTTCTTCGTCTCTTTTTCAAGCTGTATTGAGGTGTGATCACGTTGAGATCTGGTTTCAAACTAAAGATACTCTCAAAAGCCGGGCTCAATTTAAATAAGAAAATTTACGGAAAAAAAAAAAACACGGAGAGCTTTCGCGTTGGACGTTTCGTTTTGGCCTTTTCGTGGCACATCCACATAGATGGGTTAATCTGTTTTTTTTATAGTTTGTTTTTTAGCCGATTGGTGTGTTATGACGAACATGGTGAGGATGGACTTAGAAAAAGCAAAGAAAAAAAAAGTATCTAAGACAATTTATTAACTCGAATGACGAAAGCAACATTTTGATCAACAAAAACAATAAACACGTAGAAGAGAATTTAGAATTAAAATTAGGAACCGGTCTAGATAACAAACAATGAAAACTTTATAATGCGGACGGTTTTACCAAGTGAGAGCAACCCATATTGCGTACATCCGCTTAAAAGTTCTTAACCGTTTTTTTGTTTGTTTTGTTTTTTGTTCTTGTTTGATGTACAACCCGGTTGTGGCTGTTGACAGTAATATTGGTAATAATGTGCAGTATTACGAATTGTTGTTTTGTATTTTGCATTCAATCAGGTTCATTGTACTGATGGTTTGCCGGGTGGTGTTCGTTTTGGCATTGAAAGACCTTTCATGTTGACTGGGTCTAATAAATTCTTATGGGGCTTACCCAATGGACAATTAAATGGAGAGTAATAAAGGTACTTTCTTTGAGGATGTTGATGGGGTAAGTGTTTTTATTGAAAACAAGACTTATAAGTCAGTTGGTAATTGTAATTGTCAAGTGGGTGGTGGATCGTGAACAATTCATAATGTAGGTAGATACTTCATACATCCCAATAAGTGTTTCGTGATGAATTTAGACGTTTATGGAAGTGGTGTACGAACCTCATTGCTGACGTGTTCGCAAAGCATTTTCATTTATAATTTCGATAGGTACCTGCTATATGTGAAGAATCATAAAAAGAATACTGAACGTGGATATTTTTGTTTAGACACATTCAAAAAGATATATTTGCGTGTACTTAATTGACAGACAGAAGCGAAGCAGTGGCGAGTCTCTAAATAACTTTTGAAGTGGTTTACAGAATCAGAACTAGACTTTATATAAAAGAGTCAGCTCATCGGCGGTAAATGAATCCACGTATATGTATATCTCGTGGAGCTAGTCAGTCAACTCGAATAAATAAAAGTTCTCATAGAAACTCATTGGGCGCAGTGGCTTAGTGGTTAGTGTGTTGAACTACTAAGCGAGGGGTCGAGTTTCGAGTCCCGCAAAAAGCCCAAATTGCAACTTGAGGTTTTTTCCACTGCGCCACCTCTCGCGAACGTCTGACAAACATCCGAGAGTATAACTGTCTTGAAAGAGCTTCTCAATTAGCCATTTGGAGTCGGCTTAAAATTGTAGATCCCTTGTTGATATCCCAAAAATGAAAAGCTCACACAAAACGAATGGTTGTGAGAAGCTTGGCCTAGGGTCTCTCCGGACCTGTTGCTGTTGCACCAACTATTTTTTTTTTTTTTTAGAAACTCATTAAAGAGTCATCGAACTGGAAGCGGAATTTTTCAGTGGATGGATAAGGGTATTAGAAACCCACTTTATACATTTAATTCTTCTAATCACTCACGCTTTGAAAGAATGGAAATATCAATTCTACTACCTACTTGGCATCCATTTTGTGTAATTGTTATTAATCTAATTCTCTAGGTATGCACAGAGCTCTTACCCTGAGCTTATTAAAAGAAGTGTAATCCTAATCACTAATCAAAAAGGTGCTAAGAAAAGCCGCCTAATGAAAACCACCAGTCATATTAATCAAGCACAAAGTGACTGCTATCCGTCATGCTTCTTGACCCAGAACAAAGGTTAGGAAGTGCTGACAGTCCGCATATGATGATGTTTATGCGATAAATAAGATTGACAGAAATTGCATTAAATTATTTACAAGCCCTGAGAAGGGGTATCATTTTTATGAAGCTAAAGGTCAATTTACACGATTTGACTTTACATATTTGTATGTGATTTATCAGACCAATTGACAGTTTGTGGCGTTTTCTGTTTCACAAAGGGCTTACGACTTTCTGTTGAGAACATTTGAAAGGGAAATAATACTTCCGTCAGATTGACGAAGATATGTATAGAATTTTTATTAAGACAAAAATGTACCCAATTTCAATATTAATGTGGTATTCGATTCGGCTTCTTCAGATTGGCTCTTAGATTTCAGATTTCGTGTGGCTATAATCGAATGAAAAAACGTCACTTGCTCTTTTTTGTATTTATATTCGTACGATTCGAATATGTGTAGCCTTCGACACCTTCCAATGCGTTTTCCATTCACTGGTTAAATTTTATATTAAAACATTCGAAATTTACGTTGCGATTTTTTTCTAAATATTTATACATAAATAATTTACAAAAATAGATTCACCCGATGCAATGCCTATTGAACAAATTCACGAAAACGTAAACAAAACTCCATCAGTTGTGAAACTCAAACGCACTTGTATTGGTAAATTTGAGAAAATATCTAGATTCGCAAAAGTGCTCTGAAATCTAAAAAAGATCGCTTTTTTTGTACCAAACGAACATAAAAATTGCTCTGAGAGCGTCCAATCGAATACTACATACGATTTTTTTTTTTTGGGGTTTTTTCGTTTGAGTTTTGTATTTGACTTTGACTTTGAGTTGAATTTGGCTGTATGATAGCTTTAAAGTCCGTACCACAATACCCTGTTTTGTCATTTACTTTTCACAAGTTAACCATGAGTACCTATACTGTTCAAATTTTGTTTACCAAATGTTTGAATTCCTATTGTGACCTGTTAAACCTTTTTCAGAGCCATTCACTTCCAGCGAGAAGAACCCTAAGTTAAAAATAAATTTAATAAATATTTTTCAATTCGCGGGTTCCAAAAAGTCCGCTCGTGGGTTTCGTACCGTGCAAGAATCAAAATCACAACTCATTCCTAAAATAGTCTCGAATGCACCTTAATTTAAAAAACAGGACTAGTATATCATCAAATTGTCACTCATCTGTCAATTTGTTGAAGACTTTTACTCTCCTTATAGAATTGTTGTTATATATTGTTGTTGCAGAATAACTACAAAGTAGAAATTAATATAAAAAGCAGATATAGTCGAACAGTTACATTCAAGTGAATGTTTGACAGCTAACCTCAATGTCGTTAGTAACGTGAAAATGAAAGAAAAAAAAAACAAATGTTCGTTTAATAAAAAACACCAATATGATTAATTTGAATGTTATAACTATATACCTACCTATTGAAAGTGTAAGGATTCCTTCCATTTGACATTTGATCTTATTTATGACTCCGTAAAAATAATTTTAGACAATTTAGTCAACAAAAAAATAAATCCAAAACCTATTTGATTAAAAACTGAATAGTACGCACTTAAGTACAAGACCTACCTATAAATTTACTATCTGATAAACGTTTTACAGAAATCCCACGATCAAATATACGACAAACAGAATTTTAACAATTCCTCAATAACCACAAATGTCTAATGTAGTGATTACTGTGATTAGGAAGTACTTGCTAATTGATACTAAATAATAATCAATTCAAACTAAGAATAGCGACACCAGCGGTTACCTACTCTTTTACAAACTCTGGGGAATTCCTTAAAAAAAAAAGAAGAAGAAATTAGGTAGGTAGGTATATGTATAAGGAATTTTAAACAATAAGATTTATATCGTGTTTATGTGGAAAAATAAGTTCAAAAATTCATATCCATTGCCAGGAGGTGTAAAAGTTGATCTTCGCCATGGAGAGACTACAAGATAAAATAGCTGTCACCGATTTTAGCAAAAAAAAAAAAAACGGTATCTTCGCCAATAAACCTGGTTTGCTCACTTTTTTTTTAAGCCCCATACAAGTAGCTATATTTTTGTTTGCCTTTGTACCTACCTATATTGTTTCCAACACATCGGATACCTATAAAAAATGCCGACTTAACGGCGCCGCGCCGCCGGGTTAAATATGTTTTCTCTCTGTCATTGGCTGGAGATGACTTTAGACAATTTGGACTAGTGACAGCTAGTAGTTCAACGGCGATAAAATGTTTGTTTACCAGACAATCAAAAAAAAAATAAAAAATTGTATAGTAATGCGACATTTATGGTGATTTATAGCGTTAAACAACATAATTTTCTGGATTGTTTATAAATAATAATAAATGTTAATCGATTCTGACGCGACTGTGAATCGCTCTAAGGTATTGTTGTTTTGTCCGGACAATTAATTGATTTATTTGAAATTTGTCTTGTTCGGGAAAAATAAAACAAAAAACAATTCTTCACATGGCTGCATAATAATTTTCCAATAATTATGTCAAAACAAACTATGCTGAAAAGAAGTTGGACCCACCTTCCATTTCTAACAAATTTTCGCATTTTAAATGTCAGCCAGATGACGCCAATCGTTAAACCGAGACAACGTGGCTTATGAGGTCGAAATAAAGTTACATCATCAAGTTAGAGCAAGTCGTTTTCCGTTTTCGATATTTGACAGTAAGTATAATGTAATACAGTTAACACCATCAAGGCTTTGACTTCTAATTGTTTAATTGATTATTGTCGATCATTATAAATTACCGACTTTTATGGGTTAGGATTTTATTTTTCGACTAAAAAAGAAGCTCGCGTCATTTTCATTAGTATAAAATGCGATTAACTTTGGCGAATTTTTCTCGAACTCCTTATGGAAATAAATTTATTTAAATAAATTTTAAACGTGTTGTTTTGACAAGAAAAAAGTCAGTTCCGGATGTAGCGGAGGATTAATTTGATCTTTTGAAGAATGGAATCCAACAAATTGATTCGAATTAGCAGGTTAATTAATCTTGGATAAATATAATTAAAACGAATTTTAATCAAACTATCGACGATAAACTTTGGAATTTTTGGCGACAAGAATTATTTTAACGTCTATTTTGCTATTAATTCCGGCTCCATGTATAAAATGTTCTTGATAATTATATCGGATTGAATTTCAATCAGGTTCTTTGCCGAAGTATACGTATTTTTTATCCATTCCTTGCTCGACCTTGGAATCTGTATGCATTTGCTGGGCTTTATTAATTTATTGTATTCGGGCGAATCAGTTTTGTGTTCGAAAATGCATTAATTAGAGATTTGGTTCTTGAGTCCAGGGATGGCTTGTTCTTTACTTATGGCGTTTTCTATTGGTAAAAAAATCAAATTTTTTTTTATCTAAAACTGTCAAAAGGCTGATTTTGACAGTTGTTGTGTTCCATTGGTCAAAAAAAATAGATTTTTTTTTCGGCGGATTCACCCCTCCTTGCACTAACACCAAAACAATTGACAGTCGTCAGATTGACAAGAGTGTTTTTTTTTTCGATTTTATCATTTCGGTTGTTAGAAACAAGAGTGGTTTAATCTTTCTATTTTCAATTTTAACTTGTTGCGCCAGCAAAAACAAACTTGTGTGTTTTGAAATTTGACAGCTACACCGAAAGTAACTTCACGGATATGAAATTACACCATGCAATGACAAAAAAAAAAAAAAAATCAATCTGAATGTCGTGTTCCATTGGTAACGAAAATGATCAAATTTCAGATCAAAATCTAGATTTACCAATGGAAAACGCCATTAGACTCTGTGATCAGTAAGTAAGAAAAAGCTATAATGGGATCGCCCTTAAAATAACACAACTTAGGCCAATGTGCTATTACTTTGAACCCCATCATTTTTTGTTTCTACCTGAAATTTAAGCAATTCAACCCACATTTCGAGTATGTAAAAATTTCGCAATTGTGAATTTCCTCAATTTTAAAACCAAGACTAGAATCTGGTTACAAATGGAGAAATATTTAGAATCTTTTTAAACTAAGAAATTCAGATTTGATGTCGAATTAAAAATCTAGTTTTTTTAACGCAGTAAACGAGAATATTATTTTTGGTTGTTTTTGATTTCGTTAAATGTAAACATGACTCAATAGATCCTTGAATTTTTTAAATCACAATAAACCAAAAATATATTTTAATCACTGGTTAATGACAGCGCCTCAAAATAAGGCTGACTTTAATTAATATTTGCTTCTGACCGCAGTAATGCAATTCCTTGTGTAGCTACGTCACTTTCCATTTTCACCGCAATTTATTCTGCCAAATATCATTAGCAAAACCAACAAAAAAACAAAGTCAAAGGCGTCATTGCCTTCAAAATTGAATAAAAAGTCATCACAGTATGAATCTGGGCAACTTCTTCCAATTATGGTTTACTGTAGTTGTCAATTTGAAAGGTCAAGAAAAACATTGTCGCACCTGTTCCTCCAAGTAGTGACGGACAACTAAATATCACGATTAAAGTCCAACGCAAATTATATTCAAATATATTCAGATCTAAAATCGACGTCAAACAAAAACTTTAAATTTAATTAGCAATTTGATTATGTTTGGGATTTTCTAGAAAACCTAGTTCAACAACTTGCGACAAGCGACACACCGCCACAAACAAAGTATTACGTAGTAGATTGCGTTCAAAATGTTGTTTATTTAAATATAAAAGTTTATTTGACCGATAATGCGACGCCAATGTTCAGGAATGTTTGACTAAAGTCTGGTAAAAATAAAATAAAAACTCTGCAAATGAAAAGATTAACCAAAGCAGCAACCAGTTTTTAGACGTTTAAAGGTTGTGGTTAGCACAGTGTCATGATGACTGCTGGCGCCAGACATCTTCCATCAGAATCGAAATTCGCACCACTAATAGATTTGGATTAATTGATATAGCGATTTTAGCTTTAAGTCTTGTTGTTGAAAAAGAAGATGGTCGTTAAAGAAGGACTAAGTCTCTTTGATTTATGTGGAGCAGTGAACGATTATTTTTTATAACCTAAAAAGAGTACATATCCAAAGGTTCATGATCGATACAAACTAATAAACACTGTTGTTTATTACCTCGGTTGAAAATTGAAGTTTGAGTACAACTTAACTGTCAAAGAATTGCTTTTGCAAATAATCTACCTTTGATTTAACCTTGAACAACTATCAACTGTCTGGTAGTTGCAATTGTAATATCATTCAATTCTCGGTCAAACACTTGCTTATTTTGATCTTTGGTTGGTAAATGATGTGGGCTTTGAGTTGCTAAATTTATTTCAATTTATTTGAAATAGTCTTGACAGCTAAAAGAGCTATTAAAATCAGACAGTTTCTAGGGTGCTTCATACTTCAAATTGTATAGCCCGTGTTCCACTGCCCACTAGATGAATAGAAAAAGTACATTCAGAAAAAGTACTAGGTGTAGCGCAATTGGTGAAATGTCATTTTTATATATGGATTTTGACAAATGAAAATAAATACGAAGCCGAGCAAGTGTGATTGTGATAAAATTGGTAATAATGTAAATAAAATAGCAATTCAGATATTAGATTATTCTAGTGGCGACTTTGCTGCTGCCGCTAGTGTTCTAGCGCGAGCGTTCCTTCATTTGGAATATTTTGTGCTAGACGTTTAGCGGGCAGTGGAACCCGGCCATTGTATTACACTACATTTTGTCTTTAGTTTCTTTCAAATTGGAATTAAAATGCATACAGCATAAAATAGATCAACGTTTTTCTATACCATCGACACCAAATGGATAAGAATTAAAAGACTATTCATTAACTTTGATGATACAAATGTACGATGAAAACATCCGGGAGCAATTATCTGTTCGAAGAGATTCTTTTGTAAATGTAGCAACAGGAGGCTTTCTAAAAATACGACATTAGCTAATTCCTTCAGCGGTAAGTTTTTTGAAACTTTTTTTTTTGCCAAAAGCTAACAAAATTCTATTCAAAAAAATAATTGCTATACAACGCAATAGACCGCAAATCACCTGATGATTCATAAAATTGAATTAATTTGGCGATGAAAATGAAAAACACATTGCTAGTAATTTTTAAGTGGCAATAATAGTTGTTACGTAGTTGACAAGCAGTCTTAGGTTGTCAGTGAATGCTGGTTCTTCTCACGGCCCAGAGGCGGGGAGATGACTTTTAAAGTTTAATGGGTCATTGCAATTTTACGCGATGACGGCTTTCGGTAAGTAAATCGTAAACTTTGTGACAGTCATTTTATGTGCATATCAAATGGCAATTAAGTAACGATAAGATGGATGATATTTTCGAAAAAGCTTAATAAATCTTGTGATTTGCTGAGATGTTACAAACAATTTAATTATCTGAAAGTTATGGGTGTATTTTTGTTTCTTTAATAATGGAGCGAGCTACTGCTAAGTAAATATTCTCATTTGAAATTATACATTTTTATCACCTATACTCTATACCATATTGGACTTACTGCGTAATGTTTAGAAAAACAGACGAATCCTGTCCGACTTAGGTAACAAACGTACCCATTATTAAGGGCCCAACCCATAGAATCCTTTGCATCCGTCGCGTCGTCGGATTCGTCAATATTAACGCATTCAGGTTACATCGTATCCAGATCAATCTAGTCGACTTTTAAGATAACTATGTAGATTCTTGAATGTGCCCAATATCAATCATGTAGAATGAAAGACCAAGGTAAAAGCAAAAACTTATACAAATCGCGTCAATTTGGTTCAACAATTTCTAAGCTAGGTACTGTTTAGAATGTTACTAGCAAGAGGTTTCACATTTAAGAGGATTGGAAGGAGTGGCTACTGCCAATATGTTAGTGCAGGTCATTGTTCATTCTTGAAGTGCGATAAATATTGAAACAAACAGAACTATGTACGTCAATGGAAACCCGCCATCTTTTCTATTTCAAAATTGTGAGGGTAGATTGGTAGGTACGTTCAGTTCACCATATTAAGATTCATTCATAGTCCAGTCCAAAAGAATTTAAGCTCAAATATCATATACTTACATGAATTGCATTTCAAAATAACATAGTTCACAATCAACAGCACCAAAACAAAAACATCCCACAAAAATACAAAACAAACAAAATATGTGGGATTGTTGTTTACACTTTTCACCATTATGGCTGATGCCTACGCTCATTATCAAATTCACATTTCAGATTATTACGTCAATTTAAATAAGAGCTCTTTTAAATTGGCTTGAAGCGCATTTAGTATGACCTTTGCCAAATCTATTCAATTCACTGGTATACTAACTTTCCCAATGTCTGTTGACTTGGCCAATGGAATGCCTAATAACCACAAATTCCAGACTACAATAAACATTTCGTTGATTCATCGATAAATGAAAGTCTTACAAAAAAAAAACTTCTAGCCCAGTTGATTTTACCAACCAAACTAACAGGTCGAGGGAATTCCCCAGAATACGAAATTCGAAGTTTAGCACTTCGAAAAGTTTAATCGGTTTAAACGTTAAACTTTTAGGAAAACTGAATACCATCATAAAACTTGGTTTTTGTGGAAAACAACTCAAGTTCAAACAACCAATAGAAACGTTTTGGAAATTTTTCCAATTTTTATTTTGCGACTCTGAATTTTACATTAGAATTTTGTTTTTTAAATTAGTTAATGAATAATTAAGTCAACATCTAAATGACGTCTAAGACTTGGAAAACAAAACTAGAATTTTGGTATTTCTACTTAATTATACAAAAACAATCCAATCGTAAAAATTGACAGTAGTTTGTTTTTGGCAATGTGCACAGCAGGAGCGACATAATTGGTTCTTGGAAATCACATTCGTATAAATAGAAGTGCAGTAATGATGAGTCATTTGAATAAACCAATAAGTTCCAATTAAAATATCAAATGAATATTTATATGTTTAATCATGACTTCATCTTTTAAAATTCATATCACAATGTTGATATAAAGTTAAATCTGACATGTGAATTGAAAACATTGTTGATTGTTGAGATGAGCAATCATTTGTTGCCTCCTCTTGACAGGTAAGTGACAATGATCAAACAGCGTCTGAGAAAAATTATTAAATTTCCAAAAACAACAAGTTTTGTCTGATGTTCAAACTCACTGCTAATAGCAACATTTAAATTTTAATTGGGCACATCATAGGTAAGTTTATAATGTATAATTTCTAATGGAAATGTCACGTCGCTCTAATTCGACGCCAATCTATCAATTAAATATGTCTTTGTTTTTGTTTTGATTTAACTCGCTTTTAAGCTAAATTGAAGCAATAAATTTACCAAATGTCATTCACATAAGAAGCAGAGATGGGTTCAACGGAAGCTCTGTCAGCTACGAGATGATGTTCGGTTGAGTTATTTCGAGTTCGAACGAACCACATTTATTTCTCAGACGGCAAATATTTGTAGTTCAATTCCAGCTGGGTAAATGGATTTATATTTGCGTGCAAAAATGTCGATGGCATACAATGCCTAAGTCATCGACACAATGGCCGCGTTCCACTGCCCGCTAGAAGTCTAGCACAAAAAATTCCAAATGAAGGAACGCTCGCGCTAGAACACTAGCGGCAGCGGCAATTGACAATTGAAGAAATGATACAAATATCATAAAAATAATATATCCCTGAAAGGGATATTTCCCAAAAAGTGCTAGACGTCTAGTGCAAATGGTGATTTGGTGAAATGTCAATTTTTTTTTATATGGAGTTTGACATTCCGCTAGTCATCCAGCGGGCGGCCAATGTTCAACCAGTACCTCTACTAAATAGGAATTAGGTTGACAGTTGCTGTCACAATGAATTTTGTTTATCCACCACATAACAATATACTATAGGTATTTAAAACATTTTTTCTCTAAGAACACAATATCTGAGTCTAACTTAGCTTAAACAAGAAGTTTACCTACATCGCTGCAACACAAAATGACATAACCCTTGTATGCTTATAACGGTTTAATTAACTTGATGAATAAGACTTCAGTGAAAGTTATTCGATTCTATATACCTAAATTAAATAATAAGAAGTTGTTGTCTCCTCATTTGACACTTCGTTGAAAGCAGTCGCTTTTTTTATTTGCTACGTTAGTCATCAATAACGGTTAAAGTAAGGTTGATAATAAAGGCAATTTACTTGTTTATTCACAGCCTTTTGGTCAGATGTGGTTGAAATAAGAAACATATTTTTTGACTTAGAACGGAGTATTTATCATCTTGAATGCTATATGACACAAAAGAACTTCGAATTAGAATTCGATTTACACATTCAAATATTCATTTGCAAAAATGCATGATCGATGTAATAACCTACTTAAAAGTATTATGCAATTAACAAGTCTTGAGATATTGTACGATTAAAGTTACACCCTGGTTACACCTGTCAACAAAAATTCATTTAACCTCTGGAATCAAATAGGTAGGTAACAAATATTCGGAAATTTCCTGTTTTTACCTATTTGGAGCCAGCAAATCTTTTTCAAATAAGTATGTACCTAGACCTGTTAAATTCCTGTTTAATAATTTTTGCTATCCACCGCCAGATATCACCCTAATCGCTATAGAGTGATGCGTCATCTGTCATCAAAATTCATTAAATGTCATTCATTGACGACCAACTTTTGAGGGCGTTGTTTTGCTAATTTCTTTAACATTTTTGTTTCGTTTTTGTTTATATTTTGTCATTTTAACAATTTATACAGTTGTTTTTAACAATATGACATCCTCTGCCGTGTTTATTCTCTTATTCCTAGCGATAGCTATACAAGAAAGTGAGTAAACATTGAAAACAACAAAGCATAAGTGAAAACTCATTATCGTTTAAAGGTTTGGCCATTTGGTGCTACCGCTGTACCTCGGCCACACCAGGGTGTGCAGATAATTTTAATTGGAGGGGCATCGGCTTTCTCGGTGAACATTGCCCTGAAGATGAAGATATATGTGTGAAAGTTACTGAACGACGGGGAGGTAAGTGGTTGTGAAACAAATCACTTGGCGTTGACACTTGCAAATGCATTTATTTACAGCTAAAGAGACAATCATCAGAGATTGTCTGAGTGCTCTCAACTTTCGGACAGACATACCAGCCGATAAATATGAAGGATGCCGTAAAGCAGCAGTTGACTTGCGATTGGCTCACTATGTTAACCACACCGTGAAAGAACACGACGTTCGGAGAGACTACTTCCCTGATGTTGAATTTTGCTTCTGCTTCCTCGATCATAGGTGTAATGGAGCAACTGCATTGGGTGGAAAGGCTGCGGCTGTTGGAGCATTGATCAGTATTGTATTAGTGGCCCTTCTAACTGTGTGAATGTCCAAGTAAGTTGCTGTTGTCTGAGGCAACCATGTCTGCCTCGGAAAAGCTTATTTTAATTAAGTCGAATCGAATGCCGTCCAAATATTTGTACAAAATATTTTATTCTACTCGAATATTTTTCTTAGCGCAATAGACATTTTTTTAAGAAATAAAAGCCTTATCTACTTGAAACAAAAACTTTATTTAACGTACAAACTCTTATAACCACGCACTATCATCGACATCCTCCTGACGCAAATTTTTTGGAGCGCGGTGGTCGTACTCAGCTACCTCTGGGTTATTCTGTATGAACTCCCAGTAGCTTTGCGTTAAACGCAAGCACTCTTCAACGGACAGTTGAAACGGTCTTGTGGTATCCTCGACGTCGGCTCGTTGAAACATTTCGCAGGTCACCTCGTCACGATTTTGCTCTGGAAACAACCTACTATACCCTCGTCGGCAAAACTTTTGACGCATCGAAAAAATATGTCGAGTTACCCGTTCAACTACATCAAATGGGATATCGGTCTTTGGCTGCTTTAGCGGAACCAGCTTTACAACTCCGACATCAACGTCTGGCTTGGGTACAAAGGCCTTTCCAGGAATAATGAACTTAAGCGCTGGCTCTGTCCAAATCTGCGACATTATCGAGAGGCGGCATCGTTGATCACTGCCTAATGGAGCGCATATCCTTTCGGCCACTTCTTTCTGAAAGGTCAACGTCATCGTGGTGTCAATGCGACGGAAAGCACCTTGCCGCCGCGATAAATCATCAAACCAATTGATGAGTAATCTTGTGGAAATTGCAAATGGAAGATTACCAATCAAGTGCAGCCGTTGATTGACGTCCGGAACTGCTTCTTCCATCGAGAACCTCAAAATATCCGCCTGATGTATATCCATTTCTATTCCTAGTGGTTTTGAGCACTCCTTTAATAGCTCTAACGTTGGCAAAAACCGTCGATCCTTTTCCACGAGTATGATCTTCGCGGGCAGTTTTCTCAAAATAGACCTTGTTATCCCGCCCGGCCCCGGCCCAACTTCTAGAACTATGTCTCGATTAGATATCTTCCCAGCGGATTTCACAATTTTATCCGTCAGCCGTTCATCCATTATAAAGTTCTGTGACAACTGCTTGATGGCCTGCAGCTTGTATAGCTTCACTAGATCTCTGATAGTGGGTAGTGGTGGCAGCCGCAATCCACGAGCGGCCCCAGCGGCTGCATACGGCATATTCCCCTTATGTAACAATTAGTACTTAAAAAAAAAAAAACTTACTATCTAATGGTTAACCTCGCGATTGGAAGTTTAGTTCTGCACTTTCTTCGGTTCTTCAAAGTCGTCGAGGAATTTCTCCTGTTGGACACTGAGCATGGAATAGGCGTAAATTCCAAACACAGAAGCTCCTAAAATTCCGGCTGTGATGAGGTTATTACGACGTGTTTTCTGAAGTTTCTGAACGCGTTGAAAGTTTTGTTGTTCCACAAGTTTCATGAACTCAAGTTGGGCTCTATCAATTTTACCTTCGCTGTATTTTACTTTGGGTTGATTTTCTGATGGTGACGACATTATTTTTCAATGATTTTGGAAAATCTATTTTTTCTATCCAATTTCAATTTTCATTGGCTTTGTTAAAATCGTGTGAGGCCTGAACAGATTTTTGACGTTTGTCTACAGAAGGTACTTTTATTTTTTGATATGACAACTGACATCTGTTTGGAACGGAATGGATGGAAGTGGACATAAGAAATGCTTAACAGCACAGGGAGTCCGAGAATTCGCAGATTTTATCAATAATCGATGCTACATTTATCGGTCTAGATTAGATTAGATTGCTTGGGGGAGGTAGAAACAAGTTGCCATATCACTTTGGCCACGAGTGGGCCTATTGTAATTTCGTCCATTAAGAACTCGCTTGGACGTGGCGATGAATCCTAGTAGATCTTTCCGTGGACTGTCAGATATGTCATCTGTTTAAGGTTTACTTTATTTTTGGGTACCAGCATTCGCGTTTCTCATTGTCATTATCAATCATAGGGATAGCTGTCAAAATATGCTGACCTCGGATTTTTACAAAGACTGCTCTGTCCATGTATTGTGAATAATCTATAATTCTATAATCATCTAGTTTGACACAATTGAATTGAACTGATTGTGCCGTAAAATAATTCTAGACTAGATTTGTCGGTAATTAACTGACATTAACTTCAAAACTTAAAACCAAGGTCAGTTTTATTTCAGCCAGTTAAGGACTATTCACATGAGAGCGAATTGCGAACTGCGAACACGCGAATATTCATAGTTTCTGACACTTCATTCACATGAAAACTTTGTTTGTCGGAGATACCCGCATTTCAGTTTCATTTTTAAAGGTTAAGTTCGAATGAATTTTTCATTCGTGGGCTTGTGGATCGCGACTGTTTTGTGTGGATAGTGAATAAAGTGTGACAGTTTGCGGCAAGATTATTCAATTCGCGGGTAAACTGCCTTAATTGTTAATTTAGCTGTTTAAATCAATTAAGGTTCTTGTTTTTTTAAGGATTAGATGTTAGATTAATTAAATATAATGGTTTTGTGATAGAACAAATAGCAAATTTCAATTCATAAATACAGTTAAATTGATTTGTTCCCAAATCGCCTATTTGCAATTCGCTCTCATGTGAATAGTCCTTTACAGTCGACTCATAATTCACGTCATGCATGTCGTATACGTAATCTTTTTATCATACCAATTTTTGAAACGATTCTCAGTGTCAGCCTAGAACTTTTTCATTTTGGTATTGATACGTCATTCACATTTCATGTATGGATCGTAAGTATGATTCTACACAAAACTCACCGTCAGCTGTTTCAGAAGAGCTTTTCTTAATAAATAATTTGCTAGCAGCTTATAAACAAAGAACAGATGGGAGAGAGTCAAAGCAAAAAAAAAAAAAAAAGAAAAAACATGAAAACAAACAAATCGTTAAGCGAATGAATAAAATGAAAACAAAAACCAAAATGTCTTACAATTGGTGATTGATTGTCATTTCGATACCACGGTGACTAACCACAAAATCAAAACAATTCATAATTTATTTGTTTATCAACAATTCATATATCACATGATTTATATTGTTCTACTTATGGTGGAATTAAGTGAATTGAAGGTAGACCGATTAACTTGATATGCAATTTGTTCTCCAATCAAAAGGTTAAAAAAGCCCCAAAACAGCTTTATGAGAGCCCCACACAATAATTAGAGCACAAGATGCTTTCGCAGCCGTTTCGCTTTTGAAAACAAAGAAAACTTTGAACTTTTACTATGCCAAAGTGTATCTGATGGTTCAGTCTGGACGTAGGGGTGGTGTTGGTGTCTTTTTTAGAACAGCCACTACCTAACTTTTGAAAATCATTTCACTGACACTCGTGAAATGTAATATTCGTCTTTCGATTGGTTGGAAATGCGACTTGAGCAGTATTTACTTTGGAAGTATTCCATACGATGGTGAAGCTAGTTGTAGGCAAATGTGAACGTTCACAACTGTAGTTTAGTTAGTAACTGACAGATGGCTGACGTTTCTAAGTTTTGAATCGCCTTAGTATAATGATCACTTGAACTTGAACACGTTTTTGTAAGGCAACTCTAGCAAATCTAGAACTTCTCGACAAGAACTCGTTTGACATTTTGATCATCTGACTTAGGAAAAGTGACGTCTTTGCGTTCAGGGAAAATTTAGCCTAGTCGACTTAAGTAACGCTCTTAAATATAAGCCAGTAAAAGCTCTTTCTGAATGATGACCGAAAGATTGACTAACGATTTTTATTGGAAGACATTATGATTCCCTTAATTTCCACATCACTATAGTTCATAAGGCCTGTGTCTTCTGTATGCTGGGTTCTGAAAAATCTGATAAAAGGTGGCAAGGGTAGAAATCTGTACAACTGGGATACAGTGGATCCATAGATCTGTTACTTTCTTCCAGATCTGTCAAAACCGAAAACATGTAAAAATGCAGTAGCTCACAAGGAGTTGTAGTCAGCACATTTGACAGGCCCCCGCTTGAAATGTGCAAGGGTAAACTTTTACTGTTATTACAGATTTTCCTCCACATAGTATTTTTCCCCAATTTTCTTCTCATCCATCTAACGAATTGCATTGCGCTCAGACATTTTCCATTAGTTCACAGTTCCCTTTGGTAGCTGCTAGCTGGTCGATTTCTTGTTTCCACCACCGTCATCATCGTTGCGCATTGGTGGAACTGCTGGTTGCCTATCTGAATCTGAAACCGAATTGGAAAAGACAGAAGAAAATTCGCTGCCGCGTAGTTCACTTCGTCCGTCTCTTTTTTGTGGATTTTTTATTTTCAATCATTTGTTGTGTATATTCGTGTTTTTATTTTTTTTATTTGTTTTGTTAAATCAGCTGTGTACCCCAACAGAGCGAGTGCGTGTGAGTCTGTGAGTGATTTAAAAGGAAAAACATCGTAACTGGCTCCGGGGAAAACACTTTTCTTTCCGCGTGCCCCGAATTCCTTGTAACTCGAGCACTTTTACATAGAAAAGTAAACACTTTGACCAAAATTGTGCGCCATAGTTGTTTTTCTTCCGTCTTCCGTTTCCCACTAACTGGGAAAAAAACACTTTTGTTGCATATCTTCCTTGGTTTTAATTTGTGAATTTTGCGTCGCGAAAAACACCAAACGAAAAGAAAATGCCATTTATATCGAAAGACTGGCGTTCACCTGGCGAGGCATGGGTTAAAACGGACGAAGGATGGGAACGGTTGAAAGTGCTCGAATGTGGAAAACGTACAAGGTACGCTGGTAACAAACAAATTGGAAACAGAAATGGCTAAATAATTTCATTTCACCTTTTATACTGTGACTTTCTTTGTTTTATAATTTCTCAACTTGTAGTGCCTTTCGCCTATGATTTGATTAAGATCATCATGCCGAAAGCGAATAAAATTGGTGAAGCACAACACTAACAACAACAAAAGAGCAACAACAATGGGACACAACACAATGACAATGAGGGGCAAAGACTGTGCACACGACAGTCGTGTCGTTTGCGTTGTTTTTGTTATTATTGCGTAAATTGCAATTAGAATGGGGATGGAGCAGACAGCTGGAGAACGATTATCTTCGCCTTGCTCCCCCTGACTTGGGCTTCGGGAATGTTGAAAAATGGAAAATTGCTTTCGCGTTTTTTTCTGTTTCGTGTGCCTTACTTTGTTGCTACTTTGGATTTGGATACTTGTCTGCCCACAGCCGCCTGGTGCCTGGTGGTGGCGATGACGATGATGCACTTGCAGCGCATTACCGTCATGAGCTTTACCAACAACTAAGGCTGAAATTGAGCGGGAGTGTATAGAGTGTACGCATAGACGATGCCACAGCCACATGTCAGAAGCATCAGATCGACGTGTGCTGAACGAATTGCGAGAATGCGCAGAATGGAACTGGCGGAAGCGGAATACAAAAAGCTTTCAGTTTCAAGTACCAGTACCACCAGCAAGACTTCTCCATGAGTTGTTATAGGGTGACATTGAACTAATTCGCATTTGAATACTGAATTTGAATTTATTATGCACAAGCCTTCGTACTCGTTCTCCAATGAAATACACATATTGTAGAAGTATTTGCAAAAATGTCAACATTTGTGGCGAAAGAAACTGAATCGGTCTTCTAGCGGTCTTTTATGAAAAATTGGTGGCTGGCTTTTTAATATTCGGGAAGCTTAAGAATGCTGCGAAAGTAATGGCGCCCAATGGTGGATATTTTTTTAAAAGTAAACAAACATGCAAACGAGCCTATTTATTAGAAAATCTGACAGCACATACAACAATCGCCGAACAGAAATGACTTGACAGTAGCCTCTAATCACCAGCTGTTCACATTAGGTCTCTTCCCTACGATAATGCATTCGAATACGTTAGTCAAACTTCGTTCCCTTAAGCTTAGTACGCTGCTCGAGCTAAATTTTCGCAACTATACAAAATCGCTCCAAAATTTAGCTGAGCTAAATTTTAGCGAACCCATTTATCTGAGTGGTACGCTGCTCGAGCTAAATAATCAAACTTTTGTTTCAGAATGTACTTCATGTATCTGTCAAAATTTAAAAATAAATAAATAGTTGGCGCAACAGGTCCGGAGGGAGGCCTAGCTTCTCACAACCATTCGTTGTGTGTGAGTTTTTCATTTTTGGAACGAATGGAAGGGATCATAAATATATTTTTTACCCGCTGTCAGACCCGAAATTTCGCTAGATCTGACGTTATCCGTTAAGTTGGCATCATTGTAGCATATGTGGTAAAGGTTTCTTATTCGTTGAAATGACGTATTATTCATTGGAAATGAACAATAATAACCCATCTGTCAAATAACTAATCTTATTTGCAATGGTTCGAATATTTGAATAAGAATAGGAACCCTTTCCAATGCCAACACTAATTATACACAATAATAATCTGCAACATGGCCAATGACTCTGTCCATTCTGCCAGCCGCCAAATAGCATATAAATTACCACATGCAATCATACTTCACCTGACTCATCCATTCACTTCACACGAAAGCGGTTAACAATAATTCATAGTCAAAGCCCATGACAAAAGAAACACCTCTCACTTGGCACGAAAATGGCAAATCTAACACACCTAATTAACGATACTAATCGTTCAGGCGATTAAGTTCATTCCACTTGCTTCATTTATTCAACTGATTTCCTTACGCAATTTTCGCTTTGATAACAGTCTTACTTCATATTCAGTTTTCAGTTATGGTATCAACAATTCCACCGACAAAATGGGAACGGAATTGTGTAAACACTGCTCCATCAACTATGAGCTGTTATGAAATTTCTTTGACTTTGAAAACCGTGTTTCGGGTTTTTTATAATTGAACTCCACTAGAGTGTGAGCGGAAGGTTTAAATATAAGACGAACAAAGGGGCCTAATACCAAAGCCGGCGACCTTTCTAATTTCAAATCCGGTCCATACATATGCAGAGCCCGAACTTTACTCTCTCTAGTCGTGTGCTCCAAAACGTTTAATCATTTAAATTATATTTCGCTTTCCTTTGAATGCGCTTTGAAAACGCAACAGACGGTGATTATGGTCTATTTTCGGATTAATTCGAAACAGATTCGAAATATTTTTTTTAAAGAGATTTACGAGGGCATTTCAAGTGTGATGCAGGGAAGTTGAGTGCATATCGCACATCAGGGCTCTCTGGCAAAGGGTCTAAATTTAGACTGCTCGAAGGTGAATTAAGGTGTGTGGACATCTATGTGTCTGTTAAGATGTGTTTGGATGTTAACAGACAACTGGAGGCATTCGATGGATTTTCTCAAAAGGAAGACAAAAAAAAAAAGAAAAGAGGAAGTTGTGCAATGTGGTTTGTTTCTGTTTCTAATTTTGTTGAGGAATCTATAAATAGGCGGAAGCCTGTTGGGGAAACATTTTTGCGTCTGGGCCTGGGACTTTGCTGTCAGAAAGTGAAAACTTACACCATGGTGCTTGAGAGTTTAACGAACTGAGTCAGGACTGTATATGAACATGGATAGTGAGTACGTTTTTTGTACGAGTACCTATACTTGTGTGTTCCGCTTTTCTGGAATTACTGTTGCCTGAAGTACGTGCGTGCTCATTTTGTGGTACGATTGCATCGTTGTTAACGTGGAGCATGTTACATTTTGAAATGTGCTATTGAAAGCAGACTAAAACCTCAAAAGGCCCTACAATAGGGTGTGTGATGTTATAAGGATAAGTGGGCTTACTCACCATTTAGAAATGAAACAGCATCATTTTCTTGACAGTTACCTTGCAAATTGTGTTCTATATGTTGACGAAATTTATAAAAATGCATCTTTTATGCATTTTTTTATCGGCAGAGTCTGAGAGTGGTTTCTGAATTATTTTCCCAGCTTTCTTCAACTCTACACCAACGGTTGGGCGCCAATTTAAATAAGATTTCGCCGGTTTAGCCCACTATTCACATTATAATATGTATAGTTTTCCTTGGAATATAATCATATTATGGGTGGTTATGCCCGCAAGTTCATAGACAGAAAACAGCAAATTATGTTCAATAACCAAGAGCTGCAATTTGTTGTAGATAAAATAAGTTTAGATATCTAAAAACCGATAGAAACTCTATGCACCTTGTCCCAAACACATACTACTATGCTGAGGATGATGTACTTAGATCCTGCCATAAGGTGTGCCTGGATTCAGCTATTTCTTTCTGCAAAGATGTTAGCTTTGCTATTTTCTAAATGCCAAACAAGTTTCTTTGAACATACACACACAAAACCAAACAGTACCTACTCACACTTCATACACATTGTCAATCACTGTTCGCCGTTATGTGATATTTTCGTAGCCCCCAAGTTTGCTGTCAATTTTGTGACTGAAATTTGTCAGTGGCACTCTTTTCCAATTGCTCGCGTCATGCATTGTGGTCCATATTCAAAATAAGAGGCCTCCCCCACCAAAGATTGTTCACATATCCATTTTCATTATTTACAACGAAAAACTATACACATCGTCCTTAACCCCAAAATAAGCTTCAGAGCAGCCACCAATATTTGCCCTACATTCCGTCCGTCTATCAACAAAATTCAATCGAGTCAGCTCATTTAAAATCAATTATAAAGTTTGCTGGAAATAATACTGGAAAAAAGTGAACTCCTTCTCATGCCTTCCATTAATCAATTTGAACTTTAGTTGTCTCCCTAACTTCCAATGTAAAATTTGTGTCCTTCGACTATGTGAACTCTTCAAATGCATACTATTGGTATATACAGTACATAAACGTTCTCTTTCCTTGTTCCATACTTGATATTGAAGTACCAACAACCTACATGCAGAGTGTCAGTATACAGGACGAAATGCGGTGCAACAATCAGTTGGCAGACCATACCAACAAAACACAGAATAACAACAAAATTAGAGCGCACAAAAGAAGGGCAAAAGCTGCTTTGCAAAAATTTCAAAACAGTAAAAACCAATAAAAGAAACAAATCGAAACTGGGTCATCACATGTAGGTATTTGTATATAAACTTGACCGAGTTCCTCGTAAAGTAGTTGAGTTTAATGTGGGGTCACTTGGAAGTGAAAGAAATCGGTTGGGGGGTGGCAGGAAGGTAGGCAAACGTCCTGAAAGATGGATAGATTAAACATTGAAAAAGAACACAGACAAGCCTCAGGTTGTGATTAGCATTTACAGTCGCGTGGGGGGCTTCAAAAGTAATCTCATACATAAAAGAATAGAGGACAATAATTAAAACGAGACTTTAAGGCGACATGCCACAAACAGAAGAGAGAACGCTTGACCTACTTTAAAGTGATGGGTATGCATGATGATTTTTATCCCAGGTCAGTCGTGAAATTGCCACCGACATCGGTCAGTTTGTGAAATTGTAAAACAAACACACCTAATCCAAAGGAAAAGGCGGAAAAAGAACAAACGCAAGGTAGGTACCTACCTAAGTGTTTTTTTTTGCGTCGCTTGTGGATTAGGTGTGCTTTGTTTGAGGTAATTCGATAAAACCACTAAACCACTGAACTAATTTGTAAAACTCTCTCCACTTCCAGACAAGCATCAACGTCCGATGATGATGAAAACGAAACAATACCGCCACACTGCCACATCACAATACGATGCACTCGTGAAATAGCCGGATTCAATGGACTAGGCGAGGCTGTAAGGCGCTTGGACTTCCGAAGTTCGGTGCGGGATCGTAGGCGTTTCCATTACATATGCGCTTTACTAAGATTACTGGTTGCTCATAAGGGGATCGCTAGTTTATCGGGCAGTGCCCAAAAGCTGCTTTTGCAAATGGTCGAGGAGGTTGCATCACATGGTAGGTTCTTAAACAAATGTTTGACAAATGACATATTTCGTATCAATAAGAGATCTGTTTCCGAAATGAATGCTGTTGGGGCTAAACGACAGCAGCAAATGTTTAATCAGTTGTAATCCTTAAACAAACTTTCTGTAGGCGCAGTGGCTTAGTGGTTAGTGTGTTGAACTACTAAGCGAGGTGTCCGAGGTTCGAATCCCGCATAAACCCAAATTCCAACTTAGGGTTTTTCCGCTGCGCCATCTCTCGCGAACGTCTGACAAACATCCGAGAGTACAACTGTCTTGAAAGAGCTTCTCAATTAGCCGTTTGGAGTCGGCATAAAATTGTAGAGCTCTTCCATTCGTTTCAAACTTGGAAAACTCACACAAAACGAATGGTGGTGAGAAGCTATACCTAGGTTTGAGAGACGAAAAGCCTATCTGCATATCTTCTTTTGAAGTACCAAAAGAAAGAGAACGTTTTTCTCAAAAGATGTCGCCATCTTGCCGCTTTACAATTTGTCACTTTTCTTGTTTTTTGAATGTGATTGTTCCCATAATCTTAAAATTTCGCAATCTCCTCGTGCTTTTATAAATCTCTTAACGTTTACTTAAAATCTATAATTTTAGTGAACGACAGTCAACAAAATTTCAACGTCCTTCGTGGTTTGGCTACCCAACTGCAACAGATCGTCAATCAGGAGAATCAGAAATGCTGGGGCAAGCCGCTTGGCAGCACCAATTTGTGGCAGGAACATGTAGAGACAATAAAACGAATTCAGTCCTTTACTAGTCAAATTGAGATTAAGGAGGTTGGTTTGAAAACAGAAATGCGCACAAACAATTTGACCTTATACGTACTAACTGATTTCCGTTTCAGCCTGGTCCAGAAATACGTCCAAAACTACACGATTTACCTGAAGAATGTATAAGAGAAATAATTTTAAGAATCGCCGATCACAGAGACTTAGAGGTGAGTTGAAAACACGCAAAAAGTTAACGAAAATTAAACAATTACACTGCATTTAGGCTACATCCAGTGCATGGACCCTAATGTCAGCTCTGGTCTCTGAGCAACGTGTTTGGCGGGAACTAACACGTTTCCATTTCAATCAAAATCAAATCAACACTGTCCTAGATATGAATAAATTTAAACTGCAACCCGGCAAAAAGGACTGGAAGAAGATCTACCACCAGTTGCGGCGAACTTACGGTGTCAACGATGACTACCAATTTGCTGAGGTTCTATCGCTTTGCCGCTACTGTTGTTGCCTCTTTTGGCCATCGGATGGCCATCCATGTATTGTCGATCAATGTCCCGATTTTAAGCAACGTCTTGAAGAAGCCGGTGGCCAGTTGGAAGTTTCACAACCCGTACTGCCATCGCAATTTCTCAAGTTTTTCTCATTGTAAGGATTTTTGTTTTTGACAAATTTGTGAATGCGCAAGTTCGGTGTGAAAACGGAGAGAGAATCATGTAGAGAATGAGAGTGCGATACCGTGTGAAAACAAATGCAGCTAAACAGTGCTGCTAAACCTAATGAGAAATACTATTTAGTATAACTATACTATACACTAACTAAAACTATTATTTTTTAAGTAATTGTATTTTGTAAATTCACAGCTCATTTTCTTGGCAGGTTAGGTTGCCTTTTACATTATTACGATTATCTACGATGTGGTGTGAGAACCAACCATGAATGCGTATCATCTCCAGTGTGAACATTTAAATCATTTTGTGTGTGCTAATTTTGTTTGTTAAATTTATTAAAATGACTTTTTTTATATTATATTTTATAAGTGATATTAGAATTTATTTATATATCTACTGAATTTTTGAGATTATGTGTCGTCATCCAGAATAAAAAAAAGGACGATTTATGTCTGAAATTGATTGAGAAATTCTGATAAAAGAAAAAACGTTTTGTAATGTGTTGGCATTGAGGAGATATATCGAGGAGAACAAAATCAAAAGGCTCTAAGTAACCATTGACTTACAGCACCAAACAGAGACGCCCTCTATCGGAAAGAGCAAACGAAGTTAATTGTTAAAAAACAAGCTTTTTAAATTCCGTCTAAAACTATGAATTGATATAAAAAAAAAACAATAATTTCGAAGCTGCCAGTTCGTTAATTTTGTATTAAATTGTAAAATAAGTTTAATACTATATTTTGTACAAATTTAAAATATTATATCCGGACATTGTTATAAAAAAAAAATAAATAAAAAATACTGTTCAGTGAACTGCTTTCGAAATAATTAACAAAAAACACTGCTTTCGGACTTCTGCAACATCATGCGAAGAATAATAAAATTAAACGATATATACAGATACATTTTTAAGTAGAAACACTAGACACACCAAAATTACAATACAACAATTGGACTATGGTTATTTTCAAACGAAACTTACACAAAAGTGAGAAGAAAACTATTAGAAATATATATTTGAATTTCACAATTGCGGCAATTTACAAGCTACATTATTATTAATAAAACACTATTATATATCATTGATATTAAATCAAAGAAAGAGTTATATACTATTACTTATTATATTTAAACGAAAGGGAGAATAATTGTTTGGCTCGTTTTGATTTTTTTGTTTGTTAAAAAAAGAAGTACATTTTTGACTGGAACTTTTTAATTGTGGACAATGGAAAATAGTATTTAATTATGGTTGTAGATTGTAAGAGAAAACAAAATGTGAATTACGATTTTATCAGAGCAAAATATAAATGAGAATATTTAAAAATAAGTGGACTAGTTCAGCGACTTCATAATGCACATTCTTAGGCATGGGTTTCCTTTCAGAGTAAAAAAATGTTATAAATATTTTTATATGTACCTACCTCCTACGGATGGATCGCCAGTTGCATGCAATTTTTAGGAACTCTGTCACATATGATTTATACAACATATTGGGGACGAGTATCTAGTTTAGCAAGTCTGACAGCTGTCTGACTTGGTGCATCTCAGTTTTGATTAACTTATACCCTATTCACACCAAGCCGAAAACTGGGTTTTTGCGAAACCACTCGAAAACTTCATAGAAAACAGAAGTTTTCCCAGTTATTTCCCAGGAAAACACCACGAACGACGTTTTATCGTTGGGTTGTTGAAACAAATACAGTCGGACCCGCTTATTTGAAACTCATTTAATTGAAAACCCCGCTTATATGAAAAATTTAATTTGTCCCCGTGTACTTTTTTTCAGTTATCCGAAGTCCGTTTAAATGAAAAAGCCGGTTAATTGAAATTAAAGTAACGATTTTTTCTCATTTCATTTAAACGGGTTCGACTGTACACCTTTTACAATATTCAGTAAATTTAACAGACCAGTCAAGCGAACAAATGTCACAACTCACAACTTAAAATTATTTTCCACACTTAATAGATGTGCTAGTATTATTTTTTAATGCTCTGAATTCATTTTATTTGTTAATTAATCGAAATTTCTAACCAAAATAGTTTACACAGAAGTTTCACGCATAGAGTCTCACAGCTGATTGAAACGTCAAACGAAAACTAGTTGGTGTTCGGAGTGAATGCATCGACGAGTTTTCGACGAAAACACGGTTTTCAGGAAGTTCATGACAGAGTACTAAGTTGACAGTTCAGATATGTGGGTGACGTAGAAAAAGTGATGGCCCCGACATCGTTCAGGTTACATCTAATCCAGATCAATCTAGTAAACTTAAGGTAGGTAACTATAGATTTTTGAATGCACCCGTCACCTACAGTAAATTTATTTTTGTACCAACTTAAGCGAACCGATTTCTGACATTTGTAGGCAAGGGTTTTTAATACTTTGAATCAACGAACAAGTGCTGCCTACTTTTAGTTGTCAAACGATTCAATTTTCTATTTCTGGATCAAACTTCTTTCGGAGAAAATGGTATACGCCATGAATCATGATCATAATCTTGTGTATATTATTTTCGAAGTATAAATTCCCTTTGCGGTTGTCAAAGCTTTCTTGATTCGAAATATTCTTGTGTCAAAAGAAATATGAGAGAATAATAAGAGTTCTTCCTAATCGCAGTCGCCCAGCTGTTTGACACTTCAACAAATTTAGCTCGTCCGCAATACTCTTTTCACCCTGTTGCCTTTTTTTTAGTTCAGAGTCAGACACATCTTAGCTCTGTTTCTTGTATCGCTCACATCATGATCAGTGCACTCAGAGTAAATTGACAGATCAGTCTGTTTAGCAGCCCATCTCTTTGAACTCTGGCCACCTGTAAACAATTTAAAAATACTATGAAACTACTCATCTTCTTTGTAAAAATAAAGGGCAAGTTTTATTCCTTCAAATTCCTTTTAAAATCAACATACAAAAGTATTTAGAGCTAGGTATATATTCGTAATCTTATCACAGGCAAAATGCTTTTCTAAATATTCATAATTACAACTAATAAGGGTCCTTATAAAATTACACTCGTCAACTCAGGTCTTACAGCGATTTCTTAAGCTTACATACAGCAACGTTCTAAAGAACACCAACAATATAAGCAAATATCCAAATTGGTCTATCATTGACACCTTGTCGATTTGTAAGAATCTCAATAGCACCTTTGGATCACCAAAATGACAGTAGAAATCTTTACACTCTAATTCGTCACGATTGAATCCGAATATGGAAATTACCAGCGACACCACTCCCACTCGTATGAATGAGAATTTCATGATCATATTCATGAATGTTGGAATTTCACTAGCAAAATCAAAACCATAAATAGCGAGCCCCATAAACGGAGCTATCATCATGGGACCAACGGCCGAACCATTCTAGAAAAAAATAGACGCACCATTTGTTAAAATGTCAGAAAAGTGAATAAAATGACACTCACCGTTATACTGAAGGTAGCCCCTATCGCTAGGCCCATTCCTTCGGCCACAAGCGATGTCACAATGCCGACCAATGCGAACAAGCAAAACCGCCAAATTTGTGGTGGCATACCAGCCATCCAATAGGTAATTGAAAGGAAAACTATATTAAGGATTATCTGAAAAATAAAAAAATTAAAATAAAAAGAGGACTGATTGACATTAAATGAGTTGACATCGTTAGTACTTTGTCCGATGCTCAATTGCGTTTAATAATAGTTTAAATTTATCTTTAATACAAGTAGTGCCCACAATTAAGAAACAAATTCACCCATTCACTATGAAAATGAACACGGCGATGAATTTGTTGTTTTTGCGTTGCGTGCGAATTGGGTGTGTTCGTTTATAAAATGCTTAGAATGAAAACCAACTTACTTGAATTGGAATGCGGGATAGTGTCAATGCTATGTAGTAAGGCGGTAATCTATACCACCGATTGAATGTATCCTTTTTGACCATTTTAACCTCGCTTGGGACTGCAAATAATTAAATTTTCTATAATAGCTTCCTCACTTTATTTCTAACGGAAATAAGGACCTACAGCTTAGAATGGGCACCATAACCTGCGTATAGACTATCGTCAATATGGCGCCAATGCAGAATTTCAAGTGATCAAACATGCGCTCGCCCTCATTCGCCGAATTGTAGAAAATTAGTCCTAAAATTATGACAGAATATAATGAAATACAGAAGCGGATGGAATCTCCATTTCGTTCCTTACCGAAACACAATCCACACATGACATGATGTACAATCTGAATTAGTAAAGCAATGCGTGCCCGCAAAATTCTCAGCATCATTATATTCAACAGAACATAGAACTGTCTGAAGGACGAAATCCTCGCTCGGTCTGATTTGATTCGTTTCGAGAACGCCTTCATTCTTTCAATTAGTGCATATGGTCCATCTCTGTCCATGGTACAGCAGGCGAGCCGTCTTCTTTTTGACTTTTCCTCAATAAACATTGTTGTGACAGCATTGCGGAATACCATTTCGGTAGTTGTGTTTTTCTCGCATGACATGGACGTCATCGCCGAAGAGTACATAAGTTTGCCATTTTGTGTGACTTCTGCCAGAGTTGGGACGAGGTTTCCATCATCCGAATCACAAAGTTCTATAACTGTATGCAGAAGTGTAAATAAATTTTGTACGTTTAAGTTAACTTTTTAAGGACTTACTGTAATCCGATGGACTATAGTACATGGGACAACTGAGATTGATGTGTCCCAAAAATGGAATGATGGCCGATGGACTTCCCTGATAGACACACTGACCTTTGGCAAGTACAAACACATTATCGAAATAATTGAATATCGTGGCCGATGGCTGATGGATGGTGCAAACAATGGTACGTCCTTCACTAGCCAATCGGCTTAGTAAGCGAATGCATTGGGCTGCTGTCACTTCGTCTAGGCCACTTGTTGGTTCATCCAAGAAGAATACGTTTGGATTTGCCACCAATTCGAGAGCTATAGATAGACGTTTTCTCTCACCGCCGCTCAGTTTGTCTGCTGTTGCGTTACAGCGATGATTTAAGGTTAGATTATCGAGGATTTCGGTGATAAGTTCACGACGGTCTTGTCGATTTTTTAACTTTAAATCACAAGCAAGGTTCATAAGCTCCTGTACGGTTAGCAGTTGTTTATGGTTGTCATCTTGGGTGATGTAGCAGGAATCTTTCCGGTTGACTTGTATGTGGCCAGTTACACCAGAAGTGCTGTCATAATATAGAATTGAAAATATTTTGTTTAAACATTTTCACATTTCGTAGTGTATATTCTTGGCAAATAATGTTTGTTTGCATGTAACATCCCTGGCAGTAGCCAACTTCATGTTCACAAATCAGTGATTTGACAGCTTGCTCTCTTTTTTGTTGGACTCAAAGCGTAAGTTATGTAGGTATTATAAGCAAATATTTAAATTACCTAAATCCAGATATAGCATTTAGCAAGCTGCTTTTTCCTGCGCCAGAAGGTCCCATAATGGCTGACAGTTCCCCATTGCGAAAAGCACCACTGACTCCGCGTAAGATGTTACGAGTTCCCGTCACTTTTACTGTAAATAATTATAAAAATAAAAAGGCATGGCTTAGATGAGGAGAATTTTTTTCGTTTTTTTTCTTCTATTTTTAGAATAGCAAGAACGTCAAAATTTGTCAGTCAGTATTGTAATAGTTTTTAAAATGTCAACGGTTGGTGAAAAAAAACGTCTATTGCTATTTGTTGCTAACTTCACTTACTGACCTTACGATAAATTTCCCATTGCGAATTTGACCGAGCTTGGTTTGGCGCTATACCACGGCCTGATTTTATTATACATACCCTTCTCATTAACAATGAAATAATTTAAATTCGAATAATTCCATAGTGCACAAAAATGAGGAAATGTTTTATTTTTGTTTTCGTTAGTATCCGGCGTTTATTTAGCTCTGTTTAATTTTATTAAACAAACTAATTTCGAATAATATTTTTCAGCACATCAGCGAATGTGGATTTACTCATCTCAAACATACTACTAACTACAACTGTCAGATGTACAATCGAGTACGGAAATAAGTGTCTGGCATCACTGTAAATAGGCAATATGAAAAGCAACTGTTGTTTGCGGTCAGGTACACAAATAAGTTTAAAGTGCCACTGACCGAATGATGATACAATAAAAAAAAAAACAACATCTTCCCCATTTGCCAACCGGTCATATGTGATAAGTGATACCACATGTCAAAGTCTCACGAAAGATGAATCAGCCAGCAGTGCGACTAGTTAAGGGAATTCTATGGAACAATAAACAGAAAGTAACTGTTCGGTGAATAAAATCCGAGCAATGAACTTAACTGTACCAGTCCATTATTGAAGTACGACGTACGAGCGTATCATAATGGATAATCCGTTTGTAATGTTTACACGGTTTGTCAGTCTAAGTGTCAAATTGAATGACTGCAGATCACATGGTGCAGAAAATAATGTCCATTTATAGAAATGTATATCAAAGGGGCGGAATGTATTCAAGATTAATAGAATGACACATGGCAGCTGTGTCAGACGTTTCAGACGTGTCTGAGAAGTGTGCATTCAACTTTATCAGTAAGCCGGCGCATTATTAAAAACGATATTCGGCTATTGTTACACTTTCTTTCTTATCCATTTGATTTATGATTCGCTTCGTAAACAATGCAGACGACAAATAGTTACACTTCAGTGGTTCAGACAGAAGGGATATACAATAATTGGAACTACTCGATAGACAAACGCGATGACAGTAATCATCTGTCATTAAATTTTGTTACCAACACAAATATATACTATTAGTAAATGCAATTATTTTGTAATTAACCTCCTGCTTTAAAATACAATTCCCCAGAACTTATAACTGTGATTTGTGATCTTTTAAGTGCTCAATTATTTCTCATTCAATTGGCTTTGCTTGACGTTTAAATAGGGTTTCGAATAGCTACTAATGTATAAGTCACCCACTGATTCTTACTCATACTGCTGCATATATTTATATAGGTATGTACTTAAATCTAACCACTTGTAATAAATCGAAAAGTTAAGGCATTCAGATCCATTCATCATTCTCAATGACATATTGCAACTCTTCTGTCATCACAATGCGGAATCGCCTTAACATATTATTACATTTTCTTATTTACTGAAAAATTCATGATGTCTGTCCTGTTGCGAACAGAATACATACAGCTACCTGATTAAACAATTGTAAATATTTTCTTTTTGTTGGCTAAATTCGGAACCAGTTTAAGCCAATAATTCATTTGGTGTGTGTTTTCCTTTTGCATCGAATTATACATTATTTTTTTTCGACGCCCAACCGGTGGAAAAGCGAAAAAGCCGAGTGCGGATCTGTGCCACAAATTAAAAACATAAAAAGAAATGAATAACAGAAACAAGGTGATTCAATAATTTAATTCATCTTATTGCGTGCAAGCTAAAATGTCATCGCATCGTCATTTCTTGATGCAGGTAGTTTCCGTATTACTGTTCGTTTTCGTGTGTTTCAGGTTTTGAGTGACAGCGAGTTCAATGAACGCTTCTTGGCGGTGAAACAGTGTTGATTTTATTCAGCAGCTGGTTCTCCAATTACGACTGTAAACTTGGTAGTGATACTGTTTTTTATTTTTATATAAAAACGATGAATAAATTGACAGATAATAGCATAAATGCAAAGGCAAATTAACGAAATATGAGCTGACAGGTGTAGATGTGTTGAAAGAGAACTCAAGCGATTAGATAACGAGCAAGTACCCAGCTGTGAAACAAATGAACAATTAAAAATGTGGTCAATATATTCAGAAAACGTTGCGTCATTTAGTCGCACAATTTTTTTTTCGCATCGATTAGAACAGCAGTGATATAACTTTTAAGTGCGCATTGTGAATCCTTGGTGTTGATAAGAGAAACATCTGTTTGACAAGGTCAGCTAATTAGGACGACGCAATGTGACACATGCACAAGAAACTTCGAAAGTGTCAATATGCTATTGGGGACGTTCAATGACCTAGTTTAGTAACTCGGGCAGCTGGGCCTTTTGATTTGTGCCAGTTTTGATTGGTCTTGATCGGTAACATAAACAGCTTTATCAGTTGACGTTTATGAATGGGTAGCCGACGAATCTAGTCAGGGATTTCTTGAATGATTACTAAGTTCGTATATGCGCTTGACGTAGGAAAAGTGACGTTACCGACTAATCTACTCCAGACTAATATACTCGACTTAAGATAACAAGATTTTGAAATGATCTATTGTTTTATTGTGTCATGCTAGAAACGAATATCATTCAGCTCCAGTGTATCGAGATAGACAAATTAAGCTGGCATCATATTTTAGGGCAGAACAGTCATTTGAATACGCTTACGTTGGCTTGAGCTGGTGTCAAAAGTGGACTTAAGCTTTACCTTACTTCAATCGAATCCAGTTTTGGTTTATTTTCAGAATGAATAAGCATACATTTTCGCCAAACCGCGATGTGTTTTAAGCTCCGAATACAATTTGAATCGATGACAATTCCGCAAAAGGTCTAATCCTCGTTTTAAATAAAGACGAAAATTCAGCGATATAGCGCCACCGCCCCATAAATAACCCAATTAATATCACAATATTTCTTACAATACCACAGAGCATAATTAATTACAAGTTTAATGTCCGACATTGTTTACAAACATCCCAACCTTATTATGATTCATAACCATCGCCGCCAATTAGCTTCTGACGCGTCGCATATGACAACACATTAAGTTAGAAGAATTTCACAAATCGCTGGAATAAAAACGAAAAAAATTAAAAATAAATTCTTGTCAATACACAGTATACCCTAGGAATACAAAATTCATACGCTAATTTAATGTGCCATCGCTTTTCAGACTCACTCACGACTAACTATTCGAAAATAATTTGAATAAACAAATACGTCGTTTTAAAATTCGAATCAGCCGTTAGCCCACCGAGAATCAAGCTGCCTTTCGTTCTATAATTTTGCTTCCCGGTTGGCGCATCTGCATATATATTTGTTAACCCCGAAACATTGGCGCAAGGAAAGCCACAAGTTACCACAAAACCAACAACAACTAAAATTCAAACATTTGCATGCTTACCGTAGTTCTTACGTTCGGTGACTGTATAGTAGACATCTTGAAACTCGACATCTTTCGATTGCTTTATGCACGTTGTTAGATCCATTGCGCGTTATGTTACTGTCGCCTAATAATAGAGGGAGTTGTACGTGATCTGCATCGAAGGTATGTCCAAATTTAAGCCGGCTCTGTTAGTCTGCGAAACGAAATAAGAGTTGATAGATAAATAGAGTTACTTTGTTTCTGCAATAAGGGGAGGAGTAATCAGATTTGATTTATTAATTTATTGAAAAAAATGGGGTCAGGAGCAAGGTTTTTGGTTTTAGGCGCAATAATAGCAATTCGTAAAAGGGGGTCGAGAAGCGGTTTTAATACTGAGAAGGTTGTTCACTTTTATTCGCTACAGACTTTGGGAATTACAGTTTTTTTGTTGACCACTAATTGATTAAATGTGACTTGATATTAAGTACCCAGTTCAATGTTACCGATCAACTGACATTCAAATACCAACTTAGTACTCGGGCAGAAAGAGAAATTTTTAATAGGATTATGGAAGTTATTTAGCTTAAGCTAATGGGCAATTACTTAAGCATTTTATGGGATAGTCACGACGATATTAGCGGCGTTTGACAGAACTGAAGTGGACTTTTTTGTTCTTCCTTTTCACTTGATCCCTGCTCATCAATTAAAAAACTGTTCACGTAGGTGGTCAATCTAGGGCAGAAAAAAGTGACAAATTTTGGCAGATTTATGAGACTATATATCTGGATGCACTCATTGACACATTTTGACGTACGACAGATTTGTTTTATTTTTTTTTTATAATATGGCCTTACGTTTTTTTTTTTGTACCTAAAGGAATTCAAATAAGTTCAATGAAATCGTTCTTAAGACCGAACAGTAAAGGACTATTCACATGAGAGCGAACTCCGAATAGGCGATTTGCGAACAAATAAATTTAACTGTATTTATGAATTGAAAATTGCTCTTTGTTCTATCACAAAACCATTATATTTAATTAATCTAATATCTAGTCTAAAAAAAAACATGACTCTCAATTGATTTAAACAGCTAAATTAACAATTAAAGCAATTTTCCCGCGAATTGAACATTTTTGCTGCGAACTGTCACACTTTTTTCACAATCCACACAAAACAGTCGCGATCCACAAACCCACGAATGAAAAATTCGTTCGAGCTTAACCTCTTTAAAAATGAAACTGATACGCGGGCATCTGCGACCAAAAAAAGTTTTCATGTGAATGAAGTGTCAGAAACTACGAATATTCGCGTGTTCGCAGTTCGCAATTCGCTCTCATGTGAAAAGTCCTCAACCCAGCTTAAGGCAAGTTGCAATTACATAAATTGAAATAGCGGCCATAAACGGATGAGGGCCCCATTTCGAGAGTTTAAGTCAACTTAAGTGTTTTTTTTTGACACCAGCCCACACACTTCTATTGTTGTTAAAAGCTTCGTACATAAATTGAAAATTAGGGTAGTAGTTCCAATTAATTTAAGGGCTAAATACTTTCTAAAACATATGTCTAGTCATTTCGTTAACATTTGACGTTCATTATACAAACGTCAGGAACAATTTTAGAAAAACCCCAAATGATGCTGCATTTTTGACTGTCAATTAAGGTACCTATCAATTATTAAACCAGACTATTCACACGTGCAATTTTAAACAAGTCATCTTCTCGAACTTTTACCCCAATTGCCAAATAAAAATCATCTCTTCTCAACAAGTGGCAGCACCGATAAAAACAAATTGAAATTGTGTAATGTACTACCTCTTCTTATTAGGTGATACATTCTTATAAATTGATTCAACTCATTTTATGACAAAGGCACCCACTAATTGCTGCATATATATATTGCAAGAAATATGTTATATTCGCTACATTCTTGCGATTTTTAATCCACTTCAAAGTAGCATAAATATACGTGGGTTCAACTCAAATGTCATTCCCTTTTATTAGACCGCACTGAATCCACGAATCGTTTTCTGATATGTAGTTTTATAGCTCACCCACAAATGCAAATGAAATCACTAGACTAATTTTAGTGATTAGATCAGTTGCCAATATAGAGGTATCCATTGACAGTTCATCACAATCAAATGAATCACACATCAAACATGATTTAAATGCTCAACCGATAATATCTACGGTGTCTTATCTACCTAGAATCCCTAATGCAGAATCCAACAATAACGACTACGTTAGTTATAATCATTACCATAAAATGTCAATACTTCACTTGTTTTATTTACCCATTTCTAAAGAACTATACTCAGGCGATGATGTTTTTATAAATTAGTTGTTCATGTTCTATGCCGGCATTTATTTTAGTTATCGTCGTAGAAGATCTCATCAAGAGCTTTTGTGTGATTTGTCATTGTTTAAACGCAGTTTCCATTTTAATGAGGCTTCTGCACATAGGATCTTGCAATAACTCTGGTTTGAAGGTCAGATAGAAATATGGGTATAAATTTTGATGGTAGTACGAAAATTTAAACACAAAATCTCCCCCACATAGTAGAGCGAGCAATAAAAATGAAAATGACCAAAACAATTCGCATTTACATAGTTTTTATAATTATTTCCGAATTTAACTCTGAATAATGACAATGACAATGCTCCGGCAGTTGACAGTAATTTAACAAGATACACATCAGCGGGGCTATTAAAAAAATACAACAATAAATATGTTTACTGCGAAAATGTCGGTTAATTATATATTCAAAAATCAGCAAAAACTCTCTTTGAGTTGATTATAATTAAACAACCTTTGGCCGGGTTAAAGCAAAAACTGTATTCTATCCTCATGAGTTCAATGAACAACTCACTGTTCCATTAACTTGTTCCCAAAAGAAAAAATTGACGCTTTCGATTTCACGACCCCGGAAATGCGTTCACACGATCGAAGTCCGATCGGCATGTATCATATCTGTACTTTGCGTGTTGCTAAGATCTGTCGTGCATTACTTGCAGTTTTAATACCTAATAAAAAAAAAATAACACAAAAAATAATTTTATAGCAACTTGAAACTCCATTTGCATTGTTGGGAGATTCATTCGTGTTGTTATTCAATTCGATGCGGTTTATAAACTCGAGCATAACAATAGTTACGACGAGCTTGACCTACGATGTGGGTCTTTTGCGCATTATATTTCCTTCTTTTCTATAAATTTCGACAGCAAATTCAAACTGTCACTTTTATTACAGCAAATATAAACAGTGGCTTAAATTATTCGTTTGATTTTCAGTGCAGTATATTTAAGGACAACTGTGGTGTCAAACATTTGCACTTAATTAACTCAATTACATTAAAAGTGTTAATTTTAATTTTTGGTAGTCTATTACACCATATAATTTGAGTTTAGGCGTGCATTGGCTTAAGTCAGATCACTCCTAAGCACGTACTTCCTTAAGAGTTCTGATGATGAGTTAATGACTTCTAGCAATTTAAAAAAATCCAATTAAATATAAATTTCCGGTTCCAATAAAGTCAACAAAACTCATAGTTTTTTATTTAAAAACATTTAAAAAAAAACGTCCATGACTGAGTCGCACGAAACTTTCTCGACGCTATAATTCCAAGCTAAACTATTGCCCCACGATGTTGTTTCCACCTTGGACTGAAACGCAATATTTAATTCCGTTTTCAATCCGTTCAAATGCGACTAAGGGGACTATTCTCCCAAACGATCATCAGCGTAATCCAGCTTAAGCCATTAAAAAAAAAAGCTTAAGCCATTGTCCTACTATAATAAAGGCCTTGACTTATGTGATGTTTCATCTATTTTGACAAAAGTGGAATTCCATATAACCCGCTAATTGTTAAATAAAACCACTCATATGTCATATATGTCCAACGTCATAATTGACCTTCACGAACAGTTATTTTTTTCCTTAATAACATTTTTAAAAGCATCCATTGCGTAGAAGTAATTCGAATCTTTCACCTAATTGACGATCAAGGTTTAAATAGAAATTATTTGTCGAAGCACAGCTGTATTTTTTAATGTTTTTGTAAGCCGCAGTTCGAATTTTTTAAGCAGATGTTAATTGTTAACGACCACATAGGAATCTGTGAAGAATTTTCTTTGTGCAATGAAGAAAGCATCATGCCAAGCAAATAACAATAAAATGTGGTTTCACGTCTCTTGAAAGGTAATTAAAAGAAAAAAACAGTTTTCAAGTTTAAAAATTATTGCATTCTTTTACATAATTACATAATTGGCAATAAGCATTTTTAGTTTCGACTCTAAATTTGAGTAGTTCACAGTGGCTATATTTTCCACATAAATTTTGCAATTGTGAGCTTCCGAAAATTTAAAGTCGAGACTATAAAATTTGTTATTAGTACGGCGCATGTGTCAGAAAATGATGAATACCAATAGAGTAGTGCCCCACAACGTCACTGTCAAATCAGAAAAAGAGATCCAAGTGACAGTTTAAAAACTTGTAGAAAAAAAAAAGAAAAAGAAAATGATAAAAAGAAACAAATGCGATTATATAATACACGCGTTTTTCAGCGAGGTATTTTGGCTGCCGAGTCTTCACGTGTCTTTTAATAAGTAAATTCGAAAATTCAAACATAGCTTTTACTTCGCCGCACGTGTGTTTGCCTTACAGTTCCTGCCAAACCTGACCAGTAAATTTGAACTTTTGAATTTTCCTTGAGATTCTAATGACTTTTGTAGAAATTGAAATTAAACAAATTAAATTCAGAAGTATAATTGCAATCTATAGGCTATAGTTCCAATTGCACCTGGAAATATGATTTTTGTTTGCCAAATAGATTGTTGCCCCTGTATTAATAAACATTGTGTAAAAGTTATCAACTTGTTACTCAGCAGTTATGTCCAATTTTTGTATGTTATCTGACGTTTGCTAACTAACTTACTTGTGCTCATTTTTTTATTAATAAGGGGGTGTGTTTTATTTCTTCTTCTGGTGCCGGGAATTGTATCAGATCATTGGCTTGTTGCGAATATTTGTTGACACGCCAGACATTTTAACTGTCAACCTAAAAGTCCGGGTCTCTTATATACCTTAGAAATGATTCTTCCTAAACATTTGCATCTGAATGAAATGATGGTGTCCGCCGGGAAGGTATACTATTTTGTTTGTTTATAATTTTTGATCAAATGAAAGAGAATGGATCTTATATTGATAAATGTTTTATTTAATGTCGGCAATTATGTATGGAATACAATATCTGGTAAATGTCCGCCTCTGTTAGTCTCACAAATGCGAGCCCTTTTGAGCACATTTTTCATTACATTCTCGCACATTTCACGCGGTATTTCATTAATTTCATCACGAATATTTTGTTTGAGTTGATCAAGCGTTTCTGGTTTGCTTGCATAAACCTTGCTTTTCAGATATCTCCATAAAAAAAGGTGTGGAGCAGTCAAATCAGGCGACAGTGTAGGCCAATCAACATCACCATTTCTTGAAATAACTTGTTGTGGAAAGAGGTCTCGCAGTAATTCCATTGTAATCCTGGCTGTATGCGATGCGGTACCGTCTTGTTTATACCACATGTTAATCAAGCCCAAAGCATGAAGTTGTGGTGTTAAAAAGTTTCCAATCATAAGCCAAAGTTGTTCTTTGAAGACCAAGCTCCTGAGCACGGCATCGAATTGAGGTTGATGGATTGTTTTGAACACTTCCTTGAGCAGCAGTAATGTTTTCAGCCGATCTTGCAGTACGTTGTGGTCCATGCTTGGGCCTATCACCTATAGACCCTCTTTCTTCGAAATCATTCACTACACGATAAATAGTGCGTTTTGTTGGCACGTTGTTTCTCCTGAAAATTTCACGTAGCTTTCTCATCGTCACAGTAATCGATGATTGATTTTGATAAAATGTTTTAACGATTAAAACACGTTGGTTTATCGAATATTTTTCCATAATAAATTTGCCACGTGTCTACTTCACGACTGCCAAATATGAACTGTCAAAATTAATATTTACCATAATGGCGGTAAAACAAAGTAGTATACCTTCCCGGCGGACATCCTAAATTAGCCATAAATATTCCACACTCAATACTTTTCGCGTGACAAGAAATAATTGATTTTTTCACAGGTTTTTGTTGGTTTTCCTGCACGAACAAAACTTAATTTAACTTTTTTAACCACCGAAAATTAACATTGCCTACTTTTTTTTGTGTAAAAATTTGCGTACAAAATATTTAGCAAAAGGTCTGAGTCAAGTAATAACAGACTCGATATTTACATAGCATTTGCTTTATCTGACAAGTTTTATTCATACCGATCTGAGTAAAAGGTCAGTGCCGCCGCTTTTCGAACATGTCAAAAGTTGGAACTAACTCAAATTGGTTTTTATTCTTACGAAACGTAGCAAACGCTTCGATTTTGACATTTCTCTTGAGTAAAAGCAATTGCTACGTTTTATTCATACGACCCAATGTCTGTCTGACGTGGGCAGTGTATTTTATTGAATTTAGTGCCTCACTTTTTCAATGCACCTACTCTAAAATGAAGGTTAGCTCAATTTCTTATGTTCGTAGTTGAAACGACGGGTAGATGGCGTGATCTTGAACTGCGTGTGCATCAGGTGGGATATGGGAATGGGGCATAAAAACACACTTTGGGCTCACATCGAATTTCGAAATTATTATTCTGTATTTTGAAAAGCTCGCATGTAACTGACAAACACGGAAACTGAATATATTTATTTTCATTTAACTTCAAGACGAGCGAAAGACTCTTGCTATTGCCACTACCGAACTGTGGCAACACTTACAAAGGTCAGACAGCAATCAAATCTGAAGAACAATTTATATAAATCTGCTGTTGCTGTATACGAAAACCTGAATAAATTATGTATGCACTCCTTTCCTTCGTCGCTGCAGGCCACTTTTTTTTCCTTATGTATCTAATCCAACAAAGAATAACCGCCAAACCGAAAACTTGTTTATAACTTGCACTTCACGCTTACTTGAGTACGAGCATAAAAATATACACTACAAAAGAACGAATCAAAATAAATTAATAAAATAAAGGGGTTGAGTCATTTTCTTTTATTTTATTTTATTTTCTCACTGCTCACGAGTACATAATAGTGAAAGAAATCTGTGGAACACTTTCTCGGAACTACTAACGATGTAGTACGCACGTACCTACATAAAATAATGTGTTATCGAAATCAAACCAAGTAAGTTTCATTTTTGTTCTGTTGATGTTTCCATTTGAAATACATACTGAACTTTGCTATTTGTTGATGATTAATTTAACACACAATGAATAGTAAAAGCAATAAATTAGACCAGCTCACTTGAGTCGCTTTGTTTATGCATTCGAATGTGCAAGTTCAAGAACAAAGTTTACCTTGAATGAGGCTACAGGCCGAATCCTTCTGTTGCATTATTCACTTTTAGTATGTATTTATTTTTGTTGTCAATTTAAATAAATCAATAGTTCAGTTTATTACTGGAGGTGACACTTTTTCATTTCATTTCACTATCTCTCCCTCCTATCGCATGGGCAGAGACTAATTTAATTAACACAAAATAAACAGAAATGAATCTGCATGAATCCATTCTGTGACGGCACGGAATCCACTGAATATTTATATTTGTATATGTAAAAGATAAAGGGGCAAATTGTTTTCGTTTCGTACGCCGAAATTATACCGTCTGATCAATATGCGAGCTCAATTCCAACTGGCATTGCCATGAACAGTGGTTTTGTGTTGTTGTATAGACCTGGTATAGACCATCAGTTAGATATACATTGATATGATGATGATGACTGTTAGAGGTGAGCGCTCTCCCACCGAAATGGTCAAACCAAAAGTTGGAGATATAATAATTGCGAGCACCGTGAAACCGCAGGAAAGTGGAGATACTTTTGTTTTGACTTTCCTCGGCCGAGATGGTCGATGGAGATGAATACAGCTTTAAGAGTTCTTTTAAGAAATCGCTTGATCTTGTTGCATTGGACCATACAAATTGGATATATGGGGAGAAATGGAAATTGTGGCAGTTGCATCTTGCATGGTGTTTGAAATAGTGTTGCCGCAGTCGGGAATAGTATCTTTATTGATTTAAAGAAGTCAATAGTTTCCGGGGCGGATTTACACAATCGATTTTATTAGGGAGGTATAAGGACAAACGTCTTGCGACATGCGCAAAAAAAGGAATCAGATAAAATTTGTCGGTGGCAAGCTATCTAATGCGGAACTGATACAGCGGGGAATAGTTGCAATCGATAAGGCGATTTTTTTTTATATAGTTACATCCGTCCGATTGATAACGACTTTACCCAACTTGTGGTTGGTCTAATCTCTGAATTATGGTAAAGGAAATCTTTTGTAGTGGATTTTGAGAAATGATCGATTTAATTGGTTTCACGGACAAATATTTTTAACTATTGTCTTAACTGGTTTGGAGGTCACGTATGCGATAATCATATAAAGGGTGACTGGTGTTGAATGTGAACAACACCTAAACCTCAAGTTTTTTTCTGCATTTCATATGACATTTCTCAATTTCAGACTAACTCAATTTGAACCATGGAAAGATACAGAATCGAGCAACGCGTTAAAGTTATTCAGGTTTATTATGAAAATGGGCGTTCAAATCAAAATGCATATCGTGCACTTCGTGATTTTTTCGGTCAATTTAATCGTCAATTTTCACCTCAGTGGATTCGTCATAAGCAGAATTGCCGCATTTGGGCGAATGATAATCCAAGAGTGATATTCGAAAAACCAATGCACCCACAAAGAGTGACTGTTTGGTGCGGTTTATGGGCTGGCGGCATCATCGGCCGTTACTGTAAATGGTGTTCGATATCGTGAGATGATAGCGAACTTTTTATGGCCCGAATTGTAAGATATGGATGTGGACGATATGTGGTCTCAACAGGACGGTGCCACTTGCCACACTGCTAACAAAACAATGGCTCTTTTGCGCGACTAATTCAACGGCCGTGTTATCTCACGTAGTGGCCGACGGATTCTGTAACAGTTCTTTCGGGGTTCGTAGCAAAATTCTGAATACGACGGATTCTGTGATAGACCCGAATAACCAACTAATAGCATTCAGTTATGTTAAAATGTCGTATTCCCGAACTCTATCACATTCCCCCACGGTTGGCAGCGGTTGGCAGCATTGATTTTATATTTTTTGTATATTTTTGCATGTCACACGGATTCTAAACTGACAGAACACCGATAGGTAACAAAATGGCGAATTTGAAAAAAAAAAAAAAAAAAAACAAACAAATAATTGAGGGTTCCAGAGGCAAGAGGATTGCGAGTTGGGGGTCTCAGTATGGTTTGTCTCTGGTTTGAGGTGCGTTCATTGGTAGTGGCTAAATAAATAAGTAAAATATTGCATTCATCTGACAAGAGTATTAATATCAACATTCAGTTGAGTTATCCATTGCGACCTTTGAAAAGTAACTCACAAGTTTGTTATAACTATACAAAGAGTACGCACTGATTATTAGGCATTTTTTATTATGATCTGTAAGCCACGGAAATCAATGATCTAGATCAGTGGCTTGAAACAACAGTTGATCTCGTACTGTTGTTGTAAGCCATGGAAATCAATGGTCTATATAGATCATGTGGTTAAAAAAAACGCCTATTACTATCTTGCATTCTGTACTTAACACAGAACCACACAATCGTTTCTAAAATCGATGGCAACACTGCACTGTTAATTGCACATCATCTTTATCATGCAACACGTTGGTTACGATTTTTTTTTCTTACATAGAAGTTTCAGCAAGACCGAATATCAATGTTCGTACAGAGATATCAATAATTAAAAATGATTGCACAATATTAATTAAACAAAATATATATATTCCGGTTTTGCTAGATGTACATATTTAAACTACACGCATAATAAAAGGCAATCAAAAACTTCCTCACAAGAGGAAAAAAAACTAAAATCATCTTTATTGGGAAAAAAATCCAATAAAAAACAAAACTAGTTTCTTCAGTACCACAGTTAGAGTCAGCTAAGATCAGAAGTGAGTTTGTAAATGTGATCAACACTTTTAATAGCCAGTAAAGAAAACTTAATTGAATTCACATAGTTTTATAAATTCCTTCTATTTGAAAGTGCATTCCATTCAAAAGGCGCAGATTCCAAGTTCAAGGCTATAAATGTCGTTGATTGATTATTGTGTGCTTGCGATCTAGGTTGCATTATTATAGAGAAATAGTAAAGATAAGGAACGAATTTCTATGACTGTTGTTTGATGTAAGCCAATGCCTTGTTGACTTTTAATTTGGCTGGCTGAAAAATTGAATGCTATCGCATCGCAACCACTGACAGTAGAACTACTGTCAGATGGACGCAATGAGCCAGCATTATCTCCTCATAATTTTTATGTCTGACTTTTGATTGAATTTTGTTAGGTTTGCACATAGATTTGGCGAATTTAAGCTTCCGCAATTAAAAGTCGAGACTACCAATTAGGTGTGCGCTTAATTTCTTGTTTCTGGAAGAGACTAGCCAAAACATCAATAGGAGGAACTTGTTCGAAGAGAGATTGTAACTTTAAAAAGTCCGGTGTACAATTAAGTGGCAAACATTTAATTATCTGTTTACTATTAGAAGTACCTCACTTCTGAAACTATGAGTTTGACGTTTGTCTTGTAAACATCAATTCAAATAAAAAGTATAGGTTCAGTTTCACGGCAAGTGAAGCCATAAAATGCTCTGTCTGCGTTTGGTGAGATCAAGTTTTTAACTTTCCTAGTTTGGCGGAAGGTTGTTGCGTGAGTTGAGTTGCACATTTTCCAGATACCAACTAGTCTGAGATCAGAAGTTACACAATTTGCTAGCACGCGAATGGGCACACATCACTGGAGTTGCGAAAAACATTAAATTCAAATCCAATTCTTTCAATTTTGTCGGTATAATCTCTAAAGTTATTTTAGAGTAGAAAAATATACGCTGAAACCGAATACGCATACATTTTAGCTGGTCATTCTTAGACATATGTTAATTAAGCGAATCTCTACAAGACCGGATTTCATACCTAGTCGGAGTCGGAGTGAATAGCCTATAAATAATCCAAGGACGCTGAGAAGCTAGTCATTTGACTTTCTGTTTGCGCTGACATGAATTTGAAAGTAGATTGTTAGAACTTTGGCATAAATTTTGCAATCTGAAAATAACCAGTTGAGTAGAATAACTTACAGAAATGAGGTTTGCATGGCATTCCAACTTATTTGAAGTGTTAGTAGTTCTGACTTAAAATGTCCCACATTTTGTTTTTCCAAAAGCTGTCAAAAAGGAGTTTTTGATTACCAATACAGATGTCAAAAATGCATTTTTTTTTTCATTCATACTATTGTCCTTACACTTGAGATGGCACACGACTCACACGACGATATATGTTTTTGACTTTTCTCAACATATACATTTCGTCGCATGCTGGAAACTCAGATTCACTTCCAATATCAATTGCCCATCAATAGTCTAGGTTAATGTGAAATAAAGAAAGAGAAACAAAAGTGAAATTCATGTAGTAATAAGAAATAAAAGTATTTACGTTATATAAGAACCGTCAACGTCTAGCATTGGTGACATTTAAACGCTATTCACTAAATGTCGTTGCACTTGGGAACATTTCGGAAGCGAAACTTGACGCTTGACGGTATTTAATGCGCCATTGATTTCGTATCACTTTTGTGTTTTTGTAGATCACATTTCAGATTTTCTTGACACTTGAATCATAAAACGAGATTGATCCGCCTTTATAGTGGAATTTCTGCGCTACTTGACTTGACAGCTGCATGCTGCATCAGCTGTACACGTAGACAGTGTGGCAGCCACACCTCCTGCAAACAAATGTAGGCATTTTCGTTTGGGACTTTAAATTGTTTTCGATGAATGACAACTACAACTGTCAAAGGTATATTACTTTTTGTACGAATAAATATTAGGTCTGTTCCTTTACTTTTGTATAGTAAGAATGGAAAAGACTGTCAAAATAGCAGTGGTGGGGATAAATTCTCTCATAGAGAGAGACGCTTACAAAAAAGTTAGGGAACACTTTTGTAGTAATTTATGAAAAATGACAGATATGTCTGATAATTTCGAGGAATTTGTTAATTTAAAAATTAGATATTATATCATCTAGCTAGCAAAGAAAGTGATCTGGAATTAATCGAACTTCATTTTGATGATTCGGAGTATGTGGAAAAGTTTGTACAAGAATTCGAAAAGAGAAAAAAGCGACACTGCAAAAGAATTACATATGGATGAGATTATTCCTTGTTCCAGCGAGGGAGAATTTCGTCACCACTTTCGAAAGAATCTTGAGAAGAACATTCAATTTTATTTTGCCACCTGTTGATACCATTTTAATACGCAAGAAATCAAAAAATAATCCACATAAATTTTAAATCAGCTGGTTTTTGTAAGGAGACTGACAGCTTTTCCACTTCTTACACCAAAAAAGTTGTTGAGTCAAAATTCGTAAGATTCTCAGTGGAAGAGCAATATCTTGCTCTCTCGAGGACGCTTTATTTTACGAATTTTTCGAGTTAAAGAATGACACTGAGTAAAAATTCGTAAGATTTAAAAGTAAAGGAACAGACCTATAAAAAGAAATGTGATCTAGATCTAGAAAAATAAGGTTTTGGTCCCACAGAAAAACAACATATAAAAGAAGTAGGTACCTAAAAACTTAAGGGCTCGGCAAAACAAAAGTTGTAAGAAAAGCAGACAGACATTTTGTACTAAATATCAAAACAGTTATATTACATTTTCAGTTAAATTCGTAAAATGTACTAAAATGTTTTTTAAACCATGACTTTCATTAAACGACGGTTTGTGAGGATCAACCTTAAATTTTATTGTTAAATTGTACGGACTTTAAAGTAGGTATAAGTAGTAACTTATTTAATTTGTTGCAAAGTAGGAGCGCTAAAAAACGGATGATGCACAGTAAAAACCCCTTCTTATATTTTATAGCTGCAATTACTGAATTAGAAACCATTACCTTCAACGTATTGGGAATTATTTGACCCGTAAAAGCAGTTTAGTTAACGAGAATCTCTGAATAGTTAGGTATCCGTCGATTGGCCGCCGAGATCATGTTATTTAACGCTTCTAGACTTTGTTAACTGTTGCTCACTGAAATGTATGACATAAGGCGTTTATAATTCACTGAGATTATTCCTAATAAGGGAGTACGAATGTCCATAAAAGTGAATTACCAAATAATTACAGCTGTATACATTATAAAATTCTTGCAGGTATTTTTTTTTTTTTTTTTTTCAATTAAAAGCAGTGCCCTGATGTAATTCATTCGAGTTTTATGATAATTTAGCAATCCGGTGCAAAGACCACTTGCTAAATTCCATCATAAACTTTAACCCGTTCGTAATAAAATTCACTTGAGTAAGGACTGAGCCGCAATACATGCATGACTTGCTTTTTTTATTTAGCAATTTATGAATAGACAATAGTTGGAGATGGGTGAGTTTTGGGGTAATTGCGCAAATGTGATGTACAAGTTTATGTTTATGTTTCTTGAGACAGTTTCACTCTGAGGTATTTCTCAAACGTTCGCAATAAGAAGTGTTGCAGTGAAAAAAAAAACTCTTTAACTGCCTCATTCCGGCCATTAATCCTGCGACCCCCTGCTCAACAGTCCAGCACAGTAACCACTGAGCTACATTTTTACACCTAGTACAAACAAATTTAAAATTCTACGCCACTTATCATGATGCGGCCGCAAATTTTATCAAACCGAACCATATTCTATGCAGCTAACAATTTTTAATAATTTTTATCAAATCAAATATGTAAAAAAAAAAAAAAATGCAACCATGCTCAGGCTCACCCTTTTCGACTCTATCCGCCTAGATGGCGTTTTACTTATTATCTGGAGGATCACTTCCTCGGTTGCACTATTTCTTGAGTGGTATTTAACAACCCCCCGGTTAAATTTCCCCCTTGCGATAAATGAATCCAATTTCTCGATTCACTATTGCACTACATGTGCGGGGCACGGAACACGATTTAATTTAATTAACACAGCAACACGAACAGACACCGGCAGCAACTAAAATGATTTGAGAAAGGGGTTCAACACGAATACTTTCAAATATCTACCCGATAAAAGGGAGAACAAAAAAAGAACGACAAAATATTGCTCCGAATTGGCGTCGCGCTACGATCAACTTGCGATCCCAAGTCAGACTGACCCATACAGTTGTCCAACAGTAGCCGACTATAGGTGCGATCTCCCCCCAAGTAGGCAAGCAGAAGCTGGGGCTGGGAATACGATTGTCGATTGTGAAACCGCAGGGAAGTTAGTTAGATAGCTCTATCAGGGCCTGAGACCAAGTGCGTTCTTTGCTTGATGCGGTTGCGAATGGAGATCTGTGTCTGTGTAAGAACAGTGTTTCCGTTTTTGTTTTTAACAGAATCCTTTGTTCTGGTTGATTTATCAGTTTTGCAAGAGTGTATAGAATTATGGCTGTAGGAAATAAGGCCCCAATCAAATAAGGCCTCAAAAGAGGAAATGAAATAAGGCCCCAAATTTGGGGTTGATTTCATAATGAAATTAAAAATAATGAAAACTACTTTTTATTTAATAGTTGATATTGGATAAACAAATTTAGATTAAGGGAATTTTTTATATACTCAACCTCGCACCCATCCCGTAATATAACAGTGAACCCAAGCAGGGGGGCTGCAGGGGGCTACATGCCCCCTCATACGCATTCCATGACGGAAGGGTAACAATTAATAATACAAAATAATTTTGGGCACTTATTTCATTTTTATTTTGGGGCCTTATTTCGCAGAGCCTAGAATTATATTTGTTTAGGAGGCGAAATTTCCCTAAATATTTATTTATTTACTTATTTGTTTTATATTTATAAATACCTTTTGTAAACAATTGGAGCACTGAAAGTACTATACTCCTTAAAGTAGCATATATAGAACATTCAATTCTCCAGCCTACAAAAAGTAAAAAAGTCTGATGACAGTATGCCTCATATTTGATTCATACTTCTGTTGTCTTGTAAAGGCATTCTAGTACGTAATTAATTTTATAAATTGTACTAAAACAGCTCTAATAACTGGGTAGAACTTAATGACCATATGGAACTCGTCTATAAGCGCAGCTATTCGTTTTATTGAAAATCGCAAAGCAGAACCTATATAATCAGGCATAAGCTCAAGTAATCTATTACTAAGTGACAGTAGCTTAACATGGCAGCAGTTTTGTATAACCTTTCAGTTGAAATTATTATTTAATGACACGGTCTGATTTGTCTTATACATGCTGTTGTGCTACTTGAAAAATTCTCCAACCAGTTTGTTCTGTTAGCTGGTTGTCAATTTGACAAATGGGATGCCTGACAGTATACCAGAATTTGGAATTGTGTGTTTGGATGAATGGCAACGCGCTTTGATAGCATCCAAACCCACTCTTTCAACTCCAAGTTATTTATGCCATCTCTCTCATAATGACAGCAAAACGAATGCAATTATGTGATGCAATCGAAAATAGTTAAAACGACATCTATCAAATAAATGTAATGCGAAACTCGTTGGTTGAACCTATGGCTTTTCAGCACGTCAACTCGAACGCGAGAATGCATTGACATGACATTCGTAATACAAGATATAATAAATTAACGTATACGTGGGCAGCATACCTACTTTTTATTTGAAAGCTGCTTGTACAACAACTTACATGTCATATACACTTCATAACAAGTTCAAGGCCATTGATGCTTGCATCTTGTTAAACACTTACAGTACGTACAATTAAACCCGTCATTGGTTGTATAGAAATTGCAAGAATAATATTAATTTATACGATAACCACAGTTAGAGCGGTACGTTTAATAATGAAAATCCAAACAATAAACAAAATATGCGGAAGCTTTGGCTGCTGCTACGTGATAATGACTTTTGTCAGTGAATTTAAGCCGCTCGACAAGTTTTGACGTATAGCCGATGGCAATTCTTTATATTTTGATGTTTTCAAACGGGTATCTATAGAAACTGTTCATTTTATTCGCACAATAGTCGTTGCTAAAAAGAACCGGATATTTTGAAAAAAAAAAAAACTTCATTGATGGTCTGTTCTCTGACAATCATATTTACAGTTCGTAGTACAATCGAAGAATAACTATACAAAAAAGCAGAGAGTTTACTGTTAACATTGCGGCGACCAATTGATTGGATGAGCAATCATCATGCCAAATTCACATCACAATACATACATATCTATATAACAAAAAGTCACATCTGTCATAAAGGTTAAATGTCAATTTAGTGTATATACAGTGACTGGGCACATTCAAGAATCTAGTTATCTTAAGACGATTGGTCTGGATAAGATGAAACCTGAACGCAAAAAAAATAGATTTGTCGGGAACCTCACCCACAACTGTCAACTTAGTATTCTGTCACGAATTTCTTGAATAGATTCGTCGGCTACCACTACATAAACGTCAACTGAAACAGCTGCCAATATGACCGATTTCATCCAATCAAAACCGAGATACATCTAGTCAGACAGCTTTCAGACTTCCACACCTTTCCACTCGTGCTGTGCATTAGCATTATAAGGGAACAAAAACCCCTTGAGCACTAGTGAATTATAAAAAAAAAAAAAAAAAAAACACCTAAACGTCAAGTTTTTTCTGCATTTCATTTGACATTTCTCAATTTCAGACTAACTAAATCTGAACCATGGAAAGATACACAATCGAGCAACGCGTTAAAGTTAATCAGGCTTATTATGAAAATTACAGTTTCTGACATATGCGTGAGAAAGTTTTTGTGGAACGCCGTCATGATCCCAGTATCTCTTATTGGAGTCTTTTAGACAAAGGACAGTTGATAGCTGACTTCAACATTTACGTTACGACAAACGAGTTTAAACATATTTTTGTCAAAAAACTAGTTTCCTATTTTAGTAGGTAAAAAAAAACATAAAGTTTTGTAGTCAACTAATGGCACATGTCATCGGAAACTTTTCAGCATGTTCTAGTTGACACTCCTCGCAAAAGGCATTTAAATTCAAATTATGTAGTGTAAATGTGTTTATCAACAAATTACAAACCTTCAAGTCGCAATAAACTGATTTAATTTCCATAGAGAACAAAAGCCAGCCATTTGTTTATAAAATTACAAATTAAAAGATAACACAGCTAACGACATTCAAAATATTTATGGGTACATTTCAAACTAGTGTAAACTTTGGACCTTGTTTGTGTATAGTCATCATTTCGAGCTGAGAAATTCTTTGTGACTCAGTCAATTATAAAGGGTCGGCAGTGTTTATCAACAAATTTCCAAATGCTTTGTAGAAAAGCGTAAGAGTTCTTTGTTTTAAAGTGATCCAAAGGTCGATCTTGTAATTTCGATTTTGTGTCGCATATTCGATGTGGAAAATTTGACAGCATCTTTTAAAATATCGTTGAATGACTAACATCGATCACATCTCGTATTGCTGTGGGTAAAAGTGTCGACTTTCATATTTCTTATCGGTATTTAGTTTCAAGGGATGAAAAAACAAATTCGTTAGATTCATGTAGTAATATTTGCATAGGCACGATGCAAGTGCATTCAACTTGGCTTCCATTTGATAGGAAGTAGATTTTAACAGCGTGACTTAGAAACATATGAACAGCGTGTCTTGCAACTAATAATCAATCGGAACTTTTTAAAATTTTATTGGTGCTTCTTTGAAGGCTAATCAATTCAAACAATAATAGTCTCCTTATTTCGTAAAACAGAGGATTTTCGAAAGACATTTACGATTTTACCAAATTTACTATATTCGATATTTATCACTTGATCTGGATCAGAACGGAAAAAATTAAACAGTTTTAAGAAAAGAGTTGGAAAAATTATACATTTTCACACAGCAACGTCAAACTTTGACACAATTTGCCATTATAAACGTTTCCTTACCTATTTGAGTCAACCGACAAAAATAGTGATATGTCCGGAAGCAAGAACTTGATCTGGATCTCAAAAATTGATTCAGATCTAGAGGTGGATTAATTTATTTTCGTTCTGAGTTCGAGCTAAAAGCTAATCCAGATCAATTCGAATGAAGAATAGAAATCAGTGCCTTGATTTTGTGCGGTTTTTGTCGCAATTGCGGTTGCGGAAAGGGTTCACGTATAGGCGGATTCTATAAATGTGTGCGTGATGTCGAGAACTGACAGCTTCCAATATTTCCTGTTCTATTGTAGCCTTGTTCCTGAAAATTCCAGGCGCGCTTTCCCTTACGCAACCTATTTAGGTTGCGAGAAGGATGTCGGATGAGAACAACTGACAACAGCGTGACCGTTGTGTGACAATTTGGTACTTTTTCGAGGAACCTGATACAACTTGTTGCAAATTTGTTCCTTTTTGTTAGTTGGAAAAGACACTTCGGAGAGTTTTAAAAAACTATGATCTCAAAATTAATATGTTTAAAATATAACGCTGTTCCCTATGACAACACTATTTTCGGTTAAAACGAGCCAATACTTGATAAATAATGTGAGAAAATTCTAAATTTGCAGAAGAGCTTCAGAAAAGGAATTTTTTTTTTTCTATGCAACTTTTTAAAACTAAATTGAACGATATCTTAAAATGTGGATATAAATATGAGTTGACATATTTACAGCCAATATTTTTTTAATAATTCAAAATCAAGGCTTTAAGGTTTTCATTTTAAAATTTGTCATTCGAAAACGAATTGCATCTATTTTTTTAACTATCTTAAACAAAATCTCTGTGTTCTTTTTTTTTTGTTTAAGTTTTTTTTACATATGAAAATTTCTATGAAAACTACCATTTTTTTATACTAATTTATAACCTTTCTCTAACACTCAGGGCGGTGAAACAATAAAGGGCAATATTACTAAGGTCAAATGCCATACGTAAAACGAAACCGTACCAATTTTCTTTTGCTTTTTTTGACCACTTAAACTTGATGGTTGACCTCAATCTTGATCTTAAAATGTTGATTATGAATTATATAGTTAGTTTATCAATTCGTTTTTCTAAAATAACAATTTATAAATTTTTCCGTACGAAAAACGTTTTCCAATCACAGAAAAATTAATAAATTCTTTTTCTAGAAAATTGAAAGACAATTTGCTTATTTTTTTTTGATAAACTTACTTTATAGTTCAAAAGCAACATTTTGAGACCAAGATTGAGGTCAACCATCAAGTTTAAATGATGAAAAAAAGCAAAAGCAAGCAAAGAAAATTTGTACGGTTCCGTTTTACGTATGGGGGCCTAGAGCTTCTCTGTAAATTTTACAATTTGCGTACAATATTTTCACAAGTATTGTCCCGCTTAACATTATAATAGTATTGCGATACTCAACCGCGGTACATTTTAAACATATTTATTTGGAAATCACAGTTGTTTAAAGAATTTGCGAAGTTCCTTTTTCAACTAAAAAAAGGGAAAAAGTACCAACAAATTGTATTAGAGTCCTCGAAAAAAGTGCCAAATTTTTGCACAACGGTCACGCTGGTCCAGCGCGCGGTGCACTCACACATTCAAACCAGATTCGGAACGTTCCCTAGCGCAATTGCGACAGAAACCGCACAAAATCAAGGCACAGGTGTCGAATCGCGTTGTCCGTGAACGAGCATTACGTGACGGAATTTGATTTTGTTTCACATGTAAAATCAACTTAATTCCGTGAAGGTATAGCTCGTAGACGGGAGTGGCGATTCGATCCCAGATTGTGTTAAAAATATTTAGGAATATCAAGACGCTAATAGTAAAAATGGGAGACCAAAAAACTGGAACCCTACCAGAAGGAGTCCACCGCTTTGTCAAAGTCGGCTCCAGAATGTCGCATATGGTTCCTACACTAAAGTTCATTGAAAATAATTTATCAGCCATCGGATCCATCGGGTCTTCCCAACTACTAACCGTAACCGTTCTTCGGAGGACGAATTGTGTCAGTCACCTTCACCTTTATCCTTCTTCTAGTCCGAAATATGATTGTGGGTAATTACTAGATGATTGTTTCAATAGCTCTAGTCTGAATTTGACATGACAGCGAGCTAAAGTTGCCTACAGTAGCGAGTTCGTTATGGAAATAAGTGTTTTTTTTTTTTACTTTTTTGATTACTGTCGAAAACGATTGAGCCGCAGCACCCTGTGGAAAATATCCTTTGTTTTCATCGCCCTGGCTTGATTTGACATTTGGCGAATTTATTATACCAATTTGTTATATGAACGAACTGCTGTAATACCACTTATTTATTTACAAACCACAACAGCTAAGAATCGTTATACTGGTATAATGGTTATAATACCAACTACATCAGTTTAGTGCAGACTGCAACCGATAGGGAATACCCATACACAAGTACTAAACATTTATATTCGAACGTGGCGCGCTCTATGAGCCCATAGACGAACTTTTCAGACGTCAATTGCTTTTTTAATATTATATTCTGTTATACCTGCATTTAAAAATACTCGATTACCATTTCCGGTGGAAGTAAACTGTAACTTTTTATGCGGCGACAAATTGACCCTTTTTACCCGACTGGTTGGTTGTAGCTATTTATTTAAATTGACCGAATAATGTCCGTCGTATAGCGAATGGAAATGCATTATGTCAGAAAACGTGCGCGGTTAAAGAGTAGGTACGAGGAAGATTCTCATTCTGGAATTTAAGGAATGACAATTTTTCACTAAGGCCCCAGTTATAGCCATACGTAAAATTGCATCCGAACAAGTTGGAACAGTATGAAAATGATTTTTTTTTCGTTTAGGCGGTCATAGCGAAAAATCTGACAGAAAAATGTTTCACTACGAAAACAATACCTCCACTGATTGGATTCCGTCAGAAAACAAAATTCCTGACAGTTGCAACAGTAAAGAAATGAAATATTTCAGTGGAATGTTTCGGTTTTCTTTTGTGGAATTGACTGAGAAGTTGATCAGAAAAAGTTTCAAGTTTTCGTACGGAAAAATGAATAAATTATTTTTTCTAGAGAATTAAAAGACCATTTGCATATTTTGTTTTTGGTAATCTAACTTTATAATAATTCATAAGCAAGATTGAGTTCAACCATTCAAGTTAAAGTGGTCAAAAAAGCAAAGGAAAATTTGTACGGTTTGGTTTTACGTACTGCTAAAACTGGGGCCTTAGAATGTGGTGGTAGAAAACTGTAGTCGGTTCGAAGGACTTCAAATTGTTTGGTTTTCGATAAGACAGTTGGTCTTATAAGTCGAGTGTTCTATTTTTCTGTATAAGAGCATAAACGGTTCGAATGTGATTTTGCCCACCTTAAATTTTCTTTGATATCCCCCAATCGGTTCATTCGAAAAGTGTGTTGCGCATTTGTATTGCGTTGAGCTTGAAGAGCTGGTCGAAGGTGGTTCTTGGTCGAGGCCGTGGTCGAACCCGGAGTATTCATTCAAGAAGGTACGTAAAGTTTGACTAATCCCCTTGTAAGTATTAAAATGCCAGCTGCTGCAGGAAGAAAGTTTCATATTTTGTGTTGGTGTGTCAATTTTGATGTCTTTCTCCATCCATGTGGTGACGTTTGAGGTTAATACGGGCGAAAAAGTCTGATAATCCACAACATGCCTTTTTTTACTCTCAAGGCTTTCCTTCGCTTCAAATGACCATTCAAAAGTTATTTGCATTGAGGTACAGTAAAGTATGACGCAAAATGACCATCGAATTTGAGATCATTATGTGGCCGGCTGCACCCCCTACGTATTCACTGAAAAAACATAATAAACAAGCATTTACCCTTCAGAACTCAGTGTCTATAGATGTACGCCTACTGTGCCTTCTAGTACATTTTGAGAAGCCATCTAGGTGGTACATGGCGTACTTTATATACCTACACACTTTGTTCTTGAATTTAAGAGACTAAATGTTAAGTAAATTGTTTTCGTTTTTTTTGTTTTTTTTTTTGTTCTATTTATTCTTTTCTAGCTGTGTGAATAGGAGAGGAAAATTCTGCAAATGGAAATTTAAGTCTGTCCATTAAACACGAAAAGGAACACCATCAGCAAAGAGAGAAGTTTCTCGTTGTATGCTCAACGCGAAATGTACTCGCATTAATCTTACAAGTAAATTACATGACCATTACAAGAAAATCTCTTCCTCATCTTTATCGTTTTTTTGTTTTTGTTCGCTCAGCGTTAACTGCTTTTTCATTTTCGCATCGGGCACACTTTTTGTACGTTTACATTAGAAATGTTTATCATCTTCTACTGATTCATTTTATTTACAAACTTTTTTTTATTTTTTTTTTATAACGCAAATGGTCGGTCATACACTGTTTGGTTCAAAGGAATCGGCTCACAAAATAAATTAGAAGTGTGCTTGTGTTAATATAAAAGAGCCGTTAATTGAGTTTTATGGATTGTGAAAATTACAAGGCATGCACTGATGGCTGGCGGAAAGAAACAAATTCTACGAGGAGCGACGGAAACGATTGTACAAAAGTGATGAACGTTAACCAAATAGGTTTAACAAAGTGCCACGAGATGTAATGGATATGCTTGTTTCAGTATCCTGTTAGTAATTAGTATACAACATTTTAATGCATGAATCGTATCTTATTTGGGACAGGAAAAAAAATGCATGAGTCGCTAATGACCAGATGGTCGGTCGTTCGTTATTTATGTAACCCCACAGGAGTTGAATGCGAAAAAAGGGGGGATTTCGACAGTTTGTTGATTGGTTCAAATCTGGACGTAGTACACTTCATTGCTGCTGTTTTTGGCAGTCGGAAAGGGCACAGAGTGTGAGTGAAATGCCAGTGTCTATACTGAAGGGTTCGAGTAGATGCAAGAAATGGCAAACGTATGGCTTTCTACAGCTGTTGTGATAGGCGGCTTTGAAACCAGTAGAGGTTTTTTTAAGTGTGCAAATTCAGTAGATCGACGGTGAAATTTTCACTCTCAAGTCCGCCAATAGGGGACAATTTTAGATCTTAAGAGGGAGATTTTAGAGAGCTTCAAGAACGGGTCGCTGTTAAAGTGGAATTAAAAAAGCTGTGTGTGAGGTATTGACGAAAAAATACTTTTCTTCCAAAGGCCTATGTACGCCACTGTCTTTGTAATATATCGTTCAAATGTTTGCCGTGGATTTTCACGGTGGAATGGATCTGAGTGGTCCAATTCTAAGCGACTCTGCCGCATATATCGGGCTGAATTTAAGCAAAGGAATTGTTTATGTGGGTTTTAGGGGCTGTGACTGTCACTCAAACAACAACAGTGAACCGTACGTTCCTATGCAATCTATCAAACTCCTCCTATTCAAAGAGGCAATAAAGGTCGCAAACAATAGGTGGAACAGCATAGATACCTGCGTCATATCAAGGTAAATCTGGCCAAAACTATATGCTTAAAGGATTCAGAGACTTCTCTCTAAAGGTAGAATCAAAATCAGCTCCGCAGTGGGGGCATTAACAGGGCACTGTTTGATAGATAGGCATGCTCGTAGGTTGGGTACTCCCTACAATGACTTTTGCAGGAATAGCATGGATGAGGAGGAGGAAGAAACCGTTCTTCATCTTCTTTGTAACTGACGAGCTCTTGCAAATTTGCGCAAAACCAACTTAGGAGACTACTTCTTCGATGACCTAAGTGACTTGTCTCGTACAGACGTACGCTGTATAAACAAAAATATTACAAAGACCAAATGGCTTCAATGACCTTCCGCATATACTCAGCGTCAGCAGTTGGTCCTATCGACTACTGCTCGGTTCACCCTTATCTCTTAGACTTTTCGACTGTTTCGGTCACCCTTCAACTTAGGTGGCGCAACAGCTCGGTGTGAACCAGGGCCTCAACCAACAAGCCTCTCCAGTTAGCCCGGTCCTAAGCCAACTGCCTCCAGTTACGCACTCCAAGTTGGTTGAGGTCGTTTTCTACTTGTGCGCGCCACCTGAGGCGAGGTCTTCCTCTACTGCGTTGACCCTCTTATTTGGAATCGAAGACTCTGCGGGCCGGAGCGTTGATGTCCATTCGCTCTACATGTCCTAGCCATCTCAAACGTCCAATGCGTTGTCGATGTCGCTGTACAGCTCGTATAGTTCGTCGTTGAATCGTCTCCTCCAAAACCCGTCAACACAAACGGGACCGAATATCTTACGAAGAATTTTTCTCTCGAAACGACCAAGGATATCTTCATCCGCTTTGGAAATAGTCAATGCTTCAGATCCATATAACAGGACAATTGCCTTCTCAGCCTCTATACGAGACATAGGAGGATTGCAGTTAAGGACTAATAGTCATAAGAACGAAGATAGCAAATGCGCCTACTAGCATGTCCGGCCTAGATAGCACTCTGGCCTTCTCCCCCCCCCCTCCCCCCTTCCCTTAACTCATGTGGTATCACAAAGGACCCAAATAAATTTGGTTTAAGTGTGTCTTTCCAGTCTCTAGCGGTTTAAAATCCCAAGATCTTGGGATCCAATTTACCTTACCTCTTCGAGAGATAACCATAGCCCTAAATCGTTCATGCAGAATATCCATCGTGGCGTCTGCTGTACGTTACGTAGCCCCGTCGTGTTGAAACCAAACGTCGTCCACCTCAATATCGTTCAATTTAGGCCAAAATAAATCGGGTAGCATCGTTCTGTAGCGCTCCCCGTTGATTGTGATGGCCTGACCAAACATAATTTTGAAGAATAACTCCGTGCCGGTCTAAAATCCACACTAAAGAGTTCCTTTTTTGCTTTGCCACCTGCTGAACCTCGTGTGGGTTTTCTTTGCTTTTTTGTTAACATAGCCAGCCATTCATTCCGAAATGCACATAATCGCTAAAAATGATTATTTTGGCTAGAATTAAGGTCGTCTTTTTAGCGCTCCGAATACCGAAGCTTTTTCTTGTACACGTTTACGAACCGCGGCAAAGCTATCGGCTGATATGGCGTTCCTTTGACGTACATGTGTTGGCTGATTGTTTACCGGACATCGACCCCAATGAAAAGCATTTAATAAAAGAGCATCTTTGGTTTATCATTGTCGTTTAGTCTTGATGCAGATTATCAGAGTACCGCTTATAACAAATACCCACCTAAATAGGCACGTTCTTGGTTTCCTTTTAGCCAGTCAATTTATGAGCACTTTCTGTATGACTGATGGTAGCACCAATTCATGCTTTCGGTCTTTAAATGCGCACTCGAAAATAATTACTTAATGTACGGCACAGTTCAATGTACGAACAACCCCATAGACGCGTTTCCCTTAACAATTCACAGCATAACTGCCGCAGTTTTATATGCAACCTCCAATTTAATGGCACGATTTGTTTGTATATTTGGGATTAAACCACTCAGCTCTCAGTACTCCCTCTTAATTACCCCCCAACGCTTAAATAGCAACTGCCCCCCTCAGGACAATGGACTAACTTCCTTCGCTTTAGCACTCTCACTCGATCTCTGGACAGAACTCCTTTTGTTCCACCGATTAAATACTACTTCACAAAAAAAAAAAAAAAAAGCCACCGAAAATTGATTAAATCCATTTGCAGTTTCCATTCGCAAAGCTATAGAATAATAATCAACCGCAAATCCAACAATAAAGGTGCTTTGGGGTCGCCCATGGTTGCCAAATTACCAACATCAAGGATACACAGCCCGACGGCAAAAACACAATATCTGCTGCATGCGCCCAAGCCCATTATACACACGACTATGCACACATTCATTTGTTTGGTGTTACATAGCAACACAGTGGCAGTTATACTTTAACTGTTACTGCACACTGAACAGGATCACACTGTTAAATCGATTATTTCATTTCGTCGTTACCTACTCCTAATTTTCATTTTAGCAGTTCAGTTCCAGTAAAATTAGCCCTCCGCCATATACAAATAAATTGAATTTAATTCGTAAAATGAACAAACTGGAGGACATTCTAGGCAAAAAGAAAACCATCGTCCCCGTTTTGGATCTAAGCAAAAACATTATACAATCAAAGGAGGAATTCAAACGCTTAATGGAAAAGGTTCCCGACTATAAAATGCGTCCAATTAAAGTCCGTTCGGAGGAAATTAGAATCAAAGATAAGGATTTCTCATTCAAACCCCAACGAAAAGAAGTGCGAAAATTACTGAAGCATAATGGCGAACGTGAACCCATGTATACGTATACCGATCCGATACCAAACGAAATGCGCGATGTTGTCCTGATGGAGCTTTGTGCTGTTCCCATTGATTGGAAAATGCTGACCACACTGCGGCCAAAATCCAAACTGGAAGAAGAATACTTCAGTCGACTCGTTGAAATGGGTAAGCTTCAGCTCAAAACGGAAGCACGTGACAAGAGAGAATTCACCCTCAACAATGGCATCAAAAAAGTGAAAAACAAGTCCGGGGTCATCGAGACCAGACTGCTGACATGCACGGAATGTGGCGAAGAGATGTGCTACGGTATGGATGGAATGAATATGTTGGTATAGTCGTCAACATTTCTGTGTGATGTTCCAAAAATTTGAATGTGTTATCCAATTCGGTTTTTTTTTTTCTTCTTTTTTTTTTTGCAACAGGACGAACATGCACGGATTTCAATTATGATTTGTTTGTACGAGTTGAGCTACAACCACCGAAACCGAAACCACCGCCAAACAATGCCGCCAATAAGGGAAAGAGTATCCTCAGGAATAGCAGGAAGAAATCTACTGCAGCTGCGGCGAATTCAGGCAAACAGAAGAACCGCAAACACAGTCCTAGGAAGAGGGATAGAACGGAATAATGGTAGCGGTTGGCATTGCAATGAAACTTTTATACCAAAACCCATGGAATAATTATATTTTTCGCAGAATAAACAATACAAGTGTAGCAGGGGAACAGCGAACAGGCTCGGTGCGGGAGTGGAAAGGTGGGTAATTTGTTTCGCGGAGCTTTAACACAGTGCATCAACAGTTGTTTGTAATTGATAAAAATATTCGAAATAAAAAAACGAGACATTTATGGTTTTTTGTTCGTGCTTCTTGTGCTCTTGCATTATCCTCTTTGATTCTCATTACGGAGTTTTAACCACTTAAAAAGTTGCTGGACGATAAGGAGAGATCCGGGATTAGTTGGAGTACTTAGTGCAAGTTGGGGGGGCTCTTGCATGTGCTGTTGCTGTGGTCAAAGTGCAGGTAGACGGCTGTGTGTACCTAAGTCGGCTGCATAAATGATAAATACGATTTTGTGTTTGCTTAGATTTTGCTGTGCTTAAAAGTTGTGCACTCAACCGTGGAAAAAGCTTAAAAATAATGAATAGATATGGATTATGAATGCAGAAGGACATTCACATGATTTATTGTTTTTTTTTTTCGTAACATCTGACAGCTTGCCGACATCGAATTAGATGAAATGTCGTATATTGCAATGAAATAATCTTTTTCTGATTTTGTGACGTACCTGCGCAGGGTAGGAAGAAGTGCAAAGCACTTGTGGCGGAATATTTCATATAAAAAAGTGTCACACCGACCGCTGTAATCTTATATTTCTTTCACTTATGGAATCTTGGGTATCAACAAGTCAAGTGTCAAGTGAAAGTGAAAGTGAAGTATTTATCTATCATTTATGAGCCAAAATACGCAAAAATCGCCTGCCAGTTGTCAGATTGATTGTACCTTTGTTGACATGCATCGATCGACACGAAATTTAGCATCCATTAGTACGAAGGGTGAGGTCCTAGGTCCCTATCAGTGCGGTTTTAGGCCCGGTAAGTCCACGACCGATCAAATATTCAAACTACGGCAGATTCTGGAGAAAACCCAAGAAGTCCAGATCGATACTCACCACCTTTTTATCGATTTTAAGGCCGCATACGACAGCATTTATAGAGACGAGCTATACAGAGCCATGTCTAGTTTTGGCATCCCTGCCAAGCTTGTCAGATTGTGCAGAATGACGATGGAGAACGCTCGTTGCTCCTTAAAGGTCGGAAACAATCTCACCGAGACCTTTGATGCCATATGTGACTTTTTCAACATCATTCTTGAGAAGATTGTGCGAAACTCGCAAGCCAACACCAGAGGCACAATTTTCCAAAAGTCTGTGCAACTGCTTGCATACGCTGACAACATTGACATTGTTGGCAGAACACAGCGAGCTGTCACTGGTGCAAGTATTAGTACAGAAGCGGCAAAAATGGGTTTAGTGGTGAATGAGGGTAAAACAAAATATATGCTGTCAACAAGAAGGGACACACAACATCGACGAATCGGACAGAACGTCACGATAGACAGCTATAACTTTGAGGTAGTTCGGGACTTTTTCTACCTCAACTCCGCTATAAACTCTGACAATGACATCACATTAGAAATCAAGCGAAGAATCACACTTGCCAACCGCTGTTTCTTTGGCCTAAGACGGCAATTGATTAGTAAGGCCTTGTCAAGAAACACTAAGGAGATTCTATATAAGACCCTCATCATCACTGTCCTGCTGTATGGCGCAGAAGCATGGACCCTAGCAAAGGCGGATGAGGATCTTCTTGGTCGCTTCGAACGCAAAATTCTTCGAGAGATATTTGGTCCCGTTTGTGTTGACGGGCTTTGGAGGAGAAGATTTAACAGCGAACTCTACGAGCTGTACAGCGACATCGACATCGTCAGAAAAGTACGCATTAGTCGTCTAAGATGGTTAGGATATGTAGAGCGAACCAACGCTCCGGCCCGGAGAGACTTCGATTCCAACCCGGAGGGACAACGCGGTAGAGGAAGACCTCGCCTTAGGTGGCGCGCACAAGTGGAAGGGGACCTCAACCAACTTGGTGTGCGCAACTGGAGGCAGTTAGCCAAAGATCGCGCTAACTGGAGAGGCGTATTGGTTGAGGCCCAGGTCCACCCCGGACTGTAGCGCCACCTTAAATAAGTAAGTAAGTGCGAAGGGTTTTAAATGCTTTTTAGTTTTTAAGTATAGGTATTGATGCTGCAACGCCACGCTTGCTAGTTTCGCCCACGTTTTACAAAAATATTTTGAACAGGCGATATACCTATATAGAACATAATATTAATTTCTTAAATTTAAAATTTTGAAGCTGACATAAACGACAAGCAACAGCGCTTTCAAGGAAATATACCCAGTATGCTATTTTTGGCGGCTTTTAATTATTTGACATCCCTATGTAAAATTTTGTGAGCAACAATTTGACGTCGTTTAACTGTAGATGTACGAATACGTGCACAGAATTTCATTCGCCTTCTACATACGACTGGAATTGGGATGCGAGTTCCTCCCAATTTCCTAAAGTGTGTTGTTGGGGAAACGTTTAATAGCGCAACTCATTTCCTTATGATTTTTCGACATAAAAAGGTCTCCACCAGATTGTTTCCTACTTAAATGTCGCTGCGAACGTTCACTGTCCTTATCAATTTGAATCTCCTGGTTGTTCCTATTCTCGAGTGCAAAGTTTGAAGATGAGTGGCAATATTGTCGCTCCTTTGTCTCAACAAACCTTCACCCTCTACGAGCAGAGTACATCTACCACCCAGTCAGCCATATTTACCGTATATCCAGTTAACACACAATTTCAATTTGATTTATGCTTAAATCGTTCAATAATAATAAAATCACAAACAATGTTTTATTATCATTTAACCAAATCGGAAATGTTATTATTATACGTCAGGCAAGTCCTTGATGTTATTTCGAAACACCATAATCTTATGAAAACAGAGGGTTGACAAATTCAATATGCAAATGTAACTCCTACGCACAAGATACGACTTTCCTCAAGTAATACAATTATTTCGAAATCCTTTCCCTAAGGACATAAGCTTAATTGTTGTTCTTGTTCGTTACCTAAAGCTAATGGCACCCTAGGAATATGAGAAAGCATTATTTGTCGTACGATCTTTGTTTCAAATAAATAAAGGATAAAGACAAGATATTAATCAGCAAAGATATCCTTTTTGAAATAGTAATTCAATTAAGAAGTCTTCTCAAAGTCGTTGGCCAAATTGAAAATAGAATTCAATGTACCCAGGGAATTAAATCAGCACAGACGAAACATTTTAGGGAATAATATCAATCAATTACTGGATCGGAGGGTTTAATGGATTTTTTCGATTTCAATTTATCCAATTATTTGTTTTCTTTTTATTAGACTAATATGATCCAAGTTAGCAGTGATATAATTGAATTTGTCATTTCATTCCCTTTAAGTCTTCCAAAAGAGTGTTTATTTTGCTATGCATTTGAACTTGGATTCGTGGGACTTGTACTTTAAGGGGTCCTGCGTAGAAACTTCAATTATTTTTAATTATTTTATTCAACTAAAGGGCGATATACTTTTTCATTTAAACAAGTCAAATGAGGTGTCAAACCGTGAACAGTGATCAGTTACTATCCTTCAGCACGTTTCTTGAAACGATTTTTGGGCGTCTTTGGTGCATTTTCAACTCCTTTTCGAGTGTTATTTTGGGGGCGTTTTTAAGTATGTTCATTGGGCATTTGTCGGGTCGTTTCTAAGAACAATTTTCGGGGCATTTTCGTAACGTTCTTTGATGTATTTCTGATGCATTTTTAGTTGCGTTTAATTGGGTGCTTTCCAGGGCAATTTTTGAGGAGTTTTCTGTTTTTTTCTGCGTTCTTGTAATTTGTTTTGGTCATTTTTTCTGAAGGCTTTCTGGGCGTTTATTGAGGCGTTTTTAGGGCATTCTGAGTGCCGTTTTTGCGGGCAATCTTTTTCTATATATACTTGAGTGGTTTTGTGTTCTTTTTATATGCGTTTTCAGAGCGATTTTGTTTTTTTTTTTTGAGGTAAAGTTCATTTCATTTTTGTCCCTTTTTTGTCGTCTTTTGACTTGTTTTACGGGAGGCAGATTTGAACGCATTTCGGAGCTTGTCTTAGATCAGTTTTTGGGACGTTATTCGGTGCCTTTCTGGAACCATTTTGGAATGTCCTTTGGGCCTATTTTCTGAACGTTATTTGGGCCAATTTGTGGATCATTATTCGGGGTATTTTTAAGTATTTTTTGGAGTGCTCTCTGTCACTTTATTTAAGGCGTTTAATTAGTCATTTCTGTGAGAGTCATTTAGTCATTTTTCGGGTTGATTTTAAAAATGTGTACTTGGAGTGTTTCTTAAAAATTTTCTGGGTGGATCCTTGGACTGTTTTTGGGTCAATATTTAGTACAGTTAACAGACAATTTTAAGGCGTCTTAGTCTTCTTTTTTGAATATTTTTTTGTGTCTTTTTCAATTGCATTTTCAGGTTATTTTTAAAGACTTTTTTGGGTCGATCTTAGGACTGTGTTTGATACAATTTTGAGTCATTTTTAGGAGCGCTCGTTTTGGAACGTTTTTTGTGACCTTTTCAGGCCTTTTTTAATACTTTTTTTTGGTTCGATCTAAGGACTGTTCTTGGGTCAATATTTGGTACACTTTTGAGATATGTTTACGACGTCTTAGCGCTCATTTTGGAACATTTTTTGTGACTTTTTCAAAGGCATTCTCAGATTTTTTTTAAAGACTTTTTTGGGTCGATCTTAGGACTGCTTTTTGGTACAATTTTGAGACATTTTTGGAGAGCCCGTTTTGGAACGTTTCATGTGACTTTTTCAGGCCTTTTTTAAGTTTATTTTGGTTCGATTATTGAACTGTTTTTGGATCAATATTTGGTTCAATTTTGAGATATTTTAAGGACGTCTTAGCGCTCGTTTAGGAGCATTTTTTGTGACTTTTTCAAAGGCATTTTCAGATTTTTTTTAAAGACTTTTTTGGGTCGATCTTAGGACTGCTTTTTGGTACAATTTTGAGACATTTTTGGAGAGCCCGTTTTGGAACGTTTCATGTGACTTTTTCAGGCCTTTTTTAAGTTTATTTTGGTTCGATCATTGAACTGTTTTTGGATCAATATTTGGTTCAATTTTGAGATATTTTAAGGACGTCTTAGCGCTCGTTTTGGAACATTTTTTGTGACTTTTTCGTAGGAATTTTCAGGCCTTTTTTTTAGACTTTATTTTGGGTCGATCTTAGAACTGTTTCTGAGTCATTATTTTTTTAAATTTTGAGACATTGTAAGGACATTTTAGAGCTTGTTTTGATACGTTTTTTGTGACTTTTTCATTGACATTTTTAGGCATTTTCTTAGAATTGATTTTGGGTTGATCTTTTAGAACCATTTTTGGGTCAATATTTGGTACAATTTTGAGATATTTTAAGGACGTCTTAGCGCTCGTGTTGGAACATTTTTTGTGATTTTTTCCTAAGCATTTTCACACATTTTTTTGGATCGATCTCAGGACTGTTTTTTAATACAATTTTGCGTCATTCTTAGGATTCCTTTGAGCTCGATTTGTAAGGTTTTTCGTAGCCTTTTAAGGGGCATTTTCTTTTGCTTTCTGTATTTCTTAATTTTCTAAACAAAGTATTTGTCTTATAAAAAGAATTCATTACAATAAAATCATGAGATCTCTGGACCATACTGGTGATGGTGACACATACTTAAGCTTACCAGTTACTTAATTAATTTCCACTAAAGAAAGACAATTTTCAGCTTCGTCTCTTATCCGGCAAGTATACCCACTTATAGCTCCTCTACAAATGAACTTCCCCTATACAATCATAGGAGTTTCCTTCAATTCCATCCTGAAGATAATTGAAAATGCAATTACATTGAAACACCTAAGCAAGTGTGTATCTGAGCATGTAATTTATTTCTTATGACAACATGTAACCGAGTCTGAAAATCCATCCTCCAAATGCCATTCTTCATGTTTTTGAACTTTGTCTCACATTCTTTCATTAATGAGCACAATGAGTAAGCTTATTGAAACGTTAGAAAAAGTCGAAACAATGAAATATTTTCTCATTTCCAAGGTACGAGAGGTATCTTGTTTTTTTTGTTTCCACCTTCATTCCGTATATATCCACAGCTGCTTGATGATGGATTCCGGCTTTACTAGAGCGCAAAAGCTCATCTAAAGAAAATTATATTCCCCGGATAAATAAAATGGCAACTTTAATTAAAAAAACTGTGAAAGCAACCAATTGCACATAGTACTCCAACTAGCATTGAGTGTTGTGCGGTATCCTATACGTAATACGTACATACGCTACATAAATACTATAGACACACACCGTAGGAATGATCCCTTGGATGTTGGTGAAGTAATTAGTTCCTTCGGTTAATGTAAAATAGCTCATTGTATTACAGTATACGGGGCAGCGTGTATGGCTGTGGATAGGTATACCTAGCTGACGGAATGGATGCATTGAAACACTGCAAATGGGTTCTGAATAAGAAATTGAAATGTTTCATTCCAAGGAGTGGCAAGGAAGTTCGAAAAGAGAAAAAAAAAAAAACCGTGGATTACGATAATGCAATGTAATGGTTATTCTTTGATTACCCGTTGATTACGTTGAGTTGACCAAATAGCTGCAAGTAGTAGCGTAGCGCAGATGCATATTCTCTCAAAAACTTTTTCAACGAAGCTTAGCAAGGATTGTCCTTTCACTGGTTAACAAAGGGGTTTCCTTCATGAATCAACCTCCAAGGGAAGAACTTTCTTACCGTCAAATCAAATTAAATCAGAGAACCCTAGAGTTTCACATCTATACTGCCTTGTGTTTGTTACCGGTTGACTTGAAAACTAATCAGCAGTATTCCATGGAACTTTATTGAATTGTTTCCTAAGACTCCGAAAAGGTTTTAAGCTGCGTTGTTTATTGCCACGCCTACTTTTTGGGAGCTACTTTAAGTAAAATGCATCTTTTCCTGACTTAACTGCCTTTAAGCTGTCATTACCCAAACTATTCCCAAAGAAAACAAAAAAGAAAAGTACCCAAGAAATATTTGAAGCCCTCAATCAGCCTTATCCTTCGTTCAGAAACTGAGCTACAGACCAAAATCTATCCCGATCAAGTTAAAATTAATTCATCAATTCGAAGAGGCGTAGCAATGACTGGCTCTTGATCGTGGGTCTTGTTTGGGAGTCATTTTCTCTGTTTGAGTCAGAACGAAAGCGACAAAGTCCTTAAAATGCGGGTATCCCTTTCAGATTTTTCGAAGAAACACTCGTTTTAGTGTGAATGGACTCTCGGGGAAACATGCCTACCGACTTGGCGTAGATCCAAGCACAGAATAACGAAGCTCCCAAGGCGAAGACCATATCTGTAGGAAAGTCCAGCCGATGTCCTTAAAATATGCAGGAATATCTGTAAATTAGACAGTACTGATATTTGTTGTGTTACAATGGCCGGCCATGCAGTAACGTGCTCATTATTTTCAATTAGGATTATCCAAAAGCACCCACCCAACACATTCACCCTTACACGTCCGGTGAACCAAAAACTGTCGTACAGTTGAACGTCGAAGGTGATGCTGTAGCAACAAAATTCATAATGCAAGCCAACATTTTTTTAATGCTTGATGAGAGCTCACCTCTACGCAAATGAGTTTCTTTAACGCCGCTCTTGTGGAAGGTTACCTACTGAGTTTTCCGTTTCGCAAAATTTTCCGAATTGCACTCCGCAGTGTCCCTTGTCCTGTGCAAGACATTCACAGCTCCATTCTCCATGTGTAAGTACTTGACAATATTATGGGAACACAAAAACCACCAACGCGTTGTACTCCGGCTTGTGTTGTCGTTTGTGTTTTTATTTTTCTTATTTTGTCCTCTGCACATTCGCTCGTTCCGCAAAAGTTGTTGTATTTCGCCCGCTTAATCAAAAACAAAGTATATTCGCTCCGTCGAATGCCAGCAAACGGGAAATCATTGCACAGGGGAGCATATTAAAATCTTTTGAGGAACTTTCTCAGATTTTTAACGTTGGAAACAAGTCGTGCATGCACTCTGCCAAAGCAGAAAGTCAGTCTTTGTAAGTTAAACGATGTGAAATGTATATGTGCGGTTCAAACTATTCCAAAGAGTTTACCTAGCTACCTATAACTTTTGGTGTGGTAAACTTTTTCGCATTCTCTGTACATGGTCATTAAGTGGAATATGTTAATTTATTATTTGATTAAGTCAAACGAAATTTGTGGTTTTTTCCTTTTTTTTTCCTTGTAGCTTGGAGTGACAATGTCGTATAACTTTTTATTTAGCTTAAGCGCACCTAAGCGCGGGAGACTTAGCTAATGAACTAGCTTAAGCTGGTAGTCCTATTGTGGTTGACCCTTAAACATGACTTTAAACATAAGGAAACGCCTTAATGTCCAACTAAACTAAAGTGCAAGCTAATCCAGTTTTGACAGTAACTTAAGCTGGGATAATCCCTGAAACTGTGGCTGACTCTTAAGATTGTTAAGCCTTTGCATTCTTTGCTACCACTGCAAAGTTCGAATTACTGATTTAAAGATGGCGTAACGCAGCTAGCAATAAGATGGACCCAATTTTTAACGTTTATATTGAAATTATTTCTCTGTCACCATTTTTGCCGGACTCAATTTTTACGGTTGTATATTGATATTCTTCCTCCATCACTATTTTTGTCACCTATAGTTCTGTTGATGAACTGGCCTTGATGACAGCTGTTGACAAAATATCTGTTTTCAGTTAGACTTGGTGATAGATTTGAGTACGATGGGCTCTATTTATAGTTCTAATACGCAGCCGGTATTCAGTAGAAAACCTGGAAGCAAGATCATCATATGGGACCGATTATGGCGTTATTTTCAACAAGTTTTTTATAAAATACGGACCAACTAAAAGGTAGATTTCCGTACGTAGATTCCGAGTATTTATTTCTGCTGCCACAAACGATAAATATTTAAAAAAAATCCCAGAGTTCCTCATTTACATATCTGCATAAAAGAATAAAATAAAAATAAAAATCATTGCATATTAATAGGCTACACGCTTTGTAGGCGATTCAAATAGAGTTTATGTTGTCACGGATTCAAGTAAGGTTTTCATTGTTACAGTTGGGGTTCCGTCGGTGGATCCTAGAATTGCTTGGAACTACCACATTGCTGAGAAGGTCAGGAAGGCAAAAAAGGTACTACATCAGTGCAAACGTGTATGTGGACAGAGGTGAGGACCCTCGCCTAGGTCAGCATACTGGATGATTACTAGAAGCCTCCCACAAAACTGTGAGGAAGCACCTGGATAGGGTCCAACGCTCAGCATGTATTTGAGTTACAGGTGCAATAAGGACAACACCAACATGCGCATTGGAAGACTTATTTATTAAAAAAACAGCGGCCCTAATGGCATCGTTTGCATCGAGACGCGAAATGGCACAATCGTGGTACCACCTATAGGCATCGGAAGATCCTGGAACTTGTCAAAAACGAGATTAAGGGAGCAGAACATGCCTATGGATGGTTTAACAAGGGTGCGTATTATGGAAAGGATTCACAAAACTTGTATTGAGAACGGATTACTTCCAAAAAAAGGAGTGGTGAAATAGTGATTTTCACAGATGGATCCATGATGGATGGCGGAGCGGGTGCCGGTATCTATGCAGCAGAGCTGGAACCAGCCCGTCACGTTAGCCTCGGGAAACACACTTCCGTATACTAGGCTGAGTTGATTGCATTGCTACTGCTGCATTGAGAGTCAGGTGGAGGAAAGAAATATCCTTATAGCAGTGCACAATCAGGCGGTGATCAGACGCATGGAACAGACAAACATCACAACATCATTGGCACTGGACTGAAATGTGTACTTAAGCTCAATAAGTGTTCGTTTAAAAATGAAGACAGACTTGGGTACGAGGACACAGATGGATCGAAGGCAACGAAAAGGCGGACTCGCTTGCAAAACAGGGGTCAACTGATGGGTCCAGAACCATTTTCTTCAATTGGCAAAGGAATGGTAGAATAGCTGATATAGTGGCATATATACTGTATCAATGTCCGGCGTTGGCGCTGGCAGAAGAATAAAGATCTTGGGACATCATTGCGTCGAGACGCAGTCGATGAAAGAGATCTCCTATAAACAGATGCCAGCGTTAACACTAGGAATTCAGCGCAGGGAAGAAGTCGGGGAGAGTCTCTCTGGGTAAGTGGTAGAGAGATGAAAGAGACCCGACAATGGTGATCTGACTCGAATATCTCTCGAAATCTGTATATATATTTTATACGGTTGTGGTTTTCAGAGTGCGGTGTTCCTAACTACGTGATGCTAGACATTTCAAAACAGAATTTACCTACAGCTACACCTCATGAATCACACATGGAACTAAGAAGTGGGCAATGCAAATGTGCCTCCATCTACTGACCCTAGAAAGGCGGTAAAATATTCCCCGCTTTGTAATTCTTTACCGCCCAAAAGATTACCCCACTCTGCAAATTTAACCGCCTAATCGGGTGGATATCTTCAACGATCCGCAAAGACACGTCATTGAGTATCATGGCTTTCAAATGGGAATCACCCATTAGGTAAATAAATACCACAGTCATCCTTTGTCATGTACTGTTGATTTGTCTGGAATAATATCACATGCCAATCGCATTACTCAATACATTTTATTTGTGCGAGCGCACACAAAATGTCCTTCTCACCATCCTGAATAGATCACACAAAGCACATACAAAACCACCGAAAAGGTACAAAAATAAAAGGAAGACTATTTATGTAAAAGACGGAGGCAAAAAAAAAAAAAATACATTCTCTTCCTTGAAAATGATAATATATGCCAAAGGGCAGGATTTACATATGAAAACGACAAACCGAATAGCTAAATATGTGTATAGTGTTGTGTGGGAGCGATTCGAAGCGGTTTCAAAGACTACACTGAAAAGTTTCGTTCGTACAGATAGCAGAGCATCATCGTACCGCACACATAAAGGACGAAACGAAAAATGCAAATGTGCGCCTCCTTACCCCAGAATTTCAACAACTTATTCGCACATATCCTGTCGGATTTGCTCTTTTCTTTTTTGGGTGTCAGGAACATTTGCAAATCCTTTTGTCCATTGAATGCATGCAGGTAGTACAGCATACGAGCGCCGTGGCATGCACATGCGGAAATTGAAGCGATTACCATATGAATGGTTAGAAATACACCAAGGAACGTTAAAAGTGCATTAATTTTCGATGATACGTATAAAAATATTGACTGAGCAAGGAATACCCTCCTTTTGATGGAAGTAAAACAAAACCACTTCAAAGTCGAGTTTCGCTGCAAGTTTGATTGGAAATGGAATTGATTCTGAACTCGAGTGAAAAGTCAAAAGCTCACCCCTTGCTTATGTAGGTACTTTTGAACTGAGTCCTTTCCCCGGCCCCATTCAATTAAAAAGAAACATTTTCTTAACTGGCCATTATTACGCAATTCCCCTACTATACTACTGGCAGTAATCCCCTTCCCAGTCGGTGTATATCTTTGAGTGTGATTATCTAAATCGAATGAACGTGAATTACTGCTTGTCATCAGTGCTGAAATTGACCTCAATTGAGAGATATACCAGGACGAGTATTTGTGTGGTAAATCTCCACGATTCCACATAGCAAAGGTCGTTGGTTGCTGTTGCTTGCTTGCTGACTGGCTTGGGTAACGACACCAAATCAATTAGGGACGTGATTCCTCCACTCCTTCGGTGGAAAGCAATTTTATTTCGCTTCTGTTTTCTATCGCCACCCGAAATTACACCTTTTTCGCATGTCAACTTGGCTTTACTTCTGACATCAATGAAATTTACTCAAATTGATCGGTAATCTTTGCAATTTATTCTACGGGTTTGGGGGAAAATTGCTCTGAACTTCCGCCACAGCAATGTGTGTTGTAGAACTGCGACTATTTACTTAATTCGATGAGAATTTGTTAATTCACATTCAATAGAGCAGGTGCGAATAATTTGCACTAAATATTCCGTCGTGTGCGAGGGGTTAACTTTGGTTTTTGTCTATACCGAGTTATTTGTAATTATTTCTGCGAGCTACAGTAATCAGTTGGGTTGGGCTGTTCCTATCTGTAGTCCGTGATTTGTTTGAGATTTGAGAACGAACTGTGGTTGGAAAAAGAAAAGGAGATGAATGCAATGATATAGGGGAGAAGGGGGTGGAAAGTAGGAACGTTTTTGCTGATGGATTTGACGCTTCTCGTAGGGTTTCGCAAATTAGTTAACCCAATGAAAGGAAAATATTTCTAAGCTTTGATGGAAAAAGAGGGGTTTTCAAAAGTCTGCTGTCGAAATTGTTACCGATTACCAAGCAGAAATACAACCCTAATTGGCTGAAGTGTAAATCTTTCGGTAGCGCTGTTCAGAAGAATCATCAACGGAACCTGCTGAAGGCGTCTTGGTCAAAATAAGTCATATAGTATCCACCATATCCAAGGCGGTGAGTTGGAATAAAATATTTTATATCACAGGAGATTCTTAATTTTTTGAATTTTAAAGGATGGTGGGTAAATTATTTAGGAAATTATTGTCATTTCTTTTTATTATGATAATATTGGTATGGTTCAATTATGTATGGAACAAACCGCGACCTCTGCGACACACCTCCATCCGATGGTCCAGTTTTTTCGATGACGCTGAGGCATAATTGAGGTTCTATGCCGTTAATGTGCCGAATTATCTCATCCTTTAGCTCTTGAATTGTTGCTGGCTTATTGACATACACCTTTTCTTTAAAATTACCCCAAAGAAAAAAGTCCAACGGTTTCAAATCACATGATCTTGGCGGCCGATTGACATCGCCACCACGTGATATAACACGGCCATTGAATTTGTCGCGCAAAAGATTCATTGTTTCGTTGCAGTGTGGCAAGTGGCCACCGTCCTGTTGAAACCACATATCGTCCACATCCATATCTTCCAATTCGGGCCATAAAAAGTTCGTTATCATCTCACGATAGCGAACACCATTCACAGTAACTGCCTGACCGGCCTAATTTTGGAAAAAAATACGGCCTGATGATGCCGCCAGCCCATTAACCGCACCAAACAGTCACTCGTTGTGGGTGCATTGGTTTTTCGACAATCACTCTTGGATTATCATTCGCCCAAATGCGGCAATTCTGCTTATTGACGAATCCACTGAGGTGAAAATTAACGGTTATATTGACCGAAAAAATCACGAAGTGCGCGATATGCATTTTGATTTGAACGCCCATTTTCATAATAAGCCTGAATAACTTTAACGCGTTGCTCCATTGTGTATCTTTCCATGGTTCAAATTGAGTTATTATGAAATTGAGAAATGTCAAATGAAATGCAGAAAAAACTTGACGTTTAGGTGTGGTTCACATTCAACATCGGCCCTTAGAATTAATAAAATTAACCACCCTTTATAAGGCGATATTCTAAAGCTTGTAGTTCCACGAAGGGCTAAAAGGGCACATTCATGCGGTGAAGGCTCATCAATTGAACCTCTCTGAAAGCATTTGCCTTCAGCTTCTACCCTCCATCGACAGATTTTAAGTCCGCGCTAAGCGATTTCTAAATTCAAAAACTTATTGTTGGCTTATGCTTTTGGTTTAAGTTTATTTGAGTTGATGGTTCTCTACAAAGCGAGGGGTCCGAGGTTCGAATCCCGCAAAAAAACAAATTCCAACTTAGGGTTTATTCCACTGCGCCACCTCTCGCCAACGTCTGACAAACATCCGAGGGTATAACTGTCTTGAAAGAGCTTCTCAATTAGCCGTTTGGAGTCGCCATAAAATTATAGATCCCTTCCATTCATTGTGAGAAGCTAGACCTAGGGTTCCTCCGGATCTGTTGTGCAAACAATTATTATTTTTTTAATTCTCTACAGGCCCGGTAGTATTTTCCTGTGAGATATATCATCGGAAATGCTGACAGAGTTCTACCGAAAATAGCGTTCAAGACCGTTTACAATTTTGTAGATATTATCAAAATCAGGTCTTGAAAGCCAGTTAAATATAGCTACAAAAAGACTTTAAGCTCTCTAAAAATATACAGTCGTGGATTTTATGAGTTCCTTACTCCTCAAGGACAGTTGGAATAATTTTCAAAAGAAAGAGGCTGGAAGTTGTTAGTTAAATCACTGCGTAATATAAAAGGTGGTCCCAAAGACCCAAGGCCTTCTGTTTGTGTCTTCGCTAATCTTGAGATGAGATGATGAATGGATTTGAATTTTACACTTTTTAATGATCGGCATTCCTCAAGTTCATAAGTCTCTATACAACTCTTATAGTAGCTGAGCTCTAAAGGTATGAATAACAAAATGGCGGCCAACATCAAATTATCCCTCATTAAAAGCGACCTGCACCCAACGCTTGCTTGAACCATTTTCAGTAAACTCATGCCTGATTTTTTTAGTGCCAATTTGTAGCCTTTTAAGGTATTTAAATATTTTTTTATTAGAACCGTTTTTTTGTACATGGAATGATTTCAAAATTAAAAAGAAGAAAAACATTTTCGGTGGGACTGGAAATTTTCCACAGGATTATTCACATTTGTTATTGTATTGATATTTATTTATTACTGTCAATGAAATAAATTGAAGAAAGTTGAATTTAAGTCTATTTTAGAGCTGTGTATTTTTAAGAACGCCTGAAACTAAGAAGATTCCAAATACGGTTAACACTGGAGTCCTCATTATGTTTTGAATTTAAATATGTAAGCAAATCTAGGACAGATGTCGAAAACACTTTTTAAATTGTGTTTACTCTGTCCTCTGTAAATTGCTTGAAAGTGATTAAATTTATAAATAAAATCTGCTGCTATCTCAATTATTATTATTATTATTTTATTACTCGCCAACTTTGTTGGACCAGTGGTGATTTGTTTTCAGTGATAATAAAATAATTTCACAGCCGTCATAAATGCAATAATTTTGATTCGACATTAAAATGTCACGATACCCGTGAACTGTGGGTGAGATTCATTTTGAGTTCTTGTTATTTTGAATTTATATAGCCCAACAGCCAGTGGTTGAAATTAATTTGAATTAAATTTGTATAATAATGCTGGAATACCTGGGTAATTGTCAATCATATTAACTCACCAATGGGGCGGTCACCAATTAAAATATTTACTACATTTACCTTTTGAACTGTAACCCCGTGTTTTATCGCCATTGTGGTGTTAATTATAACAGATAAACAGAAAGAGGTGAGGTCGGCTGATTGTAGCTGGAAGGTAGATTGTAAAATTCATTTTTTTATTTTATTTTTTCCAGAAAAAAAAAAGTTCATTCTGTCTAATTAAGGTAGATTAAAATTATTGAGCAGGTCAAAATAAGTGACCCGTTTTTTTTTTTGTCTGCGAGTATTTTGATTTAATTGTTGGGTTGATTAAAAACCAGACAGCCGATTCGGCACATAAAAATGTTAAATGCAATTCGACCGCAGTGATTAATTGCTTTGTATGTTGAATTGATCAGCGATTACTGGTGAAATAAATTTAGTTTACTATATGAGATGTGTAAATTGTTTTGAACTAAAAGCGGAATCATTTTAGCTGTTAAGAGAGCCATTCCGGATGGCAGCCAGCTTTGGTAAAAATATGTTAAAAATGGGATTCTTATGTGCTGACTGGGAGAATGTTTTTTTAAAAAACAAAAACAAGTGTATAATTTTATGAAAAAAAAAAAAAAAAAAAAAAAAGGAAACCTCGCAAAGGGATGGAGTTACTTGTGCAACCCTGCAAAACAAAACTGGAAAGGCCTACCGATCGGCAGATGGAATGGTCGTAGCAGTCAACACACTAGGCCCAGCGGAACAATTACACAATAACCAGAGGCCCTAGATTGCTATAGAGCAGACAAAATGGCCCCCATGGAAATTTGTAGAGAAACATCGATTTACTACGGTGATGCTGGTAGACAATAAAGATGGGGTTTTCAAAAAGCCTTGAGCCTTCGCAACATAAGTTTTCGGTTTGCGCGCGTTATTCGGACGACTACTGCCTACAGTCATAGTAACGCAAGTTGGCTGAGCGCATAGATCCCTTTCCACTTGAGCACTCGTATAAAAGAGAAGAATTCCCTTTTAGTCTTTGGAGCCAAGGACTCTTCGCGCCGCAGAATTTATGTCCATCAGCTCTAAATATCGTACCATCTTAGACGATTGATGCGCATTTTTGACAAGGCCCATGGTACCGAACAGCTCGTATAGTTCGACGATGGAACCTCCTCTTTCAAAGCCTGTTTACGTAAACGGGACCGACGATTTTAATCAGAATCTAGAGCAAAAGAAGACATCTTCATCAGGTTTACATAGACCTCAAGCTTCATCGCTTTTAACCATCACTAGACGGGATAGTCAAGGCTTTATACAGAACATCATAATAGGAGGAGGATAGGAGGGTCTCTTTTCGTGTAGACCGAACAATTGATTTTGAGATTCCATTCATAGGGCTGGCATACTTTAAGACATGAGTTGATGTAGTCTCTTCACCAAGTCGCAACAACCTGTCTTAAATAGTTCGGCAAGGAGGCCGTATTGTGCAGCAGCCTTGTTCGACTTGAGCTAAGGTATTCCTGTCCTCATTTAACTTTATTCCGGTGGATGGTAATCTTGACTAATCGTCCATATTGTGGTGTGGAATGTAGTATGGAACCTAAAATGGTGAAGTGTAAACAACCCTAGTCACAAAACAAGTTCCACTTCCAATTGGAGACTCGAAGCTGTCAAATAAGTGGAGTAACTGTTCCATTATGGACATAAAAGATTAAATGAATCAAACAACAATGAAAGCTAATAAAAAATTATTTAATTTTCGATTTTTCGAACGTGTTAAAGTAAAATCGTGTTTTTATACCTTAAATCGAGTGAACATAACATAAACGCTCAAGTGAAATATCTTCCTATGTAGTCGATTAACTAATTTACTTTATAATGCGCCGTACTAATAACAAATTTTAGTATTGCCTCTGAATTTACGGTAGCTTACAATTGCGAAATTTGTATGGAAAATTGTGCCACTGTGAACTACTAAAATTTAAAGTCGAAAACAAAAATGTCGGTAAGCCCCAACGGGTCTAGTCTCATTACTAAAACGCAACTTTTTTTTCACACTACACCATACAGACTATAAAATTTCGCTACACTTTTTCTACCCAAAAATCCAACAGAGTAAAGTGGAACCTTCTTCTTTTGATAGTTCGGATTCTTCATTGGCCTCAGTGTTGCGAGAAATTAGAAACAAGTGTGTTCACAGATTGATAAAAAAAAAAAAATATAAATTTTCGCAGTTTTACTAGTCTATTTTCACCAATTCGTGAATACCCTATTGTTGTCAAAATATGATCACAGATTCCGAATGTATTTTCGAGCAAACAGTTCTACTGGCTGCACTGTGCTGTGGATTGCATACGTTTGTGTGTATTCTATTCCGTCTCACGTCAGTGCGAAAGCTTTCCATTTCGGTTCGGTTGGGTTTCGTGTCGTTCGGTCATTTAAAAGCAAGAAAATTTATTTAAAATTGTAAATTCATTCTTTTCAATAGTAATTTTACGATTTCTAAAAAGTTAGTATAATTCGCGAGTGAAATAAAAGTGTTTCAAAGTGATTTCCCGTCGCAATAAGTGAATTTTAGTGATTGAAATCTGATAAATTGCGACGCAGTGTTGTGATTGGTTTTATCTTTTCTTGCTCGCGCGAGTGTCCCGTTATTCGATGTTTTACATAGCATTGTAACGTCTGTGCTGATTTGAAATTGTAAATCGGTTTTACTTTGGTGAGTTTGTTTTTCTATTGCCTACATATTTTGAAATCTTACTTTTCCATTGGTGCATGTGGGTTCTTTATGAAAATATATAGGTATTGTTGATATTGGATGTTGGCAGGGCACTACCAACATAACATACTCGTTTATGAACTGAATCCTTGGTATGTAGAATGTAGCACTGAAATCTTTCGTTGTCCCTAATCTCGGTTCTGGAATTGGTATGCAGGCAGTTCTGCGAACCGAGAACCAATTGACGTTCTTGTTTGTCGGATCCATTCACACCGAGTTATAGTAGTTGTACAAGGTGGGCCAAAAGAAGTCATCCGATGTTGTTTGGCTCTCATTTTTTTCTCTAAATGAAAAACTTCTATTCTGTGTTTTGATTATATTTATTTGAACCTTAAGAATTTTATTGGTCGAGAAGATGATATCGGCCAAATGGGCGCCGTCACAATTGATTGCCATACGGGCTCGTTTAATGGCGTGGCCCGATAACTTCGGGTGACAGGTTCTCGCACTCGTGTCGAATGTTGTCCTTGAGGGCTTCTAGGGTCTCAAGCTTGTTCACGTAAACACGGAACTTCAAAAAACCGCACAAAAAACAGTCTGGAACGGTTAAATCGGGCGATCTTGCGGGGCAGTGCAAATCTCCAAAACGAGAGATGAGGCGACCCGGGAACGCCGCCTTCAGAATATCAGTTGTGGCTCGCGCAGTGTGTGCCGTAGCTCCGTCCTGTTGGAACCACATATCCTCAGTCCTAATTCGTCCAATTGCGGCAGAAAAAACTCGGTTAGCATGGCCCTATAGCGCGCACCGTCCACTGTTGTCGTTTGACCAGCGGCGTTCTCGAAAAAAAAAATGGCCCGATGACCCTCCCAGCGTGAACAGCGCACCATGCAGTAACTTTGAGCGGGTGTAGTGGCTCCTCGTTCATTACACGTGGATTTTCGGTGCCCCAGAAGCGATAGTTTTGCTTGTTCACGTACCCGCTGAGGTGGAAACGAGCCTCATCGCTCATTATGATTTTGGTCGAAAAATCGAAAATTCGAAATTATTCCGCGTTCTTGGGGAGTTTATCGCTCCATGGCTTGTTCACTTGTATTCTACATCTGTCTAGTCCACAAGTGTCAAAACAGATTTGACATTGGCGGCCATTTGCAAAAACAAGAGCATCTTCCAATAGGGTTATATATTTTGCCCCACCTTGTATATTGGAGCAAAAACAGAATGGAACTAGATTCCAAATCGAAAAAAAAATGCGCAATCCGCCGACATGCCGACGTCAAACAAATTCGCTCTTTCTTTTGTCATTCGTGTGTCTCTCTTTTGAGTACGCTGCGACAGCCAGCGTATGACCAGATGCTTGACGAGCGATCACCGATCACACGTGTTTACGTCATAATGACGTCGGCATGTCAAAATTTGCCACGAAAAATGAAACGTGTTATCTTAGCTTTAGAGCTGTATGTTTTTGAACAGTTTGGGTTGCCTTGTCTTTTCTATCTACCGACCCATCGAACGTCGAAAGGCGATAACGAACCAAGCTTTCATATACTGCGGAAGGTGAAGTAAAACCTTACAAATTCAAATTTAAACCGAAGCTCTCCCCGCTTTCAAATCGTCCTCGTCAACCATCCATAGATTTAACTCCAAGTAAGAACAAACCTTGATTCGTGGCTACGGTCGTCCTAGTTTCAACTATAAGTGACAAACATAAGCCTTAAATTTTAGACTTTAGTCGAAGTTCGTGTTTTTTTTTTTGCTACCCCTACATCATATCTACAACCCCCAACCATGAACACTCCCAGTTGCACTGCTCGAATGCGTACATAACCAGGCCGGCTACAACCAGTCCTCAGTGTAGGGAAATTTAAATTACCCATCGCACTTTGTATTAATTTATTTATTTATATAGGAGTATGTCATCCCAATAGTCCTGCACAAGATAATTCACTGGCAAACATTCAAATTAGACAGCTTAGTTATTTCGATAAGCTGTCATCAATTACGCAAGTATATAACTTCATCAGACATCAACCAAATTGTGTGTGTTTGCTAGCTCGAACAGCCCTCCAGATGAAGCCACAAATCGCAAAATACTATAAACACGACCAGAGTGCGTTGCACAATGCGTCTACAACAACAACAACTGCAACTAACTACCTACCCTGGGGGGAACTGGAACTGGCAATTGTTTGCTCGCAATCGCAACCAAAGTAGTTACATAACTCTTGTCACCACATTGCCCGATTTAATCATTATTATTCATGTTCACCAGCGCAGCCATTGTCCTTAGTCCTTACTATATATATTTTGCATTGACGTGAATCCGACTGTTGTGTTTGTGTTTGAGTTTGTGCGGAGTTGCGAGAGCGACGACCTTTGGATATTTCTTCATTTTTGAGCCAATGGCAAAGCGTCCCCGTTCCCCGTCCATAATAAATCATTACGTGAACCGGGGCGGGTGGTGGGCCATAACCAACAACCAACAAAACAACCGACGTCGGTAGTCTGGCTCATGTCGCCAACAGAGACAACAAATTGTCGTGTGATTTTTTTCCAATTCGAAGACAATCATGCCAAATGTGAATTTTCTCGACCCAGTTCACGTTGAGTGCTATAGGTAGCTCATCCAGAAATGTTATCGATTTGCGGGATAAGACGGAGTAAAGTGGGTAGGTACCTACTCCTCAGTTGATTTACAAAGTAGTTATATGATTTTATTTCCCAAAAAACGGTGAGAAGAACGTGTCACCCTGTGTCTTAAAGTTGACATCTCTTTCCGCTGTTAAAACTGGTAACCAGAGTACCCAGAAATTCATGTTCTGCATGGCATAATGTCGATCATAACTTTTTTTCTTCTTTTTTTTTGGAAGAAACCCCAATTAAGGTTAACTGGAGTGAAAAATGGACTCCATACATCGCATCGATACATTTTAAGCGCTTATAATAAAAAAAAAAAAGAAAATATTTAAATTATCGACTGAAAGTAATAGAATTTGCCTTTTAGGGCCAACAAGGTTTTTAAAACCGTTTATAGCCACGTCTTTCACAGCGATAGCCCAGTGCAAATAAATTCCCGGTCCAAGCTTTCGTTTTTGCATTTAAGCATCAATTTTATGGCCTATCCTAAGTATCGATTATATTCAGAGCCACCATTGTTTTCGAGAGGACCAACAGAACCGAGAAAAATAAAAAGGAAATGCCAATTTATTTTGTATACTTCCTAATAAGTTGACGGGGTAGAAGCTAATAATTTGGGTATTGTCATAAACAGGGTTTTATGACATTCATGGTGCACACTTTGAATATTAAATGTGATAAAAGTTTGCGTCATAAAAATCATACTCCAATACAATGTTGAATGTATTTTATGACCATGAGTATTGAATGGCTTTTATCCTTTGTATTTTAACATATATTTTGAGTTGGGTCTTTTGGACACAACACAAGCTTCGAGTGTGCGCTTAAAAGGCGAATATTTAAAGCTGACGGGAAGTGCGAATATATTGAAACAAATACGAGAGTTTTATACTAAACTTTTTAATGGGCTCGAGAAGTCTCAGACAAAGAGTCTAAGAGTTGAACTGCTTTCGCTCACATTATTCGCCTAAAGCTGATGTCACTGTTAAAGGTAGTAGATGGAGACACAACTTATTTTTATTCGTTGGGAGATTACCACGTCATTCTGTATACATGTACAGTGGCGCAGGGGCTTAGTGGTTAGTGTGTTGGACTACTAAACGAGGGGTTCCAGGTTCGAATCCGGCAAAAACCCAAATTCCAACTTGTTTTTTTTTCCATTGCGCCACCTCTCGCGAACGTCTGGCAAACATCCGAGGGTATAACTGTCTTGAAAGAGCTTCTCAATTAGCCGTTTGGAGTCGGCATAAAATTGTAAAATTGTCCCTTCCATTCGTTCCAAAAAATGAAAAACTCACACAAAACGAATGGTTGTGAGAAGCTAGGCCCTCCGGACCAGTTGGGCCAACTTTTTTTTTTTTTTTTTACTACGTAAACTGGGGTTACTTTGTGCCAGTTTTTGAGGTTTTTGTAAAAAAAAATTTATTTGTGTATGAAATAAACAAAATAAGATATACCATTTTGATCTTAACCATTTAGCAATATAGGCAACGTTCTCAAATTCTCGAAAGGGCTTAGGATTTTAAGCATGTAAGCCTTTAAAGTGTGGCACAAAGTTGCCCCACGTTTGGGGTAACTTTGTGCCACTGACGAAATCCTTCGCTAATCTTGTCAAAATGTAAGTTTGGTTGAATCTTACCCCATATACCATTAAAACACATGATAACACAATTATTTTAAGAAACAAGTGAAGGATTTCTTTTATATCTATTACATATAAAAAAAAATAAAAGCGTTAAAAATAAAAATTTTAAAAAGATATTTCGGGGACGCTATAAAGACTATAAGGCTTTGTGTCGGTCCAGAAATGATATTCTGCATTCAGGGCCAGGCATGTTGTTCTGGAAAGGAGTTTATTTTCTCCATAATTATGTCGTAATAGCTTTTGCCAATTCGTCTTGGATCAAGAAAAGTTACTGGAAAACCATAAGCGGATGTAGTAACAACTCTTCTTCGGCACTGAAAATGGTTTGACGTCCTACAACATTTGAATGAGCATCTTATCCTTTATTTATTAGAGTATTCCTATGAGTACCGTTCTTTTCTCTCGCTTTTTGAATTGAAATTCGTCCACTTCGGACTTCCTGCACAGATTTTTTCAAAGCATCCTGGGTGAAATTGCTGTAGGGCCGTCCTCCTATCTTTTTTTATATACTTTCGAGGCATTTCGGCTCAATTCTGGAACCTTCAAATTTAAAATTAAAGACAAGGGGTTTCTTTGGACCAAGAACGTTGTACGTGCAAAAGAAAATCAATACACAGAGGGTAACTTTGTGCCAAGTTAAACACCAAGGATGGTGGCACAAAGTTACCCCATGAACTTGCGACTTTATTGAAAAGGGGACGTAAAAATGAAAACAATAGGTTTAACTAATATTAACTTTAATATTATTTATCACAAATAAATCATAAAATAATATAACCCACCTTCAATTCCGTAGCGATTATAGTTTTTTGGTTGTATATGAAATTTGTCGCAATAGAATTTTTTCGGCGAAAATTTGATTTTGAATCTTATGTCATTATTCAAAAACGTAAAAACAAAGAAATTGATGAATATAGAATACTTACTGGAAAGCTTTTCCAGCAGCCTTGCACAGTGAAAAAACGTTCATATTTTATGTAAAAGTATTGGTAAAGTGAAATTGAATGTACAAAAGTACGGTTGGCACAAAGTAACCCTGCAGGCACAAAGTAACCCCAGCTTACTACCTACACAGAATTCTAAATATTGATCAATAGAAAATGAATCAAATAACAAAATAATTTTCAATAATTTAAATAGGTACTTTATAAAAAAAAGTGTAAAAAAACATTTTGTAGTACTAGAATAATTGTTGCCTCGTTCAGGAAATGACGAAACGAAGCAATATCATTGCGTTCATTGAATTTTTTTTAAATGTTAACTGTATTATTAATGTTCAAGTAAAAAGAAATGCAGAAAAAATAGTGAAAAACGTCTAAAATACTGAACATTTATATGTTTTTGCAGACAAAATAATTCAAAATGAACATCGCATTCAAATACAGAACTGTTCATTGTTATAATGAATGTTTGGTCACTGTAGCTATGGGTGAAGTAGTCTTGACTAAGTTTCGGATAGGCCGATGCAACACAGATATAGAATGAGCTGCGTATATTGTTGGCATCTGGGGGCTGATTCTACATGTTTTCGAGAGACTCACTTAGGTTAGGTTAGGTTAGCTTGAGTGGCGTTTTTTAGGCGACGATGGCGAGAGCAAAGATGGCTTTCTGAAGTGGAAAATGAAACGCCAGACCGATGATTCAAATTCAAGATGTATTTCAATACTGATAAATTTGACAACCGGAAGCTTTAATACATGTATTTGATTGAAAATGATTGAAAGCGGTTGTACTAGTTGTTGTACTAGTTAAGTACAAGTGTAAAGCTAAAAATGACGTCTTAACAGGCGTTGTGAGATCGTCAGAAATACAAGGTACCATAGCGTGCCCATCTCCATCCCCAGGGAGAGACTGACTGTGAAACATTTTTCCTCGATATGACAATTTATATCCCTCATGTATACGGAACGTAGAGACTCTATAGCCTATACAAAAAAATATTTTTACCCCCTCAGTTTATTAGATCTTCTAGGTCGAGTTGCCTTATATTGCCCTTTTCGAATTAGAAATTCAAAAAATTGGTCCTGACTCACTGAGGGGTCTTTCCAGTTCTTTTTGTTTATCAAAACCATCAGTTTTTGCGCTACTTTTCAAAGTGACCCCCTTACCCCTTTTTTTGAGGGGTAAAATATAGAAAGCTTGTTCTTTTTCCAAAGCCAACAAAATCCTTTCCGTTTGCATTAGCGATGTGCAATTCTACATGGTAATCGAAAATGGAAATCAACAGAGCACGTATTTTAAGCGTTTTAAGCGTAATACCGCAAACGGGGAGACGCATACATTATACAACGTACTAGAAACTTAGTAAGAGAACTTATCTATGCGAATGATGAATTACATTTTTCCCACCATAATATTTCAGCGTGGATATTTTTAAGGACTCAATTTACAAACTTTTGTGTTTTTTTTTCCATGCGCGAATTCCCACCGGAGGAGTTTTTTTTATTTCAGTATTTCCTCAATTTAAGTCATAAAAAATAATCTGCAGAGGGCGTATCAGTAAGTAGGTAACATCTATTACATTTCGCGTTTTTTTATTTTGCACAAATGGTTTACCTACAACAATAATAAGAAATCCTACTGCCGTTGTAAACCATGGAAATCAATGATCTTTATAGATCAAGTGGGTAAAATAAAAACCGCCGCATAGTGGTCACTATCCCCCCCCCCCCTACCATTTTAAGGGGGCCTTTTGATATATATATTTTTAATAAACCACAAGTCAGATTGATTTTAAAGACATTGAAGGAGAAGTTAAAAAGTAGTAGACAGGTGCTTTTGGAAATTTTGGAAATCAACCCTCCGCCCCTTTTTTGAGGGGTCAAATGTTTAAGGGCTATTTCTTTTTAGCCGCTTTAACTTTGATTTGCAGTCTTTAAAGGCGATTGAAAATGAAAACTATTTCGATTGGTCCTTCAGGAGATTTTAATTGTACAGCAATACCCTTTTTTTAAAAGTAGTATTAGGGAACTGATAGCCTTTTTGAATTCCAAAAGCTGGATCTAATCTCCACTATTCGACAAGTCAAATGAGTTGTAGTGCAAACTGCAAAACTGACATTGTTCTAATTGGGTTTTGAAATAAATCGCCACACCTACTTACCTACCCTTTTTTAATTGGGGTACTTTTTAATTCACCAGAGATATTTCGACAGCATCTAGGGGATAAGTGGATAAAAAATAAACCTGAGTAAAGCCAAATTAATAACTATTTATTTATTTTATTAAATATAGTTTTTTTTTTTGTAGAATTAAGAAGTTCTTTTAATAGTAAATAAGATAGTAAATACTTTTAGCAAAATATGGAAAAATAATATTATGTAAAATAGGTACAATAAAATAAATAAATAAATAGTGCAAAAAAGAAAAAACAATATATAAAACAAACTTGGAATATAAAGGACTAATATAATCCAAAATATATGTATACGAGTCCAATGTGAGGCAACAGTCTTTCATCCTTCCTTCATCCAGTTTTGCAATGGAAACATTTTTAATTTTCATTCCCAAAAAGTACTCAAACAGATCTAGGAACAACTACAGCTAATTGGCTGAAGAGTCTCTTATTAATGAGCGTTTCCCAGAAACAATATCTACTACCAATTATTTTCTTGCAAAAAAAAAAAAAAAATATTATTCTCCCGTTTTTCGTTGGAGATACCTACACTACTTCCACAAATCGTATTTCAATTAAAAATTGAAATGAAAGCTACTAGAATAAAATCGTGAGCCAAATGGAATCCCAGAAAAAAAAAAAGAAATTAGAAAAAATAACACACACACACAAACAGATAGACAGACAGCCAGCGGGAGCGAGAGTGAGAACTAAACTATGGTTGGAGGAAATAGAATATAGATGAAAACAGAAAATTTGTCTGGCAAGGCACTTCAGTTCAACTTGCATCTATATTAACTTGTTAACGGCGGTTACGTCTGAGGTACTGGCTCCTGGGAGATTTGCCCTGATATAGTACATTCTGAATATTCCATTTATATGCGAAAGTTGGTGGAATAAAGGGTTCATCCCCAGAGAAATTTCTTTTCAAGTGCACTTTACATTCTTCCTTACCCAATCGTCGGACGAACGAATAACTACGAGCACCGAGACGACGACGACGACGACGACGTCGATGAACGGAACAGCTTCATAGTTATACTGACAGAATTGAGGCCAATTAGAGCTGTTTCTCCAAGTTCAGCCAGGGAGCCAAGAAGGATCATTCATTTGCGGAACATTTACATTTTGATTTTGAACGTTGTTGACTTTGTTCCGTATTATTCTGATTATACAATCGTTTTACATAAATATTCACTCTCGTACATATATCTACTCCCCTATTTGTAAGTTGGAGTTGTAGTTCAAGTTGCAGTCAAAATATTGTGAATTTTTCTTTCTTCTATTTTATTACTTGCAGATTTCTCCTTAATTGGTATGTGAAGTCTAAAGTCCTTTCAATGGAATTGACTGGCAAACAAACACAGAATCGTAATTTTGCATTGAAATCAGCTCGGCAAGAGTACATGGGGTATGAGAAGTGGTATATGACTTCTACCTTCGTATTTGCGGAAGGAAGCATTTGAGATAGCTTCTCAGAGTTGAGCGTCAGCAGCGAACGTTTACCTTGTTTGCTTATTGAAGCGGGTAAACACTTTGGATTGTGCAACGCAACAAGTTAAACATCAAATTAGTTATATAGTTCAAATATTGTCATAGTACAAGTTCAGTTGCGCTTTGATTTTCATCATCCATCCCTGTTTGCGCTCCACACTTCACTGTATTAGCATAAGGAAATTGAATTTGATTAGCTGTCGAGTCGCAGAACAGCATATTCATTGATGTTGCGGAGTCAAAGGGGGGAGCGAAATCCCCGTAGAGATAACCCGCGTAAATTTGTTATTGTACTCATGTCATTAAAAGATGGAAGGCTTAACTTTGCCCTTGCATTGGGAACGTGTTGGTTGTTACAAATTCAGATAAGGGTTTTTTGAATTGCTTTTGGACCATAAAAGCCTGTACCAGGGAAGTGGTTGATTATTTAAAAATAAGGGTTCGGTCAGCAGCAATCTATCTCGGAAGTTTCTACATAAAGGGTAGTTTATTGCCAAAATTGGTAAAATCAAAATGACAGCGAAACTGTCTATCAAGTCGAAAATATGCTAGGCAATGCCATGCGCACAATCGACATTCGAATACCTATTTCAATTAATTCAACGGTTCAGATCTCGGCTATCTAACGAGCAAAAGCTGCCTGTCATAAATAAAAGACTCATTCTCACGCCTTCATGATAATTGTCGAACTTTAGAGCTATTTAGGGAATTTTTGGTTAATTTAGCATAACTCTTTAGCAGCTATAAAAGCTGATTCTGATTTAGCCTTGAAGCAGGCTTTTTTCCCACTCATGTGTCGAAGGGCCGATCTTTTATTTTTGTGCCTGTTTAAACAACCAGGACGGACTTTTCGCCTTGTGTAAACCCTTAAAGCACCTCTAAGTGTAGTCATTGAGTTCAGCAAACTCTATAGTCTGAATATGATAGCAGGATTCTATAATAAGGTCTCTCATAAACTTCCTCAAAAAGAAAATTTTATAAGTCGGTCGTAGAACCTTTTTGTGGATCTATCAAACATCGTAAGGGCTTCTCCTTTTACGATTGCGTTCCATATATTGGCAAAAATGTCGATGGCCTATAAGTCTTCAGACGGATAGGTTAGGGGTAAGGTTTATAGGTCAATATGGCAGAACAAGCCCTGCCGCTTCCCACTTAGGTCCATGTGGACTCATTGTGATGCCCTTGTAGGGGGTTAGCCGATGTTGTTGGTGCGATGATGTGTATTCCCTCTCAGTTACTCGACCTTGTCCAGCCATCCTGATTATTTATGTACCTGTAAAGATGAGATAGAGAGACTTTCGACAGATAGATGAAACTGTCCTAATGTCTGTCAGAAGTTCCCTTTATTCTAGCTGTCTTTGAGCAACTAAAAGTCGAGTAAGGCATTTGCAAATTATCGCATATGTTCAGTTTAAGTGACATAAGTACCGGTGATACTCTGGGGTCTACGGTGATGCATGTTCTACCACGGAATACTTTCTCCAGTGAATTTACTCGCATTAAGCTCTAAACGCTTTTTGCGCTGATAATAGCGAAGGCGTTCCGTGCTTTCTTACAAATTCCGGAACACGGTACATTTTGACGAGCAATTGACAGTGAATTATTCACCAGCTTTGAGGCTGGTGGAAGAAAAAACACTTTATTCTACTACAGCTCAGTCGTAAGCTCAACTCCAACGTGCTTACTCGCTGGCGAATATATCAAAAAAAAGTTTTGATTTTCGAATTGGCATCACTTTTTTCTTGCGTGAATAGATAGTTTGACAGGTTAACATTTAATTTTTGCTAACTTTTATGTGCCTTTTTACCATGAATGTAGACTTACGATGAACGACCACGACTAGAAACCCTAAAGGGCGTTTTTTTAGAGGTTTATTTTTTTTTAATTTGGCATCACTTCTTTCCGCAGCACCCAATTTGATAGCTGACAGTTGGTTCGAACTCACTTTTGTCTGCCATTTCATAAGAGGTGCAACTTTTTATTAAAGCTGCTCGAAAATTAGTAGAAAATACGACCTCCAGATGGAGCTGTTAGCATTTGTTTTACAATTTAAATTTTCCCGCCACATTAACAATTCAAAATGCGGTATTTTTGTCTCTTTAACATGAGCTTTAGTCGACCCAGTCGCAGTGCTATTTTTGCCCGAAGTTATTGTTAAATGTTAATGGAAAAAAATTGTCTTTGTAATGCTAAAAAGAAAGACGCCATAGGTGGCTTTCGAAATTCACAGTCCGAACGTATAATTCCATTTGTAGAGCGGTCAAAAGAGTGATGCGCTTGGTAACATCGCCAAAGTATATTTTGAAGTAGTTAACCTTTAAAAAGAGGGGACACGAACATTTCGAAGTAGTTAACCGGCTTCGGTTACATATCAACTGCCATAATTGAGCTGCTTTCGCATTCGCAGATCTACTTGAAAACATTGAAAATCCTTAATTACTTCTGCTCCAAATACGTTGAAATATAGCTATACCAAAGGGCAAAGGGCGAACGCCACCGTAGTTTCCTTCCATCACGTCAGTCAATACTCCCAGTTCATGTTTCCCTTCTAAAACTCAGACAGAGTTATTCCTCTTAGAACAACGTAATGTTGCATTATCCTACACATGTTCAACACCTCGCGCTTACAACTTCACAACCACCGCAGGGAGACCAGTATGCCCACTGGTCAATACTGGGATATGTAGTTACAGTCAGCTTGAAGCCAATTAGTGCCTACCCTATTCGAATACAAAATCCGACCACCTCCGCTTTGGTCACACCAGCTTTGGCTTTGCTGGTGCTACAAAAGGATCCGCAAGGCCTGCAGCAATCCACCGGGTTGAGGTTATTAATTAGCACTCAATCGCTTTCTGCTGTATCCATAGACCACCAGCGGAAGTATCTCAATTAGTTGGAATGCACTCAAGTTCGTTTTGCTATTATTTACCTCCTCGTGGAAATGGGCCCATTCAGACCTGTTCAAATATTATGCAGTTCAACGTTTGAATGTAAATATTTTTTTTTTTTTTTTTACAAGCAATTCTACTTGACGATGGAAATTTCAATCATTTGTGAGTCGATAACAACTATACCTACTGCTTGACCCTTTCTGAGTTCAAATATCGCCAGGACCACTTAATCGCTGGAATGGAATTGTGACGTGAATGCAAATTTTATATATACCGTAGGTAAGGTAGCCATTTTTAATATTGCAAATGGCGATGGCAGTCCGACTCAAGTGGACTGAATTTTTCTTCCTCATTTAGCTGGGAGGGAAGGATAGTTATTTTTCATTATACAGGAGTGGACGCGTTCCATGAATTTAAATCCTCTTATGAGTGTGCCCTATATTATGCTTTATCCAAATGTGTCCTCATTAGTTCTGGTGATGGTTTATTGGCGGCATTTGTATAGAACTTTGTCGACTGCTTTTATTGGGGATAGTTATGATACGATTTTATGTGTGACACTAGTAAATCAGCCCAAAGAACTACAGACAACTCGAACGACCAATAACGTTTATGGGAGAAGTTAGCTTAACTTTTATGTGTTACAATAACAAAAGAACCATCGAAGGGAAGTTAAGAGGCGTAAGAATATTGAGTTATCACTTACGACCTTTGAATGGAGGGATGGGGGAAATAGTAATGTTTATTGAGAACAACATCGGTTGGTAAAATCAACTCAAATTGAATGGTTTTGTGGGGGATTTTGACAGACTGTGATTAAGAAAGTTCGGAGGACGGTGACTCAGAAGAAGCTCAGACAAGAAGTTTTTCGTACAACAGGCCCTCTACTGGTAAGGTATTCAAGAAGGCATGTTTTTATTTATTTATTTATTCATCTACGGATATGAAATCGTACAGAACTTTTTGTCAACAAGCTGCTCGATAGAATTTTGAGAGTTCCACTCGGGTCAAGAGTTGAATTTGAATGAGAAAAGACTGCTTGGCTATCTGAAATTAAGCTGAAGTTAGACCTTTTAAAATCTTCTGAAATAGACTTTGCGCCGAACTAATAACAAAAGTTAAGTTCGAGACTTTCAGGTCGAAGCTAAAAATGTTTATTGGTAAAAGCCTTTAACTTGGAAAATCTTTTTTTTTTATGTCCAAGCGGGACTAATGTCGAAGTGAGTTAAGCTGGACAACTGATGCCTGCCCCTGCATCAGCTGGAATTTTTGAAACCTCGGCATCGCTCTTCAATGAAGTCTCAAAGATGGATATTTTATACCTTCGATAGGAGTTGACTTTTAAGTGCATTGAGTCAGTCCCTTGAATCGAGGGCTTCGACTTAAAATTCTCTGATCTAAGCCTATTTAGATGTGAGCCTTTAGATTCCATGCCTTCAATCTTTAAACGAGGCAATATTTTTTTCAAATTTCTGTAGGTGCGTACTGGCGAAAGGTTGATGATTTAATCTAAGGCCGCTTTTGGGCAGGGGTGCATGTGAACTGTGACACCCAGCTACGCCAATCTTCGTACTCTTTTAAGTACTTTTGGGGCTTAGGTTTTATTAGGCTTCTCCCATTTGCTTTCTTTCGGATAAGTGGTCACTGCCACTAGGTTTCGTAAAATAATTTTCTGTTCAATAACCTGGGCAAGTCCATAAGACCGCAGTTGTCTTTTTAAGCATATTCCCTGTGTGCCTTCCAAGTCAGTTTTGTGACTTTGTGAGAATTGAATCTGTACGTTGTTGATCCTCTTTATTGGGAGGATAAAATTTCTCCTTTTGGTTTTTGAGAAATCCACACTGAGTCGCTCTTGATGGAGCCAGTTCCTTTTTCTAAGTAGGGCAGGGATCTCGTTACTCGCGGATGCCTGACAAAACATCCGTGGCCGTTTGGACTCGGCATACAATTTAAGATCCCTTCCGTTCGTCCCAAAAAATTAAAAACTGACACAAAACGATTGGTTGAGAGAAGCTAGGTCTAGGGTCCCTACGAACTTGTTGTACCAACTCTTAATTTATTTAGGTTTGCTTAATAAATGTCTCCAATTATTCTTATTCGGTCATCGGCGTATACTTTTCAGCTAAGAACCAGTAGTTCTTAAAAAAGAACTTTATCTACGACGTTTGACGAAGTGTGATTGAAGTCCTCATTGAAGACAACTTTTCCATATTTTTACTTGTTGCGAACTCGTTGGCCTTGCCGAGCTTGACAGACACAATTCTCCAGTTTAACATCAAACTTATCCATCTACCATTAGGTTGGCTAAAAATATGACGAGTTTTCAAAAGTTCCATCAATGTTCAGATGGATGCAAATGGAAATCTCTTTAGTTTCGAGAGGCTTCTCAATCTTCCTTGTTCTTAACTACCTGTCGATCCATGTATACGATATAGGCTTTAAATTTTACCACGACCCTTAGAAAGAATATTGTCTGGCTTAACGTTCTCAATGGTTTAGTTTATGAGGAGCATCTGCTGTCAGCATATTAGGTACGAAATGGACCTAGCAAAGGATTCAGCATTAGTCCACCACATGTCGGTGATTTTTCTGCCTACTTGATCGGTCATAAGGTGTCACAAACTGGCCCTACAGAGAGACTTGTTGATCTTTCGTTTGGGTGATGGTAGTTTCTAAATGATCTACTGATCAACAGGCTTAAACGATAGTAGTTGCAGTTTTTCAGTATTGCAAGACTGATTATTCCCCTTTAAGTGAGGAAAGTACTTTGAAGGACCAAACCGAGTGTTCCTTTTTAGCTTGAAGTGAAATTTCTGTCTGACTTATTTTAGTGGCCGAATGTATGGTGTTTGTAGAGGTGCAGGGACATAAGGCCCAGGGACATAAAGCCCTGTCATTGGGCCTTATGTCCGTGCGCCGTTTGTAGATTGTAGTGCGCTGAACGATAATCAGCCCAATCTTTTGTATACTTGTCCTGGTTTAAGAACTTCCAGGGCACTAACCATTTTACTTTTCAGACGACTCTCGTCGAAACGATAGACCTCCAAAACTAGCAGCTGAGTGCTAAGATTACGATTTTTAAAGCTTCATCGAGTCTGTTCTACCCAAATGTAAAAAAAATAATCACATCTAGATCTAGAGATCATTAGGAATCGCGATGCATCCTTATGGTGCCTAGTGCCGTATGAGACCTTACTATCTTATACTCCTTTTTAGCTAACCTAACCTATGGTCATCAAAATTTCAGAAATTATATCGACGCCAGACGCCATACGTGAGTTGGCCCTGTTGAGTTTTTCTGATCTTAGGGCCAAATCGCCTCATCCGTGAACAAGCAATACGTAACGGAATTTGCATTTGTTTCGTATGCGAAATAGACCCAGTTCGCTGAACGTTCACGGATGTGGCGATTCGGTTCAAAGTTCCTACTCAAAGATCTCGACGTTTCAGGTTAGCACCTCGGTCCGTATACGTCGCTCGATTGAATTTGACATAAAGTTGCAACGCGAACTATCCTTGACAGTTGATGTAGTCAATATCTATGCAGAGCTCTTGTAAGCTGCCCTTAGTTGCTCATTCAGTGAAGCATGTATAATAGCTCTTCGTTCCTTTCAGAGCACAACGTGCATCCCGCTTAACACCGCTCCAAACAATTGAATTATTACAAATCAAACACCAGATTACAGCTGCATCTACGCACCTTCAACTCTATCTGTTTGCATGGATGAAAGAGCAAATCGTCGCTACAATGCAGAACTAGACTAAGTCCTAAAAAAAAAATCAGTAGAGCGTTTTTTTAAATTTGAAAAAATATTTACTCCTAAACAATTTTATGAAACACCTTGGCGTGAAAGACATTAGGTACATCATTTATTTGAGCTCTATTTTAACGTCACTAGATTTTTGAAGAAGCATTTTTATTTTAGTTTATTTCTTATGTAAAACTCGTAAATTTCGAAATTTTGGACTTGGACTAGTTCTGCATTGTAGCGACGAAATGTGCCGACGGCATGCACCCTTGAACACCCGCGCACAAACCGTGCAATTCCGACTCCATACTGGCCTCCGTGCAAAATTCACTAATTATTTTGTTAAAGGCTTTGTCTTCTGCAATTGGCAGGTAAACGGCTGTAGGCAAAAACATCCATGGTCTACCGTTAACCAAAATTATGTTTCCGCCAAGCGAACATTTCACGACATGATAACAACAACACCCAGCTCCAGTCCAGCACCATCAGCGCTCGTTTGGATGCGAGCAAAAGTATTTTTTTTTGCACACAAATGCCCTCTGCAAATTTACACACTTTCCCAGTGTGGTGGTGGTCCCGACTTTTTACACAGTAATGTGCGGTAGAAGTTTGACTTGCGGTCATGACCTGTCCAAAAATTTACACAACCCAGGTGACATGACCACGGCACACCAGTGCACACTGTACAGGGTACAGGGTACACCATCAAATGAAAGTTATTCCGCACATTTATATTTAGGCCCCCAGCGATATGCTACTATGCCACAGAATAATATTCGTTCGTTACACACCCAAACGCAGGCTTCGTCCTCCCTGGGCTATATAGGTGTGCTCTCCAGATCCAGATGTCTAATAAACTTTGTCGGAATGCCCCGGTTCGTGTATTAAATTTTTAAGAAGGCAGCAACATTTATATTGGGGAAATTCCTTAGATAAGCTCCGGTCCCACATATATGTATGAGGTATGACATGCATATCTGTGGAGAAAGAAAAAATGAACCTAAAAGCTCACAGTTCATGAAAGAAGAGGAAGAAATCGCTTTTTCGGATTTGATGAGGATCTCTCAATCTGTTGGGAAAGTTTCAGTTTTTTTTTTTTTTCTTCCTACGTCGCAATTTCAAATTCAATTTTATTTTAATGGAGATATGAGATGTTGCTAGAACATCCAGCAGGATGTTTGCCTTCCGAGAATTCCTTGAGGAAAATCCAGAGTATAACAATATTACTCCTGTGTGGAAGCGTGGCTAAGCGCGCATATCAAATGTGCCAGAATATGTGTTTAAATTAGATTGCATTTGTTTCGTCTTTTTTTTTCCCCGAGAATTTCGAGTACTCTTTACCAACGGGTGCGGGATTTTTTTTCCAGAATGTAACTGAGAGGATTACCGTTAAGCCGATTTGGTTCGTTTTTTTTTTTTTATTTCGCCGGAAATAAAATGCAATTTCAGTTCGGTTTGCTCAACTGAGAAATTGCTGTGTGTTGCAGTTTTACATATAATCTTCTTTATGACTTTGGGCGATATATCCCATTTGCCTATTTTGTTTCGTGCGCACAGTGTATTCAGGCTTGTTAGGCGAGGCAATGTGGAAAAAAGTCCCGTTTAATGAAGATCTATGTGCGACAGTTTAGATCTTATTTCATGCTGATTTATTCCAGTTTAAACAGGAGGTAATTTGCAGTAGGATGGTTGGGACTTTTTTTTTTGTAAAAAGGGTATTGAAGTCAGGCCTTAGGTTTTTTTTTCAAAGCCTGTGGTATGAATACTTGGTACTAGGCTGCCCCTATAGAAGTGCAAACTTTAGAGTAGGGTGCGACTTTAATTCTTGTCGATATTTATAAAATAAAAATTAAAAAGTAATCCATATCTAGGGGTTAGCTTTAAAGATTGGTGATAAGTCGGAAGCTCGTTCTAGGAGCGGTTTTTGTTTTTTTTCTGATGACGAAGAAGCCTGAATTTTAAGTGGAATAGTCCCGATTGATACCCTCGGTAGCGTGCTGCAAAAATCTCATCACAATGTCAACATTTCTAAACGACGATAGCTCATATAGTTACCGGGAGGGTGAAGACAAAGAAGGGCAACTTCTGTAACATTTTGAAGAGCAAGATGAATCAGCACATCCAAAGCTAGATAGTCTCTTAAACTTACCCCCACAATATTTAGAATGTTGCTATGGACAAGACAAGACAAGGGAAGACCCCGGCAGCTATCAGACTACGTAGATCTTTTCCGAATAAGGCACGGAAGATATCCCCACTGATCTGTCGACGATAGCTAGTGCTTCCGCATGGAATGTGCTGAATAAGAAGAACCCTTGGACCATGAATTATTCTAGGAGGGAAACGCAGACTAGTCAAGCCTGCATCTTCTATGATCAGAAATATATCAAGTATCGACCAGTTTTGGAGATCTTTAACCTCAAGACGAGCTTGAAGAAAGATCAGAGAAAGAAGAGCCAAAGTGGCAGGTCTCGGTTGTAGAGGATAAGTTGTTTACTTCTTACCGGAGCATCTTGGTTCCTTCGTTTTCAATATACACCCATCCCAAACTGGAGCTGTATATATTTACGATTTAACTGACAACTCTGAAAGACAGGATTTTTCGAACATTACCAAATTACAAAATTCCGGTAGCACCTATTCTGTTTGGATTTCTGAGATCATCTTGGTAGCGTACTGGACATGCGGTTTAGGAGCTTACCTAGTCGTCGAACATTTCGCTTATTTTTTGAAATTCCTCCTAGAGCTGATGGTTTTTATCTTACATGGAAATTTGCAGTGGGATATCTTCGGGAAGGCAATTAGGAAAGCTTTGATCTTTTGGATGGGTAGTCTTGGAGCTGTATACTCCAATTGTGGATCTTTGGAACTTTTTTTTTTATCCAAAGATGACTCTATCTCGGCGGCATCTAAAGGCTTAGTGTGTTGGACTACTAAGGGCCGAGGTTCGGATCCCGCAAAAACCCAAATTCCAATTTAGGTTTTTTCCACTGCGCCACCTTTCGCGAACGTTTTTATTTGTTTTTTTTTTAGTCTCTATCTCGCTGCTGCATTTTTAAAATGCATCTTATCAAATCTACTATCTATTCTATTCTATTCATACAGGATGTCTTTAGCATTGGAAAAGACCTCCCCGCAAGGGTGTGCCAACTGCCAACCAGTGGTCCCAGATTGAGGGGAAAAGCGGCAATTTTGGGGCTTTTTAAATAAAAAATGCTGAAAAAGAGGGAAAAGCATTAAAAAAGGGGAAAAATGAACAATCTCTGTGAAACAATAAATGTTTAAAAATACATTTTAAACGTATTTTCATTACGAACAAATATAAAAGAATTAACTTTTCATATTAAACATGAAACAAACAGCTCATCCAACGTCTACGTAGGACTTTTTGTGCATCTGAAATCTGAATGCATTTTACTGTTTTGATATTATGTCTAGTCTAGAAAAGGATATATTTTTATGTTATATGCTTATGCTTATTTTAAGCTTGTTAATAAAATCAGTTACAGTTTTTAAGTTTTTTTTTTTTATGTAAACAAGTGCAAATTTCACTTTGATTGGGGCAAAGCGGATTTTTTTTTTTGGAATTTAGGGGAAAACTAAAGGTTTTCTTGACAAAAAAAAAAGAGGAGAACATTCTTCAAAGCCTGGAAGCACTGGTGCCAACCAAAATCTGCTAAGCGGAATACCTACCTCCCTCCCTCCAACAATTACGATCAGCAAAGATATTTCCCACTGCAAGAACAAACACAAATTATAAGAAACGCAGCCACCACCAACACCAAGTCATTCAACTTGCCGATGATGGACAGAAATTTAATAAGAAATATCCACCGACGCAGTTAGCTCTTGAAATTAATACCTTCCGCCGTCTGGAAAATAAAATCGTAATGACGAACGAAATCCGATTGCATCTGCATGCCACTTACATTTCCCAATCAATTATGTACGTTAAATATACCACGACTTTTCCTAACGATAGGAGAATACGGCGAAAAAAAAAAAAAATAAGAAGAGAAAAACTCATCGAAATGCAAAAACGAAGAAGGAATATTACTGATTGTATTCCGCCACCTTGCGCCGTGCCATACCTACTCCTCGCTCACTCATCACCGACCTTAAGTAAACAACTTCGTTTTAATGCAACGCCAAACTTTAAATTTGAATAAACTCACAGGATTGAATGCAAATTCCTTTAAGCTTGCGGAAATAATAAGGAGCAGTTTTTGCTAGGCAATCCCAGTGCCAGTCAGCTTAGAATAATATGGCATCTTCTTCAAATGAAGTCTAGCGAAAAAAGGGATGATGCAGGAAAATTCCTTATTGTTTGCGAATACAATTCAAGGATAAAATGTGCATTTTCTGCAGTAATCGAATTGTTCAGATAGAAATGATTTCTCCCTCTCTCTCTCTCTCACTCTATCTTACTTTTTGTCTACACGCCAACGCTAGCCCCGTCCCCACACTCAACACGAGTCACGGAAACTGATGATTTCCTCTAAGGGAATATCCCGACATCCCGTCCCGACGACCAGGATGTGCGCACATAAAGATAAACACGTATAGGTACTCGTACAAATTCAAATTGAATAAGGATTTTCACTACACATCCATTGTGCATGAGTCTTTTGATTTGTTCTTAAGAAAATGAACTTAAAGAGGAATCGTATGAATATTCAAAATGATTTCTTGGCATTTGCAAGTTATTTAATATTTACTCAGACTTTTAAAGTATCAACTAGGATGGCGCATATCTGAGTGTCTCACGTGCTGGAGGAAAATTGTTAACTGTGTGATCGAATTGGGGGTTTGCATAGAAATGTATTTGGAATAGCAATCAAATCAGAAACTAATCAGATTTTGACGGAAAAAAGGATTTTGGAACCTGAACTCAAGGGGTTGTCAAATTTGTTGATGCACAGGCAGAAGGATGGAAGATTGTCAGAAACAAACAATCAGCAGGCTTCTATTTGTACTTAAATCGTTCTTTGGGTTCCATAACCTAAGTTACCAAAAGGCATCTAAATCTGAAGAAGTCAATTTAAAAAACCATAAAACCCGACTGAATATAAGAAAGATTCAAAAATATTAAAACAAGACACTTTCAGGTATAAGGGATAACTAATTGGCAGCCGGAGGCTGCGCATATTTTTGTCAGATTGTGAAGTTAAGTATCTTTTTTTAATTTTCTTAAATCTTTTTTATAGTCAGTCGGGATTTTTTGTTTTTTAAATTAACTTTTATATTTTAGATTTTTTTTTTAAATTTATATTTTTATATTTTTTGTTTGTTTAGCCTATGACACTCCGGAAAGGAATACCAATTTAATGACACCTCGCTCTTCAAAATCGGTCACGCCGTTTGGCCTACAGAGCGTCACGTAGGAGCGTACATACGATACGCGCGAAACATGTAACCCTATTCCTGTGTCCAGTCGGGTAAAAAGGAATGATAACGAAAAGAAATTTGTTCGTAGGAATATTTGTTAGGTTTGGCGCCCAAAGTTGAGCAAAGTATGCAGCTGTAAGCTTTCGTTTTCGTCTTCAACGGGTAACATTCGTTAATTGTTAACAAAAGACGTATATTCGAAAATGCTTTCGACTCTAAAAAACATCGATTCTAGCAACAGAAAAAACGTCTCGCAGGATGCTCCGTGATAAACTATTTATAAGAAAAAGTGAATGGAAATTTAAAACAACTTTGGGCACTTGCAACTTCATCAGTTCATCAGTCTTTCAAGCTTCAAAACTGTTGAGCAGTAGAATGGTAAGTGAGTATAAAACCCACCGTTGAGTTTAGGGATTGTTTTTCTCTCCACAGTGAAAATAAATAAAAGGCCGCTGAATTGAAGTATAGATACAGCTTTGCTGTTCAAAAATTTCAAAAACGGAAATTAAAAATGGGCCCGAGCCAAAAAACGGTATTCATTACAAAAATTCCTTTTTTTTTAATTTGTCCGCATTCTTTCTCCTTCAATAAGGAAAAAATCTTACTTGGATTGAAAAAAGCGCCATTTTTTTCAAAAATGTGGGGCCACAGTTTTTAAGGCTCAAAAAGGAGCTATTAGGTCCATAAGGAAAAACATACATATTATATTCTTGGCGTTTGTGTAACAAAAAATATCGTACGGTCCCTCTATAAAAATTTACGAATTTAGCATGCAAAAACGTTCAATCGCTTGCACGAACGAGAACGAAAGAACTTTTCGTTTCCACGGGAGCAACAAAATCCGTAACAATTGCTTTAATTTTTTTTTTGTTTCTTGTGTTTCACGTACATAATTCCAAAAATGAAATACATCTTTGATTAGTGCAAAAGGATCACAACGACCACTTTTTTATTGACGTTTTCCAAGTTTCAAATTGTAATATTTATAAGTATAAACTCCATTTTCGGGTTTTATACTCAGCTGTCAAAAGAAAGAGACATTTCTGGAACAAAAATAGTTTGCAATAAAAACTACCCTAAATGTGTATAATCTAAACCACACTGTTTCTTAACCGTTTGTAAACTTAAAGAGAAAAAAACGAAAGAAATAACTTGAAGGAAGTTTTCGTTTTCACATGATTTCTTTCGTTTTCGAATGCCAAAAAAGCTTTCCTCTTCGTTTTTCACAGATAACTAGACAAAAGAACTGCTTTACTGAATTATATACTTTAATTTTAACTTTCTTTGTATGTAAATACAGGATAAGCAAAAATTGTTCGTTATAGGACCTGAGAGTTAGCCTCTCACAAGACTTCATGTTTTTATGAGATCCCTTGCTTTTGTACGTTGAATTGAGCTTTCACTGGGTTAATATTTGCTGATTTTTTTTATTTCGCTTATATCAATATTTGCGGTTCTAAAAGTTCGTGATCAGCTTAAGCTTTTGTAGTTTTTCAAGGCTGAGTTTCGGGTGACTCTTTCAATGATCGAAAGCAACATAGAACGTTTTTTTTAAACTAGGTTTTCGGGAATTTATCCCCAAATTCATCCTTCTAATAAACGAAATTTGAAATTCGAAATGTTTAATGTCGAAAAATCCCCATTGTAGAGTTCACTTAGCAACACTTCATTTGAGCTTTATTCGGCACCAATGTAGATATTTGAGATCCCCTCAGAGAATAGGTACTGACTTCTACCTGACAATTTATTCATATTTTTCATTTATCTGTAGTTCATTGGCAACCAACTTCAGGCGGTTATTTAAAAAAATAGTACAGCTCCCATCAATTCACACGATTCCAACCGATCTAATGTTAAAATGCTCACTCGCTCTTAGGCGATAATTACAGCCGCCATTTACGTGTGCAAAGGCAAACTCAAATGTCATTTTGCATACGCACATCTCCTCGGAATGAGCCCTCGTGCTACCATCTGCTGGCTCTATTATATTTCATTGCACTGATGGCCGAAGCAAATGAGACCATAAAAATGCAAATATCGTACCTTGCAACACCATTCGCTTGAAGCCCTGCGGCGTACATTCCCATCTTAAAACGGAGTAAGGAACGTGCTTTTCCTCCTTCAAATTTATATACTCCATGACAAGAGAACTTACCTTTTTTTCAGATCTCCTTTTGCTCTAAGGCCTGTGTGAAAAAAGCGAGGTATTTTAATAATTGTTTTTTTTTTTCCCCACCTCTTATGAGTTATGGCGGAAGATAACTTTACCCCCATCCCAATTTAACGCTCGAAAGTAATCAATTCTATGTTTTGAATAATCGCAAAAAAATTCTAATATTCAAACAATAAAGTTGCTACATAAATCGACGAAGAATAATATTTATATCAAATTAGATTTTGCATTTTTTCGCCCAGTTTTATTTTTGCAACTCTTTTTTTTTTACTTTCTTTTGAGCCATAGGTATATAGTACAATCCATATTTTACATGAAAAAAAAATATAACAGAACGGAAATAAAAGAACCTCAACCTAGGACAAACGGAAAAAGGTATCGCGCACGTTTGCAATGCGATAAAAATTGCGTCACATTTTTCTCTGCTTTTTAAAATGGATGTGAATAGATAGAAAGGGTTCACGTAATAAATCTCGCCTTACAAGTTGGGGAACATATATATATATATATGTATGTGTTTTATGATTACTCCGGAAATAAAATGCACATTTGTCATTGTAATCAATGCTATACATTAGAATGCATGGGGCGTGGATATATCTATTCAGAATTATCAAGGGCAGATGTTGAAAGAGTGGATCAATTTATGGGTATAAATGGCAGCCTATAAGATAGCACCGCATTTTCGCGTTTAAAATGCTAATGATAAATGGAAGGACATTAATAACAATACTATGCGAGAGATTCATTGGTGATGGAGACAAAAGAGGAAAAGATATCTGCTATCTCCTAGTGACAGAGTGGAATACGGATATGTAAGTGGGGGGTTTTTTTTTTATCCCCTAATGGCTGATGTTAATTATTTGCCAAAAGTACGTAATAATTATTGCAGTTAAAAAAAAAGACTACATGATTGAACATTAAGTAAGACACATGACAAATGGTCGCAACGGCGCGAGCTTTTTTGAGGAGCTGAAGAGCTTTGTCAGATGATCCCTTAAATGGCGAACAATTTAGGTTTCATGTTTTAATCAGAAATAATTTAATTATGCTAATGGAGGAACCTAAAAAAGGAGTAAGCTGCAGCCTAAACGGCTTAAGAGATTTTTTAAAATTTGTGTAGCTTAGGGTTTATAAAGTCCCTCCTCGAGATGACTCTGTCTTGCAATAAAACGAGGTGAAAATATAATAAATAAAAATATATATATAAGGTCGTGGGGATTTTTATTTTAATTTTGGTATGAAACAAGCTTAAACAGATTTTCTGCCAAAAGCGCCCACCGACGGGTTCAATTTAAAGCTATGTACCAATCATTTGGTGCTCTTTCTTCCTAAGAGCACTATAAGTATATTGGCTTCCAAGGCCTGATTATTTTGCGCCTTATCAAGACAGACCACATCTATTGGCCAAGGAGGGGACATATTTATTTATTTATTTAACTACTAAACATTTAAGCCGCAGTTAACCAATTAATACCTCTTATCACCCCCCCCCCCCCCCCCCCCCCTAATCTCAACGGCACTCCACTCGAGTTTGTCAAATGTGCCAAATACTTGGGGCTGATATTAGACAGCAAGCTTTTATAGAGGGAAAACATTGCCGAACGTGCTAGGAAATCCCTAGTGGCACTCTTCTCCTGCAAAAGGGCTGTCGGCTCAAGATGGGGCCTCCAACCCAACATAATGCATTGGCTTAACACTGCGGTAATCAGACCGATTATTCTTTACGGCATAATAGTATGGTGGCCGTATTTGGACATGATCTCCAAGCTGAAGGCCCTTGAAAAGACTCAACGCCTAGCATGCATTAGCATCACGGGTGCACTGAGGACATCTCCTACCGCCGCTCTACAAATAATGCTCAATCTTCTTCTTCTGGACATCGTCAGCAAGGAATACGCCAACAACGCGGCAATCTGACTAGGGGAGGGTAAGCACTGGAGAGGACAACCAACTGGACATGCCAGCATCCTCCTACAGACAAGCCCCTTACCTAATACTACTGATTATCTGCCTACAAAAATCGATTTCGAAAAAGGCTTTACAAAGGAAATACCGAACAGATCCCAATGGGACTCACGGAATGTCCTACATGTAGGAGCACTGTCAATATTTACGGACGGTTCCAAAACTTTAGAGGGAGTCGGGGCTGGTGTATTCTCAGAAGAACTGAGCTTGCGCCTCTTCTTCTCCCTGTAGTGTCTTCCAAGCCGAAATCACAGCTTTCGTCAAGCCGCTGCGTGGCTGTCGATTAATAGTATATCACACAGGGATATTGTTATTTATATTGACAGTCAGGCTGCAATCAGATCCTTAGTTTCCAGCGAAATAAGAAATAAGATAATGAACTTATGTAGGAGTGAAGATGACTTCCGGGGTCCAAATGTAGATCACGTAAAGCGAAAAAAAAAAATTGATTTTGAATGCTTTCGATTCTTGAAATTACAGATTCGTAGCTCGGGCACCAAAAAATACTACAATATTCCAAAACACTTTATGTAAATCCACATGATGTAGTGGAGTTCCATGACTTCGGTGGCCGACTCACTAATTCATCTTGTGCTTCAAGCTTAAAAAGTCAATGACGCCATGCTGCTGGAACCTAAAATGACGTCAAGATAAGTTTCGTCTATTGTCCTGCCGTATTCATGCGCCCATTTATGATGACTTTAAACAAGGCTGAAATTAGTTGTCAAAGAATTGTCAAAAGTGAGATGATAGTTTGAGAATTGGGTGTTGAAAATAGGTTTAAGCCGGGCTGACCTGAAGGGCTATCGTGTGATATCCCTGACATCACACTTAATGCAATTGTACGGTACTCGTAACCCGACTCTGGAAATGCAATCGTGAGGTCATTAAAGTGACTGTCATTCACATGAATGCATCAAAAGAATCATCTTTGTAATGAAAACCCTTTCGGCGTATATGTAGGGGAATTTTATGCTAAAGTCGAAAAAAAAAAAAAAAAATGTTTAACCTCATGTTTAACCTCTCAACTCAAAACAAAATGAAGATTTGTATCAAACGAATAATGGTTCCAACTTTCAAGCCCATACGACTTTTTCGGTACGAGCTGCCTTCGGTAAAAAGAAACACCGCAAAGTAGATAGAACCTTTTAGAGCTACCAGCTACCTCCAGCTTTATGAATTCAAGATCATCGCAGGTCAAGCTATTGAATTTATTTATACCTTCTTTAACACTAGAATCGTTTGTCTTATTTCCTTATCCTTTGATGTTACTGTACCCCACGTGAAATTGTTCTAAGTCTCCCCAAATTTTGCAGAAATCTGCTGCAAGTTCGCTTAAGTTGGCATTCGAAAAGACTCGCACCAATCACCGAAATGGACACAAACATCCCCAAACAATCCCCACAAACAAAACTAAGCTACCTTTTTTTTTTTTTTTTTTTTTCAGTTTATTGACATCAGTGTCTTTCATTTCATTTCATTTATTAAATTAATTAGACATTTACAAGTATATACAATAGAATTTTACAGTAGAAGTGCAAGAGCAAACTAAGCTACCTGAATCAAACCAAAGCTTGGCTTTTTGAGTCATTAAAATTTTATATTCAAAAAGAACCACAAATGGCAGAAATTCCTACCATGGGTACGTCCATGTTTTAACAGAGACTCATAAACAACATGCCCTTAAAAAAAAAATCTGACAAAAAACTTCGTTAATGCAATGATTTCGATCGTTGACGACTGACGGTAATGCCAGTTTAACTCATAAACATTTTATTTTCGGAAACGCAAACGGTCCTCGGTACACGAGTGACATATAGTACACACTCACCGTCGCGTCACAAGGCAGAAGTTCATGTAAATGTACACAGCAGGGAGGGTTCCAATCTTTGATGTAGTAAAATTTGATTAGGATAATTCTTGGTGCCGTCCGGCCGGCCTGGCATTTCAAATGTTGGCTCAATTTTATTTTCGAAGGTTCTCTTCTATATTCGTACAGATAGGAGACTGTCATGAGACGTACATTGTTTTGTGGTGACCCAAAAGATAACAGAACATGTTAACCAAGCAGCCGGGAACGAAAAACACCATGGAACGCATACAGAGTCCCAAAGAGAACACTTTTGTCCATGCTGCATCCATGTAGCCATACTGTCTCTGCCGAGTGTAGATGCCTGTACCTGTCCTGTACCCTTGACGCTGTACCGCTGTACGTACTGGACAGTTCCCATTCCCTTCCCAGTGACGCAGTTAACTCCTAAGAGAAACGAAAGGGAGCAGACAGAGCACACTCATCAATCTGAATCTGACATAAGCTTCTCTAAAAAAAACTCAGTTAGCAGCCATTTCCCATGCGCAAAATGGAAGACAAACAACATCGAATCGGAACGGAACACTTCAGAACTGGGTCATGGCTCATGGCAAGGAAAACATTTTATAACTTTGTATGTTCATTCAGTAACACTGTGACCTTTTGCAATTCCAGAAGTGCCATAGGTACCTTAAACGTCAAAATAACGTACTAGAATGTCCACAGCTATATGCAATCGTGTCTGTGCACTTTTATGTCTACCCAGGACAACACTACTCGCATTTGAACAGTTTTCATTTATTGACGACGACAACAAAGGACCAACCCGCAGGGCACCTTCCGCAATATTCAATGACTGACATTGGCGTTCTTGGGGGAAATGTCTGCCATTGTTGCTGCCGCTGCTGCTGCATACCTACGTCGGTCGTCCACGTAGTCGACGTATTCTGGCATTATAAACTCATTTAATTACACCCAGGGGAGCGCATTGTTTCCGTTCCATGGCTGCCTTCAATGAATAACTGAATCTGGTTGGATTGCGAAATCGACCACTGCGATAGATAATGGCGGTCATGATTATGATACCAAGATAGGACGTTGTAAATTTTCAATTTTCCGTGTGGTGGGAAATACGTTATTTTTATTTTATTTTATTTTTTGTTTTTTTTTTTTTTGTTTTGCAGGACGTGAATAACTGACCTGACCGTAGCCTGTTCATAAATCTTGTTTAAGCTGTTCGCATTTAAAATTAGATTTATTTACTTTACTGATTGAGAATCATGTAGCTGTACGAATTGTGTCAGGTCGTCGTAGTCGTAACTCTTAATTTAGTTTGTGTGGCAATTTTTCAAGTTCATGGGGTGATGTTGAAATGAGTCGAGTTTTTTGTTCGTATAAAGGTATGAGTTTGAAAAATTAAACAAATTTAGGAGTTTCTCCCAGTGCCTAAAAGTATTAAAACAAATGTGACAACTGTCATTTAACATAGGAGTAGTAGGTATTTGTTTGAATATTCATTTGTCATTGACGACAGAAATCCTTCAATGCGGACAGGCCCCAGTGGAGAATTAAGTTTAAGACGACAGAATCGAAGAAAGCTCTTACGAGACCCCAGAGAGAACCCACCTTAACCAGGTTGATGTAGGTATGGCATTGGAATCCTTATATGAAGGCAGAGGTGGTGGAAATAACATTTTTGAATAGACGGGACTGCGTTTGAAAACATTGGAGGTGCAATAACAGGGTTGGGGTGGTCGATTCATGTTATATCACCCATATGATCGGGGGACCAATCATTTTGTTCACTTCAGACAGAAAATTAAGGGACGGACCCTCCCAAAAAAAAAAGAAGATTGCGGCGTTACACAAGGGACTCATTTTGGACCTTTTTTCTTATTACATATTTTCTTAACGAAATTTAATTGTATGTTTTGAACTCCACGCATCTTTTCTTTGTTGATTTTTTGATCAACATTTTACTTGGCTGACAATTTTAGCTGTTTCTTTGCACTTTTAACGTTTTATTTTAATTTTAAGGAACACATTGTTAAAATTGATTTATACAGATTTGTGCCGACCACTCAAATTGGCTATTGATCTCGAACCAATTTTATTTAAAATGTATTCCAAAGAAGTGAGTAGAAATTGGATTTGTCGTTACTCAAATGGGAACAAATTTTGAAGCTGATGCCAGGAATTCTCCAGGAACACATTTATTTTTAGGAGGCACAGATATATTATTTTCCATTCTCCGAAGGACCTTATTCACCTTAATCACTTTTTTTGTATATTTATATTTTAATTGCTCGCAATAGCTAGTTGTCAGTTAATTAAGAAATGTAAATAAACAACTTAAGGACGATCTTCATCCCGCACGGCCGCTCTGGCCAGTGCGAAAATTACAATCAATAACCCTGCCCTACAGTGAATGACATCGCTCATCCACAAAATCTCGCAACTCGATCTTTCATTCAGTTGTGGCATTTCCGGCGTGGTGCAAATAACAGGTGTTTGTTAAGCGTAGTTTTTTTTTTTTAAATCGAATAAAACACTAAAATTTGCATCAAATGTTTAAAATTTTATTGTAATGATAAATAGGCCTTTTCCATTTACGTTTTAAAGACAATTTCATGTAAATGTTGTCCGCGGCTCCGTTTCAAATGGTCCATTCGGAAGGTCCAATTTTGCGTAACTTTTTCGAGCATTTGGGCCTGTATTTCATGAATTACGCGTGTTATGTTACCCTTTAACGCTTTAATCGTGTTCGGCTTGTCCACAAAGACTAACGACTTTACATAACCCCACAAGAAATAATCAAGAGGCGTTTAATCGCATGATCTTGGCGGCCAACTCACAGGGTCATTTCGAGAGATAAGCTGCTCACCAAATTCATCCTTCAACATTTCCATTGTTTCACGAGCTGTGTGGCATGTGGCACCGTCTTGATGAAACCACATGTCAACCAAGTTCAACTCAGCCAACTGGGGTAAAAAAAAGTTGCGTATCATGGCTCGATATCGTTCGCCGTTGACGGTAACGTTTCTTCCACGGTCCTCTTTGGTGCACATTTTTCACAGAGCATTTAAATGTCGGTCATCAGCGTCACATTCAATTTTTCGATGCTGCATATCATATTAGTTTCGTCCTCGCGCAGTTAGTACAGTTTTAGATGGTCAGCTCTAGATGTCCCCGATTGGAAAATTTCTACGCATGGACTAGTGGAAGTCGTGTCTCGTGTAACGCGTTCACCCATTTCTTTTCGTCGAAGTTTAAAGTGAATGAGATGGAATTAGTAAAAAACACTACATCGATGCATATTTCAGTGGTTTTATTTCTATTTTATTTAATTCATTTATTTAGTATATAGTTTATGTGATAATATATTTTAAAATAAAAATTAAAGACAGGACCCAAGCTGGTCAAACTTAAAATCGAAAGAGCATTATTTAAAGCCACTTCTCGCTGACTAGAGAAGTTGTTGTTCGTTAAGCAAATAGCTGGATGAAATGTGTTCTACCGCATATTTCTGTATTGCACTGTTTTGTGCCTGTAAGCAGTGTAATTTTTCGGGACTGTCATTCAGTTAAATTAATAAATATTTTCACTCTAGTTTTCTTTTAAATTTTAACTGAAAGCATTCATTTTAAATGTTGTAAGCAATCAAATCATATAAAACAACACAAATTTAATATACTTAAGCGAAATGTCAATCAAGAGAGTCAACGCACCAACAGGGTGAATAATGGATGTCAACACAGCCTATATTGGCACGGCTGAACTCAAAGTTATAGACACTTGACTTACTGACGTGCTGTCCGTCAACACACCCCAGCAGAATTTTGCGTCAACGACCACACGACGTGACAACTCTGGATAATAATTGTTGATGTCACTGTGCCGCCAGACAGTCCATCAGTATTCATTTTAAAAACAATTACCCACCACCTTTACGAAGTGCAAAGGTTCGCGCCGTCTCGCACCCTTACTGTGATAATCACAACCCGCAAGAGGATCTTTTTCAAACTCTAATCTAATCACTAAGCCGAATTGCAACCATAGCCAGTGGTTAATTGTCCATGCGCAGCCACTTAAATGCATTAAGACGATTAAACGAACTTCCATACATTAACTATTCACAGCCCCAGACCAGAGGCGGCCAACCCCAGGTATAGGTCCACCTTCACATATTCGCTCCACATCAACAGCAACTTAACATACGCTCCCATTATTACATTCCTATATCGTTTGCTGGGGCGCATTGTATACGTACACTAACAAGATGCTTGTACGAGCATCGAGCACTCCCGCCTAAGTACCACCCATCATTTTTGTTCGCCCCAACAGACTGAGCTCCATAATGAACTCAAACGACAAAAACCCGACCAAGTAGAAATACATGGAATAGGTATGTACAAAGAAAACAGCTTAGGGGGTAAATGCTGACTCCGGAATTTCCTCTAATCCGATATCCGATCAAAGAAAGCAACATTTAAGGAAAGAAAACGAAAAAAATGAAAAAAACAGAACGACGAAAAGGTCGGATGCTTTGCCATTTCGCCATGGAACGTTTCGCACATATTGTAAATCGCAAAATAATTTAAACTCGTACAGCTCTTCCCTCTTGGTTTAACTATCCTTTTTGATAAGTCGAAATGGGAGCACCCTTTCGGATAAGAAACTTCCTGAGAGGGAGAGTCTCTAAACCCTACATAGCCGGTGCCAAAATTGAGGCCAAATATCGCCTCACGAGAGTGGAACGTATACAAATACCGCACACACACGGTTGGTGAAACAAAAATAAAGCGGTTGAACTAGGGCCGTGCACTGTGTTCTTCTCCCTTTTTTTTTCTTTTATATTTTATTACTTTTGTACGAGAGTATTGCTGTTTCAAAAACGTTTTTGATTGTTATTGCTTTCAGATAATCTTTTATATTCGCCCAGCACATATTGGAAACGGCGTGCGTGTATCGAGCCTTGGGTATGTACTTGTACGTACTCGTAGACGGATTTCAATATTTGATGGACTGTAATGATTGTGAATTATAAAGGCCTTTACCTCGTTATAACGTTGTGGGAAATGTTGACTGCCCATGGGCATTGTAAAGTGGTTTAACATACTTAAATGACAATAAAGCTTGATGTGGCACATGTCAATTAATATCACGCAGCAGCATTTGCGGAGTGGGTGTGTATACCTACTGTAGAACTCCTCAGTTTAAGTAATATAAATACAGTGCCCCGCAGGTACAAGGAGATTACAAAGGGAATGGTTAATTGCATCCTGGCTGTAGGTACTCAGGGTACTCATATCTTTGTGTACTGGTAATGGTTATTTATTGATTGAATATAAATAAAACCCACCACCTGCGGGGCCAGTGCGCATTTTTTTCACCGGCTTGATGACATGTCCTCCGCATTATGCGGTGATTGTCGAGCTGCTGTGTGCCTATGTTGGGAACGAGTAGTTCCATCCATGTTAAGACTGAATTTGAGGCTCTTATAACACAAGCGGAAGGGAAAAGAGGGCTTCTCAAGAAAGTGCAATATCTTCGTCATATTCAATTTACTCCACAAAGCCACAAAAAAAAAAAAAGTTTTGCTCACAAAGTATGTCATATAGCTAGCGATCGTTTTTTTCTATAATCATATGTCGAATCGCCACTTCCGTGAACGAGCTTTACGTTTACGGAATTAAGTTGATTCTATACATGAGAAACAAAAACAAATCCATCACATAATGCTCGGACGACGCTATTCGACCCCAAGAGAAAAGTAAGAGAAAACGTCGTTTTACAAAATGGCACCATCCAGTGATCCCAGTTTTGGCGCTTTTAAAACGAAAAATGAGGAAAACGAGGGTCAAGCTCAAAAAACGGAGAAAAGTAAAAAGTCTCTGTGAAACTCAAAGCGTTTAAAAGTAAAACTAAAACGCATTTTCATCACAAATATATTTTAGAGTTTACTGAAAATTAATGAAAAGTTTACTAAAAATCAATGAAAAGTTTAATCAAAATGTTTACTCATTCTAAATCAAACGTCGACGAAAGAATTTTTGTGTACCTATCTGAATGCATTCACTCGTTTTGACATTATTTTATTTAAGAGAAAGGTTTCAGTTATAGCAATAAACGAAGTATTAAATAGTATTAAATAGTATTAATGAATTAAGAATTAAATAGTATTACATATTTGATGGCCATACGTAAAATGCAACCGAAAAAGATGGAACAGTATGAACATGCATTTTTTTACGTTTAGTCGGTCATTGCTAAAAATCTGTCAGAAAAATGTTTCCCTGCGAAAACAATTCCAACAACAAATCAACCACGATTGATTGGAAATGAAATCAATAAGAAAAAAATTCTTGACAGATGGAACAGTAAAGAAATGAAATAATAAATGAATAAGAAAGAAGCCAAATCATCCCACTGAAAATGATTTGGCTTTTTTTTTTTGTGGAATTGACTGAGAAGTTGATTGGAAAATGTTTTTCGTACCTAGGGAAAAATGAATAAATTATTTTTCTAGCAAATTTAAGATCATTTGCTTATTTATTCGTTTGATAAACTAAATTTATAATTCATAAGCCACATTTTAATATCCAAATTGGTATTCACCATTATAATTTCAGTGGATAAAAAAGCAAAAGACATTTTTTACGATTTCGTTTTACGTATTTTAATTTTAACTAGGGCCAAAGGGAAATTATTTCGCATTCAAAATTTTATATTACTCGGGGTCAATTCTGGTTCTGTGAAAGAGTGAATCGAATAAATCGTTTTCACATTCGCTTTCACGCATTGCTTTCATTTTTTCGATTCACTTTTTACCTACTCAAAATGCGATTCTCGTTTAATAAGTGAAAATATCGTGGTGAATTCAATACCGCACACTGTGTATGAAAGAGGGTTGTAAATCTTAAAATTCTCACTAAAAACATTCACTTGCAAATGGGGCCGTGAAAAGAAATTATTCATATGAAAAATGTTGACGTTTGGTTTCACCCGCCTTTTTATAGAACGAGAATCAAAATTGCGGGTGGAAGGGTGAAAACATTTTCGTTTCACTTTTCCACAGACGGCAATTGACTACCTGGGCACATTCCAAAATATAGTTATCCTAAGTCGAGTAGATTGGGCTGGACTAGATGTAACCTGAACGCAAAATCTAGATTGGTCGGGGACGTCACTTTTTCTATCCGTCAGCCACATAATTATACGAATTGTCAACTTAGTACTCAGTCACGAAGTTCTTGACTTAATTCGTCGGCAACGTCGCTTTTTCTTATACGTCAGCCACATATACGAACTGTCAACTCAGTCACGAAGTTCTTGACTAGATTTGTCAGCTACCTCTCCATAGACGTCAACAGAAACAGCTGTTCATTTGACCTATATAATTAAGTTAATCAAAACTGAGAAACTTCAAGTCAGCAGATTTACTAAACTAGATACTTGAGCGTCCCCATTCAATTAACTGATCCTTTTATAATATGAGTACTTTAGTAATATAATAATACATAATAATAATAATAATAATAATAATAATAATTACAGTTTAATTTATGTTAATGTTTATTTTTAGCTTGTTAATAAAAATTACATTAATTTTTTAGTTTTTTCATAATATAATGAATACAAATTTAACTTAGTGAAAAAAGGTAAAAATTTGTTTACGAATATGGTAGGATCAAGGAGTTTCAGTGCTCCTCTTTTCAATCATTTTAAAAATTTGCTAAAATAAATATCTAAAATATTTTCTAGAATAAACAAAACACACTTGTCGCTCCCAAATTTTAACTGTTAATTTTAATTATTAGTCTTTTCAATTCCAAAATTGAATAAGATTCTAAAATTCTTATTGTTTTTCTTTTTATTGTAAGTAATTTTATGTTACAAACCACTTAATTTCAATTAAATAATATTAAAAAAGAATATCGGTGAAAACGAATGCTTTTGCTGATAAAAAGAAGTCTGGGAACCCTGGCAACAAAATCGATTTGGAGGAGGATTGGCGTGTGAGTGTTGGGCCCTCCAAATTAAATATGCGTCGTGCATGTATCAATTTTTTTTTCGATTTAATTTAATTTCGATTAATTGCTCTATTAATGTACCTATTCAGGGCCTCACCGATTAAAAAATAGCAACTCTCCATCCATTTCTGCATTTATTTATGAATACATTTTTTTTTAATTACCCATGGGTATAGGGACCAAAAAAAAAAAACATTTCTACTTAAAACATATCACAAAATTTAATTACACCCTCATAGTTATAACACGACTAGAAATTGAAAATATTTTATGCATATTAGGTACTCGTACCAATGTCTATATGTTATCTCCAATTCGAAGCATAGTTCTGCGCTCACATCATACCAGGACCAGGACAGGAACTCATCTACATTTTCCCTAACTGTATGACTGAATTGGATAGGTGTGGGTATATGAACAATACAACAATTCTCCTACATTGCAATTAAATTTCATAAATGATTGATTGCCATTCACTGCGGGTGCATACTGAATTTTGTAAAGTTCCACTTTTGTTTGGCATCACTTTAATTTATTTTTCTGCGACCGTGTATGACTGAAATTTGAATTGCAGATACTCGATGTAGTGGAGCTTTCATTTACTGGTTAAATAGAAAATCCACGACGACTGAAGTGGGTATACAGAGGTAGATCTAACTGAGTACTTGTAAAATGTTCGAATTTAATTATATAATTGAGAACTTAATCATTCATGAAAATCGGGAACAATTCGAAGCGTGGTGGGTTTTTTTTTCTTTTATTTTTTATGCTAGCCGCAAACAAGCTTATGTAATGTGTAGGGTGTTTACATTTTGTAGGAATTTAGTATTTTATTTAGAAGTTTGTTAAATTTGGGCGGGGTTTTTTGTTGTTTTTAATTTGGAGGAGCATTTAGAAAAAAAACTGAGAGTTAAAGCGTTTTCCGTGTGTCGATAATTTAAAGCAAGGGTTGCCAGTGGTACTCTGATCAACAGACGAAAAGTCAGAGTAATCACATAGAAAATAGGCTTGCTGGTGAACTGATGGGCATTCCTAGCTTGACGGGTATTCCAGTTTGAATGGGTAAAGTGGAGAACTGGAGCTGGTAATCTCGCTATAGCTTTGCTTGTTAAAAAAAGCTGTTAAACTGTGAAGGGGTAATTTTTCGACGATATAATTGGTCATATCAGCGATGCCCCATGGATATTTCAGTACGCATTCCTCAATTCTAGAATCCTCCCCAACATTTTTGTTGTCATAATTTAATATAGTTATATATAAGATGCAGTGGCTCAGTGGTTAGTGAGCTATGGTTCTCAGGTTCAATCACAAGAAAACACAAAGTACCTTACCAAAAATCATTTTTAGCCATCACCTTTAGAACACAATATGCAATTTTGTATGAAAAATTTAGTCATTGTGAGTTCGAAAAATGTATCCTGGAGACCAAAAATGCTTTTATTGGTATCGCAGACAAATTACATCTTGCCGACGCGTCTGACAAGCATCCGAGAGTAGAACTGTCTTGAAAAGCCTCTCTAGCCGTTTGGGAGTCGGTATATAAAATGGTTAATCCCTTCCATTTGCTCCAAAATAAAAATACCCACTCAAGCCATGCCAAAGGCTGGGAGAAGCTACCTTCACGAACATCTTGCGCCATTTATTTTTTTTTAAGTACAGAAGTAGATATACCAGGATTGAAGGCTGTATTTTATTACCCAGCTCCATCCGTTCACAACCAGAGGATTTAGGGTGACTTCTTAACAATGAAAGTATTTTTCCTTACAATGTCAGTTATTTTTCATTTGGAGCTTTTCGAATTTTATGACCATCTTTGTGTCTTTCTACTGCGGAACATAATATGACACATAACACAATCAACTCATTTGCCTTTAGAAACCCAGTGGGCCAGTTGATTCCGGGAACACAACAAAACCCAAACTAATCGATCTTTCCCATCAAATAATGAGCAGTCCTTATCCCTCCTAACTATACTCTCATCACATAATAGTTACCGGACGCAACGTCAACGTTGGCGTAATTTCTGAATATGTTCAAAACCAACCATTAATTGCCATCGCACAGTAAGTTTGCTTGCTTAATTGGATCATCTCTAATTGGAGAAGCGTATATGGGTGCGGCAAACTTCCAAAACACCTCCGTGCCAATTACGTGTAGACAACAATTATTGGACATTCGCTTCTATTACCTGTAACCAATATCACACAAATCTATCCGGATATCTGTCGGACAGTGCAAGTGACGGAATATACCAATTATTAACAACTAATATCGAACCGAAGACACTACACTGAAGTGTGAAGTTACCACACGGCACACATGAACAAGCCAGCTGTTGGAGCGTGTACATCTATTTGCTGGTACGTATTCCATCAGAAGCAGCAGTCAATTAAGCTGACAACACTGAAAAACGCTGACAGAACCTTCTAGATTGTTAGTTGATTAGATTATTATCCTTTGCGAAAATATCCCAATACCAACACACATGTAGGTCGTTATTGAGAGCCAAAACATTGGGTAATTAGATAATGGAAGTGTACACGTGTGAGATTTTTGGCTGGTGGTGGAAGGAGCTCTTGCGTTGATTTGTTGTTGAACTTGAAAGCTGGGGGATCCGCTGGAGAAGATGTTATGAAAAAAAAAAAAAAAAATGTTAAGCTACATGAGTTTTTTTTTTTCTAAATTGTAATCTAAAAGTACTTGATTTAACTATTATTATTTTTTAAACTAAGAACTGGTCTTTAAGCGTTCGAGAATCAATTCATTCAGTGTAAGAAATTATGTACTCTCCATAACTATGAAGTGGTTATAACTTGAACAGATTTATAAACGCGTATTGCTAAATGCACCCACTGCCACTGATCATTGCTTTCCGAACACGTCCCAAGACCATAGAGGAACCAAACTAGAGAGCCAACTCCCGTGCACCTACCCGATTTTCCCCGCAAATTTTGAATGACAGCCCTCTCTCGCGCGAATTAAAACACTTGTTTCTTACTTTTAAAATTAAACAATATTTATTTGGAACTATGTCCTTTATTATTGAAATACTTTTTACTAATTCTAAAAGGAGCTTAAGGCTACTATGTAGTTACAATAAGACTGTTGATAAATTCATCATACAGTCGTATTTATATACTTTTCTTATCTATCTACAAGGAGACCCAAGCGTACAATCGTCTTGCTTGATAATGAAGAAGAGATAATATTCCAACATTGTATACAAACGATATTATCTCTTTTACATATGTTATCATTGTAGCGTTGTGTGCAAGACTGTACTAGAGACTAAAGATATCATTGAATACAAATAATGTTATCTTTTTTCTCAATATGTTTTGCTATGGATACTTAACTCCCCCCCTTGTTAAACGAAATCGTCCCGATTTTTCGACGCTATTTTTAACATTTCTCTTTCATAAGTTTTGTTATATGCGTCAATCTTTTTTTGTTTTTGACGATCTGTTATACATTGTATAGTTTTTATCATTACGTACGTAAATGCTAGAATAACAATCAGTGTTACAATTGTGTATATAGTTGATAATATCGGTTTTTCTTCAAAAGGAATAATTAGTTTTTTTAAAGTATCTATGTTATCGAATTTGTACATTGTATCTTCTTTAATTATTTGGTCGATGTAAGACTCTGAATTATGATTTCTTAATATAACTTCTTTAATTTGCTTATGCATGTTTTTGTATATTTTATCGTCTAGATTTATAGTATTTTCATAAGTAACTAAGTTTATACCATTAATTGTTTGATTATTTAACTTATGCTTACCGCTTAATAACATAACACCGGATTCAATTTCTAAGTCGTAATCGTATTCTTGTTTAATGTTGCATTTTGAAGTTATATTCTTTAAAAGTGGAATAAGACAATTTTCTTCTTCAAAGTTAATTTCACAAATGTTTTTACTTAGATGATTTTGACAATTTCTTGTTCTTAAATAAGTTTGGTTACATAAGGCAATTGTTTTATCTGTAATGATTTTTCCATGTTTTGAATTTAAAGGTGTTACTTTATACAATTTACATGATTTAATTAGAACTGGATATTTATATATTGTGATGAAGAATTCATCAGTTCTAGCTAATAATATTTTAGAGTACTCAAGTATATTTATTATGGGTACTTGAATTATTTCATGTTGAATAATATTTTTAATGTCATCTAAGTCTAGGCTTTCTGATAAATATTCATTATTTTTTGCTGCATTAATTGTTCTGGTCAATAATAATAATTGTTCGTACACTTGTTCTATTACTAAATGTTCTTTAAGGCTCTGACCTTCGAATTGTTGCAAAATTTGTTCAAATCTAGAATTTATAGTTTTTTGTTTATTATTGTTTTCTATGAGATTATTTATACTCGTTTCTATGTTAACTAAGTCATAATGGTCAGGATTACCAAACACATATTTGAAAGCTGTTCCTAAAAAGTTAATTGATCTAGTATGCCTAGTATGTTCTTGTAATTGGTCTGCTAAATTCTTAATTTTACTTAACCAAATTTTTTCTTCTTGTGTAGGTTGATATTTACTAGTTACGATATTTACGTAAGGTTGAAATATCGAAGTCAGGTTGGTGGCATGTAACAAATAAGTTTGTTCTTTGAATAAATACACGTCATCTGTTTGCGTAAGTATAAACTTCTTGTTTAGTAACTCAGTTATTTGAACGTTTCCTTGCCCTTCTTGACTCTGTACAATTCCTAGTAATGTTAGGAATATTAATATTTTCGTCATCTGAAAAATGATAATTCTTTATGTTATCCTTGTGAATTTTTATTCCTTCTTTAGAGATTACAGTGTCTCCTTTATCTTCTTCTACTATTCTTGTTATGTATCTGGCGTTAGATTTCTTTCTAAGACCTGTGATTCTTACCATTATCTTATCTCCTTTTTTATACTCTCTGTGTCGAGTTCCTTTATTTAGACGTTCGATCACTTTTTTGGATGCTGAGTTTAGTTTATTTATTATAATTTCACTATTGCTATATTTATTTTGATTAAAGAAAATGTCTCTAGGTTTCAAACCGGTAACTGAGTGTATAGAATTATTTAATTCACGCACTGTTCTAAATATTTCTTCGATAAGTCTTGTTTTATTCTGAATTGTGAATATTCTAGACAGTTCAGTTATTGTACCGTTTACACGTTCTACCTGACCGTTCGCTGTCGATCTGTATACTGGAGTTTCTACTTTAGTTATGTTGTATTTCAAACACATTTGGTTCACCATTTCTGTTTTGAATCCCTTCTCGTTATCTGTCATGAGTCGTTCACATTTTGGGAAATAATTAGATAAGACCTCTTCCATAACGTCGTACAGTCTGTTTCGAGTTTCGATTTCCCGAAGGATTGTATATTTAGAATACTTATCTACTGTTACAAGGAAAGTATACTTGTCGTTGAAGTATATGTCCATATGAATGTGTGTTCCCACATGTGTTGGTATTTCTGAATTATTCAGAGGTTCTCTGATAGGTTTTCTTTCATATTTTCCAAATAGACATGCTATGCATTTTCTGTTGAAACTCTTTGCTTGTTTATTTAGATCGGGCCAGTAATATTTCTCTGAGATTTCTTGTATATTGTTACGTAACCCTCGGTGTGCTCTTTCGTGAGTTACCCTTACAAGTTTTAGTTGTTCCTCCAAATTTGTCACGTCTTGAAGTTTTCTTGGTGTGAATATAAATCTTACTAGTGGGAATTCTTTTTTTATGTTTTCACCATATTTGTATATGTTTTCAAATTTCGTATGCAAAGCTACAATCTTTTGGGGTTGTATAACTTCTTTCATCTGCCTTAGTAAAGAGTCTTTGTCCTTAAACTTTATTATGAGTCTTATTTTGTTACTAAAATAGATTTGTGTTTCGATATTATTTGTTATATCTTCAATAAGTTCGAACTGTGCAGTGTATGCATTAAAAGGCTGATTCACAGTTTTTATTATATCATTAGAAGAACTTTCAGCTGAATGTGCTGTTTCTATGGTAGAAGTATTTATGCGTTGACGTGATAATGCGTCAGCTACAAGATTTAGGTTTCCTGGTTTATAAACTAATTTTGCTCCAAAGTCTTCAATGATTCCCTTCCAACGTTTCAGCTTTGTGTTGGGATTTTTTTCTGATACAGAATATATAAGGCTCTGGTGATCGGTATATATGGTTAAGTCTGCTATACCATATATGTAGTTTCTGAGTTTTTGTAAGGACCATATGATCGCTAATAGCTCTTTCTCGTTTGTGCTATAGTTCTCTTCTGTCTTACTCAGTGTTCTTGACAAGAAGTGTATAGGTTGCTTATTCTGACTTAGTACGGCTCCAATAGCTATGTTGGATGCATCAGTAGTAAGCTCGAATGGTTTACTATAATCCGGTTGAAAAAGTTCGACTTGTTCTTTCAAATAATTTTTTAAAATTCTAATCGCTTCTAATGCTGAATCATTCAGATTTAACTTAATATTTTTACTTTGTTTTTTGTTTACTTTACCGTTATCTCCTCGTAAATATAATGTCAGGGGCTTGGCTATGCTTGCGTATCCTTTTATAAACTTACGATAGTAACCTGTAAGACCTAAAAATCCTCTCAAATCCTTTACCGTTTGTGGGACTGGAAAATTTTCTATAGCTGCTATTTTCTCAGGGTTCGTAGTGATTCTACCATGTCTGATTATGTGACCTAAGTATTCTACTTCTTCTTGAAAAAACTTACTTTTCTCATCAGATATTTTTAATGTGGCTTTATTGAGTACGTCGAATACTTGACTTATGTGCTGTATATGTTCTTCCTCAGATGAAGAATATATCAATACGTCATCAATGTAAACGTGTACGAATTTACCTACAAAGTCTCTCAAAATGTCGTCCACGCATCTCTGAAATATGCTTGGTGCATTTTTGAGCCCGAAAGGCATTCGTTTAAAATGATATTTTGCGCCATTTATAGCAAAAGCTGTTTTTTCTTTATCATCTGTTTTGATTTTAATTTGGTGGAAACCTGACTCCAAATCTAATGTTGTAAAGTACTTGGCTTTACCTAAATTTTGAATTGTCATGTTGACATCCGGAATGGGGTATCTGTCTGTTACAGTGTGAGCGTTAAGTTTTTGGAAATCAACAACCATGCGCCGTTTTGGTTTTCCTTTTTCGTCCAAACCTTTTTTAGGTACTGTCCATATGGGACTGTTATAAGGACTATGGCTTTTTTCTATTATATCGTCATGTAAGAGTTTCTGTATTTCTTTGTTTACGAATTCGTTATCTGCTATGGGATATGGATATTGTTTAACATAAACCGGATTATCATTGGTCGTCCTAATGCTTGCTTCTATAGTATCTGTAAAGGGTAACGGTCCTATGCTGTTATTAATCTTCATCAGTCTATCTATGTCTGCTTTATAAATATTATTTTCCCCAATTATGTAATTAATTTTCTGAATAGATTCGACACTGCTTATGGTAGTTAGAGTCATATTACTGAAATTTATTTCCGCGTTTAGAACTTTAAGTCCTTCATATCCTAATATCATATCAAAAGACTGAATATCCTCTAATTCAAAAAATGTTATATTTTTCTTTAATATCCTAACTACTTTCTTTGTATCTACCATAGAATAACCATGCATTGTTTTTATTTTTATAGGTTTAATTTTAATTTTTTCGCTAGAATCGCATTTTCTATTAATGTAATTATGGGTTGCACCAGTATCAATAAGAATTTTATAAATTTCCTTAGAAATAGTACTAGTTAAATTTAAGCAGGGCAACCCGTCTACTAGTTTAAATGATCTATTCTTATGTTATTATTTACCATACATTCCGTTTCATCTGCTTCTGCATATGTACTGCTGACATCGTCTCTGCGTTGTTGTCGGGAGTTATTTACTCTCTGCTGCTTGAAGTTCTGCTGATAAGATCGTTGCGGTCTGTTGTGTGTGTTGAAACTCCCGCTGTGTTCACGTTTCGCTGGTGGATTATATACATCGGGTTTGTATTGATTCCAATTTTGTCGCTGTGCATGTACAATTTGTCTCGAGTTTATCTCCATCGGCTGTGGTCCTTGATTGTGTTGCTGCATATTATCGTATTGCTTCTGGGGTTGATAATTCGTTGTTTGGCTCGAATAATTTGGTCTTCTTTCGTTTCTGCGTTCATGTGGCATATTTTTGTGGTGCTTATCTTGAGTGAGATGTAAATGCCTGTGCACATTATCATGTTCTATTCTGCGAGCAATTGCGAATGCGTGTTCTAGATCATTTATTGTAGCTGAATATAATGATCCTCTTGTAAAGTTGTCACTCATACCATCAATGAATATACGAACTGCGTCGTCGTTAGCATTTTTAATTAGTCTGTCGATTATATTCGGCGGATCACCTGACATAGTGATTTTTGATATTATTAAATTGAGATTTTTATTTATCTCGTCGTGGTATTCAGACAGTGTGCTTCTTTTTTGCGTGATGGCTTTCATCATGTCTTGTAGCACGTATAGAGGTTCTTGATTAGAGTACGTATAATCTAATCTGTTACGTATCGCCTCAAAATTAAAAATTGTGTTATAATTAGTTAACACATTCGCGGCTGCACCCTGTATTTTACTTTTCACTATAGTCAATGCTGCTGCGTACTTACTGTGTGTTTTGAAGTTTTTAATGCTGTCCATTAATCTGGATGCTTCTTCGCGCCACGACCGATAATTTGATTGATCGCCGTTGAAAATAGGTAGGCTTTTAAATGCGTCTAACTGTATTTCACTACCATCTGTATATGTGGTTCTTATTTCCTCTAGCACAGGTATGTTTGGTACTATGCCTAATCCAGATTTTACTTCATTTAGTTTTGTTTCTAAATTAGTGTTTATTTGATTTTGGTTAGTTATTATTGCTGCTAACCTTGCATTCTCTGTGCGTGTGTGCTCTAGGGTTTGTGTTACTGTGTTGCTCCTGGTTTCTAAAGCTTCTAATCTTGCCATTAATACTGCGAGTTGTTCCATTTTGAACTCGTGTCTGTTGTCGTCGAATTTGTGTGTTTTTTTTCTCCACATATACACTTTCACTGAATTGCTTTGCTGCTTCGTACGAAGAAGCTATATTTGTACCTGCTATGCTAGGTAATTCTTGTAACCGGTAACGCGAGTGTTCTGTTTATACTAGATTTCACTACTTGTTCCCGAGGTCCGCTCGATTGAAGTTAAAAAGTATATTTAACCTCCTGGCAGGATCGCCAATTAAAACACTTGTTTCTTACTTTTAAAATTAAACAATATTTATTTGGAACTATGTCCTTTATTATTGAAATACTTTTTACTAATTCTAAAAGGAGCTTAAGGCTACTATGTAGTTACAATAAGACTGTTGATAAATTCATCATACAGTCGTATTTATATACTTTTCTTATCTATCTACAAGGAGACCCAAGCGTACAATCGTCTTGCTTGATAATGAAGAAGAGATAATATTCCAACATTGTATACAAACGATATTATCTCTTTTACATATGTTATCATTGTAGCGTTGTGTGCAAGACTGTACTAGAGACTAAAGATATCATTGAATACAAATAATGTTATCTTTTTTCTCAATATGTTTTGCTATGGATACTTAACTCGCGCTCTTATTTTTCCTGTCGGTGAATACGTGTAATTAATGGCCGCCCGGTGGTACTTTTTCAATTAAAAATAATTTGTAAATGCATTTATAGCAATAAATGTAGCACGAATAAATGTTGAGTATGGTTTTTTAAATAGCTTTACTTGTTCTCTATCCATATTCGATTCCAAAAAATGTTCATCCATTCACATTTCAGATCTTTTTAATTTTGTTTATATGAATTACATATTTGACAGCAGAATTCATGCAGCTGAAAATTGGGGGTTGTTCCATAAATAGGTTAACAACATGCAAGTTAAGCCCAAGGTTCCACTAGAGCAAAAGTAAACTTTATGTGGTATTCGATTGGGCACTCTCAGAGCACTTTTTATGCTCTCAGAGTAGTTTTTATGTTCGTTTGAGACAAAAAAAAGCAATCTTTTTCAGATTTCAGAGCACTTTTGCGAATCTAGATATTTTCTCAGATTTACCAACACAGTTGCGTTTGAGTTTGACAACTGGTGGAGGGCGTTTAGGTTTTCGTGAATTTGTTCTACTGCAAAGAAAGATATTGGCATCGGGTGAATCTATTTTTGTAAATTGGATATGTATAAATATTTAAAAATCAATCGAGACGCAAATTTCGAATGTTTTAATTTAAAATTTAACCAGTGAATAGAAAACGCTTTGAAAAGTGTTGAAGGCTAAATATATTCGAATAGCACGAATATTATCACAAAAAGAACAAGTGACATTTTTATGTTCGATTAGCCACACGAAATCTGAAATCTGAGAGCAAATCTGAAGAAGCCCAAACGAATACCACATTAGTAGTTGTTGGAATTGCGTGCTGAAAATCCTACTTTACTTTTTGTTTGCTGAGATCGAAGCTCAAAAAAACACGCCTAATAATGACGTATTTAATTGGATTTTGCGATATAATTTCCGATTTCGGATTTGGCGTATTTGTTGAAATTCGAATGTATTTTATCTGCTATCTGGCACCACTGATTTGTCTCGCTCGTGCCAACCCGATGACATTGGTCATCCTTTCCATTTTACTTCGTCCTAAATATATTACGTTTAATTCTAAGCTGCGTGGTTTTACTTTTTATAACTTTGCTTCACAACAGTATTCAATCGTGAGAATCCAAATAATTTTGTTCATTGTAGGTATTCTCATGTTCTATTTCGTTTTTTGTAGATATAGCGCATTACTTTGAACAAATTTCAGTCTCAACATTAAATTTATGGTAGCTCTATTGCAAACATTTTTTTTTTTTTTGGAAAATAGAGTTTATTTTGAATTACTAATGTCATTTTCCATTGGAATTTTCAGAATTTGCTCTAAGATTTCAGATTTTTCGTGTCCAATGGAACATAAATGAGATTCTTTGCATTTATGGTGGTGCGTGTTTTAAAAGTCAGCTGTTCTTAAATTGTAGTTTGTGTTTACAAAAATCTATTAAATTTATGTTAATACCCTTTGCACTGACCAAATGTAAATCGTTCTCTATTTTTCACAGACTTGTCGTCTGTAAAAACGTAAAATAACACACTTTCAGTTTGACAAATGACAAATGCTTGGTGTTAGTGTAAGTAGGTGTGAATTTCGCTCAGAAATGAAGATTCGCAAATTTACCCAGACTCTGAAAAAAAGTTAAAGCTAAATTTTAGAGCGTACCTATAAACGGAACAAAAATATTGAATTAATTTTTTGAATTTAACAAATTCATGATTGCACATATTTATATTGTGTAAGTATGCATTTTACGCATCAATTAGAGATTGTAAAATATGCTGAAACTGAAATATGTTTTTCCCACGGCATACAAATTGTTTCCCCTACACTGTGTTTAAATATTGAAGTAAGGAGATTTAAATCAAATAAAAAAAGGCAAAAGTGCAAAAAACCGTGTTAGTTCATTTTTCTCTGATTAATAACATGAGATGGATTTCTGATATTGACAAATGATTATTAAAAGGTATTTGACATTGTGATGAAATTATATTAGGTATATTATATCCGAAATTCGATTTTCTAACAAATTCATAAACTTTAAAAAAGTTTAAATTGAACTGCGATGTGAACGCCGTGTAACTAATCGGCACCAAAAATGACGAACACAGTCGCCCCCACTTAAAGTTCCACCAATAATGGCCGCCCGATTGACATAAAGTCCCTGCACAGGAATATACTAAGTGTGCGTGCGGCAGCAATGGCGCTCCTTTGATTTGTACATACACGAATACTAAGAATATTCCTGTGCAGGACAAGGTCATAGAAAGCTTGTGGGCAAATGTACCGTTTCTGCTCTCAGTTGGCTCTCTAGTTTGGATACTCTCTGCCCAAGACCCACGAGCACACCGAAATGCAGCGACATAAAATGCGAAGTGCCATTCTTTCTCTATCGCGGTTTCCGGTCTCTTCGTCGAGGGCAGTGTTCTTAGCACTCTCTCTTCATTTATCCCAGGAAGCGAGGTAAATTTTCCCTTTTTTCCCTTTTCATCGTGCTTAAATTCCCTTTTAAAATCCCACGATCCTTTTTTACTTTAAAATCCAGTTTTTAAAAGTAAAATTTGTAAGAAAATGACAGTTAATTAACCTTTTGTATAAAAATCACAGTTTGTAACATTATTGCGATTATTTGTTGGTACTAGAAAATGTTGATAAAAGACAATTTATATGAACAGTCTTTTATGCACATTCAGTGCGTGTTGACAATCGCGGTGAAACGCAGGAGTTTTCATGAAATTTCAGCAAATAATTATAGTTTGAATGTTTTATGTTAGTTTCCTCAAAATCCCACGATTTGGTGCTTTTTCCCTTTGTAGGCTTTTTGAACATCGAAATTCCCACAAAAAGAGATAAATCCCACGACATGACAACACTGATGAAGGTAGCGTTTTTCGCGTCCATCTTTTTTTATTATTATTATTATTGAAAAAGTGAATAAATTACATTTTAAATTTTTAATTTTACAGCACTAGCTACCTGGGCCTTCGGCTAATTTTTTTTTAATGTGGTTATCTCTGGCTGGAGGTTGTGTGTGTGGCGAACCGAAATTTGTAATCGCTGTAATAATAAGTAACCGATTCCATAATCACCCCTATCGAGGAATGCGCTCGGAAAGGAATTTTCTCCGATCTGTACGTGATCGGAAAAATCCCATTCGAGGTATTCGTTCCGATACAACTTTCGAAAAAATCCTCCGATGACATATGTCGCATTGTGTGGAACAGCGACACCACTTATTTTTGATCGCTACACAGCACATTTTTTGTTTTTTCCGAAGGTCTCTGACAACAAATTGCTGCGGAATATTTTCATGTTTAATGAACGCGTTTATATGCTTCATTTATTTTGTTCCGAAACGGATACTTCGAACGTAATTTGAGTTCCGATCGGATTTCACTTTCGTATCGGAATTTCCTCCGAATGGATACCTCAATAGGGGTGAAAAAAAAAATGATTATTTGTCATTCATGATAAGAGTAAGAAATAGCACGACGTATTCAAAAACAAATTGCTCAGTCATTGCCAACACTTTCATGCTTAAATAAGAAGTTTTTATATTTGGGTTCATTTTAACTAACGCAAATTTTTGATATAACATATAAATTCTGGCATTGCAATGCTTTTTTTAACTTTTTTTCTGCGTGTTCAGATACATATCACAATTTCAAAATTTCTCATCACTTGGGGACCTATATTATTTCCTGTTCTTGATTTCAGGCGTCGATATCCGATCGTTGACTGACCTACATAAGGACGAGCTTGAGGGTGGTTAAGGTCGCTTTATAAATCGGGCAAGATCTAAATGATCTCATTTCAGAAATAGTTTACCACTCTGGCTAGATAAATCCAACATTTTGAGATTGTATACGCTCCGGGAATTTCAGATTGCAAGTCCCTTTCTATTACTAAAAGTGGTCAACGAAATACCCATGCCCTCATATACCACATTATTATCTTCCTCAGGTCATTGTTTAATTTGTTCTTATAACAACTGACAGTAGACAGACGAAACAAATATTTAGCCACAGGAACTTTTCTGTTACCACTGACAGATATACTTTTCTGCCTCCTTAACTACGAAACCAAAGCAAATAAAAATGGAAATAAAAATAAAAATAACAGTTAAAAAAATAAAAACCAAAACAAAAACAAGAAATAATTTAGCAAATAAGCGGATAATATAAACAATGAGCGAATATCATTCATTACTCTGTTGGAATACAAGTAAATTTCACCCTTAATTCGTTACAGCGCATATATGACGCATACGTGGAAAATTGAATTCATAAATAATTCATGGTATGCATCTATTACCTCCAACTCTCTGGCATTATTGAATTGATGATTTCCATTTGCAAACAGCATCTATCAGTGGAACAGTATTTGCACAGTATATTTGAATATTGTTTCCTCAATCCAATTACACGTTGGTTGGTATAATGGGCATTTAAAATATCCATACTGGAACTTGTACCGAGGATAAAATCACCCAGGAGTGAGTGGTTTGCAATAAAAGTTCATCCAATGAATAGAAGGGATTAAAATATTTTAGCAGATACATTTGTTTTATAGATGAAAATGTATTTATGCAACAAATTCGCAATGCAAGGTTGTATTTTTAGGGTATGGTATGATAATGGCTTTGGAGAGGTTCTTAGACTGTTTTACAGCAGGAAACTGTTGACTTTTTAATATGGCCAGAGGGCACTGGCGTTCGAGAGCTAGTGCTTGTTTTTGGTTTTTGCAGTGGATTAGGGTGACTTTATGTTAAAAAACGAATGAATGAATGAAATTATCGAGTCAAGCTTTTCTGGACTAGGACTAGTAACGGGCGCAACTATGGGCACAAAAGACCACAAGATCGCAGTAACGTGCGCAACTAAAACTCCTCAAACTTACCGATATAACACTTCAAAAACGGAGTGTTTATCATATAGTTTGCCAACTTGTTTACAAGGGCGGATATTGTTGCCTGTTATGTAGAGACTTGTAGTTAGTTGAAATAAAGCACAAAGCCTGCCTGCAGTTATATGTATAAACCCCCTGTAAATGGATTTTGAATCACACCACCATTGTCGGGTCTCTTTTTGTTTCTCTACCACAATAAGTCTTACTCAGAGAGATTCCCTCGATTTCTCCAGTTTTCCTGCCTGGGTTCGATTCCTAGTAAACCATAAATATAACATATACATATATGTATATAGAGGCTGCGAAGACAAAGAGATTCATGGAGACAGACCTCACTTCCTCTGTCATTGCCCGAGCCTCTGTCAATTCAGGAATAGAACACTTGGAAGCTATTACTTCCATGACGAAGGAGAACTTTCTGATGTTACATTTTCTGATCTTTACTGGTTCTTGAGGACATCAGGATGGCTGGACGACGTCGGGTACGGCACACTTTGGAGACCGGTTTTCGACAGTCTGCTTCTGAACTTTGCTTTATTGAAAATTCCAATTCAGCATTGGTTGTGACGACAAGGCAGTCAGAAACAAAATTTGTCGCAAATCCAACCAGCCCTTTAGGCTGCAGCTAAGTCAAGGTGTACTCGGAGGCAGCGTTGCCATAATGTGGGGTCCTCTGTTCTTTTTTGTATTTTTAGACTTGGTTCGGGGCCAAATGAAATGGTCCGCATATCTTATTTTTTGTATTTCTTAAACAAAATATTTTAAAAAGCACACTTTCTTATTTCATCACAAAAATAAGCAATTTGTTTCCTCCATAAATAAGTTATTCATTCATTCATTCTGACTGACGTTGCATTTTCGTTTGTTCCCGTCACAATAATTCGACTTCGTATTTGTTGTCTTGTATACCTGTCACTTCTATTTGTCATTTCTTTTACATATTGTTTGTTGTTTATCTGGAAGTTGTTTGTGCGTAGTTTTTGAAAGATATTTCGTATTTTTTTAGTTCTTCTATTATCGATTAATACAATTTTTAATTTTCTTTTATAGATTCGAATATTCCATTTAAAATATTAAACAACTTAAGTGCAGACAATGAAAATCAATTATTTATGTTGCCTTATAGGTTTTTTCAAGTTTTCTCTGAAGGCTAGTGGACCGCACTTTTTGGAAACGGCCCCTCAGAACGGCCCTAAATTATTTTTTCGCTGTGGCATAACTGCTCAGAGGTTTAAGGATAACAATAAAAACAAAAATTGAGAAATGATGTGAAGTATAGAAAGTCATTTTGCCCTTTGGACTCGGCCTAAAATTGTATATAAGGTTGTGAGAAGCTATAGGCCTAGGGTTCCTACAGACCTGCTGTTTTTTTATTTATTTATATTTATTTATATAAAATCTAAATCAACAGCTAAATGAAAAAATCCTGATCCCGAAGTTTGAAGTAGAACCATAAACATTTTACCATTTCCCAAGCTTCAAACTTATTTTTGCGGACACAATATTTGCCCTTTTCGAAGTAGGTACGCGACTGTGTCGCACGAAGCATTCTTTCTCTTCCATTGCAAACTTTGGAGTGGAAGGTTTCTTCTTTACAAATTATTTTTGGGTAAATATCAAAAAGGATACCCGAGAAAATAATTTCACACTCAAATGATGGGTTTCAAGTGTAAAACGCCCCCAAAAAATAGGCGGGGCTTTACATTTTCATATGGTCATCGATTTACTTTGAAATTTTGCTAATGATTTATGTCTGTGTTTCCTGTTGGACATTGAGACGAAAACAAAATTTTGGTCAAAGACTCCCTTGCGAGAAGTTTGTGTGTAGATCACTTGATCTTAGCGGAATATGAAGAACGACATTTTCTGCGTATTTTCTGAAGAATACAACCCTCCCACAGATAAATCGGAGTTGTCAAAAACTGACCTCTTCAAGGAACGAACTGTGAAAATCCTAAGAACAAGAACAAGAAGTCAGAATACAATTCGATTTCACCACGAAGGTGCGGTTAAAATCCCTCACCCTCAGCTGCACTTAAACCAGCTTTAAACTAAAACAAACACACTTGTCGCGAGCACCGTGATATCAAATGCGAACAGATATAAAATACCAAACGAACGAGTTTAAGAAAGACATAAATAACATTTTAAAGATTGTACCTTAATCGTCTCAAGTGAGCCGTAAACACTTCCAAGGAATCTTTGCAATGCTTGCGTTCGAAAGGCAAAACAACCTTTCGACTGGATATAAGCAATTTCTCCATACCACCAATACACTTTTACCATATCTCCTCTGTGTGTGCGGATATGGCTGGAGTCCTTCGAAGCTAATGTGAACAGGAAAAGTGGCTCTTTGCTAACATTCTATTCAGAGAACAAATAAATAATTTATGGCTCCAGTACAAGGTTATAATGCGCAAGAGAGGCAGGAGAGTCGCCTCCTTTACCGGAAATACTTTGGTCGGCTCGGCATGCTAAAGTCTGAAACTACAGTTGAATTGTCAGGAAACCCAAATACAAAACAAAACAATTTCCTTGTTAAATAAAAGGGGTTGCATAGGAGCATTTCATATATAGGAGTAGGAGCACGCATCTGCTGGAGGTTCCCCCATATAATTGCAGCGGACTACCATACGAACCTAATGGATGTGCAAATATGTGTGTAAATGTGATTTTGTTTGTCGGCTATTTTAGTATTATTACTGTGTTTAATTAGTCATTACTGGCAGTTTGTAGAGACGTCGCAGACAACTATGCATGAACGCACGTAGGGGCAGGGTCTTTTCTAATTCAATCAGTTTTAAAAACCACCACTTTAAAATTGACAGTGCACATTGGAATGTATGTTAAACATTGGCACGTGTTTGTTTATTTGTTTAACATGAACGCAAAGTGTGTTCGCATGTCTGATTAAGCCGGCTTATGCATTTTTGATGGCGAAAGTGAGCACACCTCATAACTATTAAAAATTACACACCTTCGCAGTGGCGTGGCCGGAAACGACTAATTTAATTGCAAGTTGGGCTAAAACGAACGGTAGGGGCTTTGGGTGAGGTCTTAGATATACGTTTTAATTCTCACTTTCTTCGGCACATTCACGTCTTCGAAAAGGGACTGATTGCATTTAAATGTCAAAGACTGCGGCGGAGGCTTCAATTTGTTTGATGACAATTACTGAGGTCAGAGGGTTACAGTGGAACTGCCTTCCGCACCCATTATTTGTGTCGATATATATTCAAATGCCGTCCACCACTACCATAGACCGCCCACCTCATTCACAAAGCTCTATTTCACCGACAATTACAACTCCACTTCAAACTGTTCTTTATTCCGTTAGAAGTTCAGAATTTTTATCAACTCAGTTAAGCGTTGCGGCCAGCAATCCCCCAATATATACCCAGCGATTTTTGACGGATGCATTGAATTCGGAGTTGGTCTGCCGCACTTCACTTCAACCTGCATCAAAGCCCGAAACAGTTTGAGGGTACCTATACCTACAGAAAAACAAAAAAACAAAATTCCGCTGCAACATGAACCCAACTCCTCAAAATCCAACCCATAATTGGAGTGCCTACTGTATTGCGCCGGCAAAAACCCCTTGAAATTGAAATGCACTTCCGCCAGTGTTTATGTTCAACGAATTTTTAATTATACTCGCAATAAAAAAATAAAAATAACCCACTCGCTCTCTCTCTCTCTCTCTCCATCTGTATACAGACAGTCTACCTTATTCTGCTGGCTGGCTTGAACCCGGTTCGTTATTTTTTCTCTTTCATGGACGTCCGATGGTCCGCAGGGAGCTCTTCAGTTAGTCTCGTCTGCTGGCAGTGATTAAAAACCCGAAATATCCTTTTATTGATGTTTCATAGTCAGAAATGAATATAACGTTTTGTTCTTGTTGCATTATATACACCAGCACGAGCACAGTGTGACGTAAAGTGGAGAAACCAAAAATAAAAATAAAAATAAAAATAAAAAATCAAAGGTCATGGGGTTGGGTTTTTTTTTTTTAATTACAGTTAAGCGCAACGGAAAATATCCGCTCCGTACACATTCAAGTTCCACCCATATTAAACATAAAAGTTTATATTTTTCTTGTGGAAAAATGACCCCGGGCCACTGGGCACTGGGCACTGGATACTGGGCACTGGGTGGTGGGTGGTGACTGTTGGGCCTTTGGATTTTCCCCATATCCACGCAAACTAATATGTGAACTTTCAAGTACGAAGAGTGCATCAGAAATTTCCTCAAACGTACTCATCACACATTCAATTAGGAAACCCAAGTTTTAGTATACAGTGACCATCAGTCCATCATAGACATGAAGTTCTGCATGCATACTGACCGCATATGTATCTCTTTAAGGTTACCCGGGGTCAATGGGTAGTTCCGTTGAAAAGTTGTATGATGACTTGTGGAGAATAAAACAGGCGAAAAGTTGAAAATGCCTGTACAAATGTGTATCCTTTCGTTATTTACCTAAAAGCAGTAGGCAAATTCAAAGTAATTACTTAGCCAACCAATTAGCAAATATGCTATCCTCTCTTTAATATAATTAGAATGCCAGCTTTACGAGTGCAAATTTAAATTGTACAGCTTGTAATTAGTTTGTTTATTTTATGGCTTGTTAATGCCAAAGAGCTGTGATATTTGAATGCGGACTGTGCGAGTTGATTTCTAAAATGGTCCCGGGGGGGAAGGAGATTTTTGCGAGGTATTTTCTGCTTTATGGGGCGGATTGAAATGGCGAATTGAAGAGATAGTTTTGTTTTAAATTCGTAGGTTCATCAGTAAGATTCGACTAATGGGTTGTGAGAATTTGTTTTGTATATTATGGCGCCTGTGATTTGTCCCTTTGATTATACTTTAGAGTTTAGAAGAATGAACCCAACTCGAGGGACAAGGACAATGTGCAACTGGAAGAGGGACCTCATTTATTTAAACGCTAATAATGCCGGGTCTTTTTGTGCCAACTTATGTAGGTATCCTCTATATCAACAGTGTTTTCCTGTATTGTAACTTTGGATAAAATAAACTATTTAAAAACGCTACTTGAGTGATCAAACTATAGAAGGCAACCGTTGACGAAAAAACAGAAGTGGATTTGTGACCCACCAGTCATTTAAAAAATAAGTCAACTCTTTCATATACAACGAAGAAGATTCAAAGAATAGGCCGGGCAAAAAATCACAGCTTTGGTTAGAAATATTAAGAAAGTTGTCTGCCTCAAATGCCCTTACTAGAGCCGATGAAACCGCTCATATTCAAAGCCAAAACTTAGATGAAAAGCGGGGTTCGACCCTAAGCTGAGCCGTTTTTTTTTTCTTATATTAAAAAATTTACGATATTGCAAATATACCTCTATTTAACTAAATTAGTAAAGCAAAAAAACATTTTTTAAACGTTCTCAACTCATTACTATTTTAATTACAGCGACTGCTATTTTATTTTTAACTCTTTCTTATAGATGGCGCTTCAGTTTGAGATGAATACTTTTAAAGAACAGACGGAAAGACTCACATCTTCTTCTTTAGTTAACTGGTGAGTTACAGAGCGCATTTTGATGAAACTTTTCATAAAATATTTGTCCAGTACCTCTGCGTAAAGTCGGCTATATAATTGTTGTACTATGTTCTTTGAGTTGTGGTAAAAAAATAACTTTTCCCTTTCCATGTTGTGGAACTGAAATGAAATAATTTTTATTTTGACTTAACCTCATTCAGCATGGGATTTAATTCAAAAAAACTAAATCAACATGGAAAAACTTAAAACCGTTTTTAGCCAATACGTTTCCGAGTATTTTGAGCTATCAGTCATATTTTTGCTCAGTACAGAGGCTGAGCTACATTAAATTCAAAACGGGTCTTAATTGATCAAATGCGAGAAAATGTGAAAACGATTAACATTTTTCATTTTGAACTAAATGTGAAATTCAGTGAAAAATAACATTCAACACTTTTTATTTAATTCACTAAATGGTCTTAGATTCTAAGAGTTATTAAATAACTCACCCAACAGTTAGGCGTGAATTTAATTTAGCAGAAGGTCAAGTTTGTTGAGATTTGTGGGGTAAGCTGCGAGCAATTTGCATGCCGCTTGACTCTTCTAAATTAGAAAAGCTACTAAAACGAAGTGAAGGGCAAAACCTTCGTTGTGAAATCTTATTTGTACCGCATTTCTTTTGTCATTTTTATGGTTAATTAAATTGAAAATATTGAATTTTATCGGTGTGGTCTTTGATTCATAATTTAGGTATTTTTCCTTAACTCAAGTTTGGTCGAAAAGTAGGCGAGGCATTTAGTTCCGGCGGAGTAAGGTCTGTTCTCACTTTAAAGGGGACGTTACAAGCCTGGCAGGGTAAGGGGTAAGGCCTATCCGACCTCTGAATACGAAAAGAAGACTTCATTCTACTAGCAACTACATTTCATTTAATATATACCTATTATTATTTTCTACACGGATAGCATAAAGAAGACCCAATTTCACTATTGTCGGTGCGGGACAAGGGGTATCCTAAAATTTTTCCAATCCGTCGAATTGCTTTGAAAAATTCTTTTCAAGCCCTGTCTTGTTAAATTATATTCCACCTAAGGGTAAGTGCAAGTTTAGGTTGAGTGGGGTGGTCTAATCGTCACAAAAGACCAGATACCATAGTGGGTCCACCACCATACCCAGGACCTTATTGTAGATAAAGCTCTTGACCAAGTTGATGGTTATATTTAGTTTGTGGAGATTGTATTTCCGTCGGCTTTTTTGTATAACTTCAAACAGAAAAATTGTACTGGATGTGCCCGCTTTCGGAGGTACCTACCCCGGTAAGAAAGACCTGTAAGTGCTCATACCCTGTTGATGTAATTTAATTTTTTTTAGGACCTCAACATTGTAGATGATCCTACGGTAGCCTTCCACACTACCAGCAGATTAAATGCCAATGAAAAAAAGTTAATTTCACCCAACTTCATCAGAAAATAATATTTAACTATTTTGTCATCGGACCTGGGGTTGAATTACCGCATCCGTGATCCAGTAGGGTCAGTTGGGGCAAATGGAAACACTTTCTGCCTATGACAATTAATTTTGAAAGGATAAAATAACCGCCGTTTACAATTACCCCGTTTTTACATTTACCCCAACTGACCCTACTACGTGAGTGAATTTCTTACTTTTTTGCATTTAAGATCCACAAAATTCAGTGACGTATTGCCCGCTCACGGATGCGGTAATTCGAACTATAGCCCTTTGAATGAAATAACTTCAGTATACTAAAAGAACTAACCCTCCAATAGTCCCCCCACTTCGCTTAAGAAGGTAACAACTACTTTGCCTATTTATAGCTCCTCTTTTTCTTAAGGCCCACCACCAATCATTCAAAAACTTTATAATTCCAGCCGCAATATAAGACAGGTACACACAATTATAAACTAATCCCCACTCAGAAGTTCCCTAAGCTCAACCAAATTCCTGTGACAGTTCGAGTTGTTAGTTTGTTTTCGAGTGTGAATAATTCCAATTAAAAAATATTAAATTCGGTAAAAGCAAACTCCCACCGAGGGGGGCTCACTCTTCCATTACACTCCTCATTTTCCCCCAAACATAAAGTATCAGAAAGTTGTTATTATTTACGAACTGAAATATTTAACGGATTTATTAACTCAGTGGTCAAAGAAAACAAATAAACCGACCCAGCTTCGGAACCCCTACCTAGTGCATTAGGTCCTTTGATAAATCTGGGTTTTTTGGTGGTAACATAATATACACGGGGATACCGCAAACTTTTTCTGCTCCTGATGCTGAATGAAATTGGAACACTTTTGCATGTTATTTCATTTGATAGTTTCATTATCTTTTTTTTTTTTTTCTGTTGGTGTGCGATATTATACGGGTGTGTACTGTGTACCCGCACCCGGATGCTGATACCATCCATCCTCAAAAGGGAGAATCTATAACATGCCATTTTGTGTTCACAAAAAGCCCGATGCAGACAGGAAATGCCCCTAAAATAGGTCAACTTTTCAACTTTTGTTCCATACTCGAACGCCTTTTTTATCCAAAGCATCGGCCAGGGAATGTGAAAACAATAAATCACAATGAGAAATGTCTAAAAGTTCGGTTGATTAAATTTCGTTTTTAGTGAAAGCGGTAGTGTAGGACAAAGAATCTCTCATGGGATTCCGGCCGAAGTCCTTTTCTATATTTTTTTTTTGGTTCTCGTCTCTTTGGTCGTTGGTGCTTTCCAAATTGAAATGCGGATAGGACATTAGGGGCGACAACTTTTCTCTCCCGTTTGTGTTCTGTATACCAGGTGAGACAAATCCAACCACCATCACCCCCATCCCCCAGCCGAGTGGTGGTCATCGAAAATGATTTCAGTGATTTAAGAGGAGAGCTAAAGTACCATTCTAAATTACACTATCCATTTCGAAGGACTGGCCATCAGTGGTGAAAAAAATACAAAGACCATACCAGTCGAACTGAATTGAGAATGTGGAGCGAAACTTTTGAAGTCGCTTTTGGGGGCGGTGGACAGTGGACACTGGACACTGGACAGTGGACATTTTAAGCGATGCGGTGTTTAATTGTGTTCTACTGATCGGGTGACCTACTTATGTAGTTGTGGGTATGGCTATTCGATATATAGCTGCTTTGATGTCCTTGTTGAAATGATGGGCTTGTTGAAAATAAAGGTAAAATATCCTGTGGACAAAACGCTTCGAAAAAGGCCGAGGCCCTTGACCACAGCAATACGAAAAACGGGCACCGAAGTTCATATATTCAAATGATTTCTTTGGAGCCTAAAAAACGGCGTCCACACAGAAAAAAAAAGCATGTGCCCTAGAGCCTAGACCATATACTCGCAGAACCTATACAAATGAGTAAGTCTAATGCTCTGGTACCTATAGGGCCCGAGACTGCATACATCGTGTGAATTTGTGAATTTTGGTAGGATGAGCATCTTAGAAGAAAGATACCACTGTACCTAAGCAGCTTTGAGCCTTTGACCAGTGAGACTTGTAACAGCCACACGTTGGCCTTCCACCTTTAAAAGAAAAGAGACGATCACTTACCGAAACCTTCCAAAGCAGGAAGCTCCAAATGACGACTAACCAGCCTAAGAGCATAAGAAGTATAGATATCAAGAACTTTTGCAAAGAGTTTAAGTCTTCTTTGGGTAAATACTAAGCATTTGTATAAGAAGTGTGACACTGCGTCTTGCATCTCTACAGGTAAAGTACGTATTCAGAGAAACTTCTAGCGATTATCTTAAGAGTGCAGAGACTGTTAAGGGCTAAGGCTGAGTTTCAATTCGAAAGCCGCATTCGAAGTTCCCAAAATTTTAGTTCTATCTTGATGGATGCATATTTTTGGCATGCCACATAAAAGTTTTGGTCTACGAAAGGGTGTTTTTGAGCATTTGCGAGCTAGCTCATCAGCCCTTTTGTTGCCCTTGAATACTCCGTGAAGCAAAACCTATAGAGGACGGTGACTTCGTTACGGACGGTATAAACTGCTCGATAGAATTCAGACATTTCTCGGCAGGTTTGAAGTTAAATTTGTATGAATCAAGAGCTTTGAGAGTTGCTTGAGGCTCTGACACTATTCTGATAGTCAAATTTCTGAGATTTTGTCTCAAACATGCTCTGACACTCAGTGCAGATGCTTAGGCTTCAGAGGAACTGATATATTGCTAATAGGCTCTCTAATCCCTGCTCGGAAACGCCAGTTGGTATTTTTAAACCAACCGCTTACAAAGCTGAGTGGGATTCATCAAGCCTAAGCCCACCCAGTCTTTTACGCCGACTTGGTCTATGGCATTGATCATTTTTACCTACGATGGAGAAAGACCTTTGACGGCATGCAGTTCATTAGTATTTTCAACATCATTTGACTATCAAGCTTAAACATTTAGCCGCAGTCGATGGCTTTTTTAACCGCCAGTTTCCACGGCGGTACTTTTGCACTCATCAACTTCTTCTCTCATAGCAACTTGCCACTTTGCAGTATCAATTGGCTTACGGAAAAAAAACCCAACGAAGTAACCGCCCAAATGAAAAAAGAAATAACCCCCCAAAATTTGTATGGTGGTGTGGATTTATTTCACAGGTTTTTGGGGACTTATTTCATACGTCTAATTCACGCACGCGAATTTCTATTATTGTATTTTGAAATATGTATGGGGGGCATCCTGCCCCCCTGCAACCCCCCTGATTGGATTTACTGTTGGATTACGGGGTGAGGGCGAGGTTTTTTTTCCTTTTATTTCTTATTTAATTTTTTGATTTAAATATAAGGAACTACATATGTTTGAGGGGTTATTTCATAGCATTTTGGGGACTTATTTCACCTTCTATTTGGAGGCTTATTTCATTTTCCATTTGGGAACACATTTCGTTGGGGGGTTATTTCCTGGAGCTCTATCATTTGACTTGTAAGCGTCTTCAAAATAGTTGGACCTATTTTCACTATGGAGGTCCATTTTCTTTAGCTCGTTCTTTCGGAGCACTTTTTACCCTCTGCTCAGGAAACTTGGTGGTCAGATGATATCGGTTCAGCTTATGAGGTTTCCGCTTCAGCTTATTATCTTCTGCTCTCTAGATTTTAGCGTTTACAGTTCTCGTTTCAATATTGTTTAAGGTCCGTCTTATGACTAGAAAGGCTTTCACTGAAAAATCCTGGACGTAGAGTCGCCCACAAACCAACTTTCCCTTGCAGTAAGCCTGCTGCAGTCTTGGACAGTATTTCTGTACGCATGTCTTTCCGTCTTTTTAAATATAAAGAGCCATTAAAAAGTTTCACTCGCTTTAACACTGATTATCTTCCATACTTCCAGAAGTCTTTGGCTACCTCCGCTTTCCGACTTTCACAAACCCGGGCTTGATAAAGACACCTCCTTAAGCTGTGATCCTAAATAAAAGTAAAAACTGACTAAATTTATTTCTTCGCCTGTGCTTATCCCGTAAGACCGAATACCTTAAGTATAAAAGAACAAGCTCTAAAATTAAAGAAGCACCCCCCACTTCATTACGATAATGTGTACCGCATGTTGCTCCGCCCAGGACGAAAAGAACGAAAGTACATCCTTAATGCTGCCGGCTTAATGGGTTCAATACAAATAGTTCGTCATTTGAAATGTTCCCAGACTGAGCGCTGAGGAGTGAAGAATACCTTCGCACATACACTTCTCCAGGTATTCACTTTAAATAACTTTCGAATACCCGAGGGTGTAATTTATTAAACTCGAAATGCACCAGGAGATTTATCCTACAGCGTGCGTGTGTGTGTGTGTGTGTGTGTGAAATAGCAGCATGGCTGCGGTTGCTCTCCATCCTGAGATAGAGAGAGTAAAAGCGTTCCATGGATGCGGAAACAAATTGCATGTAATTTTTTTCTGAGAGCTCTGTATTCTGTTGTTTTGAAAAATGTATTCCACTTCTACAAAGTTTAATGGATTATACCGGTTTTGGTTTTGCTTTTGCAGAAGTAAGAAAGAGTAATCGAGTATGTAGCCAACTTTTCCACTCGGCATCAGAAGAGCGAAGAATGTGAAATATTGTGCACGCTAAATATCGCAGGGGAGGCGGGGTGGTTGTGGGACAGGGCTTTGTATTTTGGCATTCGAGTGGAATCCTTCACTCAATCATGTGGTGAACCAAAAACCAAGAAAATCGTCTGCCAATATAAATCAAGACGGCGCACGAGGTAGGGAATGTCAAAACTTTTCATTAATTACGGTAATACTTTGCATAAGAAACAATATGCCCAAAACAGATGAGTGGTTAAGACGGAACATAAGAAGTTTCATCCTGCGGATGGTTTTGAATGGAACCGTGGTCAACCATTGTTTTGATATCTGTCTTGGAAGGGTAATTCCACAGATGTTATTGATAATTTGTCGTGATGTATGTGGAAGGAAATTCATTGTGAAAATTAAGATTAAGTGTAAGGAACCGAATGGCATTTGAGTTCATTGTGGACTCTGAAAAATCAGAGGAAAGGGACGATTTACACCAGAGACAAATCATACTGGGATCTGAGACCCCAACTCACAATCCTCGTATCGTTGGCCCCTTAATTTTTTTTTTCAACTTCGCCGTTTTGTTTTCCTATGTCATTTTAAAATCCGTGTGACATGCAAAACATTAAAAAAATTAAAATAAATGCTGCCAACCGCAGTCATCGTGGGCGAATGTGATAGAGGTCGGGAATACCACATTTTCACTACTGATGGTTAATTATTAGAATATTTTTAAAAGGCGCATACGTTTATTTGTTTGGTTAATAAAACTATCTAAATGAGATGAACTAATGAGTTGGTGAGCCAAAGTTCTTGAAGTTATGTGACATTTGTCTGTACGAATCACGGTTGCCAGATTGGGCGCTTTTTCGTATTTTGGGCTATCTTTTTACTTAAAAAACTATAGAAATTTCTTCCATCAGCGCCCAACACAATTTTGGGCTACATATCGTTTTACAAATCGAGTGTTAATTTTGTTTGTTTTATTCTTTCACAAAACTAAAAAAAGAAATATTTTCGAACAAAGCCGCACTTTTAAGTCAAATAAAATCCAAGGCGTAGAAGTCAAAGCAAAAAAAAAAAAAAAAAACGCGGTGAGAATAAGTCTGAAAAATTCCAAAATTTTCAACGATTTTTGGGCTTCTTTCTAAATTGGGCTATTGGGCTAAATTTTTAAAAGGTTTGGGCGCTTATAGCGAACTAAATTCTGGCAACCCTGGTACGAATTTCTGTTTAACAATACTAACGCACCAAATCAAGGCCACTCCGTAAAATTATATCTTGTTGGCAAAGTATAGGGAAATCGGCCGGTGTTTGTGCTTTGTGGTCTCATGTCAGTATAAGTCTATGATTTAAACCGTGCCACTGCTGGAGTGAAAGATGCTTAAGAGTTGTCAAAACTCTGACAGTTAACCAGGGCCGATGCTATTAATTCGGTTAGATAAATATTTTGAAGCCGAGCAATATATTCAGCAATATTCCAGACATGCTCCTGGGCTTTATACCTTAATAATGAGGAGCTATTCCGGGCAGAAGTAACACTTTGCTTTAAATAGGTAACTTAGTTTTGAGAACGTTGAGCTTGTAATATGGAATAAGAGGTCCTGACATATTATTAACTAAATGACTGTGGGCCTTACCAATAAACACTTCTAGTTCCGACCTTAGATTTTAGTAATTCAGAAAAGTGTTAAGTAATTTTTATTTCCCTTAAAAGAATTGCAATTGTGAGCCTCCGGAAATTTAAAGTCCTGACTAAAATTTGTTATTAGTTCTACGGCGCTGTATGATTAAAAGAATATGCATAGTCTCCTTTGATTCATTATTCTTTGTAAAATTTTTGAGCTTTATCTTTTGATCGTATGCAGATCTTTATCGACAGGCGCACTGGTTAAGAGGGAAGATATAAAAGTATAAACCTCGTTGTAGATAGCATTTTTGTTCGTCGATCCAATCCGGACATTAATATATGGAGAAACTACATGGAGTACTGGAAAGAATAGATCCTTGGGGTAGTCTTGCAATGGTACACAGTCTTCTAAAATCCGAATTGATCTTTGTTAAGGAAAGCTTTGGATTCATCCGCAGAGATGATGTGGTAGCCCAAAAGTTTTTTTTTTTTCGGTGGCTCTTTTCCAGGCCCAGTCTTTGAGATGTTCACTGGTATGCCTCTCGATTCGCTATGTTTTTTGATTGCTTGCCTATAAGTGGGTTATATAGCTCAATAAGTCTGTTGAGCCTGTTGAGTCTGTTGTTTAGTAATCGGTGGTTTGTGTTTTCACATTTATTGCCTTTTCAGTTGTACAGTACTTTGATTGTAGGCGTAGTGGCTTAGTGTATAGTGTGTTGGACTACTAAGCGAGGGGTCGAGGTTCGAAACCCGTAAGAACCCAAATTCCAACCCAGGGGTTTTTTCCACTGCGCCGCCTCTCACGAACGTCTGACAAACATTCGAGAGTATAACTGTCTTGAAAGCGCTCCTCAATTAGCCGTTTGGGGTCGGCATTAAATTGTAGATCCCTTCCATTCGTTCTAAAACAGAAAAACGCACACAAAACGAATGCCTGTGAGAAGCTTGGCCTAGAGTCTCTACGCATCTGTTTCGCAAACTATTTTTTTTTTTACTTTGATTGATGTTTTTGGTTTGGAATATTCCCTCTAGTAGCTGTACCCGCCCGGATTTGCTCGTACCACCTATCTGCTTCAAAAGTACTCTATCTTTTAAGCTCGAAGCAGTCATACGCATCTACAAAATTTCATTGAAATCAGGTGAGTGGTTTCGGAGATCGACAACAATACAAGTGGGTTCAAAAGTTAAGACTGTTTAAACCTAAAATAAAACAATAAAAACGAAACAAAAGAAGAATCATGAAAATTGGCCCAGTGGTTATCGAGTTATATCGTCATCGAGTTTAAAACCGAAAGAATTGTAGGTATAATATTGAAGATTATTATTGAAGACAATTGAATTGAACTCTAAAAACGGGATATCCGCCTACAGCGCCACATGTTGAGAATTTTCCGATTTTATTTTTTTTTTCTAAACCATCTCTGATTCAAGACGAACAAAATAAAACAAAAATCATTCAAATCGGTTAAGCCGTTCTGGAGCCTTTACCCGACTAACGCACAGCAATTTATTTTTACATGCGTATATAGAGAAGAGATAGAGATTTAAGTTTTACAGAGATTTTTTGAGATTCTCCGTCGATTTCCCCTTCTTCACATAAAAAACGCCAAAGTTAGCGCTTTTCCCCTTCAGCTGGGATCACTGCTCTTGAAGTTCTTGAAGCTCTTGTGACCTGCACACATGTAGATAGTCATTTTTAACAACGCTCAATAGTTGAGCAATTCGAAGGTGAGATAACAAGGAAACTTACCACAAAGTTCAGCATATCCAAAAAGTTGCAAAGCCTCTCACTGTCTCACACAACCCAAATACGAACATTCCGCATTCAGGGATAATATACATCTGACACTGACATCCTAAGTCCAACTTGCCAGTGTGCGCACAACCAATAAATCCACCCACTACCAGGATTATGAAAATTATTAAAATAAATCCTTAGAGCTGGGTTGGTTGGCTGGCTTTCTAAAAGACGTATTACCATCGAACTTAATAAACTTTTCAATTTAACTGAACACACAAACTTTTCCATTTTCCATTTTGCAGGATTTACAGCGAGTGTCAGGATCACGCGGAACACACCAAGCACAGCCATAGTCTGCAAACTCTTGAGGGCATTCGGTTCATCGTCCGTTATAAGTTAATATCTCCGAACATTGATTTTGTTCATAATATGACGGTGGCAATGCTTTCCTTTCAATTTACTTTATCCATTTGGGGACAATTTCAATCCGGTTGATTTCGATTGCGTTCGGGGCGTGATTTCTGTGGTAACAGCGCCCGTGTGTATGTGTGTGTGTGTGTGGATAAGAATTCATTTATTATTTAGCGGAAAGTGTTGGCAAAGTTTTGGGTGGTCACATTATAGGAAGTTTCCTGCTTCAGGAAAATCAATTTATTTCTAAGAGGACATCGTATATAATACGGAGTATGATTTTGTCGCCAGGGAATCCCTATTCCCTATAAGGTTTCGTTCAAAAATGCACACTTCTTCTCTCTAAACTATTGTTATAGCCTGGTATATCCGTGTGTGTATATATAGTATAGACGAAAGACGACTCTGTTCTGGATATTTGTATTGTAGAACAGGAAAATTACCAAATTCTATTTATTTCTGTGAAACTCTTTTGGGAAAGTTTGCGCTGAAGTGCGGAATTAGGTTAGCAATTGTGTTGGGAATATTTCGTTTTATGAAAATTTCCATTGTTAATTGAATGAAAGTGATTTTGGGCTCTTTTCATTTTTGTACCAGTTTTAGTGTCTATGCCCATGGAATTGGAAAAGTTAAATGAAATGGATTATTTTCGCTTGTGTTTTCATTGGACTTTTGAGTGGTGTAAGGTTCTTTCTAATTGAAAAGGTAGGCTTCGGTATTGCTGTGAGGACTATTCAAATATTTTGTTCCTTTAAGGATAATCAATCAAAATTAACATGAAAGAAGAGGATTTCCTCAGATTACAACTTTTAATTTTACTTTTCAATTCGCATAGCAAAAGCAAACGAAATCGGTAGTTAGCGAAGTTGGGTGCAGTTCCCTCTTGGTGTTGTGGGTGCGTTGACTAGGTATCTGTTCTGCTATAAATATTTTGAACGTTACAAACCATGAATGGTGGTTTAACAAAAGTTTACATTTGTTAATCTAGATTATTCGCTCTTGTCTGTAGCCTTAGGATTTAAGACCTATCCTCGTCGGGATTTTTTTTAATTTCAAAGTTAATCTCAAAAATGTTCATTCCCTATTTTTTTTTATTTATTTAGTAGATACGATTCTTAAAAAAATCGTTAGCCATCTACTAAGGCTACATTTTCCCACTCCGTACCAACATGATGCATACAAGACTTAGACGCACCCTTTCCATTGTGGCGAGCCTTTCTAAGGCTCCCAAAGCTAGTCTTAGCTAACTTAAAGTTTAGTTAAAGGCTAAGACGGAATAATAGATATGTTTAACGCACCGGTCTTGAAGGGCTTCTAGAGCTTCTCACATTTTCGTCAAGACATCGGGTCTATCACAGAATCCGTCGTATTCGGAATTTTGCTACGAACCCCGAAAGAACTGTCAAAGAATCCGTCGTAGGGTACATTTTTTGCTTTCGAAATGAGTAGAACGTGGTATATTCAGTGATACCACTTTCTACGAATTTCAAAATTCCCCTACGACGGATTCTGTAACAGTTCTTTCGGGGTTCGTAGCAATATTCCGAACACGACGGATTCTGTGATAGACCCGGATAAGACTTAGTGAGCGGTTTTTCCCTTTCGAGAACTTCCCTCTAGACTGTATACTTAAACGGAGAAGCTTATAGGAACATTGGCGTCATTCCTGTTGTGAGCAAGTCGCCATTTCTTCTGATGCATAAAATCGGACCGGCACACCGTCTTCATTTTGGATTCAGCCATTCATATTAGTATGTAGGAAGAAATAGCACACTGGGTTTGAAAAACAAGCCCCAGACATCAGGCTATTACCAGCGGCAACCGCGCCCTTGTAATAGATCCTTAGAATACCTTATTTTAAGACCGTCAATCCTATTCAGTCACTACCCATCCCATAGGGTCTTTGTACCTCTTTGTGCTGACTTTATGCCCAGAGAAAGAGGTCATGACCAACTGTCTTTCTGCAGTGAACTGTCCCGAAGCTGTTGGCATCAATTTGTAGTCGATGACGATCACCCTCGCCGGTCTAGACACTCCAAAAACTAGTAATAAAATAGCATCGCAGAACGCCGACTTTCTGTACGTTTCCTATTAAAAATAAACGCCCTCTGTATTTAAAAATGTAAACCAAATAACAAAACAGTTTTGTTTGCAATTTGAAATGCTATATCATTGCATACCGTAAGGCGCTATATTTTGTATTCTCGTTTATTCAACAGTGGGGTGGGGACTCCAATCCGTAGCTACCCACTATAGAATTATAAAACAAATCCCCAGCTTCAACGTTTCTAACTTCGCATAAAAAAGAAAAAATCCCCCAAATCTTCCAACCCAGAAGCTCAAGCTTCAAGATCGCAACTGTCGCTCCTATTATTATATTTCCAACACTCTGGCATACAAATAAAGCGCACCTAAAAATACAAACGTTGTTTTTACAAAAAGTACCATCGACCATTCGAATCCACCATCGAAATCCAATCGAGTCCTTTAAAAACAAAACAAAAAAAGCGTCCTCATTAAGTCTAAACCACCAAAGCCGGTCACACACCAATATGTGATTAAAATTTACCAGCTTAAGCGCTAACTAGGTGATCATTTGGTTATGTTTTCTGTTCTGTCAACTCCTCCCTCTTATTATGAAAACTAACGGACGGATAAACGTGGGCACTGGGCATGTGTCACTAATCACCCCGACGAACGAACGGTTGCAAATCAAATTTCAAACAACAAATATACACGAAAGGGAAACGGCTCCAAATGGGATTAATCAATGCAGTTTACCTTTATTTGGTTTTCAGATTGATTGAACCAAACAAAACCACCATCATAGCATTTGTCAGTGCAGTGCATAGAGACGAATCCATTTACTTCCTCAGCTCCTTTGAGCGTTCAAATAAAACCCAACCGCACAATGAACCGATATACGATGGGGCGATGAACAGTTGTGTCCAATGTTTTCAAACAAAACAACTTTTATATACATATGCAGATATAAACTGGGACAGTCCATATTCGACAGTCGATGTGGACCGGTACCTACAACCTATACCTAAATCTAAAATTCAAGACCGATGGTTTTTGTATTGATTTACTAGTAGTAGGGTATACGAAAACAAAGTGGAGTGGTGATTGGAATTTGTCAGACCACCCTGTGTGTGATTTTTTTCCTCTGTAAGTTGATAATGGTTTTTAGATCACAAAGCAACAAATACAAAACGGAAGTCCATTTGTGGTACATTTTTGGTCATTTTCTCTTGCGAATTCCGTGCCATAAATATGAATGTTTGTTTGCTTTTCCTTTACACACCGCTATATAGATGTAGACATTTTGTACGTAGGTATATTGTGGGCAGTATTATGGCAACATCACTTTGGCGTTAAATTAACTTTTTATCTAATGAGGCGGAAACCCTAGCCAGGGGATATTTTCGAGGCCCAATTAGCTCTAATTGCGAACTCTGCAAATCTCCACCCCAACATTGTGAAAGCGAAATTTCGCTGAGCAAAGAAATCAATTCAACCGAAGGTTTACATTGCTCATTGCTTCGATATTAATTAGAGCAATTATAGTAAAAATCAAAAGCGGTTTTGGGGTTGAACCTACTGTACGGAACGAGAGCGCCATCAGCGAGATTGGCGGGTCGAGGAGGACGGGTAAAAAGTTGTACGTTGGGAAATATATATGTACAGTCAGGTGAGCTGGGGAGCAGGATTTTAATTAGACGTTGAATTACTATTAATAGGTGTTATTTAGCAACTTCCGACGGAGGGAGCAACCAGGTGGAAGATTGTGCTCAAACCTGGCAGTCGCGTTTGATGTCTTTATTAATTTTTCAGGAAGCTCAATTCATCGCAAAGAAAACTAAAATTGCCTACAGTTGGCACGACATGCCATAGTTGTCAATGACATTTTGACATATTCAAATGTCGCACAGATTGTACTGGTGTCATGTGCGGAACGCTGAGTAGATAGTAACTCTGTCCCAGAGTTTATATATGTAAAAAGATCATCACTGTCAAAGTAAAATTGACAATGTTGGCTTTTTGTATTAGGATACGACACGCATCACTTAAAACTACTCATCAGGTCCGTGGGGATTTTTCGGAAGCATAAAAGGGCTTAACAAGGAACAGCACCTGGTTTTCAGTTCATCGCAATTTGCCAGGTATAGTTTTACGGTTTCAAGTGTCAACTCACAGGTGTTTCTCATTGGGAAACGTTTGTGACTGGCAGGTTGTTTTCGTTCGTATGTTGCCTTCTTTTCGTCAACTTTGAAAGTGATTAAAAGGGGATTTGAATAATAGAAAAACCCGGCTTTCAGATTGATTGAACTAAACAAAACCACCATCATAGCATTTGGCAGTGCAGTACAGCGAAACGAATCCATTTCCTTCCTCAGCTCCTTTGAACGTTCAAATAAACAGCTCAGATAACCTGTGCGAATACTTTAGACAAATTCCGTCGTGGAAAACAATTGTAATGAGCCGACTAGGCGGTCAAACCTTCGGCCGTTCTAAGATTTGTTGCTCCAAGTCTTATCGTTGATGAATGGGCGGCTTTAGAAGTCACGGGTACCGAGACGGTTGGAAAGTCATGCTTAGGACACTTGTTTTCCCGAGGACCTTTTATAAAGTCCAGTCCTTGGTGGCATGGTCTTTGCCTCTGTCGGAACTCAAGCACATATCAAGCTTCTGTTTGCCTATATGAACTCTTAATGGGGATTTTCATAAATCATTCACTCACCAATCGAAACCTTGTCGATTTAGTAACAAATCCGCACCCAAAGTGACGCTTTTTTCTGTAGCATTATACGCCAAAGAAGCAAAACAGTGACTTACTTTCTCGAAGTCTTTTATGAAGCGTTCAAAGGCCTCAGCAAATCAGTCAACTACCCGCGGCCTGTGAATTACTTCCTTGATGCCGGAATTTTCTTCTTTGAATCACTCTAAGGCCTCCGCAAATCATTCAAATGCCCGTGGCCTTTTTCAGAATTCGAACATTCCACGTGGTGGTCCGAAAGGGCCGGTGTACTTTTGCTGTTTTACAGGGTTGTCAATAGTAGATCTTTTATGGTCCTAGATTTTGCTTTTAAGTAGTTGGGCTTATTATCCGACACCGAACTTGAAGGAAGAGGACCTTGCTTTCCTAGGACAGATCTCGTCGTCTACCTCGTCGTCAGTTCGCAGATAAAAATACAAGCTACAAGCTTTTCCCCTATATCACTTTAAAAATCATCACCTTACAATTTCTTGGCATTACTCACGTGAACTATTTGCCATTCTGACAGCTGACGACAACATCGATTGAATCTAACTCATTCAGCGGACGTCCCCCTTTTTCTCAGGAGCCCATGTTAGTCTTCTGAGACTCATTCAGGCAGTCATTTCCTACATAGCTGTGCTATTTTTAGACCCGCCCCTAGAAGTTTAGAAACTCTATTCCCATTCAGTTTCAGACTTTTCCCCATGAATACAACTCCCTAACCATCTCACTTCTTATTGCTAAATGCTTTTCCATTCGGTGACAATCAAGACTGACTTTTTATGCGATTTGTTTGCACGATTTATGCACCCCACCGTACACACGGAATTCTTTATTAAAAAAAAAAGCGCACGTCATAATAACATCGAGTGATTGAACCCCATATAATGAAGCGTGTCCTGACCGCAGACCGACACGCTTCCTGTTGTGGTAGCAAATATTTTTAAATTCCCATAATGCGGTATTCTTTCCAGCAGCGCATACACACTACCACAGTGACGGTGACCCCATCCCGAGCCGACAATTTATGGCGACTTTCTTCATGTGTTCCAACACCATGCCAAACATATGTACACACTAATAGAGACATCCAACTGCTGCGTATTCCGATCATAATCTGTAATTAAATTAATCACGATAAAGAAAGTTGTTCAAGTCGCAGAGTGTAGCACTTAATTTATTATTGAACCTAATTATAATTATTATTACTCACCACTAGCAGTAGCGGCGGATTTTTTTTCTTTTTTTTGTCGAGCTGAAAGTTATTTTTGTGGGCTGCGTGTTCGGCAGGCATTTCATGCCACAATATGTTGGCGGTAAATGCCAAAAGTAATTTGCTGTGGACGTTATGTTTAAATCGTTTGCTGTGGTATCCTTCAAAAGGGCATTTAAACGGCCGTTTTTACCCCGCACATGGGCATGGCAAAAAAAACAGAAAAACCAAAAGTGGCTACTTATGGCGGTTTTTGGATTCGTTAAAATATATTTTGGTATTTAATTAAGACATATAAAAAATCGGTAATTCTTATTTTATGTACACTCGGCACACTCTGGCAGTGAAGTGTGCAAAAACACGCAAGGATTACGAGCCAAATTACAGGTTGTCCTTTTTCGCAAACAAATTTATCATAACGTCCCTACGAGCATTATTTGGACAACAATTTTGTAGATGGTGCATGTGCGCTTTGCCTGAGGGGGGGGATGTATGTCCGAATCATGTGGTCGACTAACGAAACTGTCAACTTTTCGAAATGCTAATCAATCCACTGTCACTTCCGCCGTCGAACAGCCCTCGCTGTTCGTACATGTGCCATCTATTATCATGCTACAGTAGTGATATACTTAGGTACATCCTTTTTGTTGTATACGCAACGATTAACCAACATTTGCAGCTGTTTGGTAATGGTGTCTCTTAATTTTCAAGCTCTGCAACCATATGTCATCGTTGGAGCGCAACTGATTGTTGGAGGTTCATAGCTCCATGTTCGCATTACCGTGGCAGATGGAAAACAATTTGAAGGAAGGCTTTACTTTGCAGATATGGCACAGGGCCGCTCCGACGCGGACAAAATCAGCGTGACCGTTGTGCGACTAGAGTTGCAATTTGGCACTTTTTTTTTTCCTATGTTAGCCTTTTTTTTTAGTTCAAGAAAGCGCTTCAAAAATTGTTCAAATGCTGTTATTTCCAAATAAAAACCTTTAAAATGTAACTCACTTGCCTATCAGTATCACAATACTAAAGGGTTTTCGAATAAGAGGTGTTATTGTGGATGACCAACTATTTCGGTAGCTGTCACTTCTGAAGCTTTTATTCTTTGACATTTGACAAGTAGAAACGTCATTACTAAAAATAGAAAGATACACGCTTCAACAACGCATTGAAATTATTAAAATTCACTACAAAAATGGTGAAAATCTTGCAGTCACAGTTCGCAAAACTAAAGCATTTTTTGGTCGTCGTGATGCACCTTGTCGGACCGCAATACAGAAATTGGTGTAAAATTCGAGCTGTTGGGTGAAGTTAGTGATGTGAAGAATAAAACCCGTGCACGTCGCTCAAGAACAACTGAGAATACTGCTGCTGTAGCCCAAAGTGTTGAAGAAAACCCAGGTTTGTCCATTCCTCGTCGTTCTTTGGAATTGGGCATTCCACAAACGTCATTACACCGCATTTTGCATAAAGACTTGGGTCTTAAGGCTTATAAAGTTCAGTTAACACAAGAACTCAAGCCGGCCGATCATCAACAACGTCGTGTCTTTGCTGACTGGGTCCTTGAAATGCATGAAAATGATCCGGAATTCCATCGAAAAATCATCTTGAGGCCCATTTCCACCTCGATGGCTACGTCAACATGCAAAATTGTCGCATCTGGGGCTCGGAAAACCCAAGAGTTATTGTTGAGAAGCCTCTCCATCCTCAACGTATGACTGTTTGGTGCGGTTTATGTTCCGACGGGGTCATTTGACGTTACTTTTTCGAAAATGAGGTTGGATCAACAGTTACGGTGAATGGATTGCGCTATCGAGAAATGATTAATGATTTTTTATGGTCGGAGTTGGATGGTATTGATCTGGACAATGTTTACTTTCAACAAGACGGCGCTACGTGCCACACAAGCGACGAAACCATTGATCTTTTACAAGAAAAGTTTCCGGACCGTGTTATCTCTCGATGAGGTGATCACAATTGGCCACCGAGATCTTGAGATCTTGTGATCTTGCGACTTCTTCCTTTGGGGCCACGTAAAAGATAAGGTCTACGCAAACAGCCCAGAGTCGATTCAAGACCTCGAAGATAAATTCGTGAGGCTATCGAGGACATAGGGCAGCCACTTTGCGATTTGGTTATGGAAAATTTCATGAAAAGGATATGGTCCTTTTGCGTGCTCGTGTTGGCCAGTTGGCTGATGTTGTTTTCTATTATTAACGGCATACCTTCCTCTTTATTATGAAATAAACATCCGATCATTCATATAAAAAAATGGCATTTTTCTTTGAATACCAAAATAACACCTCTTATTTGGAAAACCCTTTACTATAGTGTTTAGCGAGGCAATGCTGTTAAATATCGTTCAAAAATTCGAAACTTGCAGAATAGCTTTAGAAATGACACTCTTCTTTGTCATTGGCCCTTTTTCTTGCGACTTTTCAGAATTCTGCAGCGCTCACCTTACGGACTGCATCAAAAGGGAATGAGCGGATTTAGGTTCTCACAAAGTTCTATACCGAGACGGTTATAGGTTTCGCGAACGTATTTGCGTTAATTTCCCTTAGGAACCTACAAAATATACACAACTCTTTCTTTCAGAGCTTGACGTTGCAGTATGGTGGTTAAAAATGTACGCTTTAAAATGTACATGAACAAAAATAAGTTTCGGACCAATGCTTCTTATAACTGAAGGCACTCAGTGGAACTGGAGACATGCAACGTTGAGTGTACGTACCAGCTTCACAAAACATGTAGTCAGTAAATTACAGCTTAAAAAAAATTGTTTGGTTAAAAAAACAACTGCCAATGAACTTTTGACAGGAACCAAAAATTCCAAGCCAGATCGCAAGGACTTTAAAAATTTTTTCGGTCCCATTTCGGTATATAAAAAAGTTATCCCAGGGTAGGATGGCGTAGACCGCAACCCCATCGAAAACACAACAAGTCCTCATAACAACAGTAACTTTCCAGTTTTGATTTATGCAGTTCAGCGACATAATAGATTCAAGATGGAGTTGCTTTCGCATACCTACACAAAAATATATTCAGTTCCCATTGTGTCGATTTGTCATATATACAAGTGGGATGCGGCACACAATGATCTCAAAATGGCCAAACTATATACGTCCCGTTCGACTATTTGCATATTCACCTAAACAATACCTTGTCTTGCAACATTTTACGAAAGACCGACTCAACAATGCAAATTGAACAAACCTACTTAGACATTTTGCTAAATAGAAAGTCAGCAACATGGCCAAATCCCGCATCCTGTTCGTATGGCTTGCTGTGTTCTTCCATTCATTTCGAGTTGTCACCGTAATCTGGAATTCTATTTGCTGATTTGTTTGCGGAAATCTTGAGAGAATTTACTTCTCTTCATATAAACTTTGGCGATAAATCAACGAAGAATAAACAACCATTTGTGCAAATAATTTGTTTTTCTTTTTCTCACAGCCATTCATACATTTATGTAGGAGCAGGAGGTAGAGGTAGGAGCGAAACATAAAAATACCGATTGAAGTTTACCTTCCGATAGAGAGAATTGACTACTTGAAAGTTTTTCCCCTTAGCGGTGAGGGTGTCTCTTCAGGTTTGATGTACCCGTTCCCGTACCCGTACCCGGCTTGTGCTGTGTACAGATTCGAGTAAGCAATACTGCAGATTGCTCGAATACATGTGTTTGTCAATACCAACATGCAGATATTTTTCAAGAATACTTCCAAACGATTTATATGCAAAGAAGCCATTCGGAGCGGAATGAAAGAAAAAGAGGAAAAACGACAAAAATATAGAAAGAACTTTAAACGACTTTAGTGCGGGCTCGGATCGAACCGAATGTAATATTATGGATAATGCTGAGGGAAGACATTCGACATTCGACATAACGAAGCAAACAAAAAAGTGTGGGAGCGATTTTCTGGAACACCGATGGTAATTCCGTCTCTGTGTCGTATGATTGAGTGTATTCACTTATGATTTTGAACTTCACTACCACAGACCGCAGTTAATCCACGTTTGACATAAGAGAAGTCTGCAAATGAAATGTCAAGGGGATGACAGTGAATGTCATCGAGTTTGGTATGCTGAGTGTGATTTACTTGGTTTGACGCAGCGAATCTGCTTCCTTCGTTCGAATCCAATTTTGCTCTCCTTGTTTCCATGCAGTGGCAACACGAATCGAGTGCAGGGATTACTAACTTAAGGCAAGACAAAACTATAAGTTTGAGCAAGGTGTACGGTGAAGGCAACTAAACTATGCTGTTGTTCCTTTTGTTCATTGTTAATATTAAGTAAATGTTAAACTAATGAAATGTTTTGTCGATTAACTTGAATAAAACTCAGGAGTAAGATTTAAAAAAAAAGGCAACAAAAATTAATTCTTTTAATACAGACACAGGGTGGCACGATGCATTGTTCATCGGTTCAAGTTAGTGTTCCAATGATTTTCATAGGAAAGTATGCAGTGGTCTGGATTACAGTCGGACCTGCTTATTTGAAACTCGTTTAATTGAAAACCCCGCTTATTTATGAAAAATGTAATTTGTCCCGTGTACTTTTTTTCAGTTATCCGAAGTCCGTTTAAATGAAAAACCCGGTTAATTGAAACTAAAGTAACGATTTTTTCCCATTTCATTTAATCGGGTTCGACTCTATTCGATTGGGCGCTCTCAGAGCACTTTTTATGTTCGCTTGGTACAATCTTTTTTTAGATTTCAAAGCACTTTTGCGAATCTAGATTTTTTTCTCAGATTTCCTTCCAATACAAGTGCGTTTGAGTTTGAAAATTGGTGGTCAATTCTCGTTCTGTGAAAGAGTGAATCGAATAAATCGTTTTCACATTCGCTTTCACGCATAGCTTTCGTTTTTTCGATTCACTTTGTACCTACTTAAATGCGATTCTCGTTCTACTCGTTCTGTGAAAGAGTGAATCGAATAAATCGTTTTCACATTCGCTTTCACGCATTGCTTTCGTTTTTTCGATTCACTTTGTACCTACTTAAATGCGATTCTCGTTCAATAAGTGAAAATACGTGGTGAATTAATTCAATACCGCACATTGTGTTGTATGAAAGAGGGTTCTCAATCTTCAAACTCTTACTAAAAATGGAACCGTGAAAACAAATTAATCATATGAACATTTTTGACGTTCGGTTTCACCTTTTCATAGAACGATAATCGAAATTGTGGTGAAATGGTGAAAACATTTTCGTTTCACTTTTTCACTGAACGAGAATTGACCCCATGGTGGAGTTTATTTAAATTTTAGTCAAGTTTTTCTACTGCAAAGAAAGGCATTGCATCGTGTGAATCTATTTTTGTAAGTTATTTATGTATAAATATTTAGAAATCACAATCGGGACTCAAATTTCGAATGTTTTAATATACAATGAATGACAAACGCTATGTAATGGAAAACGCTTTGGAAAGTGTCGAAAGTGTAGCACACATTCGAATCGCGCATGAATATCAACACAAAAGAGAGCAAGTGACATTTTTATGTTCGATTAGACACGCGAAATCTGAAATCTGAGAGTGAATCTAAAGAGCCCAATCGAATACTTAATTATATTCATGCGGGAGCGGACAGTGATGCCAGATTACAAATTATACATAATTATCTTCATTTTTCAAAATTTTTTTGCTAAAATGTACATGCACAAGACTTTTTACCTCAAATTCATCGTAATCGTATGGTTTGAATACCTATACTGAAACAGTTGAAAGTTTTAATCTTTACAAAGTATTATCTTGATAGCTAAAAGCAATGAAATTATAAATAAACTAGCGGATCCCGGCGTGCTTCGCTAGGCATGGATATTATTATAGAATCAAATTCATTGGTTTATTTTATTTCATTTTTATTTGGACACAATCAGATGTTGACATAACTCACGAACGCGTTGACCAATTTCGTTCAAACTTTAGATAAACCAACTACACGACCATGCAAACAGACCCTAAAAATTTGATCGAATTCGGTTTGACCGTTCGTGAGTGATAAAGTCACAATGCTTTTGCAACTCTCTTTTATACATTAGAGAAGAGAAGAGATTCATAAATAAAGATCTTCAAAAATAACATTAATTTAAGAGCAATACTTCTTTTATCGATATCTATGTAAGTATATATCTTGCCAACTATAGTTTTGTCGAAAAAATAAGTATAAGTTTTCAAAATTGTGTTTTATTTTATTTTATTTATTTCTTTCCTTTCATATTTTGAATAAATCTTGGAAAAAAAGATTTTTTTGTTTCGGAATAACAAGTTTTTCAGATATTTCATCGGGGAACAGTGGCGGCGGGCTCTTAAAGTTATGAAATCGTATTATTCTTTCCAGCTAACACATTTTAGGTAGACGCATTCAGGTTAGATTCTGTAAGGCGAAACGATGAGCTGAGCATCCACCTTCGAATCTCCCGCACCAGCTGATTAGTTCGAAAGCACCCTGTTAGCGTGTGCATTTTAAGACGCTCTCATGATTGGATTTTGATTGACGTTTCAAGTATGCATTGGGCATCACCTTCACAGTGCGATCTATACTGAGCTGATCTATCTATAGAAGGCTATCAGGTTTTTCCCTGGAAAATAAAAGTTACATCTTAATGTTTTTCGGCGAACGTCTGACGAATATTCGAGAGCAGGTCTAGGTATAATGGATTCTCCAAACGGTTTGAAATAAAAAAGGTCGATTTTGTTTAAAACATAAAGGCAAAAGCTTTCAAGGGATCAAGAGTTCTGACATCTGCATTGATTTTATGTTTAAATGGGCGAATCGGTCTGCCTTCTCGTCTCCAACCTGAAATTGAAGTGTTTCTACATTGCGTTTGTATAATGCGCTCCTCAAAACAGTGCACCCAAAAGACCGGTACAACTGACAGTAAGGATGCTGTAGAGCGTCGGAAAAGGTCTTTTCAACCTTTAGATCAAAATACTTGGAAAGACCAGAAAAGTGAGAAAACTGTAATAAAGATTCGTCTTCTGACTTGATCCTAGAGAAGCATTCCCTAAAGCCTTGGGAAGTCTTGCCCAGACTATTTTACCTTAGAATATTTATTGGCCACTATCTCTGCTCCTGTAAAGCGCGCTTTCATGACCGTTCATAAAAGAAATCTTCTTGACAGGACATTTTTTTATTTTACCGCCTTCACCTGCAGAAGCCATATCTGCAGGTAAGGGCGGTTGCCTCAGGCCATAAGGACACCTTCATCTTTTCATCTCACAATGTTTAGGGTTTCTTGTCTGCTGTTGATTTTCGTTTTATTCATCTTGTTCGTAGTAACCTCACTTTATGAAGTTACTAGACAAAAATAAGAAAAAAAAAAAAAACTGAATTCAGTTGAAAAAAAAAAAAACAACTTCCGTCGCCGCGTCCATTCATTCATATTGTCGGAAATGAACGTGTGTGTGTGTGTTTTTTGTGCAATATCTGCTTTTGGGTCTTCAAGTAGTATGTCAAGCGCAATAAGAAATACGTAAAATTCCTGAACTCAGCTGTTATTAAACACGTTCGAAATATAAAAGCGTCCCTCCACTTTATAGACGTTATGACATTTTCTGCAGGACATGTTCGCAATAAACTTTAATGGCTGCAAAAAAAGTGTCGTAAACATTTTACTTCTCCGATGCCGGCACCCATATACTCTATGGTTTGATGCTAAAATTGTCTGTATTTCATTTCAATTCTTGTCATTGCTTTAGTTTCTATCCCAACAGTGTATATCTGAACTGTTATAGAGGGCGAAATATCCTTTACAAATGCTACTGACACGTTCAGTTTTTAATTTAACACGAATGTCGTTGCAAAAATATTCTCTTCGGGCATTTGCTAAGAGCTAAGTGCATGCAAGTCAAGTGCACTTATTGCAATCGAGTCTTATTCTTCTTCTCAGTTGTGGCCCTGAGTGTTGCCAAACAAAATGATTGCGCATCCAGGAATTATATTGAATTGTATTGAGTTTGTAACGGCGATTTGAGATCGCAAGCAATTTGCGGGAGTGTTCAGAATTTTGACGGGACTCCGACTCGGTTAGTGGGGGATGATGGTGGCGTTGCTAATTTAGCAGCTGTGGATTTCTGAAAGTATTAGCTGTAAGGAGATCTTTCAGCATTAATGCTGTGGTTGTAAATATTTTTACTGGCAATTTCTTGACAAACTTTTGTTAACAACTACGAAAATGCAGCACGGCTTTCAACGTCTCTTAAGTATTCAAAGATTGGTGGTTATTACTAAGTTCAAACAAGCTGTAATCGCCTGAACAATTATTGACGGCGAATCGGAGTGACAGGCTCACTTCCTGTCAGGGGAGATATTCGTTACTAGTTTTTAGAGAATTGACAATTTAAAGGACTACTGGGGTAAATTTCAAAGGTAGTTGTTGTTTGAACAATAAATTAACAATTTTCTATGGTTGCAAAGTTGATTGAAAATACGTCTAACTATTCACAACAGAAATTTGTTTTAATTCAATATGATGGGTGTGTTCAGATCAGACGAAGACGACCACCTTATGCTGTTTTAGAGCTTTAGTCTGTAGTTGGATGTTGTTAATTTTAGGAAGGAATTGTTAAGAACTTGTGGGTGATGGTTTTCTTTTATTAGGATTAAATTAAAGGGAGAAGTTACAATTTTAAATGAATAGAAGATTAAAATGTAATTTCCCACGTTGTTCTCTGCTTGCCCAAACTGTCAGCCTACCAAACGTCAAGTGCTGTCAAAAGCATAGGGCAAATTGTATTCCGACTCCCAATCACGCGTTCAGGAGTGTAGATAACTCGTAACAGTATAGAGGTCACTTACTTTTTTCTTCTTAAATTGAAAGAAAGGGAACAAACTTACTTTATATTATACAACCGTGGAACGTTTTCCCATCAATGACGTGGCATGTGTTTATACGTGCTTCTGAGACACTCTTGGTTTCCTTAAGGGTGAACTTTTACTGATGCCCTATGACAAGACTACAAGCGGTTGATTTAGGATTTCCTGCAACTTCTTTAAAATGTTTGCCTTAAGCTAAGTTAAGTGAACGATTGGGTTCCAGGAACCTTTACACTATGGCAACACCGCTGCATATGGGTTGTTGTCTCCAGCTAAACCGAGTAAAATTTGTTGACGCTGATTCGATGACAGAAAACATGATGTTGATGAATGTATGGCAGGTGACCAACAAAGATTTCTGCGCTCTTTAAGAAAATGTATAGGACCTTCTAAAGGAAATTATGAAATGAATTGTAATTGCTCCAGAAGTCATATGTTCTGCGAATTGGGAAAGTCGCTTCAACGTGATAAGTTAACACAGCCACATTTTGTATGTGTTGAAATGAAAAATAAAGAAGAATAGAAATGAAGGCAGAGAAGACCTGATCTAGGGCCGAATTACCTCATCCGTGAGCGAGCCATACGTCACTGAATTTTGTGGATTTTACAAGCAAAACAATAATAAATTCAGTCACGTATTACTCGATCATGGATGCTGTAATTCAACACCTGATCTGACATTGAACGCTCTGTAAATAAATGCCAATAATTAGGAGTGAAGATTGAAGCTCTTTTCTGATTTCGTAGATGTGCAAAAATCCAAAATCGTGGGTATATGTCGCCATTAAGCCTGGTAAAATTAAGTTATGAATTCCCCGTAAAAAACAGGTCGCCATAAATTACCATAGAAACGTATTCAAATATAAATCATCTTAGATTAGAACCTATTTTCGAAGGAATGAAATTTAGCTCTCCCTAAAAGTAGACAACTGTATAATTTTCTTTCAAAGATGTTAGGAAGGTATCTCATATGGAAAATATGATTAAGACTTATTTTCACAGGGCGTATTTTTTCGATATCTAGATGTCACTTTGTCGTTCATAAAAAACACGAAAAATATCGAAAATTGTGGTACGTTTTTAAGTATTAAATATTTAAAAAGTGATGGTTGATTTTCGACCACAAGCGAGACTAGTATTAATAAATAGACCATACTCGTCTCACGTTTTATGTGGTTGTTTTTTTCTGGAGAAGAAGGATAATGGTAGATCGCTAGGACCCTTTGGTTAATAATTCTATTTAACATTTTATAAACATCTTTTAAACGGCCATACCACTTACCACTGGGATGTGGATTGGCGTCGCATCCCATCACAATTTATATTCCTTTCAAGGACTTTACCGCAATAAAAATTTTTATTTTCGATTCTAAGTTTTAGTAGTTCACAGTGGCTTTACTTTCCATATACAAATTTTGCAATTGTGTGCTTCCGTAATAATTTAAAGCTGAGGCTAAAATTTGTTATTTAATTAATTTTAGTGCCGAAATAACACCTACCTGTCAAAAAGCTGCGTTAGCATTAAACCAATGTCCGCCTTCCCTGAGAGACATTTTTACAAAAAAGAGTTCAAGTTTGGTTATCCATAGCCCCTGTAATCAGCTTTCGTAACCTGGCCAGCTTATACGTCTAATCAAAACCAGTCAGTTGGCTTACCACCTCTCGCTCTGTCGTCGCCTTGAAAAGTGTGCAACATTAAAGTTTGGTCACCGGATTCATTCGCTTACATTTTAAATGAGCGCAGACAAGAAAAAAAAAAAAAAAAACATAAATCATACTTAAGAATAAATTATTTGCTCAATGATTTAAATTATTCAACCCTCGCTAGTCAAATTTATACGTTTTCTTTTATTTGGCGCTCCATACACATATCAATATCTCTAACGACCGCACGTCCTTCTCGGTTATATGGTGTTATCGTGTTATCCTTGGGAAGTATATAGTTCCCCACCAAGAATAACGTGAGTACACGTTCAACCTTGCTGTGTGCTAAGCGTCATGACGTTAATCTGAAATGTGTTCAGTTTTATGGCGATTGCATTGTGGACTGTGTGGACTGGAATATCGCACCAGGAGTGCGGAACAGCATAGCAATCCTTGCGGCATACTCGTAGATAGTGCGGCTTTCGCGAGCACTTTGCAGTTTTAAATTTAACTCCTCTTTGCAGTGGCTCTGCGTGCAAACGATGCTTTAAAAGCTATTGTGGCCACACTAAAGTAATTTAATTCTGAAAATGTTTGCCATGTTGGTTAATCGATTCCTGCTCAGCTGCAGGTAATTCGTATGCAAATCCACTCGACCCCCTATCGCTGTGTGGTGTTGGTGTGGCGGGTAAGTAAGAGAATGAGAATTTCTTTTTTTGTCCTTTCTTGAATTCTATGTAACGAGAGAGTTTCCGTGTTGGTAATGCCGTGGCGTGACCGGCTGTAGGTTTATCATTGATTTAGCGAAGACAATGGCCACGTTCACACTGTTGGACACTTCTTGCTAGCGGGATGATTTTTTCTTCTTTCGAACCTAACTGGTTGGCAGTGTTGTGCCGGAAAATTGCCTCCTGTACGGTTACAGGTAATGGGAGGAATCGCCATTTTACGGTTAAGCTTTGGGTCTGCAATGTGAGTACCTATAACCCCTCTAATAGAGGGGACTAGCAGCACAAATGCAGTTAGTGAAGGTGGCTGAGCATCGGTTCGGGATCTCCCAAAAAAAATTTTTTTTTTTTTTTTGTTTTATAATAGACACAGCTGCGCTAATTGTTTGGCTTACCCCGGGTGGATGTATATTTTTTTAATCGGAATACCTAGTACCCACCCCGCGTACCAACACCTACCCTTTTGTTGACGGCGACAACGTTCCGCACAGAAATCTTAGCCATCATTATACACACGGGATAATTAAGTTTCATTTCGGCCGCAGGCTGTCGAAAAATCAAAATTAAGAGAAGCAACTGTGCACAGTGAAAAGGACGAAACTCTACGTTCATGTTCGTATAGGCGGATTTTGTGCTAAAGGATATTCAAACGAGTTTTCTAACACTGTATATATGCTCGGCACTGCATAGACAAAGGAAAAACTTGTGAATTTTCCATTATGATTTATGAAAGCTTAGCCAGGAGTTTCTTTGTTCTCGTGTACATACAGTATGTTTTCCTTACATCCGCCGCTTGTTGTTTTAGGGCTTTTGCTGTATGGACCTAAATTATTGGAGCCACTGCACATGGAATTCCCAACACAATGCTGTAGAAATGGACCACTGGGAGCTGCTATCGTTCGACTGCAATGTGTCAGTATTGTGGCTTCGACATCGTTTGTTTTCCTATCAGTTATCCGGTGCTCAATTGAATCACTTTGGGAATTCCTCTATATATACGAGCTGATGTAGGTTTGTGCTATTTCGTTTCTCATTTCTTTCCATCGGCAATGGGTATAGTTTTATAGTGCTGCTATGCGGATTAATTCGTCCTTTTTTTTTTTCTTTTTTCTCGACACTATCTTGAATGGAGTCGGGCGTCGGGGTATTGTTGTTCCATTACTTTAAGTTCTACCGCGGTAGATATATGGGAGTAAGATTGACTTAATAGGACATTGGAGATTTTTCTAGACAATGTTTATGAGCTGTTGGGGAGGACTATTATTTTGACTTGCAAACATTTTGGTTGGAATAGAGAAAGGCCCTATCAATTAATGATCAGATAGTTTGAAGATCGGATCAATCTGACAGCTGTGGAAAAAATTCACTTTTTTATCATTCAAGAAGTGAACTGTGCTTTACTCCGAGAATTGGCTAAATCTACCAAGCAACGGCTTAGCACAGCATCTGTCTTTAAAAATGCTAGATAGGGAGTTTAGCACGCCTAAGTTTACTCTGTTGTTAAATTCAAACTGTTGGGTTTCTAAATGCTATTAAAACTTCTCTCCAACGAGCACATTTAAAGCCTGGTTCATTTAAAAACACGTATATAAGTTTAGGGAACATGACAGTTTTAATCGGAATAGAACTACGCCACTCCTGCATTCTGAGAAACAAAATCATACACGACCTTGACAAGAACTTAAAAGTCTTCATATCTGACAAACTGACACAAGAAATCTTAAGCGCTGAACTGGTCAGTCCAATAACAGTTATTTTATATACGAAGAAGTTAATTGGCACAATACCCTGAGGCGGCATTCTGTAAGGCGAAAACGTTTAAACGTTTTCGTGCCCACGAACGGTTTACTTCATGTCATATCGAAAACGAAAGAAATTCTCATGGCCGCGAAAAAAATAAACGAACACTTTTTCTTTGACGTTTTCACTTTTCTTGCTTCATGTAACCTTAAAAACGAACAGTCAAAGAGACAGAGTCTCCACGACAGAAAACAAACGACAGCTATTTTCTTGACGTTTATCATTTTCCTATTTATTCTTTTTGAATTTTGTGGTTTTAAGATTGTGCTGAATATTGTATTTGAAATGCTGGCAAACTATTATTTGTTGACCAGCGATAGTGACGAAAGTCGAGTTGGAAATGAACATGTGAAGTTAAAAGTAAGAAAAAGGCAGCGGAATAGTTCGAATCCTCTCATGAAACTCATGACTGAGTACTTAGTTGACAGTCCGCATATATGTGGTTGACGTAGGAAAAGTGAGGTTACCAACCGATCTTGTTTTTGCGTTCATGCTACAAGCAGTGTGACCTCAATATTTGAAATTATATGCTTAGTTCAGCAATATGGCCTGGGGTTTTTTTTTTGTATAAAAAAGCGCTTAAAATCAAGCTAAATATTTTTTTAAATCGAAACCTGCTAAAAATCCAAAAACTTAATAAGAAATCTGTTTTTTAGAAAAAAATAAGATATAATAACATTAAATAAAGTGTGTTTGGAAAGTTGATTGCAATTGCAATTCCAAGCTTGCTGAATTCGTTGAATGTCTGTGTTCACTGTCAACTGAGAATTGCTTTTTCAGACTAAGGTTCGTCTGCTTTGATTTTATTTCACAAATTGCCTAAACCAAAATCCCGCTAAAAAAATGATTGCATGATTTGAAAAAAAGGAGGCTAAAAATAAAATAAAAAAGAGGAAATATACTAAATTGGTCACACTGGCTACAACTAGTCCACATCAATCTAGTCGACCTAAGATAACTAGATTTTCGAATGTGCCCGGTGACTCTCTACCGGACGCAATCTTGACTGTTACAGCTGTCCCTTTCCTTAATAGGACTTGCCCTAAATTCGTTGTCGTAGGTCGTAAAGCTAAGAATACACGACGTGCCATTTTTCGTGGCAAATTTTGACATGCTGAATTGCTGACGACACAAAAAATCCGCTCTTTCTATTGTCACTCGTGTGTCTCTCGTGAGAGTACGCTGCGACAGTCAGCGTCACCAGATTCTTGATAGGCGATCACACGTATAGTGACACATTTGGGACAAGTGCTTACGTCATAACGACGTCGGCATGTCAAAATTTGCCACAAAAAATGACACGTGTAATCTTAGCTTAGCTACCGCTTATTGTGAGTGACACATGAAAGCACGATGATGATGATTTCCCAAACGAAAAGTCAATTGCTCGTGTGGGTAGAGGTTCCTACTGTACCGATACTTGATGCTACCCCCACCGTCGATGATGGTGATTCTGCTGGCTTTTGTACTTGCATTATTGGGACAGTGTAACAGCTCGCAGTGCAGCTCGTTGTCGGTCGCAACTACCGCTATTTGGGAGCGACCGATCGATGGCGTTGACTAATTGCAGGTGTTGCACATTGTCATAGAGTTTGATGACCTACGCTTGACACCTCTTATGTGCGGTGCGATATGGTTATTGTTATTACGCGGCAGACAGTAACGAATGCCGCACTAGTTTCTTATAGGGTGATGTGAAGTGGTTTGGTCATAGGCAAATAGAGTGACATCTCCTTCTTATAGGCCACCCAAATCTCCATTGGTTGTTCAAGTGTCAACTGTCAACTGTCAACTTATGATATCGCGCCAAAAGTTCACTCAGCAGAACTCGCTACATTTCGAGTGTCCTGCTCCAAATATGTGCCCGTGCTGATTAAAGTCCCCCCGCTCTAGTTCACAACATAACATCTCTGTACTGGTTTTATTTCACTGACAGAAAATTGTATGCCTTCAAATAAACCACGTTACGATTCCAAGAACCACCAGTGTCAAGTCTGTAGCCAAGATTTTGAATTATACGGATAATTGCAATTCTGGGTCCCGTTCTACTTCACCGTGTCATCGTATTTAATTACAACTTCAATTTGTGCACAATATTGATTCAGGCTCAACACGAAAACCTACATCTTTTCAATTTCTCTCCCTTGCTGCCAGTTCGAGGAACGTAAATAATTCCGTACCTGAATAGACTCATAAATACATTTTTTTTTTTTTTTTCTGATTTGTAGCAGGACTGATTCTATACACACTTCAAATACAAAAAAAAAATATTCTCGGAAGGTGTTTAGGTACTTGTGCGGGATACTGCGCTCCCCTCAAGTGGGCGGTTTCTTTCACAGATGCGAGGGGAGCACATCTCATCTTCTTTGTGGTCCTTAATAACATCATTATGCTTTATTTACTTTTCGAATTTTCTTACAATAAATATGAAATGCTGGCGTAATTGGGGCAATCTATTGCCATGGAACTTAGTGCCAGATTTGAACTTGGGTATCTGTTCATTCAGACAGATATGACACTCTTGAAATAGAGATGTATTTGCTGGGTTAAAACTTGACAATGAGTCGGAAACTTTTTTGCAATAGTTGCTCAAAAGCACTAAGCTCACTTTAATAGTTTTATTTCTGCGAAATGTTTTAAATAATTTATGACTACTTTGTAAAACCGATGGTAGCCATTTTGTGAAATTACTTCTCTGCAATGGAGGACTTTCTTTAGCAAAAACTTGACAAACTCCGAGATTGTAAGTGCTCTTGAGATTTATTAACTTTTATTTTTGTCTATTTGCTATCGTGCTATTTATTCCTTCTCTCCTGTTGTTTGTAGGTATTTCGTCCTTTTTCCAAGTAGGTAGAAGTGAGAAAATTCAGCTGCATTGGTAGGGGTTGGCTCTTGTAGTTTTCTGTGCCCGCCTGAGGTGTGAAAGTACTTTTATTTGAACGCAGAAAGGAAACTGTGGTTAGTACTTGCGGTTGGGATTATTAAGCGCGAAGTTTTATCCCCCAGAAAGCACAGTCGGTGTTCCTAGGGTAGGAGAAAATTCCGTAACTGTCATCCCATGACAATTATACGATTCCTGATAAAACTGTTGTGGCGGGGCTATACCATATTACTTCGTGTAGAGGTATTTTTTCAGTACAGTCCCCACTTGACTCCTGTTCCCAATAGATGGCGACTCAAATTTCCCAAGTCAGTAACACACAATTTGCCAACGGGCTTATCTAATCCAGTAAGCAATTTATTTGAACATCGTTATAAGTCTCTATCAACAACCCATCCTTTACAAATTTGGATAACAAATTTCTCACCGCTCGCTAATACCGATACCCGAAACCTATACACCGCGCAATGCACACAAAATGTAAGTGGATGCTATTTGTGTCTTGTAAAGTCGTCCTTCTTCTATTCCCGGACCCCGTCTTAGCTGCAGGGCTCGTACAGATATGAACGACTTATATAAATACAACTATTTTGATCTCTTCTTCGACAGTACCTTCTCTCAGATGGCAATAAATGTTCCGTGTTTACCAATACCTTCATTGGAAATGCTTAAGTTTGTTTTCTCTCTGGATTTCCAATAACATTTTATTGCTGAAATCCGCCTCGAGCTTCTTCTATCCTTTTCAATTACAACTGGTACAATTCCCGAATAACGAACATTATCGACTGTGTATTGCTTTGTAGATTTCGATTTCAATTGACTTCTATTTTCCCTTTGGCTGATTCGAAAACTAATAAGAGCAGTCAAAGTGCCTGCCTTGGATTCCGCCGTAGGCGTTGTACTACAATCGCGCGGCAGTCGGTATTAGGCCATACCCATCCAGGATATACTTGTTTCACATTTCTCAATAAAAGCGACTGTACCTTCTGTTTCCTTGCCAAATGAAAGGTGTATTTGGAGATGACATGGAAAGGTCGGCTAGGGTATAGGATAGGATAGGATACCTATATATCTTATATCACCTGCCTGAGTGAGCATCGATGCTTGTCTTGTCTACACCACATATAAAGGTAGTAGGGTATTACAATTGTAGGGAGTTTTTGTGGTGTATATAAGCGATGTAGCGGTATAACATCAATTTCAATTACTGTACCTTTTGGATAGGATAGGATAGAACTTTGGGGGAAAAAAAAGTAGTAACAGCTAAGTCGCGTTTTATTACAAAATCGGTTTGGTTAAGAACAAATATTGGGTGAAACGGACATCTAGGACTTTTGGATAAACTCATCGTAGTCGGTTGTGTTTACAAATGGAAGGGACTTGTACAAATGCCGAATGCCGTATCAAGATGGGTTATTGGAGAAGGTATGTATGTTCGGCAAAGTCAGGAAAAGTTATAGTAAATGAGTCGATTCGCCATGATTTCACACATCTTCCCCTAAAGGAAGTTTTTCTTTTTTAGTTCAGAGCTGAGCACTGAACTGAGCTCGAGCATTATGAGCGCGCTCTGAACCGAGCGTGCTCAGATCGTTCTGATGTTTATCTCTTCCAATTTTTTTTTTTCTTTACCTTATTAGCTTTTTACTCAGCCTGCTCAGTCAATATATTCGGAGCTCATAGAGCACGCTCTGGTCAAGCTCTGAACAAAAAAAGAAAAGCGCCTATTGTGATACCCATTTTGTTATACAGTGAATCAAATTTTTACTGCGTTATCTGGAGCATGAGGATCATTTATTGAGGGTTTTGGAACCCGTAGGCGTATTGCGTTTAGATAGAAAATAACCCAACACAACTAGGTGTATTCTTAATTTCATATTCTCCTAAAAACCGCACAACGCAAAATCACCCTATAAGAAATAAACGAGCTTCATTATTTCGCTGAATAACAATCGTGTTACTCTTGGTTGGTTGGTTGGTTTAAGTGGCTCTATTTCCCGTCTTCTGACGAAGGGAAAAAAAACACAAGTAACGCATTGAGTGCTGTTTTGAGACCACAACTAACGGAACCTGAAGATAAAGGTGGAGAAGGAAGTTAAGGGAGCTCAAAACCGGCTTGTGGAGTTGAGAAATTTGATGATCTTGTTGAAATGGATATTTCGGATGGCCGAAAGGTCATCATAAAAAGGGTGACCTAGTGCACTGCGTCTGGTTTTGGCTAGGGCGGGACACTCACAAAGAAGACGAAACACTGTTTCACTCTTGTCTGTGTCGACGCAGCTACGGAAGCGGGCGTTATGGGGGATGCCAAGCTTGGCTGCGTGAGTTCCTAAAGGTAATTGGCCCGTACTAATCGCCGTAAGTCTGGCGACATCTACACGCGTTCTGGCTAAGAGGTTGTTATTTCTGGCATCATCGTAGGCTGGCCAGATCTTCCTTGATATGACGCAGTTCGTCAGTTTCATCCATCTAGTTTCGGCCCTTGAGGTGAAGTGCAGGAGGATTTCTCTCTTTACTTATCCCAGCGGAGGGAAAACTTCCTCCGCATGAGACACGCACAGAGCAGAGCTTCGTCTGGCAAGTTTATCGGATTTTTCATTCCCTTCAATATTTCTATGGCCGGGAACCCAGATGAGGGTGATTTCAAACCGATGGCAAGCCCTGGTCAGTGTCTTTCTGCATTCCACAACAAGATTGGACGTTAACTTAGTTGAACCGAAAGCCTTAACCGCAGCCTGACTGTCGACGAAGATGCCTATTTTTTGTCTGGGTGTCGCTATGTTAAGAAGCAGTTTACACGCTTCCTTAATTGCCAGTATTACTCTTACTAAAACAAGACACAGACCGTCGTCGCGGGAACGTAAATGATTGGCACATATAGGTCTAGCAATAAATTTTTCACTGACCAAATTAATTTTGTTCAAGAGGCACGACGCAGTTCGATAGAGCTCCCTTTTGTAGGCATTTACCACTCAGCCACACTACTCGCTTGGTCTGAAAATAGTTTGTGGCTTACTCCAGTAATGGGTTGGGGTCAAAATTATTTTTACAAAATTCGTCTTTCAAAATTCTGTTTTCAAAATTCTGCTTTTCAAAATTCTGCTTTAACAAATTCTGGGAAAAATGTCTACACTTTCTGGAAGTGAGAGGATTGTTGAAAAAAAATGCGCGCTTTTGAACACTTTCCAAACCTTTTTTTATTGTTTGCAGAATTTAGTAAAGCAGAATTTTGAAAAGCAAAATTTTGACCCATCTTGAATTTTTAAGTGTTGAGATGCTCACTAAGAAGATGCTCACCAATTCGACGTTCTTTCAGGCAAAGCTATGTCGAAGGGTGTTTTTATTTTATGAGATAGATCAAGATGGAAAAGCTGTTTGACATTAAATCGAAGGATAGGTATTAATCTCGACGAAATACGCCCTCCTCTTTTTTTTTAAATACTTCACAAATAGATCCCGGGCAGTTGTTTAAGATAAAAGAAGAAAAATAACTTCTTAGAACTTTCTTTTGGAGTGCCACAGGGAGCAATACTTGACGCAATGTTGTTCACATGTAATTATTAACGAACGTCCTACAGTTCATATGAAACGTGAGCTTCAAACTTGCCTCAGTTTTGTTTCTTAACAGATAAAAAAAGTGTCAATTTATTCTCTTATCGGATTGATATGAGTCGCATCGTGAAAACGTTTAACGACTGGTAAAAATTAATTTCTCTCCTACCGGGAGTATAAAAGCTGTTAGATGGCTTATCTCACAATTTAAACAACAGCTCATAAACTTTTATGTTCAAACGTAACCTCGTACAACTCCCAAGTAGCTATTACTGTTAGGGAGCTTACGCACGTGTCCCGACTTATGGAAAAAAAGCATATTGATTTAGAAGATTCTACAACTACGTTATGACATTTCTATATTAATCTGATTACTTCAGCACTACACAGGCACACACACATAACCGAGCATCATCCCTGATGTAAATGCAAACAAATTCAACGAAATGGTTTCCCGATTATGTTCCCGCTATGGTTGCATGAACAACTTTTCTTGGTTAGGTTACGTGGAAAGGAATGGTTGAGATTTTTCACTATAACCCAATTGCTAGGCGAAGTGGAAAATTTAATGGAAGCAAATTCGTGACCCGAAAATAATGCGAAAGGCGGTATATACAGGAATGAAGTGTTATCCTTTAGGAGGAGACTCCGATAGAGCGAACGTTTTCTTTGTGTATATATTTAAAAAGCGATAACCCCCAGGGTTAGTGTGCGTTGCTGCTGCACACGCAGGATAAGGTTCCACTTAAGTTAAGGACCCACACAAATTTATCAGTCAAGTACTAGGCTTATAGGTACTCCTGATCCCGATTATGTTCGAGTTAGATAATTGAGCGTGGAATTTGATATGAGATTATGAGCTATGGGTACATTTGGCCTTCTCAATTACGGAAGGGGGCTTTATGCGAACGTTTATTAATTGTAGGTCATTTAGAGGAACCAATTTTATTCTTACTATGTTCATTCTAAGGCTGAATACACTTTTCAGGGTCAAAAATCCGGTGGCATCTGTCAAATTCATCAGGGATACTAATCAGAGAACGCAGAACTACGACGCAACGATAGAATTACAAATCAAAAGTCTTAAGGATAGTACTGCCTTCCGGAAATAAGCACAGCGCCTGAGTTGTAAAATCACTCAAGAAGAAGTCCGCGCCGGCATACAACCAGCGAAGCAGTTGGCCCGAGCTGCGAAACCATTGTCAGATGTTTGAAAGGCATCTTCTGGTTGGGTTAATTTTGTTTTTTATATTAAATCGTTGACAACGGAAGTAAAGTGCTTGTGGGGGAGCAGATATAATGATTCCACAAGTATTGATGCACTGAACGAGAACTAATTCGGGTTTATCAGCGACAAATCAGAGGCCTCTTCGTAAATCGACGAAATCCGTTCACTGAGTCAAGAGACCTTGAAAAGTCGGTAGACATATTTTATCTGGTATGGCGCATTCATTGAGGAGTTCATCTTAAAAAGAAACTAATATATATCTGGGTTTGGGATACGTGGCAACATCGGTAGTGCGAGGGGCTACTGTATTGCGTTGTTAAGTCCACGCATCCTTCTCCTTACATTCAGTAAATTTTGTGAAGAAAACTGTATGCAAATGAATGAAAGGACTGCTATACTTTTCATAGACTAAGGCCGAATCGCCACATCCGATCAGGTCCATTTTACATGCTAAATTCCGTCTCACGAATACCGGGAATCAGCTGCAGACTTTCCCAGTTTTGCTGAATTTTAAAAAACTCCAAAACCCCAGTCCCACCTTTTGTTCCCTTATTTCTTATTTACCACAATCAATATCGAGTATAACTGTGGCAAAGTACACTAATCCATTCGATTCCACCCCCAGACCCCACAGGGGCCGAGAGCTTAAAATGAGAAAAAAAAAAACATCTCTCCCGCCTGTGGACACCCTACCGCACTCAAAAACATCTGTCCATTCCCGTATCCATGCGGTGAACGGCACAGATGACATCAGACAAATGTTCATTTCCAACGAAATACATTTGTAAAAAGGTAGCAGCATAAATAAGATGAAGATCCGATGATGAGCCCTTCCCACGCCTGATGTAAACAGCTTACAATGAATGGATTCACAGAATCGCCAAATGAACTCGCTTCACTTCACTTAGCTTAACTTGGGAAAAGTACATCAGAAATCAATTAAAAAGTATCCAGACTACAAGTTTTATGCAAAATACAAATGCATACAACATAATCCTTTTATTTTTCTTTCTCTTGGATTTTACTCGAGAAGAAGACAGAAAAAAAAAATATATGTGGACGGCAGGAGAAAAAAAAGTAAAGGAAAACAGAAAAAAGGACACTTACAACAACCATTATCAAATCTTTCTTTTATCTTGCAGCATAAATGAAGAGGTAATCCCCACAGGCAAGGAAACTGTCCTGTCTACCCGGGAGATTTGCTTTCAGGGATAACATTAATCTATGGCAATCTAAATAATAAAGTCTTTGCAACAAGACATTGCCTTAAGTATTCTGAGGCTACTCATGATACGATACGCCATGTTGCCATTATTTTACTAAAGCTTTCCTCTTCTGCTGATGCTCTCTAGTGTCGCGATATGAAAGATCCCGATTCCCGACCATCGCATCGCTGATGGTTAGTAGTCTTTAAGTTTTATTACAAACAACTGGTAGATGTAGATTAATTTTGTGCCCTCTTTAAGGCACTTTTTGTTGTATAACACAAGTTTTTTTTTTTTTTATGAAACTAAATTTGTTCATGTTTTCGTGTTATGAGTTTTGAATTTCTGCCAAGATATATTGTAAGTGGAACTTGCGAGTTGTGTGTGGCATTGGCAAGAAAGAGTCCTTTACAACAGTCGGGTTTCAATGGTAAAAACCTACAGTTGTAAAGGGGAGTGTATTTTTTGTAGTTTGGTTTTGGCCTAAGGTATAGAGTTGCGTGGTGTGTTGTTTATTTTAGGAAGTGAATTATTAGTATATTGGTAATCACTCGATAGTTGAATTGGTTTGTTCTTTTTGGGAAGATTTCCATGATTTGTTTTTTTTGGATTACGTATTCCATGTGAGAAAGGTAACAAATAATAATAAAAAAATAGTTTTGGGGACTTACTTCATTTCTTCTTTTGTGGTCTTATTTTCAACAACATTTTGACTTTGTAATAAAATTGTAGGCCAATTTTTTTTAACAACAGATCAGGGATGGTCAATATCATGGCGGACAATTCGCTTTAACTTTTGACTAAGTTCAGTCAGTAGTTTCAATGAGAGACACTTGTAAGTTGACGTCTAAATTTGTTTACTTTACGTAGACCGATTGCGATGAAATGACAGCCAAATGCTGCTCCATGCTAAGCCCTTTGTTTTTCTGTGAAATAAATACCGATTGGGTCAGTATGGTTAACCTGATGTTTGTTTAAATCGAAATACAAACTAAAAAAACTTTACCAATTTATTATAAATGTTTTTTTTTTTCTCGCTTTGATGTGACTTACAGAAAGGTATAACCTATCAAACAAAAGCTTTCATCTATATCCTTTGTCCTACTACTCAGAAGGTATCTAGCATTGACATACTATATAAAGGGACTGCTAGAAAAATGTCGAGAAGCCATCAAAAACGCCGCAGCTGATGTGCTCGGTTTCACCAGTCCACCCCCCCGAAACCCCTGGTTTGACGAAGAGTGCCGGCAAGCACATGCAGCAAAACAAAGTGCCTACGAAGCGTCGCTGCATGCAAGAACGAGAGCAGCTCGTCAGCTCTACGAGCAAAAAAGGAGGGAAGAACATCGGCTTCTCCGGAGAAAAAAGTGAGAGCATGAGAAGCGCGCGATCGAGGATATAGAGAGGTGTTACTCCAGGAACAATGTTCGGAAGTTTTACCAAAAGGTAAAAAGAACGTGTCATGGCAACAAGACCCGAACGGAGACCTGTAGAGACGAGCAAGGAAACCTTGTAGTAGAGTCACAGTCGGTGCTGAGGACATGGAAAAACCATTTCTGCAGACTGCTAAACGGCGAAGACGACACAAATTCCGCTGTTAGGCAGAACGATCTATTCAACCTGGACGAAGACAGCCAAGATTTCCGTCCACCTGACCAAAATGAAGTGAGGATAGCAATATCTAAGCTTAAATCCAACAAGGCTGCTGGTCCAGACGGCTTACCTGCCGAGCTCTTCAAGGCAGCCGGAGATGACTTGGTAGAGTGCATACACCAACTCATCTCCAAGATTTGGTTGGAGGAAAGTATGCCTGATGAATGGAACCTCAGCATTGTTTGCCCGATCCACAAGAAAGGAGACCCTCTAAACTGCGCCAACTACAGAGGCATCAGTCTCCTGAACGCTGCGTATAAGATCATGTCTGCTGTATTGTGTGAACGCCTAAAAACCATTCGTCAACGATCTGATAGGTCCCTATCAGTGCGGTTTTAGGCCCGGTAAGTCCACGACCGATCAAATATTCACACTACGGCAGATCCTGGAAAAAACCCAAGAATACCAGATCGATACTCACCATCTTTTTGTCGATTTTAAGGCCGCATATGACAGCGTTTATAGAGACGAGCTATACAGAGCCATGTTTTGGCATCCCTGCCAAACTTGTCAGATTGTGCAGAATGACGATGGAGAACGCTCGCTGCTCCGTGAAGGTCGGAAACAACCTCACCGAGACCTTTGATGTCAAAAAAGGATTTAGAAAAGGTGACGCGCTGTCATGTGACTTTTTCAACATCATTCTTGAGAAGATTGTGCGAAACTCACAAGCCAACACCAGAGGCACAATTTTCTATAAGTCTGTGCAACTGCTTGCATACGCTGACGACATTGACATTGTTGGTACAACACAGCGAGCTGTCACTGGTGCGTTTGCAAGTATTAGTGCAGAAGCGGCAAAAATGGGTTTAGTGGTGAATGAGGGTAAAACAAAATATATGCTGTCAACAAGAAGGGACACAAGACATCGACGAATCGGGCAGAACGTCACGATAGACAGCTATAACTTTGAGGTAGTTAGGGACTTTGTCTACCTCGGCTCCGCTATAAACTCTGATAACGACATCACATCAGAAATCAAACGAAGAATCACACTTGCCAACCGCTGTTTCTTTGGCCTAAGACGGCAACTGATAAGTAAGGCCTTGTCGAGAAATACTAAGGAAACTCTGTATAAGACCCTCATCATCCCAGTCCTGCTTTATGGTGCAGAAGCATGGGCGCTATCAAAGGCGGATGAAGATCTCCTTGGTCGTTTCGAACGCAAAATTCTCCGAGTGATTTTTGGTCCCGTTTGCGTTGACGGGTTTTGGAGGAGAAGATTTAACAGCGAACTCTACGAGCTGTACAGCGACATCGACCTAGTCAGAAAAGTACGCATCAGTCGTCTAAGATGGCTGGGACATGTAGAGCGAATGGACACCAACGCTCCGGCCCGAAGAGTCTTCGATTCTAACCCGGAGGGACAACGCAGTAGAGGAAGACCTCGCCTTAGGTGGCGCGCGCAAGTGGAAGGGGACCTCAACCAACTTGGAGTGCGCAACTGGAGGCAGTTAGCCAAAGATCGCGCTAACTGGAGAGGCGTATTGGTTGAGGCCCAGGTCCACCCCGGACTGTAGCGCCACCTAAGTAAGTAAGTAAGTAAGCTAGAAAAATGTCAGCTCTGCCCAAAAAAGTACTCCAACATAACGTGCGCTGTTGGCTTACAGCGAATAAAAAGTGTAACAAAATGCCAGCCATCTTGGATTTCTCCATAGAATGCTAGCGACACCTATTGGCTATTGGGTGTTGGTAGATTTGCTAAGTAAAACGGTTGAAAATCAAATTGTTCAAGAATGTTTTACAATATAATGTCGCATCGAAAATGTGGTAGTTCAAATTGTTTTATATGGAACCATCGCATTTTAATGCAGTTATTGCCCCATAAATTGCACAAGGTTCGTAAATTTACGGCGAATGGGTTTTTTTTCTGTTGTTTTACATTTGTGTTTTCTGTTTTGAAAATATTATGCAAAACCAATTTTGCATATACTTCCGTCAGCAAAGTTTTCTAGACAGTTTCACAAATTTTCAAAATTATATTTTGGATAAAATTATAGCTCTGAAAGGTGTTCTGGAGCCGCTTATTCATCTGAATGATGGAAAGGCTGCAGGATCGGATGGAATCTTTTTTCGAATCTTACAAATACAGGACACGGGTACTATTGAATAAAGATAGTTCACTCATTATTCACTTCTTGTTTAACTTATAAGACGAAATGTGTTCTAAGCGTTTTTTGTCTTCAATTTGTTTTAAAAAGGTAAGGTATTTTTAAATTACTCATACTAAAATGAAGGCCATAAAGCCCACTTTGTTTCTACCTCTTGTAGGTAATTTGTTTTCAATTTATTCCGCTCTAAAGCAAGAGCTCTAACAGTAGTATTGGAATCAACCTGAAGTTGGCTACTAGTAGTCCATATCTAATAGGTATGTCTATAGTTTGGAAAGTCAACAAAATGGACCAAATCTGTCGTTGATATATCCAGTCGCTATTTCGAGCAATTTCCACATGCAATTCCATTTTAAAAATCCATTTTGCTATACGACTAACATTTAGCCAACAAGTCAGCAAAATATATGCATTTATTGCATAATTGGCACGGGACTATGATTATTTTTTTTCCAAAGAGTGGCCAAAGTTTGCGTCTCTTTCTATTTGTCTTGATGATTTTGTTCGCCAGCGAGTTCATCTAAGAATCAGAAACGATACTCACAAGATTTCGTGGCGAATAAAAAAACAACAATCGGCAACGATTTACCAAAATCCACGCGAAAGAACAAAATGCGAACACCTAGACAAAGCCTTGCAAATGTTTTCAGAACGATTTGGCAGACCTCGTTTAACTTTAATTTAGTTGGGAGTTTTAAGGACGCTAACAATAGTTAATTTTTCATCTCCGTTAAAGCTCAAAATGCAGGCCCCAAGAGTAGACACAGATAAAATGAAATGACACAGCTTGATCTAAGCCATTTTCATGAATGGAACGCATGTATTTACAGCGTGAGGACCAGTTTCTATGCATGACTTAGTTGAGATAACTGCAAATAGTAACAGGAACCTTCACTCAGATCTAATACATTCGAACAGATTAAAAATACGATGAAATAGCTGATCGAATTTAATAGATCTAAAGCAACGTTGAAGCCCTGATTAGCTTTGGAATTTTAACAAACGCCTTCCAATGTCTGCGTCTTTTTTAAGTTGCCATAAACTTTATAATGGTCTGATGTTCATGGACTGCCGTGGACATCTGTACTTGCAAAATGTTGTGCCTTGATATCTACGCTAAGCACTTACAAAACTCTGGGCGGCACTTAAAAATGGGCGTGGCATCACTTATACAAGAAAAAAAAAAACATTAGAAACCCCATTTTTCGATACCAATCCTAGATAAAGTTTAAGGATTTTTCATTTTTTATGTGTACTGGACTTCCTAAAATTTCGCAAAAGTGGGCATGGCACCTTCCCGTCAAAAGTAGCATTGAAAACATTATATCTAAGCACTTATGGTTGCAAAATTATGTACATCAATGCAAACCGTTTGCAAGTGGCTCCATGGTTGGTGAGTTGGACTACTGAGCAAAGGGATCAAAGGTTCAAACACCCACAAATTCCACTTAAAGGTTTTTTCCACTGCGCTAGCTCATCCAAACGTCTGACAAAAAATCGGAGAAAATAGCTGTCCTGAGAAAACGGTGTGAACTCGGCACAAATTTGTTTTTCTTAAATCTGTCCAAAAAATATAAACTAATCGCAAAACTTCATGTAGTCTCCTCGTATGAGAGTTCTGAGTAACCAAGGAGTCATATTGTATAAATGTCTCCAGTGAACCAAGAGTTGTTAGGCCACACATCTCTTTCAAAAGCATGGCAAAAGCTAGGATAGTGCGTCTCCATCAAATAACAGTTGAAGTGTCTCCACTTGGGAATTTATTCATCATTTCATCACATTTCCATTGGGGCTGCCGATAGAACTCTCTGCAGTGTCAACACCGCTTCAGTTCTTCATTGGACCTTCGCCTAGAGAACTTTCTCAGAGGGCTCTTTGTGCGGATTGATTTCATGCGTTTGCTCAAATGTCAGAGGCTGACGGCTCTTACCTAAGTAAGCTGTTTGTACTCCCACCACTCTCACACCGAGTAGAATAAAATTTTAATTTCAAAATAGCAAAAAGAAAAAAAAAAAAATGCCCACCCGTTCATATTCACCCTTATGGTGACGAACAAATCAATTCACATTGCATTAGCCAAATTGGAATTTAGGCAAAAAAACGTTTTACTCAATCGCACTACATCTATCTACATTCATACAAACCTATACCTCTATACTTACTATCGCAATTATCTATCTATGAATATCGAAACACTTAACAGCCTTGCGGTAGCCTACCAAATATTGTATATAGCATCATAATTCAATCTGGGAAATTGGTATATCACCCTCGTTTCGGAGGCGTTTGTATTAGCGCCAGAGTTATTATCACGGGGGTGGAAGAACATCGTCCTTATGCGGTTAGCCGGTTTTCTTGCCTATAACGGCTCAGGTGAATATCTTATGCGTGACGTTAATTATTTTTACCGTGGAAAGTAATTTTGATTGAGCGAATCCCAACGCTCTATTACCACCTATTGACACGCTCTCCTGGGTGGCACACCAATTATCGCTGTGGTAATTTTTGGAGTGTATATAGCTTGGCATAGGTACCACATGGCGACGTGCCTCGCTGTCTTGCTTAATGTGTTTTTATTAATTAAATTAAAATGCAAAGGGAGTGATTTTAGGTAATGAGTGGAAATTCAAATAGAGGGCCTTCACTGACGTAGATGAAGCAGATGCTTACAGTATATATGCTTTATAAATTGTTGTGATCATTGAAGTAGGTTTAAAGCCACCCCCAGATTTTAGTTGTCATTATTTTTAGGTGAAAGATGCATGCCATCGAAACATTTGCCAAGTACATACATTCCAATCAATTTGTTCTAAAATATATTTATGTTTCATATTTTAGACTCCTACGTCGGTAAGGGTCTTTTTGAACGACCTATACACGAGTCTCCCTTTAAGCATCTGATTGAAAAGCTAGTCAATCTCAAGGTCAAGGTTCATAATACTACTAAAGGGTATTTGCGGTTTTGTATTAGGCTGTCTATAAAGCCCACGGCGAGGTACCCTAGAATCCTTACTGTCTCTTTAAAAACGTTAGCTATATTCCCAATCCCAGCAGCAATAGGAAGCGGGATGCTTTAACCTCGCCTATAGTCGCTCTTCGTTGGCCCTTGATGACTTGCAAACTTGTTATACTATATACAACTATAGCGACTTGCTTCGGAACCTGTGGTGATGCCATAGAAGCTTTTATTGCACACATTCATCTCAAAAAAAAAAAAAAAAACAAATTGCAAACCTTACTAGGGTGCTTCCACACTGGATGGAACAAAACGCCTTAGACAAACAAAAATGTTTTTCTGTGTGTTTCTTGACCTCAAGTACACACATTTAAATACTCGCGCCCACACTGAATAAGGCAAAACGAAGCAAGAAAACAAAATAAGGCGTTTTGTTCTATCCGGTGTAGAAGCTCCCCTAAAGTCCGACTTTTGCCGAAAGTAGAAACTCGAAACACATTTTACGGACCACAATGAACAATTGTAACCCTCTTCCGAAAATTTCTGAACACTTCCGGATCTACGCGGTAAATGACAGCGTATCAGAAGCATTGGCATGACATCCAAAACAGTGATGCCAAGTCTATAAAAACAATTACTTCAATAGATAATAAATAATTTTAAGAGCCACTTGTAAAATAAGCAGTAGGCGAAGTGGCTTAGTTGTTAGTATTCGCAGTTCGATCCCCGGAAAAACACAAAATTACATCTTTAGGTTTTTTCCACTGCGCCACCATTCGCGAACGTGTGGCAAACATCCGAGAGTATAACTGCTATCTCTATCTCTGCTATCTCTCTCGAAATCTATATATAACTGTCATTAAAGAGCTTCTCAAATAGTCGTTTGGACTCGGCCTAAAATTGTAGATCCCCTCCATTTGTCCCAAAACTGAAAAACTCACACAAAAACGAATGACTGCGAGAAGCTAGGTCTAGGGTCCTTACGGACCTGTTGCGGCAACTATTTATTTTCATTATCTAAGCAAATTATTTTCAGAACAGCAACCCCTTGTTGAGGCATTTGATTCATTATTACGCACAAATGCCAACCACACCCTAATCAATCTGGAAATAGAAGACCCAAACTCGCAGGCCATAGTTGAATTATAAAGCCTCATGGCCAAATAAAAACTAATTTCCTCAATTTTTCGAAATTGAACACTTTCCGGAATATAGTCTTTAAAATGTATTCCCTGCGGAGTTTTCATCTCCGACCAACGTTGCACATTGAGACTTCTTACGCAAGCTGATGCTTTAAGGAAGTTCGCCAAAAATTGAACCTTTCATCGTTTTTTTTTGTTTTTTGTTTTAAGGAGGACTTTGAATTGACCCAACGTCTACTAAACTTTCTTTGATGTAATCACTTCTTTCTCTGGTTCATTTCAGCAGACATTTACATTGCACAAGTATACCTACACACGTTTACAATATACCACAGCTTTCAAAATACTTTCGCCCGAATGTGTTAGATTTAAAGTATAAGACTGTGTACACGGTTGCCTTGGGGCATTTTTCATGTTTTAGTGGTTTTCAGGGTCGTGCCATCTAGCCGTTGCGTCCCTTTGCTGCTGCTGCTGTGCTCTGTGTTGTGTTTTGTCTTGTGTAGCCTGTAGTTGTACATTCTCGTATTTGAGATATTCTCATATTGCAATTTGTCGTGGTGTAATCAAAAACAGCTTGAAATTCCTTTTCCTTGTGCGCATAAATTCTGAAGTGTTAAGTGTAGCAGAAACTTCGTTTCGGCTGTGTATATATGAAGTTTAGGACTGCAGGGAAGGAAACAATTCATTAGTGTTGTACATAAGAAAGGAAATCACTGATCCATGGCGTTGCTTTTCAATCAAGGATTCACATCAGGGAATTCATTCTTTCTTTCTTTCAGTTTTTTTTTTCTTCCTTTGGATAGCAATGCCAATTCATACATGGCTGCTCATTTTACGAATGAAAATTACAGAGTGAATCACATATTGTGAGCTCTTTTGCTCGTTTGTTCACAAATGAATATGATTCATTTTGTTTTCCGACTATAGTGACAGGGATAATGTATGACAATTCCGCTTTTCCCTGTGTGATGAATGTAATATTGTAATAGCGATGGGATATTCAACTCTTCGCAAAGAAAATTTCACATGTATTCCGCTGTTGATTTGAGACATCTGCTTTTGTACTTTGGCTACAGTTGAGGGGGTAATGGTTTGGAGATCTAAGACACTGGAAATGTGACTTGCAACATGTTTTTTTTTACTAAATTGCATTTTCAGATCTAATTTAAAAATCCGCAGCATGTATATCCAAGGACTGTCCATCATTTGAGTGTGAACAAAAAGGATTATTTCTTCACATAAATACAAACTTCTTGCACATATCCCTTGCTCGTAATGACTCCTACCATCTATCACTCCACCATATTATGTGCTAACAGCCTACCACTCTTACCATTCGCCATACAGTTACAGAGTGTTGTCAGTCACTTGCAGTGGTTTTTCGATCCCCGGTTTTTCCCCAAATTTTATTTTTTCATCAGCAGCTTTAATAAACTCATTAACAGGCAGGCTTTCCACTCATTTAAGCCAATAATCATTGAAATCCTTTCGGCTTCGTGGAATTACTGCCAACGAATATTATTATTAAAAAAATTCAAATTCAAATTCATTCGTATTATGCAAACAGATTTGTTTGGCGGCTTACTCGCAACTAGCCGCACTTATCATCTAAATTGCATTTACCCAAAATAAAAAATAAAAACAATATATCAATAATAATTTAATGGCAGCAACGAAGCTAATTACCTCTAGATTGAAATTAAAATGTAAACATAATGGGTTGTTCGATTTATTTGACTGAATTATGCATATTCGGAAATAAACTGTTGGAAATGAGCTATTGGAAATAGCTTAGTTACATAATCGATAGTTTATTATAGGTACCAACTGGTAGGTTCTACTACTTTCATATTCATGGTAATTGAGACTGATGGATGCCGCAGTAATTTCAGTCAGTGGGGTTAAATTGTGTTTGAGGAGGAAGGTAGAAGAGCTTTCTAAACGCGACAGTGATTTAGTTCGGTGTTTGTTGAGCTATTTTTGTATTTTTGGTGGAGTAATAATCTGAGCACCCACCCTTTAATGAGCCCCCTGGTTGTTTATTTAAAAGGCTTTTTTATTTTAATTTCCGTTCCGTTCCGTAATTGTATTCTGCTCATTATTTTCCTATATGGGGTCTGTCCAGATGGTAAAAGAAATTAAGGTCTGGAAAGGATTTTTTCAAAGCTGCCTGTGGGTATTGCAAAATAGAAAGAGGTCGCATAGCAGCTATAATTTCAAGTTGTTTCGATCACTTTTGCATTGGAAAAAAAATCAGAACTCATGTTATTTTATTTCCTTGTTTTAATGTTCTCTTAAAATAAACTTTCAAGACGTAGAAAAATGCATTTATAAAGCGCTTTAGAGAGGACCAAAATCATGAAACTTACTTGAAGTTAATCCCTCGAATATCTTTATCCAAAGAGCTTATCAGAATCATTTCCGCCCTCCAGTTAGTGGAACAATTTCGCCAACAAGGGTCTATAGTTGATCTTTTGTCAGGTGAAAAACAGCGGACTGTCAATAGTGAAGCGAAAGTGTAACGCAAACGTATTCAAGCTGAAAATAAATAATTGGCGCAACAGGCCAGTAAGCGACCCTATGCCTAGCTCCTGAGCTATTTTCTTACTTTTTGTGACAAATGGACGGATTTAAACGGCGAAGTGCGAAGCTCTTTTATGACAGGTTTACTCTCGGATGTTTGGCAGACGTTGACGAGAGGTGGCACAGTAGGAAAAACCTCAAGGTGTAATTTAGCGTTTTTCCAGGGATCGAACCTGTGACCCCTCGATTAGTAGTCTAAGTTACTGTCCTATATATAAATATATATTTTAGTGGAACTTGGAAAAAAGATGTTGCCTTGTGAACATTTTTTTAAAATTATCTTGAACTTGACTTTAAGGGAATAAATACTCTGGTATCTCCGCTTCACCTCATTGATGAGTAAATTCTAGGGATGATACGGAGCTTCGACTCCGAATCCGATATGTCGGAACTTCCGGTTTAAATTGCACCTCCGAATCCGACTTCGGTTCCGATATAATCACATCGGAGGGTTATCGGAGCACCATCGGTGACGAGGCGACCGATGAACATGAACAACAAAGAATTATCGAGTTTCGACATTTTACAATACGACTGTCTTTTCACTCTTTTACGTATTTTACATATGTAACTATGCGGGATTTGCATTGAAAGTAAGAGTGCGTGCGTCAATTTTATATTATTTTCTAATTTTATATTTTAATAATTTGTGTCTGTGTGCGACCCCCGCCTCTGACTCCGATTCAACTCCGACTCCGCGGAGGTTGGTATGACGCTTCCGACTCCGACTCCGGTAAAACCACCTCCGTAACATCCCTAGTAAATTCCTTTACTGGTTTATTCCACCGGTCTTTCGAATATAGCTACTTTAAGAAATATTTTTTCGATAAGTTTCCAAATTGGTTTGGCTTTTATATGAGTTCTTTATCGAATCGAGTTTCTTGCACATTTTTTCTTGGATAAATATAATCTGTCCATTTTAATAATAGAAATGAAATCCAAATTATCATCAGACTCCACTCGGCTCTAGCTTTAGGATAGCTATTTTTCCAACCTACGATAACTTGTGCTCCCGAAACCCAATATATTTCTCAAACTAGAAAGCACGCTTTTAAAAAAAAATTACATGAGTTAAGATGCTCACGAACTAGGCACCTTGATGGTCTTTATACTCCTAATTTGATTTTCGGTAAACAAAATGATTGAAAAAGTGTTAATTTTAAAATTATAATAAATTCAACTCACTGTTGGTTTGTAAATTTTAAATTATATCATAAATTAAGAATGAACTTTGTGTGCTAAATTATAGTTTCATATAACAAAAACTTAAGTTTTTCGACTTCCAAAGAACATTCTAGTACAAAATGTCAATAACCCAAGCATCTCCTTGCTATTTCCACCCTCAAACTTCAAGGGGCTTTGGTATACTCAATTTTCATTGAACTATATTGAATGGACCACGGTGCATAGAGTGGTGCTGCTTCAAATTAAGTTCGGTCTGTAGTGCGAAAACTATTTCCATAGGGTAAAGTCGGGAGAAGTGGCACCATTTTTTGTTTTTGTTCTCATTACAACTTAAAAAAATAAAGAATATTTTAATTTAAAACATAAATGTATTAACTCTTTGTTTAATTAAAAAAAAATGGAACATAAATATAATTCATAGTTTGAGAAATACTAACTTTTTTAAAAAACATGAAAGTTCAAGAAAAAAGTTCATTTAAAAACTGCAGGGTGATTTGGCACCCATTGGTGATATGGTCCCTGAAGTTTCTTATGAGTTTTTTTTCCCACGCCTCTTAGAAGTATTTAAAAAATATGTACACGAGTCGTGCGACCAAAAATGGCACATTAGACATTGAATACATTCACCTGTTTTTAGTTCTAAAATTTACTTCAATATAAAACTAATAGCGGGAGAAATGGCACCGTTGCCACATATCCCAAACATGACCAACACGACCAAAGGCGTAGTACGCGCAGTAATTAATTTAAATGGTAACAAACGAACACACACGATACGCTTTTAATTTGTTTATGTATTACCTACGTAAAACTAAATAATATTTTTATGTCTTCGTTTTAAAAAAAAGAGTTAAGTAGGAATTGAGAGGGTGCCATATCACCCGACTTTACCCTATTCAAAATGTTCACTGATTTTGTCACTCATATTCGATTTATACCTACGCAAAAGGTTTCAAAAGCGCGCGCATATTATTTAACAATATATAAGAAAGAAATTATACAGTTGCTTTTCAGTATTTCAACTTACATTTGCTAAGTACTCCATCTTGGTCCTTGCTATGTATTTTCTTTCATAAGTCATTACAAACCTCGGTGCAACGAAAAAATAACGTACACCAATCGATCCATTGCAGACGTACTGTAGCGACGCTTTGTGTCAATTTTACAGTAGCTATATACAATATAGGTACATACCCACTAAAAGGAACTGCAGAAAAAGGAAATATGACAAAAATATGTTGTTAATTTGAAAGTTTCATCAGAGACACGAATCTTTGATGACAAGTTTTTTTTTTTCTCCCAACCAAAGGGACAACAACAAAACAAAAATCAGAAAGAAAAACATAAACCCTTTTTGCAATAGTTGAAATCATTTGTACAGCGAACGAGTAACAACACACAACTACTAGTTGTATAGTAGTAAACTCAGTAATTGCACCACAACCATACATACAGAGGTAAATACGTACTACAGCAATATGTATATATATCTACATAAATATAATGCAGAAAATGAAAGAAGCAAACCCAAGATAGCTGGTCCTTGAACATTGTGAAGGACTTTGTAATGGATGACGGTGTGGTTGGGGGTTTTTCGTTTTTCATGAATGCAACTGTGTGTGTATGCTGTGCAACTATGCAACCATCTCAATTCGAAGTTCCTGAAATGGAAATTCCCTGAGCATCCAAGCGTCGTACACAAAAGAACTCATTTGCGTCAAGGTGCGCTCTTTCACCAAGCATTAGTTTTCAGAATTCATTAAATAAACTATTTTGTGCGATTCAGGCAGGATCACCACCCCTATACCACTCAATGCTTGTTTCAGTTCACCGCCACTATATAGAAAAAGGTCAAGCGTAGTACAAATTAAATACTTAGTTGTATGGCAGTCTCACCAAAAATATAGTCATCAAGGATTCACTTGCATATATCCTGAGTGAGTATAGTTTTGGTTCAAAAGAAAGCACTTTCACCTGGAATTTGTGTGTGGGGATCAGATGGAACGATGGACTCTTTTGTCCATTATTTTATTAATTTTATAAAAATTTAATAATTTTATTAATTTGTTGTCATAAGCCCTTACCAATAAACATTTTTAGTTATTACTTTAAATTTTAGTTGCTCAAATTTCAAAGTGGTTATATTTTTTATAGAAATTTTGCAATTATGAGCTTCCGTAGATTTAAAGTCGGGACTAAAAATTGTTATTAGTACGGCGCATTGTCCTCGATCAGGCAGTCCGGTTTTGAGACGTAGGATTTTTATTCCTTTTGGGCGACATCCATTTTTTGGTGAACCTCACGGTTGTAGCCGTTTACCCTCCACTCCTCGGGCTTACAAACTGTCAACGAATTTATACCACGAAGGGGCGCAGTCTCAACTTTTTCTTTCAGCTCTATGCCTCCAAGTTTCTGCCGTTTTAACTTCTACATTGGCGTTTTCTCTTAGGCCCCAGTTATAGCCATACGTAAAACGAAACCGTACCAATTTCTTCGCTTTTTTGACCACTTAAACTTGATGGTTCAACTCAATCTTGGTCTTAAAACGTTGCTAATGAATTAAAAAGTTAGTTTGCCTATCAAAAAAAATTAATAAATTATCTTTAAATTTTCTAAAGTAAGAATTTATAAATTTGTCCGTTCGCAAAACGTTTTCCGATCACGGAAAAATGAATACCTAAGTTCTTTTTCTAGAAAATTTAAAGATAATTCGCTTACTTTTTTTGATAAACTAACTTTATAATTCATAAGCAAGATTTTAAAATGAATATTGAGTTCAACCATCAAGTTTAAGTGGTTAAAAATACAAAAGAACATTTTTACGGTGTCGTTTTATGTATGGCTATAACTGGGCCCGTTGGCAGTAAACAGATGCTAATCGTTGAGGTTCTCGCTCTCGTTGGAAGGGTCGTGTGTACCTACATAAGTTTTGGAAACCAGCTCTGATGCGGATCCCATGTGCAAACTGATGAGCTGGCTAGAACAGAGGGATAACTAGAAAGTATACTTAGTGTGCGAACATACAGGCGAAATAGCTAAAACTGAGCAGGTTTTTCCTTTTCTTCTTAATTTTAATTGGGTTCACCGTGGCCGCGAAAGACTCACATCCCACACCTGCTGTAGTGCCAAATGCTGTGGGAGGCCAAACCCCACCGCGCACCCCCATAAAGAAAAGTCTACACGCATTTATACCCCGTCGTTACTTCGTTCGAAAACATCACAGCGCAGTATGCAATTAAAATAATTGCCTTCAAACTCAAAAGGCACCTTCCCCAACATCAACATTTTAAATGGACCCTCGACATTTATAAAAACAAAAAGACACACATCCCAAGTCATTGCTGACAATGGCATTAAATTGACTTTGAAATCACAGTTCGCCCTCGCACACCTGCAAATTGCCCACACACTCTGTACATATATGCAACCCTCTCAGGTCTCCGTCTCAGCAGCCTAATTCAATTTTAATACATATACGAGAATGGGAATGCATGAATACATACGACGAACATCCAACTCGCATGGTTATAACTTATAACTGCGAAAATGATGTCATCTGTACTGTACTGGAAGCGCTCGTCGTTGTCGACCACATCACCTACTTGCAATACCAACCTTTTGTATAGAAGTTTGAAAACACTCGTTACACTGGTTATACATAATTTCCAGGATACTCTGGAGACTGCAGGTTCCTTCATTTGCATATCCATACATATATATGTAGATTTGTAGATGCGTTAGCGTTCATATACCATCCATCTCTGCAGCATGCAGGTGAAGATAATTATCTACATTTTGCAAAGTTTCAGTCGGTGTAGTCGGTACGCTACCTACCTATATAGCCGCCACCGCAGCGCTTGGATGTGCAGTCCGATTTGCATTTTCAGCATGTCTTTCATATTTTGGGGAGATAAATCCCTTCATTTCGCCATATCTACTGGCATGTTTCAGACTTTAAGTTTATTCATTTTGTGCGATCTTTACACGAAATATACTTCCTTACCGACATACATTGTTGTTTACGTCTGGCTGTCAGCTCAACAGTTTGAATTTATTATCATGACCATTTTATCTGTTAACCCGGTGTTTTGTATGTACTGGCTATAATACGATTACAGTTGAAGGTAGAGCCAAAACTGTCCGTTTACATAATTGTGTTTGATTTATTGGGTTACAATTCGACAAAATGCCGAATGACAAAATATTCAACTCGAATTTGAGAATGAGCAATTGAAACGAGCGAAATTAAACAAGGAAAGCTTTTTTTTTCGTCAAAAGAGTTTTTTAAGGTTTCAAAATTCAGCAATTTTTGTTGAATGCATTTGAAAATGTTTACTACTGAAAATTGGGTAGATCGGGAGGTTTCAGAAAAATTCTTTAAGCCGTTTTCGAGATATGGAAAATGCTGTATTTCGATTTTCGCATCAACACCGCTTTTCGACTGCGAATCGAACTGATTGGAGCATTAAGTCTAACCGCCGCAGCCCTTAGACAATATGGCAGATCGACCGACATAGCTAAGCTTGAATATTTGGAATTGTGGAGAGCTGTAAATATAAATACGTTATAGGTCTGGCGTTGAAGAACTCTAAAATGTGACGAGAAAAATAGTCATTTTCAAAATCAAAATGTGTATATCTGTTCGGCGTTGAAAAGCCGGAAACTGCAAGGTGAATCCACAATTTTACACAACTTTCCAACTCGAAGTTGTGTTTTTTAAATCAAATCCTTTTGGAAATACTAAAAAATCCATTAAAAGTGCGACATAATCTTCCCAACTTAAAGGCATGTAAATACTAAACACCTCTTAAATAAGACAACTCAGAGTACTATACAACTCTGTACTGTATCGAAGTCTAAGCCCCAAGCCCCCAACCATAAACTAAATATGAAATAGACTGTCAGCTTTCGTACGTCTCCCCGATTTCACCCGCAGATTTTTTTCAATAATACTCCCTTTCTCTCTCTGAGAGCGAGCCTGTCTATGAATACGTGTAAAAATGCAAAACAGTCCCACACTCGATATAAAAATGAGAATCCACATCAGGCTACCTGACATCTGGTTAAACCGGCAGTGTAGGCTGGTTTTTCTCAAGTATGTGTGTGCCCCCTTTTATTAACATGGCACAAATACATGAATTCAAACTGGGCTATACTCAAGGCCAAATTCGGCTTGTAGGCAAATTCTCTTTTTTGACTGAAGCTGTCAGTCTATTTAGTACTTATTTTATGGCCCCAACAAATCAGACATTACCGCCATCTAGGAACTGCAGCGGAACTATCCTTCATTAACTGCAGCTGGGGGAAAAGATCGGTTTCGTTTTGGCTGATTATTTGATCTAAATAGCAGGCTTTAACAAATGAGTGCCGTTCTCTGTTTTGAGCGAAGAGTACCCAATGGAGAGTTAAAATATGTAATAAAAGAGATTGGGTTCGTTATATTGCAAAACAGAGATCGGTGTCATTAGCTAGGCTTCGACAAGAAGCCTTAAGCTTTTGACAAGTAATCAACACGGCTTCTGAAAAGGTTGAAACACTACGATACACCTTATTGAAATCGTGTCTTCTGTTCTGAAAAATAAATAAATAGTTGGCACAACAGGCACCTAAGGGAGAGGACAAAGACCTAGACCTAGCTCCTCACAAGTCACAATCATTAATTTTATGCGAGTTTTGAATTTTTTGGAGCGAATGGAAGGGACCTACAATTTTATGCCGAGTCCAAACTGGTAATTGAGAAGCTCTTTCATGTTAGTTGTACTCTCGGATGTTCGTTAGACTCTCGCTAGAGACGCACTGGAAACAAGTTTAGATGGACCCCTCTCTTAGTATTCTAACAAACTGAATACCAAGCCCAGGCCACTGCTCTTTTAGATTTGAATAATGGAATGGAAGATGAATGGACTGTTTCATTGACTAGCACAGTAGTTTTGGATCTTCAACAACTACACTCTTCTTGAATTTTTTGAGTCACCCACTGGGCATGCATGCATCTCAAGTAGAAGTGACTAAGTATAGCTTATGCTGCCACCTTTTTCAGCCCAAAGCAAACCTTTATCTCAAATGTCACTGTGTACTGCTTTATTGATATTTTGTGTAGCTTCCCTTTACTTTTTGGAGATAGGTGCTCAATAAAACGTACTCGACATTATTGCAACTAATTTCAGCATGACCGTTTATAAAATACCTCATCGAATTTCCTTTTTTGAAATGCCTAAACTTGGCTTTGAACCCGTGTTGTTGATGGATATCTACTTCTATAGTGTTAGATCCGACTTGTCGACTGCATTTTTCGCCACAAGGAAGTATAAACAAACTTTGAACGGGAGGGTCGGTAATTCTGGTCCCGGTTTGCCCTAGACGTCCCGTATTTCAGACATCATTTCGTATAGCTTATGTTAGGTTTTTTTTATTTTTTCCATCGATCAGCAAGCTAAATCTGTCAACCCTTTCTCCGCTTTTTCTGATATCTACGCTGACGTTGACAATTTCAAGCGCCTTCAAACATGACCCCTTCAGCTACCTTTAGCTATATCAAGATTATTTCTCTATCTGGTAGCTTAAAACCTGATTAGGGCAAGGGGTGCTCAGGTTCCTTTCACATGTCAAAGAGATTTTTCTCCGAGCAAACTCGATATTTTGTATCTCTGTTAAACAATTGTCCAAGGAATTTTCCAAACTGTCTCTATTTTTACTAACCGACGCTGTGGGTATTCTATCCATTTATCGCCTACTCTAACTTATCGTCGATTGCTCGTCTAGCACTTAATACCGTCCACGGGGTTTCTACGAACCGATCCACTTTACCAATCTTCCATTTATTCTGTGAAAGGCAAACTTAAACTTTTCCGTTTCAACCGCAGCACTCCTTCCTGTAAACTCTATCTCGCTTACCATTCTTTACCTTTGAGTTCTACCCGTGAGTCTTAGATTTAAGTCTTAGTTTTCATCCGCTTATAGTTTTTGCATTAAGCCGAATAAATATGAAGTTTTACGGGTTTTACCTCCTCCACCAAAATTGAATTAAATTCACGCCACGTATACTCTCAATCTACTCAACCAACCAAGTGCACCTTTTTTTAAAGAAAAAAAAAAAAAAAAAACCTCAATAACTTTTAGACTAATTGAGATTAGCATTGCGAAATAAAATTTGCAGCAAACTGCAAACAGAAACTAACCACAAATACTCGTATCCCTTCATCCTCATTCAGATTAGATTACTACCACATGGGTGTTTGCTGTTCGATGCGCCATACATACACCTAGTCGCAGAGTAGCGATAAAAACCTTGAAATGGTTCCGCAGCATAAGAAATAACACTACGTTCCTGGAGATATGCATAATGACGAATCCTACTACGTACATAAATTACGAACGCTAAAAGGACATAAGTGTGTGGAAATCCAGTACACATTCGTGCATTCTTAATGTTGGAGCATATTTTCTGCGATTCTTCGTAGACATTTTACAAACGCATCGTGGAAAACTTTTCCTCAGGTAATCAGAAGTTTCAGTATTCAAAACTTCTTAAGCATTTTGCGGTAAGAAGCGCAAATTAACTTCATGTTCCCCGAACGGTTTGGCAGAACTTGTGCGAAGAAGAAGTTTTTGTTTTATACTACAGCTGGGGAAGGACCTTATGCAGGCGACATTGTCAAAGTTATTAAGTGACAATTATAGCGGTGCTCGTTTTTAATTGCTTACATGTGGTGTAATGTCGCCGGAGGAGAAGAACATTTTTTTTTTTGGAACATAGGTTGGTATACCTATCTCTAAAGCATTTTATTACTTATTTGTTTAAGACCCGGTTGCTTTAGGAAGTCCTATAGATATTAAAGGCTTCTTTGGATGGAAAATTTGCTCTCCGATTAGTTTGACATATCCTCGCTATCTTCAGAAATATTTAAGTTTGCATACCTTAAGGCGGTATAAATACGAAACTCCCAAGTTCCCAACCACACCTTAACGAGTTTTTCTATTCACTGTCCAAATAATTTTAAGAGCACAGTGTCTCAGTAGTTATTGGAGCAAGAGGTTTCAGGTTCGACCCCCGGAAAAAAAAAACAAAATTTTTCTCTTAATGGTTTCATGTAAGCCCATATCAAAGAAGCCAACTGAGGTGCAACGAACAAATCCTCGCAATGGCAACCGAGAATACAAATAAGAAGATCATGGTCTTCCGTTCTTCTTAAAAGTCACTTCTGGCAATTTATTGACGGTTATTGCCTCTCATAGGACCATAGGAGGCCTTAATTCTATTAGCTGTGGCAAACCTTAGCACTAACGTGAACGTGAGAGGAAAAATCTTTCTATTTCTATAAACGATTCACATCTATAGACACTTTGCCATTTTGCTCCACTTCCTTGGGTTTACTCACCTCGCCTTCTACCCCCGGAAAAAAAATAATCGAAACCCTTCCACACGCAACCTGAGGACAAATATCGTTACATAAACGCAAATAATTATTTTCAATAATGCTATCGATAGTAAAAATAATGAAAGGTAGCTTAGACAACGATGACGACGACGGTCAGTTGAGCAAATATTTGTATTCTGCATCACGTATATATAAAATTAACGAGTATATCCTTCCTTTATACATTTCGACTTGGATTCGAAAGCAAACACGACTATTTTTGCTTGCCCCTGTTATATATGTATATCTATATTGAACGCTGTTCAAATATGCGTTAGTTCGTTGTTAGTTCAAGAACAATGAATGCAAACATCATTTGTGCTGTATAAGCAAACAAAAGCTGAACTGTAAATACAGGATGATGGAAAAGTAAGTGGGACCCATTCAAATATCGGACGTATTCTGTTTGAGTTCGAAAAAAAAGTATATTGCAAGTCCTTTCCTAATTGTATCCATGCAGGATAGGTATGAATACAAAGTTTTCTAAATTGATAATCCGTCCGTTTGGGGGGTGGTTGGAGCGGTAAGTCAGTTGAGTCAGTGACCTATGGCTGTGGAGGTTGCATTTCCTAAAAGATAATTGAATTGGTCAGTCGCTTCAGGTATGGGGACACTGGTGAAGGTTTTGTGACTTGTTGTTTATGAATTATATTTAAGTCTTGCACTAGGTTATAAGTGTAAGTTATGAATAAATAAATGAAAAATGAATGAACTAAAAAAGGAAGGGTTTCTGAACCAGCAGAGCGTATGCTGAGACCTAATGCTACGTTTCCATCGGACACAAATTCCGCTATTAATTACAAGAGGTTCAGAATTAATCTTGACTTGAAGAGAGAGAGAGAGAGAGAGAGAGAGAGAGAGAGAGAGAGAGGAGAGAGAGGAATATAGTGAGACAGCTATCATTTTTTTGGCGCAGTGGCTTAGTGGTTAATGTGTTGGACTACTACGCTAGAGGTCGAGTTTCGAATTCCGCAAAAACCCAAATTCCAACTTATGTTTTTTTTTTTCACTGCGCCACCTCCCGCGAACGTCTGACAAACATCCGAGAGTATGACTGTCTTGAAAGAGCTTCTCAACTAGCCGTTTGGAGTCAGCATAAAATTGTAGATCCCTTCCATTCGTTCCAAAAATGAAAACTCACACAAAACGAATGGTTGTGAGATGCTAGGCCTAGGGTCCCTCCGGACTTGTTGCGCCAACTATTTATTTTATTTATTTTAGCTATCATTTTTATTCCACTTTTGACGTCTTCTTTTTTATTTTTGTCAATTTTTGACATTACGAGAGTGTGTTCACAAATCGGACACTACATGCAAGAGATTTTGCTACGTTTCCGCCGGACACAAATTTCGAGATTTGGTACAAGAGGCTTAAAATGCATCCTGTAGTGTTTGCATCAAATAAAGGAAGATAAACTTGACTTAATCTCTCTGGCTCGGTCCATTCGAGAGAGGGTGATGTTTCACGAGATAGAGAAAGGGAGACATTTTTCCATTTTTGACGTCTTATTTGTCATTTCTGTCAAATGCAGCTTTGTATTTTTGACATCTCGAGCTGTAGAAAGTTTGTTCACAAACCGGAATGTACATTCAAACCTGATTGATAATAGAGATTTATTTCTAAACTCCCTTTCATGGGATTTACGGAAATTTATATACGAGATTAATACCCTATTCACACCGCACTGAAAACCGTATTTTCACCGAAAACTCCTCGATGCATTCACACCGAACACCAATTAGTTTTTGTTTGGGGTCTCAATCAGCTGTGAGACATTTCAGTCGCATTAATTAACAAATAAAACTAATTCAGAGCATTTAAAAAAAATATTAGCCCATCAATGAAATATGGAAAATGATTTTAACCTCTGAGTTGTGACTTCTATTCAATCAGCTGTTCTGCTGAATTTGCTAAATATTGCAAAAGATGTGTTTGTTTCAACAACCCAACGATTGGAAGTCATTTTTATGGTGTTTTCGTGGAAAACGACTTAAGGTACCTACTCGTTTTAAAATCTGTGTGGGAAAACTTCTGTTTTCCAAGAAGTTTTCGAGTGTTTTCGCAAAAACCCAGTTTTCGGCTCGATGTGAATAGGGTATTATTGAAATTAATCCTAATCTCGAAGTTAATCTCCGCTGGAAACGTAGCATTGCATAACTAAAGAGGCACTTTGCTGGAAGTTTAGATCCACCTGAACTGTAGCGCCAAGAAATGGAAGGGCAGTAATATATTTGTCTCAAGCTTATATTCAATTATTTCCTATAACATGCGCAAATTATTAAATCCACTAGCCGATAGCCTTGGTAGCTAGTGCTATACTCATTTAATTGTTAATTGTAACAATATAAGAAATAATTATAAAAATATTAGTTCCAATAACACCAAACCGAACTAAAACTCATCAACAGCCAAAAACTCCTGCCCCATGCAATGTTTGTTCATAATAAATTTCGAAATAAACTCATGAGCCTATCTACCCAAGGGATCCCTCAAGTCTCAACCCTTTTTATCAAACACCATTTTTATGTAAAAGTTTCGACAAATCGCGCCTCGATACATTTACTCGTACTAGCTGTTTCTGTTGAACTTTTTATATTTATCTGATGAAATAAAATGTTTATGGGAAAGAAAAAGGTTTACAAAAAATATTGTCGCCCTCAATACTTGTACCATTAAAAATCAGATCTAATTCTTTAAAGCACAAATTCGTATAATTAGTTACGCATAGACTGAATCTGAATCCATTAGCCTAAATCTATTTGCCAAAGGGTTGAATTGAAGCCGGTCTTAAAGCAAACGGTTCCACGCCGCTTTATCTTGATCAACTTTTCCCTTCTACTTTGTGTTCTTTTATTTTTTTTTTTTTCGTTTTGCTCTTCTTTTCCCATTTTCCTCATTAAGTCATTAAATTATTTTGAATGAAAAAGGATTGTTTACCTAACACCATCTCGTTTTTTGCCCGCCGAACGCAATTTAAGGGATGCGACAGAGGACAGAGCACAAAAAAAAAAAAACAAACCAAAATTGTACAGAGCGTACAAAGGGTATGGGTGGTTATAAAGAAAGTTACTCAGTTAAGTCGACAGATTCTTCCTCATTAGTATGCAAATTCCTCGAGGAAGAGGAAAAGGTTTTTTTTTTTTTATTTCGCCCTGATTTGATCTAGTTTTGCATTTGGTTATGAAATTTGATTACGTTATAAGCAATAATAATAAAAGTCGGAGTTAACGAAGTATACAGTGTGTAGGGCGAGGACGATTCAATTTTGTATAACACACTGCTGATACTATGTGATATTTCAAAGAGAGACGGGTGTCGATGCCATTTGCATAATGCAGACACGAAAATTCATTATTACGCTATGGTGTCCTTTCCAATTCCAAATATTGTTGGCAAACAGTTCTTTCGAAATAGTTGGAAGTGGAAAATCCGCGTGGTTGGCTGCATGTTTGCATTGACAGGATTTCGAAGAGTCTTCAGATGTTTCCATTGACCGAAGGGGAATTTATTTGACAGTAGCTTTGTCCGAGATTTCGTACTATTACACAATTCAAAGGAGCTAATAGATGCCCATGTGCAATCAGTTCTATTACGGCATAGCTCTGGAATAAAAAGACGACAGAACGTATTACAAATATAAAAGCATTAAGCGATATATCATTTAACTTTGACAGCTTGTCAAAAAAAGTGACAACAACTCAAGTACTTCCCGTAAGGACCTTAAATCCTAATGGGGATAATCCGTCTTTAGAGTACTTAATTCAAATGAGGGACCCGCAACATTTCGACATTTAAAACGAAAAATTCAAATGTCTTAAATCGTTTTAAGGATTCCACGAATCAGTTTGAATAATTTTACGAAAAGCTAAGTTTTTCAACTGAGAATTATCTGTTTATGGACCCATCACGGATTTACAAAGGGGAAGCCGCAGATAAAAAAAAGACAGTTAATGGGTCGGGATAAACTAGAAAGATCAAAAAAGGTAAAGCTGGAAGACGGTTCTCTTAAAAGCTTATACTAATCATATTTGAATCTAGAAATAAAATCCCCATTATCTGCATTTTAATAATTTTGAGAAAACCTCTCAAGACTTAATTAAAAAATATACAGAAAATTATTTAACCAACTCGGATCTACTTGTTGGTGTATTCAGAGCGTTTGTAAATGCCTTCCCATCTATCAAGGCAAGTCTTACAGCTACCTGGGGTAGCTACCACTTTCGCCTCAGAAATACTAGAGTGGTCAGGAAGATTTAAAGGAGGTCTTAAGTGGTTGAGGAAAGACTCCCGCTTCAGTAAATTTTTTTGTTTATCTATTCGCGATACTAATAATATTATTAAGTCTCCAGGTTTGATTTTACGGACTCACAATGGCGGAACTTTCCATATAAAATTCCCCGTTGTGACCTACAAAATATTTAGTATGTACCAGGGTTGTCGTTCGGATCCTTTTTGAACCTCAAAACTCGTGGCCCCAATGATTTTAAAATAACCAAATTGCCCCCTTTTTTGGTTTATGTACGATTTTATTTTTTATTGAACGATAAAGAATTCAAAAATATAAAAAAAATTTATATTTCTTAATGTGCAAGCGGCAGTGCCGCCATAAAAAAAAAAGTACAATACCTATTTGATTTTAATAGCGATTGAGAAAAGCCCACCAAGCGATTTGAGAAAATGCGAAACTATAGACTGTCTTAAAAAGAACCAGGAAATGTATGCAAAGAAACTTAAAATTGCAAAGTTCAGTGCAGTGCAGCGTTAAAATAAAATAAATAGTTGGCGCAACAGGTCTGGAGAGACCCTAGGCCTAGCTTCTCACAACCATTCGTTTTGTGTGAGTTTTTCATTTTTGGAACGAATGGAAGGGATCTACAGTTTTATGCCGACTCCAAACGGCTAATTGAGAAGCTCTTACAAGACATTTATACTCTCGGATGTTTGTCAGACGTTCGCGAGAGGTAGCGCAGCGGAAAAAAACCCTGAGTCGGAATTGGGTTTTTGCGGGATTCGAACCTGGGACTCCCGCATAGCAGTCCAACACACTAACCACTAAGCTACTGCGACTACAGTGCAGTGCAGTGCAGCGTTACCACTTAAAAAAAAAACAGCGAAGTAGTTTTGACCCAAAAATGGAAGTATATTAAAAAAAAAGCGAACTAGATTTAAAAATCATAGTTTACATAGCGTTTGGAATAATTCTTTCACTTATTTGGCTAAACTTTTCAAAACAGACAGACATGAACCAAAACCAAACCAAAAGTATACCTATCACCTCTTTGACAGAAAATTAAAAGGAAAACAATAATAAACGTCAGATAATTGTAACAAATTTTGTGTTTAAAGTGAAGTTTGATGCAATTTCTTTTTTTGAAATGTGAAACCGGGCTTACATGAAGGAGTGTAAAACATTTTTAAATAATTTTTTTTGAAGTAGATTTAATTTTTTTTAATAAAATTGAAGCGGATTACATAAGGGATTTCTAAAGTAAAGTGGATGTAAAGAATCTAACAATAGTACGAATAAAGGAGAAAATTTTAATTTTTTTTTCCAAAATTATCGTATAGTAGGTATTGCTGGTGCAGTGGCATACGGCTTACAAAAAGTACTAAAATATTAGTTTATGAAAGCCCAAGTTACATTGTACAGAGGAGATTATAGTTGATGCTATAATTTTATTTTCACTGAAAACTCATTTTTATTTTGTTATAAGTAAATGTTTTTACTGCTCTGCATATTTGTTTATATACGTATTATTATTTTATGTACAGGCCCCTATTTATTTCCCCTTTTTTAAAATGTTGAGAGCAACTTTGGCTGTCAAGATTAAAAATGAATATAAGTGGGCCCTGTGTATATTCCATGAGCGGAATTGTAACATATTGTACGCCCTACGCCGTGATTTCGAAGAGGAGAGTGCCGTTTAAGAACTTGTGACTGTAGACCCTATAAGGAACAAATGCTGTTTTTAAAAGCGTGAATGGTTAATGGCTTGTTTACTACAAGATCCAAGGTTAAGAGCAAAAGTCTCCTCTTTGTTGTGTACCCCCGTACACTAGACTTTTGGTTTGACAACTCCCCACGTTAGATATAGAATCAGCCCACCTTTGAGTGTTGTTTCTTTTAAAAAATACAGCTTGACTAGTTCAGGAGAGTCAGTCAGTCTCTCTTTATATTTTTTAAGGCACCTTCAGTGTTAAGAAACGGTACCATCGAATTTTACTTGCTTGCTAGATATTTTTCAATGGAACCTTGTGGCGAATATAAATCTGTCTCTATATAGAAACTTTTCTTCGGTATTGGATAGAAAACCTGCTCTTTTAAAGCAAAGTTGCATGCGTAAGACCGCCCATAACTCGAGAGCGGATCGTCCGATTTGAACAATATTTTCGTTGTTGTGTTTATCTGCGCCTAAGGAAGGTTCACACGGCATTTGGAAAATTTTAAATGGATATTGGAAAATTCGTTAAATTTTATTTTCCATATGTATATATATTTTTTTTTTAAATTTTGATCGAAATATACAGTGAAATCGTGTTTGTCAAAAATTCTACATATATTGAATTATTTAGTAAATTTTCTTTACAGAAACAATTTTGTTTAGCACGGCCAAGGCCGGCTCCCGCCCGGCACGTTTAGAATACAAATGTCAATAAGTCTTTCCAGGGTCTTATGAAAGACTTGTTGGCCGGTAATCTTTTAGTGAGCTTACATACCAAAGTAAGTGCCCCTTTATCTTATGAAAACCACCTCGACCCAGTAGTGTAACCAAACCTCAGACAAAAATCAACTCGATGCTTTTCAATTTCCACTGCTCCATGAGGCCCCTCACAACCACACAGCATACCCATACCCAACCGTCAGTTCCGCTCCCTAAAATCAAATGTACTCGCTCACAAAAGTCACATAATGACTCCCCACCCCATTTGTGACCTTTAAATCTAAAAACTAGTCAGATATTTTATTAAAAATATTCGTTCGTTCGTTCGTTCGCAATAAGCAAACAACTTTTTCGATTTAAGCAAGTCAATGTCGTAATCCATTTTAGTCAAGAATATAAGAATAAACGTCCTAAACGCTCACTAAGAAGTCAAACTTCTAGTGTGAAAATTAATGTAAAAACTTTATAGATAAAAGTTTAACCTTCGTCTGCTCAGGTGCGAGATATTCCAACAGATAAAGATACCACTTTTTCCAAATGTACATTCTTTTAGTTTTGCTCGAAATAAAAATGTATTTGAAAGTTTTTACATAAATTTATTCAAGATGTTCACATCTCTTGAATAATGACTGAAGTTTTCATCATCCTATATGTTGTGGAATTGCTATACCCCTTTTACAAGTGTGTGTGTGGGTATTTTCGGGAGACCCAACTACACAAATTATTGATAAATATCTTTTACAAAGAACGGATGTACGCATACTGACACATAATATGTACATATATATAAATTTGAATCTATGGATAGTTCAAGTGGCCTTTTGTCAATACTGGTCAAGTGGCATCGGCATGATCTTCATGCACAAGCACACACATATACCGTTTGCATTGTGTTCGATATATTTCTCGTCGTAATAAATTTGTCTGCATTGAATTGAAATAGGTAGGTAAGGTAGTCAGGGAGCAGTTAGGTACCAAATCTACTCATCTAAAGTGGATCGGATATGTATGTCAGTTGATAAGCAGTATACATATGTTGGCAAAATGTTCTTCGCTTCACACAAGGACTATATCTGTTTTTATCTAAATTGGTTGTATAGGGCAATTATTAATGGAAAACCCATATTTGGGCACTTTAGTGAATATCCTTGTCATCAAAGGGAAAAGCTCAAGAGTTGATATTCAATTGAAGTTTGCTTACAAGGCTTTTACATGCAATTGAACAATTTAATTTGCGGAAAGGACTCGGGGCAGCATTGGCGTCTTTATTGAAATTTTTCAGAGGAGGAAGTCTTTTAAATGGAATGTCGGCGGGAAGTCCATCTTGCAATTCGTTGGTTGAATCAACGAACTTATTTCATTGGTGTAAATGACCATGGAACTAACGAAAAACGTTTATGGAATCAGCACAGTGTTTTGTGAGTTGACATGTGAGTTTCGTTGAATCGGCGAATATCGTTCGTTGAATCAAATAACTTTTTTCAACAACAAGGCCGCCGGTTCTGATGGCTTACCAGCGGAGCTCTTCAAATACGGAGGTGATGCTTTGGTAGGGTGTACGCACCGAATCATCAACCATATGGGTGTAAGAAAACATGCCCGATGACTTGACCATCAGCTCCATATGTCCCATCTACAAAAAAGGCGATCCTATGTCTTGCAAGAACTATCGAGGCATATCCCTGTTTAATGTCGCAACGTGCTGTGTGAACGTCTAAAACCATTCTGCAACACACTAATCGGCACGTACCAGTGTGGCTTCCGGCCCGGCAGATCGACGATAAACCAAATTTTCACACTGAGGCAAATCCTGGAAAAGACCAACGAATTTCAAGTTGAAACTCACCACCTATTCATCGACTTTAAGGCGCGTATGACAGCATACATCGTCAGGAGCTCTATATGGCGATGGCCGAATTCGGAATCCCGGGAAAACTGATTCAGCTGTGTCGCGTGACGCTGGAAAACACGTGCTGCAGCGTGCAGTTTAGAAGTAGCTCCTCCGAACTATTTCAAACATGCACTGGATTTCGGCACGGAGACGCGCTATCATGCGACTTCTTCTATCTCGTACTGGAGCAGATAGTGCGCAGGGCAGGTGTCAATACGGAAGGCACTATCTTCAACAGGTCCGTCCAGCTGCTGGGCTATGCGGATGATATTGACATCATCGGTCGCTCCCAGCGTGCCGTGATAGAAGTGTTCAAGGCGATTGAAGAACAGGCGAAATCCGTTGGCCTTAAAGTAAATGAGGGTAAGACCAAGTACATGCTATCAGCAAACAAACAAGCATCTGTCCACCGCCTAGGACAAAACGTGACTATTCATAGCAACAATTTCGAGGTAGTTAAGGAGTTCACCTACCTCGGAGTAAACATAAACTCCACAAATGACACCATAGTGGAGATCCGGCGAAGAATTACCCTAGGAAACCGTTGCTTTGACAAAACAATTGGGTTCAAAACTCGTAACTCAAAGGACAAAATGTGTGCTCTTAAAGACCCTTATCTTGCCAGTCCTGCTTTATGGCGCCGAGTGATGGGCCATAGGCAAGAAGGGAGATCTGCACTGAAAAAAAAGGTACACCATAGTAGTGAAAAAGTTCATCAATGTGATGAAAAAATCAACAATTTTAGTCCAGTGAACTTTTTCCTTAGTATGATGAAACCGATTTCGTCAATATGATGTTGTTCATCATTCATCAACTTTGTTCATCAATATTAGGAAAAATTCATCAATATGATGAACCCAAATTCCCCTTTAATTTCATAATGTGATGAATGTATTCATCATATTGACAAATTTGTTCATCAATATGATGCACACTTTCTGTGCTGTCAAATTTGTTTTCATGTAGTTGTAAGATTATTCACACAGATAAAAACATGAAATAAAAATACTGACACCAATATAAATCGTAAAGATATAGTCTTCCCACTTTCATGGGGATGCTAAAATACTTAAATGAGCATAATGTCATGAAAATGGTAATGGTAATATTATCTGAATTTAACTATTGAATTTCTTCGCATCCGAAAGGAAAATATTCAAACGAAAATCAGTTTTACCACGAAAGTCAATAAAGTGTAGTGGCAAAAACTCACGCGCTCAAGAAATATTGAAGATTTATAAAAATAAATTTTATTTCTGAGTTACTTTTATCACTCCTGGGACAATTTTTTTTTTTCATAATGGATCCCAATGAGAATCAGAGAACGGCCATTTGCCTGCCATATGCATAGAGTCACAGGGTGCATGTGCATACATTTGTGTTTGAAATGTGTTTTTGCGTTTTTTGTTATTTAGTTATAATTTTATTGATTCATTCTGTTGAATTTTATAATGTTGAGGCGTGAGAGAACAATGTACGAGAAAAGTTTGGTTAAATAACAATATTACATTGATTTTGAAAATATTTTTAAAAAGTAAATATTTATTTACATTTATGTGTGTAATGAAATCACAACGTTATAATTATATAGCGAGCTCTTTTTTTACCAAAGGAAAATCGTTGTAGAAAATTCATGATAATAATTGTAGTTTTATTTTAATGACATATTTATTTAACGTCAAAAATCGATCCTACTGCTAAGTTTCCACCGGAGAATAACTGCGAGATTTAGAAAAATTTCCGTAAATCCCGCATAAATCTCGGAATTTATCATACGAAAGTAATCTCATAAAAAGGGAGATTGGAAATAAAACAAACACACTTTTCACAGCTCGATATGTCAAAAGTGAAAAAAAAAAAAATGAAAGAAAAGACATCAAAAATGGAAAAATGTCTCTCTCTCTCTCATTCTCTCTCTCTCTCTCTCGTGAAATGTCATTTTCTCTCAAATGGACAGAGCCAGAGAGAATACGTCAAGTTAATCTTCTTTTATTTGGTGGAAACACTTCGGGATTGATTCTAAACCTCTTGTACTTAATCTTGGTATTTGTGTTCGGTGGAAACGTAGCTTAACCTACCTTTTAGAAGTATGTTTTCTAAAGCACGTACAACAACATTTTTCGATATTTACGTTTTACTTTTTACAAATGAAAAAGCTATATCAAGATATCGGAAAAATAAGCCCCTTTGAAAATTAGATAGTCTTACTCATTATTTAGCTTTTAAAACGTCGCTATGAACATTTAGAGCAAACAATTGATGACGAAAAACGTTCGTTTACATGGTAAAATCATTGAAACGAAATCACTTGTTCAACACCTCCCAGATATATCTATGCAACTGAATTAAGGTTATACATTAATTGCATACCTTTAATTAAGGCTAGGTAAATTGCATTCTTTTTAGGGTAAATGAGGCGCTCCATCGAAGATATAGGTTCTAATTATATAAGTTTCATTATACTGATAACATAATAAATACTTAAAATATATTAATGTATTACAGTTATTTATGCAAAATTTATAACATTTTAAATAATGTGAATAATCGAAGTTAGACTATAGCTTTTTTATATTTCCACCATTCTTACACTAATATTGAATTTTTCACACTTCATTAATTTAAAATTTAACAAGGCACGTAGTAAAATAAAAAATAAAAAAGTTTGTTCATCGACAAGCAATTGTCAATACATTGTTTAAAATGCAAATGGATACTTTTGGGGGAACATTAATTAAAAGATAAACATATAATTATATGATGAAATTTCTAAATCACATATATCTTATCTTTTAAGATATTCATCGTTCATCGTAAAACCATTCACAATTTTCTTCTATGCCACCCTGTGTAGATACTTTACGCTTGATGAGCAATGGCATATAATTATCTACGCATATAAAATTAAAAGACTCATCTTGCGTGTGTGAGTATAAATGCTGTACCAACATCGCGTGTGTACACCTACAGCATACATAATATTAACAATCTGTGCATCACATTGAAGAAACCGATGGAAGAAGTTCATCAATATGATGATTCCATTCATCAATATGATGAATATAACGATGAATTTATTTTTTTTTTCATCAATATAACAAATTAGTTCATCTATATTATGAAGGCTTACATCAACGTTCTCCTTAATAAAAATTAATGTCTGTTTTTTGACGAACGCTGTCATCAATATAATAAAAGACGTCATCAAAACGATGAACGTCGTTATCAATATGATAAAAATTCAAAATTTGGCAATCGTACTTGAATATGATGATTCCATTCATCAATAAGACGAGTAAATCATCAACTGAATGAACAAATGACTAAATTCATCAAAATAAGTGTTTTCGTCATATTGATGAAATGTTTTGATGAAATAATGAACGTTGTTCATAAAAACATACGCTAAATTCTCTTCAGAATCCTGTTAAAAAAATTGATGAATTCATTTTCATCATATTGAAAAACTGTTCATCAATTGTCAAAAAGTTTTCATGAATTTGTTCATCATATTTATGAAAATTACGTCATATCAATGAATATCATGTTGATGAACGCCATTCATCAATACGACGCCGACTTTTTTTTTCAGTGTGGTACTGGGCTCTTTCGAAAGAAAAATTCATCGGCGGATTTTTGGTCCTATGTGCGAGGAGGGCGAACGGAAGTGAAGATACAATCGCGAGCTCTATGAGCTGTACCAAGATGTGGATGTAGTCCAAAAAGCAAAAACACGTCAATTACATTGGCTCGGCCACATCGAGCGAATGGACAATAATGCTCCCGCTAAGAGGATCTTCAAATCCCAGCCCCCAGATTCGAGAACACAAGGAAGACCGAACCTCCGTTTCAAAGACCAAGCCATCGCGGATGCCAGAGCGCTTGGTCTGGACAACTGGGAGCAGCGTGCCTAAGTGTCTCAGGAAGAGACTCTTCACGGGTCGAGAGTCCGATAAGTAAGTAAGTTTTGTGAGCTGACGTGTGAGTTTCGTTGAATCGGCGAATATCGTTCGTTGAATCAATGAACTTTTGTATTGGGCTGCAAAGGTTTTTCTTTCTTGTGAAAAATTACTCTTATTGGTCAGAATATTACATGCAATACTTTTCAAACCAACAGCGTGTATTAAATCAACATAATTATGCTCAATCACCCTTGCGTCGTTTCGAAGTTTCGTCAAAAAAATGATCGTGGTTTCGAAGTTGCGTCGATATTATTTCAGTTTGCGTTTTTGTTAGGTATTCCTTTTTTTCCCTTTTTTTTTTGTAAAAAGGGGATTCCGCAAAATTAGGGCAATCAATCAGTTTGGAGAGACACATTTGCAACAGTGAAGTTTAACTTAAGGGTAAGAATCGTTATTTCGAATTGCGTCGTGTTTTTCTGGTCCCAATTAACGAAGGAAATCAGGGTTTCGGTGTATAAATTTCTCGCCTCCACCTAGCCAGTCATAGTCATTCACCGTCGAAAGAATTCCCATACATCCTTTGCGTTATGGCAAATCATTTTTGAAATTGAAATTCAAGCTACTTGTCACGAACGCTTACCCCTATTTAAATGTTTACTCGTATCCTTGCCGAACAACAACAACAGCAACACAAGAGAAAGACAGTATACGAGTAAACGGAAATGTCTGCTGGAAAGGAATCACAACGAGTATAAGGAACCTTCATATGGATGCGATTTAGTAAATTTCACACAGCATGGCCAAGGAGTTTCCTACTTCGCCCTCAAGACATTTGCATGAATAATTTACTAAACTAATGTAATGGTGTATACGAGATAAATCTGAGCAAACATTTGTTGTGATATTAACTGATGCTTTGTTACTCAACATTTTGTTTGTACATGGTGTATAAATGTTTGAGATGTGTGTGGGTAGGAACACCACCCCGCGGATGTGTATTCTCTCCGTTTATAGTTTTCTTAAAATAACGCTTGGCAACATTCATACTTTCTGTTTGTTCATTGGCAATGCTTTGTGATATCTGCAACTGCAATCTGCAGACGTTACAGTACGAATGGGTAGGTATGTATTTTGTTGGCTTAACGTATAGGTAGCCCGAGGCGTGAATGAGTGTTGGGGTGGAAGTGGTGTACAATTCGGTGGTTGAATGTAGGTGCTGAAAGTTATTGGAGGAGATTTGTACAAATTTCTGGAGGGATATCCTGCGAAATAAATTGCTATGAAATTTACGAACGATTTCGGTCTGTAAATCTGTATCCCACTTGAGCGAGCAGTGGAAGAGTCAAAGCTGAGACATTTTAAAAGGAGTTGGACTAGTACCATTTGTCACAAGTTTAGTTTTTGAAGCGCGGAGTGATTTGATTTGAATTTTTTTTTTGTAAGAAACCCTGAAAGCCGATGGTGATTGTTAATTGGTGGGATCTTGTCCAAGAGGATCTGTGTCAATCTTGTACCGGATAAGAGTTCCCTCACCTTAGTTCCGTAGTCGCTTTTAATCAGTTTGCGGACTAATTTTGCGGCTACATTTATTGGCAAATTAACCCTTAATCGGCAGAATCAACTCATTGTTTTCCTGTGGTGTCGGGCGTGACTAAGAGTTTTTTACATTTAGTCTTCAGAGTCCCGCTTGTCAATTTGACAAACACCCCTAGAACCCTAGGCATGTTGGCTTAGATTTTGCGACCGCTCGAAAAAGCGTTCGTTGTTGGCCCGCTTTCTGTTTTTGACATCCTGAGTGCTGAGCTCCTGAGCTAGTTTGTCGCAGGGACTATTTGGGATCACGCTTTGCAGTCGGAACTGTTTTATGGATCCACGTTCTCTAATATGCCCCTTTCAAATACCCTGAGCTAGAAACCACGATTTGTAAGAGAGGTTTTGAGTCACTTTTGGCGCTGGGTCCGTTTGTTTTTGGCCCGCTTTCTGACACACTCTGAGTCTCTGAGCATGGAACCACGCTTTGCCACTTTCAGACACAATGAATCAGGAAACACGGCTTATCAGAGAGTCGCTTTCTGATAATCCCTGAGCCAGAAACCGCGCTAAGCCACTTGACAGCTTTCAGACACCCTGGAGCCAGAAACTACGGCTTATTAGAGAGAGCACGTTTGGAGCCACGTTTATCTCTGGGCCCGCTTGGAACCAAGCTTTTTGTTGTTATGCCTGCTTTCGGATAATCCATCTCACTGAGCCAGAAACCACGCTTTACCACTTGACAGCTTTCAGACACGCTGCAGCCAGAAAGTACGGCTTATTAGAGAGAGAGCACTTTTTGAGCTACGTTTGTCGCTGGAAACGCTTGGAGCTAAGTTTGTCTCTGGGCCCGCTTTGTGACACCATAATTTCCTGAGTTAGGAACCACGATTCAGCCGATGGTTCCTTCGGAACTAAACTCGTTTTTGGTCTCTTTGTGACAAACCTAATAGAAGTTACTTACGTACATAGTGGATTTGAAATTTTGAATGTAGTTTTGAGTAGTTAAGTGTTTTTTGAAACAGATATTGTGCGTCTTATCAAGAGATCGAGTGTCTTTGAAGACCCTGCAGTCTGGACCCACGATTTTTACCTCAGACATCACAAGGTCTTACTATTTTTGTTTAAGAACCACATCAATACGAGGTAGGAAGGGGAAGAAGAGTCCCATAGCAGTGCTTGCCGTTTCTGCTCCCTGATGAGCTTTCTTGATGCACCGTTGAAATATATTTTGCGAACAACGTCTAGCGAAAAAAGGTTTTTAGGGCATTAAAAAAATATTTAAAAACGATTCCTGGTACTAAAAAAATTGAAGAGCTGTATACACGTTCGAAATTTCAAACTCCGTATGACTGCGATGGACAAAAATGGTCGACAATACTCACAGTTAATGCCATTCACAGCTTTATAGGTTCCCTCAGTAACCCTGGACAATCATTCCATTTGAGTAGAGTTTTTCAAACAGTTCCTGTTGGCCCTGTGAATATCATCAGTGTTTTTGTTAATTGCCTTGCGGTGGTGAATTGCTTAATTACACTTCCCCCGTGTATTCAGTCATTTGTTACCCCATACAGCTTGCTCTAATTTGGGTGCACTTCACACGTTTAGTCGGACATGCTCTATAGGTACCTACCACAGACTTGCATGAATTCCATAAGCCGTCCGATCCGACAAACAAATGATGAAAGATGGGAAAATTAGATTCTCTGTTGAGTGTTTTTTTTTTTTTTTTTTTTTTTTTCTCTCCTTTTTGTCAGTTTTGTAACATGCAATTGTGCACCCCTACAATGTAATAAATGACGATGAACATTAGGAACTCTGGTGCTGTCTTCATTGTCTTTGTTTTCATTGCCGAGTTCAATGAGCAACGTAGTTTTGTTTTTTTGTTATTATTTTTTTTTTTTGCCAGAAGAATAATAGAACAATGTTTGGAACATAAAAACGTCCCTCAAAGAGACAGATTATTTGGATTGCTATGCCATCAGGAGGAACTTTATGTATCTCATCATTAATCAACAATTTCTGTTCTTTTGGGCCAAGGTGATTAATGACTGCTTTTGTGATTTGGCACCAATATCCTTCGAGCATTTGCTAAAAGGTGTGCTCTGTGTGTGCTCTTTGCCAAAGTAATCTTCGTCAGATGTATATCTGATAAGATGCCTTTAAAGACCAATGAGATGGTAATTTAGTTACGGGTGAATGCACATTTATATCTAATTTATACAATTTTTCAAATTTTCGGTCAGAGCCACGACAAGTGGTTCAGTTGTTATAAATCGGCTACTTAATTGTGCGAACGCAAAAAAAGAGCGTGTTTTATTATTTTATGCCGTGAAAATGTGTATTTGTCCAGCTTAGTTGAAAAAGAATGACAGATATGTATCAGAGGTTGAGTGGACATGCGTTAACACCCCTGTGGAGAGTGAGAAGCTTAATAAAAACCCTACCCTAGACTTGTTTGTGAGAAAAGTGTGCGCTTGCGTTGTGGTCCTTTACCTAATTTTCATGGTGCTGAAGTAACCATGGTTATTTTAATAACAAAAAAGAAGCATAGAATACAGTCGCTGAAATGACAAGGTAACGTAGAGTCTTAGACGATGAACCTTAGTCCACAGCTGATGGCAATACAGCAGAGAAAGAGCCCTCACATCATTGCCTGTCCCATTGGAGAGCGACCTAAATCAAATATACCTAGTTTACTGAAAACTTAAAAAGAATAGGCCTATAAGGGGTACAAAATAGTACTTAATTTTTGGAAAGCATAAGACCAAACCCAAACATTAAAAATAAATATTTTAGTAAAGCCAAAAAGAGCAATTTTATTAAATAAGTAAAATAAGCTCTAATGTCTGTTCTCTTTCAAAAGTTACAAATAATATAAAATATAAATAGTACTGAAGCTTGAGAACTGGTACTTGGTACCGGAAAGTCAAATGGTACTGAATTTGGTACAGTAGTAAGCCTTTTTGCAGCTATGAATCAGGTAACTATGGACTGAGCTTGACTTGTTTACTGAGGCCAGCGTCCGCCTCGGACTGCAACGGAGTCAGTTAATTAGGGACCGTTCTCGGTGGCGTGGTTTGTTAACTGAGGCCTCGGACTGCAACGAATAAGTAAAGTATGTAGATAGCTGTCCAGGTCCACATGAATTAGCCGTTTAGAATTTTTGTTTGTGCTTCTAAAATAAAGAAAAGAGCGTTTAAGCCTCACTTGCATCCTTTTCCACCCTTCTGATACGCATCTCAGCTGTAAGAAGCTTTGAAACTTACCTCAAGCCATCGTTATCTAACCTATATATAGGTTGAAAAGGGGTATAGTACACCCAAAAAAAAAATTCGTAATATGCACAAAATTGTTATTACATTTTACGAAACCGTTTGTAATTTTCAGCAGACGAACGACTTTGTAGATATTACATGTCACTCTTTGTACAATGTACGAACGACAAAAAAATATATGTTACGAATAAATTCGTTTAATCTACAAACGAACATTAATAAATACGACGAATGCATTCGTAAAATGTACGAATTGGTTCGTGAAATATTTACGAACTCATTTGTTTATTGGATAAATATATTTGTACTATGTACCAATAAATATTTGTAAATATTACGAATGCTTTCGTAAAATGTAAAAATTCGTTCGTGAAATATTTACGAATCCATTTGTTTATTGGACAAATATATTTGTACTATGTACCAATAAATATTTGTAAATATTACGAATGCATTCGTAAAATGTAAAAATTCGTTCGTGAAATATTTAGGAATCCATTTGTTTATTGGACAAATATATTTGTACTATGTACCAATAAATATTTGTAAATATTACGAATGCATTCGTTTAATGTAAAAATTCGTTCGTGAAATATTTACGAATCCATTTGTTTATTGGACAAATATATTTGTACTATGTACCAATAAATATTTGTAAATATTACGAATGCATTCGTAAAATGTAAAAATTCGTTCGTGAAATATTTACGAATCCATTTGTTTATTGGACAGATATATTTGTACTATGTACCAATAAATATTTGTAAATATTACGAATGCATTCGTTTAATGTAAAAATTCGTTCGTGAAATATTTACGAATCCATTTGTTTATTGGACAAATATATTTGTACTATGTACCAATTAATATTTGTAAATATTACGAATGCATTCGTTTAATGTAAAAATTCGTTCGTGAAATATTTACGAATCCATTTGTTTATTGGACAAATATATTTGTACTATGTACCAATAAATATTTGTAAATATTACGAATGCATTCGTAAAATGTAAAAATTCGTTCGTGAAATATTAACGAATTCATTTGTTTATTGGACAAATATATTTGTACTATGTACCAATAAATATTTGTAAATATTACGAATGCTTCCGTAAAATGTAAAAATTCGTTCGTGAAATATCTACGAATCTATTTGTTTATTGGACAAATATATTTGTACTATGTACTAATAAATATTTGTAAATATTACGAATGCATTCGTTTAATGTAAAAATTCGTTCGTGAAATATTTACGAATGTAAAATGTAAAAATTCGTTCGTGAAATATTTACGAATCTATTTGTTTATTGGACAAATATATTTGTACTATGTACCAATAAAAATTTGTAAATATTACAAATGCATTTGCACTAATGCATTAGTATCGGATTGAGGACAGATTTTAAATTTTCGGACAAACATTTCCACTCAGTCTTTTTTTTTTTTGGCTTGTGACAATCCACAAAAAACAGTGTGGGCGACTTTAAAAATGTTTGTCTTAGACAAGTTCTAAACAGAACTGTTTTTTTTTTTTCTGAAATAGAAAATAAGAAAATCGTACAATGAACTATTTTAATTAAAATGACGGCTGTACCGATTTTTATATTTTTATTTTGATGATTAGTTTGCTGCTTTACTCTTTCGTCTCTTCTTGCTTCTGCTTTGCGTCTATGTAATAATATTTTTCAATTTTTGTTGCTTATACATATATAAAGCGATTAAATTACCTTTAATATTTTTTATGAGGACATGGACCACTGGATTCGGCGACTCATCTGGTAGTTCATAAAATTGTTTATTAATGAACTGCCACATAAGCCGCGCGGCTGGCGAATACTCCCAGTTAAACAAATTATATGCCTTAAAGCATATATCTATGGCCCTGGGCAGGCTTTCCATTTTGTACGTCAAGTTCTCAAAATCGCAATAAATTGCGGTTGGTGCCAAAACTGTTCCAATTATTGTAATAAACGGAGGCACTGAAAATTCCCTTAGTACTTTAGCATCAAAGTACTCTTTATATAAAATTTCATTTTCGCAAACTGCGATGAACGCGTCTCGCGATTCCTCCAAGGTAAAATTTTTTTGTGCCTTTCTTTTCCTTTTCGGATTGGAGCAGTCCGCCAACATTTTAACAATTTTACCGTTAGGCAAAAGCGACTGTATTAGTCTAAATACAGCGGCGCAAATTGCATCTGTTAAAGTATATTCGAATTCAATAAATTAAATCACAACAATATTAAAAGTAAAAATAAGCAATGTACATACTTCGGTTCAAATTATCTTTGTTTAAGTTAATTTGCTTAAGGAGGTCAATGTCATTTGTATTTTTTAATAGTCCGGGTAAAACTCGTGAAATCATTGTTTCCACAAATTCATTGTGTTCGTCCAAGAATCTATTTTTTGTGCCGAAGACATGATTGAAATCAGATTCCAGCTAATCAGAATGGTAGTAGAAATTGCATTTATAATAATAATAATTAACATTAAAAACAGTCGCAGGCAATTACCAGTTTGTAGCCATAGGGTTCTTTGTATTGTGGCCACGATTCGAAAATGGATTTTTTTTTTGTTTCGACATTGATCATATTAAATCTTGTCGCGACGCAACCTTTCCACCTATTTAACTTATCGTCGAAAGACAAATTGTCATAAATGAGAGACCTAATATTTTCCTCTTCGTTTTCAGTCTCCTGATATTGATTAAGGTGCTTTCTTTTTTGAGCACTCTTTGTAATTTTGCTCTCCGAGGATTTACCCAACTTGGAACTTTTCCAATTATGGAATTTGTTGTAGAGCTTTCCAAGTGGCGCTCCAGGTCTCTCGACATAGTAGTATCCCTATTTACACATTACAAATAAAAGTGAATGTTTTTTCAAAATATAAGCCAATGAATGGTATTGTTACCAAAGCTTCTCCAGGAAATGCTGAAACGATTTCCGTCGCGAGTGTTTTGCATTGGCCCTTTGAAACAGTTTCAATATTGTTTGAGACGCAATATTGTAGAAATGCTTCCACTATATATAAAGAAATGCTTCCTATAATATATTTAAATAACTGATTAATTCAACTTACATATCTAGTTTAATTCAAAACGGCCAATTGATTTTCATTCAGACTTTAATAATGGGTTAGACTAGACTTTCTACGAATCGAAAGTTACAACCTCGATTACCTTAAAGTCAAAGATAACTTGATTGTTGGTACACAGTTTATTTTAATTTCTGGTTTTGCGCTAAAGTCGAGTCTAAATTTGGTTGTTGGTAAGGCCCTAATTGATGTTCTCAAAATTATCGTGTTCTTAATTTTCAATTCGAAGTACCGAAAACGCTAATTTTAAAAACTCGAAATCCCCATCTTTGATTTCGATAAAACTTTAAAAAAGAAATAATGCTTACATCCCGAACAATAACTTATAATCGGTTTTCAACGAAATAGTTGAGCAGTAGTATTTTTCAAACTAAACATTGCATTACTGCTCGACATATTTTTGTTGAAGTCATACTGGAAAGGAAAACGGAATTCAGGCACTCTGAATATGAAAAACGCGTGTAATTTGGTCAATTGGTAATGTGTTCTATGTTTTCTTCATGTAAAGCAAACATCGAACTATCTCCGTGAAATGATAAAAAGCCATACTTCGTTTTCACACATTTTATATTAGCGATCTGGAAACAATTATAGTTTTACTGTAGTTCCAGCCTTCAGAATCCGAACTACACATCTTCCTCATTCACAGACTAAAAGCAGTTGTTCTTACGCCTAGCTTTTGGGATTGAAACTGATAGGAATCGTACAACATCGTACTTTAAACCATATAAATGCTAAATATCGCCTTGAAAAGTAAGAAAATCGTAGAAAAAGCAATAGATTCCCTAAATCGTACCAATTACGATATATATGATAATATTTAACAACGCTCGGTATATTATCCAAACTTATTTTACCGTCATTTGTAAATTTACGAACGCCATTCGTACTATTTAACAAGCCTTTGTACAATCGAAGAACGGCTGTATGTTCGTATTTCTACGAATATATTATTTGCGTTGTTAAAGTTACCAACTAATCAATTTTGACGTCATTTGTAAATTTACGAACGCCATTCGTACTATTTAACAAGCCTTTGTACAATCGAAGAACGGCTGTATGTTCGTATTTCTACGAATATATTATTTGCGTTGTTAAAGTTACCAACTAATCAATTTTGACGTCATTTGTAAATTTACGAACGCCATTCGTACTATTTAACAAGCCTTTGTACAATCGACGAACGGCTGTATGTTCGTATTTCTACGAATATATTATTTGCGTTGTTAAAGTTACCAACTAATCAATTTTGACGTCATTTGTAAATTTACGAACGCCATTCGTACTATTTAACAAGCCTTTGTAGAATCGACGAATGGCTGTATGTTCGTATTTCTACGAATATTATTATTTGCGTTGTTAAAGTTACCAACTAATCAATTTTGACGTCATTTGTAAATTTACGAACGCCATTCGTACTATTTAACAAGCCTTTGTACAATCGACGAATGACTGTATGTTCGTATTTCTATGAATATATTATTTGCGTTGTTAAAGTTACCAACTAATCAATTTTGACGTCATTTGTAAATTTACGAACGCCATTCGTACTATTTAACAAGCCTTTGTACAATCGACGAACGGCTGTATGTTCGTATTTCTACGAATATATTATTTGCGTTTTTAAAGTTACCAACTAATCAATTTTGACGTCATTTGTAAATTTACGAACGCCATTCGTACTATTTAACAAGCCTTTGTAGAATCGACGAATGGCTGTATGTTCGTATTTCTACGAATATTATTATTTGCGTTGTTAAAGTTACCAACTAATCAATTTTGACGTCATTTGTAAATTTACGAACGCCATTCGTACTATTTAACAAGCCTTTGTACAATCGACGAACGGCTGTATGTTCGTATTTCTACGAATATATTATTTGCGTTTTTAAAGTTACCAACTAATCAATTTTGACGTCATTTGTAAATTTACGAACGCCATTCGTACTATTTAACAAGCCTTTGTACAATCGACGAATGACTGTATGTTCGTATTTCTACGAATATATTATTTGCGTTGTTAAAGTTACCAACTAATAAATTTTGACGTCATTTGTAAATTTACGAACGCCATTCGTACTATTTAACAAGCCTTTGTACAATCGACGAATGACTGTATGTTCGTATTTCTACGAATATATTATTTGCGTTGTTAAAGTTACCAACTAATAAATTTTGACGTCATTTGTAAATTTATGAACGCCATTCGTACTATTTAACAAGCCTTTGTACAATCGACGAATGGCTGTATGTTCGTATTTCTACGAATATTATTATTTGCGTTGTTAAAGTTACCAACTAATCAATTTTGACGTCATTTGTAAATTTACGAACGCCATTCGTACTATTTAAAAAGCCGTTGTACAGTCTACGAACGATGTTCGTACCTTTAATAATTGCGGCTTTGAACAATATTACAAAGGTGAATTCGTTGAATGTACAAAGTCAACGAATCTAATAATTTTTAGACATTTGTCAAAACAACGAATATTTGTATTATGTACCAAACATTTGTGCATTCTACAAATTCTCTCTGTTCGTATTTGTACAAAGATTTCATTTGTATTTTTATACTATTTATTTTTTGAGTGTATACTATGTAGGATGTAGATACAAAAAAAAGGCCCATCGCTAGCTTTAGAGACGGTAATCTAGATCTATATAAATAATACCTGCGGGGTGAAACTAGGTGACGTAATAACTCGATAACCGCTAGGGGGATTTTTATCAATCTTTTTTTATTCTATTCTTACTGCTGTATTCCAGGTTTAGGCTAAAAATCGCATTTTTCGTTCAACTGTTGCAGAGTTGCAGAGTTGGCGTGGGGTAAGTTCAAGTTCAAGTCGAATCGATCTCAACTATGATGCCGCCTAATGACTTTTGAGTAAGAAATAAATGCAAGTTGGTTACTAAGATACTGGATAATAGGAAATAGGACGCCAGGATGCAATATAATACACACCAGACTTCGGTTAAAAAGTTAATGAGAAAAACCGTTAAAACACAACCCAACAAAGGACTCCCCAGTTAATTGAGCAAAACACCAGCACAAAAGCTCCAAACTCTATGGGCTATGGCACATCAATTATTGAGTTTGGTCGCAGTTACAAATCACACAACCATCACCATGACCAAGAACTTAAGCTTAATTTGATCAAATGTATCCAGCAATCTCTTACCGCGTTGACTGCACGAATACTCGTATCACGTCAACGTGACTTCAAAGAACAAAACCTGCAACAGAATTCAATTTAGTTAATGGAATGTGAATTAATTTGCAACATTTGATAATTTGAATACTACATCGATACAGCAGTACCTATGTATGTATATGTACCTAGTAGTTGTTGGGGATCTGCTGCACAAAACACCACCATACACGGCAGAAAGTTCTCCTGACTCTCATACCAATAATCATTGAAATATCATTCATTCAATGGCGTCGCTCGAAAGGACTTACCACAATCCCTCTAAATTCAGACCCTTCCATCCATCCATAGTAGTTTGTCTCCCCGCAATTCTCAAATCAAATCAGTTGCGATTGCTATAGAGAGAGTATATGCGGGTGCCGGGCGGGGGTGGAAAAATGCAATAAATTCGACATGGCATGTAGTCGGGTAACTTGTAACTTTTTGTCTCCCAACCATATTGTCGCAAGTAGTCTACTTGTGAATATTTAACTAGAACAAATTCAACCGTGCACTTAAACGACGCTTGATTGAACATACAAGAAGGATGTGTAAATATGTATATATGTGTTGTGTGCAGCAGCAGCAGCAGAAGCACCGCACTAGTAGCAGCACCAGAAGTTGTAGTTTGTCGCCGGGGCGTCGCTGTCGCAAAAAGAGAGTGAGAGAGAACAGCACACACATACTGGATGGGAATAGGAGTAATGTACGACAATAAGTGGATGGGATTGAAGCCTCGAGGGAAACTTACATCCTTGTTGGCTTTCTAATTAATGGAAGTGACGGTTGCACCTGATGTTGCACAAACGCTCGCTCGTTTGTATCTATGTAATTTGTTTTAGGGCGAAGACGATTTGTGGAAATGGCATCGTCAGGAAGCATTTAAAACAAACAGACACACACACTCATGCATACCCCAGCCTTACTTAGATTCACTCAAGTTTATAGTTCTTAATAGTCTTGCTGTGATGTACACATTTGGGATAAGGGGACAGCATCTGTGGCCGTGCATATGTACGAGTAGGTATCCTAAAACCAGAAAAACATTCAAGAAGATCGCTATCATAAAAGTTTAGTAGTTATCTGGAGGTGTATAGATTTACCTGGGAGAAAGTCAAAGGGATGACAACATAATTTGCAAGCAAGAAAATGTCCTTTGTGATAGACTAATGATGAATGGATTAGTTACTGCGCACACAGTCTTATTTATGTTACAGTCACTTGACAGCCGAAGACTCCCAGTGATCAACTATCAACGCGGTAGGTTTTTGAAATAAGCATTTAACTAGGCAAAATATTCGAAAAATATAAATCAATAATTTAAAAGATGGAAACAGTTTTTAGACAATACCTTCTCGAGTATTTGAAGCTATCATTGACCTTTTCGATCCTTTAAGAAAAAACAGAACTTCAAAAAACATGTCAATGCGAAAAATAAATGGAAAAACGATTATTTCCGATTGTAGCTCAGCTTTGAGGATGGCGAATAATGCAGAAAATTCCAGACTTCCAGGTAAATTTTCAAACATCAAGCAACTGTTAACGAACGATATAGTTTTCGCATCTGCTTTGATGACTTTTTAACACCGTTTTGACCAAGTTTTTACAGTCTTTTCCTACGTGTTTGTACTTCGTTTTCTGTGATTTTTCTTTTTTGACATTCCGCCACTTAAACCGCAGCTCCCTTAAATGACAGTGGTTCAACGTTAATGCATTTTGAAATTGAAATACCAGAGAAATGCGGTTCAAAATAGTTAAAACCGCATCCAAATCTGTTGAATAGTTTCCAAACTATAACGATATATGTTTGACACTACTGAGACTGTAAAAACAGCAGCGCCACCTAGCAAATTACATTCGAATTACTCCCTCCGTAAGCATTGCTGCCACTATAATAAGAACAATAAAAAAACATAGTTGGCGCAACAGGTCCGAAGGGACCCTAGGCCTAGCTTTCTCACAACCATTCGTTTTGTGTGAGTTTTTCATTTTTGGAACGAATGGAAGGGATCTACAATTTTACGGCGACTCCAAAAGTCTAATTGAGAAGCCCTTTCAAGACAGTTATACTCTAGGATGTTTGTCAGACGTTCATAATATTTCTAATTATATTATATTGGTAATAGTACAAACTGTTGAAATTTCAACAAAATCGCTTGAGTGGCTTGTAGGTTGTAAGTCTATCACCGACGGACATACGAAGATTGCCTTTTATTTACATACACACCATGTCCGGGTGGACTCACGATATTTGTAGCATTTTAAATATTTTAACTGTGATGCAAGTGCCACGCCCCTTCGTTCAACACCTCAATATATTTCAGGAGCCTTTGCAGTCTCCATAAAAAAAGACCAAGCTCCATTGGGCAAGTTTTAAGTCTGAATTTGCCTTAAATAAAATGATTTAAGCTTTATTTTTATGTATTTTGTTAGCGGAAGGTGCCACGCCTCTTCCAGGAAAGTTCGCCCACATTTTTTAGTTGTTTGCTACGTACCTGCAATATACATCGATGTATCAAATTTTGCAACTCTAACTGCTACAAACGTCAAAACGTAGGGGTCGTAATGTATTTTTTGTACGGCAGGTGCCACGCGCCTTAATTTGAAAATCGCAGCAAAAGAAAAAATTATTTGTGTAAATAAGGAACCAATTGATAGATGTATATGCAATTTTATACCGACAGTTGACGTTTTTTTATTTGTAAGTTTGCAAAGTCCAATAATCGTTACCCATATATATAGACCTAGACAGTAAGCTCTTTGTAACCCTTTGGCTGTCTTTTGTGTCAAGTATTTTACTGCATTTCATTTTTAATTTAGATGAAAAAGATGCCGTTCCGTTATTATCTACCTACACCTATCCCTCGTAGGATTACTGCGCTAATACAAATTAAATTCCCCACCACCGAAATCCCATTTTGAAAGCATATTGCACACCTATATTTACCCATGGCTATCTGAACACTACGCTCTTGAGTAAGGTCCAATTAAATTCCATTTCGTCTTAATACTTAAACCTATTTACATCATGTAATCATCAATAAGTAGCAGCGAGTGATTGAATTTTATGAAATTGCTTGTGATGTCGAGCGTTAAATTTCATTAAAATCATTTCTGTGTTGTCAACCATGCCTTACACACGCAGCGGCGAAGCTCTTTTGCGGATAATATTTGGAAAAGAAAATTAATTAAAAATTTTAATTCCACTTTTAGCAAAGGGATTACGTATATTTTTGACCATTCAATTGGGCGAGGGTTAGTACCGAAAAAGGAAAAAAAAAAAAAACGTCCCTCCACTATAGCACGGGAAATATTTAAATGTGTTTTCATTTTCATAAATTTTGCATGAGTATAATTGAAAGGGGAAGAGAAGGACTTTTGTGCGCTTTATGAAATCAGTGATTTGAATATTTTAATTTTCTATAACAGTCGTTTGTATTCATCGAATGAGGAAGGTGCAACTGGGCATGGAAAATGGGGAGACACACAGACAGCCTTTTCTAATATGATTGGGGTAGTGGAATATGGTTTTGTGATTTAATGTCATAGGCTTAGAGGTTTTGGCCGAACGCTTGAATGTGGCTAATTGAAAATAGAAGAAGTCCTGGGCGGGAAGTCTCTGAGTTTCTTGATGAAGGCCTTCGTCTGCTCATAGTCCGCATCTTGGAGACATTTTAAACCAGTGGAAGATGATGGATTAAGGTTTATCAATCTTCTTGAGAAGACCTATAATGAGTGCCCAAAGAAAGGCGTATAGGTTGCCCTTGGTATGATTGGCATCACCATCAGAAGAGAGGGTTCTTTGTTTCTAAAATCTGCACATCGGCCATCAAGATCACTTAAATCGAAGTATTTGCTACGTGAAACAGCAGAACGCAATTTCAACACCTCAATATATCTCAGGAGCCTTTGCAGTCTCCATTTTATAGAGCCGTGCGAACTTCAACCCGCGAACTCTATGGGCAAAAGAGAAAGGAAAGCACAAAAACATTTTAGAAGGTGAAGAAACGGCATGAGAACTAGGCGTTCGAATCGAAAGTTCTTCGAAAAAAATTGAAAAACAAATTTTCCCACACTTCTGCAGCTAATGCGTTGATCCGGGACGATTAAAGTAGAGATACTCATCCATCCAACCAACAGGGAAATCTTAAACTAAGTCCAAAAAGACTGCTGGAGTGGATGGAGTACAGAATAACCTTTTTTAAAGCAGCGGGAGATGACTAAGTGAGCATAGTTGACCAAGTCATCTGTATAAGATTTGGTCAAGCGAGAGCATTTCTGACAAATGGAACCTTCTTATCAAACTGTGCCACATCTAAAAAAAAAAACAGAAAAAACTCTGAATAAGTTCTTGAAGTGTTAGCTATAAAGTGGGCGGATATCAGTGGATAAGCTTAACCAATGACTAAATATACTCCGACATATACTCAGCCTTACTAAAAAAAAATCGAAGTCGATATAATGTACACAGCTCCTTATCGTCTTTCAAAACGCCCACGAAAGCGTAAGGGACGAACTGTAAGACAAAGTTTCGATATATCTGTCAAAATTATTCGACATTTCAGATTGATGATGGAGAAATGCCGCAGCTCCTAAGGAACTAGCAAGCTCTTTGATGTTGAATAAGTTTTGAGGCATATTGGGACGGTATCTTAAAACTTCTTTAACACCACTCTTGACGAAATTATGTGGCGAACCAACTTCAAAGGTAGACTGAACTTTTCAAGGGTACTTTCATACTAACGAATTAACTCCATCAGGAGAAGGTGGGGAACTGTCAGTGGGACGTCTGCAAGTATTGCAATGATGTAATCAAAAATGAGGCTATAGCAGTTAGGGAGGCAAACCAACGTATACGCTGCCGTCGGGAGAGAACTCTTATGATCGGTGAGTTTTGAAAAGCCGGACGATGACGGATATAACTTCGAAGTAGTTAGAGTTACTTTAGCTGTGCTTTTACTTCATAAAATGACACCGGTGCGGCGTACAGATCGTGCACAAACTCGGTTAAATCAATCGCTTGTTTTTTTGGCTAAATAATCATCGAAGGACTAAGGCCTCCATTTGCAGAACTAAGACCTTACCTACATCGATTCCGTTTTTTAGTACATACAAATAAATGTTGTTCAAGTTGACCAAAGCCCCTTGAGACCCCAAGAAAAAGAAAGAAATTTTCATGGAGGTACATCTTCCTTCGAAGCTTGATGAAGCGTTTAAACATCAAAGTCTGTCCCCAGGTATTCAGAGAGAGAGAGAGAGAGAGAGCCTACAACACTTTTCCACTGGGGGCATTCTAAATCTCTTCTCATTCTACAGATAATCGAGATTAATCACCATTTCCTGTTTCCCGGCCACCATCTACATGAGGTAAGGTACTCGCATTTTGGTTGCTTTCCCATTCAACATTCATACACATAGACACCTCTATATAGCTCGATAGGGTTCATTGGGATTTGAGTTGATTGACACTGGTTTAATTACACTTTCGTATATATTTGCACAAATTCTTCGTTCTAATTGTGCACTAGCCGGGTCTTGATTTTTGCCTTTGCGATGTCATTTGCTTGAGTGGAACTTTTAACTTTTTAATCTTTGAAAAACGAAAGTTACCCAAGGCAGCAAATACCAGCGGAAGTGCCATTCAGAACAATTGAAGTTGATTGGATAACCTATTCGCAAGAGCCGAGTGTTTTGTCTCGGCGCAAGGAAAATTCCAGCAAAAAGTAATTAAATTCTATAAAAGGGCTTCATATAGCTACAACTGGGATGGAACAGCAATTGATTGCTTGTTTAGCTTCTGACCAACAACAGGTTGATTGGGATTTTCGTTACATTGCGAGTTGGTTTCTTCTTTTTTTTTCGCTCGAGTACCATCTACCCCGACAGAGCTGTTTGTTTGTTTATTGGTTATTTGTGGTGGATTATTTTGTTAGGATTCCACTTATTGTATGTATTTGCGGATTGCTTTGGTGGAAGGTTGCTTTTTGCTGGGAATAGACTACAAGCGCATATAGGTGGTTGTGGGATGTAGGGTGTCTTCTTTATTGTTTTATAAGCTTGTTGATGTAGCACTTTCCATGTGAATCCCAATAAGTATTATGATAACTTAACTTTCACTACCTGTTCGTTTGAGGGTGCAAATGGACATCGTGTTTAGTATAGGGGCGCCATATTTGGCATTGAGTGGGACGATAGATGGTCGGATTTGTGACAGGAAGAAGGCAGTTGAGTTTGATGGGAATAGTGGGTAAACTAAATTTAAATTACCTGAGTATACAATTTTTGGCCGTACTATGATAAAAATATTTGTGGACGTCCTGGAGCTCTTGTCAGAAGAAGGAGAAAATGCAGTGGAGAAAACTGCGTTTTTTACGGAAATAAAACCTGTCCTCTGTCGGTCACTAAAAGTCCAATCTCTCCCCAGTGAAGAATGACAGCATTCTTAGGATCCATAAATAAGTGCCATCTTCCGTGGACCATCAAATAAAATCTCAAAAACTTAGTAAAAAAAAGATTCAAAAACGGCACCAAAAACAACACTACAAAACGCTTCAAAAATGCAATAAAAACGTCAAAATACTGTACAAAAAACCCATCAGAAAGTGCCAAAAAAAACGCATCAAAAAATGCAAGAAAAGCGCGTCGAAAAACGTTTGAAATAAACAAATTAAAATGGCTTGGAATGAAGTGTCAAAAACGCATTACAAAAAATAAAAAAAGGTACCTATAGAACGTCTCAAGATGCTTCAAAAACGGATGAAAAATTACACTAAAAAGTCTTTAAAAGCAGGTCATAAAACATTTTAAAAACAACTCAAAAAAGGTGTCAATATGAGCTTCAAACGCCTCAAAAACGCAATAAAATCTCGTCTGAAAACGCTTCAGAAAACCCATGAAAAACCACATTGAACAGAATATTAAGCATAAGTATAATCTTGAAACACTGTCAGCGGAACATTAACAGAAACTTCCCTAAGGAAAGGAGAAAACCTCGAAAGGTTATACTCCGGACACCGAGCTTACCAAAAGCTTTAAAGAACACATGAATGCTTACAAGTAGTCTGAAACGATGGAGAAAGGAACGTACGTTTTATTGAAAATCTATCCATGCAAATTGTGAGAAGCAAAGTTATGCGGACAATTGCTCATTAAAACAATTCAGATCAGAGTGACTTGATCACTTGATCCCCCGAATCAGCCTGGGGGTATGCAAGCGTTTCTGATATGATGCTGGAAAGTGGTTGATCTTTTGGTTTTTGATTTAATTCAGCGTTTTCCTTGTACCTAAACTAAAAATACAACATCGCACTATCTTTGAAATTGTCGGACACTCCCAAGCCGGCACCACCAATCCAGTCACCCCAACTCAAACTTCAAAAAACCTCCCGAAACTGTGTTACCGATTTATGAACATTAATTAACTCGCATGCCTCCCAAATTGAATGTTTTAAAAATACTTTCCCTGCTCACGTGCTTCGTACTTGAAATCACTTTTCTCAACACTTCGCTGTGCGTTACAACCAACACTTCAGCTTCAGTGTCTGAAATGGGAGGCATCAACAACAGTTTTCTACCCATCCCCAACAAGACTTAAGTGCTTAAAGTAGTTAAAAGTGTATAATGAGAGTCAAAGCGGATGCAAAAATTGCAAAGATTTGCATATTAAAACTTTTACAAAAGTATTATGTCATAAATCCTTGGCCCATAGTGAATTTTCCAACCCCCCCAGCTTTGAATACATATGACTGTGCGGTCAGACGTTATTGTTTAAGCGAACCAAAACCAAAGTACGGAAGTAATTCCTATTTTGTGTGCTAGAGTCGCCACAGCCAGTAAAGTCGCCATTTTGGTGGGAATTTTATATGAATTTCTAGAAATGGAAAAGAATGTCGACCACAGGGTCGCGTGGAACTAGCTTTTAATGACATTTCCAATTCATTCATAATTTATTAAAACAAAAATATGCGAGTAGCTGATAAGTAAACAAAGTCACCCTTAATGGCTGAAAGTATTGACAGAAATTATTGAACTTAACAAAATGTGGAAGTCGAATATAAAGAAATAATGATTTGGGTAATGGTGCAGCGAAATAATTTCACGGGCAATAATTTCAAGTGGGAATCAACTTCATCTCGAGTGGGAAATAAATTCACTTATTTTTTGTGAAGTTATTTCCCAATGAAAGTGAGGAGGAACGTCACTTTTGTAACTTTTTAGTGGGAAATAATTTCTCTTAACATGCGACGACATAAATGTAAGCCTACAATTCATAAACAGTGAAAACCGCCCGAGTTTGGGTGTATTCAAAGTTAATTAAATAAGCTAAACACTAATAAAACTGATTTTGTTTTCCAGTTAGAATCAAGAAATTCTCAAATTTTAGGTGGGATATAATTTCAGAAAATTGGTGGTGATGTTATTCCACACTTCAAGAAAAAGAAAACTTTTTTCCCACTCCAGGTGAAGTTATTTCCCATGTGAAATTATTTCCCATGTGAAGTTATTTCCCTGCACCCATTTACATGAATAAAAAAGAGAGTCGTATATAAAACCGAACCTTGGGGAACGCCAGCATTTTTCGTAGTTGCCATAAGACTACAATCAGTTCAAGAAAACTTGAAATGAAAGTAGTTTCCGATCCGCTGAAGAAAGGACGCCTTCTTATTGATTATATTAAAAACTGAATGCAGCTATTACATTCTACCTCGCAGCAGAGTGCGGCCTATGGAGATTGAAATATATGGAAGTCCACCGATTTTTGGGAACGATGCTGCCTGAATATGTTGCGCACCCTTTTTTTTTATGAAATTTACGGAAGTCCTGCGGTAACAGACAAAGACCCACTTGCACAACTAGTTCGAATCCAAGTGCCCATATAAACAAAAGCCCAACCACTTAAAACACAGTTTCCATATACATACTCGCAAGTTAGGTAAACCTGGATTTCGTTTAGATAGCCTGTGCCTGCAGGGACGACCACTTAATTCAGATATCCAAAAAAAAAGCTCTTAATCCTAAGCCCTGAGGGAATTCCAGCACCGATGTGTAGGCATAGCGCACCAATAGACCAGTAATATACCACGTACCTGTTCCACAGTTACGAATAGTCCTATTCTGGGACCTCAATTACAGGAATTCCCACTTCGTATATAAAACGTGATCGAATATGGAATAGGTGAATAAATTATCCTCACACAGCATCGTGTTGCAGGTAAATCTTTGTCTTTGGTCACACTACAGGGGACTCCCCAAATATCCCAAAGCATTTTTTTTCCGACGAAGGATATAAATCAAAATAAAAAAAAAAAAAAAAATGAATACAGATGAGGCGGGAGCTTTCTACTTACTCGACGGGGCTACTGAAGTGGTTCAATCTGCAAATCAAAAAGGAGGTTTTTTTTTCATGAAATGCATATCAAGCAACTTGGGGGCTACTACAAGTGCAATGGGCACCATGTACACCAAAGCCAACTCAAACTGCGTATATGGACATTATAATATTGTTACCAGAGTGGAATAAAATCGACGAGCCAATGGCAGTCAACAGGTCCTATGCGACGTAAGGATGCTTCGTAATCTTGATAAAATTGACAGTTAAAAATATTGTTTTCATCGCTGGACGTTTGGTGTACCTATACAACTTTTTTAAATGTGAACTGGTAGCCCAAGGACTATTTTATTTATCTAGCTGTCGCCGCGTATATATTTTATTTATGACAGAAAAAAAAAAAAAAAAAAAAAAAAAAAAAATGACAGAGAAGTTGAAACATGGTGGTTGGGTGTTGTATGAATAGGGTAGGCACTGATTGGCGTCAACTTGGCGATGCCCAGTCGTTGTAACTGTTCATACACATCAATTGTGCTTATTTTACCTCCGCGTGGTAGCCACCGGGTACTGGTCTTGTCCTTCCGGGCATGACTTGCTAAACTTATAAGCGCGAGTGTTGAACACGAAGAAAATAGCAACACTATAATGCTCTGTCGGAATGACTGCCTGATCGAGTCTCAGAGGTCTTACATGAGCCCCTCAGAAAGAGGACGTACGGCGGATGAATTCACATGGTTGAATCAACGGTGGCGTCAACAGTCAACATGGCAGATACCTCAATGAGCTACTTTGACGTATTTGGAGCTGAGGTCATTGAGGATTTTTCAGCACTAGTCAGGGTGTTGAAATAGAGATGGTGGCGGAAGAGCCCTTAATGGGTCAACGGCAGCTCTCACATCCCCGCAGCGGGTTACTGACTCCGGAATATTCCGGCTCCTTTTGCCCAAGGGGTTACAGAAAGGGCCTGGTCCTCCAGGTTGGGGGTTGTGCGTGGGGTTAACGACCCTACCACGAAAAAAAAAGAATTGTTGCGAAGCAACCAAAAGCCTCGGATAAGGACGGATTCACTGTTGACGACCCTGCAAAACGAAAAAAGGACAATGACGTTCGGATCTGCACGTGGAATGTTCGAACTCTGAACAGACCGCGTGCAGCCGAACAACTAGCGGAAGCCCTAGACTGCTACAAAGCAGGTATCACCGCCATCCAGGAAGTGCGGTGGGATGGGCCGGGCAAAAGGAGGATGAAAAACTGTGACATTTACTACGGTGACTGCTACAGAGAACAAAAGCAGCGTCTATTTGGATGCGGATTTGTTGTAAGCGGCAGACTTAGGCAAGAAGTCTTGAGCTTTCGACACGTTAGTGAACGCCTTACAACTATCCGCATCAAGGCTAAATTCGCCAACATCAGCCTGATATGCGCTCACGCCCCCACAGAAGATAAAGACGATGCTACCAAAGAATGTTTCTACGAGCTCCTCGACAAAACATATGAGCAATGTCCTAAGCATGACGTTAAAATCGTCTTGGGTGATTTTAACGCCAAAATAGGAAAGGAGGACATCTTTGGTAGCACAATCGGAAAACACAGCCTACACGACACCACGTCTGGAAACGGACTTAGGCTGATTGATTTTGCTGCGGGACGTAATGTTTCCATAGCTAGTTCACGGTTTCCTCACCTCAATATACACAAAGGAACATGGCGGTCACCTGATCATCAAACCGTCAACCAAATTGATCACGTTGCGATCGACGCAAGGCACTCCTCCAGTATTCTAGATGTCCGAACTTTCCGAGCGGCCAACATAGACTCGGACCACTACCTTGTTGTAGCCAAGGTACGGATGCGGATATCCAAGACGCCACAACAACGAGAAAATACTGTGAGGAGATTTAACGTTGGACGACTACAAACGCAACAAACCGCCAGAACCTTTGCCGATCGCGTATCCCTCAACCTCTCGAGAAGTCCTATGCTGCCAGCATCAAGTGCCGAAGACCAGTGGCGCCGATGCCAAGAAGCCATCAAAAACGCCGCAACTGATGTGCTCGGTTTCACCAGCCCACCCCCCCGAAACCCCTGGTTTGACGAAGAGTGCCGGCAAGCACATGCAGCAAAACAAAGTGCCTACGAAGCGTCGCTGCATAGAAGGACGAGAGCAGCTCGTCAGCTCTACGAGCAAAAAAGGAGGGAAGAACATCGGCTTCTCCGGAGAAAAAAGAGAGAGCATGAGAAGCGCGCGATCGAGGATATAGAGAGGTGTTACTCCAGGAACAATGTTCGGAAGTTTTACCAAAAGGTAAAAAGAACGTGTCATGGCAACAAGACCCGAACGGAGACCTGTAGAGACGAGCAAGGAAACCTTGTAGTAGAGTCACAGTCGGTGCTGAGGACATGGAAAAACCATTTCTGCAGACTGCTAAACGGCGAAGACGACACGAATTCCGCTGTTAGGCAGAACGATCCATTCAACCTGGACGATGACAGCCAAGATTTCCGTCCACCTGACCAAAATGAAGTGAGGATAGCAATATCTAAGCTTAAATCCAACAAGGCTGCTGGTCCAGACGGCTTACCTGCCGAGCTCTTCAAGGCAGTCGGAGATGACTTGGTAGAGTGCATACACCAACTCATCTCCAAGATTTGGTTAGAGGAAAGTATGCCTGATGAATGGAACCTCAGCATTGTTTGCCCGATCCACAAGAAAGGAGACCCTCTAAACTGCGCCAACTACAGAGGCATCAGTCTCCTGAACACTGCGTATAAGATCATGTCTGCTGTATTGTGTGAACGCCTGAAACCATTCGTCAACGATCTGATAGGTCCCTATCAGTGCGGTTTTAGGCCCGGTAAGTCCACGACCGATCAAATATTCACACTACGGCAGATCCTGGAAAAAACCCAAGAATACCAGATCGATACTCACCATCTTTTTATCGATTTTAAGGCCGCATATGACAGCGTTTATAGAGACGAGCTATACAGAGCCATGTCTAGTTTTGGCATCCCTGCCAAACTTGTCAGATTGTGCAGAATGACGATGGAGAACGCTCGCTGCTCCGTAAAGGTCGGAAACAATCTCACCGAGACCTTTGATGTCAAAAAAGGATTTAGACAAGGTGATGCGCTGTCATGTGACTTCTTCAACATCATTCTTGAGAAGATTGTGCGAAACTCACAAGCCAACACCAGAGGCACAATTTTCTATAAGTCTGTGCAACTGCTTGCATACGCTGACGACATTGACATTGTTGGTACAACACAGCGAGCTGTCACTGGTGCGTTTGCAAGTATTAGTACAGAAGCGGCAAAAATGGGTTTAGTGGTGAATGAGGGTAAAACAAAATATATGCTGTCAACAAGAAGGGACACACGACATCGACGAATCGGGCAGAACGTCACGATAGACAGCTATAACTTTGAGGTAGTTAGGGACTTTGTCTACCTCGGCTCCGCTATAAACTCTGATAACGACATCACATCAGAAATCAAACGAAGAATCACACTTGCCAACCGCTGTTTCTTTGGCCTAAGACGGCAATTGATTAGTAAGGCCTTGTCAAGAAGCACTAAGGAGATTCTATATAAGACTCTCATCATCCCTGTCCTGCTCTATGGCGCAGAAGCATGGACCCTAGCAAAAACGGATGAGGATCTTCTTGGTCGCTTCGAACGCAAAATTCTTCGAGTGATTTTTGGTCCCGTTTGCGTTGACGGGCTTTGGAGGAGAAGATTTAACAGCGAACTCTACGAGCTGTACAGCGACATCGACCTAGTCAGAAAAGTACGCATCAGTCGTCTAAGATGGCTGGGACATGTAGAGCGAATGGACACCAACGCTCCGGCCCGAAGAGTCTTCGATTCTAACCCGGAGGGACAACGCAGTAGAGGAAGACCTCGCCTTAGGTGGCGCGCGCAAGTGGAAGGGGACCTCAACCAACTTGGAGTGCGCAACTGGAGGCAGTTAGCCAAAGATCGCGCTAACTGGAGAGGCGTATTGGTTGAGGCCCAGGTCCACCCCGGACTGTAGCGCCACCTAAGTAAGTAAGTAAGTTGAAACATACCAGGGAAAAATTAAAAGCGATTATGGTTACCCTCAAAATGATTTTGTGGGATTTACTTGCGGACGCAAGTCCGGCTTTAAAATACGTCTATATAGGTGTAGACAAATTTTCACTCATTCTATTGAAGATTGGACGCGAATTGTAGAAGTAGGTTACGTTGGCTTAAGCTGGATAACTTATTACTCCCATATATTGCTGACCAGAAGTTTGCTCATTTTTACTGAATTCATTAAAACACTCACACCTATAGTTGACTGATGCGAAAACTAAGGCTGCTTACACACCGGATGGAACAAAATGCCTTAGACAAACACACCTGTTTTTCTGTGTGTTTCTGAATTTTAAATACACACATTTAGGTACGCGCGCCCACACTGAACAAAACAAAGCAAGAAAACAAAATAAAGCGTTTTGTTCCATCCGGTGTGGAGGCTCCCTTAGAAGATGGAGAGCGATGGTAAAAAGGCTTCGTGAAGTGTATATATATATATTTTTTTTGTATTAAAAAGCCTGAGGTCGATGAGTACCTGATGGAAACCGCCACGTTACTCAAAATTTCAGTCAACCAAAAACTAAGTCAAACAAGTCTAGCGATTTGCACCCTGTTAGCTAAGATGCTGGGCACATTTGACACCCCGCTAGAATGGCTTAAGTTCAATAGGACTGACCAAATTTCTGCTGCTGAAATGATTTTTGAACTGAAAGATCTTACAAGAAGACTTTCAAGCCTTCAATATTATTCTTCAGTTTGAGTGCGCACACAAAGTTTTCGATGACTTTTCGGAATGATTGCTAGAGAGGGTGTTTAAAATCTAGACGAATGTTAAAGGTACTTTTAAAACTGCTTAAAATAACTATGCACCTATGCCAGTAAGTTTACATCTTATCTCTGTAAAGCTTTCTAGAAAAAGAATAGGCAAGGATCAACAATTACTTTGTCATATGCCTTCTTTAAGAAAACCTTAAATACATATAGTGCAAACGGAACCTTGGTGGACACCAACATTTTCATGGTGGGTATTAGAATAAGCCCAAGAAAACTTGAATTGAATCTTCTGAGTGAATCGGTCGATTGCGATGAAATAAAATGTCTTGACTTATGTAGTCTAAATGGATTGACAGATTTTGAAGAGTGAGTCGGAGGCTCCGCATATCTTTGTTAGGCTGTGTAGGACTGTAGGTGTAGGTGTACTTGAATATGTCTTGTTCACGACTTTTTAGTTTCTTTTTACAGTCAGGTAAATTAAAGCTTCTGTCTAAACCATCCCACTGACAACTGCAGTCAAATTGTACCAACAAGTGAACCAACTGATATAGTTCTCATTTAGGTGCGAGGTTAGAACATGGCTGATGCCATGAACACATTTTAAGCGATGGTTCCTAATCCCTTAAGCGAGTTCTAGGGTATCTACGAACTTAGCAAACAAAATGACGCGCTCGCCTGGTGCAGACGTCTGGGAACGTTCTCTAGAAATAAAAGACCTTCGATCTAATATTTACACAAATTTACCCCCAAAAGTCGAGGCCAAAAACTTGCAAAAGATTCCCACACTGGTCTCCCCATTCTTTCATTGCTTTAAGGACCTATTCGTATTTGGATGTTTAGCCAGTCGAATGGCACATGCAGACATGCACCAACTCAAATGGATATAGGTACTCGAGTGTGTTACCCCCAGCTATCCACCTACGATAACAAGTGTGTTTTTATCGCTTGTTTGTTACGTTAATTAAACGAGAAAGAAAATCCGGATGCAAATCCCAATGTATTCGCATGAGTGCACCGCTCTGCTTAACCATTCATTTTTCACTGTCTGTCTGTATAGTCGTTTACTAAATATCAAAAAATTACTCATCCAAAGCGAACGAAATTGCGAAAACGTCGAATTCGATAGCGCAATTAAACCCGACCCATCGGCACTATAACAACAACCAAAGGCAAAAGTCGTCGTCAAAAAGCAATCAAGCACTCTTGTTAAAGGACAATGTCAGTTTGACTGCCTCCCCAAGCAAACAACGTACTTAGCTATAGGTATACCGTTGCCGTAGCCGTTAATATATATACCAAAAGGTACCTACAAACGAGTACATGTCCTTATAGTCTGGGTACCTATACAACATGCATTTTGCCACTTTCAGCCGTACAGTTACGAATGTAAAACTGTTGACAGTTTAGGTAACGTGTATGTAACAATGACAAGTCGTTAATATCTTTTCGAGGGATAATAAAGTTTTGTGAACGATACAAGTTTTCTCCGGTGTTGTTATTTTGGAAAAACAGTACAAAACAGAATGGCGAATATTACTCCCAATGGTAATGTGTTCATTCCATCCGTGGCCAAGAGGCAGCGTGCGCTATATACAATGCAACAAGGACGAAGACAATTTAATTCACATGAATAAACAGAGAATTTATAAAGTGTAAGTGTGACTTGGCTTTTCTAAGAAACTACTATTTAAATTGCCAGCGAGTAAATTTGAACTAATGCACAAGCACATCGCCAAACAGCAAAGTGATACAAATTGGTCTTCAACTATGGGCGAATACAGGGTGTTGCAAAGTTTTAGTGGTGATTATAGTTGGCACCGCGTCTTTAGCTGTTACTTAGTTGAAGTGGAGTTTAATTTGGGTTGTTGTTTTTTAGTAGTTTTACTGGGAGAATTAGATTGCTTTTTGAGTGGTCCAGTTTTGACAAATTATGACTGTTGTCACTTGTCAGTTGAAAGCTGTCGAATAGGGGTCGTTGATTGGTTTTGTATTTGGACAAGCACATTTTAGCGAAATGGGAAAAAGTACTGTCGGACAATGAGACCCTGTAAAAAGTGAGCAATTTCGTTAAGGAGACTGCCCTTATTTTGGCAAAATTAACTGCCTACTCGGAAGGGCTTTTTTGACAGTCGAAGCTGTTTGTAACGACAGCCGGTTATTGGACTTGAAAACTTTTCTTCTATGTACGTAAGTCATGTGTTCAAAATTGAATCCAACCCATAAATTGGTGGGGGATTGAAAAAAATCCGCTAGAGTGCGGCACTAAAGTGGTGAACTGTAATACGGTTTAAAAGAAGTTGATGCTTCCGGACCCTCATCATCCCAGTCCTACTTTATGGCGCAGAAGAATGGACGCTATCAAAAGCGGATGAAGATCTTCTCGGTCGTTTTGAACGCAAAATTCTTCGGGTGATTTTTGGTCCCGTTTGCGTTGACGGGATTTGGAGAAGGAGATTTAACAGCGAACTCTACGAGCTGTACAGTTACATCAACCTGGCCATAAAAGTGCGCATCAGCCGACTAAGATGGCTAGGATATGTGGAGCGAATGGACACCAACGCTATGGCCCGAAGAGTCTTCGACTCCAACCCGGAGGGACAACGCAGTAGAGGAAGACCTCGCCTTAGGTTGCGCGCACAAGTGGAAGGGGACCTCAACCAACTTTGACTGCGCAATTATTAATGGTTTTGAGAGTCTACTACAATTTTTTGCTATTTTGGTCCCTTTTTAGTTGAAGAAAGGGCTTCCAAAATTTTTCAAATGTTGTTACTTCCAAATAAAAACCTTCAAAATGTAAAGCAGTTGGAAATCCACTATTATAGTGTTTAACGAGACAATGCTTGTTAAATAGCGTTCAAAAGTACTAAATATGCTTTAAAAACGGCCCTTTTTTCTCATTGGTCCTTTTTCTTGCGTTTTTTTTTTCGGAATTCTTGCTGCGGTCACGCTGATTTTGGCTATCAGAAAGGAAGCTATACCAGGAATAGAGATATTCTTCATATTCTTCAGCAAGACAGGCATCCCAAGTCGCGAGAAGCTGCACGTTGAAAATACTTTAAGTGCCTGGAAGACAAAAAGACCCTAATATATTCATAGGTAGTGGAGAAAGATCCCCTGCACCGATTCTTTAAATCAAATTAAATCAGTGATAGCTCTTAACATAACACCGCTTCCATCCAGTGATGCCAGATATAAAAAAGCCCTCTCTTCCCCTTTTTAGTTTATTGCTAAGTACCAAATACCCACGATCTGGCACCACTGCTTCCAATCTCCTTCTATTCGTCCCTAATGAAAGGCTGTTTATGTCGACAACAAAAAAAAGACAGCCCTGTAGGCTTTAACTAGCAGCCTTGGAAGTTTATGTTCATATTGGCAATATTTGCTAAAAATGTCCAATGTAAAACAAGGGCTCAGCAGAGGATTGCCAAGGGCTTTTTTAGAGCCATCCTAGTGCAGTAGTCACAGATAATAATTCAAAACGTTTTAAGAACTGTGATCTTGTCAGAACGGGAAGCTTCGCAGGCTGCATCATTCGGCGGAAGGGTTATGGTCCTAAACGCTGTTCATTCCCTTTTTTGAAAGGCTTTACAACTATCCCAAACTTTTTCACAGGCAGATTGATCTCCGTTTTCAAAATTACTGCGAGCATAAAATATCAAGTTTGTGACAAAAAGAAGTTGGCAACCAATTTTTGTTTTACTGGCTTCATCGAGAGTTTCAATTTTTCTTCAAGTTTTGAATTTTTGATATTTCAGCAACAAATTTTTAGTACCACTACGATTTCATAACTCTTAATCCACCAGGAATGATTCAAAGTTTTTTTTTTTTACTTTAAACTTCGATTCGGAACACCCTGCAGCAGGTAAAGTTACGATATCAGTGCGACAGGATCCCGAGATAAAACACAAGTAATTTTGAAGTTGAATAGTTTCCTAACAATAAACAATTAGGTATGTACTTCACTATATACGTCAAAGGATTGAACAATAAAACAAGAACTTGAAATGTAAATTGCGTAGGAAGGCGGACCGGACTAAGAAAGGAAATTCGAAGATTGCTTCGTAGAAAAAGGCTCAAATTCACATAGAAATATAATATTCAAATAAAGTCTAAAATTAACAAAGTAAAGGCATCAAGGGGTGTCGTTAATATCCTGTTATACCAATATACATCCTGTAGGGATACAGCTAGATGTACCTTCATATATAAAACAGCCAGTAACAAGTAACTGAATTTGAGTGAAAGCAAATATTGTCAGGGGATTGTCTATGGAACAGGAGGTTGAAACTTGAAAGACAAACAGCAAATTTGGAGAAATGGAAAATTTAGCAAAATTAAACTCCTTAGAATTTCAGATCGGAAATTAATGATACGAAACAAAGCGTCCGATTGAAGTGAAGTGCACAACTACGAGTACTTTTTTCTCAATTGTTGCGTCATTGTGTATAGAAAAAATGTAAAAAAATTGTTCAACCAAACAACAAACGCAACAATTTCGCATAAGAAGAATATCAAGTCCTTCGCTACAGACATTGAGTCCCCCCAAAGATGCAAACAGAGCAGTCACATAGTCTCCATAACAATGGAAGGATGAGCCCTTAAAATAATATTGTCCCAAATATACTCAGCAAGCGATTCGATTAAAAAAAAGAGGAAAAAAAGCGGCTTATAATTTTATTGAATGCGACCCAAATATTCACTTCACCCATTAGCCCTTTTGGCGATTGTTCGAGCAAGTAAAATCCAACACACCAGTGAAACTGACTGAAATCACATTAAGTCCTTTTGCAAGCAAATTATGTGCGACTGCTTCTTTTGACTTTGAAGGCTTGTGGACATCTCCTCGTTTACATTCTCTTTTTGTTAGACAGCGAACCGCACACTGAAACCGAGTGCAAACGGAAAATGTATACGCAAAAAACATAAATTAGACCACAGTTCGAAGTATAGATCTTTGTAGTGCTTCCGGTTGGTTTGCCAAATGGCTTAAAACGAATATTTACCACGAGGATGAACACACAAGAGCATACATAGACATACACATCTACCACTCTGCAGTGGGTCTATGGTCTATGCGAATGCTGCTATTTTGTAGCTTTATGCGGTCGCTTCACATCAGCCCCCCTGCAAAGATGTGTGCTTAAAAGGCATTGATGTAACAAAGGCTATACAGGCGTAGTATACGTATATAGCGTAGATGTGTCAAAGGGATTTTCGTTTTTTTTTTTTTTTTTGTGAACAAAAATAAAATTGGGGAACTGAAGCAGTAAAATTGGTTCGACAAGCGTTTATAATTGAAGCGGACTGAATAAATTTCTCATGTAAGCCGGAGCCCTGATTGACACAAAGGTATCTGTAGGCGGCTTGGGATAGAATTAGTAAAGGGGAAAACCTATCGGCAGGAGTAAGTCACTTTGAAATTCGTTTATAGTTCCTTTACTTTGAAGTTGATTAGAAATTCCCTCATGAAAATATCGAGAGATGATAATAGTTTGTGCCGGTGCGGTGGATAATATTTTCGAACTGTCATAGTGGGAGGGGGGTTACAAAAAAAGTAGTGCGAGCTGTATATAGTTGAGAAAGGCGGTTATGCATAAATGGCAGCCACTGGCTGATGAATTGTTGACACTCAGTGTCTGTATGCACTTTGGATAGGGGAAGGTGGGGCAGATCGGGTTAGTTTATGAGTATAACGTGTACGACATTTCAAGTTTTTGGGCTTGTTGGCATATTGACGTTAGTTTTGCAATCAACTATTTTAATTTAAATAATTCTACATTCAGTAAGGTAAATGTAAATTTCGCTCGATTTTTCCTCGCATCAGGGGGCTGTGTGGGCTACCTTCTGGGCAAAATAGAATTTTCTGATATATTATTTGGTTTTTACTTCCTTATACAGTGATTAGTGTGCTGGGCTACTATGCGAGGGGTCACAATTTCAATCCCCCCCCCCAAAAAAAAAAAAAATCGTCCGAAGCGAGGTATCCGTCGGAATGGAAAATTCTCCGATTTCATACGATTCGGAGGATTTTCGCTGCGAGATATTCTTCGGAACAACTGTTCAGAGAATCGTTCCGACATTTTGTAGGGCATATCGGTGAATTACTTTGAAGTGCGATGAAGTGCATTTTTTTGTTAAATTTATAGCTAGGTTCGAATATCGTAAAGTTTTTTTTTTCCACAGCGCCAACTCTAGCGAACGTCTGACAATTATCTGAGAGTATAACTGTCATGAACGAGCTTCTCATTTTGCCGTTTGGAATCGGAATAAAATAGTAGTTATTTCCATTTGGACCAAAAATCAACTTGCTCCACCTTCCCCTACTCTAGAATAAGATTTAAGCACTGACACTTTTTTGGTGAACATTAATATGATTATTTTTTAATGCTTAAATTCCCACGATTTTGCAGTTTTTTCCCCTTCTCCCAAGGAAGGCTTTTCCGACATCAAAAAAGGGGATAAATCTCACAATAGGTATATGAACACTAGATCGAAGCAGTCAAAGTGTTTCTTACTATGGAGAGCTGTTGGCGAATGAGTTCGAAAGAGCAACTATAAATTGCATGTTGCATTAAGAATCTGACAGCAGAATGTGATTAGGTTTAGCTCAGTTTTTGAAGGGATCCCGATCTTTGCAGTCGTTGAAAACGTGATTAATATCGACCAGAAAATTCTCTGATCTGTTTCAGGAGTCAAAATGTATCCTACATACCTTTTATCTTCGATTTGGACCGTCCTGAGATGAAAAGGTTCCTATATATAAATTTATAGCCTTGAGAGGCTAGTTCTTGATACCTATTGAAAAACTTCTTTAGCGGTTACACCAACTTGAGATCTACTTCGTAGAATCCTAGTACTTGACATACTTGTTGGGCGATTTAGTTGCCGGTTTGGCGGTCTTGAGATGGTCAGGTTTACCCTTAGAATTGGCAGCTTAGTTATTGATACTCACCACCGTATTTTGGGCTGTAACTTGATCGATTAGCCGAGACTTTCAACCTAATTTAGTATTGAAGTCAAATTTTAAAATATACTCCATTAAGACGCCGTCTATGAGGCCATACAGCTGGCAATGTGGAGTTAAGTACCTTGAATAGTATGCCTTAGCCTCTAGAAACATCGGGGCTATGAATTCTGTAACACAAGCGACGGCGACGTCATGCCAAAGAGTATCCTCCACATTCGTATACAACTTCCAATGACAGATGGAATTTATTTATTTTTAGAAACTCCCTTTAAGCATTTCTTTTTTTAATGTTCTTCAAAGTAGACTTCAATATTTAAAATGAAGTTGTACGTAAAACGATACTGCGGCTGTTTGTGGTCGTGTAACTTCTGAACGACTTGCCCGATTGAGGTTATATTCTCACAATTTATTTTATTTATCAAGGAGATTGTTTCTAGTTATAGTAGCATCCGATAGGTGGCGCTTAAGTCAAGCTAATAACTTTTTCTTTATATATGGAAAAAATGACTCATGGATGTTTGTTTGGCGCCAAAAACACAAATAAAATGTGGACCTGATAGGTGGCGCTGTAATCAAATTGTTAGTTAATTTTAATTTCCACTTAAAATCGAAGTAAATGCGGAGTCAATTCGGGTTCGATGATTTTTTTTTTAATTTAACTTACGATGAACTACCTCTCACCACAAGGACCAGCTGTAGTGTCAATAAGATCCGCGGGACAACTGCTTGTAAGTATGTAAAAACTGTTTATCTTTTTGAAATAATTCCACTCCAACAGAATGACGTACACTCCGTCGACTCCTCCGATGTCCTCAATAGTCTTTTATCTCTCTAATAACCTTCCTTAACCTAAATATCTTTTTTTTATTTTTACATTTTGAGCAACCCATTACCCACAACTCGGGCTAGTGTTTAAGCTAACCCATTTGCAGAAATCCTTCAATGTAGGTACCCACCTACTTAATGAAACTTGCGATTTGCATGCCATTCCTCAACACACACGATATGATAGCAGACTTCACAACTACATCCTCAGCGAAAGTAAATTGCATGTTAACCTGAAATCTAAAGAATTAAGTCAAATCGGGTTTATGTACCTATTTATATCCTTGGCTTAAAGGTTACCCCTTGGTGTTGCCGATGATTGGGGTGACATTAGAAGGTTTACTGTATATTTACTGCCTGTTGATGCGTTTTCAAAGTGCAATTACATATGTTTGACGTGTCCAAACTATTGATTATTTTTTTTTGTATAATTAAAGGATTTTCTGACACGGATTTAGTTGAGCAATTTCATTCTTCGTGACGAAAGGTAGTTAATTTCATATCAGGCGAGGTGACGCAAACTTTGTGTTCTATGAATAATAGATATGCAAGGTGGCAGAGTTGCTATTTTGAATCTGGATTTGCAATCGGTAATTTTTTTTTGTTTACTATTTTTAGACGTGCTTTAAATTATTTTTTTGTTTGATTAGATGTCACTCGAAAGTGACTTGGCGGCTTTTATAACTACTCCAGCGCATCCAATGGCGGGCATAAACTGACAAATTTTGCAAGTTTAGTGGGTACATTTAAGACTCTGATAGAGAGCATTGTGCTTAAAAAGGAGACTTGGGGTACTCAATTACTTTCTGAGAGTATAGAATATTTTTGTGGAAAAATGGAATAACAAAAGTGGAGGCTCGAGTTCGAGGTTGTATAGGATGTAGGGCAATACCAATAACCAAACGCTAGGTTTGAGCCTAATATGCTTTAAGTAAAATGAAGCTTCCACCCCGATTCCGTTCGTGAGAGTTGCTGTGTCAATATGTTAGAAAAAAACAAAATAGTTGGCGCAACAGGTCCGGAGGAACCCTAGGCCTAGCTTTCTCACAAACATTCGTTTTGTGTGAGTTTTTCATTTTTGGAACGAATGGAAGGGATCTACAATTTTATGCGACTCCAAACGGCTAATAGAGAAGCTCTTTCAAGACAGTTATACTCTCGGATGTTTGTCAGACGTTCGCGAGAGGTGGCGCAGTGGAAAAAACCCTAAGTTAGAATTTGGGTTTTTGCGGGATTCGAACCTCGATCCCTCGCTTAGTAGTCCAACCCACTAACCACTAAGCCACTGCGCCTAAGTGCCTATATGTTTAACGCCATTCAAATCCAGCGGTTCTTAAAAGTTTCGTGTAAGACTTGTTGAAGTTGCTGTTTTCGGTGTCAGAATTTTCCAGCAGAATTCTGGTTGTACCTTATAAAGCTTCAAAATTATGCAGATAAATGTAAATGGAAAAGATATTTTTGTTGCAGAAACCAAAATGGCGACTGAGAGTAGTCAAAGTTTTTACGTTTTCATACCCATATGCATAGGATTTTTTTTAAACTTGATTTAGTTTGACGAAATAATCAGTTTACACTTCATTTTAAAGGTCAAAAAACGCGGTTGTTCTTAGACCAACATATCGACCCAAATATTCCCCACATCTTTGTTAAAACTCCCCCACACGATCGCTTAGTTTTTGGTCAATTTTCGTGGACCTCAGCTGTTGTAACGTGTTTCATTAATTTCCATGGCAAAGCTATCCCTACTGTCCAAAAACACAATCCAAACATGGTTCAGTTAGCCCAACTTTTCATTCGTACTTTTTTTTGTAGGTAAATACTCCCCTTTGAAGACCTTTCTTAAATCCAAACACACCACACCAACTATAAATAAAATGAAATAACAAATTCTAATCTGAAGATATCCAATTATTCTACAGCACAACTCACAGCTGAGGTCTGGCGGATATAAATGCACACGTTATCCTTTCCATGGTCGCTCTTTAAGGATTACCAAAAAAAAACTTTCCAAAAGTGATAAATCGGAATAAATACGAAAGTTTCTTTTATTCTTTTATCCAGCTGATAGTTTACAAGACAACAGGTCCTGACAAATACCCTCATTTATTATACGCCCGTATGTGCACATGGGCTCCGAATTGTACATTTAGTTTGATTAATAAGCCATTGTCGGGAATCCTTTTGTTTACACAAATATAAGCAACTTTTTAATCAACTAATGCAGATGGAGTTTGTATTTTGATACTTGAACGAATATGATGTTTACCAAGCGCGTATACCAACCCTATAAATGGCTATGGTAAACAGATTGTGGCGAATGGTAAAATCAATCAATAGACGGTATGAAGATTGGATGCTGATTTGCTGAGCAAATAGCACAGGCGTGACACAGCGGTGACGCATGCATGACATTAGTTAGAAGGGCTGTGGAGGGTTGGAAAACGTTTAGAAATGATTGTCCGTTTCAATAGGTGAATGTTTGATGAAGCTCTGGGGTATGCGGTCTCTGACAGCAGCTGTTGGCAACTCTGAAAGGAAATTTGTACAGTTGGCTTGACACCACAGATGCTGGGAGACAATTGAAACTAATTTACTAAATAGGGCAACTCCATCAATACATCGTTTTTTGCTTCTGCAAAGCTTTGGGTATAGAAACTGTGCGGCCAAGCATTGCTAGATTGAGACTATCAAGGTACTTTTGACAGGTACCTTGGTGCCTGATGTGGACATTTTTAGGGCTTGAAACAATGCGGCGATTGCGACTGAAATTCTGTGCACTAATAGGTCTGTAATTGAGCAACTACTGTTCAACTGATATTCAAGATAGTGATAATGATGAAGGGCTTAACATCCACCTAAGGTATATTCATCGAATAAATGGGGTAGCCAAATTATCACAAGCCACGCAATAGCCAACCACCATGACAACTGCAATATTTTCCGTAAACCACCACATTATAGGTAGGTCTGCGTGATTGCGCGAAAAAACAACTCATTGCCAATACCAAAAGCAACCTCCAAATAAATTAAGCATTCCACCATTACCCGCTTAAGGACATCCATTCAGGGTTTATAGGTAGGTATATAACGCGCACTTTGTGGGAATTCGCATATGACTATACCATTATATCCGCATCAATATTGTAAGCGTTTTTCCTTTCGTTTCCTTCGGTTGAATATTGATGAACACAATTAACGTAATGAGATCCACTGAATCAGCCTTAATCCAATGGACCTAAGGACGAGTGCATACCATTCGAAGATAAGCTGCGCCAGAAAATTCTAACCATCATATTGTTTCGCATTTATCAGACGAAATCTTATGGAAAAACAAAATTGGATTTCTCTTCGGCATTAGAACAACGCACGAACGTAAGTTGTAACTTGTAATAACTGTATGGCATTACTCATACTCACTAATATTAATACGCTATTAGCGGTAATTACAGCTATACTTTTGGTAATGTTATCGACTTTTGTTTCGCCCGCATAGTTAGATCTGGCGATTCCATTGTTTGGATAGTATTAATGATGGATACTACCTGCAGTTGTGGGATTTCGAAGTCCTAATTAGAAGTGGATAGCAATCTTAATTGCATCTTGCGTCATTGGAGTTTATGTTATGAATATTATTAAAAGAAAAGTGTTTCCCAATTTGATACGACTTCCTCTTCTTGACCTTCTTATTTTGTTCTTCCTCCTGGATTTTGGCGAACCTCCTTCGTAAATTAAAAGAAAAGTGTTTCCCAATTTGATCCGAATTCCTCTTCTAGACATTCGCATTTTGTTCTTCCGCGTGGATTTTAGCGAACCTTCCCATACATTAAGAAAAAAAGTGTTTCGAATTCCTTCTTATTTTGTTCTTCCTCGTGGATTTTGGCGAACCTCCTACGTAAATTAAAAAAAGTGTTTCCCAATTTGATCCGAATTCCTCTTCTAGACCTTTGTATTTTGTTCTTCCTCATGGATTTTGGCAAACCTCCTTCGTAAATTAAAAATAGAGTCCCAATTCGATCCGAATTCCTCTTCTAGACCTTCGAAATTTATTCTTCTGCATGGATTTTGGCGAACCTCCCTCGTAAATTAAAAAAAAACGTGTTTCCCAATTCGATACGAGTTCCTTTTCTTGACCTTCGTATTTTGTTCTTCCTCGTGGATTTTGGCGAACCTCCTTCGTAAATTAAAAAAAAAAGTATTTCCCAATTTGATCCGACTCCCTCTTCTAGACCTTCGCATTTTGTTCTTCCTCGTGGATTTTGGTGAACCTCCTTCGTAAATTAAAACAAAAGTGTTTCCCAATTCGATCCGACTCCCTCTTCTAGACCTTCGCATTTTGTTCTTCCTCCTGGATTTTGGCGAACCTCCTTCGTAAATTACAAATAGAGTCCCAATTCGATCCGACTTCCTCTTCTAGACCTTCGAAATTTATTCTTCTGCGTGGATTTTGGCGAACCTCCCTCGTAAATTAAAAAAAAAGTGTTTCCCAATTCGATTGGACTTCCTCTTCTTGACCTTCTAATTTTGTTCTTCCTCCTGGATTTTGGCGAACCTCCTTCGTAAATTAAAAATAGAGTCCCAATTTGATCCGACTTCCTCTTCTAGACCTTCGAAATTTATTTTTCTGCGTGGATTTTGGCGAACCTCCGCCGTAAATTAAAAAAAGAGTCCCGATTCGATCCGACTTCCTCTTCTTGACCTTCGTATTTTGTTCTTCCTCGTGGATTTTGGCGATTCGGTGATTATTTTTCCATATCCATTCTAATCAGTGTGAACGATAAATCCCCCGCCTGCGATTCTCCAATGAACTTGCTGGCGAAGGAAACCTTCTTCCAGTAAACTCGAAATGAAAAAAATTCGAATGATGTGCGAGGTTCACATCCCCTTACCAAAAGAGTGATAGACAGCTGTTTTTTTCGTCTCTGCTCGCGGTCTTACAAGACGTACCTCATGCTTGGAGTGGGATGCCCGCTGGTATGCATTAGGGTGGGTCATTTTTTTAATTTCACGAATTTTAGGTTCTAATAGCAATAAAAAGTGGCTATTTAGGGTCCTTATGACGTATGCCAAGAAATTTTTAAATCTATCGAAAGTAACTGCCTCCAATTTGCATTTAAAATTTTGATGAATTTATTATTTTCGGTAGGTAAGTAGGTACATTTAAATTTTATTTCATTTTTATTTTTAAAATTTTCAAACAACATACCAAGCTTTGACTTTTTATTTCTTATAATATAATATTACATATTTGTATTGAATTTTCAAAAATAAAAATAATCAGAGTAGCCCGGCTCTCAAATGAATTTTCTTAATAAATCTCATTTATTTCTCAATTTCATCGTGATTTTCGAGAATAAAAAATATTAATGTGAAAGTTTACTCAATTTATTAATCGCGATGGAACGTACCCGAAACGCACTGAAATGTCCTTTATATGGTGAAACATGTGATCTTAAAACCAATATGCTCCCTACTTACGAAGAAATAATGAAGTGTTACGAGTGGATTAGGCACAATTTAAAAACAAACAGAAAAGAACCAACTTTCAAAGAATTAAGTGATATTGTGAGCGAAAAAGTGGAAACTATTTGGAAACAAGCATCACTTCCGATTGTGTCCCATACAAGAATCTTGCAAATGCTAAAATGTCATCATGGTAAGTGCAAACAGCTACTAAAATTTCACCCACGAATTCCAAAAAAGAAACTAGAAGCGTTTATTGCTTCAAGTAAAGTTTTGTTCGATATTTCGTCCTGTAAGTGTTCCGATTTTTCTAAATGTACTTGCCCGAGAGAAAGGAAAGTGCCTTCTAATGAAAAAGAATTTCTTATTGACCAAAGAACGACAAGAAAAATGATGATTGGAAACACAGATGTCCCAACAACAAAAATGATTCAAAATAGTCTGAAAAGGAAGCTTAATAGGGAAAAGTTAAAAAGTTGTCCCAAGGAAACGGTCACAAATGTGTCGGCAAATTCTGCTTCTCCTCATAACAGCTCATTGGACGAATCTACCGATTCATGTGAAGATACTTATAAAGAAGATTTGCCTGTAAAGAAAAATAAAATACAGCCTTCCGTGAACTATTCCGCATTGTCTCAAAGCTGTGACAGATATGGCGTGTCAGACAGAGCTGCAGCCGCAATTGCCTCCGTTATCTTACAAGAATCTGAATTGCCAATTATTGATAAAAGTAAACTTAGAAGGGAACGAAAAAAAGCTAGAGAAAGTGTTAAAAAAAGAGATGCCGTTTCGGAAATCAGTGCGTTGTATTTTGATGGTCGAAAAGACAAAACCGTGGTCAACACAAAAATTAATGATAAATATTACCGTGAGATAGTAGTTGAAGAACACATTTCGTTAATTAGAGAACCAGACTCAAAATATTTGGGTTATATTGCTCCACAAACAGGCACGGCTAAGTGTATTGAGCAAGAGATAACTAACTATTTTAAGACAGAAAACATATCATTAGAAAATTTGTTAGCTATTGGATGCGATGGTACAAATGTCAATGTCGGAAAATTTGGAGGGGTTATCCGCCTGCTTGAAAAATCGTTGAACAGACCATTACAGTGGATAGTTTGTATGCTGCATATGAATGAACTCCCATTTCGTCATCTTTTCGCTCATATTGATGGTATGACTTCAGGGCCAAGAACACTTTCAGGTGTTATTGGGAAAAAATTGGAAAATTGTGAAGAAAAGACCGTCGTTGACTTCAAAAATATACCAGGCGTCCCACTACCGGAGATGGACACAAAAAACCTTAGCTCTGACCAACTTTATTTGTATAGAATTGTGACAGCGGTTATGACTGGTAGCTGCCCAGAAGACCTTGCCAACAAATCACCTGGGAAAATGTCGCATGCTAGATGGCTCACGCGAGCTAATCGAGTTCTTCGTCTCTTCATTGCAACAACAGAACCTGATGAAAAACTAACAACGTTGGCAACTTATGTTGTCAAAGTGTACGCTCCAACTTGGTTCTGTATTAAAAACCACCCAACATGCAAAGATGGAGCGCGACATTTTTGGCACTTAGTTTCAACATCTCGCTTTCTTACATACGACTTAAGAGCTGTTATTGATCCAGTCATAAAACGTAACAGTTTTTTTGCACATTCAGAAAATTTACTGCTGGCAATGCTGACGGATTCAAGCAAATGGATAAGGGAGTTGGCTCTGCGTCGAATTTTGAAAGCCCGTACTTTGAAATATGAGCAGGAGCAGCTCAGAGTTTTTGAGGTTCCAAAAATAAAAATGGAAGCCAAAGTGTACTACGATCTCATTGACTGGCAAAAAGATGTTTTTGAACCACCTCTACTGAAAAGCGTTTCCACTGAAGAACTTAAATTCTTTATTGCTCAAGGAGAAAACGAAATTCATTTTTTTAAATTACCATGTCACACTCAGGCAGTGGAGAGGGCAGTTAAGACCGTAACGGAAGCTTCAGCAACCTTATGTACTAAATCAGCACGCGAAGGATTTATAAAATCCAAGCTTTTATCTCGCAAATTGATGCCGAAATTCGACAGCAAAAAAGATTTTCGAGTAATATGAATGAATTATTTGTAAAAAAAAATATGTTTCAACAAAGTATTAAACAAAAGAAAATCAGTTTTGTTGCATTTTATTTATAAAAACAAAAAAATCGTACCTTAGAAAAATACGACTAAACATTTTTTTTTCCCAAATTTTTGGGGTGAAATTGGAGGCAGAAGATGTTATCTGATTGATATGAAAAATTTAGTATTCATTAATTAGACCATATAGCCACGTTTAATACCTATTACGAACGGCCAAAAGCAAAAAAAAAAATTTTCATAGAAAAGTGACCCACCCTATGCATATATCATTGAAAGTCGGCTAGTGGAATCTAGTACATTAGTGGCAGCACTTTTGATGACTTTCTGGTAGCGATACCATTAGCCTTCTAAGCTTGCGTTTAATGATGTTAAACTTTTTTAGAAATTAAGGGCAATGCGGTTCACAAGGGCTATAACAGTTTTTAGCGGGCGCTGCCTTTCGACTCCTTACTTTTTTCACAGTGCCTTCTTGTTGCTTGACCATTTAAAATGTAAGAAATAGTAATCTCTTTTCAAGGTAGTAACTGAAGTCACCAAAGTCGACCTCTGCTACTGTTTAGGCACAGCTACAGTGCACGTATATGACCCTCCGGTTACAGCACGTCCTCCGCCTATATAAGGACTTTTGTGGAATGTCTCACATCTTCCCAAGCTCTTTCTAAAGGCTGGTGCAGAAACTAACAAAATTCTCAGCTAATAAGCGCAAAAGAAATGTCTCACATCTTCCCAAGCTCTTTCTAAAGGCTGGCACAGAAACCAACCAAATTTATAGCTAATAAGCATAAGTGACAAACTGTCTACAGTATCTATTACAACTACCTTAAAATTTTTTTCTTTTTAAATACACAGCAGCATTACACATAAGTCTCTATAGAATATTACAGTTAGCAAGTTCTCCTTCTGAAACTAGATGCTGTTCCTGTAAGCTCCCCCGAGGAAAAACCACACAATATGTACTCGCACTTGCTCGTACGTCCGTACGAATAGTTTACATGCAGAACTAAAGCAAACACCCTCGATGCTCGGTCTCGAGTAATGCCACAGCAAGTGTCATGCTCCTATTGTCATATGGTAATTTTTTACGACACCATGACATTAGTTTCTTGCATTATTCATGCAAATGTCTCGAGGCTATCTATACACACATAATTCTGCAAAAGAATCAAGGCTTATAACGAATGATTTTGTATCGCAAAAAAATAAAATTAAATAAAAAACAACCCCCACCTAACCGATCTCTATTTTCGTTATAGTAATCACTCTTGTCAACGTTTTCGCATACAAATAAGTAAAGATATTTTATTTTGCGTATGTACTCGTGCATATATAGAAAACTCGCCCGTCTTCCAAGTCGCACAGGGATAAGAACAACAATAAAATCCAATATCTGGAGCGATACGTTTTTTGGCATCATCACCAGGATATTCCCGTATATAGTCGTACTCCCCGCAAGCAGCGGCGGCGGCGACGGCAGGCATTATGTATGAGTTTCGTAGAAGTTGCTGGCATTCACTTGGGTGAAAAATCTCTCATAATTTGCTGAAACACAAAGTTAGAAAAAAGAAAATCCCCTGTGTGAAAATGGCACTGTTTGCCTTATGCACCGCATACTTTTAAACAGGATGTTGCACTACGTCAACATCGTTGACATCAAACATTTTTCAGAGACAGCGTTCGCAATATGCACCGGGTCTGCTGTTGACATGCGATGTATATATCTAAAACGAAGTGCATATGCATAATATACATCCATCCGTGTCATTTGCTCCCTGCGAGGGCACAGCCAGATCAGGTAGAATGCTTTTATAAATTGGATGCGATTACTGGTGTGTACCTACCGCATATATCCTATGAGTTATATGCAACTTGAAAGGCATTGCGTTGGGTAAGCAAGTTTCCCTCAAAGTTATTATATCCTCTTTCGGATGAGAGTTTCTTGTGGACTTATATTAGAAGAAATCTTAATTTAAGGAAACTTATACACAATTTTGTAAATACTTAGCAATCCTTTCGGGCTTAGCCACATAGACTGGCAAGAGTCTCTATTCTCAGTCTTTGGTTTACGATGATAGTCCAGAGGTAAATCTGAGACCAAATGTCCTCGAAAAAAACAGACTGGGATTTTTTTTAATAATTTTAGTAAGTTCTTCGAGGACATCTGATCTCATAAACTCTGGGTTAACAACGACTCAGGTCTAATAAGATTTTTGCCACCGGAGGTAGCCCCTTTACCAAGCGCACTTCATAAGACGCCCTCTGGAGGGATAACTTCTGTCGACTTTTAGTGCTTCTTGTAACAGATAATGAAACAGTTCTTTGGTATGTGGATTCGACAGTGAAGCTCGTTTAAATTCCTAACCCAATCCGCTCTTGGATTTATTCACACCTATAGGGCTTAGCGTGGGCCAACATTTTTTTTGTTTTCTTCTGTTTTTCATTTTGAAGGTCTACGTAAATTTGTAAAACCTTTAAACGAAATTCAGATATCATTATTGGCCTGCTAAGGTAGGCGCAGTGGCTTAGTGGCTAGTGTGTTGGACTACTAAGCGCGGGGTCGAGGTTCGAATCCCGCAAAAACCCAAATTCCAACTTAGAGTTTTTTTCTACTGCGCCACCTCTTGCGAACGTCTGACAAGCATCCGAGAGTATAACTGTCTTGAAAGAGCTTCTCAATTAGCTTTTTGGAGTCGGCATAAAATTGTAGATCCCTAGGCCTAGAGTCCCTCCGGACCTGTTGCGCCAACTATTTATTTATTTTTTAAGGTGCTCTTACAATTTTTCGGTGATTCCGCCAGATGAAATTTACTCCCGGATGTTTGTCAGACACGGTAACGCTGGGAAACAAAATATTTCTATCCGGTGCTTAAGCCTGTAACCCCTCGCTCAGTATTTCAGTAATCTAATCCAACGACGGTCAACAAAAACCGCTGTTAAAAGAAATCAAAAGCAGGCGCAAAATTTGATTTCTGTTGCTCGTCGTTCTCAGAAATCCACTCAAGTACAGTCAGAATACACTGGTTCTATATTTTCAATTTGAAACTCCTTTTCTTAGTTTAAAATATCAAATAAAAAAAATCCCAACCATTTACTTTCGGATTTAACGAACTTAATGTTCTTTCTACCACACAGCCCTATAGTCGGAGATACGCATCTTATTCCAACAATGATTTCCTGTGGGCATACGACAAATCCTTTTTTAATTGGGGATTAAAACTCGCTACAACGTCGGACAGTCTAATATGATATGTGATTTTCAGGGCACGAACAAAAAGTTAAGCAATTTAAGTTTTAATCTACGTAGGTGTATGTACACGAGAGCATAGTACCAGGACTGCGATCTCGGGCATACATTCGAACCCTTACCCCCTGTTCATTCACCCTTTTAAAGCTGCTCTTAAATCGTCTGTCTGTGTGTGTTTGGGCGTGTGTATATTTTGACTTCTCTTAAGTACGACACCATTAGCTAGACGAGATAATATTTAATTTTCTTGTTTTGGCGAATGTGTCGTTCACGTACGAAGACAAAAGTTCCAAAGGCATGTATACATTTTATATATACATATCCCTTCTTGGACGAAGGCTTTTGTGAATTGGAGGCAAGATTGAAAATGTGGATAAAGGGTTTCCATCTTGTGTGTGCTTTCTTTTCTCCTGGAACCGAACACAGCATGGTGAAGCTTTTCTAAACGATTTAAAATCCTATTATGGAACAAATCCGGGCCACATGTGCTCAGAATGTCACATTAATCTAAAAAACGACATTGTATTCCCATTTGTCATGGTTTTGCAATATGTGTATTGAACTATATGGAAATATATATTTATTTGTGTGTCATACCTTTTAGATCTTAAAATTGGGTATTTTGCATATATACATCTGAGGATTGTGGGTCGCCGAGGGATAGATACGTATTGTAATTATATTCCTATGCCTACGCCTACGTAGTATAACTGTGAGATGAGTTGGCTTAAGTGGGGTATACCGTATACCACAGGCAATTACATTGGTGTAATTATCTCTGGATTCCATGATGATTTGCTTGGAATTTTTCAAAGGAGGCACTCCTTTGACATGGCTTTCTGTTTCGGCAATTGCCTTTCCCTAATAACTCAAAGAGTTACCGAAACGTTTAGGGCTTCGTAAAGTCCAATATAGATTCCCGGAATTTGCACTAAGGTCTTAGACCGCATTGCAAGTATTTTAAGGAGACATTTTTCAGAGTACTTGGTCAGAGGCTGAGCTTCGACGAATTCGAAACAAGTATCATTTACTGAAGTGCGAAAAATTGTAAAAACGATTGTTTTCAATTTGTTTTCCTTACTTAATGATAGCTCATCAGATAGAAGAGTTATTTAAAAAGCTAGATAGACCTCGAAAAGTAGCAACTAAGTGCAAAAATTACGAGTCTGAGAGCGTAATTCAGTTGATTTTCCACAAATTTAATGAAAGCTGATGATAGCCAAAAAATTCAGCCAGAATCAAACCTAATTTGGTCATCAAAATTTCAAAAACGATTATAGTCAAGACGCTCATTTCTATACAAAACTAGCTGACCCGGCAGACTTCGTTACGCCCAATATTGTTAACCTTCCGCTTTTTCACTAAATTGACCATGTGAGAAACATGGGAATTCATGATTGATGCCACAAATGCACAAATATCCATCGATTTTCCTTGCAACAAATTTTTCAAAATTGTCATAGTGAAAGTGAGACGCACGGGAAATTTAAGTCGCTTACATACGAATGGCAAATCGTTCTGAATAAGCGGAATCTGCGGAATGAGAGTGTTTGCCTTTGGATTTCCCCCTCAAAATCGTCACTTGCATGACATTTGATTTGAGATCCTTCACACTAAATCAGATGCGATCCATTACAATTCGGTACATTGATGTTGCGCAACAAAATTATAACTGAGCCGACTTTTAAATCCAAATTATGTGGAGGTAAGCCCGGAACATCCAAGGAATTCAAAACTTCAACTAATCCCAATAAATTTTGATTTTCACGATAAAAGGTAGCATAATGTCCTTCCTTCCAACCAAAAATCATAAAAATCGAACGATCAGTTCCCGAGTTATGAATGCAAATACGGACGTCAGTCTCTTTCATATGAAACTCTACCCACCCGGCTTTGTCCGTACCTTTCGTATAGAATCTTGCTCACATTTTGCTAAGTTTTTTATTTGGACAATGTCCATTAATAATTTTGATTATACCTACAACGTTAGAAATAGCGTTTTGTTTTATTTTTGAATGGGATGTGTCACAACCCGTTTTCCTATCCCGCTTGTGGTTTGCAAAGTACCAACTATAGCGTTAAAAACTACCCGAACTGGAACTGGAAGCAATCATACCCATTTACAGAATTTCAATCAACTCGGTAAAGCTGTATCGTTGAACAGCGCCACCTATCAGGGCCAAAAGTATCCTATCCTTCAAGCGGGAATGAAGAATATACATATACAAAATTTCATTGAAATCGGTTGAGTGGTCTCGGAGATCGACAACAACGCCACCTATCGGGTCCAAAATCCTATCTTTTAGGACTGCCTAAACCTGAAATACAACAATACGAACAAAACAAAAGAAGAATCATAAAAATTGGCCCAGTGGTTATCGAGTTATATCGTCATCGAGTTTCACCCCGAAAGAATTCTAGGTATATAAAAGAAGATTATTATTGAAGAACTGAATTGAACTGAAAAACGAAATATAGGCCTACAACATGTTGAGGATTTCCTAATCCCTGACTCAAGACGAATAAAACAAAACAAAATTCATTCAAATCGGTCGAGCCATTTGATTTTTTTATATATAGAGATCTGGCTCCAGACTCGCATTTGCGTGAGGTGAGGGTGAGTTAAAATGAATTTGATTGCCACTCAGAATATTTTTGGCAATCAATAATCTTATCCAAATTTAAAACTGATTTGTTTTCACGTCAAAATTTTTCATATGAATAATTTCTTTTTCACGGCCCCATTTGCAAGTGAATGTTTTTAGTGAGAGTTTGAAAATTTAGAACCCTCTTTCATACAACACAGTGTGCGGTATTGAAGTCACCACGATATTTTCACTTATTGAACGCTAATCGCATTTTAGTACAAAGTGAATCGAAAAAAATTAAAGCAAAGCGTGAAAGCGAATGTGAAAACGATTTATTCGATTCACTCTTCCACAGAACGAGAATTGACCCCCTGGAATCAGTACGCACTTTGATAATCCCATACACACTGTTACTGTTTCGAAAACATTTCTAAAATGTGAGAACAGCGCTTAAACTATAACCAACAATTTTTACTTGGGTAGTGTGTTGAACTACTAAACGAGAGGTCACGTTCGATCCTCGAAAAGAACTAATTACATCTTAAGGTGTTTCCCACTGCGCCACCACCCGCGAAAGTCTGACAAACATCCAAGAGTATAAATGGAACTGCCATGAAAGAGCTTTCCATTGACCAGTTTGAACTTGGAATAAAATTGCATAGATCCCTTCCGAAAAAAAAAACTTAGACAAAACGTGTACAAAACTTCCCTTGCAAACCTGGCCCAACAATGATTTATTTTGTATTTTATTATTACCTTTATAAGTAAGTGTTGAGCTTAAGACCAGTTATTCCATATAGAAATTCTTGCTCAAAAGTCGTTCTGGGGATATTTGTTTCCTCATCAAGTCAAATTTTGGGTCGAGGCAGAAGTCCTATCTATTTTCTTTCTGTGTTGACTATTTGATTGAGTGAAGGCTTCATTTTCAGCGACCTTGTATAAATAAATCTCTTAACTCTAAATATTAAATCAAGAGTTATAAATATTGATATTAAAAATTAAATTTAAACAAACGAGTATGTGCTTTCTTATGCACTCTGGCGTATACTTACTAAATTTTAAATTTGTAAGTTCCTTTATATATTTTTTATGTGCGTGTGCCTCTGACATGCTACTTCCTCAAAGTTGCCCTTAACTACTTCGAGAGTCGATGGAAGGTAGAAAATCGTAGATCAATCGTCAGTCAAGAACTGACATTTGAAATGTTGGATAATAAAAAATTTATTGTTTGGCAGAACATTTGGAAAAGTTTTCTTTTTTAAGCCAACAGATCTTCCAACTCCTTGTCAATGTTACAAAATGTGTCTTGCCAAAAATTCGCTACTGTCCAACTGTCAACAAAGAGAATAGTTCAAAGATGGCCATCCAATTAATAAATAAACTTCGTGAATAATTTCCAAGAATATTGAGGTTACCTCAGTTCGACCACTTATATTATTCTATCTTCTTAGGTTTCTTGGAATGGCAATTACAAAAATTTATCAGTCTATTCGATGGTATAACCGACGGCTATGCATACATAATTATATTCGAAGAAGGAAATTTACCATAATACGAGTAGGTACCTACATTTGTGGGTAGGGAATGGGGCTGTGCGCCAAATTTAGATGTTGAAACGAATTTGCAAATGAGATTAGGTACATCGCTTAGTTAATTAATTTTGTGTTTCAAGTTTAGTATAATGAATCCATCTTTGTAATTGATATGAATAAATGGGTGTGGATTCAGCTGCATATATTTAGTCTTGTAAATTGATGGTGGAATGATATCCGGCAAATGCAGAGGCTCACTAGAAGACATCTACCAGGAGCAAGTGCTTCCTCAAACGAGGAAATTACCGAAAATTAATTATAACGCGATGGATTGAAAAAGACAATTAGTGCAGTTATTTGGAGAGTTTAATTTTTAAATATAGGTGAACATAGGTACAGTGCTGTGAAAATTAACGGACATGCATGTTTTTTAAACAGAATCGTAAGTAGGCTATGATTTTCGCGTTACTGTTTTAAAATTTGGTAAGGTTCTTCGCAAATTAATTTTAACAAATATTTTCTTTTGGATTTGAGAAGAAAGTTGCAGTTTTTTATATATTTAATGAAAGTTTAGTGTCATGAAGCTGTTATCTGATATTTTTATTAGCTTTGGTTAGTTTATTTTATACAAATTTGAAAACGGATATCTCGATGGAGAAGAGAGCTGTGATTATTGCTTTGCATGAGCACACTGACAAAAGCATACGGATTTCAAGATTTCAGACGATGTTGGAGTTCCAAAATCAAGTGTTGCTAGGATCATAACGTTGCATACGGCTACAGTATCCATTGCAACGGCTCGTACGGGGCATTGTGGCCGAAAATGCAAGACAACGGATCGCGATGACAAGACTTTGATCCGTAATAGCGTCATTCATCCTTGGAAGACTAGCGGTGGTCTTCAAAGGGACTTAGCGTCGGCTGGTGTGATGGTGGACTCTTCGATTGTTAGAAGGCGTCTTCTAGATGTGGGCCGCAAAGCCAGAAGACCACTTAAAAACAGCTTCTAACTGAGGCTATGATGAGGAAGGGGTTGCAATGGGCCAAGCAACACAAGGACTGATCTTCGCAAGACTGGCGAAGAGTAATTTTTTCTGATGAGAGCCATTTCGAAGTTCAGGGCTACCGGGTAAGTGCGTGGTGAGGAGAAGTGACAATGAAAATCTCCGAACTGGTCACATTATTCAGAACCCTAAACACACAACCTAAGTAATATGTTGGGGTTCACCTCCTCGGGCCCTGGAAGTTTAAAGCCGATTGAGGGGATGATGAATAGCCTCAAGTACGCGGACGTTTTGACCCACCTGCTCTTACCGACCAGGAAAAGGCAGTTTCCGACCGGAAATGCAATTTTTCAGCAAGATCTTGCCCCATGCCACATTTCTAAAAAAATGGAGGCAATAGAGAATCTTTGGGCTATACTAAAAATAAGGCTGAGGAAAATGGATTGTACCACCAAAAAGAAGCTTATTTCTGCAATAATTGAAGTGTTGTTTCACGACGAAGAACTAAAAAAAATATGCGAACCATTGGTTTTATCAATGTAAAGTAGGGTAAAAGATGTAATTGTTGCCAAAGGCGGCTATATAAATCATTAATTAAACAAAATTGATAACATTTATAAAAAAATCAAAAAAAAAAAAAAATCATAAAAATGACGTTGTCTGTCCCAATTAATTTGCCCAGCACATAGCAAAGCCTTCAAAATATGGAGTACTGAGGTTCTACTCCATAACTTGGTATGATATGCTTTTTTAGTTAATGTTGCAGTAACACTTTAAGCCAAGTGATGTTTTGTAGTCCCAGTTCTTTTTTTTTTAATTTACTCTGACCTTAAAGTGAAAAAGGAGCATGCGATAGCAAGGCCTCCTACGGCACCAGGCACCATAAAAACCCAATCTACTACTTCTGACAGACTTCGACGATGGACACTTCATACTCAAGGAAAGGAAAAAGAGTCTGTAGCTGAAGGGCGTTTTTTTTTTTCTTGGAGTAAGCATTTTTTAAACATCCAAATAATACACACGATTTTCGAACCCCATTCCAATTGGAAAATCCTTGAAAATTATTCTACCAAGCGAGCTATTTACTGTAGATATTCCTGCCCACTAAAATCGTTAGCATGATTGCTACCTACCCGCTTCAACTTTCAGGATACTCGTACCTACGGCCATGACTTACGAATTCTGAATATACAAACTGCTGCCATTCACTTCCAGCGGTCCCAAATCAGTGAAAAATTGAATTCAATATACCCACGCAAGATATCTTTTGAAGCTTACATAGGCGAACGCCTCATTTTCCTCTCAGCAGGATGTCACATTCCTATCTAGTCTGTGGGCAGTCCCAGCGCTGATTTATTACAAATAAACGATATGTCAAATGTGTCAGATTGTCAGGAACAGATACAGTATACACTGTCCTTGGTGTTTTTTGTTTTATTTTATTTTTTACCATCACTATGTTGAAAAATCAGAAAATCAAATCAAAAAATGATTTTATTTGTGTTGTTGCACAATGGTTCTCCTTTTCATATGTTGCACTATGGGTAATCATATTAAAAAAAATCTATATCGGACATAATATACTATACCGAGTCCAACCACGACCCACCCACCGACGCACCATTGGCGCACTTACATTTTCATTCACTTAGCGTGTGTGTGTGTGTGTTGTGTAACTTCCCAGTGGCATAATCGACACGTGGACGTGTTAAATTTAAAAGTAATATACGAAGGAAAATGAAAGCGAGCTCCAGCTCGAGAAAGGATGCTTCATATGCAATATTAAAAAACTTTTGAAATTAAATTACCGCGCTGGAGCTAGACGTTCTTCATTTTTTTTGTTGAGTGATGAAGGTTGAATAAGGAGTTTGCACATATTCACTCAGTTGTGAGTAGCAACCCCGATTTTTTGAAGCATTCAAGATGCTGCCACAAGTAAAATGGGATGAAGTGTAAATGGAAAATTCAAGAAAATTGAAACTTTCAAAACACATCCAGGTGGTTCAGAAGTTTCACATTTCATTTGATTGCACTCGATATTGCTATTCGATTGCAGACGGTTTGGGATGGGTTATTTTTTTTTTTTATTTCTCATTTTTCATATAGGCAGAAAGTAATTTTGTATATAGGGACCAGCTCACGCATGGAGAACTGAGGTTTTCCTTGATGTGTGGTAATTATTTTCGCATGGAATATTTACGTTGTAATAGAGCAGTCTACTAAATGGCCTGATAAGGGTCGAAACACGCCGCAAGTGTATCCGTATGCAATTATCCTTATTTCGTGGTGAGACAGACTTACACGAGTATAAGAGCGGAGTGTGGGCACTGTGCGACTTTTGATCAATTACAAGCCACTATACTGCTCACCTAGGTGTGCACGTTGAACGATTTTGTGCAACTTTTATGAGGGAAAGACCGGTCGCCCTTCTTACTGAAAGTTGTAGCAGAGCGTGGGTTTTGTAAAAAAAAAAAAAAAAAATCAAGAAAAAGAGACGTCCAGCGAACAAGAAAAAAATGCTCGGCAGAAAATATATTTGCAAGAAGGACCGAGCTTCAGATGCAATTATGCAAATATCCAAGCCATGCATCGCCTGTGTCAGAGCGTTGTGTCCCTTAATTCCACATCGAGTTTTAAGCTCTTCATCGTGATGTTTTCCGAAGCTCCTAAGGATGTTGCGAGTAATTTCTCAATGACGTTAAATATTTCTTTAACAACCAGACCCATACTCGACTCATTCGCTTCAGTGGGTACTCAGTTCAAGGTAGGTACGTAGGTAGGTACGGCGGTTTTATTTAAAAACCCAAGTATGTGCCGTTTTGTTACCACAACTCATTTGACCTGTTTATTAAAGATTGTCGAATAGGAGAGTTTAGATCCAGCCTGTGGAATTCAACAAAATTATCAGTCCCCCAATACTATGTTTCGAGACCTCCTCAAGGGAGTCGAAAAAGGGTTTAACAAAAGATTTCTGTCTGAAAGAGTGTTTCCTCTTCGGCTGTGTTGTTACAGCTGCGGCAGTGTGGGATGCCTAGTCTAATTGCGTGTTCCCCTATTGGCCAATGGCCTGTGGTTATCGCTGTTTTTCTGGCAATATCTTTTCGTGTTTTACTTAGAAGGTGGGTTGTTTTATCCGTGCTTCAGTTTAGCCACATCCTTCTAGATATGATACAATTCGTCAGTCTCCTCCATCTGAGGTTGGCCTTCGATAGGAATTCTGGGGAGATCTTTGCTTTGACTACTCCGAGCGGCATTTGAACCGATTCCGCAAGCGAACAGTGAAGGGCTGAGCCTCGCCTGGCCAGCTCGTCAGCATGTTCGTTGCCGCAAACATTGCTATGACCTGGAACCCAAATCAGGGTAACCTTGAACTTGTCAAGCGAGGCCAGCTCCTTACGGCACTCTAATACCAATCTTAAGGTTATGTTGACTGAGGCGATAGCCTTGACGGCAGCTTGTCTATCAATGAAAATGTCTATCTTTTGCCTCGGAACTTTGTTTTTGTGTAGTTTGATTTGACGACAGGCCTCGCGGATAACTAGTAATTCCGCCTGGAATACACTGGCCGTATCCGGAAGCCTAAAGGATTTTTAAATGTTTAGAGACTCAGAAAAAATGCCTGCACCTAATCCTCAGTCCATTTTTGCTTTGATTGATTGTTAAATTTGTGTCCCTATTCACCCGTCCATGTTGCCAATCTAATCTTGAAGGAAATTCTACCTGGAAATGCTAAGTGAAAAGCATTTTGCGAGTAATATAGTCCGTTGAGGGTGGTATGGGTTCTCTTGATAGAGAAAGCAGAATGTTACTATGGCCGTAGGGTCTCGCAGACCCGACTCTGAGTCTGATCCCGCTATGTGTTGTGATGTTCGTAATGTGGAGGTCTAAGGGTAAAAGATGCAGAATGACTGTACTAAGGGCGTCTGATGGTGTTGACCGTAGAACGCCTGTGTTGTACCTATTCATGCTGTTTTTTGTACTTTATTTAGTTTGGCTATGTTGCAAGCTTTGCTAAGAGCCGTCCACCAAACTATTGACCCATAGGTAAGTATTGGTCATACGGCTGCCGTGTACATCCAGAGGCATATGTATGCTTTCTTTACCCGTTGTTCGACATTAAGTTTCCAGTTAAGCTTGGAATCGAGGATCACTCCTAGAGCCCATTGAAGTGGCATTCAACACTATTTTTTATACTTAGTATACAAAAAATATAGAATGTCTTTATATTTCTTATTGATATACTAAAAGTATTAATTTAATTTAAGTTTTTAAGAACTATTGTTATTTATTATGAATTCATAAGAAATAAATTATCTATCTATCATCAGATACCTAGCACTGGTCGATAAGGATAGCTTTTGGCCGTTTAAGCGAGGAAGTGTGAAGTCGGGTACTCACTTCAATGTTCAGCAATGTACATTAACATTGTAGACCCCTTCGATTTGATCCAAAAACAAAAATCTCACGCAAGAGAATGGTTGCGGGCAGGTAAACCTAGGGTCCTGGTCTATGCCCGCTAAGAATTTAACTAAACTTTAAGTACTACATCGGAATATTTTTTTTATAGTAAAAACGCGCTTCTAGTCCCTGAGACTGTAGTTCCGGTAGTGGCAGCAACGCCCAGCGTGTCCTCGATTTGTCTACCTACACTCGAAACTGAATTGCCAATTTATTATTGTTCCAAGTAAGGCCCATTGATGCCTGTTTGCATTTCATCTTTTTGATGTTATTTGTGCGGGCGAAACGCGCCATCATTTAATAATTAGCCCTAAATCGATTACAATCCATAGGTACACATTCCAATGGAGTGCCAATTAATTAGAAAGCCCTTGAATTCGTTTTGATATTATTTACCTCATTGAAATAAACAGATCATCTGCAATTCAACGGGTTTTTTTTTAAAGCATTTTTCTATAATGAAATGTAAATAAACCTATGCAGTTGGGAAGTTCACTGTTTTTTGTTTGCATCCTCGTGTTTTTTTTTTTTTTTTTTTTTTCAAACTCTATAAATATCCACACGAAATTTAATTTCAATCATATATACTTTCGCATCAGTGGCTTCTCTTTATTTCATAACAGCCAATCGGTTGGTCCTTACTGCGCGGCGCTTAAATATTGTCAGAGCAAATTAATTGCTTCAATGGAATTGTGATGTGAATGCAAACCTTATTGAGGTGCATGCATTTCATTTTAAATGACAGTTGGAAATGTCCTCGGGACGAATGCAATAGATGGTTTTCAAGTGTGCTGGCAAACGCTGTCAGTTTGACAAGTTTGAAAATGAATTGCTTTGTAATGGTAAATTGCTATCAATAAATTTGTATATTTTGGTGTGTTTGATGTGTCAGCGAAATGAAAATTGAGAGTGGCAATACTACAAAAAAAAAAAAATGGCAAGTCCATAATGATTGCCTGTCACAGTTTGAAGTGTTTCTGACAAGTGGTGCTTTATTTATTTGTTTCATCAATTAGGGGATATGGACTCTGTCAAGGGCTTTAATTACGTGCATTTTGATATTTTAATTATAATTATACTCCGATGGCAGTCTTCTCAAAGACTGTTTGAATCGTTTATGTTTCAGCCTAATTGGCCCCCACTGCAACTTTTGAGTCTCATAATCGTTTCTTTGGCAAAGTTCGTTGCGGTGTTGCTGATATAATTTTTTTAGAGTAGTAAAGAACCCTTCAAGGGGGATGCAATGGCAACACATACTCCATCAAGCGCGATCGTCGATTTTTATTGCCAAATTTGACAAGATTGGACGCAAGTTGACGTGAGCACATCAACAACTATCGCAAGATAGATTAGGTACCATTTTTCTACACGAAAAGAACTGAAAAATCATCAATTGCAAAAGTTTTAGTTGCAATTCACGAACTTTATATTTTTCGCAAATCACAGCGATTTTGTCTTGAATTGATACAAAAATTCGAATTTCACATTGAAAACGGCGAAGAATATAAAATTCTGTTTATTGAATTTTACGATTAGAAGTATTAGTTCGAGCTTCTCTTATTTGTAGTGATTTGAGACATTTTTGGCGAAATTTACCATTTTAATAGGTTAATTTCTCAAACATAAGGTTCGTATCATTGGCAAGTTCTTCTAAACAATTTGTGTGTATTTCAATTTTCAGCATATACAGAAAAACTAACCCAGACAAATCCCTTTGTCTCCGGACTATATGGCGTCGTATAAGTCACATGGATATCAAGAAAAAATACAACTATAAATATGTACTTAGGGATATTCGAAAATAAACTTTGTAAATCACAGGATATAAGTTGTAAATTGAGAATAAATTTTTTCTACTTTCAAAACTCAAGAATCGTAAATTGCAAATTGATAAAAATGATTTGCAATTAAGAATTTGTAAATTGCAACTACTACTGAAGTAGTAAATTTACTCCTGTTGTTCGCAAAATGGTTTCAATTTGCTAAGGGATAAAATCGTAATTTGCAACAGAAAAGTGGTAATTTACGAATTGTTTTTTGCAATTCACAACCACAGTTATATCAAATTGATAACTATTTATGTCAAATTGCGATCGGTTGTGGCAATATGTATTTCACATCCGATCGCATTATTGACACTGAGAAGTGTTGATTCACGACTTTTGAGGGTCAATATCTTCACTTTGTACAATTTCTAGAATTGCGAATAAAAAGTCGCGAATTAGTAAATCCTGAGCTATGATCTAAATTGAGACAAACTTTTCGTGATTCGGCGCTTATTTTTCTTGATTTGATCTTAAACGTTTTTCCGTGATAGTCGAATTGGTGTCCTCTGCACTCTCAGCTTTAGAAAGCCGTATAAAAGTCGACGGCAATATATCAAGCTGTTTTCGAAAAATGAATATCCACTCAGCTGAAAGTCCATTTCAACAGCATTCTCTTCAGATCTGTCCTATCGGCCTCATTCTTTCCTGCTTCTGGCATTCCCCAAGGTAGTCATATAGGTCCCGATATCTTTACCATAAATAAAAAACCAAACCCATCCACCATTTGGAAGGCTTCCCCTTCTAGTGGATCGGGGAAAAACTTAGTACAGTCAATGATGATATTGCCAAGCTTCGGCAAGTCCTTAAAAATAGAAATAGAGGCTCTTACACGGACCATGAAACAAAATTTTAACCCAGCGGGACCGTAGCTTTCCCCTGAACCAGCAGCTAACAATGGAACACAAATTCCTTCGTCCCTTCCACAGTCACTGCATCAATGATAAACATCGACCGTTCCCAATCTCATTCCTCTCGAATAATTTATTGTACGGTGTCGAACCATACCTAATAGAAAAATTAAGTTATCTCCCTGGCAAGACGTGATATGAACTCAAATTGCCTCCATACAAAAAAAAAAAATTAAATAAAAAACATTTTAAAGATCTCCGCACAAACAGCAACACGAAGGTATACAAACAAATTCGTAAATTCCTAAATTCGTAAATTCGTAAATTCGTAGATTCTAAGGACAGACTTATTCGATCAACCAAAGGTGTCTTATTTAAATATGCCTATTGTTATATATATATCTAAAATGCCGCACGACTCCCGGAAAGCGGCTGAACCCTAAGAGATATGACTACAAACACCAGAGAAAATCAATCACCGCCTCGAGTTAAATTTTTATTTGTGTCCTTATTTGCACTATAGATCTAGGGCATCCGCGCTAACAATGCTCACGCACGTTTCGCAATATAGAATGGCAAATGGTGTGCGAGTGGTATATACACGGGTACATGTTCACCCCAATGGAATATACGGTTTGGATGGGGCAAAACAAAGCAAAACAGGAGGGGAAAAAAATGTTTTCCATTGATTTTTTTTTTTTTTTTTTTTTCTTTTTCCGGCTGATGTAATAAAACATGTAAATGTAATTTACTCTGCTTTTGGTCTGTTAAATATGTAGGAATTGATAAATCTTTAGGGCATCTTGAATGTGTACACGCGTTGAAGTGAAAATCGCATAATCTAACGATGGATATGCGTGGCTGTGCATATTTTTGAAACTACTTCTAGCCAAAGATGTGAAACTGAAGTTAAGGCTGGAAGGGCAATCTCAATATGCACCCTTTTTCCAATAAATAAAAATAGTTATATCGAAGCCCAATCGATTAGCAAGCTACTTATTCCGTGGAGCGGACAATATTCGGTATTTGGTTTGGGAATTTATTGGGGAGATAAAAATATTTGAGGAAAGGATTATAGCTTCCAGAAGAAGCTCGGACTGATGCAGGTTTGCCGGTTGTTAATTGTATCGTGGCAAGGCCTGGGTGGGTATTCTGTAAGGCGAAACGTTCAAACTTTTTCGTGTGCATGAGCAATTCACTTCTGCAACTTTGAGCAAATAATTCGTGCGCACGAAAACGTGCTTACTTTTTCCCCTTATACAAAATCTGAATGCTCATGACCTTCAAGTACATAAATGTTAACGGCGAGCACATCACTCTTCCCAGAAGACATCTTGCTACCGGAAAAGAATACTTTCGCTGAAGCTCTCTTTCAAAAGACAAGCTTCCAAAAGGTGAAGTATGCCTCTCTAGACCTCATTGTAAATGACATCTTCAATGCAGCCTCATCAGGATCAAAGTAGGAATACCCCATTTTCAAAAAAACCGAAAAACTATAAATCCACTTACAGAAAACGTCCTGCCTGAGATGGCATTTGAAATAATGCTAGTGGTTTGTCCTGTTATGACTATTAGAAAGCGCAGACTTCCATTTGACACATTTATTATTGAAACGAACAGAGAAAAAAAAAAAAAATGAAAATCTACTCGATTTTTGTTCATCCCCTTTTCAATATCTCTATCTGCAGCGCACTGAATTTCATCCTTTCATTTATCTAACCAAATGTTTGTTTGCATTTGCCTTCCCCAAAGTGGATCTGGATACTGGATAGTGCTCTACCTACACACTGCTGTATGTATATAGCAAAAATTGTTGACCTTTATACAATTCATATTTTTGTGGCTTTCAGCATATGCAATTTATTACAGTATGCTCGTTCCCAGCGCACAGCATCTGATAGGTTAGTGGTGTAGGTATACAAAGTTTCGGTTGGAGTTTTGCGTGAGAGACGTGCCAAGAAAGCTCACTGCTGGCTGAAATCTCTTTTGCAAATTGAGTTTGTGGAGTTTCAGACATGATTTATTATTGCAAGGATATCAAAACAAATAAAAACTCTTAAGCCTTTACTTGCGGTTTTTCTTGCCATGGAATACATCCAGCCAAGAGGTATAATAGGTACCTATGCTGGACTAGGCTAAGGAAAAAATAAGAAGGCAAATTTAACACAGATGTGCCCTGACTGTGGCTTTGATCTGTTTTGGGACTTTTTCCGGGGCCAAATGAATTAAATTGAAAACATTAAGAACATCCTTGCTCCTACCGCTGGTGGCAGACGGATTGCGTAAAAATGTATTTCTTATGTCAAAGGTGTTGTGGCAGTTGGTTATTGACTGATTTCTGAAATTATGGAGTGCACAATCAGGCACACTCACAAGTTATATGCGGAGTACAGTGTGGAGTGAAAAACTGCCAACAGGTAGCTGCAAAAATGTAGCTTACTCTCTAATTTTATACAAAGTAGTAAAACGATGCAACTGGCAAATCAATTTTAATTTAATTTTTAATTTTAATTTAATTTAATTTAATTTTAAATGCATTTAAAGGCACAGCAATTTTTGTATTTGGCATAACTAAATTGGTGAAACATTGGATTTTCTGTATTGGTATGACTTTTTCTGCTATAAACTTCCAGTCTTGTCGTTAGCACGGTATTCCTAGTTACCGAGAGCACTTTAGACTTGCATTTCCCTACCTAATAGTTGGACTCATAAATCTTGATTCTCAAAAAAAAAAAAAAAAACAACAAACCTGCCATCGGCGCAACCAGTGAAAAAGCATCCGCACGACCTCTGCAACTGAAGGGTCTTTCATTAAGGACTTGACAACTTCTTTTTAAATAAAATGCAAACTACTTGAGATATTTAAAAAAAAAAAGTGTCACCCTGAATTACTATCAAAACATTTATGAATTAGTTTCGACTTCGTTCAAATGTCCACCGCGGGAACTCATGCAGCGGTCGATACGTTGAACCCGATTTTGATGACTCGGCCGCACATTTCGACCGATACGGCCGCAATTTCTCGTTCAATATTGGCTCTGAGCTCCTCTTAAGACGGCGGCTTGTTGACATAGACCAATAATTTAATGTACCCCATAAAAAAAGTCTACAGGCGTTAAGTCACACAATCTAGGGTGCCAATCGACGGGTACGTTTCTCGATATAACACCAAACTGAGACTTCAATAACTGCATTGTTGCACTCGCTGTTGCTTGTGGCACCGTCTTGTTTGAACCACATATCACTATTGTCCAATTCATGTAATTGCTCAAAGAAATAACGTTCCAACATGCCTCTGTAGCGAATACCATTTACCGCAACGTGACGGTCATTTTCACCGTCGAAGAAAAAACAGCACAATGACGCCACCGTCATGAAAACCCCATCGAAGATTTTGCAAGGTTTTTGAACATTGGAGTGACTTTTGCTGATGACGTGCGGTTTCGCGAAGCACATGAGGATTGTCACCTGTCCAGTAACGCATATTTTGCTTATTGCCGAAGCCGTATAACCAAAAATGCGCTGAAGATTGAAAATTGCTGTTAACGTTCTTAAAGTTGGGACCACCAACTCGGAATGTCGGTAGTAAATTTTAATTATTTGTAAACGTTTTTCCTCCGTGGTACTTCAGAATTATGAAAACGTTGACTTTACTGATTATTTTGACATTAACAGTCCGTTAATCGGTGTAAGGGTGCGTTCACACTGAAGGTTTGAAGTTGTCAAGTCGCTAATGAAAGATCCTTTATAATAATGTAGTGTCCGACTCAGATGCCTTAAATCATGTACTTTTGTGTTGTAACCCTTATAAAAAAGCTCCTGTTTCTCCTCTTTTCAGAAATGTGCAACATTTTGTCGTAGGTGTTACCGTCTCTGAGACATTGATAAACTTCCGGCAGTATTTTCTATGCTTTTCAATATTTTAGACCTTTAATGCGGAATTTCAACTTGGCACCACTGGCACTGTTTTGAAGCCACAATCTGATTTAAAATGAAAGAAAAAATGCGCAGACATGCGTTGACGGTCATTGATTCTGCACGTCTCTGCCATCGCAATTGTCAAAATGCAATTTTTGGGGTGAATGTCGTAGTTTATAGCTGAATCATCCTCGTCGCAGTTTTAAGGGGTTACCAGGGAAAGCCTAGCTACGAAACTGCCCACAGAAACAGCGATTGTAGTTACTGATATTTTTATTTTTTGAACGTTCATTTCCTGACACAACACTGCGTAAAAATATTTTCTTCTCAAACACATAGTGGTACCTTCTTTTATAACTGTCATTGTGCGCAGTTAATTCCTATGCTAGCATTGTGAGCGATGACGATGACGTCGTTGATTTGAGGCTACGATTAAACATGTCACTTTTGATGTACAATTTTGACAAGCCGACGTGATTATGAGGTAAGCGTTTGTGCTAAATTTGTTACTATGTACATATGATGGCCTGTCAAGCGTTTGGGCACGCGGGCTGTCGCAGCTCTATATTCAATTTTTCTTTGACCCTTGGAAAGCTATCGTTCTGCTATTTTGAACTGAATATTCGAATATACAAATTTGAGGGGTCTATTTTGGTTTTAACGAGTTATCCAAGACAGAAAGTCATACTCATCTGCAGGATTCGTTTTGTGAAAAGCAAGATAATGACTGAAATCGGATGCCACTAGGTTCGCCAACTTCCAACCAAGCATCCTGTTGGCTTTGCATAGATCGATTTGCTGTCTCAAGTTTGATTAGAGAAGAAGTTTACTCCTATTAATGGTCCTCAGTCTCCCTTCACGGCAGCTGGTTCTCATTTCGAAACTCATATAAACCCTATCGCTAAGGAATGTCCCTTATCCGGGGTCTGTTACCTATGTATTTAGTTAACCCGAAATATCTTTTCATCTTCACCGGAGTTTTACCATAAAAAGTGTTCATTAGTGCGGCCAGAAAAGTTCCCTAGTTACTCTGCGATTCAACTGATGGTCTCCTTCGCGTCAAATGGTCGTAATGAGCTCGTTTCTACCTCATTATTAAATGCTAAGCAAACTTTAATTATTGGTATCTGTAGCACCAAAATATTTTGTTACAATAACATTCTCGTGTGCACAACTTGTCGATTTGAAATTTAAACCAAGCTGCAGGATCCGCTGTAAAGTCTATCTACCCCGGATTGGATTTATCCCGCAATGAAATCCAACTCTAATTGGACTATAGTCCTAGCTCCAGGATTCCAGTATTGATACCATTCAAATTCAATGAACCCACCGCCATAGGTCTGCATAGTTCAAACTTCCCAACAATAGAGCATTCGCCGATATATATCCATCGCAACGTATACCTACTCAAAGAACTGTTTCATTCAGGTTTATGATTCAATTGAACTGGAATAGAGATAAAACTTCAAATGGTTATCGAGATGCATAATTGAATTCATGAAATAATGGCTTTCACGACCGTCGGCGTCGTCGCTGTCGTCCCATCAAAACAAGAAATGATATGGAATATGAAGGGTTAAGCGTTTCGATATATAGCAATTATCGTTTCGCGGACGCATTGCTATGGAATAATCCCACCAAAAATGCACACACGAGTAAATATCATCAATTTTGTATGCAACGGGCTTTGAGGTTTTCATTGTGTGTGCATTGGGATGAGTTTTTTTTATTTTTTATTTATTTAAAAAATGTTTGTCTGTTCTGTTGAACGGAAAAGCTTTTTGCTGTGCAAAATGTCTGGCAATTTATCTATTTGGGACACTCTCAACTCGGGACTTCTCCAATATTCATTGTGACTGGAAATAAAAATATTACATGCTTTCGGATTGTACAGAGGGAATAAATGTCGAAACCGAAAGGTAGAGGTAGATAGTAGTAGGTTTTTTTCCTTGCGGGCTTTAAAAAGTTGCAATGAAATTGATAAATTGGGAAATTAATATCACTGGTGTACCTGGCTTTGATGACTATATATGATCCAATTAAAAGCTGTATAGCTATAGGGGAAGATTTAAGGTACTTGTCCGTTTTGCAATTCTTTACAAAAATGCCAACAATCTTTAAAATAAAAATATATATATAGAAACAGACATTTTGTACCCATTAGATTGTAGGGCGGGAGGGTTTTCAAGGGGCTCTGGCACAGCGGCTTCTTAAAGGAGCCTATTGTGCTTTCAACCCATATAAAAGAACGAACATTTCAAGACTATGAAAACAGTACTCCATCAGGAAATAACTATTCAGTTCTTTTAATTTTTCATTGATAAAAAAGCAGCTTTCAAAATACAAGTCATGCCGAAAGTGGGTTCTTCATCCGTGTCTACGCATAGCTAGAGTCATACAACTTCAATTCGATTTCAATACAATTTCGATGACTCTTTGATAAGTTGTTTGGACTATGCCTCTTGAGTCTTGAAGAACTATTTAAAAGGTCGCAACTCGCAAGAGTAGTTAGGAAAAAGAATAGGCTCTGAAAACTACAATATTAAGCGACGAAAAAGAGCAGCCAATCTCGCCAAATAACAATAGTGAAAAACCCTTCAAAACAATTGAAATTTAAAAAAAAAAAACAAAAGAAAACCGATAATGCGTAATAAAATAATCAATAACACCCCCTAATAATCACTTCTGAAATTCGCGAAAAACTGCAAACAAAAAGAACACCTCAAAAATGCCGCAAGTCCAAGAAAATCGTCGCAGAATCAACGTTGCGGAAGTGTCAAAATTCAAGTTAGCGGACAGAAGAATCACAGCTAAAAAAAAGGGTAACTCTTCAAAAATTGTGCAACAAAAACCCGACAGAAGCAACAAGATAATGGCTCAGAAAAATAATCTTACTACTATCCGAAACGCCTCCTAATAATCACCTCCAAAATTTGGCCGAAATCAGTTCCAAAAGAACTCCCCAAAGGCGCATCAAAAAGTTAAAAAAAAGAGCTCTGAAAAAATTACAAATGTAGCAAATGCAGGTCCTTAAAGAAAAGAGTTAAGGATCCGACAAAACCCCTCAAAAACCTCTCGAAAATATCCCGAAAAAGCCTTTTAATAACTACGCAGAATACATTCTAAGAACTGTCGCCAAAACTTACCAGAGGCTTCTACAAAAGAACACCCCAAACACGCCCCAAAAGTTCATGAAAAACCCTTCAAAAACAAAGCTGCAGAAGTGTGAAATAAAAAAAAAATCTGAGTTGCTAAAAAGAATTATAAAAACTGCTCAAAAATAATTCCACAAAGTCCTGGCAAAACCTGCTGTCCGAAAAAAAGCCTCAATCCAGAATGCCTCCAAAATTCCCCATGAAAGTGTAACAGTTTCAAAAATGCACCAACAAAATTACAAAAAGCTCATCCAAAGTGAGTGTTTTCGATTCAATCAATCGGTCCTTTCGATTTGAACCTATATAAAGCATCTTTCAGACAACATAGGACACTACTTACTGCTCTATAAGATCCACTATAGAGCAACGCCACCCCCACGCCAGCTACGTCTATTTACAAGTTCTTCCCGACTTTGTGAGCTAAAATCGTACACCAAACCCAACTACCGCAGATCCAAACACAATACTCCCCATATGGATGTCACAGACGTCAGTCTGCCTAAAGGATGCATTTGCATTATCTCGGCAGAAGCATGTCATGCATCATTTGTAAAAGAAGTCGCGAAGCGCTCTTTTGCATCGGTTTCTGACAGAAAACGAAATTAATTCCCGAGCATATAATTGAGGTTTAAATAAGTTTGCTACTTCTTTTTGCAATATAATAGGTACATGTGTAGGTACTTGTATTTATGAAAATGCGCCATACATAGGTGACATTGTTTTCATGTTCGCTGGCTGGAAACTGGAATCCGTTTTTGAACATATAAAGCACAATCAACTCAACATTCTGCTTGTGAAAGAACAGCAGCGGCGACGGCGACAGGGACTCCACCGAGCAGCTGAGCACCTACACCTACACATTGCTTTTGTTCTGGTATCTGTTCTCTTGTCCTCTCTCTGGCGCTGGCGATGCCTGTGGATTAATGAGTTTCGTTGTTGGGGCAAATTACACCGACCGACGCACGGTAATGCCACCGATTATATTCAACAATGGCCACCCATTGCTGGGAGATTTTCAATTTTCCCTTTGTGGTTACATGTAGGAAATTTCCACGAGTATAATCGTATTTTGGTTTTTTCTTGGTTTTTAATTACTTTGATGGGAAATGAGGGATCCTTTTTTTATGTAATATCTCTACGCGTTTTACTCACAGAGATTGTATTCATATTGCACTACGACGACGTCGAGCAATCAATATATTCAATATATTCATATTGAGTCTGGCGAGGAGATCAAAATACGGTAGCTGGTGTTTTTTTTTTTAAGTGATTTATTTTCGCGCGTTTCCAAGCAGTTTGTGATGACTGATGACTCATCAGTGTTGGTCCAGCGGTGGTGTCCATGCTTTCCTTTTTTTAGGGAGGGTTTGTGGATGGAGAGTTAGATTATTCAGATGGATGTTCATTTGCATAGTTCTAAAATGAATGCCTCGCGAAAGACTGTAGAAGCAGGGGTCCGACTTTGCCATACGAGAGGAATAATCTGCGTAAATTGGCCAGTGTTCATAAATTGCGGGTCGTCTGCTGTTTTCCATCTAAAATTGATAGAATGTAACACCGGTCAGTATATTTTTTGAAGTGCGTTGAGAAGCCTAAATATACTGAATGGTTGTGGGATGTTTTAAATTCATTCAATTGAAAGGTTGCGTCAGCTTGTCGTAAGAAGCCCAACCCTTTAAGTTCTCGGAAGTTTGGAACTATTATACAGGAATAGCTCTACCAATATTGTACCTTCTTCAACGCGTATAGTGTCGAGAGACAAAAAAAAAATCCACCGACTCCAAGGAGGCCAAGCTAAGTCACTATACCAGATGACTATTAACCTAATGCGCTAAAGATCGGATTCCGAATAGCTTGTGAGAACCATTCAGCGATTCAGTTGTTAAAAGAGCTATTTCAAATACAATTTTTTTTTTCTAGTTCAAAAATGGGTCGTTATCATTCTTCCTACATCCAACATAAATTTGCATACCTCTATAATACCAACCTTCGACAACAAATTTGGGCAATAATTCCACTGTTTCACAAACATAACCCATCTAGCACGCGCTCAGAACATTTGGCTTTTCGACGGCAACGTGAGAGTGCTGAATAAACATTTCAATCTGTCGAAATTTCCCTACAAACTTGCATATATTAGGCACGGTTGCCAGATTGGGCGCTTTGTCGAATTTTGGGCTATCTTTTTAATTTAAAAACGATCAAAATTTCTTCCATGAGCGCCCAACACAATTTTGGGCTATATATTGTTTTACAAATCGTGTGTTAATTTTGTTTGTTTTATTCATTCACAAAACTAAAAAAAAACATTTTCGAACAAACCCGCACTTTTAAAACTTGGCAGCACTCTTGCAGTCAAATGACATCGAACAGTCGTTCAAGTTGCACGCACACCAATTCATTTTGCAGGCATTTTGGTTTGACACAAGCCACAAAAGCCAATAGCAGAGAAAAAAAACTCAAATAAAATCCAAGGCGAAAAAAAAAAACGAAAATAAGTCTGAAAAATACCAAAATTTTCAACGATTTTTGGGCTTCTTTCTGAGCAACGATATTGGGCTACATTTTTTTAAGGTTCGCTTAACCCAATTCTAGCAACCCTGATATCAGGAATGAATCTAATACTATTTTGACAGAAATTTATTTTTAAAATTCGAACTGGCAACAATGCATCCACTTTCCAAACCACACTGCCATATTTCGAAAAGCTGTTCGGTGTAAAGCGATATACATTTCGAAGCATTTTTGGGCGCGAAAAAGCTGTCAGTGTCAAAATGTTCCGATTGGTGAAAAATTGTTGGTGACATAGGGCAGTTTATATGCGAATGTTGGCCTTAAGGATGAAGAGACGAGAGGGGTTTAAGCCATGTTTGGGTCTTAACCTGTATCTTTTGTGACTTTGGACATTAACACTTCAGAAATTTCTCTGAAATTCATAAAACGCATTTAGAAATTGTCAAGCTCATAAGTTAAATTCAGAAGGTAGAAGAAAAGAAGTTTCTCTGACCTTTGGTGGACAAAAATATTTTTCAGATGGGTTGCATCATCTGAATATTGTATGCACCATTAAACAAATCAGTGCAAGAGTCCCATTTGATTTGCTGGTGTTGGCCTGGTGTGAAGCTCCTCAGCAAATGTTACATTCTGATTTCATTTGACATTTTTAAAGAGAACATTTCTTCTCACTAAGCTTTCTTGAACTACTAAGCAATGGTTCCCAGCTTCGGTCCCCGGAAAAAAAAAATTAAACATCTATTTGTACTACGCTACTTCTGTCGTACACCTGACAAACATCGGAGACTATCAATGTATAGAAAGAAAAACAAAATGGCGAATTGGGAAACAAAAATTGAGCGGGTCAGCGGCAAGAGGATTGCGAGTTGGGGTTCTCAGCATTGTCTCTGACCCATTCATTCGTCGTAAAAATAAAAACCTCAAGCAAAACGAAATTTTGTGAGCAGCTATGCGGTGTAGAACTTTTTAACAAGCATTTTAAAATAAACTCAATCGACTTCTCAAGTTCAACGCGAAGAGCTCTAATCTTTATAGCAAAAACTACACATCTATTTATAAAACTGGGGGGTCTTATGTGTGTTACCACTTGGCGTGAAAACTCCACAACAGATTCCAATAACACTGTTTTCGAAATATTTCCCAACACTCCGCAAATTTCTACTTTTTGTGTGCGTTTTTGACCAAAATGTATTTCTTTTCTCCTCCGACTTCACTGTCTTTAACTTGACATTACTCTAATAATTATAAGGACCATAAGGAGCCAAAACTCTCTCTCTCTCAAAAATATTCTGAGCCATCAATCAGTTTTTTGCTTCATCGAGAAGCTGATCTACAACCCACAATCTAACATCATCGAATAAAATTTCGTCCATAAAAAAAAAAAAAAAACAATAAAAAATCAGCAGCCATTTTCCTTGATCGTCCTTTTGCTTGAGGCGGTTGGCACTCATCCAACGTACTGTTTCTTTCATGAAATATAACGTAAGAAAATCATTCCATGTACACATGAGTTTCTGAGGAAATGAGCAGATGGCAATGGAGATTTTTTTAAAGTAACAGCAGCTGTCATTCCTACCAAAGTGACTGTGTCTACGAATTGTTGTTAAGAGTTGTTCCCTCAAAAAAATATTCCACAAACAAAATTTCCCAACAGAAATTGTCAGGGTAAACCCCGAAACAAGCGAGAATCGTTGTTACTCCTCGCTTCCCCCTCAGTAAGCAACAATCGACTTGTTGGGAGTAAAATTCGATAAAATTTATATCGCAAAATTCGCCATTATGAGCTCGTAAGATGAAACCCGGTTTTGATGACAAAGTGTCAAATGCAATAAAAAAAAAACACAAATATCCATCGTTCCGTTGAAGGATTTTTTTGTTTGGAAACAACAGGAGCAGCACTTTCATGCATCGATGCAAATCGATATCCAAGTGGAAGTGATTTAACTTTTAAAAACGACATTCGCCGCGAAGGGCTCGGTACTTAACACCTTGAAGAGGTGATCATAAAAATTGTCTTTTGTGTGATTTAGTCCTTCTTTTTTACAAGTGCTAATTTAACATTGATATCGAATTTCCAAAGGACAATTCCGATGCACTCAGTCAATATCATTGAATTATGCAAGAAGTTCTTTAAATCGCAATTGATTTGGCTAACTACGACTATAACAAAATCGCCAGTACAAAAAATATGTCCTGACACTACCAGTGCTACGCACCCAAGAAAGTAATTGCAGATAAAGTTAACATACAAACAAAGTAGATTTCGCTGCAGCAAACATCTTCCTCTGACGAACAGCTTACGCTTCCACCTTACACTTAACAATGTACTTTCTTTTATAGCAATGAACTGTTCACCTTTTGAATCTGAAATGAACGAGCTGCAAAATATATTATGGGACGGCCCATGCCTTCCATCACCGATCTGAAGGTAGTTCAGCTTACTCTCTCTCTCTCTCTCTCTTTCCCTCTGTGTCTCTTATCTTAAATCATCAATTCAGGTGAGGGTGCGTTACTTTTCGCACCCCAAAATAAAAGTTTATGTAAGTGCTTTCGGGTGGATAACGATCGCTTAACATTACGCCCAGCATCATAAAAAATTCATCAAACAACGTTGCTTGCGTGAAATCGCACCAACTACACACACTTGAACGTGTGCTGCGTAAGTATGCCATTCTTATACTCAATTATGTATCCCAAAGCGACCGGGACCGGGGGTTGGCATTGGCATAGTGCGCCACATACAAGAAGTTTATCGAACGCTCTGCGGTAAATCGCTTGAGTCAATTGAAACTTTGGTTCGTTCCGTACACACTTTGACACCTGCCACCTTCACTCGTTGTAAAAGGGGCCGATATAAAACTCATCAAATAATTTGATGCGATATAGGTCTGCAAAGTATTGATTCTTACGCTTTGCTTGGCTTGCTTGTCTATTAGTTATATCGGGAAGATACATGACATGCGGCGTATTGAGAACACATGTTTGTATAATGTATCGGTAATGTAGTATCTGCGTGGCGGTCGGTTAGGCGACTTCTCTCCCGACGACGCGATGATGGGACTTGATTTGTCGAAGGCACTTCATCTGCACCGCGAGTGGTGTTATCTTTTCGGGGGCGGCTGGTTATGGTCTATTATATTTATGCATTTATTTAATATATTCCTTCGCAGTAATTTAATAAATGACTTGCCATGTGAATGATAATAAAATAAATCGACTTAGGGGGCGATTGTCAACGAGGATTATTGTCTTAGTGAATTCAATTTGGACGGGGTGAAGTTGGAACGAATGGCAATTTAACACGGGCTGTTATCGACTCGAGAGGTCGAGGTTTTACCTACCCCGACAAAAACCGGTAGGTATATGGATAACACTCATGGGCGAAGTAACTCAGTGTTGAATATTTTTAACATCTTAATGCGGAAACAGCAGCTGCTGTTCAATAAGAGCGAAGCCCAGCAAAGGCTGTTAAAGTCGCTAAGAAAATTAATCGATTGAAAATCAAAGGCCCAGCGACTAATGCCATTGATGCAGGTTGTGGACAAAAATGTATACTAAGGAAGATAAGCTACCCATAAGCAGAGGAAACAGTTTGCCATAAAATGACAGCACTATTTGGAACTTCACACGATGTGTACAGCATCCAGGCTGTAGACCAAATTACTACTTTTTAAGCCGACGGTATCTGGCCTTACCAACAAAATGGTACGATTGGGAGCTGAGTTCTTCGAAAATCCTCTTTCTTGAGAACTTATTTCCCAGCATGAGTTCTCAAGAAATCCTCGTTCTGAAGAACTCTTGTCCCACCGCTGATGTACCCTTTTGATGAAGACATGGACCAATGACCAACCTCTTTTAATATATAAAAATTGGATCAACCACTTAATTTAGAAGAAAGCGAGACTCTTCTCTCCACTGACGACTCGTCTTTATCGCACTAAAGATAGGAACTCGAATAGTTTAGATGCATCTTAAGAACCTTCAGCATTACGGTATTAGAAATGGATAAAGATCCATAAGAAGGTCGTAGAAATATAGAAGGATACCTAAATTAAAAAAAAAAACAGCAAGCAACTATAGCAAGCGATCGGCGCAGTGGTTTAGTGGTTAGTGTGTTGGACTATTAAGTGAGGGGTCCCATGGTCGAATCCCGCGAAAACCCAAATTCCAACTCAGGGTTTTTTATCCACTGCGCCACCTCTCGCGACAAACATCCGAGAGTATTACTGTCTTGAAAGAGCTTCTCAATTAGCCTATAGGAATCGGCATAATATTGTAGATCCCTAAAAAGTCTTCTAGGAAAAGACGTGCTGCGCTATAGAAAGCTTAAGGTTCGGGCTCCGTACAAAGCCAGAGAATGAACTGTTAAACAGTGCTCAGAATATTTAAAAAACCTCTTCCAAGAACTCAAAAAAGAAAAGAAAAATGTTGTCCCGAATTATACTGTCAGGCACAGCGAGCCTTTTAACCGGTCTTTCAAGGCTCAAGGAACTTCATTTAGACATAGCTAAATTGGGACCCTTTCAATCTCCTCGAAAATGTGGCTACCGCGGGTCTTCTGACACAAAGAGTCGTTTTTCACCTGATCATCGGTCTTAAACCCTGTTCCGGCCTACTTTTGAATCACATATAGGTACCTACCCAAAAATTACGAAATGGGGATCGAAGCTGGATCAAGCCCAAGTGGCAACATTTTCATAAGCTCAGCTCGTACCAAAGTCAAAGGGTTCCTTGAGCTCAAGAAGAAAGAAATCTTAAAGCTTCTAACTGTCCCTGCCGCTAGGAAAATATTTTTAAAAATAGGGGAATATCCAGTGATGACTTTGTGGATGACCTGTGATAAAAGTCTATAAAGCTAAGATTACACATGTCATTTTTCGTGTCAGTGTTGATATGCCGACGTCATTATGACGTAAACACTTGTCCTTAATGTGTCACTACGCGTTATCGCCCGTCGAGCGACTGGTCGCACTGGCTCACGAGAGGCACACGAGTGACAATAGAAAGAGCGAATTTTCGGGAAGTCAGTATTTCAACATTTGCCACAAAAAATGACACGTGTAATCTATATAAAAGGGAGCGTTTCTTACCTAGCCCGGAAGTGACAATTGGAACCTAGTAGAAAGCTGGGGTTTATAAAAAAACAAAGTACCTTCCGTTGTCAAGGAAGCATTAGACGACAATGCAGACTTTTGGCTCAGGAAATCTTGGGATGGGCTAATGGAACAAAAGGGTCTTAGGTTCGGTCCCCGGAAAAATGAAAAAATTACTTCTTAAGGTATTTCCTTCTAAGCCACCTCCAGCGAACTTCTGAATCATATCGCAAGGTACAACTTGTTTAAGAAAGCTTCTCAACTCAGCCGATGAACCCGGTACAAGGGAATGATTGCGTGAAGATAGGTCTAGGGTCCTATGCGGACTTATTTATTTATTGAATATAGACCTCTTCTGCTTGCAGTGCATAATTCAAAAGCTAAATTGCATCTTAACTCTTGTGCAACAAGTCTGAAAGACCAGACCCTACCCTACGGGGGGAGCTATATCTTACACGGCCGATGATAACTTAGCACTTAGTACCAATTTATTGCCAAGCTTTGGTCGGAGGGAAGTATGACGATGGCCAATTCACAAGATGGAATGCCCCCCAAACTGCTCCAACTGTAGAAGAATCAGTTTCTTAAACAACGCATACAAGATCCGCCCGGCCAAACTTTGTGACGATGACGAATAAACGATACATTTGCCTTAACAGCCTTTGGGGAAGTATACATTTTCCAACGAACTCCTCGACTAATCGACCCCGGACCTGGAATTCCTCCGACCCCCGCCTAAACAGTCGCTGTTCAGATTTTCGCGTTTCCAACTCTAATTAGCTTTTCGGATTAAAATTCCCCAGCTCATCAAACTCCAATGGACGTTCCGTCGGCATTATTGAACACAGATTGGGTCAGAGTGGCTTCTGTCCAGTAATATTTCAAAATGCACGCTTTATAAGACGAGCCGAAGCATAGACAGACATACCCGTATCATCCACATCAGGATATCGTTCAGCACTTAACTGGGAGTACCCGAACTAAACACAAACGAATGCATTGTTGACAACGAAACAATTTGCGGTACGAGGATACGTATGTTTTTGGCACTTTAATTTTCGAGTGAGCACAAAGTTCCAATATTACACGAGTGTGCGGTATGCTTTCATATTCACACATCGAGTGGCGACTTCCTGCGAGTATACTGCGAAAGCGAAGAGTGCTTGTGAAGCCGTTGTTATACATGTAATGCAATATATTTAATGAAGTTGTTTTGTGGTGTGATTATCTGGTTTGATTCTGGAACGTGTAACTGCGTGTACACAATACTGCCTTACCAACACGTTAACGAGCACACCAATAAACGGTACAGCATTGAAATCGGTTGAATATTCCAGTGGACTTTAATATTAAAGGTGCAGTTTATAAACCTTTACTTTAGTTGCAACTTCCGTCCATTTAGGGGAGTAAATCAGGAAACCCGCTCAGTTCGCTGTCTCCGTTGAAGTGCGGTTTTATTGCCAATAGGGCCAAATGACATCATCGGCTTATCCACATTTGACAAAATGCACCATTAGCGGAGTGAAACATATCGTACACCTGAGAGCGAAATGCGTTCGCATTTTAAATGAAGGCTTCTTTAAATTTATACATGAATGCACAGGAGAGTACCTATAAATATACATTGTGCCACCAGGAAGTCCCACTTTTATCCGTCCGCATTATGATTTCCATTGTACGATGTACAGGGAAGCTACCATTCATCTGGAACGGTTCGTAGATAACCCTATTTCACACACTGAAGTGACTTTCTTTGTAAATTTTACAATGAGGCAGCGCAATTGGATTCGGACCTCTCTGGCAACACTGTAAAATGTTGTACAACCATCAAAGTTCATGTGATCCCCATTTACATACATCCACCGTTTCACAGTCTTCAAGTCTAACTTGGAGGGACACCGCGTTAGTGGAAGACCTCGATTTATGTGACACGTACAAGATGAAGGCGACCCCTACCAACTTTAAGAGTGCGCAACTGCAGGCGATTGAGTAGGGAACGGACTAACTAAAGAAGAAGAAGCTTCTTAATTGAGGTATTAGTTGGCCAAGAACTGTGGAAACGCCTAAGTAAGTAAGTCACCCAAATTAGAGATGAAAATGTTAACAACCAATTTATTGGTAGATGTTAACCAGGGGCTTTCCGAAAGGTGGCGTTTTTAAGCCCCTCGTAGAAAAGAAGGCAAATCACTCCTTAGCGCATTTAAAGCTACTGATGTCTATGTTCAGGTAAGGCTAATATTGCATGCTATCTGTTTCTGTATGCCTTCGGGAATGGTGGGGAACAGTGAGGGTAGCTTTGGACATGATTTATGAAATATGATAGCTGAATTGTCCATAAGAAAAATGCCTTCGGTCAATCTTCTTAAGACGGAAGTCGTGATTTTAACAAGAAGAAAGCGACTGAGTGCTCTCGCCCAGCCAATTCGAAGTCGTATTACCATTCCATGCACGACAACGAAGTTTGTCGAGTCAAAAACTTATAAGACGCTGCCCGTCTTTTAACAGTGGAATGGTACCTATTCTGGCAAAACTCAGATGCTACCATCAAGCTGGACTTTTGGATTTACACCCGTCACTCAAGGACTCACCACTCATCAAATAGGCCCACAGTTAAGAAACTTCATAGTTATGTTTGTCTTAGTTGCCTTAAGCCACCTACCCGAGCTAGCCTTGACCTGTTCTAGTTGCTCTGTTGAAGCCCTCTTGAAATATATTTCAAAGGCAGTGAGCTAATCATTTCTCGATTAAATAGAGGCGGTCCGAACTAGAATTTGAAACGATCTGCCTTAGAACTTGCCAAGAGTTTTCAGCAAAGGTCTTCATAGAAGCGTAGAAGCATCAGCCTTGAACTTTCCGCTAGGGAAACTTGCAATCGTCTTTCCGAATAAGTTATAAATATATGAAGGTCTTATAGGTATGTGTCGGCTGACTGTGAGACTTCTAAAGCTCTTAATACCTCGTAGTTGGTGCATGGCCTTTAGAACTCACAAAACTAAAAGCAGATAAACCAGCTTGCCGACGAACTTAAGGGTCTTTCTCTAGGGTAACACTTAACATGTCTCCTAAATAAAGACGTGATCGTTGATGATCTCACTATACTAGTACCATTATGCTAGCTGCGGCATGTGGTAGATAAATACAAAATGGAAGGCTTATCTCCAGGTAAGCTAAAAGGCGTCTTAGGCCGAATTTCTTCTTTTATGAGTTGAGGCAGCTTCGTGTCGTTAGAAAGTGCAACACTTCGATACCCATTTGTCCATCGGACTTTTGCATGCTGTGGGAGTAGATTCGAAATTTCAGCACTAAAGTCCACTAGGAAAACTTTATGGTTAGAACTACTCCTTCTTAGAGTCTTTATAACACCTTCTGTAGAGGCGCTTTCGCATAAAGGGCTTATGTTTTGGGGGTAAGCCTTAACGCAGATCCCTATATGATGACTTTCATCAGGCCTGGCTGCCCTTTGAGGGGAATCAATTTGGTAGACGTCCTTAGTCTTGCTTATACCTAGGTTTTTCGACATCGCCTTCCAGTTAGCCCTATGTAAACTTCTGCATGAACCGTAATGCAAAAGGCCGAATATTCTGACTTTGACTGCATTGGGCTCTCTTTAGCACTCTCTTTCACACATTTATCATAAAAATTCCTACTGACTTTAAACAGCTTTAACAAAGACCGACAACTTAGAATTGTCAGTTGCGTCCTCATGACAAAAGATTGAGCTTAAAAATAATTAAACACATAGTTGGCGCAACAGGTCCCTAGGGACTCTAGGCCTAGCTTCTGCAACCATTCGTTTTGTGTGAGTTTTTCGTTTTCGGGACGAATTGAAGGGATCTACAATTTTATGCTGAGTTGAGAAGCTCTATCGTGACAGTTATACTCTCGGATGTTTATCAGATGTTCGCGAGAGGTTTGAACTAGGTGACAAAAAAACCCTAACAAACCCTACAGGAAAACTCTTATCACCCGTGATTAAGTCCCAAAAGACTTAATCCTCTCCCCTTACAATAGTCGACGGCCCTCCATCCATTGATTGGTCTCTCATCTAAAGCCCAATCTTCGGCTACAAAAAAAAAAAAAAAAAAAAAAAAAAAAAAACCGACAATGACATTCAACAATCGCAAACCCCTGCACACTACAATGTCGGGCGCACACTTCAGAGCCCACTATACATAGAGTGTACCCAATTCGTCTAGTACCAGAGTTCATAATCGGTTGAATTGTTATGGCCTTTTAAAAACGGCTACACTCATAATAGGTATATGTGTTCCGAACCGTGTGTCAAACTTAAAACACCCTATAGGGCATGGTATATAAAAAGAGTGTCAACACAGAAGTACTCGAGGAAATTCTTAAGAATACAGTGGATAGCAATATACGAAAGATGAAAATCGAGAAAATGGGTAAAAGGACATCTTAAATACTGCTTGAGAATACACTCAACTAAGAGAAGAAAAGAGCAGAGCTGCATTTCACACATTTCCATTTCTTTTTTTTTGCTGTGCACATTTTCGTCATTTCCTCTGCTTTTTTTTTTTTGTATTTCGTTGAAGGACTGACAGACCGCTTTCTTGAGAATATTTCAGGGGTTAAAGTGCAGTGGAATTATAATGGTAGCTATAAATTATGCACTTCATAAACGTAATATACTGTAGACACTTTTAAGCGGCCAGGTAAAAATGTGGATGTACTTTCAGTCGCAGTGCTACTATAGAATGCCATGCATTCAGATGTTAAAAATGCGAATTCATTCTTCTTCATTTTTTAATATGCCAGGGTCTGATATTTGAAGTAGATCTGTATGTGCTTGCGGAAGCTGAAGACAATCCGTCAGAAAGCAATCATGGAAAAGTACTAAAGTGCACTTTATTACTGACGGCAGTAGATTTTAATATTTACTTGATGAAGTGCTCCATTGGAAGTCCTTATGGAGTTTTTTTTTTAGCAGACAAAACTGAGATGTAGGGAATATTTTTTGGGCAGACTTCTTCCTGGTCCGATTTGCGTTCCAAAAGGCATGGACTTACATTTCGAGTATTGAGCTCAAAATTCGTAGTCACTTTGCAGACAAACTGGCCCGTACTTACTTTCGTTCTTCTTTCAATTCACCAAGTGCCCTTCATATCTGGCCAGCCCATAACTCGCCACTAGAGAGTCCTCCAAGGTCTAAAACCTTTCGCACATATAAAAAAAAAAAAAAAAAAACAGCTTCTGCTATCTCTTGTCAGAGTCAGTCATCCCCAATTGCCAACAAATGTGTCAACAACTTGGAAATAAAGTTCTTTTCGGACGGGTTACGCCTTACGCCTCTCCGCAGGGGTAGGCAGCACTTTTTGTTTCTCTTATCATACAGCCAAACTATACCTAAATCTGGTGAAAGAAACAAAAATAAATACGCATGGTCCCAAAAACTATGCCAAAAAAGAAAGAGAGAATGAACTTGTGTCTCTGCTCTGGAAATTATTATCTCTACAGGCAGTCTGTTCTTGTAATAATCCTTTTGAAATAATTCAACGATACACCACCACCGCCGCCGCCACTCATGTCAAAATATTCAAATAATTTAGTTTGCCAAGAAGTACGAGTATGAGTAGGTACATAGATGTCACATCCACGCATACATACGTCTACAGTTACGTTAATCGTTGCGTTGCGTTGCGTTCGCAAGAAATATGCAATTAACAAAATATTTTAAGGCCATCGCCTGTGGGCCGGAGCTATTTTTATTATTTCAAGACAAAATGTGGAATATTAATTAAAGTTAAGTTCATGAGTAAAAGGCGGTGTCAAATTCAATATCCTTTTCCACAGACTCTCTCGTATGTGTACCCTTGTGCTTGTACTCATACTCCTTGGAGATATGGCATTTATATTTTTGCTCGTGTCATGAAATTTTCATTGGAATTTTGAGGGAGGAAAATTAATAACGGCACGCATTATAATGAATTTAACCTAGAGGTGAACTTTATGTAAGATAAGAAATATTTTCTCGCACAAGTTCTTAATGGGAATTCCCATACCCCTGCACACACTCACATACACACGCCCATTAAATAACCGAATTACTTAAGGTAGGACAGAAAAAAAAAAGTGAGGAATATACTAAAAGTTTCGTGTGTGTAATTAAGATTTCATAAAGAGTATCTATGTCGAGTTAAGTCTCATTACACGGTAGCCGTTCTTTTACGATGTTCTTTCATTTTAATGGGAGCTTAGTTCGCACAGGGAAATAGGCACGGTGAGCACCTGAAAATTTGACGGCAGTTATGCCCAAAACAGATGTGCAGTATTTTTCAAGCAGCTTAAATAGAACCCACACGCACTGATGCCAACCCTACAGAATTTTCTGTATATCTACAGAATTTTTGCTTTACCTACAGAATAACAGAATTCAAACAAAAATATAGAGAAATCTCAGATTCCAGTAAAAACTTGAATTCCTTAGTTTTGCGTTGGTATTTATTTCACTGACCTAAACAAAGAAATGCAATCGGATCACCCAAAACTCTTCCTAGTGCACGACAAAATATTCATAACGTTTAAAAAAATGTCGGAGTGGGAGTGTTTTTTTTTTTTCAAACCAGAGTAGGTACCTAGAATTGATAGATGAACACAAAAATGGAATCGATGATCAAGTTTTAACAAGGCCAGAACTACGACTATTACTATCGATTCCAGAGATATCAGCGGCTAATAAAAATGATGTTATTGTACAAAATTAATAAATATAACTAAAGACTGATATTTTATGCCATTCAAAACTTACATTTTTAGAACTTTTAGTATGTTAAAAAAAATACAGAATTTCGACAGACATAAATACAGAATTCTACAGAATTTGTATCTTTCACCTACAGACTTTTGAAAAGTAGGGTTGGCATCACTGCCCACACGTTCAAATGGGAGAGCACACTCATGAAAATTAAGCATGCGTTGCAGGATTGTATAGTATCTACTGCAAGTTGTCGCTATATCTAAATCCACTGCAAGAGACATTGCCCCACAAAACAGAAAAATAAAAGACTAAATTTTAACGTATTTGGCATCATTGTGTTTGACGTTTATTTCAAATATTTTGCGTATACAAAATCGAAAGAATGAAAGAAAGAAAAACAAATAGAATTTGTCAAGCAATACAATTTTGCGAATTTCATTAAAGTTCTCAAATTTCATTTTCAGCGAATTTAATTATTAGTTGTTTTCAGGCCGATTTATTTTCGATTATCGTAACTCTTCGATACATTTTGCGGAGAATGGACTAGATGAAATGAAACCCTCAAACTCGTGACTTTGTAGTAAGTTGCTAATTTTTGCCTATCGTCTCCAAAGTTACGTGAATAGGGCCACGGCGAATCAGTGATCCCTGATTGAGGGAAAAAGTGACGATTTTGGTTCTTTTTGAAAGAGACAGGGGAAAAAGAGTGACAATCTTAAAAAAAAGGGGAAAAGATAAAACAAATCCGAATGACACGTTAAAAATAAACAATTTCTTGTTACGAAAAAATTTCAAAAAGTGTGTCCAGACCAACGAAACATATCATAAGCATTTAATGAATGTTTTATAAATATTTCATTAACAAAAAAAATGTTTATTAAATGTTTATAAAGTATTTCTTTTGTCTGGACACCAATCAAACATTTATGGAATGTTTATGAAATGTTTCGCAGTTTCCCATTCGTGACGGGAAATAATTTATGTTTCACAAGTTTCCGGGCAGAAAGTAGGTGTTGTTTTTTAAAGTTGCTTGAATATAGAAATTAAAATATCACCAAAATCTTAATTAAATTATTTGAACTAAATCGAGTTTTTTTTTTTTATTTTTTTATGATAATGAAGCACGCTGCTAATATTCCTACCGATTTAGAGGTCATCATTATTTAGTGCAAAAATGGATAAAAATTAAACATTTCATAAACATTTATTAAGGAAATGTTTCGCTGGTCCGGACAGACCTAAATAATGAATAATTGGTCATATTCAACATGAATGAAAGCCGCCCATCGAACGCCTGCGTAAGTATTTTTGTCTATCTGAATGCATTCACTCATTTTGGTAGTATATAATATTTTTATATTTAGTGCTTATTTCAAGCTTGTTAATAAAAACGGTTACGTTTACTTCATTTTTCATATAAAAGCAAGTGAAAATTTCAGAGAAATTCTGTTTATCACCATCTAAAGAGGGGCGTTCCTCACATGTGGTAAAATTTTGTCTTCAACTCTCCGTATTATTTCATAATGTTGTGTTTTTTTACAGCCGCCTGCTTAAGATTAATTTATTTTTGCATGCTACTGTCATTGTTAACGCTTTTCAAATTCCATGCCCCACAAAAAATGTAAAAATCGAAATTTTCTTTATTTAACCTCAAATTTTCAGGATATACCCTATGATGCTATCTCACATAAACTCTTAAGTTCGTATATTTCTTGAATTAGGCGGCCGATTGCGATGAAATAAAAATCAAATATTGTGCCTTTAAGATTTATGCTACGCCTGGAAAATACGTCAAATTTGGGGCAGTAGTTTTAACGTGATAATGTAACAAATTCGCATACAAACAAATCTATATATATAAAGTGAGTTTGACACATGTTTATGCTTTTATATCTCGAGTTTGGCAACACCGAATCTTATGATCCTTTTTTTGCTGGAATGATATTCTTTTGCAGCAGGCTTGTATGTAAAAAAAATCAATACCTTTCCAGCGAAAGAATCATAGAAATCTGAATTTCAAAACTGGAGATAAAAATTGATATTTTTTTCAGCTATTTTAACAGAGCTCTTGCCCTATACCAAATACGTAAACGGCAAGTGGGTCTACTGAGCCAACGGAGTGAGTGAACAATGAAAAAACATCGTTTCTCCGTTGCCTACCATTCACACTCCACTCGAGTGTATGTTTGCACGCATTGTTATAGCCAGCATGTCTACTATGTGCGTGTTGAGTGATTTTATTTTTTGTGTAAATATAAATCAAGTGTTATAATTAACGTTTAGTGTTTTTTTAGGTAAACATCAGTCACGGTTAGTATTTATATTTGTTAAACATTTTTTTCAAATAAATAACATTTGAGGTGAATTTTGTCCATGTCAATTAGTTCAAAACGAACATTTTAGGCGACAAGGAAAATGGTGATAGTGGTGAACAACAAGTAGTGTTGCCTTGGAAGCTATAGAATCGTGGTGCAGGGAAATAAGTCCCCGGGAACTAAGTCCACTGAGGGACTTAGGTCCACTTAGTGGGAAGTAAAACCACTTTCTCGAAGTGAACTTAGTTCCCATGTAAGGTTTAAGTATGAATCTCAGGAGTACTTTGAGATCAACATTCTTCAGATCCTCTAGGTCATCGTCTGCTGTTTTTAAGGGCTGGGCATTCGCAAAGTAGGTGGCGAACAGATTCTATTTCTTCAACGTCCCTACAGCTTCTGCAAAAATCATTATGCAGTATCCCCCGCCGTTCCTCATGTACGCCTATCGCACAGTGTCCAGTAATGACCCCCGTAAGTATGCGAATACCTTTGCGGCTTAGTCCGATCAAACGTTTAGATCTCTGTTTGCTCACCTCTGTCTCTGGTCATAGTTCTTTAGTGTGCCTACAGGTAATGAGATTGGTCCATCGTAGGCTAGTTCTACTCCAGGATTCAATGTCAATCTTCCTTGCAAGCGTGCTTAGCGGAGTTCTTACTGATTTAAGGGCCATAGATGTATGCATTTTCGACCCGTTTCTTGCAAGCTCACCCGCCTGTTCATTACCCGGAATATCCTTATGCCCTGGTACCCAGCATAGGGTTACCGCGCTGGCTTGTGATATTTCGTCCAGATAAATCTTGCAGTGACTTAGTGCTCTTGACTTCACCACGACTGACTCCATGGCTTTTATGGCTGTCAGAGTAAATGGTGATTTGTTTACCGACGACGTGTCGTCTCTTTATAGGTTCTTCGCCGCTTGGGTGATAGCGGCTACCTCTGCTTGGAAGACACTGTAATCATCGCTGATTCTGAATGATTTTCGCAGGTCCAGTTCTTCACTGAAGATGCCCGCGCCTGTGCCGATATCCATCTTTGAACCGTCAGTATATAGGGCCAGCTCATCTTTTATTGTCACTACTTTGTTCTCCCAATCGCTTCTGTTTGCATTTCTAGTAGAGAATCTCCTGTCGAAAAAGAGAGTTTTTGCCGATTAAGGCTCTGCAAAGCTTTCTGCTCAATTTATTTCTAAGCTCAAAGTAAGACCGGTATGGTTACGAATTGAAACACAACTGCAACGGATGAACGTTTGATACGTTCAACTGCACCTCCATTGTATTCAGTCTGCCTCGTTGCAGGCTTCACCCACCCAATTCCTATGTCCCTTTTGCTGTGTCCTTTAAATTGACTTTTTCCCTTATCCGGCAAAGCATTTTCCCTGTAAATTACTAAAGTCTATACAAGCGTAATCAGCTTCTCGGTGAACTCCGTTTTATTTATTTATAAATTACTCGCTGCACAAACAAGAAAAACATTTTCCTTTTTATCGTATCTATCCGTGTAAGCCGTAGAACAATGGAATTATAAGCGATAAAACATTAACTCATTCATTGTATATTCATGATAAATGATGTGCCTCCTGATAATAAAACGTTGATGTTATCCTTCCACTTGAATGTGCAGCAATGCAGCGGCTCCACTGTACACAAACTAGTATGACAAAAATAATGCATTAATGCGGCCGGGTCAGCAGCATAAAACAATTTTACAATGGACACTCTATGATCAGGGAGGGTTATTAAGGTCAGTGTGTAATAGTCAATTGCGCCTATGAGCCGGAAATCAATGATGGGGATTACACAATTTAATAATTCATACAGTGGCCGGGGCCAGTTGCAGGCAATTCGCTTTCCGATTATATTGTTGTAGGATTAAGCACGCACAACATTGAGAAAACGTTGCACAGTCTCCCTCTCTCTCACTTTGTGCATTGGCAGGAGGGGGTTGCAATGCAACCTACAATCTACAACAACTAAAAATGCATTTTAACCACTGTGGATGTGGGTATATTGAATTGGTTTGTAAACTGTTCCCTGATTGTGCGGCTAAAATAGACAAAATAATTTCAAGTTGGAAAAATGTGAATTTCGGTAACCGCGCACTCGATGCCGGAGGACCGTCATCTATCTGGCCATAAGCTGGTCATGACCGAGAAAGGGATTCTCCACAGAGTTTATCAGTTGGTAGGACCAAGGTTTTGTTTTCCGTGCACTGGTGACTCTCTCTGACTGGTATCGACCTGAAAACATGGCATAGACACAGAGATGGATTATTGTAAGTAAGTGCAGACTGCAGTTGTGCGCTTCAGAGGATGTAACTGCGGTCAATTTGCGTGGGGTGGCATATTTTGACTTTTGTCGTTGCGTGTCAGTTAAGTTAGACGGTTAATTTTGTTTTCCAATTCAGAAGACACTTAAAATATTTAAATATTGGACAGCATGTAAGAAAGGAGTCGTAATTGACCGTTTAAAATAGCGTCCAAAATCGAGTCTATTAACGGGTCAAAAAAGATTCGAAAAAACGCCACTCTAAACGCATTCAAAACACAGCAAAAATATGTCAAAACACATTGAAAAATACGCCCAAAAATACTTTGGAAATAAGTCGGAAATACGTCTTAAATCTCTTATAAATACAGGTCCAAAAGGAAGACGAAAACCCGTCAGAATTTGTTGAAATAGAATTAATCAACCATGCCCTAAGTGACAGCTGACATGACATCAGAATTATCTCTCCTCCTGTCAAACCAAAATTGTGAGAACCTTACTTCATTCTTTCCGTAGTCTTACTCCGACGCCAAAGGAAGTCTTAATAAATTAGTCTGTAAATAAAATATCATTTTACTAACAGTATTTAAATTCAAAAAAGGGTTAAAATCGCATCTGCATTTGCGCTCAATTTTAGCTTTATTTTCTCATCGTCTTTTCGCTCGGATAAGCTTTTGGGCCTGCCTATTCAATGAGTACTGTGGCTCTGCATTTATGGTGGGGAGGGAATCAAGTTGTCATATTTTAACGATTTTTTTTTTAAATAAAAAGCGCCTACTGCGCCGTGGCTTAGTGGTTATAGTGTTGGACTAATAAGCGAGGGGTCGAGGTTCGAATCCCGCAAAAACCCAAAATTCCAACTTAGAGTTTTTTCCACTGCGCCACCTCTCGCGAACGTCTGAACAACATCTGAGAAAATAACTGTCTTGAAAGAGCTTCCCAATTACCCGTTTGGAGTCGGCATAAAATGTAGGTCCCTTCCATTCGTTCCAAAAATGAAAAACTCACACAAAACGAATGGAACACAAAACGAGAAGCTGGGCCTAGGGTCCCTCCCGACCTGTTGCGCCAACTATTTTTTTTTTTTTATAACAAAAGCCACGATAACACACATCAACATTCTTAAATAAATTCCTAATTCATATACCCCTGCTACTACTTTATTAATCATAGTTTTTCGTTCCACATCTCTAGCGCGACATCAAGCGTTTAATACGAATTCGCCACATCAAACAAACTCAATTTCCTCTTGAAAGGAAGCGCCCATTTTGCCGTTGCAATTGCATTCCCTCAATGCGGACCTGAAGAGACCAAGGACAGCGTTCCTAATATGATTCTTAACCCCATATGTTGCAATCACAATTGTAATGCAACATTTCCACAATAATAACTTCATACGGGAGAACACCAATAAGGACCATTTTGGGATTTCATTTCCGTTAATTATGATCATTCGCATGAATGATTTCAACAATTCGCCAAAAAAGACAGCATGCAGCATATAAGCATGATACTCGTTTAGGGTGCTGAGCAAATGGCATATAGGGGTAGAAGGATAAGTCAATCATATCCACACAATGCACACTGGCTATATAGCTCTGCAAATAAAATGCATGTAGAAATAAATAAATTTACTTGTGCGTGCAGGGTGTATCACAAAAATAGGATAATAATTCGGAAACGGCAATGTTTAGAAAGGGGTGGCATTATACCGATTTTTACGGATTTGTTATATATGAGGGCGATTGCAAACAATGTACGATTGTACGTGTGCATAGAAAGTGGAATTAGGTGTTTTAGTCGTGTCGGGGGGAGTTGGCGAATGAATTCCGGAAGCATCCCTGTTCGATTGGCACAGCTCAAGATGATCGAAAAACTGCGGATATAAATGTTAAAAGTGCATTAGAGTGCAGTAGTTGATCGTAGTCGAGTCGCAAGCAATAACAAACAGCAATTTGAACGCTTGGTCTCTATGCCACTAGTGTTAAAAATCAGCTTAAATGAAATATTAATATTTGCTCAAAAGTTCTTTTTATTTTTAATGACTGACTCGAATGATTTTTACAATGAATTATTATTCCAGAGCAGGTGTTGATGTTTTTTTGTTTTTTAAGTTATAAATATACAAGTGCTGTTTTCACAATTCTATCACTAGCAGGAAGGGAATGAAGGGCAATTGTATGACGAAATTTAAAGCCTGCTTCACGAGTTTGTGGTATTAGGTGTTATTCATCAAATTTCGTTAATACCTTAAGTTTACACACAGCTCGTTTTATTTTACTTCAACATCGACCCGTCCTTACTGGAAAACGTTTTTAAATTAACTTATTGAATTATTGAACTGACGTTAAAATCAAACGCAATACATGACAGTTTTGATTAAAACCCCTCGGCAGGCTAACGATGAAGCTAAAGTATTAAAAAAATGGTTGGTTCGTTCGAGGAAACAGTATACAGGTTGGGCCAAACACAAGTTCCTTTTTAAAAATGCAATAAAATGAGCAAAATTAATTTTTTTTCCCGTGTTTTATGTAAGAGCAAGCATTCCCATTAATTATGGAACACTACGTCTGCTTCGGCTGTCTTCGCAGTCACTCTGATTTTCCAAGACCTTGTTGAGGTTTCGGGCTGGAGTTCACAAATTTCTTGCGTGATACTGGTCTTAAGTGCTTGAATCGTTTCCAGATTATTGGCATAACATCGGTCCTTCACGATTGCCCACAAAAAAAAGTCCAAAGGAGTCAAATCGCAGCACCGAGACGCCCAATTTACATCGCCAAGACGACTGATAACGCACGATTTGGGAATTTGGTGCGCAAAAGATCGATTGTGGCATCGGCTGTGTGGCACGGCGGCCATCCTGCATAAACCAGAGGTGGTCCAAATCCATGTCTTCAATTTCAGTAAAAAAAAAAAAAATGTTGGTATATACATAGCTCTGTAACGCCCACCGTTGAGATCGATATCGAGTTGATGTTCGTGAAATGAGTCTCTCACTCTCGTCCACAGCAACCACATTCTCGTCTTTGCACACCGTACGACGCCGGGGACCATGCGTGTTGTACCAGTTTCACGAAATTTTTGCACAAACATGCGTACAGCAGGCGCGGTGGGTGCTTCATTTCGCCCAAAACTTCTTTTCGAAAAACCCTCTGTTTGGGCACTAAATTTGGAAATAAGTTTTCAATATTTCCCAACGTTGTTCAAGCGTAAAGCGACTAATTTCGTTCCGCGGAGGTATGATACTGCCAATCTATCAAGATTTCGAGCGGGAAACAGCTGCCAGAGTCAAAATAACCTATGATTTTAAAGGAAACCACTAATGGCCCAAGGCCCACACTTTAGAATGTTTTGTGACACGAGATTTCTTCAATTCCTCTGAAAGGACTTGTACAAATAAGTCCTAATCGGCTTCTAGCCTTTCTAACAAAAAAATCCGAGTTCCGTGTAACGTTAAAGTTCCCGTCGGATATGACACAAAGATCTGAAAGTGATCAACAATTTACATATAGACTAGACACGGTTGAATTTTAAAGTCTTTTCAAGGACATGCGATTACATTTCTATACTTTAAGCAGGGCATTGTTTTTCGGTCGGCTTTCCTGCCGATGTCCTATTTTATGCACTGAAACATATAACCATGTGGGCTTTTTTAAGAATAAATCTGACAACAGTCATGCGCATCTTATTAGTAAAATCTTTGATCAATCTCAGCACAAATATTGGACTAAAATGTTTACCTTGAGGGACACCAGAATTTACGACAACATTTAATGAAAAAGAGGAATTTATTTAATTATGATAACTTCAATGTGAAAAAATCCACCTGAAGATCATCTGAGGTAGTCCATAAGTTTAAAATTTTTTTTAAATGATTTAACGTGATTTACTCCGCAAAGTCAGCAATGAATTTAAATAAAAAAAATTACGTTCCCCAAAAATATGCAACATTAACGAGTTAAAACTTTAATTACATAAAACTTAAACACCTAGATATATGCAGCACTTCTTTTTACAGAAACTAACCCAACTTACACCGTATTAATAGACGAATTATGTACACAAGTTAGTTAGCTATCAGACGTCAATTAATATAACACATTTAGACGCAACTGCTGTGTACCTTTGATAGCTTTTACGCAGCCTTTATTTGTACAAAGAAAGAGATATAGTTCACTCAGAAATATTAATGCTTGTCAAACTTGCTTCTTTTATGTCGTTTTCTATTGGGATTTTCAGATTTTTCTCTCAGATTTCAGATTTGGAACATAAAATTATATTTTTCTTTTTTTGGCATTTATGGTGGTGCATGTTTTAAAAGTCACCTGTTCTTAAATTGTAATTTGTGTTTATAAAAATCCATTCAATTCTTCACAGACTTGTCGTTGAATAACGGAATTAATAACACACTTTAAAGTTTGACAAATGTTTCGGCCTTAGTGTAAGTAGGTGTAAATCTCGCTCAGAAATCGAGCTTCGCAAAATGGAACATGAAATCTGACAGCCAGCTGATTGCGAATTATTTTTCTGTCCCAATGGAACACGACATTCTAACTATGTACAGAAAAAATAAAAATAAAGACGAAAAGAAAACGCGTCGGAAGAGTTAAAAGTACAGTGCTGCCAGTTGTGGTCAAAAATCATTGTAATGTGATGGCGATATTACATTTCGCTTGGGCTTTCTTTCTGGCCTAAACGTCAAAAAATTGAAGGGTGACTTACGAGCAGAGTTTTGTTCGATTATCCCAAAACATCACCCAATCCCCATATCTTGCTATATCTTGAACCTTTCAGCTTCTACAACGACGTTTGGTAAACTCTTCAGCTCAGTTGCGAGGGTTCAGTTCAGTAATTTATACTTCAAAAATTGTTTAGTGACTTTTTTAGGAGAACAATACTTATGTAAGAGCCAAATGATATCTGCTTACAAGCCTTTAAGCTCTCGCTCAATTGTTTCTTCTCCCATTTGCCGTAGAGGCTGTCAAAAACTACTCAACTGAGCTTAGTAAAATTGTTAAATTGTCTTAAGTTGCTTGGGACTTTTTGTCTAAACTCGAATCGTCAATAAATAGTTAGATTAAAGATTTGCCAATCACTCTCAATAGAGCTGATGTTATAGGCTCAACTTAAGTCGTGAACATCAAAAGGTTCCCTCTGACATCGAATGTCACATATTGATAAATCGTCTGAAGAGATATGCCTTTCCCATTGTCCGAGTCGCAATTGTAGTCTGATGTATAAGGTTAGCTTCATTTCTGAAGCTCTTTCATCGTTCTATTCTAACGATATGCGTCCCAAATATTTTACTTGCAAATCAGTGGACGTTTGTCCATCTTTCGGTTGACCGAATCGTCAACACTGAGGTCATCTTAATCCGGTGCTGCTTACTGTTGGAGGGTCAATATGGGTCTACCGGTTACACCTCCTTTCCAATATCAAGAAATCAACCTTCAAAAGTCGCACTAATCCCAGTTTTGAGCTGTTTTGGTTTGGTCGCCCCGCACCTATACCCCAGTCGATCATCCTTTATATTTCTCACCCGGTCACCTTAGCATAAATCCCCCCACTGTCCCGTTTCTCGTCCATTCCACCGTGGGGCGCTAGAAAGACATAACTTATAGGTTTTGAAAAATGCCATATGTGCTTGCTGTGGGTTCCAGCAATAAGGGACGCAACCAAGAAAATGTGTAAATGTGTATTTCCCCCAATGCTCCGTGGGTGAAAAGGAAAAACAATCCACTTACCACCCTCACTGAAGTGTTAAAATGTACCTTTTGCATAACATGAATAAAAATCTACTAATCCCACTGAATTAAATGAATACAAGGAAAAAAAAAAGGAATAAAGGATACAAAAGTGAAAATCAGCACGTGACAAGATTGGTTCTGGAAATGCAACATCGCAGAACGCAAACGAATTTCTACGGAACCCGAACTCGAGCAAATGGGACCGAATTTAATGACGAAGGCGTGTGCGTTCCTTTTTTTGAAAAATTGTTTTCGACCGTCCATTTACGAGTGAGGGTGGCCGCCGACAACATCCATTTGATCGGAAAGAACTTGAAATCCGTCTGAAGGGCTTTTGTTTAATGGCTGCACAGATGAAGGCACTGATGATGTGCGAAGGTGGAAGCGGTACCCCCGCCCGATGTGCCTGCCGCCTCGTGCACGCAGGAAATTCCCAAGATTGAGGTAACAATGAAATGAGGTGGCGAAATTTATGTATGTTATTAAAATGAAACTCGCATTACGTTATGGCGTTATGGGTTATGCCTACGACGACGGCCAGAAAGCGTTTTTAGTTCTCCCTCCCAAGGGATGCGGATTTACATACACGTGCGACCGAGGGCTGCTCCTTATTCCGTTTTAATAGTATTTCCCGCAAAAGTACATGAAAACGTATAATGGATTTATTTTCGATTTAATGTAAATATTTTCCTAAGATGATAAATAATAGTAAATATTGTTTTAGTTAACTGTAATTAGGAATATGGCTTTATATAGACAATGGCAGCACAATGGTATCAAAGAAAAATCGCCAGATCCGATTTGATTTGAGATAAGAAAAAGTAATTTCTTTGATATTCAGGGTAAAAGTCAAACACTTTCGGGGGGTGGCATGCTGTATGACTCAGAATAGGAAACAAATTGGGTTAGCTTATGAGAAAGATAGGTCTGTCAGTATATGGAGAAAAAATAAAACCCTTGAACTATTTAAGCCAGAGGCTTGTGTTATTCCGAAAGGAGAGGATAAAACAAGTCAACAAATTGAAACTCTTTTCTTGCGTTTCTGTGTATATGTGTATGTTTTTTTATTTGATACATGGAAAAAGTGTCAATATTAGGTTAGACTTTGTTTTTGACGTGCGGTATTTGGAAGGGGTTTATACTCCGCCGCAGGGGCCAACTTGCCAACATAAATGCAAAGATGAAAGGACGGACAATTTATTCGGGAAAACCAGAGGGAAAGGAAAGCAATTCAAAATGAAATAAAATGTTGTTGTGCGGTTTTAGTTTGCCATTCAAACGAGCGAGATAGAAATGGGTTAGTTCAGTAAATGGGGAAGATTGAATCGACGGTTCAATGGCGCACTCATTTTAGATATGTGGTAATGACTCCTACTCCCAGCCTCGCGATGGTGAGCACTGTACACTTGGGTCGGGGTGTCTATGTCGACTACGGAGGTTGAGTAGGCTGGTCATTTGTAAGGTCGTTGGTGAAAGATAGAAGGCGGGGAAGGCTTTTTTTACCAGAAGGATGAAAGTCGTTGATTTTTGCTATGGCGAGCAAGTCAGTTTTCATCTATTACACTTCCACCACATCCCAATACACGCAGACCTACTTAGCACATACACAAACCATCAACAAAATTATTGATCACATCATGGTCGGCACAAGGTATGGCTTCAGTAGATACCGTGGATTCTAACCAAAATGACTTGGGCCACTACTTAAACAAGGTTTAAAATTGGTGTGAGAGAGTAGGATCACACAGGACACTAGGCACCGAAAGACCCCCACTGCGATGAACCACTAATTGGTAGCGGATTTCCGACAAAACATACAACGAGTTTGTTGTTAGAGGATTTGACATCACATCCGAAGGCTACTATCTCAGGAAACTACCAGAAATCAAGCGATCAAGTCTGCATTAACCTCTCAGCAAGAGGAACATTACGAGCACAGGAGCAGTGCTAAAAATGTCAAAGATGCCAAGAGAAATGTTATCACCAATGTGCTATAAGCTACAGGTTTCACCAGGCGACCATACTTTAACCAGTGGATCGATATAAGATTACAAAAATAAAGCTGCTTCATCCTGAGCTAGCCTCGAACCGCCGCTGATAAAAACAAGACTTGTCAGACGGAAAAACGGAAAAGATCACAAGCAGCTGATCCACTGAATTTCAAAAATTTCTACCCAAGATCCTCAAGCAGAAGCCTGCTAAAAATGATCGTCCCAGTCGGTACTGATGCTGACCTTAAAAAAAATGCTTCTGCCGTTTCCAACGTCAGGTATTACGGTTCTTTCATTCTATCCACCCGACCAGTACAGCAGAGATGGTGACAATAGGAGTTTTTTTTTTATTATGCCCGCATGATCCATATAGATCATTGATTTGCATGACTTACAACAACAGTTGGATCTCGCATTATTGTTGCAAGCCATGGAAATCTAGATGATGGATTTATAGATCATGTATGGGCATAATCAAAAAACGCCTTATATTCAAAATCAAGTCCAACAGGTCTGTTAAAACGCAAGGCTGCGGTGGATGAATTTCTAAGGCGCACAAAAAAAACTGTCTTCAGGATGAAAGTGTGTCCTATGAATCTCAGAATCGTCCACAAGAAATTGGGTACCCTAAACAGAGGAATAAGTCTTCTGATTATAGCTAGCAAGACTTGAACTTAAACTAGAGGAGGAGTTACACTTGCCAATTGCTATTTCGTTGGTCTAAGACGGAATTTAGTTTTAAGGACTTTTACAAAAAAACGCATGAAGATTTCCCAAGTCCTTGATCATCTCTTAAAATAAATAAATAGTTGCCGCAACAGGTCCGGAGGGACCCTAGGCCTAGCTTCTCACAACCATTCGTTTTGTGTGAGTTTTTCATTTTTGGAACGAATGGAAGGGATCTACAGTTTTATGCCAACTCCAAAATGGCTTATTGAGAAGCTCAAGACAGTTATACTCTCGGATGTTTGTCAGACGTTTGCGATAGGTGGCGCAGTGGAAAAAAACCTAAGTTGGAATGTGGGTTTTTGCGGGATTCGAACCTCCACCCCATGCTTAGTAATTTATTGACGTAGATATATAAGCCGGCAGCTTTTTTTGACATTTCAAGATTATTTGAAAATAAATGAGTTCGAAAATTTGTGGTATTACACTTTAGTCTCTTTTACAAGCAGCTGTCCTGTCTTTTCAGCAAGAAAATGAGAGAAAAATTTAGTATCATTCGGGCTTAACAAATTCTCATTAAAATCTTCAATCAAGCCCACCTAGCAATGTAAATTTGCAAATTGACAGCTGTCATTCAAATGAATAAAAATTATTTTTAATTTTGTCCCGGGAGAAATTTGGAAATCCCGGGTTTCTTTTTTCCATATTTTTGCTATTTGTCCCGTCGAGCTGTGAGGAAAATCTGGCAAATCTACATATTCATATATGACTCAAGGCCTAAGGCGTAGCTTTCCGTAACCACCCGTGAATGTATTCCTTAATTCTTCTGGTCGAAACGTAGAAGCTCATGTTCTTTATAACAAAAGGGTTTATTTTTTGCCAGAGGTTTATTTTTCACGTTGGCAACACTTTTTTCCAGTGACTACAAACTCAAAAATGAAAGCTAATTCGTGCTGACATTAGTTTATCATTTTTGAGGTATATTGACTTGTTGCACGCGCCCCTAAAGCTGTTCGAAAAACCAGGTCCGAAATAAGAAACCATAATAAAAGTGATTTTTAAGGGTATAATCCTTCTAATTGTTAACACTTTTCCCTGGACAACCAATTTAACAGCTGGCAACTGATTTGTGCTCATCTTGAATTGACATTGTATAAAAAGTGAACTAGCGTTTGGGTCTTCAGCAAGAGACACATATACCAATAAATCAATCACAGTGGCCTTATTTTCCACACAAATTACGTAATTGTGAGTTTCCGTAGTTAGTTATTAGTACGGCGAATTGAAAAAGTTGTCGAAAACAGGACCTGTTCCAAATTTGGCTTTATTCCGCCTACCGGCACAGCGCCACCCACATGCCCGAGATCACATTAAAACAGTATAAGCTTAAAATCATCTTTCTAATCAAGTCAATACCATGGTCATTACCATCACCGATCGCCCCGGTTTCATTACACGCGGTGTCAAAACCACTCCAAGCCAACTTGAGCCTCCTCAAGCCTTTGATTTTCCGCACCCACTGCACGCGACCCAACGACCTAGTTAATTTCAATTTCCAGGCGGCCAACTACACTCACTCGCTCCCGTATCCATCTGATGATAATTGAAAAATCGAACCTCATTACTGTAATTTTGTGTGCCATTTAAATCGAGTCCGCATATATTATATATACATATCTGTTGCCGTACACTATAAAAAATGTCCTTCCCTGGCAGATGCATCTTTTAAAAGACGTTATATCTGCAGATAAAGTTAAATATATAAAGTGCTTGCAATCGATGTGTATTGAGCTCTTTGACATCTGCATAAGCATAATGGCTGTAATATGGAAAAGTAATGGCTGACATCCTATATAGAGTGGGTGAATCCTGACTGTATAGTTGAAACCCAATAACACTTAAGTTATTTCTGTAGAATGTGGTAGCTTCACCAGCGCATCGATCAGAATGCCGAGCCGCAGAATGCATCATCTATTATGCAGATTTTTATTCTCTAAGGACCGTTACGTTACCTTATCTACAGAGGAATGCACCATTATTTTCCCTCAGCATACTTTCAATGGCTATATAGACGTCCATAGATATGCGACTATCTATATGCAATGCATACACAAATGAATAGTTGGGAATAAAGGAAATTTCTAGAGTATTTTAAAGAATATCCTTCTCTAGACTTATATTGGTAAGTGTTGCTATGGGGAAATGACGTTATACGTGGATATCCTCTCGCAGAGGATGGTGTTTATGTACAATGGAAATTATTGTAGGTAGGTACATGTAATATTTTGAAATTGCATTCATGGATAAATATCGAACGGAAATAACAGCCACTGTAGCCTGTGGAAATTTACGACACTTTTTTGTATATGAAACCCTGGTGTGCTTATATAGGAGGGCGTCGGGAAAGACTGATTTTCTAATAATATAAACAACTTTAACTGTTGATGTTGATTCCATCATGTTGTGCTGGAAAAGGGGTCGAGTTGTTTTGCAGTGAAATTCGTACTGATTGAAATTGAAGTCATTTCGATAAGACGATGATCTTGATAAGATGGCACCGCTCTAGAAACCAACTTGTTGTGTTATCCGTCCAGGGGGTACATTTTTTATTTGAAAGCCGCACGCTTTCTGATTTCGAACGCTTGGACTGGCGAATTTGATTGAAACTCTTTCAATCGTTTGCGAGATAAACAATTTTTTTGGAAACATTTTTAGCTGCGTCACCCTCTTAAATTGGACATTCTTCACACCCACCGTGATGTGACAAGAGAGATATGAAATTTTATGCAAATTCGATACTTTTTTCTTACACTACTATCGGAGCATAAATAAGTCCCAAGCCATAGTTAGGGATTTTTAGTAACTGACGAATTGAGTGGATATATCGAGTGCATGGTCAGGGCCTTAACACAGCCTCTCGAAAACTCCAAACAAACCCGTCCATCAGTCAGCTCCGTCCCTTCGATATGAATGATAGAGTGAAACATACCGTATATTTTTGGTGGTGTTCCACAGGGTTCGGTATTAGATCCTATACAGTAGAGCCTCGTGTATTACTCTATCATATGAGGCCTTTTTCTTGTGTGTCGGGTGTAATGAATCACTGTAGACGCGGTTACAAAAACGCACAAGTAAGAGATAGTAATGACAGCATTATTAACAATAATAACAAACTTTTGACAATAAGGACCCACTCAGAAAAAGAGGATATTTCTGCCATAGGAGGCGCAATGTCCAGTATAGTATATTCAGCACTAGATTGAGTGATATATGGTATGACAAAAGAGCTATATAGAGCTTTATATATAAATATGGTCTAAGTGTGTTATTCTAGATAGCCACCTTACCTAACATAAACTTGCGTTATCAAATCATACATTAGAAGAAAAAGACGTGTCAAAAAATCGTCGAACAATTTTACAAAAACCCAGCAAAACATATTTAAAATCCGGTCAAGTATTTCCCCAAATAACACGTCAAAAACGTGTCAATTAATTGAAAAAAAAAATGAGTCGAAAATGAGCTAAGGCCTAATGAACGCATTTTACCAAACCCCAAGAAACCCGAAAAAGAATTAAAAACCAGCTAGCATCGCGTCAAATAATGTCATAGGCACGTACGTTAAAATTGGGTCATATAACACATCAGAAAATAGGTAGGTGGCCAACAAATTTACCAGAATAAAATATCAAATTATTTATTAAAAAACGTGTCAAGAAAAGCGTCAAAAACAAGTCAATAATGCCTCGAAACCTTGTTTAGAAATTTGTCAAAAAATATATCAAAAACTGTTCAAATTATGACCAAAATTACGAAAAAAAAAAAACGTGCCAAGCAAAGTGTGAAAATCGTGTCAATTATAGCAAAAAAAGGGGTAAGAACGAGCTTGTATTCCGTCAAATAATGCCAAACATACGCGTCAAAAACGAGCCAAATAACATTCAAAAATAGGCAAGAAATTTAGCAGAATAACATATCAAATTACTAATTAAGCACTACTTGTCAAGAAAAGCGTCAAAAACGAGTCAATAATGCCTCCAAATGTTGTTCAGAAATTCGTCAAAAAATATATCAAAAACTGTTCAAATAATGACACAAGTAAATCGTCAAAAACGACTTTAAGAAACGGGTCCCAAACGCGCTTAGTACCGCGTCAAAAAATGCTAAATACCACGTCAAAAACATACCATGAAAGGTGTCTAAAATCACCATGAAAAATTAGTCAAACATTGCACTGGAAAAAGCAACAAAACCGAGTCATAACCACATCATAAAGTGCCCCAATAAACCAATAAAATGTTTCAAAAAAACGCTCCAATAAACGGGTCAAAAACCTGTGAAAAATAACAAGTCAAAAGTGCTATATGAAACGTACCAAAAGACTATGGAAAAACTCTTGAAATGGATTATTCAACGCATCAAAAATGAGTTAGGAAATGCATCTATATATCACAAAATAACCTTTTAAAAATGCACTAAAAACGGCACTGAGACACTTATTAAAAAAGTGCTTGAAAATGGGTCCAATAATGTGTCGAAAACGTTGAAAGAAACGCGTTTAAAAATGTCACAATAAGCGCGTCAGTAAACGTGGCAAAAAAGGCCCAAAAAATCGTCAAAAAACTCACCCAAAACGAGTTAGGAAATGCATCTGGAAATGAGACAACCCTTCAAAAATGTGCTAAGAAACGCATCGAAAAACGCGCTGAAAAATCGCGTCAAAAAAGGGCTTACAAACAGGTCGAATAACGAGTCAAAACCATGTTACGAAACTTATCTAAAAATGTCAAACGAGTCAAAAAAAAAAGTCCCAAAAAGTCGTCAAAAATCTCACCAAAACTTATTTAAAAAAAAAACCTTCGAAAAAAGCAACAAAAACAAGTCAAAAAAGCTACAATTAACGGGGTTGATTTGGACCTCAAGTCGATGGTTCGTTTGAGAACTGGGCCGTAACACAAAAATCTGCAAGCTAAGGTTGTCATTGGAAACGGCTAACACATGTAGGGTAGTTGTTCACCAACGATAAGATCCAACGACTCCTAGTCTTCTATAGCAATTTGAGGGGGAAATGAAATATCTGGTCTTGGCGCTCAACTATGTAAAAGGACATCAGCCGACATGAAGTAAGCAACTGGATGCTGTAACGACCATAGTACCTAAGTGGGATGCATATTTTTATAAGAGTAAATCTATCCTGGACTCCAGCGCCACCTAAATTTATAAGTGAGTACATATTTGAGGTTAGGCTACATTGCGATTGTTTTGAACTTACTTCAGAGAAGAAGAAGCTAATTTTTTCGCACTTATAACATTCAAGCAACCCTTGTCGCTCTTCCGCGCCTTCAGTACAATATCCTTATAATCGACTGCCGTCGGACCTCCAACATTTTTCAAGGTCCTCTGCAACGCCCCAAAAAACAGAGCCACAATAGATTATACACACTAATCCGTGTGATTGACATTATTTCAGGCGGTCAACCGAAGCAAATATGGAATTACTTGCCCCACTTGTCTGCCACTAATTATGTCGCAATAAATCACGCGCCCAACCGACACGGTCAAATAAAATTCAGATCTTCGGGCCATTTAGGCGTGCTATCACAGCACGTTAACCTACAAGCAAGTTCGGCCCTCCCAAGGAGATTATTTAAGAAAGAGGCGCTTCCACCATGGATCTGAAAAATCAATGCCACCCCAGCCCCATTCAAACCCAGAAGCTTGTTAACCTAAATAAATTAGGACAACCCAACAACAAAACAAAAAAAGCCCACCACTCACTCAAATGGACTTGTTCAGATCCAAAGATTAATCCAATCACACAGCCATTCTGCATATTTAGAAACATACTTCTTATATTTATTGGCGTGCATAAATCAACCAAGACGAATGTATACCCATGGACCCCTTTGCCAGCCCTTTGCCCGCCATTTTTACAGGCGGCTCTCGTGCTGTCTTCCATTTAATATTCTCTCTATAGGAAATGCATCGTGTATAGCTACCTACCTATACTCGATGGAAATAAACAATTTCACTCCCACACTATCTACTCGCAAATCGCTAGCAGTTGTTTCCATTTAATGCGATTCACATAAATCCCTGTTGAGCGATTTTATACATATAAACCATATGAGACTTGCCGGGTTCCCAGATCCCAGCTCCGCCTGTGCGCATTTCGTGACTAAAGCGACGGGGTTGGAGTCGAGTTGGATTGCCCGCAACTACACCGCAAGGCAAAAGCATTATCCCTTTTACACAAGGAAAGGAAAGGAAGTCGACTCTACTCAGAGACGTTGCACTTTGCGCTGAGCATAAGAGCGGATAGCGGGGCGACAGCGGGCGGCGCAATTGAGTATAGGATTAGTCCTTCACAGCTAAGGAAATAAATTAAATTCACGCAGTTGAGTGTGTCGGGTTTCCTACATAACACCACTTCTACTGTCAAAGCAGACGCAATAGGGTGAAACTATACTTTGATAAATTATACTGATATATATTTTATTTTGGGTGCATGTGATCGCTCGCTACCCCCTCAACAAGGGTGCTTCTATTATATTGCTTTCGCTTTACTGTATACGTTCGATGCACGCTATAGGAGTTCTAGTTCTGTGCTGAACACGGAAATTATTAATCAGACGATTTCCCAAAATAAAAACAATTTCTAAAAATCCATCTTAATGGACACTCTTCGGGAAACGAACGTTCTACATGAACACGATTATGGTTTACCGAAATTGCGTGGTTTGAAAGTGTTTCGTGACCGAGCTTCGGTCGGTTGGGGTTTTTTTTTTTTTTTTTTTTTCCTTTCCTTTTCCCATGTTGGTTTGTTCATGAGGAAAATGTATCTTATCATGAAACGAAGACTAGTAATAATAATTTCTTGTAGATAGATGGGGACGATTAAAAAAAATGGAAGTGGCTAGTAAACGAGGTTTTTTTTTCTCCCTTTTCGCATAATCCCATTTAGCGGTTAGTACACCTGCAACAATATCCTTTGGCACCTCTGGAATGGGGTGCGATGAGTGCCTTCGTGTTCTACCAGAAGGTCTTTCAGTTTGGGTGGTATGTCCATTGTCCCGTGATGGTCTTTCTTTCTTGGCTCTTGGGGTGTACTCAATTTTATTTAATCAAAGTTGAGAACGGCTATAATGCGATTGTGAAGTCCGGCGGGTGGGTGTCTGTCAGCAATGTAATATCGACTTTTGAATTAAATAAGAGGTCATAAGTCTGGGGAAAACATATTTACCAGGGACTTAGACAAACTTTCTGACTTAGAATAAAATATCAGAAGCATTTTAAAGTGTGCAAGCTACTGGCAATCTACTGAAGCCCTAGGCCTTAAAAAACCTTGTCAAAAGAACACGGCAATACTCCATCAGCCAAATTCCACTCAAAAATCTTTCAAATTCCTATTCGGCATCCACTTTTAGGATGCAAAGTTTGGAGCATGAACTAGTCCATGAGTTGCACACCTATAAGCCCCAAATCTTATGAGCTCAAGAGTCTCGTCTCAACCGATTACACAGTTAAATCGGTGGTACTTCAGAAAGGTCCCTACAATTGAAGTCCCATTATGCTTTAAAGGCACAATCGGCTCCTGAAAGAAGCCACAGTGCCATAGCCCCTTGAAGGCTCCCCAGCTCCATAATCGAATAATGCTTCCCTCATATTTACCTATACGTCGACGGAGACAGCGCTACCTATACAGAGGATTAAGAAACCTCTCTATAGAACAGTCAGTATTCCCAAGCTACGTTCCTAGGTTAAGGAAACGCGTCCAGTAATCTCTTACCAAGAAAGCACTTGCCAACATCTGGATAATATTCATACCCATACTTGAGAAGAGCCACAACTCCGACCCGAAGTAGTCTTGTAAGCAAGACTATATAGACATCAGAGGAACGCTCCAGGGTGGGATTATATCGCTCCCTCCTCTGGCTACTGGAATCCACAAATTTTCTGAAGCTGTCGCCGGGCATTATGCAATCAGAATCATAAGTGAGATTGTGGTGGGTACTATGACATGACACCCTGGCATGGGGGAGAATGAGCAAGTTGATGAGCTGGCGAAAAGGGGAGGGGAAGGAACAAGAAGATGGTGAGAGTATGTGGACATAAAGCCATCCCTTGTATTTAAGTGGCATTATTCAGAGTTATGTCATAAAGCTCGCCAGTGGAAGATGGACACCCGTTGTTGGACATATGGGGTTTCCCAAAGATCCTTTTAGGTCACATTTTGACAACGCAATTTACAGGAAATGTTTTTTTTTATAAGCAACCTTCAACTGAAGGTTCACAAAAAAAGCTCTCTAAAGATTTAGATTGGTTGGTACTGATAGAGGTATGCAGGTTCTGCGCCAAAGATGAAGTTAGATATCTACGCGAATGCGAGGAATCCTATCGTGAATATCGTATCGTACAAAATTCCTTGGAAAAATACTTCCTTGTGCTCATTTAGTGGAAAAAGATGGGGGACTATTTATATTCGAAAGGGAAAGTGAATTCTTTTCGGAAGAAAGTGCTTAAAGCTTATCCCTTTGAGGTTTTAATTTCAACTAGAGTTCGCCCATTGGTATAAATTCTACGCCCCATAATGCAATTTCCCCAAAATGTTGCCAACTTGTTCTTCCTTTTAAAAAGAATCAATGTAACAAATTTTAAAACCATAGATGACGAGGCACCATCAGCAACAAATTTAGAAATAATTATGAGGCTAACCCTTTTCTATTGATAGGCTTGCAGAAAGTTGGTGAAGTTGCCTTGTAAACGCATATCCTTCTTAATTTTATAAATAAGATGCTTATCGGAATGAAAAGTCGTGACAACCTGTGCTCTTGTTTGTATGATATCGAGACCAAAAGTACGCCCGATAAGAAAGACTACAAAGCTACTACAGTTCGTTGGTTGCGAAGACGCTTTTAACAATAGAATTCATTGAATTCATAGAACTGGCAGAGGATTAGGTTTCGAAAAGGATTACAATGGCAAAGCGGCAAATGGTTGTGGCATGCATTGTTTTTCAGCTCACCAACCCAACCTTTTAATGCCGTGGATCTGAGCAATAAACTAAAGTAGGACTTTTTATAAATTCCCTGAGTCACTCAACACCTAGATTACTTACTTAAGCCCAGTGCACAAAATATTCGTATTGTAAGTATCTGGAAAAACATCCTTAATTACAAGCCCATATCCGCCCACCATACAACTAGGCATAACTATTCAAAGGGGCAAACGGGAACACAACCATCAATTCCTTTTTCGTAATGCTTGTCAAGCGTTATTTTAATTAAGCCCAAAGGTGTATAACATAAAAAAGGAAACCCATTCGGTTACACCTATACGAGGTTTTAATAACAATTGGATGTAGGTTTTCCATCCCCCGTCGCTGCAATTGAAAGTTACATGAATAATTCCCTTAAAAACCTTCCCCCCGTTTGCTATTGGTATATACCGTGTTTGTAAAAGCGAAGCATACTCGTACGTATGCCACTGATGTACAATTGTACACTGCATGTACGCTATTCTAATGGTGCACTAATCTTAAATAGAAAATCCATAGTAAATGTTGAATACAAAGGAAATGATGTATGGTAAGTTCTTTTGTTCTGTAGTTAGAACGGGTCTTATATAGTTTTTTGTATAAGCTTCACCTTGTTCTGTTTTTTTTTTTTTTTTTTTTTGCTCCCTTTTTTTTATGTCCACTACAATGAAACGGAATTGTTGTTTAGCTGTCAGTTACTGCGATCAGAGGATGAATTTATTTGCACTAGTCGGGTGGTTGTGGTGGGTTTTATAAGTAGTCCTAGATTAGGTGCTCTTAATGCGAGTGGGTCACACCTCACACAGTTCGCTCATAGGACGAGTTGCTTTTGTTGTTGTTCGATCTCTTGCGAATGGAAAGGATAATTCATAATTGTCCTGGTCGGCATTATTATAGACATCGAGTAATATGTGGACCTGTTGCGTCAACTGTCTACTTTGTCGCCACTGCGCCACATGTTTTTAATATACAAATGGAACTCAGGAGTCAAATTGCCGCCTCCTTGAACGAGCTATACGTTCGAGGAATTTTTGCGCGGCTTGTACGAATCAATTTATAAGAGGCAACTAGTTGACAGATAGTTTGGCTTTCTACAAATCGGGTCTTTGGCGGTCGTTGTACTAGCTGACACTTCCTACCTGTCAAAGTAAGACTGGTAAAAGATTCAACCTTGCCCATTCTTAAGTATTTATAATTGAGCAGTTGCTGGCGACTGGAGGCTGTCAAAGGCGGATGAAGATCTCCTTGGTCGTTTCGAACGTAAAATTCTTCGAGTGTTTTTTGGTCTCGTTTGCGTTGACGGGCTCTGGAGGAGGAGATTTAACAGCGAACTCTACGAGCTGTACAACTACATCGACCTAGTCAGAAAAGTACGCATCAGCCGTCTAAGATGGCTGGGACATGTAGAGCGAATGGACACCAACGCTCCGGCCCGAAGAGTCTTCGACTCCAACCCGGAGGGACAACGTAGTAGAGGAAGACCTTAGGAGGCGCGTGCAAATGGAAGGGGACCTCAATCAACTTGGAGTGCGCAACTATAGGCAGTTAGCCAAAGATCGCTCTAACTGGAGAGGCGTATTGGTTGAGGCCCAGGTCCACCCCGGACTGTAGCGACACCTTAGTAAGTAAGTAAGTAAGTTGCTGCCGACTTAAGCCTGCATCACTACTTAAATCGCTTTCAATTCCATTTTGCATTTGGCCTCAGGATCAGTACGGGTGATCATAGGTATTTCCAAATATTCCAAACAAATCTTTAGATGCAACTTATGTTTTTTTCGCTTTGCCTTTGCTTTTAAAAATACCAACTTGTGTATTGGTTTGATAGATAAACGTCAGTGACACAATCAGAAGTACGAAGTACGACTATAAGATCTTGGGCCTCCCCATTAAACGTTTTTAGTTTCTACTACAAAATCTAGTACAGTAAAACCCGGATAAGTAACTCTCGTTTAAGGGCCTAACCCGCAAAATTACCTTTTTTTTTTTGAGAAGCAAAATTCTGATAATTTTCCATATAAAACTCATCTTATAAGTACCTTACTCTTAACTACCTTTCCCGCTTAATTGCCTCATGTTTTGTATACTTTGTACACATTTTTGAAATCAGCTGAAAAATACAAAAGATTTTTTTCCTTAAGCGCTTCTTGTGTTTCATGCTTTAAAAATCAAAAATATAAATGTTATGTTACTTTTTTTCTTATTTTTTAAATAAAATTAAATTTGTTTGCTATACAAAAAACTATTGTTTTTTTTTTTTTTATATAAATTCAGAGATAAGTGCCTGTTTGCACTTAAGCGAAATTTTTTAATAACTGCCTAAACCAAATAGGTGCCTATCAAAACGTGGCATTTAAGGTGAAGCACTTATCCGGGTTTTACTGTAGTTCACAGTGGCGATATTTTGCATAAAAATTTACCAATTTTGAGTATTATCCTGCCCAATTTATTTATTTTTCGAAATCTAAACTTCGACTTTTTTTTCTTCTTAATTTTTAGTCCAAAATCAACATCTGAATCTTAAATTTTTCAATATCTTTTGTTTAACTTTGCAAATTCTTAATTCAATTTCATTAAAAAAAAAAAAAAAAACTATTCATTTAAAAACTCAAGCGGCACCCTGTAGGTATTTGAAATAACTCAAAATAATTGCCGCTTACTTCATTGCCTCTCAGTAATCAATCAATTTCCTTTAATTCAAAGGTTTCCCATGAATAAGTATGTAGTTTCGAGCGCCACAAACGACTCCCGGCGTAACTTCTCCAAGGGTAAACGTGGTTATGTACTGAATATACCTATTCAAGTGTTATGTTTATCATTATCATATCAGACAATGTAACATGGATAATGGCAACCAACATCGAAGCCAACCGCTTGCTTCCTTTGCAATCATTTCGAAAGTTTACTACTCTGTTAAGAAGTTTAATTCTCTCTTTTATCAGTTTTTTTTTTATTAGCTTGTTCAAAAGTTTTCTATGAGATAGGTGTAGGTATATGGTAGGTATATGGATCTGGGTATGGGTACAAATTTGGATACAGATCCATCCCCTACCTATAGTTCACGGCGCTATAAAGTAACATCAAAACTCAACTCACTCTCTGCCGACAACTTTTAAGTTTCAAGTCTCCTAGAGCAAGTTACATTGATGGAAATGAAAACAGGTACCTGTGCTGAACCTTAACATACCATTTACATAGATACTTTAACATTTCTGTTGTTTTGCGAATGATTTTTACCAGCAAATTTGTTTTCCAAAGAGTAAATCGTAAGAGCAGCAGTTTCACTCTCAGTCTCAGTTCAAACGTAGACACACATAAGAGTTCCATAAGAACGATCTAAGAATGGCACAAGGCACATCGCTGCGCGGTCCCAACAAACGGGTATAAAGAAAAGAAAGATGGCATCTTCTTCAGTGAAGTATTTCTGTATGGTTGTTGTTGTTGTTGGTATACCTACATTATCTTTATTAGTTGCTCTGCTTCAGCCTTTCGCAGAGGCGATTATGTCAGTTCAGTGGTCTGGTACTGGTACTGGTTCTGATGGTCTTTTGTTGTCTTCGTACAATCACATCACAATGCAATTTGCATTATGTCGTTTAATTTTAATTAAAATCGGAGAGATTTGCAAATTAGGACTGCTCGAAGAACGCATCGCAAGATGCAAGTACGAGCAGACAGTGTGTCGACATTATGACGTTTATGCTGCTTCAGCGAAATGTTGACATAATGTGTTTGTTGCTTCAAAAAAGAAAAATATGTATCCCACCGACCGTAGACTCGTCGTTATTATGATAAATTGTAGGACCATGCAATCCAGATAATAATGAATGCTCATGAATGATAGAGATAGGAATTCGTTTTATGGCCTTTTCGTCATGGGGCTGGTAGCCTTTAATTTAGGAAGCAAAATAGAATTTATTTATTCATAACAAGACATAGATGATAGATGAATCTAATATAAGTTCGGGAGAGCAAGTGAAATGCCCATCCCCGATAGCAGTAGCTCTAGATAGTAAAATAAATAAATAAATAAATAGTTGGCGCAACAGGTCCGGAGGGACCCTGGGCCTAGCTTCTCATAGCCATTCGTTTTGTGTGAGTTTTTTTCATTTTTGGAACGAATGGAAGGGATCTACAATTTTATGCCGACTCCAAACGGCTAATTGAGAGGCTCTTTCAAGACAGTTGTTATACTCTCGGTTCGCGAGAGATGTTATCGAACAATCGATTTTTTGAAAAAAAGCTATTTTTCTTTTAAATTTGGTTTTCTTTAGTTTACCGAAAAACGGCGATAACAATTTTGACCAAAATACATACTAAGATTGAAATTGCTGTTTTCAAAATTATTGCGTCCTTAATTTTCAATTCGAATTACCGAAAACGCTAGTTTAAAAAAACTGCTTATATCTCGAAAACCCTATTTTCGATTTCGATAAAACTTTAAAAACCAAGTAATGCTTACCAATTGACTCAACCAAACTTCCGATGAATGAGAAAGTTTCGTTCGACACAGTCGTGCACTTTATTTTATTTGTGACTATTTTTGTATTAAGGCTATTTGACAGTGGATGTTGCAATATTAAGCCCAAGCTGCTTTAAAAGCAATAACTGACAGCTGACACAAAAATAAAATCAAAGCTTGTATAATGATGTCGTCAAGTGCACAGTAGAAAGTATCGTTTGCTGGGTGTTTGGACATTAAACGTTTCAGGCAAAGTGGACAAATTAGCACAAATCAACCGGTATTTTCTTTGAGTATTCTGCCATGGACAAGGTCACTTCATCTTGGAGAATGAACCAAAGCCGTAAGTGAAGCGAACACCAGCTGGTTAAAATGTTTTTTTTTTTTTTTGTCCCACGAAAAGCTATCATCGTCTCTCAAAGAAGGCCAGATCAAGCGAAGTACGACTAAGCTATTCTTTTTCTATTGTTTTCCTATCGGGAGATAGGGCCTTACGAAGTGTTCGGTCTCAAACTCCTTCGACGAGCGTGTATTCACAGCAAAATGACGCGATTATAATTTAGGCCTGAGGTTTTAAATCAAAAAAGTACTAAACACTAACCTGGAGAACTACCAAAGAAAAAGCCTTCAAAAATGCCCCAAACCACTAAAAAGGGCAGCAAAAGCAACTTGGAATATGAAATAAAACATTTCCCAGAAATGCCCAAACCTCAGAAAATGAGTCCCAAAATGCATCAAAGAAACACAAAAAGACGCCAAAGAACTACTTGAAAATGAACACATAAAAAGCCCAAACCCGCACCAAATATGCAATGAGAAACCTCTGAGAAATCAGTCGAAAAATCATGAAAAAAACATCCCAAAAGACACTACAAAAACGACTTTAGAAACGCCCTACATTTGAGGTTAAAAAACCCTCAACAATTCACTCGAAAAACACCTATAAAAAATACCAAAAAATTAACAAAAAACTACCGAGAAAACTTAACGAAAAAGACACAAAATACGCCCCAAAAAAGCGCACTAAAACGGCTTGAAAAAAAGAATTCAAAAATTCCTTAAAATTGGCTCGAAAAAAGTTCCAAATATCTCTTTAAAAAACGCCTCACTAAAAACAACACAAAGTTGATTTTTGCATTGAACAAGGTCTACACTTTCTGATAGGTTACCACCCAGTGGTATGGTGGCTGATCATATTAAAAATTCTAAAGGGGAGAAATAACACACTCCAGGGCTGAAAAAATTATCCCAAAATCGTCGCAAAATAAACGCAGGATAAACGACTTTAAAAACGCTTTGAAACAGCCCCAAACAATACACAAAGAACCGCCTCAAAAAAACTCCCTAAAAACCGCCATAAAAACGTTTGAAAATTTTTGATTTATGCGCCAAGTAAAGGGTTAAAGAAATGGAAAATGCCACGCCTCCTAAAATGAAAACCTTCGCATAATGCAAGGAACACCCTTCCACGATGAATTGCGGTCCATAGATCTAAGATCGGATATGGATACTGCGGCAGCAACCTTCCAAACTTGTTGGATTCAATTTTACAGAACTTAGTAGAAAACGATTCCGTAAAGTTGTTTCTGCGGGGTTACGTAATCAAAGTTCAGTTTCGCGTATAATATTAATTTTAATAGAGCTGTTAAATTACCCGCTTTTGTTTAGGGACCGTACTAAATTACATAGGTAGCTACTTGCATTGTCAAGGCGTATAAACTTTGATAAGATGTAAGGGTGGAAGCAGTGTCAAACAGTGCCATCGCTGTACCCTTAAGTGATTTTTGTTATCGCCAATTAGGGTTCAGTGATTTCGGTTTTATTGGGACTTGGGACTCTAAGGGTGCCTTCTTGATTTATAGTATAGTATTGCGAAAAGGTTATTGACGCGAGGGTCAATTGGCCCCATTATTTATAACTTTAACTGAGGGACGAAGTTTCCTGACGTTCGAGTCTTTTTTCCCTTAGACAAATGGAGAAGACATTTTATACCACATAAGAACGGCCTTCCTGACATTCAACCTCAAGCCTTACCTTTTGCAAACAAAAATCATCACCATAAACTGCAAGCCAGTTCAGTATGGCATTTTAAACCCTTTGCTAGAGATTTTTAATTTAAATTCTCAGAGAGAAATACTTTATGTTGGTGGTAAATAATAGAACGAGCACAACATCGTTTCATTTGGTTTCGTCAGCGAAAAGTTAAATCCCGGAGAGCAAAAAAGTTCAAATAAGTACCCAAAAGTACTTGTTTACAGGGGAATTGGATTGGAAATTGAAAATCCCTTATCTTAGCTGGCTTCGAATGCACATTGACATTTTGTTGCTGTTGCGAAAACAACAGAGCCCCGAATGCGCACAGCACTATACATCGTAGGTACTGTGTATACTTCCCCTTGATATTTTGATGGTTCTATTTTTTTCCTTTTTTTGCTTTTAGTTGCCGTTATCGAACTGATGTTCAATGCATATTGTTTATTTATCGAAAGTACAGTAAACAGCCACACAATTCATAATGCTTCATTACGTATTTAGAAGCGTTTTACGGACTTTGGGCTGCTCTGACAGCTCTTGTTGTCCTTTTTTTTATATCGTGGTTATAGGCTGTCCCCTACCCTTAGCATACCCCGCAAGTAGGAAGGTAATTTGAACAAATTGAATTAGAAAAGAGAAGCTATTAATATTTCCGGTTGTATGACTTTGAATAGTGTCATTGCATGTGAAAATAAGGGCCATTCATATTTTACGAAGATTAGGTATATATAGAGGACAGAGCCGGGAATAGTACTTCACATCAATTACTACACCGACCCTAATTATTTCAGCTTCATTGCGTGCAGTTAAACCCGAGTTCTAGCTATAGTGTAATTGTTATTGACGTAGTAAAAGTGTAGCTCTGTATGGCTGTATGTGTGAAGTGCCACAAAGGAAATAGTAACACTCGGCAAATGGTAGAGAGATAGATCTGATGACTTGTGCAAAAAGTTTAAGTCATTTATTTTACTGGAGCTGTATACACGTGTTTATTATTGATCGTTTGATTTACAAATTTGCATTCCGTTCATATTGACAGTGACAGGTGCATGCACAGGGCATAATTACACAAACATTTCTGGGATAATTAAAAAAGAGTTGGTGACGGCCGAACCCTCAAATGCCTAAAAGGCGTGTTCAATATACCGAAGTAGGTAACTGATGGCCCTTCCTCGTTTTTCGACCAAGTGATATAAAATTTAACTACTCCCGCAGGTTGAGGATTGCGAGCTTTCTCCAAAAGTGACTACTTTTGAAACGAATGAAAGAAAGACTCGTAAAATGGAAGAATTCCCGTTTACAAGACTGAGCTGGACCTCTTTAACTCTGCACTTGAAAAAGTTGGTTATGGAAAAGACTTCGTTTAGTCAATGCCCTTTACCTCTTATTTAACGTCTTGTACCCCTCCATAAATTTGCATCAGTCTAATTTATGCACACATGTCCTCGTAGAAAAAAGGGCTGCATCTGTCAATGATGGTCATGGCCATTTTACCGCAAAAACAGAAAAGGGAACGATTTTCTGGTGACAGTTGGAAACAGCCTATACGACACCTAATGGACTTTGTTTTGCGGGACTGCTAATTGCTATCGGAAGTATACCTACAGCTTCGACATTTAAAAATTCAATGAAAGGTATGGGGGAGCAAATCACGTAGAAAAACCTTTAGAGATGACGATGGGTACCTTGTAGAATTGAGGATCATAGTCGGTTCTGGGAATATTAACAAGCATTTTCTGCAGACTCTAAAACGACGACAAAGACCAACAACCCACAGTACAACAAAATGAGCTTTTTAATTTATACGAAAATAGACAAAACTTCGCCGTTCAACTTCGTCATGAACCACTTCTTTTCAGAAGGCTGGCCTGCTTCGCCGTTAAGATGTTTGCAGCATTTGAAGAGTTTCAGACTTAAAACCCTTTAAAACCACGTGAATTGAACGGGCGAAAAGTTAGTTTCCAGTTCATTGAGTACGGGACACATGGAACCCATAGTTACGCCCAAAAAAAAAAGAAAACACGTGTGGATCTGTATAGCCAATGGTATCTATACGTACTACTGTTAAGAAGTTTTCGTTACTCAAAATATTTCAAAAGATGACGATTTATAAGCTTTTCCGTGAACCGTGACAAAAGAAACAATTAAAGTAAATAATGTGGACCGGCAAATCGTGGGAAGAAGATTTGGAGTTTTTAAAGACAGACTTGGCAAACGCTGGAAGTATAGGAAATATGCTTGCAAAATTGTTTCCCCAGTGTGAAAGATTCGGGTTCGGGTATGGCTCAGCAGATTTATTTATGTTGAGAATTGAGATCAAGAAGTACCCCAAGGTCACATTTTTTTTTTTTTTTTCTTTATTTTAAAGTTCCGTGTGGCTTAGCAAGAGTTCTAGAGTTCGTGCTAAAAATTTTTAAAAGCTCTGTTCGTTTAGTATTTTTTTTAAATATGGGTCGCTAAATTCACGGAGCACCCCATTCGTGAAAAAAATAGGTTCTTATTTTTTCTTCGCATCGAAACAACATATTTCTAGAGTTCCTCATAGTTTTTTGCCAACAAATTTGACAAATTCCCCCAAAAAAAAAAAAATATTTTTCGTTTTATGACAGCACTCCATTTTCAAAAACAAACAAAATATTTTTTTTTTTATAAAAATAATGCAATACACCAAGAGTTCTGGAGTTCCCTAAACAACAAATAAATTTCGGAATATAAAGAAATAAGCTATAGAGCTTATAGAATAGCAGCTTTTTTGTTTCCATGCTTTCTGATTAGAGTTCTGGAAAGTGCTCCAGGAATGAAACAAAAAATCCTTATACAACTTATTTCTAAACCTGAACACAAAAAATTTAAAGCAAATTGAAAAATTGCAAAACTATTTTTCGGAGTTGCGAGGAGTTCTGGTTAAAGTTCCGCAAAGTGCACAAGTAGGCGCAGTAGCATAGTGGTTAGTGTGTTGGACTACTAAGCGAGGGGTCGAGGTTCGAGTCCCGCAAAAACCCAAATTCCAACTAAAGTTTTTTTTCCACTGCGCCACCTCTAGCAAACGTCTGACAAACTGTATTTAACTGTCTTGAAAGAGCTTCTCAATTAGCCGTTTGGAGTCGGCATAAAATTGAAGATCCCTTCCATTCATTCCAAAAAGAAAAAAACTCACATAAATCGAATGGTTGCGAGAAGCTAGGCCTAGGGTCTCACCGGACCTGTTGCGCCAACTATTTATTTTTTTTTTAAGTATACAAGGAGCTTATCAAAAAATCCATATAAAATAATCTTCTAAAATTTTTTAATGATTTTTTGATAAGCTCCTCTTTGGCCTGTTCAAAAATGTTTGGATTTCCTTAAATGGGTTTGCCGAAACTTGCCTCCCGTATTCACATACCAGCTCCAATTGTGCTAAGACTATGCTTTTTGACAGATGCCTACTTTCTAAAAGAATTAAGAACTTCCTTCCCAAGCTTAAACATTCCCCAAGTTATACCACCGAATAGCTTCTTTTGACAGAACCCATTTGTCCCCATTCTACTCAGTTTAAGTGGCTACTCCTCTTTATGCCAAAACTGTCTTGAAAGATAAAATCCGCTTAATTCTAACTTTGCACTTAAACTAGGTATACGCGCTCTCCTTCCACTTATTGTTAAACACCAAACAAGATTAGTTCCTAAATACACACGCGTCATTCCTATTTTTAAATGATATTAATTGGAATTGAAAGTTGTCCCCCAGTCCTCGTCCAATGTACTTATCATTCCTCTCATGCTGGTGTTATAAGCACGAACGAGTGGAACTTATAAGCCCCTCGAGCACTTGCTTATTTTATTGAAAAAAAAAAAAAAAAAAATACGCGAAGGATGCTAAATTTGGTTAATGCCATTATGAACATGGACTTGGACAGTGCACGACATTAACAATTAACAGCACGCGAGCCAGTAAACAAAAACAAAAAACTAATGAACATGAAGCTCCGAGCTATTAATAACGCTTCTTCCGAAAAAAAAAAAAAAATAAAATAAAAATAAAAACTGAACGACAATGTTATTGTTATGGAGGGCGATGAACCGCTCCGTTTTTAATTCCAGTTGCACTTAAAGTCTTACAGCGGTTTCTATAAATGTGTTTTAATATTCAATTACAATAAAAAGGGGTTTTCATTTATTAGCTCAATTAACTCTGTCCCAATGCATCCATAATTGCAGCTCAATCGACAGAAGAAAGCACACGCAAATATAACGAGCGACATGTTTCATTAGGGCGACATATAGATTCATGTAAGCCCCACCTACGAGGATAGGGAAAGGGTTTCAAAAAAAAAAACAAAAAAAAAAAATGGGAGAGAGCAATTATGAATAAAAACAGACCTCTGCCGCTAAAAAAAGAAACTCGTTCTTTTACCGACATATATGCGTATTCAAAATTAGAGGGTAACTTTTAATACAATCAGACGGCACAAGAGTCAAATGCATACATGGCAATGGCACAACTCGTAATTGGTCCCCTTGGTCAAATTATTTCCGCCTAACGATTTTGTAACAAATATAAATCGTTGCATAGCGAATCGTCGCCGTCACGTGTTCCGATTTAGATAAGTAAACGTGGCTTCTGTTATTCTATGAGCGTCGTTGGTCGGTTGGTCCTTTTGTAGCCAAAGACAACACGCTACACTTCCAATTTAACCCCTTGGCAAATCACACACACACACACAGAAACACACGAGTGTATGCATGGGTTTTATCGTTAATCCGGTATTTCTCACACGCTAACATTTTTGCCAAAGTGACGTCAAAAATATGTTTCTCACTGACAGAATTTAATTAACGAACCCATTCCCATATCCCATTGTGCTCGGATATGTAGGTAGGTATCTGTGGAATTTAAATATTTTTAAATTAACATCCAATTGAATATACCAGGAACAGGGTTTCGGGTCCAGGACAACAACTATAACCGAATACAAGGGATGATTTTTTGGTTCGTTTGGGAGCAAAAAAAATGAAATTGTTTGCATTTGCAGAGGAAAATAGGACTTTTACCCTTATTGAGGTTTGCTCGCTTTTGTTTTGTTGTTTTCTTTTATATATATTTTTGTTCCTTGCACATGAAGAAGCTGTGGAGTTCACGTGGGGGATTACGTCCTTTTGTATACAAGTTTTTGAATTAGTTTTTGATTTTGTTCATAGCGAATGGGTGAAGCTGGGGATTGGGTCCTATGTGGACTTTGGGGACCCTATTGGTGTTTTTAAAGTATATTTTTATGTGACTCGTCTCATGCAGTTGACCTTCTCTTAATTGGGGCCGGCAACATATCTAAGCTCATCCAGAGAGTACATACAGACACCAAACATTACAGGACGAATTTAGAAAACTTTGGATACTGTCAAGCCTATTAAATTAGGGGTGGAAGTGTCTGTTGGTCGAATTATGAACCTCGGCAGCAGGCCAGACTTGTGTATCTATACATCAATAAAAAAAGAAATAGTTGGCGCAACAGGTCCGGAGGGACCCTAGGCCTAGCTTTCTCACAACCATTCGTTCTGTGTGAGTTTTTCATTTTTGGAACGAATGGAAGGGATCTACAATTTTATGCCGGCTCCAAATGGCTAATTGAGAAGCTCTTTCAAGACACTTATACTCTCGGGTGTTTGTCAAAGGTTCGCGAGAGGTGGCGCAGTGGAAATTCCAAATTCCAAATTTGGGTTTTTTGCTGGATTCGAACCTCGACCCCTCGCATAGTAGCCCAACACACTAACCACTAAGCCACTGCGCCTGCATCAATAGTTCATCAAATATTTCTGAGAATCAAAGGGTGGATAAGTAGCCATGACTGACATAAGTTGACCTACATAGTTTCTCAACAACGGGATCGGCTTGGAGTGACAGCTTTCTTACGAAATTGCTGCAGGAAAATACCCCGAGTTCGTTTGCTAGATCTTCAAAGACCGACAAGTCTGCAACTTCTTAAGAAAACAAAGTGTTTTTAAAACTCTGGAGCTGGCAGAAGCATGAAATGTCAAAAGTAGCACCTTTATAATCCTTACTCAGGCGGAAGTGGAGCAAAACTCAAGCTCCAGGTTCACAAATAGAGTAGGTACAGGAGTAGATGCTGAGAGGAGGCTGGGTTGCGATTTTGAAGCTTGAACTTGAAAGGATAGCTTTAGCTCTGATGCAGATTTATGCACCAAATATGCTGTCGGACTAGGCAGCTTTCTAAGAGTCAGGTGGTGGAGCCCTTGAAACGAATGTAGATGTGGATTATTGTAGCCTCAATATTAATATAGGGCGGTTCTAAATTTCGCGTTTGAAGATCTTAAGCACTTAAGTACTTATCTGCGGTCATTGCCTCTGCGCAAGTCTCGGTGTGTGGCGGAGTTCAAGTACCCCCCAATGAGAAGAAGAAGGCCCTTAGGGTGTCTCGAACTATTCAACGGATTCTCGAAAAACTTACAAATTAACAGCAGTCTTGGAAGGATCTTCTCCATCGCGACGGCGAATGTGCGATCTGCAAGAAGAATGCTTTGGCCGACCCTCCGCTTTTTTAGAGAAAGGAGTGAATTAGAATTGAAGTCTTTTCTGAGTTGCTCAATCCAAAACAGGGCTTTGATGATGACAGACTTATCTCTGTTGAGCAGAGCAGAAAATAGTGTCACGATGGGTAAAGTTATTTTTGGGATGAAATCGATAAAAATTAGAAAATCTGTCGAAGTATGATTGGAATCTGCTCAGAAATGTTCAAGGCCCTCGATGAAGGCTGAGTTTAATGGCTTTCTAGTGCAATTAGAGTCGCCTGGAAATGTGGCGGAACACCTGGGGATTGGCAAACTTTGTTGAATATAACCCTTTTTAATAAAGGTGACAAAAGACATTCCAATTTCTCTGGATGGTCCATTCTTCAGTATGGTTTGGTCACATTAGTCGCATGTCTTAAACTCAAATTCAACGAAGTATATGAAAGCTATGCCATCGGAAAGTGGTCCTCTAGGTAGGCCTAGAATTCCATGCTTAGAACAGTCCGACATCCCTCTTCCTGCTTGGGTATAACCCCTGTTGATTTAGAGTTCATTGCAGAAGACCGAAAGTTATAAAGAAAGGCTGGCTACACCGCTGACCCTCATACTGGGTAGACGGGTCATTCGAAATCTTAATTTAATTTCACACACATCATTTGAAAATCCTTTTTGAAAGTCCATCAGTACCTACACCTGTTCTATCTCTCTTTATCAAAAGACGACCATGATTCTCGTCAAACTTTGCAATAAGTATCTACTCGTACTCGTACTTGTTCTCGTATACCTATCTCAACTGATTAAAAACTTTTCCATCCCATTTGGCTGTGTCAAGCAATCACTCAAACAATGGTCCGACTGGAAATGAAAAATCCCGGATTTTGTCACTCCAGCAGACCCACAGCACTCTTTTAATTGGAATATGAAATTTTGAATAAGCGGCGCCATACGCCATCTCCCATCAGCAGCTGTTTCCTTTGGCACATTGGCACAACTAAAATAATCAAATACGAGGGTTGACATTTTGACAACCGTTCGTGCACTTATGAAATTGTCAAGGGTTGGTGTTGGCTGAAGAAATGCCAAGTGTCAATTTTTTTTTGTAGGTAGTTTGTTTTCGTTTGTTCGGCCGGGGTACAGTGTGACACTTATCATTTCTGGGTGATGAATCCGCACAATTGGTATCTCATAAACCGCCACAATCAGGAGCAGGCATTTAAATTTTGATTGACGTTTGATGAAAATGTGCGGAATGTCACTGGGGTGAATTGAGTGTTTTCCTTTTTCGCATAATACTTGTGTAGAAAGGCTTTGAAAAGTTTGAGTTTTTGGTATGGGTGCAGTGTATCCTTATGTGATGTGTTTTCCTTGCGGATTAGGGCAGCGCGAGTATCGAACGAATGCTAGTTTTTTGGTCAACAGAATAATTTGGCGAGAGATTTTCGACGGAGTCCTTCTTTTGGACACCAGTTTCTTGCTTTTTGAATATGACAACTCTAGTCAGGATATTTCTCGCTTTTGTATTTGTCCGTTCACTTGCGATGCCTCAGTCCTTGAAGGGGAGTTTCTGTATTCTGTAACAAATTAGACCTCGTTGCTCATTTACAAATCAACCTTCTCACGCACTGATTCGACTGATTCGATCTAACGAAAAGTAATTAAATTGCTCCACCCTATCAGGAAAAAAATTCATCATAATCCATCTGGTTGCGCATTTTTTTGCATTTCATCGGGCAATCATTAAATGTGTTGGTAAATTTCATGGTCGTTGAATTTCCCCTTCAAAAACCGCGCGTACAGCGCACGCACTTTCATTGAGCATCATTTATCAAACACGAGCAATATCATTCCTTTCAATAAAGCAGTTGGTTAGCTATCCAAATGCTCGTATACGTATAATTAGAATCGTCTTAACTTGAACCCCAGCAATTGCGAGGCTGACTCTTTACACTATCGTCATGGACTTAGTCAGCAATTATAATTAAACAAACACCAATGGTGTGTATGGCTGTGCTGAGTCACAGGCAATTTTCGGTCAGGCTTGTGGGTTGGAAATTGGAATTGTGTGAATTTCGAACACAAATCTTTCGGTTGCAAAACTAAAGCGCGGACTGGAATCGGCTTTTCGGTGGTAGGGGGCAATCTGATCGCATATTTGCTTTTAGTGTTAAGTGGTCTGGGTGGTTGTTGTTTCATTCGCTCGATTAGGTGGGCGGTGGCGTCAAGAGTGCATCGCATGACAGATAACTTGTGTGACCCAATTTGGCAAATTTGGAGCTGAGCTCTTCACCAGGGAATGCGGCTGTTATATTTCCAAAGATACTGACTAAGCACTGATATACTTTGAAATTTCCAGAAGCATCCACATCAATATATAAACGCAACTGTGCTGCTAATCGCTTTTCGGGCATTTTAGGGCATATTTTGGCACAATTTTGGGGCTTTTTCCGCGACAGTATCGTTATTAGGTTATTTTACAGCTTTTTTTTAGGGCGTTTTCGAGGCATTTTCGAACGTTTTTCGTTGCGTTTTCGTAGAGTTTAAGGTATTGCAGATTTTTCTCATGAATTTTTTGTCGATTTCTGACGTGTTTTTCAATGCTCCCTTTATATATATTTTTAGTACAATTTTTCTTGGCGTTTTTATAGAAAATTTTCCAGTTTTTGTTAAGACCTTTGAATGTGTTTGTTGGAGGGTTTTTTGTGTCGGTTATGATATATTTTTGGTGCGCTTTTGAGGTGTCGTTTGGAATATTTCAAAGTAATTTTGGAGACCATTTTTCGGGCAGTTCTTATAGCATTTTTGGGATGATTTTGAGGCCTTTCTTTAACAGCTTTTTGTTGCCTTTTTAAGGGTCTCTTCTACATATTTGGATTTATTTTAAATGTGATATTTCGACATTTTTCGACATTTTCGGATCCATTTTTGACGCGTTGATGTTTTTCCGCACAGTTTCTGGAGATGCACTTTCAATTTGAGATCATTTTTCGGGCACTTTCTCATAAAGTTTCGAACAGCTTTTTGTTGCCTTTTTAAGAGTCTTTTCGATACATACATCGGAATTATTTTAAATGTGATATTTCGACATTTTTCGACATTTTCTGATCCATTTTTGACGCGTTTTGAAGGATATTGTTGGAATGTTTTTCAATACAGTTTCTTGCGATGCATATTCCAACACTTTTCGTGGCGTTTTGCTTATTTTTTGTTTCGTTTTTAGAGCTGAATTTGTGAGTTTTTTTGACGTTCATTGACGTTTCTAACGAGTTTTCGACTCACTTATAATATAATACGACATTTTTTTCCGAAACATTTTTAAAGTCAATTTTATGAGTCTTGTTGAACCTATTTTTGGAATAAAACTTTGGCCTTTTTCTTATGGTTTCTTTTATACTGGTCTTAAAGCATTTTCAGTTGGTAGCGTCCAGCTGTTTTTGATGTCAATTTTAGGACTTTTTGGGGCTTTAGGTGGAGCATTTTTCAGTGCATATTCGAAGAATTTTTTTTTTAAAGTTCGGAATATTTGAAAGCTATTCTTGAGATCATTTTTCCGGCAGTTTATTATGGCTCTTTCGGGACGATTTTTGGCCTTTCTCGTAAGGTTTTGCGATTTTTCCGTCACGTTGTTTATGGGGTTATTTATAGCTTTCCTTTTTAGGGCGTTTTCGAGACATTTTTGAACGTTTTTCTTATTTTTGGAAGACTTGTATGGGTTCTAAGATTAGGAACCTATTGAGTTCCTTTGGAGGTGTACTTTTTTAAGGAATTATCTTTTAAATGTCTGCGCACAGAAGAGGGAAAAAGGCATTTGGATTCTAGTTTCTGGGGTCGAAATTCGTGACCTGAAATAAGTACGAGCTATTTTCAAAAACAAAGTCTGTGTCTTGTACTTTCTTCATAAATGTCAGGAAAACTTTTAGCAAAAAGCTAAGGAAATGAATGTTTTTCTACAGCATACAGACAGCTACTCTATAATATATAACAAAGTTTGCAGTTTATTGCAGTTGCAGAACCACCACTGTCCATGGTCTTACAGTATGGCAAGGTCCATTTTATTTTGCCCGGTTTAGTATTCTCAAATGGCAGTTGAAAAATATTTTTCTTGGATTTATCTTCTCTTCACACTTTCGCGCTGTAAGAAGAAACTCCTGTCAATCCTAAACTTTCCATATAATTGCTTTAAATGTCTGCACATCTTCGCGGTCCTCAGGCTTGGCACAATTCAGCAAACAAATTTCGCGCTCCCAACACCGTCCATCCTGTGTATAGAAGATCCTTTAGAACTCAACTAGAAGGATGCATGTGCGCTAACATTTTCATCCATCTTAAGATGTTAGTCACGCAACAAATTTGTCGGCTCCATCGCGCGCACTTGAGCTATACGGTGTTACGGACTGCGGGCACACCCAAGACCGCGATATTTTTTTTCCATTAACAAGGCCATGCAACCGTTAAAAGAAGGCAACAGGAAAGAAAAAACATAACCCCCCGATAAACAAAACTGTAAGTAACCATAACTAGGGTATGCATGCATGCAGGAAAAACTTCATCAGTGTTGCAAAGTTCTGTGTTTTTATGTCTATTTTGTCGAACTTTGTCCAAGACCAGTCGAAAGTTTCTCTTTAAAATATCAAAAGTTAAACTATATAGAGTGAACTCCCACTCTTATCAATCACGGTCCTGAACTGTGTAGACAAAAACTAACAACCAAAAGAAAACTTTTAATTATTTTTGTGTAAAATTCTCTTAAAAAGCTTCTTACTATCCAAACAACCGGCTACGGAAGGCAGATGCACAAGAAACAAAGCGGCAAAAATACACGAACCCTCTCCACCCAGCCCCACCGTTCTCGTTCTCGTTCGTATCGGTATAATATAATAAGAACCGGAGCCAGAGCCAGCACTTACGAAAACGGCTTCGCCTGCAGAGCAAATGGAAGTAAACAAACCCCCATTTTCTGTTGTCCCGCAAAGTTTGTGCCGCAAAAGTAATATTTTTACCACTGCTCTCTTTCTAATGCGAGAAGGTGAAAATTAATGGCATCTTTCGAAAGCATTTTTGTCAATTTGTTTTCTCGCCGCTGAGCACATAAACAAAATTCCTCATATTGATAATCAGGCTTGCCAGAGTTTCATAAATGTTCTTGTCGCGCAGTTTTAAACTTTACAGTGCGTATATTTATAGGACTTCCGGCCATAAATCACACTCTCCGATGTTTATCGGTGACACTTTTGTAACTCAAACTTGACTTGAATGTAGGTACAACTGGAAATCGTGTACCTAACCTAAAAAGACACCGAAATGACGTTGCGAAATCAAAAATTCCAACCGCCTGGCAAGCATGCTCATGTCGATGATAAACAATTTTACTTTGCTTTTGTACTATAAGAAGATAAGGTTGTTTCTTGTTGTTGTTTTTGTTTGCCTCTTTTTTGGGTGGTGAAAAGCTGCTGTTACAAAGAAAAGAAAATAAAAGAAAAGAAAAGTCTCTCGATAAAGCAACAAACAAGTAAAATCAAGAGGAATGTGACATTCTGTTAAATTCGGAAAGTAGCAAATTCCAAAACATGGAATACTTACACGTACACCGGGTACATTCCCGTTTCCCACCTAAACCGACTGGATGTATGTTTTGCGCCGAAAAATGTAATTTGTAACTTGCAGTGGCAGGTGGGGGGAGGGTATACAATACATAAATGTGTATGGAGTGGGGGTGTCCTCACGTGATAAGGAGACTTATTTGTGAGACTGTTGTCGATTCCAGACAATTGGCTCAACCGTAATTCAGACTTCTTGAAATTAGTGATATGATTCCAGGAAAATGCTTCTTTTTTTTTTGGATGGACACTGTCAGACTTTGCTAAGTTACGTAATACTATTGTTCAACCAAGTGTCGTTTGAAGGAACCACTCAGTATCAGTGGAGGCAGAGTCGACTCCGATTGAGCATGAGATCCGGTAAGTGGCTACGTTTCTGAGTTTGACAGATGTGCCTATGCAGCCTTGTTGTATTTATTCCACAGAAGAAACAGCTTACAACTTATTCTTAGGAAAGTACTTATCAATATAGCAAAACGTCAATCAGGCTTTAGAGTGCGTAGCTAATGTCACTTTTTTGACATGACAAAAGCGTTTGACGTAACCTTTAGTTGATCGGGACCGTGCTTTTAAAAAAAGAGTGTGTAATACTGATTCTTAAAGGAGTTGTGTACAAATACTTAATTGATTCTTAAGGTAAGAAAACACAAATCAAATGTTAAAGGGGTAGCTTTAGTGGCTCTAGTACGTTTTCATTAAGTGATGTGCCACAGAGTTCAGTTCTTGGAATATATCTTGAAATATGATTAGATATTAATTATTGTTCGGGATATAAGCATTACTTGGTTTTTTAAGTTTTATCGAAGTCAAAAATGGGGTTTTCGAGATATGAGCAGTTCTTAAAATTAGCGTTTTAGGTGATTCGAATTTAAAATTAAAGACGCAATCATTTTAAGAACATCAATTTTACTCCAAGTTTGCATTTTGGTCAAAATCGTTATTGCCGTTTTCAGGTACCTAGACCAAAGAGAACTAAATTTAAAAAATAAAACTTTTTTCAAAAATCCATTTTACGACAATACAGAGAAAAACTGAGCTGACTAACTGAGTTGAAAATGACCATATTACCTTAGAAATAAATTTGTGTTATGTTTTGTTTTGTTCGTATGGACCGTTTTTGAGATGTGTCGAATTTTCAATTTTGGTTGAAGCTGTTTTCGAACAAATCAAACTGGTACGAATATTTTACATGGGAAGTAGATATCATTAAAATTGAGGTTACCTTGCAAGAAAAAAAAACGGTTCCGAACTGTAAGCCCACAAACTCCAAATCCGATGTTTGAACGAAATCCAGGCAGCCGTTTAAGCTATAGGTTTTGGGAAGGAAGGACAGACAGACAGACGGATAGACCGACAGAATTTTGCGACCCACTTTTTTGTGTTCGTCTATCATCGTAATTCTTAACACTAAAATAGTGTTGTGATAGGCAACTGCGTTACATTTCAAAGCTTATAGCTTATAGCTTATTTGAAAATAAGGGCAATTTGTAAAATTTTCGGAGCTGCTTTTCCAACTTAAAAAGGGCCAAAATATCAAAAAATCGTGATAGGTTCTCGAAAAAGTGGCAAATTTCAACTTTAGTCACACAATGGTCACGCTGCGTGACAGTTGTGAAACTTCAAACTTCAAAGAGGGTAAAAAATCTAACAAAAAGAAAACAGCACCGAAATTTTGGTTAGTTTCTGATCTGTCAATGGCTTTGTATGCACATAACGTGACCCAGATTTGTCTTCTCTTTAAAATTTTCTCCTGTCCAACCCATGCGTTTACGAAAACACCTGTCTGTGAATTTTAACTTTGACAGTAGTAACAAAAGCTTTCACAGGTTCCAAAATATAAGAAAATAGTCAGTCGCTGTTCCTTAAATAAAAATATTTCTAAACTTTTAGACTTTTAGCCATGGTAAATTCCCAGAAAACTTCATTTTTGGTTCCATAAAGAAGAAGATCGGCGCAGTGGCTTAGTGGTTAGTGTGTTGGAGCCGCAAAAACCCAAAATTCCAACTTAGGGTTTTTTTCCTACTACGCCACCTCTCGCGAACTTCTTCCATTCGTTCCAAAAATGAAAAACTCACACAAAACGAATGGTTTGGGAAGCTAGGCCTACGGTCCCGACGGACCTGTCGCGACAACAATTTATCTATTCTTTTAAAAAGTAACATCTTACTTTAATTGAAAAATGGGCCATTTTGATCATTTTGAAATAAGTCTGGGCCACGGGTCATGACGGGTCATGAGGCTCATTTTGCCCTTAAAGGGATCAAATGCCAACGATGCGCCTAAGTACCCTATGGGATCCAGGTCCTTATTTAATCTTTCTCATGTTCCTATATGTTATATGATTTTTCAAATCATTGGAAATATGTAACTCAGAAAAAAAATTCAAAATTATTTCAAAGCGAAGGTCTATTCTTTCTAGTAAAAGTTACCAGGTACCTACCGTTCCGTCTACCAACGATCGCCTGAACGATATCGTTTTCGAAACTTTAATCACCATTAGAAGTTATATTGTGCTTGATTTTTTTGGAATATCGTCAGCTTTCATTATATTTGTGGGAAATGAACTGGATTAAGCTGTCGAACTTGTAATCTTAGCACTTAGTTGCTAGTCTTGGAGTTCTATCGTTTCGACGATAGTCAGTCTTAAAGCCTTCACAAAAACAAAAACACCCTGCGTCTTGTCAATATTCCAACCCGGTTTTGCAACCTTTTACACCTTTAAACCTCGCTAAAGGTGCAATGGGCCGCCATTTTTAATTTCGATCATTCGAACATACATTTTAATTTGTTCCGAAAAAAGAGGTTAAGGACTTATTCGCTATCAATGTTGGCGCTCATTTTATGTTTTGTCGCACTTTATAAATGCTGTTTATATTTTCCTTGAATTTTTATATACCTAAATATTATTTATGGACTTCTAATACAAATCGCTGTCATTCTGAAGCAAATTTTATGCAAATTTTCAAATTTTAAAGCTATTTAAAAAGCTCGTAGGAAGCTTCCGTTCGCTATTCAAACGCGATAAAGACTTAACCTCCATCACGTGCGAGTTGTCGGTATGTGTTGCTTTATTCGCGCTGCATGAAAAATCGACTGTCATTTACAACAACTAATGGCACTCTGCAAATGTTAGCCACTACTCCATGACTACAATGAATCCTCTAATGCAGTAGCCTAATTGAATGGCAAATCCCTCCGCCTATGACAAATATTCACTGCACACGGAGCCTCATTCCGTTCCCCTGCGAACCTTCCACTTAATTAAAAATTCTACACCACCGTACACAGTATACGGGAATCCTTAAAGTCCCATTTGCTTTCGTCGTCCTCCTCCCCACCCGTGCTAATGGTGCAGCTTAAACTATCCATCCTACTAATTAGTAAATGACGGCGAATATCTCCTCTGGAAATCTCCCTTTGAATCAAATTTCAGGTATAATACTGGGTGTTTTTGATCCTTCAAAACAGGATGATGTATACTTATGCGAGAAAAAAAAAAAAAAGTAAATCTCCCTCCAAACGTTGTACAAAGTCTTCAACACAAGCAACACCATGTAATCCCAATGAATTATGTCTATTTCTTTCCGTAGGTACCGAATTCCCGTGGGTCGATCATTTAAGAAATCACCCCCTAAAATGGGGGACCGACAAAATGCAAAAAACAAAAAAACGAGAATCCTTATTAATCGTGATAAGACTTTGTTTACATTCCTTCGGGCACTTTGAGCCGTCGCTGGATATTTTACCACACGTATCTCCGTCGAATGATAAAATGCAGAACGTAACTTATTCGTATAAACAAGGAGCACACTTTTAGAAAGTGATACTGTACGAGTACATGGGGCATGGGCTTATACGGCAGCACCAGCAGCCAGCCACTCATGTCACTCATTCGGATGGATGAACTCTGTTTGACTTTATTTAAATTTCATATGCTTGGATGTGAACTGCATGCACATCACTGTGAACATTTTCCAAAAGACATTGTTTCGCTTTTTTATGACACCCTCAGTCTACAAACAAACAAATACATAAATGACTATCTAGGGAGGGTGTACTCGTACCAGCAGCCAGCTAACGGGAGTCGAGAGTCGGGAGTCCCCGTGATTCCCTTTGGCTCATCGTTATTCGTTATTCGAGCTGTGGAGGATAGGCAAATATTTACTTGCGGAGTGACTAATTAAACGCTTTGTGAATGACATTAAACACTCAGGTTTCACAGGGTTGATATCATAATGGTTGTCTTTTCCATCAAGTAGGCACCCTCCGCTACACCTATATATGATTACAAGACTTAATTCTAAAGATGTCTGAAAAGGCTGTGTGTATAGGATTTTTTTTTTCCTCCCATTTTATTTTAAGAAAGACTGACAAAGTGCTGAGCTGTAATAGAGTATTCCGTGATTTTTCTTAAATGCTGAGAGGTATGCGGCGTTGGTGGCACGGACATATTTTGTAATGGATACGTATTTTACATGTCAGCACTGAGGAGTTGCTACACCAAATTAATCCCGTCAAAAAGGACAGCGAAATGTTTTATATACTGGGTAAGCCAGCATCCATCATCGGAAGACTTGAATTTTATACTCTAAGTTCTAAGAGATTAATTTGACCATTTTCGTCGAAAGCTGAGTAATGTACTCTCACTTGTGTTTGATTTTACTAGCATTTACCAGCCCCTCATCCGGCCTGGAAATGGAGAATAAATAGGTAAAATTAGGAGTTGGCTTAAAGTATTTAAATCCGTCTACAGAATAAATATAGAAGAGGAAAAAACTGATATACACTGGCGTTCACTTGAATGAGGTCATACATTTTGCAATCGATTTTCACTCTTTATACCTGTTGGAAATTTTGTACCCGGAAACTTTTTATACCTGTGAACAGGAACATATTATCCCAACAGTAAGTCATAAAACTAAAAGGTATAAAAGAAAAATAATTAAGAGAAATTTGGGCCCAGGCATCACGAAAAGATTCGATTAAAGTGTCCTTGGCTTCAAATTGTCTGCCGCCTTCATACACTTTACGAGATAACCATGCCCAAAAATTTTCGATTATGTTTAAGTCCGGTGAATAGGGCGGCCATGACAAAAGTTCCACGTCTTCTGATTAAATCCAACTTCTAACAAGCCTGGAGGGGTGAATAAGGGCATTGTGTTATTGAAATATCCAAGACAGGGGTCCAAAAATGTTTTTCAAAAGACCGTTCCAGCAATCATTTGTAGTTGTTGCCGCTCATTGTTTTCGACAAAAACTCCAATTCGATTGTGCTATATACTAGTTAATAGCTCCCCACACCATTACACCTGACGTACGGCTGTGTTGTCTTGCCAAAATAAGCTCCTCCTTTTTTAAATCATGGAAATAAAAATTGTAACGATCGGGGCCGTCAAGGTTAAACTTTTTTTCATCCGAAAAGACAACGCGTTTCCATTCACTGCTCCAAGCGACATGTTCTCTGGCAAAATTCATTCGATGGTCCCTGTGTACTTCCCTCAAAACAGGTTTCTTTTTAAGTGTTCTTCTCTGTATAGTACCACTTTTTCGTATTATCCTTCGGAACGTTGCTATGCTGGCTGATACTCTGCTCTTGGCCCTTATTCTAGTCGCTGGTGGAGTATAATTTGAGGCAAACCGTAGAATTAATCGCCTTTCTCGCAATGTTGTTGCTTCTGCTGTGCGTCCTTTTCTATTTTTCCCATAGTTTTGTGGATCCGCAAGATAACTGTTTACAACAGTCTTAATTCTATTAAGTCTCCTTGGAATTTCTCGCCCTGAGAGTCCTAACTCTTGAAAGCATCTATTTTTTCTCTTTCTGTCGCTGTCAAAGTCTTTACGGAACCCTTTTTTTAAATAAATAAAAACAGTTCTTTTCAACGCTTTTTTAAATATTCTTAGCAAAACTTTGAAATAAATCGCTTATGTGAACTCCTGCAATGAAATATTCGCAATGGCAATGCCAATGGTATAAAGAGTGAAAATCGATTGCAAAATGTATGGTCTCATCCAAGTGAACGCCAGTGCAAAACATATACCATGGATCGGTATTCAAGTTTTTGTTTGCACGAGCGATTTACGTGTGCACGAACGATTTACTTCTGCAACTTACAGCAAATCAATTGTGGGCACGAAAACGTTTTAAAATGTTCGTCCTAAAAAATCTGACCCTTGGTTTTCGACAGTTATTGCGGGGCAGAGCTATTTCGGTCCATTGGGAGCTGAAACCATAATGTACTTTCAATACTAGCTAGGGAGTGAGCATTGTGACGGAAGAGCCCTTTATGGGTCAACAGCAACTTTAAAATATCAAACAAGTGGCTTACTGAATTTTGGAGAGTCTGTGGTAGGGAGTTCTTGGGGAGGCTACCCAACCCACTACCTTATCTACGTGTCACTTCCTTGGGGATTCGAACCTCGACCCCTCTCTTAGTAGTCGAACACACTAACCACTAAGCCTCTGCGCCGTGATCGTCTAGTGGTTAGAACCCGACGTTGTGAGCGAGCAGTACGTCACTGAATTTTGTGGGTTTTACAAGCAGAACAATAGCAAATTCAGTGACGTATTACTCGATCACGGATGCGGTAAACCAACCCCTGGTCTCCAGATGAAGTTTCCACCAAACCAATAGACAAGTTGATGAACTTTTTTTTCAGATCCTTACGATGATAAGCAATAACAGCGAGTATCGAATTTCCCTAAACGCAACAGTAGGTAGGTACTCCCATCCCCGTAGAACGAAGTACTCCTCTGCTACCCTAACCTAACCTAGTCTGCTGCTCATGCTCAGTGTGAAGCATTTCAAATTGATCATGATTTCAGTTCGGCTCCATACTAAATTTATTAACTTAACCCCTTTCAAAGGTGCAAACGAAAAAGATTATACAGAGCGAAAACATTTTACCCGCGAGGATACCTTATCCCCCGCCAATCTGACTCAAGGCTGACACTATATTGCAAAAATGTACACAACCTTTAACTTGCCAATCCAAGCCACGACCAGGAGTGTCTGGGATATTTGCAGGAAAATAAAAAAAACACCCGTAACACGATACAACAAGTAAGCATCAGCACCACACACTTCTACTTAGTAAATGAAACCCCTTATACATATTAAGCAATCCGAAAATAGCGCGTAATTACAACGAACATGCAAAGCATCCTCGCCTCCTACATATCCTGTTAATTAACTAGAAAAATAAAATAAATGCTATCGCATCGTTAACCAAAAATAAAACAAAATCCAAACATTTATACAGTCAGGTTCAATATTCCTGTCCACTGGCCCCACATAGCCAATGTCAACTTGCAGGAGATGTTCGCCACAACGAAGATCGCGATGCCGTTGCGTGCCAGTATGCAGACAACAACGAACAAAAAAAAATGCAAATATACGTAGATACCAACATCCGTAGAAGCGATGAAGTTTTTGGTATTAATTGCATACAAACATTTTTTATATGTTTTTATGTTTTTGTCCTTTTTTTTTTTTTTGTGTTGCCTGTCTTTGACTCAGCCTCATGTGCATGCGAATGTGTTGCGATGTTCGCGTTCGGCCGCCGCGCCGCCGGTCAGTTTATTTCGTGTGCAAATCATCGTACCAATAAATTAATCGTATCTCTAAATGGTATTCGTTTTATGTTAACAAAGTGCCGGAGCAGGGTAATTTGAATTCCTTCTACATATCAGTACACCCATCGTGGGGCTGCATGGTGCTGCTGTGGCTTGCGATCGAAGCGACCGTTTCAACTGAGTATACATTTACACTTTGACAGTTGGAAACCTACTGCGCGTGAGTTTCAAAAACCGCATAGGGTTTCTGTGGTTCAAGTTGGATTCAAGAAGGGTTGGCTGCATAAGTACATAGTTGGTATATAATTACAATTAAAAATGTTGGATGTAAAAAAGGGTCAGGAGAAATGGGAAAAAAAGAACATGTTTTCAAAATAGGCAGTCACTTTAGAATAGCTTACCTTTTAGCGCAAGATTATGGACACATCGTACTTTTGTGAGTATAGAGCTCATCCACGAAGCAATTAAACTTGGGGGTCAACTCATCCACAGACACTCGATCGACCACCAATTTAAGGGAAAGTTTGCTATTGGAAATCCTTCCAAAAACCAACAAATTTGGGTTTCCACTTTTCTTTTTTCATTTTTCATTCTGTCATTCTGGGGCTAGGATATTAAGATTTGGCGAAATGTCAAACCTGCTCAATCTGCAGTCAGCTGTCAAACAGGATGTCGCCGGGAAAAGTGTTGCCAGTTCGAACAAACCAAAAGTATCCCTTATGTAACTATGATCAGCTCGAAAGCTAAAGGGCGGCTCTAACCTCGAAATACAGAAATTTATTTTATTGACATGAAGTGAACTTATTCCTTAAGTTAGTGTGAGAGAGCACATAATATTCAGCGCACGGTTGCCAGATTGGGCGCTTTGTCGTATTTTGGGCTACCTTTTAACTTAAAAAACGATAGACATTTCTTCCATGAGCGCCCAACACAATTTTGGGCTACATATCGTTTTACAAATAGAGTGTTAATTTTGTTTGTTTTATTCATTCACAAAACTAAAAAAAGAAATATTTTCGAACAAACCCGCACTTTTAAAACTTAGCAGCACTCTTTCAGTCAAGTGACATCGCACAGTCGTTCAAGTTGCACGCACACCAATTCATGTTGCAGGCCTTTTGGTTTGACACAAGCCACAAAAGCCAATAGCAGAAAAAAAGTCAAATAAAATCCAAGGCGTAGAAGTCAAAAAAAAACCGCGGTGAGAATAAGTCTGAAAAATACAAAAAATTTCAACGATTTTTGGGCTTCTTTCTGAGCAACGATATTGGGCTACATTTTTCAAAGATTTTGGCGCTTAAAGCGAACTTAATTCTGGCAACAGCGCACAAAGAGCTATTCACTTGTTAGGTCTTTCATCAGTATTTAGCATCTTAGAGCCGTAAAAATGTTCTTTTGCTTTTTTTTACCACTTAAGCCTAATGGTTGAACTCTTAAAATGTCGCTTATGAATTATAAAGTTAGTTAGACTCCAAGTTGGTTGATGTCCCCTTACACTTGAGCGCGCCACCTAAGGGGAGGCCTTCCTCTACTGCGTTGACCCTCCGGGTTGGAATCGAAGACTCTTCGGGCCTGAGCGTTGGTGTCCATTCGCTCTACATGAAGTCCCAGCCATCTTAGACGACTGATGCGTACTTTTCTGAGTAGGTCGATGTCGCTGTACAGCTCATAGAGCTCGCTGTTAAATCTACTCCTGCTGTGAGTCCTTCTTGTTGACAGCATATATTTTGTTTTGCCCTCATTCACCACTAAACCCATTTCTGCCGCTTATGTACTGATGCTTGCAAACCCACCAGTGACAGCTCGCTGTGTTCTGCCAATGATGTCGCACAGACTTCTGGAAAATTATGCCTCTGGAGTTGGCTTGCAAGTTTCGCACAATATTCTCAAGAATGATGTTGAAAAAGTCACATGACAGCGCATCATCTTGTCTAAATCCTTTTTTAACATAAAAGGTCTCGGTGAGATTTTTTCCGACCTTAATGGAGCAGCGTGCGTTCTCCATCGTCATTCTGCACAATCGGACAAAGTTGGCAGGGATGTCAAAACTAGACATGGCTCTATATAGCTCGTCTCTATAAATGCTGTCGTATATGCGGCCTTAAAATCGATAAACAGGTGGTGGGTATCGACTTGGACTTCTTGGGTTTTTTCCAGGATCTGCCGTAGTGTGAATATTTGGTCGGTTGTGGACTTACCGGACTTAAAACCGCACTGATAGGGTCCAATCAGTTCGTTGACACGCACATTACGGCAGATAGGATCTTATATGCGATGTTGTTGCCGCAGTTTAAAGGGTCTCCTTTCATGTGGATCGGGAAAACAATGCTGGGGTTCCATTCATCAGGCATACTTTCGTTTAACCAAATTTTGGAGAGGAGTTGGTGTATGATGCACTCTACCAAGTCATCTCCGGCTGAATTGAGGAGCTCGGCAGGTAAACCGTCTGTTCCAGCAGCCTTGTTGGACTTAGCTTGGATATTGCTATCCTCACTTCATTTTGGTCAGGTGGACGGAAGTATTGGCTTTCATCGCCCAGGTTTAATAGTTCCTTGTGCCTGACAGCGGAATTTATGTCGTCTTCGCCATTTAAAAGTCTGTAGAAGTGGTTTTTCCATGTCCTCAGCACCGACTGTGTTTCCACTACAAGGTTTTCTTGTTCGTCTCTACAGGTTTCTGCTCGGGTCTTGTTGCCATGACAGTCAATTCCACAAAAAAAAACCCAAATCATTCCACTTAAATATTTCATTTCTTTACTGTTCCATCTGTCAATACTTTTTTTTTGAAGGAATCCAATCAGTGGGGGTTGGTGTTGGTTTGTTGTAATTGTTTTCGTAGGGAGCATTTTTCTGACAGAAAAAATTCATTCTCACACTGTTCCAACTTTTTCGGTTGCATTTTACATATTATGGCTATAACATAACTGAGGCCTCAAATAAGATCTGGGGCCCACTCTCTATTTCGTTCCGAAAGTCAATCCTATTCGAACTTTCTTTACGTTCCGCTGTTTTGAATTTATTAGGCATTTTATTATTTTACTTACTTGATCTAAAGAAGTCATTGCCCCTTACTAGTATTCAATTTAAGTCTCAACTTTAAATTTATGGAAGCTCACAATTGCGAAATTTGTATGGGAAATATTGCAACTGTGAACTACTTAAATTTAAAGTCGAAACTAAAAATGTTTATTGGTAAGGCCCATTGATTTTCATGGTTTACAACAACAGGTGTGGGTAGAAAAAAAACGCTTATTGTAGCTCAGTCCTGCAGGAGTTTTAGAAAGAATGATAGCTTAAAATCCTTAGAAAAGTAGGTATTGATTGATATAGATTTAGGAATATAATTCCATGTAAATGAGGTTAAGTCGAAATTTGACATAATTTCATTGGAATGGAACGGAAACTTAATTTTAGAGTAAATAAATAAGCAAATGGCGACATTATACAGCCAACAGCATGCAGGCTAGCTATAATCTGTTATTTTTCTTATAAGTCTATTCAAAATCTAAGACATTCACCCCACTTCTAAAAGGTGGTTCACAGTGAACCTCTAATGTCTCCGAGTGGCCATAATGAGTTCCCTTTCCATGACAGGCCTTTTAATAACCTAATTTAACCGCAATACATGCAAATTATATTCACAGTCCTATACTATATCTCTTTTCATACCGCAGCTCACAACGGATTTTCGTTAAAATCGATTTTCGAAACCAACTACGAAGTTCAAACTGCATTGTGCTGAGAGGAGCATGCCGCACATGGCTACAATCAATTGTCCCACCTAATGATAATGTCAGTCAGTAGGTTGCATTCCTGCTATTGAATCATCATCTAAACTACCTTCTTATGTATGTGACTGTGACTGCCCCAGATCCCACTTTTTCGAAACATAAAGAAACTCTGTGACAGCTGCGCTGCACCACTGCCATTTCCAGTCACTCGCAATGTCTATAGTTCCATAAAAATTCCTTTGAGTTTTTAGAAAACTCCAAACAAAGAAATGCCACGAAAAGGTGTTCGTAATCACACCAAACCTTCACAGTATCCTTTTAGGGAATTGTGCGCCTTAACAAATGTTCTCCCTTTTGACACACAGGTAACGATATATAGAGAATTTTTCCATTGTCTGAGTAGTTTAAAGGAAATCCAAATCCAAACTGATTCTGTCATCAAAATCTCTCGCATACAATGGGAAAAGGACTCTTGTGCGAGAGGATAGATTTCTCGCTTGTTTCCTTTCGAGAGTCTTATTCTTATGCACACTTTTTTCCTATGTTATTAAGACCTATGAAAACTGACATTCATTGTGAACTCAAAATACGACCATAGCAGCAGGTAGATTTGTAACACAGTGGTGCATTTGCATGGAAAATATGGATGAACAAAATTATTTAAATAAATGCAGGCTTTGACTGTTATATATCAGTGATCCATTATGAATTTTTATATCAGTGATCCATCAGGTGGTCTATTCTCTGTCTATTTAAAAAAAACGTTAATCCTCTTCTGCCACTGATGCGTGCTTGGTTGAAAAGAGCTCCATCTATACCTAATCAGCCTGCAAATTTGTCATGTCCTACTAACTGATGTAAATGCCTTTGCAATTTAGAAAACTCTACTTCCAATTCTACTGTAGCAATCAAATTTGCAAAGATTTCTTTAAGGACTGTATTTTTTTTTTTTTTTTTGCAATTTTGCCTTTTGTTTTGATTTTTCCCAACAATATCCCACTGTTTGCCGGATGCTTAGATACATTGTTATACTTGATGATTATTTTTTTTTACGTTTTTGAAAATGATAGCACAACAGGAACATATATCATCGATTTTCAACTCCGTTGTACGAATTACGGCCGTTTAATTGGAGCGTCCTTTCATAAAGGATTATTCGCCTAACATCTGTTCAAGAGTTAACCAATATCTATCAGTTTCTTTTGATCCGAAGGGGGTAATAGATAATGGAATGATTTTAGAGAAAGATAGACAAAATTGGAACCTTTGAAAAGCATTAGAGACTGCTTCAAAACATTATTCTGGACTTCAATCTTGAACAAATAAGTATAAGGACGAGGACGTAATTTCAAAAGAAGGAAATTTCGGCCAAAGTTCAGCTGGATCCGTATGAGAAGTAACCCTATAAGGACGACGGAAGGAAATACCTGAACAAAATTCAAACAGTGAAGCCATTATCTGAGAGCAATTGACGAGACTCGCCAAAGTAGCCGCCATTCAAAAAGTCGTCGTGCTCGTGCTGGCAACTACAGACTTTAAATACGCTGCTAACTTTTGCTTTTCTGAGCCAAAAAATATACTTAAAGCCATGGTGAACTCGGGACAAGTCCAAGCGCGGGCCATGGATTTGTCCTCGAAATGGAAGGCTATTCCCTCTATCTTTGAGGAACAAATAGGCCAAAGTCGGCTATAAGTAGTTGAGACTAAGGTTCGATACAGAGCTCATATACTGACAGACGACCAGGGATATGTCCGAAAAAAAGGCTAGAAAAATCGATAACCCAGAGCGGTCTAAGTAAAACTTATGAGGGCAAAGGCAAGACGCTGAAAGGCTAAGTTTTATAAGTTGGAAAATTGCAGTCGTTTTCAAGGGGTTGACTATTTCACAAACCCTCCCAATCTCACTTGTTACTATCAAACTTGTGCCTTAGTAATAAAAACAAAAAAAAAAATATCGCACTCCCCACTCAAATCGATTAAGTTGCAGCTTTAGCATAATTAGTACGAGGCGTTCAGATTGTCCTCGAAACCCGCAAGAGTTGTAAGGTCCTTTTATGTTTTTTTTTTTTTTTTTTTATGAACATCCTGTATTTTAAAGGAATGGACTCTATGCTCATGCTAATTATTTTAGCAGGCTTGTTCATTGATCCCGTGGTACCTTTAACATTATCTGTCATTTTTATGATCAGGTTCGAAGGGTATTAAGCTACGATTACACGTACCATTTTTCGTCGAAAATTTTGACATGCTGACGTCAAAAATATTAGACCATTCGGTGGTGTTTAGGCTATAATGACGTCGGTATGTCAAAATTTGATACGTAGCTGTAGAGTCTAGTTACTTCAAAGTTAGGTAGTTAAATCTTAAAGGACAAAGCTGAAAGCAAGCGGCCACACCTTCTTCCTACATCTTCAAAAATGGTCTTCCATGCCGCCTGACTATCCAAGTACTGACATCTTTAAGGTTTTCTTTCTCTCTGCAAGTGGTTTCAGGAGGCTTGATATTTTTGGGACACCTTAACTATGCTCTTTTCATTTTCTTCTCAATAGCTCTGCCTTTTCCGGTAATCGCTGGTGCAAGCTCTCCCAAGAACTGATCGATACTTCAGCTTCGTGCTGTGAAATTAACTGCCGGTTGGACACTCTCCTATAAAACGTGGACCAACCTTTTTTTAAATGTTCCCTCAACCGATCATGCCTCAGATTGTGATTTGAAAAGATATCTTCCTGCGGTACCATAAACAACGATCGATTTTGGTTATTCCTCTCTTGGCAACAAACTTTGGGTTATTCTCTTTCGACGCAAGTCACACCACCAGTGTTACCTTAGGGACGCTTTAGAGTAATTTTGACCCCTTTTTGAGCGCCAGGACTCCGAACTCGTCTTTTTGAAAACCAGTCAATTCGAACTCCTTTTAAAAATGTATAGGACGTTTTTGCAATTCACAGTTTTTTTGTCTATTTAAATGAATTCTAAAGAATTTGTTTTTTTATTTTAAAAAATAAAATAAAATATTAAAATCGCAATGGGACTCCTTTTCAGGACTCTTTTTTCTGAATTCTTCCTGACCATTTTCAGAGGTAGCACTGATGCCAAGCCCTTCAAAAGCTGGTACAGTCTTCCCATTCATCAGTTTGTGTGGATAAATTCTTTAAAAGCCTGTTCTCTTCCCGAACTTTTATTCAAAAACTGGTACCGCAACTGTTTGCATTTCAATTGTCGAATAATTAAGATAGGTACTAAAATGCTTTTACTGTCCATCTCGTTTACAAAAACATAATTAAAAAGCTCTTCAACCACGTATAGTGATTGCATTGACACATCAAATGGGCTAATCAAATAAAGTACCTACAAGACATCGGGTCAACAAAGTCATTGAAAGACTCACTCCCAGCAAATGCCAAGAACCGACATTGGAATAGGTACCATCAAATTTCAATGATAGATGGTGAGATCTCACATTTTCCTCTTCCATTTCGCACTTGCGTTGCGACATGAGCGGTATAAGCTGTTGAATATTTTCCCACCGGTCTCCGACCGTGATACCTCTGTGGCAATGCACGCATACAAATTTCATACCCCAGGTACCTGCGTCAATGTCGAGCACACTTAATATCATTTCGATTTCATCCGCACGCCACGAGCGTTTCAACAAAATGTTTACATGTGTATGAGTAAATTATACCAGCTCTCAGAAATTCAACGGGCTAATATAATAATTTGGCTTCCTTCACCGGCCACGGCCGGCGGCGGACAGCAAGGATGTCAACACACGTATCCATCTGTATATAGCTACCGTTTAATCGGACGGAACTGGTTTGTCAATTAATCCAAGACAAGTCGGACGAGTCAGAGTCACCTCAACAACCAGCAAGCAATTCGCCTGTGTAAAGCAAGCAGTTCTTTTAACTTTTTTTTTGCTACTGACATCGCGCGCTTATACAAGTTACAAGAACCCGATACCCGACGACCGGTCGTTGGTATGCATCTGTACGCGTCGCGTCTTTGTCATTACCCCTGTCAGTGTGTCCATGGCGAGCATATAAAGAACGTCCGTTGAACCAAACCGTCAATATCACTGACGATGCAGATGCAATTAGTCACTATTAGCGTTCTTTACTATCATTTTGGAGAATGGAGCGCAGACGCTTGAACAAAGTAACTCTAAACAAAGGGGTAATAACTTTGCTTCAACTCGCGGCAGCAGATCCACCTTGACATCGGTACACTTTGATGAGTTCCGACGAGTGATAAATTTGAAGAAAAGAAGAAGAAAAAACTCCTCGGTTGCTTGTTTTATTTTTGTTTTACACACATTGGCAGCGAATTCCTTGTATCTTAAAGAGTGTCTCTGCCCAAACCCATTATCCCGGAGAGGTTAATGCGGACGGCGAAGGAGCGGTAATTTCCAAATTGAAATGTTTGCACATGGACATTAGCTTCGGAATACTTTTACAGATGGAACACGGTTGGAAGTCTTTCGTGCGAAAGACGCTTTCCTGCTTTAGATTGAAGTTAGATGAAGCTTAGGATATTTTTAGCCTCACAAAAGTATGTTTCTCTATTTGTAGGTATGAATAGTTGGGTCTTGGGTTTTACCTAAATAAAAACCCGACTCTCCTAATAATGAGACACATTTCCCATCCAGGAACCCTTTTCCCACAGTAGCATTTACCCCAACTATGAAGGTGACTCAAACCTTTAACAAAAACGGAATTATAACCACAACTCCACATAGATATCTGCCGCCACTGATATCAAGATCGTCACAAAAAAAAAAAAACTATGCGTGAGGATTCATTACGAAACGAGGTCACAGAAAAAACCAAGTCTAATTTATTATTGCCTCGAAGGCATAAATGGTTGAATCATTGATAGCAAGACGTGCAAGAGATGGTGACTTGTGTCTGAAAACCTCGCACATAAATCAATATCCATACCCGCCCGGAAAATCATCGGCTCTTTTGAATTCCACATCAGGAATGGGGAAAATTTCTGTAGTGACAAATAAATAGCGGTAGGCAAGCTCCTCGGATAATGAGGAATGAGGATAGATATAAAATGTAGATGTCATTCAAATCGATAAAGTGCTTAGAGGAAGGCGAACAAAAGTTGCATCTAGCCACAAACTAGGGGTTTCAAATGCATAATCTTAGAAGGAATGGAAATGAAACCATTTACTATTTTCTTGCGTAGTCATTTTTCTACCGATAAGTCTGTTAGTGATGCCAGACTGTTCGGATTGAATTGCCCAGCAAACAAAAAGAACCAAAAATGTCCTTTTTGGCCACTCTGACGTTAAAAAAACAACAAAATGCACAATTTGTTTGTTCTTCTGAGCGTTAAAAAAATGTAGTTTGTCGCCTTTTTAGCTTATTTAGCATACCCACGATCTGGCATCACTCCTCTGTAATTTGTAGTCAAGAGTCATGAGTCATGACTCCCTGTTAATGGCAGAAAAACTTTAAGAGCTCATTGAAAGAGCTCACAACTTAATTGTGCGAAAGAGAACTTATCAACAGAAGTGTATATGTGCATCGCCAATTCGCCATCGATAAGACACAGTTGCTCAGATGAGATGACAGATGGCAGATAAGATGCCGATCCACAGCTCAGCTGATGATTATAGAGTTTCCTGTTGAACAATTTGATTTTACCATTTTTATAGAGACACAAACTATCACCGAAAAGTAAATATTTCAAGTAACATTTAAAAAAAAATACCAGCGACTCCTTTTCTTTCAATTAGGTACACCGCCATCCTTAAAATGCGATTTCCCAAAAACGTAAAAATGGCGTATATGTCAAAGCCTTTCTCGAGCGACGATCATTTCGCATTTAAATTGATTAAATAAGAAGCTTGATTTATGTTGATTAAAATAAGATTTAAATTTAATATCCAAAGAAAGCGAATGCAAATTGAAGTAATATGCAAGCTTGCGGTAGAGAAAAATGCAAACACAATGGAAGATTGCTCGAGAATCTATACGTTTGCCGAAAATGCTTCACAGATTAAAAATTCGGGTGTGAGGGTTCTTAATGTTGGCTCAGATTGGTCACTCAAATGAATATCTGCTCAAGTATTGTTTTTTTTAAATAAGGAATTCCAAAACTATCTTTATTCCTTTCACTTACAAATTTTGTGTTCTTCTTCTTAAGCGAAAAAAAACAAGTGGAGTGTCCTTCGTTTAGTGAAAAATGCAAATGTAGGTACCTTTGCGAAACATTCTTCTTTTGGAATGTATGACCAAAAATTGATTTAACCCTTTGTCGTACCTATTTGACGAGGTTATACTATTTAACGGTGTTTGCCAAGAATCTAAGTATAGAATTCGATTATCATGGAACAAAAACCTGTTCTGCATGAATGCATTTCAATGAGAGAATATTTTTTTAGGTTTTGAGCAAGATGTCCGATTTAGTGAACATTGGCAAATTTTGCGTTTTCAGATTGTAATCCCAAAGATTCGCATTTCATTCGCTACAAGCCCCGAGAAGAAGATTTCGTTCGCTGGAGAGTTCATTTCACAATCACGTTTTGTATTACCTATATGAAATAGTTGTTTTCGCGACGAATTTAAATAAAAGAATCGCCAATTGCAAAAATTGACTCGGAAAAAAATGCAAATATCTAGGTACAGAATAATTTATTTACGTTTAGGGTAAGGAATTTTCCGACATTCATGCTGATTCATTTTCCCTGCGTAAAATATTTTACGTAGCTTATGCATCTGCTTAGTAAAATTTACAAGCAATCGGTTAATAAATTAATCAACCTGTTCGGAATAATCAGTTTGCCTTAAAAGTTCTTCAAATTCGTGTTAAAATAACTTATTTTGGTTACATCCATCCGTTACCTACTTATAAAGCAAAATTTGATTATGAACAGAAAATTGTCTCAAAATATTATAGAAAGGAATTCCTCTGTAATTGAAAAATGTTATTTTTTTATTATTTGATTTTTGTTAATAGAAAGAAAAATATTTTTGTTTTATTAGGCAAATTTTGATGTTCGTTCGAATTGTGCGAATTTGATCTTCGAAAATTGTGCAATACATTTGAAAGGTCTGGCAATGCTTGTCACAGCCACAATGGGTACATTCAGGAACCTAATTATCGTAAGTCGACTATGTTAATCTCAACTAGATGTAACCTGAACGCAAAAACTCAATTGCTCGGTAACATCACTTTTCTTACGTCAGGCAAATAATATGCGAACTGTCAACCTAGTACTCAATCACGAATTTCTTGACGAAATTCGTCGGCTAATCTTCCATAAACGTCAAGTGAAAAAGCTGTTCATATGACCGATCTACGCCGACCAAAATTGAGACACATCAAGGCAATCAGCTGTCAAAGTTACTAAACGAGGTACTTGAACGTGGCCGGTATTTTAATTCACTGTTGGCTTGACGGCAAAAATGTAATAGACTCCATAACTGAACTCCAACTTACATCAAAAGGTATTTAAGTATTTATGTTGTTACTTTTCGCTTTCTACTTCTATTTTGAATGTTCGTTGACGTTTACTTTGCGTTAGCAGTGCTAACAATTCTTTTTCTTATATAAATTTTGTAAATGCATATGGAACTGTCAGCTTTTACAGTGAAAGCTCCACAATTCAATTAACGGTGATTTTTTTAGCTGGTTTGGTTTTGGCAACACTGGTTTTGACAGCTGACGTGTGTTTAGTACCTTGTGTCACTGTCAAACAGCTTCAGTTTGGTTTGCAATTTAACCATGGATCGTCTTACAAATGAACAACGCTTGCAAATTATTGAATTTTACTATCAAAATTCGTGCTCGGTTCGAAATGTTCATCGCGCGCTGCTTCCATTTTATGATCGGCATTCTCGACCTTCTGAGCAGTCTATTCGGAAGATTGTGACCAAATTTCGCACCAAATTTACTTTGTTGGACATTAAACCACCAACACGTTTACGTACTGTGCGTAGTGAAGAAAATATTGCGGCCGTATCAGCTAGTGTGACAGAAGACCGCGAAATGTCGATTCGGCGCCGTTCCCAGCAGTTAGGCCTTTGTTACAGCACTACGTGGAAAATTTTGCGGAAGGATTTGTGCGTAAAGCCTTTTAAGATACAGCTTGTGCAAGAACTAAAGCCAGCCGACCTACCACAACGCCGAATTTTTGGTGAATGGGCTCTTGGAAAGCTGGCCGAGGATCCGCTTTTTTATCGAAAAATTGTGTTCAGCGATGAGGCTCATTTTTGGTTGAATGGGTACGTAAATAAGCAAAATTGCCGCATTTGGAGTGAAGATCAGCCAGAAGCATTGCAACAGCTACCAATGCATCCCGAAAAAGCCACTGTTTGGTGCGGTTTATGGGCCGGCGGCATTATTGGGCCATATTTCTTCAAAGATGATGCGAATCGCAGCGTTACTGTCAATGGTGAACGCTACCGAGCGATGATAACAAACTTCTTTTCGCCCGAAATGGAAGTTCTTGACTTGCATGATATGTGGTTTCAACAAGACGGTGCCACATGCCACACAGCACGCGAAACAATGGCGCAATTGCGAGGCGAGTTTGGTGAACAGTTAATTTCACGTTTCGGGCCGGTCAATTGGCCGCCTAGATCGTGCGATTTGACACCATTAGATTATTTTTTGTGGGGGTATGTCAAGGCTAATGTGTATAGGGACAAGCCCGCTTCGATTGACGCACTGGAAGCCAACATCCATGCATTCATTCGTGAGATACCGGCCGATATGTGTGAAAGAGTATGCCAAAATTGGACTCAGCGGATGGACTACCTGAGACGCAGCCGCGGTCAACATTTGCATGAAATTATCTTTAAACATTAAATTGCAAGGTTCAAACTATCGATTCAAATAAATATTTCATTCATTTTTTCGAATTTTTTGTGTTTTTTTTTTTTTAAAGTTCTAAACCTCTTAAAAAATCACCCGTTATATTAAAAATTAAAATTTTATAACTAAAAAGGGCAAATGCAAAACTAAATAGCAATGGATGCAGTTGACATGCAAAATCTATAGGCAAAACTACAAGCATGTACTGACCTTATTAAATTTTTTAAATAGCATTAATTTATGCATACAGAGCCCTTAAAAAAAAAAAAACTCATCACCAACCGCTAATATGCGGGTACAAGCAACAGTCCTCATAACAGGGGACTTAATGTCCCACCTGATGATAGACAAATGGTAATAGGTAACTTGAAATAGATTAAGGGTTGCGTTTGAATGTACTCCATCCCCCTCGCAACAAGCTAAGGATGATCTATGACTACACCAGGGACTCTGCTCTCTGACACATTTTCTAATAGTTATTAATGACCACTTCCCACTTGCTGGCAAATTCAATTCATTCCTTCGCGAGCGATATTAGCCTTGATTTCGATTAACGATTACCCCCTATATACATATACAACATGTATAAGTATATCTATGGATGACATCAAGGCAAAAGTTTACCGAGTGTCCCAACGGAGCCGGAGCGTATCCCGTGTGTCAACCGAACTCAACTATGAAACGAGTTTTGATGCAATCATTAATTGGGGTGGAAAAGTCGAGTGTCGCCTCATCAAAAAATCCATTGCTACATCCTATCTTTAAGGCGGGATATGGCGTACAACTCATGCGAACGTGTCTAAAGCAAAGATGAGAGGATTTGATATTGAGGTTTGTCATTCCTTGCGGTATGTGAACAGGATGAACAGAGATAATACACAGTCGCCCGAGGTGGAGATTTACCTGCTACTAATTTTATTTAAAAAAAAATGTGTACCAAAAAAATTGTCTCCTCAAGTGGAGTGCTTTGGAGGGGCCTGTGCCTGAATTTGCGCTATGGGAATTCATCACTTGGGAGGGACTTTTCATTTTTATCAGTTACAGTATAAAGATGTAGGTATGGGTTGTTGTAAAGTTTGAAATTTCATTGCAAGGTCGTAGGATCACCTAAAAGAAGGTAACCTCCAAATGTGTAAAAATATCCCATGTAATATATCTGTCATGTGTCATCTTATGTGCAGAGGTCACCGCTATTCAATCGAGTTTATTCCACCGCCATACGTCAATGTTCTAAATAGCTGGAATTGAATTTCTTTCATTTATTCCGTCAGACATTTTCGACACAGAATTAAAGCTTTGAACGCATTCAGAGCCCTACTTAAAATTCAGATTAAACAAGTCTAGAAAGACCTAAATCGCCACCTTTATTTACTTTTTTCTTAAAACAGTTTGTCACGAAGAAATACTCTGGCCCAATTGCATGTTTGAACCAAGTTCACTGATTTAAGAAATTATAAGAACATTTTGCAAACACGTTTCTATGTAAAACCTTCCACCAACTGTGGCGGGATCTGAAAAAAAAAAACAAAAAACGGCGTTTCCAATGTACAGATAGTCCCAAAATACGAAATCCCAGCTCGTTCCATAATCACACTGAGGACTGTAGAGATATGAGCTCTTCTGTCAACGCTGTGACGATTAAAATTTGTTTACGCAGTCTTAAAACCCGGCGCCTATCTGTCCTGTACACATTTTGCGCCCAGTATTTATTTCTTCTGTCAAATAAATAACACAATCTCATGGTTTCTTATTTTCGTTTACAAACAGCATACCGTTTCAAGTGCGTCTCTTTGAAAAAGGATACCGGGCCCGATCGTTTTTATCTACTTTGTTTACACTCCCTTGTTTGGCCACTTGAACAAAAAAAAAAACATGAAAAAAAAGATATGCATTTCAGACATTGAGGTGTCTGCTTAGGATCCCGCCAACTTACTGCGATGCGGTTAGTGTCCTCGAAAGGTTAGATTACCTCCCTGAACATTGATTTACCTACTCTACTTCTTTTTCTTTTTGTTTAAATTTAAATGCATCCATAACCATAGGGTGCATTTAATTTGACGGGTTATTTGTGACATGCCACCCGAACCTAATCTAACCTGCAAGTTGTGTGACTGAATGACAGTAAACTATTTTGGGCACCCAATCGCCACTTGAACAGTTACAATATTTCATTCGGTATTTCAAATTTGAGTTAAAAGAAAAGAGCCGTTCCTTCTTGACATTTACTGTGCGTCTTTTAAAAAAATATACACAACCTAAAAGTACCTTCTTCGCATCCCCCTTATGCCTACAAAAAAATAAAGTTCAACCCAAAAATAATTACTCAGGGTACTACAACTGCATACCACATCCAAACTGAAGCGTCTTCGTATATGTTTTGCATCGCACTTGTCACTAACTCCCCATAGGTATACCTATCACTTTCGCCATCGATAAAAATTAAGCCGGGTAAATGTCAACCATACAAGTTATTTTTAAAACTCCATTTTGAAAAAAAGGAATCTTTCAATTTGTCACTTGTATTGCTGCATCCAAAATCATCACTTTAAACAAACTGTTTGCGGTATCAAATTACAAAAAAGGACATTATCTGCCAGAGCGTGTGTGTTCTGCAATATAAATTTGAGAAAATATCACCAGACAGAGACGACAGTTAACGTTATGCATAGCGTGTAGCCTGTAGCCTACCTGCTACATTATATTACCGTTGAATGAATCTGACAACGATGTTCAGTGCGATGAAGTTAAAATAAAACCCATCAAGGAGAAGAAGACGGGCTGCTTGATGGGTTGTGTTTTGTTTCCTTTTTCTTTTTTGTCTTTGGTTGTGTTGTTGGCATTTGAAATTCGATATTTTGAAAGGGTTTCTCTTTGTGTTGAAAAAAATTACATTTTGGGTGTCAAATTTCTGTAGGTATTTTTGGTTAAGTATAATTTATAATGCGATTAATCGCAATTTTCAAATAAGTGAGTCTGAAGTTTGGTACTTTTAAGGGGTACGAAGACGGAGGACGGAGCTGAAGAAATGTTTTCTTTAAAGAAACGGTGGTGGCTTTAAAATTGATTTTCAAATAAATTTAAATACATTTTCAAAACGCTGAATGTTTAATTGACATTTAACGACTTGTTGGAAATAACTATCCACGCATAATTTTATTTATGTTGTTTTAAAGAATATTACTCCAAATTTAGTGTGTTATTAAAAGAACTGAATTAAATTCGAATTTTAGTCTAAATTTAATTTTTTTAAGTAAGCGGTTTAATAAATAAAATAAGATTATCTACAGTTTTAATTACGTTTTTCTGTGACAGCTGACAAAAGTGCGTACCCATTGCAAACGATAAAAAATCGGTTAGAAGCCTGTTCTTGTGGTGAATTCCTAAGGAGATATCCAACTGACTTTTTAATGGTTCTTTTCCAAGTAGTAATGTAGGTAGTTCATCAACCGATGATCATCTTTCCAAGATTTTACTGTACTGACGCCTGTAGCCAGAGATGCATGATTCCATTATAGCTCCCACTTAGAGTTATCTTTGAAAGATGATCATCGGTTCTATCAGATGAATAGTTCGGAAAGATGAATAAAAAAATGTCGCCTAACAGTGTTCCAAATGACGAACAAGTTAAAATTTGCGTACTCAAAAAGGTGAACTACTTTGTGCACAACTATTTTTTATGTTTCTATGGCTTAAGTTACTCGTATGACTTAATTCAGTTTTGTGAATGGTATCTTCAGGTTTTTTGGTTTAACTCGTGAAACTTCCTTAGTGTGAGTTTGAGTAGAGGAAAGATGCCGCCAGTAAAGTTTGAGTTGAAAACAAAAGAGTGAAGAGTGTTCCTGTTCTTTTTCTTTTTTTCACAACAGACAAATTAATTACCAATTCATTAGTTATACTTAATGTTATTTTTTTACAATCATATCTTGTCCTTAAACAAATTTTTATGTTATGTTTTTGTGTTCATCTTTCTGCGATTCTACTGTTTAAGCGCCATGCACCAACAGACTTACGGCTGATCAACAAAGGCAGCAATTTAGGATTTCTACAAGACTGAGCTAGTTGATGAGGCTGTTCAATATGAACTCGATATCATCGGTGTCTGCTCGACAAAGCTAAGGTTTTGTTAAGACGTTGAGTCAATACTCTTCATGTCGGCACCGTCAATGTTCGTGAAGTCGGAATACCCAACTTTCTTAGGTGGATTTAAGTAGATGAAAAAAGTGTAGATATGGACTAAAGACGAAGAGATAATTTTGACGTTTGCTCAACAAAAATGGCTTGGTCATCTGCGGTTCAAGTCCTTACTAAAAATCGCTGATAGAGTTTTGAGAAATACCCGTTTTTTTTTTATTTTATTTATCTATATATATAACTAAAACAAAGTTGCATCCGTAAGAACGCCCATCACTCGAGAACGGATTGTCCAATTTGAGTTATCTTTTCTTTGTTGTGTCTGTCTCCGCCTGAGGAAGGTTTATACGTCAAGTAAATTTTAAAAGGAAATTGAAAATTCATAAAAACTAATTTTCCCTACATTTTTTACTGGGATTTTTTTAAATTTTAATCGCAATATACAGTGAGATCGTGTTTGTCAAAAATTCTACATGAATTTATGTGATGTGAAACATCTACAGGCGCAGGCGCAACTTGGGATTAAAATCGACTCGACCGAGACGGAAATTCCGTGGCGGCTGACGGCGGAAATTGGCCTGTCGCGATAGGTCGCGCTGTTGTCGATCTCCGAAACTACTCAACTGATTTAAATGAGATTTTGTAGGTGTGTATGGTTGATTGCATCTTCGAAGATAGAATGATTTTGGACCCGATAGATGGCGCTGTTGTCGATCTCTGAAACTACTCAACTGATTTCAATGAGATTTTGTGGATGTACCAGTACCTATATGGTTGGTTGTAGTTTGAAATATAGGAAATAAACATATTTACAAGTCATTTAACTTAATTCTTAAAGTGAAGACTTGTATGGGAACGCTGGACCCTGGGGAGTGAACTGATAAAGCTTGGTCTTACACAGACTCTAGACTACTGAATCAGTTGTATCATGGGTAAAGCCGCGCGGGAACAGCTAGTTTCGTTTATTTTTATTTAGGACAAAAGCCGTTTAAATATTTGTGATTTTCTGTGAGTTGAACCAAACAACTCAGGATTAGTATTCCATCATACAAACCACTAACCCGCACTTTACTAGACTTTACTTGCAAATAAAAGTGCTAAAAACTTCTGACGAGATTTTCTGTGTCGCAATAGTAGCTAGTCTAGTCCTCGAGTCCTATGTCCTAAACTATAAATTTATTTAGCCAAATGCTTCTTTATTTTTTTCCCCCGACAGTGCTGCCACTTTTTGCTGTTACATTTTTTTTAATAACAGTGTTGCCGCTTTTCTTTATTTTTTCGTTTGCCAATTTTCACATCACTCTTAATAAAAACCCTTATTTCTCAGTTTAAATATTCTAACAGGTCAATTCTTAAAATATATAAAATATATGTTAAGTCACCTGTTTAAATTCTACGACCTCGCAATGTCAAATTTTACTGTGTCAAAAAAAAAATCGTTCGTGACTTAAAATGATTTCAACAAAAAGGACCACATACTGACTGATTTTTGAAAATTAGCCTCTTCACCTCGTATCTCGTACGTGCGAACCAATCGTGCGCATTTAAATTTTACATGCTACAAACAAATAGCGTGTTAAAAACCGATTCCCATAGGACTACAATAGTTAAAATTACATTCCATTTACAGTGTCCCTCCAACTCCAGCAAAATAGTAGTCCGAAAGAGAATGGAACAGAACAGTTTTCTCTGCAACTCATTCTCTTCTCGTTTATTTCATCTTCAATTCAAATTCAAAGTGAAACATCAACATCAACATGTATTTTGAAGAAGAGCGAGCACGAGCAGCAAGCAGGAGCAGGAGCAGGATCCTGATTCCTGAGCAGGAGCATTCGCTGTTCGTCGATAAATTTGGAGACAAACTCGTCGCGAACTCCTCCGTCCTCCGTCCGCCGTCCCTATTATAAGAGTGAATTTATTATCTGAATGTTGTTTTGTCCTCATTTTGGAAGGGAATGCGAATGAAGATGAATTGTGTTATGTAGGTATAGAGGAACATGGGAAATTTTTGGTCCCCGAAATGCATTTTTGGGGTAAAATTTAATGTAAGGGGCTGCTAATTTTTAATTGTAATATTTTGATGCATATTTTTGCAGTCTTGCATCTTTATGGTCAAGCTATCGTCGGTCGCCTACCATCCTGCCCTGCAACTGTTCCAACTCCAGCTACCAACCTGATTGATATGTCAAATGTCAAAATGCTATTGTTAAGGGGTAGACAATTGCAGATACGTAAATCATCTTGCGCTCGGGTTTTTGCAAAGTACCCGGACCCATAAACCATCAGTCTTTGATTCAGCGCCTCTTGTTCATCGTATCGACGTATACCTACCTACCTGTAAAAAGAGTCAGTTGCCGCTTTGTACAAACACGAATACAGGATGTACATAGTCCAGTACATAGATCAAACTTTGTACAAGTGACGATGTTGACTCGAAAAGTATGCAGTGCCATTACTCGATGGGTATACGGTATACCAATTGCAACACCCCATGTAATCTAACATTGTTTTAGATATATTTATTACTCGTGCTCGTGGTTCGTCTCCTTCTGTCGTCTCGCCATCATGCATGCGGTTACGTCAAAAGAGAGCAACATCCCCGGCTGGCTCAATGACTGTGTAAAATATTACGTATTTCCATAGAACGAAATGGAATTACATTACCTCAACGGTGTCTCTTTTGTGGAAAGAAACAGCCACAAAGAGAGTTCATGCGCATTTTCAACCAACAAATAACTCAAAACACACCACTGTAGCCTGTATTCTGTTTTCTGTATGCCGTTTGCTGTATCTGTTATCTGAATTTCTGAAACTCTGCTTCTGTAGGTATATTTTTGTTGTTATATACAAAATACAACCAGACATCAGCGATGACAAAGATGAATGCGTGGACATGGAACGAAGCAACGGAGGTGACCTAATCCAGGTATTCCAGAATACCAATTCAGTAACTCGGTGAATATGATGCTGAAGGGTCGGTGTGGGGGTCATTTGTGTTTAACTATTTTTGCGAAAGTTTCTTACCCTTAAAAACGCACAGCGACAGTCTCTCGAAAACAAAGTGTCATTGATTAAATAAAATATTTTCCATTTTCATTTCAAATATTTGTGATGTAGGTACAAAGTTAAAAGCGGTTCGCAAAGATTTATGGTTTCCTTTTACCTACATAGTATTAAGTGAATGAAAATTTTATAATAATCCATAAAAGAAAAAATTCAAAAAGAAAAAGCAATATCTCTATCAGTGTGTATGTAAAAAGTTGAAAATATTAATTAGAAAAATATATAAATAAATAAATTGTCAAGCGTGCGGTGTTTGTGTATTTTTAAACAAACAAAAAAATATTCCAATGTCAATGTGGATTATTTTAGCTTCGAAAGGATTACACTATTTTTAAAAAAAAGAAGAGAAGGAAGGAACAAAGACATCTGGATCTGGTATGCTGTATGCACAATCCGAAAGGGGAATAAGTTCGACTACTCAAGGTGAGTGTGCTGTGTGCATGATTACATTTTCCGAGTGATGGAAATGGAAAGAACCACGAACGAATTTCCTTGATCGTCTCGTCTGAAATTCGTTCGAAAAGAAAATCAAAAGTGGTAACCTGGTTACCTCTGGGAAATCCAGGCGATTTTAGAGCGCAAAACCGTGTGAGTTGTGTTCGTTACATTATAAATCAGTTATAGGTACGTTTGTTTTTGGTACGGTTCCGTTCAGGAAGGTATACCTACTCGTTTGTTTGTGTGCCGTGATAAATGTCACTTTTTTAATTTAAAAATAGATTTACCCTGCGTCTTGCTCTTGATTTGGTCAGCATAATTGATTTTGTACATAAGATTAATCGATTTATCTCTGACAAAAAAAAACAATTCTCAGTGATTCAAAATTCTAATCTTATTTACATAATGTTACTGATTGGAGGGAGTTTTGCCGTTCAAAACAAACAAGGCCACTCTGATTTGACCAGCAATTTATTTCATTCCGTCCTCCAGCGATTGGAGATGAACTTAATCACGATAAACATGTCGGCATGTTCAATGTTCATGCCGAAACATAACAATAAAAGTTAACAAACAGCAAGAATCCAATCGGGTTTGATTTAGTTATCATCACAGCTCCGTGCTGCTTTTAATAAATAACACATCACTTTAATTAAAAATCGGCGGGTGTGCTTTGCTTGCGCCCACGGGGTACACCAAGCGGACACGGACTTTTAAAGAACGAACTGGTTTGACCTAAACAAAAAACGTCTTAACCTATTTGTATGAAGAATCTTGATTACTAAGCGGGGAATGGTGTCTCTTAATGGAATTCAATTCAAAAAAGTGATCTTATAAGCAATTTAATCATCTTAATATTATGCATTCCACTTGTATTCAATTTTGAAGTTCGGAATGAAATCTGAATCGACTTTGATTTATGCATCGAGTGCAAATTGACGTCGGTCGTGTCGTAAAACGTTTTTCGCAAACCGAAACCGATTAACGTAAATTGAGTCGATTTGTGTCTGAAATTGAACACCGATTTTGACGTTTAAAGTGACACAAATACGGTGGCGATAAGAATTAAATATGAATGCTTGTCAATAAAAATGATGATGTCTGGTGAATTTATATCCACTTCGGAATATCGGACTAAGCAATTGTGTGGGGGAAGGGGGATTCTCGTGTGATTGTCAGTTTTCCTAACGATATTAGGGTCGTGTTGCACAACATAGTCGAGCCCGGATAATAATGTCACATCAAACGGGTTGTGCATTGTGATTTAATCGGATAGTAAATAGAATATAGAGGGTCATTCAGCAGCTATGAGTGATGGATCTTTGACAGCTAAATGCGGCCATACTTGAAGTAATCTTACTGTCATTCAGCTTTGGTTGTTTTCTGTTTTGATTGTCAACGTTTTATCGTAATGCACTAAACGATTTAACAGCGCATCGAAACTGATCCCAATTTCGGCTAAATATGATTTATTTAGAAAACTGGGACATTTTTTGGCTGAATGGTTTCGTTTTTCAACTGTCAGAGATTGATCAGACGAGAACAGCTTATCAGTTAGTTAGCCAATGACAATGTAAACCGGCTAAATTTAAGCAGAAATTGATTTCTGAAAATGGGCACGTTCAAAAATCTAGTTACTAGTTTAGTAATCGGTCTGACAGCGGTCTGACTAGATGTATCTCGGTTTTTAATGGCTGAAATCGGTCATATGAGCAGCTTAGCCGACGAATCTAGACAAAAAATTCGTGACTGAGTACTAAGCTGACAGTTCGTATATATGGCTGACGTAGAAAAAGTGACGTTCCCGACCAATCTGGTTTTTGCGTTCAGCTAACACCTTATCCAGACCAATCTAGTCGACTTAAGATAACTAGATTCTTGAATGTGCCCAATGATCCAAGGCTGGGTGACAATGGGGACGTTCAAGTATCTAGCTTAGTAAATCTGACAGCTGGCTGAGTTGATGTTTCTCAGTGAGCTTCTTCAGTTGACTTTTATGGAGGGGTTTGCCGACGAATCTAGTCAAAAAATTCGTGACTGATTACTAAGTTGACAGTTCAGATATGTGGCTGACGTAGGAAAAGTGACGTTCCCGACCAATCTAGTTTTTGCGTTCAGCTAACATCTTATCCAGACCAATCTAGTCGACTTAAGATAGGTAACTAGATTCTTGAATGTGCCCAATGATCTAAGGCTGCGTGACAATGGGGATGTTCAAGGACCTAGCTTAGTTAATCTGACAGCTGACTGAATTTATGTTTCTCAGTTTTGATTGCCGTACATTGGTCACTTGAAGAGCTTCTTCAGTTGACTTTTATGGAGTGGTTTGCCGACGAATCGATAGTCCAGAAATTCTTGGCCGAGTACTAAGTGGACAGTTCGCATATGTGGCTGACGTAGGCAAAAGTGAAGTTACCGACTAGTTTGTTGTTATTAGGCGTGTTTTTTTTTTTAGCTTTTATCTCAGCAAAGCAAAGTAAAGTAGGATTTTCAGCACGCAATTACAACTACTACTGTGATTCCTCAAAGTGTCAAGTGGAGCATAATTGTTGTAATTGCGTGCTGAAAATCGTACTTTACTTTGCTTTGCTGTGATCAAAGCTCAAAACAACAGGCCTATTGTTGAATTGCGTTCAGTAGGTAGTTGGGCACGTTCAAAATACTAGCCTACTAGTTCTTACAGGTGGCTGGGGCGTGGGGCGGTTTGTTCGAGATTTTGTTGGTACTGAATTGCCCACATGAGCGGTATTTTAGTTCAAGTAAGTATATCGATTAGTCTAATCAAGATTTTCTTGATTAAAGTACGCAGTTGACAAGGTCCCATGTGGACTTGTTGCGCCAACTAATTATTTATTTATGTATTTTATATAAACGCGCCCTCTAGTTCCCCCTGTGTCTTGCTCCCAGTTTTACTCCCTTCGATTAGCTAGATTTGTATTTCACTCGCCGGCAAGTTTATCTGGTGATCCCAGGCGACACATGTGTCGTGTGACATGATTAAAGTCGTACGTAGACTAAACCAGATATGAGTCTGGCGACTTGCCAAAACCCACGCTGAACAAAATTCGAACATCTAAAATAAAGTGTATGCAAATGCATAGAGGAAGATTATGCAAACTTCTTGGGGAACCATTTATGCAAAACGTGCGTGTGTTGGATTATGCAAGCAAGAAAGAAGAGAATTTCCGTCTATGCAGAGGCCAGTAAGACATGTAATCGTTTATGTAGGTAGTTGCTATTAAGTTTTACGTATTTGCTGATTAAACACCTGTCAAATGTCAAGTGTCAAGAAACTGACACTTTTTACTATTTAGGCGCCACAGGCCCCAAACAAAAATTGCAGTCATTTTTTGTATACTTAACTCAAAAATGTCAAATTTCGACTTTTGTCACTTTTCCGTGAAAGCGAGGATATGTCAAATTTGAAATTAATTTTCCGGTATAAAATGCAACGCGGCCTTATATTTGTTTGCAAATGTTGTCAAACAAAAATGTTTTTCTTTTCAGTACTTCAAGTTAAGCAAAATATTGTAATAAAATACCTGAAGCTAAATAAAGATTCAAATTCATTAAAAAACAACATCAACAACTCGATGATCTGTCAAATGATTTAATAATTAATAAATACAGTTTGACGTGTAGTCGAAGGCATTCGACTTTTATCTTCTAGAGTGGCCTTACATTTCCGTAGAAGTTTGCACGCAAACTATAAACATCTCATCGATCGAACACGATCCATACCTATTACAAAAAATTGGGATAAGCGACTGATTGACGGTTTTTATCCGATTAAAAGATTTGATGTTTGTTTTCATAAAGAGGAAAATTGGGTCAATTATTTGTTATATGACATATGGTTCTACGAAAACGGTTTTGGTTTTCTTTTCTTGAACATTCCATGCTTCTCAAAAGTTATGCAATTGTGAAGAAATCCTTTCCGTTGGTGAGTTGTGGCTATATGCGATCGCTACCATATGACTTTGACAAGTGGGAATGAAAAACACTTCTCAACTTAAGTTTGACTATAATTTGAAAGCCTTCTTTTATTTATTTCCTTGTTTTAGCATCACTTACCATCCTAAACCGGTGAAATAGTTTTCGTTGAACGAATCACCGGCGATAAACCCAACCGGGGATATTGCGGTTAACAAACGAGTCAACTAACAAGCCACAAAGACTATAACGAGTGTATGCCATCAGAGGGCTGACTTATTGTCGCTGTCACCACACAAGAAACTGGTTTGACCGTATCTCAGTTGTGAGTACGTTCAACCAAACTGAGCATAGATACGGGTATAAACAACAATTATAATCAGTAACAGAGATCTCCGGTTATCACATTGTTTGATCACAGATTTGTTGCTACTCAACCGGAGTACCATTAAAACAGTCAGATACCTGGAAAGGTCCATTTGTTTCCTACCCAAGAAGTCATCAACTTGAAAAAGTACCTTCGCTGACTGCAACATATCAAATGTTTCAACAATTGGAAGATATTCCTTGCGTTTAATGAACTCGGCCAGTGAAAGTTAAGACCGACTTTTCAAATTGAACATGTGTGGTCGCGCTCAGCGCTGACCTCCCTGAGCGTGGAGTTGTTTTGGCATTTCACAGCTGCTCTGGGGGGCATTGCATTTTTTCTTTGACCAACAATTCTAGCCTGGGAATTGGTTTGTGAAATGAAGAGAAAACATGTTAACACCTTTCCCACTTGTGGTGTGATTTGCTTTGCGATATAAACCTCGATGCAGACAAAGTAATCAACGGTGGAGATCTTCATTCTGCCCGATGGTGTTTGGCCAGAGTTCAGTTATAATGAGTGCGAGATTCAATTCGTCTCAATTAATGGCGGGTTAATGGTGAGGAAGTCTTTAAGTGACTGATGGTGTTTTATTTTTGGAAGTGATGAGAGGTAACAACAGAGTTTTGAACACCAGGCTGTAATTCAAAGTAGAACGGAATGGGGAAAGAACAGAATAGGGCGAAGCAGCATGAGGGTTGCACGGTCGGTTGAGTAAAGAGCTGGAACGATGATCGAGAGTTTTACAAACAGGTGGGTAATCGAAAGAAGACGGGAATAACAAAGGTTAAAAGCTAACGCTAAAAACAAAGGCCTGAATCTAAGATTTTCTGATGGATTTTAGGTTATTGATAACCTATGCCACTGTTGGGGTCTCCGTAGCGAATAATTCGTTTAGAATGAGGTCGTTGCGGGGCAGTCTGTGACCGCAAAGATTTTGTCAAGTTGCGGAGCTTCCAAGAACAGAGTCTTTACTTCGGGTTGGTCGCTGTGACTTGCCTATTTTGTTGGTAGCAATCTTGCTTAACCGCGTGATGTATGATCTGTAGAGGGTTAGTCACTATATGACTTATACATAAAAAATGCGGGCTCCGAAAAGACCCACTCACGCAAGACGTTGAGTCATTTTGAGCCTTTAAAATTGCGGTCCTCTCGGTGGCTTTGTTGAAACAGGTATTGTAATGGGGGCGATCATTAGGTAGATATTCCTTATATTCAACGACATGCCTATTGCTTTTGCAATTTTATTGTTAATGAGGAAGCTCAGCTAAGCCTAAACTACTGATAGATATCTGACTTTATCGGAATAGGTGAAGTATTGGTAAGAAAAATTTCACCTCCGTTCATATTTCTTCTTTTGTTGAAAGAAACTATGACAGACTTACAACTGCGATTGATGATGAACTTCGCCTTGGTGCTCAAGTCTGGGAGACTGTCTTAAGGTCGTTTTGCGAGCGCGACGTCGTTATTTGCGTTAAATTACCATGACGAGTTCGTTGACGTATATAACTAATTCGTTTGAACCCCGAATTGACCTTTGAATAAAAGACCATGAAGACCAACGGAAGTTTTAAAGTTATCCATCCTTACGGGCAGACCTTTTCCGCTGAAAGTGATGCTAAAGACAGTCGACTTTCAAGCTTTGATCCGTTTTATGGTAGGTAGCTTTCTAAATAGTTAAAATAAAAAGAAGGGGGACCTAAGTGACAGAGTTTTGACAGGTCCCTTTCTGTCAAACCTGTGGCGTTCCAAAAGGAAAGGGCGGATCTGAAAATTGTACTGAGGTAAGATCAATTTTGCGTTCAATTGCGTTCCAATCCTTGTTGTCGTAAGCTTGTGACCGAAAGTCAATTATTCTATCGAACAATACTCCGAGCTAAATGTTCAGGTGGAGATATATAATACTGAACGCTGCGAGCTTGTCAAAAAAGTTAGCATAAGGTCGAATACGATGGCTAAGGAATGTAGAACAATTCAAAACGTTTTCGAAGAGATTCAATCTCCAATTCTTTAAGTGGTGCGTAGAAGCGAATGGGAACCTCTGCTAACTTGGAGTGTTAGTCTATTATATTACGCTTCATATTCTACTTTTAAAGCAATTTTTTCAGAATGCTGTTGCTTTAACTGTACGTCCTAAGTTTACACATTTCGGAGTCTGTTAAGATGTACATTCCTACAGCTCTGTCTGAGACTGAGAGCCCGAAAGTTTCCTGAGCATTTTCGAGTTCTTTGTCACCATCAATTCCTTCCAAAAAATTGCTGTCCAAATCTAGTACCCCTTTTCCTTTTTAAGACATTTTCCTTCTTTTTCCAAGTACACCCACACTAAAAAGGTAGTGCACTTGTGTTTGACCATCTCGCCAGTTAGACAGCGACTGGTCTGACTTATGCTGCCCTTATACACTCCCACTCCCCAGTCCTAATGAAGTCCAAACCAAGCAATCATAAATTGCTGGTTGGCCTGTTTATTTTTTTTTGTCAGCAACACAGTTACCAACATACACTTTACTTCACTACACACTTGTCATTGTTCAATTATTTAACTGGAGTAACCCCGAGGACATTGTTGGGAAACTCCTTCTATACAATAACTTTGAGTAAGTGATGGGACATAAAACACAGTTACGCTACACAAACATGTATAGTGTGCGTCACCTGGGTGACCACTTTGAGCTTTCACAGCCAACAACAATTGCCAAAACTTTTGCAAAGTTTGTGAAAAAGGAAAAACAAACGCAAAAACAACATTTGTATAGTTCGTAGCTATAATTTTACATTCGTACACAACTACACGAACAAAGCTGTTAACCTTTAATCTTGCCGCTATTGATTTTCCCGCAACTGAGTATATTTACCTATTGCGAAGGGCATTGCTGAAAAATGCGGACAACTCGGCTTTAAATGGAGCAAGGAAATACTTATGGATTCGCATGGGTTGGGTATAGGTGCCTAGCACCGCACACGACTTCTGTCGTTATATGGTGGGAAAGCGGTTTAAGGGTGGGTGTCCCGAAATCCGTAATCATGTGGCTGTTCACTGGAAAACGCAGATTAAGTAATTAATCGATATGGCTCAATTAAATCGGATACATCCGCAATCCGCTATATCATTGCGTTATTGCGTACGTGAGTAGAAGAAATCAAAATGAATTATTGATACTCCATTCCATCCACCTCTGCCTGTTTGGTGGAATTGATATTGTATATTTTCTTTTTTGTGTGCCTGTGTTTGTGTGTCTGGGCGAAGGTTCATAAGTCGTCATGCACCATCAGAGCGAAAAATATTTCGCTAGACTGGATACTTTCATTTTTATTTCCTTTTCTCTCTCGCTCTCTCGGTCGTCCCGTTTTCTTTTATTGTTTTTGTCGAACTTACGATTAAATCAATGAATGAATGAAGAAGATTCCGGCTTTTTGTCACGTTCAAGATATAAACGTATTTACCTACCTATACCGTACCGACAAAAAAATGGCATTTCCATGAAGAATACGTGACTATCTCTCATAACATTTGTGTCAAGCATGGGAACCAACAAACTATTATTATATATTCATTCGTTCGTAAAAAAAGAAAGGGATTCACAGATACTCGTAACAATAACCATGCAGGATATAGGATATCCGTTTGGTTTGATAAATTTGCTCTCACAAATTGAGTCCATTACGGGCGTCAACTTATGACGTAGCCGGTGACATTTGCAGAAACTGGCTTGCTAAATGTATACAAACCCATACCAGGAATGGAGAGCACACAAGTATACGAGTATTCAACCACCGAAATAGATTACACGTTACTTACCTTCTCGTAAAATGTGCAGGCAACCTGCATTGAACGCCACCGACAAATGTGTTTGGCCTAATTTCTGCCAACCAAAAAATACATCCTACCTACAGAGCAAAACCTCAAAATCAACCAGAAACTCCTGGTATTTGCATAAATTACAGTTCTGTCACAGGCTGGATTGAGGCGGATTTTTTTTTTTTTTTTTTTTTTGCAATATACCTATGTAGGGTTAAATTATTTGTGCGACTTCTTTGAATTCAAAATTATTGGGGGTACACTTGTAGCAGAATCTATGTCGGTATGCATGACATGAGCTGTCTTAAAGAATTATGGTTCGTGGATTATCGGGGTTAGAGTGCCTTATCCCAACTGCTGACAAAAGAAATATCCACTCACTTAGCTGGAACAGGCCTTGGTCCTAACTCTTCTGACAATGTCTGCGTTATATATTTTTCACATGAAACAGCCAGGGGCTTAACGAATTTCTTAAATTCATATTTGCCTAACCAATGAAACGGCATTTTGAGGGGGGAACTTGAAAGTTTTTTTTCTTTTTATTCAGCATATATTTCAGTTAAAAAGGAAAGTACATTTGGAGGGTAATTTCTGGTTAAACACGAGCAAAGTATGTCTTCGGCGTAAAGCGCATGTCAAGTGTTAAGAGAAGGTGACAGTGGGAAAACAAAGCTAGGGCTAAAAGACATAAATTTCGATTCACCACCTGGAAAAAAAAGAGACATTATAAAACAGAAACACCAACAATGCGTTGCCATGTGGCCGGGTTTTTCCGGCATTTGCAGGAATTTCCCACTATAACTCATCAAATTAAGTACACGGCTGTCTAAAATATTGCCAACTCAAACACTCTCGCCGAGGCTTACTATAGTCAAGTAAAGAAATACAGCAAAGTGTCAAAGTGTCAAATGTCAAAATAATCGTATTGTCAATTCGATTCGCGGTTTTGATGGTGTTTTGAAGTTCAAGCAATCTCTAACTGAAGCTACTAATATCTACGAGTTCTGTAGGTCAAAACGCTCGTCAATAATACCGATCTGACAAAAAGCTTACAACTTAGATCCTCCATAGAACTACTTTCTAAATAAAACTAGTTTTGAAGTTCGTCAATAATACAGCCATAAAACTAGTTTTGAGGTTCGTCAATAATACAGCCATAAAACTAGTTTTAAAGTTCGCAAGTAATACAGCCATTCGTCAATAATACATCCATAAAACTAGTTTTACAGTTCGTCAATAATACAGCCATAAAACTAGTTTTAAAGTTTGCCAATAATACAGCCATAAAACTAGTTTTAAAGTTCGCCAAAAATACAGCCATAGAACTAGTTTTAAAGTTCGTCAATAATACAGCCATAAAACTAGTTTTGAGGTTCGTCAATAATACAGCCATAAAACTAGTTATGAGGTTCGTCAATAATACAGCCATAAAACTAGTTTTAAAGTTCGCAAGTAATACAGCCATTCGTCAATAATACATCCATAAAACTAGTTTTACAGTTCGTCAATAATACAGCCATAAAACTAGTTTTAAAGTTTGCCAATAATACAGCCATAAAACTAGTTTTAAAGTTCGCCAAAAAAACAGCCATAGAACTAGTTTTAAAGTTCGTCAATAATACAGCCATGAAACTAGTTTTGAGGTTCGTCAATAATACAGCCATAAAACTAGTTTTGAGGTTCGTCAATAATACAGCCATGAAACTAGTTTTACAGTTCGTCAATAATACAGCCATAAAACTAGTTTTAAAGTTTGCCAATAATACAGCCATAGAACTAGTTTTAAAGTTCGTCAATAATACAGCCATAAAACTAGTTTTGAGGTTCGTCAATAATACAGCCATGAAACTAGTTTTACAGTTCGTCAATAATACAGCCATAAAACTAGTTTTAAAGTTTGCCAAAAAAACAGCCATAGAACTAGTTTTAAAGTTCGTCAATAATACAGCCATAAAACTAGTTTTGAGGTTCGTCAATAATACAGCCATAAAACTAGTTATGAGGTTCGTCAATAATACAGCCATAAAACTAGTTTTAAAGTTCGCAAGTAATACAGCCATTCGTCAATAATACATCCATAAAACTAGTTTTACAGTTCGTCAATAATACAGCCATAAAACTAGTTTTAAAGTTTGCCAATAATACAGCCATAAAACTAGTTTTAAAGTTCGCCAAAAAAACAGCCATAGAACTAGTTTTAAAGTTCGTCAATAATACAGCCATGAAACTAGTTTTGAGGTTCGTCAATAATACAGCCATAAAACTAGTTTTGAGGTTCGTCAATAATACAGCCATGAAACTAGTTTTACAGTTCGTCAATAATACAGCCATAAAACTAGTTTTAAAGTTTGCCAATAATACAGCCATAAAACTAGTTTTAAAATTCGCCAAAAATACAGCCATAGAACTAGTTTTAAAGTTCGTCAATAATACAGCCATAAAACTAGTTTTAAGTTCGTCAATAATACAGCCATAAAACTAGTTTTAAAGTTCGCCAATACTGTAAGCTCTTTGTCGCATCGATATTATTGACGAGCGTTTTGCACGTGTCGGTCGTTAAGGCAACCAACCGGCAAAAGTTGAAAAAATCGGCTCATTTCTCTTGTGTTTTTTTGTTGCCACAAAATCTGTTCCCGTACTATATTAAAATAGTTTTACACCAAAACTTTTTCGATGAATGATTAAAATTGGAAACTTTTTGTAAGATCGGTATTATTAACGAGCGTTTTGATCTATACAACTCGAAGACTTAAAACCAGTTATGGATAAGACCTGCACTTGCATAAAACCAGAAAAAAATGTGTTTCAGAGAGTCAAACCTAAATCTACTGCCGTTTCTATTATTCAAAGAAAATATAAAGTTCGCAAGTACCTTTATACCCGAACAGCGTAGTCTAATTTGGTCTCATTCGGTTTTGTTTTTTTTTGTGTAAAATGTCAGCCACAATCCCCGTCCACCAAAATGCTAACAAAGTTTGATACACGAAATTTCTTTGAGCGGTAATTTTGGTTATAACTGACAGGCGGCTGTCAACTGTCATTCCAATTAATTAATTTTGCACGTCAAGCTGATCAAATGCAACAAGGAGAAGAAGCAAAGCGTTTATGCTTTCAGAGATACAATTATAAAGAAAATTGAGTTCTTCTTTGTGTTGCTGATAGTTGACATATTACAATTTTTTTGTTATGTTATATCGCACTGAGGAAGTGCTTTCAAAATGAAATTCTGTGGGTCGACCTATTATGAAAGATGTCTTTAAATAAGTTTTTGTGGATCAGTTGTCCCTATTCGACGACTGCCTGTGGTAGATGTTGAAGTCTATTAGTGTAGTCACCAGTTTTTCGTACAAGGTTCAATTTTGGCCTCTAAATAAATCATTTTCCATTCCGCTTTCGTATCTCTCTTTATATTAAGTTTCTGTGGATTAGTTGTCCCTATTCGACGACCGCCTTTGGTAAATGTTAAAGTCTATCAGTGTAGTGACCAGTTTTTGGTATATTTTAATTCAATTCTGGCCTCTAAATAACCCATTTTTCATTCCGCTTTCGTAACTCTCTTTATATTAAGTTTCTGTGGATCAGTTGTCCCTATTCGACGACCGCCTTTGGTAAATGTTAAAGTCTACCAGTGTAGTGACCAGTTTTTCGTATATTTTAATTCAATTTTGGCCTCTAAACAAACCACTTTTCATTCCGCTTTCGTAACTCTCTTTATATTAGGTTTCTGTGGATCAGTTGTCCCTATTCGACGACTGCCTGTGGTAAATGTTGAAGTCAATTGGTGTAGTCACCAATTTTTCGTACAAGGTTCAATTTTGGCCTCTAAACAAACCACTTTTCATTCCGCTTTCATAGCTCTCTTTATAACCGTGACGATTCATTACCTAATTATACTCTACTTTAAATTGAACGGTCCGCTGGTTTCGACTGACTAAATTACGCATTATTATTTTTTTACACATAATTAAAAGGGATTTGTGGATCAGCGAATATTTTAGAAAGAATACCCAAATAGAGGGTGATTTATCTGCCTCCAGAAGGTCAGTTTATATATCTGCGTGTATTTGTTTAAGTTTAACTTATTAAGTTAACGACCTCATTGTTCAATCTGTGCAGGGTGGTTGAACGAAGGTTATCACGCTCCGGTGCACGCAACAGACGTTCTATTCACATTAATGTTTTGATAAAATTATCGTCTGTGAATTATTATTTATTTTAGCTTTAGTTTTAGTTGAAAAATCAGCAAAATTACAAAAAAAAAAGAAAAAAAAAGGAGAAAGTTATAAGTACAAGTTCCGTGTTTGGTAAAATAGAGCTACAGGGTGGCACAGTTTATATTAATCAGCAAAGCTAAATGTAAAAAAGGTACACAAAAAAACTCCGTAGGGTTTTGTGAAACTGCCCATAGCGCCCAATCTATTTGACCGACTAGGCGAGTACCTCAAAAACAGTTACCGCTGCGAACATAAATCGTCGGTATCGTCCGCAATTTATTGCGAGTGAGGTAGGTGCCATACTTACATATACAACTTTCAAGTTTCAGAGCCTTAAGGTCTTTTTACAATTTTTGAATATGAAATATACGACAAGCATCGTTACAACTTTTTCACCTTGTCCGCGCATTAAAAATGCAAAACTATTTTTCTTTTTCGGTCCACCCTAACAAAGAAGACTATTCTATAGGAGTATGCTGGTCTGGTTGACTGTTGTGTTGCCACTCAAAAGATGGCTGTTGTTTTTGTCGTTTTATTGCTTTGGCATCTCTGTCCGTTGCGGTCGCGTCGTGAACATTGTGCTACTCGGATGCACCTTTACAACACCGCATTGTTTTTCATTTTTCTGTGTGTGCCTTGCTTCGTCTTGTGTTTGTCAAGTGTTGGTATCAAAGTTCACTTTGCGAAGAATCTCCTCTGATACTACTTATGCAGTCTTTATAGCCACCCATGCTGGTTATGGATGTACACACGTATGGATAGTGTTGCGGTGTGTACCTACTTTTCATTCTGGATCTGGTACTGGCACTGGTACTGGTTATGATGAAAAATCTCACTCGCGGGCTGTATAATGAAAAGGTCCACATCGGTCGCACAGTCGGCTCCATTATTATTACTATTATTTTCTGATTCGAAATTGGCGATAAGAACGTGTCACGTTTTGCAATTTACACATTCGAGGGAAGCCATTGTTTCGTCGCCCCATTGTTTGTGAATTTTAAAATAATTTACAAATTCCTGCAGTTACTCTGACAACTTTTGGAGTGAAACTAAGGGCATATGGCATATTTGATCATCGCGCGTATACAAGTCGTGCCTCCATTGTCTTCGGTGTTCAGTTTCAGGAATAATGGGCACGGATTCGGTTTTTCTGCTGCTTCTTCTTAGTTGATTTAAAATATCATTTATATAGTGTGCTTCATTGTGTGGATCACACTTTGTGGTATGGTGTTGTTTGATGAATGTGGATATGCTTTTGGACGGCCATAACCTAGGTTATCCATGCACATTTCTACATAACATTAGAAGACGCAGCTGCCCTTTTTGGATACGCTGTCGGGATGCTTGCAAGAGACTGGAGCTGAGAGGGTTCTACTATACCCACTGAGCTGGGGAGTTTTATGAAGAAGTGGCTGATCAAAACTGACAGCGACACTTAATTTAAGCGCTCACAACCTTAGAACTGTTCAGCAGATTTTTCTTTTGTATTCCGCCGTGTATAATTTTCGTTGTCAGGTTCTGCGGAATGACGATTGACTGCCTGAACACGATGAAGCAGCGGTATGCGGCGGTAGTACAAGCTCACAAATAATGTGGCGCTGCACACACAAAAAGTGTACACAATGAAGTAGCGCGATATGTCAAATTCAAATAAACTGTTGGATGACAAAGATTCCTTTTCTTTTACCAATTCTATTAGTTTTTCGACTTATAACCGCGACGCCTCCTAAATTTGAAGTACTTTGAACAGAAATTAAAATTATCGCCACTGAACTTATAACCGAAAACTATTTCTAGACTCTGATCATCCCATTCAAGATGTAAAGGGCAGAAGTATAGACTTTGGCGAAGGTGGATAGAGCTATATTTTGGCCATTTTGGACTTGAGTGACTTTCGGTAGCGTTTGCCTTGATGGCCTTTGGAGACGTTAACTTAACAGCGAGCTCTATTACGAGCTGCGACATTAACATTATCTGGAAATAGGAATCAGTCAGTTTTCGAAGAAGGCTAAGATCATGTAAAACTTACTTAAGCAAAGTGGGTTCTTATTCATACCGATTCTAAGCAATTTTTTTTTTTACTTTGCTACAGCCTTTTGCTCAAAGCAAATCCTAGTTTTTATTCATACGACCCAGTTTTGTTTAAGGCCAAGGTCCAACTCGGGCTGTGGCGCCACCAATTCTACCAGTGCCGTACCTAAGTAACAGAGGAATATACGCCTATACATGGCAAAAAGAAGCAGCATGCGAATAAAGATAGTCTAAGAGCGACTCTTTCCAAATCTCTATATATATAAAAATCAGTTGATTTTTGTTTTGTTTTGTTCGTCTTGAATCAGGAATGGTTTAGGAAAAAAGAAAGTCGGAAAATTCTCAACATGTGGCGCTGTAGGCGTATATTCCGTTTTTTGAGTTCCATTCAATTATCTTAAATACTAATCTTCAATATTATACCTACAATTCTTTCGGTTTGAAAATTGATGACGATATAACTCGATAACCACTGGGCCAATTTTCATGATTCCTCTTTTGTTGTGTTTGTATTGGTGTATTACAGGTTTAGGCAGTCTTAACTTTTGCACCCATTTGCATTGTTCTCGATCTCCGAAACCACTCACCTGATTTCAATGAAATTTTGTTGATGCATATGACTGGTTCGAGCTTAAAAGATAGAATATTTTTGAACCAGATAGGTGCGAAGGGTGTCGATCTCCGAAACCACTCAACACATTTTATAATATGGCTTTCATCAGGTTGAAAGATAGGATACTTTTGGACCAGGCGGCTCTGTTGTCAGTCTCCTAAGCCACTCAACCAATTTCAATGAAATATTTTGTGGGTGTGCATGGTTGGTTGCAACTTGAAAGAAAGTATACTTTTGGACCCTATAGGTGGTACCTTGCAAAACATAAGCGGGGTAGGAAAACGGATTGTGATACTTCCGATTTAAAAATATAATCGAACCCTATTTCTAAAGTTTTATAATTAAAAATATTAATGGACATTGTCAAAATAAAGCACTTTGCAAAATGTGAGCAGGACTTAAAAAGAAAGGTACGAGCACATCCGTGTGGGTACAGCTACTTATAAAAGAGACTTACGTCCGGATGTGCACTCATAACTCGGGAACGGATCGGTCGATTTTTATGATTTTTGGTTTAAATTCGCATGTGCCCAAGGAGGGACATAATATGTATATGCTACTCTTTGTCGTGAAAATAAAACTTTATGGGGATTAGTTGAATTTTAGAATTATTTCAATATTCCGGGCCTACCTCCTTACAATTTGAAATTGAAGTCGGCTCAATTATAATTTTGTTGCGCAACGTCAACGTCACCGAAACTTTGTAACGGAACGCGTTTGATTTGATGGTGAAGGATCTCAAATCAAATGTCATCCAAGCGACGGTTTCGAGGGGAAAATTTAAAGGCAAGCATTCGATTTGCCATTCGTATTTAATTCTTGAATTTTCCGTGCGTCTCCCTTTCAATCTCAGAGCTGGTAACACCTGCCACAAAATTTTGCCCATTTCTGAAAAGAGGAGAAAGAGACGCTTCTCGAGAATGCATCGTCCGATTTGAGCTATCTTTTCTTTGTTGTGTTTGTCTACGCCTAAGGAAGGTTCATACGACGAAAAAAAAAAAGGAAAATTTGAATTGGAAATTGGAAAATTCGTAGAAATTGATTTTCTATACATTTTGAACGGGCAGTGTTATTTTTTTTTTTAATTTGATCGTAGTACTAAAGTGAGATCGTATTTGTCGAAAGATATTTTGGATCAAAAAATTAACATTATTTGCTCCAAATTAAAATTATTTTAGTCAAAAAGTCAATGTCGGATGGGACGAAGTTCGCCGGGCACATTAGTTTGAAAATAAATTTTTAAAAAATGTTCAACTCATTGAAAACGTACAAAATTTTACAAAACTAACCGAAATTTCCTAAAAGCAAACACAAAAAGTGATCGATAAATGTCCCAAATTTGTCCTCGAGTAACTTTAGCTGAAAACTGTCCGTCATCTGTCAAACGTAAAGACGATAACGTATTCCCGCCTTTTAGTGAATTCAGTACTCAAACGGTTCCCCTACCATTAACTAATTAAGCCTTTGGCAGATTGGGCTGAACAAGTAACCGTCAACGTTAACGAATTGAATGTTTTTCTAATTTAACCACCATAAGTGCGGCAACATGCTCAACCTTTTATTAATCGAATTTCAATAACAATACCACCGCCACCACAACGTTCGAGGAGCTTGATCCGCACAAATTGATTTGTAGAATCCCACCAACCCAGTGCTGGGATCTGTTCCTACACATGGCTACCTACATACACAATCGGTCGGCCCATTTCTACATACATAACTAGTCTGGGTGCCTTCTGTGTTCTTGGCAGAGGGTTTGGTATTCGGTTCGTGTGCCTTCAGTCAAAAATAGATAATTGTAGTCATTCCATAAATATTCGATCTGCTGCCTTCTAATCGTTAACCATGTGAACCATTCGAGCGTATCCCGTACACATTATGGTCGAAACTATAACTTGTACATATAGGGGCATATGTAGGAGCAGGAAGCAATTACGTCTGTGGATTTCTTCGGGACCACCATAATAATATCAACTGAACCACATTACGTAGGTATAGATACTTTGTTATTACCACACAATGAGATATAAAATGTGTTCCGCGTAATTAGTCGCCGTATGGGATTGGGACTTGGGACTCATCATCATGCGATTGTGTTGCGACACTATACTTGAACCGTATAATGGGAATTTTCACATCAAAGATGCACAGAAGATCCGTAAATCTGATTGTCAGAGTGCAGAAATTAGTGGCAACTGATTGCAAAAGAACGAAATCATAAACATGGATAAATTAAATCATGGGGATTACACTGCCTGGCACAATAACCAATTATAACCACGACACGAGTACTTCGAAGGCACAACTTTCTGTGCTCAGTTCTTCTCTATCCTCTTTCTAAATTACTGTGCAAAAAATAACATGCCAGTTAAAATTAAATGAGCAGTTTTTTTTTTTTTTTTTTTTAATTTAACTAGAGACAACACAAACTCCAAGGGAAAAAAAGAAAAAGCGGATATTCTCGTAAGGAACAAGTTTGTGTTGTATAGGGAAACTCTGAGGAGCAAAGAAGATTTTACCAGGCGAGTTGAACGAACTACGTGCGGATGCTGTGGGTTGTGTCTTGTGTAGCTGCGCGATACTAATTTCTATCTTAAGTCGAGAGTTTAAATTAGCATCGTGTTATATTTTTTTTCCTACAGCTGGTTTTAATACCGAAACATATAATCGCACGCAATGATTTCGCCTGCATGAGAAAGAAACCGATTTATCTCTTAACCAGTCATGTCATTAATTTATATTTTAATTATACGAGTTATACATATGAAAATCTATTTAATTGTATTTCCTTTCATTTCAGGCCGATAATCACACTTTAGTATGCAAGCGGCTATGGGAAAATTAATGACCTGAATATATATATCTACACAGCACCGAATCAGGGCGAAGAATCAAATCCCATCAACGATGAATATCTGCTGACAGCTTGAAAGTTAATTCCTCACGAATATGTCAAAAAGCGTCCTTCTTCGATTTGAGTGAAATATTTTCATCAGCTGCATTTGTTTTCGGTTCGATACATGTACATCAATCGTTGGCATCTTTTGCCATCGCACGCATTTTGTTCCTTTGCTGAGTGTTTTAGTTTTTTTATTTGTTTGTTTAATCAACCGGAGGAAGGAGAAAGCAAACTACTTTCAGCTGTGATAGGAAATATACGCAATATGAAAGAAACATACTATATTAACATTTTCTAGAATATACGAAGAGAGAAAAAAAAACACACACACACATTTCCATAGCTTTATTGTACAATTGTACGAATATTTTACGATTATAAAAAAAAAAAAAAACGCAAAAAAGGACAGACAGACGTCAGGCAGATAACTAAATTCATCTCATATAAATATACACGGGAAATATAGAGAAGAAAACTTGGAATAACGAGTTCACAAAATGTTTTTTTCTATGAGACATTCCAGCTCAGCGCTGTCATCGTTAATCATACGTTTTGTATCCTATTTGGCCCTTGGTGTGCTTTATAACAACATAATGTGTCCGGTGGCTGTCAATGCAGTTAACTGGGATCATGCCGTCGATTTAAATGAGGATTTTCGAGTTTTATGGACAATCATTAATCAGGATATAACATTCGAGATTCAGGCACGTACACTGGGATATGTTGGATTCGGTTTCTCCACTGATGGCAATCTGTCTGGTGCTGATTTGGCCGTTGGTTGGGTTGACAGAGGACAAACCTATTTTCAGGTTAGTAATTATTTACATGTGTCATAGCTATAAAACCAATTCCACTTGTGTGTCACACATAAATATTCATAAATAGTTTTGCAAATTTAAAGTGGAATTTAGCAAGTTAATATTGGGGAGGTTGAGTTTTCGACCTAACACCTAGCAAGTAGAAGGTAAGAGGAACTTTAATAAAATTTAATAAAAAAATGTGTCAAGGAACTCGCTTTGATCAAAGAAATTGGACTGAAAAATTATATAAGTTTAAGTACCCCCAAATGAACAACTTATTCTTGACCAACCTCGTCCACCCAAATGAACAACTTATTCTTGAACAACCTCGTCCACCCAGTTGAACAACTCATTCTTGAAGAACCTCGTCCACCCAGTTGAACAACTCATTTTTGAACAACCTAGTCCACCCAGTTGAACAACTCATTCTCGAACAACTCTTTCTTGAACACCTCGTCCACCCAGTTGAACAACTCATTCTTGAACACCCGTCCACCCAGTTGAACAACTCATTCTTGAACAACCTCGTCCACCCAGTTGAACAACTCATTCTTGAACACCCCGTCCACCCAGTTGAACAACTCATTCTTGACCAACCTCGTCCACCCAGTTGAACAACTCATTCTTGAACAACCTAGTCCACCCAGTTGAAAAACTCATTCTTGAACAACCTCGTCCACCCAGTTGAACAACTCATTCTTGAACACCCCTTCCACCCAGTTGAACAACTCATTCTTGAACAACCTCGTGCAACCAGTTGAACAACTCATTCTTGAACAACCTCGTGCAACCAGTTGAACAACTCTTTCTTGAACAACCTAGTCCACCCAGTTGAACAACTCATTCTTGAACAACCTCGTCCACCCAGTTGAACAACTCATTCTTGAACAACCTCGTCCACCCAGTTGAACAACTCATTCTTGAACACCCCTTCCACCCAGTTGAACAACTCATTCTTGAACAACCTCGTGCAACCAGTTGAACAACTCATTCTTGAACAACCTCGTGCAACCAGTTGAACAACTCTTTCTTGAACAACCTAGTCCACCCAGTTGAACAACTCATTCTTGAACAACCTCGTCCACCCAGTTGAACAACTCATTCTTGAACAACCTCGTCCACCCAGTTGAACAACTCATTCTTGACCAACCTCGTCCACCCAGTTGAACAATTCATTCTTGAACAACCTCGTCCACCCAGTTGAACAACTCATTCTTGAACAACTTCGTGCAATCAGTTGAACAACTCTTTCTTGAAAAACCTAGTAAACCCAGTTGAACAAGTCATTCTTGAGCAACCTCGTCCACGCAGCTATTGACAACCAAAAGTCTGGGTCCGAAACGCCCCTTTTTATAAGCAGTATGCTTTCAAGGAATCAAGTCGATTTTACATATGAACCAAAAAGCAGTTACTAATCGTACTGATCGTTCACGGATAAGTCCATTCAGTCCTTATTTCTCTGGTCTCTGGTGGATCAACAAAGCGACGTTCCCTGCTCGGTTGTGAGAGGAAGTCAACACATAAGCGAGGTATCCATCGGAACGGAAAATTCTAGGCAAGGCATACCCTTTCGGAGGGTCAAATTCCATTCGAGGTGAAACAATTGCGATGATGCACCGCACTCCAAATCGTAAACAAATTCCGCAACCAATTTCTATCGGAGTATATCGGAACCTAGCTGAAAAAAAAGGATGAAAAAAAGAATTCGCCGGTATGCGTTAAAAAAATGTCGGAACAATTCTCCGAACAGTTGTTTCGAAGGATATCTCTCAGCAAAAATCCTCCGAATCGTATAAAATCGGAAAAATTTCCGTTCCGACAGATACCTCTCTAGGGCCGATAGCTTAACTTGATAAACGACGATTCGGACATTGCGCAACGTGTTGCACGCCCTCGACTGACATCTGACAGCTGTTTTAGCTAACTGACGTTTATTTTGATTCGTTTTTAACCAATTGTTCGTTTTACAATGATTTTGGCGAAAGTAAAATAAAAGTTGTGACGCCTTATATTTTGAGAACATTTATATATAGAAGATTGATCTACTTCGCTTGGAGTTCATCCAGTCTAAAAAAGAAAATGGCCTATAACTGACGTTAGTTTTGATGAAAAGCCTTCCATGATGGAATAGAAAAATGAATCCCTGCAAGCGATGGCTTCCTAAAATGCGGCACTCGTATTTAAAAAAAAAACAAATGTGCATAAAATAGTAAGATAATTAGGCGTCAATTTTAATGCAAAAAATTTTACGTTACTGTAACTTTTTAGCGACTAGCAAGCTGTGTAACTCAGTGTTACGGGAGTCAAAATAAAATTGAAAAAGATTACTAAAAGACGATTATAAGAATCCGTGCTATCACATTTTGAAGAAAATTCTGTGCCCGACTTTATGTTTGGACCAAATTCATGGGACTGGCCTTAGAAATTATTTCCCAACTAAAGTGCTCGAAGAACTGGTATTTCTGATCGGCAAGCATATTCCGCCGAACCCAACACAATCACTTCCAGTAGTTTAGACGCTTTGGTTGTCCCACTTAGAAAGCCTCGTACAATGCAGTTGAATTCGAAATTGAAGCATTGCGCACGTAGTGTGCGACAGCCCAAAGCATCATAAGAATTAGGCGAAGGCAAATAGTTAAGAACCACTTTTGGGTGCCTTAAAGACATTTCTTTTTTTGAACGATAGTAGTAGAAATCCTAAAAGAAAATATTCTAGTACAAATTAAACTGGCAGAATTTATGCGTTGGCCCTCTAACTTATAAATCATGATTCTGATGTACATTTTTCCATTTTTTTTTTTCTATTCACACAAAACGTACGCAGAAAGGATCCTACTATACGAATAGACAGGAGCTCCAAACGATGGTCTGAAATTTTAACACACTAATCCTCGTCGACCAAAAAAAGATTCAGTAACCTATAGCAAATCCTTAAGCCCCGCAAGCTAGTTTTTGATGCGTGGGGTACGTTTCCGCAACAGGTTTCAAATACTTTCCTTTTTTCAGCAACATTATTATTTGAGGAACTATTACGAATGGAGGAACGTAGCCTGCAGATTCAAGTCAAGACCAAGACCTCCAAAACAGTCTTTGAGGCTATAGTTGGCTCTACATTTCGATAATATTTAGCCAATCGGCCTTAGCGAGGTATATCCGTCGGAACGGAAAATTCTCCAGTTTTATTCGATTCGGAGGATTTTTGGTGCGAGGTATTCTTCGGAACAACTTTCGAAGAATTGTTCCGACATTTTGTAACGTAAATCGACGAATTACGTTGAAGCGCATTTTTTGTAAGGAAAGATCGAGGAATGTGCTTCTCCAAATTATAAGGACACTTCCTACAAAGATCATTCTCTAAGTTGTTCCGTGGTTGGAACCGTCCATCTTGCCGCCACCATCATCCCCGTTTCCAAGGTTATATAAAAACTCAACCTTGCCAGTAGGTCATCTCTAACGAGCAACCGCAAAGGCGGCTAGGGACCACCACCCTGCCTCACAATTTTCAACCGTAATCATTACCTACTATAAAAATTAAAAAAAAAAACTGTTAAAGGAGGATGTTATTCCCAGGCTTCGTTTTACTCCGATAAAATCCTCAACTCCGTGTACAATGTACAAAGTGCGGCATCAGTGTCATCCCAGTCATTTATATTCGAACAAACTTCGGAGAATTTTGATTTCCAAGTCGAGAAAAATAATAATTCGCATACCAAAGTCAAACAGAAACTCGACATTTTTAAGAAGCTTTTCTTGATTATTAATGGTTATTCTCAAACTAATCGAAGATCATAATTTACGATTGCGGGAAATGTCTTGTGAGCTCCGCTCCGATGCCATTGTTAATCAAGATTAAACACAGTCCTGTACTTATCTGTGGGACTTAACAAAGAATCATTAAGAATCATAAATGACGGTGGCATTATTTCCATTTAATCCATCGATGCAAATAGCAGAAGGAAGAGGATAACGAACAAGAACCTATTTCTTACACAAATACACTCACACAGCGAAAGGAAGATGCTTGCATAAGATTTTGTTTTTCGTTTTCTCTGTGGATAGATAGATACGGCTTTGGTGCATTGTGTTTGGCCAAGATTAAAAAGTTTCCAAGAATTGTTTGCAGATATCATTTCGAATGTAACCTTTGCCATTTGCCCTACAGTGTCTGCAAAATTTTGTGTAGAGGTGGCATTTCTTATCGTTCGATGAGGTCATCCCCCATTTATCAGCCAGATAAGCGTAAGATACATAAAAATCACATTAAACAAACAAATAGCCATGTGAAATATGTTACAAGTTATTACACCTATACCTAAGAGATACTGAGCGTGGCTACTCTCTTGTATGAGAAAACGGTGACCTCATGCGACCACAGCCTTGGTCTTCGACTTAAGCGCATCAGTGTTCAGTGTACTCGTATACTCGCACTGGTTCTCGTGTACGTATGTATTTCCTTATTCGTTTCGAATTAGGTTGCATGAAGATGCATTAAACCGTTCGCAAGGCTGGCGTGTAGTTGTATACACATTTGGCTGCAGATGATTCGACAACACTGTGTGTAGTTGTAGTCATATTGACAAACGAGTTAAATGAAGTGAAGTGACTGCACGAAAAGGAAAAATCATCACGATATAACGCTAATAAAAGTGGCACAAGCAATTACTGTTGGATGTTGAGCCACCATCAGCCATCAACCGCAAGAGTGTATGCGGAGAAAGCTTGAATTGAAATTGTCTGCAATTTTTTAGTACGTTATGCGCACGGACACGGAGCGCAGCATATGCAATGTCAATAGGTTACGTCAGTGAGCACTGTGAGTGCGGCATAGGAATGTGTTTACATAGAGATAAGGAGGAGTGTTTTTTAGCGACCCCTCACGATTTTTGAAGGCGATGCGTGTATTTGTCACCGATTAGACAATAGATAGCGAATGAGCTTCAAATTTTGTAAACCTGTGAGGGGCAGCTGTTTTTAATGTTGATTGGCCAGTCTCTGGAATGAGTTTTCATTTCTACCACACCACTGACAAGTCTTGGAGCGATTTTGTTTCGGTTTTTCAGGCCTGGAAGTAATTACCACTAATTTTTAATGAAAATGTGACAAAATCTTGAAGTGCGTAGAAGAAACTCGTGGTATTCAGAGGAAGGAAGATACAACTCGCTAGCTTTTCTAAAAATAAGTCTGTACCTCATACAAAAATGGGTAACGAACCCACCTAGCCCAAGAAATTCATGCGCCTTCTCGGAGGCACAGCTTATTTGGGAATAACAGGCAGGAGCACACATACTCGCAATATTGAAAGATCCAGCGTCCTCAAAGATAAGTTATCTGTCTCTAGCAGAGAGTTTCTTTGCCCATGGTTCTCTCTATCAAGCACAGGCAATGGCTCAAATTTGGCTTCAATTAGTAAATAGAGCTCGTCGCCAAAAATCGTCACATATCCTTTAAGCCCGAGAGGAACATAGTGCCGAAACAAACCCCTCCCATCTTGTGCAATTTGCAGCTAAATATTTAAACTGTGTCCTCGTTTTGCTTTAGGTCGCTGAGACTTTGCCTTCCAATCAGCCCAAACCTGCAATTTGGTTTCCGTATTGTGTGGCTAACCCGGGGTCATTTACGCTGACTTAGCTTGACATCCAACAGCTTTTAACTCATTTCATGGCACTGTTCCTGGTTGCAAATTATTTATGCGGCCTGCTCCTCCTGCTTTTTTCTAAGACTTCTCAGGTAAGACAGAAGAAAAGACCCATTACACGGACTTGTTGCACCAACAAAAAAAAAAAAAAAATAGATGGCGCAATAGGTCCGGAGGGACCCTAGGCCTAGCTTCTCACAACCATTCGTTTTATGTGAGTTTTTCAAGTTTGAAACGAATGGAAGGGATCTACAATTTTATGCCGATCCAAACGGCTAATTGAGAAGCTCTTTCAAGACAGTTATACTCGCGGAAAACGAACGCGAGTCGGAATTTGGGTTTTTGCGGGATTCTAACCTTTACCCCTCGCTTAGTAGCCACTGCGCCTTTAACTGAGTATTAAAAGTGATTTACTCCGCACACTTTTGAAATCGCTTCCTGTAGGGGTTGACATGTATTTCCATCGGAGGGCTACCACTTATAAGAATTTAAGTGCAGAAGTAACACCTTCCTGGTAGCATCTCCGGGGTGCTGTTGAAGTTATAGGTTCAGCTTTCGTACAACCAACCAGCTTCAAGATTTGAAAAGGACATCCGTACAATCAACGCGAAATTTCATTTAGCTGTTCTGTTCAATTTATTTTCGATAAACGCATCACCTTCTGGTTTAGATGAAAGTAGCAGTAAGCTAAACAAGCAGTGACTGTCAGTATCGCAAACGATCTCCAGTTTCACCGTGGAGCCTGCGTAGCTGGGCATCCTTTCAACTTGACGAAATGAACTTTTATTATTTCACCTGACAAAGTTACAGTTCGTATTTTGGAAGCATTGATGAGATGTACATTTGTTAACTCAACAACCGGACTATAGTCAAAGGGAAGCCTGTTACTAACATTGTATGGCTGGTTAACTTGGCAGCCGACGTCATTATTGGGCCATTTTGTACCCAAAGTAGAATCTTTTTAACAGAAATTGACGAATTTAAATTGTGTGAGCTCTGTTTTGGCAGATTAAGGATATGTGTCGCACAAGGAGTCTTTTTCAAGAGGTTTATTTTTGGAATTTGAACCTTTCTTCTACGGGCCACCATTTGATCGATTTTATGGCAACAACTCTCGAACCATTTTTGACATAAACAGCTTTTCAAACCGTCGAAAATGTACCCAAAAATTGGGTTAACCAGGTTGAGCTATGGCACTCATTGAAATTACGTAAAGAGTGTTTTTTTAGAGGTTTATTTTTGGAATTTGAACCTTTCTTCTACGGGCCACCATTTGATCGATTTTATGGCAACAACTCTAGCACGATATAGGACATAAACAGCTTTTCAAACCGTCGAAAATGTACCAAAAAATTGGGTTAACCAGGGTGAGCTATGGCACTCATTGAAATTACTTAAAGAGTGCTTTTTTAGAGGTTTATTTTTAGAATGTGCACCATTTTTTAGAAAAACCCAATTTGACAACTGACAGGTGATTGATTTTACCATGATTAGGCCCGCGTTTCTCGTTTTGCAAGTCAGTAAACCCCCTCAATCATATCAACTGACAAAAATACAATTTTCTTTCAAACAATGCCAATACCATGGGCGTTTCCACGGTCTGTATGTATTTTATTTCCTGTTTTCTACCCCTATTAACAAAAAACACCATTCCCCTTGTCTATGCTGACAGGTAGGTAGGGTAGGGCCTACTCTTTTCAATGAACCAGCGCTTTAAATTTTCTATTTCAAATATAAAAATCCACCCTAAGCTTCCTATAATACCCACGAAAACCCCCAGCATATACCCTTGTGGAACTTTTTAATTAATTGGCTTAGTGAATACCTAAACTGACAAAACTCAAAAATATAAAAAATTTTGTTAAAGTTCAACCCAATTTCACGTCAAAAACTTAAACGAACAATTTTCAGCACCCATATCACGCTGTGAATCATTCGAACGCTTTAAATGCCAGTTAAATACATTTATAGGTGGGTAGGGGAAAAAAACCCACCTCATTAGTCCAACACCAATCCCGTGACCACAGCACCGTTTAACCCGGCCACAACTGGTGAGGTGTGCAGCCGTCAGCCGACAGCTAATGGATAATTCAAAAGAATCCCCGCACAAGCTTTGTTGCTGTTGCTAAAAATATGCGTGTTCAGTTCTACATATTTTCCCAAACTATTTCTCACAAAAGAATCTACCCAATGTCGCAGAGCAAACCTTTTCCATTAATTATGCGATATATCCACCGCACTGATTTCACTTAGGGCCATTTCATTTGCATAACTTTTGTTGAGTTTATATAACCATTAAACCCTTATCTAAATAAAAATAGATTCATATGTTGCCCTCCCACTGAACTACATAATACATCCTCGAAAATGTTAAGGTAGGTATAGCGCGCCCTTATACCCATCCACAAAGGTAGTTGGTAGATTATTTCGTTTTTATTTACAGGCATAAAGCAAGCACTCTTACTCCAATCGAATCCTCATTCTCACATGTGAAGCTATACATTCAAGTGAAGTGAAAAGTTAAACCAGACATAAACGTGTTTTCTACGTCCAGCGAAACATTTGCCCTGGCATTTCTGGTACCACCACCAGGAAGAGGATAGAGGGAACGCAATTACGATTTTTAATTGCTCTCCAGGTGTTGTAGCTATGCCCTCATTAGTAACTTTTTAATAGGAGAAAATTACACAACTGAAATTATTTCACTAGAAGAAGTAGCTGGCTGTGTACGTGAAGAAAGAACTACAACACTAGGAAGGGAGGACGCTTTCAAAATTGTGCTCATTTACACAGCTTAATATAATTTAACATGATATTTTATTTTTAACCCTTACGCTATTATATAGAGTGCTGTATGTGTGTAGTGTACCAACATCCAACCGACATTTTTAGGGACAATACGAAACAAAAAGCTCAGGTGGCAAACGGATGTCTCTTTTACCAGTTTTGTCTGTGTATTCAACGAAAGTTTGGAACACGCACATTTTTTATATTTTGTACAGGATGTTGAAGGGGTGTCTCGTGTAGTGAATCTAATTAGCTGAACAAAAAATACCCACGATGGATGAGTGAATATTAGAATAGGGCTTAAAGTTCAATTTATCTGACTATTTGAGAATAGGATGGAATGGAATATATTGAAGGACATTTGGGGCATGAACATTATTTATAAAGAGGGCCAAGGAAAATTGTGACGCAGACAAGTTGCCATTTTGTAGGGATGGGATGGTTAAGTACCCAATTTGATGGGTCGCCATCATAAAATTGGAAGTATAGACGTCAGCTTGGTACGCACTTACGTTCCCACAGAGGGAAAGAATCCATACGAGTTCCTCGATAAAAGAAACGAACAAAGTTCTGAGTACTAGGTACCTATGTATTGCGGTAAAATCGTCCTTTAAAGTGTGACACCAAAATAGAAAAAAGAAGCCATCTTTGAGTACAATCGCAAAGTATATACTCGTAGTCTATGTGACAACAGATTTGGACATGGGCACGGATTTAGGCACAAATGACATTGCTGTGGGTCCGAAATTTACTGTAACTAGAACCACGGCTTTCTCAACTCATTATTCATGAAGCAATACGGCTCTTAGTAGATCACTAAGTCGTCAACTTAGGCCCCAGTTATAGCCATACGTAAAACAAAACGGTACAAATTTTCTTTTGCTTTTTTTGACCACTTAAGCTTGATGGTGGAACTTAATTTTGGTTTAAGACCAAGCTTATGAATTATAAAATTAGTTTATCAAACAAAAATAAGCAAATGATTTTTAAATTTAATAGAAAAATAATTTTTCCGTACGAAAAACTTTTTCCGATCTACTTTCCAGTCAATTTCACAAACAAAAAAAAAAAAATCATTCCACTGCAATATTTCATTTCATAACTGTACTATCTGTCAGAAAAATGTTTTTTTTTTTTCTGATGGATTCCAATCAGTTGTTGGTTTGTTGTAATTATTTTCGTAGGGAAAAATTAGTCTGCCAGAATTTTTGATATGACCGCCTAAACGTAAAAAAAGAACTCGTTTTCACACTGTTCCAATTTTTTCGGTTGCATTCTTCGTATGACTATAACTGAGGCCGAAAGTGATCGACCCCAGAAACTTCTCTGATATCGCATAACCAAACTTTTTCTCAAGCTTTTAGTACAATACGGGGATAAAAATTCACATTTTTGCGGTGATTGCCCGTCTTTTGGAACCCTCATAAGTCATGCTGTTAAAAATATGTCAAAAATTTCTCATGTCACCTGAGACAGCCCGAAGTAATAAAATATTCTTTGTTACAGGAAAATTAGCTGCTTGTGAATTTTACAAGGCGCTCTTCAAAAAGAGATAAATTTGGACATTCATACGGCGATGGTCCGTCTCTTGGAACCCTCTTAAGGCATGCTGTCAAAAATATGTTAAAAGTAATGTCGTTTTCCATTGGGATTTTCAGATTTTGCTCTCATATTTCAGATTTTTCGTGCCCAATGGAACATAAAACGAGATTTTTCTTTCTTTACATTTGTGGTGGTGTGTGTTTTAAAAGTCAGCTGTTTTTAAATTGTAATTTGTGTTTATAAAAATCCATTCAATTTTTGTTGGTATAAATTGCAGCGGCCAAATGTAATTTTGTTCTCTATTTTTAAAAGGCTTGTCGCCTAAAAACGTAAATAAACACAATTTAAAGTTTGACAAATGAAAAATGTTTTGGCGTTAGTGTAAGTAGGTGTAAATCTCGCTCAGAAATCGAGATTAAAAAAATTGATCTGACTCTGAAAAAAGCGTTTTAAAGTCTGTAGTTCAATTAGGAGATAAAGTTGGACATGCTTACGATGGAGGTTTTGTCTATTATAACTCTCTGAAGGCATGTTAGTCAAAAGAAGCGATAATACCTTAGACGTGGCGATGTTATTAATAATTCTATTTTACTGGAAAAATTTATATTATTACATTTTACACTGCAACCTTCTAAAGACCGTAGTTCCAAAAAGGGGTGAAAGTCTCACATCATACAGAGAGGGTTTACCTATTGAAAGCCTCTCAAAAAAGCTAGCTTAAAAAAGGCTTCTTACATAACGCGATGTGATAGAATAAATTATTCTATGTTTCTATGTTAGAGGAACATTTTTGGACTTTAGATGGCGATCTTCTGAAGCCTGTAGTGCTTTAAAGGGGATAAACTAGAGCATCGATTGGGTGGAGTCTTATCTACTGCAACCTTCTGAAGGACCGCTGGCTTAGAAAAGGCTTACAACCTACTGCGACGTGGTCCATAAATTATTCTATGTTTTTATGTTAGAAGAACATTTTTGGACTTTAGATGGCGATCTTCTGAAGCTTGTAGTTCTTTAAAGGGGATAAACTTCAGCATCGATTGGGTGGAGTCGTATCTACTGCAACCTTCTGAAGCTGGCTTAAAAAAGGCTTATAACTTTCTGCAACGTGGTTACATAAATTATTCCATGTTTTGTTCTATATTTATCACAGGAAATAATGATATTTTGGGGTTCAAAACGGCGTTTTTCGAAAGCTTGTAGTTCAACTAGGGATAAAATCCGACTCTCGTACCAAAGATTTTTCAATTGGTAGGTACTTTCTGCAAACTTCGGCTTCTAAAAGGCTTAAAGCCTTAGGCAGTGTAATGTAGTAAATAATAGGATTGTGGTATACCTTTCTGACATACATTCCAGCTACTTATTATAAAACGATGGGATTTCGAAAAAAAAATTAGACTCATTTACAATTTTATTACCTACTTGGTAGACTACGTGCCTGGAGCTCTCCACTAAACACGCATTTGCAAAATGACTTCAAATCAAATTTTCCATGCCTATACAATTAAATCTCCTGAGTATGGCCTTAAACACATTTCTTTATCTCTCCCTAACAGCTTTTCCCCACTTGGAATTGAAAATCAATAATTCAGGGGCTGTTCTCCTTCAAGTGCGAATCGTTTTAAACTCCAGCGGTTGCCGCACATTCATCAATAAATTGGTTTTAAATTATAATTTCGTGATAAATCTTTTTGCACTGAATTTCTGATGTAAAATAAATGTATACACACACACCCGTATCGTATTTGTTATACATTTTTAAAAAAGGTTTTATTTATACTCGCCACTCGGAAGGCAAAGATTTGAGGTGTGATGTAGAAAGCGTCTGAAATTAGCATTTGCGGTTGATTTACCGAAACCGAAATAAATCGTAGATCCATTGGTTGGATGAATATCCTTTTTTATTGCTTTGTAACCCTTTTCATTCTTTGTCTTACAGGACAGACATATAACACGGCGAGGCGACACAGAACCGATAGTTGATCCATCACAAGATTACATTTTAATTCTGGGCTATGAGAATACCACGCACACAGTATTACGTTTTCGCAGAAAATTGGACACGTGTGATTCGGCACATGATATACCAATAACTGTAAGTAATTTTTTTTTTGTCTTTTCCTTTTGCAGATATAATCACAGCCCACACATTTTGTTGCGGTTATAATTTTAGATCTGGATCAAGTTTGTTACATGTCTCATGAATATTTCTTTTCACTAATTCCAGGATGACACAATGAGGATTGTGTACATGTACAGTGATACCGATCCCACGTACGGATCTATGGGACCCGGTGCGTTGCCTGAAATCGCGGGCGCATTTCGAGCCTACAGGCCACTAATGCTGACGCAAAAAGCTCAGCCTATGACTCAAAGAGATGACAGAGTTAGGGTGCTGGAACTTCGCAATGAGGACGTAGAACTGCCCAGTGGTGACGACACGCTTTACTGGTGTAAAATGTTCAAGCTCGAGGACATCAATCGGAAGCATCATTTAATTCGAGTAAGGGCAACTTTCCTTTTAATTCATGCACAAACAGAAAGCTTTAATCAATTTAATTTGCAGTATGAGCCAATCCTCGATTCATCGTCCAGCATACAGTACCTTCAGCATGTGACGTTACATGAGTGTCAAGGTACACACTCAGACCTTGAACTGATGGCTCGCGAACAGGGCAGACAATGCCTGGGAGCAAGAGACATGCCATTGGCTTGTAATGCGATAGTAGCTTCATGGTCACGGGGATCTGAGGTGAGCTTGTTCTATATATGATTGTCATATATTTTTATGCTAATCCACGTAATTTTTCTGTAGGGCTTTTCATTCCCTGATGAGGCTGGCTATCCAATCGACTCCCGCCAGGCAAAGTACTTTCTAATGGAGACTCATTACAGTAATTTGCAGCCGGACTTTACGCAATTACAAACGAAGCAAATGGCCGATAACTCCGGACTGAAGATTTATTTTACCCATGTCCTGCGGCCCAACGACGCTGGTGTTTTATCCATCGGTAACTCAACTACTCACTTATGTCTATGAATTGTATTTCCAACTGCCTCTTGTTTTAGGAATGGATCCAAATTGGCGACATATTATTCCACCTGGCCAGAGGCATGTACTTTCCGAGGGCCAGTGCATAGAAAATTGCACAAATTATGCATTTCCCCCGCAAGGCATTAACATATTTGCCGTCATGATGCGAACCCATCAAATAGGCAGGCAAATCAAACTTCGACAGGTAGGAAATTGGATTTCCCCTCTCTCTATAAAATATGTTTAATCATATTAATTTGTTTCCAGATACGAAGAACCGAAGAACTTCCACCAATTGCTCAAGATAGTAACATTGACTCAGACTATCAGGATTTCAGACGTCTATCGAAATCAGTCCGCTCGATGCCCGGGGATAGATTGATTGTCGAGTGTATTTACGATAGCTCCTCCAGGAAGGCTATTACTTTGGGTAAATATTTCATAATTAGTTCGCTGTAGTCATTATAAATTTTATCTCATGTGTATGTTCAAATTACTAATGGAATTTTTGTACTTTTAGGTGGCCTTACCATGAAGGAAGAAAGCTGTACTGTGTTGACGCTTTACTATCCGCGGCAGAAAAAACTAACAACGTGTCATTCCCTACCGAGCCTTCCAACAGTGCTGCATTCCTTGGGCATTGAACAACTAGCTACGTAAGTAACTATGTACCTATCCAAGCGGCTTTTTTTTATGCATATTTTTAATTGCAAACAAACTGGGATATTGCTTTTATTAACTACTGTTGTTAATTGGGAAAATATTTAGCTTTGTTATTGAAGTGGGCCTACCTCATGCTGCACATGAATATAAACTGCGATGGCATGTAAGGATAACATAAACAAATAACATTATAACAAAAGAATTGTATTTACACCACGAGCACAAACATGCCACCTATTCTTTGTAAGCCATCTATTGATGAGGTAAAAGAGTTGCGCGTTGCAATTATGGGTTTTGAGAAGGGCGCCCTGATTCCCGCGGGGACGCAGATAGTAAGGGATGAAGCTTATGTTTGGTCAAACGATTCACTTTGAGTCACAAGAAGATAGTCGTTTGCGAACGCACGTTTTATAGTCGTCGTGCAGAGGACTTTTAGTCGCTCGTTCTTCTCGACAGTTATACATACTTACGCATAACATTATTTTCAATACGTCTGTCATATACTTGTACTAAGATTGCAATACATATGTAATACATGTATTTTTTTTCTTGCAGAGATTCGAATCCCGTGTTGATATCGTCACCACCGGAATTGGCGGGTATGACACTGGAATCCCGTCTCGTGTCTTATGATTGGGAAAATCAATTTGACAAATTCCAACAAGCAACCAGGCGCGGCTCCTTCAAACCTCTCTGTTGGGGAGCTAAAAATCATTTCATACCGGTAAGTTCTCATAGTTGGTTTAGCATTTAAATTGACTAAAAACGGCACGAGTGGGTTGCATAAAACTTTTAAACTCATTTCTCTACAAGAATTACAAGAAAAGAGACAATTGGAAAAATAACGAGTAGCAAAGTAACGAGCAGCTCCCTTTCTTATGTCGAAACAGTACAAAACAGACATTTTACTTATACTTGATTTCAAGAAAAGTAGGTGAATCGACCTGTTGTTTTTCACTGCATGCAGAGTTTGAGTAACAAGTACTCGCTACTCGTTATTTTGCGAACTTTATCCTTTCCTGTCATTTATAATGAGAACGTCTACAGGTTTTGTGTGAATACGATCGATTTATATTAGCAATGTGTTTTTTGAGGCGGTTTTATCTCAAACCTCTCGTTTAATAGTCTATCTAACAAACAAACTATATAGGTACTGACAGCTTTATGCCGCATTTACACCATCACACATTCCTGACACGGAAAATTAAAGGAATGCCCAATATTTAAGCTGAAATTAACAGCATTAACTTATAGGTACGCAAAAAAACGTGACACGTAGTTTGGTCCACTGACGATCTACAAAAAAGCGGAAAGGGCGTCAGATCTAGCGGAATTTCAGGTCTGACAGCGCGTAAAAAACAGCGCAAAATGAAATATACCAGAAACTTCGTAGGTATTTTGTTAATTTGTCCTTTGACAATCACTGAATGCGTCCATCCTCAAATGTGCACTAAATTATATATTTACTAGCTGACCCGGCAAACTTCGTTCCGCCCAAATTTGTTAATGTAGGTAATGAAAATAATAATTCCGAGCATGCACAATGCGCTTGCTAATTTATGTAATTCGGCCAATTGAAATGCTTCATTCAAAAGTTATATTAAATGCAATAGAAATAAATGACGTATAGCAATGTTGGTTTGTTTCAATCAAAACGCAATGATTTTGACGTTTCGGACAACCTTCCGCTTTTCACTAAATTGACCATGTGAGAAACATGGTAATTCAAGATTGATACTACAAATGCACAAACATCCATCGATTATACTTGCAACAAATTATTTGTCACAGTGAAAGCGAGACGCACAGGTAATTTAAGTCGCTTAAATACGAATGGCAAATCGTTCTAAATAAGCGGAATCTGCGGAATGAGAGTGTTTGTTTTTGGATATTCCACTCAAAATCGTCACTTGCATGACATTTGGTTTGGGATCCTTCACCACCAAATCAAACGCGTTATGTTACAAAGTCTCGGTGCATTGAGGTTGCGCAACAAAATTATAAATGAGCCCGCTTTCAATATTGTATAGACGTAAGCCCGTTTTGTTTCCACGACAAAAAGTAGTATGTGTCCTTCCTTGGGCCGCTGCGAATTTAAACCAAAAATCATAAAAATTGAAGGATTGGTTCCCGAGTTATGAGTGCGCACAGTCAGTCAGTCAGTCTTTTTTATATGTAGCTGTACCCACCCGGCTTTGCTCATACATTTCGTATTAAGTTCTGCTCACATTTAGCAAAGTCCTTTACTTGGACAATGTCCATTAATCGTTTCAATGCTTCCACAACCCGTTCTCCTATCCCGCTTATGTTTTGCAAAATATCATCTATAGGGTCCGAAACAATAGTATAAGTATTTCAATCTCAATCCACAAATTTCAATCAACTCGGTAAAGCTGTTTCGAAAATCGGCAACAGCGCCACCTATCAGGTCCAAAAGTATCCTATCCTTCAAGTGGGAACGAAGAATATACATCCACAAAAATTCATTGAAATCGGTTGAGCAGGACCTATCGGGTCCAAAAGTTTATCTTTTAAGACTGCCTAAGCATGAAATACACCAACACGAACAAAACAAAAGAAGAATCATACAATTTGGCCCAGTAAGAACATTTTTCGTGGTTATGTTATTTGTGCCGGAATTCGAATGGAAATGTTACTTACCTATTTAAAATTGATTAAAAACTAATTTGGAGTTTTCGTCGAACAATTGTACAGCTAAATGATATATGAATTACTGAAATGTAAAATTCAAAAAAGTATAGACAACTAACGCCAATTATATTATTACAACTAAATTTAATGTTTTTGATACAAAATTGATATGCAGGGAAATCTTACTTGTCGTAAATATCTCCCAGCGCCACCTATCGGGTCCAAATTTTGGCAAAAGCTTTCTATTTTCTTAAGTGTTATATGGTGTAAATTTGAGCCAAATCGGTCCATAAATAATAATTTTCAAAAAAGCGACCCCAGCGCCCCCTATAGGGTCTAAAATAAACATAAACCATCCGGAGCACCACACAAACATATGGTGTGAATATAAGGGGGATAGCTTCAGTGGTTCAGCCGTTATCGTCGGTCATACATACGCACGAACGTTTTTATATATTAAGATTTTAATGAAAGTGTAACTAAACCTACATAAGTAGGTAAGGGATTTATTTTTTTAAGCAGACGAAATCGACAGCGAAGACGAAGACTGGATCTTTATGGCAGCACTGGTTTGGTCGGCCATCTTGTTTACGCGTGGTAGGAATTATAGGAAAGCTCCGCATGTTGGCATTTTTATAGCAATGGTTACCGAATTTCCGCGTTCCTATGAAACAAAATGGCTTCCGGAAGTAATGAATGGACAACTATTTATTTATTTCGTATAAAGGATTCATGAATTGTTGGTTTAATTAAATGAAGCTAACTAACACTCTCATTTCACATGTTTTAAGTCGGAAATAGAAATGTTTTCAAGTGATTGCAGAAATATTGGTCGCCCGAACTTGTGCTAATTTCCGCTTTACGTATCTATAATTATGGGTAGAACATCCATGACACCTTAGGCATCTGATTTGTGATCTCATTCTTAATCCTTTATAAGCATTGACAGCGGATGAACGAATTGCTCTGACTCGTGCAAAAATGTGCTTTCGTGATGGTGTAAATGAAGTTTTATTCAACCCTGTATTGGCCCACGTTACCTTTAAGTTTCTATAAATTTTTAAAATAAAATTTTACATATTTTCGTTAACAGGGATCCGAATACCTCGAAGGATACAACATGAATATAACAAAAACATGGAACAAACCGCGTCGTTGCAAGCCAAAGCGCTTATTTGTAACAGAAACAATTCCAGAGCTAGAATTGCCCGTTCTACACGAACTGGATAATAACAATATCATTGAAGGTGCAGCAAGAAGTAGTCGCAGTTCTGCTACCGAAACGATAGGACTAAGTAGAGCTCAAGGATTTAGTAGAACATTCACGACAACCTTCTGGTATACGAGTATAGTAATAATTTTGAAACGACTGAGTAGGGAGTCATTGACGTGAGACTGGTTTAGTTGTTATTATTAATGTGTATTAGGTATTCGTTATTATTCAAACTGTGTTGTTTTTCTTTGGATTTTCATTTTAAAATATGTTTTTCTTTCTATGATGCGAAAGAAAATGCATACCTAAAAGAAAAGAAAAAAAAAATAGAATTTTTTCAGTATAATGTATGATCAACTATTTTTGCGTAGAAATACAATATTTTGTAGATCTAGATTAGCATTTACATAGAATACATCATAATGGATAAAAGGCAAGTAACGTACGAGTAGTTGTATAGTTTTTTAAGCTAATAATAGTTAAGTCCATGGGGCTACACGTGTAGATAGTTGAACTGCGTAAATGTGAGTAGATCGAATGATAGTGAGAGGCATTTTGATTCAAGTTTTACGGTGCATGCAATATATATTAATAAATAGTAGTAAAAAAAAAAGATTTTCTTCGATACCTAGACCTTAGAAGGTATAACAGTAAGGTCCGTAAATATCCCACGTCGAACTGAATAACATCTTTTGAGCGAATGAGTGCAGATCTAGTTTTGGGAATTTTTTCGTTTGTGCTGCGTAGTGTTCTGTTAACTGGCGCCCAATCTGAGTTTGAATATTTTCAAGCAGATTTTTTTTGTAAGTGGAGAACTTTAATGTTACTTTAAAGATTAACCCCCGTATTAATAAACACTGTGTAAAAGTTTTCAACTTGTTACTCAGCAGTTATGTCAAATTTTTGTATGCTATCTGACGTTTGCTAACTAACTTAGGTACTTATGCACATTTTTTTTATTAATAAGGGGGTAAACAAATAGATTTTTTGGTTTGAAGAAACAACAATTGCTGTATCGCTTCTGAATTAGCATCTAAAAGTTTGACAGCCATCTGTCAGTGATAACAATTTCCTGGTATTTTTGTGTAGGCAAGAAGTTTCTTGTCCCTTTTTTTGTGGCTGTCTTCTGACGAACTTTTGCGCAGATACGATACCTGAATATGAACAGATTAAAAGAAAATATTCGAATCAGTATTATTTGATGGGCTGTCAAAATGACACATGAGACGTATTTCTTTTAAAATAGTTTTGTCCAACAGTTTAAGCGTACCTCCTGAGTCATTGCATTCACAGACTGATACAGGAAAGTCTGGGCGTTAATTGCAAATGTCTTAAATCTCTTTTTCTTGGAAAAAAAAAAAAAAAAATTGGTCCAGGTACTGAGCTACTGCAACCGCACTTTATTGTATTGTACATTATTAGCTGGGAAATATAGTTTCCGTTTAATTACCATACACGAAATTAAAGCTCTTGTCTATATTTTTCGACTACGACTACGAATGACAACTGAAAACACAATGTTCGCGTGACCAACCGAGGGCAATCAAAATTACGACATACGACTGCCGCCTGCTGTTAGATTGTGTCCAGTGGGTGGATCCGCTGTTCCAGGTGGCTAATGTATAATTATTGATGAAACGTTAAGAATGATTAGCGTCTCTACTGCAGAAAAGAAAAAGGTGGGTTAGTGCGGCAAATTGTTTCTGAAGAATGTGAATAGCTCAGAACTCGTGCAAATAATTTAGTCCCTACCTTAGGTTATCAGCGGGACAGTCTTTTGCTTTTCGATCTCTAACTACTAAGAAATTAAAGGAACAAGAATATAAAATGTTTGTAAGTCGCTCATCTACTTTTCTCTAAAATACTCCGCAGCGAAAATGACAGGAGCCTTCCACACATTTCCCTAATGAAATCCAACTCTGCAACCACCTCATTCCCCTTCTGCGTGCATCATTTACGGACTTCTTAATTTGGGCTCAAGTCCTTTCAAATTATTTTCACAAAAAAAAAGGCGCCTAAACTTTCGATATACTCTCGCTTCAACGATAAAAAAATCAGTAGTTTTTAGAGCTCGAAGTTTTTTATACCAAAAATGAATATATATTGAAAAAAATATATATAAATGTATGGAGAAAAGAAAACACAAGAACAGAAGCAACCAATAAATATTTATGTATACATAACGAGATGAATAATGTGAAAACGATAAACTTAAACTGGCCAGTTAAAGATATGCTTTACAAACCTGCAATCCGATTAAATAACTTTAGTTAAAAAATAGCTTTACGAAAAAGGCATTGTAATTTTTACTTACCAGCAGCAAAGTGTAAACAAATTGTAAAAGTTATCGCAAAATCAAAGTGGAGGAACCTATTTTTCTATGCAGATCTTTTGTTGTTGAGTCTGAGTAACTTTGTTTGAAATTTAATTCTATAAAACAAAAACAAAAAGATATCTATAGCAATTTGTGAAAAGGTATACATATAGTAGAGCAGTTGTAGAAAATACAGGAACCTATATTTATAAATATATATATCGTTTACTATTTTTAGTACCTAATATACTTTGGTAGGTGCGAAGATATCAAATATAGTATATAAATATACCTATATACACTTGGTGAACAAACATAATAATGTGAAAATAAAGCAATAAAACAGTAGAAAGTCTTAAGTAAATATGAATTAATAATTAATCTGTTTAGTTGGAAAAAAAAAAAACAAAAAAACAAAATTACACGAATCAACTATATAGAAATAAATAAAATAATCAATCGTAAATGTGTGTGAACAAATTGTATTAGAGGAAGTTTACAAAAGTATCCTCCTGTTCCTCCCGTGTCCTCAATCTTTTACTACGTAAAAGCCTTCGTGGATCAAATCACGAACTCCACACTGTCCTCAGTATCTCTATCTGTTTATTTATTGTATATAGTGCGATTTCTTTTTATCCTATTTCTAATTTCCGTCTCAATATTATTTAAAAAATCAAAATGAAAAAAAAAAAGAAAAGAAAACCAGTAGTATTATGTAGATATTCCTTTGTTGTTGAATAGTGATCTTATTTGTATTATATGTATTGAGTTGAATTATAATTAAATTAGTAATTTAGCAACTAAGAACAGGTGCAAGCCAGTAAATTGTAAGCAACTAAAATTTGAAGCCATGATATTTATGTCGAAGAACAAATCACATTTTATATTTTGTAAATATTTTTAGTTGTAAAACGAGAAAAGTAAAAAAGAAACAAGCAAATAAGAAAAAAATAAAAAACAAAACTGAAATATGAAAATAAAATGGAAACCCAATTTTTAGAAAAGAATTACCATTTGTTTTACTGAGCTGTTGGAAAATGATCAATCTTACTTTGATGTCATGCGGTAAGTAGAAGTTTGGATAGTAAAACCGTCTTGCATACAATTTCTGTAAACGTGTTCCAGGAAAGTCAACCATCGACCAAATATTCACACTGCGACAGTGATCTTGGAGAAAACCGAGGAACTTCAAATCAATACCCATCGATTTCAAGGCCGCCTATGACAGCATTTATAGGGAAGAGCTATACAGAGCAATGTTTAATTATGGCATCCCAGCCAAACTCGTCCGTTTGCGGGATGACGATGGAGAATGCACGCTGCTCCATCAAGGTCGGTAAAGAACTCACCGTTTGGCTTGTATTAAGCCAAATATATGGGGGTATTGCCCCCACTGAAATTAGACCTTCGATGTCAAAAAGGTATTTAGACAAAGCGATGCGCTGTCATGTGAATTCTTCAACATCGTTCTTGAAAGAATAGTGCAAAACTCAAACGGCAACACCAGAGGCACGATCTTTCAAAAGTCCATCCAATTACTCGCGTACGCCTACGACATTGACATAATTGGCAGAACGCAGCGTGATGTAAATGGCGCGTTTGTGAGTATGGAGACTAATCAATAAAAAAAAAATGTTTTCCAATACTGTGCCATTAGAGTCACCCTGTGCTGAAGTTGCTGGTGGCAAATTGTCCCGTTTCAAATAAGATGTAGTAGGCGGAGCCACGGATTTTTAAAAGCCGGCTGTGCTTTGTGCTTTCCATGTTTGATCTAACATAAGTCTGCCGCTTTATATTCTGTTCGCCTAGTACAAAAATGAAATCGTCGTCTTGCAATGGTGAATGACAGCGATTTTATTAAACTAGATTTTTTAAATGTGCCCAACCAACAAGTTGAATTACTTTTTGGAACCTTGCTTTTGGTCGTCATGGGTCAGCCTATTGTATTTGGCTGGTTTGTCAGTACAGGCTGGAAGAAATTCTTTACGTTAAGTGGGAACTTTACTTTTCGTACGAACTTTGGTTTCTTGCCTCTACGTCGAAATTGTAGACGTTATTTTATCGAGTAATTCTTTATAGGAGAATCAATAAAAAAAATTGTTTTCCAATACTGTCCCATTAGAGTCATCCTGTTCTGAAGTTGCTGGTGGCAAATTGTCCCGTTTCAAATAAGATGTAGTAGGCGGAGCCACGGATTTTTAAGAGCCGGCTGTGCTTTGTGCTTTCTATGTTTGATCTAAGTCTGCCGCATTATATTCTGTTCGCCTAGTACAAAAATTGAATTGCCGTCTTCCATTTATTATTTGTTCCAATTTTTGAAAAGAGTGAGCACATTTCGTACAAGTGACACGTAGGAAAAGTCACCAATCTAGTCAACTTAAGGATATCGTCGGCTGAGTTCTATCTTGTCCAATGTCCATTTTTAAAATTTTTGGGAAATCGATTTTCAAAGTTTAGGTTCAAAGCTTTTATTCAATTAACTAGATTTCTGTTCTGAAGTAATTTTTTTATGAAAGCTCAAACAATTTTATATTTAATAGTTAAAATATTTTTGTATTTAAAGTTTCTTCTAATTAATTAAAAATAAAAATGTATCACCAAGTCATTTTGGATATTGGACAAAGATGTATGGGATGAGTAAAAGTTAGTTAAAATGTTGGATATTGAACAAAAAGAAGTTAAATTCAACAAGATAGAAAATAAAGAAAACGTAATAAAGAAACCAGTGTTGCAAATAGTAATATTGAACAAAAAGTCTTCCAACTTAACTTTAAAAAAAGTTAAATTAAAGACTTTTCTTTTATTATTCTTTTAATAAAAAAAAATACAAACATTGTTTATGTATAATGCTTTTATTAAAACAAATTCAATTCAAGACATTCATTTCTTTATAAGAAACTAGCTGACCCGGCGAACTCCGTTCCGCCCAAATTCGTTATAATGTAATGAAAATAATATTTCCGAGCATGCACAGCGCATGCTACTTTATGTAATTCCATCAATTTAAATTCTTTATTCAAAAGTTATATTAAATACAATACAAATAACTGAAGTATAGCAATGACGATGTATTTCAATCAAACCGCAATCATTGACGTGTCGGCCACCCTTACACTTTTGCAATAAATTGGTTTGCTCACGTGAGATGTCACATACAATTGACCATGTGGAAAACATGGGAATTCAAAATTGATGCTACAAATATCCAGCGATTATTCTTCCGACTTATTTTTTGTCATAGACGCTTAAATACCAATGACAAATCGTTCTGAATAAGCGGAGTCCGCGATATGACAATGTTTACCTTTTAATTTTCCCCTCAAAATCGTCCTTGCATGACATTTGATTTGAGATTCTTGACAATCATGTCAAACGCGATCCGATACAAAATGTCGATGCATTTAGATTGCTCAACAAAATTATAATTGAGTCGACTTTTAATTTCAAATTGTGAAGCGGTAGGTCCGGAACATCCGAATTAGAAAATTACAAATTTTAAATAATTTTTCTTGTATTGGAAGTGACACTACTACCCGTTTCCTATCCATTCTATTTTTTCCAAAGTGCGGTTCCTTTATCAGGATTGAAGACAAATGTGCGATCTTCTAAGTTCATTTTCTCTACCGCCGTTTTAAACATTGTAATGAAAGCGTTGATTGCATCATATAATGGTTGCAATTATTGTCGAATGATGTTTTTTGTCACTCCTGTTTGCCCTCTGTAACGCCTATTGACTTGATCATCCCCCGACAAAATGAAGTACACCTGCTAATATTGGTGTACGTCCTCATTTACTGGTAAGAAGCTACCCATCCGATAGTAAATCTGTTAATCCGAATAATGGTGGCACACAATTAACATCGCTCCAATATCGAAAAGCAGTTCTCATTACTTGCACTCTCAATTTTCTTGTCTGTTGATCTGATCTTTCCTCTGCTAATTCGGGCTCGGGAGGCGATAAGTACTCAATTCCTTCCATTAAACTGTTAGAAAAGTTATGTAAGTATGGATAACAAAATTATGATCAAAATAAAACCAGACTTTAAACTAAAGACATATTTGAGGAGCACTTAGTCTCTTTGGGGTCCATTTTAAAATTACCGACGTGACACGTGTTTTCCCGATGCCGACGAGATCAAAACTGAATGATTGATACCAACTACTATCTGATTTATTGCATTTGATATTGAACCAGATAGAACGGCAACTTAGTATTGGATAGGTATTCAACAAAAAATACAGGAAATTGGATATCCGCCAAAATAGAAATAATTGATTATTCAAGCCTACTGGACAGAATATCCACTTTAGTGGATATTGAACAAAATATAAAAAATAAAGCGTTTCTCTTTATCGCGTATTGAATCTTGTCCAATATAGCTACTACAAAAATTATTTTTAAAGGTTTATTGAACAATCAATACATTCAAAGTTCTAAGAAAAGTGGTTTATTGAACAAAATAGATCTCTATAACTTGAAAACTAAAATAAATAGAACAAAATGGATTTCACCAAACGAAAGAGGGTCCCCAAATTAGTAAGACTGCGTACTTAACTCAATTTCACAAAAAATGGTCTATTGGACAAGATAGAACTCAGCCGACGATATCTAACTAGATTTTTGGAGGTGCCAATAAGTTAATGGCTTTTCGGAATTCTCTTTTTGGTCGTTATTTGTCAGCCATTTGTATTTGGTTAGTTTGTCAATGTCAGTGTGGATATTTACTTCAAATTTTTATCGAATATTTCCTTAAAGCGGTCTCAAAAATAATTTTCTTTTTTTTCTCACACTATGCCATTAGAGCCACCCTGTTCTGAAGTTGTTAGTTTTTCTGTCCCGTTTCAGAAAAAGTGTGGTAGGCGGAGCCACGGATCGTATTTGCTCTAAGTCTGCCGCATGATATTCTGTGCGCCTGGTACAAAAATTAAATTCTCCTTAATGGTGAAATTTTGTGGTTGTTCGTTATTGGTCAGCCATTTGTTTGCTGCTTTGTGAGTACAAGAAATTCTTCCTCGTAGCAAAAGTCGTTCGAATCGTATAAAATCGGAGAATTTTCCGTTCCGACAGATACCTCGCCGATTAAGTTCTTCTATAAAATGTATAGGTAGGTCTTTAGCCTTTATCTGTATTTCCTCGTTTCATGGATGATGTGCTTACCAAAACTCAGGCCCCATAGGGTGTCATTAGACGCATGTGAGAGTAAGCAACCACGCTTCAAGTTGGTCGGCCATATATCACGTACCTCAACCAAACTCTTCATAGCTCGAATGGGAACGGTACCAAGAGTATTCCTTTAGTCGGGTGCTTATTGAGAAAATGAAGATCTACTAATAATGTATTTATTATTTATTTCTATATTTCTCTTTAAAGGAGCTTATTACGCCAAATTGATTTTAAAGAAATATTCATCTGCACAGTAGTGATTAAATAAGTGTGAAAAATATATGCGATTTTTGTATTAGGGATTACTTCTTCTTAGTTTTATCGGAATCGGCACTCTTTTTATCCTTGTCCTTGTTAAGCGAACCAACAGCATCACGTATGGCCTCAGACTGTGGATCTACTCCGGGTAGATTTTCCAAAACGCTCTATAGATAGACGAGGTTAAAATTCACTTGGACGGTTTTATATTTTCGTACTAACCTGCAAAAATGCTGGATCTCCAATCACTTCGGAGTAGTCTTCATCCACGTCCATGGGAGCAGCTTCATCAGTTTTCGGACGTTTAGCTTGCTGGGTAACAGTGTCATCGGCTAAGGTCGTAAATTGCTTTTATTTTCAATTTATTATATCAATAGAATGGATTTACCGGCATCTTGCATTGACATTTGCATAGCGAATGCAATTTGTTCCTCCTCGGTCATGTTGGCAAAGTCTGGCATATTGTCCTCAGGTTGCTGGGGGGAGAAAAAATGATATTCAAGATTAAAGGTGATAGTGGGTACTCAACAGCAAGCAGACAACATGTGAGATTGTCTTTGAACCTCCAACTTACACTTTCAGTGGACATAGCGATAGCGCGTTGCAACATGGCTTCCTCAGTGCTCGGTTCATCGACGGCTTCACTCTCCGTTGCCGTAGTAGTATTTTCAGTGGTAGTAACCTCAGTAGTTCCAGCAACATTGGAATCAGCCATCGCACGACGCTGTTCGTCTTCTTGGCGTTGACGCTGCTCCTCCATGGAAACTCGCAAGGCGAGTGCCAGTTCCGGATCTTCATTCGGATCGACACCGAATTCGAATCCGGCGCCTCCAAGTCCAGCTCCGCCGAGTCCATCCTCCCCTTGAATAATTGGCGAAGACAACAAAGCATCGGATAATCCAGATCCACGGGGTACACTGACCAAATGCGACCCAGTTCCATCTTTGCCATTGAGAGCGTTTACGAAAGTTGTCAAAAGCTCATTATTGTCGCCATGATCGCCAAAGCTAACTATATCCACGTTAACCTTCTCCTTTTTCAAACGTTTGGCCAGTTTTACTAGTTCCCCCTCCTCATTAGTAACTGGCGAACCGACAAAAACAACAATGCGCATCTTGTGATTTTTCCCTTGCCGATGTTTCAGCACCAACTAAAAACAAAAGAATCATGAATAGTATTCCTGCGTACTTGTAGCTTATCCATACATGAGCTATGCGAATTCCTGTAAGAAGATTAATATCGCCCTTGGGTTGAATCAGATGCATTTTGGAGAAAATGCGACCAACATCACTCGTAAGCGTGGCTAAAACTTCAACCGTGCTGCAATTGAAACAAAAAATTAGTATGAATAGACAAAGAAATATATGTAAGGAAAATACTTTGAGTATGTCATCAAGCCAACATTGTTTTCAGGATTGGAACGGACTTTGGTTAGGCACACCAAGTTTATGCCATCTTTTTGCACATTAAGCCGAGTAGGAAAGTAATCACCATTTCGTTGGTAATCGCTGTTATCAAAACTAAATTAAAAAGAAACACATGAAATTTATTGAAACACGTCAGGTAATTGCAGCAAACATAAAAGTAATAAAATAAACTTCCGGCGGTTTTCAAAGCTAACGAAATATGAGAAACTCCGAAATTTTATTAAATATTTAATGAAAGGGATTAATTTATTTAAAATAATTACCAAATCATTGTACTTTCCAAAACCATTTTTGTATTTTCTGCTTTTTGCTTGTCACTGTTTCACTGTACCGAATTTATAAAAATTGACAATTCGTTTCGTTCAGTGTTTGACAGAAGCTAATACGTTCAGTGAACATCATCCTACCCTAAATGGTACTATTCAGCACTGATTCAGGTTGAGTCATTGCAGGGAACGCGTTTATGGTGTATTGACTAGGTCACACACAAAAGGGAATTACCTTTGATTTTTAATGTGGTATTCGTTTGGGCGCTCTCAGATCACTTTTTTTGCTCTCAGATCAGTTTTTATGTTCGTTTGGTACAAAAAAAAGCAATCTTTTTCAGATTTCAGATCACTTTTGCGAATCTAGATATTTTCTCAGATTTACCAACACAAGTGTGTTTGAGTTTGACAACTGGTGGAGGGCGTTTAGGTTTTCGTGAATTTGTTCTACAGCAAATAAAGGCATTGCATCGGGTGAATCTATTTTTGTAAATTATTTTGTGTATTTTAAACACGTTTTTATTTATTAATTTAGAGGATTACACTCGATTAAAATCTTTATTAATAACTATCAACTTATCCAAGAAAACGACGGCGTCCAACAACTATTTAAATTCCCAACAGCTGTCATCCCACCTTCGTCGTTAAGTTGGGTGCAGCTGTTGTCGTCGAAATGGGTGCGTCTGACAAGTAGTCGTCAATGGGTGCGTCTGGCAAACACCTTCATACGTTGAAAGCACAGATGGCGCTTTTACATAAGTTTACAACTCGGCCAATCTGACAATTGATCGACCTCGAACAAAAGATAAACTAAATACTTATCAATAATCTCTACATATTACTCCAAACTTATATCTACGGCAAGAGGGTCACTTGGACTCTCAATAGAAACAGCCTCTTCATTTCGGTCTAACAACCATTTTCGCATTCTATTCGCCTCAACAACACCATCGTACGGAAGCTGAGTCAACTGGCAGTTTTCAATATCCCGCAATACATATCTGTCATGTCCGAGAATCTTACATACGACATAAGGGCCACGAAATTTCGGCAAAAACTTTTTATTCGTCCCGACGGCAGTATCAACGTTACGCATAACAACAAAATCACCGACTTTATATTCTTTAACTTTTTTACTGTGCCTAAGAAAATAGTCTAAATTATATTTCTGAGACTTATCAATCTCTCCTGAAGCTTCGGCACGAATTTGATCTAAATTACGGCAGCTCTCGGAAGCCATCTTTTCCTCTAGATGTTCCGTCATTTCATCTATTATTTCACCCCTTTGGCTAACACCAAACAATAGCATACTAGGTGAGTTCTTCGTCGTGCTATGAATAGAATTATTAATAGCGTACTCCACCTTTAGTAACTTACTCGACCAATCGGCATGATTTACCGGCTCACTCAATTTTCCCAGCATAGACTTGATAACCCGATTGACTCTTTCGACTTGCCCATTTGCCTGGGGTGAAGCCACGGCAACCTTTACATGTTCTATATTTCGTTTTATTAGAAAGTCCTCAAATTCGAAAGAGGTAAAGCATGTACCTCTATCTGACACAATGCGTCGCGGTCTGCTATAATACTGAAAGTATTTATCTAATGCGGAAATTACTTCTATTGTACTCGTCGAGTTCGTAGGATATAGCTTTACGAATTTTGTAAAAGCATCTATTACTACCAAAATATGCTTCCTTTTCGAACTAAGGGACGGCAAGGGACCAAAGTGATCCACATGAATTGTGTCAAACGGCAGAGGGTTTTTAGGAATATTATACAAGTTCCTCTCGCTAGAACGGACCGGCATAGCGTACATAATGCACTTAATACAATTTTGGATAAATCTTTCAATCTTTCGTCTTATGCTCGGAAACCAGTAATGCATAGCAATCTTATCGTAACATTTCTCCAGCGCCTGATGACCTAGTTTTTCATGAATCAACCGTATAACATTATCTTCCATTTCATTCGGCACGAATAATGCCTTTCTTCCACTTCTCTTCACTCTATATACAAGTCCATCCCTCAATTCAAAGTTTTTGACTTCTTCAACCTCCATTCGATCCCGTAATTCCATAATTATTTTGTCCCGTCCTTGCGCAATTTGGATTTGAAAATCCGTATCATCAACATCCCAAATTGCAGCAACCTGGCACCTGCTAAGGGCATCCACATGTCCCATAGATATACCACTACGATGCTGAATTTTATAATTATAATTTTCAAGTTCTAAGGCCCAGCGGGCAATCCGTGGATTAACTTGTTTCTTTTCTAATGTCATCGTCAGCGAGCTACAATCCGTAACTATTTTGAAGGGTATTCCTTCCAAATATACCCGGAATCGTCTCAAAGCATAAATTATAGCAAGCGTCTCTAGTTCAAAGCTATGATACCTAGATTCGGCAGCGGAAGTTGTCTTAGAAAAGTAAGACACCGGATGAAATTTTCTATCATCTTGCCTTTGAAGCAAGACAGCACCAAAACCAATTGAACTGGCATCACAATGCAGTTCTGTGTCCTTTATAGGACTATAAATAGCCAAAATCGGTGCTTCAATTAGTCTGCATTTTAACTCATTAAAAGCGTCCAAACATGGTTTGTCAAAATCATAGTCGGCATTTTTCTTTAATAAATTTTGCAACGGCTTTGCAATTCGGGAAAATGACGGCACAAATCGTCTGAAATAAGAGAACAACCCAATACAAGAATGCAATTGTTTCTGATTAGTCGGCACTCGATATTCTTTAATAGCGGCAATATGAGAATCACTTGGCGCAATACCTTGCGAAGAAACGGCGTATCCCAAATACTCTATTTCCGTATGACCGAACCGGCATTTCGAGAGATTTAGTTTAAGATTCCGTTGAGTTATACGTCTCAAAACGGTTCTTAGCAATAATTTGTGTTCCTCAAAGTCTGCTGTAGCAATCAATATATCGTCCATATAAGCAACTATTTTACCCGAATCAATTAAATCTCGGAAAATAACATTAATAAACCGCTGAAAAACGGCCGGAGCATTTTTCAACCCGAACGGCATTTTTAAATACTCCCACATGCCATTTGGAGTAACGAACGCAGTAAGAGGAATAGATTCCTCAGAAACCCTAACTTGATGGAATCCGCTTTTCAAATCTAGGAGCGTAAAATATTGTTTTCCTTCAAGATACTCTATACAATCTTCTATAAGCGGCAAAGGTTGATTATCCCTAATGGTTTTTTTATTGAGACCACGATAGTCCACACACATTCGAAGTTCTCCGTTCTTCTTTTTTACTAACACAATAGCAGACGCATACGGCGAGTTACTTTGTCTAATAATACCGTCTTTTTCCAACTGATTCACTATTGCCTGCACTTGAGTTCTTTCAAAGTAAGACAGTCGTCGGGGAGAACAGTGGAACGGAACATTATCAGTCAGATGAATCTTCATTTCATAATCTAACGGTTCTACTTCAATATCTTTCGGCAACACATAAGCATCTATAATTAAACTATTCAGTTCGGCACAGCACAATTTACCCAATTTATGATCAATATTCAAATCTAATTCGTCAGACACAACTTCAATATTAAATATATCCGGCATTTTATAGTACTCGTAATTAGTCTCAGTTGCCTCAACTTCCAATACCATTTCAAATCTTTCTGGTTTATTACCAACTAGCGAACACTTATTCCCGATGAGGCTATATCTATTAAGAGTTGTAAGAAGTTCATTTGGCAAAACAAATTTATTATTTCTATTTATAGCAACCAACTTTTCTTTAGAGTATCTAACCTTTACTCTTGTCAAATGGATACTAAAAGCATACAAAAAATTACGTCCAAAAATAATCGGTAGAGCCATACTTTCATCTGGGACAATATTAATTTTTATCGTCTTTATTTTATTATGAAATTTTGCTTTACATTTCATTTCTCCTAAAACATTTAATTTGTTTCCACCCACCCCGTAAAATGAGGATTTCGGAATTTTCAATCGTCGCAGCAACTTAACCGGGACATACGAAGACTTTATAAAACTAGTTGGGCTGCCCGTATCAAAAAGAGAAAGGAACTTCATGAATTCTACATCTTTTGCCAAATCAACTTCAAAAGCGACACTCACCCAATTTACAGCACCAACTACTTCGCTTAAACTTTCATCGTTATCAGACCCTACTTTCGAAACGGCAGCAACTTGTTGATTACGCTTCGGAACGGCAGCGGCAGACAGCATCTTCTTCGGGTTCGGGCACGTCCTGTGGTCATGTCCCATCTCCCAACATCGGAAACACGACCCATTTCGGCGCAAAGGGTGTGGACAGTATGGTTTAATATGCCCCGTCTGTGAGCAATTAAAGCATAGTACGGCATTTCTATTAACATTCGGCTTGGTTACAGCGGCAGGTTTCGTCGATACGGCATTAGAAATACATCCTGATGTACTCGTAGCACTTTCCATCAAATATTTCTGCTGATAGCGATTAACGAGTTGTTTCAGTTCGTCGATGGTACGAGCACCTAACAGCAGATTAACATTGGATATGTTACTACCCATCCCGTCTATGATGAAGTCAATGATCTCCGTTTCACCAATGTCGGATCGTTTGGCAATCGCCTGCATGTTTAGAATGTAGCAATGCAGCGACTCTTCTTGTTTTTTCCACTTCCTTAGGGCTAGCATTCTGTACACATCCTGGCGAGACACAGCTATGTCGAATTCTTTTAATAGTGCTGCCTTCAGTTCGCTATAATTAAGCGCCACCGTCGAGAGTAGGAACACTTTAGCGGTTCCTATTAGTGAACGTCTCAAGCTCAATAATTTAAACCTTTCATCGGCATTTACCGTCTGCATAATTTCTTCAAAATCACGGAAAAAATGTTTTACCGAATGGCTTACGTCATCGCCATCAAATTTTGGAATGGCGTGCTCAATTTCGCCAAATTCCGATCGTCGTTCGGCAGGAGGGGCGGCATCATTCTCCAACTCTTTAATCTGCTTCCGCAGCTTCAGCACTTCGAGACGCTTACGTAGCTCGCTTAATTCCTCATCCAACGCGGCACTTCTCAGTTCCTCGGCATCGTCGGCTTCGGTATCAACGTCATCGGCAACGTCATCGGCATCGGCATCTTCCTCGCTTGCCGCAGATAAATTGTTGCTTTTGTTGACTTCACTGTGGTGCAGTCTCTTTAACTGGGCCGTGGTAGCTGTTTCGGGGAATTCTACGCCAGCTTCCCTGAGCGCTTCTACCAACTGCTGTTTTGACAAGACACGCGGCATTTTAACACGTTTAATGTAATTATTATCAGAATTTTTAATTAAATTTTATTTTATTTCACAGGCCAGTGATATTCTGACCCCACATCTGAGTTTTAAACACGTTTTTATTTATTAATTTAGAGGATTACACTCGATTAAAATCTTTATTAATAACTATCAACTTATCCAAGAAAACGACGGCGTCCAACAACTATTTAAATTCCCAACAGCTGTCATCCCACCTTCGTCGTTAAGTTGGGTGCAGCTGTTGTCGTCGAAATGGGTGCGTCTGACAAGTAGTCGTCAATGGGTGCGTCTGGCAAACACCTTCATACGTTGAAAGCACAGATGGCGCTTTTACATAAGTTTACAGTATAAATATTTAAAAATCAATCGGGACGCAAATTTCGAATGTTTTAATTTAAAACTTAAGCAGTGAATGGAAAACGGTTTGAAAAGTGTTGAAGGCTACACATATTCGAATCGCACGAATATTATCACAAAAAAGAGCAAGTGACGTTTTTATGTTCGATTAGCCACACGAAATCTGAAATCTGAGAGCGAATCTGAAGAAGCCCAAACGAATACCACATAAGAATATATACTTTTTTTTGGCTTTTTACAAATGATCCATGTGCTTCCAGGCTATTCAACCAATGAGATGTATAGACCAGAGACAATACTGAGACCACCAACTCACAATCCTCTTGCCGCTGGCCCCCTCAGTTTTTTTTTCAAATTCGCCATTTTGTTTTCCTATCGGTGTTATGTCTATTTAGAATCCGTGTGACATGTAAAAACATACAAAAAATATAAATTCAATGCTGCCAACCGCTACCAACCATGGGGGAATGTGATAGAGTTCGAGAATACCACATTTTAAGATAACTGAATGCTATTGGTTGGTTATTATACATTTTTTAAAAACGATTAATATAATTTGTTTAGTTAATAATGCGATCTAAATGAGATGTTTTATATACTAGAAACATATTAGGACAAATATTGTTGTGTATTTTCTGCTTTTGAATATCATTAACTTCGATTTGATGTGTACATTTTTCTTAAATAACTGAAGAAAAATTGCCCAAAATGTTTTTATTTTCATACAACCATTCTACAGTAATCATTTTTCATAAATATTTTCAGCAAAAGTGCACTAATTCCTAAAATAAAATACTATTTACACGAAACGAATGATTTCAAATTTAACTGACAAAATTCTATGAACGCTGGAAGCAACTTTGCCGACAGCGGAAGTGGGACACGCAAGGTGCGAGTGTGTTGGTGAGTGACAGTTGTCAATACGAATTTCTATGTAACAATACTAACGCACTTAGCGTGTACCACCCCATAGAAATATAGCTTGTAGGCAAGTAACGGAAAATCGGCCGAAGTTGGGGGTCTCAGTATTGTCTCTGGTATAGACTATTAATGGAAAAAATACCCCTACGCGGCCGTCCAATATGTTCAAGTAGTTAGATTGGCTTATGGCTCCTATTTATTTTGCTGAAGAACTTACTTCGCCTGTATTTCAAATACGAAAGTCATTATGAAAATCGAAAACTAAAAAACAAATCACCTTTTTTATCTCTAAAATTAAAACCAAATAAATGGATCCAAAACAAATTGAACCTGGAAAACATCCAAATGATCCACTGTGAATTTTCTAGAAATCCATTCGTAATTTTTGTACCTGCCATAGTGACATCCAATGTCAAAATCAACTTCCAGGAAAGTGGTCCGTCTCAACTTGGCATTTAATTCCTCGCAAATTTTTATTGTTTTTACAATTTGTGTGGTTTTCCGCAACAAAAATACTACAAAATAAAACAGTGAATTAAGAACGGTTTGCCGGCATCTTATATCACAGCTCTAGCTGCTCAATAATTGTATTGAATCGTAATATAAATCTTTGCACGTGTCCGCAAGTAGTTTACCTCCAACGAAATGGTAAATGGAGCAATTTATTCATCTCGATTTCAACTAATAAATTGCTTGTACTGTAGGATATTCTTACTAGACCCGCTGAAGAGTTCGGCAATGATGGCCTTGTCGAAGAAATGTGGGCCATGAAGGCAATGGAGCACGCTGAAGTTTATTTCAATGTAAGTACCCAGAGTTCAACTTATTGCGCCTTAGCTTACAGTTTTTATAATCCCAGCTCATATGCAGCATAGATCCGAGAAGTGTACGCTTGTCGCCATTTGATGACATCATTTATACAACATTTCGGCAGGACTTTCCAAATTTGAACATCAAATCCCTTACAGATGATGATCTTAAATCGCCCGAAGAGAAAGTAAAGTGGCGAGCTTTTATTGAAAAGTTTAACAAACTGGAGGACTTCTCATACGGAACTCTACTGCGTGCCGAGTCTGCCGACAAATTCTCACCTGAAAACGCCTTACTTGTAGTTCGTGTGCAATTTTTAGCCATAGAAATAGCGAGGAACCGCGAAGGTTATAACGATCTTGTTAGGCAGCAATTTAAACCGAAAATCTTGCCTACCCCAACAATTACCGAAGGCGATGCGTAGTGTAGTGATACGTTTTGTACTTTAAAATACATATTTATTAATTATAAGAGAACGAGCTGTTTTTTATTTTAATGGTTGTTTTTAGCTGGTCAAACATCCGTAGAGCGGAATGCATTTTCCTATAACTAAACGTAGGCGGAATGTGTGAATCATTCTGGATGAACCGGCATTAAATCATTTCAGTTGGAGACCCATCTCATTATTCAGACGAAGCGGTCATATTTATGGCGGGACATCCCAGGACGTTCCATTGTCCTTTATATTTAAAAGATCCAGTGATAAGTGCTGATCTTTTCTATACAGTCAGAAGTCCCTGATGTAGTTGATAACTTCCTATTAAAGTTTCAAATTAACATTAAACATCCCTGCAAAAGCTACAAAACAAAACAAAAAATATCGGGCAAAATTCTGAGGGATTCACGACGTAGGGACTGTCAATCTACACACAATGTACGACATGGACTCGTTCCGCCGGTAAATTTCAACCTTGTTTTTGCTGGAACCTGCATTAGAAGCTCGTCAAAAACGCACACCAATCTCAATTGCAGACTCGACTCTATTCTTCCCAAATCACGATTCCAACTGGAAACATGTACAAGTCCTACAAAACCAGACCCACTTTCATATGCAGCAGCTTCACTCGTAAATCACTAGCCTGCTCAACAATTGAAGACGATAAAAAAAAGAAAGAACACATCTATTCGTTTTGTTATTTTAATAAAAAGTTTTTATGAAGAGGCAATTTATGCTGTTTCCATTGGCTGGGCAGCTGTTTCTTCAGTATATTTGCCCTTGTCCTTTCCAAGTGCGGCCAGGCGTCCCTTTCCTCTTCTTTCCAGAATAGACTTACGGTCCTTATCCAATTTGAGCTTAACAATCAAACACTTTGATGGATGAATGCCAACATAGACATTGGTGCCGCTGGCATTTTCACGTTGGATCTTCTCAATGTAAACAACGAACTTCTTACGATAGGATTGTACCACCTTTCCAACCTGATTGCCCTTGTAATGACCACGAACAACTTGCACTTCATCGTCCTTGCGAATTGGCATCGAACGAACGTTGTACTTTTGGCGGAGTTCCTTGGAGAGTGGCGCCGACATTAACCGCCTGCGAATATGCGATGGAGCTTGGAAGTGACGTTTGCGATTCTTCCTGCGTGAGGAACTGACAAATTTGTTGCACTTCATCTTGCCCAAATTGTTTTCTGTGGATGAAAGTAAAAATTGTTTAGAAAACGTCAACATAAGATCACTATGTACATGGAAGCGAGCAGTAAGGTTAACATTTGGGAAGATTCACAAAAATTCACCATTTCACAGAATTGGCGAGAAAAAATCTTTATTCATATGCACGCAGCGATAAGTGCTGACCATTTTTAAAGCAATTTTAGTAAATTTTATTGAATATTCCCACAGATTTCCGTCGATTATAAATTGACAAAACTCACATCAAACAACTATCGTAAAAACAACGAAAAGAAAGAATTTGACATTTCAGTTGTCGGAAGTGGTATTCTTTTTCACCCCATTTTCCTTTTTGTTTGACATTGCGCTGTGAAGTTGGGTGTAGTTAATTTAATACGAATTTTATTCATTTCCGCTGAATGTAGTTCGGTTAGGTACCTACGTGAATATTTTGAAATTGTTTTGCCTAGGTAAGTAGGTACATATTAATTGGGGATTATTTTAATTGTTCTGAATTATATATAGCCGTTTTTCATTGTTTTCACTCGGGATCTATTCATTTGGTATTCCAATGAAACAAGAAAGCTGCTTCTGATTGAATCCACAAAAGTATTGGTGAGTTGCCAAAAAATGAACTACGATGGCTGTCAGTAGTTATTGACTTGTATAAATGACACTTTCGTGAATGCTTCTTGAATGGATTATTCTGACTTTAATATCGAGAAGTAAAATGAAATTTCTCTTCTCAAAATCACCAGAAGAGTATTTTTTGTGCCAATGGAACATTTTCAGAAGGGGGTTTTTTTTTTTTTTTTTGATTCGAAGTTCCGAACGCTTCTTTTTTCCCAATGGAAAACGACATATGAGTTCCCTGATATCCTATTCACACTGAGCCGAAAACCGTGTTTTTGCGAAAATACTCGAAAACTTCATCGAAAACAGAAGTTTTCCCATACTATTATTTCATTTTTCAAAACGAGTCGTAGTCGTTTTCCAATGAAACGACTTCCAATCGTTGAGCTGTTGAAAGAAACACACCTTTTAAAGAGCTGACCGAACAGATGTCACAATTCACAACGCAAAATCATTTTCCACACTGGATGGGTAAATATTATTTTTAAATGCCCTGAATTTATTTTATTTGTTAATTAATGCGATCGAAATTTGTAACCAAAATAGTTTACACAGAAGTTTCACGACTAGTAAGTGCCTCTCAGCTGATTGGAACGTCAAACGAAAACTAGTTGGTGTTCGGTGTGAATGCATCAACGAGTTTTCGAAGAAAAAATTCACGAAAACAAACTATTGGTTAACCTGAGAAAAAATCTAGATTCGCAAAAGTGCTCTGAAATCTGAGAGAAAGATAGCTTTTTTTGTACCAAACCAACATAAAAAGTTCTCTGAAAGCAAACAAAATGCAACCAATCGAATTCCACATTAATACCCGTTAGTTGGTGTTATTTGTTCCCCCTTTAATACTATCAGTCAGAAATCATTTCGCTTTTTTTTTTTGTGAATATGTCAAAAATAAAACAATTAAAATGCGGATTACATCGCATCAATTTTTATCAGTATCAATCATAAGTCTATTGTAACAGAAAATTATATGCACGGAGGAGATTTATTAACCGGTGAGTACACGAGGCCGTCAACAAAATGTATAGGTATAGTTATTTTAAGGGTAAGTGGATTTTATATTAGGCCTGTTTTTTTGAGCTTCGAACTCAGCAAAGCAAAGCAAAGTAGGATTTTCAGCACGCAATTACAACAACTACTGTGATTCCTCGAAGTGTCAAGTAGGGCGTACCTAGTTGTTGTAATCGCATGCTGAAAATCCTACTTTGCTTTGCTTTGCTGAGATCGAAGCTCAAAAAAACACGCCTATTATATATTTTATATGTTTTATTACTGTATCATTAAAAAAGGGGATTCAAAAAACTGTCCACGTGACATATCTAGGCCAAACAAATCTGAGACACATCAAGTCAGTCGGTTGTCAGACCTACTTAAGAGACACTTTGAAATAGGCCGTACCAGTCTACAAGTTTAAAAGCCAAAAATGATCGATTAGTCAACTAACTCCATTCTCTCCTACCCACAATTAAGTAAATTTTAGTTTAATAGACTTCAGTAACATTTTCCATCAAAATAGACCGAAAGCAAAATATCCGACGCAAATAAGAGTTAAATACACAAAAATGACCTGCTATACATATCCAGCCATATGTCTGAAATGTGTTCAATTGGATTTTAGTTTTCAACAATAAACTGGGTGTTCCTAACTACTAACAAATGTAAAGAGCGATGGGTCTTTTCGTTCATTTTCTACTGGTTTCTCTAATAGATTCGACGTTGAAACTGGTTGAAACTACTCTTGTATCTATGAATGATTTCGCCGACGTATGAGTGTGTACATGCGTGGCTAATTTATATTTATAGACTTTTATCAGCAATATCTGGCAAATTGAAGAAAATATTTCCCAACAAAATGTACGCCATTGATAATCAACCGAATCACAATCCCAATTCCACTGACACTCTTGACACTTGACACTGACACGACCCTACCTACCTGCAGCAGTGCAGCAAAACTCGTTTTACCGGCCCTTTTTGTGAACATCATTTGGACGAAAATGTGTTGCATTTTCCTACGGAATTTTTTGTAGTTTAGTTTGGTCATAGGCGATCGGTAAAGCTTCAAACTCACAAGCAGCTTTCAGCTTTCTCTCTTTAGAATTTTGTTAGTAAATTTAGCTAAGCAACAAATAGAGCTTTGAATTATTGTTGCCTCCGCATAATAGAGCAATCAAAAATATGATAAGTAGCGGGTATACGACGATCCAGCCGGTTCGCTGATACCAGAACCAGATGTTAGAATAAAATTCAATAGCTAAAGTGTTTGTTAGATCTGCATTGTCGCGTCACTTGTGTTCCGATCTTCTTTGTGTTCAGATCAATTCTTCGGTCAAACTAGTTTTGTGTTACCTTCTACAAGAGCAAAAAAAAAGAAATATCATAAAATGCAGTGTCTCAGAAAAATTCCACTGCGTTCTGTAAGTGTTTTTTATTTTGATTTACTTATTGCGTACTAATTGTTTTCTTCGCAAACACATTCACAATGAGCAATTGTTTTTAATTGTTTCACTTTGGCTATTGCAGATTGTCAGTGCTCTCCAGCGTCAACAATGTGCTGCATTTTCCGAAGGATCAGCATCGCTCCCATTGACTTTTTTCACCGAGGACGAGAAACTCATGAAGGATACAGGTGAGTGGATGATGGTGTTTTTTTGGACCCGAACTCGTTTTATGGGTAGACTTTACCACGTGTCAAAAAGATATTCCAGCTATTGGATTTAGATATATATTATATATATTTTTTTCCACGTACCTAGTGTATTTTCTGAAAAATATTTTTCGAAGGCAAGTCAGGCCAAACAATTATTACGTAACGTGGTAAACTTATTTGCATGAAAAGCACATACAGATAAGAAACCATTGTAACCGGCTTCCAATTAAGGCAATTAATTTAATGAATTGATTGGACGTACGAAATTGTGCACGTCATCGACAGGGTGCAATTTAAAAAGCATCTTTCTGCGAAGTTGGGCATTTAAATAGATCCACTTGAGGAGGATTTTGTGACTGTGTGTGCCTCCTTTTGTATTAATAAGAGAATGATGGTAGATCTATAGATATGTAGCAAACTTGCCTTGAAGTTTATGACCAAATAGATCTAGATTTTGCATTTACATTAGATGCACTTTTGTGTTTGGCTAGTCGCATTTGATTAATGTAGGAATTTAATCTGGACAAGGCGAGATTACTAATTGCAAGCTTGATTGACTACTGTACCTACCTGTTCATTTACGTAATTGTGTATGCAAACCGCATTTGCGACAACTTGCCTTTTTGTTGTTGTAGTACTTATCTGAAAACATTTTGTTTGTTATGCGTTCGTGCAGGGTGTACCTTCGATAGTTGCACAAAATAAAGAGAAAAAAAAAAAAAACATGATATGTTTGGTCGGCGGTCTTGTAACTCATTTTTGGGTTATGGTTTGACATAAAAATAAATCGCACTTAGATCTGATGGTGTCTATCAGTACCTGCACTTATCATATACTTATCGACTTATCTCTTTTAATGCCCAGACATTAATGTCACATATATGGAAGTCCCGCCACCCACGCATAAAAATACTCCAATCGAACAGCAATTGTTTTATGTAAATTGGAGAAAAACTAATTTAGGCATATAACTTTTTATTTATTTACGTATGTGTGCAGATATTAAACAATTGCGTACATAGTACTTCATATTTAGCATTTTGGACTCGTGCATGAACATTTTGCTGGAATTTAATTGACAGAGCTTATTTGTAGATATAGCATCGAAAGCTTTGCAGAGCGTATAACGAGAGCGTTTTCGTACGATAGAAACAGAAAAAACATTAACAAACAAAACTGGTGCTGGTCCACACCCCCAAAGCTAACTTGACATAACTTTGATCGTCATACATACGTTTACGTTATATTGATAATTATTATGTTACGAAAGAAACTGAGAGAAACAGCTGATAAGAGACATACGTACGATTTTGTGCATCTACATTGATATATCGCACAAAAATAAAGTAGACATGTACTTAATTGCTTTTTACTTAAATTGCTCAATTTTTGTATTTGAATATCTGTAAAGATAAAATTGGAAAATTGTTGGGATTTTTTAATATCGAGTGTAGACAGGATTGCCACATAAGAAGCCCATAGCTGAATCCCGCCGGCTTCGCAAGGCTATGATAGAAATTAAGTGGTTTCTTTTTTTTTTTTTTTTTTTATCAATAATTGATCACCGTAATTAACGAACTTTAAAAAAACAAAACAACTAAATTGGTTGAAAATCACGGGCGACAGAAACATACACTTTTTGAATGACCCGCTATTTCGGTAGCTGTCACTTTTGAAGTCGCTGTCACTAAAAATGGAACGATACACGCTGCAACAATGCATTATGAAATTAGGCATTTTTCTTTGAATACCAAAATAACACCTCTCATTAAAAAACCCTTTATATAAGATGGTACCTATGTATATAGAGATATCAAGATGAATTTCAAAAGCTGTCGATATTTTTCACCTTCAATCGAGCGTTGTTCTAACATAAGGGCTGTTTTTTTTAGCTTTACTTTGCTTTGCTGAGATCGAAGCTCAAAAAAACACGCCTATATTTGAATAGAAGGTTTACGAAGTTGGTTTGAAATTGTTGCACATTGTTCTAAAGCCAGCGAAAAAGACTTAACACGTAATGACTTCTATTCTAACACAAAAGAAAATGGCTCCACCTACAGTGCTGTCGCTTTACTTTACTTTAGGTAGGTACTTTACTTTGCTGAAATAGGTTTTCAATAAAACAGGCCTACTGATCACAATGGGCCTTACTAATAATCAATTCTAACCTTCGCAATAAATATTTTGTAGGTCACAATAGGTCTGTTCCTTTACTTTTAAATCTTACAAATTTTTACTAATTCTTACGAATTTTTACTCAGTGAAGTTCCTTAACTCGAAAAATTCGAAAAAGAGAGCGTCATCGAGAGAGCAAGATATTACCCCTCCACTGAGAATCTTACGAATTTTTACTCAAAAAATTTCTTGGTATAAGAAGTGGAAAATCTGTCACCTTACAACTAACAGCTGATTTGAAATTTGTTGTCCCATTTGGCATATGCGTTGATTATTTTTTAACTTCTTGCTGATTAAAATGGTATCAGCAGGCGGTAAAATAAAATTTAATGTTTTCTTTAAGATTCGTAGAAACGAAATTCATTACGTTGTAAGTTCGAAAGGTGTTGCCTGGACATGAAAAGTGATTATTAGTGTCGCGGATTGTTAACTTTTATAGTGATAAATAGTAGCTGCCCAGCTCTGTTTCAAAACTCAATCATATTACTCGAGTTCTGTTCAGTGCTCTACTCCGAACGAGTAAAGAAAAACGTCTGACACGAATGTTTTCGTTTCACATGACTATTCTGACTTCTGAGTCCAAAACGAAAACTAAATGCAAATTTGATAACACTTTAAACTTATCTCTTTTGTTTATGATAATAGAAAAATAAAAAAGCGTGAAATTTTGTTTGACAAGAAATTCCTTCGTTTCACTACACATTTAGTTTCCTTTTCTAATTATTGTTCAAAATTAGTAGTTTCTTGATTGACATACAAGTAACGAATCCAAAATAAGTCCGCCAACAGTAATTTATTTAAACCATTTAACCAATAATGCTTTTAAATTATTTTGCAGAAAATGTTACCGATTAGATCAATCACCCTGTACACGTATGTTCTATTTACAATCTACATATTTAGTTTTAGAGGTTAGTTAATCTATAGGAACTAGGAAGTTGTCATGTAGGTAGGTACATATTGTAGGTATGAATGGATGTGTATGACTTACAAGGAAACCTAATAATAGCTGTTGTTTTGAGCGCGCTTATAAATTAATTTCTACCTATGTATGCGTTTGTTTATGTTATCAAGCGATTGGAACACGAATGGAAACTTTACTAGAAATAATTGTAAAAGCGTATTTACGTTAAAGCTTTTACCTACAAATACAAATTTAAAGAAATTTGCTTAGAAATATATGATAACAACAAATACAAACAAAAGCTGTACAGCGCATGCACTAATTCAAACCCTTTAAAAGCTCATTTGGTTTGTTATTTACTCGATCAATGCCCGCGTTCCTCTGCCCACGGTCATGTCAAACTTCTTATAAAAGAAATTGTTCTCACTCTGGTTACATACTCTACTCAGTCAGTGGTCATGGACATGAACTTCCATAGTTTATCGGGGCAGAATATTGTAAATGATATTTAAATTACACAATTCACAATTTGAACGCTGATTTTAAATTTTACATCAATTTTTAATTATTTTAAAATGATACACCTAAGAATTAAAATTCCGGTGCACTTACACTCCTGGGTTACCGTCGCGAGTAAAAAAACAAAAATATTCACGTAACTGGAAAAAGAAACACGGCCAGAATTTAACAAATCATCTCGATAAATGGGCACGCATTGTTCGTTCGTAAATAGTTCTATTTCTTTCACTTACTTTTATTCCAAATTTAGGTAAAATTTGTAAATTTATAGCCGAGACCAGAATTCGTTATTTATACATGTTTTGAGCTTAAAATTGCAAAATTGTAAAAGGATTTACTTCAAACTTTCGTAACTCGTTTACTTGACTCTCTCCGCTGAACCTCTTTTTTTCGACTTCATTATTACTTTTTAAAATTAACAAAATGTTCTCTTTAAATTTTTACAAAATTACTCAATGGAAACACTTATTTTTTTGCAGTTGCTAAGTTGGCAAAGGAGACTATTAGTCCATTGGTGAAGAAAATGGACGAAGAGCACCAATTCGATCCGTCTGTAGTTGAGGCTGTTTTCCAAAATGGATTGATGGGTATGGAAATCGACACCGAACTGGGAGGCAGTGGATGCAATTTCCTAACCACAATGCTGGTCGTTGAAGAACTGTCGAAAGTCGATCCCGCTGTTGCTGCATTAGTTGACATTCACAATACCCTTGTTAACTCCTTAATGATCAAGGTCGGCAACAATGAACAGAAGGCGAAATACCTCCCGAAACTGGCCCAAGAATACGTAGGTCCAACACAATATTATGAGACCTCATGCGAATAGCGTCTATAAATGTTTCTGTTTTTAGGCTGGAAGTTTTGCTTTGACGGAACCTTCTTCAGGATCTGATGCGTTCGCTCTTAAGACCGTTGCAAAGAAGGACGGAAATCACTATGTCCTTAATGGAACAAAAATGTGGATCTCCAATTCCGATATCGCTGGAGTTTTCCTTGTTTTCGCCAATGCCAAACCGGAAGATGTAAGTCAAAGTCTAAAAAGCACAATCGCCTCCATTTTATTTCGTAATTTTCCCACTTTATAGGGTTACAAAGGTATAACCACGTTCATCGTTGACCGCGACACTCCAGGCCTCAGTGTTGCCAAGAAGGAGGATAAACTGGGAATCCGTGCTTCAGGCACATGTATGGTTAACTTCGAAGACGTTCGCATTCCGGAGGGAAATCTCTTGGGAGAATTCGGAAAAGGATACCAGTATGCAGCTGGATTCCTCAATGAAGGTCGCATTGGAATCGCTGCTCAAATGATTGGATGTGCTCAAGGCTGTTTCGATGCCACCATTCCATATTTGCTAGAGCGTAAACAGTTTGGCCAACAAATCTTTGACTTCCAATCTATGCAGCATCAAATTGCCACTGTTCAGACGGAAATTGAAGCCGCCCGTCTGTTGACGTACAATGCAGCTCGTCTCCGTGAACAAGGTGCGCCGTTTACAAAGGAGGCCGCCATGGCGAAATATTATGCTTCAGAGGTTGCCCAAAGAGCCACCATCAAGTGTATCGATTGGATGGGAGGTGTTGGATTTACACGTGATTTCCCACAGGAGAAATTCTACCGTGACGTTAAGATTGGAGCTATCTACGAAGGTACAACAAACATGCAATTGAGCACTATTGCCAAGGCCATAAAGAAGGAGTACTCGTCTTAAGTTGCTCGATGCATTCTATATGCTCGTTTGTGATAAATTCAATTTTGTATATAATTAATAGTTACCGTTATCGTAACAGATACCAACAGTGCATTTACTAGTTTAATGGAAAACCTTTTAATAATCGCTTTTAAATAAAAAAAATGTCTTCTTTCTATAAATGAATTTTGTCGTGACTTTTATTAATTTCCAACTTTTCCGTCAATTAACACAACTCCGTTCAGAGAAGTATGTAAAGCTGCTGGACATTCAGTAGAAAACTTACTGAATTTGTTCCGCCCTCTAAAGTAACGGATCTGTCATCCAATAACACTGAAATTCCGGTTCCTTTCTCTAAAATGGCGAGTGGTTTGACATAACACCTTGTTTGCAGTTTCAAATCAAATTATTAATTGTCAAATGCAATAATTTTAATTTAAAAAAATATATTTTCATCTAATAATCTTGGAAACTCAATTTTTGTCTACACTATTGTCAATTGATGTAAAGGCAGCTACAAGGATATTTATGAACGTGACCATGAAAACACCGCCAACCAAGAACTGATTTGTGCGTAACATTCGAGATTTTTTCAAGTTTTTGCGCTGCTCAAAGAAAGAAAATATTAACGAAACTTAAATGAAACACATTTGGTGTCTACCTTAAAGATTAGAGCTATTCCGACAGAAACTTGTAGTACCAACGACATAATTATTAGCCCGACGCTGACGTAGAAAGTTGAAGATTGCGAATTGTAGGTTATGAGAAACCGCAACTGATTGGCGTTGGCCGTTAGCAAGGCTAGGTCCATCATACCTGTAACAAGAAAATACATTTTAATGTATGTAATGTCAAGATTTAACTCTGCAATAGGACATGTTCAAAATTACTTAAACTCTAGTCCTGTCAAATCGATTATAAATGTAAATATTGCTTATGTCAAATAACCTCATGTAATCAATCTAATAAGCTATTCACGCCGAGCCGAAAACCGTGTTTTCGCGAAAACACTCGAAAACTTTATCGAAAACAGAAGTTTTTCTACACATGTTTCAGTTTTCAAAACGAGTCGTTTAAAGTCGTTTTCTACGAAAACACCACGAAAAAGACTTCCAATCGTTGCGTTGTTGAAACAAACACACCTTTTGCAACATTCAGCAGAGCAGCTGAGCGACCAAATGTCACAACTCACAACTTAAAATCATTGTCCACACTAATTGATGGGGTAATAGTATTTTTAAATACTCTGAATTAATTTTATTTGTTAATTATGGCGATCGAAATTGATAAACAAAATAGTTTACACAGAAGTTTCACGACTAGTGTCTCACAGCTGATTGAAACGTCAAACGAAAACAGGTTATTGTTCGGTGTGAATGCAATTCCGAGTTTTCGATGAAAAAACCCTTTTTAGCTGCGGTGTGAAAAGGGTATAAGCCAATAAAAACTGAGCCACATGATATCAGCAAACTGTCAGACTAAGCCCAGAGTTTTAAACGCCCCCATTTTTTTAAACATCGGTTATTGCATTCATCGAGTGCATGATTTAAACAATTCTCTCCCACTTCTGTGATAGTTTTAGTTGTCCGTGTTTTACAATATATGATCAAGAGAAACGCCGATGACAGTTAAATGACGTATAAATGAATACCAGCAAGTAGAAAAAGTAAAATCCTTCGGCGATTGCTGTGACCAAACACAGTCCCTTAGTTTACACAAAATTTTCAGATTTCACATCTAGTTTTAATCAAAAGAAGACCGTTGGTGTTTGGTTTGAATGCTCATGTCGTTTTCCATTGGGCAAAAAGAAGCGCCGGGAGAGTCCGGAATCGAAAAAATCACTTCTGAAACCGTTCCATTGGCATAAAAAATACTCTTCTGGTGAGAAGAGAATTTCGCTTCTCGATTTGAAATCAGAATCCACTCAAGAAGCACTCACACAAGTGTAATTTATGTATTTTATACAAGTCAACTGACAGCTGCCGTAGACCATTTTTTGGCATTTCACCAATACTTTTCTGGGTCAATCTAAATCAAAACCAGTTTTCTTGTTCCATTGGATTACAGGATGAGTAGGTCCCCGAGTAAAACCAATGTAAACGACATTAAACGTTTTTCTCTTTTTGTTCAGAATAGAGAACTAAATAGAGCTGTCATATGTCTACTTAAATACACTATTAGCACAGTTCTTCTCGATTTTGTCGATCTACTACACTTTTTCATAATATATGTTGGTACTTTCTTTTATGATACCAACATCGGCATTCCTGATCAATAATCACACCGCCAACTGTCAAAATAGTCTGTGCTAAAATTTTCACTCAATCAATTTGTTCTGAGCTCATGCTCCGAACCTGAGATTACATTGTTACTCGATTTTACGATTAAGCATTTCGAATTAAACTTCACATAATCATTGAACAAATTTAACTAATTGACACATCACCATTCACAATGATTAATTAATTATTTTGAACAAACTCGAATTTAAATACCTTCAGCAATATTCCTGTTTTCTGCATAGTTTTGTGGATCAATTTCAATTGCCGTATTGTGCCTCTTACGATATTTGGCCGAGATCGTTTTTGATCGATCAGTTTCGTCAATACTTTCTCTGACTACGGTTACATCGTTTGGACTTATGCTTTGTAAGTTGATTTCATCCATTATTATGCAGAGGAGCCGATGGCAACTTTTTTCTATATTTCAAACTATTATACTGAAATAAAAACATGAAATGTATGTCTTCTTTTATCGTACGGCGTGTCATCAGACTGTAATTGTGGTTAGTTCAAATTGTGGTCGCACTCTTGATAAGAATGTAATGTGTGTATTTTTTTATACGAATGACAATGAAAGTTGTTGTATGCTGTCACAAATTCTATACATACTGATATAGGTTATACTGAGTAAAGCACATTGCGCTGAAAGTAGTTTATTTGCAATGTCATGAACGCATTGACAGTAAGGTGTCAACATGAACTCCTTCTGTCAATTAAGATAAATATCTATGAATGAAAAATGTAATGTAGGTTGGCTAGTTCTCATTACATAAAGTGGAATACGATATTTATTTATTTTATTTATTTATTTATTACTATTATTAAATGCGTTATAAATGGGGACGTTCAATAATCTAGTAAAATAATGTAAAGTGCCTAATGTCGCTTTCCATTTGGATTTTCAGATTTTGCTGTCAGATTTCAGATTTTTCGTGCCCAATGGAACATAAAACGAGATTTTTCCTTTTGTTGTGGTGCGTATTTTAGGAGTCAGCTGTTCTTAAATTTTAATTTGTGTTTATAAAAATCCATTCAATTTATGTTGATATCCATTGCAGGGTTCAATGTAATTTTTTTTCTATTTTTTCACAGACTAGGTACTCGACTAAAAACGTAAGTAAACACACTTTTTAAAGTTTGACAAGAAAATGACAAATGTTTTTGATTTAGTGTAAGTAAGTGTAAATCTCTCTCAGAAATCGAGATTCGCGAAAGAGCTCTGGGGTCGAATCGCCTCCTTCGTGATCGAGCATTTCCTGACGGAATTTGTTTTTGTTTCACATGTAAAACCAACTTAATTCCGTGAACGGGTAGCTCGTTCACGGAAGTGGCGATTCGACCCCTGACTGCTTCTTTTGCGGCCAATGGAACATGAAATCTAACAGCCAGCTGATTTCGAGAGCAGAAAAACTGCTCTGAATCTGAATTCTGTCGCAATGCAAAACGGCATAAGTCTAATAGCGGGCTGACTTGATGTATCTCAGTTTTAATTGGTCTAGATCGTTCACATGAGAAGCTTTTTCAGTTGACGTTTATTGAAGGGTAGTCGACGAATTTAGTCAAAAAATTCAAAGTTGACAATTCACCATAAATGTGTCTGAGGAATTAAAAGACGTTACCGACTAATCTAGTTCAAGTTACATCTAGTCCAATTTAGTCGACTGATAATAACTAGATTTTTGAATGTTCCCAATGCTCGATCTGAAACACCCTGTGAAAGTGTCCCAGCCAATGGCCCTCACTGACACTAGCCAAACCCAATTATAAAAGTTGTTTGTAAGTTAGGAATGTGAGCGCAGCTTTTAGCTTACCTTCCACAACGACTTCACTCCTACTGTTTCACACTCCATACCACTCAATACTCATGTCATAACGTTCTCTTTAAAATACTCGCGTTAAAAAAATACTCCAGCTCGAAGTCGCACCAAAGAGTAAAGATACAACCAACGGGCTAGCTTTTACCACGTTCTTGGTCCTTTTACCTTTTCACATGGTCTGGCTGGGCCCGGCTCCCATCTCACATCATGTCGTCATAGAACTACAACCTTACGCTCGGTTCTACTGTTCCAACGGATCGATTTTCCATTATTTGTCTCTTCAGGTGCCGCATAGTAAACAAAAAACAGCAGCATATGATGTTAGATGGTACGGGTGGGGTGGTGCTGGTGGCCTTGTGCTGCTACTAAGTGACAGGCAACATTTCAGATAAGAATATTTTTATTATTGAATAAAAAAAGCTCTTCCCTCGCTCTCTTTCAAGGAAAAGTTTATGAATTTTGGTTCGTATGAAGTTGAAGTGCCGCATAAGCATACGCAAAGCATATGTAGGTAACACTCGTATAAACCCGTAGTCGGTCACAAATTTAACAGACTGAGTTCGGTACGGGAGACGGTCAGTTGTTTCGCATTTTACACATTCGAAACGGCGCTATAATTGATTTTTTTAAAAACCATTTCGTCCTTATTTGTTTTATTTTATTTTGTTTTGTATAGTTTAGACTTTAAAGTGATAGTGTTCTCGACGGTGGACGACGTCAAGGGAACGTGTTAATTTGATTTGTATCTCCTAATTAATTATTTTAACCGGTACTACCTATAATAAGTCAATGACGTATGAATGTTATCCTATAAAATCAATATATTGAAAAATTCTAGTCCACGTTAACGCTAATCCAATAATCAAAATGTAAGTTGTAACTCATTTAATAAGTTTTTTAGAATAATAATTGATAAACCTGTGAACGTCCCAGGTGCTTGTCGTACGTTGTCAACCTCCCTTTTAAATCAAAAGCAAGGTTTAATGAAAAAAAAATCGATCTGCACGTTTCTATGCCACAGTAACCATTGCCATCAGTCTTATGCGACAGTAGTGTGTTGTTGTTGTTTTTTCGATACTGGAAAAAAAGAATTAGGTCCGTGCTTTCGACGTGTTAATGAAACCTATAGCAATTGACAAGGCTCTGTAGCATGCCCCATTGAAACGCCGGGTTGTCTCAGCATACGGCACGTTATGTATATACAAATGCAGATACACGTAACTACTATAAGTTCGGTTGTGCACTTGCATCTAGTGTGTTTATGTACTTTCGGTTTCTCTTGAGTTGAATGTGTCTCTTTAATGCGAAAGATTGCAGATGTTGAAAATGTCTGGCGCTGGATTTACGCAATGCTGAGGCGGATGCCAGGAAAGACCTTAACATACTTAAAAGTTGGGGCATATCTTTAACTTGCAAATCGATTTAGAACAAACGTTAATACATGAGTTATGTTATGAAACAAATGAGGTACGTATGACACCGTTCACTTTAGGCCATCTGACAAGGTGAAGCACAATGTGTGAGTTGTCAACCGTTGTGGAAACCAACATCCCGTGCTGTAACTTAAATACAGCGAATAAGAGATAAAGGCACGTTAATTATGCCGGGAAATATGAAGGTTACTATACAATGTTGAGTTACCTACTCACATTTTATGTGTCAGAAAAGAACATTTCTAATTTTAGGATGAAAGGTTCTTGTGCAAACCGTAAGCTTATTCTGAGTGGGGTTGTCATTCAGGTTTTCTAATTGCGTTGTGAATTTTGTAATATAAAACCGCCGATGCTTTACTTTGTAGTTAATTTCTTTATCGGGAGAGATTTTTGTGTTTAATATTGGACTTGAGTCCAAATATATGTAATTATAGCCATCCGAAAAGATGGTACGTTTAGGTTGGAAAACAAAATTCACCTTACACAAAAAAAATCGATTGAAAGAAGGCACCTTTCGTAGTATCGTGCCAAATATTTTTAGCTGGCTCTCTTCAGACAAGAGCACTTATAAAGGACAACAATATTGGGCACTTTGTTAGTAGTGTAACATATCGGGTAGTATTAGGTCGAGATGCTCTATTTTGGGTGACCTTTTTCCACAAACACGTAACAACAGCATGACATCGGCCGAAACTCGGGATATTCATACATGTGCGTAGATATTTTAAAAACTAATTGGTATTTAAGACGAGGAAGATGTTCACATTTAATCAGGTACAGTGTGGTGCACAGGAAACCTATTATAGAGTTTTAATAATTTACAACTTTTCTGTAATTTTTTTTAATAGCAGGTCGCTTGCAAAACATTTATAAGTTTGCTATAAAGTGACTTTAGTAGTTTTTTTTAGTAGTAGTTTTTGTTTTTAATTCTAGTTTTGAAAATATTCAGAATACTTATGTAGTTTATCGGAACCATTTCCACAAATTGGTCAAGAACTTTATCTAAAATATTCTGTATGGAGATTCATCATACAGTTTGAAGTTTAAAGCTTTCCGGCCGTTTAAAAATTAAAAAAAAAAAATTTTATAACCAAACTATGAGCATTTGTGAATTATTTATGTCAAATGTCAAAAAATGTCAGATTTTTATTTAGACTGCTCATGCTTAGTCAATTTATTGTGAGCTGAACGAAAAAAAAACACAAATTCAGTGTAAAACCTAAAAAACGGAACAAGCTATCTTGTTTTGACAGTTCTCAACTCTGGTCTGAAGCTTGAATTAAGACAATTAAAATTGATATGTATTAATATAGTATTAGTGTATTTCCATTCCACATGAGTCAATGAGTTCAAAGTTTTTGAATCGAATCATAGACACTGCATAAAATCTGTTTGGATCCGCTCACGCCTCTTACTTTGTAGTAAATTTTTTTCTTTTTTTTTCAGAATAAGATTTTATTTTAAATTTAGCTGATGAAATCTATTCATTTTTGGTCAGTTCTTTCAGGGGGTTTCCTTTCATACTCCACTGTGCCCTTCCATATCCGATAAAACCAATAAAAAAAAATATAAGAGAATTCTTATATTTCAATTTAATCAATTAACAATCACAATATTTAATAAGAAGTAAGGATGCGAAGAAGTAAATCAGTTGATGAAGCTTTTTTGTAGTGAGCGTTTTTGCGAGCGGCTAAATTGTCGTATACCTACTCTCTTGACGTTTGTCTGCTTAATCCACTCCAGTTAATTATATGTAGTAAAAAAGTGTGATATTTAGTTGGTATGAAGATGTCAAGAACTTAACTTGAATCAATAAATTGTCTTTAATTTGGAAGAACCAATAACGTAACTCGCACTCAAACATGCGTTCACGCTAATTTAAATTAATTGCTTGCATCGAGTTGCGGGCAAAATTCGCCCATAAATGCAAATTAATGTCTACACGGAAAGACCACTTTAATCGATACAAACCAATTTGATTGTAGAAACATATAGGTACCCTTTAGAAGATCACTTCTGGACGCGGTACTGAAGCTATGAATTAATTTGACCCAAATTGTTAATCAACGAAATCTAAAACTCCTTGGCTATTTAGCTATCATCATTATTATCAAAACGTATGCTACCTATCGACAAATTTCAATTTTTCCAAATCAACGGGCAGACACGCTTTTTAAACATTTTAATAATAAACAACGCAAAATACGCCTATATACCCATACCGTGTAATGATGGGGCTGTCAATGTTGTTTATATACTAATTGCCTCCTCTGGGTTGCAGTTAAGTTAATTTTTAATTGGCGGTATAAACGCATTTAACAAATACATCTTATTATCTTCAAGTGGAAAGTCTTGTTTTCTTTTGGAAATGTCTCTTAAATTTGTCAAAAGATTGAAAAAAAGAAACGTGTCTGAAATGGCGTAATGAGGGTGATACTTCTACAGCAAAATAATTATGCAGGCAAAGTGCACTTGTTACTTTTAAAATCTAAAACACACATTGCGCCGTACTAATAATCAATTTAAGTCTCTACTTTAAATTTATGGAAGCTCACAATTGCGAAATTTATATGGAAAATATTGCCACTGTGAACTACTAGAACTTAAAGTCGAAACTAAAAATGTTTATTTCTAAGGCTCATTGTTACTTATAGGCGTTTTTCTTTTTTAGTTCAGAGCACAACCTGAACTGTTATACAAAAAATGTGTGTTTCTTTTTTAGCTCAGACACATCAGAGCTCCAATTTGTGTTTCTTTTTTCGTTCAGAGCATGATCAGAGCGCGTTCTGTGAGCTCATAATAAATTGACTGAGCAGTCTGAGTAAAAAGCTGATTAAACATATACATTCATACTTCCAGTCACATTTGACAGAAAAGAAAAACAGGAAAAACAGAAAAACATCAGAACGATCTGAGCACGCTCGGTTCAGAGCGCGCTCAGTTCAGTGCTCAGCTCTGAGCTAAAAAAGAAAAACGCCTAAAGTAGTGGAGACTTTTCATGGGTTGTAGTACGTATAACACCTGAATTGTTATACTGACGTTGACGTTGTGTGGGCAGCAATTCATTCGAAATTAAGAAATTAGCGTGCTAGCATTAGAATGTTGCTTTGCAAATCGGCCTTTATCTTTGAAAACATTTTTGTATGACGGTCTTCAAGCTGTATTACCCACTTAAATGCCATCTTATCATTCATCTGCCTTTAGTTATCCACACGAATTATAAGCTGCAGTTAAGATCTTCAGATTTAGCAACGGTTTTTTGGCTTACCAGAATAAAAGTAAAGACGAAATAAAATGGCTGTCTATGGGAAGAATGTCAACTGCGGTCGAAAGGTACAGTGACAGTCCTTCGTTGGTAATTATTCGATTGAGTTAATTCTAATAATCATGCTAAACTGTGCGATCGTTTAGTTGCGACTCATAATTTCGCAAGTTCGAAGATCACAAATAGTATGGTGGACTTTCGACTTATAAATTTAGAAAAAAAAAAAAAAAACCATTGTCAACATGAAATTTGAACTGCACATTCATGATGATTATTAAATCAATTCTAATGAGATGCTTTGTCTATAAGTCAAAATAAACAGTTGATAACAAAAACGCAGCCGTTGCCTGCATAAGCATACTATATATAAAATTTGTATTTTGAACACTTGACAATCTCAAGTGCTTTATCATTGTTTTATTTTCTTCTTCTTTTTTAAAGCTGATAAACTTGGTGGATTTTATATTTTCTTGCAGATCACTGGCCCGCAACTGTTGCCGATATCATACTCGCAGATAATAACCATAGCTCCTTAAGTTTCACTACAACTGAAACCATATTGCAGTATTTCTCATCTCAGGAACATACATTACATTTATGTGCATAGATTTATGTAAACTCGTTTATTAGCGAAAAATAAAAATAAAAACACAACGCACTGAACTAAACATATACATCCAAAGTTAATATTTTTATTGAAATCGTTTCAATGACGCCGGAGAAAACGTTTTGGGCATATTGGAATCATTTAGTTATGAGCAATGTCACATATTTTTGTAAGTACAACAAGAAATTAATATTTATTTTTAAATTGTAATACATTTTGTGAACTACTATTTTGTTATTGTCAAAAAAGACAGCGGTTTTCTGTCTGTCAAAATAACAATTACTTCGCCACATTTGCAGGGAGACCTACAAAAATAAATCCAAACCTTAAATTTATTGCAGGTCACAATAGATAAAAAAAATTATGCGGAAAGTTACGCCATTGTGAATACACTCAACTTAACCTGGGGGTCGATTCTTGTTCTGTGAAAAAGTGAATCGAAAATGTTTTCACCATCGTTCCATGAAAAGATGAAATCAAATGTCAAAATTTTTCATATGAATAATTTCTTTTCACAGCCATTTGCAAACGATTGTTTTTAGTGAGAGTTTGAAAATTTAGAACCCTCCTTCATACAACACATTGTGCGGTATTGAATTCAACACGATATTTTCACTTATTGAACGAGAATCGCATTTTAGTACAAAGTGAATCGAAAAAATGAAAGCAATGCGTGAAAGCGAATGTGAAAACGATTTATTGAATTCAATCTTTCATAGAACCAGAATTGACCCCCTGGGCACTACAAATAAATATTAGTACCACGTACTGTGTTGTACTAAATATGACAAATCCACAATTTAAAAAAATATATTCATTATAACCTAGCAAATATTTAAGATGAAGGTTAGGTATGATTATACGTAGGGGTCATTTTCTGACTACAGAAAAGCTGATTCGAGTTCTTGTTCCCAAACCTAACCAAAATCGCTTTAATTTTTCAAGCTACTTATCACAAAATGTTGCACAATTCTGGTTTTTCTGGAAATAAAACTTTTAGATAGTAACTTTTTTAAAAATTCCTCGAAATTAAACGGTTGTTAACAGTAGCCCCGTGTTTTTATCTTTACTTTTAGTTGACGAAATCGATGGCTATTTAAATTATTTTGGAGGGAAAGCAGGTGCTATAACGTTAACAGGAATCGCAGCTGCTTCAGTATATTATTTTATCTCTCGACCCGTCCCCGAGAAACCGCTAGTGCCTCTACATCAACAATCGCCTATTCTCGAAGTAAGTATTAGCTTTAAAATTAATATAAGCATGCACCATTTTCGTTCACATTACATATTAAACTATAAGTTTATCTGTCAGCTAATTGATTGTACGTTATAACTAATATATAAGTGCCGGGAGGACCGGCTAAATAACCCATTCCCAAGAAATTGATAAATATACAATCCATTACTCCGAAATCGTAAGACCTGCTTTACAGATTAAATTACAAATGCTATAAAGGATTGCTCGTATTTTATAGTATTCAGTTGATTGATTTTATTGGCTTGATAGATTGATTCAATCAATTCAATTGGAAAAATGCTGCAGTGTTAAGGAGGTGATTTAATTCGATGTCAATAGTTATACAAACGAGGATGCCTTTCGATTTCAGCGCTTTGTAAACTGCCTATGGGAGTCGTTGACTGTTGTTTTCTATCAATTTCTTTCAATTGTTAATGAAATTGTATATTTCCAAAATGTTAGCAACAATTATTAGTAACATCTTTCGACAAATAATAAATATTTTCCCTTTTTAGAGGTAAGCAACGTGTGGGCGGGTATTTCGCTAGGTGTTTCATTAAAACAAAACTTGACAAACGAGTTTGACATTTTTGCACGTTCTCCTTTCTATGTGCTTTCATGTGCACAGGAAACAAGAGATTGTAGCTGAAAGAGAACTCACAATACAGTAGTAGGTTCGTTCGTGTACTTTTTTTAAACGTAAAATTATTTAAAATTTGCCAAGAAACTGTGCGAATGCGACCACGTACTGAGAAAATTGAAAAAAATGAGAGAGAAATCCATTTCCCCTCTTTTCATTTTTTTTTCTCAATTTTCTACTCGCCGAATTTCGACTTACTGAAAAATGAAATATGAAAACTGACAACTAACTGACAGCTCAAAAGTTTGACAAGTAAGACTCAATTTATTTTCGTCTTCAACGATGTCGGAGGAAGAAGTTTTAATTGAATGTTCTCCTAGAACATATCAGCGCACTCAAAATGGTAATTTAAATAGGTATGTATTTAGCTTATAAAAAATTCAATTCCACCTTATTTTGTAGATGCTGCAATTAAAGAGAACGTTTGTTAGTTTTACGATAATGTCGAAATGACATTTCTTAAACTTTTTGTAAGAAAGCCGGTCAGGTACTTCTTTTGAAATTAAGAGATTTCTCTATCGATTTTTGAGATTTGACATTTTTCATTGTTCTATGCTGAAAGTAGGTACACGAACGAACCTAGTATTTGTTGTAATTGCCCAACCTGCTACATTTTTTGGACAACTACTACCTTTTTTTTGGCATTTTCATTCATTTAGTTCGCATCCATGATTAGCTGTTAAAATATGGTGTACTCGGATTTTTGCACAGAATAAAGTAAAAGTTTTAGTCTAGGCTAATAGATATGGATAAAATAAAAACAATTTATTAAATGACTATAATGGCGTTTTCGATTGAAATAAAGAATTCTATGAAAAGAGCCAATCTAAAAGAGCTCCTTCTATGTTTTCTATGTTTCATTGAAATAAAAAGTGCACTAACAGGTCAATTCTTAACATGACAGAAGTGATATTTTTCAAGAACTGCCCTGAACTCACCAACACACACTAGTAAAATGTCAGATTGAAATGTTTGTTGTGCGTCGAAAACACATTTTGCGCTTTGTGATCCGAAAATATCCAATAATGAGTGCAAAATGTAAACTTAAATTGATATATATAAATTTGGCATATTAAAACGTTCATTCTTATTGTGAAAAACAAAAAAAGTAGCGACAGAAAGCCAAATGTGACATATTGTTGCCTACCACTATTACAAAGAATTTCAGTGAAAAGAGCATTTCTGAATTTTGGTGCAATTCTCTCGGATCTTAAATAAATAAAATAATATTGAAAAAAACGGATGATTTCTGTCACATTAGAGTGTGCAGAACTATTAATATTTCATCCAAATGACAGATTTGATTGACAGTGATATTCAGAACAGTGCTTAATGCTTTTGCCCTGATTATATACATAGGGTCAGTCAGTTCAGTGCCGAATTAGAATGGTCCAATGCTTAAGTCAAACAGTGCGCACTAGCGCGGCTTCGACCGTTTGATAAGAAGTTTGACAGCATTTTTTTTGACGGGTAGATACCTATGTGTTTATAAATTTGACATTTTTTTAAATGATGCAAAATCGTGAATAAAATAAGTGTCAAAAAACCACCGCATCACTTGGATAAGAAATCGTTTTAAGTTCGAAATGTCAAAAAGTCTTAATGCTAAATGTCAGAATAAATTTAGGCACTCAGTAAAATAATAGCGAACGCGGTTATATCCGAAAATAATTAATTATTAATTTAAAAAAAAACAAAACAGAGTAGGTGGGCCTGGGCACCCTACCCCACTGAGTATGACCAAACCAATCAAAAACTAACATCATTTACAATTGTCCGCGTTCATTCATTGACAGCAGCGTTCACGCTTTACATTAAATTATCTGGTATCATATACCATACAGACCACAGAGAATTTGTTTCCTTTTTATATGAGAGAGACATTTTCGCGTTTCGCTCAAAGAATTGAATCTTCATCTAGGAATCCGAAAATAGTCCTCATCGAGAGAACATGCTTCTATGATTCGGAGCAGAATTTTAAAATATATTTCTGTTAGTACGAATTCAACCGGCGCGAAATTTGTCTACTTTACATCGACATCAACTATTCGCAGTGTCTCACTTATATGTAAAATATAAAAATTGAATATCTATTCGAATTTAATTAAATACCTACACTTTTTTTTTTTCTTTGCCGAGGCGGATCGTTGTGATTTTATATCTTAAGTTATGGTTTTTTAAAACGATTACGTAAAAAGTAAATGTTACATATAGAGCTGAATCTCTCCCATAAATTAGTGCAATTAGTGGATTTTTTTTCTTTTAAAACTTGTTGATTTGTGGCATAATTTGGAAAAAGAAATAAAATAATTCCCAACGTAAACAATTGCAAATATAAAATTATAGTTTTTATTCCATTTATTTTTTTATTTATTGCGAACAACAATGAATGGTGCTGGCGACTTATTTTGACAATAAATTGTTGTTGACTGTCCTTTTGGGGTCAGCAAATCAAATGCATCTGACACAAATAGTTGAATGTAGGAAGTCGTTGCATGCGTATATATTTTAGGAAAAGTATTTAAATTTAAAAATAGTTTATATGCGCCATTGCAATGGTAATTAATTGCTATTGCACTTTCCATTTCAAAATTAGTTGTTTCACTTAAAATGAGTTCATTGAGAATTAAAATAGGAATTCGTCTACGCGAAAATGTTTCCGCGACTCACTTTAATGGCTAGCTAAACTTAATTTTTATTATAAACTATTAGGAATAATAATAGCTCTTTCAGCGAATAATGTTTGCGTATAAAAATAAAAATAATTGTTTATTTTCCCTGGTCGGCATTAATTGCCTATATCTGTCAGTGAATCGACTATTCGGTCGATAATTGATTAAGCACTCATTATTGGAAAGGAATTATTTTGTTTTTAATACGATAGATAGATTATAAACAATTGTCTTGTATAAACTGCTATGCTTGAAAGTTTTAGTGGCTTGTGTCAAGTGAATATCTGACAACAGTGTATGTGAGTGAAATTCAGAAAGATGGCTTGCTGCGGACAAGTGAATATTATAAGACCCCCCATTGAGATGAACAGTCAAAGTGATGTTTTGAAGGTAACTATTAACCATTTAGCGTTGCATGTGGTCTAAACAAATTAAGAGTAAATTTTAAACAGAAACTGACTAATTCATTCTGTTCTTATTTAGCTCCGCTATGAGTACTTAGCCTTAGACGATAACAGGGTAGGCCAAACAAGAGTGTGCTTTTCTTTGAGTAGTAACTGTGGTGAAAATTAGAAAAATCAAAATGTGATTGGGATAGAGTTGGATGTGTTATTTGTTTGCTTTTGCACTTTTTGGCGCGTCTGTCATCAACTTCACAACCTCATTCATACTCATTTCTGTATGAGTTTTGTGTTTAAAGAATATTGATTCACTTTATGTAACGAACGTCAACGCGTTTAAATTATGTGAAAGCATGGAATGCAATATTTGGACAGAAACTTATTGCATGCAATTAGTTGAAGTCACAAATTCATATGTGAATACGCATATATCCTATCCCAAGTGGTTTCTTCTTCTGTTCATCCGTTGTTTGTGGATATGAACAAAATTCATCGATGTCAACTCATTAGCCTTTCATCTGCACCTTGCATTATTCATCGCCCACGATTTAAGGTACGAAATGTTGATTGGTATTGAACATTTTTTGCTTTGCTTGAATTGATTTGGGTTTCCCCAGGCCCCCAAGCCAGGCCACGCTTTCCAAATCGTTGTGTACCCTCATCGATGTACCATTTCACTGGGATTTCATTTAAACCTTCAGAGCACAATCATAGATGTTATTCGTGCGCCATCTATCGTACATTTTTGTAAGTAACGCTTCATTCGCGTTTGCATCATTACAAAAAGGAGACTTAATATAAAATTGTTGAAATGTGTTTTCCGGCTTCAAAGTCAAACCGGGTTTTTTTTTTTTTATTAAAAAGGGAACGAGTGATATATTTGGTATTTTAGTTTCAGTCTCCACCCTGAATTTCCTTTTATATACTTTTAAACACAAGCATTTGCTTCAATTCATCACGCTCGGGCGCCCCCGCTATTTGAATGAATGTTCCATTCCTTTGCAAGTATCGTAGACAGCGCGCGTATCGATTTCCGTCGTCAAGTCAGATTGGTAAGAAATAATAATTCAAATTTTAAACAGTGTAGGTGTACTATTAAACTGAAAAAAGGACCCGTCTGCAATTCAACTGAAAGAAAGGCGATAATAAATTCCAGACGAATGATAATAGTTTTCAATTTGTGTTTTCTGAAATTACCCACAAAAAAATGGTGACGTAAAAGTGAACATTTCCTTGACAAAAAAGAATAGAAAAGTGCTGCGGACACACAACTTTCAAAATTTGTTTACGAATATCCAGCCAGAGTCTCCCGCTGTATTAGATCACACATCTGTCAAACATGGGAATGGGTCACGTGTCATCTTTTTTTCCACGCACATTTAAATGAAGCGTTAAGGCCTCAGTTAGGCCCCAGTCAGTTATAGCCATGCGTAAAATGAAACCGAAAAAGTTGGAACAGTGTGAAAATGATTTTTTTTTTTTCATTTAAGCGGTCATAGCGAAAAATCTGTCAGAAAAATATTCCCTACGAAAACAATTACGACAAACCAACCCCCACTGATTGGATTCCATAAGAAAAAAATTCCCGACAGATGGAACAGTAAAGAAATGAAATATTTCAGTGGAATGGTTTGTTTTTGTGGAATTGACTGAGAAGTTGATCGGAAAAAGTTGTTCGTACGGAAAAATGAATAAATTATTCTTCTAGAAAATTTAAAGGTCATTTGCTTATTTTTTTTAATAAACTAACTTTAGAATTCATAAGCAACATTTTAAGATTTCAGTCATTAGGTTTAAGTGGTAAAAAAAAGCAGAAGAACATTTTTATGTTTTCGTTTTACGTATGACTAGAACTAGGGCCTTAGTGTGAAGTGTGATGGTCGATATTCCCTGAACGTATTTTTCGTTTACAAAGAGCCCGTCAATACTCTCGAAATATGTGTTAATGGTTATTGCAATCAACGGATATCTTTGCCCATTTGTGTATATTGCTTATATACGCGCGATGGTCTCGTGAGTTGACGTATTTCCCAAATCGTTCTGACAGTGATTTATTTTAAACATATTGAAGTGTCAGCTGATGCGTCTATCTCGAGGAAGTGAAATCTTTTCAAAGCAATCCTCAATCAGTATGCGATTTAGAAATATGTACATTTGACAAATTTAATTTTGTACTTGTGTATGCGTTCAGTTTTCGGTCACTTAAATTGAAATGATGTCCTTCAGAGAATTAAATTGTTTGTATAAATTGGTATTCCCCGATTAAGCATCAGGAGGTAGAAAACGCTTTTATTTATAGTCTAATGTCGTTCAATTGGCATGGTTACCTACTATAAAAACATTTTTGCCTTTGAATTTACTTCATTGAAAACTTGAGAAAATGATGGCGTGACATTTCATCTTTGTCGACTAAGTATGAATCAGTTTGGATGTTCTTTGCAATTAAATACTCGCATTTTTGCTGCATTGACACACACATTTTGTACGGCATTGTAGGTATTCTTGTGCAGTTTTTTTGTTTATAATTTTCGCTTTCACGAAAGAGTCATTCATTTATTGAACTCTCTAATCTTCTTTTGTCTTCAAATTGTTGATCAATTAATTTCTAAATTGTTGTGGTAGCATTTTTGAGAGCAAATACTCTTGGCGAGATTGATTCGAAATTAAGTTTGGTAGCTGGAAAATCAAGTTTCATTTTGTAAAAAAAAAATCCATCCAACAAAGGCAAGGGCACTATCACTATCCCAACTGTACATGTCAAGTTAAATGCCACAAAAGTCTAAAAATGTCCAAACTAAAAACATAAAAAAATCACATCCCTTCCATCCCCCATTGATCGGAAGCTTTGTTTGACATTTCTTCAAAAAATATGCTTGAACTTGAAATGGATTGTGCTCTCACAAGTCACAATATGAACATAACAAATAATTATACCGACACACATTTTCGAAATTAAAAATAAACCAGGTATGTCCGCAACTTGGATATTGTGTGACATCACCCGCAGATATATATTTTTTTTTTACTTCCCCATCTAGACAGAGTATAAAGGAAGAATGAAATGTTTAGTTTTTATTAATTTATAATGAGGTCTTAAAGACAAAAGTAATTAGTAAAAAAGTGATAAATCAAGTGTAGGATGATGACAGCGATATGAAGCAATAGCATATTTCTCGGACATCTTTAGCTTTTAAAAAATTGTTCAAGGAATGATTGTCACGTGCATTTTTTCGAGCATGGCTGTTTTGAAAATCCAAATGGTCATGCATAAGATTCAAGTTGAAATTGTGGGGATTGTTATATCAGGTGGTTGTTGGACCGATTTCAAGTGGTAGTAATAAATAAAACTTCGGTGGCGCTACTGTCCTTGTTTAGTGCAATTATGTTCAAACAGAAACGCGTTCAAAATGGCGAAGTGCATTGGGTAGAGACATCTCTGCATTCCACTCCTCAGCTCGGTTGAAGAAAAAACAGTAGTCGATCAGCAAATTACAATGGTAGACACTGAAGCGCCTTTCAACAGTATCAAGTTGGAAGCTTTAACTACCGCTGTTGGAAAACACCTTGACTAATGTAAGACTAATTCACTGAATCAACAAGAAGGTCGATGCAAAGTGGCCCTTCACAGTGAACATTAAAGCAATAAAAAGTTGTCTAGTCCTTAATGAAAGACCCTTTATATTTCCATTTTGCTGTGAAAATTGCCAGTTGTCAGTTTTTTTTTTTTAACTTTTTCCTTAGGGAAACAATTCTCTATTCCTCTGCTTATTTGTGAAATTCTAATAAATTTTCTATAACTTTATTTCTTAAAAAAAAAAACAATATTTTATATTGGGGGTAGCAATAACTTTACTACACGATTTTTACCTTGTTCTTGACATTTTTTGTTTCGACAATAGGTACGTACATCCATCCACCATTTAAATCAGAAATGAGACTCGAGTAAGTTTCACACAAACTTCAAAAGCTAATAGCAAAAAAAATATAAAACAAACACAAACCAGTTTATCTTCAAATGAGGATAACTTTTAAGCGCTGTTGTAATTTTTGACAGTTGATAGATAGGTACTTTGGTTAAGCACTTATGTTGTTTCACGAATCGGCTTTGTTTTCACAAACGGGATTTTTATTTGTTTCTTTTAAGCATTTTTTCAATATTAACCACTACGGGTATAAATGGGCAACGTATTTTATTTAAACTTTTAAATTAAAATTTGTTAAAGAAAAAACGAAGCCATATTTTTGAATCCGTACTCAGAAGAAGGGACTAGCATTATTTTTTGTAAAATAGCAAGCCTTATGACAGTACCTCCTTGAGGAACATTGCGCATATTGTATTGCCAGTATGGACATCAGCAAAATACAAAAATGCATCTCAAATTCAAAATGCTTGAAAGAGTATAGAACATAGCTGACTCTGTCTACGATTTTTAAACCCTTTATGAATAACAAAAACTTAACACTGATGCTTATAAGAACTCCACCAGTAAAACAAAGCACCCTGCAGCACACCTACATATGATAAAAGGAAACCACAAAATTGAATTTACCCATACTGAAGCGAAAACAACACGACAAACATCAACATCAACATGTGTTTGCCCAAGGTAAATAAATTGGCCCAGCTAAAAAGCAAATATACACAAAAATAGTTTTCCCAATAAACAAGAGAACTACGACTACGATTCGCAGCACAGCCAACCCTGGCATTGAATTGCTCAGTAAAATGCAGATGTGTCAGGGGAATTGCTATACCCACTTACTATTTTATTCAATTAAATATATTGAGGCTCTTGTACTTCTAAGTCAACCCAAAGTGCTTACGATGACTACCCTGGCCATAAATCGAATGCATTACTCTCCTAGATATGTTACAGACTCACTTTGTTTCAATCATAAACCTCTCCGATGAAAACTTATCCAAACAATTGACTTTTAAAATAGATGCCACTGCCTGCACTAAAATTTCCCATTGAGTGAAATATCCGACACAGCGTGTTTTCATTGTAATTTAATTTCATCGGTATTATTTAGATCGAAGGCGAATTTGCATATGCGAATGTTTTCAATACTTGCCAATCAGAAAATGTTTATACCCTCGATGATGGCTGACGAAGTCAAATCAACACAAGACATTTTCTCTAATTCCATAAATAAAATTAATTCATTTCATTCGCATACTATACACAGTTAGTGGACGCCTTTCCAAAAGTATAATGCTCTACTTTGCAAAGATCGAAAAATTATTATTATTTTCTTTTTGAAGACCACGCACTCAAAAAAAATATTAAATAAATAATTTGTATATATAAATACACTCAACATTGAAATAGACACACTCAATTGAGCATATGGCTCAGTTCTCAGTTGTTGGTAATATATTATTATTTGAAATTTACGTAACGATAATATCAAAAGAAAGCTGTGCATAAAAATCATTTGAAATTTCGAGGGAATTCCACTGAGTCATAAACATGGAGTGGATTTCAAACTTTTTCTCTGTTTTCGATGTGTTTTTGTTTTCGTTTCATTTGATTTTAATGACGTGGTGTGGTTTTCTAGTTCTAGTTCTAGAAAAACAGATTCTTTAGCGTGGACCCTATTACAGCATAATTATGTATTGCTGTTCCAATAACCTGGCTTTGAACTGTTCAAGTAGAGTGCGGCAATAATGGGGGAACAAAAGTGCACAAAAACCACCAGTTGATCTTGTGTAAAGAGCAAAGTTAACGGGCTATAAACAAACGCAACGGCGAATATGTTAGTTGACGACTTTGGTTATTATAAACAGATACTTTATAATTGCATTTTAATTATTGTGGCAACTACCTTTGGAATGGAATGAGAGCTAGTTAGAAAAAGACTTGAAACTTGAAAAACATCTGCACTCAGGAGTAATTTGAGAACTTACTTTGCGTTACGTGGCGCCATAGAAATGTTTTTTTTTTTCATACGAAAAGGTAATATCGATTAAAATCGCAATTAAGAAAAATCTGCAACTCGATTTGTAGCCAGACGCTTTCAGTTACGTATGGAGAGTTGGCTAAGGTCTTCTTCTAACAATGCAGATCTAACTCTTCTGTTCACGTGCTAAACTTATTGACATGCGTTTATTATTCTCCCCCTCTTCTGCAGACTCGCAATTACTACCCTTGTGTAAAGGTTCGCAATTCGGAAATAAAATTAATTTCTGTGAATGCTGTCAGGAGGAAAAAATGTACCTAATTCCATTCCTTAAAAAATATTGCGCCGTACTAGTAATAAATTTAAGACTCGACTTTAAATTTCGCTCACAATTGCGAAGTTTGTATGAAAATTATATTCCACTGTGAACTACTAAAAATATAAAGTCGAAACGAAAAATATTTATTTGTAAGGCCCATTTAACCCTTGTAGTTTAGTGTACAGGTGGGAGAGCTGGGTGTATAGGCGCGTTTTCGTGGACAACATGAATGACCATTCAGTTCCCTAATTTTGCCCCTACATACTGTTGTAACAATGTACTCGGCGGAAAATCTTTTCCTATTTCAAAGGAATTAGTTTTCGACAAAATGTTTTGAGAGCCTACTTTAGAATCTTTCAGACGAATGTTTGTTCCAGTTTCAAACGAGTTCGTTATTAATCACATTTGTAAGACATCATCCATGGCCGTCTCATACACTTAAAATTCATGGTGGATGATTAATTATACAGCGTTTAAGGTCTAAAGGACTATTCACATGAGAGCGAATTGCGATTAGGCGAATTGCAAACAAATCAATTTAACTGTATTTATGAATTGAAAATTGCTATTTGTTTTATCGCAAAAGCAATATATTTATTTAATCTAACACCTTATCTAAAAAACATGAATCTCAAATAATTTAAACAGCTAAATTAACAATTTAAGCAATTTTTCTGCGAATTGAACATTCTTGCCGCGAACTGTCACTTTTAATTCACAATCCACACACAACAGTCGCGATCCACGAACCCACAAATGAAAAGTTCGTTCGTGCTTAACCTTTAAAAATGAAACTGATTCGGGGGTATCTGTGACCAAAAAAAGTTTTCATGTGAATGTGAATGAAACTACGAATATTCGCGTGTTCGCGTGTTAGCAGTATTTAAGTGGGAAGTGTGCTTTTTGTCGAAAACTCGTCGATACATTCACACCGAATACCAACTAGTATTCTTTTGACGTTTCAATCAGCTGTCAGACACTAGTCGTGAAACTTCTGTGTAAACTATTGTGGTTACAAATTTCGATCGCATTAATTTACCAATAAAATTAATTAAGAGCATTTAAAAATAATATTTACCCATCAATTAAACGTGGAAAATGATTTTAAGTTGTGAATTGTGACATCTGTTTGGTCAGCTCTTCTGCTGAATTTGCTGACTATTACAAAAGGTGTGTTTGTTTCAATGACCCAACGATTGGAAGTCGTTTTCGTGGGGTTTTAAATGGAAACCGACTTAAGCAACTCGTTTTGAAAACTGAAATATGTACTCGTATGTATGGGAAAACTTCTGTTTTGAAGCTTTCGAGTGTTTTCGCGGAAACCCAGTTTTCGGCTCGGTTCCTCGGAAAAACTCAAGTTACATCTTAAGGTTTTTCCACTGTGAATATTTCTCTTTGTTGCGGCATCTATTAATTATTATTCATTTATTCATTTGCGCATAAAACCTTGTACAATAAAGGTGGATCTTTGTTCTTAAAAGTCTTCCAAAGAGAATGTTAAAGTTAGAGGAAATGTTCATGGATGAGTTGTCCCGAAAATCGGCATTCTTGTGTATGAGTTATCAGATGTCTATGGATAAATTGGCTGTGCATAACCTAAGTTGCATAAAACAAAAATTCACTTCCTGATGTGATTTTGCTGACTGTCCGTGTCTTTCATATTTCCCACCCTTTAGCATTACAATCACGCCACTGAAGTGTCTGACATCGTTCCCATTCTTTGTACATTTCTGCATACGCATTTTGTATGATAAAAAAAAAATCAATCAATATCACCACCATGACTGCGTTTGTCGCACTTTTTTAACAAAATTTTAAACCATTTATAACCCCTTCCGATTCCTTGCAGGGACCCGATCAAATTCATGTTTCCAAGTTCTACAAAGAATCGAAAAATGGAAAATTCATCAGCTACATCACCGAAAATGTTCGAACACTATATCAGACGTTTCGCGAGGGAGCATATGCCTCCAACAATGGACCATGTCTTGGCTTTCGCGAGACTCTGTCATCACCATATCAGGTTGGTTGTACAATTCTACATAGTTTTCCCAAAATTAATTAAATCACATTCCATTCCAGTGGATCAACTACGACGAAGCTCTCCTGCGTGCAAAAAATTTCGGTTCCGGATTGATCTCATTAGGCGTTAAACCAAAATCCCTTATCGGTATCTACTCTACAAATCGTCCAGAGTGGATACTTTACGAGCAGGGATGTTATTCGTACTCCTTGGTGGTGGTTCCTTTGTATGATACCCTTGGACCAGATGCGTGTGCTTTTATTATTCGTCATACAGAAATGAGCATTGTCGTGGTGGAAGATGACGTCAAGGCAAATATGTTGCTGGAAAAGGCTCCCAGAACTATGAAAATATTTGTCACAATTAAAGCATTAAAACAAAAGACTTTGGAAAGAGCAAAAAGTCGCGGAGTTCAGGTGCTTACATTCATAGATGTGGAAAAACTGGGCGCTAAAGGCAATTATCCGGAAGTGCCCCCAACACCCGAAGAACTGTGCACAGTTTGTTATACGTCTGGGACGACGGGCAACCCCAAGGGGGTTATGTTAACTCATGCAAATGTCGTGGCTGGCGTGTGTGCGGTTATACTTCAACTTGGTAATTTGATTTGTTTATATGAAATTCTGAGTGTCTCTGGTCTCTGTGTCCCTGAAGAAAATGAGGCGCATAAAGTGTGGAGTCAAAAGTTAGAAAGAGGTATTTTCTAAAGACAAAAATGTTTTAACAGGCAACATTCTGTTGTGCCTTACAATAGTATCTGTTTCTGATGACATACATTTTTTACTACAACTTAAAATTAAAAATTGCAACCACTTCAGAACTTCATTTGAAAATGTTACGTATACGACACAGTCTACTCAAATTAATCATTTCTTCTGATTATGTCGACAAAAAAATCACACTTGTGCGAGGCGTGTCATCGCTACGAAGTTACAAAATGAGTTAGCACTTCAAAAAATCGAGCCTAAAACACCAGACTCAAAAACGAGTCCACCTACTTCTGACAGATTTGTTCTTGTAAAGTGCAATCTGAGAGTCAGATATTTGAATAGTTTTCGATCAGCTGGAGTTCCGAAAGTCTATATTTATAAAAAAATGGATAACCATAGGGATCAGATACTAGCTGTCAGCTGTCAAGTTGGTAGTCGCCAATTCGAAAAACAAACTGTTTAAAAACACTTTTCGACTTCTTCAACTGTTTTTCGAGCAGCTCTGGACACGTATCACAAATCTAAGCCAATGATAAAATAGCAAACTTTATTGAACACAAATCAGCTGTCAGCTGTCAAGTTGGGGCCAATTCGAAAAACAAACCTTTTAAAACGCTTTTCGACTTCTTCAACTGTTGTTCGAGCAGCTGGGGACACGTATCACAAGTCTAAGCACATGATAAAATGCAAACTTTACTGAACACAATTCAGCTGTCAACTGTCAAGTTGGGACCAATTCGAAAACAAACCTTTTAAAACACTTTTCGACTTTTTCAACTGTTTTTCGAGCAGCTGGGGACACGTATCACAAGTCTAAGCCCATGATAAAGTAGCAAACTTTATTGAACACAAATCAGCTGTCAGCTGTCAAGTTGGGGCCAATTCGAAAAACAAACCTTTTAAAACACTTTTCGACTTCTTCAACTGTTGTTCGAGCAGCTGGGGACACGTATCACAAGTCTAAGCACATGATAAAATGCAAACTTTACAGAACACAATTCAGCTGTCAACTGTCAAGTTGAGACCAATTCGAAAACAAACCTTTTAAAACACTTTTCGACTTTTTCAACTGTTTTTCGAGCAGCTGGGGACACGTATCACAAGTCTAAGCCCATGATAAAGTAGCAAACTTTATTGAACACAAATCAGCTGTCAGCTATCAAGTTCTGGCCAACTCGAAAAACAAACCGTTTAAAACACTTTTCGACTTCTTCAACTGTTTTTCGAGCAGCTGGGGACACGTATCAAAAGTCTAAGCCCATGATAAAATAGCAAACTTTATTGAACACAAATCCGCTGTCAGCTGTCAAGTTGGGGCCAATTCGAAAAACAAAGCTTTTAAAACACTTTTCGACTTCTTCAACTGTTTTTCGAGCAGCTGGGGACATGTATCACAAGTCTAAGCCCATGATAAAATGCAAACTTTATTGAACACAAATCCGCTGTCAACTGTCAAGCTGGGGCCAATTCGAAAACAAACCTTTTAAAACACTTTTCGACTTTTTCAACTGTTTTTCGAGCAGCTGGGGACACGTATCATAAGTCTAAGCCCATGATAAAATAGCAAACTTTATTGAACACAAATCAGTTGTCAGCTGTCAAGTTGGTAGTTGCCAATTCGAAAAACAAACCTTTTAGAACACTTTTCGAATTTTTCAACTGTTTTTCGAGCAGCTGGGGACACGTATCACAAGTCTAAGCCCATGATAAAATAGCAAACTCTATTGAACACAAATCCGCTGTCAGCTGTCAAATTGCTTGTGGCTAGAAAAAGTGTTGCCAATTTCAAAAAAAAAAACTCTAAACATTAACACCCTCTAAAAAGCCATAAAGACGTGAGCCTAATTGTTTACAATCAGCTTATAAACTTCCAAGTTCTGCATGCGAAGTGAACTGCGTAGGAAATCTTTTCTTTTTTTATAGACGTTTCTACCAGATTTTGTTTAATCAATTTTCATTTCATCTCATTTTAGGCGATCACAAGATCCGAGCTGGCGACATCATGGTTTCATTCTTACCACTCGCACACATGTTCGAGAGATGTTGCGAGAACGGAATGTATTATGTGGGCGGAGCTGTAGGCTTTTATTCCGGTGACATTAAGGAGCTGACAAATGATTTGAAGGCACTGAAACCAACCGTAATGCCCGCAGTGCCACGACTCCTCAACAGAGTTTATGATAAAATCCAAAACGATATTAAGAACTCGTCAATTAAGCGAACGCTTTTCCGAATGGCTTTAAATTCCAAAGAGGGCGAAATACGCAGAGGTATATTGAGGCGGAATGGATTTTGGGATAAATTAGTTTTTAAGAAAGTTCACCAAGGTATAGATTTTAAGTGGCATGCAAAAAAGAAGCCTGTACATTTTGGACTCTTTCTCTCTCTCAAACAGCCTTCGGAGGAAATCTACGACTGATGGTTGTTGGATCAGCTCCTCTAGCTGGAAATGTGCTGACATTTATACGTTGCGCTTTGGGGTGCCTTGTTGTAGAAGGTTACGGTCAAACCGAGTGCACCGGAGCAGTAACGCTTACAGTTCAGGGTGATTTCGTGCCAGATCATGTTGGCCCACCAGTGTCCTGTAATGCTATTAAAGTAAATTGTTTTCCATAGTTCTCTCTGTATATGTATTTACCAGATTAAATTTTTAATAAGCTCGTGGACGTTCCAGAAATGGAATATTTTGCTAGTCACAATACAGGCGAGGTGTGTGTTCGGGGTTCAAACGTATTCCATGGGTGAGTTAACCAACATTGTGCGGAATATATGAAAATAGATTTTTTTCTTTCCTTTTCAGATACTATAAGGACCCTCAAAGGACAAGTGAAGCTATCGACTCTGATGGATGGCTTCATACTGGCGATGTAGGCAAATGGTTAAATAATGGAACTCTAAAGATCATCGATAGGAGAAAACATATTTTCAAACTAAGCCAGGGGGAGTATATTGTGCCTGAAAAAATCGAAAACATTTACACAACCAGTCAATATGTCAACCAAGTGTTTGTTTACGGTGAAAGCTTAAAGGTGAGCCTGAGCATATATGTGTGCTCTTAGTTGTGTTAACATCAGTTTTATTTTGTTGACACTTTGCTTTATGTGGAGTGTTGTTTTATTTCGATTAACATAACCTAAAAATGTACTAAAAGTGACAAAGGTCAATTTGAAGAACAGACCCACAATAAAAGCAACTCTTAGTACTGCAGCTTGAATATTTCCAAACGAACGACTAACTGTTAGCTAAAATTTACTTATATTTCATTTATTATTATACTAATTTAACAATAATTGTTTTTATGGAATAGAGCTGTATAGTGGCTGTAGTTGTTCCTGACGTAGATGTTCTAAAAGGATGGGCACAAGAAAATTCAATCAAAGGAACCTTGTCGGTGTTGTGCAATAATTCGAATGTGAAGAAGTTGATTATGAGCGACATGATATCTTGGGGCAAGCAAGGTGGACTCAAGTCGTTTGAACAGGTATGTTATAAAGTGTTTCATTTTCTTCTTAAGCGCGCTCTCGAATTGAAATTGATTTTTTTTTTTTTTTACTTATGACGGTCTTAATCAAATATTAAAATTATTACAAACCAATTTAACACCATGTCACTTTTATTTACAGGTCAAAGATATATATCTGCACCCGGATCCATTTTCTGTACAGAACGGATTACTCACTCCAACTTTCAAATCGAAAAGACCTCAGCTAAAGAGCTATTTCAAGCCTCAATTGGAAGATATGTACAAGAACCTGGATTAACTATTAAAATTTGATAGTTTATGAATTGATAAATCACAAGAACAAAGAAATTCACCTAATACTACAATAATTTATTTTCAAAATGATAATAATAAATTCTTTAACATACAAGCAATGGAAATTGCAATTGAAAACGCAACTAGTGAACGTAACTTATGTCCAAATTATAGTTATTTAATTGAATACAACCTAATAAAACAGTAGGTGCTACAAGAAATTATTAAATAAAAATCTAAAGAAATACTTAGGCAATATAGCGCTATTCTTTCGATGCGACTGTGACCAGATTATTGTTTTGCGATTGTTGAAAACGATCTCCTGGCGACTTTAAATAGACAGCTTTCACAGGAATGGGATGATAGCTTCTCACATCCATGAAAAATAAAACACTTTGACTTACAAGTGATTAACACACTTAAAGTTTATAGGCGTTAACATTTTTGACACGTTCAATTCATATAAATTGTAATTTATTTCATTTAAGGCAATTGTACAATGAAATAAGTGTCAAATATCTCTTATGCTATGCATAATTGTCAGATTCGCACACAAAGCGTTTCCACCATTGACGTAAATGTATCGAATGCTAGTGAAATGTCAACTTTATACAAAAATGCAAGTAAATGCGATCCACTAGCTCCAATCTGTTATATACACACTGACAATTGACATTACTGACAGTAGCCAACGTCACGCATGTTCCAAACCAACAAAGACGCTGCAGTTTAACAGCGGATAAATGAGGGAATACAAAATCCAAATTCGGAAACTTAGACTTCACTAAATAATGAGTGACATCTATTATGATGTGTATATTGTATAAAAATTTCAATTAATATCTTTCCACTAGGTGTCGCTTTTTTGTTGATGTGTTAATATGTATACTTACTCTCTTCATAAAAAATATCGTTTTTTTTTTTGTTTACGTTACTATGGAATTCTTATTCTGACAGATGTATGTAACTTTCCACTCATCCGCTGTAAAAACGTAATGCCTCGATGTCAATTAAGCACGCTGAATACCTGATATCGTTCATTTGAATCTGTTTCGTTTGCTGTGTTATAAGTGTGTTTTCTTCTAAAATTCAAGCTGTCATTTTAAATAGGTGGTAATCAAAAAGCACTGAAAATAGAATTCGACTAGTATGAAATAAAACAAACATCCTATTGATTGAATGTCAAAAATGTACAACGTTTATAAATTATAAAGCACTCGCATAAACTTCAAAATACCATTTCCGACGAGCAACCAATCGGCTAGTTGGTCAGTTTTGTGACAATGACAACCGATAATCTGAATAACTGCGGTCGTGTCAAAGTTAACGCATCTTATGTTTAAACTCAATTTTATTAAATTTTAATTAAGTAAAGCCATGTTGGCCACTATTTTACCTAGACACTGATCACTAGTAGATTTTAGTTGATAATGAAATAAATCGAAATTCCTTCTTTATGATAGTTGCAGAAATTTGTATTTTACTTAGCTGGAATTTAATTTGATTTCTTTTTACAGAAGTAGATATTACAGTCCGATTGGCGTAAGTATAGTGCAAGTGGATAAATGTGGAGTATTCGGAGACTGTGGCCGGTGGCTTCAAAAATGCCAATTAGCGGCAAAACCTGAGGTGCTCGGTTAATGGGGTGAAATTTAAATTTGTAGGTCACAATAGGTAATGTTGTATGGACAATTTTGCGTTTTTTATTGTAAGTTAGTAAAATTTATCCCCAAAAATGACTGTATGTGTTGTGTAGTGGGTACGTTATCCCAATATTTTGCTAAAATAATAAATGAATTATTATTAATATTTTTCTAACTCACAATGGTGAAACCATTTTTAACTACAACATTTGAGCTGAAAATATGATTATTGATAAAGCTTATAATTTTAGAGTAACTATATTCAGGGGACGAAAGTCTCATTTAACAATTTTTGAACAGCGTTATTTAAACAGCCATGTCTTCTACATTAGACAAGACCATAGGGTTGCTTAAAAAATTTAAAGAAAGCATATCAGCTTTATGAAAGAAGACTTTGTTTTATTTCTTCCCACATTTTTGTAGGATTTCGAAAGGATATAACGTTTTTTTTTTTTTCTTTTTAAGAGTTCTTAAATTTTGTGCTGCTTCTGTTCTGTTTCTCTGTTCAAGAATAATGCGAGATGCGAGCCTTGATATTTAAGGAAAGCCTGGCGATATCTTTGCCAAAGGCTTCGGTAGCTATTTATTTTTTTAATAAGTTTCTGGAAACTGGCATTTTTTTTAAATAATTTTATGTTTTGTTTTCCAAACTTTATACTTGTGCTGGAAATTATTTTACAGATAAATGTTTTGGAGTCTTATAGTAAACTCAGTCCGAAACAGAGTTCAATGGGCATTTCATAGTCTTGCATATATTGCACTTTGTTATTCCGGAAGCTGATATCTCTTCTTATCTTCTCTTTTCTATACATTAAAAAGAGAGTTGCAAAAACGTTGTGACTTTATAACTCACGAACGGTTAAAAAGAATTCGATCAAATTTGTAGGATTTGTTTGCATGGTCGTGTAGTTGGTTTATCTAAAGTTTGAAATTGGTCAACGCGTTCGTGAGTTATGTCAACATCTGATTTTATCCATATAAGAAAAAAAAAACGTATGCGCCTATGCGTAGCGAAGCACGCCGGAATCTTTTAGTTTGGTATAATTTTGAGTACGATTCCAGCTCTGTTAATTTTAAGGCCCAGGCTGTGTAAATTGGATTATATAATGAGAGAGTCTTATTCATGCGTTTCTGGAACTACCAACCTCTCTTAAAGGAGCCTACTAAGGCTATGTAACATCGCAAGGACGAGAGCTAAACATAAATGCCAAAGAACTTAAAATAACAGAACGTTTTCAAGTATATCACTGTTGGAGGATGTACATTTATTTGTAAACGATGTCCTATTTTCGAGCATGCGAAGCTCTCCTCCACCGACTCGAAATCAGTCTAGAAAAAGACACACTGGGCATTAAAAATAATCTCACTTGACGTTCGCACTGAATATTTCGTAGGTGGAAATGGATTACTTTTTCTGAACGATCTTGTCATTTACTTGATCGTAAAAATGATAATTACGAGCAACGAACTGTGTCGTAAAGTAAGAAGAAGTGATCCATTCAAAACAAATTTGAATGTGATAATGAGAAAAGTGAAGTCCTTCACTTCAATCGTTCAAAGGATCAGAACGATTCTTTTTTTTCTCCAGCATAGGCGAATATAAGCCTCCTTTATCAATAAATTCGCCAATTATTCAAATTTTTTGTATTTTTTTCCGAAATAAAACCAGGACTCCCACTGTGTTGACACCCTAGCTCTCTGTAAGGACTTGTATGATTCAGTGCACACATTTATCGATTCATACATCAATTGTAGAACTTGCGCAAAGCAAAACATCTACAGTAGCTGTCTCTTTTGTGACATTGTAAACCACGTGAAAAAATGCAAACTCACCACCCTTCGTCAAAGGAAGTAACACAGTCTTCGTTGAATATGAGAAAAGTCCTTCACTTCAATCGTCAGTACAGTAGTCAGTACATTATTTTTCTTCTGTAGCATTGGCGAATATAATTTTCCATTATCATAAATTCGCCAATTATTCAAGTTTTTGTTTTTTTTCCCCGAGAAGTAGCCTAAGTAGTTGTGTGTGAAAGTTCTGATAAATTCAACTTAAAGAAAGAATAATAATGAATAGTCCTGCAGGATTCAGTTCACTCAAACTAATATCAATGATATGTGAGTTGAAAATAAATCAATGAACACCTAAGCGCAGGAGAACTGGCGTTTTTTCTTTATTTCAGTATCCCTTCTCAGTTTATGTGAAGGTTTGCAATTAAGTGCTTTTACAACCAAGACTCCAAGGTTGACTAAATATACGACGAGGTCCCCATCAGTGAGTCTTTTTCTACCCTCTGTCCCTATAGTTGTATGAAAATCATCCTTATAATGAAAATAAAATTTCGAAATTTACAGGCTTCATCGATTGCGTCGACTACTTCGTTATACAGATTTAATGCAACAAATGGAGTCACTTGTATTCTAATTAGCACAGACGGTCTAATAAGCATTAAATATCGCAATAAATTAAACGAAGATGTGGAGGCAGATCTGTACTTGCCTGATGATCCAGTTCTTACGGGGGAGTGTGTTGAATCAAACTCGGAGCTGTTCACCATGACTTTCAAGGGATTCACCCTGAGCATAATATTTAAAAAGGTATCCCAATTACACTAGTTCATTATGATTAATAATGTACTTTATTATGAATGTGACATTTTAATCAATTAAGTTCGTTTCGTTTGTGGGGTGTGTAGTGACGTTGTAAAATAATGACTTAGTGAATTCCAGTGCTTATGTACTTGCCTTCGTAATCCATTATGATGGGAAAAGAAAAAGTGGGGGTGGCACCGAAGGTGTGGGAGTGACAAATGATGATGACGTATAGCCAGAACGTGTTTTTATAGATATACGTGTGTACACCATTAGATATTTACAAAATAAGGTTGCCAAGGTTGCGAAGTAAATCTGTTTTTAGCCCAACTTTGAAATGCATATATGGTACTTTTTTATGAGGGGCCAGTTTTGAAAAACATAATTTTGCGACACGTTTAGTACTACTGGTACTATAAACAGTTGCGCTTCGGTTGAGAATAACCTTTTGCTTTGATTTAAATTTTATTTAACTTGTAGAAGCCTAGAACTACTAAAAGTGCAGTAGCAATTATTTTTCTGTTTGAACCTATTTAAAGAGCTAGGTGAAGATAAGTACGCTGCTCGAGCTAAACTAAATTTTATCTTTTCTCTCACAAACATTAGTTTAACTCCCGTAAAGCACGCAGCGGATAAGTGTCACAGAAAACAGCTGTTCTTTCAAAATAATTTACTCAAAAACTCAACACTCTCTGATTTTGACCATTTTCGATTCTAGGTACTCCTCGTCGAGGTATTTATTAAAAAAAAACACATCCTTGCTTCCTTCTCCCATTTTCCGCAATACAAAATTGCAACAAGACAACAGAACACAACAATATGTCAAAATTTAGCTTGAGAAAATTAAACGCCCCATCAATGGGCACGCTAAATTTTGACAGATACATGAAGTACATTTTGAAACAAAAGTTTGATTATTTAGCTCGAACAGCGTACCACTCAGCTAAATGGGTTCGCTTAGATTTAGCTCAGCTAAATTTTGGAGAGAATTTCGTATGGGAGCGAAAATTTAGCTCGAGCAGTGTACTAAGCCTAAGTCCGCATTGGAACTGGAAGCTCTCATTAAAAAAATTGCGGTTAAAAGTGAAGGAAAATTAAAATGGCAACAGAAATGAGAAAACAAAAATCAACTGAAGTGCACTAAGACTGTAGCTGTTCAACGGCAGGCTGACTGAAAGTTAAAGAACTTCAAAGTGTTGTGGTATTTGGGGTATTAAATATTAGTATTTCCGTTGGCACAGAAAAAGTTTTTCTGCTCTCAAATAAAAAAAAAAAATACTTTTTTTAGAGTGAAAGTAATTTTGCGAATCTCGATTTCTGAGCTAGATTTACATTTATTTCCACTGACATCTAAGCATTTGTCAAACTTTAAAGTGTGTTTACTTACGTTTTTAGACGAAAAGTCTGTGAAAAATTGACATTTGGCCGCTGCAATAGATATCAACATAAATTTAATTTTTATAAACACAAATAAAAATTTGAGAACAGCTGACTTTTAAAACACGCACCACCACAAATGCAAAGGAAGAAAAATCTGGTTTTATGTTCCCATTGGGCACAAAAAATCTGACGTCTGACAGCAAAATCTGAAAATCCCAATAGAAAACGACATTAAATTCGCAAACTTATTTTGACACACCGTATTCGGTTTGACACTTTACATAGAAACATAGATATATGACTTTTTTCAGCATTCTTTGGTGTTCAGTGCTTCTGTTTTTCGGCCCATGGGTACACGTTTATGTGCATGAAAGTACTTTCGTGCGAAACAGGTCTACTTTTGAGTTAGTTGAGAAATGATGTCTAGATTGCACTAAAAAATGCCTTCACTTTTCACCTCATTTAAAATTCAACTGTCTCACTGAAGACGACGTAGATTGGAAATCATTTTGAGGCATTGCCGACGTTCCACTGCCCGCTAGATGAATAGCGGCATGTCAAACTCCATATAAAAGAAACTGCCATTTCACAAAAAGTGCTAGATGTCTAGCGCAAATGGTTACATTTCAGTTTTTTTTCATACAGAGTTTGACATGGCCGCTACTCATCTAGCGGGCAGTAGAACGCGGGCATTGTCTTAGATCATGAGTCGTGAACCACGTTTGCTGTTTGAAAATGCATTCAATTGGAAGACCTTTATCGGTCTTAGCTTATATGGGTTTTTATGGGATTTTATTTTGCCAAGTTTTAATATTATTATTCGATTCGAATTTTGAAATAAATTTAAAAAGTCGCCCAAAATTTTTCAAACTTAAAAATTCTCTAAATAAATTATTATTACCATTTTTAGACATCTGGCGGCGAACGATGGTACATCAACCACGTGGAGTTATCTTACTCGTCGTCAAATCCTCTATTTGAACACATTGATCGGCCCAATTTGGATGTCAGACTCAATTCGCCGGCCAGAACACCAATGTACTTCCCAACACCAGTTGGCAAATCCTACGTTTGCGATAAGGAGCAAACAATTGTCATGTACGCACCTCTCGAATCGGGTGACAAGTCGGGACATATAGCAAAACTATATCTACGACAACTTCGGATGCAAAGTTTTATGTTCAAAGACAGCGGCAAATGGGGTCCATCGTTCCATTGCAGTGCCACCGGTTCCTATCGTGATGAAACAGCGCCTTTAGCAGTTGGTACTGCCCTCGCAATTGCAGTATTAATTACGATTGCAGGATATGGCGGATGGAGGTAACACACATTCATACTTGAGTATAAAAATAACTCTGCATGTATATTCTTTCAGATATTTCAAAATTAAGAAAGTTCAATACGGCACCATGGAGTAAACGAACAGAAGGAAATAACTAAATATTGAAAACCATGCTATTGCTACGATTTATTTTATTTATAACCAACAATTTTGGCAGATTCAATCCCGCAATTTAAGAAAACGTTAGCACTGTGTTTGCATCGACGCAAATCAAGTGCAAGTACCGAATGTACATATCTGCATTACTGAGTTTTTGAAATTTGTTTATATAGGTCCACAAAGTACTCCCTTCGACAGAGAGTATGTATTCAAATTGGCGATTTATTCATGTGATAATGTCATCCCAGTTTTTGTTACATCGAATGCTTGAAAAATTAGTTTACCGCGAAGCAAGTATGTATAATATCAGGACTCATAATCCCTTCATAGTGAATGTGATACCAAATGATTTTGTATTTCAAATTTATCACATTTACAAGTGAATTACCGGTGACCAAATCGTCACTGTCCTCCTAGCAATAACTACTACAAAATAGCAGTAACCTGTTAAAGAACGTACCTCTTCAGTTATCGACTTGACTACAGCCAACGCAGTACTTAAGTTTAACTATATATACAACATATTGTAATTTTACATATCTACGCGAGTACGAAAATTTAGAAAAAAAAGAAAAAGAAAAAAAGAAAACCCCTTTCCAAACACAAAAACATACTCGCGTTCCACAATGTTGCCAACATATCTTTACACTATTTCCTCGAGTATTTTATTTGTTACATTTTATTATTTCTTTTAAATAACTAATAACATAAGTTTCAGAGCTAATTTATTTCACATTAAATTTAAATAAAAAACAAAAGAAACAATGTGAGGTGTATAAAAAGTATTTATAGCAAAAATATACACATTCACATATAAATGCATTCATTATAATATATTAGAATAAAATATGTTTGAATATATTACATAAGAATTATAAATAGAAACATAACATTTACTAAAGTTGAAAAATGTCTTCCATATTATAAATAAAGTAAAATAAATCGTATTTATGAACATATATTATATTATATCCAATATGGAATATATTAGTTTTAAGTTTTAAGTTATAAGTTTTTGGATTTAACTTATTTTAAAGAATGCAAACTAAACATTTTGTGTTTTTCGTTTGGGACAACATTTATTTATCCTTAACTTATATTCATGTAATTTTATTATGATTATCAAGCTCGCGTTATGAGACGTATCCACATTTTATAAACTAACAATCTAGGTGTTTATCTTATACTTTAAAAAATAAAACAAAATACAAATAAATAAAAATCTTCTCTTGATGTATACATTTTTTCGAACAAAATATATATTAATGCAATTTTGCCTTGTCTTTATTTAATTTATGCTAAAGATTAATCGAAAAAAAAAACAAACAAAACATTTTAACATTATTATATATGTTTATATTCGTTTAAAATAGAGCAATATTTATTTAGCTGTCAATATCATACATGCACTTGTATTGAAACAATGCGTAAATACAAAAGAAGAAAAACGTTCATAAATCAAGAGAGTTTGTTTTCAATAAATTTGGAATTTAATTAATAAAATTTTTCGTGTGTTTGCTTTATTAGAACAGAGAACATCGTTTGGTGGCATTTGAAGTGGACAAAACTTTTAATGGACCCATAAATTCCATGGATGAAGATTATTTGTCACCAATTGATCAGTAGTTCCTGACTGCTCTTGTAAAATTAAAGAAGGTTTGGAATAGTTTTTTGTTTAATGAACACTTTTGTTGGAATTATTTCAGTTCTTACAAAATTTCGTATTTACCTTGAGCCAGGGTTTAATTTTACTTGAGAAATTCTACAGCTTTCCGGGAAAGTAAAGGAGAAAAGTTCGCATTTAGTCTTTTTGAAGAAAACACCTCCAAAATGGTGAATGACAACATCATCCATACCTATTTAGAGGATGGTGATGACTGGTTGTTCAAGACCTTGCTTATACTAGGAAATTTGAACTGGCAATGCCTCTGTGTCAATAGTTATAAATTCGAAATCTATAAGCAGATGGAGCTTACAAAAAAGTAGATAGTACCCCTAATACGAGACAATCGGCTCTAGCGATGTATCTGTCGGAACGGAAAATTCTCCGATTTTATACGATTCGGAGGATTTTTTAAGGCGAGGTATTCTTCGGAACAACTGTTCGGCGAATTATTCCGAAATTTTGTAACGCTCATCGGCGAATTACGTTGAAGTGCGAAGAAATGCATTTTTTTGTTAAATTTTGGCAGCTATTTAAATAAGCTAGTTAAATATTTTTGACAGCTAGGTTCCTATATCCTCCGACAGATTTTGGCTGCGGAATTTGTATACGATTTGGAGTGCGGTGCGGTGCGGTGCGTCATCGCAATTATTTATTTCTCTTCCGAAGTCAGAATTTTAGCCTCCGAAAGATTATGCGTTGCGGAGAATTTTCCGTTCCGACGGATACCTGACTAGGACCGAATATAACCACCCTCCTAAAGCTAAAGAGATCCTTTTGAGACTCTAAAACGAAGCTTGGCGAAATGATTCCGCGTTTTAAGCCCATAAATGTCTTCCAATGTCTACCAATGTCGACAGGATAATAAATATTTGATTTTGGACCCGTTGAACCTGATATAAAAAAAATTCTACAAACCTTTCACTCATAACGACAGATTTGAATATAAGAACATTTAAAGGAAGCACTCAAAATTTTGCTGACTTCGCAATTGCTCTTATTTGTCCAAAAGGACATCGTATACACATGGTTGGCAATTGACAGCTTAAAAAAAATATATATAGATGAAGACATAGCGAATTTTCCATAATTTGAGTGAAAAAGTAAAAGGTCCGAAAATCGAACCCTGTGGAACCCCGCTGCAGTAGTCGAAAAGTCGGATCGACCAATAGAGATTATTTTAGGGTAGAATATACGTCCTCAAGTTTGAGAAACCAAACCCTTTCATTCATTGTACGCCCGATTGCGTTACTAAATGAAAAATCTTATTGAGGACAGCTGGTTTCAGTAGCGAATGTCATTAGAATCGCCCTACAAAAGAACTGGTTGGTAAATTTGCTCTTATTAAAACGGGACAAAAGATCATTCATAAAACATTTTCGATTCAATAGGACCAATGACAACTTCACCAGCTTTTGCTTGATCCTTCTTCTTCTGCACCATACAAGGTTTGGTTGACAGCCACCTCAACCTAACCTCAATTTGCTTGCGTGAGCATGGAGATAGACATACACAACTTAAAAAAATGCAATTAAATAATAAAATTAAGTTCCTTTCTTGTAAATAATATGTACACTTAACATTGAACAGATGCAATTGTAAATATATGCAAAACTAAATTTCTATACAGCACAATATTGTGTTTGGGTGAACAAGAAACATTCGAAGCGCCGTTGTCGCATCTTCTATCATTGAATTGTGCTTTGGGGTGGAGTCAACGGTGTCCAGTTCTCAGTTCTTTGATTTTGTGGTGATGTTTCGAGCTTTGCCGAGCTCTTCAAGCTCGAACACTCTAGTGTTAATACTGATCCTTCTTCGGATTCCTTGTACATGGATGAGTTCTCCTCAATTGATTTAGGAACTTCGACTGGCTCGAGCGGATGGCTATATGTGCTGAAAGTGAAGGAGTCTTGTTAGAAATAAGCACGATCTATGGCTGCGACGGTGCGTTTACCTCATTTCCGAAACCAAGGGAATGTACTCGGGCTGATAGGTGTAGGCGTTCTGGTAGAGCCCGTATTCTGTTCCGTTGTAGTACGAGCCGGCGGGATAGGTTAGAGTGGCGGGTGGATTTAGAACATTCGGATACAACTGATGCGATGGCGATGACGGAGTTGGGTGGTAAATTTGATGAGCCCCAGTGGTATATGATTGCGGAGATGAGCCAGCTCCGTTCTGGTATAGGTCGGATGGGTTGCCAGCAGCGCTGTACTGACCGTGCGATGTCAGGTGATGTATTGTGTAGCCAGGGGATGGGCTTGTGTAGTTGGGAGAACCATTCGAGGGAGTTGGCGATGCATTTGAGGCTGTAAATGAGAAAGGCTGTGAGAAGGACTCGCACACACTAAGTTTTTTTGTACTTACTTATTGGAGAGCTTGGATTTGGTGGAGTGCTCCAGTAGCTGCCATTGCTTTGCCAACTTGTCGGATAGGAGAAGACAGTCGTTGTTGTCGATTCGACAGGGAGAAACCCTGACTGTGATTGAGACGTGGTTGGTGTTGTTGGCGGTGGTGTGCCAGCGTTGCTTGACGACCCCGACACAATGCGAGGTCTGGTGTATGGAGTTGGTCTGGTTGTCCTAGGCGGATGACGCGGATAGCGGTCGCAAGTGTTCACCGGCACCTGCGAGTGCGTAGGCGGGTAGTGAGTTGGCGGCGGAATAAACCACCCATAATGGGCATCGTGGCTGTATATAGAATCAGGCCTCTCCTTTGAAAGTGACGAAAAAGTCAGCATAGTCTCTACAGTGGGGCTTAAAAAAAACAACCACCTACCTTAGCGTCCAAAAAAGCTTTAGCGAAGGGATTGTATTTAATTTTCAACGAGGTAACCTCCTCATTTTGGTACGCAGTGACCGCTATAAACTGCGTCTCTGGGAAGGGATAGGTCACGACATGCCTCTGCTCCGAACCGACCCGAACTAAGTGCACCCGTGGTTCGTATTTATGAAGCGAATTCAGCATTATCTAGAAACAGAGGGCTGTAACAATATTTGTGCATGAGAGAATGGAATATTTACCTGGCCGTTGCCATTTGTTTTGTTTGTCAGCTTGACTTTAGCGAATGAGATTGGTTCCTTCATCCAGTGCGCACCAAAGTTCGGAGATTCCGGATGAACGTATATTGGATTGGAGGGGGGAACTTCGGCCTTGCCTCCGGGTACCTTGAAATAGCTTTATAATTATTTTGATTTTAGTTTTAATTGCGTGCGCCTTGCGTACCCATTCGCCGTTCACATATTTCCACCGATGGCTATCCACCTGAACGAACTCCAGCAGTATGGTGTACATTGCGGCTGGGTCGAGTCCGGTAGTGGTGACCTTAACCACGGGAAACATTCGTCTGTAATTGGAAAGGTATTTAAAAATGTTTAAATGTTCATAAATTATTTATATTGCCACGGAAAGAATTCCCTGTGTGTTGGTGTAGGCAATGGAGGCTAATACGTTATTTTTACTTCTTTTAAAAACACGCGTCTTACAAGGTTTTTAAGAAACGTTTCGAAGACCCATAACCCATAACACCTATAAAGTCTAATAGGTGCAGGTTTTTTTAGCAGTGGATGCGCATTTGTTCTTGAGGAAATCTTCTTAAGACGCACCATAAAGCTTAACAAAAATGCCTCAAAATAGCAGCCAAAAAGCTGCAAAATAACGATTTAAAATATTGAAAAACAGTGTTTCCATAAAAGAGCGCTTCAAAAAAAATATATAAGGTGGGCCAAAAGAGATCACCGTATTGGAAGATGCTCTTATTTTTGCAAATGGCCGCCATTGTCAAATCTGTTTTGGCATTTGTGGACTAGACAGATGTAGAATACAAGTGAACAATGGAGGAATGGAGTGATACACTCCCCAAGAACGCGGAATAATCGTGTCAATTTTTTTGCGTAACAACTCGTCTGTAGTGTTGGCGCAGCGCGAATTCCGTCGCCGATTCCACGGCCGTCCGACACAGACTGCGCAAACACTGCGCCGTTTGGCCACCAACCTTGAAGAGTATGGGACCACACGAAACTTTGCCAAGAGTGGCCGGCCCCGGACCGCCCGTTGTGCCGAGAATATCGCCGCTGTTGACGAGGATGTCGAGCTGTCGCCGGAACCATCGACCAGATGCCGTGCCTCGCAATTAGCCATCAGCCGGTCGTTCCTATGGTGAATTTTTATCAAAGACTTGCGCATGTTCCCGTACAAAGTCCAGTCCGTACGTCAGCTGCTGCCTGTCGACCGAAGTCGAGGACGAAGTGGACGATTTTTCGACGAAAATCATAATGGGCGATGAGGCTCATTTCCACCTCAGCGGGTACGTGAACAAGTAAAACTATCGCTTCTGGGGCACCGAAAATCCACGAGTAATGCACGAGGAGCCATTACACCTGCTCAAAGTTACTGCATGGTGCGCTGTTCACGCTGGAGGAGTTATCGGGCCATTTTTTTTTTTTTTTTCGAGAACGCCGTTGGTCAAACGACAACAGTGGAAGGTGCGCGCTATAGGGCCATGTTAACCGGTTTTTTCTACCGCAATTGGACAAATTAGGACTGGAGGACATGTGGTTCCAACAGGACGGAGCTACGGCATAAACTGCGCGACCCACAACCGATATTCTGAAGGCGGCGTTCCCGGGTCGCCTCATCTCTCGTTTTGGCGATTTGCTCTGGCCCGCAAGATCGCCGGACTTAACCATTCCAAACATTTTCTTGTGGGGTTTTTTTAAGTCCCGTGTTTGCATGAACAAGCCCGAGACCCTAGAAGCCCTCAAGGACAACATTCGACACGAGTGCGAGAATCTGTCACCCGAAGTTCTCGCCGAAGTGATGAAAAATGCCATAAAACGAGCCCATACGGCAATCAATGGTGACGGCGCCCATTTGGCCGATATCATCTCCTCGACTTGACTAATAAAAATTTAAAGGTTCAAATAAACATAATCAAGAAACAGAATCGAAATTTTTCATTTACTTCCCGTTTGTTCCCACTTGTCAGAGTCTTTCGAAGCAAATTTGTCTAAACTCACCAAGATCAAGAACCACGTTTGGAACTTCTGCATAACTATACGTTCTTCGTGGGCAAGGTTTCCAATAAAAATAATTATAGCAATCTATCAATTGTTTATGGTAATTGTTAATTGGTCGTCGAAGTATTTTTCATAAGTTTTGTATTGAGTAAATATTGTACCAGTTTTATGCAAAGTTCGTTTTTCTTTGGGATGACAATGGATCCGCCCTTGCAAAGACCATCACAAGTTGCTTAAAACTGTTTGTTGCATTTTATAATATTTCGCAAGTGTACAAAAAAGTCGTCAACTAGAGCAACTAAATGTGAATGTCATCATTTAAGGAACTCGATCATAAAGATTGGTTTTCCGTCGGTAAAACGTTGCCTCAAGACCTGCGGTTGGAGTTAGTTGCTACCAACATTAAAAGCAGGTGGAAAATCCTTCCAATGAACAAAATGCAACTGTTTCGAATAACGAGTACGCAAGTAGGGACACATGCACGAACTAAATAAGGACAATAACTTCTTTCAATAGCTGTCCGGTTGCCCTAACAAAAAAAGAATGCAACTTCCGCCAGACGAAAATTGATAAATCGCCTGAGATTTCTTTTTTTCTGCGAGCACATCCACTTACTTTATGGTTGGCGCTTTAGCTATATGTATGTGGATCTAACCGGGTAGATCCAAAAACGTTTTAACTCTTCAAACAAGTTCACTCGCATATACCTTTTAGTAATGCAGTACACACAAATAGCAGAGCACTACTCTCTCACCATGAAAAAAAGCAAAAAACAAAACGAGTAGACAGAAATAGGTATGCACCTCCCTAAAGTATGTAAAAACCGACCGATTGCAAGTATATTCTGATGCAACAGTAAGGTTCGCAGAATGTATTTACATCCAAAGCATTCTCTACTCAATCAATTAGCGCCTAGTGTGTTAGCTGAGTTAACAAACGATCACTAACCACTTTAGTGGTCATTGTATAATGAGCAGGACTACCTACATAATTAAATGGTGTGAGTCGGTTTTCCATTAATATATTCCATTTATCACTTTATCATCTTGCGAAATGAAAACTAATAACAATAGTAATTTTAAAATTTTAAAAGCCACCAAAACATCATGTTGCCCATGACTACCAACATTACCTTCCATTTTTGGTGACAATCATCTCGTTTGTTAAATTTTGAAATCTCAGCCATAGGTCTCGATCGTCTAGGGACAGCTGTAGGTTCCTGTCGATGCCTGGACTACGCGCCGGTCCGCCATGATTGTTGTTGTTGTTCGCTGATGTTTGAGTTGAATTACCAAGAACCACTGGGTCTACAGCCGAGAGAATGTGGGATGTAGCCATATCTTCTGGAAAATACAAAAAAAAAAATGAAAAAACTAATATTAAGATGCACAAAAATGATTTATTTAAATATTGATATTTTATGGACTTTGTCGTGACGCATTTTAAGTAGTTTTGGATATTTAAATAATATTTGATTTACGACTATCACGAATCTTACTGTTGTGGCCAACAATTTAGCACCTAACTGGGACATCATAATAATGATTAAGCGTTTCGACTACGATACGAGTACGAGCTACGAGGTATAGAAATCTACAGCGTAGCACTCAAACACGTGCTGAGAGATCACGGCATCGGTTGCCGAAATGAAAATGGTGGAAGGTTTTGTAGACCCTTGCACAAAGTAGACAAACACGCAGACTGTGTGGCTGATTTCACTCGTAAAATTTTGAAAATAAAAATAAAATTCTTTTAGAGCGGGCAACTTTCTGCTCACCGACGACCATCGCTGGGCAATTTTTATATTATACGATTAGTTGCACGCTTCTTTTTGTTGCTTAAAGTTGCGGGCAATTATTTTGAGCGAGCGTTGGGGAGCGATGGAGAACGCTCGCTGCTCCATAAAGATCGAAAACAATCTCAGCGAGACCTTTGATGTCAAAAAATGTTTTAGACAAAGTGACGCGCTGTCATTTGACTTTTTCTACCTCATTCTTGAGAAGATTATGCGAAACTTGCAAGCCAACAACAGAGGCACAATTTTCCAGAAGTCTGTGCGCCATCATTGGCAGAACACAGCGAGCTGTCTCTGGTGCGTTTGCAAGTTTCAGTACAGAAGCGGCAGAAATGGGTTTAGTGGTGAATGAGGGAAAAACAAAATATATGCTGTCAACAAGAAGGGACATACAGCATGGACGAATCGGACAGAACGTCACGATAGACAGAGCTATAACTTTGAGGTAGTTCGGTAGTTGTCTACCTCGGATCCGCTATAAATTCTGAAAATGACATCACCTCAGAAATCAAGCGAAGAATCACACTTGCTAACCGCTGTTATTTCGGTCTAAGAAGGCAATTGATTAGTAAGGCCTTGTCGAGAAATACTAAGGAGAATCTGTTTTAGACCCTCATCATCCCAATCCTGCCTTATGGTGCAGAAGCATCAACGCTATCAAAGGCGGATGAAGATCTCCTTGGTCGTTTCGAACGCAAAATTCTTCGAGTGATTTTTGGTCCCGTTTGCGTTGACGGGCTCTGGAGGAGGAGATTTAACAGCAAACTCTACGAGCTGTACAGCGACATCGACCTAGTCAAAAAAGTACGCATCAGTCGTCTAAGATGGCTGGGACATGTAGAGCGAATGAACACAAACGTGCCGGCCCGAAGAGTCTTCGATTCCACCCCGGAGGGACAACGCAGTAGAGGAAGACCTCGCCTTAGGTGGCGCGCGCAAGTGGAAGGGGACCTCAACCAACTTGGAGTACGCAACTGGAGGCAGTCAGCCAAAGATCGCGCTAACTGGAGAGGCGTATTGGTTAAGGCCCAGGTCCACCCCGGGCTGTAGCCCCACCTAAGTAAGTAAGTAAGTAATTATTTCGAGCGCATGAAGTAAAGGCTGCCCCATCTGCTGGTTTCTTTTAATAATTTTTAAATTATTTTCTTTTTTATTTATTTTGCATTTTTTGTTTTAAACCTTCTTAATAGTTATAGAATATAATTTGTTGACATGACAGTGGCCTATCGTGTCAAACACATATATTTTTAAATTTATTTGCTTAGCCTATGACACTCTGGGAAAGAATACCAATTTAATAACACCTCACTCTTCAAAATCGGTCAAGCCGTTTGGGCTACAGGGCGTTACGTAGGAACGTACATAGGATACGCGCGAAACACATAACCCTCCCTGTGTCCAGTCGGGTAATAAAAACAACAGCACCACCTATCGGATTTCATTAAAAGTACTGCCAAAACAATGCCAACGCTGATAAAAACAAAGGGACGATCTAACCTCTGGTTGAGTCTTGAGTGGGTTGCTATAGAATTGTTGCCGCTGTGGTTCAGTGGTTATCCTGCTGGACTATTGAGCGAGGAGTCTCATGTTCGAACACAAAAATACATCTAAAGAATTTTTTTTTCACCGTGCCACTTCTGTTTTTTAATGCCTGATAAATATCCAAGGCATTTATGGTCCTGCAACCCTGATGCTTTTTTTCGTAATAAATTTATAAATTAAATTTGTAAATTAGTTTTTAATAAATAAATAAATAAATAAATATCCAAGAGTCTGTCCTGTAAAATATGTTTGCCCTAACAATTGGTGTTTGAAATTTTTGCTATCAAATTCTATGTAGAAATTATTATAAAAAGTATAACAATAACTGAACTTACCCACCATTTCTTTTGTAGGAATTATAAACAAGAAACTAAAGCTAAGAACGACAACAAAGAGCAAACACCTCGCAGCAACAAAAATGCACAATAGTTGGCAGCATTGTGCTAATATGCTCGGTTTTCGCAAGCGGTAGATGGCGCTTTTTAAAATGGCAACGAAATGCAAGGTATACCATTAATAGGGGCATACTTATATTTTCCAAATAAAGTACATAGGGCTCTACAATTGACTCCAAAATTAAACCTACTTACTACCTTAGGTGGCCATAGTCCGGGGGCCTCTTCTGTGTATATTTTTTTTAGGGTTTTCAACAAAAATCGTTAAAAAGGATTCTGCTGATGGATCAGTAGTATAAAAGCTATTATACCTATTAAAATGACTCTCGATGAGTTCTTATTGCAGTTCTTGTAACACAAAACTGACTGACTGACATTGCAGACGACCTTATCCATAAGTTCCATCGAGGAAATTCGTTCCCCGTCCACCGCTATTTCACTCTTCAAATTCAACAGTAACTCTGTAAATTGACATTACTTCTATGAGATCGAGCTTTTGTCATTAAATACTTGGCGGGACCGTCAAACATTGACCCGCCGAGAACTAAAAACCTCTCTGGAAAGTCACATGTTCATACACAACAAAAATTTGGAATTGGCTTTCAATATTTACAGCCTAACAAAACTTCGACTGAAATATATACCTGTTCAAAATCAAAAAGCCTCAACCAGAACAATGCACAACATTTCACACAGGTATATTTCGTATTTCTTCAAACACTTTCCCAACAACATTCAGTCATCAAATTTGTTGTAAAGAAAATGATTGGGAATTTATTGGACTAGGGCAATATAAACACTTATCCTTCTACCTAATGCCAGGCTCAGCAGTTAGTATTCGGTTTTACGGATTTTACAACACCCAATAAATCAATAAAATTATGATCACAACGCCCGCTTTTCGCGGTACCTTTGAACAACTGCTGGCCAACGCTCCGTAGGCATACTAATACGTCAAATATGCCGACAACTTATTCAATTTTTGTTAAAAATCTCAACAACAAAAAACAAAACAGTATCCCTCTCCCTATGAAGCTGTAACTGGGTATCTTTTCTTCAACTTCTTCTGCATTTTGTTTCCACCATCACCAAATAGTTTGTTGATTTAGACCTAGAGCGAATGGGTTCTATGCGTAATTGGGCTAGGTTTTAAACTCGGGTTTATTCAATAAAAGAAGAAGCAAAGGAAACAGAAATATAACAGAAACAAGTTTCAGTAAGTTAGTCATCGTCCGGCGCTGGTATTTGTATTCCTTCGTTTATTTTATTGTTTTTTTTTTCTGTACGAATTATGAGATGGAGAAAAGCACATGACCGCCAATAACGTTCACAAATCAATCAAGGAAATCAAAAAAATGGTTATAAAAATCCGATCTGTTCCTACATACAAACTAAGAACTCTAGTGAAAATAATTTACAGGTTATATACGACGGCGGGTATTGGTATATAAATAAAATATGTATGTACTTGGAATAACAAATATTGAAGTCACGAAATGAAACCAACATGGAGTCGGAGATCACCGAACAAGCGTCTGAATAGATTTTATGTAAACACATTTCGAGTGGAATTTGATTGATCTCACCAGTGAGTCTGAGTGTTGAATGTTGCTACCCAAATGTTTGTGTTCGTATGAGGCAACCTGTAATTGTTGTTTGTTTAAGGAAAAAGCACACACTTTAATCAATAGAACACGAACTTATAACCGAGTTTGACATGTTTTTTATTTTTTTTAATTCGAATACAAGGTGAATAAATGATGTGACAGGCACTAATGGTATATTATGTTCATATACCTTTACATATGTAGCGACTTGCAGCAGCAGTTACTTATGGGTAGTTTTATAACGCTTGCTTGATCGAATGTTATAGGAGAAAAACGGGTACGATCTCACTTCGATTGTGGTTTTGAATTCGGTTTGCTCCAAGTCGAACTGATTCACCTTTCCGGATGTTTGTTGATCGAGTTAATCCTGTGGAATTAAGTTATACGCTATTCACACCGAATCGAAAACCTGGTTTTCGCGAAAACACTCGAAAACAAAAGTTTTCCCATACATATTTCAAATTTCAGAACGAGGCATTTATTTGAAACAAACACACCTTTTGCAACATTCAGCAGAGCAGCTGACCGAATAAATGTCACAAGTCACAACTAAAATTTTGCATTTACCAAAAGGAAGGACGTAATCAACGTTGAGCTTGGTGACACTAGCCTAAGTACGAATCAAATTTAGAACTGTATCGTGCCTTATATGAGGAAAGTTCGACTTTTGACGATACATAAGCATCTTGGTCAATCCAAGTGAACGCGTTATTCCACACGCTACCAATTTTTCATTGAAACAGCTACCTGAAAGGCTTCTTCACAATCTATAGCGCTCTCTATCTGTAGAACTGACAAATCGTAGTTATAGGAATGTAACAGATAAAGTTATACGCCCTACGCAAGGAGTGGAGTATAAAAAATAAAACATATGGAGCAAAAATTTGTCCACAAACTGAGATCTAATTATGTTAATATTTAAGGCACAATAGGCTCCTTTGAGAGAGGCCGCAGTGCCAGAGTCCCAGGAAGGCTCCCCTATTTCAAGATCTAATACTGTAAAGTGCGACAAAGTTGCCAAACTTAATTAACTCGAATTTTACAACCTTTCTCACAACCTCTTGCAAGGAAATAAGGAATGAAAAGTCTTAGAAGTTTATCCGAGACAGTTTCAAACACAGCACAGCGAAGATACTGCGGAAAGCTCAAGCAGGAGGAGAACCAACGTCTCTGAAGAAACCAGTTGGCAGGTCTATGAGAAATAAGTAACTGCTTCTGGATCAACTTTTAAGTTAGAGTAGCGAATAAGAATTGAAAAAATTCAGCTTGACACCGTCTCACCCACCTGTTCTTGGGGGAAAATCTAGGTTAGGCTTTGGTTAGGTTAGGTTAGACGATGATGATAAGCGGAACCTTCCCAAGGCAAACTATGCATATTCGGGGACCTATCGCGAATCCTGGGAGAACCATCATTTCGGTCGTACCTTCCTTCATTCAGTCATGTAATCCAGGCATATCGATGGCAAAATGCATTTATTTACATTGCTGACAGAGGAGGTTCAGTCATCGACACATTAATCTACGTGCTTTGTAGTAGAGTAGGTACTAAAGCGATTCTTGAGTAAAAGTAAACCATGTCTTCATGGCATATTATGTTTTTCTCAGTTTTTTCATAAAAAGAATAAGAAAATTTAAAGTTTTGCTTATTTTCCACCAGCTGTTCACGCAGTAATTATCACTTTAAAGACAAACATATTGAGCCGTTTGGTACAATTCGTCTTTTTGAAACTAAATTATTTCTCCAATTCAATTTCATTAAGAAACAAGCGCGAATTTTTTTAATACCATAAATTATATTTAATAAGAATTTCATTAACCAGCTTGTTCAAATGTTTACAAACAATAACTTTCTTATTGGCATTACAATGGTACAATATTATCATAGGGTGTGCAGGTACCACAACAAAAACAATTTTATTTATTTTGACACTTCAGTGCCAATAAAAATATCTTGACACTTGTTAGACCCATTATTATTCGAGTAATATGAGTATTTGGGTATTTATCCAAAATGGAATTCCACATCCGTTTATGCGAAATTTGATCAGGTTCTTTATTATACTCGTGTACTAGGTTTATGGACAAGTTAAATCAAAATCTAAAGACATCAAAGTCTTATTGCATTGGCCAATTCCCACCAAATACACACAATACCGTGAAGAAATGTCAAAATGAAAGTAAAGTCCGTACTATACGCACAGAAAATAACATTTCATTAACCTTTAGTATAAGAATGACAGTTTATTAACATTATTATGCGAGTTTAGCAGATGTGGGCAATACAAACTCAAACTGCCAATACAGAGACAACATTGCTGTCAAGTGTCAAATCAACAAGATTGAATGGAGAATGAGATTGAGAGTTATAATTGAGTTGCGTCGCCGCTTCGTCTGTTTTTGTGAGGTGTTTTGTTTATCGAAATTAAGTGTGTTGGATAGATTTATGGTAAAATAATTTGAAATTTGGTTGCTGTCAGATTGCTGAATATTCTATTGCAAAATCGGTACTTCAGAATTTTTCCCACGGGTACTTACCTGTATTGAAATTCTCAACATTAGCAACACTGATCCAGATCATTGACCTTTTTTAAGACTTACTTCATCTTTCGAATCTAAATTTTAGTACTTCACAGTGGCTATATTTGCCATACAAATTTCGCAATTGTGAGCTTCGGTAAATTTGAAGTTAAAACTAAAATCTGTTATTAGTACGGCGCACTTTGTTTTACGAAGTTATTTATTTCAAAACTTAAAAAAATAAAAAATACACTATCGTAACCAAATACGATAGGTATCAGAAAACAAACTGACGTTTTGATTGCGTTTAATCGACTGTCAACTGCTCGTAGGTTAGCAGTTATTCAGTTCGTGGATTTCAGGTTCTTGTTCTTTCTCTTCTTAGCAGATACTAGACTTAAGGTGCATGTCCTTTTGAGAGTAAACCTCTCGAGAGTTACTCTCGGTAAAAAGTTAACTCTTCGCGAACTACTTTTTAGGCTATGTCGACTTGCGAGTTTGCTCCCGAGAGCTGCTTGAGAGCTGTTTTACTCTCAAATGGACAGGCACCTTTTAGGACTATTCACATGAGAGCGAATTGCGAACTGCGAACACGCGAATATTCGTAGTTTGTGACACTTCATTCACATGAATACTTTTTTGGTCTCAGATACACGCGTATCAGTTTAATTTTTAAAGGTTAAGTTCGAATGAATTTTTCATTCGTGGGTTTGTGGATCGCGACTGTTTTGTGTGGATTGCGAATAAATTGAGATAGTCTGCGGCAAAAATTTTCAATTCGCGGGAATCCTGCTGAATTTTTCAAAAGGTGTGTTTGTTTCAACAATGCAACGATTGGAAGTAATTTTCGTGGAAAATGACTTTAAACGACTCGATTTGAAAACTGAAATGTGTATGGGAACTTCTGTTTCGATGAAGTTTTCGAGTGTTTTCGCGAAAAGAAGATTTTCGGCTCGGTGTGAATAGCGTGTAAAACTGCAAGTGCGAAATAGTCAACGAATTCTATGCCAACAATCTGCTTTACCGACATTTTTCACGATCATATCATTTTTTCATTTCAAATTACTAAAATTAACACACCTTCATAGGCACTTTATCTCAATATATATAAAACTTTCGACAGGCTTCAAAAGATAAGAAAGTAAACGTAGATCCTTTAACCGTCGCATTGAGTGTGTGTCCCTTTCATTGCTGATATTCTGTCCATCTGTCTGTTAAAAACGTCGTGTCCGTCGGTTTTCGATTGAAAGTTTAAACTGAGCTTCCATCATTCGTAATCAGCTTTCAGGAAGTTATATTTATATTTATATTTTTTCTCTTTAAGTAAATTTCTGTTGAATTCTCCACATTATTCAAATTATTTCTGAACATATCGCCACTTTACTTAGAATCAGAAAAGTTGAGAGGTTATACCCAGGTAAGTTTCTTTTTTCAAAATTTGCGGAAAAATTCGGGTAGGTGCCTGTGCAGTAGCTGAATTATTAAATTCTTAATAGATATTTGCGATTGACGATCAAGCCATCTTAAACACCTTCGTAATAGTGGTCAAAAATTGAACCTCGCTAATCTAATTCACGTTGGTAAAAGTAGCTACGGTAGACAATTCTATGCATTGTCTTGAAAAACTGAATGTCAAAAAAGGAAATATTTGCTATTTTCAAATATTATTAATTATATTATAATAATAATAAATACGGCAGACGGCTACGCCATGCTTAAATGTACAATTTGTATGCATAGTTTCATGTGTAATAATTTTGATATAAAAATGTTTTGTTCTTAATTTGTACTTAATAAATAAAATAAAAAAATAATAATAAATAAGAAAAATGCACACAAATACAAAACATACAAAAAAGCCTACAAATATTCATTCACTTGTCGCTCTTATTTCACAAATAAATAAATAATAATAAAAAAAAAAAAACTACTTAACAAAAGTGTTAAATACTTTATTGTATATACTTACGCATTTTATCGTAAACGGTAGGTGCGAATTTATTATATATTTACGACCTTAACTATACGTTCAAGTCCAAGTTTGAAAGTTCAATTCACGAGTATAAATTTATAAATTTACGCCAAAATATTATTCATGTATCCGTATACCGCATCCGTTATAAAATCGATTCAAGCATCATAGAGCACAAATCATTCATAAAATCATATCTCATAAAAGCCCAGTTATTACATTACATACGAGTAGGTGATTATTTTGAATTGCATTCTAGTACCAAGTATTAAATTCCTTAAACAAACCGTAATTAATTAGTATGCTTCTGTCAAATGATTAATAAATAAAAGGAGTTATCACAGTTGTAAAGTAGCATTAGCTTGACTACTTATATGCTCAATTCACAAATTACTTGATGTAGTTGTTTCACCTTGCGCACTTTATGGATTTGTAATTTTTACAATTTGTGTATAATATTATTTCGCTTGTAGTTTTAAAGGCACGCACGCACTTAGAGTTTAGAAAACCAATATGTTGCCGACACATTCACCAAGTGGCGCACATCAGGCTACCAACTTTGCAGATCGTGTTATGGAACTAAAGTTTGTGAATCTTGTTTTCACCAGAGATACACGTCTTCACTTTGATCCCACCTCCGGCCGAATGCACATATCTGCTCAGTTTCCAACCAATCAATAAACCTTTTCGTTTCACTGATGCTTGCCATTGAACAAGTTTATCCCTCCTCTTTCGACGATCAGGTAGCGCGCTGCCCTAACTAACCTAAGATGGAAGATACTCATCGTCATCGGTTGCCCGCGTCAGGTAAGTGTTTAGGTTTGCTTATTGTTATTACGAATGACAGCATAGCGTAGCAAATCAAACAAATGGGGGCATGTAGGGAAGGTGTACATTATATATTATGAATGGTTGGTTTGCTTTAGTTTTTACTAGTGAGATATTTTTTTTTATTAGAAAGCTTACACGTAAAACAAAAAATAAATAAAATAAAAAAATATTGCGATTTAAAGCCCAGGCGCCTTGTGTAGGGTTAGACACTTAAAAATACACCTGTTAATTTGAGTTTTATTCAATGGCGCAGAGTTTGGGGGGCCATGGGGATCGAGCGTTGCCCATTAGTTTTTTTTTTTTCAAATTAATTTTGCATGAGCATTTTTATGAGCTTAAGAAAACAACTTAATATGACACTCGTTTTGTGATGCCATTTTCAGAGTTTGTAGCAGTCACTTATCTGCTCAAAATTATTAGTTGCCTTTATGACGTTGTGTACTTACTATTCGTCGATGTGCCTCTCATTCACAAACAAATCCATTTCAATCACACTTCGGTACCAGTGACAGCTGACAGTGTTCTTACTATAATGTCAATGCCATCCACGTACATAATATATGCTATGCAAGTAATTATACAGACTTATTTAAAACTTCAACCTTTTGTGTTGGCTTGTGATTTCATCACAATATGATGAGGATATGATAAAAACATTCCATAACAGTCCACCATCTTGTCTTAATCCTTTTTTGTATTAAAAAATCTCGGTGGGATTGTTTTCAACCATATGATGGAGGAGTGAGTGGAAGAATCTAAACAGACATTAGAGATGATATTCATTTCATTTCTGAAAGCAGAGCAGCTTTGCTTGAAAATAAGTCTTTTGACGGCCCAAATTTAAAATGAACTCAAACAACAATGAATAATCGAACACACCTGTATTAAATACCGCATAGAAAATTTAACTGTCTTAAACAAAGGCAAGGATCATTTTTGGTGTCTTTTTTATACTTTTTTACACCCCAAAAATAATATCTAGTGTTCTCCTGTCAGAAATTAGCATTCAGTTTAACATAATTCGCACACAGTCTAAGTTCACATGGTCGCGTTAAATAATCCAACAGTGATTAATGATTTAAGTTCATGTTCAACTGATTTTATGAATTAGGTCTGTTCCCTAACGATAAGTCATCATAAGATCATTCGAAGCCCTTTGGCCGCCACCAACGCATCTGCCTGTCACGTAGGCTAGCATCAACGATCAACTTATGGGGTATTTGATTAGGCTTCTTTAGATTCGCTCTCAGATTTCAGATTTCGTGTGGCTAATCGAACATAAAAACAAACGTCACTTGCTTTTTTTTTGTGATAATATTCGTGTGATTCGAATATGTGTATCTGTATAGATTGCACCACTTTTTAAAGCGTTTTCCATTCATTGGTTAAATTTTAAACATCGAAATTTGCGTTCCGATTGATTTCTAAATATTTTTACATAAATAATTTATAAAAATAGATTCACCCGACGCAATGCCTTTCTTTGCTGTAGAAAAAATTCACGAAAACCTAAACACCAGTTGTCAAACTCAAACGTACTTGTATTGGTAAATCTAAGAAAAAATCTAGAAAAGATTGCTTTTTTTTTGTACCAAACGAACATAAAAATTGCCCTGAGAGAAAATGCTCTGAGAGCGCCCAATCGAACACCACATTAGTTTTGGGTTAAAGTGACAGATAGGAAAATTCTCCCTCTATATCTGTGTTATTTTGTCCAAAATTATTTATTATTTACCTATACTGTTAGCAATTCAGACAATGGCCAACAAATTGTCCAATGCACGAATCTTCTTATGAAATGGTTAAATCATAAAGCACTTCTTTCTTAGGCTCTGGATAGATCTTCTGTTACCTACACATCCAATTTGGCAATGGCAAACCCTAGACAGGTAATTTAAGAACTTCGAAATGTAATCTTAGATTTAAAGTCTTACAGAGACAGAATCCAAAATTCGGTCGCATAATATTGCAGATAGAGAAATAAATAGTTTATAATAATAGTTTTCAATTCGTTCTTTCAGAATAACAAACACCACCTCCACATTTGATACTTTGTTTTAAATTTTGCTTACTTATAATCGAATTGCATTGACAGTTCGCATTTTCTCACCCTTCTCCTAAATCTAGTTGGTAATTTTGTCCTCAACTAAGAATTTCCCATACTAAAGGACAACTTAGCCAATTGCGCCAGAGCTTTAAAGCGAAACGGCTAAAAATGTCATTTCTGAGGAGTTTGACAAGCAGCTAGTCTTCAATTGCGGTCATTTATGTACGTATTAGCAAAAAATAGTGCTCCTTCACAAGAACCTGCAATTTGTGAAGCCCAAGGCCTCTAGTTCTTGTTCTCATAAATTATCCTTTGGACATTAGAATGTTTTGCATAAGAGATATGAGTCCAAGTGTGTACCTACATAAAAAATTGGTTTGTGTAACTTCTAAATATACATTCTGTCCATGTTCAAACTAAAGACAAAATTTAAATTTGCCTTCTAATGTTCTCCGGCATCGGTTTAAACGGAAAGCATTGTGTGTTAAGCAAATCAGAGTGAACTGTTTGAATATGAATAATTTGATCACGGTTTTCCATGTAACCCACTGAACACAAACATAACTTTGAACAATTCTTGTTGACATTTTAAATGAACATGCCGTTTGACTAAACATGTATTTATGAGCAAATAAACTGAGCTATGCGTGAATGTGCACCGCCTGCTGGACATTTTATGTACACAACCAGACATAGTGATCGATAGTAGTATTTTTTTGTTTTTTTTTTTCAAGAAGTGTAACCTTTCCCCAAAGGGTTTGTATTTGGATAGGTGTAAGTAAATAGGTCTGTTCCTTTACTTTCTGGTTCAATATTGGCAATATGTCATATTTCTCTCATTGCGAGAGAAAAAGAAATGGAACGCGTTGAACCACAAATTTGAAAAATGCGAATTTTGTCGATGCTTCCCGCCTTCGGGAATATTAGTAGAATAAAGCACAAATTTATATGTAGACCAAGATTTATATTGCTTGAAAAATTCAGTTCTTTTAATGTTATACGATTGTAATAAAATAATATAATAAAAATAAAATCGTACAAAAAGTTAGTTACAACTTAGCATTTGAACGATTTGACAACCATCTGTCAGCAATAACCAACTAGCCCAAATAAATTTCTTGGGCTTATATTTGCAGGTTTTTTATGGAGGGGAAATGTTTTGCACTCTTTTTGGCTCTCTTCTGACCAACTTTTGCGTAAGGGAACGAAGTTTGACTAAATTCGGCCAGTGTGTTCGAATACATGGGTTGCCTACCAATTTGCGGAGAAACTTCAAACTTTAAAGGATATATTAGTTCTGTTCCCTTACGACAATGCGTTTGAATACATTCGAATACATTAGTCAAGCTTCGTTCACTTCTACCCCACTTTTGTGTAAGGGGACGAAGTTTGACTAAGTGCATTCGAATGCATTATCGTAAGGGAAGAGACCTATTATATTATTTGGAGTCCATATAAGTGGAGTTATTACAAAGTTAACCAACATTTGCGCCCATATTTTCTCTTCTATGAATGGACAGTAGGTACCCCGCCAGTACCAACTTTGGTATTTTTAATCCCCAGATATGAACCATTCTTGATACGTCACCACACAATTCATTCATTAGCTGTCACTTGCGGAAAGTGCGTTTCTTGTATACACACGCATTCTGCGATTTGTTCCGCAGTCTACCTCTAATTGCACATGAAAACAGTTGTTAATTTGACCGCATATTCTACCTGGGCCGGCCTACAACTTCTTCTTTGATGCTAATTGCAGTAGTCGGGTCGGACAATGTTTAAACCTAAAACACAATAGGTATGTGCATTTTATTGCAATCCCCCAATAAAACCCTTTTATTTTTATACGTTTATAGTACCAACAATTGGCTGTTTGGATTTACAAAACGTCCTTTGTACCTATGCCTACTCTCAATTTGGGTAGCATTTATTTCCTATAGATACACACTTTCTAAACAATTCAGTAAAATAAAGTGAATTTTTTCAAAAACCTTTAAGCGGAGTACTATTAGTTGTTTAAACAGAACACATGTTTACGTGCTTCTCATTTCCATAATAAAATAACGGGGAAACCCGGCGCCGTTTATTTGCTCAGCGTTAAGAATAACTACAATTTACTAATCACAGTCGTCAATGAAACGCATAGTTCATAGACCACAAACAGAACAACGAGTAAAGGAAACTATCCTGTAATACCTACTGTGTTCTTTCGGTTATAAACACAGGTATACGAACTGCATTGCTTATAGTTCACGCGCAATTTGCGCATGCAGGTTTACTACCGCTAACCCTTTATGCAGTTTTGATGCTTGTTAATGTATGCCAACATTATTCTAGTTAAAATACACGCGGAGTCGGAGAGTAGGTAAACAGTACTCTTAAGGCGGCCATATTGTTAATTAAACAAACGAAGTAATTCAAGGCGGAGTTTGGAATCAAGCCGAAACAAACAATGAAACGAAAATGCTCGTTTCTCTAGTGCTCCAGCACCAACACTTTAATAGAGTTTACACAACGAGATGGCTTTGAAATAAGCATAGCACGATCAATCTCTACTGTCTGATGTGTTAGTTACCTAGAACGCATTGGCGTCTACAAAAAGGGGGGCCTCCCAGAGTGAAATAAATGCTATTTATTTTTAAATAAATAGAAATATGTATTAAAAAATGATTGAAACATGTACAGTTTAATCAATATTTGTTTTTATTCGAAACTTACATTTACAAAATGTTTCTACTTCAAATTTAGATCAACCACCTTTCGCTTAATGTCGTTTTCCATTGGGATTTTCAGATTTTGCTCTCAGATTTCAAATTTTTCGTGCCCAATGGAACATAAAACGAGATTTTTCTTCCTTTGCATTTGTGGTGGTGCGTGTTTTAAAAGTCAGCTGTTCTCAAATTGTTATTTGTGTTTATAAAAATCCATTTAATTTATGTTGATATATATTGCAGCGGCCAAATGCCAATTTTTCTCTATTTTTCACAGACTTCTCATCTAAAAACGTAAGTTAACCAACTTTAAAGTTTGACAAATGATAAATGTATTGGTGTTAGTGCAAATAGGTGTAGGTAAATCTCGCTCAGATATCGAGATTCGCAAAATTGCTCTGACTCTTAAAAAAAGTGTTTTTTTTTGCGGCTAATGGAACATGAAATCTGACAGCCAGCTGATTTCGAGAGCAGAAACTGCCCAATGGAAAACGACATAACTCTATAGGGATAATTTGTGAACATAAATTTGCCCGCACTAACAAATGGATAAAAATATGCTATACCTACTTCATAATTTGTTATATTTTACGACCGGCGTTGCCTGCTCCAAATTCGTTCTAATTTCTTTCCTGGCTTTGTAAACTGTTTATAACTACTCTCTGATGAATTTGGAACGATACTTTGGGTGGTATGAATAAAACGTACCTAGCAATTGCTTTTACTCGACAAAATGTAAGAATCGAAGCATTTGCTACGTTTCGTATGAATAAAAACTGATTGAAGGTAAAACTAAATTTTGACATGATCGAAAACCAACGCCCCTTAACTTTTACTCATATCCGTTTAAGTAAAACGTAGCAATTGCTATGAAATTGAAAGTCTGCTATTTACCTGGTTCGGGCCTTTTGCTAAATATTTTGCATGCAATATTCGACCCATTAGGTGTATTTTGTTGAGTATAGATCTCTCAGCAAAGCAAAGTAAAGTAGAATCCTTAGTACGGAGTTACAACAACTACATTCTGCTTGAAATTTCCACGATTAGCAGTAGGAAGGTTAAGTGACTGGGCAGGCTAATCTTTGAACCTTTCTTTTTGAGATGTGCTTATGAATATGCTAGATGTGTTCAAAGATATGCTTGTAAACTGATTTCAGCACCCATTAACTTTCAGCGAGCAGCATTTATTAGATCGACGAATCAAATTTAAAAGTCGAGACACAAAACAAAATATACCGGTTATAGGGACCACTTTCACAAATGTGATACAAAAGGGACTAGAGCAGTTTAATATCACTTTCCAAGATAATATGGGGAAAAAACTCCTAAAACCAAAGAGAATAAACAACAGCAGAATTATTTGTTAAAATTAATGAATTCCTTCTAAAAAAAAATTGTGTTCCAATTTCCAAATCAATAAAATATTCACTCTGACGACACTCATTTGAAAGTAATGCGCTGATTTCTTCTCTTGACACTGCGTTATCTACGAACTGTATTGCCCTATCATGTGTTATTCAAGTTTGACAGATGTATTTTTGGAAGACCGCAATATTTTTTCCCATCTCATGTTGTAATATTTTAATTTGCTTAAACACAGTTATTAAACAATTAATTAAACGTGACTAAAACTAATTCCCTATCAAAATGGGTAGTCTACAGAAATCAGCGGACAAAGCATTAAAAATGTTGCGTACTTTGCCCAGAGTGCAAATAGGAAATATTCGGCCTAATCCCAACTCCAAGCAAAATGTATGTTCCGGTTATGTATTCAATGTAGCTATTATAACACTTATAATTTCCAGGATAAGCGAGGTCGCGGACAACATGGTGGCGACAAACATGGCGCGGGAAACAAAGGATCTGGCCAGAGGCAAAATTTTATGCGATTGGGCTATGAAACTGGTAACACACCCTTCTATCTTCGTTTTCCATACGAACCGTACTACAAGGGACATCATCTCAGACGCCAGTATCCACCAATTTCATTGGCTCAGTTACAGGTTCTAATCGATACGAATAGAATCGACACAAGTCAACCAGTTGACATCACAACACTTTGCAACACGGGCATCTTTAAAATTGTGCCCCACCAAATGCATTTTGGTTTCCAACTAACCGACGAGGGAGCAGATTGTTTTAAATCAAAGATTTGCATCGAAGTTCAACACGCTAACGAAGCAGTTATTGCAGCAATCGAACGAAATGGTGGCGTAGTCCGGACGGCATACTATGATCCGCAAAGTTTGCAAATACTGGTTAACCCGAAAAAGTGGTTCGAGAAGTGTGTACCAATTCCGAAGAGAATGCTGCCACCACAGGATTGCGTGAGCTATTACACTTCGGGAAAAAATCGCGGATATCTGGCTAACCCAGAAGACATCAGTCATGAACGTCTCGTCTTGGCCCAGAAATTTGGTTATGAATTACCAAAGATTGAAGCAGATCCCAACTATGAGATGTTGACGTCTATGAAGGATGCCCGACAAATCTTTTTCGGTTTGAACCCCGGCTGGGTTATAAGTGTTAAGGATAAAGCGATCATAAAGCCAAAAGTTGAAACTGTTGCTTAGTTACTTGGTCTAAATAAAATTGTTAAAAACTAGTACATTGGAATTTATTATTGTCAATAGTTGGTATAGGATGAATGGTTTTTTTTTTTTAATGGCAGAATGGATATTCAAATTCTAAAAACTAAACACCTACCTGTTTAATTTGAAATATAAATTGCACGCTTCGAACGCATTTATATAGGTATGTGTCAAACAAACGTTCATAACAATGTTTCGTCACATATTATTTACATTTTTTAGCAAACTCCTCAGGGGTACAGAGATAAACCTACGTCGTTCACATAACCAACTATCTCGCCTGTGAATAACTTCCGTGTAAACACCGTCATAAGCAAAACACGATAAAATCTCCTTTTCATGAGATTAATTTTTGTATGATAAAATCCGAGATTTATGCTGAATTTACGGGAATTTTTTCTAAATCTCGCAGTGGAAACAGCATAAGTACGTAGATAATGATAATTTATACCATTTGAATGCTATGAAAGTCGTCAAATACCTCTTTCAATTACGATCGCTCCAATTGGCCCATGTAGAGGACACGTAAAAGTAACTATTTAACGGAACAGTGATTTGTTGTTGGTTTTTGCGGCGATCCTGACATCTCTTCTATTTGTTCTTGTTCTTGTATTTATTTTGATAATAAATATAAATGAATTGCTCAGAAAATAAAAAACATTATGAATTGCACAATTTGTCTAAACGAAGGACCCCATACAACCGCGATATACAACGACTGCGTTATTGAGTGTCTGGAAAAGATAAAAGTTCATTACATGGGTAAGGTTATCTCGATGTTTTTGTTTGTACGGTGTACATGATAATTTTATTAACAGGTTTAAAAAAACAACTCTGTGAAAATGATTCGATTATAAAAACATTAAAAGAAACAACTTGCAAGTTGAAAAAAGACCTCACCTTCTACCAGGAAGGTGATCATAAATTTACAAAGAAGCGTCGCAAAGAATGCCCAAATGAGAAAGGAATGGAGTTGCAAATGTCAGAAATTCCCGAAACTCAGGTTCCAGACAAATCTTTAGATGACCTAAACATGGCTTTGAATGATGAAAAAGAATTTGAAATGTCATTCATAAGCAACACCCCAGTAAGGAATGAAGAAAAGCAGATAATTGTTAAGAGGGAACCCATGAAGACATTACCTTTGCCAGTTACTAACAAGTTAACAAAAACTACATCACCGTCAACTAAAAATAGTACTCCGCTTAAAACAAAGAGGAAAGATGATCACTTCGCCGGAAATAAAGAAAATAGCAAAACTTCTGATTGGATCTCAAAAGAGAGTGATCTCCGCAAAACCACTATTGGCTCTTTTTATAAAACTGCCAATACCAGTCTCAGGCATGTCAAGAAGGAGCAGCAGTCCAACCTGTCTTTAAAGCCAGGCAGGCTTAGACAGTCCAGGCTTCAGTTACACATCAGCAAAAACCAATCGAAAGATGTAAGTGTTAAAATTAGTTACGTTAAGTCCGACAGTTTCAGAAGATTGCTTAAAGTGGCTTATAGTAAACATCAGCTTCTTTTTATTTATTTATTTTAGGGCGATTCCACTTTTTGCGAAGAAGCAATTGAAGCCAGTCCAGATTCGACATCAAAAAAATTTCATAAATCAAATTCTTCTAGGCAATGGTTTATCAGGTACTATTTTGTTTCCTACACAAAAGTTGTTCCTTTCAATTTTGCTACCCCTTTCTTGATTACAGGAATAATGTGAGTGACAAAGTTGACAAGCGTGATGCGGAAAGCTTTTTTGATATCTCTATTCCGTGTACGGAACAATCACCACCACAAAAGGCAACATCGCCAAAGTCACAAAATAATGAAATGGAAACATCGAGTGTTGTTATGTTAACACCTGCAACACAAGATATCATATTTCTGGATGATAGCGCTGAAAGTTTCAATATCGAGTCAATGGATTTGTTAAGGGATCTGATGAATCCAACTGAAAGCCATATGAGTAATTTGAGACGATTGGAATCCAATAGGTGAGTAATGTGCGACACGTAGTAAAGCTTCTGCAGTTGGGCGACAGCAAAACTAATAATGTTGGATTTTAGTAACAGCTTTAGACTTGAAGCATTAGATGCATCAGCTGTCTCGCATTGATGATCATCGAGTGCTTTCGAACTTATGACCTATGTACTGATAAATATCAAATGTATTTTTTTATTAGAATCAAAGTACTTCAAAAAACGGTCAGCGATAAAACGGAATGCGACGGCAATATAAAGGAAAATCAAGAACTTCTTCCTAAGACTGAGAGCAAATCCACTAAATCAAGCAGCTTAGAGAAAGCCGACGTTAGTATGGAACAGACAAAAAGATCTCCTCCTGCAATATCCGACCAGGGGAGTCACAATTTAAAGCACAAAAAGGAAACACCCTTCAAAGTTCCCAAAGTGGAAAACCAAGAGCTGTCAAAGCAGCACCGAATATTGGAAGTGGATTGCAATGAATGTCAGGCGGTAAAGCATGCGTATTCAAAAAAATTGTTTATACTTTTATTTCCTACATTTTCCCCTTTTCGTCTAGTATATCAAATACCTTGGCGCGAACCTCTCTGATGAGCAGATTCACCAACACATTCGCAACTGTACGAAACATAAAAAGCGCGTTGATATGAACCTTACACCGGACGGGTTCTGGGACCCCGTCATCAGGCCGTTGAGTGAAAACGATCCTCGGAATATAACTCTGATTGATAAACGTTTTGTAAAAGAAAAACGCAGTTAAGTTGTTTGTTTATTGTTTATGTGCAACATTGATATCAGAATATAAATTCATTGGGAAACTAAATAGTTTCTGCCTCATAAATATTTACAAATTTCCTCGCTTTTCTTGTTCAAGTTCTATAGCTTCGAACAATGCTTTGAAATTCCCAGCGCCAAAACCCTGTCGAAAAATAGTTATGAGATGAATTAGGCCTTATAAAAAACATCCAAATAATACTTACATTATGATTGTGTCGCTGGATTACTTCAAGAAATAGCGTGGGCCTGTCTTGCATGTTTTTCGTGAAGATCTGCAGAAGGTAACCATTTTCGTCGTAGTCAATCAAAATGTTCAATTCTTGTAGCACTTGCATGTTTTCGATTATCTTTGTGTTGCTGGTCTTTAGTTTGGCTTTAAGTAGATCATAGTAGCTGCTGGGAACAGCTAAGAATTCCACCCCACGAGAACGCAAATTTCGAATAGCCCCTACGATGTCACTGGTATTGAGGGCAATGTGCTGTACCCCAGATCCGCCGTAATATTCGACGAATTCTTGAATTTGTGACTTTTTCTTACCCGATGCGGGTTCATTAATTGGCATTTTAACCGTTTCCTCGTAATTGCTCATCACAATTGATCGCAGTGAGGAATATTCTGTATGAATTTGGGAGTCATCCACCGACCAGAATCGATGAAATTGCAAAACCTTTTCGTACCATTTGGCCACGCTTTCCATTTGAAGATCTGGTTGATTTCCGACTACATGATCGATGAAGTCCAGTTTGGCCGGTGGTAGTGATTGCAGAAGATTGTCTTTAGCCGGGACCTTGTAGCCAGGTAGAAAGGGTCCTTTATAGCCCTTGCGATCGACAAGTGTGTGTTGTGTATCTCCGTACTGCAAAGAAATGTCTTTGAGAGTTTAATCTTCAAAAAAATCATCACTCATTTTAACACAAATCGGGAGTAATTCGTCATTCAAATAAAAAAATGTACTGCTCACTTACCGTTTGTATAGTTGCGAATTTAACTGTTCCAAATTCGTCACTTTCTTCCCAAACATCCCGGACAACTTTAGCTCCACGTTGTTTTGCGTGCTGTAAACAAAATAAACATAAATAATTAGTAAAATATTTTGATAATAATATTTGTATGTTTACTAGAAAAATTGCATCCAGGTTTTCCACTTCAAATGCAATATCTTTTACTCCATCTCCATGGGTGACTAAATGTCTACCGTGTTCCTCATCTGCTGGAGTGTAAGCTGATACAAAAACAAAAATTATCTGTGGAAAAAAAAAAAAAACATACAATATCAAAATATATACTAAAAACATCTCGCCTTGTAGAAATGGCTAGATTATTTAATTTCGTACTCAACTTACCTTATTTTGCCTAACAACATGCTTGGCATATTTACGACTTCCTGTTTCCAATCCTTGATAGCCGAAAGGCTCAAAACCCATTCGGGTTGTGTAATAGCTTGCTGCTTGTTTGGCGTTACCAACGTAAAATGTTATATGATGGAAATTTAGGAAAGCTCCAGCCTTGGGCTTAAAAAACGAAGTAGACGTTTAATATTAAGACCTTAATTGATTTAAAAGACCTACCTTTGCTCCCTTATCTGTATACGTGGTCTGCAATAAAAGAAAAAACATGAAATATTTTTTAATAAGATTATTTTGTTGACCAAGTATAGTTTTGTAGGGCCGAAAGCCCTGGTAGCTAGTGCTATTAACCCTAGTATTAACAGTATAATTTATTATTCTGTCAATAAAGCTTTAATAATAATAATAGTTTTGTAGGTCTTGTTTTGGGCTTATTGGTCGTTACTTCTCAAATGTGAATACTAAAACTTATATTCCATTATTTTTCCACTCTTAATAATGAAATATTGTTATTGATCATCCGGCATTACATTTGCTTTTCATTTTAAATAAAACTTCAAAACTTTTTCTATTTTATATTATATTAACAATCCTAAATATAAACTTTTTTCGTAAAAACTCATCCTGGTGAATGCATAGCAACATCTCAGCCTCTCGAACCGCTATTCGTATCCCTTTCAATGTGAGTGAAGCCTAACCCGGTTTCTTAAACCTTATTGATTTATTAAAATCTTAATATGTACTGAAAAATTGTAATAGATCATTTTTGACCCCAATTTTAATTTATTTCCTTTATAGGTAGGTACTGATCATTTTTCTCAGTACCTACGTAAGCCACACAGCGAAAATCGAGGGGGACAGCTATGCAAATTTTAACATTAACCTGAATATGAAACAATAATTAAGAATAAAAAAAAAAACTACATATGCATGCAAATTTTATAGCCTACCTAATTTTATAGGTGACTGGGTACTCAGAACACAAACAACTTCTCTAAAAATTCATTTTGACACGTGCCGCTGCCGAACAGGTCATTATATATAATTTGGATGAAATATATGTTATTGTTTTTGTGACTGATAAAAATACAAATTTCTGCAACGATTTCTTAAATTTTCTTCGATCAATATCTGTAAATTACAAAACACGATATTCACCTAACATAGGTATAAATCTCCTTCTAGCTAATTGTGTGACGTTTCTTTCGGGCTTCTTCAGATTCGCTCTCAGATTTCCGATTTCGTGTGGCTAATCGAACATAAAAACCAATAAAAACGTCACTTGCTCTTTTCTGTGTTGATATTCGTGCGATTTGAATATGTGTAGCCTTCAACACTTTCCAAAGCGTTTTCCATTCACTGGTTAAATTTTAAATTAAGACATTCCAAATTTGCGTCCCGATTGGTTTCTAAATATTTATACATACAAAATTTACAAAAATATATTCACCCGATGCAATTCCTTTCTTTGCTGTAAAAAAAAAAAATTCACAAAAGGCTTAACAAACTCACCAGTTGTGAAACTCAAAAACACTTGTATTGGTAAATCTGAGAAAAAACTAGATTCGCAAAAGTGCTCTGAACATAAAAATTGTTCTGAAAGCAAAAAAAAAGTGTTCTGAGAGCGCCCAATCGAATACATTCACAGCTTCGCATGAAAGCCTATGTAATCTATTGAAAAAAAAAAAAATACTGCAGTAAATCCCAAGCAAAAGAAAAATCGGCCAACAGAATAATTTTTTGACAGTAAATTGACTCAATTGGCACACGGAAGAATTCGAGATAATGTTCGTTGTTCGATCCACTTTAAACTCGACATTCGCTAAATGACAGCAAAATTAAAAGTCCACATCATAACCCAGAAGGATAATTTATTTATGGAGCTCAGAAGTAGATTTATCATTTTTTAACACTTTAATCACCACATTTAAATACGAAACTAACGTTTAACTTCATTATTATGACTTTTTCTTGTTAAGCAGCATTAATGCAGAAATATGACACTTAAGACTGTAGAGCAATAAACCAATTTTATTTAATTATTTCACTGAACAGTTGTATAAAATTGTACACCAAACCTATTACTATTTTCCAGCCATATGATCACTTAAAAATTTAAATATTTAAACACTATTCAAAATTAGTATACACTCGTTAATGAAACCCTGTAGAACTGAACTTGTCAACTTCAATCACAGAAGACGTACCATAGTTTAAAGATTCAATCAGTTTATTCGATATAAAATATTTTTCCACACTTGATCTTTATTTAACATTCGCGTTTTAATCCAGTTAGTTTGTTGTCCAAAGTTTAACTAACACCGTATTTATATCTATTCGACTTATATTCTAGATCTTATAAAATCCATATAACCTCTAAGCCATTTAAAGTGTAGTAAACAGCAGCTCCCACCACTAACGACACGGCAACAAAACTAGTATTTTGTTTATCTGGTAAGCAGTATTTGCATAATTCAAAATACTAAATATTCATTACCAGAACCTGAAACCAGCCTCTTTTTCCACTTTAACTTTGAAAATAGATATCTCTTCAAATTCAATAATATTTACCAGCAACAACCTTAATTACAAGAAATTGTAAATGAGGTTGTTACTTATTACGCAAATCATTGGATTGCATGTTAGTGGAGATTCTTCAAAGATCCATGATCAGGACTGAACTGATATCACTATTCCCAAATGTTTTTAAATTTTTGTTGTCAAGCAGAACTTTACCGGCTTTGCATGTTATCGGAATATTAATAACAATATTCAGATCGTTTCTTTGTATAAGTGTATTCGAAACGAGCACGAAGCGGATCGTGTGATAGAGCGTGCTAAATTTATGGAAATCAAGGAAATTAGTTTTATATACAGAAGAGTAGAGTTGAGATGTAGGGTGATGGCACCAGTAGTCGGCCCTTTAGCTTTTTTTTAGTTTGATTGGTCCTTAAAAATCCATTCTTCAAGTATTTAATCAAGTATTAGGTTCTTCTGAATGCTGGAAGTCTGTGGATTCGAAAATACTAAGCTTATTAAGTGTATGAGCTACCTAATGCAAACTATTTAGAAAATAAGTTAAAAAAGTATGATTTTGGAGTAGTCAGCCCCCTCAGCTCCAGTAGTCGGCCACGCAAGTATCCAGCAGTCGGCCCCAATTTAATTTACACATTTTCATAAAAAGGGGCTGACAAGTGGAGAATGTTTAAAGGAACCGTGTCTTTTAAAGTCAGTCCCCATTTCTCTAGTAAATATACAGGGGGGCTGACTACTGAAAAACAAAGAAAATTGATCTATAAGGTCGGCCCCCTCTTAATTATTTAATAGAACATATTTTTAACATTTTAAGTTAAGAAATAATTAAAATAAACTGTCAATTATACAATAATCACAAAATGAAAATACCTTAAATGGATTAGTTTTTGTATCACTTTTCCAAAACCACTTTCACTATTTATTTTTTTGGAATACCACTCGTTTTCTGCGTTTATAAAAACTCTACTCAAGTATATATTTTTTAGGCGCGAAGCAGCACCAGCATTGTTGCTAGTTTTTGGAGGCAGATAGAAGAAATGTTAGCCAAGGGAATAATATCGCTTGAAAGAAAGACCAAAGGGTTAACTATTGCGCTGCATTTTGTATTCCAGAGGCTAACTACTAGCGGGAGCTGAACTTAGGTGCCATCACCCTAGATGTTGTTGTTTATAAACAACTAAGAACGGCATGGCAGTGCAAATTTTATTTGGTTAATACAGTCGGACCCGCTTATTTGAAACTCGTTTAATTGAAAACCCCGCTTATATGAAAAAATTAATTTGTCCCCGTGTACTCTTTTTCAGTTATCCGAAGTCCGTTTAAATGAAAAACCCGGTTAATTGAAATTAAAGTAAGGATTTTTTCTCATTTCATTTAAACGGGTTCGACTGTATATCTTACATAAATGTGAACTTTAGAGGGGTACTTATAGGGTCAAGCCAAGTCCGCCAAAAATGCATTTAAGTTCTGTCAAGTTCTTCCATTTAGATAATTTGTAAGCGAGTTGCCCCGATTCATAAATCTTCTAAGAATTCTAAGTGTTCAAATACCATCATGACTTTTCCATGCACTTTCGATGTAGGTTTAAGTCACAAACGACTTTAAAAAATTGCTGAACAAATTGACCTTGCCCCACCCACCCAATTCAGACGTTTTGCATTAACAAGAAAAAAATCGTTCTACTTTTCCATTTTTGCGATAGAAAAGAAAGATATGGAAGGGCCTTTTTAAATTATGCCCACAAAGGAGCAACCTACAACCGCCACAAGTACTACCTACTATTCCTAATAGAGAGCATTTCATTTGACTCAGCCTGTACATTAACATACAAAAGATAGTTGCTGGGCTACGTCATACCGACCATTGTCCTGACTGGCTTTAGAACGTTTTAAGGGGTTGAACATATCTACCCCCTAAGAAGCGAACGTGCGTTATTGAGAAACCTGTTTACCCTTATTTTTTAGTTTGTGTGGTACCGCCGCGTTGCAAAGTTGGAAAAACTTCCTCTGAGAACTACCGGAATTTTTTTAATTTTTAATCAATATCAACAAAAAACGTAAATCAATTAGAAAATTTACCAATTCTCGTGAATTAATTATTAACTGTCATATATTCGGTTCATTTGGCATTAAATTGTTACGTGTTTAATACGGTTGTTTGACTTCTGCATCTGTATGTCCCAGTAGGGAGGAGAAAATTATGTACTTCATCGCTATGAAAAAAGAAGACGTCATAATGAAGCACTTCCTTCTACGTCTGTGTTAAAATGTATACCGTATACGTAACGTATGCCTATAGTATTCCTTCTGTGCTGATTAGTTTTAGGAGTGTTGTCCGGAATGGTGTTTATTGCAATTGCTGTCGGCTTTTGTCTGTCAAAACATTGTTATTGAACACTGTGCCCATTGGTTTTTTATGAACTTCCTCATTTTCCCCATACATCGTCACCTGCGCAGCATAGATTATTTTTGGGATGATTGGTGAACAAATTTGACGTTTAGTGTTTTTTTTTTTTAGTATTTTGTTTACTATTGAGTCATTCATACCGGCAATTGTTTACCCCAACCGCTTATTAACGTTAAGGTGCCCCTATTACTAAAAGTTGCGTAGAATAATTCAACTAATACATTCTGCTTTTGACATTCGATAAGTTTTTTGCAACCTCGTTTCTTATCATTAAAACAGTTGGTAGTTTCGATTAATTTAAAAGTCCGCACCTTAATTTTTGTACTATTCTCACTCTCGTAGAATTGAAAAATCAATAAGTTGAATAAATGTAGATATAAGTGTTTAAAATGACGTTAGCAGAAGTAGTAAGGATGTATAAGCAAACATTTACGTTATTTTCGCAATCCCAGCATCTACTATCTACAGTAGTGATGCAAAATTAGGTTCCACCAACTTATTCTCCTCAGTAAATACTCTGTAAACTGCCAATATACATTTTTAAAACTCACTTCAAATGAAAAGTTAACCGATATGCTACTGATAATGACAAACGTTGCAAATTGTTCCTGTGGAAATAAAAATATAATCTTCAAAGAGCCCTTTATTTTGGATGACAGCTTATAAATCGCAGCTTGAAGATATTAGATTGGAAGATCGCATAATATTTCGTAACAGTTGGAAAATATTTCCACAAACAGCTTTTTTATGTCGTTTTCCATTGGGATTTTCAGATATTGCTCTCATTGTCAGATTTCAGATTTTTCTTGTCCAATGGAACATAAAACGAGATTTTTCTTCCTTTGCATTTATGGTGGTGCGTGTTTTAAAAGTCAGCTGTTCTCAAATTGTTATTTGTGTTTATAAGAATCCATTCAATTTATTTTGACATCTATTGCAACGGCCAAATGTAAATTTTTCTCTATTTTTCACAGACTTCTCGTCTAAAAATTTAAGTAAACCAGCTTTAAAGTTTAGCAAATGACAAATGTGTTGGTGTAAGTGCAAATAGGTGTAAATCTCGCTCAGATATCGAGATTCGCAAAATTGCTTTTTCTGCGGCCAATGGAACATGAAATCTGACAGCCAGCTGATTTCGAGAGCAGAAAAAAACTGCTCTGAACCTGTCCCAATGGAAAACGACATTACTTGACGTTTCTGGAGGGGTAGCCAACGAACATAGTCAAGGATTTTAGGACTGAGTACCTACCTACTAAGTTGACACATAATATGTGGCTGACGTCGAGAAAGTAGATCTCAGCGGGCTGCAGCGGACAAAAATGTAAATACTGGGTAATTCTACTTCGTCCGAAGAATTTATGATTTCTTTATGGTGTTCATTGAAGATCTGACAGAATTGCCTCGAAACTAAGAATTGCTCTTTTCAATTTCGGAGGCTCAATTTCTCGTACCGCACTCCACTCCAAATCGTAAACAAATTCCGCAGCCAATTTCTTTCGGAGGATATCGGAACCTAGCTGTCAAAAATTTAACAAAAAATGCACTTCATCGCACTTCAACGTAGGTAATTCACCGATATGCGTTACAAAATGTCGGAACAGTTGCTCCGAAGAATACCTCGCAGTGAAAATCCTCCGAATCATAAAAAATCGGAGAGTTTTCCGTCCCGACGGGTACCTCGCTAGGGTCGTATATGAGTTATAGGCCTTGTCCCATCTTGCGTTAAATTTACCTCTTTTTGCTATTTTTAGTCTTTATTGTCGACATGGCCCAGTATAACTTGGGAACGGTTAAAGCTGCGCCTCCCTTTCAAGTGTTTACTCACCCACTTCTTTAGTTCATTCCTAAAATTGTTTTCACTATGAACTGAAACACCCTCAATATCATTACTGACATACCACGGAATGTTTTATCAAAAAGAAGTGTGTAATTCTTAGCCAGTTAAATGGCACACTCTTTCCTAATTAAAACGTTGTGTTCATTATATTCGTATAAATGAATGGAACTTTGAAACGTGATATGACATAATCTCAGTGAAGGCTTGGTTAAAATAGTAGCCACCGTCCCACCGACGATGGTTCGATTACCAGAGAAGAAATAAAATAGTGACCTATGTCATTTGTGTCTGGCGTGTAGCTAATAGCTTTATTAAGGGCGAACCATCGGACCGGTATGGCAACAGGGGGGAAGTTTATATTTCAAATTTTCGCGATATAGGTACACGCCTACATATTTCTTGTGCGAATTTCAAGTTCAAGTTCAAGTTCAACAGACTATAAGACTTAATCCTCTTATTCTGTTCGAAAATAAAATGCTTTAGGGAACTTCACTTGTCAGTGTCGTAGTCCTGCACAATTTCTAGTGCACCATTATTCCAGGCAGTTAATTTAGAGCCATAAAAAAAAATTCATTCTAACGTGCCCCGAATTATTTCCCCTTTTTGGTGTTCTAAGTCGCTTCCGACTCTAATACACCAAGCCTATCGACGAAGATCTGATAAAATCCACACATCGTATTAGCAACCATTTTCAGTTCTAACCATCTTCTTCAAATCGTTGACCCCGCAAAAGCGACCGTTGCACATGCCATTTTAAAATTCCCTATCAATATGTCAGCTGAGTGGAAACGTTCATTCCGTAAGAGAATTGAACTGCAATTCAGTTATAAAAAAAAAGAGATTCCTATTCTAACAACTGGCACACCATTCAAATTCGATTGTGTATTTTCCGCACATTCTTCTGCCGCCCAGACCCCGCAATTCCCTTTGCTTTTTTGATAGAAACAGCTGGATAAAGATAGAAGCACAAGGCAAAGCTTTAGGCTAAACTTCCATAGACGCTATATTCGCCAAACGCACTGAATCAGTCGATGCGATACCTGCCCGAGACGTCCGGCGCGCGATACGCTCTCGCTGGAAATTCAACGCGTGACAATGTAGTATCGGTTCGGTTTCGGTTTAAAATAATGTACCTATTTTGGGAACTTCATAAAACAGCAAATATTAAGTCACGAGAATAATGAAAATTGACGATTTTATCGACACTTAATAATTTAATTATATACCTAGACCTACCAGCGCTTAACAAATTAATTGTACCTGAGTTCACAAACAAAACAAGTAAAGTATACTATACGTCCTGCTATAATGCCATCGGAATTTTTCGAAAACTATGAAGTTTTTGTGTGATAAAATCATTGTTCATCCTTGGAATATTTACACAGTTAGCGTTTATAAGAACTGTTGGAGCGTGAAACGTCTGCGGTTGGTGTCGTCCAATAAAGTGTTAATCTTATTAGCTTACATGATTTTGTGCAATAATGTGCCACATCTGAATGCGCAGTCGTGTTCTCAGTGTAAAATTACACACGCACCACGTTTCAAAGATCCGAAAGCGAACTATGAAGAGTTCATTTTTGAACACCAAGTTACCCGACAAGATGCTATTGATGCATTGCTTACGCTTAACGACACTTTTTTCGACGGTAAGAATCAGAATGTGACAGATAGTATTGTGGTGTTTATATACTGATTAAAATTTTGAATATAAATATGCAGGACCTGGCGCGAGTACCTGCAAATCGGTTACCTGCACTCGAAATGTGATGAAGTACTGCTATGGGCCACAGTTCATAAATGATCACTGTTGGTGCGAACTGGGCCATGTCAATGGTAAGTGGTTGCTTTTTATTAAATGTTTAAATTGAAATAAGTATTTCTATTTTTATGCTGTGCAAGATCACTTTACAAAAAAAAGTGGCTGGTCCCTTCGATGGGGTACCAAAAAAATGTAGGCTATGCACGACCATTGCCTTCCAAAATGGGGCGATTTATTGCTTTTTCTTTGAGGAACGGCTGTGGATCGTTGGAATCTTCCGCAAAGTTTATACATTTGGTTTTTATTGCATCTCGGCGAATACCAAATTGTCCTTTGTTCTTAGCCGATCGTGCGCAACTTACTAAACCAACTGTGTCTATATTTTTAGCCAGCCCTTAAATAGAATAATCAAATTTTATTGAACCAGATATTTAACGCGCGGAAAATGCCAAATCCCACGAACCGAGATTCGAAGAAAATAAATCACAGCGGATTAATTGCCTCTGCAAACACTACGATTCACCATCGCATAAAGGCGGATCGAGTTAATCATAATCAATTTGATGAGTTCGCTTAGGCGTCACCAGTGACTTGTGCAAGAAACAGATTGCAAGTTGGTACATAGGAACATCAACAGCAACATCGAAGACAGTCAGGACATTTTTAAATGTGTTCATTAGGGTACAACGTTCCATCCTTCTCCAGAATGCTCCATCCGCAAAAGTACCTACGCAACTGACCTATCGCGATGTTTCTTTGGTAAAATATGAGGTTCGTTCGTGTACTTTTTTCTAAACGTAAAATTATTTAAAATTTGCTAAGAAATTGTGCGAATGCGACCACGTACTGAGAAAATTGAAAAAAAAAATCCATTTCCCCTCTTTTCTAATTTATTTCGTAATTTTCCACCCCTTTAGGCCCTAGTTATAGCAATACGTAAAACCAAACCGTAGAAATTTTCTTTTGCTTTTTGTGACCACTTAAACTTGATAGTTGAACTCAATCTTGGTCTTAAAATGTTGCTTATGAATTATAAAGTTAGATTATCAAAAAAATATGCAAATGATCTTTGAATTTTTTAGAAAAGTAATTTATTTATTTTTCCGTACGAAAAACTTTTTCTGATCAACTTCTCAGTCAATTCCACAGAAGAAAACCGAATCATTCCACTGAAGTATTTTATTTATTTACTGTTCTATCTGTCAGGACATTTTTTTACAGCGACGACAGAATTTCGTCGCCACTTTCGAAAAGAATCCTGAGTAGAACATTCAATTTTATTTTACCGCCTGTTGATACCATTTTAAAACGCAAGAAATCAAAACCAGATCAAAACAAATTCACGCCTATGCGAAATGGGACAACAAGTTTCAAATCAGCTGTTAATTGTAAGGTGACTGACAGCTTTTCCTTACTTCCTTCTTACACCAAGATATTTGTTGAGTAAAAATTCGTAAGATTCTCAGTGGAGGGGTAATATATTGCTCTCTAGATTACACTCTCTTTTACAAATTTTTCGAGTGAATGAACGTCACTGATTGTGAGTAAAAATTGGTAAGATTTAAAAGTAAATGAACAGTCCTACTGAAAAATGAAAAATGAAAACTGACAACTAAGTCCTACTGAAAAATGAAAAATGAAAACTGACAACTAACTGACAGCTTAAAAGTTTGACAAGTAAGACTCTATTTATTTTCGTCTTCAGCGATGTCGGAGGAAGAAGTTTTAATTGAATGTTCTCCTAGAACATATTAGAGCATTCCAAATGGTAAGTTTAATAGGTATTTAGCTTATAAAAAATTCAATTCCACCTTATTTTGTAGGCGCTGCAATTAAAGAGAACGTTTGTTTATTTTACGATAATGTCAAAATGACATTTCTTAAACATTTTGTAAGAAAACCGGTCAGGTACTTCTCTTGGAATTGAGAGATTTCTCTCGAATTTTGAGGTTTGACATTTTTCATTTTTCTATGCTGAAAGTACACGAACGAACCTATGATCTTTTCATTCAATAGTTGTGAACGTTCGCCTCCCTATCGCAATCCTATCGCAATTGTAAATGCATTACATTATAAAATTAAAATATTATTTATAGATGTAGTGCATTTGAATATTTATTTCCATACTCTCATTCGTATACATGACGATCGGGCATAGTTCTTGAATTTGTATGCACACTTATTACCATAATTTCTCCGCTTTAATAGGTTAGAAACGTTTTCCATTTTTGTGGATTGCGTGATTTCATTAACTGTAACTATGTGTACGAGTACCTACTTGCGTTTTGCACACACGCTATTCAGTTGAATGGTTTTCAAGCACACAAAATCGGCCAGTAAGTGGTAAATTATGAAATCTTCGCTGTACAGAAATTCGCTGTAATGCACAATCGTTTATAATTAATTATCTACATAAATAAGCGGTTTTTTTTTCGCTCCTGATCTGCGTATGTTATAAGTTATTATTTGAATTTTTTCTCATTGTAGGAGATATACCATTATATTTATGTACGAGTTGGTTACTCGGATATAGACATACACCCGGCTTTGGTCGTGTGCAGAAATTAAATTGCCTAATTAAATATGTTAAATAATTTAAGGGAATGATGTCTTATGTCATTGTCTGGAGGACAGAACTTGGATAAATATTTTAGTTCGTATGACAAGCACGGTCGGGACAATACAATTCTTTTTTTTTTCTTTTTTTTTTTCTCCATAAAAATGGCAATTGCTTGCGCACATCCGTACATCCTGTGAAGGTAAACAAATGTGTTCTGGTTCAAGGACAAAATTTCCGCAAATGCAACTTTGTTCCTCAGCTCTATGGCTTGGTCTGTGACAACTGACAAGATTGTCCTTAGTGTGCTGGAATACTTATCGATGATTTTTATTTTTAGGGCGATGTACCTACTTGTGCACTTGTCACCAGGTTTCAGTTTTGTCTCTGCTTGTCACAACCTTCTTCTGCGAAACTCGAAGCGAAGGAAATGCGAATCGCCTCGGTTGGAATGCAGGGGCCGAATTACCGCATCCGTGAGCGAGCCATACGTCACTGATTCTTGTGCATTTTACAAGCAAAACAATATTAGTCACGTCTCACGTGTTACTCGATCACGGATGCGGCAATTCAACCACAGACCATGTGGACTCTTTTAAAAAAGTTATAAAAGCGTGTAAGCATATATTCGAATTTCAGTTCCCTAGGTTCAAAAATTTGCTACCTACAATACGCGACACTAATACCTAGGTAATCATATTTAGTGTTCAGGCTAGATTTTACCAACTAATGGCGAAGTTTGCCATGTAAAAGTAACCACAAAATAGTTTGAAGTTTAAAAAAGATTATTATTAAGGCCAAATGATCTGATGCAATTCTACATAACCCTAAATTTGACTTTCATCTTTATTAGTAACGAAGATGTTTCAAATCACTCCGAAAATAGCATATTTTGCACCTTAATGTGTTATTTTATGTCCTTTTCTTCCTCATTCCCATTGAATTACTCGCTTTTAGAGTGAAAACCTACATAAAAAAGGTTAGATTAGGGTTAGGTAAGGTAAGGTGGCTGTCTAGAATGACACACAATATACATTAATTTAGGTCCTTTCTAATACCACATGAGTTAAGTAAATGGGGGGGGGAAGGGGGAGAAGGCCAGAGCGTTCTAGGCTGAACATGGTAATGGGCGCATTGCTATCTTTGTGCTTATGACTATTTATCTTCTTTATCTGTAAATTTTCTACGTCTCGTGAAGAGAATCGGGAAAGTTTATCCTCGGTTAGGGGAAGGGTGACCGAAACAGTCTTCCCCTCGCCTGTAATCCTCAGACAACTCCTTGAAGGGAGGAGACTGGGGATAACTAATTGTACGGCATGTCTTTGGATATACGCCTGGTAACCGAAACAGTGAGCCTTTCGCTTATAATCCTTTAACGTCTCTTCATAATGGCGTAAGCCGTGAGTTTGACCGAGTGACGGTTTGTTTTGGATGTACGAAGGGTAAGGTGTGAACAGTCCACCCCTCGATTGTAATGTAATCCACAGACAGCCCGTCTAAGAAATGAGGTTGGAGCGAGCAGTAGTTGGTAAAACCAACTGCTGGCGCTCAGTATATGTGGAAGATTATTACAGCCATTTGGTCTTTGTAATGTATATTTTTATGTCTGTTCTAGACAAGTCCCTGAGGTCATCGAAGAAGTAGTCTCCTAAGTTGGTTTTGCGCAAATTTGCAAGAGCTGGACATTTACAAAGAAGATGGAGAACGGTTTCTTCCTCAACCTCATCCATACAGCTCCTGCAAAAGTCATTGATGTACTCAACATACGAGCATGCCTACCTATCAAACAGTATCCTGTTAATGCCCCCATTACGGAGCTGATTCTGTTTCTACCTACAGAGAGAAGTCTCTAAGTCCTTTTAGCATCTACATAAAAAAGTCCGTCGTGATTTGAAATTTAATTTACTTAGGTAGTGGCGTTTAAAATAAATAAAAATAAATAGTTGGCGCAACAGGCCCGGAGAGACCCTAGGCCTAGCTTCTCACAACCATTCGTTTTGTGTGAGTTTTTCATTTTTGGAACGAATGGAAGGGATCTAAAATTTTATGCCGACTCCAAACGGCTAATTGAGAAGCTTTTTCAAGACATTTATACTCTCGGATGTTTGTCAGACGTTCGCGAGAGGTGGCGCAGTGAAAAAACCCTAAGTCGGAATTTGGGTTTTTGCGGAGGTAGTGGCGTTTATACAGCCAAAAAAAAAAACTGTATAACCATAGGGACTTCACATTTTGATTCCGTTAAATGTCTATTTGTTCATAATACAATGCTTAAACCAATATGAGCAATTTTCTCACAACCAATGTCGTAAAACATATTTTACAAAAATAATGACAACCAAGGTAAGTTATGAACGATTTTGAAATTAGATTACGTAAAATTTAACATACTTATCTGTACATACCTTTCTACAAAATTACAAAAAAAAAAAAGTTCATTGTTATAATACGTACACATGAAAATTTAATTTGTTAATTTCTGTACAAGATTGAAGATAAAAGAGGTCATCAGCGATATGTTCGAAATGTGTGTTTGCTGTTGCCGCAGAGCTAGAGGAGCACAGTTCTAAAAAATAACTAGATAATCACGACTAACTAGGTAGCATTACAAAGGCCTAGATATTTTGTAATTTAATGAAATGAACATAATAACTCATCATGCAAAAATCACGGGCAAAGAATTTGTCATATAAAAGTGGGCATACACACACAAGGTACATATAGTTTAATTATGTAAGATTTCTCTAGCAAAAACCTAGCATTCAATGCATACACGCAATGCATTTTATGAAGGTTCCATTATGAGTGCTAGGCGAACACGCTTTGCTGTGAAAAACGGAATGGTAAAGGTAACCCATTTGAACTGAAAATGTGCAATTTTATTGCAAACAAGATAAAGGATCTAGGCCATCTGAAATGGAATTGAGGAGACATCTGCCTGGATTGCAATCAGCGACCTTCCAAAGGGGGTGCTAATTATCCAACCAGAGACAGACTATAAAAATTGAGGGGGCCAACGGTAAGAGGATTGCGAGTTGTGGGTCTCAGTATTGTCTCTGTATCCAACAATTTCCAGCGAATACCGAAATATACTCTTACGAACTATTCACATGAGCTCGAATTGCGAATAGGGAAATTGTGAACAAATCATTTAAATTGTATTATGAACTGAAAATTCCTATTTGTTGGACTTGAGTCGTTTGTATTGGAGACAATGGAATGCGGGCCGTAAAGTCCGTAAATGTTAGGACCGCAGGCCACAGTTGTCACAACCAATCGATTATTTGACTTATGTTGATTTCCAATGGGATTATCAGATTTTGCTCTCAGATTTCAGATTTTTCGTGCCCAATAGCACATAAAATTAGATTTTTCTTTCTTCGCATTTGTGGCGGTGCGTGTCTTTAAAGTGCAGAACAGAAAGTGCATTTTCCCTTTCATTACATGCGTGGGAGCTGCTGAAGAGGAGTATAAGACCCTTCTCCACTATCTTGTAGTAACTATCTTAATATACTACGCCTTACAGTCCCCACAATCTGAGAGCATCAGTGCCAATTTCCTGCGTTTCAAAAGTAAGGTTAGGCTTAGCGCTACCCTCGTTTTTCGTAATAGATTCATTAGGAATCGCAATGAATAGTCTTTGAGTGACCGCGCTTTGTGAAGATGGCCGCGATTATTCGAAATCAAAGTGAAGCAGTAAATTCTCCTATGCAGGAAGTACACCACGCTCCACTCACTTCACGGTCAGTTCTATAAGCTTCTTCCACCAGCGCCAATCATGTGGAAATCACTTCAATATAACGTCTCTAAAAGGTTGTTTATTGCCGATAGTTTAATGTTTATATCCACATAGAACAAATACTTCAAATGCCGTACAAACGTCTTCATGAACGTGCAATGTAAAAAAACGTGCAAGTAAAGTATAGGTAAGATACCAAGGTGTGTTTTAATACTCACTGAAGTGTGTGCATCAGGCTGGTTCTACATAAATCGATCCAACTGATCAACAAAAAATATCGACAACACGATTATTATCATTACTACCAATTCATTTGATTTAGCCCGCATGCCTATGCCTACCTCTAAAGGTACGCATATCCATCCATCCATAGATAGATTCTCGCATGCGCAATGAATCATGATATTCACCGCATTAGATTCTTTGTTGAACAACAATATTTGTAGTCTAACCACGTGCTATGAATTCAACTATACGTCCATCAAAATAGTATACTCAGATTATAACGCCACTGCAGCTGTGCTATCAAATTGCGTTAAGAATAACGTATGGATTACCATAAATGAACACTGAGCAGGGGCGTCGCTCATAAATCGGATAGGAAGGAGTCCAAGGTGCCCATTAGAAGGGCATTTTATTTGAATATGGATTGGATTTGTAATGCAATTGGCGTGCAGTTAAGGTGAAGGTACTTGAATATTTGTCTGCCCCCACAAAACTATAAAAAACAAACAGGGGCGCCTCTGGAAAGTGTTTAGGTGCCCCTGCGAAAGGTGTCACTGCCTAGCCATGTCATACGTGTAGCGAATATCGAATAATAGTTTTTATTGCGGGAAGTTGTTTCATGTTATTGCGATTAACCGATATAAGCCTGAATATATCAAGTTTATGTATACTTGTAAACGGGTGAAACCTAAATTGTTTTAGAATTTCCTAGTGTGCTGTGCAACCTTATTACATTAAAAAAAAAATAGTTGGCGCAACAGGTCCGGAGAGACCCTAGGCCTAGCTTCTCACAACCATTCGTTTTGTGTGAGTTTTTCATTTTTGGGACGAATGGAAGGGATCTACAATTTAATGCCGACTCCAAACGGCTAATTGAGAAGCTCTTTTAAGACAGTTATACCTACTCTCGGATGTTTGTCAGACGTTCGCGAGAGGTGGCCTATGAAAAAAACCCTAAGTTGGAATTTTTTTTTTTTTTGCGGGATTCAAACCTCGGACCCCTCGCTTAGTAATCCAACACACTAACTACTAAGCCACTTTCATTAAACGCCTGAAAAGCAATTGTGGTAATGAGTTTCGATCTTCTGTCCGTTTATACTCCGTCTGCAAAAGTCTTATTTTTCTATAATTTCAACAGCAACAAAGACTCTCTATCTATAGGGATCTCGATGGGCCCTTTAAGTCTATTCACATGAGAGCGAATTGCGAATAGGCGAATTGCGAATAGGCGAATTGCGAACAAATCAATTTAACTGTATTTATGGATTGAAAATTGTTATTTGTTCTATCACAAAACCATTATATTTAATTAATCTAACATCTAACCTAAAAAAAAACATGAATCTCAATTGATTTTAACAGCTAAATTAACAATTAATGCGATTTTCCCGCGAATTGAAAATTCTTGCCGCGAACTGTCACTTTTAATTCACAATCCACACAAAACAGTCGCGATCCACAAACCCACGAATGAAAAGTTCGTTCGAACTTAACCTTTAAAAATGAAACTGATACGCGGCTGTCTGCGACCAAAAAAAGTTTTCATGAGAATTAAGTTTCAGAAACTACGAATATTCGCGTGTTCGCAGTTCGCAATTCGCTCTCATGTGAATAGTCCTTTATGGTGCCTAGTGCCGTATGAGACCTTCCTATCTCATACTCCTTTTTTACCTAACCTTACCTAAGACTCTCTATCTAAATATGTATTTAAAACAAAAACAAAAATGTTCTTATTATTTCTTGCAGAGGGATTGCCTTTTATACCGCATATATGCTACGTCGGAGAAAAGGAGTATCAAGCATCAGTTGGTTCCTGTTTTGTATACGAAGAGGTGAAGGATTGTTGCTGTGCTCCTGCCCTGGCCAAACAATGTACGTAATAAAATTTTCGTGAACTTCAAACAAGTTCCCTAGTATGTAGATAAATGAACCAATTAGCGAAATTTTTTGCCACTACCAAAAGCCGTGAATCTTAAGTCATTTTAGTCCAACAAGAAATTTTATACAAATATAGGTCCTCAACAATCTAAATACAAGAAAAACGATAAAACACACATATTTGTATATAAATATTTTCCAAAATGTTATGCGAGAAACAGATTAATACAGCAACAGCGAATTTAGGATTAGCTCTAACGTTGAAGTCGCTGTCGATGTTGCTGTGCTAATGTGTTCAAAGTAATTAAAATACATTGATTCTAAAAAGTTGTCAAAAGGAAGTGCCAAAACACCCTTATTACTTTGTAATCAGAGACAATACTCCGCTTGTAATGCCTGACCAAGTGTCATCTCATCCGGTATTGCAAGTTGCGAAGACTCTGGGTGCGATTTGTTGTCTGCAGCGTGCATTATCTTATTAACGCCATTGAATACACAATTCAATTTATAAAATACCCATCTTCTTTGTAGGCTAAGTAAACAATTTAAATGTTAAACAAAAATTGGATAAACAAAGGCTTTTGCTCTTTTTTTTTTATTTATTTATTCGAACCCAAATGGCATGAATGGTAATTTATTACTGAAAAACTCAACGGGAGTGAATTTATGCCTACCCACTTCTTAAAATATACAAAAAACAGCAATTAAATATAAATATTTTGCTGATTTTTCTACTGATTGATAAAATGCTTTTGATTTTTATTAACGCCCGGCGTTACGACAAATTTTATTAAGTACCTATATCCATCATTATACAATTTTAGTCTTAGAGTACACAGCAGTTTTAGGGCGGGATAAATAAGATAATGTAGACAATGTTTTCGAAAGATAAAGCTGACCAAAAAATGCAATTCCGCTAGCTCGTTTGTTTATATTTTAAACTGTCAAAGAACATGTTCCGATGAAATCGCTTCGGTTTGATTTTTGTCGCTTTGATGCAGCAGTACGTATACAGATGAATTGTGTTGCTCTAAATGCACTTTTTAGTACGATCCAATATTGACAATGATCAGCATTATCAGCGCAAATGCCCCTAGCTGACCTCTGTATTTTTTTTTCCGGAACGGAACAAGAATTTAATTGTGATGATGTTCATGTTTTTTGTGTGAATATGAATGTTTGTCAAAGATAATATTCATGATGAGATAAGATAATATTAAAAGGGGGATCACTTACTTAAACGATTTATAAAAATATGAAAAAAAAAAAGTTTATCCGTCGAGATGCGGTAGAACTGACATGGCAGACCAATCTGCACACGTTAATTATTTGTATTGAACGATAAACGAACCTCCGTGATCGAGCAATTTGTGACGGAATTTGTTTTTGTTTGACATGTAAGACCAACTGAATTCCGTGAACGTGTAGCTCAGGTGGCGATTCGACCCCAGATCTGTGCTCTATCATGTATCGGCAATCAAACGGCCGTTATTTCTAATTTGAATATGTAAAACCTAGGACTAACAACGATGCTCATTTATCAAACTTACTATTATATAAATGAAATATCAGTAATATCAGTTTAAACAATTTTAAAATCAATTTACGGCAAGTCCACTAAATTACAAATTTAAAATACCGACAGAGTATCCAAAGTTATTTAAGCAAAACACCTTTACATACCTACAATAAAATCTATTTCTATGGCTATGAAATGATATTGAGCAGACATCAAACCAGAACAGTTTCCAATGACTTAGCGCAAATAAAAACTACCTACTCCCAAATGTTTATTGTTTCACGTACAGACGTACAGTACCTACTTTCATAATTGTGTTTATTTTACTCGCATTGCTATTTTTAAAAATATCATAGTTTATAATTTTCATTGCACAAACTCAATGAAAACGCTTCATGTTTATGCTAAAAAAATTGATGAGGCAAAATATTTTAACAGCCACTTTCTTATGGTTAATGTTTGGCTTTTTTTGAACAAAAAAATAATAATAATACAAACATTCTAAATAGTATGCGTACATTTTCGCATGAAGCGGATGGAGCTGGAAATTTTGCTTATGTTATTTCAAATATACACAAAATTGTTGTAACTTCAGCTAAGCATAATTGTTGCGTTTCATGTTTTGCTAGGGATATTACATAGGTACTTAGAATTTGCAACTAAATAGGTTAAAGTTTCAAAAACTCATCGTTGTCATTTTTTGGGTAGCTTCCAATCCACGCAAAATATTTTGGGGCTGGTTCAAGCAAATAAATCATAAGATATCAAATAGACTACAGTATTTCCGTTGCGAATTAACCAGAATCTTTAGATGCGCTGACTTATATCTACAGTCTGAAGGTAAAGGGTGTACCTAGATAGCGTAGACGTGTTCTTATATTAGTCTCTATAGCTAATATCAGTGCTAGGTTATAAAATAAATTGTAGGAAAGTAGCAGAACCTTTTTAGAACTTACATTTTATATCAATATAGTCTTATGAAATTTATAATTTAAAATTATTTTCTTATTTTCAGGGAAACATATTTCGGCTGGATCGACTATTGTTCCAATACCATTGTGCTTACTTTTTGTTGTTACTTTGGCGATTATCACAACAAGTAAAGCGTATGCCCTGGGAAAACATACGCATTTGGATCTTATTCGACTGTAGAAATAATGATTATATTATTATGTTCAAATAAACTTAACACATACACGCTTTTTATATAACTGCACCCGAAATTTGTATATATAAATATGAAATATATTGTCAAACAAATAAGTTATTTATTGTGTTACTTATTTGAAACAAAGCGTAGTTCTATCCAGGTCAAACTAATGTAAAGGAGCTATGACTTAGGCTAGAAAATAGCTTTCAATGGTTTTCAGTTGTATAGTCTTAATAGCCGACCATAATCAATCCTATCGAGGTATCCGTTTGGCGAAAAATCCGATACGAAAGTCAAATCCGATCGGAAATCAAATTGCGTTCGAACTGCGAAGTACCTGTTTCGGAACAAAATAAATGAAGCATATAAATGCGTTTATTTCACGTTAAGATATTCCGCAGCAAATAGGTGTCGGAGAGCTTCGGACAATGTGCCGTGTAGCTTTCAAAAGTAAGTTGTATAGAGAATCGGAGAATTGTATCGGAACGAATACCTCGATAGGGGTGATTATATCGTGTATAGAATTTAAATTATAGAAAAAAGTTGTCGAGAATAACGGCGAGTTTTAACAAACGCCTTAAATGGCGGATGGATCAATGGACTGTATTCAAACATTCCATATTGGTAGGAAAAGCAAAACCCATAGCAAGAGGAACAGGATATAAAGAAAAAAAAAACCGCCGACCTAAGGCATTTCCACCAATACTGAGAATAAGAACTCTTGCTCAACCTCACAATTACATAAAATATAACAGCACACCTACATTTTTACGGATTTTATTTATTTTCTGAACATCCATACTAAGTATAAGGTAAGTTTAATTAATTTAATGAAAACGTCTACAGCTACAACAGTATTGTCTAGAGGCCAGGCATTACATAGGCAATGTTATCCAACGTTGCGTGTAGATTGTCATTTAAGGCTTTACGATTTTCCAAGCCGGGAATTTGAGTTGTCAAGCAGATTAGCGGACCTAAGGAGCACAGCAGGCTATCCAAAAGTACCGACAGACTACCAGAGACTGTTATTTGGCCCTCGTGCTCCTTAAGTCGCTCACCAATTATTGACAAACTGTCACCGAGCAATTTTAAATGAGCGGCTACATCGATAGGTTCGATTCCTGTCACTTTGAACGCTCCCGGTTGCGTGATTATATTGCTTCCGATCTTGATCGTTGGCGAAAATATGGACGAAGAGGAAGACGGTTGATTTTCCGTTGATGCATTTGATTTAACTACAGTACTAACAGTAGCCGTTGATTGCTGAGCTATTTTCTTTGTCCGACTTGTTGTGGCTCTGTTTATAAAAGTCGATTTAGATTGTCTTTGGCCAGTGTCTTCACTTTCGATATGTTTAGTCTTGTTGGCCAGTCGCTTGGCTCGCCTTCTCCATATGGTCTTTTCATTTGCAGGAACATTGGCCCACATTTCACCAAGCTTGCGCGATGTATTTGCAAAGTCTGAAATATAATTCGGAAATTAACATATTTATACCTAGTTGGGTTTTATGCGAAGTGGTTATGCGCACGTCGTTAGGGACACGGCTTAGGTCGACGGCCTATGTATTTTCATTAAAAATAGTGTTTGCGAACGAAGCGAGCCCTTACACCACTGTTTTACCTAGCCGTCGATCTAAGCCGTGTCCCAAACGACGTGAATCGAAGAGGCCAGAATTGATACAGTTTGAATTCAGAAATCATGACAAGAAATAAATAGCGTCAACTAGAAAGTATACCCAAATTGATGCTCTTGTTAAGAACATTTTTTCTGACATCACGAGCCCAGAGCATATACGCTGTCAGTCTGGTTTTCCCCTTGTCCTTCCGTTGGGTCTTCTCCACGACTACCTGCAATGAAACCAGAAAGAATAGGTAATTCCACAGTTTAAGTTCGTAACTGGAGAAATTGATAGTACTTTTCCATCTTTATATATCTTTTTCTTGTTCGACTTTTCACTCATGTACAAGCTTTGATGCACTGTATTATCTGCCGAGTTTTCATCAGTATCATCAGCATCATCGTCCAAAACCTCATCATCCAGCTCATCTTCAGAATCCGAATTATTATCGCCAATAGTAGGGCTTATATCGTCTGGATCGTAGTCCTCATCAGATTCACCAAGTTCAAATCCTGCTTTGGGCACCGATTCTGTGGCAGTTTTATATTGCCCTCTTATGGACTTAGAAGATTTTTTTAGTTTTGGTTCTATTTCATCAGGAGAGCGAAAATCTAACAGCTTAGATGATTTCTTGCGAACACGTCCACTTCTTGAGACTCCAGTAATTTCAAATTCTTTATGTGAAAAATACATGTAGATAAGCTTAATATTGTAATAAACTATTGTACCTTTTGAGCTATTTGGAGATTCCATTTCACTGCACTATGAAAGAGATTTGCTTTCTTCAGACCAGAAAGAAGAAACACATCAAATAGCAAAATAAAAACACTTGTTTTCAACAAACTTCACTGACAGTGACAGCTGAAAGATGGCTCAAAATACCATATAAAAACGACAGCAAGGGATGTCTTAACTTTCCAGCGCGATTCATTTTACCCCGTAATATTATGAACTGGTGAGTACAGCATCGTCCTAGAACATTTTTTAAACTTTTTGAAATAATCGTTTTTATTTGATCGTATGTATTGTAATTTGATGGGCATATTCAGATTCCTGACATGAATTTAGATGAAGCCGAAGACACTACTTACCCCATAGATAGTTTCGCTTCACTACCAACTACAGTATTCATTTATTCTAAATGATTATGAATGTTAATTAAAAATTCGTAAAAGGTTTAATTATGAAATTTACGGTGTTTCCTTTCTCAGGACCATAATCCTTTTCATTTTACCATACACAGCAAGTTGAGTTCTCGAAATGAACATTCCATACGAACTGGGAAACACACAATGAATTTAGCTGAAAAAAAAAAAAAAAAAACTGTCACTGTCACTGTCATGGAAAGTGATGGAAAGTATCCTATCTCTTTGAAAAAAACTTCTTATTCTAGCATTTATTTCGGCGCGAAGTTGTCTGTTTCTGTTGTCTCTGCTTTTGTTGATTGATTGTAATTGTGTGAAGTGAATTTTTTTTTTTTCTTGCGACGGTATATAAATAATTATAGCATGAAGTTATGACTCCTGAGAGATAACTCAAGTCTCATAACAAATATTTCTTTTGAACCTCATTAAATTCTTTAAATAAAAAATGGCAACTCCTCATAGTACAAGAGCCGCTTTATCTGAAATACCAGACCGCTTGGAGCAGCTCAGAGTGGCAACAACACCAACAAATCAAATGGCAGATGAACCAACACCCGCCAATGTGTTAAATACGACCATCATTGATAGCACTGTTAATAATATATCCTTTCAAGAAAGTGCTACTATTGCCTCACCTGATGAAATTGTTATACGTCAGAGGGGTCGTCGTCGTTTCACGCTTACATGGTCCCCAGACAAGTTGTCTATCCAGAGCCCCTTTCAAAAAACCCCAACAAAGGTAGCACCACATATGACATTACGAAGCTCTCCACGCAAACGCCTGCTGATGACAGATACATCCATTCCCAAGTCACCGGCCAAGTGTTCTACGGATCAAGTTCCAAAGTCGGCAGGCTCCTACGGGCTCAGACCATCATGGAACTCGATTCCTGTTGTCAAAAAGCTAAAGTTGGATGAAAAGCCGATTGCACAAACCAACTCAAACATTAGTCTAGATGTATTACTAAAAGGACTTAGTCACAATCAACTTATCGATATGATAGGAAACCTCGTAGCAAAGGACAACACTTTAGAGGAAAAAATTCGCACTGAATTTCCTATGCCAGATATTGGGTAAGCAACATTTCATACGACAAAGTTCGATTAAATATTTTAAATTTTCAACAGGTATATGGAAGACGAACTACTTCTGAGGAAGCGAAACATTTTCAAAAGCCTGCCCACATCACGACTGTGCAAGAAAACTGATAGTACCGCATATGCCAAGGCTGCAATGTATTTGTCAGCATTTAAGGCAACTGTTATTAGTCACGCACGGAAGCTTCATGAATCATCACACTGGGATGCCTTGCTGGACTATGTTTTACTAGCATGGAGTTACGTCCGCGCCACTCCAATATGGGACAATAATTCTCACAACGCTATTCGACGGCAGTGCTTCAAAGTGTTGACTTGTCATTGCGTAGCTGCACTCAAATATGGCGGTTTGAGACTTGGAGTTCAGCGACTTCACAATTTAGAAAGAAATCTGAAGGACTGGTCCAAGGACCATGAAGACGTTCTTTCTTGTGTAGTTGCCCTTAATAAAACGCTCGTTCAGCTTAGGACTAGTATATGATAGTCTACTCTTCTTTCTTCTTTTTTTCTGCATACGGTTGCTGGTTGGTAACAATTTGATCGTACTACATAAGTTTAAGTAAATTTTATTTACATGTGAGTGTTTTATGTTTTTTTGTATATAAGACAAAGCAATTAACTGCAAGATATGGTACCTACCTACAATTATACAAGTTTCTCATTGTGATTATTATTTTGTATATTTTACCTAATTGTGTATGCAAACATATTCAGCCTGATTAAAAATAAAGTACAGAATGCGAAGTTAGTGTATTGATTTAATGGAAGGATAGTTTCTAGTTCTATGCGATTTGTAATGTGGTTTTCCATTGGGACAAAAAATCAATCTTTTTTTTGATCTAAATCACTTTTTGCGTTCCATTGGGACGAAAAATCAATCTTTTTTTCGATTCGGATCACTTTTCGCAGATCTCGATATTTTTTCAGATTTACGCTTACCAATATACTTTGTACAGCTGTTTAACGTCAGTTTAAGAAGTTTCATTTCGAGGCAAATGCGCAAAGTTTCGTGAAAACCAAAATAACAAAATACATAAATAGCTATGGATACGATTTCGTAGGAATTACTATCTTCATTATCTCCCTCGTCATCTGAAGACTACAAACCACCAATAATACTTCATTTGTATCTACAAGAAGGAAAACATTTTTGAGGGCGATATCCATTAGCCAAAAACGAATGCCATTTGAACAGCTGATATTGTTGTCAATTAACGCACTAATCCATTTACAAAAGCAGATCAATCTCGTTGCGCGTTCCATGAGCACAGTAAAATCTGAGATCTGAAAAAGATTTCTGGTGGTCCCAATGGAAAACCACATAAAAGTAACGAACGGAGCAAGAAGAGTAAGATGAACTCTGTCTCAAAAGAAGAAGACACGACAAGTTTGTTCATTCTTATGCACCTACCAGTCGAACAATCATTTGTATATTGGCTGAAGCTGAATCACTCCTATGCGATCTACTTCGTCATAACTTCCACATGTCATATAGATAGTTGCAATCCTCAGTTCTATTTACTTTATTAAACATTTTTTAACCCTTTATCTACAGTTGTCTGGTCCCATTTGTTATTTTCCCTTGTAATGATGAAGGGACTTTTAGAAGTCGGACATTCGACACGTTCAAAAAGGGGTAGCCACTGTAATTGTTTTTTCCCATCCGGTTCCAACATGTTGTTCCAAAGTGCATTAGCCGCTAAAAAAAAAAGATGCAATGTGTTAATTTTGATGTGTCACGGTAACGATTTTATTTGGGGGCAAAAGTCATTTTACATACTGCTGGCCTGTCCAAATTGACTGAAATGAAAACAATCACTTGCGAAAAAGCGTAAGTCAGTTTTACCGTTGCTCAATGCTGGAACCGTAAAGTTGGACGCAAAAGGCTGTATGTTCACGGTAAATGTCTGCGAAATAGAAATTTAATAGAATTTCCAACAAAATGAGTGTATGTCGAAATGTACATCGGTATGGAATTCCTCCTGATTGACTATATCAATCTGTGCTGCATGCAATTGTTTGACAATATTTTTGTAGAAATTCAATAATTTCGGCGTAGTTAATCGACTAAATAAACAGCGACACTCAACTTGTTGAGCAAGGATGCATTCTCCTGGAAGCGATTTCATGTTCCTTAACTCGGTCAAACTAGGCACAAGCATCCAATTGACTATTGTTCTTGGTAAATGCTTACGCAGATATCGCAATGTACTGTAGACATAAGTTTTGTGCTCACTTACAATATCCATCGGTTGGGGCATATCACAAAGCTTCGAGCATACGTCATTATTGCCCACGAAAATCGTTAACAGTTTCCAGTGGCTGGCCAAGTTAACTTTTGGATCTCTAGTCAAACGTTTGATTAAAACCTGCGCCTGATATAGCATGTCCTCGTATTGTACCGTCGCTTCTGCAACATTAAATCTGATAGAGTGTTAACAGCGTGAAGTTTGAATTGTATGGCATACTCACTTGCTGGCACGATCGGCACTGAGACTGTCGGCAATTGAATATCCATAGAGATCAGGATTAAACTCTCGTATTATATTGGGCAACGTAAGGTATTTCCGCCATTCGCCTCGCCCACCAATCGAAAAGGAGATTCCTCGATTCTCTTGAATAAGATCAATAAGCCCATGAGACATAGCGCCATTTGCAGCTGTCAATGAATCACCCATAGCTGCGATGATGTCAATATCCCCAGGCCGAACTCTGTTTACGGATTCAGGAGGGATTTTACTACGTGCCCCAGGACCTTTCTTTGCATCGCAAATGAATGGTTGTGATGCTGGAACGACAGCTTGCACTTTCTACGAAGGAACGACAAATCAGACTATAAAATTACATTCGATTATGGATGTATATACCCCCAGTAGTTTATTTGTTCTATATAATGAATTCATGCGGTTTCCTTGTGTAGTTATATTGATGACCGTTCGTTTCAAAAATCGAAGAGTGTGAACTAACCGTCTATCTAAATCCGTACTGTATTGCTGCCCTGAGACAACAATTGTCAGCGAAACGAACGCTAACATCAAAGAAGTTCTAGAGAATAGCATTGTTTATCCTGAAATAAAATAAAATCAGTGGTTTACCTGACTATAAACAGTAACCGCAGAAAATACTGTGTTCCGACCCTTAGCCAATTCATTTAATAAAACCTAGAGATGCTATTATTTGTATATATACTATTTCACCTCAAGTTACCAGAAAAACATTCTTAAACTTTAAAAAGTGACCATAAATCGCTCTAAGAAATGCCTAATGAAACGTCTCGAACTGGCCCACAGCGGATCGCGCTAAAAAAAAAATACCCAATTAACCTTTTAAAATGAAAACACGTATCTTCTCAACGAATAGCGGCTTAGACTTGGCGACTGTAATTTATGCCCAGTTTCACAGTACACCTCACGGTTTAAGCCTTACGTTTATTTTATTATTTTTTTTACAATTTCGCGAACGTATGTTTACCTTTAACCCTAACCTTAGTTCAGTGTCCAGTTTAATTTAATAGATAATTTTTTATAAAATTCCCCGCCCAATGTTTGCCAAAAAAAAAAAGTAAAATCATTTCTTCGACAATTTCTTTCACAGCAAGTACACCAGTCGCATCTGCCAGGGTAGTCGCAACTGATCTTTACTCCTCGATAGATTTGTATAAACTCCTGCTCCTAATTTCTTTTTTAATTATGCCCAAAGCCCTAAAAAATACTCCGGTAACACCAAAACAACGGCAGTAGGTATTCAATATTGGACTTTTTGATTCATGTTATCCTGTCCACATATTAAGCCTTCCTGGCGGTACAAAAGATGTCGGAACTTTGTCTCATTAAGGATGTTGCATATTATTCCACTTAAAATTTCTGTTATCAAAAAACTACAAAGAAAACGAAAACTTAATGTTCACTTTTGATTCACAAAAAACATGCGATCCCGCGTTTAAGTTAACATTCCATTATTCAACCTCATATACAGAGATAGGTACCTTAAAATTATCTTCGTGTATTAACAACAATTCACTACACTGCACATAGGGTAGGTCTCAGGATGAAATGCGCAACTATTTCTATAATGCAATAGGTAGCTTAAGTTAACTTTAGAAATAGCTTCGGGACTTATCACCTATTGAACACCTTAAACTGTTCTGCCTCAGAATGTTAAAGTAAAACTAACTTCATGTATCTTTATTTCCAATAATATAGAAGTTGCAGCTATTACATGGAAGCAACAATAGGCCGAACCTTGAGCTTGGCTTAAAACTTGTTTTAATTATTTACGCAAAGTCTAAGTGCTATGACGTTATTACATTGACAATGATCTTAGGCAATGCTATAGATATTAATTGGTCTATTGCCGTAATCAATGAATGTAAAAGTTGAATAACACTTTTTTTACAAACGCTGCTGCTTAGCTGTAAAGTTAGTTAGTAAACGTTACTAAGCAATGCATTCTCAATGTCAGCTGATTTGAAATCTCTAGATCTAGGTATAGGTAACGTATTTATTTTCTAGATAGAACAAAACAAAAAATGAACCCATTATCTAAGTGTAGCGCTGTTTAACAGCAATTCGATGAGTGTCGACTTTTTTTACACATGTTTTGTAAAAAGCGGAAAAAAGACCTGAAGATCGAGAGCTAGACGGTCCACGTGGTTTTTTGTCAGGCGAGTACAGATGCAGTGAAAAGAAACTTGAGGTGAAATTGTTTTTTTCTTTATTTTTTTCTGGAGATATACTAAATGATGAAGCACAGCTCCACACAATACGAAGTAGATCGTGAAAAATGCTACCTATATCAGATGTCAATTATATACAATCCTGGTTAGAACCATGCTTCGATAAAACAGGGCTCAGATTCTGTAAGGCGAAACGTTCAAACGTTTTCGTGTGAACGAATAAATTTGCATGTGTATATCATAGGGCAAACCATTCGTGCGCACGAAAGCGTTTGAATGTTCCGCCTTACAGAATCTGGAATAAGATCTACTCGGTCATCTTTTCGTGCATCATTAATAGATACCAAACACAACACACACCAGCCCACCATGCGTAATTATTGTTCAAACGAGAAACAGTGAAGTTTTATGAATGTTTGAAATCTTGAAAGCTTCACATTTACCTCAAGGAAGTATGTTATCATATAATAACGAACTAAATACATGTGCGCCAACAGATATGCAGCAGAAACTACCAAGTGCTTTACTACCCCAAAACATTATTCGCTGCTTAACTGAAATCTTTAGGGTGACCAGGCTAGAATTAGAAGACTTCAAAAACTCATTAATTCATTTTTAAAAGACCTATCCTAAAGGATCCTTTGAGTCCTTTTTAATTGTTTCTTCGCCAATTCTGTAGTGTAACACTAAAGGACTATTCACATGAGAGCGAATTGCGAACTGCGAACACGCGAATATTCGTAGTTTCTGACACTTCATTCACATGAACATTTTTGGTCGCAGATACCAGCGTATCAGTTTCATTTTTAAAGGTTAAGAACGAAACAACTTATCATTTTTGGGTTTGTGGATCGCGACTGTTTTGTGTGGATTGTGAATAAAGTGTGACAGTTCGCGGCAAGAATTTTCAATTCTCGGGAAAATTGCTTTAATTGTTAATTTAGCTGTTTAAATCAATTGAGAGTAATGTTTTTTTTAGACTAGATGTTAGATTAATAAAATATAATGGTTTTGTGATAGAACAAATACAAATTTTCAATTCATAAATGCAGTTAAATTGATTTGTTCGCAATTCGCCTATCCTTTACATCTAACTTTTTTCAGGGTTGCCCACGCAAAGGAAATAGAATCTGCGTTAAATGTTGCGAGCTACCAACTTAAAAGCGGCACACTGGTTCGTCTGTTACACAGTCATAAATAGAAATGGCAGTACTTTAACTATTTCGTATTTTATTTTCTTAACTTAGCACCTTTAACATTAAAAATTTAACCTATTTACAACTTAAATACCTAATAATCATCACAGCTACATGGCAATAAATATATTAATAACTGGCAGTTAATACTGATTATTTGTCTGATCACTGACATTGAAATTGTTGCTCCTTGTTGCTAAATAAGGATTTTCCACTGTTGGACACTTTAATTTTTTAAAGACCTTTAACCAACTCCGACTCTTTTGACCCTCTGGCTCCAGCATATTGTTCCACAACGCATTCGCGCCTAAAAGTAAACATTAAGTCGCATAATTAATGCGAAATCATACATACATGCTGCTTGGCCTCTTTGGCTCAAGTGGAAGCAATCAACTGATAAATTTCGAAAGTCTGTAGCACCATTCGATCGTTTCGGCAATTCCCCGAATTGTGTAAAGGGTTGAATATTCACAGTAAATGTCTACACAAAGAATTTATTTTTAGTATTGCAATCTTAAATAAAATAAGCATACTCACATCGGTGTTAAATTCATCTCTGTTTGCGATTTTTGAATCCAGCTCAATCCATTCCAGCATTATCGACTCATAATAGTCAAGTGTCTTATTGCTCTTACCTATTAAACACGGGCATTCGAAGCGTAGGCTAATTTTGCATTCCGGTGGTATTCCGACTAATTGCGTTAGCAACCTCAAGTTGGGAGCTGGAACAACATTTACCATCAATCGTGGGACATTATCTCTCAGAAATCGCAACGTCTTTAACATATTCTGCTCATGCCATTCGAGAACTTTTCTGGGATTTGGATAATAGCACATATCTGAGCAGAAATCATTGTTTCCAATTAGAATTGTCAGCAGCTTCCAGTGATGAGTTATGTTAACCATTGGATCTGCTTTTAAACGCTTTACTAATATCTTTGCTTCATATGGAATATCTCTGGACATGGCTCCTAGTTCTGCAACATTAAATCTGAAAATGAGACGAAAATCCTATTGGTACAATCTCACACGATTGGCAATTGTTTCCAAATAAATATATATCTCGATTCAAAATTGTCTACTGTCAGGGAATTGTCGATAAGCAAAATTGGAGCTGGAATTTTATTTTAATATTATTAACTAACAAACAGATTGTCGACTTTGTCTGTCATTCAATACCCAAACTCCAAACTAGGGTTTTTTCCACTGCGCCACCTCTCGCGAACGTCTGACAAACATCCGAGGGTATAACTGTCTTGAAAAAGCTTCTCAATTAGCCGTTTGGAGTCGGCATAAAATTGTAGATCCCTTCCATTCGTTTCAAACTTGAAAAACTCACACAAAACTAATGGTTGTGAGAAGCTAGGCCAACAAATAGGCTTAGAATATGACAGATATTCTTGATTTTAGCTCGTCTTTTTTCTAAGTGAGGTTCCCTCCGGACTTGTTGCGTCAACTTATTATTTATTTATTTCATTAGATACTCCTTCTCCCGGTACCAAATTGAATAAAGTCAGGAAAAACTGTTTGTCACTCAACAGAATTATACCCATGTAACAAAAACTACTTACTTTGATGAACGATCAGTAGACAATCCATCCTTTAGGGAGTACCCATATAGATTAGGGTTGAATTCCTTGAGAATGTTAGGTAAAGTTAAATACTCTCGCCAATTTCCCTGTCCACCGATTGACCAGACAATTCCTCGATTTTCAACGGTTATGTGCAGTATGTTGGAACTTAGAATTCCATTCCCAGCGGTTAAGGAGTCTCCAAGGGCGCCGATAATGTCTATATCACCTGGCCGCAGGCGATGTACTGATGTTGGAGGAGTAGCACTTCTTTTGCCCGGGCCATTATTCGTATCACAAAATAAATCAGGGGATTGCCTTCCCACTCGTTGAGTTTTCTGTTTATAGGGAATATTCGAATTTTATAAAAGTAGATTCATAAAAGAAGATGTATCTTATTTCTTATGTGGTATTCGATTGAGCTTCTTCAGATTCGCTCTCAAAAAACGTCACTTGCTCTTGTTTTATATTAGGCGTATTTTGTTGATCTTCGATCTCAGCAAAGCAAAGTAAAGTAGGATTTTTAGCACACAATTACAATAAACGTTCTACTTGACACTTCGAGGAATCACAGTAGTTGTTGTAATTGCTAGTTGAATCCCTTTTTACTTTTCTTTGCTGAGATCGAAGCTCAAAAAAACAGGCCTAATGAAACATTCGAATTTTGCGTCCCGATTAATTTCTAAATATTCATACATAAATAATTTACAAAAATAGATTCACCCGATGCAGTGCCTTTTTTTGAAGTAGAAAAACACGAAAACCTTAACAAACTCAACCAAATGTCAAATTCAAACGCACTGGGATTAGTAAATCTGAAGCAAATCTGAGAAAAAATATAGATCTAGATCTGAAATCTGAAAAGGATTGTTTTTTTTACCAAACGAACATAAAACGTGATACAAAGTGTTCTGGCTCTGGGAGCAAAACAAAAAGTTCTCTGAGAGCGCCCAATCGAGTAACACATAAGGCTATGTGCGCACAAGCGTTTTCTTGTCGCAGATTTTATCGTAGCAGCGTTGCAAATTGCAATTGGAAATGGCTCATGCCAATCTAATGAGCCCTTTTCGCGATTGAATGGTCGCGCAACGGAAATCGTGCCTGCGCGCAAAGCCTTCATCTACTACATTACCGACTTCTTATAATTATTGATGAATTTGAAAACTTACCCCAATGCTGCGCACATAATTGATGTTTTCTTTGTTTTCACCAGAGCGACCAATCAAATCTAACCCAAGAAGTCTCAAAGGTCGATATAGTTGACTAAATTTTTCATCTAGGGAAGTACGTTGAGTTCGGACACTGCCAGTCCACAAACAGAAAGCAACTATTAATATTGAAACATCAGCCAAATTCATTTTAATTTATTTCATATCTTCAGTCTTTCTGTAAAATCGATTTCTAAAAAAGAGAAAAAAAAACCGCTTTCGTAACAGATTAGTGATTTTGTACATTTTTTATAAGCACATTGATTTATAAGCACAAAACAAACCACGCGCGAAATTACATATAACCAAAATATGGGTTATTTCAGGTAGATATAATGCAATAATTGGCATCAAGGACTCGTGGCAAGAAACTTAAATTAAAATCTCTTCGATAATTACAAACAAATACAAGACTACAAGACCAGCGTTTGACAGTTCCTCTTCCTATTCACTGACGCATATAAACAAATTTCAGACAAACCACTTTTTAAAGTTCTTAGTGAAATCTCTGAAAACAATAACAAGACAACATTTAAACCTATCACACGAAATAATGTCACCAATTAAACAAGAACAACAAATTCAATTTAATTCAAAACCTGATAAGCTCTTAGCTGTATCATTAATCTTTATTATGTTATTAACTTACATGTTAATGAACTTGTAATAATAATAATAAAAATAACACTTAATACATTTTTTTGATTACTCGTACACTTTGCATAAAATGCACTCATTACTTTAACACTTCGACAGTTAATTTGTTTACCTTATCACTTAATTTGTACACACCCCTGTCAAGTTTCGTTGACCGCAATTAGAATTCCAAATTAAAACAAAAAAAAAAAACAATAAATAAAACCGAACGAAAGTGAAACCAAAATCGTTTAAAAGCCGATTGAAATTTCGTCTAATTGTTACAAAGTACTCGTGACGAATATAAATAAGTTAAGTTCTGTCCAACACTGTTTCGTAATATAGTCCGTGCTGTGTGTGAGCACATCTATTTCGGCTGACCCGTTAGTATACAAATGAAACGGTTTGATAACTGATTCTAGCGTCTACATGACAGGTTCTCATTTTTGCATACAATTTATCAACATATAATAGCCGTAAGCACGTGATACATAGGAACTTGTGTCGCTCAAATTGGCTATCAATACATAATAACAATATAGAAAAAAACACCATCAATGAATATTTCACACAAACAGAACGGTAGCGGTAGGGGCACGCTATCCAATCCAATCTCCATATAAGCTAATTTAAATGCGGAAGATGTTTGAGAATTAATTTTACCTGCCTTATCGAAAATTCCGTTTACGAACTGATGCCGAACAACTTGATATCGACTGCACACTCTCAAAGCAAACTATTAAGAACTTTAAAGAGTTGTGTGATGCGACCTTTTATAAGTTTTATGCCAACATAATATTCAATAAATGGAAAATCATCTGTAATTTCGCCTGAATGCTGTTAGTCGAGAAAGTAATCGGTATGTACCTAGGTACTGTCACCTTTTCTTCGGGAAAGACTATAGCTTCATTCTGTTCCATTTAATTGTAGTATGCATGCTTCCATATTAAAAAGACGTTGAGCTTTGCCTATTCACGATCTGAATGCGAATATATTTTTTAATATTCCGATCGCACATTCGCATAGGTTTTATTTGTCTGTTTATATTTAAATGGATAATGGGAATAATTCACCTAGCCTCTCATTAAACTTGGTACCGGTGAATAAATAATTTGAGTTATTTTCACAAACGCATGCATGTATTTAATTGGGGTTGCCTAACCTAAATAAAATGTGACTAATAAATTTGATCGTAAAAATGAGTTAGTGTAAATGTGTTAGCCGAAGCAAGCCTCACTTAAATGCAGAGCTGAAAAGATCAACATTTAATGCTCAGCCAGTTATGTTCAGTTGCAAATGAAGCGCCTCTCCAGTCCCCACAAGCCGTGGCTTAAGGTTCGATATTTTCATGGAGGGGTGGATGCGTTCATCAAATATTTTAGAAATGGAATATTTCAAGAAAATAGATATCGATTAATATATTTATTATTTAGCAAACGTATGAAAAGAAGTCGCGAAATCACCAAACAAAAGATGCTTACACAGGTAGTTTTGCATCGTTTTTTTAAATGCAACTGTCACAATTAAGGCGACCTTTAAGAAAAGTGGCGAAAACAAATCACTATGCGCTTAACTACAGACTTTTCTCAATACTTCCGATTTGGTATAAAATATTTAACGGAAAAAGTGTCACGATAGCGGAAAGTTCGCTCCAAATGTATACACAATCCCCGGGACTTCGACCCGAGGCAAAGCACTGAACAAAACTGTCAAAGCAAAAATTTAAAGATCATTCTACTTTAATTTATATTCTTTATTTTCACTCGTTCGTATCCTTTTTTTCATTTTGTAAAACAAAAAGGTTCCCATCTCAGCTGTTCTTATTGCGTTTCGGAGCAGCAGTTGATCAATACAAGGCGGAAGAAATATCAGCTCAATAAATAAGTCTTTACTCTGTAGAGTCAAAAGGAGGATAACTTAACTCGTCATACTTTGATAGTGTTCTCTTTTTCTGTCTTTTTCAATGAGAACGTGGTTAGACTTTGTACGATTATGCCGATAATTGTACGTGAGGTGTATTATTCTGCCAACAGCTTGAAAATTTACATTTTTATTTAAATAAAAAAAAAAATTGTTGGCGCAACAGGTCCGGAGGGACCGTAGGCCTAGCTTCTCACAACCATTCGTTTTGTGTGAGTTTTTCATCTTTGGAACGAATGGAAGGGATCTACAATTTTATGCCGACTCCAAACGACAAGTTGAGAAGCTCTATCAAGACAGTTATACTCTCGGATGTTTGTCAGACGTTCGCGAGAGGTGGTGCAGTGGAAAAAACCCTAGTTGTATGTAAGTTGGAATTTGGATTATTAACAATCTGCAAAAAGTGTGACAGTGGCAAAAAACACAATTGGTTTTTATTTGTTGATTAACTGAGACGAGGTACCTTCTGACCAGAGGTCTAGCTCGTCGAGCATATTACAAGCCGACGCCTTTTGAGCGGTCCTACTTTAGTCTTTCTCAACTCTGACTTTCACCTCCGGAAAGTTGGAGATGTCCAGGTGAGCCTTGTCTAGTATAATTTTATAACAAAAGAATAATAGAACATATTTAGTATACCAGTTCTTAAGCACATTGTACGCGACACCACGTCTGGTAATAAGCCTAAGGGTACCTAGTATTAACCAGAGACAAACCATACTGAGACCCCAACTTGCGTCGCAATCCTCTTGCCGCTGGCCCCCTTAATTTTTTTTTCAAATTCGCCGTTTTGCTTAACTATCGGTGTTCTGTAAAAATATAAAACCAATGCTGTCAACCGCTGCCAACCGTGGAGGAATGTGATAGAGTTCGGGAATACGACATTTTAACATATTATCTGAATGCCATTTATTGGTTGGTTATTATATATTTTGAAAGGGCGATTAATATAATTTGTTTGGTTAAAAAAACAATTTAAATGAGACGTTTCATATACAAGGACAAACACGGTTGAATATTTTCCGCTTTTGAATATCATTACCTAACTTCGATTTCATGAGTAAATTTTTCTTAAATAACTGAAGAAAAATTGCTCAAAATGTTTTTATTTTCCCCCAACCAATCTACTTTGTGCTTTTTTCATAAATATTTTCAGCAAAAGTGCACTAATTTCTAAAAAAAATACTATCCACACGAAACGAATAATTATTTCAAATTTAACGGACAAAGTTCTATTAACGCTGGCAGCAACTTTTCCGACACCGGAAGTTGTTCATACTTTTTGAGGGTGTGTTGGTGAGCCGGAATTTTTGGAAGTTTCGTGACATTTGTCGATACGCTTGTAGACAAGGTTACGGGAAATCGGCCGAAGTTGGGGGTCTCAGTATTGTCTCTGGTATAACTGTGTGTGATGTGCTGCGTATCAAACGACAACAACCGCGAAAGTCGATTCAAACTCAGAGAAGTTAATTCAGTAAGGGACGACCACGCCTTAGCACGCCTTAGGCAGTTACCTAAACAGCTGGCTGAATGAATAGGCTTTGCTAATCGATGCTCTGGTTCATCACGAACTGTAGCGCCACCAAAGATGGCTACTGTCAACGTCAAGTCGTAACTAGTACTTGGTTGACTCGAATGAATGAACGTATTCGTGAAGCAAAAGCATGATGTGATCCCAATTACTGTCTGTTGAATTATATAAAGCAAGCATATCCGGATTAGCAATCTACCAAAATAACAACAGCCAATATTAGTGGCATTAACCTCTAAGGCAGTTCTTCGACCGAAGAAAGGGATGGACGCTAAAAGTACATGGTACCGATATCAGCTAAAATTTGCGGAAATAAATCAGCTAATAGATATTCGCATTAAGATGTTTACAATACCAGTTAAGTACCTATCAAATACTTAAACGGAGCTTTAAAATGCCTTAAAACATCGACATACACAACCTGACTTTATAAAAGTCAACAGACCACCATATTGAACCCATGCAATGATATTTCAAGGTTTAAAAACCAGCAAGAAGATACCTCCTCATATCTGTACTACAACAACAAAAGGAGTACTTGTCATGAATGTATCTTCATCTTCATATAGCTTGTGGTTGGACTTGGACAAGTCAATGTCACTGCTTTTGCCGATTTCATTGCGACTACATAAATAGCACCGGTAAGATACCAAAGTCGCAGCTTAATATGAAGTTGTGCCGCACACCTTGTACTATATATATACCTACTTTATAGTAACATCATGCAATTATTGGGGCTTTCAATATAAAAGTATGTGTATATAGATATACTGACCAAAACTGAACACGACTGACCATATAAAGTTGCACCTGTAGGTATTTGCTATAATTTACCAAATGAGTGTGAATAAAAATGTGGGGACTAGTAAGTTAGGTTTTATTGTGCTTGGTAACAAATAAGCGTTTGTCTAAAGTGAATGTTATTGCGCTGTTTTTGTTGTTAAATTTGTTGGGATAAACTTCTTACATATAGAACAATGTTCACATATGCATACAGTTCGACGTGTTGACAAATTTACTCTACATCGACTTAGATAATGGTTTAAACGGTTTGTACAGTTCGGCAAAATGGTAATGAGTCAGAAAGAAGTTTGAAGTAGATCGGGGAACGACAAGGAAGCGAACTTTTACCACTGGCATTTCTGGTACTAGTCGCATGTGTTTAACAAGCAATAATGATAGGGAAAGACCAAATACACAGAACATTTTACAATAGCATCTCAATTAAGATATGCAGACGACCTTGAGGTATTTGTTTGCTCTTGCTCAGGAGTATCGACCTAATCACAGAAAAGCTCCCGGCCTAGAATCTGAGGGGTCGAAGTTACGTTACCAGTATAACTAGTTGCCCAGAATACTGCCCAGGTTCTGTAAAATGCTTTAAGCAGGCAATATAAAATCACATCAAATAATCACTTCAAGGAATCTGATGTTGAATTAGTGGTGTAATTCGAAATATCTATCATTCCTACCAAAGTGACTGTATCTATGGGTTGTTGTTGAGAGTTGTTCTCTCAAAAACAATAATTCACAAATTGAAATTCGACATAATTTCCCAACAGAAATTGTCGGGGCAGACCCGAAACAAGCGCGAATCGTTGTTACTCTTCGCTTCCCCACTCAGCAATATAAATATCTTTGAACAAATGTCAATGTAAAAACATTTGTATACAATTTAATTATTTAAAAAAAAAATCACTTATTGTGCAGTCAAATGACTCCAAGTCTTCTGTATCATATATAGCGTACAAAGCTCCAACTCTTTGCTAACGTGTACCTGACATTGGTTTCATTTCCATAGCGGTATATCGTTGAGCTGAAAGCAATGAACTCGGTTATTATAGCGGTAACATTGACATTGACTTTGACCAACAACAACCTATGATGATGCATGATTATAATCCAAGTTACTATGATGCTTGTACATTAGGTAGGTTTATTTTTTTTTACCTTTCAGGTTTTTCAAAAAAAAGTATTGGAATTGGTTTGATGTATAAACAGAATACCCCTTCAATTAACAGGTGTATGCGATTATGGTTAAGGATTTGATAGATTTACACTAAAGTTGTATATTATATTTCACAAACACTTAAGAAACGGCGCATTAACATAGTTATACATGTTTCCTTGTGGTTGAGTTGGCGATTAAACAATCGCATACATAGGAAGAAATTGTGCGTATCATCCACTTATCGAGATTATTGATACCATGCGATAGAAGACGCGTGTAACACTATGAGAGAATATCAATCGACGATGATTAAGCAATATGTAAAATGAAAGCTCGTAGAAATGGAGATGATTAGAAAAACAAGTTTGTTGGCTTAATTAGCATACTCATCCTATTTATAATATGTTGATAAACACCATTAGCGTGTATATAAATATTAATACAAAAATAAAAACATTTCCGCGACAGCTAAATTAGTTTGCACAGTGCATTATCTCAGAAAGTTGTAAAGTAATAAGCTTTAAAATAAATCGATACTTTTTTTTATATCTACTACTTCTAGGAAAGGCGAACCTAAGTATATAACGCTCCAGTGCCTAAGATGTTTGCATATGTTAGGTAGTACTGTACTTGATCTATTACAGGTTGTGTATTCTTGAATATCCCTCGTCCGCACTTGGAAATCGATTTTATAGATTTTTTAGTAGTCACAACAGGTCCACATTTGACCCAAGGCATTACTTCTCACAAACATTTATTTTGTGTGAATTTGTTCGAGACGAATGGAAAGGACATTATTTTCCGATTCAAAAAAAAGTTCAATCGAGAAGCATTTACAGGAATTTTATACTCTCGAAATTTAGTCAGAAGTTGTTGCAATTTGTGTTTTTCCTTGAATCAAGCGTCCTTTGTTCCAGATTCCAGTAGTCCAACATACTAATCTTAATATATAAAAATCACGTGTCACAGGTTCCTTCGCTATGGAATCCTAAACTACTGACCGATTTTAATCAAATTTTGCACACTGTGTGCAGTTTGATCTAACTTGAGAGAAAGGACAGTCGCATTATTTTTTTATTGCAAATTATTTGTTTATTGTTTAACAAAGAGTTATATTTTTTTGGTTTTGTTCGTATTGATGTATTTCAGGCAGACTTCTAAAAGATAAGATACTTTTGGGCCCGATAGGTGGCACTGTTTTCGACCTCCGAAGCCCCTTAACCGATAACAATAACATTTTGTGGATATATATGGTTGATTCCCGTTTGAAAGATAGGCTGCTTTTGGACCCGATAGGTGGAGCTGTAGGCGACTTCCGAAACCACTCAACCGATTTCAATAGAATTTTGTGGATGTACCTGTGTGGTTGGTTCCAGTTTGAAAGATAGGATAGCTTACGACCCTACGCTATAGGTGACACTTTGCAATAGATAAGCGGGATAGGAAAACGGGTTGTGGCACCTCCCAATCAAAAAAAAATTAATTCAAATGACCTTAGCCACAGCAACGCGTGGCTGGGTCTTCTAGTCTTATATACAAATAGGCGAAGGGAAATAGTTAAGAACCACTTTCACTTTCACTGTAGGCGCAGTAGCTTATTGTTAGTGTGTTGGACTATTAAGCGAGGGGTCGAGGTTCTTCGAATCCCACAAAAACCCAAATTCCAACTAAAGGTTTTTTTGGACTGCGCCACCTCTCGCGAACGTCTGACAAACATCCGAGAGTATAACTGTCTTGAAAGAGCTTCTCAATTAGCCGTTTGGAGTCGGCATATTGTAGATCCCTCCCATTCGTCCCAAAAATGAAAAACTCACACAAAACGAATGGTTGCAAGAAGCTATGCCTAGGGTCCCTACGGACTCTTCCGGACGCGGCTTTTTGCCCAATGGAAAACGACATAACCACTCTTGCTTTCCGAAATATCAGTTAAATTTGAAAGAGAAAACAAATATAATAATTTTTGCATGGACAAAATTAGGAAAAACCCGGGACGCCCAATACAAATAAAACAATAAAATTCCGGGCTAACGTAAGTTTTAAGAAATTCCCGAAGTTCTCGCCAAAGTGATGAAAAATGCCATAAAACGAACTCAATTGTGACGGCGCACATTTGGCCGATATCATCTTCTCGACTTGACCAATCAAATTCTAAAAGTTCAAATAAACATAATCAAAAACCGGAATCGAAGTTTTTCATTTAGAAAAAAAATGAGAGCCAAACAACATCGGATGACTTCTTTTGGACCACCTTGTATTTACAATGCCGCTGTTCCAGGCTGGGTGCACCATCTAGTAATAATGTGTCTATGCAATAACCAAAATACATAGCATTAGATGAATTTGGTACCTACCTCCATCCCACATACCTAAACTATATCATTCCAAATTCCACAAATATATACTTGATATCTATTTGAAGAAGCTTTTTTTATTAATTATCAAATTATTTATTTATCAAATTCGCAGTCTCAAAAACTATTCTCGTTAGTAATTAATTTGTTGTGTTAGTTACAAACAGCGAATGAGTCTCAACATTTTTTTAATGCGGGACCCAATTTTGTAGATCACAGTAGTTAATTTTTGTAACCAGTAACCCGGATAATTTGACACAGAATCGGGCCCTAAGGACACGATTCATGAGATTTCTCCCCAAATTGAGATAAAAAAAAAAACAAAACAGAGATATCTAACTAGCACTTATCAAACGCTTGCATAATGTCAGACTGACTTGGAGGAGGTGACACTAGTTGTTGTACTTTACTTACGCTGAGATAGGATGTTTGTTTTAAGTCCTACAAAAAAAAAAAAAAAAAAAATGGACCAATCTTCAGAATTTGATATTTCTGTCGGTGTAGCGGTTGGAATCTTTATTTTTGCTTGGACTGAAGTGGAAAAAACCGGGGCGTCCAAAAAAAATTAAAAAAAAACTCCGGATTAACGTAAGTTTTATCGTGTCCAACAGGAAAATGGTGAAAACCCTGTCGAATATGGCCCTTAATGTTCACATTCGTTTAGGTTTGAGAAACTGTGTGACAACAAAATTATAGTTTTGTAGTATGTCGTTTTATTTACATACTACGCTGGACAATTGAAAATATTTTGAATGCAAGTTAAATAAATAAATAACAATTTACCGTTAGGTTTCAATTAATTATTTTTCTCTAATTTTACGTGGTGTGATTTCTGGTGATTGTGGCCCGAAGACAACAGTTTTGAGGGATCTTTACAAAATTTAAACAGTTGGCGCCACCTATTAACCAGACAGCCAACTTTACAACGGTATCTATCTTCACAGTTAACTTTATGTTTTCATTTCAGTATTACCAAATTTTGTCATACAATAAATCGTTTCAGTGCCTAAAATTAGCGAAAATTAAATTTAGATTACACGAAAAATATCAATCTTCTCGTAAAATTAAAGTAATCAATTCAAATGTTCACATAATAATCGTGAAAAAATTTACTTATCGCTTTTACTACGTATCAACGCCATTTTATTTATTTCTATTGTGATGTGATTGGTTGTCTGGTTGTCACTTGTCAAAAAAAATATAATTGGAAAGTGGAGTAGTGAATCGAACCATTTATTACAAAAAACAAATGAATTTGCAAAGCTAACTTTTAAAACAAATTGCATTAGTTTTTACTAATACCAATTTTGTATTGCCACTTTAAAGTTTCATGAATTAATTCATCGTTTGCCGTCGACAGTGTTGTGAAAACTCTTTCTTTTCTATAGTGAAAGGTAATAAAAATATTTCTTTATTTTTCTAGAGGATGGTACGATTACGAATTGTGTTAATAGCTCATATTATTGTGCAGTCTCATGTAAAAAAAAAAAGATGTCCTAATTAAGATTTGAGAAAAATTGGATGATTTCATTGTCTCTTTGCATATTATTCTGTTGCCTTTCCTCGTTCTTCTCTACTTGCCCAATTTGAGAGTTTCATAAGTTTTATATGCATCAAATTATTTTTTTTTTTTTGTTAGTATGACTCATTGTGCATTATTGTAAAGTGTGGAGCTAAACGGGAAATCAGAAATGCGTTAGTTGCCTACATTGTCTTGTTTGGATTACAATTTATATATGGGATTTGCTTTTAGGAATTTGGTATGGTGAAAAAAGCCTCACGCAGGCCTTTTTCATCTGTAGTACACCATAATCATATGTTACCTTCATTATTTTGTTTCTACCGTAAGTGTGTTCTTATAAATTTGTCAACGACGACTAGGTATGGCTAGTGTAAGATAGTTTGAGAATGGTCTTCGGCGTTACGGACAATCAACATGGTCGCCGTGTTGAAACTGTTTTCGGATGACTTCATAGCAGAAAACGCCCCATCAGTACATACAGTAAAAAGAAAATTTGTCAACATTGAATGAGAAGTGTATCATATGTCCGTCATTTACTGCCATCGCGCAGCTTACTTTTGATTTTTATTATAGGTCTCGACTTAAGTAGAGGCTGGCAACTAATCACTGTCACTAATCACATGCTAGTTCTGTGATAATGACACCGTATCTGATTACCGATATATTTGTTTATTTTTCGTTGGCGCTTGTGATGAAGTCTCCGAAGCCAGACAAACGTCAGTCAGTACAAAAGTGTCGTGCGAATAGCCACTTTGTTTATTTACCTAGTTTTAAGGGAACATCCTATCGTATGTTTCCATTCAACACATTCTTTATCAGACAACGGATCAGATCCTTATGGGGTCGCTGGTGGCCTAGGATGGTTTCGAATTTGCGAACTGCTTAATGGACAACACCAGTACCGGGTGGTTACAACGCTTGTTATGTCGTTTTCCATTGGGCAAAAAGAAGCGTCCGGGAGAGTCCGGAATCGAAAAAATCACTTCTGAAACCGTTCCATTGGCACAAAAAATACTCTTCTGTTGATTCTGAGGAGAGAATTTCGCTTCTGGATTTGAAGTCAGAATCCACTCAAGAAGCACTCACACAAGTGCAATTTATGTATTTTATACAAGTCAGATGACAGCTGCCGTAGATTATTTTTTGGCATTTCACCAATACTTTTGTAGATTCAACCAGAAGCAGTTTTCTTGTTCCATTGGATTTCAGATTGAGTCGATCCCCGAGTGAAACCAATGGAAAACGACATTAGACAAAGCACAACTTATGTGTATGAGCTATGAGGCTGTTGATGAGCACCGGTTGATGAGTGTTTATATTCAACCACCACCAACCATAAAACGTCAAACTCATCGACCGAAAAATACCACCCTACCCCTAGCATTATGCATAAAACAAAATCTACACATCCTTAATCTACAAACCGAAAGGTGGCCCAGCAAAAACTCCTTCGTCGGATTTTGAAAACGTGTTTCTGTTAAATACCGCCATCTGTGAATAAATAGGCACTAATATTGCGATTCTCAGAAGCACACAAACCCTTGATCTCCGACACAAATTCAATTGAAGACACCTCCACCTCCTGTTTACAAATGAAACGAAAACAAACAAAAGGCGGCAAACCAACGTTAGCGGTAAAATTCCCAACAATACGAATTCAAATTTCTAGTGCTTTGTCGTCGCAACTAGTGCGTTAAGAGTCCTTATCAGTACTTTCACCTAAGAGATTTCAAACACCACCCTCGCTACCGTAAATCTCCAAGTCAAATAAATAATTTACCAGTACTCACCCTTCGATTTGATTCGGTGTGGAAAGCTCTATTTTTCGCCTTCAAGTACACACCAAAAAAAAAAAATCGATATTTCCCCTTCATTGAGAGTTTCCCTTGACGTCGGGTAGAGCTCGTTTGTTCTTGAGATTCGTCATAGCTACATTAAACGTTTGAAGTCCGTCCCGTCGAAAGCGTGCCCAAATTTATATTGTTCAAACAATTTAAGTGAACATTGTATTCGTGAGTCGGTGAATCGATTGTTTTGCATCGATATTTTGACAAGTGTTTAGATTTTTATGAAAAAGTGTCAATGTGCTGTAGAATAATACATTAAAGTGACTTGTACTCGTAAGGAAAATACTTCTCTTTTTTTTTTTTTTTTTTTTGTATGCAGGCAGAGCTTTCCCGAATGCCATTTACCGAGTATACTTTTCGGCTACATACCTATAGCTAGAAGCATTGTGATGACTCATTTTCTCTGTTGTATTTCGATTCGTTTTGTATTAGTTTCTGCCGTAGTACAATGATCTCTTTTTTTTTTTAGTTATTAATCGTTGACTAGCAAATTGTGTTCATTGTTAAAGAGTTATTAATTATTTCTTATATATTGAATACATATTTCCATAGAACATTGTTAATATATAAATATATTTCTTATAATAAAAACAAGTAGCTGAGTGTTTATTTTTGAACTGTAGATTTTTTTAAATATTCTAAAATCGTTTGAAAATGTTTTACAAACTGAATAGACAATAACACTAATCAATAATTGACTGACGAGCGTCTGTAAAATAAACTCCGATTTTTTGTTACCATAAAAGATGATAATTTCTAAGGCGATTAACGATTACAGGATGTAAGTACATAATGTTGTTTTATATATTTTTGGTTGTCCTTACAAATTGCTGCGTAATTTCGCATCGAAATGGTAGCCACCCCCATGAAATTGAAGAAGTTGCCATTTTTTATTTTCCCTGACTTTGTTTATTTTATTCAAATTCAATATGCTGCGCTTTACCAAAACACACTTCATAGCTGGAATTTGTGATGGGCGGGTGGGGGTTGGTGAAATGTAATAAAATCCTTGGTGAAATTCAATATCCCTTCGCTGGCTTGGTTGTTGTTTTGAACCAAGGAATCACCACCTGACGTGCATTTTTACGCTTGAACTGCAGTACTCTTTTTATAATGGGTATCGTTTAGGGGTTGTGCTTTCAGTTTAAGCTGTCGTCTCAAATGTGGCAAGTGTGTCATTTTAAGAGTTTGCCGTTTTGTCTCTTTTTGTCTGCACACCGACCGGTTTGTAGGTTATTTGCGACGTGGACTGTGTTTAGGATGAGTTCTTGATTTAGAAGTGCACGTCATCGTGTGCAGGCGACCACTGCAATGCGTTTCGAGCGAGACCGTGATCCCCGATTAACTGTTTTGCACGACAGGTTAGCTACGGTGGCGGATTAGGTGAGTGGATTCCATTGCATGGCATGTTTCGCAACAGAGTTTTTTTTTTTTTCAATTTCTTTTGTTTAGTAGTGGTAATCAAATAATCAGTATAAAATTATTCTGCGGCAGTTTTAAGATAATGAATCCTTGACAAGCAGCGTTTGAAGTTCAAAACAGTTAGATAACTGAGTCACCAAGCACTGATTATGAGGAAAATTGTGATAAAACTTTCCACAAGCAGAGATGTCTAAATTTTAGTGAAATGTCTTGCAATAGAGTCATATTTGCTCAACGTGGACATCGCATTCAAAAATGCCCCGAGAAATGCTAGAAAAATGCGCCAAAAATCTTAGAAAACGTCTTAAAAATTAGTCCCGGAAGTACGCATCTATTTTGACGTGTACTTTAATTTTTTTTCAAGCTCAGTTGATTTAAATGCGGGCGTGCTTGCAGCTCTACTTTTTTATTAGTACAAATAACTGATCATGCGACCAGTTTTTCAGTTGGCAAATATTGGAACTGGATATGATCCACCTTCCTACACCCAACGCCTGTTATTGCAAATGCGTGCTAAGATTTTAACACGAATTGATGGTGGAAATATTGTATAAAAATGCTTCAATACGCCTGAAACCTTGCACACGTGTACTAAAGTCGGTTCTTTTTTTTTTTGGAGCTGAGAAACATACATAACATGCCTAAATCTGCCCCACCGACATACAAGCGGTGCTTATGTTTTATTAAGTTTTCGGTAACAAACACGCAAACATCTGTGGAATTGGAAATCAACACCTACCACCTACTTATCGATTTTGAGGTTAGTTTCTGTTACTATCTATGTAAAGACTGTCACAGGTGTACAGAACCATGTGTAGTTAGTCAATCGTCACAATTCGTTCCCTCGTTCGTCTACACGTGCAGCATGAAGTTGGAGAACTTGATTAGGAACGGAACGGACAATTTTGAAATTCTGCGTTGTTGTGTGTATTCTGGAATGAGGCATCTTGCAGCGCTTGCGGCTTGAATATTGAATTTAGTCTGCTCTATTAATTGTCCAACTAGTGCGTTTGGTTTGGGTATTACGCATATTTTATGTGCCGCAAGTAAGCGAGTTTATTTCATATAATTTGGTTATACAAATGTCAGACGATTTTATTTCAATCATAACCTCAAAAGGCCGTCAAAATCTCTGCTCTCAAGTACCCTTCAGGCCACTTCTTAACCAATTCTGAAAAGTTACAATAGACTATATTGACATCCCCTCCCCTCTCCAATTAAAATTCCAACTAAGATAGTTAAACCGTATTTTCAGTCGAAAAATCGAAAACATTGGCAAAATGACACAAATGACACAAGATGAAATAGTGAGCAACACCAAAACAGTTCTCCAAGGCTTGGAGGCTTTGCGCGTCGAGCATGTGTCCCTTATTGCAGGAATGGGCGAAGCCCATCGCGATAACGAGAAATCCGATATTGTGCAGAAAAACATTGAGCACATTGAATTGGGTGTGAGTGAGGCTCAGGTTATGATGGCATTAGCTTCACATTTACAAAATATCGAAGCAGAGAAACAGAAACTAAAGACACAAGTGCGACGTTTACATCAGGAAAATGCCTGGCTAAGAGATGAATTGGCCAATACGCAGCAAAAGTTCCAGGCTTCAGAACAGTTAGTTGCCCAACTGGAGGAAGAGAAAAAGCATTTGGAATTTATGGCTTCGGTTAAAAAGTACGACGACAACCAAGAACAAGAGGAGTGTAACGAAAAGTCGCGTACCGATCCCGTTGTTGAACTATTCCCCGATGAGGACCACGAGGAACGAAATAATATGTCACCAACTCCACCAAGCCAGTTCGCAAATCAAACATCTGGCTATGAGATTCCAGCAAGACTGCGAACCTTGCACAATTTAGTGATTCAATATGCTTCACAAGGAAGGTAAGTAACACGAATATGCGTGCATAGTTTGACGATGTTGTGAAAATGAAATTTCAAACATAGATACGAAGTTGCAGTACCTCTGTGTAAGCAAGCGTTAGAAGACTTAGAAAAAACAAGCGGCCACGATCATCCAGATGTAGCTACAATGCTGAACATCTTGGCTTTGGTCTATCGCGATCAGGTAGTTTTTTTTCCATTTAATTATATCCAGCGCTTTAGGTAACAACGTACATTTGGGTTTTATTTAGAACAAATACAAGGAAGCTGCAAATCTCCTCAACGATGCGCTTTCGATTCGAGGAAAAACACTGGGCGAGAATCATCCTGCTGTTGCTGCTACCCTGAACAACTTGGCTGTGTTGTATGGTAAACGCGGCAAATATAAGGATGCGGAACCTCTGTGCAAGCGTGCATTGGAAATCCGTGAGAAAGTTCTTGGAAAGGATCACCCAGATGTGGCCAAGCAACTCAACAATTTAGCACTTTTGTGCCAAAATCAAGGAAAATACGATGAAGTCGAAAAGTACTACCAGCGAGCGCTGGAAATTTACGAAACCAAACTTGGCCCAGATGATCCAAATGTAGCAAAAACCAAAAACAATTTAGCCAGCTGCTACCTGAAGCAGGGCAAATATTCGGAGGCTGAAATTTTGTACAAGCAGGTCCTTACCAGAGCTCACGAACGGGAATTCGGCGCAATTGACAGCAAAAACAAACCCATTTGGCAGGTGAGCATTTTCAAAGACTAGTAATAGGTTTTTTTTTTTTTATAAGACGGTGGGTACTCTGATCGGTTCACATTGTTTGCCTCGAGGAAATGTTCATTTTTGTATAAATTCTGACGAACTTTTTTGATTGCACTTACTACTCTCCGGGGTGTAGGTCCTCTTTGACTTGGGGGCGCTACTGGAGGCGAAGTTGTTATCACTGCGTTATATATATTATGATTTTGAAGGCGAATGCTCTTCGGGCCGTCGGTTTTTTCTCCTTTTTCGAATCGCTTCACAGAAAACAAGGTGTTCGTTACAGAGTACTCACACATACATTAGGGTGGCCCAAATGTTCAAACCGTGATAGTATAATTTTCAAAAATTCCTACGGACGCTTTACAAAAGAACTAAGTGCACAACTGGAAATATTCAGCAGCCGAAAATTATATTCACTTTCAAATTGGAATCAATTTAGGAGTCGCGCAACATGAATAATGTCATATATCAGAGGATTTGTGGGCTCTTACTAAATATTTGCAATTGTTTTGTACCGGAAATATATCTATTAGTTTATCTTAGCAAAAACAAGAGTTGTCTTATTGTTGCATTATATATATTGGAAGTTATGAGCTACAGTTTGTTTGAATGGACATCTATTTCAGCAAAGCAAAGTAGAATAAAAAACAAATCAGATTGAAGAAAGAATTCTTAGTTCTACAAAGTATTTTCAATGGCAATTGAACATATTATGACTAAGAATGCATTTCCAGATTTACTTTTTTTTATATTAGTTGTAGTTTTGAGTCCATTGTAATAAGCATGATTCTATATTTTAAATTAAGTTCCTTTTGTTTTGCTGATGGTATCGTCAAATGTAATGTTACAGTCGGCTTCTTTAGATTAGCAACCGAAGTGGTACTATACTCTGTCCAAGAAAAATTGTCAGTACAGGGAAGATAGGATGTTTGTCTCTCAGTCTGGTTGCAATGACTTCCATAAATCGGTCCCTTTTTAAAGCTCTCACAGGGTTGCCATAGTGTGTATGATAATTCGCCATAACTCAGAGAGCAATACTGTTAGGGTAACCATCTTCCAATTTAGCCAGGTCTCATCAGTAAAATAAATCTTTCTTTTCTGTTCTCTAATTTTTTTTACTTCGTGTAGATATCTTCGTCTCCAAGAAATAATGTCACTTCTTTCCAACAACAAATTCTTTCGCTGACGTTTGACGAATTTAAGTCCGAGATCTTTCTGCAATATTGTATGCAAAGTTGATCTGCTTAGTTTTGTTATATTTTCACTTTTTTGTATATATATATATAATATCTATAATATATAATAATATCTTGTCTAGCGTTGGAAGGTCATTATCCATAAAAAACGGATGGACTATCCGCCTAATCGCACATTTGTCAAAATCATCCACCTTGCTCTTGATACCGGAATTATTATTATTATCTTCATTGGATTGTGGCCTTTGATTGCTTTTTCCCTTAAAAGCCTGTATACAGTTCGTTCCGTAACAAAAAAAAAAACAGTAGCCGCATTTCCTACGGCTTCCGATTTACTTTTAAAAATGCAATAGAATTTTTCAGTTGCATCAACAATTTGTTGTTTCTTTTCTACACTTAGATCCTTTGAAGACTTTGTAGCCATGTTTCTGTTTATTCATATGCAAAATAAAGTTAACCACTTGTTTAGATGCGCTATCCGCTATTGAGATAACAACCATTGTTTCCGCCTTATATACACAAATAGGCAATTAGAAAAAATTATATAACCACGACGCAATGTCATATACCTAAACACATGTTAAAAGGACTGCACTTGTGCAGCTCTACATAAATTTTTTGATATAGACATATATACCTTGATTACATATTTGTTAAAAAATTACTACCCGTCAATGTAGAACTTCGCGGAAACAGTAGCAAAAAAAGGATCATAAATCCTTTTAAGGCATTCGCTTTATTGGAGATGGAGAGGAGTGACCGGATGTGGTAAAACCCAACGACCGAAAATAAACAGTATAGGTCTACCTGCTTCATCATTTTTATATTTCAGTGTGAAAAATATGCTCTACGAAGAGAAATATGAATTTATACCTACCAAAACATGTAGAAATATGCCCTAACGAATAAGGCTGAAAATTTTTACTTAGTTTTCTATATTAAAATATTTAATCAAATTTTATCCCTTAAAATACCATGCTTTTGCATGAATCCGGTTGAGTTGCCCTAGTAATCACTATAAATTTATTACAATATCTCTACAACGCACATATGATCACTTGTTGCGTTAATGAAATGAATGCATTAAAACACCTCACGAATAAACATTATTTCTAAAAGACAACATTCAAAAATATGTTTTAACTGAATATTATTGGATCTTTCCGAAATACAAACAAATTAAAACCGAATGGCAACACCCCACATAATATGCCGCTCTCAAAAGCTCCAAAAAGCTCCGAAAAGCACCAAAACCGAAAGTTCTTTGACAAAATTCAAAGAAAAACCCTTAATGATATGCTAACATTGACATATGGTAACACTTCTCTGATTTGCTTCAGTCACTCACACTGCTTATTTTGGTTGATGATAATAGCAAGCGAACACAAGCGATCGAGCTCATTCTGCCCGCGGCTGCGTGGCAGACTGGTTGTGGAGGGATGTATGCGAATTTCAGGAAAATTACAACAACAAAATGCTTTGGAATGCCAGTGGTTTCGTTTTTATTTCAGTGGCAAATCCTGTGTTTGAGTGCCGTGAGAGTACTACAGGCACCACTGGTAGAAAAAAGAGCTTCCCATAAGGCCTGTACTGACAATTTTTCTTGGACAGAGTATAGTGAAGAATTGGTTACCTCGTGGGATTATAAAAGAGGTCTCCCAAAAATTCAATTCATTATTGTGATGGTGTTAGCCGATAGAGGTAGATGAGAGGGTTAGGAAGAGATTTGAGGAACACTTTTTAAGAACTTTGACTGGAAGCTCAAAACACAATTTCCACGCAATAAAATCACAATTTCAATGGGCACACTTTAGTGGTGAAAGAAGTTTTTCAAGTTGAGTACAAGTGTAAAGAGCATACAGGGTGATTTAACGTTTAGAATAAAAATACCAAAAAAAATTATCTAATTTTATGTGCGAAAGCTATTTACAAAAGCAATAGATATTAGTTCCATTAGACCAAATGTTCATTGAAAAATATATTTAATGCAGCGAGAATTTTAAATATTCTTTGTGTTGTGTTTATACATTTTTGTAAATTGATTTTGAAAAACGTATTCTTATTTATTAGTAATTTAAGATCAGTGCAATTCTCATGACAGCTGAAGCGTCAAGTCTGCTTCTCTGCTTGTTTTTAATGAGGAGGAGAGCCAAACACCTTTGTTCGCATAAATATGTTGTTGAAAAGAGCACCAAAAATGGAATAGCAATGTTTTACAGCCTTGTATATGATATGATTTCCCGCTTTTGATCCAGAATTCTTCTAGTTCGCTTGTATCGTATGAAGTCTTGAATATTGTATTCTTTGCATCAAAAATTTACAATTCAATTTGTGTCCACGCGTCCCTTTTACAATCTCCATGCCACCCCTGGGATCCGTGCCCCACCGGTTGGGAACCACTGCATTAGACTGATTAGACCTTAAGTTATCTTGTATGGTTATGTTGAATTTGTTAGAAGGCATACAGTCTGTTTTATTATTACTGCAAATGTACTTTCTTTTGGTTATATACTTGACTTCAATTTAAACTTAGTTTATTTTGTCTTATTGTTTAGTTCCTTTAGAAGAAGGGGGTGGCCAACGTCAAACAGAATACTTTCGTTATTTAAAGCGAAGACAATGCCACTGCCGCCCAGTTGGCTACTGTCCTCAAGAAGCGCCAAGAAGTCAGTACGATTTTAATGAAAACTGTCAACTGCTGTCTTTTAAATCTTAAACTTTCCTGTGCGCCCGTTCAATACTTTCCTGTTTATATTTTTTATTTAGTAATCTAGCCCAACCGAATGGTGAAAGTGATTTTTTTTTATATTTTTTTTGTATTTGAACTTGGACCACCCTTAGTGTGCATATGATTAGAATACGTTTGATTTGAAAATATTCCCATACATATCTATTCGTACATCCTGTCAGTAGTGCTAACAATTTTATGTTGTTGATACACATTCTCTGAGCTTGTAGCAGTTGTAGTTTGTTATTGATGAGTGTCGCTTTTATGTTTAGTTTTTTAACCTAAAATCGATTGCTCTGTATATTTACGTGTGTTGGTTTTACATTTTAAATTAAATTAAAACTTAACTCTTTAAGTCTGGAATTTTGTTAGTTTTGTGTCCACCGATAGACTGTCAAAAACTGAATGCCAGAAATAAGAATATCCATCTGTTGTGTCCGTCTGACGGGGAAATGATTTTTCCTTTGCCAAAATGCGAACTGCATCAACAACATAATGGCAGACAGGTGTTTTTTCTGTGTTTTAAGTCTTCTCACTTGCAGTCACTTGGAAGTGAATTCCAAAAGTTTTAAAAGTTGTAGCAAAACGACTACCCATGTCTCAACATAGTCATTCAAAATGATCGTGGCTGAAAAAATGCATTTCAAACATTAGTCACACGTATTAGCGACACTTTTTCCATATCAAACAGTCAATGTAGTCAAAACATCAATTAATACCTAGTAGTTTTCTTTTTCTTAATTTTTTCGTTCGTTTTTACTAACGAAACTTTCTTCCATTTCATTTTTAACGAACTAACAACAAAATACCTCAAACTTAAACCTGTTTGTATGTTTTTTTTTGTTTTTTTTTTTTTTATTTTCTTATTTTTGTTTTTATTTTCTTATAGAAAGGTGTAAAGGAAATGTTAAATAAGTTCTTACCGAACAAATCATCATGAGATCACTTGCCACAAAAATAACTATATTTGCTTTCCATTAAAAAAAATCGAATATTCAAATCGACAGTAAATAAATATGTTTGTAATAATAAACCAGCACTAAATACTATAGTTACTAAAAGATCAGTTATCTGAGCGTACATTTTAAGTAATAAATGAAGTTTTTGTCGTCCAATTTAAAATGAAAAACAAACTGTGCAACTGAAAACCACAAAAGTTAAACTACGAGCTTGACAATTTGTTTATTAAATACAGCCTATCTTGCCTTTTATATCATGACGTAGGTAAATTATCCTGCACAAACTCTTGTTAAGCAATTGTATAGAAATAGTATTTTTTTTTTTAGTTCGTTGTAAACATTCATATATCATTTTTGTTATTTATATTCTGGTACAAGACAATAAAGTATAATTTTTTTTAGTTGACTTTCGTCCTTTATTTTGAAGGTCACTGTTGGTTTTTTACGTTTGGAAGTTTTCTTTGGTAGTTAACAAAGGTTTGTGACATTGGCGTGGAGTAGATTTAGATTGAAGCACAACATTTACATTTGGCGTGGTAATGGGAATCCCTTGGCAACATGTAGGTAGTAGGAATAAAAAAACTGGCAAGAAAGACTTGACCAAGCAATATTTGATGAATCTATGATCCTTAATCCGAATAGTAGATGCCGCATCTGTTGAATTAAGAACGTGTGGAAATCATCTGGTGTAGCATTAACTACATTTCGATTGATAGGCGGTCTGATTGTAGTGTCTCAATTAGCAAGTTATACTGTAACGCTGTGCACCATCGTAAATTTGAGTTTGAACCATTTGACTGAGACGGTTGAACTGAGACACCCTGTATGTGTGAAATATCTAGCCACATTTAATTTTATTTCGCATTATTATTTTTAACAAATCCAGACAAATGTAACAAAAGTTGGGTTAATTATTTTTTTTTGAAAGAAAAAGAAAACAAACAATTTGAACAAATTTGCAGGTGGCCGAAGAAAGAGAGGAGCACAAGTACGACAATCGTGAGAATACACCCTACGGCGAATACGGCGGCTGGCATAAGGCTGCGAAAGTTGATTCACCCACGGTAACGACGACTCTTAAAAATCTGGGTGCTCTCTATCGACGACAGGGCATGTTTGAAGCCGCCGAAACCCTGGAGGACTGTGCCCTACGCAGCAAAAAAGAAGCACTCGACCTCGCTAAACAAACAAAAGTCGCACAATTGCTGAGCAGTGGCGATAAGCGGCGATCACGTCATCTAAAGGATGAAATGGAACCGGCTGAAAAGGACGAGGTAAATACACATTGGTAATAAATTAAGCAGCTTTCAAGTACACACATACATGTTTTTATTTATCTATTTCAGAAGCGTTTATCCAAGCCTTAGGCATGTGCACTACTGCTCAAAGTCGGTCACTAAAACTTGATGTTAGCAGATAATTCAAGGAGATCATATTAAAAGAAAAAATATAATGTTGCAATATGGCATGTGTATGTTTTTTTTTACAAAAAAACGTATGTTTCTGTTTCTTTTTTGTTTATTTTTTTTTTTTTTTTTTCAATAACTTCACACAGCATCAAAAATTGGGAGAAGATAATTTTCAAGTTATTATAACAAAACGATTTTAAACACACAAAAAAACACTTTGGTTGGAATTCATTCTATTTTGAGGCCAACTACTACCCAGTTGTCCGTCAAAAGAATCCTAATTTTCTGTGTTCGATGTCGAGAGCTGTTAATGTTATTAATCGTAATTATTATTTAACTATATTATACATACTAAGAAGGAAAATAACATGTAAAGTTATACAAAATCTATATATATATATTATACATGTTCTTTTTTTTATTGTTTTACTAGCATTTCATTTTTAAATTATATCGGCTTAATTAAATAACGTTCTTTAGAAAAAAATTCAAAAACGACTTTGCTTGGTGTGTTTCAACAGATACGAGGAGAAAAGGTAGGCGCAGGGGCTTAGTGGTTGGTGTCTTGGACTACTAAGCGAGGGAGCAATGAGGTCGGCCCCAACGGATGCCCTTACTGTGCTTCTGCATTTTTTACCTCTCGACCTACACGCAAAATATACCGCACTATGCAGCGCTATAAGATTCAAGGAGTCTGGGTGCTGGAGTGCAACAGCAACACCCAGGACTCGTTACCAAACGGTATGGTTATGTTTCCAACCAACTACATCACACCCCAATTTAATTTAATTTCAACAAAGGCTTCCAGGTAAGTTTCCCTTCCAGAGCTCAGTGGAAGAGGAACGAGGTAGTGCAATGACGGATCTAAGATAAACTGTGGTGTGGGGGCCAAGGTCTACTCAGAATCACCGAAGATATCGGTATCATATCGCTTGCCGGAGTTTGCCAGCGTCTTCCAGGCGGAATTACTGGCTATCCGAGAAGCTCGCGCACAAAGAAAACATTGCTATTCTTATAGATAGCCAAGCCGTCATCAAATCCATCAATTCGGCAGCTTTATCCTCTAAGCTGGTGCAGGAGTGCCGGAACGAGTCTAGGTTAACGTTTCAGTGTCACATATCTCTGGGTACCAGGGGTCGAATCGCGTCCTCCGTGATCGAGCATTTCGTGCCGGAATTTGTTTTGTTTCACATGTAAAACCAACTATTCCTTGAACGGGTAGGTCGTTTACGGAAGTGACGATTCGACCCCAGGTCTTAGTAACTTAACAGGTAACGAGCGTGCAGATGAGCTGGCCAAGCGGGGGTCAGCCTTACACAATTCACTCGCGGCAAGAGTCCACGTTCCACTAGGAGTGGTCAAGGGACAAATTCATTCACATTTCCTGCAGAAACCCAATCTCCAATGGAGGGGGCTGACCAACTGCATCATTTCAAGGAAGATATGGCCCACATACGATCAAAATAGAACAAGGAACCTGTTAAACAGAACCCGCCCAGATATCGCCGGAGTCACGGCAATAATCACGGGGCAATGACCGATTGGAGACCATGCGAACAACTTGGGATCCCACATTACCCTCATTGCCGCAGTTGTGGGAACACAAATGAGAAAGAAACTCTCTCCGATTTTCTCTGCAAATGTCCGGCACTAGCAAAAGCCAGATTGCGCACGCTGAACCAACCTTTTTTCGACGAACTTAGCGACATTTCGGGTAAAGGGATTTTAGACATAATCCGCTTCCTCAACTCCACAGGTTGGATATAGGCACCGAATGCATCACGCCCTTAACAATCCTAACAAATTAGGTCACACGAGCCGTGATAACAAAAAGTGTAAATTCAGAAACGTCAAACATTTGCGCAGAGATGCGGCATCACTGCTTATTTGCTATGCTGATGCGATGCACAGTTTATGCTGTTGCGTTGGTGATTGAATGTATCGAAAGGCACATCGCAGTGCTACTTGGGTTCAAAGCTGAACCGCCACTCCTACCTACCTACCCTACTAAGCGAGGAGTCCCAGGTTCGATTTCCGAAAACAAAACAAAAATATTCCTTGAGGTTTTTTTTTTCACTGCGCCACCTCTCGCGAAAGTCTGACAAACATCCGAGAGTGTAGCTGTCATGAAAGAGCTTCTCAAAAAGCCCGTCTTTTCGTCCCAAAAATTTAAAACTCCCACAAAACGAATGGTTGTGAGAAGCAAGGTCTACGGGAGCTACGGACCTGTTGCGCCAACTATTCATTTATTTTTATAAGGAGCAAACAAATATAGCGCGGATAGTCGTACTACCTGCTTGTCCTTGAGTTAAGCACGGTACAGTGATGGGATCATGACATATGTCTACGTTACGTATACGCCCGAGTCTTCCCCTTTTCCGGCTGTCCCATTCTTTCATTACTTACACAGAAAACTAATCCGTTCGATTGACAATAACACGATCCCAAAGAAACACCCAACTATCTCGGATTATTGTACTTTCCGTTTTTATTATCATTGTTTTAACATTTTAGTAGTTATTTAAAAATGTACTAATTAGTACATACTCCTCGACACACCCAGATGCCGGGTAGTCGTTTATATATGTACAAAATGCGAAATACGTATTGAAAACTTAACAATGGATTATCAAATTGCTGTTTCTTAGGATAATCTAATCATGTTAGATCTTTAGCATCCAAATGCTGGCAGGCCTCTGCTCTAGTCATTCTCGTTTCTGTAGTTTTTCCTGCGGAATGCTGCGAGTCGTAGCCGTTCGCTTTGCAGAGCTTGTTCCAGCTCTAATACTTTGACTTGAATTTCCATTTCCAATGTTTTCGCTTGATGCACAGTCAATTTACTAAGATCCAAATCCTGCGAGTCCTCCAACTGCTGGCTGCAGTGTTTTGCTGTGGCGACAACAGCCCCTGTCGCTTGAGTGACATTGCGCGATGCCGATGAAAGTTCGGACAGATGTTTGCTGTTTCGAGGCGCTTTCACTCGACTTGCTACCACAAGCTGAGCGGTGCAAGCTGCTATCTCCTGGGCTGCCACAATGATATCTAAGTGATGCTTGGCCTCTCCGGACACTGCTTTGTTGCCGGCTTCTACCAAGAGGTTTGCCCCTGTCGCTACACTCTTTGCTGCTGAGATGAGTCCTTCACTCCACTGATTGTTTCGCTTGTAAAATTCTGTAGCCGATGCAGTTCCTGTGGAAATTTATACGATTAACAAAAGGGAACTGTCTGTCTTAAATACTTTCAAACCTTTTCCAGTAGACACTATCTCTGCTTGGAGAATTTTCGCCTTCTGGACAAGAACACGAATGCACTGCATTAGGGACGTACAGGCGTCCAGGATTCGTTCGTTTACTTCCAACTTTATTCCGGAATCGGATGCTCGTGAATTGGATAGTAATTCGACGATTTTCGAAGCGGCTTCCTCAATCGCCTTATCCATACTTGCCAGTTCCGATTCAACTAAATCCCCCAGTTGTCCACTGTCGTCGGGGTTTTTACTCAAGTCGTGTATCATGCTGGTTAGGCCTGTGAGTTTTTCTTTCAAATTAACCACTTTCGGAAGAACATCAGAGGGTTCGGCCAACCGAAGCAGGGCTTCAAACATGGCCTCTATGTCTTTGCTGACATTCTTTATCTCGTCCGCAATTCCTGTTGCAAAAATAAAATAAAATAACTAACTGTCCACCTCGCTATATACCTCATATACATACTTTCGCCAGCCTCGATGTCAGCAGCTGTGTTGCACACAGCCATGCCTTGAATTTGGATTGTGGATAACAAATGACCAGTCAGGACGACTTTGCGAGCAAGGCCCTCCACGACCGAGTTATCTGCTGCATAGTTTGTGTACACAATTTCTAGCTCGTTAAGGGTGTTTTGCAGCTCTTCAGCCAGCATCATAAAATACGCCGATGTCCCCGAAACACTCGAGAACTCCTTCTCCGTGTTTGCACGAATAGCCAATTTTTCAGACGATCGGATGCAGGCTTCGAGGAGAGCGCGCACGGCACTTTCTCCGTGAATTTTACTCGCATCTAGGGACGCCTGCAATGCCGCGATTGTTTCTAAGGATTTCCTGTGTGCGGTGTCTAATTCGGCCTGTTGATGAAGCATATCTTGAACGTCACATTCCAAAGAAGTCTTTTCTTCAGACAACCTTTCGAGTGCGGAGTTAACCGTCTGTTTGAATTTATTTGTTAGAAAAAAAAAGAGAAACGCGTCATTATTTCGAAACCAAACACAAGCAAGGACACAATGAAACAATGGGTTGCATACAAAAATGAGACGTGCGTGTGTGGATGGTCCAGCTGAGTGAAAGAGGGTTAGGTAAGGTGCTTCAGGTTACTTCAAACTGAAAAGTTTTCCACGTGTGTGTTTTTTTTAAACGAAAAAGACTGTTTACTGGGAAAACAAAAACGAAAAAACGCCACGCAAAGACCGCAGACAAAGCGGGGCCCTCACTGTGTACCGGCATTACCATGGAGAAACGGATCTTCCGTATTGATTCGGTAGTGAGGCTCGATTTGTCTGTGCTTAATTGATAATGCAACCAGTTTTACAGTCGACACTCGGTGTATCGCTTGCTAGCAACAAAATTTGATATACAAAAGTTAACTCTAGTGCTATAAAACAAAACACAAAGCAATTAATTACAAATGAAAAACAAACAAACAAATTAAACGCCACCAGTTGACTCCATTCACCATTCTCACTCACTTTGAATTCTTCATCTTTCTTCAAAATTTGTTCCTCGAGAGTTTGTATTTCGGATTTCTTCAGTTCCAATACCCGTTCAAACTCGACCTTGCTGATCCTTATGTCCTCCTCGTGCTTAACAGCGTCCACAGAAATTTTCGTCTCTAGTTCCTCGATTTGTTTCTTCAATTCTACCGCACGACTCTTGCTCTCGGCTTCGAATGCCTGATGTGTAGCTTTAAGTTCCTCATTCAGTGCGGTAAGGGTTTGGATTTCGTTGGTCAAACTGTCATTGTTCTGTGAAAGGCCAACAGTGGACTGCTGCAATTGTACAATTTGTTTGTTGTTTTCTTCCAAGGAATGTTGCAATTGCTGCGACAGTTGGACGCATTCTTCTGTTTTCGCAGTTAATTTGCTGCTAATAAGTTCGACAGTCGCAGCAGCTTCGGTTTTCTGTTGAACGATTTCGTTTTGCAGTAAATTAGTTTTCAGTTTCAGTTCTGCTATCTCGGCGGAATTATCTGCCAGAAGGTTATCACAGTGTTGCTGTAGTTTGTCATGGTCCGCCAGCAATGCCATATACTTTACACTGTGATCTTTCTCTTGGCGTTCTAGTTGGGAGGTTTTGTTTAAGATTTCTTCATGCGCTATTAGCTTTTCCGCAAATTCATCCAGTTGGACTTTGATTAGTTCTTTCTCGGCGGTAAGTTCACTGTTTTGAGTTTTTACGGTATTAAGTAGTTTCGTTGCTTCTGCATGCTGAAATTACAATTGACAGATGTATGAGACGTGGCTTCATTATTTAAAATCCCTTCACCCGAGCGAATGGGTTGTACTAACCTGTCTAAGTAAGTTTATGTGCTCGTCTCGTATCTGGGTGTACATGTTCTTCAGTTTGGTAAATTTCTCCTCTGTCGCTTTGGCTCTCTCTTCTTCGGCTGTGGCTTTTTCTACAAAACATTCATTGATATCACATCGTACCGCTGCACAACTGATTTACTTACGTTGCAAGTTGGGTGTGCACTGAACTTGCAGTTCCAAGTCGTCCTTTTGAATTCTAGTGTTCACTAGCTCTTCATTGGTCGCAGCTAGCTGAGAATTCAAACCGGATATTTGTTCCTCCAAGTTATTCAACTGCTCTCGTTGGGCTATAGCCATTGTCTTCTGAGACGTTCTGAGTCGCTCTATCTCAGCCTGAAGTTCCCGTATAAAATCATCTCGATCACGCAGCAGTCGTTCTAAGTCGACCGCAGGCGTGTCGAGTCGATTATTTTGCATCTGTTCCGCGCTCACATCAACCAGGTTGTCGACAACTGGTTCTGGTTCGGCAGGCACCACAACAACCGGCGGCACATAGCTGCCGAAATCAATAATGGATGAAAAATTAGGCGCATTGGTTGGAAGTTTTGGTACTTTAATTAAATCGACAAAGTACTGCAAGGGGCGGACTGCATCGTAAAAGTTTTTCAGTTGGATGAAAATTGTTCGAAAACGATCGCGGTGTCCATCTAGAATGTCGTTTGGTAAGTTTGCTTGCAGTTTAAACATCAGACGAACTGACAGATCGTAGAGAGGATTCGAGTCTTGTATAAGAGGAATTAAAGGAGCCAAACGGCATTGCCCCTGTGGTGTCATGGAGGACATCCTGTAGGTGTTGATTGATGTGAATACGGTTGCTTGCAGGGCTATTATATAGTCCAGGTAGTCGAAGATTTCCACACCCAGCTGGAAGCTAGAAAAGTACAGAAAAAAAAATCTAAATCTTTTTTCGGTTGGTAGACTAATGAGTACTTACTAAAAATTGATGTCCTCACCGGCTTTCCTTTCTAGATCGCTAAAGTCAGTGAGAAGATTTCCGGAAAAATGCGGATTTTTGTCATGAAACTCTAGCTTTGCCACCAGAAGCCTGGTGTACGATTGGATGCAAACACCTACACCATCTTGCAGGTGGCCCCACAGTTTTCCCATTTCGTGTATCATTTTCTTATGACTCTGCGAATGTTTTAACGCACTTGGATGGCCTTCGCGCAGCACCTTGTGCAGTAGATGACAAAACTTCCATGCTGTGAATCGGCTCTCCATCAGCGGTTGCTTCGTGACCACGGCCCAAAACGATTTGCACTCTCTTGTCCGATGGGTGGATATAATAGCAGATCTTGCATGTTTGAGTTTCAGCGGGGTCTCCATGGGGTTCAAGGCTTTGCCAATGCTGACTGACTGTATGAAAATAGACAAACTTGGTTTGTAGTTGCAGGCCAAATATTAATTTTAGATTAGAACATTACTTACCAGCTGAAAATACTCTTTGTCCGAGATAGACATGGTGCTGTTCGTTAATGTTGAGATGAAGACTAAAAACGGTGATTATTACAGTAACTTTGTTCTTCGCAGATACTCGCTTTTAGTGCATGTTAATAAATTTGCATTCCACGGCGGTTGGGTCTTCCTAAAATAAAAAGAAGAAACTTTGTTGCTAAATTGTGAGGTACAGCATTACAAATAGAAATGAATTGTATCACAGGGAGGATAATCTCCAAATTGCTGCAAAGTTATCAATAAAGAATCGAAACATAAATGCAGAAAGTCATACTCACGCGACAAGAACTGACTCGAAATCATCGATAAACTAGGGCGGTGGTTTAGTAAATTACAAACTTATTCGCGACGTTGTTATGTAAATAAGCTGAATGCCTTGGAGAAGCGGATATATAACTAAAAAACGAAATAACAATAGCCATAGTACCTAGATTGCGTTTTTTATGCGTTTTTTGAGCGATTAGATACCGCAGTCAGTGTTTTTAACTTTATCTAATCACCTATTGATATTTCTGTGTTGTGTTCAATACGGTAAACTGTATTGATTGGTAAATTTCATGATTCATAAATCATAATTGACGATGAATGGAAAACCGAGACACAGGAGCGAAATTTGTTCATTTGATTATAAATAACAATATAATATAGGTACTTTCATGGAACGAGCTGTTAGATAAAACAACATTCCAAATGCAAACGTCGACTCTGTTCATTGTCTTCTTGCGACTGGATTTTAAAGGTAGGCAACAAGCATTATGCACATTTCTTAGAACTTTGAGAACTGCGACTAGTCCACAAATCGGAAAGTTATCAGCGAAATTACTGCTTGCCAAGTGCTACCGGTCTATATATATATAAGACCGCCAGAAGCCTCTTGTCTATTTCAGTCAACGCTAAGATGAACAAATATCCAAACACCTGGCCCTTCTCTCATAGTATCTATTAAGCTTGAAAAATTAAAGAAACGTCTACAATAATTAAGAACGTAGGTACATTATGTACATTTCAACCCATCTGTCGGTAAAGCAAAAACCTATAGGTACATAATATGTAGCATGCAACTCGCACGTAACACTGAGCTGTTGCCCACTTTATATTAATATTCTTTCGTTTACTGGTTCATTATGAATACGAAACTAAACATTTCTTTTAAGTCCATTGCTGGCATGAGCAGATGGGTGGGACAGTATAATGTGCACTAGCATAATGACGAAATACACCTGCCACCTTTTCAAGCTACGAGCTCTCATAAATCAGTTCGACGATGATGTACCTACACATACCCAAAAGTAAAATTTATGCAGAAATGTGTAGATTCTATTACAACTAATTACTTACCATCAAAATTTAACACATTGATTAGATAAATGTACATGCATGTATGCTATGCACTGATTCATTCGGCTTATTAAATTAATGACAAACAACATTCTACTTTCTGGCACTATAGAAATAGAAATGCAAAATTTCTAACCATTTTCACAACATATCAGTTACGTGTATCGAACAAATTTTATATTATATTGGCACAAAAAATGCATGTAAATGGAAAACCGCACTCAAAAAGAATATTCCTTTTGTATTGCGAATACAAAAAAAAATTATTAGAAAAAACAAACATTAATGTAGTCCATTGGATTAGGGATAAACACAATTTTTTGAGGTTCAGTGGAACTGCTGTCAAATTGACAAAATTCCTTCCAGAAAAAATGGTTCTTGTCTGTTGTCTTGTTCGAACAAGTGGCAGAGGTTGCCAGATTAAATTTCATATCAATTGACAAAGGTACTTTATAAAAATATAAAGGTGACAAACCGCAAAAGAAATGTCGATAAAAAAAATATTGTGATATCGCTTCATGAAATATCAACATTAACCGGTCACTGATCATTTTTTTTTTCTTTTAAGCTCCATCGCAAAATGGTTAAATAAGAGAATTTTTTGTTAGAAACATAACGAGCATTTTATTGAATTGAAATTCTGACAACAATTTACATATTCTTTTGTGGTACCTACTCCATTGGGCGCTCTCAGAGCACTTTCTATGTTCGTTTGGTATGAAAAAAACAATATTTTTTTGAGAATCTGGATTTTTTCTCTGATTTTCTTCAGAATTACCAATAAAAGTTAGTCTGAAAGCTACCTACTGAAGTTCGTTTAGGTTTTCGTGATATTTGTCTACAGCAAAGAAAGGGCAATTTTCAATTATTTAGCTATATTGAATGAATATGTATTTAGAAATCAATCGGCATGCAAATTTCGAACGCCTTAATACAAAATTTAACCATTGGATGGAAAACGCTTTGAAAAATGTCGAAGGCTACACAACATATTCGAATCGCAAGAATTTCAACACAAACAAGAGCAAGTGACGTTTTTGTGTGTTCGATTAGCAGCACGAAATCTGAAATCTGAGAGCGAAACTGAAGAAGCTCAATTAAATACCACATTAAAACTTATTTGCTATCTACTATCTACTATTTACAGTTAGGAAGTATATTATATTCAAGCTTGCTTATGTAAAACGGTCAGGGCGAATGTTTAGTGCTAACCGATTCAGCGCACGTACACAATGAAATACTTATTAAGCTAAAGAATATTTAAACAATTTACTACTTTGCAAGTCGAATGGATAAATAATTTTCGAAATTATATTTACCATTAGGAGTCGTTTTTTATTATGCCCTCATGGTCATTGATTTCCATGGTTAACAACAATAATACGAGATGCAACTGTTGTTGTAAGCCATGAAAATCAATGATCTATACTCATGCTTATTTTGACATTCGAACGAATAGCAAATTCATACAAATGTCTCTATTCGTTCGAATGAACTTGTGTGTATTTTGATAGACATTCGTTCGAATGTCAAAATAAGCATGACTATATAACCGCATTTACACTATCACGCACGCGCATTTTTGCACGAGACGGGACAGAGAGATCCGTTTGTCCGCAGTCAATGCTAATAAAGGCGAAGGAATGAGATCACAAATCAGACGCCTAAGGTGTCATGGATGTTCTACCCATAATTATAGATACGTAAAGCGGAAATTCCGGCGACCAACATTTCTGCAATCACATGAAAACATTTCTATTTCCGATTTAAAATATGTGAAATGAGAGTGTTAATTAGTTTCAGTAAATTAAACCAACAATTCATCAATCATTTATACGAAATTAATAAATAAATGTACCTTCATCCCTTCCGGAAGCCATTTTGTTTTATAGGAAAACGAAATTTCGCAAGTCATCGCTATAAAAATATCAACATGCATAGCTTTCCCATAATTCCTACCACGCAAACAAGATGGCCGACCAAAAAACGTATCACGTTTTTTTGCGTGTTAGGTAATGCTGTCCCTTTCAGTCAGACGGCTGTTTAGTATTGGGTATCCCTTTAATTTTCCGTGATAGCAATGTGTGACCGTGTAAATGCCCCATATAGATCATGCGGCATAATAAAAAACGCCTAGAGTAGATGACAGCGAAACGACACAATCTCAGACGCGACCGACGAGATGGTGTTATCTGTATCCAGCTTTCCATTGCACAATACCAAGGCCATACCTGTTCTAGATTTTACCGTTAACTTTTAAGGAAAATAGATAAACAAAAAAACATTTAAGCCAATTTAAGCTTCTGTTACTGGTGAACAAGCCTTGTATGTCTGATTTCTTTTCGGAAATCGATGTCGTCGTAAGTTTGTAGTGAAAATAAAAGACAAAAAGTTATTTAAACATTGATTTTATAATGGCTTCGGCTAATCGGCAAGATGAAGACTGCATATGCGATCGTAAGCAAACCACATTATTCTGTACCAAGTGTATTATGTTTTCGTTCGGTCGCATTCTCCGTTTGTGCAACAAGCACAAGAAGGTAACTTACATACATACACATTTTGCGAATGCATAATTTGATATTAAAATCTTGCGACTACAGGTTAAATTTCTAATGGATCTCGAAATGTGTCCACTTTGCAAAGCTTCCAAGGAACATCTTCGAGAAATAAATGTGGACGCCACCAATGCAAAGGCACTGAGTTCCGTCAAATTTTGAATCGCTTACCAGCGCTCTTTTGACCTTGAAGCAGTTGATTCTACTTCTTATTTACAAAAAAGAACCGCAGTAGATATTTTTAGAATTATAGTTACGAATCAAATAAAATAATTACCCCAGTGGGGTAATATAAAGCAACTACAGATTTTCTCTTTCGGTTTCCAATTGTATTAAGAAGTTCGACAACATTATGCGAGGGTAAGGAAGTGTTTAACGATTGCGTTTAACAGCAAATACCTATCTACTGTAATTGTCTAAAGGTGTTTATAGCTTTTAGAAACACTTATGGTATTATCAAACGGTGGTATAAATTATTTTCTAAGCGAAGATTGATAAGAGCAATATGATATAAAAATGGCTATAAATTAATGCATTTAATTCTACGCATGGGAGCGACCACAACTATTGTGATAAGGCGTATCGCATTATAAAATAGGTTGTAGCTAGGTACATATAATTTTATTCATTTATTGTTTTCCTTTAATAAAATGGAGCAGACAAGTAAGTACTAAGTAGATAGCTCTACGCATCAAATAAAATACTTATCAGGAGTTTGAGGTTTTTTAACCACATTCTAATGACAAGAAAGCAATCATTTGAAACAAATTAGCCATAGCTCTAGTGAACAGTGCTACCACTTTGCGAGGGATTGGATCCTCGATGAACATGTTTAATTTTATTATTTACTTGGAAGTTTTTCTATTGTCCTTGTGTCTGCGCTTTTATTAGATTCAAAGGCAAACAGAAGCAATACTGTTTTACCTCTTCGGTATTAACCGGAGGTCGTTCTCAGGAAGATAATCTGCATGGAGAGTCTCTCTCCAATTTGAGTAAGAACCATCGATGTACAGGCTGTGAGCCCATCCTTTAGTTCCATAACTCCGAGAGGTGGCATAAACGGAATGTTTGCAGCAGTTCTATCCTATTGCATAACACAGATACATTCCCTGAACATCGAGAGAACACAGGTGGCGCCACCCCTATTATATTTAATTTTAAGTCATTAAATATTGTGTAGGATTAAAAAGTAACAATTTATTCAAATGTGACTAAATTTATAAGACTTGTTGAAAACAAATTGGTAAGATGGCAACATTGCTCTTTAGTTTTGATAATACAATCGCGAGCGAACTTTGTCATATCAATGAGCTAGAGAAAGCAAGATAATTCGTTTTCGTTGGAATGGTATACTATTACTATGGCATGTCTTTCTGCGATTTTAATATCAGAATCAGTATTTTGCAGTAAGTCATTGGATCCAGACGTACTTTCTACTTCGTAATTCATTTCAAAGTAAGAAATTCAGTAAGATGACCGAAGTTCCATCAGTGTTAACGCAACTATTCAGGTAAGATCTAAGATGCATAATGTATATATCTCGCTATTTTACAAACTAGTCGCAGGAGTTGTTTAATTTTCGACTAGACCGTGTTTTGTGGTTAGTTGTGTCAATTAATTTGTTGATTTCTTTAACTCTATACAAAGTTACTGTGGGTTTTTTAGTGGGCAAATTGAGTTTTATTGGGGGCGATAAACAATATAATATATTGTATGTATAGTATATTATACTAAGTGTCATACAGTGTTTATCGCATGATTGTACGTAGATAGACAGACTAGTAACAGCACACGTATGAGCAAAGAACTTTGTTTTGTGCAGATCAGGATTTATTTGATTGTAAACTTAAATCAGTTTTACATGCTACATAGATTAGTAAAATTTACTTTGGCATTAGGTGGTAAAATTCCTCGGCGCCAATGTGTTGCAAATGTAATACGTTGGCTTGTTGGAACTATTTCCAGCATCAATGATGAATCTCTAAACGTCACTAGAGACAGCTAGCATGTTACTTTCAGAGGAGAGCAAATCTACGGTGTGGAAAAAAAAAAACAAGAATAAACTAAACAAGTTCATGGTTAGGTTGTATGGTTTTTAAAAGTGACGAGGTTTAAGTACACCCATTGGAGATGTTCAATTGGCAGCGGATGAATGCGTACCTACTGGTATTCAGATATCCAATAAGCACTAGTATTTTGTTGCATTGCTCTGGTGAAAATAAAAAAATTCGATCAGAATAGTGTTTAGTTCAAAAAAAAAAATTGAATTATCAATTATTTAACTTCGTTGTTCCCACAGTGAAATAGAAAAAAACAAGGACCGTTATATAGCTAATCTGAAAACTGCATGCGCAATCAAGTCGGTATCGGCATGGGCCGAAAGTCGGCCAGAAATTCAAAAAATGGTACGTAATATCCGCTAGATTAGGAGAAAACTCAGTTAAAAACTTTCTAATAGGTTGATTGGACGGCCGAAAAACTTCGTGCCCTAGGAGCAGAAGCAACCCTTGTCGATGTGGGTATGCAAGTGCTGCATACTGGCGACAAAATCCCGCTACCAAATGTAATCCTAGGAACTCTAGGAAAGGTAAGCATTAATATCTGTTGTTAATTGTTTGTAGTAAGATTCTGTGATAACGCACGAATTTAAAGGACCCCAAAAAGAAGACTGTCGTCGTATATGGTCATCTTGACGTACAGCCAGCCTTGAAGGATGACGGCTGGAACACCGAACCTTTTGAGCTGACTGAGGTGGATGGGAAGCTTTACGCTCGTGGTTCAACTGACGACAAGGGACCAGTATTATGTTGGATCCACGCAATTGAGGCATTTCAAAAGCTCAATATTGACATACCGGTGAATATCAAGTTTGTATTTGAGGGAATGGAAGAGAGTGGTAGCGAGGGTTTGGATGAGCTTCTTCTTGCCCAAAAAGGTGAGGGTTTTTCGATCACAATTGATGGCACATTTCGCTTATGAAACCGATTTTAGATAAATTTCTGGCAAATGTGGACTACGTGTGTATCTCAGATAACTATTGGCTGGGCAAAAATCGCCCTTGTTTAACATACGGCCTAAGGGGCATTGCTTATTACAACATTGAAGTTGAGTGCGCGACGAAGGATCTGCACAGCGGCGTGTTTGGTGGCACTGTGTAAGTTAAGCCGACAAAATTGATAACAAGATATTTATATTGAACTACTAACCTCGTTTCACTCAGCCATGAAGCTTTGCCGGATTTGGTTTACCTCCTAAATACATTGATCGATAAAGATGGCAAAATTCTCATAACTGGTATACATAAAGATGTAAGTTTACTGATAGGTAGCGATAACGAGTTGTTTTATCGATGTACTCATATTATTGCGTAGGTTGCTCCACTGTTACCCAACGAAGATTTAATATACCAGAACATTGATTACGATGTGAAGGATTACAGGTGAGTCAGAGCAAACAATGTATTTTGTGATTGGTTAATTGCATTCTGTTTACAGGAAAGACATTGGCGCAGCAAAACTGCCGCATAATGAGGACAAAACACAGCTTCTGATGCACAGGTGGCGTTATCCCAGCTTGTCCCTGCATGGCATTGAGGGAGCATTTTACGAACACGGTCAAAAGACAATCATTCCTGCAAAAGTGGTTGGCAAGTTTTCGATACGTTTGGTGCCCAATCAAGAACCAGAGCAGGTAACACAATGTGTCATTGATTACTTGAACGCTAAATGGGCAGAGCGCGGATCACCCAATAAATTGAAGGTCGAGCTTGTCGGAGCTGGTAAGCCATGGACAGAGAATCCAAATCACCCTCATTACGAAGCCGCCAAACGGGCTGTAAAGCATGTTTTCAATGTCGAACCGGATATGACCCGTGAGGGTGGTTCGATCCCAGTAACTTTGACTCTACAGGAGGCAACAGGAAAGAATGTAATTCTAATACCCGTCGGAGCCAGCGATGATGGCGCGCACTCTCAGAATGAAAAGATCGACGTCCGTAATTACGTGGAAGGGGTAGGCACATCAGTTTGGCTTTGGTATTTCTTATTTATGTATTTTACAATTATGTACTTTCAGACTAAATTGCTGGGCGCTTACCTGTACGAAGTTGGATCCATAAATTAACAAATCACTTACAAGCTTGATACGTAATACATCACAATATAACTTCCAGTGTTTTACATTTTTATGTCGTATAACTTATATTGAAAATAAAAAGCGAAAACTGTAAAACTATTTTAGTTGGACCAAGTATCACCGTACTTGTTCTTTGGTCCAGTCGGTTCAGCGTTGACGTTTGCATTCGGCCCTGTTTCAAGTGAACGCCTAACAGTGGGAGCTTCAGCTGGTAAGGGTCTCGAGTAAATGCTCTGCGATTTCTTCAAATATTCATCGCGATTTTTAGCTCGCAGTTCATCATATGTGACCCCCTGCTTAGGTGCGAGTATGGGAAGGTTATTTTCAAATTGGGGCGATAGATCTAAAATAAAACGTAACGAGTATTAGAAATTGAAAACAATTCAATATTAATACCATCCACAGAAGGTCGATAGCTGTCATCCAGTCCAGACAGTGTGGGGCGATTTTCCGTATCCAACTCCAAGGAGCTGGATTTATTTCTCGAATATTCATCAGCATATACATCGGCCGAGTTGGGCGTGAAAGGAGATAGAGCCAATCCAGTTCCTAGGTTTTTGTCTGGAGTGAGAACACTGTATAGACCGCCCTTTCGTTTTTGCCGAAGTATCTCGCCAAGTTCAGAGTTAGGTAATCTCATAATTTTCTCTGCACATTTTTGTTGGTAGCTAAATTTGCCAATAAAATATCCAACAACTACACCTAGCACAACTTTGGGAATAGCGCCATACTTGACATTTGGCTAGATTGCAAATTGACGATGTTTTAGCGTTAACAATTTTGTAATTTGTTTTGTTTTGTTTTACCTGCAAGTACCCATGTTTAACTCCAAAATATGCAGCCAGTCCGAAACCCGTTCCAAACGGCAACGACCTTTGGAAAAACGACTCGGTATTGCACTCTCGAAGAACTCGTAACTCATCAGATGAAAATTGATAATTAGCCTAGGAAATTAATGACAACACTTGTGCGGCACAGCTTATATTTTAAAGACTTACTAAGGGGTGTTGGCCAGGATCAGTCCTGGCTGGTTGATGGGCTGGTGGAAGGTTCATAATTTTATCTACTAATACGAGTTGTGAAATAATTTTCTATATAGCCGACGAAAACAGCCGGTACCGAAATGACTGAAATGTCAAAGTGATACAGGGCACGTTTAGCATATTTGAGCGGCAATAAAACGCGGCCACTCGGAGACTGTTTTCTTTTTTCTGGGGCCGAATTACCTACCGCATCCGTGAGCGAGCCATACGTCACTGAATTTTGTGGATTTTACAAGCAAAACAATAACAAATTCAGACACGTATTACTCGATCACGGATGTGGTAATTCAACCCCTGCTTTTTCTAACGGATCATTTTGTACTATAAATTGCGTTCACACTGAACAATAACCAGTTTTCGTTTGACGTTTCAATCAGTTTGAGACACTAGACGTGAAACTTCTGCGTAAACTATTGTCGTTTTCCATTGGTTTCACTCGGGGATCGACTCAATCTGAAATCCAATGGAACAAGAAAACTGCTTCTGATTGAATCCACAAAAGTATTGGTGAAATGCCAAAAAATAATCTACGGCAGCTGTCATCTGACTTGTATAAAATACATAAATTGCACTTGTGTGAGTGCTTCTTGAGTGGATTCTGACTTCAAATCCAGAAGCGAAATTCTCTCCTCAGAATCAACAGAAGAGTATTTTTTGTGCCAATGGAACGGTTTCAGAAGTGATTTTTTCGATTCCGGACTCTCCCGGACGCTTCTTTTTGCCCAATGGAAAACGACATATTTTGTTTACCAAGCCCATCAATTAACTGTGGAAATTGATTTTAAGTTGTGACATTTGTTCGGGGTCAATTCTCGTTCTGTGAAAAAGTGAAACGAAAAAGTTTTCACCTTTTCACGCGCAATTTGGATTCTCGTTCTATGAAAATGTGAAACCAAACTTCAAAATTTTTCATATGAATAATTTCTTTTCATGACCCCATTTGCAAGTGAATGTTTTTATTGAAAGTTTGAAAATTGACAACCCTCTTTCATACAACACAGTGTGCGGTATTGAATTCACCACGATATTTTCACTTATAGAACCAGAATCGCATTTTAGTACAAAGTGAATCGAAAAAATGAAAGCAATGCGTAAAAGCGAATGTTAAAACGATTTATTCGATTCACTCTTTCACAGAACCAGAATCGACCCCCTGCTCTGCTGAATGGTGCAAAAGGGGTGTTTGTTTCAACAACGCAACGATTCGAATTTTAACAACTCGTTAAACTGAAAGATGTATGGGAAAACTATTTTCGATGAATTTTTCGAGTGTTTTCGCGAAAACCAGGTTTTCGACTCGATGTTAATAGCTATAATAATAAATATAATTTATTTCTTTGACTGAAATCTTAACAATGGAGTATTTAAATTACAGGCAGCATTGCATCTCTGAACAATCTTTCCACGAAAATTAAGCGAATATGTTGTATTTGACAGTGAAAGTGGTTCTTAAATTTTTCCCTTCGCCTAATTATATATAAGAATTAACATTTTAGCATGCACATTCTTAAAACCAAATACCTATTGTAAAAAAAAAAAACAAAAAAACAGGAACACGAAGGCCTTGAACAGAACTGAAAAGTATTTACACAAACTGAAAGCTTTAACTGACAGCTCATATTGAAACTGAAATGATGGCCTAATGGGGTTTTAGCGAACAGACCTTATTTCCGTTGAAAAGCTCAAAGCGTACAATTTTAAACTGCAAACTTGTTCAGATTAATCAAGTTCTTCATCTTTTTGAATGTAATTTCTGTATGTCAGTGACGTTTATCAGTCACGCTGAGAAAATCAACAAAAATAAATATAATATTGACAAGAAACGACAAAGTAGTTTTGCGGCTTTTTTTTTAGTTTAACATCGTTTTTATTTTCTTGCGGATTTAAAATACCGTGTCGGCATATTGTGCGATTAGCCGAAAGCGGGAGTATGGCTCATATTCAGGATTGAAACGTTTGCTCTGTAATTATATAAATACGTTACTTTTCAATAACAAAGTATCACGTAATAGTGTACATAATTCATTATTACCTAAAATAGCAGCATTTACCTCCTCTGATTGGGTTCAGTTTAATCACCAGTTTTTTTCTGTTATCTATAATATTATATTTATAGAAAAGTTTTTGTAAATAAATAAGTCCTTGTTCTATCTTTCCGCAACCACAGCAGTAGTTTACTATCTTTGTGTTATTGAAAGGCTATGAATATTTGCACAAATGCTAATTGAACTTGTGTACATATTTACATATTATCTACTACGAGAACAGACCCCAATCGAGCCTATTAAGGCGTGCCATTTTTAAAGTGGAAATGTTCCTTTCAAAGTTCAAATTTCAGTTTAATTTGCATGGGAGTTAAATTAGTTCAATTGCTTTATTCTTGAGGTTAATTGTATAGTAGGTACCCCTGTTAATAGCCACTTCTTATCTGCCTGCTTGCTAGAAATTAGTTTGTAATCGTTCTTATTCCATTATACTTTCTATCCTACTCTACGTCTATCTTTATGGTTATAGAGTTGTAAAAATGTAGTTATTGGTATATTTTCTTCCTCGGCTTAGATTAGGAAATAACTCTGCAGGTTATCCAATAATTGGAAATTAGCTCTATTAATTCTAGCGTAGCCATCCATATACAACACTCGGAAGTGTTATTTACGCAAGCCCGAAATATAATTCTGTGCACCTCTTGTAATATTTACTCAAATCCAGCTCCTTATCTGATATTTAATGTCATTTGTTGATGGTATAGGAATAATAAGATCTACAGGTGGATTTAGATCAATAGGTATTCGTTTTTCTTGTAAACAGTTATAAATAATGTGACTCTTTCTAGCGCTCTTTTATTTTTTTAATTCATACTCACCTTATATATTATGTAAAAACATCATGCACATGTTTATGCATTATAAATACAAAAGCACTATATAAAAATTCAGTTTTACAAGATACGTTACAATGCCGCCCAGCCGCCTAGATAGTCTTTACCGTCGACTTTTGATTACGAGATTTTTTGAAAAAGGATGGGGTAAACCAGAAAATTTAAAGAGGTACATTTTTGCTTAAATATTTCCTTTACAATGATTTCTCAATTTTTTAACAGGCTCTTTGAGTTTCGCAAAATAATATCGCATCGAGAAAAATGCTTCAAATTAGTCCCACCTGAATATCCGGTTGAAATTACGAAAGAAGAAAAACAATCCGACTGCACATTGTTGGAGGGTCATTTTACAACCCCCCTCGAGTTCCATCTGCCCGGACTTGTGCCGAAGGCTTCACAGAAAGCTCATTTTCAAATAATATTACCAAATAAATGGAAAAGCGAGCGACACAAGCCAATGTGTATTCATTTGGCTGGTACCGGCGATCACGTATGTTCTAAGCGCGCAGACGACTCAAAAAAACGCGCTTATTCGTTTCATATTTGCAGTACTTTTGGCGAAGAAGAAATTTCGTTGCCAAGCCGTTGCTAAAAGAAGCCAACATTGGTGGAATTATTTTGGAAAACCCATTTTATGGAATACGCAAGCCCAAAGACCAAGTGTAAGCTCAAAACTAATGGCTGTAGCTACTGACTAATATCTTTTTTAATCAGGCGTTCAAACCTGCAAAACGTGTCTGATATTTTTGTTATGGGTGGTTGCCTTGTTCTCGAATGTCTAGTCTTGTTGCATTGGTGTGAGAGAAATGGTTACGGCCCTCTGGGAATAACAGGCTTATCAATGGGTGGTCATGTAAATAAACACAACTAACTAATATTTTAAGTCGAATATTGCTTTATTAATGATGGAAATTTCATAATTATAGATGGCCTCGCTCGCAGCTACAAATTGGCCAAAGCCTATTGTTTTAGTTCCTTGTCTCTCATGGTCAACGGCAGCTACCGTCTTTACCACGGTACGTTAGATCGAGATTTTATGTTTAAATTTCTATTTTAGTTTGGATTTCAATTTATGCTGCAGGGCGTAATGAGTCATTCAATAAACTGGGATATGCTCGAAACGCAGTACTTTTCTGATGGACAGTTCAGTGAACGCCTTGCGAAGATGGTCACTGTGATCGATGACGCCTTCGCAGCTGGACAAAAATTCGTCAAAGACTTTAATCAGTCGATGCACGAGCTGAAGCAGGACATTAGGGACGTACAATCACAGAATAATCTACCTTCGGGTAGCACCAAATCGCAGATTGACTGTGAATATACGCGGAGCGGTGCTGTTATAACCGACAAAGAAATCTACTCAATGGGCTTGAGTAAAAACCTGCACACAAAAATTGTGTCTGCGAACAAATTCGAGTTATCACAGTCTGAGGTTAACGAACTGAACATCAAACTTCGCAACACAAGTAGTGACAATGAAATGCTCATTGACAAAAATGTTCCGACGAAGCCACGCAACTCGGTAGAGGAGTCAACGCTTACAAAGCTGATGCGTTACATTTTGCCTACATCGCGAATTGAAAACGACAAAATTGATATAACAAAAACCAACTGGTGGGAACGGGAAGCTCTGCAGTTTATGCGTGGAGTGATGGACGAATGTACACACCTTAAGAATTTTTCAGTGCCATACGACACATCTCTAATAATTGCGGTTTGTGCGAAGAACGATGCGTACGTGCCAAGGGAGGGCTGCTCCAGTTTGGAGGACATTTGGCCGGGCGTAGAAGTAAGGTATCTTGACGCTGGACATGTAAGTGCATACGTTTTGCACCAGAAACTCTTTAGGTATGTACGATCATGTATTTTGTAACTGATACGATCCGTAAACAATATTCTTCCTTCTACTGCAATAGATCCAGTCTAATTGAGGCGTTTGAGAGGGCTAAAAAGAAAATTGAAGAACAGGACTGTGATGTTCGCATAGACGATGACATGAAACCGACTGTGACTTATGAGGAACTACGCCAACGATATGAAAAAATAATGTCTCTATAGAGACGAAGTAGCTAGGTGAATAATTTTGCAATTTTGTATACAAATTAAATAATGATATTTGCTGCTGGGTAATCAATCGTTTAACTAATGAAAAGATGCACGGAATCATATAAATAAATAGTCGTGCATCGGATAAATTGAATGTTAAGTTTATTCAGCTGAAAGCAACCAACAGAAGTTGTCACCGGTTGTCAACGTTTGTAAATATATATTTCCATTGAACATATCATTCAGAGTCCTTTTTATCGGAATCAACGTCCATTTCACGTTTTGCACCTAAAATACAACCAAAATACACGTGAGTGGCAACTACTTGAACACGAAAAGGTTTCTACATACCGTCAACAGATTGTGGAGCACAAGGGGGCGTTGCACTTGTTGCCATTATTGGTGTAGAGTTGGGTTGCAATTGTGGCGTCACACCCAATTGAGCGGGACCATAACCGGCATGGTGACCATCGTGGGGGCCATGCACCTGCTGTTGTTGCTGCTGTCCTGGAGATCCGGAATGATCCTGATAGTGGAGTGCGGGTCCATGGGGCGGGCGAGTATTTATGTAGTGCGAAGGAGGCGGGGGTCCATATTGCTGATGGTAAGGGTAGGGGGGATATTGGCCGTATGGCTGTGGGGGATGGCCACCATACTGTGGTGGATAGTAGGGAGACCTTGAAGGTCCTCCAGATGGACCATAACTGCCATATCCGGTATGGGACATACCTGGGTGTCCCGATATGGTCTGATGACTCGGCATATGCGGTGCTAAATGGTGTGGCGGTGGAGGTGGCGGTGGATGATGCGATTGAATACCGGACGATTGCTGTCCAGCTGTTTGTGGTTGTGTAGAGGATGACTCTGTACTCACTGGGGCTGGCCCCGATATATGTGGATTCGGTGGTGCGTGAGGCACCTGTTGTGGTATGGACAGACCATGTTGCATAACAGCGTTTTGTTGTGACGTTGGCGGTGGTTGTTGTTGCTGTTGAGTCGTAGTTGGCGGAGGTGGACGCATAACCACGTTTGCATTTGGATTTGGATTTGTTGGTCCCACTGGTGGATCAGCACTTGCATCCTTGGGCGGTGGTGTTTGAGGCGGTGGAGAAAGCTGAGACTCCAAGGGCTTTTCCCATGTATCAATTTTACGGGCACTTGCCCCTTTTTTTGAGTTTTCAGGAGCTACGTCTTTACTGACGGATTGCTTTGATTTCTCTGGTTTTGGTGGCGGAACAGACGGCTTCATTGAAGGTTCTATTTCCATAGGCTAAAAAGGAACGATTTGTGATTTATTATCATAATCAGGTAGTATCTCCAAATTTAGTTACCTCTGGCTCGGTTTTACTAGTTTCCAAACTAGTGGCAACCGGCTTGGATGCAACTTGTTTAGTTATCTGAGGTGAGGTAGGCAGTTTGGGCTCCTCGGATCGAACAGATGGCTGTTTGTTTATCGCATGGCTGGCAACAGGATTATTTGTTGCCTCTTCTGCACATTTTTGCCGCTCTTTCCGCATTTCTTCGTACATTTTCTGGACCATCTTCTGGAACGTTTCCTCATCAACTGCTGGCTTACAGTGCTAAATGAATGAAAATCACATTTACACATACGACTCAATATATATATTCATGCTTATTTTGACATTCGAACGAATAGCCAATTCGAACGAATGTCTATCAAAATACACACAAGTTCATTCGAACGAATAGAGACATTTGTATGAATTGGCTATTCGTTCGAATGTCAAAATAAGCATGATTTATTGTTAAGACCGCAAACACGTACCCTCTTCAGTTCTTCCTGAAAAGCTTCACTGGACTCGATCATTTTGCGCTTTTTTGTTTCAAATTTGTCCTCCATCTGCTGCAGTTCGGCCTCAAGTTTTGTCTGATGCATTGTTAGGGAACTTACTTGCTTCTTAAGCACCTGCATTCGATGGGTAGTAACGACTGAACGCACATCCGGAACAACAGCATCCGAAAATATCTCATTAATCAATCGATGATTTCGAAGAAAACGTGCATAAGCCACATGCTTGAAGGAGTAGCCATCATCTTGGTCTAAGATTTAGTTTGAAATTGATAAACTTGTTTGGCAAATGAAATAAAGGTTTGCCTACCATCCTCATCTTCGGCTGGTTGAATATCGATTCGTCTTTCTTGTTGGCCCTTGCCACTAGAGCGTGATGGTGTCTCGTGGACGTCAGCATCCGCATTTACTAAGAGAATTGAACAAATTTGATTAAGTTGTAGTTAAAAACAGGAAGAGATATGCAGAAATATTTGTAAGCACTAGACCAAAGTGTAGAAAATGAAGTCAAAGGCAGTCAGTGCTACCAAAGAGCCCGTAAAAGAAACAAGCTCACTCTCGACTGGGTTTTTCCGACAAATGCTGTCAAGTACTTAAAAGAAAAAAGAGACCATCGAGCTCACCTGGTTTCGTTTTATTTTTAGCAGCAACGAACGCCAAATATGCCGGCGAGTTGTGATATGCTTTCAAGGACTTTTCATACTCCACCTGGAAGGTAAAGTATATATATAACAAATTTTAATTTTTGATTGAAATACGATTATCATTGAGTTATCTTGAAGTTCATTCTGACTGGGATTGGGACTCCGGAGCAAGTACAAAGTACAGAAGGCCAAAATATCCCTCATTACCTTTTCAGCTTCATATTCATCAATAAACTCCTGCTTGACTGAGTCGGCTGCGCTTTTCCACATTGCTCCAATTTTTTTGCCAAGCTCCCAAAGTTTAAGATCCGGATTCGCCGACTTAACAGAGTCCCAAACCTTCTTCGAATATCTCATGTAAGGCAGAATTGGTTTTTCTGGTGGCTTTGGGGGTTTCGGGGCACGCGATTCATTTTGAGATTTCTGTAAAGGAAAGGGAAAGTATTGATTGAAATAAAACAACGCAATAATGCATTCACAAAAATAACAACAAATAACAACAGCAGTCCTCGGTTTTACGACAACCAATTCACCACAATCAAGAGGGTTGCATTCGATACTATCAAATGTACAGCCGCTGCGCTTACCTATGCCATGGTAGGATTTTCTGAGGAACTTACCAAGACTTGACGAAATATATCAATCAACTCATACTTACAGATGAAGATTTGCCAGTTTTCTGCGGAGTAAATGCGGGATTTCCATGATTGCTGTGCGTAAATATAGGAGTTGTATCCTTGTTCCGTTCAGAGCTACTGCCACCGCCAGACGCTCTTAGTCTTTCTGCGTTAGTTCAAAATCAAGCAAATATACATTGAATGTTGTGTTGTAAAATACGTAACAAACAAATAATAATACAAACGGAATAATTAAATAAAAATGTATCAGCATGAGAATCGTAAGTAATAACAAAAATAAAAAAAGCAAAAATAAGGTTTCCAAGGGCAGATGAAAACTTATTCATATATTATTTATATGCGTGTGGTGAGAGTTACATAAAACTATCTACGTTCTATCTTTGCACTTAGAAAGGATTAAAAATATTCGATTATTACCTTTAAGAATGTTGAACGATGCAGGAACGGTAGACGACTGCATATCTGTTTTGTTTTATTGATTTAATATTTTGTAAAAAAGAAATTTTGAAACGTATTATTAAATTTAAAAAAAAAATCGTATCACTAAAATATTAAGTCCAATTGCATGTTTAAGGAACAAAAAAAAATAAAAAAAACTAATTTCGAATAAAAATTGCAAATTATGAAATGCAGACTCCAATCTGATTTTATGATGATAAATGTTGATTTTTTTTTTCTTTTTTTAGAGATTAAAAATGTTGTCGCCCGTCTCCATCCTTCTTGATAACATTATACGTATTTATTTTGACATTTAGTTACTTAAAATGAAGGTACATATTCAAGCAAGTACAAACACAAAAGCAGTTAAGAGAACAGCATTAATTATATCGCCACTTACAAACATACAAAACTGTCGAAGCCATATACCGAGCATAGCAATTAAATAGCCAAATATGTTACAATGTGCAAGAGAAGTTCATCGCTTCTCAAATATTTCACTATCTCAATAGTTCACTAGTTCTTTTTTAGGGCACAGCAAACGGCTAGTGCCAATATATTGACACTATTTCGAAGGGCTTTGTTGAAATGGGAAGAAAGTAGAGCTGGCCTGGGAAGTAATTACTCTACCAAGTTTCGTAGAGCTTTTACCGAAAGGTGTGACGATATGGAATTCTGATTTCGTCAGCTAGTAGTCTATGCAGACGAAGTACCGTGTTATTGCGGCTTCGAGATGCAGACCGACTGTGACAGAGAATGGTCACATTAATCTACAGAATCGGTTACCGGCAAAAGATGTTGATGTGGGTGTATCAAACAGATTTTTAAAAAAAGTAAAGAAAAAACACAAATACTGTAGTAGGTACCTTAAATAAAGTTCGACGGCATTTTTATATTATTTCAAATTTATAAATGGGAACAATAATTTTATTCATTCTGTCTATGTATACCAGATACGTCACAACTATGCACGACTCATTCGAATACTAGAAGGAATAGCACATCTCGTGTGTCCTGCGGTTTTCCGTTCAAAAGTATCTTTCACCCCCTTTCCATTCTCTTTATGTGGTATTCGTTTGGGCGCTCTCAGATCACTTTTTTTGATCTCAGATCAGTTCTTATGTTCGTTTGGTACAAAAAAAGCAATCTTTTTCAGATTTCAGATCACTTTTGCGAATCTAGATATTTTCTCAGATTTACCAACACAAGTGCGTTTGAGTTTGACAACTGGTGGAGTGCGTTTAGGTTTTCGTGAATTTGTTCTACAGCAAAGAAAGGCATTGCATCGGGTTAATTTATTTTAGTAAATTGGTTATGTATAAATATTTAAAAAATGAATTGAGACGCAAATTTCAAATGTTTTAATTTAAAACTTAAGCAGTGAATGGAAAACGTTTTGAAAAGTGTTGAAGGCTACACATATTCGAATCGCACGAATATTATCATAAAAAAGAGCAAGTGACGTTTTTATGTTCGATTAGCCACACGAAATCTGAAATCTGAGAGCGAATCCGAAGAAGCCCAAACGAATACCACATTAGTTTGTTTTTAAACATCACATTGTTAGCAGAGATGGCAAAAATGCCTCCTTTTTTTTAACTACTGCATTTTTTACGTCTGCTACCTTGTTAGATTTGTAGAAGTAATGTAGAGACTGCGCTCTCACAAGAATGTACATATTTTTTTTGGCAAATCGGAAATCATCCTACACGGCAGGATTAGAGGCTATCTACGTTCGTAATTAGGCGACTAGAATAAGTATAACGTATGAAACAAGAAAATGATATGTTAATTTCTTGATCAATGCATGCAGTTTTGTTTTTAGCAGTACCTAATAAACATAATTATATATTATATATATATATATATATATATAAGTATATGTAGCAAACAAAATATTTTAGAAACTTACGGCCACCGGATCCACTAGGCCCTGCTGGCAAATTCATAGCAATTTGTTTGTAGTTTGTTGGGAGAGCCATATTGACTTAAATCCAAGAACAATGTGAATATATTACCGTTCCTCAATATTAAATCACGTTTTTTTCCTTCAAGAAATTGAACAAATTCAAAAAAATTTCGGCAATTCTTCACAGTCTGACAACCACCTAGTAGTAAAAAAAACAAAGATGGATGGAACTCTGCTGTCAGTTCCGCGTCTTCTATTTTGAATGCATTCAGAGTGCGAAAAAGCTTTATTTTGCTGTATTCAGCCTGAGCGCTCAGCATAAACAATAAACAGTTATATGACAAGCGGAAGAAACATCTTTTTATCCATTTAAGGCAGTAGGTAGTTGACAGAGAAGAAATATTAAAAAAAATTAACAACCGTCAAGTATTGAGAAATATGACAAATTCACAAATTTGACAAGTAAGAAATTCAAATCCGTCTTAAAAATCAACTGCAATCAAAAATAAAATCACTGAAAATAAAGAATATTCGGAGATTTTCGAATATTTTCGCAAAACGGAAGGAAGTCAAATCGAAAACGACATAAGTTATATATTATTTATTTGTGATATATGGATAAGATGTCAAAGATGTAAGTGGCTTATATCACTTTCGATTGGGCATACATATTTTTTTTTTTTTTGTATCGAAATTGCTTGCTCGACTTGCCAAAATACAAATCTTTTTCTTGATCTGAGGCATTTTTGAGAAATCTCGATTCTCAGATTTACACATCATACTTTCACCAATAACAATGTTTATGACAGACAGCTGGTGGTTACGAATTATTTATCGTTGGAAGGGTTCCTTTTTTTGAGCTGAATTATTCATTTTACGCGTATGATAACGAATTTTTATATACAAAATTATTTCGAAATGCGTTATTATAAAAAATGTAAGAAAATCAATTGAAATGGATTTCCAGTTCAAGAAAAAAGTTTTTCTTTTTTTTTTGTACACAAAAGAACCAATAAAATTCGGATTTCGAAGCCAAAATCTGAAAAGCATTTGGCTTTGGCGAAAACGACATTAAAGTATCTCGAAGTCTATCCATGTTCTTTTTTTTGTATTGTATTATTTTTATATAACAATTTTACCATTTTACATCCTGTATTTTTGGCTGTCACTTGTCTTTTTTTTCTTTTCGTTTGACAGTCCGCGTTCCATTGCCCCCTAGATGAATAGCGGCCATGTCAAAATCCATATAAAAAATTGATATTTCACCATTTTCGGTAGACGTCTGGCACTTTTTGTGAATTGTCATTTTTTTTTTATATGGAGTTTGACATACCGATATTCATCCCTGGAAAGCACGCACACCCAATCACAGTTTCTTTTTGGTTGACTGTTATTTTCTGTACTTCAGTATCTTTATTTATCGTTGGTCTCTACGCTCTACCTCAAATTAAATTATGATATGAGCACCTGTGTAATTCGTTTCGTGAACATAAATTCGCCGGTGAAATTTTTGCAGCACTGTGCAAAGTCTGTTACCATTAAATACGTGAACATGTCTCAAGTAGCCGAAGCGTCTGTTGAAACGAGAAAAATGCTAAAGTTAGCAAAGCTGATAGTCCCTCCGTTTAAGAGTTCTCGCCACAAAGGTCAGTCGGGGAGAATCGGTGTCATAGGAGGCTCATTGGAGTACACCGGAGCTCCATATTTTGCTGCAATAAGTGCCTTAAAGGTTGGTGCTGACTTAGTTCATGTATTTTGTCACCGAGAAGCAGCGGGTGTAATCAAATCCTATAGCCCAGAGCTGATTGTTCATCCGATTCTGGATTCGGAAAACGCTGTATCCCACATTGGACCATGGTTAGACCGTTTGCATGTAATGGTATGTTCAGATGAAAAAGAAAATTGATAAAATATAATCTCAACTTGTGTTATAGGTTATCGGGCCAGGTCTGGGGCGTCAACAAAACACACTGGACACAGTTGCCAAAATTATAGAATTGTGCAGAGAGTCTGCCAAACCACTCATTATCGATGCTGATGGCCTCTTTCTTCTGAGCAAAAGAAGGGACTTAATACAAGACTATAACGGAGCCGTTTTAACTCCAAACGCCATGGAATTCAAAGTACTATTTGGCGATTCCCCAGAAAGTATTGCGGAAAATATGAAACTGTTAGGCAATGGAATAACGATTCTTAAAAAAGGAGTTTCCGACAAAATCTACATATCGCATACAATGGAAATATACCATCTGCCTGCTGGAGGCTCCGGACGACGATGTGGCGGACAGGGCGACCTACTAAGCGGCTCCTTGGCTACATTCTACCACTGGGCATTGGAGTCGAACCAAGCCAATCCCACTTTTATTGCAGCATTCGCAAGCAGTTTCTTGACCAAGCAATGTAACGCGTACGCTTTTAAAAAGTCGAGGCGCAGCATGGTTACAGGTGATATGATCAACGAAATCCACAATGTATTCGAGGACTTTTTTGAATAGTACTGAGAGTTGCGATTTCAATTGGCATACCAAACAGTTGCCCCTTTATATTCCCGCAATTTGGTTCAAAAGTAAGTGGCTCTTCGGTTTCTTGTTTAACGTTAGGGTTATCGGAGAAATATACGACGGAACCAGGACAGTGGATTTCACACTCACGGAAAATTCACCACCCATTAATGAGGACTCAAAGTAACATTCATATTATTACATGTAATAGGTAATTGTAATTTTACAGGTATGTATTCTGTATGTTAAATTATACGTCAATAATAAAGATATTCAAATTCAGATGTATATACATCGAAGCGTACCAGTGTAGGAATGATTGCAATTTAAATATGCTCTAGGAAAATACCTCTCTCTTGACACAGTTGTAGAATGTCTGCTCGTACAGTCAATTGAGCTGTATTTACGCAAAATCCCATCATGCAGTTGTAAGCACGGTTGCCACAATTGTCATTTGTGACCAAATTTGGTCATCTTTTTCTCTCTTGGTCACATGGTCATTTTTTATTCCATTTGGTCATTTTTTTTACGAAAAGAAAAAAAAAATCGAATTTCTTATTTATGCAAAGTAAAGCGCTTTTTATTTTTGTCTGATGTAAATGATAAAACGCACTGATTACACATGCACGATCACTGAATGCATTTATTGACAAATGACCAACTTTTAATAAAAATGAAGTAAAAACAAAAGTTTTAAATTTTTATTTATAACTTTTGAGACAATTGACAATTTGATTTCAGTAATAATGATTTGAGAAATTTAGCCATAATAGCTCCAAAAAGTGTTTTGTCGGTTTCCGAAATTTCTATATGACCTTTAATTGATGGTTTTCCTAACTTGGTTCAGGGTGATCAGGAATATGTAGTGACGGAGTGGAAAATGCTTAGATGTTTCAATGATCATAATCTTAACGATAAAATTGACATACCTATGCGAATTTTGGCAAAAAAGTCAGTTTTATTAAAAATGCGTTAAACGAGTATTGCTCCGGAAATTTAAATACTTTTAATTACAATTTGATGTCTCTACCACACAGACAAGCTGCTGCTGAAAGAACATTTTATGAATTAAGTTTGACTAAAACGAAATTGATTAATAGACTTAATTTTGACACTATTAATAATATAATGCTGGCCAAACAGATTCAAGATGAAAAAAATAGCCATAGCGTTTGGACTGCAAAAAATATTTTTTAAAGAGCGATTTAATAAACGTATTTGTTTTTATTAAGCTTATACTCTGTATGTGATCTCATTTTAAAATGCTGTTAGAAACTAATATTTTTATGTATCATTATTTACGATTCGTTACATTTAATCATTTTTGTTAATCTAATTTAACAATTAAGTTTGTTACTTTGTGAATTTGTTTGTACATGTTTTTTTTTTAATTGTTTTTGTTTATTATTAATAGGTAATTTAAAAAAAAAAAGTGAACTGTTCAATAGAAGGTAATGTGATCAATTGATTGTTCTGTTTTTACATATATTTCGGAATTAAATTGTTTTGGTCATTTTTGTTTCCAATTTTGGACACAAAATTTATTTTCAAGTGGCAACCGTGGTTGTAAGTAGTACTATTTCTCACGTCAATTGATTGAATTTTGCACATACAAGTTGTTGCCGTGAGCACAAGTCGGTTTGTTAGCATCGCACAATTTTCGTCATACTTATTTCTGAGGAGACCATGTTTTTCCAGTCCTTCCAACAATTTGGTTGCTGAATCTCCCGTCGAGTGAGCACGCTGCACTCCGTCATGTAATACTTGATGATAAGCAAGTCTTCTCCATCCGAATCCTTAGATAAAACCTTCCCAAACAATTATAAAACCGTTCTTTGTCGTTTAATTTAAATTATATATTTTTTTCCACACTTTCTATGAAAGGAAACAGCGAAATCGACAATTTAACCACAGCATTGTGTATTTGTTTTTTTTTTCTTCATGAAGAATTGCAAGATTAACACAAATTTAATTTTTCAAATATTTTACAATGCCAACATTTTATTTTTATGTTTACCAACGTAATTGTTAAGTTATTCAAGATCATCTATAATTACACCACCACCTAGGGGTACATCGCCCAATCCACTAGGAACAACATCTGACGCAGAACTACTAGCGGCCACAATCCTTGGTCCTTTGTCATCGTCCGCTTCGGCTCGATTTCCAAACTCTTGCATTTTCATAATCAGCATTCCAAAGACTTGGGCTGGCAACGAAGTTTGCAAAACCTGCAGCAGTCGCGCTGGCTGTCCACAAACAACAATGGCATTTGCTAAATGCTCAACGCCACTCTCGAACTCTCCGCGGCCAATGAGGTTCTCACCCAACTGGATTTCTTGCAAGAAATACCTGCAAAAAAATGAATTTTCTTCGTTTAATGTGCATTAAATAATATATTGAATTGAGTTGGCAACAGAAAGATATCAACTGAGGGATATTCGCAAAACTAAGGTAGGGAAATTTGCGATAGGTGACTGGACAAATTTGTAAGCATCTATTCTGAAGGAGAAAATCTATCGCGGACGCGTGAAACTCTGCTGCTCGATGGTCTATACCTATATAAACATTCCGCTGCACCTTCCTGATCTTTTTCGTGGAAATCGCTTCGATTTTTCCCTGGTTTTTGGCTTTAAATGAAAGTGTTCGTCCAGCTTTTGCCTTAAAAATGTTCTCTATCGAACTATGCTAACGATTTGCAGTTTTAGGGTGCAAAACGAATTTTCTAAAGAATGTGAACAACATTTGGAAGGTATGTATGTACTTGAGAAAAGGCGAGACTTCTTGTGCTCTTAAAAGAACAAAGCCAAGGACTTGCTGTCAACAAATGAAACAGCCTCAGTCGACTACGCAATGCAAAACGTAGACACATTTATAGTATAAAGGTAGTTTAGCAGTTGGTGAAAAAAACACGTTCATGCAGATCGTCCTTGGGTTCAGAAATAGATAATATAACAACACAAAAGCAAGGGAATGCTCAAAGGGCACGCTCTATATACGTATTACAATTCAAAATTAAACGCCCTTCGAAACAAATTCAGCATGATGTATGGCAAACCACACCTGAAAGATGACGCCATTTCAAAACCATAGTTACTATTAAAGAAATTAGGGAAATAAACTGTGAGCAAAGCGCCGGAAAGATAGCTAAATGACTTTGACACCAACTAACAAGAGATATTGCAAAAGGCAGCAAATTCAAGTCACAAATAATCGTAGAGCACTTGTGCGGAGTATATAGACGACTTTTTAATTCAAGAGTATGTACAAACAGGACGTTGAAAGAAGTATTCACCATCAGGACAGAGTCAAACAATATTTATGAATATGTTAAGAAGCTTTTCCGCGATGAAATGAGTTTGAAGTCACAGTAAATTTACCCACTTGAGTTACGCTTTGCTGTTGTTTTTACTTGTTACACAAACTGCCAGCAAGCCCTATCAAATACAACGATAGACACCCCTTTCTATATCAATGTCTCATGTTAGCCAAGTTTAACTAGTTTTAGTCCTTCGCAACAACATTCCTTTATACGCTATGCGACATAATTCCCTTTTCCCATATACATGAACAACAGTTAAAGGGTCACAAGGATAAAAATAATCAATGAAAACATTAGATACACCTCAGTCGCTAGCGCAATTTTTCAGCAGGAAAAAAAAAAAAAAAAAAACATGCTCGACACATTACATAACATACTATTGGGCTAATTTACCGCATGAACGAACAGATACATAGTTCAATATTGTTACCTTATCTGTTCCAAGTTTTAGGAACTAAACATTTTCTTAAGTTCAACTTACCTTTCAATGGCCTCGTGGTCATTTAAGTTGGGCATTCCACTCTTTGCTGTGTTTCCATTTTTGCGCTGGCGACGTCTCCCTAAAAATGCATGTTATAAGAATTTATAATTCCTATTGCAAAGTGCCATACTTTCGCGAACTTTTTTTTTATATTCCGGATCACTACGACGTTTATTGTCGAAATAAATGCAATATCCCAGAAATATAGTTCCTGCAACACCAGCCGCAATCCCAATCGTCGTTTTATTGATTTCTATCATATTGATGGACAATGTATTTCGAAAATAATGAGTCCACAAATAAAACGGTAATTAACGAATTTAAATTTTAATTGATATTATGCCCAAATTTAAATAAAAGTGAACGATTTCGGGACGCAAAATTCATTTGCACCCGCTTTAATCAAAAATCCGCCATTACAATACATTTTTTTTTGCTCTTTTCATGGATGGATTGAGATTGACGATGAGCTTACGGCTAAACTTAAGGCTATAAACAGAATGCAGGGGCACGGCGAAAGTATAGCGACAAAATGGGAAATGGCACTGAAGTCGTTGCCAGATTGAAATTTGGAAAGTTCGTTTTATGTAGGTAGGTACTATAAGGCGGCTCTCCCACTGAAGCAACAAGCAACAAGCAACAGGCAACAGGAAACATGCGATATTATCGTTAACAGTTATTTTACATTGAATCAGATTAGACGTCTCACATTAAAGCAACTCAATATCGGTTGAACGAAAAATGTTGCTGATTGCGGCAACATTATTGCTGGCGATACACAGCGCATGTTGAAAAGCGATATTATATCGCGTCGTTGTATCAATATTTGCGAGTACTGAGTGCAGTGATAGTACATGTAGGTAAAAATCCCAGCACGTAGGGATTTTCGATCTAAAAATGACGCCGTAGGCAAAAAGGGACAGATTTGTAACGTAGGTATTTTTTTCGGATGAAACATTTTCATCTTATTTGTAAGTATGTAAATTGATTTGCTCAGTCAAAAAATGTTTATTATTTTTGTTTATCTATTATATTTTGCTCTTACATTCGTCGACATTAGCTAAGGAATGAAATGGGATGACATAACTTGAAGAGAACAAATAGGAAAAATTAATTTGTGGTTGAAATTGAGTATGAGAAGTTTGATTCGATTTTATTCATGTATGATAAAATAGTTATGTAGAGAGTTTGTATTGAAAATTATTCGACGGTGTAGGGAAAAGTAGGGATTTTCTTTGTGTACTGTAAGGATTTTTCCTGTGTTTTCTGTACTATCACTGAGTGAGTGACAGGTCGCTAGAAATACTGTTGCTTCAATGTGAGAATAGGTTAAAATAAAAGTTGCGTATTGCTTATTGCTTATTGCTAGTTGCTTATTGCTTATTGCTTGTTGCCTCAGTGGGAGAGCCGCCTTAATCTTGAAGAAGCTTGAATGTTATGCCGTTTTTGATTTGGCTTTTCAGATTTTGATCCGAGATTTCAGATTTCTGCTGCCAAGTCGAATATAGAATCCGAATTTTATTGGTTCTGGTATATATTGGGTTGGCCGCAAACATTTTTTTTTTCATTTGCACTGGAAATCCACTTCAATTGATTTACGCATTGCAAAATTGCAATTGACTGGAATTGGAAATTCACTTTAATTGATTTTCGCACATATTATAATAAAGCAATCCTTCCAACGAAAAAAAAAAAAAAAACGTAATCGCTAGCTGTGTGTCATTGAAGTTGGTGAAAGTATGTGTAGATCTGAAAAAAGTCGAAACTTCTCAAAAGTGCTTCAGATTAAATAAAAGATTGATTTTTTTTTGGCAAATCGAACTTAAAAATAAATCTCGATCAACAAAAATTTACCTTTTTGTCAAATCGAACACGACATTAGTGTCTGGATATCACAGTTTTCTCGAAAGCTTAAGAAATGATTACTCTTTCTATCGAAAGAGCGAATTTAGAAGTGCTCTCCCTACATTTTCTATGTTCCATTGTTATAAAGGGCACTTGCAGTCAATTCCTTAAAAATAACAATTCTGAATTTCGGGGCAATTCTCTCGGATCTTCAACGCAATAAGTCTCTTCCTATTTACGAATAGAATACGACGATGTTCCTGAATCGTGACGCATTCATGTAGTGTTTCACAAATTTGACTATGTCCAGACGACAATAATTTGTTTGTTTCATTTGCGAATAAACGTTGTCATGAGGTCAGCAAAAATACGAACATTTTCCAAATGACTTTTCTAACGAAATAACGCAGCTGTGTTGTTAAATTAAAGATTTTTGACGTCCCATCCGAGAAGTCATCATGTAATCGATTGTTGCGTCAAATTGGCTTTAGATCAAGCTAAAACGCAAACTTCATGCTAAAAGCAATAGTTAAAAAAACAAGTTAAAACACTGCAATTGTTTGTACTGGATTAGTTCCTTTTTTAATAACGCATTGGACTAATAATTTTTGCAATAATGATGATCACTGTCTCTAGAGTAAGTAGGTACATAATGTATTATTATATTATTAAGCAATCGATTCTATTAGTGAACTTGTGTTGAACTTAAATAGGTCTTATACTAATATACCTAAATCTTTGTTTTAGTTGTAGCTTAATTTTATTATTTCGTTTTTGTTAACTCTAACTAAAATGATGATTTATTGATAAATTCGTTAATTGGTGCTTGCTTAAAGGTATAGAGGTTTCGATATTATTGCTTTGCCATTTTAAATTGCATGTATTAGAGTAATAAAATTTCAACTACATTCTATACTAATTTAATAAAATGGCATAAGGCACCACATAGGAAGAATAAGTTTATGTATAGAAATCTGTTTGCTTATTGTTATTATTATTTTTTTGTTTACCTACCGCAAAGATCATTACAACAAGTAACGGTGTTCCGCACGCCATTCAATAAAAAACGTTGCGAAATATATTTAATGCGACAGTATTTTTGTTTGCAGTGAATAAATTATATAAAATCACGAAAAAAATGTACAAATTCTAACACCACCTTTATTACCCACGTTTATTTTTTATTCTTTTTGATTATTACTTTTCCAAGCCCACTAATTTGTCGCTTCGCCTATCATCTGTCAAATATCACAACTAATATTATTGTTGAGTGATGGGGTGAGTTTTAAGTGTACTACAAAAATTTGTGGTGTGGTAAGTGGTGGGTTTTGGTTTCTCTATATTTCGTCGGCTGAGTTCTATCTTGTCCAATGTCCATTTTTCAAATTTTTGGGAAATCGATTTTCAAAGTTTAGGTTCAAAGCTTTTATTCAATTAACTAGATTTCTGTTCTGAAGTAATTTTTTTATGAAAGCTCAAACAATTTTATATTTAATAGTTAAAATATTTTTGTATTTAAAGTTTCTTCTAATTAATTAAAAATAAAAATGTATCACCAAGTCATTTTGGATATTGGACAATGATGTATGGGATGAGTAAAAGTTAGTTAAAATGTTGGATATTGAACAAAAAGAAGTTAAATTCAACAAGATAGAAAATAAAGAAAACGTAATAAAGAAACCAGTGTTGCAAATAGTAATATTGAACAAAAAGTCTTCCAACTTAACTTTAAAAAAAGTTAAATTATTCATTTCTTTATAAGAAACTAGCTGACCCGGCGAACTCCGTTCCGCCCAAATTCGTTATAATGTAATGAAAATAATATTTAAAAGCATGCACAGCGCATGCTACTTTATGTAATTCCATCAATTTAAATTCTTTATTCAAAAGTTATATTAAATACAATATAAATAACTGAAGTATAGCAATGACGATGTATTTCAATCAAACCGCAATCATTGACGTGTCGGCCACCCTTACACTCTTGCAATAAATTGGTTTGCTCCCACGTGAGAATGTCACATACAATTGACCATGTGGAAAACATGGGAATTCAAGATTGATGCTACAAATATCCAGCGATTATTCTTTCGACTTATTTTTTGTCATAGACGCTTAAATACCAATGACAAATCGTTCTGAATAAGCGGAGTCCGCGATATGACAATGTTTACCATTTAATTTTCCCCTCAAAATCGTCCTTGCATGACATTTGATTTGAGATTCTTGACAATCATGTCAAACGCGATCCGATACAAAATGTCGATGCATTTAGATTGCTCAACAAAATTATAATTGAGTCGACTTTTAATTTCAAATTGTGAAGCGGTAGGTCCGGAACATCCGATTTAGAAAATTAAAAATTTTAAATAATTTTTCTTGTATTGGAAGTGACACTACTACCCGTTTCCTATCCATTCTATTTTTTCCAAAGTGCGGTTCCTTTATCAGTATTGAAGACAAATGTGCGATCTTCTAAGTTCATTTTCTCTATCGCCGTTTTAAACATTGTAATGAAAGCGTTGATTGCATTATAATGGTTGAAATTTTCGAATGATGTTTTTTGTCACTCCTGTTTGCCCTCTGTAACGCCTATTGACTTGATCATCCCCCGACAAAATGAAGTACACCTGCGAATATTGGTGTACGTCCTCATTTACTGTAAATCTGTTAATCCGAATAATGGTGGCACACAATTAACATCGCTCCAATATCGAAAAGCAGTTCTCATTACTTGCACTCTCAATTTTCTTGCCTGTTGATCTGATCTTTCCTCTGCTAATTCGGGCTCGGGAGACGATAAGTACTCAATTCCTTTCATTAAACTGTTAGAAAAGTTATGTAAGTATGGATAACAAAATTATGATCAAAATAAAACCAGACTTTAAACTAAAGACATATTTGAGGAGCACTTAGTCTCTTTGGGGTCCATTTTAAAATTACCGACGTGACGCGTGTTTTCCCGATGCCGACGAGATCAAAACTGAATGAATGATACCAATACCAACTACTATCTGATTTATTGCATTTGATATTGAACTTGAACCAGATGGAACGGCAACTTAGTATTGGATAGGTATTCAACAAAAAATACAGGAAATTGGATATCCGCCAAAATAGAAATAATTGATTATTCAAGCCTACTGGACAAAATATCCACTTTAGTGGATATTGAACAAAATATAAAAAATAAAGCGTTTCTCTCTATCGCGTATTGAATCTTGTCCAATATACTACAAAAATTATTTTTAAAGGTTTATTGAACAATCAATACATTCAAAGTTCTAAGAAAAGTGGTTTATTGAACAAAATAGATCTCTATAACTTGAAAACTAAAAGAAATAGAACAAAATGGATTTCACCAAACGAAAGAGGGTCCCCAAATTAGTAAGACTGCGTACTTAACTCAATTTCACAAAAAATGGTCTATTGGACAAGATAGAACTCAGCCGACGATTTGCATATAAGTTGGGTAAAAATGTCAAATCTATAGGAATGGTTTATTGCAAACAATAAGTCGCTTAAGAGACAACTTTTAAAATATTTAACTGTGGATGTACCGTTTTAAGTAAATTAAAAATATGCTTAATTATAAGATTAAGAACAAAATTTGAGCATGAATTAATAGAATCTGAGGACCAAGACCTGTCTTGGCACTCTTGTCTTAAGGAACTATGTCCGAGTTAAAGCTGTTATGGCGAGTATAGAAGGTAACCATTTTTATTGCAGTTGGGTACTTGATTTTTTTTTTGTAATGATCTTTGCTTATAGCACACAAATAAGATAACTGCTGTTTGCATCTGTTAATAGTTAAACATTTTGAAACTCATAGCGTTCGTTAAAAGACTACATTTCTATATGCATCTAAGAATTATTCTAAATACTATAATAATTAATTTCTATTAAACTTTAAAATTGCAGTGTACATTAAAAGGATTGCATTCACATTTTATTGAAATTTGTTGTATTGCTTTTCACATTGTTAAAGGTAGTGCTAATTCTTTTAAAAGAGACTACAAAATATTTGGTCGGTCTGATTTACTACGTCCTTAACCTAAGTTAAAAATAATAAATTATTTACATTAATATGTATTTATTCAGCATGGGTTCTCCTGATCTTTGCCTTTTCTGTTATTCTTGTGATTCTGCTAGTGTATACGTTGAACATAGAAAACAATTTAACAACTTCTCTATAATAACAATATTTGTATGACTTTTTTTTTCTGTGAGATTTGTGTCTCTGAAAAGAAAAGTTCAAGCACTTTCTGTTGAGTAGGTCTCTACGATTCGGATTGACAGCAAAGATCATTATACCCCTACAGTATCGTTACTACAAGCGTGTTACTATGTAGGCTTGGCAGACGATATGTTTTTTGTTTACTTTATAAGTACAGAGTCTAATATATAACAAATTGATTTGTAAAGCTATTGCGAAAATATAACATCAAAAGTGATTAAAAAATAAAAGTGAATTCACTTACTCGTATTTAGCTCTGAAAAACACGAAAATCGTTATTTTGCAGTGGAAAACAGCTCAGTTCCACTTGCGAGTTGATTGTTTAATGTATTTGGTCCTCCTTGATTGTAATAGATTTTTTAACTTTTACCGTAAACAAATTCTCGGCCACAATAGAACATTTTATATGGAAAATTGCATCACGTCGAGTTCGAATTATGTTCCAACACATCTTCAGACAGACGCATTGCTTTAAATTCAACTGAAATGATTTCTACTACAATATAATATACGGCGGCAATCTGGTAACACTGACGGAATGAAATTAGACCTCTTTTCAATGGCGCTTAGTATTAATTTTTCTTGGATATTAGCTCATGTTCTGATGTTGCTTTCATTATAAACTAATGTCGTTTTCCATTGGTTTCACTCGGGGATCGACTCAATCTGAAATCCAATGGAACAAGAAAACTGCTTCTGATTGAATCCACAAAAGTATATTGGTGAAATGCCAAAAAATAATCTACGGCAGCTGTCATCTGACTTGTATAAAATACATAAATTGCACTTGTGGTAGTGCTTCTTGAGTGGATTCTGACTTCAAATCCAGAAGCGAAATTCTCTCCTCAGAATCAACAGAAGAGTATTTTTTGTGCCAATGGAACGGTTTCAGAAGTGATTTTTTCGATTCCGGACTCTCCCGGACGCTTCTTTTTGCCCAATGGAAAACGACATAAATTAAAAAAAAATATCTGACAGATAAAAGAGGAGATCATTTCAAAACTTTCAAGCGCTAGGTTTTAGTCTTCGTTTCGCTGTTAACAATCGTACCTACGTGTTTTCAGAGCATACTATGCGTTTTAACTAAAAAAAATCATTCAGTTTTTGAATTTCGTCCCGTTTTGACTTTTTGTTACTGAACATACCTAATCCTAAAAAGCATTTCAATGAGCATTTCGTTCAATGTCTTAAGCTAAGATATTTCTAACGACGTTTAACCTTGGTCGTCCATTTCTCTTCTGCGAATTGGCGAAGGCGTCAAAGCTGTACTTGAAGTACTTGCTGAGAGAAGTGCTACTGATAGCTGTTGATTTGAATCAGCGACAACGGCAGGCGAATGACACGCCATGCTATTGTTTTGATAAGCGTGTAGGTGTGCGGAAAAAGGGCTTAGTCCACCGAATGCTGTGTTGACTGGATCATTCGAGACTGTTCTTTGAACTGTTATACTAGTGATTGCGGTCATTATGTGTTCCAATTTTTTATCCAAGTGCGATAGTTGCTGTTCGACACGATATAGACGTGCTCCAACTGTCATTGGTCTAACATTACCAACACGATCGATTCCGGCTAAATAGCTACCCGGTTTTCCAAGAGTCTGGTCCAAGCGTCGTTGTAATTCCTGAAAGGAAGTCACACTCAGAAGATTTAACAATATGTGGGATCAGTTGCGACTTACCTTAATTCGAACCATCATATTTAAATGACCTTGAGAGTATTGCTCAATGACATCACGAACGTCATAGGGTTTTCGTGCCTGTTGAAATTTTCTTCGTGCAACAAAGTATTTAATTTTTCTTATTGCTCTGATTGCATTTCTATGTGCATCTGTTAACCTACGAAAAAAAAAACATTTATTAAAAGAAACCAGACAATAACGAGAAGAGAAGGCGTGAAACAGCCGATAAGTGAGTTGCTGATCTTGATCTGAATCTGTTCATTGACATTTATGACGTTTTGCATAGATTTAAAATCCAACTAATTAAGATAAACGTACATTGTGACTCGTGCTGGTTCGGGATCATCATCGCCTTCTGGTTCTTGCTCGACCTCATCACTAGGAGCTTCAGTTACAGAACTATTTTGGCTTATAAATGGCCCTCTGGAAGTAACTGGTTCGCCTTTTCTAGTACGACTAGGGGTTCCTGAAAAATATATTAATAATAACCATTTTTAGCTTTAAATTTCATTTTCAACTTTAAATTTAAAGACTTTCGTAAAATTAAAGCCGAGACATAAAAATGCTTATGGGAAGGGCGCATTATAAATGCATTTAAAATTGTAATAGATTAAAAGTTGAAGGTAATTTCCGAATTTATTTGTTCATACATTGCTCGATTGGGCCATGAATATGTAACCATTCCATTATTGTTTTATTTTTGTAGTAATTTGTGAGGTTTTTCGTTTTCTGGCCGCCATATTGAATTAAGGTCGGAAATGACTTTTATTGATTCGCTTATTTTCAACAAATGACTTAAAATTGTACTAAGAAACTTGCAGAATATTTGTTTATTGATTATTTCTCTTCATGGTTTATGCACTTGTTACATGTTACCTACAACTTAAACGTTGAGAATTTACTAAAACTGTCATCAACTATCAATTATGAAGGGGGGTTTTCTTTGTTAGAACAGTTTTCAACCAATCTCTGTATTGATACACCAAAGGACGGACAATTAGAAACAAGCTCGAACATCAAAAAAACATCGAGTAGCAAAAATTAAAACATTGGATGACAAGTGGATTTATACATCAATAATTTACATAGTCGGGTATTTATAATTATAATTAAAGGATATGTGTTATATGTGTATTTAGAAAGCATGCCTATTTTTGTAAATAATAAATAACCACATTCGGTAAAATGTACAAAACCTGAGCTGGCAGTTTTTCAGTTTTATTTGGCATTTGCATAAGCTTTAAAACTAGAACAACTATAATTGTATAAAAATAGCAGACGTTTCATTTTTGTCTTCATTTAATCGCTTTGATATTGTTCAGCCAACTTTTAACTAGTGAAAACTGAAAATAAGCAAATGTCAAACTAAATATAACAGTGTTAGCACAATATTATATGTAGTGCAGCGTAGTAGTGGCAGTAGCGAACTCATGTTTATTCCACCGTACATTTTTTGACAGCTCTCTTCGCACATGGGAAAAATGGATGTTGGAATATATTTTCTTTTGACATTTAAATCGAAATAGTTTTAAGTCTGCTTTCCTATATTTAAAACACTAGTTGGAAAACAGATACTTCCATTGTGAACATGGTTTGAGAATTCACAATAAGGAGCCTAATGTTTTGACCAGAGACAATCTCTGGTTTTGACAGCTCGTACTACCACTTAATAAGTACTGAACAAAAAACCTTTAGACAATATTTTTTTGTCACAATTCTGAATTTTCGTTTTCTTTTTGGTTTTTGCCGAATGTGGTTTCTTCGATAAATCTATATCTACACGTATAATAGTACATTTTTCCTACTTCCTTTTGTTGCAAATTACCTGTTCTGTGATCGTCCGTATAGAACACCACGTCTCCATCCGATTCGCTCCTAGGCGGTGGTTGTGCCGCTACAGAATTTGTCGTCTGATTCATGACATCTGGCGTTGTGCTGTTGTTTGGGGTGCTTCCAGAAGTTGTTGGTACTGAAGTGTTTATCTGATGTTGTGTGCTATCAGTAGATGTTTCCATACGATTTCTAGACTTTCGCCTTTTAAGTACACTGGCACCTCGTTTAGCGACCTGTACCATTAGGGTCTAAAGCGATTCATTCAAAACAAAAGAAAAAAAGCAACAACAACACATTGAAGACACCGAGCGAACGCATACATATGTATATTTGCCATTGGGATAAGGATTTTCTGTTTAGGAGTTCATTTCTATGTAGTATAATTTGTTTTTGTAAATTAAAAAAATGTGCATAGCACTACGTATTTAAAAACAAACAGAACTAATTCATTTCGTAGCGCAATTTGGCCATAAGCAGTAAATTGAGTACTCTTTAGTGGATACATGTTGTTACCTTCACATTGGGTTAGTTCATTGGATTAATCAATGTCTTATTTTAGCCAACACTGTGCATATTGCATAAACACATAATTAGCGCTGATCTTGTCATTTCAGATCAGAGATTATCTGTAATGAGATAGCCAACTAGTATTTACATTGCTAAATTTACAGGCAAGGCGAAAAAGAATGATTTTTGTCAAGCATTTTGAATGCGAGTACCCACATAACTGAATTGTAGCTGACATTGGAGGAAATGTACTAGAATTTTAATGTAATGCACATGTCATCAGATTACTATTTCAAACAATCCGTACACTCACTTGACAGTTCCTCGTGTCAGTGGGTATTTTCGACGTTGCTGATGTAGTTGACAGAGTCAAGAGTCCCAATAAGTGGTCGCGGCTTAAAATTGTTAACTAATAAAACAGGCTTAGTATTTGCAATCTAATTTCGGTTTTAACAAAAGAAAAAAAGATAGAACGTACCCTTCTAAAATCGAAGTAATCATCAAAATGCGGTGTATTTCACTATACATAGAATTCGGCACGGCTTCCAATAGTAGTATCCGTTATTTTTAAGTGTAAGTAAATATTATGTTTGATACTAACATGCTTTATCGTGCAATATAACAACAATGAAAACATAACATTCCACTAGTTAATTCTAAGTTTATTTTGTTCTTTTAAATTACCTTTCCTATTTGTGTTGGTAAAACATTGTACGTGGAATTAGTTCGACTGTTGGTGTGCGTGTCATCTTTAACATATGTCAACCATGTTGCTTCACTGTGAAAATTCTTGTCAGCCGCATAGCAACGCCACAGGCATTGAATTAGCATCGCAGCAGCTGGAATTTGTCGATTAAAGTGTTTTTGGCGTTGTTTTTGTTGTACTTTAAGTGCGAAACCGCTTCCTAGAATCCCCTGAAAAGAGATAGGTAGTAATCTAATTTTAAAAAAGGTTACCAATTTTTTTTTTTTAAAGTTACATAGTTAGGTAGTTTTAGTTTTACAGTCAGATAACAAAACATCGAAAATGACAACTGTGACTTGCAGCAGTTATCAACCTTAAGTTATTCCAGTTTATTTGTAGACAATGCGTTCTTTTTCAATTTAAGAAAAAATTTCGCTGGCGTATACTTTATATTTTACTTATTATATATTTTTTTTAAGTAAAACTACTTATCCACTTTTTGGGTAGTAATTCCGAACTCAAATGAACCAAAAAAAAAGCGGCAAGTCGTTGGGTTACTAGTTACAAACTCCAATGAAACGAAAAAGCGACAGGAAATGGGAGGGTGTAAAGCGCATAAATTGAAATAGGCATCGGAGTGATTTTTAATTAATGACAAATTATTAAAAGAAAATAAAAAAAATAATAACTTAGTTTAAAAATCAAACTTACCGCTGGTAGAGCAAAAAATGATATAGCAAACACGCTGAAACCGGACGCTACAATTTTCCCTATCCATGTCTGTGGCACTGTGTCGCCGTAGCCAATTGTTGTCACAGTAATGACACCCCACCACAATGCGTCAGCATAGCTGCTAAAATCCGTTTTACCATTTGGTCCAATGACATCCTTCTCTGCCAGATATACAAAATATGAACTAAATATTAGCCCTAAGAATCCGATATAAAGCGTTGTGATTAATTCCTGTCAGAAGACCAAAACATTTAAAAATATTGCTCACAAAAATGCAATCACTAAAGTGTTACCTGTCGATGAATAAAAACTACAGAGCCCAACAATCGCCAAGTGCCGCCTTGTCGATCAACATGAAGCATTCGTAAAATTTGGAGAAATCGTATCCCACGTATGGCACTTGTCGCAAAAACCTGTCCATTCGAACCAACTGATAAAACTACAATGGAAGCAACTACAACAATAAGATCTGAAACAAACAACATTATTTAATAACCATTCTTATTCAGTGTTCGGCAAACTTTCGAATTACCTATAATACATATTGGCTTTCGAATAAAACGCAATCGACCGCAAAAGCCCATGTATTTGGAACGACACCCAGCTGACCATAACCTTATTAAATATTCAACACCAAAAAACACTACCAGGCATATTTCCATCCAAAAGAGAGTTTCCGTCGCCAGTTCCTGGTATGTGTCAATAGTCGATAGTACACTGAATATGAGGCAGACAAGTACTAGCATAAACCTGGAAGTAAACAACATTTAATTCGGTGTAGTGTCGCAGAAAATAAACTCATTTTGTTAAGTAATTGGGAGCAATTTTTAAAGTGCTCTCCGATAGTGGCGGGTGGATTTGGTTGTTTTGACAGTTAAGGCAGATTTTTCAAATAGGGCCAAATACAGTTTGTGATGCACCGCAACAAGAATTCAGTTGTTCATAATATGCCCTAAAGTCGCTTAATGTAATGTAATGTAATAGAGTAATTAAGAACTTAACATCGAAGAACGTCCCAGATCTGTATTACTAACAACTGGGCTGTCACGCGATTATGAAAATACAACTACTAGCGCCCAATTAAGTTTATGTACGGCATATACCTACATAGTTCATATGAATAATAAGGTAGAAATATTGAAATAGTCAATTATTGTTTTCAGTTTATACGCTTTGATCAGATCGTGAAAAAAAAACACGAACTCTTTTGTGATTATTCAAGTTGTACTATCTACTTGTTGCTGACGGAGCGGATTGAAGGGCAGCGAGCTGAACGCACCCAATCGGATATTGAATCGTGGATGGAAGAAGTAAAAAGTTTTTGTAATGGCGTAGCCCCAGAGAGGAGAAACAGCGTACTTTTTAATACTTAATTTTTTAGGTATACAAATTTGTATTTCTTATAGTTCCTAAATATCTAATATTTTGTGTTTCGTTATTTTCCTTTTAATAAAGTTGTTAAATACGAAATTACGATTTAAATTTGTTTTTGCTGCCACCATGTTTTTTAAACTTCCATTTGGGCTTTGAATGCACCCAGCAGTTATGACGAAAGTTGAACGCAACCATAGAGAGTTAGTGCAAAAGGTCCGTATTGGACCCGCGATATAATTATGCGAGAAACAGATTAACACAGCGACATCAACAGCGACTTTGACAGCAACAGCAACAGCGAATTTAGGATTAGCTTTAACGTCGATGTCGCTGTCGATGTTGCTGTGCTAATTTGCTCAAAGTAATTATAAATAAAAAAATAAAATATAGTTGTTCTAAAAAGCGCGTTGTGGTTGTCAAAGTTGATGTTTATGTCGCTGTGTTCGTTTTCCATTGGGATTTTCAGATTTTGCTCTCAGATTTCAGATTTTTCGTGCCAAATGGAACATAAAACGATATTTTTCTTCCTTTGCATCTGTGGTGGTGCGTGTTTTAAAAGCTGTTCTTAAATTGTAATTTGTGTTTATAAGAATCCATTCAACTTATGCTAATATCTATTGCAGCTGGCAAATGTAATTTGTTCTCTATTTTTCATAGACTTCTCTTATAAAAACCTAAGTAGGTAAACACACTTTAAAGTTTGACAAATGACAAATGTTTTGGTGTTAGTGCAAATAGGTGTGAATTTCGCTCGGATATCGAGATTCGCAAAATTGCTCTGACTCTCAACAAAAGAGTTTTTTGCGGCCAATGGAATTTGTAATCTGACAGCCAGGGTTCGGACTTTATTTATAAAATTTCGATTCACTGTTTTCGCAGTAGATTTTGGATTTAGAAAAAGATGCGATAAAAATGAAGTTTTATAATATTTTCTTAGAAATGTATTAGTTTAAACATAAAAAAGCGACAGCTGACAGCAGAGCAGAACAACAACAACAATAAATCTAGAAACAGAGAAAGAGAAAGACACTCTTGAGACTTGACTTCACACTTTAGTATCAGTTCATGCAAGCCAAATGCAGTGAAAACGCATTGACATGCACATTTTCTTTTCAAATGTATTGTAATGGATTGCAGAACAAATAAACAGTGCTTCCAGTAACTGATTATTTGCAATGGGCTCTTAAAAATATACTAAGAAACAAAAATGTGTAAATATATTTAATTTTGATTTAAGATTTCCGAGATTCACATAAATTGCAGTAGATTGTCAGTCGAGCGCAGTGGTGCAGTAGATTTTATTTTTTTTCTTAAAATTGCAGTAGATCTACTGCAATTGCAGTAAAGTCCGAACCCTGCTGACAGCCAGCTGATTTCGAGAGCGGAAAACTGATCTGAATCTGAAAAAAGTGCTTTCTATCCCAATGGAAAACGACATTAATCTGTTTCTCGCATTATGGTGTAGGTAATTTTGTGTTTTTGAGGGAATTCAACATGAAATACCTCTCTAGCTAACCACTGAGACGCTGCGCCCACTAAACGCAACCATACGTCACATTGTTTGACTTATTCAAAAATGTAGTTATCTTAAACCGGCTAGATTGATGTGGACTTGATGTAAAAAAATAAATAAATAGTTGGCGCAACAGGCCCGGAGGGACCCTAGGCCTAGCTTCTCACAACCATTCGTTTTGTGTGAGTTTTTCATTTTTGGAACGAATGGAAGGGATCTACAATTTTATGCCGACTCCAAACGGCTAATTGAGAAGCTCTTTCAAGACATTTATACTCTCGGATGTTTGTCAGACGTTCGCGAGAGGTGGCGCAGTGAAAAAAACCCTAAGTCGGAATTTGGGTTTTTGCGGGATTCGAACCTCGACCCCTCGCATAGCAGTCCAACACACTAACCACTAAGCTACTGCGCCTGGACTTGATGTAGGTACCTATTAATTCTGAAGGAAACGATTTGATTGATCGGTAACGACAGACTCCTACGTCAGCTACGTATACAACCTGTCAGCCTGTAATCAGTCACGAATTTCTTGACTATATTCGTCGGTTTTCCCAACCGTCAACGTCAAACGTTAAAACGTCACACGTCAATTGAAAAGAATTGCTCATCTGACCGATCTAGGCCAATTTATACTGAGACACATCAAGTTAGACAGCTGTCAGACTTACTAAACTACATACTTGAGGGTCGCGATAAGATTCATCTTGGATAACAACAGTTTAATAAACAAAAAGCAATCTGACTTACACCGTAAAATGATAAATGAAACATATCCATCCTCCTGGGTGTTCCAAAAATACGTAGCATTTCTCTTGAAATGTTTTTCCCCTTCGATGATGAAAAATATACTTTGCTTTGAACGCCTGGTCGATGGGCAGCGCAATTGGATAATATGGATTTGGAATGCCACTAGGAACCGTTATATCATCGGGAAGAGCTGGATCAGCTGGATCATCCACGATTAAATCATCTGAGAGTAGACCTTAATTTTAGCTTTTGAAAGTATCATTTATTTTTATTTACCCTTCTGATCAGCACCTTCCGAGTCTAAGATATCCGCATTTAGTTTCATCCTTGCATGACTTCGTCGCCTTGTCGGAGTTGATGTTCTACGATTTTGATTGTCAAATCTGAGGCCACCTTTACTAGGTCGAAATCGTCGTAAAAATGTAAACGGCGACTTTGTTGGATGACCCTCATTTGATATATCCTTTGCTGATTCTACATCATCTACCAGCTCATCCTCGGATCCTTGCAGAGCTGTGTAGGTACATATGGGTGATGCTGGATTCGTTGTCACCTCCTTTAGAGGGGTTTTTAGTACTGATAATACCAAATCGTCACAGTGTGCTGCGGCGAAGGGACGATCCTCCCCAAAAGACCGAGAATTCGATGATTGCGAGTGCAAGTTACTAATCTGATGAATATTTCCATAGGAATAATGCCTGTGGCGTTGATTTGGTAAGCCACCAGACATGCCAATCCCGGACGTTAAATGCTGTCGAACTAATCTCGCTTCTTCATGTTGTAATCGTAAATTAGCTGATTGCCTGAATAGAGTTTCTTGTTCACCTCTATTCATCGTCACTGAGTTACCTGAAAGGAAATTCTGTCAGTTCTCAGTTGACTGAATGTGTAAAAGGTTTCATTTTCAAATGAGTCTGTTCGCAAGGTCTGGTAAAATAAAAATTTGAAAAATCTTCCAACAACAGAGAACTTTTCAAAGTATGCACGAATAGTTTACCTGGAAATAATTCAACGAGTTTTAGAAACTGGTGCATCAGTAGATCTAGCGCCTGCTAAAAGTACATAATGGCGGGTTTCGAAAACCATCCAAACGTTGACCGACAAAATTTTGAAATCTAAAAGATAAGTCACACATTTTTTATATATTATTTTGGGTTTAATTGAATAGTTAACAGAAAACAGTTTTGTGCTTAAAAATTGGAAAACGTTTGTTCTTTTTTTACACCGTCCAGAGACACATCAACCTTCTACAAGCTGTTGCTATCTTGAGATAGCCGTGTCGTGTGTCACTGGGAAATACCGTGTCTTAATCTTTTTTTTTAAGTAGTTTGAAACGATAAGGGCATATTGACAAATTACTATAATAATCGAAGTAGGGGTGTGTCAAGTGTTGATTCCGAAATCAAATTCCCCAGTGTTTGGGCCTTAATTCGTGCACGAGATGAATGACTACATAATAATAATCAAGTATTATTCATATATCGATATACTATTGATTGGATTGATTTTTTTCCGAAAAAATAAAACGCATACCTACGTATGGAAATAGTGGTTTATATATTTGACAGAATCTGACAACTGTTCTATGTATATAAAATTAAACTAACATAAAAAATTAACTTCGTGCGTTGCAATGACAATCGCTATCCAATCAAAGGGGTTGACCTAAAACTTAATGCCTAACCAGAGGACGATTATTGGGACCGCCATTAAACTACGGAAACTATTTACCTAGACACGTGGGTTACTTTTATAAAAACAAATCAAAATCGACCTGGAAATATACTGCTAATGAACTCAAACTAAACATAAGAACTGACGGAAAAGTGTTGCGGGATAATCAAAGCTTTAAAAAACCTGATAACCAACTATGCATTGGCATTTACAAAAGCTATATATCCTGCTGAGCTGTGTACTCGAGTACAGTTCAATTACGGAACCGAACAGCACGAGCGTAGGTTGGTTGGTTTAAGCGGCTTTTTTCCCAGTTACCTGCCGAGAATTTCGATGTCAAAAAAGGATTGAGACAAGGCGATGCGCTGTCATGCGACTTCTTCAACATCGTTCTTGAAAGAATAGTGCAAAACTCAAACGCTAACACCAGAAGCACTTTCTTCCAAAATTCTGTCCAACCTACTCGCCTACACCGACGACATCGACATAATCGGCAGAACGCAGCGTGATGTCACTGGCGCGTTCTTGAGCATTGAGACGGAAGCGGCGAAGATGGGTTTGGCGGTCAATGAGGGCAAGACAAAGTATATGCTGTCATTAAGAAAGGACACCCAACACCGATGTCTTGGACAGAATGTCTCTATAGACAGATATAACTTTGAGGTGGTAAAGGACTTTGCCTACCTAGGTTCCGCTATGAACTCGGACAATGACACAAGCGCTGAGATTAAGCGAAGAATAACTCTTGCCAATCGATGTTTCTTTGGGCTAAGAGGGCAATTGAGTAGCAAGGCCGTCTCTCGAACAAGTAAAGTGACCCTATATAAGACCTTAATCATCCCAGTCCTGCTTTATGGTGCAGAGGCAGGGACTCTATCAAAAGCGGGTGAGGTTACTCTTGGTTGCTTCGAGAGGAAAACTCTTCAAGTAATTTTCGGTCCCGTTTGCATAGGCAGTGAATGGAGGAGGAGATACAACAACGAACTGTACGGGCTCTATAGCGACATCGACCTAGCCAGAAGAGTGAAGGTCTAACGACTGCGGTGGCTGGGTCATGTAGAGCGAATGGACACGAATGCTCCGGCTTGGAAGATCTTCGATACCACTCCCGAGGGACGGCGCAAAATAGAAGGAAGGGGTCCTTAACCAACTTAGCGTGCGAAACTGGAGACAGCTGGCCAAAGATCGAGCTGGCTGAAGGCGCTTGTTAGTTGAGACCCAGGTCCACCCCGGACTGTAGCGCCACCTTAAATTAAAAATCAAAAACTAAAAATTAAAAAAATTACTTGCCACAGTAACAGTAAGTAAGTAAGTAAGCTGCCAAGGCAAAACAGAATTAGCACTAGAGCGCCTTTTTGGGACAGAAGCGTCGACAATTCAATGTGAAGAAGTAGAAGTTGTAGCTTCATGCAACCGTTTTGTATACTTATATGAGTTTTATTTTTAGGACCAAGAAAACTGACTTGAAACCTCATACATGATTTGAAAGACTGAATTAAGAGCCTTATTATGATAGTAACATTCTCAGTCTTTTGCACAAAAATTAGATACGTTAAAATTGCTGTCTAAACCAGAGACAATCTCGTCAGAGACAATTTTGTCTCTAGTTTAAACTTCGATAAAACAGTATATCCATTCCACTTCAATGTTAAGTCGTTCATGCACGATGGATATCGTCGTTTTTCAGTACCAACAACCGTTTTGTCACCCTCAACCGATAAAGGATATCCAGGCCGAATTGAGACTCAAACAAACAAAATTACAGTCACGAATCGTTAGCACTAGTTCTGCTGCCAATTGTTAACCCCTTTAGTAAGTAGCCGTTCGTTTGAGGATACGTTTTCCAATATCAATGCTTCCAACTTCTTTTGCCAACTGTTAACCCCTTTAGCGAGTAGCTGGTAATTTGAGGATATACGTTTTCGTATTTGACTTTGAGCTCTCTTAAAATTTGATCACAAAACTGGAGCGAGTTCCAATTCATCCAAACTTCAAAAGACGACATCTTCCAAATATAATCGATTTTTCAGCAGCTCCAAGACACTTCAAAACGCTCAAGTCCATGCGACATACCTACGCTTCTACTCTAACAAGCGACGGCAAAAGGAAAATAAAAAACCGTCGATTTTACGAGGTAAATATCGACTAGCTCTGATCACTCTATTCGCCATTGTTTGTACACATTTACGTCGACACATGACACCATTTATTATTCAGGAACACGTTGAACGCAAACCCTGCGAATGTATTCGAAAGTAAGGTAAAAAAAAAAAAAACTTTGTTTACAAAATCAATCTTCACCACAAATTGAAGTGTGCCTTTGCCTGAAAGGCTATCGTCGGAAAGACAACACATACACAACCCCACTTCGCAGAATGCTCTCCAACCAGTTTCAATTAACTTCACTTTTATTAATAATTTCGCAGTTTTTTGTTTTCGAATTTTGAATGTACCCCGCACTGATATCTTGTACACCCCAAAGTTCATTAATGGCTTTGCGGAACATTGGCAAAGTAATTTGCCCACAAACACGGGAAAAAAAAAGAAAGAAAAGAAAATTAAGCTAAATGTTCAAATATCACGCAATCAGTGCTATACACCAGCGTTTAGTCCTGCGAGGTTTGGAAAATTATTTCCGTAAAAAAATATACATTTTAATGTAGGTACCTACATTTATATATTAATGTGACCATTAAAATCGGTCATTCTGAGAAAGGGAATCATTTATTAACTATCCAACGATTGGCTATAAAATGATTACTAGATATATATTTCTCTGTAAGTGTATACCTATTTATGTGCATAAATTAATCGCCATTTATATAGGTTAGGAGGCGAAGTGCTTCTTTGACCACAACAAATTATTTTCTTCGCTTAGCCACACACTTGGGAAATTTTACAACTCGTCGAGGATACTTTTGCTTGAATATTTTTTTTAACAAAAACTTCACTTTTGTATAATATAGATGTTGTCAAATTTTATATATACACGGTTAATGATAGGTATTTAAAAAAAAGAAAAGTTTCGGACATGCCAACAAAAAAAGTAACACATCTAACTTGTTAACGTGCCACCGACCAACTGTTGAAAAGTTTTCAATGAGCTTTCACCAGGAGTAACTATCTTAAGGTAAGTATGCTTCAGGAGTACGGAGTACCTACCACCTTTTCCTCCCACACTTTGCCGCTGCAGTATCATCGGCTTTTATGGAATTTAGCCTTTCATTTCAAATTTATATATAAAAAATATCTTTTATGATTGCACTTATTTTAACTTAATTTCAGTTTTATTTTGTTTTTGTTGAAGGATTTTTGTTTTTAAAATGTAAACTTGTCCCTATTGATATTGAGCTTGTATTCTACTACTTTATAAATAATTCACAGGGCGATGAAATGTAGTTCATTGTAAAAAAAAAATATATTATAATGAGGTATCCACTCTTTCATAAATACCTGTGTGTATCCTGCACCTTTAGTTTTCTCTCAGTCGATTATGAATATGAAGCTTTTATGTGAGCGAAAGTTTAGTGTAAAATGCGCAGGACTCTGTTGAAGCAGTTAATTTTGTACGACGCGGTTTATATACATATACCAACAGGTGAATCTGCATAAATTGCTAACTTGGTTCGTTCTGCTGATGGTATAAAAGAGGCAAAAACTCAGGGAGGGATTAGCTAGTGGGGAAGGGCGTTTGGTGGCATCGGCTAAGAAGGGCGCTGTAACAGTTTGTCACTTTGAAAAGTTATAAATTAAAACTGGTTATATAGTTTAATGCATTTAGAAATTACACGTAACTTTAGTTAAAAAATGGGTAGCCTATCAGAAATCAGTAGGCGCAGTGGCTTAGTGATTAGTGTGTTGGACTACTAAGCGAGGGATCGAGGTTCGAATCCCGCAAAAACCCAAATTCCAACTAAGGATTTTTTCCACTGCGCCACCTCTCGCGAACGTCTGACAAACAGCCGAGAGTATAACTGTCCTGAAAGAGCTTCTCTATTAGCCGTTTGGAGTCGGCATAAAATTGTAGATCCCTTCCATTCGTTCCAAAAATTAAAAACTCACACAAAACGACTGGTTGTGAGAAGCTAGGCCTAGGGTCCCCCGGACCTGTTGCGCCAACTATTTTTTTTTTTTTTTATAACTGCCGTCTATGAAATGCGATCAGATGGGACTGACAAAATTTGTCCGAAATTCTGTGGCATACTGTCGTCGATCGCCGAAATCACTCAACCGATTTCAATGAAATTTTGTGGATGTGTATATTTGGTTCTTACAGTGTGCTTTAAAGAGCAGAGACCACTCTTATTGTGGATGTGCACTTAGCTTACAAGGACGAAGATATTTCGGCGCGTAAGTGAACGTCTTTTGACAATTTGCTTCAGTTCTGGCTTCGCCCTAAATGTGCTCATGCTTTAAGTAAAAAAAGACAAAGACAGAGCTCCTAGGCCAGACCTACGTACAATGTCCGAAAAATATAGTTGAAATAACATAACGAAAGCAAAGGCCATGTCACGCCAACAAATTCTGCACAGAAACCTTTTGAGGGAACTTTTTATTAGAATCACAGTCGGTGCTAAAAGGACTGAACCCATTGATTTATTTAGACATTGACAGTGTGACCAGAACAATATTTAAAATCACTCTAAGTTCAGCGATATAGCATGTTTTTTTTTTATATAAAAGAGTGCTTAAGATCATGCTAAATATTTTTTGAAATCAAAACCTGCTATGAGCCCAAAAAATTAACAAAAAAGCTGTTTTTAAAAATATGTATTCCACAAAAATCACATTAAATAGCTTTGATTGCAACTACAAGCGCACTGAATTCGTTGAATGGCTGTGTTCACTGACAGTGATGATTATCAAAATAAGACGCCTAGGACCTATTCCAAAGTTGAAAGGTGCTGTGATATTTTTATTGAGCTTTGTGAGAATTGTAATGGCTCCGTTTTGACGTCTTCTTTGATTTAATTGTATTGTTTTAATGCATGTTTAATTTTGATATATTTCAATTAAATTTAAGGATTTTCACGGATTAATTATTAATTTCTTTAAACTTTTACAAATGTGCACATATCGGCTAAAAATACAACGAATAAGAGTAAGCTGCTCGAGCTAAATTAAATTTTATCTCGTCTCCAACTTTTCCCTCCAAACATCAGCTAAAGTCCTAGCTAAATTCGGACATAAAGCACGCCGCGGAAAAGTGTCACCGAAAACAGCTGTTCTTTCAAAACAATTTACTTCGAAAATTCAACACTCTCTGATTTCAACCATTTCCGATTCTATGTACTCTTCTTCGAGATATTTATTTAAAAAAAAACACATTCTTGCTTCCTTCTCCCATTCTCCGCAATACCAAATTGCAACAAAACAACAGAACACAACTATCTGTCAAAATTTAGCTTGAGAAAATGTACCGCCCCATTAAATGGGTACGCTAAAATTTGACAGATACATGAAGTACATTCTGAAACAAAAGTTTGATTATTTAGCTCGGTACAAAAATGGGAACGAAAAAGAAAATAAACCACAATTCCACGAACTCAAACACTGATGACAACAAAATAATTCTTCTTCCTTCAAAAAAGCCACCAATGCCGTAACGAAATTTCAATAAGGTGCATATGGGCATATAGGCTTTATACTGACATTCGTGGTTATTGATCGATTACACTGTATGCTATTTGGGCATTTTATCTGTCAAAATCAGCCTGGTCATACATGAGGCATTAAGGTCATTTGAGCATATGAGATATGCCCATTACATTGGATGACCATTTTTTGACAGGAGAACTGTCAGAAATTGGCATTTTATGACCACTTGGCATACAGTCTAATTTTACCTTTAGTAAAGCCGGTGTCGTCATTGGGTCCGATTCTACTTTCATATGTTTTTAGGTGCAAAGCACAGATTGCGCGCTTTTACTAAGGCTTAGGTTTTAAATAAACAAATAAAATAAACCTCCTAAAGCTACTTTAGCAGGGAATATGATAAATTGGTCAAACTGGACATTGATAGACAAAATTTACATCAACTTAAATCGAAACGAAGAAAGTAGTTCATATCCTCTCTGAAGACCAACAAGACTGAAAGGCTTTATGATCGTTGACGTTTTCCCTAATTATTCTGACCACTGCATAAAACGACTTAAACAAGTAAGTGAAAAGTACATTACGCCACTTAAGAGACACGCCACTCCGGTCCACATTTTTCTTTCCGTGAAACGTCTTTGCGATTACATTATAGATGCTTTCAAAAATCCTTAAAGTTGTTGCTCAAGGAGAAACTTTAGGACATCAACTTGGCAGTGAAATAAGTGTTCGCTATATTTTTACTGAACCTCATTTAGTAAAATCACGCACAAGCTCATCGTCTATTTGAAAGGTTTTCTCAAGCTTAACAAGTTTAAAAGTGCCTTCACTAAAACTTTCAAATTTTTAATATCCTTTTCTCTGTATATTGTATTTGCTTAAATTACGTTTTCCCTATAAACTTTTTCGAATTGGAACAGGAGATTTTCCCTTGAATACAAATTGACCAAAAATATATCCCTTCGTTATAGCAGCGAAGGGGAGAAACACGCGCATGCACCTGCGCGAAAACCACCCCCAGTACTAAAAGAGGGAAAATGGAAAACTGGGTTTTCCTGACTGGAGAAATGAAATCCACACTGTAGATTATAGCGGACTCCGAATTTTGTATTCCCAAGAATCTAGCTCCATCAGTTGTTGGGAGTGAGTATCTTAAACCAGTTATAACTAAAACGCTCTACCGGGAATTTATACGAAGGACGAATGCGAATGGTTTCCACATTTCACCATCTTTAAACCATCGCCATCTGTACGAGAGAGCATTGGGTGTGCATCCCTTGCCGATACATTTTTTTGGCTTTAAATAACATAGAAAGTAAGCAACCCCTATGATTTATAAGCGTGCTAAGATTTTTTTTTACTGGAATAAGTTTATTTCAAGCGTTTTCACATTGAAATGCAAATTTAGAAAATAGGTCCAACTTTTCCTTGGTATTCCATTGTAATGTGAATCGAAATACTGTGCATTCCTTTGGTCATTTAAATGTCGCTCAGTTTAACGCGTTATTCAGAAGAAATACAAACTCATATACATTATATCAGTCAAGGCTTACCAAATGCAGTTTAAATTTTTCTACAAAATGTGTTTGATGCCCTCTATTTTGGAGTAGTGAGCTGAGAGTCACGAACTAGCACCATCTGTTGGAATGCTAGCATGAAGAAAGCTTCTTTAACAGCCTTAAATAAAAATGTTAAAACATCGAATTGGCATCAGAATAAATAAACTGCAGCTATCTCATTTTCGAACCGGGTTGTAGCCAAACCAACGAAATATACTGGCATATTCAAATTCATTTAGTTAAAACATCAGCAACGAAGGACGACAGGAGTACGTCGGTGTACTATTTAATATTGTAACGATTTTTATTCCCATTTGAGGTCTTGATTAAATTCCGGCTGTCAAACTGATTGGCTTACCTACGACTGTCAAAAGACTACGAGAAACTTTCAAGAGATGATCTAGTACAATCTTTTGTCAGTTGATAGGAAGTTTTTTAACAATGTGGAGAAGTCATACAAATTGTTAGAAGAACGTTCCAAAACAAGAAAAAAAAAGGACATAAATAGTAAAGTCACTGTCGGTTTTACGATGCAAAAAAATATGCGAGATGTAAGCAGCTGCTATTTCTTTCTCATTTTAAAATCCATTTAAATTGGATCGTGGTTCGTCGTCTCGATAATATGACAGCAAATAAAAGAACGACAAAAACTACAAACTAAATGGCCAGATAACTATTACAGTCGAATATTTAATAAGAAAGATAAGAACGGAAATCTGTTTTCCTAAAGATACCTAACTGACAATACAAATTTTAGCAATTCTTTGTAAATGACGTTTGAAAGTAAATCGCTGTCTGGTAGGAGATTTTTAAGCTTTACAGTCGGTTGCAACAAGCGCACTTACTGAATAAAACTCGAGCACTTTCAGCATATTTTCAACAGAGTGTCTTCAGAATGATCTGTTTTATTTAAGCAACAAATTTAAGCGCTAGCTGTCATATGACTATCAGAATTCACAATGCTTGTATTCCACTGTCCGCTAGATGAATAGCGGCCATGTCAAACTCCATATAACAAAAATTCACATTTCACGATTTGCGCTAGATCGTCTAGCGCTTTTTGTGACGTCTAGCACTTTTGGTGAAATGTCAATTGTTTTATATGTAGTTTGACAGGCCTTTCTTTTCATTTCTTTTCATATGCCAGTAGGTATTCGTATTCCTGATGTTTGTCAGTCATTTGTTAAGCTGTCAAAATATGTTGTGCTCAGATTTTGACTCAAATTGCTCAGTTAAAGTATGAGCAACTCGAGTGCGCTTTGATCGAGAGAGGAAACACACTTCAGAACTTTGATGTTTTAGCTGAAATGGGGACGTTTGGATACCCAGTTTATGTGAAACGTCATAAAGATTTGTCTGGACTAGGTATACGAATGCGTTGACTCAAATTTAATTTTTTTTTTTTGTATTATTGCGGTTTCTTTTCAATTTTTACACTTCGAAATTTCAATTGCAGACAAGATTTTTTTGAATGGAATTGGCAGATACTCCTCCATAAACGTCAACTGAATACAATTTTTCACTTGATCAATCTAGGCCAATAAAAACAGAAATACATCAAGTCAATCAGCTGTCAGACTTACTAAACAAGAAATTCGAACGTCCCGAATATAAAAATAAACTTTTTTTTTGACAGTTCAGGTTAGGATTTGAACTAAATAAGAAAATCTCTATTGTGTAAGACACAAATGTTTATGTTCCTTTCTAATGGATTTTTTTTTAAAAACATGCACCCGATATCACTCTTGCTTTGATGAATTGGGAAACAAGCTTTATTTAGAGAGAAAGAGAGTGAGAGAGTGGTGTCAATATGACACTTTATTCATTAGTTTTCTTCTACTTAAGTCAACTGCTTTAAAGATGGCTTCATTTTCGATTTTATATACATATTTGTCAATGGATACGTTCATTCAATCAGTAGGTTTAATATTAAAATTGGGGACATTCAAGTATCTAGTTAAGTAAGTCTGACAGCTGTCTGACTAGATGCATATCGGTTTTGTTTGGCTGAAATCGGTCATAAAAGCAGTTTCAGTTGACGTTTATCGAGGGGCAGACGACGTATCTAGTCAAGAAATTCGTGAATGATTGCTAAGTTGACAGTTCGGATATATGGCTGACGTAGAGAAAGTGACGTTGATGAGCAATCTAGTTTTTGTGTTCAGGTTACGTCTTATCTAGACCAATCTACTCGACTTAGATAACTAGATTCTTGAAAGTTTTGACACATATCTCTCCGTCACTTTGTTTGCTCATGAATAATTTTCAAACCCAACCCTAGTCTGCGTGCCCTAATTGATTGCAATATCATATTTTTCCAATTACACATATGAAAAACCGAACTTCTTCCAACAACTGTACACAGTACACCCCATCCGATAATATTTTACAACATATCCTTCCTATCCGGATGGATAAACGAATATTTTCATTCAACAAAGTCGTTTTGTTGTGCGGCGGACGTTAAACATGAATTCCCAAACTTGTGAAACATTTCGTCAAAAACCTCTGCATTACTGGGTCGTGCGGTTGCATTTTGCTGTCTTTTACTCCACTGCAGCTATCTTTCGCCACAACAAGAGGATGGATATGGGCAAACAAGAAAGGATAACATGCCGAGCATCTGCATACAGAGTAGCTGTAGAGTTGTTTTAGTAGGTTTTTTTTTTCTCCCCTCTTCCTCCAAATGTTATAAGTCGTCTAGCATTATGTCATGATTCTCGTCGATACGACATTTACATTCTTCGAAGGGTGAGTTTTTTTTTCTTCTTGTCCATGCCTTCCTTGTTCCTTAGCTGCACGAGAATATAAACTTCGACCAAGTTTACTCATTTTTTTTTTTTGCGAAAAGTTTCCTCGATCGAAGGAGGATGAATAATATGGACGTGTGTTTGGGTGCTTTAGACAGATTTCAACAATGAAAAGTTATAGTCGTTCGTCGTTACCTCAATTTTCCACATGTGGGTGCTGTTGCTGTATATGTACGATCTTAAACAGGGGTTATCCTGGAGCGTGGTAAATTCATGTGTCGGATGTAATATGTCGGTACTTTTCATAAAACAAAGTTGAAAACTTAAAGTGTACATTAGCACGATGTAAAAAAATTTATAATTACCTGACATAAAAACGGAAGCTCAATGTTTGGCGAAATATTTATTAGCTGCCATAAAAAAAAAATACACACACACACACACTTTGCAGATATTTTAAGTCAATTTTGCGCTATTAATCCTTGGAAGTGAAAGTTTTTTTATTGTCCTCAATTGGTGTCCATGGTAAGTGGGTAGTTTTGAAATAAATTCTGGCAATCCATGTTTTATGGCGCAGCTTAGACGAATTATTGTCACATTTGTTTATAGCTTTTGTTGACAGTGTTTATGTTGGATCAGGGCTTGTAAATAAAAAGCAAGTTCCCCTCATGGAGACATTGAAATACACCCCTTGGTTGGTTTCAATAACACGCATCAATATGTACGGTTCGGTATCGGTATCCTTTTCCGGTGATTAATTAAAAATGAATGTATGGGTTACGTGATGAGGTATTATTAGTCCGATAGTAAACAGGAATTAACGATTTGTCTTGGATTAATAGGACTATAATCCTGGGGTCATAAATATTTATCGCTTCACGTCAAGTGTTAAACAGCAAATAGTGTTCTAACCCTTGTAGGTGTAAAAGGGGGAAGTGTAGTTAGGAAGGTCAATAACCGCAGCTATAATTACAGAAAGGTGTGACAGAGGCTTGTATATTGGAATAGCTGTTCGAACTGCATACATGTTTAAGGGACAATGCTCTTTTAATCTAAAGGTTCTTGAGGACATCAGGATGGTTGGACAACGTCGGGTAAATACATGAAGGAGAGACATGTGCTAACTATCTACAGCACCAACGATCAACCCCCCAAACAATGGGTCCACAAGGACCTAAGTGTGGTATAGTAGGGTCTACCCTGCTCTACCAACCCGTTAACCTAACCTAAGCTAAGGGACAATGCTCTGTTCTTTGATGTAGTAATATATTTTGTGTATAAAAAAAAAACACTTCTTCTTAGTTTGAAGTCGACCGATATGAGGTTTACGTAGTTTGATTTTGAATTCAGTAAAAGGTGCGCAAAATATGTCAGAGTAAGGTATCTGCGATGACTATATGGACGGCATCGCTGATTCAATTCAGTCGATTCATTCACCTTCTGTAGAGCTCATGTTGAACTGCTTTTTACGCGCGTATTTCAGTTTTTACGCGCGTATTTTAGATTTTACGCGCATATTTCAGTTTTTACGCGCGTATTTTAGTTTTTACGCGCGTATATTGCTTTTTTGTATATTGGTTCTTACGCGCGTATTTTAGATTTTACGCGCGTATTTTAGTTTTTACGCGCGTATATAAGATTTTGTGCGCGTAATTTAGATTTTACGGGCGTATTTCAGTTCTTAGGCGCGTTTTTCAGTTTTTACGCGCGTATTTTAGATTTTACGCGCATATTTTAGTTTTTACACGCGTATTTAGGATTTTGTGCGCGTATTTTAGATTTTATGCGCGTATTTCAGTTCTTAGGCGCGTTTTTCAGTTTTTACGTGCGTATTTTAGATTTTACGTTCGTATTTCAGTTTTTACGCAAATTATATCCAATTCCGAGCTGTGTTATATAACTGCCTGAGATGAGATTCTGGCGCGGAAGTAGACACAAATTGAAGAAACCTAATGACAAGATCGCGAAGCAGTCTTTCGAATGGGCGCACGGCGGAGTTGGTGAACCAACAAATATTTGGGAATGAGAAGTCTTTGGGCAAAGCAATTTAAAATATCTGTAATCTCTAGATGCAGATCAAGAAGGATGGATGAGATTTGATCCCGCTCTATCACAGATTGATCCCGTTTAACACTCGCGCTTAAAAGTTTACCAAATCGAGTCTGAATGAACACAATCGGTATACCCAGTGACCACCAAAAGAAGTTGAAATAATCATAACTGAATGTACGAGACGGTATAGAGACAGTTCAAACAACTAGACACCGCCAAGTTCATACCAATCACAGCCTTACCCTTTAATAGAGTACCCCCAGTGGCTGTGTAATGCCGCACATTTTCAAATCCCTGTATCTTCGTACGAATGTCATTTTTTACGAAATTATGAATTAGTGACTCCTCTGAATGTCTTAAAGGCCAACTCCATTTGGGTCCTTTCACTTAATCACATAACAGAACTGGTAGCTCGACCTAAATTAATCACTATCCATACCAGCTAACCGGCCTGAATGGCCACTTGGCCACTTAACTCATCCTCAAGTGTAATTAGCGTTTATTTGACAGCCAACATGGACAATCCACCCCCCGAACGTCATATTTCTGCTTTTTCTTTCTTATAATTGTCGTTCAAAAGCGAATTATCAAAAGTTTAAATTTTGTGCTCGGTCCAGCCCTCGACTGCTGCGCGACCATCGAATGAAATTAAAAGTTCAAAAAGTGTTTATCGTTTTCGGGACGGTTCACAGTAGGGAGGTCGAGGTGATGAGCAAACATGGCGGAAAATCGCTGAGACCAATTTGGCCGTGCACGCCCTCTGGCCTTTGGGGGTTGATGCAGCCTTTCCTATATAAATTTTTATATTTAGCCACCTTCTCCGCTTGAACTTGTGGAATTGCGATTTTTCGCATTCTTTTCGCTTTGCGCTCCGGCGATGTCCCTCAATGGGGGTGGAGTGCTGCTCATAGTCATAGGAGGATAAAGTTTTCATAATTGCGGTTTTTTTTTTTTTTTTTTGTAACCAACAAGAACAACACAAAAAAAAAGGTCACCAGACTAATCAATTGCAAAGTTGTCCGGCTGTTTGTGTTCTTGGTTGTGCGCGGTTTTTTTCATCGCGTTCAGATCTCAAGAAACGTGTAGAGGAGAAAAATGCTCGTTCGTCTGATATCCCGCCACCGACAGAAATGGACACAAAAAGCGAGCGCTTGTGTGCGAGAAGGGAGGGCGAATTTAATGGTCTTTTATTTTTACTCCCGTGATCCTTTTTGACACATTGAACGGAATAGAGTCAATGGGTGTCAGCCCCCCTATAAAATGCAATTTGGCGATTTTCATTTAGATGCGAAGTTTATAGTGTTGCCGAAACGCGAACTTGGATTGCCAAGAACATTGGCACATTATTGCGAAAGAGGATTGGGTTTTGAGAAAACTATAACATTGCCTACGACCCAAACCGAGTACGGGTCATTTTCGAAGTTAATAAAGCAGAGAGTGTCCTTGAACTGTGGCGCAAAATTAAATTTAATCCACTCCTTTGGATAGTTGAAATAATTTCTGTTTGTATTTTAGCTACAAAACGCACGGACTGTGTTTGAGATGACAGGAAAGCGCTGGTAATTTAAATCGCACACACTAACTAATGGGGGATTAAAAGTCCATTACCAGGTGACGTTAAATTCTATAAAAAAAAAAAATTCAACGGGACCGCGCGAAGCAGGACTCGTGTGCACCAACAAAATCGAATTTAAATAACAAGCTCGCTGTGGTAATGAGTAACTGGTCGGATTTCTAATGTACACTTGCTATAAAAAAATAATAATGTAATGTTTTATAAATAGATGCGTTTATTTAATCATCACACATGTATGCATATTTTTTTTGTTTGCCAAAATCGCCGCTTGTATATTAATCACATAAAAGGGGTGATTTGTAAGAATTAAACCTGTCAAAAATCCATTTGCTGTTATGGAAATCATGCGTGTATTATGTGTGTATGTCCAATATTTAGCAGGAGTGTAAGTACATTTTCTCAAGCTAAATTTTGGCAGATCGTTATGTTCTGCTGTTTTGTTGCGTTTGTTTTTTTTGCGGTGAATGGGAGAAGTAACCAAGGATGAGATTTTTTTAATAAATACCTCGACGAGGAGTACCTGGAATCGGAAATTGTTGAAATCAGATAGTGTTGAATTTTTGAAGTAATTTATTTTCAAACAACAGCTGCTTTCTGTGACACATATTAGCTGAGATCTTAGCTATTTGTTTGCAGAGAAAAGTTGGAGAGCAGATAAAAAGTTTAGCTAAGCTCGAGCAGCGTACACCTTCCTTAGGCATAGACATAGACATCTACTGACCAACTAAGGGTCAGAAGAAGAGTTGCAAATTTTATCAGTCATGTATATAATGAATAAAAGTGTCTACGACTCTACGTCCGTCAGAGTTGTGCCATCGACGACCCTTTTTTATGGACAACCAACCGCCGATGGAAAACTACATTCACAAACTAGATTCTATTCAAGTTAGGAATATATTTCAATTGCTCTGTACCTAGTAGCCCTCGGATACCTTGAAGTGAGCATATGATCTTTTGACTAAACTAGGTATCAGTAGTTTGTCCATTTTAAGCCCGCGCTGACCAACTTATACTGCTTGACCTCAGGGACTTGGTCTTTTCACAAAATTTTCTATTGGACTCACTTTTTGACTTCCAAAATGAGATTTAAATGTCCTTTTGCTTTGCTTTCTGAAGATTCCTGTATCCTTTCGAACTTGTCTTGAGAAACCCACTAAAAGCTTTTTACTTGGCGAAGTTAGCATTCATCAAGTTTTCAATGAGGAGATGACTTTCTGGGCTGCGGTTTGTGTTTAAAATTTCTGATAACAATCTAGAGTAAGTCTTGAAAAGCGACTTTAACCTTCCGTTTTGTTATGAATTTATTGGCGATTCTACCAATTTCTTCCCTAAAAATAGTACAATCAGCCTTCCTTTATCACTGCTACTCTCCTGGAAGTAAGAAACCTCACTTTTGATACGATATACCTTCTGATCTGACAACGATACCTCTGAAAGAGCTTTCTAATTTCTGGTCGACCTTAAATATCTGAGTTATCTCCAGTCTTCTTACTTCTTTTTCATCTTAGATGAGGTTCCATTCCGTATTGGAGCACAGCCTCAGACAACATCCTGTCCCTAAGCCGTAACAAATGGTGGTTTGGAATCTTCTTTATTAGCCCGACAAAATCAAAAGGCGAACTGCTTTATTTTATTTATTTATTTATTTATATTTTACCTATTCCTACAACTAGATCAACTTTCTATGCACCCCCTTTGATCACTCTGGCATCATAATCAGCATCATTTTTGACCAGGAAATCCTCACGATCCCACGCCTGAGTGTTGGTAGAGGCGAAGAAAATGAACTGCAAGTTTCCAACAAAATTTATGACAGCTGCTATTGCAAATACGATTTGCCACTGCGATCGTTGAGACTAAAAAAAAAAGAACAAATCTTAAGGCACCCACCTCTTCTATCCATCAAGCACCCGCCTCACCTCGTCATAGACAACAATCCCAACCACCAGAGGTGTTATAATTGGAACCACATTCGCGATCGTATTCGCTATCCCCATCAAAATGCCCGCATGATTTGACGAGAGGTCAATAGTGTTCAAGGTACTTCCAATTGTTGCACAGCCATTCAAGCCAACACTAAGGGACATGAAGGTTATGGCTAACGCTGTTTGACTTTCATCCAGAAATCCGAGTCCAATCAGCATTACCGCTGGTATCCACATAGCAAAAGTGTTCAGTGTCTTTCTTACCACAGACAAGGGTGCCCATTTCTTCCGCAAGATGATTTCAGCCATTGTAAAAGTTGCAACCGATACGACCAACATTACCAGGTAGGGTAGCGCTGAGTATAACGAGTTGGTTTTCAGGTTCAACCTCAGCACGCCTTGAATGTATGTGGGTATCTCGGCCTGCATTGTTGAAAGGCCCCAGATTATGCATGTGCGGACGATAATGTAGGATAGAAAGGGAACAGATGTGAGTATTGCCCTCCATGGAATTGGGATTTTTTTTTCCACACCCTCCTTTGGATCCGCCAGCGAGGTGAGAATGTACCTCCTTTCATCTTGAGTTATGAAACGCGCTGTTGCTGGAGTGTTTTCCAAGAGAATCAACAAAACAGCGCTAATGGCAATCCCCATCCCACCAAAAATGTACGACACCCCTGGCCACCCTAATCCCGATTCAGTTATAATACCAGTTAGAAGCATTGCGAGGATGCTACCACACTCTATACCGGTATGACAGAGCCCACCCAAGCGTGTTCGCTCGTGAAGGGGCGACCATTGGGCCAGATGTACATGCAAGCAGGGAAAGAGCAACCCTTGGAACAAACCCTGTCCGACGCGCAACGCGCAGTAGGCTTGCCACCCACCCGATCGCACGGATATGGGAATAATCATACTTAAGATTGACGAGCCAAGGACGTCAACGAGTAGGACGAGTTTAGCGCCTAGCTTACGGGCCACGTATCCGCCAAGAAATTGCGTCACGAGGTAGCCCCAGGAGAAACTGCTTATGACGTACGATCGTTGCTTTTCATCCCAGGGAAATACCTGCAAAGGGAGGGTGCGGTTTTTTAAACCTTCTGTTATAAGAAGATGTTTTGAAGGTACTTGCCTCAAACTGTGAATTTGTAGTACCGCTTGTCATGGCGATCAGCAATACGGATACATTTAGCCTTCCGGCGTAGTTGGCCAATATTGCTAGAAAGAGTAGAAATGTCTGTAGATCCCGGGCGCCTAGAAAGGGTCCTGCAAAGGAAAATAAAGGAGGTGCACATTTAATGAAAGGTAGATAAATATAGGTAGGTATTTTCGTAGTGGCATGATTGGAAAATTTCGACAAATTTTGGTAAACATTTCGACAAGTTCTGTTCATTTAGTATTTTTTATTTTAGTTTTCTTCTTTAAATTTCGCTTGCTAAATTTACAACGCAAGGCACCCTGTTTGCGTATATTTTAGAATTTTAGAATTTTATGTTTATTGAATGTTAAAAAAATGATTTTCGAAAACACTCTCTTACAACTTTCTTTAATAAAAATACTTGCGCTACGACACTTCTCTATTTAAATTTTTTTTTTTCGAAACATAGACAAAGTAGTTATGGAACTGTTATGTCTAAAATTTGAAACAAAAATTGTTTTTAGTACGCATGGCTGGTAATTAGACATACCCGGCTTGCGCCACCTTTCGGAAGCGTTTTTGACAAAACTTTCTTACTTTCTTCTCAACTTTACTTCCTTAAACTTACCTTAATTTAAATAGTTCTTTTTGAATAGGTACACTGGTACACGGTACTTAAGAAAGTCGACACTTTTTTAAATATTTTAAGTCACCATTCAGCTTTCTGCTTCACTCAAACTGAGCTACAGACAGTTGACAGCTGAACAAATTGTATCAAGTTGGCAGTTATCAGCAACGAGTACGCACTTCGGAATCATTGTGAGTCGTTCTGTCTGTTCGAGCGGAACGAAAGAAAATTCGGCAAAGTGCACGTGAACAAAGCGACAAAGATTTTCTCAGGAAATTCGCAAATGGTTGGATGAAAATTCCGAAAGAGTGAGTTTTATTTACACAATAAAACTTCTCGATCTATTCAACTTCAATTTTATTTATTTAATACCGTTCACCTTTCCAAATTCCAAATTCACAATTACGACCACGGTTGCCAGATTGGGCGCTTTGCCGTATTTTGGGCCATCTTTTTACTTAAAAAACTATAGAAATTTCTTCCATGGGCGCCCAACACAATTGGGCTACATATCGTTTTACAAATTGTGTGTTAATTTTGTTTGTTTTATTCTTTCACAAAACTAAAAAAAGAAATATTTTCGAACAAACCTGCACTTTCAAAACTTGGCAGCACTCTTGCAGTCAAATGACATCGAACAGTCGTTCAAGTTGCATGCACACCAATCCATTCTGCAGGCCTTTTGGTTTGACACAAGCCACAAAAGCCAATAGGAGAAAAACAGTCAAATAAAATCCAAGGCGTAGAAGTAAAAAAAAAAACGCGGTAAGAACAAGTCTGAAAAATACCAAAATTTTCAACGATTTTTGGGCTTCTTTCTGAGCAACGATATTGGGCTACATTTTTTAAAGGTTTGGGCGCTTAAAGCGAACTAGATTCTGGCAACCCTAATCACGACCGTAAGCGTTCAATCAGCAGCAGCACATAAAAACTCATAGGGGAATCAAGTGAATTTGAAACAGTGTATACGGGTCGGGTCGCGAGGGTGAATGTTTTGAAGCACTGTGCACATGTTGGTAAAAAAACGCACGTTTTCTCATATTATTCTGGAAGAAACGCGGGATTAACTGTGAGTAAAAATTGCACTCGTCAAGTTTAACGAACATCAGTTAAGGTATGATTGCACATGCACGGCCATTTTTTCGAGAGACATTTTAGAGACATTTAAGCTGGGATTCGTCATCGGTTATTTGCGAAAAAATGCCGATCACACGAAATGACTATCATGCTCATCATTTTTGTCCCAAAATTAAATGACGAAACCTGCGAAAAGAACGCGACCACATGGTAATTACATCAAAATGGCAAATGTCGAATTTCCTATTATTTAAATTTCGAGTCATTTATCTGTTTTGCGATCAGACGGCAATTACCAATGACAAAAATATAGCTACTGCCTGATCTATATCGCAACGTCCTTCGTATGTCAGCCAATCAATTCGATTATTTTTTTGAGGTTGGTGAAGCCACACATCGGAAAACACTGGCCACTTCTGAACGTTTTCGATCGCTGCGATTCCTTTTTCACTTATCGCAGCCCCAACGATAACGTGCATCATTCCGAAAGAGGTTATTAAGGTGTATGCTGTGTGTATTTGATAGTGCAGTTTGAAATGCGAGCAATTATTTAAGTCTTATTTTGTCAGTTTTTGAACTGAGCTATCCCAGAGGGCCCGTTGCTTTTGCACCGCCACAATCAAACGCGATTCCTCTTCGTCGCTCCACGAATGGCCAATTTTCCTATCCCGATTCTATTCTGTTTTCTACGTTTTACCTATTTTTTTTTTTTATTTTTTGTTCTTTGTGTCAAATTCACAACACAGTTGACGGCATTTTTCAAATTGTCGGCACTTGACGGCGACGGATCGTATTTAATTTCTCTCAATAGGTACCGAACAACCAAGTCACAACAAAACAAGTAAAAAACAATTTATTAATTAGTTACACGTCCTTTTGCCACTAGAAAAACACCAAATGAAAGCACAGATCGATCACACGATCACTTTTTCCCGCCATTGTAACGGCACAAAATTCATGCGATTTGGTCCGTCATTTTCCTAGTCATTTAAATGAATCCGAAAATATTGTCACAAAAATGCCGATCACACAGAATGACATATAAATTTAAATTAAAGTGGAAGGAAGGAAAATTTGAAAAATCCAGGATTTTTGTAATCCACTTATAGACCGACCTTTATTCACTGCAGCGGCCATAATATTCTATGAAATTTAGCGTATTTTCGTTGCGGAACTGACGGCTAAAACAAGAAACTATTGTAAATCGATTCCTGTTTTTTTTCTTAATTTTTACACAAACATTTTCTAAAAGCACACCTAAAATCTGACTGAAAATACTTCTACTTTTGTATGGCTATTTATATGATAGCTAAAATATTGATTTGTAGTGTGCCTATGATGTTTGATAAAAATGAACAGCAGATTACAGCAATCTATTGAATATAGATATAGGTACCAGGAACTAGGCTGTCCGTCAGTTAGAAGATTATCTACAGTTTGTGGTGACGCTTTTCTGGCTGTACATTTTTTTTTATCAAAAGATATTGTACAAAATTTCGAACTCGAGGTGTTAATCAATTCTGACAATAAACCTTAAAAAACCAAGCAATGCTTGCATCCCGAACAATACTTAGTTTGTAACTAATTGGTTGAGCAATAGTATTTTTCAAACCAAACATTGCAATACTTGCTGCACGGTTGTGTCTGCGTATTTTACAAAAACCCACTCTATGTTATATAAGTATTAGTATTCAAAACAGGATACCCTTCTTAGTTTTTCTCAAAAAGGTCGAACAAATCAGTTCATGATTTCTCAAAAATGACTACCTAAAAGCCGATCTGTGCTCATATAATAAAGTCAAACAAAAAAACAAACTTTAGTTTCAATTAACCGGGTTTTTCAGTTAAGCGGACCTCGGATATATTTTTTCAAAACCGCAATACCGCACTTCCATTAAAAATGCAATAGCAGCGACGCAAACTTATTCTTAGCAAATGTTACCAATTTTTTCTTTTTTTCCAACCATTATTATGCGCCGTACAATAATTTCAACCACTTGGAGTCTACACAATCAGAAAATCAAACACGTCCATCGGAACAGTCAGTTTATAAGTGCTGATAGAATTTTAAAAACAAATCTCTGAATTCTTACATACTATAAACTAGAAGACCATTAATACGAATAAAACAAAAAAAGAATGATGAAAATCGACCAGACGGTTTTCGAGTTATAACGTCATCGATTATAATTGAGCCGACTCGTAGTTTCAAATTGTGAAGCAGTAGGCCCAGAACATTCCAGAATATCCATCCGATGGTAAATTTGGCCATGAATCTGTTAATCCGAATTTTGCAACGTAGAATCCCGTGCCATTGTTAGAAAATGTGTGTTTGCTTGATGTATAAGAGAAAATATTGCTCTACAATTCGGCATGAAACCAGTTTTTTGAATGATTTTTGTTCCTAACAAAGTCATACGGAAAAAGTTGATGTACTGTCAAATGTACTTTAGAAAATCATCCGATTCAAATGGCTCCGCAGGTGCTAATTTCACTTTGCCACTTGCACAGCAATGGCCGGTCATTTCGGCTACCAATTATAGTCATCGCTCCAATATCGAAAATCGCATTACCATACCACCATATATTTCTGTTCGACCATACTGAAATACCAGTCGTTCAAATGTCGGCACCGACGCTCGTCTTGCCACTCTTTGTTTTGAACTTGTTCTCAGCAGCTGTACGATTTGACGCAGTTCTCATTACTTGCACTCTCAAATTGCATGCCTGTTGATCTGGTCTGGTCTTATGCCATGCGATGTCCCATTCTTCGCGTTCTTCTTCAGTTTAACTTCGTTGATATATTTTTTGTTGATGATATGCGCGCGTTCGTCTTCGTATTTAAAAAAAAAATCACTGAAATTTACTTTTCAACAAATTTTTTGTCCGCATTCAAGCATTTTACAAAATTTTTACCTTTTTTTTTATATATCTATATATATCTATATAAAAACTGTATAAAAGCAATGAAACTGTTGGAGAGATGTACAAAATTAAAAACAATCCATTACTGTCGAAAAACGTATAATCTTCTCTCTTATATAAAAATGAATGTCTGTTTGTATGTCATTTATAGAATCCTAAACTATGCATTTGATCATGTAATGATCCTTAGCAAAGTTGTTGTGCATGAGCCCGCGAAGGTTTTTGAGTTGGTACGACCAACTTGGGACAAAGGGGCGTGGCACCGCCCATACAAAAAAAAAATACATTGAAAACCTTAAATTTCGAAAGCCATTGAATCGATTGAGTTGAAATTTACACACAATCTTAGATATTGGCCCAGGAGTATATCTGTGAAGATTGGTCAAAATTGTACAGAGGGACGTGGCAATATATAATAGGAAGAATGGTTATTTTCTTAGTTTATTATTAGATTGGGACGTAAATATCTAAGAAGTAATGGTAGGTATTAGAAAGTGTTAAATAAAATTCACTTTTAGTTTTTAATGAGTTTTCCATTAAGTTAAACTTTCTTATTCAAGAACAGATCCTTGGTAGGTAATCTGCATTAATTCAAATCTATTGGCAACCAACTATCCAACTGAATTTGTAAACTCCTTGGATATGGCCGGCTTACCAGCACACAATTTACAACTCAAGGTTTCCTCGGTAGTCATCATGCTTCGAAATCTAAAACCAGCCAAAACTATGCAATGGAACGGGTTTGGTGATAGGAAAACTGATGATCAATGTGGTTTAAAGAAGGAAGTTCTCATTCCGAGGATACCGATGATCCCAACCGATATGCCCCTTCCCCTTGAGTTTAAACTAATTCAATTTCCGATTCGTCTTGTATTCACCCATTCACCATGACGATTAACAAATCACAAGTCCAATTGAGTGTTTGTGGTCTGAAATTAAAAAAATACATGTTTTTTCTCACAGTCAATTCTCAGAAAGGCTTCATTGCAAACAGTTCTCCAGAAAGATGATCCTACCAAAAGTTCATCCTTCGGACAATGGCTTAAGTATGATATTAAAACAATCTCCGTTGCAACTCTCAAAAATATCCTCAAGTGCATTGACAGGGGTTACTACAAACACACTCACCAAATCAAAGTCCCTTTGCCTCTAAATCATGTGCCTTTCATTTTGTGGTCATCCTTGCTCAACTGCAGTTAATTAGAATCAGTGCGGCTTCCGTCGTCGGCTCAAGCTTAAAGGGAGATTTTCAAAGCATTTTAATTAGCTGCACAGTATGCCAAGCAAATGAACTCTGCTTTCGTTACTTTTCCGCCATCTGACGCTGCAATTATACGGTGGCTAAGCAGAGCGTGGTTGTCACAGCAGGACTCACATATGGTGACCCCGAATATACAAGAAATAAAACAATCCCTACGCCAACCTAACCAACCAAACTTAATCTGCTGCCCAACTACTGTTGCAAATTGTACAATTTACTATTCCAGTAAGAACCAACACATCGTCATCAGTGCATAAACCGAGGACTAAACCAGTCGACAACTACTACTGCCAACGAGGATTTTCTATATACGCAAACACAATGCAAATGCGAAAGTGGGAATAAATTCAAAAAGGCTGCATCTCGTCTTTAGTTAAAATGAATAATTTTTTTTTTAAATTTATTCGCACGTTCATTTATCCTTTTGGAAATTTGTCCGCTCCACTGCATTCTACTGAGGTTTGCTGGTGTTTTTATGAATTTATTACAAAAAAAAAAAAAAAACAAAACAAAAAACAAAAAGTGCGCTCTCCTTTTGTTTCGATAAATTTTTGAAGCCCGTTCGACCGCCACATCTCCTGTGTTTTGCAATTTCTACTGTCGTGGTTTTGGCATACTAATAATTTACTTTTGGCTTGACGTGGCGCGCATTGAGAGAGATATGGGGAAAAAATGACGATGAAAAATATGAAACGAATGGCTGTCGACTGCAGTTCTGTATAGATGGCAACGACTGCACTTCCGCAAGGGATAACCACCGCACTGTTGCGTTTCGATTGGAGTTAATTTTGTGGTGGGCAGTTAGTTGAATGTGTGCAGTAACATGCTATATGGCTATTAGAGGGTTAAACCAGAATGTAATCGAATGGGGATACTGAAAAAGGGCAGGAAGATGGAGTTATTGATGTTTAGCTTAGGTGGGCTGAATATTTGATGGGAGGTTGACTTTTGTACAGACTTTTGGAGGAACATTTTATATTCGACGGATTTAAGGGGCTCATTCTGAACTTTAACAGTCTTGTAGAGCTATCGGGATTCAACAAGACCGCTGTTCAGCTGTATTTACAATAATTCAGAGACTAGTGTGCATTGGGCCCTCTTCGTCGTTTAACAATGTGCCGAATATCCTAATAATCCAAGGTCAAGTCGTATTTCTATATCCTCAATGCAGACTCGAATATCCTTAAAGGTCCAAGCCGAAGCCGTGTTTGTAAATCCTCCCTGTAGAATGCGAATATCCTAAAAGGTCAAGCCGAGGCCGTGTTTCTATATCCTCCATGCAGACTCCAAATATCCTAAAAAGTCCAAGCCGAAGCCGTTTTCTATATGCTCCATTCAGACTGCGAATGTGCTAAAAGATCCAAGCCGAAGTCGTATTTCTATATCCTCCATGCAGACTCCAAATATCCTAAAAGGTTCAAACCGAAGCCGTATTCCTTTATCCTCCATGCAGACTATGAATCTCCCACAAGCTTGCCTTGTCATCCCTAGAGATCTTCTTGTCTTGATCTTTTGGTAAAATTCGCAAATATTGTTCCTCAAGTATTCCTAACCTTCCAATTTCATCGATTCAAGTTCTCAAGTTCTATTATCTTCTATCGAAGGTGGTGAAGATCTTGCAACGTCTTTTACTTATGTATAGCTTACAAGCTCCTTTTGATTTTCTCAGCGGTGGGTGACTTTTTTATGCGCGCTGTTTTGCTGAATGTGTCTACTGGCACTTGGTGTACAGGTACACCTAGTCCATAAAAATTGTGCGTCTGCAAAGACCCGAAACACCCTACAACGATTAGGAAGTCGGAACTGCCACACCTGCGTCACACGCTATTTTAGCTCCATCTACCGATAAACACTCGCAATAGGTGTGTATACCGATGGTTTTAAAAATACAGATGTAAGCGGTTTCATATTTAATTTTAAATTTAAACAAAATCACGTTCAATAAAAATTATCTCCAATAACCAAACATCGATACCAAAAACACATGTGGTTCTCTTCGCATCCATTTCAGACTGTTTTAACGAGTTTGCCTTTTGATATATCACGCCGCATCGTTTTATATGCTTGTTAAATGCTCGGGTGATTAATGAGACGAAATGCGTTCATAAATTGCATCTTTTATTAATTTGCTGTGGGCGGCTTGATTCGTAAGATATTTTTTTTTAACAGATTCCATGGAGCAAATGCAAGCCGTAGGGTGTTGGTCTGTCCTCCAAATATCCCATTATTATGAGGCAGTTTTATTGAAGCGGTGGCTGCGAAATGTTACTAAGCTCTTGGACACTAAAACTGGGTAAACCCTCCATCGACGCCCTTGAGGGAGGTCTCGAAGTGTAGTATTTGGGAACTGAGAATTTTTTTGAATTCCACCGGCTGGGTCTCTTGACAATCTCAAACGTACAGGTCAAATGAGTTGTGGCAACAAAAAAATGATACTAAGAGCTATTATAAAAAAAGAAGACATAATAATAAAAACTTAGTGGTATTTGGGCTTTTCAAATAGCAACATTTATCCACAGGTTTAAATGTTTACTCCCGCACGGCTCAAAGTGGACTAAAATCACTGAACTATCGTCCAAAGCGATTAGAATCAGAAGCGAAAATGGGATCACCTTGTGCGCTGTACCATAAAAGCCTTCAAACCCTCAGCAATGTCTCAAGGACCATTCAAAACATAAAGTATACCCTGTCTTCTAAACTACATAGTAAAAGACCGATTAAATTTGGAAAGAACTACCGCCATAAACGAAACACCCAACTGCAATCAGCAGCAATTTATATTGCTTGCACTCGAGGCACACAAGTGCATTACATAATGTGAAGCCGCCCGCCCCCAAAAACTTCATAACCACACATCATACTATCAACACAATCCACTGAGATGTGTCCCTAGGGAAATTGATTAAAAAAAAATATCCCCCCATCAAAAAATGTCTGTTACAACAGAAATAGTTCAAACTGCCATACACCATGAAGACTCCTCCGCCATTACTCACATATCAATCAATTTAACTGACAATTGAAATATGTATACACCATAATCGGCGCCATCATTTGATAGACTATAAAATTTCAATTCAGCCTGTCGAGTGTGCCCCCCCCCCCCCCCCCCCTATCTGCATGCAAAACAACAAATTACCATCGAACATTCTATTTGCACAAATATTACGCATACGCCCGAGTGCATATGGCATCGCATTCCATGAATTCCACTATCACAGCTGTAGATTGGGGAACGCTATTCGCCTCAATATTATGCTGATGGCGGGATTGAATGTTGGAAAACATTTCCGCAAATCGATAGATACATCGATTGCAAATTGAATTCAGTAGAAATATACAACAAATGCGAGTGATATTGTATTTTTAGGGTAGATTTCCAGGTAATCCTGGCTCTAACCAGAAGCCTCGCAAATATTACACAAAAATACAGTGAATCCCGGAAATGTAATGCAATTATGATATGTGGAATTATTGGAAGCAATTGTACAAATTTGTTGTGGGAAGCATCGGTGCAAATAGGCGTAGTTGGATTGGTATCTATTGTGAAATACGTTTGGGACGGGGCCAACTGGGACAGGCGTGAAATTTACAAAAACCCTGTATTAGGGAGAGAGGAGGAATTTTTTTAAATATTACATTTATCCACCCTTTTGTATTTGGTATATATATGAAAGTTGGGCTGCGATATTTTAGGTTTATAGAACAACTAGCTGCGAACTTTGTTTCGCCCATATTCGTTAATGTAATGAAAACAATAATACCGAGCATGCACAATGCATATGTCCTTTACGGTACCTACCTACACGATGTATAAAGCGGAAGGTCATACATTTGACTTTAGGAGAAACATGGGAATTCAAGATTGATTCGACAAAATTCCACCGATTATCCTTGAGACTTATTAATTGTCATAGCGTAATCGTTGGAATAGACCGACTAAAGCCTTGCTTCATAGAGGCAGAGGACAAACCGCGTACCGAACAAACCACTGAAATCGAGCCTGGGGACAGCAAGCCTGCCATCACCGATAACCACATCCCGGTAAATCAGGTCAGTCGTACCGGTCGCACCATTGTGTGCCCAAGCAGATATCGTTGAAGTAAGACCCTTTACATTCAACTGGCGGGGGAGTATTGTGGCTACACAAAGCTACCATACCGACGAAACACACTTACCGAACACAACCCATCGATGAAACAAGCGACTCACCGAACACAACCAAGCGACGAAACGAAAGACAAGGACAACAGCTGATACGGCGGGTGAGAATGAGACCAAGCATGGATTCGCTGTGAATTCCAAAAAGTGCGCGTTTTTCTTCGTGTGGCACTTGAAACATGAAGCATTCTTCGTTTATCCGTGAAAGGTGGTGGTGACTTGTTGGCCAAAGGTGTAAAGTTAACGTAGCGTAAATTAGTACATAAGTATTTTATAATTGTTAAATAAAACACAGAAAAGCAACTAAATTGTGTACTCTTTGAAGTCGTATCGTGATTCACGACGTACAACTGGTATTTTACGCTTACGCTTAAATACGAATGGCAAATCTTTCTGAATAAGCGGAATCCGCGGAATTAGAATGTTTTCCTTTGAATTTTTCACTCAAAATCGTCGCTTATTTCATGACATTTGATTTGAGATTCTTCACAATCAAATCAAACGCGATCAGTTATAAAATTTCGGTGGATTGAGGTTGTGCAAAATTATAACTGAGCCGACTTTCAATTTCAAATTGTGTAGCGGTAGCTTGGAACATCAAAATAATTTAAAAATTAAACATTTAAAATAATTTTTGTCGTATTGGAAGTGCCACTACCCGAATTTCTATTCAATCTTCTTCTTTTTTTTTAAATGCAAAGTTCCATCCCCAAGCCCATCCCCGTAAACTTGTATTTTAACGACAACAAGTAGCATATGTCCTTCCTTGGGTCAATCCGAATCCACCAAGCACGATCCATTCCCGAGTGATGAGTGCACATACGGATGTCAGTCTCTTTGACATATAGCAGTACCCACCATACTAAAATAGTGTCCTATCTATCCAACTGTAACGAACCATACAATAAATAGTCCTAACTTTCAAACTATAACCAACCATACACAGCCACAAAATTTCATTGAAATCGGTTGAGTGGTTTAGGAGGTCGACAACAACAAATTTACTCAAATTCATGTTTTTTTTCACGCACGCATAAGTTCCAGCGTAGGAACCGTAGGATCCGTACCCGACTGGAAATTCGAAAAAAATGATTTGACAAATCAAAAATTTATTTCTCATAAGACCAACAAAAAAATAAAAACATATTTTACAGTACAAATATATTTTTTTTGCACCGTTTTTTGTAAAGAAATTACACAAACATACGTTAAACAATTGCAACCAAACTTCACAAAAATCATATATAGACCAATACCAAAGATGTGTGAAACGTTTGTTAAAATCGGTAAAAGCGTTAAGGCGTGAATCGGCGACAAACGAACACAATTTTAAGGCTCAAATTTTAAATTGATAGATTTAAGTAAAAAGTTTAAAAATGTCTTTAGCTGAAATCACTTTTTGTGAGACTGTATGAATGTAGTTGCTCGATATTAAGTGATCGTCTTTTTTGGGTCAGTATCCTTTTTAAGAAACCAATATCTCCAAGCAAAACGATACCATAAATGCGTTCATCTTGTGTTGGGATCTTGGGACTCTGGTCGTTTTAAGCTTCATACTTCTTTTCGCTTTTCCACAGCGATAGGGTCTACTTCCCACAACCATTTCCTGCAGAGGCAATGGCAATGACTGTTGTTGAAGACTATATACAGCCGCATTTTTCTTTTGCTTTTAATGGGGTCCTAGCAGCTTTAAAGCGGATGAAGTCAGCAGCGAGGCTGGCTCCATATACATATCTAATATCAGAGAAGGACTGCACACTCAACTTCCACTGCTATATTAATAAAATGTTTCCCTTTCGAAAAGGGCTTAAAAAATCACAATCAGTACGTGGAATTTGGCCGGATCTATAGATGCCATAAGAACTCTAAGACTCGTTTCTAAAAATAGAAATAAAATTAGCCTCGATGAGAGCACAATAACAGGACAGTTTTTAAAAGGCAGGCATGCTAGAGGAATGAGATTACTTAGAACCTTATGACGACTTCTACAGGAGCTGTCTCACCCGCTTTACAACTGATTAGATTCTGCCACTTTATCCAGTGTAACTTATACTTCTTTGAAGATCTGAGCGGTTTGTCTCGCACTGATGTTGGATTTTTTGTTTCATAAGTTGGAGGGGAAATCTTGCATAAGAAACTGCTATGTAATAAGCAGTTATGTCAGATTCTTACTGACTATAGCCCGCTCTTCCTGCCCCTGTTTTATCAGTAAAATTGTTGCATAGCCTCTTGAACGTTATTAAAGGCGGGTGAGGATCTCCTTGGTCTCTTCTAGTGATTTGTCTGTGGTCCCGTTTGTGTTGACGGACTTTGGAGGAGGAGCGAACTCTACGAGCTGTACAGCGACATCGCCCGATCGTTAAAGTACGCATCAGACGTCTAAGATGGCTGGGACATGTAGAGCGAATGGACAGCAACGTTCCGGCCCGAAGAGTCTTCGTTTTTAACCCGGTGGTAAAACGCCGTAGAGGAAGACCGATCCTTAGGTGCTGCGAGGAAGTGAAAGGGGACCTCAATCAATTTAGAGGGAGCAACTTGTCGCAGTTACTGGAGAGGCATACCTACTGGTTGAGTCCCAGGTCCACTTCCGGACTGTACCGCCACCTAGGCAAGTATGTAAGCCTCAATGGTTTCATTGATCAATCCCAAGCAACGTCCTAAAGAGCGATCTAAAAGTGTCCTTCTAGACAGAGACCTAACCTAAAATATCCTTCAATCGAAGAGTTGTTTTATATTCTGTTGGGGTAGGTTAGGTATGTGGTTTGGCGTGGACTACTCCGTGCCATACTCAGGTCGATATTGATTCATTGTGGTACCCATTGGCCGCGAAAACTCCTCCTACACTCCATGGGTCCTTTAGGTTCGTAAAAAGGGGTATGAAATACGGCACTAGGCGCCATAAGGGCCCATCGTGATCCCTAGGGAACCGATTGCATTTAACCACAATGGAAGAAGGAAACCTAAACGTTATCACTTGAAAAACAATTAATCTCCTTACAGAAATTAAGTAGCCCTTCAAAGTTTGAGTGGTCTATCTCCTCTAGATGTTGGAAAAAGTAGGTACCTACCCAGGAACTTCCTTCGGTTGCGAGATATTGCTTCGCCTCCACCCAGTACGTGTGAGATATTTTCATCGGCTTGCAGGTCTTTTCGCATGTTTTCTTTGAAGAAATCGGCCTGAAAGGATTCGTACCACTATTCTGAGTTGTTCCCAACTTAGTTTTAAAATTTCCCTAGATCTCTTGATGTCGAGTTTTGGCCAAAGTGTCTTGGACATTTTATGCCCGGTGATGTTTGACCATACTTTAAATCGGCCTTCATTTCTGTTTAATTTTTGATTTAACCCTTTAGTATACCTACGTGGAGTTTCTTTAAATTGACTATAAAAATCTGTGAGGCACTTGCAGCTCTTTCCATCGATCAAATATTAATCCCCGCCAACCCAAAAACAAACTTAAAGTCTTAAAAGGAGTAGCTAGAGCCTTAAAAGCACACAACTCGCCAAAGTCATACAATACACACTTGAGTTCACTTAAGATCAATAGCAACCACCCACCATCCACTCTTTCTGACAGCACACACAAAACTTCCTTCCACAAAGCCCCTCTATGACAAAAAACAAATCCTAACCATTAACTAATTGGCCAGTATCCACTACCAAGAAGAAGGGGCCCCTACAGGCTACAACCCACTCCCTCTTACTATGTGACTCCACTGCTTCGATATGCCGATAAAACTAAGAACCAATTCGAGACTTGAAATTCAATATCTATTAAATGTGCGAATAATATTGTTCGACAATTCAAAACCTCTTCCCTAAAGCTGTCTGCTCTCACTTTAAAAATATCTTCAAAGCAAACCAACAGGCAAAAAGAAAACGAAACTTTTTCCAGCACACAAAAATTCACCCATATCGGTAAAAAAAAAGAAAGAAAGTAGAAAACAAAATTATATAGGAAAAACGAAAACTTTCCAACTTTCTTGCGACGAATTTCTACGACCAGTTCCAATGGGGGGGAAATAAAATTCAAAGGGAAAACTTCGATTCCCAAGTCCAATAAACTATGAAACTTTAGTTCATGATATATATTTTGCACATACACGAGTGTCTGATGTATTCGCACGATCCCTTTCCGACAGACAGGAACCATGAACAAGAACAAGAGACTCCCTTGCTCCTACGGGCAAATGACAATAACAATAAAAATGAAATTTCCCCAGTAATTGGAGTTCCTTTAAGTAAAATGTGAGCGCAATCACTTTAAATTGTCTAACTGTGCCAGTCGTGTGTTAAAGGACGACAACGACACGACGGAATTTGTAGAGGGCTCTGTGGACCCAAACAGAGAGAGAGCCGTAGCTACTCCGCATCAACGCCTAATGGGTGGCAATTTAAAATCGTCTACAAAAGTGATATATTGATGTGCGCTCCGTTTAAGCACCCACTCAGCTACCAGCAACTGGCACAGAGGTTGAAGAGATGAAGACTCTCATAAATTATTAAAAAAACAAAAAAACAACATCAACATCAACGCACCAGGCACAGAGAGTGTTTCGCTTGAAAATCACATTTTGGGGAAAGTTGCATAGCATCCATCAAAAATGCAATCTACCATAGCTTCCAGGGAAATAAGGTCGCCGCGTCTACCTATACCTAAGCAGTTTTTCTCTATCTTAGGTCAAAGAACTGTGGTTCCTTTGGGAGTTGGTAAGTGTTTTAAATTGGAAGTGCTGTGCGGTGGGAGAACTGCATTTAAAATGTTGCTTCGCCGACGTGACGAAGTTATAGTGCTTCTCATCTCAGCCTTGAAAGTAGAGTTTTCGAAATTCATTCTCCAAACTGCCCCCAGAAGGGGAAATAGTTTTTGAAGAGCTTATTAAAATTAGGACCGGAGGGGTTCGAAATGGGATCTTCTATACCCTCTGCAACTCCTTATGAACTGCACGACTGTTGCAGGTTTTAAATCGATCCAGTAGTTAAGATCGCTTTCATCGGCAGCGAAGATTCTTTGAAAGGAACTCCAAACGAGGACGAATTCACTCGTTAGCCATTTGCACGCACACCTTCCATTCATAACCAACTTTCAGTGGAAACTTTCTGACCCAGGTGGGCAGATTTCCCTCTTAAACCGGCAGTAAAACCACTTTCAAGTTCACATGACACGTCCAAAAGAACACGCTACACTTATTAGCAAAAAAGTAAACCCACTTTAACCCGAAATTTGCAAATCCCATCCATTTGTGCTTGTGACAACATTGGGCAGTCCATTCTGTCCAGTTCTTCACTAAATATGCTACCAAATGAATTTCGTTTTTATCACACAGTTGTATATGTATTGTACGTACGAGTCCAAACACATACTGCATGCAAAGCTCTATTTGTGTTGGCTCTGCATCTAATTACCACCTCAAAGGCAGAAGGCTTGGATAACCCTAATTCAAAGGCGTAGTAGACATATGTTCCCGCTGTCATTACTGTTGTTCTCTCAAGCGAAACGTTATTATCCTTAAACGTGACATCCCTAAAGCAAATATGTCCTCATTCCTTTGCAATCGACAGGAGGTAAGGAAAAAACAGCACCTCCCGAAAATAAAAGCCTCTCACAGCTCGATGGCTCTTTGCGAAAAGTTGGAGAACCCAAACTTTTTATTGCATTACAGGTCTACCGTGCACGTAGCAACTTTTGAAAGTTATTTTTTGTTTTGTTTTCCCGTAATATCCGTAACCAAATAACCCCCAATGGCAGAGGAAGTTTTTTTGTTTTTTTTAGTTCTCCCTCATTGAGGTACGATTGCCCTATATTTACATATTTTGCACGTAAAGAGTGGAAAATGCTTTCGACCACATTCATCATTACAAGCCAACAAACCGCAGTCCTACACAGTTCACGAATTGCCTCGATTGCAATTATATCGACCAATTTGGCCCAATTTGTGGATGTAGATTCACCAGCCAAGGGGAAAAAAACTCTGCGCGTTCCCCTTTTAAAGTAATCAAACTTTGTAATCACCTATTAATTTACTCACACCAAGTGGGCGGTATGGGGGTGTGTTGGGTGCCTCACCAAAATTGCATATCCTCCTCCAACTGCGGAGGAGCATTCATGTTACATTTTACGGAACGGAAATACCCCTTGAATTGGATTTTGGTTCGCAACGAAGGTAGGATACTATTAGCACACCAACGCACCAGGAGCATGCAATGATGCAAATAATAATGGGGAAGTGGTGGACTGTACCAGATACCTTTATCGAATTAACCGATTTGTAATTAAGAGGGAAGCGTTTGGCAATTTCCAACTGAGTGTTGGATTGCTCCGGGGCGGCGTTCTCCTGAAATTAGTACCACAATGGAGCGAGTTGCTAGCCTGGATATCCACTGGGATAGTATGCCAGCTGCTTCAGCTGCAGGTTCATTCACATCGTTGGTAGTATACAAAAAGCAGGGAAAAACCATGACCGGGATGGATGCAACTTCGTAGAGTCAACAGTGTGTTTATCAGGTGATTCAGAAATGTTGCTCAGATTGTTGTAAAATCGACTATAGTCATTTTAAAATTAAAAAAAAAATTAATTGGTAGATACCTATAAATACAATGATCTGTAAAAGGTTAAAAGTAACTACTAAAACAAGTTTTAAAACACAGCAAAAAAACCTCAAAAAACTTCACCAAAAATGCGCCAAGAATTTCAAAAAAAACCAAAATGCACCTGAAAATGATTCAAAGAACTTGCCAATGACCGCGTTAGCAAAATTTATAAATCAAGTACGAAAAATAGCAGCACGTAAAACTGCGCCTATAAGTAATAAAATTGTTTCATATAGATTCCTACGAAGCGCCAAAATCTCGCTCAAAAAATTTGTAAAACACGTCAAAGAGCTTGTCATAAAAGACACCGTAAAGCACTAAAAACTCCGCGAAAAGAACCTCGATTAACGTGTCTAAAGACGGCACTAGGAAAGATCGAAAACACTGTCAGAAATGCGCCAAATATCTGTCCCAAAATGCTTCGAACAATCCGCTCAGAAATAAAATAGAGTAACGTGCTAAAATAAAGCGTCAGAGACGCACAAAAAAAACAATGTTACCAGAATCAAATATATATAAAAAAAGTTTCAAGAATCGTCTACAAACACCTCGTCTACAGATAGGTCAATGTAGTAATCATGCTTTAAGATGCTTAAGATGGTTTTCTATAAAAAATCCAACAAAACCACGTTGAAAAGCTCTTTGAAAACCCATAACAAAATCGATAAAAAATAATTCAAAGAACTCTTCAAGAAATTCGTAGAAAACTAACACGTAAAGTGTCAAAATTCAATATATAAATGACACCAAACTTCGCGTCAAAAACCGTAACTATTTAGCTCAAAAACACGTATGTCATAAATTTAAAGAATTAAAAAAAAAAACAAGTAAAAAACGAGTTAAAATAAATTAAAGTAGAGCGAAATAACTTCTTTAAAAAAAACCTACAGAAAAGTGTCAAATTGCTCCGCAAGAAATCCAACAAAAACTGCTGCAAGAAAAATTTAAAACCCACATCAAAAAAGGTAAGAAAACACTTCAAAAAGGAATCAGCAAGAACAGTAACAAATGTCAGAAAAAAAATGTGCAAAAAGTTTGTCAAATGTTTCCACTTAAGTACTCAACAATCGGGCGTTAAAAGACGTGACAAAAAATGATAAAAGGTGATGTAAGATCAGCAATAAAATAGCCTTTAAAAATAAATAGTTGGCGCAACAGGTCCGGAGGGACCCTAGGCCTAGCTTCTCACAACTATTCGTTTTTTGAGTTTTTTTTTTCCAAAATAATAAAATAGCCTTTGCAAACACTTAAAAAACGTTTTAAATATCGGTCCTAAATAGAGGTTGCAATTAGTTCAAAAGATCATTAATTCAAAAGACGAAAGAAATCGCCAGAAATCGCTGGAAGAAATTTTCGAAGGAAACTTCAAAAAGTATTTCTGTAAACGCATCACGGAACTTGTTTCCAAACTCGTAAGGAAATCGAAGAAAAAGGTAAAAAAAAATACCTCATAATGTTTTACAAAACACGTCTCAATGATACGCGGAGCTTCAGTTTAAAACTTGACAGCTTTCAAATATTCAATCCAAAATTTTGTAAAAGAGCTGAAAAAGAAGCGCTCTAGGAACTAGTCGAAAACCACACAAAAACGTGCCAGAATTCATTACCAAAAAAACCCTTATAAATCCAGTGAAAAAGCAGGAGAAAAATGCCTACAAAAATATCGACAGAATGCCAGAACTCATTACCAAAAAAACCTATATAAATCTAGTCAAAAAGCGGGAGAAAAATGCCTACGAAAAAATCGACAACAAAGCGTCAAAACCAGTTACCACAAATGTTACAAAAACTGCGAACAGAAAAAGCTCATCAAAAAATCAAAATTACTGTCACTAAAATTTCCAGAAATACCGGCCCTAAATATAAGGCAAAACCAGCAGGAATAAACCAGTACTTCTAGTGCTATAAATGTCATAAAAAGCCCTAGAAAAACATCGACAAGGGCTGAGAATTAACTGCTAAAATAGGCCTGCTTTTTTTTCTTTAAACTTCGATCTCAGCAAAGCCAAGTTAAGTAAGATTTTCAGCACGCAATTACAACAAGTACTGTAAGTTCTCGTTGTCAAGATCGAAGCTAAAAAAAAAACACGCCTAATATATTTGTGCCAGGATGAGTGTCAACTGTCAACTATGTAGCAACTGATCTGTGCAAAGATTGTGAATATATCTAAGTTTCGGTTTCATCTTCTTTGTGAGTGTCCGGCCCTAGCCAAAACCAGACGCAGTGCAAAAGGTCACCCTTTTTATGATGACCTTTCGGCCATCCAAAGTAGGTATCATTTCAACAAGATCATACAATTTCTCAATTCCACAGGCTGGTTTTGAGCTCCCTTAACTTCCTTCTGCTCCTTTTTCTTCAGGCTCCGTTAGTTGTGGTCTCAAAACGGCGCTCAATGCGGTATTTGTGTTTTCCTTCGCCAGAAGACGGGAATACATCCACTTAAACCAACCAACCAACCTTAGTTTCGTATTGTTATTGTTAATATTGGCTTAATGCCCTGTTTCATTAAGTCTTCCCGCTTTGACCTCTATCGAATTCTTCTTTTTAAATTTTATTTTAAATTTTAACAGTCAAGTTTGACCGGCTAAACCACTTCCTAATATTTTCCACTTAAGCAATTGACAATGAATATCATTTGCCACAGAATTGTGACTTTCATTTGCCTTCGACAATTACACTGCCTTCAAAATCTGTCAATAAAAAAACAATCGCCGAAAACAAACAGTCCTCTCTTCTCGAACACACTGTATACACAGGTAAGCTCTAGCACTAAAATAAATACGAGTCGATGATATTTGGCCGTTTCTGGGGATCTCGCTATATCGGTCCGAACTCGCTGTTCGTCCGTATTGTTGATTTTTTGATTGCAAAATTTTCAACCGCAAAATTCATCCCCGACAATAGCCCCCTCCCCTTGTAACCACTTATGTACGTGTGCATCGCTTCAGAATGCACCACTGCCACGCAGCTTTCACCAGTAGATCGACCCATAGTGGCAATTATCCTGCACTCCTTTAATCGGTATCAAAAACAAAGACTACGTACATAGATAGGTTCGAGAGTCGATTTAACACTATTAATTGGCTTCGCGTGCATAATTTCGACTAATTCAGCGAATGTTGCTAATTAATGAATCCACCTAGAGGGCTCCGTACTATACTATGCTTCTAAAGTGGTTTGTGTTAAATCCGTCCCATTTGGATTTGTATAGGTTTTCCACCATTTGTGGTGGTACTTACATCGCAGTGAGGCTTTCAATTGGAAAATATTCCGCCTGCGGGTACTGTATAATAAAGCACTGGCGGGGTGGAATTTTGCAGAAAACGTTAAATCATTCAAATTGCAAAAGTTTCATTACATTAATTTGTGGATTTACATCAATTTACTTTTGTGAATTGTTCTCATCAAAGTAGATAGTTGCGCGGATAGGGAGAGGGAAGCCCGTTAATATAAATTTTGGTGTCCGTTTTGCCAGAAATAATAATTCAAATTAATTGTGTGTAATATTTCCTGGTTACACGCGCAAGTGAAATCATGCCAACACCCAACTTCATATACAATGGACAAAAGATGGCGGAGGGCATAACAAACCTTAGGTGTGTGGAGTTTGGAGTGGAGGCTAAAACGGCTAAAACGCCTGCATATGGAGATTAATTGAATTATCTCCAGTGCTAAAAGGTTTTTAATTTTAACTAATTCAATGTATGAACCTAATTTAAAATGCGCAGCCAGTGTGTATATGTATGTGCTACCTAACCTAGTTTGATTTTAATAAAATATTTCTTTACACTGAACAATTGGAAAAGACTGGTAGCAGTTTCTTATGATAAAGTAGCATGTTTAAAAATTTGCTGTAAGGCTGCTTCCACATCGGATGAAACAAAAAGCCTTAGACAAACAAAACTGTTTTTCTGTGTGTTTCTGGAATTTAAATACACACATTAAAATACGTGCGCCAACACTAAACTAGGCAAAACAAACCAAGAAAAAAAAAGGCGTTTTGTTCCATCCGGTGTGGAAGCTCCCTAAGGCAGATAAATTCATTTTGGACCACCTACACCTTAAAATTTCGTAGTACATACTAATACGAGTACAAAAGGGATGGGTCCGTGGAACTTATTAAAGAAAATGTCCACCACTCTTTTTTTTTACAAAGCAAAAGCAAAACCTGGTGTTTGCAATATGAAAGTTATCAATTTTGAAGTGACTGACGTATATTCTCTTGGGCGATCGCAAATTGTCAAAAACATGTGTTCAGTCATTTTAATCCAATAAAATAAAACACTAAGCTTGTTGACGTTCTTGAGATCTTCAAACAAGAAGTTCCGCAATTTATTGCGTACAATAAATTATTTTAGCAAAAAGTTTCGAAATTCCTCATAACATCCCTGTTGATTTAATAAAATTGTAAAATCTGTTTTACGTAGATTTGAATACGTAAACTATCCTACCACCCTATCCGTACGGACTTCCCAGCAAATATAGGACTTAACACGGAGCAGTATTATAGTTCTTATTTCATTGAAATCGGACAGCTTATTTAGAACATATACGAATTTTAAAAAGAGTTCTGAAATAGGGCAGATGTCATTATCGGTCGTTTTTCGTCGCAACTTTGCGACGCTGCATGCGATCTAGTTTTACTTCGCTTTGAAGCAAACATTACAGTTTTACATAAACTAGAGTTCGCCCAATGGTAGAAATTCTAAAAATTTAGTAACCTGGCTTTTACACAACATATTGAAAAATAAATAACAGACAGCATTGCATATTTGAATAATCTTCCCAAAAAAATCAAGCGAATATGTTTTATTTAAGGCAGTGAAAGTTGTTCTTAAATATTTGACTTCGCCTATTTTTATCATACAAGATGTCAGATGTCAGATCAGAGGTATAAATCTAGGTAAATAAATAAGATGGGACTACAGGTCCGTATAGGTACCCCTGGGCTTACCTTCTCGCAACTATTGAGTGAGTTTTTATTTTCGCAGCGAATGGAGGGACCTAAAACATTTTACTACTTTGCAACGGTGGAATTGGGAAGCTCTTTCATGACAATCATACTCTCGGATATTTGTCCGACATTCGCGACAGGTGGCGCAGTGAAAAAAACCTTGAAATGTATTTTTTTTTGTCACTCTAATGCTATGTTTCCACCGGACACAAATGCCGAGATTAAACAAAAGAGGTTTAAAATTAATCCTGAAGTGTTTCCACCAAATAAAAGAAGATTAACGTGACGCATTCTCTCTACCTCTGAGAAAAGATGACGCTTCACGATACAGAGAGGAGAGTGACATTTGTCCATTTTTGACGTCTTAATTTTCATTTCTTTCAAATGCAGCTTTGTTTGCTTGTTTTTTTTTTCTTGACATCTTGAGCTGTGGAAAGTGTGTTCACAAACCAGACTGATAATAGTTGATAATAGAGATTTGTTTCTAATCTCCCTTTTATGAGATTAACTTTTGTATGATAAATCCCGAGATTTATGCGGGATTTACGGAATTGTTTCTAAATCTAATCTCCGGTGGAAACGTAGCAAGAGACCGGTTTGTTATTGAAACGACTTACAACTATCTAAATTAATACCTAATGTGCTAATTTTTGCTTGACATACTGTCACATAAAATCCTATGTGAAACTGGGGTCTCCCCCAGTTTAGTTTAGTTAGTCTGACAGCTGTCTGACTACATGTATCACGGATTTGATTGTCTAAAATCGGTCATATGAGCAGCTGTTTCAGTTGACGTTTATGGAGGGGTAGCCGACGAATCTAGTCAAGAAATTCGTGACTGCATACTTAGTTGACAGTTCGGTTATGTGGCTGAAGAAAAAAAAATGACCAATCTAGTTTTTGCGTTCAACTTACATCTTCTCCAGACCAATCTAGTCGACGTAAGATAACTATATTCCTGAACGTGCCCACTTAAATCGCTATAAGTCTATTAGTAGGTATAAACGACTCTTAGTAGCTTTCTTTAAATTCGTGACAGAAAGTGACAGTAGAAATGAGAGTAACTTCATATGTCATCGATAAACGAACGATGCCATCTGTCATTTCAGATTGTGTTGCATATTACTGTCGTTGAATGCAGTAAGACGAATGAATTCAGCAAACCTGTTCGCAGCAACCCAAACCAATTAATGAGGTTTTTTCTTCCCACTCAACGAAGTCCGTTCGTCTAACTTATAAAGGACTGCAAATTGACAAGTGAATATCAGGAAAGATTTAGGCAAGCTTATTCGACCCCGCATCAAGTACTTGTGTTGAAGAGTATTCTCGAATCAATTTCTCGGAGTGTCAAGACATTGTCTCCACGTTGACCTTAAAACTGCTTTCTTTATACGGATAAAGGCTGCTTAGCGTTAAAGCTGTATGACTCGGGAATGTCTATGTACTTTAATAGCGTTCTGAATCATCCATTTGAAGACACAAAAGAGGCGATGTGAATTAGTGTAGATTACGAGTGATTCCGAACAAAACCAGGAGAAAGGCAAGACGCAGGACTCTTCGTTGAGCTCATATCCCTTTCTGGTAACTTCACTGAAGACTTCATCGGCTTTCTAGCTGGAGGTATTTTCGGAAGTCATTGTTTCTTCGTGTGTTGTAAGTCGAGTTCTTTTATTCTAATTTTTAAAGGAAAGGATTTAATCACACCCCAGGGCGGGGTATTTCTTTAATAAGGCTTACAGTAGAAGCATATTCTTGCTTATTTAGCATCCATATTTCTCAGGTCCGTTTTTTTTTATATATTGTAGAGTCCCATTTGAAGTGTTTCCCAAAAACTTAATTTCCTTCACACAATTCAGTAAAACTTCCATCCAGGACTTTGCTGAAAGCAGAACGTATCTGCCCAATAAACCAATCATCCCGCTCCCCCGCAAGTATAGCCCCCTTTCGATCCCTGGGATTTCAATTTCATATAGTTATCTTAGGCAATCGAAAACTTTGTTTAACAATCCATCAATCTCTTCAATTGCGATCTAATAAAAACAATATTATAATTCTATTTTTAAAAGGTCAAGTTCCCTTTTTTAAAGACCAACTTTTTCCACCAGCTGGATAGAGAAAAATCCCTCGTCCCTCTTCCTACCAGAGTCACATGAGCCATGAGTGTGCCTTCATTCATTCACCAGCATGTCCACAGAATTACAAAAGAAGTAAAAATTTCATTAAAATTTCACTGTGCAGTTGGCACTTGTCCTTCGAAGCCTTGACTTAGAAACAAGTCGACACAGAAAAACGCATTGTCACACCAAGTGCACTCATGCCTGGCTCACGTCAATCTCAACCTAAATGTGTGTAATACAATTAAAATGTATGCAATTGAATTAAGCTATTACGACTTAATTCGGCTCTCTGAGTGTAACAATACGTATGAATGTTCGGATTATAATTCACGTGGACTACGATGAGTGGCTGGTCTACTGGTGGTGGTGTTTATCAGACAACTGTTTGGCAAATCCAATTTGTGAGGGAAAATTATATCTGTAGCCTTAAATCGGAGTATGCATCATAAGCGCTTAATGGAATGCATGCTAAATGGACGTTAAGTAATTAAGATGAAATTGCTATATCTAGTCGCATTGATGCTACTATGGTATTATTATCCAGGATCATACCTATATGCATGCAGCACATGCAGTTGGCTGAGGGTGACTCTGACTGATGTCTGTCTCTCCTCGAAAGCCGATTGTTAAATTTTAATGTGCGTTTCGTTTAAGGACCTTTATAGTAAAGGATGCACAGGAGTTGTCCATTAAGGAAAATTGTATTCCATCAACTAGGTGGATAGGTATACTCCTACTGGCTTGTCGTAATGATAATTCATAGATGATGCATCCTCATTGTGCGCCCTATTAAATTCAAAATCAGTTCAATGTTCAAGTCATTTTAGTTTGCTCTCCTTTGCTCTGGGGTAAGCGAAAAGGATAAGAGAATGCTGATGCTGATGAATATTTAATGTGCACTGCACCGTGCTCTGTGTGAGTGCCATAGATCCTTGAAGGATGGGCATGGTTAAAAATGCACGAACTACGGTAAGAGATTTTCGTCTTCGCGCACGCTATATTGGACACTAATGTGAGCAAAGGACATTGAAAATATTAATATTCAACCTTAATAGTGGAAAAGGATGTAAAAAATGAAATTTTTCTTACTCCAGATGGGTTTTTGTTTAACGTAAATGCACAGCATTTTAGAACACCTGTTCAAGTAGGGGTGAAGATTTAGAAAACTCTTGCACCAAAACTGGGTAAGGTAAGGTGGAGTAAGTGGGGCTTAAAAGATCTTCCACAAACGATAACGACTATTCCCAACCATAAAATGTTGCTTTTTCAAGAAAGACAAAAAATAAAGATACTCACCACACTAGGGTTAAAAAGAATTCCATAACAGGAAACATAAATCAGTCAGTCAGTCGCATAAATTACTACTGGTTAAAGGTGTTATGCAAGGAAAAGCAGCTTGTACTTCCAACATATCGTTAACCAAATAATTGGCAACTCTTATTTCTTCTCACATCGATTACGGCGTTATTTCCAAACTGAATTTTATGTACTATGGACCAAATTAAAACGTGCGTTTTAGGAGGTGAATTCTAATTATTTGATCACGACAACAATTAGTAAATCACATAGTACTTGATTAATATATTTACATAATTAAATTTAAATGAAAGACGAATGCGCTATGATCGAGAAACATTTTTCCACCGTTGAGTTTCGGCTTCAATATTGATCTTTTCCCTAGAACGCAATTAAATTTTGTCCGCTAGATTCTAGTAGTCCTCATTTAAACTGAGAATACACTCTTAAAAAAGCATTTTGCATCTCTATGCATACTTGTCACTGTTTTTCTCAGAAAATTTCACTGACTTACACAAACTTTTAATTCAGCTTCTGACCTTCCAACTTACACGCGACTAAAACCAACAGATGAGCTCTAAAGTACTAAAAACTTTATATCCGATTAAAAACGCAGTGATTTAACCATTATAAAAAGGTAGTAGAATACCGGCGACCAATTCTGTCATTTTGAAATATATAGAAGACATGTTTGTCGAGTGGATTTTTTTTTTGATCTTGTAACGCAATTACCCCACTTTACCCTTTTTTTATCTTTTTGACCAATGTCAACCAGTGTTGGTACAATGTTCAGCTAACTCAAATTTAATACATTATCCACTGTTTGAGTTATATAGATGATGCAACATATTTACTCTGTCACCACACATATTTTTTTTGACATAAAAGGAAGATGTTTATAGAGCAGTTCATTTTTCTAAAAATTGTAAGTTACGCGATGTCTCCATTTTTGTATATTTATTTAACAATTTATGTTTCCTAATAAAGAACCCCTGAAGAAGGCAGCAATCCCTGCCGAAACGTCGGGAAAAACAATGAACTAATGTAGTTTCATTCACACACCTATGACCAAAAAAGCCGACGGGAAAACCATTTCCACAAACTACACATAAAAGGAAGATATCTTGATTATAATGATATTCTACTACAGAAAAATTTTACAATCACTTTCGCACTTTCGCAAAAACTGAAAGAAATCATGTGAAGGCAAATATTTTCTTCAGTTTTTGTTTTTGTTTTTTTCTTCCCCTATTAGCAAAGAATGTTTAGAAGCAGTGCGGCCAAAAATCAGTGGGGATGTTCAAAATTCTCAAATGACAGCTGCCCGACTTGATGTGTTTTAGTTTTTATTGGTCTAGATTTCGTTTTCTTCTCCCTTTTCGCAACTGTTTAAGAAACAGTGCGGCCAAAATTCAGTGGGGATGTTCAAAATTCTCAAATGACAACTGCCCGACTTGATGTGTTCTAGTTTTTATTGGTCTAGAATTCGTTTTCGTTCTTCCTTTTCGCAAACGTTTAAGAAGCAGTGCGGCCAAAAATCAGTGGGTATGTTCAAAATTCTCAAATGACAGCTGCCCGACTTGATGTGTTCTAGTTTTTATTGGTCTAGATTTAGTTTCTTTCTTTCGCAAACGTTTAAAGCAGTGCGGCCACTAATCAGTGGGGATGTTCAAAATTCTCAAGTGACAGCTGCCCGAATTGATGTGTTTTAGTTTTTATTGGTCTAGATATAGTTTCTTTCTTTCGCAAACGTTTAAAGCAGTGCGGCCACTAATCAGTGGGGATGTTCAAAATTCTCAAATGACAGCTGCCCGACTTGATGTGTTTTAGTTTTTATTGGTCTAGGTTTCGTTTTCTTCTCCCTTTTCGCAACTGTTTAAGAAGCAGTGCGGCCAAAATTCAGTGGGGATGTTCAAAATTCTCAAATGACAACTGCCCGACTTGATGCGTTCTAGTTTTTATTGGTCTAGATTTAGTTTCTTTCTTTCGCAAACGTTTAAAGCAGTGCGGCCACTAATCAGTGGAGATGTTCAAAATTCTCAAATGACAGCTATCCGACTTGATGTGTTTTAGTTTTTATTGGTCTAGATTTCGTTTTCTTCTCCCTTTCGCAACTGTTTAAGAATCAGTGCGGCCACAATTCAGTGGGGATGTTCAAAATTCTCAAATGACAGCTTGATGTGTTTTAGTTTTTAGTTTTTATTAGCATAGATTGGCCACGTGAACAGTCTTTTTTATTTATGGAGGAGTAGTCGAAAAAATCTAGTCAGGAATTTAGTGGCTGAGTACTAAGTGGATAGTTCGTATATTTAGCTGACATAGGAAAAGTGACATTAACGACAAATTTAGTTTGTACGTTCAGTCCAGTTCAGATAAAACAAGTCGACTTAAGACAAATAGATTTTTGAACGTACCTAGTGTTTGTTTTAAAATCATTTTCATTTTTGGTTTTTGACAGCACAACTTGAATGTTGGTTTATCCATTTCTGGTTCTGTCAAACAAGCATACGCACCCAACAAAAGACATATATACTATACACCCTCATTGACTTCTTTAACCCAAGGCCTAATAATTAAAAAAACAAAGGCAAAGCTACAAACGCACGGCCAGTAACACCAGACCATTAAGTGCCTGCTAAATAACTGTTCCATTGGACGCAAACAATAAACCCTCTTTGAAAAAAACATTCTCCTACTCTTGCACTCCACCTGCAGCCATCCCATATCCCCATTCGATATATATTGCATTTTTTTTAAATTAAATTGCACTGTTCAACATCTGAATTAGAGTATATTGGCTTATAGTGTTAACGTGTTTGTTTGCCATCCATGCGAGCCAATTTAAATGTAATCTCCATTCCGGATTACTTTTTTTATTTGCCCAGCAAATAACAGATAAAAATAAGATAAATACAAATAAAAACTAAAACCAACAACTGAGCCTGGGTGGCTTTATATTTTTATTTACAAAATAAAAACAAACAAAAAAAAAAATTAACCTGCAAATAAAAATCCACCTAACGAACATTTGAATTTGAATATTCTAGCTGCATCGCACGAAATGCAATCTCAGTGTCGCCGTGAAAATTGTCAGGTTCTCTGATCGACTATAGAATTTATGTAAATAAATATTTTATTCATTGCATTGCAAAAAAAAAAAAATATAACAAAAATCGATTGGCAGTGACAGCGACCAGCAGTCATCTTAATTTAATTACAAGGATTTTTTTCCATCTGTTCCTTGTTTGAAATAAATATCCTTGTAAATTGCAATGTTGACATAGTCGCGTTTAATCAATAAGCAACTCGCTATAGTAGTCGAAAAAAAAAAAAAAAAATAAATCACTCGAAATTGGCCATCAATTTGAGAAGGGTTGGTTAAATCTGTGTCGGCTGTTGTTTGAATTATGGCAATTATTACGGGGAGGCAGTATTGAGTTTCAATAGCTGTTCTTTACTGTGTGTAGGGTTTCAATTTCCAATGGCAATTGTGGCGGCAATACTGCGAATTGCCACTTTGATGGAGGCCAAATTAAATTAGGTAGATAGTCCTTGTTTGGACATTGTGCAATTTGAAAGTTGGTTTCACTTATTTTAATTCCCGCATCGCTGGTTTGTTTTCTATAGGTTAAGTTACTGACATTTTAGTGATGACCGATTTGGAATAATTTAAGTTCATCTGGAGTTTTAAAAGTTATTCCTAATAGTGGCAGCCTTGCTGTCGAATTGACTAAAATCTCTTCAGAATCATGTGCCAAACTATGTGAATTAGCATACGAATTAGAGATCAATACACTGGAGATGGTCACAGGCTATCCTGTCGAACATTGCATGTGGAACTAATTTAAGCCATAACGCCCCATTTGTTTATTCAAGTTTACGATTATTAAACAAATTTTTGGGCTCACCTTCGAGCTATTTTTGTGGGGTTGAGCAACATCTTAGTCTTGAACGCGTGGATAGCTCCATTAAACATAACCAACTCTTTCAATTGTTTAATAGCCTCTTGTTGAGCAATGCGTTGAGCAACGATTGATCCGACTGTGTCTCGAAAATACCGCCGGTTGATTTGAGAGGACAGTTTTTTTTTGTGATTCTCACCTTAGTCTAGGTATAGTATATTAAGGGACCAAGGAGACGAGGATTCAGTAAATGCAGCACCTCTGAGGGACATGAAAATTCTTAAGACTTCAGGCTCAGACGACAAATTCATCTCTAATTTCGAGTAAATATAACGCGTTTGCAGTGCGACGTCTAAAATGATAGCTAGCTCTGGCTTATGACTGCAAACCTATTTTTGGTTGACCTCCAAATTATAAAAGCTAATTCAACCATTTGAAGGTTAAATTCGATCGTTCAGCTGCTGAATCACTGCACTCACAAGCTCTGCACTGTTACTACCTCCAACACAAGACTGCGGTACAAGAAGAAGATGACCGCAAAACAAATTTGCATAGTCACCTCCCATCCCACATTCCCTACCACTCCTATATACTGTCTATCTCCACAAGCAACTCAAGTTCCATGTTACACTAAACATAATCAAATGCAATCTCGGCCCGAGCGATTAATCAATTAGATTGTGTCATCCACCTGTTCCGCTTTCCAATCTGCTAAGTTATGGATTTTCAGCAGTCCTTAATAATTTATGTGCGCCCAGGTGCTGCTTCTTCTAAAAAAGAAACGCGCATTCAGCGTAAATCTCAATCCCCTTTACCGCAACAAAAAAAAAAAAAAAAAAAAAGCCAACAAAAGTATATCAACAACTCCGCAGGATACCCAAGTATATACTGCAGGCAGACCCCACCTCTATACGACATGCAACTCATAGTGACCTCCAATAACCAACCTCAACCGAGTTCCATCTACTTATCCTTATATACTTGTACAGGTACACCCCAGTGACTAGGGTTTCCCTCTATCACGAGGAAGCGTCAAACTCCTGCTTCTATGTGATGACGCGTGTATAGCAAATATCCCATGCTGATATTTGCTTCCTGCTGCCATCAGTGGCATGGCCGTACACACTGTTGTTCCAGTCATATGCAAAGTGATTAATGATTTTGGTGGGAATAGTGAGAATCAGGTATTATAAATGGTCCTGCAGTGGGTCGTGCATTATGGGAATTAAAAATAATATAACGCGTTCGCTCGGGGAATGACAAGGATGCTTTGCAAACTGTGAACTAACCGACATTTATGTGCGGCACATGATAATGATGACGACGCTATCATGATGGCAGCGGTATAGAAGCAGACGACCCAGCTACAGTCTTTCGACTTCCGGTTTTCCTACGATAAATAAAAATAAGAAGAATACCACCTCCTGACCCGGTTTCAATGACTTGGCACGGTTGGTGGCAGTTTGGTCGCACAAGGTGTACAATAACAAAAAAATAAATTATCCGACAAAGGTGAGTATAGCACCGGACTTGGTGTGGGTATCTTGAAAGGATAATTAAATTGAAATAGGAAGAAGGACATACCTACAACCTGTTACGTAGATTGCTTCTTTGAGCTCGTGAAAATGACTTTTTCCTTCGTGCTTTTTTTTCTCTTTCATTGTTATAATAATTGCCAAAGGCGTGTGTTGGAGCGACGAAATTCTTAGTGTTCCATTTTCATTGCTGCTGGGTAGCAATGGTATTTATGAGCGATTTTTTTTTTGCTGCTGAATATTTAATGCAGGTATCGGTTTTTGAAGAGGGTTCTTCATTGTGCCGAACATAAAGAGATGATTAAGCTGTGTCGTGGGAAGCGTGACATTCAGGCGAGGTTGACGTTGCGAATTTTATCGGCACACCAAATTGTTAAACAAATTAAAAAAGGGACTACCAATGGAAAGGTGTGTAATGAAGTAGAAGCGGGTATTTTTTGTTGGTGTTTACAAAAGTGGAAATGCGAGAAAGCTTAGGTTGCCTTTTGTTAGCTTTAGAGTGATGACCAAAATTGTATTACTGCGGAAAGTTATAGTTCGTTTTTTTCGATATCCTCCACGTGCTATACAAATTTAAGTTTCGTCTTTAAATTTAGAGAAGTTCACAATAAAAAAATGTGCATGACCAAGATATATCTATTTTGAATAATTAAATTTTAAGTCGAAACTTCTAAAGTCACTCAAAGATTCTACCGAAATAGCAAATAACAAATTATAGTCTCGACTTTAAATTTACGGATGTTCACAATAACAAAATTTCCATGAAAAATATATTGCTATTTTGAATAACTAAAATTTTAAGTAGAAACTCCTAAGGTAAGTCAAAGATTCTACCGAAAACCCGTAAAGGCGTTAGAAAGACTGCGCCGTACTAATAAAAAATTATAGTCTCGACTTTAAATTTACGGATGTTCATAATAACAAAATTTGCATGTAAAATATATGTCTATTTTGAATAACTAAAATTTTAAGTCGAAACTCCTAAAGTCACTCAAAGATTCTACCGAAAAACCGTAAAGGCGTTAGAAAGACTGCGCCTCGACTGTAAATTTATGGAAGTTCACAATGACAAAATTTCCATGAAAAATATATCGCTATTTTGAATAACTAAAATTTTAAGTCGAAACTCCTAAAGTCACTCAAAGATTCTACCGAAAACCCGTAAAGGCGTTAGAAAAACTGCGCCGTACTAATAACAAATTTTAGTTTCGACTGTAAATTTACGGAAGTTCACAATTACAAAATTTGCAAGCAAAATATATATCTATTTTGAATAATTAAATTTTAATTCCAAATTAAAAATGTTTATTGGTAAGACTCATTAGCTTGGCCTATAGAGCAGCAGGTCTTGTAAAGGGGAAAACTCACATTGTGACTACTTTTTCGATGTGAAAAATTCAGCACAGTTTATAGGGTGATTAAAAGTGAGTTCAACTTCTATAATTAGAAGTTTATTTTGATTTTGTACATGCCTTTTAAATTTCCCTGTCGGTAAAAGTCAACAATCTACAAAATCTTAAAGGTTGTCTTTTTGTGAGTGGATTTCAACATGCATCAAGCTGAAACTACTTAAGCAATTAATTTGTGTTTGTCAAAAGATCTTAGGCTTTGAAATGGAGCAGAATATTGTTTTTATTTTACCTCAATCGGTCTCAATGAGAAGATATTACGAATTTAGAATTCTCTGAAAGAGGATAGGAGAGATTTCGTGGTCAATCGGTTACGGTGCATACAGAATTCCGTCACTTACTTAGACTTATTTATTTCGCCTTGGTAAGGTTCAAACGATACCACAGACGGACATTTTAAATATTTTAAAGCGCAGCTTGGAATGATCATTGTGCAAGTTAAGTACATTCATCTGTCGATACCTTTGATGGACCTCTTACTAAGCGGAACATGTACCGTTTTGAAATTTTCCATAGGAAGCTGCCCACCGGTCCGAATAGCTACCTACTTTGTTTTTAAGAATCCAGAACGATTTAAAGATTTGCAAGGCTCTTACAGGACTTGTGAGCCCACTGTTTAGGTAGGCCAATATTGTAATGTTTTTAGTCTCGTCCGTTGTGCCAGTTCTCCTGGGAGACCGCACTGTGGCTGTCCAAATAATGCATTATAATTTACGGCCAGCCTAGGAGGCTTGGCGCTAGAAAGACTGAACTAAAATGTATTAAAATACAGTGATGCATTATTTGAAATGCCTTTTTTTGTTTTGAGGGCTATAAAAATGTCCTTTCCTCGCACGTTGAGCTTATTTTTAAATGCAAAATTCCCACAAAATGGGTATTTACCCACTATCTGGTATTACTGGGCCATACCGCATAGCTAAGATACTGCGGCCGTATTAACAAACAATTTTTTTTTTAAGTAATTTAACTAGCAGATGTCAGTGAGTTACAAGCTTTTGACGTAACTGCTGTGTAACCAGTTGGTTAATCTTACGTTAAATATCACTGAAAGTAAGAGGAAACTCAATATTATACAAAATTGATCAGGTATGCAAACTAAATTGGACGTTAACGTCACTTTTTCCACGTTCGGCAATGAATCGAAAAGTCAAATAAACACTCAGTACAAATAAATATTCTTGACAATATTATTTCTCGGCTTAAACTGTAACAAAAAAAAAAAAAAAAACTGTTCTCGCGACAAATCTAGGCCGATAAAAAATCAGACACATCATTGGCCAGCTGTCAGACTAAGTGAACTGGAATTGTGAACGTGCCCACTCAAAGTGGAAACGTGCTTCTCATATTTCCCGCTTTGGAATCTCATCTACTTCAATAAGACTGTTAGTACTTTGAAGTTTTGCAAAATTTGCTGGTCTATTTTGTGACAAATTTATATCTAGCTAAAAGTAGGCTTTACGATTTTTCTGACTGCTACGAAATTTTCTTCAAAACACTTCGCTTTTTTATGTCACATTAAGCTTGGACAATTTGAATGGAAAACGCTTCACTATTGGTTTGTTTCAGTTTTTGGATGTCGCTTATTCTTCGTTCAAAATTAGTTGCTACCTAGCGCTTAATATTGTGAACAAAAGAAATATTAAAAGATTACCAATGGACGTTCTACGTTAAAGAAGTAAAATAATTTTATTTTTAATAAGAAACAATTGTGATTTTGATTGTGATTGATGTGACTACCTGTTTCGTTCCACTGGGTTTGGGTCTAAACCTCAAAATAAAGGGTGTGGACACTTTCTAAAATATTAACGAAATGACGAAACAACTAAATGGGCAGTCCTTATTGTGCTATTCAAAAAAAAATGTATGAGCTACACGACTTTAGTACTCTTTTACTTTCTGTACTAAAAATAGAAAAATTCATAAAATTCTTTATCCTCATAATAGAGTGCTACTAAAACTCATTTCATCAAAATATTAACTCGCTTCTGAGCCCTTTGAAGCTCACTTTTGAATTCATTTGACTTTTGAATGACTTATCCCGAGTTGCCAAACCAACCGCGTCCTAAATAAATCAAAATTTCAGTAACAACTGATTTTTAAAGCATCTGGTAGAAGAAAAGTGAACTTTGCTACACATTCAGACATTAAATTTGCAAAAAAGCGCCATCCTCCCGCAAGTAAGGGCACATCCCGACCTTACGTTATTTAAGAAATTAAAAAAAAAATTCGTCAACTCATAAATTTGTTACTCCACATCCAAAGTTGCTCCACATATTGTACCAGAATGCAAAAAAAAAAAAAAAAAACATCCTCCTCGTATGCTGACGACCTACCTCAGCAAGGATACGTGTATTCCTTGAAAAAGGATGAAGATATTTTATATGTGTACCGCAGCATTTCCCATTAATAATGTAAACGCCACATTTTCCACGAAATTTAACCGAAAACATTCAAAGGGAACTTTATCCTTGGCTAGGAGAGAGTAAAGTAATTTGATGCCATCGTGAGTAGGAGTATACTCACTCGTTCATGTATATGGCGGATGCACAAAGTAAACGCCCAAAATATCCTTTGATTCCACTTAACAAATTTGTTTTTAAGAAAAACCCCAGTAATGGTGCAATTTAATATCGCCATCCTATTTCCGGGAATATTTTCTCAATTAATATGTGAAAAGTTTCCTGAAATTACATCCGTCACACGCGATCTTGAGGATTTGACGTCTTAATTGGGTTTAATTTCCTGCCAAGTCGCATTACAACACCAGCAACGGTTTCAAGTGACGATTTGTTACAGTAGCATTGTCTACCTATACGCGAGGATGGATACAAACAAGGACGACCACCTGTTAACGCCAATCGTCGCGCTAAGCTTGTGAAAACATAATAACAGGGCGCATATGTGCGTCTGGCGTTAGTTAAACATCCTTTGTGATTTTATTTCGCATTATGCAAATTTTATTCAACACAACTGGGGGGCACATTGACAGGACACCATATACGAGTACCCTGTATGCCGCACCACTTCGAAGCCCATTCACGTGCTGGTGTAAAAGACAGGAAGATAGTGAGAAAAAAATGTTAGCAAAGGGGATGGATAAAAATGTCAGCGCAAAAGCCGCTGAATATAATGAATGTGACATGTAAAAGGATAAAAACAAACGAGCGGCAGCTTCCTACCAAGCTTCATTCACGCATCGTTGTCTGTCAAAGTAAAAATTACAAGGAAGAAGAGGGAAGAAAAAAGGGAAACCCCTGAAGGAGTCAATCATATAGGAACGTTCTGACTTTGATTTTCGCTAACATAAATTAAATTACTGGGATTTTCGCTTCATCAGAGCCAAAGCCGATGATGATGATGATCACAATGACAGTGACAATGGTATTGACAAGGATGTGAGGGAGGATTTTTATTTTTCCCTATACCAAGCGAATGAATGTGCTGTTACACGTCGTTAATTTTAAGACCTTTAAGACCTTTGATGGTTTACATTCTCATTGACAATGAGAATGGGAATGTCAGTCAGCAATATAAATCGAAGGCTGCTAGGTTTTGAAATAGCCTTTGATATTGGTGAGACTGAAGCAGCAGATAAAGTCGCTAGGGAACTTGTGAATCTGTAGATCTATAGATTCTTCTATTCCTCCCAAAAATTATGACTTTTATAATCCAAAGGTTGCAAGAAGCTACATAGGTATGGGCTTTTATGTACAAACGTTGCGAGACCAATTTATGTATAATAAGAGCTGGGGGGCTTGTAGATCTTTAAGGTTTTAAAATTGTTGGTTTCTTCCATTCGTCCAAAAGGTTTAGACTCCCAAATAAAAAATGGACGGAAGCTAGGTCTAGAGCCCTCTTTAGACTTGAGATCGTCTTATACCTACTAAATGCTGGGAAGCTTGTAAATCTTTAGAGCTCTTAAATTGCATGTTAAATCCATTCATCTGAAAAGTGAAGGCTTCGACAAAGGAAGGGTTATGGCTTGTAGATCTTTAAGGCTTTTAAATTGAGATCGTTTTATACCTACTAAATGCGGGGAAGCTTGTAAATCCTTAGAACTTTTAAATTGCACTTTACATTCCTTCATCTGAAAAGTGAAGGCTTCGACAAAGGAAGAGTTATGGCCAGCTAGGTCTAAAATTATCGTTGCTGGATCTATTTATGACTATCAAGTATTGGAAGGTACATAGATCTATAGATCCTTCCATTCGTCACAAAAATTAGGATTTTGATAAAAGAATGGAAGTCTACGGTGTTCTTTGGACCGATTGCGAGACCTACTGACGTCTGTGAAGAGCTAAAACACTTGTGAATTTCTAGAGCTTGCAAATTGTAGGTCCCTCGCATTAGTTACGTAAATAGAAACTTCGACGAAGGTCTGGCTATCAAAATCTAGGTCTAGGGTCTTCTATGGATCTGCTGTGAACTCTTTCTTTTCTTTTCTTTTCGACTCAGAATTCTTTGCGAATGATTTGGGGTCTGTCAAAGTGTACAAATTTGGTCGGAAGCTAGATTTTTAGACATAAAACCTCACTGATATGGGTCTTTTAACTTTTAAACGTTTGAAAGAGGGTCTCGGGTGGCAATCAAGATCTTTAACGTCTTGAAAAGACTAATTCCTCTGTAGTTTCCTCTACGACAACGATGCAGAGGTTGTAGCTGCTTTAGGCGTACATTCGTTTGACCAAATTTGAGAAATGAGCTCGTACTCACGTCGTAAGAAGGTATCACACCTACTCTATGAAGTTTGGAAGGTAAATCGCTAGGCCCAGCAGTCTTCTTGATCTTAAGCTTGGATGCCCATACTTTACTCTATCAGATTTTGGCTTTTAAAGTCCAATTTGACAGGGTAGCCTGACAGCGGTATATTGAACTTCATCGCCGGTACATACCTATACCTACAGCCTTCTGAAGTTTACCAAAATAAAGACAAATAATTATTTTTGTCAACAAAAAACAAATATTAATCACAAGCTCATTTTATTTAAACAGAAATATCCACAGCCTTTGGCAAAGTCTATAAACGAAGTTTCATTAACATTACTTTCAAAGATCCTTTCAAAGTCCTGTTGGAAATATATCTTTCAGAATTTTCAATTAAACTCAAGTGGAAGGGAATATTTTTAATTAAATATCTAACTCAGTTGTCAAGTGATATCGGTTCGCAATACTTAAAATTTCTATTAGAACCCGTGCCCCCTGTCGTTTGAATGTTAGATGAGAATTGATTTTCAAAAATAAAGCCTACCTTTCCTTGAACAGAACCGGGGGAAAATGTGCGATCTTAAAGAATGTCAGTGTATTTCATTAATCTTCACAACTGGTGTCACCGCTTCATCAATAAATCATTGCTTCTTCGTCAGTTTTAAAGCTTTGATATCAAAGTGTCAATCTAATTGTCTTCGATGGCATTTTGTAAGGGAAAAGTGTTCCAAATATCTATAAGAGAGAAGGGGAGAAAAATCCTTACCAAGCAATTTTGTTTGACCCTCTTAATGTGTAATGTGATGTGCTGGGACTTGGCCTACACCATTCCTTGACCTATTTTCAGCTTGTTCATCTTTGGTAGAATCTTTTTTCCTTGACTTTTACTGCCGGGGAATTTTGCGACAGCTCATACGTATACTGACTAAGTGTGGGTGTCACTTCGGATAGGGTGTCAACTGAAGATCGTGGCTTTCAATACTTGAAATAATGTGTTCATTTAGAAATTCTATTTAATATAGCTTATTTAAAAAAAAAATTAGTGGACGCATCGCAGCGCTTAAATCTGAATGAAGTCGCCTTCCGCGTGTGGGCATCAAGAGCATGGTATAGAGTCGCCTAAAAGTCGCTTCATAGATGATAACAAGTTATTTTTAGTAAATTTTTATCGGAATATTCACTTATGAAAAAAAGAAGTAAAAACCGTCACCAAAAACCGAAAATATTCTTGTATTAAAAATGAGAAGAACACTAAAGCGCTGACTCAGCGAAAATAAGCGCTTGGTTTGCGTGAACACTGTCAGTCTGAATGCAAATCAGTGCAGTGGCGATGTTCTGATTTTGATAAACCTACGGGGGTGTAAAATGCTCCGTTAATAACCCATAAGACATATACTACTATAGTAAAACATTTACTGCATTTTCTCTGAATTTATTCAGTCAAGTTGCCGATTTTAGACGACCGCTAAAGAAAGTTTTGATTCAACATCAGCAATTTGTAGATTATTGGATTTAAGTTCCGGTGAAGAAGATTTCATTCGCCGATGAGTTCATCTGCGAATCGCTGGCGAAACTTTAAATTATATAAAATTACTGACGTCGTTTCGAATGTGGATTGAATAATCACCTGCGGTTTTAGTTCGTTCGCTTCGAGTTCCGCAGTAGAAGATTTCATTCGCCGACGAGTTCATCTGAGAATCGCTGGCGAAACTTTGCATTGTGTAAAATTGTTGACGTCGCTCGCGGCGAATGTCGATTGAATAATCACCTACGGTTTTAGTTCGTTCGCTTTGAGTTTCGGAGAAGAAAATTTCATTCGCCGACGAGTTTATCTGAGAATCGCTGGCGAAACTTTGAATTGTGTAAAGTTGCTGACGTCGCTCGCAGCGAATGTCGATTGAATAGTCACCTGCGGTTTTAGTTCGATCGCTTCGAGTTCCCCAGAAGAAGATTTCATTCGCCGACGAGCTCATCTGAGAATCGCTGAGGAAACTTTGAATTGTCTGACAATCATCGATGAAAGAATCGCCGGCGATTCGCCAAAACCCTTGGGAAAGAACAAAATGCGAATATCTATGGGAAGTTTATGCGAAGTTGAAATTTGCAGGGATGGTTGTGATTGAAATGATTTTGTATAGGTATCGAGTTTTTAACATTGAAGAAGACTCTCTTTATGAACATTAAATGATCCTTGGTCTCCAAACCGAAAGCGAGCTTGAAATTTAAACTGTAGGGCAGCCAAACCAATAAATAAACGCTTGAAATTTCAGCTTCAACTTCCTAGGCCTAACAGTCTGGGACCTATATTAAATCAAACAGAGGACTGGACACAAAGGACATAACCAAGCTCATTTTGATGCTCTTCCCCTATGTCATTAAAAAATCACGTCACGTTTCCTAAACTACACACCGTTGTCCACGATGCACTCGCTTATCCTATTTGATGAAAATTCCCCGACAAATGCGTTATTCAATCGACACCCTGTTCTCCACTCCAAGTGGTCTTTCTTCATTGTCAAACCCATCTTCCTTATCGAGAAGGAAAAAAAGAAGAAGGAAAACTATCAATTCCCATCATGGGATACTGCACTGCACTTAGGAGGACGTGCGGTGTTCAATTTTCAACTAAAATGGATATTTGATCCGCGCTGATGTGATGTGTCTTGGTATATCGGGTTAAGAGTTGCTCACTGATTGGGAACCTATGTTTTCCCCCTAAAGAGCATGGATTCGTCACAGACCCCACTCGCATCTGTGGAAGGGTCTTCCTTTTGTCTCCTCGTTCAAATATTCTTGGTTCGTCGGTCTCGTGTGTATACATAGTCACAGTCGTAGGGATAGTGGTGGATGGTGTTACATCCATCTTTGGAGAGAATCAAAGTGGATGGAGGATGGTCGCCGTCGCTATGTAACAGGTAAGTGATTTTTTGAGTTTCCATTCACCGCAAGTGAATTCGTTTAATTTTCTCAAATCGCCCCTTCTGGCCCTTTGCTCTGTTTTTATGACGATTAAATGGAAGAAAGTTTCATATTGGATCTATTCGGATGAAAGGGTTTGAACTGCCACAGTAAATGGATTTCGATTTTTTGATATGCAAGCCAGTAGGTATTGGAATTAGGTGAATGGAGACGAGATATTTATTGGATTAGGTGCTTACTGTGCATTTGCAGTTCAACAAGCAGAACAAATCGTTTGCCCTGATTCTGAAACTATCCGACATGGTAGAGGAAACTAATTTCCTGGCGTGCGAACATCGTATACCAACTCATATTACCTAATGGACAGACTCTGGGGTTGAGAAGTTTCCCATTTATATTTCAGTTAATGGATTTCTCTATTCGTTTTGTTTTTTTGTCGTTCAAGGATGTCCCTGTGAATGAGTGAATTGGCGTTTTCTTCTGGGCTAATTAAATCAGAAAGAGCGAGTGTGCAGACCCGGTGGCATTTGATTGGGGTAGGTATCTTGAATGGGGTTTTTATCTGTGAACTGCTTGAAGCTGGGTCATATTGTTTTGGGCCAACTCTGTCTCCTCAAATGATATACCCGAGTACTCATACACGTCTGCTCTATATATAGTCTATCTGCCCGAAGACTTAAGTAAATACTCCTCTATCTCGAGTTCAGTTATTTAAATTTTGTTTGTGACAGTTCGCTGAATTTTGCCGCATGTTAAGCTACAGGAATACTTCATATTTCTACACCACCGATCCTTTCCAAGAGTTTCCTTCGGGCAAGTTAAAAAAATATCTCCCCACCGCATGTGAAACCCAAAAGTATATTTTTAAAAAGTCCGTTTTTGACAGAACGAATTAATTTGAACTCAGTCAACCTTGTGCACATTTCCCGAGTGTATATGTACGTCCAGCCAAATCCAATTTGAGATATTTATTCGCTCCAAACTGAATGGAATTGAATTTCTTCGGTGCATGCAGTCACCAATTAGTTATTGATTTTCTATACCAGAATTCGACTCAGCAAATCTGAATGAATCTCTCTATTGCAGCATAAAACTACGAAATCCCGATCCAATTAGTTGGTTCCCTCTGCGTCTGGCATTTCGGCGACCGTTGTGATTGCAATCTTCATACGAAAAGATGTGCGCGATTTTTTTAATTAATTTTTATAACACAAATGGAACAGATACCTGCACCTTTACTAATAATAGCGATGTTCAATTTTTGATCCTTAAAATGTTCAGTCTGTTCCAGCAATTACCAACCCTATTGCGATGAACTAAACTCGTAATGTTTTAGAGGGAGAACGCGAATGGAACTGGTGGTGTACGAGCGACAACGGCAACCGACGACGACCACCCATGGCTGCAGTGTCGAGCTATACGCCAATAAATCCTTTATGATTTGTGTTGGTCAGCATTTGTCCACTTTATTGTTGTTTAATAGACTTCCGGACAATAACGAGACTAATACCCAAAAAGTCGGTACAGTGGTGGCATCAACAGCAACAGCAGCAGCACCATGGGCCAGTATCTCAGTATACTCGCGCAGGTGGACATCCATGGCCCATGATGGTAATGGCATCCATATCCAGATCCACTATGTGGGTTACTTCGCTATGCACATATTCTCTTACGACGAAAAATGAGCCAGATAGATAATATATGACCGCCAGCAATGATATGGTCAAATAGGTTTCCTGGCCATCGTTTTCGGCAATGCAAGCTTAGTAGTTGGGTGTATCTGTGAGTGGGTATATATGTAACGTATAATGGAATGCAGATCCTAGTGATTCCAGCCTAATGCGGAGTTTATTTGTCGGGTGGCTATTTGGGATTTGTGAACTGTGACCCAAAATGGCATCGCTTTTGGAATACATCCGCAATCCGCTGTGCCATGGTTTAGCTTGATCAGTGGTGGACTCCAAAGGACGGTGGATATATATAAAAGCGTGGGTATGCACTTTACTATTGCGATTGATTGTAAAACGCGCTAGAATATCCGCAGGGTGCTGCTCTAAATATAAATTCACTTCATCGAATTAGGTCGATAATGCAGATTAACTTATAGGTTAACATTTGCATAAATTGTAATGTATAAATGGTGATGGGTGAGAAAGAGATACTGTTGTTGGGAGAATGCGTAAAAAAATAGCATGACTCACAGTATCCCCCATTGAACTATATGTCAGCCTAACAATGAACTGCAGATTTTTGAAAGGTATTTTATTTTAGTGGGCAATTTTACGAATTGGCAACACTTTTTTCAGTTTGACAATTTTACAGCTGATAGCTGATTTGAGCTCAATTTGATTTGGATTTTTACCATGAATATAGAATTGGGATACCGAGCACGTAGCTCTTCGAAAGGCCGCCCGAGCTGCAGCAATACTGTCGCTTTTTCGTTTCATCAAACTATATGTTCTTACAGCTCAACAATGTGCCGCTTTACCTATTTTATCGGAGCTTGCAATTAAAGTCCAAGGAACGAAAAAAATGTACTCAAGCAACCTTGTATCGATTTATGTCGTTCTTTCGTTTCATCGGAGTTCGTAACTACTCAAAACGAGATATATATTCTACCGGAGTTGATTTAGCCATTTTGTGTCTCTTTTTCGTTTCATTGGAGCTCGGAATTATGTATTTTTCAACGACCTGTCATGTTTGCGCTTCTTCTAAGCCTAGAATTGCCACCCGAGGAGCCATATATTCTATGCTACCCCTCTCTTTCCTGTCTCTTATTCGTTTCAACTGGGTTGGAAGCTGCTGCCTAACTACCTGTTGCTTTGACGTTTTATCTGACTGCTCATGAATTGAGAATTGCTACCGACTGAGCCATACATTCATCGCAAGCTGCATCACCGTAAGTGCTACACCCTTCCTACCTCGAGCTGTCGCTTTTTCGTTTTATCCAAATGAGTTGCAAAGTATTGCGCAACACGCCATAGATTCTTCCTACGCTACCTCTCCTGTTGGCTATCTCTTTTTGATTTCAAATGACTTCGGAATTACTGCCCAACCATCTGTCGCTTTTTCGTTTCATCTGAGTGCTTATGAGTTGGCAAATGTTGCCGAAGTTTCTACCTAAGCTACCCCTCCTGTTTCTGTCTCTTTTTGACTTCAAATGAGTGCGGAATTACAGCCCAACCATCTGTCGCTTTTTCGTTTCATCTGAGTGCTTATGAGTTGGGAAATATTGCCGAAGATTCTACATAAGCTACCTCTCCTGTTTGCTGTCTCTTTTTGACTTCAAATGACTTCGGAATTACTGCCCAACCATCTGTCGCTTTTTTGTTTCGTCTAAGCTGCGTTACCATCTTTGAAAATGTCATTGTTCATCCGTCCATAATCTTAGTTTCTATTAATTTAAGGTTTGAACCGCCCGATCTTCTGCTTATTTTTCTCTACGTTTGAGCCTACTTACACCACCATAACCTGCTATTGTTGATACCAGCCTTCGCCTACTCCTGCCACAAACATTTGAGTTCATTATAACCGCAGTGGCAAATAGAACCTACTCATTAGCAACACAAAAGAAGACCGCAGATGCACCTATACCCGTAACACACTCCAGATTGTGTTGTTAATGCGCATCGTGTTTGACTTTCCATAGAAGGCCGATACGAACCAACGTACAACGTTGTGTAACATTTAACCCAATGTGCCAAATACTGGCCATAAGAGGATTATGGCAGGATAAACAGACTGGCTCGTTTATCATTCCTATTATATCCCGCATACACATGGCGTGCCAGGTTCCATTATTTTATGCACGTGATACTCTCTTAATGCAGTGGAAATACTTTATCCACACAATAATGACCGATAAACTGTAAAAGGTATTCTTTCTAGTTGGCTGTGGATCCTGGATGAGGGCAGGGACCTCGGGTCTCCTTCTCGGACAATGGCAGTATATGGAAGTATGAAATTCCAGTGATTAGCAACGCAGTTAATGCACCACCTGCACCCTTCCAGCATCTAACAAGGTAATAAAAATCCATTTGGGCACCTGCGCCGCATCCTTGAAAGTTAAATTTTGTTTTTCATTTCAGCATTTGGAACAGTCTCGAGTGTGGAGTTAAGGTCCAACGTTTGCACGAACCTGCTAGCTCCTGCGAGCATCGACAAGAAGTACAAGTAATTGTGGCGTTTTTGTTCTCGCAACCATATCTTCGTCCTTCGATGGTGCTTTGTTGTCGTTGAGAGCTACCATGGAGGGGAAAAGTTTCCAATGAAAATATTTAGTCAAGCACATCCTGTGCACAGCTCTACAGTTCTTAGGGGTTTAGTTCTTTCGTTTCCTCATTTTGTCGTTTTTTTTTATTTTATATGTCCCTGCGTGTGGTCCGGCTATTTTCTCGTATCCTGTGTTGATTTTTTCTTTTATTTCAAGATTCATTTTGGTTTGATGGTTGTGGGAAGTTTTTTTTTTTTTTTGCTGAAAATCCTTTCCAGAAAATCCAACCGAAAGTTTACTGTTAAAGTGTTTTCGATGTGCTTGGCCTTGCGTTCGTGAAGTGTGGCGGCTTAAGGATTTCCAAATCGGGATCTTCTGCTCAAGTGCTGATGTGCGGTACAAAGAAATGGATGTGGAGCTGTTGTCTTTCCAGCGTTGACTTAAAGTTTAAGTTCGAATAAGGAATGTAGCACGTCCTTGTGTCCATCAATTTGTAGTTCCCACCTATGTTGAGGTTGGTTAGGAATGTGTATGTACAAATCGTATACATTCGCTGTCGGAACAAAAATATTGATATCTTCAAAGCCGAAGGACTATTCTTTTTGTTTTTTGCTATTTTTATTTCGACGAGAGATGGATGTAGCAATTATATAGAACCGAAGAAAGATGATGAAAGAAATTGATGAACAATTTCAAATCGAAAGCAAACAATGGGTTTTGTAATTTAGTTCTGGCTCTTCGATTGCGATTGTTTTGTTTTGATCGAAATTTCCGTTGAAATCAATGGGGGTTTGGGTTCCATCTCTTTCTCATTGGTGGGAAACAATGAACTCTTGATTGAACAAACAATCAACAGAATTGTGGCCCTGGGAAAGGGTGGGCGTGGAACGCGTTAAAAGGGGTTTTTATAACAAAATCCTTCCTGTGGCTTGGTCATGTCGGACGCGATTGGGTGCTGTTGTTATTCCTGTAGGTATATCTCGGTTGGGTTTTGTTGTGATTTGTTGACAATTAAATTGCATATAGCTTATACGAGAGGGAGGATTGATTATTTGTTGGAAAATACAACAGGACACGGCTCGGTTGGGGGTCCATTCGTCCGAAGAGTAACAAATTTACTCGAAAGTCTTTATGATGGATGGACTTGTAATAAGATTTCAATTTTCAACAGCTATTAGGGTAGGCAAAAGGTTAGGGGGGGGGGGGGGGGGCTTTAAAAACAAGTCATTTCCAGCGAGCTCGAGGTATACAAATATCTATGTAAGTTGTAACTGATCAACGGTTTTCAAACCAGGTCATAGAAGACTTTCCAAACAAAAATTATTGTAAACCTGAATTTTTTCTAAAAATATAGAGCTATTCTTACTTAGGTGGTTTTACATTCCGGGGTGGATCTTTACCCATTCTAATCTAAAAAAAAATCTATAAGTTGGATAAGCCTCACTTCGAGTTGAGCGTTCCTCTTTATTCCCTGGTAATGCCCTCGGTCTAAAGCAGCTTTACAAAATTAATTCGATTACGTTCTTTGCTGAACAAATTTTTAACTTTTTGACTACAAGTCTATACAGCTTTCTACCGGCTTTACAGTCTCAAAGCTGTAGCAATCTATTATAAAGATTCGTCCGATTTTTCTATGCTGTTTGTCCATTCCTGCGCTGCTGGATTTAGCTTGTGAGTTTTGTATAATTTGTTAAAAGAATAATTTAAAAATAAGGGGACATGACAGAACATCACCTCACTTCACCGCCTTTTTGAATATCAAAGGTCTTGGTGAGCCTGTTTCTGATTTAGATCAAATAGGGAGTGTTCTCTATTCTCATTCCGCAGGTATGCCGAAACTATAAATCGCTCAATACAATTCGTCTGATATAAGCACTGCCATAGACGGCCCGTTGTGAACAACCACGTTGTGAACTTCAGTCTGGACTTCTTAGATTTTCTTTGGGATTTTTCGTAGAGCGAGTGTTCGGTCGGTTATGGACTTACTGGACCTACGAACCAATTCGTAAAAACTAGTTAGTTTCACGAAAAATAGTTTTAGGTGATGAATATAGTCGACATGAACTTGTATCCGATGTTAAGAAGACTGCTGCCTCAATAGTTGGCACAGCTTAGTAAGAAACTCTTGCCTGAAGCTCCATTCGTCGGGCATACTTACCCATACGATCGATCAAATTTTGGTTACAAGTTCTTGTATGGTCTCATCCAAGACGCTTATGTCTTTTAAATTAGAATAGATTATTTTTATAAAAAATTCAGATATTGCTTGGCAGGTCTTTTATGACCTGGTTTAAGAACCGTCGGACATACCAAGTCGCCTTCTGCTGTCGTAAACATTTTGATTTTCAGAATGTTCAAAACAAAAGCCTTGTTGGGCTTCAGTTTAATGGACCGGGAACTTGACTATCATAATCCAAGTTAAATGAATCCATCTACCTAAGAACGAATTTTGGATTCAGTTCCCCTTTTTACTGTCAGCAAAAGTAGTGCCTGCGTATCCTCAACACCAACTATGAGTCTGTCACAAAATTTGTTTATTCTTGTTGACTTTTTAAAGTTTTTTAACGTTTTTTCTAGCACCTTTATATTGTCACGATCGTCTGCTACTTGAGCTTTTTATGTCATCCTTCGGAAAAGTCTTAGCACTTCCTTGCTTTTTAATTCTTATGGAGCTCAGAAGACGCTCTAATCCTTACCTTTAACAAAGCTCGGAAGGCTAGTTGCTGTGTTCCATTTATCTGCCGGTACTCTTCTCCAAACTTAGGGTTTCGATAGACTATAGTTCATCAGTTGTGGCAGTCTGATTGATTCCCGGCGTCAATACGACTAGTCTATTTCTGTCTTGATACCTGCTGCATGGGACCGTTGCGAATATGAGATCGGCAAAGGTTCTTCCGATTTCAGTTTCCTCGTCTAAGATATCTGTTACTCACTAACACACTAACCTAAACAAACCTAACCTAAGGTATTTGTTCCGAGCCTGTTTGATAGCTTAAAACGTCGGTTAGAGAGACATATAGAGTACTGGTGGAGGTCAACATTACTCATTTGGTTGACGGTTCTATGATCTGCTGACAATCACGTCGATCTATGTATATATCTTGAGCCGATTAAACCATGTTTTAGCTATAGTAGGGTTACGTCCCACAGCGAAGCCTCAGTCTAAGTGCCTTTCCAGATGTGGTGTCATATAAATATACGCTCTGATATTGTAGCCTTGTTTATTTGAGCCTTAAAGTCTGTCTTGGACAGTTTATCATTCTCAGAATGCTGGTTGTACATTTCTTCGAGAAGTTTTTGGAACAAAGCCTTATTAGCTTCATCCGTTTTCCCACTATGGGGGCATATAAAACTGATGTTGGCTACTTAAGGCCTTCTTTTGTCAAAAGCCGATAACCTCTTGGCCCAGTCCACCGCTTATACGAAAGTCCACTCCGTACCGACACTGTTGTAGCCACCTTAAAGTATTACCCAGTTCAGGACCTTTCCTACTTATTCAGTTGCGCGTGAGTTTTTAAGGTTTTTAGCGTATAGTTTTGAGCGTTGCTCATCGCGCTTTTAAAACTGACAGAACCATCACAAGTAAACCCTCACATGTCTCAAATCTTTTCTGCTTAAAGAAATAAATAAATAGTCGGGACCAAACGTCTGGAATAAGGACCTGAGTCCTAGCTTCTCATAAGCATAGTTTTTCGACAATTTCTCATTTTTTGGACGAATGGAAGGATCTAAAATTTGATGCCGATTCCAATCGGTTATTTGAGAAGCTCTTTCATGACAGTCATTCTGTCGGATGTTTGTCAGACGGCGGCGCAGTGAAAAATTAAAACTGGATTTAGGACCCGTCGCTTAGTACTCCAACACACTCAACAAACCACTAACCAACACTGCGCCTCGTGGCCATAGTAGTTCGATGTTATCTTTTATATTTTTCAATTGCTCATTGTAACTTCTTTTTATAATTAAACTATATACATATATAAGACGAAGTTGCATCCGTAAGACCGCTTATAACTCGAGAACGGATCGTTCCATTTGAGCTGCCTTTTCTATGCTGTGTTTGTCTATGCCTAAGCAGTGGCGTAGCGTGGGTTGGCGCCGCCCGGGGCAGACTCAATTTATGCCGCCCCCATAATTTTTTCACACATTAAAAACAAAAACAAAAACACCTTTGTAAACTTGGTAAGATTTCTGGAATCGAATAACGGTGCTTTTGAAATTTCGAAATATGTATCTCGAAAACAAAAATTCATTTCTATGGTAATATGGTCATTTCTACCTGAATAGAGGGCTCAGTTTTTGTCTATATTATCGTACGCTTACCATTATTTTGCAAAATTCATTCGGTTTTTCTTTGTTTGCCCTTAGTCGTTAAATATTTCCTTTATTTTGAAATCCTGAATTTTTAATTCGGTTTAATTCCTTAAATTTTTCAATCATTGCTCGATTACTAACTGGCGTTTTTATCTTTCGTATTTTTTTGAAATGATTTTTGATCATTTCGCAAAAATCATTTGGCAATTTGCTGATGTTGTTGTCAAGTAATTTTTCAACGAAATATCGTTTCGACGTTTTACTATGTCCCAGATTGATCATTTCGCCACCACGACGAAACGTCAATTTTCCGAACCCATTATCGTTCAATAGATTTTTGAAAAGAAGTTTTTTTTTTAATTTGGTTTTTTTTTAGTTTTCTAAGAAAATGAGATAGGTAACGGTTTTGACCAGAATAAGTGGTTACAGTAAAATTTATGTTTCCAAAATTATTGTGGCCTTAATTTTAAATTCGAATCACCGAAAACGCTAATTTTAAAAAATAGGCGCAGTGGCTTAGTGGTTAGTGTGTTGGACTACGAAGTGAGGGGTCCAGGTTTGAATCCCGCAAAAAACCCTAATTCCAACTTCACTGTGCCACCACTCGCGAACGTCTGACAAACATCCGAGAGTATAACTGTCTGTAAAGAGCTTCTCAATTAGCCGTTTGGAATCGGCATTAAATTTAAGATCCCTTCCATTCTTTCTAAAAATAGAAAAAAACTCACACAAAACGAATGGTTGTGAGAAGCTAGACCTAGGGTCCATCCGACCTGTTGCGCCAACTACTTATTTATTTTATTATATCTCGAAAACACCAATTTTAAATTCGATAAAACTCTAAAAACCAAGTAATGCTTACATCCCGAACAATAACTTATAAGTAGTCAGTTTTCAGCTACATAGTTAGGCAATAGAATTATTCAAACAACATTGCAAAGTTTGGTACGGTTTTTTCTGCGTAATTTAAAAAAAAACTTCTCTAACGATTTTGATCAAAATACATATTAAAGATAATATAGGTATCTTAAATAAGATCCCCTACTTAGTTTTTGTCAAAAAAGTCGACTATGTCAATTTTTTTATTATTTCCGAAAAATTACTACCCAAAAGCCGATCTGTATATATTTTTTTAAAACTCCGCGCTTCCATTAAAAATGCAATAGCAGCTAGGCAAAACTTATGTTTTGCAAATATTGCCCACTTTTTCTTCTTTTTTTTTCAACAATTTTGAATATAAATAAATATTTGGCGCAACAGGTCCGGAGAGACCCTAGGCCTAGCTTCTCACAACCATTCGCTTTGTGTGAGTTTCTCATTTTTGGAACGAATAGAAGGGATCTACAAGTTTATGCCGACTCCAAACGGCTAATTGAGAAGCTATTTCAAGATATTTATACTCTCGGATGTTTGTCAGACGTTCGCGAGAGGTAGCGCAGCGGAAAAAAACCCTAAGTCGGAATTGGGTTATTGTGGGACTCGAACCTGGGACCCCCGCTTAGCAGTCCAACACACTAACCACTAAGCTACTGCGACTACATTTTGAGTATGCATCTTAAAATAATTCCAACCACTTGGATCGTTACACAATCAGAAAATCCCATTTCGTTTACACCCCCACACACGTCCCCGGGATATTCAGTTTATAACGTCTAGTGCAAATTCAAGAACAAATCTCTGAATTCTTAGATATACTCGTACATATATGTAAGGATATCGATCTATCACCAACACTACTTACAATCAAAAAACAGAAACTACTACTACGCCTGTCAACTTGTAAACTGTAAGAGCTTATAAAATAGTACAGTAAGCGCTTATAGCTCTCTTACCAGAACTTACCAAAATGATATTAATAAATATAAAATTATTTATTTAAAAAAAAAATAACTGCCCCAAATTGCTGCCCCTAGCAAAGTGCCGCCCGGGGCCTGTGCCCCCCTTGCCCCCCCCTTGCTACGCCACTGTGCCTAAGGAAGGTTCATACGTACGAGAAAATTGAAAATTGAAAATTTTTAAAAGGAAATTGCAAAATGCGTGAAAAATAATTTTCCATACATTTTGTACGGGTATAATTTTTTTTTGATCGCAATATTAGTGAGATCGTATTTGTCAAAAATTCTACATGAATTTAATTATTTAGTAGATTTTCTTTACTGAAACAATTTTTTTTAGCACGGAAAAGGTGGGCGGGAACAGCTAGTTTTATTTAAAATAATTTCATTTAATCACGTAAGTGTAGTTGTTGTAATCTTTTGCATATGTTTGTATAATTAAATAAATAGTAAATACTAAAATACAAAATTGAGTAAAGTTCATCCCAATACTGCGTTTAAGAGCACCAGGACAATTCCATCCGCAGTCAAAACCCCAATAATATGGTTAACAGTCCTCAGTCCTCAGCTGAAAATATATACGTTTTCCAAAAGTCCTGTCTGTCCTATGGACGAAGGTTTACAATTCAGCAACTTTGACAGCCCAAAACCGCCGCGCTCCACCGTAGTGCTTTTCATATCGTCATAATTCAAACGCACAACACACACGTCACCCTTTAATGTCCTTGTACTCGTGCCATCCATAAACGCAACTTGGCAAAGTTGAATTAATTTCGAAAATTAATCGTCCTAGCTTTTATTTGACGTTAAAAGCGCTACATAGATGTAACTGGAGATTTAGTGCACCCCCTCTGGCCCGAAATAAATACTCACAACTTTCTGGGTAAACATTTCATCACTCGTTTGGTGGTTGGTTCCGCTCGACTTATATTGCAGCTAAGCGGCTCAACTCCACTTGTATGCACGGCGAATATATCTATCGCCAGGATGTAATCCATCCGCGCGAATGTCACGTAGCAGACATCTGCACCGCTTTTTGCTGTTGCTGTTTCGTTGCGGAAATTACAAAACGAAACACGGTGAACTGGAGAAATGGTACGTGTAACGTCTCGCGTGGTAATATGATACACGTAGCGGTGATCAAGGATGAAAACCACTTAAAGTAGTTTATTGTCTTCCATATATAGACATCCAAGACAGGTGGAGTTCCGGCGTCCTGTTTGTGTTTATTATTTCTTTCTTTTTGTTCCAAACAGTACCGGATACAGAGCGTCGAGTAGTTGCATAACGAAACGTCTTGCCAATCTGACATCCACCTGTACCGGTATCACGGAGCGGCGCTCGAGCTGGGGTCGTGTATTTCAGATTTGGAGCTTGTTACACAGTGACAGAACAGGGCGCGTCAGCACGTATTCCATCAATTACTGTCGCACAGTGTCTTCCTCTTTATTGTGTTGGCGTCTCTATATCGGAAGGTGAATCTAACGCCGAATGCCAGAGCTTCCATTGTCTGTGTCCCATTGTAATAGGTGTCGGGGAATTTCCGCTTTACGTGTAGGGAGTGGCTGTCATTCGCTTCAAGTCCTAGTGCCGTACCTACAAAACGAGCATTCACTTCCTTAATCTTTGTTTCTTGTGTCGCGGTGGATTTGCCAGCATTTTTTATGCGCTTTCCACAAGTAGTGGCAAGGAATCCTTGGATGACGTTCCCCAGATTGCTCTGCGGTCGTTTTGTTGATGCGCTATTATAGGGAGCACCGATAGACACAATGATGGTTCGTTTTCCATTGTCCTAGCGAGTTGCTTTCGCGAACAATGTTGTGTTTCTAATGAAAAGCCCAACAACAACAGAGGAGTATCCTGTAAGAAGTCGGTCTCCGTTGTCGTGCGGTGTTAATGGGAAGTGAAAGTGCGGTTAGGTTTTGCGCTCCCGCACCACCTGTCAGGAATAGGGATTTCATATTACGTGGGCGGTAATCTATGGCATTGATCGGAGCTGGGGCGACAATCGTTTGGGTTAATTGTAAGCCACCGGAGTAACAAGTGGGGCACGTGGATGCTTCCTGTAAATGCGGTGCATATGTGGAAACGTCTTGATTAATTCCCATCTGAGGTCTTATTATCTTTTTCCGGAATTATGTCTTCCTCAAAGGATGATGCTCTGATTTATGGTTTTTGTGTTTTACTCATTGTGTGCGTGCTGACGAGCTTTCCGCCAGACAAAGGAACGGAAGACGACTGTATCAGGTGTATACCCCTATATGGAGGAAAGGCTGTGTATCATAATTATAAGCAAAGTGCAGAGCAATTACAGGACATATTTGCACAAGTGAAATGCAGGAATGAAAATTGTAGCCATCTGTATAAATGTATTTGAGGATCTTGGGTGGGGTGGATTAATCATTGAGTCATTCATTGAGATTGATTTAGTAAGCTCAAGCAATCAGCTATGTAGTTCCTGCTGGAGTCTTATGCCCGATTGTAATTTAACTACTTCCCAATTACAAAGGTCTTTGGGGTATGTCAGAGGTTCAATTTTGTCTTTGGTTGTCTGTTTGCTAAGGACAAATTCAGCCTCAATTGTCTTAGGCTGAATGATGACTTGGCTGGGACCGGCACGTAAATTGACATCAGCTTGAGCAGGATATGGGTAGTTCTCTTAGTGACACGTTAAGGAGGTGTATGAAGGAGTTTGTATTTTAGTGGAAAGGGAGTACATACGAATGATGGTGGACATACTCGACATCTGCTAAAGGGACAAGGCTCAATAGCTAACAGTTGCAGTTGATATCCCAGTTTGCCATGTTGACGTATGTACTGCTTGGCAAAATTTATATTACGAAATATTGCAAACAAGTCGTCCTGTGCTCGATTGAAGATCTCACCTTATAGAATCCCAAAGAGACTTCTCAGTTCTCAGTTGAAGTTGGTCCATCGTTTACCTGACAGCCGTTCCTTTGAATTCCTTTAAAATAAAAGATCTCCAGGTCCGAGTGACAGAGATTATTCTTTTTAGAAAACCTAACTGAAGTAAGGCAATCTCTACAAACCTTTTACAAAAGTCTGCTTTTTATAGGGATTTGTGTTTGTTACAGGATCACGTAAAAACTACTGATCTGATTTATGTGGATCTCTCAAATATGACTAAGGGCTTTATGGAGAAATACATAACGTTTAGATTATCGCAATCGGCTAACTCGTTTCGAAGATATTAAGAAAATAGTTGCCGCTACAAGTCCGTACCGACCTTAGGCAACCATTCATTTTGTGTTAGCTTTTTTCATATTTGAGACGAATGGACGGGATCTGCAGTTTTATGCCGAGTCTAAACGGCTCATGGAGAAGCTCTTTCATGACAGACGTTCGCGAGTGATGGCGCAGTGAAAAAAGAGTGGAATTTGGAATTTTCTCCGAAGATATCGAGTTCTTAAACTTTCTGAAAGTGAGTAGATTCCACTGCCGATCTTCACATAAACATCAACATCGGCCGACAACATCATCTTGATTTCATCAAATCAGTGCCATCAATTTTCCAACAGCGGAGACGTCAGCCAAGCGAGTCGTTCCTAACCTAAAGTTGTAGTAGCCGCATAGCGCTTATGTGAATATTGCAGAGAAAGTGATCGAAGGATAATTCAATTTTTGGAAGTAAGTAATTTCGAACTTGTAAGGAACTTGCAACAAAAAAAGATTCATGAAACCCCAGGAGTGCGCATTTAGATGGCTGCACCGACTGAGCCGATATAGAGTTAAATTTTTGGGAGAAGGGCCTTTCCGCTTCACTTGAACAGTATTTCGTGGTATCCGAATGACAGTCAGCCTAGGCATTCATGATATTTCCACGATAGCAAGTGCGAATTGTATGAAGGAAGGAAAGTGATTTCTTGTATACCCTATAAAGGAGAGGTGAGCATACGAATGACGGCGGTGACGAGTCATGTGTCCTGTGAAATTCGAATTGGGATAGTGTTGAGTCAATCGCCCTGCAAAGTCTAAAAGTATAAATCGACGAAAAATGTATTTTGTAGGCCTTATTTCCACATGTTCTAGAAATCTATATAAGTACATGTCATATCTACAGCGAATGGATATAGGTGCCCCGGCCCGGAAGAACTTCCAATCTATACCCGACGGACCGAAGAAAACCGCGACTCAGCTAGCCCACGCAAGTGAGAGGGGACCTTAACCAACTTATTAGCGTGCGAAACTGGAGATAGACGTCTAAAGATCATGCTGGGTGTAGGAAGGCGCTTGTTGGTTGAGGCCCAAGTCGACCCCGGACTGAAGAAGAAGAGAAGTCAATACATAGACCGGTAAGCCGTTCATTGGACACTGTAGTAACTATGTCAATTAAGAATTGATATTTTAAGAAACTAGTCCTTAAAATGAGGTTTTTGGGCTTCAATTTTACACTGAAAAGACAGGTTTTATTTTTTTTATTTTTAGCAATATGCTTTTTTCAATTTTAACCACTCGTTTATGTTATAGGTTTTTCAGAAAACTTTCAGCTTTTGTAATTTAAATGTGGTTGAAGGCGTCTTTTGCTTCCTCGCTGAAGGTTCGACATAGCAGACTAGTCCCAGTCACAAATTCCTCTCGATTTGGGACCATTTCCATTTGAAGGTCAAGGCAGTTATACGAGCAGATATTTAAAAAAATCGACTAATAGTCACTGTAACATCCTGACGAAGAGCATTTGTGAAAGTGCACACTTGAATGGAACTTTGACTACCAACAGGACATTCTCTCTCATCTGCTGACGATGACACTGCTTCCCTATACTCCCTGATGTGCATTTGCATCGCACCTAATCGATGAAAACAGTGCAACTTACCAAAGACAGGACATCTTCAAGCCAAATGTTACTACCGTCGCCTATCTATATAAATGATTCATTTAAATGACTTCACTTAAATTCTATTTACAATGCCAGTTGTCAAGTATAAATTCCAATCCACTTTGACAAAGTACACTACTTCCGCAACCAACTATCTACATAATTGCAACAATGCCACCGCAGCAAGCAAGGACAACATTCTAATTTGACACTTGTGCAACAAATTCTCACAAGTCACAATGCCCTTGGAAGATTTGTTGATTGTCTGGTACATATGCTTTTGCTTGACTCGATTCCAATCTGTCATCTCCGCAGAGTGACAAACACAAATGCAAACTATGTCCAGTCGAATCGAATTTGAAGTCACAGCACGTTTTTCGATCTGCTTGCTCATAACTTTGGTTATTATGTGGCACTAGCAAGTTGACAACCACAACAAGGATATGTGTAGGTATATGCTGTTGCTATCCCATCAGTGAAAGGAAGGAAGGGCAGCCCTTTGGGGAAAGGATAAAAATATCAAAATCGGAATTTCAATAATTTCCGGACGACCGCACTTGATGAAATTTGTAATTTTTGTATATTTGACAACTTGTCGGGCAAATGCGCGTGACAAGCTGCAGTGACACAGTTTTTGGTGATGAGGTTAGTTAGTTGGATCAGTACAGCTGTTGTTCGGCATGTAACGGAATAGTAGATTTAGTTATAGATCCCTCGTTCGTATGGGCATATAAAGGGCGAGGATGAAGAAACCGCACAAATATCCTGTTCGATAGGGTATAGGGAGAAAATATTAAGCCACCTTACATAGGTATCTGTGGACCAGTAAAAGTAGAAAAAGGTTTTAATGCACTCCATGACGAAGTAAGAGCTTCTCAGTGTATGCACTATGAAGCGAATAGGCCATAAAACAACGAATACGACCGTTGAAAAGGAATCGGGACTTTTTAAAGCAACGATGCGAAGGTGCTACGGAGATCGAGAACAAATACTTCGGGAGTAGTGTGCAGTGTCCGGATGAGAGGACGCTACAATAAACTTTATGATCTTATCCTAAAATATTCATAAGAACACAGTGCGAAGAGGAACCCCCCCCACTCCACACCATGAATTAATAATTAATCAACTCCCCCATTTCACACGTTGAATGCCAATTTTTGAATAATAATGCTTTCTCCCAATGAAATTTAATTCATTAAAATTAAATATTTAAAAGTAAACAGCGCCACATGTAGTGCAAACATAATACTTTTGGGTATGGGTATGGGTTGGGTATGCATGCTGTTTATATACATACATCAAACATGCATCAATTCCAGGTTGATGGGACAGCTCCTTTATGTTAATTCATGTATATATATATATATCATGCAACTAGAACGCAGATCCCCCCAACGATTGTGTTCGGAGAATTTATAAATTCCCTCTATAGTTACATTAATTCGATGTAAGTTCAAAATAATGAGCTGAATTTTAATTCATTTTTGATAAAATAATTTTAATTAAATTCCAAATTATTTATAAATAAATACTGCGTGCAAATAAAAACGTGCGATTCAGTTTATTAATTAATATCACAAATATGCAAGATGGATACTTATGTATATAGTAGTTATGCGATTTACCTGCGAGTGGCATTTTTTTTGTATATTAAGTATATAAATAGAATGATATAAAAAAATCCTAATATAAGAAATATAAATAATAAATAATATAAAAAAAATTTTACATAACCATTGGGTTTCTATGAACCTATCATATTTTTGTAACGGCGGGCGGAGGGACATAAGTCCCGAATTCATTTTTCGGAACTTATGTCCCACTTAGCTAGGACATAAGTCTCGAATGGAATTGGGGACATATTTTACACCGAATCGGGATATAAGAAATTTATATTTTTGGTACTTAAGTTTCAATGGGGTGGGACACAAGTCCCGAATTCTTCTAGGGACTTATGTCCCATTAAGGTGGGAAAAATGAATTCGGAACTTATGTCTCGGGGACTTATGTCCCTGCGCCTTTTCTAACAATGTTGAAAATATGAAGAACTAGTAGTGCTGGCAACATTTTTCGGGATGTTAAATGTTGGCCATAAATCCTAGGCTTAGCTGCTCACAACCATTTGCTTTGTGTGAGATTTTTTTTTTCACTTTTGGGACGAATGGAAGGGTTCTACAATTTAATTTTAGTTTTAGTTTTAATTTTAGTTCTAATTTTAATTCAATTTTTTTTTTTCAGCCGGGAGCCATGGTAGCTATAGCGCTGTATTATATTATTTTGTATATTTCATAATTACTTAATATAAGCGCAGAAAAAACTGAACAATCCAGTAAACTAAAGACTAAATATAAATCTTATATGACAGTCATACTCTCGATTGTTTGTCAGACATTCACGGGGATCGAAAAACATCGTAAGATGTAATTTGTTTTTTTTTCCCGGGGATCGAAAGTGGGAACCCCCGCTTAGTAGTCCAACGCACAAACCACTAAACCACTGCATCATAGTTTGATTTCTAATCACGAAGGAGAACCTTCAAAATGGGCTTTTACATGATGTAAGTGATGGAGCAACAGGTTTTAATTAAAATTAACAAACAACCCTTTTTTTTTTTCTAACACCAAGTCGAGTGATTCTTGCCAAAAATCTGGTGAAAAACTTACACTCACCACACGTCCAAATGTCTCACCAGTCATTTGGCCATTTTCCTAGAAAATCAATGCCGCAGTTGATTAGGTACCTACATGCCAAGCAAAATCTGACAGAAATTCATTTTGGTTAAAAATGCTCCCAAAAAGTAGGCGTGGCAATGAGCGACATATCCTATAGCCTTCTCGGAGTTTTAAGAAGCATTTTCTAAATAACAAAAACAAAAGAGGTGAGTGCACTGTTACCTTGCGGTCTATTGTGGCCAGCATTTCCAAAAACCTTTTACTGAAATCTATCCAGTAGTTTTCATAAAAATTGAGAACATACGTGAGACCCCTACAGCTGTGCTATCTGTGTAGATGATGGACCTAACAAAAATTCATATTAATCGCTTTGAAATGATGTCAAAATGGTAACTTGGGGTTTATTCTTTATCCAAACGGAAAGGTAGGCAATTAATGGAGCAAATTCGACGGCCTCAATGAGTATCTGTTCCAGTAAACAAAGCGCTGTCTATTTCTGTGACGTCATACAAAAAGTCCGTTGACCATTTTGTCGTCGATTAATACGACAGATACGACAAACCAAAAATCAACTCAAAATTGTTTGGAAATACCTCGCTATTTTTCGTCGATAAGAAGCGTATACATATGCGATATAAATAATGACCAGCGACCACATATCTACCTACGTCAAACAATTAAAAAAAAAAAAAAACAACAATGTAAACCACGTCATCTTGAACACTGAAATGCAACAGTAAGCTTTAAATTCCCTCCAGGTTATTTGGGCAAGCCATTCAAATTTATATACCCATTTCTGACATTAGCGAGGCACACATTCGTGTGATGGCTTGTCAAAGTTTGTCTGTTTGTAATTACATGGTTTGTACGCTCTGTTTTATTTCCAGGAAATTTTCATTTTATTTGCCAGGACACGCACTGCTTCCGGCCATTGAGTCTTATATCCCAATCCACCCCTTCCATATGCACATGTGATAAAAATCTCATCCCTTCATCAACCCCTTTCGAACACATGATGTCAAAATCACAGTTCAAATGCGGATCCATCATGCTAATCAATTTCAATCGGGCGGGCTTTAGGAAAAAGAAAATCCTGTTGTGCCCCGCCAACCAACCTAATTCTTTTCTGACATCTCCATTCCACCAAATTAAGCATTACACGATTACACCCTCTACCACGTCATTTTTCATGGGTAGATAGATACCCATTTGGGCCTAAAAAAAGAATCCCTCTTCCGGAACTATTGTTCCGGGTCGGTTAGTTCCGGATTTAATGAAATTGAAACGCGTTTGATTTTGGATCACTGGAAGGAGGAGGAGAATACTCTAACGAAACCACCTTTCAAATAATTGAACTCGCTGCATGATGAAAATAATTTCTTGTAAATCCATTAACCTGGAAAAGAAAAATCCCTCAACCGCATATCAAAACTCACAAGGCATGATTTGTATACTCTGTCTAAGTCATGAGACGATACAAATGTGTACTTATTAATTAAAATTCCATCAAAGTCATAACCATGAGTCTACGGTGGCACACAAGGAGTCATATGTCAAGTAATATATTTCAAATTTGTCAAGTAGATATAAATTCAGGTCCTTGAAGATGCGTTCCATTACGCACCAGCACCAGATTGTTGTTCTGCTCTCATTCTGTTGGCGGAGTCAATTGGTTATGGAAGTTGTGTGTTGATAAGATTTCAACTATATCTCGAGTGTATTCCCTCGGGCAGCGAATCCATTAATGGTTTTTCATTTGGCAAATAGGATGCGCGACGCGAAACAAAGTTTACCTTTCGTGGAGAAAATCTTTGGAGTTTGTCAGGTGTGTCAGGGCGTGTCTACAGCTGATATAGCACGTAGGAGGGTAACGAGTTTAAATTTATGTAACTTAAGAAAAGTTTGTAAAACAAAGTTAAAACCGCTGGGAAGGACGATTTCGGGTTGGGTAAGGGGCGGTCGTGGGTTCAATAATGGTTGAATTTATATTTTTGAAGATTGGCTTTTATTTTTTCCAAACCAGGTGTAGGTACCTAATATAATTTTTTTCATTATAATTTTTAATTTCGAAAGTGAAGAATGTCCTGTGTCAGACATCACCCATGTTACACAATACACAATCGACAAACAGAATATGAATTATTCACCTTTCACAAGTTTCCTCTTCTAAATGGTGTTGTTTGTAGAGGTTTGTTTTTCGAGTTGGCAGCACTTTTTTCATTGCCAGTCTCACAACTTGTTCCCTTTTTTTTTTATAGAAGTTTGCGTTCAAAGTTGGCAGCACCGGCAACCACACAACTTTTATCTTCCCAATTTTTTTTTTGTAGAGGTTTCCCTTTTGAGTTGGCAGCACTTTTTTTACCGGGAGCCATACAACTTGTTGTTTTTTTTTTGGAGAGGTTTGCTTCGACAGTTGGTAGCAATTTTTTCACAGGCAACCACACAACTTTTCTCTTTCTATTTTTTTTTTCTTTTGAGTTCCTTATCGAGTTGGCAGCACTTTTTTCACCGGCAACCATTTGACAGTAGGCGCAGTGGCTTAGTGGGGTTAGTGTGTTGGACTACTAAGCGAGGGGTCCCAGGTTCGGATCTCGCGAAAACCAAAATTCCAACTTAGGGTTTTTTTTCAACCTCTCGCAAACGTCTGACAAACATCCGAGAGTATAACTGTCTTGAAAGAGCTTCTCAATTAGCCGTTTGGAGTCGGCATAAAAATGTAGATCTCTTCCATTCGTTCCAAAAGTTAAAAACTCACACAAAACGAATGGTTGTGAGAAGCTAGGCCTAGGGTCTCTTCGGACCTGTTGCGCCAACTACATATTTATTTATTTATTTTTAACCATTTGACAGCTGACAGTTGATTTGTGTTCAGTTTTATTTACAATTTTAACATAAGCGGACTTACGGTTGCCATTTTCCCATGATTTGACTTAAGGTACACGGTTTGAACTGCTTACAAAATTAGTCCAAAATTATAGATCACGTGGAGGGTTTGTTTTTTTAGAGAGTTGTTAATCGACTTGGCAGCACTCTTTTCTCTCGCAACTAATTTGACAGCTGACAGGTGATTTGTTTTCAGATTTCGTTGCAATTTCAACATAAGCGGACTTACGGTTGCCATTTCCCCACGAGTTGACTTAATCTACACGGTATGAACTGATTGAAAAACAAGTCGAAAACTATAGATCATCTGGAGGGTCTTTTTTAGAGGACCGTTTTTCAAATTCGCAATAATTTTTCCTGCGACAGCCAATTTGAGAGCGGGCAGCTGAGTTCAGTTCGTCTTGTCGACTTACGCTAAAACTTTTTGTAGAAATCTTAAGGAGTTGTCGTTGGCATATTTATTTTCAGTCAGATACAGTTTCAGGGAGAGTCAGTTGCTCCAATGATTGTACTGTGAAAAAGTAGGCTCCAGCTACCGTTTTTCTAGCTTGACGTGATTCTTAGTATATCGGCTTAAGTCGGAATGGGCGGGACGGTACAAGGTCGACTTTCTGGATTAGGAGATAGAAGATATTGACACGTCTTAGAGAGACTGTTTGACAAGTTTACCTTCCTCGAAAACTTATACTTTCGCCTGATCAACATCGGACCATCTTCCATAAATGTTTCTCAAGTCAAAACGTGCGTTTGCAACCGCCTTCAAAGTGGTTTTTCTTTCCAGAACTACTCCCAAGGTTCGAGAAAGTTTAATGCGATCCAGCCGTGCACACATCTCCGTCTAAATGCCATATGCGTCTCCTGACGAATTGGAACAACAGCGCTGAATAACCATTTCACTTCGACATGAATGTCTTTCTTAATCTATGCACATGCACATTTGGAAGCTATCTCACTTGAATTCCAAAACAAAAAACCCTCCCACGCTTCAATCATTTCCATTGCTCTCAGGATATATTGCATTCATATTTCAGACAACAAAAAGGCGGAGTATATCACGTTCGACATAGAATGCTTGCACACAAGCATCCACAGCCATACACACATCAAAACCATCTTCCATAAAACCATCCCTGTGCAGCAAGGACAAGAATTAGGGACAACGGCATGCCCTCACATTCTCTCTGCGAAATCCGCAAATCTCCGTTAAAAGGGGGGGCATTCCAAGTTGTCGTTGTCGTACCTAATGAGACTGACATCTCATTGATTACACCTGGAGAGAGAGCGAGAGGGAGTGAGCGTTTACACAGTTTCGAATTTCGTCGACGAACGAAAAGCAATCCCACAGAAATTTGGTTCACTTGCTTGAGCATGTCAGCAATGTCCTTAATGTCTACAAAAATGGATTTGAAAGTATTTTTACCATTCCCCACCACTGCACTGGTTGTGCAGTGTGCACATCTCCAGAATACCTACTATACCTCTTTTGGGCGGAAGTTCCAAAAAAAAAAAAAAAAAAATCAATAAATCTAATTGCTGCCAGCAGTTGTTTGGTTATATTTTATGTGGGTGTACCCAGGAAGTGGTCTTAAAATTTCATTTTTAATGTCCTTCCGAGTGTGGACACGAGTATTATCCAAGAATTTTCGTGACATCGTGTATACGCTTGCATGAGACCACAAATTGGATAATAACGAACACATGTTTCCGCATCCTAAATCAGTCATTTGATTAATCGGACATGGCTGGCATCGTCGTTTATCTTTTCGGTTGGAGGGAACTCTCTTCCTGATTTACTTTCACCACAGAAAATAGAAACAGAAAACTTTCATCGCCAGCAGCAGGGGCGACAGGGAGGGATACTGACACATCGTTGTTCATTTCGGGCGAAAGTGGATCTAATACTGGAACTACTCGTTGACGCACTCATTAGAGTTACAAATCAGGCGCAGCCACAGATTGACGGTAAGGAAATTAGTTATAGAGTTTGGTGGTGGCTCTGATCGGGGGGGCAACCTACATTTGAGCTGAAGGTATGCTGTGCTCTTCTGAGTGCAATGGAATAAAGTAAGGAGCTAAAACGTGTACTGGTTACGGTCTTACAGTGCTGTGGGCATTCCTATGAAGTCCCGATTTGAAGAATACCTACCTTTCCACAAGTCAGACTCGTAGTTGCAGTCTGGGGTTTTTTGCAATTGGACCTACAATTTAATGCACCTAGTGAGAAGCTTCTGTCTGTCTGCTTATGACAAGCGATTTGGTAGACTAACACTGGGCATATTCAAAAATCTAGTTATCTTAAGTCGACTAGATTGATTGGGAACGACACTTTTCCTACGTCATCCACATATCCGAACTGTCATCTGCGTACTCAGTTACGAATTTCTTGACTAGATTCGTCGGCTACCCTTCCATAAACGTCAACTGAAACAGCTGCTCATATGCCCGATTTCAGCCAATCAAAATCGCGACATATCAAGTTAGACAGCTGTCAGACTTACTTAACTAGATACTTGAACGTCCCCACTAATGGCAGCATAAAATAACCGGCAGCTGTCAAATTGGCGGTCGCTGTTAAAAGTTTTGCCAGCTCGAAAAACAAACATCTAAAATTCTCTTGGCGGTCGCTGCTAAAATTTTTGCCAGCTCGAAAAACAAGCATCTAAAATGTTCTGCTGCTGTCAAAATGGCGGTCGCTGGTAAAAGTGCTGCCAGCTCGAAAAACAAACATTTAAAAGTTTCTCTGTTGCTGTCAAATTGGCGGTCGCTGGTAAAAGTGCTGCCAGCTCAAAACACAAATCTAAAATTCTGTGTTGCTGTCAAATTGGCGGTTGCTGGTAAAAGTGGTGCCAGCTCGAAAAACAAACATCTAAAATTCTCTGCTGCTGTCAAAATGGCGGTCGCTGTTAAGAGTTTTGCCAGCTCGAAAAACAAACATCTAAAAGTTTCTCTGTTGCTGTCAAATTGGCGGTCGCTGGTAAAATTGTTGCCAGCTCGAAAGACAAACATCTAAAATTCTCTGTTGCTGTCAAATTGGCGGTTGCTGGTAAAAGTGGTGCCAGCTCGAAAAACAGACATCTAAAATTCTCTGCTGCTGTCAAAATGGCGGTCGCTGGTAACAGTGCTGCTAGCTCGAAAAACAAACATTTAAAAGTTTCTCTGTTGCTGTCAAATTGACGGTCGCTGGTAAAAGTTCTGCCAGCTCGAAAAACAAACCTCAAAAAACTGCACCATTTATCGAGGACGGTCTTAAAGTCTATTCATATGGGAGCGAAATGCGAACTGGGAACAGACAAATATTCGTAGATTCTGACATTTCATTCACTCGAAAATTCTTTTTAGTCGCAGGCACCCGCGAATCAGTTTCGTTCTTGAAGGTTACCTAAGTTCGAACGAATTTTTCATTCGCGGCTTTGTGGATCGCAACTGTTTTATGTGGATTGCAAATAAATTGCGACAGTTCGCGGCAAGAATTTTCAAATCGCTGAAAAATGTATTTAAAATTTAGCTATTTAAATTAATTAAGGAGGCAGTTTTATTTTTTTATATTAGATGTTAAGGACTATTCACATGAGAGCCAATTGCGAACTGCGAACCCGCGAATATTCGTAGTTCTGACACTTCACTCACTCGCTCATGTGAATAGTCTTTTAGGGGAACAACACGTAGAAGACTAAACGACTTGAGCAATCATTTTCCCGCCCAAAACTCGTGGACATTTTCTTTTCATGTCACTTGCATCGCCAATAAGCTGTCAATACTTCAGAACAAGCCTGCGAATTCGACATAGCTGAACACTGCATTTCTTGACTCAAGCTAAGTGGGATTTCTAACAGAAGATTACTCGGTTAACCAATGGCCCTAGGTACATGATTATTATTTTCCTGGTACCTGATTATTTTTATAGTCCGGAGTTCACTGCTAGCTATGCTCCTGCGAAATTAATTCCCCATAATCCCCTATTCTATAACCCAATAATTACCCACATTCCCTGCGTTACAAGACACCTACCATACGGAATGGAATTCCTTGCGTTGTCTACAATTTCGTGCAGCCCCCTCCTTCGTATATATACAGAGAACACAACACTTACCATCAAATTTAACGTCTTCCATTTATCATGTAAACGTTTCCATGGAGCTTTCCAACATGGTTTCCAAATTAACTCTAATTAAGCCCTTCCGATGTGCGAACAAGTCTCCACCTACTGTATAGGTACTTGGCGATTGGATCGCATGACCTGAAACATATCAAAGCTAATATCACCCATCCTAAGCAATAACAACAAAACAACTGACATCCTTCTACAAATATCCGAAATGGGCTTCCATATATTGAGCCTCCAAATGTTGGCCACTATCGCGATCAAATGGTGACCTTAATCGACGAACTGGAGGACTTCTTCCCGGTGGGGCACAAGTCCCGACTCTATTGTCAGCGGGACAATTACCCGACTCGATATTATGCCACCGCCATCCCCAGTAACCTAATGAGGATGACCGGGCTGTCTTCTTTATTTTTGTTTCAATCGCCCATGTACATGTACGATTGTACATGCACACGTACAGTACAAGAATCGCTTGATTGAGGGACAGGACTTTGAGTATCGATATGGACAGGACATGGTGCCATGGTGGCCCTCTCGTGTCTCGTGGGATGGATGAATTCGCTTGATGTACGGTTGTCTGTCAGTTGTACGCGTCCGTGATGGTGATGGCATCCGATTTTTGCTGAGGAATTTATTTCTAAACCAAATGTGGTCATTCTGAGATTTTTATTTATTTTTTATCCTTTCGGCACGAACGCGATTCTGATTATCAGCGATTTTTGATTGATTACCATGTGACATTTATTAGGTTGGCAATCGTGGATGACATTGAAAACCGTTTGACATCAATCACATCTCAAGTGTGCCGTTGGTTGTCAGTTCACGTCATCCGATTGCAATCTGTCCGATGGGTTTTTCATTGATATTGGATTGTTGGTTATACGAGTATTTCTTGTGATTACCGCCCTTATCTTGTATAGGGTAGTGGAAGCTATTTCTGTGAAACGGTGAGTAGCCACGATGGATAATGGTTATGAAATTTCTTTGTATATACCCTTTAGAGACGGATAAAGTGCATTTTGCTATTGAAACTCTGGATGTACGATATCAGTATAGAAGGTATACGAATGAACGGTTCTATTCATTTTGATGAGGACCGGATGCATCAAACATTTTGTGCTCCAGGCTTACACAATCTCAACCGTATATCCATGGGAGCATGAGTGTATGCCCTCGTGAGATGTGACTTGTGAGTAAAGAGTGGGTATATACCTGGTTGATGCCTGGTGGCTTATAGCAATTAGTGTCTATCCTGACTGAACATAGACGGGATTAAAACAAAGCAAATAAAAGGGACAAACCAACCACCTACCTATACACATTTCAAACCTATACCCGTTTATAGCTCAAAGTTCTCGTTGGATACCCTCTCGTCGCAAAAATATTCGATGAATTGAGCTTTAGATACAAAATAACGGAAACATTTTGACCATGCCATACCTAGATGGGAGCGCATCGGCATCCCGCTTTTTAAAATTCAGCTGAAACATTTTTAAAACACCATCAGATTTTTTAAAATAAAACTAAAAATTTAGTTTTAATTGCAAAAGCTAGATTAAAAAAAAAACGGAAATAAAAAAACGGGATTACAAAAAGCTTGATTAGAAAAAGCGGGATTTAAAAAAAGCAGTATTTTCAAAAGCATGATATCGTACCCAACCCTACCCAGACTTTATAGGACCTAACTCTGAATAGAAGAATGGGACGATAACTTAACTTCTTGGCTGACGATGTAGCTTGGGGTGGTGTTTCGCTAATTGCCTTTGGTTCAGCACTTCAAGTTGGATAATAACCCCTTTTACTTGTACAATCTATACTTAAGACTATATCTTCTTCTGCTGATTCGCATACTTTTGTGACTAAGCCAGTTTTCAGAGTAAAGCTCATACAGCCCGCGGTTAAAAAAGGCTTCAACGCCTTGATTAAAGTACTGATAGACTATACCGACAAGATATTCTTAGGTTATATCATCGAAAAAAAAAGAAAAAGGAATTGACATTTTTAGGCGCATTTTCTACTAAACATCTTCTTAAGAAGGTCTGAAAAATCTATAAGCTAGGTCTAGAGTTCCATACAAACCTGTCGAGGTAAATTTATTTTCTTTCCTTCTTTCTTTTAGAGAGGGCTTGCAACTATATAATTCTGAGGAACAGTCTTCCTCGCTCTTTTCTGCAGGCCTTGAACCTTCTTATTCCTAATGAATCTTTATTTCCTGTATCCAGTGCTTCTTTTTTCTTGCTCATTTCTGCAGGCCTTGAACCTTCTTATTCCTAATAAATCTTTATTTCCTCTATCTAGTGCTTCTTTTACTTGCTTTCGTCCTCTAAGGTCCTTCGTTCTAGTTTTTAATTTATTTTTTAAAGTAGGTAGGTACCTACTTACTTGTCGCTCTCGTCCTTCTCTGGGAGTTTGCTCAAACTTTGCACGCTGTACATAACCTATCCTCCAGCATTATTTTTCCTTGCTTCTTTCCAATAACATAACGATTTCCCACACCCAGCTAATTGTCTCATGAATACTTCCCTTGCTCAGAGCACATACCCAAAATCTAGGCCCATGTTCACCACGAGCTGTAGCGCCATCTTAGTATACATGAGTCCCCGCTGAACTTGAATTGATTTAAAAATACATGCCTTCGCGACCTCATCAAAGGCAGCACCACGCGCCGTCAAAACTTTTAATAGCTTTCCTGAACCTCAAACTGACAGTCACTTGCACGTAGGTACCTACACCAGGCATACCTTATTTTTGTAGAAAATTTATCCTTCAATCTGGGTGTTGTTACCTATCACAAACATTGTTACGGGTACTTAAAGTGCTTAAAGACCTTAAGTCGAAAAACAGCACCCGACGTCTTCGCGCCGAACACTCTTTCTGGCGCGGAACGGAATGCTGTCTGTACATACAACTTTCGTACAATATACGAGTATCCTTGAATCAAATAGCAAAGCAAAAATATCCACCTCGGGCGCCCCATCAACCGCTTCCTTATTTGCAGCAATAAATCTTTTCAATATTTTTGTTTCCACTTTCTTCTGGTCTTTGTTGTAGGATGCAGCTTTTTCCTCTCCCGATTCCTTGGGGAGGATTATGCAAATATTTGCGGTGAACAAGCGGCACTGATGTATTCCTACATTTCGGTTTGAAACACCAAACCTGAAACCTCTCGACATCGGCAGCGAATCTATTTCACTATATAGTTATCATCGTGAGCGCTAACGAGGCATACACACACACATGCATGCATCCCTTGATGGATTCAGACGCCCGATACGGTGTGATCAATCGCCACATAGTTGAATAATATTTTTAAACAGCTTCCAACCCCAATCCCAAACCACCTTGAAAAGAAAACTCGGGTAATTTCATTGAACTCACACGTGCGCACATAAAAAAACCTTCCAATTGTCTGTCAGCGATCCTTGTGGTTGAATTCCATCAACAAATTTCGTGCAAAAAATAAACCAATCTACCCACAAGGATCTGTGGCCCTATTGTTAACGAAATTTAATTTTTAACAGTTTATTTGATTTGTCGCTGTTCGAAGTTCACTGTGTGTTTGTGTGCACAGTGTATGCATTCACTCATGGAACAAAAAAACAAAATGTACATGTATATATACTCTCCCCTTCCCGTTAAGATAAATACAAACATTCATCTCTTTGGCAATGTCATTTATTTATTCTACAGGCAAGAGTCCTTTATGCGCAGCACTCAGCGCTGTACACATTCCCGAACATCCACTTCCGAAGAAATTAAATAAATATTGCACAACAAAAGAAGGAAGTTGTGCAACGATAAAACCGCTCTTTTAGAGAAAAGCCGCTCACAGCCCGCCACACAGGACACAACACATCACACATACGACATACCTAACGCCTGCCTGGGCGAAAAAATAAAAAATTAATAATATCGTGCGAACATATTCGTTGAAGCCTTGCGTACAATACACGCCGACCAGCGCTGATAGTAGCCGTGTACAATCTCTCTCTGTCGCAGTGTTACAATGAGGACCATATCCCAAACCACACCCGCCACACACCACCGACAAAAAAAGGAAACTTCCGCAGATTTCCAAACAAATAATATTTTCCTTCAAAAAAAAGAAGAGAAAAAAAAATACCAAAGCAGTGAAAAACAGGCCAATTCGCTCCTGCCGAACTGGAGCAGGATGTGATGAGGCTAAAGTGTGTCTACAGTTCTACAGTTGTATCTGGAAGTAGTGTGACAATTTTTTTTTGCATTTTATTTTGAAAGACACCAAAGTGTGTCAAATAAATCGGTTAATGAGAGCGAAATTCTGAGAGCTTATTAAAATCATTGTGTCTGACACTAATGAATGGGATATACGTGTGTATAGCTTGTGAGACATCAAAGAGCCAACATGAAATACAAAGGGGGACTAGGACTAGGACTAGGAGTAGGACTGTAGTCGGGATTGAATTGAACGCAATACTTGAGTAATTAAAGTCGCGAAAGTCTAGCGGAGCAGTTAATCGGGTTCTTAGAAAAACCCACGCGGGTGGTCGGTGTCGGGAATTTGCTGTCATTTAGATGTCAGAAAGAGATGCACGGTGTGCGCAAATATTTCTTTGAACCAGAATTGACCCCCAGGGCTGTAAAGTAAATAGAAGCTAAGTGGAATGTTTAACGGGAATTTTTAACAATTACAATCCATTTGTCAGTTCTGCGAGTCACACTGGGTAGGTATTTATCGAAAGTGGAAGTACCTTGACAGTTGATAAATTCGGAGCGAAAAATGTAAATAGGTGCAAATGTACTCTCGGATGACTGTCAGATTTTTAAATCTGTGCGAAAACCCTTAAAACATACCTACCTAATTTGAGATTTTCCAGGGGTTCATCCCGAGACTGCTTGATTGGAAAAATAAGCAGCGCAACTCATCGCGTCGCGTCCGTTGCAACAAGGTTTTCAACTGACAGAAGGATGTGTGACACTCCAACTTCTGAGTGCTGCCCCATCTTAAACAAATCATATTCGACGGATAAAGTAGGTTGCCTTTGCACTTTCCTGTTCGTTAAATCCGTTGACAGTTTCTTTTTATAAATTCAGAGTCAGCACTTTCACTGGTGGAAGTATTGATAGGATGACAGCAACTGTCAATGAATTTGACATTTTGATGGGCCAATGACAGTTCACTCACCAAACATGCTGTGGAATAGTTCTGCAAAAAATATTTTCCACAACGGAGATGGGGCTGTTCATTTCGTTGACTACGTTAACCAGAGAAAAAATACTGAGACAGGCAAATGCTAAGTGCGTTATTATTGTTACAACGTAATTTCAAAAATTCTGACTCAAAAACTCACTCGCAAAAAAATATGAGCCGATTCCGCTGTCGGTCGGCAAAGTTTCTGTCAGCGTTCATAGATTTTCATCCGTTAAATTTGAAATTATTCGTTCCTTGTGGATAGGAATTTTTTTTTAGCAATGAGTGTACTTTTGCTTAAAATATTTATGAAAAATTTACACTGTAGATTGGCTGTCAGAAAATAAAATTATTATATTATTCGCCCTTAAAAGAAATATAATAACAAACCAAAAGCATTAAGTAATGTGAAATGTGGTCTTCCCGAACATTCCCCCACGGTGGGCAACGGTTGGCAGCATTTATTTTATATTTTTCGCATGTTTTTGCGCTTCACTCGGATTCTAAATTGACATAACACCGATAGGAAAACAAAATGGCGAATTTGAAAAAAAAAAGAAAAAAAGAAATTGAGGGATGGGGGACAGCGACAAGAGGATTGCTAGTTGGGTGTCTCAGTATTGTCTCTAACGTTCAAAAAAAAAAAAAAAAAAACACTCTGTCTTCGAATGAAGTATTTCGCGTTCTTAAGACACTGCACTGTTAAAATTTATAAAATCTGCTCTAAATCACCGGCTGCAAATTATAAACCAAGATTTTTAGAAATGTCAATAAAAATGAGTTAAGTTATTTTTTTTTAAACTCTTTTTCCCGGACCTATCGTTGTAATTATTGTAACATTTAACGCTTCAACTAGAGTTGTTGAAAAGTTAAAAGTGACACTTCTGCAGACACCAAAGACAGTGAACAGTCCGCTCCTGGGCAGTACGAAAATTGAAAACAAATCTTGCATGGAAATAACCCCAGTGATCTGACAAAAATAAAGTGACAGTAGCCACAATGAAACTTGAGCCTAAGAACTCTGTCAGCCAGCAGCCAGGGTTTTTAAGAACTGCTGAAAATTCCGTCTGTTTTGTTCGATTTTTAGGTCCGACTTTCGCCATTTTAATGAAGGCTAAGTATGGAAATTCCATGAAATTGCTGGACGTAAGGTACCTACCTGGGATTTACTGAAAAACGTGTGAGTCAGCCTGCTAAAAGCCCTAATGACAGCTATACCTCTGACATGTTTAAACAACGAACATTATTTTCGCATCAGTAGCATTCTACGGCCAGTGTGCCAGTGTGCCATCGATATCTTCAATCTTCGTCATCCCTGTGATCGATTTTCTTAAAGCATGGTTGCCCTGCATGGGCTTGGGCATGTCGCTTACATCTACAGTGCTAGAGTGCATGTTGCTAAAATAATTTTCTGTGATTTCATTCCCCTAGCAGTTTTGGGTATATTTCCTGCCCTATTTTGCTGCGTCCTATACGACCGACGACGGTAACGGTAGGTACGGCTCAGTGCACTTCTGGCTGATATTCGTTTCCTTTCCGATTGGAATGCGGCTGTAGAGTTGTACGGTTGTACAAATACGGACGTAGATGGTAGATTCCGTGTGGGGGAAAGGCGCTCTTTTTCTTTTTTTTGATACTCATATCGATGCGATGATGATGTATAGGTGGATATTTTACTGCCGCAAAAGCGGAACAGAGAAAAAGTACAAACCTCCCTCCAAAAGGACATCACAGAGCCACAGAGAAAAGAAGCGCACGGATGGCAGATGAAAAAAAGAAAACGAAAAAAAAACTGAATCTCATTCGGGAGCGGATATGATATGATGATGATGGCGGAAACAACAGTTAAGGCCGCAAAATAAATATCAACAGAGCAAGAAAGAGTTCTCCTGGAACTCTTGTTCTAAAGTAAACAACAGGTGACTTTTGGGTTATGATTTCCAGTTTCGTTCGTTGTTCGTATTTTCATCTTTTGACTTTTCCGTTACCCGTAGGATGTATGCCCTGATTTTTCTGAAGCGACGGTGAGTCGTGTATTTTGAAAGGATACCTTGGTTTTCGATTTTGAGGGATGCAATTTCCTGCTTTTTGTTTGCGCTACGAAGTAATATTGATGAGTTTTTCACTTGTCAGGATGTGGAAATGGATTTATTTTCATTTGTGACCCTGTTAATATTGAATTATTTAATTACATCCGACATTTTGCAATGGTAACCTTGAAAGACTGACGCGATTTAGCAGTTATCCTCGGATTGGAAAGAAACGCTTTGATTGAGTCATAAAAATCATTTTTATGTGTCTGTCCCTTTTTTTACAATTATTTTAGAGTTTTACGACAGGCTGCGTGTTTATGGGGGAATTTTGGGCAAATACCATTAAATTCACTTATTTGGTGCGTCAGTAGAGGGAGCGAGGTGTTGTTGTGAAGAGTTCTTCCAAGAGCTAAGTTCTCGAGAGGGTTCAACAAGCCGTCTCATTTGGTAGGGTGAAGGTTTTTAGCACGTCTTGGATCTCCTGTATTTTTCATAGCTGTGTCAGGACTGCCCAGTCCATGCGTATTAATTTTCCATTTTAACAATATCAAAGCGCGCCCCTTTCTTAAACCGCGCAGTGTTGTGTAGAAACTTTTGTTACCTGGTTCTTTTTCCATTGCTACAATATCAAAGAACGTTCCTTTCTTAAACCGTGCAGTTTTTGTTCACCTTGTTTTCGTCATTCTCATCGGGACATCCTTCCCCGATGTTTAGCATATGTAGATGCAGAGGCGTGGGTGTGGTTTCCATTTGCTCGCTTTTACCAAATCGTGCTGTAAGAACCCCTTGTTGAAACATTCTGTTGAAAAAGTAGCGAAAGACATGTTTTGGCGATTTTCTGTCAGGTCCGTAGGTCTTTCGGTTTTCCAGTGCTTCCGCCGCAAGCTTCTGGTTTTCTTTGCTGAATAATACAACTTATTGTCGTACGTGTAAGATTAAAAAAAAAACAAAAAAAAAAACAGAATGAAAACCACTTTCGCATTTCAAAAACGAAAAAAGGCAAACAAAAGCGAAAACTTACTTCTCCTTCTATAATCTATGCAAACGTAGAAAGAGGGAAGGCCGTGGACCACGTGGACCACGACCTCTACTTACAGAAGTGCATTTTAATTTGAATACTTTTGGGATAATTTCGAAAGTTATTGAGAAGAAAACGAAAAAAAAAAAAAACACGAATTTCGGTACATTTTTGGCCAAACGAATATACGTTTTATTCTCTTAGTACATGCAGCAAAACGCTTGTTCAATGCCACCCCGAATGAGCGTTTTCATCTAACAAAATGCCACCATGACGATTTTCGTACTCTCGCGGAAAACGAAAATTTGTTTCCTTTTCGAAGCTACATGCAGCAAAACGTTCGTTTAAGCAACAACACGTGAACGTTTTCATTTAACAGAATACCACCCTGTCGTTTTTTTTTGTTCTTTCGCGCAAAAGAAAAATTCGTTTCGTTTTCGAAGCTACATGCAGCAGAGACCCGGGCGAATTAAAAGGACTGTCATAGCTCTACAGCTTTCCGAGCGTTCTATCACCTCACCCAATGAAATTGATGCTGAGCAATGACCCCTCCAACCCAACCGTGTCTTAAATAAACCACCACCTCCATCGCCGGGCTGTATGGGAGGCTCAATTCAATCTATTAAATGCACTAGAATTAGCTTCGATCTTTTGATGAAAATCCGATTCATTTCCCCTAAACACATCATGTGAACATCGCAATGGAGATGAATATTACTCACATTCAATGGCAGCATTCAATAAAACAACCTCATCGACATGGAGCAGTAAACTGTTTGAATAGACTTCCAAAGGAGCAGCTCCTTCGCTTTACCATATCCAAATAGTTGCTTTTGCCGTTTATCCATATTCCCTCCTTGGCTGCTTTCAGCTTATTTCTATACATCACAAACAAACAGAAATAAATCGCAAGAAACCTGCACACACGAAGAGAGAGCGACTTTCTTTAGAAAGTTCCTACCTGCACTCATATGATTACCAAGTAAGCGCAAAGGATTCGGCAAGGCTAGCACAGCAGAGCTGAAAACAAGGAAAAGATCTTCGCCATCGCACAAGGCGAAGGCAGCCCCTGTTACGTTGTTACGATTTGCATTTCCTTCGGGCTACAGCTCCAATACTCTCCGCATGGCTTACTGCAACTGTGATGCACGTTTATTTTTATTTTTATTTTTTGAATTTGAATTCTACAAATCGATTGTGATTGAATTGAATTTGGTTTATGCACTTGTGAGATGGGACACGAAGCGAGAATCCCCGATTGACTTGGGGAAAATTTGCAAAGCGACGCGCACTGATTGCGAGCGGAAGGCGGAAGAGCGTTCGCGTTTCTTTGGGTAACTCGAATGATCCCTTATGGTGGCGGTTTTCCATTTGAATCGATGGAAATTCCATGAGAAGTAATTTCAATAAGTGCCGGAGCAACATGAATTCAATCATAACAGGAGGTATACTCATCTGCATGTATGGTAAAGCGGAGCGACTGCAAAAGGATTTTGCTTATACACATACCGTGAGTACCTATTTATTATAAGGCCATGGGTTAAAGGTAAGCGAAATATTTTCGATGAAAGGTTGTGGCTTTGTTACATACTGTTGTCGATTTCGTGGAATTCTCTTTTTTACTTTTTTGATGGCATTTTTCAACAAAGCAGCAGGATATTCGAAGGCAATCGATGAAATCACAAAGGAATAATAATTTTCACATATTTTAATATTCAGCCTTTTTGTTTCACCGTGGTTTATGTTATAATTTCGACAGGACCCCCATCTGTATGCCTGTATGTAAATATAAGGGAGAGGTGACGTTCTCGGAAAAGAACTGGCTTTTTATATTTTCCGCGGCATTTTTACCCCTGCTGCGTAAGAGATTTATGTTTGGTTATGATTATCAATTATGCAAATAATTACAGGAATTAAAAGTCAACTCAGGGGCCAGATTCTGTAAGGCGAAACGATCAAACGTTTTCGTGCGCAGGAATATTTTGCCCTTTGTTACACAAGCAAATTTCTTCGTGCAAACGAAAGCGTTTTTCGTTTCGTTTTTTACAGAATCCCACCCCAGTTTTACTGGGTTTCAAGGATATTCTTACAGGAAGTGCTTCTGAAAGTGTGTTCCCTTTGCTTTTAAACATAGAAAAGTTGTTGATGGATTTATGTTTGCTACCGTTTTTAATGAAAAATGTTCTGAAAAACTTCTTATGACTCTGAGGATAATATACGAAATTTTGTTTATTGCCACACCTACTTTTTGAAAGCGTTTTTAAGCAAAACTTATATTACCTGGCATCACTCAATCAATTTTCAATAGAAACAACAAAAAATATAACTTAGGAGGCCATCCCAAGACTTGAAGGTTCTTTTTTTTAAATAGCTTTGGGCAGGTGGTCGCATTTTAAAGGTATTTTAGGTCATTTTCTCTGCTGGAGCGAAACAAAAGTTGTAAATATAATCAGCAACGATTGTTGACTCTCTTCAAATTCCAGATTGATGTTATTTGCGATGGTACCGGCGGTGGTGAAAAATAAAACGATATTATAATGTAAACGATGGCGCAGCGGTGGTGCCGCCATAAGAACAAACATAACGCTTTACTTATTTTACAATGGAGATGAATTGGAACTGTGCTGCGCACGGTAAAATTCGACTGCAATAAGTTATCCAACGAAAAAAAGAACTATGGCGACTGGCGAATAAACTCGCACCAAAACACACCAACCTTTGCAATAACCAGCAATAGGTACCTCCCGATTTATTGGAAGTCGGCTGGAGTTTCAAGAGAGTCAGCTGGAACTTTGGTGGAAGTGTCATCGGTCATGTGTTCAGTCAAGTTGTGTTGTGTTGTAATTTCTGACTTAAAGTGTATCACGCATGCGCATTTTTGAAAGAGACGGGACAGAGAGATCCGTTTGTCAGCAGCCAATGCTAATAAAGGCATAACACTTATATCACAAATCAGACGTCTAAGGTGTCATGGATGTTCTACCCATAATTATAGATTATAGATAGAGTGTTAATCAGTTTCAGTAATTTAAACCAAAAAAAAAAAAAAAAACAATCATTTATACGAAATAAATAAAGAATTGTCCGTTCATCACTTCCGGAAGTCTTTTTTTTTTTTTAATATAGGAACGCGGAGTTTCGTTAACCATCGCTATAAAAATATCAACATGCGCAGCTTTATTACAGAATTCCTACCTTATAAACAAGATGGTTAGATAATGCTGTCCCTTTCAGTCAGATGACTAGCCGTCTATTGGGCATCCCTTTAATCTTCCGTGTTAGTAATGTGTGATGGATGATAGTGTAAATGCAGCAATAAAAAGCGACAATATTTCTTTCGGACGCAATGCACAGTTAGTTTTTTGAGACATTTTTAGTGCCTAAATGTCATCAAATGATCTTTTGAAGTTTTGTTTGGATGAGTGGCCTGAAAGCTCTGGCTGTTGAAGATAACCTCGGAATTTGCTAATTTTATCATTATGCTGATGCTCTGCTCCTTTATGCCACCAAATAGTATAACCTTCAATGTTCCTGTAATACCCTGCGCAAGTAGTCATTATTCTCGAATAGAAAAACCGTAAAACACTCGATCGTAAAATAGTTTTAATAGGTATGACCCATTTTTACTTGGAGGTCATATCAGCGGCGTTCTTATATTCAAATGCCATTCTCTATACATATCAAATATGCGATAAATAAAACCCTTGATGGGGGGGAGAAAAATAAATAAAACCAAAGGAGAGGCAAATTAATATTTATGAATTCAAATAAATACTCCATCGCCAGCAACAAGTATGACTTTTCTACCTTCGGCTCCGTTCAAAGTCAACCTATGCGAACACACCCTCACCCACACACAATCTAATAACTAATTCAGGAGGTCATATAAATAACATGAAATGTGGAACACCCTCCAGGAGTATGCTGTGCCTGCCATTAAGTCTTGTACGGGATGCCAAACACCAGCAGTGGCAGATATAAATATTGTGACAGGCCATCATTTCATCTGACGGCTGGACCAACAAGAGGGGCGGTGAAATATCCGACTAACCTAATTAATTTTAACTCATTCTCATGTATGTAGGTTCAACGCCCAACATAACTGTATGGCAAGCAAGCCAAGACAAGTTGTAGGAGGAAGATTTGTTCGTGGTAAATAGATTGTGCCCCTACACGTGCTTTATTCCAACAGTCCTCATTCTCGGGACCCGATTGATGGATTGATCAATATGCGATTTTATGGGTTGCTCTTCAAGATACAGAAGCCCACACTTAGTGAGGGTTATGGTAATAAATTTCTAAGCCTGGAGAGGGGATAGTATCTTTGATGGTTTATTGGATGGCTGGAGCGGACTTTATAGAATTTATATACCGAATGGGCACGGCAAGCCCATCAGGTGTGGGAGTCATATTTTAGGTCATTCTAAGGTCATTTTAGGAATATCTTCTCTTCGGGCTAATATGATGTCTTTTTTTGTTGTTATTACCACCAGGTTTGATACTTTATACGCATTTTTCTCATATACATACTAAGTAGGTCAAACCATCTTGACAAAAGTATTTCTAATAAAATTTGGAAAGATTGTGTGGGGGTTTGAATACTCATCAGTCATCACGTTAAAACTATCCACCCATCCGAATGGTTTTCTTAAAAGATATGGAACTTAAATAAGACCGAAATTTAGTTCTTGTGTCATTAAGATATGCCAATTAATACAAAAATGTATATACCTATTCTTGAATGGCGATGACAAGTTCAGTAGGAAACAAAATTATTTATATAGGTAATTTAATGAGTTTTCTGTAATATAAGAATTAATATTAAATAAATAAAAAATTAGTTGGCGCAACAGGTCCGTATAGGGACCCTAGGCCTAGCTTCTCACAACCATTCGTTTTGTGCGAGTTTTTCATTTTGGAACAACTGGAAGGGATCTACAATTTTATGCCGATTCCAAACGGCAAATTGAGAAGCTCTTTCAAGACAGTTACACCCTCGGATGTTTGTTAGAAGTTCGCGAGAGGTGGCGCAGTGGAACCACTAAGCCACTGCGCCTACATCGTGATCGAACTCTCCAATAAATATTAATAAAAGTTTTATGAAAACGAAACAACAGGTGAAAGGACTTTCGACCTGTAAAGTATCACCAAAGTTTTGGTCAGAATATAACAGAGGCCGGACCGACAAACTTCTGCATTTTGACAGGTCATCAATATCTAAGCTGGTAGGGGCTCTAACTTCCTTAGAAACCACACATTGAATATGTACGCATCAGACGAATAGGTCTACGATGACACACCTCACTACCTTTTTCAATGGCACAGTCTCTGTCACTTGGAACAAAACACTTTCATGACTTTCAAGAGCCTTCCGATGTGTCACAGGTTTTTAAGGACGTCGGGTTGGCTGAACAGCGTCAGCTAGCCACTGAAAGGAAGGACATAAAAAAATATGGTGCAACGCCAACGGTTAACCATCAAAATAGATCCTCGAGGACCCAAATGTTATACTAGGCGTTTTTTCAACCCCTTTAAATGGCTTCTAAGTCAGAAAAGAGCTCGTTTTTAAGTTATCAAGAAACAAGATTTCAGGGTAAGAATAATATATCCTCCATAATTATTTTCTTACATTTGATATTTTTTTAAAACTTTGATATTTTTTTAATTTTAACCAACGAAAACTGTTGGCCTCACAATTTATTTTCTGAGTGATAACAAATGCCAATAGTTTTAGCAGTGATTTTAACAAATAGACTTTGTATTAGTGGAAACTCTAATTACCTTACTTACCTAATCGCGCCATCAAGTACCCGATAGCTAACAACGAGTTGGCACCACCGATACCACTTTACTTCAATTGAAGTAGATTTACTTCAATTTTGGAAAAAAAATAAAATAAAATCTGCTCCCTACTTCGCACTATTGTGCGCTTCAATTAAAAAAAAAAACTTAAATCTACTTCCAAAAAAGAAAATTATTAAAAAAATGATTCACATTTTAAAAGAATAAATTGCATAAAAAGTCACTTTAAACACAAATTTTATTACAATATTCTGATGTTAATTACTCTTTTCCTTTTAATTTTCTGTCAAAGAGGAGTTTGGTTTGGTTTTGGTTCCTGTCTGTCTGTTCTGAAAAAGTTTAGCCAAATACGTGAAAGAATTATTACAAATGCAATCTACTTCCCTTTTCTTTATTTTTTGGGTCAAAGTATGTACTTCGATTTTTTTTTTGAAGTGGTTACGCTGGTTGGCACTACCTTTTCGATCGTTGACACTTCTTCCCATAGTCAGCAATTTTATTTCCGCCTTACATTTTTCTCGAAATGAAATGGGAGAGTTGCAAAAATATTTCATTATATGTATTGTTAAAAATGTCCCTTTTACAAAAAAAAACATGCTTTATTTCACATCAACAAAAAGCTGAAATTAATATGCCCCAGCTCATAAATGTATGCAATGATAAAAACGTATGCGATGATAAAACACAGTGACGCATTTCCGTCCCCGCAAGTTAAATGTGTGGAATTACTCCACCAGATTCCAACAACGCGTGTTTAGATGTTTACACATCAATAAACCATCAATTTAGCCGTTTTCAGCGTGCGCCTTTCATTCCTGCAGTCGAGGACAGTGTTTCTGAAAAGCAGAAAGTAACAAACGGGTACTTATTTCGAGCAAGTTAATTAAAGTCGAACAAGACCCACCCCGAATTGTATTAGTATATTTATCAACATTTTCAAGTCGAAATCCGCCGACGGCAGGCAACCATAACAATGCGAAGTTACCTACACATGATTGCCAACAATACATAGATCGTTAGAGCAAAAGATGTGTCGAGTATCAACTTTGTATTTACTAGAGCATGCCCCCATTGTGCAAACATTTCGATACTGAAATATTCATTTCCTTGTTCACTCTTGCATCCATTATTTTCGTGTAGGATATTGTATCCTTCTATGGAGGTACATCTACCTGGGTATGGGTTACTTATTTTCCCAGTGACTACAGCTTCAGATTCCAATCGAATGCACATTTTAACTTGAAAGTTAAAACTCTTGAAGGCACTTCTCCCTCCAGATCCGGCACCGGGGGGAAAGGTGTTTTCTCGGAATGTATATTATGAAAATGATGTTGCGCTTGTTCTCTCTGGCATTGTAATCGAAAATGTAATCTGCTAGAATGAAGAGGATATTAATGGAAGATGATATTTCACAAATGCACAAATGGAGTAGATGCTCTGCTAATATTGAATTACAGTCAGTTATAGATAAGTGCACACCCGGATATGGGGTTAAGAATGCTTACAGTTTTTTGAAGCCGTAACAACATTGGAGAGCATGTTTCGGTTGTGCAAATTTGTAAGGCAGAGTGTTTTGCTTTCCATTCTAATGGGCATTTAGTTTTTTTTCGCTTCACTGTATAGAAAAAGTTGTTTAAAGAGTGCAATGGGGTATGTGAACATGAATGGGGCAATTCTATCATTGAAGTCGACCTAATAATTAGACATTCTCTCCATTAAGACGTTTTTGAGGGAATATCCAGGAAAAGTGGAAAATTTGTGAACAGACTCTTGGATATATACAAAAAAAAAAAAAAAACTCGCTTAAATTAAGAAAATAGTTATAAAATAAGATTTTCTTTGCGATGAATGCGGAAAAAATAACTCAACAAATATTTTCTTATTTTAAGACACATCTTCTTCAACCATTCTGATTTTATTTTATGAATAAAAAAATGCCTACCTACATAAGTTTCTTTCTGACTTCAAGAAATTTGTATCATACATATTTTTTTTAAATTCGTATGTCTTCAGAGCTTATTATCCGATTCCTTTGCCTTCAAATCTAAACTTTGGTCTAAGCGTATATTTTTATGAGAAACCATGCGGAATGGGTGCGGATTGCGGAATATGGGAACACAAATGGAACAATAATTCGGTCATTACTGTCGGTCGAAAAAATGAGATTATTCTCCATTAAGACGTTTCTGACGCGCTCTTCAAGTCTGAAGTGAAGTTGTTCACAGTGTCTTATATGAAAAAAGCTTGTTTCTTTACTCAAGAAGAATAGTTTGTAAAATAAGAAATGTTGTGTAACCCCACAAATATTTGGATTTTAATATTAATTATTTTCCTTATAGATAAATTGACATAAGTAATGAAATATTTTCTGGTCCCAATATTAATTCTGATACCTTAGAAAATTCATTAAGTTTAAATAAATTATTGAAATAATTTTGTGTTTAATTGAAAAGTTTTTTTTTCTGAAAAAAAGCTTGTTTCTTAAATAAAGGAAAATAGTTCTTAAAATAAGAAATTCTCGGTAAAGCGCCAAATAACCCCTTAAATATTTGAATTTCAATATTTCTTATTTGTTTTTTCTTTATATAAGAAAAAAAGATAAAATAAATTATAGACAAGATAATTTTAATGTTTAAATTTATTAAAATTATTTTATCTATGTCGGCACAGTGGCTTAGTGGTTATAATGTTGGACTACTAAGCGAGAGGTCCCAGGTTCGAACTTCACAAAAACCCAAATTCCAGCTTAGGGGCTTTTCCCACTGCGCCACGTGTAACAAACATCCGAGAGTGTAACTGTCTCATACCCATTTCGCCTCAATTCGTCTGCCCTTTCATTGGCGGCTTTTTCTCTGTGTCCCGGGTCCTACCAGAAATTCTTGGTGTGCTGCAATCAAAGAACCACAGGGCACACACCTGAAAGCAGAAAGATAATTTAATTTTAGAATTTATAAATTTATAAAAACAGTGACAAGTTTCAGGTTAAAAAAGAACTTCCAGAATAGTTAAAAAAAAAATTTAGATGTAAGGGGTACTCCATACTGGGGTCCTTTATCACGAGCTCGAATTTTGGCAACTTTGCTTTTAAACAGTGGGGGAGCATCAAATGCTGCGCAATAAAACTGCTGGCACTCGAAACTAAAAAACCATACATATCGTCAGGACGCGAGCTGTTCGCCCCTATCCAGACCAATTTTATATAACTTAAGGGCGATTTTTTTCCGAACTCACATGGCAAAACGTTGCATACAAAATTACCGACTGTGACCTGCAAAATATTTAGTGTGAAGCTTAAAATCGATTATTAGAATGGCCCTAAGTATATAAAGTATTTAAGTGGACTAGTGTTTTGTTACAACAAGTGTTTTGTTACAACAAGTGTTTGTTACAACAATACACTTGTCCTCTCACTATCAATACAGACTTGCATGGTGATATCAAATTCACTGTTCATTACAAGTCAGAAATGGTGCTGTTCAAAGGAGAAAACACTTCAGAACCGATACTTCAACCCACTTGATTGCGATCTAACAATTCAGTATTATTACAAAGTGCTAGGCTAACTCCTTTGTCCGGAGTCCTTACTCTACTCATGCCATTTGAATGGCTTATTCGAATACTACCCTCCGTTCATATCCTCCTATTTCGAACAGTAACAAACTGCTTACAAACATAGAAAGTTTTTCATAACCAACAATACATACGCTCCTCAAGTACGAGGTTAATGTTGCTTCTTGCTTCAAGCGGTTCATCTTAAAAATGCCATTCGATTGAGATCTCAAAGAACTGAAGAACGTTCTGTATGCGTATACTCGTCGAGGATAATGCAAAATTAAATGTGAAAGGATACATCATCCAGTCTCAAGAGCACCAACTTGAAAACAATAAATGTGGGAGTACCGTCGGAGATAAGTTGTTCAATATCGATCCGAAAAGGTGGAATGTGAGCCCTTGAATGGGTACACATGCCAAATGTTTACACATCAAAGTGTGAGTGCTGTCAGCACTTTTGTTTGTAATCTTTGCTTAGGTATACTTGTAAAGAGTGACTTTGATGTTTTTAACGTTGAAGGGGAATGGACTAAAGGAATGACCTTCATAACCTTAACATATGCTGAGGATTTTTGGTTGACTTGACGGCCTAAATTCGGGATTAAAATTCCGGGAGACACGGTCAAAGCCGTGTCCCCTTATGCATTGCAAAATGCCCAATCAAATAAAGGAGGCAAAGATATATAACCCAAGACTAGATACAAGACCATTACGATAATGATACCCGGCCTGTCCTTAAGAAACAGGAAGATACTGGATTTAGTTGGGCTCATATTTATGCAGCTGGAGAGTCTTTCGCATGTGTCTCATATCTCAGCCGGAATCCCTTATACGACCAAACCAGTATAAATAAACAAACTCCTTGAGACGATTTATTACGTTCGGTTTTTTGATTTATGCCTATACCCGTTGGCAACAGCGGTATCAGGAACATTGAAAAGTCTTGGGATTTTTCAATTTTACCAAGCAAGGCAGAGAAAGCGAAAGTAAGACTCACATTTCGGTCGATGCCCCATTGTGCTGTAACTCTTTGAACATGGCAGCAACGCTATGACACATTTTCCCACCCCCTCGAAAACTGAAAGAAAGGATTAGTAGAGATAATGTACCAACACAAAGAAGAACTAAGAACAACGAAAAATCGGCAGACGAAAAAGGAGCGCGCAGCCAAAACACCGAAATAGCATTTTCATCTCGCTTTGTATATTTATGGGACTTTTGTTTGTGCTCCCACTGGAGTAAAGGGGGCAAAACTTGATTGCAAAAAAGCTGTGTGTGCCAAAAGTTGTTCAACAAGAAGGATTACACCCAGACAATGTGCAATGGAAAAAAAAAAAAAAAACACCTACTTGGTGAATTATTTTAAGTTTATTCCATTTTCCCCCCCGAAAGTCATCGGGGTTATTTACTGGTCCACTGTGTGCCTGCGCTTGGACCGTGCATGGCGTGAACCTTACTGTTCCTATTCCTACGACATACGCTACCATCTCGGTAAACATCAGAGTGCAATGAAGGCCAGCTGAACCTCGGGGGTAATTTCTCTCGTTCAGCACTTTGCTGTCAGTTGTTGTAGAAACTCCTTCGTGAGCTGTTTAATTTATCGCCTTTAGGCGGAAATGCCGTCGTCTTCTTCGTCAATTCTTAGAAAAATGTTCATTGGTGTGCGGTTCAACCGAGGGCTTATGTATCAAGCTATACACCCACACCAGATGGAATGAGAGTTTGAGGTTGCTCGTTTCCGTGTGTACTTAGTCATTGACGGTGTAATTCATTGGAATCGTTTTTGTGCTCAATTACCCAATCCGATTTAACGCGACGAGGTCTTGAAACAATCTTGTTTATACACGCTCCGGGTAGACTGGATTCCACAGGACTAATTAGCACATCTTGTGATTAGTGCATATCTGATTTCGATTTTAAATGGGTACATAAAGCTTTTGCACGTGGATCCTGTGGGTGTATGTTTTGTGTTAAGGATTTAATTAATGAATTGGCCTGGTTTATTGGGTACACAAATTTAAGGGCTGTGTGGATGGTGGGCATATATATACGGTTGGAAAGGGAATCAACGGAAATGGTGCACTGTTTTCTTAAAAAAAAGGTCAGAAGTCCTAATTTAATCAAGAGATGCAATTTCCATGGTACAGCTTGGTTTGAGTTGGTTTCCAACAACGAGATCACGATTTATGAGCATCCATCTTTTAAGAATCTTCGCTCTAACGCTGATTGAAAAAATACCTATAGGTATTTAAACCCATAAAAAAAATGTCTACCCCACTGAAAGTCTGCCACAAAATAAAACTAAAACCTACTCCCTCTCCCTGCCAGATTCAAACAAATCGAACAGATGAAAGGATTTCGCTCACAACTTTGTATTAAAATCAAATCAACTGTTTTTTTTTTGTTTGTACTTGCAGATCGAACCACAAAACGTATCCCAAGGGTAAGCACCATACCCAGAAGAACAGTCGGCTAAAGCCCAACTGCCATTAAAAATTCGTTACATCCTCAGCCGGGCGGCCAAAGTTGGATGAAAATTAACGAACCATACAATATGCTTCCCTTGTTCGATTTGAAATTTAATTTTATAAAAAAAAGGATATTTTGTGGTCTTTTGTCTTCATGCTGACAAAATGGGAATTTCAGTTAGAATTGAAACCACACTGGCAAAGCATTACCCACACAACCGTCCTGTATCGAACCGAATATAAATTTAAATACATTTTAAGGATATTCGAATGTCTATCAATAGGAAACTTGCCCATGTGACGAACGAACAAAAGGAGGACCAACAAATCAGCTTGTGGCTAAATAGTCGGTGTATAGAAAAATCGAAAAATTCAATAAAAGAAGCACACGCTGAGGTCGGAGGTCGAAGAAGAGGAGTCCCTCGCCGTTTCCGCATTTAGCATTCTTGCCCCTTCACATATAAATTCGTACCTCCGTTATAAGATGGCATAAATAACGATTACTTTTCCACCGGATTCCGGCATCCTTTTTCAGACAGTGTTTGGTGAGAATATCGATTCCAGGCGGAAGGACATTAATTTCGATGCAGAAATTGAAAGACGTAGGCAATTTATGGTTCGCTCTAGGAGAAATGACGCAAAACCGTATAGGTTTATGCGACGGAACATTTTGTTGACCTTAAAAATGGAGCAAAGTGCTGGGGCAGAGAGGAGCGACGGCTGCCAATAAGCTCTAGGTGAATAATTGGTTTTATGACAGCAATAAACTGCATTTAGATTCAGTTTGAATACTGAGCAGGGATGATGGGTAGGTGCGGATGTTTGGTTTAAGTCTGTGCTATATCGGTGTTTCATTGAGTTCCTTTCGAGGTTTTATATGGGTTGATCTAATACAGCAAATATTTTACTTTTGGTGGGGCTTAAGTTCGGATGGAATAGGTATAATCAGCTGGATAGCAGCATAGCTAGCTGCCAGTTGAGCACGGTGCAGGGCACCATTTCCCTTTCCTTTAGTATGGGTTATCGTATTTTTTGGTCTTTAGTGAAAAGTTACGACTTAAATATGTTGAGCTAAAGCCGATTTTAAGATGGGGCTATCATTTTTGCAGGTATCTCATTTAGTCCGAAGGCTTTCAGAAGAGGCAAGATGAAGTCATCGTCGAAAAACGCGTTTGAAAAGGTGTTCAAAATTGCGCCCACAAAAGTGTCGAAAAATGATCCAAAAACGAGCCAAAGTCGTCTCAACATGACTTGCAAGTAAATCCAAAAAAATAGTCAAAAAAACTACGCAAAAATGAGTCGAAAACGCATCTGAGGACACACGTCTAAAAAGGAACAAGAACATGTCGAAAGCGTATTGAAAAAAGTGTCATGAATGAGACAAAACGCTTCCAAAATCGAGTTCAGAAATTTTCATCAAAAAATCCATCTAAAATCTTATCGAAATGAGTCGAAAATCACGGCAAAATATGCGTTGAAAATGATTCAAAGAAAGTGACCAAAAACATGTCAAAATAAGTGTAAGTGCTCATTGTAAATCACATCAAAACACGAGTCGAAAATTAACCAAAAAGGCGTTTAAGATCCCATTCATTTAAAAATGCGTTAAAAACAATTCGAAAGCGTGTCAAAAATTCGTGCTCAAAAATGGGTCGAAAAAGAGTCCGAAAACTTGCCAGAATTTAAGTACAAAAAGGTTTCAAATCGTATACAAAGAAGGTTCAAAAATAGTGAATAAAATGAATGAAGATCGTGTTTAAAGCCCATTTTAAGACGGAGTCGCAAATGAGTCAGAAATGTGCCTGAAGTTCAAGTTAAAAATGAATCGAAAATACATCTAAAATAACGTCCAGTAACGAGCCTATTATTTATTAACTTGTCGTAAAAGATTTGAAAAACGCGACTTAAAACGCGTTCAAAAACACGGCAAAAAGGCATCAAAACACATTGAAAGATACACTCGCGATCAAATACAGATCGAAGGGACTACGGAACTCCTCAGAAATTGAGTCCAAAACACGCTAAAAATCGGATCCAAAACCACGTTAAAAACACGTCCAAACCGAGCGAATGGTATGCATGTAAATCGAGTGTTAAGAATACTTCAAAAATTCGTCTAAATCGAGTCCAAAACGAGCAGAAAACGCGTCCAATATCGCGTCGAATAGCAAATGCAGAAACTCGTCGGAAATTAGCTGGAAACGTGTCTAAAATTGCGTTCAAAAAAGAGCCAAAAATTTCTGTTTAATTGCGTCGAAAAAACCGTCAAACATTTGTATAAAACACAACAAAAATCGAATGGATCCAAAACCGTGTTAAAAACGATTCCAAACCAAGTGACTGGAATGGAAAAAAAAAAAATGTTTCCAAACTAAAAAAGACGTTTTGAAAATGAGTCAGAAGGAAGTCTGATATTGCTTTCGGAAAATGAGGCATAAATGTGTTTAAAACACATCATAAACTCATCAAAACCTCTTCTGAAACCAAGTTTGGAAACTCATTAAAAAACTCTTCGAAAATGTTCGGAGGAACACGTTGAAAAACGCGTGAAAAATATGCCAAAAATCAGTCTTAAAAATCGTCAAATCCCTTTCTAAAATGACATTCAAAAACACGCTTAAAAACTCTTTGAAAATGCGTCAAAAATGTGTCAAAAATATGTCGAAAGTGAGTCTAAAATTCGTCAAAACCGATTCTAAAAAATCGAATTCAAAAACACGTTTAGAAACTCGTTCGAAAAAAAATATGGTAAAAATAAGTCGAAGAGCATTAAAAAAAGTCGTCGATATCAAGTTATTAATCCCATCAAAAAACGAATTAAAAAGCACCTGAGATTTCGCCGTCAGATTTAGAGTTCAAAATACAGATCGGATCCAAAATCGCTTTAAAAACGCGTCCAAATCAAGTGAATGGAAAGGAGAAAAATAGTGTTTAAAATGCGTCCGAAAAAAGGCTTTGAGAAGAGAGCAAGTCTGATATTGCTGCCAAAACGGGCCAAATAATGGTGGGAAATGAGGCATAAATGTGTCCAAAACGAGTTCATAAACACGTCAAAACTTCTTCTTAAACCACATTTAGAAACTCGTTCAAAAACTATTCGGAAATGGGTGGAGGAACACGATGAAAAACGCGTGAAAAAATGTAAAAAAATCAGTCTAAAACATCGTCAAAACCATTTCTTAAGATCGCATTCAAAAGCTCGTTTTGAAATTAGTCCAAAAACTCTTTGAAAACACGTCAAAAATTTGTCGAAGGTGAGACTAAAAATTATCAAATCTCCTTCTAAATTCGCATTCAAAAACACATTTAGAAACTCTTCGAAAATGGGCCAAATAACGTGTCGAATATATGTCAAGAATATGTCAGAAATGAGTCTAAAAATGCCACAAAACGTGTAAAAAATAAGTCGAAAGCGCATTTAAAATGACGTTAAAACCAAGTATTAAAATGCTTCATAAATCGCACCCAAAAACGATTCGAAAAACGTCTGACATTGCCGCAGAAAACCTGTCAAAAGGCTTTTCCTATACCAGCACACCAGCTAGCTAAAGAACTTACCTCAGGACTCATCTTAAAATTCCTTTAGTCGTGAAAATTTTCAAATTTCATTCTCTCGCGTAAAAGAACCTTCCGTTTCCATGTACAATCTACAGTCTTGAGTACCTCTTATACCTATGAGTACCTGAGTCCCGACTTTTACTGCCTATAAAATCACCCACTTCCATTCTAAATTGGTTACCCGAATTTGGCCCACAGAAACCACTCACTTTGATTCGAAGAAAATCACAGCGCTACCTCCAAATTCGCATCCACTGCCACTGAATTGAAAATTTGAATAAACATTCTCTAAATTGCTTCGCTGGGTCCTTACAAAAAAAAAACTCATAAAACGTTCTAAGAGCTAAGGATAGAACCGAGTATAATAAAACGTGGCCTAAATTCATGTTATGCGTGTTTACGTGCATGTTTACTTTTGAATATATTTAACGACTAACAAAAAAAAAAAAAAAACCCATGTTACGATCCTCTCCTGAATGGCACTCGAGCCAGCCTCACGAGATAATTGCAGGCTCCTCCAGGCTGCGGCGGCAGTATAGACAGCCTGTCTAAGCACCCTTCTGCATTTTGATGGTTTCCGATGGAATGTCACTCCAGCATATTAACATAATTCTTTTCTCATTCTGAAGCATCTAAGATGGCATGTCTAACCCAGTTATGATGGGTCTCCCTTTAGCCCCATGCATATGCAAATAGCGTTCCGTTTTGGTGGATGGGTTTACTTCACCAAACTGACAGAAAATAAAATAAGCACACAATCGAGAACGGATGCGAGTCCCAAGACGGAGACACCGTGGCAGGGACTAGATATATAGGTACATTTGGTACAACATCAGCGTACGTACGTTCCCAGGCAGGATTCCGTGCAGCATTCCAAATGTTTGTTGTTCCCCCGATTTTTCTAAAGAATCTGATTGAACGGGTAGCTCTCTGATGGTGCTTGGGTACGAGCCGACGATGTTTCTGGAACCTCCCCGACTCAACTTACATACACGCACAGGGGTGCTCCCTCGACGCTAAAGTGTTGCAAATGTGTCCAACATGTTATGAATTTCAATTCCAGTGTATGGAACGGAGCTTAATGTTCGTCCTCATCATCGTTATCGACTGCAAGGGGATTGTGGCACCAGTGTACAGTATCGCATCGCAATCGTCATCATGACGAGGGCCATCATCAGACTGCGATCGGCGGCGAGCATCATAGATTCTTCCAAACACAACCGTTCTGCATTCCATTCCAGCTATGAAGAGACGATAATTTCTGCCTCTAGGATGGAGGTGCACTTGTGCCTCCTAAACTTTCTGCCATTGTCAAAGAAGGAGGCCGTGGTGCGTGAACAATGAACACCCTCCGTACAAACATTTTTAACTGTCGCCTCGTCCCCGTACTCAAAGTGCTCGTATATGTGTGTGTGCAACCGCTTCAGAGACGCTTCTGTGTGAATAATTTTATATATTTGTATAAAAGTGCATGCGGCACAAGGACAAACGCTTTCGCGAACGTCATGTGCACCGGTGTTCGTTCCCTGGCATCTATTCGCCGTATGAAATACCACTTCGACCTCCCCCGTATTAAACGCTGGCTGTCAACGTCAAATGCTGAGGATGAAAAGGATTCCATGAGGAGTTTTCTATGCGCAATCCGACAAGTTGAGGGACGTAAAATCTGTGTCACACAGCGGTTATGTAGATTTTATTGATTTACCTTTGCAAAGGATACAGTAGCACCGCCATCATACAAAAAGGATGGGAGAGATTTATTTGCGAGGGAAACAGGACATAATTTCGAAGAGACACTGCCACTAGGGTGAGGGGGTGCGAATGCAAACTGAAGATGAAATCTTACTTTGAGGATCATTTTTAGCAAAACGTATTCATACGTTTGCTCCTGGGCAAAAATGCCAAGTCCCTCCCAAGTCGCTGTCGTTTGCGAGAGATGAATTCTATTTCCAGGAGTACAAGACGCCCGAACTCGTCCTTACACTCACCCTACAGGAGTGTCTATAGTGTACAGAGCGAAACTACCCAACCTCGTTATCCTGGCAAAGTGTTGTGGGAGAACTCCATCTCCCACTAGATAAAGGATTCTTTTCGCATACAGCACATTATGCATATACACCTACTCAACTCAACTCTACTCATATGATTCAGCTGGGGATGCGTGTTCACTGTACACATACGGAATTGAGGGAAAATCCTGAGCAGGAGAAGTGCATACTAATAAGTGGAATTCCTCGTCAGAGTCGCGTCGAACGTTTGATATTTCAGTTGTTGTCGCAACAATCCCACCTTCTTCGTCGTCGCTGTCACCACTCCGAGCGAGATGAACATATACTTGTCATGATGTATTTGTATATGTTTCAGGAAAATGTTTGTGTTCGCCTTTGCATATCGTGGAAGCAAACCTTGAGACGACTCGAGAGGTCTTGTGTGCTTATTATTTGCACTCGTCTTCGAATGGAAGTGTGAAACTGTGAAACTGTTAGCTTGTGAGTCTTAGAAGACAAATTATAATTCAATGTATAAAGGAAGAGGCGGGAAAATGCAATGGATGCCTCGTGCGTGATGCGTTGCTGGAATTATTTTGCCAGAGTAGAGCTTTGTGCAAGCGGAAACCGATTGCTTGTAGAGCTGTGCGTTACAGAGTGCGAATAAGAGATTCTGTTTTCAAAGGTGCCTATAGTTGTTTTCAAATCTATAAGAGGTCCTTTGTGGTTGAATAACAAGCAGATGAAACACAATAACTAGGTACGTTTCAAAAAGAATACGGCGCATTATGTCGGATCCTTTTGAGGAAGCTGGTTGGTGCTGGGTTTTGGATCTGTTCATATAAGGTAACCGTTTTCTAAAAAGTACTTTTGAAATCGCCTTCAAGGTCGACGAAAGCGGTCGCTTTTTAGTAGCAAAACATTTTTCCAATCTTCAGCAATCTTAACAAAGCTGCCTATTGCAATAAAGGCGGCGGAAGGCTGGCCAAAACTTTGCTAGCAGGTGTACCAATCAATCATTCTAGAGGGATAGAAACTTAGTCTATGCGTGGAGAGCTTTGAGATTTGCCTTCGCTTATGGGTGAAGAACTCTGAGGTTTGCCTTCGCTTATACAACATATTTCAAACAACCTTTTTAAATGCGATAGCCTTGAGCAGCCTTTTAGAATACTCAGTATAGCCCAGTAAAGTTTGTCGGCTCAGAGATTGTCGATTTTATGCTGTTTTTACGGTTTCAGGTTGCCCGAGACTTGACAGGCTAGAAGCTACACACAGCCCTGCGAGTGATAAAAAAAAGCAAAGCCTACAAATCGAACTTTGTGAGTCCGGGTTTTATTATTGATCGTTGACAAACCTTAGAACCGCGCGAAAAACTTTCCACTTAAATTGATGTAAGCAGTTGTTTTAAAATCATCGAGAGCTATCCACTCGAATTGTCAAGTTTGGCCTTTCAGGGAAGGCCAGCTATTTGGAGCTTGATGTGAACGCCTTAAAAAAAAGTTAAGAAACCTTAGAACTGCATCGGCTATGAGCAGGAATTTCATCTTAAATTTATATTGTCAATCAACTTTTTAGGCTAGTTGCTCCCAGCGCTGCCACTTTGCTACGATCGTAGCAAAACTGCTACGCGATTTCCAATTTGCTACGCACTCTCACTAAAAACTTCTGTTTTGTTACTTTTTTTAAAGCACGAAATGTCAACATTTGACATCCGGACATTTACGTAGTACCTACATATGCTCAGCTGAATGGTTTCTTCAAGGCACACGAGAAAGACTTCAGTGCTTTGAATAAATATTTTAAGGCGCTAAAGTAAAGCAGAAGACTCAGTAAAGTACGATCCCAAGCTGCTTAATTAACAACCACGTGGCCCGCCCATGGAAACAATTATGCTCTAGTCACACAGGCGCAACTGGGCCCAAAACGTGTGTTCTTTTTTGTCAATCGGAATAAGAGCGAACTGATACTTTTTACCACCAAAACTCCCTATGTTTCAGGGTAGATATCGGTGAGCTGTTTTAGATCCCAAGGTTTACTGGAAACCTTACAATAAAAAGAAGGAAAGACCGCGAGCATAGTATTCCAATCCTCTGAAAAATATATGACCTGCAACCAAAATAGAACTTATGGATATAAGCAGCCGATGCTAGAGGCAGTCTTCACAATTCGGTCAAAAGTATGGTGGCCGGATCTAGAAAAACACAAAATTTAGCAATATTCAAAAAGTTCAAACATGAGGTCATGTCTAGAGTGACTTCTTTCGCTGTGCGTTCAATACCATCAGATGCCCTCTCGGGCTTGTCACATCTTTTACGTTCTAACCTTTGTATAACAGACATTGACGCGTGTATCGCGCTTAGACTCAGAGGGCTTAGGCGCCGACCTGTGAAAACCTAAAATGAGTTGTGGTAATTCAAATGTTGATTGCGCTAATTGCCTTTTAAAAAACTCTCTCACATACCTTTGAGTTATAACTTATAAGGCGTAGGTCTTTTTAAATCATTCCAACTGAAATTTAGGGGCTTTTTGGAATTGCTTATGAAGAGCTTTATGGCTCGATTGACCTGTCCTTGGATCTTCTAGTTTATTACTCTGAATAAAGGTTTAAAACAAATTTATTTCCATTTTTTAAAGTACATTAGATAGGCTTTTAAACGGTTAAGAGGGTTTTTGAATCAATTTTTGCAAGTTCAACCGCCTTTTTGTTAGCTTGAGAGGAACTTGGACCGGTAATATTTCGACTATCTAGTATAATGAGTGCAGTATCTCATCTCTCATCGAAGATGCTTCTAATATTTCCATAGATAAGTCTCCAATACAATATTTGTTGATCCATTAATCAGTTCTAAAGCGACTAGAACTGGTTTTCAAAACATTTCAATTGGAAGCTTCCCTGGAAATACGACCGCAGCTTCATCTTAGAGTACAGATTGTTGGGTTTTACCACCAGTTTGTAAACGGTTGCGTCGAGATCCCTTGGCTGTTATAGTCGCTGGCTTATGTGCGTACAAGAGTAAAGCTGCTTAAGGTTTGGAAGGACTGATGGAAGATGGTACAGAAAAATGTTCCACTTAAACTGATGTAAGCAGTGGTTTTAAAATCAAGAGTTGTCCACCCAAATTGTAAAGCTTGTGGTTTTTTGTAAAGCCAGCTATTTGGAGCTTGATGTGAATGCCTTGAGAAAATTTCGAATCCTAGGTAGCGTATTGAAAAGTTTTCACAAAAGTCTGTATGTTTCGACTTGGAGCTAGAGTTCTAAAAGACGTCTTCAAAAAATCCCAATGTAAGCAATTTCGCACAACTTCTCAAGGTATAAGATGTACCCCAAGATGGCCCAGTGAACAAAGTCTCTGAGGGATTGCCCTATTAAAAAATCTACTTCTGCAGAAAACTGCCTTTCAATTGAAACAAATACTCGGGGGACACTGAAATTTAGTCCAAACCACGCCCGTCTTAAAGCCATTTTGTATATGTACAAAAATTCGTAGTATCTACAGTAATACCCCCGACAACCTTCACCGATTTATTCATACTTTTTATACGAACTGGAAATATCTCCCGCTCACCCATTTTCGAAAACAAGACAAAAAATCAAATTAAAACGCTCCCATTAAAATCGAGAGAAACCCTTCCGTGCATTGCAATATCAAACTGAAACTCATTGCGAACTTTTCACAAGATATCCTTGTTTACTCGTCACTGGAGTACATTTCAAAATTTTATTCAAATCGGCAAAGTTTCGAAAATAATTTCCTTTTCCTCGTTTCGCACGCCCTTGGCCCGATGACGATCATAGAGCCGTAAAAATTCATTATCTACCCCCGAATCGGTCGGAGAAGGACAGTTAATCGAACCAACTTCGAGAGCATATCCGCTCGAGTGCCATTGGCACAGCGAAACCATTTCGTTTTGGCTGTCTTCGCAAGGAGCCTTCAATATACCCACGAGTGTCATTCAAACTTGACACACACTAAACATTCGCATCCAACTATCTTCGAAAGTCATCAAACTTTCACCCAGGAAGAAGTGAAAACTTTGCCACAGCGAAGAAAAAAGAAAACTTTTCCATGGCGAAAATACGGCTAAGCCTTGAAAATCACTTTAATCTTCGATCGCGATAACGATTGTCCTTATTCTCTCTTATTGAAATCATCTCTCGCATTGAAAGGCACACATAATCCTTAATCTCTAATCCTGGCGAAGGAGACTTGTGTATATATTGTTCGTCTAAGGACAACGCACCACTCCCTCGTCAGTTGTCAATGGATTTGACTGGACCGGCACCCGACGGCGATAACAAGTAGTGAGCATAACAAACACACATCATGACACACAAGTGGCTTCTAGAACTTCCACTTCTTCTAGAAGAACAATCGTCCTTATAAGCGTTTTACGGAGACCACCCGCACTAACATTATGCCGAAGAAATTATTGATTCTTTATTATCCTTTTTTGTGTGCGATTTGTGTCCGCCCATAAAAAAAGACTGAGCATAAGCATACTGGGACAGGGCTTATCCTTTTGGATCCATAAACGAGTATGGATCAACATTCAACAAGTATGTATTCACGCAGCCAGAAAATATTGAGTAATTACATAAAAACCGAACATGGCCTCACCTCTCCTCTGTGTGTGATGTTCGGTAACAACAAGGGACCTGACATTAATTTGACCTGATTTGGCAATAAAAGCCAAAATCAATGTGACGCAGGATGAAAGGCTCTAATGGGAATCGTTAGTCGAAGTCGAAGGAAGAAGCGGAGTACAAAAAGAAGAGAAAAAAAAAAATCAAAGGACTCTTGGGTGTGTGGGAAGTTTGTCGGAATTGCCGGCAAATAAAAACACAATTAAAGAAAGAACAAATTAATTATCCTTAAAGGAATTTGCTTCGTTTCGCTTTCGTTGTTTGTGCGGCTTCCTGTTACGGCGTCCGTTTGCGCTTACGAACAAGGACAGCGACAAAAGCGAACCCAATTGGTTTTGTTTTACTCTATAGTGGTTTTGTTACATTGGAACATACTGCGCCTGAGAGTGTTGAATTGTGTGTGCCAAGTTAGAGTGCAAACTGTTAGATATTCTTGTGGATTTTGTTGTTGGTACCCTCTACCCTCTTTACCAAATATAGGGTGCAATCAATTTTCATGGTATGGTATGGAGAGGGGCGAAAGCCAATTGGATTTGGTGGGAAAGTTCAGCCGTCTAGCTCTGATTTACAGGGTGTTTCGGAAGAATGATATATTTTTTTTTGGAAGATTGCTTCATGGTTTAATTTTATTTATAATTTAAACCTCATTTAAGCATTTTCACATTTCTTTATATTTATTCCAAACGAAGGAAAAATTAAAATGCATACTTTAAAGTCGTTACTACCCACATGTTTAATAGAACATAAAACTTGAAAACTGAACGGATTTCGATAAAACCTTTATTAAGAAAAATTGTTGAGTCACCCTTTACGAAATAGGGTATTCATTTGTTGCTTTTTATTTCTTTAATTATGCAAAGGAAAAGCCCATCTGTTTGTATGTTAAAGAATTAAGAAAAAATGTCCTTTTTGCCATAACATCATTCAACTTGTCACTTTATTCTTAAACTCAAGGGAATACAGAAACCCTCAAAATCGTTTCTAGGCAATGGTTGCACGAATATTTCAAGGTATCCAGGGGCTGAGCTACAATAATTTCAAAACAGAACTTATTTGATCAAATAAATTAAAAATCTTAAAACGATCATTTTCGAATGTTATTTAAATCAGAGTCGGGGGGGTTCCTGATGGGGAAATAGGACTTACAACTGAGCAGGCGGTGTACTGTATTTCATTCGGCGTCCATGGAAAGAGCTGCTGTTTTCGAGTGATTTGGGAACGAGCGAGGACAACAAAATTGTCATTTGGACTGTTAGCCTTGCTAATAATCAGTTTGAACCTTCATACTAAATACGTTGTAGGTCATAACGGGTAATTTTATATTGAAAATTTTGCCTTTGTTAGTTCGTAAAATCGAGCCTGGATACTAAATATAATTTAGTATTGCAGTGAGGCTGAAACAAAGACCACCTGAAATGGAAAATTGTGGACGAACATGAAAGGATATCCACCAAATCATCATTCAGACGGAATTAACTCGTTTCTACTACCTTTTTTTTAGGAATATTTTCACTCCGTCTCACTTGATTACGAACAGGCAGATTTCTTTTTTAATTTTGCGAAATTTTTCAAACCCTTCGATAATCTGGGGAAAACCAATCGCACATGGAATGAAGGATACAGGGGCGAACCCCCCGATATGTGAAATTAATTAAAAAATAAGGAATGTCAATGTCTATTTTCCTTAAAAGTAGGTAATCAAAATAAACTTTTCTTACATTTTTGCAGTTGATGAAAAGACGGTGAGTGTCGACTTGAAATTGGTTTCCAGAATTTGCTTCAGTGTGAAAATTCGGTCTACAATCGATCTGCCGGGCCACACTGGGGCTGACCACACCGCATACGGAAAAACAAAGCATGATGGAACCTTATGAAAATTACACACAACTACACACCTCCGGATTGGATGTCACAAATGAGAAGGATTTCAAAAAAGGACTGTTAATGGCGAATGTGATTATTTTCGTCGTGGATCAGAGCTTCGAATGAAACTTCCTCCACCGTGGGACTATACTTTCTGGTTGACTCAGAACTATATCTCTGTCATACTGTACAGTCCTTAAATTTGAGTCTTGCTCCTTTAATTTGAATTTATTTAATTTCACTTACCACCTCTAAGAAGGTCGATTGTCCTGAAGTCTAGTCATGCCTGAGCGCGGTCGGACGGCGTTTTTAAGCATTTTTTGTTGGTCTAAACGGAGAGGTTAAATATTTTGTACTAGAAGATCAGTCCAGTGAGGTCTACGGGGAAGTTCATCATTTTCTTATGAACTACTCAGCTGTCATTTAGATTTTAGAGCATAAATCGAAGAAGAAGACATACGACATATTATGTATACTAAAAAAGAAAAGCAATATTTTAATGCCAACAATCCTCGTTTAAATGAACTCATTTATATCAAAAAAATGTATTTAAGAATAAAACTGTTGACAATGATGTAAGAAATAATTATGGGGATACATAAAAACGAGTTATTGTTTTAAGAAATAATTGTTAAAGCGGGAACTTTTAGCTTGGAATTTTTCAAAAATCTCAAAATTCTTCGCATAACAAACTTTTTTTTTACGAGTCTAGATAGCCGGATTAAGTACCTCGAAACAAATCCATTCCTTAAAATATAGCTCATCACTGAACACCTTTTGAAAACCTTTGCGTCATGTCGTTTTCAAAGACTGCATAAACGATGGTAGAAAGCTTAACATCGTCCTCCGTCGTGGTCAAGTTTCATTCTTACTACTCGCTGAAGAACAGGGATATGTCTTAGGTTTGTTTAGGTTGAAGCGATTTACCTAGTTTATCTACCTACTGGAAAAACTTATTTCTCCTACTCGTTGAATCAGTTCGAGTCCTTTTGACTAAATATGCAATAAAATTATAAAAGGGGAGACGTGAGACCCTTTTGTTACCATTTACCGTGAACAAAATGGGGGAATTTAGGTGAAAGATTTTTTTTTAAATATTTCCAAAGACTCCCAGAAGTCTACAGCATATTCCTTTCATTACCACGCCTACTTTTTAAAGGCGTTTCTGATCAAAGAGTGTATTTTCCTCCAGCCTTTGACTCGCTACTACTCAAACAGTTCTTAATCAATACAAAATTATAAAAGAATACTTATGGGAGCCAGCATCTACTTACCTATTTTAGGCTACCAATTAGGGGTCTTGAAAAAGCTTCTCAATTAGCCGTTTGGAGTCGGCATAAAATTGTAGATCCCTTCCATTCGTTCCAAAAATGAAAAACTCACACAAAACGAATGGTTGTGAGAAGCTAGGCCTAGGGTCCCTCCGGGCCTGTTGCGCCAACTATTTATTTATTTTATTTTTTTAATTAGGGGTCGAATCGCCACTTTCCTGAACGAGCTATACGTCCACGGAATTGACGTGAAACAAGAACAAATTCCGTGACGTTATGCTCGTTCACAGATGGCGCGATTCGATCCCAGCTTTGTTGAACCATCCAGAGGTTGAGCTACAAAAGTAGGTACACCAGCAGCGACTGTTCTGGATCGTGGTTTGGCTTTGGGTTGGTGGCCGCACTTCAAACATTGTCCCATTATAGGAGTTACTAACAGTATTCAAACGAAATAATCGGCCCTAGCGAGGTATCCGTCGGAACGGAAAATTCTCCGATTTTATACGATTCGGAAGATTTTTGCTGCGAGGTATTCTTCGGAACAACTGTTCCGACGTTTTGTAACGCGACACCTCGAATGGAATTTGAGCCTCCGAAAGAGTGTGCGTTGCGGAGAATTTTCCGTTCCGACGGATACCTCGCTAGGGCCGAATGAGTCATCGTAAATTTCTCCCTTAACTTCACAACTGAAAGTATGCAATGAAAAGCATTTATAACTGAAATAAGGCCACGACTATGCGTCCATTCGAGAGACTATCGACCGATTGTTTGATCTGTAGTCCTCCGGGACGGACAATATTTCCGAACGAAAATTCCACGATCCACACCAAAATGAAATCGAACATAAGACATCTTTCTTCAGATTTAGTTACTGCCCTTAAAAATATTTTAAAAAAGCCCCCAGATAGTGGACGAACAACGCCCCTAATGTCCGACGCACGTCATCTATTCCAAGTTTGTGTTCAACGTGTTCACAAAATGTGTAACCCTTCTGTATAAGTTCGCATATAGGTTAAGGGTCAATTTAATCAATCGCCAAAGCTCATAACCACAAAAGGATTTATTCTCTAATGAGATGAATCCAACTAAGTGGTAAGAAAATTGCGAAACCAACTAAAAGTCCATTCAATTGAAGAAGTGGATTGCAATCGAATTATCAAGCAGTTCTGTAGGTTCATTGTCTATCGAGGAACATGTATGAATTCACTTCCCATTGCAAGGGTATACGGTATACGGTATACGGTATACGGAATGTCCTTTGAAAATTAACATTTTTATGATATTCCTCGCAACGCACTCACCCTTGATGCAATGTCCGTCGTAGCCCACTTAATGTTAAGAAGGTAAGTACCACACAATCCAATCCCAGACACAGACAGCTACTCTCTGTATGTTTTTTGTTCTCCGGGAAAGCTAAAAATAAAACGCCACAACGAGTTGTATTGTGTATGTATGTGTGCGCCAAGGATTGGAGTTAAAGTCTATCAATTTTGCGGTTAAGAATAGCGCAGGGATTAGACTGTAACAAACGGGCTACTTCCTGTTGTATTAAAAGGATTTGCGTTTTCTTTTTGCAGCTTTACTGCAGCGATTTATTTTTTTTTCTCTTTAGTTCTTTGATGGGACACAACGATGTTTGAAAGAAAGAGGGAAGCATTTAATACTTACACTTCAAGTGCAGGGAAATTTAATGGAATTCAATTTTTTCTTTTCGTTTTCTTTTGCATTTCTATTTGGAGGTGCACCCCTAACACTACTTGAGGAGTTAAAAGTTTTAATTGGGAATTCCTTGAAAGGAAACTGTTACCGATGAAAGAGTGGGACAGATGGAGAGTGTAAATGAAGGTAGGTATATTCCTTCAAAGAGGTAATGCCACAGTTCCATGGTTCTTTTGATTTCAATAGCGGGTTCATTATTGCTAAAAGAAGAAAATTGTTTTGTGTCCTCGAATTGATATTGAGATGTGCATAAAGTTGGTTGAACTTTTGAGAAAGGAAGTGAAAGAGATAGGTACTTTCGAAGGAGCAGTCCAATTTGGTATACGAAAGGAGGAGGCAACTACAACTAGATGGGGTTGTGTTGATATATCCCTGATGACTGTGGTGTGTTTTTAATGCGGTTTAATTATTGTAGAATATTTAATATTTATTTAGCTGGCATAGCTCCATTTCGGCGCCGGACAAAAGGCGAATGAATCGATTTTCCGGAAACCTCTGAGGCCCAGGATTAAAAAGGGTGGTTAAATTTTAATGGCCGATATTGAATGTGAACCACACCTAAACGTCAAGTTTTTTTCTGCATTTCATTTGACATTTCTCAATTTCAGACTAACTCAATTTGAACCATGGAAAGATAGACAATCGAGCTACGCGTTAAAGTTAAAATGGGCGTTCAAATCAAAGTGCATATCGTGCACTTCGTGATTTTTTCGGTCAATTTAATCATCCAAATGTGCGTACAATCCGAAAAAGCGTGCAAAAATTTGAGCAAACCGGGTCCGTAGGAGATGTGAAAAAAAAAAACAGTGCATGCTCGTACAGCTCGTACTGCAGAAAATATTGCTGCTGTTCGTGATAGTGTGGCTGAAGAGCCGTCCACCTCACTTCTCACGCTCGTCGTTGATGAACATTATGCATACAGGCTTGCATTTACGCGCTTACAAGGTGCAATTGACTCAAGACTCAAGACGATTGACCATTTCAAGCTTCGTCAATGGTCAGAATGGTGGCAAGAAATGGCAACAGTGGATGATCAATCTTCGAAGAAAATCATCTTCAGTGATGAGGCACATTTTCACCTCAGTGGATTCGCTAATAAGCAGAATTGCCGCATTTGGGCGAATGATAATCCAAGGGTGATTGTCGAAAAACCAATGCACCCACAAAGAGTGACTGTTTGGTGCGGTTTATGGGCAGGCGGCATCATCGGGCCGTATTTTTCCCAAAATGAGGCCGGTCAGGCAGTTACTGTGAATGGTGTTCGCTATCGTGAGACGATTACGAACTTCTTATGGCCCGAATTGGAAGATATAGATGTGCACGATATGTGGTTTCAACAGGACGGTGCCACTTGCCACACAGCTGACAGCTAACGAAACAATGGCTATTTTGCGCGACAAATTCAATGGCCGTGTTATCTCACGTGGTGGCGATGTCATTGGCCGCCAAGATCATGTGATTTGACACCGCTGGACTTCTTTCTTTGGGTTTATTTGAAAGAAAACGTGTACGTCGATAAGCCAGCAACAATTCAAGAGCTAAAGGATGAGTTAATTCGGCACATTAACGGCATAGAAATTCAATTATGCCTCAGCGTCATCGAAAATTTGGACCATCGGATGGAGGTATATACCGCCGAGGTCGCGGCGGCCATTTGGCCGATATTTTGTTCCATACATAATTGAACCATAGCAATGTTATCACAAAAAAAAAAGAAATGACAATAATTTCCTAAATAATTTGTGTTTTATTCAAAATCAACATCGGAACTATTAGTCAATTTACAGCGGATGGAAGAGCAAGTTCCCTTCTAGCCAGAGAAAATAAAGTGCACGACTGGATCGCACGAAACTTCCACGTTCATCAGAAGTTTGGCTGAGTCAATTGGTAGGTAGGCAAAAAGTTCAGAAGCAACCGTACATAAAATGTAGGACTAGGTATTGTTAAATAAAATTCACTTTTAGGTTATTCATTCGATACGGAAGTAGGTACATATCAAATAAGAATGTGAATTTTTATAATAGGTAGCTCTCAATAAGAGGCAATTTTCACAAGTTCTGGTTAGAGAGTTATTAGCGCCTGCTGTACTATTTTATGAGCTCTTACGCTTTACAAGCTTTTTGAATAAGCGGACAAGAGTAATAGGAGTTTTTGTTTTTTGATCTTTTAGGGCATTATTCAATTTTTGACTGGAATAGATTAATTAAGTTCTCAATAATTGCAAGTAGTGTTTCTTAACTGAAATCTTTATCAGTTATCCGGGGTTCGCTTAACTGTAAAGCCCGGTTAATTGAAACTGAATTTACTGTTTTTTGTAATTACACTTGGGCGGGTTAGGATGTTATACATGATCACAGATCGACTTTTAGGTTGTCATTTTTGAGAAATCATGAACTGATATATTCGAACTTTTTGACAAAAACTAAGTAGTATCCTAGTATCCTATGTAGAATACTTATATTGCATTTAATATGTATTTTAATGAAAATAGTTAGAGCGTTTTTTTTTTTGTAAAAGTAAGCAGACAAAATAATGTAGCAAATGTTGCAATGTTTGGTTTAAAAATACTATTGGTCAAATAAGTATTGTTCGGGATGTAAGCATTACTTGTTTTTTTTTTTAAGATTTATCGAAATCTAAAATGGGGTTTTCGAGATATGAAAAATTTATGTTTTGAAAATATACATTTTCGGTGCTTCGAATTGAAAATTAAGGACACAGTAATTTTGGAAACATCAACTTTACTCTAAGTAAGCATTTCGGTCAAATTCGTTCACACGGTTTCCAGGGCACTCATTCCGTAACTCTGAGAACGATAATCGTTTGCGCGATAGTAGTCAATGATCTCGTCATCAATTTGCTTTCCGTAACTCTATCACTATCGTCTCGTCTATCGTTTTTTTGTATACAACGAGAGAGAGCATTGAAAGCACTGAGTTTCCTTCAGAGACTTTCAAACTAAAGTGAAAATTCCAATCAGATGTCGTTTAAAATGTCAGAAATGACTTTTTTTCAATCATTTTGTGTTTGATGCCGGAAAATTTGAAAACTGCAAAGTGTATTAAATTATACCTTAGTTTATTAAAATTAACAAATAATACCGAAGAAATGTATTTCAGCAATGCATATGACAATTTTAATTGCTTTCATGAATGACCATCCGGTCTTGGCCAAGGGTAATAAGCCAAACAGCTACCAAGCAAAATATATCATCAATAAAATAATTGAAGTTGAAGCGAGTTTTTTATTTTATTTCATTTTTGAAGCCAACTGTCTCATCCGGTTATTCCCACTTAGGGCTTGCGAGTCGTTTAAAATTGCACTTGCCAAATCTTCGTATTGTTCGATTCCTGTTATGGAGGGCAGAACAAACATTTGCAAAAATCGCAATTTTTCTGGGTTCGTAGCTATAGTTTTTATTTTTTCAAGTACAACTCAACATCGACCTGAGGATTATGACAACAAGTAATTTAATACCATATGAAGTTAATGATTAACGTTTTGTACCTTTTGAAACAGTAAACACCAATACACCTTTCTACAATATTTCTTGCTTTTGAGCTTCATACAAAATAAGTTTAAAATATAGGTATTTATATATTTGGTAGTACCTATGTATTTGAAAAATATCTAAAGTCAATTATTCTTCTTGAAATTCGATAAAAAAATCTTAAGCTGATTGCAAAACACACAAATCAATGCAAAACGACACCTCATTAGGTATCGCTCAAATTGTATCGTCTGGGCGATAGCGTTTCGACGATTATTGACTTACGTGAAGCAAATGTTCAATCGTCAGAACGATATCGTCTGGACGATAAACGATTATTAAAGTTACGTGAATTAAAGCTATCGTCGAAACGCTATCGTCTGGCGATAATCGACATACGGAATGAGTGCCCAGGTAAACTTAGGAAAAGCAAATTTAAAATAAAATACTTTTTTCAAAAATCTTTTTTTCAAAATCTTTTGACAAAAACTGAGTTTCCTATTAAGCTAGAAATGACCATACTTAGAATTGAATTTTTGTATGGACCGTTTTCGAGATACATACCGCCGAACTAATAACAAATTTGAGTCTCGCCTTTAAATTTACGAAAGCTCATAGTTGCAAAATTTGTATGGAAAATATAGCCCCTATGAACTATTAAAATTTAGAGTCGAAACTAAAAATGCTTAGCCTATTATGTATATCCAAATTTCAAAACCGTTATTAGATTTTTTTGTTTTGCAAATAAAAAAAAAAAAAAAACAACAAACGAACTGAGTATGCAGTCATGCTAACCTCGCCTACTTAAGCTCAAATAGCAATTCTGTTTGATATCGTTGAAGCCGTTTTCCAACAAATCAAACTGGTACGAACATTTTATATGGAAACTACCATTAATATTGAGGTTACCTTGAAAAGAAAAAAAACTTGCCCCGAACTGTAGGCCCCCAAGCTCCAAATCCGAAGTTTGAATGAAATCCGGGCAGTTGCTTACACTTTTTTGAGTTCCCCTATCATCGTTATGTCAAAATTGATTGAAAACAATATCCTTGTCATACCACGTAATAGAGAAAGTTTAAAATTGTGTCATTCGATAAAGAATTGAAAACCCTGTTAGAACTGTCAAAACAATCACTTAACAGAGTTTCCTGATGAATTATTAATATACTCCGAAACAAAGTCCTCCAACTGGATTTCCCTGCTCAGATCCTATTCAGTTTATGTGATAATATCCCCATCTCTCTAACTGATAAATTTTAATACAATAACCACATTGAAAAGGATAACCTGCCAGCAATGGCCCACTGCAACAATTCATATAACATGTATGCACATGCACATGCACATAGCCTGCAGCTTAGTGTTATTCAAATTTATGACAATGCATGTCCTGTCAATATGAGGGGGCAATAAATTGCATACTTATTAGATAAGAATGTCCTGTTCACCAGAGCAATTGCAAATATTTACCCCGGAACAATTTGTTTTGGAAATACCTTAAGCAAGTATCTACCACCCACCCACCAACACCACTGTCGTCCAAGAAAGTATGCTAATTGAAGGCAACTACATTCCTCCTTGAAGTCAATATTTGTGTACACTAATGCATACCCATGTGGATGCAAATATATACACTGCAAAAAAGAGGGCCGCACCCCACTGCCTTTCGGAAAGTCATCCATTGGGAACAATGCTTCTGCACAAACCCAGTGTCGCATTGTGTGGCTTCCCAGTCTTATTTAAATATTCGAAGCTCCTATATAGCTGCAGGATCAATTCATTCTCGAAATCGAATTACAAGAGCAAACTATTTGCTTGGCTTAAATTTGAAATGGTTGAGGTTGTGCAGTGCGCACCCACACCCACCTATTCCCAGTTCCCACTTGCCTATGAATGGAAAGAGAACTGAATGTGGACAGCTGTATGCAATATTAGCTGGTCAGGTAGCGAGTTGTAATTTTCTTTTCAACCGAAGAACACTCGATGCATTTCGATTTAAGGTCCTTCGGTGTTTGCAAATAATCCATTCGAACACAAGTCTCTGTATTTCGATTTTCATTTCGAATGCAAAGTCGTGGCGTATCAGCAAATCCGTATTACATTTGGACATATTTTTGATTTCTGTATGCGGATCCGTAATGCGTGGCTGTGTGCTTTTCTATGGCCGTTCTGTATACACGAACAAACATTGCAATGTCCTGGTAGATTTGCTGTTTTACTGGACAATGAGTTGGAACTTGGTATACTCGCTTTTGTTTTGAATCGATTTGGGATTTGGACTTCTATGGACTTATATTTTTACCAACATGTGGCTAGATCGTTATAAGTCCTTTCGTGCACTTTCGCGGGCAGACATTTAATTTCTACTTTCATCAGTAACAGCTACACCGATCGGCAGTGTCGGGTCCAGCCAAACTAACGCCCTATGCAAGATTTAAAGAAAGCACCCTTTTTCATTTATTTTGGGCTTACTTGAACAACTTCTTGTTTAAAATGCAAATGGAAGTATTTGTTCGCGCAAGATAAAATTCGTTTTTCTTTCCTAGCAATGCGCCCCAGAAGTTGGCGCCCTGTGCATTTGCACATTTTGCACATATGGTTGAGCCGGCCCTGCCAATCGGCAAACAAACACAAACTGAATGGGGTCGGCAAACGATGGGGGTTAACGATGGAACCACCCTCTAAATCAAACGGAAAGGGGCAGTACTAAAATTATAGAAGGGAGGAGAGTAGGTGTTACATCCAGGAGCACAATTTTGGTAAGGATCAGCATCTTGAAGCACTCGTCTTAAGAGGGAACGGTTGTGGATTTTTTCAAACTCACAGCAGATTCACCTCGTCTCCTTTTAAATATTTTAAAATTGTGGAGTTCACGTTATTTTATAAAAATCTATTATATAAATCGTGGTTTTTACTATTCTGATGACGTTTTGATCTCCGAAAAAACACACAAATTCAAACTCAATTATTTCCGTTTCCACTGCGCCACCTCCCGTGAACTTTTGACAAACATCCGAGAGTATGCCTGTCACAAAAGAGCTTCTCCATTCAGCCGTTTGGAGTCGGCATAAAATTCCAACTCCCTTCCATTTGTCCAAAAAAAAGAACAATAAATGTTCAATAGAAGCTACAAACCTGATGCCGCAGCTTTTCCTGTTTTTCTTCTTCGACTTTATTTATACAACTCATTTGAAAATAGCTCTCCAAATAAACTGCAACTCTTCTCCTTCTGACACGTCTTTATTTATAATGCCATGTAAAACACTCCACTATCTCCTGATATATAGATACCTACGCCAACACATCACTGCATGCATTTGATATTTAAATTTCAATCATTTCGAAGAAGATTCGCCTGTCACAATGTCGCAGGTAAACTGTGTAACAAAACACATATCTGACTGTCGTTTCTGTGCCATCAATCATTTTATCTCTGCATACGAGCCAATTGAAATGCTACTTGTCTCTATCTCTGCCTCTGAATCAGTTGCAATGACGCAACACAGACACAAGTACTTCAATCCCATCAGGCAACCATAAAACAAAAGGACGGAAGAAAAATATAAAAAAAAACCCAAGCCAAATCCCTTCTAGCACTTATATTTCACTTTTGCAGGAGGTTCCTTCTGGTAGTCTGTCTCCATCAATAAATCGTTATGCTGATTCCACAGAGTTGTCAACCCCCGGTGATGTAACTAAACATGTTGTTTGCCCGCATTTCGACGAGGGCAGCATAAAAATGCTCGAACTGACTGAATGACATGTGTGTACATGTCCTTTGACACGTCGTCTTCTACTTCCAAGATCCAGCACGCCCCTATTTGTGAGCGCACAAATATTGGACGCACAAGTCAACTCCGTGTAACCTTTCGCCTCGAACTCGCAGCTCATTAAAAGTTCGCCTGTGGGCATGGGAAAACAAAAAACGGATTAATGCTCACGGTGTCACGGTTGTGTTTCAAGGAGGAAGGCAAAAAATGCTGATTATTAGCGTCCTTTCACCGCCGTATATCATTTGCCTCGGTACGACTTGCAGGGCACGCTGCTGCCTGTCGACGTCGATATTCGATTTCAATTAAATTCCAAAAGGAGACCAGCACATTCCAATGAAAAAAAAGAAGGAAATATCTAACCAAAAACGACGACAATAAAAAAGGAAAGGTTGTGCCATTTTTAACTTTAAGTTTGCTTGTCTATGACTATGAGAGAGAGAGAGTGACCATCGTAAGAAAGGAATAGATTATTCATTTCGCTGCTTGAACTCATCCAACGTCATCCTGGTTATGGCGCGCTGGTGCTGCTCAGCAACGCTCACTCCACACACTCCACACTCGTATCCCATCGAGATGAAAGCAGAGACGACAGTGGATATTGAAAATCCATTCATTATCGACGACATGCAGGAAATTGAAGTCGATCTCTTGACCTTGTCCTGCCCGAGTTTGTTAAATTTATGCATTCTCTCTAGTTCGACATCCTGTGACGCCCCTAAAAAATGGTCACCGAAAGGGATACGATGAAAACTGAGGAGCATTCGTCCGCGTCGTCCGGGCAATCTATGTCGCAAATAAAAGACTTGTTCGGATATCAACGGTGTGCAGTTCTAATATGGGAGTGGATCCTTTTTGTTGGATTTTTTTGTTTAAATAGAAATTTCAACTCAAATAGCGACGTCCTTATGGCTACAAGGTAACGTATAAGAGGGCTGTAACGATTGAGAGATACCATTCTTAAATGTTTGAACGGTTTGATCGGAATTGAAGCAAAAGATGTCAAATATTGTCGGTGGTTTTCGACGACCGGAGGAATGTTACGCAGACTAGAGGAAAAAGAAGCTGATATCAGGGTCTCATCGTACGAACCGATTCACAAAACATAATGATCAATGTCTTCTGCGGTCATCATGAGTCTTTTTAAAATCAAAAAATAAGAAAAAACCTATTCAGAAGTAAAATATGAAAGGGCCTACACGACTCAAAAACTTTCGAAAAGGGACTTACGGTATCGCACTTTTTGTTGCCTCATCTCAATACTCGCAGCAAAACTTGGAAAAATCAGTAGGTAATCATTTGAGTATTCTAGTAGTAGTAGTCTTAAAACACAAAACAAGTTTATGTCATTTACGGCCAAAAACATTTAGAAAGGCCCAAATCTAGGTACTTAAAGATGTAAAAATCAAGGCCGTGTGTTTGTTTCGCAAAACCCCAAAAACGAATCGATCGATTTCGCTGAAAACTCAACAGTTTGTTCCTATTAGTGTCGGGAATGCTTAGAAAGTTATTTGATAAAAATCCGATGGGTGACGTTGTTGCTTTTCCGAGTTTAAACCTTTTAGTCAGAAAATGTATAAAGCCCACATCTATATAAAAAAAAATCAATTGCCCCAGTTTGTTCCTATTAGTGCCAGGAATATTAAGAGTTGTTTGATAAAAATCCGATAGGTGACACTGTTGCTTTTCCGAATATAAACATTTTAGTCAGAAAATTTAGTGTGCCCAGTGTTTGTTTCGCAAAAACCCAAAAACGAATCGATCAATTTCGCTGAAAATTCAACAGTTTGTTCCTATTAGTGCCGGGAATGTTAAGAAAGTTGTTTAAATAAAACCCGATAGGTGGCGCTAAGACTGTATGACTGCGATTATCTCGAGAACTACTGAATGGATTTAAATGCGGTTTTCATTGTTCTCATTTGCTTTTCTCAAAAATGTTTATCTGTCTATTTATCCTTATAATAGTTGAATATTCCCAGTCTATTGTCCCAATGCACGTGGAAATCCGTCAAAATGTTATTTTACAACCCTACCTCAAAAATGGCGTACCATCGGCCTAGCTTCTGACAGCTTCTGATAACCACTCGTTTTGGGTAAGTTGTTTTTATTTTTTGAACCAAATGAAAGAGACCTACAAGCTCATGCCAACCAAATACATAGAGAAGCTCGCTTTCATGACAGTTATACACTCGGATAACGGATGTTTGTTAGACTTTTAACCACCAGTGTAGCCAATTGAACGAAATTGAGAGAGATAGGTCGTGAATCGTTAATGTAATCAAACCTAGGCGAGTCAGCAGAAGGAAGAAAAGTGTCCAATTGGTCATACAGGACTGGCTCTAAATTGAAAAAGATTTCTACAGTGTAAAGTATTTCATTTTCCACCGATTTGAATGAAATGTTAAGCAGGTTAAACATCTACGTATTGCTCGAGAAATTTTCTTAGAAAAAAAAAAAAAAAAAAAAAACAAAGTGGTAAGACTGTCACAATATAGAAAACCGCGCTGTTCTGAGCTACGTATTATAGAGGTTTCCATAACCTTTCAAGCTTTCTAAACAATTTATTGGACATTTGTGCCATCTGCACACAGAGGCACGATCCACTTAGGCAAAGCGAGGAAGGACATTTTTGTTCTCAAAAGCAAAAAGCACTATAGGCAGCACAAAGTGAAAACAAACTTTAAACCCACTGCCGAATTAAATTTGGCTTTCAAAAGAGACCGGTCCCAGGACAATTCCTCCATTACTACAACATTACCAGTACTGTGTACCGCATGTATCCAAAGAACATGTGCCTCTTCTGTAGTTAGAGGATGTATTCCAAATTCCCACAGCTACCGGTACGTATACCCAGTCCCTTATCTAAAACCTTAATATAAATCCAAAAGAAAAACCTACGTGAAGAGGTAGATACCTACTGATGTGAGATGAAAAATCCCCAGCGCTACTCAAAATATTACTCATCCCTAAAATGCACTGAAAAGAGAAATCCTGAAAAAAAAAAAAATCAAAATCTTTCAAGCATGATTTCTCTTTTGTACCAAGTGACATGTAATCGCCAGGGAGTATCCCCAATACGAACGCCATCATAAATGCGAAGCGTGTCACTGGAATTTTCCATCTAAAAAGAGAGAGAGAGAGAAAACTCATTCAGACTCCTCTGCCACTGATCCAAGTGATTGCTATTCTAATTTTACAAAATTACGAACGTCTTCCATTAATTTCACAGTAATCCATCATAAAGCAATTATAAATCCCATCAACGTTGGAATATTACTTTTACGGCATCACCTTTCCAAAGGGTATAGGTATATAATGCTTTTGCATACTGTGGTGCTTGCCGCTGTGATTCTTGTCCTGGCCATTCTTCGAACTCCTTGTTTCTCTCGTCGTTGTAACTTTTATCAGAAGGCGATGAAATATCAGCATTTAAATGGAATCACTTTTCCTGCGAAGGTAGGCCAGAGATATATTAGTTATACAAAAGCTTACAGTCCTGTGGCATTCTGTATATAGGTACCTACAGCTTGATGGTAAGGCCTTACATTTGAATATTACGGTCGTCGCGTCCGGTACTGAAGATTTCGTCGAGAGCGCTTGCTATGTCTCTGATACACATCCGCACAGGGGATAGTATTCTCTATTCGGAGGGACATTTTTTTTCTGTCCCATTTTGAAGTCCTTGTAATGTGGCATAAACTATGGAAATATAAATGTTACCTGGCTTGTTCTACCTAGCTCTGGGTGTGGTGCGTCATTTTAAAGGGTATTTGAAGTAAAGTTGGGAAATTGTGATTTAAAATTCAAAAGTCTGCGAAAGTTGGAGAATTTTTTACTGTTTAAAGTTTTAATCTGCTTTCTGTCGAAGTTTTGATCCTCTAAAAACACACACAGATTACATATTTAGGTTTTTTCATGAGCATCTGACATGTATTGAAAAACAAACCGTTCTGACAAAGATTTGATGTCAGTTTCGGCATCAAATTTTAGGTTTCTTTCATTCCGCCCAAATGTAAAGACTTCCACAAGCTATTGGTTGTAGGAAGATTGGCGGTTCTTGTCGTACGAACGTCTCTCACTACATTCAAGCCGCAAATTTCTCATCTTAGGCGAAGGAAAGTAGGTAAGAACCACTTTTATACTGCCACACAACAATTTGCTTTGTTTTTTGTTTTGTTGGAAGATTGCTCAGAGATGCAATGCTGGCTGTAATTTGTTTCTCAATATGTTGCGCATAAGCCAGGTCAATATAATGGTAAAATTTCTACCACTGGGCCAACTCTATTTGGTTTTAAGGACTAGCCTCCGCGTTGATATAAAGAAATTCATCATCAGGTTCGATTAGAAAGCGGTCCAGTACACCTATACAGCTTTTTTAATACCAAGTCGACTTTAAGACTGCATTTAAGGCTGAAATTATTCATACTGACACGGCACAACGATGTCTTGTTGTTGGAGAAGATGGATATTACAAGGCCCAACTTGTTTGACAAACGTCAAACTTTTGAATAATGACAGCAACATTTTCCTTGTCCTGCTAATTTTGCTTAAATGACACATGTTGATAAAAAGGGTAATGCAACTAAGGCCGATGAAAAATATTGAGCACAGAAGTCTACGTTTCATATTAAGTGAAAAAAAAATGTTCTATCGTTTTCGCTTGCACGAACGTTCTATTTTCGAAAACGAAAGGAATTTTCATTTTAAATGGGTAAATAAGTAGTAAGTAAAATAAAAATATCCTTAAATAAAGAAACATAAATCATAATCGTTTCTTTTAGCGAGTCTTATTTTAGTTTTATAATGGAAGAATTTTCGTTCTGAGGGGAGTGAAAAAACGAAAGCTATTCCATTGACGTTTTCAACTTTTAGTTTAGTTTTCGAAAGACACCTTCGTTTTATGACCAAATGTAAAGATTAAACAACATTTTAAATGGGCTGATGAAAACGAAAGTTTCTCAAACCCTGGGTCAGCATTTTCTGTAAAGCGGAACGTTCCAACGTTTCCGTGTGCACGAACGATTTACTTCTGCAACTTAAAGTGAATGGTCTTAACGGTTTCACCTAACATAATCTCTGACCCTTAAGAACAGGGCTGGGATTCTGTAAGACAAAACGTTCTGAAACTTAGAGCAAATCCTTCGTGCGCACGAAAACGTATCATCGTTTTTAATTCACAGAGCCCGATTGCAGTATTGAAGGTAAGCAATTCAAACTTTTCTGCTTTGGTTTTCGTTTTTGTCTATACCTATTGATTCTTAAAACGTATGGAAAAATGCACACAGTCTAACTATGACCACTAGATGAAAACTCCCCGTTGGTAATACCTTCAACAACGTTATAAAGCGGTTTTTATTTGCGAATTGTAAAGGGTTTTCCAATAAGAGGTGTTATTTTGGTATTCAAAGAAAAATGCCAATTTTTGAGATAAATGATCGGATGTTTACTTCATAATAAAGAGGAAAATGCCGTTAATAATGAAAAACAACATCAGTCAACATGGCCACCACGAGCACGCATACATATCCATATCCTTTCACAATAACACCTCTTATTGAAAAACCTTTGTAATATAAATAAAATATTTGACATTTACACTTGGTTTATGTACAATTGTGTGGAGGCTTTTAATGAAAAACGTCAATTGTAGCTTAAGGCTTTATATACGAAATTTGTATCCTTACTTCACAATTTTATTTTTAAGTTTTGAGTAATATATTATCATGCATCATCAAAACAACCCATGAGGTTTGTAATTATCTAAAAGCTGCAAGAAAATTGAAAAAAACCTGCTTTGGACATCAATTGGAGAATGGATTTTCAAAAATTTGATCTAAACGTGAAGCCTTTCTGCTGGGTGCGATAGGTCACTATATATAGATGAAGCTACTTGCAACCTCTTTACGGGCCTTGACTTTGGCATCAATCCTAATCCAATCTAGAACAATTTCCACTCCAATGTAATCAGTCCTCTACATCTAATTTTCAACCACCTTATTTGAAGAAAATTCTCCACTAAAATTGGTCCCAATCGTTCAAACAACATAACCCACTTTTTAAAATACCACCGGGAAAGTAATCTACATCCGCAAATTCATAAACAAAAGCTACATCTGTATAGACAAGAGAAAATAGATAAATCCCCTGGTGATTCCCAGTCGATTCTCAGAAAGGATAACGTCTCACCATTGCTCTGCTGTTATTAAGACATAAAATTTATTTATTACAAAAGAGAAAAACAAAAGGATTTCACAAGGATAATCGAATTTATTTGCCATTCACGCAGAATGCCTTTACAGAAAAAAAAACATCATCCATTTGCCCCAAGGCATCTTCAGTCTCCATTTCACAAACAAAGACTACCGCGTCAAATATGCTTCGTTTGCATGCGAGGAATGCCTTTATCACATCGAATCCTCATACAGACACCCTTATCCTTATTTTTATGTCATATAGCAAACATTCACATCACATCTCATATGTCTGCCATAAAATGAGGATATAAATAAAATTATTATAAACCATTTTGGAAGGCACGAAGATGTTTCCATAAAAGGCATTCATTTCAGACATCGCATCGCATCGGTTATTGCGGCTTTAAAATGTTCGTACAACAAAATTCGGGTCAACATGAGTTCTGTTGCCTATTAAGAGGAAATCACCCGTATCTGTGTTTTATATTATGCGCTCCTTGAGTTAATGTTAACCCATTCGGAAATGTGTTTAAAGTGAACTACGCACACAGGCGAGGATAAGCGGAGTATAATACGATTGCACAATACGGCGAATTAATTGTTATTCCCAATTCACTTTATAACCGAATGGAAATGAAATTGGTATTTGGTGTACTTCGGCTTGTACTTGTACGTTTCGCAGATAAATTAATGTGCGCACGTGCGTCGTCGGAGAATACCTACACTTGATCTCTGTTCTATGAGGCATTCACCACTCGCATGGGAGTAATTTGGAAGGCTAATGAAATAAATTTCCACAGTATCATGATGACTGGGACTGGGAATTGGGATCATTTCTCGAGCACAATTTATTTCCCATTGCGAGGGGTTGCATGGGATCTGTATAGAGCTCTCTGATGCCATACCAACGGATTAGGCTTTCAAATGGAATATCATTAATTAACGGGGAGTAATTATATTTAACCACGGAAAGGTTAATTAAACAAATAAATACAATACACTTCGTCCATTCATTTAGTTCGCAGGCACATTCCATGAAGCTGATTCAAATAAATAAATATGAAGCTACAATGAACACGAGAATATTGTTCAAAATGTTTTGCCCCGAGCTGTATTCTGTTGAAAATTCAACAATGATCTGGTCTTCAGCCAGAGGGAGTGGACAAATTAAATATTTTTCGACATCTGCAACAGATATGTTTCAATGTGGCTGTCTATGAATTGTTTCATATTAATTTAAAATATACTTAAATAAATTGTGTCAGAAATTTTAGCTCAATAAGTTTACATAGTTTATCTGCAGCAGATCCACCTATTCCTCTACCGGTACCTGCCCCGCCTGTCACAATGTCATTCAATTTTTAAACTGCTCTATTCGTGAATTGTATTGTGATAAAACAGAGGTTTTCCGTATTTGTTAATTGAAATTTCATCATAAATAAATAAGTAGGTAGTGGCAACATCTCATTTTTGGATTGCTCAAAGAAAAAACTGAAGCTAGGAAGAAGTTCAAGGATGTGAAAAAATAACTTTGATCTTTGGCCGAAACCTAGTTTTATTATATAAATCTAATGTAAACTGATGCTTAGAGTTTTTGACAAACTGAATTTAAAAAACAAATTTGCTTAAAATTAAAATTTAAAAAAAAATATGGAAAATTAATTTTTACGTTTTCTCCAATTTTCTTTTCAAATTTTCCAATTTTCTAGTCGTATAAATCTTCCTTAGGCATAGACTAACACAACAAAGAAAAGATAGCTTAAATCGGACGATCCATTGTCGAGTGATGGGCGTTCTTACGGATGTTGGATTCACTTTTTGACTTCCAAATTAACATTTAAATGTCCTTTTGCTTTGCTTTCTGAAGATTCCTGTATGCATTCGAACCTATCTTGAGAAACCCTATCTAAAAGCTTTCTACTTGGCGAAGTTAGCATTCATAAAGTTTTCATTGGGGAACTGACTTTCTGGGCTGCGGTTTGTATTTAAAATTTCTGATAACAATCTAGAGTAAGTCTTGAAAAGCGACTTTAACCTTCCGTTTTGTTCTGAATTTATTGGCAATTCTACCAATTTCTTCAACAAAAATTGTACAATCAGCCTTCCTATATCACTGCTTCTCTCTTGGAAGTAAGAAACCTCACTTTCGATACGATATACCTTCTGATCTGACAACGATATCTCTGAAAGAGCTTTCTAATTTCTGGTCGACCTTAAATATCTGAGTTATCTCCAGTCTTCTTACTTCCTTTTCATCTTAGATCCATAAGATTCCATTCCGTATTGGACCACAGTCTGAGACAACATCCCGTCTCTAAGCCGTAATAAATGGTGGCCTTGAACCTTCTTTATAAGCTCGACAAAATCAAAAAGCGAAATTTGTTATTTCATGTATTTATTTATTTATATTTTACCTATACCTACAACTAGATGAAATTTCTATGCATCCGCTTTGATCTTTTTGGCATCATCATCAGCCTCATTTTTGACCAGGAAAGCCTCACGATCCCACGCCTGAGTGTTGGTAGAGCCGAAGACAATGAACTGCAAATGGCCAACAAAATTTATGACAGCTGCTATTGCAAACACGATTTGCCACTGCGATCGTTGAGACTAAAATAAAAAGAACAAATCTTAAGGCGCCACTTTTTTCCATCAAGCACCCGCCTCACCTCGTCATAGACAATAATCCCAACCACCAGAGGTGTTACAATTGGAGCCACATTCGCGATCGTATTCGCAAGCCCCATCAAAATGCCCGCATGATTTGACGAGAGGTCAATAGTGTTCAAGACACTTCCAATTGTTGAACAGCCATTCAAGCCAACACTAAGGGACATCAAGGTTATGGCTAATCCTGTTTGACTTTCATCCAGAAATCCGAGTCCAATGAGCATTGCCGCTGGTATCCACATAGCAAAAGTGTTCAGTGTCTTTCTTACCACAGACAAGGTTGCCCATTTCTTCCGCAAGATGATTTCAGCCATTGTAAAAGTTGTAACCGAGACGACCAACATTACCAGGTAGGGTAGCGCTGAGTATAACGAGTTGGTTTTCAGGTTCAACTTCAGCACACCCTGTAAGTATATGGGAATCTCGGCCTGCATTGTTGAAAAGCCCCACAGCGTGCATATGCGGACGATAGTGTAGGATAGAAAGGGAACAGATGTGAATATCGCCCTCCATGGAATTGGGATTTTTTTTTGCACACTCTCCTTTGACTCCGCCAGCGAGGCGAGAATGTACCTCCTTTCATCTTGAGTTATGAAACGCGCTGTTGCTGGAGTGTTTTCCAAAAGAATCAACAAAACAGCGCTAATGGCAATGCCCGTACCACCAAAAATGTACGATACCCCTGGCCATCCCAATCCCGATTCGGTTATAATACCAGTTAGAAGCATTGCGATGATGCTACCACACTCTATACCGGTATGACAGAGCCCACCCATGCGTGTTCGCTCTCCAAGGGGCGACCATTGGGCCAGATGTACATGCACGCTGGGAAAGAGACACCCTTGGAACAAACCCTGTCCGACGCGCAACGCGCAGTAGGCTTGCCACCCACCCGATCGCACGCATATGGGAATAATCACACCTAAGATTGACGAGCCAAGGGTGTTCACCAGTAAGGTGAGTTTAACGCCTAGCCTACGGGCCGTGTATCCGCCAAGAAATTGCGTCACGAGGTAGCCCCAGAAGAAACTGCTTATGACGTACGATCGTTGCTTTTCATCCCAGGGAAATACCTGCAAAGGAGACAGTGTGCGGTTTTTTAAACCTTCTGTTATAAGGAGATGTTTTGAAGGTACTTGCCTCAAACTGTGAATTTGTAGTACCGCTTGTCATGGCGATAAGCAATACGGATATGTTCAGCCTTTCGGCGTAGTTGATCAATATTGTTAGAAAGAGTAGAAATGTCTGTAGATCGCGGGCGCCTAGAAAGGGTCCTGCAAAGGAAAATACAAGATGTGTGAATTTAAAGAAAGGTAAATATAGGTATTTTCGCAGTGGAATGATTGAAAAAAAGTCGACAAATCTTGGTTTACATTTCGACAAAGTAGTTATGGAACTGTTATGTCTAAAATTTGAAACAAAATTTGTTTTTAGTACGCATGGCTTGTAATTAGACATAGGTACCCTGTATGCACCACCTCTCGGAAGCGTTTTTGACAAAACTTTCTTACTTTCTTCTCAACTTTACTTCCTTAAGCTTACCTTAATTTAAATAGTTCTTTTTGAATAGGTACACTGGTACACGGTACTTAAGAAAGCCAACACTTTCTTAAATATTTTAAGTCACCATTCAGTTTTCTGCTTCACTCAAACTGAGCTACAGACAGTTGACAGCTGAACAAATTGTATCAAGCTGGCAGTTATCAGCAACGAGTTCGAACTTCGGAACCACTGTGACTGTGTGTCGTTTTGTCTGTCCGAGCGGAACGAATGAGAATTCGGCAATGTGCACGTGAATTTAAATTAAGTCACATCACCAGCGACAAAGATTTTCTCAGGAAATGCGCAGATGGTTGGATCAAAATTCCGCAAGAGTGAGTTTTATTTACACAATAAAACTTCTCGTTCACCTTAATTGAAACCAAACTGAACTGTCCCAATTCCATCTCGTCCGCAATCATTTCTCCTCTTCCTACACACAGTTTTCAGTTTGTTGCCAATTTTACACTAAGGGTATTCACTTAAGCGCGTAAAACCCTCATAAACTGCGTAAACTGCAGAAATTTACCACCTCGTAAATCAACTGTCAGATTTTGTATGGAAAATAGTTCACGCAAGCGTCATAATTTCTCGGTATAATTTGACTCGGAAATCGACTGCAGGAAATTACACAAATATTCAAATGTCAAACTATGAATAAAAAAAAAAAAAAAGTTAATTATAAAAACACCGTATAAAAGCACACTTGATGGAAATATTATGTTTGTGTCCTTGTTTTTGCCAAAAACTTCCAATATTATAAGTAACTCATTTACTGCCAATTTCTTCAAGAATTTAATTGTTTCTTTTCATTTACTTTCGGCATATCGATAATTTTGGGAAGTTTAAGAACAGTTGAGTTTGACAAGAGACTTGGCAGTCGATTTACGCGAATTACGTTATAACATTTCTGGGGGGTGTTCACTTAAAGCACCGCAGAAATTTATGAATTTACGAGCTTTATATAATTATGAGATTAAGTGAATATCCTTACTATCTTTTTCCAAATTCACAACCGTAAGCTTTCAATCGGCACGTAAAAACTCATAGGGGAATCAAGTGAATTTGAAACTGTGTATACGGTTCGGGTCGCGAGGATGAATGTTGTGAAGCACTGTACACAAATGGGTGAAAAAAAAAAAAACGCACGTTTTCTCATATTATTGGGGAAGAAACGCGCGATTAAGTGTGAGTAAAAATTGCACTCGTCAAGTTTAACGAACACCAGTTAAGGTACGACTGCACATGCGCGGCCATTTTTTCGAGAGACATTCTAAAGACATTTAAGCTAGGATTCGTCATTAGTTATTTGCGAAAAAATGGCGATCACACAAAATGACTATCATCGTCATTTTTGTCCCAAAATTAAATGACGAACACTGAGCGTCATTAAATGACGATCACATAGTAAAGATATGCCTCATCAAAATGGCAAATGTCGCCTTTCCTATATTTTCAGTTTCGAGTCTTGTGATCAGACGGTAATGATAATGACCAATGACAGATATATAGCTACTGCCATTTAGTGTTTTTCTCTTGGCGAAGACGCAGACGTGTGCTACGACTTTTTGATGTGTAAACATCTAAACGCGCGTTATTGGAATCTGGTGGAGTAATTCCACACATTTAACTTGCGGGGATGGAAATGCAAACGGGTATTTTCCACTGTATATGTTAGGAGTGTTTGTTGATGTGTAAACATCTAAGTGCGCGTTGTTGGAATCTGGTGGAGTAATTCCACACATTTAACTTGCGGGGACAGGGAATGCATCACTGTGTTTTATCATTGCATACATTTTATCATTGCATACATTTATGAGCTGGTGCATATTAATTTCAGCTTTTTGTTGATGTGAAATAAAATTTCTCGATTTCGTCCTTGCACCGTACTCAGAAGAAATTTCAAGAATTCTGCAGGGAGATTATCATCTTTTACCAATGATCATAAGTGGAGACTTCAATATCAATTTTGCAACTCCAGAAGCTCAATCATTTATTGATTTTATGCAAGATAAATTTAATCTTCAAATGAAATCCAACCGGAAAATTTTAACAACACGATATGGAACAACCATCTTCCAGCGTAATCTAGATAGATTACAGCGTTGAATGTACATATCTTACTTCAGCTACCACAATCCGATTGTATCTACCTATTCTACCGAAACTAGCACAGAACGAATAAATTATTGTAATTTCATAATATATCAAGAATACGGTAATTTTATTACAATTCCCTCTTTTCTCAATGACGTGTATCAAGCCACACACATACCGCACACACAGTGCTTACACATACACATCTTTTGGGACAGTTGGATATAGTCGCACCAATTTTTTTAATTAAATTAAATAGCATTGAAATAAATGCAAAATGTCGAAAAGGACTTTTGAGATTTGGGCGTATTTGGCAGCGTATATACTGGAAAGCAGTGACGACGATCTTGATTCGATCGCTGCGATACCTTTTCCGCTTATCGCAGCCAACGATAACGTGGATCATTTTGCAAGTTCTCGAAGCTATTTACAAGGTTCTTGTCGCTGAGGTTATAAAGGTGTGTGCTGTGTGTTATTTGAAGGTGTAGTTTGAAATGCGACCAATTATTTATGTTTTATTTTGTCAGTTTTGGAACTGAGATATCCCAAAGCACCCGTTGCTTTTGCACCGCCAAAACAGTGTTGTAGCACTCTCCCTCCATTTATCCCACGAAGCGTGGTCATTTTTACTCTTTTTTCCCTTTTCACTGTACTCAAAACCCTTTTAAAAACCCACGATAGTTTTTCGCCTCAAAATCCAGTTTTTAGAAGTAAAATTTGTTATACAAGGAAAGAGAATCACGGTCAATTAACTTTTAATATAAAAATCAAAGTTTGTAACATTATTACGATTATTTTTTGGTACTAGAAAATTTAGATTAAAGAAGATTTGTATGGGCAGTTTTTTATGCACATTCAGTGTGTTGATAATCATGGTGAAATGGAGGAATCATGAAATTTCAGCAAAAATTTATGGTTTGATTTTTTTTTTGTTAGATTCCTCAAAATCCCACGATTTGGTGCTTTTTCCCTTTATCCCACGAAAAGCTCTTACGACGTCGAAATTCCCACAAAAAGGGATAAATCCCACGATATAATCGCACTGCGCTAAAATCAAACGCGATTCCTCTTCGTCGCTCCACGAATGGCCAATTTTCCTATCCCGATTCAATTCTGTTTTCTGCGTTTTAACTTATTTTTTTTTTCGTCTTTTTGTACTTTGTGTATTCATATTCACAACGCAGTTGACGGAATAGTCCAAATTTTCGGCCCTTTACAATTTGTATTTCTCTCAATAGGTACCGAACAACATAACCACCACACAACCAGATAAGAAACAATTTATTAATTATTTACACGTCCTTTTGCCACTAGAAAAACACGAAATGAGAGCACAGATCGATCACACGATCACTTTTTTCCGCCATTGTAATGGCACAAAATTCATGCCATTTGGTCCGCCATTTTCCTAGTCATTTAAATAACGCCGAAAATGGTGTCCTAAAAATGCCGATCACACAGAACGACATTTAAGTGACGGAAGAAATGAAAATTTGAAAAATCCAGGTTTTTGTAATCCACTTATAGACCGACCTTTATTTACTGTAGCGGCCATAATATTCTATGAAATTTTGCGTATTTTCGTAATGGAACTGACAGCTAAAACAAGAAACTATTGTAAATAGGTTCCTGTTCTTTTTTTTTTTTTTTTCTTAATTTTTACACAAACATTTTTTAAAAGAACAACTGAAATCCAACTGAAAATATTTCGACTTCTGTATGGCTATATATATGATTGCCAAAATATTCATTTGCCGTGTGCCTGTGATGTATGATAAAAATGAACAACAGATTACAGCAATCTATTGAATGTAAGGTCATACCATGAACCTGATTGGCTGTACGTCAATTAGAAGATTATCTTCAGTTTCGTGATCGTGCTACTTCAAGTCCGTTAAAAAACCAAAAATACTTTGCTTCGGCTGTAAATTTTTTTAATCAAAAGATATCGCACACGTTTTATTACCCGCACACCTTGCGAGCTTGACCGAGCGCCCATAACCGTCGATATGGAATGAAAATAGCTACTCCATAAACCAACTTCACGCAGTCGAGCTGCATCTGCAGGACCTAGTCGAAATAATACGTAGTTCAAACATGAGTGGCTGATTGCAATAGGGACGTGAAGTTGATCACACTGTTGGTTAATAGTTCGGCCATCCGACGCTTCACTGCCCTCAGTGAATTACAATACCTGTCTATCTATCTCTTCATCTCTCTATCTGAAAATTTATTTATTCCTTTTTTTATTAACTCGCATGTTCACAGCCTTTCCTACTCAAAATTGCATGATCACAGCTTCCTACGGCTTGGTCAGAGCCTTTTCTCTTTATCATATTAATAATTGCATTTTTTTTTTTATCACAAAACCATAACTCGAAATCTAAAAACTTGACAGATACCGACAAATACTAAATATTTTTAAACTAAAAAATACCTATGTCCTATCTGTTCAATTTTTGATACCTAACCAACTGTTGTTCGCTTTTACTCCTAAGAGATTATGCTTTATAATTTACTAGCTGAACCCCGACGGCTTCGCCAGGCACTTATAGAATTCAAGTGTTTTTTTTTAATTATCTTAGCTAGCTTATCAATTGATCACCGTAATTACCGACATTTTAAAAAAACATTAACTTAATTGGTTGAAAATTACGGGCGACAGAGGGAAACATACACTTCTTGCCACTTTGTTTCATATAGAGAAGAGAATCGAAGAAGAAGAGAAGAGATAAGATATAAAATAAGGTAAGAAGATAATATATATATAGAGATAGGTAGAGAAGAGATAAAAGATAGATGTTCCCGCCCGGTTGTGCCCGTAATGTACCCTCCTTAGGTGTTGACACAACAAAGAAAAGATAGCTCATACCGGACAATTCGTTCTCGAGTTATCGGGCAGTCATACAGATGCCACATTGCCACTTCTATACTTATAATACAACTGTAGGCAATTTTTCTGTTACTTAATGGCGTGAAAATTACTGCACAGATTTGGATGAAACTTTTTTTGAAATGTTCCCTAAGATTTTGTGCAACACATAGGCTATTCCCTTTCATTGACATGCCTATTTTTTGGAGCGTTTTTGACCAAAATGTGTTTTTTTCTGACTTTACTGCCTTTAACTCGCCATTACTCAAATAATTCTTAATCAATGCAAACAAAACAAAATACTTAGGAGAGCCAATACTTTTATAGTTATTTCAGGCTATCAATCAGCTTTATATGTCCTCTAGAAGCTGAGCTACAACCTAAAATCTAACACAGAAAAAATAAATTTATTTTCTGAAATCGAATATTATCAGCCGCCGCGGTTCTTGGTCGTTGTTCTGCTTTGGGGTGGTTTGGTGGCGTACATCGCACAAGCACGTTTATATGAAAACAAAAACAGCGACAATGTGTTTCTGAGGAAATGCGCAGATGGCTGATGACGTGTGGTGTGGTGGTGGACGTATGGTGGAGGAGGTGTATATAGAAATTGAGTTCATGGTTTTTGTTTTAATGGTTGTTATAGACAGTACCTACGTTGATACCTACAGTAAAGAATTGAAGAATTCAAGAAGTAAAGACGATATAGGTGAATTATGTTGTTTGATTTATTTATTGTTGGTGTAGGTACAAATTTCCGTTAAGGCTTTTGTTTTAGTGGTTGTTTTGATATTACCTACGTTGTACCTACAGCAAGGAAGTGAAACTTTAGTACTTACGCTGTTGAATTTAATTTTCTTAAATTGGTGTTTTATGTAAATAGATTTGTTTGATTTATTGTTTCACATTGACAATGTTCACCGCTTTTTTTTTTAGCTAGACTGTTGATTTTAAACAAATATGCCGTTGAGAAAACGGTCAAATCTCTTTTATTGGAAATTACACAGTCTCACGCCGCGTACGAAGTTGCGGGCACAGCTAGTAGTTTTATAAAGAAGTCATCCGATGTTGTTTGGCTCTCATTTTTTTTCTAAATGAAAAACTTCGATTCTGTTTTTTGATTATGTTTATTTGAACTTTTAGAATTTTATTGGTCAAGTCGAGAAGATGATATCGGCCGTCACAATTGATTGCCATACGGGCTCGTTTTATGGCATTTTTCATCACTTCGGCGAGAACTTCGGGCGACAGATTCTTGCACTCGTGTCAAATGTTGTCCTTGAGGGCTTCTAGGGTCTCGGGCTTGTTCACGTAAACACGGGATTTCAAAATACGGAACGGTTCTACCACACACTCGAGGTCGCACCAGCCCTCAATGAAGGATTAAAACTCAGCATAACTGAGCAAAGTTCTGGATGATGAGCTTTGATTCAGTCTATCTATTCTTTCAATTTTTTTTTTTATTTTAGCTGTAGATATAATTTTTATTATGTTTCTTAAAGTTCACTCAAGTAGCCATGTTTTCCTTTTCAAAGATTGCTAAGAATTTATCTTACGGCAGCACTGAACAACAATCGATCACCTACGTGAAATACAATCTCCCCGATTACAGAATCCGATGAATGGTCTGCGGATGGCTTCCGACAGTTTTGACTATTATAGAATCCGCTGTAAAGGCAAAATAGGCTCCTCTAAGAAGCCACAGTGCCAGAGCTCATTGAAGGCTCTTCCGCCCTACGATCTAATCCGCTATAAAAAAAAATGCAGGCATGTCGACAACGTAGTTTGAAAATGTTTAGATTATGAAATACGCACCCCATCCGAACTCCATATAACTTTTAAAATTTCAAATCCGCACCAAAGTCATTGGCGGAAGCAACGTTTTAATCATACAAAATTTAAATTTTTAATTATAGTTTTTAGTTTTATGCAGAAAAAGTGTAATTTGTGAAGGTAGAGCCGGTTATTGTGAAAATTTTGAATTTTGACTAAAAAATCGCCAGATTTATTGAATTATTTGAATTCTGTTGGTCCTCTGTTTAAAGAAGTCTAGGAATGGAAAAAGGTTAGCTAAAAAAAAAATGTATAAGCATACTGAAATAAATTGATTGATTCTGTAAATCTCGGTAGGTTTGGGTAGGCTTTCAGACTTATACTGCAATAAAAAAACTTAACCAACAACAAACGATCGCTTTACGCGACGGGTGGCGCAGCCAGCGAAGAGCAATTTTCTAGTCCACTGGAAGAAGATTGGTTAGTTCTGGTGATGTGTTAAACGAACACTGTAACAGCCCTTTAATACTTGTATATGTATTTTTTTTACTTTTGTAACAAGCTATAATTATTTTGTTTATTTAATATTTTATTTGTCTTTTACTTTGATTCATCTTTATAAAAACTTACCTTAGTGTACCTACACAAAAATATGTTAAAAAGCTCATCTAGCTGAATATAGCATTGAAAAGCTCTTCAAGCTCTATTTGTTTTGCTATTATTTTGTGTCACGAAAAAGCTCTTCCAGCTCTATTTGTTTTGTTATTATTTGTTATGTAAAAGCTCCTCCAGCTGGGAATATTGATAAGCTCACCAAGAATGGGTAAATAAAGGCCGGCACTGATCGCTTCTAATCACTCTTGCTCTTATACAGACAGGAGTTTGACGTGGAGACCATCTCGGAAGTTTACATCCGTGGCTGGGATTTCGCCACTCATTACAATAGGGACGTGAAGTTGATCACACTGTTGGTTAACACTACTGATCTGACAACGATACCTCTGAAAGAGCTTTCTAGTTTTTGGTCGATCTAAAATATCTGAGTTATGTCAATGATCTCCAGTCTTCTTACTTCTTTTTCATCTAAAATCAATTAGATTCCATTTCGTATTGGACCACAGCCTCAGACAACATCCTGTTCCTAAGCCGTAATAAATGATGGCTTGGAACCTTCTTTATAAGCTCCACAAAATAAAAAACCGAACTGTTTCGTTTCATTTATTTATTTATTTATATTATACCTATACCTACAACTAGATGAACTCTCTATACACCCCCTTTGATCACTCTGGCATCATCATCAGCATCATTTTTGACCAGGAAATCCTCACGATCCCACGCCTGAGTGTTGGTAGAGCCGAAGAAAATGAACTGCAAGTTCCCAACAAAATTTATGACAGCTGCTATTGCAAACACGATTTGCCACTGCGATCGTTGAGACTAAAATAAAAAGACAAATCTTAAGGCACAACTTCTTTCCATCAAGCAACCGCCTCACCTCGTCATAGACAACAATGCCAACCACCAGAGGTGATATAATTGGAGCAACATTCGCTATCGTATTCGATAGCCCCATCAAAATGCCCGCATGATTTGGTGACAGGTCAATAGTGTTCAAGACATGTCCAATTGTTGAACAGCCATTCAAGCCAACACTAAGGGACATTAGGGTTATGGCTAACCCTGTTTGACTTTCATCCAGAAATCCGAGTCCAATGAGCATTGCCGCTGGTATCCACATAGCAAAAGTGTTCAGTGTCTTTCTTACCACAGACAAGGACGTCCATTTCTTCCGCAATATGATTTCAGCGGTTATAAAAGTTGTAAACGAGACGACCAACATTACCAGGTAGGATAGCGCTGAGTATAACGAGTTGGATTTCAGGTTCAACCTCAGCACGCCTTGAATGTATGTGGGTATCTCGGCCTGCAGTGTTGAAAAGCCCCACATCGTGCATATGCGGACGATAATGTATGATAGAAAGGGAACGGATGTAAGTATTGCCTTCCATGGAATTGGGATTTTTTTTTCCACACCCTCCTTTGGCTCCGCCAGCGAGGTGAGAATGTACCTCCTTTCATCATCAGTTATGAAACGCGCTGTTGCTGGCGTGTTTTCCAAAAGAATCAATAAAACAGCGCTAATGGCAATGCCCATCCCACCAAAAATGTACGAAACCCCTGGCCACCCCAATCCCGATTCGGTTATAATACCAGTTAGAAGCATTGCGAGGATGCTACCACACTCTATACCGGTATGACAGAGCCCACCCATGCGTGTTCGCTCTCCAAGGGGCGACCATTGGGCCAGATGTGCATGCACACTGGGAAAGAGCAACCCTTGGAACATACCCTGTCCGACGAGCAACGCGCAGTAGGCTTGCCACCCACCCGATCGCACGCATATGGGAATAATCACACTTAAGATTGACGAACCAAGGGTGTCCACCAGTAAGGTGAGTTTAACGCCTAGCTTACGGGCCATGTATCCGCCAAGAAATTGCGTCACGAAAAAGCCCCAGGAGAAACTGCTTAGGACGTACGATCGTTGCTTTTCATTCCAGGGAAATATCTGCAAAGGGAGACAGTGTGCGGTCTTTTTAAACCTTCTGTTATAAGGAGATGTGTTGAAGGTATGTACTTGCCTCAAACTGTGAATTTGAAGTACCGCTTGTCATGGCGATCAGTGCTACGGATACATTCAGCTTTTCGGCGTAGTTGGACAATATTGCTAGATAGAGTAGAAATGTCTGTAGATCGCGGGCGCCTAGAAAGGGTCCTGCAAAGGAAAATAAAGGAGGTGCACATTTAATGAAAGGTAGATAAATATAGGTAGGTATTTTCGTAGTGGCATGATTGGAAAAATTCGACAAATCTTGGTTAACATTTCGACAAGTTCTGTTCATTTGGAATTTCTGGTTTTAGTTTTCTTCTTTAAATTTCGCTTGCTATATTCACAACGCAACGCACCCTGTTTGCGTTTATTTTAGAATTTTATATTTATTGAATGTTAAAAAAAATTATTTTCGAAAACACTCTCGGACCTACGCCATTACTTCTCTAATTTAAATAAAGTTTTTTTTTTTGTTGAAACATAGACAAAGTAGTTGTGGAACTTTTACGTCTTCACTTTTATTTATTTAATACCGTTCACCTTGATTGACACCAAACTGAACTGTCCCAATTCCACCTCGTCCGCAATCATTTCTCGTCTTCATACACACAATTTTCACTTGTTGCCAAGTTTAAGGGCCCAACCCATAGAATCCGTCGCGTCCGTTGCGGTAACGTTTTCGACTGACATTTTACTAGAATACACAAGCTTATGGAAGGTGACCGATCTGATAAGCAGCTCACGTGCCGGATAAAGTCACACGCACACTCCACTAGAGATAAATCTTTCCGACTAAATGCATGACATTCATCTCATATAATTTTCTTATATCTGTGTTGGGCAAATCATGCCAAGACCAAGACATTTCATTTCGAATCGAAGCGGCAAGAGAGGTTTTAGGTGTAAAAATAGCATTCCCGGAAAGCAACAAAAAAAAAAAAAAAAACAACATGTCAAATTCATGCCGACATCCTTCTCAAGATTTGCGTAAGTTTACTTTCTACTTTTCTATCCGTCGCACCCGTTGACAGTTGGCACAGCGTGAGAGGATGTCTTTTCATTGGCGGAAATATTGAGAGCATAAGAGAAACTGTCATCGGCTGTCCACAGTGCTCTTATATCGTGGAAGTTCTTCCTCTTTTCGGGAATTTCGATGTCCGAAAAGCTTTCCGTGAGAAAAAAGAAAAAGCTGCAATAAACAATCAAACTACTTTTTTTTTTAATTTCATCAAAATATGTGTGATAATGATATCAATGATAAACACCACATAAATATACATAAAAAAGAGCTTGTTTAAATCGCCTTTTAGCAAGATTTTTTTGTATCAAAATGTTCTAGTACAAAAAGGTAATCATAATAATATAAACAAACTGTGATTTTTATGCCAAAGGCAATTTAATGTGATAATCTTTCCGTAAAATATGAATATATAAATATGAAATAAACGTCAGGAAAAAATGTCGTATTATAGATGCATTTAAGCTACGATTCGTCATTTACGAAAAGAAAGAAAGAAAAAAAAAAAGATAGATAATTTTTGTCCCAAAATTAAATGACGATCACATGGTAAAGACATGCCTCATCGAAATGGCAAATGTCGCCTTTCCTATTTTTTCAGTTTCGAGTCATTTATCTGTCTTGCGATCAGACGGTAATGATAATGACCAATGACAGATATATAGCTACTGCCATTTAGTGTTTTTCTCTCGGCGAAGACGCAGACGTGTGCTACGACTTTTTGAGAAGCAGTGAAGAGAAAAAAAAAATATTATAATAAATGCAAAATATCGAAAAGGACTTTTTCGATTTGGGCGTATTTGGCAGCGTATATTCTGGAAAGCAGTGACGACGATCTTGATTCGATCGCTGCGATTCCTTTTCCGCTTATCGCAGCCAACGATAACGTGGATCACTTTGTTATACAAGGCCAGAAAATCACGGTCAAATAACTTTTAGTATAAAAATCACAGTTTGTATGGGCAGTTTTTTATGCACATTCAGTGTGTCGATAATCATGGTGAAATGAAGGAATCATGAAATTTCAGCAAAAATTTATGGTTTGATTTTTTTTGTTAGATTTGGTGCTTTTTCCCTTTATCCCACGTACGGCTTTTCGGACATCGAAATTCCCACAAAAAAGGATAAATCGCACTGCGCTAAAATCAAACGCGATTCCTCTTATGGCCAATTTTCCTATACCGATTCAATTCTGTTTTCTGCGATTTACCTAATTCACAACACTTTTGACGGAATAGTCCAAATTGTCGGTACTTGACGGCGCGGGTCGTATTCCATTTCTCTCAATAGGTACCGAACAACACAACCACAACAAAACAAATAAAAAACAATTTATTAATTAGTTACACGTCCTTTTGCCACGAGAAAAACACCAAATGAAAGCACAGATCGATCACACGATCACTTTTTTCCGCCATTGTAATGGCACAAAGTTCATGCCATTTGGTCCGCCATTTTCCTAGTCATTTAAATGACGCCGAAAATGCTGTCCCAAAAATGGCGATCACACAGGACGACATTTAAGTGACGGAAGAAAGGAAAATTTGAAAAATCCAGGTTTTTGTAATCCACTTATAGACCGACCTTTATTCACTGCAGCGGCCATAATATTCGATGAAATTTAGCGTATTTTCGTTGTGGAACTGACAGCTAAAACATGAAACTATTGTAAATAGATTCCTGTTTTATTTTTCTTAATTTTTACACAAACATTTTTAAAAGCACAACTAAAATCCAACTGAAAATATTTCTACTTCGTATGGCTATATATATGATAGCCAATATATTGATATGACGTATGATAAAAATGAATAACAAATCACAGCAATCTACTGAATATAAGGTCTTAATATAGGCACGCACAACCAACTAAAGACAACATGAATCAGATTGGCTGTACGTCAGTTAGAAGATTATCTTCAGCTTGTGCCTACGCGATATGATTTGGCAAACTGATCGTGCTACTTCAAATCAGTTTACTTTGTTTTGTACATATTTTTTTAATCAAAAGATATCGTATTTGAAAAAAAAATTGAACTCGAGATGTTAATCAATTCTGGCATTTTTGTCTGTCTGTCTGTTCCGAGGCCTACAGCTGCCCGGATTTCGTTCAAACTTCGGATTTGGAGTTTAAAGGCCTACAGTTCCGGGCCATTTTTTTTCGCAAAGGTAACCTTAATGGTACATCCTATAGAAAATGTTCATACCTGTTTGATTTGTTCGAAAACGGCCAAACGGTTTGTAACAAAAATTAGTTTCTAGTGCAATATGGTCATTTCTAAATTAATAGGAAATTCTGTTTTTATCTATATTACCGTATAAACGATTTTTGAAACAAGTATTTTATTTTGAATTTCCTTTTCCTTAGTTTACCTGAAAACCGTGCAAACGATTTTGACCGCAATACATACTTAAGAGTAAAGTTGTTGTTTCCAAAATTATTGTGTCCTTAATTTTCAATTCGATATGTACCTTTTACTAACTGCACACGTTTTATTACCCGTACACCTTGCGAACTCGACCGAGCGCCCATAATCGTCGATATGCAAGGAATATAGCTACTCCATCAAATAGTTTGTCTCATTTTAGAGCTTAGCTCAGGATTTACTAATTCACGACTTTTTATTCGCAATTCTAGAAATTGTACAAAGTGAAGACATTTACCCTCAAAAGACGTGAATCAACACTTCTCACATCAATGTCAATAATGCGATCGGACGTGAAATACATATTGCCACAACCGATCGCAATTTGACACAAATAGTTATCAATTTGATAAAACTATGGTTGTGAATTGCAAAAAAAAAAAAAAAAAAAATGGTAAATTAACACTTTTCTGTTGCAAATTACGATTGTCTCGCTTTGCAAATTAACTACAACCATTTCGTTTCGAATTGCAACTCAATAGTGTTGATTTGCGAACAACAGGGGTTGATTTACTACTTCAGTAGTTGCAATTTACAAATTCCTAATCGTGAATTGCAACTTATTTTTATCAATTTGCAATTCAAATTTTGCAATTTACGATTCTTTACCTACTTTATTTTCAATTTACAACTTATATTTTGTGATTTACAAAGTTTATTTTCGAATATACCTAGGTAGGTACATATTTATAGTTGTGTTTTTTCCTATTGATATCCATGTGATTCATACGGCGCCATATAGTCCGGAGACAACGGGATTTGTCTGGCTTAGTTTTTCTGTCTGTGCTGAAATTTAAAATTCGCACAAATTGCTTAGAAGAACCTGCCATTGATACGAACCTTAAAAATCCTTTTCGATTAGGGGAGAGGGGGTCACCTTAGGACACTTTTTACAAAAATCGCTCTAGATCCATTAAAAAGCGGAGTATCCCTTCGGATCTTGAAAATTATTATTACATGTTGTTTTATCTTTGAATCTTTTATCCAAAAAAATATGTATAGTTATGATTTATATATTTTTTTTATTTATTTTAATAATCTCTTTAAAGTGTCCCATTCTGCCCCTCTCGGGGGGCACCTTAGGACAACCATGGGACAGTCTTGGATATGTCTAAAAAAAACGCTCATTAGGAGCGGTTTCCATCTTTTTCTTGTAATTTCTGACCATAAGTGCAGAGATAAACCTAAACAAATAAAACCAAAACCAATAGCACTGAAATAGCTTGTTCAAAGTGATAAAAGGGGACAGATTAGGACATGCCCAAAAGTTCCCCTCGCGCATTGTCCAAAAGTGCCCTGAGAGAGATAAAAAAACTGAAAACTTCATATTTTTTTAAAAACAATGTAAATTGTTAATATTTTGGTTGAATAACATCGCTACACACATAAACATTATAATTGAACACTTTTAATTTGTAAATTGAGCATAATGTTAGAATAATATGCTTAAAATAAATAAATAGTTGGCGCAACAGGTCCGGAAGGACCCTAGGCCTAGCTTCTCACAACCATTCGTTTTTGGAATGAATGGAAGGGATCTACAATTCTATGCCGACTCCAAACGGCTAATTGAGAACCTCTTTCAAGACAGTCATACTCTCGGATGTTTGTCAGACGTTCGCGAGAGGTAGCGCAGTGAAAAATTCCTAAGTTGGAATTTGGGTTTTTGCGGGATTCGTACCTCGACCCCTAGTAGGGATGCCAGACGTCCCGCTCAGTGCGGGACTGTCCCGATATAAGGCTTTTGTCCCGCAATTGTCCCGCGACGAAAAGTGTCCCGCAGAATGGTGGTTAGTGGTAAATATAATATAATCTAAAATAAAAATAAAAATTTCACTACAAATGCAAAAATGTCCCGCCGGCAAATTTTTCAGATCTGGCATCCCTAACCCCTAGCGTAGTAGTCCAACACACTAACCACTACACCTAGTGGAATAATATGCTTACGTCTAGGAATAATAAAAAACACAACCTTCGTCTGGAAACACACTTTTCTTTTTATTTTATTTTTTAAAGTTGGTATCGTTTCAATATCCATCAGATGTTTGTTTGAAGTGAAGTTGCTACTGTAAAATTTTACTAAAGCATTTAAAAGCTTTTTTTGTAGTACTTTTTCTTAAGTTGTCCTAAAATGCCCCCTCTCCCCTACATATTTTACAATCCATACTAGGAAGTTTACTTCCTTTCTAGAAGCGTGATGTACCTATATTCTGAAACAAAATACAGATTTATTAACTTACTTCAGTTTTTTTTTTATTAAATAGACTGCAATAAAAATATATTAGAATGTTAGAAGCCAAAAAATAAAAAAGCTAGACAAAACAAAATGTGTTTTCACCAGCTTTAAAAATATGTACCTATATATATTTTTGTCTTTTATACTTCAAATTCATCTGAATGTATTTTTTTGCCTACATATATAATACAAAATGTGACTCTCTCTTTAGTAAGGATTTCCTACCCTTAAAATACTCTCAGAAAATAATAAAAATCATGTTTTTTTTTAATTAATGAATTTTATTTTTAATGAACATTAAAGTAATCAGTCTTCAGAAAAAAACAAAACAAAGAAATATCGTAAGTAACTACAGTGGGTGGATTTTTTTTTTATGTTTTTGGTCCACCAAGGGATGCCAGATCTGAAAAATTATCCGGCGGGACATTTTTGCATTTGAAGTGAAAAAGTGAAAAAATGTTTTTATTTAAGAATACATTTTATTTGTTGTGATAAGGTATATTTGGAAAAAGTAAAGCTTTAAATAAAGCATGAGTCAATAAACGAAGAAAAGACAATTTATAAAAACCTGTTGATAAAATTATTATTATTAATCCTAAAGTAAAAGTCTTATAACTCATATTTGAACATTTTATGTAACATTTTCAAATCAAATTTGTACAATTATTAAGTTTTCGGATTTTTGCGATAAGAAATAGTTACCTAGTTCCAAAATTACCAGACCACTGAACTATTATTACTCGATTAAGGCGCACTTCACACTTTGTTAATGTTATAGCTAAACTAACTAAGGCTAGCGCTATAATTTCGATGTCTTATTAATTGCAATTTGTTTTATTTAATAGTGAAGTAAGGGCGATAAGTTAAAAGGCGGGACATTACGGGACGAACTTTTCAATGATCGACATTCTGCGAGATACTTTTCGTTGAGGGACACTTGCGGGACAAAAGCCTTATACCGGGACAGTCACGCACTGAGCGGGACGTCTGTTATCCCTTTACCTACCACAGATAAAGCATGCATAAGTCCTTCATCACACGTCTGAATAAATTAGCCCATGTATCAAAGGGTATGGATCTGCCCACCCAAGTTCTCGCACTACACCCTTTTTACAGGAACAAACTCAGGCGATTTTCGACCCCCCTCTATCTTCAGTACCAATGAAGTCAGAAACTTCAAATTCGGAATATTTGCTAAGCTGATCAAGCACAAGCGCTTCAGTAAACTTATTAGCATTAGTGGTTCCTGAAATATAGGGCTTCAAAAATCAGAAAAAAACCGTAACTGACTGACTGACAGATCATCAAAATTATAGAGTACTCCCCGACACCGGCGAATCTTGTAATTTTGCACAATGGTATGTCTTGTGGTGCAAGCAAAGGAATAAAAAAAAATAGGTTTTTCTATAAGGGGACGTGGTATCCACCCACTGTCTCAGAATTATTGTCAATTATAAGGAGGACTTCCGATTGCTGTAGAATAATAAAATTTGGTTGACCGGTAGAGCTCGAAAATCTAAGATTTTTAATCGACGTGTCTGCCTCTTCACTTGAAGAGTTTTTTTTATCTTAATATTAAATTTTTCTCTAAATTTAAGAGTTTTTGTTTAATTATGTAATTATATAGTCTGTAAATTGTAAAATGGTAGACTTATATAAATAATTTAATAAATAAATAAATAAATGAAACTATACATGCAACTTAAAGTTCATGACTTTTCTAAGAACTTATTACAGTCGGACCCGTCGGACTCGTTTAATTGAAAATCCCGTTTATATGAAAAATTTAATTTGTCCCCTTGTACTTTTTTTCAGTTATCCGAAGTTCGTTTAAAAGAAAAACCCGGTTAATTTAAATTAAAGTAACGATTTTTTTTTTCATTTAATTTACACGGGTTCGATTGTACTGACTAGAATTTGGTGGACTTACTTGGCAAGTTTTCTTTTTATTACACCAAATTCGAAAGGTATTAAAAACTTGATCAGTGAACTCACCAAATTGTAGTCAGTGTAGGTAATGATTAAACAATAAAATTTCTCTCTTAATTTGTAGTGTCATATACTTCGCTGCACTGTATATCAGCTTTAATGTACACGAATGACTAAAATTCCAGAGCAAATATCGAAAAATTCTAAAATCCAAAAAATGCGAATACAGCATCTGGCATTTTTCTTTTAAAAAAAAAGTTTTTTTTTTTCACACTGTTGGTTAACACTTCTGATCTGACAACGATACCTCTGAAAGAGCTTTCTAGTTTCTGGTCGATCTAAAATATCTGAGTTATGTCAATGATCTCCAGTCTTCTTACTTCTTTTTCATCTAAAAACAATTAGATTCCATTCCGTATTGAACCACAGCCTCAGACAACATCCTGTTCCTAAGCCATAATAAATGATGGCTTGAACCCTTCTTAATAAGCTCCACAAAATAAAAAGCCGAACTGTTTCGTTTCATTTATTTATTTATTTATATTTTACCCATACCTACAACTAGATGAACTTTCTATGCACCCCCTTTGATCACTCTGGCATCATCATCAGCATCATTTTTGACCAGGAAATCCTCACGATCCCACGCCTGAGTGTTGGTAGAGCCGAAGAAAACGAACTGCAAGTTCCCAACAAAATTTATGACAGCTGCTATTGCAAACACGATTTGCCACTGCGATCGTTGAGTCTAAAACAAAAAGAACAAATCTTAAGGCACCACTTTTTTCCACCAAGCACCCGTCTCACCTCGTCATAGACAACAATCCCAACCACCAGAGGTGTTATAATTGGAGCCACATTCGCGAGCATATTCGATAGCCCCATCAAAATGCCCGCATGATTTGGTGACAGGTCAATAGTGTTCAAGACACTTCCAATTGTTGAACAGCCATTCAAGCCAACACTAAGGGACATCAAGGTTATGGCTAACCCTGTTTGACTTTCATCCAGAAATCCGAGTCCAATGAACATTGCCGCTGGTATCCACATAGCAAAAGTGTTCAGTGTCTTTCTAAGCACAGACAAGGTTGCCCATTTCTTCCGCAATATGATTTCAGCGGTTATAAAAGTTGTAGTCGAGACGACCAACGTTACCAGGTAGGGTAGCGCTGAGTATAACGAGTTGGTTTCCAGGTTCAACTTCAGCACGCCCTGTAGGTATATGGGAATCTCGGCCTGCATTGTTGAAAAGCCCCACACGTTGGATATGCGGACGATAATGTAGGACAGAAAGGGAACGGATGTGAGTATTGCCTTCCATGGAATTGGGATTTTTTTTTCCACACCCTCCTTTGGCTCCGCCAGCGAGGCGAGAATGTACCTCCTTTCATCTTGAGTTATGAAACGCGCTGTTGCTGGAGTGTTTTCCAGAAGAATCAACAAAACAGCGCTAATGGCAATGCCCATCCCACCAAAAATGTACGATACCCCTGGCCACCCCAATCCCGATTCGGTTATAATACCAGTTAGAAGCATTGCGAGGATGCTACCACACTCTATACCGGTATGACAGAGCCCACCCATGCGTGTTCGCTCTCCAAGAGGCGACCATTGGGCCAGATGTACATGTACACAGGGAAAGAGCAACCCTTGGAACAAACCCTGTCCGATGCGCAATGCGCAGTAGGCTTGCCACCCACCCGATCGCACGCATATGGGAATAATCATACTTAAGATTGACGAGCCAAGGGTGTCCACCAGTATGGTGAGTTTAACGCCAAGCTTACGGGCCATGTATCCGCCAAGAAATTGCGTCACGAAATAGCCCCAGAAGAAACTGCTTATGACGTACGATCGTTGCTTTTCATCCCAGGGAAATACCTGCAAAGGGAGACAGTGTGCGGTCTTTTTAAACCTTCTGTTATAAGGAGATGTGTTGAAGGTATGTACTTGCCTCAAACTGTGAATTTTTAGTACCGCTTGTCATGGCGATCAGTAATACGGATACATTTAGCCTTCCGGCGTAGTTGACCAATATTGCTAGATAGAGTAGAAATGTCTGTAGATAGCGGGCGCCTAGAAAGGGTCCTGCAAAGAAAAATAAAAGAGGTTTGCATTTAAAAAAAAGGTAAATATAGGTATTTTTGCAGTCGAACGCAACCTTTCGGAGGAGTTTTTGACAAAACTTGAATAGGTACAATGGTACACGGTACTTAGGAAAGCCAACATTTTCATAAATATTTTAAGTCAACACTCAGCCTTCTGCGGCAATCAAACTGAGCTACAGACAGTTGACAGTTAAACCACTCTGATTCGTTTTGTCTGTTCGAGCGGAACGAATGAGAATTCGCCAATGTGCACGTAAATTTAAATTTAGTCACATCACCAGGTTGGATCGGAATTCCGCAAGAGTGAGTCTTATTTACACAATAAAACTTCTCGATCTATTCAACTCCAATTTTATTTTATTAATACCTTTCACCTTAATTGACACCAAACTAAACTGTCCCAATTCCATCTCGTCCGCAATCATTTCTCCTCTTCATACACAGTTTTCAGTTTGTTGTCAAGTTTACACAATCTTTTTCCAAATTCACAACCGCAAAGCAAAATGTCGAAAAGGACTTTTGCGATTTGGGCGTTGCCTTTGCACCGCCAAAACAGTGTTGTTAGCACTCTCACTCCATTTATCCCACGAAGCGTGGTCATTTTTACTCTTTTTTCCCTTTTCACTGTACTCAAAATCCCTTTTAAAAACTCACGATACTTTTTCGCCTCAAAACCCAGTTTTTAGAAGCAAAATTTGTTATACAAGGAAAGAAAATCACGGTCAATTAACTTTAGGTATAAAAATCACAGTTTGTAACATTATTACGAAATGAAGGAATCATGAAATTTCAGCAAAAATTTATGGTTTGATTTTTTTTTGTTAGATTCCTAAAAATCCCACGATTTGGTGCTTTTTCCCTTTATCCCACGAAAGGCTTTTCGGACATCGAAATTCCCACAAAAAGGGATAAATCCCACGATATAATCGCACTGCGCTAAAATCAAACGCGATTCCTCTTCGTCGCTCCACGAATGGCCAATTTTCCTATCCCGATTCAATTCTGTTTTCTGCGTTTTAACTCATTTTTTTTTTTCGTCTTTTTGTACTTTGTGTATTCATATTCACAACGCAGTTGACGGAATAGTCCAAATTTTCGGCCCTTTACAATTTGTATTTCTCTCAATAGGTACCGAACAACATAACCACCACACAACCACATAAGAAACAATTTATTAATTATTTACACGTCCTTTTGGCACTGGAAAAACATCCAAATGAAAGCACAGATCGATCACACGATCACTTTTTTCCGCCATTGTAATGGCACAAAATTCATGCGATTTGGTCCGTCATTTTCCTAGTCATTTAAATAACTCCAAAAATGTTGTCACAAAAATGCCGATCACACAGAACGACATTTAAATTTGAATTAAAATGGAAGAAAGGAAAATTTGAAAAATCCAGGTTTTTGTAATCCACTTATAGACCGACCTTTATTTACTGCAGCGGCCATAATATTCTATGAAATTTAGCGTATTTTCGTAGTGGAACTGACAGCTAAAACAAGAAACTATTGTAAATAGATTCGTGTTTTTTTCTTAATTTTCTTAATTTTCACACAAACATTTTTTAAATGCACAACTAAAATCCGACTGAAAATATTTCGACTTCTGTATGGCTATTTATATGATAGCTAAAATATTGATATGACGTATGATAAAAATTAATAACAAATTACAGCAATCTATTGAATATAAGGTCTTAATATAGGCACGAACAACCAACTAAAGACAACACGAACCAGATTGGCTGTACGTCAGTTAGAAGATTATCTTCAGTTTGTGCTTACGCGATATGACTTGGCAAACTGATCGTGCTACTTCAAATCAGTTTAAAAATCAAAAATACTTTATTTTGTAAATTTTTTTTAATCAAAAGATATCGTATTCGTACAAAATTTCGAACTCGAGATGTTAATCAATTCTGGCATTTTTGTCTGTCTGTCTGTTCCGAGGCCTACGGCTGCCCGGATTTCGTTCAAACTTCGGATTTGGAGTTTGAAGGCCTACAGTTCCGGGCCATTTTTTTTCTTCGTAAAGGTAACCTTAATGGTACATCCTATATAAAATGTTCATACCAGTTTGATTTGTTCGAAAGCGGCAAAGCAGTTTGTAACAAAAATGAATTTCTATGGCAATATGGTCTTTTCTAAATTAATAGGAAATTCAGTTTTTGTCTATATTACCAAATAAACGATTTTTGAAATAAGTATTTTATTTTGAATTTTCTTTTCCTTAGTTTACCTGAAAACCGTGCAAACGATTTTGACCGTTTAAGATAAAATCAAGAAAAATAAGCGCCGAATTAAAGGTTTGTCTCATTTTAGAGCTTAGCTGAGGATTTACTAATTCACGACTTTTTATTCGCAATTCTTGTACAAAGTGAAGATTTTGACCCTCAAAAGTCGTGAATCAACAGTTCTCAGTGTCAATAATGCGATCGGACGTGAAATACATATTGCCACAACCGATCGCAATTTGACACAAATAGTTATCAATTTGATATTACTGTGGTTGTGAATTGCAAAAAAAAAGGTAAATTAACAGTTTTATGTTGAAAATTACGATTGTCTCCCTTAGCAAATTACAACCATTTAGTTTTGAATTGCAACTCAATAGTGTTGATTTGCGAACAACAGGGTTGGATTTACTACTGCAGTAGTTGCAATTTACAAGTTCTTAATCGTGAATTGCAACTTATTTTTATCAATTTGCAAATCATATTTTGCAATTTAAGATTCTTCAGTCTTGAAATTAGAAAACTTTACTTTCAATTTACAGCTTATATTTTGTGATTTACAAAGCTTATTTTCGAATATACCTAGGTAGGTACATATTAGGTACATAGGCAGTGAGATGTACCTATATTCTGAAACAAAATACAGATTTATTAACTTACTTCAGTTTTTATTTTTGTTATTAAATAGGATTTCCTACCCTTAAAATATCTCAGAAAATAATAAAAATCATGTTTTTTTTTTTAAATCAATTTTATTTTTAATGAACATTAAAGTATCAGTCTTCAGAAATAAACAAAACAAGGAAATATCGACAATAACTACAGTGGGTGAATTTTTTGACGTTTGAGGTCCATCTAGGGGTGCCAGATCTGAAAAATTATCCGGCGGGACATTTTTGCATTTGAAGTGAAAAAGTGAAAAAAGGTTTTTATTTAAGAATACATTTTATTTGTTGTGATAAGTTATGTTTGGAAAAAGTAAAGCTTTAAATAGAGCACGAGTCAATAAACGAAGAAAAGCCAATTTATAAAAACCTATTAATAAAATTATTATTATTAATCCTTAAGTAAAAGTCTTATAACTCATATTTGAACATTTTATGTAACTTTTTCAAATCAAATTTGTACAATTATTAAGTTTTCGGATTTTTGCGATAAGGAATAGTTACCTAGTTCCAAAATTACCAGACCACTGAACTATTATTACTCGATTAAGGCGCACTTCACACTTTGTTAATGTTATAGCTAAACTAACTAAGGCTAGCGCTATAATTTCGATGTCTTATTAATTGCAATTTGTTTTATTTAATAGTGAAGTAAGGGCGATAAGTTAAAAGGCGGGACATTACGGGACGAACTTTTCAATGATCGACATTCTGCGAGATACTTTTCGTTGAGGGACACTTGCGGGACAAAAGCCTTATACCGGGACAGTCACGCACTGAGCGGGACGTCTGTTATCCCTTTACCTACCACAGATAAAGCATGCATAAGTCCTTCATCACACGTCTGAATAAATTAGCCCATGTATCAAAGGGTATGGATCTGCCCACCCAAGTTCTCGCACTACACCCTTTTTACAGGAACAAACTCAAGCGATTTTCGACCCCCCTCTATCTTCAGTACCAATGAAGTCAGAAACTTCAAATTCGGAATATTTGCTAAGCTGATCAAGCACAAGCGCTTCAGTAAACTTATTAGCATTAGTGGTTCCTGAAATATAGGGCTTCAAAAATCAGAAAAAAACCGTAACTGACTGACTGACAGATCATCAAAATTATAGAGTACTCCCCGACACCGGCGAATCTTGTAATTTTGCACAATGGTATGTCTTGTGGTGCAAGCAAAGGAATAAAAAAAAATAGGTTTTTCTATAAGGGGACGTGGTATCCACCCACTGTCTCAGAATTATTGTCAATTATAAGGAGGACTTCCGATTGCTGTAGAATAATAAAATTTGGTTGACCAGTAGAGCTCGAAAATCTAAGATTTTTAATCGACGTGTCTGCCTCTTCACTTGAAGAGTTTTTTTTATCTTAATATTAAATTTTTCTCTAAATTTAAGAGTTTTTGTTTAATTATGTAATTATATAGTCTGTAAATTGTAAAATGGTAGACTTATATAAATAATTTAATAAATAAATAAATAAATGAAACCATACATGCAACTTAAAGTTCATGACTTTTCTAAAAACTTATTACAGTCGGACCCGTCGGACTCGTTTAATTGAAAATCTCGTTTATATGAAAAATTTAATTTGTCCCCTTGTACTTTTTTTCAGTTATCCGAAGTTCGTTTAAAAGAAAAACCCGGTTAATTTAAATTAAAGTAACGATTTTTTTTTTCATTTAATTTACACGGGTTCGATTGTACTGACTAGAATTTGGTGGACTTACTTGGCAAGTTTTCTTTTTATTACACCAAATTCGAAAGGTATTAAAAACTTGATCAGTGAACTCACCAAATTGTAGTCAGTGTAGGTAATGATTAAACAATAAAATTTCTCTCTTAATTTGTAGTGTCATATACTTCGCTGCACTGTATATCAGCTTTAATGTACACGAATGACTAAAATTCCAGAGCAAATATCGAAAAATACTAAAATCCAAAAAATGCGAATACAGCATCTGGCATTTTTCTTTCTAAAAAAAATGCTTCTTTTTCACACTGTTTTGGTCGATCTAAAATATCTGAGTTATGTCAATGATCTCCTGTCTTCTTACTTCTTTTTCATCTAAAAACAATTAGATTCCATTCCGTATTGAACCACAGCCTCAGACAACATCCTGTTCCTAAGCCGTAATAAATGATGGCTTGGAACCTTCTTAATAAGCTCCACAAAATAAAAAGCCGAACTGTTTCGTTTCATTTATTTATTTATTTATATTTTACCTATACCTACAACTAGATGAACTCTCTATGCACCCCCTTTGATCACTCTGGCATCATCATCAGCATCATTTTTGACCAGGAAATCCTCACGATCCCACGCCTGAGTGTTGGTAGAGCCGAAGAAAATGAACTGCAAGTTCCCAACAAAATTTATGACAGCTGCTATTGCAAACACGATTTGCCACTGCGATCGTTGAGTCTAAAACAAAAAGAACAAATCTTAAGGCACCACTTTTTTCCACCAAGCACCCGCCTCACCTCGTCATAGACAACAATCCCAACCACCAGAGGTGTTATAATTGGAGCCACATTCGCGAGCATATTCGATAGCCCCATCAAAATGCCCGCATGATTTGGTGACAGGTCAATAGTGTTCAAGACACTTCCAATTGTTGAACAGCCATTCAAGCCAACACTAAGGGACATCAAGGTTATGGCTAACCCTGTTTGACTTTCGTCCAGAAATCCGAGTCCAATGAACATTGCCGCTGGTATCCACATAGCAAAAGTGTTCAGTGTCTTTCTAAGCACAGACAAGGTTGCCCATTTCTTCCGCAATATGATTTCAGCGGTTATAAAAGTTGTAGTCGAGACGACCAACGTTACCAGGTAGGGTAGCGCTGAGTATAATGAGTTGGTTTCCAGGTTGAACCTCAGCACGCCCTGTAGGTATGTGGGAATCTCGGCCTGCATTGTTGAAAAGCCCCACACGCTGGATGTGCGGACGATAATGTAGGACAGAAAGGGAACGGATGTAAGTATTGCCTTCCATGGAATTGGGATTTTTTTTTCCACACCCTCCTTTGGCTCCGCCAGCGAGGTGAGAATGTACCTCCTTTCATCTTGAGTTATGAAACGCGCTGTTGCTGGAGTGTTTTCCAAAAGAATAAAAAAAACAGCGCTAATGGCAATGCCCGTGCCACCAAAAATGTACGATACCCCTGGCCACCCTAATCCCGATTCGGTTATAATACCAGTTAGAAGCATTGCAAGGATGCTACCACACTCTACACCGGTATGACAGAGCCCACCCATGCGTGTTCGCTCTCCAAGGGGCGACCATCGGGCCAGATGTACATGTACACAGGGAAAGAGCAACCCTTGGAACAAACCCTGTCCGATGCGCAATGCGCAGTAGGCTTGCCACCCACCCGATCGCACGCATATGGGAATAATCATACTTAAGATTGACGAGCCAAGGGTGTCCACCAGTAAGGTGAGTTTAACGCCTAGCTTACGGGCCATGTATCCGCCAAGAAATTGCGTCACGAAATAGCCCCAGAAGAAACTGCTTATGACGTACGATCGTTGCTTTTCATCCCAGGGAAATACCTGCAAAGGGAGACAGTGTGCGGTCTTTTTAAACCTTCTGTTATAAGGAGATGTGTTGAAGGTATGTACTTGCCTCAAACTGTGAATTTTTAGTACCGCTTGTCATGGCGATCAGTAATACGGATACATTTAGCCTTCCGGCGTAGTTGACCAATATTGCTAGATAGAGTAGAAATGTCTGTAGATAGCGGGCGCCTAGAAAGGGTCCTGCAAAGAAAAATAAAAGAGGTTTGCATTTAAAAAAAAGGTAAATATAGGTATTTTTGCAGTCGAACGCAACCTTTCGGAGGAGTTTTTGACAAAACTTGAATAGGTACAATGGTACACGGTACTTAGGAAAGCCAACATTTTCATAAATATTTTAAGTCAACACTCAGCCTTCTGCGGCAATCAAACTGAGCTACAGACAGTTGACAGTTAAACCACTCTGATTCGTTTTGTCTGTTCGAGCGGAACGAATGAGAATTCGGCAATGTGCACGTGAATTTAAATTTAGTCACCATCACCAGCGACAAAGATTTTCTCAGGAAATGCGAAGATGGTTGTATCGAAATTCCGCAAGAGTGAGTCTTATTTACACAATAAAATTTCTCGATCACAACTTCAATTTTATTTATTTATTGAATACCTTTCACCTTGATTGAAACAGAGCTGCCCCAATTCCATCTCGTCCGCAATCATTTCTCCTCTTCATACATTTTCAGTTTGTTGCCAAGTTTACACAATCTTTTTCCAAATTAAGAACCATAAGCGTTCATTCAGCAGTCAATACATAAAAACTCATAGGTGAATCAAGTGAATTTGAAACAGTGTATGCGGTTCGGGTCAGAGACACTACTGAGACCCCCAACTTACAATCCTCTTGCCCGCAGTTTTTTTTTTTTTTTTTTTTTTTTCAAATTCTCCATTTTGTTTTCCTATCGATGTAATGTCAATTTAGACATGTAAGAACATACAAAAAATATAAAATCAATGCTGCCAACCGCTACCAACCACGGAGGAGGGGGAATGCGAAAGAGTTCCAGAATAGACCACATTTTAAGATAACTGAATGCTATTGGTTGTTTATTATAAATTTTCAATAGACGATTAATGTTATTTGTTTGGTTAATAATACTATCTAAGTTGGGGGTATTGGGGGTATTGTCCCTGGTTCGGGTCGCGAGGGTGAATGTTGTGTAAATGTGTAAAAAACGTACGTTTTCTCATATTATTGTAGAAGAAACGCGGGATTAAGTGTGAGTAAAAATTGCACTCGTCAAGTTTAACGAACACCAGTTAAGGTACGATTGCACATGCACGGCCATTTTTCGAGAGACAATTTAGAGAATTAAATTAAATAGCAGTGAAGAGAGAAAAAAAAGTACTATAATAAATGCAAAATGTCGAAAAGGACTTTTGCGATTTGGGCGTATTTGGCAGCGTATATACTGGAAATCAGTGAAGACGATCTTGATTACGAACCAACGCGACGAAAGCGAAGTATTTGGCAAAAGAAGTGGTTGAGCCGTCGCGAGAAGAGTGAATTTTGTTCTGATTCACTGCTCGAAATGCGCGAATAAGAATCTGAACTATATCGCATTGTCATTCGTATGTCGACCAATCTATTTTTGAGGTTGGTGAAGCCACATATCGAAAAACAATGGTCACTGGTGAACGTTTTCGATCGCTGCGATTCCTATTCCGCTTATCGCAGCCAACGATAACGTGGATCATTTTGGAAGTTCTCGAAACTATTTACAAGGTTCTTGTCGCTGAGGTTATTAAGGTGTGTGCTGTGTGTTATTTGATGGTGTAGTTTGAAATGCGACCAATTATTTATGTTTTATTTTGTCAGTTTTGGAACTGAGATATCCTAGAGCGCCCGTTGCTTTTGCACCGCCAAAACAGTGTTGTAAGCACTCTCCCTCCATTTATCCCACGAAGCGTGGTCATTTCTACCCTTTTTTCCCTTTTCACTGTACTCAAAATCACTTTTAGAAACCCACGATACTTTTTCGCCTCAAAGTCCAGTTTTTAGAAGTGAAATTTGTTATACAAGGACAGAAAATCACGATCAATTAAATAAAAATCACAGTTTGTAACATGATTACGATTATTTTTTGTTACTAGAAAATTTAGATAAAAGAAGATTTGTATGGGCAGTTTTTTATGCACATTCAGTGTGTTGATAATCATGGTGAAATTAAGGAATCCTGAAATTTCAGCAAAAATTTATGGTTTAATTTTTTTTTTGTTAGATTCCTCAAAATCCCACGGTTTGGTGCTTTTTCCCTTTATCTCACGAAAGGCTTTTACGACGTCGAAATTCCCACAAAAAGGGATAAATCCCACGATATAATCGCACTGCGCTAAAATCAAACGCGGATCCTCTTCGTCGCTCTACGAATGGCCAATTTTCCTATCCCGATTCAATTCTGTTTTCTGCGTTTTAACTCATTTTTTTTTCGTCTTTTTGTACTTTGTGTATTCATATTCACAACGCAGTTGACGGAATAGTCCAAATTTTCGGCCCTTTACAATTTGTATTTCTCTCAATAGGTACCGAACAACATAACCACCACACAACCAGATAAGAAACAATTTATTAATTATTTACACGTCCTTTTGCCACTAGAAAAACACGAAATGAAAGCACAGATCGATCACACGATCACTTTTTTCCGCCATTGTAATGGCACAAAATTCATGCCATTTGGTCCGCCGTTTTCCTAGTCCTTTAAATAACGCCGAAAATGTTGTCCTAAAAATGCCGATCACACAGAACGACATTTAAGTGACGGAACAAAGGAAAATTTGAAAAATCCAGGTTTTTGTAATCCACTTATAGACCGACCTTTATTCACTGCAGCGGCCATAATATTCTATGAAATTTAGCGTATTTTCGTAGTGGAACTGACAGCTAAAACAAGAAACATTTGTAAATCGATTCCTGTTTTTCTTCTTTTTTTTCTAATTTTTACACAAACATTTTTTAAAAGCACAACTGAAATCCGACTGAAAATATTTCGACTTCTGTATGGCTATATATATGATAGCCAAAATATTGATATGACGTATGATGAAAATGAATAACAAATCACAGCAATCGATTGAATATAAGGTCTTAATAAGTTGACACGAACCAGATTGGCAGTACGTCAGTTAGAAGATTATCTTCAGTTCTTACGCGATATGATCTGACAAACTGTTCGTCAAATTTTCAAAACCGTTTAGAAATAAAAAATACTGGCTGTACATTTTTTTTTAATCAAAAGATATCGTACGAGATGTTAATCAGTTCTGACATTTTTGGCGTTCTGTTTCGAGGCCAACAGCGGCTGCCTGGAAATCGTTCAAACTTCGGATTTGGAGTTTTAGGGCCTACCGTTCCGGGCCATTTTTTTCTTCGCAATGGTAACCTCAATATTAATGGTAGGTACTTCCCATATAAAATGTTCATACCAGTTTAATTTGTTCAAAAATGGCCAAACGATTGCAAATTTCTAAATTAACAGAAAATTCAGTTTTTATCTATCGTATTAAAGATTTTTGAAAAAAAAAAAAAAAAATATTTTATTTTGAATTTCCTTTTCCTTAGTTAACCTGAAAACCGTGCAAACGATTTTGACCGATATACATACTTAAGAGTAAAGTTGATGTTTCCAAAATTATTGTGTCCTTAATTTTAAATTCGAATCACCAAAAATTGTCAATTTTCAAAACTGGTCATATCTCGAAAACCCAATTTTAAATTTCGATAAATCTTTAAAAATCGAGTAATGTAATCGACTAAGTTCCCACCTAATCGGAAGTAAAACCACTTTCTTTTGGAAACTTAGTACACATTCAAAAATAAGAAAAGCAACTTACTTCTAACATTTAGAATTGAAATTTTTGATTTTGTGTGACAAAATACTCCATTCGAAATTCAGTTTGCAAGACTTTGAAAATAATCAAAGAAAAATTGCGGTGATTTTTCGGCGCAGGGACATAAGTCCACGAGACTAAAATAACGCGAATTTTTTAGTTTTAGTTTTTCAAATTTTCGAAAGCTAAAACAAAAAAGTTGTTTGATAAAATAAATTAGCATATTAAGCCTTCGAAAATTTGAGATTTTTCTTTGATTACTTTCAGAGTTTTGCAATTTTTTTTTTATATATATTACTCTGCCCCAGTTAGAGTTTAATTTCTCTTTAGCTAATTAAATTGCAAAGTAACAACTTTGTTCTTAGTCGACAGTGAGAATTTACTTCACATTAAAAGGGAAATAAAACCACTCAGAGTTTTCGGAATTTATGTGCCACCTTACATGGGAACTAAGTTCACTTCACGAAAGTGGTTTTATTTCCCTCAGTTGACTTAGTTCCCGTGGACTTATTTCCCTGCACCACATTTTGCCTCGCTAACTTTACTAAACGAGGTTTGTGTCTAAAAAGGTAAGAACTTCAAAAAAATAGAAAACAGAAAACACTGGAATCTATTAAATTTTGCTCTGAAACCTACATAAGCTTTGATTAGCTTAAAATCATTTTACAAAATAAAAAGTCAAATTATATGGCACAATTCCGAAATGTCTTCGGAGGGACTGCTGAAATATCAACCTGCATTCATCTATCTAAGTCCCTATTCATCGTCCAATTCCGGCTCCGCCAACCACCACCAAGGGCCTATAACACAATACAACAAGTGCTTGTTAAACAAGTGAAATTCAACGACTGTTGAAAATTTATATAACACGTACTTACCAGAGTGGTTAGTTGTTTTCAACAGTTGTTAAATTTCACTTGTTCAACAAGCACTTGTTGTATTGTGTTATAGGCCCAGATCGGATGTCTGGTCATAGGTAGACATATTGACACACATTGTAAAAGATGAAATAATATCAAAAACGCAAAATTATTTGATATTTATTAAAAAATATTTCTATTGATGTGTAAACATCTAAGCGCGCGTTGAAATCTGGTGGAGTAATTCCACACATTTAACTTGCGGGGACGGAAATGCGTCACTGTGTTTTATCATTGCATACATTTTATCATTGCATACGTTTTTATCATTGCATACATTTATGAGCTGGGGCATATTAATTTCAGCTTTTTGTTGATGTGAAATAAAATTTCTCGATTTCGTCCTTGCACCGTACTCAGAAGAAATTTCAAGAATTCTGCAGGGAGATTATCATCTTTTACCAATGATCATAAGCGGAGACTTCAATATCAATTTTGCAACTCCAGAAGCTCAACCATTTATTCATTTTATGCAAGATAAATTTAATCTTGTTCAAATGAACTCCAACCGGAAAATGTATAAAGATATCGATCTTTTACGAACAATACCTCCAATGATTGACAACTTAAATCAACCTCATTAATCTATTCCAATCAAAAATAAAATCATGCCCTAAAGATAAAAAAAAAAAACAGAAACTTCTACTACGCTTGTTCGCGTACCTATACTCAAAGATCTTGTAAATCGTAAGAGCGTATAAAATAATAAAGCAGGTACCTATAGCTCCCTAACTAGAACTTGCGAGAATTGCCTGTTGCTGAGAGCTACAACTTATAGGAAATCACATTGTTATTTTATATGTATGTACTTTTGTATAGAATGAATAACCTTAAAGTGAATTTTATTTAGCACTACCTAATCTTACGTTTTATGTACGGTTGTTTCTGAACTTTTTATACCTACCTACCAATTGACTCAACCAAACTTCTGATGAACGTGTACGTTTCGTGCGATCCAGTCGTGCGCAATCAGGGCTGTCGTTTGAAGACAAAAAGCAGCAGCGAGACCAATTCAAATGCATAAAGTAGTTAAAAAGTAGAAAGCACAAAAAAAAAATAAAGTAGTAAAAGAGGAAGATATGAAATTATAACCTAAGTCTTATGTACATTTTGAACACATTTGATGATTGCTATAACATTTGGCTTGTCAACGCCATAACTTAATATATATTAGATAAAAATATGATTACAATATTTAAAAAAAGAAATAATAATTCCAATGTAAGTAAAAGTATTTCAAAATTCGTTATTTATAATTAATTAAAGTTACTTTTTACGATATATTTTCAATAACTTTGGTGCTGGCTTAAATTCGTAGCTTTTGTAGTTATCGAGCATACATCTGGCACAAAGGATGCCACTTACTGTTGATACATTTAAACAGTTCCTAATTTTTGTCTTAATTAAATAAAAATCCGTAAAAACTCGTTCGCAAGTGGCACTAATATTAGGTAGGGCAATTAATGATTTGATGAACGTTTTTAAGACGGGAAGCATTCTGCTCCCATAGCATTTTTAAGGGGGAACACTTCACTCCAAAAACTCTCGAGGTATATAAATATATACTTTAAGGGTGCGTCTGTATTTCAGATTCATAATAATGTCTTGGAATATTTTAAGAACAAAATGCTCAAAAAATCAGTATTTTAAGTAGCTACAATACTTCTTTTGCAGTACAACGACAGCCCTGTGCACAATATTTATGAATGAAGTTGCTATTGATTGTCTTGGTCCGAGTGCCAATTTTTAAAAAAATACAAAGCACGCAAGAACCGTTTCTTTTGTGAAATGTTGCTCTTCTGTTCATTCTTTTCATACCAGCAGCCAGCTGCATAAGTCAGCAGAAAAAAAACAACATACTTTTCAGTGAAAAAAGTAATTTTGTTATCTTTTTTCTGAAGTTGTGTATTGATTAATTTTCTGTCCCTTTTTCGCTGGGTATTTTAATCAATTTCGGTAAGTTATTGGCAAGTATTGATTATCTTTTGGTAGGAACACATTGTAGGTAGTACGCAGGTGTTTTAAATGTTACGTTGAAATTTATCTTTTTTTTTGGCGAAAATGGTGTAAGTGTACCTTGTATACGTATTATAGCGCGTGCCTGAAGTCTGAACACATTTTCTGTGACTATTGGTTAAGAAAACGTGTCTCTAGATTAACCTTTTCAAATTGTCAACAATAGCCGTATTTTATTATCAGCGTGATATTCTAATCTGGATAAGATTACGATAATAAAACAATACGGATCATTGAAGAATTTTATTTTTAAGTTGTGACTACAGTTGTTTTCAAAACACAGATAAGACGTCACAATATGATGACATTTGTAAACACAAAGCACAAAGAATTGAAAAATATAAGCAATTGCAAATGTAGGCACTTATATTTTATTGAATTAATAACTTATTCTGACATCAATTTTTTTATTTTAAAGTTTCTTTTTCAAAGCGATCATTAAAGAAACGATAATAGTACATCCAGTATTTTCAATATCCCAAGAGCAAAGCACAAATTTATCACTTCCATTGTACAATTTGCATCGCGTACTTTTTCTTCCTTGTCTGCTGAAATTCATTCGACTTGAATCCTGTCGTAATCCTCAAGAGCATTTGTTTCTTTCTTCGTCCAGTTTCTCGGGCTTGAAAGAATATATTATTTTATAACCGAAACAATTAAATTATTCCAAAAAGACTTACGAGAGTCATCTGCGGCTCTATCCATTGTTTATCGTCCAGGTTGACATTTCACTTGCAGTATCGTGGGTGTTACCATTTGAAATTTGCATAATTTTTCTTTTCAATACTTTTTTTAAAAACTTGTCTTTTTAGATTTGGCAAAAGATTAATTATCCGGTCCAAAAGTAGTTGAAACCAACCATGCACATCCACAAAAGTTCATTGAGATTGATTGAGTTGTTTCGTAGATCGACAAAGCGCCAAAATAATCCTATCTTTCAAGCTCCAACCAATCATAAATAGAGCCACAATATTTCATTGAAATCGGGTGAGTGACTTCGGAGATCGACAGCAGCGTCACCTATCGGGTCCAAAAGTATTCTATCTTTTAAGCCTGAAGTACAACAATACGAACAAAACAAAAGAAGAATCATGAAAATTGGACAAGTGAATATCGAGTTATATCGTCATCGAGTTTAGCCCCGAAAGGATTATTATATTGAATTTTATTATTGAATATAATTGAATTGTACTGAAAAAAAAAAAAAAAAAATATTCGCCTACATGCCACATGTTGGCAATTTTCGGACTTTTTTTTTCATAAACCATCCCTGATTCAAGACGAACAAAACAGAACAAAAATCATTCAAATCGGTCGAGCCGTTCTGGAGCCTTTACCCGACCAACGCACAGTAATTGATTTTTAAATATATATAGGACATAGGAGAGAAGAGATTTTATGAAAAAAAAAATCGTCTGTCTATTAGTTTTGAAAATAATTCAAAATGATTGGTTTTCAGTTTTATAATTATTACTATTATTATTTAAAAAGTAAATAAATTACATTTAAAATTTTAAATTTTACAGTTTTCAGTTTTAAAACTTACTTTTTGTTCTACGCATTTGTTAAAAATAAAAATAAAAAACCATTCGGAGAGCATACGATACGGGACGTCAAATCGTAACCATATTAACCGTTTTTAAGAAGTCGAACGCGCACTGCCATTTATGTCGAGTTATACGGAATTCATTCGAGTGTGATTGTGAGGCTATCGTTTACAGGCACACCAAAATTTAAGAATGAAACAAGCCACAGAGCGGGAAATAGTATAAATAATTTTCAGTGTTTTGTGTGTTGGACTACTTAGCGAGGGGTCCCAAGTTCGATCCCTGGAAAAACACAAATAACATCTAAAGGATTTTTCCATTCGCGAACGTCTTTGACACTGACATACATCCGACAATTTAACTGACATAAAAGGGCATCTCAATTAGTCAATTAGAGCTCTTCATTTAAATTCGTTTCAAAAGTGAAAAGCTCACACAAAATTAATGGTTGTGAGAAGCTAGGTTCCCTACAGACCTGTCGCGCCAGATATTTATTTATTTTTAACAGTATCCCTCTGTCATGGCCCCAAAACTAAACACTACCTATGTGCAATTTCTCAAAAGTCAACATTCCCAGTTAGCCTCTTTAAAATCACCTTTTCCCCCATTCTCCCGATACGTAGCTCACCAAGATGCCATTGCCGATAAAACCGCACACTCCAATCGATGATATTGATATGGCCGTCTCCAAAATAGCCAAATTCACTTCATAAACTCGCAACTGATTATTTCCAATTATTATTTGCGAGTATAATCTATTGTGTGGACAGGGACCCTAATAAAATTTCCAGACACGATAACATCTCGGCATTTCCCCTTACTCATTTGCTTAGGAACAATCCATTAGGCATTTGTATATAGGGGAGACTGGGGTACGGTTGAAACAACACGAATATCTCGTGAGCCATACGCGCAGCGTCTATGTGCATTAGGGATGGGTGAATGAAGCAAAAACAAGTTCGTAGAAGAATACCATTCATGCGTCGGTCGTTCGGCGGTTCAGTTGTAAGTGAGAGCTTGTGTCCTATTTAGACAATCAAAGGTGGGTATTTTTGTTTGTTTGAAATTGTTGTGCGTACTACTTTTTTTTTTTTTTTTGCAGTAAAAAGTGTAGAGTGCACTATGGTAAACAGCGTTGCCACTTCAAAAAAAGGAGCAGGATGCAGTAGATTGGATATTTTCGTAGTAGATTTTTTTTTATTATACAAAAAACAAAGACCAATTGCTAAAACCAATATAAATAATCACTTTGATGTTATTTCTTTTATAAACGTTTCATTATTTATATTAAAATTTTGGAAATATTCGAAAAAAAAAAGAAACCAGGAAAGTCTGAGCTCTGAGGTTGTCCAGCAGCCGTTGCTGACATTTTCAAGAGTATTAACGTTAGGTTTGTTTCGTAGTTTATTTTTTAATTGGCTTACAATCGAAAACTTTCGCTCTGCAGCAGGTCAAAACGATTTATGTTTTTTTTGTGGTTATTAATAAATATTTATCTGTTTTTTTAATAATTTTCTTCTTGTAAAAAAGGGTTTTCCACACTGACATAATACTCGAAACACGAATTCAAATTTCAAATAAGCTCTCAGAGTCAGAATCCCGTTAGCTAAGCAGAAAACCAGAAAATAATAGAAAGATAGACAGAGACAGAGATTTGTTTCATGAGCCATTGTAACGATGCGTTCATTACAATGTAACTTTTGTTGCGCACCCCACTGTACACTGGCAGGTTGTTTACGTACAGCATTAAAGTAGCAGTACAACTCCCCAGTCAATCGACTATTCCGCCCCCCACACCGATACACACGAGATCCCCTCCCGCAGTGTTCGTGCCCATACAACACATACACAGCGCAGCGAAAACAAAAACAGTGCGAGTCCACTCAACAGTCGAATGACTGCTCCGACCAGCGGTTAATTTTGAATGGCAGTTTTAAGCTGTCCAAGAGAAGGTTTACCAAAACAAAAAAAGTGCAGTAGATTAGATTGGATTTAGTGGCAGCAGATTTAATTTTTGCGTAAAGTGCAGTATATCTACTGCTATTGCAGCAAAGTGGCAACGCTGATGGTAACTAGTTTAAACGTATCATGCCTGATTCTGATTCACAGACGCGATAACGAGACGAGAGCGATGCGATTAACGCTGTCGTCACGCTCTCGATCGTCTGTCAACTCACAATGAAAAATGACGCGTCGGCGTCGGCCGAGGTTTTTTTTTGACAGAAGGAAACAAAAAAAACAAGCACAACCCATGTTGCCATTTATCGTTTTCGCAGCAAACAGGGATGCAATTTTATAGTTTTCTTGTACTATTAATTCAATGTTTACGTAAGCCTTACTTAGGGGATATTAAGCCCGCTCCCTGATTTTTTGGTTCGTTACCTGTATTTAGTGCTTAGGTCTTTACCGAAATAATACCCCTGCCAATATTTACAATAATCGCTGCGTTGTCCCTAATAGTTTTTTTCATGCACATTTAAAAACGAAAACTATTGCGCGTCTCAAAGTGTCAACTATAGGGTAGTTGTTGTAATTCCGTGCTGAAAATCTTACTTTACTTTGTTTTGCTGAGATCGAAGCTAAACAAACAGGCCTATTTTCGATTTTCTTTTTTTCTTTTGATGTCGTTAAAATAACGAAAGATCTTTAATTTTCTTTGATTATTTCCATAATATCCGTAACATTGCGGCTTTCACAACAATGATTGTATTATTTAAAAAAAAAAAAAATCCTTTAAAATCAATTCAAGTTGAAAACTGAAGCACTATGCGGATGAAAATATAAATTTATTTATTGCTAGTAACATAAATGTAAAATTGACTATACAAACTAACGGCTGAAGATTGGTTTAGTGAGTCTCATAATAATCAAATTGTATCAGAAAGTACTTATAATTTTTTTTTTTAAAATGGTTGCACTGTTTGGTAAAAGAAACGTAATTGGCCACTCTCTTTCACCAATTAGGAAAATGATAATGTCATCGCTGTGTCGCGCGAGATTTTTTTCGATTTTCCGAAATGGTCGCGTTCCGAGACAACGAGTCTTGCGTCATTGTATTTTGCCACATAGATTTTCGTGTAGTGGAATTTTTTTGACAACTCGCGCTAGACTTCATATCGCTATCCCTGTATTGCGAATCAGGCATCAGTGTTATTTTTGTTAGTTTATAGATTTTTTTTTTTTGTAAAGGGCGGGGTGGGGGTGGGGGGAACTGATGGTTGAAACAATTTTTCGGGGGACGGTTGAAACAATGTGTATATTTTGTTTTACTATTATATATTATTTTAGCGAAATCAGAAGAAAGAAAGTCTACAATATACATAAGATAAACACCAAAGAAAGAATAAATAAAAAAAGGAGCATGTAGCAAGACTGAAACAAACCAAAGCTGAAAAAAGAAAGAAAACGTTGACAGGTGTAAAAAAATAAAATAAAAGTTACAAAAGTACAAAAATAAAACAGCATTCCAGTGCTCTATTATTTATTTTTTATTCAGAAGAAGAGGAGTTTTATTGCCTTGTCTGCTTGTCAACGTATTCAGGGAGCAGATCTAGTGAAAATTGGATATAATGCATCACCTGTAAAATGCACAAAGAGTGCACACAGAAGGTTGCTTGCCATTTATATACAGAAACATGCTCCTACATTTCACATAACTTCATCACCGCTTAGCTTGTAAACGGCAACGGTGTGGATGGTGTAAGCGAAATTGTTTCAAGTTTCAACCGTACCCAGTCTACCCTACATCTAAATGCGGAATAGAGTCAATGAATGAATTACCACCACCATTCGCATGGGTTATCCTGATATCCTTTTCGATTTATGGTTATTTTTCCTCATCGATTTGTTGAAATTCATGCGAGAGCCATTTGTTTTGGTGGAATGTAATCTTCTATCTGCCTTCTTAGTGGATAATCAATGCCGGTGTCCTTGAGCCGTAGTGTATGGATGTCGGCGAAGGAAATCATATCCTCTTGTCTCATGTTTTTAAGGATGATGATGTCCCATTGACTGCGCTGCAGTATAATTTCATCGATGCTTTTCTACGTGTATCCTGTTTGGAGTTCTTTCCTTATTTTTGCGTCCTTTATCCAATTTGTGTCCTGTCCAGTGCATGCACATTGACCGTATAAGATAGGAAATCCAATTGACTGGACTGGACATGGAATGTTCATGGGAAAGGCAATCGGATGTACAGTTGTTAGATTAGCATCTCTAGCGTCTCTCGTAGGCGGCCATCTGAGAGTGGTAGACTCTCGTGAATGTACCGCAGATGGTTGGATGCCAGCTAAATTGACTGATTCAAAGTTGTACTCCCCTAGAAGATGGATGTGCAGTGTGCACTGGCCAACACTTTATAACTGATGACTTGCAATGCAAACGAACGTGCAATTGTGAAAGGGGAAGACGAATGATTTATACATGCGGAAGAAGTCTCTCTCCGTCTCCGTCTACATCTCTGGCTCTATCGCAGTCTGTGTGGGTTTTTTTGTTTTTTTTTTTTTTGATACGCCTTCGAAGTGCGTTTCAAATGGAAATTGATTTAATGTTTATTTTATGGTGTGTATTTTTTATCTGCAAATTGAATTTTTCAATTCCACTAGGAAATTGACAGACAGATAGACAGGCAGTGGTATGATGGATAATGGGTTTGTTTGACAGGCGTTGAGCTACCGTCTCCCTGATGGCAGGGAACGATTTCGACGAAGTTGACAGAAGTGTCGGTGTGCAAGATTGTAAATTTAAACGTTTTCCTTGGATTTTTGAATTGATTTCGGGGAAAAATAAAAGCATGTTTCATAGGTAGGTATAGGTAGTACATGCGCCTATAGCTTCTTTCCGCTCTATCGATGGAAAGTAGACAAATTCTGAGGACTCTTAAACAGAACTGCGCCGGTGAGGTATGCTCACGTCGCACAGATTTATAATTCTTCAAGGAAAAGTTCAGTTGGGCTGTAGAGTAACCCGGCCAAAAGCAAGAGCGTCACCATCCAGTTCTACTTTGGTCTATGTATCAACATCAAGTTATAGCTGTATGAAGCGGAAATAAAACACGGCGACTTGTTTAGAGTCGGGAAAATATATAAAAAACCCGACTATCGATTATTCTTTATTCTGTACGATTTATGACCTGTACTACTGTGCGACCTTACTACTGTATCGTATGAATGTGACTGAGCTTGCCTGGTTGCTTCCAATAATTCGAAGAAGAGAACCGCAAGCTCAAGCATATATTATCGTAAGAGAAAAGACTCGTACACGAGCGCAACAATATGCCCATGTGTGAGTGATTCGATACAATAGCATTGTGTTGGAGGAAAGGCAGGGAGAACGGATCTAAATTTTGGGAAAACGTCTCTTGACATTTATGTGAATGTAATCATTATTTGTTAGCCCCACTGTTTGGTTTAGTTCTTATTGTTCTCTCTTACACTATAATTCTCTCTTTTTAGTATGAAAGGAATTATCTACATCTATTTAGCGTAAGTTCGGGAAGAATAAAGTCAGTCTCTAACTGATCTTCAAGCGTTTCATTTTCTCCAGCCTCCTCCTCCAGCATTGCACACATAAAAGGCATAAGACGCAACTGAACATGCTTGTAGTAGGGTTGCCATAATTTGGTTTAATTTAAGCGCCCAAACCATTAGCCCAAAATCGTTGCCCAGAAAGAATGCTCAGAAAGAAGCCCAAAAGTCGTGGAAAGTTTGGTATTTTTCACCCATCTCACTTACACGTGGTGCGAATTTTATTTGACTTCTACTTATTTACTGCTACTTATTTCAATTCAAAAGGGCCCGCAAAATAAATTCGAGTGCGTGCAAGGTGAACGACTGTTCGATGTCACTTCACTGAAAGAGTGCTGCCAAGTCTTAAAAGTGCGTGTTTGTTCTAAAATATTTCTTTCCTTATTTTTGTGAAGGAATAAAATGAACAATATTTAAAAAAAAAATTTTAAAATGACAAATGAAGAAATTTCTATCGTTTTTTTTAAGGAAAAATATAACCAAAAATACGACAAAGCGCCCAATCTGGGAACATTGGCTTGTAATCATGCATAGCACTTCCTACATCTGAAGGTTTGTCCATGATTTGGAGAAGCAAAATGACAGCACGCTGAATCTTCATCCCTTGTGACATGGGTTTACCTCAAAAATCAACTCCACCATCAGGAAGAGCTATAAGCCTTTGTTATCTGGTGTCTGGGACTTTTTTTTTTCGACCCAATTTCATTTCTTATACCCCCATATAGATCCAGGATATAGTAGGTATAACCATTCGATGATGAAAATGGCACACATTTCGAAATTGCTGCATCCAACTTTTTTCCAATTTCGAGTCCGCGGGTGACATCTATGAACCATCTAGAGGAACTTCCTTGTTAAGGTCGTGATGCACATTTTTATTTCGAATATAACAACGCACTACCTCCTTGTGTTCACCATTCCCTGCGGACTTACAACACAGAGCTACTGATTGACACAACAGATCATCCTAATGAGACGTCGTCTCCTTAAATGCCAGCAAAAACTTTACAAAAGCTGTAGGCATCACGTCACCTTACATGGAATATATAAATCCCGCTCAGAACAGATATTCGAAACATTTTGTCACAGTTACTCGCTCATCTATTACCCTTACATGACGAATGTTAATGAACATCCCTTTTGCGGCGAATAACCTTTATTACTCTTATCTGTATTGCCATACTTGCAGTTGCCGCAACTAGTGCTACTTTCCGACACGAACTTTTTAGCATGAAAACAAAATAAAAAATACATTCGAAGGGCCCAAGGAACTGAAATTACGAATTCAATGTTTGTTGATGTCTTCCACTTTTGTCGGTTGAGTTGCTTCGATTATTCAAAAGAGAAACATGAAACTCGTGTCCGTGTCTACGCGCGCCCCCTTCTTCTCAAGGATCCTCCACAAGTGTTTCACACACACACACACGCACATTTCGGAGATGATGTTATGCCTGAGAACCGTAGATGGTGTTTGTGTTTATATTTTGGGGAAATTGTTGAGGAACTCTAAGGATATCCTTTTATTAGCATGGTGCTGGGGTTGCTTTATGAACCTTTGCTTCATCTCTGACTATATTTTTAGGAATGCGCCTATGGCACGTGAACACTTCCCACACGAGATAGAGAACAGAACGCCAGCTATCCGGGGGAAGTATAGAATTTATGGCTCCTTTGTAAATTGAAGACGTTATTATCCTATGTAAATTCGAAATTACAGAATGTGCATAATTCGAATCTCAATGGGATCCTTCGGGTGTGACATGGAGGCATGGGTGGGAGTATGCCAATTTTCGCCTGCTGGAATTTTTTTTTGTATTTCTAGTCAGTGTGCTGGCATTATAGTTTCGACATTATATGCAGATGGGAAGTTTTCAATATTCGAGTGAATTGTTTGAGGACTTTTCCCAATCAATGAACTGAGGCGACAGCTGACGTAGGTTCAATTGGTGAAGAGAGGTTTTTTCTTTAATTTCAATTAAGCATGAAGTACCTATTGACATAACTGTCATCAACAAGCCATAATCAAATATGTAGGTGAAGTTTTCCTAAGACTGTCCTTGTTTCTGATGCGGGTGAGAAAAAAAGAAACCGTTCCTTAAATCAAGGATTTATTTAACGCATGGATAAGAGTTGTACCCTCCGACGATATTAGGTATACTACTATTAGACTCGTCTGCTGTTGGGCCTAATTTTATCTGGCGACATGTCCTCAACAACCCATAATCAACTATATATAAAGTTGTGCTGAATATGGCTTCCGGCGAAGACAGAATGATGTTCACGAAGGATACTCGTCAGAGAAGAAGCGAGTTCATCAGTTTTTTTTTTGCTGAAATGAAGCTTTGAAAAGTGTATTTCCGAGGTGAGTTTCTGCTTTATTTTGAAGCCTGGACAAAACAGTCAAGACCGAAGCAATTTATCCTTTAGACGGCCATACATTCATGACCGAACCCCATCGTTTAATTTTGATCATGCGACTGATCTTGACCAAATATATTTTTAAAGTTGTTTCTCTCAAACAATAATTCACAAACTGAAATTCGACATAATTTCCCAACAGATATTGTTAGGGTAACCCCCAAACAAGCGAGAATCGTTGTTACTCATCGCTTAACCACTCAATATTTTTAAATATTTTTTTTTTTTAACGGTCGGAAAGATTCCACTTCCTGTGAAAGGTGTTTTCTTAGACTTTGAAGGACCGAGGGAGTTTTAAGCCGGTAAATTCTTTACCTGGGAATTTGCTCCCATATCTTCTGTTAGATCTTCTCTGCCAACAAGTAAAATGCCGATCTCGCGGCTTATCAATCGATATTAGCTCGTATTTCATCCTCTGGTGGCTAAGAGGTAACTTTTCCAGCGTCTGGTGGTGGTAAATTGTCAAGTTTTGTTGGAAGTTGGTACCCAGAGCCGGCTTTGTGGCAGGTTTTTCTTGCTAGGTCATCATTCCTCCAAGGCATAGGCTTATAGGGACTTTCCAACCTAATCTTTGTCAAACTGACTGTAGATTTGGTCTAGGTTGGTCAAGGTTAAATCGTTTAACTTTCTTGGTAGTTTACCGAAGTTCATGAGCATCGGTCACGCAGATGCAAACACGGTATACGCTAACTGAAGTGTACACGGAAAGAAGTTTAAGATCAAATCAAGAAAAATAAGCGCCGGATCACGAAAAGCTTGTCTCATTTTAGAGCTTAGCTCAGGATGTTTTAATTCACGACTTTTTATTCGCAATTCTAGAAATTGCACAAAGTGAAGATATTGATCCTCAAAAGTCGTGAATCAACACTTCTCAGTTTCTCAGTGTTTGATAAATCTTAAATTACCACTTTTCTGTTTTAATAACGATTTCATCTCTTAGAAAATTGCAACAGGGGTTGATTTACTACTTCAGTAGTTGCAATTTACAAATTCGTAATCGTAAATTGCAACTTATTTTTATCAATTTGCAATTCATATTTTGCAATTTACCACTTCTCTTCGTCAGTTTACGTTTTCAATTTACATGTGCGAAATTATTATAAGATTTTATTGTTTCATCATTCAGTTTTGGTAAATTACGAAATATTGTTTGCAATTTGAGTTTTTAAAGTGGTGTTTGAGGAATTGACCTATGAAGTGGTAAATTGTGCCAAAAATGTCGCAAATCTCTACAAATAAATGAAGTACGAATTAATCCTTAAATTCAACAAACAGAATTTGATATTCTTCGCCGTTTTCAATGTCGAATTACGAATTTTTGTATCAATTCAAGACATAATCGTTGTGATTTGCGAAAAATATATAATTCGTGATTTGCAACTCAAAATTTTGCAATTGGTGACTATGCAGTTCTTTCCGTGTACTAGCGTGACGGATCTTCACCAAAATCCATATCGAAGTGGATCACTTTACCGCATGAACTGTCAGGAGTCTTATTACACAAGACACAAGAAGTGTGACTGCACAAACTCAAAACTACTTTTCGCCAAAATATTAATGCCTGTCTTTTTCCTTTTTTTTCAAACAAGAACTATCCCTACCTCAGTTGGATGTGACACTATATCGGTGGCCGGGCATCGACTACGGACTACCACTGACACATGATTGACATTCGGACATTTAGTGAGTGACGCTGATGTGATGACTTTGGCAAGTTGAACATGCGTCGATGACGGCTGGCGGCATCCATGTACCTGACAGCAAAAACTCACTTAAGTGCTGAGCCTGAGCTGTGTTGCATTTACAAGCATAGCCGACATGATGTTGTTGCGCGCAATCACGATATATTGACAGAACAGCGTAGTCACCATTTCAGATATACCATGGCTAAGAGCTCAAGTGACTGGTAAGGCCCTTGGGAGAGCGCGAGAGCGCTCCGCAGTTTGCCTATAAATAATTTAGACGTAGGTAGGTACTCGTGGAAATTTGTTTGCGTTGTCTTTCCCCCACCCCAACCCAAAAAAAAAAAAAAAAAAAAACACCCAACTAGGTTAAGGGTGGATACACATCCGTATTTAAATCGTGCATGTCCGGTTCTCACATCACATCATCCGAATGGTGAAGTTCCGAGCAGATGGATTGCTTTTGGTGTGTTTGTGTATATGGAACGGAGACAACAGCACAGGAGCAGGAAAAAAATTAATTGAAATTCGATGAGGAAACAGCGAAATTACAGAACGAAATTGATTTACCTAGGTTAATGAACCGTTGTATTTATTTTCGAGATACAGCGCTCGGTGATTTCTCCAGGGAACGAAAATATTCTATTACAGTGGCCTTGGTTGGGATGGACTCACGCTGCAGGGATGCGAATTGTCGGCAGTAGGTTATATATACAAAATACAATGCGACGTGATGAGGTGAGTGAATGAGTAGGCCGAGGTGATAGCGATTTAGTTCGAATAAGCCCAGCACGCATATAGAAATATAATTTCCCCATTCGCTGTCGAAGCTCAGAGGATAAACTATGTATATTAATGGCATCAAAGGGAAATTTTATCAATATTTGCCTGTGCGGCATTTGGAATTTTATATTATTCCGCAGGAATGCGAGGAGTATTGGCAGCGATGTACCTACGTGCGTGCGGTGAGGTTGAACAGCCACAAATTGAATTGATGTAATGAAGAGCTGAGTAGATGAAAATGTAATGTAATCTGACTTTGGTGCGGTTACAAATTGGTTTTCAAAATTTTCCAAATTATGATTACCTACAACTCGCTTGTTGACAGTGGCGGGAATTTTTTTCCAAAATATGAAAGCACTCTAAATGATTAAGCTAAAGGAATGGGGTTAGTGGGTTGACTTTGCTTCAATACAGGCACTTTAGCGCTCACCAAAAACGTTTGTATGCACATGAAGACTTGCTGTGTCCTAAGTTGTGTCTGGTCTTAGATAGCGGTTACCCAATTACACGTAAGGTGTACCTAACCTAGATCTTTCGAAGACTTACAGACCTTGTAAATCATCTTATCCGAAACCTTTAAGAGAGCAATGGAATTGTATCAGAAAATACTCCAAGAAACACCTCAAAATATGCTTCGATAATAGGTCTATAATGAATTGAAAAACGCTCCGAAAAAGGCGTCAACAAAAATTTACCAAAAATGCGGCGAAAATGACCAAAAAGCCGATCAAAGAAACGCCTCGCAGTATGCTGCGAAAATAATTCCATGATCAACCGAAAAACGATCCGAAAAATGGGTCAAAAATTTACCAAGAATCCCCTAAAAACTCTATAAGAAACGACCAAGAAACGCCATGAATTATGCTTCGGAAATATTTCCATAATGAACCGAAAAGCGCTCCGAAAAAGCGGTCAACAAATTTACAAAAATGCCGACAAAAAACTCTCTGAGAAACGATCACAAAAGGCCTCGAAGTATGCTCCGAAAATAGTTCCACAATCAACCGAAAAGTCATTTAAAAAACTCGTCAAAAATTGTACCAAAAATAACCGGAAAAACTCTATAAGAAACGACCAAGAAACGCCTTGAAGTATGCTTCGGAAATAGTTCCATAATGAACCGAAAAGCGCTCCGAAAAGGGTTTCAATAAATTTACCAAAAATGCGGCGAAAATGCACTCACGAAAGGCTTCGAAGTAGGTATGCTCCGAAAATAGTTCCAAAATCAATCGAAAAGTGATTTGAGAAACTCGTCAAAATATGCGAGAAATATGCTCAAAAAAACTGCCTAAAATCACCCAAATATTCCCCAGAAACCGTATCGATAAACGACCAAAAAAGCGTATAAAATAGAAAATTGGTAAGAAAAAACACCCAGAATATACCGAAAAATGTTTTGAAGTTTGCGTGAAAAAAGCGCCATCAAACGACCCAAAGATTCACTCAAAGATAGTCCCCATAAATGCTCCGCAAACACCCACAATAAACACCTCGAAATGTGCTTTAAAAACGTTCCAAAAACGCTACAAAAATGCCACGAAAATGCAGCCGAACATTTTGCCAGAAATGCACCGAAAAGTACACATCAAAATATCCAAAAAAACACGTACCTAAGAACGCCCTAAGAATTACACTTAAAAATGTCCCAAAAAATGCTTCAAAATCGTTCCGAAAAACGACCCAAGAGTGCATAGATAAGATCATATAATTATAAAAAAAAGGTTCTCAGAACGATGCAAAAATTGCTCGCAAATGCTTCAAAAAATAAACCATAAAAACGCCCCGGAAAATACAGACAAAGTTTCCGAAAAACACCATAAACAACAACCTTAAAAATGCTCAAAGGAAAAACTTAACAAAATCCCCTAAAAACTCCCACAAAATTGCCCCCAAAAATGTATTTAAAAAAAGCTCCTTTATCATCCAAAAAAAAACGTTACAAAAACGAACGAAAGGCGATAGAAAATTGATCCGAAAATTACCCCAAAAACATTCCAAAAATGTCCAAGAAAATTAACCTAAAACGCCTTAGAAAAACGATCTGAAATAACTTATTGAACAGCGTTCGCGCCCTAAGAACACAGCAAAAGAAACCTTAAAATCAGTTCCAAAAATGCCCCAAAAACCACACAAAAATGTACCAAAATGAATTCGAAAAGCGTATTGGAAAATATCTCAAGAAACGACGAAAAGTGTCTTAAAAACTGACCAAAAAAGTTTCTAAAAAATGCCCCAAAATACGTTCGAAAAGCGTATAGAAAAACGTCCAGAAAATGCCTCGTTAAATGCTCCAACGTCGCATTTGTCCACGTCCAATTGACACAAACGCCACAAAATCGTTCCGAAGAAAGCCTCAAAAGCTTCCGCAAAAAATCATTTCATCAATTGCAGTTTATTTGAATGGGCTTTGATAAAAAAAGTCAATCTTTTCACTAATTGCCTGCCATCCCATCCCAATACGCCAATAGTAAGAAAACCAAGTTGCATTTAAATTTTCGACGGTACGGAACAAAACTTGTTGGAAAAACTTTGCAACTTTGATGATCTAGTGCTGCGTGCGTATGCTTTTCGTCTACCACTAAAACCCAAACCCAAACCAGTTCAGTTTTCCTTTTGGGAAGAATCTAACCGAGGTAAATGCTAAGGCTTTGAAAAGTTTGCAAGTTGCAACCCCATGGCCAAGGAAATTCGATTGCAGATTGGAGAGAATAGGAAACTCTGAGGAAAGTTTAAGGCAAACGTTGCAAAAGTTTGCGTCAAAGTACGCTAACATAAAAGGTGTAAACTATGAAGGGGATCACGCTTTGAAGTGGGGCGTTGTAATACAAATTATGTTCTTCAACTTTTTGTCAGTTTTACAACGTCATCCGGTTTGGTATTTAAAATCAAAGCACTTTCGAAATATTTTTGGAGGGGTCCCAGGAGGCTACTCCTCGGGTTTCAGCATCCGTTGGTGAGTCTTGTCAGTGGGACTTTTAAAATACTGCCACACAGCTCCCTCCATATGCCAGAGAGAGTAATTAAATTCTGTATATCAAACGCACTCTCCCAGCATGACAATCGGGAGGACACATTACCCAGGTTTCCAGCTTTATACTCGCATCGAATGTGCAATTAGATTTCCCTCAAAGTAGGAGTGCCCTGTGGGTGCATTTATTCGGACGACTATGTGTGCCTGTGTAGTCTCCCCATTGGCAGCCAAACAGGTCCAAGTCACGCACTCGATCTGAAATTCGATACCCGCCACGGGGTTGAAGTAGGACTCCCCCCATCTAGCGGCAATGAATTTGTCGTCGTCGTCGTCGTCGAGATTTGAGTTTTGCCCTTGGGCACACTATTTCAGTGATTTGTTCAGCTCCCCCCGAGCCAACTGAAAGAGTCCTACCTGCGTCCAACAGATAGACAGTTCAACAATTGGTATTTTATTTGGCAAACAGACGAGCATAACACCTTAATTCGGTTCCGCAGTTTGAAAACGGATTCACTTGTTATGTTGCCCTAGGGATTGAGTTACACACGCTGCGTGGCTCCATTTACCGAACTGGAATAGCTGCGAGAATTGCTGATGTTCATGAATGACGGCGGTTCTGGTGTCTGAATTTACAAACAGACATGTCCAATTGCTAAGCTCTCCGCTATGCCAGTCGAAAACAAGTGTCAAGTCTTTGTGAAGTAGGTCCGTAACCCGTAAACTGATGGAGATTAATTCATTTGGAAGTTTCCGAGAAATGTGCCGCCCAAAATAGTGTAGAGGGGTAGGAGATTTATTTATTGCGATGTGAGAACAGTGGTTGGAGGTAGAGCTACCTGGTCTTGGTTTGAACTGTGAGACGGAGAAAGTTTTCCTTTGAAAAAGTGTGAGGTAATTGTTTTTCACAGGAAATGGAAAACACATTTTTCGGTCGTTAGTCCTAGGGAGGAGGGGTACGAATCCTGATGTTTTCTGGTGGTATTTACCTTCTACTGTTGGTTAATTGGTAAAAGTGGTTTCAATGGGACACGTTTTCATAAATATGGTTTGAGTCTTAGGTAGAGATAAGGTGCTAGGGAGTTTTTTTTATTCGAACTGGCGGTATTGGCAAGGTTGTCCAAGTTGGGAATGGCTTTGATCATGATTTATGGTAAGGTTCACATTTTGCCCATTGTGGACTTGCCGGACTAAAAGACCACTGAGAAGGATGACTAAGGTCTGTCAAAAAAATAGTTTCAGGCCATCACACACTCGTCCAGCTGCAGCTCCAATTTATTCGTTTGTCTTAGATCCGTCTGTGTATCACACATCATTTGCAACTGTTGGTCTATTCCGTTTCCAGTTTAGACGGTCTGTGATTGTAGGCCGTAAGTCTTACCTCGTCGTCATTCGCATTCGCCTTTCATTTTTACCATATCGATTGACCTGAAGTAGGCAGCAAACTCAGATGACCAAGGTTTTAGGGTCTCAGGTCAGAAAGAGGATTTAAAAAGCTTCCTTTCTTAGCCTAACAAGGTCTCATACCCCATTTGGCCTCACAGCTGCATTACCTTCTCGGTATAGGACTTTCATGATAATTTTCTTTTTAGAATCGCTTCGTTTTCATAGTTCAGCTGCCTTTCCTTGTTCAGCTTCATTCGTCATCTTTTCCAAATACGTTCGGCTTCGGCAATATCTGTATATGATACTTGGTGAGTTTATCGGACGTCGTGTCTAACCTCTTTTTAGTTGCTTTTTCTCTGATGGAGTTTCGCTCTTATTGAAGGCTGTGCTTGTTATCCTCTGCCTTCTAAGGGTGACTCTGCCTTTTGTACAAGCTTTTGTAGGACTCTTTTCCGAATCACGCTCTGTAGGCTTAAGTTTTCCGCTCTTGAGCCCTCTATAATGCAGTCTACCAAAAATCACCTAAAAAAAATAAGGGAACAGTACATTTCTCTGGTTGTATGTGGATTTGAACTCGTATCACGTAAAAACTACTCAGCGAATCCGCGTGGCTTTCTCAGAAAAACATAGGTCCCACTAAGGAGCAGCATTTAGTGTTCATGCAAACGCAGTCTGCCGACTCTATCAGATAATATACGGGTACATGTCACTGCCAGTACTTCGCTTTCACTTACATCCATGCAAAGAAACCCACTCGCAATCGATTAAAGTCTCTCCCCCACAAAGCCAAAGAAACTCGATGATGTTTTTATAGAAACTCTTAAAGTTACCTATCTCTGAAGTGCTTCGAACAAAGTTAAGTCATAAGCAAACACTCAAGACGAGAACAACAAAGATATCTATCCAGCAAACACAATCCACATCGATATCGATATCGATACCCGGACGGGTATTACACTTCACCATAAAGTCTTCAACAATAAGATACTTCAAACTCATAAAAGTTATAACCTACCATCAGCAACCAACCCATCAACTTGTATTGATTTTGATAGATACACATGTTCCCGGCAGTGTCCAAATTATATTCGCATACACATCCGCATGAAAGGGATAATCCTTTTCGAATGAAATCGAATCCATATCGGCGTTTGCATAGGCAAACGAAACCGACTCCGTTGTCTTAATGACAGGATTATACTTTCTCAAATGCCTTCATTAGTAAATCGATTAGCCGATATCAATGGTACGGCTGTGGCCACAATGCAGATGCTAACGTATTGCTGGTCATTAAGGCAAAGCTATTAAGTCCAGGCAAACGTTCCCACTTTTGTGGATACTCGCGCCCGATGTGAGTGATGAAGCAAATAAGTTTAACAAGCATCTCGGTGCGGGGATCACGAAGTTCGTTTTGGCATAGGTACTCAATCAATTTGTATCAGTTGAAAGGCTTTTTCTTTTGTGTCAATAGGGGTCAACAAAAGGAACCATATTCGATCAGATTTCAGAGGAATTAATTACCGTTATAGCTTATAACCCAACAATCCAATTTCTCGGTACAAATTAGTATTTCGTACAAGTCAAGTATCCAATATCAATTTCACAGTAATACTTCGTGGAAACTCACACCCCTAGTTGGAGTTATTTCCAACATCCCGTTCTAATAACCCTTCAATACAACCACCAACAGCCGAGGTAACAATAAACAAATGAAACATCAGGCACAAGGCTCAATGCTCAGTCAGTTTGGTGAAAATTTGGAAGTCCCCTCTTTAAGGACCCACACACACACAAATTTTTGACACAAATGTATTCGAACTTTAAAATTGCGTATACCCTGGCCAACGTGCATACTCTTACTTTTAGCCTTGGCTATATGTAATAATTGTGCTCATATTTATGCTGTGATGGGAGGGGGAGGATTTTTTTTTCCTGCACTCCTCTCTGTGCAGAGATAACGTCGACGATCCCATTTGTATTCCGGGACTCACATCGTCATTATCCAACGTATATCTCGTATACCGTGTACCCCCAAAGAGATTATTATGAAAACGACCTGGCCTGGCGTACCAAGTCATTCAGAGCTCCAGCCCAGCCCAACGGGTGGGTGAAGTGAAGTGGTGACTGACTTCACGGCGCTCAGTATGTACATGCGGTGGTATGTAAATAATACTCGCCAAGGCTCTTCGGTATCGGGATATATGTGATGCCATGCCCACACCTCGGCTCGTTGAGATATTTCGATGTGGCACACTTGGGGGAGCTTTAAAGCAGTCGCCAGGTACGAGTGTTTATAGGAATTTTTAATACCGACCTGTTAATCTGCATATTAGGATTATATTTGGATTGATGTGCCATCGTCCTGTGGCTACAGGGGCATATGAGAAGAGTTTTGTTGGAGTTGCATTTTGATTTCAATTTGAAAGGTCCCGAACTTCTTACCTTGATGTTTTGGAAAAAATGCTCTAGGGGGATGTTTTTTTTTTATTTGAGTTGAAGTGTGTTGCTTGAACTGCGATTCAATGTGACATTTGCCCAAGTCCTTTAACAGTACTCTTGCTAAGCTGTAGCGAAGCTCACTGACTAACACCAGGGACAGAACTTTACAGAAAAAAGAAGAATATATTGTCAAACTAGGTGGACGGCTATCATTATAGACAGCTTTAAAAGGGTTAGGGGCTTGACATCTTTGAAACATCAGAAATCGGAAGACAAAAGAGCACTTGCCAAAGACTTGTGGCCTTTGACAGAAAGCTCACCTTCAATCTCCATTTGGGTTCCATTATTAGCAAAGCAAGAGGCCGATTGGGACTTATAAAACCTTTCTCAAAGGAATTTAAGGATCTTTATGTCACAGGATCAATGTTCTCTTTAACTACCCGTTGAACCAGTCGGAGCTAAGAATGAAGCGATGGAGGCAGTTGATTCCTAATGCTTGCGAGTTCGCTGAGATTATCGAAGAATAATATTCTCCGAGGTATAGTTTTCTACGGAATGACAGTGCTGGACACGTACAGAGAAGGTGAGGAATAGTCTCCTCCTCCTCCTCGTCCATACAGCTTCCATCCACCCTACATAAGTCGATTAAAGTTGTTGAATCTTCAGACTTTGGAAAAACGAAGAGAGACATCCAATGTTATATTCCTGTTTTGCGTTCTGACTGGTAACGTCAATTCCACGTATGTTCTCAATTCCGTAAACATCAAAACCAGACCGAGGAGAACAACGAACCCACTTTTTCTATACCAAAGGACGTCTCCATGTAACTATGGGAGTAATAGCCCCATCAATAACCTGACGAGAGATTTTAATAAGTACAATCATGTGATTGATTTCAATCTCTCAAAATTCAATTTAAAAAAAAAATATTGAAAGGAATGTTAAACAGAATGTTTTAATAATACGCTTTTCAAAATCCGTTCATTATTGATTAACTGTGAAATTATGTATATCTAGTAGTTGAATAAAAAAAAAAAAAAAAAAAAAAAAAATAAGAAGAAGACTTCAATATAAGGCCTTCTCGAGAAACGCTACGGGGACTCAATGTCCCAGTCCTGAGACATGGGCTTAAGAAAAGGTATGCCCAAAAACCTCTCTGGCAGGTTTGAACGCAAAATTCTTTCAGTTTCCCTCCGTTCCGTTTGCGTTGACGGGGAATCTGAAGAAGAAAATTTAAAGGCGAACTTTACCAACCGTAAGAATTTAAAAGAAAAAAGAAAAAAAGAACCCGACTGACTGTAAAAAAGATCACGCTGATAATTGTGTGACAATTGTTTTTCTATTTATATTTTTATACTTATTTGCTTAGATTATGACACTCCGGAAAAGAATACCAATTTAATGACACCTCACTCTTCAAAATCGGTCAAGCCGTTTGGGCTACAAGGCGTCACGTAGGATCGTACATAGGATACGCGCGAAACACATAACCCTCCCTGTGTCCAGTCGGGTAAAAAGTGACAAAAGATGGCTTCGACAATGAAGATCGAATGGGTACTATACAATCTTCGACTCCTATTCAGAAGGACAACGTATTTGAGACAGACCTTATGTGACAGGTGGAGGGTGACTTTAACCATCAGTTTGGAGAACCAATCAGACATTTTTTTTATTAAGTCAAAGGTTCACCTCGGACCAGTGTGGTTAGCATTCTCTTTTCATTTATCCCACGAAGCGTGGTCAGTTTTTTTCTTTTTTCCCTTTGCACCGTACTCAAATTTCCTTCTAAAATCGCACAATATTTTTTGGCGTAAAAATCGAACTTTTAAAAGTAAAAATTGTATTATCCGGAAAGAAAATCATGTTGAGTAAACCTTTAGTAAAAAAAAATTGCAGTTTCTTACCATTAGTATGATTACTTTTTTGGTGGGCGCAGTAGCTTAGTGGTTAGTGTGTTGGACTACTATGCGAGGGGTCGAGGTTCGAATCCCGCAAAAACCCAAATTCCAACTTAGGGTTTTTTTCACTGCGCCACCTCTCGCGAACGTCTGACAAACATCCGAGAGTATAACTGTCTTGAAAAGGCTTCTCAATTAGCCGTTTGGAGTCGGCATAAAATTGTAGATCCCTTCCATTCGTTCCAAAAATGAAAACTCACACAAAACGAATGGTTGTGAGAAGCTAGGCCTAGGGTCCCTGCGGACCTGTTGCGCCAACTATTTATTTTTATGACTACTTTTTGGTACTAGAAAATTTTGTTAAAATACTTAAAGCTATTTTTTTTTATAGACATTCAGTGTGCTGATGATCAGGGTGAAATGTAGGTGCGTTGTTGAAATTTCCACAAAAATGTACAGGCTGAATGTCTTCCGCTTTTCGGTCATAGAATTTCCCACAAAAAGGGATAAATCCCACAATATAACAACACTGCCCCGGAAAGCAAAGCCACAGACGTAAAGTAAGCCATTTTTTATCGGAGTTTTTTCTAGTCAGCACGATAGTTTTTATTCCATTTGTGAAGACAAAACTGATTGAGAAGAAGCTCCTCCTAAGATCCAAAATGAGGCGAAGTACCTATAGCCTTAAAGGTCAATCGAAACGACGACAATCGTCTCAAAATTTACATGACTACCTACCGTCTTTTACTGAGCTAGAAAATAAGTAAACGGTAGCCTTCGGTGTCTAAGTGTATCTATCCTTATAGAGCGGGGATTTTGTCCAAAGGCAATTATTGCCAGTTAGTCCCATTGGCTGGTACTCCCACCGGACAGTCCTTGTCTCCAGTTTTCTTCTCCAGTTTCAAGACCGCATACATCTATAATAAACGACAGACACACATCTCCAAACCGTTGAACTCATTGCTCTGTCATTCGGAACAGTAACAATTTATGCCAGAAATCACAAAGGACATTAACAGGCCCATTAATATGCATACCACCAATCAGTCGCCACCTCACAAAAAGGAGAAAAAAAAGAAACAAAAAAAAAGGAAAAATCTTTAAAAGGAATGTAATATATCCCCAGGTGGCTCTCAACTAACGGCCAACCCACATCATCGCGTTCTCATATAAATAAAGGCAATGCGAAATTTGAATCGTATTAGGGACTCTCCCATACATTTATCCCTATAACTCGCATTACATCCCATTAGAGTCATGTTAAGCCTTTTAGCATCCTCCGAATGGACCCCCCCTCCGCACCCAATCCCAATGAAGAGCGACCATAAATACATTTAGAGAAAAATATCAGCGATACGAGGACGACTACGACTATCTGTATGCCTACACTCTGACCGAACAAGTGGATGCCACGACAGTATAGTTATAAATGGATTGTGAATGCGAAGAGGCCCGTAGTCGTAGCTATTCGCATTCCTACAACAGGCTTTCATTCGACTTGGAGATTCGTTACTCTCCCTGGAGACGGCCAGAGGTGTAGGTGAAGTAAGGCCCGTATCCATATCCCTTATCGTCGTCAAGTTAAAGCGCTCAAGTGTCTGTTTTAATATTTAATCCATTGCAGAGAGTCACACAGCACACAGCACACATTCGCAATTCGCATATTTCTGTGTTTATGGAGGTTCTGGGTTTATCCCTTTTTTTCAGAGTCCTGCTGTACTACTCCTCGTTTTGTGCGATATTCCTGCGAGGTTCTGTGCTCTTATTTATGCTTATTTGTATCTTTTGTTTTGTACCCCATCCCGGTGTGGATCCAGAAAAACAACCCATCCCAGACTATTACCAATAGCTATGCTATACAGAGATAGACTCCATTTGGTGGAGGCGCATTGAAAGTGTAGCAAGCAGACGGGGTGTATGTGGAATCGACAGACTATAGGGCTAGACAGACACACAGAGAAAGAAGGATCCCTATTCACAGGAACAGCATAGTGGAGCAGCGCCATTAAGGACGCTGCCTGCCATTCTGGCGGAGGTGGCTCTCTTTAACAGCATTAAGACCGCGCGTCGAAGTGATTTCTTTCACTTCGTTGGGTCTTGTTGTGTGCATATGATGGCTGATGCTTTTGCATATTATATTCGTCCTGTTCGCTGAGAGGCGAAGCTTGTGTTGGGTTTGTATATTTTTATGTCGTCTCTTATTGAATCAGAAAATGTTTGTATACGAGTTGGATGGATGGTGATTGGTGATGGAGTCAAAGCTCGAAGGTATACCCGTTAGGCTTAGTCTGTGGCATGGAGAGTCTCATGCAGCACAGACCGAGTTGTGGGGAGTGGCATATGTTTGATGGATAACATTTGCAAGAATCTTTGCGGGTACTTAAAATGATGGAATCGTCTTTAGAACTTTCTAACTCGTACACCCATCCAATCGAAACAAATGTCGAGGGAGAGGGAGTCTTCTGAGAGGGAGTCTTCTACAGTTGGCAATTTAACCTTATGGATATTTTCAGAAAGAAAAAAAAAAACGACAAGAGCTCTTGCATCTAAAGACTGAAAGGCTTTTCAATGGGACATGTTTCAAACTAGTAGAGGAGTACTAGTGCATGCAAATTACGTCGCAGACTATCTCCCGACGAAATACTCAAGGCGCCTTACCAATAAACATTTCGAGTTTCGACTCTAAGTTTTAGCAGTTCACAGTGGCTATATTTTCCATACAAATTTCGCAATTGTGAGCTTCCGGAAACTTAAAGTCGACACTAAAATTTGTTATTAGTACGGCGGAAAGGTTATATCAATAGGTCTTCCCTTGGCCTTGAGGTATGTTTTATTAGGCACTTTGGTAGCGGTTCGGAGTGAACTAAGGTCCGAACTAATAAGCCTTACCTTGTCTAGGTCCATTTTGTATTTTAACAGTGTGGGGCTAGGTTGTTGATGCAGCAGCGGGCTTCCTCGTCGTTGTCAGCCTACAAAAACTGAATAGTTTTGAGGAGATTCCAAAACTAGACATGGCTTCACTAAGTCCATCTCTTTAGATGCTGTCAAAGGTTGCTTGGAAATCGGTGAAAAGATGTTTGGTATCGGTTTCGATTTCTTAGATTTTTACAACCATCTGCCAAAGTGTGAAAATTTGATCAACGGTGCGGACTTTCATAAAATCGCACTGATATGGGCTAATCAGCTAATTTAGGAAAGGTATTAGGCATTCACATGCTGCAGCAGATAGGATCTTGTAAGCAATGTGAAGTAGAGTGATGCGGAGACCACGTATAAGCCATAAGCGATTAGCGATTTTGTTATAGGCAGAGCGACGTCGCTCAATGCGTGGCTGCAGGCTGCAGCCTTACTTGGAAGCTTGTCTAAATTACTTTTTTTTTTAACGGCAAAGTTTTTGTTGAAAACCAAATAAATTTTATTGGACCAACCTCTACAAAGGGCCGAGTCTTGAAGGTATTAAGACACCAAAAAAACGAAATAGCAGTCTCGAAAGAGTTTGTTTCTAAAGTCTTCTTAAAATCAATGGAAGGCTCTCTTTTCTGCAGATTTCAATGCGAAAGTGCCTACACAACTTTCGAGTAAATGGCGGGTCTTCTGCTTATGCAGATGAGATCTGTATCTGGGGATATCTACATCGATAGCCGGTCTAAGCGTACTGGAATATTTTAAGAACAATTTTACGATTTTGAAAAAAAAAAAAAAAAAATTTCCGTCCTTGTTAAGCTTTCTCATACGCATTTTTGGAAGTGTTTCTAATGAGGTTTTTGAAGTATATATGGACGAGTTTCTAAACTACAAACGCCCTTCTGGTGAAACATGCAGAACGCCTTAAACTGGCAGTCACGGAAATCTGCAAACCGTGCGAATGCGACGCAGTCTCACAATTGAAGGAAATTTCGATATTTTTCCAACTTTAACGAACGAACTTTAAAATTGGAAAAAGGTTGATTAGATAAGATTGTAAGGCGGGAGGGTATTCAAGGGGCTTTGGCAATGCGGCTTCTTAAATGTGCCTATTGAGCCTTCCCTGGTAAATGATTAGAGCCATCTCTTCACTCCAGAGACCGTCAGGAAGACAAGGATCTTCTCTGGGTGTATATTCGCAAGAGTTGCTGAATTGACGATTTCGTCATCAAGGATGTTTTCCTGAGACGACAAGGAGCCGAACATTCTGTGATTATATGTGAAGAGAGGATTCGGGACAAAGTCTACAGATGGATGCGACGTCAATGCGGTGAAGATATTTTCTCACACAACCATGGCCGCTGATTATTCCTGTTAGGATTCTCAGGTTGTTTTTATCCAGATTAATCAAGAAGATTGATTTTCTGGAGGAGAATTTGGGGAACAATTCTCTGGTGCAATTCTGCCCAGCTATATTGACCCAGATCTCGTTAGACTCGATGCGAGTTTGGTTCTTGGCATAGTTCCTGAAATGTTTTTTGCTGACTCCGCAGAAGGATTCAGGTCCGATGAGTGAAGTGGTTGCTCTGATTTTAGCCAGTGAGTCAGCCGATTCGTTACCCTCAAATCCTCTATGGGCTGGAATCCAGGGGACGGATGACTAGGTTTTTCTTAGAAAGTTCAAAGATGATTGAGAATGTTTCTAAGACGAGTTTGGATTTGATGACAGATGAGTCAAGAGCTTTAAGAGCTGCTTTACTATCTTAGATTTGTTCTAGCGCAATGGTTGATCGCAAGGACTTCAACCTGGAATATGGATAAGTTTTTCCCTAGGCCGACTGCCAAGTTCCCCTGGTTTGACTCGTAGATTCCAGAGCCAGTCCCTGATTCCATCTTTGAACCGTCTGTGATGGATTAGGTTTATATTTTTCCCATTCTTCCCTAGGGGGGATGATTATGGAGAAGTTTTTATGGAAGACATATTCCGGTAGCATGTCATCAAGAGGCATGCTGAATGAGCTTGAAGGCTCAATGCTGCCGAGTAAAGACAGATGACCTCCCTGATAGGTAGAGGGGTCAAAGTTGTTCGCATGGAACAGATGGTGAATACTTTGTCTGGCTTCCATTTGAATATGTGTTTGAAGGGGTGTTAGACCGAGGATGACATTGAGTTCCATAGTCGGCGTGGAGCGTTAACAGCCCGTCATACAGTTTCCCGCTATACGTTCGACTCGTTCTGTATTTTTGACTGTGGTGATTTCGTTAGTCTTCGTTCACCAGACCACGGCGGCATAGGTAACCGCTGGTCTTGCGACGAGCGAATAAGGCTAATGTATCATGCGAGGTCTAAGACCCCAGTTTTCACCGCAGACTCGACGACAGATCCATAGAGTTCTGGTGGCTCTGTTTACGTAACGTTCAATCTGCTGGCTCCATGATAGTTTAATTCCAAGATATTTAGCTTCTCGAGAGAATTTAATGGCTTCGTCAAACAAGGTAGGGCGAATAAGGAGATCAAGTTTCCTCCGTTAAGTAAAGGGGCCTATACCTAGTTGTCTTCTATGGATTTACAGAAAGACCTTCTCTATTCCTTAAGTAGTGAGATTGCGTCAGATTCGAGCGGTCTGCAGGTTTCCGTGTCTACCTTTTTAAGCTCTTTTGCATGTTTTCCCCAGAATGGAAATTTCCTTTAGTTGCAAGGATCTACTTGGTTTCTTTCATACGAAATAAATAATATGACAAAAATTCTGTTGAATTGACGAAAAATTTGTGTAGATTAGTAAAAAAATGAATGAAAAACTCACACAAAACGAATGGTTGTGAGAAGCTAGGCCTAGGGTCCCTCTGGACCTGTTGCGCCAACTATTTTTTTTTATTTTTAGATAAAAAATAGTTACCGCAATAGGTCCGTAGGGACCCTAGGCCTAATTCGCAAAAACCATTCGTTTTCTGTGCGTTTTTCATTTTTGGGCTTATTGAGAAGCTCTCCCATGATAGTTCTACTCTCGGATGTTTGTCAGACGTTCGCGAGAGGTTGCGCAGTGGAAAACAATTTTTTTCAGGAATCCAACCTGATACCCCCCGGTTAGAAGTCCATTACACTAACCACTAAATGAATGCGCCCACTTGTAGATCGGATTAGATTAATTTTTGAAATAATAGAAAAGCCTCTGAGTTTTATTTGCTCAATGCAACATGTTGGTTGAAGTGGGACAAGTCGGTGATTTGATATAATTGTGGACTAGCTCCGGACCTATTCGTACCTTTGCATATTGCACTTATCTGTTCCCACCAGGTATCATACGTAGCCTACACTTAAACATGAACTTAGACCTTAGACTCAGACCATAAATCTTCCCCCGCCGTTGCTATAGGTAACTCCTAACCAACTTCCTTTGTGGCGAGACCATTTCGCAAATCAAATTCCCATAAGATTGAGACCTCTCTCTCCAGAATGAGCATTAAAAAAATTCCAACTATGTCCGATTGGAGTAGAGTCGATGTAATATTTTCAAAGAAACATCTCGCAAGCTTTTCTAATATCAATTCGGGTTTGCGAATGTCCCTCGAGGACATATATACATGCACAATTGACCATCTTCACTTGAGCGCTCTTGTTCAATCGCTCGGGCCCACATCGTACTTAGCTTCGCTTGCAGATGACCAAAGTCGGGTGCGGGTACCACAATGATGCTCTCGAAAGAGGGGGGAGGATCTGGGTCTAGGACACATTTCAAATGATTCTTCCCCGGTAGCAATGGTGTCGAGTATAGAATCCAATGATATCGTTTTATTTTACATTCCCGGTTACTTCCCTTTTTTTTTTGTATTTATGAATGCTGTTAGTATAGTTAAACTCCTGTGTAGTCCTGTGTGTCCCTAGACTGGAGCTACCCTGGGGTAGGGCAGAGTAGGGTGCGGTGCTCCACAATGATTTAAATTTCAAATCTCTGCACACTCGTAGATATTGCAAACAATCCAACGATGTGGTCTGAAATTCAAAATGCAAGCGACCAGAGAGGATGCCTTTGCATCCTTTATTCCCCACGAATATATTTCCCTTTCATTTCTATTTTTATTTCTTTGCCCATTTACTTTTGAGGCTGCATGGCGAATCGGCAGCATCAGCATAGGTTTCGTCTGTAAATACTGAATGAGAACGAGTGGTGTACATTGGTATAGGTATATGTACAGTGGAATCCTTTATGGTCGAGAATGATTCAAATCATAAGAGGACGACTATGATGACGGCAAGTGCAGCATAAATACAAGAGTAATTGCATACACGTTTTGGGGTACTTTCCGAACAAGCGTGTAATTCAAACGGGACTATACCCAAACTGAACCGAACCAACGATGACGAGTTGCATGTGAAATGTGTGTATGGAGTTGTGCAATGAATTTTATAATGCCTTGCCTCGGGCAGGGAGGGCCACCTCATCGCTGCGTCGTCGACATGTCTTTTGTGACCGTGTTTCCTTGAATATACGGACTTTTCCATTTTTAACATGAAATGTGATATATCTGAGTACAGGCAGCCGAAGGAGATACCAGTCGAAAGGAAATGTTGTCTTGTTATGCAGCAGGCAGCACCTGGAACAAATACGAGGATAATGGGGGGACAAACAAAAAAATTAAAAAGTTGGATGGGGCTGTATATGAGTAGACGTTCAGTCTGGAATAAATTTTGAAATAGTTTACACTTGGCGTTGGGATTTACATTTCACAAGAATTTCTGCTCCAGTTATGCAAAGCATTGCTGTAGATGGGCATTACGCACATTAAGCTGAAAGAAATTGTCCTGCTCCTGTATTCAGATGTTGGGCAAGAATTTAATTTGGTTTCTGCGGGGTTTTCCGCATTCGTGGGCATCATCCGTCCATACAGAAGGAAGGTAAAACGCAGTGTAGTCCGGTTTTGTTTTTTTTCCGCAGATTTAGGTGCTGCTTTGTTAAGTTGTTAAAGGCCTTAAAGCTATCAGAGCGATTATAGCGAAGCGGTCGCTCAGTGTTGTTGTATTTCAAAAAGTTCAAGGCGCACTCTGACATCGAATGCTCAGCTTGTGTTAGTGATAGAAGCATTTCCAGCACCCGTATACCCATTTATGTAAAATGCAGATGACAACAGTGAAAACCGCATCCGAATCCATTGAGTTACTCTCGAGATTAGCGCGGTCATAGAGATAAAAAGCATTAAAAAGGTAAAAGCTGCTAAAACAACAGCGCCATCTATCGGATTTTAATCAAAATGATCTATTAACACTACCCGTGTAAGTAAGGGCAAACTGACGAATTTTCAGCAAAATCGGTCGATCAGTTTTTCAATCTATTGGTGACAAACCTACCAAGATCGCCTTTTATTTATAAAACTTGAAATTTTATGGTTGGAAATTGGAACTTCGAATGGGAAAATTCAGAAAATATGACGGATGCCAGCCCACCTGTACAACAAGTCGCAGCTTGTGGCCTGCAATTGATTTAAAAAAAAAAGTGAAAGGTATTAAAAACCTTTTTTAAAAACCAAAGCTGTACTAAAAAAGTACAGAAATGGTTGGGAGCTTAGCTTGAAGGCTACGCGACTTTGAAGATTGACTCTGCTGAAGCTGGAAGAAAAGGAAACACAATCTTATGGCACTGCCAGCCCTCCAAGAACTTCGCTTACCTTGCATGGAAGCATGCGTTCTCTTCTTGGCAGAGAAACGATTACCAAACTTAAAAAGAAGAAGACAAGACTACCAGACTTAAGAAGATTCACTCACAGATAGATGCACCCTTCAGGAATAAGCTAAAAGTCTTCGGGATCCTTCAGACCGCCATTTCAAATCAGGGACTTCTCATGCACTACAGCACTCTCGACATCTCTTTGACGTTGAAGTTAACGACCTTCAAGCTGCAACTCTAAAAAAAATATGCCAAAATACGTTTTTTAACAGTCCACATTTAAATCATCACAAACAACAAACAAGAAGCACCTATACACTGCACCACTGTGCTGCAGGCCACTCTCAGCGCAAAGGCAGCATTTTTATCTGTAATCGGTTTTCGAATTGACAAGCCCTGTCACTAACTCACGAATACCTTTGCCAAGCTGCTTGCACATCCTCCAATCTACGAGCGTATTGATATTGAACTCTCTAAAATTTCTCTGCATACATTTCCGAGGTTTTATTTTGTCCCCGCAACTGCTATGATAGTCGGAAAATGCCCTTTTGCGATGCATACCTAATGGAGCATACCCACTGATACACCTGCCATGCATTCTGTGTATACAACTGCTGTTCGATTTGAACATCGATACCCAGCTAAAAAAAAACTGCCAATGAACATGACAAAAAAAAAAAAAAAAAAATCGACAAAGACCATCTATCTTGTGGCGGTTTCCTTTTCAATATTGAATCGAACATTGTAACAATTACATTTCTTCTTTCTTTTTTTGTCGATGGTCCCCCGAAGGTAAAGGAACGTTGTTGGAGCATTTTCAGGATACAATCCGCATAACAATAGTTCGGCCGGAGGCATATCACTCAGGAGGGCTTCGCTTGAACGAGTGGGATTCGTGGCAAAGCGGGAAAAATAAAAGATTACTTGTAACAGAAAATAAACGAACTGGCTTTGTATTTGAACAATGCTACAACACATGTGTAGCTAACCCATCTACCTATTGCTTTCTATTTCGGGATGGGGAGGCGCGATGTTTTACTTTGTTAAGGTGGTTCTGGGGCATGGACGGACGGGATGGATGAATTATGCGCTCAGCTGAGTCTATAATTGGATTTTGTGCGATTTGGTACTTATTTCTATTAACCGGCATATCATTTGTCACTATGAGCTTATCGCAGTTGTTTGTGGTGAAGAGCGCGGGCTCTTAATAGAACATGTTCAGCGAGAGGCGGTGTTATCGGTTGTGTAACGCAAAGCGGATAGATACTGAAAGCAAAGAGCTGACTCTTTTTTTTCCAATCAATAAAGCCCCAAAGTTTGGGGCGCAGATATTTTAGCAGCGGCCCAAATCTCAAATATGATGACAGGAACACCTCCAAGGAGTTAACATTTTTCAATTGTTGGGCGAAATGGGTCTCTATTTTTAGGAGCAGTCATTATGTTAGGTTAGGTTAGGTTAGGTAAAAAAAGGTATAAGATAGTAAGGTCTCATGCGGCACTAGGCACCATAAGGGTATGGGACTGTAGTGCACATGTAATATTAATAAAACACTTGCTTCTGATTAACACTAAATAGCTCGTGTAATTAAGTGAAAGTAACATTGTACAGCGATTTAAAAAAAAATTATTCTTTTAGCAGCAGGCAACCACCAAAAACGCTACCACCGCGTGTCGCCGACAAGGAAGTGCAGAATGTTCTAGTTTCTGACGTTTTCTTTCTTTTGCTTCCCACTGAGTGTAAACTCGAGTCTCGTTATCGCGTTCAGTCAACCAGCAAAGTGCGGTTCAGGTTTGTAGTTGAGTTGTCTTTTGGTTGTCGCCACAAGGGCTCATCGCTATTTTTACGGAGCAGTCATTGCATCTGCGAGAAATATTTGTGAAGTTTGGCTTCTCGGTTCGGCCGTGTTGATGGTGAGACAAGAACTGAAGTTTTCGAGCGATCCAGAGTTGAAAAACCTCTTGAAATCGCTGTACAGAATTTGCAATCTTAGTTTTTATTTTACCCACATCATGATCTATATAGATCGAGGCTTAAAACAATAGTTAGATCTCGTACTAATGTTGTTTTTAAGACGTGATTCTAAAAGCTAAGTCACCCTGTATACTCTTTACACTTGCACTCAACTTGTACAACTTCTTTCATCTTTTTCAATCAAATCCATGTATTAAAGCTTCCGGGCTGTCAAATTTATCTATCACTATTAAAATACATCTTAAATTGGAATCATCGGTCTGACGTTTTATTTTTCACTTAAGAAAGCCATCATTGCTCTCGCCATCGTCGACAATTATTATGAAATGATCTCGCCTAAGCAGTTGTAAACCTTGGAAATCAATGATCATTTTGACAAAATAAATACGGCCTTAGATGCCAAAGTAGTCATAGAACGGTCCTGAAGGGAGTACTATTGGTGAATATATTTCTGCAATAAGCAAAATTGTGTCCTTGCTGATAGTCCCCACTGTTCTGGATTTATGAATAAATTTATATACCGCAGAGACGCACGTTTTAGTTGGGATACCAGCTTCAACCGCTACTTACTTGCTTTTTGGTACCTAATAACTTGATCAACGTCAGTTTCCATTCTTTTCGTTACTAAATAGATCGTCGTCTTCAGGTGGTCCCAAATTGAATTTCAGAGCGTCTTAGTAATCTTTTAGGGTCGATTTTGATTGAGCTTATGCGTCCACTTTTTAAACAAATTTTAAGACTTTTAACTGTTCTTTTTTTTATATGTTCTTCTTTAGGTTTTTTTATATTTTCAAGACTAGACAATAGACATCCTATTTTTTTTTTTACCATTCGTTAGAGTTTCTCAAGGGGAATAGGAATTTTTTCAGAGGTCTCTTTGGTCATTTTTCAGAGCTACCGAAAAGCTGTTTTCCGACCTTTCTTTGAAAAATATTTTCGAAGCCTTTTCCGAGTTGTATTTGATGCGCTTTTCTTTGAAGCTGTTCCCAAACTTTTTAACTTTTCTGGGCAATTGTGCGGGGATAATTTTTAGGTAACTTTTTTTTAGAACATTTTTCGGGTCTTTCGATGGAGTCTAAGAATTGTTAAGAAGACGATTTTTTTTGACGTGTTTTTTACGGTGTTTGGGAGATTTTACGTTTCCAGTTGGGACACAGTTTAGATCACAGGAATCAAGGGACAAATTAAATAATGAGTTCTGATATTTTTTACCCACTAGTTTATACAGTGATTGAATGTATTAAGATGTACATGATAATGTTCCTGATTGCACTTGCGATAGAAGAGTCTTTTTTGTAGGTGTAAGGAAAATCAAACACCTGTTTGTATAGGTCTTATTTTATTTTATGTTAAAGTTCTTCACTTTTAAGCCACAAACCTCGTTTAGTAAAGTTTTTAAATAAAAATTTCAGGAAAGCCACCTACAGGAGCTGCGTAAATTTATACGCAATGTTTAACTAAACGGCGTCGAAGAGGCGTTGTCCACAAGAGCTCTTGGGACTTCAACGATTGTTCATATTTGCAAAAAAAAATCGGCACAAACACACAAAAGCAGAGGTTCTGGCTTAGCAAGTGGTTTCAACGAAAAGAAGCAACCGTCTTAATTTGCTCTTTTATCAATTCATAAAATTACAATTCACGATATTACAAGGATAGTGGGCTTCCTCACAGGTCATTGTGGACTTAGATACCATCTCAACAAAATGAACCTATTTCCGAGAACAGAATGTAGATTCTGTCTGGAGGATGTTGAATCCTCTGAACAACTTTTTCTGTGACCAGAGTGCTATCTAGGCCGGACATGCTAGTGTGCACATTGCTATCTTTGTGTTTGTGACTGTTTGTCTTTATCTGCAATCCTCCTACGTCTCGTATAGAGATTCGGGGCAGTTTATCCTCGGATAGTGGAAGGGTGACCGAAACAGTCTACCCCTCGCCTGTAATCCCCAGACAACTCCTTGAAGAGAGGAGACTGGGGTTCACTATTAGACGATATGTCTTTGGATATACGACGGGTAACCGATACAGTGTGCCCTTCGCTCATAATCCTTGGACGTCTCGTCATAACGACGTAAACCGTATTCGCCATCGCGGTGATTAGTAGATCGGCCCTTTCGTTGTGTACCTCGCTTAAGATTAGATAAGGCTGGTCAAGCAGGAAGTGACCGCTCGACAGTATGCCTTCGAATGGGCGGGTGGTGACCATAGACCGGTTAGACGTTAGACCCTCGCCTGTGTCCTCTGGCAACTTATCAAATAGGGCGGATGTAGCAAAAAGCGTAGTAATAGTGGCGATTGCAGCAATCAGCCTACAACGCATTTGCGGGGTGTTACAACTTGGTCAAAAGGTGAGTTTGACTGCATGACGATTTGTTTTGGATATACGAACGGTGACCGAAACAGTCCACCCCTCGATTGTAATCCACAGACAGCCCGTCTAAGAGGTGCGGGTGGAGCGAGCAGTAGTCGATAGGACCAACTGTTGACGCTGAGTACATGCGGAAGATCATCGATGCCATTTGGTCTTTGTAATTTATTTGCTGATACAGCATATGTCTTTACGATTTACGAGACAAGTCACTGAGGTCATCGAAGAAGTAGTCTCCTAATTTGTCTTTGCGCATATTTGCAAGACAGTGACAGTTACAAAGAAAATACAAAGAAAATTCCTCTGCTACTAAGGACTTACTGACCTTCATCAGGGAGGTTGTACGTCTCTTAGATTAATCTTTCCCCATTTGTACAATACATCTTTCAGATCGCAGTGTCAGCCACTGGGCTACATAGATGGGTATTTCGATAATTCAAAATGATTTAGGTAGTACTTTTACCTAGAAAAGCCGATGTTAACATCTTCATATTTTTAAGAAATAATACTATAAATATTAACAAGTATTTTAAGTATTTAAAACCAAACAATTCATAATTATAAAAGTAAAAAGCATTTACAGGCATCGTAAGGAAATTTAATAAATACGGTCGCAAGGCTTTAAGCCTTTAATTTCGTGGAGATATGCCATCAGAGCTTTTTTTTTTGCTTATTGTAAATCAGAACAAAAGGCGCCTACGAACCTCTCCGCTCCCATTCAGACATTCATAAGAGTCCCTATACGACTCGTATGCCGAACTTGCATTTTTGATTTGCTTCAATCTGAAAAAAAAATTCTAGTATTCCTAAAAATCCATATCAGTACATTTGCAGGGGGTGTCTAACTTTTCATTTTCTGTATGAAGTTGGTATATAGATCATGGCTACATGAGGAAAATGATTTTTTATGGGGCTGCAGTTAGCGCAGTTAATGCGCCCGTTCAAGGCTTCTTTCCCAAAAAAATATATGCAATTTCTTCGTAGGATTTTTCCTCTCCTGCAAAGTAGGTCCTTTCTTCAAATGGGGACAGAACACCAAAAGATAGTCCGTCAATAAAATACCTACCTTAAATTTACCACCATTCACCCACTAAGGCTCAAAACAATTGTATATAAAAAAAAAAAAACACTCATTCCGGGACACCGAAAATATCTAGCTGCCACTAAAGCAAATCACCCCCAACACTGAGTGCACCAAAAACGCCTTTCCGTCCCAATAAAAGGCTTCTCCACTCGTCCACATCTTAGGACACAATTCCCCGCATCCACTCTGTTAGAACAGAAAATAGCTGCCATCAAATTGGGGGAGCCTATATTTTCGTTAAGAACACAACCAAACACCGATGCAAACCACCCTCAAATAGATTTGAAATTGCACACACCCAAGTGCTTCCAATCGACTCCTCGACTACACTACACCCAAACTAAAACATGCTCCTCTCTGTCTCTATGTATGGTTTTCTAGAACGAAACTAATTTTCAATAAAATCACCTCACAGATACCCAAAACAATCAGGCGTGTACCACAAAGCAGCAGCAGCCTTCTCCTAATGGGTCACTCAAAAAACTAGGTCTCTTCCGATCCGCCCGCCCCGCCCTCGTCCCACTTGTCTGTGTTTCTCTACGTGCATTTAATTTCGAAAACCTGTGTTTATCGCAGCCTTGAATTAATGAAATTGCTGTTTACATTCTCTTTCGTATAATTTTTTTTTTGCTGGTACCCCCTTCCGTATAAGAATAATCAGGGATACACCAAACACCATGCACCCGTCTTCCCCCCTAAAACACGTTCACCCTGTTCCATGCAATTCTATTTCGATATCAAATACACTGAATATTGTATTGATTTTTATTTGCATAAGCAGATTAATGCGGGGGCAGGCCGGGTCGGGCTGTTTTCCTGCTACAGGCTTTTTACAAGTGCGTATTCAAAATGACTTCCGCCGCAAGACCATCATACAGTTTGACCATGACTCCACATTCAAATGCGTGCGCGCCATTCTTTGGCATGCGAAAGTTATAATTTATTCAATGCGAACAGAGCGAATCTATCAAAGTACGATGAAAAATGTATCTACGCATACACGAATGGAGGGGGTGAGAGCACACCCCCAACTCCCTTTGATAAAAATTACGAAAAGCAAAATGAGGAAAAAAAAAAAAACAAAGCGAAGGCGACATTCTTTCCGGGTTAATGCCGACTTGCCAAAGTGAGTCCCAGCAAACTGGGTCTAGGTTTTGCCTGGTCCTTCTCAAGTGGTTTGGGTTCATTCGCAGCAAGAAATGAGAGTGTATCCGATTCTGCGCCCCAGGCAGCTCTCTTAATTCAGGGTGTTCGATTGAAACCTGCTGACATGGGTCGGGGATTGAGTGAAATTATTCGGAGTTAGTTCGCCCCTGGGATTACCCCAGCATAACACAACCGGATAAAGAGAGTCTTGCCCGTTTGACGGCAACTGGTTAAATGTTGTGTTATTCATGGATCGAACATTTGGAGCACATGTTGGACGAGGTCCAGGACGCCGGCAATAATGACTTTGACTTTCCGTCGGTAGGTAGGATAGGAACGGCGGAGGGGGGGGGCGGTGACCGGCGACGTGTTGCCAAATTGAATGGAACTGCTGCCATAAATTCGAGGGGACTAATCGTGGATATTTATTGCACTGATGGAAATTGACCATAAACCACTAGTTGCGCCGTTAATCTACCGGCAAAAGAAGGAAAAACCGAACTTAAATCCGAGATTAAGGGGATTTTATAGAAAAATTATGTTTATTGTGTAAGCCGTTATGTGTGGGTGCTCTGATGGATGACTCAGGCGGAACTGGATACAGGAAGTGCTGTATGTCGAGTCAGTAAAATTGTGATAAGTTGTTCGTGTGGTTGTGGGGAACTACGACAGCCTGGGGTTAATTCATCATTGTGCGGTTTCCTGGCGTCGCCTGACTTAATCCTATTAAATATCATCGAGGATTTAACTGAGCAATGGGTAGTAGACTTTCATCTTTGGAAGGCCTGGCGGGTAGATATCAAATTAATACCACCAAAGGAAGGATACAGAAAAACGTAAAGTGAATAAAAATCAAATAAACAAAGCATACCGGCCTAATTCTATGATCACTAGTTAAAATTGCCAACAATAACAGCGGGATCCCATTCTCGAGCGTGAGCTACGATGACAGACAGACGCTTCAGGTGTAATTTTTGGGTGTAGACTTCGAACTAAGGGGTAGAGAAAGCGTGGATATGGATGTCATTTTTTCCGACAGTTACTAAATATACCGCCCGATCACGAACCTTCGACAGAGATTTGTTGTCTATTTTAAATAATTGAAACGATTTTTAAGTACCTGAGAAGGCTCTAAGTAGACGTGGTTTTTTGTTTGGACTAAATTTCCCTTTTATTTGCGACTACACATTACCCCCTCTTCTAAACTTCTAAACTGCTAAACAAATTCACAAAAAATACACATCTTAACCTAAACTAACCTAACGTTTAATTTAAATTAACAATGTGAAGCCTTTTGTCACTGAAAGACGCTAATTACAGCGCTCCAATTGAGTTAATGATTTAACGAGACTCACCGCGATATAGAAACGAGATGAACTTGTGATGAATACTTCATAAACACTTTGAGATCCACATCTACACACAATCATTAATTACATTAATAACTACAGTCAGTAATTCAATAACTGACTGACTGATTATTGAATTAACTAAAGGTGCACTTGGCTGGCCCTGGGGAGCGAAACATATCATTCACAGTGAACATACGTGCGTAGAGTATATTATAGAAATGTGTACCTATACATATAACAATAACCAAATGCGTCCTACGAAAAATATTCCGCCCTCACACATTAGCGGCGTGCCTTGGATGATTGGCTAATAGCTAATTGATTCTGATTCTGGTTCTAGAAAAGCGAAAAGGGTGTCTTCCTTCGCATTATTCAGTCGGCCAAAAAGACTGGTAAAAAGGAACAGGGCTGCCGTTTCATATTGCGTTGGGGAGTGTAATATAACTTTTTTGCGGAGTACAAAACAAAAATTAAGAAATTCATTTTTAGATACGCGTTTTTCAATTGGGACGGGTGAGTTTCATTTTGGCAGCGAGTAGAGACTAAACTTTGTTATTAGTACGTCGTAATGTGTCGAAAAATGAACGGACGTCAGGATAAAAAATGAAAGTCGTAAAGAAACCCCTTCCTCAATGTTATATTACCAATAAAAACTCAGGGGTGGGGTTCTGTAAAATTGAAACAAAAATACTAATTTGAAAACGAAAGAAATTTTCGTTTTCACGAAAGCTTAAAACGAAAACTATTTCATTTTCGAACTATGAAAAAGAACCTATAAGCAGGCAATTTAAACAACACTGCTTCAAAAAATATTGCAAATAGGATGTAAAAAACGAAAGGAGTTCGTTTGAAGATAGTTTTCGCTTTCGCGTTCTTGAAAGTCGTAAAGGAACCCCTTCCTCAATTTTTTATTTCCAATAAAAATGCAGAGCTGGGTTTCTGTAAACTTGAAACAATAATACTAATTTGAAAACGAAAGAAATTTTCGTTTTCACGAAAGCTTAAAACGAAAAATATATAATTTTCGAACTATGAAAAAGAAAGGAACCTATAAGCAGGCAATATAAACAACACTGCTTCGAAAAATATTGCAAAGAGGATGTAGAAAACGAAAGAAGTTTGTTTGAAGCTTCTTCCTCAATTTTGTATTCCCAATAAAAATGCAGAGTTGAGTAAGAAATTTTCGTTTTCACGAAAGCTTAAAACGAAAAATATTTAATTTTCGAACAACGAAAAATAACCTATAAGCAGGCAATATAAACAACACTGCTTCGAAAAATATTGCAAAGAGGATGTAGAAAACGAAAGAAGTTTTTTTGAAGCTCCTTCCTCAATATTGTATTCCCAATAAAAATGCAGAGTTGAGTAAGAGATTTTCGTTTTCACAAAAGCTTAAAACGAAAACTATTTAATTTTCGAACTATCAAAAATAACCTATAAGCAGGCAACATAAACAACACTGCATCAAAAAAATATTGCAAAGAGGATGTAGAAAACGAAAGCAGTTTTTTTTTTTTGAAGCAAGTTTTTGCTTTCGCGTGATTTCTTTCGTTTTTTTTTTTTGCCAAATGCGAAAGTTATTTTTATTTCGTTCTTTCAGGAATTCAAGTTCTAGTCTCATCGTTTTAAAAATAATTAAATAGTTGGCGCAATTGGTCCGTATGGACCTAAGGCCTAGCTTCTAACAAGCATTCCTTTTGTGTGAGCTCATTTTTGTAACGAATGGAAGGGATCCTTCTTTTGAAGTTTAGTCAAGTGAATTAAGAACTCGAGACTTCGAATTCATTTAATACTTTATTTCAAATCTTATAACTGGTATATAGTTGCGGCGGCAAAATGACATCTCCAAGACGGCTGATAACACGACCGAAATGCTGATCCCAGCCTTGGTGAATTGAGTCTCACACTCTCGGCTGCAGCAGCCACATTCTCGTGAGTTTTTTCCACTACCATACCAGTCTCACGAACTTTTTGCACAATCTTGCGCACAGCAGGCGCGGTGGGTGCTTCATTTGGGCCAAGACTTCTTTTCAAAAAACGCACTGTTTGGGCTACACAGCACTAACTTTGGAAATTATTTGTCAATATTTCCCAACGTTGCTCAAGCGTAAAGCGACTCATTTCATTCCGCGGAGGTATATGATACTGACTTTCTGTCAAGATTTCGTGCGGAAAACAGCTGTCAGTGTCAAAACTATGATTTAAGAAGAAAACCACCAGATGGCCCACCCTTTATTTTGTCCATTTCTAAACCATACCTATGGACATGCTTAAAATTCGTTGAATGTAATATAAGTTACAAATATCGGCATCAAGGGGGCAACTTGCTTTCGGACCGGAAATCTTATATCTCAATAACAAGCCTACTACCCCAAACTACCCGCCACAAATTGGACCCTTGGGAGTGGCTTTCCGTAGTCGTTGTTCACGGTCTCGACACTTTAAATTGATGTAGTCAAGTTTCGTGCAGCCACCACCCCGCGCGATATTTGTCTCTTCTGACTGACAGTAAGCCAATGTAAACTTATCTAGATTATAAAATCGATTTTCTTCCAATTAATGGTTCATGGTTCATAACTAAATATATATATGGATAATACGTTGAGTGACTTAAATCTCAACACAGACAATATTCTTGTAAATATATAGCAAATAAAAATTATACAAACAAAAAAACGTATTTCTTTACCGCCTCTTTTATCAAAGCAAACAAGTTGTCTCTAATCAAAGAATTTCCTCCGTAGATTGAACTTCTTGCTGGTGGCAGGAAGCGCGTTCATTATATCTGAAATTGCGTCTTTGATTATTTTTATGTTCATCATGTTCCATATAGCTCGGATGGATGAAAGCGTACCTGCCTACGTTACTCTGGTGTTGCTGCTGCCAATGGCGATTCTTCAAATTCCATTAGCTATACATTTCTCGGCTGTGGAGTAATTTTATTCACACGAGCACAAAATATTGGATCATATTGAAATTAATTCATCGATACGTCTAGAGATGGTGTGCTGGATGAGATTGGTAGATGTGAAATGGATATATTTTGGGACTATTGTATAAAGGTAGATATCTGTTTTCGGCATGCATACAAATTAAAGATGATTTTCGTTTTAATGAAGTTTAGATCTTTCACTCAACGGAAGATGGATGGATGGATACGGGTTATTTATATATTTTTTTACTGCAGAATCGGTTGATATTCACAGGAAAGGTGTATCTTTTGAAGATGGCTTGGAAAGGATAAGTTGGGTTATTTGTATATCCATGGCTTTCTTTTATCTATAGGGCTTTGCATACCTACCTACTGTAGAGGAATTTAAAAGAACGGGTTTGAACAGGGATAGGGCTTGGTACCTGTATGAGACATTTTTAACATTACAATTTCGCCTAGAGCGAGAGTCTTGAGAGTTTATCCACAAATCGGCAACCAAGCTCCTCAGGAGACTTAAGATTTGTACTCTTTCAAATTTCCATGGGGTTTAAATTCACATAATTTCGAAGGTGGCTTTAAAGCCAGTATGTTTTTACCACAAATCCTTAATTTTCTTCAAGTCACCGAAACTTAGGCTCTAGTTAACCTATAAACATCAGACAAACATGCAAGAGTTTAACCAGTAACCAGTCTTGAAGAAGCTTCCAAGTTCCATTAAAACTAAAAAATAGGCGCATTTCGAACCACATGAGCCCCTTATATAGACCGCTTTAAAATTAAGCAGGCTATGAGGAAAGGTATACCATCTGTTGTCAGTGTCCAGAGGTTGCAGTGGCGACATGTCCTATTGTTCATTTCGTACATGAATGCCCCAGTTTTAAGGAATAAATATTAACAATTAAAAAATGCTTTCACTCGTCCTCTAAGTCCGAACTATAGTCTAGTCCTAGTGTATTTCGCAACTCGTGCCACCCTGTTGAAATCTTGAGACAAATCGTAATTGATACAACTGTGTTGCCATAAAAATATTTTTACAAATCTGCAATTATGACAAAAAAAAAAAGAAAAACAAAAGGCAAATGCAATGCAGATTTCTATAGAAAAAAAAAAAGCCAAAAATCTGAATACGAAAATGACAGCATATTTTTGTTATTATTACAAATTTGTTGAAAAGAACAAAATAAAGGGTTTTCCAATAAGAGGTGTTATTTTGGTATTCAAAGAAAAATGTCATTTTTTATAAATGATCGGATGTTTATTGCATAACAAAGAGGAAGGTATGCCGTTAATAATAAAAAACAACATCAGCCAAATGGCCACCACGAGCACGCATACATGGCCATATCCATTCACAATAACACTTCTTATTGAATATCATAATATATTATTGCGGATGAAGACAAAACCTCAGGCGCAGATTTCTGGTTTTTAAAAATCTGCAGCTAGGTTGAAAATCTGCAAAATGCAGACAAATCTGCACTTATGGCAACGCTTTTCACTCATTCCACTACTAACATCAAAATTTAAAAAAAATTTCCAATTTCCACTTATCCGCTACAAGTACCAACCAAACTTCATTAAATTTCTTAGTGTATTTCCCAACTCGTGCCAGCCTCTTCTGCACTTGAGCCCATTCGTAATTCATATCAAAACGAAGAACTACCCTGCTAGACTGCGACCGACCACGTCTGCGACTGCGATGCGAGCGAAAACAATACTTTCAATATAATACTCATTCGACCATCAACTCGGTAGTCGCAGTGGCTTAGTGTTAGTGTGTTGGACTACTAAGCGAGGGGTCTCAGGTTCGAATCCCGCAAAAACCCAAATTCCAACTTATGTTTTTTTTTCCAATGCGCTACCTCTCACGAACGTCTGACAAACATCCGAGAGTATAAATGTCTTGTAAGAGCTTCTGAATTAACCGTTTGGAATCGGCATAAAACCGTAGATCCCTTCCATTCGTCCCAAAAAAAAAATGAAAAACTCACACAAAGCGAATGGTTGTGAGAAGTTGGGCCTAGGGTCCCTCCGGACCTGTTGCGCCAACTATTTATTTTTTAACCATCAACTCGTTCAGAAGAGTTTGAAACGAAATGTACCCGTCAAAAATAAAAGCTATAGCAAAATGCATAACCCACATCGCACCGACTATTTCGTTCAGCTCAGTTGTAAACGAAATCAACTATGATTATGGATTTGTGTGGAGTTCGTGAGGTGCTTGGGCTTTGGATTTGGGTGCGGGATGGAGTTAAAATGAAAGCATGAGTAATTCTGTTGCTTTCACGTTGTACTCGTTCTGGAAGGCAATGAACGAAATAGGAAATTTGTATAGAATGTTTTGAGTGTATAGGATTTTCTGGGTGGGAAAATGTCATTAAACTTTTGGTGAGCAAATCTAGAAGGCTGGACTTGGAATATAAGTAATTTTTCTGTTTATATATAAGATCTGTTCCCTTAAGATAATGGATTCGAATACATTAGTCAAACTTCGTTCCCTTATGCAGAAGTTGGGTAGAAGTGGACGAACTTTGACAAATTTTTCGAATGGATTATCGTTAGGGAACAGACCTATTATTTATATCACAAAAAAAATAAAGAAACAAATAATTTGAATGCACAACCCTTTTTACTCAATTGCCGTCACTGAGAGGTTGTTAAAAGGGCATTAAGGTTGTTGATGGTTTTTATATTTAAATACGTCGAGCTATCTCTGAACAAGAGACAATGATAACAAACGAGTTTTCCTGAAGGTTTGGTCTGCATAGGTTAGATTTGACACAGCCAAGTCTATCTGTTTTTAGAAAGAGCGGACCTGATGTCAAGGCTAACTTATCGGCGCTTAATTTTATTCCGGTTACAACGCTTACCTGTAGGGTCTCGATCATTGAATGACAGACCTAGATCGCGAGTTAAAACCGCCTTTTTACTGGATGAACTAGGAGTGGTCGCATAAAAAGTACAATAATATGTAAGGTACTCTATCGAAGCTGGAACGAAGTAGTCTATCCTGCGATGTTCTGACAAAGTTAAAGGAGGAGAAGGAGTCTTCCAAGAAGTACCACAGAATTCGTGCAAATACTGAGGTTTTATATGAATAGGCTTAGGATGGGGTGGATAATGTAGAGACGGAGTGGCGGAAGACCAAAAGTTATGAACGTTCCAACTGCGACCTTCTGTATGCAATCTTTATAATTTCAGCAGCGACGCCGTATTGTGAAAACCAAACAACTCCTTAGCCATCCCACATATTGGCGGAGTCTTTTGAGCTCAAATACAGCGCAGGTCACGTAGAACTTGTTATCAAATGTAACCTCATGTACATTCCCTCCACTATCAATCTTTTAACCATCTTCGCCTCGGAGGATCCAACACAAAAATCAACTGCATGCCGACCACAGTGACTGCCATTCAATTTTATCATTTCCAAACCCTCTTCTTCGTTCCATAAAGGAACAAAAGGAAACTATTAAAAATAGTGAATCCACAATCGAGTTGTTGATTGAAGCGCAAACGCATAGCTGCATTGTTTCCTGGATAAATAAGTGAAACAAGTCCTCGTATACAAACACAGCATCGGAATAAATTCCCAGCAAGTATACCAGGGCCTTTGTTTCATGATTATATATATATATATATGAACCAAACTGCCAGAATATGCATTTCAGCTATTGAATTGGGCATTAATTCCGAAATCGACTCTTCAATGCAGTGCCATTGACCATTGTGCATTAAGCAACAAGGACATATATCAATTTACGGATAACTGCGAGAGAGGAAAGCATTTGCTTTTCGAAACGATTCAAAATCAATCGCTTTCCTGCTAAATAACTCTTGTCAATTGTGCACTGCCACAGTAGACATAAGTACATCCCTGGCAGTCGTTCAAAAAACGACATCAATTGAAACCGATTGCACATCAATTCCGCATCAACAAGAACCCATTCGCATCTGAATTCTGAAAACTTGACTTTATCAATCAAAACGATTCCACCGACCACATAAACAGGCCGTCATCCGCTCATATTGCGACATCATCGGATCAGGGACGCCACACCGAGTCAACACAAAAACAGATACGGATTATCCGAATCTAAACAATAAACACACTCCTCGGATAGGGACTGGGGAGGGAGGAGTCCTGTGCAATCATAATTTCCATCGTCGCGCTAAACGCCAGATTCGAATTCAATAGCCATTCGAGGTTATCAGTTGTCACTGTGTGCATTGCTGGATTTAATTTCCTAATCGAATCGAGGTTCAACTGAACCCTAGGACGAATTATAATAAAATTGCAAATAATACACGTGCACGCGGTGTAAATATGCAAATGGAATTATGTTTAATTAAGCGAACCCATGATTTTAGCAATCCAGTTTGACCTTTTCGCTTTCGACAAATTGCTAGAGAGCCGACGATGCACCACGTCCCACCTAATTGCATCCATATCCCTGTTTTGTTTGGGGGGCAAATCATTGGCATGCTCGTGCGTCGGTCGGTGTAATTAAAATTTTTCGTATTTACACTGCATCGGCTAATTAGGACATACAAATTGTAATGCAATACGAGTAGCGAGTGCGGTTCTCACGCGCCACACTGTGCGGTGGGTAAAGCGTTGTTCGAGAGGGTATTATCCGTATACCAGGAGGATGAGCAATCCAAACGGATGAAGATCGTAATTATTGTTTGCACTTGATGCCGTTTTTGGAGGAGGATGCTTAATTATTCGAACATGATACTGTTTCGAAAGTGGGTTGCTACTGAAGGGGTACGAAAGCAGAGGATTTGTGGGGAGGATTTAAAAATTGTTTAGTCAGCGGTTTTTTGTAATTACGGCGGGGTCCTTGCTCGGAATTGTGAATTTAACAGGGCTTATTACGGACGTGAGTAAACAAAGACGGCGTTCCCTAAAATCGCTGACGTTCCTTACCCTAATAAGGAAATGTTGGTGACAGCCTTGTAGTGTTGGGGGACTCATATGCAAAATTTAACCTCAACCGCTGTCTTGGTAATAAGGCCGATGATTTTTGATGAGTTTTTAAAGGTCTCTCCGGTTTTTTATGTGGACTTCAATCTCCCAGAAGCGACAGGCTTAGTTCAATCCAGCTACTTTCAACCAATCGTGGGTATTTTTTTTTTTTTTCATTTCTTTGCCACGCATTTATGTATGTATCCGGGTCAAGCCTTATGGACAGCTTAGAGAATTGTCCCTCTACACATAACACCGATCTCAAACTTTTACTTAAATCAACGAAGGTAAAACAGGCCACAAAGAAAGGAAGCTACACAGTATTTGAAGTGCTGAATCGAGTTTTCTTATAGACCAGTGATGCCCTCTGTTGGCAGACATTTGAGAGAGGTGGGCAGTACAAAATGTAATGACTGGTACTTCTAGTATTTCACTAAATAAACCGACATGTACTGAGGTATTTTACTGTTCTTCAAAGAATTTCGATCGTCTGAGGGTCGACATGGACTCGAACTACAATCTACATAAATAGTGGGTTCCAGTTCCTTTTAGAGTTGCGTGTTATTATGACACAAGCACAGTTTTTTCACTCAAAAAAAGGCAGAAACATAGTCTAATCCCCCCTCAGAGGTACGAACTGGAACGCCTAAAACTTGAACAATGTTTCGAAAGATTGGAGACTTATTACCAAAGAGAGTCACCGAAAAAGGACAAACAGACATTTTAAATTGAATTATTTTTTGAGAGAAACAACTCTTAACCACAACTCGCAGACACAGTCACTTTTGGTAGGAATGATAGCTATTTCCAACTACACCACTAATTCATCATCAGACTTCTTTGAAGAGATTGTTTGAATAGTTTTTTTTTGAATTCTGACAGTCAATTCTCCGTATATGATTCCATTTGGAAAGACATTTCTGTTTTTCTGTTTCGTTTTTATTTCAGTGGCAAATATTGTGTTTGAGTGCCGTGAGAGTAGCTACAGGCGCCACTGGTTGAAAAAAAGCTCCCCCATAAGGCCTGTACTGACAATTTTTCTTGGGCAGAGTATAGTGTGATCAAATCGCACGATCTTGGTGGGCAATTCACGTCAACTCCGCGAGATTTATAACCAAACCCTCAAATTGTTCATGCAGAATTTCCATCCTGCGTTGCCGCTGAAAATGTTCAAAAAGGGGCCCGACGCAAAAAAATGGGCCTCCACATAAAATACTACTATTATAGCAATAACAAAACGAGCAGCAAAAATATTTATTTATCTATAACAAAAAACAAATGTAATTATCACGAAACACTTTTTTCAATATTTTTGCATTCTTTTTCGCTGAATAACAATAAAATTAAATAGATACCCTTAGTGGTTAGTAAAAGAAAAATATCGTGCTTAAACTGAAAAGTGTCCACTTTTATCATTTTTTAAAAATGTAAAAAAATGTGGGCGCCACGGGTATTGAGGCTCCAAAAGGGCTAGCCTCACCAACGTAATTTTCAAAAAAAAAAAAGTACGAACGAATGACGCTGCAGGTTCAAAATCCGCTCCAAACAGTAACTCTGCTGGTGAGCCACAATGGGTTGGCGTTGTCCCAGATACTTCAATTTTGTTTGTTTAGTTGATCATGTAGGAAATAAAACACTACGATTCAAAATAGTTCACAAATTTTATTATAAGATAACATTTAGCTCGATTAAAAGTGACGACTGATCGGTCTGAGTGACTTGCTTCAACTACTTGAACTGAACTTAAATTGCGCGATGTGCTGCACAAAAGGGAAGTAAAAGAAGAGGGACGCGAATTGCCTCGTTTTCGTTTATCCGTTTATCGATCGATTTTTATGTAACTGGCCGGTTCTCTTGTGTTATTCGTTTACTGTCGTCCGTTTGGTCTTGCTTTGTCATGTCAATCGCGTAGCTCGTAGGTTCCCAACCCACATTCATCCAAAAATGGGTCTCGTTGCTAAAGATGATTTTTCGGAACACCTTCCAAACGGCCCGAAGTCGGTGCAGGGAAATAAGTCCCCGGGAATTAAGTCCCTCAATGGACCACAGTGGACCACAGTGGACCAGTGGTTTAACTTCCCACTAGGTGGAAACTTATTCCCACAGTGGATTTAGTTCCCGGGGACTTATTTCCCTGCACCCTTAAAGTGCAGTCAGCTATGGGATATTTTTTACAACTCAGTATCCGATATCCAGTCGTACTTGTAAATTAAATCAAAGATATGGTATACTTATTTAAAAAAAAAAACATACCACGAAAGCTCTTCTTAAAGCTCAATAAAAAAACCACCGAACCCTTCAACTTCGGAACAGGTCGTAGACGTCTCATTTTGATAGTCATCAGTCATCACTAGGGTTCGGATTTTCATGCACTAAAGATTTTAAAATATGCGCTTAAAATATGCGTTTCAAAATGCAAAATATGCATTTAAAATATGCACTTAAAATTAGTTAAACTTAATTTCGGTTCAATTTAAAAACATATTTTCTCAGGGCTCTCATCGCGTAATTTTTAAAACGATAGTCGTCAAAACGATTGAACAAAACGATCTCGTTTTTAGTTTGCTTCATATAACATCATCGTCTATTGTTCAATCGAATCGTTCATCGTTTTCATTTTGAACAGTTTGAAAATGACTGTAAACAAAGTCTGACACCTAAAAAATAACAAATGTATGGAAAATGTTTTCTTTTTTTCTTTTTTTTTCTTGAATTTGTTTATTTTTCTTTGTTTGTTGTCATTGATTGACATGGAATGGGACATTTAATTCAAAAATGGATAGGTACTAAGGAATAAGGCCTCTATTAGTATCACGAAGAAGTGCATTTAATTTTGTATTGCTTAAAATTGAGTTGTAAAAAAAATTATTATAAAACAAATAAATGAAATCCAAGTGCAATAATTTATTTTTTGGAAATAATGTATTTTTTTTTACAACTCGGATAGGAGCGAGTCGCCTCTATAGACATCATAAGTGTGGGTCTTCCTTTAAATATTTCTTTATAGTTGAACTAATTCAAACTAAAAAAATGCACCAAGAAAGACGAAACGATTGCAAAATAGCCATCGTTCAATCGAATCGTTTCGACGAGGGTATTTGACATTTGAATTAGTAACGTGAAGCAACAAAAAAGGATGATGGTCGAAACGTTTCAACGATAATCGTTTTTTGGTTGTTATACGATGTAGAAGCATCGTCGAGATGATGTCGTTCAATGGTTTTGTGCTTACGCGATTAGAGCCCTAAGAATACGTTCAATTTTTTATTTTTATTATTTAATAAAATAATAACTTAAAACGAGATCAACATTTAATAAAAAACAAAAACAAAAACACAGTTAACGTAAACATAAACATCTTCCTTTGTTTAATAAAAATAAATAATTCAAAATCATTAATTCTTTAATTCATTTTGAAAAGTTTTATTTGCATAGATTATGATTTTTTTTTTTAAATTTTCGAATTCAAAACGTTGGCGATTCTGTCTTAAGAATGGCTTATACAACGGAAAATATCTCTCGACGTCAACTGAAGTTAGTGGAGCATTTTTGAAAGAACAAATCTCCTCGACGGTAAAGTTTTTTGTGTAATTTTCGTCATTGCTCCAAAAAATTGAATTAATATTATAAAAATATGCAAAATATGCAAATATAGTAAAATATGCACAAAAATTGCAAAATATGCATTTATAGTAAAATATGCAAAAATATGCACTAACGGTTAAATGCCATTTTAAAGGAAATTTCCTGATACGTATACATAATAAGTTGCCTTGCATCCAAGGTGTTCATAAAAAAACATGCATTTGCATGGAAATCCGATCCCTAGTCATCACTATAGATGATGACCAATTTTAAGTTAGGTACCGCCTTAAGAATATTAGCTAAACATTTCCTGGCTTAGTGCAATATGTTCCAAGACCTCAAGATGCAGAAAAGGTCGCGTTTTAACTGCGTTATTGTGGTTTGGCCTCTTTTTGAGACTCAGGCCCTTGGCACATAGTTTTTGAAAAATCATCAAAATGGCCACTTTTTCAGTTCAAGCAAGGTTTTGTTCTTTATTGAACGAAAAAGACTGCAAACATATGAGAAGAAATGTCGTTTGTTAAAAATAAGCTCTATCTATTTTATTTTTTTTGTTGTTGCTGTATATTAGAATTCTATTTGGAGGGCCCTTTTTTCGGCTCGGTCCTATTTTTAGTCCCCTTTTTGAAATTTTTTAGCGGAAACCCTGCTCTCCAACTTCCGGAGAAGATTCCTTATATTTGACCGACCTCTCCACTACCCTTAGTAGTTGCTATGTTGTGGAGGGTTTTAAGCAAATGTTTGAACCTTCAGGTAGGTCTACTCAAAAACTGGTGGGTGGTCTTCTCAGTCGACGATTCCCACATCTGCTCCCGGATCCCTTTTGTTGGACCCAGGAGCTGCAATTATTTCAAGTGACAAACAAAACCATGAGTACAAAACTTCACCTTTTCGTCTTTCTTCTTCACTTTTCGTATATATTAAAACCATTTTCAGACTTTTAAAAACCGGATAGGCCCATTTATTGTAGGTACCTAAGCTATGCCATCTAAATATCTTTAAAAAAAGGCACAAATTTCTCTTTAGTCCACTGTGCCTCTTGGCTATTTTTGTGCGTCTCTGCACCCAGCTTATTTCTGATTAAAGCAGAGTGAGGTTATGCGAGCTTTCTCTCTCCATTAACCATGCTGATCACTGTTCGAAGAAGCCTTGCACTTGTTGTCAAACTATGTAATACGTTCGTCACTACAGCAATGCCACCTCCACTAGCGGAAAGTACCTAATTGAGTTCGTAGGACAGCCAACGCCCCACCCTATGACGGTTATCTTCAATCCACTTCCACAGTCACTGACAAATACCCCAACAGATAAGCATCAAAATCGATTGTACAAACTGTCTGAATATCTAAACATCGAATAATTAATCAGAATTAATGTTTAGCACCCGCCCATCACTGTCTCCTTTTGAGCACAATAATTAATTACTTAACCCCAAAGCCAACCACACACACCAAAGGCTAATGGATAAGTATTTACCAAATCCACTAAATAAACACTACTCCCTGTGAAGTCATAAATTGATTGCGTGAAAACCACGGACAAAAATTTAGGTATAGGTATAGGTAGCTACCTCAAATAACTCCAAGTGCCTATTCATATAAATTTCATAATTCCAAATGGCCGGTGAATTGAAAACTATTATTGCGTGATAACGCACAGAATGTGAACCGCACATTATCCCTACCCGGAATGTCGATATCATTTGTCTTTGGTTGGCAGCCGCAGCAGCACGCGGCACAAGCCAACACACACACACACACAGCTAGTTGGTGGTCATTTGTATATGGGATTTTGATGTTTTATTATTATAATTTTTTTCCTGGGAGCGTTCATCGATTCGCGCACCCTATTCTATCTGAAATTGTTTTGATAAAGGATATCCGGATTACAATACTAATCCTGGTTGGTAATCGCTGATGTGCGGTGTCTACGCAGGAATTGTTTCAGTTAAGCTGTCGGATTACGTGGTGGTGCGATAGTGGTTAGATACTCCGTTCGAGCACGTAAATATCCGCAATCACACCAGCGAGTGTAAAAAGGACACCTACAGTCCTACACCTATACATATAGCACATCAGCGATGGATTTATATTTTCGTTCCCACAAATAGGTAGCCCTTGCGTGTTGGCGATGGTGCTCGAATTTTGTTTTCGTTTTCGTTTTTCTTGGTAGCTATATCTACTTCCTTTCCTTGTGCTTCCTGCAAAATGGACATTAAGGCATAAATTTCAAGAGTCCTTTTTTTGGCTTTTCCATCACCCACTTATATCCATGTTCGAATGTTTCGTGGCCGATTTCGTGGTGCTTTGTATTTTGGCACATTTTGTGTGCTCCTCTCACTCTCACTGTGGCATTGGCGTGTCCTGGCGAGCGGTGTTCGGTAGCGGTCGACTCGGTAGCTGGTGGCGATGGTAAGCCGCTTTTAGCGCGGTGGTGTGGATGTTGAGTACGGTGGCGCAACGCCTTAAAAGGGGATTAATCTCGTTCGTTCTTTTGAAAGGATTTCCAGGAAATCCGACCAAGAAGAAGAGGTTATTTAAAATTGGCCACTGTTTTAGCTTTAGCTTTTGGCTATACATCAGGATAATTGCGAATGTTGCAATCTGCGGCTTTGCTGTTACGTCCTTCCTGCTTTTGGTAGTATTTCTTCTTCTTCTTTTTTTTTGTTACTTTGTACAAAGAGAAATTATATGCGAGTGCTGCTGGTTCGATGTTTATCGAACAGGTGTGCTCTGCCGTACGTTGGCGGCGGTGGATACTTGAAGTCCTTGATTTGGGCGAAATATATAATTCTCTCACTTTGGCAGATTTATGAGGCGACATTCTAACGAATGGAGTGTTGGGCTTGAGTTATCTATTTGGTGTTCAAATTTCGTCCTTATCATGAGTCTAGCAGGCTTCAAGTGGGTGGTGTCGTATAGTGTGTTTGGAAAGAAGGGGTAGTACTTTGGCTGCAGATTGAGAAAGAGTTTTAGACACGATACGTAGGTATGTCTCGACATGGCATATCACTTGGGGCCTTCAGTTGGTGGTGATAGAAGGCCAGAAAGAATCTGTGATTTTTTAAGGCTAGATAGGCCGCAAACGCATGCCAAATGGGTCACATTTCCGAAGACTCTTCCAGATCCAGTAACCATGAACGTAGAGTGGGGTTACGGACAAGGGGCTTAATGTTGGAAGGCTGGAGTCAGAGAGGACAGACAGAATGCTCAGAGAAGAGGATAAGCGTTCTGTAATTTTTGAGAAAGCGCTCCAACGACAATCGTGGAGCCAAACGGGCTCAATTGGCAAAGCGTGCGGTTCCAAGCTTAGGGGTGCCAGAAAGCCGTCCAAAGAGGATCGTGGTTCCAAAGAAGATCCATTGGCAAAGCAGAGTTAGAGTAGCCAGGAGAAGCCAGAACGCGGACCAACGACGATCGTGGCGCCAAACGGGCCCCATTGGCAAAGCGTGCAGTTCCAAGGTTAGGGGAGTCAGAATGCCGTCCAAAGACGATCGTGGTTCCAAAGAAGATCCATTGGCTAGGTATCGTTAGAGAAGTCAGGAGAAGCCAGAACGCAGACCAACGACGATCGTGGAGCCAAATGGGTTAAATTGGCAAGGCGTGGTTCCAAGCTTAGGGGTGTCAGAAAGCCGTCGAAAGACGATCGTGGTTCCAAACAAGATCCATTGGGAAAAAGCGTGGTTACAGAAGTCAGGAGAAGCCAGAACGCGGACCAATGAGGATCGTGGCACCAAACGGGCCCCATTGGCGAAGCGGGCGGTTCCAAGGTTAGGGGAGTCAAAAAGCCGTCCAAAGACGATCTTGGTTCCAAAGAAGATCCATTGGCTAGGTATCGTTAGAGAAGCCAGGAGAAGCCAGAACGCAGACCAACGACGATCGTGGAGCCAAATGGGTTCAATTGGCAAGGCGTGGTTCCAAGCTTAGGGGTGTCAGAAAGCCGTCGAAAGACGATCGTGGTTCCAAACAAGATCCATTGGGAAAAAGCGTGGTTACAGAAGTCAGGAGAAGCCAGAACGCGGACCAATGAGGATCGTGGCACCAAACGGGCCCCATTGGCGAAGCGGGCGGTTCCAAGGTTAGGGGTGTCAGAAAGCCATCCAAAGACGATCGTGGTTCTAAACAAGATCCATTGGGAAAAAGCGTGGTTAGAGAAGTCAGGAGAAGTCAGAAAGCGGACCAATGACGATCGTGGAGCCAAACGGGTTCAATTAGCAAAGCGTGGTTACAAGCTTAGGGGTGTCAGAAAGCCGTCCAAAGACGATCGTGGTTCCAAACAAGATCCATTTGCAAAGAGTCGTTAGAGAAGCCAGGAGAAGCCAGAATGTGGATCAACGACGATCATGGTCCATTGGCAAAGCGTGCGGTTCCAAGGTTAGAGGAGTAAGAAAGTCGCCCAAAGAGGATCGCGGATCCAAAGAAGATCCATTGGCAAATCATCGTAACAGAAGTCAGAACGCGGACCAACGACGATCGTGGAGCCAAACGGGCTCAATTGGCAAAGCGTGGTTCCAAGCTTAGGGGTGTCAGAAAGCCGCCCCAAGAGGATCGTGGTACCAACCAAGATCCATTGGGAAAAAGCGTGATTAGAGAAGCCAGGAGACGATCGTGGTGCCAAAAGGGCCCCATTGGCAAATACGTGCGGTTCCAAGGCTAGAGGAGTCAGAAAGCCGCCCAAAGACGATCACGGTTTCAAAGAAGATCCATTGGCAAATCATCGTTAGAGAAGCCAGAACGCGGACAGACGACGATCGTGGCGCCAAACGGGCCCCATTAGCGAAGCGTGCGGTTCCAAGGTTAGAGGAGTCAGAAAGCCGCCCAAAGACGATCACGGTTTCAAAGAAGATCCATTGGCAAATCATCGTTAGAGAAGCCAGAACGCGGACCAATGACGATCGTGGCGCCAAACGGGCCCCATTGGCGAAGCGTGCGGTTCCAAGGTTAGAGGAGTAAGAAAGCCGCCCAAAGACCATAGTTCTAAGCAAGATCCATTGGCAAAGCGCGGTTCCTAAGTTCGAGGAGACAGAAAGCGAACCAATGGCGTATGTTCTTCTGAAGGTGCTCCTGTAGCAAAGCATGCCCGACGACGAAAGTACTTCCAAGTGGTCTTCATTGACAAAGCGTGGTTAAGGAAGACATAACGTGGCCCAACGACAATCATGGTTTCAAACTGGTCCAACGGCTAAATAAAGATAACCTCGTGAAATTTTTGGGCTCGATTGGGAGTCTGCTGTACTTGTGAGCGAGGAATCGCACGTTTAATTTCGGGAAAATGCACAAAATTTCAACAAATTTCGGCAAAGTCTGACAGACACTCAGGGGTATATACGTCCAAAAAAGGCTCTTCAATGCAGTCATTCGGATTCAGTATAATTTTGCATGTTCCTTCCATTTGTCCCGGAATTAAAAACTCAATCACGTGTTGACAGAAGCTATTGCGCCAGCCAAACCTTTATGCGGAATTTAAAAGAGCTCTCTCTACAGCGCGCATCCTTCTGTATTGACTTGCCGAACAGACTGTTCAGCGAAACGCATATTTTTACTCCATGTCCACTTGTCCTAGCAGAAGACACCCCATGTCGATGGGAAGCGAAAAGTGAAACCCCCTCCATTGCGTGGGTATAATTTAAAAGGGAACACTCAGGCCATCTGCGACGATATGTGTGACAATCAAATGTGAATGGCAGCCTCCGGCATATGCATACGACTGGCGGTGTGATGTTCGCGATGTTACGCGGAAAAACGCAACAGAGGACGCTAGATCTAGAATGCACTTGTAAAAGGGAAACGAACGAACGAACACAGTGCCGCGAACAAAAGCGGGATAGAAGTTTGAACAGGAGCCGCCACCACTACTACCACACCACCATCATCGCCACCAGTTTGAACAGGATGAAACGACAAGTGCACCGACAACATCAGTTTCATATAGAATAGAACAACACAAAACTATGGAGGCTTACAGAACGACTGCGGACATCATACACACAGGCAACTAGAGCGCCAGGAAGAATTATGTAACAGCTTTAACAAAGGTCTGGTCGGAGCAGGCTCCGTGCCGTGCCGGCAAAAAGATGACGCTTGACCCACTTTATTTGTCTTCCGGTTGGGTATTCGCCGTTCCAGCGATGCTATTCAAGTCAAAGTTCCGACAGCACGAACATGCAGTCGTCTCCCACAACCGTTGGCCATATAATAGTCGTGCTGTCGTATCTTTGGGTGTCTCTCTCCCAACTCCCCCGCATAGGTATATGCTGCACCAGTTCTAACCTGTTAATGGACTGGATGCCTCTGAAGGATATATAGCAATGGCATCGCACTGCAACTACTAATAATTGCCATCCTGTGAGCTTGGAATTTTACTAGCGTTTCAATATTTCTCCCGCACAGCAGTAGAGTGTTTGGATGATGACGATGGCGTGTTGTTTAACGATCGGCGCATATATATGTATGAAATTGAGGAAATGATTGCGCGTTGATGGCGCAAGAAAAGCTGTGTACAGCAACAGCAGCAGCAGAACACTAAACAAAGGGAAGAAGAATGCAATTAAATTGACTTTTCCACTGGGCGGTGCGGTGCGGTGGATGGGTGATCCCTTTCAGTACAAGCCCCATATAGTCCTCCAACAGTTAAGTTGATGTTGCATTGTTTTAAGATGTTAGCTAGGGTTTATTAATTTTTATGTGCAGTCATTTGTTGACAAAGTATCTGAATGAATGTGCTGTGCAGAGTTGAATCGTCGTCGTCCGTTTTAATGGGAGCCATGCAGCTTTTGTGGCAATTCTTGTCAGCTCAGGCAAACTCACTCGAGTTGCACATCATGCACTTCGGAAACCAATAAAATTGTAATGATGTGAAAAGTTATTGTCCTCCCCTATAGATGAATGGTTGTTGGCATAATAACTCATCGCCCTATCTGATTTTTATATTGAATGTACTGCACATTGTGTGGTTGCGGTAGGCAGTTGGCTCAGATTGAATATGTGCATAATGAGGGATGCTGCTTTGTTGCGCAGTTTTGAGGGGGTGGGTGCGATCCATTGTAGGCCTTAGATAAGAAAGGTTTTAAGCGTCTGTTCTGCATTCCAGTTTTCCCTATTCAATCCTGCTGAATAGTCAGTTGTGGTTGGAAAACCGAATGCTGTGAAGTAAACAAACAGCAATAGAGTGTGTCCACTGAAATAGAAATGTACGTCAAAGGTGACCACAGCCCGTCTCACTTTAAGGGGTGACAGCAAGTCACCGCACAGAATCAGCAGGAGAGTCTATTAGTGTCTTCCGAAAATAAGCATCTTCAAAACAAAAAGGAAAATGTCGCTATAGACAGCTAAAACCTATAAAAGTCGTTAGTGACCCTGCCTGTTTTGGCTCCGCTACAAATTCTCGCCACAAAATCGGCTTAGAAATAAAGCAAAAAGATGCACTTGTCACTCGCAGTTCCTTTGGCTTTAAGAGGTAATACAAACTCGTACCATTTACGTCTATAGGCCTTGCCAAGAAACTCTAATATGACTCCATTTGTCATATTAAAACTATTCCTGTGGTTTAAATTTGTAATATAAAAAAAAAACTCGAGCGTTTTCGCTTACACGAACTTTTTGCTTCTTGTAATCTCGAAAACGAATTTTCGTTTTTGAGACATAATAACGTTTTAGTTTTTATTTTATATTTCATCCAAGCTTCAATTAATTCTAATATAATTAATACGAACAAAATTTCGTTTACAAAAAAACGTTAACATTTTTGTTTTTATTTTATAGCATATTTTGTAATTTCAATTAATTTTAACAAAATTAATCCGAAATATTTTTCGTTTACAAGAAAACGTTAACGTTTTTGTTTTTATTTGGTATTTTCGTACAAAATTTGAACTCGAAGCTTCCAGTCCATTGCTTGGTCCAGCAACTCCGTTTATTTGGTCTGCTCTCACAGTCTAGAACCTTACAACCTTGTCAAAACTTCATTTTTTGAACTAGTGCCTCCTATCCCTTGAATCTTCCGTGTTAGGAATGGGTGACAGTGTAAATGCAGAATAATGTGTCAAAAGAGACATTCCTGTGGCAATACTGGTTTCCAGTGAATTATAATTATAAACCGGTGTCTTCAATTTATGGAGAAGTCGCTCATGGCACACAAGGTGGAGAGTGGAAACAGTGGAAGTATGAAAATTGACCAATTTGAGCTTAATAAAAGTTTTGCGAAAAATAAGAAGAAAGCGAAAGGAGTTCCACCAGTTAAATTTTCGCTTTTATGAATGATTTCTTTCGTTTTTTGAAATGCGAAAGTTGTCACAAAAGTGCCCATAAATCCACTAAGAAAACATAGCATAGCGAATTATAAATCTATGTAGTAAATTTTTAATTGGACCACCTCTAAGAGGAGCTCCATTTCGGTCAGTAAAGGACTATTCACATGAGCGCGATGAGTGCGAATGTAAAATATGGACAAAATCTTCATGAATAGGCATATCTATAGTATCTAGTTTAGTAAGCCTGACAGCTGTCTGACTAGATGTATCTCGGCTTTGATTGACTCAGACTGAAATCGGTCATATGAGCAGCTGTTTCAGTTGACGTTTATGGAGGGGTAGCCGACGAATCTAGCCAAGAAATTCTAGACTGAGTACTAAGTTGACAGTTCGCATATTTGGCTGACGTAGGAAAAGTGACGTTCGCGACCAATCTAGTTTTTGCGTTCAGGTTACATCTTATCCGGACCAATCTAGTCGACTGAAGATACCTAGATTCTTGAATGTGCCCAATTTCACTATCTAGTTAACCCATGAATTTTAAATTTTCTCTCCACTAATTGAACCGGTATCCTAATAACTGCATCCACTTCACCAAATCACAAACCAACTAACTAACTTCGCGAACACAACCAAAACCATTTTCCATTCATTTCCATTTTTGTTGGCAACTTTCTATAACTACGTTCAAACGAGTCGAAGTCACTCTTTGCCAACGAATTGCAAGTCAAATACAGAACCGCCACTATACGCTTCGCAGTCATTACCACCATGTAAGTCTGTTCATTAACACGGCAATTAAAAGTTAAACGTTTCCGAAACAGCAGTCAATTTTGCGCTCAAAAACAACCCAGCTAAGTCAATGCATAAGATATTCATCTACGACTGGGAAAGCTCTCCAAACCATGCATTATGTTCGTCTGGCTTGGGAAGTTTTAAGAAGGACAAAAACAAAACACTCAAAGAGTTAGTACGAGCACATAATATTACGAAGTGCATTTCTTGGAGGTGTACCATACCAAACCAGTAACAACTAACAACTGCTTTTAGTAAGGCTCTTTCTCTGTCAACGTTTTGAGTTAACGATTACCACACTCGTAATTTAATTCCACCGAACAAAGAACAGCAGCTTTCTTTACTTGCATACGGAACGCGTGCACAAAGTTCCGCCTTACATCCCTCCTCGTGGGGAGTTTTTCATTTCACTGCGAAAGTCGCATGGCAAATGGCATATCGCATATACAATATCAGTGCGAATTAACGTGATATATGCTGGTAATTTCTCAAAGGTCGCGCTCGCGACAAATCACTTAATGAGTTAATGTTAGTATCTGGAGGAATATTCTGAAAGAATATTTAAATAAGGACCCCATTTCCCGCCACCAGTCACCGACTTTCAGCTGTCACGCAAACTACGTAAAACATGTTCGCCAAGGCATAGTCATAATGTCATATTCATATCGTATCCACGCCTGTGCGTACGTTTATCCACTCTGATAAACATGTAATTAAATAAAAGAACAAAAAGAAGTTTTCTGAAAAGGAAACGCGACACACGGGACATGGATGAGCTTGTCATTGAGATGCTTCATTTGTTTGACAAACTTCCTGATCCATAAATGCCCCACAAGGCAGGTATTCATTATTGAAATGAGATGATATCATCAGGAATGGAGTAAGTATCACAGGGCATTGACAAGTATGGATCAATAAATTAGAATCGTATTCATATGAACCACTACCAGAATAAGCATTTCATCAGGATATTAAACGGCTTGTGCGCATCAATCAAAAAATATCTAGAAAAATATTTTAGTAATGTAAACTTTTTATAAATGAAGCTGGCAATGACCGAGATTATAATCATTCGCAAGAAATTGTAACACATCGAAGCGCTGACACAGCGAAAGTAAGCGCTAGTTATGCTTGTGCGTGAACACGGTCATTCCGAATGCAGATCAGTTCGGTGGCGACACTCCGATTACGCGTTTTCTTTCATTTTATTTTTATGGTAATCTTTAAAGAAATTAAATGTGTTCAAGTCTCAATCCGCCTTTCCGACGTAACATGCTTTATAAAGCAGGTATCACCGCCATCCAGGAAGTGCGGTGGGATGGGCCGGGCAAAAGGAGGATGAAAAACTGTGACATTTACTACGGTGACTGCTACAGAGAACAAAAGCAGCGTCTATTTGGATGCGGATTTGTTGTAAGCGGCAGACTTAGGCAAGAAGTCTTGAGCTTTCGACACGTTAGTGAACGCCTTACAACTATCCGCATCAAGGCTAAATTCGCCAACATCAGCCTGATATGCGCTCACGCCCCCACAGAAGATAAAGACGATGCTACCAAAGAGTGTTTCTACGAGCTCCTCGACAAAACATATGAGCAATGTCCTAAGCATGACGTTAAAATCGTCTTGGGTGATTTTAACGCCAAAATAGGAAAGGAGGACATCTTTGGTAGCACAATCGGAAAACACAGCCTACACGACACCACGTCTGGAAACGGACTTAGGCTGATTGATTTTGCTGCGGGACGTAATGTTACCATAGCTAGCTCACGGTTTCCTCACCTCAATATACACAAAGGAACATGGCGGTCACCTGATCATCAAACCGTCAACCAAATTGATCACGTTGCGATCGACGCAAGGCACTCCTCCAGTATTCTAGATGTCCGAACTTTCCGAGCGGCCAACATAGACTCGGACCACTACCTTGTTGTAGCCAAGGTACGGATGCGGATATCCAAGACGCCACAACAACGAGAAAATACTGTGAGGAGATTTAACGTTGGACGACTACAAACGCAACAAACCGCCAGAACCTTTGCCGATCGCGTATCCCTCAACCTCTCGAGAAGTCCTATGCTGCCAGCATCAAGTGCCGAAGACCAGTGGCGCCGATGCCAAGAAGCCATCAAAAACGCCGCAACTGATGTGCTCGGTTTCACCAGTCCACCCCCCCGAAACCCCTGGTTTGACGAAGAGTGCCGGCAGGCACATGCAGCAAAACAAAGTGCCTACGAAGCGTCGCTGCATAGAAGGACGAGAGCAGCTCGTCAGCTCTACGAGCAAAAAAGGAGGGAAGAACATCGGCTTCTCCGGAGAAAAAAGAGAGAGCATGAGAAGCGCGCGATCGAGGATATAGAGAGGTGTTACTCCAGGAACAATGTTCGGAAGTTTTACCAAAAGGTAAAAAGAACGTGTCATGGCAGCAAGACCCGAACCGAGACCTGTAGAGACGAGCAAGGAAACCTTGTAGTAGAGTCACAGTCGGTGCTGAGGACATGGAAAAACCATTTCTGCAGACTGCTAAATGGCGAAGACGACACAAATTCCGCTGTTAGGCAGAACGATCTATTCAACCTGGACGATGACAGCCAAGATTTCCGTCCACCTGACCAAAATGAAGTGAGGATAGCAATATCTAACCTTAAATCCAACAAGGCTGCTGGTCCAGACGGCTTACCTGCCGAGCTCTTCAAGGCAGCCGGAGATGACTTGGTAGAGTGCATACACCAACTCATCTCCAAGATTTGGTTAGAGGAAAGTATGCCTGATGAATGGAACCTCAGCATTGTTTGCCCGATCCACAAGAAGGGAGACCCTCTAAGCTGCGCCAACTACAGAGGCATCAGTCTCCTGAACACTGCGTATAAGATCATGTCTGCTGTATTGTGTGAACGCCTGAAACCATTCGTCAACGATCTGATAGGTCCCTATCAGTGCGGTTTTAGGCCCGGTAAGTCCACGACCGATCAAATATTCACACTACGGCAGATCCTGGAAAAAACCCAAGAATACCAGATCGATACTCACCATCTTTTTGTCGATTTTAAGGCCGCATATGACAGCGTTTATAGAGACGAGCTATACAGAGCCATGTCTAGTTTTGGCATCCCTGCCAAACTTGTCAGATTGTGCAGAATGACGATGGAGAACGCTCGCTGCTCCGTAAAGGTCGGAAACAATCTCACCGAGACCTTTGATGTCAAAAAAGGATTTAGACAAGGTGATGCGCTGTCATGTGACTTCTTCAACATCATTCTTGAGAAGATTGTGCGAAACTCACAAGCCAACACCAGAGGCACAATTTTCTATAAGTCTGTGCAACTGCTTGCATACGCTGACGACATTGACATTGTTGGTACAACACAGCGAGCTGTCACTGGTGCGTTTGCAAGTATTAGTGCAGAAGCGGCAAAAATGGGTTTAGTGGTGTATGAGGGTAAAACAAAATATATGCTGTCAACAAGAAGGGACACACGACATCGACGAATCGGGCAGAACGTCACGATAGACAGCTATAACTTTGAGGTAGTTAGGGACTTTGTCTACCTCGGCTCCGCTATAAACTCTGATAACGACATCACATCAGAAATCAAACGAAGAATCACACTTGCCAACCGCTGTTTCTTTGGCCTAAGACGGCAATTGATTAGTAAGGCCTTGTCAAGAAGCACTAAGGAGATTCTATATAAGACTCTCATCATCCCTGTCCTGCTCTATGGCGCAGAAGCATGGACCCTAGCAAAAACGGATGAGGATCTTCTTGGTCGCTTCGAACGCAAAATTCTTCGAGTGATTTTTGGTCCCGTTTGCGTTGACGGGCTTTGGAGGAGAAGATTTAACAGCGAACTCTACGAGCTGTACAGCGACATCGACCTAGTCAGAAAAGTACGCATCAGTCGTCTAAGATGGCTGGGACATGTAGAGCGAATGGACACCAACGCTCCGGCCCGAAGAGTCTTCGATTCTAACCCGGAGGGACAACGCAGTAGAGGAAGACCTCGCCTTAGGTGGCGCGCGCAAGTGGAAGGGGACCTCAACCAACTTGGAGTGCGCAACTGGAGGCAGTTAGCCAAAGATCGCGCTAACTGGAGAGGCGTATTGGTTGAGGCCCAGGTCCACCCCGGACTGTAGCGCCACCTAAGTAAGTAAGTAAGTATGCTTTATAAACGAACTTAACTTCTTCTATTAAAAAAGAGTTAAAATAGTGAAGTTTGTCTAAAAGATGACACAAAAAAATAGAATTCACCTGGAATTTGGGCAGAAACATACAATAAAACTTCAGTTTATACAAAGAGCACACGGTGAACGTAAGGTGACTGGATTTTGACCGAAAAGTAACATACTAAATTACTAAGAGTCACAACCATATTGTCATACCCAAGCGGAGACGATTCACTCTTTGTCGTAGTGTCAATTATCTTTGAAAAAATGAACTGCTGAAAAGTAAGTCAGTCACTGGGAAAACATGGTCCGAGGTTTTCTAATGCCACACAAAAACGGCTGAATTCTTGAACAAAAACTGTCAAAGTGGACACATTTCAAGAAGCAAATATCAATTCGGACAATTATTTCTTTGTGGCTACATTCAGAGGGACACTGTCCAACAAAAAGAAGCTGCCAACTGCCTTCATAAATAAATTGCACTTTGGACAATGAACACTCTATCCTGGTGTAGCTAGAGTGTGCGTGCATGTGCATAGAGCAACTGAGTGTGAAACTCGCCAATTTACGTTCACCTCCCGCCAGCGTGACCGTTGTGCGACTAAAGTTGCAATTTGGTACTTTTTTTTTGAGAGCCCGCCACCATTTTTTGCCACTTTGGCCTTTTATTTAGTTGGAAACCTACCGCTACCAAAGTCTACAACAAGGCAAAACGAAAATCCAGTGGTTCCAGTACTGCCAATATCGCGAAATAAAAAGAGAAGAAGACAAGCCTACCGTTGCGTATTTTAAATATGAGGAGGTTACCGGTTCTCCCAGATTGATGGGAAAGCGGCAATTTTTGATGCTTTTTGAATGAAAAGCTATTGACAAGCTATTAAAAAGAGGAAAAATAAAAAGTCACTGTAAAACGTAAAAACAAAAATCTATACATATAATAAACTGTAGGCATTTTCTTTGTTACCTAATGGCGTGAAAACTACTGCACAGATTTCGATGAAACTTTTTTTGAAATGTTCCTTAAGATACTGAGAAACACAGAGGCTATTCCTTTCATTGCCATGCCTATTTTTTGGAGCGTTTTTGACCAAAATGTGTTTTTTTTTCTGACTTTACTGCCTTTAACTCGCCATTACTCAAATAATTTTTAACCAATGCAAACAAAACAAAATACTTAGGAGAGCCAACACTTTTATAATTACATATTTCAAGCCATCAATCAGCTTTCTATGTCCTCTAGAGGCTGAGCTACAACCTAAAATCTAACATGAAAAAAATAAATTTACTTTCTCAAATCGAATATTATCAGCAGCCGCGGTTCTTGATCGTTGTTCTGCTTTGGGGTGGTTGGGTGGCGCACATCGCACAAGCACGTTCATATAAAAAAAAACTGCGTGGTGTTTTCTCCAAATAAAGTGAAACGAAAGAGAAGTATGCGACGTGAATGCGTATGTAATCAACAGCGACAGTGTGTTTCTGAGGAAATGCGCAGGTGGCTGATGACATGCGCTGATGGACGTTTGGTGGTGTATATAGAAATTGAGTTCAAGGTTTTTGTTTTAATGGTTGGTTAGGGGAGAAAAAAGGGAAAAAATTAAAGCTTTATAGAACATGGGGAAAACAGTCTTCAAAGTCTGGGAGCACTGGAGGCAGCAGTTCGCAGTGGCTCAGCCGCTATTGGGATGAAGTATTGAGCAAAATGTCTCACGTTCGACCATCGGAGAAACATAAATTGTTTTCTAAAGTTGTTTCCACTGTGCCACCTTTTGCCCTTCCGACCGGGTTGCCGCCTTGACGGGGCGGAAGGGCTTGTAGTAAGTCAACGAGACATGAGTCTCTAGACCGAAACTAAGAGCGACCCCACCTTTCCATTTATAAGGTGCCGGGAGTAAACCCCAGTTAAAATCCCACTTTAAGCCAAGACGTCAAGGTACCGTGTCAAGGGCTGCATGGTCAGAAAGTGGTTAAACGAACTAGGCCGCAAACGGTCCCCTCCGATGCCCGGGCAAGGTCGGTTGTATAAGTGCCCTATCCTGGTAAGACGGCTCTGCCAGGACGGACTACCCTATCCGATCTCACTCGTGGGATTCAAATCTAATAAAACAAACAAAAATGGAAAGAAAGAAAGAAGAAGATAAAGAAAAAATAAAAGACCAGCCGAGGCTGCCAGAGGTTGGCACCTCATCGGAGGACGAATTGCTGGCCTCCAGTCAGGAGACAATCGTCTGTCCACCAAGCGGCGAGAGTGCTAAGGCTAGCACCCCGACCGCAAACCAAAAAACAGCAAAAAAAACAAACAAACATAAGTCCGCAGGGAAAGCTATGAAGAGCAAGTACCAGGTGGCCCTCTTCGTCTTAGGCAAGATAGCAAAGAATGCGGCTGCCGGAACGGTCCACGAAAAGGACCAGGCGGATAAGGTCAAATACCAGGCAATCGTTGACGAATACAACGATCACCTGAAGAACAATCGCAGGCAGGCAGCGAAGCGGGACAGATCTCTGGAAGAGACCTCCCATCGCCCGGCCCCCAAAAAAACCAAGGTTGCCGAAGGTTCAGCAGCCACAGATACAACAAAACCAAGCACGTCGGCGGCCAGTGCGATCCGAAGGCGGCCCTTTACCGAGGTGGTAAGGGATCATCTTCAGGTTGCACTAGTGGATGAACTCTCTACAAATGGGAAATCCGTAGCCGAGGCGTGGGGGAGCATTGAGGCCAAGCTCTCTGAAATGGTGATGGACCACCTTATAAATAACCAAGGGGGACCTCTCCTAGATTTTGACTCCGCCGAGGTGGTTAGGGGATATCGGGTAATCAAGTGCGCCGACCGAATCTCCAAGGACTTCCTTAGTGAGTGCGTTGCTAAGGTTAGCGACGCCTGGGTTGGTTTGAAGCTCAAGCTTATCCCAGCTAAGGACATCCCGAGGAGACCTAGGGCTCGCATTTGGTTGCCCAATATGAAGATTGATGGGGGAAGGCTCCTCCAATGTCTCAAACTGCACAACCCGGCGGTTCAAATGGATGACTGGGCAGTCATCAAGGCAGAGGAACCCCACAAAAACACGATGTCCTTCCTGCTGCTAATAAATAACGAGTGCCTGGCTGCTCTCGAAAAGGCAGACTACAAGCTTCGGTTTGGCATAAGGCATGCCAAGCTGAAAGTGTTTATTTCCTCGGGTCCTGAGGACGATGCGGACATCGTTGAAACCGACAAGCTGTTGGAGGACCTAATGATCGCTGACAAAAACCCATCCACGAATAATGCTGAAAGTCATACAGATTAACCTGAGGCACTCAAGGTGTGCCTCGGACAACCTGAGGGTTTTTCTAAGGGAGGAAAACATGGACATCGGCATTATTCAGGAGCCCTGGGTGAAGGACTCAACCATTAAAGGGCTTCAAGACAAACAATACAACCTATTTTACAAACACCAGGCCACAGGTAAGCCTAGAACATGCATACTCGCTAAGAAACATCTTAAAGGTTTTCTATGTCCCAATCTTAGCTCAGACGATTTAACAGTGGTTAAACTGGAGTTTGCGAATCAAACGACATACCTGACATCAGCATACATGGCTCATGAGAAACCAGCACCGCCAGTGGAGGTGGCGCAACTCACAGCCACACTAACAGCAAAGGACAACCTACTGATGGGCTGCGATGCCAATGCAAGGCATACAGTATGGGGAAGCTCAGAAGATAATGAAAGAGGTGAGTCACTTTTTGATTTTCTTTTAACTACTAACCTATCTATCTGCAATAAGGGCACAACCCCAACCTTTGTTTTCCCGAGTACGGGAAGCTTCCGGGGATGGGAAGAGGTCCTAGATATCACACTTAAAACAAACAATGATAGCTTTAGGGTCGAAAACTGGAGAGTTTCCAATCTGGAGTCACTCTCAGACCACAGATGGATCCTCTATGACTTGTGTCTCGAGGCCGAGACTAGTAAACCATTTAGAAACCCCAAGAGAGTTAATTGGTCTAAGTTTGGCCAAGTCCTTCGGACAAAACTAAAAAACACACCTGAAACATACACTTTAGCAATCGCAGAACTGGAGGCAAAGGTTAAGTCTTTCGAGAACGCAATGAATGTTGCATACAAAGTCTCGTGTCCAGTTAAACGTAGTAAAAAAACACTTCCCCCATGGTGGAACGAGGATCTCTCCAATCTCAGGCAGATGACCAGAGCGATTTTCAACATCTGCCACAAACACAAATTCTGGCAGCCGTATAGGGACTGTCTTAGTCTTTATAAGAAAGCCATTAAGGCATCCAAAAAGGAGGCCTGGATGGATTACTGCCATTCAATAGAAACCCTTAAGGACTCCGCCAGGCTTAGCAAGATTCTGTCCAAAGAACACTCCAACCCTTCGTTTCTACGAAAGTCAGACGGAAGTTGGACTGAATCCTGCGCGGAGACCCTAGAACTCCTAACTAATACACACTTTCCAGGATGCAGCGATATTAGCACGGAACCCGGGAGGTCTCGGCAAGTACAACCTGCATTCCATAGTAATATTACCTCAATAGTTTGCAAGGAAAAGGTCTCCTGGGCTATAAACAGCTTCTCTCCGTTAAAGTCTCCGGGCCCTGACGGCATACTACCTGTCATGCTACAGAAAACGCAAGACTTAACAATACCTTGGTTGGTGTCAATTTTTAGAAGTTGTATAATACTAAATCACGTGCCTCACTCTTGGAGACGCGCTAGAGTGGTTTTTATACCAAAGGTGGGCAAACGCGGGCATGAAGCCGCGAAGGACTTTAGGCCAATAAGTTTAACCTCCTTTGTACTTAAAACTCTAGAGCGTGTCCTCGACATCCACATGCGAAGTCTTCTAGCAGAATCATCGCTATCCAAATCCCAGCACGCCTACCTGAAGGGGAGATCCACGGAAACGGCTCTCCACGAGGTAGTGCGAACAATCGAAAAATCCTTACATTATAAGGAATACACCCTAGCCTCCTTTCTAGACATAGAGGGAGCTTTTAACAACGTGCACACCGAAGCAATTCTTGAATCTCTCACAGAGCTGGGCATAGAGGAATTTATTAGTCAATGGATAGTCTCTATGCTCAGAACAAGAACTATTCAGGCAACACTAGGCAACAGTCACTTAACCAAATTTGCCCATAGAGGAACGCCACAGGGTGGCGTTATTTCTCCCCTACTCTGGCTAATGGTTATAAACAAAATTCTGGTAAAACTAGACAGGGAACGGGTCAAAGTTGTCGCGTATGCGGATGACGTGGCGATACTAGTGTCAGGGAAGTTTCCCTCCGTGATTAGTGAAATTATGGAGGCCGCTCTAGGAAAGGTAAACACCTGGGCTGCAAGTTGTGGCCTTGGCGTTAACCCGAGCAAAACTGAACTGATGCTGTTCACTACCAAAACCAAAATACCCGATTTTACCCTCCCCCGTCTAAACGGACAACCACTCACACTATCATCCAGCGCTAAGTATTTGGGCATCATTCTTGATACAAAACTTAACTGGAAACAAAACATCGAACACAGAGTAAGGAAGGCGTGTATTGCCTTCTACGCCTGCAGCAAAACCTTTGGAAAGAAGTGGGGACTTCGACCAAAGATGACCTTGTGGATGTACACAGCCGTAGTGCGTCCAATTCTCACCTATGGTTCACTCGTATGGTGGCCTGCGTTGAGTAAAGGATATAACCTTACAAAATTAAAAAAACTGCAAAGAACAGCCAGTATAGGCACTACGGGTGCAATGAGGTCAGCCCCAACGGACGCCCTTACTGTGCTCCTGCATCTTTTACCTCTCGATCTACACACTAAATATACCGCATTATGCAGCGCTATAAGACTCAGGGAGTCAGGGTGCTGGAGTGCAAGGCCGTATGGCCACAGCAACATACTGGATTCGTTACCAAACGGCATGGTCACATTTCCAACCGACTACATCACACCCCAACTTAATTTCAATAAAGGCTTCCAGGTAAGTTTCCCTTCCAGAGCTCAGTGGAAGAGAAACGAAGTAGTGCAGGGTTTCGACACGGTCATATACACCGACGGATCTAAGATGAACTGTGGTGTGGGGGCCGGGGTCTACTCAGAATCACCGAAGATATCAGTATCATATCGCTTGCCGGATTTCTCCAGCGTCTTCCAGGCGGAATTGCTGGCTATCCGAGAAGCTTGCACGCAACTAGGGCGTGACACAACGCATAAACAAAACATTGCTATCCTAATTGATAGCCAAGCCGCCATCAAAGCCATCAACTCGGCTACCATATCCTCCAAGCTGGTGCAGGAGTGCCGGTACAAGCTTGCCCGTCTGGGCGAACGTTACAGTGTCACACTTCTCTGGGTACCAGGGCATAGTGACATAACAGGTAACGAGCGCGCGGATGAGCTGGCCAGACGGGGGTCAAATCTACACAGCTCACTCGCGGCAAGGGTCCACGTTCCACTAGGAGTGGCCAAGGGGCAAATTCACTCACATTTCCTGCGAAAAGCCAATCTTCAATGGAGGGGGTTGACCAACTGCGTCATATCAAGGAAGATATGGCCCAAATACGACCAAAATAGAACAATGAATCTGCTAAATAGAACCCGCCCAGATATCGCCAGAGTCACGGCAATAATCACAGGGCATTGGCCAATTGGAGACCATGCGGCCAAACTTGGGATCCCACACAACCCTCATTGCCGCAGCTGCGGTAACATAAATGAGAAAGAAACTCTCTTCCACTTCCTTTGCAAATGTCCGGCACTAGCAAGAGCCAGACTGCGCACACTTAACCAACCGTTTTTCGACGACCTTAGCGATATTTCGGGTAAAGGGATATTAGATATAATCCGTTTCCTCAACTCCACAGGTTGGATATAGGTACCCTATGCATCACACCCTTAAAAAAAACCATTACAAACTAGGTCACACGAGTCGTGGTATCAAAAAGGCACATCCAAGTGCTACTTGGGTTCAAGAGCTTGAACCGCCACTTCTACCTACCTACCTACCTGTGCCACCTTTGTTGAAAATCCGATACCCGAGGCCCGACGGTATAAAGTAGTAGGCCCCTCTCTTCATTGGGAGGAGCTAAATATTGGATTCTATACGGACATATATTGCGCCACCTTTTTATAAAGTTAGGTAAATATTATAAGGGCCGCACAAAGACATCGAAAACGCTACTATGACTACATCAACTGTATGGATTTTATTAATGCAGCAATGAAAGTCTTTAAAACCACAGCTTTAATATATAAAAGCTTCAATCGAACCTCCATTTTGAAGACAGAATTACCCCCAATGTTAGAGCTTTTTGTCTAGATTATTTAAATCCATGCCCCGCCAGAAATTGGACAGAGTGGAAGGTTGCAGCGTATCATGCCTAGAGACACCACTCACCTTACTTGTTCCACAATGAAGGCCCGGTATTTCAAATTCAACCCCGTACCAAACCAAAGAATACCAACAACCAACTACTTCAGCGATCAAAGTACAGGCGCAAAATATGAGCTTCTCTGCCGCGGCAAACTTCGTCCTACCTATTAAATATTCATTTAATTTCATCTCGCACGCGAAACTTGAGTTTTCTTAAAACGACAGCGAATATTGTGAACTTTTTCACACCACATTTAGGATAAATGGAGGCCATGTGAACAATTTAGTTTCCGCCATTTTAGAAAATCTATTATTAAAAAAAAAAAAATCCTAAGTGCTTACCGGAGAACAAAAGCAAGTTTCTGAATTTTTTTTTTTTTGTTGTAAAGTAGGACACTTCCATCATAGTGCAGTCCAATCACGAACCCATAGTGATTCCCCATGATTCCCATTATTATCACCCAATGCTGATACAAAATACAAAAGAAGTGCGCCCCCACAGCCACCACCCACCACACCCATCTGTTGCATCAAAACAATATACAGGCCGACGAGAACTCCAACTCGCTGGGAAACAAAAACCAAAGAGGAAACCTACAGCTACAATAAAAGGACCAAATGCCCAGCGCGAGCACAAGAAGGATAAAAACGATAAAAATGTTCGCAACGTTCACACAAATTAAGTGAACGTGAGTCGGAAAATCTTCAACTATTTCACGGTTGTTCATGGGAGCAGTAGGTACATGAGTCTACATGGTCGTGGTATGCGGAGGTATCCCAGTCCCAGGACGAAGACGTGTACAAAATGACGAAGAACAAAAAGTAAAAATGACATACGAGTGTACGAGCAGCGCCACTCATAAATTATACTCGGTGTGAATCTCACGTAATTTTTTGGATCACCTGCTGCAATTGAATTGGGTGCGATGGGGGTTGGCCTGGCAGGTTATACTGGCACTGGGAAAGTAAATACAAGACTGGGTGGGCGGTGCGCGGTGGGCCTGCACTGATATTGAACCGTTGCGCTTGGGTGGTGTCTGGTGTGCTCTGCCCTGTGCCGACCGTGGCGGCACAAATAAATGAAGAGAGAGGCGAAAGGACACCGAGAATGAGTTCAAAAAGAAAGCCAGACACGTAGAAGGGGTTGGGTAAATAAAATGAAATTAATCAGCTTCAGTATGTACGAGTACGAGTGTCCCTATACCAACTCTTATACGTGGAGTACTTGTGTACTACACATGTGTGCGTATGTGCTTTTGTTGAAATTAATGAGCATGCAGGTTGCTGACCTACTCTGTGAAGTAATTTCACATTTATAATTCTGCTTGTCCGAGAGACTGTAATGCAAGTATGTACCTATACACATGAAAAATCGATTAATAAAGTTATTCCGCCGTAAGCGCCTGTAATCTGAGATGGACTATGTAAACGGGTTTCTTTTAAAGAATGAAATGCATCAGAATCAGTGATTTTAATGCGTATATAAAGTGCCTGTACTGACAGACTTAAATTAATCTGGGGAGAGGTGTTTTTTTTTTTTTTTTTAATTACACACTCTCCTTCGCAGCAGGCGACAAAGGGGACTTATTATATTGTGTGCCAGGATTCTCTGCGACCTTATTTTATTTAAAGTGCTGATCATGGTTTGCGTAGGTACTTTAAAAAGGACTAAACTTACTCTGGGGTTCATAACACCGCTTCAATCCCAAGGGCTGCATAGGGCATTCGTTTTCGTCCGTCTGCGGTTACATATTTTAACTGTAAGAGCTTTTTCTCTGTGCTTCTGCTAAGACTTTAGATTTTTATCAAGATTGGGAGAGTAGTTTTGACGTGATTCATCTTCAAATCCACACACAATCTTTCGAATTTTATTATTTTATGTACGAACGAGAAGGAACCTGAAAATAATTTTATATCCAGTCATCGAGTAGCTTTCATAAATTACTTTACTTGCATTTTTTAAACAAAAAGTAGCCTATAACCTGCCCATATTTATTTCATTCATTTTAGAAAAAGAGATTTGTAAATCGGTGCAATGGTTCGCAAGATTTTTGCAGACTTACAGTTTTGCCAGTCAGTTTTTTTTATATATATAGAAAAGGAAAACAAACATGTGAGGTATGAACCTTTTTCCGTGCCCTGGAAGTCTATCAGACGCGAATCAAGTCAACTTAAAAGTGGGAATTGTGCGCAAGACTGTCAGTGACAACTATTTAATGTGGATTCCAGCCTTTACTGAAAACCTCGCGGTTGAATTCACTGCTCAGAAATACCTGTTGGCAACTCTAAACTGTTCGGTGTCGATGCCAGCCTTTAAGGAGAACCTCGCGGTTGAATTCACTTCCCAGAAATACCTGTTGGCAACTCCAAACTATTCGATGTCGATGCCAGCCCTTACGGAAAACCTCGACGTTGAATTCACTGCTCAGGAATACCTGTTGGCAACTCTAAACTATTCGATTACGATGCCAGACTTTACGGAAAACCTCGCGGTTGAATTCACCGCTCAGAAATATCTGCTGGCAACTCTAAATGATTTGATGTCGATGCCAGCCTTTACGGAAACCTCGCGGTTGAATTTACTGCTCAGAAAAACCTCTTGGCTACTTAGTTCCCTGTTGACCAATCCCTCCTATCGCCAGCTAACTACTGAGCTCAGACGGCAAATGGACTTTAAATTTCGAACTGACATACAGTTATTATAGTTTGCTATAAAACACGTTTTCAAAAAATTACCCAAGGTATGTAAGGCCTCGATAGTGGTCTTCATCGATAAGTAAATATTATGTCCGGTTATAGAGAAACTTCTTTGTCATGTCAGACAGAATATATTTGGAACTAAGAACCATGACAACGATCATTTGGTCGATAAGGTTTTAGAATCTTTGACGATTATAATGAGCTAATTTCTGGCCGATTATTTCTCGATTATCGACAGATTTTGTTAGATTTGTGAAGACTAAAGTGGTATTTTTTTTAACTATAGCTTGCAAGTCTTATAAGTTCATCGTTTCGACGACAATTGTTCGAGAAGTTACTTGAATAGGGTTCTGGAAAAGTTGGCCTTTAGAGCTCGTCGGTTACTTGACATGATTCAGAAGTTTAGGCTCTGAAAACTCATTTTTATCCGAAAGTTTGACCTGGCTTTATGGGTCATTCAACCGTAGGTATGCTGAGATTTTTAAGACCTCTGAATCACTATATTGAACTTTTAACTCTATGTCACAAATATGTGTAGCACAAGATAGAGATTTTGTTGTTCTACAAGTACTTGTCGCATTGTGTTATAGGCTTCATATTCAAAACGGAATCTCCCGGGATGGGGTTGGCGTTTTCGATCACTGCTGCGTAAATAGTCGTCAATTTGACTATGGTTAGTCCATAAGGCTTCTTGACATTCACCTCGAAATATTTTACCATAACTTAAAAGATATATAGAGTGTTATTTAAGGAGCTGTCACAATCTTTCTCTAGAGTTCGTAAGCAGAACTGACGATGAATCGAAGCAACGTCTAAAAAGAAAAAAACAACCCAACTTTCGTCGAAATATAACTGAAAAGGTTCCCTAAAGCCAGTAGTGGTAATACGCCTCGGTGATTGTGCCAGAAGCGAATGATTTAACCAAAGGTTATATAACATCCCTGCGGATGAACCCCACTACCACAATTAGGTCAACAAAACGAGTTTCTACAAACCTGCTGAGAACAAAGTTCACAAATCGTTTCACTTGGTATTTCAGCAGCTGGGAGGGCGACGTAATATAGCTTTTCCACGCAAGCATTGTTTGTTTGGGAAAATGTAGTAACAGTTCGTCTGTCGATGAAGAATAGTTTCCCCCTTCGGTGAAATAAACGAGCCTGCCATCGGTATGATATCAGAATATTGCTCTGCAAGCAAAACTCCTTCAGCGACCCTGCAGGCTCCTGCAAAACATGTAAACGGGGGAGAAAACTTTCCCAGATCGATGGAAGAAGCCATCAACACTGTACCGTACACCGAAACAAAACAACATCCCTGATGGACAAACTATTTTAGAGGTAGAATTTCAGCGAACGAATCAATCGCCTCATCAAAAGCGTCGCTCCCCAAGGCGTATATGGACGGCTACACAGACTTCCAGTATAATTGACATCATCTCCCTGAGAAATTGGAGCTTTTCAAATGCGTTTTGTTTATTTCTGTTGAGCAATAAAAGTCAGCCTAATTTTTGATCGATAACAAACCGCCGTTCGCCGTTTTTTCTTTTTGCGGACTCGCTTTTTACAACTACTCCGTGTTTGTTAAATCTGTGCTGTATATTTTGTGGAAGACCTTATGCTACTTCCCCAGCAGCAGACGGTTTTGGTTTATGTTCAACTATATTTTATCGCGATGGAAATTCCTCTTCATTCGCTCATAAATCATACGGCCTGTGGCGCACTGTGGGTCATTAAATGCCAGCCATAAAACAGCTCGATACGTTATTAAGTCGACCGACCATGTGAAGACATTACACGATGGATGCCTCATTTTGGTTCGAGATTTAGAGTGGTTTCTTAAATTGTTTTTTGAGTTTGCTGTCAATAATGATGAGGAAGTTGCAGATTGGGCATTTGTCAATTTTATTATGGGTTAAGGGAGCATCTGTGTGGATTATTAGTTGGGGTATTTAATGTTTTCTTTCGTTATTTTAGCAGCGAGTAACATTTTCAACAAATTGAACTATAAAAGGTTGTACTTTCTGACCTGCATTGTCAGAATGGGGTGCACTTAATGTCCCATCAGGACGTATAAAAAGGGTGGACGAAGGGTGGAAAGACAGGACTTTGAAAAGTGCATAAAATAAAAAATATTCAAGTAATGGTTTTGACCAAGTTACCGATTTTATTTGACAGGTCATTTGATGCCATTACTTTTTGAGTAGAATTTGAGGGATAGAATAAAGCGGGAGTAACATTTTTGAGAATTTTTTTCGACCAGCTGTTTGTAGGTATCGTAAGTTAGTCTTCAGGTTTTCGAAAAGCATGGAGACGATAGAGCTCCTGAAAAGTTGATCTCTTTGGAAAAATGATAAACTGAAAGGCATTAGAAAAAAAATTTCCCATCCATGTCACTATATACAGATCCGAGTGTTGTTATATCGTGGGATTTATCTCTTTTTGTGGGAATTTCGATGTCCGAAAAGCCTTCCGTGGAAAGGAGCAGAAAAATCGTACGAATTTCAAGAATCTGATAAAAAATAAATTTTTGCTGACTTTTCTTGAAAACATCTACATCTCCCCGCGATTATCAACACACTGAAAAATGAAAGTCCATAAAATGGAGCTCATGTAAATCATATTTTACATAGGAAACAACTTCACCTTGAGTGGGAAATAATTTCACATTTTTTATGTGAAGTTATTTCCCTCTGGAAGTGGCCAATAACATCAATACCAATTTTTTGAAATTATTTCCCACCTACAATTTGAGAATTTGTTGATTCGAACTGGAAAACAAAATCAAATTATTTATAAGTAGAATAGCTAATTTAATTAACTTTCCAATGTTTATGAATTTTAGGCTTACATTATGTCGTCGCATGTTAAGACAAATAATTATTTCCCACAAAAAAGTGAAGTTTTTGCTCACTTTCATTGGGAAATAACTTCATATAAAATAAGTGAATTTATTTTCCACTCGAGATGAAGTTGTTTCCCATGTGAAGTTATTGCCCGTGAAGTTATTTCCCTGCTCTATGAAAAACTGCGATTTTTATACTAAATTTTAATTTATTATGATTTTCTTTTCGTATACTTAATTCAAATTTTACTTTTAAAAATTCGATTTTTTACAAAAAAAAAAGTGTCAAGGGATTTATTAAAATCATATATATCGAATGGAATTTGAAAAGGGAAACAACACTGCGCCCACCCTCTCAATTTTGAGACCACCATTTAAAACAACAAAAGCACAAATGCTCGCGCCACCCTGTATATGAATTCCACCAGTCTTCTTTAGTCACTTCAAATATAATCAAAGACTATACTTTTTTTTTTAAATTAACACTTATTTCCCTCTTTTTTAAGTGGCGTTTAACACTTTTCACTGCATTTTAAGCAGAATAAAATATGTCACTAACTGTTCTCTATATACTTACTTACTTAGGTACTTACTTACTTACTTAGGTGTTGCTACAGTCCGGGGTGGACCTGGGCCTCAACCAATTCGCCTCTCCAGTTAGCGCGATCTTTGGCTAACTGCCTCCAGATGCACACTCCAAGTGGGTTGAGGTCCTCTTCCACTTGCGCGCGCCACCTAAGGCGATGTCTTCCTTTACTGCGTTGTCCCTTCGGGTAAGAATCGAAGACTCTTCCGGCCGGAGCGTTGGTGTCCATTCGCTCTACATGTCCCAGCCATCTTAGACGACTGATGCGTACTTTTCTGACCAGGTCGATGTCGCTGTACAGCTCGTAGAGTTCGCTGTTAAATCTCCATTTTGCGTTCGAAACGACCAAGAAGATCTTCATCCGCCTTTGATAGCGTCCATGCTTCTGCGCCATAGGGTAGGACTGGGGTTATGAGGGTCCTATACAGAGTCTCCTTAGTATTTCTCGACAAGGCCTTACTAATCAAACGCCTTCTTAGACCGAAGTAACAGCGGTTCGGAAGTGTTATCCTTCGCTTGATTTCTGATGTGATGTCGTTGTCAGAATTTATAGCGGAGCCGAGGTAGACAAAGTCCTTTCCTACCTCAAAGTTATAGCTGTCTATCGTGACGTTCTGTTCGATTCGTCGATGTTGTGTGTCCCTTCTTGTTGACAGCATAAATTTTGTTTTGCCCTCATTCACCACTAAACCCATTTTTGCCGCTTCTGTACTGATGCTTGCAAACGCAACAGTGACAGCTCGCTGTGTTCTGCCAATGATGTCGATGTCGCCAGCGTATGCAAGCAGTTGCACAGACTTCTGGAAAATTGTGCCTCTTGTGTTGGCTTGCGAGTTTCGCACAATCTTCTCAAGAATGATGTTGAAAAAGTCACATGGCAGCGTGTTCTTGTCTAAATCCTTTTTTTGACACCAAAGGTCTCGGTGAGATTGTTTCCGACCTTTATAGAGCAGCGAGCGTTCTCCATCGTCATTCTGCACAATCTGACAAGTGACAAGTTTGGCAGGGATGGCAAAACTAGACATGGCTCTAAGTCTATATAGATCGTCTGTATTAATGCTGTCATATGCGGCCTTAAAATCGAAAAACAGGTGGTGGGTATCGACTTGGACCTCTTGGGTTTTTCTTCAGGATCTGCCGTAGTGCCTAATATTTGGTCGGTTGTGGACTTACCGGGCCTAAAACCGCACTGATAGGGTCCAATCAGTTCGTTGACATAAGGTTTAGGCGTTCGCACAGTACGGCAGATAGGATCTAATATGCGATGTTAAGGAGACTGATGCCTCTATAGTTGGCGAAGTTTAGAGGGTCTCCTTTCTTGTGGATCTGTTCTGTTCTTTATATAAAAGTATAAAATTAGGTATTCAAAAATTGTTGATAAAATTGTTTATTGGTATTCGAAAGAAAGAATTAAACTTATATAAATAACCTGCAGAAGGTCCTTTCTTTCTTTCTACAACAGGAGGATTTTGGTAGTTTTTCAGAAACTGCGGACAAGTTTGAAGACGACTGTCGCACAAACAAATTTCCAAACCTTCCAAACCCTATATAACTAACAAAAAATGTCCCCCTTTAAAGACGCACCCTCTGTTCATGATAATAATTATCTAAACTGACCTCTTCAGTCAACATTGCAAAGAAAGCAAAAACCGCTCTCTCACAAATCACTGTTCTTCCTCCAATATAATAGCTTTCCAATGTCAATGTTATCATGCGAAAGAAAATACAGAAATTCCAGCAGATATTTCCGTCGTCGCTTTACAATATTTTGTCAACAATACAACGCGCGAAAAAAAGTCCTTGAATGTGAAATGCTTTCACAAACTCAAAACTTCTAGGTTTTAACACAAAAAAAAAAAAACGAAAAGCGCTTAAGAAAATTGTAATATTTCTCGGAAAACAACACCGGGTGTTACGTTTTGTCTTTTTGTTTCCCATTTTTTTTTTTACCTTTTCCTTAGCAGAAAACATTTTTTTCTCCCTCCCACAATAAGTGTGCCACTCAGATTAAGGGCCATGCAAACACTTTCACTTTGCATTCCCATCCCTCGAGCGTTCGTTTATCTGTAAATAATTCAGCTGAATCCGTAAACTTTTAAATTAGGATTAAAATGCATTACAAACCGATGGCAGAAACAAAGAGAAAAAAAGGAGAACAAAAAAAAAAAAAAGAAAGGGGAGAAATTAAAATCACCAACCACCAGTGAAAAGCGTGAATTAAAATTCACTTTCCTTTCCAAGTTTGTATACGTGCGCGCTCGTCCCGCTCGTCCTAGATTAGTCAACTTGAAGCTGGTTTCTCTAATCAAAGGACATAAAGATATCTTATTATTGCCATGCTCCGGCACTGTCGTAGCGGGTTGGCTGGCGTATATGTTGCGTCCCTGCACCACCGCCACTAACTATAGAAGGAGGTTAGTATCAGAGAACTAAAGAACCAGAAGTGGTTATATTTTCTTTTTTGGCATGTACTTTGCTCCTTTTTATAAAATTTCATATTATAGAGGAACTTTTTTGTGCGGTAGCATCCTGACCACTAGCACATTTTCGACGGGCTGCATGGGTGATGGCTGGAGGGGGTATTGCTCTACCTAATACGAAATGGTGTGAAATGCTGTTCGGGAGGACACGATTCGCAACCAACTCACACAGGAAGATGAAAAGTTGACTGTTTCCGGTGTGGTGCGCCTACTAAATTTTCAGCATTTTTACCAAGTCCTGCGGGCTGGGAGGTAATATTTTTTTATTATTACATTATTCTCTATGTAAACTGAACACTTTGTGGTGTTGCAGTATGCAGTCTTGTGCAGTCGTCGTAATGGGAACTCACATCGTCCACTTGAATTCTTTGGAAGGTGTTTTTATTTTTTATTCTGTTCCACTGCAGTAGAGGATATTCATAAATTTTACCGTGCATGTGAAGAGGAAAATATTTTTACCGTGCGCTGTATTTTTTGCATTTTTTTTTTTTTTTTGTGGAAGGGGACTTGCATTTTTAGTAGGGCAATAGTATAGATGTATTTTTATTGTGAATGTTGTGAAGGTATTTCAATGAAGTTGGGGCTGGAGTGGGCTGTTTCTTTTTTTGTGCAATTATTTTATGTATTATTTATATGTAGTGTAAATGTATATAAGAGAAAATATAGGAGGAAGACGACGGGGAAAGGGAACAGGGTCATGGATTCAGGTTGGATATTTTTTAGAAGCGAAAAAACCGTCGAGCCATCAGTCTCAAGCTTTAAGTCGTACGCTTATTCTTAAATAACACTGATCGCGTTTATAGAGACAACGATCGACATGAGTGATCCGGAGCGCTTTTTGTGTTCAAATCTTTCATTCATTCATTCATTTTCAATGGCTGTTCTTCCATTAGTTGGATCAAGGGTATAGGATGCCTATGTGGGCCCTAAGTGGCTCCCGATCTTCCGCCACCGACTCTAGATCATCAGGGGCAATCCCCATACGGGCCGAGGAGAGATTTCGGACTTGATGTAACCCTCGCATCCTGGGTCTTCCTAGAGGACGCCTGCCTGATGGCACGGATTCCATAGCACGTCTTGGGATCCGAGTTCGAAGCATGCGTTTAGCGTGACCAAACCATCGAGGTATGGACCGCTCCGGAGAAGTAGCTGCTCGACATTCAGTTCCTCACGTTTTCTGGTGTTCCGTATACGATCTCTGCGAATCAGACCATCAATTCAACGAAGGAATCTCATTTCGGCAGCTAGTATTCGCGATCTTATTCTTTCGGGTATTACCCAAATTTCATAACCATAGGTAAGAGTAGGAACGAACACCGAATTAAGGACCGACAACTTAGCTTTGACACTAAGTTCGATCCTCCTGATAACAGAATGGCCTAGTTGTCTCAGAATTGATCCAGCCTGACCAATTCTACAGGAAAACTAAGCATTGCTCCTTTCAATACTCGTGAATAAGACCCCGAGATACTTAAACTTATCCACCTGCTTCAATGGGACTCCACTAACATTGAACAGGCGTTCTGGAGACCACCATTACCTCAGATTTGTTCACATTCACCTTCATCCCAATTTCAACACATACGGCTACAATCCTATCGAGTGCGCCCTGAAGTTCCGTCTGGGAGGCCCGAAGAATGACCAAGTCATCAGCGAAGGGCAAATGACTTATTCTTAGGGCTCCAAATTGAAATCGTTCTTCGTCAAGGCTGCGCTGTATCATCCAGTCCATAAAAGTAATAAAAATGAGAGGAGACAAAACACACCCCTGACGAAGTCCAACGCCCACGTTGAAAGGTATTGATTTAACGCCGTTTACCCGAACGCAGCTTATACAGTTTCTGTAAAGAGATTGAATCGCTCTGAGAAGTGAACCCTCAATTCCATACTCCTGCAGTACACTTCAGAGTTTACCTCGAGGGACTCGGTCCTGACTGTGAGTTCTCCAAGTGTCAAGTAGAGCGTAGCTCTTGTAATTGCGTGCTGAAAATCCTACTTTACTTTGCTTTGCTGAGATCGAAGCTAACAAAAACAAGACTATAGACGGATTTCGATTTTCGCTTTGTCACTTTGTGCCATTTTTCCCTGGACGACAAGGAGGTGAAGATTGGTCTATCAAAACCAAGAAGTGACACTTCTTCTTCCTTGAGTCGGTGGTTAGTGTGGTGTTTGGCTAGATGACGCTGTACAAACAATACCTATACAATTTCGAAGTTAGTCTGAGGATTTGAAGCCACATCACGGTAAAACGACCCATCCAATTCACATGGACTTCTTATTTAAACACAATCGGCCGACTTGTTCAGAAGTTATACGGGAAGTTGTCACTTTTTCCATGCTAAATGCGATATAAACTTATACGAACTTCATACCCATGGAAACTTTACAGCTCTAAATGTCAGCTCACAGGACGTGCCTCTTATTGGGATGTTTTCTGACTGATTGCAATCGTATGTCACCAAGTGTCGAAAGCGTGTCGCGTTGTTTTTGTTTATTTTTTTTTCTTCGACGTAGAGCTGTAAATAAATCTAGGTCAGCCTTGTAGGTCTTAACAAAAGGGTCAAGCTTATTCATATATTTTCTTAGGTAACTGTTTTCGAACTAAAAATCCTTTCGAGTTATTGTTTTTGAGAGAATACGTTTTTAACAATAACTCGTAGACACAGCCTTTGGTAGGAATGATAGCTATATCGAACTACACCACTAATAATTCATCAGACTTCTTTGAAGCGATTTTTTGTTTCCTTTCTTCACTGAACTTGCGCAACAGAACGACACATTTTAGGAAAATTTCATCGAATCTCTGTCACCCCAATGTTTGTATACTTAGCAGCGATTATTTAGAGCCGTCTATAGAGCTTCGAAAATATAAATTCGCTTAATTCAACGATAAAAATCCATACTTTACAAAGTGCTTAAAATTTATATATTGAATACAAAGTTGCATCCGTAAGAACACCCATCACTCGAGAACGGATCGTCCAATTTGAGCTATCTTTTCTTTGTTGTGTCTGTCTCCGTCTGAGGAAGGTTTATACGTCGAGAAAATTGGAAAACTTTAAAAGGAAATTGAAAAATTTATAAAAATTAATTTTCCATATATTTTTTACTGGGATTTTTTGTTAATTTTAATCGCAATATACAAAGAGATCGTGTTTGTCGAAAATGGAAAATTCTACATGAATTTATGTGATGTGCAGCATCTATAGGAGCAGGCGTAAAATCGACTCGACCAAAACGGTAATTCCGTGGCGACGGCGAAAATTGGCCTGTCGCGATAGGTGGCGCTGTTCTGTTTTTCTAAACCACCCGATTTCAATGAGATTTTGTAGGTGTGTATGGTTAGTTGCAACTTGGAAGATAGGGTAGGTTTGGAACCAATAGGTGGCGCTGTTGTCGATCTTCTAAGCCACTCAACCGATTTCAATGAGATTTTGTAGGTGTGTATGGTTGGTTGCATCTTGGAAGATAGGGTAGGCTTGGACCCAATAGATGGCGCTGTTGTCGATCTCCGATACTATTCAACTGATTTCAATGAAATTTTGTGGATCTACCTGTATGGTTGTAGTTTGAAAGATAAGAAATAAATATTTTTTCAATTCATTTAACTTAGTTCTTAAAGTAAAGACTTATATGGGCACACTAGCCCTGGCAGTGAACTGATAAAGCTTGGTCTTACACAGACTCTAGACTACTGAATCAGTTGTATCAAGGGCGAAGCCGGGCGGGAACAGCTAGTTAAGTATAATTGAACTTTTGTGAACTTTCAAATCGGAGGGAAAATCTTGCATAAGATACTGTTTTTTTACGAAGCACGTCAGATTCTTACTGGCTAAAATTGCCATGCTCCTTGCCCTTTTTCTGAAGGGCTGCTTTCTTTCATCTTTGCTATGAACATTTCATTCTGAATAAACTTTGAAATCTGTTTGTATTGACAATTTCAATTTTCCTTTTAAACAATTTAAGTTTCCAGAGGTTTTCGATATTTCCCCCTTTTTTTCTTCCTCGTTTTTTCCCTTTATCATTATAAAAACGATAAAATTGGCGCTTTTTCCTTGAATATGAAATCACTGCTCCAAACTCTAGCTCTATAGCAAAAAAAAGAAAAAAAAAAAAAACCCCCAAACCCAATCATACAGGACACTTTAGATTGCATGTCAGGCACGTCCTTCATTACTCTCAATTTATTCGCCTTTCATTAGTTTGCTGCTGCTGCTGCAGCCCGCGATGGACTAAATAAATTTCACACTCAAAATCACAGTTTATTCGTACAACAAATGACCTTGTTACACAAAATTACAAAAAGAAATCATCCCCGCCCCAGCCCTATGGCGTGCAATTTTCTTCTCAAAAGACACAAACTCACTGCAAAGGCACTATATATACAGATACACGAGGACAGAGGAGTTCACACGAAAAATCCCAGCTTAGAGATACCAGATAGTAGATGCGACAAATAATTTAATGAAAACGAAGCGAACGTAAATAAAATATAAAAATGCAACCATGGCCGCATCCTCTACCAGAAATGCATATAGCAACCAGAAAGAGCATACAGCTCAAAAAAAAAAAGGACGAAAACTAAAACTGCAGGCTACTTTATCACAGGGACTCGTGTCAGCTCACTGCTGCCTCTGGCATAATATTGTGTCTAACGAATGCTGTGCACCAACTCCGACTCAACGACCCCCATCCCCAGCGAGACCACCCGACACTTTTATTTCTTAACAACTTGACGTCCAAAGTTGATCTGTGCAAACAGGGAAAAAAATAGAAAGAAAAACCAACCCACTCCCACACCCGTATGCGTATACCAACACCGATGACGACCGACGACTTGAAGTGCAAACGTCGCCAAGTAAAACGGGGGAGTAGGTGGTGCACGTGTATAGGGGCGAGCATATGTAGGAAGCACACAAAAAGGTTATTTCCAATCGATGATGCATTGCACACTTACCTACCCCAGTTAAGAAGGCCGATGAACTTTTATTATATGATGGGCTTACGAGCCATTAGGAAGTGGCGCTAATTCTAGCGCGGAATATATATTTCTCCCCCACCACTTCACCGTTTCAGTACCAACAAGGACTCGTTTAAGTTCGCATTTATCAAAGAAACTCAAAACTCAATACCTCGACCAATTTGTCAAGGACTATGCAGCGACTATCGGGGATGTATTTACATTTATATTTTTAAGTTGAAGTTCCCTCTTTTTGTAACCGGTTATTTATGCGAAGGACTCGTTGTAGGTGACCTCCTTTGATCCTGTGCTGAAGTTAAGTAGTGAATGGCAAAACTGATTGGCATCAATTATTTATATTTACGGAAGTTAAGTGAAGTCAGCACTAAGCTGCGCTAAGTTACTGGAACAGCGGTGGAGGTAGGGCCAATCGATAAGTTCTTACAAAACGAGGTTTTTCTCCTTCTCCGCTTGTCGCAAGGAGAGGAAACTGCGGGTAATTATGGTTGTATATTATTGTATGAGGGAAAAAAGTGTGCGTGCCTGGAAAGTCGGTTTTTCTATGTTCCTTTTTTTTTTTTTTTGATTGCCATCTGTATGTTTGTGTGCTGAATAAATGATGTGTCTGGGAAATATCCTCGCAGGAATCGTCCTTGAAAGTTATTTCTTGTAAACTTTATTTTCCATTGTGAATTGTTGTGTACAAAGTTCCTCTTTGTTTCTAATTAAATGTTTTATTCGGCGAAATTTTTGGAGACGTTTGATGGATTTTTTTTAATTCATTGTACTTCTTGCTGCTGCTGATAAGGACTAGGTATCACTCGGGGAAATTCCTTTACCTAGGTTCTTTAGAATTTGATTTTGTTTGCATCAGTTTTTCTAATTATAAACTTCTGGGAATAACCTCAGTTTGCCATCTCCCTTTTGTGTGGGTACAAGAAAATGTTGGTATGGTGAGTTTTGTTTTTTTTTTTTTTTTGTTTTTGGGTAAGTTAAAAATTATTTTCCGTTTTTGCAAGGACTCTCTTGGTTTCGTAGTTATTTTGCAAAGGGAAGACATAATGGCAAAATGTTGGTAGTAGCTACTTTGGAAAATTAACTTTACAGGTAGTTTGTGCAGTCTGAAAGAAAACAAGGCTCGGTGTTGGGTTGTTGAATGGGATAGAAAAGGGAGTCAAGTGCTTGATGGTATTTTTCGAACTGGAAAACTTTTGTAAGGGAATTCCTTCTTTTTTTTGCAGAATGTCTTGGGGTAACTACCTGTATGGAAACGATGGGACGAAGAAGTGGTGTTGCGAGGGAACAGCTAACACAGGTTTGACTATTCACATTTTCCAAGTGGGTATGGTCTTTGAAAATTTTCCAGCCCGAAGATATTACCCCGTATTAACAAGTTTGTTGGTGTTTTGTGAATGGAAAACATCGAACTCAACGAATTTAAATCTCTGCTCAAATATTCAAAAATTCCTTAGAAATTTTAAGCAGGCAATCGTAAAAAAGCCATCTCAATGGTTGTGCGATTTTTCCAGTCCGAAGATATTGCCCCGTATTAACAAGTTTGTTGGTGGTTCCTGAATGGAAAGCATCGAACTCAACGAATTTAAATCTCTGCTCAAATACTCAAATATTATTTACAACTGTGTATGTCTTTCAAGACCGCCACCTAACCTAGCCTAACTTGGGTTCACAGCTAAGAGTATTTATAACTAAGACTTTCTTCAGCTTACTGGAGCTGAAGGCTGTGTTGTTTAAGGCTGTCTTTCCAATTTTTAGGTCATCAAATGCATTTTGTAAAAGAAGGTACTAGATGTCCAGTTACAGCAAAGCTTCAATAAATACAAGATGAAACTATTATGACTTCATCTTTGTAAACTTGATGTTGATGGTTCATACTGTCTGCCACCGGAGTCTTGGTCGCAATCAACCTTTACAATCCTCAAAAAGCGGATTGACTATGGTTCTACTGAAAGGTTCACTCTTTACAGCCTTGACATGAGCTTTTAACTGTTCTGTAGATCTTTCGAACCTTATTCTCGAAGTTCTACTTCAACTCTAATTTCTATTGAGCCTTGGGTGTTTTTTTTTTTTGCATTCTTATCGTCTCCGTAGCCCCTGGTTACAGCTTGCAAGTTATGGCGATTGCGGTCGCTGGCAGTCGACATCGAAGTATGGGTTTTCTTAAGAGTGGTCGTCTTGGAACCCCTGACAAAAATTCTCCGACTCTTCCCTATGTAAATTTGATGGCGCCTTATACTTCTTGATAGGTCTTCTTTAAAGCTAGTTGTCGCGGTTGAGATGTCGCCTTAAAAACGGAACACTTATTTAGTTATTTTCTTCCCGCATCCCATTGCAAGTCGACTAATTTCGTCCTTTTGGCGTCCTGTTCCGGATGTGGTGTCAAGTAGACTATTCTGCCTTATGACTGTACATCGAAGATCTTCTTAACAAATTCTTAGCCACTACTGTACCACTATAGCCATTCCCTGCTGAAAACGCCACCACCTCCCAGACAGTGTTCCATTTTACCATCCGAATTTAATAAAGAACCTGCATTAAAGTTAATTTCTTCGTAAGGAACTAAGACCCCTCCCAGCAGTGTTGAAACCAGTTGAAAACATCTGAGTCTTTTCTTAACACACAACTTATTGTGGTCGGCGGAGCTCACCTTGAAATATTTCCGGTGAAATGAACCAACTAATGCGTGTTAAGTAAGAAACTGCTTCGCAGGAAACCTTTCGCCTTACGCGAAAAGGAAACACGAATTTAATTAGAACGATGAGAGCACTTTCCTCCCAGTTACCATCATCATCGTTTCGTTTCGGTGTATATACCTACACCTCTTCCATGTGTTGTTACTCCTCAAGGAGTCATACCAAAGTGATAAAAAAAAAAAAAAAAAAAAACACCCCCGACATACAGAAACGGTAACGAAGACTTAGCTGGATGGGTTTGGTACGCGGCAAAGTCAAAACATTACGCAGGGTCCAACGTACAAAAACTTTCCGCCTTAATACAAATTTCCTTTAAGAAAATCCATAGTCTCCTTGCACCATCTCCGCCAGGATAGGTTTTTTTTCATCATAATTTTCTCCGTCCTTCACTTTTTTTTGCGACTGTTTGTCTCCTGTGCCTTCTTCGTCATTTTAGCGTGCTATTGAAGGTCTTTTTTTGATTATGACATTTCGTCCTTTTTTTCCTGATGGTCTCCTTCAAGGTGGTACAGCCATTGAAAAAGGTGCGAAATTTTACTTTCAGATGTTGAAACAGACGGAAAAGTTAATTTTGTTAATTAATTTACGACCCCTTCCCGAGGGATTCCAAATCCGCTGACTGGCATTACCTTTCGAGTGCTTAATAATCCTTCCTTGAACATAGGTATGGGTAATTGTCAGCCATCAGGAACAGCAGTTCTGCACAACACACGAGACACAACTGGGCACATACGAGCGTAATATAAGGCCATCGTATATATCTGTACCGGCGGCGAAGAGGGGGCGGACACAAAGGATTACAAACTGCCGTCGGTGGTCGTTCGTAAGCCGTTGTTTTGTGCAGTTATTTGCTAGGTGCAAGGATACATTCGTAGCTCCAAAGCAATGACCTACATAGGAATTCATTTTATAGCTGACGCCGCCGTCGACAACACGTAGGATAAGGAAGGCGAGGGCGCGGGGGTATCTGAGAGTGTTTTATGCGATGTCGATTCATCAGGAACGCTTTGCTTGGCTCCTTTTTGTTTGGGATAGTGAGAAGTGAAACTTAAGTGGTTTAGCCTTGCGTGGCAAATATGGGCTGCATGGATATGAAGGTATCGACTGTGTGGTGTAACGCTGATTACAGTTGTACAATGAAGCGGAGGTGTTTATTTTGTTGCGCTAGTCCTTAGTCTATGATTGGAGAATTGGCTGTTGCATGATTCAACAGAAAAGGCTAAAGGGTAATCGAGTTGTTCGATGATGAATCGCATGCTGAGAAGTGACGTTGGTAGATTTGATTTCCGTGCATGATATGTATGCAAGTGGCAGAGTGGTCGTTGAATGTCTTATGCTTAGTAGGGGGGGAAGGGTTGCCCTTCTACCACTCGCGCGATTGGAAAGAAATTGATTTCTTCTGAAAATACGATGTTTGAACTCCAATATGATCGATTTAATTTTTCTATTTTATTAAAGCAGGACAAGTCCGCGCGTTAAAAGAAAAGGGTAGTTGGTGCTACTTCAGGAAAAATACAAAAAAATGAAAACAAGAAATGTTCCAGGACAACAAGACCTGATCAAAGACCTGCAATGAAAAACTTTCTTAGAGTCACATTTGGATAGAGAAAATTCTTCGACTTCGATCGGAACAACCCCAAGATGCGTAATAAACTATTGGACGATGAAATCCAAGATTTGTCTTTTCCAAGCCAAAATGAAGTGAGGATATAAATATGTAAACTCAAGTCGAACAAGGCTGCTGGAACAGATGACCATTTGTCAACGATTGATCCTACCATGGTTATGATTTAAGCCCGGTAAGACCGCAAATATTAACTCTACGATAGATTCTAGAATAACGCATGATATCTGGATCGATACCCAACAACTTTTAATCGAATTTAAAGTCGCTTACAATAGCACTTCGTGAGACGATAGAAAGCGTAACGCTATCGATCTGACGCCTTGATGTTTTAATTATTGTGGAAAGCTTTCGGCGCCAAAATTCGGGACAGGGTGATTAGTTTTTCATTTCGATTTCAATGAGAAACCAGCTGTTCTAATTATTATGCCTCATTTGGCATCATAAAGTTGTTCGGAAGGCATCAAAAGTTAAAGAATTCAAAGCCTCTGAAGCTCCGAATGAAAGCCAATAACAGGTGGAAGACACCAACAACCTGTGAAGTATCAAGGAAGCTTTGGCCTGAATATGACAAAAGCCGGACCAACAAACTCTTGAAGTTTGACAGATCATCACTGTCTAAGTTGGTTGGTGCTCTGACAGGTCATAACTTCCTAAGAAACCACACAATGAAATTAAACCTCATAGACGACGACATCTGCAGAGGCTGCGGTGATGAGGAGACGCATGAGGACACACCTCACTTCATCTGTCACTGGCCGAGCCTCTGTCACTTGCGAAATAGAACACTTGTAAGATATTACTTCCAAGACATTCAAGAACTCTCAAATATCTCACTCTTTAATCTTCACAGGTTTCTGAGGACATCAAGATGGCTGGACAACATCGAATAAGGAGAAGGAAACGAGGCCAAAATACAACGCGACTGAACCCCACAAATAAAGGGTATCACAATGGGTCCACAAGGACCTGAGTGTGGCGAAGCGAGGGTCACCCGCTTCATCAGCCCAAAAACCTAACCTAACCTAAGCCTCTGAAGCTGGAAATGTAAAAAAAAAAATGTAAAAAAGACATTTTATGTTAACGAGGATTTTCCATTTGCTGTGACGTATTTGCGCTGAGTAGGGGAAAATGCAAATCCCTAGTGGCGGAATCTTTAATACCAGGCAACGTCGCTCAAATGTTTTCTCTGCTAATTATGTCCCATGGGTAAGTTGACGCACAGGGAGCGTGGTAAATGTAAACAAAAATGGCTCAGTCACCGGTCTTTTGGTCCTTTGGCGACCGTATTTGATTTCAGCGGGGACTGTCTGCCTCTTGAAAGTAATTTTTCATCATCAGTCACTTCGGAAAGTTTCTTAAAAAGTTCTTCTTTTAATTGAGATTTATTGCTGAAGTTCTAACTGAAAGTTACAATTCCTTCTCACAAACGTGGATTTTGGGTTTGCTTTTTTAAATTAATACAAAATGGAAATCGTATTTTGTATATTAATTTTGAAAAGCAAACTGTTTGTGAGAAGCAACCTGAATTGAAGCAATCGTCCTTCAACTAATAGCTTGTAGGACTGTGTTTCATGGATCGTTATATTCGGTGTGGGAATGATTTAAGAAGTAGGTATCCGTCTAGGACTCTTTGTAGATGGCTAAGGCAATAATCCTTATGTGTATTTTGTTAGCACTTACTCCTTCATCTACAAATTCGTTCTGACGAAAACAATGATAACACCTCACAACTTTGGCCTACAGACTGTACTTTTGCTCAAGACCTGTGCATACATTTTATAAGCTGGAACGGAGTAGCTTTATCCCCTCAGATCTCAAAACATTCCGATTTTCCAGGTCTCCCTGGGTATACCGACTAATGTTGTGACTACTTACCACATTGTGAGAGTTCTACCTTCCTACCACGTTTTGCTTTAGTTCAATTATGTATCCCAACACAATAACAAGAACAAGACAAGTCATTTGGTATGTAATCATAGGTAACTGACAGACTTCCGAACAAACTGTCAAGTGTTACATTACTCCAGAGTAAAGAATTTCACACATTATACCTCCTGACCCTATAAAATATTAATTAACATGCTACAGACACTTACCCAGCCCAGCACACATCAGGGTTGAAAGTCATTTGTCTAATGCGTTCAGCCATCAATATTCGTATCGTCCTTCTTCTCCATCATGTAATACAGGCAATTCATTCATTTTTTTTTCTTGTTCTTCAACAATCATCAAAGCAGCAGGACGCACAGAACCAACTGAGATAGTCCGCAAAAAGATAACGACCATCAATTTAAAGCACTACACTGAAAAAAAAAGGTACACCATAGTAGTGAAAAAGTTCATCAATGTGATGAAAAAATCAACAATTTTAGTCCAGTGAACTTTTTCATTAGTTTGATGAAACCGATTTCGTCAATATGATGTTGTTCATCATTCATCAACTTTGTTCATCAATATTATGAAAAATTCATCAATATGATGAACCCAAATTCCCCTTTAATTTCATAATGTGATGAATGTATTCATTATATTGACAAATTTGTTCATCAATATGATGCACACTTTCTGTGCTGTCAAATTTGTTTTCATGTAGTTGTAAGATTATTCACACAAATAAAAACATGAAATAAAAATACTGACACCAATATAAATCGTAAAGATATAGCCTTCCCACTTTCATGGGGATGCTAAAATACTTAAACGAGCATAATGTCATGAAAATGGTAATGGTAATATTATGTGAATTTAACTATTGAATTTCTTCGCATCCGAAAGGAAAATATTCAAACGAAAATCAGTTTCACCACGAAAGTCAATAAAGTGTAGTGGCAAAAACTCACGCGCTCAAGAAATATTGAAGATTTATAAAAATAAATTTTATTTCTGAGTTACTTTTATCACTCCTGGGACCATTTTTTTTTTTTTTTCATAATGGATCCCAATGAGAATCAGAGAACGGCCATTTGCCTGCCATATGCATAGAGTTACAGGGTGCATGTGCATACATTTGTGTTTGAAATGTGTTTTTGCGTTTTTTGTTATTTAGTTATAATTTTATTGATCCATTCTGTTGAATTTTATAATGTTGAGGCGTGAGAGAACAATGTACGAGAAAAGTTTGGTTAAATAACAATATTACATTGATTTTGAAAATATTTTTAAAAAGTAAATATTTATTTACATTTATGTGTGTAATGAAATCACAACGTTATAATTATATAGCGAGCTCTTTTTTTTACCAAAGGAAAATCGTTGTAGAAAATTCATGATAATTGTAGTTTTATTTTAATGACATATTTATTTAACGTCAAAAATCGACCCTACTGCTAAGTTTCCACCGGAGAATAACTGCGAGATTTAGAAAAATTTCCGTAAATCCCGCATAAATCTCGGAATTTATCATACGAAAGTAATCTCATAAAAAGGGAGATTAGAAATAAAACAAACACACTTTTCACAGCTCGATATGTCAAAAGTGAAAAAAAAAAAAAAAAAAAATGAAAGAAAAGACATCAAAAATGGAAAAATGTCTCTCTCATTTTCTCTCAAATGGACAGAGCCAGAGAGAATACGTCAAGTTAAAAAATAAAAAAAAAATAAATAGTTGGCGCAACAGGTCTGGAGAGACCCTAGGCCTAGCTTCTCACAACCATTCGTTTTGTGTGAGTTTTTCATTTTTGGAACGAATGGAAGGGGTCTACAGTTTTATGCCGACTCCAAACGGCTAATTAAGAAGCTCTTACAAGACATTTATACTCTCGGATGTTTGTCAGACGTTCGCGAGAGGTAGCGCAGCGGAAAAAAACCCTAAGTCGGAATTGGGTTTTTGCGGGATTCGAACCTGGGACTCCCGCATAGCAGTCCAACACACTAACCACTAAGCTACTGCGACTACAGAATACATCAAGTTAATCTTCTTTTATTTGGTGGAAACACTTTGAGATTAATTCTAAACCTCTTGTACTTAATCTTGGGATTTGTGTTCGGTGGAAACGTAGCTTAACCAACCTCTTAGAAGTATGTATACTAAAACACGTAGTTACAACACTTTTCGATATTTACGTTTTACTTTTTACAAATGAAAAAGCTATATCAAGATATCGGAAAAATACGCCACTTTGAAAATTAGACAGTCTTACTCATGATTTAGCTTTTAGAACGTCGCTATGGATTTAGAGCAAACAATTTATGTCGAAAAACGTTCGTTTACATAGTAAAATCATTGAAACGAAATCGGTTGGTCAACACCTCCCAGATATATCTATGCAACTGAATTAAAGTTATACATTAATTGCATACCTTTAATTAAGGGTAGGTAAATTGCATTCTTATTTGGGTAAATGATACGCTCCACCGAAGATATAGGTTCTAACCTAAAATTATTTATATTGGAATACATAACTGCTACCAAAATACTTTCAATTAAGTGATAATTATATAAGTTTCATTCTACTGATAACATAATACATACTTAAACTATATTAATGTAATTAAGCTATCTATGCAACATTTATAACATTTTATATAATGTGAATTATCGAAATTAGACTATAGCTTTTTTATATTTCCACCATTTTTACACTAATATTGAATTTTTCACACTTCATTAATTGTTTTAAATTTTTATATACTGCAGTTTATTTAGCAAAACCAGTCGCTCGTAGTAAAAGCAAAAATAAAAAAGTTTGTTAATCGGCAAGCAATTGTCAGTACATTGTTTAAAATGCAAATGGATACTTTTGGGGGAACATTAATTAAAAGATAAACATAATTATATGATAAAATTTCTAAATCACATGTATCGAATCTTTTAAGATATTCATCGTTCATCGTAAGACCATTCACAATTTACTTCTATGACACCCTGTGTAGATACTTTACGCTTGATGAGCAATGGCTGTTTTTTGACGAACGCTGTCATCAATATAATAAAAGCCGTCATCAAAACGATGAACGTCGTTATCAATATGATAAAAATTCAAAACTTGGCAATCGTACTTGAATATGATGATTCCATTCATCAATAAGACGAATAAATCATCAACTGAATGAACAAATGACTAAATTCATCAAAATAAGTGTTTTCGTCATATTGATGAAATGTTTTGATGAAATAATGAACGTAGTTCATAGAAACATACGCTTAATTCTCTTCAGAATCCTGTTGAAAAAATTGATGAATTCATTTTCATCATATTGAAAAACTGTTCATCAATTGTCAAAAAGTTTTCATGAATTTGTTCATCATATTTATGAAAATTACATCATATCAATGAATATCATGTTGATGAACGCCATTCATCAATACGACGCCGACTTTTTTTTTCAGTGTACAAGGACGAAATAAAAACACAAAGAGCACTCGCACTCGCACTTGGAAATTGATACTTAAAGAAGACTTAATAATAAATCAACATCCCGGGGAGTTTGTCAAGTCAACCGTCCTCCAACACATACACCAAATATATGTACAACTAAAAAAAAATCCAATAACGCCAGCGAAGCGTTTTTCCACATAATTCATGTGTCAAAACAATTTCTGCGATGTTCTTTTTTCTCTGATAGTGCTCTCAGAATTTATGTGGACATTCCTGGCATAGGACAGCTTTACCAAAACAATTATTTACGAAAAGGTCAATTTTCCCAAAGCCTCATCAGTAGCCAACATCAACCACACCTTGAGCTACACAATTTATACATACGTACATATTTGAAGAATGCAAACTTCTAATGATAACAAAACGACGTGCACCTGTTTCAACAAATCCCTTGTTCTCCAATTTGCATAGATAAGCAGAAGGCAGAAGCTATATATATCTATAGTGGAACAATTTCGGGTGTTACATCTGTAACTCTCCACGGTACCGTGTTCACTGTTTGTGTTGTCCTGTTTACCTGTTTACACGCGTAACAACTTTGTTTACTTGCCTGCCATATTCGAAAGTGCTTAGGTGCCAATTTATGATAACCCAACAGTTTTCTGATGTTTTGCTAGCAAACTTTACGACATTGTATACGGTTGGTATAACTTACCTGCCCTCAGGGGCCATCATGGAAAAGAAAAAAATTAAAACTTCCGACAAAATTTCATTCAAAAGTTGCGCCGTACTTGGTGTGAATCTGCTCAAAGTACCTTAGAAGTTTCTCACTTTTGTATTCTTCTTAGAGCAGAAACTAAACACAAACTTACCCGCAACTTGGATCATTTTGTGTATCCTATTTCATAGTAAAATATCTACCACTGTAGCGGGAGAATAAATATCAAAATGGAGGTATTACTAAATTACAACCCCATCAGGCACTGCACAAATATCGTTCTAGGGCAACTTGTTAATCGTGGTATAGGGTTGCCATGTATGCGGGGTTGTTTCGCCTTTATTTGGTTTATGAGAAGGGTGTTCAAGTCAGACAACTATTCATGTCGTCCTCTAGGAATATTCCTATCAAGTTGTGCATTACCGCACTTAAAAACCACTTCTATTGTCCACAAAACTCATATAAAATTTGCTATTGTGAACTATAAAAAATCTAAAATCGAGTCTCACAGCCCCACTCAACCTAACCTACCCCTCCATTTTATTTATTGCTCTAGGAAATATTGTTCCTAACTGATAATCATTTTTAAGCTTCACCCAAAATATTTCTTAGGTCACAATGGGAGATTTTATATGGAAAATTCCATTGTGAGTTCGTAAAAACTTCAATGCTAGCTAAATATAATTGAAGCGTTTAGAAGATGAAGGTCCTAAGTGACATTTTTGGCTTTTTTCTTACGGATGAAGGTCCTATGTGAAATTAAGCCCTTCATCTTCTAAACGCTTTAATTAGTTGTAAGTAAAGACCTGAAATCCTACTCAGTTTTCAAGGTAAATCATATAAAAAGTTCTTAAAAAATAAATAAATAGCTGGCGCAACCGGTCCGTAGGCATAGCTAGGCATAGCTTCTCACAACCATTCGTTTTGTGTGAGTTTTTTTTTTTTTTTTTTAATTTTTGGAACGAAAGGAAGGAATCTACAATTTAACGCCGATTCCAAACGGCCAATTGAGAAGCTCCTTTCAAGGCAGTTATACTCTCGGATATTTGGCAGACGTTCGCGAGAGGTGGCGCAGTTAAAAAAACCCTAAGCTGGAGTTTGGATTTTTGCGGGATTTGAAACTGGGAGCCCTCGCTTAGTAATCCAACACAATAACCACTAAGCCACTGGGCCGGTTCTTAGGAGTTCTTAGGAAACAAATTAATTGAAGAGAAGAAAACATTTCAAAATGAGCAGTTCCGATAAATACTTCAGAATGTACTTCATCTGTCAAAATTTCGCGCACCCATTTAATGGGCACGTTCGGATACCTAGCTGATATAAAATGTTAACTAAATTTCTCTTGAACTTGGTATCTGACGCTTTAACTATTCAACTAGAATTGATTTTACATTCTCGCGGTTTATTTTGAAATATTATCAGTTGACATATGACATATGCAGGTAGAATTTTCTCAACTACATTTGTGGGCTACTCCATAAAGATCAATTGAAAAAGCTATTCACGTGATAAAATAAAAACTGCTGTCAGCTGTCAGATGTTCTAAACTACATATGACAACGTCCAAAATGGTTAAGAATATTTTCTCAAGCTAAATTTTGACAGATCGCTGTGTTCCATTGCGTTTTTTTGTTGGGAAAATTAAGCAAGGTTAAGTTTGTTTTTTAATAAATACCTCCACGAAAAGTAGGTACCAAGTATTTAAAATGCTTGAAATTAGAGAGAATTGCATTTTTCAACGAGGTTATTTTCAAAGAAAAGCTGTTTTCTGTGACACTTTTCCACAGGGCACTTTATGTCAAAATTAAGCTTGGATTTTAGCTAATGTTGTTGCAAAAAGTTGGAGAGCAGATAAAATTTAGTTTAGCTCGGACAGCGTACTCAGCTTTCAATCGCAAAACTCACCAGTAAGCGGTTAGCCCTCGCATTTTATGCACTGTATGCTGGATTGGACGGACGAAAAGTCGAACCTGTTTGTCAGACGTCAGACCTTGTGCATTGGCTTATGCGTTTCCCAAAAAGAAGTTAAAAAGTCTCATATGGCAGGGGTTCGTCTTGGGTAAGTAGTTCTACAGTAATACCCGAATTGTTGCGTCGCGTCGGCTAAAATTCTCCGCGCATTTTTCCGAAGAACGCAATTACGAGAATCCCGCCTAAGTGCGTTGTCGACGCAATAACGAATACCCCGCAATGAAGCATTTTTATTAGCAAGTTCTTGTTCATATATGCGGCACAATTACGATAGGTACTTTGTTTATTTTGACGCACTCTGAACAAATGTCATGTCAATTTGACACTTGTCTTGAGAACTGTCCCTGATTTTATTAAAGCTCGAAAAGTTTTCAATGCTTTTGTCAGGTGTGTGCTGACAACCGGAAGATTTTGTATGAAGTCTTACATGAAGCTTTACTTTAAGTAGCGCAAACAAACGGTTTACGCATTCAAGCGGCACTCATTTAAACGGTAAAAGTTCTGTACATTTTTTATGGAATGCTTTATTTGCTCACTTTTAGAATGAATTAAACGAGGAACGCAATTAAGCGAGGGTCACTTATCCGGGTATCACTGTAATTAGTTCGGTTATGTTATTACCGATGCGTTAAGACGTCATATCCCTACGTACCTCAGTCGTGCCTTGCGTTGATTGCAAAGTCGTCAATCTAATTCCGCGATACCAATAAGTGTCCAGGTTAAATTTTTCAAACTCAACAATGACGAAATTTTCCATACAAAAATGCATATTGTGACCTACAAAATATATAAAGTGAAGGTTAAAAATGATTATTAGTACCTAGGGCCCATTGACTTCTTACTGACCCAAAGACAACCATTTTCTTTCTGCGTTAAAGCCTATCAACTCTTTTTTTTTTTTTAAATACCCAATTCATCTGTCACATGGCAGCCCTCGTACAACGCCACTTTATTAGCCAACTACTCGCTATGGGCAAATCTGCACTCTGAGCCTCCGTGGCGTCGCAAACAACATGTCCGACGATAATATTAATTGTGTTATAAATTTCAGACCCAAGATCCGGTAGGTCTATTAAACATCGTCCAACAAATGAGTTCTCCCTTCGGCTTTGTCGGATGGACTTCAACTATTACTCTATACTGCCATTATAGCTTTTCCCATAGTCCTCCGACTCGGGTCTAATGAAATCTTCATGTGTACAGATGTTAACATTGTCACCAGCATTCAGCAAACACCAACAGCCAGCAAGACAAATCGTGAATTGTTAATTATTTTAATAAGGCGACAGCCGAACACATTGTAGCAGCTATGTATGTAAATGTGGTGGTTAGACGGCTTTGCCATTAACCAAAATAAGCTGCAGTACATCATACATATGTTAAAAGCCCTAAATCTCCTCGAAATTCTCACATGCCAGGGTAGATTACGAGCAGAGTTGGTGGCGCTGTATTAATTTATATAGATTGGTTGCAGCATCATGCTGATGGCGTGAAAAGTTCTCCATTTAACGTGCTTGTTTGGGAATAGCATTATTCATGATTAATTACGTGTCTTCTAGCCTTGGTCACTACCGCCGTCGCACCGAGTGCAGTCCTCCCTTAATCTTTGAGAATGATGTTGTATAGAGCTAGGTAGGTGTTGGCCAGGCTTATATACCTTAATGGCAACCATTTGGATTATGGCAGCAGCATTGGACTGGGAGGGGGGGGTTGTACATTGTAGGTACTGTGTGTGCAGATGTTAATTCTTGGTATATGCTTTCAGCAAGGATTACTCTGGGTGCTGGAAGATATGATTTATGCAGAGCACAACATAGTAAAAACAATTAATCTGTGTATGGGAGGACATAATATAAGGAACTTTAAACGACAGTCCTAATTGCGATGTCCTTTTGCAGTTATACCTAGTTAACGTATGAGATGCGAGCTGGCTTATTTAAAGTGTGAAGGCTTAGTACCTATATGATTGGTATAACTATAAGATGTGTGATCTGGATTTTGCGAGGAATCGATTTTAAGGAGTTTAAGAGTTTGAAGTTGATTCCCTTCTTTTGCGTAGTAATAGGTAATCGGCCCTAGCGAGGTATCCGTCGGAACGGAAAATTCTCCGTATCGCATAGGTACTCTTTCGGAAGCTCAAATTCCATTTGAGTTGTCCGACTTCGGACGAGAAATAAAGAATTGCGATGGCGCACTGCAAATCGTAAACATATTCCGCAACCAAATTCTGTCTTAGCGGTCGAAAATTCAAGAAAAAAATGCTCTTCATCGCATTTCAACGTTATTCGCCGATATGCGTTACAAACGTAATAAAATGTCGGGAAAATTCTCCGAACAGTTGTTCCGAAGTATACCTCGCAGCAAAAATCGTATAGAATCGGAGAATTTTCCGTTCCGACGGACATCTCGCTACGGCCGAATAACACAGAAACAAAGCTTAAACGAACAGCTCCACTGTAATTGAACAATCGTATCGCACCACGTGGGAACAACCATGGGTCAGATTCTGTAAGATTCGTGCGCACGAAGAAATTTGCTTGTGTATCTCAAGGGCAAACCATTCGTGCGCACGAAAACGTTTGATCGTTTCGCCTTACAGAATCTGACCACAGGGATCAAGCTACGTTTACCAACGACAATATCAATGCACAATGCCAATCGCCAATGCGTGTAAGTAAGAATAGCACTTGCCATCAATCGACATCCCCTATCCCCATTTCCCCACCATCGATTGGTCGCTCCCAAAAAGCTGGCGGATACGAATACTGTCCAACGACAGCTGCTAGCCACCTCACCTTCATCGACGCGACAGTGGATCCCAATTCCCAGCTCCCAACTCCGAAGTAACGTTAGTTGTGACGGAGAATCGGGCGAGAATGACGACAAACAACCTACTGATAGACTTGAGGTTGTGACGTTTGTGAGTTGGGAGCTTGTGACTTGTCCCTTGTCGCATGGAATTTGGAATATCATCATCTGCGTTTCCAAACAAGTATAGCGGTTGTTGGAAGCCGGGACCGACGACAACGAATTCAGGCCAAGTTGCATAAACGACACTTCGATAGTGGAAGGGGATACACGACGCAGTCCCATTTAAATCGTCATTGGGAGGTCTTTACGGTTATAATAAAGATATCAGTAAATATTCCGCTTTATTCTGTGGTCGTTTACTTTGGAATTTGCCGACAAGAACTTGCGGCATGAAATCAAGTCACAGCAGTAGATAATGTGACGTGGATTTGTGGTACCCAGTTGCACCATTGAAGACAGTCTTTTCGGGTTGTGAATGTGAACATTAATAAATAATGGAAGCAGATCCTACTATACGTCTTGTCCCTACAAAACAACTTGCTGTCATCGACTTGCCGGCAATAATGACCTAAATACTTTCTATTACGATCGAAGCCATTTATCTACATTTTTTGACAACTGCAGCGATACAACTGAGATCTGAGAGTTCGCGGTGTTCCTTGACTGTACAAACAACAGACGCCTCCTATCGGATTTCATTAAAGCTTTCCTCATTGCAATGCCTGCCGGAACTAACTCGATTTTGTTTTTGAACCGACCGCAAGAATTCAGGGACATTGTCCTATAATGGTTATTGATGGCTATCGGGCAGCTTAAACAGTTTTATAAATATTCAAATGATATTTTGGATAGATTCATAACTCTGGAAGATGCAATGGGGGCGCCAATCATCTGAACAATGGAAATGCTTCAGGATCGGATGGAAAACCCTTCGTATTGTGCAACTATAAGACGGGGGAGCTATTGAATGAACTAACTTCCTTGTTCCACTTATAAGACGAAAAGTTTTCTAAGCTTTTTTGTCTTCAATATATATTTAAAAAAAGTACTTTTTAAATCCCTCATACTAATAATCAAGCCCATAAAAAACCTGTTTTATTTCTGATCTTTGTATAGTTTGTTTCCCATTTATTCCGCTCTGAACCAAGAGCGCTAGTGCTTATGTTGGAACCAACTCGAAGTTTGCTACTAGCAGTTCATATAATAAGTCTACACTCTATTTGACACTTCTCAGATTCACACTATATATTCACTTAAATGGAATTGACTTGATAGCAGCTAGCTTCTGAGCCACATAGGGGAAAAGTAATAGATCATTTTGATACCTTTCCCGACGATGTTTTCATGCCACTTCTAGTAGGCTTCTTTCACCTGTATTCAGGCTCAGCAAGCGGGTTCTAGGGGTCCGATAAATCAAACCAAAAGTTGCGACATACCTGCAACAAATATACCAGTCTATACCACTTGATCAGAAGTGTTACTCGGAACTGTTTTATTGAGAACTGTCCAATATATTTTTGCTAAGAAAGATGTTCCGTAAAATTGAACTCTTTTCTGGTTTTTTTTTTTTTTTTTTTTTTTTTTTTCAAACACAATGCTGCCATCTTGCCCTAAAATCTCCGATACCAATTTTGCGAGAGTAAAATGCAGTTTCGGTATGTTGACTTTGACTTGTAGCTTTATTTTCGAATGATTACTCAGATACTTGGGGCCTACATAGTTTCCATCTTAATTTAGCTCAATAAATGTTTTGCTTCCATTTCTTGCGACTTAATGTTGTCTACGAAAATTTACAACATTTTAACAATCACTTGTAAGAATACATATCACAATCACTTGGAAGAACACAATAATTGTCAGAGTTTCGAAGATAACCTTCATCGCATTGGCATCCTACAACGCAATTCCTGGTACATATATCCACTTCTGGTTCCCAACATGAAGGTTCGCAGGCGGTACCGCAGGTGGTGTAGAACTCATTCTCTCCACAATCTGTAAAAGAAAATTTTGTCAACGAATTGCGTTAAAAAAGAAACCGATTTTTTTCTCTCTAATAACCTGCAAAACACACTGAACGTGAAGTTAATAAAAATATTGCAACGCTGATGTACAACACAGTTTTCATTTTTCCGAATTCAGTTTATTTCTGTCGCAGTTAGAAAGCGAACTAAAGCTATTTATACGCAGTACAACCGTCAATTTAGCACGAAATTCATTAGCAGTAAACTACGAATATCTAGAATTAGAATCTATTTGGAAATTAGTATTAATTATTTGAAATATTGTAAATGCATTGACGTGATTTACTTGGGACTATACAAAACAAAAAAAACGCTAAATCTGATAACGCCTTACGGAAGCCACCAATTTAGCTAACAATACCGAGATAGTACTCATGAAAATGGGGATTTTTTCGCAAGAAACTGAAACCCAAATGAGTGCAGTAAAAAATCTAAATACAGGGTGGGTCGACAATTAAAAGAAATCACAACGAAACGTCACTTGAATTGGACCCTAGTTATAGCAATACGTAAAGCCAAACCGTAAAAATTTTCTTTTGCTTTTTTGACCACTTAAACTTGATGGTTGAACTCAATCTTGATCTTAAAATGTTGCTCATGAATTATTAAATTATACACATTATCAAAAAAAAAAAAAAAAAATATGCAAAGGGCCTTTCATATTTTCTAGGAAAATATGACATTCATTTTTACGTACGAAAAACTTTTTCTGATGATCAACTTCTCAGTCAATTCCACAAAAGAAAACCACCAAATCATTCCACTGAAATATTTCATTTCTTTACTGTTCCATCTGTCAGGAATTTTTTTTTCTGATGGAATCCAATCACTCAATCAGTGGAGGTTGGTTCTTGTAATTGTTTTCGTAGGGGAACATTTTTCTGACAGATTTTTCGCTATGACTGCCTAAACGAAAAAAACTCATTTTCATACTGTTCCAACTTTTTCGGTTGCATTTTACGTATGGCTACAACTGGGGCCTTATATCGAGAAGGTTTAAAGAGTTATAAATAACATTCGTCCCACAGTCCACTATATAACCTCAAAAAAAGTCTGCAATCGGTACTAACTTTGTCAACAATTTATGAGCGCTTAAGTTCATAAAATGTACACTATACCACCAAGCACCAACACCATTTATAAGAACAAATTGTAAACAAATTAGTGTACCTATCTACAAGAATAAACGATTGCAGACTATTATACACCAACAGCGAAACCTTTGCGTGACATACCGATTAAGTGAGTCCAGATTCTAGCTTTATATCATACGCTAATGCAAAAGCAAATGCGGTAATATTAAATAAGTATGTTGTGCCAGGTTGGGCGCAGAAAAACGATTAATTACTTTGAAATTCGTATGCGAATTTGACCCTTGGAAAGCGATTTAGATAGGATCAATCTATTTGGCATGCGATATAGTTTGGAAACATAAAAACACACGGCTAATGCGGATAACATAATTACATACATCATGTACTTTAGCTGGTTAGGGGCTACTTAAAGGGAAATTGTTTGTTGCATGATATACCTAATTTATCTGTCGCACACTTGACTTGGATACTGTATAAAGTATGTCTCACAAAGCGGTCATAAGTCCACGAAGAAGCTTCAAAAATGTTGTCAAATGGACATAAGTCCATTACAAATATTTATGGAATTATGTCCCTTCTAACATATTTTGATTTTAAGGAAATGCTGTACCTGTTGTTTAAGTTAATTGAATTTAATAGCAGAGCTGCCACGCCAGAGTCTTTAGCATCCAGCGTCCATTGTAGTTTTGGCCGATTATTCATTTAAGCTTGGACGGTTTTGTGAATATTTATAAATTTTTAAAATAATGGGTGATTTTTTAGCTGGTTTGGTTTTGGCAACACTGGTTTTGACAGCTGACGTGTGTTTAGTACCTTGTGTCACTGTCAAACAGCTTCAGTTTGGTTTGCAATTTAACCATGGATCGTCTTACAAATGAACAACGCTTGCAAATTATTGAATTTTACTATCAAAATTCGTGCTCGGTTCGAAATGTTCATCGCGCGCTGCTTCCATTTTATGATCGGCATTCTCGACCTTCTGAGCAGTCTATTCGGAAGATTGTGACCAAATTTCGCACCAAATTTACTTTGTTGGACATTAAACCACCAACACGTTTACGTACTGTGCGTAGTGAAGAAAATATTGCGGCCGTATAAGCTAGTGTGACAGAAGACCGCGAAATGTCGATTCGGCGCCGTTCCCAGCAGTTAGGCCTTTGTTACAGCACTACGTGGAAAATTTTGCGGAAGGATTTGTGCGTAAAGCCTTTTAAGATACAGCTTGTGCAAGAACTAAAGCCAGCCGACCTACCACAACGCCGAATTTTTGGTGAATGGGCTCTTGGAAAGCTGGCCGAGGATCCGCTTTTTTATCGAAAAATTGTGTTCAGCGATGAGGCTCATTTTTGGTTGAATGGGTACGTAAATAAGCAAAATTGCCGCATTTGGAGTGAAGATCAGCCAGAAGCATTGCAACAGCTACCAATGCATCCCGAAAAAGCCACTGTTTGGTGCGGTTTATGGGCCGGCGGCATTATTGGGCCATATTTCTTCAAAGATGATGCGAATCGCAGCATTACTGTCAATGGTGAACGCTACCGAGCGATGATAACAAACTTTTTTTGCCCGAAATGGAAGTTCTTGACTTGCATGATATGTGGTTTCAACAAGACGGTGCCACATGCCACACAGCACGCGAAACAATGGCGCAATTGCGAGGCGAATTTGGTGAACAGTTGATTTCACGTTTCGGGCCGGTCAATTGGCCGCCTAGATCGTGCGATTTGACACCATTAGATTATTTTTTGTGGGGGTATGTCAAGGCTAATGTGTATAGGGACAAGCCCGCTTCGATTGACGCACTGGAAGCCAACATCCATGCATTCATTCGTGAGATACCGGCCGATATGTGTGAAAGAGTATGCCAAAATTGGACTCAGCGGATGGACTACCTGAGACGCAGCCGCGGTCAACATTTGCATGAAATTATCTTTAAACATTAAATTGCAAGGTTCAAACTATCGATTCAAATAAATATTTCATTAATTTTTTCGAATTTTTTGTGTTTTTTTTTTTTTTAAAGTTCTAAGCCTCTTAAAAAATCACCCGTTACAAGGTTTCCTTGTTCGTCTCTACAGGTCTCCGTTCGGGTCTTGTTGGCATGACACGTTCTTTTTACCTTTTGGTAAAACTTCCGAACATTGTTCCTGGAGTAACACCTCTCTATATCCTCGATCGCGCGCTTCTCATGCTCTCTCTTTTTTCTACGGAGAAGCCGATGTTCTTCCCTCCTTTTTTGCTCATAGAGCTGTCGAGCTGCTCTCGTCCTTCTATGCAGCGACGCTTCGTATGCACTTTGTTTTGCTGCATGTGCTTGCCGGCACTCTTCGTCAAACCAGGGGTTTCGGGGGGTGGGCTGGTGAAACCGAGCACATCAGTTGCGGCGTTTTTGATGGCTTCTTGTCGTTTCGAACGCAAAATTCTTCGAGTGATTTTTGGTCCCGTTTGCGTTGACGGGCTTTGGAGGAGAAGATTTAACAGCGAACTCTACGAGCTGTACAGCGACATCGACCTAGTCAGAAAAGTACGCATCAGTCGTCTAAGATGGCTGGGACATTTAGAGCGAATGGACACCAACGCTCCGGCCCGAAGAGTCTTCGATTCTAACCCGGAGGGACAACGCAGTAGAGGAAGACCTCGCCTTAGGTGGCGCGCGCAAGTGGAAGGGGACCTCAACCAACTTGGAGTGCGCAACTGGAGGCAGTTAGCCAGAGATCGCGCTAACTGGAGAGGCGTATTGGTTGAGGCCCAGGTCCACCCCGGACTGTAGCGCCACCTAAGTAAGTAAGTAAATAGTTTCCATATAAATTAAGCTCAATAAATGTTTTGCTTCCATTTCTTGCGACTTTATGTTGTCTACGAAAATTTACAACATTTTAACAATCACTTGTAAGAATACATATCACAATCACTTGGAAGAACACAATAATTGTCAGAGTTTCGAAGATAACCTTCATCGCATTGGCATCCTATAACGCAATTCCTGGTACATATATCCACTTCTGGTTCCCAACATGAAGGTTCGCAGGCGGTACCGCAGGTGGTGTAGAACTCATTCTCTCCACAATCTGTAAACAAAAATTTTGTCAACGAATTGCGTTAAAAGAGAAACCGATTTTTTTTTTCTCTAATTACCTGCAAAACACACTGAACGTGAAGTTAATAAAAATATTGCAACGCTGATGTACAACACAGTTTTCATTTTTCCGAATTCAGTTTATTTCTGTCGAAGTTAGAAAGCGAACTAAAGCTTTTTATACGCAGTACAACCGTCAATTTAGCACGAAATTCATTAGCAGTAAACTACGAGTATCTAGAATTAGAATCTATTTGGAAATTAGTGTTCATTATTTGAAATATTGTAAATGCATAGACGTGATTTACTTGGGACTATACAAAACAAATAAACGCTAAATCTGATAACGCCTTACGGAAGCCACCAATTTAGCTAACAATACCGAGATAGTACTCATGAAAATGGGGATTTTTTTGCAAGAAACTGAAACCGAAATGAGTGCAGTAAAAAATTTAAATACAGGGTGGGTCGACAATTAAAAGAAATCACAACGAAACGTCACTTGAATTGGACCCTAGTTATAGCAATACGTAAGGCCAAACCGTAAAAATTTTCTTTTGCTTTTTTGACCACTTAAACTTGATGGTTGAACTCAATCTTGATCTTAAAATGTTGCTCATGAATTATTAAATTATACACATTATCAAAAAAAAAAAAAAAAAAATATGCAAAGGGCCTTTCATATTTTCTAGGAAAATATGACATTCATTTTTACGTACGAAAAACTTTTTCTGATGATCAACTTCTCAGTCAATTCCACAAAAGAAAACCACCAAATCATTCCACTGAAATATTTCATTTCTTTACTGTTCCATCTGTCAGGAATTTTTTTTTCTGATGGAATCCAATCACTCAATCAGTGGAGGTTGGTTCTTGTAATTGTTTTCGTAGGGGAACATTTTTCTGACAGATTTTTCGCTATGACTGCCTAAACGAAAAAAACTCATTTTCATACTGTTCCAACTTTTTCGGTTGCATTTTACGTATGGCTACAACTGGGGCCTTATATCGAGAAGGTTTAAAGAGTTATAAATAACATTCGTCCCACAGTCCACTATATAACCTCAAAAAAAGTCTGCAATCGGTACTAACTTTGTCAACAATTTATGAGCGCTTAAGTTCATAAAATGTACACTATACCACCAAGCACCAACACCATTTATAAGAACAAATTGTAAACAAATTAGTGTACCTATCTACAAGAATAAACGATTGCAGACTATTATACACCAACAGCGAAACCTTTGCGTGACATACCGATTAAGTGAGTCCAGATTCTAGCTTTATATCATACGCTAATGCAAAAGCAAATGCGGTAATATTAAATAAGTATGTTGTGCCAGGTTGGGCGCAGAAAAACGATTAATTACTTTGAAATTCGTATGCGAATTTGACCCTTGGAAAGCGATTTAGATAGGATCAATCTATTTGGCATGCGATATAGTTTGGAAACATAAAAACACACGGCTAATGCGGATAACATAATTACATACATCATGTACTTTAGCTGGTTAGGGGCTACTTAAAGGGAAATTGTTTGTTGCATGATATACCTAATTTATCTGTCGCACACTTGACTTGGATACTGTATAAAGTATGTCTCACAAAGCGGTCATAAGTCCACGAAGAAGCTTCAAAAATGTTGTCAAATGGACATAAGTCCATTACAAATATTTATGGAATTATGTCCCTTCTAACATATTTTGATTTTAAGGAAATGCTGTACCTGTTGTTTAAGTTAATTGAATTTAATAGCAGAGCTGCCACGCCAGAGTCTTTAGCATCCAGCGTCCATTGTAGTTTTGGCCGATTATTCATTTAAGCTTGGACGGTTTTGTGAATATTTATAAATTTTTAAAATAATGGGTGATTTTTTAGCTGGTTTGGTTTTGGCAACACTGGTTTTGACAGCTGACGTGTGTTTAGTACCTTGTGTCACTGTCAAACAGCTTCAGTTTGGTTTGCAATTTAACCATGGATCGTCTTACAAATGAACAACGCTTGCAAATTATTGAATTTTACTATCAAAATTCGTGCTCGGTTCGAAATGTTCATCGCGCGCTGCTTCCATTTTATGATCGGCATTCTCGACCTTCTGAGCAGTCTATTCGGAAGATTGTGACCAAATTTCGCACCAAATTTACTTTGTTGGACATTAAACCACCAACACGTTTACGTACTGTGCGTAGTGAAGAAAATATTGCGGCCGTATAAGCTAGTGTGACAGAAGACCGCGAAATGTCGATTCGGCGCCGTTCCCAGCAGTTAGGCCTTTGTTACAGCACTACGTGGAAAATTTTGCGGAAGGATTTGTGCGTAAAGCCTTTTAAGATACAGCTTGTGCAAGAACTAAAGCCAGCCGACCTACCACAACGCCGAATTTTTGGTGAATGGGCTCTTGGAAAGCTGGCCGAGGATCCGCTTTTTTATCGAAAAATTGTGTTCAGCGATGAGGCTCATTTTTGGTTGAATGGGTACGTAAATAAGCAAAATTGCCGCATTTGGAGTGAAGATCAGCCAGAAGCATTGCAACAGCTACCAATGCATCCCGAAAAAGCCACTGTTTGGTGCGGTTTATGGGCCGGCGGCATTATTGGGCCATATTTCTTCAAAGATGATGCGAATCGCAGCATTACTGTCAATGGTGAACGCTACCGAGCGATGATAACAAACTTTTTTTGCCCGAAATGGAAGTTCTTGACTTGCATGATATGTGGTTTCAACAAGACGGTGCCACATGCCACACAGCACGCGAAACAATGGCGCAATTGCGAGGCGAATTTGGTGAACAGTTGATTTCACGTTTCGGGCCGGTCAATTGGCCGCCTAGATCGTGCGATTTGACACCATTAGATTATTTTTTGTGGGGGTATGTCAAGGCTAATGTGTATAGGGACAAGCCCGCTTCGATTGACGCACTGGAAGCCAACATCCATGCATTCATTCGTGAGATACCGGCCGATATGTGTGAAAGAGTATGCCAAAATTGGACTCAGCGGATGGACTACCTGAGACGCAGCCGCGGTCAACATTTGCATGAAATTATCGAATTTATTATTTTTATTCGAATTTTTGGTGTTTTTGTTTTTTTTTTTTTTAAGTTCTAAACCTCTTAAAAAATCACCCGTTAATTTAAAATGGAAACCAAAATATTATGTGGGACGATCTTTTATTTTCAGAAATGTTCGGAAGCTAAAAAAAAAGTACTTAGTTTGAAAAATAAATTATGGACTTATATCCCACTTTGGAGGTACATAATTCCACAAATAAATTTTGAATTTATGTCCGACAGAAGTGGGACAAAAGTCCATTATGAACTTATGTCTCGTGGACGTATGTCCCTGCGCCGTATCACTTTACTGTCTCTGGGCCTTACTTAGACCCGATCGTTTTTACCCCTCAAGCTAAGTACGCTGCTCGAGCTGAACTAAATTTAAGCTGTTCTCCAACTTTTCTCACCCAATGTTGAGAATGCTAAAATCCTAGAAAACAGCTGGTCTTTGAAAAACCCTTCCCTCAAAAGCTCTATTCTCTTTTATTCCAACTATTTCAAATTTTAGGTACTCCTCGTCGAGGTAGTCATTCAAAATAAATTATGGACTTATATCCCACTTTGGAGGGACACAATTAAATTTTGAACTTATGACCGGCAGTCCTTTCTCAATCTTTCGTACTTTTCCGCAACAGAACAATAGAAGCCAGAACGGCACAATTTATGCTCTTTTAAGAAGCCACAGTGCCAGAGCTCCTTGAAGGCTCTCCCGCCCTACAATCTAATAGAAGCCCGAACACAACACTTGTGCTTCCTGATTGGTACCTAACAAATATTATCTTCGACTTCCAAGTGATTACGACATAAAGGGTTTTTCAACAGGGACGCTACAAAAGTAGAGCGACAGGGACAGCAAACGACGCCGAATTTCTTGCCACTCTTGTGACATTTCTCTTCAGTAAGGTTTGCCATTTCATGATGGAAAAATACACGAGCCAACAACGAGTCGAAATTATTAAAATTTACTACCGAAATTCGGAGTCAGTGGCCTCAACGTTAAGAGAGCTACGTCCAATTTATGGTCGTCATAACCGTCCTAGCAGATCAACAATTGAGCGTCTAGTGGAAAAATTTGAATCCACAGGCACAGTACAAAATGTTCCCGTGCCAGTGAGACAAAGAAGTGCCCGTAGTGTCGAGAATATTGCTGCCGCTGAGGCTTCAGTTGAAGAAAGCCCAAATGTGTCTCTCACACGTTTTTCTCAAGAGATGCCCATCTCTGTGACGTCGTTGTGGCAAATTTTGCGAAAAGATCTTGGCCTGCTTCATTACAAGATTAAATTGACGCAAAGAACTGAAGCCGCTTGACCACCAGAAGCGTCCTATGTTCGTGAATTGGGCTGAGCAACAACTTGAAAATGATTCGGATTTTCATCGAAAAATCATCTTCAGCGATGAGGCTCATTTCTGGCTGAATGGCTTCGTCAATAAACAAAATATGCGGTATTGGTCAGGCAGCAATCCACACGTACTCCATGAGTCATCAATGCATCCCGAAAAATTAATTACAGTTTGGTGTGGTTTATGGGCCGGCGGCGTCATTGGGCCGTACTTCTTCCATGATGATCAAGACCGGCAAGTTACTGTGAATGGGAATCGCTACCGTTCAATGATAACCGAATATTTTTGGCCCCAATTGGATGATATGGACTTGTGGTTCCAACACACAGCCGCCTCGGTCGTGCGATTTGACGCCGTTAGACTATTTCCTGTAAGGCTACGTCAAGTCTATGGTCTATGCCAACAAGCCAGCGACGATTGATGAACTTCGTACGAATATCGAACGTGAAATTGTAGCAGTATCGGTCGATTTATGCTTGAAAACCGTCGAAAATTGGGTTCAGCGTCTGGACTTCTGCAAGCGTGCCCGTGATGGCATGCAAAAGAAATCGAGTTCCATACATAATGGCATCAAATGTGCTTTCACAGGAATAAAGAATTTCATTGATATCCAAAACCGTTTTTGTTTTATTTAAAAAATAAATTTTGTAGCGCTCTTATTGAAAAACCCGACATTAGTGCCTGTCAAAGTGCACCGGAAGGGGTTCGTAGAATCGAATTCAATTGCAGGTCATGCATTTATGCTGTTTGTAATTTTCAATAAAGACTCAATGTGAACCTTACCCGAAATGGCTGTCCGCTTGCACGGCATTAATTAATAAAGTCTGCACCGACAGAGCTATACGAGTAGGTACCTATTTAGTTATATCCTTCTAATTAGCTGTGGAAGCCGACAAGAACCGCTGTACCTTTTTGAAACTCCACCATTTCGTAGCGTCCTACATGGAAACTCATAATACACGTCATCACGTTCGGGTTGTTGCTTCGAAATTTCAAAGGACATCCCTCTGCCGACCCCAGTCAGTTTATAAACAACTGCCCGAGGTACGTATACATGCGAAATCTTAATCCCATCAGTTGCTGGTGTAATCCTATTTTGTTTTGCTATACGTACTTATAAGTTGGAAGTGTTCAAGGACCTAAACATTAAACGGTAACAATTCGGAATCGCTTGTTCCACATTGCAACGCATAGTACGAGTTCGTGTACAGCCGCAGTGTCAGCGGAGTGATGAAATAAGCTGACAGGAGTAACACAAAACAAAACACATACAACAACAAAGAGAATTCCAACCGAAGAGGGAAGAGGGAACACGATTGTCACACTGACACTCATTCTAATTTCGCAGTTTGCTGTTGCCACTTACCAGCATAACGGCGAAGTAAAGAGTTTGCAAAGTATTTCGGTTGACATAATGCTGAGTAGGTTCTTTGTGTCATTAGTTTAGATGTGATTAGGAGTGTCATGGGTGGTTGTGTTTTCGAAAATGAACACAAATGCACATAGTGGAGGAGTCTCTGTGGAATTTCGAACAGATGCAGTGTCACTTTAATTATTAACGCACTCTAGAGCACTGCTCCATATCCATATAGTGAGGGTGACGTTTAATTCAATTGGTTTTGTTTTAATGGTTAGGTTGGGTTACGTTAGGTGGCTGTGTCGAGAAAGACACACTTCAAAGGTGCATTTGCTCGAAGAAGCACTGAATGCACCATTGGAGTGTGTCTTTCTAGACAACAACAAGGCGAAGTAATCTAGAGTTAGTTGGGGATTTTGTTCGCAATGGTTTACACAGTATTTTCTCCAAGAAAAGAGGTCCAATTTGTCCCACCATCTTCTGCGTGTTTGTCAAGTTCCAGTTTGGGTTTTCAGAGAAGGAACGAGTCCCTTTACTGATTTTAAGCCAGCGACTTGGTGGTAAGTATTTTTGAAACTCTTAGTGAGCTTAATGTCATTTTGATTTGACATCGAGACGTAATGGCGGCGTTCAAGTATCTAGTTTAGTAAGTCTGACAGCTGTCTGATTAGATGTATCTTGGCTTTGATTGGCTGAAATCTATCATAAGAGCAGCTGTTTCCGTTGACATTTATGGAGGGGTAGCCGACGAATCTAGTCAAGAAATTCGTGACTGAGTAATAAGTTGACAGTTCGGATATGTGGATGACGTACGAAAAGTGACGTTTCCGACCAAACTAGTTCAGGTTACATCTTATCTAGACCAATCTAGTCAACTTAAGAATACTAGATTCTGGAATATGCACAATGTACATTCCAATTTTCAATGTTTCCAATGTTTGTAGCTAATTAACGCGCCGTAAACGTCATGTTGTACGGTGTTGACTGCGTCGCTCGGCGTTTATAAAATTTAGACAGAGAAGTCAGTAGATGCCAACGCACAATGTTTTTAAGAGTCTTTCCCATAATCTGATACAGTATGGCCAACAATATTCATCAATCACAAATACTTGTCCATATTTTTTTGTTGATTTTTTACAGCGATTGTAGCGCCTTTCCCCCAGAGCACCATAAAACTTGATTCCACTGGCAAATACAATGCCATTCAAACGTACAAATTCCCAACTGTTTGGCATAACAAATCGTTGCACATAAACTTGCTTCGATCCGAGATACAAAACTCTTTTTCCTATCGCTCCAATAGCACCAAGGTATACAGAGAAAATCCGTAACAATGGATAAAATCTACATGAAAATTTGATTTCCCCCATTGTGATTGTGTGAAGCTTCAAATATTTGAAAAGCTGTCTCTATAGGCTTCGGGACTAATGGAATGTTGCGAACTATTCGTTGTGCGATTAGATTAAATTCAAAATTCATATGCCATTCGTAATATTTGATATTAATAATTTAGAATCTGATGCGAAAGGACTACAGTCAGATGGAAGACATAAGTCGGCTATAGGTGCAATAATGCAGTTAATCGTTTACACACATATGCATAGATGTGATTTTGAAATTATTTCTCTGCTCTGTCAACTGTCACTCGTGATGGTTTGTTTGGAAATTGATTTGGCATCACTGTTCACTATGCATGCTTGATCGGGAGACGGAAACGTTTACGGAATATGGTTATTTGTTCAAATCAAAGTGTGAATATAGATACTTTCAGCTCAGTGCATCTTTCGTCGGAAATGGATTTCGTTACTGTCGTTTATATGCGCTTTTTATATTCATATTCCTTGCCCTTGGCTGCGTCCTGTTTTAGTTTGCATGAAGATGTGGAATATCGACTTTCCTTTCCACCTACTCGCTCCTTATATAATGTTATGCATGTATAATATCTTGCAGAACTGCAAATAAGCAATGGAAAATAATGCAAATTGCTTTGAAGCTTGCAGAGGGTGAAAGGAAAGTGTGAACCGCAAGAAAAGCGAAGGAGTGTACTCAGACATACTGTAATTTAATATGAAATCCGGTACCAATTCCATGAGGATGTTTAATGTACTCAATAAACTTCCTAATGAGGAGGCACTGCAAATTTATACCTTTGGTCTACAGAGTTTATGTAGATAATCGTTTAAAACCTTGCTTACTTACTTACTTAAGGTGGCGCTACAGTCCGGGGTGGACCTGGGCCTCAACCAACAAGCGTCTCCAGCCAGCACGATCTTTGGCCAGCCGTCTCCAGTTTCGCACGCTAAGTTGGTTAAGGTCCCCTTCCACTTGCGTGCGCCACCTGAGTCGCGGTCTTCCTCTACTGCGCCGTCCCTCGGGTGTGGATTCGAAGATCTTCCGGGCCGGAGCATTGACGTCCATTCGCTCTACATGACCCAGCCACCTCAGTCGTTGGACCTTCACTCTTCTGGCTAGGTCGATGTCGCTGTACAGCCCGTACAGTTCGTCGTTGTATCTCCTCCTCCATTTACCGTCTATGCAGACGGGACCGAAAATTACTCGAAGAATTTTCCTCTCGAAGTAACCAAGAGTAGCCTCATCCGCTTTTGATAGAGTCCATGCCTCTGCACCATAAAGTAGGACTGGGATGATCAAGGTCTTATAAAGGGTCACTTTAGTTGTTCGAGAGAGGGCTTTGCTACTCAATTGCTTTCTTAGCCCAAAGAAACAGCGATTGGCAAGAGTTATTCTTCGTTTAATCTCAGCGCTGGTGTCATTGTCTGAAGTCATAGCGGAGCCTAGGTAGACAAAGTCCTTTACCACCTCAAAGTTATATCTGTCTATGGTGACATTTTGTCCAAGACGTCGGTGTTGGTTGTCCTTTCTTGATGACAGCATATACTTTGTCTTGCCCTCATTGACCGCCAAACCCATCTTTGCCGCTTCCGTCTCAATGCTCACGAACGCGTCAGTGACATCACGCTTCGATCTGCCGATTATGTCGATGTCGTCGGCGTAAGCGAGTAGTTGGACGGACTTATAGAAGATAGTGCCTCTGGTGTTAGCGTTTGAGTTTTGCACTATTCTTTCAAGAACGATGTTAAAGAAGTCACATGACAGCGCATCGCCTTGTCTAAATCCTTTTTTGACATCGAAGGTCTCGGTGAGTTCTTTACCGACCTTAATGGAGCAGCGTGCATTCTCCATTGTCATCCTGCACAAACGGACGAGTTTGGCAGGGATGTCAAAACTAGACATTGCTCTATATAGCTCGTCCCTATAAATGCTGTCATAGGCGGCCTTAAAATCGATAAAAAGGTGGTGGGTATCGATTTGGACTTCCTGGGTTTTCTCCAAGATCTGCCGCAGTGTGAATATTTGGTCAATGGTAGACTTTCCTGGCCTGAAGCCACACTGATAGGGACCAATCAGGTTGTTGACGAAAGGCTTCAGGCGTCCACACAACACGGCAGATAAGATCTTGTAGGCGATGTTAAGAATACTTATACCTCTGTAGTTGGCGCAGTTCAGAGGATCTCCTTTCTTGAGGATCGGGCAAACAATGCTGAGGTTCCATTCATCGGGCATACTTTCCTCCGACCATATTTTACAGATGAGTTGGTGCATGCTCCTACCCAAGTCATCGCCTGCCGCTTTGAATAGCTCGGCGGCTAGGCCATCTGCTCCAGCGGCTTTGTTGGACTTCAGCTTAGATATGGCTATCTTCACCTCATCCAGGTCGGGTGGACGGAATTGTTGGTCTTCATCGTCCAGGTTGAATGGTTCATTCCGCCTGACAGCGGGATTTTGTTCGTCATCGCCGTTAAACAGTCTGCAGAAGTAGTTCTTCCATACCCGCAGCATCGACTGCGATTCTACTACGATGTTCCCTTGTTCGTCCTTGCAGGCTTCGGTTCGGGCTCTGTATCCTTGGGAAGTTCTTTTAACCCTTTGGTAAAACTTCCGAATCTCATTCCTGCAGTAGCATCTCTCAATTTCCTCGATCGCGCGCTTCTCATGCTCTTTCTTTTTCCTCCTCAGAAGCCGGTGTTCGTCTCTTCTCTTCTGCGCGTAGAGCTCACGGGCAGCTCTTGTCCTCCTTTGCAGCGCCGCTTTGTATGCCTCTTGTTTCGCTGCATGTGCTTGCCGGCATTCGTCGTCAAACCAGGGGTTTCTTTGCGGTGGTCGGGTGAAACCCAGCACATCAGAGGCGGCGTCTCTAATGGCTATTTGGCAATGGTGCCACTGGTCTTCAATACTTGATGCTGGCTGCATAGGACATCTTGAGAGATTGAGAGAGACTCGATCGGAAAAGGCTCTCACAGTATTTACTTGTCTTGGCGGTGTTCGGGATATCCGCAGTCGTACCTTGGCTACAACAAGGTAGTGATCCGAGTCAATGTTGGCCCCTCGGAACGTTCGGACATCCATAATACTGGAGGAGTGCCTTGTGTCGATCGCAATGTGGTCAATCTGGTTGACGGTTGATTGGTCCGGGGATCTCCATGTGCCTTTGTGAATATCGAGATGCGGGAACCGCGTACTTGCTACGACAACATTTCGCCCCGCCGCGAAGTCGATCAGCCTAAACCCGTTATCGGAGGTGGTGTCGTGTAGGCTGTACCTTCCGACAGTACTACCAAAGATCGCCTCTCTTCCTATCTTTGCATTAAAATCACCTAGGACAATTTTAATGTCATAGTTAGGGCATTGCTCATACGTCTTGTCTAAGAGCTCGTAGAACCTCTCTTTGGTGTCGTCGTCTTTCTCCTCCGTGGGGGCATGGGCGCATATTAGGCTAATGTTGGCGAATTTAGCCTTGATGCGGATTGTCGTAAGGCGCTCGTTCACACAGCTGAAACTTAAGACTTCTTGCCTGAGTCTACCGCCAACGACGAATCCACAACCAAATAGGCGCTGTTTTTGTTGTCGATAGCAGTCGCCATAGTAGATATCGCAGTTGTTCATCCTCTTCTTGCCCGGTCCATCCCATCGCACTTCTTGGATGGCGGTTATATCTGCTTTATAGTGGTTCAGGGTCTCCGCTAGTTGTTCGGCTGCACGCGGTCTGTTAAGGGACCTAACATTCCATGTACAGATCCGAAATTCGTTGTCCTTGTATCGTTTGCCAGGTTCGTCAACAGTAAAATCATCCGTATCCGAGGCTTGTCGTTGCTTCGTAACTAGAAACATTTTTCCGCAGTCGGGCAGTTACCCCGGCGTACAACCCCCAACCTGGAGGGCCAGGCCCTTTGCTGGACCCCTTGGACGAAAGGGGCCGGATTCCTCCGGTGTCAGTAACCCACTTCGGGGATGTGAGAGCTGCCGTTGACCCATTAAGGGCTCTTCCGCCACCATCTCTATTTCAACACCCTGACTAGTGCTGAAAAATCCTCAATGACCTCAGCTCCAAATACGTCGAAGTAGCTCATTGAGGTATCTGCCATGTTGACTGTTGACGCCACCGTTGATTCAACCATGTGAATTCATCCGCCGTACGTCCTCTTTCTGAGGGGCTCATGTAAGACCTCTGAGACTCGATCAGGCAGTCATTCCGACAGAGCATTATAGTGTTGCTATTTTCTTCGTGTTCAACACTCGCGCTTATAAGTTTAGCAAGTCATGCCCGGAAGGACAAGACCAGTACCCGGTGGCTACCACGCGGAGGTAAAATAAGCACAATTGATGTGTATGAACAGTTACAACGCCTGGGCATCGCCAAGTTGACGCCAATCAGAGTCTACCCTATTCATACAACACCCAACCTTGAGGGAACCAAAAAAGGTGTCTACCTACCGTGGTGCACTCTGGTGAGCAATGCTCTCTGATATTTGTAATAAATTGGCGAGCAGTTGAAACACGAATCTCTCGGATATTTTGTTGAGTGTTGAGACGCGTGGACATAGTCTTACTTATACTTACTTACTTAGGTGGCGCTTCAGTCCGGGGTGGACCTGGACCTCAACCAATACGCCTCTCCAGTTAGCGCGATCTTTGGCTAACTGCCTCCAGTTGCGCACTCCAATTTGGTTGAGGATCCCTTCCACTTGCGCGCGCCACCTAAGGCGATGTCTTCCTTTACTGCGTTGTCCCTCCGGTTTGGAATCGAAGACTCTTCGGGCCGGAGCGTTGGTGTCCATTCGCTCTACATGTCTCAGCCATCTTAGACGACTAATGCGTACTTTTCTGACTAGGTCGATGTCGCTGTACAGCTCGTAGAGTTCGCTGTTAAATCTCCTCCTCCAGAGCCCGTCAACACAAACGGGACCAAAAATCACTCGAAGAATTTTGCGTTCGAAACGACCCGACCAAGGAGATCTTCATCCGCCTAACTTCCTCAAAGTTATAGCTGTCTATCGTGACGTTCTGTCCGATTCGTCGATGATGTGTATCCCTTCTTCTTGACAGCATAAATTTTGTTTTGCCCTGATTCACCACTAGACCCATTTTTGCCCCTTCTGTACTGATGCTTGCAAACGCACCAGTGACAGCTCGCTGTGTTCTGCCAACGATGTCGATGTCGTCAGCGTATGCAAGCAGTTGCACAGACTTCTGGAAAATTGTGCCTCTCCAGTTGGCTTGCGAGTTTCGCACAGTCTGCAGGAGCTCCAAAGATGAGGAAGAGGTGGAAATCAATCCAACATCTACTTTGCCTGTGTCCCGCTTTAGAGGAACGTCGCCTACGATACATAAGATTTCGATTTTTAGCTATCACCGCACAGTTCACAGAATTTTAAATATTGGATCTTCTGCAGTTCTTTTATGAGCTCCAAATGGCCCCCAAGTCCGGTAGTAGTTACATGAATTTCGGGTCGGATCTACGTTTTCGATCTCAGCAGGGAAAGAGAAATTTTACCCAATTTATAGACATAAATATGTGTACGTAAAAATTCTAAGGGCGTCAAAAATTGGGTCTGCCCGGGCGACCCCAACCCACGCTACGCCACTGTTTATGTCATAAGAGAATCTAAACAGATCAAAGCCTGACAGTCCACTCTTTTTGGCACGTTTTCTATAAAAATATTGGCCCGACACGACTCCTATTGGATATAGTTAATGGACGCGTCTATAATTTCCAGCTCAATTTGATCTAAGGACTTATTCCACGGTCGTGTTAGTTGGGACTTTGAACTTGTGTTTATCCAGAATCGATATTTGAATCGTAATAATGTTGAAGGCTTCGCCAGTACCCGCCTCCATTCCGAACCTGTGTAGAATAACCCCTCCGAGAAGAGGACAATTTTTTCCCGTCATCACGAAATCTCACCTAGCCACCACCAGGATAGGTATTCATCATGTCCCTACCGCGTTAATATTTAACAGCAAAAGGCTGAAATTTCATGTCGGGCACGTTTCATTTATGTCGATCAACTACTTCAAGTGACCGCCCTCTTAGCTGTAAAGAAAATGTTAATTATTCAGACTCGTCCCTGAATCGAAAGGATTTCAATGACAAACTAGAATATCTCAAGCAGTTTTGCTTCCTGCATGCGTGTATCCTTCATGAGTGCGAATCGCACACCATCCACTAGCCTGTGAGATATTTAAGGATACGGACGATGAAGCTTCATAAAACTTTTGTCGAATAACGTGCATTTTTTTTTATCGCGTTAATAAAAATCCTCCTCACCGTAGTTGCAGTCGTCTGTCGTCGCCATGGTCGGTTCACTTTGGAAATATATGGAAACTAGTCCTTGGTGAATTTTATATGCCTACGTAGCGTGGCCAGGAATTCAATTCTAGTTCAGCCAGCCAGAGAAATTTTCAATGGAATGCAACAGCTCCGCGAAGAACGATGACGATAACGGTCGATTATACTACAGATATATGGAAGGCGGTTGCGATGCAGGAATGGAAACTTATCCGGTCCGCAGTGCACGGCATTTTGTCTTCGTTACACCATAGGACGTCGTCGTTGTTGTAGCAGGCAGCACTGCTCACCCGTTGGTGGCATTAACACCGCAAGAACTGCTGCTGCTGTTGTTCTTCTACGCTTTTTCTTTATCACGATGATCATCAGCATCATCTGTGGTGGATGGTTAAATGTGGGTTGAATGCGGCAGCCGTCATAACCATTCACATCCATCTAGGAGCTTAAATAAGAATGCCAAATGGCATTGCCTGGAATTAGGATGTCATGTTGAGAAAAATGGAAATTATTTACGCCTGCTGCTGGGTGGCGCGGCGCGGCGGTGGCACGACGACGCACAAGGCTAAATGATGATGATGCGAACCTTTTTCTTTGGCTCTATTATTTTATTCTATTCAACGATGTTTTGTATAGGTACCTATTGGTATATATGAAGTGAGTGACGAGAAAGGATGCGGCTATTTTTCTGTTTCATTAAATATTTTCCTTCAGTTTTTCTTCTTTTTTTTTTTCTCGCTGCTTGTGTCCTTCCGGGGTCGGCAAATGACATGGCAGTGTGTATAATAGTGGAGCCTTCCTGACAATTAGTGGAGGTTGCTCGTCCTTTTGTCTTTGTGTGTGTTTGCAGGAGGTCGCAATTTAATTGTAATGAAAAAAAAATTGGTCCTTCCTCGGTTGGCAATTATGTAATTTATTCGCATGCCGGGTATATTGAGTAATAATTTGAATTGAAGTCCGGAGAAATGAGGTTTAATTGTTTATAGTGTGGAATGTGGTTTTTGGGACGGCGGGGCCATTACGGATCGTGACGGCGGGAGGCCTGAGATGATTTTGTGGACGTTAAGCGGAGGTGATTTCAGTTGTAGGAGCATGAAAAGGGGTCCAACTCAAATACGCTGGAGCATGGAAATCGGTTTAGGGCGAAAAAGGAAGTAAGGTAGGTTTAGTATAGGGTGAACTGCCTAAAAGTGACGCCAAATTAGATGAAAAGCAAGTTAAGTAGCTCCTTCTCCGCAATAAAAAATTGCAACAAAACAACAGAACATAACGATCTGTCAAAATTTAGCTTGAGAAAATGTACCGCCCCATTAAATGGGCATGCTAAATTTTGACAGATACATGAAGTAGGTACATTCTGAAACAAAAGTTTGATTATTTAGCTCGAGCAGCGTACCACTCAGCTAAATGGGTTCGCTTTTATTTAGCTCAGATAAATTTTGGAGAGAATTTTGTATGGTAGCGAACATTTAGCTCGAGCAGCGTAAGCTTTAGTCAAAAGATGCAGTGATTCAGTTGTTACTATGCTATGGACTACTGAGCAAAAGGTTTCAGGTTCAGTTGCTAGAAAAACATAAACTATAAAAAACTATGGTTCTTTCCACAGCGCCACCTCCCGTGAAGGTCTGCAAAACGAACCTGACGCTGTCGTGAGAGAGATTCTCAACTTGTTATTGTAGGCAGTGATGCCAACTGCGGCATAGTTATGCCTTTTAGACAATTCCTATGCTTGAGGCATTATTCTTTTAGAAAAAAGGCATCAATTTTTGTGAGATGTTTTTACAATCAATTTTAAATAAATTTTGTATTTTTTTAAATCTGATCAATTTTTATTTGAATTACCTACCGATCGACCAACATTCTGTTAACAAATTTTATTCACCTTTTAGGTTCGTTGCATTTCCTTTGTAAAATAAGCAATTTTTATCTTTTTTACCAAAACAGTATAATTTTTTTGAAAAAGGCATAACTTTTACGGGTTTAGACATAAAAACTTGAATCCCTTCAATTCGCCGCAGAAAAAACAACCTTTCGTGCCAATTATTACTTTTATATGACAGCAATTATAGAGACTACTGTAAGGCACCAAGAGGTACCTCAACCTCATCCCACATGCAACTAAAGGACTAAAGCCCAAGTCCACTTAGACTGTAGCCCCACCTACATGTAAGTAGTTAAAGAGGTGTGTTCACCTGTTCACTTATCACATTAGCAGCGCTGTTGCTAGCGAAGCTACTATCTGAACGCATCCACTCCGTTCCACGTTCCACAAGTCGAAACTACATCATTTTCTAGCGCTGCCTGTCTTGCTATGACCATTTAATTTTGATGGAAAAATGTTCAAGCATTAAAAACCTTTTAAGCACTTGCATCACTCCAAATACCTACGGATAAATTTAAAGTACTGTAGCGACGAATAACTAAAGAAAGCCCTACGCCACGGATAAGGTTATGGTCGACGTTGTGTTCTTTATTTGGCCATATACACAAGAGGCTGTTAAGAGGAATAATTACCACCTGAAAAAGGAAAGGGTTCTTTCTTCCACCAACTAACAGCAATAGAAAATCTTTACCAGCAATTATTAACGATACTTTGTTGTACGAGTGGAAGGGAATAAACTACTAGAAGGAATATTTAATTACAGTACAGCCACCGTTCGCTATAGGTATATGGCTGTGGGTATTAAAGAAACCCCACGACCCGAAGAAAACTTCAATTAATCGACCCTTAATATGTTCATAACATGAAGCTCCAGCTATATGGTACTATACACGCGGTTTATTGTGTTGAATACAGAGAAACAAGTGCGCAGCCTGCAAATGCAGAGAAAATTGTTACATTTAGAGTTATTAAGGTCAGTTATATGAGTTTTAGTACAGGATCATAAATGTGTAGATGTCATTAGAAGGAGGTTTCTTTGCTGTTGGTTTTAGAGTTTTTGTTTTTTTTTTCTCTTGATTTAATCATAGCTAGAATTGACAGCGAGGTTCTGTTTATTTACAGGTGGACTAATAATTTAATTTTTTAACACAATTTATTCTTGATTTTCAAAGGAAGTCGGGTAAGCGACAATGCATAGATTAGATATATGTACCAGTACTTATAAATATAACTAACACCCCCAAATCAAGAAGAATGACAGTTCTTTGACTGCAGGCGAATATACAATCACCTATAGAAATTAAGCTTTTTATAGTCTTGATATCTCGCACATTTTGGAATAAAGTACTAGATCGGAAAGCCTCACTTGGAAATTTGGAAATGCCAACGTGGTAATGGGGACGTTCAAGTATCTAGTTTAGTAAGTCTGACAGCGCTGTCTGACTAGATGCATCTCGGTTCTGTTTGACTGAAGTCACTCGTACGAGCAGCTTTATCAATTGACGTTTATAGAGGGGTAGCCGACGAATCTAGTCAATAAATTCATGACTGAGTACTAAGTAAGTTGACAGTTCGTATATGTGGCTGACGTAGAAAAGTGATTTACATCTTATCTGGACAAATCTAGTAGACTTAAGATAACTAAGTAGATTCTTGAATGTGCCCAATCACAAGAACCTGTCAAAATTATAAGCTGTGACACTTAATGTGTTTATGTACTAAAACTCAATTTAAAATTTTAAAAACATCACAACAAAAATCTTCAAAAGCCCTTCAAAAAACACTCTTGTTCAAAAAAAAAGAACTATCCCAAAAATGGCCCGGTTAACGAAATAGATAACGCTCCAAGGACGTTCCAAAAATACTCCCTGGAGAACTCATTTACGAATGCTCTATAGTCTTTTGAAAAACACCGCAAAAATGTTTCAAAAAAACACCGATGAAACGTCCCAAAAACAACGAAAAATGGACAATGAACATTGAACAATGCCCTAAAAAAATTATATAAAAAATAAACCCAAACGAGTTTTGGAAAACCCAAAAGAACTGTCCAAAAAAGACTCAAGTAAGGAGCGGAAATTGTCCGAAAAACGTTCCAAAATTGTCCGGAATAACGCTTAATACAACGATCCAAGAAACGATCTAAAAAACGCACTGAGGCAGATACCTATTAATTAACTCTCCAAAATACGCCAAAAAGGTCCCTAAAATAACCTAAAAAAATTTACCGCAAATAGAAAGAAAAGATATGAAAAACTGAATTAAAAACGACGCAAAAGTGCTTCAAAAACACACACACAAGAAAAGCTCCGTAAAACAACCCAAGAAGCGCTCAGAAAAACTCTCCAAAACAAAGTTTAAGAAACGACTGAAAAAAACACAAAAATTTTACCAAAGACACCGTAAAATTTAACAAAAAACAACCCAAAAATATGTAGACTTCAAAAACATTTTAAAATGGCCCGAATAACGCTCAATACAACGCTCCAATTAAATCTCTCAAAACGTGCTGAAAAATCCCAAGGCTCGATTGTCAAGCTACCAAGGAAATAAGTCTCCAATAGATGGAGAAATAATGCAACAGTCGTTTGACTTAAAATTGTGCTTACTTGAAATTCCTTAATGTCACACAAAGTGAAGTAATTTTGTGTACCTTCTTTCAGTTTGGCAATTACTTTTCCACCGAACAACAAAACAAAATTCTTTCGAAGATGTCCAACTTCCAAGAGTGACATGATGCTGTGTCCTCGTCTTTTATACATGCACAGCGCGCAAAAAAACAGCTGACTGCATTTTTAATACAACAGCAGTTGTCTTCCATACTCTATACCCATATCTCCTGTTCAACTAAATTTTGTTTCAGTTTAAACGAAGCAAAGGACAGCCTTCTTGTTATGTCGAAGAGAGATGTCCTGCCGATGTTTTTTCGTCACAGCGCACTGTTTATTGAGACGTCTGAAATAATTTCGTTGACGAACCCGACTGCAAAGTCCCCAAAGTAGTTGAAGTTTGAATGTTTTCTTGATTAAAGATTTTCCTATATTATACGTCTAAAAAGTTGATTAAGGAACTTTAACATCAGTGGACTGCAGTGGACTGCAGTTTCCTGTGTTCGTCCTTCGAATTGGGGTGGCGCGTTAAGACGAAACTGAGAAAAAAAAAAACAACTTGTTTGAAGAAAAGTTAAACAGATGCAGAAAGCAAGTTGCAATGAGCGAAGTTGCAAGTTTATATAAATATATCTTCGTTAAACACAGGCCAGTGGTCCAAATTGCCCGGCAAAAAGGACGAATAGAAGGTTTACTCGAAATTCTTGTTTAAATGTTTTCGAGTTTCTAACACAATTAAAAGTTTCGGCTTGTTTGTATGCAAATTGACTTTATTGACTGCAGTTACCGGAAATTGGATTACAGTGCGCTGTGCGTGGATTCCTTCAGACGTAACATGCATCGAGAAAAAAAGAATTAACAAGTTTCCGACATTTTGGAACGCGGTTTTCGACATTTCTTTGACGCGTTTTTTGACTCACTTTGGGACGTTTTTGAGGCATTTTGTTTGGGGACTTTTGTTCTGTGCTTTTACGCGATTTTTAAACGGTTTTCGAGGCATTTTTGGACGGATTTTTTTGGAGCTTGTTTTTATGCTTTTCATGCTTTTTATGAAGGCTTTTTTGATTCGTTTTTGAACGTTTATTATTGAGGAATTTTCGGCGCATTTTTGACGGATATTTAGGAGCTTCTTTTTATGCTTTTTGTAAAGGCTTTTCTGATTCGTTTTTGGACGTTTTTTAGGCATTTTCCCAAGGAATTTTCGGCGCATTTTTGACGGATATTTGAGAGCTTCTTTTTATGCTTTTTAAGAAGGCTTTTTTGATTCGTTTTTGGACATTCTTTTCAGACATTTTTCCAAGGAATTTTCGACGCATTTTTGACGGATATTTGAGAGCTTCTGTTTATGCTATTTAAGAAGGCTTTTTTGATTCGTTTTTAGACGTTTTTTAGGCATTTCGAAAGGAATTTTCGCCGCACTTTTGACGGATATATAGGAGCTTCTTTTATGCCTTTTATGAAGACTTTTTTTGTTTCGTTTTTGGAAATTCTTTTCAGACATTTTCCCAAGGAATTTTCGGCGCATTTTTGACGGATATTTAGGAGCTTCTTTTTATGCTTTTTATGAAGGCTTTTCTGATTCCTTTTTGGACGTTTTTTTTAGGCATTTTCCCAAGGAATTTTCGGCGCATTTTTGACGGATATTTAGGAGCTTCTTTTTATGCTTTTTATGAAGGCTTTTTTGATTCGTTTTTGGACGTTTTTTTTAGACATTTTCCCAAGGAATTTTCGATGCATTTTTGACGGATATTTAGGACCTTTTTTATGCTTTTTATGAAGGGTTTTTTGATTCGTTTTTGGACGTGTTTTAGACATTTTCAAAAAGGAATTTTCGACGCATTTTTGACTGATATTTAGGGTCTCCTTTTTATGCTTTTTATGAAGGCTTTTTTGATTCGCTTTTGGACGTTTTTTTAGACATTCTTCAAAGGAATTTTCGACGCATTTTTGACGGATATTTGGGAGCTAATTTTTATTCTTTTTGATTCATTTTTGGACGTTTTTTAGGCATTTTCCAAAGGAATTTTCGGCGCATTTTTGACGGATACTTAGGAGCTTCTTTGTATGATTTTATGAAGGCATTTTTGATTCGTTTTTGGACGCTTTTTTTTACATTTTCAAAAGGAATTTTCGACGCATTTCTGACGGATATTTAGGAGCTTTTTTTTTTTGCTTTTTATGAACAGTTTTTGATCCATTTCTGGACGTTTATTGATTAATTTTCCAAAGGAATTTTCGCCGCACTGTTGACGGATATTTAGGAGCTTCTTTTTATGCTTCTTATGAAGGGTTTGGTCCGTTTTAAGACGTAATTTGATTTCCAAAGAAATTTTTGACGCATTTTTCGACGCGCTTTTGGACCCTCGCCTTGCCTTCCCAAAAATCGGAACCCACTCTCTCATATCCCATTAACAGCACCCGAAACGTAATTAGCACCGCAAAGATGTAGATAAACATAATGAATGTGATAAACTTTACAAGGGTATCCCAAACACAGTGACCCGAAAGAAGTATCCTTTTCAACCATCTTGCCTATCACCGGTACAATGTTTTGTGGGTCATCAAACTTTCACATTTCTTTTTCCTTCTTGGATTGCGCCCGTCTTATTTCGAGTCACCTGAATTTCCAACAGTGCGCACAAACTCACGCAATCCTTTCGAATCATATTCAGATTCATGTCCTTCTGTACTAATTACCAATGGCTTCGGGGAAATTTATCGTTTTTCGCACTTTTGCAACCTATGTACGCTTCGCTTGGCAAGGGCGAAAACAGATAGGAAGGAAGGAAGCGCCGTGTCGTTCTAAGGAACAAAAAAAAAAACTCTTTCTAGACTACCAACTTCAGAGCTCAGTGGGTGTCGTCAGTTCTTGCAGCAATGAGGGTGGCATTTCCGTGGCAATAATTAGTTCAAATGAATTTAATCTACTTTTCCCATCACCACCAGCTATGCAGTAATTGGAAAGGAAGCGAATTAGCGAGAACCTGCGGCAAATTTGCGCTCCCTTCCTTTTCGATGGTAATATTGGTAATTGCTTCAATCGAATGTAGGTAACTTCAAAGTGTCTTCTGTTGCAGACTGACGTTTTTTAAACTTCGCACAAGAAGTGCAAAATGTGTTCTCATGCTTTGGCTATGGGGTAAGTTTCGAGGATCAAAACAAAGGGTTGTTTCTGGTGTTTTATGGACTATATAAAACCTTTTGAAAAATTCGTATGCACATCGTTGCTGTTTGGGTGAGTTGTGGTAAAACTTCGTCAAATTGGTCTCAATACGCAGTGCGATGATGGAAATGTAAATATAAACCCGGATATTTGACCCAGAATCGGGCCCTTAGGACACGATTCACGAGATATCTCTATCTATCTTGAGATAAAAAAGCTAAACGATTTATATTCGTAACTAGCACTTAAACAAACGCTTGCATAATTTCAGACTGTTTTGGAGAAGGTGACATTTGTCATTGTAGGGGAGACTGGGTACGGTTGAAACAATTTCGCTTATACCTTCCATACCATTGCCGTTTATAAGCTAATCGGTGAAGAAGTTACGTGAAATGACGGAGCATGTTTCTATGTATAAATGGAAAGTGTTTTTTGAGTACTCGGTGTGATATTTTGCGTAGTACATCATATTAAAACAAAAATGAAAATTTGTTTCAACCGTACCCATACCAGGGTCGGTTGAAACAGTTCTTGGGGTCAGTTGAAACATGAACACGATCTTCCATTGTTACATATTTAATTAACTATTATTTAAAATAATAGTTTTGTTTTACAATATTCATCACGTCATTGTTTTATATAGAATTTAAAAAAAGATAAACAGTATTTCTAAACAACAAAAAATTAAAGAAAAGAAAAATCAAAAAAAAAAGAAAAAAAATCTTAATTCATTAAATTAATTGAAACTAAACAAAAGGAACATTACTTTAATTTCGATAATACAATCGATAAAATTAAGTTGTCGGAATATTCCGAATAACACTTGTGGCAAACATAACTATTGCAACCTTCTGTGCACTCTTTGTGAGCCCACATTTTACAGGTGACACATTTGTATCCAACTTTCACTAGATCTGCTCCCTGAATACGTTGAAAAGCAGACAAGGCAATAAAACCCCTCTTCTTCTGAATAAAATAAAAATAATAGAGCACTGGAATGCTGCATTATTATTATTATTTTTTTTTTTTTTTTACTTTCGTAACTTTTATTTTCATTTTTACACCTTCCAACCATTTCCTAGCTTGCTTAGCTGGTTTGTTACAGTCTTACTTCATGATCCTTTTTTATTTGTTCTTTCTCTGGTGTATCGGTGTATATTGTAGACTTTCTGGTTCTTCTAATTTCGTTAAAATAATATATAAGAATAAGAAAATAACTAAACATATTGTTTCAACCGTCCCCTGAAAAATTGTTTCAACCGTCCCCAACCCCCCCTTTAAGTAAAAAAAATCTATAAAGTAACGAAAACAACACTGACACCTTTAAACCAGTCACCATAATGTATTCTACACTCTTTACTGCATACAAAAAAAATAGGCACAGCAATTTCGCATCGATAGAAACCCCAGTAAAACAAAAAATAACTAAACAAAAATACTTACTTTTGATAGCCTAAATAGAACATTAGCTCTCACTTAAAACTGAACAGCCGAACGAACGATGCATGACTACTATTCGTCGACGGACTTGATTTTGCTTCATTCACCCCTAATACTCATAGACGCTGCGCGTACGGTTCACGAGATATTCGTGTTGTTTCAACCGTCCTGTGTTTCAACCGTACCCAGTCTCCCCTACTTTACTTTCGCTGAGATAGGATGTTTGTTTTAAGTCCTACAACAAAAACAAGCAAAAATGGACCAATCTTCAGAATTTTATATTTCTGTCGATTTAGCGATTGTAATTTTTATTTTTGCAAGGACCGAAGTGCAAAAAACAAATAAAAAAAAAAAACTCCGTAAGTTTAATCGCTTCCACCAGGAAAATGGTGGAATTCCTGGCGAATCGAGGCGTTCTGCTGTGATTTGTGCCCATTGTGAATTCTTTCTCAGAAAATTGTTCCACTCTCACCTAATACTCAAACCATTTTATTCCATTGTGACTGATTTGGTATATTACAACTACCACTGTGAGCTTTTAGTACACACTTGACATTTCGCCAACCGAAAACCGAACACGAAACAGCTTGTCACAAAACTCCAATGTCCAATAATAAAAACAAATTTCCACTAAATTAAGTAAAAATTTCGTTTAATATGTTTCTTGATTGACTATGAACTTTAAAAAACATCAATAGCTACAACACAACCTATCAGTGCGCATTATTTTGGTATTAGCTTTCTAATTTCTGACAGCATTGAAATTCAAAATCCATTGGGATAGGTACGTGTCAGAAAACAACTAGAATATTGCTCAATATTATTTTTATGTACATTATCAATCTACAGGTGACGTGCGAATTCATCACACTGGCATCATACAACAGCAGCATGCGAAGATCAAACTATTCATACCAGCCGCTGCCACAGAATCCGGGACCAAGTCGCCTCAATTCTGACACCCTGGAGGAGGAGAACGAACGAGCCGCCGAGGAGCTGAAACAGAAAATCGGCGCCCTCAAGTCACTCACCATCGATATTGGCAACGAAGTTCGTTACCAGGATAAAATAGTGCGTGGCATTGACGACGACATGGACAGAACAGGCGGATTTCTGGGCACAACGATGGCACGAGTGGTCAGACTGGGGAAGCACGGCGGCAACAAACAGATGTGCTATGTTTTTCTATTTGTTCTGTTTGTGTTCTTTTTGCTGTACGTTGTTATAAAGCTGAAATGAGTTGTTTCGATTGTGATGTGATGTCCGGAAAAAGAACATTGTACTGTATATATTTATAAGGAATAAACTCGAGTTAATGGGATGCCCTGTTGGTTTTGTTTGAGAAGAAATAGCAACAGATCTAGGTAAACTTTCTTTTTCGAGCTGCGGAAGCAGCCAAATAGGTTCCTTGTCCGAAAAACTTTCCACAATAATTAAAAACAACAATTCGACAAAGATTATCAGGTTTATTTTAGAAACTAACTAAAAGCTAAGGAATCGAATGAGCCAGCCCGTCTGTCTAATAATCGCCACAGTCCATCGGCTGGGCATTTCCAGTGACAGCTGGCGGTGCTTCCTTCTTGAGGTCGTCGCTTATTTCGTTAAACATGTACTCATCCTGGTACTCCTTCAAAATCTGACTCGAACGGTGCTCGTCGAGGAACAGCGAATAAACCTTCTTCACGTCGGCTGTAGTCACTTCTGTGGCCTTGCGTCGGCGACACACCAAATTCGCAGTCGTTATTAATTGAATGGCGTAACGGAGACTGGTATCTGTGGCGATACGAGTGAGAATTAATAGAGCGTCCGGATGCATGAGACAATCCTCCTCCTCGCAGCGAATCCTCAGGATTTCCTTGACCTCCTTCTCGGTATACGCCACCGTGCGAATAATGATCATACGATCAAGTAAATCGATGGGAATGCCGTGGGGACTGCGGTAATTCGTTCCACGAATACGAGTGATACCACGGTTCGTGGCCATGATGACAACGGGCGCCATGTCGCTCTCCAGGGCGCGATTCAAGTACGAGAAACACTCAATGTCCAGCATGTGCACCTCGTCGATGAAGAGAACTCCGGGGTTGATCTCAGCCTTGCCCTCTTCACGCCACTCGAGAACCTTGTTGTTGATTTGATCACGAATTTCCTGCTTAATCTCGCCAGTGTCACCGGAGAACAGCGCCAAGAACCCCTGTGTGCGACTGTTGATGACATCGATCTCGTGCAAGGTGACCGTGTGTACGACCTCCTTGCGCTTCTGCAGCTCGCCCTCTGGGCACTGGACGAAGCGTGTCTGTGCGCCGGTAGCATCATAGTCGCGAGCACGCGTGAAACTCCTTCCCAACTTGCTGACCTTACCCGACGCCTTGTCGATTGTGATCACATCACCAGCCTGTATCTTCTCCTTCATGAAGCACTCGATGATTTTGTTGCCCAAATCGTAGCTCGTCTCCATTTCGGTGGTCTTCAAAATTACTTTGCCAATCTTCTGACCAGTTCCAGTAGCCGGACGATCGATTTGTATTTCCACTACCTCGCCTTCAATGATTTCAGTTTCCTCTTTGATACGAACGCCAATACTTTTGCGCAATGCCTGCGACAGCGCTTCTGTTTTGCTCATTTCCAGCGAATAAATCTCCGAACCAGACATACTGGTGAAGGGAGTTTCAGTGCCCAATGCCTGGGCCATGCCGACGGCGATTGCAGTTTTGCCGGTACTAGGTTCACCAGCGAGGAGAATACATCTGCCTGCGATTTTGCCCTCACGAACCATTTGAACTACAATACCTGCTGCGCGACGAGCATCCTTCTGCCCGACCATGCCCTGCGACACGGCTCGGGCTTCGAGAACATCGTCCAGGCCCAGTCCACGGATGTGCGAATGAGCGCCAATGCGTTCGATGCGGGTAACATCGCGAACCTCGATTTTATCACCATCTGCCATTGTTTGTTGAGGATTCTTTTAAAACAAGAGCAGATTATTATTTTATCGCTTTTTTCGCAGCGGAGAACTTCTAGAATGTTGCCTAGAAACGTAAATAAAGTTGCTTTGGTGATTCAAAATGCAAAATAAAAAATCAGAATAGCGTGCTTCCTCACAGTTTTGATAATTACCGGCTCGGTACAGTACGCACGAAAATTTCGAAAGTGCTGCCAAGCTGATATTACATAGCTGCTCGAGCTAAACTAATGTGGTATTCGATTGGGCGCTCTCAGAACTCAGAGCACTTTTCTTGCTCTCAGATCAGTTTTTATGTTCGTTTGGTACAAAAAAAAAGCAATCTGTAAACTTATGTAAAAGCGCCATCTGTGCTTTCAACGTATGAAGGTGTTTGCCAGACGCACCCATTGACGACTACTTGTCAGACGCACCCATTTCGACGACAACAGCTGCACCCAACTTAACGACGAAGGTGGGATGACAGCTGTTGGGAATTTAAATAGTTGTTGGACGCCGTCGTTTTCTTGGATAAGTTGATAGTTATTAATAAAGATTTTAATCGAGTGTAATCCTCTAAATTAATAAATAAAAACGTGTTTAAAACTCAGATGTGGGGTCAGAATATCACTGGCCTGTGAAATAAAATAAAATTTAATTAAAAATTCTGATAATAATTACATTAAACGTGTTAAAATGCCGCGTGTCTTGTCAAAACAGCAGTTGGTAGAAGCGCTCAGGGAAGCTGGCGTAGAATTCCCCGAAACAGCTACCACGGCCCAGTTAAAGAGACTGCACCACAGTGAAGTCAACAAAAGCAACAATTTATCTGCGGCAAGCGAGGAAGATGCCGATGCCGATGCCGATGCCGATGACGTTGCCGATGACGTTGATACCGAAGCCGACGATGCCGAGGAACTGAGAAGTGCCGCGTTGGATGAGGAATTAAGCGAGCTACGTAAGCGTCTCGAAGTGCTGAAGCTGCGGAAGCAGATTAAAGAGTTGGAGAATGATGCCGCCCCTCCTGCCGAACGACGATCGGAATTTGGCGAAATTGAGCACGCCATTCCAAAATTTGATGGCGATGACGTAAGCCATTCGGTAAAACATTTTTTCCGTGATTTTGAAGAAATTATGCAGACGGTAAATGCCGATGAAAGGTTTAAATTATTGAGCTTGAGACGTTCACTAATAGGAACTGCTAAAGTGTTCCTACTCTCGACGGTGGCGCTTAATTATAGCGAACTGAAGGCAGCACTATTAAAAGAATTCGACATAGCTGTGTCTCGCCAGGATGTGTACAGAATGCTAGCCCTAAGGAAGTGGAAAAAACAAGAAGAGTCGCTGCATTGCTACATTCTAAACATGCAGGCGATTGCCAAACGATCCGACATTGGTGAAACGGAGATCATTGACTTCATCATAGACGGGATGGGTAGTAACATATCCAATGTTAATCTGCTGTTAGGTGCTCGTACCATCGACGAACTGAAACAACTCGTTAATCGCTATCAGCAGAAATATTTGATGGAAAGTGCTACGAGTACATCAGGATGTATTTCTAATGCCGTATCGACGAAACCTGCCGCTGTAACCAAGCCGAATGTTAATAGAAATGCCGTACTATGCTTTAATTGCTCACAGACGGGGCATATTAAACCATACTGTCCACACCCTTTGCGCCGAAATGGGTCGTGTTTCCGATGTTGGGAGATGGGACATGACCACAGGACGTGCCCGAACCCGAAGAAGATGCTGTCTGCCGCTGCCGTTCCGAAGCGTAATCAACAAGTTGCTGCCGTTTCGAAAGTAGGGTCTGATAACGATGAAAGTTTAAGCGAAGTAGTTGGTGCTGTAAATTGGCCCAACTAGTTTTATAAAGTCTTCGTATGTCCCGGTTAAGTTGCTGCGACGATTGAAAATTCCGAAATCCTCATTTTACGGGGTGGGTGGAAACAAATTAAATGTTTTAGGAGAAATGAAATGTAAAGCAAAATTTCATAATAAAATAAAGACGATAAAAATTAATATTGTCCCAGATGAAAGTATGGCTCTACCGATTATTTTTGGACGTAATTTTTTGTATGCTTTTAGTATCCATTTGACAAGAGTAAAGGTTAGATACTCTAAAGAAAAGTTGGTTGCTATAAATAGAAATAATAAATTTGTTTTGCCAAATGAACTTCTTACAACTCTTAATAGATATAGCCTCATCGGGAATAAGTGTTCGCTAGTTGGTAATAAACCAGAAAGATTTGAAATGGTATTGGAAGTTGAGGCAACTGAGACTAATTACGAGTACTATAAAATGCCGGATATATTTAATATTGAAGTTGTGTCTGACGAATTAGATTTGAATATTGATCATAAATTGGGTAAATTGTGCTGTGCCGAACTGAATAGTTTAATTATAGATGCTTATGTGTTGCCGAAAGATATTGAAGTAGAACCGTTAGATTATGAAATGAAGATTCATCTGACTGATAATGTTCCGTTCCACTGTTCTCCCCGACGACTGTCTTACTTTGAAAGAACTCAAGTGCAGGCAATAGTGAATCAGTTGGAAAAAGACGGTATTATTAGACAAAGTAACTCGCCGTATGCGTCTGCTATTGTGTTAGTAAAAAAGAAGAACGGAGAACTTCGAATGTGTGTGGACTATCGTGGTCTCAATAAAAAAACCATTAGGGATAATCAACCTTTGCCGCTTATAGAAGATTGTATAGAGTATCTTGAAGGAAAACAATATTTTACGCTCCTAGATTTGAAAAGCGGATTCCATCAAGTTAGGGTTTCTGAGGAATCTATTCCTCTTACTGCGTTCGTTACTCCAAATGGCATGTGGGAGTATTTAAAAATGCCGTTCGGGTTGAAAAATGCTCCGGCCGTTTTTCAGCGGTTTATTAATGTTATTTTCCGAGATTTAATTGATTCGGGTAAAATAGTTGCTTATATGGACGATATATTGATTGCTACAGCAGACTTTGAGGAACACAAATTATTGCTAAGAACCGTTTTGAGACGTATAACTCAACGGAATCTTAAACTAAATCTCTCGAAATGCCGGTTCGGTCATACGGAAATAGAGTATTTGGGATACGCCGTTTCTTCGCAAGGTATTGCGCCAAGTGATTCTCATATTGCCGCTATTAAAGAATATCGAGTGCCGACTAATCAGAAACAATTGCATTCTTGTATTGGGTTGTTCTCTTATTTCAGACGATTTGTGCCGTCATTTTCCCGAATTGCAAAGCCGTTGCAAAATTTATTAAAGAAAAATGCCGACTATGATTTTGACAAACCATGTTTGGACGCTTTTAATGAGTTAAAATGCAGACTAATTGAAGCACCGATTTTGGCTATTTATAGTCCTATAAAGGACACAGAACTGCATTGTGATGCCAGTTCAATTGGTTTTGGTGCTGTCTTGCTTCAAAGGCAAGATGATAGAAAATTTCATCCGGTGTCTTACTTTTCTAAGACAACTTCCGCTGCCGAATCTAGGTATCATAGCTTTGAACTAGAGACGCTTGCTATAATTTATGCTTTGAGACGATTCCGGGTATATTTGGAAGGAATACCCTTCAAAATAGTTACGGATTGTAGCTCGCTGACGATGACATTAGAAAAGAAACAAGTTAATCCACGGATTGCCCGCTGGGCCTTAGAACTTGAAAATTATAATTATAAAATTCAGCATCGTAGTGGTATATCTATGGGACATGTGGATGCCCTTAGCAGGTGCCAGGTTGCTGCAATTTGGGATGTTGATGATACGGATTTTCAAATCCAAATTGCGCAAGGACGGGACAAAATAATTATGGAATTACGGGATCGAATGGAGGTTGAAGAAGTCAAAAACTTTGAATTGAGGGATGGACTTGTATATAGAGTGAAGAGAAGTGGAAGAAAGGCATTATTCGTGCCGAATGAAATGGAAGATAATGTTATACGGTTGATTCATGAAAAACTAGGTCATCAGGCGCTGGAGAAATGTTACGATAAGATTGCTATGCATTACTGGTTTCCGAGCATAAGACGAAAGATTGAAAGATTTATCCAAAATTGTATTAAGTGCATTATGTACGCTATGCCGGTCCGTTCTAGCGAGAGGAACTTGTATAATATTCCTAAAAACCCTCTGCCGTTTGACACAATTCATGTGGATCACTTTGGTCCCTTGCCGTCCCTTAGTTCGAAAAGGAAGCATATTTTGGTAGTAATAGATGCTTTTACAAAATTCGTAAAGCTATATCCTACGAACTCGACGAGTACAATAGAAGTAATTTCCGCATTAGATAAATACTTTCAGTATTATAGCAGACCGCGACGCATTGTGTCAGATAGAGGTACATGCTTTACCTCTTTCGAATTTGAGGACTTTCTAATAAAACGAAATATAGAACATGTAAAGGTTGCCGTGGCTTCACCCCAGGCAAATGGGCAAGTCGAAAGAGTCAATCGGGTTATCAAGTCTATGCTGGGAAAATTGAGTGAGCCGGTAAATCATGCCGATTGGTCGAGTAAGTTACTAAAGGTGGAGTACGCTATTAATAATTCTATTCATAGCACGACGAAGAACTCACCTAGTATGCTATTGTTTGGTGTTAGCCAAAGGGGTGAAATAATAGATGAAATGACGGAACATCTAGAGGAAAAGATGGCTTCCGAGAGCTGCCGTAATTTAGATCAAATTCGTGCCGAAGCTTCAGGAGAGATTGATAAGTCTCAGAAATATAATTTAGACTATTTTCTTAGGCACAGTAAAAAAGTTAAAGAATATAAAGTCGGTGATTTTGTTGTTATGCGTAACGTTGATACTGCCGTCGGGACGAATAAAAAGTTTTTGCCGAAATTTCGTGGCCCTTATGTCGTATGTAAGATTCTCGGACATGACAGATATGTATTGCGGGATATTGAAAACTGCCAGTTGACTCAGCTTCCGTACGATGGTGTTGTTGAGGCGAATAGAATGCGAAAATGGTTGTTAGACCGAAATGAAGAGGCTGTTTCTATTGAGAGTCCAAGTGACCCTCTTGCCGTAGATATAAGTTTGGAGTAATATGTAGAGATTATTGATAAGTATTTAGTTTATCTTTTGTTCGAGGTCGATCAATTGTCAGATTGGCCGAGTTGTAAACTTATGTAAAAGCGCCATCTGTGCTTTCAACGTATGAAGGTGTTTGCCAGACGCACCCATTGACGACTACTTGTCAGACGCACCCATTTCGACGACAACAGCTGCACCCAACTTAACGACGAAGGTGGGATGACAGCTGTTGGGAATTTAAATAGTTGTTGGACGCCGTCGTTTTCTTGGATAAGTTGATAGTTATTAATAAAGATTTTAATCGAGTGTAATCCTCTAAATTAATAAATAAAAACGTGTTTAAAAATCTTTTTCAGATTTCAGATCACTTTTGCGAATCTAGATATTTTCTCAGATTTACCAACACAAGTGCGTTTGAGTTTGACAACTGGTGGAGGGCGTTTAGGTTTTCGTGAATTTGTTCTAAAGCAAAGGATGGCATTGCATCGGGTGAATCTATTTTTGTAAATTATTTATGTATAAATATTTAAAAATCAACCGGCCGCAAATGTCGAAAGTTTTAATTTCAAATTTAGCCAGTGAATGAAAAACGCTTTGAAAAGTGTTGAAGGCTACACATATTGGAATCCCGCGAATATTATCACAAAAAAGAGCAAGTACGTTTTTATGTTGGATTAGCCAAGCTACACGTAGGCGCAGTAGCTTAGTGGTTAGTGTGTTGGACTGCTAAGCGAGGGGTCGAGGTTCGAATCCCGCAAAAACCCAAATTCCGACTTAGGGTTTTTTTCACTGCGCCACCTCTCGCGAACGTCTGACAAACATCCGAGAGTATAAATGTCTTGAAAAAGCTTCTCAATTAGCCGTTTGGAGTCGGCATAAAATTGTAGATCCCTTCCATTCGTTCCAAAAATGAAAAACTCACACAAAACGAATGGTTGTGAGAAGCTAGGCCTAGGGTCCCTCCGGGCCTGTTGCGCCAACTATTTATTTATTTATTTTAGCCACACGAAATCTGAAATCTGAGAGCGAATCTGAAGAAGCCCAAGCGAATACCACATACATTTTATCTGCTCTCCAACTTTTCTTTCCCAAACATTAGCTAAAATCCCAGCTAAATTTTGACATATAAAGAACGCCGCGGATAAGAAGTGTCACAGAAAACAGCTTTTCTTTCAGAATAATTTAACTCAAAAATTCAGCACTCTCTGATTTCAATCATTTCCGATTTCGGAAACATATCTTTGCTTACTTTTCTTTTGCTTCGCAATGAAAAATTGCAACAAAACAACTGAACACCAAGATCTGTCAAAACTTAATTTGAGAAAATCTACCGCCCCGCACGCTAAATTTTGACAGATACATGAAGTAAAACAAAAGTTTGATTATCTCGTTCAGCGTACCACTCACCTAAATGGGTTCGCTTTAACTAAGCTCAGTTAAATTTTGGAGAGAATTTTTTGTGGGAGCGAAAATTTAGCTCGAGCAGCGTATTAAACGTGCATTTTTGCACGAGACGGGACAGAGAGATCCGTTTATCCGCAGTCAATGCTTATAAAGGCGAAGGAATGAGATCACAAATCAGACGCTTAAGGTGTCATGGATGTTCTACCCATAATTATAGATACGTAAAGCGGAAGTTCCGGCGACCAACATTTCTGCAATCACATGAAAGCATTTCTATTTCCGATTTAAAATATGTGAAATGAGAGTGTTAATTATTTTCAGTAAATTAAACCAACAATTCATCAATCATTTATACGAAATTAATAAATAAATGTACCTTCATCCCTTCCGGAAGCCATTTTGTTTTATAGGAAAACGAAATTTCGTAAGCCATCGCTATAAAAATATCAACATGCATAGCTTTCCCATAATTCCTACCACGCAAACAAGATGGCCGACCAAAAAACGTATCACGTTTTTTTGCGTGTTAGGTAATGCTGTCCCTTTCAGTCAGACGGCTGTTTAGTATTGGGCATCCTTTTAATTTTCCGTGATAGGAATGTGTGACCGTGTAAATGCCCCATTAAGCTTGAGCTGTGATCTGTGAAACGTGAAAAGTGCTACGAGACTCTTGGGTAAATTGCACCTTTATTGTAGAGATTACCTAGCTTTAAAAATTGTAAATAGAACCAAGGAATGAGCACGGTAACGGTAGGGCTACTGAAAATTTATTCTCAATTAAAAATAAATAATTTCATCTGTCAGTTCTGTTCGGCTACAACCAGCGAGCTAGGCGGTGTTGCACAGCACCACCGAATTTATGCTTCTTGCTCTACTGTGAATTGACCCACTTTTATTTGTTTACCTATTGCATTCAAATTTTGACAGTCACTGACCGCACGGTCCAACCAAACGAAAAACAGAAGAAAAGTGAAAATATTTTGCATGGGCTCATCTTCAAATACGCGCACACGATAGGAAAAGAAAGTCGGTCATAATTATTAGTGTTTAATTGTGCTATTCTTATCAGCCGCACTTGATGCAGGGGTCATCAAGATTGTCAGTATTTATCCGGAATTCACAAAATTCTTAGAGGGATTTCTTGTGTACAACAATGAGTTCCAAGGATTTACTTCCGCTGTTGTTCTGCGGACTTTCTATTCCACTGTCAATGTTCATGTGGCTGGGGAATGTGGCGTTTTCCAAGTTTTCCCAAAGCGTCGACGGGGATGGTGCGTAAATGTGACTACACAAATCTACATTTAACTGACAAAATTAATCCATTGCAGAACCGACCGTTATTCCACCCACTCGATGGTTATTCTCGACGCTGGCCCCATTACTTTTCGCTGTAGTTGCTCTGAAGAGAAAGTCGGTAAATAAATCCGGAGCAGCTTTGGGAATCGTTGTCGCTCTGGTTTTGTCCATCTCCAGTCACATGTTCTTTGCATGCTTGGTGACGTTTTTCTTCTCTTCGTCGAGGGCTACGAAATTCCGAGCGCACATTAAGAAGAAGATCGAAAAGGACTTCAAAGAGGGTAAAAATGTTTCGTTGGCTGTAGTCTACTTGTTCGAATTAAATAGCCGGTCGTTTAGGTGAAGGCCAACGCAACTGGATTCAGGTTCTTTGCAATGGCGGCATGGCTACTCAATTGGCAATCCTCTACCTAGTCGACTGTGGAAGCAGTGAACGTCCAATTGATTTTGCACAGCACTACCGGTCCAGCTGGCTGGGCATTGCAGTTCTCAGTAAGACAAAGTTCCGTGCGATTTCGCTTGATCTAACGAAATTTCTTACAGGTTCCCTGTCAAGTTGCAACGGTGATACATGGGCCAGCGAGCTCGGGTGCGTTCTTAGCAAATCCGATCCATTCTTGGTAACAACCAGAAGGCGCGTTCCTCGGGGAACAAACGGCGGGGTGTCAGTAATTGGATTGATTGTCAGTTTTCTTGGAGGAATTCTTGTCGGTGTATCGTACTACCTCACGCTCATTTGGACAGTGGAGGCCAAGGCCTTGCAGCACAGTCCACCTCAATGGCCAATAATCATATTTGGAGGTTTGGCTGGCTTCTTTGGGTCGTTGGTTGACTCATGGTTGGGGGCCACGCTGCAGTTTTCCGGCGTCGACGAGGAGGGAAAGATTGTCGATGCGCCCGGCCCAAATGTCCTTCATGTGAGTGGCCTTAAAATCCTGGATAACCACAGTGTCAACCTGCTGTCGAGCATTATTACGGGCGTGACTATTCCGCTCATAGCACTGAAGTTCTGGCCAGAAATTTAAACTTGTATCGGTTCAATGTGTGTTTTTTTTTTATAGAATAAGGTTAAGTAATCATGTGCAGCTACTTTCTGCTCGACTGTTGAGAATCTTATACCAATTAGCGGCGTATTTTTGTACGAGTTTATTTTTTAACGTTTCCCTTTTTATTTGTTAAACTAATGCACTTGAGTTTTAATAATAAATCAATGTTGTAGAAGCAGTACGAGTGGTTGATGTTTCACTGAGGACTACATGATACATTTGGTCACTGCGTACGTTGGGTCCCTCCGAAATAGGTAGGCTGTGTTATAGAGCTACACACGTCCACACTATAAATAATCACATTGGTAACTTGCATCTATATATTAACTTTCTAATTTGAGCGGTTTTTGTTTTCATTTTTGGAACTGATTTGTGCAACTGCCTATGATACATGGTAGGGAGTGAAGTTTTCCACTGGTGGCATTCAAATAATAGAGACGCAGATAAATTTAGTAACATAGCAGTTTTATTTTCTGGGTGGAGAAGACTTGATACAGAAACCATGGTTTGACAACAGCGTGGTTCGAGAACTCGAGACTCCTTCAAACGAAAAGCTGTATGTGACTGATAAAGGTAGACCCAGATCATGTATACTAGCGAAACGTAGCCTTAAATTACTTTTACTCAATATTTTCAGCGATCCGGATGTAACTGTTGCTAGACTAGCTCATAATCGGTTGTGATGCTAATGCTCACCACTCGGTATGGGGAAGTAAGGACATTAATGATAGAGGTGAGTTACTTTTTGATTACATTTTAAGAACAAATCTGTGAGAATGTAGGAAACGAACCTACTTTCATTACAAAAATCCGACAAGACGTTTTAAATATCACTCTTGTCTCCGACACCGTTAGTCAGCTGATTACCAATTGGAAAGTATCTGCATCTCCTTTTCAGATCATCAGTATATTCAATTTAACTTAGCCGATGACTGTCCTTGCCAAATTCCGTTCAGAGATCCTAGGAAAACAAATTGGCTCAGATATAGGCAGACTCTGAAACAATCAATTACCCCAGAGCTCTTAAGTCCTCCCTGTAATGCCAATGAGCTTGATCTTAAAGTCAATAATCTTACGTCAGCCTTAAACAAGGCAATGTTCTCCTCATGTCCACATTGGTGGACCTCAGACTTGGGACTTAGTAAATCAAATTGCAGAAAACTTTTCAATTGTGCCAAGGACACAAGAAAAGCGACTGACTGGGGCTCTTACAAGCAGGTCCTTCGAAGCATCAAGGCTATGAAAGATACTCTCGACAAATCCAGCTATGTCAAGTTGTCTGAAAAAGATAGATGGCTCTTGGAAGACTTCTAGCCACGAATCATTTAATCTGTTGCTCGACACGTACTTCCCAGGCAGTTCTAAAGGTATTGCCTAAACAGATCCAAACAGATCAAACTTGCAATCTACCAACCTACAAGGTCTGATCACTCGAGGCAAAGTGCTTTGGGCGCTGTATAGCTCCAAACCATACAAATCCTCGGGACCAGACGGTATAATACCAGCCGAGCTTCAAAACACCTCGGATATCATCCTGCTAACGCTAATGATAATCCTAAGAAGTTGTTGGATCTGGTGTACATCCCATTGCTATGGAGATAGGTTAAAGTGGTTTTCATACCCAAAGCAGGTAAATGCTCTCACGTGAGTCCGAAAGATCTCAGTCATATTAGTCTTTCATCATTTCTCCTTAAAACTTCAGAGCGACTGATTGAAATCCATTTATGCAAAAGCATTGACAAAAAACGTCTGTCAACTGCGCAAAATGTTTAATCTAACGGCCCTACACACGCTAACGCGCTCCATAGAAGATTCCCTTCACCATAAGGAGTATACAATGGTTGCATTCCTGGACATAGAAGGCGCCTTCAACAACGTCGACTCATCTGCAATCGCTGGTGCCTTGGCAGATCTGAACGTTGACGCCTCACTTGGCGAGCTGATCAATTTTATTCTTAATAGCCGAACTATCAACTCAAGTTTAGGTGAAATATCTGCCAAAAGATCTGTCAGTAGAGGAACCCCACAAGGTGGCATCCTATCTCCCCTTCTCTGGAATTTGGTGGTGAATGAACTGCTGATATTCCTGGAAGCGGAAGGTTACAATGTGGTTACCAATGCGGACGACGTTGCTATTGCCGTCTCAGGAAAGTACCTAATCACTTTAAAAGAACTTCTACAACACGCTCTTAACAAGCTAATAAAATGGGTAAACAGTTGTGGGTTGGGCGTAAACCCTCACAAAACTGAACTTGTCCTCTTCTCTAGGAAATATAAGATTTCACACATTGACCCTCCATCTATAAATGGCACTAGCTTGACTTTCTCAAATGAAGCTAAATACTTGGGTCTTATTTATTTATTGGGTCTGAACAACATTAGGAACGTTCCAGAAAACATCGATTACATACAACACCTGAACTACAATTGGAAAAAAAACGTCCAGGTCTCCATTCCTACTAGATCATTCTGGGAGGAGGAAGCACTCGTGGATGATGAATCGATCCATTTCTTCACAGATGGGTCGAAAACTGTGGACGGTGTTGGTGGCGGTGACTTCTATGACAGACTAAATCTTAGTCTCTCCTTCCGTTTTCCTGATCACTGTACCATCGTTTTTCAGGCGGAAATAATGGCGATAAAAGAAGTCTTATCTTGGCTAAGGGAAAACGTGATATCTGCTAAGGATAGCCGTATCTTCTCGGATAGTCAAGCAACTATCAGTCTCCACAAACTCTATAACAGCCCAAGACTGTCGTTCGTTTCTCAGAAACATGGAGGATCAGTTCAATATTCACATCTGTTGCCGGGGCATATAGGGACATCCCAGGTAACTGCAAGGCTGATGAACTCGCCAAACACGGAACTATACTACCTATGCTCCCAATTAAGGATTCTTTAGGTCTTCCAATCGCTACTTGCAAACTCACAATAAAGCTGGATGCTACGAAAGAACATGGACAACCGGCGACAAAACAAATCTGGCCAAAGCTGGATCTAAAACGTTCTAGGCGTCTGATCTCCCTTGATTTAGCATACCAGTGCTACAGTAGGTGTCATCACGGGACACTGTCTCATAGGCTTGGCGTATTCTCTCACGATTTTTGCAGAAGCTACTTTGACGAGGATGAGGAAGAAACTATTCCCCATCTTCCCTGTACTTGTCTCTCTCAAAAAGACGAAAACTCCACTTGGGAGCGTTCGACTGTAGTGATCTGAACGATCTAAAGAACACAGACATTCGAAATCTCCTACGCTTCATCAGAAGCTCCAACTGGTTCAACGAGTAGGAAGAATACCTAAAGATTCATATGGTATCACAAGGGACCTTATAATGGTCTAAGTGTGTCGGCTAGCCAACAGCCTAGTAGCAGTTTTCAAAAACATCGACAGCATTAATCTGACAGTTATTACCGACCAAAACTTAAGACCTACAACAGTAAAAAGCTGTTTGGATTTTCATCTTGCACAAGTCTCACTCACAAATTTATTCGACTTCTAGTTCGAAAATAATTTAACTATCCAATTATCTATTTCACAGAAGTATTCACTTCAATCTCTGTAGATCTTAAATATCTTTAGCTCGCTTTCTCGGTTTTTGTTTCTGACGTTCTTCCTGCGATTATTTTGCCTTCGCGGTTTTTTCATCAAATCCATGAATACATCCCGCAGATCGTTTGAGCTCAGTACAAAAGTCTTGTCTTTGTCATCTTCCGGTACTTTTTCCAGCATTGGACCTGCAACGACGGCTCCTTTATCCACGGCAACAGTTGTTGGCCCCGGATATCCGCTGTTGAAGTAGATTGGTATTGTTATGTAAATTGGCGTTTGTTTGTTACCCTCGAAAGCTATAGTCGGTAGTTGGGTCTTTATTTTCTAAAAGTAAAGTAGTAAGATAACGACGTTTCCAAGTGGGTACAAAGTCTGACTTACACTCATATTAGCGACATCATCTTCTGATCGCAAGAAGGCCAGTGGAGTTGAGTCACTTTCATTTTGCTTCTTGTCTTTCTCTGATCTCTCCTTAAGCATTTCAAAATGAAGTGTTGGCAATTCGGGAGGTATTATTATCCGGCTCTGACCAACATCACTTGGCTCAGTGATGTCCACAGGAACGGCACTATTGCGGACCGCACAAGCGGAGATGATAACTGGAACAACAATACCTTGTTATATTTATTGATAAAAAATAACTTACATTTAGCGAACCTAATAACTCGATCCAAATCGACTGCATTTTGCTGAATCTGTGATCAAAAGTCCAGACAGCTGTGTCTTTTATAACCGCCTCTAAAGCTTGGTTAAAATCGAAAGTTCTAAAACATTTTTGGATCACCAGAGTTTCGCGAATTAAAGTAGGTATCCAGGTTGAATCAATTAACTTTTAAATATGCATAGGCATGCGCCTAGGCAAGAGAGTGTTAAGTGTAATCGTAGAAAAATGCTAATCAGATTATACGAATTTTATCACCTAATTTGCATCTGTAAAATAAGGTTAATCTGTTAGAATGAGAATCACAACTGGCCATTCTCGAAGTCGTGCTAATTTATCAATCGATGTAGCATAAGTTAAAATTTGTGAACGGTAGGTACAGGATCTCATATAAAAGCGGAGAACTGCGTTAGTTTTTGACTGCTTGTCGAGAAAGTGAAAGGCGCTGAAAGCGGTTTGCCTGTAGCAGGCAGAAGGGTGTTGCTTCTAAAAGACCAACTGCTGTATTTGAGTTTTCTAATGTATGGGACAAGGCACTGCACATTCTTTAAAGGCTCTCTAAATATGACGGTCGAAAACCTACATGAAACGTAGGAAATTAAAACAATAAATAAAGAGAGGGACGCGGTCACCAAGAGGGAACTATAGAAGTCTTCTTATTACAGGTGAATTACTATAAAAGACTTATCCATAAAGGGGTGTCAAAGTGTTGTTATAATTTGTTTGTCGAACCCGAAAGCAAGGCAGTACAAATTGCAAATTGTTTGAGTAATGTTTGGAGAGGTACAAGTTTTCCAATCTGCTAATGGGATCCATGTGGAACCTCGCCACATGAAATGCTACACATTTCCCACTCCCGATAGCTCGATCTATAATCGAAAACTATCCCACTGACCTACTGATACAAATCGTTCCAAGACCTAAAATCTTGAAACCGAATTCGAATTTAATTCGAATCGATCTGTGGATAAACAAAAAAAATCTGGTGGACCCCATTTCTAAAAGCTGGTTTGGCTGCTCTTATTTAAAAGACTTACCTGATAGCCATAAAAAATTAACAATAGCCATAAAAATATAGCACCAGTGATTTATTCCCATAAATTATTTATAAAGCCACTGTCGATTTTAACTCTTTCATGCATAATATTTATTTAAGAAGCTTTGTGAAACCTCCTTTACATAAAGCTCTATGGGAGGCTTCCAATTCAAGCGATCAAAAAGCCAGAACGATAGAAAGAGAATTCTTTGTCTTTTGGCTGGGAAAATGCCGGTTTTTATAAAAGACTGTCTTTAAACCGATACTGACGAAACTTAAACTGTAGTACTGACGAAATGCGAACATTGAAATTTGAAAGAATGGACTATTATCGGTGGGTGTGTGTGTTTTTTTTTTCAGCTTATTCTGTCCTATAGAAGGTCTCAATTGTTGGTCTAACTTTCAGGTAGCCTGCTGTTGGTAGCCAAAGGAGCCGGTGTAAATAATATTTTGAAGGGTTTCATACATAAGGCGCAGATGCCGTTAGTAAATCTAAAATAAGCCGCACTTTTTACCACTGACGATAATTCTAGTGAAATGCTGTCCCATAGCGACGTTCTAAGCCAGTTCGGACCAATCGAACACTCGTATGCATCATATCTGCATGATCTTGAAAGCTACGGGCGAAATGGCTATTTTGAGGGATATCCCTTGTATCCGGTATTTATAAAAGTTATTAAGGGAAGTCCTGGTCCACAAGGTCTGTCGAGTGAAAAAGGAGCCGCCGGTGAAATGGGTCTTAAAGGTGATAAGGGCGATCCGGAAGTTGTACCGACAGATACGCTTAATCAGCTGCTAAGGCAACAGGTGGGGGACAAAGGTGAAAGAGGCGAACAGGGCATAGCGGGTGTCAATGGCGAACCCGGTGAAAGAGATGAAAGAGGTGAAAGAGGGGATATTGGTCTAGAGGGACCAAGAGGCCGTAAAGAAAGTCAAGGGAGATCGTGGACCACCTAGTCGACTGGGGCGACCAGGTAAAGGCTGTGATGACGAGTCATATTCGGAGAGACCTCACCCTGACAGACCCATTGTTTGTCCGGGTCACATACCCTGTCGCAATGAGAATTTTCTGAATTTCAATGCTGAATCTGAATCTGAAAAAGAGGACGAGGAGGAGGTCAACGATAGTGAGGAGGACACTGTAGAAGTTGCTTCTGGGAAAATAAAATCAGATATGATACCTTCTAAGCAATTTAGTACTCCTGGTAAGGAAGTGGTAAAAGTACAATCATTGCCATTAACAGCTGAAGTTGCCCAAGTCACAGTTAGTACTGCCTTATCGACAAAAAAAAAAGAAAAAAAGAATATCACCCAGCTTTCGCCTCGCCGGAGGCGAGTCATTGACAACGCCTACCGACCTAACAGCAGCTTCAACAAGTGAGATAAAGCGACAGATAGTAGCAAGCACTGATGCTGTCATAAACTCAACAACTACTGGGGGCCTTTCCGACTCACCGAAAGTCTCAAGAACAAAGGTACCGACTTGTAGTAGATAATATAGGAAATACGACAGAACCATCAACAACAAAAAATTCAACAGATGTAACCACTGTTTCAACAACAAGGCTACCTCATGTGTATACTCATGTGATCACAGAAATATAAGCAATATTTTATTCAGCATGATGTCAACCAAAGATGCTCCCGTTTAATCGAGGGAGAAACACAAATTTTGTGTTTTTACATTGCGCCACCTACCGTGAATAGAATTTCTCTCAAAGAGCGAATTTATCAAAACCACTGTTCGAGTTTGGCGTAAAACTGTCGCTCGCTTTCATTTGTCACTAAAATAGTAAAGAAAAACTGGACGATATTTTATTCAGCATGATGTAAGCCAAAGGGGCTCCCGTTTAAGAAACAAAAATTTTAAGTTTATTTTTACATTGCGCCACCTAACGTGAATATATAGAATTTCCCTCAGAGAGAGAGAGAGAGAGAGAGAGAGAGAGAGAGAGAGAGAGAGAGAGAGAGAGAGAGAGAGAGAGAGAGAGAGAGAGAGAGAGAGAGAGAGAGAGAGAGAGAGAGCTTCTCAATTCCGCCGCTTGGGTTCGGCGTAAAATTGTATCTCGCTTCCATTTGTCACAAAAATAAAAACTTAAAAACGAATTGTAGTATGGGAACCCAGGGGTACGGCCAATGGGTGCATTCACGAACACTGTTTTAACAGTTGTAAGATCATCATATCGTGAACCCAATATATGCTTTTAAAACTTCAACTAGTCTTCTGTATTATTTTCCTCTGTTATCATAATACTAAATGCGTTTCAAACGTAAACTGTCGTTGAAAATTTTATTTGACAAACTTCTTTTTGTGTGACTATAGGTATTTTTAAACACTTAAGGGCATTGATGCAATTGACAGGTTCGATGACTAATGTGGTGTTCGATTGGGCTTCCTTACATTCGCTCTCAGATTTGGTGTATCTAATCGAACATAAAACCGTCCCTTGCTGTCTTTTGTGCGGATAATGGTGCGAACCGAATGTATGTAGCCTTCAACAATTTTCAAAGCGTTTTCAAAAATAGATTCAATGCCTTTCTTTCCTATAGAGAAAAGTTAACGAAAACCTTAACAAACTACACCAGTTGTTGTCAAAATCAAACGCACTTGTATTGGTAAATCTGAGAAAAAATCCAGATCCGCAAAAGGGCTCTGAAATCTGAAAAATATTGCTTATTTTTGTACCAAACGAACATAAAAAGTGCTCTGACAGCGCCCAATCGAATACAACATCAATCGATACCTGCGTGTTTTACATTCTACTGTTTACGGTGTGTGTATTGCTAGGTACATTATGCGCTTTAATGACAGTTGATCTAAGCTGTAAATTTAAGAGCTCCCCTTCTCGCACCTACATAGCTCGAAGAAATGTAAAAAGCTGATATGAAAATTTGAGAATCTGTGAAAGAAAAAATAATCTGAAGCTTCCCCCTTCTGTCGAAAGCAGCAAATACCTACATTCATAAAAGTCTCCATAGATACGATCGAGAATTTGTAGGCCTGCAACATGGACGGCTTAGCTGCCCTCATCATAATGAATAGAATCGTCCTCCTGTAGGCAGGACCGGCATCATACCAGTTGTTATAGAACGCCGCCGAGTGTAATTTTGCACTCTAAAGAGGGAGAAATAACATTTCACGTGAGTAAGTCAGCTTAAGCTAATGTAATAGGAATAGTGGCTCAAAATTATACCATTACGGTTGATCCTTAAGTAACTAAAAACCCACCGTTTGGGTGAACTCACTCCCATTGTAGCAGGTAAACATGGTGAACACCACAAAAACCAGCAGTATGATCGAAAATCGAACCACGCTCACCAAAGTCATCCCCATTACAATCGAACAGCCCATGAGGCAGATAGCAACTGATGATGTGGCAAAGTTAACCAGAAACGAAATATTGTAGATGTTATTGATCTCCGCGGACAATCTGAAATTACACAAGACTTTTGAAGCACTCCAAACTCCCACAGTCATACGATACCTCATCAACGTGTTGTGGTAGGCAACTATAAACTTCAAACACTCGGGATCAGCCTCCGAATCTTTCGCATCAAGGGTCTCCAGCATAGAGGAACCAAACTAGAGAGCCAACTGAGAGCAGAAACGGTAGATTTGCCCACAAACTTCCTATGACCTTGTACAGCCTAGGAATTTCCTAAGTATTAGTGCCTGTACAAATCAAAGGAGCGCCATTGCTGCCGCACGCATACTGAGGCAATTCCTAGGCAGGAAATGGACTGTCAATCGGGCGGCCATTACTAAGTTGGATTTAAGTGGGGGCGACTGTGTTCGTCATTTTTGGTGCCGATTAGTTACACGGCGTTCACATCGCAGTTCAAGTTAAACATTTTTAAAGTTTATGAATTTGTTGGAAAATCGAATTTCGGATATAATATAGGTACCTAATATAATTTCATCACAATGTCAAATACCTTTTAATAATCATTTGTCAATATCAGAAATCCATCTCATGTTATTAATCAGAGAAAAATGAACTAATACGGTTTTTTGCACTTTTGCTTTTTTTTTGTGGATTTTAATCTCTTAACTTCAATATTTAAACACAATGTAGGGGAAACAGTTTGTATGCCGTGGGAAAAAACATATTTCAGTTTAAACATATTTTACAATCTCTAATTGATGCGTAAAATGCATACTTACACAATATAAATATGTGCAAACATGAATTTGTTAAAATCAAAAAATTAATTCAATATTTTTGTTCCGTAGGTATATATGTAGGTACTTTTGCTCTCAAACTAAGCTTTAACTTTTTTTCAGAGTCTGGATAAATTTTCGAATCTTTATTTCTGAGCGAAATTCACACCTACTTACACTAACACCAAACATTTGTCGTTTGTCAAATTGAAAGTGTGTTATTTTACGTTTTAACAGACGACAAGTCTGTAATTAGTAATTCAAAATAAACTTTATTTTCAAAAAAAAAAAATTTTTTGCAATAATGAGCTACCATAAATTTAATGTCGAGACTGAAATTTGTTAAAAGTATTGCGCTATATCTACAAAACACGAAATAGAACATGAGAATACCTACATTAAACAAAATTATTTGGATTCTCACGATTGAATACGCCAAATCCGAGATCGCAAATTACCTATATCGCAAAATCCAATTAAATACCACATTATTAGGCGTGTTTTTTTTAGCTTCAATATCAGCAAACCAAAGAAAAGTAGGATTTTCAGCACGCAATTCCAACAACTACTAAGAATCCTCATAGTGTCAAATAGAGCGTAGTGGTGGTAATTAAGAGCTGAAAATCCTACTTTACTTTGATTTGCTGAGATCGAAGCTCAAAAAAACAGGCCTATTGTATTTTTGTTAGGAGTTTAAAGACATAGCTACTTGTATTTTTACGATATTAATACGTCTTTTTCTTTCTTTTTTAAATATGAAAAGCATTTGTTCCTATGTAACATCATTCAACACTGTTCAGTGTTATTCAACTACAGAATTTCCAATCGCACTTTGATTGTGTACAAATATGGTGCTAAATAAACGAATTTGAAAACAACCAAAAAGCCCTCCACCAGTTGTGAAACTCAAACGCACTTGTATTGATAGATCTGAGAAAATATCTACATAGATTCGCAAAAGTGCTCTGAAATCTGAAAAGACTGCTTTTTTTTTGTACCAATCGAATACCACATAAAGTTACTTTTGCCCTAGTGGAACCTTGGGCTTAACTTACATGTTGTTAACCTATTTATGGAACAACCCCCAAGGTTTATCTGCATGAATTCTGCTGTCAAAAATGTAATTCATATAAACAAAATTAAAAAGATCTTAAATGTGAATGGATGAACATTTTTTGGAACCGAATATGGATAGAGAACAAGTACAGCTATATAAAAAACCATACTCAACATTTCTTCGTGCTACATTTATTGTTATAAATGCATTTACAAATTATTTTTAATTGAAAAAGTACCACCGGGCGGCCATTAATTACACGTATTCACCGACAGGAAAAATAAGAGCGCGCGAGAGAGGGCTGTCATTCAAAATTTCCGGGGAAAATCGGGTAGGTGCACGGGAGTTGGCTCTCTAGTTATGGATACTCTCTGGTCTCCAGGGTTGTGGTCAAAAATTCAAAATGCATTCGCATCTGAGTTAGAAAGAAACACAGCAGAAACTCCCCTGCGACAATAAATCCAGACGCAGTGAACGAGGACATCACTTGGCAGAAGTAGGTCAACGCAAATGAATATCCTGAGCTTCCATTCCATGGGTACCAGGTAATCGATTGAAATCGATACTGGAAACCCCGTCCCAAAACGACCCACTCAAAGACCGATTCACCGATTGGTAATAAGTTGTAAACGAAAAAGCCAAATGTAAAGAAAAGCGTCTGCTGCCTCATAAGCGTGCGTGAACGTGTGGCAAAGTACTTCACCTGGTAATTGCAAGGTTGGCAGTAACGATGAGGCTTTTGCGCGCCCGGAAATAAGCTTTCAAATTCGTCCATTAGTTGAGAAATATCGTTCCGATATAAGGAGAGAATAATCATTTTGCAAATAGCCACTATATAGAGACCCAAAATTGATCCTGTCTCAGATATCTGCAGGATCAAGTCGTTCGATTCGTTATCGGTAATCAGAAAACCAATGATCAAGCCGACACATTGATAAATCATATTGCCTGATCCGAGTGCAGAGAACAGCCGAACCAGAAGGGACTGGTCCGGATCGATCGTATGTTGAAATGGTTTAACCAAGGCTAGCTTGAAAGCTAAGTTGGGAAACTCCATGAAGTAGTCCAGGTTGTAGATGGAGTTGGCCATGACAGCTTTGGTGTCGGTGACCGAATGCGAAAGACTGACGGTGATTTCATTTGCAGTGATTGCGGTTGGTTAAGGGTTTGTTAAGCATTCATTAATGATGGCTATTATCAGTAAGTTTAATAAGACATTTCTTATGCAGGAGGCAGGACGAACAAATTGCTACTGATATCGTATTCCCTTTGAGAAAAACCAGCAGATTGCGTGCAACCACCAGGGATGTATAAAAATTGTGGTCATATTAATTATTAAAATAAAATGCATGTGCAGTTTGTAAAAATACGTTGGCGGTGACATAAATAAAGGTTGGAGGGGAAAGTTTCCACTTCCTTCGGCTTTTAGTAGAGCACACAAGAGATCCCTTCTGTAATGGATGCAGGTGCCTCTGCCTATAATTCTGGTTAAGAACGAAAAAAGTGATTTATAATGTAGAATGGAGCGTGTTCAGAGCAATCATATCGTTCATATATTTATGAACCCATTTGAATCTGAGAATGAAGTCTTCAAGGAATGTGTCAATTGGCATGGTGTCAATGAGAGTGCTGAAGGGCAAAAAGTCGCAAAAATCCTATCTTAAAACGGACATTTCTCCAATGTTACCCTCCTAATCAATTTAAATGTAGTCCCCAAAACATTTTTGCCAGTCTGAGGCAATGAAAACGGCATCGAAATAGGACCACAGAATCATTTCTTGACAGCTGAAACTGTCGTTACTTTTATACAAACAATTTGGTACATTGATTCTTGACTTGAACTTGAAACTTAAGAAACAATGCAAATCGTTGCCAACATAGTTTCAATTGCTTAAAATGCAATCAAGCAATGAAAACGGCATCGAAATAGGACCACAGAATCCTTTTTTGACAGCTGAAATTGTCGTTTCTTTTATACAAAAAAAATACATAAGTACATTGGTTCCATTTATTTTAACAGAATACTCAAAACAACGACGTTCGATATGAATTGCTTTTGGCATTTCATATAGGTAACTGTCTTGCATTTTGCAAGTGTCAACAAAACTTGAGAACCAATGCAAATCGCTGCCAACATAGTTTGAATTGCCTAAATTAAAATTATAAACCAGAGGTAAGAGAGATTGAGATCCCTTACTTCGACCGATTAACAGTTATTTGCCTACAAGCTAAATTTTACGCTCCCAAAAAGTTTAGGTGCGCTAGTATAGAAATTCGTATTGACAAATGTCAAAAATTCTCTCCACCAACACATTCGCATCTAATCTTTTTACCTTTCACTGTGGGCAAAGCAAAACGGATAGGAATTGGCGTACACGGATTGGACAACAAAATGGCGGATTCCTGGCAAAAATTGAGGGGGCCACCGGCAAGAGGATTGTGAGTTGGGGGCTCAGTATGATTTTTGTATGTTATAAACAACGCATGTGTCAAAAGGAGCAATGGTTTACCAACTAAATGAGCCTAAATTAGCAACAGCGAATTTTTGACAGCTTTAACGTTGACTTCGCTGTCGATGTTGCTGTGCTAATGTGTTCAAAGTTATTAAAATACATTGGTTCTAAAAAGTTGTCAAAGTTGCTGTTGCTGTTGCTGTGTTAATCTGTTTCTCGCATAACAAAATATCCAACATTCGAACAGTGCTGCCAAGTTTGTGATAAGATAAATCTCACAGGTGAGTTTTTTTTTTTAACCGTGTATTACACTCGCAAATATCAACCGACTTTCAATGTTAAAGAAAGTAGGTACTCATGCCTTCAGCAAGAATTGAAACGAGTAAAAACATATTTTCTTAAAATGGTAGCGTTTCATCAATTTGACAGTTTACCATTTTTCTGATGTATTGAAAAGCCCTCTAATTTTCGTTAGGGTTTCCCTTTCTATTATATTTTACTTAGATGTAATTTATAAAGGCTTAGCTTAGTACGCTGCTCGAGCTAAATTTTAGCTCCCATACAAAATTCTCTCCAGAATTTAGCTGAGCGAACCTATTTAACTGAGTGTTACGCTGCTCGAGATAAATTATCAAACTTTTGTTTGAGAATGTACTTCATGTATCTGTCAAAATTTAGCGTGCCAATTTAATGGGGCGGTACATTTTCTCAAGCTAAATTTTGACAGATCGTTGTCTTCTGTTGTTGTGTTGCGGCGAATGGGAGAAGGAAGCAAAGATGTGCTTTTTTTTTTTTAATAAATACCTCGACGAGGAGTACCTACAATCGGAAAAGGTCAAAATCAGAGAGTGATGAGTTTTTGAAAGAACAGCTGTTTTCCGTGACACTTATTCGCGGCGTGCTTTATGTCAAAATTTAGCTGGGAGTTTAGCTAATCTTTGGAGAGAAAAGTTGGAGAGCAGATAAAATTTAGTTTAGCTCGAGCAGCGTACTTATCTTAAACGAGTTGTCAAACTAAATTAGCTTTCTGTCATTAAAAGACCATACAAAGAGTCACACTTGGGAAATCTGTTGCCAGAGTAGCTTTTTCACCCTTTCAACTCCATTTCAGACTGAAAAACTTCCTTCCAAAAGGGAGAACTTAAACAAATTGGCATTGGCACCACTTCTGTTGAAAATTCCATAACTCAATTTCATAGTTGTTACCTTCTCATTTTCCTTTTTTATCAAGTATCGATCATGCGCACAAAACTCGTAATTACTTTTGTTATCGTTGAAAAGTAGAAACATTTTTTTATACTACCGTATCACAAGAATTTATTGAGTTAAATTATTTTAAATAGCTCCATTAATATCGAAAGTTTTTACATTTCCATAAACTAATCATAAGGCTATAGGTACACTTAACATTAAGATGAGAATTATAAAACATATTGCTCTACGAATTTGCTGTACATAATTATTTTGCTACCCCGATTCATTCGATACATTAAGCAATTTGAGTTCTAGTACAAATCGGCAAAAATTATACGATAAAAAAAATTACGAAAAGGTGTTATGATTGCACAGTGTTTTCGATTGCAATTAAATACTGTCAAAACTGGCACCTGTTCTACCGACAACTTCAATTCCCGGGACGGGGACAGCCCAAGTACCTCCACGTCTTCAGGAATCCGCTTTGTTAATTCTAAAACATCACAACTTGAACAATGCAACGAAGCGAAATGCATCGCCGGTGACTTCTGCAGTTATTCCTTCAGCTTCGGCACTGGCACCATCTTCCGCGCTTCTTTCGACAGCCAGCTGTCGCAGCAAGCCCAGTGTAACCGGAAATGGAATCACCGCTGGATCGAACGAACGAACCTCAATGGTGTATACACCGTCAACAATCATGGTTAATCATCAGGCATCACTTTATAGCACCAGTATGACCTCACCGATTCTTTCGCCAGTATGTGTAAAGTCTCATTGCTTGACAATGACCAGTTTAAACAAAGTGAAAACTCTGAGTCCTCTATCGAATACTTCAATACCATGCTTATCGACGTCATCGGCTCTGACCGCAATGAGTTCCACGTCGGGTGCAACGTTTTTGAATGACTTGAAGAGCGGAATGGATGCGGCTGTTCATCGTCACTACATGAAAGGAATCGGTTTTCGTAGGAGTTTTGACGATAAACTTACCTCAATAAGCGCAAATATTCTGAGTCAATCGCAGCCCAGGCAAGCTTCGTCTCACTTTCCACTGTCATATCGAGAGGATTTCTTACAACAAATTGGCTACTTGCCAACAACTCGAATATTTGCGGGCACAGCGCAAAGCATTGACGAGGAAAAGGCCCAGCAGGATTTCTTGTCATTGTCCTTGTCACCACCACTGAATCGTAGACGTGACATGCCAGCGTTGAGGGGACCATTTGTCAGCTTGTAAGTACATTTGACATGTTGTAGTAATTATTTCATTTGATGACTTTTAGTTTTTAATGACAGATGTCAGATTTTTTGTCTCGGAATGGTCATGGTACTTTTTTTTTTTTTTAAATTGGACTAGGTACCTATATAAGAGCGTTCAAGTAGCTAGTTCAGTAAGTCTGACAGCTGGCTGACTTGAGTCTCTCTGTCTCAGTCTCAGTTTTGATTTGCTCAGATCGGTAACATGAAAAGCTTTTTCAGTTGTCGTTGGAGGGGTAGCTGGCGAATCGAGACAAGAAATTCGTGACTAAGTTGACAGTTCCCATGTGTGGCTGACGAAGAAAAAGTGACGTTACCGACCAATCTTGTTTTTGCATTCAGTCCAGACCAATCTAATCCGCTTGAGAAAATTCGATTTGTTAATATGTCGAAAGTTAATATTCATTCATTATTTGACAGTGAATATTTCACAAAAAGTACTAGACGTCTAGTGCGAATAATGAAATTTTTTAATATGGAGTTTGACATTCCGCTAGTCATCTAGCGGGCAGTGGAACGTGGCCATTGCAACTGCAACTCTGTCGTTGAATGATGGGGAATACAACAGAATACAATTAAACGAGTTGTCTAGTTCCGTTTGCAGTACCATTGTGTTCAGGCAATTTACTCAGTGCATTCTAGTGTGGTGCGTTTCCTAAATCGTATTCATGGATACCACAGATGACCATCATTTCATGGTTCGCCTTAATGTATTTGATAGAGTTTAGAAAATATTGGTTGCCCATTTTTCATTGAAGAGCCGATAGAGTCACCCCGAAAATCGGAATTGCTCTTTTCAATGAAATTCGTTGGTTATTTTTCTTGTCTTTTACATTAAAAATGTGATTTTGAATAAGTCAAATTTATATTATATCAATTAAAGTTGACATTTTCACGCATAACTTTCAGTTCAGGGCGATTCTTTAAAAAATGGGAACGTTCGGATACCTAGCTTATGTCAAACGTCAACTAAATTTGTCGTGACTAGGTATCCGAACGCGTTGACTAGGCAACTTGAATTGTTTTTGTATTCTCGCGGTCAGCGATAGCTTTGTTGAATTCCCCTTTTTTATTAAGAAAAACCCCTTCTCTGTTTATTTAAAATTTGACTCTTCGAAATGTCAACTGAGTATGCAAGCCGGATTTTCTTGACTAGATTTGCCGGCTTCCCCTCCATAAACGTCAACTGCAAAAACTATACCTACGCGTGACCACTCTAGACCAATGAAAACTGATATACATCTAGTCAGACAGCTGTCAGACTTACTAAACTAGGAATTCGAACGTTCCCAATATTCCGGACCCTTCTGACGTATAAAGAATTTGGCCTGGAAGCGCCCTTTTTGATTCAATGAAACATAGAAAACATAAAAAGAGGATAGAAAAGGCAATTATTTTCTTCAATCGAAAACGCCATTAGTCTGACAGCCTTTTGACATTTTGGGGTACGTTAACGTTACAGCCTAGTATCCTGCTTAACTAGGCATCTAAATGTCTCCAGTGCGGTTATTGGTAGCTCTGAAAATTATCTTCAATTTCTTAGGGTTATCGATGAACAATTTGATCAGAGGTTAGAATGAACTCAGTTGGTTGTCTGCTCTGAAACTTTCAAAATTTATACCGTGATCTTATTCCCATTCTTCAAGTAACGTCCTGTCAGTGAATAGCTGAGTGTATTTTCTTCTCCCCATTTATATATATATATATCGCATCGATTTTCCTCTTGATTTTCTTTTAAACAACTATAAGTCCGCAGTTCGGTTCATTAGAATAAATACAAAAAACGTACACAAAGCAGTTAGGCCCTGGGTCTTTTACGCCATCTATAGGTCTTACTTGTCCGCATTTGAAATATCCGCGCTCGTTAAATTTCAAATTATTCGGTGTATGCATTTTAATAAATAAGAAATAATCATTCTAAAAATATCATTAAAATCAAGAAATTAATCACAGCAGTTTTGATAAACTGATTTTTATGAAATAATAATGGAGTGAATTTTCGTAGGTAATAAACCAAGTACAAATACATATATACAACTAACCATTTTAAAAGACCACTCTACTCATCTTAAGACACACTGATTAAAAAAGTTTCGTGCGACCAAGTCACACACTTTATCATTATCTTTGTTGACGTTTTAGTCCTAACAAATTAATTTCTACTACACACTTTTTCACTTCAATAATTTTGTGCACCAAAACTCGGCGAGTGGAATTTCTGTATCTCGCTGAAATTAAAAACAAATTGCAAGAACAAAAAACTAGCCAGCTGTCAATATAACAATTTGTTGTACGTCACAACTCACAATCAGGTAGCTACTCAAAAACAATACAAAGTACCCATACTTTGCACCCCTCTATGTTTCAGCCAACTGTTATTTCTGTTCTTCCAAAGTCAGAACTCAAAAGCCATCGCTCACCGCATCACAGATCACACATCACACACAATGTTGAGAGCAAAATATTTTTGTATTTTTGAAAGTTCTGCGCTTTTATTTTTTTAATATATTTATAGGTTCCGCTGAATGTATCTCACTACAATTCCCCTCGATTAGGTATATTTTGCTACTTCTTAATGACGACAGTGTGTATCGGTGGACTGAGTACGAGCAGTTTATTCGATTCGGGAAACACCGAAAATTGTATCTCAACGCGAACTTGTACCAGTATTTTGTTTAAATGAAAATAGCACAACCCTCTAGTCATAAAAAAACACAAAAATATTCATTTCTTATGTAATTTTGATGGTTATTATACAGTTTTCGGAGACCACAAGAATATGAACGAATATACGTTCAAGTTACTAGTTACCGTGCAATGAGTAATCTTCGAGATAGAAATTGTGAGATTGTCAATTGGAAAACGTATGTTCTAAGCCAGTGGGGTGACATTTGTGAGCACAATGAAAACTCACCCGCCAATCAATGTGACTACGTGTGGTTCATTTGGGATTTTTTCCCAACGTTACAAACCCAAATCGCCGAGAATGTATTCCAACACGTTGTAGACAAATGTGCACAGTGTTTTTTAGTGATAGCAAATTTGTGGTTTGATGTCCTAATTTGGCTTAAGTTGGCTCTAGAACTGCTGCAATGTGATTTATTAATACAGAGCTTTATAAAGTTGTGTGCAATTCTGTTTTTAGTTTGTGTGTTTTATTGGGTTCGAAAATCGCGATACTTGCTTCGAAATGCGAGGTCGTTAACACCATCAGGGGAATCGTCACCGATTTCGCCTGCGAATAGAATAAATGGTGATTGTGGACAGAGGGTTGTAACAGACGGTTGTTCTGCGGCAACATCTGTGGAAAATAGTACGTCCGAGAAACAATGTGATACCTTGGAGCTGGAGGAGAAGAAACGAAAAAAACAGACCATATCAAAGAGACGGAAATGTGTGTCAGCGGGTCCCATTCTTGTGTCGAAAATAAAAAAGAAATGCAACAATCCGACTTTATCCGAGAAGATTACCGATGAATACGATTCCTGCGTCAACATGTGGGTATTTAAATAAATAAATTATGGTTTAGTTAATAACTTATAAAACATTTAAATATATATCGACTTTAAATGTATACAGATGGTCATAATACTCCGAAAATTTGCTGGGAAATATTAATATTGTGAATGACTTCAATTTTTATTTGACACTTGACAGTGACACTGATGGTACACTCGTAGCTTTGCGCATTTCTGACATATTTCAAATCAGTTTTGATTGATTGAGGTGATTGTATGCGTGTTTTCTATGGGATTTTCAAAGCAATAGACATGAATTAGTTGAAAACAAATAAATGTCAAGTTAGGTTAACAGTTTTAACGCAGCGTTTATTTATACGCGGGTGCATTTTTGTAGTGTCATTACTTTAAAAACTGAAGGAGTATGTATGTTTATCTCTTTTTTTCAATAAAGGTATTTCATTTCGACTGAAAACAAAAAAAAAAAAAAAATATTCCTTCCTTACCAATAGGTAAACGTTTTTAGTTTCGACTTTAAATTTAAGTAGTTTCAAATTTGAAGTCGAGACTAAAATTTGTTATTAGTACGGCGCATAAAATTATTTAAATTACTTAACTACTTACATAGATGGCGCTACAGTCTGGGTGAACCTGGGCCTCAACCATACGCCTCTCCAGTTGGCCTCCAGTTTTTTTTTTTTTTTTTTAAATTGTCCCTCGTTAAATATTAATAAAATGCCTCGTCAAAGTTATCAACTGGTTCCAATGCACTACCTAAGCACGTCAAATTTTTCTATGCTAGCTGACGTTTGATAGCTAACTAACTGGCGCACTTGCTCTGTCTTTGTAAATTTTTTTATTGGGACCGGAGAAAATCTTGCGAGAAGAGAAGATTTTATTATCTGAAAAAATTATTACAAATTTATTAAATGATTAAAAAAAGAAAAAAAAAATTGTTTTTACCTCTGTCTCGCTTAGGGTTGCCAGTTCGAAATCAGTACATATCTGGACATTATGTTGAAATTCCGGGACTCGTCTGGACATTTCAAATTTCGACTATTTTATTTTTGTTTATTAATTAAAAAAGGGAAATAATTTGTTTTATTAATGTGCAAATAAGCGTATTTATTTCAATAAAAAAACAAAAAAGAATTACAAAAACAAACAAAGATTTCAATCACATTTCTCTTCATATTCATATATGTAATGTTATAGTCAAACAACGAAGTTCAGTCGCTAGGGTCTAAAAATACATCAGCCAAAGGCCGAAATAAAACCCAATTTCGACCTTTGACCGAAGTATTTTTAATCAAACCTAGCGCCTGAGCTTCGGCCTTTGACTACAACATTTTCTTCTATATATTTCTTTCGGGGTGTAACTCCATGACCATGTAACTCGATAACCCCTGGGACGATAATCATAATTATTATTTTTTTGTTTTGTTCGTATTGCTGTATATCAGGTTTTTATTTACTTTTTGTCGCGAAAACAAAACTTGGAGGGGATGAAAGAGGTTATGAAAGTTTGTATGGGGAAATACACTTTGAAAAAAAAAGAAACTGGATAGAAATCGAGTAGTGACACTTCAAATAAAAAAAAAAATATTTTAAATTTTAAAAGCAATTGTTGTTGTCAATTATTTTAATCATTTTCCAAGCAAATTGTTGTTGTCAACAGTTAAGCTCGGTAGATGAATAAAGAATAATAATAATAATAATAATAAATTATGTTTACTATGTTACATTAAGTAACTTTTTGAAATGAAGTAGATACTTTGAAGTAGATATAAAGATGATATGGATGACATTATTCTGCATCGAATTCGCACTGTGACATCGGACAATGAACTGGAGATGTCAGATGAAATGCGCAATAAAGCTTTGATTTTGATCGAGGATATGTGTCTGATCATGAGTGGCAATTTGTTGTACAAATTGGGGATGCCACAGCCAAATCATTCAATGCAAGACGCATTTAATCGAGAATTGGAGCGAGAAATGGACTTCGATCGAATCGCATTGAGTCAACCTGTTCGAACAAATGTGCCAATGTTTGAAAGTGATTGCAATTTCGTTGAGTGGATGAGTTCAGTCAAATTCTTACATTTTTAAATTGAAAGTATTTCACAGTGATTGAATTTTTTTATTTTGTAATTTTATGAAATTGGAAATACATACACTTTTTTCAATAAATCATAGAATTTGAAAAATAAGTTTCACCGGGACTTTTGACTGGACAATTCATTTTTCACCGGGACTCTGGACACCGCTTAGAATATCTGGACAATCCCGGCGAGTCCCGGTCGTCTGGCAACCTTAGACTCTCGCTCCTGTCCGGCAGTTAATTTAAAAGTAATTACAAATCAAGCCGTTTGACAGAAGTCGAGACTTGGTGCATTCAGTTAGTATTACAAAAACTTCGTAACAACTTCTAATGGTTGCGTTCGGCGTTCGACTTTCGGCTCTTCGCAACATTCTCATAACATCGTATATACTACAATTTTATGGGTACGTTCCGAAAGAAATTTTTCAAACTGTCCGTTACATCGTTATTTTGTTAATTTTCTCTTTTTTCACAAATTTTGATGAGAACTTCGTAGGGTGACGTAAATGAGATGAAATTCAAAATTATAGCTCAAATGTTTGCAAAAGCAGAGCAGAATGGAAAAGTCTTTCCATCGATAAAATTGGCAGCAATTCAATTTGTGACTGACTATAAATTTGTACTAGATTTTGCGAGTAGTAAAGCTTAGGTGAGTAAATTACATTACACGGTTAAAATTAATTGAATTTTTACCTAAAGTTCCTTTTTACTATGCCACCTCTCGCGGAAATATGTCCGGATTAAGCTGCTCTATTTAGCCGCTAGGATTCGGGACTAGATTTTAGTCCATTCTTAAAAAAAAAAAAAAAACTCCCAATAGCAAATGGTTTCTATTGGATCAGTTGCGGGAACAATATTTAGTACAATATTATTTGATTACATTTTATATAACTTATACACTGCATCAAATTACTTTGTTGATTCTAATTGTACACTTTTCAACTGTCATTTCCACCGTCCATTTAGATCGGAACCACGAGGAACTTTGAGCACGACAGACGAAATCTTCCCAGAATCTCCGGACAGCAGTCTTTATGGATCCGATGAAGAGCAAGAGGACGCATCGCAGTACTGTCGCGGTGGATATCATCCGGTGGTGATTGGCGATGTCTTCGATAGCCGCTTTAGAGTTGTTAGAAAACTTGGCTGGGGTCACTTCTCCACAGTGTGGCTTTGTCGGGATATTAAGTAAAGCATTGCAACAACAGTTATAATCCACATATAACCACATATCGCTTCGAATAATTTCAGGGAGGAGAAGTATGTCGCTCTTAAGGTTGTCAAAAGTGCACCACACTACATTGAGACCGCAGCCGATGAAATTCGACTTCTGGAAGCGATACGCGACGCAGATCCCAAGGACCCAAAAGGTGATCGCATTGTGCGACTTCTCAACCACTTCACCGTACGCGGAGTCAATGGCGTTCACACATGCTTGGTATTCGAAGCACTTGGCTGCAGCCTTTACAAACTCATCGTTAAGAACAACTATCAGGGCTTGACCGCAGCTCAGGTGAAAAACATAGTCAGGCAAGTACTAGAAGGCTTAGATTACTTGCATACAAAGTGCAGTATTATTCACACCGATGTTAAGCCAGAAAACATCCTATTGGTCATTGACAATGCGGCCGCAATGAACCAACAAATTGACGATGAAATCAACAGTTTGAGAGTGAAGGGAATTGAGTTTCCTGATTCATACAGTAAGCTCTTGTCAAAAATGACAACAGACTACTACATTTTCCTTCTTCTTTTTTTTTTAGTAAGTTCTATTGAAAAGCAAACAAAGACTAGAACGAAGTGGACACTGATTGACAACTCGCCGATAGATCTTCAAAAGAATAGCTCACTTGAATGCGCTGCCAATAAGGACGACTCGTCGACCTTAGACACATCCCTTACATCAACGATTTCAAAATACTCTGGAATGCTCGAGAGTGAAAACAATGAAAGTTCAATAGTTTCATCATTGGGTGCAACATCTATAAGTAACCGCTATCGCACTGAGAAGAAAGTCACTTCCAAGGTAAGATGACATTTACTTGTTCCCAACGAACAAAAAAAAAAAAAAAAAAAATTCTGTCTCGGCACACATTTTTAATGCATTGCACTCCCAGTCAGGTGATGACAACGAGCTAGTAAATACAAATGACTTTATAGCACAAGAGGAGGTAAATCTATTTACTCAATCACACAATATTTGGTTTTCATTAATTTAGACAAAGTACCTACATAACAGCCTCTTGGAGTATTTATTGTACTAAATACTTTAGTTGACATTTCTTAACATTATACGTAATTATTATGTTGGTTGACTCACTTTATTCATAGTTCTAATCTAGTTTTTAAAATGCGCAAGTTACTTTATTGTTTTGTAGCGACTGAAAGAGCCACTGACAGTTGACACTTCGTTCGTTATTACCTCTTAAGTACTAACATCTGCTGCTAACAGTGTGTTAACATATACGAGGGTCTCCTTTACAGTGACGCGAAGTGCCACATACACATATTATCTGACTGTACTGGACACCTTATTTAGAAAAACGATTCCGGATCCAGATCCATTATGTGCGTACTTATACAATCTTTTAAGACAACTGTAATATCTCCAGGAACGCAGTACTATCTGTCACTGTCATGTATAACTTGACGACAGACACAGAATTTTGAGTAGCGTAGAGCTACACTTAAGTCGTAGTCCGTAGGCTTGAGCAAACACATTTTGTAGGGCTCAGTCCAACATCCCAGCTAAAATATAATTTTTAGTAGACAAACTTTGTTCTTCAGAGGTTATTTGAATCATTATATCCGGTTCCAGTTCATGTTTAGCTCGCAAATATTTTTTTTTTTTTTAATTTCGCGATTGGCGTCAGCTTTGTTGTTTTTTTTATAACACGCATCTTGGTAAACATAATATTTTTTTAACTCATTTAATAGCATACCGTATAGCTTAACATTTTGCAAAATTTTACTTACATACATAACTGTGTTCTCATAGATGTTTTATTTAAAAAAAAAACAACAAAAGTATTTTTTTCTTATGTCCAAACCTTTTCCAGCAAATTGATATCACATCCGAAAAGGAACAACCGAACAAACCGAATGTCATTCCCCAAACTCAATCATATACAACCGCTATACAAACTCTGATAAACAACAGCAATGTACGTGTTAAAATAGCGGACCTAGGAAACGCCTGTTATAATGTAAGTTGGAATTTTTTAATTAAGTTAGTAACAGTTTTTTTTTTTTTTTAAACGGGTCTCTCAGTTCTCAGTCTCACGCTTACAAAAGATTTAACTAAATATCTAGAGGCAATTTGGCACCACTTTTTTGTCAAATAATGACAACGCAATCGAAGTAGTGTGGCCAGGAGCCAGCTTCAGTAATTGTGAGTTATTATACATACTAAAAACCTTCAAAAGTTGTTCATTATCTGTACTGAATAATATTGAGAGTTTGAATTTTGACAGATTAAACTTGAAAACAAAATATAATTTATCCTAACGTCATTATATTTGTCCTGTAAGGCAAATATGTCAATAGGTTAGTTCATTTGTGGTTTTTCGATTGTTAATGTGGTTTTCAAAAGCGTGGTAAATACGTTGAAAATGTTTAATGTCCTGTCATCTATGTGATGTCAAACATAAATTTTGTTTAGTGTCATATTTAATTCAGTACCTATAGTAGAATTTTTACCTACTTTATATGGGAATCTACTCTGGTCACACTGAACAAATATAGTCTTCATTTAGTGTAATTTATAATGTCGTTTTATACATAGAAATAGAACCCTTGTATTGCAATTTAAAGATGTAGGTACGCCTGTCACGAAACGTCAAAAAAACAATCCACTCGAAATTTCTTGGCAGTAGCCCGTTATATTTACATAATTTCGCAGAATTTTTCTGACACTGTAGAAATCTACTTCACGATCCGACAGATTTACATATTCGCGCTAAGTCGCTGGTGAATTGTAACCGTGATATGGATCATTAAGGGCGCTCCACAAGCAAAATCATGTTCCAGCTTAGAGATCAGTTAAAAAACTCTTTGTGCCGTACAAATAATAATTTTTAGTCCGACTTTAAATTTACGGAAGCTCACGATTGAAAATAAACCACTGTGAACTATTAAAATTTAGAATCGAAACTAAAAATGTTTATTGGTAGGTAAGGCCCTTTATCTCCTCATAAACGTCAACTGAAAAAATGTTACCAATATAGACGAATAAAAATTAATAATACAAACCGTGATACTAATAATCATTTTTAGTGTCCAGGCTACATTTTTCGAAGTCACAGTGGCGAAATTTTCCATGCAAACTTGCATATTGTGACCTACAAAACATTTAGTGTGAAGGTTAAAAATGATTGTTAGTAAGGCCCAAAGGGTATTACTAATTTTAATATTCACAATATATATTTCTTAGGTCACAATATGCAATTTTGTATGGAAAATTTCGCTATTGTGAGTTCGCAAAAGTTAGCCTAGACACTAAAAATGATTGTTAGCATCGCGGAAAGGGCCTTACTAATATAATCGTTCTTAACCTTCATACTAAATATTCACAATGGGTAAATTTATATGGAATAATGTCGCAATTTCTCACGCACGTTAGGCGGCTCTCCCACTGAAGCAACAAGCAACAAGCAACTGGCAATAGGAAACATGCGATATTATCGCTAACAGTCATTTTACATTGAATCAAATTAGACGTCTCACATTAAAGCAACTCAATATCGGTTGAACGAAAAATGTTGCTGATTGCGGCAACATTATTTCTGGCGATACACAGCGCATGTTGAAAAGCGATATATATCGCGTCGTTGTAGCAATATTTGCGAGTAGTGAGTGCAGTGATAGTACATGTAGGTAAAAACCCCTGCACGTAGGGATTTTCGATCTAAAAATGACGCCGTAGGCAAAAAGCGCCAGATTTGTAACGTAGGTATTTTTTTCGGATGAAAAATGTTCATCTTATTTGTAAGTTAATTAATTTGCTCAGTCAAAAAATGTTTATTATTTTTGTTTATCTATTATATTTTGCTCTTACATTCGTCGATATTACCTAAGGAATGAAATGGGATGACATAACTTGAAGAGTCAAAAAATAGGAAAAATTCATTTGTGGCTGAAATTGAGTATGAGAAGTTTGATTCTATTTTATTCATGTATGATAAAATAGTTATGTAGAGAGTTTGTATTGAAAATTATTCGACGGTGTAGGGAAAAGTAGGGATTTTCTTTGTGTACTGTAAGGATTTTTCCTGTGTTTTCTGTACTATCACTGAGTGAGTGACAGGTCGCTAGAAATACTGTTGCTTCAATGTGAGAATAGGTTAAAATAAAAGTTGCGTATTGCTTATTGCTTATTGCTAGTTGTTTATTGCTTATTGCTTGTTGCCTCAGTGGGAGAGCCGCCTTACATTTATTCTGGACACTAAATATGTTTATTATAGTATCGCACAAAAAGTCTGCCATCTGTCAGAATTACTAGAGTTTAAATCGTCCCATCGTTGTTATAGTTTTCAAATCTGACTGCTAGAAAAGCTTAAAAAAAAAAAGAAGAAAATGGTCGGTGCAATCAATGTGGAACCCGCATAGGTTTTCTTGAATGGAATATGAACAAAATATGAACAAAAGATTGGAATTGAATGTTGGGCCCTTGCCGACAGTTGATACAGCTCATGCAGATTCCACATAATGCTTTTGTAGTCAAATTAGTCCTAAAGGAATGCAGAGAAAACTAGAACACAATGGGCCTTACCAATAAAAATGTTTAGTTTCGACTTTAAATTTTAGTAGTTCACAGTGGCAATATTTTCCATACAAATTAAGCAATTGTGAGCAAAAATGAAATCCTTTTCAATCCGCGCGTAAAATCGTATACACCGTTTAAGGAAGCGACGATTCGACTCCTCTGGCATTTTGTACAAAAATCCTTGTACAATTGCCATAAAATTACATAAACTTTTAATACATCTGCGTATATAACGTTTTGAAAAAAAAAAAACCCTAACTAATACTTTGCTTAGTATCATCACTTTACAGAAGATATTCAAACACGTCAATATCGTGCAATAGAAGTCCTTTTAGGGGCACCATACAACTTTAGTGCAGACATCTGGAGCACTGCCTGTTTAGCTTTTGAATTAGCTACCGGGGACTATCTGTTCGATCCGCATGCGGGCGAAAACTATTCTCGTGACGAGGATCATTTGGCGCACATAATCGAGCTTCTGGGCACAATACCACCATCGGTAATTTTTAGGGGCAAACATGGCCTAAAGTACTTTACCAGCTATGGTATGTTTGATAGAAAAAATATTTGTATGATAAATTAACTATTTCATTTGTTTTTAGGTGGCTTACGAAATATCACAAAACTGAAGCCGTGGAGCCTTCTTAATGTTCTAATCGAAAAATATGACTGGGACCCAATTGAGGCAAAAAAGTTCTCCGACTTTCTGCTACCAATGCTGGAGTATAATCCAATTATTCGAGCATCGGCTTCTGAATGTCTTAAGCATCCGTGGCTAGAAGAATTTGTTTAAAGGAATTCATTTTTGTGTCATATCTTTTATAACAGTAATTTATTTATTATATTAATTATTTTTAAGTATTTGTTTTTTTTTTTTTTGATTTTTTAAAAATAGAATTTGACATGACTGAACTTGGGAACTCTTTTTTTCAATCCGTTGTGTCTTCCGTGTACGAGGAGGCGAGGTTTTTAACTGACAGGTCTGGAAGGTGACAGATATACTCGTATACAACGCATCTGTCAAATGCGCCGGATGAAGTTGGTTTTGCTTTCTACTTTTCTGTCCGTTGAATACGCTGACTGACAGTTTTTACACAAATTCGACGTAACTGCTGTGTAATCAGTTGACAACTTGTATGCATCCTTAATTAATTCAGGGGTTAGTACCTTAGACATTATACGAGCTGCCATTGATGCGTAGCACTACCTAACCTACAACAGTCAATATCAGTGAATACTCTGCGAGAGATGATCGACGTCACATGGCTGCTTGCTGTCGTTGTTGGGTGAATCTTACGTTTCCATCAACCTCTTAAAATATTCCGTGCCACCAGTTTCCACCACTTTTGGAAGCTCGGTGAAAATGACAGGTTTTTGGGCATATAGGCACGACAGTGGGTTGAGTAAAGCAAATTATTTTGAAAGAACAGCTGTTTTCAGTGACACTTATCCGCGGCGTGCTTTATGTCAAAATTTAGCTAGGACTAGCTGATGTTTGGAGAGAAAAGTTGGAGACCAGATAAAATTTAGTACTAAACTTAAATGACAAACTGAAGTGAGACCAACTTCGCTGTAAGCTAGCTGTCAAATTGGAAAAAGTGTTGCCAATTAATAAAAAAAATACCTTTAGTATTGTAAAGGGTGGTTAAATTTTAAGGGCCGATGTTGAATGTGAACCACACCTAAACGTCAATTTTTTTTCTGCATTTAATTTGACATTTCTCAATTTCAGACTAACTCAATTTGAACCATGAAAAGATACACAAACGAGCAACGCGTTAAAGTTATTCAGGCTTATTATGAAAATGGGCGTTCAAATCAAAATGCATATCGTGCACTTCGTGATTTTTTCGGTCAATTTAATCGTCCAAATGTGCGTACATGCAAAAATTTGAGCAAACCGGGTCTGTAGGAGATGTGAAAACATCAGTGCCAGCTCGTACAGCTATAGTACAGATAGTGTGGCTGAAAGGCCGTCCACCTCAACTCGTCGTCGTGCCCAACAATTGCACCTCATAACGAACTTTTTATGGCCCGAATTGGAAGATATAGATGTGGACGATATGTAGTTTCAACAGAACGGTGCCACTCGCCACACAGCTAACGAAACAATGGCTCTTTTGCGCGACAAATTCAATGGCCGTGTTATCTCGCGTGGTGGCGATGTCAATTGGCCGCCAAGATCATGTGATTTGACACCGTTGGACTTCTTTCTTTGGGGCTATTTGAAAGAAAAGGTGTACGTCGATAAGCCAGCAACAATTCAAGAGCTAAAGGATGAGATAATTCGGCACATTAATGGCATAGAGCCTCAATTATGCCTCAGCATCATCGAAAATTTGGACCATCGGATGGAGGTGTGCCGCCAAGGTCGCGGCGGCCATTTGGCCGATATTTTGTTCCATACATAATTCAACTATACCAATATTATAAATAATTTGTGTTTTATTCAAAATCAACATCGGCCCTTAAAACTTAACCACCCTATATATACCTTACGCACTTCTGTAAACTTTGATGGACAATGCTTATTCAAAGTAACATCTCTAAGCTAGGAAATGCTGTTTTTTTTTTTTAACGCACAGCTTCCCCTGTTCTGTATTCTGTTTCATGAATGAACCATTACCCACACATTAACACTCCAAAATTAAAATTTATTTGTCAAACCCTCGCCTACTTGTACTAACTGTCATTATACATGGACTTGCCTTTCGTTTCTTGCAAGCACATGAGAACAAAGACAAATCCAAATGCTGCCACTCCTGCACAAATCCACATGACGCCCCACAATCCAATGGAGACCAATAAAATCGGAAAGCTCTTTAGAAACACAAAATAGTAAAGTGCCAACACTAGCAAGCAGAACATTGTTCCCAAGGAGCGAATCTAAAATCAAGACAACATCACTCAGAGCTCCAATTTTAAATCAATCAGCTAGTGCCTACCTTTTGCGGAAGAACTTCTACCAAAATGACAAATGTCACCGCAACGACTCCAATATTGGCTGCATATATAACGAATGATATTATCAACACCGGCACATAGGAGACGTTCCCTATCAAGTCGGTATTATGCACCAAATAGGTGTACACACCCATCAAAGTCAACCCGACGCACATGCCAGCAGTGGACACCAGCATTAAAATCTTCCTTCCATACTTGTCCACCAGGATGGTGGCACAATACGACCCGAATATTTGCACAACTCCAATTATAATTGTATTCGTGTTCGGATCTATTGTGGACTTGGTTTGTGCGAAAATCATCGACGAATAGCTGATGATGCTTAGCGACCCTGAGGCGACGTTAACAAACAATAGGGTTGTTCCAATACCGAGGGCCTTGAGGGATTTTCTGGTGCCTGAAATTCGGTTAATGTATTAGTTAGTCCACCAGCAATTTAAAAGTGTGTATACTTACAAAAGTCTCGAATTGAGAGTCGTTCGGTGCCCTTTGTCGACTCGATTGACATTCTTAGCTCACTAAATTCCAAGGCAAACTTTCGACTTTGCTCTGTACCGATGTCCTGGTAGTTTGTGTAAAATTTAAATGATTTCTCCGCCTCATCAGTGCGTCCGCTTCGCAGCAGGTGCTGTGGTGTTTCCGGAAGCAATGTCGCTAACAATAGATACAGAATCGGCAGAACAACAATGATGCATGGAATGATCAAGTAGGGAACGTAGGATGCAATTGTAAAACCCACCAGGATGCCGGTGTTGATGAAGAACCAAAAGAGCGAGCTCAATGTTCCACGAATTCTAAGAAAAAAAAAAAAAAAAAAATTAAAATAAACAATCTCTGGATAATAACTTGAGAACTACCGGCAATCGGCGATTTCAGAGACGTAGAGCGGAACGACGAGATAAATGGCACCCCCTGCTAAACCACCGAGCGTACGCGCTATGTACAGATGATAGACGTTCCCGGTGAAAAACACCATCACCCAAAAGCACTGTAAATATAGAGTAGATACATCAAGTACACATTTGAGTCAATTTGCCTTACTAATGTTAAGGACCATCAATTTTAGTTTCGGATTTAAATTTAAGAATGGTAGTAATAATTTTATTTTACAAATTTCGCCATTGTGAGCTTCCCCAAATTAAAAGTCGAGACTATAGAATTTGTTATTAGTGAGACGCAAGGGTGTACGCAAAACCTAAACATTCCGGTTCTTTGATAAAATAGGCGAGTGTCTACGAGGCACCCTGTCCTGTCGCTTTTTCGTTTCATCGGAGTTTCAGAGTTCAGAATCACTCGCCAACCAGTCATAAAAAGTTTTCTATTAGAAAATGTTATTTCCCAAATGGCTTCCTATTTACAAATTTGCGGCATTTTTAAACTCCAAAATTGCATAGTGTGACCTTAAAAATATCTAGGTTAAAAATGATTATTAGTCGATAGGTGAGGCCGTTTGTGAAAAACAAATGAAGAAAGCTATTGGCGCCGAGTGCTGCAGAGGGAGAAAAAAAAATACACTGACACTCTATCTAAGCAAATTCGGTTCACGAGCCCATCTGTCAAAGATTAATTGAAATACGTACTAAATACTTTTAAACTTGGATGCAACATGTTTCTTTAAGAAAAATATTTTCCATAAATGTTTGATAAAAGTTTGAAACTGATTGAAAAGTGCTGCGTCTTATCAATGCATACAGAAAAAGGGAAAATTAGTAAAGTAACGAGTATTTCTTGTATGGGCTATATGAAAGCTCAGATAATTTATTCCGTCACGTAAATATTCTGCTGGTCACAATAGACAACCTTATCCGGAATTTTGCGACGCAAAACTTTAAAATATTAATCCTAACTTGTTTCCAATACAAAAAAAAATTCATTTGTCTCGATCTTTCATAGATTGGTTCTGATTAAGAAGGTCTGTCTGGTGGCGTCGGTCGTTGAGATTTTTACATTCAACTTAAACAATTAAAAAAAAAAAGAAGTCCGACAGGCATAAGAAGCAATGTGCGGTATTAATAATGAGCCATGCGAATAAACACTTTAAAGGACTATTTACACGAGAGCGAATTGCGAACCGCGAACACGCGATTATTCGTAGTTTCTGACACTTCATTTACGTGAAAACTTTTTTCAATCAGTTTTGTTTAAATTCGATCGAATTTTTCATTCGTGGGTTTGTGGATCGCGACTGTTTTGTTTGGATTGTGAATAAAGTGTGACAGTTCGTGGGAAAATTGCTTTAATTGTTAATTTAGCTGTTTAAATCAATTGAGATTCATTTTTTTGTTAGATTAATTAAATATAATGGTTTTGTGATAGAACCAATACGAATTCGCAGTTCGCTCTCATGTGAAATTTTGTAAATTTTAGAAATTCGAAATACTTATATTTTCCATACAAAACTTTGCAATTGTGAGCTTTCGTAATCTAAAATCGTGACAAATCAAGAAAATTTGTTATTAGTACGACCCATTTCATTTTGATTGTCCAGGTTGAATCTTAAGCGATTTTTTTCTATCAAATAAAATTGCCTATTGTGAACTACAAAATAATTAAAGTAAAGACTTAGCGCCGTGAGTACTAATAACAAATTTAAGTCTCGACTTTATATTTACGAAAGATAACAATTGAAAAATTTGTAGGGAAAATATAACCACTGTGAACTATTAAAATTTAGAATCGAAACTAAAAATATTTATTGGTGAGACCCTTAAACAATTGTAAAAAATAGTTCCTTCTTTCTGCACTTCAACGAGCTTCATCGAGTCTTTTAGAATCAGTCGAAATGCGTTTTAAAAATAGCTTCTTAAAAGCTGTGGCTAGTGTCGTATTTAGATTATCTTTGAAACGAGTTATTTATAAAAAAAAGTCTCACACTTATCTACTGCTTAGATGCGATAAGATTATACATCTGCGAATTTCAGATAAGTTACAGTCACGCATTTAATAAAAACTACGCAATAGAACTTTACCAAAAATGTCGACCCATGATTTACATCTAAAATTTTCCTTACTATGTGTGGCATCGCTAAAAGGTATAAACACTTCTTGCGCCCAATTATGTCGATCAGGATACCGCCACCTGCAGTTCCAATAAATCCTCCGAGACTGATGATTGAACCCATCCACGAAGCCTCATGCACAGATATACTAAACGTCAGTGGCGAATCAATCGACATCAATTTAAGGAACATAGGTGTCGCCCATGCAAATGCAACTCCATGGCAGAATGTCATAATGTTAACTGTGAATAGAGAAAGTTAAAAATGAATAGAAAGTATGAACTTAGACTTAGCTACCCGTTAATGTCGCTGCCAACTGCCGATGATAGGCTTTATAGAAGACACTGTCAGGACTATTGAAAAGTTGAACCAATTTCATATTGAATTCTGTTTTATTTTAGAGAATAAGAAATACAAAAATTTACACCATCCCAGGTTGTGGGAACCATTAACCACGAATGAAACGTTTTTTGGGTGAAGGTATTTGTATACTAAATCAGTAATCATCTCCGTAAAAATTTTCACAATCTGATGGTAGTGACTTCTTTGGTAGACTCACGTCAGATATTGTACCTGGTATTAGTCGTATGATTTTGGTTTATCTATGTTTAAGGTTTAATTTATTAAATTTGACAGATTCCAGGGTAGCGATTCTAATCTTTATTTGTTTGTTTGTTAACAACGTACCTACTTGAGATTTTTTAGACACAAGGATGTTGAACTTAGTAATATAATAAAAATGAAATAAAAATAGAAAAATTTAAATAAATAAAGATAATATAGAAAAAAGGAGAAAGTAGCAAGAGCGACTTCAATCCGCCAAAAACTAGATTAGAGCAATACAATTGCAACTGGAAGTATTAAACAAGATGGATTTTATTTATGGAACTGTCATATTAACGCCAATTAAAGACTCACAAGAGAAGGATCTACCGTAATATGAACAAGACCGAGGAATATAAAAGAATTTGCTATGAAGCAAATTAAGATGGAACATTAAGACCTATTAGTGCTCGAACTCAAGCTTTCTCTGAACTTGGTCGGAAGGCTAAATACAGTGTTATCTTGTTTGGGTCGCAGGTCACACTGGTATCCAGAGAAATGAGATCGCTGATGAGCTTGTCAGGCTGGGTTCAGAGGAGGAATTCTTAGGACTTGAACCTGCGATGGGTCTGCCTAATCGGTGGTTAGGTCATCCATTGATACTTGGGTTTCTCGCGAGCACGAGTGTCGGTGGCATGGCTGCGCTGGGCGTGGACAGACCAAACGATTGCGTCCGGACATCTGCAAAAGGTCGGCGGCCTTCCCTCTGTCCCTCAGAAGAATTGACTGTAGACTGCTTGTGGGCATCCTTTCGGGACACCAAGCTTTTGCCAAACACTTAAATGTTTTGGGCTTGAGCGTCTTCACCATCTGTACTGCTTGTGGAGAGGACGAAGATACAGCGGAGCCGATGGTGTGGCGGTGATGCGTGTTCCCTCTCAGTTACTCAACCTTGTCCAGCCATCCTGATGTGTTTATGAACCTGTAAGGATTTGATAAAGATACATCTGAAAGTTCGTGTATGTCATGGAAGTTGTATCTTCCAAGTGTTCTGTTCCTCAAGTGACATAGACTTGGGCATTGACAGAGGAAGTGAGGTGTGTCCTCGTTTACCTCCTCGTCTCCGCAACCTCTGCATATATCATCATTCTTGAGTTTCAATTTCATTGTGTGGTTTCTTTGGAAGTTGTGACCTATTAGGGCCCCTACCAGTTTATACATCGACGTTCTATCAAACCGCATGAGCTTGCTAGTCCGACTAGGATTATATTCCGGCCATAGTTTCCGTGATATTACACAAGTGGTTAATTCTTTCCACCAGGGAGACAACTAGTCAGAAGTGACAGCATCCGTCACGTATTTATTCAGAATATGCGAGTGTCCCATTTTCTAGGGCTTCCAGCTTTTGGTTTGGCTGATCCTGAGGGCACTTTCGGCTGCAGATTCTTACTCATGTATTTTAGTTTGGATAGCAAACAATAGACGCATATTCCAATAATCGAAGAAACGAACAAAATAACATAAAGTTCTTAGCGCCAGATCCTAAACGAATAAAATAAATAAGAATGGGCCTATGTGACTTCCTTGTGGAACACTAGATTTTCTATTGTGGCGAAATTTTCCACATAAAATTACCCATTGTGACCCGCATTGTGACATTCAGACCTTATTATGAACCTTCTCACTTCCCCGCTTAAATAACCAAAATCTTACTTTATCCACAAAATACCTTGGAGTCATGCTTGACCCTTAAGTCAACTGGAAGTCAAATATCGAACACCGAGTGCGGAAGGCAAGCACAGCTTATAACGCCTGTAGTAAAACTTTTGGTACGAAGTCGGGTCTTCAGCCAAAGATGGTGCGATGGATGTACCCAGCGGAGGTACGTCCCATCCTCACCTACGGATCACTGGTATGCTGGCACTCCTCAAGCAAAGCCTATAACATCATTTAATTAAGTCCAAAGAACATTTGAAATGAGAATTACAGGACCCATGTGATTCTCCACATTCTGCCAGTGGATCTGCACATAAAAAACATTGCAGAGTGTAGTGCAATTAGATTGAAGGAATCTAAATGTTGGTCAGAAAGGCCTTATAGCCACACCAGATCGGAGCTGCATCATTTCAAGGAAGATCTGGCCAGCCTACGATGATGCCAGAACAAACAACATCTTAGTACGGGCCATTGGCCTTTAGGAACTCACGTAGCCAAGCTTGGCATCCCCCATAACACCCACTGCCGTAGCTGCGCCGACATAAACAAGAGTGAAACAGAGTTTCATCTTCTTTGTGGGTATCCGGCCCTAGTCACCCTTTTTATGATGACCTTTCGGCTTTTCAAAAGCCTGTAGCTGGCAATTTTTCAGTCACGGAGATGGCAAAGATGGGCCTGGGCAAAGCAAATCAACTGGTCTGTCATTCAGAGCGGACACTCGACGAACTTTACCGTGCGGACAGGTACCTCTTTGAAGTAGCTGAAACCAGTGCGCCTACCTTTACCACTCCCTTGCAAAACGACGAAATCCAGCTGATATTCGACCCTGCCAATCTCTGTTTCCTTGAACTTAGAAGCCGCTGAAAAAGGTAGTGCGAAGTCCGTTATTTTATAACAAGGAATGGTGCAGTTAAGATACCATTTCAGTGTTTGAAACAGTATCCTATTTATGACCATAGAGTTCGTTAATCACATAGAAGAGGTCGTAAATCGATGAAGACAATAACACTGGCATCGGTACATCGACTTCAGAGATTCGTAGATAGGTACCTTACCTATCTATGAACTTGATGAATAAAAAACGCATTCAATTTAAGATCCACGATAAAACGAGTTATTTGAAAACGCAGCCAGTAGTTTGAATAAATGAAGTTGTGGGTATGCAGAGGTCTAGGGAATATTTTTATGCTTGTAATTTTCCAGAATAAATTAACGGACACATTGCTATAAGAGCACCGTCTCATCAGGGCTTTGGAAATTTAACACAGCCTTCGAGTTGCCAGAGTACATAATCACAAGACACATAATCTATAGATATTTCCAAATTTCCATTCTCCGTTGTCCATGATCGGATTACATAATGTGGGCCCTACATCCCACATCTAGATTTTTCTGTGTTCCTTTTCAATTGCCAGTCCCATCTGCTTAGATATTAACAACCACCTGAGAGACCTTTATATAAAAGTTCAATGGCATCCAAAATACACCGGGAAGGCATATAATGCTATAGAGCTCCTCCTCCATTTTATGTCTCTAATATCGCATGTCATACACCTTCACATTCCAAGTGGAAAATTGGAAATATTCGTTTTCCACTTGAAACGCCCATATATAAATGGACGTAAACGGGATGTGTTGCACAGATGAATTTAGGATGCGTTCACCTGTAGTTGGGTTTTGTTTTGGTAAAATAAATAAACTAATGCCTCATCGTGAGATTATAATCATTTTATATCATTCATCCTTGTAGTGATCGTGGTGCTATGCGCCCTCAGCGTGGAATCGGCGAGAAGTTACCCCACGGTCCATGGGGCTGGACCGATCATTCGCAGTGCCGTCCCGACAATTGGCCATACGATTGTCGAAGTTGGACCACAATCTGTAGGCAGACGTCAACAGCGTCAGCTTACTCTGATTAATCCGAATAATCCGGTTAGTCTGAATAATATAAATCAAGACTATTATGATGAGCTTGATGAGTTTATTGATGAGGACGAGGACGAAGACGAAGACACAGATTATGGAGGCGGTTATGGAGGCGGTAATGGAGGCGGTCATGGGGGAAACGAAGATTATGAAGACGAAGATGACGAGGATGACGAAGAATCCGATTCGGACACCGATAACGAGGAGTTCGGAGTAAACAATGTTGCAGTTGACAATATAGTATTGGGACGTCACGCCTTCATCAACAACGAATACATCGAAGATCCAGATGTCCAGAGGCAGAGACCACAGTACAATCGGCTCCCAGTAAGGAGTAGTACTGAAACACCCATAAAAACCGCCATGCCAGAAAGTGTAATCACCATCTCACCACTGCCTGTACTGCAACCAAGCGGCGATCAGTATCAGAAGCTTCAACTTAGACCAGTGGCTATGTCGACCCAGTTCATTGCGACTCCTGTTGCTGATCTCATTCTGAGGCTGTCAATCTCTCTGGCGAAGCCTATCGGACAAGGAAATGGCACCAGCTTCAATGTACCCATTCGTGTTCACCAGGTGAAAAGTGCCGAAGACTCGAAGGCCATCGGAGCTGAATTGGAATTGTCGCGGACAGATAAGGTACCGGTTGTGACGCCCCCATCGGCCGACAGAGACTTATTTGCAGCCGACGCTTATGCTCATGAAACTGACGAGAAAGAGAAAACCGCATAAAAGCCTGTACCCGAACTGTCGAGGAAGTGATTTTAAGAAATAAATATACCTGAAACTGAAAAAGCTATGTGATGGCGTTTTTTTGTTTGTCTCTGCAGTTTGAAAGATCCTTTGGGGTTGTGGGTCGAAGTGTGACAGCACTTGCATCTTTTCTGGTCTAGGGACTGATCGTGATCAGTCTTTTTAATTGGTATTTACTAAGGAGTAGACCAATTTAGTTGAGAAAATCCTGCCACCTTGTAATCAATATTCAAACTGTGGCAGCGAGCTCAAGTCCTATTTAATGGCGACGTGCGATTTTAATGAAAATAGTTGCTGAATTGATTTATTGACCTTCCATCGGGGCGTAATTTTTTTGTAGCAAGCAAGGCTTTTCCACATCATGACAGACTTTACATCATAAACAAACGTAGCAGCTGTTCTCTGATCAAAACAAGACAAAGTCAGAAGGGTTACATTGCGACACGACTGCACATTCAGAGCTTCCTACGTATACTTTGCACACTGTACCTTCAGTACCAACCGACATCTGTCTGTCTGTTTGGCAGTACAATGGACCAGTAGTTGTGTCTGAGTCCTATATCGGATAGTAAGAACCTCCGAAAAAGAAAAAGAAAAGGTACAGTCTAGCAACGAAAACTACTATAAGAAAGTTCACAAAAGTCTTTCGAAGCCTTTCTCCATTATTTTTCATGAAGTCCCTTCCCATTAGATTTAAGAAGGTACAAAAGACCAATGGTAGCGGAGCCAATAGATCCACCAAAAGACCCAATTCTAATGAACTAGCTCTTATCAAGACATCACGGTTTAATTTCAAGCTAGAGGCATCCCTTTTAGGGCTGCGGACAAGTAGCACAGCCGAGCCGCCACCTTGACACCTTTGGACGGGTAAGAAAACAGAACAGCAGCCTTCTCCGAAGAAGAAGAGGAATAAGAAATAAAGAAATGACCGGCTAATTTTTTAGAAAGATATCGTTTCAGACATCGGGTTCGAAATCGAAAGTCTTACAAATATTTTTCTAAAACGCCCAAACTAACTTTCACTGACGAACAGAGGTTCAATATATGGGCAACAAGATTCCTCTGTTAGTCAGAAGAGACTTACTAAGACTAAGCACTTGAACTTGAACTTTGACAATGATAGACTAGAATTCCTAAAGAAAGTTGGCTCTATCTAAACTTAAATCCAACATAGCTCAATATAAAAAGCTCAAATATCAGCTTCTAAACTGGGGTCAATTTTTTTTTTGTGGAACCATCAGTACCTATGTAAACCTTTTAAGGCCATTTCGACAGCTTTGTGTGCTTCCCTATTAAGAATATTTGTTAAATGTCTTTCGATGGAAATTAAACTCTTGCGATCTTGATCATGTCAAGTTGCAAAAGTTCGGCAGAGCTACAATCGAATAAAGTCGTCTCTGAATTTTTTCACCTGTAATGAAAAAATGACCTGAATTGAATTTGTCATAGCTCAGCCTCTGGACGGAGCAAAATTGTGGATCGTATTTCAAAATACGTGTCGAAGTGTTGCCTAAAAACAGTTTTCAGGGTTTTCGTATGGACTTAAATTTGTGAATTATATTGCCAGTTCAGGAAGTAAGGTCAAACTAAAAAATAAACCTCTGGATTCTCGCATAAAATATTTTCAAATAAATTATTTGAAAATATCTAAGCGGACTTACACAGACGATATTTCGGAAACTGGTATATGTACACGGGACTGCGCTAAGTATACCCGTATACCAGAAGCTATTTTTTGAATAACTTAGCGAATAAGTCGCGAAAATTTAAAGCTAAAGGCACGCAGAGGAATATTGAACATTTTTAAATGAAGGTTTCATCGAAGTCCGCTCAGTAGTCTTCGAGTTTACTACGGACATACATTCGTTTGCAAAGTTCCTTCTTAATAGAAGATGATAGGTAGACGAAGGAGGGGCGCTTGTCAAATTACGTTATCTGATGTGGTGCAGTGGCTTGGTAGTTACTCTGTCAACTTAACTCTAGGGTGAAGGTTATTTGTCCTATATAGAAAAGATTCGGGTGTTTGAGAGGCAATGCCTCAGGGCCTGTCAAGGGATGTTTAGAATTCCTGAATCTGTATAAAATACTATCCCAACAGGACCCTATACAACGGGGCTCGACTGAATAGGATTGACAATTTCCTTATGAAGGTGATTCGGAGGCACGTTGCTACTGCGATGGCCAGTGATAATAACCTAATCTCAGGGGCTTACTACGCCAATTTAGTGTACCACGAGAGTACGCTTCGGTCTGGCTTTATCTTGCCTGAGGCTTTTCTTCATTTAGATTTGAAAGGGTTAGTCCAGACAAAAGATGGTGTGCCGGTATTGTACGGTATTGCGGCTCATCCACGACGGGTACGCCGCCAAGGCTCAGAAGCTCCTCCGTTTTAGTACAGCAATTGCAGAACGGGACTGTAGAGCAGTTCACCGAATTTTGGTGGCTTGAGGAAGAGGTGAGGGTGGATACGCTCTTCCGGGCCGGTGCGGTACTTACGTAGCATTCCTCTTAGTTTTAAGCTAGATTTAAGTTAGTAGGTTTAGGCTTAGAGTAAGGGATCTTTGGGTTTGGCCGGGCTAGCCAGCATAAAATATTGCTTCCAAGACTCGATCGATGCTTAGGGCTCGCGCTGGTCTCGACAGCGCGGATGAACACCTATAATAGCGGCCCACAGGCAGCCTTGGACGATATCAGGATGGTAACCAATCGATTAGATTGCTCACCACCCTGATTATAGGTAGTGTAGGTTAAGTATCTTAGGTAGTTTTAGGAAGTTAAAAAAAATCGATAATAAAGAGTTCAAGCTTTCCAAAGTTTGTTGAAAATTAGAAAACAAAACAAATCATAGGTATAGACAGACTTAAGGCCGAAAGGCAATAATTTTAAGGATATTGTCAAGTTTAGAGCGCTCGCTAATGGCCAGTAAGCTAGAATAAGATAAAAGTTAGCTTCAAATTAGATTTAATCGTTTTTTTCTAGTATGTAAGTTAAAAAAATAAAATAAAAACGAATTTAAAATGAAAAAAAAAAAAAAAAAAAATACTCTGTTGAACTAGTAAGCGAGGGGTCGCAGGTTCTTAGTTTTTTTTTTCTACTGAGCCACCTCTCGCGAACGTCTGACAAACATCCGAGAGTATAACTGTCTTGAAAGGACTTCTCAATTAGACTTTGGGAATCGGTATGAAATTGAAAATCCCTTCCATTCGTTTCAAAAATAAAAAAAACTCACACAAAGCGAATGGTTCTGAGATAAATTTTAAATAAATATTTATTAATAATAATAATAATAATACAAATGAAGAAATACTAAATTAAGTTATATAAATATATGGTATTTCATTAAAACATTAATTAGTTAATAATGGGTTAGTAATAAATGAATGCGCTATTTATTTTTGTAAGTTAAATAACAAATTAATCACTTTATATCCTTTAAAGCTTAAAAATGTCGGTCTTTTGTACTTAACAGCCATAATTCATAAAGATCTTTAGAGAGATGTGCTGCAGAATTAGTTCGACGGTATGTGTTTAAGTTTATAAAGCTGCAGCTGCCTTTGTTGCTTTATACCTTTACGAGTTCCAACTTAGTTCTTTATGTGGGACCTACGGCTAAGAGCTTCTGTCTTTGTGGCTCCACTCAACGACCATATATCTATCATTAAGAACTGACCCAAGTTCATATTTCTTTCCTGTCTATAGGAATATAAATCTTATATCAAAGTAAGACGGTAAAAAGACGCACAGTTTTACACATTTGTGACATTGCAGGCTCCAAATTGAATGTTCTGACTGCCAGCAGCACACCATCTGACTTAGAAAAAGACTTGACGATAAATTTAGGTCTTTAGGTCGTATCTACTAGCGCATACGTCTTCTCACTGACTTAGGGTCGTTTTATTCACTCGAAGTTGAAAACAACTTGGGGATTTTTATATATCAAACTCCCCAAGTTGTGTTCAACTTCGAGTGAATAAAACGGCCCTTATTCTACTAAAAAATAACCCCCACCCGCACTTCAGCCTAGCTTAGCAAACAATCACACCTAGAACCCCCTGCAGGGTAATCGATTCGCTGTGTCGGCTCAAGCACCAACTCCTTTCCTGATTGGAGTACATCTTGCCTCTTATGCAGCGTCCCCTCACTAGCGGACATTGTCCACAGACACAATGCCCCATACCAACAACAAAAATAAACTCATTGTTTGGATATAGTTCAAGTGGCATTACACCATCATATTCCCATCGCTGATCACCGCTACATTGTCACCATCTTCAAGCCCCGCATTAACCTCGATCTTGAACCAATGTTGCCACTGTCGTAGAAGCTCAATTTCTCCACTGACTTTTCATCCGATGCATCTACACAACCATTGGTCTCAATAAATTACCAAAAAAAAAAAGAAAAAAAAAACTCAGTTTTCTGATTTCAGTTTTACTTTCGCTTGTCCGGGATGAGATGAGACGGTCGGTCATGTCGCCCGACGCGCCAGTACCCACACAAAGCAACGAGTTGAAGAAAGTTTATTTTGATTCATAATTCAATATTTGTCCGTACTGTGCAGCATCACTGGGTATACGTTCGGCGCCAATGCAAATGATGGTTTGAGTCTCGCAAAATCCCCCCCACTCGATTCCGACCTCCTTCTTCGAAAAAAAAAAAAAAAAAACCAAAACAACTACACAATCCCATACCAATATACATTCCATTCACTTGAGAGCCAGGAGAAATGACAACAAAAGACGTATCTGAAGCTATACTTCTCCTCCGAGAATTCAATTTCTCGGTATCGATGGGTTTTCACTTTTTTTTTTCTGTTCATTGGTATTTGCGGTCATAAAGCCAGTGATATAAAAGCCTCGGAAGTTCAACTCTTTCGCTATGACATTCAACAAAATGCGCTTCCCGAACGTTTGGATTACTTTTGGTAGGCGGAGGCGAAGCAGTGAGCCCGGTTCGGTTTTATAATCTGTGTGTGTCTTCTTTTTTAGCAACACTTTGTGTGGTACTGTCCAGCTTGGAGGTACACTGTGGACCGGTGGGCGATAAGCAGGACTTGGACCAGGAGCCGCCGCAAGCTGATTTTAAGATAACCGCTAACAGTGAAGCCAACAATGAGGCAGCCACCGACAAGCCGGCAGTTGAGGAGGAAATCGAGGATCAGACGGTAGTGCCAGATGTGGACACACCAGCTGTCCCCGAGAAGAAACCGTCAGTGCTGGAGCTGCTCAGCAGCGCACTGGACAAGGCCATCGCGGCGACGCAGAAGATTCCCACCCAACAGGTAGCCAGCGATGCGGCTGGTGTCCTCCAGATCCTTGGACAAGTCTTCACGGAGGCCATTGATAAAGTGATTGGCAACGACGATGGTCCCGAGGAGACGGCCGACAAAGCCCCAGCCACGGCCGTGCCAGTGAACGAGGAGCCACCGAAGCTGGACGAGCTTAAGGAGCAGCTCAGCCCCAGTGAATAAAAAAAAGTGTGTGCGTGTAATCGGTGTGTAGGATAATAAATTAAATTATTTATTTATTTGAAAGAGATGTTGTTTTGTTTGTTGTTCGCGTGTCTATCGATTAGCACGATCTCGGCAATTAGCACATTCTGTGATACGTGTTGTTGATTAATCAGACGTGCGGACGTCAAATCGCCGCCGCAGGTCGTATTTTATTCAGAAGTGAAATGGAAATTTCTACTTTTACTTTCTCTCGACTGATGTTGTATACTTTGGACTAATTAATTTGTCATCGGAGCGGTTTGTTGTTGTTACTTTTCTTCTTTTTCTTTTTTTTTGGAGTGGGAGATTCGAATCATAATAATTCGCACTTGGGCAATCCGTCAGATTCTTTGCTAATTAAGCCTTCTACGTGTACACGAGTATAAAACCGTATTCATCTAATATCTGGCTCAGCACTTGCAGCAAGATGTGTCGGACTGGTGGACTAGTTGGTAATTTAGTTGCAATCTTGATCGATCTTTGAATTGTGGTGATATTTTCTTTTGATAGGGCTGGCGGTGTGCCTCGTTTTGGCGGTGGATTCGGCGAGTATTGTGAAGCCGAGGTTCTTCACAGGCATTGGCCTGGACGTGATCACAGATGACATGGCCGATGGCAGTCAGAGGCCAAGTGATGCTGAATTGGCGGCGCAGTGGGGTGGAATCACAATACAATCATATAACAGGCCGAACAGAGGTCGTTTCCTAAGGTTGGAGAAGAGAAAGCAATTCTCGGACGATAGGGATGATCCCCTGGCGGAACTATTGCGCCAACAGAACGCAGAGAACAATGAATATTACGACGATGGGTATGACGATGGTGGGTATGACGATGATGACGGATATGACGACGATGGGTATGATGATGATGACGAGGATGATGATGATGGGGATGGAGATGATGGCGCCGCAGTAAATCAAAATGGAATCATCAGTAGCAGGACGAAAAAACAGAACTCGGTGTCCGACTCAGATGATGATGAAGATGATGGATACGACGACGATGGGTATGATGATGATGGCTACGATGACGATGATGATGACGACGATGATGATGCTGATGATGATGATGGTAATCACAAAACGGTGATAAGCAGAACGAACTCTGTGCAAAGAATCGACACGCCACAAGCAGCTGGCTACCAAGACCCAGATGATAACGAAAATATTTTTGTTGAAATCAAAGACGATGCAGTGCAGCCGACACTAAAAGCCAAGAAGAAAAAACAGGATGATGAGGAGGACGATGACGACGACGACGACGACGATGATGATGATGACGATGATGATGATGATGAGGAGAAAGCCGATGATGACGACGACGACGACGATGATGATGATGATGATGGCGACTATGGAAGAAGTGCGAAAACATAAGATCGCTCACTTTTCAGCATGTAGTCGTATTGTATAGGTATTTAAGTGAAATATGAAAGTACTGATAGTTAGATAGTTTATTTAAATAAATGTATTTATTACCAAAATGTATAACCAAACAATATACATACGTAGAGGAATTGAGCTCGGTTGGAGCCAGTTCGTCTTGAAGTGTAGTCCATATTAAGTTTGAACTTTGAATTGAGGTTCTTAGCCATTTTAAAAGGCTTTAGGCGGAGGTTACCTATACACAAAAGTAACTGCTCTTTCATAAATAATAAACAAATAAATATACATCAATGTATATTTGGTGGAGTTAAGTCATCAAATTGGAAACACTTAGTTTTGGCATATCTGTTGCACATAATAATCCTTTGCCTTCCGTAACAGTTCCTCAACAACATTTTTGTCAGTAGTATGGGTCAATCTGGTGCCACTTAACCACACAGAGTCTTAGCTTGAAACTTTGAAGAGTCCTCTTGGCGGAATCGAAGAAAAAAAGTGATCCCAACATTTTCAAATGAAAAAGTGTTTTTTTTTTTCTTAGAGTTTTATTTCTTAAACTGGCAACACTATTTCCAGTGACAGTTAATTTGACAGATGTCATGTTAATTGTGCTCAGAATGGACACATTCAAAAATTTAGTCACCTGACTTAAGTCGGCTGGATTGGTCTGCAAAAGATGTAACCTGAACGCAAAAACTATAGATTGGTCGGAAACGTCACTTTTCTACGTCAGCCACGTATTCGAACTGTCAACTTAATACTCAGTCACGAATTTCTTGACTAGATTCGTCGGCCACCCCTCCATAAACGTCAAATGAAACAGCTACTCATGTGACCGATTTCAGCCAATCAAAACCGAGGTACAGACAGACAGCTACAGTCAGACTTATCAAATTAGATACGTCCACAATGATATGTCATTTATAAACCGTGGGTATATAAACTTTGGCAGGGACTTTTGGCAGCTCGCAAATTTTGGAATATTTTTTTTTTTTTTCGAAAATTGTTGTTCACTTTGCAACACATAGAGGGTGCTGCATTTAATTTACGGTGGATATGACGCTCCATCCAAAGATCCAAGTCACGACGTCGCACGTTCTAGTTAATACAACGCATTTACAACATACTTAGCTCTTTTCGGAGAGCGCTATAAGAGGAAGCGTAAGCCTCTTTTTAAAGTGGCACATACTAGCTGAAGTTTTTGAAAACATTGATAGATGCGCTCAGCCCAAAAGAGGTTAAGGTTAGATCCCTTTATAGAGGTATGAAAGCTGTATGCTACCACCAATTTATAATTTTTTTATTTTAAAGTCTTAAAGTATAAAACACTATACGCAATATGTAAGGTTAGTTTAGGTTAGGTTAGGTTGAGTGGTGTTGTGAGATCGTCACAAAAGACCAGGCACCATAGCGGGCACATTGAATTCAAAATAATATTTTTTGTTCAGTCTAATGTCAAATGACGTACAACCCACTATGCACTTTATTTGTTTACACCCATGGCGAGAGTGGGACAGCTTTGTTTTTGGTGAAACTAAATTCCATTTAATACTAAATTAATTATTTGCACAGTGATGGTGCGAAAAGAGAAATTATAGCCACCGAAGTGATTGCATCACAATTAAATCGCTCGGAGAAATATAAAAAAAAAACAATAACAGCTGCCAACAACAAAAACCAACTTCGTCCAGAGTTGCGACTGCCAAATGTAAATAAGCCGTATGCCACAATGTCAGCGTGGTGACCGATTCACCCGATTCCATGTCAAGCCTCTTTAGATGTAGACAACTGATCGAGTTCCCCCGGAAGAGCTTTTTATTAAAATTATTTTTATTAGCGAAACGAGAAACTCGTTTTCGTCTCGTGAGCAGCTCACTTTGAGACTAATCTCATATCGTGACTGAGAGGTGGGAGGGTATGACATGGACCCAAAAGGTTGTTGACTCTTGGATTTAATGTATTCACTCGATGATACTGAATGTAGGTGATTCGTAGATATTTACGAAATGAAAGCGCTATTGAATTTTATACTACGGCTAGAAAGTTGAATTTAGCATTATAAGCAGATGGAAATTTAGATAGAAACTATAGGGTGGGGCTGTGGGTTACTATAATGTTTCTTTTATAAAAAGACGACAGTTGAGCGGTTCTTTCTGTCAGACAGACACCTACCATCGGAGAAGTCAAAGGGATTGACTGAAGAGGATGAGTTTTCTATTAATCTTTTGCATGTTCATCCAACTTTATGGAGCAAAATATATAGAGAAAGCAAGTGGAGTCGTGTTTAAAGTATCGTAGACAAAGGTGACAAGCTGAGTGTGCAGTTTTTTGAAGCTTCGATTGTTTTATTTTTTTATCATCAGTTCCTGGTTAAAAAGATCAAAAAGCTTGTCGCAAAATTATAACAGATTGGGTAATTTAAAATTTCTTTTAGAGGTCTGTTTCTCCGATTGGCAGCACTTCTTCCAGTGACAAAAATTTTGACAGATGACAGCCGATTTCAGCTCATTTTAGTCTGACATTTGCTCACTAGTCAGACTTACGATACACCGTCCAAACTGAGCGAAAAATGAGTCAATAATTAGAAACTGCTTTAAGTCTTATTTTTTTGTAGAAGTTTCTTTGTCCACTTGGCACCACTTTTTCAAGCGACAATCAATTTGATACTTAATGGCTGATTTATGTTGAATTTCATCGCGCATATAGACTAAGGTACTATCTTTGGATATAGTTGCTCGAAAAATTTGTTGAAAGTTGGAAACCATGTACATTTTTCAAATTGGTATCACTTTTGCTAGCGACGACCAATTTGACAGATGATAGCTGATTTGAACTCAGTTTCGGTTTCCTATTCCATGCCCAGAGCTGGTTAAAAACTACTCGAAAACAAGAAACAATGTTAAGGGCGTTTTTTTTTTTAAAGAGTTGGCATTACCTACCCTTTCTATCCACAACTAATTTAAAGGTGATATCTGATTTTGGTTAGCCTTTTTATTGTGTTTATAGACTAAAAATATACGGCCCCAGCTGGTAAAAAAAGTAGCTGAAAAATAGTGCCAAGATTACTTTTTCCACGATCTTTCTCATTCGACTTGGCAGCACTTTAAACAAAAAAATTATGTAGGTAGTTTAAGCTTCAATTGCTTTCGATGTATTTTTCAGTAATTCTTTGATCTTTTAATGCAACAACAGGACACATCAGAAACAGAATTCTAACTTCGTCCTAAATATTCCGGGCGAATCATATTAGTGCGAAAAGGACAACTCTACACATTATAATTCTTGTTTTTATTTAAATGAAAAAAAAAAGACTTGCTCTACCAACTTATCATGATTCTGGTCGCATCCCCTCCCTTATTCGCCCTTATCCGACTTCAGCTGCGCCGAATGCAATATCGGCTTGCCGTGTGTATACCAAAACTGCTGTTGACCATGCACACTTGGGGTAACAGTTGATGACGTTCCAGAAGCTCCTGGAGCGCCAGGTGGTCCCGGTGGACCCTGCGGCCCTGGACGGCCGGTACGACCAGGTGGTCCAGGTGGTCCGGCTGGCCCGGGCGGACCAGGTGGACCTGGAGGTCCCGGTGGGCCCAAGCGGCTTGAACCATCAGAAACCGCATTGCCAAGGCCCCAGCTGCCTTGAACTCCGCCAGCAACTCCAAAGTCGAAACTGGGGTAGCCCCACATTTTGACACTATTCATCGGCGAAGGCGGCGAATTCGGAGAATTCCACGAGCCTTGATTTATATTCGGGTACATCCAAAGTGGAAGCACTGGGTATGGCACAGCGATTGCTGGGATATTCTGACCTTGATTCTGCGCCTGACTGGGAAAGTGGACTTCAGCTTTCTGTCTGTTGATACTGCCAAATGGCTGCATCTTATCGATGAATGGTCGCGGACTTGAGTAAGATCCAGGTGGTGGATTCTCAAACTGATCATCGCTATCACTGTCTGGTCGGTTCGCCTTCCGATCGCTGTCGTCTGGATTGTTACCTCCATGTGCGGGCGACTCCTCCTCCGGGAAATAGTTGTCCTGCGAGTAAAGTATGACTTTCGCTGCGCTTTCGCTCAAACTGCGAACTTCTCCGGGTTGCGGCTGCACCTTCGCAACAGCCTTCAATGCATCAGCTGCAGCCACAAACAGGATGACTGGGGAATAGTTTAAATTAGATTTCGTAGGGACACTGCAAGAGCGGTACTCACCAATTGCCAATTTGTTACGCATGTTGAATGTCTTCTGCACGAAGCGGAGAGGATGTGCTGGGCTTTTATATCAATCTTCGGTTAACGAACACCAAATTACAACGAGATGCGAAAAGGTATTAAATCCCCGAATTCTAAGAAAACGATTAGTCGCTCAAACGGGCACTCTGCGCACCGCTTTTTAATAGAAGATTAAAACCCAATTTAATTGGTGTAACTCCGTTTTGTTCTTTATCTTGTAATTACCGATATGAGACGAAGACGGCACCATTGCTTTGTTCTTTGGACTCATGCGAAGAATTAATGGCGGTCTCCATAGAAAATTTTGATGCAAATGGAGATCTGATCTGATTAGAATGGCCAGAGGTGGTAAAGTCATTCTCTTCTGTGTCCCCCTCTTCTGAATGGGGACAGATTTTATGGCGTGTGAGATAGAGGTAACTAAGTTTCACTGAGGCAAATTTCACGGCTCATCGTGTCCAATAAATCAATAAAGTCGGCAAAAATATTTGACAGCTTTTAAGAATAGATTCAGGGATTGTGGACAAATACAAAGGTGCTCAAAACTTTTCAAATTGTTTCAATCAGGTGTCAGATATCTTCAAGGTCGTAGATGCAGCTGTAGGTCGAACTCAACTGACGTTTTTGGCACATTTTTGATGCATTCAGAGGTTTAAATATAACGGCTTCGCTGATTCCATCCACAAATAATGAGACCGGCTTTAAAAAGTGACGGATCGTCCTGAATCTGTCGGCCCGATAGGGGCTGAGCTTTAAGTGGAAGAAAAATCTGTTTTTAAAATGAAACTATAAGCTTTGTTGATGTAGCAATAAAAAGCCTCAAGAGCAGTAGAAGAAGAACGTTTTTTGTCAACAAATCGTTTCGTATATAATTAAGAAAAATTTCGGCTGCTTAAATTTTGTACCACAAAACTCTGGTCTACCTAACCCAACCCAACCTTTGGTCAGCTTGGCTTGCGAATTATTTGCGTGTACTTTGAGAGTTTTAAAAAGTCGGTTGTAAAAATTGAAGAACTTCTTTTAATGCTTACGATAAGTCGAGGCGTCTGTCGACGAAAGCGGATGTGGTGGTGGTAGTCCCAGCTAAACATCCAACGGAGGGTCTCACGGAGAGTTTTAAAAAGTCGGTTGTAAAATTTTGAAGAACTTCTTTTGAATGCTTACGATAAGTGGAGGCATCTGTCGACAAAAGCGGATAAAGTGGTGGAAGTCCCAGATAAGCATTCAACGGAGGGTCTCGCGGAGAGTCTGTCGCCGAAAGGGGATAAGGTGCTGGTAGCTAAACATCCAATGGAGGGCCTTGCGGAGAGTTTTAGAAAGTCGGTTGTAAGATTTTGGAGAACTTCTTACGAATGCTTAAGGTGGTGGTAATCCCAGCTAAACATTCAATGGAGGGCCTCGCGGAGAGTTTTTTAAAGGCCGTCCCTTTTTCATGCCGTGTGCAACAATGAGGTTCAAAATCTTCTCACCCACAATACAAGCTGTTCAATACCTATACCTACACAAAAAGAACAAACCAGAACCCACAATCAAATGGGAGGCCTCAATTTAATCTGTATCCTTTATTTCATTTAATAATAGCCAGCGGCTCTGTAGTTTACAAGCTTTTTCTTATTTATTGGCCTCTTAGGTGTGACCCTTCTTTTTGCTGATGTACGACGTGCGATATTTCTTAAAAGTATTTCCTCATCGTCCTCTTCTGAGATGCCGCCACTGTTCACATTGAAACCGAATGGATGTATTATATTTCCAATGTCTAAATCGTGCTTATGGCCAAGATCGTAATGATCGTCCCATTCAGAGCAGCCGTCTTCATGTAGTCCTGACGGCAGTTGGTAGTCGATGGACTCTTGCTGATGGTGCCCCAGTAAGTTCTCCAAATTCGGATAGAAACCGTCAGAGTGCTGATAGAAGTCCTGATGTTGGGGGGGATAAAATTCGGGTTGGTGTTGTGTTGGATAATAATAGTTCAATGAGGAAAAGTAATCTTCATATTGGTTATGTGGGTAGTACGAGTAATGCGGGTACTGACCGTAGTCGTAGTGTGGTGGTGACGAGTCGGGATTGTGCGGGTGGTGCGGCTTTAGTGGCTTGTGAGGCCTGTGAGGCTTGTGTGGTTTCGGATGGGTTGGAACTGGGCGAGGTGGGTCTCCTGGCGTTTGTGTCGCGTTGGGCGTAGGAGGTGCTGGATAGAGTGGGTGAACTGGTGTTGGATGGACTGGGGGTGTCTCTCCTGGATCTGGAACGGCTACTGGGGGTGTCCCTCCTGGATTTGGAACGACAACTGGGGGTGTCTCTCCTGCAACTGGAACGGCTACTGGAGGTGTCTCTCCTGGATTTGAAACGACAACTGGGGGTGTCTCTCCTGCAACTGGAACGGCTACTGGAGGTTTCTCTCCTGGATTTGGAACGACTACTGGAGGTGTCTCTCCTGCAACTGGAACGGCTACTGGAGGTGTCCCTCCTGCATCTGGAACGACAACTGGAGGTGTCTCTCCTGCAACTGGAACGGCTACTGGAGGTGTCTCTCCTGGATCTGGAACGACTGGAGGATCGACAAGCTGTCTGGCTTTCACAGCTGTATCTACAGGTGCAGCTGTAGCTACAACTGCAACGCTCACTAGCAGTCCTATGTGGAAATAGAAGAAAAGATAAATCTTAGTAAAAAAAAAAAAAAAACTAAATGCACATCAACATACCAAGAATCAGAACCTGCCGCATGCTGAACTCTATCTGTACGTAGTGGATTCTCCTCATCCCTTTTATACATAATTTCTAGTTCACATAAATAATCAGCGCATAAGAAGCTATATAGTCTTGGCAAACATTTGGAATCGTGCGAAATTTGCATAATTTACCATCCCTAAGTCGATGAGAAGGCGTTATCCAAATGGCAGAGAAATTCGAATTACCTATACCGTTGAATTGCTAATCAACTGGCGATATGCGACTGAAGCGAGCTTTTCTATTCTGATGTCTTATTTTGATTAGCATTTCGATATAAAAGCTTTCAGTTCGGTTCAAATGTTTTAATTAGGGAAATTTTTTTGCGAAATTTTAACAAAAATCAGTTTGAAGTCTTCTGTGATGGTTTGTAGTTCTAACGTGGGTTGTTGCCAGCTAAATTCTGGTAAATTTGAAATCAAGTGAAGCATAGAAATACTGTTGTATTTATGTATCTGTAACCTGATGGGTTATGTATAGGACATCATTTTGATTGCTTCTATTTCTCCGAAGATGATTGTTGGAGGCTGATAGCACGAGAATATGTGACATGTCGGTGATCTACATATCTGAACAAAGGGGCCCTTACTTAAAAGCAAATCGAATCGGATGTCAATGTCATTTTTTAACTCGTATGCCTTTCAGTCTGTCACACAGCTGAGGAACACCCCTCTCATAGGTATAGGGATTATAGATATTCATACAACAGTTAGTTCCTCATTTTTTGGATTTTTTTTTTTTTTTCTTTCTCTCAACTCAAGCTTCATGCTCAAAGTGTGAGGATACATTTGCCTGGTAATTCTTATGTCAGTTTTTTAGTTTTTGTTTTTTTTTATAACCAACCCCTTTTATCACTCCCAGTGTCGTCTACAAAACTATATCCTCCATTAAAACACATACGCCAAGGTGTCGCGAAGTACCCACATCAAATGTACCAGATTAGATCAGTTTATCACAAATTGTTCCAGACTTTTTAGCTAATTAGGAGTACGCTGTTCTGGAGTCAAGTGCCAACTGCCAGAAATCACAAGAATAAAGAAGCGATGCTGTCAAAAATTAGTAAATTGACTACCTACTCATTATTTAAAGAACTCAGACTTCCGGCCAATTTGACAGATAACAGACCATACAAAGCCAATTGCATACAATATTGGTGTCCCATTCGAACTTGGACCCGTTGCCAGACGGTGAACGTATTTCCCCCCAGATAGATCTGAAAATCCCCCAGATTTGGCTACTTTTTTCTATAAAAACCCCCAACTTTTTGTCGTTATTTTTTTTTAATATGTTTAACTTAAAAGTAGAAATTTAAAATTTGAAGCGCGAACATGTTTGGTCAAATAAATACAGCCGATGAAAATGTCAAACGCGTATTGCTTTTTGAAACCATTTTGTAGAAATTTACACAATAACACAGACCAAACGCAAGGTCTCATGAAATTGTTATTAGTAAAAAAAAAAAAAAATAGACACAGATGAATTTGGTGCTTAAGTCCGGAAAAATATTTAAGGAACTGTAACTATAACTTTTTCCTACTGAAACTGGCATCAGCTTTTTTTTTAAAAGACTTATTTCGTAAACGAAAGCAGGCCAAAGATATTAAAATTTTCAAACGGAAATATGGCTTTAAAAAATCGATAGATTATTTGTCGTCATGTTCAAATTTGAATCTTTGGGTAGTGGACAGAAAAGAACGGCGAATGTCTATGCTAACTCATTCTAAAGTTTAAGTTGCTTAGCGTTTTTAACGTTCGCCAAATGCAGATGCAAAAAAAAAACCTAAATCTGGGAGAAAAACCCCCAAACTGGCAACACTGTTTGGACGCCGCCTTTGGCTTACGCATTTCCTACATGTGAAAAGAAAATATTTTAATTTACTTTATAATCTACGCATTCTTTTTGTTGCTATCATTTTTAGTTATTTTATTTTTACTACCCGACTGGACAAAGGGAGGGTTAAGTGTTTCGCGCGTATCCTATGTAAGTTCCTACGTGACGCCCTGTAGCCCAAACAGCTTGACCGATTTTGAAGAGTGAGGTGTCATTAAATTGGTATTCTTTCCCGGAGTGTCATAGGCATGAACAAAGAAATATAATAAAATATAAAAAAAAACGTCACAAATATCAGCGAGATCTTTTTTACAGTCGGTCGGGTTTTTTTGTTTTTTTAAATTAATTTTATTATAATGTGGGTTTTGTGTATTTTTAAAGTGGTTTTTCAATTTTATTGCCAGACAAGATTGTTCAAAATATTCAGTAGAAAAATCATCTCCCGTCATTATACAAAATATAGCTTACTTAGGTGGCGCTACAGTTCGGTGTGAACCAGGGCATTAACCAACACGCCCCTCCAGTTAGTTCTGTACTTAGCCAACTGCCAGTTGTGCACTCCAACTCCAGGTAGGTTGAGGTTTTTTTTCTACTTGTGCGCGCCACCTAAGGCGCTTCCTCTACTGCGTGGACCTTCTGGATTGGGGTCGAAGATTTTGCGGGCCGAAGCGTTGATGTCCATTCGCTAAACATGTCCTAGCCATCTCAAACGTCCAATGCGCAGTTTTTTGACTAGGTCGGTGTCGCTGTACGGCTCGTATAGTTCCTCGTTGAATCGTCTCCTCCAAAACCCGTCAACACAAACGGGACCGAATATCCTACGAAGAATTTTTCCCTCGAAACGACCAAGGATATCTTCATCCGCTTTGGAAATAGTCCATGCTTCAGATCCATACAACAGGACTGGGATGATGAGGCTCTTATACAGAATCTCATCAGTCTTTCGGTAGAGGACCTTACTACACAGTTGCCTTCTCAGCTCAAAGAAACAGCGATTGGCAAGAGTTATTCTCCGTTTGATTTCTGATGAGATATCGTTTTCAGATGTTATAGCGGAGCCAAGGTAGACAAAGTCCCTTCCTACCTCAAAGTTATAGCTGTCTATTGTGACGTCCTGCCCGATTCGTCAATGTAGGGTGTCCCTTATTGTTGACAGCATATATTTGGTTTTGCCCATTTTAACCGTTTCTGTGTCTATACTTGTAAACGCGTCGCCGTGTCTAAATCATTTTTTAACATCAAAGGTGTCGGTTAGTTCATTACCGACCTTGATGCAGCAGCGAGTTTTCTCCATCGGCATCCTACACCGACGGACGAGTTTGGTAGGGATGCCAAAACTAGACGTGGCTCTATATAGCTCGTCTCTATAGATACTGTCATAGACGGCTTTGAACTGGATGAAAAGATGGTGAGTACCGATTTGGACTTCTTGGGTTTGTTCCAGGATCTGCCAAAGTGTGAAAATTAGATTGATGGTGGACTTTCCTGGCTTAAAACCAGGAATATAGGGGCCAATAAGATTGTTGACGGAGGCTTTACGGCGCTCGCACAATACTGCAGATAAGATCTTTTACGCGATCTTAAGAAGACTGTATACCTCTGTAGTTAGCGCTGTTGAGGCGGTCTCCTTTCTTGTGGATCGGGCAAATAATGCTGAGGTTCCATTCATCAGGCATACACTCATCTCACCAAATCTTAGAAATGAGTTGCTGCATGCTCTCTACGAAGGCCGTCAGGTCCAGCAGCAGTTTGAATATTGGTAGCTTCACTTCATTTTGATCAGATGGATGGAAGTTTTGGCTATCATCGTCTAAGTTAAATGGTTCGTTTTGCCTGACAGTGGAATTTTGGTCTTCGTCGCCGTTATACAGTAGTTTTTCCAAATTTTCAGCACCAACTACGATTTTACTACAAGGTTTCCTTCGTTGTCGCTACAGGTCAGTGTTGTTAGCAATCTCTCTTCATTTATCCAACGAAGCGTGGTAATTTTTCCCTTTTCTCCCTTTCCACTGTACTCAAAATCCCTTTTAAATCCCACGACACTTTTTCGCCTCAAAATCGAGTTTTTAGAAGTAAAATTTGTTATAAAAGGAAAGAAAATCACGGTTAATTAACTTTTGGTATAAAAATCACAGTTTGTAACATTATTACGATAATTTTTTTGTACTAGAAAATTTTGATAAGAGACAATTTATATAAGCAGTTTTTTATGCACATTGAGTGTGTTAATAATCATCGTGAAATGTAAGAGTTTTCATGAAATTTCAGCAAAAATTTATAGTTTTAATGTTTTTTCTTAGATGCCTCAAAATCCCACGATTTGGTTCTTTATCCCTTTATCCCACGAAAGGCTTTTCGGGCATCGAAATTCCCACGAAAAGGGATAAATCCCACGATATAACAACACTGCTACAGGTTTCTGTACGGAATTTGTCGCTCTGACACGCTCTCTTTACCTTTTGCTAAAAATATTCGAAACGTTTGAGAAAATCTTCTGAGATCCTCATTTTCTAAAATCACAATAAGCGGATCTATAAAATATTGCTCAACTGTTGTAAGTCTCTAGTTTCTCTAGTATATCTTTACAATTTTCTTGACATTTTTTAACGAAAGCAGAACGATGGCTAAAAAATTAAATTATAAATTACTAAAAATTTAAATAAAAAACAATCCACAAATACAATTTATGCGAGTACATGCAGAAAGCTTTGCAGCTACAATTTTAGTTCTCCTTTTAGGAAGACATATTTTAGTGAAAACATTATGCAAAATCGACAATTCATCATCGAAAAATGACTTTTCGTTGTCAAATATGTCAGTGTCAATTTTAAACACAATTAATATATTTTTTTTTCTTGCAATTTTAATGTTTATCGTAATAATCTCTTAAATTTGATAAATTTCACCTGGAACATAATTTTCAAAACAACTCATTTGTACAGAATAAGCAATGAAGCGCAATTTGTGTCACTTTGACAGCTGACGTATACGATTTTCAGTCTTTAAAGGACGTAACCGAATGAACAAAAATAAGAGCGGAAAATGTTGCGCTATTGACTGACTCAGTGCAAACCCAGCATAACTATTTCAATTATTATTTCCAATTTCAATTATAAGTGGTTTATTGAAAAATGATTGCTCATATTCAAGTTTCTTTGGCAAGCCGTCAGATTCGGTAGGTTAAACGACCTCATCATAAAATAAAACGCCACACTTGAAATAAAGCAAATAGCCAAAAAATTCTCAGAGAATAGCACCATCCAGGAAAAAATTAAATACATATTGCTAAATTAAATATAACATGAGCCATGAGCGTAAATTCAAATTTAAATGTCTCCAATCTACAATCGAAATAATAGAAAGGAACAAAATTATTTGAAAGCCGCTATAAATTCTCCATTCTATTGAAATAGCTTATTTTTACATAAATTGTACCGACATCCCTATGCCTGATCATCGTGAAGATCAGAAAAAAGACAAATCCAGAAGGGTTTTGACCGCTTTATGGACCCCTAATTAAATAAATTTGTTAGCTTTACGGCACAATGAAATATTAAGTGCCCACTGAGCATACATTCTCATTTGAACCCATTTAAAAGTCATAGACTAACAAACGCCTTAAACGACTGGACTGACAACACAATTTAACGGCCAGAAGTTTACGAATTCAGTATATTATGCATTCATATCGAGCGTCAAATGTTCTGAATTGGGGATTTTTTTCCAAGCGGTTGTGGTTATTTTGCTGAATAATAATAGCATACAAATTAACGGAATTACTATGGAAATTTGTCTAAAAACTTGTGGTGTTAATACGCAAATGGATGACAACAATTAACTTTCTAAAATCTTATTTAGTTTTATTTGTTTAACCAGAAAACTTGACTGGAAATCGATTAAGAGATTTTTGACCTATTTTTTGCTTGGATGAAAGTCTAAAGTTATTAACCTCATTGATAAGGCTGTCAAAAGAGGTACTTTTTTTTTTAAGTATACCAATAAAATATACACAAATCCAAGACTGTGTTGGTTTTCATATCAACCGCTGTTTTAGTGATGTGTTGAGCGCCCTCTGTCTGAAGTAAATAAAAGTTGAGAGGTCACCGGGTTCAAGGCGTAGCTAATCATTTTCGCTGCGAGTATTTGTTTATCGAGCGAATTTGATGGTGCAACAGCTGAATTGAGAAGTTTTCTAAAAACGGTTTGAAGTTTGTCAGCTCTCGATCAGACAGTCATCGAATGACTAGCTGACCTTACAGAAAATCTGTCAACTGTTCGCCATTTACGTATCAGATTACAAATATGATTAATGTCACATGACCCGGACTACATATAATGTGATTTTAAGCCAAAAAGTCAAGTCAAAGATTGTGCCATTAAGCGATATGACATAATCCGGCTTGGACATGATGTGGCGGTCTCCAGTCTGTTATTTTGTCTCAAAATGTATGGCGGACTCATATTTATTTCCGTGTCTAAAAGACTGTATCGGCCAACTGGTGGATGACAGTGGATGCTATACTATAATGGACTCTTTGGGCATAGACCGAAACCTGTCATTTCATTTTTAACGTAGCGAATACAAAGACGACGCGGATGACAGAGTGAAATGTCGGCTTTTTATAGAAAAAAAAAAGAGTACGATCCACTATTAACATTATATTGAGGTGCAACGCCCTCTATAACCCCATAAAAGGGGGTAATTTTTGAAATGCCTATAAACCTGCTAAAAAGATTAAAACACAGATGACGCGGATGACACAGTGAAATGTCGGCTTTTTATAAAAAAAGGAGTTCGATCCACTATTGAGATTGTATTGAGGTGGAACGTCCTCTATAACCCCCTAAAAGGGGGTAATTTTTGAAATGCCTATAAACCTACTAAAAAGATTAAAACACAGATGACGCGGATGACACAGCGAAATGTCGGCTTTTTATAAAAAAAAGGAGTTCGATCCACTATTGAGATTGTATTGAGGTGGAACGCCCTCTAACCCCCTAAAAGGGGGTAATTTTTAAAATGCCCATAAACCTGCTAAAAAAATTTAATCACAGATGACGCGGATGACACAGCGAAATGTCGACTTTTTATAAAAAAAAAAGAGTTCGATCCACTATTAAGATTCACCGTGGAAAGGATTTTTAAGTTGACCCATAAGGGCTTGAAAAAACACTGCATATGCCTCTTTTTGACGGCAAAGGGGGGTCATATGCAAAACAAGCTCTACGAAGATACTGATGGACAATCTCCTGGTTCCGTTGGGAGTGGTTTTAGCATGTGGATGTTATAACCAGCTCTTTCAACACCTCAAGACTGAATTTCCTAAATCTGGATAGAACTGAACAGCCTGCAACCAACCAACCCTTTACTATGGGTAAGGAATAACGATTTTTTACCAACGGGTATCACTTCTCGGGTATGGATACTTCTCCAAACCTAAACCTTTTAGTGAAACCTACACCCTAAGGCTTAAACAAAAAATGCTTATTTTCGCTCTTCATAATATTTATTTCCGGTCTAACAACCATAAATTTAGTTCTTCTGGTTCTCTTCTACTTTCTGCATCATGGCATCGTTAGCCGTACGAACCCTGTGGTATGGTTTGTCATGAGGATTGAATTCACCGTATTGTCCGTTGGGGTAGTCATTGCCTTGTTGAGGGTACGGTGGCTTATACCCTCCTTGGTTGTAACTTGGTGGTCCAGGTGGTCCAGGTGGTCCAGGTGGTCCAGGTGGTCCTGGGTAGCCAGGCCTGCCTTGTGGGCCGGGTGGTCCTGGTGGGCCAGGATAGCCGGGGGGTCCACGCGGTCCAAATGGTCCAAGTGGGCCCTGCGGCCCAGGATACGGGGTATTGTCCCACCCAGGTACAGTCGACAATGGTTGATAGCCGTGATGATTTGACAGGTTTGGAAACTCTAACGGGTATTGATACTGTGGTCCGCCATGTTCGAAATCAAAAGGTCCATGTCCATATGTGGGTTTCGTCGGTTTGGCAGGCTTGTGTGGTTTTGGTTTGTGCGGCTTGGATGGCAATGTTGGTGGTTTTGGATTTGGCGGTGAATGTCCAAGGGGTGAATAGCTGGGCTTGGGGATTGGGAAGCCATGTCCTGGATAGTATTGGAGACCACCTTCCACTTGATAGCCGCCGTGAACTGGGAAGACTCCGGGACTTGGATAACCACCATGACCTTCACCATGGTAGCCTTTGTTTGTGCCATCGACATAATTGGGGTAACTTTGCTCTGGCCTATATTGGCCGTAACCTGGGTAATAGCTCTGCTGATGGTAACCACCATAGCTTGGATATTTTGGAGAGTAAAGCAAAGGAACGGGTACTTCTTCCTCGTCGTCATTAGTCTGCTCTTCATCTTCGGCTGTATCTTCTTCACCTTCGCTTACAGCAGTTGCCTCAGCAGATTCACCCTGAGTCGATTCCTCTCCGACCAGATCTGGTTGCCCACCAAACGAGTTACTTTCTTCGGCAAAAGTGCCCAAGGATAGCAGCAAAACACCTGAAAATCGTAAAAGTTCTGTTACTGACTGATCTCTGTCATCTTAAGGCAAGTAGTTTACCTAATCCTAGCCAAATGATATGTTGACGCATTTTCAATGGTGACTATAGAGATTGCCAACAATCTGCTAGCTTTTATACTTACCAAGAAAAGTAATCGATTCTCCGTGTGAATAATTAATTCGTGCGATGCGCATTAATTCGTTCGGTCCCATTTGCATTGGCAAAATGTTCAGGCCGAAGTTTGTGTTTGTGTTTGTTAATGCTTGGTGGACATTGCCTTTGGATTAGCATATTATTTGCATTTTATTTGCAAATGGTGTTAGATGTAAGACGGTTTAAGGCGACAGTTGATTTATTTTTAGAGTACTCCAAGACTGCATTTCGGTTCAAAATTGTCGGTGATTTGGAGACGCGCTATGTTTGGGCAACCGTAAGCTCTGATTTTACTGTAAAAATCTGATGTTAACTTTTAACGCATTGCAGTTGGAACAAAAACCGTAGAAGGACTTTATTCACTAGGGTGTCAGAAAAACCATGTCCTCAACTTTACCACCTCTTTAGTCTCCTAAAAGCGAATTCTTTGGCATTTAGCAATGTCGATGTCGATTTCTTAATCCAAGCATAGATATACATACCTCCCCTTTTAACGGTCTTTACAGACGAGATCCATCCCAAATACTAGGACCAGCAGCGGCTCTTTAGTATGACCCAATTCGCCTTTTTGCAGTCTTTGATTTCCACTTTCTAGCCCTTTAGTAAGACTTGCACTTGCTTCTCCTCTACCCAAAGGTGTCAAAAACATACGTTCTCCCAGCTTTGGCCTTTCAAAGTCAAGTCCCACATTACTCGCCTTTCTTTGTTAAATGCTTTCTTTAAAGATTAAAGAGTTTCGGTTTAGGGGGCGTGGCACCTCTAACAAAACAAAATCTCTAAATATCTAATCTTGATCCTCTATTAAAAACACACTCAAAAAAATATTTTTCGTCACCCACAGCAGCTAGAGGTCCAAAAATTTGGAATAAGCAAAGCATGTAAAGCACTTTACAAAATGTGGGCGGAATTGTAGAATAAGGCGTGGCACTTTCCATATAAGAAGGTCTTTCCAAACGGTATTTCATATAGGTATGACAGATGCGGACTTGAAATCCGGTAAATAAAAGTTTCTTGACTATATGAGTCATGTTTAAAAATGTGGGCGGTATTGAACAACGGGGCGTGGTGTCTGCTGTAAATCAACGAATAAATAGTTGGCGCAACAGGTCCGTAGGGACCCTAGGCCTTGCTTCTCACAACCATTCGTTTTGTGTGAGTTTATCATTTTTGGAACGAATGGAAGAGATCTACAATTTTATGCCAATTCCAAGCGGCTAATTGGAGAAGCTCTTTCAAGACAGTTAAACCCCTCTTTTTATGTTATATTTTTTTTATTGTTTCTCATACGTTCGCGCGTGGAAAAACGCCCTAAGCTAGATTTTTTTGTTTGTTTGCGGTACCGAAGCTGAGACCCTTTACTTGGTAAGCGAACACACTAACCACTAAGCCACGGGCTGCTGTGCAGCAAAAAATATCAGAATACTATAAATGTGGCAATTGCCGGAAAATTAAAGCATAAATGAAATGAAAGTAGAAAGTCGTACTTCACAAAATGTGGGTTTGAATCGGGGCGGGGCACAACTTAGACCTCTATTTAATTTTGTAGGTCCTAATACTTGCATCTGCAGTCGTAGTTTAGTTATTGCTCTGGCGAAGGTTCCAAAAACTGGCAAAATATTTATTTGGGTCGAGTGGACTATGATTATGAAGCCCTCTACTGAGCACTTTTGCCTCTGCGGATGACATTCAAAATTGCTTTCTTGATCGAAGAAGATGAACGTAAATATTTTTTTTTGATGTGTAAGCATCTAAGCGCGCGTTGTTGGAATCTGGTGGAGTAATTCCACACATTTAACTTGCGGGGACAGGGAATGCGTCACTGTGTTTTATCATTGCATATATTTTATCATTGCACACGTTTTTACCATTGCATACATTTATGAGCTGGGGCATATTAATTTCAGCTTTTTGTTGATGTGAAATAACATTTCTCGATTTCGTCCTTGCACCGTACTCAGAAGAAATTTCAAGAATTCTGCAGGGAGATTATCATCTTTTACCAATGATCATAAGCGGAGACTTCAATATCAATTTCGCAACTCCAGAAGCTCAACCATTAATTGATTTTATGCAACATAAATTTAATCTTCAAATGAACTCCAACCGGAAAATTTCAACAACACGATATGGAACAACCATCGATACTGTCTTCCACCGTAATCTAGATAGATTACAGTCTCGAATGTACATATCTTACTTCAGCTACCACAATCCGATTCTACCGAAACTAGCACAGAACGAATAAATTATTGTTATTTCATATATCAGGAATACGGTTATTACAATTCTCTCTTTTCTCAATGACGTGTATCAAGCCACACACATACCGCATGAACGGTGTTTACACATACCTACACATAATTCGGGACTGTTCGATACAGTCGCACCAATTTTTTTTTTTAATTAAAGCTGTCTTCATCTTCATTTTTTTGAACTACCATCCCAACGCCATTATCGCCTTTAACTTGAAATAAAATGTCAAATCTGACATACAAAGAACCCTATTGAATTAAAAAAATCTACAGAAAAAAATACAAAGCTACCAATTTTTACCAGCAGGCCACCGCCGTAAATTTTAAAATGGCTTTCTAAATCGCATAGACGTTCTCTAGATGTTCGCATTTTGTTCTTTCGCGTGGGTTTTGGCGAATCTTCGCCTATTCGTTCATTAACATTCTCCAAGACTTTATGCATTTCAGACGATATATATATCGCTTGTGATTCGCAGAAGAAGTCGCCGGCGAACAAAATTTACTTCCGGGGAATCCGAAGCGAATGAAATGAGAATCGCTTGGTTTTCTGAGAAAATGGGTCTTACAATTTTAACCTTCGTAGAAGATAAAATTTGTAGGTCACAAGATGAATTTGTGAATGAAAAATTTCGACGCTGTTCGAAAAACTCAGCCTGGAATAAGTCTGTGGTGTCCCTCAGCATTCTGGAAGTGAGCATGCTTTGACTTTGCCTCTGTAATATTTTCAAAGAAAAAAACAAAAACTTCAACTCGTCATGAAATTCGTGATTTATATTTTTTCTATACCGATATTTACGTACTAAAATTAAAAACTACTTCAGCCTTCACGCCTTTGGTTTTTTTGGCTTGGCAACGACGACTGCCTTCTTTGACGAGTTCGAATTATGAATCGATGGGCTATGTGATATTGGTCTTAGTCTGGGCGGTTGATGCACCGGCGGATAGTATCCATCTCGTTTTCCATGACCACCGTATCCCCCGTGGGATGGTGGACGTGCTGGAGGTGGAGACGGATGTGGTGTTTGCGAGTAATGTCCGACATATCCTGGTGGTCCGGGTAGACCAGGTGGGCCAGTTGCCCCAGTATGACCAGGCGATCCTGGGTATCCGTTTAGGCCCGGCCTGCCATCTTTTCCGTTTTTTCCATCTTTTCCATTATTTCCTGGTGGACCTGGTGGTCCTATCGCGCATGCCGTGCCTAGTTGGCCCGGAGATCCCACTCCACTTGTAACACCTGGTGTACCAGCTGGACCAGGTGGTCCTGGTGGTCCTGGTGGTCCTGGTGGTCCTGGTGGTCCTGGTGGTCCTGGTGGTCCCGGGACTGGAATATAAATTGGGCCGCCTCCACCTACTCCACCTCGTCCACCATAGTGCGGAGGTAAATGGGCGTTTATTGGCGGTGGCTGAGGAGGCAATGGCCGATAAGGCGTAGGCTGGTAGAGCGGTCGATGATACGACGGATACCATGGGTAATGTTGCGATGGATAATAATGCGATGGTCGCGTATGCTTCGATGGTATCTTTGGATGCATCTCCTTACATTCGGTATACTTCTGTCTTAGAAAGTGCTCACTATCGATATTATCATCATAGTCCTGTTCTTCACTATTTTCTGAAATGCTTTGATCCTGCTCAGGAAGTGCACTCCTCAGTAGAGAGGGCTTGAAGAAATGATGATGGGGCCCAAAAGGACGATCATCAAATGATGTTTCTTCTTCTTCTTCTTCTTCAGCTATGTCGGCTGCATTGTTCATATTGTTTTTCTGAGGAACGTATGCGTATTTCTCCGGATTGATCTCATACTCCCGGTATGCATGCCTTATTCCACTGGCGACCTTTTCGGGGTTCACCTCGTACTCCCGATAGGTTTTTTTCAAGAAAGTTCTTCTAGGCTCATTAGTCTTCACAGAAACAACACCTATTTCGTCGTCCTCTTCGTATGATGCAGACGGACGTTCTCCTTGTGAATTATATCCGAAATTATGAGGGTCGACTTCGTACATCTGATGCCAAAGTAAACCGCTGTTGCTGGCTCTCTCTGGATTTGTAGCTCTCACCAAATGGTAGTAGCCATCACTCTCATCGTCGTACTGATGATGATGGGGGCTGCTCTGAAGCTGAACATCGACTTTTTTCTCAACATCAAGTTTCATTTTTTGCGGGACTTTCTGTAATGTATACTTTCCCGGATCCAGTTCGTAATCTTGATACGCAGGCCTCATAGTTCTGTTATTGTTGTCAACTTTTTGCTGAACAAATAGCGGCTTCGTCACGGCAACAACCTCGGGAGGATTTGTCCTCCTTCTCTCATCAGCGGCACTTTTAAATGCATCCGGATTGATTTCATAATCTCGGTACGCCTGCCCCCTTCCCCCGTTGAGCTGCACCTGTTGGGCATCTTTGGTGTTTGCACAAGCATTCAAGAGAATGACTCCTGTGTAATTGGAAAAGATAAAAAGGTCAAAAGGTATAGGTGGAAAAATATTTCCAAATTACCCAGCCAAATGGGTGCCACGCACTTCCACATTCTGCTATCTAACTAACAAGAGCAGGTCTATCCGTCTTCTTTTATAGTCACGTCTAAGTTACTGTGGAGGGGTCAAAATTTGCATTCGCAATCTTTCGCCTTGCCGATGATGCATGTCTAGCAAGAGATTCTGTCTGATATGTTATTTTTTTACCGTATGGAAATAGATAGAAAATTTAAATTTCAAATTTTGCAGAGCTCAACAAACTTTTGATTAAAAATAATCAAAAACATCGGTATCTTAGACTTGGATAAACAGAGCTCGCTTATTCTATAAATACGTTTCTAATTCCTGAACACTTAAATTTGCCATAAAGCTCCAGCTTATGGTTCTTGGTCTGTTTTTTTTAAATTTGGTTCTAAATATAGCATTGGGTAGAATTTTCTACCCGATGTGTCAAAAGATAAGGCCTCCGCTGCAAAGCAAACAACACTAACGAAGTCGATTTACTTTTCAGATATCGTAGGTAGTTTTTTTTTTCTTTCTTATAAATAAAGAAACGACGACGAGTTTGAATTTTAGTGCTGCATACATTAACGAACTACGTTCTTTTTAGGAGCTTCTTTACGTTCATTGATGATATTTTATTTTGGGTTAGATATGCGCAGCTTTGGCATAAATGGGCTCGACTTTGTTCCTTTATTGATCGTCGGTCGAAAATCACGACTATAATAATGAAGCCCGATCAGGGGTTGAATTACCACATCCGTGATCGAGTAATACGTGACTGAATTTGTCATTGTTTTGCTTGTAAAATCCACAAAATTCATTGACGTATGACTCGCTCACGGATAAGGTAATTCGGCCCCAGCTTTACTGAACATCAACTAACGCTATCTCCCAAAGTCAAAATAGGTGTGCTCATTACCACAATCTCCGATAAACTGATCCGTATTCCGTATAGAGATCAGATTAGTGACTTGTTATCTGATCGAGACCGAAAATGGAGGGGCTTTAGAATACCGCAAAAATGGTGTCAGTCACTAATTTCAGTAAAAGTCTGAAAAGTCATAAACTTTTGGAGGTGTCCTTAAATTCTACTTATTCTTACTTGAATAACTCTTAAAAAATAAAATACAATGCGCGAACTACTTGCCATTGGCCATGTTCGCCCGCGGAATCTGCCACCGAAGAAGAGCTAGAAAATTTAACAAGTCGCGATGCTTAAAAACCCACGTGCAATAATATAACATGGCCGCGCCACTTCAGCGGAACTCTACAAAATCGAGTTGCGAGTGAAGGTGGATGGTCGGCGATTCCATCGATTGAATTCAGTCTAAGGTTTGTTCGACAGAGTAATCGTCGATGCCGCACAAACTTTTATTTGAATAACCGAAAATCTTTTCTTTTTTTTTGGCAAGGCGCAAGGTGCCCTATTAACAAATTTAGGTAATCCCTTTTTTGGGTTCGAGGGATGTAGGAGGTTTGTTTTTGGTACGATAGTCCAATTTTTGGAAATGGAAATTCAATTTTTAGACCAGTCGGTGCTATATAACTAAAGTTAAGGATGCAATTTGGGTTTTCGTTCCCAGTTCGAAGAAAATGTGTCAAACCTTTCTAATTAAAAATTTAGCAGCAGACACTCGTGAAAACCTAGACCTCGGTTACCTAAACGGTCATTCATGTTTGAAAAGATATTTGAACAACTAAAAACATCAAAATCTTGTTATACAAGGAAAATACTAAAAAAAAAAAATCCAAACAACATATTTCAATATTCTCTGACAATATTTCCTCAACTTTATTGTGCGGTTTCTTCGCTGTTTTTAAAATAATGACCATGGGGGTTGGAATGATGTGGTGGTGGTGGTGGATGTTGTTGTCCATTATTACCTTGATCGGGTACCCACACCTCTGAACCTTGTCCGGGTGGTCCGGGAGGTCCCACTGGACCCTGTGGTCCGGATGGTCCCTGTGGGCCTTGTTTGCCAGGTGGTCCCCACTTGCCGGGGTATCCGGGTGGGCCAGGAGGACCAGGTGGTCCTGGTGGTCCGGGAACCGGAACTGGTACCTTCACGTACACGGGGAATGGAACCTTTATAACCGATGGCAGCTTACTAGAGTCGTAGAGTCTCTGACCGTTGCCATTGCCATTGCCAATGCCATTGCCAACGCCATTGCCAATGCCATTGCCAACGCCATTGCCAATGCCATTGCCAATGCCATTGCCAACGCCATTGCCAATGCCATTGCCAACGCCATTGCCAAAGCCATTGCCAAAGCCATTGCCAACGCCATTGCCAATGCCATTGCCATTGCCAAAGCCATTGCCATTGCCAACGCCATTGCCATTGCCAACGCCATTGCCAATGCCATTGCCAATACCGTTTCCATATCCGCCGCCATATCCGCCGCCATATCCGCCGCCATATCCGCCGCCATATCCGCCGCCATAACCACCGCCATAACCGCCGCCATATCCGCCGCCATAACCGCTGCCATAACTGCCACCGTAGCCGCTGCCATGACCACTGCCATAGTTATGACCATGTCCATATCCGTAGTTGGGGTACTTTTGAGGATACCCGGAAGGGCCATAACTAGCAGGATAGCCCGATCCATAGTAGCCGCCATTTGGCTTAGATTTTTTGGTGAGATCTTCATTGGTGGACTCACCCTCACTCTCATCATCCTCGACGTCTTCGTTTTCAGCCGATTCATAGCCCTCGTGGGACCTAGGAACAGCGTTGTATGATGGCCTTACCTTTGGCAGGTAGGCACGAGCACTGACGCTCATCGACATAAAGGCGACGACTGTTAAAGAAAATGGTAACAAATTTGTGAAATTGATTTTTTTTTTAATCAGAATTCGCTACTTACTCAAGCCAAATAAGATGAGATTCTTCTGCATATTTACTTTCTACTGGTAATCTAGCAGAATTGTTTGCTTTTTATATCCATTTCTGTGGCAGCTTCGCCAAACAAATGCAAATGTGCTGCCTTGTATCGCAAATTATTCTAAGGAGAATATCCACCAAAAGCTCTGAATGTAGTATTATGTATTTATGTAGGTAGTTGCTTATTAGAATGCGTAAGCTACAGACCGGATAAATTAGAATTTTATTCAGCTTTTTTCGATAAATGCGCGAGCTAATTTGTGATCCATTAGATTGGCCGGCGATATAATTAAATTTGTATTAAGGAGGTGAAGTTTGTTGAACTCTTTCGTCAAATCGATGTTTGCGTTATTACCACATGCCAAGTATGAGGATTTTAGAACTTTGATCACCCTTGACAATGTCGAACGGATCATCACTCTTGTGGAGCGAAAGATGTTCACTTAGGGCTAGGAGCCTCACGGAACGATAAATAGATAATAAGCCATTACCTCAATTGGAGATCGGCTGACCCACCCTATTGGAAGGTCTTTGTTGGCAGCGGACGAGAGGGATTAGGAGTCAGTGGACGAACTTCCTAGGTGCCATCAACAGTTCTTTATTTAATTAAAAATACCCATCAAAGCCTTTTCGACATATTTGGAGAGTTATAGTGGCGGATGAAACCTCGAAAGGCCAAGAGTAGCGCTCATTTTTTAGAGGTAAAGGTATTCTGACTATATACCCAAATTCGCCTACTTTTATCTTATATACGCTCAAGCTTCTAAAGTAAAAACAGATGATGCTACCAAGGACAGTGGGCCTTACTAATAACCATTTTTAGCCTTCAAATTTAAATAATCTAGCCTGGACACAAAAAAGGACTATTAGTAGGTATTGAGCTGTTTCTAAAAGCTGTTACAAAGCACGACTTTCAAACCGTTTTAAGCAATTTTCATGCCGATCGGTGGAAGTCGAAAGCCTTTAAGGCATGGCTTCACTTTCGGGACGTTACTTCTCGAAAACAGAATATGCAGGCAGAAAAAACTTGCAAATTGACTGTCGAAGCCTAAGAACAAACTTGGACAGAGTTCTTTGTAAAGAAGGATCGTGATCACAGATCTGCAAACAGATCTGGCAGGCGATGCGGAAAGTAGCCCAACACGTAAAAGAAGCCTTTTTCGTAATTAAATGCTTGAAATCTTCAAGAGTGAAAAAGTCAGGCTAAAAAAATTCTCAGCGAGAGAAGAGCTCATTAATTTTCTGGAGTCAAAAATGGAAAACTGACGGGACTGTATGTATACCCTTTTTAAGGAGGAGACAGGAGATAAAATGAAGGATTGCAACCGAAGGGGTAGGTATATAACTCTTAAGCTTCCAAAGGACTTGCAAAGTTGGCGGAAAGCTATAGTGGAACTGTGAGGCTTTCATTCATGCAGAGGTTTATAGAAGACTTGGGTATAAGTTTTCAACAACTGGTCTCCACATCTTTTGATATAACTTTAAAAGGCTTTCTAGTACTTTTTAAAATTTTCCATTACGTGTAAACAGTGTTACCTCTGAAAATATTCAGAAAGAGTCCGGGCTGTCACAATGAAGTCGAAATTACTCTTAAGCGCCCCAAAGGTAACGCTGCATGTAGGTCTTCCTAAACAAAAAAATATGGTCGATCCAGAAGTTTCATTTGAATTTTGTTCCAACCATCGAATATGACTTTTTGCAGACTTGACCCGTAGAGAGGATTCAAAAACAGTATTGTCCTGAAAACAACCTTCTAAGTAAGCATTTTGTTACCAAGACACAATTCTTTCTTAAAAAGTTTTCTATATGTGTATACCGAAAGTCGAAGTTTTGTAAATTCGGCTTCCACTCTGTCTGAATATCACTTATTTGCAGTCTGTTGCTTGGTAAGAGACACGCTGTCATTTTTCTGGTTAAAAAAAACCGACAATCTCAGTCTTTTAATTTATTATTTGCATTTCCAGATTATTTAAATATTGGTACCAATGTTGAAACCGTCTCACAAATAGCTGCATCATTGCAGAAAACCAGCGGCGTTTATGATTAATAATACAGGACCAAACACCGAACCTTAAGGTACACCAGCAACAATGGAATAAACAGCCGAAAACCTTTTATTAAGAGACACCTTTAAAACAACGTCCAACATAAGAAGACTCAAGTAGGCGCAGTGGCCTAGTGGTTAGTGTGTTGGACTACTAAGCGAGGGGTCCGAGGTTCGAGTCCCACAAAAACCCAAATTCCAACTTAGGGTTTTTTCCACTGCGCCACCTCTCGCGAACGTCTGACAAACATCCAAGAGTATAACTATCTTGAAACAGAGTCTCAATTGGCCTTTTGAAGTCGGCATAAAACTGTAGATCCTTTCCATTCATTTCAAACTTGAAAAACTCACACAAAACGAACGGTTGTGAGAAGCTTAGCCTAGGTTTGAAAGACGAAAAGAGACCCGACAATGGTGGTCTGATTCGAATATCTCTCGAATCTATATATACTTTACTTTTTAAGAAGACTCAATAATTTTGATGAGGTAGGAAGGGAAATTTAGCCTGATAAGTTTGTGCGGGTACCCATGGTAGCATGTGGTGACAAATGCTGCTCGACGTCTTTCCTTGCAGGGCACTTCTTTTTTTTTTCATAAAATTCGTGATACAATGGACTTTATTGAGTAATAAACCTTGTCTTACTTACTTACTTAGGTGGCGCTACAGTCCGGGGTGGACCTGATCCTCAACCAATACGCCTCTCCAGTTAGCGCGATCTTTGGCTAACTGCCTCCAGTTGCGCACTCCAAGTTGGTTGAGGTCCCCTTCCACTTGCGCGCGCCACCTAAGGCGAGATCTTCCTCTACTGCGTTGTCCCTCCGGGTTAGAATCGAAGACTCTTCGGGCCGGAGCGTTGGTGTCCATTCGCTCTACATGTCCCAGCCATCTTAGACGACTGATGCGTACTTTTCTGACTAGGTCGATGTCGCTGTACAGCTCGTAGAGTTCGCTGTTAAATCTTCTCCTCCAAATCCCGTCAACGCAAACGGGACCAAAAATCACTCGAAGAATTTTGCGTTCGAAGCAACCAAGAAGATCCTCATTTTTAAGTGTAAGAAGCCTTAAAAAAAAGTTATCAAAGTTATCCATAAAACTTTCAGTTGTGGAGAAATTCGAGTTTTGGAAGTTCGACTGTAGTTTTATTTGAAACTAGCTGTTCCGGCCCCGCTTTGCCCGTGCTAAACGAAATAGTTTCCGCAAAGAAAATCTACTAAATAATTAAATTCCTGTAGAATTTTTGACAAATACGATCTCACTGCATTGTATATATTGCGATAAAAATATAAAAGAAAATAATAATTTCCTGTATAAAATGTAAGGAAAATTTATTTTACCAATTTTCCAATTAACTTTTAAAATTTTCCAATTTTTTCATCGTACGAACCTTCCTTAGGCGTAGATATACACAACAAACAAAAGATAGCTCAAATCGGACGATCCGTTCTCGGGTTATAGGCGCTCCTACGGATGCAACTTTGTTTTTCATATATATGTAGTTAGATTTTTTTTTTTGTTTTGTAGAACATTTGCTTTCAAAACTTAACAAGCTCATCGGGCTATATTTCTACAGAGCATGGTACCTATTTTACCCGACTTCAAAGGTTAGGTAACCTTTTACCGTCAGAATTTCGTTTTAAAATATCCCACCTTGATACCACAATTGATCAGACCTTTTAGGAATATTATACCTATCTGTTATTGGAAGATTCCTTCTGTGCTGTCTTTCTTTAATCATCAAGTCTTTGACTCCTTTGAAAAATGTTGAGATTCGTGAAAAATATCACATATCTGAGGCCTCTAAGCTTTCTTAATAAAGGGACAACCGATATGTGGAAAAAAAGCCTAATTTCATCAAAACGACTTATTTAACAGGTTCAAGCTCATAAATTAAGTATTATTTACCCTCGATCTTCTGTGAGTCTTTTTGTTAATCGCCTTGTTCTGACAACCTTCCGCGCATTGTATTCTTGAATTTAGATAGATCATTTACAAGCGACACTGTCATTAGATCTTCCAGAGACACCTCCACCAGAGTCGCTGCAAATTTACATATCCATCTGGAATTTTCTAATCGAAAAAAGACTTTATACCTAACCCTTTTTGACAAAAAAACTTCTTTTTCACAGATGCACGTATGAAACAGGATTCGTGTGAAACCAGATAGATGATGTAATATACCCACATGGGGATAAATGGAAATGGATTTTCTCGAACTTATTGGAAAAAAAGACAGCTCCACCAAGGCGACCATCGAAAACCAATAAATTAGTTCAGGGGATCCACAGGAAAAACCGGATAGGCTTGGGCTACAACTTCCTTAATTTACATATATTAAATTAAAAATATTCTTCTCTTCATCAGCACAGCCCTTTCTTAGCGACTTTTCAAATGCATTGTGCATAGGTCGATGACCCACGCCAGTGAATGAGTTTCTACCTGTACCACTTGCATCGGGCCATAACTTTAGTTGGGACATTAAATGATTATTTATGCGCCATTAAGAGGAGAAGCCAATCCAAATACAAAGCCTGATACATCAGCAGAGGGGGACATTAAAAAAAAAAAAAAAAAACGACCGGTACCCTAGACTCGTTTATAACGATGATTAGATGGCTCAAATCGGGGACAATAAACTAGTAATGGGATGCTATCTACAGTTTGTAGATGGATGGAGATTGCCTGAGCATTATGGATTTGGGACTTGAATGTCCGCTAGTAAAAATAACGGCAGCATAATAAATGCATTTGAACGTAGCCGTCAAAATTGATGGCGTATTTCAATATAAAATCTCTGGCGTCTTAGACTGAATAAGTGGAACTTTGCTTTGCACCTATAACAATGAAGGGGTGATTTATAAAGCTGTATGGAGCTGTATCAATTTTATTTGATTCGGATACGCATCACAACCTCAGTGGGTTCAAATCAGTAGGTTCTACGATTGAAGCGCTGAAAAATACTGAAGCGGCAGACCTATAGGGGGCAGAACAGGTCGGGGACTTAAAAATTAGGGCCAACATTACAACATTATCGGCTTGAGTGAGACAGTTTTGAATTCCGATGGAAGGTAGAATATCTTAGCTGTTACCTACTTTGACCCATTTTAGTTGTGGACCTATGTACTGCACTGAAAAGTGCTGATCGCATTAGTTTTAATACAACTTTTCGATTTTGATGAGCATTTTCAAGAGCTGTCGCTTTCCCTCGTGTGAATGTTTGGTTGACCCCTGACTTTCTGCAAGGACTTTCAGATGTAAGTCTCATTTTGAAGGATACCTTATGTTAAGCCATTTTATCATGTGATTCAAGAGATGCAGCGCCCTAGGGTTTAGATGACCGCACTCCAGGTTCTGTAAGCCTGGTAGAGATTTTTTTGGGCTAGCATCTTTACCCAGATAGTACCTATGAGCTATGACTGCAGTTGGGTTTGTCTTGAAGATATTTTTCAATTGACAGATGATCAAAATATGTCCCAAAATGGCTTTAATTGAGCATCACGTTTATAAGCTGGTTTTTTTTAAGAGGTGGGCCAGTGGTATTTGGGTAGTTTAATAGCTGACTTATCCCACTGACTGAAAGTTTCACTGGTTTCAGTCTTGAAAATTAAAAGCGCGTTGTTAAATCTTGATCATCGACCGACAAGGAAGTTTCTTTACTTAGCGGCAACGGAAAAAGACTGCGGTTACACATTTTGCGGCTCGAGAGGAAGGAAAACTTTTTTTTTTAAGGCTTGAACGCAATTTGACCCGCAAACAAGTGAGAAAAGAGATTCTTGTTAACTGCGTTCAAATCGGGCTTTGGGCAATTTGGTTTAAGTTTTTAACCGTAATGGTTCCCTGGGGATGATAATGGGCCCGCTTTGATGCCTGGTCTTTTGTGATGATCTCACAATCCCACTCAACCTAACCTAACCTAACCTAGCTGCGTTTAGTAGCCCAAGACGGTATCTAACCACAGCCCTATGTGAGAGTGTGATGTAGCTAAAAAAAATAACAAAAACATGCTTTATTTCACATCAACAAAAAGCTGAAATTAATATGCCCAGTTCATAAAAGTATGCAATGATGAAATGTATGAAATGATAAAACACAGTGACGCATTTCCGTCCCCGCTAGTTAAATGTGTGAAATTACTCCACCAGATTCCAACAACGCGCGCTTAGATGTTTACACATCAAAAAGAAATATTGGCGGAACAGACCCGTTTAGGTTAGGTTCCTCGTGCCTATTTTGTCATTTTGTGTGAGGTTTTCTTATTTATTTATTTTTTGGGACGATTGGGAGGGATCTACAATTTTATGCTGACTCCGAGCAGCTAGTCTTTTACAACAGCTTCAACAGACGCTTGGAAAGGAAAACACTTGTAAGACGTAATTTGTGTTTCTTTAGGGATCAAACCTCAGACGACTTAATAAGCAGTCCATTAAACTTAGCACTGCGGCAATGCGTCCAAAATCCACTTTGGTCTATACCTAGTCGTTGTTAATGACTTCACAAAGGCGGTAGTGATGGCGATTAAGAAAGCCTTCAAAATGTTTCTTTGGTGTCCTCCAAGAATACCACGATATTTGCCGACAGGCCGGTCCCTATCCTGAATTCTTAAAATCGAAAGAGGGTCACCTACATCATCACAGAAATGGCAGAGTAAATTCTAAAAACAACTCGCCAGACGTGGTACAAAATTTACAACTTGAGGCGGAATGCAATCGAGGAAGCAAAGCGGGGTATAGATGGGAGGTCCGTCTTCTTGTAAGAAAATCCGCATGAATATCCCACATCGGGGCGTTAATAGGTCTCATGATTGGACACTGCCTCACACGCTTACATGCCAAAGTAAAAGCTTTCTTAAAACTACTTTTATATAAGCAGGCGGTTTATAGGGAAGGGTGAGACCGTTCCCTAGTAAATATATCTAAAACTATAAGACGCCTTGTCTGAAAAAAGAAACTTTCGCCTATTTTCTCGTGAATATTAGCAGTCTGATTTCTGGTAGGCAAATGTATAAGAGTGGGGCTTGTGGTTCGCTGACAGCCCGTCCCATACCTACCCCATAAAACTTGTCTTGCCTCTCGCACCCAAAGGTCTACCTCGGAGGAATTTTTTTTTTCTTTTTTCTTGAGAAGACCGGTGATTTTGGGCAAGGCAGCAGCGAATCTATCGTCTCCCACTGTTACCTATTCACAACTCAGTGGACTGATCTGCAGTCTAAGGGTGCTTGCACATCAGATGGAGCAAAGCGCCTTAGATAAACAAAACTGTTTTTCTGTGGATTTCTGAAATTTAAATAAACACATTAAAATACGCGCGCCCACACTCAATAAGGCAAAACTAAGCGAAAAAACAAAATAAGGCGTTTTATTCCATCCGGTGTGGAAGCTCCCTAAGAGTAAAGAGAGAGCTGGCACATTTCTCGTCGCTGTTCAACCGTTCCTTGCGCACATATAGTTGAAGCTTGAAAAATCTTATTGCTCGTATCAAGGTAGGTACAAGTTGTCCATTTGTATGGAAGGTGTCATTTGGCAAATACAAATACTAACTGACCTACTGGTGGTCTTCATAATGCCCAACGATGTCTACATAAAATTCAATAGCGGCCGGAACAACCTCGCAGAATTACAATTTCGCCCTTTTCACTGTAACCGCATTCAACGAAAATTTCAACGCTGTAAGCAAAACGCAATTCAACCAATTATTGACAATCTCAGTCAAATCTATAGGTCCACGGTCCACCTAAGGGGTACTGAATAAAAAGCCAAACCAAATTCAATGTCATAAAATGTACTCTCTTGTTATAATGTCCGTAAAAGTTGTTACTACGAATTGCCCATATCATATAATGTATTTATTGCGGTGGTCCAATTGGTCCCGGCAATCCAATGGCTCCAACTTGGCCGATCGGTCCAGCTGGTCCTCTTGGTCCACGATAACCTGGTGGGCCACGACGACCTCGTGCACCATGTGGTCCTGGTGGTCCAGGTGGTCCATCCTGTCCGTCTGGGCCGGGTAAACCACGTGGTCCAACTGGGCCAACAGCTCCTTGATCACCATCAGGTCCCTTGACACCTTTGTTGCCGGGTGGACCGACTGGGCCTGGTGGGCCTGGTGGTCCCGGTGATCCCTTCTGCGTGTAGTAGACTTGATTAACCTGACTGCCGCCGTAGCTGTGTTTAGCGGCAACGCAAACCACTAAGATTGCTATAGAAATGTAAAAAAAAAGGATCTCTATATCAAAACCGTTCATTGACTGCAATTTTCAATGCTTACCAAGAACAATGCACATGAACGACTGCATGGTTGAGTGCTTTCTAACTAACTGATGATTGTCATCGTCTTTCCATTTTATATCAAATCCAATCGATTGATATTCACTGGAAAATTCCCAACTACAAAAGTGTGCACTTTGGCTTCCATTTTTAGGGGTTTCCAATATTTTCCTCTATTTCTGGTTCGCAGGGGAATTTCCCCAATTGGACGGAGTCAAGTGAAATTGAGGCGTGGCCAAAAATGAGTGGAATGATTTTCTTTCACATACCAGCAGCATTCTGGGTACATAATGTATATAGGTTCAGTTGGAAAAGTCGTTGTATAGGCCAAGCCGATCTGTCTTCCCGAAGAACAGGCTTAATGGACTCCCAATTTCGTGCTGGAAGAATATTTAAATTGTTGTCGCATAGCTCCATATATTAAACCGGATAAGATGATATCCGCTATATGGTGAGCTACAACAACAGTTGACAGATGCAACGACCTGCTGAACCTTAGGCATTATTGAATATTTTTAATATGTAATTTTTTCAAGAACTACGATCGGGTTCATGTTTTCGACAGCCCACACTGACTATCAGCTGATTATGTTAACTCAAAGTTCATTAAACTGGAACAGGTTTAAGAGATTGCTAGAGAAGTGTACAAAAAATAAAGATCCCTTCGCATTCTGAGACGGAGTAATAAAACCCGAACCTCATTCGATTGAAATGCATTTCGGTTTAGGTTCAAACTTAAACGATGTAATATGGTGAATAGCAGCTGTCTTAAAAGACAGTTATAATAGTTTTTCGCCTGAATAGTTCTCATACAAAGTGGGCCAAATTTGACAGCTGCACATATGACGTGATGTTTTTTTTTTTTTTTGTATAAATTTTGTAGCCACGCTTCTAGGTACATATGGAATTTGTTTTTTTTTTTATTTGAGTTGGCATCACTGGCCACTGACAAGCACAACTACAAGGCGACAAGGACCCAATGGTGCATTGTGTAATAGCTCAACTATTACAACAGTGACTTGCTAGGGCTTTTTGGGTCCTTAGTCACAGCTATTTATGGACAGGGTTATAATGGATTAGGGACAACCTTTTCCCCAAATTGGCATTACAAAAGGTCAATATTGACCTGAGTGTGGCACGGAGTACTCCACGCCAACCCGCATACCTAACCTAGGGCCCTTACTTCAACTCTTAAAGTTAATGGCTAGTCCTGTAGTTCCAGGGAAGGCTAGACACTCACGTCTTCAAAGAGCTTTGACCTTTTAGTCGCTTTTAGGTAGCCACGAGCTAAGATGTTGCTACCTAGGTCTAAAAGATCATCTCCCTTGTAAGCACAGTATTTAGCTTAGCTTCTCCTTTTGCAAACTTTTGGATGGCAAAGTTGCACGCCAGCGCCATATGAAGGAAGGTCTTTCTCTACTGAGTTTTACCTCTGGATCGAGGCCTGGAACTCTTCAGGCTGGGGCGTTAGTACCCATTCACTTTAAGTTTTCTTTGCCAGTCGAATTGTCTGGCAGAAGCTCACTATCAATCGAGTAGTTTTCAACCCTGCAAGCCTTGAAATAGCAAGAATAAGTTCAGCCATAGTGCAGTATTTCTGGCAACATATTTAATGCATAGTTCAAGCGGCTGAGGTAATCGGACGAGTTCTGCAGTAGGGGTATGAGTCGCTGCTTTATTGGTTGCCCTAGTCGAATCTTTGGAGCAGAGAGTCCTTTTTGTTGCCGCAGCACTGTATACTGGCACAGGAGGAAAGGCTAGATTAAAGTGTCTCTTAATATCTATAGAAGTTCCATCTTGGTGATATATTTTATAGAATAGCAGTTTGCACGACTTGTGATAAATTGAAGTGTCGACTTAACATTTGAGAAAGCTCACAATTACGAAACTCCTATGGAAAAATGTGATTTAGGTACTTAAATTTAAAGTTGAAACTATAAATGTCTATTGGTAAGCCCCAAAAAGTATTTATTGCCTATCAGAAATAAGTTTTTCGGACTTTAGAGCGCATGCCTGAAGTGACTCTTTGGAGTTGGGACTTGAGGATCCACTTCCTAGTTGGTACCTATGTATTTCCATAGCTCGTTAAGTTCTTTGTGTAGACATGGGTTTCATGGGAATATCTCTCTGGTTATGGACTGGGACTAGGTCCGTGATAATGACAGTTGGGGGTTCTCAAAAAAAAAAAAAAAAAAAACATGTAACTCCACAAAATTCTTCGATCCAACAAAGTAGAGTTGATTTACTTTTCTGGCCATTTTCGTTACAATTCCGCATGGAGCGGAACCTTCCTCCATTCTTAATAACAAATGGTGTAACGTACTTCTTTTCATATTGCTGCGTCAACCTTTTAAGTCAAGTTGAGGCTACAAAACCCCATTCGAAGATTCTTAGGGCCTCTCTTGCAACACTGGACTCGGCTTGCTCTTCTATGACTCCCAAAGACAAACTCCCGGCAAAAGAACATGCCTCACGATTAAACTAGGAAGCGTCTTCCACAAGTTCCATAACAAAAAAAAAAAAAAAAACACAACAACAACAATTCCTTTTTTCTAGTGCTTATTTGTTTTCTTTATTATAATAATCTTTCATTAATCCTTCGCCAATTCATTTAACCAGCTGCAGGTGCAGCTGTAGGTGCAGCTACAGGTGCTGGTGGTGGTGGTCCTGGTGGTCCTGGTGGCCCTGTAATACCCTGTGGTCCCGGTGGGCCAAGTAAACCTACTGGTCCATGTTGGCCCTGAGGTCCGCGAGGACCAGGAGCTCCTGCTGGCCCCGGCGGACCAGGCATACCGACATGTCCCTCGACACCAGGTGGTCCCACTGGACCAGGATTACCCATCGGACCGGTGGTACCCTTCTCACCGCGTACACCGCTTAAACCATGCATACCGATTGGTCCACCGGGACCAGGTGGACCCGGTGGACAGTTGCACAAGTTCTGGCCGTATCCACCGCCATAGCTGCCGGAACTGCCACCACTATACGCTCGTGCTACTGACTCTTCTTTGTAGGCCGAAGCGGCACTGATAACTGCTATTGTGCCTACAATTGATAGAAATGGAAAACATTTAGAAATAAAAAACTATTCTCAGTCGGAAAATATTTAAAATCTCACTCACAGAAAACTATACTTAATATACCATTCATGGCCAGACTGAATCTGATTCAATGGGATGGCTGTATGTTCTTCTTATACCCTGAGCACCTATTGCAACCTGTGATAATTCCATTACCCCAACCGGGAAGTTCTGGAAAAATGGGAGAGTTTTTCACTTCAAGCAGCCAATCCGAGTTGGAGGTGGTTACTTTTATACAATCCCCAAAAGAAAAAAAAAAAAAAAACAAAAAAAAAGCATAGTAGATAAAAAGTGTGTGCATAAGGAAAATTCCCAAGGGAAACCCACAATAGGTGGATGCATTCCATTGTGGGATAGCTCTATCATGGAATGGAAATCGGTTTTATTGTTCGACTTTTGTTAATGTCGGTTACGTTTATATAGGGCACATGCAGCTCGGTCTGTACAAAAATGGGTTGATCTGACTATTCCTATAGAATAGTGAAACAGGTAGATCCTCGATCTGGACTTTAAATGTTTATGGGGCAGGTAACTGTTGGGAAAATAATTAAAACACCGAACACATCCAGTTCAGATCGGTTTTATTGAGCAATTAACTTTTCTGTAGTATATAACAAAGTTCGTTAGTCATTTACATAATTGTTTACATTTGCGGTACACAAATAAAGGAACTGTATTACCAATGTTAATTTAATTTCTAATATTAATATTCCTGCGCGGTAGGAATTTTATGTCAAATTTTCACCAACGCAACGGGTATCATTTTTTTTTCGTTCACACTAAAGTTTGTCTGCTTTGATTTTATTTTATTATTTTAATTTATTGATTTTATTATTTTAATTTATAATTTGACAAATGTTCTGCTTTGAAAAGAAGAGACTAAAAATAATCCTGCTAAATTTAGCAGGAAACATGCTAATTGGTCACAGGGAATATCACGTTTTAACATTACTGAAAGTAATTGATTAGTTATTGTATATTTTAAATTGGTTTATTTTAAATTTTATATTTTAAAGGCGAATAATAAAATTTGTTTCGTTAATAAAACTATCTAAATGAGATGTGTTATATACCTCTACCTACTAGAAATATATTAGGACAAACAAAATTGTGTATTTTCCGCTTTTGAATAACATAAACTTCAATCTCATAAGTAGATTTTTCTTAAGTGACTAAAAAATTGCTTAAAATTGTGTTATTTTCATATTTTCAAAAAATTCTAACCACATTTAACGAGTAATTTCAAATTTAACGCATAAAAATCTATGAACGCTGACCGAAACTTTGCCGACAGCGGAAGTGTCATAAATGCACGGTGCGAGTGTGTTGGGGAGCAGGAGTCTTAGAAGTTAAGTGACTTTTGTCAACACGAATTTCTATGTAACAATAGCCGAAGTTGGGGGTCTCAGTATTATCTCTGTTGCTGATGTACCTTGACAAACTACTACAAAAAACAAAATTCCTTCATATTCATGGGTACTGAATACCACATTTGGCGTAACAAAATAGTTCACAATCGTATAAAACAATACCCCAACTATCTAGGCGATTCGCATTTCGTTCGCTTCAAGTTCCCCGAAGATGATTTTGTTTGTCGGCGATAAAACAATACCACCAGCTATCTAGGCGATTCCCATTTCGTTCGCTTCAAGTTCCCCGAAGATGATTTTGTTTGCCGGCAAATTCCTACTAAAAGAAACATGTAGGTACAGTGCGATATATTTGACAACGCCGTACGCACTTCGATAGAAGAATCGCCACCGATTTTCCAGTAGTCACTCGAAGGAACATATATATAAATATGCGAACAACTAGAGGAGGTTTAGGCGAATTTATAGAATCTGCTGTTGAATTTTTGTATGGACAAACTGGCAAAGTTCAAAAGCAAAGTCATAAAAATCTTAGTGAAGCAATTTTGAGCTTAAAAAAACTAAAGTGCACGACTGGGTCGAACAAAACTTTTTTCGGTTGCTTTCTTATTTTATTAGATAGGTAGGTTAAGATCTGAAGATCTGAGAAGCAATGGTATATAAAAGATGGCAGTAGGTACATAATAACAATGTGGGTTTTTAGAAGTTGAAGCTCTCAGTCGCCAGTTCTGGTTAGAGAGTTATAAGCGCCTAGTATACTATTTTATAAGCTCTTGCACTTTACAGGTTAGGAAATGATTTTATTGATTTTGGAGCACCAAATATTGCAATGTTTAGTTTGAAAATGTTAATTATATGGCTAAAAACCGATTATCAGTTGTTATTCTGGATGAAAGCATTACACATGGTTTTTAAAGTTTTATCGAAGTCAAAAATGGGGTTTTCCAGATATGAGCAGTTTTTAAAATTAGCGTTTTCGGTGATTCGAATTGAAAATTAAGGACGCAACAATTTTAAGAACATCAGTATTACTCAAAGTTTGTATTCTGGTCAAAATCGTTATTGCCGTTTTCTGGTAAACTAAGGAAGAACTAAATTTAAAAAAATTACATTTTTCAAAAATCCACTTTACGATAACACCGAAAAAAAATCTGAGTTCGCCATTAAGTTGGAAATGGCCATATTACACTAGAAATTAATTTTTGTTTCAATCGCATGGACCGTTTTCGAGATATTTTCAAATTTCAAAAGTACCGTTACTTGAATTTTTAGCCAAAAACTGGGTATGCAGTCATGGTAATCTCCCCCACTTAAACTTAAATATCAATTTTGGTTGAAATTGTTAAAGCCGTTTTCGATCAAATCAAACTGGAACGAATATTTTGTATGGGAAGTACCATTAATATTGAAGTTCAGAGCTCTTAAGTTCTACGAAGCTTTTGTCATAATATTTGCAAACATCCATGTAACTAACTGGTTTGCGACAATATCATCAGCAAATAATTGGACTGACCCTGTCTTATGCCATTTGCACAAATGATGTTTAAACAGTTAAAAAAATAAAAATTGACACCGAGCGTTTGATTTTGGCAGGCTTGTCAAAACTATACATGGCTCTTCAGCTCTTGTTTAAAGGTTTACGACCATCCGCTAAAGTCGTCAATATTCATATTTTCTACATTTTCCTGCATAGAATTGAGGTTAAAACCATCGAGACATAAAATCTTTGTGTAGGCAGTGTTTATTACCTGTTCCACTGGACCGTATAGTAGCCAACCTACGGGATGCATTTTCCATTACCATTACCATCGAGTTGAATACCTGAAATTTGTAATATACATGCTCGTTGTCCCTACCTTCCATAAACCTAATCTTATCCCAACTGAAAGGTCATTTTCCCCTATCCGCACTATACATATGTAAATACCGTATACCTGTGGGAATCCCGTTTTCTTTCTTCCCGACTTCAGTGCACCTTCACCACTTATATAACGGGTGCAGCTGTCTGATTGGTTGACCTTTTTACAATCGTAAAAAATACTTGAGTTTAACGAAACCTCTTTCCATGGGCGTAGTTGTTTTCCATGGAAAGTCAGAAGTCAGAACTCATCACTTCCAATTGGACACGGATGTTCGAAAGAATTTTCTATAAATACTAAAATACTGAAGATAGACAGGTAGAGCTAATACAGCCATGAAGTCGACAATTTGCTTGGTCGCTTGTGAGTACCATAGTCTTGTGTGGTAAAAGGAATTTTCATTGATTTTTTTTTCTTTTCATCCTTTAAGGTTTTTTTGCGGTCTTTGTAACAACTCAAGCGAGGCAGTCGCTACGGTCGCTGAGCATTGGCGGAGGTGGTGGTAGCGTCCAAACCGTACCGCAGTGTCTTTGCCTGCCTGGGGATCCAGGCCCACCAGGTCTGCAAGGTGCCCAGGGACCTCCGGGGCCACAAGGTGATCGCGGTAATCCTGGACCCAAAGGTGTAGACGGTCCAATTGGCCCGATTGGTCTGCCCGGTCAAAAAGGACGTCCGGGACCACAAGGTCCTGTCGGAGCTCAAGGATCAAAAGGACGTCGCGGCTATACAGGACCGAGAGGTTTACAAGGACCACCTGGAGATAGAGGACCAATTGGTGTTATTGGCCCAATAGGACCAATTGGTATTCCACCACCTCCAGTTCCAACTGCAGCTCCAGCTGCAGCAGGTTAAATCATTTGGCAATGGATCAATTTTCGAAGGATTTTTAAAAGATTATGCCACTTGCGGAATTATTTAAATAAAGAAAAGGACAAATTTGCATTAGAAGAAAAGAGCTGTTGTTGTTGTCGTTTTTTTTTTAATTATTTTCATTCAATTATATATAGTGGAAGAAGCTTCCTAGTTTAATAGTTAGGCATGTTCTTTTGCTGGAATTTTGTCTTTGAGAGTCACAGAAGCGCAAGGCGAATGCAGTGTTGCAAGAGAGGCCCTAAGAATCTTCGAATGGGGTTTTGTAGCCTCAACTTGACTTAAAAGAACGTAAAAGAAGTACGTTATCCTTTATTTGACATCAGTTTTAACGTGGAATAATTCGTCAGCAATATTTTGTTGTCAACATTCGCCAGCGATTCTTCCGGAAACATTGGGTGGGAGATTTTATCTTCATCATTTACCGACGATTCTTTCTTCAACATTCGTCAGCGATTCTTAATTCAACATATAATAAAAACAAATTTCTATGACATTCGCCAGCGGTAGTCTATAAAGATTCGCCGGGGATTCTTCTTTCGGATTTCGAATTCAAATTGACTGAAATTATAAAGTTCTTTTTTTTGGTTTGGCTTCTTGAAATGAAAAACTTTACCTGATATTGATCTACGATCAGGAATACGATGATTTTTGCATGATTGCGGGCTTATACGAGAGTGATCGTAGTTGATGCCTCACAGACTGGCAGTCGATTTAGCGGTAAGTCGGTCCATGAGGACTGCTTCTTTTCACCTGTCTTCCAGTAGGGCCACATTGAAACAGGTGGAGATGTTTAGGAGTGACGCTTCGTTTCTCTAGATTTTTGGGCTCATAAGTCTTGACTAAATATTTGCCGTTCGTTTCAAGTCCTAGGTAGTTTTTTTAAGATGAGGTATGAAGTCCGTATATCACCGTACAGCCTATGCCTTTATAAGCATGATCATATTTTTTGTCGCAGAAGTCTATGAGGGTGTGAGGGTAGCAAGCGGACTACTACAAGTAGTTTACATGAGTCGGAAGACTGATGTTGGTTTTACCGAGTTTCGTAGGACTGATACTGGCTTACGACAGATCCGCACCCAAAAAGACGTCGTTTCAGTCCTTTGTAGCCCAGTTTACTAACCACTGAGCCACTGATGTTGTCTCATCGAAATAAAAAATAGACCTCAGGTAACCTAGAATTGAAGCTGATTGAAGTTGCTCTTTCGGTAGCATCAGTCCCGTTCACCGGGTAAGCTTTTTCAAGTCAGCGATTATTTTAAAAATGTATCCAAAACATGTAACTCAAAGCGACCCAACTTTGGTTTCAAACAGATCAAATTCCCACCGCACTTGAGGATCGCCTGCCATTCCTGTAGCGATGTTTTCGACACACCTATGACTAAAAACGAAAGGCAATGGCATGGCACACAGCAAACACTGCTGACTTCTTCTTGTTTACCCGTTAAGCCCACTCACTATATACGAAATGCATACCAACCAAATATGCATAGGTTTCGAAAACAAACAAGTGCGAGCTATATCTCGGACATATGTGGGCTAAGTGACTCTGAGAAGACAGCAAGGTCAATGTTGTTAAAGGCTTACTCACTCATGCAACGTTCAGATAAGAAATTATCTGATCTCCCGCGACTATATAAATGCCCTGAACTCCTACAGTCGACAACAATTCGTCCACGGGTTTGAATCCAAAGAAGTCAAAACATGAAGACTACACTGCTGATCGGTAAGTGTTTTGCGCAACAGCATTTTTTGCCTGTCAAATTTGTCCCTGCCTAATTAGAAACTCTCTCCTATTGTGTTTAGGTTTATTTTTATTGGCGCAGCACGCAATTGACGCCAGAAATGTCATTCACTCTTCCGAGTCAAGTGAAGAGTGCCATCACACACAACCGAGTACACAAACAGAGACTTCGACCAAGCCTCCAGTGTCCACCCATAGTCCACTTGCAGCCATCAATAGAATTCTAGATTCACGTTTTGATAGATTACAAAACATCGAGTCCAAGTGTCCGCAACAATGCACTGGCTACGATTACAAGCCCGTCTGTGCCAAGAACTACGATCAAATTGTTTTGTTCTATCACAACTGTGTACTGGAGACTGCAAAGTGCAGAAATGCCAACATTACATGGGACATTCTGCCGGTGGCTACTTGTGTGGCTTTAATTGAACCACAACCGTATTTCTACGAACAGGGTGTCATTGGCGTTGTGTATATCAGCCAAAACAAATGCGAGGAATCAAACAGTCTCGAGAGTTGGGAGGTTGCAAACTAAGAAAAACACTTATGTAATATAATCAAGGCGGTGAAATACCGACTTATGTATGAAAGGAGCTGAATAAAAACTTGATATTTCATAGCTTATCCTATCCTGCTAAAAAATTGTTGACGATTATGGAAGATATGGTCTTATGTATGTTCAGCTTTAGGTGCACAGCCCTAGCGTTGCATCTGCTTAAATGTTCTGCTTTACAGCAGCCTCTTTCACAATTTTGTTGCTGATTATTACAACGACAGGTCACTAAAGTCGATTGACTAAAAAAAACGAACGAAAAGGCTCTGAAAACGGCCCCGTAAAAATACCAACGTTCAAAAACACCAATCAAACTTTAAAGCAAAAGATTTACAAACAAATTTTGAAAAAAAAAAAAAACACCCAAAAGAAGACACAAAAAGCCCCTATATTGAGTTATGAAAGCTGTTAAAAAACACAGCCCCAAAAACGCACTCCGAAAAATCGCCCGCAATAGGTTCCAAGAAAGGTAAAAAAAACTTCAAACACGTCTAAAAACGTGACAAAAACGCTCCTAAATGTTTACCAAAAAATTCCACAGGAAGCGTCCTAAGTGCCTAAACCCATTAAAATATTCGCTTTCTCCGTCTAAAGAATTCATCTACAATAACGATGTCCTCTAAGAATCGAATACCTCCCAAAACGCTCTTCAGTTTTGACACACAATTCTGTACAGATCTATAGATTGGAAAGACTACGGATTAGAATCTAGTAATTTCAATTAACCGATGTCCGGCATACATTCGGTCCGAAAATGAACTACGAAGTTGTATTTTCAAAGTCCTTTAGCATCATTATATTTTATAGGCTTCCCGACTACCGCCAGTGTGTTCCAAACGGGCCGACATGCTCCCCTCGGGTTCATTAAAACTACAGGCAAACTCAACCCCGAACCGAGCATCCACGCCATACTATCAAGACTGTTGCCTCAGTCAAAGTAACCTCAAAGTTAGTGCTAGAATGTCAACTCACTTGATCAATGCAATGTTACTCAGAATTTGGGAATTTATTTTTTAGCATTTATTAAATAAAAGAAGCTTGCTTGAAGACTTTCTAGTAAAATTCTATACCTCAGCGTGATTTCTTTTAATTTAGCCCTGCTGCGAATCGTGGTAAGCTGAGGGCTTAGATTATACGACTTCTTTCCTAAGCTTACATCAAAACATAAATCCGCATAAAGTTCTATTTCTTCCTTTGACTCTTATACCATCCTCCTACCTAACTTCCTCCATGGCTGTAATATTGGCTTTGGGTAGGTATATCAAGGGCCTCTACAACCTTTTGCTGAGCTCGCTATGTTTAGGGTCCAGACAGATCAACTGTAGATCGGAAACTCCTTGTTATCATTTCTATTTCTAGGGTTGTCAACACTTGGATCATCTCTATATCAACCCGTTTTTGACTTCAATCACGGAGTTTCAAAGCTGTTAGACTTCTTTTCTCATAGAATTTTTATAAACAAACAATTTTATAAAAAAAAAGCTTTTCAAAAAACCTCTCATACTTTAAAAAGACAGACTTTATTCGTGTAGTTTCTAAAAAAGAAAATATCGACACAAGATCAACTTCTTCGCCATGCTTTTTAAACTCACAGCTTCAAGTTATCATCCAAACTTAGTCCTTAACGAGGGGTCCGAGTTTCGAATCCCGCAAAAACCCAAATTCCAACTTAGGGATTTTTTTCCACTGCGCCACCTCTCGCGAACGTCTGACAAACATCCGAGAGTATGACTGTCTTAAAAGAGATCCTCAACTGGAAGTTTGAACTCGGCATAAAATTGTAGATCCCTTTCATTAGTCATAAAAATTATTAGAAGCCAACTATTTATATCGATTTTTTTTTTTTTTAAATCTCTAAAGCTTTAAGAAGTTTTCCAATTAAGACACAGAAAAAATTAACGAGTCAAACATCCGATAAAGTTTTATGCGACACTTTATTTTTGAAAGTTCTTCGGTTGATCAGTAGAACCAGTCTCCAAGCAATGATCATCGAAGAATGTTACAATATTAGCATGTGAAAGTTGAAATTTATTTAAATTGGCGAATTATCTAAATCAAGCCTCTAAAGTTGTGTCGCAGGTAAAAGGTATCACAGTTGTCGCTAAGCACTAGCTTTTATTTCACGATCAGTTGTTTACTATTCTTGCCTCGAGGCTCTAGGTGAAGAGTTTCTTTGCCTGAGGGAAGAATGGATAGATAGATAAATATAATCAGTTTCTTGATGACTGCGCATTTCTTATAAGCCACAGACTTAGCAATAAGCCTTCAGTATTTATCTTTGGGGTATACGCCGCCGGCATCAGTGACCATAAATAAAAGCGAATTAAATCAGGGCTGCTTCTTCTGATTTATGGTAGTACAATGGACCAGGAGTCAAGCCCAAGAGGTCCAAAAATTTGAATCGTTTAAAATAAATAGCCAACTTAATGATTGCTAATTGTACAGTCAGAAAAAAATTGGTTTTCTAATCTGACTTCAATGTCAATGACCGACGGGTAAATTGTTCAGTTTGTGTTAAGCAATTTCAACAGGACAGTTCTTTTAGTTCCGAAATTCCTTAAAAGCAAATAAAATTTTCTATTTCAGCTTTTGGGGGCCTTAACCTACAGTACTATTATGATTAGTAACATTCAAAAATTCAGCGATTTTCTGCCCGTTGTTCGTTAATTAATTTGAGTGGGTCTGAACAAAGAATCTTCATTCTAATTTGGGTTCATCGATTTAGGGCATCGATGTCATCTAATCGAATGCAAATATTAATGACCAATATTAAGCAGTTTAGGGGGGTTTCCATGTATTCAAATCACCACCTTAGTGGATTGGGACTCATTCGAAAGTATATTCGGATTTGCAAAGTCGTTTGCCAGCGATGCGGTCGCGCGATATAGATTACCATAAAGACTTCTACTATGTAGGTATCACTGACCTGAAAGCTATAATTAGCTTAATATGTTGCTCTTCCCGGCAGAGTGGGGAGACCACTCTAACGGCGATCTCGTATCAATAATGATTCAATTTGCATGATGAGGGTATCTGCAAGTCCCTAGTGATGTTATAAAAGAGGTTGCCACACAGATTTCGCGAATAGAAGAATCGCAATGAGGACGGTAGTCGCACTGCTGATATTCGGTAAGAACACTGGTAGACTAAATTGAACATTTTTGAATAGAGATAATGTTGCAGGTGGCGTTGTAATAGCTGCCGCGGGGAGTAAAAGTTCAAATAAGACCGACGATTTAGGACGAAGCATCATCCACATTGACTCATTGAATGACAAGTTGTCTGAGACAGCGCCAAACATTATTCTCAAGCCGATAATTCCATATGCACCGGCGCCACAGTATCCGCACTATCCTCCTCCGCATTACCCGCCTCCCCACTATGCGCCGCTGCCCAAACTGCAATGCCGTTGTCCACCTGGACCACCAGGGCCACCAGGGCCACCGGGTTATCCGGGACGACCTGGCATCGATGGACTAGACGGAGAGAGAGGTGACAAAGGTGAACCGGGTCGACCTGGTGCATATGGCGCAAATGGAGAGAAAGGCGACATGGGCAATAGGGGCCCGAAGGGCTCAACGGGACAGAAAGGTTTGAAGGGCGATCCGGGTAGCAAGGGTGACCAAGGGAGAGAAGGGCCGCAGGGGCCTCCGGGACTAAACGGACCAACTGGGAATCATGGGCCGAGAGGCGCACCTGGTTCGATTGGACGGCCCGGACCGAAGGGACCACCCGGAGCACAAAGTTATTTGGTGCCATCAAGATCGCATTACTATCCTGTGCCCGTATACCAACCGACTCCAGCGCCAACCACTGAAGCGCCGACAACACAAGCCTCGCCGTCGCACCCGTCATTCCCGGAATATCCATCGCATCCACCGCATGGAGGAGGTAACTATGAGTGATTTCCCTTCTGACAGATTACTAAAACTTTTATCCAAAGGTCATGGTCATGGTCATGGGGCTTATGCAAATCCAAATGACTACTACCCACCCCACTCTGGACACTCAGCCAATGTACATGCCACCGAGACGACCTCTGAAGACAACGACAACGTTGTCATTGATGCCTACAGTGCGATTTCAAAGGACGAAAGAGTCCCGCCTAAGGACGAAGATGCAAACTCAATTGCTGAAGAGGATATTAGTCCGGACAACTTAGATCTAGTTAAACCAAGCACGATGAATACGCCGCCAAACCAACAACTCACCGATGACAAAGATGAGACAATCGGCGACAGCGAAGATGAGCCAATACCCGATTACGACGAACACTACTCCGAGCAGGAGAAAAAGGCGCTCTCCGACGACGCGGTGCAAGTTGTGGAAACGCTCGAAGGCGACGACCTGGAACGCTCGGCAGTGGCGCATGTCACAAACAACCAAAGACACTACTCGATAAGAAATCCGTTCGTAGGATACCTGTACTACCCCTACAGCATCAAATAAACGCCTCAATCCGTGCGAATCAGCTTAAATCAATAAAATATATAAATATTTATTAAGTCGATAGCGTGTTTGGCATATCATCAATTTTTTTTTATTACAGTCCGAGAGTTATCTGCCAAATTTATAATTTTATTGCGGAAGGACTTGCGTGTCTGCCCCTAATTTGCATAAGCCCATTAGTTTTGTAAAAATGGTAGTCCATGATCGGGTAGTTAACGTTAATAGACGGGATTAGAAAAGCTCGGCTTTGTTTTGGCAATTTATAGATGGGACTAGCAAGCTTAATGGAAAATTGAAAATTGGTAACCGCATCGAAATAGTATTGACAAGAAGACATTTACAAGGTGATGGATAGGAGCCTTTTGAATGCCAAACTAGGAAGCGGAACAAAGGTTGAAAGCAAACTAGGTTTTGAGAGCGTGACTTAGATTTTAGATTTATGCATGGCCGGAGTTGACGGGGATTGACCATTAAGCCATAAGTCCCAGCTTTAAAAAAGGGTTAGACGCAGTTGACGATGCAGTGTTTGAAACAACGACAACCTAAAAGCATATTCGCAGAAGAGACCGCCTTTGGGGTCGGAGGTTTTTTGCACCGCTATCCAGAACCATTGCATGAAAAATATTTTTAAAACAAATACCCGCAGGGAATATTGCACACTTTCCGTGGAGACGACGGTCCTTTGGTAACCAGGCAAGGCCTAGATTTTTTTCCTTAGCCCCTCGCTCATTTGCCCGATAAGCCCGAAGAAGCCCGATATAAGTAGATAGAAATAGTGCGAGGTGGCTTAGAAGTTTGGGAGTACTCCGTCAAAGTTGGTCAGTTTCGGTTCTAGACGAGAGTAAATGAGATTTAATTCCGAAACCACCTAAAACCTACCTTCGAAAAGTAAGAATTCACTGCTGAACCGAAAATGACACATTTCAGAACTGTACTTGATGAGAGACTTAGTATAGAGGCACAACTCAGGCAACAGACAGATGTTCTGGAGTTCTTAAATCTTTTATTATCTACTCTTCGTCCTCGCTTTGCATGACTCCCTACTTCATGTCTCCTAAACTGTTACGTGGTGAAATATCTTCCCCGATGTCCGTCATAAAACATTGTGCGGTAACACCGGTTAAGGCATTCCTCTCAAGGGACGCAGGTTTGAATTCACGTCTTTTACTTGGGAGCGGGTCGAAATTCTGCTTTTCCAAAAATCTGCTTTTCATAAAAATTCTGTTTTTTTAGTTCTGCTTTTCAAATTAAAGCAAACAAATTTTTCTTATTCTACCTTTTTCCAACTAACAAATCTAAAAAAAAAATTAAAAGCTTTATTGATTTAATTTTATTTGTATAAAATTTAAATCAAAAACAAAAAATAAGAGAGGCAATAAAAATTAAATTAAGTATTGAAAATAGAAAAAAAAAAACTTATAAAATGGGAAATCTGATTTAAAAAAAAAATTAAAATCAGACTAAGATTGAAAAAAAAAAAAAAAAAAACAAAAAACCATTTGAATAAAAAAAAATTCTCTTTATCTGCTTTACTAAATTCTGCAACAATAAAAATAGGCTTGGAAAATGTTCAAAAGCGTGCGCTTTTATCCCATTTTTATTGTTTGCAGAATTCTGTAAAGCAGCATTTTCTAAAGCAGAATTTTGAAAAACAAAATTTTGAAAAGAAAATTTTGAAAACAGAATTTTGTCCCTTCCATCATTTTGCCCTCTTTTTCTTCTTACATGCCCTGCCCGTAAGAAGTAAAAGTTCGCGAGAGGTAGTGCAGTGAAAAAACCTCAAGATGTATTTTATGTATGTGTTTTCCTAAGATCGAACCTGGCACCCCTCGTTTTGTAGTACAACACACTAACCACTGGTGCGAGATTTTTTGGAAGAAAATGTTTCAGTTGAACACCTCCATGAGGAATTGTAAAAAAAAAAAAACGGATCACAACTACGGTACCTATTTATCAATATTTTTATTTAACTTATTTTACAAATTTTACTAAAGCTTAAAATTAACTACACACAGTAAAACCACTTCATGGAATGCAGCAGTACCTTTTAGCAAGTCGTTCATTAGCTGGACTGCATCGCGTGTACCCTGTAAGAAACCGATTCATAAACCCAGTTTATTTTTTATTTAAAGTTCGCCCTTACCGTTTAGTACTACTTCGATTTCACCATCAAACCATTGGTAGCAACGACCCTTCCTGCCACAAGCGGGAACCCTACTTCCAGGTATTACACTCGCTATTGGTGGTAAAGCTACTGGTTTTTGGGGTGGCTTCCCTGCCACCACTACCGCTGGTTTTGAATTTTCTATAGGATATAGACTTGATGTAGGTCTTGGTGTTGGCTTTGGTTCGAAAACGAGTCCCGGTGTTGTCGGCCTAGGTAGAGTCCGGTCGTCTGTTAATTCAACTTTATCGCCATCGTTTTCCGCTAAACGATGACTCGAATCGGTATTGGGTTCGGTTATATCGTCACCAAATGATTGTGCTGTGAATGCAGCTGGAAAATAATGCCAATAAGTTATCTTTGGCTATTTAAAATTGTTATATCCACAAACCTAGTGTGAGGAGTGCGACAAGATGCAGAACAAATAACGACATGTTTTCGATGGTATTCAAGATCCTATACTTCCTATGAGACTTCTTCTTAATGAACCCCCTTTTATATGGAAGCTGTTAGGTATATCTCAGTCTTATCTCATTTTTATCACGCCACTTGCTTGAAACAGTAACCCCATTATCTGAAAATGTAAAATACACAAACTTTGTAGAGCTTCGGAATGTCTTTTGAAAGAGGTTAGTAAGCTGTTCATTCATGAATCTGTGTTATCTCTCTTGTTGAACTTGTGCCTTGTGCGATGGGATTTAGAGACACAAGACATAAACAAGTCAATCTATTTTATATCGTACGCTATTTGAGCTTGCAGATCTTCCTCAGATTGTAGTTAGTGAAGAGCACGACTGGGTCGCACGAAACATTCTCCCAAATTGCAAGTTTTGGAACTGTCGTCTGAGTTGTCAATGTTTAAGGATCATTAGCTGTGTTTTACTTTGTTTGTAGGCTTCCAAGTCGAAAGTTATACCCGATAGAAAGACCTTGACGTTAGACTCTGTCAAAGTTTTCCAAATATCAAGCTCAAATATTGACTTGAATGCCCATACAGGAAGTTTATATTCCATTGTAGGGGAGACGGGTCTATCAAAGAAGCACGCATTTTCGACTGAAAGACCTTGATGTTAAACTCTGTCAAACGTTTTCCAAATATCAAGCTCAAATATTGAATTGAACGCCCAGAAAGGTTGTTTCTAATCCGTTGTAGGGGGACGGGTCTAGCAAAGAAGCACGCATTTTCGACTGAAAGACCGTGATGTTAAACTCTGTCAAACGTTTTCCAAATATCAAGTTCAAATTTTCATCAAATCTTTACAGATATCTACGAGAAAAGCTAGCCAGGAGGTATCTTTGGCAACTGGCCTAAAATATGAAAAGGCTGCTGTAAGTTGCATGAAAATCTACTTAGCTTCAGCCTACAGCAACTGACACTAGACGGACAGATAGAAAATTGTTTCAATGCTCATTTCTATGAGTTCTCTTATATTCTTAAGATCGAAACTGGGCAAGATATCGGGCTCGGAGTCGGATTTTAAGAAACCAGGTTCACACTTTTAGGAGATGAATTTCCCTGCTCGATCCACTTCATTGTCGCTTTTGAAGAAACCGTCTTCAGTTCCCAATAAATAAACGCAAAAGAATTCCAATTAAAAAAAAAGAAGAAAGAAAACATTTTTGTCAACATTTTTATTTAAATTTACAAAATCAAACGAACCGCCTAATCTTCATACTCGTCGGGTTCCTTGTCAATGGCATAATTGTAAGTCCCGTAGTCAATATTGCGATGTAGCCCCGTTCCAGGTCGGCCTGGTGGTCCAGGTGGACCCCTTAGACCAGGTAAGCCGGTCGGTCCGTCCTCCCCAGGCATTCCTGGTGGACCTTCCTTCCCCCATGGGCCGATGGGACCAGGTGGTCCTTGAGGGCCGTCATCGCCATCATCACCAGGAGCACCCTGATCACCTGGTAATCCTCGCAAACCCTCAGCGCCTTTTATACCTTTCAAGCCGTCTTCACCTCTGTCCCCAGGATCACCAGCATCACCAGGCTCACCCGGAGGACCCTTTTGCCTGAGAATGATTTGCCTTCCACCGCTATTACTGTTGTATGTAATTGTTGCTCGATGTGTGTTTTCATCTGCGCAAGCCAAATGGGCGGTGATAAGTAACGCTGTAATGGGTAAGATCTTTAAATAATTTTCAGATATTTGGCAGCGACTTTTTTGATGTTCCATGAAATACTCACTAGCTAATAGGCAAGCGAATGGTGTCATGGCTAAGTTTCCACTGAGTTAAATCCGGTCCATGCACATGCATTATATACGGGGGTCAATGAAATAGAAGAAGATGCTTCCATCTGGTTTATAGTTTTCACTATCCGGGATTGAAGCGGGAAAAGATTTCGATGCTAATGCATCTCTGGTGGCAATGACTGCATTGTTACCTCTTCTCCAAGCGAAGGTAATTTAATGCTGTGGACTTTTAGTTACCTGCGCGGTGTTCTTATCGTAAAATTCCCAGAAATACCAGCAAGTTTCCAGTTTTTCTTTTGACTGGGCTCCCCTAGTTCTCTTTTAATCTCTTTCATCGATTGTTCTCGACCCTTTTGTATAACGAAAGTTGATTTCGAGGAAAAATCAACATGAACAAGTATCAATGAAAAAGCGTGGTGTTGCTCAGTAAAAAATTGTAGATACGGATAATGACGGAAATACAAGTTTTCTAAATCTGACAGATGGCTGTCCATATGTGCTGTTTATTTATTAAACATTTATTTACAGAAAAGTAGTATGCGGTTTTCTTTTATCGAAAATCATGCTCTGAGAGTATTTAACATCAGAGCTCGAGCATGTTCACGTCGAACTGATTTATTCATGAAACACATTTGAGCACCAGCTGTCACTGTCACATGAATATGACAATAAAAACAGTGTTCGTTCTGTTTCTCTTATTGGGCCACAACATTTCTTATAATCCACTTTATGTTTCTTTAGTTACTATCATTCACAGCTTTCAAATAATCATTCACATTGTTAATCAACAATCATTTGTTCAGCTGTCAAAATATATTGTGCTCAGATTTTTACTGCGACAATTTTGTCTGCTCCTTAATTTCACTCGAAACGAAAATGAAAACATAAATTTAGAGCTTTGATGTTGATCTCAGCTAAAACCAGACACACAAACTAGGATTTTGACAGTTCAGTTTCTGCTCTGAACTAAAAAAGGAAGAACGGCTTTTGACAAATATAGCGGTTCGCTAAAAAAAAAAAACGATAGATTATTTAGGCTGTCTGATATGAGGAGTCTGCGTTTTTCTTGGCCAAAAATTAGTCAAAATTTGTAAGTCTGACAGCTGTCTGACTTGATGAATCTCAGTTTTGATTATCTTAGATCGGTTATATGAACAGCTGATATTTGAATTAAAATTTACGGAGGGGTAGCCGACGAATCTATCAAGATATTCGTGACTGAGTACTAAGCTGACAGTTGACATATTTGGTTGACGTAGGGAAAGTGACGTTCCCGACCAGCCCAATCCAGTCGACTTATTATGATAACTACAGATTTTTCAACGTCCCCAATAACCTATCAACTGATTAATCAGTTGACATTTGGTTGTATTGTTGACGTAAATGTGACGTTCACGAAAAATTTTGCTTTCCTGGGTAAAATATGGCTGGACTCTTAAACAATGCTCTTAAATGTGTCTAGTTTTTCTTCAATTGTCATTGTTTTTCGATCGATTTTCATTCTTTCGTCAGTTTATTTTGACAGTAAATAATTGTTTAATATATATGACAGTTGTGAAGAGTGGACGATAGAAACTAATTTTGTGTCGAACAAGCAATTCATTCTCCTTCTATAATAATTAAATTGATGGAGATACTGATGAAATTTACGGTCCTCGGAACCACTATCCTGATCCTGGCCATTAACGATAGCATTCTGTTAGCAATCTTCTGCAATACCTCAATGACTAATAGGCTTAGGAAGCTACAACTTAAAGCATATCATATAGATCTTTGAAAACAGGTGAATATGGAAAGGAATATGTTCTGCTCTTTGAATTCTATAACAGCGTGTACCTTTTGAAGGCTTTTATCATTCACCAATAAGAATTTTGTAAATAGGTCTGCTAAAATATGAAATATTGTTCTGAACCCCAACAACTAAGGCTTCTGGTGCTCCAATTTTGAGATATGTTATGATGGGTACACGCCTCGGTTTTTGTTTGTATTGGGGTACAGCAATGCTAATAGGCCCACCATTGTAAACAAAATTCACGGAGAATAGCAAACGATTTAATTACAAGACTTAATTCGTCACAATTCGTCACAAATTCAAGTTGGTTATTAGAAAAAGAGATAGGTCGCTGTTAAAGCGTTAAAGGTTCAACTTTCCAGAAAGAAGATTTATCAAACAAAAATCACTTCTTCCCTGTTATCATGTGTGATCTAGTCGCCTGTCCACATCGGATAATAATGTCTGGAATGGTTATAGATCAGCGAGTACATTTTTGATCCACCAACGGTTGTGGTTCTCATTTTACTGTAGGGTCTCTTATTAGGCTGCTCGTTTACGCATGCTCTCAAATAAGTTCAGCAAATATTTGGGCACTTTTTCTCTTAGGTGTCCCTGATGGTCCAATGGATCCAACTAGTATGCCAATGTGAAATTTGCACTTTTCCAAGTTTAGGTTCATCTTTCTCTATTCGAACACGAAGACTCTTCGGGACGAAACGGTAGTAAGTATAATCTACTTGTCATATTAGATGACTGTTTTGTACCCAGGTCATCTACACGGAACTACGCCTGCAAAAACCTGGAAAAAAATATGCTTTGCAAAACTTAACTTAAGATCTTTCCGGACATGATAAGTTTCTTCGTCGATATCGAGGAGGTTTCAAAGAATTTTCCCAAATACACGGAGGTATCCAGAGCTTTGGAGTAGAAGTGTAAGTGAATAGAAAGCATGCTAAAGGACGAATAAATATCTGATACAGATATCCCCACTGAGGAGTACTCCCTCTCTCTAATTACGGTCCATCGTCCAAGTATATAGGTAGATAGATGGACTCACATTAAAACAAAAAAAAAAAGCAAACGCAACACTTTGCAAGCAGAAAATAATTTTATTGAAAAAGGCATCGTTGATTATATAAGGTAGTATCTAACCCGCAGGAGCAGCTGTTGTTGTAGTTGTTGTTGTTGTTGTTGTTGCTGGAAGTCCTACTGGGCCAGGCAATCCTGATGGTCCGTCAGGTCCAACCATACCCATTGAGCCGACTGGTCCTCTGTCGCCCCGAGGACCAACTAGTCCAGGTGGACCCGGATGACCTGGCAGTCCCGCATGCCCCCGTGGGCCAGGCAGTCCAGGGGGTCCCGTCATGCCCGGTGATCCGATTTCGCCTTTATGGCCACGTTTACCTTCCATGCCCTCAACTCCTGGGATTCCGACTGGGCCTGGTGGTCCTGGTTCTCCAGCTGGACACGCGCATGGCGGAGCGGCTAAATACGTGTGGCTATTTTGGCTATTATGCCCTAATGCCAAAGCCACCGAAAGGAATAGGCCTGAAACGAAAACTCGTCAACGAATAGAAAAGAAATTAAATGTTCCTCTTACAAAAACACAGACACACTTCCATCTTCATCGTTGCGGCTATATTAACTGGGAATATTTTTCCTCACCTCTTTATATACCAAGCGGTGCATGACGGCGAACATTTTTGTGTCTTTTTCTCGCTACCAATGAGTTCGGTGCAACGGCCCAAACGAATGTGGAAATGAAAACGCATTTGATTGCTTTTTAATTTTATTCAATACAATAACAGATGACAGAATAGATGTGACATGTGGGTGCAAATTCAGAACGCAGGTAGTCCAGAAGGCCCGGGAGTGCCAGTTCTGCCACGATTTCCTTGAACGCCAGGTTGCCCTTGGATACCTGGCGCACCAATTCTACCCTCAGGACCTTGCCTGCCAGGAGGGCCGGCTGCTCCGGGTGCACCCGGACTGCCCCTAATGCCCGGCAATCCAATGGCGCCTTTAACTCCGGGCTGTCCTCGATCACCGTCGTCACCATTTTCGCCTGCGCATCCGTTCATGCCCTTGGGACCCTTTGCGCCCTTCGGTCCACGAGGACAATTGCATTCATCGTAGTGCAAGTATATATTTTCTGAATCAGCTTTCTTCGGCATTTCAGCTGGCACAGTTAGATGAAAAGATATGTGCATCTTTTTATCGGCTGGACTGGCCGTGGCTATGTACAACGTGATGGCAACTGTTGGATGTTCGTATTCAGTATAAACAATTTGTCAGTGGTAGGTAAATTGCCTCAACTTACATAAAAACAATGTGCGATTTCCTGTGAACTGTCTCATGGTTTCGGTCAGTCTAGTACCAGATCCTGATTTGGGCGTAAGTTTTATGGAAAAAAAAAAGGCCACGGAAACACAATTCAACGTGATTGCTACTAGAGATCCGATGGGGCCCTTTTCTACTCATACATAAACGTGATGGGGATGGAATGGTAATTTAGTTGAATTTATTGATAGTCGCCAGATCAGTTCTGGTTTTTCTTTTCTGGTTTTACTGGACCCAAAAGAGTTTCCATGTCAGTATGGTAATTTAGTGCATTTGATGCATTTTGGGGAGTTCAATGATCTTGGTTGTTGTGTGGCACATTTTGCCGGTTCTTGTGCCTCACTGGTGCACTGTGTTCTGTGTATAATTTGGGAATTTCGGTCAGGGGACAGTAAATTTTGAATCGTTTTCTCTGCTGGTTACTTTTGATTTAATTTCATTTGATTTGTGGATCAAGCTGAGGTAGGACATAGATATGTGCATGAAAGGGAGATGTGTTTTAATTTCGAATGTGCTTGGAATATTGAACTAACTACTGATTTAAGGAAAAGGTATTCCAAACTGAGATGGACCTCTTAGTGAAGTGTCCCAGAATTCAGAAGCTCTCCCAGGGAAATTGTCTGCTTGGGGTAATTACCTGGGCGTTAAGCCCAAAAACCCTCGATCAGAAGTCCAAAACTGCAAACCACTCCAGCTCTACAATCTTTTTAGACATTAATATTGCGAACTTTATGAAGTTCGACAAAGTGCACTGTCCATTCTTTGTTGTTGAGCTTGACAGTCTCTAGCGACTCAGATTCAGCACAAAACAAGTTAAAAAAAAGAGCAGTAAGTGCGACCTGTTCGCCGGTGTAATTTGTATAAAGCGATAGTCGGTACATGTAAATCGTAGACACTGCTTGCAGTAGACAACGTCGCACAACGTTTTGGGAACTTTTCACTGAAGAGTTTTGCAATCGACTTGTGGCTTTTTTCAAACACTTGGGGTTATTATGGGTTGTTATGTACTCCTTATGGAAAATACTGTCTTTTGCTAAAGGTGCACTATAACCATGCCCTTGTACCTACGCCCATATATTGATCACGGAAAAAGTAAATTTACATAATCACATCCAAAGTGAATGTGCATCTTTATCGGACGTTTTATCGAAAACTCCATTACCATTTTAGAAAACTTCCTCCTTAGCATTTTAATGACCCCATCGAGTAGATTGTTCTGGAGCAGAGATCAATTCGTTGTGGATAACGAGTAGAACAAGATGGGAGTGGAAAATATTATATGCAATCAGATGTGCGTTTTCAAACAGATCCTATATAAGTTCACCTTTTTATGGCTAAAAAATAGTTTTTAGCTGATCATGAGACTCGTCGCAGCGATATGCCTCTGTAAGTTGGATTTGCATAACATTATGCGCACATGCAGTCATCAAGTTTACGTTTTCGTTTGTTTGCAGGCATATTATTGGTTCACGTGGAAGCTGAAGATGTAAGCAAGACCAAGTTTTTAGGGTTACATTTTCATAAGCATAAGGCCGAGGAGGGCGTATACGAGGTTGAGGATGACGACTATTATGAGGTACTGGAAGTTATACCGGATTGCTCTTGTCCGGCAGGACCAGTGGGACCACCAGGAGACATGGGAGAAAAAGGCTGTCCCGGTTTTAGAGGGGACAAAGGCGATGTAGGAGATCCAGGACTAGCAGGACAACCTGGAAGCATTGGTCAAGCGGGTACTAATGGCCAACCGGGAGTTATTGGCCAGCCAGGAGCTACTGGACCAGTAGGAATGCAAGGAATACCTGGCCCACCGGGTCGTTCAGGATTACCTGGACCAGTGGGACCGAGAGGACCAGTGGGACCAAGAGGACCGATCGAAAGAGATCGTGATCCTGGTAGACGAAAGCCGCCACAACATCCACCGCATCCTCCGCATGGTCACTATCCACCGCATGGTCACCATCCACCGCATGGTAACGATCCACCGCACCATTACTATCCCCATCCACTTTCTCCAATATATCCCCCATATTTTTCATTCATTATACCACCAAGTGGACACTGGCCGCACCATTGGCCACCGGAGCCACCAGTACCACAACCAGGGCCACCAGGGCCACCCGGTGCACCAGGACCACCCGGATCCAGTTCACCATCTGCTCTACCGTTTCCACCATATCCGCCATTCCCGCCATTCCCGCCAAAGCCGCCATATGCGCCGAATTGGCCGCCGGGATGGTTCCCAGGAACTTTAGGGCCGAATGGATCCCCATGGTTCCCATTGCCACCTAGACCTGGATATGGACCGCCACACTGGCCGCTACATCATGGACCACCTTACTACGGACCACATCATCATGAACCAACGCACACTGGACCGCCTCACTGGCCGCCACAACACGGACCACTAAATGCGCTCCCGAATGAACCACCACATGCACCAGGTACTGTGATTCCGGCACCACTCCTTCCAGATTTTCCTCAACCTGGCCAACCACAGCCAGGAGTACCCAAGCCGGGTCCTATACCTGACTTGCCGATACCTGAACAACCTCCAGGCCCATTGCCAGTAGAGCCTACAGACACGCAACCGGGTGACGTGATTAAGCCACCACCATTTTGGGCTGGACCAAATCTAGCAGAGATTACACTTCCAGATTCTCCTCAACCACAGCCAGAAGTACCCAAGCCGGACCCTGTACCTGACGTGCCTATACCTGAACAACCTACAGGCCCATTGCCAGTAGAGCCTACAGACACGCAACCGGGCGACGTGATTAAGCCACCACCATTTTGGGCTGGACCAAATCTAGCAGAGATTACACTTCCAGATTCTCCTCAACCACAGCCAGAAGTGCCCAAGCCGGACCCTGTACCTGACGTGCCTATACCTGAACAACCTCCAGGCCCATTGCCAGTAGAGCCTACCGACACGCAACCGGGCGACGTGATTAAGCCACCACCATTTTGGGCTGGACCAAATCTAGCAGAGATTACATTTCCAGATTCTCCTCAACCACAGCCAGAAGTGCCCAAGCCGGACCCTGTACCTGACGTGCCTATACCTGAACAACCTACAGGCCCATTGCCAGTAGAGCCTACAGACACGCAACCGGGCGACGTGATTAAGCCACCACCATTTTGGGCTGAACCAAATCCAGCAGAGATTACACTTCCAGATTCTGCTCAACCTGGCCAACCACAGCCGGAAGTACCCAAGCCGGGTCCTGTACTTGATTTGCCGATACCTGAACAACCTCCAGGCCCATTGCCAGTAGAGCCTACAGACACGCAACCGGGCGACGTGATTAAGCCACCACCATTTTGGGCTGGACCACATCTAGCAGAGATTACACTTCCAGATTCTGCTCAACCTGGCCAACCACAGCCGGAAGTACCCAAGCCGGGTCCTATACTTGATTTGCCGATACCTGAACAACCTCCAGGCCCATTGCCAGTAGAGCCTACAGACACGAAACCGGGCGACGTGATTAAGCCACCACCATTTTGGGCTGGACCACATCTAGCAGAGATTACACTTCCAGATTCTGCTCAACCTGGCCAACCACAGCCGGAAGTACCCAAGCCGGGTCCTATACTTGATTTGCCGATACCTGAACAACCTCCAGGCCCATTGCCAGTAGAGCCTACAGACACGCAATCGGGCGACGTGATTAAGCCACCACCATTTTGGGCTGGACCAAATCCAGCAGAGATTACACCTCCAGATTCTCCTCAAATTGGCCAACTACAGCCAGAAGTACCCAAGCCGGACCCTGTACCTGACGTGTCGATACCAGAACAACCTCCAATCCCGTTGCAAGTAGAACCGACAGACACGCAACCGGGCGACGTGATTCAGCCACCACCATTTTGGACTGGAGCAAATCCTGCAGAGATTACACTTCCAGATTCTCCGCAACCACAGCCAGAAGTACCCAAGCCGGATCCCATACCTGACGTGCCGATACCTGAACAACCTCTAGGCCCGTTGGCAGTAGAACCTACTGACACAGGACCAGGCGACGTGATTCAGCTACCGCCATTTTGGGCTGATCAAAGTCCACCAGAGATTACACTTCCAGATTCTCCTCAACCACAGCCAGAAGTACCTAAGCCGGACCCTAAACCTGACTTGCCGATACCTGAACAACCGCTAGGCCCGTTGGCAGTAGAACCTACTGACACAAAACCAGGCGACGTGATTCAGCCACCATCTTTTTGGGCTGGACCAAATCCAGCAGAGATAACACTTCCAGATTCTCCCCAAATTGGCCAACTACAGCCAGAAGTACCCAAGCCGGACCCTATACCTGACGTGCCGATACCAGAACAGCCTCCAATCCCGTTGCCAGTAGAACCGACAGACACGCAACCGGGCGACGTGATTAAGCCACCACCATTTTGGGCTGGACCACATCTAGCAGAGATTACACTTCCAGATTCTCCTCAAATTGGCCAACTACAGCCAGAAGTACCCAAGCCGGACCCTATACCTGACGTGCCGATACCTGAACAACCTCTAGGCCCGTTGGCAGTAGAACCTACTGACACAAAACCAAGCGACGTGATTCAGCCACCTTCGCTCTGGGCTGGACCGAATCCAGCAGAGATTACACTTCCAGATTCTTCTCAAATTGGCCAACTACAGCCAGAAGTACCCAAGCCGGACCCTATACCTGACGTGCCGATACCAGAACAGCCTCCAATTCCGTTGCAAGTAGAACCGACAGACACGCAACCGGGCAACGTGATTCAGTCACCATCGTTTTGGGCTGGACCAAATCCAGCAGAGATTACACTTCCAGATTCTCCTCAACCACAGCCAGAAGTATCCAAGCCGGACCCTATACCTGACTTGCCGATACCCGAACAACCTGCAAGCCCGTTTTCAGTAGAACCTACTGACACACAACCGGGGGACGAGATTCAGTCACCACCATTTTGGGCTGGTCCAAATCCAGCAGAACTTGCAGGTTCTTCTCAAACGGACCAACATCTAAACCGAACGCAAAGTCTTCCGTCTTACCCTCTGCCAACTATGCCTTCAACAGAACAACCGCCAGTCAAGACCCCAGATGCCCCTACTGACTCACCATCAGGCTCAGTGATTCAGCCAGAGAACAAAACAGAACTAACAGCGAATCCACCACTACAAACCCCATCAACTATTGTGGCAGCAGAGCCAACAACACAATTTTGGGAAAATGTAGTTAGTAACCGACAATGGTATTTCCCACCATCACGAAAAGTTCCAACTTCAAGCACTAAAGTCCGACTTCCTGATGTATTTTATAAAATAATAGGAAAAACTGGTAGCACATCTACTGCAGCGCCAGTAAATCGGGGCTACGAACGGAAGCCTTAACCAACTTCCGCAATTATTGTACTATAGGTAAGTTAAAAGTGTATTCCAATTATAAAAATAAAAAAGATAGTATTATATTTGAAAGGGTGTGTTTGCGTTATTTTTAATTGTTTCCTTGTTTTGTGGATACCGGTAGTCGCCGCAAGAAGGGTGGTCTTGACTTCAGAAGCTTCTTTTTTAAATTCATTTCGAGGTGTGAACTGAGGCCTTAAATACACACATATTTAGCAATATTTGCCGGCTCTATTCCTCACCTTAAGAATAGCCTGAACTGATACTGTTCACAAGTTTAAATCGGTCTTATCAAAAGAAACACATAACAACCCAGTCTTAGAAGACTAGAGCTCCGAAAGTACCCATTACAAATTCGAGTTCCTCTTTCTTGATTAAAATGCTAACTGATTAACTTAACTGACATTGTAGACTAAAATTGTGGCCAAGCCGCATAGGCAACTTCTCGCATGCACTCCAAAAGAGGTCAGAAATAAGTTACCAGCGGGACATTAGCCAGTCCCAGTATCTATCTATTTTTTAGTTGTCCGGTAATAGGCACGGGCACGGGCACGGGCGGTTCCCATTTACAACGGAAACAGCTTCACAACTTGTAGTGTTATGCCATTCAAAATGCATTCGCCCATGCATACAATTCCCGAATTAAATTTACATATCTTCCCGAATTTACATCGGAATGGGTCTCTTGTATACTCAGAACCAATCTGACCATCAGATGGAAACTATCTTCCAATCGACCCAAACACAGATTTGGATAAATTGTCAATTTCCATACATGACCCCCGTCGTATGGGTCATCGTATTCCCACTCAGACTGGTTCCTAGACGCAATAAACAAACCTGCACAAAATCTGAACCAGCTTTTGGGTCATATAAAAGCTTTTCTTGCCATAAAAAATGAGACAAACACGATTCAGCCATGCGGTTCATAGGAGTTCTATTTATATGTAAGAAAATTGCTCGACCTCATTGGGGAAAAAATTCATTTTACTAATTTCGCAGGTTACATCGGCATCTCAGCCATATTGGCTGACACTGCTAACAAACTTGATGAAGGACAACCACTGAGTCGATTTGGCTTCTCTTCGTCATCATCGTCGGATACTAAGAGACAAATTACCCGAGTGATTTGTCAGTGTGAACCTGGTGAACCGGGAAGAGTGGGCGTGCGGGGAGTAACTGGTCAAACAGGATTGAAGGGTGACAAAGGCGATAGTGGAACAAGAGGATCGGACGGTCCAACTGGTGACATTGGCCCTTCAGGGCGTGACGGCCGTAAAGGGATGGCTGGTGTAGCAGGTCCTACAGGAGCAATGGGCTTCACTGGCCGTCGCGGCCCAATGGGTTTCCCCGGAGCGCCCGGCCAACCTGGCCCTCAGGGAACTCGCGGAATTGCCGGACCACCAGGTGTTTCCCTATGAATTGTCCGAATAAAGTGTGCTGATATTGGATTCATTTTTCTTGGTTTTCTAAAAATAATTTATATACCACTCTTGTGATTGGTGTGGAACGAAAAGTGACTGCTGATGGGGTTGTCTGAGAAGGTAGTGGTTTGTAAAAAAAAAAAGATTTGGCTCGTTGCCTTGGATGGGCGATTGTTTACATTTTATTTGATTTGGATGATTGAATAGAAATACCAAAAGTCACTCAATTTACTTTCCCCAAATGCTTCCCGGCGGTAGTGGGAAATATGTGTGTGTGGTGGTATCGTAGAAACTGGAACAGGTTGTATATGATGGATCTACGCAGATAGCATCCCAAAGTTCGTAGAATCCTGCAAAAGAAAAAGAGAATTCACTACTCCATAAACAGGTAGAGGGCCTTAGTAATAATCATTTTTAATAAATTAATATGATTATTAGTGTCGCGCAGAATGCGTCCTAAACTTACTGTTCAACAAAACCGTATACTTGCAGTTGTAATAATTCTGATCGCACCGAGTGTTGAACTTAAATTTGCACTTTCCATTGTATGCACATACGGGCAGTTTGCTGTCATCCTTGCATTTTGGCTGACATAGTATACCAGCTGCTGTTTTTTGCGATGTCACATTATTGCCAACCCCAAGTAAGAGTATTACTAGAGATCAATAGATTTATTCATGAAATAATTTGATTAAAGAAGAACCAAACTTACAAAAAATGCCAACTCGAACGGAGTGCATTGCCGGTGCGAATGGCATCTTGCAAGGATCGTCAGTCAGTTTATAACTGACACGACTGAATTTCATTATAATAACGCGGAAGGTGCACGATCGTTTTAAATATAAACAACAACCGAAACCGTTTCTGCAGTAGTATTTTTAGCGCCACTTAATGACGGCAATTAAATTGTTTAATATATTCATACATTTTTATTGCTTTGCCTTTGCTTTGATTGAGAATAATTCATAATCGCCCGGGGTTGGGACTGAATCGTCATCTCAATTTTGTTTTCTAATCTAGATAATATCCCGTTTTTTTTTAAGAGCATTTTAACCTATGTCGTTTTCAATTGATCTCACTCGGGATCCACTCATTCGGCAATCCAATGGAACAAGAAATGCTTTTAATTGAATCCACAAAAGTATTGGTGAAATGCCAAAAAAAAAAAATCTACGGCTGCTGTCATCTGACTTGTATAAAATACATAAAATAAATTACACTTGTGTGAGTGCTTTTTGAGTGGATTCTGTATTCAAATCGAGAAACGAAATTCTCTTCTCAGAATCACCAGAAGAGTATTTTTTTTTTTTTTTTGTGCCATTGGAATGGTTTCAGAAGTGATTTTCTCGATTCCGGACCAGTGATGCCAAATTTTTTTTTGCCGAAATTCCCCATTTTGGGGAGAATTTTTATAAAAATTCCCCCTTTTCATATCCGTTTTTTCCCCATTTCATTCATTGAAGGAAAGTACCTAAATATGAATTTTTAATAGGTATAATAAAATGTTGTTTTCTCTTATTAAGACATTATTTTGATGGGGTAATGCATAATTCATGTGAACTTAAAACATAAATAATTTATTCACTATACGTTGGCTTTAAAGTTAATATCCAGGTAAAACAAAAACAAGTCCTTACTCTTAATAAAAAGTGATACTAATAATAAATTAAAATCTAATATTGCAGGTACATAATAAAAATAAGTGAGAGAAGCAATATAGGTAATCCATAAAACACATTGTTGTATATGGTAGTTATATGCATACAAAGAAGGTAAAAAATTAATATTAAATATAAAAGGAAAGTAAAATATTCAAAGTCTTTCAGTTTAAAATTCTATGAATTCATGTAAGGTACTGTAAAAACTAATAAAAAAATAAACAACTAATAAGTTGAATTAAATGAATAGATTTAAAAAGCAGCATATGTAATTCATAAATAACAGAGTCTTACATATTATAATTGTTTTGTAGCTACCCACATGACGAGGCAGGTTGATAGTGAATTATAAATTAAAAATGTACATAAATGTAAATAATAAAAAAAAATATATAAATAAAAAAATAGTTAAGGTTAAAGTTATAGAAAATATTGAGCGGCGAATGAAACGGCGAACTTCATATCTGATATTGAATCTGCATAGGGTTGCAGTTAATGAACTGAATGTGAAAATGACACATTGGAGTAAAGTTCAGTTCGAAATACGTTTATAGCTAAATCGCTTAGATTCTATAAACGTGGTGATGTTTTTATGTTCGGAATTTATTTTAAATGATGCAAAATTAATAAACATTTGTGTGTGTCGTTTTTTCCCATTTTAAGAGCACTTTTCCCCATTTTCCCCATTCAGTAAAAAATTCCCCAAAATGGGGAAAAACCCCCACATCTGGCATCGCTGTTCCGGACTCTCCCGGACGGTTTTTTTTGCCCAATGGAAAACGACATTAAAATATAAATATAAATAAAAATGCCGATTTGCCCGACCTGGATGAAAATCAGTTCTCAATTTAAGAAGATAAAGGGTAGAAAGTAAATGTCAGTTAAAAATGGCATTCAGTGAATGGGTGCCCTTGAAGTTCTGGCGTACAGAAAATGTTCAGATGGGAGAAGTCATTTCCAACCATTTCAGGTTCATACTACAGCCAATTACCGCTTAAGTCGATTTATGTCAAAATAGAAATTGTATTGCCATAAAATATAGCTACGCCTTACATTTTGATTTTAATAGAACGGTTGCTGAGTTATAGATCAGGAATATAGTGCATAAATAATCCAACTCCTTGTGTCCGTAATCGTTTCAGTGATTCATTGAATTGACAGATGGATGTCAGCTTGTGGCAAGTTACCCGTAATCAACCCCAAGGCTTTGTTGACATCGACACACCCTACAAGTCCAATTGAATTGAACACTCAATTCTTTGGTAATTAGATGCTCATAACTGATCTCGAACTTTTTAGTACCTAAACAAAATTTTAATAATTTTAAAACAGTTGGGAAACGTCAAACTCTGCATGATTAAATTACGAAATATTTATACTGAATATTGTTACTCTCAAAAGTAAATCAAAATATATGCACATTGATCAGGAACCTCTTTATAAGAAAGGAATGATCAACCCTATGGCATTAGTTATACCTAACCTCACCTTACATATTTGGAAGATCACAGTAGATAATTTCTTATGATAAAGTTCGCCATTGTGAGTTCATAGAGACTACAAATAATTACTTATACCGCGCTGTTATATTTACCCAAAACTTAAGTAAAACAATTTTAAAATTTGGCTTCAAATGCATCGAGTTCACAATAGCTTTATATATTTACTTCATTCACATTTTGCAATTGTGAGCTTCGGTAAATTTAAAATTCAGTTTTAGTCCCACAAAGATACCAAACCTTGAGTCTGGAATACAATACCATTATTTATTCATTGTGTTATGTTCTTTATTTATTTTAAATAAACGCACAATCCAGATTACTTAATATTCATTTATTATAGGATATTATAATTTAACTTATTTTAATTGTAAATGATAGAATGTTCTATTTAAGCGCCTGGATGAGAAGTGAGGAATTACACACAAACTGTCATCCAGTAGCTGTCAGTGTTTGGGGACGGTACCGCCAAATACATACATTACACATTGCGCCGTACTTATAATGTATTTTAACCTCGTCTTTAAATTTACGGAAGCGCCTTACCAATAAACATTTTAAGCCTCGACTTTAAATTTAAGTAGTTCACAGTGGCTTCATTTTTCATACAATTTTTGCAATTGTGAGCTTCCGCAAAGCGTCGTACTTATAACTTATTTGAGTCTCGACTTTATTTATGGATTTAGGGAAGCTCACAATAGCGAAATTTGTATGAAAAATACAGCCACTGTGAACTTCTTAAATTAGTAGTCGAAACTAAAAATATTTATTATTGGTAATACCCATTGAGAATTGTCCCTTTAGCGAAGTCAAAAAATGTGTGAATTTCGTAATCTATTGTGATCTACAAAAATTTGTTAAGATAAAAGTTAACAAAAACTTTAAATAAACATTATAATTGTCGCACAGCTATTCGTACCTTAGGCCTAGCTGCTGTTTTCTTAGAGGTATACAACTATAAAGCCAAGTAACCATAAAAGTGTTGCCAGTTGAAAAAATTAACCATTAATAACACATGACATGATTTCTAATTGACAAGCACCTCCGGCCGTCCATCATAATAATGAAATAAAAACTCAAGTATTCTCTTCGTGAAATGGCAAACAAAAATGAGCTCAAATCAGCTGTCAACTGTCAAATTCGATATAATCGTAAACTTAAGTATAGTTCACAATGGTTATATTTTTCATACAATTTTTGCAATTGTGAAAAATATAGCCACTGTGAACTACTTAAATTTAAAGTGGAAACTAAAAATGTTTATTGGTAAGGCCCATTGTTTAGAAAATTCTATAGGAACAATTCCTCCTAAAACAACACCTCTTCCCCTAAGCAATAATTTTAGAGTCTATGTCCTCCAAAAAAAAAAGTTAGGCTGCGTTAAAATGTCACGTTACCATATCAATTCGACTTTCAAAGGCATTTAATGGAAATTCAAAATTATTATTCATTCGCATTCTTTTATTGGCTTGAATTTATATCAGTTCCATTTAGGGTTCTTGTACTTCACCTTGTTCTTCCGCCTTGTCAGCCTTGTCGGCGGTACGGATATAATCTCCATGTGGATAGGCAGATCCATGCGGGGGATCATAAGGTGTATGCGGTCCCTGATGATCCTGACCTGTTTGTACTGGTCCAACAATGAACATAGGTGGGCCGGGTGGTCCCTGTCGTCCTGGTTTGCCTTGTTTTCCCGGTGAACCAGGTGGGCCTTGTGGTCCAGGATGGCCGGGGAAACCAGGTGGTCCAATTGGCCCAAATGGACCAGGTGGTCCCGGTGGTCCAGGAATTGGAATGTTACTCCAACCGGGCACACTGGACAGTGGTGGAATTCCGCTAGCAATGAAAGATTCTGGGGAACCATGCCCTAAGCCCGATGAACCAAATCCGTGAGATGGAAGTGTAAGTCCACCGATCGAGAAGTACGGTGGAGCATGTACTTGACTTTGAGAATCATGTCCATATGATGGCTTCTGTGATTTCAGGAGCTTGGTTGGCTCATGCGGGACGGCTGCCTTGTGAATCTTGTCCGGCGTGGTATGCGTATAGTCACCGCCGTGTTGCGGATAACCACTGTGTGGGTAGCTATAATCCGGATACCCGTCATAAGGACTGCCATAACCCGGATAATGCGGACCTGACGATGAGTAGACTAGAGACGACCCATTCTCTTCGGTCCCCTCGACATTACTTTCATCCGAAGACTTCTCGTCATAGCCAGGATATCCATTCGATTTGTCTTCCTCAGCTTCTGCAGAAAAGCCGCTCAAGGATAGGAGTAACACACCTAAAATGGATGGTAAATTCAAGTTAGTAACTCCTTCTCAGTTGGTCTTATACTGCGAGTGCCTTACCCAATCCCAGCCAGATGAGATATCGACGCATTTTCAACAAGTACTGATTATTGGTGATGGTTCCTCCCCTTATATACCAGGCTAACTTAATAAATTCTTGTGTGACGCCAACCAGAATTAGGTGAAAGAAATTTTTTGCATTGATAACTTAGATCGGTACGGTAATGGCTAAGAGCTTTTTGGTCTGAATATTCATTTACATATCATTTGCATTTTTTTGCATTAAGTTGATAGCCAGAAGCGCGCACGTTGAACCTTGTAGGATGCTTTAATCTATTTGTGACTATTACTGGCTTTTAATGTTAATTTTGTAATAATACCGGAATAGTTTGATTGGTAGGCTTGTGGTTCTGAACTTGGACATACGTCTTAGCATAAATTGTCAGCGAAATTGTTCCAGTTTCAGATTGTTTAGCTCTGGAAAAGTTTGCAAAACTGCGGTGACAACTTTTCGTTTTGGCGATCGTTTAGAAAAAAGTCATAGGCAGTCTCTGAAGAAACCTTTGCAGGCAGTTTTTATCGGAATCTGTTCAGTACAGTTTTTTAATGGGTTGGAGACTATGCACCCAAATCGATCGATAATTAGCTTTAAAAAAAAAGGGTAGCAATGACGCATTACTACTGCAGTACAATTTTTGAGAGCATCTCATAAAATTTAACCCTGTACACGGGTTTAGTAAGATCCATACAGACCTACGGCAGTTTCGTATGTTTTTTGACAGTCATTAAGGCCACTTACCTAATGCCCCTTATACAATTACTATCGTCCATTGGCGCCATCTACAGTGAAATTATGATAACTCAAACCGCAGACTTTGTGCCGATTGTTATCCTTCTACCGTTGGAAACATGCTTAAAAACATTTTTTCTTTCGAATATCCTACAGAAATATGTTGGGCATGTACCTGTCAGACTGTATCATTTATCTAGGCCTTCATAAGACACATTTTTAAGTCCCTATCCGAGAGAGAAGGGCATATTACATAGCAACCATTTTCGAATTGAAAATAAATTTTCTTGATCATTGATTTATCTCTTCTGAACTTTTACGAACTAAGCCAGCAAAATTTGGAATAGGAAACCCTAAACTTGCAATGAACGCAAAAGTTTCGTGCGATCCAGTCGTGCACTTTATTTGACAGATGAACCACAAAAGAAACGGCACCAGTCTACTGCGATCCTAACAAGTAATAGGCTATTTTCAATGGAACGCGTTTTGTTTCTGGCTTTTCTAATCATCTCAGTACTGCTCCTCAATTCACTCGGGATCGAATCGTTTTATGTGAGTCTTACACACGAAACAAAAAAAAGACGAATCGACCCTCCACTTCTTAAAACTGCACATGCCTTTTGTCTAATTATTGTTTATATAAGTGGAAAAGAACATTCCTATACTTTGTCAATAATTGTTGGATGAAATTTGGCCGCTAATTTTAAAAATGCGTGCCAGAATTTGAATGACTTCTTCCATCAATTCGATTTGGATTTCTCGTCTTTGTGAACGTCAGGTAAATCGCGTCAATCATTGAATGAACTCGAGCGATGTACACCTACAACAGGCCATCGAACTATTCGGACTTACTAAGTTCAAGCTGGCCAGACAGTTAATAAGTCATTCGCTGTAAGACTTAGCCCATTCTCCCGCAAGCTTGGGATTTTAAAGCTGGAGAAATCTGTAAAACTTAGAAACCATGTAAAGGGTGTTTTTTTTAAGAGGTCCGTTTTTCGAATTGGTATCACTTTTGCTAGCGACGATCAATTTGACAGGTGATAGCTGATTCGAACTCAGTTGGGTTTCCGATTCCACGCTCGGAGCTGGTTAAGTACTGCTCAAAAATTAGAAACCATGTAAAGGGTGTTTTTTTGTTAAAGAGTTGGCAGTACCCTTTCTATCTAATTTGAAAGCTGCCAGCTGGTTTGTGCTGATTTTGGTCGGACTTTTTATTGGGTTTATAGACTTAAAATACACGGTCCCAGCTGGTAAAAAAAGTAGTGGAAAAACAGTGTCGCAAGAGCATTTTTTCCACGATCTTTCTTAATCGATTTGTAAAAGTTTCAGCTTTAATAGCTTTCGTTGTGATTTTTCAGTAAATCTTTGATCTTGTAATGGAGCAACAGGATCGATTATCGGGTCAACACATCAGAAACACAATTCTACATTCAGTCAGCCCTAAATATTCCGAGCGAATCATATTGGTGTGAAAAGGACAACACAACACATTATAATTCTTGTTTTTATTTAAATGAAAAGAAAAATTTGCTCTACCAATTTGTTATGATTTTGGCCGCATCTCCTCCCATATTCGTCGTTTTCCGACTTCAGCTGCGCCGAATGCAATATCGGCTTGCAGTGTGTATACCAAAACTCCTGTTGACCATGCCCACTTGGGGTAACAGTCGATGACGTTGCAGAAGCACTGCCTATTGCAATACAGGAACGCGCCTTGCACAGATTTTCAAGAATGATTTTCATAATCTCCCAGTTCCCAGAACATGTTTTCCAGCAACCCGTTCTAATTGCAGAAAAAAATTATACCTAACTGTAGAAAGTCAAAATTCAAAAAGTCATATCTTCGTTAAACATTTTGTTATCATTTTTATTTCATCACTTTAATTGTTTGTTTCACTATTTTTGAAATAATGACCATGGGGATCAGAGTGTGATGGGGGTGGGAAATGAGGATTCCCCTGTGTACTTTGTTCGCCCTGCGGACCTAGAGACCCTGGTCCGGGTGGGCCTTCTGGTCCTTGTGGTCCGTATGGTCCGTCTGGGCCCTTTTTGCCTGGGGGACCCCATTTACCGGGTAGTCCACGTGGTCCTGGAGGACCTGGAGGACCAGGTCTGCCAGGAACTGGTACTGGTATTTTCACATAAACAAGGAATGGTACTTTAACCAGTTTTGGAATATAATAGGAGTCTTGGGGGTCCTGTCCACCGTATCCTCCTCCAATGCCGCCCCCATAACCGTTGCCAAGTCCTCCGTTGCCGCCCCCGTAACCGTTGCCAAGTCCTCCGTTGCCGCCACCGTAACCGCCAACATATCCTCCGTTGCCGCCACCGGAACCGCCACCATATCCTCCGTTGCCGCCACCGTAACCGCCACCAAATCCTCCGTTGCCGCCACCGTAACCGCCACCATATCCTCCGTTGCCGCCACCGGAACCGCCACCATATCCTCCGTTGCCGCCACCGTAACCGCCACCAAATCCTCCGTTGCCGCCACCGTAACCGCCACCATATCCTCCGTTGCCGCCACTGGAACCGCCACCATATCCTCCGTTGCCGCCACCGTAACCGCCACCAAATCCTCCGTTGCCGCCACCATATCCTCCGTTGCCGCCACCGGAACCGCCACCATATCCTCCGTTGCCGCCACCGTAACCGCCACCATATCCTCCGTGACCGTAGCCACCTCCATAGCCGCCTCCTTGGCCACCTCCGTGGCCGCCTCCGTAGCCACCACCGTAACCACCGCCGTTACCCGGGTACTTACTGGGCTTACCTTTGTGGCTATGTGGTACAGAAGATTTCAAGTACTCATCAGTTGCACCTTCGATTTCGTCTCCTTGCGCATCCTCGATCTCAGTCGATTCAGCGTAGTCCTCATATGGACTTAGTTCCCTGGGACTAGGTTTGGGATGCAGGCGCCGGGCGCTGACGCTAGTAGCCAAAAATAGAACGCCTGCAATGAAAGCACAATAAGAAAAGGCATGTCCTGGCTCTCGAACAAAGTACACAACTTACCCACACTGATCAAGACCAGTTGCTTCTTCATATTGATAAGCGAATGCTGACTGTTCATAGCATTCGGCCTTTTATACCCATCGCGATGATTACCCGCCCGATCAAATGAAAATTTATTCTATATAAATGGCACTTTATCTCACGACCACAAATTAGATGCGACTATATCCGAAAGCTCTGCCGAGTTATTGCGAAATTATAATCTTATTAGCATTCGTATAGAAATTTGGCATGGACAGGGAATGTTGGTAAGATATTTAATTTTTTTTTTTTTTTTTGCTACTTCAGCATCAAAGCTATTCATGCTTATTTTGACATTCGTTCGAATGAACTCTTGTGTATTTTGATAGACATTCGTTCGAATTGGCTATACGTTCGAATGTCAAAATAAGCATGGTTAACAGTCGATGAGATGTGTAGAGGCATGGATTGGATTGGCGCTAAAAGAATTACATTTTACTGGATAGAGCTGTCCTTGGGGTTATATGGGTTCCAGAGGATGGATTTAAATCTATAATTGGAAATAATTGGAAGGGAAACTCATCACAAAAATGGATGCACCTGGTATTTAATAGTTGAAAAAACTTTTTTAGGAAAGAACAGTACCGTCCTGGCCATAAGGGTACACAGAGCTCACGGGGCTCCTCCAATGGCTGATTCTTATATATATAGATATACAGTTTTTTTTTTATTGGTACAAAAATACCAACAAATTAGCGACTAAATAAGGGCATTTGTACCGACTTTATGGCAACACTGATAAACCAACAGAAAGTGAGGTATTGCCAAATAAGAAATATGTAGTTCCGCATTTCGCCACGGTATAAATTTTTCTTTTGGGTTGTATTAAGAATAGCCGTCTAAAATAAAACATCAATCAGGCAGCAGATCATTATTTCTAATCTTTAAACCTACTAAAAAAGTATATTTAAGCCATTTAACGGACTGATAAAATTATTTGAACCTCTGAACCTTCTGACAAAATGTTGATTTTCAATAATTTATATAACTAACTAACTGTTCCCGCTCGGCTTCGCCCGTGATACAACTGATTTTAGTAGTCTAGAATCTCCATAACTATTCTACCTTCCAAGATGCAGCCAACCATACAAGTTAAGGTACCCGAATACTTCATAGAATAAATGTAAAAATACTAGCGTCAGCGTAAAATTGCAACACACATATCTCTCATGATACTTTATGATAACAAACAACCGCTTCCCTCTGAGGGTATCAAATATCTTTAATATTTGTTCTTGCTTCCTTTTGCCGACTGAACAAAAATATTGCTATAAATACCAGGGCAAATCATTTGTAAGCCCAGTTCTGTTTAAGGCTTAAGACAGTTCTCATCGTTGACTTTCCTTCACCAGCGGTAAGGGGTCCACTAGAGAAATGAAATAAAGTTTTTAAAAGACTTCTAAAAAGAAACCTATTTATTTAATTTACCTACACACCTACAAAATCTCATTGAAATCTGTTGAGTAGTTTCGGAGATCGGAAACAGCGCCACCTACCGCGACAGGCCAATTTTCGCCGTCGCCACGGAATTTCCGTCTCTCTCGAGTCGGTTTTACTCCCAAGTCACCCCTGCTCCTATATATGTTTCACATCACATAAATTCATGTAGAATTTTTGATAAACACGATCTCACTGTATATTGCGATTAAAATTAAAAAAAAAAAAAAACAAAATCCCAGTACAAAATGTATGGAAATTTAATTTTTATGAATTTTTCAATTGCCTTTTAAAATTTTCCAATTTTCTCGACGTATAAACCTTCCTCAGGTGAAGACAGACACAACAAAGAAAAGATAGCTCAAATTGGACGATCCGTTCTCGAGTGATGGGCGTTCTTACGGATGCAACTTTGTTATATATAGATTACTTTGTGTTTTTGCCATTACTATAACGACTCTGACAGGTACGCAATAGATCGATGCGGAAGCTCACAAATGTAAAATTTGCTCTTTTGAATTAGTAAAATTTTAAAGTCGAGACTAGAAATGTACTTATTCTTATTTTGTTTATTTTATATTGCTTTTAGGTACTGTATTAATTGTTCTGTATCGTTTTATGCGTATTTTTATGTTAACTCTAACATTGTGCAATGGAACCTTTGTCTGCAACAGTAAAATTAATTTTTGAACTCCTTGTGTCTTTTATCCACCGTATGTAATTTATCATCCGACTATAACAATTAGTTTGTACCTACTTCTAAAAATTGGGTGTATAAATATTAATTCACATTTATGTTAGTAGCATTATTCTATCCAACACAGCCCTACTAAAAAAACGACTATAAGTTTTTCTGTGGGCCTAAAAAATATGGATTCTTCCTGTTTTTTATATTTATTATTCATTTGGAAATGCTATCAAACCACACTTTATCCCTGATTTATTGCAACAGGCATTTTTAGCAGAGTTTGAAAAGACCTTTTACGTACAGAGACAAACCTTAAATTTGAATTACAGGTTGAATAAGGTCAGCTAAAAACTACCGATTAAATACCGAAATTAATTGAAAATGCACACTTTTATAGAAGTTGTGAACTTTTTCGATATCCATCCGGTTTTCAGAGATTTTGAACTAACAGGGCACTGTTAACTTAACAGAATGATGTCTGAAAGCGCCATTTTCAGCTAAGAGACTTGAGGTAATACGTTGAAAATTTAGCAGAAACAAATGTATAATTTTTATAAGAGGGCTGAGCGAGTTGGAGCAATGAATTTTTATTATTTAACCTCCTTCTAATTTAAAGATGAGATTATTCAAAAACTTAGAACAAAATTCAGAGACTTTTAAAATAAATTTGAAACTAATAAATCGTTGGCAGCGAATTGCTGAAACAGTCATCGTCGAATTGCTCGAGGTCTCTTACAAGACTCTGATTTTATAGCACATCGCGCTTTGCGGACTCTGTATGAAACCATTTGGATTTCAGCCTCGAGCATCCGCTGGAGTGACGAGCTTATAGAGACCTATCCAGAGTTCACTTGATTGTTGCTTATTTTGTCGAAATATTGCCGACTAAAGTCCCTCACTATTGCAGAAGCATTCCCCGCGTTCTAGCTCTGCAATGTCTTTCGATGATTTTCTCTTCCAGCTAACCCACAAAAAAAAAAAAAAAAAAAAAATGCGCTAGATTCTACAGGGGAAATATACACGACTACAAATTTGGAGTATTATCTAAACAAGGGCACTGACCGCTTAAATAAAGCAAATCCCACCAAACGGTGCAAAGACATTCGCTTAATTACCTTTGCCGTTTTTAATGGGAGTAGATGATCGACATGCTGTCATCTCTCAGAATAAAAAAAAAAAAAAACATATTATACTTTATACATATCAAATGTATCCATACATTTGCATTTGGAATTTGGAATTTGTGATTAGCTCACATAAGCCATGCGATCCGCAATATATAAGTTGTACGCGCACCTACCACGCAGACAGAAATGCCACAATGAGGACGGTGGTCACATTGCTGATAGTTGGTGAGAGAGCGCGGTCTTTATTTTTGCACAGTCCGATACTAATAAGACTATTTGCATAGGTGCCGTTGCTTATTTTGGCGGAGCGGACGCATCTAAGAAACAAATCCTGCCCGAGCAGTATGTGGAGGGCAGAAGTCAACACGCTTATTCAGAATATCCGGCAGCTGCATCTCACCGGTGTCAGTGCAAGCCCGGACCACCAGGCCCACCGGGAAAGCCCGGTTATGACGGCAGGGATGGCCTTCCCGGCTTCAAGGGCAAACAGGGATATCCCGGTGATCATGGTGCACACGGCCTAAATGGCTTGAAAGGCGAAAAGGGTGATGATGGAAATAAGGGCCCCCGGGGACATCGCGGCAGTAAAGGCGATAGTGGCGAAAAGGGAGAACGAGGTGATACGGGTGCGAGAGGACCTCCAGGACAAACAGGAGCACCAGGGTTTCCCGGAGCACCGGGACATGTTGGACCAAAGGGAAAACCCGGCCCGGAAGGACCTCCCGGCTCACCAGGCCGCATTATCCCAACCAGACCTTACTATCCGTCACAACAGCAATTTTCGTATCGATCTCAAGGAAGGCAAGGGGGTAGTTATGCTTTTTACTAAGAATGTTCAAACTTACCCCAGTCTCCTTTACATTACCACAGGCCAACTAACTCCTTCAGCTCATTCGGCAAGGCGTGGCAACACTAAAGATGATCAGGACGAAAATGAAGATGAAGATGAAGATGACGATGCCAGTGACGAAGATGTGGCACCTGAAAGCAATGTGGCCAGGACAAGGCTGCCAGTATCTTTTGATGGAGAGGAGCAAAGTAAACAAGCTATACGTGTTCACAGTGCTGTGGATCAGTACTCTCAGGATGTCAAACCTACAGACGACGGTAGGGGAAGTTCGAATCAATTTGACCGAGGCTATAGAGACGTCTCTGAGAAGAACCCCTTCCAAGGTTACATGGACTCGTATTATCCCCTACTCCCCTATGACTCTAAAACTACATAAATAAACCAATTATATTGATCTAGGCCAACTTCGTGTTTTAATTTGGAGCCGTGTCTGACCTTGCTGCCGATGCTGTGACGCTCTTTTTGATGGTCTCATTTTTTAGGTCTGCCCTGAGGGCTCATCGTATGAATGGATTTTATTCGCCGGTTGTAGACATTTCGTCTGAGCCCAAAATAAATCTCCTTATGAATTTGTGTATGAATCAGCGATCGGTTGGAATCGGTCTTATTTGCATAAATTTGACTAAGCAGTGAATTACAAAGGTATCTTTAAGAGCTTGATGGGCCTAGAAGCAATAAAAATATACGCGACACAAAATCTACGTTATTTTTTTGTAAATTATGGCCTGTTGATCTTTTTAGAGAAGGGCTACGGTAACATTAGTAATTTGGATCTGTGAGAATTGTAACTGGAGACTTTTTTCCTAATAATTTGGAATTAGGTGCACCTCCTTGAGGAACACTTTAGACCTTGGGTTGAATTTGGCAATACCTGTAGGAGATATGGGATATCTTAGTCGAACCGTAGACCTTAAGTCAGAAGCCTCGATGGCTCATACGTTTTTCGAGCCCAGAGACAGCTTGGCGATTTTTCATTCCTATTTACAGACTCTCAGTATTCTTTTTCAAAACTTACTTAAGCGTTTAAGCCGTTAAATAAAAACTCAATATTGCCTATGGCATTTTCAGTATAAAGCTATAATAGCCCTTTCTATCGAGAACTCAAAACCACTCTTGAAAAACCACTTGTTCCAATTTAGTAGTGTCGCACCTGACATCTCTGACAGCTGAGTAAAATGAGCTGTCACAATGTTGCTGCCTCTCGAATAAAAATCTGCTTAAAATGTATAAATTCTATCATATTAGATGGTACATTCTAAAGCGTTTCACTTAATCTCGAAAATATTTTGAAAGCTGTCATGACAAGCCTTTAGCATTTTTTTTTTGTTTTTTTTTTTTTGAAAATAATTATATTCCATTGATTTCAACAATCAACCATCACCATTAATCAATTTACGAACTATGTACTCCCTACTCAATAAAAATATCTACTTGTCAAAGTCAAAGAATGGACCGAAGAACTGTCATCATCAGAGAGCCAAAAACGTCCTCAAACGTTGTGAATGTCAGTGAATCGGAGCACTTTTCGCCCTCGACTTGATCGCATGAGTGTGGACTATCTCATCTTCTGATATGAATAAAAATTTGACAGATGACAGTTGACAGAATTTATTGCGGGGAACAAAATAATATAATGGAAACATGTTCAAGAGGTGACCAAATGGAAGTGTGACTTTAAATTTTATCTGACAGCAAACAGGAGCTTTTGATATTCACATCGGACTGTGATAACTTTGACACTGCTTTTTCTAGAAGGACAAGTAGTGCTTACGATTGTAGATCCTAACGGACGCAGCAAAAGCGCCTAGCGTAGATTTCGTCTCTTGCATCGCATAGTTCGTATCCTGCAAGGGAATACATAAGTATATGGTAAGGTTAAGCTCGTTAAAATGTAAAACTAAAAATCAACTTACCGTCTGAAGACAGCTGCGATTTGTTGTCGAACCACTGGTAACAATAGTTCTTCCTTCCACATATCAATGGAATGGGATGAATTGGAGCAGGGGATGGCAATGGTTTTGATTGACCTGTTGGTACTGGATGTGCTTCACTGGTGACAGGTTTATGCGACGGTTTGTGTCCGTCAACTACTATGATTGTCTCTCTTGAGTCATCGGTATAGGGTGGCCTAAATGGCGGTACGCCATCATTGGATGGAACGACATAAATTGGAACTGGCAAAGGCTTTGATGGACCTTCTACTGGAGAGGATGGAGGTGGTCCAATGGTGGCAGGCTTATGGGACGGTTTGTGTCCGTCAACGACTATGATTGTCTCTCTTGAGTCATCGGTATAGGGTGGCCTAAATGGTGGTACGCCATCATTGGATGGAACGACATAAATTGGAACTGGCAAAGGCTTTGATGGACCTTCTACTGGAGGGGATGGAGGTAGTCCAATGGTGGCAGGCTTATGGGACGGTTTGTGTCCGTCAACGACTATGATTGTCTCTCTTGAGTCATCGGTATAGGGTGGCCTAAATGGTGGTACGCCATCATTGGATGGAACGACATAAATTGGAACTGGCAATGGCTTTGATGGACCTTCTACTGGAGGGGATGGAGGTAGTCCAATGGTGGCAGGCTTATGGGACGGTTTGTGTCCGTCAACGAATATGATTGTCTCTCTTGAGTCATCGGTATAGGGTGGCCTAAATGGTGGTACGCCATCATTGGATGGAACGACATAAATTGGAACTGGCAATGGCTTTGATGGACCTTCTGCTGGAGGTAATAGAGGCAATCCAATGTTGGCAGGCTTATGGGACGGTTTATGTCCGTCAACGACTATGATTGTCTCTTTTGATTCATCGCTATAGGGCGGCACGCCATCTTTGGACGGAACGACATAAATTGGAACTGGCAATGGCTTTGATGGACCTTCTGCTGGAGGTAATAGAGGCAATCCAATGTTGGCAGGCTTATGGGACGGTTTATGTCCGTCAACGACTATGATTGTTTCTTTTGATTCATCGCTATAGGGAGGCCTAAAAGGCGGCACGCCATCTTTGGACGGAACGACATAAATTGGAACTGGCAAAGGCTTTGATGGACCTTCTGCTGGAGGTAATGGAGGCAATCCAATGTTGGCAGGCTTATGGGACGGTTTGTTTCCGTCAACGACTATGATTGTCTCTTTTGATTCATCGCTATAGGGTGGTCTAAATGGCGGTACGCCATCATTGGATGGAACGACATAAATTGGAACTGGCAATGGCTTTGATGGGCCTTCTGCTGGAACGGCTGGAGGCAATCCAATGGTGGCAGGCTTTGATGGACCTTCTGCTGGAGGTAATAGAGGCAATCCAATGTTGGCAGGCTTATGGGAAGGTTTGTGTCCGTCAACGACTATGATTGTTTCTCTTGAATCATCGTAAAAGGGTGGCCAATATGGCGGTAAGCCATCATTGGATGGAGCAAGATAAATTGGGAAAGGTGAGGGCAATGGCTTCGTCGGATTTTCTATAGTGACTGATGGGTTCCTTTCAATGACGATTGGAACTTTCGGTGGTCGTTGTCCCTCGCCTGGCTTGGAGGTTGATGTCGCCGGTTTTATATAGATCCAGTCGTCCTCTATACTATGGTCTTCTATACTATGGTCCTCAGAGGAATAACGTCTCAATTCGTCAGCCTGGCTCAAGCCATTGACAAAATATACTGCAAAAGCTATTAAGAGATAATTTATTGATCAAACCTATCGCCTTAGGCTATTATGTTAATTCATTGACAAACCTAGCACGAAGAGCGTAGAAATTTGTTGAAGAACTAACGCCATATCTGACAGATAATTGATTAATTTTCGCCGATACAGAGATGCTACTGCTCACGACAATGATATGAATTTGTGATGAGCGCGCCTCTTATATATGAATTAATTTAATCTTATCACTTGATCTGGATGGAAATGTTTATTATTTCTGCGTATACACAAACAGTGGATGAATTTAGTAGATCCATTTATAAGAATATAAATATTTATTTGTTTGCGCATCACTTGTAAGCGTCTTTGAAGGCGGTTTTTAAACGCATATGGTCATGGATATGGTTGCAGATAACTGTAGCCTCGCACTTAATGCTGCATTGAGTTATTTACAAAAATATAAATAAATGAGGCGCGTAGAAATGCGTCAAAATACGCGCGCAAAAATGCTTTAAAATACGCGCGTAGAAACGCCTCAAAATACGCGCGCAAAAATGCTTTAAAATACGTGCGTAAAAACGCCTCAAAATATGCGCGTTAAAATGCGTTAAAATACGTGCGTAAAACGCGTCAAAATACGCGCGTAAAAACGCGTTAAAATACGCGCGGAAGAACGCATTAAAATACGTGCATATTTTAACGTGAGCCTTTTTCCTAAAAAAAAAAATAACAAGATAATACGAGAGCGATTTAACAAGCAGATATATATCAATATTTTACATTTTATATTTTTTTCCGAGGAGCAGGAGGAAATTCTATTTATGTTGAGAAGAAGAAGCATAGAATAGGACAAAATAAAGAAATTCTGTCATACACGATAACGAGACAACCCGAAATCATACGGATGCATTCGAAGTTCAATATACTACATGTAACAGGTTCGACTCCGCCAAAGGACAGAGATGACGAATATTTTTATAAACAATTGAATTATAAACAATTGAACATTATAATTTTTATTATGTTCTACCTAGTGTTGAACTTCGGCGTTGATTACCTACGCTTTCTCTCTGTAAAAGCTTTCTTTAAAAGGTTCTTAATGGCCGCATTCAAGAATCTAGTTATCTTAAGTCGACTAGATTGGTCTGGATAAGATATAACCTGAACGCAAAAACTAGATTGGTCGGGAACGTCACTTTTTCTACGTCAGCCACATACCCGAACTGTCAACTTAGTACTCATTCACGAATTTCTTGACTAGATTCGTCGGCTACCCCTCCATAAATGTCAAATAACACAGGTGCCCACGTGACCGATTTAAACCAATCACAACCGAGATAGATCTAGTCAGACAGCTGTCAGACTTACTAAACTAGATACTTGAACGCCCTCAATGTCTCGCATTTTGGTTTCATACGTCAACAGTTCCTGCCTTCGTACATCTGCTGTCATTTCCAGGTGCTTCTAAAATTTCAAACTATACTCCGACTCTTTGGTATTCTTGTGACAATATATTAGTAGGATTTTTTGGCTGTTGTATTCAATAAAATATACTGCCATCTACATCTGAACTAAACAATTGACAGCCAATATTCGCAACACTCACCTTTAGTGGTACCGTCGACTAAATATTAAGTACCCGATTCGCCAGGAAAAAATTCATCTTTTCCTGGTTATTTTTCTTAAAACGTACATCTAGAGTTTTTTTTTATATTTTTGTTAGACAACCGGGTATTTTTCACCTTGGTCCATGCGAAAATTAACATTCCAATTGCTAAACCAACAGAAACATTAAATTTATTTTTTGTACGACTTAAAACAAACATCCTCAGTAAAGACAAAAGTCCTTCGAGTCAGTCTGAAATTATGCAAGCGTTTGATTAAGTGCTAGTTAATTATCACGGATTTGCATTTTTGTCTCAATTTGGGATGGATTTCCGTGCATTGTGTCCAATTCTGAGTTAAATTACGTGTTCATTCCATACTAGAACTCGTTTTATTAACCTCGCTTAAGCGCAGAATATTGGAAAACAAATGACACACATCATTGCATCTCTGCACAATCTGCGAAAAGTGGTTTTCGCCTAAGATTCCAATTTTTTTCTTGCACAGCAATCAGCTCTACTACATTTTTCCAACGGATACCACACCCGTGATATGAACCACTGACAGTTTATTAGTCTCTGTCCAATTATAGTAGCCCCTCCTATAATAAATTGGGTATTATTCACGACAACAACCTCAACAGAGATGACTGTGTTTATTCATGAAGTTGGTTGTGGTATTTTCAACATACGTAGCGAGCATGTAGATGGCACTGGAGGAAGGTTACATCAACCAGAACGGCAGTCATGCCTCATGCAGGGAGAGTTGACTAAAAAGATTATACACTATCACAGTGTGACCAATTTGGCATATTTCCTGCTAAATTTTCGCGTTTTTATGATTTCATGCTATAAAACAGGAAAAATTGACAGGATTTTGATTTAGCCAAATTATGAATTAATATAATAAAATCAAAGCAGGCGTGAACAAGCCGTTGCAAACAATTCTCATTTGACTTCAACGAATTCACTTATAAACGCTGCTGTTGAAAGAGTTTCTGGCTTCATGAATTTGGTGAAAGATCAACGGGGGAATGGAATGAAAATGTGCATGCTTAACCGTATTCTTCTTACGAGAGACAATTTGTCAGAAGTGTGTTGTCACAGTCTTACCATTTCTGACAAAACCATGATATAAGTCGGAGTAACAAAATCCACATGAAGAAGAAAAATATGTGTGCGATGTTTTTTAGGAGGCTTTAAATAAACGAAGCCAAACAATATTAATTTATTTTAAAACTAATAATAAAAATATTTATTTTTATTTCGAACAAAGACTGAACTTATTTGAATTAAAATTTTGTTTATTTAATACGATTCTCATTCAAAGAGAAATGAGAAGGAAATTGATTTTATAGACCTGGTAAAATTAGACAGAAGTTAGACAGTTTTACCTACTCTCTGGATTTTTGGATATTGCAGGTCCAAAATATCGATTGTTAGAATTGATAGGTATACCCTGTACCGCGAGTCCTTAAGACGCTGAGTCGGCTGAACCTACTTATTTTTTTTAACGACTCTGCCTAAAAAACTTAAAAGGAGACTTGCTCTGACGTTATTTTAAATTTGATAAACTAATTATGTTAAAATTTGTTTAGGTAGTAAAATGGATGTCTCATATGGCTATAGGAATTAAGGCCCCAATGAAATAAAGTCCGAAATTTGGGGTGTTATTTCATAATGAAATAAAAAATAACGAAAACTTATTGATACACTAATTTAGATTAAAGGAAATTTGTACATACTCAACCGCGCATCCACCCCGTAATGTATCAGTAAGCCAAAGCACGGGGGCTGCGGGGGGACAGCATGCCCCCCATACGTATTCCATGTCGAAAGTGTAACAATTAATAATAAAAAAATAGTTTTGGGGACTTACTTCATAAGACCCCAATTTTCATAAGGAAATAAGGTCACACAAAAGGAAATAACACCCCAAATTTTATTAAAAATCGTTGTTGTTGTTTCCTGTATAATTTTTGGGTGACTTATTTCATTTTTATATTGGCGCCTTATTTCATTGGGGCCTTATTTCGCAGAGCCGTCTCATATTTTCTTGTGGTTTCCTTTGAAATAAGAAACTTTTGACCTTCTGTTACTGATCCTATCCTTTTCCAGTGACATGCAATCTGAATCTCAAAATGTGTCAACAATGCCCCGAAAACGTTCTAAAAACACCCAAAATATTTACTCACGATTTTTTGTACATCTTTACACAAAAAATCGTTGGGAAGAAAACACAAAAAATAAAAAAAGAAAATTGGTGAATTTCCCTGATATTTTGTACACCATTTTTCGGGCGATCTTAAAACCATTTTTGACTGAAAAATCGTCCCAGAAATGCCCACAAAGTAAGTTTTCAACGAACACCTAGACATAGGTTAAAAAAACAAATACTAAAAAATATTTAAGGCCCGTTTGCTGATACTACTCATATCCGATTTAAGTTATACTTAAATATCTGTGGACTACTTTTTCTATGTCATAAACTGGTACCTACATATGATTTTAAGTGGAACTTAAACTGCTATGAGTAGCTAAAGCTAGTATCAGCAAACGGGCCTGAGAAGTGCGTTTAAAAGCCTTCCGTAAAAAGGTCAGTGCGTTTAAAAGCCTTCCGTAAAAAGTTCACTGACCAGCGATGATCTTTTTACCTGTGCTCGACTAAGTGAGCGAAGGGGCTAAGGTTGAACTCCCAGGAAAACATGAAAATACGCCTTGAGGTTTTTAATTGTTTTTATGGGCTTTCTGATTAGTGGTTTCCGAATCAAAATAAATAACAAATTATTCCATTCTTTTCCCTATACGTTTTGTTGGGTCTCTCCAACTTCCTCAGGGGGATGTTTTTGTCTTTTTAAGGGCTGACATCGCAAATTGAGTTTATAGGTACAATTTTCTGGTTGGTTCTTACATTTTACATCGGCCAAGGTTTGTTTTTAACTCGTCAGCTTTAATAAAGGTCTGCGAAACATTCGATAAGTCAAAGATCCCTCAAAAATATCCGTGAGCTCTTGGTTTGGATTGAGTACGACTGTCCTGACAAAAAGCTTCTTAATTCAGTTGATCGGGTACCACAAAAAAATAATAGTTATTCGTCTCTTAACTAAAAGTCTCAAGTATTAAAAGTCGCATGTACTAAAAGTCTCATGTACCCTTCTGATGAGAAAGATAGCCTGGTCGCTTATAATTTTCCCAATTTTAAATTGACGACCGTTCTGTTAACTGAAACGTTTTTCAAACCTTAGCAAAGTATTTTCAAGGGGGACTTAAAAGTCGCTTATTAGTTTTGACCTCCAGAGTCCTTGCTGAATCGATCCCAACATCATACCCCCTCAATTTTGTTCAAATTTCTCAATACTGCATATACTTTGACAATATCCTTCTTGTCATGTTGATCTATTTAACTTTTGAGTTACGTTGGGTCGCTTAATCTTTTCTTTTTTTTCAATCATTCAATGGGAGTCCTACCTAGCTTTCTTGTGTATAATCTTGAAAATCATTTTTGACGATTTAATATTTAAAGGTCCCTACCGCCCCAAGTAGGTCGCGGGTTACTTCTGCGGATAATCAATAAAATTGACACCTCCTTGCCCCGATTTGAAATTTATTACCCAACATAGACAATAAAAATATTTAATGAAAAGGAAAGTCCCAAACACATCCTCCTACATCCATAAATAGAAAACCAATGTTTTTCATTATTCTCCCCCCGCTGAATATACCTATTGTTCCTCCCACCTTTTTGTGTCGGGTCCGCATAAATGCTCCCGAAGCACGCGTTCACTCCGGTTGCTCCATCGTCGGTGGTATAGGTAACTACGAGTAAAACGTCAACCCACTTAAGGCAGAGTCCTGGGTGCACTTCGCAATTATTTCCCCAGTTTTCTCTCATAGTATTTATCCCAACATAAACCCCGTTCATATTTCTGAATGGCGTCTTTTCCCGCACTCCACCTACCACCACCACGTTATCTATGCAGCCCTTTTAATGTTAAATTTATTGAGCCGACGAAGATGCTATAATAACAACAAATGAATGAACAAACAAAACGAAATAACTTGTCAACGGGTGGAGAAGGTATCTCCCAGCTCACATCCTGCAAAGGGGATTAATTGCACTTCAGGTGATGAATGGGAATAGCAACAGAGCGCACATACGAGTATAAAGGCCATCCCCCCATTATCCAAACAGAGTGAAACGCTTTCAGTGTCACTATATAGCTGGATCGATGGCGACACAAAGGTGCACCGGCAAAATGCAATTTATTCGCACCATTTTGCATGGCGAGGACTCGCAAGTGGAAATTTCGTGAAAATGTATTAATTACTCGACAGAGGCGACAATGAATGGGGGATCGCTCCCTACACTGATAATCACTTTGAACAACCGTTTAATGAAATTCTCCACAAAACGGTATAAGTGTGTGTGTGTGGGTTTGAGTGTGCAAATGATATAAATAATGACTTCGTTATTCGTTTGCATTTGCCAAAGGACCCTGCAAACACATCTGTTGCTAGTTGCTACTGCAACAGCTTCGGTATGTGGCCCTCGGCTGACTTATGCGGGATTTTCTCGCCATCCCGATCGGGATGCAAGATTCATGTCGAGGTCAAATATGGATACGTGCAAATGCAAATATTTTATGAAATCCTCTATTCAACTTGTCACAGACGGAATGATTAATCGGCACGGCACGGTATTCAGGTCACCGTAAGGACATCCCGGAAGAGCAAGTAATTAGCAAGTCAATTCAATTCCGGAAATAACGAGGCAAATTCATGAAAAGGACTTTAGAGAGTCGCCAGAAAGAGTGCACTCCACTTACCCTTACGAACGGAGCTAAAGTTTTAATGGCCATCTGCCTGAGAAATAAGTGAATGCTTTGGCAATTTAATTTATATCTAGTGCGAGTTTGTTTTCGGATTCGGACCCACCATCAGGCGCATAGTTAATAGCAGGAAGTCGTTATTCCCCGATGCGATTAGCAGTTTTTGTTGATTGGATTTATAGGGCACTTTTACGTATTTGTATAAGGCCCTTTTAACTAATTTGGTTTGGGTAGGGAGAACCTCTCAAGATTTGTTTTAGAAGACCTATATAGGAACGCATTGAAAAGGACCTCTATGAATGAAACCTATGAAAAGACTGACTTCTTAGAGTTGTTTTTCAGTTCAGTAACTATAGGGTTACTCTGACACATTTATAGCAAATGGACGGCGTAAATTTATCCGAATCAACTTCAGAGGCGAAACGAGGTACAGCAAGTCTGAACTTTTCAGGAGCCAGCAAGAAGAAAGACCTGAATGAGTGAATAAAAGCACTTTTTGACTTTAATTAAGGTTGGAAATTGCATGTGTTATGTCTGGAAGCGAAGCATTTCAATTTCGGTTGTAAAGGCGTCGATTTACAAATGGAACTTACCTACACGTACACATCTACCCATTTCTTGACTAACTTCCGATTTGTTTTGCCAAATTGAAGTACAATTTCCTGCAGATTGTCTTCGCCATATCACCATCAGAAACATGAACTAACGAATTGACCAGTTCTAAAAAAATAATAGGAAAAATCCCGACTTGTGGAATTTTCAACCTCAAATGGAACAATGGGTCCACCTTTTGATGTTGTATGGAAATTCGTATTGTTTATGAAATTTAATTTAAAAAAAGGACCACCAAGAAGAATCCATCAGTCGATTTACAATTTTTACTAGAACCTATTTCAACTCGTTACTAAAAAACTAACGAATGCAGATTGAAAGTTGCAAGAGAAATGCCTTGTGGAGGGGTAGGTGAGGTTAGGTTTACGGGCTGGTAGGGTGAGACTTACTGTACCACACTTAGGTCGTTGTTATCAAATTGTGATGCCCTTTTATGGGGGTTAACCCTGATGTACATAGGTTTGTTTTTCCCCTTTTTGTTGGAAAAATCGGACGGTTGGTTAAAAAAAGGGAAATTTCCAACTTGGTTTTGACGGGTCTTTCTGAAGACTCCCCTCAACGACACTGGAATAGACGGCTATGCTTGGGTGAGTATGTTTCTTTAGCTGTTTTGAAGAGCCTACTTTCAGTCGGTTGTCCTGATGCTCTTCAGACTGCTAGAATCTTCTGTATGAGCTGGAAGATGGCGTGTACTATTTCACATTTTGTCTGCGTCTATATGCGCCTTCCTAGTTAGTGCGTTGGACTACTGAGTGAGGGGTCTCAGGTTCGAGTCCCGCAAAAACCCAAATTCTAACTTAGGGGTTTTCTTCCACTGAATTCTCGCGAATGTCTGACAAACATTCGACAGTACCTACCTATAAATACTGTCTTGAAATTGGAATCGGCATAAAATTGCAGATTCACACAAAACGAATGGTTATAAGAAGCTGGGCCTTAGGGTCCCTATGGACCTGTTATACAAACGATTTATTTATTTGATTTAATATCCTACATTAGGCTCTGTTATTTCTGCCCTGCAGCTTCTAATATGTGCATTTTTTGTCAACTTTTCATGTATAGACACTTTGATCGCTATACCAAGAGCTTTTCTTTTTGAGGTTATGAGGTAGATTATGGTGATTTCGGCTCATTTTTAAGTAAAATCATCTAGGCACCCACTAAGAGTCTTCAAATCCTAAAACTACGTGTTCGAATGTCAATTTGAAGCTCATTCTAGACAGTTGAAAAGATCCCCCCAGTCTGGGACCTTTGCAGGTTAAGGATTTTGGGAAGTGTGCCTTGAATCGATTAGCAGGTCCTCTCTCCGAGGGTCTAATGTTGGACTTCTGATATTTATTATGGTCATTTTAGAAAGACGGGCTTATGCCATACTATTCGGACATCTACGACGCTGGAGCCATAAAGCTTAGCAAGTCGAATCCGAATGGTAACATAGGGTGTATAATTATACAGAAATCCAGACTTTTGGGAACTTCCCTTGAGAGTCCTCCAATATATAATAGGAGTCTTCAACAACTTGGAGTGTAGAGCTATAAAACGCTGTTTGGCATAAAAGATTTCATGGATAAGAGCTCTATAAGCTAGGTAAGCACAATTCCACATTCTTTAACCAAACGCCAAGCTATGAGCTGGCATAGGTATAGGTTAGGTAGGTATACCTATAGTGAGTCTCCGACGAAGAATATTTTATATTTTTGAAGCAGAAAATGTAAGCCACGCTCAAAACAATTTCGAGAATCGTATCTTGAACTAAATTTTGCTGATGGCAGTAATGGAACTTGCATTTTTCGTGCATCAGTTTATGTCATATACGACTTTGAGGTATGCATAAAATATAATATCTTCTGTCTTCTGCTACCTTCTATATAAATATAATTCGAGGTGAAACTCGACGACGCGACTCAATATAACTCGATAACCGCGCGGCCGATTTTCACGATTCTTTTTTTGTTTTGTTCGTTTTGTTGTATTTCAGGTTTGGTCGAAAGGAAAATCTACTTATAAGCATTTTTCGGGTAAAACGGAATTATGCCGCTGTCCAGCTAGTTATTAATAAGAAACCAACTACCTATACCATAAATTGAAATGGGGTTTTCTTATTTTATTTTCTTCCCTTCTGTGAGACAACAAGGATTGTATCTTCGTTATCAATTAAAGAAAAACCCTCAAAAAGAATGAGGAACTCGCGTCTTAACTTCAACTTTAAGTCCCCATATCCAGAGTTAAGAGTTAAGACTTCCGCTTGTGTGTTGCTACAGTCTGCGGTACGAGGTCATTGGTCTGCTCTGTCTGGCTGCATCCCATACAAAACAATCAACCATATCCATTTTGAATTACGATCTAATTAAATATTAAATACATTTCTTAAAGACTGGAGTTAATTCAAAAATACCCACGTCACAAAACCAACCGGTTTTGATTTGATTCTTGTTCATCTTCATTGTCCATGTCCATTGTCCGTGCTGTTCCATTCCCCCCTATCACCACACACGAACACAAGCCGTTTATCGAAAGTGAGATACGGAAGAAACAAAAAAAAAAAAGGAAATAAGAAAAACCATGAATGGATAATCACAGACCAAACACAGTCACATAATCCTTTGATTTGCACTTTGTGCTATCTACATGTAGTTGGGTGGCAAGATGCCACCATTAGACGACACTATAAAGACGAATGTAATTAAGGCACTCGTACGGTGCTGCTCCGCAATCCGAAATCAGGTTGTATGGATAAATTTGACAAAAAGGGCAGGGAGGAAACCTCGTTAAGCCATCAACAGCGAAGAGGTTTTTTTTCCTGTTTCTTAATTCAATTTGTTGGGATTTTCTCGAGAGTCGAGATAGACAGCGAGACAGTGAGAAAGAGAGCGATGCGACTGAGGGAAGACTAGATTAGGAACTTACTTTAGTTACTCGGTGACAGATATTAATTGAGTCACTCACACTCTACCGTGTAAAAGACAACTTCGAAGTGGACACTCAATTTCGAAGATTCGTTTCGGATATTCCTTCACATTTATATCTTGGGAACAATCACACAGTTGGTTAAATCAGAAATTGGTTTCGCTTATTGGCTTATAAAAAGAAAATCTAGTTTCATAAATGATTGGACGTGTCAATGAACCGCAACTGTACATATTTGAACACGAAACGTTTGGCAAACATTGCCCTCGATTAAATTAAATTTTAGTCCGTGGTTACACCAACCAAATATCCACCACAACACCACCTGAGTGTGATTTTGTCCATTTTGAACGATTTGCGAATATAATAGCAATTTTATTTAGCTGGTCAAAATCCAATTATTATAATATGAGAATCTGTTTTTATTTTTACTGGGCAATGGGGATGGGTATATTTGCGATTTGAATTTGAGAACTCATTTAAATAGAATTAAATTTAAAAATTTTAGATATAGAATAAGTCTGGAACATTAAAGAGCGACCAGAGCAAATCATGTGGTAGAATCAATTCACATGCATGCCAATAAGTTGTGAACAATATTTTTGACCTCTTAAGATGTGAGAGTTGATTTAACGCAAGCAATTTAGTATCTAAACAAAAAATACCTTCTCCATTGATTTACAAAAAAAAATCTCAAATTCACTTAAGTTGAGAAACCTTAAAAAATAATAATAAAATAAATAACAGGGACGGTTAAATGAATGTCTCTAAGTTGCCGACAGATGGCGTTATCTGCTAGTATTGTAATACAATTCCAGCCGACACTGGTTAATTGGAATCTAATGGGCCATTTATTTCAGTCTCACTTAAAGAGGTAATATCTGGGTGACCGAGCTTTGCTCGGTTATTACTATTTATTGTAATTTTAAAAACAATAAAAATTTAAAAAAATATATATAAACTTGAACATATAAAAAAATTTAAGTGTCCTAAATGCCGGTAGATGTCTTACTTTTTTCCTTTTACTATGGCGCGGACGGCAAGAAACGAGTGTTACAAGTTCGAATCCCGCTCGGTGACTTACTTTTGTTTTTTTTTATATGTTCAAGTTTAGATATATTTTTTTAATTTGTATTGTTTTTGAAATTGCAATTAATACTAATAATCGCCCAGGTACTGATGTCTTTAACCGATGAACCAGACGGACAGTGGCCGGAAGGACGAAATTAGCGACCATATTCTGCGTGGAAAGAAAAACGCATGAAAACTCGAGAACACGTGTTTTCCCAAACATAAGACTAATCTAGATAAGTGTTTATACCCGAAAACCCCAATATACCAAATTTCAGCGAAATCGTTAGAGCCGTTTCCGAAATCACAGAAATAAATTTATATATATACATACATACATACACGAATTGCTCGTTTAAAGGTATAAGATTAAAACAAAAACCTTGAACTCAATTTCTATATACAGCACCTCCACCCAGCGATGCCAACCTAGGCTTTTTATGCCTTTTAGGCATTATTTCATTAGCTAAGGCTTTAAGGCTTTTTTGTTTCCAAAAACGCATCTTTTTTCTATTTCAAATATTTATTTATTTTTTGATCTGATGGACTAAAATTGTGTTTGTTTTGTTCAATGCTATTTACCTACCTACTCATGAAACTAAAGTCATGAATTTTGTTCCTATTTCTTCTGTGATTTATACATAATTTTAGTTTTTTTTTTGGAAATAAAAATTGTTGTTGTTAATTTTGTTATATTTGTGTTTAATTTTTGATTTATTGTTCCAATTTACATAAAAATTTTTTTTAGGCATTATTTAATTGAAAAAGGCATCTTTTTTTCTCAAGTTTGGCTTTTTTTCGTCAAAATTGGTTGGCAACGCTGCTCCACCATCCGTCCATCACCACACCACACGTCATCATCCATCTGCGCATTTCCTCAGAAAGACATTGTCGCTGTTTTTTTTTTTTCATATGAACGTGCTTGTGCGATGTGCGCCACAAAACCACCCCAAAGCAGAACAACGATCAAGAACCGCGGCTGCTGATAATATTCGATTTGAGAAAATAAATTTATTTTTTTCGTGTTAGATTTTAGGTTGTAGCTCAGCTTCTAGAGGACATAGAAAGCTGATTGATGGCTTGAAATAACTATTAAAGTGTTGGCTCTCCTAAGTATTTTTTTTGTTTGCATTGATTAAGAATTGTTTGTGTAATGGCGAGTAAAAGGCAGTAAAGTCAGAAAAATAAGCTCAAAACGCATGAAAACTCGAAAACACGCGTTTTCCCAAACATAAGACTAATCTAGATCAATTGCTTACCCCCGAAAACCCCCATATACCAAATTTCAGCGAAATCGTTAGAGCCGTTTCCGAGATCACAGAAATAAATTTATATAAATACATAAATAAATACATACAAGATTAGCTCGTTTAAAGGTATAAGATTCCAATTTCCCAGTTTCTCACTTATCCAGGTAGAGCAAAAATTTGTTTCACTTAAGGAGGTCCTCAAATTAAAACATGCAAAAATTTGTAGCGAAAAACACGATTCTAGTTGCAAGTCTGTCTCACTTACAGAGGCTTAAATAAATAAATTAGCAAGTCACTGATTTAATAGTCTAGAGTCTGTGTAAGACCAAGCTTTACCAGTTCACCCCCCCAGGGCCAGCGTGCCTTCACTTTAAGAATTAAGTTAAATGAATTCAAAAAAAAAAATGTATTTCCTATCTTTCAAACTACAATATACCTAGGTACATCCACAAAATTTCATTGAAATCAGTTGAGTAGTTTCGGAGATCGACAACAGCGCCATCTATCGGGTCCAAAACGATTCTACCTTCCAAGATGCAACCAACCATACACAACCACAAAATTTCATTGAAATCAGTGAGTAGTTTCGGAGATCGACAACAGCGCCACCTACCGCAACAGGCCAATTTCCGCCGTCGCCATGGAATTTCCGTCTCGATCGAGTCGATATTACTCCCAAGTCGCGCCTGCGCCTATAGATGTTTCACATCACATAAATTCATGTAGAGTTTTTGACAAACACGATCTCACTGTGTATTGCGATTAAAATTAAAAAAAAAAAACCCAGTAAAATACGTACCTATGAAAAATTATTTTTTATGAATTTTTCAATTTCCTTTTAAAATGTTTCAATTTTCTCGACGTATAAACCTTCCTCAGGCGGAGACAGATACAACAAAGAAAAGATAGCTCAGATTGGATGATCCGTTCTCGAGTGATGGGCGTTCTTACGGATGCAACTTTGTTTTATATTATAGATAAATTTCACTTTAAGAGGTGGAAAAGTTTCACTTATAGAGTTTTTTGGAAAATGAGGGTGCGCCAGAATTAGGCCCACTAAGAGAGGTACTCCACTTAGCCATCAGGTCCCACTTAGACAGGTTCGACTGTATTTCAAAGGAGTTTGTGGATGAACTGAATTTATACCTCATCGTGTCAAGCTTTGTTAATTTTACAAACGATTGGCTACGGACCGTTTCAATGAATTTTGGTGGATTTTTCTTGGATTTTATTGGAATATTGGAATACAGGGTGGTCACTGACTGACTAGAAGCTCAATAGCTATTCCCCATGGCCTTGTCTTGAATCATGGATTGTCAATCAAATTCACCATAAATTGTGATCAACATCGTAGACTCGTGTTTATATTGTTCTGGACTTCTGAGACTTTTGAGTGGCCAACATTGACACGGCCGATCTTGTTGTGACCAGGGTCCTTACGGACCTGTTGCGCCGACTATATATTTATTTATTTTATTCTTCTTCAACGGGTAGTAGACTAGTCATTGGACAGCCACAAGTCCATAATCACCAGAGAAATCCTGGGGTCAGATTTTGTAAGGCGAAACTTCTGCTACTTCTGCAGCAAATCATTCGTGCACACGCAAACGTTTGAACGTTTCGCTTTACACAATCTGACCCCTGGTTTGACGAAAAAAATTAAACTCGAAAACGCTGTAAAAGAAGAGTCTACTGAAGTTAAAGTTGGATACGTAGTTCTGTTCACAATATTTGCAATCAAAAATGGTGGGAGAAAAATGCTGACTGCAGAAACAATGTAGGGAAGTTTTGCCAAATTTTATTTAAAGAGATTTTTTTAAAGACAGAAAATCGCGTACGCAAACCCTACACTTTGTAGGGAAAATTGTGTAGTTGAATCACAGTGTACCGAAAAATGATTTCTACATATACCTACCCCCCAACGGTGACGAACGCGAAGATCCCACTGTTAGGTACAACGAGCCATCCAACTAAGATGACTTTAGACGAAATATTCGTCAACTTGAACAAGCGCTAACCCCTCTAGATCACCTTGGGACTACTTCGTATAGAGAATGATGTGATGAATGTGAACCTGCTGAATGGAATCTCAGAATGGTTTGCACAGCTCAAAAGCCACCATTCGTAAAATCGCGAACAAGATCCATTCTGCCATATTGTGAACCCATAAAACCTAATTAGGGGATCCGGACCAGGCAGTCCAAATCGATACTCACCATATTTTCATCGTTTTCAAAGCGACTTTTGACAGCGTTTAAAGGACCAACACAATCGGAACCAAGTGTAGTTTTAAAATCCCTGTGAAGCATGGAGCCTTATGCAGACATACGGCCTCAATTATACTTATTGTACATTGTCTCTGTAAAGTTGATTCGACATCTGAGTAAGATGACGATGATGAAAGGTCGGCGCCTTGTCTAAATTCATTTTATACATCAAAGCTCTCGTTTAAGTCGCAACTGTCCTTGATGTCTAAAATGCATTCACACAAGGCGACGAAAACTAATTCTCGTCAATCCCAGGGATAGGTAGGTAGGGAAATATTTTACAGATAACCATCCTGATGCAATTTACAAGCAAACATCGCTTCTACTTATGGCTTTTTGTTACTTATCTTTCAATCTTGACAAGCCTCTCCCATGCTTGAAAACTCACTCCAGAGCCCCATGCACAAAAATACCTTTCAATTAGGCAGCTTTAGAGCCCTCAATTGGCAAACAAGTCGCGATCACCGAAAAATCATAGAGACGGACTTAGAGTAAAAGCTTGACTCCGTATAATAATTCTCCTTCATCTCAAACGTAAGTAACATATTTTACAGATAAGGTGCATGATGCAATTTGCAAACTTTGACAAGTCGAAGGACAAAAGTTAGTTGTGAAATTGTTATTGATCCCATTCCATTGATGCTTCTACTTAAAATCAAATAAAGTCCTCTGCCTCGTCTGATGTAGCGCACGCACGTATTCAATTTGAACTCCGAGCTCTATCATAATTTTCTGAGAATCTTTGCTCACTAGACAAATCAAACATTTCCCAATTCAAATTTACGCAATCCCCACAAGTAGTTACGCTCCCATCCTCGCCGTCCTCGACGATATCCATATACCCAACGTGATGCGGATGCGGTATGTTCGATATTTGTTCGTGCGTCATAGTAAAGCATGTGCCAGGCTTCACATCCACCCGAGGGCGTTCCAAAATTCCAGGGTAAACATTGTGTGTGAGGATTGTTTTGGAAGATTTTCTCGGTATATTTACCGAAAACAACACACAGAACCTCAAAACATGTAACCAGTCTGTTGGCTGATGTGCAGGCTGTATCTTTATCTGTATAAAGAAGGATTAGTTCTTGATGCATTGGCATTTGGATTTTGCAAATGCCCCTAAGAAACTGGGACTAGACACTTGACAGGGTTTTATTGTCCCTTAATCGACTAATAATATTCAATTGGGTGTTTAGATGCGAACATCATATCCTTGTGTAAATATTTGCCAGAATGCCAGTTCGCATAAAATCTTGCTAATTCCCATTTAGCTGTCGGTTGCTGTTTGCAGAAGGATTACAGGCTATGAAAAAGCCTTTTCCGTGACCTTTTCAATGGAGTCTCATTTTAAGGCTTAAGCTCATTTTAAATGAAGGGTGAAAGGGCGCTTTCGTGCGGGGGTGCAAAATCAGAGAGACAGACAGACGAAGCAAATGTAGTAAAAGTTTTAAGATCGAAGAAGTCACCTCCGTATTAATAATTCTCGGCCATCCCAGGCGTAGACAGGGAAATGTTTTACAGATAAGCATCGTGATTCAATTTACAAACAAAAATCACTTCTGTTTGTGGCTCTTTGTTGCTTGTCCTTCAAGCCTCTCCCATGCGTGATTACTCACTTCTGAGCCACATGTACAATTACTTCTCAATTGCAATCAGGATTATCGTAGGCAGCTTTCAATCATCAGGCAATTGGAGGGCTCTATCCAATTGGCAAACAAGTCGCGATTCACTTCAAACACATGCCATTGTAGGTTATGTCTTCCTCTTTCAAGATATATCCCTCTAAAGTTGGTTTAAAGGTTCCCCAGGCTTGAATATTGCTTTCAGTTTCTTAAAAGATTCCCCAGGCTTGAGTATTGCTTTCAATTCGCAAGAACGCGACCTATACCCCTCGAAGCTGATGGACTTGAACATTTTGGCGAGGTCTGAGTATATCGTTGAACATTTTGCAGAGCTATTGATTGTACCTCGTTTTTTAAAACCCTTTTCTACCTATAGGAGGCTATGATAAGTCGAAATGGCTGTCGACAAAATGCCCCACAGTTTGACCATTTAAAAGGTCCCATTTCCCCGTAGAATTGAACAAGTTTGGGCTTTTTATGAAGCGTAAGAGACTTCGAACGCTCAGTGGATTAGTGGTTAGTGTTTTGGACTACTTAGCGAGGGGTCGAGGTTCGAATCCCGCAAAAGCCCAAATTCCAACCTAGGATTTTTTTCCACTGCGCCACCTCTCGCGAACGTCCGACAAGCATCCGAGAGTATAACTGTCTTGAAAGACCTTCTCAAATAAGCCGTTTGAAGTCGGCATAAAATTGTAGATCCCTTCCGTTTGTTCCAAAAATGAATAACTCACAAAAAACGGTTGTGAGAAGCTAGGCCTAGGTTCCCTCCAGACCTGTTTCGCCAACTATTTTTTTTTTTTAAGAGACCTCGAACAACTATACTTAGAGCACGCGTCTAGCCCCTTTAAAGATAACCTGCTCCTGTATTAAGCTCTCAAGATTCTAATGTTAAGTTCTTCGTATATATGAGGTCTTTGCTACTAATTTTTAAGACTTTTGACAGGCATAATTCTTCGCCTGATTATCCGCCATGATCATCGCTGGAACTTACTGCAGAGCTCCAAGTAATATCTATCCATGGTGACGTTTTGTCCAAGGCGCCGATGGACGTGTAAATACCTGGTCGATGGTCGACTTTCATGGCCTAACACCGATGCGAGAACTTATAAGGTTTCTGACGGCCGGACTGTGGTAGTAGGTGATTGTTTTTTTTTTTTAGAGTCCATCAAAATTTTGTATGGAAGGTCTTAGAGATCGAAGAAGCGATCCTTTCTTCAGAACGGGACAAGCGCAGCTGATATGCAAGTTTCAGTGCACCCACCCTATACCCAATCATCTTTTCCAGATTTAAGAAAATTAAATTTAAAATTAACGTTTGTTGGGCCTAAGCTTAGGTCTTACTACCCTGGCTTGATGTTATAAAGTTTGAAAACTGGACTGCCTATAAACGCTGCCACTGAGCTTCGGATTTGAATCTTGTCCAATACTGGATCTCTTGAAAGGTTGGGAGAAACGCGGACGAAGAGCGAAGGCTCTAGTAGTTCGACGTCAAACTTCTTCACTGAATAGAGTGGATTCCCATGTATTGATCAGGCTACAGACATATTATCGTAGCAACCTCGATAACGTTTAGCTTCAGTCTTTTCCCGAGTGTGATTCTATGTTAAAGGCTATAGAAAAGGTTCCTCTTTGTCGGGTTTTCGTATTAAAATCGAGACTCCTCATAGCACCATTTCAGAGCTTCTTTGCTCTCTGTCGGCTCTTAAAATTCTTATATTGGCGAGCTCTGGCCTGCTGTGCAAATGGACTTTTAGGGTCTTAGATCGCTCACACTTTTTCTTGATTCCAAATTCAAAATTGAATCCAAAAGGGACATATGACTTTTTTCAATCAATCTCCTGCCAAGCATCTGAAAAAAACGCACAAGAAGTAGAAAAACCAAAAGACTACCTTTCTCTGTGCATGCTCGCCACTTTCACGAACCATCGCAAGCCATCGCAGAGTTTAATGGACTTAAGACACCCACATAGAGGCTCTTTGTTCCCGGAAGTTGTGTTTTCATAGCCTCTAAATATTCGCACCTTAATACTAAGTGCAAAGAGCTATCGTTTTTCAAACTTACCGAGCATATAGCACATGCTTTATGCTCCTCCCTTGGATTCTGCTTCTCTTAAGTATAGTTGCGGAGAAGCCTCCCCGACTTTATGACTTTTAACTCCCAAGCATCATTTGGCCTTCCTTATTTTAAGGCATTCGCATACCTCACAGCAAGGAAAACCTATTAACCCGCCACGCGTGACTTACATATCATATAGGCACCGATGAAGTTAAAAATTCATATACCTCCGCAAGGCATCTAAAAGGTGCTATAAATCGGAATTTTGATGAGATTTCCCTTCTATCCTCTAAGAAGCAGTTTTATTTCTTTTACGATCTGCCGATACCGAAGTTATGTACCGCAGGCTCTTTCTCGCAGGTGCGAATCCTTGCATGGGTTCCTACTAATGGCATCAGTATATTACAATGAGTTGGAAAATTGAAAATTTTATGATGGACTAGCTGTAGCAATTAAAATTTCCTTCCTCCATCTATGTCAGTGCGCCCTGCCACCATAAATGCGTGTGTGTGTGTGTTCTCCCCTGGTGTCGTTAAATCTATGCAAACAAAGTTCATAGATCCAGTTAAAAACGATTTCACTTTTACTTTAATTATCTGTCAGAGCATCATCAGCATGACCATCATCAAATCACTAGGAGCAAGAAAGTTTCGATTACTTGTTTTATCGGCGATAAAAATCGACTTCCATCCAAATTTACAATGCAGAAGCCTATATTTTTAAATTGCAAAACTTTTGCAATTTCCCACTCGGAAGAATTTCTGAAGTATGCCGACGCCGACATCGGGCGGATAATAATCAAAGAAGTTGCCTATGCAAATGCCGATAGCTTCGCATCGATTACAAGGCTATTATCCTTTTGCTACCCCCATTATTCTGATTTATTGGATCAATGTTTAAGTGGGCTGACAGAGATTAAATAAACAAGTTCAATTGAATTCAATCAGAGGAGGATACAACACGTGTGGGATGTTGCGGGGATGTGCCATTAATTTGGAACACAAACAAACCAGGCTTGTCCTTTTAGAATAATTTATTTTTTGAAAAGGATGATGTTTTTCGTTTTGAATCGACAAAATCTGTGTTGGTTTTTATGAAGTTCCTTGCCCAAATTAGAATAGGAGTCATTTTTAGGTATTCGGAGTTTGGTTACTAAAACTGAATGATGATTTCTTACCCGGCCCTGATGGCCTTCCTGCGATATTTCTTAAAAAGTTCTCCTCAATTCTTGCCCTCCCCAATTCACATATCTTTCGGCTTTCGCTTTCTCGAGGTGAATTCCCTCAGATATGGTAGTCGTCTTTCATAATAGAGATTCACAAAAAGGGACTAAAAAACGAAGTAAAAAATTACCGCCCATAGCTAAGATTTCACATATACACAAACTCCCAGAAAGCATTTTATACGAAACCCTAAGTGTCTAGTGTAAGTCTTTCATTTCCCCCACCCAGCACGGCTTTCTAAAAGGTAGATCAACCACCACTTACCTTGGTGAATTTATTTATCCTCTGCACTCATAGCCTTAGAAAGCGGTAATGAAGTTGACGTAATCACTACCGATTTCAGTAAGGCTTTTGATATGATATCCAAAATAAAACGGATATCCTCCTACTTAGTTAATTGCTTCGGCAGTGTTCGCTTCAGGTCTGTCCTATCGGTCCCCTTTATGGCCACCTCTGGTGTTCCACAAGGCAGTCATCTAGGTCCCCTTTTCTTTATCCGTGCCATTAACGATCTTGAAAAAGTCATTCAGCACTCATCCCTTTCTTTTTATGCTGAAGATGTTAAGCAGTCTCCTTCAGATAGATCTAGACAGTTTTTCCACCTGGTGCCTCGAGAACTGCTTAGAACTTAATGTCAATCTATCACCCTCTCACGTAAATTTAACAAGTCCTCTCCCAGAATCTATTCGCGACCTTGGCATACTTTGTGATAAGTAGCATAATTTTCGATCACATATTGACGAGATTATTCTCAAGGCTAACTCAGCACTTGGTTTCGTCAAAAGATGGTCCAAAGAATTCTGCAATCCATACGTCACCCGATCTCTATACATAACTTTTGTTCGTCCGCTCCTCGAATATGTTAGCCAAGTTTGGTCTCCTTTGAGACTCCTTCGGGGTCTATTTTGGAGCGATCCTCTTATCTTATCCCCCTACCAAGACCGTCTCAAACTCATTAACCTTAACACCCTCGAGGAGCGAAGGGACGTCGCAGACATTCTCTTCATTCACCGTCTCCTCTCAGGCTCCATCGATTGCGTATACCTTCACAACGCCATCTTCTTCAATACTAACCCTCGTAACCTACGATGCCCCGTCTCTTCTATTTGCCAAACCGCCGCAACGCGCATGGCTCTAACGAACCAATCTCCCGTATGTTGCTAAAAGTTGACTCAAAATTTATAATTTTCGATTTTAACCGCAGCACTCCCTCCCTTAAATTCGATCTCCTTCATCATCTTTAAGTCTTAGGTTTAAGTTCTTGTTTTAAAATTATTTTTTAGGTTTAAGTCTCTATTATAGCTTGTATTAAGCCTAAGTAGTCGCAGTGGCTTAGTGGTTAGTGTGTTGGACGAGGGGTACGAGGTTCGAGTCCCGCAAAAACTCAAGCTCCAACTTAGGGTTTTTTTTTCCATTGCGCCACCTCTCGCGAACGTCTGACAAACATCCGAGAGTATAACTGTCTTGAAAGAGTTTCTCAATTAGCCGTTTGGAGTCGGCATAAAATTGTAGATCCCTTCCATTCTAGGGTCCCTCCGGAGTCCGGACCTGTTGCGCCAAACTATTTATTTATTTATTTTATTAAGCCTAATAAACTGGTGAAAACCTCTTTTATTATTTTGGATGTGTTATTTAATTTTTGAGCGAACAAATATCGGTTGGTAACACTGTGTATGAAAAGCGAGGGCATTGGATAATTACTGGTAATTAGCATTTTTAGCAGATACTTATACCTATATCACTAGGTGACATTCCAAACACAGTTTGACAGACACCAAACTGTTGGCAAGTTAGAGAGTGTGGATCTGAAAGGATGAATTCGGTTTCGACCAGGGTTGCCAGAATTTAGTTCGCTTTAAGCGCCCAAACCTTTAAAAAATGTAGCCCAATATCGTTGCTCAGAAAGAAGTCCAAAAATCGTTGAAAATTTTGGTATTTTTCAGACTTATTCTCACTGCGGTTTTTTTTTTTTTTACTTTTTTTTCTGCTATTGGCTTTTGTAGCTTGTGTCAAACCAAAAGGCCTGCAAAATGAATTTGTATCCGTGCAACTTGAATGACTGTTCGATGTCACTTGACCGCAAGAGTGCTGCCAAGTTTTAAAAGTGCGGGTTTGTTCGAAAATATTTCTTTTTTCAGTTTTGTGAAAGAATAAAACAAACAAAATTAACACACAATTTGTAAAACGATATGTAGCCCAAAATTGTGTTGGGCGCTCATGGAAGAAACTTCTATCGTTTTTTAAGTAAAAAGATAGCCCAAAATATGACAAACCGACCAATCTGGCAACCGTGGTTAAGACCCTTGCCACGTTAATGATAAAAAAATATGGTCGCCTCGCTCCGAGTTGTAGTTTGACTGCATTGGCGTAATCCAGCTTAAGTCAAAGTGCTATTCAGTTAAAATTGTATATGTCCTTACAAAAAGTGTATTAGTGGCTGACTGAAATTAAGTGGACTTTCGTCTGTGTGTGACACTAGCTTAAGCTGACATAAGTTATCATAAATTACGGTTGATTCGTAAGAGTTCTCATTCAGATGGTTGGATATTTTACTAAACAAATCGTTACCAGAATTTGCTCCAGAAAATCATCCCACTTTTGACACCTCGTTTGTAAAGACAAGTTTGTGTTAAAATCCCCCTCAATAACGTAAAACATTTTCTGCTACTCAAATTTAAACAAAAGCTCTTCAACTTCTTTTGAAGGAAGATGTTAAGTCTCAAAGATTTACGATTTTCCCATCGCCACCATAACACTCGGGGTACACATTCATTAGTGGATTATCCTGATTTAATGAACTCGCCATCATGCATTAATAACAAAGTTTTGTTCCACAACTTCCCGCACCGTTAACCATCTATACCCACACAAACACACACACTCATAGACCAATTTCCAATGTTCGCTCTGGTCATATGGATAAACGGAGAAAAAACCTCAAAGTAAATCTGCGATAATTTACGACCTGCAGGATAAGTGTCTCCTAAGTGTGAATAACGTGTTTTATTAGCATGTCCTTAACCGAATCGTATATATCTTCTTCGGCCATATAATTCTCATGATTTCTTTATTTTCCTCAAAGTATCTATATATACCTAAGACCTAACCCTCCTCAACATTTAAGATGATTACCATGCCACGTTCTGTATATGCTCAGGTAAATTGGCCTTGGTTTGGGGACTGTCTCACTTCGGCTTTAATTTCTTAATTGCTCCCTGGGTACCGTCCCAAGATAAACTTGTATGCGAACGAAATGCCATGCGGCGGTATTGAGAGAGCAAAAGACAGAAGGAATCCGTGGCATTCCCTAGTGAAGATGGTGCACAGTAGCACTATACATATATCTACTGCTACTGCCGCAGACTTAAGAAGATTACGGCCCTTTAACAAGGCGTCATGCCATAGACCGTCACCGTCACCGGCCGAAATGAAGCAATTACAATGGTCCGCGAGCATATCGCGAGGATTATTCGTATTCCTCCATGGTGTACTCACGGATGGGTAGTAATTTTAAAATTATTTTTTAATGTCCCTATAATGGAGACATAGGTACAGAGAAGCTGTGGGCCAGCGATCAGCAGTTTAAGACACGAAAGGAAATCGGGCCTAATTCAATTGATAGCGTTTCAAACATTTCCTGCCTCGCACGTTTGGCCATAAATCTTGGGGGAAATTATTTTTATCTCACAATACTTCCTGGCTGAATGGGTTTCGGTTTCGGTTTCGGTTTCGGTTTCAGTTTCAGTTTTGGGTGTTGTCCTTATCCTCCATTTAGCGGAGATTCAATAATGTTGACCTCATTATGGAGGGCAATGACTGAAGATGATTGTCCATTGTAGTGAAAGCTTGAAGGGATAGCACAGCACCATGGCTAATCGCCCCTTCGAACAATTATTTACAGATTTTGATGGTCAGGATGATAATTAGCAACACTGTTACAACGTTACAATACAAGTGACACAGCGAGAGGAAGAAAGAAAGAGAGAGAGAGACAGATAGCTTTGAGTTGAATTCGTTGCCAGTTGCCACCTAATCGAATTGCTTCCGAGAACCAGAACGTGTGGGACTCTGATGAGGTGCTTAATGCGGTGTAAAACGGAGATGCAATTGCTGTGAATGTGATGTGGTTGTAATTATGGTAGATATAAAGGTAGTTGGGTCCTTGGGATAGATTTTTGTGTACGAGTGCTCTAGTGCGATGTTAGTCCGTGTGGACAATTAAAAAGGGGAACGTAAGTGGGTTATTTTCAGAGTTAGGAGTCTTATTGACTGCTGGGGATTAGGGTCTATATTTAGGGGGATGTCAGTGTTAATTTGAGGGGCGGCAGCCGAATGGAAAATTATGGCGACCACCTGAAGCGAGTCAGTCGTTCAACAGAATAAAATTTAAACACTCACTCAATTTCTTCCTTTTTTTCAGGCGTTTCTTCTGGGGATCGAAATTCTGGAAAGAGTCAAAATTCTTCTTTCAAAATTATTGTTTTCTTAATTCTGCAAGCAAATAAAAAAAGTTTTGGAAAATATTAAAAAGCGCGCAATTTAAAAAAACGCGTCAAAAAATCGTCAAAAAACAAGTTAAAAATGGGTGAATGTGCCATGTGCCAAAAAACGCGTGAAAAAAAAGTGTGAAAAAATGTGTGAAAAACGCGACAAAAAATGCGTCAAACAACTCTTCAAAAATGCGTCAAGAAACGCGTGAAATACGCGAGAAAAAAATCGTCAAAAAACGAGTGAAAATAGGCGTGAAAAACCGCATCAAACATCGCGTGAAAAAACGCGAGAAAACATGCGACAAAAAATAATCGTCAAGAAACGCGTTGAAAATGCGTGAAAAACGCGTCAAAAAACGCGTTAAAAATGGGTGAAAATACGCTGAGAAAAAATGCGTCAAAAACTCTTCAAAAACGCGTCAAAAAATGCATGAAAATTCGCGTGAAAAATGAGAGAAAAAACGTCTTAAAAGTGCATCAAAAAAACGCGTAAAAAAGTGTGAAAAAATGCGTGAAAAAACGGGTCAAAAAATGCGTGAAAATACGCTTGAAAAACGCGAGAAAAAATGCGTCAAACAATTCTTCAAAAACGCGTGAAATACGCGAGAAAAACGCGAGAATAAAGCGTCAAAAACGCGACTAAAAACGCCTTAAGCCCCTCGTCAGAAAACTCTTAAAAAACGCGTCAAAAAATGCGTGAAAAAACGCTTTTTTGCAGAATTTAGAAAAGCAGAGAGAAACAGAATTTTTAAAGTAGAATTTATCACAAAGAGTTTTGAACCATCTAGAATTTTGACACCCATCAAAATTTGATGGCATTAAAGCAGTCAAATCAACGGGTTTATCTGAAATGCGCGGCAAGAGTTATGGGACGATCGTGTTAACTTCTAATCAGTCTGTGATGAGGAAATAGCCCGTGATTTCTTTTGACAAATGCGCAAATTTATTTCATAATTACGGAATTCACGTCAATGCCCACTTATCACGTTCACTGAATCCCAAATTAGCTCTGCCAACAAGGTGGTTTATATTCTTGGGTACCCTACCTAATGACAACCAATTTGTCATTAACAGCGCCGCACTCACAAGAGTTCAACACGGCCAAAAGTATCTCTAATGAAGTCATTTATCTCCAAGTACCAAGTACCCAAAGTATATATATTCCATAGGCAGACACACATGTGTGTTGCTTTGTTTGGGCGGCAGTTAGATTGGTTTTGGTATCTCCGCCAACAACAGGAGGTATAGAGGTATGTTGGCGAGACTGTCACACGTCATACCATATAATGGTAGTCTGAAAAATGAGTTAGATAGCGACGTTGGTGTTGCATCTATCAGTGGTGTGGGGTCAGGCATTTGAGCTTCACAACGAAAAGACTAGATGAACGGGAGCCCATCATTATAGGGGCAACGCGAATCTCTGCTCGTCAGTGGCAATGACTCAACGCATATCCAAGTGACTAACCACGGTAATTGCACGCTTCTACCAACTGCCTACCAATTTCGTTCGATTTTGCTGCTTGAATTCCTTTCGTACAGCGGAGATGCTCGCCGCGCATCGTTCTTGTGTCAAAAAGTTGCTTGCAAAACCAACACCAACAATCAGCCGTCGTCGTCGTCCGTAGAGGGGAGCCAACACGTAGTTGCAAACCATTTATATCAGTTACCAAGTTTGGTAATTACAATTCAAACTTGTTGGCAAGTTAATTGTCTAATGACCGGGTAAATGAACCAATCACGAGCGTTAATGCCAATCAAATGAGCAGCATACTCGTATCGACGTGCATTCAGGTTGTCTCAGTCTCAGCCGCCACATAGAGACTTCTAAGGCACTGCGCAGTCTGGACGGGACCCTATGTGCGCGCTCAACTGGTCGGTCGCTGGAGAAATTAAATTCGTGTCCGGTTACAAGGGTTTCAGTGCGAAAACCCAAGTAAACGCAAAGAGTATCAATTATCTGCCATCAGACCTAAGTCAGGCTGAGTCCACCTTCCGGCATTGTGTTTGTGTTCCCCTGCGTGCTTATGTTGGCTAACGCGCATTTAAAATTACTCAATCAAATTGTAATCCTGGACGATAGGGACAGTCCTATGATGTGCTGGGTATATAGGCATGTAGCTTGGGGCGATATTTTGGATGCACGCCGTAGAATGTTATAAATTGTAGGGCTCACTTAGCCTCCACCAGATTGGCAACTGCTTCTTTCTAAGTTCCGTCGCCTAAGGTTGGCTTAAGGTCGATGGGTATAATCGTTAACTTGGTGATGATATTCTTGTAGAGAAGGTGTGTCCTGCATTAAATCAAATGATACAGACCCGCAAAAACCTAACCATAGAAAAGAGGTTGCCTCCTTGTGAATGTGACTTCGAGCTGGTTATACGCGCATACCAATCACCAGCGTATTTTGACGAAACGACGAAAATGCAAAACTAAAGTGGGTTGTTATTGGACCGAGAGACTTTTGCTGTCAAAACAGCAATGGATATCTGTTTACCCACCCTCAGCGAGAGCTTATCAAGCAGATGTTAGCCTTGATGCAGGTCGTCAATAAGAGGTTCAGTAAAGAGTCAAAGGTTGAAAGACGATACCTGGAAAGTCTGCTACTCGCAACAAATCCGCACTCAAACTGACGCTTTTCTCTGCAGCTGTTACCGCAGGTTTTCCCTTTCCATTCAATCTAACCACACTTTTCTTAGATGGCGGTAAAATCCGCCTTGCAGACTAGCGCTTATAAACAAAAGTTGATCAGCAGCTTGTGGGCCGTTTAAGGTCTGATTACTTCTGAGTCGAATGTCTTTGTCCATTATCATCATCGAAGACCCTTGGATGCTTGGGTAACTAAGGTGTTTTCCCTCGCAGAAGCTCCAAACTAAAGGCCCTGTCCTTTTGCCTCAGCTTTAGGCCCACAAGCCGGACATTCCGAAGTCAGTAACCCACTTCGTGGATGTGAGAGCTGATGCCTTTCGCTTAGTGTGCGTCCGATACCATCTCATTTTCAGAGCTCTGACTATTCCTCAAAAATCACTGGCCCTAGTCCCAAATATTTTGAGTAGCGGACTGTCCTTCTGACAATTGACGGCACCGTTGATACGAGCTTCATGCTGATTGATATTAGACTTCAGGGATCACTTCAGCCAATTAATACAGACATAAGATCGAGTCCGAATAGGCAAGACCCACCGCCGCCTTTTTTCCTCGCGGTACTGCCGTCAAGCTTTGCATCGCGCGGGGTTTTAACCAGAAGGAATCTGACATAACTGCTCCGTAAATACAGCACTACCTTGTTCAAGACTTTCCCTCCGATAAAAAAAAAAGACCAGAACGCGGGGGATATAGGACAGTTCCGACTATTCCTACAACACTCCAGTAAAAGGTAAAAGGATGTCGTCCTTATGTGCTTCCACCAACTCCAGAGCAGACCCTTGCGTTACAACCTTTGACGCTAGTTGGGCATAGGTACCTAAAAAAAGAGCTTAAAACGACTGCATAGTTGCAAGTTCGGCTAAGAGATGAACATTTTTGAGACAGATTTGGAATGGGTTGGGCCTAAGTTTTACCTCAATATATGAAATGGTTAAGTTAAGTTAAGTTGGTTTTAACCAGGGTTAAGTCTTCAAGATTGTGAAACTTTTTTCTGTGATATTTTGTATAACTTCCATTTGACTTTTTTTTTTAATAGATATATCTGACAATCTGAAGACAGGTTGCTTATGTTTTTTTCTCATTTTAGGCTAAAACAGAATATTGCTGAACAAGTGAATATGGTGAGGTGGTCAATAACTTTACTCACCGTAGCTTGACTCTGACTCCCAACATCACCTACAGTAAACTGCCTACTTTAATGAGCATTCTTCAATAATATAAAACAGAATCTGCGTGAATAACCGTAGACCGTACTGTGCTTGAGCTTGACTCTTCTAAGACTCACAGTCACACCGAGCCAGGTAGGTACTTTTGCCAAGATTTTGGACCCGCTAACCATTCTGAAAATTTTATAGTCCATCAGATAGGTTCATTAAATTGCAGCTACATACGAGTTATAATCACAAACATCTAAGAAAAATCCGAAAACTTCCACCTAATAGGCCAGTTTATATCACTTAATTAAAAAAACTGCATACTTTCGGGCGTATTTCTACCATTTTCCGAAGAAGTGTCCCGGGCAAGCACCTACTTTACTTTGCTGATATAGATACGTCATTAAAAAACCTTAATACCTGTCTAATATCGAACAAAACTAATTTATCCATCAGAAAAATCGGAAAAGTAAAATAGGAACGTCAAAAGAAAAGTATAGGTTGGGTGGTAAAAATTCTGGAAGGGTCAAAAAGGAAGCGGGTCGAAATTCTGCTTCAAAAGTCTGTATTTACAGATAAAAATTCAGCTTTTCAAATTTGAAGTAATAAAATCCAGCTTATTCTAATTTTTTCCAGCTAACAAATGTAAAAAAAAAAATATTTTCGAAGCTATATAAATTAAATTTCATTTGTATAAAATTTAAATGAAAAACAAAAACCAAAAGAAGCAATAAAAATGAAATTAAATATTGAAAAGGAAAAGTCTTTTAAAAAATGGGAAATTTAATTTAAAAAACATTTCCCAAACCGATTTTAATGTTTGCAGAGAAACTATTACCGAAATTTTGTAAGGACGAATTTTGTAAAGCAGTATTTTGCCAGGCAGATTTGCGACCCGCTCCGGAAAAGTACAAACGCTCAGACGACAGACGGAAAATGTTTCTCTGCCCTCATTATGCGTTCATTTAAAAACTCATTAACTCAACACCTCATCCGTTGGTCTTTTAATTTCACTGACAAGATTTAAATTAAAGATCCCATTCAGATGCGTAGGATACTTCCCCCAGTAGGATGTGCGGCATGTTACCTCCCCCTGGATATTTTTAGTTCATTAAAGTCGGAAATGTTCTCATTACTTTTCAAATGGGTTTTGAAAAATATTTACGGCCTGAATTCGGAAAGCTGGAAAAAATCATTACAAAGGGTGACTGAAGAGAAAATCACTTAAACGTCTATAAATAGGGTGCTATGGGATTTATCGGCGTACATCACATCCCGAATATTCCATCCAATAAATTCACACAAAAAATAAATCGACTTTGATATTTCCAAGTTAATGCATCTGTGAGATTTTGAAACTATTTTTGGTTTAATTCCGATTGAGTCTTCTTCTGTTAGGGAGACCGCACTTTATGCCGCCTCTAATGAATAAGGGAGGTGTGAGTGCATCTGTGTATATCTTTAGCTTGCATTAAGCAATAGAGACTTCTAAGGCAAATTTATTGAAGCTATTTCGAAAGTCCATTACAAGCTGCTGGGTTAGTTTATGCTGTGGGTTGTGGGTTATGAAAATCGTACTTAAGCTGAGTAGATGGGAGCGGCACATGGTGTAGGTCTTCTGGAAAAATGTAACACTACTTGAAAGCCTATCTGTAGTGGGAAGTGGGTATAGTTTCGTAAAAGCCTATGGGCGTTTTATATCATTCAGCACCATTCATCAGAGTCTAGAACGAATAGATGGATGGATGGCACTCAAAACTCATGACGTTGGTTGTCATCTTTAACAAGGTTAATATCTTTTGCAGAACATCCTGGTGCATCTATCGAGGCAAGATGTCTGAGTACACACGTTATATACCTCTAGCTAAAGGCGACTGAAGCATATGCAAGCTCATCCACTCTAAGGTGGTCACAAACTAACAAGAACAACTATGAAATTTGTATTCGCAACAAGAACCCGGAACTCCATTATCGGCATCATCAAATTTTAGAACAGCCTTACGTACATCAAACTTAAGAGCCACCGTTGGAGAAAATCAATCTTCTATAGGCTCCCGGTTTGAGGGAAATTATTCCCATACACAGACACGCTCGTAATGGCTAATAAATACATCACTGGGCTGACAAGTGACAAGCTGACAAGCTGACAAGCGCAAATGTCTTGCAACTGATTCGCCTTAATAGTCCTGCAACAAAGCAGCTCAGCAACTAGTCCTGATTTGCACCAGTCAACTAATTGCAACGATGATAGGAAATTAGCTTTTCAATCAATCGCCAGTGGCGGCCGGGCTTCATCAAGCTCCTTGTGCTCGTAAAATGTGTCCGCATCATTAAAATCTCATCTATCGTAATAAAGTATCTTCTCGTTCTCAGCGATAGAAAGACAAAGAGAGCGAGACAGAGAGAGTCCACAGAAACAGATTCCGAACTTCCGTTTATATAGGGCCAGGCCACGCCAACTATACCCAGGTGAAGCGCACTCTCCTCTGGGGTAACATCAATCATTCCCGAAGCGACAGTCTCTGAGTTCAACAAGCTTCGCTCAGCCGTGCGTCAATTAGCCACATGCATCAGCATAAAATATTGCAAATCAGCGATCGAACACGACTGATATGGTCCTTGCCCGAATGAGATTCCTTTCATCTTTCCTCGCTTACTAATTAACTTTTCTAACGTCCTGCGGTGTAGTAGTTGCATGTAGACGCGTCTGTGCCTTGCGCATGGGAGGCAACACTTCGTTACAACGATGAAAGTGTGTTTAATTGAATTGGACGTTTTTTTTTCCCCGATTGCCATTTGGATGATAGACGTCGCTGTTGTTGTTGTTGCTGTCGTATATAGGCTTTGACAACTCATATCCAATTGATCTCGTTCGGCCGAGAATTTTGATTACCGTCGAAGAATGGGAGCACTTTGGTAGACTGGGCAGTAAATTCCTATTCCCATGGAACATGTGCGCAGCTGGAAGGAGTTATTTATGCGATGGCAGTGTGTAAGCCACATCCACATCGTATCCGTCCTACGGGTAGTTTTACCTCTGGGAAAACAAGATTTCATCGTATCTTCAATAGTTCAATTATGCGGAACTCCTCTTTGGATAAAAGTGGAGATGGAGCTGGGAGCTCCATCAGTATTTGCATATAAATCTTGTACTGGACGGTATACGTGTTGCACCGTAGGGACATTTTGAAGCAAGGTGGTAGATGGATATACCTATGCATCTATCTATAGCGAAGGTGTTTGAGGGATAATCGGCCATGCAGAGATAGGTGTTGAACATTTTGCAGGGAGTGGAAGACTACTTTTGAAATATTTTAAAGCTGGGAGTCCAATGCTGCATTTAAAGAGAAATGGTTATAAGTCCTTCGTACCGCCAAGCTAGATTTAGCCAGCTTTATAAGGGCTTAAGTTTGGCTTAAGTGTGTCTTTCTAGACAGCCACCTTACCTAACCTAACCTCACCTAAGGGCAGCTTACTGTCGGATGTTGGTCAGCTGTTCGCTATAAGAACTGGCTGCGCCGTTCTATAGTCGAGCATACTAACCAATGCGCCAACTTAATGAGCCAAATTTCTCCGGTCTTCAAGAGGGAATTATGCTTTAACCTTCGAGCCAAAAACTACTAGTCAAACTGTCGAAATCCAAACGAATTGTCCTAGTGTTTCATTGGTTAGACTCCCCAGCGGATAATATTCAAAGGCCCCAGCGATAAACTGCAAATTTTAAACGTCAGATGCGCGTCCAAAAAACGCACAGTATCGAAATGTCATCAATGTCTCGAAAGCTATAGGTCTTTTGCTGTGACTTTTAGTAAGAAAAAAATAAATAAACGGTCGGCGCAACAGGTTTGTGACAGTTTTTTTTTTCGCGACGAATGGAAGGGCGCTACAATTTTGAACAAAATCTAAACGGATGAATTGGGAAGCTTTTCAAAGACAGACAACTCCTCCGATGTTTGTCAGACTCAGACGTGTGCAAAAGTTGGAGCTATGGGAAAAAACTCTATGGGTGCATTTTGAGTTTTGTTTTTTGTCGGGATCGAACCTGGGACCCCTCGCTCAAAAATCCACCAAACGCCACTATATTAACTGTGAGTACTTTTTGTATTTTCAACGCTTCCCACTTCCGCTTGTCCTTAAACTCCTCAGAAATTAAAAAAAAAAAAAAAAAAAATAAAGTGCATGACTGGATCGCGGAAAACTTTCTCAGTGCGTGAGACAAATTGAATTTGGAATTGCTGATAATTCTGGGCGTGTTGTCGTACTCAGTATAAGAAGTTAGTCATCAAATATTTTAACATTTAGCGGCCCTTTTCTAGTTAAATCAGTTTCACATCGAATTTAGAATATTTGTATTTGTAAGTTTACGAGATCCTACAAGAACCCAAATTCCAACCTATAGGGTTTTTTCCACTGCGCCACCTTTCGGGAATGTATGACAAACATCCGAGAGTGTAACTATTTTGAAAGAGCCTCTCAATTAGCCGTTTGGAGTCGGCATAAAATTGTAGATCCTTTCCATTTGTTCCAAGAACAAAAAACTTACACAAAACGAATGGTTGTGAAAAGCTAGGCCTAGGGTCCCTCCGGACTTGTTGTGCCAAATATTTATTACTTTTATTTTATTTTTTATTAAGTTTACTAGATGGTTTTAGTTTTTACACGCTTGTATTAAGCAATTAAATTAAATTAAATGAAATTAAATTAGCGTAAGCTTTAGGACTGGTTAAATCAGAGAAGACGCAGGTGGTTATCGACCTACCTTTGGAATTAGACAAACAAATTCGACTTAAGTGGGTTACGTACAGCTTCCAAATATACAAAGATGGTCTCTTGTAGGATGGGGCTAGCAAAGTTGACTTAGATCTTCACTTTTAGACAAGCGATAACTAAGGGTGGGCCATCTTTAGTGATTTATTTTTAAATCATGAGTTATTTCGACACTGTTTCCCGCTCGAAATCTTGACAGAAAGTCAGTTATATACCTCCGCGGAATGATATGTGTCGCTTTACGCTTTAAGAACGTTGGGGAATATTGGAAACTTGTTCCCAAACTGAGTGCTGTGTAGCCCAAACAGTGCGTTCTTTAAAAATTAATTTTGGCCGAAATGAAGCAACCATCGCGGCTGTTGTACGCAAGTTTATGCAAAAAGTTCGGAAGACTGGTATGCTAGAGGACAACAGTCATGGTCCCCGTCGTCACCAGAGAGTGACAGTTTCGTGCGGATTGTAGAGTGGTGGCATCATTGGACCATTTTTCTTCATAAATTAAACTGGGAACAACGTGGGTTTGGGTCAACGGTGATCGTTATACAGAGCCATGTTAACCGACTTTTTTTTTTACTGAAATTGCAGACATAGATATCAATTTGGCTTTAAGTACTTCTATAGTATATATTTCGGGGAACTAAGCCCTGACCACTTAAAGACCTTTTCACCAATAAACATGAAACGTCATATACGTACTCGTAGTTAACAGAACACTTAATAGGCGCAAAGACTTCAAACTGTGAAACTAAAGGGTCTTCCAATAAGAGGTGTTATTTTGGTATTCAAAGAAAAATATCATTTTTTGAGACAAATGATCGGATGTTTATTTCGTAATAAAGACAAAGGTATGCCGTTAATAATGAAAAACAACATCAGTCAAATGGCCACCATGAGCACGCATACAGGACCATATCCTTTCACAATAACACCTCTTATTGAATAACATTTAAGCTTTCTTGAGACATGTTTCTGACGAACCGCAGGTATGGTTACAAAGGAGTTTTTGATGGAAAAAAGTGTCCTCTATCACCACAAGGGGAACTAAAAGGTCAACTTCAGATGTGTAGAAGAGGATTTTCTAGAACTTAAACTTACAACAGTTCGAGGTTATAAGAACCATCAGCATTTCTAAACCCTTTTTCTACGTTAAAGCTTCGTATTCAAAAAGGTGACAAAATACAGCATTTTATTCTCGTTGTTGAACATACTAAAGAGCCTGGCTAAAGTCCACCTTTGTTGAATATAGTTGGAGGCCTCACACTCGAAAATAAATGAACGATTGCAACCGTGCCAATATACCCCCCACGAAATATTTATTACAGTCTGTCGAATAATTAATAATTAATGCTGCAATGTTGGTCAACATGAATATGAAATTGCCGGGAAATATTTAAAGTACTGGCAGTGTACAACAATAAATACATGAGTACACCAATGCATCCCCCCAACGACCGGACCGTTCAAAAGAAGTCAAATAAATCAAAATGTGTATACCCTGTGCATGAGGCAAAGCAGATGTTTTCGGTCCTGCTGCACCTTTGCTCTTTCAAAAAAAAGATAAAACAAAGCTGCACGATGCACCTTGAAAGTGGCCAAAAGCATTTAACATTTAACAACCGTGAATGATGGTTATTCTTCTTTTCAAGGTGTGTGCGCTGAAATTGTACCCAAAGGCAACAGCTATAGTAAGCAGATGTGATGAAGGAAAAACTTTCCCACTCACCTTAAAGTGTGCATTTCGATGAGCAATTTTCAATTTCAAGTTGGCAAAGTTATCACAATTTAATATTTCACAGTTCAAACGATGGCTGCATGAACACCCCCGCAAATGGTCGATAAATCTTGCCCATAGGTGTGCAACAACAAGCATGACATTTCATACAATACGCATATATCTTCATGAAAGGCATACCACTGCTAGTGAGTTGAATTCCAAGGAAATTGTGTTACGATGATGTATGTCGTCTAGATTCGACCCTAAAAGGACACATTGCTGAGATCCCTCACATACCTCACATTCTGCATATGCTGTGATTTATAAACATTAAGTTCGAGAACATCTTGCCAAAAATTAACCCACATTGATCGAAAAATAAGTGAAGTCGTATCATTTATGGGAGCTAGGTATGTGCGTTGTATCCAAGACGTATAAAAAAAAAGGTCAAATATCCTTGCAGAAACTGGAAAAGAAGGCAGAAAGCTTATTTGTGTATTCTTGTAACAACAACGTAAGAGTATTTATCGATTTTCTAGAATGGAATAAACTGCAGGGACATCGGAATATACACATACACACATATGGCTAGCAAGCAACCCCATTAATTTCAAACAGGGTATTGTCAGGTGAAAAGGAATGAGCGACTATAAATGCCATGAAGTCAGTCGTTGCTAAATTGAGGACAATCAAATGAGGCAAGGATGGAGAGGAAATCTTAGCCGCCAATCGAAGCAGTGAGTATCCTTTTGGGTCTTCCGATTGCAAAATTAAGTCTCACTCACAATGGGTAATTTTTCCATATAAAGTTACCCATTGTGGCCTACAAAATATTTAGCGTGAAGCTTAAAATTGGTTATTATTAAGGCACAGTGAATTTAGTGAATTTTCTAGGGAAAAATGAATTCATTATTTAATTTTGGTACTTCGTCCTTTCTGCGAAACTTCACCTTTCATTTGGTTCATATTTGATGAAAATGTCCTTGGAAAGAACCCAGTAATCGGTACGATAAGAAACTTGGCCTATAAATAAAAGGATATGTTCGTTTGTACAGGATATACGCAAAAACCAATCGATAGATGCCGCTGAAAATTTAACATTTTGTTCCAGTTGGCGTTGGTAGGGCTAAGAGTGTGACTTGTAGAAATTGCGATAGGTGGCGCTGTTAATTTTACTGTATTAAGCTTTTAGTGCATCAAATAGATATGGCTACTTTAATTTTGAGAAACGCTGAACGGATTTCGTTGCGGTTTTCGCTGTTCTGATCTTCGTATCTTCAATTGTGATATTTAAAATATCTCTGTCGCTTAAGGGGGCTAAGTCTTCAAGGTCTAAGGTCCGTTTTCTAATTCTGCTCATAGCGATTTAAGTTCCACTTAAGATCTTATGTGACAGTTTATGACATAGAAAAAGTAGCCCATAAGGTAGGTATTAAAGTAGAACTTAAATCGCTATGAGTAGTATCAGTAAATTGGTAAAAAATGGAGAAAAATTAAATTTATTTTTTGCCCGACTGGACAGAGGGAGGGTTATGTGTTTCGCGCGTATCCTATGTACGTTCCTACGTGACGCCCTGTAGCCCAAACGGCTCGACCGATTTTGAAGAGTGAGGTGTCTCTAAATTGGTATTCTTTCCCGGAGTGTCAGGGGCTAAACAAATATATATAACAATATAAATTAAAAAAAAAAACGAAATCAAAAAGAGTCTTGTTTTAATCTTTTTAAATCTGTTTTACAGACAGTCGGGTTTGATTGATTGCATTTTCTTAGGCCTACAGCTTTTTGACTTAAGAGATCTTCACGGGCTCATTATTTCTGGGCCTTCGTGGTGGATAGTAGCCCCCACTTACTAGCCATTCCTTGTTGAAAGAAAAACATTTTCAAACTTAGCCTCAAATCTGTTCTCAAAAATGTACGTCCATATGGCAACACCTTCCACCCGCAGGCTTACTTTGTCCAAATTTACTAGCGCAACCCCCATTGTTCAGATCGAGACTAAAACTTTCAAGCAAAAGTAAAACATCATTCGGCCCCTCCTATAAGTGCGACAAAAGGAAAACTCAATTTGCCCCCATTCCAACATTAATCCAACATCCAACCCCCATCGATTTTCAACTTCGTAGAAACTTCGTTTTTTTTTTCTTCCTTTTTCTTTTGTCCTTTATACTGCGTTGAAGGCTGACAACACAATTACCACCACACCGGCTCCGGTTTATGTCTATTTTTGGTTAACAGGCAATGCGTACAATATTCGCAGACTGATTCTAATTTCAAGGGTGTATCCTGTACCACTGTACATATATAATACCTACACATTCACCTTAGCATTGCGGATCCAAGCTGTCTGTGAAGTTGTCCTATTGTTATGCCGAGCACGTACAATCCAGGAACAGGCCACACAAACTTTCACTTCCTGGCAAATTTTTGCAACAACAAGGATATATTGCACGCTATATAACTTGCACAAGTTTCTGTATACTAATACAGCGATATGAATGTGACTCCGTCACGGAATAAGGGTCGTCGGACGACACACGACAGTATTTGCCGGGTTGAAACGTGGCATCAGAATGTGGTTCAATTGGATTGGATTTTGGGCTGAGGAGCCAGAGGATTTGCTGTCGTTCTACACGGCCATTTGCTGCACTGAGTGTCAGGTAGGTGCGATAATTGGACTTTGAAAAGCGCTGTTGATACGAAATTTATCGACGTAGATAGGACTCTACTTTTTCTCAACTTGACGCATATAGGGGGGTTTTTGCCGTTTGGTTGTGAAGGGGTCTCCTTTCCCGGGGGTATCTTCCACTTTTGTCGTTGTCAGTGATGGATTGAGATTGAGATTGAGACTGTTTCCTGTTTCCGTCTTTAATTTTATTTTGCAGCGAATGTTGGCATGTGGTAGCTGTTCGAGGTGGAGATTCATTGGAAATGAAACTGAAAACATATTTTTTTTAAAGAGGTAGTACCTACTGCTGTCTGTAAGCCCTCCACTCTTGGCAATATACTTTGCACTTAAATCGGAAGCTAAAGTGATTATCTACGTCCAGCGATAGAAATAATTTTTCTAAATTTTTCGAAATCACAATGGCAACATTTTCCATACAAAACTGCATATTGTGACCTACAAAATAAGTCCATGAAGTGAAGGTTAAAAATGATCATTGTAAGGCCCGTTGACTTTGAATACTTTACATCACCGCCGCGCCGTCTTGTCTAAGGATCAGTGGGGAATGGGGCACTGCGTGCCTAAAAATGCGCTTTTAAGTTTACCCAGACTTGAATAAGATTTTAGAACTTTAGACGCCTATACGAGCATCGATACAAAATTTATATAGGTAAAGGAGACAAGACACGGCGCCTTGAAGCGAACTCAGGCTAATTGGCTTTAATACCTGATCAAGCATTACGTTAAATAGGGGACCCCGTATCGATCTACATTTGGCATTTTCATAGAACTCCAGATGTCCGAATGTTTGAAGCTACATACCATAATGCTGACTTAACACCCCTTTAAGGGCCCTTGTTTGTATGGCCTATAAATTTTGAAAGAAATCGAACGATTTTGCTCAAAATCTAACAGTTTGCTGTTCATAGTCTTGGCAATGTTACGATATAGATTTAAATGAAATCCGATAGGTGGCGCTATTTTTTCTTTGTGTTTTCCGTATTTAAGTGCGTCTTTTTGTATGACCGCGGTAGTTTTGAGAACGATGGAACGGGTTTGGGTGCGGTTTTCACTATGTTCATTCATCTGTATTTGTCTGGGATGGTCATACGCATAGCAAAAGATCCCCCCCCACTTATAGGACACTTTAATTCGCGGTCAAAGTGAAAAAGAGGTTTACCTACATTTTATTGTTTTTGGAGCTCTAACTTTACAGTGGTTTATTAGCCTTAGAAAAATTAGACGAATGTGTGTAATAAATTCGTTCTTGATTTATTTAAGATGTCATTTATTATTCTGTTCTTAAACCAGATTAGGTACTGAATTATTATTATTATTTTTTTATTTGCAATTTTGTATAACTTCAGTTTAGAACAATTTGAAGCTATAACAAAACATGAAAAACATTTTATTAAGCTTAAAAAATAATTAAAAAAAAATCATTCCTCTTCAATATTCTTAATTAACATTTAATTTATATAAAAAGAACTTAAAAAAAGCAAAATGAATGAAGATACAACATGAAACTACAATGATTGGACTGGTGGCGTCCTTTATTTTCAAATAATTGGTGCAAATTCTGGATGGGCCAAAATATTTTTTTTTACTAAATTCAAAATACAGCCTTACAAAATTTTGCGAACAATAAAAAAAGGTTTGGAAAATGTCAAAAATATCGTGCTTTCTTCTACAGAACATTTTCTGTTTTTCATTTTCATTTTTTTTCCTCCTCTTTTCTTAATTTTCCCTTTTTTCGTATTTTTTTTATTTTATTCAATAGATAGGCGCAGTGGCATAGTGGTTAGTGTGTTGGAAGCGAGGTGTCCGAGATATGAATCTCGCAAAACCCCAAATTCCAATTTAGGGTTCTTTCCACTGCGCCACCTCTCGCGAACGTCTGACAAATATCCGAGACTTGAAAGGAGTCTATTTGCCCCGTTTGAACTCGGTATGAAATTGTAGAATCCTTCCGAACCTGTTGCACCAACTATTTATTTATTTTTGATAGCTTTTTTTTTTATTTTAAATATTATTTCAGTATTTAATTTAATATTTATTGTTTCTGTTTAATTTTTGTTTTTAATGGAAATTAGAATTTTTTATTTTTAACTTTTTTTTATAAATTTAAAATTATTTCTTAATACCAATATATTTTCTTTTTTTGTTCATATTTGGTAGATGGAAAAAGCACGATTTTTTTTTTCTTCAAATTTGAAGAGCAGAAATTTTCTGTTAGAGGACCGAATTTGGCAAACCAGAATATTGACAGCAGAATTTCGACCCGCTCCCGAATAATTAACTCGCACTAAATTGAAACAGCGAAGACTGAAGACTCAAAATCGCAAAGGTCCTTAATAGCTGATTATTTCAATTTTATTTAAGAAGTGCACAACTTTCTTCACGGTTTTTCTTTATGATCAATCTCAATAAGCAATGAGGTCCGCAAAGTTAGCTATAAAAGCTACGAATCTAAATAAACCAGGTAAAAAAAAAACCACCGGCCAAAACTCGACTGCCTTCTAGGGGAAATTTCTCTAAGTCATGCGCGATTACACCTACGGAACTTCACCTTTAACCTGGTCCACGTTTCATGAAAATCGGGTTTGAAATTACGCCTTAACCGGTACGACAAAAAGGCTAATACTTAACTGGGGCATAAACGACTTTTTTATGCACATGAAATAGCAAGACCCATTGAAGTGTGTACCACCTGCCTCTGTAGTGCAAAAATCTCCATACAATATCAACTGTCACATCTCCAGTATCGCATTTGTCAATTAAAATCAATAAATTATCGCCGCCATCCAAGTAAAGGTCCAACGGCCAAGGATCTAATAGTTTCCTATGACAAATTACCTCCATAACTCTTTCTGTCATTTGAAAAAAATGCAAAATTGAATTTATTTCCGTCAGATATGCGTTTCTGTACTAACTTGAGGAAGTGTCCTCGTTCGTATAGACCTAGTACCATTTACCATACATGACATAACCCTGGTCATTGAGGTACAAAAAAACGTCCTAATTAAATTGCATCAGTATTCAAACTTAAATCGAAGTAAGCCTGGACCTCTGCCATGGCTGTCATCATTTTATCTATTCTACATCGCAGAGCTGCAGGCCCTCCATCCCCCGTCCACCCCAGACCAGAACAAACAAGCACTTACTGCGCTCTGTCGTATAAGAGGACGACGCATTGACTAAATTTATCACCCGAGGAAAACTTCCTCGATTTCCCCCCAGTAACTATAGCAAGTGAACACAATTCCGCTAATTACTTTCTTGTTGTTGAAAAGTCCAGCCCCAGAGAGAAATTCACTCGCCCATATAACCATAGGCCAAATGGAGGATATCTTCTGGTTTGACACAAACGCACCTCGAGGACCATAGTTCTGATAATTTATTACCCCCTGACAGCCTTGCGCAGATACATACAATCGCAGATCCAGAATTCCCAGCGTCGTCGTGTGTGCTGGTAGCACAGTGGCGTTCCTTTCGGTTGATGGACAAAGTGTAAGAATCAAAAGCCAGTCTCAAATGACATCACAAGTAGACGGCTTACTATAGGTATCCCCGCCTGAGTGCACGTTTCTTGCTGAACATCTGCCGCGATCCATTCGATCCTTTGCGCCAACTCAATGAAAGCCAGCCAGAATCAGAGATGCATGTACGAGGAAATGTTGGAGAGTTCCCCTATAATTGTGCTGAGGTACCAATTAAAATTATTTGTTGTGCTCCTCACCTTGGCCCGGCTATCGGTGTTGCATTATCGATAGAAACCAATGTCTGGTTGGTCTTGTTACTGCAGAGAGAGTACCAATCGCCATTTACGTTTAACTGGTCGTTAGGCGGGACATGATCACTCGAAAGGGACGAAGACGCATTCGCAAACATTGAACATAAATGATCACACCTACTACCAGTTATCGCCGAGTTAGAGATGGCTGAGGGGAAGTCCTGGGTAGTCCTGAAAGCCATGAGAGAGTCTATCTAGTTTGTTAACATCAACTGGTGGATGGTTAAAGAAGTATCTTCATTACTTCCGTGTAATTGTAGGCCGTCAGTTGAAACTAGGCCGGTAAACGGAGATGGATTGGGGGTTAAGACCTTCTTGTGGTAGATCGCACTGTGCGGATGATGCGTGAAGGAATTTGTTTTCCATGTACAAAAAGGTTCTTGTATCGGCATTGAGTGGCTTTTCGTGTGCGGTTTATTTGCGCGGTCTTCTCGTTTCTTTGCTTAGAGATGGGTTAGAGCTTCCCATGTCTTCAGTAAGTTGGCAGGAAGGTTGCTTTCAACGAGGTATTTTTTTTTTTTCTGGATTAAATACTTAGAGGCTTTGCTGGTGTGTAAATGTGGGATGCGGAGGGCTGTCAATATAGGTCGCGTGATGTCGAAATATTGAAGAAGACTTTGTCGGATGATGTCGAAATATTGAAGAAGGCTTTTGTCACCGTCTTGGATAAAGGTGAAAACTGTTGTTATCGACATCAGAAGAAGTGTCTATTTGGGAATGGATTTGCCGTTGGAACCAGGCTTACACCATAGGAAGTTTTGAGCTTGATGTCAACGTCTTGGATGAAGGTAAAAACTTTTGCTATCGACATCAGAAGAAGCGTCTATTTGGGTATGGATTTTCACTTGGAACCAGGCTTACACCAGAGGAAGTTTTGAGCTTGATGTCAACGTCCTGGATGAAGGTGAAAACTGTTGCTATCGACATCAGAAGAAGCGTCTATTTGGGTATGGATTTTCACTTGGAACCAGGCTTACACCAGAGGAAGTTTTGCGCTTGATGTCAACGTCTTGGATGAAGGTGAAAACTGTTGCTATCGACATCCACAGAAGCGTCTATTTGGGTATGGATTTTCCCTTGAAACCAGGCTTACACCAGAGGAAGTTTTGAGCTTGATGTCACCGTCTTGGATGAAGGTGAAAACTGTTGCTATCGACATCAGAAAAGCGTCTATTTGGGTATGGATTTTCCCTTGGAACCAGGCTTACACCATAGGAAGTTTTGAGCTTGATGTCAACGTCCTGGATGAATGTGAAAACTGTTGCTATGGACATCAGAAGAAGCGTCTATTTGGGTATGGATTTTCACTTGGAACCAGGCTTACACCAGAGGAAGTTTTGCGCTTGATGTCAACGTCTTGGATGAAGGTGAAAACTGTCGCTATCGACATCAGAAGAAGCGTCTATTTGGGTATGGATTTTCCCTTGGAACCAGGCTTACACCATAGGAAGTTTTGGACTTGATGTCACCGTTTTGGATGAAGGTGAAAACTGTTGCTATCGACATCAGAAAAGCGTCTATTTGGGTATGGATTTTCCCTTGGAACCAGGCTTACACCATAGGAAGTTTTGAGCTTGATGTCAACGTCCTGGATGAATGTGAAAACTGTTGCTATGGACATCAGAAGAAGCGTCTGGGTATGGATTTTCCCTTGGAACCAGGCTTACACCAGAGGAAATCTTGAGCTTGATGTCAACGTCTTGGATGAAGGTGAAAACTGTTGCTATCGACATCAGAGGAAGTGTCTATTTGGGAATGGATTTTCCCTTGGAACCAGGCTTACACCATAGGAAGTCTTGAGCTTGATGTCAACGCCTTGGATGAAGGCGAAAACTGTTGCAATCAACATCAACAGAAGCGTCTATTTGGGTATGGATTTGCCCATGGAACCAGGCTTATACTATACGAACTTTAGAGCTCGAGAGACATTTTACACCGAAGGAAGGTTCGCCAAAATCACAGTTTCAAATCCGTACGCCTTGATATTCTCACAGAGGACAGTGGCTATGAGTGCTTTTATGAGCTCCAGATGAAAAGGACCTTTGGGTGGGAAAAAGAAGGCACCTTAATGGTGAAAACCTGTTTAAATTGAGGGTAAAGCGCATCTTTGTGTAGTAGAAGGCTTGCGTCTTCTGCAACTCAAGATACACAAGGCAGTGCGTCTTTGCCCTCATCGAACCACGAAAAGCCACTTCCATGACACTTTGATCGATGAAAGGCATGCCTTCAGTATTTAACGACTTTTAGACGCCATTAACCGTTTTTTCTTCAACGTCTAGGGCCTTAAATTATTTTCCTTCTGCAATCGGCCTGCTGAGTATCCAAAACTTTCCAAGTATAAATTCGACATTCGCTTCTGCAGGTTAGTCCACAGAAATGACCTCACAGAAAGTGCCAATCCGATGTTGTATCCTGTTCCTGATGTGAATGAGACAGTTACGAAACAGAGCGCTGTCAGGTTGATACCCATCAGAGTTCACCCCAAAGCCTGCGCGGTTCTTACTTCAATATTTCGAGTAAATGAAACCAATCAATCACATCCTCCGTCCTTGGTGTAATTTTCACTGTGCAACCCATCCCCATCTATCAATGTGAACTGTCCAAAAAAGGCAAAAGAAAAAAATTGGTGACTGAAATAAAAGCATATGCGTTCCATTCCAAATTATGCATGCATTTCGATGGATGGCTGACTGAATCACACAATCAGTGACGAAAGACCGGTTCAGGCGGCGCTCTCGGCTCAGGTGGAAAAAATTCGTTATAATAAATTAAACAGCACAGCGAAAGAATTAATTATTTTCCCAACCGGCAAACGGAAGGATTGAGGCAATGATTGTAATAGCTGAATGCATGCATAATCGGGACCGGCGCAACCACGTCCACCACACACAGCACCCGGGCACAGGTTGGTGCTGGAGCTGGACAACGGATTGATTCTCTCTGCTGACCACGTAGAGCCGCACATTACGCGAGGTTTATTTGCCGAGCACTATACGGTAAGCTTTGCCTATGTGTATCTATGTAGTATCTACTGATGTATGGCATTCAGCGAGTGATTTCCGGTAGATTACTCATTAATTTTAAGCTACTAATAAATAATTCAATGACGGTGGTGGTGGTGGGGATATAAAGAGGGAGGTAGCACTTTGTAGAACACCTCAAAAAATTAATTTAACGCGCTTTCATTAATACCGCCAAAAAGCAATAGCGATGAAGACTCATCCCTTAAGTTTTAAATACACGCCGCCATAGAGCATCGTCTTTATGGGGGGGTGAGTTTTAATTAGTAGACATGTTCCCATTTAATTGCGTCGCCTTTTGAGTGTGCTTCTGATTTTAGGGAGAAGAGAATTGAGTACACGCGGATCAGGGTGGAGCTTGCAGGTATAATCCGTCTGTGCGCGCGGGGCGCCACTACTAATTTACAAAGGGAGTGTTTAGCTAAATGTTTTCGGATAGGAGTGCTAGGACTATTGTGACACTTGTGCCAGCATGAGATTTGGCGGCAAAGTGATGAGGTTTAATTTAATTCAGTAAACAGTAACTGTGATAGTGGGAAATTGAGGATGTCACTTGAAAGTTTCACTTACTGACCAAGGAAGGGGCAGTGAATAATAAGGTGTACGTCGCATTACAGTTCAAAAGTTATAGTTTTAATGTGAAAGAGTGTATATAACTTAAGAAAGCGTCGAGCGGCTGAAGTACCTCATTCGTGAACGAGCCATATGTCGCTGAATTTTATGGATTTTACATGCAAAACAACAACAAATTCAGTCGCGTATTATTCGATCACGGATGCGGCAATTCAACCCCAGTGTTGCAGTCAGTGTTGTATTTACATTTAATACTTTTTGTATCTTCCGCAAATTTCGTTCTAGAAGAGGAAAGATTCCCCTTTTCCCTTTTCACTAAATTTTGGATTGAAATCCCCCACAAAAAGGGGAATTTCCCACGAACTGGTAGCTGCGGATGGATACGTCAAACGTCAACTTGAACGTACATTCAACGGAAGAGCAGTTCCCTTAAATCCGTCGCAAATCCGTTTTTACAAGTAGGTACTTTTGGAAGAACTATTCCCCAGACAGCATGTTTTGTGATTGAACTGTAATTGTCGCTTCAAGGAGACCACTGATGAACGTGCTCTTTGTCAACGGAATCAACGGACGCAAAAGTACAAAAATTTAATGCGTTGCACAATCGATGACTTCCAGGAAGCAGGCGTGAACTAAATGCATCTATTCGATGAATTCGTTGTCACGATGTCGCAACGGAAACGACGAATTATATCGGGTTGGGCCTTGGGCGCTTAAGTCTTAAGTTTTGCGGTATAAGACACGCATTCAAGCGTCTAGCTTAAAATGCAAATAAATCATATTTTACGTCGTGGTGGGTTTTGTAAATTTTATTAAAATTTTTGCTGAATGATTGAAGCTGTTTATAAAACAAAGGCGCCAGTCAGTTGTATAAAGGGTCCAAGTTATCAGCAAATGTTGTCAGCTTAAATGGCTGAATGAACAAGCAATTAATATATATTTGAGAAAAAATATTGGCCCCAAAGCAGACTCCTGTGGTACTTCAATTTTATAAATTCATTCAAACTTTACTCCTTGAAGAATTCTTCAAATTGAAACGACTCACATATAAAACCCCGAAAGCTATCATCTGAAATTATTCACGCCTTCAAAATGATTCAGGGGTATGAGGTCTAAAAATATGGAAAAACATTTTTATAGACTCTCACAATACAGGGAATAGTTGCTCTTGCTATGCATATTGGAATCATCCAAGTACAACTAAAATATCCTTTCTGAATGAGACGATATTTCCAAGTTTTTTACAAAAATCATTTGGTTATAAGTCACTGAGGCCAGTCTTCTAACAGAGGCTAGTCTTTTTTAATTCACAGGCACTGCCCTCCCTTCCATAAGCATACCGAGGTTCACTTAAAAAGGCAGACCACTTTCCTCTCTTTGGTATTATTTGCACACGATTAGAATTAGGTCTTCGTATATCCATTGGTCGGTGATTAACATTTGGCTCGAAGGACCAAAAAGAAGAAAAGAGAAAGTAGGGAAATAAGGTGTTTGAGAGTCGATTGCATTACGCTTTCTTGTCAAATCGCAAGTGGGCGCAAGCCAAATTGATCTACCAGAGGAGGGTATATTTTAACTGACCGCCCAGCCAGACGCCAGGGCGATTGACTGGTCATCGGTAAGAGTGAATGTATATTTAAATCTTCTCTCCAAATTTTGTTTTTTTAAGGTTGCTATACAATTCCGAGTTAGGGTCATTGTGTTTTCTACATTCCTATATTGTGATTTACATTGTGACTACTCCCGGCCCAACTTCGACGGCAAAGCCCCAGTCAAGTCACCGTAGATGCAAGGTCCTGAGTAGCTCGTATTCATGTTGGATGTACCTCCTTCTGTCCAAGGGTCACAACAAAGATTATCACATCTTGTTCCAGCAATTGAACTACTTGCAAGATTACTCTAGAGATTTGAAATGTATCCCTCATGTCCGCAGCCAAAGCTGTATACAAGGTATCTCCTTGAACCAAACGGAAAAGGTTACATCAACGTATAAAAAATCGAAAAAAGGACCAATCAATTCACCTCAGCAAATTGCAAACAGCGTTATCTCGATATTCCACTTGGCATGTTTATTTCCCAGAAAAAGGTAAATCGCTTCACTATAATCCTCTGGCTGTCAATTTTTATCTCCATTGTCCTTGCAAACTTTACCAATGCCCCAAATTTGTTTTATAAGATTTCTAAAATCCACAAAAAGCATGGAATCTGAATAACAAACAAACCATAGGTAGGTACTAAAAACAGTAAAAAAAACAGAAAAAGGAAAAACACTCAAAAAGTCCTCGAATCCTAATTTTGTTAATACTACACCCGAGACGAAACTAAACTCTTAACTCTGATTTACCCAAACCAAGTACATATAATCTGGTTTCAAATACGAGCAACTTTATCTCAGCTCTTTGTTGTTGGTGCACGAAGAAAGGACACTCTTGGGACGAGTCGTATACTCATACTCATATAGAAAAAGTCATCAACAAACCGAGAACTCATAGAAGAGAACAATAAGAAAAACACGACCGACAAAATAAGTACACAAACTTGTTATGGAAAAGGATTACGATGACGACGATGCGGGTCTCCGTGTTCCATAAGTGTGTGTGCAAAAACTAAATTTAAACATAAAACCTTCTTGCTCTGCCATTTTGTCAGACTCTGTTCTTGAAAAGGGATATAGCTAGTGAAACCGATATACGATTGGCACAATGCGCGACATATTTAGTTGTATCCAACGATAAACGAATTTCTTGTCGATATCTGCATTCAGTGTTCGAGGAAGAAAATCCGTATATATAAAATGCAAAACAGTTTATAAGGATTTCGTACATGGGGGGAGCGAGGGAAAAAGGTACTACAACTCCTGCTAGAGTTTTCTTTCTCATATTTCCCGAGCATCGTAAATATTTCACTGTCATTCTGAGGGTATCCTGTTTTTGTTGCCAAGTTGTGCTGACTTCATGCTATGGCTAAGGTAGGGACGCCTGAATGTTGTATCTGGTAAAGCAACAGCCATGCAAATTATGTATGAGTATGTATGCGCTTTCTCCTGGCCGGATGATTGATTTCCAATGTATGTATTGTTTTATGTGAGTGATTTGATTGCAGTGTTAAGGGATGATTTGCATTTCGGAATTTTGTTTGTACGTGTGATGTGAAGTGAAATATGATTATCGAGTTCAGAATTCAGATTGGATGGATCTAAATTTGAAGTAGTGCTTGAGTTGGAGCACCTGAAATAGCTAACTGAATGAGTGTCGGATGACACGCTTAGGGGGTGGACGGTTGACGAACCTTTAGCGAATTAAAAGACTGGACAGAAAAGAGATGTCTTATGCGTGACGACGTATTGGGAGATTAGGGTTTTTTTTTTTAGACTAAAAAAGTCCCAGGCCTTCTTCCTCACTTCTTTGCAATGGTTAGATCGATCCTGAGCACCTTTAGCATTTTTTTTTTAGTGCTATTTGTGCACACTTATACTCGCAATTCACCCAACCAAAACCAGTCATTGGGGTCTCAGACCCCAAAAGGTAATCACTGCATTCGCAAGCTTTCATTGCGACTTTCATTCAAGATCGACTGCTTCGAACACCCTTTTCAGTTGGGAATGCTCCTTGATCGCATCGTAGATATCGTCGTTTGTGGAACGCCTTTCGCCCTTCGCCCTCCTTGCTAACAACTCATCCAACTTTAAACCATCCTCGAGCTACGAATAAATAACGGACTCTCCTATTGCTGCGTATGTAAAACCTATGAAATTGACTAACGCTTTGCTCGCTCACGAATGCGGCAATCTGACCCCAGATTAACGAGCTTGGTATCGCCATTAGCTGTTTTTGTGCTTGTACTTTCTTTTCCGTCATAGGTTTTTTTTTAACGACGAGTCACAGACCAACGCAACGCAACCAAACGCATCAGATGTCAACGCAACACAACGCAAGACGAAACTATGTATGTGTTGCATAAAAAAACTTGTTAGCAACGCAAAAGGATTTTGACTATGAGCTCTTTTTGTAACTAAAAATGTCTTCTGAAAGAGAATTTTGCTAAAATCAAAGTCCTTTTCAGCTAGAGTCAGCCAACCTATTAATGCACGGCATAGCTCTCGCTAAAAACACAGAACTGTAGTGGAATAATATAGTCGTAGTGAAAAAGTACGTTTTCGCTTCTCTATTAAAATAGAAAAACAATAGCAGTGGCAACACTCAATAGTCTGGTTTGGTTTTGGTGTTGTTTGTTGTTTCTTTGGAATGGAATATGGAAGTCGCTGTCGCTATCGCTATCGCTACATGATCGCGTTTTCTTTTCTTTGCGGTCCCGGTCACCTACACGCTAACGCTATTCATTCAATTCACCATCGCCATCCACTGTTCATTCGCAGTCACTGCGAAGAGTGAACTGGTTGTTGTTATACAGATTTGTTAATCACATACACATTCACATATCACTTGATTGAAGATCAGGGAGGGCTGCCGTTTCAAATTTCCGTTGGGGAGTATAATAGAATTTTTTTTCCAGGGAGTACAGAACAGAAATAAAAATTTAGAAATTTATTTCTAGCTAAGCGTTTTTCGTTTTCCAAATGGGGCATATTGTTTTGGTAGAGTGGCTCTAATCTAGTGCTTATTATTCAGTCACTGATTTTAGTATCAAAATAAGTTTTTGTCAGTGAAAACGATCCGCAAGAGTTTGTTCGACGCGAATGTAACAAAATCGAACACGAAAATTTAATAAATCATCCAGATAATAAAATTTGTTGCAATTTTCTAGGAAATGTCAAGGCATAGTAAAAAAAAAAAAAAATATAAAATAAAAAAGTAAAAATAGTTCAATCCGAAATAATTGAAAATTGGAGTACAATTTGTCTTTGGTGAGCACCTTAGTACGGCATATGAAAAAGGAGTGCAAAATACTCCTACTGTCGTACTTTCGGCAGCTCGGTCGAAGATCGTTTATTCTTAATCAGCCATCATTTTTTTTTAAGGAAAAACAGGAAAAATCAAAGACATTTCTTCATTTCACAGGTTTTAATATTAAAAAAATAGTATTTACACAGAATAAATATAAATTTTTCCCAAATTGAATATGTATTTTTCGATTAATTTGGCATTGTGAACGCATTTGCCTTTTAACGGATATGGCATATTTTCACACTGTAAAAATTGAAGAAGAAATTAACACGCAATAGGACTGTCTCTCAAATCGTGGGATTTTGAGGAATCTAAGAAAAAACATTAAAACTATAAATTATTGCTGAAATTTCATGAAAACTCCTATATTTCACGATGATGATTAACACACTCAATGTGCATAAAAAAACCGTTTGTATAAATTGTCTCTAATCAAAATTTTCTAGTACCAAAAAATAATCGTAATAATGTTACAAACTGTGATTTTAATACTAAAAGTTAATTAACCGTGATTTACTTTCCTTGTATAACAAATTTTACTTCTAAAAACTGGACTTTGAGGCGAAAAAGTGTCTTGGGATTTAAAAGGGATTTTGAGTACAGTGAAAAGGGAAAAAAGGGAAAAAAAGGGAAAAAAGGGAAAAATTACCATGCTTCGTGGGATAAATGAAGAGAGAGTGCTAACAACACTGCACCAGGCACCACATATGGTACATGTACCTACATCGTACATGGAAACATCAACGAAAATGTGTTCGCTTTCGCTGGCACTGGCGTGGCGTGGACGGGCACCGCCACCGGCCGCGCGCCGAAACGCTTATCGAGGGACAGAGGGCCAAGAGAATGTAGAGATATCCCGCCCGCCAAATCCCTTCCCAATCCCAAGCATTTTCCGCACGCAAATTGTTTTTAATTCTAAGCCATCTAACCTAGTGTTGCCAGATGGTTTTTGATGAAAGTAGTTCATGGGGCTCCAAGTCCCGAACTTTCCCGGACAAATGACGATCAGAAAAAGAGTACAAAACAAGGACGAAAAAAACAAAATTTTTATTATGATTCTTAGAATCTCAAGTATACATTATTAGTTCTGTTCGTTTACTAGATTTTAACCCTTTGTATCACCGTGTTGCAGAAATGCAAAATACTGCAAAAGTATTTGTCAAATTAATAGATATCATTTAAGAGAGTGATTTAAGAATTTTCCCATATCTACTACTATGATTGACAAAAAAGGCTTTTATAGGGGAGAGTTTTCCCTTTTTGTCAGTTTAGTCCATTCAGATAACAATCAAGTGAGGAATGCAACTTTGGAATTTTTTTATATAATTAAAAATAATGTTTGTGGAAATCAATTTGCTTTACTAATCAAGTGAGTATAAATAATACTTGCTTTAGAGATTTTTATCTTAGCAAAATGAAGCCTCTATAACGCAATGTTGTAGATATGCAACCAATCTTTTTTTATAAATAAAATACAAAATATCAAAATTATTTCGTTTTCTTTTATAAGATTATTATATATAATACCAAAGAAAGCTGAAAATCCTTATTTTTTTTTAATTTGGACACATTGCGATACAAAGGGTTAATTATCTCCGACTGATTTTTCGATTAATTTCTAAATTAAGTGGATAAGTGAAAATAATCCCGGACATTTTATTAAAACTATACCGGACGTTCCCCGCAGAAGCAAAAAAGAGTGCATCGTGCATGTCCGGGAAAACCCGGACGGATGGTAAGGCTAATCTAACCTAAGGCCCTACTTACATTTATTATGAAATTGTTTTGGTATCTACAATAAACAATGTTATTGACATAAATAATTAAAGATGCACATGCACAACAAAATCAAAACAATCCAAGAAAAAAACCTTCCCAAAACAAAAACCACCACTGTTCGCCTTCTCGTGGAGAATCCTTCGCATTTATTCTCTCGTCTCTTCAATAACGACGCCATTGAAATAAAGAGAAAACCAGACGAGAAAACTGATTCTCTTCGGAGTTCACCGGCGAAGAAAATGCAAGCGATTCATCGGCCAAATTCACCACACAAAATTCAGTCAATTTCAGTTGTTGAACGGCGTTCGTTTGGAGAGTGTTGCGTGTCTCTGTTCTTGTTCGCCGTCGGTATTTCGAATTTCGTTTTTCTTTTTGTGATTGTGTTGTCCCGCTACTTCTTGTTTACGAGTGCACAGTTATAGAAGGAAAAAATTATTGCAATTCCGGTGATAAATAGAAATCGTTGACAACGCGCTCACGATTGTGCGAAACAATGCGCGCCACAACAGTGTTGTCCCTGTCCGATTAGTCGAGTGAGTGCTAGTGGATTATCACTCGATTTTATTGGATTTTTTTTTTTTTTTTTGGTTCAAATTTGTATTTGTAAAATTGCCAAGTGAATGTCCTTTTCGTAAAGTGTTTGCCATATAAAATAAAATTAAAAATAAAAATAAAAATAATTACAAGCATTCCCCGATGGCAAAGTCGTTGTTGGTGTTTTGTGCGTTGGTCGTGGCGCACTGCGGCGGAGTGCAAAAGATCTATGATTCGAATATGGGCACGGGCGGCTCCGGCTACCACCATCATAGCGGAGTCGAGGTGATGCCCGGCTCATCGGGCGGCATGTCGTCGGATCTGTTTCCGCATCACAATCGCTGTGAGCCGATCACGATAACCATTTGCATGGATATACCGTACAATATGACAATCATGCCGAATTTGATTGGTCATACGCGTCAGGAGGAAGCGGGACTCGAGGTGCATCAATTTGCGCCGCTCGTCAAAATCGCATGCAGTCCGGATCTGCAGTTGTTCCTCTGTTCGTTGTATGTGCCCGTGTGTACGATTCTCGATGAACCGATACCGCCGTGTCGGAGTTTGTGCGAATCGGCTCGTTTGTGCGAGTCGCTGATGAAGCACTACAACTTCAATTGGCCCGAGAATCTGGAGTGTACCAAGTTTCCGGTTTACGGTGGTGACAAGTTGTGCGTGGCAGAGAATACCACGTCGACAACGCCATCACCGACGCGCACAAATCAACCGCGAGTGATTGCACCGCGCAAGAATGCTGTCGAAGCGCCGCACAGGAATATCGGATTTGTTTGTCCGGTCCAGCTGAAGACACCTTCGGGCATGGGATACTCGCTGAAGGTTGGCGGAAAGGTGAGTCGTTCGTTGGTTTTTTTTTCTTCTAATTGTAAGTATAGAGAAGGCGATAATCCCTTTGAGGGTTTGTTTGTGTCTGATGGTTTTTCTACCTACCCATGTTCAACCCTTGGTGCAGAGTTATCCCTCTTGGTAATCCCTCTGATTCCCCAGCATTACATCGCCTTTCGTTTGACCTTTTCTTTTATTTGGTTTCAATTATACTCTCATCATTGATTCGCAGGGTTGTTTGCATGGCTGGGTACCTAATACAGGTTTGTGATACAAATTGGAATTTGTTTGGGTTTTTTTTCCTTCTTTTAGAAATGAGAGGGTCTTCGTTTGCTTTTCAATTTCCTGTTAATTTATTTAGGTATACAGATAGACGACCTGGCCAGGGGGGCTTCCTTTGAAGTGCGAAGCGATTATCGAATGTGTTTAGTTCAGAAAGAGGTCCGTTTGTTTAGGAATCCTGGAATGGACTTCAAATCGAATGTAAAATAGATTTTCTAAGTCAATAAGAAACGATGCAGGAGTGTTCCCAACTGGTGCCTGATTTTGAGTGACAAGCAAAATCAGAGGACTGTAGCACTACATTTAGCCCTACATTATCCAACCATGTAACACCCCTGGCCAGATGTTACGTAGTTACACCACGGGCGCTTATGCCTAAGATAATGTCATTTCCTTCTAGAAGGTTAAGAGAAGAAATTAAGTTGGCGTCAAAGAAGAAGGTCGCTTTTGTCCCGCGATTGGATTGTGCTACTAATAACTAAAAAGTAAACTCGTGAACAACTCGGACCACAAAGACCAACGTTTTGTCAGCCTTTTAGGTTGTTCTACGTTTCTTAGGCTGATTGAAGATGATTGTAGCGGGGAACGTACGTATATGGCCAACTAAGTCAAGACACAAAGTCTAGGCTAGGTAAAGTTGCACATCGGATGAGGACGAAGAACCACGACCGCAGTTATCGACTTAATGAAGACGATGGGTAAGCCTTTGTAAGATATATGTCAAATTTGGGTAGCAATAGCAGTTATTTCCACAATTGACATTCGAACTCTGTCTTTGCCGGTCAGTCTTGAGATTGAAAGACTCGGATTACAGTTACAGAGTGAGCAACCATACAATAAAGTGACACTTGCGCAGATCCCTGCACGGATGAATCAAGAACTGATGAAGAAGCTAGTGCTGGAGGGTGTAACTACCATCAGCACAGCTGAAATTTATGTCCTTGGCAGGTGCATTCGGATCAATCTCGAGAAAAACTACAAACAATCCAGCATAGGACTTATGTCAGATGGCGGAAAAGCCTTCAACTAAATTATTTACCTTACATAGATTCACTTCAGGTTGAATCAAGGCCTTACCTATCACGACTCTCAGCTTTTCCTGTTCCTAAGCGAACAGCCTTCAGTTGCGCACGTTGTTAAGTTGGTTAAGGTTCTTTTCTAGCCTTCCGTCAGTTTTTTCATTAAGTCGCTGACTTCATGTGTAGTTCGTACAGTTGGGCGTGGAATTGTCTCCTCTAAAGCCACGCAAAGGCATCACATTCTCACAGTCTCTAGGTCTTGCGATAGCAGCTTTTCGACGTCGCACTGTCAAACAGAATTCCGTCGTCTCTTAGCTCATTTGAGAAAAATATTGGCGAACTTAGTCTTGAACTACCAGTACCAGTAACTCCGTAAATCAAGACCAGATTGTTGTCAAAGTTCTATCTATTACGACTAACAAGGCAGATACCATACGAAGTTTGCTATCCTGCACAACACCTTTTGTGGAACTCTGCAAGCTGGAACCGGTAACCCCTTCGGTATGGTGTGGCTGCCGTAGGGTAAATTTCTAGTTGGCACTTTTCTCTTCTTTTTTTTTTTTGTAATACCCTAAATTAGTATTTTAGATCCCTTAAGACCTGCGAGACGAATATGCCAAAGCAGCTTCCAAGTGAATCGCACTACAGTTCTGCCTGTCTTCACTAGACGCCATTGTAATCGATCCGTTAAATTCATGATCCACTATCATCTTACACTTGAGCATCATTTAAGCCCTCTTCTCTCTCATGTACGGTGCCACTAAAAACCTTTAAAAGAGGTTGGTTATACCCTATATCAAGTCGAAGAAGAAGTCACGTGGCAATCAGAAACTTTCAGGGGTAGAGTAGGAGTTGACAGTAAGAACCTAGGGTAAGGGAGCTTGTATTCTCATATCTAACCTTTTTGGGGTCTTTCGAACCTTTTGATCAAAATTTCTTAGACTGGAGTCTCTATAGACAAGGTGTCCCCGTGCTTGAGGGAAGCCTACAGCCCACAGCTGTTTGTTCTGCTAATGAATTTAATTTTGTAAACTAATGAAGCCTTTTGCTTTCTATAAGAGGGGAACCTAAGCTATGGACAGCCCCAAATGGAAGTGAAGGAGGTCCTCAAACTTCGGGAAAAGCAGTTTAAAGCTGCGCCCAGTCTTCTTACAATACAATTTCTGGTTATTATCCAAACGGTGATGCAGATAAACCTACTTGTGAGTAGAATTTAAAGCTTCAGTTCCTTGGGGCTCACTTGGGGCCAACTAATTGTGTACACCGAAACAAAAAGGTGCGTAAACGTAACCCAAGTCGTGTGGTTATTTAATTTGACCTTACCTAAGGACTTCCACTGGATAAACGCGCCTTATTCACTGCGCTAAACTACCTTTTTTAGTAGGCGCAGTGGCCTACTTAGGGTTTTTTTTCCAGTGCGCCACCTCTCGCGAACGCCTGACAAACTTCCGAGGGTTTAACTGTCTTAAAAGAGCCGTTTGGAGTCTGGATCAAATTGTAGATCCCTTCCATTCGTTCGAAAAATGAAAAACTCACACAAAAGCTAATGAGAAGCTAGGCCTAGTAGGGTCCTTCCGGACCTGTTGCGCCCATCATTTATTTTTATTTATTTTAAACTACCTTTCCAGTTGAGCTGCAACATAATCAAAGGAAAAGAACAAAAGCTGCACCTTTTAACCCGACATAAGTCTGTATTTTCTCTCAGTGTATACAACACTTTGTTACCTTCCACCAGCTCCATAATGAAGACTTGTCTATTCACTGCAGGACGACAATATTCGTTTGTTCACCCTCTCAAAAGAACACCTTTAACTGGGACCCGTAGGTTGGGCGCAATAAAACCTCATTCCCATTTGAATGTAAAAATTTAATAGATGTTTTCGTCTGTCACTCTTTTGTGAATCAATAGATAACTCTTGTCATAGACACGCAACATAGTTTTGACAGCATGTGGGCTGTCACTATTGGTCAAACGTTCGCCTCTTGACGTGCAACCAACGTGTGTAAACTTCCATCAACTTTTATGAACCACATGATCTTGTAGCGAGCTATGCAGCCAAACCCCACACGCTGTGCCAGTGGGATAAATGCTTTCAAATTAATCGAATCCCATTAATAATTCAAGTAAATTGTGTATCGCTGTCGAGCGTGTTAAAATCGGCCTCGCACACAGATAACGTATGTATGCACGAACGTTTAACTAAAAGACGAAGTTATATCGCGCCCAGATTGCTCGTTAATTAATCGAATTTTCAAATCAACTTTTTTCTTGACGTCCAACGGTCAACTGAGTGTATAAATAGAATGCAGTGGCGATATAAATGCATCTTCTGGACGGACGCACATGTACGGATTGCGGAGAATGCAATAAATAGGTATATGCCGTAGCCGTATCCATAAATATTAATTCGGGCTCGTCACACTGGTGGCTCCACAGCTGTGGTCCTCCTTACGCACAGGAGACGGTGCGGGGAATGCATATTGCATACGCATATAACACGTAGGAACATAGGTATGAAGGTTTTTGCACATGCGTTGGTTGGTTTCCTTTGGGGAATTTCATTGCGCGCAGACGATTGAATTTATGTCGCCATAAACCATAAAAGTTTGTGGCATTGAAGCCGGAATCGTGACCATTAGCGGGGACGACGACGAGACGGGACGGGACTTTTTAACGTGAACATCTTTCAGGGGGAGTGCGGGGAATTTGCACACGCTGCCAGTTTAGCACTAGTCGTGAGCACGATTCTTATAGTGAAAGCGAATATATTTATCCACACTCCACGGGCAATCTACATCAACAGGAACATGTATCTGCGAGAAATCTGGTAGCACGTTTGTTGTGATGGTTTCGGATTGTTACAACAGTGGATTGCGGTGGAATTCATATTACTGGTGGTTGGGGCCAGTCCTTCTGGATGGTAGGGAATTCCAGGATTTGATTTTCAACTGCTTATGGATGGTCGCTACCAATTTTACCTAACAGTCGGTAGATTTCTCCTGTTTTTCCTTTTTTTACTTCAACTTACTTTAACAAGCATCTGAAGGCGCCTTTATAATGTCAACCCGGTTATAGCTGAAGGTATAGGTAACGCATTTGAAGGCTTTTCTATCCAAACATTTAGAGTGATGCTGGCCTACGAACAGGAATCCATGGGAACTCGCAGTCCTTGCTTTCGATCTTTTCGTTTCATCTTCTCTCGTCCCACTTAAGGTCGATCAATGAGCAGATTTTTTGGGAGCGATTGGACGATTAAAAAAAAGAAATATCAGACTGACGACGTGATGGAGCTGCATGCTACATAATATGCAGACCAACAAAGCTGCTCATCCTTAGAATAGGTTTCCGAATTAGACACCAAGCGAAGGTTCTAGTAAAAGACAACATTCTTGTACATTTCACGGGAACAGTCTCTGGTACCTATTTGTAGAGGCTTACTTAATGACTTGGGTCTGAACCTGAGATATTTAACAAATAAACCTCTTTAGTTAGCGATGACGATGACCCCCTTGTCGCGCACTTAAAGCTGGTTCAATTCGTCACCTAGAGCAAGTTTTTTCTCGACTATAGGTAAGGTATATTGTCTCTCTGTTTAAGAATTGAAATTGAAGACTTTTCGGGTCGGAGTGTAGGTTCAACGACTGATGTACAAACTTCCAGGCAACAGCCATTTCTTAGCTCTCGGGCTTATGATGAACATTTACCCTGGCTAGACAAAGGAATGTCCCGTTTAAGGTGAGAGAAGGCTGGGATCAGATGTAGGTTAGGTTAGGTAGCCGTGCAATAACTCACTTAGGTCCTCGTAGACACATTGTGATGCCCTTTTTTGGGGTTAACCGTTGGTGTTACATCGGTGGTCTTCCATTCCTTCTCCTCTTGCGATTACCTGACGCTGTCCAGTCATCCCGATATCCTCAGAAACCTGTAAAGATCAGACAGTGGGACATCAAAAAGTTCATGTACGTCATGGAAGTAATAGCTTCCAAGTGTTCTGTTTCTCAAGTGACAGAGATTCGGGCAATGACAAAGGAAGTGAAGTGTGTCCTCGTTGGAACTCCTCTTCTCCGCAGCCTCTAAATATATCGTCATCTTTGAGATTTAGTTTCATTGCGTAGTTTCTAAGGTAGTTATGACCAGTTAGAGCCCCTACTAACTTAGATAGCGATGGCCTGTCTAACTGCTTGTTGGTCCGGCTTCTGTTATGTTCTGGCCAAAGCTTCTGTGATATTTCACAGGTAATGAGCTCTGGTATCAAATGTAAGGCGAAAACGTTTTCGTGCGCACGAATGATTTACTTTTGTACTTTTGTTACTTAAAAGCGTTTGAACGTTTCCCCTTACAGAATGCCGACCCTGGCTTCAGGAATTTTTCATTTTATCCTTCTTTTCTGTCCAATCTTTTGAAATGCGACAGCTCGTAGAGATCGCTGTTGAATCTCATTCTTGGCCAATGCGAACAAGGCCAAGTGCTTCTTCAGTTCAAAATGGCTTAGGCTATTGGTCATGTTCAGGGTTGTAAATACGACTTAATATCGACAGAGAAAGAGGCCTGTGATGGCCCCAGCTATTGATGATTGGATTTTTAGCGAGCTAAATTATCTAGTCAGGGTGTTGAAAGATGAAGCCAACAACAAAAGACGGCGGTACATGATTATGTACAGCGAAAAGCCCTTCAGGGAGCGTCGACAGTCTTCAAGACTAAGCTTTTGCAAGGTTTGACCCCCAACAACTACTATGGAAAGACAAAAATGAAAACCTATATGCGATCTTTTTGATAAAGCACTGGCAAAAACTGCTGTCTTAAAACTTTCAGGGGGTATCTTACTAGCTATAACGTACTAAAAGGGGATTGTCGAATGTGATACCTTGTCCTTTTAAGAAGGGGAAACCTTGAGCATAAACTTGCACTTTGATGGAGATTGCAAAAATTACTGAAAAGGTGTTTCGTAGTTTTTTTTTTTCCAGAAGGACCCCCTTTTTAAGGGGCAACTTTTCAAAAGAAGGTATCGTATGCACTTCTGTTTAGAGCTATAACTCCCTCATAAATTACAACAGCGATGCGAAATTGTATACATCGAAAGAGAATAGAAAATAATTGGACACGTGTTTCGAGAGATTTTAGAGTGTGTCCCTAAAGCCCCTTTCACTAGTTTTATTGTTTCTTCGGGCTCCCCTTCAACCATTCGTTTTGTGTGAGTTTTCATTTTCGGAACGGACCTGAGTATTATTTGTTTTAAAAAAGTTTCCCCGACCGTGATGCCATCTCTAATCGAACCGCAGACCTCTCGTCCGACAACCAAAAGACGCACTTGAAACTTACTGCCGCTGCAGTCGGTTGTGATGGCAGTTGATATAGTGAGGCCTACTCAATTGCTGTACAATGAGAGTGTTCCATTCCTTCTCCGCCCTGCTATATAAATAAACATGAACAAAATAAATAAAAAAAAAAATTAAAAACACATCACACAGCATATGCTAGTGTACGGTTTTCTCCATTGAACATTCATGAAAGTCATCGCATGATGAAGTGGTTTAACCCACTTCAGTGGGTTCTTCAAATTCCGGAATAACTAGTCGAAGGCATACACCGTACTTACCAACATATTCCAGCAACAAACGTGTTTCAAGTACTTGGGCCTAAGAAAACACCGACTTGGGATTAGAAAATATTTACCATGCCGAGGTCTTGATGGGTTTTTAAGTCTCCCTGGGACGGATCGACTTTACTCCATATAGAAACAGACACCGACCGCGACCAAACGGAGGTGTGGAGAAGCAAATTAATTTAATTATCGAGAGATTGTTCACCAATTGCCAAGCAACCCACACACATGTAGGTATGGGCCATGCGGTTTTGAATCAAGACATCACGCTGCGGCTGTCGCTGTGGCATCTTTTGCTTAGCTCAGATGAGCGCTCTTCCACATGCCCATACATAAAACGATCCAGTTTCAGTGTATCTTCTGTCGAGGTCTTGCGACACCATACAACGTGCGATAGGTAATCGATACTTTCTTCTATAGATTCAATTTTGTTCCCATTTTTTTTGCGCTCTTTGTCATATCATCGACATCGACTGGTTTAATTACTAGCAGTGGTGAGGCGAGGTAAGTGATACCCCCGGATCTATGTCATCGCACAGACAAGAGCGATGGTAACGCCTGACCGAGCTGCGTACTTGTTTAGTGAGAGGGAATATCCGTGAGAAATCGTCACGTCGAAGAATTTTACAATAGAAAGTACTCACATGTCGTTGGCCCAAATCAACACAACGTAAAATGGATATCCTGTTCCCTTTCTTGTCCACAGCACAACACTTGTGTGTGTTTTTGATCTGCACATTTGCATGGCGACTGCGACATTGTTGCATGCGATTCAGGGTAATAAAAATTAATCCTTATACGGCAAGCAGTCGTGTTTGGTCGCTCCTCCTTTTGGCACAGGTTGAATTTATATGATTGGAACTGAAAATGAACGATAGCACTGGTCGCGTGGGCTGGTTTAAAACATAACGAAGTGGATGATTCGAATCGACGAAAGAGAACTGCAATTAAAATTAGAGAAAGAGGACAATTTAATGGCGGCTGCGATAAAACGGGTTCTCTTTCTACCGAGTGTAGGTTGAGGTGTATAGTATGCATTTACCCAAGGACGTGATGAAGATGATGAACCATGTTGCAGTCGTATCATTATGCGGTTCGTCTTGTTGGAGGGTTGTCAGCGTTTGACTAATGATGGTTGTTAGAATGTTACAATCTAGACATATGAATTGGCATAACTGCAACAGGCTGATGGCGGCTTTACATAAACATTTCGAGGAAGAGACCAAAATAGCTGTTTGCTGAACTCACTCACGCACTAAATGAACGTCTGACAAAGATTCGAGAGTTGGCACCCTTAAGTGTGATGCAGATCCTCTTCTGAATTTTTTCTTTTTACTCTGTATTCGCTTTTTCTCTGGGAGATGAAAACGTTCAATCGTTTTCGCTTGCAGAAACATTTTCCTGTAAGCTTTGAAAACGAAAGGAATGTTCGATAAAAAGGAAATCTTTCACTGACGTTTTCGTTTCCGAAACGAACGACATTTTCGTGTGAAAATTATTCTTAAAATCAGGGTCGGCATTCTGTAAGTGGAAACGTTCAATCGTTTTCGCTGGCACAAACTTTTTCCTGTAAGTAACATGGAAAACAAAAGGAATGTTCGAAGAAAGGAAACTCTTTCACTGACGTTTTCGTTTCCTATAACGAACGAAATTTTTGCTTCGTGCGAAAGGAAAACTGTCAAAATTATCCTAAAAATCAGGGTCGGTATTCTGTAAGTGGAAACATTCAATCGTTTTGCTTGCACAAACGTTTTCCTGTAAGCAACTTTGAAAACGAAAGAAATGTTCGAAGAAAGGAAACGCTTTCACTGACGTCTTCGTTACCCAAAACGTACGGAATTTTGTTTTCGTGCCAAAGGAAAATTGTCAAAATTATCCTAAAAATCAGGGTCGGCATTCTGTAAGTGGAAACATTCAATCGTTTTGCTTGCACAAACGTTTTCCTGTAAGCAACTTTGAAAACGAAAGGAATGTTCGAAGAAAGCTTTCACTGACGTTTTCGTTCCCCAAAACGAACAAAATTTTCGTTTCGTTATCCCAAAAATCAGGGTCGGCATTCTGTAAGTGGAAACGTTCAATCGTTTTTGCTTGCACAAACATTTTCCTGTAAAGCGAAATGAATGTTCGAAGAAACTAGACTCCTTGGCTGTCGTTTTTGTTTCCCATAACGAACATAATTTTCGTTTCGTGTGAAAGGAAAACGGTGAAAATTATCCTAAAAATCAGGCTCGGCATTCTGTAAGTGGAAACGTTCAATCGTTTTTCATTCTGTAAGTGGAAACGTTCAAACGTTTTAGTGTGTACGAACGATTTACTTCTGCAACTTAGAGGAAACAGTTCGTGCGTACGAAAACGGAATCCGGCTCCAGGCTATCTACCCAGGCTTTGCTTCAAAAACGTTTGCGAAAGAGCAAGAAAGTAACGAAAGGAGTTACATTCACATTTTTTCTTTCGTTTTTCTTAATACGAAAGTGATTTTCGATTTTTTAAAAAATTCTACCTTTGGCATCCAAATGAGGTGGACTATTTCGGTAGCCAGTATCATAAGGAGTTTCGAAGTGCTTTTGAAAGATTTTAGAATGCATCTCTCAGGGAGGATATGTGTCGTTATAAGCCTTTCTAGACTCACCCGGTCGCAGAGATCAGTTCTGTCAAGGGCAGTACAGTGTCAAGTTCATAACGAAAGGACTTTGATTGTAGTTTGGGAAATCAGTGTTCTGATTCTGTAAGCAAAAACGATAAAACGTTTTCATGCGCACGTTTCAACTCTTTTCGCCTTAAAGAATGCAAACCCAGGCTTCGAATCGCCTCCTCCATGAACACGCTAAACCTCGTTTAATTTGTTTTTGCTTCGTATATAAAATCGACAAAATTCCGTGAACGTTTTGCTTGTTAATGGATGTCACGACTCCGTCCCCAGGTATTCTTTGCTGCTTAAGCCTCATGAGACGAGGGGGTTAAATTTGGATGAGCCACTTCATCTAGCAATAGTCGATACATTGTGACCAAAAATGCATGTTGTGTTACTACGTGCATCTAGGTTTCTCCTAGAGCAGTTCCCCCTACTCGTTAGCTCAGTTTGAGCTTCTAAAGAGACTGTTAAGGTCTATATATGTTAAGCCGCGTTACGAACCTTGTAAAAGTTAGCTCTTGGTGGGAAATTTCATTCACTCGAGTTTCCGTCACGTGGAGCAAAAAGTGAACAAAGTTGTCCTCTTCCTTCTAGTCCCTGGAGCTTCTAAAAAAATAATTTAAATAGGCACATACGGAAATCTTTATCGCTGCCTATAACATATAGCCCAGTGATGACATCCACTGCTGCGCTAAATCGTGCAGTCTGTCGATCTTTGACCATTTTAGATCTACCCTTTGGACCAAACCAACTTATCCATCAAAGGTTAGATTTTTTTTAGGCCATCCGTCTTTATCATAAGTTTGTTTTGCGATCTAAATACCTGAGCTATACCTCAATCTGGGGGAGTAGGTATTATATTTCCACGATTGTTGAGTTTATCTGTCTAAGCTCCGCCATCTGCGACTGCATTTTACGAAGTATTTCTATAAAAAAATCAGCTGCTTTCATTAGCATATCAAACAGACCTCCCGTTTCCCCGTTCCACAAAGACCGGCATAAAAAAGTATAAACTGTTGGACTTGGACTCCTATGCCATAACCGAATCCCGCAGCATTATCTTGTCCACGTCCGATTTCATCGTCATTCACAAACGTTCTACAAATAGCTACATCCATTTTGTCGAATCTGAAAGCTCAGTCATGACCATCATCGAATTTACATACCAAGACAGATCTTTGGGTCGTATCTAGCCCACATATAGGCCATCTGCATCGCGTGGTTAATGGCGTTGACCTATAATCGAATAGTGGGCGAATTAAGCACGAGGATGACATCAGGTGGCTCTGCATTTAAAACTACATCGGGTCTTTCTGGTTTATAACTCACTTCTCACTTGTGCTCATGAGGGACAGATAGTAGGCCACTCCAAGATTCCGATAGTCAACGCGCTTGACGTCGAATTAAAAGACAAAACAAGCCGCGTCTTCAAAACATTCTCCCCAGCTACGCCGACATGTTCATTACCAATTATGGTCCGAATCGGGAATCATTACAAAAAAATAGGTACCTTCGTTTTCTCTCGCAATTATGGACGTCGATTTACAGTTTGTTTCCTTGGGTTTGGATTCGGATTTAGATGCGTGCAACTCCAAATCTCCAATTGCCAGCGACATACCTAGAACGTGCTCACTTGAAATGAGCGAAGCGAATAGATTTCAGTTGCAGATAGCATTACACTGCTGGTAGGCAGAGATCTCATCTTACTGCCCCCCCGCCTGACGGTTCAAGGTAAGAGATGCTGCTTGTCGTTGTCTGCCATACTTCTGGTTCTGGCTGTGTCGTCCTGCCTCGTCGGCAGTCGCATTATAATTATTTTCTCCTCTCTTTCTTATGTTCACCTTGCTGCACAACAAACGACAAACGAGGGGGACATCCATTCTATGGAGAGTCACAAGTTTATACCGTGTATCTACAAGATACTTTTTTGGTATAACAAGTTTTTTTGTTTGTCTTTCACCCCGGGTTTTTCTCTCTCACTAATAAAGTTGAAATGAACTCCTCGGGATGGCAATTCGAGCTGGCAAGGAAGAAGAAAAAAAAGAAAATGTAAAACTGGTAGCAGCTTCACCTGTTCCTGGCAGCCGATTCCTTATTATTTGTTAACCTCACGCACCGGGCATAGTGAAGTTAGATACGTTTGTGATATTCACGCCATCTATCGTGTACTGCGATATGCAAACCAGAAAGATCCGCCACTTGATACCCCCATGGCAGGAACAGACATGAAACTTTGTTTTCCTGCGTCTCCTGCTCTTTCGTTTTTCCGAATTCATATGAGCCCATGCCCACGGGTTTTTTTATTTTATTTTTCTTCTTCATGAACTTAATCCGCACTTAGCCTATTTTGAATTTTTCATATTTTTTGCGTTGGCCTGGGCTTCGAGTATGGAGGCTGTTTCATAATTGATACAACCATGGTCGAGTGTTTTTCGTTCCGATGCAGTTATCGAATGGATGTTAGTTGCAAATGGGTGTACGTATAACGGGGCAGACAACTTTGTAGTGTGGGTTGCGTCGGTGGGATGCCTTCACGGTGGTAATCGATATTTCGCTTTGATGCAATTTGTAATGACATTCGGCGGTGAGAATTATGCGAGCAGAAATCGAACCGCGAATTTGTCAAATTGAAATGTCGAAACTAACTGATGCATTGCGGTGCAGATAAACGACCAATTGAGTGATGGCATTCGTGGTGGAAAAATGTTATCTATATAGGTACCTACGTGGAAATAGTTGAGATGGACTGTTGGCAAATATTTCAATTTATTTATGTTTTATTCAAGTGGCAATTCATTTATTAGAGTACCCACGTCAAAGTAGACCGCTGTCGAACTGAAATAAAATGGACAGCGTGTTGTTTGAGAGAGAAAAGTGTACCCTTTTTTTAGAAAAACACTTGGGTTGGAGTTATACTGCTACAGAACTCTGAAAAGTCGAAAGAAAAAGTGCCATTGAGAAAAAAAGTGGCATTTCTAAAGCTATTCCTACAATTCAGAATTTTTGAACCATCTTTAACAAGCATTGGCTCGCTAAACACTAAAATATTGTTGTGATTGGAAACTGTGGTAGATTTTGAGGCTTTTCATTTGGAAATGAGAGCAATTTGTACAACTTTCGGGGCGCCTATTCCAAATAAAAAAGGGCAAAAATAGCAAAAAAATTTTGGAGGCTCTCGAAAAAAGTGCCAAATTGCAAACCTTATTCGAACAATGGTCACACTGATTAGGGCTGTTTCGGGACTGCATCGCCAACTCATTTTCAGAATGCACTAAGTGTTTCAAGAGATTTGATTTAGACAGCCAAATTCACCATTTTCTTCTTGGAAGGATATTTCTCCTGAGTCGAGGAGTGAACCATCGGCTTAGTCGTTAAGTGATAAAATGCCTATACCATTCCCAACACCTCTTGAGCCAATTGTACAACACAAGGACAACCAAGTTCTTGAATAGAACTGAGACGATGACAAGTAAAACAACAAAAATTTGTCGGTCGTCTTGGGTCTTCTTATTTCTTATCTGCTTGAAAGCAGACGCTACGTGCTACGATTGTCAGAGAAACTGGGTCTTACTAATTATCTACACGTTATTTTTATTATGCCCTCATGACCTATATATAGGTCATCCATGGTTTACAACAACAACAACAACAATACGAGTTGTTGTAAACCATGAATTAATTGCAACGAATTTCGTTTCACAGTTGTTGTTTGGCCACCAAAATTTTATTGAAAGTGGTTTCAGAGATCGACAACAACGCCACCTAGGGTCCAAAATTATCTTGCCATTTAAGACTGCCTAAACCTGAAGTACAACAATACGAACAAAACAAAAGACGAATCATGAAAATTGGTCCCGTGGTTATCGAGTTATATCGTCATCGAGTTTCAAACCGAAAGAATTGTAGGTATAATATAGAAGATTATTATTGAAGATAGTTGAATTGAACTGAAAAATGAATAAAACGCCTACAACGCCACATGTTGAGAATTCTCCGACTTTTATTTTTTTCCTAAACCATCCCTAATTTCAGTAGAACAAAACAAAACAAAATTTATTCAAATCAGTCGAGCCGTTCTGGAGCCTTTACCCAACTAACGCACAGCGATTGATTTTTATAGAGATAGAGATTTCAGTTTAAATTAACTTTACACTAAATATTTTGTAGGTCACAATATGCAATTTCGTATGGAAAATTTCGCTTCTGTGAGGGAGCAACAATTTAGCCCGGACATTAAAAATGATTATTAGTATCGCGGACTGACTTTAAGGGCGTTTTTCACTTAAATTGGGAAGAGGAGTTTGACTTAAAAATGAACCAATAAATAGCTGCTGCAACTGGTCAGTATTGGACTCTAGGAATAGCTTCTAAGGCCAGTCGTTTGAGTGATTTTTAACTTGCTCGATTACGTAGCAGGCGAAAGATGTTGTATTCGTACAAAATTTCGAACTCAAGATGTTCATTTCTGACATTTCGATGACAGCGGAACTCAAAAAAATGGGTCGCAAAATTCTGTCTGTTTGGCTGTCTGTCTGTCTGTCTGTCTGTCCGTATGTTCCGAGGCCTACAGTCAAACGATTGCCCCAATTAAGTTCAAAATTCGGATTTAAAGTTTGTGGGCCTACAGCTCGCTTTTTTTTGGCGTGGTAACCTCAATATTAATGGTACTTCCCATATAAAATGTGCAGACCAGTTTGATTTGTTTGAGAACGGCTCCAACGATTTCAACCGAAATTGATATTTGAACTAAACTAGTTGAGGTTACCATGACTACATGCTCAGTTTTTCGCTAAAAATCTAAATGGACGGTAGGTACGTACTTTTGAAATTCTGGACATATTTCGAAAACGGTCCATACGATTCGAACAAAAACTCACTCCTAAATCCTAAGGTAATATGGTCATTTATAACTGAACAGCGAACTCAGTTTTTCTCTATATTATCGTACAATGGATTTTTGAAAAAAGGCATATTTTTCAAAATATGGATTTTTTTTAGTTTATCTGAAAACGCAATAACGATTTTAACCAAAGTGCATATTTAGAGTAAAATTGATGTTCCCAAAATTACTGCATCCTTAATCTTCAAATCGATATAAAGATTTACCGAATTTTAAAAACTGCTCATATCTCGAAAACCCCATTTTCGATTTCGCTAAAACTTAAAAAATTCAAGTTGTTGCTTGGAAATAAAATAATCGAGCAATCCTTATGTCAGTCACCGTTTTGGTATGCTAAAAGTGCAGACTCCCTTCGACTCTGCATGCAAATTTTGAAAGATATCTGGTAAATGTGCCAAAATTAAGCACACGAGACACGAGCTACATGCCACAACGCTCGTACCTCACAGTTTCATTAAAAACGTTTACGACGCGAACGTTTAAAACGCTCATTCCAAAAGCAATTACATCTTACAGCCATTAACATGACCTTCCTGCGCTCTGTCTAAAGCGAACATTACTGTGTCTCCTAAAACTATAAATATCCCGAAGCCAAAGTCCTCCTTTCCGTGCGCTGATGCACCATCGCACCAGCAACAACTATAGTAACCAGCAGTTGAAGACAACAAAAAGTCTTTGGCAACACCACAAACACTATTTCCGTCGACAAAGAATAATGACAGTCGTTCATCTTTTCCTCGGCGTCTCAGTCTCAGTTCGTATATCCGAATCTCCTCCTCCACAATCATCTTCAACACCGACCGATTCCAGTGCGCAGATAAATTCAATACGGATTGCCCGTGCATGTGTTCTGTTTGCCGCGCACACTTGAACGTTGATTAATTGCCCTTGAAGCAAGGAAATATCTTCAAAAATCCACTTTAAACGATGCAACGTGCAGCTGCATGTGGTGGCGATGGCGACGTACCTAAGTACCCTTCTCTCCGACATCGCAGATCAAGATGAACTGATGAAGAACGCAATCCACTCGGCGCGCAGTCACAAGAAAAGCGTCATCTTGAGTTCTTGTTGTGGTACCCACCATCAATCAGCTTAATCGACCCGCCACAATAACAGAACGATTCTGTATTATTTTTTTAACCCCTCTTTGGGTAATAACCATAACCATGGAAGCAACTTGAAAACAACTCCAGCTCGAAGGACTTGCAAAGAAAAAAAAAAAAAGGAAATTCGCTTAAACGCTTGCATCATAGTTGAGCGAAAGTCCTCTGCCAGTTTATGTACGGCTGGAAAGTTTTAACAAATCGCCCTCAGGCAGCGAACGGAGAAAATCGATTTTTCCACTGTCGAAAGGGTCAAAAGGAGCAGGGGATGGGGCCAGACGAGTCGGCTAGATGAAGAATAGAATAAACGACGAGGGTATGGTCAACGGGCGGTTTGTGTGGCGCAAATGAGTTCAAGTGCGAAGGGAATTTAATGAAAAATTCATTGCTGTTGGTACGTACATATATATATTTCGAAAGGATAACAACGCTTTTCCAGTCGAAGGAGCAAACAGGAAAAAACACAAAAAAAAAAAAAAAACGATACAAAACTGATTTTCAATGTCTGTGCGCGAGAGGAGTCTTTTCCACTTTGTTTTGTTGTGTATTTTGTAAGCCAGCAAATTTCCGGGAAAGAATCCTTTGAAAGGATACTACTTTTTACACACATTTTCACAGCAGCTTGCCTTCCTGTTGGCAGTGGTCGGTCCGCTTCAGGGGATAGCGTATAAATTTTGTTGGACGTCTTTTAGCCACCGGTCTATACAGAAGTTGCTTGTGACTGTAAGATGGCCTCGATGACAGCGACAGGACACAAACAAAAGGCCGGGCGGAGAGCGGTCATTTGAGGGCGGCTAAACATCCGAAATATAATACATTTCAAAAAGTTATTGCAGACGCTGCGGGAGGAGGATGAAGGCAGGTGTGGGAGGGTGGGATGTATAAATATAACTGGGAGTGCTTCTTAGCAATTTATTTTTCCATTGAATGTCCTTTTCCAATCAGTTAACTTTTGCAAAAGGTGGCTCAGAAAGGGAAGTGGCTTTTCACTCTTGTTCTTTGGCGTTGGAACATGGCGTCAAGTTGTTTTTTATAGTTGGGAGGCGTTAGTCGATTGTTTTAGATGACATTGAGGCAGTAATCGTGCAGAGGATACCTTAAGGACGATGCAAAAATTGGAAATAGTCAACTTTATCGTCTGGAAGATATAACCGTCGGGTTTTCACTTCACTTTTCAAATTGAAATAGAAAGAGCCCCCTTTCCTATTGAATTAGCTAGTTTGGTTTATGAATTGGATACATTTCCACACATGGGTGTGTGTATAAGATATTTAGAAGTATTCCGCTGTATTACTTTTGGCAATCGTGGGATGAACCTTCGTTTGAAGACCTGGGATGAAATTCTGTAAAAAAAAACGAAACGAAAATCACTTTCGCATTGGAAAAAAAAAAAATCATGCGGAAGCGAAAATTTGTTTCATAAAACACCTGAAGATAATCAGCTATTATTCCACGCCCTCTCATTGGGTCCCGGCATATATTTCCTGGAGTGGAAGTATTTAAACCTTTGTTTGAAGAACTGCGCTGAAATTCCCTATGAAAACGAAACGAAAATAAATCACTTTCGCATAGAACAAAACAAACCAAAAAACGAAAAAATCATGCGAAAGCGAAAATTAACACCTGAAGACAAACAGCTTCTATTGCCCATTGGGTCCTGGCATATATTTTCTGTAGAGGAGTCTGTAAAACTTTATTTAAGGACCTGGGGTGAAATTCTGTAAAAAAAAAGCGAAAACCACTTTCGCATTTTAAAAAACGAAAAAAGAAAAAAAAAAAAAATCAGGCGGAAGCGAAAATTTGCATCATAAGACATCTAAAGACAAAAGCCTGCCTTTCCACACCGTCAATTGGACTTAAGAAACTGCTTTCCCTTCCATAATTCAGATTCAGTTCAATACTGTATCTATTCGCGAAACAGTTGTATGCTATCGAACCAATGGACAACTCATCCACGTGGGCGTCTTTGTGGTACAGCTTGACGGGCAGAGGTTTTCAGCTCTGGAAACTATGTTACACCCTCCTTAACCTATTTCTTTGGTTCACCAATTAATGGCGAAACGAACCGCTTTAAAACAAAATATTTCCAGGAAAAGGTACCTACATGTTATATAAACTTCCACTGAATTATCCACCAGTCCATCTCTTCCCAAGCATCGTTCGTTTAACTATGTTGCCTACCTGCCTCATATTTGATTTGAAATTTAAAAATTTTCTTCACAAAGACAGCTCGACGGTGGAATTCAAAGAGCAAACCGAGAAAATCTCCCGAGAAGCCAAAACCATCAAAAGTACGTGCAACTCAAACAAAGACAATGACCGAAAATCGCAGCTCATTCAGATGCGTTCTTTTGATCCGAACTGAGCATTACTATGACTATGACCGTGATTAAGGGATGGATACGAGTCTGGCTGAGCCTGATGTCAGGCAAAGAACAAAAGGCGTTGCCTCTCCCTCCGAGTGAATATAAATGGTAAACATTTTCAATTCCATTCCACCATTGTTTGAGTCTTATTATCCCTGGGGAATAGGTCTACATCCTTTTCGATTTTACCTCCTACTTCTTGTGCACTGTTTCGGCCAAGGATCCCCTTCCAACTCTGCCTAATAAATAATTGAGCGGAAACTACCGGTTAAGGAGATTTTAATTCATTGCGGCTATAAGCGAGTAAGCCCCACACAATCCGACACAATTCGCATCGGGAACCCGATGACGAGCTTCAATTCAAATGGAATCCGTAGAGGAGTCACGCTAAGCCGGTAGATGATTGTCCTCACAAAGAAGGAAAGAACTGACACAGCCGATGATACACTTTCAGTAACACCCAACAAGAACACCGTGCGAGTCAGTATACGTACACAGCGGATTGTATGAAGTGCTGGTGCATTCCATTCCAATATTTCAAGGATACACATGTGTTTGTGGATATGCAACCATCCAATCAATGGGCATAAAAATAGAATCTTGGGCACGTATGGTGCACACATTTCCACTCACTCGATATGGTTAAATGTCCCTGACGGCGGCCGGCGGGCATGGCAACGACTTTACCAGGATACCGGCTATGAGACGGGCTTACTTATGGTGGGATGAATGGAATGACGTCTGTGTGGAATTGAACCCTCGTCAACTGGCCGTTGGCGTATACACAAACACATACAACATGCGAACAGGAATAACTTCAGCAGAGAGAAGTCATAAAAATTTAATGAGAAGCAGATAGAGGTCAGCTGTTGACGTTGTCGTCGTCGTCGTCGTCGTCCATCAAAATGACACAGAGGGGGAAGAACATGAAGATAACCGATGTTTCCTCCTTTGTTCCCTTTTTGCAGTTATCTCTTTTTCATCTGCACATTTTCCATTCTTTTCTGTTTTTTTCTTTCTTTTTAATCTCACACTCCTTTTGCTCGTCCATTTTGGCAAGAGTAATTACGGACGCCTGTCAGTTGGTTGGTGGTTAAATGTGGTTAAAATGCGCTCAAAACACAGCGCTACAAAAAAGAACGAACAAGAGAAAACGGGAAACAGTTTGAGACGAATTTTTGTTTTTTTTAAATTTATGCAGGTATTTCAATTTAAATTTTTATTTTTACTTATTTATTTATTTCGATTTTAATTAAGTAGTCCCTTAGTTAGTCACTTAAGGTTCTTAGAGGAGTTTTTCTGAAGGAGGTTGATGTGTCCATTAATGGCTGGTCGGATCTTTCCTTGTTTACATAAGATTTCTGACATCCAAAGCTTGTGCAATCTGTGGCATCTTTTGCGTTGCTGTTTTCAAGTGACAGTTTGAAATTATTGACGTCAGTTTATGGAAGATAAGCGACAGACTCAAGGATATTTTTGGAATTGTTTTTGAGCAACATTTGGATCTTTCCGATACTGGTCCAGTTAAAAAAAAAAGTAAACTCATTTAAGCGCTATGGATTTTCTTAGAATACCTACGCATAGTTGTCTTGGCAGGCGGTTGCGAGTCGTTTTAGTCGTTAGTCGGAATAATGTATTCCGCGAGTTGAATTGGGGACCTTGAGTTCCGTAGTTTAACTTATTATCCACTACAAAAAAGTAAATAATTAGCGCAACAGGTCCATAGGGACGCGGGTTGCCAGATTTTGCTCGCAGCTCGACGGGACAAAAGGCAAAAATATAGCAAAAACGCGGGATTTACATATTTCTCCCGAGACAAAATAAAATATTTTTTATTCATTCGAATGACAGCTGTCAATTTGCAAGAATTACATTCATATGATGGACTAGAAGACCCAGCCACGCGTTGCTGTGGCTATAAGGTCGTTTGATTTTTTTTTTTTTTTATTGGGAGGTGCCACAACCCGTTTTCCTATCCGGCTTATCTTTTGCAAAGTGCCAACTATAGGATCCTAAACTATTCTATCTTTCAAACTGGAACCAACCACATAGGTACATCCACACAATTCTATTGAAATCGGTTAAACGGTTTCGGAGATCGAAAACAGTGCCACCTATCGGGACCAAAAGTATCTTATCTTTTAAAAGTCTGCCTGAAATACATCAACTATAATGGCTTACACATAAGATATAGATATTTACTGTGGCGGGCTTTCTTGTAGAACTATTTTACTCTAGCGCTTTTGGCAGCGCACACCAGAATAGCTCGCAGATGGTCGATTTTTTCCTACTTACTTGATATTTTGGAAAATTCACACAATATCCTTATAAATTGTAGCCTATGTCTTATTCTGATGTATAAGCTCTATTATTTTAAAGTTTCATTAAAATCCATTCAGTAGGTAGTTTTTACGTGAAAGAGTAACAAACATCCATCCTTACAAACATTCGCGTTTATAATATTAGTAGGATGTATTGGATTGAAAATTTTATGGAGAATTTATCCATCCCGTATGAGTGTATGACACATGACACTAAATTTTTCACTCATTTTTAAAGTTGCTAAATTTTAAAAAGCCATGCGACTGAAAGGGACAGCGTCACACAGAATTTTCACCTACAGAATTCACACTAAAATATACAGAAATCCCAGATACCAGTAAAAACTTGAATTCCTTAGTTTTGCGTTGGTATATTTCACTGACCTAAACAAAGAAATGCAATCGGAGCACCCAAAACTCTTCCTGCTTTACGACAAAATATTTTAGCGTTTTAAAAAATGTTCGTGTGCTTTTTTTTCAAAGTCTGGATTTCTACAGAACTTTTATCTTTCATCTAAAGACTTTTGAAAATTAGGGTTGGCATCACTGCTTGGTGTAGCTAAGCATCCGTTGGACTTTTCTGCGTTTAGTTTTAGTCATGTGAATCTCTTCGAGGTTTCAGCTCAAATCTTAGCCCATAACTCCCCAATAAGTTCATACTAGTCTTACCACTTCCACTTCGGTAGATCTTGCTGATAAATTCCAGTTTTCTCATTCTTTTGTCAATCCTTTCAAATAGTGACAGCCAAACGATGTATGTAGCTTACCCATTTCATTAGATCGTCATACGTCATAGCGATTACGATTTTCCATTATGAACCTTAAGTCACAAAATACCTATAGGCATCGTTTGTTGGGCTATCTTTTTTCTTAAAAAAACGATAGAAATGGAAAAAAATGAGCGCCCAACACAATTTTGGGCTACATATCGTTTTACAAAATTTGTGTTTATTTTGTTCGTTTTATTCTTTCACAAAATTAAAAAAATTAAAATATTTTCGAACAAACATTAAACTTGGCAGCACTCTTGCAGTGAAGGGTCATCGACCATTCGTTCAACTTGCACGCACACCAATTTATTTTGCAAGCCTTTTGATTTGACAGAGTCAGAAGCGCATTGCATTTTTTAGGGTTTGGGCGCTTAAACCAAACCGAATTCTGGCAACTCTGCCTTTAGGTATTCTCTGTCAAATAAAATCCCGCCTTTAACAGTCCTCCCAATCTGGGGAACACTATATAAGTAAAACGATTAATAATAAGCCACAGTGACTAATATCCAACCGACTTTCGAGCTTATTTAAATTCCATCTCAGAACGTTATTTCCTTTATACATCCGACATCCCCTATCCCAAAACGTATGATTAAGATTATTTATACTACCTACACGGACAGTGTGCATAAATTAAGATTTTATTAGCATTTCCAATAGAAATATGAAAGGAACCATTTTTATGAATACGTTTTGTTTTAATGATTAATTGACAATTTTTTTTTCATCGAATGTAAGTTATTAATGACTCAATTATTGGCGGAAAAAAGGTGAATGCTCTATTTAAAGGAAATGGGATCTTAATAACATGTATTGAGGTAAATGCTAATTTCGGGGAATTGTTTACAACTTTTCGGGTATTCAATTGAAAGGTATTGTGTTCGAAGAGGGGAGAGGAATATTTTTTAATTTATTTTTTAAATACGTAACTGGGTATAGTTTTGTATTCTTATCAGGTACAAATTGACTGTACTTGTTCGTCTTTGGCTGTGTCCAGGAATGGCACAAATTAAATGCGATCTTTCCTATCAATATTTGAGGAAGGTCGTGCCTGTTCGTCTTCGTATAGGTTCCTCTCGTCGAAGTATCAATTGATCACTGGGATTTGTTTCATTTTTTATAGACTGTCAGTGTCGCTCTCACAGGACGATTTTTTAGATCTTGGTATGTATACTACGATCATTTTAAACAATGCTATTTCACAATTGCTGTTTTTGAGTTCCGGCGGAGTTTCTTTTCTCGTTATGAGGGTTCTGGGCGATTTCTAATTAATACAGAATACCCAAAACTTATGAGAGACCAGCATCAAATCAGACTTCTTTTAGAAAACTTTAGGTTCGAATACATCTTTTGATTGGGTTTTCGTAAAACGTGGGATTTTCTGAAGTACGGAAGAGTGATCGGAATGACTCGGAGTTAATGGTTACAGGCAAAAGACTTCTTCGTCTCAGTGATGACTTGTTGATAGCGGCATTAGCGGCGCTATAAGTTTACTGAGTTTCTTTAAACGGCCTTTGAATTAAAAAATATGTTCAACATGTCTCTGAACATGCCTTTGAGAGCAGTGAAGCCACAACTATTTCCATCACCTGTTCGGGAGAACAAGAACTTGTATAGGAACACTCGTTGTTGGAACTATTTCTAGCTATTTGGAACTACACCTCTGACTAACCTTCAGACTGTAATCTTTTGGTAGGTTGTATTTAGACAGTCAATCCTCTGTAGGTATTCCTCTAAGAAAGGCAGAGCCTAGACAAAACCCTGGACTCGTTTGACAACTCGGCTTCTTTTTTATGGATCTTTGAATTTTCTTTGATTTCTTTGAGTTGTTTTTATCACATTTAATATATTGTATCTAGGCGCAATGGCTTAGTGGTTAGTGTGTTGGACGAGGGGTATCAGGTTCGAATCCCGCAAAAACTCCAACTCCAACTTTGGGTTTTTTCCATTCCGCCACCGCGTCTGATCGCGAACGTCTGACAAACATCCGAGAGTATAACTGTCTTGAAATAGCTTCTCAATTAGCCGTTTGGAGTCGGCATAAAATTGTAGATCTCTTCCATTCGTTCCAAAAATGAAAAACTTATACAAAACGAATGGTTGTGAGAAGCTAGGCCTAGGGTCCCTTCGAACCTGTTGCGCCAACTAATTAAAAAATACTTTAAATCTTTAAACAGGGTAGATAACAGCTATCACCATATGTATAGTTTTGAGCATCTTGGAACCGCTCGTCACTGTCAGATTGCCCAATACGTAATTGTAGAACGGGACCAAGAACATCAAATAAATCGCAAGGTGACGCGCTTTTCATGTGACTTTCCCATCAAAATATTTGTGAACATTTTGCCAAGTGGTGCAATTTTGCAAGAGTAAAGACTTAAGATTCGATTTATAGAGCACAGACTGATGTCACTTGTTTGTCTGCAAATATTGTGATAGAGGTGTCAAAAATTGGTTAACTTGTGAATGAATAAAATTCGAACAAAAATGACCGTAGAATCGGACTTTTACCAACTTAACTACGTAGTTAGAGCGGCGCTCCAGTTTTGGGTTAAGCTGACCTCAAACCGAAGAATCGTACAGAATAATTGACCATTGTCGCGGTCCCTTTCAAATCTCTTGCAACTATATTACCTGTTGAAAAATAATTCTCCTATGGCTGGCGACTGCCTGTAAACCTCTTAACTTTTGCTCACAGTGTCCTTTCAATGAATTACAGCAACCAGACTCTACCCTACTCTTCTGACTGAAGATAAATACTCAATAAAACGATTTAGAGTGACTTGCTGTCGGAAAAAGGCCAGCCGCAGTCCAAGCCATTACTTTCAATTGCATCATAAAAACTCATCAACTTCATGCGCTTGCTTTGGGCTTCTCTAACCTAACTTTCCTTCGTTTTCTACAGGTTCCGTGAGTTGTGGCCCTAAACGGGTCTTAAGTTGGTACTTTTAGTGTTTTTTTTCGTGCGGAAATAGCCACATAAATCACATAAACCAACCGACTTGCCCTGCATCAGCCTGTAGGTATGCAATGATTTGTAATAAACCCGCATAAACTCTCATATTTGGTGTACTCCTTCGACGTGTATGGTGTCTACTTGAGATTAAAACATCATTCCATCATTTGGACAAGTTGTATAGGTATAGTGCAGTCGAAGCTACCAAAAAGGTCTCAACTTAACCAGGAGCTTCCCGCCTTTTGGAGTGAATTGATTATTGCTCCCCCACAAGCCACAACTCCAACTTTGACCAGTTCTGTAAGGTATCTATACCTAGTGTGAATTTCAGAAGCTGTTCTTCTACCGTGCTGAGATTCAACTTTTCGAGGTTTGACTTAGAAAAATATTTACCAAGTCAGACGGCTTATACCGCCGCTGAGACTGAGTCCTTAATTTCTTCGTTCCGTAAGTGAGGAGTGACCTTATAAAATAAATTCGCCAGGCACTCCTCTCTCGATTGGCAACACTGCCCAGCTACATAAGTGGATACCCTAAAGAAGGCTCATTCCGCAGGTAGTTTCAGGTCTTTTCCATATACAATTAGTTGTCCCTTTAACCTACCAGCAAGATCTTATCGAATCTACCTCCCATATACCCATTCTTAACCTTGTTCACTTACTTATTGGCAATACTTCCTCATACACACATCTGCCCGTACGTTGCTTTGCTTTTTTTTACTTTTATGCACATATCCCTACTTAAAGAATAAACGAAAAATTTTCCTTTTATTATCTTGTTTCAGGAAATTCGTGACTGCGGCGCACCATGCCATGCGATGTTCTTTCCCGAAAACGAACGAACCGTCTTACGCTACTGGGTCGGTTCATGGGCGGCCGTTTGCGTTGCCAGTTGTTTATTTACGGTAAGTGGTAATAAATTTCTTTTTGAATTTAAAAATGCACAGTCACACAGAGCTTACGGTTTGGACCTTTGTGAAATTCGCGTCCTCGCACATGTCTCTGATTTGGAAGTCGGAATGGATTGGAGAAAATTCCGTTATACACTTGGCATGCATTCAAAAGGACGAAGGCACTCACTGTGATTAGATAAATGATGCGCTCGAGTTACAGACCAATAAATTATGAAAAGATTCTTGGGAAGGAAAAATATTTCATCCTTTCAGAAAGGAGGAGGGCATAGATTCAGTAGATACGTGGGTACATGTGTTCTCCTTGTGTTACACCATCGGGGATTGTGTTTAACGTCAGGGAAATGGGTTTCAAAAGAAGCAATTCGAAAAATTATATTTTCCTCTTTCATAAGTATATAACTGATGACAAAATTGTGCTCCCTCCATGCTGGCTAAAAGATGAAATGTCTTTTGTGGAATTTCTAAGAATTTATATTTTCAACCTTTGTCGGTACGTATACCAAGATTCAAGATGAAGCTGATGGGTGTAGGTAGATGTCTTATTTCTTTCGTGGAATGAAATTTCTTTCTTTCTTTGTAATTCGTTATGTGCGTTATTAAATTTATTACGAAGCGGCAGCAGCAGGGGTTTACTTCAACCCTCAGAACTTTAAAGGGTTTGTTTTTCATAAACAAGTCGGGAGTAAATGAAGCCCTATTGTGGTATCGAGTTTACTATATCTACCTATTGAGTTTTAGGACTCATTGGCATAGATGAATAGTCGCTTTCCGTTCACTCTTCTGCCGCCACGATCTCATCAAATGCCTTTACATCATGGAGATTTTTTTTTGACGCCTGGAAATTTTCTTGGCACACCATGATTTGCTCTAAACAGATGAGGCTCTGGAACGAAATATAAACTGAAATAATTTCTTAACTGGGATCGGCCTTTTTTCATTAGAAAAGTTTTTTTTTTCTCCGAGGTAGGTATAAATCTTCTAGAAGACACTATGAGGACACTCGGCGCGTGCTCATAGAAGTGTGAGATTTTTAATCACTAAAGCCACCTCCTACAAATTTCTTTTGTACTGCAACTAAGTTATAAGTTATCAAGCAATTTTTTTATGACGAAGTTATACACGTTTGGCAGACAACATTCCGGCGAAAGTTCCTGCTCGTTCAGCAAATTTTAACGCGGTTGGTAATTATCGGGCTTAGTCCGAAGGTTTAGTTCGTTGTAGCCGCCGCAATAAATTTGTTTCATCGAGAATTTCACTGACCGAGTTATTAATAATCGATTTCTATGCTTTCGAGTGCAATTTGTTTGTCCATGTGACCGCCTTCTTCAGGCTATCGCATCTTTTAGACCTTCTGATGGTGGAAGGTTGTTGGGCGGCTCGCTTCGCTCCCGACAACTTTATATTTAGTTGTACAGTTTTGAGACATTAAAAACCAATTTCAAACTTGTTCCTTCGAAGGCTGTTTTTAGGAACAAATTTGCTGTGGATGAAATGTCCATGGATGAGTTGGGTTCTTATTCAGATGTCGATTTCATTGTGCGCTGTACCTGAGCGCTAATGAATCTCACAAATGGGACCAAAAATCACTCCAAATCGACTAAGAACACCTTTATCTGGGTTTGCTAACGTTCGTGCTACAGATAAGGGTTATGATCAAGACGTTTTTACCTAGTCATGCCACAGACTAAGACTAGAATCAAGAAAGTCTTACTTAGTCATGCCACAGGCTAGGACTAGAATCAACAGGGCCTTACTAAGTCTTTCTTCACAAGGCTTTGCTATTGGATTGTCTGCTCAGTTCAAGTTAACATTACTCGGAAGTGTACCTCTTCGTAGGAGCTCTTATTCAACAAAACTTTACTATTAGACCAATGACCAAATTACCCCGCATAGCTTCAGCTGTTCTACTAACTTTCTAACTTTCTTAAGCACTTTTCTTTTTTGATTATAAATTCTTCTCTTCGTAAAGGTGAACCCCTACCCTTCATCGCTTCCAAAGCATCCCTATAAATGCTTACAAAAAGGTGCTACTTCTGCGCTTAAATTGCTGTATGCTACAGTTCTCTGGGAACGAGTCTCCAAGAAGTTTGTAAGGTTTAAAGTTTGCTTCTTCGATAACAGGAGCTAAATTGGGTTATATTTCCATTTTAAATTAATTTTTATTCATTCTTTCTTTAACTTACATACTAGATAAAATGGGTTTTGTCCTCGTGGCATCGTTGCCGCTAAAGTATTTCAAAATGGGAAGTAAAAAAGGGCCCGAGCCAAAAATGGGGCCTCGACATAAAATACTAATATACAAAAAAAAAAAAAAAATAAAAACAACAGAGCAGCAAAAGCATTTATTTATAACAAAAAACAAATGTATTCACTACGAAACAATTTTTTTCATATTTTTGCATTCTTTTTCGTTCTTCCGTGGTTGTGGACTTAAACTGAAAAAGCGGTCATTTTGATTATTTTTAAAAAAGTTGTGACCACGGTTATTCAGGCTGTCAAAAAGGGGCCAAACGGCAACGCTGCCTCGTAGTTGCCAATACTAATAAGTAGGTGATGTGCACTGGTAGTCTGTCTTGTGGCCGACCCAGTGTTGCCATACAAATATTTGGAAAGATCTGCACTCCAATTCAGATCTCTATGGAAAAATCGGCGCAGGGACATAAGTCCACGGGATATTAAGACATAAGTCAAAAATTGTCCCGCTTCGGTGGGACATAAGTCCATAATCAAATAGTGGGCTTATGTCCCGTGGACTTACCTTCCCTGCGCTGGAAAAATCTTAATTCTTAATCTTTTTTTTTTTTATTAAGAAACAATAATAAAAAAAAGAGCTGAATGCAAAAATTATAGCTTACAGCAAAAGTGTGCCAAAAATGTTGAACTAATTTTTTAAAATGACCAAAATATATTTTTAAAAGGATGTAAGATAAATAACATTCCAACACAGAAGGCACTAGCTGTCAGGGCTTTCAGGTAAGGATAAAAGAAATTATTGCGAATGCAGACAAAATCTAAAGCGAAGATTTCTAGTTGTTAAAAGTCTGCAGCTACGTTGAAAATCTGCGAGATGAGGACAAATTTGCACTTAGGGCAACTCTGGCGCCGACCATATGCAGTATTTCGAGGTATAATCTGGTTGAGTTCCTCGGGACCAAGCTAGGATTCCTACAGATAATCACAGTTCCTCGGTTAGTCTTCTGTATTTCAGAGGTTACTTGATAATTTACTGTTTGTAAAAAAAAAATAAGTCCTTCTAGATTAAATTCCACTTAGCTCGAAAGTCTTTATTGATAATAAATCCAAAGAAGTAAGTACTTGATATGAGAAAATGAATCTAATATTCATATTTCTGAAATTTTTGGTTCGCATAAATTATTCTGAATAATAAATGCATGATTTAGGAAAAAAAAAAAAATTATTGAAATACAAGAAAAGTCCCATTCCGTATTCAAGAAAGAATATTCTTTGATCAAAAATAATTATTCTTGATTTCAGGATGATGAATTGTTTCTGGTTTCACATAAATAATTAAGCAAACAGTTTCTCGGATCAAGAAAACCTAAGAACGATTTAGAAAAGAAAATCTTATTGGAAGAAAACAATTCTAACCTAAAACCTTATTAAATATTTGTTTTCTTAAATAAAGAAAAACTTTCTAATTTAAGATTTTTTTCTCATTTTTGACTCATGAAATAAAAATGTTAAAATTAAGAAAAAATTGCCTTTGACCATAACCGTAGGTACTAAGCAGTGTTTATCTTTATGTTAGTAATTATCTTTATATCTAGTCATAGAAAAATATTATTTTCCGGTCAAAAAAGGTTTTTTTCCGGTTAAAGAATTTTTTCGTTTCGGTTAAAAATCGGTTAGACCGGAATTCAAAATTTTCTCCGATCAGAGTGAAGAGATTTCTTTCAGATATCCGGTCAGAATGGCAACACTGACTTCAAGTTCTTGTTTTAGAAAACTTCTTCGAGTTTAAAAAATATTTTTGTCGGTGTATGCGTTGTTTCTAATTTTATTTTTCTCAAAATCGAGAGGTTAAAATGGAGCATTCCGTCGGCGGAAATAAATGCTCAGAATCAACTCGTAAACTTTCCAATATCCACCAACCACCAAACCACTCGCATCAAATCGCACATAAAATATTTTTTTTTTAATCAAATTCTGCCTCAAACTTTCCGCACACGGAATTGCTAAACATTGCTCTTTGAATATTGATGCAAAAATTTCTTTTGTTTACGCACACATCTTCACAACATTCCCATAAAATTAGCATTAGTAACATTAATTAGCATCTGCCATACTTTTACTATTCCAATTAAATTTCAAGTCGAACTCCATTAATTGTCCGGCCATATTATTCTCTGATGCATATTCAAAGAAACTCCAAACGCCACTGAAAACTGAAAGTCTGAAAATTGCCCAAATTACTAATTAATCGATTAAAAACGATACGATACGAGAAGAGTCATTCAACTTTCGACCACAACAAAATAGAAAGAGAAGAGACCCACAAATAGGTGGACGCATCAAAAACAGGTTCCAATGACGGCTCTTGACTCTATGCCCGCGCAGCCAACAGCGAATTTATCTATCAACGTTAAACGTCTCAGGGACGAGTAAGGGAAGGAAAGAGCCAACTTCGCTCGATTGAAATAAATATCGAATCAATTCCATTGTTATCGTAAATTTATCAGTTCGTTGTTTGTGATTCTGCATTAATTTTGATACTACGGTTATGGTTATGCGGCGGCTTATATTAGGCATTCGATATTCGACAGCGAGGAAGCCAGACACCATTACAGCCATTTAATGTCATGTATCGTGTTGAGTTATGGTAACAAATAGAAAGTCAAAGAGATGTTGTCGATATGATTTTTGAATGGAAATTGAGTTGTTTTTTACTCGAAAAAAAATCATACACCTTGCGGACGTACACACAACTGACTTTGGCGATTGAAACCGCATATCCAATCTATAAAAAAAATTCCATAAAGGATCTTCTTGGATCGTAAAAGTCGTCATAAAAACTCAAAAGCCTCCCGATTGTTTGTAAAAAGCCACCGGTGTTTGTCTTTATGGTGGGGCGTTTTCACGCCATAGATTTTGTTTACCTAATTATGCAAAATATTAAGAAGCTCTTTTTCCAAGGGATCTATACGGATTATTTGACACTAAGAATGGGGAATAAAATTCTTCAAGAATGACCAATGATAGGAAATATTTTTCTAAACATGTTGCGGAGACTTAAGCCACAGAGTGGTTTTAATCCGGCGGTTTAAATGATATGGATAGTGGCTTTGAATAATTGTTATAGGGGAGATTGATACTTAAAGTTTTAGCCCATAAAAATGGATTATGTCAATGGAGGTCCCTGCGTCGATGGGGGAGTGGTATCAAGAGGCTGAAAGTTGCAGAACTACATAGGAGGACAGAACCATTTCCTGTAGTTCTTATACTCGTAGCTAGTCCGAGCAGCGTTATCAATCTTGTCGAACCCTTTAAAAAAAAAGTCAGCCCCAACAGGTTGATAATCTTGATAGGAACTCGTTTGAATTTGTTCGGAGTATATATGACAAAACAATATGCACTCATGCTACTGTAGAAGAAAAAGGTTTTACGCTACCGAAGACAGCTCTACGATCTTCTTAAATAAAGCAACGAGCTTTTCATGTCTGAAAAATGACGATTGTGACAAACTTATGCTATAGAAAGGGGAAAGAGAACGTCTTTAGAAGGAAATCCTCCTCAAAAGTTGTGTTTTGTACACCATGCGAAATGCCGTCAGATGGCACTGCCATCAAACGTGGGTCTTGTAACAGCAGAGCTGCCAGGACGGCCGCTGCGCGCGGATCTATTTTCAAAATAAATGTAAAGAGAAGATGGAGTCATCAAGTCTTGGGAAAACAGAGGCTTATCAGATGAAAATTCTCGTCTTTGCAGTTTTGATAGCAAAAGCAGCGTTTATCACATTTCAGTGTAAGCCCATAGGACCGCTTTGATGATATGCCGTTCGACCTTATACCGGCGAAAATACTGCGGAGTTTTTAAAGTTCAAGGCATATGGCCCTGACTTAAGCTTTTGTCTTATTTGAAGCTTCAGAGTTTTAAAGATTTGCTGAGCTCCTAAATTTTGTTTGCCCTTCATATTTTATGCAAGATTTAATGCTATAGCCTTGTATAGATATTTTTTATTACGTTTGACAAGCCTCTTAAAATATCTCCAACTATGCTGTTCATTTCGTATGAGCCTTCATGACCTGTAAAGTATTCGCCTGGTTAAGAAGTGAATCATAAGACCAGAGCCACAGCGCATTTATAACCCTGCATCAGGTTAGACAATTTCGTCCAAGTGAACTTTTATTTGCAAAAATAAAATCATCTAACTGCCTTCTTATCCATTCCAAACAAGGTTTCCAAGTCTCGATGCAACCTATTTTTAAATGCTCCTTTAGGCGAGAAGGCTATGCTCCGTACTAATAACAGTTTCCGGAAGCTCACAATTGCGAAATTTGTATGGAAAATATAGCCACTGTGAACTACCAAAATTTAGATTCCAGTCTAAAAATGTTTATTGGTAAGGTCCTGTCTCCTCTGCCACGCGTACCTACTTTTTGGGACCGATTTTGACCAAGATGTATTTTTTTTTCTGGCTTGACTGCCTTTAACTTGTCTTCACTCAAATAATTCTTTATCAATACGAAATGGAAAAAATACTTCAAAGAACCAACACTTCGTTAAACGTTTTAAACCAGATTTAAAATATATAAAAGTCAAATTATTGCTTCATTCAGAGGCTGATCTACACCCTAAAACATGATCGAGTTAAATATAGTTTTTTACCAGATCGAAAAACATCAGCAACAATATTGATCTTGATCGTGATCGTGGTCATGCTTTGTGGCGGTGGGCGGTCATCAAAAAAACACATGTGTCGTTTTCTGTGTTGGAAAGAAACGAACAATAAGGACAATCTTTTCTAGCTAGTTGGCAGCTGATACCTGGACAGAAGAGGAACTTATATCGAATTTATAAATAAAAAGATCATTTTTCATAAGTGAAAGGGAACAAATGGTATGAAAGACTGGGAAGACTGGGTACACCTTGAGCGTTTTTAAATATGATGAGACTTTGCCGGGCGGTGTTTGGCATAACGACCTCTTCTTAATGAAAACTTACAGTTCTGCATTGTCCTCAGAAGGTGGTCCTAAAAAACGTCGGAAGTATGACCATGTTTATGTTTAATAGCTACTTCGAGACCTTCGCTGATTTCGAAGAAGCATTGAACGACAGCTTTCTCTGGGTAGGTAATAGGGACTATCACTGACCAATGTTTAGCAGCTCTGTTTGTTTAGAAACAAAAATGGCTCAACTAGTTCCTTTTCATCCTAGAAAAGAATTTAATTTCTCTCAAGAAAACTTTTTGATGCAAACTGCTGCGAAAAACCGAGGAGATCCGGCTCGAAGGACCAAAAATGTTTCTTGTGTAAATGGTTTAATATTTTCTATACATTTGCTAATTGTTCTCCGTTTCCTTCAATGGGGTAACGAATTCGTAGACAGTAATGTGCTCCGCTCCATCACTATACGGTCCGTTCATAAATGCAACATTTTAATCATCTCAAACCAGAGTGGAACGTCTTCCAATTTACGTTTGGAATTTTTTGTCAATATTCGGCGGCCCCTAGACGTACATACAGCTTACATCATGTTGCCCTCAGGGTGCCAAAAATGTATTTTAATGATACCTGAGTAGGCTGCTGTCTTATAGTCAACAAGTTGACAGTCCGCTTCTTGAATCAAGGTAATTGATCGATGATTTCCGAAGTAGAATCGCAGGATTTTGGTGCATTTTTCGATGACAAATTCTAATCATTGTTTGGCAGAAAGGGCTGTGGTACCTAAAAATTTCGACGAAGACTCTCATTTATATCAAAACTGTCATCCGCAAAATTCTTCTTTAAGCTTTGACTGCCATAAGATTCCATAGAAATTTATTTAAATGACAATTCAACTCTTTTTACACGTATTTCGTAACGGATTTCCTCATTTTCTCCAAACCGCACAATTAAACTCTATCATGGCGGCGATCTAGTTCTGTAAATGCTCTAAAAGATTCAATTAGCTCATAAATGTGCCTGCGGTACTCGTAAATACGCGCGTGATTATAAAACTCATCGTTGCAATTAAAAATGTCATTTAAACAAGTACCTACAGTCAGTAGAGGAGAGGTGTACCTTAAGAAAGTCAGTCAAAATGACCTCGTTTAAGACGTGCTTACGGCATCTCTACTTGGAGTTTAATCTCAAATTATAGCGGGTCATGAGTTCTTTTGTCTTTTCCATTAATGTCAGCCATCTAACAGCGAGCGACAATTGTGATGACAGTGACACATTCAAGCCCATTCATTAATTTTGTTACAGTATCGCTGTCACATCAGGCGGCATTTGAAATTAGATTACAAAGCCCTGAGAAGTAGAATGCCTCCGACTACTGATGTGCATATTAATATTCCACAGAAGTGCGATGATAAGACCGACAAGGGTATCTCTATCTTTTAATTCAAAAAGATACGTTTTTCGACTTTGAGTGAATGATTCTCACCGATAACTAAATTTATTTGCCATAAACAAACAGAAAATGACGAAGAAAAATGAACCTGCATTCCGTTTGTCATTATCATCCAAAAAGATGTGGGGGGAAGGGGTGGATGTCTTCATGTGAAAATTGAAGCGGCCGTCGTTTGATTTATTCTTTGGCAAGAAATAATATTAAAATGTATGACACGACGTGCCGTCAACAATTGAGGAGTTGCTGCAACAACCCTCCTATCGGGAGAAAGAGAGAGACAGTTTCCATTCACACTGGCAGACCGTCTGCTGGGGAATGTGTCTTTTCGAATCTTAATCGTGGTTTGAATGGTGATGATGGTAATTTTTTGGAGCTACTATACATAGCAGGTATGAGCTTACCTGGATTTTTGGAATGGTGACGTCGGTAAGCGTTGTGGACTGACTTGAGAATTTTATGACTTTAATGGGAGGAACTTGACTGAAAATTAAGGCCATGGGTTTAAAGGGTATAAGAGTCCGTTTATAAGCAGCGCATCTGTAATACCTCATGCAAAGCATGTTCATGTTTGGGTCTTCCATTTTTGGGTTCAGAGGTTCCTCTGGTATCTTCTTGTGGTGAATAAATTTCGTCTGCCGCGTAAGGATTAGCATCGAAATCGTTTTCTAAAGTCTTACGCCATCGAACTTCCATTAGAGGGAATATACGTATAAGCTTTGGGGCAGGTACTTGCTATTTGCACCTGCAACTTTTTTAAAAAGGTTTCCGACATTCGGCTTCAACTTTGATGCCTTGGAAACTACAATTCGAAAAATAAATTAGCGCTAAGAACGCACTTTTCGTTTTTAGAACTACCCGAGGTATCTAAATATACGATCATTGCTACCAAAATGTGCTTTAAACTTTTGGTCTTGTAGTTTGTTTAGTTGCGTCTCTTTCTAGACAGCCACCTTACCTAACCTAACTTAACCTTGTTTAGTTGCATTGCAGGGTATGGCCTCTTCACCATCACAATCATTAGATCCCCCAACTTACGATAATTTTTCTACAGCCGCTCCAAAACGAAGTGAGGTGCCCTGAGGCCCTGCGATTCTTAGATGATGAAACCTATTTCTGCGGGGCTAGAAGGTATAAATAAACGTCAATTTTGTGGGAAACATTTATACCGCTTTATGATCTTCAGCGATTCTTGGTATTCTTACAGTGAGTGAGTGTGAATTGTACGTACGAATGAAAATAATTTCTTTTGTGCCCAATAATAGGAGCTCAGTGTTCTGGACTACTGAGCGGACGGTTGATTCTTTTGCTATATAGCTTTGGCGCTTAAAACCCCACTAAGCTGGCTGCTGTTTGATGCAATAGATCTTTTATGTCGCAACGTCAGCTATTGGGATGCTGCGTGCTTGAAATAAGAAGTGATTTACTATTCACCTTATACCCAGCAAGACGTACATGTTGACACATCTCAACCTTCCCCTCAGGCCCATACAGTGGCAGAAGAAGGTACCTCAACACTTGGGAAATTTCCATAAAAATATACGATTCCCACTGAGTCTTTGCAAAGTATACAAGGCCAAACTTTCTTTGTGCTCTTGCAGTTTTAACACTCTGTTCAGTCTTTTAGTATATATTCTTTCCCTGCCGGTGTCGTTGGTCATAACTCGTGAGTCTTACTAAGAGCCTCCATGTATTACGTCTCTCCAAAATTGTTTCAACCTGTTTTTGATACCGCGCAGCGACCGCTAGAGCTCGTATGTAGTACTTTCCGAAGCTTCTTAGGCTCTCGTTAGCATCGCTACTTAAAACGGCTCAAGTTCTTGCACTGACAAGTGGTTAAGGTTCCAAAAGAACAGCTCTTTGTAGAGCTGTAGGCTTACACTCGGTTTGCTCTCGGAAAGTGTTTAAAACTTTAACGCCGACATAGTCTTCACTTTGCGTGAGAAGCTCGTTTGAACCTCGCTAGTAGCGCTCATAAAAGGTCTAAGCTCCGCTATACAGCTTTACAAACGGCTCTAAGATCGGATTGTACACATTTTTAGAGGTAGAAACTCCTAATAGTATAGGTCGCCGATGGGCTTACATTTTTAGCGCACCATCGTGACATTAACTGTGCGTACGAAGGTGGCTTAAGCTTCGCTTGTATCGCGTTCCAAAGAAGGCTAGCTGAACTAGTATCGCTCTTTGAAAGTGGGGCTAAGCTCTTATTAACTCCTCGCCCCAATGCGTGTTCTAGGCTCTAATGAAGCCACTCTGCAAAATAGTCTAAGACTCTACGGCACCGATGTAGTCAAAACTACAGGCATGTAAGCTTTGCAAGTATCGCCCTTTGAAGGTGTCCCGCTTTTCTAAGGGTTCAAAGCTCCGCCCTGGTATTCACATAGTACATTCTTCATGGGTCATAGGTACAAAAAGTAACTTAAAGGTTTATGAAGAGTATTTTTATTAGCTTTAGGCCTCCTAGTTAATAAAAGGTTTACAAAGCCTCAAAGACTTTGTTTTTTTTTTTTTTGCGGACACCCCTGGGCCCAGTTCGTCATAAGACTGCTTTTGCCAAAAAAATAAAATCGCACATCCCGGGACATGGTCTTAAGCGGAGCACCCAGTATAAGAACGGGTCCGCTAAATGCGTGACATCTCCTAAAACCCTCTAAACAAATAAATTCATACCCATTCTGTAAGCTGACGGAGTTCTAAGGCACCTACATCAGCTATACAACAAACCGACCTCCGTCTCCCATGGAGTTTCCGCAGCTACCTACCAACCATCCAAAGAACAAAGGGTCCTTATAACTTTTTCAAAATTTTCCCCAGCGCTCATTATTTCATTTTAATGATCAATCTAAATTGTCAATTAAATTTTCATATTTACTATTTTATTAAGGAAAACAACAAAATTCAAGTTTTATGGTCAACCAAGCTCGCGATGTAATCTAGATTTAAAGAGCCAGGGCATCCTTTGCTTGGTTTCATCTTCCCATCGTTGCAGGCATTCATTTTTTGTTTTCTCTCTTTTCAGGTGCTTACGTTCCTAATCGATTCATCACGTTTTCGCTATCCTGAGCGTGCCATTGTCTTCCTGGCCGTCTGCTATTTGGTAGTTGGCTGTGCTTATGTGGCTGGTCTTGGTGCTGGCGACTCGGTTGCATGTCGTGAGCCATTTCCCCCACCGATACGGATTGGACGTCTACAAATGATGTCAACCATAACACAGGTAAGGGGCAGCTGCCCGTCCAACTAAGACGTTTATATTCATCTTCGCCTTGCACTCCTTTCGTTATTATATGTTTTTAATTAAGGATTCTATTTGCCAGCACAAATGGAATTTGTTTTTTTCTCAGCTCCTTGCTGTATGCCATATTAAATTTATTTTCTTCCCATAGGGACATCGACAATCGACTTCGTGCACAGTCCTATTTATGGCTTTGTACTTTTGTTGCATGGCTGCATTTGCGTGGTGGTCATGCCTGGCATTGGCATGGTTCCTTGCAGCCGGACTCAAATGGGGCCACGAAGCCATCGAGAATAAATCGCATCTATTTCACCTGGCCGCTTGGGCGATTCCGGCGCTGCAGACAATTTCGGTCCTCGCACTGGCTAAAGTTGAAGGTGAGTGTTTATATTTTGTTTTTTTTTTTTTCGGAATGCGAAACAACCGACTTTGTCATCAATTCAGTTGATGCTATATACGTGAGGAGGTTTCTAATTAGTTTGGCTGTAGATACTCTTACCCTAAACACTGCCGTGATGGTGTGGCATAAAAATGGAATGCGAAATAAAATAAACACAATTATTCGAGTTAACGCGAAACGTAGGCAAGAACGTAGGACCAGGGAGCACGCAAATAAAAGAAGGAAACGTCGATTCGGTATATTGGATATTTGTTATACGAAATGGTAGTTGAATTGAGTGTGTTTGGAATACTAAGAGGGTCCGCAGCTTTGGCCGAAACGAACAATGCTTTCTGGGCATATGGACGACTGACGACGAGTGGGACTACACTTTGTGGTTTGGTTTTTCGATGAAGTCGAATTGTAGGAATCGGTTATTTTCCTTCGATTAGAAAGGGGTGTAGAAGGGTGTAGACTGTTCAAAAACTGGCGATGTGCTGGAATGCACATCATTTGTGTTCTGCAGCTGTTCGGAATGGAATAATTTCAAGCAATCGGCAGGCTGAATCGATTTACGAAGCAATCGATTTGAGAAGACCAACTAGTCAGAAGAAGTAAAGGTTCCTACTGTCTCACTCGAAGAAATAAGACCTTAGTCAGTCGCTGGTAGCCATCGATATGCGATACCTTCCTGACTTCATTTTTAAACGTCAAATTATTCCAAATTTCACTGAGCAAATGTCAGTGTGTTATGTAAGTGCCTCCACTTATAAATAGAATATAGGGACTATTACAATTCAAGTAACGTACGCAGTTCACAGCATTTAAATGTCTTTTAAGAGGTACGCGCAGTGGCTTAGGTGTTAGTGTGTAGGACTACTAAGCGAGGGGTCGAGGTTCGAATCCCGCGAAAACCCAAATTCCAACTTAGGATTTTTTTCCATTGCGTCACCTCTCGCGAACGTCTGACAAAAATCCGAGAGTATAATTGTCTTGAAAGAGCTTCTCTATTAGTCGTTTGGAGTCGGAATACAAATTGTAGATCCCTTCCATTCGTTCCAAAAATGAAAAACTCACACAAAACGACTGGTTGTGAGAAGCTAGGCCTAGGGTCCCACCGGACCTGTTGCGCTATTTATTTATTTTTTATAAGAATTTTGAATATTAATGAATAAACCTAAACTGCTGGGGAGAGCTTAAAAGGTTGACTATATTCAAAATTGTATTTTTTACAAAGCAATGAACCACCTCAAAGCAGAGCTACAGTCAAAAACAACCTTTTTAACATTTCTTTAACTTTTATCAAAAAGATCGATTTTCAATTGGATTTAACTCAGCCTGTGGAAGTAGCAAAAATGTGAGTGATAGCTCAAAATACTCGGGGAAGGATTGCCTAAAAACGGTTTCAAGGTTTATTTTTTTTATATTGACTTAGGTTTATGAATCGGAAGCTGAATGAAGATAAGTCACTATAAAAAAAGAAGGTCACACCTCATTTCATCCTTTTAAAGGACGACTAAGGATGAGACTAGCGCGATAATATATAGCCAATGTTCGTAAGGGAATTCAACAAAATATTTAAGTGAAGGTTTCATTGAAATCCGTGTGGTGGTTTCCGAGATTACTCCGACCATACATGTGAGTTTTTGAGTCTTCCAAAGTAGGTAGGTACAGATGTAAGTTTGCATTAAGCCTTTAATTTTGGAGGGGAATCTTAGTTTTTACTGTGCACAAATAGTGGCCGATAGCAAAGCATTTGAATATGAATAGATCTTCATATAGGCAGAAGACTTTAGATAGACACTCAATTTTACAGGCGTGTTTAACAGTTTCAGGAACTCAGCACTTAGTAATTGATGCACAGAGGGAATTTTCTGTCACCATAGCTTGGTTAGCAATGGCAGGATCTCAGCACTTAATAGTTGATGCACAAACCACAAAGGGAATTTTGGAGTGTTTTGCCAATCCATTTAAGCCTACCCCTCTATGAGTGCATAAGCACGTGCCTCAAAGTTTGAAGAGTTTGAATATTCACTTCCCACCTTTCAATCTTTTGGAATTAGTGATGTTGACCAAGCTTACTTAATACTTTTGAGGAGGGGCCTTACAAAGGTTACATACAGAGAGGTAGTCATTCGAGCGTTCTATTCTATCGAGCGTCTTCTGAAGCCCAGGGAAGTAAAAGGCGACTGGATCAATTTACCGCTTGTCACATTCCGACACTAAGCTCAATGAAGTTCCACCACGTGAATATTAAGTTCTTGTAGATTTATAGTCTTTGCCAAAAGTTTTACGCAAAAACCATGCTGAGCTATGAGGTCCGAACGCTTTAGGTTTAGCGTGCGAGCTCTTTACGATCTAAGCTATATAAAAAACTGATTCCACCTCGGGCCATAATTTTGGGAAGATTCAGACAGTCATATGAATGAATAAAGCTCGGGTCATCATTTTGGGTAGATTCAGACAGCCATTTAGAACAGTCACCAAGAAAGCCTTCAGTGCAGGGAAATAAGTCTTCGGAAACTAAGTCCACAGAGGGAAATAAAACCACTTTCGTGAAGTGGACTTATGGCTCCCTCTGTGGACTTAGTTCCCGGAGACTTATTTCCCTGCACCGAAAGCTTTGTATTATACCTTGGAGTGGCATGTGACCTCTAAATTGGACTGCAGGCACTAGATCTCTATGTCAAAGACCCTCATTTTACACCTTTAAATCTCTAGTTTATTGGAAGCTTCTCTTATTCGTCTTAACTGCTTAAACTAGCGACTTATTTTTGAGATCGTCCTGTGACCAACATCTTCTACTAGTTACAAAAAAGCTCATACAATTTTTCAGCCACCAGTTCCAAACCAAAAAATATTCGCTGTGCATTCGTTTCAGAGCTCAATTCTCCAAGGTCTATTCGAACTCACTGATAGTTACAAGCGAATTAGCTCATTTGCAACGAATTAAATTAAGATCACCGTCAACTTTCCTATCACAAAGGGTCCACTATCGCGACACAATCGCGTCGATATTTGCTGTAAACAAACAGCATCTTGAAAGACGAACGGCTTTCTAAGAGGAATATCAACTCCAACGGTTCTACGTCTGTTTATTGTATTCCTACTTAAATTGAAACAATCCCAACAGTCATCTGTCATCTCCCGCGCTGTCAAACAAGCGAAATACAATTCATTCAATAAATTTATTTATTACTCGCTCTCATCGCGCTATCGGTGTAAATCAAAGGCAACCCAAGTCAGACACACAAAAATAAAAATAAAAGTAACAACAGAATGAAAAATGTAACTGACCTCAAAGGTCAACACTTTGTAGACGCGAGATAACTTCAACCGCTGTACAAATTGCCTTGCAAAAAATGCGAAAAAAAAAGCAAGAGAGACAAAAGAAAAAACATCTCACGCTCGGCCAAGCGTATACTTTTGTGATGTATCCGCTTCGAGATGGTGTGTTTTCTTCTTCGACTGTTTTCATTATTCATCTGCCCGAGAAGGAACGAATGTTCTTCGACTTGGACTGGACGGTGTGGGGCTCCCCAAAACGAGGTATTGTAATTAAGAAATCTCATTAAAAAATGAGAGAAATATTTTTCATTATTTTTTTTTTTAATAAAACAGGCGGTTGTCTTGTCTTCTCTCATTTGCAGGTGCTGTTGCAGTTGCCTTGTACTTTCATGCTGGTGTCGTTAAAGTCGTTTTAATGTCCCTACCCACGAGGCATGCCATTTTCTTCTCTGTAAATCATGTAGTTATCCACCGGATTCAGTTTCATGTGACGTTATGGGTTGGAACATTTATAAAAATATAAAAATATAGTTGACGATCCAGCTACAAGTCCTATTTGATATTTCATGGTGGAAGAGTATAATTGCTAAAGACGAGCACATCACAATTGTGTGGTTTGTTATCTCGCGCTAATTACGTTTAAAGGGCCTTATCGCCGTGGGGAAACGACCTCATGCCATTGCCCCGATTTACATGTGTATAGGTGTTGTAGATGTAGGTATAGGTCGAGGGACGATAGGTTCGTATAGAAACTTTTTTAAAGAAGAGCTGAAGTTGGCGAATTGTGTAAGAGGCCTTTAGCTGTTTATTATGAGGGCGACAATGATACCGCCCGACTTTGCAATTGCCCTTCATAAATCGGAAAGTTGGAGCTTGCAAACTTCTCAAGGCTGGTATAATAAATGCGGATTGATTAAAGGTTCTAGGGGGTATCTCACGTACTCCTGGATTTATAAAAAAAATAAGCCAGTTAATAACTTTTACAAGCCGAAAGAAATGTGTGCGGAGGGTTATTTTTTATAACTTCGAAACGATAGGAAAGCTTTTCAGTGCTAAAGTTAAAAATTTCAGATCAGCATACTGACCTACCTAATGCCATCTGCCGAAAGTTGAAAGGAAATCATTTAGGAAATAGTTCGATAGTTTTTGATGTCAAGAAGCCTGTGCTGGGTTTTACCTGTTCATAAAGCCACGGAAGACGTAGTTTAAGAAGAGCTCCGGCGAGCCCACGATGTATGTATTTAGAAGGACGACAGCTGTTTGTGAGCCCTACGAGCAAGGGAAGAAGAAGAGGAAGTTTAGAAGTATGAGAACTAAATGATCGAGAAGAGACACTTTCAGAAACAAAGGGCACATTCAAAATTCTAGATATCTTCAGTCGATTAGATTGTTCAGATGTAACCTGAACGTAAAACTAGATTGGTGGGGAACGTCACTTTTTCTAAGTTAGCCACATATTCCAACTGTCAACTTACTCAGTAACGAATTTCTTGACTAGATTCGTCAGCTACCCCTCCATGAACGTCAACTGAATCAGCTGCTCATATGACCGATTTCAGCCAATAAGAACCAAGATTCATCTAGTCAGACAGCTGTCAGACTTAGTAAACTAGACAATTGAACGTCACCAAAGGTCCGAAGTTTTACCACAAGGTTGGGGACACAAACTGAAACCTTTCCATAGAAATGAACAAGGCAAAAAAAAAAGAAAAAAAAAAAGAGTTCCAATCGAAGTTGGATTTAGGAAAATGTCTTTTGATAGGTGGCTGTCATCCGATGAAAGCCCTCCGTTCTTCCCAGTTGCCATCAATATTAAGTAAGGATCGCGATATAGACCTAGGTATGTCCAAGAAGATTTCATACCAAATGACGAGTAGATACCCTAGCATCGTTCGACCAGATAGGCAAGAAAGAAGACCGTCTAGCTGTAGTATGTCATCAGTCTTTTAAAAATTTCTAGATACAAGATCCAGTCTGACCTGATGCCATTTGGCAATAGACTGGCTGGATCTTAACAGACTTGGTTATATAGTCATAAGCCGACTGGATATTTAAGTCAGAATCGCCCTTTAACTTGATTTTAAAGTCACGTAAAACCGATATTTATACAGCGGATGGTCTCAGTAATTAGCGTGTTTGGCTATTGAGCTTGACGTTCCCCAGACTTAAATCGTTAACTTTAGTCATTGTATTGTATTGTATTGTAAGTAATAGGCCCTGCATACTGCGACCAGAAGAGAGGGTCGCAACAGGGAGCTGTTGAGGCTCTTTATAAACCTCAGTACCCTTCTTGGTTCCCGTTCCATTGGTTCCTATAATTTTGTTTTTCACTTTGTAAATTTTGAAAAAAAACACTTTTCAACTTTGGATAAAAGGATTTATTTATTCTTTTAAAAAGCTTCAGATCCCTTACCACTGGTGGGGGGAAATCTTTAGCTATACGAGGAACAATTAGAACTGACTCTCACTGATCAGTGGAGCAGTTTATATAGATGACTTTTGTTTACTCAAGAAATCTGTATTGGACCAATAGCTATCATACAAAGTGGATGATATGCTTAGTCGTGATTTTATTATGCTGAAGGCAAAAGACATTAAAAGCTATGCCGCATTAAATAACATTGTTGTGCTTAGGGCAAAAGACATAGGAAGCTATGTCGCATTAAATAACATTGTTGTGCTGTTTATGAAAGCAAAAGATATATCGTATTAAATAACATTGTTGCACTGAAGGCAAAAGGCATTAAAAGATATGCCGCAATTAAGAGATTTCGATTTCTTGTGTAAACATTACATTTCGATTCTTCTTACGTCTAACATTGTAATGTATTCTTCTTACGTCTAACATTGTAATGTTTAAGATTATGTTTTATAATTGTATGTTGGGTTCTGGGAACGTAACCCCTCCCCCCTTAAGTTCGATGCTCTCCTGAGTATCTCTAATTTTATTTTCTATATTTATTTGTTGCATATTCTTATATTTTAAGTATAATAATAAAATTGCAATTATAACAATTATAAATGTGATACTACTAAAAGATATTATATGTTTTACATTGTTTCTATATTTTATTTGTTTTAAGGTTTTTAGGTTCTCTATATGACTTAAATGTATATCGTCTAACGTCAAGTTAGCATTAGTAGTATTTAATGTATTATATAAAGGAATAAGAATATTTTGTTTAAATGTTTTCTTTTCGTTATTGTATTTAGTTGCATTTATTTTTATGTTGCAGTCTTTAAAATATATAAGGTTATTTTCAGTAATTTTGTATTCGATATTATTACAATAGTTATTTAGACTTGTTTTGAATAAATTTTTTGTAAGAATAAGTCCGTCTTCTAATTCGATTAATTCTTGATATTTGTTAGGCTTTATTTTACAATTCTCATATTTTGTTTCATATAAACTTTGGATACACGCTATGCTCTTCTTAAGTTTTTTTATATATTTAGTTTCATTATTTTCATATAATGTTTTGTTATGTATAATATAATTATATTTTGTGATTTCTACCTCGAAACCTTGATTATTTGGTACTGGCAAAATCAGAATGCTTTCATGATTTTGTGAGAACACTATTTTGATATTTGTATTTTCTTTTAAAATGAATTTTATGTATTTTTTTCTGATTTGCATAATATTGGTTATCTTTCTTTTCTACTTTAGTTTTCTTATATTTTGCTGCAATTTTCTTTGCTGTTCTGACTACGTCGGCTTTAACATATATGTCTTTATTTAAATCTGGCTCGATAAATTCGGTTTTATTTCGATTAAGCCTATTAATATTGTCTTCTTTTATTTTTTGAATTCTTATTCCTACTTCTTCTACTTCCTCTGTCTTCACTTTATTTTGTATAAAATCTAAGGGTTTCTTTAATGTTGTTGAGTGAATTGTACAATTGTTAATACCAACTGCTTTTATAACTTTTTCTTTTAAGTTTAATATATTCTTTTTCTGTTCTTGTGCATTATATATTCTTATGTGTTCGTTGAGTGTACCATGCACTCTTTCTACATCTGAGTTTCCTGTCTTATGATTTGGAGTTATGAATTTAATTTTTATTCCTTCTTCGTTGCAATATTCTTTAAATGCTAGACTATTAAATTCGTTATCGCATATAATTTCTTGGGGTTTACCTATAATTGAATTTCTAAGTTTTAGTTGCTCGATGATTTTATATGTATTCCTACTTGCAATGGGAAAAGCTGTTAAATGCTTTGTAAATTTATCTAATATAGTCAAAAAATAAATATCTTTACTTGGAATATAAATGTCCATATGTACAAGTTCGTTTGGTTTAAGTGCAGTTTTGCTTATTTCAAATTTTATTTTTTCTGGACTTCTATCATGTTTCGCTGTTTGACACACTGTACAGTTGTTTATGTATCTTCTTATTAATTCCCTTAATTTTGGAAAATAGTATTCATTCTTAATTTCAAGATATGTTTCATTTATCCCTCTGTGATTAAATTGTTGATGAATCCTTTGAATGAGATTCAAAGCATTATTTGTGTTACTTAAATCTTTTAAAAGCCTAGTGCATCTTAGTAATTTTAGTTTACTTTGATTGCTGTAAAGCTCTACATATTTTTCCTGAATTTTGCAAAATAACTTATCGCTTGGACAATAAATTGCCACTTTGCCGTGATCGGGTAAAAAGGCCCTTAATGCTTCAGTAAAATTGTCGCTTATATTTTTTAATTTAATAGTAAGTCTTCTTACACCTTGATATATATATTTGATGTTTTTACCTTCATCCTCTGAACTTATAACTTCTATTTGGTGCTTAAATGTATTTGTAGGTAATTCTGAAATTCCTATGTGATCATTGATTTCTTCTATTCCACTATGATTTGTTCCTAATGATGAATTTTCGCCTTTATTAATAGCGTTTACTTCTAATCGACTAAGATAGTCTGCTACGTGATTTTCTTTTCCTTTAAGGTATTCAATGTCAAAGTCATATTCATTTAAATTGATTTTCCATCTTTGGAGTTTTGAATTTGGTTCTTTAAGGTTACTTAACCAAATTAAAGGTCGGTGATCGGTTCGTACTTTGAACTTGCGACCGTATAGATATGGTCGGAAATATTTTGTTGACCATACAATACTTAATAATTCTTTCTCTATAGTACTATATTTGCGCTCATGTTCATTGAGGGTGCGAGATGCATAGCATATTGGGTGATTTAATTGTGAAAGAACAGATCCGATTGCATAATTTGATGCATCTGTTGTTAACACGAATTCTTTTGTATAATCAGGATATTTTAAAACGGGGTCACTAGATATAAGTAATTTAAGTTCTTCAAAAGCTGTCACATATTCTGGGTCTTTAATGTTTATCTTTGCTCCTTTCTTAAGATATTTGGTCATAGGTACTGCTACTTTTGAATAATCTTGAATAAATTTTCTGTAGTAGCCTGTTAGTCCTAGAAAAGATTTTATTTGTTTTGTTGTACAGGGAATTGGTATTTTTTCAATTGCTTTTATTTTTTCTGGATTTGGTTTTATACCATTTGTAGTAATTACGTGCCCCAAATATTCTGTTTCTTTGCAAAAAAATCGGCATTTGTCGATTTGTATTTTTAAATTATGTTTGTTTAGTTTTTCAAACACTTTATTAATTGAACAAATATGTTCTTCTATTGATGTACTGAATATAAGAATGTCGTCTAAATATACGACACATATTTTTCCTACAAGACCTTCTAATACATGATTTATCATACGCTGAAAAGTAGCGGGAGCATTTTTTAGTCCAAATGGCATTCGATTAAATTCGTAATGACCATTGGCTGTAGAAAACGCTGTTTTATGTGTATCTTTGGGATTCACCAATATCTGATGAAAACCTTTTGCTAGGTCTAACGTGGTAAAATATTGGGATCTCCCCAATTTACTAAATATATCGTCAATATTTGGTATAGGAAACTTGTCTTCCACGGTTACTTCGTTAAGTTTTCTATAATCTATGACAATACGCCATTTCTTAAGTCCTGAGTTATCTATCTTTTTGGGTACGATCCAGATAGGAGCATTATATGGACTTTTACTTTCTTTTATGATGCCTTGGTTTAGCATGTCGATTATTTGTTTATCTACCTCTTCCTTATGTATTTCTGGATATCTATATAGGCGTGAATATATCGGTTTATCATCTTTTGTCTCAATTTTATGAGTTACTTCTTTTACGTTAGTTAATATATCTCCTTCTTTATAAAATAATTGTTCATTATATTTTAAAATCTGAGTAAGAGCTTTCTTCTCTTCGCTATTCATATATGGTTGAATCAACTTGTTAATTAGATCTTTGGGTTTTAAATTTATGTTACATATGTTTATTTGTGAATTTGATACATCTTGTATGTATCTATCTAAAGGATCAAAATTGGGTTTTGAAAGTAATGGGATCTTAATGCTATTAATATTCAAAGTATAGGTTTTATATGATAATTCGGCTTGTAAAGGTATGAGGATATTGTTTCCTAAAATTCCGTCAAATGAACTATTAGTTATTTGAGTCATTAAAAATTCCATTGTAGATTGGGGTTTTTTAAATTCGTTGGGTAGTGGTAAAATAATTTTTTTATATATTATATTATCCTGATATAAGGTTTTAAGGGTTATGGGATTGTCTAAGTTTCTTTCAAATTTTTTTGGAAATATATTTGGTTTTAAGACAGAGGTTGCTGCTCCTGTGTCTATTAGTAATCTAAGTTTCTTATTAAAGATATGTACATCTATGCAGGGTAATGGTCTGTTGAGGCATCTATTCGAAAATTTTCGGTTCGAGATGTGTTTTGATCTAAATGATCTACTTCCATTGGTTCTGGCATGTTTCTCCTATCTTGTGTGGCAAATGGGTTACGATTTTGATTAGAAAAATTACCACTTCTGTTTGGTTGCCTGTGATATTGTTCATTTTGAATTCTATAAAAGTTTTGACCATTGTTGTTAAAATTTCTGTTATTATTTGAGTTTCTGATTTCATTTTTATTAATTCTATTGTTTCTATAGTTTGTGTTATAGTTATTATCTTTTTTGTAATTTCGATCATATCTAAAATTGTTATTGTAACTGTCATTTCTATAGTTCCGAATATACTTTTCATTCATATTGTTATTATCTTCTCTTGTCCAATGACAGGATTCTAATTTATAAAATGCTTCACTAAGAGTTTTTATATTATGATTTATTATAATTGAGCTTGCATTTGGTGGAATCTTTTCACAAAATTTTGCTAATAATGACGATTCATTATTACTAGCGTTATATTCTTCTGGTTTATCATCACATAAATAATATTTATTATTTAGTCTACAAAGAATGTCTGAAAATGTATTATACAGTTGAGAAATATTTCTGCAGTATACTTTATCTGCTTGTTCTTTTAATTTTAAAAAGGTTTCTCTTTCACCAAAATTATTTACTAAAATTTTCTTTATGTCTATCCAGTTATTTGGATCGCCACCTCTTAAAACTACATCTAAAGCGATTTCTGTTATTTTTGATTTAATTTCATTTAATATAAATTCTTTTGCACCTTCATTATATGTGCTTGTTGCGCTTATTATGAATTCTGCCTTTTTCACAAAAATTATTAAACTACAACTTGATTTTGTTCCATTAAAGTATGGCAACGTTTTTAATAATTTAAGAGGTTCTATATTTATAGTAGCCATTTTTACCTTGTTTTCTGTTGTTGTGTTTTTATCTGGAACAGTTGATTTTGCTGGTCCTTTTGGTACTTCTGGTGTTTCAATTTCTTCTGATGTTGATGACAGTGCTACTGGTATATGGTAAGGCTTGTATTTCCTCATGTGGTTCTATCTTGCCTTAATCGTTGTCGTCTTAAACGTTGTTGTTGAGCTTTTAAGTATTCCTGGAAGTCAGCTGTAGCCTCGTCGTCTATCCAGCTTTTTGACTCGTTCACTGTTGTTTTTGGTTTTTCTTCTTGGGGTGCTTCTGCTCCTTCTTGAGGGTGTACTTCCTCAGGTAACATGGACACTTTTTACAATATTTTTTATTTTTATTATTTTTAACATTTAACAGTTCAACATTCTCTCTACGAGACTTTGTGAAATTGTCCTTTACGGATCTTGATTCACTATGTTTTTCACTGTTTTTATTTTTCTGTCCTATGCCGTTTATGTGATTTGAATTCACCGGCAAACTATTTTACTTAGTTTAAAGGACGATTTTTTTTTTTTTTTTTTTTTTTTTTAGTCCTCCCGAATTAAACTTTTAAAAAAGTAAGATACTATGGATCTTTCGAGAATCCTACCGACTGCGCCAATTTTGTTTTTCACTTTGTAAATTTTGAAAAAAAACACTTTTCAACTTTGGATAAAAGGATTTATTTATTCTTTTAAAAAGCTTCAGATCCCTTACCACTGGTGGGGGGAAATCTTTAGCTATACGAGGAACAATTAGAACTGACTCTCACTGATCAGTGGAGCAGTTTATATAGATGACTTTTGTTTACTCAAGAAATCTGTATTGGACCAATAGCTATCATACAAAGTGGATGATATGCTTAGTCGTGATTTTATTATGCTGAAGGCAAAAGACATTAAAAGCTATGCCGCATTAAATAACATTGTTGTGCTTAGGGCAAAAGACATAGGAAGCTATGTCGCATTAAATAACATTGTTGTGCTGTTTATGAAAGCAAAAGATATATCGTATTAAATAACATTGTTGCACTGAAGGCAAAAGGCATTAAAAGATATGCCGCAATTAAGAGATTTCGATTTCTTGTGTAAACATTACATTTCGATTCTTCTTACGTCTAACATTGTAATGTATTCTTCTTACGTCTAACATTGTAATGTTTAAGATTATGTTTTATAATTGTATGTTGGGTTCTGGGAACGTAACCCTATGTTTGCAGGACTTAAAAGCGCCCCTTGCATATGGATTGATCTACTCCTTGAAACAGCAGGGCATTCGCAGAGAATATGTTCCGTTGTCTCCTCCTCCTCTCCGCAGAGTCGACAGAAGTTATCATCGGAGAGTCCAATTTTTTTGAGATCTTTTCTTAGTGGCCAGTGACCAGTAAGATAACCCGTTAAGATCCTTAGATCTTTCTTGCTTAGCTCAAGTAATTTTCTTGTTTTACTACGAGCTGGGCTTATGGATCTTTTCGCCTACCTCTGTTCTTTGGATTCCGTCCACTATAGGGTCATAAAAGTGGATTCCTTAAGACCAGAGTTTTTACTGAACGATGATAAAGAGTTAGATACTGCTTATATTTACCTTCCAAGAAATATTTAGGATAAACAGAAACCTTGCGATTTTAAGCCTTAGTGCGTTGGAGCCAATGAAACTTCGTTTCTAAGTGCCTTAGATTTAGACTCTTAGCCTAAAGCCCTGGTAGCTTTTTTTTTTTTATATAAACTTCTGTCTCGCCAAGGCGATAAAGAGTCACGTCGACCTAAAAGATCTATTGTGCCGAAGATTGTCAGAAAATAAATTTATGCTCGCAGAGTTTCCACTTCCCTAATGTAGGTGATAATGTTTCCAGCAGAGGACTTCTTCAGCCCTGGTAGCTAGTGCTATAATTTTTATTTTAGTTTATAATAATTCATTTAAGTAACAATAAAATTATAATACCAATAGATTTACCCTTCGAGGCGAAATCGTGGAGCAAGTTACGTGCGAACCAGTCGTGCACATTTTTTCTTTTTTTTGTAAATGTATAGTTGAACAAAGACTGATTTTAAATAGTCTCCGCTAAATTCGAAACCCTCACAAGTCGAATCAGATTTCTGCCCTCCATCCTGTTCTTGATGGATAAAAAAAGAAGCATTATAAAAATGGGCTGCCTAAAGATCTATTCCGACATTTTTGCAACAAATTCTTATCTGTGATTTATTTCTGATTTTTCTAAGCAGCTTTTAGTGAAAGGTGACTTTTTGCTACCATAAAATGCAAGACCCTCTTTTAAGGGTCGAAACGAGGGTAGCAACCTCTGGATGAATATGTAGTTCATATCATTTTTATTGCTTGGCCCATTATCCATAAAAATTGAATGCCAACCCTTCGACTTGAACATCTAAACAGTCTTACGCAGACGTTGGTCTTATTTTCTTTAGGGTGGCGTATGGATCCTTTTGGCAATAAAATCAAAGCTTAAACGAAATTTTCGTTTCTAAACCCCCTTAAGCTATGCAATGGAAAACGCCCACTCTTCCGATTGTTTTCCTGCAACCGCTAAAATGTCCCCGCTTAAGTTAACTATAGACACACCGTGCGCTCTGTCCTAATTCTCCATTTCAAAAGAAATAAATCAATATCTTCTTCAAACGAATTAATGAAGCACAAGACTGCAGAAGTTTTCATCACACATAATACCATACCATTCGTCAGTGTGGAAAAATTCCAAGAAAAAATATGTCTGTCATTCTGCAGTCAGTTGCGGAGATATAAACATAGGTCCTCTGGCTAAATGAAGGAAATCCCATTTTGCTTTCGTTCTAGTTCTTCGCGTCATCGTCACGCATCATCCCTTTGTAGCATCAACAACATGAGGGAGGGAAATGTTTTTTTTTTTTCAACCATCCCTTATTTGCTTGACTTGGGATGCATCTTATTGGAAAATTCGATAATTGAGAGCTAGGATGAACGGAAAAGCAAAAGCACTTGCTTCTCAGCACAAGGTCTGGTGAATTTTGAAACGTTCAGAGGGATGTGCTATGACGGTTTTTGTTTGAGTTGCTCTTAGTCATTTTGGGTGATATTAAAATTATATTCAATTTTTAATTTCGAGGGGAAGATGTCGTGAAGCAGACGAGGGTTGAACGACGAACTCTTAATGGCGGTAGAGATTGAATTGAGATTTTCTTTTCCCTTTATGAAAAATGCAAATAGAGTGTTTTAGGGGGACTGTGTGCTGACAACGTTAGGGAAATTGGTGCATAATGTTGAAGATTATTAATGTGAAGGTAGTGTATCTAAAATGGGAAAGGTGTAAAATACACAGGAAATGATACTAAAAACTCGTTGTTAACAAAGCCGATGGCGCACTTTTAAGCACTGCAACATATTTGTCAACCACTTTGCTTCGTGTATGGGTCGCTTTAGGAAAATGCTTGAAATCGTTCATATTATGGTGGACATTTCACGGACTTTCCATGGTTTTGATTGTTTTTTTCTCAAAAAAGTAGTATCCTTTTAAGCCCAGTCTTGTTTATATCTGTTCGAAAATATGGTATCGCAGAGACGCGGGTAAAACAGGTGTATAGGCTGCAGTAAGCCAAAGTAAGCCGGTATGTGATCGGGCCAAGTATTTGAGATATTATAAACGGGGAAAAATTAGCTAAAGGAACATGAATGGCAGTTGTAAATTTGCTTTTAAAAGAGAAGCTTAAATGGATGGTCTTGACGCCTTGAAGACGCAGGCTGGCCTTGGTACGGAAATCTATTTGACAAACATCAACCAACCAAATTTATTTGCGATATCCCTGCAGTGCAGTGTTTTCGGGGACCCTATCACATCACTCGTCGTTGTCGGAGCGATAGACCTACAAATCTAGAAACGTTTAGTCCAGTTAGTCTACATAAACGGTTCAAGAGACCCTATCGCGTCACATGTCGTTGTCGCAGCGAAAAACCTCCAATTCTAGGAACTGATAGTCCATTTTAGCCAACATAAACGGTTCCAGGGACCCTATCACGACACTTGTTATTTCCGGAGCGATAAACCTCCAAATCTAGGAACTTGTAGTCCAGTTTAGTCTACATAAACGGTTCCAGAGACCCTATCACGTCACTTCTTGTTGTCGGAGCGAAAAACCTCCAATTCTAGGAACTTGTAGTCCAGTTAAGCCTACATAAACGGTTCCAGGGACCCTATCACATCACTTCTTGTTGTCGGAGCGATAGACCTCCAAATCTAGGAACTTGTAGTTCAGTTTAGCCTACATAAACCTACGGTCTTCAAATGTGTCTTTGAACTAGAAACGACTAATGATGAGTCTTATGAGGAAATCAGCTCACTTACTTGACACATTTTGAGAGGGAGGTCTACAAAAGTAACCAAAAACAATAGACGCTCATAAGTCGATGTTAGGTATTCTCTAAAGTGCAAGGGTGGTGGTAGTGACGTTATGGAGACTTGCACGTAGTTTGAAGCGATGAAGATCTGACAGTCCATATTCGGACACATTATACCCTGCGAAGTGATTTTTTTCCAAACAAATTGGAGGAGCTTTAATTGGAAAGAATTTGATTTTAAAAGAACAGTCCAAACTGACAGCAGCTCACCAAAAAGTCGTTTTGTTGCGCCGAATCTGCTGCGGCTTTGTCTGACAGTCATTTTCGGAGATATCACCATGAGAACTGGGGTCGAATTAACGCATCCGTGAGCGAGCCATACCTTACTGAATTTTGTGGATTTTACAAGCGAAAAAATAACAAATTCAATCACGTATTACTCGATCACGGATGCGGTAATTCAACTCCTGATTTCGTTTGAACCAATTTGGAGGAGCTTCACTTGGGAAGCATTTGTTGTCAAACAGGACGGTGCTACCTTATAACAGCTCTTGAAAAAATGCCTCCACTGTGGTAAATTTTAAACTCAATTGAATTGTCGCTTACTTTCAAGATAAATCGGCCGACTTGACACAGTTAGACTTTTGAATGTCCAGTCGCACCCGTGCCAGATATCCCCATATCCTTGACATAAAAACGAACAAGATTTGTTCTTCAAAATTGGCTAGAATTCTGCTGATCTCCATTACGATTTATAACCACCATTTCCAGCTCCCTTTGATGATTCTAAACTTGAAACGAAATCATTTCGAAATTCAATCAAAGTTCATCCTCTATAACTGCCCAAGCTCAACATCTCCACCTTCTCACAAAATAGAGCCATTCATCCTCAACAAACCCATCAAATCCAAATTAAAACGCACTTACAAATCAACTATGCATGTACCATGTCGAACAGCCCTATCAAAATTATTGTCCGTCAATGTAACAGCGCGGAACGCCTTTACCATTCTGTTTTCAACATACAAAACCACAAAACGCGTGTCTTCCTACACGAATAACAAGGAAGGGGCAACCAAAAACGAGCAACACAAACAACAAAATATCTATATCTCTAATGACTCTATCAATGGCCCGTAGAGCGTAGAGATATGCCGTCAATACTGACAGACTGCGGATGGGGAACCCACCAATATGGTGTTTAATTTAATTACCTTTTCGTTTAGATAAACAGAAAAGTTCAAAGCGTTGCGATTTACACCGTACGAATTGAGAGCGCGCTGCCTAAGAATCTAAAAAAATCAACCAAAAACACCACCGTGCCATTGCCAGATATATGTGTATATATTGGAAAGGGAGACGAAACGAAAGAAGAAAAAAATTAAAACATGACGCAGCTAGAGTAAATTACTTCAACCGCACGACAATGAACCTGCTCTCTTCCCCCAGCCACACTTCTTGTCTTGTGCTGGCCCAGAGAATACATTAAGTTCTATGAAAGTTGAAAGCCAGCCCATGACTTGGACGTTTTCGAGAGATAACTTACTGGTGATGGGTGGGTGTCTTTTTTTTTTTTTGTTCCTTGTAGCACTTGTAACAGGCAGTCGAACATAGATAGACTGTGTAGATACATTGTTGTTACAGAGAAATACCGTCGAATTGGTATAGATATACAGTGTAAGAATTTTTGAACACATTCTTGTGAAATATATATTTTTTGTCTGAAAGTAATTATGAAAAGGGATCACTGTGCTGGTGGACGATGCCTCAGAAAAGTTCAGTGGACTTACCACTTTGGGTTGGACATGGACCTAAAAGGAAGTCCGCTTTGAACTGAATATTTTTCATTTTGTGGAAATACTTTTTGTTGAACCTTATTTTTGTGTAAAGCTGCGGATTTTTAAATGGAGAACCCTTTGACAGAGAACCAACTTGCTGAAGACAACAGTCTGCGACTAAAAGGACCCCGTCGCTGATGGTAAAACAATAATTGAATTTGTAAAAAATTCAGAGGATTGGTTGGTAGGTTCTTAGCAAAGTTATGAACATCAAATTTTTAAGTCAAATATGAAATTAATAGGTTTAACTAATTTAGGTTAGGTATGCGGGTTGTGGTGGAGTACTCCGTGCCACACTCACAGGTCAATATTGGCCCATTGTGTTGACTAATTTAACTTGACAACTCCGTCTTTCATTAGAATTTAGAACACTTCTTCAAATATTGCTATGAATTTAATATTTCTCATTGAAAGCCTTGCAGTTTTCACTATTATTTCAAAGAAGTCGGTCGCCTTTTTATTTCCCAAGTATAACACAGACTACAACTGAAACAGACAAGCAACTGGGAGCTGTAGATGTGGACAACCTTTGCTAATTTTTGTTAGTTAGTCAATGGGTTTTGGAAGACGGATCACGGACAGCTTGACTCTGGGATCTAGCATGATCAATCATATTTCACAATACAAGTACAATCATTTTTAGATTTTTTTGTCCACACTAAAATTTGCGAACTCCCAATTTTCCATATAGAACTACCTTTTGTGACCAACATAATATTTAAGGTGCAGCTTGTCCGAAACTCTAATCAGTTTTTTCCCTTGCGCAGATAAGCAAATAGCCTGACAGTTTTGTTCTCGAATCTTGTACCTAATGGCCGCAGTTTTTTAGTGGCTCGAATGCTGGACTACTGAGCGAAGGGTCGCAGGTTCGATAACCGGAATAAAAAAATTACGATATCTTCCACTGCGGCTACTTTCAAGGCCGTCTGACAAACATCCAATAGTGTGAATGTTATAAAAGAGCTTTTTACGATAACTTCCACTGCGGCTACTTTCAAGGCCGTCTGACAAACATCCAATAGTGTGAATGTCATAAAAGAGCTTCTCCAATAGCCGTTCCGACTTGGTATACAATTTGAGATCCCTTCTATTCGTCCCAAACGAAGACAAAAAAACAAAACTCACACAAAACGAAAGGTTGCCAGACGCTTAACATAGGGTACACAAAACTGTTGCGCTAAAAATTTATTTATTTTTATGAATGACTTGCTGGGCCTGTGTAACTCTGCATTGCCCGAAAAAATGCTCTTTTCCCAAATTTTTCGACCAAAACAAAGCAAGAATCATGAAAATCGGTCCAGCGGTTATCGAGATGCAACGTCATCGAGTCCCCATTACTTGACAACGGATCGTCCGATTTGAGCTATGTTTTCTTTGTTGTATCTGTCTACGCCTCAGGAAGGTTTATACGACGAGAAAATTGGAAAATTTTAAACGGAAATTGGAAAGAAATTGATTTTCCTTACATTTTGTACGAGCTTTATTTTTTTCATTAAACTTTTTCGTAGTAGGTATACACTGAGATCGTGTTTGTCAAAAGTTATTTTGGATAAAAAAAAAAAATAAAAATATTTTCAGGTGGAATAGTGAATGCTAAAAAGTATTTTGGACAAGACGAAGTTCGCAGGACCCGCAAGTATGTGTATAGATTTTCACTCTTCATCCGGATATGACAAATTTTGATTTATGATCAGGATATGCAAAATATTTGCATCCTTCATCTCAGTATTGAAGTTGTTTCTCAGTGATGGTGATCACTTCCTCTCGGCGAGTGCCCATGCGAAGGCCTTTTTCGTTGGATCATATAATTCACACTTCGTTTAGTGACAAATCAGGCTTGACGATAAAAAAGAATACCAAAAGATGAACCTCCCATTGGTTAGTCGGTTAGTGGAACTGCTACCCGCACTAGTCTTGCCCCATGAGGTATTAGGTTTCAGTGGCTGACATTTTTTCTACATCAGCAACTGTCGGCAATTTCAATGACAATTACGACACTCGAAAGTCGAAAGTACCCTGCTCACGAAAGAGCTACCTATAGACGTTGTTGACTCCTCATAGATACTGAAGAAGGCAACTAGCTTACTAAGGTCGGAAGCATGCATGGCTGTTGGTTTCAAAAAATGCGAGAACCGTAAATTGCGCACGAACCATGCAGATTTAGATCTTCCAGATCAAACGAGTCCGTGTAGTTTAAAGCATTAACAGACTAAAGTTGAGTTTTTTTTTTTTTTTTTTTTGGGAGGACAACACTGGATCAATCGAGTCATACCACAACCCACCCCTTACCAAATGCAACGATAAATTTCAATTTTTGTTTTGTGTAACAGAGGATGTAGACTTAACTGCTTTAGGAACCTTAACCTGGGCTAATAGTCTGTTTATAGACCACCTATACTTGAAAGGTGGCTTCAAAAATTTAAGGAACTGGCACCCATTCCGTAACTTTTCAGACGATAATCGTCGAAACGATAGAGCTTCAAAAATAACAACTAACTGCTAAAATTACAAGCTGGAGGGCCCACATTTGTGGGAAATAACCGGGATACTTCCCACAAAATGTAATGAAAGCTGACGATATTAAAAAAAATTCGAGGAGAATATAACTTGATTGGTCTATGAGCCGCCTTATTAATCATGACAGCCTTGGGGTTGCTGTTCAATCAGAGAAAAAAAGTTAAAAAAAAAAAGAATTACTTCCGGGACCATAGTAGAAAAATAAGAGGCAGCGCATACTGCGATTTAAAGCTAGTAGAGTCCCAAAATTCTCCTTAAACAGTGCTGCAACAGCCTCAATCTCAGTGACAGTTAGGAAGTTAGTTTAACATTCGCCTACGAATAGGAACTTGGACTTAAATTGCTTTCGTCTATATTCATACATTTCCGGGGGATGGCTTATTTACTGCCATGTCAAGTCTCCTAAAATATGCATTTGGATTAATATTTATAAAATATTTCAGTACCCCAAATGAATACTTTTGAAGCTTATACTGCAAGAGCAAAGACAACTTTTTCACTTTTAGTGATAGCTTCCCTGACTTCCTCACTTTTAGTGATAGCTTCCCTGCGTTCCTCCTCGTACGATGTTTCAATCTTATCTTGCCAAAGGCTAACCAACAAATTTCAGTTCAATGTTCATTAATTTTTGGCAAGGATGGAATATGCAAAGACCGCTCTCAGGATCTTTTTGTTTATATGCAGATTGGAAAGTAACCCCCATGCGGACTTCAGTTGTGGTTGTGATTGTTACGCTTAGGCAAATTCTCGCAGAAGTCAACCCAAGGGTTTGTATAGATAGTTCACGCAGAACGACCCAAGCTTGTCCAAGAGGCTAGAACACTCGAGCTCCATTGAACCCTCATTTTTCAAAACACTCTTTGAGCAATAAAATTAAAAAAAAAAAAAAAAACTCCCATATCCGATTTAGTCTAAAACCATTTAAGCACCTTCCCACTAGCACCGCAAGACCCACCTAAGCCTCAAATTGCTGCACAAATAGCTATCTCATCACCGCATCGCGTCAATAGTTCCACTTTCCAATCAAGATCAATCCCACAAAAATCAATAGCCCCACCTGGGCTGCGATGCTGATTCCTCCATAATCCCCATTCTGTAATGGGTTCTTTGATCCCCTATTGTGTACATATAAAGCCTTTCCAATAAGCCAGATCCAAACACCCATCTCAAGTCGTAGGTCGATATTTAATTCAGATCTTTTTCCTACAACAATTCGTTGCTATTCATTGAAATTTGATTCTTGATTGACTGTTTGGAACTCTGCCGCCCACTACTACCTATACGACCTGAATTCACCATACACTGACGCGCATACACAAAACTGTCTCTCTAGAGCTTTGTTTATTTCTGATTATTATTATTCATTTATTACGTTCCTTTCCGTTGGCCCTTGACACTCTTTTTCGAGTCGTTTTCTTCTTTCTTTCTTTTTTTTTTTTTTCTTTTCCCTAAAGTGGGGGCAGATGAATGAGAATCTGGAATGCTGGATAAATATTAAATTTCGTTAGCGTTATAAATAATTTATGAAATTCTTTGTATAGAAAAATCCCTCCCTAGAAATGCTAGAAGTGGGAAAGATTGAAAAGTATAAATGTGATGGAGTATATGGCGTTTTATTATATCCTTGCCTTGAGGGTGGTAACAGAGAGATTTGGACGACTAATTTTGGAATGCTCTTCACGTTCTCGAAGGTGGGCGGGTGATTGATCCGCGAGAAACGAAATGTTGCAAAGATGTGTGCAGGATTTGAATTTTTTAAGTTTATCTATCAAGCTCGAGGCTGTGACGATGAATCTTTGTGTGGAGTACGAGTATTTGAAGAGGTACGTGAGGGTATTAAAATGTTGTTGCAGCTTTATTACTTTGGATCGGTATTGGTTGTGGTCCTTTTTTTTTTATAAACTGAATTTATCCCGGATAAACTGAATCTTTAGTGAATTTTCTGGGGATCTTACCGCTAGACTTATTTATTAAGGAAATAGCGGTCTTAATTGTGGTACCATCTATGGAAGATCCTGGAAATTGTCGAAAACGAGACCAGGGAGATGAACATGCCTATGAATGGGATAACAAGGGTGCGTATTATGGAAAGGAGTCACAAAACTCGTACTGAGAACGGATTACTTCCAGAAAAAAGGAGTGGTGAAATAGTGATTTTCACAGATGGATCCATAATGGATGGCGGAGCGGGTGCTGGTATCTATTCAGCACAGCTGGAACTAGCCTGTCACGTTAGCCTCGGGAAACATACATGCATACATAGGAGGTGATTGCATTGCTACATGCGTTGGACTACTTGCTTGAGAGTCAGGTGGAGGGAAGAAATATCCTTAGAGCACTGGACAATCAGGCGGTGATCAGACGCATGGAATAATCAAACATCTCAACATCATTGGCACTGGAATGTGTACTTAAGCTCAATCATCTAAAACTGAAGTAACACCGACTTGGGTGCGAGGACACATAGGGATCGAAGGTAACGAAAAGGCGGACTCCCTTGCAAAACAGGGGTCAACTGAAAAGTTCCTCGGACCAGAAACTTTCTCTTCAATTGGCAAAGGAATGGTAGAACAGCTGATTCACAAATGGATCACGGCAGAACACCTGAGAAGGTCAGCCGTGGAACAATGTAGACAGGCTAAAATGACAATTAAGTGGCCGAACTGCTCCATTCAAAGAAGGGTTCTAAGCATGAGTCGAGGAACATTGAAATGGGTGGTGGCTTTGTTAACAGGACATGGTAATTTCGGGTATCACTTAAGGAAGATGGTCCTTAGAGAGGATGATACTAAGACAGCGGCGCATATACTGTGTCAATGACCGGCGTTGGCTGGCAGAAGAATGAAGATCTTGGGGCATCATTGAGTCGAGACGCCGTCGATTAAACAGATCTCCCATAGACAGATGCAAGCGTTAACACTATAGGAATTGAGTTCAGGGAAGAACTCTGGAGACAGATTTATAGTGGTAGAGAGACGAAAACAGACCCGACAATGGTGGTCTGATTAGAATATCTCTCGAAATCCCAAATCCCAAACCCCAAATTGTTCATGCAGAATCTTCATCATAGTGTCTGCTGTAGCTGCATTCTGCTGGAACAACATGGCGTCTACCTCCATATCGTTCAATTTGGGGCAAAGGAAATCGGTTTCCATCATTCTTCGGCGATCGCCGTTGATGGTGACGGCCTCACGTACGTCATTTTCAAAAATCAACGGACTAAAGACGCCTCCGGCCCAAAATCCCTACCAAAATAGTCACTTTTTGTGGATGTATTGTAACCTGGTGAACCTATTGTGGATTGGCGTCGTCCTATATACGCCAATTTTGCTTGTTAGCACAGCAGCCATTCTTCCAAAAATTAATTCTCCTCGTCGATGATTTTTCGAATAAAATTGTGGTACCCTACCAGAAGCTATATGAAGGCCAGTCCCCATATACGAACGACGTTATGGTCATAAACGTTGAGTTGCTGTGTCAGTTGAATTTTGTACAGATGCAGGCACAAGTCTCCACGCAAAGTTGAAGTCTGCCACCTTCTTGAGCACGGCGAGGAATGGACCGAAACTTTTACGGAGTGCAACGATCTTCTCGGCCGCTCCTTTGACTTACGTTATTTGTGTTGGCTGATTGTTTAGGGAACCTCGTAGAAACTGCATGTGCCGCATGAACCTTGCCTTGATGCGGCTTGGAATTCTAGAGTTGGCTCGAAGAAACGCACGACGGCCTGTAGTCGGACTTTGACTAACTCGTTCTGTGATCTTTCCCAATTGAAAAAAAAAACCTTCCTTACCACAAAAGATGCACAGAAACCAACATTCGAGTTCAAGATGCCACCTTTTTCCAAAAGGAGGTCTCAATATTTACAACTCAATCTTCAAAAACAATTCCCCACCTACGTAAAAAGATTGAGGAAGCCTATATTCACTCACTTGCATCCCCTACTTCCAGCGGAGCCCTCCAAATCCTTTCAACAAAATTGCACATGTAACTACCTACTTCGCATGGGTAGGCTTTGGAGAAAATCGAAACAGAGGAAGAACCAAAAACTGTTACACAAAAGCACCTACCCTTTCATGCAAATTCCCGGTCTCCGTACAGCCTTTTCTGCATGCCAATGAATTTCCTACCCTGAAAGTAAGTTAATCAGACGAATCACCCACACTGTAATATGCTAAAGAGGATAATGTCGGTTATAAAAATAGCACACGCCGAGGAACAGCTTCGAAAGGAAACCAACCCCGATGGCATGTGTCCTGAATTGCAATTAAAAAAAGGAGTTACAGGAGAGTGCAAACGAGCGCTAAAAACAAACGAAAGGACATGCAAAAAAAACGTGTCCTATCCATCGATCAATACAACCTACTGATGTGAAATCTAATCGCTTACACCAGGAAATTAAGTCGACCAAGCTATGCTGGTAGTTGGTTCGCCTTTGTCAGATACGCGAGAGGACACATCGGCCGGCATGTCCTTCGAAGTTACTATAATGGAATGACAAGGAAATACATCTGCATCATTAGATATATATAAAACAGCAAAAAAAAAAAACCTTTATACACAACCGAGCAGAAAATCAATTGTAGCTAGTTGCTGTTGCTTGTATAACGTGACTCCGCCGTTGGGATATCCTTCTCGTTGACAGCATAATGAACACCCTTCGAATTATGAATAATAACACTTCCTCGCTGGGAGGGGTTATTTAACTTTGTTATCGCAGCAGATACCATTCTCACGAAGAAGACGAAGGAAATTTCATTCCTCAAGTCGATAATTACAAAGTGACGGAATAATTGGGGTATACAAAAACACACACATCCCTATACAAAACGATTCTGTATGTGTGGGGTATCCTGATCCCGGTTCTCTGCGTGAGACCCTTTCAGAGAAATGCAATTAATCTTTGTTGGCTGTTGCTGTTTATCGTATCGTTTCGTATCGATGTCCTATTGAATTGGGAAAAGGTTCTCTCTGGCTGTTGGTGGTTGGTTGTGTCTGGTGCGTGCTCCTGATGCGTTTCCCTGAGGTAACGGGGGGGGGATATCATTTTGCCATTTTCTCAATTATTCCTAAGTGATGGTGAAAAATGAGTTTGAGGCGTGCAAACAAAAATGAGCACTCTTCGTGCAATCCTATCCAAGGGATGCCTACCTGTGGCGTAGAGAGGATCGGAAATGTTCTTGGAAGGATAATAATCATAGGATAGGATTAACTTTATATATTTGTACATCTTTAAGGCTGAATCAAGTCCTCTCTCTACTCTTCTTCCTCAAGACCATCATCGTCACCCTAAACACATCTGCCTTGAAGAATGTCGATTATTTTGTGGGTTGAATCAAGCCCTCTATCTACTCTTCTTCCTCAAGACCTGCATCGTCGCCCTAACCACATCTGCCTGGAAGAATGTCCACAATTTTATGGGTTGAATCGAGACCTCTCTCTACTCTTCTGCCTCAAGACCTGCATCGTCGCCCTAACCACATCTGTCTGGGGAGAATTTCCATAATTTTGTGGGTTGAATCAAGCCCTCTCTCTACTCTTCTTCCTCAAGAGCTGCAACGTCGCCCTTACCACAGCTGTCTGAAAGAATGTCCATTATTTTGTGGGTTGAATCAAGCCCTCTCTCTACTCTTCTGCCTCAAGACCTGCATCGTCGCCCTAACCACATCTGTCTTGAAGAATGTCCATTATTTTGTGGGTTGAATCAAGCCCTCTCTCAACTCTTCTTCCTCAAGACCTGCATCGTCGTCCTAACCACATTTTATGGGTTGAAACAAGCCCTCTTCCTACTCTTCTTCCTCAAGACCTGCATCGTCGCCCTCACCACATCTGTCTGGAAGAATGTCTATAATTTTACGAGTCCTCTCTCTACTCTTCTTCCTCAAGACCTGCATCGCCGCTAACCACATCTGTCTTGAAGACTGTCCTTTGTTTTGTGGGTCGAATCAAACCCAAAGATCCCTTGGAACTTCTTTAATGCCCGTTGACAGCTGTTGCAATGCACATCGCCAACCAACACTGGAAATAGCACCGATGAGAAAATACAACCTTGTGGAACCCCAGAGTTGCTCTGTGACGACTTTTCATACGCTCTGTACCGAAGATAACCTTTTTTTTGATGACAATCAAGGTCTAGGGTCACATGCGGACCTGCCTGGTCAACTACTATTTTTTTTTTATACAAGTTTTCGCATCAAAAGTCTCAACGCCGATTTACAAGATTCTTTTTTTTAAATCTATAAAATAAGAATACCTACGCAGGTTTTAGACTACATTAAGTTAAAAAATGCAGCATTTTTCATTTAACAAAATTATGTTTTCGCGTATTTAAACGCCTGGCAAAGCAGGCAGCGATCCGCTAGTATGTCAATAAAATTGTAAGCAATCGAATTTGTTTTCCATTTGTCTACCATCGAAGAGCCAATTATTACGGAAAGTACCCCGGTGTTCCTAAAATTCCAAACTAATTTCCAAATCGTTGCCATCAATCAAGATCAAGTAATCCACTTCGGAGTGCAACGGCTGTCCGATGCGCGATGCCCCCATCCCTGGCAGACACACTGTCAGAGTCAGTTAACGAGCAGCGTCTATCTATTTTCTATTTGCCCGCATAGAATCTTCTGTCATTTTCGAATGAATCCTGTTCCTGTGTCATAGCATGCCATGCAATTACGAGAGTATTATGTTTCGCGTTCAAAGTATGTAAGCACCTCAAGTTGCACCCCGACTGCGGGCCACTAAACCCCTCAAATGACTCGCATTTGATGTGTCTTATTCTCAACAGTCAGCAGCGGTTTGTGTGTAACTTGATGCGACTGCTAGCATCTGAGCAGTTTTATTTTGAGGAAGTATGCGCTGCTCACAATAGTTTCTATTATGAAAAGGGATAAACCCGCTCATTCGTATTTCGTGAGTCTCGATCTTGATGACACAGCAAACACACTCGTTTTGTATTTTTTTTTAGTCGCAGCGGATGCGAGGGCTGTTCATGGTAATTCACTTTAATTAGTAAACACTTGATGTCTTGACGGCGGCGTGACGGCGTGGCGGCGTGCTGGTTGCGGCGGCGATGGAGTTTTGTGAATGATTTACTCATGATTTTGAAGACGGCCTGGGTCTTCCTTCCTTCCTTCCTTCCTTCCGTTGGGTGCGGATGACTGGATGACTCTGTCTCTGACTATTCTTGTTCTTGTCGCGATGTTATAAATGAAACAAACAAAATTTATTCGTTTGTTGACAGAAGAAAGGAAACGAAAATAACTTTTCTGATGTCTTCTCCGAGTGTCTGTCTGTCCTTTTTCTTGTTGCTACCTACATTTCTGACAAAGTTAAGGGAATGCAGGGAATAAATGAAAAAAAAAAAAAAGTATATATCTCAAGGAGCGTAAGTCCGTATGTGGTTGTTCTTTTATTTTATTTCTGTTTGGGTGTATGGGTTTGTAAAAATTTCATTTAAAATTGTAGCAAGCGCTGTTCCTTTATTGCGAAACTTTTACAATTTCAACTTGCTTAAGGCATTTGTGCGGTCTGTTGAAAAAGTTTCAACGAATCAGTTAAGAGTTTTGTGTGGGCTATCTGACAAGTTGTTAAATAACACTCACTGACAAGATGAAAGACTGTACACAAACCAGGGGTCCTATTTACGAGGGTTTAGTGCTTCTGCTGAAGATTTGCAGAGCAAGCAAAATTTAAATGAGGCACGACTGGGATTGCGGGACATCGAAAAATATCTGTGCTTTGTCCGAGAAGTCTCTAAAGTCAGCTAGGTTTCTATAGATTTTATCAGCTATGTTGGTTGAAGGCGTGCTTCATTTATGTCCTTTGCTTCGTTGTTTCTTAGAGGTAGACCTGCAGACTTGTCGGACTGATGCGTTGTTGTCCATTCAGTTTACGCGACATAGCCAGAAGCTCAGCGGTTGTATTCTAAGCCTGTTAATGGGGTCAACGGCGCTGTAAAGACCTTCAATCTTTGTAGTCAAACCTCTGAATTATACATCGGCATAAAGTGGCCCGAATATCAACCTAGAAATTATAGATATGTCCATAATAACCTCCGACTCGTGTAAGAGTCTACGATTTTAGTAGTTCTTTCTTGAAGCCATCATTATATATAGGCACTTCTTTGTAGTAGTCATTTTTTTCAAAATGGCAGCATTTATCAGTGCCCAGTTTTTCTTGCCATATGACCATGGGCACAGACTTGCAATAAACGGTCCAAGCTGACAGGAAAAACTTGTCGAAACCTATAAACCATGTAAAGTTGTTTTTATTTAGAGGTCTGTTTTTAAAAAACGATCCAAACTGCTCGGAAAAACTTGTCGAAACCTATAAATTATGTAAAGGTATTTTTTCTTCGAAGTTTTTTTTTTTTTAAAACGGCCCAAACTGCTCGGAAAAACTTGTCGAAACCTATAAACCATGGAAAAGTGTTTTTATTTAGAAGTTTGTTTTTAAAAAACGGTCCAAACTGCTCGGAAAAACTTGTCGAAACCTATAAGCCATGTAAAGTTGTTTTTATTTAGAGGTCTGTTTTTAAAACACGGTCCAAACTGCTCCTAAAAAAATTGTCGAAACCTATAAACCATGTACGGGCGTTTATACTCAGAGGTCTGTTTCTAAAACACGGTTAAGTTTTTAGAGCATGCTAGGAAAAATTTGTCAAAATCTATAAACTATAAAAAGGCGTTTTTTTGTTCGAGATTTGTTTTTAAAACACGGTCCAAACTGCTCGGAAAAACTTGTCGAATCCTATAAACCATGTAAAGTTGTTTTTACTTAGAGATCTGTTTTTAAAAGACACTTCAAACTGCTCGGAAAAACTTGTCGAATCCTATAAACCATGTAAAGTTGTTTTTATTTAGAGGTCTGTTTTTAAAACACGGTCCAAACTGCTCCTAAAAAAATTGTCGAAACCTATAAACCATGTACGGGCGTTTATACTTAGAGGTCTGTTTTTAAAACACGGTTAAGTTTTTAAAGCATGCTAGGAAAAACTTGTCAAAATCTATAAACTATAAAAAGGCGTTTTTTTGTTCGAGATTTGTTTTTAAAACACGGTCCAAACTGCTCGGAAAAACTTGTCGAATCCTATAAACCATGTAAAGTTGTTTTTATTTAGAGGTCTGTTTTTAAAAGACTGTTCAAACTGCTCGGAAAAACTTGTCGAATCCTATAAACCTTGTAAATGATGTTCTTTCAAAGACTTGTTTTTCAAACTGACAATATTTCCTTCAATGAAAATCAATTTGACAGCTGACAGCTGCTTACTGCTCACATTAGTTTGCCATTTCACTGTGAGTAGTCTTACGTTTGTCACTGCTGCTCAAAAAATTAGTCGAAAATTGTCTTTCAAATTAAAAAATATTCTTCAGCAGTAATTTCATGAAATAAAACTCTGTATCTCTCAATCGTAACAACCTCCTAGTACGCTTTGTCTTCATTAAAAGCCACATTCATCTTCGATGCCTCCTTTTCGATGGCGTAAAAAGTCCGACCATGAGCTCTTCAGATCTGTAACCTATTAACCTATCAACAGCCTAACTTCAACCATTTGCGAGTTTGATTGATCGATTCGATACCCACTATAGGCGCAGTTTAAACTTGCTCTCAGCGTTCCTGCATAGGTATGCCGTTTGCATATGCCTACCAAGGGAGTAAGACAGTAGATGCTGCCATGCACTCCCTTGAATATACAGCAGAAAAAAATTAAAGCATAGGTCTACCATAGTTTGATTTCTGAATTTTTGAAAAAGCTTTCAACAACATCAAGCCGGGGGCCACCATAATTCGAGCGGTATATTTACGAGGAAGCTGCTAATGTGTACAGATTCATTAGTAAACCAAATTTGGTTGAACGCTCTGGGTCACTGGCTTACATAGGTATGCAAGACTTCTACCATATTTCGGCGGGTATCAAACTTTGCTTGCAAAACGAGATAATTGGGCTTTTCAAAGATTTTCAACCAGGAGAAGCTGTGAATTTGTAATGGTTATCTGAGACTTTTCGAGAGAGCTCTCCCTATCAAAACCGAGTTAGCCCCCTTCCACATAAAGCACTTTATTTAAGAAACTCCTGCACCTTAAATCTTCAAAAGTCAATTCGCCAAAAGCTAATTAAAACATCCTCCACCCTTTTACTGAAAATAAAAGAAAAACCATCCAAACGCCGCGCCGGCCACCCGAAGCCACATCAATGCCGATGGAGAACGTGAATTTCAGTTCGAAATGTATATAGGTACCTACAAACAACGGAAATTGTTTAGTCTGGCGATGAATTTATAATTCGTCAGACGGTTTACAAAACCATTCTCCTCTGCACAATCAGTCAGCGGGACTTCATTAAATTTTGTATTATCCACACCACCAGCCATCGGTACACTTTGTACTCCTGCTGTTTAAAACGAGAACTCGCTTTGTGAAGGTGGTTGCCGAGTATAACCACATCAGTTTCAGCATTCATCGGCACTTTGTTGTTAAAAAAAAAAAAAAGAAACCTTCTTCCTTTTGAAGACTCTCTCGCTCGTTTAAAACTTTTGAAACATCAAACGAAACCATTCATGTGGTGACGATCGGAATTCATTTACTACACGGAGTTGGATAAACATTCTCGCTCACAGTAAACAGAAGCCGGGTTCGGGTCGGTCTGTATATGAATTTAAAAATAAAAAATTAGAAGGATAACGAGACGGGAGACGTGTATCTATAAAATCTAAATGGGCATTTGTGAATGGATCTGTGCCGAGAAAATATCACATTCCACGCGGAATCGCTGCAGATGCGCGTCAGATGGACCGTGGACCATGGACCATGGACCGCACGTCTTAAGATCCAAATTACATCATTAAATGCCGGGGAAAGGATTCCGCACACACGGGCTAATTGCTATTCATTTGAATCCACGAGTAGCAATAGCAACGTGCACAGGCACACTGCACATAGGCAACGTGTTGTCTTCCTTAATGGCTTCCTTTTCCATGCCAAGAGTCATTCTATTCTTGTGCCGGGAGAGTGCATCGTAAAACCTTGGATATTATTATCGCAATTAATTTGCCGCCAATATATGCATGTGGCGGATTAAGGAAGAAGACACCAGTGCAAGGTGATTCACGGAAGGGCCATCTTTTTGCTTAATAATAATGCAGCAACAACTAATCTCTGGCAATCAATTAGCATGGGATTTATTGTCCCATTATATGCACCCTATGGCTGCGTATACGCGCAATTATCCGCAAAGTGTTTGCGTTGCTTCAGCGGTTTGGGTTCCATTACAATGGTACGCCCTGGATGAGGTACATCCCGAAGATATTTTATTCGAATTTCATTGCCTTGGTTTCCTTATGGGAGATGGATTCTTTTTTCTTTCTTTTTTTTTTTAATTCGAAATTGGTTGTAATAATTGCATTAGCAGGTTGGTTGGCATCTTGGTGGATTATTATTACTTAATTGGTATAGGGAGATCCCGCACTGTGTAGGTAGAGAGTGCGAGTGCAACTTACTGTAGTTTCCGTAAATGATGATTGCGCAAACAGTTTCCAAAGGACAGCACAAAGATGTGAATAAATTGAGGAATTTCTGCAAGCAAAACCGTGCGATTCCAGATGTGAACAGTTATTTAAAATTACGAATTTGATGTTGTACTAAATAAAAATCTAATTATTTTGTTTCTTTTTGTTTCAGGTAAGTGCTGCCATCATTGGTTTATGTGGATTTCACAAAGGTGGTAAGCAGTAGATATTCTTTGTCCATAGAGCTTTCTAAGTGGACTATTTCTCACATTTTTTTCTGTTAAAATATTTTTTTTGGTGTAATTTCTGGCTCACCCTGTGGTAGAGTTCCCAGAACATCGGTTTAGAAAGTACATGCTCTCATATTTGGCTTATGTTATTCTTATTTTATTTATTTATTATTTATTTATTTACTTATTTCTTTTTTTATTTTACGACTTTTTTGCTTAATATATTTTTCACAGTTGAAAAATCTGGCATCCGCTAATCTAATCTGTACATAGCACAACTCCCCAGTTGTCTGAGCAGAGACAGATAAACCAAAGCAGAAAAAAAAAAATTGCGATGCGCTAAGCACTGGTGCCCCATTGGTGGCAATGACCAATGATAGGCGAATTCATTCAAACCGCTCTTTAAAGAGTTCTGCCAATAATAAGAAAAAACTGTTGAATATTCAGCAAAATTTACTTGAACATTTCTTTCTGCCAATAATAAGAAAAAACTGTTGAATAGTCAGCAAAATTTACTTGAACGTTTCTTTCTGCCAATAATAAGAAAAAACTGTTGAATATTTGACAACATTTACTTGAACATTTCTTTCTGCCAATAATAAGAAAAAACTGTTGAATATTCAGCAAAATTTACTTGAACATTTCTTTCTGCCAATAATAAGAAAAAAGTGTTGAATATTCAGCAAAATTTACTTGAACATTTCTTTCTGCCAATAAGAAGAAAACTGTTGAATATTCAGCAAAATTTACTTGAACAACATTTTTTTCTGCCAATAATATTCAGCTGAGGTCAATCTTTTTGGTCAGTAACATAGGTACGCACTTTTATGGAAGTTAAAAGGCTGTGCTACCTGGAATACATCGAGTTTTACCCACAAAACTGAGTAGAAAATTGTTTTTTGACTGTTTGACCAGCCACGGAAGCGTTTTTTAACTTTCTCCATTATTTCATCATACTCGCGGAACGTTCTTCAAACAGAACTTGAATTCTTAAAGTAAATTTTGACTACTTTGATGCGTTGTTGAATCGTTTAGCTTTTCATGGCAAAATGGTGACTACGACAGAACAGAATGACAGGAAATTATTTTCATTTATCGCCAAAGGCAGTCGTCAAAGCTCTTCCATATTTATATGCCTTAAACACAACATATTCGCTTGATTTTTTCTTTAGGCCAGTGCAGAGATGCAATGTTGTCTGTAATTTATTTTCCAATATGTTGTGCATAAGCTAGGTTTATAAAATAGTAGAATTTCTACCACTGAGCGACCTCTAGTCTACTTAATAACCCTTCCAAACAACAATACCAAAGTACGTAAGCCTTTTTTCATGTCACAAGTTACAACCCCAAAATACATTACTCTGTTGAAATCAAGAAACACTGTTGATTTGCCAACAATAGCCAGTCATTCAATATCAATAAAAAAAATACCTACATACTTAGCTTAATCCCGTGCGTAAATGACAATTATCAAGTACCGTAAAAAAAACGGATCACAAACCCCACCATCCGTTCAAAGACATTTCATTAATGCTTTCAATACCTGAGCGTAATTAATGACCTGTGTAATTATAATTTACTGCCAGGCCAACTCTACGCGAGTACCAAAAACTGGGCTCAAAAACACCCTTCCCTCACTCTGCGGCTAATCGTTAAACACTTCAATCTTATAAGGCGGTGTGCGAATGCACCTTTGCTTGTTAATCGTTAAACTTGTTGTTTGCTTGCGTTTGTTGTTTTTGTTGTTTTTGTTTCGCCATCGTCACTGTACGAGTACGTTCCAAGGCTGAGTTATCATTATCATCATTTGTGCTCGCATTAAGCCTGAATTTAACTTTTTTTTTTTTAAATTTTTTTATTTAGTTGAAACGTGTCGTTGGTGTATTTAATTTCGTCGCGAACACTATTAATTGAGTTGTTTCTTTGCATTAATGACAGTTAATCGCGGGCATACTGCGAGATAATAGGCGGCTTTTGAATGACTGAATAATTGGACAAAGATCAGTATGCTTTTAACAGAGGGGTATTTTTAGTTTTAATTACTGTATGGTGACAGTTTAGATTGGGCGTGGAGGCGTAAGACAAAATTGCGTAGGCTGAAAGTTAAGTCTTTTGGTCTCAGTTATGTATGCAAGGTGTGATAATTGTGCCAGGGAATCTACCGATCATATCGCCAAGTGTCGACACTTAGAGTTCTTTGGTCAAAGTAGTTTGAGAAGTTGTTGGTAAAATATACTTAAAAAAGTGATATAAGAAAAAAATAGTTCCACAGCAATAACCTAGTTTTAAAAATACGCATTCTGAAAATTACCAAGTGCATATATTGACAAGCAAAGTCGACTTAGTTTCGAAGAGATAAATGTCCGAACTACCATTTTTCTTGATATTGCAAACGATTTGGAAAAAGTGTGACACAAAAGACTGATCAATAAATTTTTAAACTGTAATACAAAAAAAAAAAAATAGGTGTACCACAGGGCACTGAACTAGGGCCAGTCCTATCTCTTATTTAACATATATCTGCTAGAAAGCGGATAAATAACTTTGTAGCTTCTTTAGCACATGATACTGGACTTCATGTTGGAGTAACCTGAGAAATAAACAAACTACAAAAGGGCGGGTCTTTATAAACAAAATGACAAACAGAATTATACAGCTTAAAGTAAAAAAAAAAAAAAAAAAAAAGAACAAAACATCGCGTAACTAACTAATCAACTTCGCACACCCACTTGTCCCATAGAAAAATCCATTGATGCAAATGGTTGTGGGAACCTATGGCTAGGCTCTTCTATACGAACTTAAGAAAATATATATAAAAAACAAAGTTGCATTCGTAAGAACGCACATCAATCGAGAACGGATCGTCCAATTTGAGCTATCTTTTCGTTTTTGTGACCTTTTAAAAGGAAATTGAAAAATTCATAAAAGTTAATTTTCATCGCAATATCCAGCGAAATCGTGTTTGTCAAATATTCTACATGAATTTATGTGATATGAAATATCTATAGGCGCATGCGCGACTTGGAGTGGCGACGCGACGGCGGAAAATGTCCTGTCGCGATAGGTGGCGCTATTGTCGATCTCGAAACTATTCAACTTATTTCAATGAAATTTTGTGGTAGTGTATGGTTGCTTGCAACTTAGAAGATGGGGTAGGTTTGGAACCGATAGATGGCGCTGTTGTCTACCATCTAAACCATTCAACCGATTTCAATGAGATTTTGTGGATGTACCTATATGGTTGGTTGTAGTTTGAAAGATAGCATCTAAACATTTTTTCAATTTATTTAACTTAATTCTTAGAGTGAAGACTTATATGGGCATGCTCGCCCTGGGGAGTTAACTGATAAAGCTTGTTCTTTCAAAGACTCTAGAATCTGACTACTGAATTGAATCAGTTGTATCACGGGCGCAGCCGGGCGGGAACAGAAAACCATAGTTTATTTTTAAATTTAAAAAAAAAAATACAACTTTAAACTTGATTTATTTTTAGTGTTAGTGAGGATTTCCTCGGATTAAAATATATTTTTTCTTCTTCTTAAAATTTTTAACATGTGCGTCTCACAAACAAATTAACACCAACGACATTACTCAGTTGTGAAGTTGGGTGCGGAAGATGTCATCAATGGGTGCGTCTGACAAACACCTTCATACTTTTTAGGTTGAAGTTATAGAGTTTATAGTTTTACCAAAGTTTACACAACAAATACTAAAAAAAAAAAAAAAATGTTTTTCTACTAAAACAAAAAAACAGCAGATATAATCAGAAAAAAAGTTTTGTTTACTCAAACGGCTTGGGTGCAATTCCATGAGTACTGACATTAGTTAGGCTTCAGAAGGTATATAATCTAAATAAAAAAAAAAACAATTCATTGAGATATGTACCTATCTGTGAATTGTTTGTAAAATTAAACATAAAGAAAACCATCACTGACTAACCTCAACCCTCCTTAAATACCTATTCCATCAGGTGGAAACAATAAACCCCACAAGCAAATATTGTTGAAAATCGATAAACAAACAAAAAAAAAAAATAAAAAAATGTATGAACCATTGACTCTGATTACAAGCTGAGTAATTTCAATGATATCGCTTTGAATGTCGTACTGTTCATAAAATTCATTCGTTTTGGAAACTATGAGCGTTTTTTTTTATTATTATATGTATAAGTAAATTCCAAACTTGTTAGGTGGTAATTTATTTTTAAACATTTTTTTTATGATTACTATTCAAATTCGTTATAGCGACAGTAAAAATGTTAATGGTTTAGAGATGATTACACAGTTGCACTCCTACGTGTCCATGTCCATCTACCATCTGTATCGTATATACGAATTTGGTGAAGTGGGCTTTAAGTGCCTGCCTACGCAGATATCCGCTCCCAGACATATTCAGAAAGATTTTTTAATAACAAGCGACATTGTAAAGTTGAATTTTTTATGTGTCCAGCTAATCAGAAATGTTCATAAAATTATTTATGATTTTTTTATGGCCAGATGAAGGAAGACGTAAAATTTCCCTCATTTGATATGATAAGATTCTGTATTGGTTTTGGATCGAAAGAAGAAATATTCAAAAAATTATTACAAAGAGTGGAAGAGGAATGGAAAAAGACGAAGATTGTTTTGAGGGTTTGCCAATATCCCACCCATATCTGCATTCAATGGGAAGTATTTATAAAAAGATGTTCAAGTGTGACCAAAACTGTACCAAAGAAAATTTTCTCATTTCACCTTTCAATTCTATAAAAGCACATTTTTAGTTTGCCTTTTAAAAGTGACACAATCACACAATTGTATGACTACATTCACAGTGGACACTGGACAGTCACAGTCAGAGACTGACACACTGACACTACACAGAGCTCAACGAAGGAGAGGATGAAAAATAAATTAATGAAGATTTACCGTAAATATAGGTACTGGCGTATAAAAGCCCAGCTTGAAATCAAGTAATTTGCTTCGTTAGTCGTTGGGGAGACACCATCACCAAACGAATTGAACAAGAAGTTGGTCGTTTGGCTCTGAATTTGATAAACGATTTTGCGGTGGAAAATACTGCTGTCTGAACTGAAGTTTAAACAAATTTTACATTATTTTGAAAACGGCGACGGAGTCATCTTTGCATAGACAGTCGCTTCAACGTTCATTTTCACAGTAAACTACTCGGACTAAGCTTCATGCTTAAGCGGCCTGCGTTTGGATTTTTTGTTCCTCGGTCACTGTCACTGTCAACGAGGGTTCAGACTTTGTATGCTAGGTAGGAATATAGGTAGACCTTTTTATGGTTTCCCCAGTGAATACAGTCTCCCATTTTGAATAGCTTTTGGAACTATCCAAACGACGCCTATGGCCTTTTCAGTACCCCCGCAGATCTGTATATGAATCGTAGAAGTCTTAGGAAGATAGGTAGACTTTTGATGGTTTCCCCAGTGACTACAGTCCCCGCTCACTAAGACCACCAATTTTGGTCCATAGAGCCCATTTTGAATAGCTATTGGAACTATCCAAACGACGCCTATGGCCTTTTCAGTACCCCCACAGATCTGTATATGAATCATAGAAGTCTTTGGATGATAGGTAAGCCTTTTGATGGTTTCCTCAGTAACTAAAGTCTCCGCTCACTAAGACCACCAATTTTAGTCCATTGAGCCCATTTTAAATAGCCTTTGGAACTATGCAAATGAAAATTAAGAATAAGAGCTTAAAGGCTTTTCAGTACCTCCAAATCTATATATGAATCTTAGGAGTCTTTAAAGTCTTGCTTAGATCATCTAGTCCATCAAACAAGTAGCTCTGGGCAGTCGCCTTATAACTTCCGGATAGCTTCTATCTCTGCAATGCCTCTAAAGCTTCTGGAGTAAACGTCGTATGCAGAATGCCAAGCCCGTTCAACATCAATGACGTATTATCCTTCTACAGGTCCAAACAGTACATTAATAGGTACCTTTGAAGTTCAACTCGTTTCCAATATTCGGTTTAGTTTTGTAATTTTGCTCAGCTTTTGCAAAGAGTTCCCTCGTATTCGTGCATGTTATGAGATCGGTTCGTTTTGCTCGAGGCACCAGTATAAATCATTTGTGAAAGCGCACTTCGGGGGGGAGAGTACGATAACTTTGGCTCCAAAAATTGATACTTTATTGTAAGAATTTCCGTTGTTTTTATAAAATATTTTGGTGCGAGATAGACCCCCCTCCATGGTAAAAAATGCGTGCTTCTTACCTCTCTAGAAAAAACCGTTATCCTACTCGTGCCGCACTTTGCAAAATTCTTAATTTTTACCCGACTGCACACAGGGAGTTATGTGTTTCGCGCGTATCTTATGTTCGTTCCTACGTGGCGGGCTACAGGCTAGACCGATTTTGAAGAGTGAGGTGTCATTACATTGGTATTCTTTCCCGGAGTGTCATAGGCTAAACAAATAAATATAAAAAATATCGTAAAATTGTTGTAAAACAATTGTCACACAAATGTCAGTGAGCACGATTTACTTAGACCCAGTGCTTCGAAGAAGGTACCTGCACTAGACATACACTTTTAAACCTCGGTATAAAGCTTTATCATCTGTGAGTGATTTTTAGCAACAAGTTTATTTTAGAAGGCTTTTGTAGAGCTTAGAAATCCACTGTAGTCTCCTTCTTAAAAAGCTACTGGACGTCTGAAGATCTTCTAAATTTTCCCAGATCCTATAGTCAAAGATCAAATAGATTTCGCTTCTGCAGAAGCAGTTGTGCAACTTCTCGCTGTCAAAAACAAGCGTTTGTTACATCCACGACATTGATACCTCCTTGCTCCTTCTACAACTGGCTTGTTGCTTCATGGAAACTTCCTCCTGAGTACAGATTTATCAGCTGCAACGAATCTTGAATGTCGCCACAACTCATCTCTATCTACTTGTAGGTTCCAATCAATATTCATAATATTACAATATCTTAGAAACGCAATTACCTCCACTTTGTCAAACGTCCATTTGGCTCGATCACGACCAAGGCAACTGACACATTATTAAACCAGCAACCAGTTTCGGGTATAAGTAGCGACAATCAATCACCAACCATGCCTTTGGACTATCAATGTGCAGCCATCGTGCGAGCGAGTCCCCAACAGAGCCGTCCAAACCGTGCTTCGGACACTTCTTTCTACACAAACGAACAGTGAGACTGAGTGTTTACTGTGGTGTGTGGTGTGTGGTGTCGTTGAAACCTCTCTTAGCACCTTTTTGTTAGTTTTGAACTTTTTTACTCTGTGCCCCTCCCTCCACCCACCCGCATGTACCACAAAACAAATATTCCACTTCAACCCCACCAATGGTTGATTATGCAGTGTGTACTTGTGGTCTATGGATCTCTGCGTCCTAGCCGTGGTTAAAGTACTTACCATCGACTGTTGGAGCTGAGTGCACTTTAGATATATCGTAACGACAAATGCGGGTAAAATAATTCTCCACCAGTTCGATGGGGGGCTAACCGGTGGGGGGATAGTCTCTCTATGTGTGGTCTAAATGGGGTTGCACGATTGATTGTTTTTAAATCGAAACTGGTTACACAGCGAATCAATTGCCACGCTAATGGGTATCGACGACGAGCTTCTGGGTAATATGAGCTGCGATTTCACAAACAATACACGGCGATATCTTGAGGAGCTTTAGACGCGACCATGGAATGCTAAAATATGATAATTCAAAGCTAATCCTCTCCATAAAATGTCAGCACATCAAAGGCGCCGGCACCTATAGATTAGAATTTCGCAACTTTGTTTCAATTCCCATGTGATTAAACTTGAAATCGGGAGAATGTAATCGCATTAGGTGGGGGTAGGCAGTAAATAAAGATATACGTCCGGCAGAAGGTCGCAAAGTGATGAAGGAGGGTTTTTTTTTTTTTTTTTTTTGGGGTACAGTCGAACCACTTTTATCCGCAATGTATCGGAAGTTTGAGAAAAAATATACATCTTTGTAAAATCAGGCCCAAAATCTCCCTCGTTGTAACCATTCGTTAGGTTAGGTTAGGTTAGTTAAGGTGGCTCTCTAGAAAGACACACACCAAATTCGTTTAGGTCCTATGTGACACCAAGGACCTAATAGTGTGTGTGAGGACAAAACGGACCTCAAATGATACATGGTATCCAAATGGCTGAATTGGGTAGTTTTTAGAGACCTTCAGACCTTTTTCAGACACTTCTGTGGATTGGAGGCAGTGAAATAAGCCTCTGGGAGCTAAACCATATGACCCCTCATATTTAACCACTTGAAAACCCTGTCAAAACTAAATTGGGACGCGTCTTGGAATTATGGAAATTTCGGTGGCATACAAGTCGTAAAAATCACCTAGGAATATACCTTCAACGTCGTGGTAAAAATGATTAACAAATCTTCCTTAAACCTAAAAGATCGAGCTTAATATCAACCTTAAAATCAGATTGAAAAACCTCTTAAGATCCGCCTCAAAAACACCTGTTCTTACACACTCCTAATGCCTGTAGCAAAAATTTCGGTTGAGTTTTAGAAAAAATTATAGTTACAGCTTCTTCCGCTCAAAGCTATACCTGAAATTGCCAGTACATTCTTCTGAATGTGTGTCTTAATTCTCGTCCTTAAATATTAGATTCATTCGTCATTCCTTAAATTCCGCTGTAAAACACTCTGCGACCCGTTATTTTGTGCTGTAAATGAATGTCGAAATCACCTCAATAGTGACCATCAACTAAGTAGGCGCAGTGGTTTAGTGGTTAGTGTGTTGGACTACTAAGCGAGGGGTCTAGGTTCGAATCCCGCAAAAACCCAAACTCCAACTTAGGGTTTTTTCCACTGCGCTTCCTCTCACGACCGTCTGGCAAACATCCGAGAGTATAACTGTCTTGAAAGAGCTTCTCAATTAGCTGTTTGGAGTCCGCATAAAATTTTAGATCCTCTCCATTTATTCCAAAAATGAAAAACTCACACAAAACGAATGGTTGTGAGAACCTAGGCCTAAGGTCCCTTCGGACCTGTTGCGCCAACTATTTATTTATGTATTTTTGACCATCAACTTCTCTAAAAGTCACCCTTAAGGGGGCCCTTATATGGATTTCGAGCGATATTCGAATCAGACCACCATTTTCGGGTCTCTTTTCGTCTATGATGGCCCTTAAATATGTATTATAAATCGTAAGGAAACCTCTTTCAATTTTTAAATCATCCTAGAAGTCGGACCCTAAATTCGCTCGCAAAATATCGAAATAAGTACCGCCTTCAGAGAATCACTCTAGAGCGTAACAACAACTGGAATTTGTGCTGAAAATCGCAGGTCACCTTCTCAATTGCAGTCCTCAAGCTCCCCGAAAATCCCCTAAAGATGGCCCCTAAACATTCCTTTAAAATAGTGTAAAATCTCTCCCAAAAATCAGTTCCTAATTCGCCCTTCAAACTGGTCAAAAATTGAAGTAAGGAAAGCTCATAAAATAGCACTCTAAGGCGCAACCGAAATCAGCGTTCCAACTGAAAATAGCGCTGAAAATCGCCCCCAAAATCAGGGGCCGAATTACCACGTCCGAGTGAGTGAGCCATACGTCACTGAAATTTGTGGATTATACAAGCAAAACAAGAACAAATTCAGTCACGTTTTACTCAATCACGGATGTGACAATTCAACCCCAGACTTAGAACGCCATTTAGAAAGCAATGAAGTTCACCTAAACGAACACTAATATCGCTTATCTAATTGATTCTGAAAAATCTCTGAATGTCGTTATAAAATGGGTCTCTGAACTGCCCACAAAGAAAGACCGAAGTTGCATCAAAATTTGTCCCGAAAAGCTCCGAAAAACCTTTAAAAATGGCGCAGAAATTCATCTTCAAAAACTCACCAAATTAACTTCACTGAAAAAATATTTGAATTAAGAGCTATACCGCACTCATAATAGCTCATTAAACTCGCTTCAAATAGCGTCTTTTAAACCGTCACAAAAATACGTCATAATGCTCCAAGTATCTAATATCTCGTGGGGTTACATTAATAAGTCAATGGTTGGTCCTACCTTAAACGGGACACCATCAGTTCGGAACTATTCTACAGTTCGAAGCGTTCTCAAACGTTTCCCAAACTACTGACCAACTTTCTTAATTCTTTAAAGAAAGTATCACACAAATGCATGCTGCATACGCCCTACAGATAGAGATGCTCAAATTTACCAACAGCGAAGTAGAAAAGTAGAGAAAGATGACTGCTTTAAAAAGGTGCAGGGAAATAAGTCCCCGGAAACTAAAGTCCCTCAGTGGAGTTAGTTCCCGTGGACTTATTTTCCTGCACCCTTCAAAAATTATTTAGATTTTATATCACACAAATTGAAGAATGCTTTGAATAAAATCAGAAAAAAATAAAATAAAAATATAGAGTCGATAGTGTCGCCCTCTATATTCTATCTAAATGGGGTATATATCCGGGGTCTGATTTTTTCTCAAACCACAGTAGAAATATTCGCTAAAAACATTTCCATGGTAACTAAGATTTATTTCATAAAATTTCATAGAACAAAATTGTGCCACGCCCACTTTTTCCCAAATAACTAACACAAATGTGAAGGATATTTCTGTTAATTTTTGTGGCGGATATTTGTAGACATTTTTTTAACAAATCCCGCCACTAAAACAGCTTTCAATTTAAATTCTCTCAAATCGAAGACTTCCCCTCCTTTCTTGACTTAGCTGTCGGATAACCAGGGCCCGACTGTATCAAGGTTCCTTATTATAATTTTTGTGGAGGATATTTGTATACATTTTTCCAACGATTCCCACCACTAAAACAGCTTTCAGTTTAAATTATCTCAAATCAAAGACTTTCCCTCCTTTCTTGACTAAGCTGTCGGATAACCAGGGTCCGACTGTATCAAGGGGTCTTATTACCATAATTCATAATTTGAATGAATTTTCTGTCTCATTTCTGGTGTAGCGTTTTTCTTTATTGAAACCCATAAACAACAATTAAAATCGGTAAAATATGTATCAAGTTGATTTAAATTTGTTTTTTTTTTTTTACGTGGTGTTGGTATCATTTGCATACGATTCGAAAGAGTAGTAGGTTACCATTAATCACAATCTTTCGGGGAGTTGCGCAACAAACAGGTATTTAAATTTCAAATTTAAATTTGGATCCCTCAAAACGTTAAACTTGATATGGTAATTTGAAAATGGTTTGGGAGTAGGCTTTTTTTTTTTGTGCAGCCGACTGAGGGATATTTAATAGAGTTGATATTGAAATTAAAACGAGATTTATTATCCACTCGTATTGATTTAGCTGCTCCATTGTTAGCTTTCTTAGGCAGTTTGACAAAGGAGCGAACGGCTTAGAAGATTAGCAAAGGCATGAATGGTGACAATTTGCTTGAATGAAATTTCAAGTCAATATGGGCTAAGGCAGAAATGTTGGCACGCCAAATAAGAGGTCTTCAATTTAATACTTAGCGGAAGAATAGGCGCCTTTTTTCGATTTTAGTTGCTCAGATGTGCCACGGAGTCCTGCCGTTCTCTAGATAGTCTCAATATGACACGATATTCGTTGAAAAAGTCATATAACTCTCATCATCCCTTATGGAGGTTTCTCTTGTTGATTTTTAGAGGAGGCTGCGATCGGCAGTCATGATGGATAGGTATTCTTAAGCGTTCTACAACCCACGTTATGATAAGAAGGGACGCTGAAAATCTCGATTATAATGGGAAGATCTGTTAGCCGATCAGAGTTGAGCTGCACCCCATCCTCAACACCAAAAAGTATCTAGAGGACTTCATCATATTTCGCACGCAAAATTACTACAACTAATATGATGAAGTCCTCTAGCTACTTAACACCTAGATTTAATTTTTTTTGATAGTAAAATAAAATCGTATTTAAAAAATAGGCGTGGCACAAACCTCGCTAACGCCATTCCCCGTCACTCATCGGAGCTAAAGCTGACAAATTTGGAACTTTGTCTGGTATCCTCCAAAAAAAAATACTATACAAAATATGGGCGGGTTTAAAAAACGGGGCGGTGCACTTTCCATACAGCAACAAAAATGCACAGAAATGCATGCTGCATACGCCCTACAGATAGAGATGCTCAAATTTACCAACAGCGAAGTAGAAAAGTAGAGAAAGATGACTGCTTTAAAAAGGTGCAGGGAAATAAGTCCCCGGAAACTAAAGTCCCTCAGTGGAGTTAGTTCCCGTGGACTTATTTTCCTGCACCCTTCAAAAATTATTTAGATTTTATGCTTTTTAAAAAAATATAGCCATCGGCTTTCCCACGTCCACTCAAATAAAACCTGGCTAGTGAATAAATTTGTAAACAATTACTGCGTGATCTTTGAAAACCGTACTCAATCTTGTTTCAAACACTCCCCACGGTTGGAAAGTGAGATGGGACATTCTCCTCTTTAGGGGCGTTGAGCTACATTTTTTTTTTCACAAAGACAGCATCCAAGGCATACCTCTATCTACCTCCAACCCAAACCTTTATAAGATGCACATTTGAACTTTGAAGAGTTAATACTTGTAAACGCCGCACGCTATCCGCCCTACACACGATCGGATTATTTCCGCCCCAAAACAAGTTCATTGTAAGACTCTGCTTATTTTCCAATTATCATCATCAATTGGGAGTTTATCGTTTCCCTAATTGAGAGAATACACACATAGTTACCTGTAAACTATTTTCTTTCCCTGGAAGATTATAACATACCTGAATGTTATCATCTTCCACCGCAGAAACCCCTTGATCTGTAGACAGTCCTCTGATTTTCCGGGCAAGTTGTTTATGAATAGATTATACAAACCGAGGTAGTAAATGAATTTTGATAATACCAGTGAGAAACCGAAACCAGTCGTTCAACTTAAACACCGTAATTAATGACACCAACCAAGTATCGCACCTTTGAGGTATAGGTACATCTGCCCTCTTCAAAGAAAACTGCATCCATTCGACAGAATGTGAGCCAGCTTCAGTCAGAGAAAAATCCACAAAAGACTGAAAACATCCGAAAGATAAATAGATACATAAGTACGACATATATACTCCATCACGTATACATGTTACATAAACAGAAACAGACGCCTTTCCTTTCAAGTCGGCGATATTGATGTTGCAATGAGAATAAATATCCAAAGATACACAAATACGGATGAATGAAACAGTAAACTACGAGTAGGTGCACACAGTCAAATAGGGAAACTTTTGCAAAAAGACAAACAATTAAACTTTATGTTCTTCTATCCGGAGAGATACATCGCGTTTCGTGTAAACATCTGATTGTGTTGCGTTCCCGCACACGGTATCTCGCAGTTGTATCGCGATGATGTTTGCGAATACTTTGAGTTTTTTTTTGTTAACAATTTACGCGTGCGTTTGTCTTCACTGTACGTTTGTGCGTCCTTTTGTAGATTTGCATTAGTGGAATTGCTGCGGCGGTGGCGGCAAAAGTAAAGACGCACATAGTTTGCGAAGATGTTGTCGTTGTCAGTAGTTGTTGGTTTGGGGTTTTCTCTTTTAAATTGACAAGATTCAGTGAACAAGGAGCGTTTATTGGTTGGTCCTTCTGTATGTAGGTATAGTTCCAAAGGTCTTTGTTGACCTTTAAAACGGGCCGCGGAAACGTTTTGTATTTTGCCCGGACATGGCATCGACATTCCAAAGGAAATCCAAAAAAATTGTGTTTGGCCCTTGGTTCCGTCGTATACCCACGAGGACATTTCTCCTTTGAAGAGGAGCTACTTGTTGGGAGTATTTCTAGAACTCGTGCAACGCACTCATCAGAACATGCTGCATGTTGTTGCGAATTCGGTGGATTTCCGTCGATCTTGTTAGATGTTTCAGTACAAGCCGGGGTTTGGATAGTTTCAGCTGCGGTAGAGACCTTTGGAAAGCACTCTTGTTTAACAAAAACTTCATTCTGCCGCTCCTTTGCTGATCACTTACCCCTGAGTCACAGCAGCGATTTGTGTTGCAAATAAAAGGGACCAAGTTCGGTCCCAATAGAGTTTGAAGCTATATGTCTTCCATTTAGATGTCACAAAAATAATTACTGTGCTGTAACACAGTCTGAAACGTTGCTCGTTAACCACTAACATTCAGTCCCCGTCAAAGCACAGTACTTTAAAGAATAGGTCCCATCGAAGGGATGTAGCGATTTGGATCACCAGATCACGTTAAAGTGCAGCGTTGCCAGGCAACTAAATTTCTTTAGAGCGACATACGTAGTTAACGGGCAACAGACCCTTAAGACCAGTGCTGACGAGGCGATAAGAACCATTTATTGGATAAAACTGCTGCCCAACAAAGCAGATAGTGCGCAGGGCAGGTGTCAACACGGAAGGCACTATCTTCAACAGGTCCGTCCAGCTGCTGGGCTATGCGGACGATATTTACATCATCGGTCGCTCGCAGCGTGCCGTGATAGAAGCTTTCACGGCGATTAAAGAACAGACGAAATCCGTTGACCTTGAAATAAATGAGTGCAAGACCAAGTACATGCTATCAACAAACAAACAAGCATCTGTCCACCGCCTAGGACAAAACGTCCCTATTGATCTACCTCGGAGCAAACATGAACTCCACGAATGACACCCTAGTGGAGATCCGGCGAAGAATTACCCTAGGAAACCGTTGCTACTTCGGTTTGGCAAAACAACTGGGTTCAAAACTCCTAACTCGAAGGACGAAATGTGTGCTTTACAAGAGCTTTATCTTGCCAGTCCTGCTTTAAGGCGCCGAGTGCTCGACCATAGGCAAGAAGGGAGAGCTGATACTGGGCTCCTTCGAAAGAAAAATTCTTCGGCGGATTTTTGGTCCTGTGTGCGAGGAGGGCGAATGGAGGCGAAGATACAACCGCGAACTCTATGAGCTGTACCAAGATGTGGATGTAGTCCAAAGAGCCAAAACACGTCGACTACATTGGCGCGGTCACATCGCGCGAATGGACAATAACGCTCCGGCTAAGAGGATCTTCGAATCCCAGCCACTTGGTCTAGACAACTGGAAGCAGCGTGCCCGGGATCGTAGAGGATGGAAGGCTGCAATGTCTCAGGCAGAGACTGTTCACGGGTCGGAAGGCCGATAACTAAAGAAAAGTAAGTACGCAAAAGTTTACTCTCTAAAAAAGCACCTGGGCATCAAACCTTGAACATCTCGATCGATCAGAAGTCGTTCGTTAAATGCCTGATCAGTCGTAAAATCGAGTTTGGATGACTGGATAGACTTTGTCATCGATAACTAGTCTTCTTTACTGAAAGTACTCTTAAAAATAAGTCCTGTGTATGTATATTAATCAGGACACTTCCAAGATTGCCCAAGGTATCATCGTTTGAAAGGTCAGTTCTGAAAACCACTTTATGGTGCCAATCTTCTCGATAAGACTTCTGCAAGTCTAATTTTGACTGGTTTTTTCTACAACTGAGGCAAACAAAAATGGCCATCAATCATCTGTCAGCTGTCACATTAGTTGTCACTGGGAAAAGTGTTGCCAAATCGAAAAACAAACCTCCAAAAAAAGAAACCCCTTACTCAAAGACTTTGCTTTCAAAGTTGCCTCATTTTACCTCAAAAATAAAAACCGCAGGTGTGTTACAACTTGTAAACTGCATCATTAACCTCATGTTAAAACAACCAATTTAGGCCAAACACCAATATTTCGATATCCGGAGGATATGCCATTATGCATCATATAAGAAGCATGCTTGGAAAAAGTGTGAACCAGTTTACCGCATGTTTCGCAGTTAGCCGAAGGTGTCTAGCAGCGCTATAAACAAATCTGGTATAAAGAAAAAGCCTTAAAACACGCAGAATTCCCATTGCAGTAATAAATCGTCATGTAGACCATGTGTTTCCACCTCCTTAACAGGGAGCAATAAATAAAAACAACTTGTTATAAGAGAGGAGTTTCGAAGAGCTGGTTTCGAATTGTTGTCTGCGACTGCCTATACGTACTTTTAGTGACCCAATTTCGCTGTTGCAGTTGCTGTTGCAGAATGATTTTATTATAGTTTCATTTGCGACTTGAATCTATACACGTTTTAAATTTTAAGGACCTACCTAATACCTGAATGAACTATGTACAGGTTCCTGCACTGTGAAAAATGATTTTAGCGTATATTACTTATTTGTTGTCAAAAAAAAAAGATGGGCCCTACTGTTATACCCTCGGATATATGTCAGTCGTCTAATGCTATTCGTGTTCTACTGGGAATCGAACCTTTGACCCCTCGCTCAGTAGTCCAGCACAATAGGTCACTAACCGCTGAGCCACTGTGAAGAAACTGAAGGCAATTGATGGAGTAACAAATTCAGACAGTGCCTCACTGTTTCTGTCTTACTGGCTAGAGTTCCTAACTGTCATCAATATTAATGAAAAAATTCTCGAGTGGGGAAGCGAGGAGTACCAACGATTCTCGCTTGTTTTTGGGGGTTACCCTAACAATTTCTGTTGGGAAATTATGTCGAATTTCAGTTTGTGAATTATTCTCTCCAAAGGCTGAGCTGAAAGTTTCGTAAAAGCCGCCCCAGGTCTTGTCGCCAACCAGCACATTGGTCTTCCAATCTTGAAATTCTTGAAATTGAATATCTTCTTGACAAAACTGCGCATGGGAACGTTATGCGTTATCTATCTACTTGCCAAAACTGATGACACTTTGAATGAAATTCCATTCCACGCCAGTCTTATCGCGCGACCAGCAATTTGATGTATACCTACCGTCAGATCGAACAAAGTACTCAAAACTTGCTGCGCACTAAATCATCCGTCGAAATCGTTATAAATGTGAAAAACTCTCGTTGCCAACCGAAAACCGCTCGTGAAATGTGTCATCAAATTACAAGTGCTACGCAAAAAATTATCCATTCGTATCTACATTCTGCACATCGAACTTGAACAACGCTGCGATAGTATTTCACTTTAAATTACCTCAAAATAAATCTATTTGAATTGAGGAGGTAGATGTATGCGATATACGTACGTAACTTGCGATTGCTGAGATGGGATGGTCATCCTCATCATAGTACGTTACGTACTACGGAAGAAGTAAACTTGCAGATTTTTTACAGAGTGATTTATGGGGAAATTTATCGTCTCATCTCTCGCTGGAATCACTTCATGCTGTGCCACGCGAGCTTCTCCCAGCAGTCATATCCATAAATAGAGTTCCGCGGGGAGATTTCCTTTTTCTCCTTCAGCGCAAAAAAAGAAAAAAAAAAACCATGCGCAGATACACACTCACAAATGCAGTTGAGAATGTTCTTGGTAATGTTGTTGAATGCCTGTCGGTTGGTGTCGGCAAACCAACAAAGGCGGCTATGGAGTACTTGTGTTTTTCATTCCTGTCCGGAAACACAATCAACGCGCTTGTTGTGCGGACTGACTTTGTTCTTGCCCCTTATGCAGATGTACTAACTTAGAATGAGATATGTGTAATTACAGAGCTTCTTTGGAGTAAAACATTTGTGCAACAAATTCGCATACGACAACGGCCTTGACCAGGGCTCCATCCTCAAGGGGACCCGAATGGCTGATATTATATTCACTTCTATTTTAATTTTTTTCTATTTTGGTACATTAGCTCGATAAAAAAAATTGTAGAAAGTAAATGAGGTGGATAGCGACTTTATGGCAACAGTGATATACCGAGATCAGCAGAAAATGTGGCATTGCCAGGTAGAAAATATGTAGTTGCGCATTTTACCATCGTCTAAAATTCTTTTTCCGTCTTATTTTCGTTATTATTATTTTTTTTTAATCGAATATTTTGTATACATATAACTTTTAAATTTTTAAATTATATTTAAAACCAAAAATGATCTATTGGTCATACAACACGATCACCAAACCAATGATCACCTATGCAGCGATATCATGGTGGCCAAAAACCGAACAAATAGCGGCCCTGAAATAACTATACAAGATATATCGCTTAGCACGAGTTGGTATAACGGGGACAATGAAAACTTGTCCAACTGCAGCCATAGGGGCAATGCTCAGTATACTGCCTTTACATATCTCTGTAAAGAAGGAGGCTAGTCTCAGTGCCCAAAGGCTCCTTGATATATCAAATCTGAAAGCAGGAAACCTTACAGCAAACCTTCGGGTATCAGACACCATGCTTAAAAGGCTTCGCTTCTCCAGAAAATTTAAGATAGTCATATCTGACAGGATTAGCTGGAGAACCAACCAATTCGTAACACCATCAGGATCACAAATCTGGTACACCGACGGTTCAAAGATGAAAGATGATGCCACCGGTGCTGGGTTCTATGGGCCTAGGTTACAAAGGCTAGGAAAATCACCAGACATCTTTCAAGCGGAGGTACACGCCATAGAGATATGTGTCCGAGATGCTTACGAAGGCGCACTAAAGGTGCCCGTATCTACATCCTCTCAGACAGCCAGGGAGCTCTTAAGTTCCTAAGATCGTTTTCGATCAGATCAAAGCTAGTCTGGGAATGGTTCAATCTCCTCGAAGATCTGGCAAAGGACGACATAGCCACTGTTGCTTGGATACCAGGTCATGAGGGATTTGAGGGCAACGAACGAGCACATTGTCTGGCGAGAAGAGGCGCATCAAGCCTGCTCACCGGTCCTGAGCCCTACTTCGGGTTACCTTTGAGTTACACACAATCAAAATTCCGAAATGGGAAGATGATCACCTTGCCGAATACTGGACGGAATCAAAGGGACAGAGGTAGGCAAAGAGATTCATAAGCCCAGCTCGTAGTAAAGTAAAGAAGATCTAAGTATCCTAACGGGTTATCTTACTGGTCACTGGCCACTAAGATATCATCTCAAAAAAATTGGACTTTCCGACGATGACTCCTGTCGACTCTGCGGAGAAGAGGAGGGACAACGGAACACATACTCTGCGAATGCCCTGCTGTGCAGAGCGAGGGGCAGAGCGATCCATATGCAAGGGGCGCTTTTAAGTCCTGCAGATATTGAAAACATGGAACCAAGAAGGGTACTGAGGCTTATAAAGAGTCTCAATAGCTCTCTGGGTTAAATAACAATAAAGGCCAACACAAAAGATCTCTTCTGGTGGCAGTGTACAAGGCCTATCATCTACAATACAAACCCAGAAACTCTTATTTCTTTGATGTACTCGTAAATATTCTTACACCAGAATCTGAAGCCCAAATATTCAGTTTAAAAGAAATTTACTGTTGGTTTTAACTTATTTTAATTTTTAAATATATCAAGCGATCGAATAAGACATCATAGAAGACTCTCTAAAAAGAAGACGAGATAAAAATTAGAATTTCAGTCATTAAAACCTTCTTGCATTTCCTTTTTTTTTACTTTCCAACAGGGCCCCAAATTTTCGTGTGCCTAAAGGCCCCGGCATGGCCTAAGACGGCCTTGCTTCTGACGCAAGGTTTGCTTTGTGTTTTGTGATGCATTTATTTCTGTTTTATTGGGGAATATATAGTTCACCGATCTTATTGCATTTTTTGAAAATAATCAATTTAAACAAACTCATCTTCGTTGACCTCGACAGACCACACTTTACAATCAGTAAGGTTATAAAATTGAGTGAAATTCGATGTTGAATACAAAAATATTTAATTTGTTTATTCCTCTTGAGCTGGCGATTTTTTAAAACCATCAGCATTTTATGGCGAATAACAAACAAATTGAGGAAAAAAGTCGTTAAACATTTTTATTGATTTTGTTGTTTTATTTTTATAACTATAAACTGGAAGTGGGTAGTGGGTAGGTATTTAGAGGAGTGTTAACCAAACCTAGGTCTGAGAAGATCTAGAAGCACGCCTTCGTTAACATTAATAAAATTCTAACCAAAAGTTTACCTGTATATGGGTAAAGTAACTGCCTCATAATTTATGCAAGTTGGTTTAAAAAAAAATATCTGTTTTCGCCACATCTGTCTTAAACTGAGGCTTTTATTTGCATATAAAAGAGATATATCATTTTGGGGACTCAATAAACAAAACAAAGAGGCTCTCAATTCACAACTGAAATAGATGACCCGTTGGACTACGATTTGTAGAAGGGGACAGTAAAAAGGCGCAGATTAAATGTACAGCAATTAATATGAGGAAGGTCTGTTGTAAGGGAAAGTTGTTTCGGAAAGAACTTTTGATCAGAGGGAACGACTTTTTTTCAGGGAACTTGTCCAAACGTTTTGGCCATTTTTTTGTAGGTAGGCGAACGATTTTAGTGTCGATTGGATTGGATAATGGTTTCAACAGACAAACATTTAAAACGCTACATGGTATTTCATTTATAATTTTCTGATCCAATAAGTATGTGCATGGAATGTCTAGGAAATTTTTGGCGGAATTCCAATTTTCATACAGCGAAGGAAACTATTTTGTTTACATAGATTGCCTTTGGTTTTAGAGGAAGAAAGAACAGTTCGCTCGGCCCCAAAACTGCTATAAAGTCTTCCAGCAACAGAATGAACTCGCCATCTGCCGTATTCGTAAGAGTTCTAGGCTGGGGCGCATTTTTCAAAACGTGCAAAGTACTTATTTGTAACGAGTGAACCGTGACTTGCAATAGAGAAGGACAAGAAAATATTTTTCCGTTTTCTCCCTGTAAGGAAGTGAATCTAGCAACAGTTAAGTGATGCGCTGCGCACTCGGTCTTCGATTTATTTGAACTAACCATATATAGAGGATGACAGCCGGAATGTTGCATCTTCTGGTAATCAGGAGCACAGTCAGGTATAGCTCATAACATAAATCGGAAAGCTCTTCTGTCGGAGGTTGTTACTATCCGATGGAGCACTCAGACACAACTACTGGTCCATTGTATTGCCACTTTATATTTATGTTATGTACTTAGTTTTCCCGTCTTTCAAAGAAAGATGAGAAGGAGCTTCAGTGATGAAGAGCTTAGATGTTCGGCACTCACCACGTCAGCCCTACAAATCCGCCACCTGATGCGAGCAGAGGCAGGACAGCTATAGAGGAAGTGCTCCGCTGTATCATCGTCCTCTCCACAAGCAGGATAGATGGTGAAGACGCTTAAGCCCAAAAGATTTAAGTGTTCGGCAAAAGCTTGGTGGCCCGAAAGGACGCCCACAAGCAGCCTACAGTCAATTCTCCTGAGAGACAGACGGAAGACCGCCGACCTTTTGCAGATGTTCGGACGCAGTCGTTTGGTCCGTCCACACCCAGCGCAGCCACGCCACCGACACTCGTGCTCGCGAGAAACCCAAGTATCAATGGATGAACTAACCACCGATGTAGGCAGACCCAAATCAGGTTCAGGTCCTAAAAATTCTTCCTCTGAACCCAGCCTGGCAAGCTCATAAGCGATCTCATTTCCCTGGATACCAGTTTGACCTGGGACCCAAACAAGATACACGGCATTCTGTAAGGCGAAAACGTTTAAACGTTTTCGTGCGCACGAACGGTTTGCTTCATATATCATCAAAAACGAAAGAAATTCTCGTGGCCGCGAAAAAAAAAACAAACGAACACATTTTCTTTGACGTTTTCACTTTTCTGGCTTCATGTAATCCTAAAAACGGACAGATTTTATCGTCTCCACGAAAGAAAACAAACGACAGCTATTTTCTTGACGTTTATCATTTTCGTATTTATTCAAATTTTCGCTATCGCGTGATTTCTATCGTTTTTTGAAAAGCGAAATCTTTTTCGTTTCGTTTTTTACAGAATCCCACCCCTGTATTTAGCCTTTCGACCAAGTTCAGAGAGAGCTTGAGCTCGAGCACTAATTTAGATGAGGTAAGAGGGTTAAGCAGCGCTATTAATGCAGCTTGGCTATCTCTGCAAACTCTTGTGTCTTAATTTTATTTTTTATTTTTTTAAACGTTGGCCACATTTTGTCGATCGAAAATTTGTACCGACTTTTGGCCTTCACAGAAAAGTTTTCATTTAGAAGTCACAACAGTCACAAGGATCACAATCTGCACGATCACAGTGCAAAAAATAAAATTCTTTACAATTTTGGAAGAGGTTTATGTGTTTTTTAACAGATCCTAATTTAGTTTGTTTGGTAACGCTGCAGTTGGAATTATATTTATTTATTTCGCACCGTTTACGTTGAAGAAAAAATACTCTGTGACTTGAAAAATTCAGGTCGTTCTAACTTTATTGCGGAAATAGTAAAAACACATCCAAATTTTAAAAAATAATTGTGGCAGATATAGTTGGCAAGGATTTCAGTTTAGGACACAAAAATCTCCTAGCTTTCGTCGACTACGGCCATTAAAAACAACTGGGTACATGCATACCTAACCTAGAAAACTGCTGATAAAAGCGGTCGCTCACAGACCCTTTTAGTAATATCTTCCAACTAACCAAAGTCGTTTGTGCCACAAAAGCCAACCAACTTTCTAGACTAAACCACAGCACTGTTCACATAGCCCACGGCCACGGGTACACTTTGCTCCAATAAAAATGTGTCGCATGCTAATCGCTCGTTATTTTGAGCAGTCCATGCAAAACTCTAAACACGAACTAGTGTCCATGTTCACACACATGCGGGTGGATGACACTATTCGCCCTTAAGCTACCCACCTCCTGCTCCTGCCAACCAAGCACACATATTTAAATTGAAAAAGGAAAATTTGCAATCACGATCGACGCGTCGTCGTCGTCCTCATTGTAAACACACTTACCCACCAAGGTGCAAGGGATTTTTGTATACTTGGTCCTGTGGAACCATGCTAAGCCTGATGGTATGCATAACCTTACGCCCGAATGCAATTACATAATGTTGTTTAACCGATGAAATATTTATGCTGTCGTGCATTCAGTGTTTGCATAGGTAACCCATACCACACCGTACGTGTGGAGCACTTTTAATTGCTCAAGAGAGAAGTTGCGGGTTTGAAGTTCGTATGCGGGGTGGGGGACAATTTATATAAATCTCCTCTCGGAGGAGGGCTCTTTTGTTTGGTTTTCCATTTGCAGTGTGAATGGGAATATTTATAGTGGAAGCTTCAGGCTGTTTATAATGACAGCCCATTAGAGATGTGACACATTTGCGTATATCCGTGCAGAGCTATTTGCACGTGCGATTCCTTCCGAGAGATACAACAATGTTTGGAGAAGTTTCCAAGAGATAATCGAAACTTGTTCCTTCTGCATGCTGGTTTATCTCATTAGAATTTTATAATGAATTGATTGCGTCTTCGGATGCGGAAGACAAGGAGTTTTAATGAGAAATATATGGACCTCCATAATGGATGTAGGTGAGTGAAGATGTACCTGCCGTTGAGCTGTATTTATCTGATCGTGTCCATGGACGCTGATGCAGGAGTTTGTGATAATGAGATTTAGCTTCCAACGAAATAATGCACGATTCGAGTTCTCACTGGAAAATGGTGAGAGATGACGGTAGGTGCTCAAACCGGGTAAAGGGACCTTGAGTGGGAAAATTTTGAGACGAAGCCCAAAGACAGCACTTGTCCCCCTTACAGTTGGTTTCGTTTGTTGGTAGATCGGAAGTTTTTTTAACAGGCGGAATGAGGATGAATAAATGGGAAAGTCGGGCCTTGAACTTGATGTATGTCCCGTAAAATTGTAGTCGATTATCGTCAAAGCGAGAGCTAGCAAGCTTTGTATACTAACCACGACTTTAAAAGTGTCATTCTTCAGTCTCTGCAAATGAGAATGAAGTCTGCCGATAATCAAGAAGAAAGCATTCAGGAAACCTCAGGTTTTGGTTGCTCAGATTCAAAAGAGGTATCAATTAGACGAAGGTTGTCTTACTTACTTACTTACTTAAGGTGGCGCTACAGTCCGGGGTGGACCTGGGCCTCAACCAAAAAGCGGCTCCAGTCAGCACAATCTTTAGTCAGCTGTTTCCAGTTTCGCACGCTTAGTTGGTTAAGGGCCCCCTTCACTTGCGTGCGCCACCTGAGTCGCGGTCTTCCTCTACTGCGCCGTCCCTCGGGTGTGGAACTGTGTATTCGAAGATATTCCGGGCCGGAGCATTCGTGTCCCTTCGTTCAACATGACCCAGTCACCTCAGTCGTTGGACAGACAGACAACGGTTATCACACCATGTGATTTCATACATGAGTTGCTTAAATTGTTGCCGATATTTTGAGCTAAATAACTAAGAATGTCCAAGAGCTGCTTATAACCTTAAAAATTTGCAATAATTTTAATACAAACTCCGTTTAAAAGCTTTATAATCCCAGCACCTTAAACATATAACCTTTCACAAGATAACAAGACATTCGATATCTTCTGCGTTGGCGATTTTTCAAGAAGCCAATTCAAGGAGAAACCCTTCGAGGTGTACAGCGACATCGACCTTGTCAAAAGACTGCGCATTGGGTGTTCAAATTCAAGGGCATTTGCAGGTTTGAAGCTTTAAATCTGTGACAGATATGCCTGAGATTTCGCAGAAACAAGTCAAAAGAGTCGAAACAAAGTTGAAGTGATCCTCAATGAATTGAATGCTTGGACATAGCTTATGGAGCTTCGTGGATGTTGCTGATTTGTATAGAAAATAATCTCAGATCCGCACCTTCCTATCCATGTTCGTAGATGAGTAACAGGCCCTGAACCGATAACCCAGATTTTAAAATATATCCATTGCATTTCAAAAATACCTTAACACCATATGCAACTCATCTATTAGGCAACTTAATTTAGGGACAACTCATCCACGGCAATTTAATGGTACCTGGCGAGCCACCCGCTATAAAGCGCGATTTTTTTTTCTATCGTAAATCGATCCTGAACCAAGTCAACCGCGCTCATATGTGAGACAACTGAACTAAAGGACAACTCGTCTACGAAAATGGACAGACAGATGGGTCTGAGTTCATTCAAAGTCCATATATGCCTGCAGTTTATTTTCAATAAAATTCAGCAGCATCCACGCTGCCCCACAAGCTATATCCAAGCATTCAATTCATTGAGGATCACTTACACTTTGTCTGCGGAATACAAAGGTCTTTTCAGCTTAAAGCTTATTGATCGGCTTTGCTGAGGTTCATGTTAAGACAAAGCAGAGCAGCCTATACAGAGTAAAGATCCATTGCTTGTGAACCTTGTGATGAACTTCAGTGGGACTAAAGCTCATTATTTATATGAACTCGACGCTATCCAGTCATCTTAAATGCCCTCAGAAACGTATGCCACTTGTCTGTATAGTTGGAAATCGGATAGCTCTTGAATGGCTCAAGTGAACAGACGTCGAAAGTAAGTGAGAAACTTTTGTGTGTGTCCGTCGTGTAGGATTGACTTTCGTCTCTTTGGCTCACTTGTTTTCAACTCTTTGCTGGTCATGGTGCAAGAGGATGGTCCACCAAAGTTGAGGTAGGGAGACATTTAGGCATAAACCGACATATGCCCCTTGGTATTTTTTAAAAATCTGTACATGTCCAATGATACCTTCGGCTTCAGCTATTGGTTTGTCTGCTCCTGTAGGTATTTTTGGTAGCTCAACACCTCATGCTTTTAGGTATAAAGGTCCATTCTAAAATTCTGCTGCATTTCATCAGTTGGTGTCATTCTCATTGCCCTGGTTGTCCTAGTCATTGGGTAAGTAACCTGAACGCAATAAAATGGATTGGTCGGGAACGTCACTTTTTCTACGTCAGCCACATATCCGAACTGTCAACATAGGACACTCATTACTCAGTCATGAATTTCTTGACAAGATTCATCGGCTACTCCTCCATAGACGTCAACTGAAACTCATAAATTCCGGGACGACAGCGGTAATTTGCCTGTCGCCATCACTAAGCCGCCGCTCTCTACTCCTAAACCACTTCAACCGATTTCAATGAAATTTTGTGGGTGGGTCTTGTTTATGGTTGCTTGCAACTTGGAAGGTAGAAAGGTTTTGGGCCCGATAGGTGGCGCTTTTGTCGATCTCCGAAACTACTCAACTGATTTCAATAAAAATTTTGTGGGTGGGTCTTGTTTATGGTTGCTTGCAACTTGAAAGGTAGAAAAGTTTTGGACCCGATAGGTGGCGCTGATGTCGATCTCCAAAACTACTCAACTGATAATAAAATTTAGCATCCACATTTAGGGAGAGAAGTTTCATATCTGTTGTGTGGTCAGAAGCACACTCTCTGTTTTTCTCTTCGATACTTTCCCCTACTCTTTCGTCGGCATTCGGATTCTTATTAAGTTTTCCACCGAGATAGAGGCAGATGTGGACCTCGGTATTTTGTAGATCGGTTCTTAAGACTTGTTTTGTCCACCATGCTATTTACCCGTATGGCGGGCTTCCTTGGTCCGCCTTAAGACTGTCGAAACGTTATAGGCCTCTTCCGTTCTTCTTGTTGGATTCCAAAAAAAGAAGTAAGTAAGGATTCCAAAAATGTAGATCACATTTAGACTGCTTTTCTTTTTTTTTTGCACCCACTGAAGTGTATCCTAAATGAGTTTTCTAGGGAGCTAAGAGAACAGAGTTTCTCTCTTGCCCTCTCCCTTTTCATAATATTTGTAGACAAACTGTGGGAAATTTTAATACATAAACGGTTGAAAATGAAACGTGGAATAGACTAGGGAATGAAACTATGGAAAGGCGACTTGGTTCTTGCTGTGTACCAGTCCATCTATCGATGGATGCAACTATCTTTTGAACTTCAATCCCCATGTTGCGTTAATTACTCGTGCGAAAATTTACACCGACAGCAGCCACACTTCAATTGCATCGCCTCAACTTAACGACTTGTGACTGTAAATAAATCGCAATAATCATTACACGATTCCACTGCGGCGATATCCTCTGTGATCATCCTAATGTTGGCAGTCCTCATTACCACTCCTTAAGTATAGCTGCGCTATAATTGCTAGAATCATGACAAATAAATAATAAAAAAAAAATATTTAAACTTTCCTTTTACAACTCTCTTCGAACTTTATAATGCTGAAAGGAAAAAAGAAAAACCACAACACAAGACAACGCAAGCCTGATTGCCACGGTAAAAACCTGTCCCACCAGTGCACACACCGACACCAGTCATGCGCCAACGTTTATCGTTCTCCGTAGAAGGAAATTTTTCATTTTTTTTTGTACCTTTTAGTGTGGTTTTCCGTCGAACAGGTAACATTTTAATTATGTGATCCGTTAGATTCTCTTCGACTCAAATCGAGAGCAATTTTCATAAATTTCCTCCATCAAAAGCTGGTAGACTGTCAGTTGCCGTAGGTATATCTCAATGTATAGGTATCCAAATTCAAGGCACGAAAACTGGATGGAGGACTTTGATGGATGCCATAGATCGGTTTCGTTAGAATGATTGATTCGCATTAATTGAAGTTTGTCAATATGTATTGTATGCTCGCACAGGGGAGTGATCGATAATGATATCGTGCGCGCAGCTAGAAAGCCCGCCAGGCACCAACGGGGGTATTGTTTGCTTCCATCATAGGCGAGGGTCTATTAATTTCTGTCCATAGCTTTGTAGCTGGGTGAGAAATCCGAATCCATGCGTGCGGCTTCGTTAATGGGTTATACTCGTGGCGGCAGTCTCATGCTGGGTCTTCAATTAGAATAGTTTTCTTTTTAAAAGGCATTGAAGGTATGATTGAAATTGATACCAACAGATTGATTGAATGTATATCGGCAGCACAATGGCTGAATTTAGAGATCACGCTTCATGAACTGTTTGAAATAGCTTAGCTTGGGGTTTTTTTTCTTTTTTTTTTTTTATATTTTGTTGTAGTCCAATCTGGGTTCTATTGAAACTTGACCAAAGCTTCGTCGAATTCCATGGGAACGACTTTTTTTAAGGTATCTGTCCTCGAGTCCTCTATATTTAGGAATTGGCAACTCTGCGTTTTGTTAATACGTACGTATCGTTTCTGACAAAATAGTAAATGCGGGACTTCAATGCACCTTTCCTGTCCTTTTTTCATAAAGATCGGTTTAGAAACGTCGCCGTTATCGGTACGACAGAAAAAGTAGCCTTTTATAAAATACTAGAATTCGCCCAACTGGCGTTGAATTTCTACCATAATCGTGACCTGCCACAACATTTTGGAAAACCAATTACATACAGCATTGCATCTCTATACAATCTTTCTAATAAAAAAACAATTAACCGAATATGTCGTGTTTAAGTCAGTGAAAGTGGTTCTTAACTATTTCCCTTCTTATGTGAGAGAATGACTACTAGAACCCTGTCTAATGGTAACACTTGTACATTGAGGATACAGTTTGTCGAGATGTGGACGTCTGAACAGTGAATCCATTGTTTCATAAAAGTTCTAGGTAGCCCTTGACCTCAACCAAGATCCAAAATCTGTAGCACTCCAAATAGCGCGGTCTTTGCCAGATATAGGTAGGTAAGGTATGTCTTTCATCTTGAGCAAGGTCCTGCTCTCCTATTTTTTTTTTTTTTTTTTTTTCGGGTTGAAATCGGGGACTGTCGGACTGACGGACGGAGCGAGAGGTCTTTTGCCCTACATGCCCTAGCCATCTGAGACGAATGATGTACGATTTTTTTACTCCAGGTCGCAGAGTTCCTTGTCCCTCGAATCTCGCAAAACGCAAACGGGTCCTGCAATCTTTCGCATAATATTGCCTTTGAAAAGACTTAAGGTATCAATAATGACCACATAATTCTGCGTCAAAGAACAGACTTGCGGGACGATAAGGATCTTGTACAGCGCTTGTATCTCTTGACGAGGCCCTACTACTCAATCACCTTCTTAGGCTCCTGAAAGATCGATTGGCAACTTTTGTTCTTCGCTCCATTTCCAAGGTTATGCTGTATTCAGAGCTTATAGCGGATTCGAGGTTCCTATTAACAACCTGCAAGCTAGAGCTGTCAATTGTTTTTTGGAACTTTTTCCAAAGCAACGGTCTTAACTGATCTGATACCACTGATTAGGTCTTTGGATAAACTGTCTGCATGTTGCCTATTCAGCGTCCGCATGATCCAAGTGCATCAGGCCCGCACATCTTTATCTTGTTTCTACCTCTTAGGGTCGTCAGCAGTTAATTTATAAACTTATGAAGCTCTTAGACCCGTTTTCTAATACTACTCAAAGCGATTTAAGTTCCACCTAACATCTTATGTGGCATTTTAGGACAAGTTGCCCATAAGAACTTAAATCGCTATGAATAGCAAACGGGCCTTAGTTGCATTGTTATTGTGATTTTTCAGTGTCAGGGCGCGCTCTATCTTTTCAAATCCTATAGTTACAAGCAGTAGTAGATTCAAGGTATCTTCAATGCAACTGTTGACAGCATCAATCTTTTTTTAAGGCGAAGTCATCCAGCCTTCTCTCTGAGGTTGCCAGCTTTGACTACTGATTTTTGTAAAATCAATCATTTTCGACAGAATTTTGAAGTCCTCTTGTTGCTTAACTCTCGATATATATTTGGCTACAAACACTTTCCTAAGAGGCTATGACAACCTCCAACGTATAGGCTTCCCACACCTTTAAAGAGGTTATAAAAGCTTTTTTAAATTAGAGTCTTTCGAGAGCTTTGAGAAGTTTCAATGGTGGCTTCCAAAGATTTTTTCTCGAGCTGCAGGCACTCTTCCTGATTAATCTGGAAAAAAATAACCTTACGATCCTAACAGGAATAATCAGCGGCCACGGTCTCGTGAAAAAGACACCTTCACCGCAATGCCGTCTTACCAGATCCTATCTGCAAACTATGTCTTGACAGTGACGAATCCTCTCTTCACATATTCACAGAATGTCCGTCTCGACGCCGTCTAAGGAAAAACTTAGGAAAAACTTAGAAAAAATAAAACAACCAGAGAAGATCCTTGATCCTTCCTGATTGCCTCTTGAGTGAAAAGATGGCTCTAGCAATTTACCAAGAGCCCCTTGAAGGCTCTCCCCCTTTATAACCCATCCATATATCTAATTCTGCTAAATCTGTAATGTACAGGTCCAGTCTTCTGGGCTTAGTTTTAGTTATTCTCTTGCAGAGACGCGCTGTTTACCACGATTAGGTGGAACAAGCTTATTTGATGAGCGGATAATAGTTTCAAAGCTGCTGAAAATCTCTGTCCATATCCTGATGTGTAGAACCAAACTGTGAGGACTTAAAGTCCATTTTCATAAACCCAGAAACCTAGAACCCTAGAAACCTCCTGCCGACTAGAAAAAATGTTGACATGTAGTACTAGAACCTGTCCGACAGTCGGAAATAGGCTTTTGTGAGGTTCATTTAAGAGCTGTAGAGGTATGAAACTCCGGTACTTCATTTTATAAAAGGATTTAACTCTGCTCTGGGTTTGAAACACAGGTAGACACTTTCGATCTTCATTTTGTCAAAGTTTTTATTCTGAGTTTTGTCTAAAAACCGGGACAACAAATGATCGGAATTGCACGAACTGAAGCTGGCAATGGATTTGTGAGGAAGGCTCCGTTCAAAAAATAAATATCGCCCATCCATTTTTTAATCTTTTAGGGTTAAAATATTGAGTGTGGAAGCTTACTTAGGTTGAGGTGGAGTTGCCATCAGACCACCTGGCAGTTCGCATATATGACTTCACGGACTATACATATGTGTGCTTCCGTACCTTATATATTCAAAGAAAACTACTGAAAAAATTCCACCTCTCCACAACTTAATATGGCAAAGTATGATTAGTTTCGATTCATCTCCTATAAGAATTTATTTAATGATCCGAACACCCTTTTATGGCATCGCATTGTCCAATGTCCAGTCGAATACATTCCTGGCCATCTCATAAATGACAGGCACAAGTCGCACTAATAATCAGACTGGGCTCGTCAACGACGACATTTGCTGCAATTACAAAAGGCACACACGTATGATATACACACACACACCTCTGTGATACTCATACTCCTTGGTATTTAGTTCATTGTCGAATTGTCTCACGTTGAAATTGATTGCAATAATAACTAATAATTAACAGATCCGACGACTGCCCTCCTATCTTCAACTAAAGCATGCCTCACTGTAGTCCGCCATTGTTGCGGATAATAATTGAAACCCATTGATTTCAAAAGTCAGTTCAAGGATAATGGAAGTGGTGGAAGCCTTTGATTTCGTCAACTGATCGCAGCAGAAACAAAAAGCGACACATTCGCAGCGTGTAACAATGCAACAGCGAGGATGGAACAGGGCAGGAGTCCCGTCCGTGGATTTTAATTTGTATTCTTTTTATACGACAGTGTGAGTGTGTGCATATATTTTCGCATTACTCCCCGTCACCGTGGACACCGAATGGGCACAATGGCAAAAATGCATCCAAAGTTGGGACAAGAAGAATTGACTGACTGACTGACGTCTTCCAGAGAAGTTGGCGCTCTTGTGTGCTGTTCGCTGTTCCCTCATTCTTTTTGTGCACTTTTTTTTTTTTTTTCCTTTTTTGTCATAACCTCCATCTTGGATCGGCTTCACTCAAGCATCACTAACCGGTCTTTGGCGAGCGATACAGAATAATGCGGTTGGTTTGGAGGTAGAGCTATAGATACTTGAAAATTAAGTTCAAGAAGTTTGTTGGTTTCCTTCATTCCTTCGTCTTTGCCCGTCGCCCTTTGAGCCTTTATGCTCGAGGGGATATTCTACCACTACCTATATTATTATCAAATTGGTAGAGAATGTGTGCTGTCTTTTGTTGCTTTCAAATTGAAATTGAACTGAGAGAGAGAGAGAGCGAAGGACTCGAGGAATGAAATCGCGGATAATGAGGTGAATCGATAGTTTGGAATTGTTATTATTTTTATTTTTTATTATATTGTTCTCGTTGCGCCATTGAGACGGGACAGAAGATGATAGCGAATGGAAATTTTCTTAGCCGAATGTCCCCATTATGCAGGCAGAGAGACAGGTGGCTGAAGTGTTTAGTCTTGAAGTCGACTTTTATTAGTAGGTAGGTTAGGTACCCACTTACGGGGAATTAGGTTGTAGTCTTAATTGGAGTTATAGATAAGCAGTAGAAGGCTGGGAGTTTCAATTGGACCTGTTGCGTTCACTTTCTAGTAGCTGTATACCTATGTACTTGTACTTGTAGTAGACTTTGAACCTCGAAAGCGGACTTTTTTTCACCTTGTGACTCTCAAGGTTGCCTTCCTTCTCGGCTCTCTGTGTGATGTCCTCTGAGTAAAGTGATACTCTCCGATTTTTTTTTACAGATTTCCCGTGCCTCTTGATTCCGTAAGCTCACATCACTTGTTTAAAGGTGCTTTGGTTCATTCCATGTTCTGGAGCTGGACATGAAAAATTCAAATTTTTGACAGCGATATTAACAAAATTAAAAATTTAGCTGCATTTACATACATTTTTTTTTTATAACCCGGTTGTAGAAAAATCTAGAAATTTAGACCAAACTAAAACGAAAATTTTGAATTTCAAAAAAAATTTCCATCATAATTTCGAAATTTTGACCGACACATAAAGAACTCCACGCAAATAATATAAAACCAAATTTGAAAATTTTGAAAGTGGCGTGAGAAATGTCCATTTTTCACCCTGAATATGAAATCTAGTTCAAAATTTAGACCCGGGTATAATTATTTAAATTTTTAAATCGCTTTATGATGAAAAATATCAACATGCAAAATTTTGCGATTGCGCGAAAAATGTTAAGTTCTGAACCTTTCTATAAAATGAGTTCGAAATTTTGACCCGGACATAGAAAATTGTAGCCCGAATGTGAAAGAGGTTCAACATTTTGACCATTACTTCAATAATTTTGATATTGGGCTCGGATATGAAATAAATTGAGAAATTTGGACAACAGTGGAGAAATTCTAGATTTTGCCAAATTTCAAATCTTAAACCGGACATGAAAGCTTAAGACTTTTGACAAGGTTAGGTAAGGTGGCTGTCTAGAAAGACACACTTTGACCAAATTCGTTTAGGTACTTTGTGATACAACATGAGTGAAGGGAAGGGGGAAGAGGACCCGGACCTGTTAGTGGGCGCATTATTGCTGTCTTTGTACTTATGACAATTTGTTTTCATCTGCAATCGGGGCGATTTATCCTCGGATAGGGTAAGGGTGGCCGACAAAGCTTTCTCCTCGCCTATAAATCTCCTACAGCCCATTAAAGAGAAGAGACTGGGGATAGCTAGATAGCGGATATACGACGGGTGGTATCCGTTATCGGTGATTTTAGACAAAAATGTGATAGAAATTTCGGAATTTTTAGCCAGGCTTGAACATTTAAAGCTTTTTAGCCGACTTTCGATATTTCTAACTTTGACCTGGGCAAGGGCATACAATATTTCGATTTTCGACCTGGATATCTGCACCGAACTGCTCCGTTTCTCATGTATGTCTTCAATGGACTCTAATTGTTCCATTTGTAGGACCTTCTCTAGACCTTTTGGACTTTTGGTATCGGAATAAAGTATTAGGGAAGTTGGTTAGCCAGAAGCTAGAGGCTGTGACTTATTTAAGTCTCCACTAGAGGTTGCATCTCTCAAAAGTCTGTACACATTATGTCGATGGAAATTGAAAGAATCAGAATTCAGAATAACTCGGTGAGCCTGATGACAGAGCATTTCTAAGAGCTGAAGCCAAAGGAGAGAATATGGGTGTACCGGTTAGCGAAGCAAAACGATGATTCTCAGGTAGTAAACTGAACTCTAATGTATAAACTGTGACTTCGCGGCGCTGAGATCAAGTGAGGAACTACGCTTGCTAAATTACAAATTTAATCTGGACTTTCCATTTGCGGAAGATCACAATTGCGAGATTTGAATGGTTAATAAAGCTATACTCAACGAATCTGAAATCTGAATTCGAAACTAAAATTGTGTATAAGTATATAAGGCCCATATATACACCTTTTTTCGTGGTATCGATCATGGGGTCATTTCAAAACTGAGTTTTAAAAAGCATGCAACAAATGAGAGGAGAACTTCCGGTGGTTACTTTCAGCATGTATTGTTAAGTTTTGTATAAAACCCTTGTCAACTTACGCGCAAGAGCATAACCCTTGGTATAGGGGTGATAGGGCGGGCGAAATTAATTATAATTATTAATTATTAAAAATACCTCCTTCAGATCTGTGGTCAAAAATATATCGAGGTCTTGGAGAACACCAATAATAATAAGAACTATATCTAGACTGTAAAGACCATTCAAGAAGACTAGAACCATTCCGCTAAAATTGCTGTAGGTATACCTACATAGACCATAGAGACGTTAACGCTCTGACTCGGAGAATCTGCAATTGGAGTCCAAAGGGAAAATGCGTTTGAAGTGCGGACCTTACCTTGGGTGGGGCCAACATATCATGTGAAACTGAAGGCTGCTAGGCTTAAATGGAGCTTGGTTAAGGTCGCGCCCCAACACAGCTTCCTACCAAGAACGTAAGTTTGTCCTCTACCACTCAATAGTAGGGCTCATCATTTTTCGTGTTGGACCGTTGATATCCATTACCCTCTATAAACCTAGGTCGCCTTACCTTATTAATTTGAGTCTTATCGCCTGTAATGTTTACAAAGCTCTTCGGGAAAAATATAGAAACATATTCAACTTATCGTGGAGAAGGTTTTGTAAATATTGGAGCACACATTTCGTTGCTTTGATGATGGTTAGTCTTTTACGGTATGAACCCCAAGCCTACAGCGACTATTAAAACAGTCTTTACATTGTAGGTGTAGAGCTACAATACTAAGTTGCCATTGTAAAATCAAACTGTGTCCCTTTTGAGCAGATAATCACAACGAAGTCCCAAACAATCTTTTCCTACGGCAGAATTGTCATCTCTATGAAATCGTTCCATTAGTTAAACAACTTCAGGCTTCATACTCCAACAACTCCACCGCATTCCTATTTCCCATGCATATGCAGTTCCGATAAGAAAGCTAACAATGCTCTTGGAGTAGGTATATATTTGCAGAAGGAAAATCAACTGAACCCCAACATTCATACGACTAAGAGTACCCATATGGAATCACACACAGAGAACACTGTCACACAAATGGAATTCATAATCTGCAAATGAACTGTACCCAACCAAAGAGTATAATACTCTGGCTGTACATTTATCCGTAGGGCATACACTCGCATCCGCACCCGCACCCGCACGCTCGCACGCTGGCACGCTGGCACGCACTCAACAAGACCCACCATACCATTCATCATCATCACATTTTGCAAAGGCAAACAGCAGGCACCGAATCAAGTTTTGCTGCGTTAAGCGCTGCAGGACATTGCACTACTTTATATATATTGAAAACCCCATCCATATGACAGCTGAATATAAATCTTACCAGGCGGCCATGAGAGTCTCCGTTCTCCGATAGACATCTAATTGGATCTAGGGATCATTTGTTATTGGATTATATTATTTTTGTCTGCTTTGATGTTCGAGGAGGGAGCAACGCCTCAAGCACTTATTCGAGTGCAAAAGGAAGGAGGTCAAGACGTTGGATGGAGTGGGGCTTCGGTTATGGGTTCTTTAAATAGGCCGTATGTACACACAATATTTTGTTGCAGACTGTACTACGACGAATGGGAGAGATGACGAGTGACGATTATAAACTGTCTTCTAATTTGATGTCAATTTATGAGGGCGCAAAAGTAAATCGGATTATGTCTCTTTTGACAGGATTTCCCTTGACATTTTCAAAAGTGCTTTCGGAGACTTTTGTCACAGGTTTAAAGGAGTAGTTCTTGTGAATCGTGCCCCAAAGGAGGGTATAAATGAGTGCCTAGGAGTTTTGGGATTAGGTTCTGTTGGCTTGGGCATTTAGTATAAATTCCCTCGTTGATGTGTAGGACGGGACTTACTTTCTATGGAAGCTGACAAGTTTGAAACGAATTTTAGAGAGTTTGAAACGAGTTATAGAGAGAGAGAGAGAATGAGAGAGAGAGAGATAGAGCTAGTAAAGGAGTATGTTGTATGTGTCTTTTAAGAGGGCTAATGCGTGCTTGTCGGCATGAAGCTTATTTGAAGCTATATAAGCTGTACCCGACTGATGGAGATGACTCTGTTAAAGACACAAAAAAGTTGTCGAACCTTACAAAAACCAACAAGCAAGTTGCCGTTGCCATTCTGCCTCAGGAAATACTCTTGGAAGACGTCAGGTGGCCCACGTTAATCAACTTTGTTATTCACCCCAGTGAGCCCAGATTGAGGGGTCAATTTTGGCCAACATTGACGCAATTTAAATGAAAAAGGGGAAAACAACAGACAAGCTTCAAAAAGAGAGAAAAAAATACAAAATCTCCGTGAAACTGATGTTGTTTAAAAATTTAAGAATAAATTTAAAACGTATTTCCATTACGAACAAATTTCAAAGAATGAATGTGGGCTTTGTTTAGAGGCCGTTACTGTAATTTTGTAAAGTAGGCGAATTAAGAAAGATACTCAAGCTGTGCTAAAAGTCAAGAGCTAACAGATTGAAGCTTAATGATTTTTTTCCCCAGAGCAGAAGCTTGTTAATAAAAACGGTTAATTTAAAAAAAAAAAAAACTCAAATGAAAGTAAGTGCAAATCTCATTTACTATGGGATTTTTTTTCGAAATTAGGGGAAAACTAACTTTTGCTGATAAAAATAAGGGGAACAAAAGTCTTCTAAGTCTGGGAACACTTCACCCCTTTCGAGGTATTCGATCGAAACGGAAGAAATTTCATTCGAGATATCCGTTCTGGTATAACTTTCGGAAAAAATCTCCGGTGACATATGCTCATATGCAGGACTATCGTGAAGAAAAGTTCTCGAAATATTTCCCGTTTCTCAAAATAACGTATCGGCACTTAATTTCGAAAAAGGGAAAAAATTACCCCCGGAATAAATTTGTATCGTGAACCAAAATTCCCCACCGAATTTGACGAGATTTCCCCCGGAATATTTCCTTCGGAAATATGTACTTTTTTTTTTTTAATTTGGTTGATTTGAACCAATAAAATAAAAATGCCCCAGGATTGGCATACTTCAAACAAAAGAGAGGAATAGTGTTTAATAGTGCAAGTATTTTGTTTTAGGTCCTTTTTTGAAAATGTACTAAAACAAAAAGCAGTCGAACCTGGTTAATTAGAATCTAATGGGCCATTTATTTCAGCCTCACTTAAAGAGGTGTTCCAATAACCCAGTTTCTCACTTATCCAGGTAGAGCAAAAATTCGTTTCACTTAAGGAGGCCTCCAAGACAAACACGATTTTTGTTTGCAAGTCCTCTTACAGAGGTTTAAATAAATACATTTGCAAGTCTAGTCCAATAACAGAGATTTATAAAATAAAAGTTTCACTTTTAGAGCTGTTTTTAAGGAAAATGGAGGAGCGCCAGAACTAGGCTCACTCATAGAAGCATTCCACGTAGCCAGGTCCCACTTACACAGGTTCGACTGTAATAGGTGTAACTTAGCTTAACTAATCAAAAACAATTGGAGATGATGGTCGATTTATTCGATGTAAATCTTCTGCAAAGAACCGCAGGCATGCAACCAGCTTGACGATGGCAGGAGAGGCGACTGTTTGTCTGAGAGAAAAGCCAGCAGATAGATTGAAAAATATTTCCAAGGATGAGCTTAATTGACAATTGGATAAATCACAATTGACAAGGGTCAATGCATTCGAACATATTTTCGAAAAATTCCGGGGAAATAAATTCAGATGGAGATTCGCGATAGGAGGAATATTTTCCACGGAACAAAAAATGTTCGGGGGGGATTTTTTTCCCCTTGGAATCGCCAATAGCCGTGGTAGGATATATATGATATAGTGCATTGCTTGTTACCGCGGTATATCACTTACTTTTGACAGCTACATGAGACATTTTTTCCGAAGCTCTCCGATAACTAATTGCTGCGGAATATTTGAATGTCAAATAAACGCGTTTTTATCCTTCACTTATTTTGCTCCGAAACGGATACTTCGAAAGCATACTGAGTTTCGAACTCTGTCTGAGTTTCGAACTCAATCTGAGCTCCGAATAGATTTGACTCTCTTTTCAGAAATTGTTTCCAAATGGAAACCTCATACGCTGTGATTGTATGATAAAGGGTATTCCCCCGCAGTCGTTTGCAATGTTAGGAACTTGCCACACTTACACCTACCCTTCGCTAGCAAATCTATCCATCTTCAGGTGTAGAATCAATTTTCAATCATTACGATTAATGCAGTCATTCATTTATCATCCACTCACACACACTAACCTGTTCAAATCGATGCAATGAAATAAATTCGAAATCAAGATCGTAAGCCAACTCTTCGGCACTAAGATCGAAAGTCACGATTGCAGAGCCTTGTGTTGCGATTCGTATATATAACAAAACTTGCGCGTAAAACCGGCCGTCATAGATTAACGCTGTGCACACACGACGCGACGACTCGTGGCAGGAACTAGTTCCATCAATATGTGTACCCTCTTGTGTTGCACCATTTGGAATGATATCTGGAACGCGCTGTGAGATGCGGTCATTTGCACGGTTTTTGCGCTTAGCCTAACTTGCAACTGATGGGAATCTCCTTCAAGTCATGCTGAATGTTTGTGCAATAAGATATAAGTTGTGATGGTGTCCCTGCCAATCGAAAATTGTGAACGGCGGCAGGATATGCACTGTGACGGGGAGTGTGGTCGACCTGGGTGATGCGGACTGTATACCAAAAGATCAAGATATCGGAATGTGAGTATAGTAGTGAATCAGATCAAGTCTTTTGTTGCGGTTGGTCCTTCTTTTTTGTCTCATCCTTATTCGATTTTGAAATTTATAGGTACCTTCACTCCATGCCAAGGGAGAAGTAGGTGATCGTTGTGTCGTGCAACACCTGCGTGTGCTTGGCATCATCATCATCATCATCATCATGATCATCAGAAAGAATCCAATTTCAAAGTGAATCTCTTTTATTTCTGCTCCAGAACTGTTGACAGGATGCGGTGTGTAGGCTGCCTCCGTTGGTCCATATCTTTGTGTGTTCGTTTGCGGTCGGACCGCAATCCCCATGTATATACTCGTATGCCTGCTGTGAGTGGTGGATATCATTGCGGGCAGCTTTTCAAAGATGAAAGGTTACTAAGCATTTTTTGTCATGGGAATTATAGCAGCTGGTGCAGCTTGCAGCGATCATTGCGGTTGATTATAGTCCGGAGATTTGGTATACCTGTGGTTTTGGTCGTTTGTCTTATGTAAAGGCAGTCGGTGCTTGTGCTAGGGGGTACAGAGTTCAGGAGAATGATCGACTGTGTGGGGAGAAACGGAGAGCGCCCTCTATGGTCGAACTGTCTTGTGTGGAATAGATGTTCGGATGTTATGAATTTTTTCCAGCTCTTGTGAGTGCGCTACGAAATCGAGCGATACAAATTGATACACCGAAGTAAACTAACAAACTTCGGTTGGAATCGTTTGTCTCTTACTTTGGGGAGGATCCGATTTTTATCCAGAAAGATATTTGTTTCCTTGGGGGACTGAGAGCCTTATGCAAATGGAAAGCAAGGTTCCGACAAAATCGGAAAAATTTGGCAATAACTGAAGGTAATCTCTCATCAGGCGTTTTTAGGTGATTGTTTGACCACAATTGATTCTGGCCGTCAATTTTCCGTCTATAATCTTCTCGGAAATATATTGTTTAGTTCTATTCTTGCCAGGAAGTGAACTGGTCGATATTTCCAGCACCTTCCACTCGGAACAATTGAGCTATAAACACAGTGCCACCAATTGTTAAATAGAACAGTGAGGACAAAAAACTCATACAGAATGCTTGCTTTTTTTTTTTTCTTTTTTTTTTTGTGTAGAAACTGTCTATATGAGTATATTTAAATTTCTGTTCATGTGAGGGTTATACAAATATTTTAAAAAATCGAGGAATATTCCCCGGGAGCGGGTCAAAATGCGGCTTTTAAAATTCTACAAAATTCTTACCTTCTTCTCACCCAAAAATTCTGCTGTTCAAAATCTTGTTTTTTTTTTTTAATTGTGGTTTAAAAAAAGGTTCAGCTTATTCTACTTTTTTCCAACTAATGACTGTAAATGACAAGAAAAAAAATTGTAATAAATAAACGCATGCTTCCAACTCGGATCCCAAGACGTGCAATGGAATCCGTGCCATCAGGTAGGTGTCCCCTAGGAAGACCCGGTATGAAATGGTTAGATCAATTCCGAAATCTCTCCTCGGCCCGTATGGGGATTGTCCCTGATGATCTAGAGTCAATGGCGGAAGATCGGGAGCTATGGAGGGTCCACTTAGGCATCACGCGACCCTATTTATGGAAGAGGCCATTGAAAATGAATGAAGGATTGAATAAATAAAAAAACAAATAAAACAAAAACAAGAAAAATTATTAAATTTAAAAGAAAAATGTATTTAAAAAAAAATCTTAATTTAAAGTAAAAAAATAAAAATAATATTTGGGGAAAAAAAAAACAAGAAAAATATATTAAATAGAAAAAAAACAACAACTATCAATGAGAAAAAATGGGTAATTTATTTATTATTTTATTTAAAAAATGGTAAAATGGGAGTTAAGCTTTAGCGTTTTCCAAACCTTTTTATATTGTTTGCAGAATTTTATAGGGGTGTTTTGTTTGCTGAATTTTTAAAACATAATTTTGAAAAGCAAAATTTTTAAAAGAGAAAAATATTGAAAGCAGAATTTTGTAAAGAAAGAATTTTCACCCATCCAGAAATTTTACCCCAACCCATTTTACCCACATCTGTCGGCAGGAGTTGGACCTAACATTCCAGATATTGGAGCCATTTTGAGTTCCGAGCACTGATGCTGATGCTTCAATTGATGAACCATAGTCGGGCAGTGAAGTACCCCTGAAAGACACGTCTTCCTGAGAGCCAATCCTACATCAAAAGACTGACAACATCCAAAAGTGCATCCACGCCGAGCTCTCCATATGCCATCGCTGGTTAAACTAATTGCCCATACGGACCCACTGTTGTAATGGACAAATGCGCGTGTGGCCATCGATTGACGTCAATATTGATTGACAGCCTAAGTACCTACTCGACGTTGGCTTTATAGGTACGGCATAGGAACTCCCCGATGGCCGGGATATTTACTCTGTTCCCGCGTTTCACTCTCAAATTCTTTTCCACCTCTCCAACCATAGGTATACATGCAAAGTAAGCCTATAACACTCTTGTTTGGGCAAATGAAAAGGAATCGTGTTTTGAAAAACTTTTTCACCAGAAATCAACTCAAGTAAACCCAATCCATTCAAAGAAAACTCAAACACCAGACCACTTCAACTACTGCGAAGAACAGGGAAAAACATACAGAAGAGCCAGCAATCACCACGTACAGAGCCGCAGAGCCTTCGCCCTTTAGCGGGAAACACACACTCCTCTTGTGCCACAACATTAGAATACACACAAAACATTTAATTCCATGTCCAACGAAGCAAGAACAACTTTTGTAAGGCACAGCTATAGCACTTCACAGCCCCAGAGGTATGTGGAGAAAATCTTCAGGTATACACTATACACACTTTGGAATACCACAAGTGGTTGTGCCGCTTGTTGGGCTCCTCAACGGGCCCTAGTGCGTTGGCCATTGTTCCCTTTTATATTTTTTCTCTGGCCAACAAAAAAAAAAAAAAAAAACCCTTCGAACATTGAATGCAAATTTTCACTCTGCATACAATCACACTCCCTCCCCTCGTGAGAGGCATAAGAATGAAACAGCATAAAACATGACTCCATGTAGGCAAATACAAAAAAATAGCGCGCGGAACCAACAGCTAAACCCCAAAGTGCTTAAACCACAAGAACACGTCTTCAGCGCGCCATCATCGTCATTCTCAGTGGAAACCTCGCGTCAACCTCACCGTGGTCTTCGCTGTGGTCTTTTGTATTCAAAGTAGTTTGAGAGAACAATTGCACGACTTGGTTGGTGCGGCAAGGAGCAGGAACTCGCCTCGAGGCTGCCTATATATGAGGAACTTCACACCGTGGAGTGGGGTGAACGAACCAACTAGCCAAACCAACCAAATGTGTATAATGCTGCGCTATTGTTAGCATGGATGCGCGCGAATCCGAAATGGTATACCACCAACTTCCCGCAACAACTTCCATTCCATATATGGGTCGTCGTGAGGGCGAAGATGCGGGAGGCCGTCGTCGACGTTTCGACGTTTATCGCATAGAAATTTGCAACCACATGCCGCGCACAAGAACTGCCTCGGAGGAGCACTATAGCCTTTTATGGTTTGAATGATCATTATGCCATTTGATGTGTGCAGCTATAGCTGTAGCAACAATGCCAAAGGTGAAGCTGTGGGTTGTTTTCTTCCTCGTTTCGTGGCGAGAGCTTTTTGTGGTCGTCGTCGTCGTCGTCGCCGTAATTGAAAGACTCATCTTAGTTATGGTTTTGCAGATGAGTGCTGTTGCTGCTGCTGCTGCTGCAGTCCTGATGATGAGTGTTTGTATGTTTTATCGTCAGTTCGGTGGTTTGAGTTACCTATTTAAGTTGTGGCCGCATCAACCGTGCATCGCTGGAAAAATTCTCCAGCGAAATTGGTTGCGAAACTTAAGGTGATGGATTTGAGAGATCTCCGCCGTAAGCCAGCAAATTTAAAGGAGGACTCGAGGAGTTAGACACAAGTTGAAAAGGCCAACGGAAAGGTTGAAGATGTACTCTAAGCGGTCGTCGAAAATGAATTACCCAATCGAGCTGAGAGTTTACTGCACCAAATGTGAATTAACTACACAGCTGTTGGATGTTCTTTGCTTATAGTCTCCGTCGGGTACATTTTTAAGTGCTGGAGGTCAACCGGTCTGCGTTTCGAATTAAAAACTCGCATGTCGCTGAAGCTGAGCTACTGACTACGCCATCTGCTGGCACGTACCTACTTCTCAAGCCCTCAGTCTATGGTGAATGTTTGTTTATGTCCTTTATCGCCTTGTGGGTCCTTGGGCCTCTACAACGTCTACGCGCCATCGTGTGCGGTTTCGGGCAATGTGCCTCAGCTTTCCCCAACTCTTTCCCAGTGGACGTGCTTCCTTCTCGACTGATCTACGCCATGTACTTCTAGGATCGCAGAGTATCCTGCCATTCTGAGTAAGCGGGTTCCATTGCATCGCGTGGTTACCTATGGACCTGTCACCTTTTCGGAAAGAAAGAATCTACTGCAACTTTCGTCGTTGTATGGTTGTGACAATCGGTTCATGGCCGGTTCTCTCATAAAGCTCTTCGTTCGAGATACGATTTGGCCAGAAAATCCGTCTATATGATGGTGAAGCTGGGAAGCAAATTGTTCGTCTCCCTGATAAACCGTGTCTCACGTATCTTTTATTGACTACCAGAATTTTCAAAGCCCGTCCTTATCAGATTTTCGTTGCGAACGGCCTTATATTTTGAGCTGATACGCTTCGCCCTACTGAAATGTGATCAAAACTGGTGAGTTCTAGAGTTCACCGATATCCTTTGCGATACTAGGGAAGGTGCTTAGAGTAAAGACCAAGGGAGTCTCATATCCGGGAAGGCTTTATCTTTAAAAAATCTGGCGGTTTTGTATGTCTTTTATCGAACTTGGACTCTTGACTAAAGCATAATTGTCCATTCGCTCCATGTATAGGAGGTTAGCCTTTTGAATTTTATCTATATTTTTGAAAGCTTCCAACTTCCCGTCCATCTATGGACTATTTATGGACACAATGGGCCCAACTGATGGTCTAAGCTTCCAACTTCCCGTCCATCCATGGACTTCCTACGGACACAATGGACCCAACTGATGGTCTAAGCTTCCAACTTCCCGTCCATCCATGGACACAATGGGCCCAACTGATGGTCTCAGTTTCCAACTTCCCGTCCATCCATGGACTATATCTATGGACACAATGGACCGAACTGATGGTCTAGCTTTCAACTTCCCGTCTGTCTATGGACACAATGGACCCGACTGATGGTCTCAGCTTCCAACTTCCCGTCCATCCATGGACTATCTATGCACACAGGACACCCAACTCATGGTCAAAGCTTCCAACTTCCCGTCCATCCATGGACTATATCTATGGACACAATGGACCCAACTGATGGTCTAAGTCAAGCTGTGGCAACCGCCACAAGAGCACCAAATTAGGCTGTCTATTGCAAGGTTGTTGATGGTGTACTATGCTCAAGCGAACCCTCCAAAAATTACAATCCGGTTCCACAAAATCATCAAGAGCTGTCCTTACAATCAGTAGATGGGAGGTGACGGATTTTATGTAACCTGGGACAACCTAAAGACATCGGCTTGATACCACCAACTCCATAGCACGTCTTGAAATTTGAATTGGAAACATTTTTCTAAGGAGGCTATGCAACTTCCGATTGTAATGTGTAACGTGTACGCCCACCTCTACGAAAAGGTCGTTAAAAATTGTTAACATCAAGGCCCGTTTGAAATTGAGGGCCATAAAACAGCAAAATTTTGTCAGAAGTTGCAACTCTATCTATAAGCGGTCTCGCAGAATTTATTCTTTCTCGGGTCACTAGTGCAGTTGATGAATACTCCAATGGCGCAGAGAGGCTCATCTGTTGACATGCTCTCCTACGGATCCAGGGGGTTTAAGTTCAACATCCAGAAAAACACAAAATACTCCTGCAAACGTACGGCACATATCCGAGAGGGTATAAACTTTCGGACTGATATCGAATATCTCTCGGAATAGTGTGTTGTTTTTAACGCGTTTTTTGAAGGTTTTTTCTTGGTCGCGATGAACGATGAGCAAGACGAATACCCCACGAGGGTTATCACAGCTGAAAATTGTTTTTAAAAAAATGTTCATACTCCGTCGTCGGACTCAAAACGTCAAAGCTGTGAAGCCCTTTTAGATTGAATACATTTAGAGCCGTACCAATAAGAAATTTTAGACTTTAGTCGACTTTAAATTTACGGAAGCTCGAAACAACGAAATTGCGAAATTTGTAAGGATAATAACAAAAATAAAGAGTTGGCGCAACAGGTTCGCAGGGACCCTAGGCCTAGCTTCTCACAACCATTCGTTTTGTGTGAGTTTTTCATTTTTTAGACGAATGGAAGGGCTCTGCAATTTAATGCCGACTCCAAACGGCTAATTGAGAAGCCCTTTCAAGTCAGATATACTCTCGGATGTTTGTCAGACGTTCGCAAAAGGTGGCGCAGTGGAAAAAACCCTAAGTTGGAATTCGAGTTTTTGCGGGATTCAAACCTCGACCCATCGCTTAGTAATCCAACACACAAACCACTAAGCCACTGCGCCTATGGAAAATATATAACCAATAATCAAATTTAGAGTCGACACTAAAAGTGTTCATTGGTAAGGCCCTTGGCATACTATTATTGCTAATACCCCCTAATACACATACACCCAAATGTTGTCAACTGCCCCTGGAACCATGTACATTGTACAACCTTAAGCTATTTAAAAAATCCCACCTTCTGGTTCTGACACATGTCAAGCCTCCATTTAATTTCCCATAAGCCTCAGAGTTGTTTTCATAATTACTAATCCCGCCGGGTGATACTAAACCCAGATGTCTCGTTACGTCGCCTTACATGTTGTCATTTTCCATGTTATAAACTTTAATTACCCCACACACAGCTTGCCAGATAAATGTACGATAAACTCAAACCCACCGTAAAAGGAAGTTCCCTATAACAGTTCGCTGCTGTGGCCGTCACTGTCAGACTGCATTGTTTCGATCTCTTATCAGTCAGGTCGTAAAAGAAAGAAGTGTTTTCCATTTGAAACACTACGGCGGTGTTTCCTTTTGTAACGGGTACCGTGTACCCCCTGTCATAGTCTGCCATTTGACATTTTTACGAAGAACTTAGAGAGGCATTAGCGCGCACCAGCAAAGGATGTCGTAAAATCACGATCTTAAAAACTGCGCTGCACATAAAAAGTATTATTCCACAACAGGCGCGTTCCGAGAAGAGCGTGCGCCGTTCCATTGAGTGGATAGATTGTGGTCTGTAACTCTGCGACAGCATAGGAGCACACATGCGGAATGGGGGCAACATTTTAATTAAATAATTGTGTCAGGTGTTAAAAGGATTTCCGAGTCTCGTGGGTCTTCAAAGATCACATGTGACGAGGCATCATTCGAGATATTTTTACATGACTTTGCTAAAATATGCTTTTGACAAATGGTTTCGTGGTGCTGTAGTTCGGGGGCACTTGGGAAGTCTTCACGAGGAGGTATAACAAGGCCGACAGCTCCCAGACGTGCCATCCATCAGAGGGGGTCTTAACGGGCCTGGGGGTGGTAATTATCGTTGGGTTCATGGCTCGTTGTTGTCGCCCTGTTATACGACTCTGCCTAATTTAAAGTGCGCCAACGGTTTGTTGTTATCGTTTTAGCGAAATGATGACAGTCAACGTTTATAATGGGCCATCATTTCTGTGATAAGTGCTATCTCTGGGTGGTGCTTAATAGGGGAAAGTTGTAGTCCCCCCCCCTATGGAAACTTCGTCGCATTATCCCCATCGGCATACACCTATGCATCTCAGCGATTTGCATAAATAAAAAAAATATCCATGAGCGCCGGCTAGACAAAAATAAACCCCCACCATTAAAAAAGAAAAAGGAAAATAAATACGGTGACAATTCCTGTATCGCAGGCATATTACTTCGCGTGTTTGCAGTTCAACTCCATTGCGTAGGTGAAACACTATAAAACACCCATTGCCGCTGACACCTTTATTTATCGTGGATTCATGTTCGTTGTACATACGGTGCTCAGTTGGAGCCGCGACTATTACCACCGGCAACATAGTCTGCATTTGTACCGCATAATCCTGTACGATTTGCCTCCCACGTGTAATTCACTTGATTTTTGTATTTTTTCCCTTAGATAAATCTGTACAAATCTGAGATTAACGGAGAAAATAAACCAAACACAAAAGAAAATATTCGGAATAAAATTAGAAATTCATTTTGTGAGATTCTTTTCAATGATACACCTTGGATACAAATGCAACCCACGACATTTTCATTTTCGTTCTTAGTACGTTTACGACGGACAAATAATAGATTGTGTTGGGATTTGTCTGTCACGCAGGGCACGCATATACTTGCAGGTATGTTTGGATTTTTTTCAAGTTTTGAAGGGAGGGACATGAAAAAAATCAGCGTGGGGAAATATTCAAGATACCTACACGTACGGTGGTATTTTTGCAAGATTAAACGGATTAGGGTATTAGCGGCGCTATGTTTGTGTAGTTTTATGGACTTTATGCGAAAGCTGAGAGCGCATTCTTGACCGTAATAAAATGGGAGGAATTTTACAAAAATCTCAGCAGTGTTTTAAATTTTACATTTTTACAAAAATTTACCAGGAGGATGATCTTCTCAAGGAAATTGACGAAAAGTTTGAATGCTTGGCTTTTGGGTTATTTTTTGATGGTTTTGTGGGCTAGAGTATAAGGGGTGGACCATCTATAGTGGTTTCTATTTTAATCATAGGCTATTTTGACACTGACAGCTGTTTCCCAATCGAAATCTTGACATAAAGTTAGTATCATACGTCCGCGGAACGAAATGAGTCGCTTTACACTTGAACAACGTTGGGAAATATTGAAAACTTATTTTCAAAGTGAGTGCTGTGTAGCCCAAACAGTGCGTTTTTTGAAAAGAAGTTTTGGCCGAAATGAAGCATTCAAAGTACGCAAGTTTGTGCAAAAAGTTCGTGAGACTGGTATGCTAGTGGGCAACACTAATGGTCCCCTCCATCCTACTGTGTGCACAGACGAGAGTGTGGCTGCTGTAGCCGAGAGTGTGAGACTGAATTTGTTCTTCGAAAATGACGCCCGAAACAACGTTTCGGTCAACGGTGGGCGCGTTACAGAGCCATGCTAACCGACTTTTTTTTTTTTTACTGAAATTGAAGATATGGATTTGGACGACCTCTGGTTCATGCAGGATGGCACGCTATTCCACGCAGCTCATGCCACAAACGACTTTTTGTGCACCAAGTTCCCAAATCGTTTTATCAGCCGTTGTGGCGATGTCAATTGGCCGCCGCGGAGATGCAATTTGACACGTTTGGACTTTTCTTTTATGGGGAACTGTTATGGACCGGTGTTATGCCAACAATCCGGAAACGGACTAAGCACTTAAGGCCAATATCATCCAAGCAATCTGTGAGCTACAGCCCGAAACCATCAACAAGGTTTGGGATAATTGGAGTGCCAGAATGCGCTACTGCTAAGCCAGCCGAGGCAGCCACTTGAACGACGTTGTGTTCCATAATTAGTGGCACTTTTTGCTACTACTAATAAAGCCATAATACATGGAAAAAAATTTGTATTTAACCCACCCTGTAGACTTTCTGGTTCATTCTAAATCTATCTATCTATCTATATATTTATAATTCTTTTGGGGTGAAACTCGATGACGTTATAACTCAATAACCCCTGGGACGATTTTCATGATTCTTTTTTGGTTTTGTTCGTACTGCTGTATATCGGGTTTAGGAAAAGAGAAAATTCCGGAATATCAAGCAATAACATAAAGTAGCACGTGCAATGTGCAGGTTCGGAAATATTATTTTCATTACATTAACGAATTTAGGTGGAACGGAGTTCGCCGGATCAGCTGGTATTAAATATAATATAGAAGTAGTAGCCTGACGAACCATAATTCTCATCGGATTCATAAATTGAATGTTTTAAATTTTAGGTAGGTCTCCTCTAAAATCTATGCTACAGCACGCGAAAACAAATTTTAGATCGTTTAGTGCACAATAATCAGTTTGACAGTCTAGGAGGATGTGTCGAAAAAGAACTGCGATGAACAATTAAAGATAGGTATATGGATAGAAAAAAAGGAATGAAGAGCATCAAGCCGAGTCCTAACTATAAAATTTAAGGAGAATGAAGAGACAAATAAATTAATGTCATCGATATCTTTCTTCCACTGGACAGCAGTTGCAATTACAAAAAACAAATCCACGATATTAGCAAGACGCTTGGTGGCAAGGTCGCGGTTTTGCAGATTTTGCTATTTTATTTTGCAGAGAACGTCTTTAGCTGAAAAGTCCAAGAGTTTACTACTTCTAAAACTGCCGACTTTGATTTTCCCGCTTTCTGCAGTCCTCTCTGCTGAATTACTGCTAAAATACGACTGACTTCTTACAGGCAGCCGAGTGCATTTAAACGGTCTTGTTTCATTTTGAAGCTATATGGGAAACCCATGTTATAAATGGAAATCTCTATTAAAAAAACCAAGCAAAATGGGTACCGCATACTTAAGAGTTATTCCTCTCTTTTAACAGAGCAAGCTCGTTGTTTACCAAATTTAACATTTGTTGGCGAGTTCAATATGTTGGCTCTCACTCCACTTGTGTTCATTCCATTCCTTAGGATGAAAGTTGATACCCCATCTCGTACCACTGAAATCGATTTTTATTTGGGAAGAATGTGAGTCGGAAGTGAATGAGGATGCGTAAGCTTGTTCAGTATATATGTACACAAGTCTTCCCCAAACTTTGTCTGAAAGAAAAAAGCACACAATCTGACAATCTAAGCTGTAATATAATTATCAAGATGGCAACCAAACTTTCAACCAAATAAATCAAATCCGTTGACCCTTTCGGACAACACTTTGACAAGCTCAAATCTGTTTTTCCCCAACCAACTGTCCGCACCCTCCACTCATCAGTCACATTCTATTGTTGAAGGTTCCCACAAAAAAAAAGCCCATTAGACCCAATCTTCTATCCATTTCTTACTGTCAGTGGTAAATTAACCACAAGTCCGCTTTTCTTATGCGTACCTCTTTTCCTTCTTTAACATTCCCCGTTCCTAATCGTTTAACAGGCTTATAGCAAGCACATACAAAGCGGACAAGAAAAACTCTTCAAGAAGCCATCCAAGGGGAGTTGTTTGTAATGGAATACATCAACCTCTGTACACAAAATTTTTTTTTTTTTTTGTCCCACTTCACGGGCAAACTTCCTTGCGAACATTTAGTTCGACCAAAATGAGTTAACTCGTTTTTTAGCCTTTTACGCTATATAACTATAAGTGCGAGTACTTGGCGACAACACAGCATTTGGTTGCACAATGCACACTGCACAGCCCTTTCGTTTTTTTTTTTTTTTTTGTACATTCACAGTAAATCACCCCAGGAAAAAGCATTAAAAACATACAAGGGAATGTGGAAGTTCAAGGATTTGAATAGGATAATTAAATTCTGTGTGAAGGAGGAGCAGTAAACTAGGAAATAGTTGGGATTGTTTTAAGTTTGTCTCCTTTTTTTTGTCTGGTTTACATAAAGTAGTTATGGTTGAAGAGTATTATAGTTTTTGCAACTTTTATGGTGTTAAATGGGTTCTTGGTTTGCCGTTGTCTAGATGTGTCTGCCATGAGTTAGTGCTTTTGAATTGTAGTCGAGAGAGAGGAAGTTTTAAATATACGAGGATTTTAGTTCTTCACGAGGAGATATGAATATCCTTAGAAATCGGTACACATGGCGAGCAGTATTTTTAGCTAGTGTCTAAAGTAAGAATTGAAAATTGAGCCTCATTTGTGGAAAAAAGAATTTTTTGCAGGGTATTGCGTTGGAAGCTCCTTAAAGTCTTCATAAAGTATTCAATAAAATCTCAGCAAGCAGCTGCATTTTGGTAGATTTTTAGCAATATAACTTGAGACATATCTCACTCACATCTGGCAAACAGTATAAGGGTCTTGCGGAAGCTTAATAATAAAGCCATGTGGGTAGTAAGTACAATTGCGCGAGTATATCTCTATTTTTCGTCCAAGAACATGTGATTTTACGACACTAAGAGAGCTAAGTTGTTGGGCTGTGACGTCAATACAACGAGGTCTAACGCTATGGAAGTCGGCTGCATTTGGGTACATTTTTCCCAATAAAACTTGAGACACATCTCGGTAGTTTAGAATAGTCTCTTCTTCACAACTCACTCACATCTGGCAAACAGTATAAAGGTCTTGCGGAAGGTTATTAATAAAGCCATGCGGGTAGAAAGTACACTTGCACGAGTATATCCCTATTTGTCGTCCAAGACCATGTGATTTTACGCCACTTAAGAGAACTATGAAAGCGAGTTGTTGGACTGTGACGTCAAACCAGCGATGATTTACAATGATTTGTTTGATTATTAGTCTCCTTAAATCGGCACTTAAGCTAAGATTACACGTGCCAATTTTCGTGGCAAATTTTTGACATTCTGACGTCACAGAAATTCGATCTTTCACTCGATTGTCACTGGGGTGTCTCTCGTGAGATTATGCTGCAATAGCCAGCATGACCAGACGCTTGTTAGGAGATCACACGTAGTGACACATTTAGGACAAGTGCTTACGTCGTAATGACGTCGGCATGTCAAAATTTGCCACAATAAAATGACAAATGAAAATAACCTTCCACCAAAATTAGACCCCCCGAATGTTCTTTGTAAGAATCCGCGTCGTGTATTCAGAGTGTCGCCGAAATGGTTAACTGACAGCGCCACTGCCAATTTCAAAGTTCTTTCGGGTGGTTGGTTACAATCTCAACCCCTAGATTGCACAGAGATTATGCGGATGTTCCAACTCGCAATTTTTCTGTCTCTCTACTCTGCGAACATTTGTGTGCTATTTATTTATTTATTTAATTTTATCGCTACATCGTACATTGAGAATAATTTCTTATAAATATTATCTAGAAATTTAAATCATTTTGACCCACAAATTCCGCCAAATGCCGCAGCATTTTTCAATCAAGCTGACCGCAAACCATCCGATCAACGATTGAGCCTAACGATAATGGAATTGAAAAATTATTGATCTTGCCATCAGAGCCTATACCATTATCCGCCAGGTTCAATAGTTGGGTTAAAATAAAAAAAAAATAATAAAGCCAGAAAATTAATGACGCGCTGCGTATAAAATTACGCGACTATCTTGATGTAGGTAAGTAAATAAAACTTGTAGAGATGCCCATTTCGATTATCTTGCTGGCGATGGGGTGGCTATTTGCTTGAATCGCTTTCGCGTTGATCACTTAACTTGGTTTTTGTGTGATGGCAAGTGAATTGATTATTATTGTTTAGAGGAGTTTGCCTTTTTTTATGGAAAAGGAGTCGAGAAGGTAGACCGACAGTAACCGCCTACTATTTATTTACGACTAAGTTTGAAGTCGTTTTGCAAATTGTAGATACTTCAAAAGTCCGTCGTGAGAAGCCCCATTTTTTTTTTATGGCGGTAGTTTTCTACCTCAATTCAGATGAGTATACACTTGGAGCCTTCAGAGTCTTTTTTGAGGACACAGTTTTGTGTGGAGATGGCATTTTCATTGATGTAGATGATCGGAATGGTCCTATGATAAGAAAGTGCGCATATGGAAAAAGTATGTGGCCTAGTGCTGTCCCCTGTGGAACTCTGTTTTATCTGACATTTTTATGGCATCGAATGATAGAAGCTGTATCGTTGCCTGACATTTATTAACATAATTTGCAGGGTCACAACACGAACGAAGATCTGTTTGAACTTGCGTCCTACTTTTGAATCCTATTTTAGAACCACGAGATACAAATTTGATGCAATCGCACTCTTGGCTTACGTTGGATTACTCTCGTGCTACATTTTTTGTTCATACTTTTTTTTTTTTTGAGTTGTTAGGTTACACTACTCGTTCTTTGACCCTTAATACCCCTCAAAGTGGGTATGAAAACAAATGTCTTACCTTTTAAAAAATATAAAAAAATTTAAGTAAACTTCCCACCTAAAAGTACTAAACTCCCTCCTCTTTCTCTCATTTCAGGTGACATCCTGTCGGGCGTTTGTTTCGTCGGCCAACTGGACACACACTCCCTCGGTGTCTTCTTGATTCTGCCACTATGCATTTATCTGTCGATCGGAGCGCTATTCCTTCTCGCCGGATTTGTATCGCTCTTCCGCATACGTACCGTAATGAAGACGGATGGAAAACGCACCGACAAACTGGAAAGGCTAATGCTTCGCATCGGATTCTTTAGTGGTCTCTTCATACTGCCGGCACTGGGCTTCTTGGGCTGCCTCTTCTATGAGTATTACAACTTTGACGACTGGATGATTCAGTGGAATCGCGATATGTGCAAGGTATTCTCCATACCATGCCCATTGGTAAGAAACAGCTCCGAGGAGGCACGTCCCATCTTTCAAATCTACATGGTGAAATATCTCTGTTCGATGCTGGTCGGTGTGACATCAAGCGTCTGGCTGTATTCGGGCAAAACGATGGTCAGTTGGAGGAATTTCGTCGAACGGCTGCAGGGAAAAGAGCCTCGGTCCAGGGCCCAGGCGTATGTTTAGCCCGGGCTTAAATGAATTTAGACTAGAGTGTATTAAGTGAATACACACACATTTATACATGATTGACGACAATGTATTCTAGCATGAGATACGTATTGCTATGAGATGAAACCAAAATTGTTTTTCCTTTATATTATTTTCTTATAGTTTCAATTATACACTTTGATTGGGTGTGTACTAAATTTTTGTTTTTCTAAAATTCACTTTACTCGTAGTCGTGTGTTTTATAGTTTACAAACGAACTTCCTCTAAATCCGGGTGCGAATGGGTGGGTGAATGTGACAAACGGGTGAATGAGAAGTGAATGACGCTCGGATATCGTTTCATTGGAAAAATATACAAAAAAATAAAACATTTTTTGTCTATCGATTTAGTTTATAGATGACAAATAAATAGCGCATTAAAATCACATTTTTAGTACTTCTATGGAAAATAGAGAGCAAACAGATATTATTGTAGTTATAAAGCTTTACATGTGCCCTATACTATAAATATAAACAGATTCAGATACGTTCATAGTGTAAACTGATATATACATATGTATAGGTATATTTGGAGGTTGTTTTTGTTTTTAAGTTTAATTCGACAAGTGTTTGGTTTGGTTTTTGGGGCGAAGTTTGTGAAGGTTGGGTTACTTTTTTCGGGAGATAGCTGTGATTGTCGATGAGTTATAGATGCTGGTGGAAGAACTGTCAAACATTGTGTCCACAAAACTGCTACATTTGCCTTAACAATTTGTGGCTGTGTCGATAGGTAAACCTAGTTGAAGGTTACACTAAAATAAAGGTATTGGGTCTTCGTAGACCGGTTTGGAGAAAACCCTTGATCTTTGGAGTGTACTCCTTCAGAAACTTGAGTCCTCTGAGTCATTTTTCCGTACCATGTAATATACTTTGCCAAACTTGTACTAATTCTTTAAAATAAATAAAAAGTTTTAGTTGGTATGTCCAAAATACCAAAAAATGGCAGCACTTTCATAAGCCCGATCAAAAATGACCGCAGACCGGGTTTTCCCACTGGACACTTGGGTGCTAAGTGAGATTAATTTTTCCTATGCTACCTACCGTCGGGAGACATTGCAAACGTCCTGTATAAGGGATTTTTAAAAAAATAAGCCTCTCAAAAATCCACAAGCCGGGGGAAAATTTAGAACCCTACTGCCTTAACTCTCAGTCTGTCTTTGATCACCTGGGCCAACTTGAATAGGATCGCTTCGGTAGACTTGACCTTCTGTCTCTAAGTTTGAGCTAGTTCCGGGGTTTCAATTCAAAAAAAATATCGAAATTCGGATTCTTTACTAAAATTAGTTTTTGGATCGTAAACAGATTTCCAAAGTAATTCTTTCTTACCTTGGATAGTTAATCCACACTTTCTATCTTTCGGGTAAAGTACGGTTTTGGTCCAAACTTCGATTTCAAGTCCGAAATGATAAAGGCACTTGAAAGAGTGGGACTTGCAGCTTGCAACCTCTCCACGGGCTTGTTTAAAACTTCGTATATGGGTTTTTTTGGTCCACTCTTCGGGACAAATTTTCCATTGCTACTGAAAGTTGCTGAAAATGTTGGCTTCAACCAGAAGGGGGCATTACGAAGCCAAAAATCTGGCAATTTTTTCTGCATTCGTTCAAATTTTTGTATTCTCATTTTAGACAAACATGGATAAAAGTTGGAGTATGTCAAGGCGAAGAATTGAAGGAGAAATGATGAACTTTCCTCTAAAATTGATCAAGTTTAGTAAAAATTTGCCACGCCTGAGGCAACCTGTTGTCACAAAGACCGCACCGCAATCCCAAATATGCAACCCTTCTAAATTGCAAACAAAAAGAAAAACAACTGCTTTTTGTGGTACAAACTTTGAAAAATCGATTTTTAGTAAACTACTGCATACATCAAGAGGGTTATTTTGGCTACCTGTCTAGTGAGATCCTTCGAAATGGCGCTTAAGTTGGATTACTCTTACTGAAGATCTGGTTTCTCGCTACTGAATCGCTCTAAAATATTACACAAAATTCAATTGAAATATACTTCGAGCAAAGACTGGTAAGCTGACGCGAGACATAAATCACCGTGCAAGCAAAACAAATTATTGCTCGGCGTATGTTAGATTATGTGGGCTTAAGCTCGATTAAAAAATGGAAGAAAGTGCACAGGAAATAATCCAAATTCTTAAAATTAGTTTTTAGTCAAATATAGGGTGGCTCATACAATTTCGTTGTAGTCGAACATCCGCTTAAGCTGGATTAATCCAATTGCAATGCTTTACAGCATTTCTCTCTTAAGACAGATCTTATGTGCCCAGTCGTGATTTTTAAAGGCAGCTTACCACCTTGTGCTGAACTCTTATTGCTTACTAGACAGACAGGGTTGATCTTTGGCAGAATTTGGTCATCATATTCTGTCAGGCTGAAGTAGCAAAGTTCTGCACGATAAATCGTATAATTTTCGAGAATCGCATTCGTTTGAAAGTGAAGAAAAATTCCCGATTTTAAAAACCACCCCCACAACGCAAGCACAAACACTTGAAAACAATTTGAAACATACACACGTTTTATGCATAACACATTTTTTCATTTCTTTTTAAGTTAACAATACTTTATTTTATAATGACGTTGTAGTCATAACAAAAATTGTCGTGTAAAAATAACAAGTAGAATACGAAAAATATTTAAACACTGAATTCTGAAACGTAAAACTGCCAATAGACTCGTCTCCTTCCTAATACTTCTACTCCTCTCTCCTATTGAGATAAATATCTACTACTTTTTTTTTATTTGTATTGCGAGTACTTCGTGCGAATGTACAATCTTGTGTCGCGCGCAACCCACATAATATGCAAATGTACCTAGGGATACTTCATATTCATTATTATTCTAAAAAAAAATCCACATGAGTTGGAGCATAGAAAGGAGAGTGTTTGACTGGTTTCGTACACCCGCTTGTTAAAGGGGACGGATTTAATTCGGATTTTACTACCCCGCCCATGTGGGATAATAAATGCATGGGTATGGCAACATTTTAAAGACAGACCAGCCGCCTTCTTGCGTGTCTCCGCATTATTACAAGCCAAATGGATTTAGTGTCATTCGTGAGTTGTATAGCATGCATGTGGCTGGTACGTTCAAAATACATAACTTTTTTTCTATCCCAAGGGAGTTTAATACTTTATTTATGATTTCTATACTGAGCGCAATTTTTAGTAAACGAAACAAATAGTAAGTAACCCTTCGAATTGCTTTTGTAAATAAATTTAAAACAAAATTCAAAATCTATTGCATCAGAAAATGCAGGCACTGTTATTGAAAGAATTTGTTTTTTAATTTAATAACACAGAGAAATAAATGTTCATACATTAAATATTAATTGTATCCATTAAGTTGTTGCCAAATTTGTATTCTTGTTTAATTACAACAATCACAATGATAACGTTAAATATATTCATATTTGTATAGTTTTGTTTTTAGTGATTTCGAAAGTGTAAATGGATTTACAAAATTTGGTTTTAAAAATGCATTTTTCTTATATTAACCAATTTTATTATTTTGTAAGATATATAATAAAAGTCGATATATATATATTAGGTATAAAGCAAGATTTTAAATAAAACAGAAAATGTAATTAATATTAATAATTAAGACGTGAACCACTAAAACAAGTTATATGAAAAATAATAATAAAAATCGAAACAAAAAAAAACTATTATGTTGAAGACTGAATATTTGGTGTTTTATTTTTTAAGGAAGATTTACCTATTCGTTTTTTTTTATTTAAACGGAACGGTAGTAAAAAGTGCCTCATAAAATTGTTAACGTGAGTATACTACGATTCAAAAAATCAAGACATTCGAATGATTTCTGCTTGTTGTTTTAAAGTTTGGCAACTGACAAACCCTCAAGACCAATATCCACATGTGGTTTGTGGAGTATTTAATTTTAACGCAGTTAGTTCTTCAAGTTTGTGACGTATCTACGGAGGGTTAGAGAAAATGCAAAAGTACTTTGGCGTCATTTTTAACACAAGGGAACGTCATACCTAAGTAGATCATCGCTTGGTTTTCTCAATTAAATGAAGCCTTAACAAAAATTCATGATTTTGACAGCGAAAGACTGCAGTCGATAACGAAGTAGAAACTGCAGATCCAAGGTGTGTGTATTTGGTACTTATTCCAGGCTTCGTTTTTTAAATTGTTGGTACATAATTTAAAAAAAAAAACATTTAAAAACTTTGTTGACGTAAGTTCTCTACGCTTTTAGAAGCTGCACGGGAAACATTTAGTAAATCGACATCAGGGGTCGAATCGCGTCCTCCGTGCACGAGCATTTCGTGACGGAATTAGTTTTTGTTTCACATGTAAAACCAACTCAATTCGGTGAAAGTGTAGCTCGTTCACGGAAGTGTCGATTCGACCCCAGGTTCGTAAAAAAAAGTCGTAATGGCTGTCGATTTAAGTTGTTAAAAATAAAGTAGCATAATTTAAAAAAAAAAAAAAAAAAAACGGGCTTACTATATCCACTCAGCAATCACAACTTTAAAATTCGCCGTTCCACATTTCTTCAAGTCGTTTGTTTTATTTTACTTGGTGCGCCGAAAATCGCATGTGCATGCCTTGTCCAAGAAAAAAATAGGTACCAATCTCCGTCAAGGAGAATACGCAACCTGATGTAATTTTAACGGCGGGAAAATGAGAATTCTAACCAAGTTAACGAAACGAACTTTTCAGGGTTATATTCGTTAGAATAATCGGCCCTAAATCAAAGATCTGAATGCAGGGGCTAGTGCATAAAACACGATGAAAATGAAGCTCATCGGTCACCGTCAAGAACGTTCCAACTGAACGGGTTACATGAGGCATATGTCGGAAACTTAAGGCAGGTGCCACACGTGTCGCAGGCAAACAGCACAAATATAAAACTAGGACTAAAACTGAAGTTGGCTTAAAAAATTGGTTGGTAGATATGCGAATAGCGTACACCTTAAGGTGCTTAAGAGACAGTCTAGGAGATGTGGACAAGAAGGTTGAACGGCAATGACTTGTGACTTCCTGTGTATCTGGTCTGGTGTAAGACAGAAAAGCCAAAGAGTGTTGGAACACGAATGACAGTATAATACGCATGGTATTCAAGAAGATTTTGGGGTGTCTGAAATCCAAGTTAAATCAGAATCTAGAAATACCTCAAGATGCTGGATGGCATTATGTGAGTGAGGACTTCACTTAGAGGTTACTGCTGCCGAGCTTATAAATGGAAGATCGGAGGCAGATTTCGTATAACAACAATCGTCTGGACGATGTCGTTTTTGAAATTTTTATGATCATAAGAAGTTATATTTGCCACGAGTTTGTTTGACTATCGTCAGCTTTCATTACATTTGTGAAAAATGAACTGGATTAAGGTCTCCAACTCGTAGTTTTGGCACTTAGTTTGCTATTTTTGGAGGCCCATCGTTTTGACGATAATCGTCTGTAAAATTACGGATTGAGTGCCCGGGACTACGGTCTACGGATGCAAAAGCAACTTCTTCGTATCACTATAGAAATTTGTGGGGCGAAATTTTGTACAAGAAACTACATCTGCAAGGCAGAGAAGTAGTTCGTCATTGACATAACTTTTATGTGTAACTCTCTCAGGCGCTAATAAAATTTAGAGTCAGCTCAAAATGCACGCAAAGTTTAGGTCTATAAGCTGACGAATTCTCTCTTCACATAATCACAGAATGTCCGGCTCTTTGTTGCCTCAAGAAAAATATCCTTTGGTCAGCAACTCTTGCGGATATTAACCCAGAGAATATCCTTGTCTTCCTGACTGTCCCTGGAGTGAAAAAATGGCTCTAGGAATTTACCAGGGAAGGCACAATAGGCTCCTTTAAGAAGCCGCAGTACCAGAGCCACCCGAAGGCTCTCCCGACTCACAATCTAATCTAATCTAGGTTTATACTCAAAAAGGGAACGTCAAACCCCAGGCAACGCCTAAAGGCTAAAGAGGTAGACAGGACATATCCACAGAGGAGAAATATATTCTTCGAGAAAAAATAGATGGTGCAATAGGTCTGACAACCATTCCTATTGTGTGAGTTTTTAATTTTTGGGACGAATGGAAGGGATCTACAATAATCTTATGCCGAGTTCAAACGGGCAAATTGAGAACCCTTTTCATGACAGTTGTACTCTCGGATGTTTGTCAGATGTTCGCAAGAGATGGCACAGGGAAAAAAAAAACTTTAAGTTGGAATTTGTTTCTTATTTCGGGACTCAACACCTCGCTTAGTACCAAGTATAACAAACTAAATACTGAGCCACTGCGCCGACAAACCCTCGTTCAAACAAATTATAAATACCAGCTTTTCGTTCACCAATGAAGTAGGGAAGCCCCTTTAGCACCGACTGACGCAACAATGACCACATAGCAATACAAACTACTAGTAGTAGGAGTAGGAGAGGTGCTACGACAAAATAAGTCTATCTCAGAGCAATTTGTTCCAGGTCACCCTAAGAAACAAATTCTGACCACGCCAATGGTTTCAGCTTACGTAAAGTTATCGACTGCTGAACTACTAAGGGAGGGGTCTCCGAAAAGCATCCAAATCACACCAAAAACGATTTTTCTTCAGAATTCCAACTACCGGCACTATGAAGTATGAACGGAACAACTCGTAATAATCCGCATCTTCTTCCCATGCGCCCATTAAGCCGTATTATTTATTTTTATATTCAAATCGTTAACTAAATTGGTAACCGCATTCGCATAATAGTGCTGCATCCACATCTAATGCAAGATGCAGCCACCAGGAGCACAAGTAATGTCATTCCATTAGTTGGAAAACAGTAACCGAGAAGATTTTTCAATTATCCTGCTGTGTGCCGGAGAGATGGCTTCTAGCTAGCTCCTGCTGCTTCCAAAGAGACTCATCTCGCAAACAAAAATACAAGACAGCCCTACACGTGACATGAGATATAACGTCGGTCGGTCGGTTGGTTTTATTTTTTGCCAATTACCTTGTGCATCGTGTGTGCATGTAATGCCACCTGCTGGAATTTAGTTTATCTCTTAGAATCAGTTGCAAGTCGCTCGTCCGTGACTAGGAAGAAGTTGTGCGCGGTAATTCTATCCCCAGGAAGGCCTGGAAAATAATACTAAAATTTTAATTACACGACTTGATTGCGACGATTAATATTCAGCGAAGCTGAATATAGTCGAAGTTCAAGTATCAATTTATTGCAGCCACATCGCTGTTGGATTCAGTACGAGTAGCGAACGTTGCCACGAATGGGTTGCATCTTCGCTATGTACCTACTTAAGCGAATTGGCTACAGAAGGTGCTTGCGAAAATGTGAACGGTATTGGATCATTAATTTGATTATATGATGGGGTGTGTCATGTCGCCAGATGGCAGATGGCAAAGATCAACCCACTTGTTGAATATTTTTATTTTAGGTTCCGATGAGAGAGCCAGTGTCAGGTGAAATTTTAACGACTGCAACCTGCGTGAATACGTTTAGCATGGAATCGACTGTGACATTGTAGGGAAGGAAGGACAGTCTTTGATGCAACCACAAAAGGTCCAATTATTCGGTTTTCAATAAACCATTTATTTGAGGTATCGAAAGGAGGTACAGTGCGTATACCGCCTTCGGTGTTCTCTTCTACTTTTCTGCTGGTGAGGAGTTACCAGGAAGATACTGCTTATTTGACAACCGCAAAAGCCGCAGGTTACAAAAATTGCACTGACAGCATCAAGTTACGATTTTGGATTTTGGCAGTGAAAGTAAGCAAGCGAATTACAAGACTCTATAGAAGACAGTCCGGGGTTGACCTGGGCCTCAACCAATACGCCTCTCCACTAAGCGCGATCTTTGGCTAACTGCCTCCAACTGCGCACTCCGAGTTGGTTGAGGTCCCCTTCCACTTGCGCGCGCCACCTAAGGCGAGGTCTTCCTCTACTGCGTTGCCGCTCCGGGTTGTAAATCGACGACTCTTCGGGCCGGAGCGTTGGTGTCCATTCGCTCTACATGTCCCAGCCATTTTAGACGACTGATGCGTACTTTTCTGACTAGGTCGATGTCGCTGTACAGCTCGTAGAGTTCGCTGTTCAATCCCCTCCTCCAGAGCCCGTCAATGCAAACGGGACCAATAATCATTCGAAGAACATTCGGAACGACCAAGGAAATCTTCATCCGCCTTTGATAGCGTCCTTGCTTTTACATCATAAAGCAGGACTGGGATGATCAGGGTCTTATACAGAGTCTCCTTAGTATTTCTAGACAAGGCCTTACTAATCAATTGCCTTCTTAGACCGAAATAACAGCGGCTTGTGTGAGTCTTCTGAAGTCTCTGAAAATGACATCACTTCCGAAATCAATAGCGGAGTCGAGGTAGACAAAGTCCCGAACTATACCTCAAAGGCACAATAGGCTCCTTTAAGAAGCCGCAGTGCTAGAGTCCCTTGTAAGCTCTCCCGCCTTACAATCTACCTCAAAGTTATAGCTGTCTATTGTGACATTCTGTCCGATTCGTCGATGTGGTGTATCCCTTCTTGTTGACACCATATATTTTGTTTTGCCCTCATTCACAACTAAGTCCATTTTTGTCGCTTTTGTACTTAAATTTACTTGCAAACGCACCAGTGACAGTGACAGCTCGCTGTATTCTTCCAATAATATCGATGCCGTAAGCCGTAATTGTGCATCTGGTGTTGGCCTGCGAGTTTCGCACAATACTCTCAAGAATGATGTTGAAAAAGTCACATAACAGGAACAGCGCCTCGCCTTGTCTAAATCCTTTTTTGGCACCAAAAATCTCGGTGAGACTGTTTCCGACCTTTATCTTTCAGCGAGTGTTCTCCATCGTCATTCTGCACAATGGGACACGTTTGGCAGGGATGCCAAAACTATACCTGTCCCTATATAGCTCGTCTCTATAAATGCTGTCATACGCGGCCTTAAAATCGATGAACAGGTGGTGGGTATCGACTTGGACTTCTTGGGTTTCAGGACCTTATCGGGCCCATTGATAGGGTCCACTCAGTTCGTTTCGCGCAGTACGACAGAGAGGATCTTATGCAACGTTAAGGAGACTAATGCCTCTATATTTGGCGCAGTTTAGAGAGTCTCCTTTCTCATAGATACCTACCCCCAGTTAAAAATTCCTCAAGGTCCATGGCCCACGCAGTTGCAACCTATTGTTCCATCCAATTAACCGCAGTCGTGTCCACTAAACAACAGAGATCCGTAAATAACCACAGTGACCTACTCATAAAGTTTCACAACTTCCTACACAGCAGTAAGTGACTCCTCGTCTGTGCCAATACTGTTCCAACTCCGTCTCATAAATTAGAAGTTAACCCGAAAAACCCCATACCCATCCCATTCGCACATAATTCCTTCCACCTCAACAAAAGCCCTTTTGCAAACGTCCCTTCAGTCCTTGAGCTACCAAGTTGCCCTACGTGATTCTTCGTCCTATATTTTTACTTGAGGTACTCCCACCAATATGGGAACTCGTTTGTGCATTCCTTCCAACAATATGGATGCACTCCTCTTCCTCAGTATTCCTTCTCTTCGAGTAAAGTAACACATAAGCACTGCACCAGCGCCGTTGCACATATCCTTGTACTTTTAGTCAAGTTTTTGCACAAGGACGCATAAATAACACAACATGCATGCTTACACATTTCTAAAACTGTTGTTCCAAGTGGTGTTTGGTAATTGGCATCGGGCAACCTTACACGCCATACGACCCCACCCAGTGGTAAAACATTTTGTAATCCGAATTGTTTTCGAGCAGCATCTAGAGAGTTACCTACGAGTATTATCCAAGGACAGCAGGAACGCACTGCTCTCCGGGTTCAAATTGTCTATGGCAAGCACTTGCGTTCCACCTACGTGATGTAATTACCGAGTAAATTTGTTGACACTCCACGCGTGAGGAGGAACTTAATCGAATGACAGTTACACGTGTAACGTGTAACGTAAAAAATATGTTTCCTCTGCAGATCATGTGAATTTAAGACTCATCTAGTCACCTGGCAATAAAGGACATTTTGAATGGAAGTGTTTCGTTTTTAAGGATTATGGGGAAGAAAATGCGTTTAACGAGTTGTATCATAACTTGATCCCAATTTTTTTCTGGTTGGCTATGCGAAGTTGAATGCAATTCGCGAATAGGCCGATGGCAAAGGCGTGGGTACAGTGAGGGATATTTTCATAGAGACATTAAATAAAGCGGTCGCTTAATTTTGAAGTGATATTTTGTTGGATATGGAAAAATGGTTGGTATGGAAAAATCTGAAACGATAACTCAAATCGGATGAAAGTGCATAAAATTTTTTTATAAAATTAAACAAAAGTTGAAAATTAATTTTATTTTCGTCTACAGATGGACGGGTTCCTCCACATAATTGCGGCGAAGTATATTAGTGAGTATAGTGGCCACTTAAACGTCCTAGAATATAACATATGAGTGTCGATTTTCGAAATATTGACAAAGATTTAGATCCCCGTGCAGCTATACTTATACAATTTTGTAACTTTATAAATGAATAGTAAAACAAAAAAAAAAATAGGCGACCAAAACGAAAGGCGCCTACAACAGAAGATCTTTAAAAAGTAGGTCCAAGTCTATGCGTCGGCTCAGTAAAAGAACTTTCGGTGAGTGAGGATCTAATCGGCTTGACACTTGCGAAAAAGCTTAGACCATTGGAAATAGCTTCTGATGAGTCTCGATAAAAGGTTGCGAGATCGTTCCTCGCAAGAGGCCTTATTCCGCTGAACTCCAAGCAATGAATGATCAGCAGAAAACTACGGCAGATTTTTGCTTCCCATGTAAGAGAATGATGAATTGTAGTAGTAAGTAGTAGTAAAACGTTCTTCTTTTTAACTTTAGCTGATCTTCAACGATCTTCAATTACGGTTCAGAGGTACATTTCACTGATTGGAACTTTTCAATCTCTCCATAGGCGTATCAAGATCACTTCTGAAGAGTTTAAGATCATCCAATGCGCATAAATAGTCTTAAGTCCTAACCATATGTATAATCGAGGTTTAACTAAAGTCCCGAGGCCGATAATATTTCAACCCGGCAACATCGCTTCCAAAATCCCTTTCATAAATGAGTCACACATTGGCGTAGGAGCTGCAATGCTTATTGTATCAAAAACGGGGGAAAAATACTGCTCTCCATCCAGAATATTCTCCGAGGTCATTTTCGGCATCACAGGTTGGTAACAACGAGTTTAATAGCCGCGACACAAAAATGTTGGGGCTTCGGCCTTCCAGACCGGCTCTTCATCGGGAGATTTCCATTTCAGTTGGCTCTTCAGGGGACCTCCTAGATACCTAATTCACTTAGTCGCTCTCATCTTTCATATATGTCTGTTCCAAAGAGTTAGAAGTCCGGGGTTGTCTTCTAGACGCTAATCGAATCGTAATCTTCATGCTGTTACCCAGTCTTGAAGATGTCCGAAATGGCGTCTATAAACGTGTTTCTCATAAAAACGTCAGATCATTTGTCGAATTTTGGTAATGGAAAGTCCTAAAAATTAAGTCCAGTTGCACAGAAGAGGTTATTAGACATATCTTCGGGGGAAATCTTTGTAAAGCATATAAAAGGCGCAAAAGGCTAATTAGGTAAAGCGTCGAATATGGACCGGTACCAAGAAATTTACAAAATTTTAAAACGACGACCCTAGAGGATGAAAATGAAGCATTTGCTCTTCAGCGGTTTTAGACTTGCTAATTCCGGGGGGCTATCTACAAGGCTGTCAGTCGGAGAGGTAATTTTTAAATCGATAAAAAGCGGACCAATCGTGAACACAATGGACCCAAATGAAGGTCTAAGTGAAGCTGTGACAACCGGCACAAGAGAACCCAATTACCTACCTATCATGGACCAATCGATTTACTTTTAGGAGATTCTTTGAAGAAATGGCTTATAAGGGTCTTCAAAAGTGCACCCACAGCTATACCAACAAAGCTAGAAAGTCTATACACGAATGGGGGCTGAGATGGAAACGCGGTGATAAAAGAAGGCCACCGAACAAAGTCACCCCAAATAGAAGAATGGATCAAAAGAAAACATTGGACCTAAGGATATATGGCTGTAATAGGTAGGGCTGCTCATATATCACGTAAGAGTAACTGAATACACACAAAGTGCTATCTGTGGTAAGAGAAGCAATGGCGTCTTGCGAAGGCAATAAGCCAGTTGAAGATCATTTTACGGAGACCACAACAAGTTTAATGAAATGGTTGTGGAAGCAGCACCAGTAGGAGTAGAAAAAACGGACTGCGGAAAGAAAAAGCCGCCGATAATAAAGACTCGCTTTGGTCCATGCTTGAGTACCTAAGATGGGATAGGATTAACCAAAACCCCTACAAATTTTTAGCTACCTACAAACTTAAGCTGCAATTTCGATAAACCAAGTGTTTAACATGCTAGTCTCTCCAGTTAGCCTGATGCACCTTAGCTAACTGCCTTCAGTCGGTTGAGATCTTTTACTTGGGTTCGCAACGTTCAAGGCGAATTTCTTCTTCTATTGCGTTATCCGAGTATACGCGTCTTAATCATTTTACTGATGCACAATTTTTCGCTTCTTTGAATTTCCTTCTCCAAAGCTCGTCTACGCAAACGGGACCGACAATTTTTGACAAAGAAATGTCCTAAGAACTTCATCCTGTTAAGGTTGTATTGAAGCTTTAAATTCATAAAGAAAGAAAAATCCCAATAACCTTTTAAGACGGAGAGTAGTCTTAGAGAGACAGACTTCCCAGCCCCCACCTGGTATCACTTCAACTTCGCCGACTGTATCTTTTTGTATATTTATTGTAGGTAAACGCTCGAGTGTATTGGCGGCTCTATAATCTGCATTTAAAATGGATCACGGTCACGGTAGTGGAACGAAGTGCAGATGTATACACTGTCCGATGCTGGCTTTGCTTCGACTGCCTAAGGCGTTAGCCTTCACAGCGAACTGTCCAATTGCTGGGGCCGTGTAGCTACCTCCGTGCACCATCATCTGCATCGTCGACGTCGTCGTCGTCAACAGCATCAATGTCCACGTCGTCGTCTATACTCTGGACAATTGCTGACTTCCAGTCTTACTATATGCACCACCTATTGTTACAGACAACTCGTATCCGCATGCTGCAGCCAGCCACTATACGTCATGGTGGTGGCGGTAAAGTTTCCACTGCAACTGCACCTCGATTTAACTACATAGCACGCTTTTCGCAACGCCGACTATTTGGCCATTATACACCCAACGGGAGATAAAACAGCCAAGCTGGAGCTCTTCTAACCCAAGCCAAGGAAAAACTATTTTAATGGACATGGAAATCGTGCCTGAGAGACATTTTTCCGTCCATACATAGGTAGACCAAGACCGTATACACGCCCGCTGTATGGTGTGAGAGAGAGAGAGAGAGAGAAAGTACTGACCCTGGTTAAAACTTGTGCCCGCACCTCGGTACCATTGTTCGTGACGATTACTTCATGGCTACATAGAGAGAGCTGTGCCCTGTGCCTTGTCCCTGTTGCTTCAATTGGGCTTTTGGAGTTCCATACACCAATGCATTGCATTCTCCTGCTATCGCCAGAGGCAATTTCTCAGAGGACCTCTGAAAATGGCAAGCTATTGACACAAAACCTCGACCTTTTCATCGACGCTGAGATACGATTGGTATTTTTCTATCGTGTGTTACATTGTGGGATGATGATTAACCGACCGGTGATGAGGATAACGCTGATGATACCGCACAGTCAGAGAGCTAGGAGGTGGGAATGTATTTTTTGTGTTGGGTTCTCCGTTGGTGCAGTATAACCTTTTGCGGCAGTATTCTCGAGAGGAGACCTTTTGATGGGCAGACTATAGTGGGGAAAATCATCTCAAAGGTTATGGGGATCAGGGTTTTTTTTTTCCCAACTATGCGAATGAAGAGATGAGAGATTAATGTTCGCGTGGAATATTTGGATCAAAGGTAGATAGCCTGACGGGTAGAATGCTTTTGCAATGTTGTTTGAGATGAGGTGGGTGCGACGGCCTTTTAAAGTGAACTAGTTTGCTCTGCATGGGGTTTTTGTTTAATCGACCTAAAGGATGTAAAAAAAAAGCAAATGAAGACGAGGGTTTTTTTTAGAGCTCAGGAAGGCAAAGTGTAGAAAAATGTAGAAAAATGTTCTACGTCATTTTGATGTAGCTAGTTCCTGAAGGGAGGACAAGAGGGAGTGCTTAAAAAATGCGAAAACCGCTAAGAATTAGAAGATGAACATATACCAGGGTCATCTTCTATTTGCATGAAGGGCTATATTCGTATGTCAAGTATATATACGAAAACTAATCGACAGATTTCGCTGAAAGTCTTACAGTTTGTTCTTATTAGTATCGGCAGTGCTTTAAGAGAGGTTTAAATAAAATCCGATAGGTGACGCTATTTATTTTGAGAATGATAACGATTTACTGGGCTTATCTGTTGATATCCTGAGAATCCCTGAACAGATTTGAATGAGGATTTCACTATTTTTCATGGAAATGTATACAAATGTGAATAGAATTTCTCGTTCACTAGTAGCGGTTAGGATATGAGGTCTTAGTGACTGAAAAGAGGCCCCAATCAAACCACAATGTTTCTTTGGGCCTAAGAAATTGAAGAAGTGTTTTACGTAAATTTATTCCTAAATTATTTCAGCAACGGATCATTCTTCTGTGTTTTCGTAAGGTTCGGTGCTGCTAAAAAATAATGAATGAAAAGATTCCTCCTCTGCAATGTCTTACGATGATTTTCCCTTCCAGAGAACCCCACAAAAAAAAAAGATTCCTCCATTAGCAGTGCCCCAAAATGCTTCAAGCGGCCCAGTCGTTTACTCTTCTGAAGTTGCGTCTACCGCACTCGAATCTGCAGCGTCATTCGGTACAGAAAGCAATTAGAATTTAACAAACTTACTCAAAACTTCTCTAGTACATGCCATTGGTAGTCAAATAATTTCTGCAGCAGAACAAATTCAACGCGACATGGAAGGCATATAAGACATTTTTAAATGCTCTCACAATTTCGTGCTAAAACTTTCATAATTACTTCCTAAATGTACATCAGTGCCACAACAACAGCTTGGATCCAATGACAACTGAATAAGGTCAACGTTCACATCACACACTTGAAACTTGAATGAGAACAAAAAAAAAAAAAAATACCCTTGAGCCTTCCTTGGCGAATATCCCATCGAATTAATCACAGCAGACACCAACGTTGTCCCAGTTGAGGCACTTCAACTTCAACTTTAGGTTGAAATTAGTTTCCTTCGCTTGTGCGGTGGCCATTGGGGACAAATTTGTTTTGTTCTCGTGTCGTGTTAATTCTTTTCGTTGGCCTATAACTTTAAACGATATTTCTGGGAATTTTTTTCATTTTAAATAGTGAACAGGGGAAATGACTCAAGATTCACAGAAAACGGATAATGAATCTGCGACGTTCTTTAAGTGGTGAGTGTTGGCGAGGAGGGCTTCAATGACACAAGTAGAAGACTGGAATTAGCCCATTAGCTGAATGTAGCTTGAGGTCTGTGACGTACCTTCCATTTTATTACTTTCTGTATGAATATTTGGTGTTACTAATTTGTGACGTTGTGACGTCTTTACAGTCACAATGCGAAGTGAATTTGTGCCGCAGGCGTTTTAGTAGTTATAAATAGTAAGCTCAACAGGTTTTAATAGGACTGTGTAGGCGTAGCTTCGCAGTTCACATAACCTTTGTTTGAGTGGGTTTTAATTTTGTTGTCACAAATGGACGGGACCTATAGTTTTAAACCGATTTCAAACAGCTAATGTCAGAAGTTTGTTTAGGGCACTTGTGCTCTTAAAAGTTTCTCAGGCGTTTCCTAGAGGTGGTACTGTGAAAAAATCGTGAGATCTAATTTTTGTTTTTTGCAGAGGTCCCTTGCTCAAAGGTCCAGTATATTAACCGCACTGCACTCACCTATTTAAGCCTATTTAAGCTTTTTTACGTCGCTCACTGACGTTCGGAATGGTCAGCTTATTTCTTGCGGCAGGTACTGTGGTATCCCTCTGAACTTTATGGGTTTTCAGAAAGTCTGTTGAAAGTGTGAATATTTGGTCGCTGATGATCTTACCGGGTCTAAAACCGCACTCGTGCCCCTACCGCCTTTAGGTATATGTAGATAAAGAAGACTGAGAAACTTAAATATTAAGCAGAGTTGAGAAGACCATTTTTGTTTGGATCGGGCAATTGAAGATATTGTTTTAGCGACCAGGCTCTTGTTACTCTTCCTATCAAGAAGAAAGCCACTTTTTTTTTTTCATCCGAAAACTGCAGCATTGATGGAAGACGCCAGCGGCCCTAGCTCAGGCGGATTAATAATTGATGGAGACTTCAACGGAATGGCCGCTAAGTGTGGTGGCACAAGGATCCATGAAGACGGCCCAGCGATGAGTTCAGAGTCAGTATTGAATATACCCAAATGGCTCCTTTTTGAGCCTGAAAAAGTGGAAAATGATCCAAGTGGACCTCTTTTTCAGTTTAAGTAAGATTTTATTTTTTATTAAAAGAAAAGAAATGGAAAAAAATAAAAAGAGATTTTGTAATTCGTACTTTTGTTTTGTTTTGTTAAAAATAAATGTTTTTGCTGGTGCTTTTTTCTTGTTATATAAATAGTATACAAATTTTCTATATATACAAATTTTCTATGAAGCATCCATAGTAATGGTCCGAGTCAATGTTGGCCGCTCGGAATGTTCGGACATGCAGGATACTGGAGGCATGTCTGGCGTCGGTTGCAGCATGATCAATTTGGTTGACGGTTTGTTGGTCTGGAGACCGCCAAGTCCCCTTTGGTATGTTGAGATGTGGAAATCGTGTGCTAGTAATGATGAAATCTCGCCCCGCCGCAAAGTCGATTAGCCTGAGTCCGTTTCCGGAGGTGTTGGCGTGCAGAGCCAAAGATGCCCTCCTTTCCGATTTTGGAGTTAAATCCGCCAAGAACTATCTTGACGTCGTACTTCGGTCACTTATCATATATCTTCTCAAGAAGATCGTAGAATACTTCTTTGGCTATGTCGTCTTTCTCCTCTTTCGGGGCGTGAGCACAGATCAGCGTGATATTTTTAAATTTGGCCCTGATGCGGATTGTAACTAGGCAATCGCTAACATTTCGAAATCCCAAGACTTCTTGCCTAGGTCTTCCTCTAATCACAAATCCACATCCAAATTGCCGCTGACTCTGCCCTCTGCGGTACTCGCCGTTTAAGACTTTGTATGCCTGGGCTCCACTTTAACTTCGCAAAATGAAATTGGCGCAGAAATCAAGCGCAGAATCACTCTTGCCAATCGCTGTTTCTTCGGGCTAATAAGGCATCTAAAAAGTAAAGCCCTCTCTCATAGAACCAAGGAGATATTATTTAAGACCTTAATCATCCCGGTCCTGCTTTATGGTGCAGAAGCATGGACCCTGTCAAAAGCGGATGCAAACCTTTTGCGATGCTTTGAGAGAAAGATTCTTCGAGTGATACTCGGTTCAGTTTGTGACGATGGAGTATGGAGAAGAAGATTCAACGACAAACTATACGGGTTATACAGCGACACTGACCTGGTCAAAAAGCTTAAAATACAACGGCTGAGATGATGGCGCGCACAATCGAAGAACGACCTCAACTAACTTGGTGTGCGTAACTTGGAGGCAGCTAGCGAGCGACCGAGCTGGCTGGATGGGCTTGTTGGTTGAGGCCGTGGTCCACCCCGGACTGTAAGCGCCACCAAAATTAAAGTAAGTAAAAGAAGCATAGTCCGAAACTGGTTAACTAACCGCTGGTGAGAGTAAGGACGTAACAAGTTCCATAGAGCAATACAACTTTTCCAGCGATTCAGAGGTCTATGAAGCTTTACCATAGGTGCAGAACAAATATATGTTCAGGGACCTGAAATAAGCCATCCAGAGAAGCAAGAGTAACAGATTTGAGGGACTCCTATGAGCAAGCAGATGTAAGATCCGATAGTATAGTCTTGGGAAAATTCAATGGGGGTATGAGGCGGATTGCAGCAAGGCGTAACCTCATCTAAGGAAAGCTTTATAATACCTGCAACTACTTATATGATGAAATTTGAAAGTTTGTTTATTTGTATGTGAGTTTGAACTCGCTTCACGCTAAATCCACTCACCCGATTTGAATATGAATCTCTCAGAAGTATAGAAAGGGCCTTAGAACAGCATTAAATCGGCCGGATAAACCTCCGCTCCAAGCTTGGACCTAAAACCTGGCTACCTAGTAAATTTGTGTCAACCTATCATACAAAGGACAAAGTAGCAAACCTACTGCTCGGCACACATTTTTGGACCATCCCCCCTTCAAGTAAAACAATTAAATTAAAAATATATAGACACACATACATAATAAACATTTGCAATAGGAATGGTTATACATTCCGACGGGTATTCCTACCCGTTACTAATTCAATTTTCTTACTTCCGAATGCTTTTTGCGAACGAACGAGTATAAAGTTTCTTTGTATTACCAACATTGTCATCCTCGAGGGGCGTTGCAGTTGCAGAATCTCGAAAGAGTAAAATGTTTCTCGTTTGTGGCTAATGATGTCCTGGGGGCGAACAGTTTTAATTAAAATTGGCTGCAATTGTGCAGGACTGTTGTTCCTCTACTGTGCTCAAGTTGTTGTTTCGAAATTACTTTGAAATGCAATTTACTGGAATTGTTTGCGTTGGCGTAGGGCGTAGCACGTAGAAGTTTCCAATTGAGCGTGCAAATCTGGGGAGAGAGTGTTCTATAGATATTGTGAGTTTTGCTGGAGCAGTGGATTCAGTCTCTCAATGGAACGTGTTGGTCAACTGAGTTCTACAAAGTTTAATAAACGGAATCATAAGAGTGCGGTCTGTGGACTGAGGGGTAGATAAATCCACAACAGGATGTTCTTAGGGAGGGGTACTCCACCCCCTTTTTTGGGCATAAGTCAGACGAATAAGTTTTCAAATCTTCTCGCACAATCATCATACTCATACATACCTAATCCAATGAGGAGTAAAATCCCTCCAATTCGATGTGCGGAAAATTACTTCAAAATGCTGAACAAATTGAAAACTACAGCCATCCGTATCAGGACGTGATCATACGCATCACTATCATGCAGCAGCAGTATAACCTCATTTCGGTGGTTTTCCCTTTTCATTGTAGCACCAGTTCATACACCTACATTGAATGGAAAATTTTATTCCCATATGTCCCATCAGAGCTGTCAGCCGTCAGCAGTCGGAATCAGCTCCAGCTGCAGAGTGCACGATTCGCGTCATTATGCATTCAAGGATTAGGTCCACTGCTAACGAAATGAGATTCATTGCCCTCTGCTCGACAGTTATATTATATATACGAAAGTGCCACACACAGCCAGTTGGTTTAAAACAAGAGTCAACCGCATCTGCCATTGTTGGTGGTACACTTTTATATAAACGTATTCATATCGTAACACTAGAGCCATCCATGCGTGACCCACAAATGTTTCAATCTTTGCATGCCATGCCGACGCGTCCTATTGTAGTCAGACAAATGCGATGCGAAAATGAAAGTTGCACTAATTTAGCATCGCTAGAGTGATGATGGTGATGATGATGACGGTGAGGCAATTGGAAATGCTGGTGATGAGCGTGTCACAGTTGAATAGACCATGAATGGTGACTGTGTGAATAACTGCTTCAGTGTACTTTCGACGCATAAATGGTTCAGATATCTGAAGTCGGTAGGTAATGGGCTGCTTTTTAAGGGATATCGTGAGCTTAGGGGTGTAGGAGGGGTTACTATGGGCGCATTTACAACTTTGGCTAGTTTTGGAACATGCGCACCAAATTCGACAGGATGACTACAGGACACTAGCTGTTTTTTTTTTTTTAAGATCGACAACAATCTCACCACAAACTTTGATGTCAAAAAATATTTTAGCCAAGGTTAAGGACTGTCAAATCACTTCCTAGGGTATACCTAGGGAAGAAAATTGATCGGTCTTTGTCGCCCACCTTCCAAAATCTTACGAGATTGCTTCAGAAATCAAAGCGAAGAGTTATACACACTGGCCAAGATCAGGTTCTTTGGACTAGATTAGATTAGATTGTTAGTGGGAGGTGGAAGCAAGTTGCTATATCACTGCGGCCACGAGTGGGCCTATTGTGATTTCCTCGATTTAGAGCTCGCTCATGATACCGGACTTCTTTGGACTAAAGAAGGCAGTTACCTGAGTAATAATGCGGTGTCAGGAATCATAGAAGAAACTCTAAACAAGACCATCGCCATTGCAGTCCTAATTTAAGGCGCTGAACCAGGGATTTCAACACACTCGCAATAAGGCTATTTTACTCTTTTTGAGCACGAGTCTCTATGAGCCGGGCTTCCCACACAGAGTCAAATTTATAAGCTTTTACAAGGTCATGCGCTTCTTGAAAAAAGTCTCTGAATCAGTCGACTTACTAGATGATCAACTTCGATTGCCCAACTATTAGGAAGCTAACTAAGGACCGAGTTGAGTAAGAGAATTATTGGCTGTCGCACAGCTACTTGGCACAGGTTAGAGTGGAAAGGTTATACCGTGCTTAGGTTTCATTCATCAAGCGTGCTTTTAAAATTTCTAAAAATTAGTTCCATGTCCATGTTCCAGGAATTGACGAATCCCAATCTTTTAAAAAGCCCGACAGATTATATCCATCTACCCCAGCAGGCTGGTTTCACATTTTCTTGAATTGGGCTTGAGGCTTCGGAGTCGTGTTTGACGAACGTCCATTTTCCATCTTTCTAATTTTGGCGTAAAAGTCGCAAAGACAACCTTGATGCGCATCATACTCGTCGTATTGTGGTTTCCAATTCAGACAGATTATATCCATTTTCCCCAGCAGCCTCGTTTGACTTTCACTTGAATTGGGTTTAAGGCTTCGGAGGTTTGTAATTTAGACCTCCTGCCTTGGTCTTCAATTAATCAGTCCGCAACCCAATAGTCTCCGGCCTTGCTTCCTGTAGCACCTTCCTTGGTATATCACTCAGAAGCTCTTCCGCATTCAATTTCACTCCCTTGACGGCTGTAATTACAACTTGACTGGATGCTCCCATCAGCTTTATGACTTCTAGTCCACATTTTCAAATTTCACAGATTTTTACCAGCCTTACCAAAGCTCCTTCTACCGCCTGACACCACACATTCCGCGTTGATGGAACCTTCTAATTATCTGCCACAACATTCAGGTGCTTCGGATGCACAAACATTATTAAAATTACAACCGCAAGCAAGTACCTAAGTCATCTTGAACTCAACTCCTTAGCATATATAGACATCGCCGCACACAACCACAACCTCACCCCACCCGCAGCCACTTTCCCTCGGTGTCTTGTCTCTTGTGTGTCCCGTATACGATTTTGATGAAGAAATTTTCTCATTTCACACTCAAGCGGAGGACGCGTCCCAAGCTCAAACATCGTCAAATTCACTCTCAACATCGGGCGCACATCCTTTTCGGTCGACAGCATATAGTGTAAACTTCGCAGCACATGCCTTTGTGTAATTGCCATTTATAGAGCTCCATAGAACCGACGTGCTTTCCAACCTAGTTCCTCTGCGCGTACCTGTGTGTGCAACGGGGGTACTCCTTGGTGCCTACCTCAACCGTGTAATGATGTAATTTTCTTCAATATGTCGCTTCTGGCTGGCTCAAAGACGCAGATCGTTTCTTTATCCTCTTCTTTTTTTTTCATCTAATTATTGTGCCCATAAGTGGTTATGATCCGAAGACGTTGCTATGCATCTCGAATGAGCGGTTATTATAGCTCTATGGTGAGTCTGAGTTGCGACTTCCTCCATAATGGCATCACATTATAAAAGGGCGATTCGCTGCAGAATTGCTCATGTTGCCATGTGTTGTTGTTTGGTTTTGAATGGGGGCCGACTGCCGCAGGATCTCCCGCTTCTCGAAACATCTTTCACATGTGTTGCCTCATTATACACGACAAAAAGAAAAAAACGAACTGCCCGCGCTGAGTGGTGGAGAAGAAAATTGAATTCGTGTCGGTATCAGTATTCATATACTTACTACAGACAGGATGACCGATGGAACAATTGGAGTACAAAAGTACTGCAGAGCTACTCGTCCACTTTGGGATCCAGAGGAGTTTTACTTTTTTTTTTGTGGTGCTCCTCTGCGTTGTAATTATCTCATTAAAACGAGGCGGAGATCGCAGTCGGTATATGCCTGGCGGAACACAATGCCTAGTCCGAGACAATTAATCAACATCACCATTAAGGAGCCACAAAATCATTTGTCGAACATGCATCTGAAACTGAATGTAGGGTACATCTACATGATGTGTGTACTCTGTTCTGTGTATGCGGTTGGCCGGTTGAATGATTTTAAACTGCTCTCGGATATAATTAAGAAGGCAAAGGTGGCGCTCGTGTTGGCAAGGAAAATCTATATCTGATGCGTATGGCAGATATACAGAAACAGATAACTCGCCTGGCATCATTATTCACGCTCCGGAAAATGAGCGCACGAAAGGAGCTCGCTCCTCGCGATGTAATTACTGCTTGGTGCGATGTGCGAAGGGTGTTTCAATTCATTTTGTGGTTGTGTGTGATGGCAATCTATTAATTTTGGTTAAAGTTACTATCTTGATAGGATAGATGATTTTCGAGGCTAGTTTTTAGCTTCTAGTTTAGTTGTAGGTTGAATATGTCGTTTTGTATAAGTGGCTTTCACGCGCAGCCACTAAACATCCATCTGAAAACGACGAGCCATGAACTTTGAATACGTTAATGGTCCGTCTTTCTAAGACTTAAGATTTAGAAAAAAAGTAACTAAATGTGGATACACTTTGTGTATTTTTTGCCGACTGTTTTGGTAACAGATACTTATGACCAGGGGAAAGAAATGCTCTGCAGGTCCTGCCAGCTTCACAGTATCGTTTTCACATCTTCGGGACACTTCAGAAGGATGAGTTATACCTCTAATAAATCAGGCACGAATTTACTAAGATTATACTTAATTTTTGCTTAATCCGTTTAACCGTCGCTAAGCTACTGCGGTTTGAAAATCCTTTATAAATCATAAGCCACCTTTCTGCTACTTAGACACGAGTACATACATATCTTCTAAAAGTTACAGAGTTTTTGATACACATTGCGCCGTAGTAATAACAAATTTTAGTCTCGACCTTAAATTTTTGGAAGCTCGCAATTGCGAAATTTTAATTGAAAATATAGCCACAGTGAACTACTAAAATTTAGAGTCGAAACTAAAAATACTTATTGGTAGGGAACATTATAGATTTGAAAACCGCATTCAAATCCGTTCAGTGGTTCGCACGGACTGAAAAAGAGGCAGCTGAAATTCTTCACTAGAAGACAGACAAAGACAGTTTAAAAAATAATAGCAGCAGCGCCACCTATGGAATTTCATTGGAACTACTCTCTAAACACTCTCAACAAAAAGAAGAACAAACAGCTAAAGTTTTACCAAAATCAGTTGAGCAGCTATTTAATTTAAGCGTCACAAGCACACTGATGCACTGTGGACATTTTTCACGCAGGTTTTATTTTTACAGGAATTGAGAGAATCTCTTTTAAAAAGAGATAGCTGAAATTCTTCACTAGAAGACAGACAGAGACAGTTTGAAAAAAATAACAGCATCGCCACCTATGGAATTTCATTGGAACTATTCTCTAAACACTCTCAACAAAAAGAAGAACAAACAGCTAAAGTTTTACCTAAATCAGTTCAGCAGCTTTTTAATTTAAGCGTCACAAGCACACTGATGAACTGTGGACATTTTTCACGCAGGTTTTCTTTTTGCAGGAATTGAGAGAGATAGCGGATAGTTGAAAGAAAATGTTTGAAGCTTCACTAAGAAATAGGAAACTTGTAGGTACGTATCTGACATATTTTTCACGACGGAGCCAGAGAAATTTCGCTTTTTAATCAGTTGTGGAGCTACTGCACTCTTTTATTGTCTTGTTTTTTTGTTCTGTACCAGCATTTTCATTCCTGATCAGCAATCAGCTGTCAAAATATGCTGTGCTCTGATTTTTACTCAGTCAAATGCTCGTAGAGTGCGCTCTGAACATACTCTGAACGAGAAAATAAACACATTACACATCTCTGAACTCTGATGTGTCTTTTGTCTTATACCTAAAAAAGAGAAACAAACTTTTTTTTGACAGTTCAGGATGAACTCTTATCTAGCCTAAGCCGGTGACAGTTCAGATATATATATTTTCATTTCCTGACACCGATGAAAGTGTCCATTTTTTTATTATGTGTGTAATTGGACAATCCACAGCTCTGCTAATTATGTCGCAAGTACCCTGCAGGCGCTCGCATAAGTTATACCGCGCTGTCTGCTGTCATAATCCACTGTCACTTACCAATTAAACATTGGAAATGCATACTAAACATAAATCCTCTTGAGTATGACAACCCAACGGGGACAGATATATAAACTGCTACTGCTACAGTAACAGGCTCTACCAATCCCAACCCGATCGGTGGCATCTTCAATTAGTGATATTTATTGACTTAGATCTTGGACGTTGGAATGGAACCCGCGTCCTCATTCTCAATGCACCTACTCAAGCGACTTGCAACATTAATCAAAACCGCTTCCGACACAACGCAGTCTGGTTTCGCGCGCTCAAATCTGCACGCGAACGAAAGGAGTGGTGCTACCAATAAAAATGTCAAAATTATCCCGTGCTTGTCGCACAAGTTAATTAAATGTTCGTCCAAGAATTACGAAGTTGATTTATAGACGCACCGACGCAGTGCATGGACAAAGTAAGCACTACAACATTTTGCTTCCTCCAATTTCCATTGAAATTGAAATTCCCATTCCCAGTCCTTTTTATATTTTTCGCTTGAACCACCTGCAGCTAATGTTGCAGCATACTTTTCTTTAGGGTTGATTATTTTCCATTTTTATGTGCTGGACACTGGACAATGTTTGCTGTGCACCTACCGCTGCAAGGATATAAAAATTAAATTTTATTTTAAGGGCTGTCAGTAACTTCTCCTGGAAGTACCTTCATAAGAAGAAAATGCCAGCTAGTCCAAAGCTAGGGACAATGAAATTGAAAATCAATGGCAACCATTTAGTCTTTAGAGGATCTCTATCCTGAAACGGAGAATCCTGTTCAGCTGTATACAGAAAAAACAACGTCTCCCCCATCAAAGTTAACGTGCCTTCAAACCATTCAAGGTGAAGACGAGGAGTTATTACTTGTGCGACCCAATTTGTATAAATGGCTTGTCTAGACACTGCTCCGTTAGAAATCCTTTTTCTTTATGCCAATCGGTGGCAAACCTGAAAATTGTACCCGTCGCCATCACCTGCTTACTGGGATATCAAGACCCCATTGACACGACATAAGAGTATACGAGTCTGCATGACGATTACAATTTTTTTCTCTTTTCCCACATCGAAATTTATACCGAGGACTGTTCTTCCAAAAGTCAATTTGTGGCGGCAATAAGGACGACAGAAATTAGGAATATGATTTCGGTAAACAAAACGCCTGTTCCCACAAAGAAGGACGAAATATTTTGAATTTATTATCGACACACAGTCGGAATGGAGTTCAAGCTTTTCCACTTTACAATGGCAGAGCTCGTTCGTTTAGATAAGCCCCCGTGTAATAACAGTAAGGACGAATGAAAACGCGAAAGAAAATTGCCTAAAGGAGTTTGTGAGGTTGGTAACGATTGTTTATTTCCGTATGCTAGGGAAGAAAAAAAATGATTACAATGTCCTGCGGTGTCTGCCTTTTTCCCTTTCACTGGTAGCAGACGACAGCACAATCGCAACACAAGCACATAGCAACTGTAGCTTGTAACTTGTAAGCCCTTTGGGGCTGGAGTTGCATTAAACGTTAAAGTTGGCATCGTGTGCGTTGCTATACCCACACAATTAGCTTGGGACTTCTGTTTCCCTAAGTAAACCCAATAAGACATTTGCACAATCACCAAGTTGTGTACAACTTTTTCCATTGCATAGTTAAACGCTCATCCTGCGATGAACTATAAGCAGCTTGCCGGAGGCTCTTCCTGTTGAGTGGGTTTAATTTGCTATGGAAATTATGTTTGCACTTTTCTCCGTTGAAATGGATCATAGCTTGGATTGTCCTTTGTGCATTTTTCAATGGTGGGGAAAGGACTGATTGCTTGGATGAGGTACAGAGGGTGCGTTAGTTGTTGTAAAAGGATTTCCATTTAAATGGCTGAGGTTGGGAGCACTTTGGGGGAGGTACACAGACTCTGTTGCAAGCGAGAAGTTTGTTTTTAATTTAAGAAAGTGCAAATTTACACACGTTCCAAGTCGAAGACCCAAAGTGGCTCAAAGTGACAATGAGCGTAAGAGCCTTACTAATAATCTTTTACACTAAATATTTTGTTGGGCACAATATGCACGAGATAAATAGTTATAAAAATTTGTCATTTTCATTGGTGTCGGGAAATGCAAAAAGATATATCTGAACTGTCACCGGCTTAGGCTAGATGAGAGCTCATCCGGAACTGTCAAAAAAGTGCGTTTCTCTTTTTTAGGTATAAGACAAAAGACACATCAGAGATGTGTTTATTTTCTTGTTCAGAGTATGCTCAGAGCGCACTCTATGAGCATTTGACTCTTGACTGATTAAAAATCAGAGCACAGCATATTTTGACAGCTACCCGCAAGATTGATGACCAGGAATGAAAATGCTGGTACAGAAAAATAAACAAGACAATAAAAGAGTGCAGTAGCTCCACAACTGATTAAAAAGCGAGGTTCCCCCGGCTCAGTCCTGAAAAATATGACAGATACGTAGTCATGAATAATATGACAGATACGTACAAGGTTCCTGTTTCTTCTGCCGTGAAAAAGATGACAGAATGTATAACTTTTCCTATTTCGTCCATTATTCCTTAAATTAGGTACAGTCCTCTACTCTCTCTTTTTCTCTGCCGCCGTTTGACGATAATCGCACAGCTTAATACCTTTCCACTCATGGTTCATGGATCCAATTATGGCGTTAAACTGCTGTCTTATGCGGTATCCACCCCCATAATTGTGACCATTATGGGAATAGTAAAGACAAATGCTATAAACGCTTATTTGATCGACCATCCAGTGTTCATTAAACCGCGCAATTTACCTACTTTATGCCAAGTATTCGCGTTCATGTTCACAATGAGAATGAATTCCAATGAACGGGTAACCGACATCGATTTTTTTTTATTATCCGTCGTACAGTGGACAAAAGGTGGGAAAAATATGGCGAACATTTGTTAAATTTGTTAGATGCGGTGCTTGATATGTAAAAGAATCAAAAGTCGTTCTTAAACTTTTGGACTTAGGTAGATATCTAGAAGGTGTATAAGCTTACTTGTTTTAAGACTTATTTGATCGATATATTTGTGGTAAGGGTCCAGATTTTGTGAGTCTATACGACGATGAGATTATAGCTGTCCTGAAAGAGCTCCTTAGTTGGCCGTTTAGAATCGGCATACAATTTCAGATCCCTTCCATTCGTTCCGAAAATGAAAAAGGCCGAAATCTCTCCTCGGCCCGTATGGGGATTGCCCCTGATAATCCAGAGTCGGTGGCGGAAGATCGGGAGCTATGGAGGGTCCACTTAGGCATCCTATACCCGCGACCCTACTAATGGAAGAGCGGACTTTGAAAATGAATGAATGAATGAATAAAAAACTCACACAAAACGAGAAGCTAGGCCTTGGGTCCTTACGGACCTGTTGCGCCAACTAAAGTAAAATAAAACAAAATAGAACAATGCAGTTTAATTAATCGAGTGGTTATGTGAGTCCCGGTCCTTAAACGAAGCATGGTTCGCCAGGAGGCGGAGTTGGAAATCGGCTCGTTCATAACAGCGTTTTCATGAGTCTCTGCTAAAAGCTGCATGAAACCCTGGTGGCAGAAAGCACATTGCCATGAGGTCCTATTATCTACGTCTTAACGGCGGCGCCTGATTTCTTGGTGACAAAAAGCAACGCACAAAAGACCAGGCACTAAAGCGGGCTCATCGCCATCCCCAGGGAACCATCACGGTTGAAAACCTACTAAACCAAATCGCCCAAACCAATTCCAAATCAATTTCCCTGCAATGATACGCAATGATATAAAATGCTGTTCATGGGTGTCGAAAAGTAGCCTTCACGAAATTCGTCCGTCTGTGATTGTCCTGAGGAAAAATAGTGAATATAATAAGTGCCAAAAACGGGCCATCGACAAAGGTGTTCTGTGAGGCCCTTAAAACTAGAGTCTGGTTCATGGTTGACATATAAGCCGAGCCATCGACAGGCGTGGTCTGCAAGACCGTACAGCAAATTGTGGTTCCTTAGTGCCAGTAACGAAAGTACTAGAAGTACGGCTACGGTTCCGTCATTCGCTACGACGGGAAGAGTTGTTTCTTGGTGACTGAACTATTGACAATATAATATTGACGATATTGAGGAAAAAAATGGCAAAATGTTGTCCAGGACTGTTGACTGTTAGAGTCAATTTGAAAAAGGAAGCTTAGCTTAGTTAAAAGTTCAGAATGTCGACTAAAATTAGCTCCTCGTTTGGTACACACGAGGTTCGTACATAATCCTTTGGATAAGCTTCGCTTTAAATGTCAAAAATTCAATGGACAAACTCAGGATATAAGTATACGTTTTTCTACAAAAATCTAGTACCAATTTTATAGGTGAGTATAAGCTATTTGTCATCTGTCTTGTAACTCACTGTTACGGGTATGGTGAATGATGATATTTAGGGGCGTACCTGCGCATGCAGTTGGGGGCTCTACAATAAGAGTGAGTACGCAATTATGATCAGCCCATATTAAACAAAAACAAAGACCAAATTCCTTTTGTCTTTAAAGAAAAACATTTTAAAACGTTGATGGATATAAATAAATAAATAAAAATAAAAATCATTATAATACTTTTGACAGCTCTAATTTCAGTCGCAACTCCGAACCCTTTTGACCACTGTACCTGGTGCGACACAGCGTATTCGAAAATGAATAATAGCATAGCGACGTGTGTATCGTAGATGTACACTTTCTGGATTTTGTCCACAAGTGAACCTGAACAACATGCAACAGGGTATAGTATTTGCAAACGGACAAGTTGTGTGCAATTTTGGAGTTGCGTGCGTATTCGCAATCCAGCTTAGACCACGATGAAGGTGGTTACATGGAAAGTAGAGAATTTGCAGACGCGTTCGATATCCCGCTGTCTCAGGCGGATTTACAGATGCTAATGTTATTCTACCGTTAAGAAACGGGGCAACAAGAAACGTCTTTAATTTGAACTGATGATGATGACATAAGACTTGCGTATATGGGCACTGGGCTGGGCAGTGTGTCTGGGAAAACTGGAGCGACATCTAATGACACCGACGCTTCATTCGATTGCAGTTGAATGGCGGAACCAAATAAATATCGACTGGGAGATGAAGTAGCGGAGAGTTTACTGTGAATTGCTGGTTTATGGCTCATTATGCGAGGAACAGATTAACACAGCAATAGCAACAGAAACTTTGACAACCAATGTATTTTAAGTACATACATTGAACACATTAGCAACATCGACAGCGACGTCAACGTTAGAGCTAATCCTAAATTCGCTGTTGCTGTTGCTGTCGGTGTGTTAATCTGTTTCTCGCATTAGACGTGGAAATGTAGGTAATTTGGAGTTGGAGATTGACTTCTCACATTTACTTTGACCAGCGAAATGAGGGCACATCCATCTGCTAGTCACAGGGCTTTTATCAATCTGTTAGACATTTATGTCAACAATCATTGACAGTTCAAAAAAGATCATTTTAAGGTTCTGTAGAATATTTCTACTTCTCACAGACTGCTTAGACGGCTTAAAATTCGGCGTCGATGTTTTGCTACGTCTACCCCGGTTCCATACTTTCCAGTTTCCACAAAAAAGTGAACTTTATAGGTTTTATTTTATATAAAAGACAATCTTCTTCTTTGGAGCTGTTCTTTGCCTCTCTTTCTTTTTACCCGACTGGACACAGGGTGGGTTGTGTGTTTCGCGCGTATCCTATTCCTATGTACGTTCCTACGTGACGCTCTGTAGCCCAAACGGCTTGACCGATTTTGAAAGATGAGGTATCATTTAATTAGTATTATTTCCGGGAGTGTCATAGGCTAAACAAATAAATATAAAAATATAAATCAAAAAAAAAACACACACAAAACAAAACGAGTTAATTTAAAAAAAAAACAAAAAAAACACTGACTGTATAAAAATAATTAAAATAAGACACTTTCAAGTATAACTAATTGGCAATCGGAGACTATCTACAAAATCTGACAGGAAATCTGAAAGTGTCTTGTTTCAATCTTTATACAGTCAGTGGGGTTTTTTTTTTGGTTTTTTAATTACTTTTTATGTAAATTTTATCCATGAAAATGGAGTTGGCTTCTGGGAAGAATAGAATGATATTCAATAACAGTCAAACTATTTTGCAGAGTTACTAAGCCTGCGAAGCGTTGCCCAATTGGCACCCACTTTTTGAAAAATGATCCAAATGGACCCTTTTTCAGTTTAAGTAAGATTTTCTTCACACAAACACACAAAAATGAGCTCCACTGAACGCTGGGAAAATTCAACGATCTAGCTTCAATCGAACATTTTACTTTTTTGAATTGTATAAATTTTATAATTTATTATTTATATCTTAAAATCTTTGTACAGGAGCTAGGAGTAGGAGCTAGAAAGCATTCGAGATTTACAACTTTTCTTAGATATCAGCGGTTGAATTGCCGCATCCGTGATCGAGTAATACGTGACTGAATTTTTTATTATTTTGCTTATAAAATCTACAAAATTCAGTAGCATATGGCTCGATCACGTGTGCGGTAATTCGGACCCAGCTTAAATTTCCGCTTCCGGGCAGCGGATAATGGTAAAACATATCCTATAGTCTAATCTCGACAATTTTCAATGCAAGTGTGAAAACCGGAATCAATTTCGTGCAGTACTTTTTTAATCTATTCCGAACAAACACCTTACAGCTGGAATAAAAGTTACAGTTTTATTATAGTCAGGATTGAGCGCAAAAGACTGCAGGCATATGAAAAGATGTGTTTCGGAATGACATTTTTTTGTTAAAAATAAATGTCTTTGTCCCTTTTTTTTTGCTAACAGTGGAACTTCCACAAGTCGAACTCTCAAAATGTAAAAAAAAAATTCGAGTTATGGAAGTTCGACTGTATTAGTATTTTATGCTGAAGCCCCTTTTTTTCGGCCCAGGCCCATATTTAGTCGCCTTTCGTCGTCTGCGCCCTTAATCCCCAAGTTACGCCTGAAGTTGAAGTTAAAATGCCCCCCGGTTAAATTTATAACTGAAGCGGCAATAAAATTACAACAATAAGAATGAATCACAACAGCTGTGGCCCTACTTGTACCCAAAGGCCAAAACCCTTTATCGTTCAAAACAGTATAATATACGAGCACAAGTGCTGTCACTTTTAGACGATTGTCCAAATCAGATTTTATGACCGACGATAAAACGCACATGACAGCAATTCCGAAAATGTTATAATGTTCCTTCGTCCTTATTGAAAATGGCCTGTATAGATTGTTGTATTTCCGCCGCATCTTGGGCGGAAGTTTTTGAATTAGCGCGCATTTAAAGCGCCAAGGGGGGCAATAAACAATATTCAACGAACGGACACGGAAGAGCTGAAATCCTTCCGAAAAATAAATTCCGCTTTTTGCTGGATTTCAATTCAATTGCACGGCACAGTGGAATATTGTGCATGCTTGTTCGCTAGGATAATGGTAGGATACGAAAACAATTTTGCTGTCGAGTCTGGACTTCTGGAGTGGCAGACATGTGCATTGTGCAAGCGGTGTTGATTTCAGGTTCTTTTTTTTTTATTTATTGTGAAGTTTATGAGAATTTTATGAGCAAGCCAATATTTATGCTCTCCAATATTCAATGATGTCCTGTGGCGCTGATGTTGCCTGCCGCTTTGAATGAAACCAGTTTCGTAATAAAAATCACTGAGTTTTATTATCGTCTTTTATTGGTAGATATTTGTATCTGATGTGGGAATGGCTAGAACAGATGGTGACATGATTGCCGTTGACAGTTGTGTCGATGTTTCCCAGTACGTAGCGCAACTATGGGCAAAGGGTATAAGGAGGGCTCATATAGCCCCAATCAAAACCAGGGATGCGAAAGTTGTCTCCAACGTAAGGGACGACCTACGACATTCAATTTTGTCAAAATACTTATTGAAGCTTGCTCTATTTTGAAAGATATTGTATCTTAAATGAAATAAAATATGTAAACCTAAAAGACTGCGAAGCCTCTTGAAGGTACACTGCTTTGCCCCATCCAACCATTCAATTGAAGCGCATCTTCGCCTTTCGCAATCAGTATACACTTTTTAAGGCAGCAGCATCTTGGATCTTGCCAAATATGCCATCAGTAGTCAGAACAAGACTTCGCCGATTTGTCTTGTAGCCCCGCATGAATTCGTGTACAAAGATGATGCCATATCTTTGTTCAAGAGTTGCCTTCGTGATCTGTAATTGCACAGAGCGGTGCAACATTTCGTGTTGTGGTGTTTTTTCCTCCCCGATCTTTAGTCAGGAGTCCTACGCTCATGGCCATGTGCAATGGCATCCCATGACTGCAGGCTGCAGATTAATGCAAATGATATTGTGCAATGGCTTGCTGATGGTGCGCCAATTGACGGTGGCCTATCGACATCGGTGGAATATGAGCAACTTGCCAGATATATATCTATGTGAACATGGAGATGTGTTCTTTAATTAAATGTGACACACGAAGACCCATAAATGGACCGAGTGCATGGCGTGAATAATTTACCTGCTATAGAGAGGTTAGTTATATTTTAAAAAACATGACTTCTCTTAAGGAGATTTTGAATTTTGAATTTGAATTTTATTATTAACAAGATCCTGGAGATCGAAACGCGTGGATAATGCGGCGTTGCATCAGATAAAAGTGATGGAGTGATTAAAGAGGGGTTAGGTATCTAGTTGTTCTAAAAATTTCACACATCACAAACATCTGTTAGATGGACCCACTTGAACCTTTTTAACAATCTTTTCGACTATTTTTTCATATCGTAGGCTTTACAAACGCTCCCCCGTCTATGCAGATCATTGTGAATTGCCCTTTTTCAAGTTCTCGAACACATCCTTAAGGCTGAGAAACTCAACCTTTTTAACAATCTTTTGAACCCACTTTCCCGTTTTTCTTCTCATCTTACCTTAGGTTTCCTTTGTAAAAGTTCGTCAGTCTACCTAGCTCTTTATGACTTGACTCTTGTTAGACTCCCTGTATGCACTCGCAGTCTTTTGCCAACAAAATAAAGGTTTTCATCGTCACCTAGTAGATATAAGCTTTTTGATGACTTTTTAAGAATATGACGAAATCCTTGCCAATCAAACCAAGTTTTGCTCGTGTCAGATGTGAGCCCAAGATGAGACTACACTGTAAAGGCCGTCTTAACAGTCGTATTCGCTTTTGGTGTCGAATTTTTCAGTAAAACCAAGTAGTGACTTGGAGAACAGAATATACGCGCTTAGAGGTCTTCAAAGAAGACTCTTCTGTTCGGAGATTCGGAGTTAAAATTTGAACCAAAGTTGAATTTAGTGACAGCTATTAAGAATGGTATAATAAGTGCAACACCTACATGTCAATTAGGACTGCTAAATAAAATCTTCGGTGTGTATTTGGATTATTGATTATTTTTCAAAAAGTGGGGGCCAAGGTCTGAGGCTCAAAAAGGGGCCATTTGGCAACTCTGAGTCGCTTTACCGGCTATCCAACTATGCATTCTTTAGACGAAGTCGATTCTAATGACCTCTATTTGAACAAATCGTCAGTCTTTTCAATCCAAAGCTATCTATTGGCTTTCCTAAATGTAAATTTTTGTGGTCCATACCTAACTTTGACCAGCTTCAGTAAGGTTCCGTCCATTAAATAAGTATAGTGGATGGGTATATTTGAACAGGTTCCAAAGCGAACTTAACTTTCCTTCGACAATGCGTTAGATCTTTATTCGGTTTATAGTGGGTTGGAGGGCCTTTTTTTCCAGATGTGAAGGGGGTACTATCGATTGTGCTTGTTTATGGAACTTGCAGATCTTAATCTTGCCTTTTGTGTCTTTGGCCAACTGTTCAATGCGCGGCATTAGCCTTTTACTTATTTTTTAGACGTATTTGCAGGATGAAAAGCCTCCGTGCTGCAGAGGTATACAGCGTTTATGGCTCTGAGTAGGTGAAGTGGACAAATGGACCGTTTTGCATTATCTAACACGATTATGGTGAGGCCCACTTTCGATTGGATTGAGATTTATGATGTTAAATAAGCATTTTCTCTGTTTCGTGGTAACTTAACCCAATGACGACCTTAGCATGAGCATAGCACCTAAGCAAGTCACCTAATTTTGGTTTAAAAGGTCGAACGGAGCCTTCGTGGTACATCTACCTTCTTTCGCAGAAAACTAGCTATGAAAACGTACCGGGTCTGTGAAGCTCAAATAGCTTATAAGCTCGGGGAAGCTTAAGATCCGTTGGGCGATAGAACAAGGTTTTGAGCTTTAAGCCAAAATGAGCCTCTCAATGCAGCGGAAGACGAATATTTGCAGTCAGGAGGGAGATCATGAATCTATAGCTGACCTGCCATATCACCGCAGCCATGCACTAGCGATATGTTTACAAAATTAAGTCTATGAACAAAAACGAAAGCCTCCGCGTGTTCTACTCGTTCACTGACGACGGAATTTCGCCCTTAGGTTAGGTTAGGTCCCTTGTGATACCACTTGAATCTATAGTTATTCTTTCCAGTAGTTAAACCAGTTGGAGCTTCTGAGCGTAGGACATTTCGAATATCTGTGTTTTTTTAAATCGTTCAGATCACTAAAGAAGAACGCTTCCAAGTGGAGTTTTCGTCTTTGTGAGAGAGCCGGACAAGTACAGAGAAGATGGAGAACAGTTTCTTCCTCCTCCTCCTCGTCAAAGCAGCTTCTGCAAAAATCGTTAGTGAATACGCCGAGACTTTTTGCATGCCTGCCTATGAGACAATGTCCCGTGATGATGATGACCGGCACTGATATGCTTCCAATCGAGAGAGATCAGATGCCTAGAACGTTCTCGATCCAGCTTTGGCCAGATCTGTTTTGTCACTAGACATGTCGAGCCGATTGTCCATGTTCTGTCGATAGCATCCAGCTTTATTGTGAGTTTGCAAGTAGCGATTGGAATACCTAAGGAATCCTTAATTGGATTCCGTGTTTGGCAAGTTCATCAGCATTGCAGTTACCTGGGATGTCCCTATGCGCCGGCACCCAACAGAGGTGAATACTGAACTGGTCCGCCATCTCTCTGAGAGACGAACGACAGTCTTGGGCTGTTATAGAGTTTGTGAAGACTGAGCAGCTTGACTATGCGAGAAGATTCGGATATCTTTAGCACGTTTTCCCATAGCCAAGATAAGACTTCTTTTATCGCTATTATTTCCACCTGAAAAACGCTACAGTGATCAGAAAGACGAAAGGAGAGACTAAGATTTATTCTGTCATACACCACCTTGGTCCACCGTCCACAGTTTTCGAACCATCTATGAAGAAACGGATCGATTCATCATTCAGCAAAGCTTGCTCCTCCCAGAATAATATAGTAGGTCTAATGGAGACCTGGAAGTTTCTATCAAATTGTAGTTCTGGTGTGGTGTAGTCAATGTTTTCCGGAAGGTTCCTAATGATGTTTAAGATAGCGGCCATCAGTAGTTTTGCTGGTCCATTGTGAAGTAGATTTGAGGCGTAAGGCTGCAGATGCTGCCGTTTGCCTGCTGAAGATTCCAATGGGTGTCAGATGAAACAGGATGTTACAAGTGCAGCGAAGGGGATGAATTTCGCCCTTGATTGATCGCAATGGGTTTCTTGTGTCGCAAAAAGAATCCACAGTAATAAGTGTCTTTCTGGGGAACTGCCAGGTGTGTATAAAGAAACGGCCCGCAAGGTTCATAATTCATGCATTCAACTTCGCCGTTAATCTAATCTACAAAATCAATTTGCAACATAGCGATAGCTTAGGTCGTCCTAATCGCTTTTCCTTATGTTCACCGTGAGCTAATCTACTTGCAAATAAATTACATATTATACATATGGTAAATTTTTTTAATAATTTAGGAGCAAGACTTTGAAATTGCGATGGTATACTAAGGCAGAAACTTATACTAATGGTCAGTTCGCTGTGAGCAGTCTATCGGTTAGCACAATGTCCACAAAGGATCTATTCGGAGCGAATTGGTTGATTTGGAAATTCGGCGGACTTATACCTCCGATAAAGTATCGCACCCTCTATTCGATATGGACTGTAGTCCTCAACGTCGGTACGATATTTTTCTTTCCCCTCCACTTGGCCATGGGTCTGATTGAAACCTCCAGCACGAAGGAAGTTTTCGAAAACCTCGCGATTACTTTCGCGAGCACGCAGAGTTCCTTGAAGCACATAGTAATTTGGTGGAACTTAAAAATGATAAAGCACATCGACGAAGTGTTCACAACTCTTGACAAATCCATCCGCACGAAGGACGAAAAGCTCTACTACCGGCAGCAGATTGAGCGCCGCGCTAAGTTCATCTTCTACATAATGGGAACTTTGAACATTCTCGTCTATATAGCAAACGAGGGATCAGTTTTTATTGGGGGCGAACGACATCTGTTGTACCCGGGTTGGCTTCCAATCGATTGGAGGAATTCATTTCCCAAATACTGCATGGCGCACTCGTATCAATCTGCTGCGATATTAGCGCAGATGATCTTAAATTGTGCGAACGATACATATCCGACGATTAGTTTATTGGCTCTAAGCGGACATGTGCGGCTACTGGCGATGAGGGTGTCAAAATTGGGAACCGATTCGAGGAAAAGCCGCCGGGAGAACAACACCGAACTGAGGCGATGCATTTTTGACCATAAACGGTTGATTGAGTAGGTTGTGTCCTGTTGTTACTAATAGATCCATTTAAAGACTACTTATCGGCTTACAGGATATATTATGGACAAAATCAAGTGCTGTCGGTGGGAATGTTCTCGCAGATACTAGGCACCGGCCTATACATGTGCTTCGTCCTAATGTACTTGGCTTTCTTTGCTGACAATGTGTTTGCTTTTGTTTATTACGGCACTCTATTTGTGGGATTGCCGATGCAAATATTCCCCAGCTGCTACTATGGGAGTGTTTTTGAAGAGGAACTCGAGAACTTGCAGCACGCTTTATTCGCCTGCAACTGGATCGACCAGGACCGTGAGTTCAAGCAAAACTTGATTATCTTTGGACAGCGCAATCTGCAGCCAAGTCCATTTCTCTGCTTGGGTTTTGTGAGGATTCACCTGGACTCGTTTTTTGTCGCTATTAAGAGTGCTTATTCTTTGTCAGCTTTTATTTTACAAACAAAGTAAAGGGCTGTTTCATAATTCACACGTTTTTCTTATCACAAAATTTAATTAGGTATGTTATCTGGCACCACTACTACACTGAATAAAATAAAGAACAAATTGCTGCAAAAAGTCCGCAAAATGGACCAGGCCTAGTTTGGCATAATCATTTTTTTATTTATTTTTTCCAAAGGGTGTCATGTTAGACCGCATTCCAGAGGCTGAAGTTCGAACACAAAAATGTACTTTAAGTGGACGTTATTTAAAAAATTACGGTTCAACAGGTGAGCTTGTTTAAAACTTAAAAAAGACCCCAACCAGTTCTTGATTTTTGCGTCCAAAACTGTGATCCTCTATAAGCAGAACTCGATCTAATGCCATCTGCTGTGAGACTCCTCTGATTCTGGATATAAATTGTCATCCCAAGGGAACAGCAGCGTCTTCCTGTTTAAAAGCGATAACGAACTCCGAAGATTGTCACAAGAAATTATCCAAACAATTTAGAACTGTGAAGTTCCACGCTAGAGAGGCATGCATGCAATCCAATCCAACTCCGAAGAGATAACACATCGAGACGAAAATCACAACCGTGAATTTCAGGAAGTGCTAATTAAATAAAACAGTTAACCGCCTTCTATTGAGGCAGTCATGATATGTAAATTTTGTGTATGCACAGTTGCAGAGACTTTAAACTGAGATCCTGTTTTGGATTTACCTCGGATTATTGAGGGCTTTTGTAAACCTGTATAGGCGGTTTTATGTTTGTTAACAGTTGGCCTCCAAACTACTGGACAGATTCTGATGAATCTATTTTTGAAACATTTCCAAGAAGACTAAAGGCTGTTTCGTTCACTGCCACGCCTACTTTTTGGTAGCATATTCGACATAAATTAAATTTTTTCTAACTCAACTTGGCATCTGTCAAATATTTCTTACTAACACCGTACAAAAAGTTGAATTCATAAGGAGGCCAACACTGCCCTCCATATTTTAATGTAGGTATCAATGTGCTCCATCAAGAAGCTGAACTAGAGACCAAAATCGTTATAAAAAGAAACTCATTAAATCAAATGTACCATGTACTGGGTCTGGCGAAGGCATCCCTCTCCAACGTCACTTCATATTTCGAACTCATTTGACAGGATTTCGGTACGCAGAACGTGACAGTTGCAGCCATTATGATGTTGCCTTTGAGTTGGTCGGCTGGACCTCTCCTGTCCAGGTCAGTCGCTGACTCTCCGTGTATATTCAAGGATCGACCTATAAAATGCTGTGAAAATTAGTATCCGTTGGCATGGGTCCTGGAAAATATCGTTTATGTTTCACAATCACATCACGTGGCTGAACAGCTTCCCCTTACACTGCGCACCACGCACCTACCAACCCAGCACAAGAGAGCCCGCCAGTTTATCCTTTGTCAAGTTTGCCGTTCTCTTCCGGAATAAATGGAATATGTAAAAATATATGTGATCCGCTGTGCACCATGGATTGCTGCTCCTATACCTGTGAACCTTCTCAGAATTTCTGTTTGAAAAATGTCAACATCCCTAAATCGAATATTTCAGTGTAAGCCACCTCCTGACCGCACATTTTAATTGAATATTTTATATCGCCTGCGGTCATGGTCGAGCGAAAAGCCCCTTTCCATCCACATAGGTGAGTTGCTAAAGGTCAGGTATCCACCCATAAGCCCAGCTAATTCCGGATGGTGCGCGCAATTTAATTAAATTATTCAATTCCTATGCAATATGCAACAGCTCACCAGCGGCATGTGTTGGGCACGCAAATTGTTCACAGGATTTGCAGTGTAAATATCGAAATTGATACGAGAACTGCGCTTCACACGCGCCGCTTCATTAATACGGTCAAACGGGCTCCGACCTCACGTGATGCGGCTGGATTATCATTCATAATGAGAGAAGCATCCCTCAGCACGACACCATAAATCCATCAGAATTAAGGATCCTATGAAATTAGCACTATTAACAAAGTTCTACCGTGTTCATCTGTTCATCCCTCTGAGAGGATAACAGAGCCAGTCGGACACATATGGATTATTAATGTGACCCGGCATACTGTCACATGAGTGGGGGTGGGAGCGGTTTTCGGGTCAAAACAATAATAAGAAAGTCAACGAGTGTGCACAGTTCCTTATTAACCGGTTGTGCTATAAAAGCGAATGACTCATCCAATCATGTGACGCAGCCTCCACCCCGTCCGAGTGATGAGAATTTGCAACCCTTGGCGCTAAGTGGAAATACGCATTTGGTATTTGATAAGAGTAGACCCTTGGCCAGAGATGGAATCAGGACGAATTTCCTGGGAATATGTTGGCTTGGATGATGGGGTGGCTGTGGCGTCCATGTGGGAGGATAATTTTTATTGACAATCCAGGCAGGAACTTCAAATGTTTGCACATGATCCCAAGCAAACATGAACACTGTCTCTTGATGAACTATTATTTTTCGGGGGGAAAGATCTGTAAGGGCGTGGAGTTTGAATAAATCGCAAGGGGATGTCCCCTATGACAATTGGAAACTAGGCAAAAGTTACTTTTCAATTTGTTCAATTTGTGCATAAGTGCTTTGGATGTTTGATTTGATTTCATGTTACTTCGATGAGACAATGGAAGTCGTTAAGGAATTGATGAAGGAATAGGATGAGCTCATATCACAGCTGGGAATGGGGATACGATTGTTTTCTTTGCTGATGTGGCAAAGTTATAATGGAAAGGGGGAGGGTGTACCTACCTAATGAGGGATGCAGGACTCATACCAAAATCCTAGTTCAAATTGTTTTGCATAGGGTTTTTGACTCGGTTTTTGATGGATTTTTGGGGACATTTTGTTGACGCACTTTTTGCACAGAGTTTAATCTTTTGTAGAGGCTTTTTCGATGTATTTTTTGACGCGATTTCTGCACTGAAAAAAAAAGTTACACCATATTCATGAAAAGTTCATCAATATAACGAAAAATTCATCAGCTTTAGTCCAGTGAACATTTTCATTGATATTATGAAGCGGATTTCATCAATATGACGAACGAAAAGGGAATTCATCATTCACCAACCTTGTTCATCAATATTATAAAAAATTCAACAATTTGATGAACCGAAATTCCGTTTTTACGCGCGTATTTTAGTTTTTTGCGCGTATTTTGTTTCTTTACGCGCGTATTTTAGTTTTTTCGTGCGTATTTTAATTTTTACGAGTGCGTTTTGGTTTTTACGTGCGTGCTTTAGTTTTTACGTGCGTATTTAGATTTTTACGCTCGCAGATCAGTTCTTACGCCCGTATTTTAGACTCAACACGCATATTTTAGTTTTTTCGCGCGTAATTTGGTTTTTATGCGCGTATTTTAATTTTTACGAGCGCATTTTGTTTTCTACGCGCGTGCCTTAGTTTTAACGCAGGTATTTAGATTTTTACGCACGGAGATTAGTTTTTACGCGCGTAGTTTAGTTCTTTCCATCGTGTTTCTGGACGCAGTTTTTTCGGTTTTTTAAACCATTTTTAAAGCGTTTTTTGACTAATTTTAGAAGATTTTTTGGACGCATTTTTGCTTTCATTTTACGGTAGTGTCTTGACTCTCTTATTTTGGTATTTTGACGTGTTTTGATGATTTATTGGATGCGTTTTCTGGATTGGTTTGACCGTTTTCAGAAGGCTTTCTTGGAAGAATATTACGACGAGTTGTTTCACGCTGTTTTGATTCTTTCTTGGATACGTAATTATTTTTTTAACGCACTTTTTGTGGCCCATTTTTTCGACTTAATTTTTGGATCCAATTTTCGACGCGTTTTTGAAGCGGTTTGAGCGTTTTATTGGCGAATTTTCAACGTGTTTTTTAATCGTTTTTGACTTGTTTTTTTATGCTTCTCCGGATGCGTTTTTTGGCGGAGCCTTTCAACATGCTTGTGACTCTTTTTGAAGCGTTTTTCTGGTTATTTTTTTAATTCTCTTTGCAGCGCTTTTCGACGCATGTTTCAACATACTTTAGCCTTCTTTGAACCATTTTTTTGATGCGTTTTTTAACGCACTTTTTGGCGCATTCTTCAACGAATTTTCTTCATTCATTTTTTAACTATTTTCTCGATCGTTTTTCGACGCAAGCGTTTTCAACACGGTTTGTTATGCTTTCTTGGACTAGTTTTTCGTTTTTGTGACATGTTTGCTTACTCTTTTTCGACTCATTTGTTTTTAAGATTTTTTGACAATTTTCTGACCAGTTTTCTATTTTTTTCGGAAGAGTTTTTCAGCGCTTTTTTTGTAAGGTTTTTGAATGGGTTTTTGACGCGATTTTCGAGTATTTTTGAAGTTTTCAACACGTTTTGTGCATTTTGATACTTTCTTGGACTAGTTTTTCATTTTTGAGACGCTTGTTTTTGACTCGTTTTCGACACATTTTTTTAAGTTTAATTTCTATTTCTTTGTGCTCGGTTTTCGTTACGTTTCTTGACTTGTTTTTGAAGCTTATTATGGTACATTTTTCGATGAGCCTTCGATCCGTTTTGAAACGCGCTTTTCAACATTAAATTTTTAAGCCGGTAAAGAGATGTCTTTCTGCTTTATTTTTTAATTGTTTCTAGAGCATTTTATGGCACATTTCTCGACAATTTTTCAACTTACTTTTGGGCGGGTTTTTGATTGTCTTTTCGGTGCGCTTTTTGGCTCGTTGTTTAAAGCTTTCTTTGGCGTATATTTTTGGCGTGTTTTATTAGGTACGTCTTCTTAAACTTCCTTTTATGGGTTTTTTTTGTTTTCACACGGAATACCTAATATGAACCTTAATTTAAATGACCCAACCTCCATGCAAATCTAATAAAAATGCAAGTCCTAGGGTAGAACTTACTTCAATTATAGCGTACCGCCGCACTTTGACAACTGTATAACCGCACTCTTCGTGATGTAAATCATTGCTCCTCCTCACCTATTTAAAAAATAAAACACCCAAGTACCGCACAGCTACAGTGTTCCAGCACCTGCCTTAATCTATTGTTCTCACCACACCCACACGTTCTCCCTCAACTGTAAGGGCCATAAACGAGTCCACACTAAAAGCAGTTGTAGTGCACTCCTGTGAAAGTAATTGCATAATTGCAGCCACCTCTGAGTGCATGTGTGGCATACGTGTGACAATGTTCCAAGTATGAATAATTAATTGTAAAACTTTGCAAAAGCACTGTTGGTAGTTGGTAGAAGGACAACTCAGACGAGGGTGTTTTACAGTACCTACTACGGTCGGTCCTTTCTATGTTCGAACTTTTTTGTGCGACTACTTCTTACCTGAATTATTCATGCCATACTTACCGAATCAACATAAACACAACACCAAGTCCCATACTGGCAATGGCACAGAAAAAAACAACCCGCTTCGAGGAAAATAGAAGAACATCAAATCATTGTCCAACTTGGTAGACTGAATAACCCGCACTGATATTGCTGCCAAAGAAGCACTCATTCTTCCATCAATCATCCAGCTTTACCCCATCAGAGATCAGACTGTGATGGTAAGTTTGATACCTTAGCGATGCTACTGTTGACGATGCTGCCTCTGGAAGGGGAATCGGGTTTCCAGTTTCTTTATGCCCAGCTATTCCTGCGAAGAAGTCGAATAATTACCGGTAAGCGAGTGGTAAGGCCTTTTGACATGATTGCTATATGGTCGCCAGCCAGTCACGGGCTTGTTGTCGAAGGTATTTCTCTGTTTTGCTATTTCTGCAGGAATTTTTCTTCAGTCCTACTGCATGCGGTATCTATCCTTAAAAAGGTATTCCTTTTTACAGAATAGTCCCTTGGGGCTATAACGTGGTGGATGATAGGTGTAGCTACCTACTTTGAAAAGCGGGAATTTGCTCTTACTAATCACAATATCTGCTCGCTGTGATTTACGGGAATACATCTACGGGTTGGTATGCATCTGCATTCCATAATGTGATATGACATGAGATGAGCCGGTTTCAATGTGAAAGAAACAAATTATCCTCCACTATCCCGTAAAGTGCTGGATTTGCATGAATGCATAGGTATTTCCCAACCAACACCACAAGCAGTCGCATCTTCAGTGCTTCTGGTTTCTGTTGGAGAGGATTCCAACTTTACCTTCTGGCATTCTGGAATCAAACTCTCTTCTCCGGGGTAATAAATCATTTTTATTGCAGTTGCCCGTGTTAAACCCGTTCAATTAGACACAGAGATTGCACCTTCCTATATAACACACACCAGAACTCTGTGCTCAGTTTCTTTTTATTGACAGCGGCGAGTCGGGCATTCGCGCGGCACTTCGGATAATTGTTCAGCAGCATTTAAAATGGAACGAAAGTAATTATCTGTGAATTGCAACGCTCCCCCATGCAACCGCACCAAAGACCAAGCCCTGAAGAAGATAAAGCGTTCATAGTGCGATCTGCGATGTTCTTGCCGCAATTTGTAACCTGTAAAATTGCGCAATTACTCCATGTCAGAGAAAATCACAAGTGAAGCTCGATTCATGAACGCCAACGCAGTGTCACTCGTACACGTATTTTATTTTAACACATTTTGATAGAATTAGAATCCCTATCCGTACAAGCGGAAAATTGAACTTTCTCCCTATTGGCGGCGGCGGTGTTGAAAGTGAATCATAAAACTGCGAATTGACAGACATTCTTCAAATGTGGCGCACAGATACAGTGTAATAAAACCAATTGTCACCATCAAACGTCAATTTGGAGGAAATTGTAAAATTGTGAAATTCACGCCGAAATACAGATACAGATACAGAACAGCGCTGCCTTGTTATTGTTGTTGTTTGCATAGGACTTTTTGTATAAAAAACATATCCGTTCGATAAAATATTGAAGGATATATTTATAGGCGATGAGTTGACAGTTTTGGTGTCATTCGGAATTTATGACAACGATGATGGGGCCGACATTTGGCATTCAAAAAAGGGGGAGCGAAAGAGGCGACTGTTTTGTTTATGCGAAAAGTTATTGGTTTCAATGAAAATTTGATGATGTTGATGTGTAAATATTTTTTTTTTTTTTTTGAAAGTCAGTGACGGAAGATTTGGCGCCCGCTTTAATGAGTCGGAAATATTAGATTGGATTGGGGTGGTCCTGGGCTGTTTGTTTTTGTTAATATTTCACAGGGGAACAACTATTTTTAATCGCATTTATTTTGCGTCGGTTGAAAGGAGCCGAAAAGCTTCTCCTTCCATAGATAGACGGATAGAAATTAATGAAATAAATAAATCTAAATAAAAATCTAAAAAAAATTATAAAAAAAATTCTAAAGAGTACAAGCCTTATAGAATGTATTGCGAAGAATTGAAAATGTAGAAGGCCCAATAGAAAGACTTAACAACTTCAAGTAGAACGGAGGGAAGTAAAAATGTCGCCACCGATATTGAAGGACTGAACTCTCATTCTCGGTCAGAGATAAAGGGGATGAGGCAGTTGCCAAAGGCAAATCAAGCATCAGGCCAGAGGCATCAGACATCAGCCTAAGTTGCAACACTTCATCATAGACCGGAAAATGCTGCTTGAAGTTAGCTTTTCCAGTGACAGAAGCTAAACTTCGGGCGAACACTCTCGTAAGCCCCTATCAAAAGAAAGCTCCAACAAATGCAGGTCAGACAATCAAAGACGATTACGAATGGTCGCTGAGGATTATTTAAAAAAAAAAGAATAAGCAAAAAATTGGAGACATAAATTAAATAAATTACGAGAAACGTCTTGCTAATACGGGACATCCCGATACCGTTGATACCCAAGACTACAGACTCATCATATAGCTGCAAAATAGGAGCAAGAATGTCGACAAAACTAAAGAGTTACAAAAAATGTAGGCAAACCCAATTTATCTTTAACATTCAGTCTCCAAGTAGCCCCAACTAAGAAAGGCAGGCACCATTCTTATAAAACTTACCGACAAATCTGAACATTTTAAAGCAAAAGAATCGGCTCTGCAGTTGAGGTAACAGCAGAGTTGCCATAAAAATGTTTGGACAAATCTGCAGTTATGACAAAAAAAAAAAAAAAAAAAACTGAGTTCATATTGCTGTGGAAAAATCTTACTTCACATTTTTTTTTATTATTATTTAAGTAACAATACTAACAAAAAAGAAAAAAGAACTGAATACGAAAATGAAACCATACAGCGAAAGTAACAGTGGCGTAGCGTGGGTTGGCGCCGCCCGGGGCAGACTCAATTTATGCCGCCCCCATAATTTTTTCACACATTAAAAACAAAAACAAAAACACCTTTGTAAACTTGGTAAGATTTCTGGAATGGAATAACGGTGCTTTTGAAATTTCGAAATATCTCGAAAACAAAAATTCATTTCTATGGTAATGTGGTCATTTCTACCTGAATAGAGGGCTCAGTTTTTGTCTATATTATCGTACGCTTACCATTATTTTGCAAAATTCATTCGGTTTTTCTTTGTTTGCCTTTAGTCGTTATATATTTCCTTTATTTTGAAATCCTGAATTTTAAATTCGGTTTAATTCCTTAAATTTTTCAATCATTGCGCGATTACTAACTGGCGTTTTTATCTTTCGTATTTTTTTGAAATGATTTTTGATCATTTCGCAAAAATCATTTGGCAATTTGCTGATGTTGTTGTCAAGTAATTTTTCAACGAAATATCGTTTCGACGTTTTACTATGTCCCAGATTGATCATTTCGCCACCACGACGAAACGTCAATTTTCCGAACCCATTATCGTTCAATAGATTTTTGAAAAGAATTTTTTTTTTTTAATTTGGTTTTTTTTTTAGTTTTCTAAGAAAATGAGATAGGTAACGGTTTTAACCAGAATAAGTGGTTACAGTAAAATTTATGTTTCCAAAATTATTGTGGCCTTAATTTTAAATTCGAATCACCGAAAACGCTAATTTTAAAAAATAGGCGCAGTGGCTTAGTGGTTAGTGTGTTGGACTACGAAGTGAGGGGTCCAGGTTTGAATCCCGCAAAAAACCCTAATTCCAACTTCACTGTGCCACCACTCGCGAACGTCTGACAAACATCCGAGAGTATAACTGTCTGTAAAGAGCTTCTCAATTAGCCGTTTGGAATCGGCATTTAATTTAAGATCCCTTCCATTCTTTCTAAAAATGAAAAAAACTCACACAAAACGAATGGTTGTGAGAAGCTAGACCTAGGGTCCATCCGACCTGTTGCGCCAACTACTTATTTATTTTATTATATCTCGAAAACACCAATTTTAAATTCGATAAAACTCTAAAAACCAAGTAATGCTTACATCCCGAACAATAACTTATAAGTAGTCAGTTTTCAGCTACATAGTTAGGCAATAGAATTATTCGTAATTTTAAAAAAAACTTCTCTAACGATTTTGATCAAAATACATATTAAAGATAATATAGGTATCTTAAATAAGATCCCCTACTTAGTTTTTGTCAAAAAAGTCGACTATGTCAATTTTTTTATTATTTCCGAAAAATTACTACCCAAAAGCCGATCTGTATATATTTTTTTAAAACTCCGCGCTTCCATTAAAAATGCAATAGCAGCTAGGCAAAACTTATGTTTTGCAAATTTTGCCCACTTTTTCTTCTTTTTTTTTCAACAATTTTGAATATAAATAAATATTTGGCTCAACAGGTCTGGAGGGACCCTAGGCCTAGCTTCTCACAACCATTCGCTTTGTGTGAGTTTCTCATTTTTGGAACGAATAGAAGGGATCTACAAGTTTATGCCGACTCCAAACGGCTAATTGAGAAGCTATTTCAAGATATTTATACTCTCGGATGTTTGTCAGACGTTCGCGAGAGGTAGCGCAGCGGAAAAAAACCCTAAGTCGGAATTGGGTTATTGTGGGACTCGAACCTGGGACCCCGCTTAGCAGTCCAACACACTAACCACTAAGCTACTGCGACTACATTTTGAGTATGCATCTTAAAATAATTCCAACCACTTGGATCGTTACACAATCAGAAAATCCCATTTCGTTTACACCCCCACACACGTCGTCGGGATATTCAGTTTATAACGTCTAGTGCAAATTCAAGAACTAATCTCTGAATTCTTAGATATACTCGTACATATATGTAAGGATATCGATCTATCACCAACACTACTTGCAATCAAAAAACAGAAACTACTACTACGCCTGTCAACTTGTAAACTGTAAGAGCTTATAAAATAGTACAGTAAGCGCTTATAGCTCTCTTACCAGAACTTACCAAAATGATATTAATAAATATAAAATTATTTATTTAAAAAAAAATTAACTGCCCCAAATTGCCGCCCCTAGCAAAGTGCCGCCCGGGGCCTGTGCCCCCCTTGCCCCCCCCTTGCTACGCCACTGGAAAGTAAATGTGCAAAATATGTTTAAATTTTTTTTTAAAAACCACAAAATTTATAATTGCGAATGCAGACAAAATCTGAAGCTCTGATTTTTGGTTTTAAAAGGTCTGCAGCTAGATTGAAAATCTGCTCTTATGGCAACGATGGCTATAAGGTAATAAATAAATAATTAAAAAACAAATACTCCTTTGAAGTGATTGTTTTGAATAGTTTTGAATTCTGACAGTCAATTCTCCGTATATAATTCCATTTGGAAAGACATTTCTGTTTTTCCCCTGTCAGGAAATGAACTTGCATTTCGATTTTTTCTCCAATTGACCAAGTGACTACCACTTGCGCCAACTTAGCGACGAGTACAAGCCCGACAACAGGCGATTAGAACGGAGGGGAAGACCTACCTCAGTGCGTTGTTGTTGCTACGAGGTGTTTATTTTGTCAATTGTCGTTCTCTCGGGCTTCTTCGCCTATTCGTCTCTTTTTCCCTCAAGCTGTGAGATTTCACAGAATCATACGAGTAGAGAGGCTATTGTTGGGAAGAATTCGTTGGCTTACTGCCATTTGTTTTTGTTAATTACTGAGTGGGGGAAGCGAGGAGTAACAACGATTCTCGCTTGTTTGGGATTCACCCTGACAATTTCTGTTGGGAAATTATGTCGAATTTCAGTTTATGAATTGTTGTTTTTTCGAGGGAATTATATACGGAGAATTGACTGTCAGAATTCAAAACTATTCAAAACAATCACTTCAAAGGAGTCTGATGATGAATTAGTGGTGTAGTTCGAAATAGCTATCATTCCAAAGTGACTGTGTTCTACAAGTTGTTGTCAAGAGTTCTTCCCTCGAAAAAACAACAATTCATAAACTGAAATTCGACATAATTTCCCAACAGAAATTGTCAGGGTGAATCCCAAACAAGCGAGAATCGTTGTTACTCCTCGCTTCCCCCACTCAGTAAAAACAAATAGTTAGCACAAAAGGTCCGTAGGGATGCCAGGCCTAGATCCTCAAAAAAATTGTTTTTCATTTTTGGGACGAATGGAGGGGACAGCGTGACCGTTGTGCGATTAAAGTTGCAATTTGGCACTTTTTCCGAGAACCTGGAACAATTTGTTGCTATTTTGGCCCCTTTTTTAGTTGGAAAAGGTGCTCCGAAAATTTTTCAAATAAAAGCCTTGAAAATACATCGCAGTTGCCTATCATTACGATTATAATATTTAGCGGGCCAATGCTTGTTAAATATGGTTAAATAATTTTAAATTTTAAGAATAGCTTCAGAAATGGCCCTTTTTTTCTCATTGTGCCTTTTTCTTGCGACTTTTCAGAACTCTGCAGCGGTCACACTGCCAGGGGATCTACAATTTTATACCGATTCTCAACGACAAATTGGGAAGCTCTTTCGGATGTTTATCAGACGTTAACGAGAGGTAACGCAGTGGGAAAAAACCTTAAAATGGAATCGGGGGATCGAACCTGGGATCCCTCGCTTAGTAGTGCAATTCTTAAAAGTGATAAAGAGCTGAAGCAAGACCACCATGTAGATAGCATTATTATGCTAGAGAGAAGCTTGAAGCTTTAGTAGTTACCTACAGAAGACAAAATGTTTACTTACAAGTTCAGGGAAGGCACAATGGACTCCTTAAGAAGCCGCAGTGCCAGAGCTCCTTGAAGGCTCTCCCGCAGTACAATCTAATCTAATCTAATCTCTAGACAAATAGCTTCCTACAGCTAGCAATGCCATTGAACCGGGGTTAGCAGAGCTCTCTAAGAAGCCGGAGTTCAAGGGGGTAGCTCTAAAAGAATGCCTTGTCAATGCTCATCCAAAACTAGCTCCCAGGATAGTGTATATTCGACTTAAAATTTAGTATAATAATTGCAGAGACAGGATCGGAGAATTTGCTTGATTGGTTTTAACAACTTTTGGAAGGCTTTCGAGAAGAAATCGAGCTTACAATTTTTTGTTTGAAGAGGTCATTTCTTGCTATGGTTCAGCTCTTTAAAGCAGTAAACACAAAGTCCTATATACATTATACACATAATAATCTGAACCTAAAAAAAATCACATGAAGTTGGCGGTGAAAGATGCTCACAGTCTAGCACAATTTGGACGTCTTGTTATTTTGCGTAGTAGGGCGTTCTTTACCTTAACCAACTTAGCGTGCGAAACTGGAGACAGCTGGCTAAAGATCGTGCTGGCTGGAGACGCGTGTTGGTTAAGGCCCATGTCTACCATGGACTGTAACGCCACCTTAAGTAAGTAAGTAAAGGCCGTTCTTGACACCGTAACTATTGTGGACTTATGCCGACTGTGAAAAACCATGGAACGAGATTAACGAACAGGATTAAGTTTGTATATCTGAGAGGTAGAATGTATACCCATCTCCATCTTTACAGATGGCTCAAAGTCAGAGAGAGGCAGCAGGCGTCTTCCCAAGAATCATACACCGACTGATAGGTCCCTGCAACCTTCTCTGGGGCTAAGATCTTAGCTTCGCACAATTGAACAATTCAATTGAACTGAGCAATACAAAATTACCTTTTACTTGGCCAGTCCAGCAGAACTTAAAGCTGTTCCAATCTTGTAAATTTAAAACATATAAATCAGACAGAAATGAACCATTTGATGGTTTTAATTTGTTTGGGTTCCTTAACACGTTTGTATGGAAATTTGCTCTAAATTTGCCCCATTGAGCCTATTAGCTGGCAGGCTGGTAAAATACCAACCTTTAACACAACTTACGGATTCAATAATAGCGCAACATCAAACTTGGGCAAAATGCATTTAAACCACACAAATGACATATGGCCCGCATTCTACATTTACAGGTCAAAGATCCGAAATTCCGAATCGGAGTACCTAATAGCCGACTGCTTCATCACTGGAATCATGACTTCAAGGTTAGACATCAACACGAAAGCATCCTGTAGAAGCTTTAGCGAGGTATCGTGAGTGGTACATCACAAAAGCCACTGTCCCGCCCTCAAAGAACGATGCTCCTCTTGCATGGCAGCACTTTTCTTCGACAGCTTGAACTATCGAGCAAGGATAACCCTACCAGGTAAAAGAGTTTAGCCAGGGAATACAAATGATTTGTAGTTTAGAGCACCCCAAGGCTGTCGTTTGAAAGCAACCTCGAAGAGAAGATTTAGGGTACAAAGTAGAACTAATTGGAATTTGCATGGTGTCGTGGGGAAAACAGAACATCGCTCCGAGCATAAAGTTGAGAATCTTTGAAGCTGTCATGAGGTCAGTTGGGTGTAAGGCGGGACAAGCAAAACTTGAGGAAGAATTCGGTGTTGACCAAGAGCCTATTACACCTCTGATTCTCCACTTGACGAGGTTATACAGAAATTAAAAAAAAACCTTCCCCGAAAAATGCAGATCATTATACTGAAAACCGCTCCCAAATCCGTTCATTTGTTCTCAAGATTAGCCCGTAGCTACACATAGACACCTACTGCAGACTTCCTTTCACACTACACCCAGTGGCTTGTGGCCGATCCATCAATTAGTCCTCCTTAAGACCACCATTGATCATCCGTCCTCTGATCAGCTACACCAAGATCACATGTATATGCAGTGCAATTAAAATGCAATCAATAATTCATCAAGGCGGCAGAATAATCCAAACCTTTCCCTTTCACAGATATCCCGCCTCAAATGCCTTCCCCCCCTTCGCACTATGTGAACCGATTCCAAACTACCTTCGAGTGAACAAACATTTACAAAATTATACTCACCCTTGATTTGATGGATCATCATCTGTATGATGAAAGGAACCGACTTACTTCGCTGGCAGCTACATTAACATTTATCAATCGCGTGTCTGCTAACTATCAAACCGGGAATAGGGAAATCAGACGCGGATCACCGCACAGGCTGACTGGAAATGCGAAGTGTTTGCTTATTGACGCGACGCGATAAGCTTTGATGTATACAAGTTACAAGTAAAGTCACCCCTGCGTTTGCTTAACCGATGTTTCTCTTAGGATACGACAGGGAACAGCTTACTTATAAATTTTGTAAGGAATAACTTCATTATTTAGGTGAAATGTGTGTGCGGTGTGCCAATTAGTGTTTACATCTCCAGGTGAGAAAGCACAAGCACAACAAAAGGGGGAGTGGGTAACCTGATACGGATGTGCGTGGCGCATAATTTTCTTGACGGAAGTTTCAAAGACATCCCGCACAAATGGGGTTTACTCGATGTCAGTTCAAAAGTTGGTTCCGGAACTCGGTTCAGGATATCCCCTTGATTAACATTGCGTGGTGGATACAAGCTTGAATGGAATGCGGCCTTTAAAGCATCTTCCCCAATGAAATTAGCAATAAATAAGGCGGCAATGACTGTCTGCATGGCTGGTTCCTCTTAAGACGACTGTCCTCCACAGGGCACCTTTGACATCGATGTTGTCAAAATGTTTGCTGTTTCTTGAATGGTCGTTCTGAACTTACTAGTCCGAAAGGACGCTGTCTCTATTTTTTTCATACCTGTAGGCTTCGTTTAGTATATTTTTTGGCAAAATATGGTTGGGCGACCTGCTTCGTTTCAGTGTCTTCAATGCGACCTTCATCTTAAAGGCGTTTAACGCATCGTCCTTCTTTCAATCATTCAGAATAATGACTGAATTCGGAATGAATTCGGTATAAAATTGTAGGTCCCTTCCAATCGTTCCAGCAATCAAAACCCACACAAAACGAATGGCTCTAAGAAGCCTATTATAGCTTGCTGCGCCATCTCCTTACTTTTTTATTTTACCTCGCTCGCTCTGATGGGTTTAAAAAAAAAAACCGCTTAGCCAGTCTCAGGTTGGCTAGATGCTTCTGAAAAGCTGGTCCTCTCCCTGAAGACTCCTGAGCAGAAGGCACATTGAAATCCCCGTTCGAAACACTGTTCACGCATTTTACTAACCGACCTTTTATCAGGTCGAACGCAGGAGTAGGACATTTCCTGACAAATATCTCCATGTTGACATTCCTTAAAGCCCCAAAACGGCACGTCATCCCGGTGACACCCTAAACTCTCCGACTAAAGCAAAAAGCTAGAGTCACAACTTTTCTCAACAAGTTTGGTTCACTTTACGATTACCATTACCAGTCAACCATCCTATTTCAAGCCTTAATCGCATAGTTATCCAGAAGTTTTAATAGATACCACTGGAACATAAAATTCATTAAAAAAAAAAAATTAATTACTTTCCCTACTTTCTCAATCACCGGCGAGCGACGACCGACGATACTCCAAAACCGATTACCGAGTAATTCCCTTAATCTCTAGACAGAAACTTTTCCTTCTCAGAGTCCATTTCGCATTCCTATATCCATCCCCCTTGAATGTTTTCGCGTTTTTGTTTCATAAGTACTTATCCCACACCCTTCCAGACAATCAAACTTGCAACAGCGATAAACTTCTTTAATTACTCGATAATATGATGGCGAGAGTGAGTCCCGGAACTTCGCCTTCAATTGAACCGTAATATTAAATTTTCCATTTGTTTTTCCCTTGTTCCCTCTGAAGCCTGCCCCCCAGCGGCAACAAAATGCAACAAAACTTATACAGCAAATAAATGTTGACAAAAAAAAAAAAAAACCCCATTGAAAGGATTTTTTTGTAAGCTCAGAGTGGAGGATAACAAAAAAGCTTTTCAGCAAATCCGGCAAAAAAAACTGTAAAAAACTATGCCACAAAATGGTTTAAGCGAGCAAACAAAAAATGAGTATTTCGAGGGGTGAAGACTGAAGACCCTGACGGTTGACAGGGTATGCATTACTTTGCGCCGCCATTGGATTTAAGTACTGTATAGATTTACTGGTGCATTGTTTACGGGTTTTGTGCGACATCACTCACCAGAGTGCCGGGTGAATAATTAATTGGAAAAAGTACTAAGCTGGTTGTGACCCTTTAATTAATTTTAATCAGTAACTGCGGGAGGTTTGCAGTGGGCTTATCTTTTAACTGAATCGATTGAAGTCGATTTCAAATTTAAATGGGTGCTTTATTTAAAATTTGAAGCTTGGTTATGTCTATAAAGGGCCATCAAGTTTTGTCTGTCCAAATGTTGGATGATGGAAAACGTTCCATCTTTTTATGCGGTCTTTGGTTCGCAGTGAGAGCCTTTTTCAACCACGGGGTCATACTTTCAACATTCGTTTAGATGGGTGACACGAATAAGGGGGCAGGTTCAAAATGCAAGCCATAGTTTTTTTCGACTTTGACTAGATGTGCCCTGAACTCAAGAACTCACTTTTACAACGCCGAAGTGTCAACTCAGTATCTACTCAGTCGAGACTTTCCTTACCTTAGGATAAACATCATCTGAAAACGGACATTTTAAATTCAAACACGCGACAGCTACCTCCTGTCGGACTTAATTAACCAGACATTAGAGCATCCCCAGTGTCATCATAATGATCAATCAATCATCACAAGTCATTTGCAGCCCAGCAAAGTAATGAGACGCAAATGCAACGCCAGAAACGCATCTAAATGCAGGCACAAATTTTGTCTTTCTTGAGCAGATACTACGATCTGACACAATTAGCCCCAACGTTGGATGTTTTTTTTTTTCGTCAGCGCTGGTTACGTAAGTCCGTTTTGTCGGATTTTGCTCGTCACGTTTTTATTTCTGTCATTTGGTATAGTTCCGTTTGAGGTGGAACTTCACAAAAAATGCATGCTCTTACAATTAACTTTAATTTGTAGGTGCGGCGGCCATTTTCTTTTATTAAGTCATTGACTCCGTCAATACTTTGTCCCCAGTTGGTGGCTAAAAATGTCAAAACTAAAGTAGATACGACCTTCTTACTCTTCCTCACGACATTTTAAGCTAACTAGTAGTTGGAAAGAGCTGTCATTCTACCCGAAGTACCTACGTGGTCTAACCTTTCACTTCACTGTGTCCAGCTGTCAGTTCAGTTTACTTCGCGTCAGTTCTGAAGCACCTACCTTTTCCTATGTGCAAACCTGCTTTTCTAATTCAATTTGAAATACCCTAACTAACCTATGCCTGCTACCCCCTTCAATCAGTGAAATTAATTCAAATGCTTAAAATTGGAAATTGAAAACATTTCAATAACTTTTCCGTTTTGCACTCAAATTTGGATGCCAAAACTTTTTGCGATCGCATACAAAAAAGGAAACGCATTCAACTTTTGCTAGGATTCCGCATTTTTTCGGGGCAAAATACGATTCTGATGTGTCCTTCATCAGCCAGCACCCAACTTGTTCCTAACATTTTCATTTCTCGCCCTCTCTCACGTTTACATTGAAATGTGCACTTGTGCATTTTCAATTTCCATTTGGCCCCCGACATCCATGGCGACGACCCCAAACCGATATTGATTCAAATTCCAAAATCCAAAGTTCGCAATAATCAAAACTCCCGCACCAAAAGAGAGGTTAGAGGCAGAGTGCGGCAACAAATTAACTCCGCTTGCCTTTAGGCTAATAAACTTGAAATGAAACGGAATAGGAGGGAAAAAGTTGACTAAATTAGTAGAGTGGCTGGCTGAAAGCTGAACTGAAAGGAAATGAAAACTACGAGTCGGGAGTCGGGACACACAAGAGGAGGACTGCAGTTGCCATTGATATGTTCTGTCAATGGAAATGGGGTTTGGCGAACAAAAAACATGCAGAAGAGGTTGTCTATATTTGGGGGGGGGGCTGCCATAGAGGATTTAAAACTGACGGTAATTGTGTTTCGAATTTAAATATCACAGAGAAAAGTAGGTAGTAGAGTTTCAACTGAAATTGGTCATAATATTCATAGAGTGTCATTCCAAAAACTTTAGAATTGCAACGAACCATCGAATTAAGTCAGTAAATCAAAAGCAAGCAGCACAGGTTAACCTACTTTCAATAACGAACAATATAGGTACCTACCTAGGTAACGATTTCGGATTTATAACTTCTAACATTTTGGGATCATTACATTAATCCCCAAGACTATGCAATAGAATTTCGGTTGCAAGATCGTTGCATCATTCAGAGCGCATCTTTTGTTGATCGCTTTTAAATTTATCGAGGCATACTACGAGGATTAAGACTTAACAAAAAAGTAAGGGTGCGTTGGCATCCGTGGCAGTCAAATATGAAAATATGTACCTACATTAAAAACAATTGACTACTAAGGGTTTAACATATTTCAACGGTGAAAATAGAAGCACCGGCTGAAACGAACGCAGCGACACTCAAGACGCAACACAACGCAGCACAATTTGTGTCTTATTTTGTGATTTTACTGTTGAGGTTCCTAACCTTAAACGTCATTTATTATTTTGATGCTGGGAACTCTTAAACACTTCCAATTCTAGTGAAATTCAAAACTGAACGAGTCCTGTCCTATGAATCCGTGAACAGGATGTACGAATGTGCACCTAAATTTATCATTTTACAGACGAAATAAAAACAAATTCCGGATGAGATGACAACTGGTGTATTTTAACTGCAATAAGCAGCGACACGGGTTTACTCTAAAGAGCGCAGTGAGTCCAAGTTTTGCGCTGCAGATTGTTTTTGCATAAGAAAACTAATTGCACTCAATGTAACTTATTTATCAAATTAATTAAAGTAAAATGTGTTTAACTTAAATTAGCTTTAGATATCAAGTTTTCTAAATCTGACAGCACTGACTGACGTGAGTTGTTTTAGTTTTCAATCGTCTAAGGTCTAAGCTATCAACAACAGTTCGGTTTGCGACAAATCGCGTTGAACTGTTTGACCAAAGACGAGTGCCAATAGAGTAGGTATTTCGCGAAGCCCTTTCCTTTCCCATATGAGCTATTTTTTTAGGTTTTAACGTCACGAAAAAAAGCATTTACATCAAATATTGGTTTAAACGTCAGAAAAAAACTTTTTCAATAGCATATTGGGCATATTTAAAAATCTAGTTATCTACGTCAGCCACATATGCGAATTCTCAACTTAGTACTCAGTCACGAATTTCTTGACTAGATTCGTCAGCTCCATATACACGTCAAATGAAACAGCTGTCCATAATGATCGATCTAAAGGCACCAAGTGACATCAAAATGGCTGTTTGACGACAACTTAACGTGGGGGGTGGTTTTTTGTTGTTTGGCTTTTTATGCATCTGTCATCAGAGTGAAAAATCTGTCAGAAAAATGTTTCCCTACGAAAACAAGTACAACAAGCCAACCTCAACTGATTGGATTCCATCAGTAAACAAATTTCTGACGGATGGAACAGTAAAGAAATGAAAATGAAACATTCAGTGGATTGATTCGGTTTTCTTTTGTGAAATTGACAGAGAAGTTGAAGTTGATTATTTTTCTAGTAACTTTATAATTCATAAGCAACATTTTAAGACCAAGATTGAGTTCAACCATTAAGTTTAAGTTGTCAAAAAAAAGCAAAAGAAAATGTTTACGGTTTGGATTTACGTATTGCTATAACTAGGGTCTCACTTGGTGCCTTAAGTCAATCGAAACTTAAATACATCATGTCAGAATGCTGTCAGACTTACTAAACTAGATTATATGTTAAAGTCCCTAATGTCTTTAGAAAATTTCAACTGTTAAAAAATTGATTGGCTATGCAAGACCGATAACAAATTATATCGCTGACAAATTTTTGACGTTATTTCTATTACTACTTGGGGTAGGAATTTTAAAATGTGCTCAGAGGGAAACAAAACACTGAATTTTAGTAGATTAAAAAAGGCGTTAATATTATTTTAAACTTGTAGTTTTGCAAACTTCCTATTTCAACACTCATGACAGAAAATAAGCCGAAGATAACTTTTTAGCAATTGACACACGAACTAAGTACTCAGTTGACGTTCAGCTTCAATAGAAGTTCAATAGAAGGGCCGGCCGTTGGATTGAAGATCTGTTTCAGGTTTCAGGAAAGCAAAGTAAAGTCAAGTGTAGACGAATCTTCTGCTCGCAATTACTGCGCTGTACTTGACACTTCCAGACTCACGCACTAGGTACTTCTCTCGCCCCAAGTAAAAGTGACATGACAGTTGACAGAATCATATTATCTATCTTTAAACTGCGATGTGTTTATGAATGTGCTAATAAATTGCTAACAGCGCTTTTTTTTTTGTATGGGAGCGGGATTTTGTGAGTCAATGCCCGCTAGATGAATGACATTTTACCATCTGCGCTGACGTTTAGCACTTTTTTTGTGAAATGTCAAATTTTTTTTTTTTTATATGGAGTTTGACAAGACGCTATTCATCTAACGGGCAGTGGAAGGTGGAACGTGTGCAATGAATCTAATTAAAAGTCAAGACAGATTACTATATATCAGTTTGTACCACGTTTATACAAATGTGACACAATGGTGACTGCAGGAGTTTTACTACGCATTCCTCTTCTTTACTAAAATAGATGTGTTGAATAAAACACGACTAGTGTCGAACAAGAGGACTGCCCACTTCAAGTACGAACTGTGTAATTTGCAGAATTCTCTTTTGAATGACGAATGATATTAAATGTGTGCTTTATGTCGTTTTCCATTGGGCAAAAAGAAGCGTCCGGGAGAGTCCGGATCTCCGGAATCAGAAAAAACGCTTCTCAAACCATTCCATTGGTGCAAAAAATACTCTTCTGGTGATTCTGTGAAGAGAATTTCGCTTCTCGATTTTAAGTCAGAATCCACTCAAGAAGCACTCACGCAAGTGTCATTTATGCATTTTATACAGATGACAGCTGCCGTAAATTATTTTTTGACATTTCACCAATCCTTTTGTGGATTCAATCAGAACCAGTTTTCTTGTTTCGGAATGAGTGGATCACCGAGTGAAACCAATGGGAAATGACATTTAACAGCGCAACTTTTTTACCTTGACATTTATCTATTTGAGGTTAAGTAGATGAGCGATTTTGTTTGTGCCTGATGGTTGTTACTAAAACGCTAAATCTCTTAAAATAGTCGCTCGAGTTATACAGAAAGTTCCTAAAGCTAAACTAAATTTGTAGTTAGACATTTAATTTTGACTAACAGAGGCGCAGACGCCATTCTGACAAGCAAAACTCGGTACAAAAATAATGTATAAACACCTTTTAACAATTCTACAATATTGATTATATCTTTATTTAATTGTATTATGTATAAAAATAATTAATGCATATTGATATCAAATTTTACAAATATAATAATAAAATTTTGTGATTAAATTTGTATGGCGCAAATAGGCTAAATTATGCGTGAACGTAAATTGACACAAACATGGAACTCAACGAATCAAATTCCATTCAAAACAAAAATTACCAAAAAAAAAAGTATTTTGTTCAGGGTTTGCCTATATAATATATCCAAATAAGTACAATTCCTTGTTTGTTTAAAAAAAAAAAAAATCAGAAAATCAAACAAACCCGAACAGAATTCCTTTTTTTTCCTTTCTCCTCCTCACGCCTGCTCTCCTTAGCAGCTGCGACACAATTTTATTCCCTCTACAATCGCTTATTGTCCAGCATTGCAATTAATTTCCACAAAACATTTTATTAATTATGTACCATTTATGCAAACAGAACTTTACGCCAAAAATAAAAAAACAAGAATATTCTACAAAAGTTTAACAATAAATAATAAATAAAATAAAAAAACATAATTTTGACAAAATTGCACAAACCAATAAATTAATATTTCACAAAGTTTGTTTCTTTCTTCACTTTGTTGAAAATGCACAAATAATTTTTACAAAATGACAATAAAAAATTGCAAGCCACTGATACTCATACGAAAAACCTAATGGCAAGAGGTTTGAAAACGAAATGAAAAATAAAACACTTTCACATGAGTGTATATAAGGAAACATACAAAAACACTACAAACTAAATAATTATTACGATTATTGTTATAAGAAAGAAAAATAATTATTAGCAATAGCATTTATATTAGTTACGTTAATATTAAAATGTATGTATAATAAATTGCAATATAAAATAAGATAATATATTATAAAAATTAGAAACAAACAATTAAGATTAATTAATGTATATATTTAATTAAAAACAATCTTGACTGGTCCCATCGGGAGCTGTTTCATGTAGTTCCAGGCATCGACACGGGTCATCTTCGCTGTGGACGCACCATTGATGAAAATAATTTCGTCGCCATTTTTGACCATTCCGGACTTTTGTGCAGCACCACCTACGGAGTTGGATATTTGTGTTAATGACGCCTTTGGTTATGTGATGATTTAGCTTACCCATGAAAACTTTTTTCACAATTAGTGGGCGGTTGCCCAATGGCGAGTCGAAGCCGCCCTCGATTGAGAAGCCAAGGCCACAGCTGTCTTTGACTATGTCCACAGACCTAGCACCGGAGCTTGTGTTTTCCTCTGAAAGTAAAGTAGTTAAAGGCCTAATTAGTAAAGGTTGTAATAAAGGATCGGACTTGTTTTACAAATTGACAACCGGATGGAGGTATTTTTGTTCGTTTCGGGAGAAAATTCTTCGTTAGATTTTCGGTTTCGTTTGCTGAGCTGGGTTTTAGAGGAGACGACTCAACGAGGAGAAAAGTCTCAATTCTACAATTCTTCTTCTATACATTCGCCTAAGCTTTCCCTAAACATTCGCATTTCATTCTTCCGCACGGGTTTTGACGAGTGGTAGCCGAATCTTCCATCGATATTGGTGCGATGTCAAGAACTTCCACGCGAGTACCTAAGCAAATCAGGAGAGGTTCGCATTTGCTTCGCCTAAAGTTCTCCGGAATTGAATTTCGTTCGCCAACGCATTCATCTGAGAATCCCAGGCGAAGTCTGTTTCGTGAAAAACGTTTGACGACGCAACGAATAAATGTGGAAAAACGCGCCGACATTCGCCCAAATTCAAGAAAAAGAGCAAAATGCGAGCATTCGGAAGAAGCTTATGCGAAGATATGCAAGAAGATTGTGCAAACATCAGACAAACACCTATAAAGCTGAGACCCGTCTTTCCCCCAATTTCAGGGTTTTTCAAAACCCTTTGCATAGAAAGGCAAAACCAAACTCACCTTGTGATCGAATCTCCGCTGCCAACATATTCCTCGTTTCGGCGGCACGTTCCAGCAACTCACTGGTGCTCAACTTGGACGCATCGCCACGTGACTGTTGTCTTCTTGTGCGAATCAGTGCGGCTGATGCAGTTTTAGTCTTTGTCGTAGTAACTTCAGGACTGGAGGTTACCACGATCGGCTGGGGACTTGTCGATGTGCTTTGCTGCTTTGGACTTGGATCCTCGTTCGACACGATGTCCAGATCTAGGTCAAGTGATCGCGACGCCTTGTGATAATTGCGTTTCCTCTCCAATTCAGCACTATCCACCGACGGTTTCTCGGTAAGGGAGGACAACGATCCTAGGGAGGATCGTTTTTTGGACAGCGGCTTGACAATCACCGACTCCGAGCGGGTGACAACCAAAACAACTTCAGGACGAGGTGTCTGTTCAACGAAAGATGAAATTAGAAAACCACCCTACACACCATGTGAAGATCGTGCTTACCTTCAAAACGGAGATCGATTCGCGATGCGTGAGACCGCGCATGCTCATACCATTCACGGCCAAAATGCGATCGCCCTTCTTCAGGCGTCCGTCCTTAGCTGCCGGTGTGTTGGCGAGGATTTTATGTATCTAAATGCAGATCGATTAGGGATAGGGAGAGTGATATTTAAAGTCGAGTAACTTACGGTAATCTCCTTGGCCTCGTAGTCCGATCCGCCGGCCAGTGTGATGCCAATACTGCTCTCGGGAGTCTCCCTTTGCAGGACGACAATAAACGCTTCGGGTGTTTTGAGCGAAGGATCTGCCTCCTCGATGATCAGTTGGATGTCTTGTGCAGTGATCAGGCTCTGATTGCTGCCAAGGGATGAAAAGCTGCCAAATTCAGTCGGTGTCTCCTGGTTCGAGGAGGTGAAGTTCTGTGTGCTGGACGAAATGCCCGACGATGACGATGCGATGGAGTCCAGCGATGAAAATCGCTCGTGGTAGTTGGTTTTCTCTTTGGGCGACGAGGACTTGCCAAACGAGGACGATGTCGTCGCAGCTGCTGCTTGAGTGTGGTGCGATCGCTGCTCGAACTTTTCACGAATCTCAGCTGTGGAACTCTTGCTTTTGTTAGCCGACAGAGTTGAGCTTTTGGGGGCGTCCGATGTGTCGGCTTTCTTCACAATCTCCACCTTGGCCTTGGCGGCCTCGACCTTCACCCAGTTGGCCATGTCTGTGGTGTCGGTGGACTTTTTGGCTGCCTTAGCAACTGGAGTCACAACCGGCGTGGATGTAGCTACCGTCGTCTTGGTGGAAGCTTTCTGGCTAGGATCACTCTTAAAGCTCGCCTTGCGTTCCTCGTCGATAAACATGGCATTGACTTTCGACGGCGATGAGTCCGACTTGCGGCTGCTGTCGTCGGTGTCGGAGGTCACTTCAACGTATGCCGCCACGTTGATCACTTTGTCGACCAAACTGTCGTCCTTGGAGGAGACCAGCTTGTAGTTGATCGGCGCCGTTGCGGGGATCGCCTTATTGGGCACAACCAGTGTCGACCGGGGCTTGGATTTGGGAGCCCGTCTCACTTCGTCCTCGTCGTAGCCATCGGTGCTGTCCTCATCCTCATAGCGACGGTTACGAACCAGAGCTGAGGAGTCGTCCCGTCCGCTGCGGCATTTCGCTGAGGCAAGGATGTTCTTGCGATTGCTGGCCGAGTCACCCGAACCGGACTTGAGGACGCGACGCGACATATCCACAGTTGGGGTACTGCCAACTGAACTGCAGCTCGCCTGCGATCCCGATCCAGAGGTCAGTGTGGATGCGGTGGAGCTCGCAATCGAGGTGTTCGTCTCCGAGCTGAGGGTGCGCGTGAGGGCGAACTTTTCCGGAACGACCGGCACACAGGGCGACATCGGCGGCGACGACACCTTCGAACTGAACACCGAGTCACTATCACTTTCTTCTTGCTGCGCCGCCTTACTGATCGACAGCGATGTCCTGGGAGGCTTGGCTGGCGGCAGCACCGGGCTCTCAATCTTCCTCGAGTGGCCGCTGCTCGAAAGTCGGTGGCTGCCGTTGTTGAAAATGCTCTTGTAATTATTGTTGGCCACAATATTCGCAGCGTTGTTGCTTGTAGTCACCGTTAGGGGTCGCAGCGCAGTGCTGCCTAGCTCTGTGCGCTTTGCGGGCTTCGGTGCTGCACCTGCAGCTGAATGAGAGAAGTCTGTACCGTTAAGTTTAATCTTTTCACTGTCCCTACTCTTTATTTCGGGCAAATCAAGGATGGGTTCAAGGTTGGATATTGGGATTTGGGATCGCTCGGGTATGACAAGGCCCCGCAGCTTGGACATGGAGCGACGCCGTTGCTCTAGAATGTTCGTAATAGCTGCCTTGCGGGTCGCCTCATCGGGGGCATATGGCTGCCCGGAGAAGCTAATGCGCCGCTCGAGATTGGGCACATGACGACGCGGCAGGGAGGCGTAGTTCTGATTGTATTCAGTGGTACTAGTGTTCAGGGCGTACATAGAGTCTGACAAGTTGTGTGCGTTTGTGCGTGTATAGTTCCGACTGTAGTCGTTAAGGTTTTCAACGCTCATCGCCCGCTTGGTCAGCGGAAGCGCTTGACCGTATCGACTGCCAGAGTCCAGCAGGTTCTCTGTGCTTAGATTGAGCGGCTTTGGCGATCGTGTGAAGCTCGAGCTGCTCGTACTTCGATCCTGATCGTCGTTGGAGAACATGGCGATCTTATCACGGACGCTCTTCTCCGACTTCTCATCCTTCCGCCAGTCGCTCAACTTGCGACCAGTGCTGAATGCTCGTTTGTAGTCGACGTTGTCGATGGGCGGTGTCGCCAGCGTTGTCGGAGTCTTCTGGGCGCGTGTCTCAAACACCGACTTCGCGGACACCGGCGGACTGGGTGGCACGGCCTCAATGTGCTTGTGTTTCTTGTCGCCCCTCTCGGGCCGCGTGTCATCCACATTGATCACCAAGTCTTGGCGGTAGACTTTTCTAGGAACTGTTGGCGGAGGAACTGACTTCGGCAATGGCGGCCTTTCGTCAGCGCCGCCGATCATCTTTTTCTGATCCTCTTGCACTGGAGGCGGCGTCACCGACGATGACGTCGATGAGGTCTGTGTTCGTGTTATGTGTTTCTCTGTGTATACTGTGCTACTACTGTTTGTGCCCGTCATTGTGGTGGTCGTGGTCATCGATGTGAGCAGGGTGGCTTTCATAAGATTTGCCGCCGGCATGATCAGTGGCTCGGAAAAGTTCGGCGGAAACTCATGGCCATCGGGTGGCAGGCGGGAATAGGTTGGCGGTGAACTCAGGGTCAGGTAGTCGTTCACAATCAAAGGTGGAGGAACTATCTGTATACTGTTGCTGTCCATTTTCATTATTTGTGGGGTGATGGGTTTATCAAGATCTGGAAAGGAAACACAAACAAACGGTTAGTTACAACACAGGGAAGGGTCACAGGTTCGAGTTACATTCTATCATTCCACACACGCACGCAGTCTTTATCTGATGGTGGTTGCTAATAAGTAAACACAGCAAACCCACTCACAATCACCAATTATACCTCGGGAAGAAATTTACGAGACGCGGCCCCAAAATCAACACCACACACCGAAATTAATCAGTGCAGCCGGCCGCGAGTGAGTGAATGCGCGTACTAGTATTCCCGCTGCAGTGAACCATAACAATTTAATTTCAGTGGACATATAGCTTGGAAATGCTAACGCGCCGACCACGCGTCGTACACTTAGTACATGTTTGTCACTTGGAAATTTCGTTGAAATCGGACTGAATCCAGCATGACTCAGTTGCAAATATTTCTGGATTACGCTGCGACAATTGACCAGATGACAAATGCGAACGGCACCGGGTCGGCACACACATGTGATTCACTTTTCTTTTTTTTTGAGACCAGACAACGCGATTCAGGTGAGCAATAAATTTGTTTACTCATAGTCATAACAATTACAATAAAACGAATCCGCTACATTTTTGTGGGGTAGTCAGCATGTATCTGCACTATCTTTGCGCTTGGATTTAGATGTGGTGCCCCACCCATTTAAGTCTCTATCATGTGGGTATAGCTCAGCACCACCAGGAAGTGGGTGGTGATTGATTGGACAATGTCTATGGGAATAGATATGAATTTGCGCCTAAGTGGTTACTGAAGTGTCTAAGTGGATGTGTCATAAGAAGGAATACGTCTTTTGCTACAGTTTGGGAACTAATATATATTTGGGGGCTTTTTCGATGAGAGGTTAGCATCCAAACTAAAGCTTAATGTGATCCTTATACTTTTAAAGTCCACACTAATTGTTGCCGTACCGATTACGATGGTAACTCAAAAGGGAATCTTATGAAATATAAACCCAATTAAAGGTGCATTTTCATAGGTGAATTTGTAGAAAGTATTTTATTGTCAAAAATGAGCTATTTGAGCTCATAAAGCTTGTCACTAATATATTTTACTTCCCACTCCATCCCTTCAAACTCATCCGAAAATTGTCCGGTGATTATTTTTCTCAAAACGTCCCAAGGGGTTGTTGTCAGCTTTTCAGAAGGTCTATGTTTCTTTTCTACACTAGGTCAGTCTTAGCTAATATCTGGTCTTCAACCTTATATTGTCTGGCGAATCTTTTTCTTAAAACGTCCCAAGGGGTTTTTGTCAGCTTTTCAGAAGGTCTATATTTCTTTTCTACACTAGTTCAGAGCCTTGGCTAATATCTGGTCTTCAACCTTTTTCCTATAGCAAATGGTTGGATGGTACTTTCGTTGACTTTGATGAAGCAGCAAGGATCCAGCACTGAGCTTGGGGGTAATATCTACCAATAGAATATGTGCACTTATTGATCTCGAATTCCTGGGTTGGTTTCATGATCTGTGAAGATTTGATCTTTTCCTGAGCTGTGATCAGGTTTCTTAAGCACATTTTAGTCATTTCCACAGTAAAGGAAACGTTGATTTAAAAAGTTTTTAGCGCTATTTAGATACACTCTTCGCTTTGAAGGGGCTTACGATGCTGGAGTCATATGTACTTTTATTAAGCTAAATTTATACAAATAAGTCAGTGGATTAATAGGTTATTTGCCGCTCCTTTGACAAGTCTGCCCGGTGAAAGCCGGTATCAGCATTAGGTTAATTTGGTTGAGCATCTACCTTGGCAAAGCAAAGCCAAATGGACAAATAATGCTCCATGAAACTATTCAGAGTGACCTGGTCCAAATCAGCCTGTAGATATGCAAGCTTTTTTGATAAAGACCCAGAAACTGGTAACTTCGGTCTATGTCTCGACTTTTTGTTTTAATTAGCTTTCTCTAAGCAGCCGCTCGCTGAAATTGAATGACTCTGACGTTTATGACGTTTCATGAACACAGCCTACCAAAAAGTTGTCAACATTTTATATTTACTTCTACTTAGGGCTCTAAATTAAGCTGCTTACAAGTCCCTTCTACTTGGTATCAGTAGGAGGGTTGTAATTTTAAGAGTGTACCTACTATACTTTGCTTCACTGAGGAAATTGTTTATTCAAGCCGCCTCGTTGTTGGCTAAATTTTGTCATCTGTTATGGTCGGATGAGCTGAAGTTTCGACTATCAGCGGCAAGGTTAAACGATTCATCTTCCATCCAAGACTTGACTCTGTCTGGTAAGAACGAAATTTATCTTGGACCTACACGACTTAGTTTCGATAAAGCGCTGCCTCGTTTGGTTTTGTCAGTCACTTAACTTGTTCGAACACCGAGGACCAGTGTTATCGAAGTTTCAATAGGCCTGGGATACAAAATGTCAAAACAGTTTCTGAGACGGCTGTGATATTCAATTGGCTTTAATTTATTTAATCAGCTGCCTAATTATGTTCAAAATACAACTATGTAGTTTAAGAACTTTTAAAAATTATGTAAGCTTCGTAAAACTTGAGTTTTATTCAAATAATGTAAAAATGTAACAAATAAAATCAATAAATAGCTTAATATTAATACAAATGGTAAATAAACAAAGAAAGCAATCAACAAATAATTGGCCTTTTAAGAATGCGGTTTCATTTGCATCTGGGATTTTGTAATTTTTTAAGTAGATCGAAATCACGATCTATAGAAAATCATTTCGTAAACCAGGTAAATTTTGCGACCTTACTGAAAGTTAAGACGCTCATTAACTTCATTTGGGGAAGAAAACTATGCCCCTACCACCTGGAAATAAGAAGAAGTTCCATAGTGGAATAGAAACCTCCCAGCCAGCGTTAGCCTCGGGAAGCTTTAGGGTGCTTTCGACTCCTTTTTGGCACTCCGAACTAAAGACTCATCGTATTGAAAATGAGTGAAATTGGACTGTTTTTTCAAACGTTTTACTGTAATTTGAGCATAAATTTGTGAAACCCCTTAAATAGTTCTAGTCCGTAAAGATCATTCACCTACATCTATACTTAATTATTAAGGTATTTTGTGCGTTTTGTCAATATTTTTGTAAAAATAACCTACATTCTGCGCTGAGTTAAGTTGAAAAGGTTTTGTACAGTGTTTTTCTTTAATCGGTACAAGGGTATAAAACATTAAGCCCGGGTGAAGTATAAAAAAATTTTAAGATGGGAATGGGACTCTTTTTTGGGCTTTTTCTGAAAATTTTCAGAGGTAACACTGTCCCAGTGATTTGTGATTTGTTTGATGAAAAAGCTGATAGCCACCTTATAGAACACCCCGGTCAAAGAACAGTTTCAGTCACAGCCCTAGCCGCTTCTGCAGGGGGAATTCACGGGCTTATTATATGTTTTTTTATTTTTATTATGTTTCTTTTATTTTTTTAAATAAAATTGAAAACGAAATAAGTTCTACAAAGAACCTACAACTCTGGTCTTTCAAGACACCCTCCCAACCTAACATTACCACCGAAGTGTTCACCTCGGACAAGACCCACCTTATGCAACCATCTGCGAAGGCATTCCACGACTTTGGCAACCACTGCCACTCCATATTCTACCTCGTACTCTAGATTTCGAGAAGTATTCCAATCAGACCACCATTGTCGGGTCTCTTTTTGTCTCATTACCTACATAAAAATAAAATAAAATTTCGAAACCCTTGAACTTATATACTTTCCATTTTTGCGGCTCTGTAATGTGGGTCCATTTATTATGGACAACCAATTAACGCGTGGCAATAAATTACAAGTTAATTAAACGCCATCCCATACAAAATGTATTCGATACTGCTTTCATAACCCTGTAAAGAATGATGGACTTCAATATCCACACAAAAAGTGGACGTGTTCTCCCTTTCATTTTTCGCAAAAACTTAATTTACAATTTAAATAATCTGAAATAAATCTTCACGCAAAATCCGACTGAAACAATTTGTTCATTAAGTTTTGTTTCTCTCTCTGTATCTGTATCTTTATGATTTAGAAACGAATCTAATTTCCGCATTTACATTGCCAAACATAAGCAAATACGACACACTCCTCCAAAGTACATCTCGAGCATCAATCATTGTAACAGATTGTCTTATTTTTCGATGATGATATTTTTTTTTATCTTCTCTGCTGTTTGTTGTTCTTTTTGGAATCGTGATATAATGATATATCTCGGTTGGTTATTTCCCTCAGCAAAAATAAAAAATAAAAAACAATTTCATTGGCATACCGCTGTGCCAAGATGATGGTATTATATCTCATTATACAAGACTCACAGAATTTGTTGTTTTGTTTAATTGTTGGACTGAATAAGCTGCGCCCAATGACTGATCACCGAGGAGTTCAAAAGCCTTCCAAAACAAAAGAAAAAAAAAAAAAAAAAACAGATGAAACCCACAAAATGAAATAGGTACTCTTATTTTTATCGACATCTTTTTGATTGCAATGTACAAAGCATAAGTATTATGCGAAAAGCTCCATTTAATTGGCAGAACCGAATGAAACGAAAATATGGAGAGCTAGCCAACAATAGGTCTAATTTCAAAAATTAATTGGAAATTTTTTTCTTTTATTTGGGTGTAGGTATATCGCTCCCCTTTTGAGGTGTGGAACTGTAGGTACAAAAATTGTGCTACACCTTGGAGTAAGTTTTTTCTTGATAATCCTCCTTAGACGTTAGGAATTTGTTGACTCTTTCGGACTTAAGGTATTAGGTCAATCTTGTGTTCTCTACTTTTTGCTCTATGGCAAAATAAAAAACAACCTAAACTTGCCAGTAACAGCGAAGTCAGCAACCTGATTCGATTTGCCATATGTTATTGGAGTATATTTTTAGCAAATACATGAACCAATCAGAGGAACAAAATAGATCCAATTCGAGCTGATAACACGCACTCAAGTCTCAACATGACCCAACTGAATTTTTATAATTTATAAACAGAACAAGTAGGTCCATAACTATTCGGGAGGTTCTAGTTTTTCGGACGAGTAGTTGGGACATCCCGCAAAAAACCAAATTCCAACCTAGGGTTTTTTCCACTGCGCCACCAATTCGCGAACGTCTGACAAAGGAACATCCGAGAGTATGTATAACTGTCTTGAAAGAGCTTCTCAATTGGCCGTTCGGAGTCGGCATAAAATTGTAGATCCCTTCCATTTGTCCCACAAAACGAATGGTTGAGAGAAGGTAGACCTAGGGTTCCTACGGATCTGTTGCGCCAACTATTTATTTGTTTATAAAAGTTATTTTTTATATTGTGACGTATCTATGAAGGGTTAGAGAGAAGTCAAGGTACATGTGGCGCAATCTTCAGTGCAATGCAACGTCACTTGTATGTTTTCTGTATTTGACTATGCGCCGTAAGAGAAGAAAGAAAAAGAAGAAATTTTAGTCTCGAATTTAAATTTACGTAAGCTCACAATTATTGCAAAAATTGGATGAAAAATATAGCCACTGTGAACTACTTATATTTAAAAATGTTTATTGTATGTATTTTCTTACAAAACAAAAGAAATAAGGCCCCAAAAACAAAATGAAATAAGGCCCCAAAAAAATTACACAGGAAACAACAACGATTTTTAATAGAATTTGGGGTGTTATTTCCTTTTTTGGGGCCTTATTTCCTGCAACACCCCCTGCTTGGGTTTACTGTTAGATTGCGGGGAGGGTGCGAGGTTGAGTATATAAAAAGTTCCTTTAATCTAAATTAGTTTAGGCAATATCAACAATATTAAATAAAAAGTAAAGGGTTTTTCAACAGGGACGCTACAAAAGTAGAGCGACAGGGACAGCAAACGACGCCGAATTTCTTGCCGCTCTTTTGACATTTCTCTTCAGTAAGGTTTGCCATTTCATGATGGAAAGATATACGAGTCAACAACGAGTCGAAATTATTAAAATTTACTACTGAAATTCGGAGTCAGTGGCCTCAACGTTAAGAGCGCTACGTCCAATTTATGGTCGTCATAATCGTCCTAGCAGATCAACAATTGAGCGTCTAGTGGAAAAATTTGAATCCACAGGCACAGTAGAAAATGTTCCCGTGCCAGTGAGACAAAGAAGTGCCCGTAGTGTTGAGAATATTGCTGCCGCTGAAGCTTCAGTTAAAGAAAGCCCAAATGTATCTCTCACACGTCGTTCTCAAGCGTTGGGCATCTCTGTGATGTCGTTGTGGTGAATTTTGCCAAATTTTGATCTTGTCCTACATCCTTACAAGATTAAATTGACGCAAGAACTGAAACCGCTTGACCACCAGAAGCATCGTATTTTCGTGAATTGGGGTGAGCAACAACTTGAAAATGATTCGGATTTTCATCGAAAAATCATCTTCAGCGATGAGGCTCATTTCTGGCTGAATGGCTTCGTCAGTAAACAAAATATGCGGTATTGGTCAGGCAGCAATCCACACGTACTCCATGAGTCATCATTGCATCCCGAAAAACTTACGGTTTGGTGTGGTTTATGGGCCGGCGGTGTCATTTGCCCGTACTTCTTCCGTGATGATCAAGACCTTTTTATACTGTGAATGGGAATCGCTTACCGTTCAATGATAACCGAATATTTTTGGCCCCAATTGGATGATATGGACCTGAAGGACATGTGGTTCCAACAGAACGGCGCCACAAGCCACACAGCGAATGTGACTATCAATTTATTGGAAACCAAGTTTGGAGAACGTGTTATCTCACGAAATGGTCCAGTCGCTTGGCCGCCTCGGTCGTGCGATTTGACGCCGTTAGACTATTTTCTGTGGGGCTACGTTAAGCTTATATGGTCTATACCAACAAGCCAGCGACGATTGATGAACTTCGTACGAATATCGAACTTGAAATTGCAGCAGAATCGGCCGATTTATGCTTGAAAACCGTCGAAAATTGGGTTCAGCGTCTGGACTTCTGCAAGCGTGCCCGTGGTGGCCATGCAAAAGAAATCGAGTTCCATACTTAATGGCATCGAACGTACTTTCACAGGAATAAAGAATTTTATTGATATCCAAAACCGTTTTTATTTTATTTAAAAAATGAAATTATTGAAAAACCCGATAGTTTTCATTATTTTTACAAATTTGGGGCCTTATTTCATTTTGTTTTTGGGGCCTTATTTCGCAGAGCCCTTAAATCTTTTGTTTTGTAAGAAAATTGTCGAGAAGGTGGTGTTATGGTATGGGGAGCTGTTAGCTACTATGGCACTGTTGAGCTTGAGTTCCAAACCTCAAAAATGAATGCATTGATTTATAAAGGAATTTTGGAAAGAAATTTCCCTAAATTTTCAGGCATTTTTGGACCCATAAACTGGACTTTTCAGCAGGACAACGCCCCCATTCACACGGCGCGCATAGTAAAAAATTGAAAAGAGTAGCAAAATGTACAATTGCTTCAATAGCCGCCGTACTCACCGGACCTGAACCTTATAGAAAACGTTTGCGAATGGTTAGTACGAAAAGTAAATGAGTCTGGCCCTCAGTTTGAGGACAGAGAATCCCTTATTGCAGCCATTAAATTGGCCTGGAGGGAAATTTCGCTGGACTACATAAAGAGGCTGTACGATTCCATGGCGGATCGAATTTACGAAACTAAAATTAACCAATAAAAAATATTTTAAGAAAAATTGAATCCCAATAACTTTTATTTCCAATTTCAATATTTGTGTCTATTCAGTCGACAAAAAAAAAAAAAACGGCACAAGGTTTCAAAAAAATGGACAACGTAGCTTAGAAAATGCTTGTGCTTATTCAGTTGAAGCGAATGGGTAAACATTTTTATTGGGAAGGCCCATTGCAAACATCATGGGATAGGATGATCGATAATGATTGCGACGAAATGCAAAATTGCTTCGTGAACTGTTCCCACGTGAACGCACATAATTCTCCCCACGATTTCATTCGTCAGTTGGTATGCTACGCATGTTTTTTATGTGTATATAATTCGCATCATATCAATTCCAACCATTTCCGCTTGTTGAACAGGTAATCTTCTTTATAAAAGGTACAAAAACGCAACCAACCAAAGAGAGAACCTTACTAAGTCCTACGACCGGAAGAAATTAGCAAAAGGGTATCATTTTCCACCTCACTCATGTCTCATGTGCAATGTGTATGCGTGGTTTAGCTCGCTTTGTAAGCTTCTTCAACCTGACTTCTTATTCTTTATAAATACCACTTTTTCATCGCCAGCCAGAGTCAGACTCAGAGTCACTATCACTACTCACAACTACGAGTATATCTACAAATTGAAAACAAACAAAGAGAGCTGCGAGATTGGATTAATGAAAGATTACGTATGTGTATGTATTTTATTTCTCATGCATTAATATTATGCTGTAACTGGATAGTGATAGTGTGGTGTTAGTGGTGGTGACTCCTCTGACTACGAGTCGAGTGGGTCTGCGAAAATCTGAAACAAAACAAGTTATTGCGCGCTGCAAATGTTTTATTAAATAATTTTATATTTACTTTTAATTTATGGTGGGTGATTACCCTCGTTTTGGGTGAAAAGGGTGATTAACCTTATCTTATCCGCATATCGGGATATAGACTTGAGTGAGGTGAATTCCCGAAGCCGTTTGCTTTTTATGATGGGCTATTTTAGCTAAGTGCTCGTTGAGCCGAGCTTGTGGGTTGATTTGCTCAGATTTGACAGTAGATTTTAGCAAAAAATTCATTTCGATACAGTCATCAAACTGTAGGTACCTAGCTTGAGTTAGGTCGACTGTATGTCAGAATCCGAACCAAACTCTTGTCAATGTAAGATCGGTCAAGGTCAAACTTTTCCCAACCATCACTTTCGAAAGCAAAAGAAAGTCGTTCTCGATCATTTGTTTATACGCAAGATCTTTTGTTAGAAAAGATTGTATTCGAAGAATTTAAATTTTAATCTGACAGCTTTGTGTCATTTTTCGTTTTTATTTATAACGCACGATGAATAATTTATGAGATTTACATTCTATTCGGCGTGGAATTGTTGTCATGGTGATAAATAAAGCGATCATGATGACAGCACGCTTTACGGTTATAATTATATACAGAAACCTCTCGGTGAATGAGCCCACAGATGTTATTTAAATATATTGAACGATTTTTAGGTTGATTGGGTATTTAAAACTTAAAAGTGACAATTTGGTCACCTTCTCATTGAAAGTTTCTACAAAGCTTTACTTGGATGAGCTCTCTCAAAATTTCCATTGGAATTATTTATGAGGTGGGTTTTGAAATTGAGGTAGGTGGATTTATTTCGGGAGACAGTAGTCGAAATATCATTGTGACAGTAGCTATTCACTACTGGAATGTAAGGAATTTGAAAGATGCCACAGAGGTTGCGTAGATGGTATGGAGGGTGTCAATATTCGGGGGCGAAGGGTTCGGAGCTTGAAACACCGTGAGGGGCTCGTTCTTTAAGGTCATAAGATGACTTAGACGAAAGCGGAGACTTTTTCTTAAATTCCTATATCAACTAGACGTCAGTAGTTAACGTCCTGAAATCTCTTGCAACTTCATTTTGGATTCGAAAAAAAAACTTGCATGCGTCAGGGTTATAAAATGAAAAATACTTTGGTGCACACTTCGTCAATTCGTCAAGTTACAGACCTATAGGGTAGGTAGGGTAAAGGTGTCCACAGTGGATCAGGGTACACAGTGAATAATTTGCTCTCATAATGCCGCTTTTTATTTTAAAATGTATCTTGAAATTAGAAAAGAACACATTTTGACTTCCCCTCGCAACAGACTATCAGTCTGCGCGATCACTTTTCCGAAGGTGGTTATTCTCATGACTTTGTGTTTTCTGCATATGTAAGTATTTTTTTTTTTCTGTTTTATTTTTGATCTTTTTAAAAGTGTGTGTATAGTAACTTCATTTGAGTTAAATATTTGTACTTTTACTTATATATACTTAATATTTTTTATCGATTTGTTTACTTTGGTGAAATGTCTTATAAATTATATAGGTACATGTTTTTGTGAAATGAGAACAGTGTACACAGTGAATCAGTTGAATATCGTACACAGTACACAGTACAAAAGTAACGTTTTGTAACAGTTTTACTGACTAGAAGTGATACGTTTTTTTTTTATTTATTTTTTTATTATACTTGAAGAGCTTTTATTTTCGTTTTTTCCCTTAATAATAAAATGAGTTAATAAATATATATGTGTTATGAAAAAAACTTATGTTTTTACTAAATAGACTGATTTTAAGTCCCTGTTCCACTGTGTACCATGCATTGATTCACTGTGTACACCCATTGTACACAGTGGATCATATGGGAAGGGTTTTTTTCCAAAAAAATTTCGCTATCTCAACATTAATAAAGCTTTAAAATTTTGTGCTTAAAATGAAGATAAAACATTGAAAAGGCTGTGAAAAAAATGTCATGCCTATACTATTATAAATGCGTGCTCCACGCCCCAAAAAGTAAAAAATGATCCACTGTTGACACCTTTACCCTATATAAAATTGAAAATTTTGGACAACGAAAATATTCAAAAATTGACCTTTTGCCATACACTTTTTGTCAAATATTTTTGAAGTTATAAGCTTGCAAAAAGGTCTCAAGTTTACATCGCACTGAATGGGATGCTCGTTCAACAGCGACAAAGGGCCGGAAAGGAACGCGACCTTGAGAGTTCAATGTAGTCCAGCTCAAAATGTGGCAGCTAACACGCTTCTTAGCTTTATTCTACTATTTACTGACATACCTATACGCTGCTTGCCGCGAAAAGATCCAACATTGGCATGGTAACCTTTTTAGCAAATATTCCGGAAATTGTTTCGCAGATGCAGGAAGACTGACTTGAGAGGTAATTGATCCCTATAGTCCCCTTAAGTGAGTGCGCAGAAAAAGTTAAGTTTCTGTTAAAAATTTCGAAATCAATATTCTAGTCCACATTATCTTTGACCTAAAATATGACAAGTTTTATACAATTGCTGTTTTCATGAACATTGAGGGTGAGTTTCACAACCCTGCCCCTCACAGAATGGGGTCTGTCTTGACAGGTAAAGGCCCGGAATTCACACGAATATAAGGGGCTTAAGAGCAGAGAAGTCACATCTGCAGCTGTTTTTTAGCCGATAGCTCACATTATTAAGAAGGGTCCGACTAAACTTGATAGCATCTTATGCGTTTCCATTCATTTAAGATGCGATTGAAGGAACTTCCATTGCTGCTTTAAAAGAGCCACCTCCCTAAGACTTCTTGCTGAAAGTACAGCCAAAAGCCCTCTATTCCACATATGAACGCCAGATCATTATTTTTAACGAAGGTCCTAAAAGAGCTGCCTTGAGAGCACTTCTAAATAGAATGCCGGGTCTTTTCAAAGGTGTAAGTTGGGCCAACTATTTCATCGGCGTCTTGTCGGAAATAGTTATTTACCGGCGCATGGATCAGTCTCTGTCTTAATGCTTGCTGCTGCTGTTGGAGAACTGAAACTTCACGGACTATAAACCGAGGAAATTTCCCTACAAGTTTACACTGACTGAAGCTAGATCTAACTAAAATCACAAGATAGTAGGGTGCGCCGAAAGTTTGCTGATTTAGTCTCTTGACCTATTGGAAATGGATCAGTTGATATCATAGGTAGCTTTTCGGCTAGTGTCATGTAGGTCTTTGTTTGGATTGAACACCAGATAAGACTATGGTAGACCTTGGAAAGCTTTGACACAACTGATGGTCTATAAGTGAATCTGCGGCATATGTCACAAGATCACCCATTTACCTTAAACCAAAAACTGCACTCTTGTCTGAGCAATGAATAGGGAATAGTCTCCCAACTTCGGGACGAAAAAGGTGACCGAACCTCCAGTTTAGAGAGCAAGTCGTAATTAGCATTAGCATTCATTAGCATACCGTAAGCCATGGCGATTAATTTGGCGGTTTCTGTCAAACACAAAACATGGATCGAAAAATATGTCAAGCTCCAAGGTTTTAGATACAGGCTCTTCACGGACCCGGAGCTCTATACGTAGGTCAGTAGCTGTCAATATTTGATACGAAAAAAAGAAAACGTGGTTATAGATGAAGGGCGCTGTAGACTAAATTGCTTTGTAAATAAGCAAGATTGTCATATCTGGAACGAAGCACGTCTTAGAGGGATGGAGAGCTTCCAGAAAACCTTACGTACGTTCGTTTTTGTGTGAGTTTTTCATTTTTGGAATGAACGGAAGGGATCTACAATTTTATGCCGACTCCAAACGGCTAATTGAGAGGCTCTTTCAAGACAGTTATACTCTCGGATGTTTGTCAGACGTTCCTGAGACGTTCCATTGGAAAAAAAACCCTAAGTTGGAATTTGGGTTTTTGCGGGATTCGAACCTCTACCCCTCGCTTAGTAGTCCGACACACTAACCACTAAGCCACTACGCAAACCATATGGGTGGACCTGGATCTTCTAAAATAAGTAAGTCGAAGTACTTTATAAACGGCGGAAGTTATAGTGAGGTTTTAACCGATTTTTTGTTCGCCTCGACAAGTTTTAAAATATTTTCTAACGCGTTTAACAGTGTCCCGAAAGGATTTAAAACACATATAGCTGCTGGTTCTTCTCGTAGGTTATTGTAAGTTATATTTAAAGTTATAAAGTACCCTATAAGGTTCAATGGTTTAGCTTCAGCCCTCACATGTCATGGATGACAAAAGTTCTCCTCTCTCCAAAATGGCTATCCACTTATTCAGCAATAATCCGCCTAATGAACCCTAACGCCTCGGCTGATCCAAATGCATTTTGTCATTGCTCCTTGGCACGCATCGCAAGGCAGATACTACCGCAAACCATTTCACTTCTTACCAAAAATTATGTGTCTCATTTTAAGCCGCACGTCATTTAACACGTATGGCGTGAAAGTTATAGCTGCCCTAACCCTATGACTTAATGCAGTCTCTCATCGAAACAAAAGCCAGCAACAAAACTTCCAAATGCATCAAATTACAACAACAACAACGAGGTGAACAACTCTGTTGTCAACTCGACAACTCATAACACCTCTAAAGATATATGTAGGATAAAAATGAAAGAGTCTTTACCTGCATCAACCATTCCATCGAAAAATTTGGAAAAATTACTTTTTGGCTTTAGAAATATGATTCTCGGTTCCATCGCCATTCGGGCGGGTTTCTGTGGTATCACTCGGTCGGCGTTGATTATGATGATGATGGCGGTAACGGCGTGAACTGCACTTTAAGATATGATCGCTCGCACACGGTATCGGTCGTTTTATTTCTTCTTTTATTTTTTTATTTTATTTTTAATTGTTCATCACTGTTGACGGTTTCATCATCAAATAAACAAATAAAATATTTTACACTAGCACACGCACAAAATGTCGGACGGATCTTTGTAAGATTTTTGTTTTTCCTATAAAAAGAGTAAGTTTTTAGATTTTGTTTTTGGGGGGACACACATTTTGTTCTTGTTCTTCTTTTTCTTTTTATTCTCTGAGGCGGGGAGGGAACCACACTTCATGTTTTTACTCGACAGCCGGAAGCCACTTTGATCCACCTCACATTTCTTGTACCGCAATGCTTAGGCAAACCGCACAAGGAAAGAGAAAAACTGTAACAATGCCACAAAGTCAAACGAAATTGCAACGCATCACGGAATGCACTATGCTTATGCACAATGCACACAACGCTCGTCGCTCTCTGTGGAAATGGGTTTAAGTTAAGCCAGAGCGACCGACTGGACTGCTCGAAGGAGACTGAATTAAGTGGATATTCGCCAGTCACACGAACGAAAAAAAAAAACACATAACTTGCACCCCGAAGTGAAATGAGAGTTTCCTCCTCCGAGTTAATGAATTTCCAGCTAAAACAAGGAACCACCTGTTGGGTTAATACTCCACCACAACCACTCGCACCGACCGACAGACCAGGCGAGCAAAGTAGGTAGGACCGTCCGAAGTCGGAGATGTGATGTTTCTGGTGGTGGTATGAGAATATCCGTAAAAGTTCAACGGAATGGAATTCATTCAACTTCGACGGCGGCAGTTTTTGTTTGGCATTTGGGGAGGGGAAATAACTTTAACTTTCTGGAAATTGGAACAATTACGCAGTGAACGCACTAATGCAAAGGGGTGTACGAGATATTTTGACAGTTTTTTTAATTCGAAGGTATATGCCGAAGGGGATTTTAAACGGAAAGTTGGTTGTCGTTATACGGGGCTTGAATGGAAACGCATGAAAGCGGTTATATTTATGAGACTACGGGTCAGCAGGTTAGTTCACAAATGAACTGCATTGGTTAAAATTGCCATCGCACTGGGATTGTAGTTTATGGTGGTCAGATCAAGTTGATCCCTTTTCATTCATCCGGATTGCGTTATTTAAGTATTTCGAAAATCCGTACCAAAAATGTGAACTTAATGAACTAACTAGTTCCGAATGGAATTGAAGTTCTAAAGCACCCGAAGATGAGATAGGAATAGATAGAAACTTCTGTTTTAACCAGTTTAACAGACCTTAGTCATCCGATTAAAGGAGGAACGCATTAAAGACAAAAAGGGTGAACTAATCGGTTCTAGGCAGATGCTTCGTAACCAAAACTAGATTTGATACATCTTTCAAGGATTTAAACAAAGCACTCTATGTCATAAAGTTCAAGTATTTTACGACCTACGGCACAGCAAGATTTAACTCACGCGAGAACAATGCAGAACTACACTGAACTAAGTGAACTGAAGACCCAAACTTGGTGAATAGGTCGATTTGGACTAAATAAAGACAGCTCTCAACTAGAAATAAAACAGAGAAGAAACGGGTGGACATCTTTTGCGAATATGAAGACTTTCAACGGCATAGAAGCCCAGTCTCAACAATTTTAGCTTTCTACCATAGTACACTGTACCTGGCTTTTAGAAAATGTCTATAGTGTTGCAATTTTTGAGGCCCCTCATAAAAAGGTTATGGGATTACGCATGCACATTTTGCATATGTCAATCCTAAAACTCTATATGGTGGAAGAGATTTACTTTTCGACAGAAATAGATCAGCCAAACTGCTTTCAGAAGGATCAAGAATGTTGCCCTGTTCCGAGAACTATAACTTCATTGAGACGAAAAACTACCAAAAGCATTTTTCCAAGAGCTGATTGCTAGAAAAAAAAAGATCGATAAACATCATATATTTAAGGTTTAAAACCATACATACTTAAACGGTTTTGAGGCAGCTGTATCGGAAAACAGTGATAGATTTTCATCATCACGTTTGCCTGCTGTCTCAGAAAACAATGATAGATTGCTTAAACTCACGAACAGCGTTTTCGACAACCACATCTGGTTCACCGGAAAAGCAATAATAGTTCGGTAGCCTTATCTTTAAGTTTAAGAACATAGAAAAGCCTCCATACAGGAGCTACCCACAAGACATGACGAACAATTCCAGTTCCAATGATCGTCCTAGCTTTAAAGCCAAAAATGTAAAAATAAGTCCCATATCTCTGTTCATCTTTGAGCCTGCTTCACACTAAATAAAGGTGTGTTTCTTGATTTTAGACACTCACTTGCACTATATGCTTACCAAGTATAAACTCGTAAGGCGACCTTTCCAAGCTATAAAGTAACTTTTCAAGACTCCGACGTATCTGAAAACTAATGTTCAAATTTGTCATGTGTCAATCGGAACACTCTTTATGGAAAAGATTCAATTTTCGACAGAAACCAATCCGACAAACTGCTTTCGGAAGGTTCAAGCTTTTTAAAAATGTGCTGCTTGGATTTTCATGGAAAAATCACACTCACTGTAGCAGATGTGATCAGGTCAATATCCATAGGGAATTTTTTGAGGGACATTTCAGAACATTATTGCCCCAAAAGATGGCGTTACTGTCTCTGTGTAATAACTTATTTAAAACAGAAGAAGCGAATCCTTGCAACTTGGACTTTCGTTAAAAAACAACCGTCAAAATTTAAAACGTATGCATAAATGCGGAGTCCCAGGGCTGATATCAAAGACTTGAATCCAATCTGAAGCAGACCAAAGCCTTGGCAAGGTCGCATTGTCAGCCAATATTTCAGTTAACTCCGAACTACTCATTCATCAGTAGTCCATCTATCCTAGACGCTACGGTTACTCGATAGTTAACGAAACTTTCAAATTTACAATTAGAAACTGACTGTGAATCATAAACTAAATTCAAATCTTCGATCGAAGACTAAATTTTACTGCATTTTTGAGCACGCGTATCATCCTTGCCACTTCCTTTCAGAAAGGGTGATTCGGCAAACCGCCAGAAACTCTATGAATTTTCTGCACAAGCATTTTTGACAAAAACTGGTTAACCGCTTTGAAAACGTCTCATCGGAATCGAGGTCTTCAGACTTAACACCCTTCCAATCTTTTCAACTGGAATATGTCAAGAGTTAAGTCTGGACAAGAGTTCAGTCTAGACTAACAAGTCGCCATCTACTACGAAGTTGGAGTAAGCTTCCCTCGTAAAATATACGACATCAATCCAAGCCTGCTCCTGACCGTAACTCGACAGACGGAAAGCTTCTTTAAGCAGGATGTGGGAATATACATACAATATACGAATATACTGCATTTGGACACTTAGAATTTCGATGATAAACTTAGTCACAAAGCAATTGGAGTCAAGGCTTTTGTTTTGTAAAAATTTAGCATAGCAAAACAACTCTGTTTAAGCGTCGAAGTATTTATGAGTTATTTAAGCAGCTGCTATCTTTTTTAAAGCAAGCTTTTTTTTGGAAGAACTTCTTAATAGTTCAATTGCGACTTTAGTGCTATGAGGACTGAATTGTATTATGTGAAGCAGGAAACACGTTGAAAAAAAAACATTTTTGCAAAGTCTCTTCGACAAATAAGCTCCCGAAATTGTGCTGCGTAAATTGGTGTATTTTTTTAACATGAATTCTATGGAACTCGGAGCTCCGAAAGGTTCGTTGGTAAAAATGAGTTCTCAGTTCCAAATAAAAAACCCACCAGGTAGTGCATCTTTTGTCGCTACAAATATGTGGACAACATGTGGAATATGCCATACTCCCAATCCAGAGCCGACACCAGCAAAACTGGCTAACAGAAAAAAAAAAAACAAAAAAAAAACTCCGACGCGCATATTTTTTGTTTGCACCAAATGTTTTTTGTTTTCTCTATCATATTGACTTTCGGAGACTGTGGCACATTTTTGCAAATAAATGATTAACCCAATAAAATGGCAAAAAAATAAAAGCCACACTTGGCAAATATTTAGAAACCCGTCCGCCACCTCATTCATTTTGACACAAACTAAAAGCAAAACTGGGTATCTACGCATTTCAATCAACTCAAGCAGCACTCATGTCACCTTGAACTTTGCATTTGAAATCACTTTTGTTATCTCTTAATTTATCAGATAAGAATACTCAACACGTAACATGATCAAAGTATCTATAGCACTCGTTTTGAAGTGCCTTTGTGTCGATATTTCAAAGCAAATGTGCTTAATCGATGAGTCAATTAAATTTTGCTTTTAAATCATTAATTAGTTGTTTGATGTCAAAAGTGTGCTATCAGAAGAGATCGCCTTTCAGTATGATGGCTATTTTTGCTGGCTTACACCATTATGCCAGTGAATAGGCTGAGGCTACTTGGGGTTGGTTTTTTGGTTCTTTTGGGTTGCTGCTTGCTGGTTCTGCCCTGGCGATTATTCGAAGGTGTTACAAAATAAATTCGGTTCGAAATTATCGAAATGAATGAGCGGATTTGGATCAACTGGAGTGTGGACTGTGGAGGGGGCAGTGTTTGTGAAGAAATTTGTCAAAGATATGGGCGAACTTAAGTGACTCATGTAAGTGTGTCATGCGACACTTGCAGTGTATGTGACGCATTTTGCAAAATTAACGAAATGAGTTTCTGCCCAGTCTGAACATCAATTAACTTGGTTGAAAGGTCATCAACAAATCGTTAAAGAACAACTTTTGCAAACCGGCATAAAAGTTATGCTCGATTTTATGACTAGTTGCAAGCGGGCTGAGTCAAGCCAAGGATTTTCGGCAATCATATTTCTAGACGATGTCTAATTTATAGAGGCATCCGAAGATCACAACCGAAGTCACGTCTCGAAGGTCATTGAGGGACTTTCCAAAAATCAAAATTTAGAATTTTGTGTTGAAGTCAACAGTTTCATCAGAGACGAAGACGACCGTTTTAACTAAATTTTGATAACCAACATATTTGCGTCCAAATTCTGACTTTGATGCATTCCAAGTGAAGTCTAGTTGCAAAAGAAAATCCTTTTCAAGAAAATTTCAGAGGAGTTAAGAAAGTAGGCGTCAAAATTCTGACTTTAATTTTGAGGAAAATTCAAAATTACTTGCGGTGGAAAGTCTATTTGAATGGCGTCGAGGAAACGACTGCTTTGACCAAATTTGTGTAACCAGAAAATTTGAATTAAAGTTAAAAAAGTAGGTATGCGTCAAGATTCTGACTTAAATTTTGGGGCGAATTCCAAGTCTAGTTGCAAAAATCTGTTTTAATGGCGTCGACGAAACGACTGCCTTGACCAAATTTGTGTAACCACAAAATTTGAATAGATGTTCAGAAAGTATGCGTCAAAATTCTGACATTAATTTAGAGGAAAATTTCAAATTACTTGCGGTGGAAAATCTATTTGAATGGCGTCGAGGAAACGACTGATTTGACCAAATTTGTGTAACCAGAAAATTTGAATTAAAGTTCAGAAAGTATGCGGTAAAATTCTGACTTAAATTTTGGGGCGAATTCCAAGTCTAGTTGCAAAAATCTGTTTTAATGGCATCGAGGAAACGACTGCCTTGACCAAATTTCGGTGACCATAAAATTTGAATTGAAGTCCAGAAGGTATGCGTCAAAATTCTGACTTCAATTTTGAGGCAAATTTCAAATAACTTGCGGTGGAAAATTTATTAGAATGGCGTCGAGGAAACGACTGTTTTGACCAAATTTGTGTAACCAGAAAATTTGAAATAAGGTTCAGAAATTAGGTATGCGTCAAAATGCTGACTTAAATTTTGGGGCAAATTCCAATTCTAGTTGCAAAAATCTGTTTCAATGGCATCGGCGAAACGACTGCCTTGACCAAATTTCGGTGACCAAAAAATTTGAATTGAAGTCCAGAAGGTATGCGTCAAAATTCTGACTTCAATTTTGAGGCAAATTCCAAATAACTTGCGGTGGAAAATTTATTTGAATGGCGTTGAGAAAACGACTGCTTTGACCAAATTTTTGTAACCAGAAAATTTGAAATAAGGTTCAGAAATTAGGTATGCGTCAAAATGCTGACTTAAATTTTGGGGCAAATTCCAATTCTAGTTGCAAAAATCTGTTTTAATGGTATCGAGGCAGCGACTGCCTTGACCAAATTTGTGTAACCAGAAAATTTTAATTAAAGTTCAGAAAGTATGCGGTAAAATTCTGACTTAAATTTTGAGGCAAATTTCAAGTCTAGTCGCAAAAATCTGTTTCAATGGCGTCGAGGAAACGACTGCCTTGACCAAATTTGTGTAACCACAAAATATGAATAGAAGTTCAGAAAGTATGCGTCAAAATTCTGACTTTAATTTTGAGGAAAATTTCAAATTACTTACGGTGGAAAATCTATTTGAATGGCGTCGAGGAAACGACTGCTTTGACCAAATTTGTGTAACCAGAAAATTTGAATTAAAGTTCAGAAAGTAGGTATGCGTCAAAGTTCTGACTTAAACATTTGAGGCAAATTCCAATTCTAGTTGCAAAAATCTGTTTAAATGGCGTCGAGGAAGCGACTGCTTTGACCAAATTTGTGTAACCAGAAAATTTTAATTAAAGTTCAGAAAGTATGCGATAAAATTCTGACTTAAATGTTGGGGCGAATTCCAAGTCTAGTTGCAAAAATCTGTTTCAATGGCATCGAGGAAACGACTGCCTTGACCAAATTTCGGTGACCATAAAATTTGAATTGAAGTCCAGAAGGTATGCGTCAAAATTCTGACTTCAATTTTGAGGCAAATTCCAAATAATTTGCGGTGGAAAATTTATTTGAATGGCGTCGAGGAAACGACTGTTTTGACCAAATTTGTGTGAACAACAAATTTGAATAGAAGTTCAGAAGGTATGCGTCAAAATTCAGTCTTAAATTTTGGGGAAAATTCAAGTTCTAGGATCGATTCCTTATCGATTAGACTTCTGACACTTTTCTTATTCCAGTTGAAAATCTATTTGAATTGCTCTATTAAAACGACTGCTTCGAGTGAATTTGTGTGGCCAGAAAATTTCAGAAAACGTGCATCAAAATTCTGCCACTCAGACAAATCCATGGAATTTCGAATTGGCTAATTGAATGCACACGTGTATACTGACAGGGACAGCGTTTTCGACTTTATTTTTGTAGCAGTCGATCATAAAAGTTCGAGTCGTATAAATTCTGATCCACTGTAAATAATCTTGGTACAGTTGAAAATCTGTTTCAATTGGCATACAAAGACGATGGATTTCAATGAGTTTTTGTGATCAGAAAATTTCGATATATGTTCAGAAAATCCACATCACAATTCCGACTTCAATTTTGGGAAGAAAATCCCAAATCTTGTTCCAGTTGTGAACATTTTTCAATCGATCTACAGGTATGTACCGCAAAATTTTTTGAGTTCGAACAAAATTTCGATACAAGTTCAGAAATTGTAAGTCACAATTCTGGCACTGGTCGAGTTCAAATATTTGAGTAAATAAATCAATGAAAGAAGCTATAGTCTGGAAATGCTGCGCCATTACGTGTGGATCAGAAAAATCGAGTTCTAAAAATTCTGACTCCAATTTTGATCCATCTTCTGATACTAAATTCTCATTTTCTTCAAATAAAATGCGATCTGTTGGTTCATAGCCTCACAAACTTCTAACAGTTACTGGTATAAGGCGATAACGTGGCCCGAATGTCTATACTGCACTTGTTTCTTCGCCGCAACTGTTATTCAATACTAATTCCATTTCTGACAGTGGAGGTCTTTTGTTTTTACTCTTCAATCTGGAGGTGATGTAAGAGTTAACATATTTCTTTTGTTTTATGCAGTTGTTGATCCGCAAAAAATTAAATCAAAGCAACCAAACACATAGCCAAATAGGAAACAACAAAAACAAAACAAGCTCCCCCCTCCGGTAAGCTCTTTAAAACCAAGTTAAAGAGGAATCAAAGTAATAAACTGTTCACATTCCACATAGGTAACTCTCCTCCAGAAAGTCAAAGTGCCTATCCATCCATATCCGTATGTAAATGTGTCTGTTTTTTTGTTTCTTTCATTCGCGCGAAAAGCAATAAAAAACAATAAAAAAATCTGCACCACTGACACAACCATCTACAAAGTGAGCGAGCGAGTGTATGCCGTATTCACGATCCAACTATGCTTGCCTACGAGTATTTGCTACTTAGGTAGGAGCTGCAGAGATTTGTGACCCCCATGAGAATAGAATGCGAAATAGTTTGGGAAGCAAATCTCCCAGCACATACCAAACCAAAACCAGAAGCCTACTCTCTCCGTTTATGGCGATTGGAATACGAAGTTGCATTCGTTATACGAATGTGCACCGATTCGAGGTGACAAATTTAGTTCACATTTACATTTAAGAACACCACAATATTATACTGATAGATACACCAAAACTCTATATAGATACAATTTTTTTTTTTGGATCAAATTTGGGTTACACTTTGTTTGAAAATGAGAATTTGCATTTGGCTGGCACTTGGCTCCCCTTCCCCGGCGCTCACTGAAACAATCTCGATCCGAAGAAACCCACAACAACAAAGAAATTCAAGAAACCCACGCTAGCTGCTACCGAGCGCTTTATTTGCCGATCTAAACACCCAACGCGATCGAGTGTGAACGTTCAACTGAATCACAGTTGAATTGGCCCGGCCAGAGTCATAACACAAGAGTGGATAGAGGAATGGGTATAGTATGGAACAGCTGTTTGTCAGAGTCAGAGTCAAAAGTAGCAACCATCAGCCATCACCAGGCAGTGTGCCCATATTCCAGTATTATGCTGAACAAGTATTTTGCGTCACAATAGCCCCAACTCCCCCCGAGACAGCTCCATCGGCCACGAAGTGCTATAGTGTAGCCAAATCTGATACCGATCGAACAAGTGAATTTTATTCGGGTTACGTTTGTGTCTGATGAATTTATTTACAACCGCACACAATATAGCGACAGCCGAGAGGTTGTTGCATACGCTAATATTCGGCGCAAAACATTTTTGAACGGGGCGTTTAATGATCATGCGACGACCATGCAGCAAGAGCGTTATGATCGCGCTCGACGATCGCGTTTTGGTTTTTTACTCGCGCTGAGTATCAGTATCCAATTGAATTTGATTGAGTGATCTATGGGCAATTTAGGGGTTTCCTAGGCAATTTGAACGACATCTTGGTGCATCTAAATGCGAATCTGATCGCAGTAGTGTGGGTTAGGGAATTTCAGATCCAGACCATATGATCGGCGAAGAGATTTTGATCGATTACGATCGCTGCGATGATCTACAACTACAACTTGCGGTAAAGACGAGACGAGACGTTTTGTGTGCAGGAGAAAGTGTATAGACGGTGATAAGTGGGGAAGTGGAGCAGTAATGAGAACTTTTTTGTTGCTTTCTTTGTTTTCATACGATTCGCATTTGAGGTCGATGCAAATTGAAATCAATTGTCTGTATAGATAAGCGGAGGCGGAAGGAGTATCTCTGTTTATGGTGCGGATTATATTTTGAAGCAAAAAGACACACATAAGCTCTGGTCTTTGAGATAAGATGGCGCCTTGCGTCAGAGGCATCAATTGCCGGCTGATAAGTGTCTAGGTGGCTATGGATGTTTTGCCTGATAGGGGCTGACCACTTGTCTGCAGACAGGGAAATTGAGTTCGTATTTTTCAACGAGCAAGGTTTTGAGGAGGAGTTTATCATAGCCACTTGATGAATGCTCATAGAAATTGTTACGAAGGTAAGTAGGAAGGATTTCGCGGCAGACTGGCGTGAAAGCAGTTTGTTTGGAAGTTTTAAGGGGATATGAGGAGCCTTTTGCGAAGATTCATGGACAACAACAACAATGATATAAAAGTAGTTTCTCAGGGTTCGGCCCTTGGACCTCTACAATTACACATGAAGGAGCTATTTGACTACATCTGTTGTTTGTTGATAATATCGCATGGGCAACACAAGAGTGAGTCCAACGCGGATGTTACAATACTGCCTGGCTATAGAACTGCTTCCCCTGAACACCGGGATAGTCTTTAAACTCATGCGGAGGATTGCGGATTTATCCACTGCCAAATATTCGTATTGGGAGTCAATCAAAAATTGAGGTTTAACCGAAAGGGATGAAGAAAACAACGATACAAGTAGAGTTCCTCAGGGGTCGGTCCTTGGACCTCTACTACAACACAGATTTATGAAGCTAACCGATTTCAACATGAAGTTATGATGATTGGTGTATATCACAAGGGTAATCTTCGTCAAGTAAATGCCCGAGCTAATATCCGCCACGGATGAAGCAGTAGCAAAGATCAAAAGTTGAGCTAAAGTCTGCCAGCCTATAGAACTGCCTATCCCTAAGACAGAAGTTGCCGTTCAAAACACTGTAAACTTGTGAACAAGCAAATATCGGCGTCCAGACCTTCAGATCTTTTTTTTCCATTCCTATGCGAGAAGATAGCATAAGAACGTGTCTTCTATTCTGAATGAAACCACTGCGCCCATATAAATGACAAATTAGACCTTTCTTTATCAGACCTATAAAGATATTGATCACATAGTAAGCCTATTATGTTCATTGATCACTACCTAATCGAACAAAGTAAACAATAGTTCTTCCCGTTTCCTTTTGTATAACTTTTTTAATGATCCGTTTATTACATCGTTCTTATCAAACGATGAGCTCAATGAGTACTAAAACCTACCCTCAATAAAAGTGCACTCTTTGAGGTTGATTAAATTTTTAGATACGTCTTATCTGAACCCATTCAAATATGATGGCGCGGAAGTCCCATATCAGGTGACCATTTGTTGGCTTTAAAAGCAATCCAAAACTGATTAAAATTGTAAGTCTCTTTACAAACGTATTTGTTCACCCAAAAGCGTAAACTTTCTGTAAGGAATTTCCCAGCAGGACATTCTCCATATAAAATAGTTCAATTTGTTGCGAATTCAGAACGAAGAATCGCTGGCGAATCATCAAAGCCAACGCGGAAGAACTAAGTGTAAGTATCAAAAGGAAGTATACAGAAATAGAATGCGAACTTCCATGAGTGAAAGGAGGCATTATGCGAACTTCAGATCAGGTATGGTATGAGAAACATGACTTAGAAATTTCGAATAGTCTGTAGGGATATTTTGAGCTGAAACAAAGACCGCTGTTAGCTTAGAACTCGAACCAGAAATATTTACAAGTACCCGTGCGTTTATAAAAATATTTCTTAAGGACCTGCCCTACAAGATAACTTTTTCCTTAGATTTCTTAGGATTGAAATCAAACTTGAATTGGTAGTCTTATTCATCAACGGTTGGGTGACCCAAAGCTTGATGGTTGTCACTTGGTCAGACTTTTAAAGGTATTTCTACGAACCTGCACAACTAATTCCAAACCTTATGACAAAGATTCCAGTCACGTTTCTTACTACAACACAAAATCCACGCGCGCATTTGCGACTCAATGTTGTTCCAATTTGTGTGAAATTCTTTCAACTCCACTAAATGGCTTGAAAATCAATTTCCATTGTGATACATATTTATATGAGCGGTATAAAAATAACAACACCATGTTCAGTCCAATGACGTAACAAGCATGGAATTTAAATCGAGACGCGGTTAATTGCGAGCTATAAGCTCTGGGAAAACCTACACAAGGCGGGACAGAGTGAAGTAACAAAAGTGCTGCTCATAAACTATTGCAAATTTGTATAATCCTCTTGTGAAGCCTGAGGGCGATTTATTAGATGGCCAAGCAAAAGACCGCGCGCGGTTGTGCAAATGCAAGACCAAGCCCACACAACATTAGAAATATCTATTGGACTAGTTATTTAATTTATTATTTTTTAACTGCCCAAACTTCACAAAAGACAGATAACACTTGAGCCTAAACAAATTAAATATGAAAATTGCAAGTTGTGATAGATACCTTAACCCATGAGGTCTTAAAATGCATGATAGAATTCCGTTGACATATAGCTTCCACAAGTATTCATTTCGCATTCTAGAAAGTAGCTCCTCAGGCATTCGCGCAGTGGGAACAAAAAACTGGGGGCTCAACCGGAGGTTCTTAAATAGTCCAGCAAATAAAAGACTGGTACTCCAAGTACAGCCTTGAAAGAAGTTTGACAAAGTTTGATCACATTGCAAACAAATTTTTATAATTCATGATTGTATTATACCTTAAGGTCGGAGGGTAAGGAAAAGGCTGGTCGGTCTCGGTCGTCGCTGCTTACTTAGGGGTGTATTTCGATTGGTCGGATTTTTTTTTAATAATTCAGAATTTTGTTCGCTTTGTTAGCGACTTACTGACCCTAACATGAAACTGAACCATAGGTTTACATGTTAAGCGATGTGACATACTGTAAAAGCTTTTAAAAGGCCTGGAAGATATAGAGTCTAAGGGGTAAGGACCCTTGATAGGTATCTATTTTATGAACCAGAAGGTCTGCAAAATTTTTAACTTTATAAATACGTCGGATGCATTGGTTCGGTATATAGATCTGGGTGGTTCTTAAGTGGAGAAGTTGGTCCGTAATTTTTTTCTATGATTTAAATAAGTTTTGTAGATGTCAGAATGTAATATTCATTACATTTGTGCAGAATGAACTAGATGTAAATCTTAAACTTGTGATTGTGGTACAAAGTTGTTAGTTTTGGAGCTCTATTGTCCACTAGCTGTGCCCGCAACTTCGTACACGGCGTAAGGCTGTGTACTTTCCAATTAAAGAGATTTGACCGTTTTCTCAACAGCATATTTGTTTAAAATCTAGCTAAAACAAAGCGGTGAACATTGTCAATGTGAAACAATAAATCAAACAAATCTATTTACCTAAAACACCAATTAAGAAAATTAAATTCAACAGCGTAAGTCCTAAAGTTCCACTTCCTTACTGTAGGCATCAACGTAGGTAATATCAAAACAACCACTAAAACAAAAGCCTGAACGAAAATTTGTATCTACACCAACAATAAGTAAATCAAACAACATAATTCACCTATATCGTCTTTACTTCTTGAATTCTTCAATTCTTTACTGTAGTCTGTAGGTATCAACGTAGGTATATAACAACCATTAAAACAAAAACCATGAACTCAGTTTCTATATACACCACCTCCAACATACATTCACCACCACACCACACGTCATCAGCCATCTGCGCATTTCCTCCGATCCGAAACACATTGTCGCTGTTTTTTGTTGTTGTTTTTTTTCATATGAACGTGCTTGTGCGATGTGCGCCACCAAACCACCCCCAAGCAGAACAACGATCAAGAACCGCGGCTGCTGACAATATTCGATTTCAGAAAATAAATTTATTTTTTTAATGTTAGATTTTAGGTTGTAGCTCAGCTTCTAGAGGACATAGAAAGCTGATTGATGGCTTGAAATATCTATAAAAGTGTTGGCTCTCCTAAGTATTTTGTTTTGTTTGCATTGATAAAGAATTATTTGAGTAATGGCGAGTTAAAGGCAGTAAAGTCGGAAAAAAAACACATTTTGGTCAAAAACGCTCCAAAAAATAGGAATGGCAATGAAAGGAATAGCCTATATGTTGCACAGAATCTTAAGAAACATTTCAAAAAAAGTTTCATCGAAATCTGTGCAGTAGTTCTCACGCCATTAGGTAACAGAAAAATTGCCAACAGTTTTATTATAAGTATAGATATTCGTCTCAAAGGATTTGCATTTAGAGCCCAGCTTACGCCGATTCCAGATAATCCTACAAATTTTGGCAGCACCTTCGATCTGTTTCTCACACCAGAGACTAGACAGCAGTCGGAGCTCGGGGGTCAAATTGATTCTCGAAATGAAGATTTGGTCGATAATTTTAGGAAAAAAAATGAAGACGCATCTTTTCAAAAAAAATCCAAGATATATTTAAATGGATGACCATCCTATACATTCAAAGGAATCCACACTCCTTCTTAGAGTCAGAGTCAATTTGGGATTACCATGGCGGGATAACTTGTCCACTTTCAAGAGATCGGCGTTGTCACTTCTCAACGTTAAGTTTCCTATATTTAGGGACTAAGATCGGTCCTCCTTGTTTTTAAAGTCGATACAGGTGTCGAATTGTGTCTACGTACCATATCACCAACATACATATAGCTGTCAAATCATCCTCTAGTTTTTTACTGAACATTTATTTGAACTTTTACGTTTTTAGAACGTTTAGTATGTTTTAATTTTGAATTATATTTATGTTCATATTTTTTGTTTTAAATTAAAATATGCTGACAGCGTAGGTATAAAAAGACACGCAGTTCTACTATATGGAGAACCTTAAATCAGCATTAAATGCTCAGAAGACATCACAGATCTGGTTTACAGATACCCTGACAGAAGTTCTGGAGGAACAAATTTATTCATCAAAAGACGGACAAGAAATGCACCTAAGTTCAATTGGCAACCCTAAAGACACCGTACTTTGTTAAAACTCACAACAGCGGGAACCTAGCACCCAGTGATGCCAACTCAGGCATGTAAAGCACATATTTTTGTGACATGTTTTCACAACCAATTCATACGAATAAATTTTGTAATTTGTAAATCTGGTACTTTGATCAAAGTCAGTTCACTAATTATCGCAACTGTGCGAGATGTTAATCAATTCTGACATTACGATAATAGACCAACTCAAAAAAGTGGGTCACAAAATTCTGTCAGTTCTGTCCGTCCTCCACAGGTCTAGAGCCTGCCTGGCTGCCCGGACTTCATTCAAACTTCGGATTTGGAGTTTTTATACAAAATTTGGACATATCTCGAAAACGGTCCATAACATTGCAACAAAAATTAAATTCTAAGGTAATACATGGTAATTTTTAACTTAATGGCAAACTCAGTTTGTTTCTGTATTATCGTAAAATCGATTTTTGAAAAAAGTAATTTTTTTTTAAATTTAATTTTCCTTAGTTTACCTGAAAACGGCAATAACGATTTTGACCAAATTTCAAACTAAGAGTAAAATTGATGTTCTTCAAATTATTGCGTCTTTAATATTCAATTTGAATCACCGAAAACGCTAATTTTAAAAACTGCTCATATCTAGAAAAACCCATTTTTGGGTTCGATAAAACTTTAAAAACCAAGTAATGCTTATATTTCCAATAATAACAACTCATAAACGGTTTTCAGCTATATAGTTAGCAAATAGTATTTTTCAAACTAAACATTGCAATATTTAGTACTGTTTTGTCTGGCAAATTTTACTAAAACCGCTCTAACGATTTTGATCAAAATACATACTAAAGATAATATTAGTATTCTGAATAAGATCTCGTACTTAGTTTTTCTCAGAAAATTCGAATAAATCCGTTTTTTAATTATTTTTCAAAAATGGCTACCCAAAATCCGATCTCTGTCTGTTTTTAGAGCTTCAACGTTTAAAAACTAAAACTGAATTTTATTTAACACTATGTATTCCTTTTTCAATATTACATGAACCGTTTCTTTTACCTAACATTGCTTCTCAGATCTTTACCTACATATCTAATAAAATAAGAAAACTACCAACAAAAGTTTTGACGAACGAGAAAGTTTTGTTCGACCCAGTCGTGCACTTTATTTTACGCAGGTACCTACTCATCAAATCCAAACCTTGAACTAGAGATCAAAAGGGGTTTTATTACCTTTCGATCGACCAACATTTTGTTGACAAATTTTAGCCACCTTGTAGGGTAGTTGCACTCTCTTTGTTAAATGAGGAATTTTTATCTTTTTTACTAAAAACGCATCATTTTTTTTTTTAAGAAGAAGGCATCATTTTTTTCGGGGTTAGGCATAAAAACTTCAATCGGGGTTGGCATCATTGCTGGCACCTCTGTCGAAATTTGAAAGTGTTATAGCTTCGCCTTCGTTGAGAAAATTTCAAGTAAACATAGTTGCAACTAGTTTTACTTTGTTTCAGTGTAAAGTGCTTAAAGCTCTTATCAACAATTCCCAACTAAAACTATTGTTAAGATAAAAAAAAAACTGCGATAACGTAGTGAGTAATAGTATGATGTAGGTACACTATGAATCATTCTATGGAAAAATCCGATACAATTTCTCGAATCTAATCGAACGAAATCAGTTCTTGTTGTGATAAGTCGTACAACTTTCGGCTCAGATATAGATTATAGATACAGATACAGGTATCTACACGTGATCAGCTTGATGAGTTCGTGTTTAAAATGTTCGACTCCATCAGACAAATATTTTTTTTTAATTAATTTCTGTTTTGGCCCCAAAAACACATTCCAATCGGGTGTTGCATACAACTTGCCACTCATATGTGTAGGTAGGTTAGGTAGACCAATTCGAAATTTAGCTGACCTTTGGAATAACAATTAACATCACCTAATCGCGCTACAGATAGATTTCCAAAGTAACTGCAATTTGGAAAGGCATTTTAATTGAATCCCAATTGGCCGCCGCCGCCGCCGCCGCGCACACAGGAAACAAGCTGTGAAAAATTAGTTGCCAACAATTGGCAACAAATCGCACGTATGGCGCAAAGTAACCCAATCACGCCCACTCGCTGCCAAAGGTGTGAATTGAATTTCACTAAAGTACATACAAATAGGAGCAATATAAATATAAACACGCAAATAAATTTAGCCCTTGTTAGAGGCGAAGTTAACCAGTGTTTTTGTATTCGGAATTTATACACAAATTGGAGTGGTACACCGTATACCCCACCTTGCTTTATGCATACAGGCTTTTGGTGTTTTTTTGTTTCCCCCTTCTTTTTTTTCGGTACAAAGCAATCGTGACCTTTACGAGTACAATTGCACTATCGCTCAGTTGCAATTCAGCAAAGTTGTCGAGACATTAAATTGACAACGAGTCGGGTGTGTACTCCACCTTTGAGAAAAGTCTAATTAGATACAGACTTGGTTGCTATCAACACTTCTTGGAGATATACCTTTTTTTTTTTTTCGGTAATTTGATCCTGACATTTGCTTCGATTAGCGGCGATACAATTATATTCGAAAATTGTATCGTGCCTTGTCATAACCACACCTTTCTGTTGTGCAAATAAATGGTTGAGCTTGTTGGGCAGACAACAGGTGGCTGGCAAGTTTCTTTCTCACAATCTATTTGTGCCAGTATAGAAAGGGATAGAGAACTGCGGTTGGAACTGCGATTGAGGATATACCCTTGAGGCATTTCAAGTCTTTCATTTGGTAGTTTATATAGACAGATTTCATCTACCCAACGATCAGTATGGGACAAGGGTGTGCGACAAACACAAATGGGTCGCACGAAACTTGCTTCTTGAGTGTATCACGAACGATTTTTTATGAAAATCCTCCCCTCGTTTAGGCTGACCGGACTTGCACACTTTTTGGGCTCCTCCTTAATCGTTGTGTCTTTTCAACGAATTTTTTTATTTACCAAGATGATCCCTGCCCTTTTAGGGGTAGAAACAGAACTACCATAGTAAGGTATACAAATTTAAGCTCAAAAACTGCAGCTTCAATCTTGGTGATGACGCCACTCTCAAAAACTAAGACACAAACTGAGGGCATTTTTCGTCAAACTTTCATTGAACTAGCAAGGTCCACATAAACCGATCTTTCTTCGTATTTAGTTGAAGATGTATACATGTTAGGATATAATAAAACTCTGTTGCATATTTCATGGAGTAGAGTGTCTTTCATAAGGCGGCAAGCTGTAGCTTCTCATATTTCCAAGTTTACACTGTGCGTTTATGTTTTACTGTCCCAAAGAAGCCACAGGAACTAAAGTTATTGACAACGCGACCGGCCAAATCCGATGGATACAAAAAGATTCAAGGAAGCTTCTCCGACTTAAAGGATCCAACATCTGAACAGTTGCTTATGTCCTCAACAAGCATTGCAGCTGAATCTAACATACACAGAAAGTGGGTGCAACTGCCACCATCATTATCTTCGGAAGATGCTGTTGGGGGACGAGAAATCCGTCACTCACTCTCTTGCTTTTTAGCTGTTTAATCAGCGATCTTGTGATCTTAGCAAAACCAGCAACGCTACAGTAGCAAATGGGTCCAACTTTCAAGCAGCCTGTGAGATGTTCAAGCGTCATTGCATCGCCATTCAGAAGTGACCCTGACTTGTCATTTCGACATTCTTTGACAAGGTTTTGAGATACCATTAAAGTGGAGGTAGATGAATGCTACTGTTTTCCAGAACATTTTCTGGCAAGTTCATTGATTCCGCCACTGGTATCTTCTGGTTTCCATACTGACTTCAAAGTATTAAGACTTCCAACCAAATGAAGGAGACTTGCGAGCTTATAAGTCAGTTTTATACTTGCTTTGCAATAGTAGGTACTTGTATTTTCAGAGTGAACGCGGCAGGAGGCATAGATCCATCGGACAAAGGACGTATAAGCACGGTTGGAATACCTTTGGGGTTAAGCCTCATTTATGTAGGTATATGTTTTTTCGAAGGACAGGGCTTTCATGTCTAGACCCTTGCAGCTTACTTTCGTTGATTTCCCAGGGATATTTAACTGACAACCTTTTAGGTTGGTGATATCATTTAGCATTGCCAGTTGTCCGATCAGTCAGCCTCCTCCTCCGTTTGAAAGGAACACCTTTCGTCTTGAGAGGTTTGATTTAAAGCGGATTCCCATAAACGGTACATTTATCGATCTTGTCCAAAGCTGCCTTCGCCAAACAGTGAGTATGGTCAGTTGCTGTAGACTGTAGTTACGTTTCCATTGGACAAGAACCCCTTATGGAGGCTTTAGGACCCAAATTCGTTATACATTCAGTGGCTTCGTCATTCAAACTCGACCATATTCAGTGGGCAGTGTGACAGATCACACCTTGAAAGATCGACGCGATAAAAAGACGCATTTGTCACAACCCATAGACGTGGTCCGTGGTCCATCAAAGATCAACAATGGTATCTGTCAAAGATGACACCCGGGCTCCCAAAATATATGACCTATTGATCATGTAAAAAATGATGTCAACTTGTTTGAGAGGCTGTCAATTCGCAGCAAACACCCTCCAACAATCTTTTGATTTTTCGCTCCAGATCAAAGTGCCTGGGCCTCAATATTCTCGACAAACGATCAAAGGCTGTTTCGCAATAGCTCATTCAGCGGAAGAGATTTATGTACTCATTCGCTCGCTGATAAATCAAAATTGATTACAGTCCTAGAGAATGGTGACGCCAGTCGACAATATGCAACCAAAGAGATGACATGGGCCATAGCTCGTCGGTAACACCAGCAAGCGAAATCAATAAATCAAAATTTAGGTCAAATTTCTTTCGAACAGAAGTGTAGCTTCGTATCTTTCACATCAGATGGCGGCGAGACTTATGAAAGTGAGCGCGCGCGCGAGTAAGAACACTCACTATAGCGCGCTCAAAGGGCATTGTGTGGCGGACTCGATTTTATTGAAGAAAATTATTCAAATGATTTCTATAAACGATCATGATTAATGACGGGTGCCGACGATGCGACGATCAAATGGCATAACAGTTGCGCGTGTGATTTTCGTGATCTTCCACCAAAAGACACCGGAGGAGGAAGTTTTTTCTGGAATTGAAATTGTAAAATAATGCAAAATCGTCACGCAATGTGGTCAGCAAACCGCCTGAAAAGAAACCACCAACAAAGATAAAGCCAACCAGATCTTCACGCTCACTTTTTTTGCACGCAGATATACCATACTCGCACAGAGTGTAGCATTTGCAACGAGGCTATTTTTATTCCGTGTGTGTCGTCGTGCCCGGAGAATTGATGTCGTCGTATTCAAATTGACAAGATAATGATAAGTTCGCCGAAGAAATGGGTTAACTTTCATTGCATGAGCACGATATTCTTGGCCGGTCTTGCTCTCCCCTTCATATGGGTAATGTGTCAAATTCGCATCTACACATCGAATCGACACATCGATAGACGAAAAGGTGAATGAATAAACCATAATTGGCCCCAACTAAGTGCCCAAGGGGACCGAACAGCAAGTGAAACTCAACTTCACCACACAATTCGCACAGTGATCTCATCAAGTGATCGATAATGAGCCGTAATGGTGGATAAGGCGGTCTCAACCCCCTTCCAGCCGTGTCCCGTGTGTCACTGCTTGACACTTTTGTACACACTCGAATGGGTCTCTCCGATGGTTTTTGACTCGATTTTTCCTGCATTCGAGCGAAGAGCGAAGAGTGTGGATAGTCGATCGGGCTAAACGCTAAAGAAGGTCGCTCGCGAATTTGAATAATAGTTGTGCGGAGTGCGGAGTGCGGGTGCACTTGTGGAATGTGAAACACAAATCTGGGATAGACCACAGACGCTGGAAAATCTGGAGTGCATTGACTTGGTTTGGTTATAGTCAAATAGAATTTGCACTGGGGAATACCAATACCAATAACAAATAACGGCGAAAATGTGTCGCAACCACACCCACGAAAAGTGTAAAAAGTCTTATGGAGTCCGTTTGGAGTTTGGTTGTTTTGGGTTATGGGTTTTTTTGGTGGCCGACTTACGAATGTAAGACTGATTTCTTCTTTCTTTTCTTCACGCACTAGGGAGTTTTCGTCAAAAACTGAAGCACTGTAGGGGCATCTAAGAGGTGGTGGGTGGTTTGACATTTAAAGGAGTCTGTCTGGCTTCGAAATTTTTACTTTAAGATCGATTTTTGATCGACGTCCAGATCAGAATTTGCCGAGCTTACATCCTAATAGAAACAGGAACTCAGTGACATACTAAAATGAGGGAAAAATCAGCTGTCAGCTGTCAAATTAGTTGCTGCAAGCCTCTAAAGGAGCAATCTTTATAATTATCAACCAGCTAGAGATCCGAATTGGAATTAAAAAACCGGCCAAGTGCGAATGTCACTCGCGCACCGAAGGTTCCGTACTTCTTTAGAGTTGGAAATTGCGAAGATTTTTCTGCAGATGAGGTAAACTACATGAAATATGAATGTAAGCGCAAGAGTAGAAAACACGCTCTAATGATCGAGAGTCTTTTTGTAGTGATTGACTGTTTTTTTTTTTTTGTAAATATCTTTTAAAATATCAACTTCTCGGCAAAACATTCTTCGGCACAAATATAGCTACGAAGATGATAGACAGCTTTTTGTGCGAATGAAAATATTTGTATTCCACAAATTACTTTTTACTCTAAAACCAGTCGATTTGTCGCTACCACTGGTATTTTCCGTTTAACTTGAGGTTATACCGGATGTTGTGTGCAAATCTCATCCTTCTACGTCAACTAGTTGCTGAGATAGACCTAGGTACAAAATTGGTCTAGTGGGTTCAGACAGACGGACAAAAGCGAAACTAATAAGGTTCCGATTTTTTTCCTTTTGGGTACGGGACCTTAAAAAAGTGATATAAATGGCAGAAAGCTTCAAGGTAGTTTTGCCAGTTGACCACGGCTTCAACCAACAATCCTCTAACTAGCGTCGTCCCTAAATAGCTGGGTTTAGTTACCCACATCAAGTTAATTGAATTCGCTCTTAAATTATGCCACTTAACCTACATCGACCTCTGTCTCTGATCCATTATCCCTCATTGGTGGATTTAAAAAATCATCAATGAATGACTTGTAACCTAGCTACCTCAAATCTTCCATTTTAAGCTTTTTGGTTTGGTCAACTGGTTTATGTATAGCCCGTAATATTCGTCAATAAATCTCCCTAAGCTACTGTGAAAAGCCTCCTCTTGGGAGGTTTATATTCGCCTTCCAAAATGTTCTTGCTTCTGCACCATACAGGGGAACAAACGTAATTATTTGGGTCTTGTATAACAGCTTGGGTCTTCGGGAGAGTTTTACGTCTCAGATGGCTTGTTAGGTCGAAGAAACAGTGATTGCCACACTTCCCTTGATCTCTGTACTCAAGGTGGCATTTTGCGAGGTTACTATGGAGCCTGACAAATTCCAATCTCAACTATAAATCTAAGCAGTTAACAATAGCAATATTCTTCGCAGTTATGACTTCCGGTAATTTTACAGGCGAGACTGACCTTTGTTAGAAGAACGGCGCAAAGTCTGTAACTACTTTAAGATTGTATCTATCCAATATTCATCGCGACAGCTTGAATAAGTAGCCGATATTGACAGTCTTTCTCGGTGACTAATTGTCGATAGAAGGTCTCGAATTTTCGGCAACAAGCTTGAATTCCAAGAAAAGAATCACAATTATGTACCACAATTCAATTTATTATTATGTTAAAAAAAAATTGTATTAATAATTGATTAACTGTGACTTAAATATTAAGTAGTAATATAAATAAGTAAGGGTCCTCGCAACTTTCAAATCAAAATTCATTTTCAACAAACCGTTTTGAATGAGGCACTCCTTTCATCAATTTCAATGTAACCGCTAGTCAGCTTAAGCTGGATTACTACCTAATAGTCCCAGAATTGTTATCCCTTCACTTGGATAGTGCTTCGCCTTGCAAATTCGATGAGAGTAACTACTTCAACAAACCTATTTGAAGGAGCCACTTCTTCCATCAATTTCAATGTAACCGCTCGTCAGCTTAAGCTGAATTACTCCCTAAAAGCACTAGGGTCGTTATTCCTTCACTTGGATAGTGCTTCGCCTTGCAAATTCGATGAGAGTAACTATACTTCAACAAAACCCTTTTGAATGACCCACTTCGCCACTTCTTCCATCAAATTCAATATAATCGCTCGTCAGCTTAAGCTGGATTACTCCCTAATAGTTCCAGAATCGTTTTTCCTTCACTTAGATACTGCTTCGCCCTGGAGTTCCGATGAGAGTAACTACTTCTCAAAATCTAGTCAATTGCTTTGACAAAGCAAAGACACAAACCATTTGATCAATTATAAATGACTGCCAGATGGCGCCACTTTATAGTGATTTGCAATATAGGTACTCGCACAGTGGACAATTTCTTTATTTTATTTTTAAAGACAGATCCAATTAAATTCGAAGTATTTTGTAAATGCATCCAGTAGAAAATATCTCCATAGCTCCATTAGCTCCACATCTACATAGCTCCGTTAGAAACAAAGTCCAAAAGCGATTGTGACATCAGAAAAAAAAAAACAAGCAACCCCAGAATGCCATACCTCCGGGATATCAAGTATTTCCAAGCCAGCCACTCACGGCCTGTGTTCACTGGTGATAATTGAAAGAAAGTACCACCTATTGGCGCAGAAAATTCAAGGAGTGGTCGCAATGCCATTTAAAGCCGACTTTAGGTACTAACCCGTATAATGCGTAACCCCCATGAATCAATCCATTGATATGCAACACACACACAAAACAAAGCAAAGCCTCCTCTACCTCTGAAAAGGAATATAGATTTTTATTTCTATTCTTTTTTGGTTGCTTATCTCGTTCACCTTGAAAACTAGAAACTACAAAAAACAAGACCCAGCCCCATACCAAATCCAAATGTATCGCGAAAACATGTCTCAAGCTTCGATATATAATTTACATCGCCATAATACGGGCGAACGAACTCTAAGTATTCGCACAGCAGCACCAGCGCCAGCATCACCTTTACAACAACTCTGAAACAGCATCTGGATCCATATAAAAACAAACACAAAGTATCTACAAGTAGATATGCGCGCCATGTCCAGTATTTTTCTTATTTTTTTATTTTTTCTTCCTTTTTACAAATACCACTTGCATTGGCATTACAATTTCATTTAGAATCTTGGCTATTTTTAAGCATCACGAAACGAGAGAATACACACGGGAGATTCAAACGACAAGCGAAAGGCAAAAGGCATATCCTATTAGAGAGCGGATGGGTCCTCGCTCGCTATAGGTACTGTACACGTAGGTGAGATTTACACAATGTTCTTTGGGGTCGTTCGCGCTATAAAAGCACAAGAATCTATAAAAATAAAGAGTAAGAAAAAATTCCCCAGAGTAATCATAAAAGGGACAACAACGACGACGACACGGACCTCGTCGTATAGATACGTATGGTCGACTCGTGCCAGACACGCAACATGTACACAATCGTAGATTGTGAATGCCATGCCAGCATGCACACTGCACATTGCACAGAAAATTGTTTGCCCTTTTTATTGGCCGATTCATCGAACTAGGAGATCTATTTATAGGGCTGTGCGATAGGGAACAAGTTGCAACCAAAAGGGGAACAAATTCCTAATTCAGCAAGAGCCCACCGATGCGAGAGGTATGACAGTTCCTTTATTTGCTGTTGGAGATGTTTAGATTCAGGTCTAAGAATACAATTTATTTTAGCTGCATTAAGGCCTAGATTGAAGCTTAAGAAGCTTGCTCCTCGCAAGACTCACTTTCTTTAAAACAAATAAAATAGAAAGATGGCGCAACAGGTCCGTATATAGGTACCCTAGACCTAGCTTTTCACAAGTAGCCATTTTGGGTGCAGTGAAATAACTTCACGGGCATAACTTCATATGGAAAGTAACTTCACATCGGGTGGAAAATAATTTCACTAATTTTATGTGAAGTGGGAAATAATTTCACTTTTTTATGTGAAATTATTTCCCACTTCACATAAAATAAGTGAAAGTGCGATTTGGACCTCCAATTTTAGGTGCAGGGAAATAAATTCACGGACATAACTTCACATCGGAAGCAACTTCACATTGAGTGGAAATAATTTCACTTATTTTATGTGAAGTGGGAAATAATTTTACTTATTTTATGTGAAGTGGGAAATAATTTCACTTATTTCATGTGAAGTGGGAAATAATTTCACTTATTTTATGTAAAGTGGGAAATAATTTCACTTATTTCATGTGAAGTGGGAAATACTTTCACTTATTTTATGTGAAGTGGGAAATAATTTCACTTATTTTATGTGAAGTGGGAAATAATTTCCCTTATTTTATGTGAAGTGGGAAACAATTTCACTTATTTTATGTGAAGTGGGAAATAATTTCACTTATTTAATGTGAAGTGGGAAATAATTTCACTTATTTTATGTGAAGTGGGAAACAATTTCACTTATTTTATGTGAAGTGGGAAATAATTTCACTTATTTCATGTGAAGTGGGAAACAATTTCACTTATTTTATGTGAAGTGGGCTTTAAAAATATTGAAGATCAAAGCTTTTTGCTTATCGGGGAACGAACCTGACACACTTACCACCTCCGGTTGAGCCACCGAAAAGTACAAATTACATTGAAGGAACTGCACCACAATCGCCGATATAAATTGGGATTCAAAAAATATCCAACACAAGTAGGTAAGGTCCTCAGGTTCCTCTTATTCCAATGTCTCCTTCGAATACCAGTGGCCAAGCAAATACACCTGCCACTCCTCTGCGACCACCACATTTATATAAGTCCAGTCAAGTGGTTGCTCAAGATCTCAATATCAAGATACGAACAACATTGTCAACGATGTAGAGAAAACAAATTGGAAACTCCTCGAGTTCAAAACGAGACAGGACCGCACCCCAGTCACTCTTTTTCAGTGGGGTTTGCATTTCTATTGAGATACAAATTTGAATACAAGTACACATTCTTCGAATTCAATTATCTCTGATGACGAATGGAATGGTCTCCTCTGCCCCAGCCCCAGTGGTTAGTATAACAATTCTGTGCCGCAATATAATCTGAGGCTGAACTGACTCTGAATAGATACGCAATCTGCATTCAAAACGTTTATGCTATTGAACAGAAATTAACCGTAAGCTCACTCACAGAATAATAGAGAGAGAGAAGAACCGTAAGATTCCATCAAATCGAATTTTGATTGATCTTCTTCCATATAGACCCAACATGTGTGTCTGTTGTGTGTAAAGAACTTAACGTCATTCCAAGTCATTGACGACAGATAAATGACCGCGCGCATCTAGCGATAGAGATGCATCAAGCATTCATTGCGATAGGAACTCTTTTTTGAACTCTCACAAACAAACAATACCGAGTGACCTTTCAATAGAATTTCCCCTTTCGAAATTCTCTCAGTTTTAATGACTGCAGAACGGAGTAAGATGCGACAGACGAACAAGGAAAAGACTGCGACCATTTGGTAAGGTACGCGGTGAATGCACCGATAGATGCATTCAAATGAGGAGAGGCGTCAATCACGTGCATTACTTTATCGGACGACAAAAGGCTGAAAGGTAATCGAAGTTCAAACGGTGGGTGAACTCGTATGGCCCGCTGAGTTCACACGAGTTCGGATATATATGATATTTTTGGACTTTTATTGTCGCGTTGGGGTGTCGTATATCGTATATGGGAGGTCATTGGGGGGAGCCCGCATTTTTGTTTTTTTTGTAATTTGTGTCAGTTGATGGCACTTATCGACATCGATATTTAAATTGATTTTTTTACGCGAACTTTAGGGCGTTTTACTTTGGTGATGTCATTATAGAGAGAGACGTCTTCGGGTATTTTTTTTTAGAATTTGCTTAAACCAACATGGAATACAATGTTCCAGTTGCAAATAGCGTCCGTTTTCACCACTAAAAGAAACAGTAAAAGTATGCCACCGCACTGAGCTTATAGAAGCGAAAAACAAAAAACGGTCCTTTTCCCTATTTATTAACTTAGGGTCACCCGCGAATGGCGATGGGCCCGCTTTCGTGCGTGGTCTTTTGTGACGATCTCACAACTCCTCTCAACCTAACCTAACTTAGGGCCAGATAGGCTACCTGAGGCGTTATACTGAGTGTATTTTGTCGAAGGAAGATCTGATGCAAATTTGGAGCTGCACCCTACTATCCGGATGACTATTAGAGAGCTTTAGACAAGTTAGGTCTAGACAAAGATCCAGAGATATGAACACCTTCGAAATTGTCTCTAATAATACCTTGGTGGGGTAACGAGGGCTAAAAAGTGAGAAGACATTGTCATCTAAGACGAAGAGAATAAGCCAAAAGAAAACTCTATAGCAATCTTCTGGCCCAGAGGGTCGTACCAGGCTTAAATGAGTTGCAATCGACTGCCGTCTCAACCCTCTTAATATAAATTGGAAGGATTTATGCGCAGAGCTCGTCAACCTGTCAAATGAGCCTTGTGATGAAGATGGAAAACGTTCTTTTGACACATGGAGGGCTTGCTTCTATTCGTGTGCTAGGATTGAAAAAGCTGCAAGACAACTTCGCAGTTGACAAAGTGGATTACCATGCAGATGTTATGTACCTACCGGAAGAAGGGTTCATTTTCGTCACTTCAAAGGGTTCTTTTCTCACGATAGTTATCGGTTTGGAAAGTGAGAAGACTCTAACGTCTTTGGAAACATCAAATGCGACTGAGCTTGTTTATAAAATCATTGTCTCTTTGGACTGGAACGATAACTGAACATCTGAACCTGAGGTGCCCTGTCAGATGAAATTGACAAGCTTCTGCTTATTGTAAGAAGCTTCAACAAAATATCGGCGGTCGTCATCATTCCCGGTATAACCAGTAGTAATACAGTGCACAAAAGGCGGATGAAGACATCCTCGGTGCTTGGTTGCTTCGAGAGGAAGATTCTTCGTAAAATTGTCCCCTCTGTGTTGACAGGCTTTGGAGGACGGGATTCAATGACGAACTACACAATATGCAAAACGACATGATGTAGTAGAAAATTGAACATCGGTCGTACAAGATGGCTGGGCTAATTAGAGACGATGGAATCGAATACTTCGGCCCATAGAGTCTTTTACTGCAAGCACACCGGTTCGCTTTCAAAAAGGGATTGACCTTTGTCAGATATAGCCAACAACAGCTCAAGATGCATGTGGAATTTCGAATATGTTAACCAGCCTTTAAGATGGTGCTGAAGGTGCTTGGTATATATCTAACAAAAGCTTTGCAAATGAAGACATGGCTCTTAGTTTCCTCTAAAAGCCTTGGGTTGTAAAAGGGCAACAGTATGATGACAGAAAATTCAGCTTTGGCCAGGCAGATTTCAGCTCAAAAACGGATTTATAAATCAGCACAAAATATGCGAAGACTTCTCATATCAAGCCTTTATAACTAGGGTTCAGTTTAACTTGAACTACCTCGATGTAGAAGTCTTCAGGATATCAGGTGCGCTTCAGTTTATTTGATCAGTTGATTCTCACAAAACGATCAGTTGCAGTTGCTGCACATGAATTTCATTAGACAAGCGGTTTTTGACGCTACAATCTTGTCTTCATTTCCCCACCAGGCTGTTGAAGATTACCACGTGCCAAGGGAAGCTTTTAAAATTGGATCTTTTGACAGTTTTTCTCTATAACATGGACCTCATCTGTATGGTGGACAAAGGGCACCCAAAAGACTGACTTAAACAGGTTCAAAAAGGGTGTATTATGACTAGCCCTACGAACCTACCGTGCAGCTACCAAAAAATCTACATTCGGACTACCATCCCTTCACACAAAGGGAGTTTTTTTAAACGTTAATTTTTCGCGTTTGCAACACTCTTTTCCAGTGACAAACAATTTGACAGTTGACAGCTTACTGGTGCTCACTTTGGTCTGCCATTTTACTACTGCCGTTCCATGTCGAATACCTTCCGAAACTTCACAACCTATTTCTGCTTAATCTGCCCATTAGGTTAGAATTCAAATAACTATAATGAGCATCTTGACCACATATACATAAAAAAAACTAAAAACAACTTTCCGTAGTAGATTTAGATGCGATCGGCTCTACAAAACCAAACCGGCTTTACCTATACCATTTCCAAAGCCTTATTAGTCCACTCGGTTTGAAGATTTATTAGTTCCTACTTGCGTTTATGGTTTGTTACGATAGTTGCCAGTATCGCGACACTGCTTAACCTGCTATCTATGTATATCTGACACCAAATGCACCACGCTATCTGATGTATATACGGTGAAGATTGGTGAGCATAGATACTAAAATTGACAGGCAATGGTCAAGCAGTTGGGGCTGGTTTCTCGCCTGCACTGTGGAGCCAAAATGATTAATGCGACAATGAGTCCGAGTATCTATCTATATAGCGGCTGGGGAGAACATTATCCTAACGGAATACTTTTCTTTTTCTTTTCTGCTGTAGAAAATTCATTAATAAACGCACTTTGGTTGGGGTAACAAATGTCAAATGACACCTGAATTATTATGCTTAACGCAGATGTTGCATAATCAGCTTCTGGTGTGGGTATAAATGTATCCTGACACTTTGTGCACCTATTTTGATGTATTAAAAGCGGGTTTTGAGTTGTTGGATCGATTTGTTGTTCTCGATAATAACGTAGGCACGTGATAAAGACGAATGAAATATTCAAAAGTTGGTTAGCGACATTTTCGTTGAAACTTTATTTAAAATATTTCTGAAGACTCCAAGAAGGTTTACGGCTGTGACTGTATACTTAATCCGGCTCGAAGGACCAAATGTAACGACATATATTTTTACTGCATGAAACAAAGAAACCAAAGATATCTTAAGAAAAGGCGAGAACGTTCACAACGTTATAAAAGAATCGATGTGCGTAGCCTTCAATTATCCACTTCGCAACAGTGACACTCATTGCCACGCCTACTTTTTGGGGGCTTTTTTTCTGACTTTGCACTGCCTTTTCTTTGAAGTTACTCAAATAATTCTTAATCAGTATAAACAAAAAACGAAAGAAAGAAAAATGTTTAACTGAGCCAAGAAAAGCCTCAAAAACTAGCTATCACTCAGCTTTTTGCTCTATCTAAAAGCTGAGCTACATTCAGCGTTGCCATAAGTAAAGATTTGCTGGCATTTTTCAGATTTTAAACCTAGCTCCAGACTTTTAACAAGCAGATATCTGCGCATCAGATTTTGTCTGCAATCGCAATCATATATTATTTTTTTTTTTCGTATTTAGTTCTTTTTTTGTTTTATTTTTGTCATAATTTCAGATTTGTAAAAATATTTTTGAGTGCAGAACCAAAATCAACTCCGCATCTTTGACTATAGTTTCAAAATTGATTTTAAGAGATACTGGGAACACCTAGAAACATGCAGAGTAGCTAAGATAATATTAGAGACACCAACTAAAAAATTGGCAAAAATAGCGTTAAACTCTGGAAGAGCGCAAGAAAGAATGATGGTGGGACTTACTTCAAGACACATTAACCTTAATAAGCACGCAAATAGAATCGTCATTTCAGAAACATCGATATGCCCAAACTACCAGGAGGAGGAGGAAGATATAGAACACTTCCTCTGCCACTGTCCAGCTACAGCGAGGCTACGTAAAAAAATTCTGGGAGCACACTTGATACCAGACCTTACATGCCTCAGAAATGTGGAACTAAGCGACATCATGGAGTTCTCCAAGCGAACAAAAAGATTCGCTGAAAATACAAGTCCTACATACAGTGGCTACCCATAATTTAAGCAACCCCCTACCCCCCATATCCTTTCACACATCCTAACAAAAACTTTTTCCAACAGTTCACAGAATAAGAGGGGACCACAACGGGCCCATCAGCGGCCTCAGTGAAGAGCGAAAAACTCACCCTCACCAACCAACCATCGTTTCAAATTCGCATAGACTTCTTCCATATGCTCGCATTTTGTTCTTCCGCGTTGATTTCGGCGAATCAGCGGCGATTCTTCTCCAAGCATTCACCGTGACGCTAATTATTTCATTGTACACATCGATTTTGAAATAGGGGAGCCTTCGTGGGGCTCTGGCTATGCAGCCTCTTGGAAAGGATCCTGTTGTGCCTTTTTTGTACACATGATTCGCCTGGAATTCCCAGTTGAACTCGCACGGAAAAGATATCTTCTTCAAGGGATTCTTAAGCGAAACGAATGCGAATCACCTGATTTGGTGGGTTACAAAAGGTTGCCCGACATTTTAGGCATCGCGCGAGGTGACACTCACTACCTTTTGTATTAACCAAAATTGAGCGCCATTTTTATTTTGTCTCTCATCCATGGTTGTTGCATAGTTTTAGGGCGTTTACGAATCACATCTAGCGAAAAATTCTCCTTGTGATATGCGATTCCCTTTAGTTTGAAGTAGTTAGTAACGGGTGATTTTTTAGCTGGTTTGGTTTTGGCAACACTGGTTTTGACAGCTGACGTGTGTTTAGTACCTTGTGTCACGGTCAAACAGCTTCAGTTTGGTTTGCAATTTAACCATGGATCGTCTTATAAATGAACAACGCTTGCAAATTATTGAATTTTACTATCAAAATTCGTGCTCGGTTCGAAATGTTCATCGCGCGCTGCTTCCATTTTATGATCGGCATTCTCGACCTTCTGAGCAGTCTATTCGGAAGATTGTGACCAAATTTCACACCAAATTTACTTTAAAATATTGCGGCCGTATCAGCTAGTGTGACAGAAGACCGCGAAATGTCGATTCGGCGCCGTTCCCAGCAGTTAGGCCTTTGTTACAGCACTACGTGGAAAATTTTGCGGAAGGATTTGTGCGTAAAGCCTTTTAAGATACAGCTTGTGCAAGAAGCCAGCCGACCTACCACAATGCCGAATTTTTGGTGAATGGGCTCTTGGAAAGCTGGCCGAGGATCCGCTTTTTTATCGAAAAATTGTGTTCAGCGATGAGGCTCATTTTTGGTTGAATGGGTACGTAAATAAGCAAAATTGCCGCATTTGGAGTGAAGATCAGCCAGAAGCATTGCAACAGCTATCAATGCATCCCGAAAAAGCCACTGTTTGGTGCGGTTTATGGGCCGGCGGCATTATTGGGCCATATTTCTTCAAAGATGATGCGAATCGCAGCGTTACTGTCAATGGTGAACGCTACCGAGCGATGATAACAAACTTTTTTTTGCCCGAAATGGAAGTTCTTGACTTGCATGATATGTGGTTTCAACAAGACGGTGCCACATGCCACACAGCACGCGAAACAATGGCGCAATTGCGAGGCGAGTTTGGTGAACACTTAATTTCACGTTTCGGGCCGGTCAATTGGCCGCCTAGATCGTGCGATTTGACACCATTAGATTATTTTTTGTGGGGGTATGTCAAGGCTAATGTGTATAGGGACAAGCCCGCTTCGATTGACGCACTGGAAGCCAACATCCATGCATTCATTCGTGAGATACCGGCCGATATGTGTGAAAGAGTATGCCAAAATTGGACTCAGCGGATTGACTACCTGAGACGCAGCCGCGATCAACATTTGCATGAAATTATCTTTAAACATTAAATTGCAAGGTTCAAACTATCGATTCAAATAAATATTTCATTCATTTTTTCGAATTTTTTGTGTTTTTTTTTTTTTAAAAGTTCTAAACCTCTTAAAAAATCACCCGTTAAAACAAAAACGGATTATGCGCGATTTAGACCCTAAAGGCGACGTATCTTCGAAACAACTCCAGGGTTTGAATTACCGCATCCGTGATCGAGTACTACACGTGACTGAAATTGTTATTGTTTTGCATGTAAAATCCACAAAATTCAGTGACGTATGGCTCGATCACGGATGCGGTAATTCGGCCCCAGAGCCGCAAGCGTGCTGGTTGATTCGCAGGGCTTTTCGCAAACACAAATTAAATCCTCTGCACAAATATTCATATTCAGACACAATAGATTGTTCTTAATTAGCCAGGTTTATCATCCACCTCGCACTCCCTGGTTCTGTTACCCATACTCAATTTCCTTTCGATTATTCAATTTCACTCCATAAGACACATCCTTGGCATACGGTGTATGGCGATGGAAATGGCAGCGATATGTGTTATTCCATCAACGTACATGCTCATTCCCCACGTGTATCGTGTATGGTATGCGTGCTTATCCTTCGAATGCAGCTGTTTCTGATTAGTTTCTCGGTTTCTTTCTTATTATTATTATTATTTTATTTCTTTTTCTGTTTTTGTGGCGTCTCTCTTAAGGAATTTCCATGTATCCACTCTGGAGGAAGTAAACCAACAACAAAATTCCTTCGCCAGAGTTTATGTGCTCCCATAATGTGTTGGCAACCTTCGTGTTCTCCTAATCGAGATGTGTGCACTTCCCTTCGCTGCGATGGGATTTCTCATAGTTATATGTCCCCAACCCAAGGCAGTAGCTATTTTTAAACCGATATCTATTTTTGTTACTCGGTAGCGATATACTTCGCGCATGGTGGATCTATTTTTACCCAATTGAAATGGGGCACTGACAGACGCACTCTGGAACTGCAGCAATGGCACTCGTCACTCAACAACGCAATACGAACAGCTACAGCAAAGGCCCACAAAGGCCCAGCAAAGGCCCACGCAAATTATGCTTGATTTTTATCGCTGTCCGATTGTGCCGTGGAAAGTGCATCTGTAACTTGTTTGGATATACCGCATATACCTCTCTGTCGTTTGAAGTATGATTTTGAATAAAACCTCTAAAGCCCACACGCTAACACGCCTGCTCATTTGTCGAGGAACGGAAATAGATGTAATAACGCTTCGAGTGGACAAATTGGGATTAAGAAGTTTTATTGACAGACAGTTGGTCGTCATGTTTTATGGCGATGGAAATAAATTACAACCAACACACACGCTTTGAACTTTTACTTTCAACAGAGATGACACATAAGATGCGAACTGAACGATTTGGTTATGATTTTGTTATGGGTCATTGATTGGTGAGTAGTTCGTTGAAGCGTGCTTCAGATCTGGAGAGTGAATCTGGTGTAACGAGGCGTCGAAAAGTTTGTCCAAGGTCATTTGGATGGAATTTGGGTGAGATTGTGCTTACGCAGTCGGATTATGTCATGGAGAGGCTTTCAAGCTCGCATCGTTGAAGTTATGACAGTTTTACGTAACGCACCTCTCGCCATCTGTTGGAGGTATTTCTTTTGTCGCCTTTGTCGTGAGCTGACTTTGAGAGTGATTGCGTAAATAAGATGTTTTCAGTCGGAGGTATTTAGAAAATGAAAGTCGGACTGTTTTGGCGGTTTCTAAGGATTACCAAAATCAATATTTTATCAATATTTTTCAGTATTTTTAATTCAACAATTGTTACTTAGGTACATACTTAATATAACTTTAAATTATATTTAAAAATAAAAAGTGACATTTTTAAATTTTTTTTAAATGACATTCTAAATAGTCGCTTGCTAAACCGACTTTTTATCGATTTTAAGGCCGACTTTGAGAGTACAAACAGAGGCTGGTGAGCAGCTTTGTACCTTGTTTCTCAAAAACTCGTTCGATTTTTAAGGATTTAAAATTGACAGAGATCGGGGCTTCCCCAAGGCTAGAGAAGACGCCACTGTGACCTGTAATACAACTTGCACGTGTAAGACAGGTCTTCGCACTAACGCGCAGATTTTTAAACTGTTATTCTATTTGGCTCCGAAGGCGACTTAGGCCCGTCTGTAAGTGTGGCGGATGCAGGTTCCCCCTGTCGCGCCAACCCACTAACCTAGCCCCGTTTGCTGATATCTCATAGCGATAGTATCACATAAAAGGCGCAGTGGCTTAGTGGTTAGTGTGTTGGACCACTAAGCTAGGGGTCACAGGTTCGAGTCCGGAAAAAAAGTCCAACTTAGGGGTTTTTCCACTGCGCCACCCCTCGCGAACGTCTGACAAATATCCGAGAGGATAACTGTCATGAAAGAGCTTCTCATTTAACCGTTTAGAATCGGCATCAAATTGTAGATCACTTCCATTAGTTGCTAGAAGGTAGGTCTATAGGGTCCCTATGGACCTGTTCCGCCAACTATTTGTTTATTTTATAGTATCAGCAGACGGGACTGAGACACCTATGCTGTAGGTAAAACAACCAAACAGATTTACGATCTACATCGCAAATATCGAGTCAGAAGCTGTTTTAATAAGCCTGGTTCTAAACTAGCCTAGGTAAAATTGTTCGCTGTCCACGAGCATCAAGTCGACACCAATACAACGTCTGAACTTGGGCGTTTCGATGGACATCATTAACTTTGAGCTTGAGGTAATAAATTTCTCGACCTGGGCTCACTATACAGCGCTGAGCTTTAAAGCATCTTTTAAGCAAAGTCTCGAACCCAACGAATCAAGAACACGTTATAAAAGACCCTAATCAGCGCCGTTTTCCTTTCTGATGCTGAGGCAGAGACTTTGTTGACTTCGATGAAGTATTCCATGGAAAACTTGGACATTCTACCTTTGTCAGCCCTGAGTTGACGGACCACGAAAAAGGAAAGTGCACCCGCACGCTATAAGAGCTCTATTAAGCAACACCGACTTACCCAGAAAGAAAACCTTTCAGCAATTTAGGTCAAGTTGAATTTTCAACTCCACCTGTGGGGCATTGGAAAATGAAGACAGACTTCTCTCGAATGGCATGTGCACTAGTGGAGACTGGAGGTTCGGTAGGACTCATTCAGCCTACCTATACAGCTGAACTCAGTTTGTTAGGGGTCGTGCTATCTGGAGGGCTAGATTGTTGAGGACTCCAATTATAGCAACCTTCATAAGTAAGTTCGAAACGCAATAAAGTAATCAAATGTTACTGACCTAAAAAAACGCGATTCTAGGTGCGAGGCGTAGATGGCGCTGCAAGTGAAAATTATTTATTTTTCTGGTTTTACTGATTGGCTTAAGTTGGAAGCCCTTAAGAGTAGGAAAAGTAGGTAATAGCTTATTGAGAACGTCTTAAAAGGCACGGAACTTGAAACGCCTTTGCTGAGGACACAAGGGATCGCTTGGTTTCTTTTACCGGGACAACAACCAATCCGAGGTTCAAATTTCTTCAATAGGAACCAACGTCTGTGTTATCTTAGACAAGAATTCTTAACAAGACATATTTAGGGGCTTCTCCTCTCCTAAACCTATACCCACTTCGTTTCGGAGTATTAAAAAAACATCACGGACTAGAAAGTACCTGAAACCCGCTCCGATCCATTCTCTTTCAGGAAATTTACTTTCATAAGCTACAACTAAAATGTCTTTAACCACACCATATCCTCAAACATGTAGATAGGGTAAACAAACCATAATACCCTCGAGAAGGTCACCTAACGCACAAAGAAGGTCGCTGCTCTTATCTATATGAGCATTCCCATCGCGCACGACTGAGCGAGCCAGCAAAAACTATATGACTATGGCTACAACCATGCGGCAAATGCAGTCGACGGCGTCTACCGAGAGGCATCTTGGGAACGCGCAACAACGACAACAAAACAAACAAATCTAAATACAGAACTAAGCTATAGCCAACTTGGTTTTTTCCTGAGGACAGCGATGATGTCGGGGACCGTTTCCAGAGCAAACAACTTTCGTGTACCTTTGGCATTCCTATGCCCCTGCTATAATATTTGCAACCGCAAAACATGTTACAGGCATTTCGCAAAGCATCGATACAAGCTGAGCACAATACCGTCACAAGACTGATCAGATCACTGATGGATGGAATTCTTCAAACTGTCTGATCACCAGTGTAGTATCTCACGTCGCAAAGAAATGTATAATCGGCCAAAGAACAAGAGGGGGCAAAAAAAAAAAACACCACACACACAGTCACACAAAGAGTGCATCCAACGAACCATAACCGAAGATAATGGGCCTCAACCTCAACGAACACAGCCACAGTCAGAGTGGAGGGGGGACGCAGCAGAACCTATTAAATCAAAATCATATCATCACGCACAGTTCACAGTCATTCTGGGTTTGCAGCTATTTTTAGCCAAAACAATGTTGTAGCGTATAGATGTATTTGCGCTACAAGCTATATGGATTGGCCATTAGCTGATCGACTACTGGTCATTAACTTGCGGATAGCTAGGTTACAATGGCAAAAGAGCGCACGCACAGCGACTATCAAAACTGTATGCAGTGCGTATGTCACGATCACGATGTAGGTATAGGCGCTGCTGCCAGCAGGCGAATAATAAAAGCAGTTTCTGTGATTGCCGGCTTGCTGCTTGTCCCGGCTAATAATACTCGCGTAGATAACAATAATAATTGCAATTACTGTGTTGAGGTATCTAGTGGATGCAGTTCGCAAATTATGCAGATTTTTAAATGTGCGCAGTCACAGTGTGTGCCGCAGGTAGGGGAGGTACCTACGTTTTGTTGCATTTATATTAAAAGTGTTTAAAATTGGCCCTTACCCACCATGAGAATATTTTTTAACGAAGACGACCAATAGCTGGCTCTACTAGGAGATCCATGTAACTGCAAGTGGCAGTGGACGTTTTTAAGGCGATTTATCGAAACTGTTGAATGTGAACAGCAGTTCCCTGTTAAAAGAACATGGACAACCTAACTCCTGTCAATACAAGAAGGCGAAGGAGGTCCACATACCTCACCTTAGAAGAGTCAGTGTAAAGCGCAAACTTAGTAAAAAAAAACATCATAAAATATCCACATCCGTTTAAAAGACTGGTCTTCTTTACTACAAACTTTTTTTTAAAGCTCATGAAGGTTATAAAGTTGGCCCACACTATACCTTTAAAACTTCCATGGCAGGAACTCTAGCAACTTGAGATTTGACGGGTTCTGCCGCACGCTTAACTTACAAGAAAACACCCCAAACTTGTGAGTATTTTACACGACATTTTCAAAGCTGCAAATTACTTAACAGAAGGAAAAAATCACGCCTTTACCCAGTTCAGGCGAGGACACAAGAAGATTTTATGCTCCGCAAAATACTTGACACAGAAGGACAAAATCACGTCTTAAGCAAGTTTAAGCGAAAGCACAAACAGATTTTACGACTTTATCAAGTGATGAGTTCTGTCATGGCTGAAGGTGGCAATAGTCTTGGGGACCATTATGCGGACACCCATTTTCACTGACCTGCAAGTAGGCTAACAGGCTTTTGATTGGCAGCTACAATGAGGTATATTTCCGGCAAAATGGTTCGCCTTTAGTCGCCAATAGTCATGTTGACAAGAAGGAGAAAATTCAACCTAATTAACCTGCTTTCTAATAGTGAGCTATACAATGGGCTACATTTCTGTCCATAGGCTTGTCAATAGTGGTCTATAAACGAGGAAGTAAAGACTGATTTCATTGACATAAAAGGAGGTTATTTGAAACTCCTTTCAGCATTCAAGCTACTCTGACCTATACGAAAGCCCAAGAACACATTTCTCCCGGTAACTGCGGATCACTAAAGATGCGAAAGGTAAGCTCTACCCAGTCTGAAGTTTTTAGCTCCGATGATTGAAGGCGTCTATAGCCGTGTTGGCCAGGAATTCGAGGAACAATTCCAATACCTTGTAAGGAGGTTGTCAAACGAGAACTTTGGCCTTCAGAAAGCCGAGGTTACAAGTTCTAACCGCACGAGACATTGAAGATCTACAATAAAGGCTCTTCCATATCAAAGAGTCGAGCTATCATGGACATGAAGACGGAAAGAATCACAGAAGACGGAAGGAGTCACAGAAGATCTGCAACAAAGGATCTACCATATCAGACAGTTGAGCTATTATAGACATGAAGGCGTCTTTAGCCACGCATACGAGGAGGATACCTACTTTCATTGAATAGTAAGGAAGTTTTCAAACAGATTTTAAGGTTGGAAGCTACTATAACCTTCAAAAACCAGAATACATATTTCCTGCTGCAGCCAAAGCAACGCTGTTGAGTGAAGATGCACAAAACTTATATGCGGCAAAAAGCTTCCACCAATAATGGTTGAAGTCCTCTATAATCATGCTTGCTAGGAGCTTGAAGCCCTCTTTGAAGAACTTACAAGAATGGCCTCAAACCGCATTTAAAATTATAAGCTACCATGGCTTACAAAGTTAAAAGAAAAAAGGTGTGTATCGGGGAAGTTTTGATGCAGGTCTTTGACGAAAAGTTTTGCGCTATCATAGCAGTCATCAAAAGTCTTTGGAAAGTATAAGAAGTTCCATTATATGTAATCAAAGCTATTACCGAAGGCTGAATGCAAAATTCAATCGTTTGTATCAAATCAAGTTCGTATCCGAAATGGTTTCCAAAAGGAGATGAACAGTTCTAATAGACCAGATACGCCTTGAGCTGCGATTGAAGTATTTGGGACCTGGAAAGGTGCCCTTAAGCAAGGAAAGGCTTATGCAGCGGTTCAGCGAAGGGTAGCTCATCGGCTAGCGAGTTAATGCTGATTAGTGGCAATTGTATGGGGTACTTTTATAGGGACTGACATTGACAACCCAGCAGAAGAAGCTGTCGGATGGTGAGAAACTCCTCGAGCAAAGCTGTTTGAGACCTCAAAACAGGTAAAAATGGACCTTGAAGCTAATTGAAAAGATCAGGAGCCTACCTTAGAGACATTGCTTTTAAAAGGTTGGCGCAATATTTACAGAAATCTAACTCTAGCTTCTCACAACTTTATAACTTTATGCCTTGGTACATTCGGGATGACTTGAAGTCACCTTTACGCGACGCCTCATCTAAATGTAAAAATTGAAAAGCTTTCTTACGACAGCCCGGCACAACTTTCCCTTGCTAGTAGCCCAGCGAAGATTTGCACACATAATAGGGCAAATAAGGTTGGCAGCCTTTAAGTATAGCAACCCCTAATATGTTCGATAGAAATAGCCCATGATATAGCTAACTCATGATGTACACTTAAGTGGTAGCAGTGAATATCCTCTAACTTAGAGGAAATGTCTCCCAAAATGTCATCCTCAACTTAGACTCCTCTTCATCATCAGCTAAACCAACTGCCAAAACGTGTATGCCCAAAACACTTTTTACCCATCTTCTTCTTCTTCTGTCATGCCGTAAACCAGCCCCCAGATAAACAGTTTATCTAATCCCCACTGCTTGCCTAATTAGACATCTCTGTTTCCACAACCCCAACGAAAGGTGTAATAAATCCTCCATCCTTCAACGCTCTGCACACACAAAGACCTAGCATCACATCAGCCAAACACCATCATACATACGCGAATGCTTATCATCAATTGTCACATTGTTTGCGCATTCTAATACCTCGGAAAGGAAAAGTTTATCATCACAAATCACAAATCTTCTCACGACCTATGTCAACAAGACCCAGTCACGCATCTTTGGATTCTAATCGAATTTTCCAAGTTCCATTTTCGGTGGTTGATAATACCCCACGATAACGCACAAAGCTCCACAAACAGCGCATCCAAATTTATAATTAACCTTTTACCCGATCGGATGTGGATATGCCTCCCCAAAGCCTAATGAGAACGCAGTAGCGCGCTCAGATGACAACAGAAATTCTGATTCATCATCGCATCGTTATACCGCAGAAGGGGAACAAAGACACGCATTGTACAGACACATGTGGTGTTAAAATGCCAGAGATCCACCAAACGATCGTGTTCCTTAGTTTGTTCTCTCCCTTTTTTTGAGAGGAAATGACTGTGCTCAGTTTGTCTGTAGTTTTTCTGTACGCTTTTTCGGTTTGACGCCCTCAAATCCGTTTATAGATCGACCAACAAAGAGCACAGTGGCCGGAGCAGCAAATGTTCGCCATTTGGAATTTGGATTGCTTTTCTGTTCAGTGGCGGCTTGCAATTTAAATTGAAATTCGTACTCGAAGTGCAAAAGGAAATGAGTACAAGTCGTGTTTGTTTTGACTGATGTTGTAGGGAAATCAGCGGCAGAAACACGCACCGACCAAGACGGAGTTAGATGCGTTAAATGCGACTACTGTCCGTGTGATTGACAAGCTCGGCAGTCAGATCCGTCAGTCGGCATCTAATCAGTTCTTTGAAATAAAAATTAAAAGGCTTTTAACAGTGGCGTCCTCGTAAAGTTAAGTCGACAAAGTCACACGCTGCTCAGAAATGCGAGAGGCTTCTTTGCTCTGCGAGCAAAATTAGGGCGAACGACACAATTTTTCACATGTCTGACAAGTTACTTGGCATCACTGACAGAACTCAGTCAGATGCCTCTGGGGAGGTTCCAAGAATCGTGACATATGAGTCGAAAGTGGGTTTAGTCATGAATGAGGGCAGAGCCATGTATAGGTTGTCAATAAGGGCAGACGCAGAACATCGAAAAAACGGACAGAGAGTCACAAGAGGCAGATGTAGAGGTTTAAGGTTGTTAAGCGCCTCGCCCCACTTCAAACTCTGAAAATAAATGGTAGGGCCTTGTCAGAAAACACCAAGGAGACCCTCTTCATCTAAGTCCCTCTATAAAGGATGCAAAAACATCAACATTAGAAAAGGCGGGTGAAGGTATCATCTGGCGTTTTAAACTCAAAAGTCTTATAGTTTAATTTACGGTCGCGCTGGCCTCGTCGAGATCTGCAAGAGAAGATTTAACACCATGTTCCACTAGTAACAATGCCATGGTAAGAAAATTCATCAAACAAAACTAATCAGACATCTAAAAGTGGCTAGGACATGTATAAAGCGAGTAAATATTTGGAATTATCGATCCGGCCCGTAGATTCAGTTCCACAAAACACTGGCCATAGGTGGCCATGTATAGCCTAGCCAAAGACCGTTTTAACAAAAGACAAGACGAGATTCACAAATCGACAAGATACACCGCCATTTTTATTGTTCTATCCATTTCGGGTGAAGGACGCACGAATTGTTTCACCACAACTCCCCACAACCTAAGTCACCGGCTCCGAATCATCAAGGTAAGCCCCCATTCCATATACAGGAGAGAGGCCAAATTTGAAAGACCTAAATCGACATAAACTACTAAAAAACACCATTCCCTCCGCAATTCAACCGCGTCTTCTTAACTGGCGCCCAACGATCTCCTTTCTCTTTATTGCCGAATAGTAGGAGTTTTTTATTATGCCCACATGATCTATATAGATCATTGCTTTCCGTGGTTTACAACAATAATACGAGCTCCAACTGTTGTTGTAAACCATTAGAATCATGGGGGCATAATAAAAACCGCCTATTGAAAGAAAATATTTCAAAACTCATTTGTAGAACTTTGTAGGCAATATTTCGAAACTAAAATATATTTAGCTAAAGGAAGTGATCACCTCACGCCAATCCAACTGATCGCAGATTTACCAACTCCGTAGCTGAAGTACAGCATCTGCTGATACACATTCGGCTATTTCCCAATAAAACAGAAATCAAAACTGAATCACTAGCACACCATGGAGATGTACAACATCCGGCCACAGATTTCAACACTCTTATGCAACAATGCCCAACCATAGGGGAGAGTAAACAAAAACAAGCCAATATAAATACCACACACGGAAAATTTATAACAAGTGTATTTATACGATAAGAAAGGGGAACAAAAATCCCTTCCAACCAGAGGAAAAGGGATTTCATTAACAGATCCGTAGCGTGGAAGAAATTCCCACAGGTAGGTACCGCCAATGGCGGTGCGATCACTGATCTTTCATCCGCCAGCGGCTAATGAGCTCTTTAACGTCTCCTTGTTGTAAGTCAAAAACATGATCAGTGTTGACGCAATCCCAAAGGGACAAGTCAAAGGAGAAATCGGGCACAGACCTTATCACTGACAAAAGGAGCAGACTTCACAAGTGGATCCGATAATTGAGAATCATAATACTAATTGTTTTCGGTTCTGTTTATTTTTCCTCTTGTCCCGTTTCGAAGAAGACGAACAAAATGTGTGGGTAGAAAAATTTAGAAATTCATTGACTTACAGTCTGGGCTATAAAAACACGCTGACAACATCAATTTGTTATCCACGAAACACGATGATATATCCACTATCCAGTTGTAAGTTTAAAGAACACTATGATGCAATTTTTCGCACTCGAAGAAACAATTTGCAACGCACCACCGATCGGTGGTAGAAAAAGACACTAAATACCGAAAAGTATGCCCGATTACAAGACCTTGCAGCACTGATCGCGATCGCGCATTGAAACCGAAAAGAACTAAACGATCGATGAAAATTTTACCACCGATCTACCCAGCAGCGAGCAGCAGCTGTATCTGTATCTGTATACAGTGCGATGTCGAAAAGCAGAACAAAGAATAGTCGGCACGAACACACACATACAACCACTTGGTTGGGTATTGGGTTGATTTTTTTCTTTTCAGGAAAAACGCAAACGATCGACGTTTACATCGACGTAGACACAGCAATTTCGTACCAACAACCAGCAGCAACGATCACATTTTTCCGACTGGAAAGATACTTTTGTTGGCTGGCGGTCTGAAAGATTCTATTTGATGTCGAAGCGGTGCCCGACCTGGAGAAGTGCCTTCACACAAATGTTGCAGTGTGACAGTTTTGCTGTGACTGAAAATATTTATGGTGGGCTGTGCTGTGGTGCTGGAAATTCGTAGGGGTTCGTCCGCGGTGATGTTTTCACTTTTATTTTTTCCCGCCCCGAATTGAAAATGCGGACGCGCACTGTTGGTATGGTACGCATGCGGGAGAAAATACATATATCCATCATATTGCGTGCAACATACTTATGGATCAATATATTTTCAAATGCAACACTTTAATTGAAACGGCTGAGCGAAGCTCATAAAGTATCTTGCGGAGTCTTCCTCGATTTTTTATTTTTTTTTTTTTGATTTTGATTTATGATAAAGCGGTTCATGGCGAAGGAAATTAGTGTGCTTACAACTGTGATAGGGGAAAGAGAATGCGATACTTGTACCTGCGGTGTGAATACAGATATATAATTTGGAAAGGTGGAAAGGCCGCGATTTCTGTGGGAGTTGCTGGATGAAGTGTGCTGTGGGTAATTAGTAAATACGGTAGTTGAGGTCTGAGGCGATGTGTTTCGTGTAGTTGTAATTGGTCAATTGCTCATTAGGGGCTTGGGTTGCTTCGAGAAAAAAAAAATTATGAAAGTTCTACACATGATAGATGAGCTGCAGTGTCTAAAGTGTTAGTGAGTAGGTCAATCAAACAGCGGGAGGAAAGGGCCGGAAAGGGCCTAAGCACGAGTCCAAAACACGAGTTTGGTATGGATGAAGGTAAGGACCTGAGGATACTGGAAATTGGGGCTTAAAATTCGCACTTAAAAACTGATAAGGGGCAACTTATTTGGAGCCGTTTGCTGATAGAAGTCGTAGGTTCCCTATAAAGCTGGTGCTTTACCGAAAGAAGCGTTCAAATGAAAACGTTCCTTATCTACTTATATGACATACGAATTGGTACATAACAGAAGCAATGAAGATACATATAGTTATGTGGTTTTGTCGATGCAAAAATTAAAACCACATTTTCCAATTTTGTTAAATTTTATTTATTTAGGTTTTCCGCACAGGTTTATGTTTAGAACAATTATATTCGACAGACTCAAAAGACTTACAGACTAACTTACAAAGCTGGACTTACGATAAACTTACGATACGACTCGATCTCTCCAACGTTATCTTCGCAAGCAGATAATGTTGGAAAGAGAAATTATCTCGAGTGAAATTGTTTGTACACTTGATGTTTGCTCTGCAAACGACAAGTGTGGTGAATAAATCATTGGTGGAGGTTACGTACTTAGGGGGACATTTCAATATGTTACACCTCCCCCACTAAGTATTTTTGGTCTCCAAAAAGGTTTAAAAAAAAAAATATATATTTATTTACATTTAGGGAAAACTATAAGAAAAAAAACAATAATTTTATTTTTAATAATTTTTTTAAAGTTAATATATTTTTTTTATGTTGACTAAGTAATTGAACGTTAAGAAACAGTTTGACCTATAATTTATAGATCAAAAATTTAAATTTTTCATTATTATTATGTTTACTTACTTATTTATTATACATAATTTGGAATATATTACATATTTTGTGTACATTTGCCACAAAATATCACGTTTTTCTTAGTACCTATAACAAAATAATCGCTAATCTATTTCTATCTTATTTTGGTATACTTTTCAAATTTCTCATTTTGAATAAGATTCATTTCTATCTAGATACCTATTACTACTTATCAAAGTATTTATTCATTTTTTTTTTTTTTTTTTTTTTTTTTTTTTTTTTTTTTTTTTTTTTTTTAGATTACAAATCATAACAAACTTTATATTTGTTTTATCTATTCTTTTTGATTATGATACAAACAAAATTTTTTATTTGTTTAATTTTAATTAAAAATTTTCTGAACGAGGGTATCCCATCAGCAACCATTTGCAGCACCTGTGTATAGAATTAATTTTTTTTTTTTTTTTTTTTACTCATATGAAATGAAATTAACCTATCTTTGCAATAGACTATGCAATATAACTGGTTCCGAATCACACCAGAAAAGCCCAAACTACTTTTGCGTAGCACACTACTCGCGTAAACGGCTCTAGTTTTTTCTTGAACCATGCACGCACCCTTAATTCTGAACAAATATTTACCCTGAACACAACCATCAAATGATCAAAATGACGTTTCGGGAAACGCTGTCAGAACAATTTACAAATTCGAAAGAGGAAATAGAAATTTGAAGAAAGCAATAGAAGTTAGAAGTCCGTTAGATTTTTAAACAAAGACACAAAAAAGAATTTTTAAATGAAAATTAATGCAATTGAAAAAAGAAAAATAAAGACACTAAATAGAACGTTGCGAAAAGAAGGAATGAAATGTCGAGGAAAACATTTAGAAATCGACAAAACTGAAACTTAAGAAGGATGCAAATAATGGATACAAAAGAGAAAAAAGGTAACTAATTGTGTATGGATGAACAAATAATTAATAGGTATGTATTATGTAGTGTTATGAATTCTGATATTTATATCTCCGCTTTAATTGTTTTCTGTGATACTTTATTTTTCGTTTTGTAGATTTATCAACAGTATAATTCCCCTCAGCAATGAATTGGCTAATTTTTTTGTATTTGGGTTTATTCTTAACGACTGTCCTATTTTTAACTATATCTACACATTGGTCTAAGTGAGTTCCTATATCTTTATTTCTGTTATTTATTCTGGCTTCTTTTTGTTTTTGAAATTTATCTGCCAGAAATTTAATGTCTTCTTTGTTTAAGTTTTTAGAAATGAAATCTAAAGGTCTTAACTTCGTAGTCGAATGTATAGTCGAATTGTAAGTTGAAATTATTTTGAACAACTTTTCATCTAGCTCAGAATTATCTTTGTTAGCATTCATAATCCTCAGGTGCTCATTTAAAGTACCATGCAGCCTCTCGACATCAGCGTTGCCGGTTTTAAGTGATGCAGTTGTCCTATGAAAAATAATTTGGTTTTCTTTTAGAAACTGTTCGACAGCTGAGTGCAATATACAAGTATCGCCATCGGAAACAATTTTGTTTGGCTTTCCAAGGAATTGTATTCTTTGTTTTATTGCACCCAGAATGGCAATCCAATTTCTGTCTTCCAAGGTGTGAATGGTCGCGTATTTTGAGAATTTATCTATTGTAGTTAGATACATTTTTCCACGTTCGGGAAACCAAATATCCATGTGGATAATATCATTGAAATGCTTCGGTGTTTCTGTTATTTCCATTTGTACTTGCAGTGGTTGTCTGTCATGTTTTGCGAGATTACAAATTTCACAATTGTTGTTGAACTTTTGTATCTCAACTTGTAAATTGGGATAAAAGTACAACGCTTTTAATTCTAAAAACATTTCATTTATACCCCGGTGGTTTTTACTTATATGTTCGTCCTTTATTATTGTTATTAATTCATTTTTATCTACAATGTCTTTCAGTTTGATGTTGGATTTCAATAACTTTAGATTTCTATTCATAGAGAAATACTTCACATAGAGATCTTGAAATTTAAGGTACAATGACAAATTTTCGCAATATATGCAGATAAGTCCCTTCGTGATTAATAGACGCTTCATTATATTAAGAAGGTCACTGCTATCTTCTTTTATTTGGACAAGATTTTGGATTTTCTTGTGCACTATTTTCATGGAAATTTTTTCTTTAGGACCATAAAAAAGGTAAATTTGATTTTTAAAAAGATTGATAGGTTTCTCGGTAATATAGATGTGCCTAGTTTCATCTTCCATCGCACTGTGAATAGTAGCGCCAGTAGACATAACTTCTTCGTTATTGCTCCTAGGCATTGCGACTTGGGAAATTCCTCCTTCGTCATTACGTTTGTGGCTCACAGATGCTTCATTATTGAAGATGTCTACTAAACTATCACCAGCCTTCGATATATCTTCCGCTTGATGCTTATCAATATACCTACTCAGCCCATCTGCTACGCAATTCTCTTTCCCTCTAAGGTACTCGATGTCGAAATCATATTCGTTAAGCATGATTTTCCATCGCTGGAGTTTCATGTTCGGTTCCTTTATACCGTTGAGCCATACAAGGGGCTTATGGTCTGTTCGAACAACAAATTTTCTCCCATACAAATAGGTTCTAAAATGTTTCACAAACCACACGACCGCAAGGAGCTCCTTCTCTATGGTGGAATAATTTAGCTCATGCTTGTTAAGCGTTCGAGAAGCATAACAAATAGGGTGGTTATCCTGGCTTAGCACAGCTCCTAAAGCATAATCAGATGCGTCTGTGGTAAGGACAAATTTTTTAGTGAAATCGGGGCTTTTTAGGATCGGGTCAGATGTAAGTAAGGATTTTAAAGTGTTAAATGCTTTGGAATAATGAGGGTCAGAAATTTTCAACCTTACAGATTTTTTCAAATATTTTATCATAGGATACGCTACCTTGGCATAATCCTTGATGAATTTCCGGTAATATCCGGTTATTCCAAGAAATTGTTTTATACCTTTTACTGTAGTTGGCAATTTCATTTCAGTGATCGTTTTTACTTTGTTTTTGTCGGGTTTTATTCCATTATTTACAATTACATGACCTAGATAGTTGGTAGATAAATCGGCAAATAGGCATTTGTTTACTTGAATCTTTAGGTTGCTTTCTTTAAGTTTTTGAAAAATTTTCTTAAGGGATTGTAAATGCTCCTCAAAACTCGTAGAAAATACGAGAATATCGTCCAAGTAGACTACACAAATTTTATTGATGTAGTCGCTAAGCACATGGTTCATTAGTCTCTGGAATGTCGCTGGGGCATTCTTTAGCCCAAACGGCATTCTCAGAAACTCATAATGACCATTCCTAGTTGAAAATGCAGTTTTCGCTCTGTCGCGAGGATCGACTTCAATTTGGTGGAATCCTTTCACCAGATCGATAGTCGAAAAGTAATTGCATTTTCCGAGCTTATCAAAAAGATCGTCAATGTTGGGCATGGGAAACCTATCGTCTATGGTCTGTGCGTTCAATTTTCTGTAGTCTATTACAATTCGCCACTGTTTTTGTCCGTTTCTATCATCCTTTTTAGGGACAACCCAAATGGGCGAGTTGTAAGGACTACTGCTTGGAACAATTATTTCCTGCTGCAACATTTCCGAAATTTGTCTATCTACCTCATTCGAATGGATTTCTGGATAGCGATAAAGCTTACTAAAAATGGGAACATCATTGTTTGTTACGATTTGGTGTCTTATCTCGTTTGTAAATGAAAGAACTTCTCCGTCTTTATAAATTATAGATTTAAAAGAATTCAGCAAAGATTTCAATTTGGAAACATCGGCGTGGCTTAAATGACCTGCGAATAGATTTTCGGGAATTTCTGATTTGAAACTTTCGCTACAAAATATGCTTAAAGTTTCTTCGTTTTGATGAACAAAGTTCGCATATGTTTCCTCTTCTTCGTTGAAATATATTTGAATATTTGCGCTATCTGTAATAAGGGACCTAGTTTGATAGTTAATAATTGGATTAAGATCAAGAAGGATATTGTTACCAATTAATCCATCAAAATGATCATGAAATTGATATTCTAAAAAGTTAGCAAAATAATTTAATTTATTAAACTCTTTAAATAAGGGAATCCTAAATTCTACATTAGTTATGACATTGCGGTTGAGTACTTTTAATGTATGATTTTTGGATGGGACTTGCCACTTTGGATTGCATACATTTTTGTTGATTATGCTGTACTCTGCACCGCAGTCTATGATAAACTTAAGGGGTCTAATATGACTTTTTATGACTATATAGGGTAGTTGTTTTGGCCGTTTATCGAAAAATTCTGATGATTTTGGTCAGCGTTTTGGTTGTATGTGTCCCTGTCTTCATTAAGGGCTACGTCCATGGGTTCATTATTATTGTTTTGTGGTCCATACCTGTTTGATCTTCGTGATTGACCACTTCGCATGTAATTATTATTTTGCATAGATGGACTATTTCTATTGAAATTTTGATTTTGCATGTAATTATTGTTTTGCATAGATTGGTTATTTCTATTGTAATTTTGATATTGCATAGATTGGTTATTTCTATTGTAATTTTGACTTTGCATGTAATTATTGTTTTGATTTCTATTGTAATTTTGATTTTGTTGTGGAGTGTTTATGTTATTTCGTCTAATTTGGTTACCTTGAGTATAAGAGTTGTGTGAATTGTTATTGTTTCTAGAATATGAATTGTTTTGGTTGTTGTTTCTATAGGGTGGAGTATAATATTCTTGACCAGCATTATGGTTTTGATAGCTGTTTCCCTGTCTAAAATGTTGGGCAGACACATTGGGACCATATGATTGGTGATTAATTTCAAGAATAACCTTAAAGGCTTCGTTAAGCGATTGTGGATTTCGGCTGAGCACAATCGATTTTGAGGGCTCTGGTAGGTTGTTTTTAAAAGCATCTAATGCGATTCTATTATTGGATGCAATAACTTGCTGGTCATTGTTGTTATTGCTTAGAAGTAACGAATTGTTTATCCTACTCAATAAGTAACTTATATTATTGTAATAATCCTCAATATTTGTTTTTACTCTTGCTGTCCGTATTTGGTCTAATAATGTATTAACAGAAAGCCTTTCACCAAGATTATTTATTAAAATTTCTCTAACCTGTACCCAATCTCCTACTCTTCCATGCTTCTGAAGCTCACACCTAGCCCTGCCAACAATTTTATCCTTGATATATCCTGAAAGAATTGTAACAGTTGCTTCATTAAAGGTTGCTAAAATAGGCGACAATGAATCAACCCTGTCCAGAAAATCAATTAAACAAGTTGAATCTCCATTAAATTCAGGGATTTTATTTATTAAATCTAAAACTATTCTAAACTTATCTGCAGCATTAAGGACTTCCATCGTTGTTGATTTGTTGGGTACTCACTTAAGTAGGATGATGAATTTTCTGTAGAATCTTTCTCCAATTTCTGTTTTGGTTCCTTGCTTTCGTTTCAGCTTGTTGTTCTTTGTTGGTGTTTTTTTTTTTTTTTTTTTATGTAATAATTTAAAAATTGTCTATATTGTCTTGGGCTTGGTAGACAAAAATGTTTTATATATTTTTTTATAATAGCTTATTTCAGTAATAGCTTTTTGTTGTAGGTATGAGATTGATAGGAGTTGGGTCCAACACGAGTAGTGAACACAGTATTTTATTTTTGTAAAGCTTTCAGAAGCTTGGTTTGATAGCGTTGTTATCGAACTTATTTTTTTTTGTTGCACAAACAGACTTTGCGTTAGGGGAAAATGCTTAAGTTGTTTTCGAACTAAAAAAAAAAAAGACGCGCGCGTCTATAACTGTTACAATGGCTTTTATGTACCTACTATGCTAAGATGAATAGGTATATAATACTATGTAATATAATACATTTTTTTTTTTTTTTTTTTTTTATTCAATTTTCTTTTTATCAGCACATTATTCAATTCAATTTTCAACACTTTATTTTGTTATTATAGTTTGTCTTGTAGTTTTTAGCTAAGTTATTTTCACTATTTCCTTATGAAGCGGTAATTCTTTTCATATTTTTTTTTGTTTTCGTTCACATTAACTTAGTCTTATTTTAATAATAAATTAGTTTTTTAAACAATACAACCCGTTCGTGAACCGACTGCGCCAGTTATGTGGTTTTGTCGATGCAAAAATTAAAACCACATTTTCCAATTTTGTTAAATTTTATTTATTTAGGTTTTCCGCACAGGTTTATGTTTAGAACAATTATATTCGACAGACTCAAAAGACTTACAGACTAACTTACAAAGCTGGACTTACGATAAACTTACGATACGACTCGATCTCTCCAACGTTATCTTCGCAAGCAGATAATGTTGGAAAGAGAAATTATCTCGAGTGAAATTGTTTGTACACTTGATGTTTGCTCTGCAAACGACAAGTGTGGTGAATAAATCATTGGTGGAGGTTACGTACTTAGGGGGACATTTCAATATGTTACAATATCCAATAACAGCCGTAGAGGTTTCCACTCCAAGACAATTTGTAAGGAAATAACTTGGGCTCACAGTGGCTGTATCAGGCTTTCAAATATATAACAAACCTCAAAGTAGGCGACTACAAAAGACATTTCAAGACCCTACGAACGGCCTTACATAAACTGCTTCATCAGAAAAAAGATTGAAGATTCTTACATGCGGCCTTGGAGAGTCTACAAATTTGTACCGCCAACAAGAGTACAAAACTTGTTACGCCAGAGGTTTGAGAATAGAAAATTATGCCACCGGTATGGGGGTCTAGGCTTCGAAATCGTTGAAAACCTTTCAGGAGCACGCTATAGCCAAACTGTCTTCGAAGGTGATTCAAACCCACCAACTCATGTTGGCTTTGATGATAGCCAACACGTGGATCGCTTAGAGAGGAGCCTCCCGTTTGTTTACCGGTCCTAAGCCTTCCTAAGACGACCTTTCAGTCACACTACAAATAAAAGTCAGAAAGTGGAAAGATACGTGCCTTTTTGGTTGTAGGAATCGAATCTAAGGTGCCAGAGGCAGGTATGTAAGAAGACCTTGATATTATTTTAAAAAAAGGCACCAAAAAAAAACTCTTTAAATTCTTTATTGTGGTAAAAGACCAGAGTAGTCTACGTGGAAAGAACCTTTCCGAGCTTATTGAAGTTATGAAGTTCAGAATACAGAAGAGTACTCAAGATTTAATAAAAATCAGCAGCATAAGTTCAAGTTTAGCCACTTTTTAAAGGCGGCCATTGGTCCTAGTCGCCCCATAAAAACTCAACGTAGTCTCACAACATGCTTAAGTTGGCAAAATTCCGTGCAATCCCTTACTGCTGATCTAGAATGGAGTTCGTTGCGCTGTTAACTTGAAGAACTCTAAAAACCCAACAGCTTTGGGGCATTGTTGTCGAAAATTGACCACTTTTGACATGGGTTTGGTATGGGTTTGTCTTAATTTGATTTTGAAAGCTCAAAAAGGATTTATAATTCACTGAGATGTACAAAATCTAGTGGAGGACTTTAGAAACAGGTTCCTAAGAAAATCTTAAATGTTTCACCAAAGCAGAGGCGTTGCGACCTTTTCGGACATTGAAATTGACGCTTTTTACAGTAGGGCTTAAAATTTTGTAATAAAAGATGCAGAAACGTCACATTGTGAGCCAGTTGTAAATAAGAATGTGATTAAAAATCGATCTTTGAACGGAAATACTTGAGGAGATTAAGAACAAGCGGACATTGTGGGCCTTAACAAAAATCATTTTTAAGCTTCACTTATATTTTGAAGGTCACAAAACACAATATGCAATTTTGTATGGAAAATTTCGCCATTGTGAGTTGGAAAAATTTAGCTTGCACCATATCTGCTCATCAAAGTCTATAATCCGCAATCGAAACCTCGGCGCCAAGACGAAATCCATTGCAAATATTTTTCAAATCAAGAAATTCGCGGAAATTTTCAAACAATATGTGACAGTGACAAACTGTCTTAAAAATAGGGTTGGGTACTCCCTCCACCTATTGCAGAAGTTTCCACTTTCAATCGCACCTATCCGATCTCTGCATATGTGATCAACCTACTCCAGAAGAAATACGGACGAACAACGCATTCTAACGGTTTCCATCGATCAACAACGGCTAAGGCTATCTTCGAAATTTGTATGAATAAATTTACAAAATCCGCAAGTTTTTCCCAGTATTTTTTACCCACACTTAAAAGCACAACAAAAAAAAACTGCATTCCATTGCCATTCTGGACAAAATCAACTTCAACATAAATGAGAAAAAATATGAAAAAAATCTAACAAAATCCCACATGCAGATACTCTGGTGTCTGCTAATCTAATTGTGATTAATAATCCACCGCACGTAGACGAACGAGGCAAATTTATATACATAAAGTCGACTGGACGCGGTGCATATACTATACAGTCTCGAACTGTCAGAAACAGTGACACGAATTAGTCTAAAACAAGAGCCTTGCTTCGTAGCGCGACTGTCAGATGGACGACCACGTCATTATTATTAAAAGACAACAGCAACCCTACCCTACCCCACTGCATGGCGCACACGGCAACGGCATAGAATATTATCTACACATGCAACGACGACGAGGGCGTCAGTACATTAATATGTGTGAGTGTGTGCGCGATTTAAGATTTTATTTGCGCATTGCCCACGATCTAAGCCAAATAATAAATGTTACTATGACAAATGATTATGACATTCCGTGGACAGAGCACAGCGCATATGACCGTAGAGTGGAAAATGGACAGCTGTCAGAATGACAGACATATTAATATAAATAGTTGCGTTTCTTAGAACGTCTGCGATTGCGCAATATGGCGGCGTTTTATGAAAACGCATACTTTTAGGTGGAATTCAAATTAAATTTGTAATGAATTCACTTAGTAAATGTCAAAGTGTTATAATTTGCAGTAAAATTCGGTTGTAAATATTCGACTTTATGTTTTAGGTTGCTGGCACTCGATGGCGACCCTGAATAGGTTGACATCTCTGGTGATTAACACGTGTTTTGGGAGATTATACCATGAAAAGTCCATAAGCTGGTGGATTGCAAATTTTATCTTAAAGTCTTTATAAGAACTAAGTCTGATGGATTAGCTGCAGTAACCATCTGTCAGTAGACTGTGATTTAAGCCATATGTGGCAACTTACGCTGGTAAGCACCGGGTATGTTTTGCAAGCAATTACAACGCCGACTCAACAACAAATTCTCAAATAGATAATCGTTCACACACGCTCAAAACCTTAGTTGGCTAGGTCAGTCTGACGAAATGTGTCTGACAATTTATTCACAATGACTTGCAAGACTTTTTTAGTTGACGATTATGGAGGGATACCAAGAGTTTCACATTTCTTGATTGATTACTTAGTTGCCATTTCGAATCTGTACCTGACGTATAGTAAAAGCGATTAACGACCAATCTCGTTTATGCCTTCAGGTTCAGGGTAAAATTTTGGAAAAACAAATCTAAACAACTTAGGCCCATTTGTTGATACTGCTCATAGCGATTTAAGTTCCACTTAAAATCATATGTTTAAGTACAGTTTATGACATAGAAAAAGGAGCCCATAAGGTATTTAAGTAGAACTTAAATCGCCATGAGCAGTATCAACAAATGGGCCTTAGAGACTTAGGCTAAGGTCACAGAGTTTTAAAGAATTTGCCCAAGCTCAGAAATGAACTAGCTCATCTATGTAGGCTTAAAGTGGGTTATTCCATTATTTCTTAGGAAATTTGTTTTTAAAACTCACAATGTTTCGACAGGGGAACCCTTTTAAACAAGCCTGCAATATTTCGAAACATTTTTCAACTGCAAGGCCATGGATTTGGTTCTGTAAAGACACTTTTCTTGTTTCAGTCGAGTGTCAAAATAGTAATTTTAAAAGAAACCAGAGACGTCTTTCAACATCTCAAAAAATATTGCTGCCTTTATAAAACAACAGAAAGACCCATTCAAAGAGTGAACAATTCCTAAGTTTTTATTGAGTGAGAACTTTTGCAGCAGCCCGCATGATCCATATCATTGATTTTCATGGTTTACAACAAAGAGTCACCAACAAAGTGATTGGATGTCCTAGCGGCTCACGCGCATTCTGGTCCATGGCAAAGGCTTTAGTTGCTCTTCTTTTCCAACTCTAGTAAAAGAAGACGGCACGCTAGCAACAACACCTAAAGAAAAGGCAGATCTTTTCGCTAGCATGTTTTCAAAGAATTCCACCCTAGATTCTGCACAGCTAGAGCCACCAAATATCCCGAGGTTACAATCATCGATGGCAGAAGTGAAATTTCGGCCTCGAATAATTCAACGAATCCTTAAAGAACTAGATTGCAATAAGGCAACGGGACCCGATGGAATCCCGGCTATAGTACTCAAGAACTGTGCAACAGAACTTGCACCTGTACTCTGTAAGCTGTTTAGCATGTCGTACTCCCAGAAGACGTTTCCTTCTTGCTGGAAGACCGCTCGCATTCAACCTATTCCAAAGAAAGGGAAGAAATGTCTGCCACAAAACTATCGTCCAATAGCGTTACTTTCAATGCTCTCTAAAGTAATGGAAAAGGCAATAAATGTCGAAATAATCAAATATCTAGAAGGCCATCGATTAATAAGCGACAGGCAATACGGATTTCGGAGCCGTCGTTCCACTGGTGACCTGCTAAGCTACGTAACGCACTTATGGACACAATCAATTGAACAACACGGCGAATCCAGAGCCGTAGCCTTGGACATATCAAAGGCATTTGACCGAGTCTGGCATAGAGCCCTATTAGGCAAGTTAGCGTCTTACGGATTACCACAACAACTCTGCGGATGGATGCAAAATTTTCTTCTGGGAAGATCGATCCAAGTTGTTGTAGATTGTGTATCATCCAATTCGTTTGCTATAAATGCAGGAGTGCCCCAAGGATCTATTCTTTCTCCAACTCTATTTCTTCTCCACATCAACGATTTGCTTGGATCGACAAATAATAATATCTACAGCTTTGCAGATGACAGCACTCTTATATCCTCCATCTCGAACAGTGGGCCTGTGAATACGGCTACATCACACAATCAGAGATGTGAACAAATTAATTCTCTAAATGATGATCTGGACAAAATCTTGAAGTGGGGAAAGGACAACTTGGTTGTATTTAATGCAAACAAGACACAGCTCACAACATTTTCAAGAAAAAATGCATCAACAGTTCCTCAGATCCAAATGGATGACCATCCAATCCATCACAAGGACTCAATGCACCTTCTAGGAGTCACAGTCAATTCAGGAATAACATGGCAGAACCACATATCCTATATCGCAAAATCGGCGTCCGCAAAGTTGAGCTACCTATTTAGAGCAAAGAGGTACTTTAGCCCCAAGCAACTTCTCCTTCTCTACAAAGCACAGGTTAGACCAGGCTTGGAATATTGTTCCCATGTATGAAGCTAGGCCCCAAAACATTCACTAAACCTGCTTGATAGCATACAGAGACGAGCAGTTCGACTCATTGGAGACCCTACACTCACATCGAATCTACAACCGTTGGTGCACAGAAGACAAGTCGCTGACCTATGCTTGTTCTATAGGTACTTCCATGGTAGATGTTCTGAGGAACTCAAAGACATTATCCCTCGAAATGCAACTTTTGGGCGCCCAACAAGACAGGCTGCTAATGCTCATGACCATACAGTACACTTGACAACCGCGAGGACATCAACTTTCAAAAACTCCTTCTGTTACAGGACAAGCAAACTTTGGAACTCGCTTCCTGGGGATATATTTCCAGAAGACTACAATTTGCAGCAATTTAAGTGCAGAACAAACATACATCTGCAGGCATCTCGGGGCGCTGTTGAAGCGTTATAAGTTCGCCTTTCTCGGGAGAAGTATATAAAAAAAAAAAAAAAAAATACAAGATCCAACTGTTGTGTAAGCCATGAAAATCAATGATCTATATGGATCATGCGGGCATAATGAAAAAAACGTCTATAGATCAGGAATGATCAAGAATTATATTAGTGAAAAATGTATTCATAGTCGCAGTGGCTTAGTGGTTAGTGTGTTGGACTACTGAGCGAGGGTTTGAGGTTCGAATCCCGCAAAAACCCAAATTCCAACAGAGGATTTCTTCCACTGCGCCACTTCTCGCGAACGTCTGACAAACATCCGAGAGTAAAACTGTCTTGAAAGAGCTTCTTAATTAGCCGTTTGGAGTCGGCATAAAATTGTAGATCCCTTCCATTCGCTCCAAAAATGAAAAATTCTCACAAAACGAATGGTTGTGAGAAGCTAGGCCTAGGGTCCCTACGGACCTGTTGTGCCGAATATTTCTTTAAATGTATACGTATACATATAAAGTTAAAGCAGCCAATAAATATTACATTCACTTCAGTGTATTTGACATAAAATCCGCCCTTTTCCTAGCCCTTTTAGTTTCATTCACCCCTTAAAAAACGCCAAAACGTCGTAAAACAAACAATTTTTTATAAATAACTCAAAAATGTCACTTAAGTGTGTAATTAGGTAAAATCAACCATCAAAAATTTGTACCCTGGATGGAATATTTAGGAACAGTGATGTCTGATGTCGTTTTATGTATGCCATAAATTTGAACACTTAATTTCGTATTCAGTTTGCACAAAACGATGATTTGATTGCCTTTGACATGGCAGTCATTACCGACGTTCTTTTCTTCGTTCTGAAGAGAGCAATCAGTTTGTAAGGAAATATTTTTTATTTTATTTTATTATAATGCAAAACACGTTTGGATTATCTTTAAGAACTGTCCACAGCCATGAATGTAAACATCTTTCTGACTGTGTCGCTAAGGCATGTGAATTGGGGTTGACCTTAAAAATAGCAACTGCGTGGAATGATGCGAAATGATACAAAACGTTGGTAGTTGGTACTTACAAAAGGTAGGTAAAGGTTTTTTTTTTTGTTAATATGAATGGTGTTTGGACCATGAATGAACAAAATTTACCTGAAATGAGAAGAAAAATGTTTTTGTTAAAAAAGGTTATAGATGGAAAAGAATGAAAAAAAAAAATGTTGTTCTACACAGGATTATAAAGCTAGATTATTTTAAACATTTGAGGGGCCCGCTTTTAGAAGTCCAAATATCCTAGGGTTACGAATACCTATTTCAATTTTAAGTTTTTTTTTTGCATTTAATATAAATTTGTCATTAATTTTTTTAAGAATTGGATGAGGAGTTGTTTGGTTTTGGTGTCGAATTTTTACAAATAAGACAACATATTGGTCAAAAGAATTCTGTACATAGAGGCTTCCCACTTTTTTTTTAAACAACCTGAAGTCACTATGTAGGCATTTATAATGAGAGCAGTAAAAGAAATGAAGTTTTCACATTACCTATAGTGAAAATAAGAAAATGTGCACGACTAAGTCGCACGTTACTTGCTCCTGTATATACCTACTTCTGTTACGCAATTGTAACAGTTGTTATTTTTTAGTAAGACAGTTTGGTTGGTATTTTGCCGGCTAGTATAACATGGAAATATCAAAAACTCAATATGTTGTGCACGCATTTTAGGAGATTATTCTTTTAAGACCACCGCTTGCCCCACTGTGTGTTAACATCATATCAAAAATTGCCCTTGGAGATTGAGCGTCTGCGACAAGAAAGCTTCTCAGTTCCGCAGTCCGGCGAGAAACTGTAGATCCCCTTCATTCTTAAGAAGATGAGTATTAGACACGTGTAAGGTAGCCATTGGCGAATTGTGAAACTGCGGGACACAGTGGGGCATTGAAAATTTTGTTGAATGCTCTTTAAAATTAAGGTACACTTTTATCTCTTTTTTCAACCATGCTTCCTAAAATTAATTTTAAAATTCATATATCATCCTAATTGATTAAAATGAACTTCCTCGATTGTTTCGACTTAAGATCTAAATAAATACCGCAGGGACCATTTTTGGTATGGCATAAGCTGTCACATAAAATTTTATTTCGAACTTAAATCGCTATCAGTCGTATTAGAAAATGCCCTTTAGAGGAATAAATAAAAATCGATATCGATAGTGATTCAAGTTCCAAATAAAATCTGACGTGACAGCGTATGCCATTCCGAAAGAAGTCCCTGTGGTTTTTATATAGAGCTTAGAGCGATAAAAGTCGTATGAGAAAACGCATCTAAATGCAAAATCCGAGAGACTGTCAACCTTAAACAGGTCTTATTCGTTTAAACAAGTCTCAAACATGTTGTTTTTTGTTCCGCACTGACTTTCTTGCAAAAAATATCATTACAACTTTAAGAAAGGCGTTTCCTGCACTGTATAAAACCTATCGAAGTCTCATGTTCAATTGCCAGAGGGATCTTTGAATCCACATCCGGGGGACGGCGCAGTAGAAGAAGACCGCGACTCAGGTGCCGCATACAAGTGGAAGGGTATCTTAATCAACTTGGCGTGTGAACATGGAGACAGCTGGCTAGAGATCATGCCGGCTGAACACGCTTGTCGGTGAGGTCCAAGTCAACTCCGACGGCCACCTTAAGTAAGTAAATAGTTGCCAGAGGTTAGAGGTATTAATCAAGTCTAGTGAAATGTTTAGGAAAAATTGATTTCGATCGCCACTAAACCTTTTTGCTCTAACAAGTCTGTCCTGAAAGTAAATTTTGGCGGGCAGCGTATGGTTGGCTTGCTTTCCGCCGCACTCATTTATGCCAAGTCGTAGAAGTTTAAGCCACTTTCAATTCTAGCTAGAGCTTTGTAATTTCAGAACGACGCTTACCACGATTTCACTCACAGATGTCGCTGCAAATAATTAGCTCATGACATTCCATTCACAAAGTATTTAAGAGACTTTCCCAAGTCAACTTTACAGTGTCGTAGGTTTTGCCTTGTGTATCTAATCGCACCTGGGAGCCGAATATGTCTCTCTAAAACTGAACACTTAGTATCTTGGTATGACCTCGATGTTGAAACTAGTTCCACTCCCGATTAACCATAAGTAGTACAAATACCTTCCAATGGATACACCTATCCACAAGCCATCACTTTAACCAACCGCCTGACCCCTAGTCCTAGTGGAGCCATTAATCCAGTTGACTCATTATCCCAAACTTCCAGCATTTACCGAAAATTCCACCCATAAGTGCATCCTAAAGTGTCCGTCCGCAAATTTACTACCTTAATTTGCTTTGAGAAATGACGCAGCGACATGCGCACCACCATTCGCCGAGATAAGTTCGCGCCACCAGGCAATCTATCTTGAAACGGCATTCGGTTTCTTTACCTCTACCAAATGCAGCCAGTCCCTCTCCCTGTTCGTCGCCCCACCAAACAGATTCGGAAATTTAATTTGAAATCATGCGGTGACCATGTCATTCGACGGCTGTATATATGCACGCTATACGAGTACACGCTTATCTTTGTTTACACTGGATAAGAGTGAAACGGTCAAAACAACAAGGCACAGATCCTGTTTTAGAAAACCTTATATTCCGCCACCGGCCGGAACCGAGCCGAATCGCCACCTACACACGTCGAACGCCGGTGAAAGCAGGTTAAATGCAAATCTCACAAAAATTCTCGAATGTTGAATGAATTGTTGACTCCATCTGTTGCTGTTGTTGTGTTTTGCTGTCGAATTAAATCCAACAACAACAACAGACAGTGTATAGCTACTTTTAAGGTCGTTCGGTTTTTGTTTGGCTGTGCAGTTGTTGTTGGACGTTGGTTTCGCGTGTCGCACTTTTCATTTTTACCACATCCTTATGGGAAATTTTTTTTTCCTTTTCACTTTGGTACAAAGAAAACGAAAAGTCATTCGAATTCGCGTCTCATGCGCGATTCTCCTTGCATGCTGAGAGTTGGAGAAAAAACAAATTTGATCGAGTGACCTCCTTTTGTCTTGGGCGCTCTGACCGATTTCCAACACAAAGGCGAATATAAACGAAAAACGACTGCCAATACGACGTCGGACGCATCGATGGAGCGATCAATTCAACGCAGCTCCATTGAAGCCCACGAAGACTATGGGCCAACAGAGATCTTCTCATTCTCCGTGGGGCATGGCGGAGTGAGGTGAAGTGAAGTGAATTGTATCGTGCCAACTTGAAAATCCTTCAGATGGTGATAAATGGATTCGATTTCGGTCGGTTTCGGTTTCAGTGCTTTCTTCTGGTGGGCATCTTTTTCGGTTTTCCTCTCAGGGCACTACCTGCCATCGAATGGAATGAAATGCGGAACTTCCCAAAAAGATGATTTAGTCCATCAGCGGATGGATGGGTTATTTATTTATTTGCGCATGCGCGGCGAATGATTTTTTTTTTTGTAGCGAATTCCATGAGCGGACATATTTTATTTTTCGCTCGCCGTGGGCTACTTCAACGGAGATAGTGTCACCTACTGTTTGAGCCGCTGCCTGGTGGCGCTTTAAGGCGTTCAATTCGAGAGTCACAGAGCGAGTGAGAGAGAAAGAAAGAAAGAAGTATACTCAGGCGTCAACCGACCGCATTTCAGTTACCTGTACCCGAGAGCTGTGGCTAAAAATAAACTTTTGTTTACAACTCTGGGCAAAAGGAGGTCACTGTGCGGTTGGTCGTAGCCTTTAGTTCTTCAGACTTTATTGGGTATCGTCAAATTAGGAATCGGCGCCCTTTTGTGATTTTTTTTTAAAACTTTTTAGTCGAAATAACCGAGGTCTTTGTAGGGAAACGAGTGCGGGAATAGGCTATAGCTACATGGGTTATACCTTTTACTTCACTGGTTCGTCATTTATTCAAAATTTATTCGGTCCCGTCTCTAATGGCGCAGAGAGACGGAAGCGTAAGGAAATATGGGATTAGGGAGGACGAGACCCTCTTTATTTCACTTATCTAAATTACATGTTGGCAATGTCAATTTTTCAAAGTGGAAATATGCAACAGATAAGATACGGGACATATTTGGATGAAGTTTTAAAAAGTTGCGGCATCCATGTAGGCGCATTTCAAAGTACAACGGTCCCAAAAACGCTTCACAATTCAGCTATTCGGATAACGACCACGATCCGCTCAATTCTAGTCAAACATTTCTGTCACACTCATGGATGATTGTTAGAAGATAGCCCTAGAGGGGCCTATATGAACTTGTTGCGACTAAGGTTGGTTTATTTATTTTTAGACATTAATAACAAAAATACAAAAAATATATAATAGTTCATGTGGTTGAAAAGTGACACGATCACCACCATAAGGATGAATGTCTGTGACTTTTGACAACTACTACGGCGATTGGCACAAGATGTGATCAGAAATCCTACCAAATTTGTAAGCTCCGCAAACTAATTCGTGCCCACACTCCCAATGGAAAAGGTTGACAACGCAACAAACGCAGTATGATCTACGATCTTTTTGAGATTTGATTAATTTTTGCCGACTTTAACACTTAAATTGGAAAGAAAGGGCTACAGATGCATGCACGGCGAAATCTTCGAAAATTGACTCCGACTGGCAGTACATGATTTCCGTAACCCAAAATACTAGGGGATTTGGAAGTCGTCGGATCACTAGGGGACTTGCAAGTCGACCGATCATGCAACGATCGTGATGCCTGCAAGGCAACACCTTTGGAAATTGACTCCTACTGGCGTCACATGATTTAAATAACCCAAAATCACTAGGGAACTTGTCAGATCATATATCCGATCACGCACCGATCGACGATGGCGTCCCTCCATTGTCTGATGCCCGATATTGTCCCGACAAGCTACATGTGCTTCCAGCCCATCAGAGGTGGCACTCAATTAGGCTTCTGAACTTGAATCTATCGAGACACTGAACATTTCGTTCAGATTTGGGGAAATGCGGTGGGCAAAGCCGTTGGCAATGTTCTGCGATCGCCATAAACCGTTCCTATAGTTTTTTCTCATTGCTGGGTTATCCCAAATATCCGCAAGTGCACATTTACTGCTAAAAAATAGTGGTTTGGGTTGACTTTGTCACTTTGGAGATCCAAACATCTGAAATGTGGGAGACATGCCTTCCACCGATCGTAATGTGATCATGTTTGAATTTGGGGGACAACCACGTCACCATGTGTATGTCACGTTGTAAGTACCTCCTTTTGCTAATTACACTTCCAAGAAGGCGGACCCAACCCAACGCAAGAAAGCCGCAATTCGTCAATAAGGCGCGTGGTGTATAAATTTCGAGGTAGGCAGCGCCTTGAGTACTATAGCCCTATCACAATGGGTCAATTTTGACCCGAGTGTGGCGCGGAACACTCCCAGCCAGCCCACCAACCTAACCCAAGTGCAGCCCTCAAGTCAAAATCACAGAAGGCATCGCAAATCAGTTTTTATGATCAAATCTCTCGTTTTAAGGACCCTCTGTTCGCCCTCTGTCAGCAGATCGCACTCAGTCTACCTGTACCATCTGCTGTACCACTTGCACCCATCCCACAAATGATTAACTCCCAGTCCGATTGACTTTTGAGACTTGCCACTTGCATCCGTAGGTATACAACTTCATTACTCTCCCATAGATCCCACCGAACCCACTTCAAACGTACATTGTATCCACTTCGTGTCCACTCTACTAAACAATTTCCATTTCAAACCTATGCCACAATTCGCCTCTTCCGTTTGCATATAAAGACAGCTTTGCTGTTATTCCTCTAAAACACCAAACGACCCGATGCTGAGCAGCGTCTAAGGCAACAAATTTCCATCATCAAATCCACTGACAAAGGGAATAGACGACTGGGTATCTAAAAGCACCATAAACTCCTTCAACCATGAAATGGATTCCATGCACAATCGTTGTGTATACACCGAAACAAATTTCCCAAATCATCCGGATATCACGATGCATGTTCGATTCCTTTGATTCCCAAAAAAGGAAAAAAAAGAAAACCACCAGCCAGGACCGACCGGCATATGGCGATTCCACACAAACTCACACATGTGTTGCAGCACACTGAGAGATCAATTTAGGCGAGGGAGTGAGTTACCTTGTTAGAGCAGTGATAACAGGTAATTATACCGGGTCGTAAAATGTTCGAACGTGACTTTTGAAAGAGACAAACAAACGGAGAACAAAACACAGAATGGGTAAACCTGCCAGTCAGCCAGCAGCTATAAACATTATTTCTGGAAGTGGCCATAAAATGAATGGAACTGGCGAGGATAGGGCGCATAATTGTGTTGTATATGGTTTTTAGAGAGGTCTATTGTTTTGAGGTGGTCCGTTGTGACTGCTGTACTGCGCTGTGAGCGATGACTCTTATTTGGACATTGATCCAATAAAATGTGTCATAAGGAAGGCAGTGCAGACAATGCAACTTGTGGAATATCCCATTCGTTGTCCGAAAGTGACGAAGGCGACCGTTTTTATACATTCGTTCGGATAGTCAGAGTCACGTAGTTGTAATTAGTTTGAGAAGTTTGGAACATGTGCTGTAGCCGGTATAGGGTATAGACCTCCGTGATGGTAGGTCTCATGTGAACGGGGATGGTTATCACATTGATGGGAGTTTTATGAATCACTCTAAAGGGCAGAGGATGGCGAGGCTATTCTCTGCATATAGCCTTGCTAACCTTAACCACTGAACCCGCGTCTTCATAGCGTTTCCTTCTCCAAACAACTTCGACAAAAACTGCACCGAAAATCACACGAAATATTTTGCATTCATCTACCTTTGAAAAGGTCCATCCATCTAAGACAAAAGGCACATTCTTTGACAGACAAATGACGAATAAGGACTTAACAAGCCAGCAGCGGAGCAGCGCGGAGCTTATTCAACAATTTGTACCAAGAGGGTACCCCAAAGCTGGGTACTTGGGCCGCAACTGTGCGAGATTTAATGCATGGCTCAGTTTAAAGACATCCGCTGACAGGCTTTGCAGAATATATCGCTGTGGTTCCACGGGATAGAGTTGGCAATGTATAACTAAAGGTTCATAGAGCGATGCAGCGTAAACCGGACCTCCGTTTAGCAACTGAGGAAAGGTGTCTTGAAAAACGAGTCTTCCCTGAACGATGGAAGCTTCAAGATCTTCTTAGCCAGGCGCAATGGAAGGCACTTTTGAACGACGTTGTGAGACCGGACCGCCGTTTAGCAACTAAGCAAAGGCGCCTTAAAAAACGAGTCTTCCCTGCACGATGGAAGCTTCAAGATCTTCTTAGCCATGCGCAATGGAAGGCACTTTTGAACGACTTTGTGAGACCGGACCTCCGTTTAGAAACTAAGCAAAGGCGCCTTGAAAAGCGAGTCTTCCTGAATGATAGAAGCTTCAGGATCCTCTTAGCCAGACGCAATGGAAGGCACCTTTGAACGACGTTGTATTCCATAATTCATGGGAATGTTTTCGCTTACTAATTAAGCCTAAACATGGAACAAATTTAATTTTGTTCATTTTATTGTATTTTTTAAGAGAAAGGCCCAACCTGTATAGGTGGTGTCCCACAGGGCTCGGAATGTTGACCTCTACTGTGGCACATAATGCACTCCGCTCTCGTGTTGAGTAGCAGAGTCATATCACGAAGAAAAACGAGATTCTGCATTAGACCTTCACCTTTAAAGTATAAGGCTTGGATTGTATATAAAAAGGTTGAAGATAGCCCCTGTCGTTGCGAAAAGAAGATTCTTAGCTAAGCAGGAGACTCAATGACTTACTATAGAAATTGTACGGCGACACAGACCTAGTTGAGAAATTGTTCATCAGTCTTCTAAGACAAGTAAGCGGACGGACGTAAATGCTCCAGTCCGTAGAGGTCTCTAACTCTAACCCAGAGGGACAAAGAAGAATAGAGGGCGACCCACACAAATGGGGAAGGAGGCATCAACCAACTTGAAGATTACACTTCAAAATCAAAATGAAATCTGTAGGGAGCTAGCTAAGGACTGGGCTTACTAGAGGAGCTTGTAAACCTAGGTCCAGGTTTGTCCGAAACCTAAAAAGAGGGCAATAAAGTTGGACGACTTAACTGATAAGTTTTCAGTGCCCCAAAACTATCCACGAGATCGACTCTGCAAGTAGAGGCCCCAAAGTTCCTTGGCAGAACTTGGGGGTATGAATAAAAAATGAGCAAGCGCGCCAAGCATGAAGGTTTTAAAAATTTAAGAAATTTCTCCCGTAATTATACCAGAAGAATACTTTTAAAAAAAGTCCAAAAAGTTGGATTCTAAAAGCGGCTCATGGCATTGATATATATGTATACCGACATATCCCTGGTTCAACGAAGAGCCCTGCGCAAAGCTACTTAAATAGCTCCTTTCTTCAAATTCCACCGCACAAAGTGGAGGTATAAATCCAGGTTGCAAACGATGTCTTCACACAAAGCCCTCCCACCTAATTCCCATGACGGACAGCATTTGCCTTCCCATGGGGATTACTTCGGAACATTTTCCCAAATTCACAATGGGTATGCCTATGCCCCACAATCAAGGCCGGCATCGATCTTGGCCACATGCCAAGTGTAGGCGACTTCCTGGCCGGCAGCTCCCTAAAAAAAAAAAACTCCTCAATCGACATGAGACACTCAAATCCAACTGCTTCGTATTTATTATGGGTTTGCCAAAAAGCGACTGCCAACACGATATACACGCCTGGGAATGGCCACTCACGATTTCTCCCGTCCGAGGAATTCCTCACTCCCAGTTCCCAAAGGTGTGTGTCCGTCAGTTCGGTTTGCAACTGTAACTTGACTCGCACTCTCATCACCATTTCTAAGGTGGAAAAAAATGGCTACAATCATGGCCCGAAGCTTCCTCGAACGTCGAACACCTTTTAATCATTGCCCGCGCAGGCTTACACAAAATGCGGCAACACGTTAAGTGAAACCAATTTTGAAAGCATTATGTCATGGATCGCACATCGCTCGCTCGCTGTGAAGCCAAATTGAACGCAAACACCACTCAAGCGGTATCAATAATAATAATTATCAAGCTCAAGCCCCGACCCCCCACTGAATGGACTCAAAACGCAACACAACCCAATACCCAACTCTCTGTGTCGTGTCAAAAGAATTGTTAAACCGAACTTGGTGTTGCGTGTATGGTCGTATCTAGTCAGCTGCGGCACAATCACCTCTATGATGACGACGACGACGACGAAGCGACGAAGTCTGATGATGATGAAGCGCGTCAATTGATTTTGAATGCTATGAGGCGGGAAATTTCCAGCTGCAACATTCCTCGTCGGCCCTGTGGTGCATTATCCGACACGTCGCACACTTGACAATGATCTTGACTTTGAATGAAGGAAACTCTCAAAATGAGTCTTCATCTCGCCTATATATATTTATTCGATATGGAGAATGGAGGTTTGGCTATAATGAAGCTCTTCCTCGATGGGAACCGTTAGCTGCCGCAACAAAATCAATCTTCCACACAGCTGTTGCTGTTGTTCAACGATAGCGCGCAATATCGAATCAGGAAAAAGGAAATTCCTAAATGGCTTTGAGGGTTCTCCTCCTCTCTCCAAGGTGTGTTCCGCTAGAGATCGGCTTCATCATCATCGTCTTCATTATCTTCGTCTTCTGCGTCTTCTTGGTTGGCTGCGAGAAGTGCGATTCCGCTTGAATTGGGTGCAGATGCTTTATTATGCTGCGCGCATGATCGGAGAGTGTACTTAAAAGAAGGTCCCACATACACAGAGACAGACACGAAGACGGAGACGGGACTCACTCACGATTATATTGATGTCCGTCCATATATGCTGGGCATTGACGGCAGCCTCTAACGCTGAGACATGACGACGACGAAGACTGCGATGAATTTGCCTCTCTCTTCGGTGAGCATCTTCTGCTGATAGCTGATGGCGATCATCGGAGGTTGCTTGCATATTGATCATGCTGATGACGGCCAGATGATGCAGTTAGGAGTTGCCTGTCGACAAGTCTTTGGCTCCTTTTCGAGGGGATTTAATTAATAACTGTTTATGGAGAGATTGCTTTTTGACAGACCGTTTGCCCTTGCCCCTCCTTTCAGTTGTATGGATGGTGGCTGCCATTCAGCAGCAGGCGAGCTGTGCATTGTCTTATCTCGAATGGGTAACGATGGTTTCGGAAAACGGTAGGTGTGTTCGGAAAGTGGATTAACTGCCACTTTATGTTTGGGATGAGTTAGGACGAGGTGAAGCTTTTTTTTTCTATAAAAGAAGAGCATGTCCAACCAGGTGGAGGGGGAAATATGCCTGCACCTTGAATGATCTCTTAATCGATCTTTACGTAGTGCGTTTTGGTAGTGCGGAGAGTGGTGGGCGTAACTGTTTAAATACGCGGGTATGTGTTGCATACGATTTTTAGTGGTAGTAATGGATTCATTTCATTTGTGGGTGCAGTGGCTTAGTAGTTAGTGTGTTGGACTACTATGCGAGGGGTCCCAGGTTCGAATCCCGCAAAAACCGAAATTCCAACTTAGGGTTTTTTTTCCCACTACGCCACCTCTCGCGAACGTCTGACAAACATCCGAGAGTATAACTGTCTTGAAAGAGCTTCTCAATTGGCCGCTTGGAATCGGCATAAAATTGTTGATCCCTTCCAGTCGTTCCAAAATGAAAAACTCACACAAAACGAATGGTTGTGAGAAGCTAGGCCTAGGATCCCTACGGACCTGTTGCGCCAACAATTTTTTTTTTTTCATGGATTCATTTGGAATTCGTGAAGGTATGCCGTCGCCGGGAAGTATGTTGAACGTGAGTGAGGGTTGACCTTTGGGGAAGGTGGCTCAAGCTCAACTTGAGACAGGCGCCTCTTCATAAAAGGCCCAAAAATCGGCGACAACCCAAACTCCATTTTGAGGACATTGCTGCGAGCTGTGAGTCGAATATTATATACCATCAGAAAGGATTCTAATATGCCGTCCACAGCTTAGTGCTCAGCTAGGTTTGAAACCTTTTAAAAACTCACCTAAGGTCCTAAGGTCTTGAAGATCCAAGCCGGGTGAACAGCGTAGGAGAGGAAAACCTCGTTTTACGCGACATTGAGTGGAAATGACCACTTGGTGGTACAGCTCAGGCTGAACTTGAGCCTCAATCAAACGTTTCTTGAACACAATGCAAGTTGATTGATGCAAACATGCGCCTCAAAGTCTTATTTGTATAGTAAAGTACTGTAGTCGAAGACTGTGTGGGCTTTACCGTAGACATGCCTGCCATAGTCTTCTGTGGCGTTTAATACACGAATTATCGACCAGATCCATGTTCCTCTGCAGCTTGTAGTCCTTGTTGTGCAATCTCCTCCCAAAAACCCAGCAGCATAAACGAATAATAAAAACGTTTTAAGGAGTGTCCTCTCGAAACGGCCGAAGATAACTTTACTTGCCTTCGATATGAGTCCGCACTGCGAAGCCTCTTGTCTGCAATTTTTTTAAAGGTCGGAATTTAGATTTGTCAGCCTTAAGACTCAGGGATTGGCTGGAATGAGTCTGTTTATGTCTAAAAATGTGAAGTAGATGCTCGAGTAGATGAAGTTCGTCTAATACCTCTCAGTAATATCTGTCTATTCCCCGATTGATCGGTGTTAAGGGGTGTCCCTAATTGATGACTAAATTTGCAACGAGGATAGCTTACCCGAGTTTAGTTGTAAGAATCTTTTCGATATCGTAGGTATAAGTAGGTAGTTTGGCAGTTCTTTGAAATATCGTACCTCTGAGTTTGACAGAACTCCTTCAGAAAGCCGCTCAAAGGGTGTCTGCCATCGTTTAAGAACTTTGTTGTTACCTAATCTTAAGAGGATCTGAGGTCTTTATCGGACTTCTTTTGGCTTTCTCTATCATTCGCCTTGCGTTGACGCTATAGACGCCTGAGGTTGCTGAGTATTCGATTATTGATCTTCTGATCGAGAGAAAGTATTCGATATCGATGAACGAGCTTGGTATAAAGCTTAATCTAGGCATGGCTCTGTTATACTCCTCAGATCAGTCTTTATGTATAAACTTTGTCAGATCGGTATTTAAAGCCTATAAAAGGGTTGTGAACATCCCTCTGTACGTCTTGAGTCTACTCCAGGAGCTTTCAAAGTATGAACCGCCTTGCTTTCTGTCAATCTGGTCGTTTTCAAAAGGTTTTCGAACTATATGCCCGATTATTGATCTTGTATAGGTACTCAATGCTGAGTTAGGACTATTATTATGGGAAAGGGGTTGTTGTACTGCGACCTTTTGGTCTATTGTACCCCGTAGGGTTATAGGATTAGGCTAGGTGGCTCTCTAGAAAGACATCACAAGTGAAAAGCCTTATTCCTATATGCAAGCTTTCCTTGGGGAGCTTTGAGTAGAATGGAGAAATGCTTAATTGGCAGGCCCGAACTATGACGGAGTCCGCTTAGCCGACTTATCTTCCTTAGCACCTCTATACAAATTTTCATATCCCCAGGGTCAGCAAATCACTCTAATTTTAGTACACGACGTTCTTGCTTGAACCTAGAGCTCTTGGTTGCGGTCTCGGTTCCCTTAGGACCATATTTCTAATGCTTTTTGGAAAAAGGTCCGCAAATTCGTCTCAATATACTCTGCCTAGCTTTCTTATGTGATTCTTCTTCTTCTAACAGATGAGTTGATGTTTCTTCTTTTTCCTCTGGTCGTAGATCTTGAAATTAGCTCTACTTCTTCAATGGATTTCCGGCTTCTTACCATAATAAAGACTGCCTCGTCCAATATGAAGCTGAGGCCACAAGACGACGCCTTGTTAACACCACATCTAGGGTCTCCAACTGAGTTTTACTTCAGACTCTAGCCAGTATATTCTCACAGAAAACGGGTCGCTTGGTGGCCCTCGACTAATCAAAGACTTTAAGGAACTGAATAAAGAACCCTAAGTATGTTGGAAAAAGAAAAAACCGACGGAACGTAGTGGGCGTTGACAACAATAAGTCCATCAAGCTGAACTTCGCAACAATAGCAACAAAAATTGGTCGAAAAACAAATTATCGCCCTTACAAAAATTGCCGAGATAGGGAACTGAAAGATCAGAGCCTACGTACTCTAGGACCCAGGTTCTGCGCTAACAGTACATAGCTAACAGCCTTTTTAGATATCGAATCTCCTAGACTTCACCAACTGGTTCCTAAATCGATCAGTAACTTGATGGGCTTTGGTGGGTTTGATCTTTTCCAGTCTTGTTTCTAACAGAGAATACACAATGGACCTTTTAGGTGTCCGGGATAACGTGAATTTTCTTCAATCAAAATCTTCACTAAGCTGTTTTATAACCTAACCCAAACCTAACCTAGGTATGCGGGTTGGCGTGGAGTACTCCGTGCCACATACTTGGGTCAATATTGACCAATTGTGAAAACTAACCTAACCGACTCCTCTGTAGTGTATTTTCACTGAGTCGGTAATTTACAAAATTCCATCATCTCGGGGATTGGCATTGAAGTCACCAAAAGTTCTGAACTGTCTTCCAGATCGGCAATTAAAGACGGGTCTAGACAGCATCCTAATTTGGCGTTTTTGGCTTCATCCCATATTTAGCGATACAGCAATGAGAAGCTTCCGACGCTACTAAACATCGACCTAACTGGTCAGTTCAGAAGTCGATCTTCAACTCAACTGAGTGTAGCCCTGTTGTACCTTTCGTGACTTTAGTGGCATCCAAATGTAGCGACCACTTTTCTGAAGCTTTCAGAGGTCAGTGCGCCAGCTACTTAAACGTAACACGACTCTCATTCAAATCGCCATTCACCCGATCCCCCTGTCGCCTTTGACAGCATTTACTCAGACAACAAAGATGGTATATCCAAAGTCGATGATTAAGCTCTAAGACATGATTAGCAAAACTGCCAAGTCGCATCGTTAATATACAACAATTTTTCAAATCGATTTAACGTCCGTTAGCGGTCATTTATTTATAGACCACTCTGCAGTGATGATTGTGCTAACTGACGAGTCCCGATGGAACAACAAAATGAATCGCCCTCAGCTATGTATGCCTAACAACAGTTATTAGACCACTCAAATGTCATGAGCATGGCCAAAACCAGTGAACCTATATGTGTAGTAGGTTATTATGCTCCGCACTCTCACCAGCAACCATTCAAATCGAACGCTGCGCGCCAACAATTTCCATTCCGATAACCATCTGCTCCAATTTGATCATGACTTGGTTTTGTGTTTTCCTCAAGACAATTCTTTTTCTTCCTCTTACAGTCGACTTCTTCGTCGTCGTCGTCGACGCAAATGGTCATTCAACTTTCACAAGGGTCACAGCGTGTGCGACATTGCACGAAATTTCTGCAAAAATTCACCAACACACACTGGTGGTATACTTTCCCATTAACACGATTCCAATGACGGGCCAACTGGCTCTCTCGCTCAACACCACATGGTGTACAGTACGAGTAGCATCCGTATAGCAACTTGGTGAAGGATATTCGGCGGCATTTCCCCACTGAGCTCCATATACCCGAGCCCCAAACCCCATCAGCATTATTTCGAACTCAAAGGAAAAACTGAAAGCAATTCGAAATGAATGCAGCCCAGAGAGCATGAAGTTGCCAATTTAATCATCTTAACTCTCAACTGCCCTGCTACACTTTTCATTTTGCAAAAGGGGGGGTTGTTGCCGGAAAAATAAAACCTTTCTCCTGCGACACATACACACAGGAAAACAGGCTTCAAATAAAATAAGAATTTTTAAAATGATCACAAAACAATATATAGGTCAGCCCGTAAAGGCTACGGGTGAGCTGCTGCTGATGGCGTTGACTACGTGACGATGACGGTAAATCGTCGAAACAGTGAGAGAGTGGAAAATCTGGGCCACAATTATTTATATGAATAGCAATTTATTTTAGTGTTCAATTTGTATCCACAGATGGATGGACAGGAAAACACATTTTTGAGTCGTCTTCGGCGTTTGTCTTCATCTGTGCTTCATAAAAATCGTGATTCATCACAAGGCACGACCTAGCAAAGCTGATACTTTTGACTTGGCTGCTCTATGCCCTGTACACTGTTCAGTGGGTGTTCGGTGTAGAGGTGGTCATTCGTGTTTTCTAGCTGAAGTGGAGTTTGACGAAACTACACTCCGCTAGGCACAAGTTGGGTGGGTATGAAAATCACAGAAATAAAAAAGAGTTACAGGTTCGTGTCAAGGTTTTGGCAGCATCTACTACAGAATGGCACACATCACCATTATCACTACAACGAGTGTATGAATATTTTCACTTTGCCTGTAAAAACGTCGAACCAAAAAAACACTCACCACTTTCATTTAAATTATTTTCCTCCGTTACATACCTGCAAGACATAAAACAAAAAATCCAAATTAAATATAAATAATATAAATAATGTTTTTAATATCTATAATTACTGTAATGTAGTAAAAGTTGTGTTTCTTTTTTTTATAAAAAAATCATCGCTTCAGTTCATTAGTTCACAGAGTTCATTGTTGCGTTTGCGTGATTCTATCCATCAGCAGGCTATTTTGAACTAGCAATAGCCAGTGGTACCAATCATTAAGGTGAAACACGCAAAGCGATTTGGGTGATCGAAAACGCACCGCCAAATGTTTTATTTTTCGTTAGCTGGCGGGCTTACATCATTCGCTTTCGCTTTTGCGAAATTCATAACAATTTTGGAGAAGATTTCCCTCGAGACAAGTTGATGGATTAGGTTGTTTATTTTTTTGTTTACCAAATTGCACACATATCATAAAATATCTAGAAAAAGATGTACCTAAGAGCGCGAGCGAACATTTTCAAACCTCGGAAGATGTTGAATGCAACTTATAAGTCATTTATTACCAAGACCGTGGTTATGGTCCGTATGATGATGTGCTAATGTCTTTTCAATGATGTAACAATGACGGATGAAAATGTTAAGTGGAGGGGGGGGACAACATCATCGCATATTATAAGTCAATTCTGGGGACGAAGCTACATATCTGGGGAAGGTTACGGTAAACGGTTTAAACAAGAGCGGAGTAGTTTGTACAACAGTTGTGAGGTAAAAAATTGTGTAAAAGGAGAGGACTTTGCTGCGAGTTCGTCTTCAGAGGGAAAAGTGTTTCGAGGTTTTTAGGGGAGACTATAGGGTTACAAGGAGTGTAACACGAGAAATTAGCATCAAGTTTTTTTTTTTCAAATAGTTGTAGTTGTAGTTGGTGTTGGTGTTGATGTTTCTGTTGTAGTTGTAGTTTTATTTGTAGTTGTAGTTGTAGTTGTAGTTGTAGTTGTAGTTGTAGTTGTAGTTGTAGTTGTAAATGTTCTCGTAGTTTAGTTGTAGTTGTAGTTGTAGTTTTAATTGTAGTCGTAGGCGTAGTCAATAGTCGTAATCGCTATTCGTAGTCGTATTCGTAGTCTTAGTATTAGTCGTAGTTGTAGTTGTAGTCGTAGTCGGAGTCGGAGTGGTAGTTGTAGTTGTAGCTGTAGTCGTAGTCGGAGTTGTAGTTTTAGTGGTAGTTATAGTCGTAGTTGTATTCAATGTTGCAGTAGTAGACGTAGTCGTAGTCGTAGTCGAATTGGTAATCGTAGTCGTAGTTGTAGTCCTATTGTAGTGTCGTTGAATTGGTAGCCATAGTTGTAGTTGTAGTTGTAGTTGCAGTCGTAGTCTTAGTATTAGTCGTAGTTGTAGTTGTAGTTGTAGTTGTAGTTGTAGTTGTAGTCGTAGTCGGAGTCGGAGTTGTAGTTGTAATAGTAGTTATAGTCGTAGTTGTATTCGATATTGCAGCCGTAAACGTAGTCGTAGTCGTAGTCGTAGTCGTAGTTATAGTCCTATTATAGTGTAGTCGCATTGGTAATCGTAGCCTTTGTTGTAGTCCTAGTGTTGTCGTAGTCGTAGTCGTAGTCGTAGCCGTAGTCGTAGCCGTAGTCGTTGTCGTTGTCGTTGTCGTAGTCATAGTCGAATTGGTAATCGTAGTCGTAGTTGTGGTCCTATTGTAGTGTAGTTGAATTGGTAGCCATAGTTGTAGCTGTAGTTGTATTCGTAGTTGCAGTCGTAGTCGTAGTCATAGTTGTAGTTGTTGTTGTACTTGTAGTTGTAGTTGTAATTGTAGTCGTAGGCGTAGTCGATTGTCGTAGTCGCTATTCGTAGTCGCAGTCGAAGTCGTAATCCTAGTCGCAGTCGTATTTGTAGTCGTAATTGATTAGTAGTCGCAGTCGTAGTCAGATTGGTAATCGTAGTCCACTACAAGTAGTCCTATTGTAGCTGTAGTTGTAGTGTAGTTGAATTGGAAGTCATAGTTGTAGTTGTATTCGTAGTTGCAGTGGTATTTGTAGCCGTAGTCGCAGTCGCAGTCGTAGTTGAATTCACGTAAAAAAAAAAGGAGTGTACCGCTTGCCGTATGCATGTTGGAATCGAATACTAAAGACACCCAAGTATCAGCCAAACAAACAGCCCAGTCTTGGCTCAGAACTCCCCAAAAGTCAATCGCGTGTCAATCAGTTTCAGTGCTGTAGATCATTTACTTACAACCGTTATTATGAAATTAATTACCCGACAGATGTCGATGTCCAAAAACCTGAACAAAAATACATTTCCTTTCGAAAAACTCTCCACTGGCCGACCATCATCAGTCATTAAAATTCGCCAATGCGACTCTCATTCCCATGGAAGCAACAAAACAACAAAACAAACGATGAAAGCGCACACACTTACACATCAATCGTGTCGTAGAAAATAATGATTGATTAGTGAAAGATGTTTTCTAATTAATGCGCTACTGTGCAACTGGGCTTCGTTTACTCAAATCGAAATATCCAACTTAAACTTGTTGATGGTTTGTTCCAAAGAATGTCTGGTCTGACTGTCTACCGACGCGCTGCTCACATGTTCCTATAAGACGAAGAATGAAATTCCTGTTTTTATAACTGGGCGTTCACATATTTTGACCGATACGGTCAATGTCCTGCTATAAAAAAGAGCGTAACTTTTCGGCCCCAAGTTGTAAACTGGTAGCCAAACTGGAGCCACTAATCGATTGTTAATGGTGACCCAGTTACCTAAAGAGGGTCGGAAACATTAACAAATTATGGCCACCTGTTGGAAACAATGGGAGTATTTTTTTATTTTCTAAAGAATCTGTCTTCGCAGGTAGGATGGGCAGAAAAATGTGAGTAGATCAGGTGCGGTTTGATCAGTAATTGGAAGCAGTCTTGGCATTCGCTGGGAGGGTTATGAACTTTTGAGTGGACATTTTTTGTTTTTTTTTTTTTTTTTTTTTCGAGAATGGATGACCACACAGCATTTGAAGAATTTGAGGGCGTTTGTACTGAGAGGGACAAAAGACTGGCAAAAATGTTGTCGAGCATACGTATTGCATGGGAAGGCGACAATTTGACTGCAGCATTTTTGATTTTGTTTCTCTTCGAGAAGTGGTGGATATTTTTAGGGGTACTGCCCTTATTGTATCAATCATTTAGTCACTCTAGAGAAAGCTAAAAGTGATTCCCATTGTTCCCGAAATTCATACCCGAAAAACCTTCAAACCACAGTTTGCACTACAACTCTTTTGGTTTTTTGAGGAGAACTTGAAAAAAAATATTACACCAATTGAGTTTTTAAAGAGTTCAAATATCGGAAAATATTCGCCTATTCATAGGCTTTTTAACCACGCACTCAAATATTTCGTAGCCCTTCTCGAAGTTGCTCAAAGAGTGAGGCTTTCATTTTAGGACCTAAAATATTTTAGTTCTTCAAAACCAACTTTATGGAAGAACATTTTCTACACATCTCAATGCCCGCTTTAATCCCTCTCAGTAAGTTGTAGAAATCATCCCAAATGGATGAGTTGTTCGTCCAGATTTGGCATTTTAAAATTATTCGGAAGCACAGTTCGCAACCGAACTCTTTTGATTTTGGGGGGAAATTTCAAAAAATTTAACCTCACTGCAAGGTAGACAATCAAGAAGGCTTTTAGTAATGAAAAAAGAACAAAGGGCACTCCAAAAGATGGGCAGCACAACGAGTGTAGCTCGCAAATACAATGACTCCCAAAGGACAACGCCAAACGCACCTTCTTAGACAGCAGCAGAAAGTAAAGCGGACAAAAGCCACACCACACCTGACTAATTCCGTGGTAATTGCCCTGCAACGCGGATATGATCCATCCATGATCCACCGAACTCGCCAGTATCATTTTCTAGGAAATGGAAAAGAACTTCCTTCAGCATGACACCGACACCGTCACCGACAAGGACAACGACACCGCCACTTAATTGACAACAAATTAATGGGTTCAGCTTTGCAGACGTTGCCTTTTATTCAAAATGATGCCAAAACTGGTAGGCACCTTTAGAACTGGCAGGTGCTGCTCCTGCTGCTGTTTTGTTATTTCTCTTTCGCCATTTGTCCACACACACACAGACTATACATTGTAGCGTACACTTGGGGTCGTTCATCGTTGTCATCGTTGCATCCTCATCGATTCCACTGCACGATATGCGTCTCTCTTCGCCTGGGTAATGGACACCAATGGACGCCACTGTGGTTATGGCCACTTCATGGTCCATGGCTTTTTCCTCTATATTCGTTCTATAGATTTTCCATGGTGTCGTGGTTTTTCTCCTCTTCTCATCTGTTTCAGCTTCTTCTTGCTTTGTATATAGGTCCCTTAGACCAAACACGACGGCCACTTGAGAGCGCGCGCGTTTCCATTTCACGTTAATTTATTTTATTCCACAGAAGAGATCTTACCATTTGTTCTCTACCTATACCAAACCGTATCTCCGACTGCAATGCTCGTGTGCGCTTCTCTATGTATACTTTATGATTCGATTTGTGCACCGTCGTCATCGTCGTCGTCGTCCAATCCTCCACCCAAGACGCAGCCCAACACAAACGAGGAGAAAACCGTCTTCCTTATGGTCAATGTGGTCTCCAGAAATAAAGTACTGGCCAGGCGAAGCAGCTGCATAGCATCCCCAAACCAGAAGAGAGACGACTGGTTACTTAAACTGATAATTTTCCTCGTTTTTTGCTAACCGGGAGCGGGACTGCTGCTGCAGCGTTTTTCCTCTTCGTTATTTTTCCTGTTTTTCCAATCAGAGATGCGCATGCAGAGGAGATCCTTGGCTGCCTGTGCTGATGCTATTATTATTTTTATTGGCGACGATGCCATCATCTTCGTTCTTGAATACGGTGTCTTCTCCCCCCGGTGCCCGACTATGGCGTCCACAGTCAACCACGGTCATTTCCCTCTGCCGATTTACATATTGGCCGGTCCTCTCCGCCTCCTCCCAGCTATATATACAGCTCGGCGGATATTATGCCTAGTTAAGGGCCATTTCCATCGGTTTTCCTTGCGGATTTGAATACTATCATGGTGGAGGGGCTTTCACAGGGCCTCCTCTGGGGGAGGGAAACTAAATAAATTCCTTTCCAGAGGTAGATATTTATGGATCAGAACAAAATGTGAACATATCGGTTCTTGCAAAAAAAAAGAGAAATGGTCATCGGATATTGGTCCGGTTCTCTATGTGGATGAGAATACCAGTTCTGTCCAGTGTTCGCTATGTAACATTCAGAGAATTGTAGGAGTAGTTTGGAGTTTACAGTTTTTATCCGTGTGTCTGTGTTTTTATTTTTTCAATTTTTTTGCACAGCACACAGAGGCTACCGTGGTGTGTACTTAAAGATCTAAACGTGGTTATTTATGGCCTCGGTATACCTTAACTTAGGTGATTACGGGTTCTATGCTCATGCGGTAATAAATCAAGTTCATTTCGTTTTACAGTTTTATGCTGATAAATAACATGTTGCGACTCGGCTCATAAATGGCTTGGATATCTGTGTTTTCGAAATGCTCTCTTTCGGTAGGTCGGTCTCGGTGTGCTGGATGTTGGGCTGGTGTTGTGCGAGCGAAATGGAATTAGAGATGTCGAACGGACATAGAAAAGCTATTACTTGGTAAGTAGCTATTCGGACCAGTGGCGGTCGCGGGAGAGTCTTTAGATGCACTAATGGGTTGGAGGGCCTTTTTTTCCAGATATGAAGGGTCTACTATCGATTGTGCTTGTTTACCGAAATTGCAGATCTTAATCTTGCCCTTACTGTCTTTGGCCAACTGTTCAATGCACGGCATTAGACTTATACTTATTTTTTTAGTCATATTTGCAGGATGAAAAGCATCCGTGCCGCAGGGGTATACAGCGTTTATGGCTTTGAATAGGTGAAGTAAACCGTTTTGCATTATCTAACATGATTATGGTGAGGCCCACTTACGATTGGAGTGAGATTTGAGATCTTAAATAAGCATTTTCTTTGTTTCGTGTTAACTTAACCCAATGACGACCTTAGCATGAGCATAGCGCCTAAGCAAGTCACCTGCTTTTGGTTTAAAAGGTTGGACGGGGCCTTCGTGGTACATCTACCTTCTTTCGCAGAAAACTAGCTATGAAAACGTACCGGGTCTGTGAAGCTGAAATAGCTTATAAGCTTAAGATCCGGCGACAGAACGAGGTTTTGAGCTTTAAGCCAAAATGAGCCTCTTAATGTAGCAGCAGACGAATATTTGCAGTCAGGAGGGAGATCATGAATCTATAGCTGACCTGCCATATCACCGCAGCCATGCACTAGCAATATGTTTACAAATTAGTCTTTGAACAAAAACGAAAGCCTCCGTGTGTTCTACTCGTTCACTGGCGACGGAATTTTTCCCTACGGTTAGGTTAGGTTCCTTGTGATACCACTTGAATCTAAAGTTATTCTTCCTACTAGTTGAACCAGTTGGAGCTTCTGATGAAGCGTAGGGGGTTTCGAATGTCTGTGTTTTTTAGATCGTTCAGATTACTAAAATAAAGGGTTTTTCAATAAAAGGTGTTATTTTGGTATTCAAAGAAAAATGTCTAATTTCAATTTTGAAGCGTGTATCGTTCCATTTTTAGTAATGGCGTAGTTTCTACTTGTCAAATGTCAAAGAATATAAGCATCAAAAGTAGCAGCTACCGAAATAGCGGGTCATTCACAATTCACACCTCTTATTGGAAACCCCTTTAGAACGCTCCCAAGTGGAGTTTTCGTCTTTGTGAGAGAGCCGGACAAGTACAGAGAAGATGGAGAATAGTTTCTTCCTCCTCCTCCTCGTCAAATCAGCTTCTGCAAAAATCGTTAGAGAATACGCCGAGCCTTTTTGCATGCCTGTCTATGAGACAGTGTCCCGTGATGACCGGCAATGATATGCTTCCTTTCGAGGGAGTTCAGATGCCTAAATGTTTTAGATCCAACTTTGGCCACATCTGTTTTGTCGCTAGACATGTCGAGCCGGTTGTGCATGATCTTTCGATAGCATCCAGCTTTATTGTAAGTTGGCAAATAGCGATTGGAATACCTAAGGAATCCTTAATTGGAAGCATAGTGTAGTTCCGTGTTTTGCAAGTTCATTAGCTTTGCAGTTACCTGGGATGTCCCAAGCCATCCCTCTGAGAGACGAAGGACAGTCTTGGGCTGTTATAGAGTTTGTGGAGACTGATTTCAGGCACTTGATACCAGCTTGACTATCCGAGAAGATTCGGATATCACGTTTTCGCTTAGCCAAGAGAAGACTTCTTTTATCGCTATTATTCCCACCTGAAAAACGCTACAGTGATCAGGAAGACGAAAGGAGAGACTAAGATTTATTCTGTCATACACCACCACCAACACCGTCTATAGTTTTCGAACCATCTATGAAGAAATGGATCGATTTATCATTCAGGAATGCTTCCTCCTCCCAGAATAATCTAGTAGGTCTAATGGAGACCTGGAAGTTTCTATCAAATTGTAGTTCTGGTGTGGTGTAGTCAATGTTTTTTGGAAGGTTCCTAATGGTGTTTAAGATAGCGGCCACCATAAATTTTGCTGGTCCATTGTGCGAAGTAGCTTTGAGGCGTAAGGCTGCAGAAGTTGCCGTTTGCCTGCTGAAGATCCCAATGGGTGTCAGATGAAACAGGATGTTACAAGTGCAGCGAAGGGGATGAATTTCGCCCTTGATTGATCGCAATGCGTTTCTTGTGTCCGAAAAAGAATCCACTGTAATAAGTGTCTTTCTGGGGAACTGCCAGGTGTGTATAAAGAAACGGCCCGCAAGGTTCATAATTCATGCATTCAACTTCGCCCTTAATCTAATCTACAAAATCAATTTGCAACATAGCCATAGCTTAGGTCGTCCTAATCGCTTTTCCTTAGGTTCACCGTGAGCTAATCTACTTGCAAATAAATTACATATTATACATATGGTAAAATTTTTAAATAATTTAAGAGCAAGACTTTGAAATTGCGATGGCATACTAAGGCAGAAACTTATACTAATGGTCAGTTCGCTGTGAGCAGTCTATCGGTTAGCACAATGTCCACCAAGGATCTATTCGCAATGAATCGGTTGATTTGGAAATTCGGCGGACTTATACCTCCGACAAAGTATCGCACCCTCTATTCGATATGGACTGTAGTCCTCAAGGTCGGTATGATATTTTGCTGTCCCCTCCACTTGGCCATGGGTCTGATTGAAACCTCCAGCACGAAGGAAGTTTTCGAAAACCTCGCGATTACTTTCACGTGCATGCAGAGTTCCTTGAAGCACATAGTAATTTGGTGGAACTTTAAAATGGTAAAGCACATCGACGAAGTATTTACAACTCTGGACAAATCCATCTGCACGAAAGACGAAAAGCTCTACTACCGGCAGCAGATTGAGCGCCGTGCTAAGTTCATCTTCTACATAATGGGAACTTTGAACATTCTCGTCTTTATTGCAAACGAGGGATCAGTTTTTATTGGGGGCGAACGACATCTGTTGTACCCGGGTTGGATACCAATCGATTGGAGGAATTCATTTCCCAAATACTGCATAGCGCACTCGTATCAATCTGTTGCGATATTAGCGCTGATGACCTTAAATTGTGCGAACGATACATATCCGACGATTAGTTTATTGGCTCTAAGCGGACATGTGCGGCTACTGGCGATGAGGGTGTCAAAATTGGGAACCGATTCGAGGAAAAGCCGCCGAGAGAACAACACCGAACTGAGGCGATGCATTATTGACCATAAACGGTTAATTGAGTAGGTTGTGCCCTGTTTTTACTAATAAATCCATTTAAAAACTATTAATCGGCTTACAGGATATACTATGGACAAAATCAAGTGCTTTCGGTGGGAATGTTCTTCCAGATATTAAGCACCGGCCTGAACATGTGTCTCGTCCAAATCTACTTGATTTTCCTTTGCGACAATGCGTTTGCTTTTATTTATTTCAGCACTATGTTTGTGGGATTGCCGATGCAAATATTCCCCAGCTGCTACTATGGGAGTGTTTTCGAACTGGAACTGGAAAAATTGCAGCACGCTTTGTTCGCATGCAACTGGATCGACCAGGACCGCGAATTCAAGCAAAACTTGCTAATACTCGGACAGCGCAATCTGCAGCCAAGTCCATTTCTCTGTTTGGGTTTAGTTAAGATTCACCTAGACTCGTTCTTTCTGGCTATGAGGAGTGCGTATTCTTTGTCAGCTGTTATTGTACAAATGAAGTGAAGGGATGTTTCATTATTCGCACTTTTTTTTATCACAAAAATTAATTATGTTATCTGGCACCACTACTACACTGAATAAAGAACTAATTGCTGCAAAAAGTCCGCAAAATGGACCAGGCCTAGTTTGGCCTAACCATTTTTTTTATTTATTTTTTTCCAAAGGGTATCATGTTAGACCGCATTCCAAAGGCTGAAGCTCGAGCACAAAAATGTACTTTAAGTGGACGGTATTTTAAAAATTACGATTCGACAGGTGAGCTTGTTTAAAACTTAAATAAAAAAACCGACCGTTCTTGATTTTTGCGTTCAAAACTGTGACCATTTTCACATAATTCAGAAGGAAATAGACGACCAACGAAATAAGCAACGCAATCACCTTGACTGCACTAGGAACACACGCGTGTTCTTTTTAAGAGCTTGCAAGAGCAATCGCACCTGTCACCAGGAAACCTGTAACAGTAAAAACAAAACATACCTGTACAAGTGTACATACAGTTAAATATTTAGGAAAGAAAGAAAAATAACTGCTTGGTGCTGTTATCCCCGATATACGCGGCATGATCGCCCTTCGTCCACGTATCCACCACCCTCTATAAGCAGAACTCGATCTAACGCCATCTGCTGTGACTCTCCTCTGATTCTGGATATAAATTGTCATCCCAAAGGAACAGCAATGTCTTCCTGCTTAAAAGCGATAACGAACTCCGAAGATTGTCACATGAAATTATCCAAACAATTTAGAACTGTGAAGTTCCACGCTAGAGAGGCATGCATCCAATCCAATCCAACTCCGAAGAGATAACACATCGAGACGAAAAACACAACCGTGAATGTCAGAAAGTGCTAATTAAATAAAACAGTTAACCGCCTTCTATTGAGGCAGTCATTATGTGTAAATTTTGTGTATGCACAGTTGCAAAGACTTCAAACTGAGATCCTGTTTTGGATTTGCCTCGGATTATTGAGGGCTATCCGTTTGTGCAAGTCCTTGCAGTTACAGATGGTACATCTTTGATGGATGATTACACGCGTTTATGAGGTGCGAAGATTTGTTGTGTAAAATATTAAAAAAATCTATCTGGACAACTGTTGCATTTCGATGCACTTACGCCAAACATGTTTCTGGGTTAAAATTAAGTACATTTGATTGAACAAAGAATATAGCAAAGTGAACAAAACCAATTACATTTTAAATTGGTAACGATTTAATATCATTTGCTAATACACTATTATTCTTTTATTTATTTCAAACTTTTAATATCACCAAATTTTGGTTCTTTTCGTTTTCTTTAATATTTTTTTTTATTTTTCTTGGTTTACCTACTTTTATAATGTTTGTTTCTGGAATTAATCCGAATCATTTGTCTGAATTTGTCTCTTTTACTTTTTGTATTTTATTTTAAATTGACTTATTTGCTCGACACACAGAAACTGAATGACAAATATTTCCTACTACATACGATTTATTATTAATAATTTAAAGTATATAAAAAAAAAATAATTAGTACAGTGAAAATTCGAAAAGTGTTTTTTTATTTTTTTCATTGTATGAGAATTCAAAGAAACAATACTCAGGTAACATGGGGACCCGTGGGGACCACCGTTACATATTTTCCTGACAAACTTCGCCGGGACAGGCTTAGTTATCTGGCAAAAGTTCGCAAGAAGTCTAATGTCGTTTTCCATTGGTTTCACACGAGGATCCACTCATTCTTTAAAAAAAAACCGCTTCTGCTTGATTTATCAATTTTGGAAGAAAACTATTTAAGAATTTTATTGGGTACCTTAAAAAATGTATTTTTATCTTTCTCCATTATACGTAGCAAGAGAAAGATATTGTTTTCGTACAAAATTTCGAGCTCGAGACGGACTCAAAAAAGTAGGTCGCAAATTTGTCCGGCTGTCTGTCTGTCTGTCCGTCCTTCCACAGTCCAACAGCCTAAGCGGCTGCCCGAATTTCATTCAAACTTCGGATTTGGAGGCTTACAGTTCGGGACCGTTCTTCATTTTGCAAGGTAACCTCAATATTACTGGTAGTTCATATATCAAAATGTTCGTACCAGTTTGATTTGTTCGAAAACGGCTCTTACGATTTCAACCAAAATTGATATTTAAGCTTAAGTAGGTAAGGTTACCATGACTGCATAACTAGTTTTTGACTGAAAATTCGAATAACGGTGCTTTTGCAATTTGGACATACCTCGAAAACAGTCTGAATTTAAAAAAAATTGATTTCCTAGGTAATACGGTCATTTCCAACTGAATAGCAGACTCAGTTTTTCTCTGCATCATCGTTAGAAGGATTTTTGAGAAAAGCAATTTTTTAAAAAATTAGTTTTCTTTAGTTTAGCTGAAAACGGCTATACCAATTTTGACCAAAATACAAACTTAGAGTAATATTGACATTCTCAAAATTATTACGTTCTTAATTTTCAATTCCAATCACCGAAAACGCTAATTTTAGAAACTGCTCATATCTCGAAAACCCCATTTTCGACTTCGATATAACTTTAAAAACCAAGTAATGCTTACATCTTAAACAATTATTTTAAATCGGTTTTCAGCTAAATAGTTCACTAATAGTATTTGTCAAACTAAACACTGCAATATCTTTACTTATAATAAAACTGTAGGCAATTTTTTTGTTACCTAATGGCGTGAAAACTACCGCACAGATTTCGATGAAACTTTTTTTGAAATGTTCCTTAAGATTCTGAGGAACACATAGGATATTCCTTTCATTGCCATGTCTATTTTTTAAGCATTTTTGACCAAATTGTACTCAAACAAATCTTAATCAATGCAAGCAAAACAAAATACTTAGGAGAGCCAACACTTTTATAGTTATTTCAAGCCATCAATTAGCTTTTTATGTCCTCTAGAAGCTGAGCTACAACCTAAAATCTAACATGAAAAAAATTTATTTATTTTCTCAAATCGAATATTATCAGCAGACGCGGTTCTTGATCATTGTTCTGCTTTGGAGTACGAGGTGTTTTCTCCAAATTAAGTGAAACGAAAGAGAAGTATGCGACGTGAATGTGTATGTAATCAACAGCGACAATGTGTTTCTGAGAAAATGCACAGATGGCTGATGACGTGCGCTGATGGACGTATGGTGGTTTATAAAGAAATTGAGTTCATGGTTTTTGTTTTAAAGGTTGTTATAGTACCGACGCTGATACCTACAGTAAAGAATTGAAGAATTCAAGAAGTAAAGACGATATAGGTGAATTATGCGTTGTTTGATTTATTTATTGTTGGTGTAGATACAAAATTCCCTTAAGGCTTTGGTTTTAGTGGTTGTTTTGATATTACCTACGTTGATACCGACAGTAAGGAAGTGGAACTTTAGTACTTACGCTGTTGAGTTTAATTAAATATGCCGTTGAAAAAACGGTCAAATCTCTTTTTGGAAATTACACAGTCTCACGCCGCGTACGAAGTTGCGGGCTCAGCTAGTATTTGAATATATCTTTCACCTAAAACGACTCAGCCTAGTTACTCGTACATGTACCTACAACTAGCTGTAAGTTGAATCATAACCTTCAACGACCAGAAAAATTCCATAATAAAAAACCTACCACTAATTCCACCCAAAGGAAACGAAAAACAAAAAGACGCGATAATAAACACCTCATTCATCAGAATTTTTGCTATTGCAAGCGAAGCGAATGCCCCCATCATTCCATGCGGCAATATGACACAAAATACTGAGGCAAACTGTTGAAATAATAACATACCTACAGTAGAAAAAAAAAATGCTTAATGTTCTCACTTTTCGCACCTGCTACCCGAATCGAATTCAAAAAGAAAGACAGAAAACAACGAACGACAGAACAAACATCTTGCGTAATCACCTGGTATGCCGGCCATATCCGGGCGAAGGAATTGAATTTCACTCACCTCAAGCATTTCTCAACTGCACACATACAACGTGCCAGTACAATCTACAATCCATTTGCTGGAATAGATCACGTTTTGATATTTAGACACATAAATGTCTAGATTCGAATACAATTACCCACCATAGCCGTTTAATGTCGCATTTAGATTCCCTATCAATCAAAAAGTCCCCAATTTCATACATAAATATACACAGACATACCTCGTATACGTGTACCTATACCAGAATGAAAAATGCAAATCAGGCAACAAGACGCGAAGAGAAACACAAGAGCGCGAAAGATCTACCCATAAATATGTCCATGTCCATGACCTTTTTTCGCTGGCAAATCGGCTTGGCACGACTTTGAACTTCCTTGTTTGGTGGAATTTTTGTTTGCATGCGCCGTGCACTGCATTGGAATTCCGTTTTTGGTTTATAACAGCCAAACGAGATGGGGCTTTCGTCAATGCAAATACTGTGGACGTGGAGGAGATTTTCTTACATGAGTCATGGACATAAATGGAAATAATTTACAGAAGTCAGAGTCGAATTTATAATTGAGGCTGAAATGTCCTTACTACAAAGAGAGTGTCAATTATAACAGCGAATTGCGAATCCCAGCCGTATGATGCCTGAGAAGAGAGAACCACAATTCACTGTTATACAAAAAGTTCGTGTTTCTTTTTTAGCTCCGATCCGACACATCGGAGGATCAGTCAGAGCTCGAATTTATGTCTCTTTTTTCGTTCAGAGCGAGAGTATGATCAGAGCGCTATCAGAGCTCTATGAGCTTAGCATAAATTGACTGAGCAGGCAGAGCACGATTGCCGCATTGGTCATTTGTGACCAAATTTGGGGTAGTGAGCAATCTTATCGATTGGTCAACATCCTGATCGCGTCCATGGTTGCCTGTCGGCCGCCAACAGGGGTTCATCCGCGCCGCCGAGACTCGAGCGAGGCCTTAAGAGTCGGTCAAGTCTCGGAAGCACTCTTTCTCACCCAAGGACCTCTACTCTAACCAAAGCCTACTAACTTAATTTTTAGCTTTAAACTGAGAAGGATGCTACGTAAGTAGCGCAGCGGCCCGGGAGAGCGTATCCACCCACACCTCTTCATCAAGCCACCAAAATTCGGTGAGCTGCTTTAGCGCATCTGTTTTGTCCCGATCCACAATTACGATTCTAAAACGGAGGAGCTCCTGAGCATTGGCGGCGTACCCGTCGTGGATGAGCCGCAATACCGTACAATACCGACACATCATCTTTTTCCTGGACTAACCCTTTCATGTCTACATGAAGAAATGCCTCAGGCGGGATAGAGCCACACCATAGAGAACTCTCGTGGTACATTAAATTGGGAGAGGTAAGCCCCTGAGATCAGGTTATTATCACTGGCCATCGCCCTAGCAACGTGCCTCCGAATCACCTTAATAAGGAAACTGTCAACCCCATTTAGTCGAGCCCCATTGTATAAGGTCTTGTTGGGATAGTGTTTTATGTGCTCAGATTGAGAAGTTCTAAGCAACCTTAGACAGGGCATGAGCCATTGCCTCTCAAACAATTGAATCTTTTCCATATAGGACGGCGCTATAATGAACCACATGCGGGACAGCCATAAGCGATGATAGGCCTTATAAGGGTCACTCACTCTGGAGTCAAGTTGACTGCTGCAAAACAGTCTCCTTGTCAGAGCATAGGCCCTGTAGTAGACCCCAAGAAGACAAGCATCTATATGTCTGTCAAAATACAGATACTGGTCGAGCTGGAGGCAAAGATACCTGAACACGTTTCTCGCCGCCAATGGTCGCCCCTGCTGTCCAATAATGGTTAATTTTCTCCAGTTTTTTCTGGTATACCTAGAGGCCCCAGCCAATGGAGTTCTGAACAGGATTGTTTCCGATTTTTCTAAATTGATTTTCAACTAAAAATACCTTCCCAATACCTCTTAGTTTGCTATAAGTCACACTGCAGAAGGATGTAGACGACCTCGATTTCTGGTCCTGACCTGTAGGCCACTAAATTGCCTGCGTACGCTACGGCATGTCTGAGGGAACCCACCAGATCACTTGTAAAAATATTAAACACGACCGGAGAATTCACTGCTCCCTGTTGTAAGACGTTTTTAATTTCGAAAACCCTGCTCGAAGTCACGTTGCCAGCTTTGATAACGAACTTCTTTCCAATAAGCATGTCATAAATCATATTCAGCAGAGGTTTTTGAATGCCCCATCTAAATAAAAGAGCCCCTCCAACCATACGGTATCGAAGGCCTTCTCAAAGTCGACCAGGTAGGCACCCGTGCATTGCTTCTTACTTTTATTCCACTGAATGTCGGAGACGCGGCATGAATAGTGTCATGCCCCGCTCTAAGGCCAAACTGGTTATCCGGAATAATCTTATTTTCTTCAACCCATCTTAAAAGAGATCTATTGATGACTTTCTCGAATACTTTGCTACCATTCGGGAGAAAACTAATCAACCGCAGTTTAGCAGGGTTTGTCCTAACTTTATCCTTTTTCGGGATAGGATGTACCATGTACCACAGCATTTTTTAGTGCATTGTTAAATATCGATCGCTTCTAGCGGCAGGTGTCTTAATATGACGTTTGGGACACCGTCAACTCTCGCCGACTTTTTGTCTTTCAGTGACTCAAATATGCACCGGAGTCCATCTTTACTCACGAACAGATGAGAACATACATCGGCCCTGTTTCGTCATTGAACACGGTGAAACCGTTTTTCTCGGATCGCCAATTTTGAATTTCGGTCCGCAGATAAAAGTGGTTAAGAAAGGCCCTCTCCTCTAGGTCGTGGTTACGGCGAACAGGGTCGGTCATCGTATACACAGTTTCAAAGAAAGCTCCTATCAAATCCACCCTCTCCTGCCCGTCTTCGACCAAGAAAAAACCGTCATTCGAGTCAGCACTTTCCGGACTTATGCCAGCAGTCAGTAGTTGTGTCTGTCTGTTTTCGTTCGTCCGAGGTATTTCGAAAACCCTGCTCTGTCCAACATACTAACCACTGAGCCACTGCGCCGACTTTTTATACTATAGGATAATTTATTGATTTTGTTATAAATAATACAAATTACATTTTTTTAAAGTTAGATTATTTCACGAAAAAGTTATCGATGGATTTGAAAAACAAAAAATAAATCGCTATGAGTAGTATCAGCAAACGGGCCCAAGTGATAAAAGGATTTTTTAGTTGAATTGTGTATTTTTAGTTTCGACTCTAAGTTTTAGTAGTTCACAGTGGCTATATCTTTGATATCAATATTTTGCAATTGTGAGCTTCCGTAAATTTAAAGTCGAGACTAAAATTTGTTCTTAGTTAGGCGCAGTGAGTTTTACCTGTCAAACGACGATTTGTAAGTGCGGACTACACTCAGGGAAAAAAACACGTAAAATCATTAAAAACGACTTTAAATCAAAGTAAAATCAATATGATTTGGCTCTAAAGTCGAAAATCGTCAATTCAAAGTCATGTCACTTTAAATAAAGCAGGTCATCTACAATCTTTAAATTTAATTCAAATCAACTTTGAAATAAAGTGGTAAAATAATATGTTTAAAAATGTTTTTCACAACCTTTTCATTATATTCCAACGTTACTTCAAACGAACTTCTTGTTTAAAGTAAACATGCATCGCCATTATTTCAACCAAAACCACAATTTACATTAAACACTAACCAACGTTGAATTAAAATAGTTAGTATTATGTTCAAACATTATAAGAATTAGTTTTAAAATGTATCCGCCTTTAGTGTGAACACCGTAAGCAATCAAATCAAATGTAGCTTAATATTAAATGAATATAGAAGTCATTTACAATTAAATATCATGTATATTTGAATGAAAGTACAAATACTTATACATTTAATTATGTTTTCAACGTCAAATGAAAGTATTAAATTCTTTATTGTAAACACGTTTTACATTATTTTTCAAAAGAATACGCATTTAGATTAAATGTTATGACAGTTTAAATCAAATGCCTTTCATTTAGTAATAAAGTAATAATGTTATACATTTATATTAGTTTAGCGCATTATTTTAAATATATCCCGTATTAAAAGTAATTTCGATTGTCCAGTCCTGTCCTGTGAAAACACATTTATTGATTTATTGAAAAAAACGATCCATATTAAATTGAAATCAGTGCCTTAAAACAATTTTGTTCTAAATAAAATTAGTTTCAAATGCGATTATGATGTTATATATTATCACAATTAATTTGTATATTTTCATTTCGATCTATACCTGTAATAAAAATTAAGTAAATAAAAGAGACACAAAACAACTTTTTTGGCAACATACCATGTCGGTTTTTATTGTTCGAGTTATAAAAAGGTTACAAATACTTATTTCTTATAAAAGTTTTACCATTATTTATTTGATATAAGTGTAGCGGAGGGCTTGTAAAACACGTAATATTTTTAAAAAGTAAATTACCAAATTGTTCTCCAACTTGGTATGCTTGAAAATGTTTGTTAAACAATTTAATTTTTATTTCATAGCAACAAATTAACAATTTATTATTATTGAAAAGCAAATCAATTATTTTGAACAGTTTTAATGAAGAATCTGCAACAGCTAAGTAATAATTTTTTTTGTAAATTATACCCTCATACGTCACGCAATCTGAAACTCTGACATTGTCTAAATTTATGTCAAGCGCAACCAGTTCCGGATAATAATTCTTGCTTGACAAATCTTCGCTTTTAAAATGACTTTCGCAAATGCCCGATTTTATTCCTTCTTTATATTTTGTTAAAAAATAAGAAAATTGTAGGGAGGCCTTAATTGCAAGAGAATGAGATGCATTTACCCTAGATGTAATGTTATTTAAGTAAGCTTTTCCCTCCTTATGTTTGGCTTCAAATCGCATCACCCAGACATATTTTAAAGGCCCGCACTTTTTAATTGCTGTAGGGTAATGTAACAAAAAGTGGTGCTTGGGTTTCAGGGTTGGTCCATATAGCTTTACATATTGGGAATGATGTTCTGTTATTAGTTCTTTTAATTTTGATAATTCCTCCTCGCAATAGTGAGTTTTAAATAAAAAATCAAATATTTGTATTAGTTTTGTCAACAATCTCCAATGTGCGTTTTTCGGATCAATCAGATCGCCTACCATTAGTGGCAAGAAATGAAGAAAAGATAAGGCCTCACTAGCAGTCATTTTTAAATTATAACATTTCAATCTTTTCATATCAATCGGACAAGAAAAATTTCCTATTTCAGTTTCTCCGTAATGAAAAAGTTGCTTTCTGCTATTTAAAATTTCTAGAGAAGTCACATCCTCTTCAATTAAACCAATCAATACATTGCATATATCGTATACAGCAACACCTTCAAGAACATCGTGCATTAAATCGAAATAAAAGTTCTGACTGACATGAAAGCTACCTAAACTATTAAAAACGCAATTACTCCTGATACCTGTTTCTAAAAAGTCATCTAGCAGAAGATCATCTTCGTATTTTTCTTTTGTCCTTAACTGCAACTTAAATTCAGTGTTATCGGCTTTCATTTCAGGACGTGTCCTAGTACAAGCACGACAGTATCGTTTTGCAGTAAAGGACTTAACAAACCCGAAAAGGCTATTAAGACCAAGATTGTCACCTACAATTATTCCCAATACGAAATGCACCCGAAATTCACCTCGCTCCGTTTGTATTTCTATACCATTTTCTAAACACTGTAATTCTTCAATCAAGTGATGGAAGGCTATTTCATTTCCACACTTATTTAAATTATTTGATGAAATAAAAGTAGCATGAAACAGAAAATCTAATTTGGATAGCAAATACTGTGGAAGTGTAGGAAATGTGTAATAACCGGAACAAATTGAAGATGTGTGGGTTCCAAGAGGATTATTTATTTGAAAATCGTCAAAATATAAATTGTATGGTATAATTATATTAGATTGAAACATTTGCTTTTTTTGTTTGAATATTTCACCGTTAATAAAGTTTCTTATTTTATCCTGATTTGAATATCTTTCCTGATTTTCTAACGTCATTTCCAAAACTCCTGGTAATTCAAAGAGAGACTTAAATTGAAATTGAAGCGACATCATATAGATACTAATGGGCTTAGCTTGAAAAGAAGGATTTCCCTTAACTATTTTTTCAGATATTTTATTTTCTATAAGAAACGATTTTGGTGCTTCAAATATTTTCAATGCACTTAATGTTTTAAACATTTTGTGTTCAGTTTTCATTTCTTCATATGGATCATTGCAAAAGGATAATAAACTGTCAAACTCTTTAATAATTTCGTTTGGAATTTTCCCTAAAGTAATTAGTTTAATTGAACTACTTATAGCTGACAGGAAGCTTGAAATCATTTTCTGAATTTCAAGAACCTCTTTTCGAGGCATAAAAGTCCTTGCATAAAGTTTTAGTAATAAAGTTAAAGCTTGACTTCGTAACTCATTGATAATTTCGGAAATGGAATGACTGCTAGCGACTTCGATAGCGTCCGTTGTCTGGTTTGAAACAAAGTCGAGATTGGTATTACGAGAAATGGCATTAGGTAAATTGAAGGTTGATTGAGACTGATTTGATACGACTTGGCTTAAATTTTCGTTTTGTACGACTTTATGTACATTTTCTAAATGCCGACGGAAATTTTTGAAATTTGAAAATTTTTGATAACAATTATTTTGCTTACATTGTAAATAGTTATTGTGGTTAATTAAATGATCATATTTCAGGTGACGTATGAGGTTATCTGAACTAGGAAATTTGTTAAAACATTTAAAGCAAATATACATGATTTACTCTAATTTACTGTTTCTAATTACAGGACTTATTTTTGAGAACTTAAAAAACTCAAAAGTGATGTTACACTACTCGATTTAAAATCAAACTTGCTGTTAATTTGGAAAAAATATTTTTGCAAGAACAACCAACACGGCTGACATGCTAAAGGGTATTGCAACGATAAGACTTGAAAAGTTTTGAAACAAATGTCAAGAGCTTCTATAAAGCTATCAAATTTATACAAAATCTTGTCTAAATACATATAATACTCTTCAAGATGATAATCATCTTGTCCAACACAAATAATAAATGGTTGGATTGTTAAACCGATATTATAATATGTATTTACCAATTCGCCAATCTTTTCGACGTAGTTATTGATTGATGGAAGTCTCAAAACAAAACTCTCCTGAGCATCAGCTATTGTGACCTTGCGTTTGTTGCTGCCGCTTTTATCCTTAAATCTTGACACAGGAGGAAGAACTGAATTTAGCAGGATAGCCAGAACAAAATCTTCGGAATCTAATAATATAAAAAAATATTACTAATTTCCTCTCTTGCCTTTACTCAAAATTATCAAACCTTTTTCCGTCACAGCAGAGCCTAATTGACTGATTGAATTGAACTGTTTCTTACAGTAGGCGTTATGAATATTTAATTCATAGTATCTTTTGATAAACGTTTTGAACTGATCCCACTTACTAAATAAAAAGTGCTGCCTTCCAGGGTACAAAAGCTCAAAATCAATTTTAATCTAAAAAACAGAAAGTTAAGAACTCGAAAAAACTGATTTATTTTAAATATTACCAGATCTGGAGCCCTTGCGTCTGCAAATTTTGGCCAAGATTTTAAAAAATCAGACTGATTGCGTGTTGTTATCAGTTCTCGTTGGCGAAGTGAAAAGGTTTTTTTCCATTTGTCGCAAACTAAATTCCAGTCGGAACTATCCCGACTCAAGGAAGTTTTCAGTGCGAAAGCTATAGAATCATCCACTTCGTCCAACAATGGTGGATCAGATACCTGATTCTGTTGTGTGTCATCTTCAACCGAATTCCTTACGCGCTTTGACCTCGAATTCCCGTACCTATTATACAATTTTCCTCCAGGATTTTTTTTCCCTTTCCGGGCAATAAAATAGTAGTCCTAAAATAAGTAAATTGAGTTTTAATTTATTAAAACAGATGGACAAACATTTCAATCTTTTTTCTTTATCCTAATAACTTATAATATAATCAAAATCTGAAGAAATTTTAGCAAAATTTCATCGACATTTTATAAATGCGACGTGTTTTAAAAGCATACTGAAGAACTTTAAAATATATTATGTAACTATTCTTGAAATATTGCTGAAAAGTTTCTTTTTGTCCGTTTCATTGACCTTACCTCAACGTCCTTTTCGTTTGGAAAAATAGATAATATTTCCTTAACTATTCCCGGGAAATCACTTGGCTTTAAAAATATACTCGAACAATTCGCTTCCTCGATTATTATTTGTATGAGTGCATCTCTATGCACGTTTTCCAAACGTTGGTTGTTTGAGTAATATTGTGCCAAAGACTTCCCTTTTGATGATGAATTCAACAGGTGTGAAATATTCTAAACAGCACGTTATAATACAAACTTAAATTACTTATATAACTATGTACTTAAAACTTAACGAAATCATACTTACAATTTTACTATTTGATTTAAAGCTTGAAGTTGGTGTTTCTGTCCCAGAATTGCAGTTTTGATTTTGCCAATTTGCTACTTTGGAATTTACAGATATTGTATCGTCATCGATTCCATGCTAAAATTATTGTTTTACAAAAAATATAGGTTTCTCTAAAACTCTTTACTCACCTGTATCTTTCTCCACATGAAAAGCTTTTCGCGGAATTCCGCGCGCAATCCAATGTCGCTTATTATTTCGTAAATGTCTTCCTTTGACAAATACTTTAGCGACCGAAATGTAATATTTTTTTCTAAATTAAACAACAAAGCAAAAGTAATACATTTTTGTATGCAAATCATTTACTTACCCTTAAAAACCGCAGATAAACTTTCCAAATCAAACTCTTTCAGTAAATTGTTAAGTTTAATGGCGTCATCATCATCATCCCTTGAAAAAAGTATACTTAAAATCTGTCCGCTTTCATCCAGAAATTCAATTTCGTTGTTTAGTATGTTACTATTATTTATGTTCATCCTGTCTTCAGAATTATTATACGACACTATATTTTCACTTTTATTACACTTTTATTATAATTAGAACACGCTTATAAAATAACTCACTATTAACACTCCAACCACGTCTTGAATGCTACACGCAAATGTTAGAAGTAAATATGAACGTATCGCAAATCGCAATTGCAAACCACACACGGGACAGAAGGCAGATGTTCTTTTACAGTTTAGTTATATTAGTAAGGAAATCAAGTTTGAACTAAACGAGTTGCCACTTTGTTTTTAAGAGTTTGCAGTTTGAATTGAAGTGAAATTCCACGTTTCCACTTTGATTTGAAGTGAAAACGTAATTAGATATCTTTTTCAACTAAGTACGAGTTAAAATCAAAGTGAAAAAGTAATTAAATCATTATGGAATCATTTAAATAAGTTTTTTTTTATTTTGTATGAAGTTTACTTCGAAATGGTTTGTGATTGCCACTTTTTGTTTTCTGTTTACCTTAGTCTTAAGGAAAAAGCTTGACTCCTGTGTAAATGCATACAAATAAACTTGTTTGTTTAGAAATTACTGACATGCGCTTGCTGTCTAAAACATTCTCTTCTCAAAATTTATTTGCTCGCTGCTTAAAAGATTGTTTCAAAATAAGATAAGCCAATTTTGCGAGCAAATGCTAAGTAAATCTGAAACCAAACAAATACCTATAATTCACCGACAAATTGATGTTCCTACCTACTCGATGTAGGAAAGTGGAAGGCTCATCGTTGAACTACATATTATTGTCAATAATCTCCCAAGATATTTTGACGTCAGTCTTTATATATAATATAAGTACTTGCCGAAAATTTTACATTGCATACAATAGTAATACAAAAAACTAACCTTTGGTTTTTTAAGTTCGGTTGTTAAAAATTACATTAGTGACGTTATTGTACGAGACTGTTTAGTATCGTCCAATGTTTCACACTTTTTTTAGTTCTACTTAGAAAACGAATTTAAAATTGGGTTTTCAAATACGTTTACCTCAAAATTTCGACATGCTGGTAGGATTTTCTATTTAAATAAAATTATGTAATCAAATAGAGAAATTCACAACGCACGGCATTTATACCCATATTTCCCATATTAAGTTTCCCACTGTGACCTAATAAATAGTAGTGTGAAGTCAAATGCTCAATCAAATAAAATTGCCTTAAAAAAACAACATTTATTATTGTCATAAATATAATTAATCAATAATATCCTTGAAAAACAAGAAGAAACAATTGAAATAAAGTGGCAACTCTGTGTTTATTTCTCTATGAAAACAACAAGGAAGCTGGCAGCATGTGTTTGTGTGTATGAAAAATAACCGATCGTATTATGAATGAGATCATTGGACATTTGAACTAAATGCGTTTTCACTTTGGTATACAAACAACGAAATGGCAGAGAACATGTTTTTATATATGCATATTACAAGCTAATGGAGGGTATTCGAAAGAAGCGCGTCGAAGGATTAATTCAAATCCGTTCGTACTTTGATTTCAGCTGTTTCAACTTTGATGGAAAATGAAGTGTCTACCTTAATTTAAAATGTTCTCATAAGTTGAAATGAAAACGCTTGCCACTTTGATTTAAAAGAGTATTTAGTATTTTCAAGATTTGAATCAACCAGATTGTGAGTTAGATTTAAAATGATTTACTTTTGAAACGTAAATACAAAATATCAGCTTTATTTTAAAATGGTTTCGTATTTAAAATAATGTTGCTCTTAGCTCATTTAATTTTTTACATTTTTCAAAGCATTGATTCAAATAACTTTCGCGTTAATATGATTTGTTTACTCATTTTTCTACTTAAATCAAAGTGTTTCTAGTTAAATTCAAATACGTTTTATCAAAAGTGAAACAACGTAGATTTTAGTGCGATTCTATTGAAATTTACGATGCTGTTTTTCTCTGGGTGTACTAGGACTTATTAGTTCCACTGTTTTTGTTAAATATTATGTGCCACTCCCACTGTCCAATCTCGCCCACATTTTGGCAAATAGCTCCTATTTGAAGTGTACATCAATGCAGCAAATTTCAAAGCTAAAGATCTACCATCTTGAACGGGTTTGCGTCTTCGATGATGCGACGCCTCATTCTCTAAACATTGTAAAATGTTTTCTACACAAAAATGATATACATTCACTTTCCAAACAACACTTTAAAGATCCTTAATCTCCTTTTGAGCAAAGTTATAGCTTTAGAAGTAATTTTGTTGCATGGGTGGTGCCACGCCCCCTAACGAAAAACATTGACTACCACCTTTATGTCATCCTTTAACCTTCAAGTCCCAGCGGTTGTGCGAAGGCATCTGGATCTTAATTCTGAGAAATACACTGAAAACGCATCAGGACGAACTAAAAAATAGAAAGCCCTGTTGGATGCAGTGTGCGAGTAAAAGGACTAAGAGGCGACTTTATTTTAAGCTAACAAAATTGAAAGTGTTACAATAAAACATTCGATATCAAGAAAAAGTATCAACTTTGCACTACTTGGTTTGTATAATGACAGCTATCAGAGAATACGCACTCCTTATCGCATTGAAAAACGCGTCCAAATGGATTCGAAAGAAGCCAAGACAATTAAATGACGGCTTATGTAGACTATGTTCCCCGAATATCAGCAAATTCCGCTTGAATTCCTTGTCCTGATCCAACCAATTGCACGAGAACAAAGCATACTGCAAGCCATCAAACTCCTCGTCAAAGACACTGCCAAAGTAGCAGCTGGGGAATATCTCCAAAGGCACCGCCACAAGCAGGAATACATAATAGAAAATTGAAAATAAATTTTCAGCAAAGAAAAGCAAGTAGATTAGGACAAGGCTAACATTAAGGGCTGTGCTCAGTATTTGGCAGAACATTTCAACCGATAGAACTTGGCTCAAGCTCTTGTGTATACTGCAAGCATAGAAAAAAAATAATTTAATGGCCCACAAATCAGGACTCACACACTTACTCCATCAATAACTGGTAATCTCTTATGCATTTCTTCAGTTGTTCGTTGTTATCCTTTTGACTTGTGCCGGAGTCCACTCCCAGTTTAGTCACCCTCATAGCAAGCAAACGAACGTGTCCGCTGACAGTCATTAAACTCACCGATGGATAGGTATCGTAAGCAAAGTTTAAGATGATTTGAACGGTTATTCCCACAAACTGATACGTGTTCACTAGAATGTAGCTGACGAGAGACTTCCGCCAGTCGAATGGCATCCATCCGGGAAACATCAAGTGCCTTTCTTTGCCGATAAAAATCGAGCCCCCCACCGCCAATATAGTAACCATGTACAAACCTAGAGTGATGTTCACAATATACTTGCATTGGGTGCAGACTTTGTGGTAGTAGATCCTTTCGTCCTTCGTTTGAATGGACCCATCCAGAGTTGTCAACATGTCCTCGACGTGGCGTATCGTTTTCAAATTCCACCAAGTTAGAATGTGCTTAATCGACACCTGCGTGTTCAGAAAGGTTGTCGAGAGGTTTTGAAAAATCACCGTCTTGTTGGAGGCTTCAAATAGGCCCAGGATCAGGTGCAAGGGATACGCAAATGTAATGCACACATTGAATATGACAATCCACAAGAGATGTAGGTAATCTGATTTATGTATTAGTCCGGCGTATCTCCAAACAGACCAATGAATTCGGAACAGATCCTTGGTACCTTTTGTGAGGGTTTTCATTTTAACTAGAGCGCGTAGTTTGCAGCTGTACCGGATGGTGAAGACGTACTAAATGTAGCCAAGCGCTAGTCATTGTGTTAATCCTTTGAGGAAAAATGTTTTTAAACGCGAACCGTTAATTGATATTTAATTGCGCAGACGAAGCGAAACGATGGACGTGCGGTTAACTGGCTGAGAAATCAATCAGGTGTATTTTCCGCCAGCGGAAGATAGAGCAATTAAGCTGGGGTGGCAAAGTTCGAACGTTCTAATTAGACAAGTATGGTTTCAACTCAATATGAGGAATGGTATATGCGCCGAGGACTGCCAGAAGGCTGGGCGGGCTTACGGAAAATGGTAACTTGAAATAAATAGAAAGGCACTTCATTCCGATGAAAATATGTACACGACTGGGTCGCTTTCTGATGGGCTGTCATTATTCTGACTCTACTCAAAAGGTTTGTAGTTCACCTGGGCCTTCAACAAAAAGACTGCCTGCATATGGGCGATCACTCCAAATTGGATGTCATCCCCCTTTAGAGTGAGGTCTTCCTTAAATTCTACCCATCTTCGAACCAAGAAGTTACAGTCATTGTAGGTGAATAGGTTCGCACAATTTTGAAAAAGAAACCCCATCAATGGCCTCTAGAGTCTTTTCTATGCACCAAGGAGCTCATTGATTTTTTAGTTTTGTTTTTTTTTTTTTTTTGTAGCAGAAGCTTCTTCATCGTCATTCTTCACGAACTTCTGATTTTTTATGGGGTGTACAAATCTAGACATAGCCCTATGAAGTTCGCCTTTGTAAACGTCGTCGTAATGTAGCACTAAAATCGATGAAAAGATGGCGGGTATCGCTCTCGCTTTTCATCTTGATTTTGTGAATATTTGGTCCGTTGTGGACTTATTTAAAACCGCGTGGAGGGAGGCTATTTAGTTCGCTGAAACGTCCACGCACAGTATCCCAAACAAGGGCTTACAAAAGCAGTGTTAAGAAGACTTATGCCTCTGTAGATAGTATGTAGGGACGATCGAATGCATCGACCATATGTCACCAGTTTACTTGGAAGTCTGCAAAAATTACAAAAAGCGTTCAGCATTAATTGGCAACCTTTTAAAAAAAAAGTATTGGTCCAATATGCCTTCCTTGGGGAACACCGCATTATTTTTTAACAGTATTACGAAACTTTTCGAATCTATCAGTGAGTAAAGAAGAAAGCATGCTTAAAACAAAGATGGGAATGCCCAACCTGGTAAGTTTATAAATAGCACCAAATTTTTACCAAGTTGATCAAAAGCTTTGCTAAAATCCTTGTAAATCGGATCAAGCTAGTAACCTTCCACTGATTTCGGTAATCACAAAGTTCGTGGCGATTAAAGAAAGATTGGTTTTTGACGAAGCCAAGCTGATTGTGGTAAAACTTTCATCGAACCCGATCAGCTTCCCTCAATATGAAGTTTCTCTGCACAGATTGCATTCAACTGTCACTTACCACGGCCCCTACTCGTTAAAATGTCGTTATTTTTTAAAATATTTAAAAATGCTAACATGTGATTATTTTTCAATTACTATGTGCTTGCACCAAGGTAAATTGAAGGAGGTATAACATCGATTAAAGAACAATGTCCACGACTATGTCGCATCGCAAATTGTTCTATGGGTGTGCCAAGATGGACTTCAAACGTTCTGTCAGCTGGTAAAACGTCATTCACTTTGGCTACTGCATGAAGGTGCAATGTAAATGTCACCTACACATAATACAGATGTAGGTTATTTCTAAGTCACATAGAATTGGTACCGCTCTTTCCCATCGCTACCCTCGAATTTTTCAAGCTTATAAATGCAAGAAATAGACGCTATACTGTGTCGAAAATGACAGGGTATAAATTATATAAATTACAAACGACTAATGTAGGCTCCTGATAGAAGGACTTATAGTAGAACAATTAACTAAATTGAGTCGGTGGCGTCGTTAACAGTCATAGCATGCTGAATCCTTCAATTCGGCTAAAGAGGTATAATTCAAAATATTTCCACTTGTGGGCTAGCCCGCTCTAGCTTGTTGCCAAACAGTTGGCGATGGATCACAGACACGGTCAGAGAATGACCAAATCCAAGGGATTTCCTTTCGGAACCATCAAGTGCCTCTCGCTGCCAATCAAAGATCCAGCTTCAACTGACACAAAAATTGGTGCGCACACAGCCGCAGTTGCGATTTTTCGACAACACGCGTTTTCGTCCTTCATTCGAATGGACTTGTCCAAGGCGGTGAAAATGTCTTCCATGTTGGAAGTTCCACCGAATCAAGAAGAATTTCAAGGAAATCTGTGTGTGGTTGAAGGTGGTGGAGATATTTTTGAACATTCAATTCGAACTTTTCCAATGGATACTCATTCTCATGTAATATTATTTTGCTAAACATGCTCTCGGTCTATTTCAATTAGAGCATGTTCTCTACTCAAAAAAAAACTCTTCGCAATTTCCAACTCTGGCGAAGTACGGAACCTTCGGTGCACGTGTGACACTCGCACATGACCTGATTTTTTATTAATAAAGACGCTTCAGTAAATTTTCCGGTCGAGCATTTAAGCATATGGCCGTTCACATTATATTGCCTCGCAGTTTTAGACCACCCAAGCTTTGTAAAATTGATACCGAAGTTTCGCCTTGTTGTAAAAAAAATTAAATTAAGTGCACGACTGGGTCGTATGGAACTTTCTCGTTCACCAAAAGTTAAATTCGTTTTTTTTATTGTTGTAGGTACCTAGTTCAAAATCATCAAAGCGATACAAAGTTCAAATAAACCGAACCGAAAATATAAGAGTGCTACTTAAATAAAGTAGGCGCAGTGGGTTAGTGGTTAGTGTGTTGGACAACTAAGCGAGGGGTCCAGGTTCGAATCCCGCAAAAACACAAATTCCAACATAGGGTTTTTTTCACTGTGCCACCTCTCGAGAAAGTCTGACAAATATCCGAGAGTCTTGAAAGAGTTGCTCCATTATCCGTTTGGAATCGGCATAAAATTGTAGATCCCTTCCATTCGTTCGAAAAATGAAAAAAAAAAAAAAATCACATAAAACGAATGGTTGTGAGAAGCTAGGCCTAGGGTCCCTCCGGACCTGTTGCGCCAACTATTTGTTTTTTTTTTTTTTTACATAAATAAAGTGAACAAGGTCAGTTTTTTTTAAAGCTCTCAGTAAAAAGTCAAAGTCAATTTTTGAAAGTTATCGTTGGTGGACCTCACTAATAATTATTTTTAACCTTCGCACTAAATGCAAATATTTTATACGTCACCAAAGGTAATTTCAAATGGAAAATTTCGCCATTCTGAGTTCGTAAAATGTAGCCTGGACACTAAAAATGATTATTATCAGGTACGTTTTAGGTGCCGAACGTACTCATATAGTAGGTATTCGAAAATGGGATCTTCGAGACATGAGATGATTTTCAAAGTATCCTTCTCGGTTACTCGAATGGAAAGCAAAGGACGCAGCTTTTTTGGAAAACATCAATCTTACTCCAAATATGTATTTTGGTAAGAATCGTTAGGCCCGTTTTCGTGTACACCAAAGAAAAGTATTTTTTAAAAACTTTTTTTTCAAAAGTCCATTGTATAAAAACTTAGAGAAAAATTGAGTTTCTAATCAAGTTAGAAATGACAGTCTAACCTCAGGCATGTACTTCGATAAAAATCGTTAGGCCCGTTTGCGTGTAAACCAAAGTAAAGCATTTTTTTAGAAACGTCTTTTTTACAAAAGTCCATAGTACGACAACTTAGAAAAAAATTGAGTTTCTTGTCCAGTTTGTTTGTTTTGCTTTTAAGTTAGAAATGACTGTCCTACCTTAAGAATTCATTTCTGTGAAAATCGATTGAGCCGTTTTCGAAAAAAGCCCAACGACTGTCATATGAACTTTTAGGGAAAGACTGGGTCTCCATACACGTTAACCTTGCTAAGCTCGAACATTTTAAAACTGTGCTTGAAAAAAGTAAACTTATATGGGGGCTAAGTAAATGTGACTGTAAGCCCAACGAAGTTTCAACCAAAACCATCTAGCTATTTGGGCGTCAGGCCACAGGAGCCTACGCGTAGTCGGACGGCATTGCAAGACCCGTTTTTTCTTCCCCCTTTCATCGTACTATAAAAACTGAGTAACATCTCGGGATTCGATATTTTATACGAATACAATATCTTTCCCCTCCTATACGTCTGCGAGAAAGTTAAAAACCGGAATATCTACTCAAGAGGATAATTGAAAAAAAATATTGCTTTCCCTCGGGGTTATGAATTTTTAAAAACCCACACAATATTTATGACCCTGGGTAGTTAGCGAAAAGACTAAAGGCCACGACAGCAGTGCAAACAACTAGAAAATACATCTTTAGTTGCGAGGCCTTAATTGACGAAAGTTTGCGTTCAGGTAAACATAAAAAAAAAAACAATAAGGACACGTTCACATTGTTAAATAATTTAATATCTGTCATTAGAAAAGTATTGGCATGGTAGCTAAGGGAAATCTTTTCTCAGTTAACTTTTGCCAGTTTGTGCCGATAGAAGTTTCGATCGAAACCATGTCCATCAAGGACATATTCAAAACGCACTGTTTGGAGAAACACGGGCATGTTTATGACCACGGGATCGATACCATGGAACGAGTTTGCGTCCATCTACATAGTTTCGAGTGTTGTATTTAAGTGCTGCGGTTAGTTGAGTAGGTTTTTGTGTGTATATGAATATTTGGAGGCGCAGGGACATAAGTCCCAATTTTTAATTTTCAGACTTATAAGTTATAACCCACTTAAGTGAGAAACTAATCCCAAAATCGATTTGGGACTTATGTCCCACACAACCGGGACACACAAAATTCGGACTTATGTCCCTGCGCCATATTTGGAAGCAACAATTTTTGTCTCCTTGATTACAGACTACACTGCCGCCTGAATCAAGTCCTGTTGAATGGGAGGTTCTGACAAATATTGGGCACCACCCTTAAACTCTGTTTAGGCTTCACCTTTCATTCATCTTTGGCAATCTTTACTAATAACGTGATTGACGTTCTTTTTTACAGTTTCCATCTTGTGACATTGACATCAGTGGAAATATTCGCCAGCTGCTATTTTGGAAGTGTTTTCGAAACAGAGTTGGAAAATCTGGAGTTCGCCTTGAAGTCGTGCAACTGGATAGACCAGGAATGAGGATTCAAGCAGAACGTGGTGATTTTTGAGCAGCACAATATGAAGCTGACGTCCTTCCTCTGCATGGGCTTTTCAAAATTCATTTGGATATATTATTCGTCGCAATGAAGGCTGCCTCTGCGTAATCGCTGTTAACTTCCTAATACCTAATACCACCAAACTAGGCATGTAACGAAGGCATCCAAAAATCTCTACATTAAGATCTTGTCGAATTGCCACAAGAACTCTGAAAAAGGTAGAGTTTGAATTGTATGTAGGGCTCTCAAATCGAAATGTTCCTCGCCAAAGTTGCGTTGTAATATCAAGTTCATAAGAAATGAAAAGTCGAAGGAACAAGGTCGACAGACCGCACGGTGAGAGGTATTCCTTTAAAGCTGTCTTAAAGGAGCAGATATACTCGGCCCTAGCGAGGTATCCGTCGGAACGAAAAATTCTCCGATTTTATACGATTCGGAGGATTTTTGCTGCGAGATATTCTTCGGAGAATTGTTCCGTGATGACTGCTCACATTTTCTATTAACTCTTTTCAAGAGACATCTATGGCCCTTTTGAATGCCTTCGTAGACAACCTTCAAGTTCTATGCGCCTCCGTGTACCGATTTAGAGAAGGAAGACCTACCGAGTGGACTGAATAGCTTCAAATTGACGAGTGCTTATTTATAGCTTTTTTTTAATTTCAACCTTTTCAATCAAGCAAAAGTTAAGAAAAATTCGGTTGTGTTCAAAAAAAACACACGAGCTGAGTAAACAGTGCTTAAAGTTCTCACAAAAATCCTGTACCTCAACGGAAATCCGTTTATAGCAACTTTGTCGAGGAAGTTGTGTCTTTTCTGAATAAATAAAAGTGGAAGAAGCTAACCGCTTCCCAATTGTATGTCCCACATAACTTAAATTTTATTGGCCCTGGTTTTCCAGTATCCCTAGCATTGAAGTAAGCAGTAGCCATTTTAAATGGACACTTATTTGTGTACCTTGATGAAAAAGTTGTTGAGTCTCTAACTGAATTACAGTAGAGAATGATTTCCACTTCCTAATGCTTGCCTGAAACTCTTAGGCTCTATTTTACCGGGACAGCTCTCACATTTGAAGAAGAACCTGGCGCTTGGAGTGCGCACTGTACTCTGTACACCTATTTATAGACATTGACATAGAAGCTGTCGCCTCCCTACATGAACTAAAGTAAATGATGCCTTCCACTTCCTAGTTGATATTTTCTGAAATTCGTGGGCCCTATTTTTCCACGACCCTCCGCGTTGTAAAAAGCAGTAGGGATCTAAAATGGAAACCTATGGCTGTGCCACACAAATTTCCTTGTACTTTTGGGCTTACCTACAAAGTAGTTGCAGTGGATTAGTGGTAAGTGTGTTGGACTACTAAATTAGGGGTCCCAGGTTCGAATCCCGACAAAAACCCAAATTCCAACTTAAGGTTTTTTCACTGCGCCACCTCTTGCGAACGTCTGACAAACATCCGAGAGGATAACTGTCATGAAAGAGCTTCTCAAATAGCCGTTTGGACTCGCCATAAAATTGTATGTAGATCCCTTCTATTCAAAAATGATAAACTCACAGAAAAAAAAGACCAATGGTTGTGAGAAGCTTGACATAGGTTCCCTGCGGACCTGTTGCGCCAACTATTTATTTATTTTTATTTATAGGTAAAGGGTAATGCTTTCGATAAAAAAATGTAGGGCTCTTACAAAAACATAAGGTAGTCCTTCGACAAAAGGCAACCTTTCGAACCCGCACATTTGTCCTTCTCTGATTCTTTATTTCCACTTGATGGCTGCTGCTAAATTTTGTAACAGAATTTCAATTGGAACCAAGCTTTCCATATAGCTCCTAGATCTTTTGAGACATTATAAAACTTCCAAATGAAGTCACCTTAATCCCCTTAGTCAGGGGCACAGAAATTATGTCATTCAACACACTCATCGCCCAAAATCCATCATTGACCGCAAAAGTTTCGATTTTATTTTTATTTTTGCAAGTAGGTAAGGCAATAATTATCTTGTTACTCATTGTTAAGTTGACAAAAAATATAAAATTCAATTTTTCACATTTAATAATGCGAAATTAATAAATCATACCTGGCTTGATGTTCAATGATGAAATCCTCATTCGAAACATTTACGCAATGGAAATGTGCCAGTGCCAGCGATGAAAAATTCAAAATCCCTTCACGTACTAGTCCACAAAAAGTTCAAATAAAAATCTGTATATATATGGATGGTGTATTCAAACAGACGATCTGTTGTTGTCCGGCAGAAGTATATCCCAATGTCCAGTTCTTTTTCTGTAGATTTGCCTTCGTCAAGAACAGCCACAGCCAGCACGGATAACAAAAGAAATTCAACAATAATCAGCGAGTACACACAAGACACCAGGGGGAAAAGACACCAGGGCCAGGGCACCAACAAACCGAAAGCTAGAGGAAGGCGAAATGTGCAATAAACCAGAGTTCTTAGTTCTGAATCATCAGGTTAGTTTGCCTGCATACAATGGTATCGAAACAGGAAAAGATTTTCCCTCACAAATGCATCTGTGGCTAACGGAATTTCGCCAATAGATACAAACTCACTGAATGGATTTTGAGAAAATCTGCCTTAGATACGTTTGTATCTTTTCACTTATTTGTGGAATATTTATATATATATATTTTAAGAACATTCGCGCTGTTATACCGACTGTCGATCGGACGATCTCGAGGAACTGATCACCGACACCCGAACTGAGGTGAGGACACCACTCTTTGATCTGTGACTTTGTGATAGAAGCGGCCAATTCGCAAAGCCACCTAATGTTCAGGGATCACTCGACTCTATGACGGACATAAGTTTGTTCAGCGATCGCGCAATAGAAACCACAAAGCTCGAACTAAGAACGCACAAAAAGCCGGGTCTCTCGAGCTATACAACTTCCATTCCACACGCAGAACGCAGAGCGGTGAAATTCTGGCCGACAACGATACACAAAATGGGCAACCTATATAAGTGACGATCGCTTTTTTACTGAAAACCATTTGGCGGAGGAGTCCAAGCTGTAGTCGCGTTTTGCCTCTGCTGCCTTAGTGCCCCGATCACCGGCTGTTATGATGTCGTCGTCGTCGTCGTTGTCTCGTTTTCTGTGCGATCGTGGTTAAATGAAAAAAAAAAACGAGCAAGTACTACATCTACAATTCAAGAGATCCAACTTGAGCACAGCCGACCGACGACAGTAGAGTGTTGCTTGGTTGGCGCTGGCTCTGGTGGGTTGGTGTTGGTGTCTTTTGGCTTGAACTTTATGTTTGCGAACATCACCAGCGCGCACCCGACCATTGAAAAGACCCCCAAAGGCACTGAGGTCTGAGGCAGATGTGTTTTGCGATGTTTTTTTTTTTTTTTTCTTTCTCTCTTTTCCCCTTGTTATTTGCCTTTGCAGTTCGAAGTTGTAGAGTTCTAGAAACGGACTCGACGCGGACTCCTTCGCCGACATTTGTATGTGTATCTTTTGCATTTTGTTAGGTTTCTCACTCAACGCCCCAACGGTTGGATGTTTGAACATGGACATCAACAGCAGGCCCCCCCCTCCAATGTAGGTACCATTTAGAGACGAAGCCTAAAGCAGAATGTAAACAAAAATAATAAAAAGGCAATTTGCAAGAGAAAAGGTGACTTGGTGTTGATGTTGACCGTCAGACAGTGATGCCAACCCGAAACGAAGTTTTTATGCCTAGATTCGAAAATAATTATGCCTTTTTCAAAAAAATTATGCCTTTTTGGTAAAAAGGATAAAAAATTTCATATTTTCAAACGAACCTACAATGTGATGAACATTTTTTAACAGAATGTAGGTCGATCGATAGGTAATTAAACTTTTTTTTTCTCTGTAATCCAAAGCTTGGGTTTCTTGAGTAATTTCAGTAGAGAATTAGAATATAAGCATGACGCACAGTTGTTAATAAAAATTACTTATGCCACTTTGATCAAAGACCGTACCAGATTTACCAAATTCAAATTGCATTTCTAAGAATTGATGGTAAAAAACAATTCATAAAAAATTATGCCTTTTACCTAAAAATTATTCCTCAATGCCTCAAGCATCGGAATTATGCCTAAAAGGCATAATTATGCCTCAGTTGGCATCGCTGCGTCAGACGGAGACCTGCGGGATCAAAGAGTTGCTTTTAAGCAAAGAGACTGCTTTGAGCATCTTTGTGTTGGTCGTCGTTGCTGATGATTTTTTATATACAATTTGGACGCTTTGTTGTGTCTTCTTTCGACGGAGTGCAGTGTATGAGTGTACCCACTCATGTTACTCATTGCCCTCGAGGGGGAAAAATTGTACCGAAAGAACGAGTGAACAAAGATGAGCCGCAGAACATGATCTCTTGATCTTGGGTTGGTTTTGGTTCTCTTTAAACTTTTTTCTTGCGTGAAAGCTTTTGCAATCGCTGACTCTCATTATTCTAGTGGAAAAGCTTACTTTACGGAGTTTTCGGAGAGTGCCCATCGAAGATCGGCCTAGGGATAATTGATCTGGGCACTCATTCCGTAACTTTTCAGACGATTACCGTCGAAACGATTGAACCCAAAACTAGCAACTAAGTGCTAACATTACAAGTTCGAGAGGTTAATCCAGTTCAATTCCCACAAATGTAATGAAAGCTGACGATATTCAAAAAAATTCGAGCAGATTATAACTTCTAATGGTGATTAAAGTTTCCAAAACGATATCGTTCAGACGATCATTGATATACGGAATCTGCCCCCTGATCTTTGATGAGTGTGCTAGTACTAAGTGACTCACAATGAGTTTATTGATGCAGCCAATTTGCATAATGGTTTTGTGGTGTTAGCTGTCGATATTAAGTCGATGAATAGTCTTTCGTTTTCAGTACTAAGTCACCTCGAAAATAGAAGACGCATTTCAGCGGAAGATATATTTCAAAGCCGATCGAGACAGCCTACCTAGGTTAAACAGCCACTTGCTTGAAGTTCTTAGGCTGTTTTCTGGGTAACAAAGAAACCTCTTGCTTCAGAAGTCGACCTCTTAAAGACTAAGACATAGCTTAATACTTATAATCATAATTAGAGTCCAGGCTAGATTTTTTAAACTCGCAATAGCTCAAAAATATTTTAATTAATTATTCGTAAGCCGGATAGAAAATAATAGCCCAAAAATTAATAGAAAAGAGGGTACTCGGTGAAGGCTGATCCTGAACTAAGTCAAAAGTTAAGACACACACCAGAATATTGAATTGGCAGCACTTTATCATAAATGCTTGCATACCCGCAGGCTGATTATGAAGTCTCTCTGAGTTTATTGATGGAGGTTTTGTCAAATTTGCTTTGCGTTGCTATACAAACCTAACAAAAGAAGAACTGCAGTCGTTGGCGCATAGAAGACTCATCGCTGACATGCCTTTAATTTAGGGACTACCATGACCTTGTATATAAATAGGCGAAATTAAATATTTAAGAACCACTTTAACTACCTTGATCACAATACGATAGATTTTTTTTTTTTTTGCAGCGCTGTTTTTAATTCGTTTTCTAATATATTTTGTACAAGCCAGGTCAATATAATGGTAGAATTTCTAATACTGGGCGAGCTCTAGTGTTTTAAAGAAGCCTAACGAAGCTTTTGCTCGAAATGGGAAGTAAAATCGGCCCTTTGGGCGGTGGTACACTTTAAATCATTTTGAAAATTTCTTTGCTTTCAGGGCAAGCATACTTTGGGCAATAGCTTTCTGAAGAAATATTTTTAGTTGCAAGGCATAGCAAGCCTTAAGTCTTGCGAGTAAAATATGTTTAGGGTTAAAGTTTATTAGGGTTGGTAAGTTTGTCTTCTTAGAGACAAATTTTCAAGGTGAGCGTGTCTTCTTAGAGACATCTTTTCAAGGACAAGGAGGGTTAGTAAGTGTGTCTTCCAAGAGACACCTTTTTAAGGACAAGGAGGGTTGGTAAGTGTGTCTTGTTAGAGACATCTTTTCAAGGTGAGTGTGTCTTCTTAGAGACATCTTTTCAAGGACAAGGAGGGTTAGTAAGTGTGTCTTCCAAGCGACACCTTTTCAAGGAGAAGGGTTGGTAAGTGTATCTTCTTAGAGACACCTTTTCAGCGCGCACGGATATATAGAGATAATGATGTTGCGATTTGTCCCTAAATAGTAAACTATTTGTCTTGCAAATAATATTTTTTATGGGTTTCCAAGGGCTCAGCTTGCAGCACGATCACCGCTCATCTACGAGCAGATCGAGGCCCCATTGAAGGGCTATAAAGTCGCCTTTTCTGAGAGAAGTAACCACGACCACGAAAAATGAAAGCTGTATTAAAGTGACTTAAAGACTGCAGTATATCTTAAATCGAAACTCTGCAAGGGTCGGAAGTTATTCGTTTGCATCGAGCTGGTTGATGGAGAGCCCTTTTGGCTTTGGGCCAGATTTTTCCTCAGACTGTTGTTGAAGTATATTCAATAGGTATCTCAAATACAGTCCATTATTAACCCTTTAAATCACAAACCGCTTCCGTGCATGACACGGACAGGGACACCCCATCTACCCCGATCCTAACCCGATTTTCCTCTGTCGCCATATAAATTTTCGTAGAAATTTCTCAGAAGGCTCATACATTTCACGAAGATTCCACAAATTTGCTTCTCTCTCCGCAATGTCATCGGCACAGCGTATATTGCATAAAACGAAACCAATTCGTGAGCGCAAACAAGTCAACATCCAGCCAGTTCCCGGTAAGAAACAAAACCAACAAAATAATAAATTTCAATTGAAATACCCCGCAGATGACATCTGAATTCGTCCGATCCGCCGAATCTCTTGCGCCACATTCTGGTCGTGTCCAAAAAAAAAATCTTTTTATTACCGCAGCTAGTAATATTCTTAAACAATTCGACCTTCATCGTTCGATCAAGCAAGGCAGACATCGCCGCCACCGCCGTCGGCCGCCGTCGCCATATGATCAGATTTCAACTTCTGGTCCACGCTTAAATTTAGTCTATACTGGAGTAAATCGAACTGGGTTCGTTATATCCCACAAAAGATAAATTATCTGAATGTTGGCGCGGATCACTTCCTTTCGTTTGCATTAAAACAAGCTCGTCGAGCATACGCCATCAGAAATTAGTTAACAAAAAAACCACCAGAGACACAAGATCATGATCATGGCAAGCAGGGTATAACGATGTGAGGACAGCTATACACAGAAGTATTGTTATTAATTTCGTACAAGGTTGGAATGACATTATGACGGTGGTTTGGTTGTTACAAGACAGTGGAAAGCTGGTAGAAAGCGTCCCCCTGTAGTCCCAGAGAGTGGCCAAACATACTTTCGGTTCTAACCACGACCAAGTTTCTATATGTACCTCTCAGATAGATAGCTCTTCTAATGATTGTTCTGTCCCATTATTTGCCAGATCATTTTGTTAATGGGCGGGGGGACTTTGTGATCATAGCTGCGATATGGACGGGCAACATTTTGGTGGCTAAAGGGGCCACGAATGCTTATGTAATAAATAATACGATTCGAGGCAAAAACAACGTATGAGATACAATGAAAGATAAACCGCCAACAGAAATCAGTTCATTGATCTTGTGATCTGCTTTTTTCGAGGATCAATTGTGTGATTTCTGTTTTCTTCTTTAATTTCTTATTTTTTATTTGCTAAAGTGGAATGTACAGCTTGTATCATTTAATGGTTGTCATGTCTTCCATTGTGGTGGTTGTTTTTTTGTTTTTGGGACTCAGTACGCATGTCATCGAATGACACACATTGAGGGTTTTTTCTTGGTTCATCCGAGATGTTAATCGATGGATTTTGTTTTTTTTTTCTGCAGATGGTTTCGAAATGCAAACATGCCACCGCAAGAATTCTGTGCACACGGGCAGAATATTCGGTAATCAAGTTGGGAAATATCCGCACATGATGGAGGACTGTTTGCATTATTTTGGATCTGCCTTGTATGGGGTCAGTTGCAGTGGGGAATAAATCGACACACGTGTTGGAGTGAGGTGAAGTCAGTGGCTTTTGGGTTGCGTGTGCAGATCAAGCAGAGAAGGAATGTGGTAAGGCGGCTAAAAATGGCGGTTCAGTAGTCTTAAGTCTGAGTATATAGGGCTTAAATAGATCTAGATCTAGAGTGTGATCTGGAACATGTTGAAATAGGTGGTTGCCCAGCAAAATCCTAACAATTTCATTTTGCTCGGAGCTTAGGGACCAGTCTCAACAAGGAGGATTAACCCACAAGCCCATTCAGTTAAGACGGCCCTTGAGATCTAGATCTAGAATGTGATCTGGAAAATGTTGAAATAGGTGGTTTCCCAGCCAAGGACCAGGCTCAACAAGGAGGGTTAACCAACTAGCCCATTTCGTTAAGACGGTCTTTGACAAACTGCATCCAGTTACTTCTTCCAGTTTAGGTCGAGGTCAAAAGGTGGAAATGGCTAAAAATATTAAGGGGTGCAAGAAAATTAAGACATCAATTGTTCCTCGTCGCTTAGTATATGTGGCTCTGGCCTTGGTAGGGTCGTTGTCTCTTTAAAATCGACCTAAAACTTATCCGGAGGTTAGCGCTCTATTGTCTCTATTGTCTCATTAAGCAAGTCGCCTCAGTAGCTGTTAAGACTCTTGCATTTAACTGCAAGACGCTAATATATTTATCCAACAGTCTTTTGAATGATAGGAGACTTCAGTGAAGGGCTTGGCAAAACATGAACGTAGAATAGATTTATAAATTAAAACTTAGAACAGCTTTATAAATTAAGCTATGAGGCTACAGCTTCCTTGAAGTTAAGGAGTTAAGGAGTTCCAAAAACGACTTCAATTCCATTCAAAAAGAGAACAACTTTGAAATCGCCATCATGATGATCCTAGAGAAGGATTTTGTACTAACGACTATTTCTTTACCTCAGATAACAGGCAGCTATTTTTGGACAGCTTTGGGATAGATATTATGACTCAATTCAGCTCACATCCCACCGAAAGCTCCGTGTAGGTTACCATACACGTACCCCGAGTGAGGAAAAGATTGAGAAAATGTAAGCTTCTGCCCAAATTTCGATTCAGTTGTCAACCCTACTCGACCAAGTCATCCAACGCATGAAGCAAAGCTATCATTTCGACCTTGCACGACGAGATTATCCCTCTTAGGCACAGATAATGGGCTATAACTAGTATATAGGGTATTTTTTAAAGAAACATCAATTTAAAATTAAATAAAATATATCCAGGACATGTTGAAAACCATGGTTTTGACTTCTGAATATAGAGGATTTTCCATTACTGTAAGAACATGACTTTTGACATATAGGCGCCAAATACAACGCGAACGAGGCACAACCTTCAAGGGTCCTTCCTCACAACTTTAATGAGCAGCTGGGGCCGTTTTCCGTAAAACTTCTCATATTTCGGTGGAATTGAAAACGCAAATTTACCCAAGGACATACGAGAAACCAAAATGATAACGTACGAGCGTTTAGCTGCCAAATTAATAAAAGTTTTGCTCTTTTGAAAAACAGACCTTTTCAAAAAGCATCCTCTATATGGTAACTAATTTTGATAATTGTTCCAATGACCTAGGACCGTTTGACATGTAATAAGTTTGACTATGGTGAAAAATCAACAAAGCGTCAACAAAAATCTAAAAAAAAAATACCCTGAATTGACTTTTTAGTCTACTCCCTCGAAGTAGAGTCCTCCAACTAATTTCTTTGACAATTCGAAATGAATAACACCCTATTGCCTTCGTGTCCTTACAGGCAATATACCCATTGGCTGAGGTCCTGAGTGACAGCAGTCTAGTTTGAAAAAGTCGACAAATGCCCGCTACTGAGATTTTTGTCGAAAGATCATAAATCTTCAGTGGTACCATAGTCCTACCTTCTTAAAAGGGGAAGGAAGCCAAGAACTAATCACTTATAATCCTCGAATGGTGCAACAACAGCCTTCCCCGTCAACGCATTGCATTCGCAAAACATTTACAGACCCCCCACAGTTTCATATACTTAAAGCTGCAATACTCTCACTTCCTCGAAGTCGCGCTATCACTTATATCAGCCCAAAGTATCAAATTACTTAACCTTCTTAACTCTCCGTTTCAACCACTCACTATCACTAAACAGGTATAGCTACTGCCACGAACAGAAGCAGACTCTGGCTAAAATCAAAGTAGCACAACCGCCACAAGAGTTATTTATTGCATGCGAACATCTTCAGCCGAAAAGAATTCAAGTTCGAAAATCTAAAACCTCGTACATGTCACTCTCAACTGACAGATAAAATCTATTTGGCTTTTGAATATATTTATTTTTGCAGGCACTTTCGCTTTAATTTCTGTTGATTAATCGATTCGTGGCCAAGTGTTGGTGTGCGGGTAATAAATGTCAATCACATCACCGAATTGTTTATTGGTTGTGTGTGTGTGTGTGTTTTTATTTCTTTTTTTTTTTAATTTGTTTGCTAATCGAGTTTGTTGTTTTTCGATTATAAGTACATAACCTTTGAGCGATGACATCAACCCAATGGTAGCTGACCCACTGGCCGCATGGGAAAATCGGGTTAAACTGCGTTCTGAAGGTTCTGATTTTTTTCCGCACTACCCCGTCATCTCCCGTTCGAATTAACATGCACTCAACTTTGTTGGTGTTTCCTTATTTTCACCAACTTGCAATTTTTTTTGTTTCCAGTTTGTTTGCTCATCGCACGTGTGTTTGCGCTGAATTTCAATTTTTTGCTTTGTCATCAGAAATGTATAGAAATAAATGCGTGTATGGGTAAAAAGCAGGTCAGTCGGAATCAATGTAGGGGTACCCTATAGATTCTCTTGAAAGTCGAAGGATGATTGGAATTTGATTGTAAGCAAGAGCTGCGTTTCTTTTCTTCTGGAAGTGGTCAGGAAAACCCTCTTTCGAAGCGGGCATGTAATAATATCCCAAAAATAGAAATTCTCTCTCTCAAATAGACCCATAAAAGACCTGAGTCACCTGAATGAAGAACGAAAGCTAATACTCAACAACTAAGCTGTCTAGAAGATGGGGAACTATTTGAACAACCTCTCGGTATTTGACATGCCTGTACCTTCTTGTTCCGAATTTCACATTCAGCGGCCATAGTTGTGAAGAGATTTACTTGTTTCTATTTTTTGCAGTAGGTGCCATGCCCCATTAGGCAATGACGCCCTCATTTGGAACCTCATTTTACAAAATGTATCCAAACGCCAGTATACCTACGGCCAATTACTCAATTTCGAAGTAAAAGCTATACTATAAATGCCATGATATGGCATTTAAATGACTTCTTAAAATGAGAGATGCCACGCCCCCATAGTACAATTGAGCCCACATTTCGCTGAGTATTCGCTACGTACAATTTGCAACGAGGTACCAAATTTCGCAACTGCATCCGCAATAGTTCCGATCTATAGGCTTTTAAATGCTTCATTTGTGAGAGAGGAGCCACGCCCCCTTTGTCCAATAGTATATAGGTAACGCACATCAATATTCTAAGTTTTACGAGCCTATCTCCCATGGGTATCGAAAAATAGACTTTTTTTTAAATATTTATTTATATGGGAGATACCACGCCCTGTTTTAAAATCCCGCCCACATTTTACAAGATACCTTGGGCAGACAATATTAAGCTGTGTAGGTGTACATAGTTCTACTACTTTGGCTGCAAAATGTGCTCAGATGTTCAAGTTCCTTTTTGTATACCAAGATTGAGGTCCTAAGTGTGTTTGTTGTCCTGATGGTGCCGCGTCCCTATTCCAAAATTGTTTCTTTTAGTGCTTATGACACTCTCAGAAGACCCACGGATGTTATACGGTCCATGGATATCAGATCGGATAGAGTTTCTGGAAACCTATCAAGAACAAACAGACAGATGGCTTTAAGCATCATTTTTAACACTGTAAATATGACGAACTTATTATGATGCGAAAGTTTTGTTTGGGGGCTCACGTGCCGAAGGTAATTGGCTGGACTTTCGAAGACAGATGCGAAATTGAGTGAACGGATGAGCTCTTTGCAATTCAATAACGAAGGTTAATATAAACTGTATTTGAACGTTAAGCTCATTCTCTCTGCGCCCAAGTCTGAGTTAAACAATCTACAGGCTTGTTTCGTATAAAAAAACAATATCTGCCGCCCAGGTCACATATTTTAGAAGTTGTATTTGTAGCAGAGAAATTCCACCCACATCTGCTGTGCATTCGATGTTGTAACAGACGTTCAGGCTCTTGTGTTCTTTCAGCTGATTTATTTTGAAACCCTCTGAAGCAGTAGCGATATTCACTCCAATTCGGTAGCTTCCTTAAATCGTATGTAATGCCCTATTTTTAATTCGCATCTAAAAGAGTATCTCAACAAAAAGCCAAAAGTAAATATCGCCAGAAACAAACAAAAAAAAATACGAAAAGGCGTACATTCAACTCGTTCCGAAGATAGGTACGTAAACTGTTTTAAATCGATTGAAAAATGCGAAAAAAATGAATAAAAATAAATTGTGTAGGAATGTGCAAGTGCAATGCGTCTACATCCGCGAAACGGGAAACTTCCATATTGCACACTTGATTGCACGATGATTTATACGGATGGATACTTTGTATCGAAAATTAAAAAAAAAAAGAAGAAAAAAGTATAAAACCTCTAGCTAGGTGGAGGTTTTCTTGTTTTGTTTGCAGACTGCGAGCAGACCATCATCATCACGCTTTAATGGTACATTAAATAAATACACAGAGAAAAATGTACAGTACATTCAGCATTCATATACAATGTACCTATGTACACAAAGGAAGCCAAACCGCACTCGACGATATATATATGTGTATTCAATTCATTGGTGGATGACCAAGACCATCCGTGGTATCTGGGTGATTAGTTACTTAATGGAGACGATTAATGGTGTTATTACGTTGATCTATGCCTTAAGGTTTTATATATATGAAGGTGGGTATAATAAGGAAACTAATTTCGCCGAGGTATCTATCTAATGGCGATATTAGAATTATGTACTTACTAGCTCTACGCATTATTGTGGAACTCACCTGGAAAGAGAGAGAGAAAGAATTTCAGTGTTAATCGAAAGGGATATTTGACAGGTAGATATTTAATGGAATTGTTGCTATTTGGGGTTTTGAAAATACTACGGGTTTTTGAGGGAACACTTATATTTGCTGCTGAAAAAATAAGTCACATGCATGTCTGTTCGCAGTAAAGTCGGAGACTACTCAACCGATTTCGGTGAAACTTTTACTTATATGGTTTTTGAAATCCCTTGCGTGTCATAGGATGTGTATAAAATTGTTTTTCCCCTCTTAGGTGTCCTAAAAAAAACATTTTCGATACCTAACAGGAGTAGATATTTCAGGAAAACAATTTTTTTTCACCTTCTTCATTCAACTCGGCAGTAAATTTATAAATCTAAACTAATACAAAAAAGCTTGAAATCAATTTTAGGCAACACTTTTTCGAGTATTCTGAGCTATCATTCGTAATTTTCGTCCTTCCACAGGCTGAGCTACAATAAATTAAACACATAGAGAAGTAAGTCACATGCATGTCTGTCCGGAGTAAAGTCGGAAACTTCTCAACCGATTTTGGTGAAACTTTCACATCCATATTTGTTTTTAATTCCTACATGTAACAGGCTGTATAAAAAAGTGTTCTTTCCTCTTAGATTTACTAAAAAAAAAAAAAACATTTTTCATAACAGGGATAGCTATTCCAAGAAAAAAAAATTGTTTTCCTACTTCATTCAACACCCCAGTATATTAATAAATCCAAAGCACTTTAAAAAAAACTCTTGAAATCCATTTTAGGCAACACTTTTCCGAAAATTCTGAGCTGTCACTCATAATTTTCCTCCTTCCACAGACTGAGCTACAATAAATCAAAAACAGCTCTTTTTTGATCAAATGTGAAAAAATGTAAAAAAACATTATTTTAGACTACTTTTGAATAATCGAAAAAAAAGTATATAAAGTAGGCGTGGCGTGGCAATAAATGAATAGACTAGACTTCTTGGAATCACTAGAAATATCGTCGGAATCTTTTTTCTAGTCAGCAAAGCTATATACGTTTTTTTTTCGGTGGCTAGACCTAGTGTACATATGTCTTCGCTCTAGCGATGCCTCCGTCTGAGTACCTAAGACTAAGCTTTCTTTGCGCGCTATCGGTGGATCTTGTTTTTTAGGACCGGGAAGTGTACTCTGCAAGAAACTGCCTTCGGGACGGAGATGATATCCAGGGCATTCAGCGAGTGTCCCTCCCATATGACTAGGTTAAAGGAGTCTATAAATTTAAAAACATGTTGCCATGCTATGCCGTTTGGGCAGCTATCAGGAACTTGTTTCATTGCTTGAGTAAGTAGAGAGCCCCTGAAAACGTTGTCTCTCTTCCGCACAAGACTGCTGTGCTGTTGCCGAGAGCCTTGATTTCATCCAGTTTCCCCAAAAGATCTCTATGATGTTGGAGGTTCGGGATTTCCATATCCTTTCCCCATGAGTACCAAGGGGTCATCGTAACTCTTCAACAGTCAACACATCCAAAGACATCTCATATCCGCATACAACTCCATCTATGAGACAGCTCATCCACGAACCTTTTCCATTCAAATATATTTTTTGCATAGAGTCAGGTTTGTAAGGAGTCCTAGTCGTACCGGATGATGTGCGAAATGCTGTAGTTTGAAGCTAGCCACTACAAAAATAAAGGTAGATGAGATGTCCGATCGATGAATTACACCGAAGTTCAGTTGTCTCATAGATGAGTTGAATCTGAGCAGTTTTACAGGGTAAACTCGACCTATCATCCTCATCCTCGTACATGGTACCGCCACCGTTGCCACATACTCTGATATATCTCAAATGAAATTGAAAACCGACTGATAGCTGAAAATGCGCTTCACCATCACAAATCCCCCATCTGCGAGACCGCAAAAAGTCATAAACAAGAGACATAAATAGATCCGCGCATAAATGAATACGAGATCATGTCGCCCATAGATCGGGACTTACGAAGGTGATTCTTCTTTCTTCTTATTTTTTTTTTCCTGCTGCCGCTGCTCTTGTGGTGATAAAAATACATCTTCCTGCAGATCCACCGTGCACTTGCAGCAACTTTCATCATTTTGTTGGATGCACGGTGGATGGATCTAACCATCTACGAAGCAGGTGATATGGTTTTCAATTTCGTCTTTGTGGCATTTAGGGATCTATGAACCTATATCGTGTCTGCACACTACACCTTGGTGCCGGTGATTCTCTCTGTGGGCTGAGGTGCATGATCGATTCAGAATCGCACAAGTTCAATGTGCACCATGCTCGGCGATGATGATGATGATGATGGTGATGATGATGCTAGTACTAGTGCTAGATGCAAGCGCGCAGCATGCATTTGGTTGGAACTGGTTTGTGTTACGATTTTCTTCGCTTCTTTTTTATTTATTCCAACATCACGACGAATGTTGATGTTGAGTGGTATGGGGCTCATGGAGAACCTGCTGACTTGTAACGTTTTTTTTTTTTTTTTTCGCAAAACGTGAAAAATCTGACAAAAACTTATGTACTGCCTACACCCTAACCTACCATGGAGCGTGTTTATCTTCACAACTGAAGATAACATTTCTTGAATTTGTAATTAATAAAGTGGCCGACTGGTGATACTTAAAATGCCAATTAGTACTGCTGTTATGGCTCCACCCGCATAGGTCGCTAAAGGTTGCAACAGAGGCTACTCGTGTGTCGTTGTCATCGTGTTTTGGGGTCTTTTTTTGCGAAACTAATTTGGCATTTAGCTGCTGCCACTATAAGCTGGCGATAATGCATTGGTGGCGGTATTTTATCAAGCCTTCCGCAAACGTTGCCTAATTTTGAGAAATATTTGAGAAAAATTTGACCTAATGAACTGGTCTTTGAGGAAAGGTGTTGGCTGTTGAGGTTATTGTTTAAGTTTTTATGTCTGCTTGGAGGCTGCGAAATAGTGGAATGTATTTCGAGTTTCTACTTCTTACAATTGTCAGCGAGGACGGACTTTAAGTGACATTTTTTTGGATTGAAGGGAAGTTTGCTGCCAAGCATCTTTTGTGACTTTGTTTGAATTCGAAGGAAGTTCGATCTGAAGTCGACTTTAAGTCTCCTTTTTGAATTTGTTTCCATTCGAAGGAAGTTCGCACCCAAGCCGACTTTAAGTCTCTTTTGTCACTTTGTTTGGATTCTAAATAAGTTCGCTCTCAAGTCGATCTCTGTGATTAGGTTTTCTTGGGTATATCAATGTGAACGGGAGAAGGGTTCTATTGGTTTATGGGTTCAATTTTATTTCTGCCATCCGTTGACCGTAATCTCACTTTAACGAAGAAAATCTGAGCTTGGAGATGGAATGTAAGTTCTGCCTGCAGAAAGGATGATGCCTTAATAAACTTTTTTTTATTTCAAAAACGCTCTACGGTGTAGGCGAATAGTCTAACAAATAACAAATTTCATTCGAAAACTTGCGCCGGAAGACCTTAAACTAGCTACTTTTCAAAAACCTTTTTGAGCTTGGAACTGAATGAGACCGAATGAACCTTTTAATGGTTTAGGAGTATAGTTCTACAAGTGCGCTTTGTGCAAAATTCCGAAAAAATAATTCTGAATACTGTCAAAATTCTGTTTTTCAAAAGTCTGGATTTCCTAGTATTCGTATTGCACAGTTCGATGTTTGTTACCAGTTGGCGTGAAAACTGCCGGACAGACTTCGATGAAACTACCAAATATTATATAAGGTGAAGGTTAAAAATGATCACTCTGACGACCTCCTTTCGGCCTGTTTGCACTACCATCTATCAAACTGCAGAGCAAAGATAACACAATCAATCTGCGAGGCTGGCCTCCGGCTGATAAATCATATAAACTTGATAGAACTTCATTAAAAATCAGTGATTCACAGCGGCGAACAACCACTGTCACTCTATGGTTTTAATTAGCCACTTTGACAAGCCACGATAATCCCACTGAAAGTAAGAAGAAGAAGAAAAAAAAATTGATTCCGTGTCGCTGATTAACACGACATAATGCACGTCACTCAAATCGCTATCCGCACACAAGGAAACTAAAAGCCAGAACAAATAAACACGTCCCTGACTTTAGAAATCCTCTAGCCACGTCCTCTCAGCAAGTCCATATAGTTTTTTTTTTTTTTGTTTTCCATTCTTCCACTTGTAAAAACAAAGAACTGTCATCGCGATCATAACTCAAAGTTGCAGGCTCTAAACGTGTGTCGCGACTTCCGAGATTACATCTCTCACTGTATGCAGTATGATCAGCTCACGAAAAAGGGATTACACATACACAGACAAAGTTACCTAAACCCACCAAAGGTGTATGACACCTGAAGTGGTGCCGGCCATAAGATATACTCTTTGGAGGGTGTGTAGAGTAGGAGGAGGCTTAAGCCAACATTATAGATTTTAAAATCATATGCCTAAGGCCAGCATGTAAACACACAGCATATCCTCGCCTCCTCGCATTCGACGGGTATTCGCGTGTAGGTATATGCTTGTACCTACAGAGTGTAAGTGCCTCCTTAATGCAATTGTTCGCACTGCAATGAGAGAATAAATCGCGACCCCAAGTCACAATTCACAAAATGTGCGGTGCTTGGCTGGGGCTAAAGTAAATATTTGAACAGATCTTCTGGCCACTTGGCAGTGAATTGCTACAGCAGCAGCGCAGCAGCAGAAAAGTGGTAGTCACTTTATAGACTGGGCCCCAAAGAATGCACGTTGGTACTTTGTTGTGCTTACTTTTTGATACATTGTTGAACTGGGCTGGGACTGGCACTGGCATTGGCGCTGGCACTGGAGGCTCACACCTTCACATCAAACAAATGCAATCTTTATTGACTTTTTAAAAAAGTGGAAGCGCTCTATAATTACACCAATATATAAAGCAGGAAGTAGACAGGAAGTTTCTAACTACCGCCCTATTTGTAAAATTACTACAATTCCAAAAATTTTTGAAAAACTGATTTATATAAAATTAACTCAAATTCTTAAAAGTACGATTTCTCCCCGTCAACATGGTTTTGTTGCTGGTAGATCTACTAGCACAAACCTTACAATTTTTTCAAATTACATATTAAATGGACTTGAGAAAGGGTATCAATTTGATGTTGTGTATACAGACTTCTCCAAAGCATTCGATCGTGTTAATCATGATATCTTACTTATGAAGTTAAATAAAATAGGTTTTCACTCTAACTTCTTGAACTGGATAGAGACATACTTAAAGGGTCGTATTCAGTATGTTCTTATAAATAACAAACTATCCTCACCAATCAATGTTACCTCGGGTGTGCCGCAAGGAAGCCATCTTGGCCCCCTCTTTTTCTTGTTATTTATCAATGACATTCCCAATGTATTTTTAAATTCTGAGTGCCTTATGTATGCGGACGATTTGAAAATCTATAGGTGTATCAAAAGTGAGCATGATTGTATGTTATTACAAGAAGATCTTGAGAGATTATCAAATTGGTGTTTGATTAACTCGTTACACCTCAATATTGAAAAATGTCAAAGTTTAACGTTTTGTCGAAATCGTTCATGTATTAACTTTTCTTATAGAATAAATGGTACATTTCTTTCAATTATAACCTATAAAAAGGACCTAGGGGTAATTTTTGACCAAAAACTTAATTTCTTAAAACATATAGATTTTTTAGTCGCCAAAGGTAATTCGATGTTGGGATTCATTCTGCGTAATTCAAAGGAGTTCTCTGATCCACACACTTTGAAATGTCTATTTTTTGCGTTTGTTAGATCTACTCTTGAATATTGTAGTACAATTTGGAGTCCTGTATACGAGGTTCACTCTTTTCGAATCGAGAAAATACAAAAACGTTTCACAAGAGTATTAGTGAAAAGGCTTCACTGGGACATAGATATGCCATCTTATGGAACAAGGTGCAAATTATTTGGAATCTTGCCTCTTAACACTCGAAGAAAGTTCTCTGAGGTTATGTTCATTCGTGACGTATTGACGAATCACATTGATTGTTCCGATATTTTGGGGTTAATTAATTTCAATGTACCTGCGAGGATGCTTAGAAACCGATTGTTTTTTAAGATTCCATATCACAGAACAAATTATGCTGCCAATGAACCATTGTCTAGGTGCTTAAGAGAAGCCAATACAGTTTGCGATATGATCGATTTTAGTCTAAGTAGACGTTCATTTAAAAATAATTTGCTATTAATCTTAAGCAACTCTAATGGTGGCAATGTTTAATTTTTTTTTTTTATATTATTTATATTATCATGTAATCACTAAAGTATTGTAACTTTGTTTGATGAAATAAACTAAACTAAACTAGACTTTCAATATGCTTATATATCTGAGTGTAGACAGATGGATGGCAGTTCGTTTGGGTGTAATTTGAATATTTTTCAAACGTCCACAGGCGGAATGCTTCCGAGGAAACTTATTTAATGATTGGGGGAAGAGGTCTGTTCAACTATTGTGGAGCCTCGGAGTGTGCTCACTTTGGCAGTTGTGCCAATATGGTTGGAACGGAGAAAGAGTGGTTCAAGTTCTGGAATTAAGAAGAGTGAATAAAAGCAAGCACTCTCAACTCAAAGCGAAGTAGGGTTTGAGGGCCAACTGCTGGCAGCCACGCTAAGAGGTTATACAGGTGGCGCACGTTAACTTTTTATATGCGGGATGGAAATGCTGGTAAACTGAAGGCAGGCGTGCTTATTCTTAGTTCGCTCGATTGCAATTGCAGGTTATTCACTTCTTCCAAAAATAAAAACTCAAAACTCACACAAGGGAAGTCTTCCAAAAGATGTGACTAAGGTTCTATATATGAAATTGTTGCACCAGCTTTTGTCATGTAAGTCTAAGACTAAGGCCTCTTCACAACAGCGGTGTATTTAAACACAAAGGCCTCGGAATGTTACAAGTTGAATGCGAATTACAGACGGACAAAATTTCTCCAAGAACTCCCTTATTAGGAAAACGCAAGGTGCCTGAAGTTGGGTTCCGTTTCCATTGTCAATAAAGATCGAGGCTTGTTGGGAAAAATATTCAGAAAGGTGCCTCCATATCTATCGCACAAAAAGCAAGAAACCATTAAGATTTTGGAACTGGTTGGCTCGCAATGTGGAACTTGAAAAGTCGCTGAAGAAAACACGACCGGTCTGAAAGTCGCAACGTCTAGTTCTACTACCAAAACGAAAGATATAAGTCCAATAGTACTCAACTTGTGGGCTGCACTTTTGCACTTTTTCTTTTCTAGAATGGCTTACTAGCTCTCTTTTCAAAAAGTAAGACCCGAAAGAGCCGATAAAGAATCAAGGATATCACCTCATCTCTTAAAAGATATATAAAAGTCTATAAAACCCATCTCAGCAGTAGCTTTTGGAAGGTCTATTTGTATCAAATTCGACACTTTTATGTTACAGAACCTATCGTACTTTGAAGGCATTTAAGTCATATAAGTTTTAAGATAGGAAAAAGTACCCTTCGCATCTTAGAGCTCATCTACAGAGACTTAATAGCTGTCCAACTAATAATGCCCACAGAAAGGGGCACTCCGCAATTTTGCATAGCCTTTATAGACCTTCTTGGCGACTTTCCATAGCCTCTTCTATCAAATGACGTCACGAAACTAGTTTGATCTTCCAACTCGAGACGTTAACAAATAGCTAGTGATGAGTTGTAAGCCTCGCAAGTACTCTTTCAGAACTCCACGTCATTCGTAATAGCAAGCACCACGCGGACCTCCGTTTGCAGACAAGTCAGCAGGGCATTAACAACCAAGTTTCTGAGAAGGGGAAATAAGACTCCACCTTGTGGGTTTCCAGACAGATTTTACAGCAGATGTCCCACCTAGATGAGAGTTGATAGTCAGGCTAGTAAAACCGGACTAGTTTCAGAGGTATAGGAAGGCACATTCTAGGGTCGTCCCTATTTATCGATCTTTTTGGGCAAAGGTCCCGCCAAGATGAGAGTTGATAGTCAGGTTGGTAAGACCACCAAGTTTCAGGGGTATAGGAAGGTACATTCTAGGGCTATCCCTATTGTTCGATCAGGCTAGTACTCAGCAGTTTAATAAGCTCACCGACTGAGCTATGTAGCGATTATAGATGAGCTAACGTAATAAAAAGCGCCCTCTTTGTCTAGGTATGTAACCACAGCTATTGTCTTCTTATGGTGGATAGAGCCTTCGATTCCATGGATGTGTTAATGGCTGTTTTCTACAGAATCACCTTTATAGGAAGCATGCTGAGCATCACTGGGAGTTTTAGTGTCGACGCTTCTGCGTGGACGGGTTTTTAGTCTGTCGGATTAAACTCTAAAGTCTTTAAAAGGTATTACGAAGGACTAGGAGGGATGAGGTCTGTCAGGCTCTCCCTTTGTGTATTTTCCATCCTTCGTATGAAGACTTCCCAATCAAAACAAATGTTGTTATGCGTATATTCATCTATACCTAGTCTTAAAGGAGACGATTACAATTTGACACCTTCATAAGTAATGGGGCTAGGGCCATCTTTATTAGTCCGGATAACAAAGCAGCCTGAGATGAGAGTCCACTTGTGAAGGTAAGTCATTTGTCAACATTAAAAAATCCTGTATGAAGAGGCTGCTCCCTCTAAAGCAACTAAGAGAACCAAAATGCAGTCCAAACGTCGATTAGTTCATTTACATTCTCATCAGGGTAGGTATATCGCGCGAAAATTCATCTTCCCTGAATTACTAAGTCCTGAAGAACTGAAGAAGTCCTCTGCTGAAAATATTATCAGCTTATTATTATTAGGGAAGTGGAAACTCTGCTAGCCTAAATTTATTTTCTCCCAATCTCGGTACAATAGATATTTTAGGTCGACGTGTCTCTTTATCGCCTTATCGAGTCAGAAGTTTAAAAAATATATATATAAATATCGCCCCTTCAATTTGACATTCCCCCAAAGCAAGATACAATCTACAAAATTGGCCACAAAATCCTCGGATCAATTTCAACTGAAGCCTACCTTATGCAACTGGACATATCTCGCGCTGTCATCCTACTTCAACGCATAATGTCCTCCATCATCGTCACTTCTGCCGAAAAACAAATTTCAACCGAATTCGGCCAAACAAAAGATGTCACACCACGACATCTGATATTGGACATTCCTGCGGACCTTTGGACATGTGTGTACTTTTTCTCCTCTGACCCACAACATGACCAAGATGTCAAGTTATCGAAAATCAAATGATTCATGATAGAGTTCCACGGTACTAATAAATAATTCTGCTGCGGTGTCAGTTCCAGATGACCACAAGAAATAATACCTCAGGTATGGAAAGGGAATTAAATGTATATATCGCCTGAGAAATGTCCAGCCCACATATCCCCATCCCCAGCTATAGGGTTATAACTTAATAAATTAAAAAAAAAAGAAACATCAACAAAAGATTCTTTGTGCGTATGAAAAATTCGATAAAAATGCTGCCATTGCATTCCAAAAACAGTTAATAATTCTAAGACATCGATTTTAATGCCATCTAAGTGCGGGTTGAACTGTCATCGTGTTCCTGGCTGCGTTTCACGACGACACGGCAACAACGACAACGAGATGCTGCAAAAGAACCACCACATTCTGACCAAATCAGTTGAATCGGTATGCTACAGCTGCGCTGAGATGCTGACGGTTAGTGACACAGTTGGCTTTCTGGTGTTTGAGATACGGAATAACAACGACAACAACACGGTATTACGGCTGCGCGGCCACTCCGACAGAACACGAGATCTGGCGCGCAACAGGAACAGAAGCGACGACAAACACAGCAGCGTACCAAAGTTATCGAAACGATCAGACAGGATTGTTGTTTGTGGGATTGGGATGCGAGAATTTTTTTTTTTTTTTCTATCTTTCTTGCGATGCCAAGAGGCTACACAATCGAACATAACAACATATTGAAACATTGAAACACATACCATCTTCATCTGGGATTTAGTGGGAAAGGGGCGAGTGGGGCGGGAAACAGAAAAAGAAAAAGAAAAACTCTTCCAGCTTCCAGCGGTTTTGTGCTGGGTTACTTGTTGCCCGTTGCTGATGATGTTGCCCGGTTGTAAGCCGCTTCTTGTGCTGCTGTTGTTTGGTGAATGTTTGTTCGCCAGGCTGCGAATTAATGCAGCGCTTGTTCGCTGAGGTGACATTTTTCTAATAGTGCGCTTAAGTGGGTAGGTGTAGTTTTGTAGGTTGTCGGGTGTAAGAGGTGAGAATGGTAAGGGTATTGGGCAACATGTTTAGTACGAATATATTCATTTTTCACGGTGGTTGAAGTGATTTTATTGTTTTTTTTTATACAGATTCCTACTTGATCTTTTTATCCCCCCAACCAATGGTGCAAACATGACTTCCACCTGTGTGATTTATCCTCCAGACTTGCAGTTCTCCTTTAAAATCACTGAATGGTTTTAAAGGCTCGCTGTGGCATAAGATTTTTTTTTTGAAAGGTGCCGCTTTAATCGGTATACAACGAGCCTTGGGAAGAGTCAATAGGACACAGCCTTTCATCGCAGTCCTACTAAATCTTGGAAAACATATCTAACGAGGTATGAATTTGTCCCCGGTCGTTTGAATTGCAAGATTCTTCAACTGTTTTTCGGTCTCGTTTGCATTGACGGTCCAAATGAGTAGAAGATTTAACAGCGAACCCTGCAAGTTTTACAGCGACATCGATCTTGGCACAACAAAAAATCGATTCAGCTGTCTAAGATGGCTAGGACACTCCACCCCGAATGGTCTTCAACTCCAACCATGAGGGTCAACGCTACAGAGGAATATATCTCCCTAAGTAGAGCGCACAAATGGAAGAAAACTTCATTCAACTTCGAGGCAAATATTGAAAGATCTCGCTGACTGGAGAGCCATATGCGTTGAAGCTCAGTTCAATTCCGGACTCTAAGTTTGTACCTACTTAGGTAAGAAGGGATATCTGGGCTTCACCGGGAAAAATTCTTCGAAAATTCTTCGATTTTCGAGCCCTTTTAGAGAGGTGAAACGAGGAGGGTAACTATCAGAGGAAATACACTGTTTTGCCACCAAAAAGCTAATGAGGAGGCTGACTATCGGTGAAGCTACAACGTTCTTGCCACCAAACGCCTAAGATCGTTTGCTTCCATTGGTTCAGTCACATCGAGCAAACAATAATGATTTAGCCTTCCGACTGTTTTGTAGAAGCCACACCTCTTTCTGCAATTTCGCCCACATTTTGTTACATACACCAAAAGCACTTGAAATTTCGCAACTATATAGCTGTACCAAAACGGATGGTTTATAATATGTGTCTGGCGCCACGCCCCATTTTATGATGCCGCCCACATTTAACACAATCCGCACTCAAAGTCTACATCCCTGTACCTAATTTTGCAACTATGGCTGCAGTGAGTGCTAAGTTAAAGCGATTTAACTTTCTTTTTCTTTTTCCAAAATTGGCATATGTTCTCTTTGTCATATGGGAGGTGCCACGCCCCAAATTTTTAATTATTCATATAGCGCTAAGAACAGTTTCATAACTCCCACACATGTTTAACAGTCCTTATCTATCAAATCGAATTAAGATTCTGGAAACGTAACAAGGACAAACGAACTTGTTACACTCATACATCTTTCAACTTCTTGCTAGTCCAATATTTTCAATGCAAAATGAAAACAAGATCCAGCTGTCAAGTATCCCTCCGTCTAAACACGATCTTTAATTTCCGTTCGCAGGTATTAGATATGAGTCTCTGTGAGTTGTGACCGCGACAGCAGATAAATGAGGATGTGGTTCAGGCTCTTCGTCTTCATCATGCACAAGTGTACTTCCATTTTCTTTTTGCTGCGAAAGTCTTATGCAAGTATCTACTATAATTACAGCTAAACGATCAGCTACAGTACTCCATCCTCTGGTCGTTGGAAGCTGTAGCATAGCCAGTGGGAGAGACAATAACAGAGTGCCTCGCACGGAATAGGGTAAACCGAAGCCCTAGAATTTCCCTAGGCCGTGCGCATGCGATTAGCGTCAACCGTCAAAGTACTTTATATTGGAAGGAAAACCTAAGTCGCTCGTGGAGTTATATAGGATTAGCTGCCGCTTGCCTTCGTTCGAATGAAATCTTAGATGGAGGACCAAATATCTACCAATTTTGGACAGCAATCAAATTCTGGCCCCACCACCACCACCACACCTGTCTGGACAGTCATTTGGGCCACGACACGATTCAAAATAATTTTGGCGCGTGAACATCACTTTTTATATTCGCTTCACACCTAACCACACCAGTTAGTTGATTCTTTCCGGCCAATTAACATTTCAATATTGCACAAGCGGGCAGCCTGTGTGGGCTCCTTCATATACCAGGAATCCGGTGGCTATCCCCCATTGGGTTATGAAATCCGAACCCTCATCGACCAGACCACCAAGATCGTTGTGAGTCTTTTTTTGTATTTCCTCTTCTGCCACTTTACGCTTAACAGGACAATATTATGAAAGAACAGCAAGAATACTGTCTTTTTTTTGTAACAGAACCGTTTTTGGTCAAGTCCTTCAGATATGATTTTGGTCTCAAAACAAAACGCAGCATCCAAAGAGGCGAATATCGGTAGTTGGCTCTCTTAGATTTTTTTTATGTGAGGTGAGCCAATCAGCCACCAACGTTGACCAAGAACCAAACGAGTCACAGGAGGTTCTGTTTATGTGCATCAAATCCAAGTATGGGTCCAAACAGTAGAAGAAAAAAAAAAAAGTAAACACGTTTCGCGGTCCATTGAAGACATTTTGCTGACCAAGTTAATTATTGGTACATGCGGCCGCCCGATGTTGGTAGCATATACGCAGACAGAGATGCCTATATGGAAATCTGCTGTGGCACTGCTCGGCAGGAGGCTTTCGACTTGTACGCTCAAGTAATCGAAAGTGAATTCTGCGAGATGATTTATCGGCTTGGACATGTTCGCGCTTAATTGGGGCTATAAAAAGTGAGCTTTGCATATGAGTGGATACATGCTCCCACTGATTGATATATGCACTCGATTTGATTGATGGTGTGAGACAGATGTGAGGGGCTACTTTTTTTTAATGGCAATTTATCCATTTGCTACTTGAGGGCGACCCAAGAAGTGTGCTTTGAGCAAGTCTCTTCATAGGTCCCTTATAGCACCTAGAGCTCTTGCCCGCATGTCCGAAAATGAATATGGAATGTGAGTTTTTATAAGTTGGAGCTCTAGAAATAGGCTTTAAAAAATTCTGCTCTGCAAATTGAAAGCAATAAAATGCAGCTTATTCTCCTTTTCAAACAAACAAAAAATGTAACAAAGAAAAATTTACGAACAATTTTAAATTCATAAAAAAAGAAGACTGCCAGCTGCCAGCTATATAATAACACCCCCTACTTCACTTGCAAACCGACTATTAAAGGCCCGCAAGGTTCATAGCTCATGCATGGCTTGCAACTTCGCAGTTAATCATATCTACTAAAATGAATTTTTAACTTGTACAGCTTACTATCGTTTCCCTTGTCTATAATCAGGTTCACACTGGCCTAATCTACCTGCAGTCAATATTTAATGAATATTAATACCTCTGTTCACGCTTTTAAATAATTGAGGAGTATGAGTTTAAAAGTTCGATGGCATGTCACTGCAGAAATTCACACTAATGGTCAGTTCGCCGTGAACAGTCTATCGGTAAGCACATAATGTCCACCAAGGATATATTCAGACAGCAACGTTTGATTTGGACATTCGGCGGACTTATACCTCCGAAAAAGTATCGCACCCTCTATTCGATATGGACTGTAATTCTAAACGTCTGTTTGACATTTAGCTTTCCCCTCCACTTGGCCCTGGGACTGATTGAAAGCTCCAATACGAAGGAAATTTTCGAAAACCTCTCGATAACTTTCGTGAGCATGCAGAGTGTTTTCAAACACACAGCAATTTGGTGGAACTTAAAAATGGTACATCACATCGACGAAGTATTCACAACTCTGGACAGATCCATCCGCGCCAAGGACGAAAAGTTCTACTACCGGCAGCATATTGAGGGCCGCGCTAAGTTAGTCTTCAACTTGATGATAGTTATGGACATTTTAGCCATGACAGGAATTCAAGGATCGGCTTTTTTTGGCGGCAAACGACAACTGCTGTACCCGGGCTGGCTGCCATTCGATTGGAGGAATTCCTTTCCCAAATACTGTATAGCATACTCGTATCAATCCCTTGCGATACTCTTGCAGACCAGCTTCAATTGTGCCAATGATACATTTTCTACGATCAGTTTGTTGGCTCTTAGTAGTCATGTACGACTACTGGCTATGAGGGTGTCGAAATTGGGAACCGATTCGAGGAAAAGCCGTCGAGAGAACAACAGCGAACTGAGGCAATGCATTATTGACCATAAACGGTTGATTGAGTACGTTGCGTCCTGTTTTAGTTATAGATCCATTTAACAACTATTAATCTTCTTACAGGATATACTATGGACAACTTAAAGTGCTGTCGGTGGGAATGTTCTTTCAGATATTAAGCACCGGCCTGAACATGTGCATCGTCCAAATCTACTTGGTTTTCCTTTGTGATAATGCGTTTGCTTTTGTTTATTACTGCACTATGTTTGTGGGATTGCCGCTGCAAATATTCCCCTGCTGCTACTATGGGAGTGTTTTCGAACTGGAACTGGAGAACTTGCAGCACGCTTTGTTCGCCTGCAACTGGATCGACCAGGACCGCGAGTTCAAGCAAAACTTGCTAATATTTGGACAGCGCAATCTGCAGCCAAGTCCGTTGATCTGTTTGGGTTTAGTTAGGCTTCACCTGGACTCGTTCTTTGTCGCTATGAAGAGTGCGTATTCTTTGTCAGCTGTTATTGTACAAATCAAGTGAAGTTTGGTTATCAAGGGTGTTTCATTATTCGCACGTTTTTCTTATCACAAAATTTAATTATGTTATCTGGCACCACAACTACACTGAATAAAATAAAGAACAAATTGCTGCAAAAAGTCCGCAAAATGGACCAGGCCTAGTTTGGCATAAACCATTTTTTTTATTTTTATTTTTTTTTTTTATTCCAAAGGGTATCATGTTAGACCGCATTAAAGAAACTGAATCGAAATGCAAGCTTAAGATCGAGCACAGAAATGGACTTTAAGAGGACGATATTTAAAAAATTACGGTTCAACAAGTGAGCTTGTTTAAAATTTAAAAAAGAACCCGACCGTTCTGGATGTTTGCGTTCAAATCTGTGACCATTTCCACATAATTCAGAAGGAAATAGACGACCAACTAAATAAGCAACGCAATCACCTTGACTGCACTAGGAACACACGCGTGTTCTTTTTAAGAACTTGCAAGAGCAATCGCACCTGTCGCCAGGAAACCTGTAACAGTAAAAACAAAACATACCTGTACAAGTGTACATACTGTTAAATATTTAGGAAAGAAAGAAAAATAACTGCTAGGTGCTGTTATCCCCGACATACGCGGCATGATCGCATTTCGTCCACGTATCCACCACCCCCTATAACCAGAACTCGATCTAACACCATCTGCTGTGATTCTCCTCTGATTCTGTTTCCAAGGGAGCAGCAGCGTCACAAGAAATTATCAAAACAATTTAGAACTGTGAAGTTCCACGCTGGAGAGGCATGCATCCAATCCAATCCAACTCCGAAGAGAGACAAAATCGAGACGACACACACAGCCGTGAATGTCAGAAAGTGCTAATTAAATAAAACAGTTAACCGCCTTCTATTGAGGCAGTCATGATGTGTAAATTTTGTGTATGCACAGTTGCAGAGACTTAAAACTGAGATCCTGTTTTGGATTTACCTCGGATTATTGAGGGCTATCCGTTTGTGCAAGTCCTTGCAGTTACAGACGGTACATCTTTGATGGATGATTACACGCGTTTATGAGGTGCGAAGATTTGTTGTGTAAAATATTAAAATCGATTGATTATAGATGAGGTCCACCCCAGCCTTTTTATTTTCATGACAAACTTCGCCGGGACAGTCTTAGATATCTGCCAAAAGTTCGCAAGAAGTCTAATGTCGTTTTCCATTGGTTTCACACGAGGATCCACTCATTCTGTAAGTAGTTATGGACATTTGCGCTATGGTAGGAATCGAGGGATCAGTTTTTTTTGGTGGCGACCGAAAACTGATGTACCCGAGTTGGCTGCCATTCGATTGGAAGAGTTTTAAGCACCAAACAATGCGAGGATGTGAAATCAATGCGTCATCGCATTTAAATTTTTTTTGTCCGAAAACGGATACCTACCTCGAATGAGATTTGCGGTTCCGGCAGAGTATGTGCTGGGGAGAATTTTCTGTTTCGACGGATACCTCGCTAGGGCCGATTATCTGTACTAAATGTATATGCATTTTGATCAAAATCGTAAGAGTTGTTTTTGAAAAACCATGCAGACAAAACTGTAACAAATTTTGGAATATCTAGTTCGAAAATGGGGTTTTCGAGATATAAGCAGTTTTTAAAATTAACGTTTCCGATGATTCGAATTGAAGATTAATTACGCAATGATTTAAAAAAAACATGAAATATACTCTGAAAAACCCATTGGGGAATTTGTTACAATCCAATAGGCCTTGTTACGAAGTCGTACCTCCAATAACTGGGTCTGCGCCAAGCGCCTTAAAACGACAGTTGTTTTTTTGTACTTCTCTCTAGAATACGGAACGATTTTCTGGGAATTTCCTGATACTCATTTATCGTATGCAGCAGACATTTTGGTGAAGCCTGTTGCTGGCCTTTGTTAAGCTCTGGCTATTATTTCTCAGAGGTCTAAAGACCCATGTAAGGTATATCAAAAAAGCAATCGCCGACCCCAAGAACTATCAAAGTCGAGCTATTCTCTGCCTATTTCCTCAAATACACCTCTCCAACATTTCCTGCGCCATCATTAGCTGTAAAACAATGTCTCCGAAACAACTGCCCATCATCAACGACACACGCTCGTTAGGTATGAATGCAAGTACACAACCAATCATGCTGTTCATATGCCCTTTCCAAACCACACCATCACATCGGTGAGGTCCCTTCAAACTGATGAAAGAAAAATGATTCAAAAGCGAACAAAACAACAATCCCTCATGAAACGATGTCATTCATCCGTGATAGGCATTCGATGAAAGCCTATAGGTGGTTGCGCCTTGCCGCTTTGAAGATGCCCTTTCCAGCGGGGTGGAGAGAAAAAAAATTCTATTCCATCGGCAATTGGCTCCTGGTGTGCGCGCATTCTAAAAATCTATCGAACCTGTAAAATAGATTCCAATATAACGATGATTATCATCCTGGACAAAGCCTGCGCACAGTCACATCGTGCCGCGGTAATATTATATACCAGCAACTCCTCTGACTCTATGGTATCAACAACCTCCTTTGGCTCACAAGTCACTACAAAGAAGCAAAAGCGGAATGTGTCCTCCGTGTCTTGTCATCGTACATCGTTCAACGAAGACGTAACGTTGTCATTTCATTGAAGCTCCAATGTCACAACATTGCGCTATCTCCAAATGGGAAGAGGGGCAACAGAAAAAAAATGCTTCATCTTTAATTACCGATGGAGCGACGCCAGAGGATTCATTGGAATTGTGTGAAAACGCTTACAACTGTTTCTAAATTGGCGGTACAGGAGGAGGGTGGCCTGCACAAGATTAAATGACATCACGACATGCCACCCTATGCATATGGACAAAATTGCCCACCACCAACACTCTGCAGTGGAACTCTTTTTAAGGTGTGCTTCGGTGTTAGGTTTGGGCGCAATAAACAAAACCCCAGGATCAGCAGTACACACTTCACTCTGTGGCAATATCCGCACTTGACTTTTGCGGTCCACGATGCAGCGCCTCTATATATGTACAACAAAGTGAGATAAATGCAACAGGCGCATTTCGTTTCGTTTAATTTAACAGTGTCTCTCATCACCCAAGAGTATAGAGGAAGGAATGGGAGCGGGAATGGGAATGGGAATGGGAATGGGAATAGGAATCCCTGGTACAAGTTGTTGTTCTTTGGTCCGTTTCTAAACGACTTATCGACGGGGGTTTTGCGTTGCCCTGGCAAGAAGTACGATTTAGTACAGTGGCGCCTTACCTGTCGCGTTCCTAAGGCCATTTAAGGCTTGTACTGGCCGGCTGCCACCATGGCATGGGTTACTTGATGTCCTTCGCCTGGCAAGAGTGAACTTGTCCCAGTGATGCGAAGCGCGTCCTTTTGTATTGGAATTGTTGGTGCAGGTTGGTGTGGCTGTGAGAGAGGGTTTATCTGTTGATTGGGGATGGGGTTTGGTTTTGGCTAATCACTTTGAATTTTTGACAAAGAGGTGAATAAATGGGAATGACTTTCAGAGGCGTGGGAGATTGTGTCATGAATAAGTCCCTTTGAAGCAGGTGGGCAATTTGGGGTCGTATTCAGGAGCAATGGATGGAGCAATCCTGTAGTTGGAGTTAATTTTAAGACAGCTATGACGTCTGACAAATATCCGAAAGTATAACTGTCATGAAAGAGCTTCTCAATTATAGCCGTTTGGACTCGGCATAAAGTTGTAGATCCTTACCATTGGTCCCAAAAATGAAAAACTCACATATAAAACGAATGGTAGTGAAAATCTAGGCCTAGAGACCCTACGGACCTGTTGCGCCAACTATTTATTTATTTTATGACATCATTTTAACAGGAAGGCACTAAATTTGGTCGCAAGGTTAAGTTGTCAGTCCTTGCTTCTGAGTTTTTTCCAACTATCACTTGAGAGTTGGGTACTGAGCAAGAGTTCAAAGAACGCCAGAAAACGGGACGTAGCTGTGTACTCAATTCCGAAGCAACTCTTCCCAAAGGCTATGGTCCATGTTTCGGCCGTTTGAAGCTGATTGGATTCTGAGATGTGTTCAGAAGCTGTAGGCCCTGCTCCTGTCTTTCCTATCTGTATGAGGACTGCCGCTGATTAGTTATAAATTAGAGTAAGTTGACGAAAGATCGGTAACTATAAATAAGATTCACTGGGTGTAGAATAGTGAACCTTATTTTTGACATATGGGTGGATTACAAATAGAGCCGAACCTGTCAAAGTGGGACCTGGCTAAGGGGAATACCTCTATTAGTGGGCCCAATTCTGGCGCACCTTCCATTTCCTTAAAAAAAACTCTATAAGTGAAACTTTTCGACCTCTTAAAGTGAAACTTATCTATATACATATAAAACAAAGTTGCATCCGTAAGAACGCCCATCACTCGAAAACAGATCGTCCAATTTGAGCTATCTTTTCTTTGTTGTGTCTGTCCCGCCTGAAGAAGGTTTATAAGTCAAGAAAATTTGAAAATTTGAAAAGGAAATCGAAAAATTCATAAAAATTAATTTTCCATACATTTTTTTGATGAGATTTTTTTTTTTTTTTTTTATTTTAATAGGAATATACAATGAGATCATGTTTATCAAAAATTCTGTAGACGCAGGCGCGACTTGGGAGTAAATCGACTCGACCGAGACGGAAATCCCGAGGCGACGGCGCAAATTGGCCTGTCGCGATAGGTGGCGCTGTGTCGATCTCCGAAAGTAAACAACTGATTTCAATGAAATTTTGTGTTTGTGTATGGTTGCTTGCACCTTTGAATTTGTAATAGATAGGTGGCGCTGTTGTCGATCTTCTAAACCACTCAACCGATTTCAATGAGATTTTGTAGGTGTGTATGGTTGGTTGTATCTTGCAAGATAGAAAAGTTTTGGACCCGTTAGATGGAAGAGGTCGCTGTTGTCGATCTCCGAAATTATTCAACTATACTACCTGTATGGTAGGGTGTCCATATACCTCAAACGAAAAAAGAGGACATACTTTACGATAACCAAATAATAATACCAATTTTAACAGGCTACATCATTTTTTGTCGTACCGATTAGAGGGCCGTTTCGGAACCGAATTTTATGAACTACAGACCAAATAAAAGATGAATGTTCGTAGGACGGAAGAACGTGTTTAATAAATGTTGCCACAAAGCTGTGGTGATGAGGGGGAACACAACAACCTTCCTATGTCACTGCCTATGTAAGTCTCCATCAGACCAAACAAAAATTTCCTTGGACTGACACCAAGTTTAACCGTATTCGTATATAACCTCATTTTTCGGTATGGAGCTTAGTTTACTACTACGAACGAAAGTAGTCAAAAAGAGCACTCCTCCATGGAGACTGTTCATTGTAAAATGTCAAACGTGTCACCATTAAATCAATACACAATCCCAAAAAAATTGGCGACTAATTCCAACAGCATTAGCAAGATAAAAACAAATATGACCTAGCCAAAGACACGTTATAAATCCTGACCAAAGCAACATTGACAAGGACCATCACACCTATATACCAAGTTCAACTGGTTTCATAAAACTTTTCACTATCATCAGAGTCACAGAGGCGACTCTATAGACGACCCGAAAACATATTCCCAATCCCGCATCTGCAATGGCATTCCGTTTATGTTTGTCGGCCGTTTGTCTACCTGCCGACCCATCATTGTAGAACATATTATATTCCTTTTGGATCTATCTCACTCAACATGCCGCATCACATCATTCATAGCTTGATAGTCTGGTTGGCTTTTAAAGCAAGACGGCTTATACTTGCTGGCTGTGGCGATAGGGCACTTATTATCTCTTTGTGGTCAGCGATGACAGCCGCAACAATCTTCTGTCTTCTTCAGTGAGCAATCACATTTCAGAATATTATACACTGTTGAGGCGAAAGTTAAAATGGCAACGGGCGTGTACATAGGGTAGATTCTGTTTGTAGCAGCCATTTGTGACGCATTCAAGTGGATTTTTGGTGGATTTGGGTTTAACTTGTATAGCTCTATTGGAAGCTATGGCAAAACTTCAGTTGATTACTTTTTTAATCAAACTTTAGGAACTGCTTATACAAGTTCCCTGGAATGAACGTACTTGTAAGGACATACAAAAAATTACATTGATTTCAGTAATAACTTTCATAACTCCTATAACCTCCTGCAACCGACACAATACACCTTTAACTTCAGTCTCTGTACATCTAGAGAAGAGATGTCAGGCTTGATGCTACCATAACCTATAAAAAGGACGTCTGTAGGAACGTCTGACAAAACATCCAATCGTATACTTGTCTTGAACAAGCTTCTCAATTAGCTCGGAATCGTTTGGAATCGGCATAAGATTGTAGATACCTCCCATTCGTTCCAAATAAGCTTATTTGTGTTTTATTTAAAGGTTCCTACGGACCTGTTACGCCAACTATTTATTTATTTTTTATTTTAGAATTTATTTGAAATTTTTCGCACAAAAACAAAAGAGTTCAAGTGCGAACTGTGTTTTGAAGATGTTAATGGTAGGTCCGATGGGAATCATTGTTACCAGGGATTTAATCATTTATTACTCTAGTGGAACCAGTGATCAAGTTTATAGGATGAATCAGGAGAGACATGCGAGTTTTAGTTTCAAGTTTGGAAATTTCAAGGCGGGATTTTGCGAAGTTCTAAGCGAGGAAAGCTTGTTTCGGTCATAGGATCCCTGGTTATTGAAAAAATAAGCCAGTGGTATTTCTTAAAACCTTATGCTCTTGCAGGTAAATTAGTTATAATAAGAAAAAAATTTATTAAGCTTAATTAAGCTGGCAAAAAAGATACCACCTTCGGCGTTAATTGTCAGTTGTCGGACTGTATAAACCTTCAACAAAAGACTGACATCAGACTTCTTCTGCACGCTCGGCCTAATGCGCATGATCGTCTGAAGCGAAAGATCGGCTTATCGGTGCTAGGTACTAAGCTCTTAAACGCCAACCTCCAACAATGAGTTCCGGGCAAATTTGCATGGTTTCTTTGAGACGAAAGGACAGAACTTTTGTCAATATTTTCATCGCAAGTTTCGTCGCTGTTTTCAAGAATCGAATGATATTCGCATTTAACATTTTTGAGCGACCCATCTACCACTATCATTCATGCTGATCATTGTAGATAAGGTCCTTCAGGTACACACCTTTTAGGCCCGTTTTCTGATAATACTCATAACGATTTAAGTTCTACTTAAATACCTTATGGGCTACTTTTTCTATGTCATAAACTGTCACATAAGATTTTAAGTGGAACTTACATCGCTATGAGTAGTATCAGCAAACGGGTCTAAAACTTGCCAAGTCCCTTAGAAACTTTTCAGCTCCCTACTTTCAAAGATCCAAAACTAAAGCTCGGGTCTTATTTAAAACGAATTTTCTTGCTTAAGCTTTATCCACAGCTCCGTCCACTTCGCCGTATCGGGTTTAGAGAAACAGATGCCAAAGATGAGACTTTACTCGCTAGATGGCGTGCGGTGTCGCCTCTCGAAAACTGCGGGGTCTGTCTTAAATTAAGGTCGTAGGTGTCCCCAACCTTTGACAGCGATGAAGTACAACCACAATTTATGTGAGTTGAGGCTGATATCGCAAGCTTTAAGGTTTTTGAGTTGGCCGAGGACATTCGATCTAAATGTAGCTTCCCATAAGGCCCCAGTTTTTTTTTCACAAAACCCACACGTATTGACTACGAATTTTCAAAGCAGTTCGTGGTCAAATCCACATAAAAACTGATACCGGCCTTCCAACAGCTTAAAATAGGGTACCACCTAATTCGTACCTTTTGCCTGTAGATCCTTCACAAAATCTCTTCGCCTCACCATTTGGCAGGATTTCTTTTTATGTTCCATTGGAGTTATTATTTCAATTCGCCGATTCATTGGGTCTTGTCTTGGCTGCGAATATTACTAATGGATTGATACTGTCGCATCGGATGGAGTGAAACAACGGCAAAGGGCCCGGGACTATGACGAACAATTGTTAACAAAACTTTTTAACATGATTTGTTGATTGCGGCCACATGTGGCAACTGGCAAGCGCAAGCCGACCGGCAACGCGGCACTGCTTTGCTACAAATGACAGTTGTGGCGGTCGGGCTATAGGGGTGCTGTGCGCGGATGGACTAAACAAAGACCCTATAGCGATAACAAAATGAAATGACTAAACAAAAATGGAGGAGACGGCGCGAAATCCTTCTTAATTATCGCCCATGTTTGATTATTATTCATGAATCTGTTGCTGATGCTTTTTTGCGGTTGGGTGAATGATCCTTGTTCGGCGAGAAGTGAGATCTGCGCGCTTTAATTGATTTTCAATATACGAACTACGCCATGGTAGATAGTGGTTTTTTGCTATTTTCTGACAAAACAGGACATTGGTCTGTGTGCACGCGCTCGGATCCCTTTAATTACTGTGCCGAGATGTTGGCCAATTTGGCATGCGGTTTGTATGCGGCTGGTCCTGCTGCCTGATGTGGGCATAGACTCTCTGAATGGAATAATTAGTGCTGAAAGGTTGTGGATTCGAATCGCAGATAATGGTCTTGCGAATTGGATATGGCAGCGCTTTGGTGAATGGTCGGAGATAAACTTTTGACAGCCTCTCTCGATAGGGTCGCTGAGGAGATAAATTGGCAAAAAAGGGTTTTAATTGCATTCACGATAAGTGCGGCGGCAGAGTAGTAGTGCATGTTGTGATTGCCGGTGAGTAATTAGTGATTTGCAATGGAATGTGAGCAGGTTTTGGGATAAGAGGACCTTTGGTCCGTCAGTTCGTAGAGCAATTTGATGAGGATTTGACAAATAGAATTAGTGGGAATGCAGTGTCCTAGAGTTTGTGACGACGGAACTAATAGGCAGTTTAAAAGGGCAATATATCTGCTACACCTAGGACAGTTCTAAGTTATGAGCAAATAGGGTAAGGTAGCAGACGGGTAGCGGTCCTTATGTCGCTAAATTTCAAAAGTATGTATGATGACATTATTTGAACATAAAAACACATAACTTGGCTTTTTTTTTTTTGTCGGTGGTTGTTTCTATCCGATGGAGTACTCAGACACAACAACTGGTCCTTTGTACTGCCAAACAGATACCTTACATTTATGTACTTAGTTTTCCCGTCAAGATGAGAGGAAGTTTCAGTGATGAAGAGCTTAGATGTTCGGCACTCACCACGTCAGCCCCAGAAAGCCCAGGACAGCTACGGAGGAAGTGCTCCGCTGTATCGTCGCCCTGTCCACAAGTAGGGCAAATGGTGGAGACGCTTAAGCCCAAAACATTTAAGTGTTTGGCAAAAGCTTAGTAGCCCGAAAAGACGCCCACAAGCAGTCTACAGTCGCGTCTCATGAGAGACAGAAGGAAGGCCGCCGACCTTTTGCAGATGTCCGGACGCAGTCGTTTGGTCTGTCCGGACCCAGCACAACCACGCCACCGACACTCGTGTTCGCGAGAAACCCAAGTATCAATGGATGACTTAACCATCGATGTAGGCAGACCCAACGGAAGTTCAGGTCCTAAGAATTCTTCCTCTGAAGCCAGCCTGGCAAGCTCATCAGCGATCTCATTTCCCTAGATACCAGTGTGACCTGGGACCTAAACAAGATACACTGTACTTAGCCTTCCGACCAAGTTCAGAGAAAGCTTGAGTTCGAGCACTAATTTAGACGAGGTAAGAGGGTTAAGCAGCGCTTTTAATGCAGCTTGGCTATCGCTGCAAAAGCATATACGCCTAGCCCTCCACCTTTTTGTCACAATACAGCGCATAGCCATAGAGATAGCGAAAATCTCCGCTTGGAAGACAGACGCATGGTTACCTAAGGGGTAGTGAAGACCAATATTCTCGCTTTCCACGAAGACTCCAGAACCAGACCCCTGTCCGTAAAAATACGATGGCATTCTTTCCCTGGCTCAGATTCTGGCCTAAGCCATTCCGTTGTCTGAGGAAACTTGACGTGGCAATTTTGTCGCAGTAGGATTTCTGGAGTTATTGCGTCGGAGGGCATATCCATAAGACCGGGGTCAAAGGATAATTCTCGCACAAGTTCTTCAAAACTCCAATGCGCGTGGTACCAAAAGCCACCTCTCTTCAACCGAGAGATGGTTTTCAGCGTACACCCAATAATGAAAATATCATGGGGAGGGAGGTTCATCATAGCGTCTAGAGCGGAGCCCCACGTGCTGGGGAACCCTTGTGCAACCAAGACAAACCTTTCTTTGAAGTCTGGCAAAACTGGCAGTAACACGTTTCCGAGAAAGCCTGTTAAACCATACAACCGATGTGTATGAGAGAAGTGGTCTTACCATTGGCGTCTAGATCCAGAGGACCCTTTTAGGAGATAAGCCCCATGTCTTGCCAAAAGCGCCTTTACACTGCCAGAAAGTTGATTGTATAACTTGGCTTACCTCTGTCAGAACATTGAGGATAGGTATAAATAGGTAGAATATAATAAGGTAGCCCTGACAGGCTACGAAAAGGATTTTTTTTAAACACCTTTTATACTGACTGTAGACATGATTACTGCACGATTAAAGATCCCTACTGACCTTAAAAGAGATGAAATAATGAAATAGGTACTTAAATGGGTGGTTTACAGTACCAAACTGTTCAAATACACAAGAGCAGATAGTAGTTTTCCCAGCAATCCCTAGATGGCGTTTGGAGTTTTTATATGGAAACTATAATAAAAGTCAGATTGGGCTGTTTTTACTCCTTACAAATCTGTGCCACCGTCTTAAGGCATGTGTCTGCTTCTTGACAATCATCTGCCTTTGGGATGACAGGCGCCTTATGATATTTAAAAATGCCTACAAGTCCTTATATGTCCCTGAACCTGCCCCATATTGTCAGAGACACGAAATAGTGACAGGGCTGTTTTTTTCATGCAATAACTTTTCTCTTAAGAAACTTAGCAACATTTTGTTTCAATTGATGTCATTTAAGTTAAAGATATATCGGTGTGATATTTACAGAACAGCGGAACTTTAGAGATATTTCTATTCAAACTCTTCCTCAAGTTCCCTACAACTGTACCTCACAAAGAAAGACCCTACAAGCTACAACCCACTTCAGCACACGTTGTAAATAAATTAAACGCCCCGAAGGAAAGTGGATCCAACCGCACAATGGCGTTACAGCACCTGCAACTGATGTGCACCTTTAAAAACTTTCAAGCGACACAAATGCAATACTCTACATTAGACAAAACAAATGCCCTACGGGATAAAAAAAAAAGAACATCCCCCACCCTCATTCACATTGTCACTACATCTGCCTCACAGACATCTCTAGTCTCTCGCTCACTTTTTCCAAGCATTAGCGACTACCTACACAAGTACACTAAGCTAAAGCTAAAGTGAGCACCAAATAACAAAGGATGAAAGCAGCAACATTACTGTCTCTGTCCGTTGTAAATCCAAATCCAAACTGATGTCCGTGCTGACAAGGAGATAGGAGAACCCGCAAAAAAAAGACCAACAAAAACGGCGCAACTCTTACAGAGGTGCAACCCCGCAGCCCACTCCGCCCCATAGCCCGACACAATGGACAATAGTGTATGACGATGGCGCACTTACCACTAATTACGCTCATCAAGGCAATTAAAATGAAGATAAATATGTATGTCCGCCGGAGTAGTGTTTCGCACTTTAATAACTTGCGCAAGCTAAGGAATTAACAGAGTGCGGTGGCTGTATAGTCGTAGTTGTAGCCTAGCGGCGTTTTGTTGTGATTTCAATTCAGCAGAAGAGTTATTGATGTGGATGGCTACAGGAATTCCTTCAAATCGATTAGGAGACTTTGACTTAGTTCGCGTTCTTCTCCTACATGGATTCGATATGTATAAGAGTATGTGTGACTGACACGTATGAGTTCTCGTTCGCTGTAGTGAAGAATCCTGAACAGCAATTTCAATTGCTTCCAAGTCATTACACAACAATTTGGAATGCATTTCTTGATCCATTAAACTAATTTCATGGCGGCAGCAAAATGCGCGAGCACCAGAAGGTTTTTCCGGTTCATGGGTGAACATGAACAAGGGCGAAATGTATATAAATGCGAGAGACCGATGAGAGAAAATAAGAAGAAAAAAATCGTTCCGTACCGGAAGTAGGGATTTCAACAGAATTTCAAGGAGCTCGTAAAATGGGAAATGCTGAGGAGAATTTTCGCAAGGTGTATACAGTATGCCGGTACGCGGAGTGATGTGGAGGGGGTAGCTGTGATTGCCATCAACCAGGGTTGAGACTGTAGCTGCATAGCAATTGTGTAACACCCTTTTTGACTTGCTATCGATTTATAAGGACGGGTCTATCTATATAAAAGGACTACAGAAGGAACACAGATGTTAAATGGGCTTTAAAATCACTGGAGGATCGCTGGAGTCTTCTGTCGGAAATGAATGACTGAATGAGGTTTAAAAATGGGTTGTGAACCTGCAAAGAAATTTCGAAAAGTCGCAAAAAAGGCGCCGCACAAGATTGCCAAGAGATGAACTACTTTAAGCAACCGGTTCACATATTTTAACACAATGCGCGATGTTAATAATCATGTTTAGTGTCCAGGCTAGATTTTACGAACTCACAATGGCAACATTTTCCAATTAAAATGACTCATTGTGACCTAAAATTATTTAATGTGGAGGTAAAAAATGATTATTAGTTAGACCCAATGTGTTATAAAAATTGTTTTCAACAAGCGCACTTCTGTTACCTTGAAAGTCAGCTATTTTGAAAAGTATTTGGAGCTTACTTTCGGAGAAAGCCAATCTTAAGATATTTTAGAGGACCTCTACAGTACACAGCAGAAGACTGGACGAGTGCGTTCGACTAGACAAACTTTTTTTTATAAATTTTATTTGAGCTTATTGTGTCCCTATGACACTTTCAGAAGGAGTGTGTCACCGAAAAGCACTTATTCAAAATTATGAATACACAGCAGAAGACTGGACGAATGCGTTCGCCTAGACGAATGTATCGCGAACATTATTAAATTTTATTTTAACGTATTGTGGGCCTCTTGACACTTTCAGAATGTGTGTGTCACCGAGAAGGAGTTATTCAAAATTAAGAATACACAGCAGAAGACTGGACGAGTGCGTTCGCCTAGACGAATGTATCGCGAACATTTTTAAATTTTATTTGAACGTATTGTGTCCCTCTTGGCACTTTCAGAATGAGTGTGTCACCAAGAAGGAGTTATTAAAAATTAAGAATACACAGCAGAAGACTGGACGAGTGGGTTCGCCCAGAAGAATGTATGGCGAACATTTTTAAATTTTATTTGATCTTATTGTTTCCCTTTTGACACTTTCAGAATGAGTGTGTCACCGAGAAGCACTTATTCAAAATTAAGAATACACAGCAGAAGACTGGACGAATGCGTTCGCCTAGACGAATGTATCGCGAACATTACTAAATTTTATTTTAACGTATTGTGGGCCTCTTGACACTTTCAGAATGTGTGTGTCACCGAGAAGGAGTTATTCAAAATTAAGAATACACAGCAGAAGACTGGACGAGTGCGTTCGCCTAGACGAATGTATCGCGAACATTTTTAAATTTTATTTGAACGTATTGTGTCCCTCTTGGCACTTTCAGAATGAGTGTGTCACCGAGAAGCAGTTATTAAAAATTAAGAATACACAGCAGAAGACTGGACGAATGCGTTCGCATAGACGAATGTATCGCGAACATTATTAAATTTTATTTTAACGTATTGTGCCCCTCTTGGCACTTTCACAATGAGTAAGTCACTGAGAAGCAGTTATTACAAACTAAGCTCTGACGTATATTTTGCACAATCTTCCCATGTGAGCTCGCATTAACCAACCCCGTCAACACGCATATGGTGTCCCAGAAACTTATGCACATCATATAAGTTGCATCTAGTTGATACTAATTTCTTCTTTCGCGTGGATTTCTCAGGCGATTCTTTTACGATACAACACGCGAAATCTGCATTAGGGGAACTGGAAGCGAACAAAATGCGAATCGCCTGGGTTGCTGGGAGTGGATTCATTCAAATATTGGCACATTTTATAGAGGTTTTGCCACTTTTTAAAATATAAAACATAAAACTACCTTTAAAATGTTATGTCCGAGTTGTATCCAAAAAAGGTTGGGTGGAGAAATTTTGTACAAATCAAACGGAAATAGAAAATCCAATAGATTACATTTTTCAAATCTGGCACGGGCAAAGTAAAAAAATTCCATGAGGTTGAGCTCATTGGGAGAGATATCTGGAAAAAGTGTGAAATTGTGACATTTTCGTACAGTGGCAGCACTGATTGTTGGCATAAAACAGTCTGACCAACAAGTGAGTTACTTTCGCATAGTTGCTGCGGAGGTATGAAAGTTATTTTCACGGCTACGGATGAAGTTGAAAGGATCAAGAGACATGTACGCTATATAAGATCTTATTTTCCCACAAAGAGAACTACGGAAAGTGGCACCGAAATATATGGCAAGTTTTTATATAGAGCCAATGCAATCAATGTAACCATCATCGAGAACTCAGGAACCTACTCGCAAAACTGATCCAGCTGTGTTGCAAGACGCTATAAACGCACGTATATCTCAAAAGAAGGTCTTTGGAACTATTCCGCAAGGAACTGCAACTTCCTTCTAAGGCACGTAATGTCCAGGGAACGCTTAAATCAAGAAGGCCCTATCTACCTTTAACAGATCTAATCAGCTCATCGGCTATGTGGGCAACAGAGGCGTCCAAGCCTATTGAAAAACAGTCGAAACTGTGTGGTCTTGCAGTAAAACGAAGACCCGGCGACCTTGTTTCTTTTACGAATACGATAAGACCTACTTATCCTGAAACTGAAACCCAAAACAAAGTACAGATGTTCGGTCCCATTATAGTGTCACACAAAAGTGGAACGGCGACAGTTTTCCATCCGACATCGCCATTCTACGTACACCATCCCACACAGAGGCGTGCGCACATCTTAGCAACGACAAAGTGCACAATTCTGCGAAGTAGCTCACATAAATGTTTCACTAAAAATTTTAATTGCATTGTCAAGCCGACTAAAACCACACATATACTAGAACGACTCTATCAAGCTGGCGAAGGAGATTTCAAAGCAATCTACACTGGCCCCAAATGGTCTTCCAGAATTATGTAGTGTCCAGCGACAGCAGCTGCATGCATTTATATGAAATCTCGCAACCGAAGGTTAATCTTGCATTTATTCCGTACAGCCAGGCTACTCTATGCGGTTGCGGTCTATCTTTTTGTCCATAACAGAACTTGAAACCACACGTCGAAAATCTCACGACAGCCAAATGGTTCACACTTTTCGGAGAGATATGGCCACAATGTTGCGCGTGCAAGTGCCAGACAATTTGATCCGAATAAAAACCGCAGCATTGCATCACGTCATCATCATTATCATCATCAACTGTTGGGCTGCAGTAAAACGTCGACGGTCGTCACTTGAGTGAGAAAAATGCTCCACCAGTGACCGTAAAATTGGAGTTTGGTTTATTTTTCTGTTCTGGTTTACTTGTTCGCGACCATGAGCTTCTATACAAGCTACACCCAGCATCTGAGTCTCTGGTGCGAATTTAATTTCATTTCCACTCGCCGTCAAAAGTTTATGCAGATTGTTTACATTCGCCTCCTACAAAATGGGCCGGGGCACGTCCCAGTGGGATTCTCTGCTCCTTTCCATAAGTGTGTGTTTGATTAGGTACATATATTGGCGGATGATGTATCTATAAATTACTCATGCATACGTGTGGACGAAAATAAGTAAACCCCTTTATATTTGGAATCAAATTTTGTGCTGCAACAATGTTGCAGATCTTGATGGCCTAGCCCCGTGTATGCGCGAGACCCTGATGGAGGAAATTGTTTATTGCCGGCACATAGAGACAGTGAGCAGGTTCTGTGAGCCCGAGCGGTCTTCATTTCATTTCACTGGAAGCGCGCACTTACATGAGTTTACGTATGAGGGTCTCACGGTCGACTACCTATCATCGCGTTGGATGGAGTCTTATTGATGGTACAGTATGTGGTGCAGGAGGCAGCATCAATGTTGAGAGGGGTTTTAGCTTTCTTTTTGATAGTTAGTCTTCTTTTATAGAAGATTTTACAACGAACTATAGATACACACAATTGGAGCAGTGCCTGGGCTACTTATGTTAGTGATATACTGCCGAGCGAAAAATCTCCGGTTCGACCCCCAAAAAAACACAAAACTGCATCTTTAGGTTGGGTCCACTGCTTCGCCTCCTGCGATCGTGTGAATAATAGTTTAAGCATAATATTTGTCAAGAGGAAGCCGCTGAAGTCAGTCTTTCGAATAGGGCGTCAAATAGCAAAATTGGGGGTCTCTCCTAGTGGCCTTAAAAATAAAGAAAAATCTACAGGCCTTCGTAAAAGGCTACCTACAATCGCCCGTAGATCATATCAATCAAAATTTGATCGACTCATTTTCGTCTCTAGCTCCAACCATTTAGGAGGTTATTTGAAAAAATTTGACTTATAAAAGTAGAAATAGACTTTCGGAGGCAAAGAGAAGTGACAACTGAGTATTATTTGGCAGGGTTGATAATTAGGGCAGCGATAAATAGGCACATGTATTGTACCTAAAGTTTTTTTAAGAGGGTTGTTCTGCGAAGTGGCGACACTTTTTCCAGAGACAATAATTTTGACAGCTGACAGCTGATTTGCAGTCTTTCTATTTAGAGAAGAGCATAGATTAATGAGACACGAAATAACGAACCGAAAAGTTTCAGCTTGCCCATTCTTTGCCTTACATCCTACTGAAGCCGTATCTTATATAAATAGGCGAAGGCAAATAGTTAACAACCTCTTTTACTGTCTTAAACACAACATATTCGCTTGATTTTTTTTTGTAAAGGTTGCGCAGAGATGTACCTAATGATGGGTGTAATTTGTTTTCCAGTATTTTACCACTATAATGGTAGAATTTCTAAAACTGGGCGACGATTGATATAAATAGACCGCTCTAAAATAAATTATAAATTGGGTTAAAGACGAAAAATGCGTTTTCCCCCCTGTCAACCACACTGTACTGCTACACTCAAGCCACCATCTCCCGAATAAGACATTACAGCTACGGACACATGGGTACGGCTACATATATCCAATCACAAGAACATGTTAACTTTGCCCGATGGAATTCTTTTTGTCTTTATTACACTTTAAGCATTAACCGCGTGACGATACACTGATTACCAGGATATGAGAAGAAGAATATTAATTCGGTTTCAATTTAGACTTGTAGGGTCAGACCGTCAGGGTCAGTGTGCCTTAAATGATACACATGCTGTAGGTATGCTATATGCAACCACAATGCAACAATGTTTGTCGTTCACCTTCACTTGTGGTAACCTGATCGATGAATCGATAGATAAACGAATGCATTCGAGCGTGAAGCGTCATCTTTAAACAATCTAAAGAGTTCATATTCAGCTGGTACTGAGCTGGGCTCGAAACTTCCTGTCTTTCACTAGGCAGTCCTTTCTGCAATTGGTATGGGCGATTCAAGTGGACGGTAATTGAAATCTAAGGAGTGGGTATCGCGAGAGAGAGATAAAATCAAATGAAATGCATGCCGGCTGTTGTTTTGGATAAATTAAAAAGTTTGTAGGTGGCGTGCTGACAACAAAGTGCAACAATGTTGCAAACACATTGCATGATTGCAATTCATATTTCGATGGTTAGATTGGAAAGTTTATTGGAGTAACAAATTGAGAGTGCCGTAACGTGGTAGCAATTTGTTGAAGTAGGTAGGTGAAACGCTTATTTGCCTTCGTTTAGCGAAGGATGTCAGATGTGTCTTGTGATAAGTGTGCAGCTACTAGCAGGCAACACGGTGCTGTAGCTGTGCATATGGATGGAGGAGGACTGAATAAATTCACATTGGAGGGACAGAGTCGTGAGCAGTAACTTTCAACTCAAGCTTATGTGAATCTGTTCAGTAATGAAAACGCTTTAAGAAATGCGTAAAAAAAATCAATTTAAAACATTTTTCAAAAGCAATGTTAAAACGTAAAAAAAGGTATTGAAAAAGGTTTTAAAAAGTGCAATAAAAAGGCGTCAAAACGGTTTCAAAAACCCGAATAAAATTCTTCGAAATGTCATAACAAAAAATTCAAAAATGAAAAATTAAAAAAGCTGTAGAACTCGCGTCAAGAAACGCATCAAAAATGATCCAGTAAGCAGGTTACAAACACATAGAATAATGAAATTATAACGCGTTTCAAAAAAAGCTTTAAAATACGCATTACAATATGCAATAAAAATACCTAAAAAACAAGTCGAAAAACGCATCGCTAAGGGCTTCAAAACCCATTAAAAACAATTCAGCACAAAGGCAGCTTAAAAAGAAAAAAAAATCCGTAAGGTTTGAAAAAAACCCCTAAAAATTGAGAAAAGACCCTTTTAAAAATACAATAAAAACGATTCAAAAGCGGTTTCAAAAAAAGGACTAAGAACGATTGAGAAAATGCATCAAAAATACAACGGGAACACCCTTTTCAAAATACATACAATAAAAACGCTCCAAAGCGGTTTAAAAAAAAAAAACGAATAAGAACGATTGAGAAAACGCATCAAAAAAACAACATACGATAACATATTGAAAGCTTTTCAAAAAACCTATTAAAAAACGCATCCCGCTTGTTTTACAAAGTATCACCTTTAGGATACAAAATGATCCTACCTTTCAAACTGGAAGCAACCATACCCATCCACAAAATTTCGATCAAACCGGTTGAGCGGTATCTCAGATCGACAAAAGCTCCATCTATCGGGTCCAAGGTATCCTATCTTCCAAGTTTCAACCAACCATGCACACCCACAAAATTTCATTGAAATCAGTTGAGTGGTTTCAGAGAAACATGCAGCACACGCTCATAGACGCCTACGATTTTTTTTTTTTTTTTTTTGTAGGGACAAAATCAGATGTTGATAACTCACGAACGCGTTGGCCAATTTCGTTCAAACTTTAGATAAACCAACTACACGACCATGCAAACAAACCCTAAAAATGTTATCGAATTCTGTTTGATCGTTCGTGAGTTATAAAGTCACAAAGCTTTTGCAACTCTCTTTTATATATAGAGAGAAGAGATTCTAAATCCAATAGCGCCACGTATCAAATTTCATTCGAACAACCCTCTAAAAACTTCTGGTAGTGATACCCGCTCCTTGCCTCTTTTTTATACCGAAAATGGTTGCAAGGGGAAGTAGAATTAATTTTCGAAGTTTGCGGATGAAAGACCTCATTAAAAAAATATGCAATACGCCTGGTAGTCTATTAAATCTCTCCAAAAGTCAAGAGTAGACTTCTCTCCGGTATTAATAAAAAAAAACTACGACTCAGAGGACTGCAATTCAGTCAAACTGGCAACTAAATTAAAAGTTTCGCGCCAACCAGTCGTGCACATAAATAATTCTAACTGCGAAGATAGAGCTTCCTTGTGTTTACTGATAGTTCCAAGCAGTCCAAGTCACCAGCTATTCGTTCTTAAAATTCTAGAATCAGGTAGACCACATGTTCCCTTCCCAGTGCGCGATTTCTCGAACGTTCTCTTATCAGCTTATAGATATTTGTTCCCAATACACACTTAGTTCAATGCATTTTTGTTAAGGAAACTAACTCATTAGGTATACGTTTCAACTTTTGGTCTTTACCAAAATGACAAATTGGTTGGACAACCGTGTAAACAGTCGGCCCCATCAAATATTTGTGAACGTAAACAGTGCTATCGTTAACACTAAGCCGCAAGGTGTTAACCACCACTGATAGTGACAACAAAACCAAGCGAATTGAATAATAACCAACGAGCTACGTGTGTGTGGGGGCACTAATTAAATTATTTCACAAACAAACTCGATTTGTTAAATAATATGAAACGACCAGCAAACAGCAGATAATCGCGTGTTTCAATTTATGATTCGCAAAAGTCCTCCGGGTGTAGTTGTTTAGTCATGTATCTGATGAGCAACTAGCTCATGGGGGATACTGTGAGTATGGCCACCTGAGGAGACCAAGTGACGCCCTTGTGTCTTGTGTCTTGTGTGTTTAATATTCATGTCAGAGGAACTTTTATTTATTTTTACTCATAGCAATCATGTGCTATTATGACGACTTGATGCGGTTAAACAAAACGACAATCAAAGCCACAGCAATAAATTAAATCCAGCAAGGACACTTTTCTTGGAAATCCCACAATGAACACGCGCTTCAATGTCAATCAATTTCATTTTCGCAAAGTGGCGTTGAACGACGCGCGCGTCGCAGCGATGATGGGCTTTTGTGTTTTAATGCATATATGGCACATGACCACACCTTTTAGCGAATTGACACGCTGTGATTAATGGATTTTTGTAGTAAACTTGAAGAGGGAATAAAATAAGCAAGGGAGTGGTAAAATTAAAATTAAGTTTGTATGGGTCAAAGGACTCAACTAGAAGGGCTTCGGGTGGCTCGTACAGAAGGGTCCACCAAGTGACTTAGTGAAGATCTTATGTCACTTTTCACAAGTGCAAGTGAGGGAACCTCAGTCGCTCAAAGAGACAGAAATTTCATCGTCCTTTGCGGACCCACCAAATCCACATTCAGCTTCTTTTTAACTTCGCACTGTGAACCTTTTATACTGATGCTTTTTCCCAAAACTAAGGTAGATAAATTTTATCCAAAGAAACAGCAAGCTTTGGGTCTGTCTCACGCTTTGGTCGTCGTAATGAGTTGCTGAATTTTACGTTCTTATAAAAATACTTCTCAAAGTAATTGACTAAGTTTGGCTACACTTGGATCAATATGGGACTACTTTAACGCGTGAAAGTTAGAAAATCTATGGACCAATATAAAGCGTAGTAGCTCAAAATACGTTGGACTACCTGAGCACGTATTTTTGGGCAACCGGTCTACGTAAATTTGATCGTTTCGATGGAAATACGAAGGATTACTTAAAATACGTCGGAACTTAGCAAAGCGTTGTACCGAAAACTACGTCGGAATCTGTCAGATTGTAGTGGTCGAAAAACCTTAGGCCGCGGCAAAGCGTACTGGGCTAAAAACATCTAACCGAGTCAAGACGTATTTATGGTTTATAGTCAGAAATACGTCAAACTAAGTTAAAGCGAAACTCAAACGTCAAACTAAATTACACGTCAAAGCGTAGCTTACAGAAATACACGGATTTGGATTAAGTTAAAACGGAGTAGCCAAGAAAACAATAGACCGCTTCTGAGACGGAGATATAGTAGCTCGAAATTAGTTGGACATTGGACTACGTTACAGCGAAGTATCAATACGTCACGTATAATGGCCCAAAAAAACATCAAAGACTTTGATTAGTCAATTGAAGTTTGGGACGTTTTGGTAGAAACATTGGGCCGCGGCAAAGCGTACTGGGCTGAAAATATCTAACTGAGTCAAAACATATTTACAGTATAGTCAGAAATACGTCAAACTAAAGTAAAATAGCCTTAAATACGCCGGACAACGTCTAAGCGTAGTAGGCGACGTTACATTAGACTACTTTGTCGCTTGTAGCGTAGTAGATGAAAAATCGTTGAACAAGGACAAAACGTAGCAACTCCAAATACGTTCAACTACGTCAAAGTGTAGTTGTCACAAATACGTCAGATTAAGTTAAAACGGAGTAGCCAAGAAAACAATAGACCGCTTCGGAGATTGGAGATAGATTAGCTCGAAATTGTTTTAGGACATTGGACTACGTCACACCGAAGTATCAATATACGTCAAAGTCAAAGCCCGAAAAACGTCACAGACTTCGATTAAAAATATAAATAAATAGTTGGCGCTTAGCTTGTCAAAACCATTTTATTTGTGTGCGGTTCATTTTTGGGTCGAATGGAAGGGATCGAGAATCTTATGCCGAGTCCAAACGGCTAATTGAGTAGCTCCCTCATGACAGTTATACTCTCGGATGTTTGTCAGACGTTCACGATAGGTGGCGCAGTGGACAAAAACCTTGAGATGGAGTTTTTTTTTCAGGAATCAAACCTGTGACCCTGTGACATTATAACCACTAACTCCACCATGGACTTCGATGGTTATTGAAACTTGTTGCTACTTCTGAGTATCAAAAAGATCATAGGAACCAACCCTAATAGAGTTTCTAGCATCCATTTTTGTCGATATTTTCATCGGACAGATGGGTTTAATATACACGCTGGCTTATAGAAGACTTGTGCCATATGCTACGCTAACGCTAAGTGTGATTTATAGAGCAGGCCTTCAACTTTTTTCTTAATAAAGTTTTTGACGTTTTGGTAGAAATATTGAAACGCCGCAACCATGACCGTCCTGTGTGTGCAAAAATATTTAAGGAAAATTGGGTCTTTCTGCTTCAGAAGCTCGAAACTTACACTCGCCCCGAAAAAGAGAACCTATTCCATCTATCATTTGGTAACCAGTTTGTGATTTTTTAAGACCTTTTTGCACCGCATGCCACAGGTGGTACTCCTAAAAATAGCTCCACACGATAAAAAAGGCTTTACCACCTCATTTAGCCCCAAAAATCAGAGAGAATATCGTCATCTAAAAGTCGAGTAAAATTCTTGCTTCCCAATGGTACAATCCCATTTTGATGCACATCATCTGGAGTCAAAAACCCCATACTCAACGTAACCTTAACCAGCTCACCTATGTCCAACTTTGGCAATGAAAAGTACAAACAAACAAACAAACAGACAGACCATTTCCCATCGTGGCTGCCCCTCTCATTTCGTGTGCAATTCTCAAGATTCCCATCGCTAAATTCTAAAGAAGTCATCTCTGCTGACTTGCCAGACCAAACAGCAACAGCAACAGCAACAACTAAAACTAACTACACAGCACGTCATTGTTGTTGTCATGATTATGTTTTCCTAGTAAAGTCAGGTAGCACACACATGATCAACGGGCGGTGATGCTGGGGCAAATTGCATCACTGGCCGCACGTTTAGCAAAATGCAGTAGCAATTTGGCTTGCCAGAAGACTACAGTCAAAACGGAGATTTTTCAATTACCACAACTCATTTTGTCACAGCCCACAGTAGCTGTGTGTGTGTGTTAACCAGAGAGATGATATGTGAGCCAGATGGAATACCAACGATAAGTCTAGGCATATGGGGTTCTAGCCAACGTCTGGGGCGTACTTCAGGCAGTCCAAACTGTCATAATATATTCGACAGAATGTTATGGCGCACCAGACAATGGAGGGATGGAGCCGAACGACTGAAAGTCGTGCACTCGGTGGTCATGAACCTTTCGCTTGGCCTATGTCTTCATAACCAGTATGCAATCGGGAAGGAGATGGTGAACGGTAAACAGGGATGGTGTGGCCATTGACCGTGGGCAAAGTGATGGACAATTTGGAGACTCAAGCTATACCTTAGCGGACTATACTTACGTTTAAATTGTAGCTTTGACTAATGCTAGGCGGTTACTAAATACAGGGAATTGTCGAATCGGGAGGGGATTGTATGCCCATTAGTGATCAAAGAACAAGTCGAAGGTACACGTGGGTATTGTGGAACAGAGGATACTTGAAAAAGAAGGTAGGTAGGTGCAAGCTATGCAATTACATGCAGCTCTACCAAAAACTCCGAAAGCCTCGACCAAATTTTTGTGGTAGCCACCTGCAAAGTCCACTTAAGGTGGCTGCACAAAACTACAACCATTTAGCTTGCAAAGCCAGCATTCGACACCTTGTCACCTCTCACCTACAAGTGAGCATTATCTCACACAACTGTCCTGGGTAAACATCAAACCTCAGCACATCAATCAAAAAGTTATCAACAACCACATGCAAGCATGCATTCCAGACATCCCAGCCACAAGGGGATAAAAGGAGGAGTCCAATCAGTATGATTCCTATCAAGGATAGCACTGCCGATGAATATTAATAGTAATTCCATTAAGAAGTCGCACTCTGTTTGCGCCTATGCCAGCTCCATCTGTACAAAAGAACGCCACCGTCATCATCCGCCCATCATGTGCCACACCTCGAAGTGGTGCCAAACTCGCATGCAAATATGTGTTTCGCCGATTGACAGATTGGAAAATTTTCAAATCACATAGGACCGACCGACTTGATGGCTTCGAAGGATCCTACGGCCCAATCGCGTTACTTTGCATGTCGCGCACATTCCTAATGGCGAAGTTGTGTACATGAGCGAAGGGAATCATAAATAATGGGTCAGTGGAACGGACTGATAATTATTCGCAGCGCATTTGAATGTACATCGATTGAATATTGAGTTCGAAATCTATTTAGTGATGTCTACCTACCTACCTTCCCATGAACCTTTACATCACAAGACTGAATATGATAAATTTTCGGTATGAAGTTTCTAAAACTTGTGAGTTTTAAGAGAGCGGAGTTTGACACACTCCTTCGGTTTAAAACCTTGATTTCGAAATGGTAAATAGCAAATGGCTATGGCCAGATGGCTTCTGGGAAAACAGATCTTTAAGTCCCGCTCTTCTTTGCTCGAAAATCTTCAAACAGAGCCTCCATGGCCCAGAGACATTGATAAGTCCTTAGCAAGGCTTTCAACATGAACTTGGTGTAAAAAAAATGTACTCAATTCTCAAAGGTCTTATATTTAAAGCTGTAAGCAATAGTTCAACAAGGTCAAAAATCCAGGAAGCTTCTGATTGCTCGCTTGTCATTTCTTAAACCCAAATATTCTATATAAATGAGTGCAAAAAGTCATCAAACCTAATCCCAGAGAAGGAAGCCTTTTATTCAAAGGTATCCTTGTGCTTACCCTTGAAGCTTGTTGGTTACAGCCCAATGTCACAAACTGAAGCAATAGTCATCATTTTTAATACCTATCTCGTCTAAGAACTATGAAGGTTAGTGAATAGGGTGCTATAGCGCTCGATCTTTCACCAACAACTCTTAATCCTCAGGGACAACACCTTCATGGGTAAAATGCACCTGGACTTGACCCAACTATATAGAGGAAGATGCCTAGTAAGGTGTAATAAGCACAAAAAGTCACCTAACGTTCCCGAAAAGCCTCGGGCTCACATAATTTATGGAGGTCTTCTTTTATCGAAACCCTGCCCTTCTTCAGCCTTGAACAGCGGATACAAAAAATCACACAGTCAATCCTGGTAATAAAATTTAAAAAAAAAAACAAGTGAACTGTCTTTCTGCGGAACCTGATGTCAGCGTTCACTAAGCTTCACGCACACGATTCACCACATTTTCCACGAACCCATGGCCTTCGTCAGAGCTCGCAAATATTCAAATTCCCTTTATCAGCCGGCAGATAACTTATCTAGAATTCCACCGACATTAGTGCGAAGAAAAGCAAATAAAGTATTGGTGCCGATTTCGCTGACTACCGCCACACAAATAATAATTTGAAAAGACTCATACAACCCTATCATATACTGACCTTGTTTATCCTCGTGGGCTGTGAAATCTTCCTCCACATCGCTGACAGCTGTTGAACTTCCAGACGTAGTCACTAATGACGCCGTTGTTGCAGGCGGTGTGTGTGTGTCAAGTGCCGATTCTGTTGATGATGTTGATGCCTTTGACACCTCTGGAGCAGAGTTTTTCATAGATGGACTTTCACTGACCGTTTTCACTTTTGACTGAGGTTCACCGGACGACGCCGACATGGCCTGTCCGTCTGCATTGTGCTCAACGCCTAAGATTATGCGTTCCATTGGTTTGGGTTTCGTCGACGACACACCAGCTGCGGCCGTTGGGTTACATTCTAATCCGTTTGGTTCGGTGCGCACTTCAGCTGGTGGTGGAGGCGCTGTTGGCTTCACAACTGGCGGTGCCTTCTTCATGACATCGATGACTTTGGCGGCGAATTCGCGTGGTTTTGCATCGGGCTTGGAAGAGGTCTTGGCGTCGGGCTTGGCGTCGATCTTTTTAGTGTCGGTTGGTGGTTGGTCCTTGGATGGGGATTTCACTGCTTCGCTCTTGATGACTGGTGTCTCGACGAGGGGGTCACTGTTTTTGGGTTCATCGATAGATTTGCGTATCCTGACAACTGGGATATCGACATTCTTTTTAGGGGGCGACGCTATAGCTTCGTCTGTTATCAGATTCATATCCTTATCCGTTTCCAACTTCGGCGGGTCGCAGTGGATGATGTTTTTGCGCAGGACGTAGACCGGGGCCGAGTCGCTGAATATTTTATTGATGCCCTTGAACTCCTCCTTCATAGGGTCCATCTGCATGGACATCTCGTCGACTTTGGAGATGTTGCCGAGCAAAATAGGAGCTTTCGGCGGCATGGTGACTACTCCGGAGAAGGCTACAATCGCCGGACTTTCTTCCTCCGGGCTCTGCACAGTGTCCGTTTTTGTGGCTTCTGTTTCGATTTCGGTAATGGTAGGCTTTGGGGTGCTTGGGGGTACCTCTTCTTTGATCTGTTCAGACTCATCTTCAGAGGTTTGCAAGTTAGAAAGCGTCACCTTGGGGTCTTCTAAAAGCGACGCCTCGACCGACTCCAGTGACTTGGAGTCGACCTCCAACACCTCGGACTCCACTTTCGGTTCACTTGTAACCAACTTGACCTCGCCTTCACTCTTGGCAGCGGGAAAAACGGTATCAACCTCAGAAATTTCAACCATGCAATCACTCTCGTCCTGCTTATCTTCGGCTACCGGCACCTGCACACCGGTCAAGTCAATCTTGCCGCCCTCCAACGACTTCCTAATCTCACAGCGAACGCCCGAATCCGACTCGCGCTTGCTCAGATCCCTTACGACGTTCACTTCGGCGAAGCCCTCAAGCTTCTCGTGCGCACACTCGACCACCTCAATTGCGTTCGCTGTTTTCCTCGTCCTAAGACCGCTCTCAGATAAACTCAAAATACCCGTTACAATACTTTGCCTATCCGCTGGATCGCCAGTTTGATTTTTATCGTCGCCATCATCGATTTCGATAAGACGCGTCTCAGTCGACACTGTGACGGTTATCCCCTCGTTGGCCGGTTTGTCAGCTGCTGGCGCTGTAGTTGCCGTCGTCTCATTGGCGTTCTCGGTCAGCATCGCCTTGACGGCGGCACGCTCCGACTGACATTCAACCGACTGATGGACATGCTCCTTATCGTCTTGTCGTACTATGGTTTGTGTACTCGCTTGCTGGTCACTTTGGTAGGTCTCCTCCAGCATGGACACCTTGCTGTCAACGCACGGACTGCAGGTGCCAGCTGAAGACAGATCACCATCGCCAATTGGGCCCTTGATCTTCTCTTGCTCAACCAGCTTCGTGGAGCTGCTGCACTCCTCGTTCGATTCACTCTTCTCGACCACACTGATCTCGGGACTGTTCGGACTGTTCCTGTCGATTTGTTCGAAGCTCTCGATCCGTTGGCTGGACTTCGTGGTCTTGTGCGTCGTTGTGGTCTTGGTGGTTTTTGTGATGGTTCGGTTTACTGTGCCGCGATTGGCATCACCGTCGCCGCTTTGATTCATCTCGAGGGGGTTCACTTCCGACACGTCGGCTATACGATCACCTTTACGAACGGGACTATCGCGAATACTAGTTTCGTTGCTGTCGACGTTCTGCCGTTTGCAGTCGGTATTCGGTGCGATTACGAGCGGTGCTGCTTCAATGTCTTTTTTGACGTTGGCACTGTTATTATCATCGTCGCTTGTTTTGGACTCTTTTGCTGGCGCAGCCGAATCAATATCATTCAGCGGTGTTATCTTATCGCTTGCATTTTCACTGCCGTCGATAGCTGGGGGAGGAGGTTTGTTTGTTGTTTGGCTGTCGCCACTAGTGATTTGGCTCGAATTGCGAGCTTCAGCGTGTGTGCCGGTGACAGAGGAAATAGACTTCTCGTTGTTATCGCTGTCGACAGTTGAGGTGGTTGTAATTGCTTTAGATAGGGTATCTGTTGTTGCTTGGGTGGCAGTGTGGGTTGCCATTTGTTTGCCTGAACCCCCCACAGATGGTTTTGATGACTGCTGCTCGTGATGGTGGAGTTGGCGCTGCTGTAGGTGTTGCTGCAGCTGTTGTTGTTGGCTTACATCATTGACAATGACAATTGGTCTACAAATAAATAGAAATATAGGAATGCATTAGATTTCAAGTGGACAATAAAAAGCAGATACAGGGTGTGTAAAGGTGTGTGCTTTAAATTTGATACAGATTTTGGAAGAGGTCTAAAAAGGTTCTGTGAAGGTAGAAGGGGTTGCGAAGTATCTCCATCTGACAAGAGGTTTTTGGCTCATAAAAATTAGATCAAAACCAGTAACACTCTGACTGTAAATTTTGTTTTAAACCAGGTTTTCAAATATCTGTAACCAAAAATGTAATAGAGCATCTTTTGCTGAACTTAATTTTAGAAACTCGAACTGAACAGATTTTGTTTTCACATTTCACATTTTTCATACCCAATGGAACATGAAATGAGATCACTCCGGTTTTGCATTTGTATTGGTGCGTGAATTAAAAGTCAGCCGTTCTTAAGTTGTAATTTTGGCTCACAAAAATCCACTCAATTTATGTTGATTGTAAATTGTTCTCTATTTTTCAAAGACTTCTCCTCTAAAAATGTAAGTAAACACACTTTAAAGTTTGACATATGTCAAATGTTTGGTGCAAATAGGTGTAAATCTCGCTCAGAAATCGAGTTTCGCAAAATTGCTCTGACTCGGAATATGAAATCTGACAGCCAGCTGATTTTGAGAGCAGAAAAACTTCTCTGAATAGAATCGCTGTTTTTAATGAATAAAAGAGTGACTTTCTGTCCCAATGGAAAAAGGACAACATTAAAAAAAAAAAAACACTGTATATTGATATTTTTAAAGATTACGACGTGGTACAAAAGGAAAAATAAAAGACGATCCAGATTAAGTGAACGCAAAATCAGAAGTAAGTTCATTGAAAAGGAAAACTGACATTTAACTTGTGCTAGGGATGTGTTAAAAATAATTAAAATCTTTTGAATTTCAGAAATTGTTCAGTATTTTGTTGTCAACTTTATTTAAACTGTTAAAAATAATAATTTAAACATTAAGAAAACCAAATTGTAATGAAAAGAATGATCATAACCATAGTGCCCTAGTTTGCTGAACGAGCAAACAAGTAATCTAGTACAAAAACATGTGTTCTACCTATGTTTTTATCTACCTATTTTTTTAATGAAATAAAGCATTGAATAATTAAAAATTGTGTTAAAATTTGTTTCTTTTTCTACTGTTCATTTACAAATGAAATCTTTACGTTTTTTTTTTTTTTTTTTTTCACCTGTGCGAAAATTATATTCACCTCTCGAATGAGGTAGAGTCTTACGCACGTCAAGTAAACCATTTTGACAGTTTGTACAAAAACAAAAATATGTTTTCCAATTGAACTTGGTTGGGAATTGATGTTTTCGATTGAAAAAAAAAAAGAAATACCCAATATTTAGGTTTAATAAACATTTATGTGTTTTCACAGTGGTTACTTTGGACGATATGAGCTCAGCATCTGTTCGATTCTCTAACTATCCGAGAGCTTCAAGACTCCTTTGAACAAATAGAACTACATACTTCTGAACCAGTGGCGTCTCGACAGGGTGTGCAAGGTGTACAATGCACACCCTGACCTAACGAAAAATAATCCCCCATCGAACATTGTGAAATAAGTAATAATAACACACACAAAAAGGATATGCACAGTTCCACAACCCATAAAACCTCCATCACACAGCCTACGCCATATTCATTCAAATTCCTTCATCGCTGATAAACCAAAAATAAATAAAACAAAAAAAAAAACTCGCACGAAATCTCGCTGTGCACGTGTTCTGTTGAGTTCTTGAAATAAATTCATCCAACTCCAAACTATATACCTACAAGACGAAAGGCAATGAATGAATGAATAAACTTTGCTTTTCGTGAAAGTGGTTGCAGTTTCGTGCGAAGATTTTGATTTTGAATGCGAGAGTTCTATATTTTCCTATATTTAATTTTGAAAATAAAATAAGATGTCAATAACATCAATGGGAAGTATTTTCAGGCCATTAATTTTTTTTTTTTTTTTTTAAATATATAATTGTCAAGAATAATTCACGCGACGCCAGTGTTGCGAACATATGTACCTATGGCAATGCGAAGGGGGACCATTCAATAAATGCTTTCATTAAAATTTGATTCTTATCTTCTCACACACAAATCAAAAAACAAAACTTTTTATTAAGTATCAAACTCATAATTCCGTATACGAGATGCAAATCCGCATGGAAAACACAGACGAGTAACATTCGAAGAGAAATTCTTGTATGCGGATTTCGAGAATTGCAATTTTCACGTTTACGCATCGCATCGGATATTTTGACAGATAAACGTATGCGAGAATTTGTGAGAAATGGGGTCCAGGTGGATAATTATTGTAAGAGCTTTTCGTAGCAGTCACCGTACGTCTTAAGTCATAGGTGCGTTTGCATGAGCGAGGTATGAAGGGATGACTTGACTATGGATGAGTTGAAAGGACCGTTGCTTTTATGTTTTAAATGAAAGTCTTACTTTTTCTTCTTCGTTATAAAATTCAATAATTATATTTTATTTAATTCATTTAGGTTACAATGTAGGTATATTATGTCGAGCTTTTTTGGGACCAGTTGAAGGCAACGACCAAGAGGTTAGAGCGCAGAGAAACGACACGTGTGCCCGTCGAGGTCGGTGTTCAGACAGCTGTCAACATACATAGCTGTCATTATCTTGCTGTTGGTAGCAGTGCAACTTGTTGGTTACAGGGTGTATGTAACAGTTGCTTTACCTGTTTTTCTCTTCCGAATTTGTTATTGCAGTTCAGGAAACGATACTTCTCTTTCACTGCCCTGTCGCAGCCGCCGAATATCATGTTAAAAATATATTTCCCTCTCGAAGAGCTGAACTTTGCCCAACCGCCATTTATGTCATTTTGCTAATTTAATTAAAGACCCCACCGCTACCTCCACGATAGATAACATTCATTGATTCATTCATTCAGCTGGAACTTATTTCAGTTTTATCACTGTGGGGTTATTTCGGCGCGTACCTATTGAGTAGACACCGATTATGCCAACCAACCGTCGGTCGTCATTTCGACGCGTTATCCGAAAGTGGTTTCATTACACTCGGCACAACTAGTATGCCTCTGTTTATTGTTATGTAGTATAAACACTATCGCCAGATAAATTGTTAAATCAGTTAATTGAAATTGTTTTCTGGTTGTTAAATCAGTTAATTGAAATTGTTTTCTGGTTGAATTTGTTGTTGTTTTTTATACCAGAAAATGCCAACAACTCGCTGAAATGAGATTAATTTCGGGAATTGGTTCCGCAACTCATTGATATTTACTTTTTCCCGAGCGAATTCAATTAGTTTGTGGTTTTTTTGCTTTTGTGTCCTCTCATGTTATCTACCTGTGTGCAGACATTTTTTTAACACTAGCAGGAGGTGATGAATTAATCACGTTCTATTGTTATCGGCAGGAATGGTTATAAATGATAACGAATGGTATTCAGAAACAAAACAAAACAAACAAAAACAGACAGAATTTGTGGTATTTATTTTAGTTATTTCTTTTTACAGTGTCAATAAAATTTCGGGGTGTTTCTGTGAGTGTTTACTGTGACTGTGACAATATGAGCGCAGACGTTGTTTGAACTACATTTCAGCGTGTACTTGTCGCAAAAGTGGGACTTATTTGGGGAAGGTGATTCGCAAGATGCAGTAGGTGTCTGTGTTGTTTTATGAGGTTAAATTTAAGGACAGATAAGGAGGCTGATACCGAAAAAATGTAATTCCAACATGGAGGGCAAAAGAAGAGGAAACAAAGATCCCCTTTTATTGGGAAGCAGTTCTGCTGTCTCTTTTAAATTTGTTGACAACAAAACGAGCACATATTGGCAAAGCAAGAGCAATTTTGACACCTCTGGGATAGAGTTTTCAGTTGCCAATCTTTGCTGCTGTCAAAGTCGCTTTTATATATATCTGTTACTAGATATCAATGGACTTCGATTTTGCCAATATTTGAACATGGAAAATTGGACATAAATTGAAGGGGATTCTTCGACCCTGCTCCAGAACTATGAGCTTGTTGTAGAAAAAACTGTGTGATGGAAGGAAACTCATCGCTTCCACTCAAAGGGCTAAAAGGTTCATTGCCAATCTACTACTGAGAGCAAGACTGGAGAAGCTGGAACAAACCAAGTCCCATTAAGTTATACTGTCCATTTTGAGTGTCAATTGGTGCTCCCACTGAAGTAGAGGAGATCCGATATCGGAAGGCTTGCCAACCCTCACGAAGAACCTGAACCTAGGGTACGTAGGCGTTGTTCTTGTGGAGGGGTGCAGTGGCAAATCTGAGTCTTTCCTCAACATCATCAACGAAACGTCTGCATAAATCGTTGGACTCTAATTTTATGGAACATGACTCCAATGGCACAGTTTCCTACAATTATACCAGTTATGATTCGGAAAGAAGGTCTATTTAGTTGGTCTGAGCTTCAGTCACACCCTTCCGATGGGCTTGCCTTCCGATAGATGAACCTGTGTACCATCTGATACCTTCGTCAGTTGATGATAGACTACAAAGGCATATAGAATGCAAAAAGGTAGGCCAGAGCCTCTGAAAACAATTTTCGTGCCATTGCACTTCATGCTAAAAATGGCTTCAACTTCACCAATTGATGTGACGCAATCATTAAAAGGCTGAACGTCCTATGTAGCAAGTGGATTACAACAAGGGTCCATCTTCAGTCCACTGCTGTCCAACAAATTTTGTGATAGCAAAACCAACGCAACCCAGAGCGGCGTTGTAAGCCTACATCTATTTGGAACATCCTAAGAGGCTGCTAAAGCTGTCATCATTTGACGACAAGAAGCTCCACTCTCAGACCGATGACTTCTTTTCAATGGCAAACCGAAGACAAACAGATTCGATTGGAAAATATTATCAAAACCCTACTCACCCGTTAGCAACAGCCTGCAGCTCCATGGAGGAGAACTCCTCCTCGACCTCGCCAATTGTGGGCAGCATATTCGAATGCCAGTACATGTTGAAGTACGCCTCCGATGGTCCGGGGCCGTTTACCAACTCCGGTGGTCCCAGCTTCTCACCGTCCTCGATCTCGTACTCCTTATCATCGCCACCATCGTCGTCGTCACTGCCACTCGAACTGGACGAATAGTAGGTGTCCGCCTCCTGCTGGTCCTCGGTGATCTTGATGCACTTCTTCACCACAAATGAATCCTTATCCTTTGGATCATCCTCCTTACTGGCAGGTGGTGCTTCGTCCCTCCGCACACTGGGTGGACTGTTCTTCTTCACCAAGTCGAAGAGGCTGGGCATTTTGGTCTCCTCATTGCCATTGACATCTGTAAAGGGATTCTTGTCGTGCTCCTTCTCCTTCTCTAGCTTGCTGCTTTCGTAGGTTTGAATCTTGAAGCGTATCTCACGGGTTTGCGGTGGTGGCTGCGTTGACGCCTGCTTGAAGGTTTGCATTGTCGGCGTTGGCGGTGTGACCGGGATCAGTGTCGGCTCGAGGTTGTTGACTATGAGCTGTGTCATGCCACTGGCACTGGTGATGGCGTGCAGCTTGGGTATATGTGTCTTGGACAAAGACTGCACCCGCTCTGGCGGCTTTGGCTTGGGGCCCTTGCCTTTGGTCGGAGTTCCCAGTTCTGTTGGCGAATTGAGTACCGGAATCAAGGTCCTCTCGGGCGTTTTGGGCGATTCCTTCGCCTTGGAGTCGGCAGAATTCGAGCGGTGCAGGGTCGTCTTTGTCGGGCTGGTTGACTTCAAAATGGGAAGGTTAGTGGGACGCAGGTCCTTGGGGCGATACGAACTCAGCTTGAGGTCAGTTTCGGACTTTTGTTTTTGAATCATGGCACGCGGCTTGATAGCTATGGTTTCGATTTTGAGCGGCTGTTCGGCTGCTGATTCGAGAGACTTCTTCGGCGTTAGCACGACGGGAATTCTTGACTTCGCGGCCTTGGGGTCTTCGACTTGTTTCTCTGCAGCGAGATTCTCCAGGGAACTCTTCACTTCCGATAGCAGAAACAGCTCACACTGCTTCCTAAGGTCGGAGGTGCTCTTGGAGTGGCTGCTCAGCTTGAGTTCGCTTTCGGTCTTCGAACGCTCCATGACCTTGGGCGACGTGGGCGATCCAAAGACCGACGCTATAGCTTTGGGGATTTTCGTGATCAACTTGACGTCCTCTGTCTTTGGCTCCTGCGATTCTGCTTTCACCACGGTGATCTTCCGCGGAGTTGGTATGATCGAACGCTTCTTCGGCTCGACGATGGCCGTCTGCCTGGGCTTTGGCTTCGGCGCTGGAACAGCATTCACACCGTCTCCGGCTTGCGCCTTCAGCTCGACGTTCTCATAGATGTTTCGCTTCTCCACCTTCAGCTCGACGTTCTCGTAGTTATTTGTAGGACCGCCAGCTGTCATCTTCTTATCGTCACTCTTCGAAACAGCCTCTGAAACCTTGAACTCCTTCTCCAGCATTGTAAATGGCTTTAGGACCTTCGCCAGTTCTGCCTTATTCATAACAGACGTGCCATTCATGCTCGAATAACTCGGCAGATCCGTCTCCGACGAGTAGTTCGATCCAATCGAGAACTTATCGATTACCGTCGATATCGTCGAAATAGTGCTGGCAGTATCATCACTCTCAGAGCCGGTGGCCTTCAGAGAGTTCTCGTCCGAGAACAGATTTATATAGTACTCCGCGTCTGGCGGTGGTGTGAACGGTTTGTCATCCACTATCGCCATTTTGCCGTCCTTCAGTTGCCTTCGCTTGATCAGCTTTCGCGGTGGGACCGGCGGCGGCGGTGGTGGACTCTGTTTTGTACTTCTAGACTCCTCCTCGCTACTGCCATCGCTGGCTGGCAACTGTCCATATCCATTGCGCACCACCAACTTGATAGCGACATTGTCCTTCAAACAGCGCACGCAGTCAATGCGCGTCATTAGACAAACCGCCCGCCCATCGATCGACACAATTTCATCGCCCTCTCGCAGGTGACCCCAACTCGCATGTACCCGAGACGCGGGACTGTCCTTAGCACACGATTGTATAAACAGTCGTTGAACTTTCTCGCTGCTGCGTGTGCCACCTTGGAATTTGAGACCAAATCCTAATCGCTCCCCCGGCAATCGATATACGTGACACGTTTCGATGTCTTGTTGGTCCGAGGGGATGTTCTCTGTGGTGGCATTGGTGTGAATCACTGATGTGGTTGTCGCCAATGGTGGAATATCGTTTATCGATAAAACTGTTATAAAAGACGAATCTTCAATAGAGCTGGAGCGCTTCACAGATGGATGGCGCTCGCTATGCTTCGTATCTTTCGATGTCGGATCGTCGACCTCAACCACTGTGATGTAGTCGTCCATGGTGGGTTGGAGTTATTGTTGAAAATGTTGGTGATGATTGTGTGTGGTTGTTGGATAAGATTGCCGACGTGTGTCTTGGCTTACGACATCGGTGATAGGTGGCGCTGCAATAGATAGAAGGAAAAGTTGGACATCAGTGAGAGATGGAAATGCATTTGTTTAAAATTAATCAAAAGTAGGTAGGTATTTATGTCAGGAAAATGGAAAAAAATCAAACGAAGTGTGAATGGAAAATGAAGACTTCTGCAAAAAGTTTGATCTGCACAACCCACGTGCCTAGATTCAGAGCAAAGGCGACTTTTTGGGAGTTTTCATCGACTAATTGGACGATCCTAATTTTGTCACTGAGTCAGCATGATTTGATTGCCGTAGAGCACTCAACGAATGACATTGAGGAGTCCATTTGGCGCCAGAAGGTACTCCACGAGTCATTTCTACAAATTTGACAACCCTTTGCCGTGTTTAAGACAACACAATTTTGTCCTTTCGTCAAAGATTGCATATTCCCTGATCTTTCACAAATCCCAATTGCGAGAGCAAACTAAATTACTACCCATCCCAAAGCTGGAATTAGTAAACTCATTTGGAAGAAATCCATTTTCTCCAGAGGAAAACGGGCCACCCGTCGCAATTATTCCCATGCAGCGCAGATTCGTGTGGCAAAATTAAAAAAAAAAAAGATGGTCCGAGTGTAATTGCATCGGTGCTGTTAGTTCTTCCTGCACATACACTTCAAACAATTGCTAATTGTCTTTCCGTGCATCAAAGGCAGTGCCTACACCACCTGAGACCTGAGGGTAGCCCAGGTACATTTAACGAGACAGTTGCTTCTTTATCGCGGCGAACTCTTTCAGTAGCATAGCCATGGAATGAGCGAATTCATATTTAATTGATGACGACGCTTCGGCTGGCTGTGCTGCCATTGAATTTCTCGCGCCTTTTCCAGATGCATTACTCTCAGTGTCTCAGTGTCTCAGTGTGTGTATGGGAATAGTGGTGTCCTGCATTTGCAGACAAAACAATGGCGCAAAATACCTTCTAAATGATGATTATATTAACATGACTCTTGGATGGTAGTCTTTTTCGCCATTAAGACATTTATGATAATTTTATTAGCCCGCGCATGTGCACTTGTGCAGTGCTGCATGGGAACGGATGAGAGTGTTGCGATCTTTTGTTCTCATGTTAAAGTGTGTTATGCAAATTAATTAACACTCATGAAAGTATTTAAGGTTTACATTGTAAGCAGTGGCAATGCCGTGTGACCGCGTCGGGGATCTGTTGGAGGGGAATTTCGCGGTACCCTTTGCAAGTTATTGAAGTGCAAATGCTGATTAGAATTGAAACGGACAAAAAAAACATCCGTCTGTATTATATAAACAGCTAAGTTCAAGGCAGAACTTTCGGCGTTTAAAGGTAAACTGGATATGCACTGCGCTTGATGGGAAGTCGGTCTTGCAACACTGATGCTAATAGCGTCAAAAGTGGGGGTGTCAAGAAAGCCTTGGCCCTTCTCCGTCAGGCGGTATTTACTGTCTTGATTGGGGCTATAGGGTGGGAGTCTTTAAAACTCTCTAAAAAGGCTCCAATTGCACAACACAAAAGCAACCAAAGTTCAATGCTTTCTCTGACGCAATCATTTTTGATTTATCAGCAGAACCCTTCGGCTTTCCATACCCACAGAGACAAATTCTCATAAAGATCAAGAAATCTCAAACCGTATTATCAATCTTTTCATACATATTTACTTCGAAGCCTGAAACTCCGACTGGATACGTTACGGACGCTTGGGCTTTTAAATGACCTCCGCGTCGAACCTTTGATCTGCAAAATCTCATTTTTATTTAGATTGGTAAAAAAACTTTATTTTTTTAGTCAAAAGGCTAAAATTGTTTTAAAAGGCTTGGAATGTTCGTAAAATGAAAACTACTTCCTTCAACGCAAGAGTTATATTTAAAAACTCGCTGCAGTTATTTTCATTGACAGCTCGTTTTCTTTGATTGATAGAGGCAAGAGTTGCCAATGATCGATGATGATTTGATGCTTACTACGTTAAGTACCACCACAGACTTAAAAGAACTGATAAATCTTAATATATTTACTATTTCAATTTCAACAATTGAACAGACCAAGTTTTTTTTTGTCTTCGGGAAATAAATGGAGGTTACTATTTTGACGGTTCATTCCGATTGTTATGAGCAAGACGATGACCCATTTTAAGTCATAAAGACGGTGGTAACTCAATCTCCAGGCAAAAGATATAGTTTGACATATTTTCTGACAAAAAACACGTGCCGAGCCAATGGAAAGTTGCAGAGGTCATAATGGTCTTAAAACCAGGAAAACCGCCAAATGAAGTAAAGTCGTATAGACCAATTTCCCTTCTGCCAGTCATATCCAAAGTTTTCGAGAGAATTTTACTAACCGGTTATAGAATACAATAATCTTATCCCTGACCACCAGTTTGGGTTCAGAACCAAGCATTCGACGAATGACCAAGTACATAGAATTACTGACGCAATTGAGAAATCATTTGAAGAAAAAAAGATATGCTCAAGCGAATTCCTTGACGTCTCACAAGCCTTTGATAAGGTGTGGCATGACGGCTTGAAATTAAAAATTACGACAAGTTCTTCCCGTACGGCCATAGTTGGTCTGATACCCTCAATCAATGTTTTTACTGGTTTGAGTACGGCCAGAATCTCTGCCTGGAACCCACTGCATGTGTCCGGAAGTCTCAGAGCCATATGTAGGTCCAACTCGTTGGAGTATACACCTGACCCCGTACCGTCACTGGTTTTGGATCCGTCGGTATATATACTGAGATCTCAGTATATGGCAGTCCTGTCGGTCAGGGTAGGATACATCGAACGGTGTGTCAAAATCAAGTGTACCAAGACTTTCATCCGCTTTTTCCGGGATTTCGGAGAATGATTCCCTTTAAATGGTACTGTGGCCTGTTCTACTGTTTTTAAAAAGCCCCGCATTAGTGAGCCGTAGCGCACTATTACCTGCATTTGAATGTAATTTTAAATCCAGAGGTAAAAGATGCATAAACGCTTCCATTCCAGCCGTTGGTGTGGTACGTAAAGCACCCGTAACGGCAATGCAGGCTGTTCTTTGTACCCTGGTCAACATATCCCGTACATACTTCTTGTTCGCGGCTTTCCACCAGACAAGAGCCCCATATGTAATTATGGGCCTTACTAACATTATGTAGCCAATACAACACTGAAGGCCTCCGCCTCATGCCCTCATGCTTACCTGCTGTCCTCTTGCAAATGAAGAGAGCATTGTGAGCCTTGCGAACTCTTTCCTGGACGTTAAGTTTCCATTTTAGTCATAAACTTGTGAAACCCTACTTCTACCTCTTCCTACATTGTATTGACATAATTTGTGCGTTTTGTCAATATTTTTGTGAGAAAAGTTGCATTCTGCGTCTGTGTTAAGTTGAATTATAGCTACTAGAGTTCGCCTAGTGGTTACGTTTTATAAAAAAAGTGTTTTTATTTAATCGCTCGAAGGGTATAAAACATTAAGCGCGGTTAAAGTATACAAAAATAAGATAAGATTGGAATGGGACTCTTTTTTTGACTCTTTTTTAAAATGTTCAGAGGTAACACTGTCTCCCAGCCTTCCTAGGTCCGTTTGATTCTATATTGCTGATAAATATACCTGATTTCGTTTTTTATTTTTATATCGCTCTGCAACGATGGACACATCTCACGGCGGCTCTTTAAATGCGATCAATGGAAAAACCTCGCCCAGCCCAACTCTTACATCTCCAGCAGCTCTGCTAGCCCCATCGCTAATCGCATTACAGTTCCTCAGCCCTTTCACTCTCACACCTTAGAGCCCGACCGACCATACCCATACGAACAATGTCACAGCACGAAGTTCTCTGCAACATCTCATTATCCCCTTCGTCACAATGCCTTGAGGTGCAGCTTGAATCGTTCCAATTGGGTTTTTGTTTTCATTCTATTCGACCAAACAAAAGTCCGTGCCACTTGTTCTAACTAGGTCACCAACAGTTATACACACATACCCAACAGACATGACCATCATCATTCGTTGCGAATAACCAACGCCGAGCAATTAAGCCGTCGTCAATCATTGTAGGTCTTTTTTTTAAAAGGTCCAAAACAGTGAGAGTGCCGGAAAAAGGTCTGCCATATTCCATTGTCACCAGGCCAAGAGAAATTGGACAAAGTCGTTTTGAAAAGGGTCCCCAACAATACCCATGAGGCCTGAATTATGACTGCTAATCTGTGGCCGTCATTCGGTATTGACCAATCCACCGGAATGTGGCGTACACTTTAAGTTTGAATGACAAAGTTGAATCGCAGAATTGATGGAATCGACTGCGGCAAACCGGAATGGCTAGTCGACTGCTCGAGAATGGTGTAGACTGTGTAGAGCGCTTAAAGGCTAACAAGTCGGCCTGTCATCGGCATCTGGGCGCGCGAACCATGGTGTGCGAAATGCACGCTTTATGAACAAAACAAACCTGTTAACTGTGTGTAGTTGGTGTCTTTCTTTCTTCTTTTTTTTTTGCACTCATTACTTGGACCAGTTGTTGAAGTGGGGGTGAGACCGGCGCGCAGGGGCGCGCACACAGTTTTACTGACCAAAATAAAATAATATCTGACGTGTCGATTTTTATTGCGGTGCGCACCGCTACGGTGCTGTGAATACTGGAAGCGGGATTTATTATTTATGTGTATTTATCATCTATGAACAGTGTGGAATGGAATTTCACGAGTGTGAAGTATCTGGTATCGGGCGAGTGTTTTCCATTCCTTTTCTAAGTGGTTAATGCAGAACTTGAGCAGGTTCTCTAAGAACTAAGAAGAGACGTCGCTACGAGATGAAATAGTTGCTATAAGTTGAGTCGCGGTATCCATTTGCAACTGACATTTAAGGCTTTTTCAAGACAAGGTCACGCGCTGTTACTTTTTCAGCATCAATTAAGTGTACGAAAAAGTTTCTGAAAATTCTGTGCAATTACTTGCATAAGCTTGCAAGACATTGACATCATTGCCATCGAGCTGTCAGTGCGGCGTCCTTGCAATTTTTGAAACGGAGGCGACAAAGTTAAGTCTGATTATTATCGAGGAAAAAACGAAGCAATATGCTCGTCAAGGAAGTACTCGCAACATCATCAGATAGGTAGGTAGAAGTGGCGGATCAGCTTTGAACCCAAGTGGGACTATGATGCGCCTTTTTGTTACCACGAATCGTGAGACCTAGTTTGTGATGATTGTTACGGGTGTGATGCATTCGGCGCCTTTATCCAACCTGTGGAGTTGAGGAAACGGATAATGTGTAATATCCCTTTCCCGAAATGTCGCTAAAGTCGTCGAAAAAAGGTTGCTTCAGTTTGGAAAGTTGTTCGGAGAAATGGGAGTGGAACGCGGACCCTTGCCGCGAGTGAGCTGTGTAGATCGTGTTTTGTTTGTGCGTTGTGTCGCGCCCTAGATGCGCACAGGCTTCTCGGATAGACAATAATTCAGCCTGGAAAATGCTGGCAAAATCCGGCAAACTATATGATACTGATGACCCTGGCCCCACACAGCAGTTCATCTGCCGAAACCCTGCACTACTTCGTTCCTCTTCCACTGAGCTCTGGAAGGGAAGCTTAAATGGAAGCCTTTGTTGAAATTAAGTTGGGGTGTGATGAAGTCGGTTGGATACGTAACCATGTCGTTTGGTAGCGAGTCCAGGATATTGCTGCGGCCGTATGGCCTTGCACTCCAGCACAAAGGCTCCCTGAGTCTTACAGCGCTGCATAGTGCGGTATCTTTTGTGTGTACATCGAGGGGTAAGAGATGCAAGAGCACAGTAAGGGCATCCGTTGGGGCCGACCTTATTGCGCCCGTGATGCCTATACTGGCTGTTCTTTGCAGTCTTCTTAGTTTTATAAGGTTTGTAGCCTTTACTCAACGCAGGCCACCATACGAGTGAACCATAGGTGAGAATTGAACGCACTACGGCCGTGTACATCCACAGGGTCATCTTTGGTTGAAGTCCCTACTTCTTTCCTTCTTCCTTCCTTACCCTGTGTTCGATGATTTGCTTCCAGTTAATTTTTGTATCAAGCAAGATGCCCAAATACTTAGCGCTGCAGGAAAGTGTGCAGGGGTTGACCATTTAGAAGGGGGAGGGTAAAATCGGGTATTTTGAGCATCAGCTCAGTTTTGCTCGGGTTGACGCCGAGGCCACAGCTTGCAGCCCAGGTGTTTACCTTTTCTTTAGCGGCCCCCATAATTTCGCTAAACACGGAGGGAAACTTCCCTGACACTAGTATCGCCACGTCATCCGCATATGCTACAAATTTGACCTGTTCTCTGTCAAGTTTTACCAGAATTTTATTGATAATCATTAGCCAGAGTAGGGGAGATATAGGGCCACCTTGTGGCGTTCCTCTATGGGCAAACTTGTTTAAGTGGCTATTGCCAAGTGTTGCTTGAATGGGTCTTGTTCTGAGCATAGAGACTCTCCATTGAATAATGAATTTCTCTATGCCCAGCTCAATCAGAGATTCAAGAATTGCTTCAGTGTGTACGTTGTTAAAAGCTCCCTCTAGAAAGGAGGCGAGGGTGTATTCTTTATAGTGTAAGGATTTTTAAAGGTGGAGAGCCGTTTCCCTGGATCTCTCTCCCCTTGAGGTAGGCGTGATGTGATTTGGATAGCGATGATTCTACTAGAAAGCTTCGCATGTGGATATCTAGGACCCGCTCCAGTGTTTTGAGTACAAAGGAGGTTAAACTAATTGGTCTGAAGTCCTTCACGGATTCATGCCCGCGTTTGCCCACATTCGGTGTAAACACCACTCTAGTGCGTCTCCAGGAGTAGGGCACGTGGTTTAGTATGATACAGCTTCTAAAGATTGACGTCAGCCAAGGTATTGTTAAGTGTTGCGTTCTCTGCAGCATGACAGGAAATATGCCGTCAGGGCCCGAAGACTTGAACGGAGAGAAGCTGGTTAATAGCCTAGGAAATATTTTCCTTGGAAATTATTGAGGTGATGTTACTATTGAGTGCAGGTTGTACTTGCTGAGATCTCTCGGGTTCCGTGCTAATATCGCTGCATCCGGGAAAGTGTGTATTGATTAGGAGTTCCATAGTCTCCGCGCAGGATTCAGTCCAACCTCCATCTGACTGTCGTAGAAAGGAAGGGTTGAAGCGTTCCTTGGATAGAATTTTGCTAAGCCTGGCGGAGTCCTTAAGGGTTTCTATTGATTGACAGTAATCTATCCAGGCGCCAGGCCTCCTTTTTGGATGCCTTCTTTATAAAGACTAAGGCAGTAAGTCGTAGGCGCAGTGGCTTAGTGGTTAGTGTATTGGACTACTAAGCGAGGGGTCGAGGTTCGAATCCCCCAAAAAATTAAATTCCAACTTACGTCTGACAAACATCCGAGAGCATAAATGTCTTGAAAAAGCTTCTCAATTAGCCGTTTGGAGTCGGCATACAATTTTAGATCCCTTCCATTCCATTTTACGCCAACCATTTATTTTATTTTTATAAGACAGTCCCTATAAGGCTGCCAGAATTTGTGTTTGTGGCAGATATTGAAAATCGCAACCTCATCAACTCGGGCAAAACGTCTTAATTCACAACAAAAAAAATCAATCAAACCTGCAACGTCTACGACGCCACGATACCCTTCAACCACTTTTCACAATCCTTGGTACGACTCGGACTCATCCATTCATTTTAACAGCGAACCACCGATAAATTTCTGCAAGCTTCTGCAACACCAACCTTGTATGTCAATGGCCTTAGCCTACGATACCTGTTTATGTCACATTTATGTCTTGTTGCCTCTCCAAACGCCCTCAACTTAAAAAAAAGAGACACAACCTCTTGCATTAATGCGTCACCACATTCACTTTTGCAACGCTCAACTATCTGATTGATAGCAATGCCATTAGTCTCGATTGTTAAAGTCCAACATAAACAATGACACACAAATTATTAGTATTCATCAACTGTCACTTTGCTGGTCATTTAGTGTTTTCGTGACAGGCACACAAATTTACAAATGTGTCCCGCGTGTCATCGATTGCATTCAGCTCAACATTTCCCATAATTTCTGGCTGAATGCAAAGACACTAGCTCAGTGTGCTGGCTAATAAGGCCATCGATCTGTCATCGTGACATCATAGATTTGTTATTGATTTCCATTCAAATATTTATCTCGCTTCTGACAGTTGGTTCAGTGGAAAAGACGACAAACGCTGAAAAGTTGAAACTGGTTGGCATTCACTTTTGCTCGCGCGAGTTGTAGACACACTCGATTTGAAAGAACGAGTCTCGATAGTCGCTACTGTTGCAAAGGGCAACAGAAATTGCTGCCAATGTAACTATTAACAATGAGGAAACAACCCGCACCCGATAATTACACAGCTGTGCTTTTAATGAAAATATTTACAGATGGAATGGAACCGAAATCACTGGCGCTCGTTATTTTACGCTGAATGCAGTTGTCGTTCACCGCTCCAGTCCCAATCCCAACTGCGACCATGTTTGGTTGTTGCACATTTTTGTTATAATTAAGTTGTAAGAATTATTATTTATACAGTTTGCTTCTGCTGATTGAAGTCAGGCCTACTTATGTAAGTTAGCCATGGCGCACACTGCACAGCAGATGGCTAGCTAGATGTACGAGTAATTTTCACCGTCTACTGGGTTTGCGCACGGCGGTTAGCCAGTGTAACCAAATACGTCAAGAGATGCAGTATCTCTGGGTTGGGAAATGCTTGTTTTTCTGCAGTATTTACTCATGCTTACATGAAAAGCGTTATGATGCTGGTCACTGTGAAGTGGAAAGTGAGAAATTTTCGCCGTTACATCGGAATGTTGCATTACAAGAATTTACAATTTACAAGTTACAAAAGTTGTTAATAACTTTTCCAGTCGACCTTCACGAAGTCAGTGGGTATAGGCAGTTAAATATGCAAAGGGTATTCACGAGCCATTTGAACTGGGATAACAATCTGGAAAAGTGGTTAGTGGTTAGGTCGTCCGTTAATTTTCACTAAGATAAATGCTGTTCGTTGATAGGAACACTACTTCTATAGTCAAGTCAAGTCTGCGTTCACATGCAGGCAGTCGTAACAAATGAGCTGTGACAGAAGGAGAATTTTCTGGACCGCTATAAGCTAAGGAAATCGCACGTTTTTCTTATAGATCTCTGTATAGCCATTCATAGAGTTTAGCCTAGGTACTTCAACAGGGAAAGAAAGCCAACGGCCTTGAAAGAACTTGTAACTCCCAGCTTGTAGGTTGTAAGTCTAGGATATGGTAGCGTTTAGGTAGAAGACTTATTTTTGTTTATGTCCGTTTGCCTTAGAAATGCAAAATATCACAAAACACAATCCTCTAGAGTCTAGACCTAGAGTGAGTTGACTGCAACCTTTGAGGCTCCCCAAACCGACGAGGATATTCGACACCATATACTTTTCGATACTTTGACAGCTTGTTTTAAATGTGAACAGTCGCGTAACAATCTAAGGAATGTTAGTTTTCCGTACCGCTTTAGGTGGATTCAAAATTGAGTTCTTTTAAAAGTAGAAGATAAATTTGTTCGAAGGATTTATTTAGACAGCCCACTTTTGGACTCTCCGTGGGCTTCTGAAGTTTATCGAAGGGTGGTTGACATGTTTATGGATGGATCGCAAAAAATCGACTTCTAATAAGGAAAATATTCCAAGAAATTATAGCAAAAAAAAAAAAGAATCTGCCCAGAATTGCAAAAAATCGCCACAAAAAAAAGGAGCAAAAATTTACTTAAAATCGAAAAATGTTCCGGAAAGTGTTCTAAAGATCGGGACAGAAATTACCCGAGAAAAATATGTGAAAAACTACCAAAAATACGTTTGATAAAACGCACCAATAAATGCCCCACAGACGTCTGTAAAAATGCGTCAAATACGTTTCAAAACCACGATCCAAAAAAGCCAAATTATGCCCAAGCTGTTTTCAAAAAAATACCGACCTACAAATAAGACGAAAAATACTAGCATGAAATGTCCAAAAAAAGTACCAAAAACAGTTCCAAAATGGTCCGATAAATGCTCCAAAAACGCCTCGAAAAGGATCCTAAAAAGCCAAATACTTTCTAAGCTGTTTTCAAAAAAATACCGACCTAGAAATGAGTTGTAAAATTGAGCATAACATGCCCGAAAAAAGTTCCAAAAACTGTTCCAAAATGGTCCGATAAATGCTCTAAAAACGCCTTGAAAAGGATCGCAAAAAGCCAAATACTTTCCAAGTTGTTTTCAAACAGAAACCTGACCTAGAATTAAGATGCAAAATATGGGCATAAAATGCCCGAAAAAAGTTCCAAAAACTGTTCCAAAATGGTCCGATAAATGCTCCAAAAATGCCTCGAAAAGGATCCCAAAAAGCCAAAAACTTTTCAAGCAATCATAAAAAAGAACCCTTCCTGCAAATAAGATAAAAAATATGGGCATAAAATGTCCCAAAAAGTACAAAAAACTGTTCCAAAATGGTCCAATAAATGGTCTAAAAATTACTTGAAAATGATCCAAAAAGCCAAAATCCTTCCAAGCTGTTTTAAAAAAAAATACCGACCTAGAAGTAAGACGAAAAATATGAGCATAAAATACCCAAAAAAAAAACGTTCCAAAAACTGTTCCAAAATTGTCCGACAAATGCTCTAAAAACGCCTTGAAAAGGATCGCAAAAAGCCAAAAACTTTCTAAGTTGTTTTCAAACAGAACCCCGACCTAGAAATAAGATGCAAAAAAAGTTCCAAAAACAGTTCCAAAATGGTCCGATAAATGCTCCAAAAATGCCTCGAAAAGGATCCCAAGAAGCCAAATACTTTTCAAGCAATCATTAAAAAGAAACCCGATCTACAAATAAGATGAAAAATACGAGCATAAAATGCCCCAAAAAGTACAAAAAACTGTTCCAAAATGGTCCGATAAATGCTCCAAAAATGCCTCGAAAAGGATCCTAAAAAGCCAAACACTTTCTTAGCTGTTTTCAAAAAAATACCGACCTAGAAATAAGATGAAAAATTGAGCATAATATGCCCGAAAATGTACTAAAAACTGTTCCAAAATGGTCCGACAAATGCTCCAAAAACGCCTTGAAAAGACTTTGAAAAATGAATAGAAAAAATCAGAAAAATGCGCCAGAAAACACTTAGTACTAAAAATTATTAAAAAAGAATTCCTGTGACGTATGCGAGCAATAAATAAGTTCCCGAAAATATCTCTTAACCCCGGAAGTAACAAGTTTTAAAACAGCTCTTTCTGAAGTATAATCATTAGCTTGAGGACGCTTTAATCTTTAGTCGTTTTGTCGAATGGTATACCTACTTTCCACGACTCAAACTCAACGAGTGTTTCAAGTGATACAACTTTTGACGTTCAAATTCATCTTATATCATTTGTAGCTACTTTAGCTGTTGCTATATATTCAGGACAATCTCCACACTTTTCTTACTGAGCACGAACATAACGCCGACAAAGTGTCGCACTAATTGACACGCGAATGCCATATCACATGCGACATGTGCACTTTCAGTTAAATAATTCATAATCACTTCGTAACCGAATCCCAAGACGGGCATTATTCGACTCAACATTGTAAAGCATTCAGCTGAAGAACATCGCTCCGAACGTCGCCGACGACGCGGCGTCATCAACAAAAAGACACACCATACAAAAACTGTAAAGAATTATTCCCCCGTGACAATCGAACCGCTACATCACTTCAGAATCAGAATGCAATCAAATCGCAATAAATTGCTCCATATACGTGCCAGCACATATCGCGAAAATATTTCTATACCCATGCCGTTCCATTTACGGCCGCGAGCGTATATCATCTTTTCATATTCCACTCAGTCGCGGTATGGTCACAGATATAGATATAGATACAGATACAGATATCCCATTCCATCATCGCTTGAACAAATTGCTTAGCTCGCGCTAGACGACCGGCAGAAAGGCTGGAGAGCTGTAACCACAATCACAGACCGATCCGACGAATAGCTAAATATTGAAAGAAGTCGAAGTCGTCGACGAGGTTGTCATAGCATCCTAGCCATCCTCTGCTCGCCATTCTCTCTCTGGATGGCGGTTTCTGGTTTTTATTTCACTCTTCCCATATTGGCGACATGCGGCAAGATACAGGTCAATAGGGATTTACGGTTATTTCTTCTGGTTACACATACCTTCCTGTTGGATGGCTGGTTTTGCACCAGCTCGTCTCTCTCCCTACCCAAGCACTCCTTGGGTGGAAACCATTTATGGCCCAGATATGCAAGATGCTGATATGATGATAGGTTGTGTATGGTGTACCGCGCGCTCACTCCGTTTGTGGGAAGACCTGATTTGGATTTGGACAACATGGCCTCGCCATGTATGTGAATTCATGTTTAATGCAGTTTTGATGTAACCAAAAGAGTTAATGAGTGTTTCCAGTTAAAAAGTTTTTTTTTTAATTTAATTATTTTTATTTTTTCTACACAACCAACATGAGACCATCATTCGTTCGGTTAGTGACCCGTTTCGTCTTGTCGCGTTATAATGTGATACGAGTAACCGCTTAAGTTATGTTGTATATACAATTATGCTTTCCGAGCTCGTCGCTCCGACTTAGGTGAGAAAAGCAATAAAATTGTAAAATAAAACGAAACGAAATGAAATGATGTGCTGTTGCATAATGAGACATTAAAAGGCCGCACGGTGAAGACGTGATTCGTTAAGAAGGTGCTGTTGCAAGAACGCATAAAAAAGAAAAGGTTTCCCAAGTGATTTTGGTGTAGAATGGAATTTTTATTCGAGCTGTTAGCTTAGGTCGTAGGAAAATTTGGCGCAAACGGTGCTTTTGGGGATGGGTGAGTAACATTTTTGAAAAACAGGTACAGAAAATAAGGGATAAATATCCTAAAAAGCTTTCTGTCCTAGATTTTGCGGGGTTTCTTTCAGCAGCAGAGGAAAATGACACGACAGTCAACTACCTGCAACCCAAGGAATCAACGATTGACATCTAAGTATCAAGATGGCTGCAATTTAGCGCGAGTTTTCACGCTGGAAATTTGGTAGAAAAGCTGACTACAACAGCGCTCATCAAGCTACTTAATAGCCAAATGGTCAAGCATTTGACATTTGAAAATATATAGCTGAAATAAAATAAAAAAGCCATCAAACGGCGACAAAATCGACTTTTGTCTTAGAAATAAACCAGAGGCCTGATTGTCTCAACGAAAACTCCCAACACAAGACGCAACTTAAGGCTCTGACAGAGGGAGGGAGTACCTTAAAAAAAATACTAAAATAATAGATGAAAAAAAAAACTATCGGGCCAATACCAAAGATCTTCTTGTGAGCTCATTCAATGATTTTCGAGATATACCTAAGATTTATGTTTCTTTCTTTGTATGGGAGGTGCCACGCCCCTTTGTTCAATTTTGAAGAAAATATGTATAAGTTTTTCGTCAGGCCTCAGGCTATCTCTTCGCCAAACTGCTCTAGGAACGGTTGAGAGGTTTAGTCGTGAAAAGGTAACAAACAGACAGAGTTACTCTCGCATTTATGTAGGTATGGTACTTCAACATGAATTCAACAATTTTTAAACAAATGCACTGTTAGAGTCACAATTTCGTATAGAAATAGCTGCATTGAATCTTTCCAAAAGGTGGACGGAGTAAGGGGGTCGTTTTCCTCTCACATCATTTTATTTTTGTAAAGGGTCTTTCATTGGCGACTTGACAAATTCAAACTTTCAGTGTGAACGCTAACTTAAACGGATTACCAAACTGTTATAGTCAAAATTGTCAGTAAATTCAACATTTTCGTCATGGTGAAGTACACGAAGGAACAAGATATACAAATAATTAAAATTTTAAAATTTACTAGACTGTAATATGTTCCCGCGAAATTCCGAGTCGCAACTTTAAGAGCGGTAACTCCAACTTTCAATCTTGAGCGTTGAAGCCCATTTTTGGTTAAACGGCTTCATCAATAAGCGAAATATGCGTTGCTGGACAGGTGAGAACCCTCATTTGCTTCAAGAAGCAGCACTTCATCCGCAAAAGTCACTGTTTGAAGGGGTTTTCATACCGGTGGCTTCATGACCGTCACATTTCGGTAATGGATATTCGTTACAGCTACAGAGACATGTTGGAACGTTATTTCTTTGGGAAAATACTTGAAATGGGCATCGATATGTGGTTCCAACAAGACGGTGCCACAAGCCACACAGAGGGTGCAACAATCGTGTTACTGAAGTCTCAGTTCGGTGAGCGTGTTATCTGGAGAAACGCACCCGTCGATTGGCCGTGATTTAACGCCTCAAGACTTTTTTATGAGGCTACATTAAATCATTGGTCGACGTCAACGTTAGAAAAACTCAGAGCTAATATTGGACGAGAAATAGCGGCCGTATCGGTCGAAATGTGCGGCCGAGTCATTGAAAATTGTTTTCAACATATCGACCACTGCATATGGTCCCGTGGTTGACTTACGAATTACATTCATAAATGTTTTGATGTTGGTAATACGTGTCCAGCTATTTTTTATTCTACATGTAAAATTGCACATCGCTATGGAAAGCTGTTGGAAAGTTATAGCCCTTAGGAGAGTTCATTACTTTTAACATTTTGCCCCCGAAGAAAGGGAAAGAGGGGTCATTTTGAAAAATGTTGAGACACCCGTCAATTTTTGCTAAAGTCGTAAAAAAATTCACGACTGTCAGTTGGTGAGCAGCGCTGTGCTGAAGTACTTACCCAATTGGGCAATTTGGAAAACTCCCCTCCTCGTTTTCATTTAACCAATGTGGCTCAAACTTGTGGGGAACTTTTGTTTTTATCTCCGAGTTGTGGAATGGCTCGGAAAATGGCTCAACTCCAAAATTTCTTCGGAACAACGCTGTTGGTAAGTTACAGAGATTTTTTGAAAATTATGAAAATGTCGAAAAATTCGTAAACAGACAGTGGAATGGATCTTAAAAGTTTTATGACATTTTGGGCCGTTTGTTGATAAGTCAGTCAGGAGTCAGGACAAATGTCTTCAAAACCCAATTTATTTAGTGGAGAAAGATTTTTTGTACTGCAACAAATACGGTGGATGTCATAGGACATTAGATAGAGGTCTAACAACAACCAACGTACAGCAGGTGGCGCAGTGAAAAAAAGGACTTAACATGTAATTTGTGTTTTTGCGGGGGTCGAACATGAGACTCCTTGCTTAGTAGTCCAGCACACTAACCACTGAGCCACTGTGCCAGTGTCTACGTATTGCAATGTCATACCTGCTAAATGTCAACCATCCCAACTACCGATCACACTTACTTACTTACTTATCGGGCTCCCGACCCGTGAAGAGTCTCTGCCTGAGACACTGCAGCCTTCCATCCTCTACGATCCGCGGGCATGCTGCTTCCAGTTGTCCAGACCAAGCGCTCTGGCATCCGCGATGGCTTGGTCTTCCTTGTCTTCTCGAACTTGGGGGCTGGGATTAGAAGATCCTCTTAGACAGAGCATTATTGTCCATTCGCTCGATGTGGCCGAGCCAAAGTAGTCGACGTGTTTTGGCTTTTTGGACTACATCCAAATCTTGGTACAGCTCATAGAGTTCGCGGTTGTATCTTCTCCTTCATTCGCCCTCCTCGAATGAAAGGACCAAAAATCCGCCGAAGAATTTTTCTTTCGAAGGAGCCCAGTATCAGCTCTCCCTTCTTGCCTATGATCCAGCACTCGGCGCCATAAAGCAGGACTGGTAAGATAAGGGTCTTGAAGAGCACTTATTTCGTCCTTCAAGTTAGGAGTTTTGAACCCAGTTGTTTTGTCAAACCGAAGTAGCAAAGGTTTCCTAGGGTTATTCTTCACCGCATCTCCACTATAGTATCATTCGTGGAGTTTGTGTTTAAGAAGTCGCATGATAGCGCGTCTCCTTGCCAAAATCCGGTGCATGTCTGAAATAGTTCGGAGGAGCTACTTCCAAACTGCACGCTGCAGCGCGTGTTTTCCAGCGTCACGAGACACAGCTGAATCAGTTTTGCCGGGATTCCGAATTCAGACCATCGCCATATAGAGCTCCTGACGATGTATGCTGTCATACGCGGCTTTGAAGTCGATGAATAGGTGGTGAGTTTCGACTCGGAATTCGTTGGTCTTTTCCTGGATTTGCCTAAGTGTGAAAATTTGGTCTATCGTCGATCTGCCGAGCCGGAATCCACACTGGTACGTACCGATTAGTGTGTTGCAGAACGGTTTTAGACGTTCACACCAGTAGATACGTTGGATAGGATCTTGTATGCGAAGTTAAGCAGGGATATGCCTCGATAGTTCTTGCAAGACAGGATCGCCTTTCTTGTAGATGGGACATATGGAGCTCGGGCATGATTTCTTCCACCCATACTTAGTTGATGATTCGATGCATGCACCCTACCAAAACGTCACCTCCGTATTTGAGAATCTCCGCTGGTAAGCCATCAGAGCCGGCGGCTCTAGTTCTTTAGCTTTGCTATAGCTAAGCGCACTTCTTCTATACTGGGTGGTGGAACTGGTTTTTAATTGACTGGACTTGGGTTGTCGTCTTGCCCTTTCACTCTCTCTACATGATGCCCATTTAGCAGCTGCTGGAAATGCTGCTTAAACACATCTACTATTCCCTGCGCTTCGGTGACTAGGCTTCCTTCGCTGTCTCGAAGAGTCTGCGTTCCGGTTTTGTAACCAGCAGCCAGTTGCTTGGTTCTTTTACAAAACCTCCAGATGCAATTACGATCGCGCGACTCCTCGATCTCCTTGAGCTGGGAAGCTGCGTAGGCCCTTTTCTTTCTTCTACCGATCACATGCACTTACAAAATCGTATAAGAACGACCAAAAAGGTCGCCTCATTAAGCCTGTCATACGGATGACACTACACTGTGAGAAAAATGGTCAAATACGAGTATACCAATATCAACAGTGATCCGGATGACCCTCTTGTCTGTTTATAATTTAGAGCGCCACAAATTGATCCACCTACTTAATACCAACAAAAATTCCAGCCGTCACTTACAAACTGTCAAAAAATGCCAAACGGCTATAACCCAGATATAAAACATAAATATTTCATCTCCACTGCTCCCACCCGAAATGTCAGGGTCCCACAACAAAAAAAAAATCACTACACGTCGTGGTTAAGCTTTCCTTCTCAGTTCTCAGTTCTCACTTCTCATTTCTGAGTGGTCTTGCTATAAAATTTTAATGAACCGTAAAAACGTAGAATAATTAAAAAAGTATAGAAAAAAAGAGAAGAAGACCCACAACTTGGTGCCATTGTTACTCCTCTTCCTCTTTCACCATTCCGATTCGAATTCCACCTGTGTGATGAACACAACTCTCGCGGTATATATGCCCTGGCCCTCACAGTAAGATGGAGTTCAACTCGACATAACCACGACAAGTTCTAATGATCTGCTGACCTAAATTCAAGGGAACACTTTTAAGAGAGATACCTGTGCATTGCTCACCGCGGATTCAACACAACCAACACCCGAACAGACTTGATATCATCGCATCGTCATCTCCATAAAACAACAATAATTCGGATTAGACTGGGAGTTGGAAATAAAATTTATTTCGGACTGGGAGTTGTAGTGGAGACCTCTTCCTTGTTTTTCTTTTCTGAATTTTATTTCATCTTTTTTTGTTGTTGTTTGTGGTTGCAAACAAGAACTCGTATCTAGATACAATCTCCATCCACTGTATAGTGGTCTCAATAAAAGAGAATAACCTGTTTGAGAGCGCTTGGCTGGAAATGTATACTTGGGTTGATGTGGCTGTGGTGTATTCGCTGCGAGAGGATTGTATAACCACAGATCGATCTTCGTTTTTTTTTTTTTTAACACAGAGGACAAGTGATTTTGAAAGAAGGTCACCTGCAGGTTTGTTTTGCTCTTCCTGCTGCATATAAATAATAATGGCTTGCTGAAAACTGTTCAGTGTTCACCTTCGACGTGTCGCACTTTTGGTTGGCGAAAGATGCATTCTTCCCTTCGGGCGGGAGTTTCAAAAAAACGATGATGAGCGGGTGTATAGCGCTCCGCCCACTTGATGAATGCGTGATTGCATTCAATTATGGTTATGATGGAGGTAATTTCTTTTTTTCCTTGTCTTCTGAACACTGAGCAATGATGGACACAAAGTGAACAAACTAATAACGGCGGAGACTGGAGATAATCGGACTTGAGTGTACTTAGACAGAGAGTGGAAGTAACCACTGAAGGAAATGGCTGTCGGAATATAAATTGAACACGAGTTGGATTTCTCTTTTTTTAACTGTTTTCTAAATAAGGTTGATTAGAGGATCCATGACAAGAGGTTTCGAGTTGTCTTTTTTTAATCTGATAAACTCGGTAAGCGGGAAGGGGCAGGTGCGTTTTTTTTAACATTTCGAGTTCAATTACAGGTGGTAAGCAACAGCCAGCATTTATTTATGATTTGACAGGTCTTTTTAGCTTGTTTTAAGAAAACAAATTACACTTAGAAATAAAGGGCAAGACTGGGTCGAACGAAACTTTCTCGCTTGGTTGGTTGTTTTCTTATTTTATTAGATAGATAGGTAGCGATCTAAGAAGCAATGCTGGATAAAAGAAAAGGTTTATAAATTATAGAAAAACGACGTGTGTGCGGGTGCAAATGAAGTGGGATTTTCTGACTATGTAGCCTCCAAGTGGTTGGAATTATTTAAAGGTACATTCAAATAAGTTAATACTTAAAAAAAGGGAAAATGGGTAATAGGTATTTGCTTGAAATAAATTTTGCGTTGCTGTTAGGTATTGCATTTTTAATGTTGTAATTTTAATTTTATAGTGCGGTATTGAGTTCTAAAGATAGGGGAGACCGGGGCTAGTTGGCTCGAAACTTACCTAGATTTTTTTTTCCTTTTCTCTTGAAGTAAGCCTGATATCAAGACAGTTAAAAAAATCATTAAAAAAAGCATCCTTTGGTCTTTCTAAACAAATTTATTCAATTAAAAGAAAAATCAACGTGAGGACAATGTATTTTTGAATTTTACTAAAGCACCTCGATTGTGTCAACTAACCCCAGTACCGGTACCGGGGTCGGTTGACTTACGTTATGGGGTAAGTTGACGCCGTGCGAAACTGAAGTCTTACAAAAAACTTAAAGACTGATAGTTGTTTAACAATATTCAACTAAGCATTGCTCTTCTGTGTCGGAAAATATTTGAATAATTTTTTGAATAACTCTCTTTTTCCAAATTTTATTCACTTAATTCAGTTATAGGATTTTCTTCCTTTTCTTTTGAAGCTTTTGTACAAACCTTTGTAGGGTTTTGTACGGGCTTCCTGTAAATCCCGAATAAATTATTGAGTCAACTAGCCCCGACAAAAATGAGTCAACTAACCCCTCCCGAGCATCTGGCAAATAATAAGATTTTTCAGAAAATGAAAACAGAAAATAACTAAAAATAAAAGACATACGGACAACTAATACATACGTACACTATATTCCAAAAAAAAAAAATCTGCGCCAGACGCTCAAAAAACGGCGGGAAAGAGGAAAGTAAGAAACAAAAAAAAAGTTACTAACGGTAGCAAAAAAATCGATTTTCCTTAATATTTCTTGAATGACATGCACTCGCGACGAGATACAAAAGGAGACTAAACGGCCATCTGCATTACATGTACAAATAAGACTGGGCATAAAATTTATCTCTTTTCTTTAAAATAAACGGTAGTGAGTTAACTTTTCCCTTAGGCAAACTAGCCCCGGACTCCCCTTTAGAAATATGAACACAAATCGGCTTTTGGGTAGCCATTTTTGAGAATTAATTAAAAAAAACTGATATATTCGAATTTGTTGAGAGAAACTAAGAACGGGATCTTATTAAGAATACTGATATTATCTTTAATATGTATTTTGATCAAAATCTTTAGAGCGGTTTAGTAAAATTTGGCAGACAAAACAGTACACAAATATTGCAATGTTTAGTTTGAAAAAAAAACATTGCTTAACTATTAAGCTGAAAACCGAGTAAAGCTTATTGTTGCATTACATGTTTTTTTAAAGATTTATCGAAATCGAAAATGGGGTTTTCGAGATATGGGAAATTGTTAAAATTAGCGTTTTCGGTGATTCGAATTGAAAATTAAGGACGCAATGATTTTGAGAATATCAATTTTACTCTAAGATTGCATTTTGGTCAAAATTGTTCGTGCCGTTTTCTAAATAAAAGTAAAGAAAACTGAATTTAAAAAAAAATTACTTTTTTCAAAAATTCATTGTACGATAATACAGAGTAAAATTGAGTTTGCTATTAAGTTTGAAATGACCATATTACCTTAGAAATGAATTTTTGTTCCAATCGTATGGACCGTTTTCGAGATACATATGTTAAATTATTTATATTTAAAAAGTTCCATTTTTCGATTTTTTAGCGAAAAACTGAGTATACAGTTATGTTAAACTCACCTACTTAGGCTTAAATATCCATTTTGGTGCAAATCTCTAGAGCCGAGTTTTGAACAAATCAAACTGGTACAGTCGAACCCGCTTATTTGAAACTCGTTTAATATGAAAAATGTAATTTGTCGCCGTGTACTTTTTTCAGTTATCCGAAGTCCGTTTAAATGAAAATCCCGGTTAATTAAAATTAAAGTAACGATTTTTTCTCATTTCATTTAAACGGGTTCGACTTAATACACATTTTGTTTGGGAAGTATTAATTAATTTTAAGGTTACCAAGCAAAGAAAAAAAACGGCCCGAACTGTAAGCCCCCGAACGCCAAATCTGAAGTTTGAACGAAATCCGGGCAGCCGTTTAGGCTAAAGGCATCGGCACAGACGGACTGAAGGACAGACAGGCAGACGGACCGACGGAACGAATTTTGCGGCCCACTTTTTTGACTTCCTCTGTCATCGTAATGTCAGAATTGATCAATATCGCGAGTTCGAAATTTTGTACGAAAACAACAAATTTCTCTTACTACGTAATAGAGAAAGTTAAATATGAAAAACAAAAGGAGATGGCTACATGGGTAATGCGTTTCAAATTTAGTGACAATCCGAAAGTGTCACTCATGTGACTGTGATTAATATCTACCCAAATGACAAGTGAATCCAAACTGTAACCAGAATAATAGCTCGCTAATTTCAAACCCAACTAGCGATGAATACGAAACAAAAGCTTGTTTACCAACGGCTTATTTAAAGCAACGCAATTTCACCAGTGAATTGCACCACAGCGCCCAATCAAATTTGCTTCAAATATTTTTTTGTTTAATATGGATATGTAAGCGCGTTTGAATGTGTGATAAATTTTGCACATTAATTAGTTATGCCAACTTTTTAGGGTGAAATGCTACCAAAACTTGAACAGTTAAATTTCAGCGTATATACATACAAAAAATAATTTATTCAAATGTGAACTTGGCTATAACCAGCCGCATGATGTAATGCTCTGCTCTTCTCATAGTTTACAGTTAAGACGTCAGTCCACTATGACACATAAGCTCAATATTTACAACCTGCAAATGAAACAAAATATGATTTGCAACAATCTGTGCGGCCTAATGTGAATCGCGATGATTGTATTGAGAAACATTCCACGGCGTGCGGTGGTGAGGTAAATATTTACGACTTTAGTTCGAGTTTGCTCATAAAAGTATTCGTATTCAGTGTCTGGGGAGCTGCGGACTGTGGGATGCACATCGATGAGCTTAGTTCTGACTCACATGTTCCACGGCTCGATGGCATTACGTCAATGTCAAGGTTGTTTTCAACTGCGCAAACAAAACAGACGCCCACAGATGAGTGCCGGTTTGGAATTTACGCGACAAATAATGGTTTCGAATGAAAGCCGGACGGAAGGGCAAGAAACAAAACGATACCTCTATAGGCGCTTACTGTCAATACTCTAAATTGCAAATAAAAATACTGAAACGTCTTTAATTGAACATTCTTCGACGATGGATGTAGGTTCCGACTGTATCACGTCCTCAAAAATCATCACAAACCAGGTGATCGAAACAGAAAGGCACACCATTGTGCAACTTGATTTAATGTTACATAATTGGAAAGGAATTTCCTTGTGAGTATCGTATGTTTGCGGTGCCACGCCCAAAAGGGGGCGTTACATTGGAGTCTTGAAGTAGAACAGAGTGAGCGGAGCGACAGGTTTTATATTTAGGTGGAATTTGCTTTGCCAGACGAACATAGCCTTTGGTGGGTGGGTTTGTATATATGTTACATAGAGACTTTCTTAGCAGCTCACTTTGACCAGCACTTTGTCTACTGTGGTCCGATTTTGGACACAATTGCTCAAAAATTATAAATTTTATCCCGCTTTTCGATTTTATAACCACATAGCTCTTTATGTGACTTATGTAGGAGCCTTTTAAGGTCTAAGTCATGCAGAACTTCTTGTTCTTCTAAAAGCAGCTACTGCGCTTTTTGACACCCTTGATCTGCGTCTTTAAGTTAGCCGAGATATGAGTGTATGGGGGAGTCCCGCCCCGATCTAGAAGGCTATTTTTGAAAAAATAACGTCAACCATCAAAACATGGAATAGTATAACAAATTAAGGGACTTCTTTTGCAGAAATGTGTTCATAAATTATAATTGTGCTCCTTGCAGTGAAACAGTGTGAATTGTACGAACGAATGAAAAAACACTATGCACTACGTGTTGGGTAGGTGGGGAGGTCGAAATTCTTCTTTTAAAAGACTGATATGCAAATATTCTGTCATCTCACAAAAAAATTGAATTCATAAGAAAAATAAAAAAAAAAACAATTGAAATTAAAATATATAAAAAAAGGAAACAAATAAAAATTAAATGTTAAAACAAACGTTAAAAATAACAATATATATTGAAAACATAAAATTTAAAAATCAAGAAAAGGGAAGCTAAAAATTAAAAAAAAAAAAAAACAACGAGATTGAAAAATATGCAATTTAAGAAAAAGAAAATGTTTTTGATGAATTTTGACAGTAGGACTTTAAAGTTAAATTTTGACCCATCCAGAATATTGACCCGAACCCGCTGGGTAGACCAGTTTTTCATTCGGTTGTGTTATTTTTTGGTACAGTGAAATAACTTCACGAGCAATAACTTCACGGGAAATAACTTCACATGGGAAACAACTTCACTTTGATAGGGAAATAATTCGGTTTTTAGTTTTTTTTTTTTCACTTTCAATGGGAAATAATTTCACATAAAAAAGTTTATTTATCCAACCGTTCGAATTCGTCATAAACTTTCACTTCACTTTTTTTATGTGAAATTATTTCCCATTGAAAGTGAGCAAAAACTAAAAAGGAACCGATCACTTTATGACGAATTCGAACGGCTGGATTAAGAAACTTTCTCAATGGAAAAACTCTTAAACCTTGAGCAGGCTAACCAATGAGCTACCAAGCTTACTATATTTCTCGGTCCATGCGCTTACATATTTTATCTGTAGCCACGTCTTCCCCTGGGTATCACTGATGGTCCCCACGTTGTTCTCGGTCTGTCAGAGTACCTCAACCCAGTCCTGTTTTTATTCACAAAGTAGAGTCTTTTCACCTTTAAAGCTGCTTGGCTTAAAATAGAGGAACACTGGTAAAAAAGTTGGTTTCATACGAAATATACTGCCTACCGAAAGTACTTTCGGCGTCGGTAAAGGGACCTATACCTCTTCCTCGATGGCCCTTTCACGTTTTATCTGTAGTTGAGATTTTAAATCACCTGACTAAGCTTATATGACCACAGTTAAGACCCTCAAAAGCCGAAAAGCTTTGGGTGTTGGGGTGAGCATCACACCCAAAGCTGCAGTGGGTATAGTTCTAGATCAGAATGGGTAGCTAACTTGACTTAGACAAAATTTCGTCACTCTTTAAGTTTTCAACTTTTGAAGTTGAACCCAAAAAAATGATTAAAAAGCACAGCGGGCTATTTTTAGTCAAAATTTAGTCTTCTGTACGTTGGCTTGGAATTTGACAGTGAATGTCTCTACTGTGAGAAGTAGAACTATTTCCAAAAGGTAAGTTCTGTTGATTGACATATGGTCCAAGTTATCTATCAAACATTTATGTTTGTATTAAGCCATCTGTCGCAAGAAATGGCCTAACGCTATTAACAAGGTTTGAATATATCTACCTACACCAATAGAGTTGGTCGGTGAAAGGTACCTAAGCCAAGAGATACTCACTACGCGTTATGTAAATTCAAATGCATAGAACTCGAGGTTTCATATACAAATATTGACTTTGATAGAGGTGGTAGTCTCATCTGTCAACACTCATAAAGATTCCGAGCATTTTGGTGTACAACATTTTGGTTTACCACTTACTTTCAGTCATGTACGTTTTATAATTTCCATGTCTTCCTGTAACCCCCAAAATCTGTATCCCCTCTTCCCCAGTTTCGTTTTTAAGGATATTTTGAGCAGTAGATGTACTCATTTGATAGAAAATGAAATAGAAATAAAATAAAAAAAAACCCTTCCCACTGTCGGTTGCCGTGCGGACACTGCTCACTCACTTCCGCATAAAAAAAAAAAATAAAAATAGAAACTCTGTCCATTTGCATATCCGAAAACAAGTTACCCTATTCACCGGACTAAATGGTCTTTTGAAAACTTTCTAGGACATAAAGTGTAGGCCAAGCCGATCGATAAACGACTCATGAATCAAGTGAATTAAGCCTCTCGTTAGGTTCACCGTCAGCGCGACCGGCTTCCTCTTGAAAGCCCACATATACTCACACACAAAATACACTGAGTAGGTATATGCTACTTTCTGGGACATAATCATGATCAACCTGTTTCATAAATTGCCACAGCTTACCATCCGCTTTGCCAGCCATGCACACGAAAATAAATAAATAACCAAAACACCCCACCGCACAGTTTCTGTGCGCGGGATGCTTTGCTCTCTGGTTTCACAAGATTATACTGCTGAAATGTTAAATTTCGCATATCTGGCTTTTGGGAAGGCCTCACTTCTCTGAGCCTTGTGCTACTGGATTTCTGCATTCCATCTGCATTGATCTCGACACGAGAGATCTTTTATATTGGTGAATTTTGTGCTCTGAATATTGATGTGTGTGTCTCTTTTTAACCAGTCTTTCGACTGTCCTTTCCTCTGACACATTTTCAGTGCAACGAAGACGGAAAAAAAAGAAAAATAAGGCGATTACCTGATGTCGGTATAAGTGATGGAGAGGGAACAACTGATTGATGGTGTGGTTATGCAAGGCTGATTTAAAAATAGGCTTCAAAGTGTTGCGTTTTGATTTTTAATATACCTCTTTAAAGTTTGAGGTGTTTAAAGCGAGGTTTGAAGCCGCAACGAGAGACGACTTAGTTATTTCGAACCAAATTTATATTTGATTGGTGAGGGTTTCAAAAAGACGGATGGAGCTCGCTTGCTAACGCTGAACTTCCATAACAAAACTTCATTTCTGGTTTCGCCTCGACAAAAAAAAACTATACCATATGCCCACCATAAGTCTTTTCACAACCGTTTCTAAAAGACTTTTGAACGAGTCCTGACATACGGCCTTTTATGTCTTGATCTAGATTGCGTTGGTCATTTGCGATGAAGTGACAGAGTCAATACAAAAATCAACAACCAGTGTTTTCGTCATACGTGCTGCCATAACCTGTTTTCGGTTTGTCAAAAAACTATCTATAAAGCCTTAGAAACAAACCCTGAAAGTTGGACGATTCTGCGCAAACCTTTAGTTTTCCTTCTCCTAAGTCTCAGATAGCATGACAAAAATGGTCCTCCAACAAATCCAAGGGCGTGAAAACGAAATTTCAAGCTCCAAACCGTTTTATTTTTATTTTTAAGAACTTGGTAATATTTTGAAGAGCCTACCTGTCGAATTTTATGTTCATATGCAAGCTAGTTAACATTTTTGTTTTTTTTTTTTAAGGCACCACTGTAAGTGTTAGTTTTTACCTTCCTGCTAAAGAAAAATAGGTTTTTCCTAAATGCATAAGATGGACAGCTTCTCAGGAGTTTAATAACTCGATAATCTTATTGTTTGGCAACAAAGATAGAACTTGATTGTGGGTCGTAGCAAAGGGGAACCTTTTGCAGTATATTTATAATCTTTTTGGTTGGTGATATTCCGCCACAGAAAAAACCCCTTTCAGTCCAACCTTAGAAACTGTTTGTATGATAAAAACTGCGAGGTTTGTGAGGTACTACCTACCTATAGCCTTAAATTCAGTACCCTAAGCCTAATGGAATGCGAATTATTTTTCATCTAGCAGAGTATATGGAGGAAATATTTTAAGACGGTAGCTTATATCAGAGAAAAGAATAAGAATAAGAATTTTTTTTCCATTGGGCAAAAAGAAGCGTCCGGAAGAGTCCGGACTCCGGATCGAAAAAGTCACTTCTGAAACCGGTCCATTAACACACAAAATACACTACTGGTGATTCTGAGAAGAGAATTTCGCTTCTCGATTTGAAGTCAGAATGCACTCACACAAGTGTAATTTACGTATTTTATATAAGTCAGATGACAGCTGTCATTTAAGATCTATATTTCAAATTCCAGCCCACGGTATACTTTTCATATGACAGGAGATTACTTACAGAGAACGGAACTGACCATAAACGATGTTTTCACTGTAGAAAACAGAAACGGAACACTTATAGAGCAGCACAGGTTCGTAAAAATTGTCAAAAAAGACTCGTGGCGCATTAGAAAAAAGACGAGACTTTCTAAATTCGACAGAAAAAATAACCAACAATAAAGTAGTTAAGCAAAAGGTGAAACATTACTTAAAGTTGATTGCATTAAAAATAACACAAATAAATAAATAAAATGAATGAATGAATGAAATATTGCTTAAAGTTGATGCATTAAAAGAAAAACCGCTATGCAATATATAAGCTACGTATATTATAGTAGATTGCAGATTTCCATTACTATAATAATTGTTACCCCCCAGAAAAAAGTTTACAAACTCACAATGGCGACATTTTTCACACAAAATTTATTTATTGTTACTTACGAAATATTAAAGATGTAGGTTAAACAAATTGTTAGGGGTGTCCGCCGGGAAGGTATACTACTTTGCTTGTTTATAATTTTTGATTAAATGAAAGAGAATGGACCTTTTATTGATAAATGTTTTATTTGATGTTGGCAATTATGTATGGAATACAATATCAGGTCAATGTCTGCCTCTGTTAGTCTCACAAATGCGAGCCCTTTTGAGCACATTTTTTATTACATTCTCACACATTTCACGCGGTATTTCATTAATTTCATCACGAATATTTTGTTTGAGTTACGCAAGCGTTTCTGGTTTGTTTGCATAAACCTTGCTTTTCAGATATCCCCACAAAAAGAAGTCCGGAGCAGTCAAATCAGGCGACCGTGGAGGCCAATCAACATCACCATTTCTTGAAAAAACTTGTTGTGGAAAGAGGTATCGCAGTAATTCCATTGCAATCCTGGCTGTATGCTATGTAGCATCGTCTTGTTGATACCACATGTTAATTAAGCCCAAAGCATGAAGTTGTGGCGTTAACAAATGAATCATAAATGGAAACAAATGCAAATCCTTGTGCAAAATTGTCGCCAAATTTGTTCTTTGAAGATCAAGTTCCTGAGCACGGCGTCGAATTGAGGTTGATGGATTGTTTTGAACACTTCCTTGAGCAGCAGTAATATTTTCAGCCGATCTTGCAGTATACGTTGGGGTCCATGCTTGGGCCTATCACCTACAGACCCTCTTTCTTCGAAATCATTCACTGCAGGATAAATAGTGCGTTTTGTTGGCATGTTGTTTCTCCCAAAAATTTCGCGTAACTTTCTCATCGTCACAGTAATCGATGATTGATTTTGAAAAAAATGTTTTAACGATTAAAACACGTTGGTTTATCGAATATTTTTCCATAATAAATTTGCCACGTGTCTACTTTACGACTGCCAAATATGATTTGTCAAGAGTCAAGACTAATGTTTACCAAAATGGCGGCAAAACAAAATAGTATACCTTCCCGGCGGACACCCGTATTTAGATGAAAACTTACTACCTATAAGTTATTGTTCGGGATGTAAGCATAACTTGGTTTTAAGAGTTTTATAGAAATTTAAATTGGCGTTCTCGAGATATAAGCAGTTTTTAAAATTCAAGTTTTTTCCTTTTATAATAATGCCAATCAACAAAAATTGCCAAATGACTCTTGCGAAATGATCAACAATCATTTCAAACAAATGCGAAAGACAAAAACGCCAATTAGTAATCGCGCAATGATTGAAAAATTTAAGGAATAAAAAACCGAATTTTAAATTCAGTATTGCTAAATAAAGGAAATATTTAACGACTAAAAGGAAACAAAGAAAAGTCGAATGAATTTTGCAAAACAATGGTAGGTAACCCTACGATAATATAGAAAAAATTGAGCCTGCTATTCAGTTAGAAATTAACTTTATTACCTTAGAAATTAATTTTTGTTTTCGAGAATTTCGAAATTCCAAAAGTACCGTCATTCGATTCCAGAAATTTTACCAAGTTAACAAAGGTTTGTTTTTTAGTGTGTGAAAAAATGATGGGGGCGGGATAGATTGGTTCTGCCCCGGGCGGCTCCAACCCACGCTACGCCACTGCTTTTAATACGTACGAACTGACAGAACGATGACAACAGTCAAAATGTAATATATAAAAAAAATATTTTTATATTCTTGCAGTACATTTTTGGATGGACAACTACAAGGTGGGCCAAAAGAGATCACCCTTTTGGAAGTTGCTCTTATTATTGCAAATGGCTGCCAATGTCAAATCTGTTTTGACATTTGTGGACTAGACAGATGTAGAATACAAGTGAACAAGCCATGGAGCGATACACTCCCCAAGAACGCGGAATAATTTCGAATTTTCGATTTTTCGACCAAAATCATAATGAGCGATGAGGCTCATTTCCACCTCAGCGGGTACGTGAACAAGCAAAACTATCGCTTCTAGGGCACCGAAAATGCACGAGTAATGTACAAGGAGCCATTACACCCGCTCAAGGTTACTGCGTAGTGGGCTGTTCACGCTGGAGGAGTCATTGGGCCATTTTTTTTTTTTTTTTTTTTTTTTCGAGAACGCCGCTGGTCAAACGACAACAGTGGACGGTGCGCGCTATAGGGCAATGTTAACCGAGTTTTTGCTGCCGCGATTGGACGAATTAGGACTGGAGGACATGTGGTTCTAACAGAACGGAGCGAGCCACAACCGATATTCTGAAGGCGGCGTTCCCGGGTCGCCTGGCGATTTGCACCGGCCGCAAGATCACCCGATTTAATCGTTCCATTTTTTTTTTTTTTGTGCGGTTTTTTGAAGTCCCGTGTTAACGTGAACAAGCCCGAGACCCAAGAAGCCCTCAAGGACAACATTCGACGCGAGTGCGAGAATCTGTCGCCCGAAGTTCTCGCCGAAGTGATGAAAAATGCCATAAAACGAGCCCGTATGGCAATTAATTGTGACGGCCGATATCATCTTCTCGACTGGACCAATAAAATTCCAAAGGTTCAAATAAACATAATCAAAAAACAGAATCGAAGTTTTTCGTTTAAAAAAAAAATGAGAGCCAAACAACATCGGATGACTTATTTTGGTATTTTCTACGGCACAGCACATCCACGGAAGAGATTTTGTCACCCGGAAATGTAGATAGTCCCATTCTGCAGGTACCAGTTGGTCATTTATTAATTTCGGCGTAAAATCACTTTTCAAAACGTTTCAAACGATCAAAATCGAACTCTCCATAAAAAAAAAAAAAAAAAAACTGCACCTGCACTGAATTTCCCGTCGCTGACTGTAACCCCACACTTACCTTATGTCATTCAATGATGCAGCGTGGCTTCCGCTTTTGAATTGGTTTTGTGTTTCCCAGCTGAACGATGATCAATGATCTTTGATTTTTATTTTGTTTTTTTTTTATTTCCTGCAGGGCGCTTTCTCCCAACCAAACGAAAGTATCGATCCGCAACAAGTTTCAGCTATTCCAACTGGATTTACACTTCTATCTCTTTTCTTCTATATATATAATTTTTATTTGAACAAACAAATTCACTTTAAAATTCACTCACAGTAATAATTTTGCTAATAATTTTGCTGTCACAAAATCTGATCTGAAAACAAATTGATTTTTAACTGGTGAACCCTTCGGCCGTTATTATACAATCACTTTCTAGGGCACACCATCGAGTCGAACAAAAATGAGCGTATTTACTTCACGATCGCAACGTTACAGCAAACGAATTAACAATAACGAAGCGGACAGGAATCTATACAATTACTGAATTCTTCCGCGCCGGTGACTTGTGAATTCAAGGATGTGTCAGTGATCCAAGATCACTGCCTCCGATGGAAATAAACCAAAAAATATGTGAAAACAATTCAATCCGACCGACCGACGTCCGACGCATTGATCGAGCTTCTTTGGCTTCTTCTCTCCCTGATGGGGATATTGGATATAGTAAGTAGCAGTTGGTGTTGGTGTGTGTTTGCCTTTATTTTTTACCGCGCTATTTTGTAATTTATTTATATTTTTTTTTTGCAATTCCAATACGAAAATAACATGTTCCGGGTGCTATTCCCGCGCCGATCGATTCCGAGTCGTGTTATTCTTATAATAGGGTGCACTATGTTGGGGCCGTCGTCGGGGGATAAGAATACCTAACCTACGATGCGAATGCGGGTATCTATCGATATGTCACTGCGTAGATTTATCCATGGGAAGGGGAGGGGGATTTTTAATAATTTCACAATATTCCTTTCGATTGATAACAACTTTTTGCACAAATGAACCACAATTTCATTGATTTACTCAGACAGAATGGACTATCCGCATTGCACTTTGATGACGACCGTAAATTAATTAATTAGGCCAATTCAATGCAAATAAAGTCAGCGACGCGAAGAATGGTTGTAGAACGGTAGCACATATGAATACGGGGGGCTGTCGTGGTTGCGGCGGCGCGAGCACACGATACAACGGCAACGGCGATCCTCACGGTATTGTTTACGTATCTAAATATTTTGTTGCCTACTCGTTTTCTTCTCGCTCTGTACTTTGGCGGTGTTTTGTATGTGTGTGCAGTCTCAGCAGTGTTACCCTTCCATACGGACTACTCGCGTATCGGACTAAACTCGAACTGAGCGCTGGCTTATTGGAGAAGCACATCTCTGCTGTCTGTAAGCCGTACGGGAACGGGAAGGCTTATTCAAACAAGTACGACAGTAGGAGACTACGGGTACGATGGAGTGGAGAATGGAGATGGAGAATGGTTGGAGTTGGAGGTTGGAGCCGGGCCTCTGGCTCTGGCTGTTCTCATTTTAGTGTTGTTCATTTTGATGTTGTTTTTGATCTTACTTGTGGATTGTGGTTGTGGTTGGTCTGTACTGCGTCTGTCTCTATACCGCAACGCAGTAGTCGCTCGCAGTCTCCATTCATTTTGTGGAGAAGTTAGTTAGGCAGCTCACTGTTTAGTTGGATGCTGCATATCACAGCTAGACTTCAAACAGTAGTTAAGAGGAATGTGAACTCTAGCCTCTAGGACTTAGTAGACTCAATGCCAAATACATATGTATTACGTATATGTATGGTGTTCCAGTTTAAACTAATCGGTAACTCTGAACGCCATGGAAAATGTCAACTTGACAGACGTCAGTGGCAGACGTCAGCTTGACAGCTGCGAATACCGCGTTCTCCATTCTTCTAGCATTGCATGAAGGTCTGCCATGAAGAGAGGTTACAAATTAGTAAGGGCGTATTTGTATTTCGAAATCGGTTAAAATGGCCTTTATAGTTTTGTTGGCATACACTTGCTCCTTTGTCAAAAATATCCTCGAAAAGGTGGCTGAATTGAGTCGATGCTAGCTCTAGATTCGCTCCCTTGAGGCATGGGTGTTCGTAGGCTTGTTGGTATTAATATTTGACTGAACAAAATATCAAAGACAAAAGCTCGGAGGTCATTAAGGCCCGTTTTCTGATACTACTCATAACGATTTAAGTTCTACTTAAATACTTGATGGGCTACTTTTTCTATGTCATAAACTGTCGCATGAGATTTTAAGTGGAACTTAAAAAAAAAAAAACAATAGACCTAAAGCCTCTAACTTCAAAAATCCGCTCCAAACATTGACATTGAGGATTTATTTAATTATTAACAATCATTCTTGGTTCTTTTGAACCACAAACTCGATAATTTGTGCGACTATCAAAGGTGAAAATGTGGCTCATCGCTGAAGTACGAGAACTGGCAAGCCTTGGGTTTTTGCAAAATACTGCCCAACAATTAAAAAACTTTTTGTATTCATATCACGCTACATTAGATCTGTTCCCTTACGATTATGCATTTGAATAAACAACATTAGTCAAACTGCGTTCACTTCTACCCACATTTTGCGTGAGGGAACCAAGTTTGACTAATGTATTCGAATGCATTTTGTAGGGGAACAGACCAATTCTTTTTAAGTTTAAACTGTCAGCTGTCACCTGTCACGCTATCTTTTTTGTGTGTTGGCAACACTTCATGATTAAGTCTTGCGTGAATTTTGAAACACCTTTTATGACTATAATTCTACCAACGAACAAAAACCAATTGAAACAATGGAATGTATTCACGAGTGAGGAGGAGGTACATATCAATGAACAAGGGTTAAAAAACTTAGCAAAAAGTGGACACAAGAGCACTCACTGAAAACCCAAACGTTAGCCCTTCCATCTGCTAATTTTAAAGCCGAAATCTAATCAAAGCAAATCAAACCGCAAATGGACGTCCGCAAAAAGGATACCACAGAGGGATATATTACATTTTGACAAGAAAGCTGTCATTAAATCCCTACGCTAGAACACAGAAGATCTCAGGCAGTGGGAGGTAACCAATTGATGTGTGACTCCTACCGATAAAAGGGGAAAGTAAAATAACACCTCTGCGTTATCCAAAAACCAAAGAAAATTAAATCAGCAATCAGCTATGGATTGACATTTGAAACATTTGTAAGCAATCTGTCACCTGTAACGAACAAACACAAATTGGAGGGGCATTTTTTTGTAGCGAGCTTCGTTGTTTTATTGATCCCTTCTGTCCAAATGTTGCATACAGGAACGCCAATGCAGTGTAACCAAGTTCCACTTAACTCTTCGATCCGCATTATGATGAAGGAGCAGACCAAGGATTACAGCTCGTTTGACAACTTAAAAGTGTCGCATTTTAAAACAAGTCCAATGCAGACTTTAGGCAAATAAAACGATGAACAGAAGGTACTTTGACACAATTGGACTCACGATGTTATAGTTACCAGCGACTATAAAGTTTAAGAGACTCATCGTCTCGTTAATGGTCGCGTTCCACTGCTCGCTCGATGACTAGCGGCATGTCAAACACCATATAAAAAAAATTAATTTCACCATTTGCACCAGACGTCTAGCACTTTTTGTGAAATTGTACATCCCTTTCAGGGAAATTTCTCAATCTAGCGCAAAACTACCCAAAGGAAATCGTTCAAACGTTTACAAAGTGAAAATAAATACGAAGCCGAGCTGAATAAAATTCAAATTCAGATATTATTTTTATGATACTTGTATCATTTCTTAAATTATAGTGGTGACTTTGCCGCTGTCGCTAGTGTTCTAGCGCGAGCGTTCCTTCATCTTGGCTATTTTGTGCTAGACGTCTAGTGGACAGTGGAAGCCGGCCAATGTCATTACCATTCAAGACAGCATTCGCAAAGCAAAAACACCTGCAAAGACATCGATCATTTTCTTCACCACCATTCCCATACTTCTTGACAGTTTTGACATTAAACTCAGCCAACCAAGTGAAATTCTCAAGTGAATACCTAATTTCAGCTGTCATTATTAAGCAGCTACAAAATGTACGACAAACAAAAAAGAAAAAAATTCCCAACAAGTCGTGTCTCTTTTTCTCCCCAGTTCCACAACTCCCAAAGTACCAGCTCAAAAGAAAATGAGTAAAAAATAAAAATAAAAACAGAAAATAAAAAAAAAAAAAAAACAAATTTAAATACCGGTCGTCGTGTGGTTATTATCTGAAAGTTGTTGTTAACTGAGGAATTCATTCCAAAAACCGCACCGTGGCGCGGAGCTGGATAAACAATGCAAAGCCGAAGCGTAGTCTCAGTCTCTCTAATGCTCAGTGATTGGGGCAAGCTATACTCCAACTCCAGTACGACTACGACGAGTAGTATCTACTATTCCACCTTTTGCTGAATGAAAGCCCCTGGTTGATGGTGCGATTGTATGGGTGTTTTGGGGCCAACCGTTCTTTCGTGATCATAGTTATTATTGTTTACTATCAACGGCACACTATAGCAACGACAACGATTAGCATATTATTTTATAATGTTGGCTTTGGTTTTCGTTTGCGTTGCCAGAATGTCACAAAAGTGATGAACATCTTAATTAGGGACCTCAGACACAAGACTTTTGCCGCCAATCTCTTTTCAAATATTCAGGCGGCGAAAGCATGCGCCATCGTTTAGTGGCGAATGCATCAAATTCCATGCCGATTGCTGATGGAGAAAATAGAGAAAATCCCAATACGTAGGTACCCACCATCATCTTTATCTCGCGATTTTTATTGATCGGTGGAAAAGCATCACATTTTAGAAATTCATATGCAAATTCGGTACTTCGATGCCGTTGAGCGTCAGATTGTGTACGCCAGTTGGATGAAATGCTAACGGACAAAATTATTGTCATATATAAGTCAGCGCTTAATATATCGTTCATTTTTTAACTTTTGGATTTGATCAAAACCTCACATTTGACAGGTGATTGATGAACACCTTAAACTGAATTTGTTTAAGTGGTTTTCCTCGATATTACCGCAAGAATGATCAACTATGAACAATCCAGCTGCGGAAATAAAATTGTGCGGCATATCTTCTGAAAAACGGATTGTGTTGTGAAGCATATCGGCCTTAAATTAGTTGTTGATTTTAATACGGTCCATTCTCACAGTACACTTTCCCGTTAACGAGCCCCAACCAGAAGTTCACATCCGAAAACAATGCGAGATAATGGGAACGTTCAAGTATTTAGTTTAGCAAATCTGACAGCTGTCTGATTTGATGTATTTCAGATTTGATTGGCTAAGATCGATCATATGAACAGCTCTTTCAGTTGACGTTTTTGGATGGGTAGCCGACGAAAATTGTCAAGACTGAGTACTAAGTTGACAGTTTGCATTTATAACTGATGTAAGAAAAGTCACGTTTCCGACCAATCTAGTCGACTTAAGATAACTAGATTTTTGAATGTGCCCAATTTTGCTGTGTGAAAAATATCGTCGCATGGGGAGCGATATTGATCGTTGACAGATACGACAGGGCAGACAAATAACTGTAGATTGATTGACATTGACACATCTTAAAATTAGCTCAGCACCTATCAACCTTATATACCCTATCACACCGAGCCGAAAACTGCCATACATTTTTCAGATTTCAAAACGAGCCGTTCGAAACACTCGAATACTTCATCGAAAACAGAAGTTTTCCCACAAATATTTCCGTTTCCAAAATGAGTCGTTTAAAGTCGTTTTCCACGAATTCACCACGAAAACGGCTTCCAATTGTTGGATTGTTTAAACAAACACATCTAATTCTTTTGCAATATTCAGCAAATTCAGCAGAACAGTTCACCAAACAATTGTCACAACTCACAAGTTAAAATCATTTTCCACACTTAATTGATGGGCTAATATTATTTTTAAATGCTCTGAATTCATTTTATTGTTAATTGTGGGGATCGAAATTTTTAACCAAAATAGTTTACACAGAAGTTTGACGACAGCTGATTGAAACGTCAAACGAAAACTAGTTGGTGTTCGGTGTGAATGCATCTTTGAGTTTTCGACGGAAACACGGTTTTCGGTGCGGTTTGGATAGTGAAATAGACGTTCGTTCCGAACAGAGCGCTTTAGTTCCGATCGATCTGATTTATTTATGAAACACATTTGAGGACTTCACCTGTCATATGATCGAAAATTCACGATGTGGAGAACATTTTTTACATTTCCTCATAATGCTGTTTTCACATTTTTTGTAAGCAAACTATTCAGCCAATAGAGTGCACTCTGATCATTCTCTGAACGAAAAAAAAAAGAACACAAACTCAAACCTCTGGAGTGTATGGCCTTAAAGAAGAAGCATATTTATTTTGCTGACAGTTCTTGCTCTACTCCGAACTTGACAAGAAAAATCTCGAGAACCACTGAACAGATTTGGATGCTGTTTTCATCATTATGATCTGTATTTAAATAGAATGTGCCTTTAATAAACACTCAAGACTTTGCAGCGAATAAAGAGAATTAAATCGAACAGTCCTCGCTTAGCTGTGCCTTCCATTGGCTGTGGAGTTTTTATAAATAAAATAAACAGAACTAAAACTTTTATTTACGACTAGCTGACCCGTGCTCGCCTTGCTTCGCCAGAGTTCCACTTCTCAAATTTAAAACAAAATAATTAGCGCTATACAAAAAGTAGCTTACCCGAAAAAAGAGAAGAAAAACTGCCAGTAAAACAATCCAAACAAATACTTTGGTAGGCTAACTTCTATTATTCCCTCTCAATCTCATTTACATTCCACTTGTAAGTTGTTACTTGTTACATTTTATTCCCCATCTCAATCCCATAACAACTCGCTCACTTACTACTCAAACACAAACATCCTCAAGTTCAAATTAAAAAAAGAGAAAAAAAAAACATGAAGCAAAAAAAACTGCAAAAATGCACAAACAGGTTTTAGCATGGACGTGAATCAGTATCACTAATAATGTCAGAATCACTATAGCGCATTTTAAAAATCACAATCACAATTAACAACTGAGTGTGACTCCCTCAATCTCAATTACTTAGCTATCTCCCTCAATCCCATGCACCACATTCGCTCTACTACTCATTGTCATTATTCACTAATAATTTAAGAACGTGAGCAAAAAAAAAAAAAAAAACAACACAAAACCCAAAAGTTGCATAAAAAAAGAGAAGCACACGGCAGAAAATGTATAGAGAGAGAAACAGGTTTTGCCGCACACACACACAAAATTTCCTCCACTCAACGCTGGAAAAATCCAACGATCTAGCTTCAATCGAACATTTTGATTTTTTCAATTGTATTAAATTTATAGTTTATTGCTTATTGTTCGACTTCAGGATAACGTACAAAGATGATTTATATCTTAAAATCTTTGTACATTATTGAACTTTGTATTAAAAAAAATCCCATTTCATTTGGATGAGTGATTCCGAAGCTAGGAGCTGGAAGGCATCCGAGAATTACAACTTTTCTTAGATATCAGCTTAGATTTCCACTTCCGGACAGCGAATAATGGTAAAACATATCCTATGTTCAAATCTGAACAATTTCCTATGCAACTGTGTAAACCGAAATCAAATTCGTGCAGTACTTTTTGAATCTATTCTCGTCTCACAGATTACAGCCGGAAAAAAAGCTACAGTTTTATTATAGTAAGGATTGTTAACATATTGATGAGAGCCATATTTTCGAACTTTATTAAATCCATCGTTTGCTACAATCCGACAACAAACAGCATCCTCTGCTGCTCTACTTGGTTTGTAAGATGACAGCTGACAGGGAGTACGCACTTTTCATTGCATAAAAAAACGAGTCCAAATGAATACTAAAGAATCCCATGCAAACGAATGGAGATTTCCTTAGATTGCGTTGCGAGAATATCAGAATATTTTGTTTGAATTCCCTGTCCTGATCCACCCAGTTGCACGAGAACAGCGCATTTTGCAGGCTCTCCAACTCAACTTCGAAGACACTGCCAAAGTAGCAACTCGGAAATATTTGCAAAGGCAGCGCCACAAGAAGAAATGCATAGTAGGCTATAGCAAATGCATTGTCAGCGAAGAAAATCAAGTAGATTATGACAAAGCACAAATTAAAGCCAGTTCCGAGTATCTGGAAGAACATAGGAACCGACAGCACTTGGTTAAGTCTCGAGTATACACTGCGGAAGCAAACACAAATAGTTCTCATCAAAATTAGTACCAATGAGACTCATACTTACTCAATTAATCGTTTGTGGTCCTTTATACACGTCTTCAGTTCTTTGTTATTCATTTGGTGAGTCTTGCGCGAATCTATTGCCAATTTGGAAACCCTCATTGCCAGCAAATGCATGTGTCCACTTACCGCTACCAAACTAACTGCCGGAAAGGTATCATTAGCAAAATTTATAGCAATTTGTATGGACAATCCAATGCACTGATACATGTTCGCTATGAAATAGTTTGTAAGGGAGGTCCTCCAATCGATTGGCATCCATCCTTGGTACATCAAGTGCCGTTCGTCACCAACAAAGGCCGAACCTACCGACGCAACTAATACAATGGCGTATAAAACGCCAGTGACGTTTAAAATATACTTGCATCGGGTTGCAATTTTCTTATAGTAGTTCTTCTCGTCCTTCGTTTGAATGGACTTATCCAAGGCTGTATATATGTCTTCGATGTGGCGGATATTTCCCAAGTTCCACCAAGTTAAAATGTGCTTGAGCGACACTTGCATATTCACGAAGGTAGTTGACAGGTTTTGGAAAATTGCCGTCTTATTGGTGGCTTCGAATAGACCCAGCACCAAATGCAGTGGATAGAAGAATGTTAGACTGACATTCAAAAAGATGATCCATAGGTCATAGGGGACTCGGTTCATTTTGGGACGTACAAGTCCGACGAATTTCCAAACGAACCAATGAACTTGAAATAGTTTCTTGGTTTTCACAGGGGACATTTTGACGAATTCCTTTTTTCTCTGTTTCTGATTCTTTTTTTTTTTTTAATTTTGCAAGTGGGATAGTGCGTGTTCGCGTGTAGTCAGTGCTGACATGAAACTGAAAAAAAAAAAAACGTAGACACCACTAACCATGCGCTGACCTTTATAATGTTGTTCATGTTTTTTTTTTTTTTTTTGTATAAAACGCGAACAGGCAATTTATTTTTAATCGGCAGTCGTTTGTAACATTCCTGTGCTATGGTGGACTAAATAAAGCTAATCAGATGACAGTGACAGGTTTTAGCAATCTAAGGAGCAAATCAGACATGCTGTCCTCATGGCATGTCCTCAAGCTGTTTTTTATTTTTATTTTTTGGAACAACATTTTAAGATTCGTCGACAGCATAAAATCGCCACCTACCTGAACATTCAAGTCACCTATCCGGGCATTTAAATACTTCCCTGCAAATATTCAACTTTCAAGGTCTCCATCTACTCCTTTCAATCCTCCACTAAATCTTGAACTTAAAATCTAATTGCGGACTTCAAACGCGCTCTGAACCTAGCCACGTTTCCGCTCTAAAAATTACAGTTGCAAAACATTGTGGTGTCACACCGATTTCGAATCATTCCACTAGTGAGTGCGAACACGATTCACGGTGTAATAGTTTTTTTGGTAACTCATTATGGCTTTGACTTCGCTGCTTCTATGTCTCATTTTCACTTTCTTTCATGCGGCTACCGTTTTCAAGTGCACACATCATTATTACATAAACGGCCGTCATATATTTTATAGCAAGTATGTTTCATCGTTTCTCCATACACCGCGCTCTAAAACTGCGCCACAATTGCCGCACTTCTTCATGATCTGAATATTTGAGCAGGCGTGTAATTGAACGAACCGCAAGCACTTTTAATTTTATTTGTTAGAGTGGGTATGTCGTATGTGACGTGAAAATTTAACTAAGAATGTCAAAGAAACACTCCACCTCCTCAGAGAATATCGAAAACAAAAACAAAAGCGGGAGTGAGGTTATAAAATTGTGTCCATTTTAATATAAAGTGGAATACCTACTCTACTCGGCGCAAAAATCGTTCACAAATTGGTGGCGAATAAAAGAACTAGATCTGACCAGTGGCCATTTGCATACAAGTGATTTTTGTGTTCGATTCGATTACGTAATCGATAACACTGTTGAGAACTATTTCTCTCATGTGGGTGCCATTTATGACACTGTTATGGGAATTATTCGCCGATTAGTCAGAGCGTATGACATTGAATGGGTTCGGCCCAAAGTGGTTTTATATTCTTAGAGCTGTATGAGTGCGTCTTACCTCATTGTGGGTCATTGTGCTGTAGCGCAGTTCTGATAGTCAAATGTGGTGAAACCTTTTACACAAAAGTAATGTTGTTTGCCATTGGAATTTCCAGATTTTGCTCTCAGATTTCAGTTTTCTTGTGTCCAATGGAACATCAAACGAAATTGTTCTTTCTTTGCATTTGTGGTGGTGCGTCTTTTAAAAGTCAGATGTTCTTAAATTATAAGTTGGGTTTATAAAATAATCCATTCAATTTATGTTTATATCCATTGCAGCGGGTAAATCTAAATTGTTCTCTTCTTTTCACAGACTTGTTGTCTTAAAACGTAATTAGTGACACACTTTAAAGTTTGACAAATGAAAAATGTTTCGGGGTTAGTGCAAATAGATGTAAATCTCGCTCATAAATCGAGATTCGCAAAAGCGAAACTGCTCTGACTCTGAAAATAGTGTTTTTTTTTTATTTCAACGTGAAATCTGACAGTCAGCTGATTTCGAGAGCAGAAAAACTGCATTGAAAAAGGATTTTTTCTGTCGCAGTGGAAAACGACATAAGACATAATTTGTTTACGCTTGACATTATCAGAAGGAATTCACAGAGATCTTGACTAATACCCTTTTCACAACGCAGCGAAAACCGTGTTTAATAATAACCAGTTTTCGTTTGAAGTTTCAATCAGCTGTGAGACACTATTCGTGAAACTTTTGTGTACTTAACTAATTCGTTTACTAATTTCGATCGCATTAATTAACAAATAAATTGAATTCAGAGTATTTAAAAATAATATTAGCCCATTAGTTAAGGACTATTCACATGAGAGCGAATTGCGACCTGCGAACACGCGAGTATTCGTAGTTTCTGACACTTCATTCACATGAAAACTTTTTTTGTTCGCAAATACCCGCGTATCAGTTTCATTTTTAAAGGTTAAGTTCGAACGAATTTGGATCGTGGATCGCGACTGTTTTGTGTGGATTGTGAATAAAGTGTGACAGTTCGTGACAAGAATTTTCAATTCGCGGGAAAATTGCTTTAATTGTTAATTTAGCTGTTTAAATCAATTGAGAGTCTCGTTTTTTTAAGACTAGATGTTAGATTAGGTAATGAATTATTATTGTTTTGTGATAGAAAAAATAGCAATTTTCAATTCATAAATACAGTTAAATTGATTTGTTCACAATTCGCTCTCATGTGAATAGTCCTTTAGTGTGGAAAATGATTTTAAGTTGTGACATTTGTTCGGTCAGCTGCTCTGCTGAATGTTGCAAAAGGTGTGTTTGTTTCAACAACGCAACGATTGGAAGTAGTTTTCGTGGTATTTTCGTGAAAAACGACTTTAAACGTCTCGTTTTGAAAACTGAAATATGTATGGGAAAACTTCCGTTTTCGATGAAGTATTCTAGTGTTTTCGCCAAAACCAGGGGTCAGATTCTGTAAGGCGAAACGTTCAAACGTTTTCGTGTGCACGAAGAAATTTGCTTGTGTAACATAGGGCAAATCATTAGTGCGCACGAAAACGTTTGATCGTTTCGCCTTACAGAATCTGGATCCAGGTTTTTGGCTCGGTGTGAATAGCTTATTATTCAGCAGAAATGAAATTAGTTTTATAAACTGAATTATGTTGGCGGCGAGAATTAGGCTTCACAATTCCACGGTACTCGTTAGTCTTGCTTTTTATTTAAGCCATTAATTCAACTTTGAGGTTTGAGTTACATTCACATAAAGGGTAATTAAACGTCTTTGAGTTTTTCCTGGAAGAAAAAGTTCTTTAGCAAACGAAGAAAGCTTTAACATTCCGTTGCATAGCTATAGGTTTTGTAAAAAATGAAAGACTGAACTGATGTTTCCCCTTTAGTAAGACCAATGCTCCGTAATTCCCTCAAAAGCATCCCATGTCGCACGGTTCCGGGATGAATAACCGCCATCATGTACAAAAGCCACACCGATTTGCAGATAATATCATAGGCAAACCCCTCTCACAAAGAAAGAGTCAATCCGAGGTCGCGTACTTTAGCCACAGCGCACACAACGCGGCCTTGCAGCACCGTACATTGTAAATGGCGCTGTTGCACCATACGGATCCACGTATATAGCATAATTGCGGACCACAAGATTTACTCCTTAATTTGCAACTTCTTTTCGTCTATTTTGGTTTTTAATTCGATAGCCTGGCGAAGATTGTTGGTTTGGATTGCGTTGCAATGTGGTTACTCTTCATTTGCCGAGATGGAATCCACTGATGAGGCTGATGTACACGATTACACCACTGATTCGATGAGGCAGATATCCGTTTGCACGCGCTCTGCACATACGTGCATATGTAGAGGCGGATTAGATCTGCGTTTTCATACAACACCAGTGAAAGTTTTCGCTTGATTGTGGTTATTAAGTGTAATTGCCTGCGGTTCAATCTGGGGAATAGGTATATGTAACCGGGAAATCCTATACCAAGCGCTCCAGAGTTTTCATCTCTGTTTGCGAGATGATAATTGTGGGTTGCATTTCAGTGTGGCATTTAACAAATTGGTGATTTATGAGGTGATTGGCTTGATTGGAGTTATTTTGCTAATGGTAAGTTGGACACCGGTCACTAACAATCTGGTTGTTGCCAGTATAATGGAGCAGTTTTGGAGTCGGAGTTAAAGCTGCAGGCTTTGGGGTTTTTAAAAGTGGTTTCCTAATAACTTTTCAGTTGTATATTTGACTTGTAATTGGTAAAAAGTTTTAATGGAAATAAGCTGTGTAACATTTTGAAAAGTGAAATTGTGTCGAGCTTCGAGCATCGCATGAACTTACATCAGCAATGAATGTACGAGACTTGACTCAGGTAGGGTTCGTTCAGTAACTATAATTAAAAACTGCATTATTATGTTATGATTACTGAGCACTCTATGACTTATGTTTAACATGTCCGCCATTTTTCCCAATTTTAGTTTTTAATCTCGTTGCAGTGTTAGGAAAATAAACTATGGAAAGCTGAAATACAATTCTTGGGGAGATTTGTATTGGTGCAAGGATGATTCTATACTTTTATTTTTTCACGTTAGAAGGATATTGATATCTGTGGCTGTTTTGTTCTTCTAAAAAGTTTAAGCTTTCGATTTCCACATACTTTTTTGAACAAATTAAATTCTGAAAATGAACGCAGAACTGAATGTTACAAGTATTCTGAAAATATAAAAATCTAAAAGACGATTAGAAAAGCTTTGTGCTGAATACTTCCAAAATGTGTGAAGTTAATGAATATTGCTTTAAAATAAATTCTGGTTTTATCTGAATCTGATAAAAGAAATATGGTTAAAGAAATCTGACAACTTTCTCAAAGCAGACGCCATAAGCTGATATTTTTTGAACATGCCCACCAGTTCGCAACAATAACCTGTCAAAGCTTATTGCGGAGTATGTTCGACAAGTGATCGCCAGCGTGACCGTTGTGCGACTAAAGTTGCAATTTGAAACTGCCACAAGTTTTTGCTACTTTGGCCCTTGTTTTAGTTGAAGAAGGCACTTCAAAATATGTTCAAATGTGTTACATATCTCTATATTCTCTATCTCTTCTCTACACATAAAATTTATAAAATTCAATTGCTGTGCGTTAGTCGGGTAAAAGCTCCAGAACGGCTCGACCGATTTGAGTGATTTTTGTTTTGTTTTGTTCGTCTTGAATCAGGGATGGTTTATGAAAAAAAAGTATCATAGAATTCTCGACATGTGGCGCTGTAGGCGTATATTCCATTTTTCAGTTCAATTCAATTATTTTCAATAATAATCTTCTATAATTCTTTCGGGGTGAAACCCGATGACGATATAACTCGATAACCACTGGGCCAATTTTCATGATGCTTCTTTGGTTTGGTTCGTATTGTTGTATTTCAGGTTAGGGCAGTCTTAAAAGACTTTTGAACCCTATAGGTGGCGCTGTTATCGATTTTCGAAGCAGCTCTACCGAGTTGATTGCAATTTTGTGGATGTGGGTATGGTTGCTTCTAGTTTGAAAGATAGGATAGTTTTGGACACTTTAGGTGGTACTTTGCAAAATGTAACCGGGATAGGAAAACGGGTTGTGGCACCTTCCATTCAAAAATAGGTAAATCTAAATGCTGTTTCTAAAGTTGTATAAAATTATCAATGGACATTGTCAAAATAAAGAACTTTGCGAAATATGAGTAGGATTTATTACGAAAGGTACGGATAAAGCTGGGTGGAGGTTCAAAAATGGCCCTTTTCCTCTCGTTGGCCCTTTCTATTGCGACTTTTTAGAACGCTGGATCGCTTTGCTGAACCAGTTTTTTGTATTTGAATACACACCCCACTTATGAAGTCTTCAAAGTTATCGATAGGTAGCCTAGAAAAATACTTACGATATGTCAAACAAGTTGATTTATTATGTGCAATATACTTTCATAATATTTTCAATTGGTGCATATTTGAAGTCTTGTTTTACAGGCGAGCTCAAATGTGCTGATGATGTAGTACCATGTTTTATCTGTTATTTAGGGCCTATATCTGGCTTCCCTCAGGTGTAAGTAGTCTTTGAAAAGTTTTTACAATGAAAAGGTCTAATGAAATATCTTCCAAAAATGTTGTATTTGCCTTTTAAAAAGCAGCAAGTTAACTTTTGCACTTTTAAAGTTTTTAGGAAAGAATGTTTAACTTTGATCGTAAAAGCTGTTGCGGTGGGTTACACTTATACATTTATATTGAAATTAACATGGCCAATCACCATATTTTACTGGAAAACTTGTGTGATTTTCATCTTAAAAGCTCCCCAAAGTTACTTCCTAAGTCCGGTTCTCTTTCTATTTTTATAATCTCGCTTTTCACACTTAATTTTTAAGGCGTTCCAACAGTTTTTGTAGATGAAGTCATACGGGCTTCGTATATGGTTCGGTCAGTCTCCCTTATCTGGAGTCGAAGTCTTGGTTTCTGCCACAAATCGGAACCTTGACCTTTTAAGAATTTGCTGCAATTTTTGTTCACAACTTCTCAATTGGCTACAAGACTAAGATTATTACTTTAGGTTGCCGAAACTCTATGATTTTCTTGAAAGGACGGCCATAGAGAAATGAATTCTACGAAAAAGATTCGTATACATCGTATACCTACCCTTTGTTCGATGAGTTAAAAATTCTTCCCGACTGTCTTTTGATTTTACTGTTCTGTAAAGTTGTCTGTGTGTGTTTGATTTCTATCTGAAATCAACACGGAAACCTTTCGTAGTCAGTATATCCATTTGTCACTTCCCACAATTCTATTCCGACTTGTACAACAAGCTTCCTCAGGTCGACCTCTGTACCCGGGAATGTTTCTCAAACTTGTAAAGAATTGGCTTCTCAATTTTAATTTCGTTGGCATAGAATCCGCTATCCAATAGTCGTACATAGATAATGTCTGGTACAGCGAACAGACCCGCACAAAACAGCGACAACACCTCAACTAGTCAGCCCACAGAAATGTCGCCCACAGCTGCACACCCTAGCCTGCTCCTACCAATTGGCAAGACAAACAACATTTCTCGAAATAGCATCTCCTTGAATCCATCTAATTACTGCGAGAGCACTCTCGAAACTCCCGAGACCCTGCTCTTTTACACTTTTCATGTTAACTTCCAGCTTACAGGCCAAACGCATTTATTTCTTTTCGTGTAGCACCAAAACGCGAACAAATTTCCTCCGTGCCTGTATGCACTGCACAACATTACTCTACGTACAAACTTAACTTTCAACTTCCCGTTAGAATGTGTACGAAACAGCACACCAATTGGCAGAAAATGAAAACACAAAAAACAGAAAAAAAGGGAACCAACGAAAGAGGAGAGAAAATTTAATGGAGATAGACTCATAGATACGATAGTCACCTTGCAGTGTCTTCGGCTTTCAAAAAAACCGGTACTGGACGCCATCGCACACCTGCATAGAGGCAAAACGCAACATTGCATGGAATAGCGACCACTTCATCACCCATGGATCAGGAATTGCAATAAAATGCCAAAGACTGCGGCTGCGTCGATGGTAAAGATGATTATCATGAGATGGCAATAGCGAAACCTTCCAATGATCATCAACGGCCATAGATCGCAATGCACCGCATCGTCATCATCATCACGATGGTGATCATCACACTACTGACCTCAAAACCGAAGGTAAACGAATACTCCATGAATGGAGCCAAGATGACGAAGGAGAAGGGCCATTCGAGTGTAATAAACCACAGACGTTCAACGTGCCATTGCCTACTGTTGGTGGTTTATTAAACGAGTGCTGCTTTGGCTTTCTCGGTGGGACGCGTTCTTCATTGGTAGGCCGACATGATCGCGCCGCATAAACATTCCTTCGGCTGTTGGGGAATGAATACACCGAATGCACGACGAATTTTCCACAGATCGAACGAATTTGGACGGAGAAGTCGATAGGAGTTTGAAGTTTTGCATAGAAGCACGGGTAACGTTTCAAATTTCCAGTTCGAACATCAACTCTTTTGTTTTTTTTTTTTCTTCTGTTTTGTGAGTTGTTGCCATCAGAATGACGGCCCCCTGACACTCTTCATGTGCGCGATCTGTTTCAGAATGTCTTCGAGTCATTTGTCATCAACCAGAGAGATGATGGGTTGGAGAGCAAAAGGTATTTCTGTTGACTCAAGTGATTATCATGTTTTTTCAATGGTGGATGTTCTTTTTGTTTTTGTGGAACCCATTGAGTCTGCTGCGACTCGATGCTTATAATTGTTACTAATTATTGAATAATTTACTTGGGCAAAGTCGTGAGCAACTGCTAAAATTGATGATACATATTCACTTCGTGTGTGGCAAGTTATTGACCTTTTGGATTGCACTAATGGAGTGTAGGTTAGGTAGAGCGTAGAGTAAATTTTTCAGAGGAAAGTGATAGTTAGGTAAGGTGGGCGAGTCGGTTAAGCAACTTATTTTGTTCTCTTTTTCATCACTTTTAGAAACAGAGAGAGTGCAAGAAGAAAACTGTTGAAGGGGTTTTTACCGATTATATCAACCACTATAAGATGATGAAGAACAGTAAAATCTAGCAAAAATCTAGAGCCGCTCCTTGGAAAATTGAATAGGGTTGTGGAGGTTTTCGACAAAAGGTTAGAGGTTCCAGAGGGGAAGCATTAGTACCAGTATTGTCACTTCTACCACACTTTTTACTATATTTTTAACCGTCCCCATCCAGATTAGATTAGATTGTAGAGCGGGAGATCCTTCAAGGAGCTCTGGCACTGCGGCTTCTTAAAGGAGCCTATTGTTCCTTCCCTGGTAAATTCTTAGGGCCATCTTTTCACACCAGAAACCGTCAGGGAGACAAGGATCTTCTTTGGGTGTATATTCGCAAGAGATGCTGAATTAACGATTTCATCACCAATATATTTTTCCTGAGACGACAAAGGGCCGTACATTCTGTGATTATGTGAAGGCAGGATTCGGTCACTCTCGACACAAAGTCTACAGATGAGATCCGGTGAGATGCTAATGCGGTGAAGAAGTTTTCTCACGCGACCGTGGCCGCTGATTATTCCTGTTTAACTCTTTAATTATAGGATTCTCAGGTTGTTTTTATCCAGATTAATCAAGAAGAGTGATTTTCTGGAGGAGAATTTGGGGAACAATTTTCTGGTGCAATTCTACCCAGCTGTATTTTGCCAGATCTCGTTAGACTCTATACGAGATTGGTTCCTGATGTAGTTCCTGAAATGATTTTTGCTGACTCCGCAGAAGGGTTCAGGTCCGGTGAGTGGAGTGGTTGCTCCGATTTTAGCCAGTGAGTCAGTCGATTCGTTACCCTCAAATCGTTTATGGGCTTGAGTCCAGTGGAAGATGACTAGGTGTTTCTTAGAAAGTTCGTAGATGGTTGAGAATGTTTCTAAGACAAGTTTGGATTTGATGACAGATGAGCCAAGAGCTTTGAGAGCTGCTTGGCTATCTGAGAATATGAATATAGTTTTCGCACGTGTGTTAGAACTTAGATTTATTCTAGCGCAATGGTTGATTGCAAGGACTTCAGCCTGGAATATGGATAAGTGTTTCCCAAGGCTGACTGACAAATTCACCCTGTTTGACTCACCGTAGATCCCAGAGCCAATCCCTGATTCGATCTTAGAACCGTCTGTGTACCAGATGATGTCGAGTCGAGATGGATTAGGTTTATATTTTCCCCATTCTTCCCTAGGGGGGATGATTATGGAGAAGTTTTTATGGAAGATATATTTCGGTAGCATGTCATCAAGAGGCATGCTGAATGAGCTCAATGCTACCGAGTAAGGACAGATGACCACCCTGGTAGGTATAGGGGTCAAAGTTATTCGAATGGAACCCATCGCCATCCCCATCTAACACTGCATCCAAAAATTTGACTGTTGTTCAGCTATATCTCCTCTAAAATGTCTATACTTTCGCATCTTAATAAGCAAACTCAAGACAGACGCTTTTTAAACAGCAAACCAGGCAGGGCAAAGGTTCCTTCGCCGGCGAGTTCATCTGAGAATCGCAGGCGATAAAGGCACCGAACTCTACGACTTTAGCGCATATCGAGATGGCAATGTAGTTCTATGCTTTTGGGTTATAGTCATAGTCAAGCAATAAACGATCAATCTTACTGTGAAAATGCATGTAACTTTGTGTTTACAAAAATTTACATAGAAGTTGCAACTAAATTGGCAACATAATTACTTACTTACTTAGGTGACGCTACAGTTCGGTGTGAACCAGGGCCTCAACCAACAAGCCTCTCCAGTTAGCCCGGTCCTTAGCCAACTGCCTCCAGTTGCGCACTCCAAGTTGGTTGAGGTCGTTTTCTACTTGTGCGCGGGACCTGAGGCGAGGTCTTCCTCTACTGCGTTGACCCTCTGGATGAAAATCGAAGACTCTGCGGGCCGGAGCGTTGATGTCCAGTTTTTTGACTGACTAGGTCGATGTCGCTGTACAGCTCGTATAATTCGTCGTTGAATCATCTGCTCCAAGACCCGTCAAAACAAACGGGACCGAATATTTTACGATGAATTTTTCCCTCGAAACGACCAAGGATATCTTTGTCCACTTTGGAAATAGTCCATGCTTCAGATCCATACAACAGGACTGGGATGATGAGGGTCTTATATAGAGTCTCCTTAGTCTTTCGGTAGAGGGCCTTACTACACAGTTGTCTTCTCAGCCTAAAGAAACAGCGATTGGCAAGAGTTATTCTCCGTTTGATTTCTGATGAGATGTAACGCACAGTGACAGCCCGCTGTGTTAATTATGTCAATATCGTCCGCGTATACAAGTAAGTGTACAGACTTTTCCAAGGTCATACCTCGTATGTTGGCTTGTGAGTTTCGAACAATTCGTTCAAGTATGATGTTAAAAAAGTCACATGAGACAAGGCGCATCGCCTTGTCTAAATCCCTTTTTTGACATCAAAGGTGTCGGTTATGTCATTACCGACCTTGATGCAGCAGCGAGTGTTCTCCATCGTCATTCTGCACAATCGGACAAGCTTGGCAGGGATGCCAAAACTAGACATGGCTCTTTATAGCCCGTCTCTATAGATACTGTCATAGGCGGCTTTCAAATCGATGAATAGATGGTGAATATCGATGTGGACTTCTTGAGTTTTTTCCAGGATCTGCGTAAGTGTGAGAATTTAATTGACGGTGGACTTTCCTGGCCTACAACCGCACTGGTAGGGGCCAATCAGATTGTTGACGAAGGGTTTTAGGCGTTGACAAAATATTGCAGATGAAATCTTGTACGCGATGTTAAGGAGACTGATACTTTGTAGTTGTGGCAGTTGAGGCGGTCTCCTTTCTTGTGGATCGGGCAAACGATGCTGAGGTTCCATTCATCAGGTATACATTCATCTGACCAAATCTTAGAAATGAGCTGATGCATGCTCTCTACCAAGTCATCTCGAGCTGCTTTAAAAAGCTCGGCGGCTAGACCGTCAGGCCCAGCAGCCTTGTTGATTTTAAGCTTGGATATTGGTGTCTTCGCTTCATTTTGATCAGGTTGGCGGAAGTTATGGCCATCATCGTCTAAGTTGAATGATTCGTTCTGCCTGACAGGGGAATTTTGGTCTTCGTCGCCGTTATACAGTAGTTTTTCCATATTCTCAGCACCGACTGTGATTCTACTACAAGGTTTCCTTCCTTATCTCTACAGGTTTCTGTACGGGATTTGTCGCTCTGGCACGTTCTCTTAACCTTTTGGTAAAACTTTCGTACATTATTCCTGGAGTAGCATCTCTCAATTTCAAAAAATTGCCAACATACTCTTCCATATTGTGCTTACGAAAATGTATACCACAGACACACAAATTGAAATCAAATCATCATCAGGTAATGGAACAAACTTCACTGAACAAAATCTACAACTTCGGACAGCAGTTTATCAAATTCAACTATGACATTAATTCCACTTAACGAAAAACGGCAACAAACATCAAATTGCGGTCATAGGCAGCTACACGCTGTTTCAACTTCCTGCTTAAGACGAACTTCATTTTCTCACAAAAAAAAAAAAATCAAAAACAGCTCCATTAGAGCAGACATTATAACCTTAAATAAAAGTCGTAATAAAGCACTTAATTTATTATCCCCCTTCCGTTACAAATCACCAAATCTGTTCAAATACTTGCTCAACGTTATGATCCTCGTTCAATGCACGCTGTAGCCATCAACAGATTGTACTCTCTAATTAGGCAGAGTAATGACGCTGGCCCACCTAGAAGTCGCACAACAGCGTCTTAGCCATTCTTAAGCCCATAACAGCACCCACAGGTGATTGCCTTATGAAATACCTTTCTCTGCTTTACCACATTCATTGTGTTTGCCCGCCGCGAGTGCGCTGTGTGCTATGGATGTTATTGCCCTCAGCATGACGCAAGATCTTTAGAAGACTTTTCTAAAAGTATGTACATAGGTGCGCCACCTGGACGGATGCTAATTAATTCCGTAAAAATTAGAAAACGAGAATCAAAACGCATCGATTAACATTGTTTGATAGGAGAAAAAATGAGGTCACATCTGATAGTTGGTCGTATAACAAAAGAAGTAAACCGTCTGCGGAGAGGTTAGATTGCCTGATGATGGTCTTAGAAGAGCAGGCAAAAAATGGAAATGTTCCACCATTTCGAATATTCATTAGTGAAGTCAAGTCATCACACAGATGTGGGTCATTTGTACCCGGTTCTGGTCGGCGAAGATGTCGAATACGACTTGTTGATTTTATACCTCTGCAGAGTGTTTGTTAAAAGATTAATTATGTTAATAACTGTTCTGAGAGATTATACAAATGGGAACTGCGAATTGTTTGTGCAAACAAAATATTTAGACTCGACTTGGCGTCATTGGATCTATGATGTTGCTGATTATGGAACTGTGTCATTCAGTCTGGTGTGTTAATGCTTTGCACAATATCTTAGAAAAACTTTTTGCATAGTATGGTTAGGTTAGGTTAGTTTTGTGGGCTGGCAAGGAAAGATTCCGCGCCACACTCAGGTCAAATCTGACCCACTGTGATACCCGTAGGGGAAGAGGATTATCCCTTATCCGTGTTAACCTATTCTGTAAGCATTGTAATGAATTTAAATTACTTACTGCGTGTCGTTAACCATCTTGATGATTTTATGAAGTTCATAATTTTATCTAGTGCTAGATAGCTCGTTCAGGTTATGGAAGAAGTATCTTCCAAGGAATTTGTTCCTGGAGTGTTGAAGACCTGGACAGTGGCATAGGAAGTGGGTTGTGTCCTCTATAACTCCCTCGTCACCGCAGCTTCTGCAAAGTTCTTCCTCGGTCAGTTGCATTTTCTTCATGTGGTATCGCAGGGTGTTGTGTTCCGGTTAAGATACCTACAAGCGTAGAGAGACATCTCCGGTTATTCCGCATGATTCTCTCTGTTCTGGATTTGCAAAAAGATGGCCATAGCTTCCTTGTGTTAGCGCACGTATCCATGGATATCCATCTAGCGTTTGCCTTATCTGTGGCCTTTTTCCCTGCTTCAAGCTTTAGTGTACAGAGCGGGATACGCACAGAGAGGCACGTTTGTTCTAGAGCATTAGCCGAACCCTGTCGTGCTAGTTCATCCGCTTTCTCATTGCCTGGAATGCCTTCATGTCCAGGGACCCAACATACCTAGTGCTGTGTTCCAAGAGCTCTAAGCCCTTCGCGACAGCTCTGCACAAGCTTCGATTTTATTACTGGGGCAGTTAAGGCTTTTATAGCTGCCTGGCTGTCGATAAAGAAGGTGATACCTTCCGGAGGTATTACCTTTATCGCAGACTCACGGGCATCTCTTGTCACTGCCATGACTTCCTCTTGGAATACACTGCAGTGGTCTGGGAGGCGTAGTAATGTTGAGATGCCAAGCGTTTCAGAGTAGATGGGGTCAGGCATCGCCATTGCCGTTGTCCATTTTTGATCCGTCTGTGTACACAGATCCATCTCTCCATACTTCCCTGCTGGGGTAGGCTAGATAAGGGTCTTATGAATTCTAAATAAGGCGTGATATAATCCGTGTTAGGTACATTGCCAAGGTACTTCTGGAGGATCGTTGAGTGACCCTCTCCATACTCCATCGTGTTTCCAGTCTACTGATTAACTAATTCTCATGGCACTTATTGCTGCCACTGGTTGTACAATGAAATCTAGCGGAAGCAGGTTGAGGATAGCCTCAAATCCGTCGGTTGGAGTTGATCTTATCGTGCTGCTGACTAGTCTTTGCATTTCTGTAACAGCCTTTAGGTATGTACCCTTTTTCGTTGCTGGCCACACAAGACTGCCATAATGTCAGTATTGGTCTTACGATAGCTGTTTACAGCCAGAGTTTGATCTTCGAAGATGATCCCCACGTTTTCCCAAAGATTTTGCTGCAGGTGTAGAATGCTACTGTTGCGTTCTTAATTCTTTCGTCTATCTTTCGTCTATGTTCATTTTCCAATTTAGTTTCTTATCTAGTATTAGTCCCAGGCAGTGGTCCCAGACTTTGAAGACTGTTTTCCCCTTTTTTCCTCTTTTTCATTCAAAAAGTGCCAGAGCGTCAGAGATTCTGATGGGTGTACCGCCGACAGAAGGCATGAAATGCTGCGGGATTTTCCTTTTGTTAGTGAATAATACTAATTCAGTCTTCTGGGGATTGACTGATAGACCGCCTTTCCTGGTCAAACAGTCAAGGATGGAGAGGGCTCCATTTAATTGCTCGGCCTTAGCATGTATAGGACTTACAGGTGCAATAAGGACAACACCAATATGCACATTGGAGGTGATCCTGGGGATTTTACCGCTGGACTTATTTACTAAGAAAACAGCGGCCGTAACGGCACTTCGTTTGCATCGAGATCTCCCACAATGACACATTCGTGGTACCATCTATGGGAATCAGGAATCACAAAACTCGTATTGAGAACGGATAACTTCCAGAACAAAGGAGTGGTTAAATAGTGATTTTCACAGATGGATCCATGATGGATGGCGGAGCGGGTTCCGGTATCTATTCAGCAGAGCTAGAGCTAGCCCGTCACGTTAGCCTTAGGAAACACACTTCCGTATACCAGGCTGAGATGAATGCATTGCTGCATGCGTTGGACTACTTGCTTGAGAGTCAGGTGGAGGGAAGAAATATCCTTATAGCACTGGACAATCAGGCGGTGATCAGACGCATGGAACAGACAAACATCACAACATCATTGGCACTAGAATGTGTACTTAAGCTCAATAAGTGTTCATCTCTGAAGTAACACTGACTTGGGTACGAGGACACATAGGGATCGAAGGCAACGAAAAGGCGGACTCCCTTGCAAAACAGCGGTCAACTGAAAAGTAGCTGGGACCAGAAACATTCTCTTCAATTGGCAAAGGAATGGTAGAACAGCTGATTCACAAATGGATCACGGCAGAACACCTGAGATGGTGGTCAACCGTGGAACAATGTAGACAGGCTAAAATGGCAATTAAGTGACCGACCTGCTCCACTTTGGTGGTGGCTTTGTTAACAGGACATGGTAATTTCGGGTATCACTCATGGAAGATGGGCTTTAGAGAGGATGATACCTGTAAACTATGTCTGGAGGAATCTGAGACAAGCGGCACAGATACTGTGTCAATGTCCGGCATTGGCTGGCAAAAGAATGAAGACCCAGTTGATGAAGCAGATCTCCTATAAACAGATGCTAGTGTTAACACTAGGAATTGAGCCCATGGAAAAACTTTGGAGAAATCCAGAGAATCTCTCTGGGTAAGATTTATAGTGGTAGAGAGACGAAAAGAGATCCGACAATGTTGGTCTGATTCGAATATCTCTCGAAATCTATATATATACATCAAATATCCAGTGACATTTCTGACAAAGCAAACAAAAACAATAATAAATTGTACAAAATTGTATATTTTCCTCATTATTCTTGTTGTTTTTGATTAGCTATCGTTTTTTCAATTAAACCAATTTTCATTTGAAAATCGTTTGGTAACGTATGTCTTTTTTTTAATATTTACAAAATAAAATGTCGCTTCTTATTATTTATCTACAACATACCTCAGTTAAGTACTAAGTAAAAATAAAATATACGTTCTCTCCCTAAGTACATAATTTAACTTCATGTCTTTCAACTTCATAACAATTTATATTCAGGCACTTTTGATTCAAATCTTATTTGATAAGATTTAATAATAATAACAACAACAAAAAATGTTTAAATCAATTAAAATTCAATTTTAGACGACAGTTCTTCGTTTTTCTTTAATCGTAGGCTAGTTTCCGTTGCGTTGCTGTGAATAGATAAAGTTGAACACCTTCTTTGATCACGCGGTTCGGCAGGCATTTGCGTATATAACGGCATCGTGTAGGGTGGGGAATACTTCAAACGGACCCTCGCCCAGAGCTATGCTATGGACAATCGTATTGTAGACACGATCCGATGGGGATGCAATGAATAGTCTTGCTCCAAGTATGCGCATGTCTTTTTTGATGTCGCTCAGTGTTCGACAGCCGGCTATATCAACATGGGCAAGAGATGAAAAGTCCAAAATAAGGACACGGAATGAATTTAAGCCGCTGCTATCACCGTTGAGTGGGCTCGAGATGAGGGAAGCACGTCGAATTTTCTGACAGTCCACGTCGATGGCTTCGCACATGGCCTTCTTGTAAAAGTTTCTCGTTGCGAAATTCAATGATCCAGCATAGCGGAAGATTTTAGTTTCGGGCACTTCTACGGCGTTATTATGATGACGAATATCGACGTAGATACCGTCACTGCCAGCGATTGTTCCGAGAAGTGAACTGTACGGCTTCAGACCCTTCACGTAGAGTGTCATTAGGGAGACACAAATACCGATGAAGAGGCTGGAATGGAAATTCAATTAGATTGGCAGTAGATTGCATGTTGGACGATGAATATGAGGACTAAAGTAAACAAGGAGAGTGGCATCGAGGGGCTTATTAAACGCTTTAGTTAGAACAGACTGATTGTACAATTAAAGTCAAAAGAGGTGTAGGAAAAAAGATACATCACTACAAAGGGGAAAGGGTTGAAAACCCTTAGCGAATTGTGTCAAAACTAGTCCTGATCATAGTCTTCCCCTCTTTGGGAAGAACTTGTGCTCTGCAGTTCGCACAGCCAGCTACAGTACAACGCTAGCTTGGACTTATTCGATATCTCGTTTAGGCCCGTTTGCTGATACTACTCATAGCGATCTAAGTTCCACTTAAAATCTTATGTGACAGTTTATGACATGGAAAAAGTAGCCCATAAAGAATTCAAGTAGAATTTAAATCGCTATGTGCAGTATCAGCAAACGGGCTTTAGTGATTTACGGTCGTGATTAGCAAATTTAGAAATTATTATTTGTAGTTCAAGTGCTTTTATGGCTGCCCGATTGACACTGTCACGATGTTTGATTCTGATTGCGGTATCACATGTAGCAGCTCAGCCAGTTATATAATGCAGCGTCAATAGTTATATTTAGGACGCCTACGTAATTAAACGAAACACCTTTCAATTTGTTGACTAAAATTGGTGATCCCTCACGCTTTACAGACTGTACCGGTAAAAAAGTCCACAATCTTAATCTGAATGTTGAAGACGCCTTTTTATATCGACGTTAGGTTGAACAGGGAAATTGGTATAGCTGAATAGGTTAGCTGGAATCCGAATTGAACGGTTCACGTTTGGAAACGCGTCTTCGGAATGTTACGAAGTGGACAACATAAGTGGCATAGTGATGTGATGATGAATACAATTAAACACGGATCCACCCACTAACTCACCCAAGATCAATGTCGATGAAAACCACACACGTGAAGGTTAAAAACCACGTGAGCAGTTCCAGCTTTCCTTGCTGTGCAAACTTTTTCAGTTCTCGTGCCTGCATGAACATCGGCTTTAGTGCAACAATAATCACACCTGCCAAAACGCACTGGAATACAGAAAATTCACAACTTAACAAGCATCATCAACATCAAAAATCATATGTACTCACTTTAGGCAGAGTGCTGAAAAACGGGCCAATCCACAAAACTGTTGCCAACAGTATCATCGCCGAAACAAACGAAGCAATCTGTGTTTTGCCACCCGTTTGGTCTTGGATTACAGACCGTGATAGCGAACAAGCCATTGGAATGCACGAAAAGCATCCGCCGAAAATATTGCCCACGCTCAGGGCGAAAAGCTCCTGATTGGCGCGGACCTCATACGAATGCTTCTTGGCAAAAGTCAACCCCATTGACATCACAATGGAGTAACTAACAATAGCGATCGCTATCGAGTCGACAGCAACTATCGGCAACAGTTTTAGTGGCGGGAAAGTCGGCTGCGGCAAACCCAGTGGAATATTACCGAGCAACGGAACTCCATAGTTGCCATTCAAATCCATCCACTTGGAGACGAGTGTTCCACCAACAACAGCCATCAGTTCGGCAGGAATAGGGAAGCGGGTGCGTTTGGCCACCCACGGCTTTAGGAACTCATTCATGATGACCATGAACAACAGGACACATGAGCACACAGTTAGGGCTGCCACATTGGTTGAGGGTATTTCCTTACCCAAATCAATGAAAGTGTAGACGATCTTGAATGCACCTTTGTGACGAGTCACCGTCACTCCCAGCACATCTTTCAACTGGCTTGTGATCACATGAACCGCGGCTGCTGTTGTGAAGCCATTCACAAGTGGTTCACTGAGCAACGCCGAGAGGGTACCCAACCGCATCAGCGCCATAAGAAACTGCAGAAGGACAAATTTAGTTAATTTCACTTTGAACGGTTGAGCAAAACTCACATGAATGACTCCAGTCATTATGGCTGTCGCAGTGACAACCTCAAGCGGTGTGAATCCTTCTTGGCCTGGCTGCAGATCTTCGGTCGCATATGTCTGCACCACCTTGTGGGTCATGATACTGATAACAGCAAACGTGCCAATTGATATGTGTTTCGATGTGCCCAGGAACAGGTACACTAATACTGGAAATATAGCCATATATAGTCCATTGCTGGCTTTTACGCCAGCCAGAATGCCATACGCCATGCCATGCGGTATATTCATGATGGCCACTGTAATGCCAGCAATGATGTCCCCGATGAGATCGTGCCGCAGCGAATATTTCGGCAGCCAATGGAAGATTGGAAGAATGCCCGTAAACAAACTAAGGAAGTTCCAATTGCTCCAATATCTACGCATTCCAAAGAGAATGCTCTTATCGCGCGCTGTATAGCGCGTCTGTTTGATGACCGCCTCCTGGCTGAGAACATCGCGATGTATGTCTAGCTTCGGTTTACCTTTTGGCTTCTGGTCGAGGAAGGATTTGGTTAAAGCTTCGCTTCTTCATGCAACAAGAGTAAGAAAGAATTATAGTTTCAAATGGAACTGTACTCCAAGATGATTTATACATTGCCTACTCATTGTTTAAGTCTTTGGTCATGTTGTTCATCTCCACTTGATGGACATCTGATAGTTGGCGGGAATTGAACTGCCTTTGGCTGCTTGGTTGGGTGATCGATGGTGATTTATTACAGGACGAGCTGCTGCTACTAATGGAGGGGCCTTGTTGGATCTTCTTAAAGTGTTCTACAGCAAACTTGCGCACATGTTTGAAGTCGAATGGCGGAGGTTTCTGCGAAATAGAGAAAAGCATAAGCATTCTGTGAGTTCTAAAAATACAAGGACGCAAATTAAATGCGTCGACGTTAGCCCATAAGTCTACACTGAACTACACAATTTACTATTTTACATCTATTGGACGGTTTTCCGTTTCGTTGAGGGCAGATTTATGTTGCGCACATTTAGGCGCTTCCTATAATAGGCGTTTTTCTTTTTTAGTTCAGAGCTGAGCACTGAACTGAGCTCGAGCTATATGAGCGCGCTCTGAACTGAGCGTGCTCAGATCGTTCTGATGATTTTCTGTTTTTCCTGTTTTTCTTTTCTCTCAAATATGACTGGAAGTGTGAATGTATATGTGTAATCAGCATTTTACTCAGCCTGCTCAGTCAATTAATTCTGAGCACATAGAGCGCGCTCTGATCATGCTCTGAACGAAAAAAGAAACACAAATTCGAGCTCTGATGTATCTGAGCTAAAAAAGAAACACAAACTTTTTGTATAACAGTTCAGGTTGTGCTCTGAACTAAAAAAGAAAAACGCCTAATGTGTTTGAATGTGCTTCTGTAGCATAAATTTGCGCGCAAAGAAAGGAAAACAATCCCGCATACACCTACTCCGAGTCTACCACTGGCCTGCTACAATACATCGTTACTTCAAATTTATGAAGTATTTACCCGTAAATGGATTGTGGGTCTGTCCATCACGACTAGTATTCGCGAATAGAAGGATCGGTTGATGGCGTGAGCTGAGCTTTCTGGAGTAAAATTGAAAAGAATTACAAAAATGTCAGATAGGTACAAGTGCAGGTTTTAATACTCGTTGTCGCTAGATCAGTACTCATCAGACAATTTTCCCGAGCCCTATAAGAGAGGATGTCATTTAAATTTGTTATTAAAAAGTATGCGTCGTATGCACTTAAAATTTTAGAATAGGAAGTAGCAACTGGCCAAAGTTTTGGACTTTGAAACTGTAGGGAATTTTAGCGCACAGAATATTATCTAAACAAATACCGCCTCTAACAACAAAACAGACGAATGTGTGAAGATGAACTGACAGGGCTCTTGTACTACGTTCATCAGTGTTCTGTTGACCTGAGGGAAGCAATCGACGAGGAATATAATATATAGGTACCTAACCTATAAACTTAAGGCAAAAACATGATCAGTGGTACTTGCGTTACAGGCGATCGACAGACAGAAGGGTAGTCGTTACAGTTTTGATTTCAATGCAAGGAAAATTTAATTAACCTCTTTTACAAGAAAGAATACATTTCCGTGCCACAATTTCGATAAAATCGTCTGTTTCACAAATCAGTATTGATAACGCTGAACAAGGGTACAACAAAGCACAAGGTAGACCACCGATTGAGTATTACTCACTCGATTGAGTTGGCCAATCAGAGGAATACGATAGAATTTCTCTACAAAGACTTTTCGCGAAAACACTCGAAAACTTCATCGAAAACAGAAGTTTTCCCATACATATTTCAGTTTTCAATGAAAACAACACGAAAACGACTTCCAATCATTGCGTTGTTGAAACAAACACACCTTTTGCAACATTCAGCGGAGCAGCTGGCCGAACAGATGTCACAACTCACAACTTAAAATCATTTTCCACACTAAAGGACTATTCACATGAAAGCGAATTGCGAACTGTGCACACGCACAGTAGTAGTTTATGACACTTCATTCACATGGAAACTTTTTTTGGCCACAGATACCCGCGTATCAGTTTCATTTTTTTAAGGTTAAGTTCGAACGAATTTTTCATTCGTGGGTTTGTGGATTGCGACTGTTTTGTGTGGATTGTGAATAAAGTGTGACAGTTCGCGGCAAGAATTTTCAATTCGCGGGCAAATTGCTTAGATTGTAAATTTAGCTGTTTAAATCAATCGAGAGTCATGTTTTTTTTTAGACTAGATATTTGATTAATTAAACATAATGGTTTTGTGATAGAACAAGTACCAATTTTCAATTCATAAATACAGTTAAATTGATTGGTTCGCAATTCGCCTATTCGCAGTTCGCTCTCATGTGAATAGTCCTTATTTGATGAGCTAATATTATTTTTAAATACTCTGAATTAACTTTATTTGTAACCAAAATAGTTTACACAGAAGTTTGACAGCTGAGTGTTTCACAGCTGATTGAAACGTCAAACGAAAACTGGTTATTGTTCGGTGTGAATGCAATTTCGAGTTTTCGCTGCGGTCGGTGTGAAAAGGGTATTTCTTTGATACAGAAATGTATAGTTTACGAATTCACTCCCAGGTGGCATATTATATTTCTACAGCAAAACCAATCATCACCTAAAGTCAACCGGGGTTTTATAAAACCACCTCCTTTGTGCGACATATTTACGAAAAAAAAAAACTCAACAAACGCCCATCGTGACAATTTAATTATCTTCATGACAATAACACCCTCGCTAGTTTCACTGATGGCCGCACAATTCAATTTTGTTACCAAGTACCTATCTAATTAGATACTTAATTTAAGAGTAACACATTTTGACACTTTCCTGAAATGATTCACATAATTAAAGCCCTTGAAAAACTCACAACAAATTACAACGTCAATCGTATTCGACCTTCACAAAGAAAAAAAAAAAAACCTACAATAACACTTTCAGAGAAAATATTTTCAGTAAACTGTTGTCGATCCCAGAACGAATGAATGAACTATTGATTACGAGAACGAACCACGACAACGAGCAACTACTCACCCTGAACAACGACGACCGATTTCTGACTGAAAACAATAAACATTTTGGTTTGTGCTATTCCTACCCGTATCACTTTACAATATTGCTAAAAAAAAAAAAACTCTACAAACCCTTATCGCTAGCCAAGCCCAGCAATTGATTACTTCTTTTATTTTAACTAAAACTTGAAACTTTTGACGCAGGAAACAGATTGCCCAGTAAGATTTTCTTTATATCAGACAATTGTTTACAATCTATCATATTCTACTCATGGCTGACACCGTGACAGGGATGATTTAATTTTGCGATTGGATTTTGTTATCTTTCTGTCGGGCAGAAAAAAAACTATATATATATTACACAAAAGTGTGCACTTTTGCGATTTGTGTCAGCCTTTGACACGGAACTGGAAAAATACGCTACGATAATTATTGCTAAAATGTATTACGTCAGGGGAATGGCATTGGAGCATAGTAACAGTTGGAGGCAATTTAAAAAGAAAAACAAAGTGAAATGGAAGTTGTTCGTGATGTAAACAATTTCATTAAGAGTAGTATTTCAAACAGGGAAGGATTTATACTATCTTGAGATAAATGAGAGGTCAAGGGTCGAGTAGTCGAGTTAGTCAAATGGGTAATACCAGTTTCGCAGAAATTTAGCACAGCGAGACGTAGTTAAGTGTCTTCTCGGGGCTGTCCAAATGTGGTACTGCATTCGAGAACCTCTAACAGCATGTTTCCACTTATACCCTATTTACATCGAGCCGAAAATCGGGTTTTCACGAAAGCACTCGAAAACTTCATCGAAAACAGAAGTTTACCCATTCATACATATATATAAGTCGATTAAAGTCGTTTTTCACGAAACAAATACACCTTTTGCAATATTCAGCAAATTCAGCAGAACAGCTGACCGAATTAATGTCACAACTTACAATTTAAAATCATTTTCCACGCTTTATTGATGGGCTAATATTTATTTTAAATGCGCTGAATCAATTTTATTTGTAAATGAATGCGATCCAAATTCGAAGTAGTTTAAACAGAACTTTGACAGCTGAGTGTCTCACAGCTGAAACGTCAAACGAAAACTAGTTAGAGTTCGGTTTGAATGCATCGACGAGATTTCGACGAAAACGCGGTTTTCAGTGCGATGTGAATAGGCGGTTCATCTTCATAAGGGTTTTTTTCTATTAATACATTTGTTTTTTTTCAGTTTGGCAGCACTCTTTAGAGCGAATATCAATGTGACATGTCGTTTAAGTTTGTCATTTCGCCATACATAGTAAAGAAAGTCTACACTTCTCTACACGACTCCAGCTGCTCAAAGCCTCAAAGAACTAGTCGAAAATGTGGCTTTCAGAATTGTGAAATCTTGACAGCTTATGTCAACAACTTAATTAATGTCAAAATGAATGTCTATTCATATATATATGAATATTAATAATTCTTTTTCGCTAAATATTGTCAGAGGAAACTTGGTATAAGTCGAAATTGTAGAGCTGGTTCAATATGGAAGACCGATTTTAGCGCCACCTAGGTACGAAATAAGAGTTTTTTTTAATGTGGTATTCGATTGGACGCTCTCAGAGAAATTTTTCTGCTCTCAGAACAATTTTTATGTTCGTGTGGTCGATTAGACACAGGAAATTTGAGTTCTGAGAACGAATCTGATACCATATCGATGGATATCGTATACCACATAAGATTCGAGTTTCATTCTAACTTGTGGCGCATTTGTGCGAGCGGACATGAGCATAAACCAAAACGCTGATTTAGTAAGTACGGTTTTCGACTTCTTACGATCGGGGACTTCAAGTTAAATGAGGTCATCTCCCAATTGAGAACTTTACGTAATACGAAGTCTTAGTCTACTGCGTTGGCTGTCCAGCTTAAACTTTTCGGGCCACAGCCGAAAAAAGACTATTTCGCACTTTTCTAACCAGGTGAAGGTCGTAATACAGCTAATAGAGTTCGCTGTTAAATCGCCTTTGTCTCGCATCTGTCTTAAAAAGCTCGAGAGGTATACCGCACGGTTTCGAATTAAAGTCTTGTTAGACTTGTGTTTAGACGTTGCTAACTGAAATTAATTTTGGTCGGGTGGATGAAAGATTAGGCTTTCACAGTTCATAGTTCTGTCCGGCTGGCGAAATTAGTGACGTCTACTGTCAGACGTCGTATTTCCTCGTCGCCATCCCCAGTACCAACTGTAACAAATATTACTTGTGTTATGGGCTAAATAATCTTAACAAAATTAACCCCAGTCTTTTTTCTACGGAATTATACGAGTGAGTATATGTAAACGAAAACAATCCGTGGAAAATCTTTGTCATCAAATTACAAATAAACTTCAACATGCACACAAACGAAACACCTGACTGCTTATCCCTCTTGTATCTCTTATCGCTAATCTCTCAGTTGAAATATTTTATAATTTAAAATAAATATCAGTAAAGCAACAAATCGGCCTTAAATTGACCGATAATAAATCTCCACTTAGCCAATTTACAATGTGTACATTCAAATTGACGTCTATTTCGCATTCGTTTGCTAAAATCGTTTCTACTATGTTGCCAGCTGGTGGTGGTCACTTATCTCATACTTAGGTCCACACGTTAATGTATAGTGAACACAATATCTCGTGTTCAAATTGATTTTAAATTTTGCTTTTGTTATTTGTTTGCCCTATTTTTTGTTAAGCTTATCGATTGTCCTTAAAACTAGCAATGACACAACACGAGATAAGATAAAATGTACTTCTACTTATGCACAGATAAATGTGTTTTTCTCTCCGACAAAATAATTGTCGTTGAAACTAATTCGACTGATGATTTGAGATCATTTCGATTTATTGAAATATACGCACTTGTGGTTTTCGATCCAACATTTTCGTTATATTTTGTACAACAATTTAACTTCAGTCGATCTGGACAAGTGTGCCTATAAATATGAATTAAATTTCTTACTGAGGAGAAAATTAAGTATTTTATAAAAGACATCAGGTAGCATTATAGTTATCTGTGATTTTGAGGTTATAAATCCAAATAGTCTTAGCACGGATTAGAGGCGTAACGAAACTGTGATATTATCTCTCTAGAGATGCGCAAATATTATCAAGTGAAGAAACGTGTGAATTGCCAGAAATAGGAGTAAGTTGTAGACTACTGTTTAGATAGGTTCAGTTTTTATTATTAGAAATTCCGTACGACCTTTATAATGGAGAGATAGAAATTTGTGCTTCAGAAACTGAAGAAACATTCTGAGCTGTCATTTTACCACTAGTAGTAGGTACCTTTAGAAAATATCACGTCATTCTGCTTCCATACGCTGTCACGGTACGATGAGATTATTCCAATTCGGTTTGACACACGAATTTTGACACGCATTCGATTCAAGTGGATTTTTATAACATATGCCACTCGATCACACCACTTGCTGCCTTTTAACAAAATGGAGACTTAACTGTCAAAAACCGTCAAACAAATTTTCGTCCTACAGTTTTACAATTTATTTCACTAATGTGGTTTTCCATTGGGACCACCAGAAATCTTTTTCAGATCTCAGATTTTACTGTGCTCATGGAACGCGCAACGAGATTGATCTGCTTTTGTAAATGGATTAGTGCGTTAATTGACAACAATATCAGCTGTTCAAATGGCATTCGTTTTTGGCTAAATCAGAAATGGATATCGCCCTCAAAAGTGTTTTCCTTCTTGTAGATACAAATGAAGTATTATTGGTGGTTTGTAGTCTTCAGATGACGAGGGAGATAATGAAGATAATATTTCCTCCGAAATCGTATCCATAGCTATTTATGTATTTTGTTATTTTGGTTTTCACGAAACTTTGCGCATTTGCCTCGAAATGAAACTTCTTAAACTGACGTTAAACAGCTGTACAAAGTATATTGGTATGCGTAAATCTGAAAAAATATCGAGATCTGCGAAAAGTGATCCGAATCGAAAAAAAGATTGATTTTTCGTCCCAATGGAACGCAAAAAGTGATTTAGATCAAAAAAAATATTGATTTTTTGTCCCAATGGAAAACCACATAAGTCTATTTTCTAACTGAAACCACGTCTGTCAAATTTTAAACGTTAAGTAAACAACGCTTATGTCGTTTTCCATTGTGCAAAAAGAAGCGTCTGGGAGAGTTTAGATCCAGAATCGAAATATTCGCTTCTGAAACCATTCCATTGGGACAAAAAATACTCTTTTGGTGATTCTGAGAAGAGAATTTCGCTTTTCGATTTGAAGTCAGAATTCACTCAAGAAGCACTCGCACAGCTGCCGTAAAATATTTTTTTTGACATTTCACCAATACTTTTGTGGATTCAATCAGAAGCAATTTTCTTGTTCCATTGGATTACAGAATGAGTGGATTCCCGAGTAAAACCAATGAAAAACGACATTACAGTTAGATTAATAAGTCAGACTGCTGGCAGTTAGTAAATTAGAGACACAAACTTCCTCTAAAGCAAACTTACAATACGAGTACTTAAAAATGTATTCAGTACGTTTGCGCTTGTCATGTTTGTACATAAATCCATTGACAGATTATACATCGGGAATTTTATACATCATGTCCAGAAACAGTTTTTTCTTCTTTACCTAACTCTAGAGTTTGGTTTTGAGCTCTACTTCTGTTTTCGTCGTTTAAATTAAAGGTCTTGCGAGTTCTGGTCTCAAAATGGCGCTTAAGCGCTGATAGAATGTTTCCCGTGTGTAATAAACCAAGCAATCAACCCGATTCAGAGGTACTTTCAGACCAAAACGCGAATAAATCTGTTAACCTTAAATGAAATGAGAGCGAAAAAAGACGCAAAAGTGTACGTGGTTGCACTTGGAGCTAGTTCGAGACTCGCTCGCGTAAGCTGTACCAAATTCCAAATGTGTCCAAAACAAATCTATTTTAAACTGTATTGGAAATTCACTGTGTCTATTTAATGGAAATCATTCTTCTGTTCTATCATTTATGGAATTCTTTGTTTTTACTCCTTTTTATAACCTCAATCTGGTTTTCGCGAAAACACTCGAAAACTTCATCGAAAACAGAAGTTTTCCCATATACATATTTCAGTTGTCAAAACGAGTCGTTTAAGTCGTTTTCCACGAAAACACCACGAAAACGACTTCCAATCGTTGCGTTATTGAAACAAACACACCTTTTGCAACATTCAGCAGAGCAGCTGACCGAACCAATGTCACGACTGACAACTTAAAATCATTTTCCATGCTAATTGATGGGCCAATATTATTTTTAAATGCTCTGAATCAATTTTATTTGTTATAATAATGCGATCGAAATTGGTAAACAAAACAGTTTACACAAAAGTTGCACGACTGGTATCTCACAGCTAATTGAAACGTCAAACGAAAACTAGTTATTGTTCGGTGTGAATGAAATTTCGAGTTTTCGACGAAAACACGGTTTTCGCTGCGGTGTAAAAAAGGTATAAGGCTAACCACTGAGCAAAGCAAATGCGAAATGAGTTCTTGTATAAATTTAAGACCGCAGTGTTCACAGATTGTGGGAATATTTCCTACTTTCGAAATGGGATATGGGAAACCTTTCCAACTTAGGGTTTTTTTTTTCCACTGCGCCACCTCTCGCGAACGTCTGACAAACATCCGAGAGTATAAATGTCTTGAAAGAGCTTCTCAATTAGCCGTTTGGAGTCGGCATAAAATTGCACATCCCTTCCATTCGTTCCAAAAATGAAAAACTCACACAAAACGAATGGCCTCCGGACCTGTTGCGCCAACTATTTTTTTATTTTATTTGAGTACTATATAATCCATCTAATGAGTCAGTAAAATAATTAATTAACACTTTTGAATATTAACCACATACCATTGTGAAGCCGAAAGATTGTTTTTTGAATGATTCAACATGTTATTTTTTATAAGGACTACTTAAAATGTTTCCAAAAATAAAGCTTAGTTCTTTGGATGTCATAAATTGATGTTAATCAGTTGTGTACACATGATGAACACACTCCTAATGGGTATTCGACGAAAATTTCTTAAGAAAACCACGTTTTAAACATGAGCGCGTATTATTGGTATGAACTTTTTTGAAGCTTGCTAATTTTTTGTACATTTGGATTATGCATAAATCGCATGTTTTTAGTCGTTGCTTCTAGAAATAAACTGTAGAAGAAGTGGGGGATTTTTTTCTCAAGACTCAGAAACAAGCATGTTTCATAGGCTGGAACTATTTTTTTTTTTTACCGCGAGTTAAGATAGCGAAACGCAAAAGCAGTGTACACACAAGTTAGGAGTCATCACGGCAGACAATTTACGTAAATAGCTAGAGGCAGTATGTCATGGATTGGAGTGACTTAGACAAAGATTCTGTTTTGGTCGGCACCTAGGAACTAGGACGTATAAATCTATTCAAGCCGAATACATATGTCACGAAAAAATATTATTGAGTTCGAAAATCAACCACAGAATTTCCCAAAGTGACTTTTTATTTCGACAGTGGAACCTTTGAAATAAAATTCAAGCAGCATTTAAAACCACAGTGTCGGAAAAATTACGTCACCATGTCACCAAACAAATATTCCACATACGCCCTGTGTACCACGAAATACCCATTGGATATGTTCAACAAGATCTAGGTCATTTATAAAAATAGGTCTATAGGAAATGAGCTTTATCAGAAATTGTCGTAACCCACGTAACTATTTTCGTATGTGATGAAGCAATAAAAGCACAATGAAAATGTCCCGCGAGACTAAATTTTTGTGTAATTCTCTTGCTCCGAACCAGATTAATTCAATTAACGCTCAACGACCCAATTATTACTAAATCACAAACATCCAAAGGAGTTAAAATGGGAAATTTCCAGCGATGCCATTCGGACAAGGAATAAAACGTTGACAAATGTTATACACCACTCTGTTCGATGTTCAAGAATAAATTGATTTCTTAAAATCACCAAGATGAATAAATGATTGACTTGTTGTTAAAAAACAAATACACCTGCCTTCGCTCTGTCATGCAAACAAAACTTTGTGTTGGACATTGAATGTAGGTACTCGTAATTGTCATATTACGCGTGTAATCACAAAACAATGGATCATGGGGCTGTCATCGTATGCGGATCGTATGCACGCACAAGGTAATTACTGGTTACACCAATTTGTGGAGCTGTGCATGGGAAAAACTATAAACTGTCATTAACTGGTACTGGATTCAAATTGAGTTTTATTAATTGAACAGGGTATAGGTACTTAAAATGAATTATTGGGTTATCATTATAAACAAATTATTAGAAGATGATTTCTAAATTATGTCTAGTACAATGACATTTGCATTTTAGGTGCGACCCCCTGTGCATCAGTGCCACCTGGGGGTCAATTTTGGTTCTGTGAAAAGTGAAACGAAAGTGTTTTCACCGTTTTCACCCTTCCACCGCGATTTCGATTCTCGTTCTATGAAAAGGTGAAACCAAACGTCAAAATTGTTCATTATGAATAATTTCTTTTCACGGCCCCATTGCCCATTTGCAAGTGGATGTTTTTAGTGAGAATTTGAAAATTGAGAACACTCTTTCATACAACACAGGGTGCGGTATTGAATTCACCACGATATTTTCACTTATTCAACGAGAATCGCACTTTAGTACAAAACAAAGTGAATCGAAAAAAATGAAAGCAACGCGTGCAAGCGAATGTGAAAACGATTTATTCGATTCACTCTTTCACAGAACGAGAATTGACCCCCAGGTGGCACTGATTCAACTGTGAAGCTGTCAAGTTTAGCGCGCTAAAATAACTAATGCGAGAAACAGATTAACACAGCGACATCAACAGCGACTTTGACAGCAACAGCAACAGCGAATTTAGGATTAGCTCTAACGTCGATGTTGCTATGCTAATGTGCTCAAAGTAATTAAAATACAGTGGTTCTAAAAAGCGCGCGGTGGGTGTCAAAGTTGGTGTTGATCTCGCTGTGGCTGAACCAAAAGTCATTATTTTTATTGCTTTTGGGTTCTAGGTTATGTCACATTTATATAGGCAACAAAAAAAGTCTATTTTCAGTTTTATTGGCTATGAGATCATCTGGGGACATTGTGTCGGGGATGACCAGTTCGCTTTTGGCGATTTGGGGCACATTAAAGTATGCGTATGCAAAAGTTGATAAATAAAAGAAAATTACCGTATCAATTCAGAGAAAATAAAGGCCTTATTCGAAACTTTGATAGCATAATCTTCTTCGAGCTATGAGTTACATTTTTCTTTGTAATGCAAGGTTAACGGTGAGGACAGGGCACGAAGTTATAAAAGCTTCTTGGTAAGAGAACCAACAATAAAGCCCATCAAATATAGCAGCTGGTTGGGAAACGATTGCGTCAGGACAGGGAAACCAGCGCTATAAAGACAGCACCATGGCACATTACAGTCGCAGGCTCGTACAAAAACGTGTGACAAATAAAATCGAATGCAAGGAAATGCCTAGACCCTAGAAAACCCGTTGGTGAAGGACATATAATTTTCTACATTCGGTTGTAATTTTCTTTTTTCTGGTTTTCTTGGCATAGACTTACCAAGAATGAAGAAAAGCATGCGAATGACGTTATTTTTTTGTACTGTAATTCTTTCACAGGCGCTTTACATTTTCTTAGGTTATGTTAGGTTAAAAGGAAATTGCGCAGTATCTCTGATTGGGTTTTAGGATCACCGAGCTTAGGTGCTTTATGATCTTAGTCTTTTTTCTAGATTTTGATACCTTCTGCAGAAGATTTGTGAGTTAATACCAGGTCCTGTTTCCATTGTTCTTATGTCACAATGACCTGTCAGATCACCCGTTAAAATACGTGTTTTTAGTAGCCATTTTCAGAATGAAGATTCAGTTTGTCATGCGAGATATAACACAGGTGTCTTTTTGACATTTTCTCGACATCTTTCGCAAAATAAGAAACAACTAGGTACGTCACAGAATAAATTCTTATTCACTTCTTTATCGACAATCTGTCAAATTTTACAACAAAAACAAGGTTTTGCATTTATTTGGTTGTTGTCTTTGATATCTAGAACATGTTGTCTATTTCCGGTTGATAATCTTCTTTTCTTTTTTTTTAATCTCTGTAAAAGACTGTAATGCTACGTTTCCACCGAAAATTAACTAAGAGATTTAGAAAATGTTCCGTAAATCCCGCATAAATCTCGGGATTTATCATACAAAAGTTAATCTCATAACAGGGAGATTAGAAATAAATCAACCAGGTTTGCATGTAGAGTCCGATTTGTGAGCACACATTCCACAGCTCGAGATGTCAAAAATACAAAGCAAACAGCTGCATTTGGTAGAAACTATCTCGTGAGACGTCAACCTCTCTTGAATGGACAGAGCCAGAGAGAATACATCAAGTTAATCTTCTTTTATTGGATGGAAACACTTCAGGATTAATTTTAAACCGCTTGTACTTAATCTCGGGACTTAAGTCCGGTGGAAACGTAGCATTACATTAAAAGTTCGATTCCATTTCGATTGCCAAGTTTCTGTGACACTGACTGCTGCTATAAAAAGTTCAACATTGGGGACGTTCGGATACCTAGTTTATGTCAAACTTCAACAAGATTTGTCTAGACTAAGGTCACGAACGCCTTGACTAGTCAACTTTAATAGTTTTTAAATTCACCCGGTTTAGTTTGAATTTTGACACTTGGAAATGTCAACTGAGTATGAACTATGAAGGCAAAATTTTCTTGACTAGATTTCTCGGCTACCCCTCCATAAACGTCAATTGAGAAAAATATTCACGTTGTTCAGCTGTAAGGCTAGTGAACTAGAATTCCGAACGCCCCCATTATCTCTGTCCAAGTCGTGCGTCATGCTATGAAGAAAAATGTTTGATTTATATAACAAAGCGCTAATCAAACTATTTTCGTTCCAGACATACACCAGAAGTTTAGATAATTTTCCACAGTCTAATCAAGAAATTCAATTTTGAGTTATTACCATCTAATCTCGACGTAACGACCATCTAAACAGATAACTCGTTGATTTGCTGAAATTTTATTATCGTTATTATTCAGCACATAGGCGTTGTCTGTCAATACATGTTTGCTCTTCCTCGAGAGACAAATCGCTTAAAGCAGTTAAATTGGCTAGCGTCTATGTCTAGGCCTATTTGATCAGAGGCCAGATAACGATTCGTGTAAACTCATTACCGTACCGAATGCAAATAAACAAACACAAACCAAATCAGAGTCACGATTGTTTTCATGTGAAATTGACAATTTCCGAAAGCCATTTATGCACATCCCGCCACGAGCAGACTTCGCAACTAGTTGACAACCAATATAATTATAATTATCCGCACTGTAGACACGACAATGTATAGATACTGAATCAACGGCTTGTTTGTCAAATACATGAGTTCGTTCAACCCAGGCCCGCGATGGTGTTCACTATCTGAAACAATATTGGGCTTGCATTTATACACAGTTTTATTAATTTGTCATATATGTACGCTAAGCGATCAAATGATTTGAACTGGATTTCCAATTGCGTGCGCAAAGCACGCGCTTGTATTGTGTCTGATTAGCAGCCTACGATCAGCGTCATCATCGGGATGCGTAGTCTTTGTTTCAATTGACGCTGTACCAGTGCAGCAATGGAATGGAAATTTTCCCATAGGTCGACCTTTTGGCTGTGGGACTGATTGCGTAAGTGGTTGAGTTGTGCGATGAAATTAGGATCAAGTGCTGGCGAAAATACCACATCAGACACATTCAATCAATAGTTTTCACAAGAACACGTACTATTGGTTAAGTGCGAAGAAACCAGTTTATTGGGGGAATTTTGCTCTTGCTAGGGGATTCCATTGTCGATGGTACGTCCGCCGAAAAAAAAACACCTGTCGGCAAGTGGTTGTTGATTTTGACACGTTTTGCACGGACTTTTTTTAAATATTACGTTGCAAAACAAGCATGGATGATCAAATCTTCCGATCTACCGTTGTGGGGTGGTTGCTCGCTTAATGTGGTTGAAGAGACGTCAAGTATGAAGGGTAAGTACAATGGACACTTCATTTGATCCGTCTTTGCGACTGCGATTAAAAGATATATGTACGTCGCGAGCTATTCGCTCTTGCGAGTCGGTGAGTCGATTTATTAGCAGTTAGGTTAGGTAAGGTTACGTTGAATGGGATTGTGAGATCGTCACAAAATACCAGGCACCAAATCGGGCCCATCGCCATCCCCAGGAAACCATTACGGTTAAAAACCTTAATAAAATCGCCCAAACAATTAATTTCCCTACAGAATTTGGTTATGGTCCCAGTATTATTTGAGGAACCAACCTCCTCTAAGTTATTAAAGAAGTACTTGCCTAGGTGCTTCCTTCTACTCCGAGCAATTGCTTGACACTCGCATAGAAGGTGGGAGATGTCTTCCGTAACTTGTAGGTCCTCACGGTACCTCCATTTATCCGTATAAGCTAAGCTTTCCACCAGACAAGAGCCCCATATGTAATTATGGGCCTTACTACCATTATATGTATAGCCAATACAACATTGAAGGCCTCATGCCCCATTTCTTACCTGCTGTCCTCTTGCAAATGAAGAGAGCATTGTGAGCCTTGCGGACTCTTTCCTGGACGTTAAGTTCCCAATTTAGTTTCCTGTCTAATATCGTACCAAGTTATTTTGCGCTTTCAGAAAGAGCAAGTTCCACTCCTTGAAGCTTGAAGAGCCTTATCTTGTATTTTGTACTAACGTGGATTTATTCGACACTGAAGAGAAGCCAGAGTGTACTAAATAGTACTAGTTCTGTTTTCTCCGGGTTGACTCTTAGTCCACACCCTTCAGCCCATATTCTGCGCCTATTGAGGGCTGTTTCAATAAGTTCACTAATCGTGCTTAGGAATTTTCTTTGAACAATGATAACTACGTCATCCGCATAAGCGATGACTCTGAATCCTGCATTGTTTTGTTCCTTAAGTATCTTATCTCTGACCAACACCCAGAGAAGGGGAGAGATGACCCCTCCTCGGGGGGTACCTACCTCTAGTAAAAGATTTTCTTATAGAACTTTCTCCGAGAGTGGAATTAATATTTCTCGTCGAGAGCATTACGCATATCCAACTGGTAATGCGTGGCTCGACATTTATATTTTCCAAGGCGCTTTTGATTGCATCTCTCCTGACGTTATTAAAAGCCCCCTCAATATCCGAAAAGTCATCTAGTGCAAATTCTTTCTGGTGAAGTCTGCCTTCTACTTTGCCTACTACTTCGTGTAGAGACGTCTCTACTGATTTGACTTTTAAATATGCATGCTGAGCATTACTAAGGTTCCTTTGTAACACTTGCTTCTTATAAGAGTGTCAATAAGCCTTTCAAGTGTCTTGAGCAGAAATGACGACAGACTGATAGGTCTGAAGTCTTTCGCTGAAGTATGGCTTGGTTTACCCGCCTTAGGGATAAATACCACTCGTACTTCTCTCCATACTCCAGGTTCATAGCCTAATCGCAGGCAGTGTATGAAAATATTTCCTATCATATTCGTAACTGTGCCTGGAGCCCTTTGAAGCATAGCCGGCAGAATGCCATCAGCGCCAGGTGCTTTGAACAGAGCGAAGGACTTGATGGTCCAACGCAGTTTCTTCCCAGTAACGATATTATCAAACCTTTCATCTATTCGTGCGCTAATGTAAGGTCGATAAGGTACCGAAGCCATTGGTGTACTAAAAAAATAAATAGTTGGCGCAACAGGTCCGGAGAGACCCTAGGCCTAGCTTCTCACAACCATTCGTTTTGTGTGAGTTTCTCATTTTTGGAACGAATGGAAGGGATCTACAATTTTATGCCGACTCCAAACGGCTAATTGAGAAGCTCTTTCAAGACATTTATACTCTCGGATGTTTGTCAGACGTTCGCGAGAGGTAGCGCAGGGGAAAAAAACCCTAAGTCGGAATTGGGTTTTTGCGGGATTTTGCCATTGGTGTACTACTTCCTGGAAAATGAGCTTCAACTAGTGATTCCAGAACCCCTCCTCGCTGCTTTCAGCCCACGAACCGTCTGATTTCTTAATGAAGCTACGGACGGCCGCGTCCTTGGCTAGCATTTTACGGAGTCTTGAAGCCTCGCTAGTGTCTGCGATCGCTTCACAGAAGCGCCTCCACGATTTCCTCTTAGATTGCCTGATCAAGTATTTAAACTCTTTCTTGCTCTCTATGTACAGATCCCATGTAATGTCGTTCCCTACATATTATTAGCAGTTACTAACCAGACACTGCTACATTGAAAACATGACTGGCCTTTAGCCAGTTCCCACAACAAACAATATACGAAACATGATACAAACCATGAACCATGTCAAGACAGCCCTGACCCTGACAAACTCACTCACGATTTATTACAAACATTAGAATAGCATTTCTTCATGATCAAGGTTTTCCACCCCACGTTCGAATAAAAAAAAAATGGCTGGTGTTTGAGTACCCACCAGATTAATTTTCAAAATTATCAACTTGGACAATGTTCGAACAAAGGAAAGTTTGGACTTTGATCTATATGTAGTGTCCGGACAAAGAAACAAACTATTATTTACTTGAATAAAACAAAGGATTTCCGATTAACGTTATAAATGTGTCGCTTTATTGGCTGCTGTACTTGAAGTGTCTCTTTCTTGGTTATGTCTTATGTGTTTTTCTAGGTTTGACATTCTATGTTTTTGACATTTGTGTTTAAATGTTATTATTGACTTGTTACTAACAATTTATGTGTTTACATGTTATATTAAAATTATAGCAACATAAATTCAAATTAGATATTTGACACCAAACATAGCTATTTGTAGCGCCGAACATTCTCCCCGCCTGTGAACGGAGTTCGCAAATTGGTTCATAAGGCCCCTCAAGTCGTTCCTGGTTTATTATTGTGTCGACACCTTAACCTCTTGCCTTGGAAACGGAACATGGAAATAGAAACAATATCATTAATTTGTACAATACAAGGGAGACGAAACATTTGACTTCACATATAACATATAAAGAGCAAATATATTGACCCTATGATATGCTCTTCGATTGGTCTCTGTGCATTGCGCTAACACCAACTCAAAGTTGCCAAAATTTGGAGAGATGACTGTCTAGCTGGGCTTCTCTTACATCCCGAGTTGTTTACAAGAACTGCTGTGCTGTACGCTCTTGCTCCCATTGATGGCGATTTCTTACGACATCGATTAGTGTAGGTAGCCATTCTTATTAATCGTAATACAACAAGTGTAGCAAGTGCAGTGGAGATCAATGAATGGTTGCTGTGTTGTTCTCGTCGCGTGTTTTTTTTTTTTTTTTTTGTTTCGTTTTATCGGTAATCGGTTAATTATTAGTGGTGTTCGTGGTTATTAGTTTAAAGAAAGATCGATAATTAGGTATTTGTTCTTTGTTTTGAGTTCAGTAAAAAAAAAATTCATGCGTTTGAATAAAATCAAACTAAGTGTTGTGTGTGTTGTTGATGCAGTCGTTGCAGGTTGCAGATCGTCACGGTACTTTAGGTGAGTTATTTTTTTGTTAATTTTGTTTGCGTTAGCTTATACAGTTTGATTTTGATATAAAGGTAATTAAAGTGCCGGTTCTTTTACGCGATCGATCAGGTTTGTGTGTGTGTGTGAAAGCTTCTTTGCGGAAAGTTTTTTTTTTTTTGTTTATTTATTTTGTTAGTGTGCATGTAGAAAAATACGAGCGAATATGAATACGCGTCGAATTCAGTATTTTTGTTTGTTTTGTAATTCCGATTACGGTAACGGATAATTTTATTTAATGTGTTGTATTATATTGGACTGTTGTTCAAGTTAAATAATAGTGCATGATATTGTTAATTTCATATTTGTGTTTTAAATATGTTGTGTTGTGTAATTTAGTATTTCAATTTCAATTTGCATGTTTTGTGTTTTAGATTCGTAGTTTAGTTTATAATGTGGTTCAATAAAAATATTTGTGTTTTATATGATAGTGTTGTCTTCATTGGTGTTGTTTGTAGGCAGGTAGCATATTTTGGCTATTGGTCGTTTCATTGTTCCTGATTTTGTTTTTATTGTTACTACGCGTACCAAGTTGTCTGATCCGGGATGTGTTTCCATGATTCGAGCGAGTGTCCATTGTGACGGCGGTAGTCGTTCATCCTTTACGAGGACAAGATCTCCCTTTTTCGGCTCGGTTTCTCGTCGGGTCCACTTCGGGCGTTGTTGTAGGCGTGAAAGGTATTCTCCGCTCCATTTCCGCCAAAACGAATCTACGTAGGTTTGTATGCGCTTCCATCGCTCCAGATATGTGACGTTGGTGAATGATATGTCGCCTTGAGGTATCATTTGGAGTGGTTCGCCGATTAAAAAATGTGCTGGGGTGATGACGTCCAAATCATCTGGGTTATCGGAAAGAGGACAGAGAGGTCTAGAATTCAAACAAGCTTCTATCTGTGTAAGAAGTGTGCAGAGTTCTTCAAAGGTGAGCCTCTCATCTCTTACCACTCGCTTCAAATGGTGCTTAACCGATTTCACCCCTGCTTCCCACAGTCCTCCGAAGTGAGGGGAAGCAGGGGGAATGAAGTTCCATTTTGTACCCTGATTTGATAAGTTGCTGGCAATTTCTTCCCAGTCGTGTCTAGCGTCCTTCATCATACGGTTTAGTTCTGCGTTAGCTCCAACAAAATTCGTACCGCAGTCGCTATACACTTTGGAACATAAACCTCGTCGTGCAGTGAAGCGCCTGAACGCAGCTAGAAAACCTTGTGTCGTTAAATCTGACACTGCTTCTAAGTGAATGGCCTTTGTAGAAAGGCAAATAAAAATCGCGAAGTACCCCTTGAAACACTTGGCCCCACGTCCCTTCCATGTTTTTACTTCGATAGGTCCAGCGTAGTCGATTCCAGTGTTTTTAAAGGGTCTTGCTATTTGCACTCGAGCTGCTGGTAGGCTCCCCATCAGCTGTTTCATGTTTTGTGCCTTTTGTCGGAAGCAATAAACGCAGTGATGTATAAGTTTCTTAACTGTTCTTTTAATATTGAAAATCCAATAGGCGGTGCGAATATATGCTACTGTTTGTTGTATACCACCATGTTTGGTTTGTTCGTGTGCATAGCGTATCAATAATGTCGTAAAATGGTGATTAGGTTTTAAAATAGCTGGGTGTTTTTGGTTGTACGGTAAGAGAGAGTTTTGTAGACGTCCTCCCACGCGTATAATCCCATTTCCGTCCGCAAATGCATTGAGTGTCTTCAAGTTTTTGGGAATTGTATGATGTTCAAACTCTTGCAATTCCGTCGGAAACATTTGCCTTTGTACCGATTTTATGGCCTGGCACGTGGCGGCGTGTAGTTCTTCGGGTTCGAGTGCTCCTACCATTCTTAAACATACAGGTTTTTTGGCGTTCTTAAACAGACGCTGGCAATATGCTAAAATTCGAACTATCTTCAGCAGTTTCGAAAACTTGTGTATGACGATAATTACATCGTCATCCGATTCGTTGGGTTTGGTCGTTACACAATGGGCCTTGACCGCACGTTTCTCTTCTTCTGTTGCGTTATTTGTTGGTTGATGCGGGGTTTCAAATATCCACTGATGCCTAAGGAATAGGGGACCCTTCCACCATAACTCTTGAGCTCCCAGTAGTGAAGGAGATATTCCTCGTGAAGCTAAATCAGCGGGGTTCTCCTCGGTTGGAATGTGTCTCCAGACGTTACAGTTTGTGAGACGTTGGATCTCTGCAACGCGATTGCTGACAAATGTTGTCCATTTCGAAGGGGCTGCGCGGATCCACGCTAAGGTAATCGTTGAATCTGACCACGCATATATCTTTGCAGATGACAAGCCGAGTGTCTCAATAGTATAGTTGAGAATGGTCGCTAAGATGAGAGCTCCACAAAGCTCCAGTCGTGGAAGGCTGATGGTTTTCAGTGGAGCCACTTTTGTCTTTGATATCAACAAATGCATATGTGTCGTGTCCTGACTGTCCAAAACCCGTATGTAGACAGCTGCGCCATAAGCCTTTGTAGAGGCATCGCTAAAACCGTGGAGTTCAACTCCTTTACAGGTATTTGCAGTGTTGATCCATCTGGGAATTTTAATTCGTTGTATTAGTGGGAGTTCCTGACGAAAAGTTTCCCATTCTTTCTGAAGTTCTGGAGGAATTGGTTGATCCCAATCCGTTCCCCTAAGCCAGAGCTGTTGCATCATTATTTTTGCCTTTATCACACAAGGCGATATCCATCCGAGGGGATCAAATAATTTTGCAATGGCTGAAAGCATGGTTCGCTTTGTTACTTCTTCGTTGTTTGGCTGAAAATTTGTAAAATTGAACGAATCTTCTTTTGGATACCAACTAACACCTAGGGCTTTAATATGATCAGAGGACCCCAAAGGGAGTTCGAAGTCTAGTTCACGATCTTGTTCAGGGATGGATCTTAAGAGTTCCTTGTCGTTGCACGTCCATTTGCGTAGGATGAATCCTGCTGATGCCAGTAGCTGACGGACTTCATCACGCTTCCGTAAGGCTTCCTTGATGGTATCGGCTCCGCTTATTAAATCATCTACGTACATATCATTTTGGATTACTTTTGCTCCTATCGGGTACTGGTGAATTCCTTCTGCTGCAGCTTGGTTGAGTACTCGTATAGCTAAGTAGGGTGCACATGCCGTACCAAATGTGACGGTTTTCAACCTAAACGCCTTTATTGGTTGTGTTGCATCTTCTCTCCAGAAGATGGTTTGGTAGCTCCGGTCTGCGGGACTCACCAAAACCTGGCGGTACATTTTTTCGATATCCGCAGTAAAAGTGTAGCGATGCATACGCCAACGCAAAATTACGTCAACAATGTTCTTTTGCAACTTTGGACCTACCATTAAATGGTCGTTGAGCGATGTCCCATCTGACGTTTTGGCAGCGGCGTCAAATACGACCCTGAGCTTTGTCGTGGAGCTAGCTTCCTTAAAAACAGCATGGTGAGGTAAAAAATAGTGGTGCGGTGAACTTAATGCGGCATCATTTTTCCAATTTATTTCCTCCATGTGTTGCAGAGTCAAGTACTCTTTAATACATTGACTGTATCCTACCCATAGCTTCGTGTCATTTTGAAAGCGTCTCTCTAGTTGGACGAATCGTCGATATGCTACGTCCTTGCTGATTCCTAATGGTGGATGTCTTCCTTCTTTAAACGGAAGTGCCACTTCGTATCTCCCGTCCGACAGTCTTTTCGTGTGAGTTAAAAAATGTTTCTCACACGCAATGTCCTCGTCTGATTCCCGTACTTTAAACGGAGTCTCCTCTATTTCCCAAAATTTGCGCATCTCAGTGTCGAGATCCAAAAATTGCACAAAACTCCTGAGGCTTCTTTGTTCTTCCTCAGGGAATTTTCCTAATACAATCCAGCCCAACTGAGTATTTTGCGCAATAGGACCGTTGTTTTCGTTACTTCTAACGATCTCCGGAAGAATTATGTCGGAGTAAATATCGCTTCCGAGTAGCAAATCAATTGGCGCTGGAATGTTAAAGGTTGGATCCGCGAGTTGCAAGCTTTTAATATGGCTCAGGTCGTGTAGTGTCATACGTTGGGCCGGAAGAAGCCCAGTCAGTGACTTGAAAATAAAGGCTTTGGTAGCACTTTCAAATGTTGAATGCCGTGACATAAACATTATATCGACATAATGTTTGCATGCGCCGCTGCTGACCTTCCCTAGCCCTGACACTTCGACGAACGTTCTATGCTTTGGTAGGTTTAAGCGCTGTGCAGCTGATTCTGTTATAAATGTGGCCTCAGAACCTGGATCGATCAAGGCGCGAAGATCTACATATCTACCATCAGCTGACCTTGCCTTAATAATTGCCGTGGCCAAAAGAACTTGATTGGCTTCACGTTGCGCTGCATAAAAGTTTCGCCGTTGATGACTGCCGGTCGCCTGATCACTTATTGAACGATATGCAGCTGCATCGGTGTTGATAGTGACTTGGCCTTCTGGTATGTGACCACTATAATGTGGAGCCTGGGGTTCTGTGTTGAAAGTGACCTCTGTTGTAGTATTCGCTTGTGGATTTGAGGGAGGTGGTTGAGTGCTGCGAGTGTTTGTCGAAGGATGCAGCAATGAGTGATGTCGCTGATGGCAAAAGTAGCAATTCTTTGTACTTGGGCATTCGCGCGTTGGGTGACTATATGCGAGACAGTTCTCACAAACCTTGACCTGACGCACTATTTGCATTTTGCTTGGTATATCCAAGCCAATGAAACGCCTGCATTTACGTAAAGAATGCTGCCCCTTATGACACACTTTGCATTGGAAGCGATCTACTGGCTTTGCCCATTGCGCATTGGTGTGAAACGCTTTGGTTGATGAATTGCGCTTAGCGGAGAATTTGGATTCGGTAGCGCTTGGTTGCTGTTGTATCGCTTCCAATGTCCGAAAACGAGTTTCCAAAAATGCCGTGAACTGTTTCATAGTTGGTAACACCGTTGAACTACCTAACTTTTCTTCCCATAACTGCTGTGTTGAACATGGCAGCTTTTGGAAGAGGACGTATATCAAAATAACATCCCAATGTTCAACAGGCACCTCTAGGTTCTCCAAAGCGTGAATGCAATCCTGTGTTGTATCTAATATTGATTGAATACCCTCTGCAGACTCTTTTGCCGACGATGGATGATTAAAAAGAAGCTTTAATTGGGCATTTACTAAGATACGTTTGTGGTCATATCGCGCTTTTAGTAAATCCCATGCCTTTCTATAGTTCTCTGCTTCGAGACCAACATGCTGCAGAAGGCGTTGAGCATCACCAGATAAACTCGCCTTGAGATGGTGCATCTTTTGGATATCACTGAGTGATTCGTTATTGTGGACCAACGAAACAAAGACGTCGTGATATGAACGCCATTTTGTATAAGAGCCAGAAAATGTCGGAATTTCTACAGGAGGAAGTCGTAGATCTCTGTTACTACTAGTAGATGGTACCAACGATGATTGATGTGATCCTGGAGAAATTTTTGTTGTCATTGAACACTTATCAATAGCATCTAACAAGTCACTACGATAATCCAGGTAAAGTTGATGTATATTCCTATAAATATCGACTAACTCTTCTTTATTAATAGCCTTTTCCACTTTACTCTTACTCAGGATTTCCTCATGATACCTCCTAGAGGATGCCATATATGTTTCCAGCATCAAAAGCCGACTGTTTAGATGGTTAATGGTTCGTCGGGATTCCTCCAACTCATCAAAACTTAAGATGTCGCGCTTAATTTGCACCAACATATCTTTTTGGAGCTCCCCATACGACATTTTGATCTTTATTTTATCAATAAATAAAAAAAGAACGAAAAAAAAAGAAATGGAAAATTATAAGGACTTACGTGCTGTGCCTTGATTTGATGATAGTTGATGAAGTTGGATAATTGCACGACGCGGGATTCGCGATTTGCACAACTAACTTTATGAAATGGACTGTATAATAGGTTTTAATTGTTTAAAATGTATTTATGCGCTTTTTGTGTTCTCAAATTGTATTTGTGCGCTTTAATTTAACACTACACACAGAATCCGGTTCGATTGGACCAAATGTTTGAGTACCCACCAGATTAATTTTCAAAATTATCAACTTGGACAATGTTCGAACAAAGGAAAGTTTGGACTTTGATCTATATGTAGTGTCCGGACAAAGAAACAAACTATTATTTACTTGAATAAAACAAAGGATTTCCGATTAACGTTATAAATGTGTCGCTTTATTGGCTGCTGTACTTGAAGTGTCTCTTTCTTGGTTATGTCTTATGTGTTTTTCTAGGTTTGACATTCTATGTTTTTGACATTTGTGTTTAAATGTTATTATTGACTTGTTACTAACAATTTATGTGTTTACATGTTATATTAAAATTATAGCAACATAAATTCAAATTAGATATTTGACACCAAACATAGCTATTTGTAGCGCCGAACAGCTGGTCTCTTAAAACTGCCCACAAATAAAATTTAAATATAAATAGCACTCCACTAAATTAGTTTGTCCGACATTACATTTTCATGGTGTCATTAACTCGCCTTTGTTGCAAGTCAAATATAGGTTAGGAAGGTACACACACATTACTCCATTGAATAAGCGCACTTGGCAGTTACACGTTTCCGGCTGACTCGCGTGATCCGGTATGTACTAATTACCGGGGGACTACCCTACCCGCTGGAGGCAGAGAGAAAAAGACAACTTTGCAATTTAGAAATTAATTTTTATTTAAGTAAATGCATTGCCCGAAAAAAACACAACAAATTCGCTCGATTAGCAGGAGGTTGGTAGTCGAATTGTGCTTGAATGCCGTTCGAATGGCAGTTTCATACTTTTCCAATGAAATGTACCTCGCAGGTTTTTTTTTAAGCAATTTTGCGGACCGAAGGTCTTACGAGAGATAAGAATCGAACGAACGATTGGTGTTTGTTGACAACGCACGATTTTTGAGGTCAAGGGAACAGTCAGAACTCGAACTTGTGATAAGATGAAGCTGAAAATTGAGTGTTTATGGGTAAACAATGAACACACTTGCTTGGTAGGCACAAAGAAATATAGATCTTGCCTCTGATCGGTTGTCCTTGCTGTTTCGATTCAAGAAGACTGACTTGGCATTGCCGGTGTCAATTTCTACAAAATCAAAATCCACAACATCGTAGTGGGTTTCTCTTCAGTTAGTCACCCCTATCCGTTCGGAACGGAATTTCACTTTCGATTTGTACAAAAGGAGGAATTCCGATACAATTTTCGGAAAAATTATCCGATGACATAAAGCGCAGCTTTATTGTCGCATTGCGTGGAACCGCGTTATACGATACCACTTGCTTTTGACAGCCACGCGGCACATTTTTTCTGAAGCTCTCCGACAACGAATTGCTGCGGAATATTTTCATGTGAAATGAACGCGTTTATTTTATGCTTCACTTATTTGATTCCGAAACGGATTATTCGAACGCAATTTGAGTTCCGTCCGATGGGATTTCACTTTCGTATCGGAACTTTCTCCGAACGCCTACCTCGATAGGGGTGAGTGTGGACTCCTTGAACACACCCAATGCACAAAGTACCTACGACGTCGCCAAAAATGACGTTTCTCCATTTAAGAATAAATTACTGCTAAGCTCATATTAATTGGATGTAAATCATTTTCCGAAATTTTACCAAGAAACTTAAGTACTTACGGTTCATTAATTTTCGCTGATTAAAGTGCTGTGTGTTTGCAGTTATTTATGTATATTTTATATCGTATCAAAGTAAGCACAACAAATAATGATCCACATGAACGACGTCGAAAACGACTTGAAATTCGCAAGACCTCGCAAAAAAATGTATTTTTCGTACAATACCGTGATGGATTGTGTGTCATTAACCCACTAATTGCATTCGCACTTGAAAGCAACTTGTGGGTATCAACAACGACGCATCTGAAGTGAGTTCTCAGTGAAGGTAATCAATTCATATGATTAACAACTAAATCCTATTTAGAGCAACACAAATCATGCAAATGACTCAATCAACAAAAAAGCTCTCAGCACATCAATAAAAACCCAATCAAGTGGTACTGGCACTCGTTTAGCTGTAGGAATAACGATAATAAGTTGGACAACACCAAGAATCCGCCACTTCAGTCTAAATCGGCAGTACATACGTAGTGGAAACAACAACAAATGTGTAAAAAATAGAACTTATGATTATTATGGCGGCAAGCAATAAGTCACGTTGATTCGGGATACGTTGTTGGAACACAATTCAATTAGGGGCAAGTGAACTTTCAAAGTCCGCTTATACGCTCTCTTGATGTCTTACGTTGAAAAATTTGCAGCAGGTGGTTAGATAATAGTATTCAGCACTTTGACCTTGTGGCGATAATTTCAAGACCAACAGGCAGCAATTCAATGACTGCCCCACCGAATGTGTGGAAGGGGAAGATATACAATCGATAAAATCATTCACACGAGGAATAAACTTGTGACAAAGACATAACTAAACGTATTTATATGATAATTCGAAATGCACATACTTTGGGGGCGCTAATTAGAAGAATGTAGCTGAATCCAGTTCGTCTGGTTGGACGTTAAAAGTAAAAGATGAAATTCAAAAAAAAATCTTCGTTCCAAGAATTCGTTGTAAGTACACACGCCCACGAGTATCGATGAACACTGTTTCTTTTATTTAAGTACGGGGTGCCGGTTTGAGATTTCTACGGTTAAGGTAAAGATTGTATTAATTATTTGCTTAGAACTAGGCGCAATTACTTTTAAACGGACCGAAAGATAATACAACCGAGCTAGCCATAGGGCATTTTATAAACTTATGACAGTGCAGAACTAAATGACAGTTCAAAGGCAATTTGCTCACCACGGATATCAGCTGTTTATGACGTTTTATTTTATTGGAGGTGGATTACAGTTGTTTGTTTTGAGTGGCCAGCGTTAAGGCGCTGGCACAAGGTTGGTGATTTTTATCAATGTTTTATTTAGACAGTTTTATTGTACAGTTAATTGCTTCGTTTTAAATATATAAATCTTTGAATGGTTTTTGACATAATAAAAGCGGTAGAAAAATAATTTCTAATTAAAACCAAACACTTTAGCAAATCGCACTTAGAAATTAACATTTTGGATGAGCTTTTATCCATCATTCGGAGCACCTACATTTTGACAAATAAAATATTTGATTAGAGATTGTGGATTTTTTTTCAACCCTCAATCGTTTTCTTCGAGTCCCTTTTAAAAAAAAAGTCTTCAATTTCCGTGGAAGTGATCCAGGAGCTCTAGGTTGTAGATTTTTCTTTTCTTGGCTTGGTTCTATCGTCTTTTAAGGACTATTCACATGAAAGAGAATTGCGAATAGGCGAATTGCTAACAAATCAATTAATCGGTATTTATGAATTAAAAATTGATATTTTTTCTATCTATCTATCTATCACATTAATTAATCTAACACCTAAACTAAATAAAACATCAATCACAATTTATTTACACAGCTAAATTAAAAATTAAAGCAATTTTCCCGCGAACTGTCACACTTTATTCACAATCCACACAAAACAGTCGCGGTCCACAAACCGACGAATAAGATTGAATTGAAAAAAAATTCGTTCGAACTTAACTTTTAAAAATTAAACTGATATGCGGATATCTGCGACCATAAAACAAATTTATGTGAATGAAGTGTCAGAAACTACGAATATTCGCGTGTTCGCAGTTCGCAAGTCGTTCTCATGTGAATAGTCCTTTACATAATTTTTGTTGACCTCGCTGCAGTCTCCACTTTGCCCATGTTTAGTATCGCAGTTCACACACAAATTTCTAACCTTATGCGTCGGCTGTTTCCATTTCGAACAAGACTATTTTCCAATGTAACGACCCCTTAACAGCCGAGATCTGTATCGACTCTCGAATTCTGACGTTTCTCGTGTTGTGACATTTCCAAGAGTTGTTTTGAAATGCCAAACACCGTAGCAATAGCAACAAAATTATTTAAGATTTTTCATTTTTCATTTCTAGAACATTTATTGATCAAACAATTGTAATAAGTTGGAAGAAAAGTAATCCATATCCAAAATGGACAAGCCACAAATGATTGAACATATTGCTCATTCGTTGAACTACACAATTTTTGACGTCAAATGGATTCCCTGCTCGGCGAAGTTTGTTGTTATTGGCTCAATGCCAAAGGGAACTGGAGTCCTCCAGATCTACGAACTAAATGAATCTAAGCTGCAGATGGTCAAAGAAGTCGAGAAGAAGTCATCCTTCAAGTGTGGTACGTTTGGAGCATCTAGTCTGAGGAATCGTCATTTGGCGGTGGGGGACTTCCATGGACGTCTTCAAGTTTTGTAAGAACGAGTGCAAAAAATTGATTTCCACTTATACGGTACCTTTTGTAGGGATCTTGAGAGGCCAGAAATACCCATATACAACGTAGAAGCCCACAGCAGTATCATTAATTCAATTGACGCTGTTGGTGGTAAACAGATTGACTGTGGCGCCCCAGAGATAGTGACCGGCAGCCGTGATGGCTCTGTAAAGCTATGGGATATTCGCCAGGGAAACGCTCCGGTAATAGATATGACACCTGAACCTACGGAAGCTGATGGGGGATCTGCAAAATCCAGAGACTGCTGGGCAGTCGCATTTGGCGATTCGTATAACAATATCGAGCGATCTGTGGCAGCTGGCTATGACAATGGTGATCTAAAACTGTTCGACCTGAGGACCCTGTCCGTGCGATGGGAGAAAACCGAAAAGAATGGAATAGTTTCGATTGAATTCGACCGCAGGGATATTCCCATGAATAAAATGGTTGTGACCACCCTGGAGGGAGGACTTATTGTATACGATATGCGAACGCAACACCAGGAGAAGGGGTTCGCGTCCGTTGTGGAGAGAAATGCTGGTAGATCGGTTGGCTCGAATGGCATCATAAGCGGTCCGAAGTCAACCGTATGGAGTGTGAAACACTTGCCACAGAATAGAGATGTTTTTGTCACTTGTGGAGGCACAGGTTCGGTTCGTTTGTGGGAGTACGAGTACCCCGACAAGCGCCGCAAGGATGCTGGCGATGGCCATGATGTTGGAGTTGCTGGAACTGTTCACATGCTGAATGCGACAACAATATCAACACAGCCGGTGCATTGTTTCGATTGGAATCAGGACAAGATTGGTCTCGGTGTGTGCGGTTCGTTTGATCAGACCGTGCGGGTTTTGGTTACGACCAAAATGAACTTGTACTGATGGTGAACTTGTGTGATTTTTGTTTCATGTTTGTGTAAATAAATAATTTTTTTTAAATAATGGGGTGATCTCCATGGGACTGCATTCTGCGAAGCGGTAAGAGCCCTTCCTGTAAAATAGAAATTGAAATAAAACGCGAGCTAGTTCATCATAACACTACAACTAGATTGATTCAGTTGTTGAAGTATCCCTTCACCGGCCATCGAATATGTTTCTCTGTGCACACGACCTCACAATTCTTTTTTTAAGAAGCTGAATTACCTAGGTAGGTACCTACGTGAGATGCGTCCACGATTTGTTTTAACAACTTCTTATCGAAAAAAAAGTTTACCAAATGAACGCACCCACAGCAGAAACATCGACTCTCGAACAAACATGTGCCCAATTTGTCATTTGTCAATTGTCACTTCCATACAAAAAGTTCCATTCCAAAACAAATCGCATCAAAAAGATGTTAAAAGACGATTTTTCTACACTTTACCTTTGTAATTTTACGGATGCAATAAAAGAAGAAGGTAATATATACATTTTTATTACCAAACTATTAAAAATATCACAATCGCTTCATAGATTTTCCAAAAACAGCACTTAAAGAGTTGTGGACATGCAATTGGGACTCGAAGAAACTCGAAGAAATCTTGCAAAACGTCCTAAGATCAGAAGAAAATTCCTCTAAGGATATCGATGAAGTGTTTATTTCAGCTATTACACTGGCCTTAGTGTTTGTTCAGAATAACTTTACCGGGCCCTTTGATAAACTGGATGATTTCAAGCAAATCGTTAACAAAACATTTCCAAACGATTACGATGCCGCAAACAAGTTGATGGTCAATGGGGAGGAAGTCAATCCAAATGTACAGATTCCAGAATGTTTGTATGCTGCCAAGGAACTGCTGAAACAGGTGGCGAAGGAGTACCCAAATTCGGTTGTAGGTAGTTGTTAGTGTTGTCGGATATTCAAGGTCTTACTGTCTGTAATCTCTAGATCGTCAATTGGTGGAAGTTGCGCCTTATCTGTATTCATCAGAATATCTTAGATGATGTGACTAGTGGCTTGTACGAGGAATTAAAGGCTACATGTGAATTTCTGCTGAATCACGTAGGGTCGTTGAATAGTGTGGAATTGGAGTCGCTGCTGTACTTGGAGGTTGCTTATGGATTCTTGTTATACCATCGGACACAGAAATGTGACGAGGTATTGGCAGCACTGTGTTCCAAGTTAAATGTGGAACTTAACGTCGAAGGTGAGTCGTCATTCTGCGTCTGTTTGTAGGAGATAACCAATCACTTTCATCTGCTCCCTAGGAATCCTTGGACTACGGACGAAATTCCAACAGAAACCACTGCCGCAACTTTGTCTCAAAGTAAGACAATCCACCGAATTGGACGTTGAATCGTCTTCCGTTACAAATGGAAGTACAAACCTTCCCAAGCTACTTAAGCTGGACGATGATACTCGGCTTGAAAAAATCCGATTCCTCAACGACGAAGATAATCGCGTCATGTCCCTACCGAGTATTCTGCAGGCGATTGTCCTAGCCAAGGTGTAAGTCAAGAGATTTCCTTTTTAACACGCTCTTCAATTGATGTGATTTATTTGCAGGAAACTCGTGAAGCGTTCGCAGCCCGCCGACCGATTGGCTGAGGAAGAACTGGAACCATACATTAACACACTCCTCTATCAAGATCATGGTCCACTCGCGGTACGTCTGGCTACACTTCTTCTGAACATTAGCCAGGAATCCAAGCACCGCCGAACCGTGGAGCGAAGTCTCAAGCAGTGCGAAGAGGTGCTGAGTGTCATCAACAGTGCAACCTTTATCTTTAACGAGCGGCTGTCATATGGCTTCGCGGCTTTTATCCTCCCCAAGTGGGAGGTGCAGAAGCAACTGGGCGAATTGATGGTCAGTCTGGGAATGACCAAGTCGGCGCTTGATCTGTATCTTAATATTCAGGCGTGGGAGAAGGTCATTGGGTGCTACACAAAGCTGGACCTGCGGCACAAAGCAGCAGAAATCGTCCGCCAAGAGTTGGCGAAGAAGCCAACGGTGCTGTTGCATTGTCTTCTTGGTGACGCCACTGACGATGTCAAGTGCTACGAAACCGCATGGGAATTCAGCAAAGGAACCAGTGCCAAGGCACAAGCGCACTGGGGCAACTACTTTTTCGACCGCAAGGAGTATGATAAAGCGCTGCCCCACTTGGAGAAATCCGTCGAGATTAACGCTTTGCAGGAGAGGATTTGGCTGCGATTCGGCTACGCGGCAATAATGCTGGAAAAGTGGTCGGTAGCTGTTCACGCCTACATAACATACACCCACCTCGAGCCGCTCGGCTATGAGTCCTGGAACAACCTGGCAAAGGCGCTGATCAAGTTGGGCGACAAGAAGCGCGCACATAGAGTGCTGGGCGAGGCGCTCAAGTGCAACTACCACAACTGGAAGGTGTGGGAGAACTTTATGCTGGTCAGTGTTGATACCGGCAACTTTGAGGACGTCCTCAACGCCTACAATCGCCTGAGTGAGTTGAAGGAACGCTATTTGGACGTGGAAGTGCTGTCAATAGTCATTACAGCGATAGCCAACGATACACCCGACGCACAAGGCAGGTCTTCCAAGCGTTTGGTGAAGAAGGCCAGCACCATGTTGGGTCATCAGTGTGTAAAACATGGCGCGGAGCCGCGTCTTTGGGAACTGTCGGCTCTTTTAGCAGCAACACCCTTGAACAAGGCACAGAAACTACAAAGGGCGTATCGTGCCCTCACCCAGAAGGAGAACACCTGGGCAAGCACTCAGCCTTCGTCGCTGAAGGTACTAAATCTGTGTAAAGAGTTGAGCGAACGCAGCCTAGAAGCGGTTGACAAGCATGAGGATTCGGAAAAGTCCAGCGTAACGTCGCAACTGTCGTCGGCTCGACTGAGTGCGCAGGCGTGCATACGATCCGTCGAGAAGGACATGGAAAAGTGGGATGAGAATGAGAGGGTTCTATCTGAGTTAAAGGAGTTGCTGGAGAAGCTTACGGAAGTTCTTAAACAAAGGATGCAATGAGTTGTCAAATAAACTTTCATTTTCACGCAAACATTATAGGTTATGTTTCTGTTTCTTTAGTTGGGGTTTGGAAGGGGCAGAGTCTTTTTTTCAAATCGAAGAGTATTTTCCTGGCTCAGAAACAGATAACTAAACCTCGACTTAAATCTCCGCAGACTTTGATTTGTTTAAAGTTCCATCAGGGAAGCGGCATACCCTTATCCCTGCTGTGAATTAAGGAATCATTTTTTAACTCACACATTCATACACATCCATCAATGTTGTCGCACTGTAGCCTTGCGGAAAAGATGCGCATATTCAGATTCCTTCCTACTCGCTCCCTGCCAGATATTTTTAAAGGTTTAATAAACTTGACTTGCAAAATAAAAGAAAATCGCAACACATTTCTCCTTTAAAGATGTCATCAGGATGGTACACGTGCCGTAATTTTTTTTTTATTTTGCTCGTACCTACTGTTTAGAATCTGCTGCCGGCACCCATCTTACTTTTTTTTTATCATCAACCCACACTGTATTTCGTCCGTAAGGGTAAATAGATGTATCCCTTAAATCATTTTGTTCAGATTTTGTTGTACCAGGTCTCCACGTGCCCTGTCGGTGGGTGGAATGGTTAATATTCCCCCAGCTACCTAGGGATGCCCTTTAAATGTTTTCCAAGGAACAAGGTCATGGATTGTGTACGGCGTTCGCTCTCAATGCCAGTTCAAGGTGATGCTGTGTATAGAAGTTTCGGTTTGTGCACGTTCTGAAGAGTGTGCGGGAGGGCTGGCATTTATTCTTTTTCTTTTCTCTCTGTTTGTGTGGTGGAGATTACTGTGAGAAACTCGCCTGTCCATCATGCACTCGGTATCGGTATATCTGCTTGTAATTGGATTTATATTACACAGACGTTTGAAGACCGAACTATCATTTCCAATGCAGGTTCGGGGAAGTCTTTTCAGTAAGAGGATAGGTGTGAAATTTGTTTACACGTTTGAACGTTTTTCGTGGACAATTGCACTTTGTGTGAAGTAGGGTCGACGAAAATTGTTTTTGAAGTCAATTGAAGCAACCTGGATCGACTTTGAAGTGAAATATTGCTTTTCGGTGTTCTTGAAGTAGTCGGGCTTATCACAGAATCCGTCGTATTCGGAATTTTGCTACGAACACCGATAGAACTGTTACAGAATCCGTCGTAGCGGAACTTTGAAATTCGTAGAAAGTGGTGTCACTGAATATACCACGTTCTACGAATTTCGAAAGCAAAAAATTTACCGTACGACAGATTCTGTGATAGTTCTTTCGCGGTTCGTAGCAAAATTCCTTTCGCGGTTCGTAGCAAAATTCCGAATACGACGGATTCTGTGATAGACTCGAGTAGGTGTACGTGGAAGGGACTTAGGCTTGGTGATTGTATAATTGTGTCAATATGATTCTTCAGGATTTTTGTTCCGCTGTGATTAGAGCTCTGTGGGAAGCTCCTTCTCCAGTATATTTTAGCGGGCGGTAGCTTAATTTTCCAAATGCGGCCACTTAATGGAGTGAAGAGTGCATAAAAGAATAAAAGATACAGAAAAACTGTTAAAATATGCATGCAACATTTCCATTACAATTTTCAAGTTTATGTTTCCACCTTTAGATATACCTAATATGTTCTATAAAGAAAACCTCAACTTAAACTTGTGTGGTATTGGATAGGGCTTCTTCAGATTCGCTTTCAGATCTAGATTTCGTGTGTCTAATCGAACATAAAAACGTCACTTGCTCTTTTTGGTGTTGATATTCGTGCAACTCGAATATGTGTAGCCTCCAACACATTTTTTAAATCGTTTTCCATTCATACATAAATAATTTACACAAATAGATTCAGCCGATGCAATGCCTTCCGAAAACGAAAATCTAAACAAACTCCACCAGCTGTCAAATTCAAATGCACTTGTATTGGTAAATCTGAGAAAAAATCCAGATTCGCAAAAGTACTCAAAATCCGAAAAAGATTGCTTTTTCTGTACCAAACGAACATGAAAAGTGCTCTGAGAGCGCCTAATCGAATACCACATTCATCTGTCAAACTGTCAACCAATCACATGTTAAATTTAATCAATCTAACCTGTGTTTGTTAAACTTATGTTACGTTTCCACCGGAGATTAACAGCGAGATTTAGAAAAAACAAATCTTAAATCCCGCATAAATCTCGGGATTTATCATACAAGAGTTATTCTCATAAAAGGGAGATTAGAAATGAATCTCTATTATCAACCAGGTTTGCATGTACAGTCCGGTTTGTGAACATACTTTCCACAGCTCGAGATGTCAAAAATACAAAGCAAACAGAGCTGCATTTGACAGAAATGACAAATAAGTCGTCAAAAATGGAAAAATGTTTCTGTTTCTCTCGCTCCCGTGAAACATCATCCTCTGGACAGATGCCAGAGAGAATACGTAAGGTTAATCTTCTTTTATTTGTTGGAAGCACTTCAGGATTAATTTTAAGCCTCTTGTACTTAATATCGGGATTTATGTCCGGTGGAAACGTAGCATTACTTTTCTTCTTGAATAAAGTTATACCTTTTACACATCTTTTGCACGGCGGTCTTCTTCTTTGCGATCGTTCGGTATTATAAACTGAGACCGCAACTAACTTCACGCAGTTCCGAGGACGTCCATTTTAAAATTAGATTTGGTAGACATTCCATTTGAAAGCAATCCATTTCGTGGCTAGATCATCGTAATGGTTCGACCGATTCCTCCTAGAAGAATGTGTCGCGAACATAGCTCAATTTTATTCAACGAAGAAAGAGACACCCAGAAATTCCACGTAGACCAGTCGCTTGTACATAATTCCCTAGGAAGTTTGAATAGCCTTCTTCTAGATATTTGCATTTTGGTCTTTCGCAATCGATTTTCGCTCCGATAATGATTTCACATGAAATATACATCGCCTGGGATTCTCGGATGACTTCGCTGATGAACGATTTTTTTTTCCTGACACCACGAAGCAAATGATGGTGCTTTTATTCAAAATTTGTATTCACACAGGTATCGCAAATCTTTGCCTGAAAGTAAAAGATAAATCGCTTCATCCAAAGGTTCGATTTCAGTAACAGTACCAACCTCAAGGGTCTGTTTCACATCGACAGATAGTAAAGGTTTACCTAAAGCTCTGTGTTTGATGCGCAGCTGTACTTTATTAGGCTCACACTATCAATACCCAACCCATAGTCACAATAGCGCCCCTCAAAGACATCATATCATCACCTCCCAACCAAATAAAAACCACCACCCTTATCCCAGGCCAAACCAGTTGAATGTCAAAATCAATAGCAATCACAAACCTCTGCGACCGGCAGCTACCTATTTAACCTTGTCCCGGTTTGAAAGTACTTTTATCCAAATTAAAAGACAAAATTGCCTCAACTTCTCGCACGAATGCAATAATGGAATCCTTTCATTTCCAATCCACTGTCGTATTAATAATTTATTCCTAATTATTTCAGAAAGGAACACCACCACCAAGCGGTCGCAACTTTTTAAAACCCTGACACAAATGGACCAAGGTGAAAGCTACTGCTTGAGTATAGATCGAACACCTAAAACACCAAAGTATTCGACGGCCTTACACGAATGTAAACACCGAAACAGAAACAAACACGAGGGCACAGACGGCCATATCGGAGGACATTGGAAATATGAAAACCACCTTGACATGATACTGTTCAAAATACACACAAAATTCTCTGCTCTAAGATATTGTTCGCAAAGCGTCCTCTAATCAAAGCATTTTTGTTTCTATTCCCCCCCCCCCCACACACACACACCCATACACAATCATAGAGCGGTATTATAATGCTATAATAATTGCGATGAAAAGTTCAGTGTCGTTTTCAGGACGAGGACAAAGATCGAGGGCGCCCGCTTTCAGTCACACAACCCAAACACTTCGCACACAAAGTTCCGAAGTTCATTCTGTATGTGTGCGTGTGTGGGGATAGGTAAAGAGGTAGTACAATGCCATTCAATGAGACTGTCCTTGTCCTTCGTAGCGAACGGGAGCAGAAAGGATCCCACCCCCCATTGCCCATATATAGCGGGCTGTAAGGCGTTGTTCACATTTAACACAAATGTCGATATGTGCTCTTACTGACTTTGAATGTTTGAAGGGTGTTGAATGTGTGTGGTTAGCCTGTAGCTATACCTATGTTCCCTCAAGGGTTTTGAATCGCTCATAATTAAAAGACTAAAACCCTTTGAATCGGATATCTTGTAACGCCCAATGCGTTCTCGGCTGCACTCCTCCTAATCAGCTACAGTCATCATACTCGGTATACGAGTATCATGTGTCAAGGTCCTCGACTGCAGGCAGAGATGGAAATTTGTCTCAAGGAAAATTCAAATTGCCAACGGACATGACATGGAAATTTATTGTCCCATCAATGCAGCTGGAACTACATAACCAATTTCGCTCACCTCGAACTCCAACATTGAGTAGCAGTAGCACCAACAGCCAGGAGCTTCATTGACAGCTCGCAGAAGGACGAGCATATAAAAGTGCGGGGAGAATTTGGGTCATTGAATCTCACTGTTGTCACTATTTGAAACAATTGTGAGGGGTCATGGAGTGGAAAGATTTTCCTGCTGTTCGTATGGGTCTTTGTTTTGGTTTCAGTGTGCGATATTGGGTCACTAGGGCGTATGTGGGTTTATTTTTATGTTAGGCAGTTTTGGGAGGGGGTTGAAGAAACACATTTTGTTTATAAATTGGAGTGATTGGCAAATCTATTTTTGTCGCTGATGATCTAAAAAGGCACATGGGAAAATTTTCAATTGAGGTTAGTCGAGGAGTTTTGTTTTTTGTCATCAGTCGAATGATGGAAATGTGAAGCCCGAGTTTTTAAGGCGTAAATGTAAGGAGGTAGCACAGTCCTTACGAAGCCACAAAGAGCATATACATTGTGGCATCGTAAAGGCTATAAAAGAGTAAAGATTTTAAAGAAGGCGAAGTAGAATCAAGCGTTTCCTTCGCATCTCTTTATCAACAAGAATATTTTGTTCGCCGGCGAGTTTATCCGAGAATCCCTGGCGATACATGATTTGTATGAAATCGTAGATATCGTTTTGAATGCTGGTTGCATTTACAGAGCAAGTGGAGACCCCGATTGAACCTCCGCAAAACAAGTTAGAACACCAGCGCGCTATGTCCGCGGTTACCACTTGAGAATAAAGTTTGTGTCCAAAATTGGAAATAAAAATGACCAAAATAATTAAAACCCGAAATATTTGTAAGCACAGAACAATCAATTCATCACATTAATTTCAACATAGGTTGCATAGAAATTAAAGTCGAGTTTCATTTCGTACAAAAAGATCAAATGGAAAAAATGAATGAGTGAGCAAAAGAAAAAATAATGACCAAATTTGGTGACAAATGACCAATGTGACAACCGTGGCTATGTCCCGCATATATCTGTCAAATGTACGAGGGTTAATTGTAAAAAAACAATTTCTAAATTTTGACGTTCAAATTCGGTCTTAAATTGTAGTACACTTTGACAGAAACAAGTAATAGAGTATAATCGGATCTGCTGCGTCAACTACTTTTATTTTTAATTTCTAAGCAATCGTTTGCACGTATAAGTCACACTGACATTGATGACAAATCTTAATGAGCTGTCACAGGAGAGTTTGCAGCTATTGGGATTGGGATAGAAGTTGCAAATTTATGTTTCACTCGGGAAATCACTTATTTTGTAATGCAATAGAACAAGAAAACTGCTTGTGATTGAATTCACAACAGGATTGGTGAAATGTCAAAAAATAATCTACGGCAGCTGTCATCTGATTTGTATAAAATACATAAATTAAACAGTTGATTCTGACTTCAAATCGAGAAGCAAAATTCTCTTCTCAGAATCACCAGAAGAGTGTCTTTAGTGCCAATGGAACGATTTCAGACAGATGGGATTTTTTTCGATACCGGACTCTCCCGGACGCTTCTTTTTTCCCAATGGACAACGACATTAGCTTTATGTAGTCATGACTGAAAACAGATTGAAATATGCTATTGAAAAGGAAGTAGAATCAACAGTGGCTACGTTCGGCTTAATAGTTTAGGAAGTCTGACGGCTGTCTGACTAGATGTATTTCCGTTTTTATTGGCCCAGAGTGGTCACGTGATTAGTTTTGGCAGTTGACGTTTATGGAGGGGAAGTAAACAAATCTAGTCAAGAAAATCCTGCCTGCATACTCATTTGACATTTCGAACAGTCAGATTCAAAATAAACAGAGTGGCCACGAATTCTGAAGAGTCGAAAAAGTGCCGGTGGGAGAAAAAGTTGTCAATTCTAAGGCTACTCTGCAAATTTAGAATCTTCGCACGATATTTAACAACCACTAGTTCGCATAACAGTGTAATAATGTTGTGATAGGTAACCGTTATACATTTTAAATGTACTTATTTGAAAATAACAATTTTTGGAAAAATTTATGAAGGTCCTTTTCCGAATAAAAAAGGGCAAAATCAAACAGGTGACGCTGAACGCGAGAATACAAAAGCAATTCAAGTTTCTTAGTCAACGCGTTCGGATTCCTAGTCACGACGAATCTAGTTGACGTTTTACATAAACTAGGTATCCGAACGTCCCCATTGACGAACTGAAAGAAACGTCATAATAGACAGGCTGTGACTTTGAGGTTAGGGAGGATTCTGTGGTCTGTCTATATCTCTGTCTGCGGAAACGGTATTGCATTTGACAAGCGACGTTTAGACTAGCAAATGGATTTCTCTTCGGGCTATATGAAAGCAATTGAGTGAGGTCTTTTCAAGAATGAACTGTATAGAAAATTGTAACATTTTCGTTCTATGGCGCAGAGAAGCACGGACATTAGTAATGGTCGTCATTATCAGAGGATATAGGCAAAATTCTTCGAGGCACTTTCAACTCTGTTTTGACTGTTTTCTTTTCTTCTTTTTTTTTTGAAAAAGAGGTATTGCTGCAAACTGTAGAAGGTGTAAGTATACAGACACGGACATGTAGAGCGAATCTGCACTAACGCTCCGCCAGGAAGAGTATTCGACGATAAGGTGGTTCAAAAATAGGAGATGACGATCATAGGAACGATTGCAGAAAACTAGAAATGTTCATTTGTAAGTCCCAATGTTATGATCCACATAAGGTACTCCTGCAGCATTTGAAATGCCCGCCTGTCGACCTTAACTCGGATCAGTGCCTTGTTGTAGCTAGGGTATGAGTGGGTGCACAGGGGCAAGTCGAGAAAATTTGAATTTGTAGATTAAGACATCTAGGACAGTAGCACTTTGAAGAATTTTCAAGGGCTGCAAATGAATTCCTGAAGAGCCGCTCGGCGTCACTTCTGTTAGTAGGTTGGACAAATATTTAGGGGTAGGTATTTTTTAGGACCTACCTAGCTTTCTATCGAATCGTCCAATTAAACAATAAGACAAGCTGAACTAAAGGATCGCCTCTGTCAGTCATCTGTTTAGAGACATAGTTGCATATTCCCCTAATTCCTTCCGGGTTTCGCATGCTTCCAAAAACTACAATTCATCTAACATTGATCTACATTATCGCCTCATAACGATCGAGCGTGATTAATTCAATGGAACGTGTCAAGTGCGCAAAATGCTGTGCATTTGTTATTCAAACGAAATTCAAGATGCAAATCTCTTTGCAAGAATATGTCTGTTCATTGCATTGGCCAAATTCATTTCAAACTGAACATAAAAATGTACAACAATGTGAGACTTTATTTCCGCGTATTAAATTTAATTACCTAGTTTTTTTTTTTTTTTTTTTTTCTATATCGCGTATAATAATCTGCTGGGGCACGTAACCGGCGCAAGCTATTAGAAATGATGCATGCAAGTGTATGACTGTGTGTAAGTTACATTTGCAGGGATGAGAATGCAAGCGTTTCACACGGAATAGCTAGCTATTCTCGCCAAGATCTAAGGAAGCATAGTATTTCATTATGTTGGCTGTAGTGAGCGTTGTGACTTTTTCAAGGCCGTACGCTTGAAACGAATTGCGAGATCTTGAGTTTGCGATGTTTTATTAGTTGCATGCGCGTTTGTACATAATCTAGAAAATAAATATTGTTGTTGTTGTTGTTTTTTTTTCGAATGCCGAGCAACATATTTACACGAATGGGATTTTCTGTTTCGAAATAAATCAGGAGTTCTTTCCGCTAAATGTGCGGTGGAAGTAAACACAAATTTAGTGGCGAATAAAATTTAATGGGCAATGGGATTTGACTAAGGTCAATATGATTCAGAGGGAAGGCGCGATAAATATGATTTGCAAGGGGAACTGTGAGTGTGATGGAATGGGGTAAGGGGGGAAGAAATTTCAAAAAAATGCATAATCCTTAAATAAAATTTTCACATTTTCTCCGATCATTCGTATGACCTCGTCTTCTCCTACTTTTGAACCACGATATCGTCGAATACTCTTCTTGAAGGAAAGTTAGTGCCCATATTTGCTCTGCATTTTCTTGTCCCTTGGACCTTATAATGGTCTAAGTCTGTCGACTAACCTAACCAGTTAGCCGACAGCCATTTCAACCTAACCTTCTTGTCTGCTTACTTAAACTGCATTTACACCGTCACGCACGCGCACTTTTGCACGAGACGGGACAGAGTCTATAATACCTACTTATAAAGGTGTAAGAATGAAATCACAAATCAGACGCCTAAGGTGTCATGGATGTTCTACCCATAATTATAGGTACGTAAAGCGGAAATAAATACAAGTTCCGGCGGCCAACAGTTCTGCAATCGCATGGAAATATTTATATTTCCGATTTAAACCATGTGAAATGAGTGTGTTATTTAGTTTCAATAAATTAAACCAACAATTCATCAATCATTTATACGAAATAAATAAATAATTGCCCGTTCATGACTTCCGGAAGCCATTTTGTTTTATAGAAACGCGGAATTTCGTTAACCATCGCTATAAAAATATCAACATGCAGAGCTGTTCTAATTCCTAACATGTAAGCAAAATGGCCGACCAAAATACGTATCACGTTTTTTTGTGTGCTAGGTAATGCTGTCCCTTTTAGTCAGATGGCTGTTTAGTATTGAGCATTCTTTTAATTTTCCGTGCTAGGAATGTGTCACCGTGTGAATGCAGCATGAGACGTCTTCTATGTGCAGTTAAACCTCTTTTTACAAAAAGCAGTCAACGCAAACTGAGTTGAAAGTCCCTTGAAGAATTTTACCTTAAAAACTATATCCTTCGGTAATGAAGACCTCACTAATGTCCGTGCTTCTCTGCACCATAGAACGAATGTGTTTACAGTTACAGTCCACTCCATGGCTTTGGGGACATCCAATTATCTAGTTTAGTAAGTCTGACAGGTGACAGCTGTCTGACTAGATGCATCTCGGTTTTGATTGGATGAAATCGATCATCTGAGCAGCTGTTTCAGTTGACGTTTATGAAGTGGGAGCCGACGAATCAAGCCAAGAAATTCGTGACAGTTCGGATATGTGGCTGACATAGAAAAAGTGACGTTCCCGACCAATAAAGCTTTTGCGTTCAGGTTACATTTTGACCAGACCAATTTAGTACTCAAAATAATTTGATTCTTGAATGTGCCCATACTTACTGTAAAAGATGTCACAGTTTTCCAAATTTCTTCGCCGACCAACAGTTTGTGGATGACGTTATCTGTTTTTAAGGCCGCCGCAAATTGTTCAGCTAAAATGAGATAGGATCTACTGAACGCTTGTTTTCAATGAAGCACATTATCAAACGTTGCTGCTTGGAAATGCGCATTTCTTTAAGACAGATAAGGGGTTGGATTCTGTAAGGCGGAAATATTCAAACGCTAATCATTCCTGCACACGAAAACGTTTGAACGTTTTCACCTTACAGAAACTGACCCCAGAAACTCCGATTAAGACATCCGGTCAGCGCCCTTTGTGACTTAAAAGACTTTATTTGGAATTCCTTTGAGAAGTGGTGTTTTCCTGTCGCAAAGCTAGAATTCCTCTTCTGGTGGTAGGTATATCTATCTTAGTTTTAAGAAAGTCCTATGTAAGGGTTGAGTTCTGTACCTGTTAAGGAAGCACTCTGGCATTTTTCCGATAACAGTTGGCACGTTAGTTGAGGGCAATTAGTTCCTACGGATTTTTGTCAGCAATTTTTAAGATCTCCTAGCAGGCCCACTGACAGTTGTAGATTTACTGTCACATTCCCTTAGGCGTCAGCCGACGATATAAACCAAGATCATAACGACTTTTGCTGTCACTTCAAGCAGCGTGGACCGTTGGGCGACTAAAGTTGCAACTTGGTACTTTCTTTGAGAGCCCGCCACATTTTTATGCCATTTGGCCCTTTTTTAGTTGGAAAAGCGCTTCGAAAAATTTCCAAATGCTGTTATTTCCAAATAAATTACCTCAAAATGTAAAGCAGTTGCCTGTCACAACGGTATTATTGTGTTTTGAGACACAATGATTGTTAAATATCGTTCAAAAACTCAAAATTTTAAGAATAGCTTTAGAAATGGCCCTTTTTTTCTCATTGGCCTTTTTCCTTGCGACTTTTTAGAATTCTGCAGCGGTCACGCCGACTGCAAGTGCTGTCTCTGCATCTCCTCATATTTTAAAAGATATCCTGTGAAGACGCAGCAGCTGTACGTAGTTCATTATATCTTCTTAATCCCCAGTCCCCCGATATGCAGCCTCACTAAAAGAAAAGAAAATTCACTATTAAAACGCATTTTAATTATTCTAAAGCACAATTACCTCGAAAAATGCGGAATTCACCTCTAAACAGCGCCCTCTATAGTCAGTTTCAATGTAACCAAAACCGCCGCCATTTCGCATTGCATCATCAAACAACTGTTACATCCTCAGTAATTATTATCAGTTGCAAACTGTCAGCACTGACAAAAATCTTTATTCAAACTTGAACTGCTTTCCAAGTGCAACGGCGGGTTACATACCAGCACGCACACATCTCCATCTGTCTAGCTGAAACAGTTATCGTAGATAGATGCAGCCAAGCAACAAATCGTAACAAAATTATAAACACTTTTGCGCAGTTTCTAATGTATTCACAGGGAGGGGGTGGCAACCGCAACTCATCGCTTAGACGCCACTACGAACGTCATGAGAGCAGCCATCGTACAACCTTTCATAACACGGAAACACCATATTGAATCGGAATAGGTATTCACTGTACACAGTACACAGAGTGCCACTGCCACCACCTCCCTCCAGTAAGAGTGTAAGTACAGCAGTAACGTGCGCCAGTGTGAGTGCACAGCGTGTGTTCTGTAATTCACCCTTGTAAATTATTTCATTCTATATGCCGTGTATATAGTCTAAAATTAAATTCACGGTCAAGGTCTGACAGCGAGTCATATTCTGACTCTGAGACTCTCGAACCTCGTTCGTATCGAATTTGTTTACTGGGGGAGAGTACACGGTACACCCGTCCACCTTACTCACCGTCACCGCACACGCTGTGTAATTGTGTAAATGTAAAGCTAAACGGCCCTCGTGCGGATGAATTTGGGGGCATGAGCGAGAGGTGTTTGCACTTAAATTCGAGTTGGTTCGTCGGTAGAAGGTAGGGTAGTTGACTTCGGAGCTTTGCTAGGCCCTAAGAGAATCCACAAAAGCTAGCAAGCTAGCAAAGCCAAAGAGACTTTGCACTTGGATGCGAATTCACCACTCGACGGATGGTTTCTCTTAAGAGCTGGCAAGCTTTGTGCTCCGCCGAAAGCTGCTGCTTCGCTGGCCACTTCTTTTGGCGCGTAAAACCAATAAAAACAAACTCTACCGACTCGCTTGTCGCCTACCCTATCTCTATATACGCGACGCGAGCACTGGCATCGGCATGGGGTATCTACTGTTAGTATCTATTATCTGTTTGTGGTATGCCCGGGATAGGATTCTTACCGGCATGTGGAACGGGGCGGGACACATGAAGTGAACATGAGGCACAATTGACTGTTGTGCTGATCATTTTCGCAATTTCTTTTTAATTCTGTTTATTTTTTTGGCGAATATTTGCTACCAGAACTTAAAGTATGTTGAAAAGCGTATGGCGCAGAAAAAAACACCGCTCAAGGTCTGCGAACAAAAAGACACACAACACCATGAAAGGAACGACCACAAGCTTACATTTTATGCCGACCTTGAATACTTTTTTCCTTTATATATATTTTATTTTTATTTTTTTTTTTTTTTTTTTTTTTCGAGGGTGTCCATTTTAGGCTGTGGTTTTCGGTATCTTACCGCACATGTCAGCACTTTTTTTTTTTTATTATTCAAGCTAGATAATTAGAACCTCTGACAAAGTCAACAAAATTTGTCAATGGATATGCCTACCCGATATAACATACAGCTACGGATATATAGGTACCTTGGAGGAGGAGGTGTAGATAGTGAGCAAAACTGGCTTCGGCGATAGCCTTAGATTAATTTGTTTGCAAGACCTTGAGGTTGCTTATTTTTTTGCTGATGGCCGAGTTCATATTCATTAGATTCGAGATAGATACACGAGAGCACGTGGTGGTTATTACTACTTCTTCTGTTTAACGGGCCGGCTACACTTGAATGATTCATATAAATGTATATGTATGTAGTTTGGACCAGCGATGATTGTTGATACTTTGATTTTGTTGATTTAATTTACAATGTTCGCCTTTGGAGAGTTCTTGCTTCCTGCCATTGAACTCTTGTTCTTCTTCGGTTAATCTTTGTTTGTTGCTTCTGTTGTTGTCGGCGGTGGTATGGGGGATTTTAATTTCTAAAAGTGATGTCATACCTTTTAGTATTTCTAGCTAGTATTGCTGAAGGTCATCATCAGAGCAATTCTGTAGAGATGTACGCAGTGCGTTCTTCTTTGGTTGAGAGAGCGTGGGCTTATGCGCTATTAAGATGAGATATTGTTGCAAAAAAAAAAAAAAAAAACGACGCTTGGAAACAGGGCTAGAAATACATTGAGTTCGCTTTTTTGGGGAATCACTGATCGGAATAAGTCGAATGGATCATAATTTTGTTGAAAAACTCAACTGTTTATGGGAACGTGTGGCGAATGTTGGTTCGGGCTATGTAAAATTGGACTCGGTGTCCCCCGATGTATACCTACATTTTGACTAGCAAGTTGTAAAGCTTATGCCTGAAAGAACTTTTTTTTCTGCATTTAAAGGTCTGGAACTTCTTTGTTTTCTTAGGTTAGGTTAGGTTTATGGGTGGATACGGCAGAGTGATCCCTGCAGTACCCCACTTAGGTCCATGTGGACCCATTGTGATGCTCTTGTTGGGGGATTAGCCGATGTTATTGGCGATGGTATTTGTTCTCTCGCCGCATAAGCTAGTCCGACTTGCATTATATTCCGGCCATAGTGAAATATCACAGGTAGTTAATTCCTTCCACCTGCTATTGGCTTTCATGCGAATCTTGTTTTCCACTCTCTCTCTTTCTGAGATTACAGAGTGGTGGATTGATCGATTTGATCGTCCGATCCAGATCCATAGCAGATCCATTTCTTGCCAGTTCATCAGCCATCTCTTTGCCGGTTTTAGTCCTTGTGTACAGGGCCCCAGCAGAGACGCGTAATTTGCTGCGAGCAGAGAACCTTAAGCTCTTCACGGCAGCGGCGAACTAGCTTCGATTTTATTTAAATAGTGGGTACTGCTTTTATAGCCGCCTGGCTGTCAATAAATATGGTAATATCATCATTTGGTATTGCCATCATTGACACCATATGGGCAGCTTTGGCGATTGTCAGGCAATCTTATCGAGTGGTGTATTTAGCTCTTCGGAGAAAATTCCAGCACCTGTTCCACAGTCCATTTTAGATCCATCTGTGTAGATGGATATCGATTTCCTTTTTGTGGGTTCGTCTGTGTTCCATTCCTCCCTGATGGGGAAATAGCAAGAGAATGGTTTATCAAAGTCAAGGTTTGAAGACAAGTAGTCAGAAGTGACAGAGTCTCCCACGTATTTGTTCAGAATATGTGCATGTCCCATTCTGTAGTTTTTCCAGCTTTTGGTTTGGCTGCAGATTCTTGCATGTGTAGGTCTAGGGGTACCAGGTTGAGGATTGCCTCCATTCCAGTAGTAGGTGTTGTCCTTATTGCGCCTCTTTATTTTCTTAGAATATTTTACATTCGCTTTATGGACATTTGAAAGTTGAGCCCTCGTGCACCGGTCTCTTAATAGGCAGCAGGTTTCTCTGAATGAATTTCACCAACAAATTCCCTATCAAGATCAGTGTCTTTTTTTTTTTGTTTTTATATAGGTACTTCTCCCGGGAAAGGCGAACCTATACCGCTTCAACAGCGCCCTGCAGATGTATGTTTGCTCTGCACTTAAATTGCTGCAAATTGTAGTCTTCTGGAAATATATCCCCAGGAAGCGAGTTCCAAAGTTTGCTTGTCCTGTAACAGAAGGAGTTTTTGAAAGTTGATGTCCTCGCGGTTGTCAAGTGTACTGTATGGTCATGAGCATTAGCAGCCTGTCTTGTTGGGCGCCCAAAAGTTGCATTTCGAGGGATAATGTCCTTGAGTTCCTCAGAACATCTACCATGGAAGTACCTATAGAACAAGCATAGGTCAGCGACTTGTCATCTGTGCAGCAACGGTTGTAGATTCGATGTGAGTGTAGGGTCTCCAATGAGTCGAACTGCTCGTCTCTGTATGCTATCAAGCAGGTTGAGTGAATGTTTTGGGGCCGAGCTCCATATATGGGAACAATATTCCAATCCTGGTCTAACCTGTGCTTTGTAGAGAAGGAGAAGTTGCTGTTCATTAAAAATAAGATCTCGGCGATTTTCTTTACCAATGAATTAAAAAAAAAAATTCTCATTAAAGCGATCGTAGGGGCCCCGATGGGTCCAGTCTTTCAGTTTTTCTGAGTCACAGTCAACACCTAGAGAAATTTTTAAACGACAAGATACAATTATACATACTTAATAAAAGTAACGGGTGATTTTTTAAGAGTTACGTTTTTCAGGTTGGCAGCACTGGTTAGTAATGGCGTCCAAACGTCATCTGTCAAAGTGGAAAGTTTTCAATATACTCCGTAAATTATTGAAATTTATTATAAAAATTCGTGCTCTGTGAAAAATGCTGAAAAGTGCTCTGTCAAAAGACGACCGTGAAAGCAACGTTACCGTCAACGGCGAACGATATCGAGCCATGATACGCGACTTTTTTTTTGCCCCTGTTGGCTGAGTTGAACTTGGTTGACATGTGGTTTCATCAAAACGGTGCCACATGCCACACAGCTCGTGAAACAATGGAAATGTTGAAGGATGAATTTGGTAAACAGCTTATCTCTCGAAATGGCCCTGTGAGTTGGCCGCCAAGATCATGCGATTTAACTCCTCTGGATTATTTCTTGTGGGTTTATGTAAAGTCGTCTAAATGCTCGAAGAAGTGACGCAAAATTGGACCTTCCGAATGGACCATTTGAAAGGCAAAGGCCTATTTGTCGATTACAATACATTTTTTGAATATTTGATGCAAATTTGAGTGTTTTATTAGATTTTTAAAAAATTACCCGTTAGTTAGGTATAGGTACCTACATATTAAAGCTTTCATTCAAGACCCAAACTCAGGGCTTCTTCATTTCCTAAGGCGGCCTTGGGTGACTAAGAACTCAGTCCTAAAAGCTAAATTTAACTGTGACAACTGTAAGGGGCTTAATAGAATGTGTTTGGATGCTCTTGCGTCATCTTCCAGCAGTATTGTTCAAAATCTGATTCCTATTGACATTAAACAAAAAATACCTGCTGTCATTTTATCAGGATTTTCTTTTGTAGATTTCATTTCTTAAACGTTCGGTGTTCGACATTCATGTCCACTTCAACAGTAGTTCGTAATGTCAATCGTATTTATTGGACAGAGTTGACAGCATCGCACATTTCAGTTGACTGCATTGAATGCGAAACTCATGCGTTGAATACGTTATATCCGACTGGTGAACATTTTCTCAATATCGAATGCGTCAAACTATAAACAAACGTCATATACAATTTTTTAGGAATCTGTCGGTTCGGTTTTATTGTCGGGAAAGGCTGCTATTGACCAACAATGATTGTCATAGGTTGGTAGTTTATTAAGGCAGGTAGGTGGATATTCTAGTGACGGCGGCTTTCTTTGGGATCAGTGTGTCCACTTTTAAAACCTCAGAAACTACGATTTTAAAACTAAAACTAACATTCAGCGTCATTTTAGGCACAACCGCCTTTAGCACTCTACTAAATAAATAAATAGTTGACGCAACAGGTCCGGAGGGACCCTAGGCCTAGCTTTCTCACAACCATTCGTTTTGTGTGAGTTTTTCATTTTTGGAACGAATGGAAGGGATCTACAATTTTATGCCGACTTCAAACGGCTAATTGAGAAGCTCTTTCAAGACAGGTATACTCTCGGATGTTTGTCAGGCGTTGGCGAGAGGTGGCGCAGTGGAAAAACCCCTAAGTTGGAATTTGGGTTTTGCGGGATTCGAACCTCGACCCCTCGCTTAGTAGTCCAACACACTAACCACTAAGCCACTGCGCCTACTTAAGCACTCTACTATTGGAAACTAAAAATTAAAATCGATGACAAAGTTCACATAGACTGGCAGCTGTCGGCATTCCTAAAATGTATTAATTTAACCACATTTGTTAACAAACTTTCCTTATATGTATGTGAGGTACCTATATAACAAGTCAGAAGTCTCAAAACCCTTACAAGATGGTGCGAAAGCAATTTTGTGAATTTTCCTAGATCTGACAGCTTATTCGTCATTTTCTAAAGGTTTTTTGACATTTAAAGTTCTGACACAAACATCAACATCCACCCACAAAGATCGCTTGCAGGAAAAACTAAATAAAAAGCATTTTCATCTACTACCGATTCAAGCCACCTAACCCCACTTTTTCCATTTTTGACAGCACATAGGACTTAGACATATCCCTCTGTCAATTTTAATGCAAATTCCAACTACATTCTCTAAGCTGTGCCTACTACCTATCTGCATGTCCCAGGTAAAAATGCAGTTTCTCTTTCGATGCCAAAAAGAAGGCGAATTTATTTTCGATTACAATTTAGCGCCACACACCGCATATATAAAATACGGATTTGGTGCAGCGGGGCACCTTCTCCCAACAAAACCCATCTGAATGTGAATGCAACATGTCGGTCGCCATTCACATCAACGGATAAGCATAATAAATTCAAGAAAAGTGAATTCACTTTCTCCTGTGAACGTTTCGGCACACGACGGCACGAAAATGCGCTTTTGAACTTGACTTGACTCCAATTTACAATTTCCATGGGCTACCTTTTCTCTGCATAAGAAGAAGAAAAAAAAAAAAACAGCCTCAGCATTCCTATTACAATATCCATGTACAGAATGAAAAGATGCAGATATTGCAGCAACAACAAAATTATGCCGTTCATAGAGTCAAGTCAGTCAGTCAATGCGAGCGGCGCACGTTAACGCTCCACTAAAGCGATCGTAGACACGGTTTGCATATTTTTCACTTTCGCTTTGGGTCTTGGGAAAGTTTAACCGGGGCCGCTGACCCCTGCTTCGCTTCGTCCGACATGGATATGAACATATTTTCCAAATGAATTCTCTCTCTCTCTTTCTCCTTCAGAGAATATGTGCATCGCCGTTCGCCGATGAAGACACAAGAGACAAGACACAGAAGACAGAACACCATGAGCCTAGACAAATCATTATGACAGAAGCAGAGCAAACGTTTCCGTTGTGCTGATTCGAAGCACACCGGGGGTGATATTCTATTGAACTCGCCCACAAAATGAGACGTGTATGCGTAAATATGACAGCTGAATGTCTGAAACGGAAAATTGCCTACAATTATAAAGCAATTCCATTCCGAAACCGTTAACCCCTCGACTGTGTAACATGACGATGACAGGGCCGTTGAACGAGCGTATGTCTTATCCATCAACGGAGGGCGTGATTGTTGCTACACTTTACAATAATTGTGACATAAACAATCAGCCGTGGGGTGTATACTGTATAGGGGGCGAGAGTTACTGTTGCTGACGGATCAATGTACATATTGTTATCGCTTTGACCGGCCAACAAAAGTTCACCAAAGTCATAAATTATTTTGTTGAATTGCTACTTGTTTCGGTGCGCAGCGTGTGAGTGTATTGATGTCAGTGGACGAGGCGGTGATGCAGTGCTGCAAATTTAAAATCAAAATCAAAAACAAACAGAAAGTGCGATAAGCAATTAATATATAGGTGTAGGTATAATTATATGAATGGAAATGTGAGTTTGGCTTTTGCGTTAATTTTGAGTAATTGTTGCATGGGAAGTAATTTGTTAAATTGCGCAGCGTAGGTTGAAGTACTAGGTATTTGAATGGAAGTATGAGTCATTGGAAAGATTCGTCCACCGAGTGCCAAGAGCCAGGGATGTGCATCAGTTTCGTAGCAGATCGGCAACTTTTTTTTTTTTTTTTTTTTAGAATTTGACCGATTTTTTCTTTTGTATTTTTTTAGTAATAGTATAGTAAGGCGGCCAACATACAACTCTCAGAACTAACTTACTTTCTGACGCTTCCTATACTGCGTAGGCCATCTCTGTTGAAGTTGAAGACCCCAATAGGTGAATTAATGTCCTGGAATACAAACAATGTACAACCATTTTGGAATGTAAAATCTACTACGTTTCTGTTTCAATAGTTTTAGCCCGATTGACTAATACTTTTGACGTTTCTCTGCTACAATGTGTTTGGTTATCTTCTTCTTAATTATATAACAGCAGTTGTAGAAAAAAGCAATAGCAGGTAGTTGAACACTACCAGGTAGCAACACTTGGCACAGTGCTTTGCTGAATTTAATATTTTTTTCGGTCTGAAAGCTTATTCGTTTTAAGTTCTTGCTTCTTTTGGAAGTTGCAAGTTATAGTTTACTAAAACTGACAGTTTGCTGGCTGAATATGTCTGAGGTTTTTTTTTTTTGTACCAAATGGATAAGGTGAACAGTTTTATCAGTTGCCGTTTATGTAGGCAAAGTCGACAAATCATTTCAAGAGTTTTTGAGTTTACAGTTTTCTTAAACTGACAGTTTGCTGGCTACGTATGTCTGAGATTTTATTGTACTAAATGGATAAAGTTTTATTAGTTGACGTTTATGTAGGTAAAGCCGACAAATAATTTCAAGAGTTTTTGAGCTTACAGTTTTCTTAAACTGACAGTTTGCTGGCTGAGTATGTCTGAGATTTTATTGTACTAAATGGATAAGGTGAACAATTTTATCAGTTGACGTTTTGGTAGGCAAAGTCGACAAATCATTTCAAGAGTTTTTGAGTCTATAGTTTACTAAAACTGACAGTTTGCTGGCTGAATATGTCTGAGGTTTTATTGTACTAAATGGATAAGTTGAAAAGTTGTATCAGTTGACGTTTATGTAGGTAAAGCCGACAAATTATTTCAAGAGTTTTTGAGTTTACAGTTTTCTTAAACTGACAGTTTGCTGGCTGAATATGTCTGAGGTTTTATTGTACTAAATGGATAAAGTTTTATTAGTTGACGTTTATGTAGGCAAAGTCGACAAATCATTTCAAGAGTTTTTGAGTTTACAGTTTTCTAAAACTGACAGTTTGCTGGCTGAATATGTCGAGATTTTATTGTACTAAATGGATAAAGTGAACAGTTTTATCAGTTGACGTTTATGTAGGAAGAGCCGAAAAATCATTTCAAGGTTTTTTGGACTAAGTACTCAGTTGACATTTCCATTTTATACCGTACGTTTTTAAAATGACGTAAACTACCAATCTCGTTGAATTATGACGAGTTCTTAAATGAACTATAAAGGTAACCCATTTTAATTGTGACTTGAAACAAAAAAACGCTGAAGTATAAACCAAGTCTGCTCGTACTTATACCGCCATGGTTGGGGTTCTCCCCGCGAGTGATTTTTTCCAGTCGGGTTTTAATGAGCGCAATTTCTTTGATCCTTCCCCAAATATTGCTGAGTCACTTAATTGTATCCAACTACATTAACTATTCAAAGCCAGAAGTGTGATTCAACAATCGTGAACATATTCCTTATACAGAAGTCTGTATACCGCCCCCCCTTTGCCAACTTAAAATATGAACCCATCACTCACAACCGATCAAAAACTGCGCCGTCACTTTTAATGGCAATGAAATAATAAAATCATTTATTTATATTTATATTAAGTGACAGATTTTGAAAAACCATTGATCGTTGTGAGTACCCCTTCCGTCTTAAAAGTGCACAAGGCGCCCAACTCATCAAAATTCAGGGTGTACTTACTGCCGTCCAAATCCACTCACCCGCAGAGCTGTAACATCTTTCTATTTTCGGCGGACGAAATAGTTTCCCATAAAACTAATGCCAACCATGATCGTGCATACCAAACGCGAGTACACCTAAAAGCCAAATAGTTCTGAAAGTATTTCCGGAAAGACTGCGTACGTATATCTGTGCGGTGTATACAACCACTTCAATTGATATATCGTTTATATCGTCAACAGCTCGTATATTTACATACAGATACGTCACAATATGACCGCACTAATCGAATACTTAGATGTCGACTATGGTTATTCAAAATTAATTAGACATCCGTCAAATGTGTGTTTTTCAAGCTCATGACCTTTGGATGGAAATGGCCTCAGGCCAATCCCCGTACGACGTCATGGCAGGCATTCTATTGCGAACAATATTCTCAAACGATACGATCATGTAGATTGTAGATTGAGATTCAATCGCATAGATACGATTAAAAAACAGATCGGCCACTTGAGAGTGTTGGCGGTGGGTATAGGGTATAGGAAGTGTTGAAGTTTAAACGAACAAAAAATAATAAAAAAAAAATGTAAACACAACAATTAGTGTTTCCTCGAAGGACAAATGAACTGAAGCGTAAAATTCGTCAGGTTATTGTGATGGGTGAGGTGTGGGGATATCCATGCTCGCACAGCTCATGCTAATTGAATTAACTTTGGCACGTGGAGGCAGTAATGAAGCTTCACGCATATTGGTAGCTAATAATAAATAATGAATTTTGGGGAAGTGCGCCATAAACTGATGGAGGCGATTTCATTGAGGCATTTTGTGCCAATGATTGGTTGTGGGAAATTTGCTTTTATTAAATCTATTACTTTCTCATTTTTACCTATCTCGATTATACTTAGTAAGAAAAACGTACAAAATTTCGAACTCGAGATGTTAATCAATTCTGACATTACAATGATAGAGGAACTCAAAAAGTGGGTTGCAAGATTCTGTCCGTCTTACCGTCTTCGTATGCTCCCGAGGCCTACAGCCGAAACGACTGCCCCAAATTGCTTAAAACTTTGATTTTTGAGTTTGTGCGCCTAAAGTTCGGGGCGGTTTTTTTGTTTGCTCGGTAACCTCAATTTTAATGGTACTTCCTATACCAAATTTTCATACCAGTTTGATTTGTTCGAAAACGGCTCTAACGCTTTCAACCAAAGTTGAAATTTAAGCTTAAGTAGGTGAGGTTAACATGGCTGCATTCTCAGTTTACCACTAAAAAATCGAATAATGGTACTTTTGAAATTTGGACATAACTCGAAAACGGTCCGTAGGATTATAACAAAAATTAATTTCGAGGCAATATGGTCATTTCTAACTTAATCGATAACACTATTTTTTTCTAAATTATCGTACAATGAATTTTTGAAAATAAAAGTAATTTTTCTTAAATTCATTTTTTTTTAGTTTACCTGAAAATTGTACTAAAGATTTTGACCAAAATGCGTACTTAGATTGATTGATGTTTTCAAAATACATATCAAAGATTAAATAAGTGCATTCTAAATAAGATCATAAAAATTCGAATAAAACCTTTTTTTAATTACATATTTCTCAAAACTGATTACCCAAATCCAAATTTTTTTTTCGTAGACTTTTGTGAAACTCAACACCGTACTGTCAAATTTTATTATGCAATAATAGAGACGCAACACTTATTTTTACCCATTGACTCAACCAATCTTTTGATGAACGAGAAAGTTTCGTGCGATCCGGTTGTGCACTTTATTTCCTTTTTAATAGGTTTGTTTTTTTTTTCTCTTTTTTTTTTTTTATATAAATGGCGGCTTGCTGCAAGGGAACATCATCGAAAGACATTGCAGAGCTAGAAAGCGAGGGATGCTTCTGCAATAGTGAGGGACTTTAACCCATCTAAAAAACCTCCGTGGGGGACTGACTTTCGTCATTTTAAATAGATAATTATTTTAAAAGGTTTTTTTTTATTTCTGAAAAACATGCAAGAACGACTTACAAGGTTCTGTACTTTAACCGTCGTTATGTTTCTCAGCAACGCGTGCTTCGAGGTGGAACGTTATCTTGCAGTCATTTGATGTCATGGCATAGCAAATGACAGGACGAGTTTCTGTTTAAAAAAACGTTTATGGCAATGGATTTAAATGACTTCTGATTCAGTAGCAGCAGGATTCAGGAACCTTTCGGAACGAAAACTGCTCCATATGTCTGAAATAAACCCAATGTAGGTCGTAACAAATTCGAGCTCCGTTTATATTAAGCATTGGGTTGCAGCAAAACTCACAGAGTTTGAAAGTTGGAATGAAGCTTAAGACTAACGACATTTCTTTACTATATTTAGGCAGATATCCACCAATGTCAACCACCAGTTGACATCATCCTTCTCGACTCACCAATATATGGGGAGGAAATATTCTAAAGACATTTTGAAACCAAATACCCTCTCTAAACATAAGTTTTTCGATTTGCCAATTTTTAGATGCACGACACATGCTTCCCTATCCATTTTTTTGCAGATACTAAGCGAAGGTCCATGATCTCCTGCACAAGAAAGCATATACAACTTCAGCATAGTTGAGGTTTTTGAATTAAGATGCGAAAGTCTGTCAAACTCCTACCTAAGCTTCTCTTCGACAGAGGACCGCTAAAAATATTGCTAATCACAAGTTAAGACTCAATTGTCGAAGGAATGAAAGCTCACTGAACCCGTTCTAACTTTTGAAGCCTTTTGACAGTTTTTCCGCATATGAAGAACTTGACATTTAGATCAATTTTGCAATCTAAAAGCTTATAATAGGTATACCTACGAGTCTTCTACGAATCTTGCGCAAGCCAAACTTTAAAGAAGTTTTACAATCGAAATTCGGTCTGAATCTGGGATTTTTACTAAGGTTATACTTAGCCACTTTTGCTGTCCAATTTTGACATGCCGGCGTCATTATGACGTAAACAGTTGTCCTAAATTTGTCACTACGTGTGATCGTTTGTCAAACGAAAAACACACGAATGACCACCGAATGGCCGTATTTTTTCGAAGTCAACGTGTCAAAATTTGCCACGAAAAATGGCACGTGTAGGGAGGGGAAGGGATTTACAATTTTATGCCGATTTCAAGCGGCTAATTGAGGAGCTCTTAAGTCAGTTATACTCTCGGATGTTTGTCAGACGTTCGCGAGAGCTGGCACAGTGGAAAAAAAATCCTAAGTTAGAATTTGGGTTTTTGCGGGATTCGAACACACTAACCACTATACCACTGCGCCAACAAGGCTATCATAGGCGACTTTAATGCCAATGAAGAGTGCTAGCGGTCTGTTGCGGTCGTTCGTAGGCTTGGGACCTCTTGCAGCAGCCGTTCGGTGTTGTGTTAATGTTTCCCGCCCGGGATTTTCGAAGACACTGATCAATTCGGTTGACAGTTTATCTGTTGCCCTGGCGATCACCAGCCCCTTGTCTATATTGGTCCTATCATCGCTGTTGCGTGCATTGCCTTCATGGCCAAGTCCAGCACAAAGTTTTTATAGCAGTTTTTTAGAAGCGTTCCTTGCTGACAGTTGGCCAGACCTCTGTCCCCTCTTCACCGTACGATGCACTCAAATAATTAAGCTGATACCCTCAACCTCTGACAAAGCTATTTTCAAACCCAGTCCACTCCACCCTCCTCGATCTCAATTTGCCGCCACGCCAAACAGAAAATCTCATCTCTTCTCTATTTGCCACTTAAACGCATTTGCCAAGTGCAATTTATCTGAACGATTAATTGGCCACAAGTGCGGTATATCTGTCATCGCTGATGATCGTCGTCTTCATCGTCGCGTCGTCGTCATCGCAACGCGAAAAATAATCTCCTTCTAGTTGAACGACCGACGAAGTGGTTGCAACCACCCGCCGCACCCATAAACTTCTGCAGCTAACCGTTCTACGATCAATCAACTCTCAGCCAACTCTCAGCCAACTTCTCAAGGACCGTCCGCTGAATGTGTGCGTGTGCGCGTACTATAATTAAATATCACTTCGGTTCCGTTTCCTGTCTTCATTACACACTTCCTAGTTTCATTTGCCACACTGCGACGAATGATGCTACGCGTACGCCAATTTCGGTTATCATTGAAATGCCGAATCCAAGATCGTCACGATCAGCTGAGCCAAGTCGCACATATGCAAATTTTCAGTCATCATCGTTCCAGACAGCCCCCGAATATTCAATTAACCAGTTAAACCGCTGAGGCGCTGATGGTCCGATCCACAGATCGTCTTGTGATTGCAGGAGAGCCATAGGGCATAATTCCCGATTTAAGTGCACTGCGCTCGCATGCAATATTCGCCGTTCGTTAATCAACGAATTAACCATTCAAAGTCACAGACGCATTTACACAGAGGCAGAAAGCCTGCGAACTTGTGTGTGATATACTAGTACAAACGTCAGCCACTGTATACGGCGCGATTCCAGCGTCAAATTCAATGTCAATGCGACCGGTGACGGTCAAGGTTCAGCAAATTTGTCAAAAACCCACAATAAATATAAATTGTTGTTGTTGCTGTTCGTTTTTTTGCATACTACATTCTTTTTTTATTATTATTGTCATTTCGTTTTGTCAACGCCATTTAATTGTTGTTGTTCAACTGCTGCTGAATATTTGATTGAGCTGTCGGTGCGCACAGCGGGTAGGGGGATGTAGTGCACTACCGGCTGGGTGGGGGTTTGTTTTCTGTTTGTTTTGAGGCGTTTATTTTTATGACCATTGTTGTTGGTTTAGTAGACACGATCGCGATACAAACACGTCTCATATACAGTCGCACACATGTCGACTAAAGGCAGACAGGGAAGCCGATAAAATACAAAAAAGAAAAAAAAAGCGCTCTAACCGAAAATTAAAGCAAACTTCAAGGTTAGGGTTATCAAATAGCGACAAGATCAAGGCAATCACCACGGCCGACAGTCGTGTATTTGACAGAAGAATGCCACAGCTCTCTGGGTGTGACTGTGTGTATTATATTGCCCCAGCTGAGAATGATATATTAGCGTGAGATCGCATGACGTCTCGGTGTGAAAGGTTTGACCCCCTGTGTTAAATAGTCAAGCCGGCGAAAAGCGCAGACAAGGTGCTGCCGCCTAGTTGTTTTATAGCTGAAGACGTCGAGGTGAGCTTTGACGTCGATCCGGTGATTCATTTGAATTGAATTATTCAGAGTTAACATTTCCGCAAGCGTCGGATGTATCGTTTTGGGGGTCAAACCTATAGTTGGAATTAATTGATTTCAAACTCAATGGAGTAGGATGAGTACCTTTACATTTGTGGGGCGGGCGAAGGTGCGCCCTACCATTGGCAGCACAGTATGCGTCTAAGGGCACACGCACGTATAGTTCCGGTACTCATTAGAGTAGAGGAGTGTCTTTTACAATGTTGATTGTAGGTCGAGTAGCATAACTTTAATGGGCCAAACTGACAAGCTTTTATGAGTCAAATTATTTCTCAAATAAAAGATCTTGGGCGGTCTATTCAGCCTTTGGCTTCCCGGGGGACTGATTGATGCACTGAGGACTGAGGTTGTTACTCTACTATAGGTAGGTATATACTGACAGGGACGTCGTCTAGAAGTAGAAGGTTACATAGAGATTCATAAAGAAGGAGTTGACAAAGTTTTCGGTGGACGTGTGATATATAGCCGAGCCAAATGTTAAGTCTTGTTCAGGTCCCTCCAAATGAACCTCCGTGCTGTATAAATAATCGCGTCCAACATTCGCAACTTGTAGTAAAACTGAATTGTCTTAGACGGGATCATTTTGATCCGTCCGAATTTTTCTGTAGCCACCTACCTAGAACTAGATTTCAGAGCCAAGTAAGCTCGATCTTTGGCTAACTTCCTCCAGTTGCGCACTCCTAGTTGGTTGTCCTCTTCCATTTGCGTGCCACCTAAAGCGAGGTCTTCCAATACTGCGTTGTCCCTCCGGGTTGGAATCGAAGACTCTTCGGGACGGAGCGTTTGTGCCTATTCGCTCTACATGTCGCAGCCATCTTAGACGACTGCTCGACAGATTTCGTTATTAAATCTCCTCCTCCAGAGCCCGTCAACACAAACGGGACCGAAGAACTTTGCGTTCTTCACTCGAAGAATTTTGCGTTCGAAACGGCCAAGGAGATCATCATCTTCAAAAGTCTTTCCCTAAAATAAAATATATATTTTTGTCAGATGTGCGGGAAGAAATGCATTTACGACCGCCAATGTTGAACTTGTGAAAGGTTTGGATGGGTTTGTTCTTGTCTCAAGTCATTGATAGTGACCTATATGTTAACCAAAGCTATTTTCTTGAGGTTTCGATTGCCAGGCACATTTCGATCAAACCAATAATGGAGTGAAGTTTAAATGGATCACCCTTTAGGAAGTTATAGGGGTTTTTTTTTATATCAATGACTGAAACCACGATTACGCATGCCACTTTTCATGTCAAATATTTACATGCCGACGTCATCATGACGTAAACATTTGTCCTAAGTTTGTCACTAGGTGTGATCGCCTTTCAAGCGTCACAAAAGACGCACGAATGACCGCCGAGTGGCCGAATTATTGGGACGTCAAAATTTGCAACGAAAAATGACTCGTAGAATCGTAGCCTGCTCAGCAGAGATTTTGATATGTAGTTCGATGATCCTACTAAGCGTAAAAATTAAAGGAAGATTTGAAGATGATAACGGATTAGATAACTCCTCAAGATCCAGCAATCCGTCTACAACTAGCCCAAGGCTTAAGGGTGAGAGACCACCCTCCCTGTCGATACCGCTTTAGGTATACCTTCTTTAATGGTTCCCGGCGAAATTTTCACCTCTGCTGGTTTAGTTGGCTCGCAAACCCACTTGGAAACCGTAACGTTCTCCATGCATAGGTACCTTTTATTTATATCAGGATCGCTTGATGGACTCACATAGACAGGGTTATAATGGGTAAGGAACTTCCTTTTCTCCCTAAGAGCACCACAACGGCTCAGTACTAACGCGAGTGTGGCAAGGAGTAGGGTAGGGTAGGTAGAAGTGGCGGATCAGCTTTGAACCCAAGTATAGCACTGTGATGTGCCCTTTTGTTACCATGACTCGTGTGACATAGTTTGTGATGATTGTTACGGGTGTGATGCATTCAGCGCCTATATCCAACCTGTGGAGGTGAGGAAACGGATTATGTCTAATATCGCTGTACCCGAAATGTCGCTAAGGTCGTCGAAAAAAGGTTGGTTCAGTGTGCTCAATCTGGTTCCTGCTACTGCCGGGCATTTGTAGAGGAAATTTTGAGAGCATTCTTTCTCGTTTACATTTACGCAACTGCGGCAATGAGGGTTGTGCGGGATCCCAAGCTTGGCCGCATGATCTCCAATTGGCCAGTGCCCCGTGATTATTGCCGTGACTCTGGCGATATCTGGGCGGGTTCTGTTTAGCAGGTTTATTGTTTTATTTTGGTCATATGTAGGCCATATCTTCCATGATATGACCCAGTTGGTTAACCCCATCTAATGGAGATTTGTTGTCGTCCCTTGGCCACTTCTAGTGGAACGTGGACCCTTGCCGCGAGTGAGCTGTGTATCCATATGAATCTTGGATAAGTGTTTATCAAAGCAGCCACCGATTTATGGTTTTCTTTTCCCACACATCCATAAGAACTCCTCCTCCAAAAAAAAGTGTCTCAAAATGAGCTAATTCTGCTGGCTCATCTATTTCCAATCACTGACTCATTTCGTTCCTCGTCGTAAATCAAAAACCCCCAAAGAAAAAATTCCTCCAAATCAAAACTCAGTTCGTCGCAATCTTCTCCTTTATATGCGCACAGCTTAAAAGAAGACAAAACCCCAAACCACAAAAAAAAAAAAAATAAAAAAACACAACTCCAGACAAAAATTATATTATCAGTTACCGCGAACGACTGCCCCGCCACAGTGACCATGACTCCCAAGTCCCAAATACCAGTAACAGCAACAGGAGGGGATTGTGACATTGCTTGGTGCTGGTGCTCCTACTAATTTATTCTGGGCCATACACGTATCCAGCGGTCCTTCTCTTCCTCTTCCCCGTCATTGTTGTCGTCGAGAAGGCCTTTGTCATCCGCGTAACATCGCCATCGCTCTTAATTGCACAAGTCGTGATCTGGGAGCTGGGCTTTCGTCGGCGGCGGCGTCCCATCCAAATTATGATGAACTAAGTGCTTTCGAGGAGTCGAAGTGCCTGTCAAAGGTGATGTTCGGTCTCACATAATTTGAATCATTGGCCAATTCCTGGAATGTCTGGAATGACTGGGGTGCGACCACATTAATAATAAATCCGACTAAACGACATTGAGAAGTTATAATTTAGGTGAGTTATATTCAAAACGGCCATCCAGATAAATAGACACATTCGAGGTGACCAAATATACTCGTACCTATTGCAAACAAAGGTACCACGGCATGAATGGTTGAACTGTGAATGAGTACACAAAATCTCTCTCTAAAAAAAAAAAAAACAATGCGATGTGGGTCAAGAGCACAGCTCACAGCTGTATTGTGTCCGCTTTTCAAATATTTCGGAGATTTTTTTTCCATTTGGCATTGGTTTTGTTTAGAAGATACAAAGAAAAATATGAGAGAAGCTACGAGCTCGTTTGAAAAGAGGTATTGGTGCACGGTAATCACGAGCAATGACTTCAAACATTTAGAGCGACAGACCGAAGGTCTGTTTGGAGAAAAACGAAAACCTTTTAGGTGGAGGAAACTACAACTAACAGATGTGGATACATAGTGACCTCTCAACAAAGTTGGGTATGATCGGGAAAGAAAGGGCCCAGCGGCCAAGTTACGACAATGACGGTAGTTGTCTTTAAAATTTCGATTAAGGTATCGTTTGGATGGTTGTTTTTGGTAATTAGAATAGCAGAGAGTCACTCCATCGGTTTTCAGTTGTTTTAGAAGGTCTTGAGATGTTTTCACAGTGATTTAGATTTACTTAAACAGTTTCGATTGCTTTTTTGTCTTCCGGGCTTCTTTTTCTGGTCAAATATGTCCCGCACTGTAACTCGTCATCGAAAGTAAGAACATCTTCTGCTACAAGCGAAAGCCTCTGAAAAGACTTGCAGTCCTCTTTGAACCGTGCGATTTTAAGTTAGCATGACCGTCATAAAAAATTTAGCCAAATTCTGAATTTTTTTTTCTATCCTCTGACTGATTGAAGATTATTGAGGGCCTAGAGCTTGGCAAGCTAAAGTTAGGGACGTAGTCAAATCACGTAGAAAAACGTAAAAAAAATGTGTTTGAATATATTTTGAGCCCCCGATTTTAAGTAAGCGTGGCCGTCATCAAAAATATAGCCAAATTCTGGATTTTTTTCCTATCTTCTGACTGATTGAAGATTATTGAGGGCCTAGAGCTTGGCAAGCTGAAGTTAGGGACGTAGTCAAATCACGTAGAAAAACGTAGAAAAAATGTGTTTGAATGTATTTTGAGCTCCCGATTTTCAGAAAGCATGGCCGTCATCAAAAATATAGCCAAATTCTGGATTTTTTTTCTGTCTTCTGACTGATTGAAGATTATTGAGGGCCAAGGCCTTGGCAAGCTGAAGTAAGGGACGTAGTCAAATCACGTAGAAAAACTTAGAAAAAATGTGTTTGAATATATTTTGAGCTCCCGATTTTAAGTAAGCGTGACCGTCATCAAAAATATAGCCAAATTCTGGATTTTTTTCTATCTTCTGACTGATTGAAGATTATTGAGGGCCTAGAGCCTGGCAAGCAGAAATTAGGGACGTAGTCAAATCATGTAGAAAATATCTGTTTGACTATATTTTGAGCTGCTGATCTTGAGCTTTTAAAGTCTTCAATTGCAATCAATCTATTCAGTAAAATTCGTATCTAATGCACAAACCAAGCGTCAAGTTTTTCTACAATTCAGCCACTACACACACCAAGATAGGGATACTTTCAAAGCAAACTGATCTACGCCGAAAATTGAGCTAGGTACCTATTATAGATCACATTGAACGACTAACTAAGGAAATAAAAACAAAATCCATCACATAATATGAATAAATAAATAATGCTCGTTCACGGGTACCACAACTCACCGCCAGATTCATAGAAAAGGAAAAAAAGGTCTCCACCTTTCGGTTCCTGAAACAAATGCCCTCTCTGTTCCAATCAGTTTACATAATCCTAAATTTCAAATTAGAATACGACAGTCTCATCACGGCTTACCAATATATTTTAGTCCTTTAATTTCCCATCCCAGCAATGGCGCACATAATACCCACAGTCTAGCAAACCAATTCCAATGAAATGTGAACGGAAAAATAAGTGAAGTCGCCCCCCTTCTGCACGGTGCGACGCGCTCCCGTAATTTATTTGCACCCTAGCGCGTGTTGACCTTCCAGTTCTCCCGGCTCCATCCAGCAAATATGGTCTCAAATCTATGTGTAGGTAGATACACGTATCCTTGTGCACAGAATTGCTGGAATTCAATTTGCGTCCTTGTGTGAAGCTGGTTTTATTTTTTTGTATTTTCATTTCTATCCAGTCGAAGCAGACAATGGTGTTTATCATTGATGGAGGAACGGTGTGGCCAACACTCACGCACTCCTGCAGCCACCCATTGCAATGGTGTTGGTGTATGACCTCGAGTTACATGAATACAGATGCGGGGTTGGATAGTAATGGAATATGTTGCCTGCGAAATATCGACAACCCTTGCACTTGAACTGCGTCAAGAGTATATAGACGGGAGGCAATAAACGGGCTCGTGTCAACCTTCACATTGACAAAGCGCAAAAGCTCGCTCTCTCGCAGCTGCAAATCCTTGGCGGTGATTTTTTTGTTTTCCTCTATTTTTAACCATTTCAATTGGAAATGGGGATTGGGATGCATTGTGAAGGGGGTGGGCTTGGGAATATATCGCCCCCAAGCATACCTAATATCACATCGCAGTAACTTTGTTGACAGGACTGATGGTGGCATTGACGTAGTTTGGCGAATATGATTCTGTTTTGTGGATGTTGAAGGTGATGGGGCATGGGGGTTCAGTTCTGTGGAAATGGTGGTCAGTCAGATGGGAGCTGGGGAAGGAATGCGGAAAGTGGATGTCACAACTTGTACTTCGCATGTTGCGTATTTATTTCGAATGCACACACATATTAGGAAGAGCAAATCGCTGCACTTTGGAGCTAGAAAAAAGGAATGGAGGTCTTGACACTGGAGAACATTTATCCGCATTCGTACTGAGCGTCTTTCAAGTCCGATTTGTTCGGATAGGTGTTGTCTGCTCGAATAGTGAAGATATTTGAGGGATGCTTGGCCAAAGGTTTTGGATCGGAAGACCGCAAAGTACCCTTGTGGATTTTAAGGTATTGAAGTAGTGGGATGGCTTTGCTAACGTTTCACCATAACCTAATTTGTTATCTGAGATTTTAGCATGCCGAATGTATAACCAAGCACGTCCTCCGTTTCTATTCGAATTGTGTTATATTATTTTAAAGCAATCACTAAAGTATTGCTACTTTTTTTGATGAAGTAATAAACTTAACTATTCAGGCTTGAAGGTCGCAACTTGTCCTCGTACTTTAAACACTTGTAATACGTCTCTTTTAGACAGTCAAAACTTGTGGAGGGCTTCCTTGCTTGCATCTTTCTTCTTCTTGTTGGAAGCCCGATCACAAGTCAGCGGGACGTTTTTTTTTACATTTTTCCCTGACGCAGATTGTGGTCAGATGATGATTTACTGAACCCCAAGACTTTGTGTTCAAGTCTTCTTCTCAGCTTAAGTTTTTTTTTTCACTGCGAACGTCTGACAAACATTCAAGAGTATACCTCTCATGAAAGAGCCTTCAATTAGCCGTTTGGACTGGGCATAAAATTGAAGATCCCTTCCATTCGTCCTAAAAATTTAAGACTCACACAAAACGAATTGAATGAGAAGCTAGGCCTAAAGGGACCCTACGGACCTGTTGCTTTTGTACCTTGGTACCTTTGGTACTTATACTTACAGCACTCACGGTGACAGTTTTCCACCTTTTTTTGTGCCTTTTCATTTCAGTCAGAGGTTGTTCGGTCTGGCTCATCGAAGCTTCTGACACTCTACACCCCGTACCAACTCAATTTGAATGCATCGCGAAGTCTATATCCCCTGTCGAATCGTAACATCGCAGCTCACAAATATGACCTTCTATCCATTCCGATTGGCAATGCATTCGTCAACCTCAATCACTGCGCAAAGATATTGCTTGCAATGCGCGCGCGATTGCATTCCATTGAACCCTTATCGTTGGCATTGTTTCAACGATTCCACGAAAAATGATCCACTATGACTCACACCGAGGTCTGTTCCATGTTCCACGCATCAGAGAAAAAGAGCGTCAACAAAGCAACGTTCATTATCTATTTTGACGTTGGGTTCCTTTTACTTCTTCCTTTTGCTGGCGCATTCTATTATCACTTGTATGGTGTATCTATACCGCATACGCATCATTGAACTTCATACTGTGTTCAATGCTCTCGCATGACTCTTGCGACGATCCACCCTGGATCAATGACCATTCAGTCAAACAAAACCGATATTCAGTGCAGCCGTGCCCTGGGAATCTTTGGTATGCCCTTCGAAAGAGTATACGAGCTACGAGTATGGCTACCCACCCAACCCACCGCCCTCTCCCACACGCACTTACAGCGCTCACTCGTTTCATATCGTCGTCATGTATGATAATTTAATTGAACGCCCTGAGTGCTTGCTCGGTAATTGATTAATAACAAAAGAAAGTGCAGACAGTAAAGCTAAAGAGAAAAAAAAAAACGAACCAAAAAGAAACGCAATCCAAGAGTCAAGATAAAAAAAAATAAATTCTGGAACTCTCGACTTGTATTTATGTAGATAGGTAGCTATAGCTATATAGACATTCCCAGACGTCCTCTGATTTAATTTATCCCCCGAGTGAATGGTTGAAGAAAACACAAAAATCTGGAGAGGGGCCAGGGCTCGGAATCGGAGTCATTGAGTCACCACCACACATACAGCGAGAGAGAGAGAGAGACTGCTCCCATACTGACCTTGGTGAATGGTGACTTTGTGTGGTACTGGTATTCCTTAAACTCATCGACTGCATCGCTCCCTTATTGCTCCATCACCGCTATCGCTATGGCCTTGTATTCAGCACTGTAAAATGGCAGTGGTTGAGATTTTGCTGGGGTTTTTTTTTTAAGTAAGTAAGTATCCAAGTGCATGGTATGGTGGTGATGTAGCAAAGTCGCTGGTGGCTGAGTTGAAGTAACCCCAACTTGGTCCATCTACTTACCTAACCTTTCCTTGTGGGCTTTGATTCGAGTAGTTGAGAGGTGTTGGTTCTGCGATGCACAGCTGGGTCGTGTAGGGGTTTCTAAGGTTATCTGCAAACGACCGGTCTCTGGAATATTTCAAATATTTCGTTTTGCGATTTGATACCCAAAATGGCGCTAAAATTGTGCGTTCTGCCGATGATAGGGCCAAATTTATGGCGACGAAAAATGTGAAAGAAAATGACGGAACTGGCAATGGGTGTGTTCAAAAAGTAAGGCGATGGATATAGCTAGACCTCGTTGAAAATAAAATAGAAAACATGAGTCGCAAGAAGTGAAAGGCAGTCTTCATTACAGTAGGCTAACTTGACGTGATAACAAAACCGCCTATGAAGGCGTGGCGAGGCGATTTTTGGCTTTTGTTTTTTTTTTATTCGTTTTTTGGATATTCCAATTCCTACACAAATAGGTAGGTAACTTAGATTAGATTAGATTGTAAGGCGGAAGAATCTTCAAGGGGGTCTGGCACTGCGGCTTCTTATTGTGCCTTCCCTGGTAAGTTCTTAGAGCCATCTTTTCACTCCAGAGACCGTCAGGAAGACAACGATCTTCTCTGGGTATAAATTCGCAAGAGTTGCTGAATTGACGATTTTATCACCAAGGATGTTTTTAGGTAGCTTACACAGAGCCTCCTCTAGAGACTCCTCGCAAACATCAACTGGGACTTGACTTTCTTGAAAATATTTTCCTAGCTGCTCGCAAAAATCTGTACCAATCTCTTTAAATATAATAAGACCTTCAGCAAAGCTGCTTGGGCGAGTGCAGCCTTTTTTAGATAAATGAGGAACATTCGAGGGCCCAAGCAGCAGAAGAATACTTCTATCAAGGGTAGTCTATTAAAATTAATATGCGGCTTCAAATTGGGCCAAATTAGCGAAGATCAAGCCAGAAGGATTAGCGCTGTCAATCGACTTAAACATTATGCAATTGATTTTATATACAGTGTTCAAAAAGATGGAATAGGTCGTAGGGCTCTTGATGTTCAAACGATGGAAATTCTTTGAACTCGGTTTATGATACTTTTGGTATAAAATTGGCGCCCTATACTCAGAAAAAGAAAGATAAATCAACGAATTTTGAGTTTTTAAAAAATTGTAAGCCAAAAGTCTTGCTTCCTTCGCATACGCGGATTAAATCGATCGCAATCGATATAAATCGGTCGCATTCGTACAAAGTCTATACATGTACTCTCAAAAATGACAGGAAAGGAGAAAATTAGCAAAACAACGAGTAACTCCTCTCTTGGCTCGAAACAGCTCAGGGAATTTCAACTGGCAACTTCTGGTAAATATGTCAAATGCACAAAATTGACAAGAAACAAATTCGAAATCCTTTCTTAAATCAATTCCACCCAAAAATAAAATCTCTGAAAATAAAGGAAATTCGGTGGTGGTCGAAAGTTCTCCTAGACCGTTTCATATGTTGCAAACAAAATTAGTTGTTAATTTATTTGTGACGAGTAGCTCGTAATCTGTCCATGCAGAGTGACCGTTGTGCGACTAAAGTTGCAATTTGTCACTTTTTTTAGAGCCTGTCACAACTTTTTGCTATTTTGGCTTTTTTTTTGTGTGATTTGGATTTCCAAATAAAAACCTTTGAAATGTAACGCAGTTGCCTATCACAACACTATTATAGTGTTTAGTGAGCCAATGCTTGTTAAATATCGTTCAAAAATACTAAATGTTCAGAATAAATGGCCCTTTTTCTTGCGACATTTCGGAATTCTGCCAGCGGTCACGCTGTATCCATGTACTTTTGAGTATATTTTCTGCTCTCTGAGAGATTTACGCTCTATTTTTTAATTTTGACAGATTTCTTGAGCTTGGCTCGGGAAAGTAGGTACGCGAATAGGCTTATTACTTTTGATAAAAATACCTCGTTTTCAAGAATCGAGTAGTAAGTCTTCGTAACTCATTTCTGACATCATTGCCAACAATTTCATTCGGAAATTAAAAATGTTTGTATTTGGGTTGATTTAAACCAACGAAAATTGTTGATCTTACAATGTTTTTTTTTTTTTTTTCGAGTGTAAATAAAGCTTTTCATATGGTTATTAACAATTTCTGAAGGAATCTTGACAATTCAGGGTATTTTCAAGGTTTTCAATTTGAGTGATTTAAGTCTTTTTTTGGAAAATACATGACAAAGTTTGAAAATAGAAGATATACCAGTAAGGGAGTCTAGTTCTGTTAAAATATGGGTGTGCCACAAGGTTCGGTGCTCGACCCAGTATTGGGATTTAATTTTTAAGGTTGCTCAAAATGTGTGGCTGAATTAGACCTCTATGGATCAGCTTGCAGGTATCAATTGGAAATTTAATTTAGGTACATGTTAGAAAAATATTTTGCTGCTCACAAAAAGTCGTTCTTTAAATGTAATAAGGTCGTCCCATTTACCTTGTGTAATGAAAATATTTTTTTTATTAGGTACAGCGGAATGACTTTTGAGGTCCTTATTCTTTGACTTTAAGGCCCGTTTGCTGATACTATACTCATAGCGATTTATGTTCTACTTAAATACCTAATGGGCTATCTTTTCTATGTCATAAACTGTCACGTAAGGTTTAAAGTGGAACTTAAATCGCTATGAGTAGTATCAGCAAACGGGTCTAAAACGTTCATTTTTGAATCGTACGAAAGTGTCACAAGAAAGTCTTCGATAAATCGATTCGAGGGCTTTTCTATTCTTGATTTCTTATGTGGTAGACACTTCCTGATTCGGTGGAGCATTTTTAAATAAATTTCAGTAAAAAAAAAAATTGTCTAAAAGAGTCTTCCTTGAAAATCGACTTTTTCCTAGATTTCGATAGCTCTGTGTATTGAAAGTTCTTCCTTTTTACCTTACACAATTTTCTAAAGTTTTAGTGATATTTTTTTTATAAGCTCTTGCAACTTTTATTCTAGAGTCCTTGATAATAAATTCAGTCTTCGGTGTGATTTCTTATATCTTGTCTTTGTGCCTATTTTTCGCACTTCACTTCACCGTCGTGGACGTTTTTTAAACCCCGTTTGCTGGTTCAATTCCTCGATGTAAAGCCTACTTAGTTACCAAATTTATAAAAATTAAATAACAGTCATCCCTTTTCGAAACTCAACCTCTCATTTGGTCCATGTTCAATGAAGTTCGGTGTTGAAATGACGCCGTAAGCCGTACGAAAAAAGGAGTGCAGCCTTTGCCGTGGAATGACTTAAGTTTTTGAAATTTCTTACTGCTTTTCGCTTCACTACCACGCATGAAAATATCGTGAGCTCATTCTTTATTTGAGATGCAAAAGCAACATCTATCTGAGTGACCTTTCCACGGGCCTTTTTAACGAAGTCTTTCCATCGCTACAACAATCTGACTAGTTTCATATTGCACACAAGAGTTCTGAGTGAAGTTTCCTAAGTTTATGATTTTTGCCAAATATGGTGGTTTTTATATTTTACAACAAGGCGTACCCACTTTAAACGTGTGGGTCCAAAAACGTCGGTTACCCTTTCTCATCTTCATCTGTAGGTTATTACTGGCGATTTCCCGCGCTTTCTTAAACTCTTTTCTGATTGGCATAACCCCCTATCCATAACTATTTTTTGTATGCTATTTTCCGATGATCTCTTTCTTCCAATTTCATTACTTAGGTGGCGCTGTAGTCCGGATGGACCTGCGGAACTCGACCAACTAGATTTTGCTGATTGTAAGCTGTCGCATTTTCTAAAATTGTTACCAGTTAAGAACCAGTTTCAGTTGGGTTTCTTAATATCTGCCTTTGTAGTTCTAAGATCTTCAATAATAAATTAAACAGTCTTAAATAAGCGGAAATTATTTTCTTAAAGTCAGAATTCAGAAACCTATTATTCCAAAATAAACAAAAGTAGGAGTATTTTCCTTGACAAATAAATGTTAAGTCGTCTAATTTTATCTTAGAAGAAGCGTTTCTTAAATTAAGAATATTTTCCTCTCCACTCCAAGCACTTTTCTTCCGAAAATAAGAACAGTTTTGGTATTAATTAGCAAAATAATTTCTTTAATCTGTTCTTAATAGGCTTTCTTAGCTTTAGAAAATTTAAGCAGTTGCTTTTAAAAATACCTTTCTTCTTAATTTCAGATCTTTAATGTCGTTTGCTGTAAGAATTGCTATTCCCACTTACTTCCATAATTCAAATCCTGGATAAATGGAGATCCAATATAGGACTCGACGGGAGTAATCCAACTTAATTCAACTTGCGATCAAAATGATAAGTACGTAAGCGAATTTTCGTCCATTTCCTACAGTACACCACCTTAAACCAAAACCAAAATCTAATCCCACTCTATGGCTGCCCCTTAACCCAGATACCAACCCGAACAGCATACCAGAATATCAGATATCAATACCATTTTAGTTGTATTCAGTAAACGTTAAACGATATTAACCTACGCGCCCACCAGTTAAGTCCTTGACATGTTATCGCAGAGAAAAAATATTAATCAGCAGCATTTCCATAATGATTGTCTATATATTCTGCCGTCGCATTACATACACCTCTAGCTGTCATTGGCAATAATTGGATTTCATTCTTCGACCAGCCGAACAACACCGATATCTCCACTTCTCCATCGATTCCATCATCGTTCATCGAAGCGGCATGTCTGCCAGCCAGCCAAGTCAAGTCAAGAGCCAAGCATTAGGTGATCCTTGTTACGCTCCAATTTCATTTGCACTGTTATTATTTTTATTATTGTTTCTATCATCATTATCCTTGTTACGTTGTGTTGGTTGTATGTGTGTGCTTGTTCTTTCTTTGCTCATCCACTTCAGGGACATCGAATAAATAAAAACGAGAGAAACCCACCGAAGGACATACCATTGCCGAGCCCAACACCACCCCGCACACTTTACAGCTGAACGTAGATTTGCGCCTCGGGCTATACAAAGTATATACAGCACCATGAGCCGCTTAAAATACGTTATTCCTAAGGAACCGGCACCGGAGAGAGACGCAAGGTGCATCAGCGACACAAAGTACAAAGGAGGCACAAAACACCAACCAACCTACCGTTTGTGTGTTCATTGGCCAAGGCTAAGCCGCACCAAAAACGGCTTTTGCGTCATTGCCTGCCAGCCTGCCTACCCAACTGACTGACTGTGGACTGTATGTATACTATTAATGTGCCTTAGCTGTATGGTATATCGGTTTGGCATTCAAGTAAGGACAAGGCCACAAACTCACTCACTTGTTCATTCATCAGCCTGGTAAATGTCTCCACGAGCCGGCTATATAAGTCTGCCCAAACCCTACCCACAGTAGATTGTTTCAGCCGTGGCAGGAACGCATATGTAAATTTTGTACCCAGCACCCATACCACTCTGCTTCAATCAAACTCATCGAGTCAAGTCGAATTGTCCTTGGAGCGTTCTCTTCATTAGGCTATGTTGCCGTCACAGTTCAAAATTCAATTCAATCCGAAAATAAATTATCCTTTTGCAGAAAACCGATGACTTGACACACTCGCAGAGTGGGAGACTGCGAGTTCTTTGGAAAAAAAGGACAAATTTACACGAGCCGTAGATGTGAAGGAAACCAAATAGGATGTAGGTGGGTTCGTGTATGAGTAACGAACGACCTACAACTACAACACACAACAATGGAGCCCACAGCGAAGATGGAGGAGCTATGGAAAAATACTCAAATTCCTTGTGGTAGCCTTGAACTTAACCAAGCTCCCAGTTTGTGTCCTTGCCCAATGCTCAAGTATATACAATATACACTGCCCGGTTGCCTCTCAAATCTGTTTGTTGTTGTTGTTGGTGTGGCCCTGGTATCCTTTTTGTTAGCATGGCGTTGTTGCTGCTGTCGCTCTATTGTGTTTGGTGTGTCCTAGCAGTAAGTGTAGGTTGATGGAATAGATGCAGGATGTGAGATGAGAGTGCGCCAGGGTGGCTTTGCTGAATAAATGATATTGAGTTTCGTTTCGTTTCGTTTTTATAGAAGGTCGTCCGCCATCAAAAGAAATCAAGCGTGGGCAGCTTAGTCCCTTATAGTGGGATAGGGCATGAGTGTGTGTGTCTTTTTCGCGGCGCATTTTATCGTTAATTACCCGCCATTTTCCACTAACCACTACATCAACTGCAGCGGATAACTGTTGCTGTTGCAAGTTGCATTAACCCAGCAAAGAGAGTGAATCTGAATATAGTAACTCTCTTCGTCCTGAGCTTTTCGAAAAGCAAAACTCTCACGATTTGCCGGGAATTTTGCACGACTGCGAGAGGTTGCATGTCCGGGCCGGGGTTTGTTGACGTTTGCCATTGCACAGGGTCGTATAGTGTGGGCGGTGCGCGATGGGCGGTAGGCGATAGTACGTGGTAGACGTTCCAAGTGTAGGACTTATATCAACACACCAGTGTGGCACTGCTTATATGTGTGCGGATATGCTTTGCCAATGGTGTGAGGCGCGATGCCGGGAGTTTTCATAATGTTCAACTCTTGGTCTTTATACGAGGACTTACCACATGTCCGCCCACCATTGAAGTGCGCCATTTCAACAGAAGTTATGAAATAGTTTCGCTTAAGCGAAGTTTCCAGGGGTAGATGAACTAACTGTTTACTATAATATAGAGATGGGGATATGTATTGGACAAAAGATTTATGGCACGCGAGCGTTAAGGTGTTTTTTTTTTTTTAAACAGGCTATAAGTCCTGGTAACAAAAGGACTCTGGGAATAGATATAGGGAAGTGTTGGCAGGTGGGTGTCTGCAGGTAAAAACGTCAGTGCCTAACTTGGTCTTTAATGTGACATTTATTCAGGACTGCGTGGTGAGGGTTTAATAAGAAAATAAAAATATCGTTGGAACGCACTAATTCCTACGTTCATTTTAATTTTTTTGGATGATTGGAAGGGACCTACTATTTCATCCCAAATGACCAAATTCAGAAGCTTTCTCTGCACATCTATAATGCCCTCAATTGATTGTTACACCATCGCAAAAGTTTGCGGTCGCGTCCCAAAAGCTATAAAATAAGGATAGAAGACGAAAATAAATACAAATTTTGGGGAAAATATCCCTAAAAGCCATAAAAGCCTTTTGAACAGACATAAAGTAAAGTAAAGTATATAGATTCGAGAGATATTCAAATCAGACTCACAACCATCGCTTTGTGTGAGTTTTTTTTTTCAAGTTGGAAGGGATCTACAAAGGGATCTAAAAAACGGCTGAAGTTAAGACGCTTTTTCAAGACAGTTATACTCTCGGAAGTTTGTCAGACGTTCGCGACAGGTGGCGCAGTGGAAGAAACCCAAAGTTGGAATTTGAGTTTTTGCGGGATTCGAACCTCGGACCCCTCGCTTAGTAGTCCAACACACTAACCACTAAGCCACTGCGTCTACTTGAATAGACATTATGTGAAGCTACTTCAAAATGTCTGCTCAAAAGGTTTTGTGGCCCTTAGGTTTATTTTTCTCAAGCCGAAGTTTTCATGAACTAACCACGGTGCCTGTCAGACGTCTGATTACTTGTTGTCCTTGTAGACGTTACTAGTACGAACGCAGGACAAAGCACAGCAATTGGTCTCTCCCATCGTTGTTGGTTTGAACTATCTACAGCAACTTCAACTGACTTATGTAGGACGAAAGAAAACTTCGGCGTCGAAAGGTAAGTCACGAAATTTGAAAAGACGAAGCTGGTGTTGACTACTTTCACGTTTTGAGATTGCATATTCATAGATGAGACACCAAATAAGACTACAGTATTCCAAAACAGGTTTGACGATAGAACAGTACAGAAATTTAACGACATATGGTTCCCTAAAGGTCTGTGGAAAAACATTTTTCAATCAGTTTCTTGCCTAACTGACAAATGGAATTAAAGTAGTAGTAGGTACTTTATTTAGCTTTAAAAGCCATTATGTTTACAATTTTAAAGATTTTGTTTATAACTAATACATTTTTATATGCTAGTATCCGTAGATCGAACATATTCAATAAGTTTTCTTTTAAATTCATTTATATTATTTATGTTCCTAATGTTTATCGGGAGAGTGTTGAATCCTTGAAATCCCATGTGGAAGATAGTTCTGTGACCTCTCATTGTTCTTGTTCGTTGTATTCTAAGATCCTCATTGTTTCGTAGGTTGTAGACTCCCACGGTGTTAGTACGTACATTTTCACAGAGGTAACTTGGATACATATTATTTTTGATTTTATATACAAATACCATACTTAACATAAAAAGACGTTGATTTACATTTAGCCATCTTAATGCATTTAACATACATGTTTTTGAAGTGTATCTATTACATTTTAAAATTATTCTCATTATCTTATTTTGTAGTAATTGCAATCTATTTTTTTGACTTTGTGGGCACATATATAACAAACTTGCGCAATAATCGAAATGCGGTTTAATCAAAACATTACATACATTTACAGACGTACTCATAGATATATTTTTTCTTACTTTACGTAATACACCAATTTTTTTTGCTATTTTCTTACATATATATTTTATATGATCTGAAAAGTTAAGTTTTTCGTCTAAAACAACACCAAGATATTTTATTTGTATGACCTGTTCAATTTGTTCACGATTTATGAAAAGATTTACATTTATCGACGCATGTAGGGGACTGTAACTGAATAACATACATTTAGTTTTTGTAACATTTAACACCAGTCTATTCATTTTGAGCCATGTATTTATTTTGTCTAGATCTTGATTTATTTTTTGAATACACTCTGCAGCATCCTCTCCTGAGATATAGAGTAAACCGTCATCAGCAAACAAAATTAGTTTCGAAAATTGCACTACTTTTGTCATATCGTTAATGAAAATTAAGAATAACATCACTCCCAGTATTGTTCCTTGCGGGATCCCTACATTAACTGGTAATGGTGTCGATATTTTATCATTAACAGATGTCCGCTGCGTTCTCCCCATTATAAAGGATTTAAACCATTTCAGTTCAGTGGATTTTATACCGTAGCACTCTAACTTTTTCAATAAAATAGCATGATTTACTGTTTCAAAAGCCCGTTTTAAATCTAAGAAAACTGCAACTACCACCCTTTTTTTATCAATTTCACTTCTCCAATCATTTAAGATAAAGTTTAGACTGGTTTCACAGGAGTGATTTGCACGAAATCCCGATTGGTAGCAGTCTAAAAGGCAATGACCCTCTAAGTGCTCTTGGAGCTGTATCACCACGGTTTTTTCTAAAATTTTTTCATATAAGGGCATCATATTTATTGGTCGGTAGTCACTAAGGTTTTTTGCGTTTGCAATTTTATTAATAGGCACTATAAGCGATTCTTTCCACGAATGTGGAAAAATGCCTGCGCTAAGAGATGTATTTATAATCCTTAGCAACACTGGACCGACTATACAAAAAGCGTCTTTTATCATTTTTACGTTCATGAAGTTAAAGTCATTTTTCGTGTTAAGCATATTTATTGCACATCTAATAGTTTCTATACCGACGACATTAAACTTAAAATCTATATTGCACTCATCTATTAAATTTGTATAATCACAGAATATCACAGATCGGGTTATTTCATTTATGGATTGCACAAAAAATGTATTAAATTTGTCGCATAGTATTGCACTATCACTTATCACAGAACCATTTTCCATTTTTACTTCCGAGATTTTTTCATTACTTTTCTTAAAAACATGTTTTTTTAACTTTTGCCACATATCCTTTTGAGAATTTGCATTGTCAATTTGTCTTTTTATAAAATTACTTTTAGTTAATCGGATCTGTCTTTTATACTGGTTCCTATACTGTTGGTACAACTGCCAAGCACTTGTATCGTTACTCAGAACTGCTTGCCTATATAGGTTAATTTTTGTTAATTTTGCCACTCTGAGTTCACTATTGAACCACACTGCGTTATTATATGGGACTTGTATTTCCTTTACCATGGAGTCAACCACGCTCTTTAGATTAAAGACAAATTGATCACACAATACATTTAAATTAAGTGTTTCTTCCATACTAAAATTAACAAAAAAAGGGATTTCAGACAAACGTGCAAGGAATAGATTTGGATTATACGAACAATACTTAATTTTATTTCTATTTTGAGTTTTATGTTTGTTTTTTATTATTATATCAATTGATTCATGATCACTTATTTTTAAACCATTATCAACCCTTGCGGTCACCTTATCAGCACTATTTGTGATCACATAGTCAATTAATGTCCTAGTCCGATTTGTTATTCTAGTGGGATCATTAATAATCATACTAAGGGAGTTATCATTTACCATATTAGAAATGCGTCGAGTATATGTATCCGATTCATCAAGCCAGTTTATATTGAAATCACCCATTATAATAAAGCTACTTCCGCATTGGAGGAGATATTCTGTCCAATTTTCCAGTTCATTACAGAAATCATTTTTCGACGATGTACTACTTGGGGATTTATATATTGCACAAATGTATATCATAGGAAAGTTTTCATATTGCACTTTTAATATTAGACACCAATATTGCATGACAACCTTAATTTTTTTAACAACGCTACATTTAAAATTATTTTTTACATATATAACAACGCCACCAGTATGACTAGATTCACTTTCACAACTGTAGGGATGATGATATCCTTCTAACTTGACATCGTTTAATTCGCTGGGGTCTACAACATGTGTTTCCGTTAAAACCAAAATGTCAACGCTCTCACTTTGTACCAAATGTTCCAATTCATCAAAGTTGTTTGAGAGGCCCTGCGTGTTTAAATAAATACACCTAATATCACTTAATTGCTAGTAATCTGTCTGTTCTTGTGAAATTTTCAGTTTTCGCTGAAAAACCGGGCAATTTGGATCATTCGCCCTATGACTGGTATTTAAGTCTATTTTTAATCTCGTCTTGGCACTACAACAGTTAACACATATCATTTCAACATTTTTGCACACCTTAACATCGTGATTTCCAGCACATTTAACACACGTTTTTTCTTTGGTACAATTTCTGGCTGTATGATTAAAACCGCAGCAGTTGAAACATCTAAGTACACTTGTGTGTTGGTACACACGGCATCTATCCCAACCAATACTAACTTTAGTACTCTCCATTATTTTGGCATAGGCAACACTGTCCATTTCAAGAACTGCATTGTAGCTCTTTTGTTTTGGTGACAAATATATATGTACGCACTTTATTTCACAATCATTTAGCTCGTTCTGGCTTCTTAAGGATTTAATTAGTTCGTCTTCACACAGCTTCTCTTTCATGCCGACTATCATCACTCGCGGCTTTTTTTTTGCTGGAATTTTTACATTGTATTTTTCACTATGTTTTATTTTAAGTTCACTTTCAATTTTTTTCACCGAATTTTCATCACCTTCGATTAATATCGCACCGTTTTGTATGTTTTTCACGTTATTTATTTTTAAGGCTAGATTTGTGGGGTCAATACTGCTTTTAATATCGTCTCGTGTTTTGTTATTGTTTTGATTTTCTTTTGGTTTTATTATAACAACGCTATTTTTTTCTTTAATTTTATCGGCGTATGTAGGTTTTTTTGGTAGTATTTGTGTTGTTTTGCTTTTGTCACCCATAACCGAGTCTTTGATTTGTTTTAATTCATTTACTAGATCTTTCTTTATTTCATTAACACTTTGTATTGTATTTCTGTTATCACTTTCTATTTTCCTAGCGTCCTCACAAATTTTGTCACTCTGTACCTTGAGGCATTCACTATAATTATTTATTTTTTCAATTTCTTTAACACTTTTTTCACAAGTTTCTTGAGCAATTTTCATTGCACTTAATCTTTCAATATATCTGGTTTCGATTGCCTCCAGTAAGTTTTTAATTTCGATTTCATTTTTTTTTAATGATTCTTCAAATTCATTTTTATACTGCTTTAAATAGTTTCCATTTTTTTGGACTATTTCCTGCATTTCACGTACTGCCAAGTCAACATTGCGTATGTACATAACACAATCATCACACATATATTTTAGCATTGTAGTTGTGTCTAGTACACTACTGCTGTACCGGTCTAGACCACTACATGCAACCTTAAGATGGAACACTTTCCCGCAAACACCTGCACATCTCATTCCGGATTCTCCGCTGACAACATTTTTGCATTTAAAACACTCCATTTTAGTGGGCAAATACAAAATTTCAGCTTCCTGCGCACACAAAAGAACGAGTCTCTGCGCGCTCCCGAAAATCCGACAAAAAAGTCTACTAAATTCTATTGATTTGTCTACTTTTAACTAGGATCGATTTCTCACACGTCTATATACCTCTCTAGAAGAGAACTATGTTATGTAAGCAGGCAAAAGTTTAGCTTTCTGTCGAAAAGGACCCCCAAATCGTTCAGTAATCAAAACTTTCATTAGCCCCGTCTTATGAAATAAATAAATTAACACACTTGCAGTTTGACGTGTCATGAAGGACATTTATTGACATTTCTTAAGTTATGGCTGCATTTAGTCTCCTTAAGCATTTCATACATTCTCAATGTCATCCTGTAAAAGTATACAACACTGCGCAAAGAATAAACGGCCTTACTAATAATCATTTTTAACTCTAAATATTTGGTAGGTTTTTGACCTGGAGGAAGGAGTCCTATCATGTCGCAAGATGCTTCGTTCTACATATACTGGACAGCTTTCCGATGCTTTCGAAGTGCGACAGGCAGTGAGAGAAGAGGATATTCTGTCGGCGACCCTCTTTCTACTGGCGATAGACGATGTACTGACTGCCACCGTAGGTACATCCGAGAGATATGGTATCCAATGGAGACCGTCTGAGAGGCTAAGCCACCTGGATTATACCGACGATATCTGTTTTCTGGCAAAAACCAACAACGGGATGAACGAGATGTGTCAATCACTGCAAGTGAATGGAGAGATGTCTGGTCTTAGGATCAATTGCAACAAGACTAAAATAATGCACACTGGCCGCTCAGAACATCAGCCCATTATTCTGAGACAGACACCTATTGAGGAGGTCCAGGAATTTAACTATCTAGGCAGTTTTGCTTCGTCCGAAAGAGGAACGGATCTGAATGTTAATAGTAGAATAAGTAAAGCCCGCAACGTCTGGGAATGCTATCCTCAGTATGGAACTCCAGTTAAATTTCCCTACGCACCAAGTTAGGGCTCTTCGAATCCAACGTCAAGTCCCTACTGCTGTATGCCTGCAAAACCTGGAAAGTGTCTACCTCCATCCCTAGAAGACTGCAGGCATACGTTAACCGATGTGATACATCCTTAGGATCCGATGGCCGCAAAATATATCTATTAACGCATCAAAAGTTGTTGATTACCGAAATTAGGCAGCGGAAGTGGCGCTGGATTGGCCACACTTTGAGGAGACCAAACGACAACGTCGCGAAGCAATCCTTCGAATGGAACCCTCAATGTACAAGGCGAGTTGGTATACACCAAGAACAACGTGGAAATCAACCGTATTGGCCGAAGCAGCAACGAAGCATAAAACGTGGCCACAGCTGAAGTATCTGGCTGCAGATCGAGGAGGATGGAAGAAATTTGTGCCCCACCCGGTGTTATAGGATTCATATATATTGTGACCTGTAATTTTGCACGGAAAATTCCTCCATTGTGAGTTCGAAAAATTTAGCCTGGGCAGGCACCAAAAAAGATTATTAGTAAGGCGGAAAGTATGTTACAGAAAGACAACAATTATTGTTGATCAATAACAAAAACAGCAGTGGACCAAAGTGGCTACCTTGAGGGACACCAGAATGGATGATGATTTACCAAAGAATTGTTTGGTTTAGAATTTTAATTCTCCTGAAAACGCTCTTTTTTAACAGGATAACTTGATTTACTTTGTTGAAGGTTTTTCTACAATCAGGATAAAAAACATCAAAGCCTTATTATCCTTAATAGGCCACACATCTTCCTGTATAAGTGACGGAGGGGATGAATATCTTCAAATCTGACATTTCAAACGGACTATAAGTTCGATTAGATGAACCTTACTAAAAAAAAAAATAGAAAACTCCTTAATATTTATTAATACAAGCAGAAATGAAGTCTGCGCGTGCGCATGGATGCGGATGTACCTACTATTAAAAACAGACTTAGGTAAAAGCTAATACTTCCTCAGAGTCCTTCTGGATTCGTAATATGTACTTGCTGAAAAAAAAAATAATTCACACTAAATCTCAACTAAGTTGAACAAGCAAACATTTTATTATTCATTAAGGAAAGGTCTGGAAGTTAAATAAGTTTTAACAAAGTCACAAATAAGTTTTACAGGTTTTATAAGATTTATTATAAAAAATGTATACAAGAATTGTTTGAAAAATAATAGGTTCGAGTGTAGTCCTTTTCGTCCCTCTGCCTGCATTATCTCTACACAAAAATTCTGACAGCATCAACCAAAGAAACTTTGGGAGGAAATCCTTTGTAATAGTTTACTTGTTCATTTTCCGATTGATCTACTTATGGATCCCAGGCATTTTGTTGATTGGTTGATACTTTTCTGTTGAATTTCAAAACGCGGTATAAAAAATTTGTCCACCCCCTCTTTGACGTCCAATGTTCAAGTTGTATATTTTGATTTTAAAACCGCGTCGCAGTTAATTTTTTTTCTTCACTTTGGACGTAATTGATATAATCTCACTGTTCGTTTCCGATTCGTACAAGAAGATCTCTTTTCTCTCATCGAAATCCTACCGACTGCGCCACTTACGATGTCCATATTTCAATAAGTGAACAAAATTAAAACCAAACGACCATTTCCAAAGCTGGCTCTTCACTGAGTCTTTGGCTTACTATTTCATTCGAATAGCCCATCTTCTGATATTCCGTTGTCCATACCGTATACTATACATATACAGAAGTTCAGCCTTACAGTAGAAAGATTAAAACCTGCCTGTAATTTTACTCAAGACAGTGTCGCACTTTTTTTTCAAACAGAAAAACCTTGAACTCCTTTCTAGTGTTTCCCCTACTCAAATGTTAAGTATACATTGAAATGGCGTATGTGGTTTGAAATTTCGATTGCACAGCTCCTGTCAACGTGCTAAACTGCGATGCACTTTAAACAATAAATAAATAAATAAAATCAAAAAAAAATCACAAGAGATACCAGGAATGACTTGGCATTTATTTGTTGACGTTCTTTTTACAGACGAATCAGCGATTGATCTCCTCAATGTGACTCGGACTGTCACATCTTTGTTGAAATTCGAATCCGTCTGTCTTTCGTATAGCAGACGATAAAAGTGAAGCATTTTATGAATCAAATGCAGTCGTAGGTATGTATATTTGGAGTAAATTTGATGAACTTGGCGTTTGAATTAACAAAAGTGCAATACGAGCTGTCTTTTGTGTAAGTACAGACTACTGTCAATCGTGGGAGAGTTTTAGTTAATGAATGTGTCCAAGGTTATATGTCGACGTTTATAATTTGTGCCGATGATGATTTCGCAATTGGCAGTGAAAAAAAAAATGTAACAAATGCGATCGGGTTTGAAATTTGAGGTAATTTTTATATTGTTTTGCCGTTGGGTAAATAATTTAATTTTGTTGCAAGGCTGACAAGTGACAATGGCGTTTCTCTTTGGGATCTAGATTTGTGAATAGGAGTTATTATGAGGTCCAACTGATAACCAGAAGTAAGTGTGAATTACCCGTTCAAGTGATCGCCACTAAGATTGATAGTGGGTCTAACTTTAGAACGCATCAGTTTTGACATTTTAGAAATGTCACTCAGTGTAGCAGTTGTAAAGAATGTAAATAGCTCTAATATACAAGAGCGAATTGCGTACTGCAAACAAGCGAATATTCGTAGTTTCTGTTTACTGACACTTCTATCACATGAACAATTTTTTTTATCCGCGATTCAGTTTCATTTTTAAAGGTTAAGTTCGAAGAAATTTTTCATTCGTGGGCTTGTGGATCGCGACTGTATTATGTGGATTGTGAATAAAGTGACAGTTCGCGACAAGAATTAGCAATTCGCGGGAAATTTGCTCTAATTGTAAATTTTGGTTTTTAAAGCAATTAAGACTCAGGTTTTTTTTAGATTAGATGTCAGATTAATTAAATATACTGCTTTTGTCAGAACAATTTCAATCTATGTATATAAAAATTGAGCCTTAAAATTGTGGTCGTTTGTCGCCGATTCACGCCTTAACACATTTACCGATTTTAACAAAACTTTCATAAATCTTTGGTATTGGTCTATATATGGTTTTTGTGAAGTTTGGTTGAAATCGGAAAACTTATGTGTGTATTATGCGTGCGTGAAAAAAAACATGAATTTGAGTAAAGTAAACACTCAACCGATTTCAATGAAATTTTTCTGGCTGTATATGGTTCGTTACAGTTTGAAAGATAGGATTATTTATTCACCTTTATAACCAAAGCGAGGACTAAAAATCCCCTACTCGCTTCAAGATGTTGAAAGACAAATTCAAAAACTCGAGAGCCCCCTGATTTAAGTCATGTCCCTCTGATCTTTTCTTTGTTTAGTAAATCAGTTCTTATACATGTCAAGGAGATCAAAGAAGTACCTTTTGTTCGGGGTTTTGAGAATAAAAAATGTGATAGGTGTTTAACTAAAATAAAGCGAACTCACACCATCACCCATTTCGATCACCCAAATGGTTATTATATAGGTACCATGCAAATGCACCTGCCCCCACACTACGTAGGTATACAACTCGCCATCGTCCCACTAATATATTTTCGCAAACACTCATCACCTTCATGCTTCATACACCATTTGACATTCACCTGAATGCCCTTCATGTCAAAATTCAGTCCAAATATTTAAAAAGAACCTTTCAGCAATTTTCTTGTAACGGAAATTGCCTCCAATAAAACGCCCACACACAGTGGCGTCCCCACCCCTACTCCTAGTGTCAGATGTTAGATAGCAATTCCATTTACTTTTATGACATTAATTTTACTCGCAGTCAAATCCTTTGCACGAAGCAAAAACTCGTGAAAAAAAAAGTTATGACACCTTCAAGCTTCAATGTGCCGTAAAATAAATACACAGTCATATGCCACGCGCCAGGATTTTATACAAAAAAAAAAAGAAAGAAAAGAAAAAACCGTAATTATCTACCAGGGTCTTGAGGACCTCTTATCTACCACACTGTCTATATATAGCCAATAACTTATAGACGCACTTGGAAATTAGGCCCGCAAGAGGAAAAAGTTTGGTTTTTCTTCCCCCGATTTCGTCCAATTAGGACGATTTTTCATGTGCACTCTCCCTCTTCATCGCGTTGTCACTGCGTGTGTCGTCCTCATCTCGTGAAAGTGAAATATGAATTATTGTGGTAGGAAGTGTAATTTATTGTGTACGCGCGTTTTTACCTCCCTTACACATCCCGGAGCGTATATCCTGGTGTATCCGTTTAAAAGGGAAATTTAAAGCCAAAAGCATTTTAATCTGCGCCACCCTATGTACCGCCACCCTATATACTAAACATCGTCTCCTTCCACCCCTATAACGAACGACCGGCACAGCATTCGATGAAGCCATGAACATTGCCCACTTGTGTGCATGAAGTTCGAGGTCGAGGCACTGTAGGCGGCGACTGCACTGGTGTTGGTGTGCAAAAAGCCATAACGTAACAGTACCTGTGAATGATGAAACTTTTCGGAGAAAAGCTTTTCGCCCACCCCATCGGCGGTGATTCGAATGAGCCCTTTCCACTGCGTAGCTATATTGTCTTCTCGTCAGCTAAGGGAGATTATCTACCCACTCGTATGGCTGGTATATATAGCAAGAGGTGGGTGGATATGGTGCGGTTTTGATGGCATATAGTGGTAGTTGATAGAATTGCCCAATGGTACTGGTAGTGGTGGTCGTATACGATAGTAGATAGGTACGTGTGCGAGGCTATGACATTTTACGGGGTGAATGTAACCTTGACCGGGTTCGACCTTGAATTATACTTTGTTCTCCTTTTGCTGTATTGACACTCAATAAGAGGGCATGTGTGCATGACTGTGTTGGTGTGTTTCGCAATTATTTGTGTTTGTGTTGGGCAGTACCGGCGGACTGAATACGGTAGGAAAGTAACTACGCAGCACATTTTAGATTGGATTTCAATATGATCCTGATTTGGAAGGATGATTAAATTGGGTTTGCTCTGCCAAATTTTGTGGGGGAATTTCAGTCAACTGAGACCGGCTATATTTGGCATTCCTCCGTCTGTTAATTTTGGCCTTGAAAGGTACCCTCTAGATATTTTCATTGATACTATGCCACCGTACAACCTGAACCAAGCTCAGCACTCTGTCAGTGGCCGAGGTAGAGGGGCCGCAGTGCCAGAGCCCCAGGAAAGCTCTCATATTTAAAGATCTATCTACTGTTTCAGGTCTTCTGTTGACACAGATAGAAATTGAGGACGACTTGGGGTAGTAAAATTATATTTATTTTTAAAGCCAGTATCTATCAAAGACATCTTGAATTTTTTCTTTATGGACGAGACCTGCTTTTGATACCATTAAATACATCAAAAAATACATGATGAGGTACACCAGACCACCATCTTTTACGGGACAGCTAGCCTTATAGCTCAAATACGAAGTAACCCAGCTCCGTAAAAAAAAACGATTTTCTTTCCGATATCAGTCAGGAAAGGCATTCTTTTGATTTATGGTGGAAGGTCTTTAGAGCTGTTTTAGCTTGCCACAGGCCCTGGGAAAATATACTCTCTCCTATCAACCATTGACTGTTGGGGATATGGTTGTAGGTTGTAGCTTGTGGGACTGTGAAAACCTGAATACAACCTCTTGTTAGTAGTTCATCGGATTCATTATTTTCTTCAGAGCTTAGCTATGTTTAAATAGTCCACGCTAGGTGGCTCAGTGGATAGTATACGAGTATATGCCGGACTAATTATTAGTCGCTACAATTAGTTACGGACCTGGGCTTCTGTTCCAGAAATAAGATTTAACTGGTTACAAAACTTCTTCACTGGGTTTTAGGAAGTCTTGAAGTCTTTGCCGTTCTTCCTGCAACCGGAATTCGTTTTCTAACTTAAGCAGCCGAAGTGCAGTGTTGACCTTACTATGCTAAGGTGTGACTCCAGAGGTGTGACTCCAGAGTGACTCCTCGAAGAATTTATGTTTCTCTTTACTTTTTTGGCAGAACTTTGAAACATATTTTGTGGAAAGGCAACGTTTGAACGCGGGCTACCCATAATTTTTCGAAGCCTGTGGTCTTTTTCTACCTCTGATTTAAGAGCTCTCAAGCTTCATTTCTTTTTTCTGATGTTCAGAGTTACCTTATACAGGCTTTTCGTAAAATCAGTGATTTTCTTAGAGAGGGCGCGTAAGTTCCACAATTTAATTTCTGCCGTTTTTCATGGTGTCTGGAGTCGTTAAAATGATTTCAACGATATCACTGGATCGTCGGGACTTGTAGCTTTCGCAATATAAAAGTTCTTGATAGGTTGAGAGATAAACGATCGATATACAGGTTTTGGGTGCTTTTCAAAATATTTTACAATGTCTCTGCAGTTGTTCCATACAGGCTACAACTTGGTCTGTCTATAAAAGGTGCCTGGAAGCCTCGCGTCAAGTTATCAACATGGTTGAGGGTTTATCTGTTGATATGTAAGTTAAGAAACTATATACCTGATGGCTACTTTGACGTTACGTCCTCCAACATAAGAAATTAATCCGTCTGCAGACTTTGTGTTTGGTGGCCCATGCTTTCTGCTACTACCGCTGAGGATACTCTCTTCAAAGGTTCATTACATTTTTACACCAAACTAAGAGCACTGCTCATAATATTGTTCTGTCAAAACGATCGCTGGGCGCACACACCCTCCTCCCCCTTCCTGACAAATAGCCCTTGCATAAGTTATAGAAGAGACAAATGCAAAACGATGAGCAAAATTCTATTAGCACTGAGCTATATAATAATTTTATTTCCCAGTGACTCATATACAGCAATATGGACAGCGCGCTCGTAATCTTACTTACTAACTTAGTGTGACTCATAAGCCAATTTAAATGAACGAAAATAGAAGCTTATGGCAGCTGTCTGATATCTGCTAATTTTATTTAATTGTTAACTGGAATTGTTCAGCGATTTTTTTGTTTAGATATTGTGTACACTTTGAAAAACACAAGCGGCCTTGAGTACGGTGATAGCGAATGGTATTTATGACAAATGATATTTCGGAGTTTACATGTCACCACGCGCCATTCTGTGAGGGTGATAAAAGGGTTCTGGGGGAACAGATTGTTCTTGTTGATTGAATACCTAGATGTGCTAACTTTTTTAGGCAACATAGCTTCGTTTCTCTGGATACAAAAAAAAAAAAAAAAAAAAATTGCCGAAAACTAGCAAGTGCTTCACTGCAGTTCCCGGATGATGAACGATACTTATACCGCAAATGTGTCATCGGTAAAAGGGGGCAGTGAATAACAAAAAAAGGCTGGGAACCTATTGTGTGGCTTTTATCGACTCTATCGGTATTATGTCATCAAAATTCAATTCGAATGAATATAGGCGCACCCAACTATCGAGTTGTGTCAGCTTGTTTTTTAGCAACTAAAAATAAGTTTGTTTAGAAAATAAATAAAAGTAGGTACATAAAATCTGCCGACTTTTAGAGGATTATTCTTCAATTTGGCATAACTTTTTGCAGTGACAACCAAGCAGACAGGACAGCTGATTCAAATTCGCATTGGTTTGTCGTTTAACCGCGAGTATGGACTATTTTTACGCAGTTACTCGTCAACATATTGTAAGACTGCTTTCAGTTATCTGGCAGCCAAGTTTGGTCTTTGAAACGGTGATTCGGACTTCCTAGTCGTTGCAAAAATTCTCTTGCTTGGTTGGTTCAGGCTATCGACGTATTTAAGCTCATTAAACTACCTCATAGAGTTTTTGGTTTCATTTCCTGTTCCACCTATCGCAACTGCATCTATTATTGTTCATCAATCGAAAGTACTTCACTTCATTTTTTAAAATAGTCAATATGAAAATTTGTAAAACATTTTTCTGTCACCCCTTCAAATCGGAAATAAAAATGTGCTGCAAATAACCCAACAAATCCGCACACTACTTGACATTAGTTTCCATGTCGGTGTTGTTTGAATCGGATTTGCGTTCCTTTTTTTTTTTTGTCGTTCGTTTAGTTCTTCTTGATTTCTTTCATTGACCTCGACTTTTATGGCTCGTATACTGAACTGCTGAACATCCTTCGAGAACATCGCCTCACGCTCACCCACACAGACTTATGTTTTACAGAGGAGCGCGTGGAGTGCGTAATGCGTATCTCGTATACCTACCTACGTTGGCTGAGCTTTTGGGCCTGAACCTTGGCCAATAGATTGTTGCTTTTGCCAGTCAAAAGCTGTACCGTAAGAGCGGTGCGTTCATTACGCGTCCGCAAGTTGTTTATGCGTTTAGGGATAGGAATAACGAAAAAAAGAAACTGCGTGTGCGTTAAATGAATTTATTCCCGCAATAAAAACTGCCACGAGTGTCACGATATTCCTTGGAAAACTTATACCAAGCACACGCACACACATCCCCGCAGAGGGAAACGACTTTATTGAATCATCTCCACGCGTAGCGCGTTCCAGGGGTTTATTGGTCTCGCCCATGGGATGAGAACGTGGAGGATGCTAAGCCAATAATGCTGCTTGCATACTTGCTTCGTTTGCTCGTTGACGGCAATGATGTTGATGATTGTTATTTTCCCTTGTGCGCAGATACACATTATGTCCTTTAACTGGGTTTTTTTTTTTTTTGGGCTTTTGAGGATACTCTTCCCTGGAATGTAGATACAGGTCAGTCCAAGGGTAAAAATTAGTTCTGCGTATTATAACATTATAAGGCCAGGCGAAGAGAGAGGGTCTTTATGAATGGCGCAAGGCGTGCGTTGGCGGTAAAAGCATAAACGCTAAATTGCCCCATTACGGTGGCGAACATCCCATCCAACTTAAAAGGGTGTCATCTTATCTTAAGAATGCTTATAATACCAGATGCGGAGGAGCGACACGTGACATTCTTTTGAAGCCATTGAACCCGAATAATAGTTGGCTTTGCACATAAACCTCCGTCTTTATAGGTGGTTTTTGAATACACAAAGCTAGTGTATAATGAAACACTTTAGGATAACCGATTTTTATTGCACTTTAGGGAGGGACACGTTTTCCGGATCGCTGTTGTTGGCGATTTGAAATCGAATGGAGTCGTTAAAATGATTTCAAACGAAAGTGGTAAAGGAAAATGAAGACTGTGCTGGAGTGTTTTAAAAGCGGAAACCATGTGTAAAGAGATTAGGAGGTACTTTTGGCACAATAGGCTCCTTTTAGAGAGGCCGCAGTGCCAGAGCCCCAGGAAGGGTCCCCTCTTTAAAGATCTACCTACTGTTTCCGGTCTTCCGTTGAGGCAGATAGAAATTGAGGACGACTTGGGGTAGTTAGTAAAATTATATTTATTTTTAATGTCAATATCTACCAAAGACATCTTGTATTGTTTCTGCATGGACGGGACTTGCCTTTTATGCCATTAAATATATCACAACATTTATGATACGGTACCATAGTCCACCATCTTTTTCGAGAGATCAGCACTAGTGTCAGGATGAAAAGCCTGACAGATAGATGACTTCACATAAGAGCGCTTTAGGAGCTTTTTGACAAAATTCGCTTAAGGAAATCCCTGGACTTAGGGCGATCATCACTCAGACCAGTAGGTACATACTAATATGACTGCATAAATAGCTTTAACAGAGTGCGTATCGGCATCCCGCTTTTTTAAATCCCATTTCTTTTAAATCCCGCTTAAAAAGTTTTAAAACACCGTCTTCTAAAATCCCGGTTTTTTAAATACTGCCTCTTAAAATCTCGCTTATTCTTAATCCCGATCTATTATATTCCCGCTTTTTGAAATCCCGCTTAATCCCGCTTTGCGGCGATTTTTTAAGATAAAATAAAAGAAACAGACTTATAAGAAACAGGATTATAAAAAGCGGGATTATAAAAAGGTGAGATTGTATAGAACAGGATAAAAAAAAGCGGTATTTTAAAAACGAGATTTTAAAAAGCAGTATTTTTAAAAACAGGATATCGTACCCAACCCAACCCGCTTTAACAGTGAAGCTATAAAATATTTGAAATATATTCGAAGCCACTTGTAAGGATATTTCGAACTGAGAAACATATATTCCGAGACAGAAGGCAGGCTGCCTTGAAACACTCTCCTATACCTGGTTTAGAAGGGCTATTAAAGCTACTGGTCAAAGAGCAAAAGATGGTCTCAAATGATCGTTGGGGTATATAAAGCACAAACGTGTGTCTTAGGTCTTCGGTAGAGATATAGAGTACCGATGTTTAAAGGTGAAAGACTCTAACATTTGAGTATTATGGGCCACAAATGCTGCATGAGGCTTTTAAATAAAAAAGGAGCACAAATATGTAGCTTATCTCTCAGCTAGAGAAATAGAGTTTCGATGTTAAAATGTCAAATCGCCGTACTAATCACCAAATTAAATCTCGACTTTAAACCTATGGAAGCTCACAATTGCGAAATTTGTATGGAAAATATAGCCAATGTGAACTACTAAAATTTAGAGTTAAAACTAAAAATGTTTATTGCTAAGGCCCAAAGACTTTAACATTCGGGTATTACTTAGCTAAGCTATAGTATCAAACGGACACTGTTTTCATTGGGTAACATTGGTTAACAGTAACGATGGTGAAATAAAATCAGAGAAACGTCTCTTCTGTTCCTGGACGATCATATTGCATGCGAGCACAGTTCTCTGACAGCTTAGACGATCTGTCAAAAGCAACCCTATTTTAAAAGTTAAAAATTAGAAGAACTGAATTCGATAAATAGATTTCTATTACCAGATTCCAATGATTTGACTCCCCAGAACTATAAGGGAGCTACCAATGGGAATGTATAGCTTCTGGGAGATAAGTGCACAAAATCGTAGACGTCCACAAACCTCCAAACCTATAGTTAGTTGAAACGATAACTTAAGAACCCTTCACTCGATTTAAACCATTTTTTGCTTATCTGATGATTATTTAGGTAATTTTACTAACTGAATGGATTTATTTGAGGTTAGGGGTGTCAAAACTAAAGGAAATATTAAAATGCACCTCTAATGAGCTGTCTATCTAAGGATGAGGTATAATTCGCCTGTAACTATAAGAAAATCTCAAACTTTGGATAGGCCAGGGGAAAAATATTTATTCCAGAAAACACTTATGACTCAGAATTTCTTAATTCAGTTCAATTTATTAATAATAATTCACAATTACCTATAATAATTCATAATTAACAATTGTTAAATCGTAATAAACTTGTTCTAGGTTCGACAGAAGGCAGCCCATCGTCGAATGTGCGGCTCTGAAATATCCAACGAAAAAGCGTTGTTCTTTTATCAAATGGAAATGGAAAAAAAACTTCTTCTGGGTAAAATTTACTGTGAAGATGTCAATAATAATGTATCAAGGCAGCTGTCAGGTCAGCTGGCTTGTACCTATAAAAAAAAAACAAATTGCACTTGTGAAATGGAATTGGTTGTATTGATTCCAGAAGCTCGATGGAGGCTTCTTTCAGTCAAATAAGCACTGTCAAAGAACATCCATCGTTGAACAGTGTTGATTTCAATTTGTGAAAACTGTCAACGGATTCAACGGACAGAAAGTAAGGAAGTAAACATGTCATGTAATTGTATCTGTCATATGTATTGATTGAGTTGCCTTCCATAAGCTGGTGTGACTTTTATTTATTTTTCCGTTCCCGGCAACGTATTCAACACGACGAAGTTAATGATTCGGCCAATTTTCTAATCGGACATTTTCGATTTGTTCCGAGAATTCATAGACACCAATGACGGAGACGGTATGAGAAGTCACATCTTATAATATTGTGTCCAGGCAAATCCACTTGGATGATATCTCCCATCGTGGTTTCCTAGCAAATATAACAATAAGCAGACAAAATATTTTGATTGCGTTTTTGATTAAATTCCGTTTACCCAATGGTGGATCTACACTTGGGCGTTTATTTAATGATTGATTTTTGAAGTTGGGGCCATAAGGTTTGACGAAGGAGAACATTTGACGTTCGCGGAAACGACTTTAATTACTGCGCCGAAAATTTGTATTTAAAGTCACAAACAGCAAGTATTATAAGTTTAACTCGTAAGCCCAATTTATATTTTACAACTGTAGATTCTAGTGCTAGGAACTTTTTTACGAATCGCTCGTATTGTATATTGCTAAAGTGCAAACAAAAAGAGCCGATCGTAGTCAAATAACTGACTATTCAATTATTAAAATAAATTTAAAAAAATCCCTCATTTTTTCGGAACACTTTAAACATGGAGGCAACATTTTGTACATTTTGTAAGAGCCCAATAATTACAGGCAACAACAAATTTTAAATTAGAAAAAGAGACTGGGTGGCCCACTCTCTCCATTAGGATAACCCAAAAACCTAAAACAAATCCCTTTCATAAGTTCCCTACTCCCATCGCAATTAATTAGCTTGATTAGACATAATTAACCATAACCGATGGGGGATTAAAAGGTCAGGTCACTCATGAGTTTTACCTTCTACCATACAAATCGACATCAATTTTTTCACATAGGTACTCCTGCACCCTAGGGACAAATCAGAGCAACAGCACCAGAGCGGAACCTTAGCTTTACCTATACACCCACTACCTATACCCATTCACAAAAGTAATAGGGGCTGTTTCTAAAATTGAACTTTTCATCCCCAATGCCAAAAAGTAAGTGAACCAGATGAAGATAACAAATCACGCTTTCTAATTTATATGTAAAGTAGCTTTCTGATTATGTGATAGCATTGCTAAAGAACCAGTTTCCGTATCCTCGTCCTGGGCTCCTTTCTCCTTTCTCCTTATCTGTAATCCAATTTGAAATTGTTATTGACCGTGGAGAAAGAACAGAAAACCGCTTTGTCAAGGACAAAAGGAAGCGTAAAACATTAATGAATGCGAAATTAAAGTAAAATCCCGGACAGGGTGACCCGTGGTAGGTTTTTTTTTTTGTTCTGTTTTATTTTTGAACGATGGGTCTTTGTTGCCTTGGATTGATTCGAAGCTGTTGCATATTCTTTTAGGTTGAGGGTAAAGCAAAAGTCATTCCCATGAACAGACGAATTTATCGTGGTGATTCTTACGGGCATAACTTTCCCTTAGAGTAACTGGCGCCCAGAAAGTATTTCATTAAGCTCTCCCAGTTTTTGGAAGAAACTATTTCAAGGTATCAGATAAGGATAACTTACTTTACAGTGAAATTTATTTGTTATGTCCCATGTGTCACTTTATTTTAGAATCAAAGAAAATTTGGTTCAATGTTTTGGAGTTTATCAAAGTTATATCCATTTTAGAAAACCCACCATTCGACGGCGTTGTGCAGCTCGAAGGGTTTGTTGTTAAATCTCCTTCTTAAACTATGTTATAAGCCCATTTTCTGTTTTCACGCGTCGGATTTGTTGAAGGTTTAGGGACCGCACAGGGTGTCTCATCAAGGCTGTTAAAAAAAAGTCAGAAATTCTTTTTTTTTCAAATTTAGTTTCTTTTATTTTTTAACTGGTAGGTTCGATGGTCATAAAACCTCTGTAAATCTCACTAAATTGTTCTATTCCTCAAGATAAATTATTGAAACATAGAGAAAGTACAGACAACTTAAAAAAAAAAACAGACCCTTTTTTGTGGCGGTACTTGAAAGACTGGGTTTGTGAAAATAAAAAATAAAAATTAAACCTCGAATAACCTAAGGTCTCAAGGGGGAAAATTGAGAAGAAATCTTTGCGCAAATCGAGGGAAGAAGGTTATTATTGTCGACGTTAGTAAATCCTATTAAGTAATTCAAAATAAAAACGAAATCATTAAAAAATTGCAAATTAAATAATTAAATAAAAAAAATTCGAAAAGACGTTTGTTCTTGAAGACCCAGATTGTGCAGTCGTGCAGATTTTTTCTATTTGTGATGAGACAGCAGCACTCCGGTGACTCTTCGTCTTCGATTCTAGCTCCAGATCTTTCAGTTCCCAACAAGCTGTCGATTCTCTAGAAAATGTTGGCTTTTCCGCAACTTCAGCCAGTCGTTTGTGGTCGGTCTCTCCACATAAGGTGCTCTCAAAGTGGCAAAATTCAAATTTGAATCGGAAAATTCACATCGATCTGCAACACCCTGTTTGCCTACCGGTGCCTCATATACGGCACGTTTGTTTGTACTTCTCAAGGCCATCGTACACTCTCCCACCAAATTCGTTCCACTTTCCATGCTGCCTACAACCATACCCACCTAACAAATGTATAAAACAATTCCTAAAACTCTGACGATTTTTTACGAAGTCGTACACGTACAATTCTTTCAGGTCCGTATACGCATCCCTCTTGCCTCCACCCGCGCAAAAACACATATTTTTCTTATAGAACCCCAAAAAATTAAGTGCGAGTGCGACGCACATCGCATAAGAAATGAAGAAAGAGTCCTCCGTGTTAAATAGACTCTAATATTTAATTCAAGGATTCCATGCCTGTGTAGTACCTACATATAAATAGCACAAATACGACGCAAATTCTCTAAGGCTGCTGTACCTCAAGAATAAGTAGATCTCAAGAAAAAACAAAGCAAAAAGAAAAACTCCATTAGAACGGAACGAGCTAATAATTCATTCCTCGGCCCGGGGATGGAATTTAGTCTACCCGCTCCCAAGCCTCTGCCCAAGCCCAACAACAGCAAAACTCTGGCGTCCTTGACACATGTAGTTAACCCGAAAAATATAGGCACTTATGCGTGGCTTCAAGTCAACCCCCGGCGCGCACCGATTACATATAAAAAACACATAATGTATACAAGCACTGTCATGGTGTTGGAGGGCAATTTGTTTTGGAGGACATTTTGCGCGGGAATTCCACTGCGTATCCATATTTTCAACATTCCATCCCCAAGGAATAGCAAGGATAACAGTGCTCTTCCAGGCGTGTGTGTATGAGTGCGTCTGTGGAAGTGCAAATATTGTTACGTGACTCGCACAATTGTGTTTGCCATAGGGCTGGTTCGTTCTTTTGCGGGGATATATACCTAAGCAGATAAATATACGAGTACATACACAGCAGGTTGCCACGTGTCCCAGGGAGGGTGGTAAAATTGTTTTTTTTTTTTTTTTTTGCTGTCATACCTATAAGTAATATCTTATCAGTGTTTACAGAGTTATGGGGAGTTTTGCAGCTATATTCGTAATGTGGACTTGTTTTGTATACAACGCAGTAGCTCAAGGTCGAAATAGAATTAGGCTCGGGTAGAGGTTGTTCGTGGGGATACATGCGTAATTTATTATTGCCATTTGTGGCGTTTGGCGTTGGGGTGTGTGTGGCATGGAATACTACGCACAATTTGTTTGCTCGAAAACTGTTGCGAAGTAAAAATATGCTGGTTTTGGAATTTCAAGATTTGTATAGAGAAGGCGACAACGTGTAAGAGGTTATTTGAATTTTAAGTCCCTACCCAAACTATATTGAAACGCGGATATATGAGTATTTCAGAGTCCGACCGAGTTATAATCTTCGGTTGTACTCGTATGAACACGAGATGTTATTAAAATACGTTTACGATATTAAAAATAGGTTGACTAACCTTAAAAGTGTCGCAGTAGCTTAGTGGTTAGTGTGTTGGACTGCTATGCGGGGGTTCCAGGTTCGAATCTCGAAAAAACCCAATTCCGACTTAGGGTTTTTTTCCGCTGCGCTACCTCTCGCGAACGTCTGACAAACATCCGAGTGTATAAGTGTCTTGAAAGAGCTTCTCAATTAGCCGTTTGGAGTCGGCATAAAATTGTAGATCCCTTCCATTCGTCCCAAAAATGAGAAACTCACACAAAACGAATGGTTGTGAGAAGCTAGGCCTAGGGTCTCTCCGGACCTGTTGCGCCAACTATTTATTTTATTTTAACCTTAAAAGTGTGGATCTTGGGCGGCCAAATTTTGTTAAATAATTCAAAAAGGCAACATGAATCTCTTTACCAAATCCCGGAGCTAAAAAGTGCCGATGGCACCTATTGCTTTAAATGGATAAGTTACCACGCGCCACGCCCTGTTGTCATCTACCGCCCATATTTGGTAGAATACTTTGTACCGATAACACACATCCAGGTTTCCAAATTTTACAACATAAACTTTTACGAGTTTCGAAAAATGCCATTTTGAATAGTTATAGCTCTAGGTAGGAGGTGCCACGCCCCATTATCAATTAACTTTCACATTTTGCAAAGTCTCTTTTACAGACTACATTTATAAACATCTCAAATTTTTCAAGTATTGTTGAAACAGGTGCCTAGATCTATCGCTTTTTGTTTTGTACCCAGATTAGGGCCTTAAGTATAAGTCTGTTCTGTAGGAGGTACCACGCCCCCTAATCGGAAAACCTAAGTAATGCCAACACTCTCAGAAGACCCACGGATAATCAACGGTCTATGGATATCAGATCGAATGAAACTCTGGAAACGTTTAAAATACAAACACACTTGTAGTATTCAATTTTATATGATACCTATAAGCTTTAAGATTTTGGTTTTACTTCATACACATCTCTGTCGAAATTCCCGAATTTATTTTCAATTAAAGTAAATTAAAAAGAAAACAAATTTTAACTCACAGAACCCCAAAAATATTCAATATGTTCCATAAATCTCGCAATCGGATGAACCAAAAATGAATCAGATTGGTTGAAAGAAGAAGCAGTGTTAGCTGACTGTGGGATATTTTTTCTTTTCTTTTTTTGGTTTCAAAATGAAAAGACAAATTTTTTGTCTGCTAAAAGAAATAGATTAATTGAAGCTTTTTCTAGTTTGGAAGCTTCAGTCTGAATAACTTTGCCTTACAAAATTAACGAAACCTCGGAACAGAAATTCAAAGGCACCTAGCTATATTTTTCACAATATTTTGTTATTTAAGACAAACATAAGTTTTTAGATAAATAAATAAATAAATAGTTGGCGCAAAAGGTCCGGAGGGACCCTAGGCCTAGCTTCTCACAGCCATTCGTTTTGTGTGAGTTTTTCATTTTTGGAACGAATGGAAGGGATCTACAATTTTATGCCGACTCCAAAGGACTAATCGAGAAGCTCTTTCAAAACAGTTATACTCTCGGATGGTTGTCAGACGTTCGCGAGAGGTGACGCAGTGGAAAAAACCCTAAGTTAGAATTTTGGTTTTCACGGAATTCGAACCTCGATCCCTCGCTTAGTAGTCCAACACACTAACCACTAAGCCACTGCGCTTATATTTTGGATCCATAGTTAAATATAAAGAAAAATTTCTGATTTGTAAAAATCGAGCAACAAATTGAAGACAGTTCAAACTATTTACTTGCCTATTTCAAGGGGATCAGCCCTCAAACAGAAGACTATCACAAACACTCCTCTTAGAACTTTTTTTGTCAAAAAGACACTTTTTTTTTTAATTATTCTACGCAACTTCTTGCCCAGTATGGGTTCAAACCACTTAAAAATGAATAACAAAACTTGTGGTCCTTTTTATTAGTTTTTAACAACAAAAACTGTATTTAATTTTTATTTATGAATGGTTGCATTGTTTGAGTAAAAAATTGTTTGTTATTTAAAATAGTTCGTTTATTTATTCAATAATTTTACATTTTTTGCTTTTTAAAATAGAACTAGAAAAAAGGGGCAGTTTTGCATTCAACGTGGGAATTTCCATTTTAGAACTCTCTTGCACATATTCTTAATTTGTTTTTATGATAAAGAGGCAAACATATATCTATGCAACTTTTTGGTCAATATATTGCATAAATAAAAATAAGTAACAACACTTATGGTCCTTTTTATTAGTTTTTGGCAACATAAATTGCATTTCATTTTATTTTTTGAGTGAAAGGAAATAATTATTTAAAATATTTTACTCCCATTCATTCGATCATTTTCTATAAGAGTCTCCAAATCTCTTTCTTTCTACTGATTTTAAAATTAACTATAGAAATTGGAAATTTTTTTGCATTCAAAGTGAGAATTTATATTTCAAAACAACTCTTGGAGTGCCACCAGTTCTACCACTTTTTTGTGTTTTCGAAGATCATCAAATGTAAAAGAAGAATAGCAATAGACTTCTTGACTGTTTTAAAATCGCGCCAAAGAATTAAAACTTTCAAACGTATTTATATTTATGCTTGCGAATTCTTATACATTGATTGTTGTGTCGAGGAAAATATTATACAGATCTTAGATCTTGTCTTGAATGAAGGGTATTTGGTCTGTAGTCCGTAAAAGAAAGGATTTTTTTTTAGAAAATGCCAAAAGGCTTGCCAATCAAATGAAAGTTTTAAAATTCTCAAAATAATTTTTTTTGTACAACCATATTCCTTATATTTTCTCGGGGACAAGCTGAAATCATCTTTGAGCTATAAAGGAGGTTATAAAAAAAACCACCGCCTGCTTTAAGGGATGCCAGATCTGCAAAATTAGTCGACGGGACATTTTTGCTTTTGAAGTGAAAAAAAGGTTTTTATTTTAGATATATAAATTATATTCGGTTTAGGTAAAAGTCTTTTAACTCATATTTGTACATTTTATGTAACTTTTTCAAATCAAATTTGTACAATGTATTTAGTTTTCGGATTTTTCCGATAAGGAATACATAGTTCCAAAATTAGCTTATTTTGAATTTTTTTCAGTGGAAATGTCAAACAGGCGGCTTGGGACTTACTTTTTGAGTCCAGAGACCCAGACCACTGAACTATCATTATTCGATTAAGGCGCACTTCACACTTTGTTATTATTATGGCTAAGCTAACTAAGGCTAGTGCTATAATTTCTGTCTTAATAATTGCAATATGTTTTATTTAATAATGAAGTAAGGGCTACAAGTTAAAAGGCGGGACATTACGGGAAAATGTTCAATGCAGGACATTCTGCGGGACACTTGCGGGACAAAAGCCTTTAATCGGGACAGTCCCGCATTGAGCGGGACGTCTGGCATCCTTAGCTGCTTTTCACTGTTCACTGCTTCAACTTAGCTCTTAAAGTAATGACTTACCAAAACCTAGTTGCCTGTTTCATATATCATATATCAATAGTTTTTTTCAGTCGCGATGTTTTCCTACTCTTCTCCAAAGGATTTCTTGTCCCGCACGATATTTCTTATCCCTTATATGCATCGCCCCAATGATTCTTCTAGGTTAACGTGCTTCACATTGTATTATCGAGTCAGAATCTAAGCAAGAAAAATCGTATCCCCTAGATCACTATACCTACATCTTAACCCCTTTGTCGATGATTCCCCCACTGTCGCACTCGTTGATAACCACTGAGTGGCCTTCCATAAATCCTGCCTATACGAGTATTCCATCAAGGCAACCACCGATATCTTTCTGCTTCAGCAGCTTGTATCGCGCTGGAAGCCAACTCCTTCACAATTTACCCTTCTCACAATCTAGAAAAATGGGGCAAGACTAAAAGGGAACCCAATTCAAGCTTTAGGGTGGTTCGGTCTATAAACACAACTAAACCCACTCCGCATAACTTACAGAGGTATACATAAATATCCATCCATCCATTTTGCTCGTTGACAATCGAGAAACTGTAAATAAAGCCGGTAGTCCTAAGCAAATTAATTTGCGCGCCAAATATTATTCAACCTGCCCTCAAATGCGACTTTCATATACTCGTTACATACGCCTTCCCGACCTATCCAAAAAAAACTACATCAATTCTGCTGAAAAGAAACATCCATCGTGCGCATCCCTCTCCTTCTCCGTTTTGGCGGGCGATAAGAACTTACATCGCTGTTTTAGCTGGGGCCCTCTTCAACGTTGAAATTAATTTTGTTTATAGCAACAGGACTCGGGGAAGTGGCGAAGGCAATGCATACAATATTTCCCATATCCACCACTGCCTAACCACTAACCCTCGCAATTTGCGCGCCCCGAAAAACCATAACGAACACGTGCCCGTCATGTGGCAGCTGGCAACGTCACAAACAGAGTTGGGGTAAAAAGGCGGTTGAACGCTGTGCGGGGGACGCTGAGTCGCTGGTTGAGGAATGTTTGCTTAGGCCCCGATTCGGGTGGAAGGTTTTTGCTCAAGGTTCCTTGGGCGGGAAGTGCAAATGATTTAGAGGACTTTCGCCAAGTGTGTGGGTGACAGAAGCAAAACGGGAAATACTCCCATAGAGCCGGAGAGAAGACGAGTTTCGCCTTTGGTTTGGGATTTCTTGCCAGCGAAAAAGGATGCGTAGATAATTCTATAAATAGGCTTCAGGTGTCGAAATTTGTAGGTATAACACTTACACAGTTCTCCTGCTGGGATACCTACTTAGGGTTTTTTTTTTTCCTGTGATATGTTCGCTCCCGAACAATTGATGCTCGAAAGAAATTGTTAAGGCACACGTGTAAGCAATCCGAATGAATGGAAATCCTGGGATTTGTCGTATTAAACAGTTGTCCTTGAATCACCGACATAAAAATGGAAGGAGCGCGCTTTTTGAAGTGTGGTTATAGGTGTGGGTATACACGCCCTGGAAAGGTTGAGCATTTGGTTCAGATGGAATTACAAGTTTATTACACCTTGCGCGTTTATGGTTTGACGAGCTTTGCAGCAGTTTGGAAATAATCTATCCCCCGGGATGGGCGCTGTTATAATGTCTACCTATTAAAATTTAAATGAGTGTTAATGGGGTAAGTCGTAAGTGTAAATCTCGTTGACACGGTTTTCGTTAGTAGGTGCTCATTAACTGGTTTTTATTTGCGGGGCGGAATGTCCTTCAAGATTGTTGTACAATGAGACCTGAAAGATTGGCTAGACGGAGTGTGTGTGTTGCGAAGGGTTTGCTTGTTCACGAAGATTTTAGGAGGTGATTATAAATTGACACTGAAAAATAATGGCGGGGTTTACGGCCTCATTTCGTGGCAAGACTTGATGAGGATTTTAAGCGTCAAAACCGAGGGCAAAGTGGCAGTCAAATTCATTCCGCATTCATACTTCAGTGGCGCCACTTATACGGCTGGAGGATTCCCTCGCTAAAAAGGTCGATCGCGGCTCACTACTTTCACCCAACACGAAAGCCTCGCGAAACAAATTTGCTTACGACTACATCGCTCAACGACAACCGTCAACCGTGTTGACCCACAATCGCACAGGCTAGAGCTAGGTATTTAAACAGCGTACACGATGAAAAGTGAAATGATTTTCTTTTCTTCAAGCCGCTGTCATTAGGCTCATTAATTAAAGCAATTTTATGCGCTCGTCTCATAACGCCAATGGTATAAGCACACTTCTACGTGAAGAGCCCGCCATCCCATCCCATCTGCCAAACACTCCACAACAATTGAGCCAAACACAGTTCAGTACAATCACCTCAAAACTGTGGATTTGTATGTTTCAATCTCAGCCACGAAAGCTTAACGCTTTTGCTAAGCCAACTAAAGCACAAAAGAAACCGAACGAAAATTGCCTTCTCTTCAATCGCAGTAAACGCCATACCAGTTAGGAACCAGCTGGCTGTCTAGGCCCCCCGCGAACAGCACGCCGCGCCACCTCGAAGACCAAGCTCCAGATACATCTGTCCAACGATAACCTGAGTGACGATTAGTGGCAGTGGCAGTCGTTTCGCCGCTGTCTTATACCGAGCACTATTGCCATCTTTGTCGCAGTGACGATCGTTAACGTCTTCGCGCCAGCGAAGAAAGTGAATTTGGCCTAAATGTAGGTCAAGCCAATGTAATTATGTCGAGTAAAAGTGAAAATCAGTTAACACGGTTTCTACATCACGCCTGCGTACCATCGGCGGAGTCGTCGTCACACACACACATACAGACGCACGCATATGCAAGTCAGTGCTATACAGGTTTGGGTCTTTCTCCAGCAACCTAGTGTTCCAGTTTCGTTTTCGTCGATCGGTGTGCTAGCGCTTCGCTTCCATATGATGATGATGACGACTCGATACTCGGTCCTGCTCACTCTAGCGGTGTGTACGATTTTACGGTGCTGAACTTCCGGGTATGGTTTGCGATTAAAAGAGCATCCATCCCATGTCATTGGTTTGTTGGTGATTCTAGGCCGTGCGATGCACACACCGTATCCGAGTTTAAGCAGGCCAAACGCAGGCGGGGAAACCGAAAATTGGGCACAACAGACCTTTTGCTGGAGGTGGCGCACGGTAGACAAAAAGAAAATGAAATAAACTGGACTATGTGGAGTGGAGTTTCGACTCCAATTTCTAAATGAATGCTTGTAAGGAAATTCACAGACACATCAAAGCGTGCGCTGAACTGTGCCCCGAGACAATGGGCCGACCATTACACGGATAATTTTCGAATATTTCGTGGCAATCGGATCTCCATTCTTACGGTCTTTGGGTCTATTCATCTGGAGAGTGCTGATCTAGATTTCTAGCGCCTTATTGATTGCTTTTGTTCTTCATTATCTTAAGACCATAGCCACAAAGGTATAGACCATTTCTGGTCAAAGTGAAATTTTGAGTTATTAGTTCTGTTAGTGAATCGTCGCTTCGCCTACTTTTTTTTTTTAGTGGGCTGTCTGTCTGTCTGTATATAGTGGCGTGTGAGAGAGTGCGGGCAAGTTTGGAAATTTGCAACTATCTCGGAGTTTGGTGTTTTCTTTTTTTTTTGGTGTGGGAAAATGGAAATGAGGTCGGATTTGGTTGAAAGTACTTGAAGCTTGGAGTTTAAGTTGGACACAGAAGCAATCAAGCTTAGAAAGTGTGGTTACATAGATTGCATGGGGAGTTGTTCGGACGGATTCATGGATCAGAGCAATAGAGTTTTGCCCAGGAGTTGATTTTTTTTTTTTTTTTTCAATAGAATGCTTACGATTTTATTGTAAGATGACCAGAATTTAATAATTTTTTTTTTCAAAAAGGGTACAGGGGGTTACCACAGAGCCATGGAAAGAAATGGACCTAATCCAAAGGGGAAGAAGGCTTAGAATCGGTGAAAGGAAATGTTTTCAGAATAAATTTTGTTCCGTCTTCTTGCGTGACGCTAAGTTGAAGCCAACAACAAAGCCAACAAAATAAGCAACCCAAAAACTACTTCTAAATGCTTGTAGTTTACAGCCCACTTCTTCAAAAAAAAATGTTAAAAACAAACAAGTTATAGGTACAGGGAGGCTTACAAAAATTTGTTCTTCGAAATTTGAACCGACTGTATTGTTTGAGGGCCAACCCAAACAAGGTAATTTAAAAGGCTGATAGAAGAGTTCTAAAAAGGTTAAGACCATCAAATTTCTACAGTGAATTTAAGGCAACATTTTTTGAAAAATATGTTAGGCCGTGCCGTTATAGTCGAAGAGTCTTATACTGAGCTGCACATATCAGAAATAGGGACCCCCAAGTCGCATTTGAATAAAAAACAATTCTGAAAACGTTGTTCGACCACGTCATTAGTGACCCACACCCCAAGAATTGTAGTCGAAGATTCTTATAGCGGGCTTTTAAAAACGAAGTCGGGGGGACCAGAACAAATTTTATTTAAACAAATCGAGCGGATCACCTTCTGATATTCCAGATTTGAAAGCCTTTGTAGGGAGCGCAGCAAACTGTCTACCTTTTTCTTTGATACAGAGTTATGAAGACTGGTTGGTAGAATGTTTGTGAGAAGTTAGGTTAGGGTCCCTACGGAACTGTTGCGAAAAATATATATTTATTTATTTTTAAAGCTGTGTAGATTTATACATTTAGCAATGCTGTAACCTTTTTCGATCTCAGTGCAAGTTTTAAAAGTTTTAAATCACCTAATAAATTTCCGATCACAAAAAATGAATCAAAGTACACGACTGGGTCGCACGGAACTTTCTCTTTTTTGGAGAGTTTCGCTGAAATAATCATCTGAATTGGTAATAGTGTTGCAGTATTATTAGTGAATTTTCAGTGTTTTGTATTAGCACTTTCACCGCAGATAAATTCCGCTGCATTCGAGTTTGAAATGTTTAAAAAAAATTCTATCTGAAATCTACTAGTGCGCAAGAGTGAGACCAGATCAGTTAGCGATTAAAATAATGAACGTGCTCATCTGTAGAGAACAATTTAATAACGCCACTTTATACGACAACAGAAGTCTATTGACTCTCCGTACAAATTTGCATGTGAAATATCCTATCAATTGACAGATCCCAGGGGTTTCTATTTCCCTTTTGAAACCGCTATAGGTTATACAAACGTCAGTTTTAGTGCCAAGAGAATCAAATGTGTGTTTTTGTGAAAAGAAGTCTATGACTGCGTTCAGTGTTCGTTACATTTGTAATTTTTATTGCTCGCCAGAAAAGTCATAAGGTTCATTCATGACGCGGTTTAAATCGATCGCATCAATCGCCAAAAGTCTAAACACGTTCTTATCAAAAATGACAGAAAATGAGAATATTAGCAAAATAACGAGTAACAAGTAGTTCCTCTCTTGGCACCAAAGTACTGAGAGAATTTTAACCGGCAGCGGCAGGGCGTCAGTGATAGATAAGTTTATGTAAAATGCACAAATTTGGCAAGAAATAAATTCAAAATCTGTCTTAAAAATCAATTGCAAAGGAAAGTAAAATTTATGAAAATACAAAATCGCTAAAAAATAAACAAATTAATTTAAAAAAAAAACAAAAAAAAAACCTGACTGACTGTAAAAAAGATTTAAAAAGATTAAAACAAGACACATTCAAGTATAAATAATTGGCAGTCAGAGGCTGCGCATATTTTTGTCAGATTGTGTAGGTAGTCTCCGTTGTTGTTTTAATTTATATTTTTTTGCTTATTTGTTTAGTGTCATACACTCCGGGAAAGAATACCAATTTAATGACATCTAACTCTTTAAAATCAGTCAAGCCGTTTGGGCTACAGGGCATCACCTAGGAACCTACATAGGATACGCGCGAAACACATAACCTCCCTGTGTCCAGTCGGTCAAAAAGAAAATTTACATATTTATTTGTAGGGATTGGCTGTCAAAGATAAAAGTTGCTCAAAGTAGCTCGAAGTCTATCTACGTACTTTGGGGTATTTTTCCAGTTCGCTGAGAGTTTCGCTCAATTTTTTGAGTTTGACAGATTTTTTTAGTAACGCAAAAAATGTCCACGATTGAAATTTATCAAATCAAACTACGCAATATGCATACCTACCTACTTTTACTTTCTTTTCTTTTGTCAATTGTCAACAATCATCAAACATTTGACCAAAGATTCTACCAGTAGAACCGGAAAAACAAAAACTTGCCCAACACAGCTGCCAAACAAGCTACAAATGAAAAAGACTACAGGCATAATAAATAAGATTACTGCGTTCGGTTTTAATTTGTTTAAATCGTCTTTTCTTGTACGTAGCAATTGACACATCAGTAAAGAGAGAAAATATATGCCTGACGTTGCTTTGTGTTAAAAACTCCGCCACTTGTGCTTTGTACTTGCTTGCAAATACGTCACAGTATAAGATCGCTTACATTTCGGGAGATTAAATTCTTTTTTGATTTTAGATTTATTCATTCCATTGGTAGTTAATACATCTTACAAGAAGGACTATTTAAAAAAAAGTTCTGTTCCACAGTCTGAATGCGAAAGCAACATTTTGCAAGTAGTAAGTCTGAGCTGTCAAACTTTACTTTAGAAACAAAAAGTCGTATAAATTTGAACATCTAAATCTTGTATTTATTTGGTTATTATACAGCCAGCTTCCGTGCATACACCCAATATTACCCACAAATTATTTAAAAAATATAATCCTCTCTTGAACCCTGTCAATTTTTGTCCCTGTCAAAGTGCTTGTTTGTGAAAAAATTGCCGTTTCCATGTCGTATTCACAGGGAATTGTCAACGTTGTAGGTTGCAATTGAATTCCTCTCCATGAACTCTAGCTCGGCAAAAGTCCTTTCACAAGTTTCAACTCTGTCGCTGCCAGTTGGTGGGCTTTAGTTCCAAGTCAGGGCCCCCTTTTCACTCCCAGCTGCCACAATGCCTTCTATTAGTCTATGCTTCAGCTATTTGTGGATGAAATAAAAACCCCACCTCCGCTGTGAAAATTTCGACTTGCAAGTTGCTTGCAGCTTGCACATCCAACTCCATTCACATCTAATGACATGGCAATCATTTTAAATTAGCCGCTCAATAAAATACTGATAGCCCTCACTTAACGTGAGCAAATTTCTTTTATACGAACAAACTCCAAAGTGTACACAAATAATTTCTCTAGATCAATACAACTCTTTTCCATATCACCATCCTATTTGTGTTTCAACAGCGCCGCTGGCCACTAACGCTCGCTAACAAGGCACCAAGGCACTATAGGTATGGCTAAGTTGCAGACTCACGACTTGATCGAACAAAAACAGCAAAAAAAACATCCCAGAGATCGGCTAACATGACACAGAGAACAGCCATCATACAGCCAACAGCGCATATCATGGGGAACGATGCGGCGGCCTGTTTAAAAAGGCCAGCAAGCAGCAAACCCATCTTGGCAGTTGGCACCCATTCACTCGTTCACAACGAAAGTGCGATGACTTTCGATTTCATGAGCGAAAGTAGGCATATCGTCGTCGTTGAGGCATTTTTGAGGTCAAAAATGAGGCTACGGTAACCGTTATTGTGAGCCGATGCCGCACTGTCGGTAATGGTGGGCTTCGTGTTATAATTTCGCTGCAGCAGAGTACGATTATGAGTACGAGCAAAAGCAATGCCAGGCAGACGCATATCCACGCCAATGATATATGGTATATGGTATGCAAATGAAATTGAGAGAGTTAACGCTGCGGTGTGACGTACTGGCCCGTCGCACTGTTAAAGGTTGCCCTCTAGCACAAGCACAGCTTGGTGAAACTTTTAGGAAAATGTTGATTTTTTTATTTTATTTATTTTCATTTCATAATTGCTTTTTGTTGCTATTTGGTTCAGTATACTGAAGTAAGTAGACCAATTCGCCGTCATTAGATCATTAGATCACTAGATGGCAAATTGGTCTAGTTTGGTGTTGAAGGCGATATTTAAGAATGCAACTCGGCCTCTCACTTCTAGGAGCTTCTTAGAAGGTGCTTGGATCTTGCAAAGTACTAAATTGTTCTGGGGAAAAGTCAGAGGAATTCCAATTCGACAGGCACCGTATATTCAGCGATTTTTGGGTAGCCTTTTAAAGCCATACTAGATATACAGAGTCATGTAATGCCTTAGGATCTTTGCCAAACACGGCCAGGGTGACATTTGAAAGATCTTGCTACTCCATAGTGCTGGACGGGAACACCTTGAACTCTTTGATGTCCATCAAAAAAGGTCTTTCTAAACATCATACTTGAACAAATTGAATGAAGCTTACAAAGCCAACTTAAGAGGTATGATTTCTCAAAAGTCTGTATAATTTCAAGGGCCCGCCGATGGCTTTGACACAATTGGAAGAACTCGTCGAGCTGTCAGTCAATCTGGAGACAGATGCGACAAAGGTGAGACTACAGGTGAATGGTGGTGGACAGGCCTTGGACGGAACCTTTTAAAATGTAGGCTTTTGTGGTGAATTTCGGTGACGGTGTAGGTGCTAAGATAAAGCGAAGAATTACTTTCGCCAAAAGGTGATATTTCTACGGCGCTAGGAGGCAAATGAGTGGCAAGGTCTTCCCACGATGAACTAAGCAGAGGATTTTGAGGAGTCGTATCTACCTTTATCGTTCTTTTATATGGTGCAGAAGCATATTCGCTGTCAAGAGCGATTGAAGACGCACTTGGTGGCTTTGAAGGACAAGTCACTCCAGGCTTAGCTTCTAAAAATCATCCGCCCGTTTGCGTACACATTTTTATAAAATGAAGAGAGGGGACGTACAGTCGTACACACGGCGCAGTGGCGTAGTGGGTAGTGTGTCAGGAATGGGATGGTGCAGTAAAATAAAAAGTTTTCTTTTGTATTACGATTTTTTGGGGCTTTAACCGGAGACCCCCCACCCAATAGTCCTATCAGCCACTGCATCCGCGTGCACTCCAATGTGATCTCACAACCCCAAGGAAGCTGAATTAACCAGAAAACACCTGTTGGTCACTTGCGACGCTATGAAGATCAAGTAGTAGAGTGGGAGGATATATTTTTTACCGAAATGCCGAAGTTACAAAAAAATGTTACCTACGGCAATATTCTGAATATTACTCTCATATGTGGAGCTCTGCCTCAAAGCAATCTGTTCGACTTGGAACAGCCCCAAATCTAAAGGGTTTTCCAAGAAGAGGTGTTATTTTGGTATTCAAAGAAAAATGTAATTTGTCTAAATAAATGATCAGATGTTTATTTCATAATAAAGAGGAAGATATGCCGTTTATAATAAAAAACAACATCAGCCAAATGGCTACCACGAGAACGCATACAGGACCATATCCTTTTCATGAAATTTTCCATAAACAAATCGCAAAGTAGCTGCCCTATGTCCTCGAAAGGCTCACGAATTTTATCTCTGAGGTCTTGAACCGACGCTGGGCTGTTGGCGTAGACCTTATCTTTCACGTGGCCCCAAAGGAAGAAGTCGCAAGGCGTTAAATCACAAGATCTCGCTGGCCAATTGTGATCACCTTTTCGAGAGATAAAACGATCCGGAAACTTTTCCCGTAAAAGATCAATGGTTTCGTTGCTTGTGTGGCACGTAGCGCCGTCTTGTTGAAAGTAAATGTTGTCCAGATCAATACCATCCAACTCCGACCCAGAGCCCCAGATGCGACAGTTTTGCTTGTTGACGTAGCCACCGAGGTGGAAATGGGCCTCATCAGTCAAGATGATTTTTCGATGGAATACCCAATCAGCAAAGACACGACGTTGTTGATGATCGGCCGGCTTGAGTTCTTGTGTTAACTGAACTTTATAAGCCTTAAGACCCAAGTCTTTATGCAAAATACGGTGTAATGACGTTTGTCGAATGCCCAATTCCAACGTCGAGGAATGGACAAACCTGGGTTTTCTTCAACACTTTGGGCTACAGCAGCAATATTTTCAGTTGTTCTTGAGCGACGTGGAAGAGTTTTATTCTTCACATCAGTAACTTGTCCCAAAAGCTCGAATTTTTCCACCAATTTCTGTATTGCGGTCCGACAAATGGCTTTACGACGACCAAAAAATGCTTTAGTTTTGCGAACTGTGACTGCAAGATTTTCACCATTTTTGTATTGAATTTTAATAATTTCAATGCGTTCTTGAAGCGTATATCGTTCAATTTTTAATGTAATGGCGTAGTTTCTACTTTTCAAATGTCAAAGAATAAAAGCTTCAAAAGTTACAGCTACCGAAATAGCGGGTCATTCACAATAACACCTCTTATTGGAAAACCCTTTAGTAACTTTAGCGCACAAAAGACTCAAATACTACAATCAACCTATCGAGTCATAGTGCCCTAATGCCAAGACAAACAGCTCTTTCCTTCATTCCATCTCACACAATGCATGCGCGCCCTTACGTAGCATTAACCAGCCTTCAAAGAGCTCGCACTGTCCCCTATTACCTCCGTTTATGCGCCTCTAGCCCCGGCTAACATAAGTAACATAGCAATTACCAAAACACTAATTTACACAGTGGCTCTTAACCAAAGCGTCACCTCGCAATAAGTGCGAAACGCCCTGACCATCGCCCAGTTCCCCTTACGTTACGTCGCGACTTAAATTGAGGTCATCACCTATTTACCGCACATATTTACTGTACCACATTTGGTAGACTCGCCTTGAAAGCAAACAAAATAAAATATTTCATTGTGACCACAAATTAGCTCTGGCCGCCATCGAAATTGGGTCATTTGGCGAGATCGAGATTCGAATTGAATCGGCATAGGGTCTTGGTTTCCCTTTCGTGACCAAGTTAGACCCACACTCCACACATCAGGTCAACACTCAATGGTCGCCCAGTGGCATATGTCAATTGCACACGCACAGCCGGACATGGAAAAACAAACACACAAAAAAAGACCTTATAACTCACGTTCGACTCTCTGCAGTGGCTTTGATTAATTAACCCCGCTTGAGAATGAAATAAGGTCATGGGGAAGGCATAATTACAAAAAAGATATATACATAGACTATATCTAGACCTTCGTTGCAGAGCGGGCAACAATCAATCGGAGATACTGTCACCCTAAGTGTGGCCCTAACCGATGTGTATCCAAGCGTTTGGCTTTGTTTACTCATCGACACAAAAGCCATGCGATCATAGAACCGGCTCAGCATCAGTTCGAATCGCATTGGACCTATCTAAGTGGGCCTCTCTGGCTCTCCTTCGCTGTGCAATGAGGAACAACACCAATATGGAGGTCAACGAACAAAATCGAAAGCTATTTACTGTACAGAGGGACCGTGATGCGTGATCGGACTACACAAAGTGAGATCTCTTGGTGCGCACCCAAGAAATTGTATCTGTATCGCCGATAAATCGGGGTCTCCCCTCAAAAGTGTGAACTGCTGAACGAGTTTACAACTTTCCATGCATTCACTCTGCGCGAGGTATGTGTAATTTCGACTTGGGCCATGCCTAAGCAGTAGCATAGGCAAAGTATGCGTGCTTCCTACTACCCGGGTCATTGAGACTTTTGGTCGTCGGCGCCAGAGTTAAGCCGTTTAATTATTGGTATATTAAGCATATAGCTCTTAGACGGAAGGTTGCAATTAAACAGCATGAAGGTGAACTAATTTTCTATGGCTGAGTACATTTTCATGGCTCAGAGAAAGCAAGTCTGTGTATACGGAAGTGTGCTAGTTGCAGCTGAGATGTAGTAAAATCGGGAAGGTTGGATGTTAGGCGTTTAAGCTACCACACCAACCGATCTAAGTTGATGAGTTTTCAAAAGAAAGAGGTACTTAGCAGTTGTGCTCTTTACTTACATGTAGCTTTTCAGTCCCTCGTGGTTCAATTAGACTTGTGTCTTCCAAAATTAACGGTTTGTTGAGACGCTATTAGGTACCTATTTCAGTTGTTCGGCTAACTATAAATCCCAATACTGTTCTTACACCTAACCGGATACGAGCTGATCTTTCTACAATTTTATGACGATTGCGGAAAGTTAAATTAAGAATCTGGACATATAAATGACGTATGTTTCCTATATTTGTCTCTACATTTGCCTGACGCTCGTAAAAGGTGTCACCGGATCGAACCTAACACTTCTCCTTCAGCAATCTAGCCTACCAGCCCCTGAGCCATGAGCGATCCTCAAAGATCTGCTAAGCAACGACGTGAAAAGCAAAACAAACTTGTTTCAAAATTGTTTTTCATTGCATTCATAAGTGCACTGCATACTTCTCTTTTATTCCGTTGCAACAGACAAAAGACTGTTCCGATCCGAATCCAGAAGCACAAGAACAATCGTTGCTGACATATTTAGCGGTGGAAATAGAAGGACACTGGTAGCTTAATAAAAATAAAACGAAAAATTAAAAAAAAAATAATTTTAGGCAAAGAAATCCCAAAAAAGTGGGCGTGGCGATGAACAATGCGGCCTATAGGCTTCTCGGAGACTTTAGACACATTTAAGAAATGTTAAATTGATATTTGCCCCATCATTTTAAACGTCAATCGCTAAGAAAACATAAAATTTCCTTTGACATCTAAAAATAAATAAATAGTTGGCGCAACAGGTCCATAGGGACCCTATAGGCTTAACATCCCACAACCATTCGTTTTTGTGTGAGTTTTTCAATTTTGTAACGAATGGAAGGGATCTACAATTTTATGACGATTCCAAACGACTAATTGAGAAGCTCTTTCAAGACAGTTATACTCTCGGATGTTTGTCAGACGTTTGTGAGAGGTGGCGCAGTGGAAAAAACCCTAAGTTGGAATTTGGGTTTTTGCGGGATTCGAACCTGGGACCCCTCGCTAAGTAGTCCAAGACACTAACCACTAAGCCACTGCGCCCACTTTGACATCATATTACATAACTCTGAGCTTTTCAGTTCAAAAGTAATCCACCTACGCAGTGAAGGCACCTAAAAATGAAAGTCAAGCTCAAGTGTTTTAAAAAAATATGCTGACAACTTCTTTCAGCGCCACTCGGTGATGCACGCAATTTACTGCCTTAATGAGAGTCTCATGCTCTAGCGCAATCAAAAGCAAAGTGACACCTGAAATTTAATCGTATCCGATTCCGATTAAAATCCGATGAAAGTCCTTAACGTTGTCACTTTACTGATAGTGAATTTATTTATATTACCTCCACGTGAATGGCCGCCCAAATCAGATAAGCATAAACAACATGACACTTTCACCTGCCGCAATGTCCGAATTCCATTGATGCGAACATCCTCCAACAACACAAACTAGTCTGCCTTCGCACAGGAAACAAATGACCACGGCGATGAAGACCGCGAGTAACAAAAAAAAAAAAAAAAAAACAATTAAAAGGGTGACTTTCACATACCTACCAATATCATCCGCCTTTATTATATCAGGTTGCAAGATATCCTCACCTTAACCGAATTAATTTCTACACGATGCGTGTCCAGTTCATAGCGTTTCCTTCAATATCCTCCCCCCCCTCCCACGGCACCGTCTCCCCAATGGCTACGTTACGTGCATTTTCACTATTCGTTTCGCCTTCAATCAACGTTCATCGACCTCGTGCTGTAAAACATGCATAAGCTACCAAAAAGTCTCTACTTTCAAAAGCCTATACCTATATAAAATTCGGTTTTGTGCCAACGCCAACTGCGCGCCCTTAGCCGCTCTCACTCTATGCCTATACCTTGGTGTAGGCTACACCACCAACAACACCAACACCACTGTCCAGCTGTTTGGCTAAGCCCAATTAAAAGCAACTTCGACAGCTGAAAGCGCTAGCAGTAGCAGCATCTCTTCTTCGTCGAGGGTGTAGTGGGGGCTGGGAGGCGGTGGCAACGAAATCGAATTTTCACTCTGGACGACAACCACGTCTCTGGGGGAGGTTCAACAAACTCGATGAACTCAATTCCGTGCATTGACTTCGACCCTACTGCCACTGGTGTTGCTGCTGCTAGGCACTGTGATAACTGTAACTACTACCACGGCCACCACAACACTATGGAGTAGAGTTGCTCAGTGCTCACTGATGGCTTACTAAGTGGTGCTGTTATTTTAATGCGATGGATATCGAATTGTGTGTGGGGTACAGTTTACAGTATGTCTAAGATGATGGAGGACATATCGAAATTGATTGGGTCGTTTTAGTAAGCATTTTTGTGTGGTTCAATTTTGTATTAGTGAGCTTGAAAAAGGAGACAAGATTTTTTTGATGCTCTGTTGACTTTTGAGTTAAGTTGTGTTCGTTGAAGATTGGAGTTGGAAGGAAAAAACTCTGGCAATTGGTGCAGTTTGAGCCAAGTGATGTCAAAAATGTTCGTATATATACGATATGAGTAGGGAACATTGTAAATCTATACCCATAACTTTAAATTAATTATAAAACCTACCCCATTTTTGTATTACAGTCGGACCCGCTTATTTGAAACTCGTTTAATTGAAAATCCCACTTATATGAAAAATTTAATTTGTCCCCGTGTACTTTTTTTCAGTTATCCGAAGTCCGTATGAAAAACCCGGTTAGTTGAAATTAAAGTAACGATTTTTTCTCATTTCATTTAAACGGGTTCGACTGTACCTATTGTAAAGTAGTCTAAACTAAGTTAACCTCATAAGATGAAAATAAATAAATAAATATTTAGATAAAATATTTTCGAAGCTTATTTGTTGAAAGATTTTTCGAACTGCTATTACATTCAGTCATCAAAACATGTAATGGAGTACGTTCAAATATATATCTATTTTAATAAGTCTGACAGCTGGCTTACTTGCTGTGTGTCAGTTTTGATTTTCCTATACCGGTCAGATGAACAGCTTTTTCAGTTGACGTTTTTTGAAGGGCTAGCCGACGAATCTAGTCAACGAATTCGTGACTGGTTAATAAGTTGACAGTTTGCATATTCGGTAAGAAAAGTGACGTTCTTAATCTAGTTTTTCTATCTACGTTTAGGTTACATCTAGTACTGAACCAATCTAGTCGTCTTAAGATAGTAAGTTTTTTGAACCTGCCCAGTCTCTGAACAGAAAACAAATACTTGTTATAAGTATCATACGGCTTGAATGAAAACGTCAAAAATAATTAAAAAAAATGTGGAGCGACTTCATTCCCCATTGTATACAAGAGCGGGACTAACTAGTAGTTGGAAATTTAAGTTCACAACTTAACAATGGCAAGATCTTATATTCTTAAGATTTATCTATTGTGACCTATAAAGTATTTAAGGCTCTGTGTGGCCTTGGGTATGAATGGAATGATTCTTCGGTAGTAACTACGGGACAGTGTTCATGTTCATTTAAGGTTTTGCGGTTTCCAAAAGAACATCCGCTCCTGAATAGGTAAGGAGACTATCGAAAGAATTGTGTTACGCACTCCTTTTGGTTTTAGTAAAACAAAGCCAACCCTATTTCTTCGCATTCGGTGTTATTCGGCACAAAATGTAGTCATACGTTCTTAACAATTTTAAACATCGTTTAATGTCATTTGAATTCCAATGGAAAAGCCACCTCTCCTATACTTATCGAGAGATACCTCTGAGCGAGCAACCATCATTTTCAGCATTCTTTTGACATTAGCTTTGGGTATTTTTGTATTTATATTCTAATCACTATAGCTTTTTTTTAAGTTTGTTTATCCCTTCGTTTTATACTACAAAATAATAGCTAAATAACAAAATGTTACTGATACACAAATTTAAATTGCATTTTAAATTTTAAATCTAGTTTTGGCGTTTAGTTTTATTTTAATTTCTAATATTTGTTGAACTTCAACTGTGCACTGTTCTTAAACTGGTGAGTTTCCAATCAATGTCTATTTGGCGCAAATGTCGTGGCAAATAAGCAAAGGCGAGCTAAAATTTGATTTCCATTCAGAAATATTTTCCAAAACTCACGTACCTACATAATTATTTTTAATTTTTTTTAACTTTTAGTTTTCCTTTTTATTTTCGTTTCGTAGGGAAACATGATTAGTTCGCTATCACCGACAATCATAAACGGCATTTGATGGAGACCAATGTGAGGATCTCCACAATTTGACTCCATTCCTTCACTTGTCAACCACACTGTATACTGATTTCCTCTTCCAGCTAACTTGGATATTAATTCAAGTTGCACCAAACGGCAACAAACAACCGCAACAACAAGCGGAGCTAAATTTTTCGGCAACTTTTACTCGCCGAACGACATTTGGTGTGTAAAAATGAAAACGAAAACGAAAGACTCGCACAAATGAAATCGAAAAGAAATTTCCAGGTGAAACCGAGAGTTTTCGTTTTTTTTTTACTGCTTTTATTCCGGCGGAATTTCTTTTCTGTGCCTTAGTTCGCTGGCTTAGCGAACGTTACATCTGATTCAGATTCAAACTGAGTTTATGTTTATCATGTGAATAGATAGAAATAATGAAAACGGGGGGCTGGAGAGGGGGACTTTCTTTTTTTTTGTGCATTGTGGAGGTCTATTACACTGGCACACATTAAACCAAACGGACGGAAAGACGGACAATCGCTCGGACAACATTTCTGTTGTCATGTACTGTACTGTCATGCATACGAAACAAGAAAAGAAAAAGTGAAAACGAATTACACTTTCGATTAATGCGTCCATTATGACGATGGCGAGTGTGCTGTAAGGCAGTATGGTTGGTTTTTTTTTTTTTTTTTTTTGGGTGGAGGGGCGGATACTGTTTCTGCTGCCCCTGTTGTGCAAAGTGCGAGACCAATTGAGGTCAATCTACGGTATCGTGGGTAGAGATAGAGATTCGACTGCGGGGCAATGACTGTCCGGCTCTAGCTTGAGACAATTTTGTCTTTTCGAAGCCAACAAGTGAAGGAGAAGAGAAACCCAAGCCCAACATGTAGTCCGGCAGGGCACCCACCACCACCGCAGGCCGGTCGGTCATCTGTATAAGTGCACGGTGTCAATAGCCTTTCGAAAATTTCTTTTTCGACTTATGTTGCTTTACTGTCAGTTTGGGGCAGAGCATGGATTTTTACTTTCTTCGGATGAGCTTATTGGAGTGAACTCTTTTGGCGGAAGTTTTGTCGGTTGGTTGGTTATTTTTCGCAATGCCAGTGGTGGGGTGCATTATTTTTATGAGCTTGTTATTTTAAGTGTCGATGGTGGAACTGTGTGTAGAAACTTCAGCTTGAGCTGTCCAAATTTGATAGTGGGCCCAATGAAAGTTGTGAAATGGTACTTGTTTTGCCTATGTAATGAGCCAACGAAATGGTCGATGAACTCGGTGGATATTTCTGGAAAGAGTTGCTTTTTCTCTTCTGTTAATTTGTAGGTAACTATAGTATACATGAAAATTTAACACGGCGGTCATTGCACTTGGGAAGAGGTATTGTCTCTTTTTTTATGTGAAAGTTTAAGCTGAGATTAACGAGGAGATTTCTTATTCGTTTTTTAGAGTTGCGATTGGAAGCGAGGACAGAAGGGACAAAGGGGCAGCTCCTAGAATTTTCCATTGAAAAACCAGCACTCCAGGGCGGAAATCACTCGCCAAAGATCGCTTTTATTGACCTAAGGGCCAAGAATTCGATATTTGACTAAGTGAAAATGGGCCTTATTCCTAGACCGACGATCAAGATAACCCCGCGTGGAATTATACAAATTCCTAAACATATACCCGCCGACGAATCACCTTTTCAACATCCTGTAGAGGTAGACAGACTGCTCATCTGCACATGAATCCACTTTGTTTAACAGATTTCGATTGACGATGATGACTGTGTTAAGACATACGACCTTGAAAACAGGTCCGATTTGAGTGTGTTTTTCTTTTTTGCCAGTTCCTCTCCGAGGCGAAAAACTATTTAAATTTCAAAACTGTCGTCACAAGGTGACATCGCATCAGCTGCTGTCAATGGAAATTTCTTCTTTTGCGGATAAAAAACAGCCGACTAAAAAATTCAAATATGATAATTCGTCAAAGGAACTCGATTCGAAACACACCCCATTAATTCATTCACAATCACAACAGCCACAGCTCTCACTCTCAGTCGCACCCTTGCTGTTTATATACATTTATGGATGGCGGTAAGACTGTTCCGGTTAATTTTCAGCCAGATTCGGATGGTTTCTATCGAACATTGAATATGTAAGATGTGACATAAGACACTGCGATGACACTGCGGAACTAGAATTTATTTTATTTACCCTCCGTTATATTTGCATGCGCTTGAAGCGCGAGGTCAGACCGTGAAAAAATTGTCGCGCGCATTGCTTTGCTCAAAAAATAAACGATATGCGTCTTTGGTGACTTTTAAGGAAGTCTATCATTATCATCCAATGGACGTTCAAATTTCAAATTGTTGAACACATTTAAGCCAGCTCACTATAGAAGGTCACGTCGGTGGTGTACATATACTGTGTAGTAATCCATTAGTCTATTCGCACTCTCAAGGCTGATTCTAAACTAAGAAAAATGCTAATTTGTCGGCGCAAACTATTAAAACGTCTTTATAGCAGTTTAGCTGATGTTTACAGCATGTAGACTGACGCGAGAGCTGCTTTATTATTTGGCCTTGATACGAGAAGTTCTATAATAAAAATTGCTCAGCGCTTTGTCTGTGTGTTCGGTTGGTAAATTATTCAATTAGTTTATTGGCGTTAACCGAATTAATATCGGGTTCAAATTAGACGCGTATACTTTTGTTGCGTTTTCTGTAAAAAAAAAAAAAAAACAAATAAGAAAAAAAAAAAAAACTGAACCAAAAAGAAAGAAAAATCGAAAGTATTTCGGTTTGTTATTGTTTTCGTTTTCGTTTCTTCTTTATGGGCCACTTTTGTTAAGGTACGTTTGGGTTCTTTCTTTCTGTTCGGTTGGGTTTTCATTCTATGGTAGGTTGCAAGAGCTGTTATGGTTTTCAAAGCACAAGAGAAAGTAATAATCCATACGGTAAGGTTACCAATCGAGTGAAAGACTTTCGTTTTCATTTCCACTTTCGTTCTTCCGTTAGGAAACGCGGTGGAGGTTAAGACGTTTCTATATCTAAAAATAGATTGGTGGCTGGCTTTTGAGTGGCCCTAGAAGAATAAAGAGCTGTCCGAAACTGAATTAGTGCTAACCACGGAAATGAAAGTGAAAATATCGAAGACAATTGGAGAGAGATTTAATTGTGCGTTGTTTCACAAATCTGGCTGGTAATCCAGGGCCACCGGTGCTGTAGATGAAGTGGCTTAACATGATCTGGACGGTTGATGATTCTTTGCAGTTAATTAGAAAGTGAGCGCAGTCATTGAAATATAGCACATTCGTTGGTGTTGCTTTTTGGAAGACCTATATGTAGGATTTTTTAAGGCGAAATCCTACTCAAAGAGTATGCAGCAGCAATAACTGTTTGTACCACATTCCTGTCAATTAAATCATGAATTCCGGTGAAGGTTAGATTGCTATTGGTGTTCGACCTTTTCTAGGGAGGGCAACAAATAAAAAAACGTTTGGATGATTTTTATTTCCTACAAGAATTGACAACGGGTAATGTTTGTCTGAAATGACCAGAGAACAAAAATGTAGCTCCACCTAAAAGTCTGCTTTTATTTCGTATATCTTGCATTGTCTTATTAACTCTATTCTATTGATAATTTATTAACTACAGTGCAGTGAAGTGCTTGAATCGTTTCCGGATTTTTGGCATAACATCCGTCCTTCACGGTTCTCCACACTAAAAAAGTCCAAAGGGATCAAATCACAGTTCCGAGGCGGCCAATTGATATCGCCAAGACGGCTGATAATACGATTTGGGAATTTGGTGTACAAAAGATCGATTGTGGTGTGGCATAGGCAGTGTGGCATATAGCTTGTCATCCTGCATGAACCAGAGGTCGTCCAAATCCATGTCTACCGTTTCAGTACTAAAATAGTCGGTTAACATGGCTCTGTAAGGCCCACCGTCGGCCGACACGTTGTTCCCAGCCTAATTTTCGAAGAAAAATGGTCCAATGATGCCACCAATCCACAATTCGAACCAAACTATCACTCTGTGGATGCATTGGCTTCTCGATAATAACATGCTGGTTTTATGAGCCCCAGATGCGGCAATTTTGTTTGTTAACTTAGCGTACAGCAGGTGAGGAGTGTGCTTCATTTCGCCCAAAAATATCTTTTCAAAAACTCACTTTATGGACAAAGCACTCACTTTCACTGAAAAAAAAGTCGGCGTCGTATTGATGAATGGCGTTCATCAACATGATATTCATTGATATGACGTAATTTTCATAAATATGATGAACAAATTCATGAAAACTTTTTGACAATTGATGAACAGTTTTTCAATATGATGAAAATGAATTCATCAATTTTTTCAACAGGATTCTGAAGAGAATTTAGCGTATGTTTTTATGAACTACGTTCATTATTTCATCAAAACATTTCATCAATATGACGAAAACACTTATTTTGATGAATTTATTCATTTGTTCATTCAGTTCATGATTTATTCGTCTAATTGATGAATGGAATCATCATATTCAAGTACGATTGCCAAGTTTTGAATTTTTATCATATTGATAACGACGTTCATCGTTTTGATGACGGCTTTTATTATATTGATGACAGCGTTCGTCAAAAAACAGACATTAATTTTTATTAAGGAGAACGTTGATGTAAACCTTCATAATATAGATGAACTAATTCGTTATATTGATGAAAAAAATTAAATTCACCGTTATATTCATCATATTGATGAATGGAATCCTCATATTGATGAACTTTTTTCATCGGTTTCTTCAAAGTGATGCACAGATTGTTAATATGATGTATGCTGTAGGTGTACACACGCGATGTTGGTACAGCATTTATACTCACACACGCATGATGAATCTTTTAATGTATATATGCGTAGATAATTATATGTCATTGCTCATCAAGCGTAAAGTATCTACACAGGGTGGCATAGAAGAAAATTGTGAATGGTTTTACGATGAACGATGAATATCTTAAAAGATTCGATATATGTGATTTAGAAATTTCATCACATAATTATTTGTTTATCTTTTAATTATATTCCCCCAAAAGTATCCATTTGCATTTTAAACAATGTATTGACAAAATCTGCAGTATATACAATTTAAAAGAATTAATGAAGTGTGAAAAATTCAATGTTAGTGTAAGAATGGTGGAAATATAAAAAAGCTGTAGTCTAACTTCGATTATTCACATTATATAAAATGTTATAAATTTCGCAGAAATAGCTATAATACATTAATATATTTTAAGTATTTATTATGTTATCAGTATAATGAAACTTATATAATTAGAACATATATCTTCGATGGAGCGCCTTATTTACCCTAAAAAGAATGCAATTTCCCTAGCCTTAATTAAAGGTATGCAATTAATGTATAACTTTAATTCAGTTGCATAGATATATCTGGGAGGTGTTGACCAAGTGATTTCATTTCAATGATTTTACTATGTAAACGAACGTTTTTCGGCATAAATTGTTTGCTCTAAATGTTCATAACGACGTTTTGAAAGCTAAATCATGAGTTAGACTATCTAATTTTCAAAGGGGCTTATTTTTCCGATATCTTGATATAGCTTTTTCATTTGTAAAAAGTAAAACGTAAATATCGAAAAACATACTTCTAAAAGGTAGGTTAAGCTACGTTTCCACCGAACACAAATACCAAGATTAATCCGAGATTTATGCGGGATTTACGGAAATTTTTCTAAATCTCGACGTTAAATAAATATGTCATTAAAATAAAACTACAATTATCATGAATTTTCTACAACGATTTTCCTTTGGTAAAAAAAAGAGCTCGCTATATAATTATAACGTTGTGATTTCATTACACACATAAATGTAAATAAATATTTACTTTTTAAAAATATTTTCAAAATCAATGTTAATCATACTGTTATTTAACCAAACTTTTCTCGTACATTGTTCTCTCACGCCTCAACATTATAAAATTCAACAGAATGAATCAATAATATTACAACTTAATAACAAAAAACGCAAAAACACATTTCAAACACAAATGTATGCACATGCACCCTGTGACTCTATGCATATGGCAGGCAAATGGCCGTTCTCTGATTCTCATTCGGATCCATTATGAAAAAAAAAATTGTCCCAGGAGTGATAAAAGTAACTCAGAAATAAAATTAATTTTTATAAATCTTCAATATTTCTTGAGCGCGTGAGTTTTTGCCACTACACTTTATTGACATTCGTGGTGAAACTGATTTTCGTTTGAATATTTTCCTTTCGGATGCAAAGAAATTTCTGTGCCTAAAAGGTAAAACATCTTATGTCAATTTTGTATACTTTTCAGGAGAGCCATTTTAAACTTTAAGTGTTGCACTACAGTATATGACTTAAGCTGATTTAAAACAGCTATAGCTTCCTCAATATTTGAAATTTTCTCACCTGGTTTGGCTTAAAAAATAGAGTAAGGAAAACTGAATTCAAAAAACGTTAATTAGCTAAAACAACTTATGTCGACTTAAGATGTTTTGCCTTTTAGGCACAGATTTAATTGTTAAATTCACATAATATTACCATTACCATTTTCATGACATTATGCTCGTTTAAGTATTTTAGCATCCCCATGAAAAAGGGAAGGCTATATCTTTACGATTTATATTGGTGTCAGTATTTTTATTTCATGCTTTTATTTGTGTGAATAGTCTTACAACTACATGAAAACAAATTTGACAGCACAGAAAGTGTGCATCATATTGATGAACAAATTAGTCAATATGATGAATACATTCATCACATTATGAAATTAAAGGGGAATTTGGGTTCATCATATTGATGAATTTTTCATAATATTGATGAACAAAGTTGATGAATGATGAACAACATCATATTGACGAAATCGGTTTCATCATACTAATGAAAAAGTTCACTGGACTAAAATTGTTGATTTTTTCATCACATTGATGAACTTTTTCACTACTATGGTGTACCTTTTTTTTTCAGTGTTGGAAATAAATTTTCAATATTTCCCATTCAAGTGTAAAGCGACTCATTTCGTGGAGGTATGAGTATGATCCTGACTTTCTGTCAAGATTTCGATCGGGAAATAGCTGTCAGTGTCAAAATAACCTAAGATTTAAAAAGAAACCACTAGATGGCCCACCCTTTATCTGTCATAGCTTTATATTTTCAGTGTGAGTAAGAGAGACAGAGTTCAGAACCAACTTTTACAGGACAGGTTAAAGAAAAATTCCCAAAAACCCAGTGGCAACCAGTCTCTACTGATCCTGAGCAGGCTTTTAAAAAAAAGTGGAAGGAAAAACGTAGGTTATCAATACAAAAAGATCGAAATAGACCCCTATACCTGTGATCTGTACCATCACAGTTTGTGTCGAAATGGAAAACCAACTTCGGCGCCGAAAACAACTCAAATGACATTCTCAGAGAGTAATACTGGACCTAAAGTCAAAAAAAAGGATGAAAGAGGACTAAATCTAAATCTAAAAAATAAAGGAATAAATCTGACAGATCAATATACAACAGAAGGCTTAGGTTGGTGCTGTGATAAAAGGCCACATTTAAAAATTCGACCTTATGACTCTTTTGGAAGGCGACATAAGGCCACATTCAAACTTTAGAATTGGCCTTATGTCGGCAAGGCACAATAGGCTCCTTTAAGAAGCAGCAGTGCCAGAGCCCCTTGAAGGCTCTCCCGCTTCATAATCTACCTATCTCGCTCGGCCTGTCACGGCACCTGCATATGAAAGGATACCTACATAAGATACACGTATAGTTGGAAATACGAAGGAAGTGGTTCGAAGTGCCCAGCTGATCTTGACAGACGAATGTATTCCTTTTTTAAAATGGGACAGATATTGAAATCCGTTTGAAATTTTAACATAAGAAAAAAATTAAAAATAGGCGCAACAGGTCCGGAGGGACCCTAGGGCTAGCTTCTCACAACCATTCCTTTTGTGCGAGTTTTTCATTTTTCGAACGAATGGAAGCCGACTCCAAACTGCTAATTGAGAAGCTCTTTCAAGGCAGTTAGGTGTCCTCTCGGATGTTTGTCAGACGTTTGAACATGCCTCAGCAAAATCCCTCTGGAGTTTTGGTTCAAGGGACTGCAATATGGTTAAAAAAAAAAACGTTCGATAGATTTGTCTGGGCATAAACTTCATTTATATACGTAATAGCTGAAGATATTTTAAAAATATTCGATAACGAGTTTAGCTATACTCAAAAATTCGCAGCTGTTCATATTAATCGCCATAGATGACTTAACTATAGCTAGGCCTTATGTTTTTGTCTTACCAATTGAACTTAAATCATCCAGCAAAACCAACTGACGCACGGGCTCACTGTAAAAATACTCACAGTCACACATTCAATTATTGAATTCCGGGAATTTTACGCCGAACCCGCATACCGTTTTCGTTCTCGTGCTCGATGACTAATGGCGAATTTTTTCCTGGCACGTTCCTCACCCACGCTCCAGGCTCTAGTCGCCATCGATAGCAAATAGAGAGGAAAACATTAATAATCACAAGCGTGGATCTGCAGCATGTGTTGTGTGTACGAGTGTGTGTTGTGGTTGTGACCTTTGTCCATATGCGGAGCAGGTTCACGTGGGGCCATGTTCATTGTCAATTACCCCATGGGCCGGGAAACGCACCAAAACCGTACATATACCCACTCTCGGTCGTTCTATTTGTAGTTCTAGAAAGTGACTAATCTCTGTCGAGCGCGTGAGGGTGGCTTACCTCCCTTTCGCTGTAGAACATCGCTTGTCAAAAGCAAAGGGAAACAAAATAATAAACTAATTATACATAGGACCGACGTTTGACTTGAACGATTCAGTGACGTCAGTGGGGGGGAGTCTAAGCTCTTAGAAAATAATCATTGACCTTTCAGTGGGTAATTTACGTCATCGGAAAATCACAATAGCTTCACAAAAAGGCGGTAGCATTTTTTTCTTTCCCAGAAAAGGAAGTTTTGATTGCGTACTTTAGGGGTGAATGGGGTTGAACTTGTGGAAGTTTTTTTTTTCGCGGCGGTGACATTGAGTTAACTGAAATAGCTTTTCTGATGTATAGGTACTTATTCTCTGTGAGTTGCCAGCGGGGAATCGGTATACAAATTGACTGCCGTTTTGTTGTTATGGATTTGCTGTAGCGACATTTTGGTCTTTAACATAGACCAGCCTGTTTTACTTGCCCTTGGTCTATTGACGATGGAGCCGAGTTCGAGATTCACTCCCAGACAGTGAGATGTCTTCACACGTCTTTTTTAAATTTCTCTGTGATGTCTAAGGATAAGTAAATGTATGTTATAGGCCAAGGGGAGCTAGCTATTTAAGCCAATTGTTGCGGATTTTTAAAGGTTTTATATGTCTAATACTTTCCATTTCGCTTATTTCTGCAGTCCCCGTAAAATCTTCTTCTCCATTTGGGAAAATTTAGTTTTTGAATCTTCAAAATACCTATAAAGGCCTCAGTGCCAAAATCTTACTAAATTGCGTATTTGTAGTCCGGGACGATGGTACTTAGGCCCTAGTTTTAGCCATACGGAAAACGAAACCGTTAAAAAATGTATTTTTATTTTTTTGGTCACTTAAACCGAATGATTGGACTCGATATTTGTCTTTAAATGTTGCTTATGAATTAAAAAATTATTAAGTTATTATTAAGTTTGTAAAAAAAAAAAAATAGTTAAAATTTAACTTTAAATTTTCTCAGTTGTAATTGTTTTCGTAGGGACATTTTTTTCTGACAGAATTTTTTCTATGACGCCTAAGCCAATTTCCACACTGTTCAAATTTTTTGATTGTATTTTACGTATGGGTATAACTGAGGCCTTGAGGCCAATATCATCCAAGCAATCCGTGAGCTACAGCCCGAAATAATCAACTAAGTCATGTAAAATCGGAGTGACAGAAAGCGCTACTGCAAAACTAGCCGAGGCAGCCATTTGAACGACGTTATGTTCCATAATTAATGGGAATGTTTGCTCTTACTAATAAAGCCAAACATTTAATTTTGTTCATTTTACTGCATTTTTAAAAAGAAACTTGTATCTGGCCCACCCTGTATTTGACACATACTTTTTTACTACCAGAACGAGCCCCGTAAATTTTCCCATTTTCTTAAATTTCCTATGCTTCTGTATTCGCGTGGGTATAGGTTTTATCAAATCGCAAATCACCACCATTTCCTGCATTTCGATTTGCAACAATTTCACACGAAACCTGTATCGCTAGGGATTTCCGGATGAACTTGCCGGCGAACGAAATCTTCTTCTGTGATGAATGAAATGCGAATCGTCTGATTTGCTAGCGGTTACTCTTTTAGGAGCGGACCTTTTTAAGAAAAAGCGAAGTATTCGATTTCAGAAAACGTTCTTAATCATTGCAAAAGCTTTGTGAGTTAAAAACTATAATTTTGGTTTTATTATAACTTATGGAAGAAGTTGAAAATAAGGGGTGGTTACATTTTAAGAGCCGGTGTTGAATGTGAACCACACGTAAACGTCAAGTTTTTTTCTGCATTTCATTTGACATTTCTGAATTTCAGACTAACTCAGTTTGAACCATCGAAAGATACACAATCGAGTAACGCGTTAAAGTTATTCAGGCTTATTATGAAAATGGGCGTTCAAATGAAGATCAATTTTCGAAGAAAATCATCTTCAGTGTGAGGCACATTTTCACCTCAGTGGATTCGTCAATAAGCAGAATTGCCGCATTTGGGCGAATGATAATCCAAGAGTGATTGTCGAAAAACCAATGCGCCCACAAAGAGTGACTGTTTGGTGCAGTTTATGGGCTGGCGACATCTTTGGGTCGTATTTTTTCCAAAATGAGGCCGGTAAGGCAGTCACTGTGAATGGTGTTCGCTATCGTGAGATGATAACGAACTTTTTATGGCCCGAATTGGAAGATATACATGTGGACGATATGTGGTTTCAACAGGACGGTGCCACTTGCAACACCGCTAACGAAACAGTGACTCTTTTGCGCGACAAATTCAATGGCCGTGTTGTCTCACGTATGGTGGCGATGTCAATTGGCCGCCAAGATCATGTGATTTGACACCGTTGGACTTCTTTCTTTGGGGTTATTTGAAAGAAAGGTGTACGTCGATAAGCCAGCTACAATTCAAGAGCTAAAGGATGAGATAATTCGGCACATTAACGGCATAGAACCTCAATTATGCCTCAGCGTCATGGAAAATTTGGACCATCGGATGGAGGTGCCATTTGATCTATATTTTGTTCCATGCATAATTGAACCATACCAATATTATCATAATAAAAAGAAATGACAATAATTTCCTAAATAATTTGTGTTTTATTCAAAATCAACATCGGCCCTTAAGACTTAACCTATAAATGGCCAAGTTTTAAAAAATGTTTTTGTGACTTTGAGGCGTTGGCCGACTGTGGATTTCGACTTAATCGTACTGAGGAACCGCTTTTAAGTGCATTCCTCTAACGAGATCAGTGTTAGGTCTATTTAAATATTCCCAAAGACTTCAAAATAAAGTCCGTACCTACCCGGTGGAAGAAACTTCCTGTTGACTTGAGAAGGTATTTCTTGCTTGGCTATAGCGATGGGCAGTCTTTATCTGTTACATTTGTTTTCAATATGAGGTGTGCAGTGGTTTTCAAAACCCTTTTTGAAAATTCCCTAACTTATGTAATTAATTTTCTTTTTGGAAACAAGTCATTCGTATTATTTTGCGCAGTATCTTTCAATCGGTATGTGATGGTCGCTTGCTCGAACTTGATGGTTACAATTCAAGGAAGGTGTCTATTGGAAATCGAATTTTCGGCATGGTATTTCATTTACTCATCAGTTACTGTTTAAGGCTTAAACATCACGATTTGATCTAGGTATTTTCTGCTGCTAATAAAAAGTGTACAAACAGTGAAAACCCCACTATCCTTACCTTTCCGTTTAAAAAAAAATAGCTTTTTATGTTACTATGCTATCAATTTCATATACAAGGGCGTCTGTTGTCGCAAAGTAGAATTGTGTTTGTACACATACATTTTAGAGTCTTTCTGATAGAAGGCAATTTTGGTAGACTTTCTTTATAATTTATATATAAGAGAACACACGAGTGTAGCAGTTAATATCGTTTTTTTTTTAAATTGATTTATAGACTAACATAAATTATTTTTAAGATATTGTACTAGAGCTGTATCGTTAATCTACTTTTTTTTATAATTGAACATTAAGTGTACACATACCAATTTAGCATGTGCTTGTGCATAACTTATAATACATCCGCATTCGTTAGATCGCGTTGTTGCTTAGCATTTTCAAAGAACAAATTCGCGGCTGAATTTTTTTTTTATCGAAATGATTTGAACGGAAACGTATTATAGTTTTGCTCCTATAACTCCCGGGGTATTAATAAGAAAAACCCGTTGAATCAGTGGAAATAAGACAAAACACACGAGATCGACGTTTATTTTATTTGGAGTTTAAAATGTGGCTTCAAATTATCGTCTGTGACAGAAGTTGAAGAGGCATAGAGGTCGGTTTAAAGTAGGCCCGTCGTGGAATTTAAACACGAATATTGAATACTATTTATAGAAAACAATTCAACAACCCCAAAAAGTTGAAGAAATCAAATTTAGCACCCATCCTCTGAATTCCATTTCACAACACGCATAAACCCCCAAATTGCGCATTGGACCTCATTAAACTCTGCCCAATTGCGTACCTGTTTACAAATAACTCAAATTTCTGAGAATTCTAATTCCCCACCCAACCGCCAATAGGCATGTTCTGAAAAACAACCCTTATCAACATTCTGCAATGAATGAATTTAAATCGCACTACATTCACATGATTGGCAATGGGAGGAAAAAAAAACAAACAATTCCCACGTAATCAAAATTTCCTTTGACATTGACTTTGGGGAGATACTATATACTCGCCTTATCTCATCGGTGTTGGGGGCTGACGAATGTTCTCCCCACACTATACTCGTTCATTACTGCGATTACTTCAACACTATCAGTATCAGCGCAAGCGGCTGTGTGTACAAGCGTGTGTACAATGTACATCCAAGGTCACTGCTGAGTAGTTAGAGATACGGAATGATTGGGAAAATCAATTATCTATCGTCACGAATTTTGCACCCTTGCCCCCTTTCCGTACAATCCGACTGCGACTAATGAAGTATACAATAGGCTGAGGCATATAAAAACAAACAATTAAATAATACGTGCACCACCCCATAAAATTTTTCGTAATGAGAGTATGATGTTGGTGAGCGTACTTGCGGCAGCCACTGTTGAACAGATCTTACGTAAAAGCTACTGCGGAAATGGGAATACAATCACGGACTTTAAAACGTCATTGCTATTACTTAACCCTTTGGTATTCACATTTTCCCAACTTGTGCCATTTCCATTCGATGTCGGTACAGTCGTGAGGTGAAGTTTTCACAGAACCTCGACAAATTGAATTTTTATTCTCGGTGGCTGGAATTTTTCTTAACGGGATTAAGTGCTCATATTTTTGTCCTCATCAATTATTTATAAAATTGAGCAAATGATGCACAGTTTTTGCCAAAGGCTAATAACTTTTAAAGCAGCCAAACAATAGACTGGAAAATGAGTTGAAGTTAGTAAAAATGAGTGACAGATCGGCAAACAAGGTGTGCCGATTCCGACAGAACACCTGCCGACTTAAAAGTGCGGACGTTCAATTATCTAGTTCATTATGTCTGACAGCTAGCCGACTTGACATTTCTTAGTTTTGCTGTTATGTGATAATCAGATCCGTCACATAAACTGCTTTTTCAGTTGACGTTTAAAGAGGGGTAGCCGACGAACTTAGTCAAGAATTTCGTGACCGACCACTAAGTTGACAGTTCGTATACGTTACTAACGTTGAGGAAGTGACCTTACTGACCAATCTAGTTCTTACGTTCAGGGTACATTAAGTCAAGAACAAAATAGTCAACTATAGATAAATTACATTTCCAAATTCACCCCTCAGTGGAGTTCTTTTGAATGGTGTAATCTTTTCCAATTACAATAGGTAGACATCCATGCCCCAAACGGGGAACTCTGGAAATGACAGATTTATCATTTCGACAGTGAAAGAGTGAATCGAATAAATCGTTTTCACGCGCGTATGCGCTCATTTTTTCGATTCACTTTATACTAAAATGCGATTCTCCTTCAATAAGTGAAAACATCGTGGTGAATTCAATACCGCACACTGTGTTGTATCTTGTATGAAAAAAGGGTTCTAAATTTTCAAACTCTCACTAAAAACATTCACTTCCAAATGGGGCCGTGAAAAGAAATTATTCATATGAAAAATTTTGACGTTTGGTTTCACCTTTTCATGGAACGAGAATCGAAATTGCGGTGAAAGGGTGAAATCGTTTTCATTTAATTTTTTCACAGAAGCAGAATTGACGCCCTGGGCACGGTTGACAGATTGGGCGCTTTGTCGTATTTTGGGCTATCTTTTTACTTAAAAAACGATAGAAATTTCTGCCATGAGCGCCCAACACAATTTTGGGCTATACATCATTTCACAAATTGTGTGTTTTATTCTTTTACAAAACTAAAAAAAAAAAGAAATATTTCGAACAAACCCGCACTTTTAAAACTTGGCATCACTCTTGCAGTCAATTGACATCGAACAGTCGTTCAAGTTGCATGCACACCAATTCATTTTGCAGGCCTTTTGGTTTGACACAAGCCACAAAAGTCAATAGCAGAAAAAAAGTCAAATAAAATCCAAGGCGTAGAAGTAAAAAAAGAGAATAAGTCTGAAAAATACCAAAATTTTCAACGATTTTTTGACTTCTTTCTGAGCAACGATATTGGGCTAAATTTTTTAAAGGTTTGGGCGCTTAATTCTGGCGCGAACTAAATTCTGGCTACCCTGCCCATGGGTGAAAAATATTCAAAGGGGTGATAAATACTCCTCTCGATTGTGTCTCTAGATCGACATTCTTCGCGATATCCACCACTTCATACAGTAAAATTATCGCCTAGGATTCGCAGATGAACTTACCGGAGAACGAAATATTCTTCTGGGGAACTTCGAAGTGAACGAAATGCGAATCGCCTGGTTTGCGGGTGTAATTTTAATTCATACTTCGTTGTAAAAAAGAAGTATTCATCATAAAAAAAAATCAAGTTGAAGAATTGCGTGGCAGGCTTCTTTTCCTTTATTTGGCTATATTCTTTGTGAATGTGTAGAGTGTTTATAACAAAAGCCAAGCCTGAGTGGTCAGCGCCAAACGTAAAACTTGCTTTCTGTTATGTGAAGAGTCAAAGTACATTGTTCCTAATGTGCAAACTCTCACAGGTTAGTCAGCGCAGCGCTCCATTTCGAAAATATAGATATAAAAGTCAAAAAGGTTCAAAAGTCTGTCGCAATCATGTATTATACGTTCGCCAAAGCTGCACAGAGCCACAATTGCAGTTTTAAAAAGTCGATCTACACTAAATTCAAATTCATTGCACCGTTCTGATGACCCACCTCGTACAGGTCAGCTATACAGTCATTTGTTGGTTTTCAAATACGTAGTTAAAAAAACACAAACTGCGATGTTACAAAAAAAAAAAAAAAAAAACAGACACTTTATTTACGTATTTAAATAGTGTCACACCATTCATTGGCCTTCTTCCCGAGAAATTGTACTACATCAGCAATTATAAATCGTATCAAATTCCCAAAACATTTCCACGCCATCACGGAGTGGCGGAGTGACTCCTGCCTGACTTGAGTGTATCTTGCTCTCTCTATACATACTTCCGTCCTGGGATAGTCGTACCGAGTTTGTCCCCTTTTGCCGCTGTTTTATAAGCCGATTATCAGTCATTTAACGCGACTGAGCATATGGATTTCATATGACAATACTACGACGGTCGACGGGTGAGTTCCTGACCCAGATTCCGTAACGATGATCAAGGTACAAAGATAAATGCCCGACTCAAATGTGTGCCCACACAAGGTTAACTTGGATTCTTTCATTATTTTTATATGGCCCAACTTCTATGTGATATGTTGCTGCAATACATATACTCGTACTCGTACTCGTATCTGACTCGTGTTTCTTTTTCTTGGAACTTGATGAGAAATTGATGATTTGCAGATATGAAAGGAACACCAGACAGCAACGCACACAAATGGGGACGACGCTTATCTCTCCAAGTAAGAAGTGGGGAATTGTCTAAGGTTTGGATGAGGCAATGAATCTAATTTCCTCTCTCAACTAATTTAAACCGTATTTCACCATACCAAGAAATCGAGCAAAACATTCACTCATCAAAGGAAATACAAGTTCACTGGAGGCGTAAAAGCTACAGTACTATTATAGAAAAGGTCATAAAACATCCTGGCAATTCCTGGGAAATTCGTAAATTGCGAAAGCGTTGTCACAAATTTGAATTTATTCCCCATTGTGTTTACTTAGCAAAACGAATTTAGCAATTTCAACGAAAGCAAATAATTAAATGTTACTCGCACACTGCGTGGCGTTTATTTGTTTAGATTAAATCGGAATCCAATTGCGAGGCGTCGATATTTTTACTATAGGAAAATATTATCGAAAGGCAGTCGCTTATAATCGATTAGTGTTGAGCTATATTTTCTAAATACATATTTTATAAATGGCAAGTGTTGGTGCGTGGCCTTGAAAGTGAGTATGGTTTTTGAGGTATTAGGAAGCAGAATTAGTTTTAATGGATCATGGTGGTATATAGGCGGCGATGTGAAGCCGCGCGGTATAGAAGTCTCCCCAAAAAATGAAGCCTTCTAATAAAATACACCTGCAAATACTGAAGTGAGATTTTTGCTGCCGAATTCATTAATGAGTTTGTTGCCAGATGTTCTACTTGAATTTGGTAAATCGTTTCAAACTTCCAATGTCAAATGTCAATGTCAAATATATTTTATATGCAAGCATTCTATCCGATATTGCAGTTGTCGATGAAAGGTATTCGGAGAGTAATCGACTTGATGCAAATTTGGTTGCTGTCAAGCGATCACACCCCCACTTCTGTAACGAGCCTAGCTGATTCAAGTGTAGTTCCAGGTTACGCCATCTACCAGTGGATTGTGGACTAATTCCACCCTCTGGTAGTTAAAATATATAGCACAATAGAATATACGAAATTTTCTGTCTCTTTCTGTCGATGCACTACCTTGAGTTATTATTTATATTATTTATTTATTTTATTTATTTATTTGCAGACCTGCATTTTAAGATACTATATCTTATAAACGAATACAAGCTTCAAAACAATTTTAAGCTACTTAAAAAAAAAATGCATTTAATGAAACAAATAACAAATAAATAAATTATTTCAATACTATTATTTTTAATTTTATAGATGTAAGCCGGGAACATCCAAAGAATTCAAAAACTCAACTAATCCCCATAAAGTTTTAATTTTTCACGACTAAAAGTAGCATATGTCCTTCCTTGGGCCCATTCGAATTAAACTAAAAATCATAAAAATCGAACGATTCGTTACCGAGTTTTGAGTGCACATACGGACGTCAGTCTCTTTTATAGGTAGCGGTACCCACCCGGCTTTGCTCGTACCTTTCCTTTTAAGTCCTGCTCAAATTTCGCAAAGTTCTTTATTTGGACAATGTCCATTCATAATTTTAATGGTGCCACAACCCGTTTTCCCATCCGACTTATATTTTGTAAAGTACCACCTATAGGGTCCAAAACTTTCCTATCTTTCAAACTGGAAGCAACCATACCCATCCACATATTTCAATCAACTCGGTAGAGCTGTTTCGGATATCGGCAACAGCGCCACCTATCAGGTCCAAAAGTATCCTTTCCTTCAAGTGGGAATAAAGAATATACATCCACAAAATTTCATTGAAATCGGTTGAGCGGTTTCGGAGATCCATAACAACGCCATCTATCGGGTCCAAAACCCTATCTTTTAAGACTGGCCAAACCTGAAATACAACAATACGAACAAAACAAAAGAAGAATCATAAAAATTGGCCCAGTGGTTATCGAGTTATATCATCATCGATTTTCACTCCCAAAGAATTTTAGGCACATAAGGAAGATTGTTATTAAAGAAAATGTAATTGAATAGAAAAACGAAATATACGCCTATAGCGCCACATGTTGAGGATTTTCCTGCTTTTCTTTTTTCCTAAACCATCCCTGAATCAAGATGAACTAAACAAAACAAAAATCATTCAAATCGGTTGAGCCGTTCTGGAGCCTTTACCCGACTAACGCACAGCAATTGATTTTTATATATATAGAAATTATTGTTACGTAATTTGCAGGCGACATTTAGGATTGTTTCTATCAAAACACGGCGGAAAATCGCTTCCCAATCCGCATATATTTCTTCTGGGTATTCGTATTGTGTTCTTTTGAGTACATTTTGGCAAATCGCCAAAGCATCTTCCACAGGCATTCACCTAAATCGGCCTTAGCGAGGTATTCGTCGGAATGGAAAACTCTCCGCAACGCATAAACGATTGCGTTGGCGCACCGCACCGCACTCCAAATCGTAAATAAATTCCGCAACTAATTTCTGTCGGAGGATATCGGAACACAGCTGTCAAAAATTTAACAAAAAAATGCACTTCATCGCACTTCAACGTAATTAACCGATATGCGTTATAAAATGTCGGAAAAATTCTCCGAACAGTTGTTCCGAGGAATACCTCGCAGCAAAAATTCTCCGAATCGTATGTAAAATCGGAAAATTTTCCGTTCCGACGGATACCTTGCTAAGCCGAATGTCAACATTTCCACACGATACATGAATCACCTCTGATTCTTAGATGAACTCGACGGAGAACTTCTTCCGGGGAATGAACGTATCATCTCTTTCTGACAGTTATTTCAATTTAACCTAAGGACTTTGTGTGTTTGCCCGAGAAGATCTGGCGTGTGTAAGAGAAGAAGAGATGGAACCTACGGATCTCGACATAATATGGCTAAAGGTCGTTCTACAAAATTGTACCAAATTCGTTTGCTGCCTGTATCGCTCACCAAACGATAACGAACCATCTAAATTATTTCGTCATTTATCCGATAAGGTAGACTGGATACAAATTCATCATCCAACCGCTGAAGTTATTATACTTGGTGACTTCAATGCCCATAACATGGATTGGCTGCGATATTCTAACCGAACGGACGAGGCAGGGAAACAAGCTGAAGACTTCGCCATTTGCTGCAATTTCACTCAGCTAGTTGATGAGCCCACGCGAATTCCAGACAATCCAACAAATTACGAAAACACTCTCGATCTGTTTCTCACAACAGAGCCAGATAATTATGAAATAAAAGTGTCTGCTCCCTTAGGGAATTCGGATCATACTCTAATATCTGCTATCCTCTCTATACCGATACCAATAGGAGCGAAAAAGGATCGTTATCGTTCGATTTGGAATTATAGTAAATCTAACTGGGACGAGCTGCGTAATTTCTTCGCTTCTCTGCCATGGGCTGATATGTGCTTTAGAGATACTGATGTCAATATGTGCGCAGAAGCCGTAACCGAAATTATTTTACTCGGTATGGAACTTTATATTCCACATTGCATCAAAAAATTAGCTTCAAATAAACCGTGGTTTAACAAAGAATGCAAGCGAGCTACCGCAGCGAAAAACAAGGCTTTCCGTGAATGGCGGTCAAACCCTTCAGAACTAAAAAGATCTGAATTTACAATTCTTCGAAATAGATGCAACTTAATTATTGAATCGGCGAAGACAACTTACAGCGAAAGAGTCACTAACAAAGTGATTGGATGTCCTAGCGGCTCACGCGCATTCTGGTCCATGGCAAAGGCAATCAGTAATAACTTTAGTTGCTCTTCTTTTCCAACTCTAGTAAAAGAAGACGGCACGCTAGCAACAACACCTAAAGAAAAGGCAGATCTTTTTCGCTAGCATGTTTTCAAAGAATTCCACCCTAGATTCTGCACAGCTAGAGCCACCAAATATCCCGAGGATACAATCATCGATGGCAGAAGTGAAATTTCGGCCTCGAATAATTCAACGCATCCTCAAAGAACTAGATTGCAATAAGGCAACGGGACCCGATGGAATCCCGGCTATAGTACTCAAGAACTGTGCACCAGAACTTGCACCTGTACTCTGTAAGCTGTTTAGCATGTCGTACTCCCAGAAGACGTTTCCTTCTTGCTGGAAGACCGCTCGCATTCAACCTATTCCAAAGAAAGGGAAGAAATGTCTGCCACAAAACTATCGTCCAATAGCGTTACTTTCAATTCTCTCTAAAGTAATGGAAAAGGCCTATTAGGCAAGTTAGCGTCTTACGGATTACCAGAACAACTCTGCGGATGGATGCAAAATTTTCTTCTGGGAAGATCGATCCAAGTTGTTGTAGATGGTGTATCATCCAATTCGTTTGCTATAAATGCAGGAGTGCCCCAAGGATCTATTCTTTCTCCAACTCTATTTCTTCTCCACATCAACGACTTGCTTGGATCGACAAATAATAATATCTACAGCTTTGCAGATGACAGCACTCTTATATCCTCCATCTCGAACAATGGGCCTGTGAATACGGCTACATCGCACAGTCAGAGATGTGAACAAATTAATTCTCTAAATGATGATCTGGACAAAATCTTGAAGTGGGGAAAGGACAATTTGGTTGTACTTAATGCAAACAAGACACAGTTCACAACTTTTTCCAGAAAAAATGCATCAACAGTTCCTCAGATCCAAATTGATTACCATCCAATCCATCACAAGGACTCAATGCACCTTCTAGGAGTCACAGTCAATTCAGGAATCACATGGCAGAACCACATATCCTATATCGCAAGATCGGCGTCCGCAAAGTTGAGCTACCTATTTAGAGCAAAGAGGTACTTTAGCCCCAAGCAACTTCTCCTTCTCTACAAAGCACAGGTTAGACCAGGCTTGGAATATTGTTCCCATATATGGAGCTCAGCCCCAAAACATTCACTTAACCTGCTTGATAGCATACAGAGACGAGCAGTTCGACTCATTGGAGACCCTACACTCACATCGAATCTACAACCGTTGGTGCACAGAAGACAAGTCGCTGACCTATGCTTGTTCTATAGGTACTTCCATGGTAGATGTTCTGAGGAACTCAAAGACATTATCCCTCGAAATGCAACTTTTGGGCGCCCAACAAGACAGGCTGCTAATGCTCATGACCATACAGTGCACTTGACAACCGCGAGGACATTAACTTTCAAAAACTCCTTCTGTTACAGGACAAGCAAACTTTGGAACTCGCTTCCTGGGGATGTATTTCCAGAGGACTACAATTTGCAGCAATTTAAGTGCAGAACAAACATACATCTGCAGGCATCTCGGGGCGCTGTTGAAGCGTTATAGGTTCGCCTTTCCCGGGAGAAGTATATAAAAAAAAAAAAAAAAAAAGCGCTAGAAATGTAGTTCCTCACAAAAGAACATTTCGTGATTTTGCATCGATACTCTAATGCGCATTGATTTTGACAGTTGTTGGACATACCAAAACCGATCAAAAATAATGTGCACGACTGGGTCGCACGTAACTCCCACCGCTAACCGAATAATGTTCGCATACGAAGACGAACGACCAAAGGAATCGTCCCTGAACATTGTTTTTGCGTTGGACGAACAACAAATGAAGTCGTTAGTCTTGGAGCATTGATCTGCACAAAATGTAGATAATAAAGCGATCACCTCACAGCAAGTTGTCCAGTGTTAAGGTCGCCCAAAATGCACTTGTCAATTCCTTTATCAATCAACAGGACCTATTTGACCAAAAATCAAAAATAAAATTTAAGCACCGTGTTTGTTAATTTTTTTTCTAGGTACTGATGCAATATTCGCGGAATATTTCATCAATCACTAAACGACACAAACATATTATATAGATCAAGGCCAAGTCATCCTGCATACGAATTGTTATCTTAAAGTGTGTTAAACTCCAACCACAAGCCAAAAAGAATTGACAATATTGTGTTGCAAAAATAAAGTCGAGGTGGCACTCTTCGACACCCGTATCGTAAACCTGGAACGCCATCGAGTATTCGAGTGTATGAAACTAAGCGTGGCCAACATGTGACCACAGTTACCGATCCTTCTTTAGAGGTATTTTTTTTTTAATTTATCAATCAGCGTAAGATCACATTAAAAATGAAAATCGGACAAATCTCACCTAACCACCACACTAATTGTAAGTGCATTTCTCACCACAATGCTTGTTGGGTGTCAGTGGCTGCTAGCAAATTTGCGATCTGACAGCATTTAAACAAACTTTGGTTCCACTTGTTGAACTGATTGTGGGGAAAAGTAAAGGAAATCATTTTAATACCAGAACGAAAAAATTATACAGATAACCGAAAGCGAAATCATAAAACTTGTTGGCAAGTGTGCGATAAAAGAATACAAACAAAAAAAACGTGCGTAAATTATTTCATAATTTTCGAGTTCAGGGTCGTAGCGATTTTTTTTTTCCTGTCCATTCGTTAATATTTCACTCTGTTGCTCTCGCCCCCCCCGCCCACGGTCGTACGTTTATTTCAATGCCATTGCTAAGGCGCACAAAAACTGATTAGAACAAAGTGATAAACAAATATAAATTATCAACAAATACTACAACAGCAACGGCCAAGAACCGATGATGGGGGAAGCGAGAAACGCCAGAAGACCGAACATCGTCGACGAAAATAAATATTTTCCCAAGTTGAAGTTCAATGTGAAAAAGTGTGCAAATAAAAAGAACCCGCGTACACGCGTAGCACGTGGTGTGAGTGCGCGCGTGTGTTCTTCCTCTTCCCCATTCGCACCGCATTCCACTGGGCATGCCGGAAACCGCCCTCCTCATATCAGTAGGTATATTGCTTTCGGTTATTCCCGAACTTGAATCAATTTATTTAACAGGTTCATCTAATTTTCATTTGCCCCTTTTGCGAAGGGGTGAGGATGGGACGCGTAACTCACTGGGTGTGGATGGAATCCATTAGTGCGGAGCAACGAATTTTACTCTGTTCATTTTTATGAGGGGGTTAGTGTTTCATTTGGTTAATTACTATTTCGAAGCAGGTATGGGATGTGTGGGCGTGGTGTGAAAAGCCCTTATATTCAATTATTGTTTTAATGGTGGAGCTTTCCCGGTTTAAATGCTAATTGATTTGGAAATGTTTGATTTCGTGGAAGAAGAAATTTGTTTTCGGAATAGCTCTGCGCTCTGCCTATGGATGTTGGCTCTAAATTCTCGATTGAATCTAATTTAGGCTTTTCGTCTGATTGTACCTACTGAAATGCTGTTGTTCGCTTGGGGTTAACTTTTTTTTTTCAATCAGTGTTAAAACGTGAAATGCTAAGAGGACTTTAAATTTTAATGACTTTTTTGTTTTGTTAAAGAATTTTGACAAAATTAGACGAATAGTGAAATTGACTCGAGTTTGCTATTTGTTATGACGTTTATAATGAAAATTAAATGTCCTCTATGTGACTACAATTTCAGTGTGGACGTATAACTTCTAGTACCTACTAGTTTTAATTAAAGATCCTCAACGGACGTTTAGAAGTATAAATTCTGCAGAATGAGAATGATACCATTTTTCTAAATCATGATCTAAGCAGCGCCATCTTGTTGGAAACATATGCGGGCATGGAATAACCGATACTGAATCCCCGTTTCTTTTCTTAAAAACTAAATAGTTACCGTAAGGGTTACAATTGGATGTTTGTCGGACATTCACGATAGGTGGCGCAGTGGAAAGAAACCTTCAAACAGGTAGGTACCTATGAATTGACCCCTATCGAGGATTCCGATACGAAATCAAATCTGATCGGAACTCAAATTGCATTCAAAGTACCCGTTTCAGAGTTTCAGAACAAAATAAAAGAAAAATAGAAACGCGTTCAATTGACATTAAAATATTCAGTAGCAATTATTATTATTAATCACCAGTTGTCGGGCTTGTGCTCGTCGCTCAGTTGGCAGAAGTGGTAGTCACTTAGTCAATTGGAGAAAAATCGAAATGCAAGTTCATTTCCTGACAGGGGTAAAACAGAAATGTCTTCCCAAGTGGAATATTATACGGAGAATTGAGTGTCAGAATTCAAAAACTATTCAAACAATCACTTCAAAGGAGTCTGATGATGAATGAAGTGGTATAGTTCGAAATCATTCCTACCAAAAGTGACTGTGACTGCGAGTTGTTGTTAACAGTTGTCTCTCTCAAACAATAATTCGAAAAAAGAAATTCGACAGAATTTCCCAACCGAAATTGTCAGGGTAACCCAACAAGCGAGAATCGTTGTTACTCCTCGCTTCCCCACTCACAATCAGTATTATTATTATTATTATTATTATTATGTGAAGGGGGTTGTTGTACTGCGACCTTTTGGTCTATTCTACCCCCTGATTAGGCCTGAGAGAGGTATATACCCACATAAGAGTTGGAGTTCCCCTCACAGTATAATTCCTTTCGGAATCATTTTAGAGGTTCTTGTACCCTTCTTTCTCCTTGGCGGAAGAAATCTGTCTTATAGCACTCTCTCCATTCCAGTTCCCTTTAAGAATCAAAGTATGAGAGCTGACTCTAGTGACAGTATTTCCTCATCAGATAGTTGGAAATTGCCCAAGTATTTCAATTTTTTTGCGGGTCAGTGCCCCACACACACGATCCCAGCTAGTGTTCTGGGATTTCACTGGACTCATCGCAGAATCTGCAGAGACCTTATTCAGATATACTCATGTGGTATTCGTTTGGGCGCTCTCAGATCACTTTTTTTGCTCTCAGATCAGTTTTTATGTTCGTTTGGTACAAAAAAAAGCGATCTTTTCCAGATTTCAGATCAATTTTGCGAATCTAGATATTTTCTCAGATTTACCAACACAAGTGCGTTTGAGTTTGACAATTGGTGGAGGGCGTTTAGATTTTCGTGAATTTGTTCTACAGCAAAGAAAGGCATTGCATCGGGTGAATTTATTTTAGTAAATTGGTTATGTATATATATTTAAAAATACATCGAGACGCAAATTTCGAATGTTTTAATTTAAAACTTAAGCAGTGAATGGAAAACGTTTTGAAAAGTGTTGAAGGCTACACATATTCGAATCGCTCGAATATTATCACAAAAAAGAGCAAGTGACGTTTTTATGTTCGATTAGCCACACGAAATCTGAAATCTGAGAGCGAATCTGAAGAAGCCCAAACGAATACCACATCAGTTTCCTAAGGTGTTCCTTCAGTCTACAATGCCCCGTTAGGATAAGGAGGTTATTTTTGCTCATGCTGATGCAAGCTTGGAATATTTTCCGGTTGGATTGCCCCAGAAGATTCTTGGCCTGCCTCATGCCCTGAGTGTTTTGCCAGGTGCTTGTCCTGTTTTCTTTCTTTAGTTTCCTAAATTCTTCTTTGAGGGTGTGATCCCCTATTCCACAGCAATTAGTTGTCGGAGAGCTTCGGAAAAGATGTTCCGCGTGGCTGTTAAAAATAAGTGGTCTGATATAACGCGGTTCCACGTAATGCGACAATAAAAGTGCGCTATATGTCATCGCAGAATTTTTCCCGAAATTTGTATCGGAACGGATATCTCGAATGGAATTTCTCCGATTTCATACGAATCGGGAAAAATTCCGTTCCGCGCGGATACTTCGATAGGAGTGATTGTGTTTTGTGGTTTTCCGGATATCGAACCTAAAACCCCTCGCTTAGTAACCGATCACCACACTATCGACTAAGTCATACACCGATTTTGTGATACTAAGTTGGTTAAGTTCATGGCGTTACGTCTTTCGCTAGCAATAACCAAAAGTTGGGGGGTTTGCTCAGTAGAATTCGCACATGAGTAATGACGTTTGCCAGGAACATGATTGCAGCTATACGAATATGCAGTTTTAACTGACTGGAATTTAAGCAGAATTATGAGGAAATTATTTTATAAGACGGCATTAATTTGCATTTGTTATATTCTTTCACATGGCTATAAAATTATTTTGACAAGATGCCGCCTTGAATCTAGCTACTCATTTCAGTAAAATACAACGCACAACTCGACCTTGAAGCGCGGTCTGTTTGACGCTTCAAAGTTGAGTAACGACGTAGTCTTAGGAGGCCATTTGCGATTGAATCCGAAGACGTCACCTGAGAATTCTGAACGTAGATGTATGTACCTAAATGGACGTAAATTTTCCTTCCTGGGGGTCAATTCTCGTTCTGTGAAAAAGTGAAACGAAAATGTTTTCACCCTTTCACGCGCAATTTTGATTCTTGTTCTATGAAAATGTGAAACCAAACGTTAAAATTTTTCATATGAATAATTTCTTTTCACGGATCACGGCCCCATTTGCAAGTGAATGTTTTTAGTGAGAGTTTAAAAATTTAGAACCCTCTTTCATACAACACAGGGTGCGGTATCGAATTCACCACGATATTTTCACATTATTGAAGCAGAATCGCATTTTAGTCAAAGTGAATCGAAAAAATGAAAGCAATGCGTGAAAGCGAATGTGGAAACGATTTATTCGATTCACTCTTTCACAGAACCAGAAACGATGCTCTGCTGTCAACTATGATTGAAGTGAATCGCAAGACTACACTCAGTCGGTCTATCATTAGACATTTAATGTATTCTCTATTTCTACTTACCAAAAATATTCCGATTTGCCAATCAAATCGAAAAATTAAATATTAAGCGGACTTATCATAGTTCGTTGCTCCAAGAGAATTTTTATACGACTTTGAGATGACAACCAGGGGTCGAATCGCGTGGTTCGCAAACGAGCATTACGTGACGGAATTTGTTTCTGTTTCACATGTAAAATCAACTTAGCTCGTTCACGGGAGTGGCGATTCGACCCCAGCACTGGACTTACCATATTCATCTTATTCACCACAAGCATTTTTTCAAAGCAACCCCCAAACAAACTACATACGTGAAGTACCTACCTCTATGACTAAGTAAAACCAGTTTAATTCTTTTTTTATTTTTTAAAACAAAAAATTGTTTGTCTTTATTTATGATAATTTGTTTTCTCCTTATTAGTTATATTTTGTTTATATATATGCATATTTTGTTATCCACTGTGTTTGTTTTAAATGTTTCTCTTTTTTTTCTTCATTTTTCTGCAAATACTTTTGTTTTTCCATATTTAAAATTACGGACAAAATACATTTACTTTGTTTTACTAAGTTTTTATTTATTTATTTTGTGTCTCATTCAATTAGTTATATTAGTAATTTACAATAGTTTCAAGTTTTCTCTGTTTTAATTATTATTATTATTATTTTGTTTATTATTGATGGGGACTACACTGTATGAGGTCGTCTTAATGTTTTTTTTTACAGTTAATATTGATATAGACCATATAATATAAATACACTTAATTATGTTTAAAAATTGGTTGTTTAACGTTAAGAAATTGCATTTTGTTTTTAATACACTCATACAGACATTCAAACTACGCTAACACTACGAAAAATTCTACCATAATCGGTGTTTATTTGTTGTTACCAATTGTCTGTTAAAATCTGAAAAAAAAAAATGCCATCGGTCAACTGAGGGAAACTAAAACGAAACCATCTGTAAAAACGAACAAAAGAAACCACTGAAAAGGTTTAAGAAAAAAATAAAGCGACGCATGCGACAACGAAAAAAGAAACAAAGACGAACAAATGAAAACGAAAACCAAAACGAGTATTTTTTCAATAGAAATGAAACATTTTTCTTTTTATTTTCAGTTTTTTTTTTCTTTATAATAATAATTATAGTAATTATAATAATAATAATGATATAATATATTGTATGTATTTTATATTTAAATTTATAGTTTTTTTTTTTGCATTTTTTGCGTGTTTTTTTTTTTTTTTTATTCTTTTTTTGATAACAATAGTAAATTCTAAGAATACACAAGAATAAGAAAGTTTTTTGTGTGTGTGTGTTTGTTTTATAATAATTATATTTACAACAGAATATAATAATTTTAATAATAATTATATTTATGCTTTAATTTGTTTGTTTTTAAATATATATCTTCACGTTCACAAATAAAATTAGAAAACAAATTTATTTCTCGTTCATACTTATTACAAATAAGAAAAATCAAACACAATTTTTATAATAAAAAAAAAAAAAAAACTCTCAATTTTTATTGTATTGTATTTTTTTTTTTTTTTTTTTGGGATGGGGGTTGTTGTTGTTCTTTTGTTCATTCACGCTTAAGATGATGCAAACAAAGTTTAAAATTAAATAATAGCAAAAAAAAAAACAACAAATAAAACACAATTAAAAAGAAGAGATCTCTAAAAATAATATTTTTTGTTCTTTAATAAAATTGTAATTTGTGTGTTTTTTTTTTATATATATAAATTACTATTTTCTTTTTTTCTTAAGACATGTATGTAGGTTTTTCTTTTATTTTAAAATGAAGTAGTTTGCATATTTATTTACAGCTTATGGACTAATTAAAAATTGATTTTCTTTTAACTTATGATGCTTAGCTTAGAGCTATCTCTTTCCTTTGTAATTTCAAAAACTCGGTTTTAAAATTTTAAATTTTTGTTTCGATTTTCATTTTCTAAATGATTATCTCGCAGAGATGTGATTTTTAATTCATTTGATTTAAGACATTAAGTTAAATGATCTTTTTGTTTTTAATACGTTTAATTGTTACATTTGTTTTGTTTAGTTTGTGTTTGTTTTTTTGTTTCTGTCAAAATCTCACTTACATTTTAAGGACATTTTTAGTTTCTGTTTTATTTAATAATTATGTTTTTCTTTTTAAATACAATTTGTACAACATTCAATGTTATGTCACCATCTATTTAGTTTTTTTTGTATCCCCATTAAATATTTTCGCTGTTTTTTTTTTGTCCCTTTCCAAAATTGTCACCCCTTCCCAAATCCCAATGCCTAAATGTAATTCAGTCTCGCTCTTATTTGTTTTTGTGTTTTTTTTTGTTTATCATTTTTTTTTAGTCTGTAATTTGTCAATATAAATCGATGTCTCTATTTCCATCCCTTTCTCTTGTCAGCTGCTGGAGCACCACCATGTTTGATGTGTTGTTTGTTTTTTTTTACAGGGAAACAGGGAAGTAACAAAACATAAATGACAGTATTTACAAAACGCCGCTGTCAGGTTGGTACCGCTTCTGCTGAAATGTCATCACTTTCGGCGGTTTGGTTTGACAGTTGGCGCCGCACAAAATTCGTTGTCTCTCGGTCTGTTTTGTGCGATTACATGGTTACGCTTCAAGTAGGACCTTGTGCACCTGTGGCGTGGGAGGTTGTGGCGATGCGGTGGTTGTCGCTGTCACAGTGACATCGGCTGACATTGTTGGATATTTGTGCGCGATTAATGCTTGAATTTTTGACGGTGGGGGTGTGGGGGATTTTTTTGATAAATTCAGTGGTTGTTGGGAATCGGCGATTTCGACTTTCAGCTCGAGGAGGCGTGGTGAATGGGCCGAGGGCGATGGACGCGGAGGTGAAACAGACGTTGAGTGGGGAGATTGAAAGTAATTGCTGCTGCCGCTACTACTGCTGCTGCCATTCGAGTTCGGTGACACTGATTGCTGACGAGTGGTAGTTGTAGTGATAACCGAATGTCCCTGCCATCGCATACCGTTTGGGGTAACAGCTGCCGGTGGATGTAGCGTTGATGACGACGCAGAAGATGACGGTGGTGGGGAGGCTAGCGTCACTGTAGTCGTTGACGGGGATGAGCATGGCGACCCGGAACTTTTATAGTGGTGCTGTGGAGCTGGGGAGCTTGCCGCGCACACCAGCAGGCCATTGGATGTGGCTGAGCTTTGATCGCGCATGATGTAGTTCTGAATGATGTCGGAGCGTTTCATTTGCTCGGGCGTCATACGTGGCTCGCCCATTAGACTTTTCGCCAGCACTGAGTGTGTACTGGAGAGCGTAGACTGTTGCTGGTAGTTGCCGCTGCTGGCACTGCTGTCGCGGCTACTGCTGCCATTTGTCGCTGAGATGTTGCGCGTCAAATGCATATGCAGCTGGCTTTGATGCTGGTGCGATTGTAGGGAGTGGTGATGTGACGATGGTGATGCAGTGGATGACGATGCTGGAGGTGGGCTCTGTCGAACTGGTGCTGCCGACGAGGGTGACTGACTGGTAGTCACGGGTATCGCCGTCGATGTGCTCGGTGTACTGGTGGCATCAGCTTCAGCTGAATCAAACTCCCGATGACGCAGTGCACGGAATTTTTTGTGCGGCTTGTACGCTTCATCCATTAGCGAGTTTGTGTCATACAATGGTGGTGCCTGTAGCACACGCTTCAGCACGGGCATATCTTCCACAATTTGACGCTTTATGGCCGCACTCGATGTGCACGACGACGGTGATGATGAGGAGGAAGCACTAGCCAATGCTGTTGATTGAGAGGCTGAAGACGCAACAGTACTGCTGCTAGTTGCTGCAGCAGCAGTCGCCGATAAACTTTGTGCGGCGGTCTCTGCGTCCATAGCATCATCTACACTGGATCGGGGGCTGGAGCACGACGAACTACCACCACTGCTGACCGGCTTCGGTTCGTTCTTCTCGTTGCCACTCTCAATGCCGGAATCTGTCGGCGAGTCTAGCTTGCGATACCGATGGTGATGTGTGGCGCTAGACGTCAAGTGATGATGCAACTGGTTGTGGGAATGCGATCGAATGATCGGTGTGATTGTCAGACCGTTCTGAGTGAGATGCGCATGCGGACCAACAATGTCGATATCCTCACCAGACGAACCCGAATTGGCACGATTACGCAGCGGACATGTTCCGGACAAAGTCGCTGCCAACAGCGGTGCCGATGACGCCAGCGATGATTGCGATGAATACTCCATATCTCCCGATTCTGTGCTCGAAACCGATCCCAGCGGTGATTTCGCCACATCGTCCATTCGCACATCGTCCCACGACGAAGCTGGACTCTTCGAAGGCTGTTCATCTTCAATCGACCACATCTGCTGACGCAGCAACTCCTTGTGCTCCGTTCGGAAAACAACCAATTTTTCCGTATGCAATGTGCTCAGCGTACGCAGATCGGGCATAGTCTCCAAAAGTTTCGCCATAAATTCCGGCTGATCGGGCCGATTCTGATTGATGATCGTCTGCAGGCACGCCTTCAAACGCGTATACATCTTCTCAATCAGCTCGGTGTTCCTCAGACCCGGTCGATCCGGAGTTATCAGCACTATCGCGCAAAACAAACCGATCTCGGCATCGCTCAAATTCATAGAATTCATCCGTTCGGCGAAATTGAACGTCGAATCGACCAAAAAGCGCGCATTCGCTCCATTTTGTATAGCGTCACGGCGCATAACCTGCCCATTCAAACAGATAATACTGTTGATCGATGAGTCAAACATGCAGATAAGTCGCACAAAGAGCGCATCAAAAAGTCCAGCTTTCAACAGCGTGAACTTGTCATCTTGTGTCAGCAACTGGAAGCCGGGAATCATGCCGGCAAAATCGATAACACCGCGAATCACATGAGCGAAGCGCTGCGAGAATTCCTGCTCTGACTGTAGTTCTGGTGCAGGATTGAGGGGGCATGCCTAAGAAAAAGAAAAAACGAAAGAGAAACAAACAAAAAACAATCAAAAATCCGCTAGCCACTTGTGTGCAAAACATTATAATTTGCTAAAGAAAAGTTCACGCGAAGGTCAAACCGACTAGCAAAGCAATCCATGGGAAAATCGATAATTTTCTACCCCAACGCCCAGTGGCGTACAGCGTACACAGCGTACACCAATCAACCGCAAAGTTCATTTCGTATTTTACTCTTCCTGTTCTGATGAAATGCAAAAAGCTCCCAGACGTACTTATAGCCAAAAAGCTCCCCAGACTTATAGCCAGAGACAAGCAACTGCAAAACTAGCGCCCGCTCGAATAGAGGAAGACAATTCGCTATCCACCTCGCTGTGCACAGTGGCAGAATAGAGTAGAATGACATTAACGTCAAGGTCGACGAACTAGAGTTCAAGGTTCTTGAACGGTATACCGTACAACTACAGCAGTACGATGTACCGATGTACGAGTCTACGAGTACGAGAGGAAGAATACAAATAAGAAAAAAAAAAAAAGTAGTGTGGGGAAAAACTATAGCTGTCAGTCACGGAACATTATGGTGTGCAGAGAACGTTAATGTGGGTGGCTGTGTGTGGCGGGGTTGAATTTAACTACCGGGTTTCTGCTGCAAATGATTAATTAATTTGCCCATGTGACGCCGCCGTTTACGTAGATCGACCATGTTTATCGCATGTCACATTAACATTAGACTGGGCCACGTGGTGGGTTTACCAACACGAAATCACCACACTCTTGGCTACCGTACCGACCATCTGCGCCACAAATTCCTATATTTAGCCGTTCGTTCTGTTTTAGCTTCGCGATAACCTTGAATTAATTATAATTTTAGACAAGAACAACCGGCAAACACGGAGTTTCCACCATTTGACATGTCACCATCGAACCGGCTACGGCTCATTCCTGAAGCTGGACATACACTGTAGTGGCCATCTTGGCAAGTGCGCACAATACACAAATTGCGCGCAACGCTATAATTTGACCTTCACAGATTTGCTACCTCAAACCGGCAGTTGTAGAGAAGGGGCGCAACACACACAAATTAAGTAGGTATATACAAATACATATGTATAATAATAACCACACAAAGTACGCAATTCCATTTTATTTGCTCGCAGTTTATTGAAATGCAAAAAGAGAATATAGCAACAGTCCGATTAGTAGGTATATTACAACTAGGAAATAATCTAGGTGCATATAGTAGTCAATGTCAAACTTTGATGTATTTTATACGCGACGCTGCCCATTTTCTGTCTCCTTCTCGCGCCTATATAGACAGTGTCTGACATTGAATTTAATACAATGTGTCCGTACATTCTATTGACCAGACGCTGATTTAATTTGGCTTAAAATTTTTATTCAAAACTTTTTCGTCTGTGTGGTGTTGTCTCTTTCCAGCAAGGCACACGTGTACTGTCAATGTCATGGCGAAACGCAAAAAATCATACACCAAACGCCTTTGCTTTTTTCTGACACACTAATACGGTGCTTTGTTATCAGGGCGAGATAAAAATGAGCGACATAATCTCTGTGTGTGCCTCAAATTTAGTCGGATGGGGGTTGGTATACTAGTAAGCGCTGTCAGTGTCAGTTTTGCGTTTGCAATGACCTTAACCTTAGAAAATTTTTGAAGTGCATACCATAATTTATTTGATTGCATTGTTAGAATATTTCACCAACACGAACACACAGAGAACTGTCATCGGTAGTGGTGAGACGTCAAGCGACAGAAACGATTTCCTCGTATTTTACAAGGTCGTGCACAAATGACGTCGTCCGTCTAGAAGTTTAGCAAACGGCGATGATTGTTTTTTTTTTTTTCAGCGGTACATTTTATTTTTTAAGAATATTTTTTGCTGCCTGTTGTTCTGTTGGAATATTTTCGTCTGCGCATAAAATTGTATATACCTACACACACGTATAGAATCAATAAAATTATAGCTTTATTGTGTTGGCACACGTGTGTTTACTTAGCATTTATATTCATTCACCCCCACCACTCAGCTGGAGCGAGGGTGGTGGTCGTGGTGGTGAAATTGCAATACTTCTAAGTGACACATTGTTACTGTCATTTGAGGCAAGGCGATGGCTGCATATTGCGCGCCAACTGTACCCAATCGAATGACATTTCATTACGATTTTTTTTTTTTTTTTATTATTATTGCCATTGAATGGTCGGAGTTATTCTTCAAAAATTTGGAAGGTGGAAGTTTGGGGACCGCCACCATCGTTTACCACGACAGCAATCGGCTGCGCGGTGGCACTACCCACAGTAGAATTTCCTTCTGTTTTAGGATCTATTTTAGTCGGTGTATAGTGTTGATATTTTGATTCGTTTTATTATTAGCTGTTGCTTTGCTCGTTTATATTTTCAAGGTTGAAAAATAACTCGATTCAAGGTCGTATGTCGTTTTTGCTCGATGCTGTTTTGTTTCTTTCTCTCGTTCCTTTATTCAAATGATTTCACAGATGTATTTGTTGCTGTCATATTCTAATATACATTTTGTTGTAAAAATATTTGTCAGGCGGGCGCGTTCTTCTTTTTTTTTCTCGCTCTCTTCGCTTTGCAATTTAACAAATGAAACGGAATATGATCGTATCTAATGACATTGTTGATCCGGAAATATTTTGTTTTTCTTTTTTATGTTTTTGAGGATATTTGTACGTTTTGACAGTAACCTTGACATTTGTTGAGTCAAAAACAAAAAAAAAATTCCTTTGCAAAATTGATATTGATAAGTTTTGACACTAAGTATTGTGAAGCTTTATTTGGTAAACAGTAATTAAACGACCTTGATTTGTGTGCATGTGTTTGTGGGTGGTTTATTTCTTAATTTGACAGGAGGAATATTTTTACACTAAATGCGTATATGTGTGAGGGCACGTTTTCTTATCGTCATTATATGCGTATTTATATTGTGCTGTGTTTTTTGGCTGGTAGAGAATTCTTTAGAAATGTATCTGACTTTTAGCCGGCAGCTTTTTTGGCTGATGAGTCAAGATTGAATAGATTGCTGCTTTGACATTGAACGAAGGTGTTAAACGTGGGCATGTTATCGTAGTTGATATTGAAAAAAGAAAAACACCACAAAGGAGAGATAAAGGGATGGGAATTTGAAATCGAATTGTTGTCGATGTTGACGTTTGTTGATATTTGATTTTATTACTTAAATTAGTTCAAAAATAATAGTAGTTAATTTGAAAACCCAACAAAAAAAAAAACCGACTGACTGTAAACAAAATCTCACTGACACTTTTGTGACAGTTGTTTTTTTTTTTTTTTTTTTTTAATTTACATTTTTATATTTATTTGTTGAGTCATGACCATCCGGGAATGAATACCAATTTAATGATACCTCACTCTTCAAAATCGGTCAGGCCGGTTGGGCTACAGGGCGTCACGTAGGAACGTATATATAGGATACGCGCGAAACACACAACCCTCCCTGTGTCCAGTCGGGTAAAAAAGGAAGATCTAAAAATGGGACACAATGATTGATCTCAATGGAATCCCTTAGAATTTTGCTGATTTTAAACAAATTCCCAGTGCAAATTGTTATTTCAATAAATTGGCGCCCAACGAAGGAACTTTTTAAACCATTTTAAAAACGCCGATTAATATTTATTAAAAAAAATAGCCCTTCCCGCTGACGTAGCCCACATCATTTAATCTCAGTTCAAGATTAAAATAAACAACAAAAGAAAACTATCCAAGTAATTCCTCGGATGTGTGATAATGTCAAAGTAACATTTTTCCCTGTCGCCAATAATGCATTCATTATTATCTCAAGTACATTTGTGTCGCAATTTGTATAAATTATTAAATACGTTTCCTCGTTCAATCGCCATAGGCACGCAATACTGCAACTATCACCTGCAATTTCTAACGGCGCGAGAATGACAAATCGACTTTAATACAGAAACAACTAACAGAGGGCGTTTATTTGCAGTACACAGATATGTATTAAATTATCTTCTTTACTTACAGACAATAAAGTCAAGAACAAGTAAAGAGAAAAAGAAAAACAATAAAACGTCAAACGTCAAGGCTGCGTCCATAAAATATGTGTGTACAACATCAATCGTGAAGAGTCTCATCTCGAACTGTCAATTGTTGTTATGTGTTTCATTGACAATTGTCGAAATGATGGCGGTGATGAAAATTTAACCAGATTGCCTTGCACAAACAATCGGCAAGAGATCAAATTCAAACGAATAACAAATCAGAGGTCAATCGACTATGGCGGCGGTTACTACCGGAAATGAAACGATTAACAAACACAAACAAACACACCTACTCTGTCTAGATGGCAAAGTTGAGGACAAACTGTCTCCTCGACGGAAGGACAGACAAATACTAAAAGGGCAAGTGTGTGTGGGAGTGACAATGGAATTCTGTTGACAGAATCTACTTATGCAGCAACCTTGACGTCCAGCGTTCATTTGACTTCATATAATCAAGGGGGGCGATGTTTTTTTTTTTTTTTTTTTTTTGTATTTCCTCCACTGTTTTGCTATTCGGTTTGTTGCATCTTAGTGCAGATGATTCACTGTCGGACCAGCGCAAGATAATGACAGAAAGTAAAGTGTACTCACCAATAGCGTTGGCATTGAATATAAAGGGCAATCGCGTGCCCTTTGACGCATTGCGCCGACTTTTTCCTTAGTGAACTCGCATGTTTCCAAATGCGCACGCAATACAGCTGCCAGTAGGCGTGGTTGATCGTCTAGCTCAGTGGCTAACGCCCTTTGTTGGCCTCGATTCTGTGTGCTCTGTTGCATGGCAGCCAAGATGCGCGCCTTCTCACGTTTCGGCACACGACCAAATCGCACCGCTGTAAATAGAGAAAGAAAACAACGAATTAAATAAAATACGTTAAGCTGTCACAAAAACAAGAAGAAGAAGAAGAAGAAGGAAATTGACATGTGCATGTTCGAAAATAAGTAGGACTCTGGCAGGCAGGTGGTGTAACTGACCAGGTGTCGGAATCTACGTGTGTTCCAATTTCCACACCACTCCACATATGTATACATAAACCCAACAATTTTTCGCCAGCGGGAAGGACATGCATTTCCCCCCTTTAAGATCTGTCTCGCCATAAATATACACACAGCCACACAAAGCAAAGAGGAAAAATGATTGTAAAACCAACAAAAATAAAAATGTGTAAAAGAGCCATGGGCACAGGCCCTTAAGTAGGTCATTGTCTTTTTTGGGTGCGCGTATTATATGTTTTTTTTGTTTTTTTTTGTTTGTTTTTAATTCAAGACGGCTGTTACACTTTCTCTGCGTCAGTCGCTATGTCTGGCCTAGAGTCTCTTGCTTGTATATTAATCATAAATCTATAGAACCTCTTTTTTTGCCCAAAAATGTGGGTGAACTTTCTCGCAATCATAATAAACGAGCAACAGAGAGAGAGAGAGAGAGAGAGAGAGCGAGGGGAAGAACGATAATTTAATAAAAAGACGCGCACGTCACGATCATGAACTCTAATGAAATCGTACATCGCGTCGCGTCGTCTCCCACTCATCATCATCCATGATCCATCGTCGAGTTCAAAGAGAAAATCAACACACAGCAAATGCCAGTCAGTCAGTCAGTCAGCCAGAAGTGTAACATTTTTAAGCCGAGCGCTACATCGAAAGTCAATCAAACAAAGCCAAACCTACTATTAATTTCACTTTGAGAGCGCAAGATCGGCTTGCCATCTCTTTCTTATATAAAATCTAAGAGGTCATGACCTACAAACAAAAAAGAGAGTGCGAAAGAAAAACTGTGACAGTACTATACCATACTTCTTGGTTGAGGAAATGTAATCGACCAAAAGAAAATTGCCAACACCAAAACCATATCATGAATGAAAGAGAAAGCTACACTATTTTGCACTACAATTTGACAGCTCCAAGCTGTCGCCTAGTATTTGTACTGATTCGTCATTTGATAATAGAGAAAGACTAAAAAAAAAACACCATTGCTCTGGCTTGACATTACACTATTGTCATTTTGAATTGGATGTAACCAGACCACAACACAAAATGAAATCGAAAATGAGGGCGCCACCTATTTTTCTCGATGCAAGAAAGAAATTAGAGAATGACAAACGGCCCAATAATGGTCCAAGTTACTACTCTCGGCGCGTTTTAAGCCATATTACAGCCGCCGTCGTCGTCGTCGTCGTCATCTTGTGCTGAACGATCATTTCATTTAAGCTACGGAGAAAGGAGAAAGAGCGTACGTAAAAAGATAGCAAACAAAAAAATTATAAAAAATCGGAATAAAGAGGTCGAGATGTACAACGAATAGAGAACGAAGAAGTGTGTTGTGTATTCGTTTTGCATTTATTTTATTTTTCGCAAAGAGTACACAAACACACGAAAAAAAAAATGAAGTTTGGAAAATTATTGGTGCATGAGGCTAGCTGCATAAATTATGAGCTCTAATTTTTTTTTTTTTTTGTAAACTGTTTAGGCTACCATTTGCCGCTCTGTTAAAACGAAAATCGAAAGCAACGGCAGTAGTTTGAAAAAGAAAGTGCAACAACACCTTGGATGTCAGTGGGGAGTTGGTTATGGTTGTTGTATAGGTTTGTGGGGTGATCGCATTGTGTTTGACATTTGATGTGGCGATGAGTTTGTGGAGCGCGCAGGAGATCTTCACACAATTGACACTTATTTCGGGTGGGTTTTGCATTGTGTCAGTTTTACAAGTGACGTTTGGTAAACGATATTTAAAAACTTAAATCAATAAAGGGGAAATGTCAAATCGGAGCGAGTTCGAAGGAAATATGTCACAAAGGTGAACAGTTTACACTTGTGAGAAGAAAGAGACGAAACCTTTTTTACATTTATACATTGGGATTCTACCTCTTGACATTTATTTAACGAAATCGGGTCAAAAAATTAAAACATAAAAATATAAAAACTCTTAGCGATGCCGACGAACCGCGCTGTAAAAAGTTGACAATTAAGCTTCCTGACTTTTATTTAACGAAGGGAATGCCAAATAACATCGAAATATGATAATGTTAGGTTCTAAGTCGCAGAGCATGCTATTGCCAGTTTCCAATCGATTGCAAATTAAACTACTGGCCTTTTTTATGTTTCGTTAAGTTTCGTTAACTTTCGTTAAGTTTCGTTAAATGTTCGCTCTCATCCACATTCACATCAACAGTCACAATAGGCTCCTTTTAGAGAGGCCGCAGTGCCAGAGCCCCAGAAAGGCCCCCTATTTAAGATCGAACATTCAACAAGTGACAATTTATCAGCTAAATTTGTATTATACTTTATACATTATTTGACATTCAAACTTTATCGTTTGCGATTTTGCTCATATTTATGATCCCCCAATTGTACAAGATGCTTTGGTTCGACATTAGGCTAGGTGCGCACATGTGATTTAAGTCGCAAGATTAACTTTCAGTGTATAAAACCGTTGCCATTGCTAAGTGTCAGTTTCACATTGAAAGTTATGTAGGTATTAAATCTTTTTGCGACGCATTCTTATGTGCGCACTTAGCTTTAGTGAGCTTATTTAAATTGTTCGTCAAGTTTCTGGTGCTCATAATAAATTAGATGTATATTTCTGTAGACTAAAAATAAAATAAATGTCTAGCTCTGACATTTGTCAAATTTTTGTACAAGTTTTTAGCCGCAATATTTTTAATGTCATTTAAAATGTGTAAAAGTGCATAAAGACTAATTCAAGAGAGACGATAATTAATGAAACTACTGTCAGATATCTCCAAAGATCAACTTTCAATTGAAATTTTCATTATAATTCTACTACTGTCAGATATCTGCAAAAGGACATTAAATGTAAAAGATCAACTTTCAATTGAAATTTTCTTTAAAATTCTCATCTATAGCCGGCGTTTTCTGTTCTAAAGTGTTCGATGACAGAAGATACGTACGTGCATTGTGATAGTTAACATTTCCCTTAAGTATTCCTTTTAAGATTGGTAATTCCTCAGCCATTTTTATTATGTTTTTTTTAATTTCTTTTAACTTTAGATCACTTGTAGTATATAACTTCTACTGTATGTGTTTATTTAGGCCAAATTAAAATCGTATATAGTAATCCAGAAATTGTTTGATTTTAATTTAAATAATGCGACGGCATCAACGGTAGGTACTGTGACTTTATTTTTTAAATTTATTTATAACTTTTGTTTGATATTACTGTGCGGCTAGTAGTTTTGTGTAATCCAAATTGTGTTGTGATTTCTTGGCACTATTTCATACATAAAACTAAAAACAATCTACAACAAAACAAAAACTTAAACAAAAATCACAGTTGAACAAATAATTATTTAACACTTGTTTTTAACTTTTTTTTTTTTTTTTAATTATATTTCAGGTACAATCGATTTTAAAACAACAATTTTTTTCTGTGTATTTTATTTTTTTATATGTTTTACTGTTCACAATTATTGTGAATTGGGTAAATTTTTATTGACCACCACTTTTTATTGTATTCACTTGGAGAATTGCAAATATTATGCATTTTAATTTGATTCTCTTTTGTTGCTTAGAAAAATTAAAACTTGTTGAAGGAACTTTCTTTTCATCACGTATATTATGTTTAGGTTATGTTGTTTCCTTTTGTACAAATTTCGCGTTTTTTTTTTTTTTTTTTTTTGCTATAAACTTTTGGTATAAATTAAATAAATTTTTTTTTCCGCTTAATCCTTTCTTGCTGTTGCTGTTGTTGGTTGTATAGTTGGTTTGTCGAAAATTATTTTCCTGTTGTCATTTGTATTTACTTTTTTTTTTTTGTAAATTCACTACACCGTTATTTTACAAAGAGCAAACAATGTGCACGATGATGAACGATGAATGATGATTACTGATTAGGTATATTTGTTGTGGTTTTCTTCACTGATTTAATTGCAAATGCAAACATGACAAAACTCGACAAGGTCTTGAACGCGACTAACTGTAAATTTCGCTAGCACGTTACGAATATAGGTAATAATCATACAAAATTGTGTACAACACAGAGAGATACCGTCCTCCAACACACGCTGCACAGCTACCGCACGGGGTATACGAACGATGAGTGTACTCGCCGATTTGACCGGTGCTTGCTTTTTGCTTACAGTTGTGTGCTTTGGGCTTTGGCAGAGTTGGTTTTTAGTCACTTTGAAAAGCACAAAAACATGAGCCGCTGCGAAAATGAAGAGACATCCAACACATACAACGTCTCTCGAAAGTTTGAGAATTGAGGAGAAGAAAACAGCAAAAGCAATAGCAAACACAAAACAGTCACAGTTCACAGAACCACGGAACGAAAACAATATCAATCTTAATAAGAGATATCAAAGAATAGGATATACCCAAAGTCCCAAACATGTCTCTTTAGAAAGTTGTATTGCATTTGCATTTGAGCTTTCGTGAATGGGTTATCGTTATGCTCTTTTTATCTGCGAGGGTTTCCATTTTACCCATCTTGATGTCTCTGGCGTATACTTAACATATTTTGCGATAGCGAACAGCGTGCTTCCTGGACTGTTTTGTATACAAGCCGAACAACAATACCGGAATTCATTGAACCGGCGAAATGTCCACTCTCTTAAATACGGCCGCTCGCAAGCTTTTCCTCTCTTTCGTAGCTTTTCACCTCAGCTCTTAGCACAGTGGTGAGTAATATGCTCCTCTGTCCCAGGGATGGAAAAGTCGATACAATTGTATCGAATTCGATACAAATGAGTTTGCTAAAGTACAAAAGTACAATTTGCCTTAATTCGATACAATTCATTTACCTATTTGTATCTTTAAAATTCTCTTGCAATTTGTATTTTTCCAAAAACAGAAAATCAAATCACTTAACGAACTATGTATTTGTTTTAAGTTTTGCACAAAGCGCTGACTAGACTAGATTCTGCTTTTTACTTTTGTCTGTTGATGAGTAAGTTTGTGTTGGTTGGTTAAGTGCTATCAATAAAACATAACTTTTTCAAAAGTGTTTAGACCTGTTCAAACGATGTACAAACGAAAGAAAAAAAAAAAAAAGGGGTGCGTTTTCAGCCTGAATGGAAAGAAAATACCCATGGCTTGAAGAAAATGTTGAACGAAAAATCAAACGTTGTTTCTATTGTAATTCCAATGTTTCTGGACGAAAAACTGTTATGAATTTCAAGTTCAGGGCAATATTTTGAATACGAATTTGCAAAATGAGTGTATTAAGCCTGAAGAGCTCATAGATTTTTGTAGGTATGTATAGTTTTTTTATGAAGTCATTAATGTTTATTTATATTAATAATTTCTTTTTTTTTTTTTATGATTTTTTAAATAAAATATTGTGAATTCACATTTTTTGTATACGAACATTTTTTTTTAATACAATTGACTCCATTTCAGTACAATCGTCCAACAGTTTTCAGTACAAATCGAAAATGGCATTTTCCATCCCTGCTCTGTCCTCTCTCAAAAGCACGGACACCAAAATGAAGATAACTTTTGTTCTCTTTCACTAAATAAACTGCAATCGAATTTCGGGTAAGAAAAATAAAAATGCATCCGATTCAACAACAACAACCACGGTGAATAAATTCAATGTACCAACCTTGAACTTCAATTGAACGAGAATATTCAAATATATCTCGTGTTTACGGCGGAAAAAAAATGAAATTCTCTACCGAGAATTGCGAATCAGAAAAATACCGAAGGTTATTTTTTTGTAACTTAACCTTTTGCACTGTTTTGATTTTTGTGTGTACATATTTCGTTTGTGTAGATCTATTTTCACGTAACGACCAGACGGCGATAAACGGATTTCAATAAACAAACATTTTTTTTTTTGTCGGATGAGAAATATAGCAGCATTTGCATTAAAAATATCAGATGTGTCATTCACGACGAAATTTGATGCCAGCAAATAAACAATGATTCACATTCGAGGCATAGTTGTGCCAAATGTAATTTTCTTTTTCTGTTCGTTGTTTCAAGAAGAAAACTTACAACCACTAAATACCTACTGTCAAGCATTAGACTCAATTCCATTGCGGTGAACAGCTTTGAGAGTGACATTTGCAAATAAGTGCGTTCAGTGACATTACATAATTGGAGAATGGAGATTTAAGCAATTTTAACTGGAGGTGTTCGCAGATTTGACGTCTCTTACTTCATTCTACTGACATGTAAGATGATTTCTTAATAAAGCTCCCGATTGATAAAGAAACTGCAAAGAAGTAGGTACGCATTTCACTATGTGGCAACGAGAAACTTATATCTGAGGAAAATTTCAAATAAATTTGACAAACATTGCACTAGCTTCTAGCATATCGCCATTGGGACTACCGAGGTATGTCATGGTGAAAATTATTTGAATGTTAGGATTCATAACAGAAAGTATTTGCAGCGCGTAATTCTGAATGCACAAAAGAGATAGCACTAGCAACTTATAGAGTAAAACTAGTTAGGTGAAAAGTACACTAGTTCCTGTCAAAGTTTAACAGTAACTTACAAAACGCTCTTGATACTTGCAGGGGACATTCGATGCCCATTGTGTTAACTAGTTACTTGCGAAATTTACTATTTACTTTCAGAGTACACTCGATACCGACTAAGTTTAATTGTTACTAGTACCCTATATTGTAACGTGAAGTTATTGATATACTGATTGCAAGCTGTTGGTATCGAGCTAATTAATCGAGTACCTAAAAAAACTACAAATCCATATTAACGCTGTCAATATAAGGAAGTGCATTATTGTGACATAACATGCCATCTGTAGCGAATCAACTAATCACAGTATTTCAGGAAGAAAACAGAAAGCAAGAACATTTTCATTAACTGGCGCCCAATTCGGAGCCCAAAATAATGTTGCTCCATATTTAGAGCGATTTAAGTGATAATGATTCGAGTATATATATTCAAACGATTCGATTTAAGAGCGAAAAGGATTCTAACCATAAAAATGTACAATTTTGAGAGAGAAAAAAACAAATAAATTGTAAATAATATTTTTGACAGTCGCGAACGATTGTAGGTAAAGGCATGTTATTCCAATCATTATTAGGTTAGGACACAAACAGTTTGCGATACTCCTTCGGTTTTATCTTGTCTTATTAATAAAGCAACACTTCTACTGACAGCATCTCAATGACTTTCATCTGACAAGCACATTATTTACCTACTGGCATCTCTTCATTTCATTTCAATTTGGTACACATGTACCCCACAGATAACCCAACTACCAACTGCACCGGCTGTCCAGTATCCAACAGCTTTTTAAAAGCATAAATACCAATACCACGTCGTTTGTCCCACATTTAATTCATCATAAAGGTACTTGACACCTGTCAAATGAACACACAATTCCACCTACCAATTCAGTTCATCCCAACATCCATCATAGCCCCCCCGAAGCGTGTATGTAAATTTATTGGCAACACTATATTGGCGCAAGAAATCCCCATAACGGATTTTGGGTTACGCATATCAAAGCACTGAGAGACCCTGAAGCATTGTTAACGGCTCTGTGTACACACACTCGGCAAATCAGAAAACAAACGAACGAACCCACAAAGCAACACCACACCTGATGGTCATTGAACTATTAATGGGACAGCATCTACCCAACAAAAGCAGTAAACAAACTCGAAGCGAAAAATAAAAGTGAAAGTTAAATTTGTTTGTTGTTTTCTTTTGTGTTGTGTAAAAAGAAATCACACACACACACAGACAGTTGGGAAGAAAATAAGATTTATTATCGTTCGTGCGCATCCCTACATTTCACCGAATGCTGTCCCATCGCAGAGTGGTATAGATTGCATAACGATTTAAGGCATCAACATAACAATCAGGAAATGCCAAAACAGCTGCAACTTTATACAAACAACTCTTCGACTAGATGCAGGCCCCCTGATAAACGTCAAACCGGGAAGTGATAGTGCTCTGCTAGAGCTGTGTTGTCATCGAAATCATTATCAATTTTGCGAGCAAAAAAAGAAACAACATGTAACGAGTCATTTCTTAATATCACTTTCACTTCGAATAGAAAAAAAAATCCACCAACCTCAATTCAAGTTTTGTTACTTTTTTTCGAATCTCTACTCTAAACTACGATTTTGTGTGTACCTCTTTCTACGCTCGTTCGTTTGGCCGTCGCACGCACAAAAGAGGAGGTGTAACCAACTATATAACGAGTGCGTTGAACTCGCCGCTAAACAACGAACGATTACACGTTACATAAGAGAAAGACTAATTTTATTTTTGATTGATACACATACATATTGTTTGTGGAGGTATGTATATACAACAACAAATGGATAACCTAAATTAATTTGCCAACGACCTCCCACCATCGACATATCACCTCAACAGCTAACTACTCAACTCAGTCAGCAGCCAGCAATATAACCGCCAACCGCCCGCCTCTCACTCTCGCCAAGCGTACGTATGACAGTTGACAAGTCATGAGCGATCATTGTTACTGTTTTATTTTGCAAGGGAATGTCAAATTAAACAAAAAACCGAGAAAAACAAATCAACTTAAATTCGCAAAATGCAATGACCAAGGATGAAAAGAGAAGGCACATTCGCTTGCTGTGGCTATGCACTAGTGCAGAGTGCAAATTTATACCCGCGCACATACACTTATAATGAAGCGAGCGCTCGCTATTGAAGCCATGAGTGAATGACCGAGCATGACCTAAATTTGTGTCGCTGCACTCGCAGTGGATGTGTTTTTTTTTTTTTTTTGCACTGACTTGATACACAGCCTCATGCAGTCACATCACAAAGTGGGTGCATGCAAAAATACATGCATCTCGCAACATTCTCTTCTGATTCCAAAGCAACAACCAACAGCACAGAAAATGTTTCGCATTCGAAATTAATTCTCATTCATTCTAGGAATTCATTCGAATTTCGAAACACCATTGAAATTCGTTCGTTCTCTTTTTAACTCGATAGAGTCCGTGGATCGTGGTAGGTGGTACTCGGTCTCGGGCTCGGTGGCGTATGTGTAATGTTGCGAAACATTTTTTTTAAATATTTATGTTCGAAGAAAACCTTCGAGAAACTTCACTGTGTGTATCGGTTGGGATTCGGTGTCGTTGACCGGAGCTCATCGTACAAATGTGTGTTGGTATTTTATGGGCGAGCTGCAAGTACGAAAGAGACTGCCATAAACTAGAAGTCATTGAAAAATGAAAGTTATTTTTTTCTTCGTATACCTACTAACTTTGTGTTCAGTAAAAGAGACCAAACAGAGCACGAGCAGCCTCTCTCGTTCGAGTATCGAAACGCACACATTCCCACTTCCCACACCATGCATAAGCATGAGCGAGGTATGAGGTATGACCCCGGACAGACTAACTGAGAGATTTGTTCGTCGAATGATGCTGGTGCTGGATGTGGATGATGCTCTGGTTATACGAGTAGTACACCACTACACCACGACACCAATCGTTCGTTACATTAAGCAAGAGGTAAACAACCTTTTGAAGGTTCATCGATGCTGTGAACGAGGGCTCCGCTCGTTAGTTCATTTTGATTAATTGGCTTGACAAATTCGCCTTGCTCCAAAGGAATGACGGCGGCCCCCCTTTATTATTATTATTTATTCTCCACACTCTCGTTTCAATTCGATTTGTGTTTTCTTTCTTTCTTTTATTTACGTAACGCATGAAATTTCTCTCGTTATGCAATAGAAAGCAGCAGCAGCAACAACGAATGACGAAGACAACAACGTCGAAGATTTATTTGGGGGAACCAGTGGCAAGTTGTTTATTTGTTCGACGTTTTGTAATCGTTACTTCGAAGCGCCGCCCGTCAAATGATGATGCTGAACGATTGACAGGGCCAGCGAATGTATTTCATCCATTCGTTTGTTCGATATTTTATCAATATGCGGATTAAACAGCAGCAACGAAAGGAAAATCTACTCGTTTATAATGCGCTTCCGCATTTCTGAAATACAGATCGACCGAGTGTACGGTTTTTATGTGTCAAGTGGGTGAAAGATGGCAGAGCAGTGCACAGACCCATCGCATCCATCCCCTCGGATACAATTTATCAATTTTCCACCTCGACACTTTCGACTTTTCAGACGTTGTCAGATACATATTATGCGTGTGCTGTTCACGAATGACCTGAATAGAGTTCAAATTAAATTGAACCCACCACCCAATGCCACCGCCGCCTCCCTTGGTTGTGTATCTCTGAACAACGACAGCTACACACTTTTCCCCTGTTATAAAATACTGTGCGTGACACTTCTGTCTACAAGTTGCATAAAATTCCAACCATTTCAACAATTGAAAGACCTAGAAAATTTTAACATACACACGTGCAATCACACCAAACTCACACACACACCGAGAGGTATTTAATAAAGAAAAAGAAAAAAATGTACTTTCAATTCGGTTAACCTCGTGCTAATTTGAGTTCATTTTAATTAAAATAACCGACTGTCAGAGGTAGCGAGCAAGTCTATCAGCCTCAGTAGTTGTGTTCGCCAGTAGAGACAAAACAATTTGAATTAGCTGCATATTTCAGTGCGGTTGTCTGTGGTGGGATTTTCGGAATCCAGACACGAGATAATGCACAAAATTCATTGTGACAGTAGAAATGTATACTGATGACATCCACTAGACTACAGCTGTCAACGAAATTTAAACTCAAATCGAATTGCTAAATTGATAAGCAACCACCTCTGTTTTTAGTTTTTAGTTTTTAGTTTTAAGCGCGCGACATATCCAAATCCATACGGAGATACACACCACAGAGATATTTTGTGTGCTATAATAAATGCTCGCTCTGGCTGACCTAGTTTTGACGACGTTATGAACGTCAGACTTGTTCGGTCAATGAACTCGCAACTGATAGAGCCCATGCGTACTGTTGTTGTGCGGTTCGTTGTTATTGCATGAGTAGTATTTGTGTGTGTGAGTGTTTGCTATTTCAGTTTCGTTTTCTATAAAAATTTCGTGTTGCGTGTTGAATAAGAAAAAAAAAAAAAAAAAAACAAGCAAATTGGATATACATTTAATTTGGAGGGAGAGCAAAATATTTAAGTGAAGAAATCTAGGAGAAGGTGGAGCTCATTTTTTAATCGATGAAATAAATTTTCAGTTTTCTAGGTCGATGGTCAGTTTATTTAAGTTTTTTTTTCTTTCTTTTTTTTCATTTCTCCTTTGTTGCTCGGTGTTTTTTGTGAAGTAACCTCTTCTTTCCTTGAAAGATAATGAAAAGGGGAACACGGTCATTTTTATTAAATTGTAATAATAACGAAAAAAAAAAAAAAAAAAAACAACTGAATAGGTGACGACACGCATGCCACAAGCATAAATCTATGTTGGAGACGATTCATTTTTGAAGGATTTTCTTTTGGTCAGGGATAAGTGGAAGTGGAATTTATTATAGTGTAAAGTGCCATGAAAATTAAGCGGAAAATCGTCGACGTTAAGATGTCAAAATTGGGTCACATCTCAACGGACATGTGCGAGTGACTTTTGGCACGAACGCACTTTAGAGGGGGAACTGTGGAAGGTTTCGATTTGAAATGGTTTTAGCTGGTTGAAGGCTAGTAAACGCAATTAGCAACAAGCTGAGAAGAATTGAGTTGGACACGGCCAACTAAGTAGTATAAATGTTATAGGTACTATAAATTTCAAAATATTTCGCGCAATGATCGCCTTCAAGGAAATATTCACGTAGGTAACTTATATAAGTAACTTGTATCAAAATGTCAGCATTAAATTGTTGAATGCCGTACAATACAGCAACCTTTCAAATTCGAACTCGAAGAGGGCATTCAAAATAAAACGGAATATAACTCGCGTTCTATTAACAAAGTGGAAGCACTTGTACTGCATTTCAAATGTGAGTTCGAAAGTAGTGTCAATTTCGTTAGGAAAACGAATTTACCTATACAAGTTTTGCAGTTGAACGGTCGAAAATGAGTTCGAAAGCGAAATGTTTACTTCGAATTGATAACTTAAGGACAGAAATTCATGTCAGCGACGGTTGTAGTGTCAAGTATTTAAAAAGCGAATTTATTTTAATTCGAACTTATTTTCGAACTTATTTTCGAACATAATACTTCTGCCCGAAATGAAAGAGCGCATTGTCAAGATTGAAAAAGACATGCTCCCAATGCACTTAAAGCTTGCAAAGCGCGACTGACGACTGAAATTCCCATCGATCAGGAGATAATATTAGGGGAAGCGTTGGGCGCCAATTATTCGATTTCGAAATAAAATTCATGACTCCCTATGTTTGTGTCGTGTATTTGAATTAGATTTAAGATGGCATGCATTCGTCGATGCCAAGTGTGAAGGAAAGCAAATGCTTTTTGTCAGTTTTAATGATTTCGAAACTATACCTCGCTCATATGTCATTGACATTTCTTTCGAAATTTTCAAGCCCTTTTTAGATATCGGTGGACGTCGGTTTTGACCAACATAAGGTGTCAAAAACTGCTGAATTTGAGGTATAATTGGAGCGGCCTATGGTTGGGCGCCACTTATTTTTTAAAGTTAGGCATTTTAGTTCTCTAAAATATTGATTTGACCGCCTCCAAAATACCGTTTTGACGGTCATTACTGGCCGCATTATAGCCTGACTTTTGTCGCAACATACTGAATTTTAAGAAAAATATTTTGGCGCCATCTTTGGTCATCTTTGGTCAACTACAATTCATGTGACATCTACCTGTTAGCTAAAACAATTCCGATGCAAATCAAATCAGAAAATCTGTCAAAACAGTGAGTCAAGCATGTCCTCTAAGCAATTTACCGTAGCTTATTAAATGCAAATTTATTTTGCAAATATAAAAACCAACATCAAAAGATGAAGTAAAAAAAACAGGTAGGAATGAACTTTCAATTTCACTACAAAGAGTCAACGGCCCAGGTAAACTAAGTCGGCTGACTGCCTTCCATTCTACGGGCTCTATCTTGATGATGACAATTATTATGGTTGTCGACTACACAGACGGCGCACGAACCGAGTGATACATAAATGCGGTGTGCCACTTAATTAATACAAAACACATCTATCTCCACAGAATAGACAAAAAAAAAGAGATACATCTCCTCACTTCAACGATCCATTATACATATCTTTGTAGTGTGTCTCTCGCCCCAACAATTTTAATTTTTTTTTTTATTCTACCATCATATTGTTGGCTAATTTATTATCTCATTCACTCCTGGGTTGGCCTCTTTATTTTTCTTTCTGTTCTGTTTTCTCGAAACAACTCAATTGCTATGTGTACACAGCGAACGCTCCCCAATCGCCGCCCCGCCGCCTTTTGTGTTGCAGCAGCAAAAATGTTCGTCGTTCGTTGAATTGGGTTAAGTCCGGTCATTCCACTCGTAGCACAATTCCACAATGAATCCACCATCTCGCTCACCTCTCCGCTGTACAACCCCTCACTCACCATAGCGTTAACCTCCCTCACTCGAACTCCTACAACCACATTGCAATAAAGACAGAGCAACAACCCACTGTCATATGGAAATCGTTGTCGTTTCGTTGGCGTTGTCGATTGTCGTCGGAGGTGATTATGGTGTGGTGATGGTGAATAGTACTCCTTTGTCGCGGTGTGGTGGAAATAGATGGAAAACGAATTTAGGTAACCAAACGATAAGGGAATTATTACGAAAATCATTTCTTTTCTTCTCCCGCTCATGAGTGATTTCTTTATTTCCTTTCGACGAACGACGAACAGAAAAAAAACCACCAAGCCCCGAAACGAAAAAAAAAAATCGTTGAAAAGTGGGACACAAGCAAAATATAGCCTCCATACATGACAAAAATAACACACACAACAACAAACAGAGGAGAAGGGTATATTTGTTAACAACTATAGCAACAGAAAATTTCGTTCATGGCTGGTCAATGAACCTGGCTCGCAACATGTTTGCTCGTCACTCGTTCGTTCGATTATATGAGCGAGCGAGCGAGCGAGTTGTGTTGGTGTAGTGTGGTGGGTTATTGATGGCGGTGGCTGGTGGCGCAAAGGGGTTTTTTACACTGTGTGTTGTAATCTTATCTGGTCTATGACTGTTTTTTTTTTTTTTTTTTAGGTGAATATTGTCTGTGCGGGGAGATATAAATGATTAGCATGCCAGGGCTTTTGTAATTGAATATTAATACCAACAATTCGGAACAAATTTGTTCAGTTCAGAGATGTGGGGAGAGCGAAAGAGATAGAACATGCACACTGGCAAGGTGAATTATGTGGGTGGGTTGGTTTATCTTACTTGCACGATTTGGAGTAGGTATGTTTCGCAATTTTGTTGCGGAGACATTCATTTAGTAGGTGGAGAACTGTCACTTTGACATATATGACATAGATTAATAAAATTGATAACTCACCATCTCGACTCATCCCGACAGCGATGCACTTTTTCAGACGACAATACTGACATCTGTTGCGATTGATTCGCAATATACTGCACTGTTGGTTCTTTGTACATGGACGATACTGAATCTTTTGCTGAATGGAACGTCGGAAAAAGCCCTAAAAAGCAGAGAGAAAAAAACAGAATTATTATTTAAATTTAATACAAGGACACAAATTATATAAATACGATTGAGTGTGAAAGAAAAGAGAAACCTACATCACTTGTTCCGGCCGCCAAATTCTGTGCCGAGGGTGCAGCATCAGTTTCTGTCTTAATCTCAATTTTAATATTCTTATCGCTAACTTTACTATTGCTACTTAAATTCTCGTCAAATTTTTGACATAAATAATTCATTGTCATCGTCTGATCGCCGCCCATAACCTCATCGTCGCAGCCCGAGTCCATGTTCCATGCCTGACAATTGCTGCACTGACATGCCGACGCCGCCTCTTGATCCAGTTTAAGCTGTTGCGGTGTACATGTACACGACGAGAGCACCGACGACGATGCCGAGGACGATGCTGTCGACTGAAGACTTGACGTGCTGGACATGCTCGAATTGCTGTCCGAACTGTCACGACGATTGTGCGATGATGTCGATAGTGTCGTATCCTCGGGAATGATACCCAATCGCTTGGCTAACTCTGAATTTTGTCGTTCCAACAACGATATGGCCACCAATTTCTCATCACTATTCCCCGTCAGCATCGACGAATCCTTGACATTTATGTCAGCGCCGTTCTGCTGTTGTTGCTGTTGCTGTTTGCGCTGCTTCCACTCGCGAGCGTAACGAATTTTTTTCCACGGACACTGATACGATTCGTAATTGCCCGAGGAGGTCAACATCATCATTTGATGATCAGACGGCAATTTCTGTTTTCCACTATTATCACTGTCAATACCGCACTCATCCTCATCGTCGATTCCCGACTCATTGTCTGTTCTATGCGCTTGATGAGGATTTTGATTTTGACAGTGATTCTCATCACTATTTCGCACTTTAATACTACTAATACAATTACTATTCAAGTTGTCCTCTGGCGGCAACATTGTCATCGAGTTGTGTTGCTGTATTGACTTCAGTCTTTTACGATGCGATGACATATTGTTCAGCGGATATACGACATTTTTTAAATGTTCAAACTGTGCATTTGGACTAGTTGCCTGTTTATTACTAATATTATTACTATTACTACAATTATTGGTGGATGTTGTTGTTGTCTTAATTGCTGTTATCGGTGCGGATTCCAATAGTTTAACTAGAGCCGAATGTTGTTCTTTCAATTGTTGACTTTTATTAACTGCCACAGGTGGTAATGATAAAGATTTCTCACACACCCCAATGACAAGGGTTGTCGCTTTTGACGTTTGACTTTTATTTGTATTCGTATCCATTGTGTTTGGATTTGATTTGGTTGATTGGTTATCGGTAATTATTTCTTGAATTGCACAACCCATATTTTTGTTCGATCCACAGTCTTTTATTTTCCGAAAAACAAAACAAATAAAAAATTAATAAATATTAAATTTTTTTTTCCGTTAATAAATCCCAGTATATTTTTCTTTCAGTAAGTATTTTTAATAAGGAACATGTTTTTTTATTTGTATTCTACAAACTGTAAGTCCACTCACGCCCGCTTAAAAGAAAATGTAATTATTCTCCTTTATTTTTTTTTTTTTTTTTTGCAAAATATGAGTTGGGTGTCAAAATTTTTATATTTTTGTTGAAAAACGCGCACACAAAAATTTCTGTAACCGTTTCATTTGACAAACAATTTGCGAATGATTGCTGGCCCCAGCAGCAAACTGTTTATTCGTTTGAACGCGACCGAACGAACGAACGAACGAAGGAAGGAATGAAAATGTGTGCGAGAAGTGAGGCAAACTAACGAGTCTCGCTTTAGTGAGTGACTGTGATTAAAAATCCACAAGGTTTTTTGTCGTGCACGCGCGAGGGGGACAGCCAGATAGATAGAGCAAACTATATTCTCGAAGCTGATATAGTATGCAACGACTACGACATGAACGAGGGAACTCTACTTTTAGAGTATTTCCCTCGTAATTTTTCGTTGTAGTCCAATTCGAATATTATGTTATGTTTGTTCGTTTTACTTTGCGGCCGTGCGATAGTGGTAGTGTAGTGACTAGTGAGTTGTGTTCTTTGATGGCCGCCAACCTCGCGCTACATAGATTGTGGGGTAATTGAAGTCATTCACACCGAAAACCGAATCCATCGAATGTGGAAGGAAGGTGAGTGAATGCGAGTGTGATGCGTGCTGCGTGCCCGAGGCGAGGGTGGTGGGTTAATACCATAATCACTACACAAGATGTTAACTCTGTACTCTGTGTGTTATCAGTTATTTTCTCTTGTCTTTCTTGTTCCGCCTCTTGATGGTGCGCTGTGCCGTTCACCTGCCCGATGATTGATTGTGACAGCTAAAATTTGGTTTATCAAACGTCGAAACCATTTCGCTTTTTATCGATTCAGATCCAGGACATGGGGATTTTTTATTTGTCTTCTATACTTACGGTTCTTTGAACTGAAGACGGCTAAGTCGATAAGGCGGGCACACTTTCGCATCGAAACAACCAAACTGCATCGACTGAGGACGTTGCACTCCATTGACAGCCGTCACTCAGATTCTTTTCTATTTTTTTTCTATTTTCATCTCATTTCGTTTCCATTTGTTTAATATTAGCAATTATTCGCAATGCAAAAATATCAACGAGCGAAAGATGAAAAAAAAAAACGAAATCGACTCTCGAACTAACCTCACTCTTTCGTTCGTTCGTCGATTATATCATTGGGGCACAGTCTGTCTCTGTTACTCGTTCTATTAGGCTCTGTGTCCCGCGAATTTGTATCTCATACCTACTACCATGGTGTGTGTATTCATAAAGTCATAGCCAGTTCAACGAACTCGCCATTGTCGTGACCCAGTTTTCGGTCAGCTACCTCGAACCGAATGTGGAGCTCATTGCTGCTGGTTGTGGGTATACATATGAGTGTGTATTTGTTTTCACCACCGCCACCCGATAGTATTCGGATTGATGCGACGCATAGCATGAGCCGGGGGCTGTAGGAGGGTGTTCACGAAGTACTGACACAGGAGGTAGATAATGTTCTGTGCGAAAAATATATCATTTTTGAACTTTTGTGGTTTATTTTTGGCGTTCATAGTGATTTTTAGATTGTACACCTTTTCAAGCTAAAATCTACTGTCTGCATCTAATAAAAAGGAATTTAATTTAAAAAATAATGTATAGGTAGGTATATCCCCTGTCATTTATATTTGACAGTTCTGCCCCTCTGATCTTATGCGTTACGCACTCTGATTGCACCATGTTGCTCTAGCGCGCTCTATGTATATCAAGTTGGTGGGCAACTTGTAATTATAACAAATGTGAAATAGGCGAACAGCCGAAAGAAAAAAACCAACACACAACTGACGTTTGATATAGAAAACCGAAGACAAGATCGCGCGCTGTAAACCATAAGTTCGTTGACGTTTGTGTTGCTGCTGTACGCAAGCGCAAACAGATGAAACAAGTCTCAAATGAAAGTGAGAGGGAATTGCACATAAATTGTGATATTACATGACGGCTTGATATTTTTTTTTTTCCTCCTCGCAGATGGCTTTTGTTTGGTTGACGATTTCTATTTTATTTCTTATTGTTTGAGATAGTGTAGGTTTTCATGGAGATACCTACGTGCTATGGTGTTAGTTATCTAATGACATTTTTAGTTTTTTTCTTGCAAATTGTAGGTCGAAATTGATTGACAAAGAAAATGTCGATTTGTAAAAGAACCGTGAATAAGACTGTCTTATTGTGTTGGGTTTTTGTTTGCCAATCGACAATTTGGTGAATTGAGTTGGAAGGATTGGCGTTTTTGGCAAATTCGTTGGAAGGACAAGGTACTTACTACTACTTCGATATTTGACAATTCATCTTGTACGTTGTCATTGTTTATCACTGTAAAACAAAAATTTAAATAACTCATTGTTTCACATTTCTCTTCAAACGAAACTGTCAAAATACTCAAACCCTTTACTCCGCCCCATCCACTCCACATTATTTGACTTGAAATTAATTCCACGAGGCAAACAAATATCCTATAAACGCCCGCCTTTCAATTTGACAGTAATGTTTGACGTTCACCGATCTGAAAAGTATAAACAACTCGGTCTCTGCTTAAGCACTTCTGGTTCTGGTGTTCTCCCATCATTATGGAAAAATTAATGTGAACGCCGACAAGCAGTGCATTTGTTAATTGATTACACTTTTAAAACGCACTTTGATGACTTTCCGACAAATAGTTAAACCCCCCTTTGGCGCCTTTCATGGTGTCAATGAACTCAAAATGAGTTAGAAATATGGCATCGTCATCCGTCATTCTGATTTATACTTTTCTTTCGTTCGTGTTGACATCAGCAGGTGCAACACGGCATCATCGTTGGTCATTTTTATTGTTGCAATGAGTTGAGAAGCATATGGAGAAGTGAATGGCGAACTTAATTTTGCTTTTATCTACATTTTGTTTTCTTGATTCTCACTTCTTTTTTCTTTTTTTTTTGTAAGTAGCTATAAGTATTTCTGAAAGTTCTTACACTTTCGTTTTTTTTTATGTTCTATGTCGTTTCTTTTATAGTTTATGATATAAACCAGGCGGGCGGAGATGGGTGTTACGTACAGGGGGATGTATGACAGGGGAATAAGCCCAAAAACAGTAGCTGTCTTTTTTCACTTTTTAAGACAGTTAAACCGTGCGAGTTTATTGCCGGTACTTTAAGTGAAGAGGTACTAAACTCAGGTAGATACTACCAAAAGTCGGCATTAGAGTTTTTTTTTTTTTATTTGAATAATGACGTTTAGTAAAAGTGGAAACATTTAATTTCTGCGGATTTGACGTTTCATTGGAAATCATGGATACCTTGTTTTTGTTTAAAAGAGCGTAGAGTACAAAAAAGGCACATATTTCGCGTAATACTCATGTCAACCTAACTATTTTCCGATTGGAGCGAACTGCGAATCTGTTCGAATTTTTGACGTCTGTCAAAAAATGCACGTTCCTGCTGTAGAAAAAAAAAAAATTTTCCAATTAAACTTAAACACTAAGGGATTTGAAAGCCACGAACGATTCGAAGGTTATGTCATTTTATAACTCGGTTTGACATTTGGACTTCAAAAACATATCCAGCAATATTTGTAGAACAATAGAAGACAATTCGAACATTATTCATTATTTTAGAAAGACTAGCTGAACGATTTTGAAAGAATATTTTCGAAGATCTCGCCATGTGAAACAAGAATCAAACAACATTAGGTTTGACTTTTTTTTTTTTTTTCGATATTTCGAAAGCAACAAATGTGACGTTTTAGGGAGCATTTGTATTTCAGTTTCATGTTTGAAGTTTATTTTTCGAACATAAAAAATGCGATGTAAGCCATTTAATGATTTTCGAAGTCTTTGACACTTTAAATTGGTTTCGTATTTACAAAAAAAAAACATGTTCACCTATATAACAAACAATAAAATAAGAATATTTTTTCGAAGTTATCAACTTCTGACCGTATAGCACAGAAGTTTATTTTTAAAGTTTGCTGTATGAACGTCATTGAGTTTTGACGTTTGTATTAAGATATGTACCCATATTAATATAGAAAATTGAAAGGAAAAAATATCAAACTATTGTTCGAATGTTTTTCGAAATACTAGAAATATGAAGGAAAAGGGTGTTTTCATAAACGTCTGCCTAACTAAGATCTGCGTAAGACGTGTTCATAAAGTCAGCGTCTGACAGATTGTGCATGCATATTTTTTTTTTTTTGACTGCAGAAAGCGCGGGAGGTAAACAAATTTAAAGTGCGAAAAATGGAAGTTTTATTGACAACTTTTATGTGTTTTCAGTATTCACAGTTAAATTTATATTTTTTTAAGGGAAAAAGAAGCTGCGCCGTGGAATATGGCGAAAACGAAACTATTCTGATGATTTTTGCCTGACGTTTATGAACATTCAGTGACTACTTAAAATTGTACTAAAGCAGGCCTGCACAAGTGCTGCAGAATAAGTGTGTTTATTAATGCAACAAAAAAGAAAAGGGCGAAAGTCATCCTAGAACATGACACTTTAAGTGACTTCAAATCTAGATGTCATACCAAAGAGTCCTACAACCAATCAAATCAAACAAACCCACCGAACAAACCAATCACAATCATCCGAAATCATCGCTCAACAGCAACCATTTGACATAACTCATTCAAATAAAATTCAATTAACCGCAGGACAATGAATTCCGAGAACAAATATCCATTCAACGTCCTTAATCCATCTCTATTGACTTACATCGACTGAAGTTCGATTACAAAAAAAAAAAAAATAACATTATACCTCCACTTCACAGAAATTCTGAGCCTGATCTATTTGTGTAGGTTATTATCTGATATCCGTATGAAATATGGGGTCATACACCACCCCCATCGTGTGTCAATTGACGTCACTATACACAACGCGCAAAGTGTCAGTTCATTCACCTCACATGCGACATGCCGCGAGAGAAAGAGAGAAAGAAGCGAGAAGTCTATTTGAAAGGCGCGCACGATGAATATCTACAGATTGGTAGAATTTCTTCTGCAGTTCTATTCGAATTGGAATCAAATAAATTTCACCGCAAACGGGAAGGTAATCGCATTAAAAGCTGGCACCTCCTTCCTATACTCTGCTCCCACGCGCATTTAACTCTCATATCGAAATCAATAGAGAAAGCCATTATTAACCGATAACCGAATATTTGGGCTAATACATCAGGCAATCGAATGACTTGCCATCGTATTAACGAAAACCATGTTCTTAGGGGTTGTCAATCCCCTAATTATTATCGTGTGCGCCCAGAGGAGGGCAAACACAAAACTCTGATCAGAAAGTAGGTCAACGTACGCCAGTAACCTTACAAAGAGCGCGCGTTACACAAGGAAAGCACTTTCTCTACAAATGCCACCCCGAAAACAAGAACCCATCACACACAAAGTATAGGTATGTACTCATACTCGTATATACTCGTGTATAAATGAGTCCCGGATACGAGTATCGTTTCACGTCCGCATTCCTGTACTCCTCACATTTTGCCTCCCTACTGTGTCGTGTCGTCCTTTCTATCCGCTAAAAGAGGATTTCGGTGTGGATGATGGCTTGGGATATACGCCACCGAACAGGAGAGAAGAGCGCAAGTGAAGCCGAACAGAGCAGCACAACGTGTGCAACTTGTGATGCTAACGCCCTCGAATTGGGTCACATCCAGGGTTGACAGTGGCATGGGTTCGTGTTCGCTCCTTCATATATCTACACCATATTCCAGATAAACGGCAGGTGGTGTCTTCAGCTCTGGGAACTTCTCTCACTCAGCGCTCCTTCAACTCACGCCCTCCCCCTGGAATGCGTCTTGTCTCGTTCTATCTACAACCATTGCAGGAGGTTTGTATATACACAAGATGTGAACGGATACACGCGCTCGTTCCAAATTTCGTTTTCAGCCAGGGGTTGCGATTTGCTTTGACCTAGATAGGGTTCATCGATCCCCCCCTCCAGTTCACCCTAAGATTTCACTTTGGGCCAGAATAAGGGGGGAATACCATGGACCTAAATTCGCTGACAAGAGGTCGTTGCTCTCTGCGCGATGGAGTGTCCGTATCCATTACAAAGCGAATGCCATTTCAAATGCCATGATCTGGAATTTATGGTAAAATGTCAAAATGATATATACATACAAACAACATGTACACGGAGATCCGCGTAAATGTCACTTAATAGAATTTCCCATGCTTCACTAGAATTTCAGCCAAAGTGCCTACTGCAGTTGGCCATATGCAATCAGAATTGGTAGCAGCAACAAGCATCGGAGCGCAGTTGGCATGCTACTTTATGCAACTTCTGAGCTCCCATTCCATGCGGGCATTTGCATATTTCCCCAGCACCGCGAGGAGCTGGCCGTTCTTTGTTATAGATTTCGATAAAGTTTCTTGCACTTTTGGTTAATAGCCGGTTACCATACCACTCCACTTACTTTGCCACAATCGGCCTACTCGACTCGGCTAGGTCTGTGTCTTTTTTCTCATTTTTTTTTTTTTTTTTCTTTTTGCAATTGGGCCCAGCCAGGCAACAAGGTCTCTCTTGCGTGTTGCAGAAATTTATGTTATTGCCTCGGCAGGTGAGTGCAGTGAACTCGAGTCGGTATCGTCGTTGTGCATGCAGCACACAGTTCATCGAGTATTATTCGCGCGCACACAAACCGCCAGCCTGTGTGGGTAAGTAGTATGCTTTGACATATAAGTCAAACTATATTCGAGAGGTACATATATCTGTATATATTTTGGTGTCATTAATTCCAATCGATGTGTATATGAACACTATAAACTAAAATTCTGGGTAGAGTAAAACTTGTTTCAATTATTTTATTTATTTTTTTTTTTCTTCGTTGGTTTCTAATGAAATTTTATGAGTAATACAGACGAGAGCAACGAATGAGGTCTGTGGAGTGGGTTATGAGTCAGCGAGTTGCCAGTTGTTGGTTTTTGTTTTTTTTTTTTATCTCAAAAATGTATAACCAAACGCGAAAAAGAAATAGGGCGCACACAACACACAAAGTTAGACGCGTGTGGTTTTTAAAAGAATTTTTATTGTCCGCTTGGAATTGGGAGAAACGTATCTGGAGGGCTTTGACGTTTCGTGAGTATTTTGACATATCGATGGAAGATTTTATTCCAGAGAAATACAACTAAGGTCGATTGAACCCTTCAAATGGTAAATTAATCATGTTATGGTAAAAATACATAGGTAGTTTCAATTTAAAGTACATTGGCTTAAGCTAGATTACGTCAAAGCAATTTTATTTTGGAACAGTCTTGTTATATTTTAGAACTGGGGAATATCAACGCTGACATATTACTGTCCTCTTCGAAGTGAACAAGCAATTCAGAAGCTACACAAGGAAAGTGCTGTCAGATATCGAACACATTCTTTGACAGAGACTATGATTTCAGTCAAAAATGGTTGCTCACCTTTTATAGTTTCAGTCCACTTGAACTGCGTGAAAGAACCTTTCAAAGCGATATATATATTGAATAATGATCAGGTATTGATCAAGATATGAATTCTAACCCGGTAGGGGCATACCGACATTTACGAAACTTTTCGAAGAAATGCGACTATGATAGAGATTAGAAGAATTTACTTTGAATGAAGACACAAGTCACAAATAGCTAATTCCATTTGCATAATGATTGCTGGAATCAATATCTCAGCGTGGTCTAAGTAGAGTAGGCTACATAGAAACGGTTTGATGAACCCGGAATCCGGGGCACTCGAGTCGAAATTTATGCCGGCAAAGCTTGTTATGAAATTGTTGGATATATTTGTCTTCGTAGAGTACTTTCTAAAATTTTGCAACAAATTTGTTTTAAATTTTGTTTTTATTGTTTTTACTGCAAATTGCATTTTTGCAATAACGGGTGATTTTTTAAGAGGTTTAGAACTTTTTTTAAAAAAAAAACACAAAAAATTCGAAAAAATGAATGAAATATTTATTTGAATCGATAGTTTGAACCTTGCAATTTAATGTTTAAAGATAATTTCATGCAAATGTTGACCGCGGCTGCGTCTCAGGTAGTCCATCAGCTGAGTCCAATTTTGGCATACTCTTTCACACATATCGGCCGGTATCTCAATGTAATGAATGCATGGATGTTGGCTTCCAGTGCGTCAATCGAAGCGGGCTTGTCCCTATACACATTAGCCATACCCCCACAAAAAATAATCTAATGGTGTCAAATCGCACGATCTAGTAATGCCGCCGGCCCATAAACCGCACCAAATAGTGCCTTTTTCAGGATGCATTGGTAGCTGTTGCAATACTTCTGGCTGATCTTCACTCCAAATGCGGCAATTTTGCTTATTTACGTACCCATTCAACCAAAAATGAGCCTCATCGCTGAACACAATTTTTCGATAAAAAAGCGGATCCTCGGCCAGCTTTCCAAGAGCCCATTCACCAAAAATTCGGCGTTGTGGTAGGTCGGCTGGCTTTAGTTCTTGCACAAGCTGTATCTTAAAAGGCTTTACGCACAAATCCTTCCGCAAAATTTTCCACGTAGTGCTGTAACAAAGGCCTAACTGCTGGGAACGGCGCCGAATCGACATTTCGCGGTCTTCTGTCACACTAGCTGATACGGCCGCAATATTTTCTTCACTACGCACAGTACGTAAACGTGTTGGTGGTTTAATGTCCAACAAAGTAAATTTGGTGCGAAATTTGGTCACAATCTTCCGAATAGACTGCTCAGAAGGTCGAGAATGCCGATCATAAAATGGAAGCAGCGCGCGATGAACATTTCGAACCGAGCACGAATTTTGATAGTAAAATTCAATAATTTGCAAGCGTTGTTCATTTGTAAGACGATCCATGGTTAAATTGCAAACCAAACTGAAGCTGTTTGACAGTGACACAAGGTACTAAACACACGTCAGCTGTCAAAACCAGTGTTGCCAAAACCAAACCAGCTAAAAAATCACCGTTTAGTTAGGGAGCTTCCACACGGGATGGAACAAAACGCCTTAGGCAAACAAAACTGTTTTTCTGCGTGTTTCTGAAATTTAAATTCACACATTTAAATACGCGCGACCACACTGAATAAGGCACAACAAAGCAAGAACACAAAATAAGCCGTTTTGTTCCATCCGGTGTGGAAGCTCCCTTATGAACAACGTTAAGAGGGGTTTGATGGGTGCTGAGTGCTGACTGCTGATCAAACACTATTCCCTTTCCTGTCCTATACATAAGAAAGAGTGAGAACTTCTTCGAGAACTACTTCTAATCTATAAAAACGCCAGGGTGCGAGACATTTCTGCGGACTTGTTTGTTATAACTGACAGATGGTTGTCAAATCTGTTAAATGCAATTTTGTAGCTGATTTATTTTGTTTGTAGTCTTGGTTTTGCAATTAATGGGACTGGGCTAGGAAGCAATATTTTTAAATAGGTATATTTGAGACAAATTCACATTTTGTGTCCACGCGAGATTTGGAAAAAATTCCGTAAATCCGGCAAAAATCACGGGATTTATCATACAAAAGCTAATCTCATAAAAAGGGAGATTCGAAATAAATCTCTATAAACAACCAGGTTTGCATGTACAGTCCGGTTTGTGAACACACTTTGCACAGCTCGAGATGTCAAAAATACAAAGCAAACAGAGCTGCATTTGACAGAAAAAACAAAGAAGGCGTCGAAAATGGAAAAATGTCTCTCATTCTCTCTCTCTCTCGTGAAACGTCATTCTCTCTCGAATGGAAAGTGCCAGAGAGAATATGTCAAGTTTAATTTTAAGCCTCTTGTACTTAATCTCGGGATTTGTGTCCGGTGGAAATGTAGCATTAGCAAGATTCTGATTTAATGCGTTCCCGTACTTATTAATTTTTTTACATTTTCAACAGAAACAGAATTGGGAACGGATTTTTTTTTTTCAGCAACAGAATTTAGAGACAGAAGAAATGGTTGTCTGACGACAGAAGGTGAACAAGTGGGAGGGAGGTTTGGATTTTTCTGCATCTGTCATCTGGCTGTTTGTTTCGCATTGTACTGTTGTATATTAAATATATATAATAGACGGCAGCCGGGTTTTTATGCATCTATTTCTGTTTCAGTTTTGTGTAAGCTGAGCGAGCAACGTAAACAGATCCAGCATTTAGATACTACAGACCGAAAGAACTTTCTGTTCTGTTTCTGATTCAGTTCCTGTTTCTGATCTTTGTCACTTGGTGCCTTAACTGAGAGAAATAATGACATTTAGCCCTACGGAAGTAGGGCAGCAGACATAAAAAATGTTGACAGATGTCAAAATCTGGGGTTGAATTACCGCGTCGGCGATCGAGTAATAGGGGACTGAATTTGTTATTGTTTTGCTTGTAAAATCCACAGAATTCAGTGAAGTATGGCTCGCTCACGGATGCGGTAATTCGGCCCCTGAAACAGTGACAGTTTATAACATATTGATCAACTTTTCAAAATCTGACTAAAATAGGTGTGACAGATTTAAAACTTTAAGAAAACAGCGGCAGCACTTTCAATTTATATGTTTTCGACTGTAACGTCTTCTATGTAAACATTTTGTATATATATTTCATGTTTTTTATATTTTTTTGAGACTTTTAGACAGATGATCGGTTAGACAGTAAGTAGCGTGACATGCGAGTCAGTTCGATTCATAGGAAGTAATTAAGAAAACTGGTATGAAATAAGGACTGTAAAAAAGGAAGCAATTTGTGTAAAATTAATTTATTAACGACCTTACAAAACTGACAATCTGTATTTTATCAATATTCCTGGTAGACAAATTTTATAAGGTTTTTCAATGCTTTCTTCTATGAAATACCTATGTCCTCTGTTTTTGCAGGTTAGGTGATAGCCACTTTTGTGCTGCTAAGCACAGTCGGTCAATCATTCTTTTTAAATAATGCGTTCTTTAAACTGCATCTCAATAATTGAATATAAATTGTTTCAATTTATTTAATCGATTTGCTTAGACAGAATGATGTTTGTACTTACAATTTTTTTATAAACGTACTTTCTTAATTAGGTACCTTTAATCGTTTTAAATCATTCTATTTCCCCGAACGCACCTTTGTACTCATTAAATTATTCAAAGTGGCTATTCACACGATCTTTTTGTACTGACTGACGTTTGTCTGGCTTCGGGACACGGCTACGTATTTGACGTAACGTATCTAATTGTATTTTCATTAAAAAAAAAGTGTTTAAAAAAATAAGCTGGGGGTTACAACGTACAGGCTCTTGCCCGAAAATGTAATACTGGAGTTTAGAGTCCTTTTTGCGAGTGAAGCGAGCCCTTATACCAGTGTTTTACGCGATTAAACTTTGACATTTCGTTACGTAGCTGTGTCCCGAACCTCGTGCGAATACCATCGGCCTAAATTATTACAATGAGCCACATTTCGTGTGCTTAATAATTTGTACACTATCTGGACAGACAAATTTCACCCTCCCATCGGTTGATAAGTGAAAACCGAAAAAATAATTTATCTGATAACGTCAAACATTTCCGCTATAAATGAGTAAAAAAAACACACTTAGATGACCTTATTTCGGTTTGATAATTTGCAACATAATATCGCCATTCACACACTCGTATGTAACACCAAATTCAACCGCCAACAATTTGAGTTCAATATCTAAGCACACCACACCAGATACAATAAGTTCATTTGGTTATATATAATGTACATTACAATGTGTGGTTGTTTGTGTCATATTCTCCAAGGCAAACATCATAAACGCGCACAAAACGAATATAGAAAAAAAGGCACAAAACTCCAACATATACGTAGGTATAGCGCGGCAAATTAAAACAACTATCGCAGATAATCACAGTAATAATAAAAAAAAAAAAAACACAATAATTGAAGTGAGCGAGTAGGTACAGTGTGTGGGGAGGCACAGCCGCACAGCACATATTGTAGGTTCAATGAACTTTCCGAGGTGACTTCTAGTGAATTCTATACGATAACCAATCTCTTTTAACTCTTGCAAAAATATACCAGCGGTATCTACATTTTTGCGTGTACATTTATTTCGAATTGGAAAAATAAACAGAACAAACAATAATTGCAGGTGAGCTCCGCATAAAGACTTCTTTCATATCAGTTACTAAGAGCGAAAAAAAAAATTAAATAAATACCTATCGCCCAGGAATAGTTACGCACGTTTAGGGGAAAAAACCTCAAACCTATTTCATTCGAAAGGGTCACGTTTATCAGATTCCAACAGATTTATGAAATGGTGATTACAAAATACTGCAGTTGAATATTAATTCAACAATTGTAGGTATTTTCCAAATCATTTACCGGAAATTGTCGTCGTTGCGACTCGAAGTTGGTTTGCTTCTTCTTTTTTTTTTTGCTGTTTCATAAACGTCAGATATGACGGTTTGGGTGTTAACCATTTTTTACCTACTAGGTTTGGAGCTGTTAAGTGTCTTTAGCATGGTGGGAGGTAATAGTCATGTCTTTTATGTAGTTGCGTACAACGGGACAATTTTCGACGACATGTGACATTAATGCCATAGAAGAATGTAATTATAAACTCACTTTGAGACACGTGTTTGGAGTGAATACATTGACCTTTGATGGAACTATGGTGTTGGTAGGTAGTTTGTTAGAGTTTTTGTTGCATGTTGTAGACACGCATCTCCTACCCCTAACATTACGAACGGCTAACTTCTGAGAACTCATTGCACTTGTATGAACCTTTGAGAAAACGAACAGATCTCGCAGTATGTAGGTTTACATATTGAGTAGTTTTGGGTTCACTCATCGTTGTCGCATTGGTTCAAGTTGAAAAAATGTTTGACAGATTCTACTACCTACACAGAGAAACTAAATTATTATTATTATTTTGTTTAAAAGTAAATAAAGTTAATTTTTTTTATCTTACAGCACTAGCTACCTGTGGTCGGCGCAGTGGCTTAGTGGTTAGTGTGTTGGACTACTAAGCGAGGGATCCCCGGTTCGAATCCCGCAAAAACCCAAATTCCAACTTAGGGTTTTCTTTCACTGCTCTCGTGAACGTCTGACAAGCATCCGAGAGTATAACTGTCTTGAAAGAGCTTCTCAATTAGCCGTTTGGAGTCGGCATAAAATTGTAGATCCCTTCCATTCGTTCAAAAAAGAAAAAAAACTCACACAAAGCGAATGGTTGTGAGAAGCTAGGCGTAGGGTCCCTCCGGTCCTGTTGCGCCAACTATTTTTTCTTTTTAAAGAGACATTTAAGGTCTGTTCTTTTACTTTTATATCTTACGAATTTTTACAAATTTTTATAAAGGAACTTTTACAAATTTTTACGAATTTGTACTCAATGCCGTTCGTTAATTCGAAAAATTCTTAAAAGGTGGTGTCATCGAGAGAGCAAGATATTACCCCTCCACTGAGAATTTTACGAATTTTTAGTCAACAAATTTCATGGTCTAAGAATTGGAAAATCTGTCAAAAACAAGTTCGATCAATTCCGAATCACTTTCATTGCTATAATTAGATTGTTGCTGCCACCCTAGAGTTCACTAAACAAACCGTAGCGAGCGACACCTACTCGCGAGTCGGCTAGCAGATATTGTAATCGTCAAAGAAAAACCTCATGGATAAAATTTGCCTTTTTTTACTTTAACTCTTGGCAGTTTTTTGTAATAAAAACTTAAATTTTTTAAAGAACTTCGCTAGTAAAAGAAGTTTTTTTTATTCGATTTGATTGGGCTGGGAATCAGTGCTACCTTTCGGGACGCTTTAGAGACATTTTTACTCCTTTTTGAGCGCCTGGACTCCGGACTCATCTTTTTGAAAATCAATGAACTCGGACTCCTTTTAAAAATGTAGGATATTTTTGCTGTAATTCAAAATTGTTCAGTGTATTTAGCTGAATTCGAAAGAATTTGGTTTTATCTGAATTTGAATTGAACAGTTTGTTTATTTAAAAAAGAAAGAAAAATATTGAAATCGGAATGGGACTCTTTTTTTCATCCAGGACTCTTTCTTGGACTCTTTCTGAAAATTTTCAGAGGTAACACTGCTGGAAATATGCTGTTAAGCGGTAACATAGATGAATCGGTTGGAAGAGAGGATGGTTTTGAACCCGATAGGTGGCGCTGTTGTCGATTTCCAACCATTGATAACAGAGCACGTATAATCGAAACCCGAATTTTATCAGAAGAACTAATTTTGTTAGTAAATTAGCACATTTTTTCAAATTTATCAGATATTTAACGACTTTTTCGAACCACTTGTTTGAATTTTTGAATACGGTAGGTATCTGTCACTTTCCATAGATTACTCCAATTACGTCCCTAACCTTTTACTAAATATCTCTCTCTGAGAGTGTTTTTTATTGAGAATAATTACTGATTCAAATTTGTCCTTAATCCAAAAAAAAGGTTTTAAAATAAAAAGGCCAACTGCTTCTAAAAGCGGCAAAAGCCAAAAGTACAGAAAATCGCGGCAAATATCGTTGGATCTCAGCTGACTTTATCCGTCAAATTGGATTCAGCAGTATTCAGCGGTGGGTGAATTCACGGTTTTATCAGGGTTGCCAGAATTTAGTTCGCTTTAAGCGCCCAAACCGTTAAAAAATGTAGCCCAATATCGTTGCTCAGAAGGAACCTAAAAATCGTTGAAAATTTTGGTATTTTTCAGACTTATTCTCACCGCGGTTGACTTTTGTGGCTTGTGTCAAAACAAAAGGTCTGCAAAATGAATTAGTGTGCGTGCAACTTGAACGACTGTTATTGTAATCGATGTCACTTGACTGCAAGAGTGCTGCCAAGTTTTAAAAGTGCGGGTTTGTTCGAAAATATTTCTTTTTTTTTAGTTTTGTGAAAGAATAAAACAAACAAAATTAACACACAGTTTGTAAAACGATATGTAGCCCAAAATTGTGTTGGGCGCTCATGGAAGAAATTTCTATCGTTTTTTAAGTAAAAAGATAGCCCAAAATACGACAAAGCGGCAACCGTAGGTTTTATGGTTATTTTTTTGAGGTGTCATAGTCACCGACAGAGAGAGAATTTATCTCCACCAGTGCCATTTTGACAGTATTTTCCATTCTTACCACAAAAGTAAAGGAAAAAACCTTTAATAGAACGAAAGAGTGAATTCCAAGCTTTCAGAAAACCTGAAAAAAACGTATTTCATAATTTTCACTAAAATGATAAAAGTGACTAAATTATCGAGAAAGAATCTTTAACTCTGAGTTCGTATCAATATTTTTTACTTTTCAAACCACACCACATGTAATTTCGTCCAAAATAAGCTAATTCGGTGTCAAATGCAACAAAATTGACAGCTGGTCAAAATAGCTCACCCACCGCCGCTGTCATTTATCACAGCAAAGAGATGTACCTTTAAAGAAGTTCTCTAGGTACCTTCATAGATATCTACTTGCATTGAAAGACAAAATCGTCTCAACATTTTCGTTGAATGTATACAGTAGGTACCTACCTACAGGAAAAGGCCGTCAAACTTTTCGTAAGCTTAAGGAGAGTACCTACCTCAATATATTTGCTTTTCACTAACGTCTGAAGTTGGTATACCTATACATAGATCTATTTTTTAAAGTTTGTGATTCGTTACTAGCCGCTTAAAGTGTAACCAACTATTGTGACAATTCGTTGTAGGTATATCTTTACAGAAGAGCAGTACGACTCCGCCCGGCCCTCGCAATCAAAAACAATTGCCACTCATAACAATGGTCGGCTCAGTTCATTAGCAAATGGGATAGGTTCCGACTGTGTTCGATTTTTTTTTTTTTTTTTGACATGATGACACTTCGCATTGTTTGTTTTCACATTCAAGCCGCGTATCATATTCAAAAAGCATCCTACTCCAATATGTGTCACAGTGTGCGCCCCAACAAAGACCTCCTTCGTCATCACAACAATTTAATGCATAATAATTGTTTGTAATCAATTAGCACACATGAAACAAACCGCAAATATTGGCAAACGTTTGCAAAATTAAATTCGCAACGACTTACTATACTGGCTTGTATTCTTGTGTAAAGTAGGTAGGTGTAGGTATACCCATACCCAGCAAAAAACCAGGCCAAAATGAGCAACACCACCCGAATACATACGAATCGAAAATCAGAAAATCAGAAAATCATAAAGAAATAATAAAAACAAAACATGACCGTATAGCACGTCGGTGACGGACCGAATCAATGCAAGCGGCAACCTAATTAACCATCGGTCATCGGCCCTTAGTCCCCCTTTTACATGCAAACACGTCGCGCACACACATGATTATACACACGCTCGCGTGATGTGTGTGATTCGTCTTATTCTCGAGCGGGATCCAACGTCGACGATGAATTTCATGCTCCGCCACCCGCGCCGTCGAAAAACCCATCCGCAACAACACAAAGAACTTTGAAAGGAGGGGACACAGGAGCAGGCGGCACTCGTCGGCAAAGCATTAGAAGCGAGATGTGCAATTGCACATGCAGCAAGCCAAACAAACGAGTATAGGGACAGAAGAAACAAAACGGTTCTCGTATATAAAAAATATAAAATTAGATTATTTTAGCTGTAAACTAACGCCTAATCGGAATATTTTATTTTGCTGGTTCCATCTATAATCACGACGATGACGAAAATCATCGCACACATCAAAACAAACAAACAAACCCAACCAAGCGACGAACAACTTGACAGTTCAGTGCACTTTTATGCAGTATTTGCATTTCATTCGAACTCACGGCGAGCCATACAATGTGTTCAAGATTTGACGACTCCTGCTTCAAACACTAATCTATTGGTTAGGGTAGGTTGGGAGCAGTCAACAACGTGCGGTGCAGAACAACGCGAGAATACGGAATACGAGAAAAAAAAAAGAGTCGAAGAAAAGCAGCAGAATAAGGAGAGAAGGCGAAAAAATGTACTACATGCAAACTATTTTGCATTCACAGAGCGCGCTCCCTAGAAGCAGCAGCAGCAGCAGCAGCAGCCTCAGCCAGGCACTTTTCCAATTGCAAACTGTCACACGGCGAGTGGTGTGTATGTGTGTCCCAGCGAATGACAGCACCAGTTGTTGGTATTTGTGAGGTGAGTGAACGGCACCGACCCAAACTCCCAATGTGCATAATTCTGTGTGTATCGCAAGGCCCCCCTTGCACATACACGATACACAGTGGGTTGGCCTTTGTAAAAAGACATCACGAGTGCGTTTTCTTCTTTCAAACCGACATCGACTCGACAATGCACGAACGAACATTCGCGAAACGTCACAATTGCATTGCATTGCGTGCGTTCACTTACCTCAATTTATTGGTGTTAGAACGCACAAATTGCCGCCACCAATATTGCATGCTCGCTGCGGTGGATACTTGTATGTATGGCTGCCTCGGATTTTAGTGTGTACGAGAATGGCTTAGAATATCGTGGCGAAGTTGTGTGCGCTCTGCGCTCTGCGCTCGTTCGCGCGTCATAATGTGCGCGAAAAATTCAGTTCAAACAGGGCCACAAAGGGCATTGAACCAATGCAACCCGTAGCTCTGGCTGCACTCCTTTTTTCTTTTCTTTTTTTTGACGTTTGTTCTTTTGTTTCGCATTTTTCGTCGCTGCAGTCGATTCTTGTTGGTGGGTTTTTTTGTTTTTTTCTTTGCTTCTGTTGGCCAAAGTTTTCGTTGCTCCCATTTCTATATGCGATGTGTGTTCCTTTGTTGTTGCGTTGCACGGCTGGTGCTGGTGCCTGTGGTGGCTAAACCTACAACAAGTTGTGTGCAATTTTTGAGAGGAGTGTGGTGGGAGGAATGGCGATTGCCTGGAATTTTCGAAATTTTGCACCTTAGACGAGAGTACAGCGAGCGTTCGCTATAGGTGGGAAAAAAAGAGTTTGAGGCATGATAATGGTTTGCAACAATCTTGTATGGTTATAGGCTGTGTTTGAGTAGAGAGCCATTTTAGGCAGCAGCGTTAGATTTTTTTTAAATTTTTGCGTAGGCCATTTCTGTTTTGAAGTAGGTACTATGGTACAATGGTGAAAAAAGGGCGGGGTGGTAGTAGTAGCGGATGTTGCTAAACAGCATGCAAATGAGAGAAGGTGCAAGGAATGGCTGTCAGTATTTGGAAATGTGATTTCGTTGTCTAAGAAATTTAGCTAAATTTATTCCAGGAAAATTCCCAGGTTGCAGTGAACTCGTTCAGACGATTAAGGCGACACAATAAAATAGTGCAAACTAAAGAACACTTATTCGGTATTGATTTTTTGGCAGGGGAGGTCGTGGGTTGCAGGTTCAAACTTTTTAAGAATGGCGCCCAATGTGAAGCCCTTTTGACAGTTTTCTTCGGAACTAATCTGCGATTGTTACTGGAGCCAGCTCTCATCCTTAGATTCTTAAAGGAAACTGGACTGGAGAGAGTGCTGTAAGACGGATTTCTTCCGCCAAGGAGAAAGAAGAGTACAAGAACCTCTAAAAGGATTCCGAAAGGAATTATACTGTGAGGGGAACTCCTGTGAGGGAATATACCTCTCTGAGGCGTAAGCTTACTTACTTACTAACTTAGGTGGCGCGATCTTTGGCTAACTGCCTCCAGTTGCGCACTCCAAGTTGGTTGAGGTCCCCTTCAACTTGCGCGCGCCATCTAAGGCGAGGTCTTCCTTTACTGCGTTGTCCCTCCGGATTGGAAACGAAGACTCTTCGGGCCGGAGCGTTTGTGTCCATTCGCTCTACCTATCCCAGCTTTCTTAGACGACTGATGCGTTCTTTTCTGACCAGGTCGATGTCGCTGTACAGCTCGTAGAGTTCGCTGTTAAATCTTCTCCTCCAAATCCCGTCAACGCAAACGGGACCAAAAATCACTCGAAGAATTTCGCGTTCGAAACGACCAAGGAGATCTTCATCCGCCTTTGATAGCGTCCATGCTTCTGCACCATAAAGCAGGACTGGGATGATGAGGGTCTTATACAGAGTCTTCTTAGTATTTCTCGACAAGGGCTTACTAATCAATTGCCTTCTTAAACCGAAATAACAGCGGTTGGAAAGAGTGATTCTTCGCTTGATTTCTGAGGTGATGTTACTTTCAGAATTAATAGCGGAGCCGAGGTAAACAAAGTCCCGAACTACCTTAACGGCACAACAGGCTCATTTAAGAAGCCGCAGTGCTAGAACCCCTTGAAGGCTCTCTCGCCTTACAATCTACCTCAAAGTTATAGCTGTCTATCGTGACGTTCTGTCCGACTCGTCGATGTTGTGTGTCCCTTCTTGTTGACAGCATATATTTTGTTTTACCCTCATTCACCACTAAACCATTTTTTCCATGTCGTCAGCACCGACTGTGTTTCCACTACAAGGTTGCCTTGTTCGTCTCTACAGGTAACCCCCTGCTTACCTGTAGAGACGAACAAGGCAACCTACAATAGTTCAAAAGGTCGCAGTAGAACAACCCCTTTCACATGATAATAATAATCGGAACTAATCCAATTCATCAGAGTTTTCTGCCAAAATTTCGAAAATTCTCAAGATCAGCTTGACCGACATTGGACCCGATTGCGTCGCATGACTACATTTCCCAAAAGTAGTGAGTACTCTGACTGACAAACGTTTTTTTCCTGCAAGAAATTTGCACTATACCCGGCCTAACATTCACCTAAATTAGTCTTTCGCCAGCTTGTTCGTTGGTCAGCCCAAATCGCGTTCAGAACCCATCGAATCCAAAAGCAAACAACTGAATCTCTTTTGACACTTCACTCTTACTTTTGACATAAACTCCGAGGCTTGTAAATTATTCTAATTTGTACAATTAAACATACTTAGGTATGATAGTTTTTGAACTGCCTAAAATTGATTAGCAAAAATACCTCTAATCCACCAAACGGTCAATTACGGAATAGACATATTCATAAATACATGCTGTCAAATAGTTCAAAGTTATAAATATCCAATCTCTTCAGAGCGGATAACTTTCGCAAGAAATATAGCCTCACCTATGGTTGCTAAAAATATCTCAATATTTGCAACAGCAAAACACACACATTTCGCACGCATAATTAATTCAAATAGTTTTCTATATAATTAAAAATAGAATTAATAGCCTTCTGTCAAATATCTCAACATTAACAACATGACGGAAGAGAAATGCGAGCCTAAGAGAATCGAATTAGCGCACGGAGATGGAGTACGGCGATATGAATATTCACCACGGTGCCAAACATATCATAGACAAAAAGTAAAAAAAAAAAATATGGACCAGGAAGACGCACGCGAACGCACTATCTGTCAAATTAGTATTTGTTTATAAATAATTTCCTCGAATAAAAATAAACGCTGACGGGGAACATCGATTCGAAACTAAACTTACTCATAGTAGGGGATATTTGTTATCTACATAAGTGTTTTGCATTTTATGTCAAATACTACATCAAACTAAGTCCGAAAAATGCTGTTGACATCTGTCAAACTAAAGCCATAAATGCCAACCAAAATATGACATAGTGATTCATTCAAACAAAAAAACAAAAACGCAATGGGAAATAACTCCAACAATATACCTACTGCATTTTTGCCGTTATTTTCGATGAAAAATCTAAACCGTTACAAGTGCGATGACAGTTTGTGCACACGGGGGAAAAACAAGCGTGCATAATTTAAACTGCCTACACTGCATAGCAAAATTATATTTCTAAGATTATCCAGAAAAAAATAGAATAAAAGAAAAGAAAACGAAATAGAAAAGGGGAAGCGGTGGCTAGAACGATACTGAACGCCGAATGCATATCAATTATGCAATCATCATGAGGGAGCGCGCATAGTTTATGCCATGCGACTATGGCGGCATACCTAGTGCAGCGGCTATTTCCGTCACCAATTTTCTTCGCTTGTTTGCACTGTGTTGGCCATATTTTACAAAAAGGTGCCTTTCTATCTTTATTTCTCTATCTCGATGCATAAAGGCGAGAACCGAGAATGACAAATAGCACACGTATACTGCAAATAACTAATGCGTGCGCGCTGTATGCGCCCACTTAAGGTAATGGCCGCACCAGGCGTGTTGTGCATTTTCGTAGGAATGAGTGCACTTCTGATGACCACATTTGATCTATTTCAAAGATTCATTTCTATTTCTGCACCGCAAGACCGGGAAGAGCAAAACAAAAATGCAGAAACCCAAGAAGTCAATGACATTCTACATTCTACAGTGGCGCGGACGTCATCAATAAGAGCGCGCTCATTTGCACAGCGACGACCGTTTGTCTATTGTCCTCTTCATCACTCGATATATTTTCATTTGCGCCTTCGTTTGTTTACTTGGTAAACCGCGAAAGAAGTCATTATACGGCGATGATTACACTTTCAAAAATAGTTTTCTGTACCTAGGCAATCAGTCAAAACGATTGGTGGAGAAATGTCAAAAAGATTTACCGTAGGTACCTATTTACCTCCTGTCAGTTGGTTAGTGTTCCCATTCGTAAAATGAAAGTCAAAGTGGCAAAGAGAGATGTATACCAAACTACTCCTCATCGAAGGCGTAAAAGTCATTGCACTGTGACTTTTCTATGTCATCAGTGAGAATATCTACATATATAACGAAATGTCACCGACTACTTCTGGCGGCGATTATTAGCAATTAATGACATATATTTCCCTTCTGTCAGTGGCCACTTGAGACTAACAAACATAATGGGGAATTTCCTGTTCTCAATCACTGAGTTGTTGTGTTGATGACGCACTGTCACACGCAATACACACTCATCAAAATGGTGATGACTCATCGAGTTTTAATGACACCAGATACAGAAGGTGGACACAGGCAAACAAATAACCCACCTAAGAACGCATTCCGTGGAGTTGCAGCAGCACGTCATCGACCTCGCAACAACGAAAGTACCGCACAGTGCAACGACTTTCGCATGCATTTTCATATAGGTATAAGCCTACCAACTATACCAAGAATGATCAAGACAAACATAGAGAACAAGGAGAACAGAAAGGAAAGAAGAACTATTCGCACAAAGAAGGCGAACAGAAAAAGAAACACTCAACCTCGTGAAATGCATAAGAGTTCATTCACTCTCGGGTAAGATACAGGTTCCCGCTTAAAGTTCCCTTTCCTCGCCCCGTTTTTCTTTTCTTTTTTTTTTCTCCATATCGTCGGCCGCACGACACACATACGCTTGTGCATTATTATATCATCGGATTGCACATCCATCGCCCGCGCGTCATCATCATCGTTATCACCAATTCACCACCGCAACAACGACGACTCTGAGCAGTCTCTCAAACATTTATATAGAAAGAAGCCTCGAGAAGGGAACGAAAAACGAAATAACAAAAAAAAAAAATGAGGAAGACAAGTCGAGGTAGACTCTTCGCTAAACTAAACCGGAGGCATGCCTACTTTTTGTCGTTTCTTTCATTTAGTTTTTTTTTTTCCTTTTTTTCCTTTTTGCGCGCCGTTCGTCTTTCTCGTGTTCTTGCACGTGAACAGGTAGCTTGATGTTGATAATGATGACGATGATTATTGTTGTTTTGAGTGCCTTTGCCTGGCTGTTGAACCACAAATCGAACAAAGGAACGTTGACCCTTTTGTGTTCTGTTTGTTTGATATGTTGTTGCCTGTTTGTTCGCTGATTGAATGCTGGAAAAGGTGTTGACAGCGCACAAAAACTGTCAACCAAAAAATGGACACAAAGAGGGTCGGTCCAAAACGAACCATACCGGGAGTTCATCAGCCTTCAAGATGTATTGTCCATGTCCAGGCCAACTAATTGCCACGTGATTCATACCTACTATTTGAATGCATTTCCCGCGTCAAATGACATTTCGACTTTGTGTTCATTTTCACTTATTTTGTTGTTCAATTCCTCCTTTGCCATCGCCATTCATGGCTCAGTTCATTGCACTTTGCCCTCGCCCCAGTTTGAATGCAATCCATCGCTGGATGTGTTTCTCTTTCTACCCCTAAATACATGCCATCGCCAGGCGAATGGAGTCCGCGACGAGGACGGAAAATGGCATACATAGGATTCATTCAACTCGGTCCACCTCATCGCTCTATTCGCCACCACCAACACCACTTGCTCTATTAACAAATCCAATTGACGTCATTGTGCCAAATTCCAGCAACATGTATCGAAACTTTTTCGAAATTGAAAGCTTTCGAAAGTTTTCACAAAATCCATTGCATACCACCGGGAGTCATATAAACGCCAACTCCTAAGTGTATGCTACAGTTTTGTGATACTACGAATGACTGAGCGTATGTAAAGCTTGTGACGTCATTGCCCATATTGTCTAGAGCAGGTTGCGCCAGAGCAAGGAAGTGGATCTGTTTAGCAGCGTTAAAAATGAGAACACACTCATACCCATACCCATACCCATATCCACACGACACAGAGGGTGAGTTGAAGCATGAATACACGGATAGAGGAAGAGGATGGGAAGGACTGGAGGCAGAGAGACACAGAAACAGAATACACACGACGACGGTGTAGCGCGTAACCCAAATAAGCGAGGTTGATGACCTAAATTGCAGGGAGCGATGACCTGTATCTGTGACTCGTGTAGATGACGACGAAGGAAGGGCGAATTGCATTTTCTTTGCAGCATTTGTTTTCTTCCCAGCGAAAGAATCTACACACTAGGTATGCCTACACACGAACGAGGTTATTATTTGTTGGGCCTGATTATCCGTCTGTGTGTGTGTTTGTTTGCTGAGCTGATATGGTGATGTGCAATCGCGGAAATTTCTGGATAAATGGACTTTAGCACAACTCGAAGAAGAGGAATCAAATAAGAAGAAGAAGCCGAAGAAAAATGGTCGCATGCAAATTTACATGTGAGCACGCATGCATTAAATTCTAATGAGCAGATTGCCGCTTACTTTTCCATGGAGTTTCTGTTTTTATTTTGTGTTTGCTATTCGCTGGTCGGTTGAACTCGTACTTATGTATTTATTGGTCGTTTGGACTGGTTTGTAGGTAATTTTGTGCACTAGGTGTGTGCAAGTGCCCAGTAAGGGTTAATATCCTTTGCGGCAAAAAACGCATTCCGACATGGAGTGGACGGATTGATTAGCACGGCGATGAATGAATAAGAGAATACGCAGCCATATGCATGAGGTTGTGTGTAAGGTCGTTGGCATTATGCTATGGGAGGGAAGGTGCACAAAAACAAATGCATATGGACTTGGAAGAGGATGGACTTATGTAGGTTCATCTGTTAACTGGGCATGTGAAAATCAAACGTTTTTTTGAGGTGGGTAGCCAATTGTTTAGCACTTGAAAAAAGTATCAACAATTTGGGAGTTCTTGCTGTTCCCTACCTAGGTACCTATAGGAACCTACTGTCAGTTTGACGTAATGGGGGTTTTCGTACAGTTCTCTTCATAAAATTTGGCCTATGTAGGTACTCAAGATACCAACCTATTAACACTTTTTTAGGGCAGGCAACCAGCATTGACGTTTGTCGGAAGTTTGCTGTCAATTAGAGATATGTCTCCTTTGACATTTCAGGCAATAGATGCTGTGACGGTTTTCAATTAATAAACGTCTTGTTCGTGGATAGGTATAGGTACTGTGGATACCTTCTACTGAAATTTTCATTTCACGAAATTCCGTCTGACATTCTTGTTGTAAGTTTTTCTGTGGCAAATTGTAGTAGATTGACATTTCATTAAAATTGAGCTTAAATTGACCTTTAAAAAGTTCAGCGTGGAAGGAAATCATAAATATTCACATTCTCCGGTTTTTCCCCTTTTTTTTGTTACGCAGCAAATATTTTTCAATCTGTCAGAATTAAAATGTCAGATTTATACCTATCTACCTACTAAAGAGAGAACTCAGAAAATCATCATTGGCCTTTTAGGTAGAACTGTTGTTGAGCTGTTAAATTTTTACTTATTTATTTAGGCTCGGAATAAATGATCGAATCATTTTAAGCTGAACACTGCCATTTTTCGACAGCTGACTTTATGTTATGTGACAGCTCATAAATAACTACATACCTATATCGAAACATCTGAAACAAACTTGCTTCAAAGCATGCTCGACAACTCCGTGCTCGGTTAGTGCTCTGATTCGCCTTTGGAAATGACGTTTTGCAACTGTCAGATAGTGCAACTTGGTGTGATATAGATAGATACCCACGATTGAATTTTATTGTGACAGATTTTGTTCAAAATATGTACAAAGCGCACTTATGTTAACTGTCAACTGTCATAGTGCTACTGCCACAATGGTGGATGCGTTCAACGCCCTATAAGCAGTGGATGCATTCAGAATTAACCAACGGGCTTAAGCAAGTGTCAAAAACTCTCGCAAGCTTCAGGTCACGACTCACGCCATACCTACCCGTACATGTATATTTATAGGTATATTCAATTTAATCACACACTGACAAAGGCTGCCAGGCAGCAAACTCCAACGGCCATACAAGGACTTAAAGTCAAATGACATTGATTTCGCACGATTTATCAAGTAAACTTCAACCATTTCTTATCCAAAAATACATAGCCCTCTGTTTACAAGACCATCCGCATATGCATGAATGTGAATGCACTTATACATACCTAGGTACACAACAGTCTACAAGTTCATTTGAGTTCATCGGCATCCTCGACTCACAAAACCCCTTCTTTCTGTTTTTATTTAGCCAACTTCCTTATGTGAGAAATATAGTAATCCTTTTTGTATATTCTTCTTTCGCTATCAGTGTTCTATTTTCAGGAAAGCGATATGTGTAATAAAAAATGAAAAGAAATAAACAAAATTCACATACCCCCATCTCGAACAAACAAACCATAAAACCCCCATCAACGTTGGCTCTGTATGGCGTTCGGTTGTCGCTTGTCGGTCGCTTCCAGCCCAAAGATATCAACCAACCAACCAACGAAGAAGACAAAACAAAAAAGAAACGAGAAGAAGAAAGAAACGAATGCACTCTGTCAGTCGTTCAAGTGCAATCGAGAGCGTTCACCCCAGAAATGCAATCTACACTCCACTCCACTCCACTCCACTCCACTCGGTGTGTGAGAAGTAATTTATTTTTGTATTTTTTTCCTTCCTTCTTCGTTCGTTTGTTGCGCTGCTCCTGCTGCCTGTGCTGGTCGTCTTCATTATCTTGTTCTCCACATGGTGGTTAACCGAAGAGAATGTCTTTCTATACAACTCGTTGAATTCGGTATCGAGACCAGCCATGTTCGCCTGGCACAAATGCATTGCGGCCGGGAGTCGTTCGCCCCAAACTGATTCTCGAAATGAAAAAGACAGACCGAGAAGGAAAGGCATCGAAAAGCCATCATTCTGCTAGAATGGGCGGCGACAGTGAGGGGCAATTTACATACACTCAAACGGTGCGATGCACACGGTGCACGGCATAGCGATATTGCGTGCATTAGCGCGGTGCACCCAGAACCAGAACCCAGTCAGACAACATTTTCGATGACGTTGACCTTCGCCGATTCGAATGGCTGATAACCACACACAGGCACACAATGCATATTCATTCCCAGTATACAGTGTTGCAACTTGCAACTTGGAAGCGCAGCCTGCATCAGTGCACTCGCTGTGACTGCTCGTTGTTACAATTACCGCTGTCGGGGGTTGATCTCTATAGGTTATTTTTTGCTTCCCCCCCTTTTTATCTTGTTTTCCATTTTCTGTTGCAAGTTCCCAACAAAAACAGAAAATATTTTCGATTTTTTGTTCGTTTTGTTGGTTGTCCCACAGGCAAAAGAGTTACTTGGAAAGTGCAATAAACTCGAAGGAATTGTGTGCAGGGCAGGGGCAACAACAATGACTGTGTGTGTTGGTCGAGTGCGCGCCCATGTATGCATTAAGGCTGCTCATGCTCAACCCTCAACCTTATTATTTTTGTTCAGAATTGAGGTTAAATTAAAAAAAAGAAACAAAAACAAAAACAAAATACGGGAAGTGCAATAACACAATGAAATGGAAAGACTACGGCTGGCGGCCAGTGTTGCCGCAATATTTCGATGGCACATGACATATTTGTAAGGAACTTAAATTCAGAGAGATCCACTGAAATGACTAAAATTAAAGCAGTGGGGATACTTCTGTGGGCCTGGTAGTTCTACACGAAATCCTTAAGAGTGTAAAGAGTAAAAGAGTGAGACAACTTGACAAACGTCACTATGTTTGACATTTCCCATGAAGAACTATTGTGCAAGAGTTTTAATTGAAGTGAAAGCATTTAAACACGCCGACAGTGCTGCCAAATTCTTTAAATGGCATATAGCTTTGCAAAACATGATTCGTAACCTTTAAATGTCAAATTAAGCATGTCAAAATTTGACATCTTTTCTATTATTAATTGGAAAATAGGTAGGTACCTTTATAAGTAACTGGCGGGCCCGACGATCTTCGTCCAGCCCAAAATAATTTGGAGCGTTCATTGTTCCACCTGAACTTGATCCAAAATAACTTTTGACAGATACGATCTCACTGATGTACTTCCCGCACAAAATGTAGGGAAAATCAATTTTCACGAACTTTCCCTCAAAAAATTCCAATTTTCTCGCCGTATAAACCTTCCTTAGGCGTAGACAGACACAAGAAAGAAAAGATAGCTCAAATCGGACGAAGTGTTCTCGAGTTATGGGCGGTCTTTCGGATAAGACGTCAAAGTTTTTCGATGACAAATACCTATAAAGTAAAAGTCACTTCGTACTTTAATGGTCGACACAAAAGTCAATCGTATTATTTCTGCGATTCTGATAGTCGTAACAAGTGGAAAGTGCCCAAACTGTAAAATTCCAACAAGAAATTTGATATTGATATTGCACTTATCATTCCGTTTATAAAACTGTCATATTTTTTACTTTGACAGTTCGATAGTCGATATACCTTTTATTTAGACATTTGTGGCAACACTGCTGTCAGCTAGTCGCGACTCACGATCGCGACGCATCGTCCGCCCCGACAACAACATCGAACACGAAACGAAGCGTCATTGTCATCGGCTGCCGCTATAGCGGTCATTGGAAGTTCATTAATCTCGCCAACGCCATGCATACACAATAACAGCGATATTGTCTTAAGAAAACAAAATACGAAAATAAAATATGCAGGCGCAGGGTTATGATGATCAGAACGAACGACAGAAACAAGGAAAATTCCCGACTATAATTTGTAATTTGTATATAAGCATTTGTGGAGGGGAGGAGGAGGAAATGCACACCATCAAAATGGAGGACGAATGTTGAACTGGAAAAATGGGTGAGATCATTTTGAAAACATGCAGCTTTATGATTTATTAAGCACTTGCTTAATTGTAGAGCGATATACCTAATTGTTCACTGAATTAGTAGACATGTTTTTGTATTGCAAGCGAATGTCAAAAACAGTTAACAAAAGCGAGAATTGGTGCTAGTGTCAAATCATAGTGCTGAAAGGGGTAGGTTCCGGGATGTCTGGTAGATATTTCACTTTTAAGGAAACAATACTTTTTTGAAAAGGCTCTTAATGTGAAGGTATAGGTATGGGTCTGGGACATAAACGTCAGCCTAACTAAGATCTGCGTAAGACGTGTTCATAAAGTCAGATTTTTGATCGAACAAACGCAGATGAATTGCAGAAGATATTTTCGTAAACGTCATAAATATCATCAGCGTCTGGCAGATTGTGCATCCACATTTTTTTGACTGCAGAAAACGCGGTAATGTAAGTTTTATTGGGATTTTTTATGTGTTTTGACAATTAAATTCAACTTTTTTTAATGGAGCAAAAAGCTACGGGGTGGAATGTGGCGAAAATCAAAATTATTGTTATTATTTTTTTTCTGATTTTTGTCTGACATTTATGAACATTTAGCGACTACTTAAAATTGTACTAAAGCAGGCCTGCACAAGTGCTGCAGAATAAGTGTGTTCATTAATGCAACAAAAAAGAAAGACGATTGTACTAGAGCAGATTTTGGTCGTTTATGAAAACACCATATTTTAATGGTCACACATTTGACAATAGATAACAAAATGGGACGCGGTTGAATCTGTCACAATATACCTAGGTAGATACCTTTCGTCGCGAATAACTATAGCTGCATTTAAATGACGTAAATCTGAACTGACAGGCCCGAAGACAATTACACACTGAAAGCACTTTAATTTAAAGTCCGATTTCCGAAGTTATTGCAGCTAATTTATGTGTCAGGTAGGTATATTGATACAATCTGACAGAAGTGATTATTATTACATTATCCACAAAACTGACGTTTACGTATGTAGGTTAGGTACCTATACCACAAACGTTTAAGTTACTTTCCACGTCAACCTTTCCCTTATCTACAAAAATCAAAATCAGTTCATGCACGAATGCCGAAGAAAACTTCGCCACAGCCCCACCTGAAACATTCAACTTCCCGTATATATTTGACATCTGTCAGTTTAAAATGTAACCCTGACATTGAAGAATAACTTTCTCGCTACAAAAAGCTGTTTACCTACTTATTTTATTATCCCCTTTCTGTTTATACCTATAATATATATAAAAACACCAGCCTGAACAATCCAAAGGGGAAGAAATGTTTTATTAATGGCTGTTTTTGTTCGTAAACTAAGAACAATGTGACGTACACTTCTTCATTTCTCCTACATACTACCAAAAAAACATTCTTTTCGAACACTTTTAATACGCACTATACGCGCATTCACCCCACACCGCCAGAGATGCCTATAGAGAACAAAAACAGAAAACTAGTGGAACAACGCAAAATAAACGAACGAGCGACGAACCGACTTAATGAAAAGAACAAACACGAAACGTAAAAATACAAAAAAAATATAAACGTAAAAGAAGAAAAGCGATAAAGTAAAAGAAGAATTGACATTGAACGAGTTCATTCACATCGTTGCTGGTCAATTACCGCACATATATTATCTCATTCGATGTTATATTATGTTATGTCTTGTGTGCGTGCTGCGTGCGTGATTAAGTGTAGATGTGTTGGATGCGTACCTATAGATGTTGTTCTTTATTTTCGTGTTGGTGGTTCACCGAAAAATTGTTATGGAACAACAAGAACAACGAAATTGCCAACACAAATATTTGTATTAGGAGTTGTGAACAGGAACTACCGCGTTGCCACTAAAATCTTTAGCAAATGTAGTAGGTACGTTAGAGAACAAAAAAGTAGAATTTTCAAACAAAATGTAGTAGTTCCTGTTTTTTTGTGTATTGAAATCAACTTTCTCTCAGCAGACGCACTACTGTGTGGAAGACAGCATAAATCGAGCATGCATACCTATACCTATGCAGATAGTTCTTCAAATATAAAGTTTCCTAAACTATTTTTTGTTTGTTTAATTCCACCCATTATTGGCCCAATTTTGTTTTTTTGAGGTCCACATTTCAAAAGAAAGATCGAGAGCCCCCAATGAACAAGCGCCATTGCTCATTTACAATTTCCAAATTTGCTTTCATACAGGGAAACTCCTTAAATAAATTTAAAATCGTCGGCTCTTCAGAAATGTAGTAGTTTGTAAAAATCCAGCAAATATGTAGCACAGTACTACGTGTGTAGGACAAGTGGTAACGCTGGAACTAGCTCAGTCGCACACACTTAATAAATGTATATACATACGTAGTACCTAGTGCGAGAGAGAACATTTTGCGAAAAGCTTTTCCCTGCCAAAATATTGTAAAAGATGATTTTTTTTATTTTTTTTAGTTTCAATCGATGGAGGTCATTGCTAGTGAACACATCCCCCATCGAGGGCAATTTGCTGACGTCTGTCAAATATTTAGTTTAACAACTTTAACCAATACTTAGTTTATACCTAATCACCTGATGGGATTAGGTTAATAATACTTAGGAACGAGAAACTTACTGTTGGAATGAACGAGATAGAGTGTACCTAATTATAATTTTGTAAACAGTCATAAAAAAAAACGAATTTTCAAGGTTAAAAACTACATCAGTATAGGAAATTTTTTATTTTTATTAAACTGTTTGTTCGTTTAATGTAATCTAAATAAGGAAGTACCTACAGTGGTTCTAATGATATCATCGTTTGTCATATTACAGAATTTTGGCGACAAGTTTTGCGGAATTTTATGACTTAGGTTTATGGACATATTAATTTGTTGACGTTTATGGGAGTGTTGAATGAAATGGTTACCAAAATTAAAGCTGTGTCTTAAATTGTTGACTTTTGTAATTAGTACCTAAAAATGACACGAAGAAAGATGATAAAAGTGAAGTATGTTTCACTCATAAGATAGTGTCAGAAAGTTTGCTTTTTGATTTTACATGATTTTGACAGTTTTAACTGACAGATGCGTAGAAGTTTGAAATATATTGCTCGTTGACAGGTGAGATGTTGGCTATGAAAGGTGCCGCCATACATGTACATACTTTCCCTTTTCGTACCCTTTGTTGAAATTGTTAAGATATGAGTTGGCTCGACCTGTCAGAAAGAAGCAAATTTGCGAAACAAAAAATTATTTTAAATCTGTCAGTGAGGCTAAAGATGTCCCATGTATATATAATAACTGAGTAAGGGGAGCTGTCAGTTTTTAGGAAAATGGTTAGGACAGAAATATTATATGTACAACAGAACGTGTCAAGTGCATTGAGTATCTATAAACAGAGAAACAGCAAACAGAAACATACCAACACTTGACAGAGAAATATTTGTGTGTGCGTCCAATAACGGAAAGGGAAAATGTAACGCCTTCTCTTAGGATTTACCGTTAAAAGATTTCCCTCATCAAGTTCTTACTTTCGGTAAATTGACGTAGGTATGTTTGTATGTACATATGGGTGCAAACCTAACCTCACTTCCTCTGCTGTCATATTTATTTATTCGCGTTTGAAACGTCTGGTACCTACTTTCGGTAAAATCCTAAATTGTCAATCACCAAATCACGAAGTCGTTTTCTTTCTCGTTTACATTCGCCTCTGTCACTCAAGAAGTTTGACATCTCCCTTTAATTTCGTTTTTGTGGTTTTATACATTCCTATAAGTAGGTACGTCTAGATGAATTATGATCATGACCACCAGAGGTAGCTGACTTTTTAACGACATAACTTTGGTAGCACACATGAAAAACAAGGAGAAAAAGAAACGCCCAAATCATTAGAACGACAAAAAAGAGTTGGTAGGTATACCTAACAAAGCTATACATAGGTAAAAGCCACAAAGAGTTCAACGACAATTTAATACATCGCACACACATCATCAAGTGGCTGAGGTGCTGGGAAATTTCATATTCAAAATTATTCATCATCTATCTATTCCACATAGGTACCTAGGTATACCTACTCCTCTATGTCGTTAAAAAAAAAAAAAAAAAAAACTGACAGCGAATAGCATAGCATGGCAGACGTCGTCTGACGATGACAACGAACCATTGAGAGAATTAGAACGGAATATACCTACATAATTTAACAGCAGTGACTATTAAATGCTTTTTTAAATTCAAATTCAAATTCAAAGGTCAATAGACAAAATCAAGGTCTCTGTCAAGTCCGTTTTTTTTTTTAGTCGGCTGCTGTTTTTGCGTCATCCTTTTTGAGACAGCCAACAAGTACCAACTACCAACATGTATTTGGCAAGGGACTACCTAACCCACCTATATAATGATGAATAATTATATGAAATGAATAACAAAGCAGACAAAAAAAAAATTACACAACAAGCATAAAATGCGGGCTCGTTTTCGCCGTCCCTTTTATATACACATACGAGTATGCACACTCTGTTGTCGGCCCTCTTGTTTTATTATAGTTTTTCGGCTGAAATAGTGGTTATCTGGGACAGGTTTTACATGTCGACACAAAGCCAAACCCAAATAGAGGTGGAAATTAACCTTGAACTTCAAAAATTCGGAGAAGCAGCATTCAACACAAACAACAAAGGGCCACGCACAAAATTGGTTTTATATTTCGTTTGCTTCTCTCCCTCTTCTTAATTATATGCGAATAACTATGTTACCAACAACATACACTTTAAACACTGACATTGACATTGACGTAGAGGACGCAAAGTGTCAACGAACCTTCTGTCAAATTAATCGCATGCGCAGTAGATTTATTATCAAATGGGTTTCTTCCATCCATGCTTCTCTCTCTTCCTAATACAAAACATTCAAGGACATTGCCAAAAGTTCAAGTGACTCTACAAGGTCTTCCCTCGAGAAAAAGCAGAGCATAATGAAACCCGACTAAACGATCGAGAACAAGGCGATCAAGATTATCATGGTGTGCTGTGCGATAAAAAGGAAGGAAACGCACACAGAAAATAAACCAAATATAGAGGTAAGGGTCTCCCTTTTCTGTTTTTTTTTTTCTTTTTTTTAGTGTGAGCGATTTTAATAAAACACGCTGCTCCGGGAATACGTTTCGTGTAAGTTGTCTCGAGACCGGATCACCCTTTGGTCTGTGGTGTGTCTTTTGCGTCGTAGAGGTAACGAATTTTCATTGAATGGGGAACAAACAAAAACTGCGCAGTAACGCCAAGGATAATCGTTGTCGTTTTAGGTTACCCGCGATTGTGTGCATATGCGCAGCGCGCACTGCTGCAGTTGGCTGCGCCTCTGTCATGATCACATTTCGAGTTCAATGTCATTGGCAAGGGATATCTTTTTCGCCTTGATTCGGTGTGTTGTCCTCATTCTTCTCTGCTTCGGTGTAGGCTACACTTCTGTGAAAATAATAGAGGCACACGTTTCCGGTTCTCGTTCGCTCAGGTAATGATCTCCTCTTTTGATCGTGATAACAAGGAACACGTGTTCAGCACAAGATAGGTATTGTGTGTAGGTAGCTGCACCCTTTTTTCTTTTCTTTCGTTCATAATTTCACATTCAATTGAAGGTAAAAAAAAAACGTCATCTACTTACCTTGCATCCCTCGCAGGAGTGTACGCCATAATGGAAACCGGAAGCTTTATCACCGCACACCCGGCATAGAACTGTCGTACCGTCAAATTCTACAAAGAGAGAGAGAAAAATTTTACTTTTTATTTCGTTTTCAATCAACAGAGAAAGTTATTAAAATAAAATAACGAAATGCGATCCCCCTGCAGCTGTCATAAGTGTGACGGAGCAACACGAGACACGACAGTCTAGCAGCTGGAATATATCAAGCACCAACCATCAGCAATGAAAGAAAGATCCAACCGCAACACAGCAGCAACACCAACAGACAAGATTCAAACGAAGAAAGTTCAAAGCAAACACCAAGAGAACAAGAATATTTCGTCTTATGTAACTTTCAACGAAAGCTAAAAGAACACGAACTTGAAATTACCAGACTATAAAAGAAAAAAAAAAAGAAAAAATAAGGAGACTCGACGCGGCAGTGGCAAATGGGAATCTTGTTCGTTGTTCCCCCCACAAGCGGAGAAATGTCAAAAGAAAGCAAGAGAGGAACAAAAAAATGTAATTCATAGGAGAAAGTCAATGCAGATGGAGTTGCTGTAGGTTGTTTATGTTCCTTTCTCTATCTGTTTCTGTGCATGTTTATTTATTTCAGTGTTTGTTGTAACTTTTGTAAACGGCTGGCGATGGAGGGTCGGCTTTTGTTAGCCTAGGTCCGATGTATGGGTGTGTGAATAATCATTTTGGGCATCAAAAAAATATATATACACTTGGAGCTTGGCAAGATCTATGACAGTTTTTCTTCTTTGTCATCGCATCGCTTGTTGTTGGCTTTTGTTGTTGTTTCATTAGGAAATTTAGGTTATTTACACATTTTGACAGATACGACTTGAGTAGATATTTTTTTTTGTGTAAATATTAGGTTGTTGAACTTTTTTTTTTCAAGAGCGAGGTTCAATTTAAATTATATTTGGTAGTCGCTTGTCAGTTGGTTGAGTGCGGGTTATCAGCGTTTGATAGTTTTATACACAGTGACAGTTGAATGGTTTTATAGAGTTCATTAAGTTCATGGTCGCGTCGTCTCAATAATTGGATGACAGCACTTGATTTAATGACACCCACTTTTGTGTGCCAGTACGGTGTTGGTGGCGGTTGTGTATTTCCACTGTCATTCGATGATAAATGGAAATATTAAAAGAAACTGACGTAAGGAAATCAGGTCCTTGAAAATAACCTCGTTTTCACAATGCACCAATAAAGTGGAGAGCAAAAATGTTTGATATAATCCTACCAAGTATATGTCTATGTCTATGTATTCCTACTCCGTTTTGACATACTGAATTGACAGTTTGTTAAGTTCATCACCTTACCAATTGAGTGGCGGAGTTCGATTCACATCGATTGAAGTAATTTGATGCCGTCCATCCGTGTTTTTTTCGTTTTGACAGTTGGGAATTCCCCTTTGTCACAACTAGCTGTCATTTCAAGTTAGAAAACCTCGCTAAAAACCACAATTAAGTGCGATAATATCATCGATTCGCACTCAATTTCATTGCCCGCTAGATGAATGGCGGCATGTCAAACTCCATATAAAAAAACTGACATTTCACAAAAAGTGCTAGACGTCTAGCGCAAATGGTGACATTTCAGTTTTTTTTATATGGAATTTGACATGGCCGTTACTCATCTAGCGCGCAGTGGAACGCGGGTATTGTCTTTTAGTTAATGCAAATAAAAAGAAAAAAAGAACTGTCAAAATCAATTCAAACGAATATGAAGAGTGCAGTCTATTTGATCGCTATAAACGACAGTTAATTACAGCCATAGATTTTCTATTCGAAGTTGGGTGCGTATTTTGCTGAAAAATCAATTTGACAAATAATGTCACGTTTTAAGTCATTCGTCCAAACTTATAAATGTGGTGACAGTAAATGTCGCTTTGTTAATTATGTACGTCGAACAGTGTACCGAGTTCCAAGTTGTCCTTGTTGTTTATTGAAGGGTTAAAAGTCGCTCAGATTTGACAGTTGGGGAAGCAGAAGATTTCCAAAAAGTGGTGGTGCCATATTTTTTGTTACAACCGTTGTTGAAAATCATACAGGTTATTATAAGCATTTCAAAAGACCAGCACAGTAAAGGGACCGCATCAAATTTTTATCAGTTGTCACCGCACATCCACATTGTGGCAATGACATTTCCTTCTCGACTTTTCCTTCCATTATGTTCCAACTGAACTACAAAATGCATTAACCGTGAATTAATGAAAACTAAAAATACGACAGAAATACCCAATGGGAAAAACCCCACTCCAACCTCAGTTTTACGGGGCCACTGACACTTGGCGTTGAGATCATTGCACCAGTAGCTAACTTCATGCGATTACAACTTGCAAACGAGATCTCGCATTTTTTGTTTTCCTCGATGCGGTAAGTTGGTGGTGCCAATGTGAAGTCCGGATCCGGAGAGAAAACGTACAAACACTCTTGCGCGGGTATGTTCGCTCACATCAATTTTGCGCGAAGAAAGGATTAAAGCATAAAACAGAAAACATGTGCAAGGGAAAGGAAAATCAAATCACTTTCTTTTCTGTTGCTGTTAGGTTAGGTTATGTTTTGCTTTAACTAATTTTCATCATCCATCGCAGTTTTGTTATTTTCGCTGTCTTAATGTTCAAGTTCAAAGCTGACGTCGCATCGTCGCGCTCCTATTATCTGGTATTCTATTTTTGAAAACAAATAACCAACGAACAGAACAAGAATAACACACTTCCAGACATACAAATAGATATGAAATATATATTTATATATTTTTTTTATCAACGAATCATATGATTGGCAAAACGTGCGTTGTTATTGTTGGACATGCCCTTGGAAAAAAGAAAAAAAAAAAAATCGCATTTCTATACCGATAGGTTCTGATTTAGACACACAAATTTAACAACAAATATTTAAACATTATTTCTTGAACTGGTGAAAGATTAAGGAAACTGTTTTTCGCAAGGTTAAGATAGATTTTAATAACGTACGAAAATAACCTCCACTTACGACCTAAACTGAAGCTCAGAACACAATGCGGAAATGCTTTGATTATTTATTCGGTCGTTTTGCGGTTCAGAGTCCTCGAAAGGTCATAGCCAGCCAGCAAGAGCGTATAGTGGTGCTGTTTCGTGATGTTCAATGCGATTTGTGTGTAGGTATGACATGAGCAAAATGTTTAAGAGAACATTGTTCGAGGTCTTTTCAGCTTGTGACTAAGTAATTTTTCTTTTCCAGTAGTGGTGATCAAGTATGATGTGTGCGTGCTTGTAGTTTTTGGGGGGTTCGCTGCGACTGTGTGGGAGGCAGCCGTTTGGACGTTTAGAATTTTGTTACTTATAGGTAGGTAATTTGCGAGAATTTTGAGTAGGTACCTATCTTTGAATATTTTTTTTTTTAAGTAGATGAGTTTTTGTTGTTGTCATGGTTTATATTTGGTTTTCTGAACGACCTTCGTGTATAAATATTTTTTGCGCTTTAGCGATGGGGAAGTGGTAATTTTTATACTTTGAAGTTTTATTATGCGATAATTTGTCTCGTCTGGAAACACACGGTGGCAGATGTTTTTTTGACAGTGACAGAGAATTGTAATTACGAATTTTGTGTAGACCGTTTGTCCTGACGGTGGGTAAAATGATTTTTCTATAGACCATTTGATGGGAACAAAGCTTCATTTCCTGATTTCAAGAGAGGTAGCTACTTCAAGTGTGAATAGGTATATGCATAACGTCAAATGAATTTAGCTGTCAATATTAATGAAATTTGCAAATAGGCAACAATGACACTTCAAACGGTTGAGTCAAGCAGACATTTCTGCGCCCATTTTATACAACAGTCAATTTGACAGCTGTTAGTTAAATTGAAAGCGATTATTGATTTTTGTGGGGAAGCGAGGATTAACAAGGATTATCGCTTGTTTGGGGGTTACCCTGACAATTTCTGTTCGGAAATTATGTCAAATTTCAGTTTGTGAATAATTGTTTGAGAGAAACAAATATGTTTATTGATTTTGTTCTAGTAAGTTGAATGTGGGTATGAAAGTTAGACAAGGACGCCACTAGCTGGGTATCTGCCGTCTCAATACGATAATGGTGTCAAAACTGTCAGTATATAGCGTCCCTATTCTCTGGGGTGACTTTTCACCCCTGAATACTCTCAATTAAATGTCCATACGGTTAATAAAAAAAAAAATATACATGAACCCTATTGACATTGATGAGCAAAAACATTGTTGCTTATACATCCATCATGATTATGTCCAAAAAAAATCATGACATTTATATCCAATTTCAATAAAATAAACCTCTCACTCCCATAAAACTAGGAATTTCCTTTTCCTTTCCTCACCAAAGGTCAATGCCATCCCTGCAAAAATTGCCCACAGACACAAAAACAATCGCACAAACCAAAATCGTTTTCACTTTTCTCATACACAATAAGAGTTTTGCAACAGCGAAAACCAGCGCCAAATCAAGTGCTACACATTTGACTTTTCCTTTCCACACAGCGAGCGCACAGCTTTCACTCGCTTGATCACCTCCTCCTATATCAACGCCGCCATCTTTCTTTTCATTCAATTGTCTGTTGCACATGCCTATTATTATTTACCATTATTGCTGCTATTCTCCATCTTCTTTGAAGCCAAAATATCACTTTCAATGCAGATTACTTCATATTCTTCCATCGCATCTCAAAAGAAATCAAAAGTAACCGTAAAACATTCAATAGGCACACAAATCGAAAAGAGCCAAGCAAACCCACCGGTCCAAAAAGACAAAAAGACATAATCAACTGAACAGTCACCCAGCTAGTCTATTGAACTTGTTAAATACGTTAAAAAAAAAAAAAACTTTTCTTTCTCCTAACCATGAAGAAAAGGAAAACGAAAAATAAAACAGCATTTTCTCTCATGAACAATGAAAATATTTTCACTTTCTATCTGGCACCGCCATCAGCAGAAGAGATATTGCAAAATACAAACGCGCGCTAGCAAAAGAAAAGAAAAGAAAAGTGTCAACCAGTGCCATCTGGCTGATGACAGTAGCAAGTGCAATGACATTTGGAAATAAGTCTGTTTGTTTAATTTTCTCGATCTCTTATCAGCGGATATATATGATAATTTCCATACGAAGATCAGACGGAACACAATGCCAAAGTTTAATGACTGCTGTGCTTAACTAACCGCGCACACTTGGAACATGCCCCCGAGAAAAATATTTAAATGCAAAAACAAACAGAATTCATTAAGGCGAATGTGCATGCGAAAAAAATAAATAAATAAAAAACATCGTCTATACAAAAAACTCGTTGTAACGGATCTCAAGTTTAATTGATTGCTCTTGAAAAAAAAAAAAAAACAACAACATTCATACACACACACGCAGGGAAATCGAAGTTGATAATAATCATTTTAATAAATGAAGGATTTGCATTCGCCTGCAATATGGCAGACTTCCGGTATCTGTGACAAAAACTCGCATCAAATAAACAAATGCACGAGGAAATGAATAATTAAAAAATGATGTGCGAGAGCATGATGGTTGACTGATGGGTGAGCTTAGTATTTTTGTTGGCTACCTTGCGCTGAATCTTCTCACTGTTTCCTACCACCAAAAACAAAACCATTAACCAGTTTGTGCGGCCATAGTTTTGAAGTAGTTTTCCAAGTGGAACTTTGTGTAGTTTAAGTGACACCCCCTTGCCAGCATGTTGTCGAAGTCGAACAAGTAAAGCAATCACCCGAAATGATTGTGCGTATAGTTTACGACCTTAGTTGAGGTTAAACATCCGAGTAATTAACATTTTTTTTTTTTTTTTTGTCGTTTCCCTATGTCCCTCTGTCAGACGCCCCGCCAACCGTATAAAATCACCTTGACCATGTTAATTACGTTGAACTGACAGCTCACAGCGCTACCATATTTGTAGACACTTTGTACATGTTTTCACGTTCATTCACTTGCCGAACAGCTCAAACGCCGATCAGTTTCAAGAGACTGTTCCCTAAATGGCTAAACTTGAACCTTTTATGTTAATTTGATAAATTTTTGCGCATTCACGCAGAAAAAAAAAAACATACACAACCGCACAAATTATGATCATACTCATACCTCAAACAATGGGTAAAGAAAGAGATGGATAAATGCGAGGCATAGAAAAAAAAAAATGCGTGCCACATTTTTGTTTTTGTTTTTTCGAGCTTTTTGCGTATTAGATTAGAAGTCAAGGCTGAATGCGAAGTTCGTTCATCTGTCAAAAAGCATATGTCTTGTGTTAGACTATTTGTTTGTTTTTTTTTTTTTAGAAATAGATTTTTTTTGTCTCATAGTGTTGTTTTCAAGGACTCTGGTTAGCGTTAATTTTTTGCCGGAAATCGAACAAAGGTATGGTATACATGTAAAACCAGACGCAACTAACTACTGACAAGTTTTACCGTCTAAATAGTAGTTCACGCGATGACCTGTTCGATTTGTTTGAACGCAATTGGCAGTGATCTTGATTGGAAAATGATGTCACTTGACAGGTAACTGGCATCATGTCATTGAAACTGTTTTTGTTTTGTAGAACTAGACGAGAAGCAGTTCAGTGACTCATTTCCATTCGAAAATAAGTGTTTAGCAAAGTGAGCTGCGAAATAGGCTCAATCGAAATTGCGTCGAAAGGTTACTTCCCTGACTGAAGCTTAGAGGCACTTGAACTGTCGGTTCAAGGACTGTTGCTCGAAAGTCTGATTCGATTTTAATGGGGGGAAATAGTGAAATATTATTATCATGCGTATTTCATGTGAATATTGATGATTTTTAAAGTCAAAGTTGAACTTTTTTACAAACTTGTATTGAGTTATGTATGTTACATCAGGTGTCTGTCTGACAGGTGAATGTGTAATGATCACTTGGCAATAGTTATGGCATGTTTCAGGGACATTAGACGAGGAAACGATGGTAAGGTTTGTTACAAGTCTGTTACATATTTTTAACAGGCTGCAAGGAAATAAGGCCCCAATGAAATAAGGCCCCAAATTTGGGGTTTATTTCATAATGAAATTAAAAATAAAAAAAAATACCTTTTTACTAGATTTTAATTAAATATTGTTGATATTAGATAAACTCAACCTCGCAGCCACCCCTTAATTTAACAGTAAACCCAAGCAGGGGGGTTGCAGGGTGGTTGCCCACCCAACTGATGGTCTAAGTGAAGCTGTGGCAACGGCCATAAGAGCACCCATTTACCTGCCCACCTGCTTTTTCAAAATTTCGACAGAATGTCGCATCAAATGCTATACCATGGTAATGGAATTTATTTAGGTAACAAGGCGTCTCTCCCTCTTTTGTTTAACAATACAATACATACGAGAAAAAGTAACAGCAATGTAAACCTTATGTTAAGTGCATTGCGTTTTTTTTTCAATACCGCTTCGGCCCTAATTTAGTGGCAGCACATTTACAGGGGCTGTGTTCCAAAATAACACTTTAAAAAAAACAGTCACCGAAACATTTTTTTTTTAAATATCGGATAGATTCCCAATACTTTCTAGATAAGTTCAAAGACTTTTAAATTTTTTCCAGAACCCTCTTCTGTCTGTCTTGTTTTCAATACAATACAGCGATGGACATTCACAGTGCTATATGTTCATTGTTCACATATGTTCCACGTTCGTATACTTTAAGACGCTGTAGACTCGACTAAGCTCATTTTGTGAAGTGCAACAGCGCGATGTTCTGTAACCTATAGTAAGACACCTTATGGCACAGGTAATAGGTCACACCCATTTGTGAAGTCACTTGACAAAATGGGCCAAATCGAGCCTGCAGTCTTAAAGTTTCTAAGACCGCCCATAACTCGAGAACGGATCCTCCGATTTGAGACATTTTTTTTAGTTGTCTTTCTCTGATACTAATAATCGTTTTTAGGGTCCAGGCTAAATTTTTCGAACTTAAAATGGCGAAATTTTCTAAGGCCCTTTGTCAACAGCTAAAGAAGGTTTATACGGGGAGAAAATTGGAAAATTCTAAAATGAATTTGGAAAATTCGAAAAAAATAATTGTCCATACATTTTGTACAGGGATTTTGTTTATAAATTTGATTGCAATATACAGTGAGATTGTATTTGTCAAAAAATTCTAAATGAATTTAATTATTTAGTAGATTTTCTTTATGGAAACAATTTTTTTTAGCAAGTCTAAATCTCAAGATCGGCCAAGTCGAGAGGGAACGCACCTAGTATAAATATATAATAAGTATACTTAAATTTTAGGTCCCCTTGACAAAGTTTTTGGAGGGCTAAAAAGCTCGATGGGGCGTTCAGTTCAACTGGAATAAAAAGAGCGCCTATACACTTTTTTAGAAATGGTGAGATTCTATAAGGCGAAAACGTTAAAAACGTTTTCGTGAGCACGAATGAGGTGAATCGTTCGTGCACATGAAAATGTGAACTCTTCGCCTTACAGAATGCCCCGACCCTGATTTTTTTTACAGATTTTGTAATACTAAGAAAGTCCTATAAAGGCTAAAAAGGGGGTTCTTGAACCACTCTTAGCCAGTTTTGTCGAACTTTTGGATGTCTTTAAAGCCATTGTGCAGGGGTTCGTTATAATTTAATTTAATCTTCGCAGAACTCAGTTTTTGTATAGCGAGTTAAAGCAGTACAATGTCCAAGACTGGGGCCGAATTACCGCATCCGTGAGCGAGCCATACGTCACTGAATTTTGTCGATTTTATACAAGCAAAACAATAATAAATTCAGTCACGAATTACTCGATCACGGATTCTGCAATTCAACCCCTGACTTGGTTTTGGAGCCATCTGATAAAATGTGGTAAAAACTGCTTTGAAATCAGAATCGGCGAAATGGCTTACGAATACCAGAAAAGCATATAGCTTAGCCTGGTTTTCACTTGAGTTTTTGTCCTACAGCGGCTTTAAAATTCTTCATTAAATATTTGAATTGTTTAGAAAGCGATTTTCAGGAGACTGATATTTCGATTAAAACTGCGAGCACATCTTTAACGAGTGAAATTTCGTACCTAAAGCAAATCGGAAATTTCTAATAAGACTAGCATCAGTTTAAGTTAAAAACACCAATGGACACACCTTTTTTTTACATTTTTGATCAACAGTTCGAATTTTTTATTCTACCAATACGAATACTGAAACACAGCTTTTTCTGCAATTAGCTTAAGTTAGCTGATTTTCTGAAATCAATTGCAATGTCACATCGTAAAAAAAGAGCACGTCTGACGCAGTCGTGAAGTTCTTTCAGATTGACATTGCAGACTTGTCAAAATTTGTAAAAGGCAAGTAGGTACTTAAAAAACAGCCGAAAATGGCAGCGAAATTAAAAAAAAAAATATCGATACGGCGAAACCTTTTGTGCAAAATATGTGAAATGTCAAAATAATATTCCGATAGAGCTCCTTAAAACATAAACGACTTTTCTGACAACAAAATCGGCTAAAAATTTGTTTGAACAGAAAAATTTATTGTTAGTGTTGTTAGTGTGTTGGACTACTAAGCGAGGTGTCGAGGTTCGAATCCCGCAAAAAACCCAAATTCCAACTTAGGGTTTTTTTCCGCTACACCACCTGACAGAATCGACTAAAATTGGGGAAAAAAGTCAGATTTTGGAAGTCAAAATTTATGACAAGGGTTGTAAATTTGTACAAGACTTTTACTGTACAATTGTAGCCGGAACTTTATCTATTTGTCAACATTTATGACAACTTCTTGTTATAAAAATTAGCCTATCGCTATTCGGCCATCATTCAAGGAACAGCTACCTACCAAAATTTCAATTTTTTTAAACTTTCTTTTATTCTTGAAGTTGGGGTTGGTAGCTCTGCTGGCGGCAAACTATACCATTTTCGAACATCATCCTTTACGATTGTGACAATGGAGACCCAACTTATTTCTAAAAACATATATTTTTGGTGAAAATATTACGTCGCGTGTCGGTACCATTTCGAGACATGACAACACGAGCGAATGGTTAATTCGAAAATATGAATGTTCATACCGATATTCAGCTCTGGTTCGCCCTTAACTGAGCTGGCCACTGTTGTATCCATTACGGGGTAACTCCTAATGTATTCCGGCGTCTGGGGTCTGGAGTCCAACTGTTGCTGCTGCTGCTGTTGTTTTTGGTGATGATGAAGCTGCTGCTGCTGTTGTTGATTTTGGTTTGGATGATGATGCGCCACATTATTAACGCGACAACCACTGTAATTGTTACTGTTGTTCATAGGATTGTCCTGATAGGGATAATTTACACAGCTGACTACGCCATTACCGTTTAAACCATTCATATCACTCGTGCTAACGATATTCGCACTCGTTGCACTGTTACCTATTGAACAACTACTCGAATCAATACCACCACTACCATTGTCGTTCACGATTTGATGGTGATTTTGTGGATGATTCTGTTGTTGTTGTTGGTGGTGATTCTGATTATTATTAGTACCGCACATCAAAGGAGCCGCCGAACTATTGCAAGTTTTATTTACATAAATCACGTTCGAGTGCGGCACCTTGCGAGCGATCACTGTCGTCGTCGTTGTCGACGGGGCTGTATTGTCAAGCTGTGACACCGGCTCAATATTGTATCTACGATAGTCCTGCGATTGCGATTGCGATTGCACTACCGAGTATGTAAACTGATTGCGAACGACAATTGCGGTATCAGGATCCGACTTGATACTGTTCTGCGATTTAGCATTTTCATAGTAAGTCGGCACACTGGTATTTGATGGTTCCGGCTTGATACTATTCTGCAACTTGGCATTTTGATAGTATGTCGATACACTGGTATTTGGTGGCAGTTTTAGGGCATTTTCCAAATGAGAACGCACTATGATCGGTTGCTGTGTTAAGCACGGGGACGTAGACGACGATGATGCTGGTGCCGTTGAGGCAGCGAATCCTTGCTGCTGATTGTTGGTATCCGATGGAAATGGTAGGCAAATCACTGAAGTGCCACTATTACTACTATTGTTATACACTTGACCACTGCTGCTTGATGTTGGACAGTCTGAGCTGTCGGCTGACATAAGCATTTTCATTTTGATTTCTAAATCTATTGATTTATTGTAAATATATAGATCTATATTTTCTTTTGACAAGCAAATTCTCTCACATGTCACACACGACACCGGGTTAACATTCACAAAGGCGACAACGAACGCACTGAGGCGAAGAAATTAGATATTCCTTCTCCATACGCACCCGACAAATTCTTTTCTAACGAATACGAGTTGAAATAGGAAAAAAAAAACAAAAAAAAAAAAAAAAACGCTTCAAAATCCGATAAGAAAAATATCCTCAAAAAAGAAACGAACAATCTCGCTGTGTGCTGCAGAGCTACGAAACAAAACGATCTTCTCGAATCGAGGCGAACTTTGTCAATGAAAGGAAAATCGCTGGATCTGGTCCCATTGGCAGAACTCAAACAGTCAGGCCTGCCTCAAACTCCACTCTCTCAGCGCTGTACACGCATACTGGTTTAGTTGCACGCACACCATCACCGCACTCACACTTTGATGTGCATTTCATATCTTTGAGATAGAAAAAAGTTATTTGATCGAGCAATGGGCTCGCCGCACAGAGGCACAGGGAGATCAAGAGCGAGAGAGTGAAATAAAATTAAATAACAGGTACTTTTACTTTAGGTTCAGGCCGCGCCGACACCACTACATAGACTAGCAGATACGAGCTCTCTGCCCGTGGTGTGAATGTGAAGTGTGATATGAAATAACATTGAATTCGCTCGCTCGCAGTCTGCTCTGAAGTCTGAATAGGTATCTGGTTGGTGGTGGAGCTGGAATGGAATGGGGAGTATGATGACGCGACGTTTGATTTTCGCGCGGTCTGGCGCTCTTTTCCTTTCGACTGGCACTGCTGAAGTGCTGAACGCTGAAGCTGAAGCGGTGTCGATTCGTTTGGTGGTAGCTGGCAGACTACGACAATGCGATGTGGAGGACGACGATCAACGTCGATGGTATTGCTGAGAGCAAACGAGCGCGGCCAACGAACGTTGATCGTGCCCTTGTAAATAAAATTATATCATCGATTTCATGCAATGATTTCGATGGGATGCGACTGTATTGGTCTTCGAATGTTGTGATTGTATGCGAGTGCGAGATCGTAATTTGTTTTCATTGAATATGGATGTGGTTGTTGAATGTTGAATGTTGAGATATCATCACAGCAGCAGTTCCACACAAACGACAGCATGCAAAGTGAAAACTTTCAATCTTGGGGTGCGTTTAATATCGGTGGTGGGTGAGAGTGTTGCCAGGTTGGAGCGAACGAAAGAGAAAGACGCGGCACTTTTACTTTTTTTTTTCGCAGACGAAAAAGGTTTTTAGGTAGTTTGCTTTTTTTTCTGTATATATTTTATTTCTCTTGGGCGGACAAACAAAAGTCCGCCAACAACTCATGACAGCTGTCAATTATCGAATCCTTACTGCGCCGTACTAATAACAAATATTAGTCTCGACTTTAAATTTACGGAAGCTCACAATTGTAAAAATTGTATGGAAAATAAAAATATAGCCACTGTGAACTACTCGAATTTAAAGTCGTAAATAAAAATGTTTATTGAATAGGCCCACTGCGAATATATATTCTGCATTGAAGATCAATCGAATTCTTTAAATTTTAAACACGAAACAAGCGCAAATTCCGTCAACAATTGCTCTTTCACGAATGACAAGGTTCGGTCCCGCTTTCCATACATTTTTTGAGATGTTTAAAGACTGGGGTCAGATTCTATAAGGAACGTTTTCGTGCGCACGAATGTTTTGCTCTAAAATGCAGAAGTAAATCATTCGTGAGCACGAAAACGTTTAAGCGTTTCGCCTTTCAGAATGTCGACCATGATCTTGTTCTTCAAAAAGCCAATAAGACGTCCGAATAAATTCGTAGAACTTATTCAACATAATAATCTAAATAAAAATGCCCAATAAACTGGCAATGCCGCATGCGAACTACACCCAAGGTGCAGAGTTTGTATAGTCATCCTTTAGGGGCCAAATGGCCCCTTTTTGACCCTCAGGACCATTGGCCCCCATTTTTTGAAAAATTATCAAAATGGGTCCGTTTTCAGTTTAAGTAAGATTTTGTTCTTTATTGATCGAAAGAGAATTTGTTTTTTTTTGCTATGCCTATTTAGGACTTTTCACATGAGAGCGAATTGCGGACAAACTAATTTAACTGTATTTATGAATTGAAAATTGCTATTTGTTCTATCACAAAACAATTTTATTTAATTTTTCTAACATTTAATAAAAAAAAACATGGATCTCAATTGATTTAAATAGCTTAATTAACAATTAAAGCAATTTTCCCATAAATTGAAAATTCTTGCCGCGAACTGTCACACTTGATTCACAATCCACACAAAACAGTCGCGATCCACAAACCCACGAATGAAAAATTCGCTCGAACTTAACCATTAAAAATGAAACTGACACGCGGATAGGTATCTGCGACCATAAAAAGTTTTCATGTGAATGAAGTGTCAGAAACTACGAATATTCGCTTGTTCGCAGTTCGCAATTCGCTCTCATGTGGATAGGTAGTTCTTTAGTATTTTATGTCGAGGCCCCTTTGAGTCCCCTTTTTTACAATTTTCAGCGGCAACGCTGCCACGGAGTTGTATTTTTTTTTTTCTTATGAAAAAGCTTCGCCCACCCACAACCACATTGTGGTATAAGTGAGCAAACGCGTATTCGCTTTGCCAAAAATTATCGCCACCAAGTGCGAATAATATTTTCCTAGTCAATTTCGGATATCTGTATGTGGCACGTGTCAGAGTGCTCAAGGATGCACAAGCGCGAACATTAGTCACTCACTCGTAGTCGTAGTCATGAAGCGCCAACAGCCAACACTCCTACACTCATATAGTCAGCTGTCTTTGCTACCCCAAAAAAAAAAGAAAAAATCGCCAACTCTTTGGCTCTCATTAAAGTGGGTGAGTGTGTTAGCAAGCGCTTATCTTTCCGCTTGTCGGTCGTCGCGAAACAATAAACAAAAGTCTGATTAAGCCTGATTACACAGTGCCGCCCTATTGTGCGTGAGTATATTGCGACCTTCATGACAACGACGAGTTCAGGGTTGTTCTTTCCGCAACGACTATATGAGTCCGTTTCTCTCTCTATATATAAAAGGCACGAGTGTGAAAAGAACACAAAAAAAAAACTGGTCCGCGTAGATATTAATTTTGGATACTATATGTTTCTGGTACAACACCAGAGTGTGCTGAGCTAATCGCTGTAATAGATAGAAGTATCGCACAATTACGCAGAGAATTATTTTCAGGCTTTCGCTATATATATACGAGTACATTTTGACTTTGTATCTAAAGCGGAAGCGATCTGGGGAGTATTATCGCGCCGAGGAAAAATCGCTGCGTGTCGTTCAACTTTACTTTGGAATTTTGAGGGTTAACTGGAGAATACTCGTATACATATCAGCAGCTAGCTGATGTATGTATTGTATGTGGAATATTGAGTAAAAGGAGGTGATATATCCGAGTATCTGACTAATCAGAGGCAACATGAATTGACTGTGGCAGAAAATCAAAAAAAAAAAATTCTGATAATTGTTTATCAAGGAGAAAGTTTATGACTTTTTAAAGGACAACAATGGCCAGGCGAACGCCAAGTGTTGAATTGATTTGATAATAATTTTGCGCGAAGGCAAATTTTGCACACGCTTTGGGCGGGAAAGGCTTAATATTTTGTGATAGCAGGGATTTATTCAGCTTGCTTATTTGCTGGCCAAGGCTAGAAGATTATACAAATGGAATTGGGGAAAACTCGTGGGGCACATGGCAACACTCAGCAGATATAAGTTTCGTCCTTCAAAGATATAAACATGGGAGGTTGTAGGAAGTTTCGCGTGTGTTCTTAGAACGATTGGAAAACTAAAAAAAAACTGACGAAAGCAATACTACAGATCATCAGTGGGTGGTCACCGACCCGCACTATGTACAAAATTTGGTTGCGACCTTTAATTTAATTATCAACGAATTGCAATTAACATCTTCTTCGCGGAACATTCTTTTTTTTTTTTAATTGCAGTAATTAAATGAATAAGTGCGCCTCACTTGAGAAATTTTAGGTCTTTGACTCAGACACAATTTTTGTACAATGATTTGACGTTTAATTTTGAAAATATGCGTCCATCTCTCCAGCTTTAACTAAGGTTGCCTGAATATGGTTCTTCTTCAATAATCTTTTAAAAAGGTCTAGTAAGAACTAAATTCTTAAAATGATTTAAAGTGATTAAACAAAAATTTAAAAAAAAAATCTTTTTTTAATCGAATGTTCTAGGAATCTGCAAAAATGTTGTATTTTTTTATGTAAGTGCATGATTATTCTGCTCAAACTCAAGAAAGATTCACCGAAATTGGACAAAATTTGTCGAAAACAGACTAAATAAAAGGTCAAAGAGTACTCAAAGCTTTAATAAAAAAAATAAGATCCGCCATTTTTAATTCCTTATTACCAATAACGAAGTCCAAATTCACAGGCTAAATTACTAATCAGTTACTACTTGATATTCGTAAAGCTTGGCCTCTAAAGGTAGATTTTCCAAACTTTGGTTGTAATAGTCCCCCCTTTGGCGGCCATTTTGGATCAACCATTTTTGATAATGCAAATTTTGGTTATGCATTCAGGTCTTGGTGGTGATTCAACCTTTTGAATAGACTTAAATCGACTTACAAACTTTTACAACTTTCTTAAGTCTTAATTTTAAATTTTGATCAAACCTGTCCAATTTTGGCGACATGTCATTTAATAAATCTAATATTTATTAATTTTTGGCAATAGATTTCAGTCAGTGGTGGATGTTCAATCTAGCCATTTTATTCATAAGTCTAAAGGCAACTAACAATCGTTTAGAGACTTTTAAAGGGAGAATTTCGAATTTTTGAACAATTTTGCCCTATTCTGACAGGCTATGGTATATGTCGCTTCTGACATAGGCAACTTTCCAATTTAATTGAGTCTATGGTGGCAATTGAACCTTTCTAAAATGAAGTCACCACCAGTGGGCCTAAATTTCAAATTTTTATAGTACATTTCCACGCAACGAACATTTTTGAGCTGGGATCTTGCACTATATTGACAGTAAATTCAAGTTCACGATGGTGATTGAAGCTAGTAGGTTTAAACTCAATTCACAATCGTCCAAAGTCTTTTATAGTCAGAATTTTGGTCAAAGTTTTTTGACGCGTTTTTTACGGGTTTTTTCACGCGTTTTTTAAGCGTTTTATATGCGTTTTTTTGACGCACTTTTTCACACGTTGTTTGACGCGTTTTTTCACGTACTTTTTGTATTTTGAACTTGGAATTTTTGTCAATTGGATAGGCTAAGTTCAGAAAACGTTGGGATGAACCAGTGTTAGTCCATACGTTAAACAAAACCGTAAAAATGTTCTTTTGCTTTTTTCGACCACTTGAACTTGTTGGTTGAAATCAATCCTGGTCTGAAAATCTTGCTTTTGAATTACAGTCGAACCTGCCTCAGCGGGACCTGGTTAAGTGGAATAGCTCTATTAGTGGGCCTAATTCTGGCGCACTTTCGTTTTTCTTAAAAACAACTCTGTAAGTGAATTTTTTTCTATTTGGGCGCCTTTTTCTGACAATCCTTTCATTTTGCATGAAATAGAACGGTAGCCAGGCAGTGGAATTGGACTTGAATGGTAGTGATTTGTACGACCTTTCTTGGATCAGGCGTCTACTTTAAACGGTCAGCCTGAGATAGACAAATAAGTGTCTTTCAAGCTAAGATTTATAGGGTTAGAAGTTTGGACCTACTCAATGCTGCCTAGAGGTGGACACTGTACTTATTCTGTAAGAGAGCATTGATTTTAAACGCACATAAGTCTGTTTAGTGAATAGTGAAGGTGACGTCTTCGGCTTATGCAGAATTGTTGTCCGATGACCGAGTCTTTTAAGTACAAAAAAGCCTGCGTTATTAATCCTCCTAGCTCCGAAGCCAAGCGGCGCAATGGTATTCTAAGTGGAGTTCTCAAGTCTTTCGACATAAGATTTAGCTCATTTTAAGCTCCCAGTGTCGAAATTTTCTATCTTAAATGAGCTACGTGGATCTAACCTTCAATTCAATTCCGACATCAGCGAGGATTTCCGTCAAAAACTGTTTCAATTGTTGTAGGTAAACAAAATGCAACGAACAATCTGGAAAGCTCCAGTATCAAGCGGTGCACAAGCAACGCATCCTCGCCAAACCAAATGAAAACGTCACCGTGGCATCGGTCGTGATTATCATCGCGCCGTGTCGACAAATCAAACGAGCAAACAAAACGTACAAAACCATTTTTGCGGGGCAACACTTGACTGTTGTGTATATTTTCTTTCATGGTTGTTTACCCCGCTCGATGGCAATGAACCAGAGAACCATTGACCAGCTACAATAGCGCGCAACAACTCAACTCTACTCCTCGTTTGTATGATGATACTACTACTGCTGCAGAGAGAAGTGGGCGCGCTGCAATGGAAGGGCTGCTCGCCGTCGTCATCATCATCGTTATCGACGACTACTACTAACTATACGCGTATGACTGGCTACGGCTACGAGTATACGGCGTCCTCCACTCGTGTAGTATATCAAGAGAGAGAGTTGAAGACCAAGAGTGCATTGATCCACTGCAACTTTTCCAGCTGCTTTGCCTGCCATTCGTCGCCGCGCCGCAGCGTACCGAACACTCTGCTGCTATTGCATGCGTTTGTATTATGTAGCGTTCGTTGGTGCCCTCCGCTGCGCCGCCTTGTCCTTATCAGTGGTGCATGGCATGGCAAATGGCATCCTCCAAAGGCAATCTGCTGCACACAGATGTGCGCCACGAAAGTAAGTGCAATGAACGAGCGGCATTGCAATGCAATTTCTTCTGCTCTGCCCGTGTGCTCCCCGCCTCCGGGAGCTGAGCTTTCTGTTTTCCCATCCTCCTCCTCGTGCGCCTCTTCTTTGTATCTCTTCGTTGCACGTTTTCGCCTCGCTTGTAATATCAGTACCAAATTGTTGTAATGGGTCTTTTCTCGCTATAGATACTCGGATAGGTTTGTATATTGTATCTAAGCGAAGAGAAATGCAATATAGATTGTGGGTCTATGTGCAATGTGTGTTGCCATTGCTCACTGGATGTCATAGACCCATGATCGCCGTCGTCATCAACTCGAACAACAACAATGACGACGACGACGACGATCGGCAGCGCTGCAACTACTCGTTGTACAGCGGTTATAACGACTATATACGGTGGCGGCCGGCGGGTGAGTTGACTGACACCGATCGTCCTCTATGTTTTGTTGGTCGTTGGCTCTATCTAGCATTGGTATGCTAGTATCTAAGCACAGCAGCCAACCTAAGATACTTGCACTGGTTGGATTGGATTGCGCTGGTGCGGCATGTAGGCACAATGTGCAGTGAAATGAAGGCGAAAACACAACTGAAAATTCGTTAACCTCTCGCTGGTGTATGCATATAAGTAGTTGAGAGCGAGCTATTCAATGGCGCTCGGTAATGGGCTGATCGATTTGATATTGCCGTTGGTCAGGTTTATTTATTTTTAGCTTTTAGCTTCCGAAATTTAAACTGCTGTCCATTTCTTTTGTCAAAATCAAAATCAAAGTTAGTAGTTCAGGTAGAGGCCCACCCATTCCTCTGGCTCCTTCGATTGTTCGGGGTATAGGTAGGTACGTAAAAGGGGAACAAACTCCACTCGAGTGGTGTGAATGACATTTCATTTTCATTTATGTAGATAGAATGGAGTTTCTTTTATTATTCACGTTTTTTTTTTCTTACCTCTCTTTTTATTATTTTAGTTTTTATTTTATTATTTTTATTTTTCGTGTCTCTTTCTCTCGCTCTTTGTCCCTCAGCGGTGATGGGTTTCTTTAGATTCCTCGGAGTGTGTGAGTGAATGTTTTTTTTTTTTTTTTGCCTTTTTTTTTAAGAAAAAGTCATTACCACCACAATGCGGATATAGAGGTCTTCCAAGTTCCAACTCCCAAGCAGAGTCCGATGATGACCATGACCAGATGACCCCTGTTTTTCTTTTGTAAATTTTGTGGTATAAATTTGTTGTTAAAAGGCATTCTCCTTTCTCTATTTTTGTTCCCCTCCCCACCTTAGTCGAATGGTTTATTCCAGTTTAAAAATAAAGAAAGACACAATAAAAAGGAAAAGAAAAATCTAAAAAATAAAATACCTCACTTAAGAGGTCAGTAAACTAATTTGAATCAATGTTATGACATTGAACGTGAAATTAAGTGATTCATTGTAGGTTTACATTAAATGTCGCTGTTGGTTTATTTATTTTTTTTTTTTTGAGAAAAATTCCTCTCAGATTTTCAAAATGTGTAAAGCTAAATAGAGGGGGAGATACCGACGTGGATGTTAATGAAATTTGTTTTCTGGTATTTGGATATTTGGATAGGTGGGGAGGCAACCGAAGGTATAATGTATTCTTGGTGACTTTTGTATGATTCTAAATATAGGTAACAGGCGCCACGATGGAAAAGTGGAGCAAAATTGGGCGAACATTCTAAACAACGCCACCTCTTGAGCAGAACTATAAAGAGACAAGAGACCGATGGAACAGCGAGTAGGATTGTATTCTTTGAAAGCGGACCTAAAGGTGGTTTGGCTGGACAAGGGAAGGGTCTACATGGACCTAATTTCACTTGTTTTGCATGACATTTTATGAATTTTAGGGGGACGAATCGACTTAAGTGTCTGGGTACGGTTTATGGCAGACCCCTTTCTGTCAGTTGGTCTGCCATATCAATTCTTTGCCCAGAAATTACGTTATGCGAGGTCTTTGTAATATTTGGAAAGGGTAACTGTGTAGCAACTGTCGATTATGCTCTTTCGACCACCCTGTGGTAGCCAAGAATGCTATGGAACTTTCCAGTTACCAGTTACTTAACTCAATAGCACAAGTACAAACTGAGTGTTGTTAAAAATGAGTCGCCCTTAAGAAGGAGGACGCTGCAATACTCACGAATTTACTAGCCATCCCATGCAAACTCTGTAGCCTAAGAGAAAGGGAAGATGTATTTCTTTTCATTGCGAAATGTCCTTTTCTAAATGAGTTACGAAGGATGCACTTTGCGGAGAATTTACTAACGATGGAGGATACGTTGTGCATCTTGAATGGAAACAGTGGATGGAATGTCCTATAAAAAAATATGCTGTAAATGCATTACGATATAGAAGACGTATAATTTAAGGCGACTTTTGATACCTACTTCATAACATTTTTGAATTTATTTCTACGGGTCTTTTATTCACGATTTTTGCCAGTATTCCGCCACTAGAAAAACTGAAGTGCGGCGATGTGTGCCGCCACACACCAAACTCAAACTTTATTTCCAGAAATTATACAAACTTTATTTCTAACTGATTAAATAAGCTTATAACGAAAAACTAATGACAAGTCGACATAATAGGGCCTCTCGCACCCAGAGATAAATTTGGTCACAAAAAGAAAAGCGCCCTATACGCGCTAATAGCATATTATGCCATTAACTCCACTTAAAGGTGGAAACATCGTATGGGTGGAAATGCAACTGAACATTACTTGTATAACAATATTTATAAATAAAAATTGAGCCTTAAAATTGTGTTCGTTTGTCGCCGATTCACGCCTCAACACATTTACCGATTTTAACAAAACTTTCATAAGTCTTTGGTATTAGTCTATGTATGGTTTTTGTGAAGTTTGGTTGAAATCGGAAAACTTATGTGTGTATTATGCGTGCGTGAAAAAAAAAAACATGAATTTGAGTAAATTTTGGGTTTTTCCGGTGGCGCTGTTGTCGATCTCCTACACCACTCAACCGATTTCAATGACATTTTATGGCTGTGAATTTTGGACCAGAAAGGTGGCGCTGTTCCAACATTACAGTGGAACTTCCATAAGTCGAACTCTCAAAATGTAAGAAAATAAATTCGAGGTGCGATTAAGAGAAATAAAAACAAAAACTTGATTTTTTTTTATTTTATTATAAGGATACATATTTCAAAGAGAGAAAAAGTTTTTTTAAATAAAAGAAGCCTTAAAAAAAGTTAACAAAGTTATCCATAAAACTTTGAGTTGTGGACAAATTCGAGTTATGGAAGTTCGACTGTATTGGAAAATCTGCACGATCTCCAAAAAGTTGTCGATGGCCAAATAGTATTGTGACCTACTTTTGTCTTCGAAAGGAGGTTTGAAGGGAATCATGCATTACGGCTACAGCAGAACCGTTCTCTTTAAAAACGTCAGGCCGATGATTCATATACTTGGCAGTCTTTCTTTTCAATTGAAGAGGTAGGACGAAGTTCCCCAGAACTTTGTTTCACTCCTTTGCCGAATATTTTGATTGTATACACATTCACTGAGTCGGAAGAATGACCCTTGACCGATCACTGCAAGTTTGCGACTCAGGAGAAACATTACGCCTGCCCCAATCTAACTAGACCATCTACGACTACTTAGATCTTCAGGGCGCCCCTTTTAAAAAAGGCAAATATGCCATCCTGAATTATGAATCTCCGTGTTAAATAGGCTTAAACATATAACTTGCGGGTGATTTCAATTCAAGGGGTTTATGCTTTAAATTTCCGCTTGAATTCGAACACTTTACTTATAGGTACAAAAGCTCCAATACCCAAAGAAGTTCAAACCTTTGTTTTTCGGTTTTTTAAGAGAATGATGGTAAAATGATAATAGAGGACACCAATATCATGAGCTTTCATAAAACGAGAGTATTGTGCGAAAAGCTAAAAACCAGCACTTTATACTGCGATAAGTAGCTAAGTAGCACTAGGTCTAAGTATGCCCTAAGCCTGGCTGTCTCCAGACTGTCATTTGAATAAGCTCTCTGTTAATTCGAAGCGAGGCAAAACATCCAATAAGCAAGTATCGACTCGTTATTTAGACCGTGTTTCGAGGTTCGAATCCCGCGAAAACCCAAATTCCAACTTAGGGTTTCTTCGACTGCGCCACCTCTTGCGAACGTCTGACAAACATCCGAGAGTATAACTGTCTCGAAAGAGCTTCTCAATTGGCCGTTTGGAGTCGGCATAAAATTGTAGATCCCTTCCATTCGTTTCAAACTTGAAAAACTCACACAAAACGAATGGTTGTAAGAAGCTAGGCCTAGGTTTGAGAGACGAAAAGAGACCGACCGACAATGGTGGTCTGATTCGAATATCTCTCGAATCTATATACCTTACTTTACTAGACCGTGTGTCTTTATGCGATCAATCTGGGCTCCCAGATACGAGTATGTAGGTACCAGGTTGGAGGGGGCTATATGGCAGCTTTCTAAGTAAACTTCTCTGAAGTAATTTTGCAAGCTACGTACATGTAAGGGTCATACAAAACTTCTACAATGATATGATAGGCATTTGAGTAGAAAGTGGGCTTTCTCGATCTCTAAATGGCAGTTTCCTATGGCAGTTTTTTTAACGAGGTTCCAACAGGTCCGATATAAACTTCTACGATGCTATAATACAACAAGCCTTTCTAGAAGCTATGACAGCTTTCGATGTGATCTGTCTGAAGAGGTTTCAACGCGATATTCAGGCACTGCGGAGGCACTGCGAACTTTTTACGAAGTCCTAACTGCTGGTAGGTAGCTGGTAGCTGGTATGACGTGATCTCATCGGAGAGCAACTCTAAAGAGGTTCTTTCAGCTCTGTATATGATGTGCCCACGACTTGCTAAAGGCTGTGACAGCTCCCCATTTCTGTTCACTACATCTACATCAAGATCCTAAAAGGTCTGTATATGGCTACAATAGCTAATCATGGGTTTACTGAAATATTATTGACCCGCACAAGTTGCTCTTGCTTGTAATTTTAGTTAGTAATACTTCTTATCTAGTTTTTCAAAACATCAGTTTCGTCATCAGCACAGTTCGACAAAAGTTTAGCTGCAATACAAAAGATTTCAGAGGTTCAGAGACGGCTTGATTTTTATTGGGCCCAAAGTCTCTTATTTTAAGCATTTTAAAAATAAAATAAAATAAAAAAACCATCGACCCATCGTACATACTAAAAATAACCGAGTTATTTTGAAGCTTCAATTCCAATTCCAACAAAGTTACAATTTAATAACATCTGGCCGAAAGAGTTTTAATCTTCCTGCTCTACAAAAAAACAAAAAAAAAAAAAAATTAAACTTCCACTTCCATCAAGGAGACCAAAGGCAAAGGTCAATGGCAACGTAAATATTTATCTTATCATTTATTAACAGGAACCAATTTCATCTTTATATAGATGTAGCACGTATGAATGTGCATTTTGCTTCTTTTATTTTTGGTAAAAATAACTCTCACTTCACGGTAGTAGTGTGTGGCAACAACAGTGACGATCATGACTGAGGAGTGGAGTTTACTAACCTTCATGTGAGCTGATCTGAACTGCACCGCATCGTTCAATCACCTTAGGCGCTCGCTCACCTGTGCATGTTGACGGTGCGGCTATAGGTATGACTTTGTGCACCACCAAGCCAACAACTGTTGTTACCACAAAATGTGTACAAAAAAAAAAATAAGCAAATATCTCGTAAACTCATGAGCATCTGACTCTAAACTTGCAAGGCACGAAAAGAAAGTTTGTACTGTTTGTCGGTGGGTTTTTGCTGCTTTTTTTTGGCTAATTGCCTTTTTGGTATACGGCGCGGCGGTGTGCAATTTACAAAATTCAACTTGCGTTAGAAAATGCACTTAAGTGGTTTTACGTTTTGGTATAGCGCAAAAAGGGAGACGTGGTATGGAGTGTATATGAGAGTGGCTGGTTGGAGGCTCTGGATGTTTGAATGTTGCCAAAGAAAGTTGTCCTATGATGATGAAATTGTTACCACTTTCTGGTACGGAATCACTTTCGTTTTTGTTGTTTTTGTCTGTTGTCTCTGTGGCTTGCCGAAATATTTGATGGAGGTGATCTTTTGGCAGCCCAATAAGGTCGATGTCGAACAGTGGTGAGTGGTGATTTGGCTTCGCAGTCAGTGGAACGATGGCAGGTTGAAAGCAATTGTAACATATCGCGGGGTGGAAGAAGAGGTGCAATTCCACAGTAACTAAATGGTTTCGTGTCAGTTCGGTTAATGGATCTTTTAGGTTTGTATTCGAGATATGCTTCACTCAATGTCGATCAGTTCCTTCTACGAAGGGAGTAGTTCATCCGTCGACTTTTGAGCCGTATTAAACGAGGTTTCTAAGGGAGCTTCCACACCGGATGGAACAAAACGCCTTATTATGTTGTCTTGCTTTGTTTCGCCTTGTTCAGTGTGGGCGCGCATATTTAAATGTGTGTATTTAAATTTCAGAAACACGCAGAAAAACAGTTTTGTTTGCCTAAGGCGTTTTGTTCCATCCAGTGTGGAAGCAGCCTAACAGGTGCCATGTTTTTTACGTATGTCAAGGATGAACGTTGAAAAATCTAGCACCCGCGACATTTGTAACAAATGGACTGAGATGTAAAAAGTTGTAAGATTTTAATTCGATGAGATGCCAAATTTGAGTTTACAATCCATTCAACTCTGTGGTACGAGGCTTTCAACTCTGTTCAATCAATGGGATGAAAATGGTTAGAAATCCTTGCTAAAAAAACGAAAATGTGAATTATGTTGATCATTGCGTACATCTCTTCAAACGCATTTTGAAATATACATCAATATAGGAAAATGACAGCTGCATGCAAACTTGCATGGGTTGATCAACGTCCAGGACGCGTATCCCGTCGGATTCACGCGTTTTACTAGAAAGAAAAATTGAAAAGACTGAGCATTGCATTAAAAAGATTAAGCGCGGTACATCGCTTTCGATGCGTTGAAAACTTAAAGCGATGTGCTGCACTTTAGCTTTTCAACGCGTTGTTCAACCAGTTTCAACTTTCTTTGCCGTTTGTATTGAGCCTGGTAAAGTGTTCAACTAATGCTAGTTGCTTTGCTAGGGTCATTTCTGCTGCTGCAGTACGTATTGCTAGTGAGATTTAAAATGTGCTAAGGCTGCAGAGTAGGGGCAGTGGCTTAGTGGTTAGTGTGTTGGACTAGTTGGACTACTAAGCGAGGGGTCAAGGTTCGTATCCCGAAAAAAAACATATACCAACTTAGGGTTTCTTCGACTGCGCCACCTCTCGCAAACGTCTGACAAACATCCGAGAGTGTAACTGTCTTGAAAGAACTTCTCAATTAGCCGTTTGGAGTCGGCATAAAATTGTAGATCCCTTCCATTCATTCCAAAAATGAAAAACTCACACAAAACGAATGGTTGTGAGAAGCTAAGCCAAGGGTCCCTCCGGTCCTGTTGTGCCAACTATTTTTATTTTTATTTAAGGCTGCCGAGTGCGTTCAACGCGTTGTTCAACGTCCGAAAATTGATCAAGCAACCAAACTGACCAACTTCAGCAAACGATGTCCTTTCAAAACCAACTAGATGGTCGAGGCTTTTCAGCAGGTGTGAAAGAGTTGAAAGGTGTGCTATAGCTGAAAGGTGCCGAGTGCGTTCAACGCATTGTTCAACGTTCAACAATTGCTCAAGCAACCAAACTGATAAACTAAAGTTGTAGTTGACCAACTTCAGCAAACGATGTCCTTTCAAAAATCACGCATATTGACCAACTAGATGGTCGAGACTTTTCAGCAGTTGAAGGAATTGAAAGAGAAAGAATAATTTATTGAAATGATCAACCAAGTTCAATACGAACATGTGCAATTTTAGGTCGTTAATAGCGATCTATGGGGACACACTCAGTTCAGGGCAATATTCTCCGAATTTTATGCAGAAGTTTTAAGAGAAGACAACCACGAATCATATTTTAACAAGTCTTTTTCAAATTACTTGGTCAACAGCTAAATATTTCAACCGTGGCTACGTTTTCCTTGAGTCGCTGTTTCCACTAAGTCACAAGACTGTCGATCACTTTTTTAGTCTTCTAGTTCACGGTGAATCCGGAAGTCTCCATACTAAGAACTGCTTCAAACTGTTGTCATTTTATAGCCTAAGTCTGTGTCCAAGCCAGAGCTATTTAGAACACCTTTCCTCGACATCCAAAAAAGCTTCTGACTTACTCATTTCACGCCACAAGCTTTCGATTGACATATTTTTCGGTCAACGAGTTCTGAGGATGTGTCTTAGATGTTTGCAGTGATCTAAATTCATTACTTTCGACTTTTTGTCATTTATAGGTCTAAGAACGACCGATGCCCTCCTCTGGTTTCTTATTAATACATAAATGAGGGAAAGGAGGAACTTGGAACGGCAGAACTGATCATACAAATCGCAGACTACTCGAATTGGACACATGAGGAGGTAGGAATATTGTTAAAAATACAAGGTTATTCAGCCAGCCATAGAAAGTGACCTCTCCCCTAAAAACCATATCCAGTTTACTAAAATATTTGACCTCTCACACCATTATATCCTCAACTATGTAACAAAAATTAAAATTTCCATTTTCAATTTCCACAACTAGACAAAAACTTACATATCTATCATTCGTTGCTGGCTCACTCTTCGAATCGAAAGGGTTAAAGACCCCATATTTCGATGCAAGGCACACAAGATCTTTTTCCACCACACAACACTGTACGTGCACCAATGCAACGTTACCACAATGAAAAGTGGAAAATTCCAAGCAAAAATAGAAGAAACGACGAAGAGGGGGGAAAACAACAGGAAAAACTAAAAAAAAAAAACAAAATAATCTAACAACAGGAACATATGGACAAGTCTGGAGGCGAAGGCATACGAAGAGAAATGGAAAATAGAACACATCACATAGAAACAACCTACATTGTGCTGTGACTATCTAGAATATTCTCCAAGCGATTTACCATCCAAATCCAGTCATTACAGTGTACGAGGATCGGAGGAGCTATATACGGCAGTGTGTGTGAGTGTGCAGCACCACACTCATATACATGTGTGTGAAGTGGAGACTCCAGTTCAATGTCGTCATCGTCATTATGATCACACGATTATCACCGAACTAACTCCATCGATCAATGGGTTCAAGCGCATCTTACTTGACTATATAAATGCATCATTGTGCGCGGAAGAATTAATGATTTCATGCATCTATTCCCCTGTTATGTATATATTTTTATTTCATTTTTTTTTAACGAGCGTTTTCTCTTGAATTTGTATTTGATGGGTATAACAATTGAACCGAGTAAGTGGTTTTCATCGTGTCTTGAAATTGGTTATGCCAGTCGAATGAGCACTCGCATCCACTTATGTTGAGGGAAAATGGGGAGGGGTTTTCTTTTGTATAGCGATAAGGGAAAGGAGATTTTGAAACCAGGGCCTTAGACAATATACTTCCCTTTAATGTTGCTGTTTAAGGGAAATCCGTCAACAATGAGGGTTGAAGGCCTCAAAATTTAATTTTCAGCCCGCAAAACATTAGGCCGCAATAAAGATATAGGAATCACACAGAAAGTGTTTTTGTTTTTAAGAGGTTTACTTTTCAAATTGGCAACCCTTTTTCCAGTGACAACCAATTGGAAAGCCGGTTTATGCTCATTTTTGCCTGCCATTTTACCACGGGTATAGACTTATTATACGAGGACTCAACAGTTTGTAAAAATTGTCGAAAACTAGAAATCATTCAAATGTTTTTTTTTTAGAAGTCAGCATTTTTTAATTGGCAACACTTTTTCCATAGGCAACCATTTTAAAAGCTACAATGGGTATTTCCAAGAGATTTATTTATTTTTAGTAGTAGGTACCTCTTGAAAAACTGATTTTTCGACGACGTATTTCTATATAATGAGTGGGAAGTTTGTCACCTTCGTGGCTTAGGGTCGAGCAAAACTTACAAGGCCCGATTTCCTCTTCATTTAGTTACGTTTAGTTTAGATTCAACTTCAACACTTCCTCGCGGAGCCATAACATCAGCATCTGTACTTCGATCTGTAGAGTTTCCGGGTGGACATTTACCTTAGGATCGATCTTTCCAACCCAATTTACTAAAAATGTCGAAGTTATGTCTTCATCATCATCATCACACGTACAAAGGTCGAAGATGTAGAGTTCTTCTTTTGATTGATTGATTGAATTTTGATTCCTCGTAAGTTCATTGTACAATTCAGAAATTTAAAAAATATATATATATTTGTCTGTATATAGATACCTATATAAAACAAAGTTGCATCTGTAAGAACGCCTATAACTCGACAGCGGATCGTCCAATTTGAGCTATATATTCTTTGTTGTGTCTGTCTCCACCTGAGGAAGGTTTATACGTCGATAAAAATGGAAAATTTTAAAAGAAAGTTGTAAAATTCATAAAAATGTATTTTCCATACATTTTTTACTGGGATTTTTTTTTTAAATTTTAATCGCAATATACAGTGAGATCATGTTTGTCAAAAATTCTACATGAATTTATGTGATGTGAAACATCTATAGGCGCGGGCGCGACTTGTGAGTAAGATCGACTCGATCGAGACGAAAATTCCGTGGCGACGGCGGAAATTGGCCTGTCGCGATAGGTTGTCGATCTCGGAAACTACTCAACTGATTTCAATGAAATTTTGTGGATGTGCCTATTTTTGGTTGTCGTTTAAAAGATAGGAAATACAATTTTTTTCAATTCATTTAACCTATTTATGAAGTGAAGACTTGTATGGGCACGCTGGCCCTTTGAACTGATAAAGCTTATCTTACACGTACTCTAGTCTAGAGTCTAGACTACTGAATCAGTTGTATCACGGGCGAAGCCGGGCGGGAACAGCTAGTTAAGTATAGAACATAAGAAATATTAGCGACATTCTGTATTTTTGTATAATAAGTATTAAAAATATTAAAATATTAAATTTAATTGAATACCACTTCAGTGGGCTTAGGCAAATTAAAATATAAGTTTTGGGTCTTCTGCTTTTCGGGTATATTTACTGGCAGAGTTGGTTTGAAGGTCTGGAATTTCTCACCGATACCATTACCTTCGTTTCTTAGCTAGGTGGAGCCACATTTCTGGATAAAACAAAGTCTCAACAAATAGACCTATCCTCAGGTAACAGCCCGGAGTTGGGTGTACTTCAAGGTCGCCTTAAAACTTAAAACACCTGTAAAGTTTGTCTACCCAAAGACTTGACCGGACCTACTTTTTTTTATAAAGAGTCTTCTTAGTTGTTCGGAAGAGGGCCTTACTAAAAAAACTTATCTTCGATTTTAACATTTCCTTTGAGTTAAAGCAATTGCTAAGTTTAATTAATACCGCCCATGGCACTGGAATTTCTATTTTGACACGACAACTGTCATAAATGGTTTTATTTGACCTCTTGCCTGGAATCTAAAAGTCTTAGGCCTAAGTGAGCTCGTTCAAATGTCCGACCTGAATAATGCAGAGTTATTTCCTGGAAGTATTTGCAAAATTTCAATGAAGTGTCACATTGACACAAAGTGCACTCGCCCCAAGAGCGAGACAAATTTCGCCAAAACGCGCCAATAAAATAAAATAAGAGAAAGAAAAAACCTCTCGCCACTTAGCTGATTTTGAACATCCAAGTCTTCAACTTCCTCAAGATACGAGTAAGTCTGACTCATTTCATGTATAAAGCTCAACACCTATTAACCCCACCGTGACATTGCCGATGTAAAAATAAAACTACAACCAACCCAAAAAATCAAGAGAAAAGGTCGAGTAAAAATATTATCGACGAACAAACGAAGAAAAAAAAAAACCCGGAAGAGTGACTTAAAAAATTACAGGAAATCTCATCGCCGCCGTCGTCACCTCGAAATAATCACGAGGACGGAACTACATACCTTAAAAAATACAAAATAAAACTCGTACCCTGCAAAAGGAATCATTCGCCGTAGGTATTCGTATTATCTGCTGGACAACGAACTTTTGCGACGGCCGGCATAAGCTTGGTTTGATTTTTTTTTTATCAATTTTCTCTCCAACCCCCTTTCTGACCTCCTGTCAACCGTCTGATCTGAAGATCTTTGCACACGCACAACAAATCATTACAAAACTCGCGGCATCTCTTCATACACTTTTTATATATTTATACATACAAATTAAATTAAGTGAACAAAAAAAAAAAAATTCACCCGCGAATGTCACCTGTAAAAAAGAACCGAACCAGAGTTTCTATGTGCTGTTGGAGTTCTTATGCACCAACACACCAGCAAGAATTTAATCCATAATTGAAGAGAACATCGGGTTTCGTGCGAAAGTGAATGACCTCCATTAACCGGCATTAAATTCCCGGCACTGTTGTGTTCTCGAACCCTTCTTCGGTGTTGAGTTTGAGTGTTGAAGAACGCGCTGTGTGTTGCTGATGATGGTCGTCGCTGTGGTGGTGAACATTTGAGCAACGATGACGACAATGCCACGGCGGCAGCAGGAGCTGAGCCACGGATGGCTAAATGGGTAGATGAACAGATGAACGTTGGACGAACCTGTTTGCCAGAAACGATTTAGATTCCATTTCTGTTTCTTTCTATTTCGGATTTCGGTTTTTTTTTTTTTTTTTAGTTTCAAACGGACAAACGAAATAAGCAAACAGAGACAGACTGTCAGATACCCATGCAGTTTTAGCCTTTTTGTATCTAATGCTTAGTTAGCAACCATTGTGGTCGCTCGCCACCTCCCGCCCGAATTTATTTTCGGGCATACTATTTTTTTCGGTTTCTTTTTCATGGGGATTTCTGATTTTTTGTTTCCCCTTTGTCGAGAGAACACTGACCGTTCTATTATGTGACCATGATGTTCTAGAAAATGACAAACAAGTAGCTTACAAAAAAATAAAAATTGCTTACAACGAACGTATATATTTATATAACATAAGCAACAGCAACATGAAGAAGAACAACCACAACAGGAATAATTTTGTTTATTTGGGACAAAGTTGTTTGGGAATTTTTTTTTTTTCGTTTTACTTGTACCCCAAAATTTGTTTACTTACTTGGACATTGGAACTTTTATTTTTTTTTATTTTGACTTTCAAATGGCTAGTGTTCTGGGAACGAAATTTGTGAGTCGTAGTTTATGGCTAAATATTCAATTTCTTCATTCCAATGTGAGTTAAGTATGCCTATAAGTTTGCAAAAGAAAAGGAATCTGGACAAGAAACAAAGAGCCAATCAGATGGAGGCAAATATTCAACTGCGCAGTTTAAAGCCGATAAACGAGCAGTTAATTATTATTATAATAAACAAAAAAACAATTTAAAAAATCGAAAAACCCGACTGACTCTAACAAAAAAAAAAAAAACGCCGTGAAACGCGATCTTTTTAGCCTGTGACACACACTCCGGCGAAGAATACGAATCTAGTGACAGCTCACTCTTTAAAATCGGTGAAGCCGTTTAGGCTATAGGGCGTCACGTAGGAACGTACATAGGTTACGCGCGAAACACATAACCAACCCTCCCTGTGTCCAGTCGGATAAAAAACAAAGAAAATTGTTTAAAATTGAAAAATATGTTTTTTGTAGTGAATATTTACATCTAGAAAGCTTTTTGAAGGAATTGGGGGTCAAGACTGATGTTGTCAATGTCACCAAGTATTGGTAGAGGCTTGTGGAAAAATGTTACCCCTGATGGTGGTGACTGGTTTTGAGTCCCTTATCTTCCTTCTCCCCCTTTATCTGCAGGTTCCGTTAGTTGTGGTCTCAAAACACATACAGCCACTTAAGACAGCCAACCAACCAACTGACCGATGGTGGTGGCTTGTGAGTTTCGCACACCTTTAGAACTCCTTTTAGACACGAAAGACATTTTAGACTGTTTTGAAAATGACAACTTTATGGGTTCTCCAGGGATGTCAAAAACTAGACACAGCTCTATATAACACGCCGCTGTTAGTCCCGGTCACGTGTGACCTTGGAGTCGGCACTGGGACTACGAACCTTGCCAATAAACACTTTTAGTTTCGACTTTAAACTTTAGTAATTCAAAATAGCAGTTGTGAGCTTCTGTAAATTTAAAGTCGACAGTAAAATTTGTTATTAGTACGCTGTAAGTATTAATCTGGACTTTATCGGTATCGGCCTGGATCTGTCTCCGAAGTTTGCAAAATTCGGTCAGTTGTAAACTAAAGGACACATGAATGGGACATGCAATGTTCAAAAGACTGATAAGCCAGTTGTAAGTTGTCTACTGAAAGGTTCACAGAAAGAGAGTCCTAAGGTTTTCTAGTTCTGCAGAATAGTGGTTTTTGAAACGTAGTAATATATGTCAATGTTTCAAAATGTGCAATTTTATAACAGGCGCAAATTATTCTCAGTGATGCTTGAAAAATAATTTAGAGCCTCTGTCCCTTATCACCCTTCTCAAAACTTATGACGGAACAATTGTCCAGCAGTGAGTTGACCAATATTCGTACTTTTTGTAGATGGAAGCCGCATATATTTAGCTTTATTTGCTTTTTTTGCGAAGGTAAGTTATATTGACACTTTATAACAGCTTATTGGTCTTTCTATTGTCTCAAAAGTGGTGGTTACAGAGAACAAGTTCACTTACTGAAGACCTTCGCAAAACTTCGGAGACTAGCTTTACCAGAGCAATGAGGACAAGCCGAAGCCATCCATTCGACGTCTTTTTCAGCCTAAAGCGGCTATCGGCCTTAAGCGACTATCGGTAGCCTTAAAGTGCCATCAAAAGCAGTCAATCGGTTAAATTAAAACTGCATGGCTTATTTCCACAAGACTGTGCTCAAGCGAAATAATGAAAGAGTGGTCAGAGGCTAAGGTTCCTTAAATACTGCTAAAGGTAGGTATCACTCTGCTGGGTTCCTGGGTTATAAAGCCATTTCGGCAAACTCGAAGGAATCAGCACAAAAAGGCTCGAGACTTATTTCATAACAAGCTGAACTTTCTGTCAGTATTCCTCCTTTCGAACTCAACCTTAAATCAGGGAAAAAAGCCACAAAAATGATGACGACCTTGATAGACTTGTGTCATCACAAGATAGCCATGTCCTACAGGACCAAGAGAAAGATATTAAATGACCTTTTAAACGTCAAAAGCATTCAACAAGATTTTTTGGATTTCGAAATCTCATCACCAGAACGAAATTGTGTAACTTCGACTTTTTATCGTCCATTAGTGCGAAAATCAAGATGCGCAAATAATTTGACACTACTGCGCAACGGCAAGCACATCAAGTGTGTAAACAAGCTACGAAATAGGTTACCGATATGTCCGAGCAATAACCCCACCTACAGCGGGTACATACGTACTAAGGGCATTATGCATTTTGAAGCTACACACAGAATGAGAGAGCGCGGTTTTCTTAACACTCCACCTCATTTCGAAACTCGCTTAAAATAAATAAATGTCAATAACACAGACTTACTTAATACACGCGGTAAAAAGCAATAAACTCAAATTAATAATAAATACAAACACCATTCACCCGGTCGTGCACAGTAATCGGGCAGCAACATCACCATCGCCGCACGCCATTATAGCCGCAACAATACAAAGTTCATTCGCATTCGCAGTTTGCAATTTTGCATCACAAAAGTGTAGCGATATGGATACGGTGAGCGAGGCGAACGTCACCATCATCACATTTGAACTTAACACACATTTTTGTGACTCATGGGTAGGGTGACCATGTTTTTTTTAAATGTACAAGCAGACAAGAGCAAAAATTTAAGTGAAACGAATTTTCAAAAAGAAATTTATTTGTTTATTAAAAAAAATGCATTGATCGGTAGCTAGTTTGACATGTTAAACTTCATAAAGGTAATCAGAGGTTAACACTTAAATATTTGCATTGAGCTCTTGCAAGATCGATTAAATTAAATATATTTAACAAAATGTAAGGGACATTTTTCAATCCAGCCAGAAAAAAGATCAGTTCTCTTTCTAGGTCGATGAAAATGAAATCGATTTGGAAAAGTAAAAACAAAATGGAGATTGACGTTGACGAAATTTGGAAGAAAGTAAATCAGGGGTTAAAATTAAAATTAGATAATTTTTGGAATCGTAAACAAAGCAAATGTCATTGTTTTTGCGCTATACAAAAAATTTGACATTTAACCAATCAATCAGAAATCTAGTACAAACGCATAATTTTGCCCTTAATGGTAAATCTGTCAATATAGCAGAAATTACCCGCTGAACGGAGTTTACATTTATCACCATGCATCCGGATATGTATTTAATGCCATCAGCGATCAATTAAACTTGATTAATGTAGATAGAGATCTTCGCAGAAACGTCAAAATCCTACTTCTTAAATGGACAGAAAATTTTCGAAAGAAGACACTTTTGATTGTCACCTAGAGAATTTTTTTGTCACTCGCGACATTTATTACAGAAAATGTAAACAAGTTCGTGAAATCTTAAAATGTCAATTAAGTCAATTTTTTTTATGGAAATGTCAACGAAAAACCGTACGCTTGACGTATAAAAACAAAAACTGAAATAAAATAAGTACAGAAGATCTAAAAAATAATTATCTTTAAAAATATCACCATCATGTGTGAGAGTTGATCATAATTCGATCGTATCTGGCTGACAGCTGTCACAGAGAAAATCTATTGGGGACGTTCGGACACCTAATTCATGTACAACGACAACTAGGTTTGTCTGGACTACGTACACTAATCAATCAGTTGACTAATCAATTTAATATTTTTGTTTGTATTCTTGGGATTTATTTTAAATGTTGAAACTTAAAAATGGCAACTGAGGACAGGATTTTCTTGACTAGATTTGTCAGCTACTCCGTCATAAACGTCAACTGGAGAACTATTCACATGACTAATCTAGGCCATTAAAAACTGAAATGCATCAAGTCTGTCAGCTGTCAGACTTACTAAACTAGAAATGCGAACGTCCCCACTGACATCGAGTTGGGGTATGTTCACATTAAGTTATAAGGTTTTCTTTATTTTTTGTAGGTGGATGCTATTGAGGCTATTTTAGTTTACAGTCAAAAACTTATTGCGGGCACAAATGGAACTATGCTTTGTACTAAAAACAAATTAAATCGCCCAGATTTCGTATTCTACATCACAGAAATGGTCACCATACTCGTGTCAAATGCAATCGCGAATTCTTTGCTTTTCACTCCCCCTTTCTCAAACACACATAAATGTAACACATCCAGTCCAGTCTCTCTGCAGTGTGTGTAGGTAGGTATTTTTATATTTTTATTAAAAAAGTAAAAAATATGATTACACAATCTTCACGTTTAGCGTTCATTTATCCCGATCGTGACATTCACCTCTTTATAAGTACGAATCGGCATCACTGTTTATTTCCTTTTCCTGAATGCGTTCTTTAACCGACGTTGTGTTAATTTTAAACTTGAATTTTTGTTAGCTTTTAATAAAAGGCGGGTGTACCATACCGAAGTGCATTGGCACAATATTTCCAACATGACTAAATGTAAACACAGGGAAGGTTTACACGATTTTAATTGTTAAATCAATCAAGTCACTGCACTTTTGGGTCAATGGAATTTCTTTTTTGTTTATTTCCTGTATCGTGTGGGAGTTTTTTTTTTAAAGGAGCGCCCAGTGAACTTGATTATATTGTCGAAATGTGTAAAGTTTGCGATTTGTTTCAGTGGGTACGATTTGGAGAAGTACGATACAAGCACAAGTCTCTGACTTAAGGCAAGAACCAAGTGGCTAGGAGCTTACAGATAGGCTTACGGTCTGCGCATAATTGAAAAATTGCGATTCAAACTATGGTTGCTTTTTGACTCAATGTCAAATGAAAAGAGACTATGAACAAGTCTGTGACTTAAGGGAAGAACCGAGTCGAAAGGAGTTTACAGATAGGCTTACGGTCTGAGCATAGATTAGTGTAAGTTGTTCACAAGCACTTACGTCCTTTTGAAAGGAAACGGTTGAATGCGAACGGTCTTTTAGCCAGGAGGGTGAACCTTCGTTAAGTCCGATACGATGCCTTTTAACAACACATATCCCGAACTCTCTGTCTACACAGGGTTTGAATGAAAAGGGGTTTTGTCAGAAAAAAATTCACGATGACGGTCCTGATAGTTTAAATGGGAGCATGATTCAACGACATTTATTTCGTACTTGTTTGTCTTCCTAACCTCTTTAATATCCTATTTCAAAATTATAGTTGGTGACCATTTAACACCTCCTGTCATATTTAACAGCCTCTATCCAATGACAGTTAAGACTCCAAAAAATTCTTCTCCTCATTTAGTCATTCACTAAAGTACCTAGCCATCATTTTTCAGATCCATTCCACCTGTTCGCTCCGATCTCTATCGTGGTCTCACTCCTTGGAGTACTCACATATAGTAAATCACCGATCAAAATTATGTAAAATCAAGCAGAGAAAAATAAGCGCAAAAAAAGGGAAAAGCATGTAAAAGCCTAGTGAATAATAAATGGCTTCGACACGAACTACCTACACACTTAAAGCGGCATAAACATAGCCGAAAGCAACAAACAAAAAATAAAAGCAATGAAAATATTTGGCAATGAACTTGAAACACGTGTGTGTGTGTGCTGCGCCATCGCTAAACAAGATATACCTACATACGAATATAAAGGAAAGGAACAACATTTCGACACTTTCCGACGTAATGGCCTAGATTCGGAAAGAACGACGCAAAATGTTTTTCAAAATTAATTCGTATGTGCAGAACTTTTTATTTTGTTTTTATTTTTTTCTTGTTCGTGCTTTCTTTGGAAGAGGTTGTTTTTTTTTATGAAAGAGCTGTTAATGAGCCATCAAGATGTTGGTACCCTAGCTAACTCGTTTAATTGCGTTTTTGAGAAGCAGCTTTTGGTAGCTTCCACTTTAAATGGGTCACTTCAGAGGAAATTGTTAACACGATCAGGGGCTGCCTAAATTATGCACACAAAAAAGGAAATAATGATATAGAGCCTTTAGCCAGTGAATGTTGCTGCAGAGGTAAAAAATAAATAAATAAATAAATAAATAGTTGGCGCAACAGGTCCGTATAGGGACCCCAGGCCTAGCTTCGCACAGCCATTCGTTTTGTGCGAGTTTTTCTTTTTTGGAAAGATCGGAAGCGATATACAATTTTAGGCCGATTCCAAACGGCTAATTGAGCAGCTCTTTCAAGACAGTTATACCCTCGGATGTTTGTCAGACGTTTGCGAAAGATGGCGCAGTGGAAAAAAACCCTAAGTTTGAATATTTGTATTTTTGCGGGATTCGAACGTGGGACCCCTTGCTTAGTAGTTCAAAACTCTAACCACTAAGCCACTGCGCCGACGACTACACAGGTAGGTATGCATTTTTCACTGGCTTGTTTGGATTGTTGGGCCTAACAGCTTGGTAGCTGCGGATTGCAGATTGAGCCCTTGAAAGCTTAAGGGGTAATTGAATGAGGTGGAGCCTGTTGTGACATCAAGATCGCTTTATTAAAAATTCAGTGAATGGTCAATAGCGCCTTGGGGCCAAAAAGGCTCATTTAAAGCCCCGTTATCAGCGGTACAGCATTCATAACCAACCCGACGAACATTTTTTTAATCTACTGTTCTAAAAAAAAAAAAAAAAAAAAAAACTTAAAAATGCGATTAAGGGGAGAACAATTTTTCTCTTTGATTCAAGTCGTATTTTATGAACACCTGTGCTACAAGTTATATCAGTGATCTGCTAAGGTCGACGAAAAGACATAAATACAGCTGGCCACACAGCTCTTAGAGAATCCCCACTCGAACAGAAAGCCTGTGACTGCAAGTACCTACTCCATGTAAAATTCAGGGACCCCGTAGCTTCTTTCAGGTGTTTACAAATAACAAAATCAAGACGGTAAAATTACCAACTAGTGTTCCGTTTCCAAAGCTACAATGTACGGAGTCGTAAAATCCGACCATAGGAACTCCAGCCAAAGTCCTTCCATTGCAAACATTGCAAACCACTTGCATGAGTTAAAACTTGTTTCCCTGATGCTTACTATTTAACGACCATATAATGCCTCGTGCATTTTTCAAATTCTTACTCATTTGCGTGCGATTCGCTTCCACCACGGAAGTCATAAAGTTCCTTCCTGTCTAAGTCTGCATTTTCCTTGTATATGCGCCAACACTTCTCGACTGACTCATTAGTGGCGTCATTACAACGATAACTTTCAGAAATTCCTTGAAGCTACACTCATATCCATATCCATCCGCATGCAATGAACTACATCGTCTCTAACCTCTGCCACAGCATATACTACCATATGCCATGAAGAACTACTACAGCCATCATCAGCACCGTCAGCGTCACATTAGCCACCTAAGTCGAATGATGATGCAACGTGTATCGTGATTAGAATTGGAATTTTCCACAAGTTTTCCATATGACCGCACCAACAGCACCACACCACCCGAAGAAAACTGTTACGTTGAACTCCAATAGCTGGCAAAGCAATTACAAACGAATATATAGTCAAGAACCGACAGTCGAGGAATGGGCCCAGCATAGTTAGGCTATGGCTATGTGTGCCCCTGTCAGAGAGTACAATCACCTGCCTTGGATTTGGATACAAAAAAAAAACACCGCGCACAAGCCCTAAAGAACAAACCACTTCTTGTGTTGTTCGTCGTCGTCTTCTTTTGAGTTTATGTTTCTTTTTTTTTTACCTTTGGAGCTTCTTCACGCACTGCGGAACTAATTTCCCATTCATCTCACATCCTTTTGGATTCAGATGGTGTCCAACCACACATATGTATAATAATATTCAAATAATTCAAAATAAAGCGCGCGAACAAAACGAAATGAAACGCTGCCCCCAGGAACAACGATTAAAGAAGACAGAAAATGCAAAGAGGTTGCTTGGGCGCACCATTATCGTGGTATAGCCATTATCACTGCCACTGCCACCCAGGGCAGTGCGTGTGGTGTGGTTGTGCGAGGTTCGAAATCCACCTTCAGGTGGGATGATGTATGTACTTGTTGGTGGGTTCTCTGATTTGCCTTTTTTTTTATGGTAGTAGAGAGTTGGTTGCAATGACATTTTTAAATTTCATTCAACTTTAAGGCTCGTTTGCTGATACTACTCATAGTGATTTAAGTTCCCCTTAAAATCTAACTTGACAGTTTATGACATAAAAAAAAGTAGCCCATATTAAAGAAGAACCTAAGTCGCTATGAGTATAGTATCAGCAAAGGGCCTAAGAGGGATAACCTATTTTTTGGACAGTTAAGGGTGGTCGTAGTTGACATTTCGCACATCAAAAGAGGTGTTTCTAATGACGTTTTCTAATTACTAGAGTTCGAATTCATATGCATTTTCCATAAAGCTGTTGAGAAGGCATAGTTTGTAACGACGCATTTTTTCCATGCTCGTTACATACAGTATACCCGCTGTTGTGCTCCCTACTGTTGTTTACATACAGCCCCCGAGTAGCAGTGCAACATACCAGTCAAACGACTACTCCGCCCCCCACACCGATATCTATGAGAACCCTGTCACAACAGCACAATGGCTTTCCCATACCACATGGCCGAAGAGAACACACCGCGCAACAAAATAGTAGCATGACTCTTCAGTCAGCCGACTATATCGCCCCCCACACCGATACACACGAGTCCCCCCGCATTGGCCCAGAAAGGCACTTGCATACAGCATGGTTGAAAATATGCCAGCCTACTGACTAGTCAATCAACTGCTACGCCCCCCACACCGATATATCGTAGCAGCCCCGCGTTCACCCAGTGGAGCCAGTCACTGGCCCATGGTACAAGAATAAATTTAACAGCAACAATTTCTCACGCATTGATAAAAGTAAAGAATAGAATTCACATCGGCTCGATGTTCTAAATTACATTAGACCAACCATGAATTTTCAAACAATCGAGCAAAATCGGAAGTGGTAAAGGTACCAATCTAGTGTACTGCCGAATTTGTTCCTCAAGAGGTCGTGTGACACTTGAAAACTTTTTGTTGCTAGTAAGCCTGCGGGTTACTAGCGAAATTGCCGAGTCTACCGCAAGGAAGACTTGAGGACTGCCGGGACTGTCGAAAGACGGACCTGAGGACTGCCGGGACTGTCGAAAGACGGACCTGAGGACTGCCGGGACTGTCGAAAGACGGACCTGAGGACTGCCGGGACTGTCGCAAGACGGACCTGAGGACTGCCGGGACTGTCGCAAGACGGACCTGAGGACTGCCGGGACTGTCGAAAGACGGACCTGAGGACTGCCGGGACTGTCGAAAGACGGACCTGAGGACTGCCGGGACTGTCGAAAGACGGACCTGAGGACTGCCGGGACTGTCGAAAGACGGACCTGAGGACTGCCGGGACTGTCGCAAGACGGACCTGAGGACTGCCGGGACTGTCGAAAGACGGACCTGAGGACTGCCGGGACTGTCGAAAGACGGACCTGAGGACTGCCGGGACTGTCGAAAGACGGACCTGAGGACTGCCGGGACTGTCGCAAGACGGACCTGAGGACTGCCGGGACTGTCGAAAGACGGACCTGAGGACTGCCGGGACTGTCGAAAGACGGACCTGAGGACTGCCGGGACTGTCGCAAGACGGACCTGAGGACTGCCGGGACTGTCGAAAGACGGACCTGAGGACTGCCGGGACTGTCGAAAGACGGACCTGAGGACTGCCGGGACTGTCGCAAGACGGACCTGAGGACTGCCGGGACGGTCGAAAGACGAACCCGTGAACCACCGGGGCTACTGCACGCCCAAACCGAAGACCGCACCATTGACCGAAGATCCAGGACCTGTGAAGCCGAACCTGCTGCCGATTATAATAAGCTAGGATTATATAAGTATCAATAGTATAATAAAACCATTGGAATTGTAACTTACTGAGTTAAAGAATCGAATTGGAATAAACAGATTAAAGTATTTCTTGTATTGTATAATTGGAAACGTACTTAAAGAATTTGCTGAATTAAAGAATCGAGCTGTAATAGAATTAACCGATTAAAGTACTTTTTAAATTGTATAATTGTTTAGTCCTTTTTAAACGTATACATTGTAACCGATTGACCGTAGATAATAAAGAAACTCCTTCGATAAACCAAAGTTAGTGTTTCTTTGGTGAAGAACCTTGGCGATCCGGCGAGCAAACCTCAGCCCTGATAAAAAGCACATTACATTGGCGCCCGAGCAGGGACCTCAACAGAAGGAGGCCCAAACTTACTACGGACAAGGAAGGACAACCGAAGAAGGACTATCATCACCAGAAGACCCAGGAATGGACGAGGAAAACCAGCACACCGACCTCCAACCGCTGTCCACAACCGTCCCACAACCTAGACCATACGATGGGTACCAACCGCACCCATCCACATCATCGTCTAGAAGGACAACCGAGCCACCGGCCCCGACCACATCCACCCGAGCTATAGGTAGGCCAACGCTAAGCTATGAAGCCGAGGTTATGGATACGGTCCGAAAATGGGGACTGAAATTTGATTCTTCCGGAAGTGCTCTGGAATTTATGGAGCGGATCGAAGAGCTGACCCGCTGCTATGACATTCCCCCCGACTATATAGTACGAACACTGCCGGAGATTTTTCGTGGTACTGCCCTAGAGTGGCTCCGGATCAACCGTGATGGCTTCCAGAACTGGGATCAGTTCCGGCAGGCATTCCTGCGCTACTTCCTCCCGGCACGCTATACTCATAAACTCGAGGAGGAGATTATGAGGAAAAAGCAAGGGCCCAGGGAGAGAGCCAAGGATTTCATCCGAGCCATCCAATACTTGATCCGGCAACATCCTCAGATGAGCATACAGGATAATACTGACCGGATATATGATAGTATGCGACCCGAATACCGTCTCTACATTAAACGTCGGGACTTTAACACACTAGATGAACTCATGGAGTTGGCCGAAGAGTTCGAGCACGTCAAGAGTGAGGAACGGAGCGTCCGTCCTCCTAACCCCGTCACTGCCCCAGCACCCAGATTACAGGCAACAACTGTCCCCTACAATCGGGATACGCACTGTTGGCGCTGCAGGCAAAGAGGCCATCGGCAACAGGATTGTCAACGACCATTCCGCCTGTTCTGCTCCTACTGTGGAGAAGAAGGCCGACAGACGAGGGATTGCGCGTGCCATGAGGACCAAGTTGCCTCAATATCAAATGCCAGATGGACTGACCCCCGATACTTTATCCCAACTCACCTCCAAGGGCAGACATTCCATTGCCTCATAGACACTGGGGCATCGAAGTCTTTTGTCGGTCCGAGAATGCGACGAACGCTGCGAAGAATGGACATGCCCGTTCGGTATCACAGCCAGAAGATCCAACTGGCCAACGGAGATACCACCACGACCGGAGAGCATTATACGGTGACATTACAATTAGGTAACCAAATCCTCACGGGCGAGCTTACGTACATGAAGACGTTGGCTGAGGATGCGATCTTGGGCATAGACTGGCTGGATAAAGCCAAGTTCGAAATAACGCTGGGTGGACAGACGTTGACGAACAGAAAGGTACTACGCCCAAGGCCAGCCAATAACTCATGTGCCCTACTTAGGGATGGACACTTGCCATGGAGCAGCTGGCCGTCTCCTAACGCGGCCATCAGAAGGCCGAAGAGAACGGTTTCTAGAAGAGCGCAACTGTCTAGTGGAACACCGCCAACCCCGCCAACACCGCCGACACCGTCCACACCAACCGTACCGGTAACCGCCAACACAAACCGTACCGCCAACCGTACCGCAAACCATACTACCAACCGTACCGCCCACACCGCCGACATCGCCAACGCCAACCGTACCGTCAACCGTACTACCAACCGTACCGCCAACCGTACCGCCAGCACCAACCGTACCGCCCACACCGCCGACGCCGCCAACGCCAACCGTACCGCCAACCATACTACCAACCGTACCGCCTACATCGCCCACACCAACCGTACCGCCAGCACCAACCGTACCGCCCACACCGCCGACGCCGCCAACACCACCGACGCCAACCGTACCGCCAACCGTACTACCAACCGTACCGCCAACCGTACCGTCAACCGTACTACCAACCGTACCGCCAACCGTACCGCCAACCGTACCGCCAGCACCAACCATGCCGCCCACACCGCCGACGCCGCCAACCGTACCGCCAACCGTACTACCAACCGTATCGCCAACCGTACCGCCAACCGTACTACCAACCATATCGCCAACCGTACCGCCAGTACCAACCGTACCGCCCACACCGCCAACGCCGCCAACGCCAACCGTACCGCCAACCATACTACCAACCGTACCGCCAACCGTACCGCCACTACCACCGACGCCAACCGTACCGCCAACACCACCGACACCAACCGTACCGCCTACATCGCCTACATCAACCGTACCGCTCACACCGCTGACACCACCAATACCATCCGTACGGCCTACGCCGACCATACCTCCCATACCGTCATACAAAATTTTTTTTAGACGAGAAGGTTCTCGTCTGCCAAAGGAGAGGGGAAATGTAACGACGCATTTTTTCCATGCTCGTTACATACAGTATACCCGCTGTTGTGCTCCCTACTGTTGTTTACATACAGCCCCCGAGTAGCAGTGCAACATACCAGTCAAACGACTACTCCGCCCCCCACACCGATATCTATGAGAACCCTGTCACAACAGCACAATGGCTTTCCCATACCACATGGCCGAAGAGAACACACCGCGCAACAAAATAGTAGCATGACTCTTCAGTCAGCCGACTATATCGCCCCCCACACCGATACACACGAGTCCCCCCGCATTGGCCCAGAAAGGCACTTGCATACAGCATGGTTGAAAATATGCCAGCCTACTGACTAGTCAATCAACTGCTACGCCCCCCACACCGATATATCGTAGCAGCCCCGCGTTCACCCAGTGGAGCCAGTCACTGGCCCATGGTACAAGAATAAATTTAACAGCAACAATTTCTCACGCATTGATAAAAGTAAAGAATAGAATTCACATCGGCTCGATGTTCTAAATTACATTAGACCAACCATGAATTTTCAAACAATCGAGCAAAATCGGAAGTGGTAAAGGTACCAATCTAGTGTACTGCCGAATTTGTTCCTCAAGAGGTCGTGTGACACTTGAAAACTTTTTGTTGCTAGTAAGCCTGCGGGTTACTAGCGAAATTGCCGAGTCTACCGCAAGGAAGACTTGAGGACTGCCGGGACTGTCGAAAGACGGACCTGAGGACTGCCGGGACTGTCGAAAGACGGACCTGAGGACTGCCGGGACTGTCGAAAGACGGACCTGAGGACTGCCGGGACTGTCGCAAGACGGACCTGAGGACTGCCGGGACTGTCGCAAGACGGACCTGAGGACTGCCGGGACTGTCGAAAGACGGACCTGAGGACTGCCGGGACTGTCGAAAGACGGACCTGAGGACTGCCGGGACTGTCGAAAGACGGACCTGAGGACTGCCGGGACTGTCGAAAGACGGACCTGAGGACTGCCGGGACTGTCGCAAGACGGACCTGAGGACTGCCGGGACTGTCGAAAGACGGACCTGAGGACTCCCGGGACTGTCGAAAGACGGACCTGAGGACTGCCGGGACTGTCGAAAGACGGACCTGAGGACTGCCGGGACTGTCGCAAGACGGACCTGAGGACTGCCGGGACTGTCGAAAGACGGACCTGAGGACTGCCGGGACTGTCGAAAGACGGACCTGAGGACTGCCGGGACTGTCGCAAGACGGACCTGAGGACTGCCGGGACTGTCGAAAGACGGACCTGAGGACTGCCGGGACTGTCGAAAGACGGACCTGAGGACTGCCGGGACTGTCGCAAGACGGACCTGAGGACTGCCGGGACGGTCGAAAGACGAACCCGTGAACCACCGGGGCTACTGCACGCCCAAACCGAAGACCGCACCATTGACCGAAGATCCAGGACCTGTGAAGCCGAACCTGCTGCCGATTATAATAAGCTAGGATTATATAAGTATCAATAGTATAATAAAACCATTGGAATTGTAACTTACTGAGTTAAAGAATCGAATTGGAATAAACAGATTAAAGTATTTCTTGTATTGTATAATTGGAAACGTACTTAAAGAATTTGCTGAATTAAAGAATCGAGCTGTAATAGAATTAACCGATTAAAGTACTTTTTAAATTGTATAATTGTTTAGTCCTTTTTAAACGTATACATTGTAACCGATTGACCGTAGATAATAAAGAAACTCCTTCGATAAACCAAAGTAAGTGTTTCTTTGGTGAAGAACCTTGGCGATCCGGCGAGCGAACCTCAGCCCTGATAAAAAGCACATTACAAGTTCCCTGTTGTGTTAAACTAAATAAATGTTCAGCTGGCTTTTTGTCCATCATCCCAAACTTTAGGCCAAATCACTCCTCTGTATACGGACTGAAATAAAAAGAAACCATTTTTGTTTGTAAAACTCGACAAAAATACTAAAGAAATTCGAAATGAGATTTTGCAGTACCTACATAGCTAAAGAGGTCACTAGGTCCGGTATCATGAGCGAGCTTTAAATGGAGGTAATCACAATAGGCCCACCCGTAGCCGCAGTGATATGGCAACTTGCTTCCACCTCCCACAAACAATCTAATCTAATCTAAAATAGCTAAAGAGGTATTTATCGACTTAGGCAGAGGCGATTTAAGACAGCTTCAAGTCTAAAGAAGTCGCGGTATTTCAGCTTTTTAAGAAAATCGGCGGCCCTGATTTACCAAAACCAAGGCAAGAAACAAAATGGGCCTTACCAGTAAACATTTTTTAGTTGCGACTCTAAATTTTAGTAGTTCACGGTGGCTATATTTTCCACACAAATATCTCAATTGTGAGCTTCCGTAAATTTAAAATCGATACTAAAATTTGTTACATTTGTTTACGGCAATGTAAAGATGTAAAAATGTAAAAATGGAGAAGGTATATGCGAATACATTGAGGAAGATTGTGCAAACTTCCAGAAGAACGATGTGCGAGTTCATGGAAGTGGATTATGCGAGCTCTCGGAAGAAGGTTATTTATTTTTGATTGAACTCTTTGAAATGTTTGACTGGTATTGCAAATTATAAGAAACTACTTTCATATATAAGAGAAGCTGCAATGTCTAAATATTGTAACACGTGCGCGAATGATTTTACATACCTAAATGGAAAGCACCACCCTGCAAACCCTGAAAATTCTCCAAGAAACATTATTCGTGTGAAGAAAGAATTGCTGGTGATTCGCCAAAACCCTCGCGGAAGAACAATATGGCGAACTGCCACAGACATTGCAGAAATTCCACAAAGTACGCGAATTAATTAAGAAAGAAATATGCCAACATCACACAGTTGTTTTAAGTTACTTTGTGTATAAAAATCAGATCGATCTGGACTGATGGGTAGTGTCACTTCTACCATCTCTTAAAATCGCAGATAGATGCTCGCTAAATTGTTAATAGATGGGAAATGTATGTTATTGGGGCAAATGGTTTTTGTTTTGTATGTTGTAGTTTTTTTTTTTTTTCTTGCTACAAACTTTAGCACAGTATTCTATAAAAAAAAATGTAGAAAATAAAAATTGAATTTAAGCGCGCCAGTTAACCAAATTTAAGTACGCTAAATTAATCATCCTAGTCGCTGATCGAAAGAATTAAAAAATAAAAAATATTTCAGTGTCCTTTTATACTGCCGAAATGAACTTTTTTCATTTAAAAAAAAATTTACGCTGTTTGAATTTTTTTGTCAAGGAATGCTTGCATTTAAAATTTTATCAGACAAAGTGATTAAGAACTTAAAAATTATAGGTAGGTAAAATATTTTAAAGGTAAGCTTTAAATAATAAGGAAAATTATGGAATAATTCTGTACTAGAGCTACAATCTTATCTTGTGTTCGTTTGTTGCCGATTCACGACTTAAAACATTAACCGATTTTAACATAACTTTCACACATATTTAGTATTGGTCTATATATGGTTTTTGTGAAGTTTGGTTGAAATCGGAAAACGTATGTGTGTTATATGTATGTGTACTTGAAAAACACACGAAATTCAGTAAATTTTGGGTTTTTTTCCGGTAGCGCTGTTGTCGATCCCCTAAACGACTCAACCGATTTTAATGAAATTTTGTGGCTGTGTAGTGTATCCAAACTCATAACTCGGGAATGGATCGTGCTTGGTGGATTCGTATTGACCCAAGAAAGGGCATATACTACTTTTTGTCGTGAAAAGAAAAGTTTAAGGGAATGTGTTTGGGGATGGAACTTTTTATGGAGAACCGCACTTTATAAAAAATTAAATTGGACAGACAAATGGGTAGTGTCACTTCCAATACAACAGAAAATTATTTAAAACGCTACACAATTTGGAATTGAAAGTCTGCTCAGTTATAATTTTGCTGCGCAACCTCAATCCACCGCAATTTTGTATGTGATCGCGTTTGATTTGATTGTGAAGAATGTCAAATCAAGTGTCATGCAACCGACGATTTTGGGTGGAAAATTCAAGCGCAAACATTCTAATTCCGCGGATTCCGCTTATTCAGAACGATTTGTCATTTGTATTTAAGCGTATTCACATTCTCGTGGCTAGGATACTAGCCTTAAGCTACAACTAAGAACTAGGAAATACAATTTTCAACCGACCGACCTCCGTTTCAGTTGTTTATACATTTTGTAGCTTCTTCGCTTGTCAAATTTAACTACAGTTTATTTATTTATTTATATTGAAATCGTTTTCAAAAAATGAATTTATAAATTATTAGTGTGAAGACATTTGGTCATCAAGACCATGTGATCTCGTTGTTCCATATTTATTGTTTTATTATAATTTTAATGCCTATATATATGTTTTAATTTAACTACATTTTATTTAAATATTAAATGTAATGGCTTATACACTTAATAATTTATTTATTTATTTAAATATAGTACTTGGCTCTATTTGACAAACAAATTATGAAATTCAAACTCTGAGATCACGGCAACTATAATTGAATCGAATAAAGTCGTGGCACTAGCTAAGGTGGACATTAAATTGTTTATCGGCACCGTGTCAATTACGTTTTACTTTATAATTCGAACTAGAGAACAGTAAACTCTAAAATTTGTTAATTCAAAAGTTGATTGCTAAGGCCAAATGCTTTTAAAAAACTGCTTTAAAAATGATTTCCGTAAGGGATCGCGATCAAACTTTATGTCTTCTTTAATAGTCCTACTTAAACCATCATAATTTGTGTTCTTAATCGTTCGACTGTTTACCTAGTGCTATTTCACGACTTTGTCATATCAAATGTTACAACGATTACAATGACTTGTTTGGATATTTTTTTTTTAACAAAACCTTGAAAAATATTCCTTTCCGCATTTATACACCCCAAAAGAAAAACAAACAAACCACAATTGATGAGACCCTGATAAGATAAACCTTCGTTCAGCTCGTTCATTGATCCCTAACACCCTACACGTGTAATTTATATAATCATTCCAACCCGCCGCCGACGATAAAAAAAAACTAGTTCTCCACTCGAGCTACACGATAATCATTTGGTATCAATTAATCATATTATTCTCTTATGTCACTCAGATAATACCTGGTGTTTTGAACTTTCTCTCAAGGGTTCGTATTTGAGTTTTGTTAACTACCATCACAATGGCTTCCTGGCGAAGGGACCACATAGAAGTCACTTTGAGTTATCCGATTTAGAAAAAAATTAATGAAAATCATGACGTGATGAGAAATGATGTAATTTCATCGCTTGTTGCTTTTGCGCTTTTATAGTTTTTTGTTATACAAGAGTTAAATGTACCAGCTCACGGGTTTATTCGAGTTTAATGTGTTTTCAGGTTTTGTACTGCGTGTAGGTTTTTTTTTTTTTAATTTAATTCTTGAGATGAACAGAGGTAGAGAGAACATAGGTCAGGGTCGGCTAAAACAACTCGTCATTTGAATTTAATGGTATTTCTGATAAAATACACGATTAAGGATTGAAACAGAAGAGAAATACTTTCCTTCTGGTAACGTTCACTGATTTCTTATGTCGGTTGGGGTAAAAATTCGTCACGAGGTTTCTTGTTTTTCTGTTCTATTTCTTGAAATGTATTCACAAGAGAAGTGTAGCGAAATCGATTTGAGAATTTATCTTCAATTAGTCGAGGGGATTAGTTTTTTTTTTTAGATATTGCTTCATACCAGCGATGTAGGTTAAGTACATAATAGGCAGTTAAAAAAAAAAGCCGGGTAATGCTCTTTAAATAACAGAAATTGAAATGAAAATGAATGTGCCTCATACATTAGAATATATGGAATCTTTAAATCATGATTTTTTTTACGATTGACCTCTAAGAAACGAAGGAGACGACTGAGTGGAAATTCCACAATCCACAGTAGAATGTGCCCGACTGGGTCACACGGAACTTGCTAGTGCAGTGCGAGTTTCTTTCGATGAGTTGGCTTTTCTTTGCTGTTCATCATTCAGCACTGTGACAGAGAAGGGGATATAAAGCAGTCATTAAATAAATTAACAGGATTTATATATAAACTACCAAGAAATGGGTTAAATAAATGGAAGTAACCTCTGTCGGTGAGTGATCCCAGACCGAGGGGAAAACCACCAATGGCCAATTGGCGCTTTGGGAATGAAAAAGGGGAAAACGAGGGACAAGGTTAAAAAAAGGGGAAAGAATAAAAAATCGCAGTAAAACGTAAATTAAATAATAGCTGTTGAAACATAAATAGAATTAAAACGTTACGAATACTACGAAATAATTTCACAGGGTGGACCGTTCATATTAACCTTTTCATTATGCTTACTTGATCCATATATATAATTGATTTCCACGGTTTACAACAATAGTACAGGCCCCAACTGTTGATGGAAACCATAGAAATCAATGATCTATATACATCATTTCACATGAAAGAAAAAGCCCATCGAACGTCTACGTACGAATTTTTGTGAATCTGAACGCATTCACTCGTTTTTTGATGGTTTGTTTAATAGAAAATGAAATTATTGTAAAATGTCTATATTTTTATGTTATTATGCTTTCTTTGAGCTTGTTTCTAAAAACGGTTATTGTTTTTAGTTTTTTCATATGAAAAAAAAATTCAAATTTCACTTAGGGGAAAAAGGGGGATTTTTGTCGAATTTAGGGGAAAACTAAGCTTCTGCTGACAAAGAAAAAAAATATGGAAAACCAGTCTTTAACGTCTGGGAGCTATAGCATACAGTGGATTACAGTGGATTTATAGTCAAGCCACGAGTAGAACAAATCTCGAAACATGCAGATCCGGATCTCTGGACAATATGGCAGAGATCTCTCGCACGCATGCAAATAAGATCTGTGTCATTGTCCAGAAACCTCTCGCAAACATGTAAAAATGGGTAAAATGCATACTTGGCTTTGAAGATCTTGTGTCTGAAAGAAGACTGCAAAAGCTGCACATTTAAAAGACAGCATCTATCCGGCACCACCCTAACAAGAATGGTTAAAATGGACTCAAACTGCTACCCAAGTATGCCACAAGGTTACAGCTAAAGTTCAACAAAAGGAAATTTCGAATTACAACTGACATTTTGTTTCCGCTGTCCCATATTTTGTCTCTACTTACACCTTAGAGAGGTTTACGCACTCACTAAAGACCTTAGAGAGGTTTACGCCCTCACTGAAGTCTTCTTCGACAAATAGAGGGTTTCTGCACTGCGACCTTTTTATCCATTTTGCCCCTACTTACACCTCAGAGAGGTTTATACCCTCACTAAAGTCTTCTTCGACAAATAGAGGGTTTTTTCACTGCGAATTTTTAATTAATTTTGCCCCTACCTATACCTTAGAGAGGTTTACGCCCTCACTAAAGTCTGCTTCGACAAATAGAGGGTTTCTGCACTGCGAATTTTTAATTAATTTTGCCCCTACCTATACCTTACAGAGGTTTACGCCCTCACTAAAGTCTTCTTCGACAAATAGAGAGGGTTTTGCCCCCACTTATACCTTAGAGAGGTTTACGCCCTCACTAAAGGCTTCTTCGATGAATAGAGGGTTTCTTCACTGCGACCTTATAATCCATTTTGCCCCCACTTATACTTCTTCGACAGCAAAATTGAACACCAAAATTAGCACCATTGTCTGACTAACCTTGACATTGTATTATTTCACATCCATATACATAAGTTCCAGCATTGTCTAGAGCCTGATCTTACTCAGACCGCTTGGAATTTTTTATATTCAAACAGCTTCCCAAAAGTTCTTCAAAGCTTGTTTCTGAACTAGAAAGGTTTCCAACAGTTGCGGTTTTCCTTCTCTATTCTTCGGGACTCTATTTTTAGGGTTTGCTCCCCTATTTCGCAGAATGATTCAGACCCTACATAAAATTGAGGGCATTTTAAACAAAAATCCATAGGTATATAAAGTGGTGGATGATGTGACTACTAAGAAACTGTACCTAGGAGTATCCCATATGTACCAGTTGGGGTCATCGTTCTTTTTGTCAGAGTTGCTTTAAACTAAATATTTGAATGCGCAACAAGTCGAAGTCGACTACCTACACATAGAATGTAAGATCTTTGATTTTCCTTCAATTCTATTAACCGATGAGCAACTAAGAAGCCAAACAGTATCTTACCTAAGCATACTCATACCATCATCATCTATACCGTCTCCCGAAGTTATCGAGAAGCCTCTATACAAGTGCCCTTCAACACGCCACTCCCCTCGTTGAACGCCTAAGAAAAACCCAATAACCCATTTTCATCTTCAGTTAAAAAAATCTTCTGACTTAGCCTACTGTACTAAGAAGGAGAACAAAAAAAACGCTTCTCCACCTGCGTTTACATTAAAGTCGAAAATCAACTTTCCGTTTCACACAGATGTCGTCTTGCCCACAAAAAAAAAAAAAAACGACTGCACCGCCCGAAAAGTAGGCCTAAAACTATCTAACACTTTTTCTCCTTCTGCCAGGTCTTTCCTTTCTCCGAGATAAAAGTGATAAACGAATCAAAAGCAAAGCCCCCCCTCCTCAAATTCTAATTCACTTTTTTTTTTTTTCCTTTTTTCCTTTTTTTTCGTCCAAATTCTGTTCCATGTCGAAGTTTTTGTTCTGTCTATTTACACCACACACGGTGATGGTGAGTATGATGTGATACCCGAAAAATGTTCAAAACATATATTCAAACATGCATAGCATACTAGTGTGTGTGCGTTTTTGTGTTCACATGCTCATTGTGTGTCAATAGTCCTAATTTCCGTACTCCATTATTATCTACATCTAGCTGACTTGAAACTGAACTATCACGGTGTTCGGGGTATATAATAGTCAAATCGTTGCCGTGGCACAATATCCCCATGGCCATGATCGTCGAGCTCACTGTTTCGGTTCGTTATTTATCATCATCCTTTGTTCTATTTCTATACATATAATGTACTCTTGTAGTAAATTTCTGAAACCAAGTTTACTGACCTTGAACTTCTGTGTGTGTTTGACTTTCCATAGAACAATCATGACAGATATACCCAGCCAACCATACATGAGTTCATTTATGTATATGCTCATGTGTTGTTGTTTGTTCTTAACTATAATCTTTTTTGGTTCGGATTATTTAACACTTTCGGTGGGGGTTTGTTGTTTTTGGATACCTACCGGGTGGGGGCGACCGACGCGACGGATCAAGACCACGAGTGTAGAACTAGAAATTCAAAGAAATTTCCTATTCCAATCTTTCTTTTTCTGGTGTTTTTTTTTTTTTTTTTCTTTTTCTTGGACTTGGACTTGTGCCCTTCGGGGGGATACCTATATTTGATTATTTTCGTCTTCCATTTTATGGTTAGGGATATTAGATTTTTGTTGGTCTTGGCTGGAAATGTTTACCAACTTGAGATTTTTTGGAAAATCATGAGCGCTATGTGGTGCGTCGGAAATAGGTGGAATATATTACCATATGGTGAAATGGAAATGGAAATAGCCAGCCAGTCTTTGTATGTAAATTGGTTTCGTGATAACTTTTATGTTGGGGTGTTCAGTTTTTGTAAAAGAAATACAAAAAAAAAACACACACACGCTAGCAAGTTCAGTGAACTTTGCGTTGTTTCGGAGTTTGATAAATGGTATCACTTGTAGATGTAGATCCCTACAGGTCTTCACGAACGTTGTAGAAGGCGACTAGATACCTGAATAATCGAGAAATTTGATATCCAAGTGACAGATAACGCGCTGGAGATAAAAAAAAAAAGCTATCCAGAGGGCAGAGTTTTATAGGTTATTTTCAAAACGGATTTCTTTAAGAAATACATTTTATTTTGGGTCGATAACAGTCGTACCTACTGCAATGTGACTTCAGATAGCTGGTGGAGGATGTGGGCTCTAGGTTTAACCACACCACACAAAATAGACACAATACACAAATACAAATACCTACACAAATGTAGGCGCAGTGGCTTAGTGGTTAGTGTGTTTGACTACTAAGCGCGGGGTCGAGGTTCGAGTCCCGCAAAAAACCCAAATTCCAACTTCGGGTTTTTTCCACTGCGCCACCTCTCGCGAACATCTGACAACCATCCCAGAGTACAACTGTCTTGAAAGAGCTTCTCAATTAGCCGCTTGGAGTCGGCATAAAATTGTAGATCCCTTCCATTCGTTCCAAAAATGAAAAAACTCACAAAAAACGAATGGTTGTGAGAAGCTAGGCCTGTTGCGCCATCTATTTTTATTTATTTTGTTTACCTTTACACGAATCAAGGTTTGTTCCCACTGCGAATTGCTTACAGGCATACCGGAGGGAAAACCTGTTCTAAAAGGGCTTCTTATTTCACGAGCTTGGTTTTTGAAGCAAAATTGCGTAGAGCTCTTCCATTCGTTCATAAAAATAAAAATAAAACTCACAGAATTGAAAGGTTTTTGGAGAAGCTAGTCCTAGGAACCATTTCACCAACTCATTTTCTGTTTAGGCGGCTGATTGTTTCGTCAAAAAGTTTCCTACAGTCTGCGGTAGTTAAGGGAGGGCCCAGTCCCTATTTTGACATTTTAGCAAGACAATCCGACGTCAGTTTTGCCAGTAGGTAGGTACCTACTCCTATCATAGTTATGCACATAGCCCAAGAGAATTATACTGGTTGTATAATACCACATCGAATCACAAAAGTCGTCTTCAACAGCAAAATTTAACACCAAAATTAGTGTCAATGTCCGACTAACCTTGAAAGTGTGTTATTCGACATCCCTACACGACATAAGTGCCAGCGTACGTTCCCAGAAATACGTTTTCTTCTTCTTCTTCTTCTTCTTCTTTTTTGTCTCCCTCCCTCTTGTTGTTGCTGCTCATTCCTTCTGGCTTATGAGTTCTGGTTCTGGCATACAAAACCAAACGTATAATGATGGTGAGCGAGCGCCGACCCCTTTCTCTTTCTCCTCTCTTTTACCAAAAAAAAAAAAGAAGAACCTTCTTCGCAGCTTTTACGTGCCATTCTTTTGTGCGCATATTACTACTATACCCACACAACGAGGGAGCACTCCAACTCGCATAAAATTGTGTTTGCCCGTTTGCTTTGTGCGAGTCAAAAAAAAAATCCCCAAAATTTGACTCTTGTCCATCAGCAGTTCATCCATCATTATACCGCACATTAAAACGAAGACCAACACAACAACTGAACTGACAAACAACAATTTATTCATAAACACAGGAGGAGAATGGAAGATACCTACTTTCTGTGGGGCGATTTACATAATCGCGGTTTCGCACGCGAAATCAAATCAAGAAAAAAAAAATCAAATCAAGAAGCAACAACGCAAATGCGTCCTTCTATATCCCATCATGTTTTGGAAGAAAAAGAGTGTATCTCTTGATAAATCAATAGGACATGGTTGAACTCAGCTGGACCGTCCAGTTGCTTCTGGGGGGAAGGTATTTCTTCGACGCACAAGCCAAAGGCGATTGGACATAGCTATAAGTGTTGCTGACCCCTTAATAAAGCTGGAATGGCGCGCACTTTGAGTTTTGCTTTTGAACCAACAAGTTGACCGTAGCGACGCAGGTTGGAATCATATATCAAAGTTGGTGTGCGAATCGTTAATTTTAAAAGTGACAGCGAATGGATTTAAGAAATCGAACCGTACACCTGTTTTTGAGAGAGGTGGTTTTTTTTTTTTTTTTTTTGGGATGTTGTTAGAGAGTTGATTGTTTCTAATAGGGAACTCGTATTGATGTTTGACAGATTGATTGACTTATGAAAGCCAAAGTCAAGCGCCTTGGTGACTTATACCCTTCTGTTTGTCTTACTTATAAAGAGAATAAAAATGCTGCATAGGTGAAGTCACCCATATAAAGCTTATCGAAGAAGAGCTAAGCTATACACGCCCAATAACCCAGCAGGACATTCCATTACTTTTGCTTTTGTTGAACTTTTGTATATAAAGGGTGGTTAAATTTTAAGGTCCACTTAAGGCTCGGTAAGAAATGGTCTTGAGTCGTTAATATTTAAACTGTAGCAACAAGGAAAACAGCATAAGTAATTTTTAGCTTCTTTGCAGTTGCGCGGGTTAAAGGTTTGACTTTCGATTTGGGAACACGACTTAAGCCTTTTTTTCCTTTTATCTCAATTTTGACATAGTAAGTCAACTTTTATGCTGTTTTTCCTTGTTGCCACAGATGGCGTTGGCTCAATAACAGGGACCCAACGGTATGCAATGTTCATTCATTCATTTATTCAATTTCAATGGCCGCTCTTCCGCCATCGACTCTAGATCATCAGGGGCAATCCCTATACGAGCCGAGGAGAGATTTCGGACTTGATTTAACCATCTCATCCTGGGTCTTCCTAGGGGACGCCTGCCTGATGGCATGGCTTCCATAGCACATCTTGGGATTCGAGTTGGTAGCATTCGTTTAACGTGACCAAACCATCGGAGTGTGGAACGCTCCGCCCGGAGAAGTAACTCCTCGACATTCAGCACCTCACGTATTCTGGTGTTTCTTATACGATCTCTGCGAGTCACACCAGCAATAAAACGAAGGAATCTCATTTCGGCAGCTTGTACTCGCGATCTTATTCTTTCGGTCATCACCCAAATCTCATGAGTCACGACCATAGGTAAGAGTAGGAACAAACACCGAACTAAAGACCGACAACTTAGTTTTGACACCAAGTTCGGTCCGGTATGCAATATTTGTTTTCTTAAATCTAGTTCACATAAATTGTAGCTCGGATTCATGCTCGTAGTATGCACCGCTGTCTGGGTTGACCTCAGGATGTTCAAGTCCGGGTGTTGATGATCACCCAGGAGAGTGAAATACCAGAGTTTCTAAGCTAAATTGAGAAAGGTTCCATTTTCTGCCTAAAAGCCGAAAGCTAAGATCCTTTAAAAGTCCCCTGAACGGCAAGATCTTCCAATTGAATTAATGAGCTTATCTGTCATTGGGTTAGGGTCTGGACGCAAATCCTCATGGAAAAGACAGACGAGTACAGTTCGAATAGAAATTCTCGTATACGGATTTCGAGAATTGCATATTTCAGTTTTTCGCAAAGCACCGGAGATTTTGACAGATAAACGTAGGTATGCGAGAATTTTGAGAATTTCGTATGATAAGCTCTGTAAAATGGCAGTTTCCAGCTACCATCCGACATAAGTAAGTATCTATAAAAAGACTTCTTATTCATAGGCAAGTTCGGTTCAAGACTGACAAAAATCGCGCACACTTAAGCCCTTAAAAAAAATCCCTTTAAACGACTCCAGGAAATTGCATATGCTCAGGGTTAACTCGGAATCTACTAAACGAATTTCGATGAAAACAGAAAACTTCTCTTACACATTCGTTCAGCTCTTCTGCGGTCAATAAACAAAACATTATCGCGCTTTTTTCGTTTAGTAAGGTATGCTAAAAAAAAAAACTGACAACTGCTACACTCATTCTAATGAAATTAGCTTTAAGTTCGACTTACTTCATTGACCTTGCCATTATATTCACAAATCTAGATCAATACAAAAAAAAAAAAAAAAAAAACTTGAACGCATTTTGAGACAACACTCCTTCGAGTATTTTTTGCTATAACACGTCTTTCAGCTCCACCCACAGGCGAGGCTACAATAAATTAAAAAAAAAATCAGATATCATTTGATCGATTGTGTTAAAAATGCAAAAACGTTTCCTTTCGATTGTAGCTGTTGGTAAGAGTGACGACCGCTCATCGAAAGCCTTGTAGGCACACAAAGCTCAGGAAATGTTGAACAAATGTAAAATTGAATGAAATTTAAACGCTACAGGACATTGTGAGGGTATTCCAAATTAGACTGAGGATTCCTTCAAAGCCCTGCTGAAACTGCCATCTATTGCAAAAATTGTTTTCTACACACATTTTGGTTAAAGCTTTCGCATTCCACATGCGCACTGGCATGCGCTTGTAATCGCTGCATTAAAATTTACTGTACCTACATCAAGCACTTCGTTTGTTTGCAAAAATGATTCACAATCACAATTCCCTTCACTCTAGGCGTTTTTCTTTTTTAGTTCAGAGCTGAGCACTGAACTGAGCTCGAGCTATATGAGCGCGCTCTGAACCGAGCGTGCTCAGATCGTTCTGATGATTTTCTGTTTTTCCTGTTTTTCTTTTCTCTCAAATATGACTGGAAGTGTGAATGTATATGTGTAATCAGCATTTTACTCAGCCTGCTCAGTCAATTAATTCTGAGCTCATAGAGCGCGCTCTGATCATGCTCTGAACGAAAAAAGAAACACAAATTCGAGCTCTGATGTATCTGAGCTAAAAAAGAAACACAAACTTTTTGTATAACAGTTCAGGTTGTGCTCTGAACTAAAAAAGAAAAACGCCTTCTATTGTCGTTTTCCATTGGTTTCACTCGGGGATCCATTCATTCTGTAATCCAATGGAACAAGAAAACTGCTTCTGATTGAAACCACAAAAGTATTGGTGAAATGCCAATTAGATTGTAATCATCGAAGTAATCATCGACTGCTGTCAGCTGACTTGTACAAAATACAGAAAATACACTTGTGTAAGTTTCTTCTTGAATATGGATTCTTACTTCAAATCGAGAAGCGAAATTGTCTTCTCAGAATCACCAGAAAGTATTCGGAACGTCTTCAGAAGTGATTTTTTCCCTTCCGGACTCTTTCCTGTCGCCTCTTTTTGCCCAAAGGAAAATGACATAAAATATGCATAAAATGTTCCATACTGCCAGTAACTCAAATTCACTTTCAAATTCTAATTATAACGAAGCACTTTCCGTTTCCATTCAACATGGCCGTCCGCTCTGTTCTCTTTTCTCTCTATACACCAAATAAAATACACCATCTAACGACAGCAGCGCTACGTGAATAAAAACCCAAGTACAAACACAATACCAGTATGAGGCGTTTTTCTTTTTTAGTTCAGAGCTGAGCACTGAACTGAGCTCGAGCTATATGAGCGCGCTCTGAACTGAGCGTGCTCAGATCGTTCTGATGATTTTCTGTTTTTCCTGTTTTTCTTTTCTCTCAAATAGGACTGGAAGTGTGAATGTATATGTGTAATCAGCATTTTACTCAGCCTGCTCAGTCAATTAATTCTGAGCTCATAGAGCGCGCTCTGATCACGCTCTGAACGAAAAAAGAAACACAAATTTGAGCTCTGATGTATCTGAGCTAAAAAAGAAACACAAACTTTTTGTATAACAGTTCAGGTTGTGCTCTGAACTAAAAAAGAAAAACGCCTATGGAGAAACCATTTGAATGAACATAGCTTCGGGCTTTTTTGGAACAGTTTGAGAGATGTTATAAAACGACAGACTAGCAACCGTGAGATGGCGCCGTCTGAATGTTGCCCGTTGACATTTGAATGCAAATTTGAAGAAGATGAGGCAAACTCACCAGTATAGATTGAATAAATAAATTTAGATTCATCATTCATCAGAACTCACCTGAAAAGAGAAGAAAAAGGGGAAATAAATAAATGTGACGTTTGGTTATTGGTGGAGAGAATTTTTATTTGTGGTGTTTGCTTATTGGTGGAGAGTTTTTTTATTTATTTTAACTTAAGGCCGTTGGCGAATTGTTTTGAGATTGAGGGGAGCCCAGATTTGAAAAATGAAATGAAATTGTCGGTAAAAGGGGGGTTTTTCTTTTCTAGTTCCGAACTGTCAGAAAAAGGTCGTGTTGCTTTAGTTTTGCTCAGAGGTTTGAATTTGTGTTTCTTGTACAGAGCGCATTCTAAATGAGATCAGAATAAATTGACTGAACATAGTACATTTTGATAGCTAACCTTATGATTGGGGACGTTCAAGTATCTAGTTTAGTAAGTCTGACAGCTGTCTGACTTGATGTATCTCAGTTTTGATTAGCTTAGATCGGTCATAGGAACAGCTGTTTCAGTTGACGTTTATGGAGGGGTAGGGGAGTCAAGAAATTTGTGACTGAGTACTAAGTTGACAGTTCAGGTCGTATATGTAGCTGACGTAAAAAAGTGACGTTGCCGACAAATCTAGTTTTTGCGTTCAGTTAACATCTAGTCCGGACCAATCTAGTCGACTAGATTTTTGAATGTGCCCATTGCTGAACAGGAATGCGAATACTTGGTACAGAAAAAGAAAGTTCACAGATTTTAAAAAAGTGTAGCAGAAATATACAACAAACACTGATCACTCTGAACATGACGTACCCACTCAAACTAGGTTAAAATAAGAGGGGGCGAGTTTATAACTTTTTTTGTTTATGAAATATGATGACTTTTCGAGCCTTCTTAGTAAAAGCGGAGTGAAAAAAAATCCAGAAGGATATATGAAGCAGATTTTCTTTACAGAATTATAGCTGGCGATAGGAAAGGTACGTTTGAACTAACTTTTAGAGCCAGCGTTTGACGGAGAGGTTAGTTTTTTTCGGTCTTTTGTCCGTGGGATCTGTTTAACTTGGTTGGGTCGGGTTTGTTGGTTTTCGTCAGCGCCTGTTTGGATATTTCCTTTGTCTTCTAACGTTTCTCTTTTGTGACACAAATGTCCATTGGTAGGAGGTATTTACCCAACAGAATTTCCCATTTTTAAAAATTGAATTCTCTGTTTTGTGCCTAGGACATATTTGCTGTCATTGGGCCTTTTTTTAAGCCCACATGATCTATATAGATCATTGATTTCCACGGCTTATAACAATAGTGCGAGATGTTGTTGTAAACCATTCGAATCAATGATCTATATATAGATCATGTGGGCATTCTAAAAAAGGCCTATTGTTTCAGCTAAGGTGCTATTTCAGCAGATGGCGCTGCTAACAAAAATTAACAGAAAGTAGAATCAAGAGCTCCTAGCCCTGGTTGGTCGCTACGATTCACTGATGTGATTTAACTTCTCGGACGAAGGCTAGAGTGTTCTAGGCCGGACATACTAGTGGGCGCATTGCTATCTTTGTGCTTATGACTATTTGTCTTTTTTGTCTGTAAATTTCCTACGTCTCGTGTAGAGAATCGGGGTAGTATATCGTCGGATAGGGGAAGGGTGACCGAAACAGACTTCCCCTGGCCTGTAATCCTCAGACAACTCCTTGAAGTGAGGAGACTGGGGGTATAACTAATTGGACGATATGTCTTCGGATATATGCGCCGGGTAACCGAAACAGTGTACCCTTCGCTTATAATCCTTTGAAGTCTCGTCATAATGGCGTAAACCGTTTGCGCCGTCGGTGATTAGTAGATCGGCCCTTTCATTGTGTACCTTACTTGAGGTTTAATAAGGCTGATCAAGGAGGAAATGACCGGTCGACAATATGCCTTCGGATGGGCGGGTGGTGACCGTATGGGTTAGAACATCGCTTGTGTCCTCTGGCAACTTATCAAATAGGGCGGATTTAGCAAAAAGCGCAGTATTAATGGCGATTGCAGCAATCAGCACAACGCATATTGCGGGGTGTTGCAACTTGGTCAAAAGGTGAGTTTGACCGAGTGACGGCTTCTTTCGGATGTACGAAGCGTGAACGAAACAGTCTACCCCTCTATTGTAATCCACAGACAGCCCGTCTTAGAGATGAGGGTGGAGTCGAGCAGTAGTCGGTAAGACCAACTGCTGGCGCTGAGTATATGTGGAAGATCATTGAAGCCATTTTGCCTTTGTAATGTATTTGCTTATACAGCGTAAGTCTGTGCTAGACAAGTCACTGAGGTCATCGAAGAAGTAGTCTCCTAAGTTGGTTTAGCGCAAATTTGCAAGAGCTGGACAGTTTCTTCCTCCTCCTCATCCTTGCAGCTCCTGCAAAAGTCATTGTAGGGTGTACCCAACCTACGAGCATGCCTACCTATATCAAACAGTGTCCTGTTAATGCCCCCACTACGGAGCTGATTCTGTTTCTACCTACAGAGAGAAGTCGCTGAGTTCTTTTAACATCTAGTTTTGGCCAGATTTGCTTGCTTTTGACGTAAAAGTGAAAACTCTTAAAACATCCACGTACAAGATGAGTGAACCATTGCGCGTTCCACAAATAATTCCGCCGTCTTTCGGAAGATTGAAATGATCCCTACATCGTTTGGTAGAGCCCTCAACACAGCCTCGTCCTTTCAATATGCACATAACACAGTACAACACTCGGTCTGAATTTTTAAGTTTCATCTACAAGTCCCCCTTTTGTCCTCCGATATGACAAGCGCAATGAACTAGTTGATGTGCTCGTCTGGCTGTCAGTATGCTGTGCCTAATCAAACGACATATCGCCACTACCCATAGATATTGCCACTTGATTAGAATAGAAACAGAATTGCACCAAGCAACAGCACAAATTTGTTGAAAAAGCACATGGTGGGCTGCAACAAAATGCAAAAATTAAGACCCATGCCTACATAGATGCAGAGCTCATTCGTATCCACACACTCGCAATGTGCACGCCGAGGAGTGTCAACGTCCTCTCAGCATTGCAACGCATAACCTCGATCTAAATTTATACTTCGCGCAATCTATTGTGTGGCTACGTGTAGTTAAACTAGTGCTAGATCCAGATGCAGTCCACGCACACTCGCACAGAGCCGTGTACATTATAAACTACACCACTTGCAGTTAAAGTTTTTCTGTTCATCTTGTTATGTTGCAACCGAGGCAGGAAAAGCTGCAGCTGCATATTGCCAGCGGTGTGTGTGTGCCATTGTGCACCGTGTCCGACTGGTATGGGAGGGGAGGGGAGGAAAAAGCTTCGGTGATGCAAAATCAAAAGAAAAGCTCTCGGTTCACTGGAGTTGACGGTCGTTCAACTGCATCTGACATTTCAAGTGAGAATACAACCGCTGAGCTTTCACACCAACTCAATGGCAACGGTACAAAATCGTAAATGGCATATGAGCTTTCAAGCTTTCAACTCACACTGTGATATTGAGAAAAGCCCCCCTTCATGCATACGATACAGTGCAACGCCAATTCGAATGTGCAAGGTTGAAGTTATCCGTGACGTGAACTGAAAGTTCGCGATAGGCGAATGAACTAAATTGACCTGCTTCGGGTAACCTTAAACAGTTCTCATTTTGTTGCACCCACCCCCCCAGCACCCGCTTGTGTATCCCCATACTCTGTTGCCCCTCTGCTACATCTAAAATCTATTAAAACCATAATTTATTTTATTTTTCGGTCGGCTGCAGCGACTCGAGCGATTGCATGTCGGTTGTGCATTTACTTGAGCGCGAGGTGAAGTGGATGCATGTGGCATGTGCACTGTGCAGTGCAGTGCAATGTATAGCTCTCCTACTCGTTTGGATAAATTTACACATTGTCTGGTTGAATGGTTTATTTATAATTTAGACTCTTTCAGATATTTCTTCATTATACATTTTTTTTTTCTTCTGTGTATACCTAGATGCACGTTTTTGTTGCGCCTTTCAGTATTGGATAATATTCATTTGGTGGGTATATGCATGTCCTTGTAGTTTATTATGTGTCGTTGCCCTATTTCGAAAAGTTGTAGCTGGGCGCTTTTACTTTTGCAATGGAAATGGAAACGCTCGGACATCTGTTGCCAACGAATTGGATTGCGGGATGGTGGCTTCAGTGGAAAAGGATATTTTTCGTTAAATTCACTTCAAATGTGTGCGTTGGGGAAAATTGCATTGGGTACTATACTTTTTATTGTCAAAATGGATGAAGTCAAGTTTTTTTTTATTGCACATTAGGAGCAAATGAAGCATTACAATCAACTGGGCAAGGACCAAGGAAATTCGATTCTAATGGTTACCACTACAGATTTGGGGTTGGATACGAGCAAAGATAAACTGCGTGGAGTCTCCCAAGGACCAATATTTTGCCCGACTCAATTTCGTCTCCAAATTCATGAGAAAGTTGGATGCAGTGGTTGGTTTGTTAGCTTCAGGTTCGACCAGTAGAAGAACACAGCTTTTGTTGGCGCTTACAGTCCCGGGTGGACCACGGCCTCAACGAACAAGCGCCTCTAGCTAGTAGTGGCGACGTGTCCTATTGTTCTTTTCGTTCATGAACGCCTAAATTTTAGAGAATAAATATTAACAATTAAACAAATTTGTTGTCTTGTCCCCTAAGTCCCAACTACAGTCTAGTCCTAGTGTATAACTCTTGCCACCCTCTTAAGAACTTAAGCCAAATCGTAATTCATACAAAACGAATATAGTCGAATCCGTTTAAATGAAATAAGAAAAAATCGTTAATTTAATTTCAATTAACCGTTCTTCATTTAAACGGACTTCGGATAACTGGAAAAAAGTACACGGGGACAAATTAAATTTTTCATATAAGCGGGGGTTTCAATTAAACGAGTTTCAAATAAGCGGTCCGACTGTACTAACTTACGAGAGTAATACTTTCCACTTATTCCGCCACAACATTAAAATTAAAAAAAGTTTCCAATATCCACTTATCCCCTAAGTCCTAACCAAACTTCAGTAAATTTCTTAGTGCATTTTCCAACTCCTGCTAGCCTCGTGTGCACTTGAGCCCATTCGTTATTCATATTGAAACGAAAAACTACCCTGCTACAATACTTTCCATTTCCATTTCCACTCATTCGACCATCAACTCGTTCGGATGATTCGGAAACGAAATGTGTCCATCAAAAATAAATGCTATAAAAAATAGTATCAAAGAAATCATAGTTGATGGGTTTGTGTGAGGGGGCTGTGTCTCGTGTGGTACTTGGATTTTGGGTCTGGGTGTGATAAAGTGGAAATGAAAGCACGAGTAATTATGTTGCTTGCACGTTCTACTCGTTCTGGAAGGCTATGAACGAAACGGGAAATTTGTATTGGATTTTTTTGGGTGTATACGATGTTCGGGGTGGGAAAATGGCTTTAAAATATTTTTGAACAAATCTAGACATAGATTATAAATAATTTGTATATAAGACAAAATTTAAGAAAAACTAAAATTGAATGAACTGAACGCCTACACTCACTACTCACTTCGCCACTGCTATAGCTAGCTAAATTGGGTTACGAACACCAATAATGGTTGAACTAGCTTGAGGGCCCACAATTGGAGGGCAACTTCAAAGAATTTGGTGAGCCTCACCTTCAGTTAAAGAGAAAGTATGTGTAAATGGAAGAAAATAGCTAGGGTTAGAGCTGGCTGACAAATGACCCATTGTTCCACTGCACGGCTGTCGCGAACGTCTGACAGTCATTTGAGAGTATAACTGCTCAGTGACAGCTTCTCATTTCTGCCGCCCTAAAACTTTGTAGGTCCATCCAATGCGTCAAAAAAATATGTTAAAGTTTGACAGACTTGCTTAAAGCAATGCTTGGGAGAAGTAAGGTCTAAGAGAAGCTAGGTCCAGTTCGGCCTACAAATAATGCATGCTGCTGTCATTAACAAGCCTGGGATACCCACTCCTACTGTTCCATCTCACCTCTACTTCACGATATAAAAACTCCACGTATGAATTAAAAGTCAAACTGGGCTGCCAGATAGGTCCCCATTTCCTATCTAACCCCCTCATTCAATGGCAAACTTCCCTCTCAGCATCATTGCTCGCTCAGCGTACACCAGCAACACAAACTTTATTTATGAAATGCATATTCTCAGTTCACCCGACAGTTTAACCGACCTTCACCTGTTCACCCCAATGCAAAGTGCGCTGATGCATCCACCATGCGCCGATAATCATCCAACAACCCTCCATGACCTCTTTAAATGCAAATTAAGGCGACTGAGACTCGATCACACACGGAGTGTGTTGAAAATCTGTTCTCCCACAAAATCAATTGTTGGACGGAACTAGGTATGAGCTAGGACATCAATCGGAGGAAAAATTTCCCATCTCGGATGGAATAAGTTCCGAAGGACTGCACAACCGCGCACTGACGACCTTGTATCCACACAGTGATGCTGAATGACAAAAAACTGTCAAAAACTCTTCGTATTTCAGTTGCTTCTTGAAAATTTCAACTCTGCGAGCCTTGAGGAAAATTAATTATCCCTTCTCCGTTCACTGTATACGTTTCTAACTTAGAGCGGTGTTGTGTAGGTATATCTCGTGCAAATTGCATCACTTGCATTCGCATAAGTTGATTCCGCTGAAGGCAATCACCCCCGCCTTCCAACTGCACAAACCATAAATGCAAAAATACTGCACATTGTGTAAGAGTGTAAACAACAAATATAGAGACGGAAAATGACAAAAGACAAGAGCGAAACAAAAAGCCATGTAATAATATTGTTTCTATGTAAAAGGGTACCCCTGAGTGTAAACCCATTCACGATTCTCTAACGTTGAAGGTCGTACATTGGCCTGGTACGTTTACCCCAGAAAGTCGTGTGTGTTCCCACCTCCAATCGGTTGCACGCAGTCAGTTTGGCTCGGTATGGGAATAGTTGAAAATAAAAGCTTTTCGCACACCACCATACCCTACAATCGCGCCGAATGAAATCCACTTCAGTAATGGTGGTTGTTTTTTTTTTTTTTTTTTTTCTATTTTCCACGATTAGATCTCGAGTAGAAGCTGTAGCTGTTTGTGGTCCTGATTTTCCATACACATTCACAAATTGACCTCCATTGGATATTTTCTTGGGAGGAGATTTCATAAAATATTTCCTTCTCCTTTTTTTGGTTGGCTATTTAATTAGCCGAGTCCTAGAAACCACATCTAAAGTGGAACATGTTAACAATCAGACACAATCAGGAACAGAGCGGTGATGGGGTGCAAAAAAAAAAAAACACCAAGCTGAGTCAAGGATAACATAATAAGTGAGCCTTTTCTTTGGCTCCTTTCAAATGGAATGTTTTTCATCCTTGATATGGCGGCGTATTTTAAAAGCCTCTCGTTATAGTGGTCTAGATATATACATATACTGCGAGCTATTGGAAATGAAAGTCTTGAACTGGTTGGCAGCAGACATGCCAATATGAAAACAGAGAATTGCCTCAATGAAAAGGATGTGAGCGCAACACAAGTGGAGGCAAACCTAGGTACGGGGTCGTCTGGCCTGGAAATGAGGCAAGGTCAAACCTTTGATACTTTCTAATTCATTTTTTACGGAACGTAAGACGCAAAAACCTAAACAGAGAACTGTTCAAGACGATTGAGGCAACATAGTTTTGGGTGTGAATTATGAATTTAGAAAATCATTTAATTTCAGTATTCATCGGGAGCCATTACAAACTACATAATTATAGGGACTTAAGCTGGTAACGCTGGAAATATACCGCACTACCGACTCTTGTTTAGCGGAACCGCTTTGCGAATGTTCAAGCTACGTACTTATAGACGGACAATAAACTTGCAGCAAATTAATGAAAGAACTTGTTGACACTTTTTGGTTAAATAAAATTAAATAAAAATCGATCCCTATCAATTTGACTAACTCTATATTTGCTCCGGTTTAAGGCCGCAAGCTACAAAATTCGACCACAGCGCCACCTAGGATCAGATCAAGATTTTCATTTTTTTTTTGGTGGATGGCTGTGCTTATGATACTAGAATGTTAAACTGCTTACAGAGTAGTTCACTTTTAGAGTAAGCCGAGCTCGGAAAGGGTTGAATTAAGCACAAAATAAACCAGTTAACAGCACTTTATTGTAAAGTATTGCATACATTCAGGCTGATTGAAGGCGCAAGTCACTCTGAATTATTTTATTTAGCATTTGTCAACATTACTCGTATATACTTTGCCTTGCTATATTCAGTTGCATTTTTAATTTTTAGGGCTTCTAATAAAGACATTGGGACTTACAAATGCATTTTTATTTTCGACCTTAAATTGGCTATTTTTTTCCACACGCATTTCGCAATTGTGAGCTTCTGTCCATTTAAAGTAGGGAAACAAATTTATTAAAACGCCGCCTTGGGCCTTACTTTCATGCATTTTTAGTTCCGACATTATTTAAGTTCAGTGCGTAGTACCATTAACAAATTTTAGTCTCGACTTTTAATTTACGTAAGCTCACAATTCTGAAATTTATATGGAAAACCTACCCACTGTGAACTAATAAAATTTAGAGTCGAAACGGATGCTCGTCGGGGTTTTAACCGGACACTGCATCATAGGAAATATGGCTAAAAGGCTAGGACTTTTTGCAAATGACTTCTGCAGAAGCTGTAGAGACGAAGAGGAAATAGAGTCCGTGGAACATCTTCTATGCCACTGCCCAGCTTTACAGGAACGCCGCTCATCCTGTATGGGAGCTAGGTTCTTCGAAAGTTTGGACGACTTGGCAAGGGTACCTCTATCAGACATAAAACTTTTCCTCAACAGATCGAAGTGGTTTTGTAAGCCACATGTCCTTACATGTACAAACAGGGTACTCCCAATGGGCCTTCACGGCTTCTGGGTGAAATTTGCATCGGATACAAAACTGCCCTCCCAACCTAACCTAACCTAGAGTCGAAACTAAAAATTGGTAAGGAACAATGGGTCTTACTAAAAATCATTCTTAACCCTCAGACTATATATTCTGTAGGTCACAATATGCAATTATTTATGGAAAATTTCGCCATTGTGAGCTTTGAAAAATTTAGCCTGAACACTAAAAATGATTATTAGTATCGCGAAATGCAAATTTTTCAATTTTGAGATTTTGTTCATAAAAGGTTGAAGCTCAAACTGTTTATTAGTAAGGTGCAACTACAACTGACTTATTGTGTGAGCATACATTTTTAGGCCACTTCTTTTCTATTCATTCTTCGATTGAAGATTGAATAAATAAAATAAAATAAATCTACCGCAAATCGCTGATAATAATTTCGATCACTATCGATCAGTTTTTGGCTATTACAGTGGTCCTGCCTATTTGAGCGGTTCACAACGATAGGATCAAAAAAATGCACCCTCAGATTGAAATTTGGCTTTGTAGGACTTTCAGTTAATGATGTCGTCCAAAAAGACGTTTAGCTTTCGAACTGATTTATAAGAAAATTATTAAACTTAAATTAGAATCGAAATTTGCTAAATAAAAAAAGAAAGAATTGTAACACTGTTCTCAGCAACCCAACCTTTACTACAGTTTTAAAAAAATCGTTTAAGCCGAAAGACAGTTCAATCTTCTTTTGACGTCATCTGTACATTTGCAAGACGTATTTGTTGGTAATTTGAAAGCATTAAATCAAGAAATCTTTACTATATACAAAACAATTAGAACATTTTAAGAAAAAGAGCTCACTATTTTTGAGAACAGCTTCTTAACTTAATGGCGTCCAGTTAAAACGTAATTCAATAAAAAAAAGTTTGGTTACGCGTGGCGGCGAGAAACTCTTGTGATCCATATTCCCACATATGAGCCTAGAGATGTTTAAAACCAAAAAGAACTCAAAACAATCACTTCTTCTATTTTGACCAAGTTTTAATTTATGGGAGAAAAAGTTTCATGCCACCCACTTTTGCATTTTTTTTTTTCAGATTGTGTACCAAAACTTAAACTTAAACTTATGTAGTTTAATCAAAATTACGAGCGTGACAAATCTGTCGTTCCAACACTGTTTACATTAAAACTGCAAATATTTTTGAGGTAACAAAAAAAGTCCTCGGTAAAGTCTAAGATGGGGTTGGAATACGGACTACTTTTTTGGCCGAATAATTTGTACCCCAAATATTAATCTAGGTATGTTAAAATGTTTAAGTCGTCTCTTTTTTCTTTTTTTGAAGTACCCTAAGTTTATTTTTAAAATAAGCTCCTAGAAAAACTGAATTAAATGAAAGAAAAACCGTTCCACGGAACGAAGTTTAATCGAATATGCGGATTTTGCTTAAAGGCGTAGGAGCAGAGTCGGTATTCTGTTTAGACGTTTTCGTGTGGACGAACAGCTTAGAGAAAATTAGTAGGACACACGAAAACATTTAAACGTTTTCGCCTCATAGTATCTTACCACAGGTTTTCCTGCTCACTGAAGAAAAGCTGTGAACAATGTGACATTTTACTGTTCTAATCGATGTTGGTATATAAATAACTATTTTCGCAACAGGTCCACAAAAGAAGCTACAACTGTCTTCTCGCAAGCATGATTTGGCGTAGGTTTTTTTTTTTATTATTACGACCAATTTAATACTGTTTTTTTTTTTTTTTTGTTTTCATTTTAAATGTTTGTTTATCGAATTGGCAGCACTTTCTTCAGTGACAACCAATTTGACAGTTGACAGCTGATTTGTGCTCATTTTGGTGTGCAATTTCAGTAGAATTTCATTAGCCATTTTACGATGAAATTGAGTATTGCGATATAAGGCCCTAGGTGCTCGAAAAAAAATGTAAACTTAAACAAAATTTAGACGCGGCAACAGTGATGCCAACTCAGACATAATTATGCCTTCTAGGCATAATTCCACTGCTAAAATCGATGAAAACACAATTTAAATTTGTTTTTTACAATCAATTCGTAGAAATAAATTTTGAAATTGGTGAATCTATTACATTGTTTGATGAAAGCCGCATAACTAATTTATTTTACAACTGTTCGTCATGCTTATTTTGCAATGCTCTTTTTACTTACTCATCAAACCGAAACTTTGGATTACGAAGATCAAAAAGGGTTTAATGACCAACATTCTGTTAACAAATTTTAATCACTTTAAAATGCTGTTGCACTTCCTTCGTAAAATATGCAATTTTTACCATTTTTTACATTTTTTTAGAGGGCATCATTTTTTCGGGTTTAAGCATAAAAAGCAGATTGGCATCACTGCGCGGCGCCTACCTGTAGGTATGCCCGGGATTTCAAAGTCCTTAACCCCTAAAAAGAAAGCATAATTTTCATAGTAAACCAATTGTAACTGGACAAAATCAGAAAAGAAAATCCTTCGGAAAAAAGGACGGATGGCCTTGAGGACCATTCAGCAGAGAGTCATTTATTTAGATTAGAAAATTGATGATGTCTAAATGACTCAACTTCAGTGTTGCTTAGCCCCCAAATTCATAAAATAAATACAACACACATCATTTTTTTTACCATTCCCAACACTGCATACAATTTTGACTGTAGGTAGGTAGGTAGGTACCTATTCGATTTGCTTATGAGTTTGGTTCAAGTAATTTAGGTTAGGTATAGATTTGTTTCATAAAATGAGCTTGCGTTTATTTTTAAAATCTCTACACAGAGTGCGAGCCAGCACAAGCTTGCCAAACAAATTGAAAACTTCTGTAACAAAAGCCACCAAGTAAAAAGCATGAAAAATAAAACACAGAACACACTTTGCTTTCGATTTCATTGTGAAGAATCGAGCTTTCACAAGTACACACACCACACAGTCCTCGCGGTGCACACCAACATCACAAACGAACTATTTCCTGCTAAGTAGGCCATGGATTCGGTCGGTCGTTGCTCCCTTTTGTCGTTCGTTTTCGTTGTGGTGGCTGGGTGGTTGCGATTACGATACGATAGGCGGTGGTGGCGGCGGGTGACATCTCGTGCTGTAGTTAAACACAATGTACAGTGTATAGGAGCAGGCATCAGGGTGCGTATAGACCTGCACCGTGCAGCTATTCTTGATCGCAAACTGGTACAACTCGACCAGAGAGTGTGAAATATATGACGACATTTACCTAGTGCACTTTATCTTGACACCAGGCGGCGAACCCAATTTATTACTTGCAACACAACGCTGCCTCCTAAGTGCGGCGCTCTATAAGGTTTTGGGAGGTATCAACCAGCTATACGGCTAACTTGAAGGTAGGTAAGTGTTGCGCCAGCTGACAATCGCAAAATCGCAACCGCCAACCCACAGCTGGTTGGTTCGGCCCGCTGTAATGTGCAATTTAATGCATGCGCATATTTTTACTTCTATTGTTCGTCGAACTGAAAACATAAGTCGCTCTGTGCGCTGGGCTGCTTGTAAAGTGTGACACAGATCAATGTATCGAGATACAATTAGAACGGTCATAAATAAATAAGCGAAAACAGGATTTTGATTTTGAGTTTGATTGCGAAATGCAAACAAGTGTAGAATGTAGCACATGGGACATGGGAGTAATGGTGCGCAGGTTGAGGGACTGGAAAATATTCTTTTTTTCGTCCATCCAACACAAACGCAAAGATAGGTTTTTTAAGGTCTTTTAAGGTTTTTATTGGGCTCATAAAAACTAAGAACATACAAGAAAAGAGAGCTCTTTACCAAAATATCGATGTAAGCTGACCAAAAAGTCAAAGAATTGACAGCACCGCATCAAGCAAGTAGACTAGTGATTCAGGCAAAAGTGTCTTCGAAATGGAGACTCAAGGAAGCAAAAACCTAGACCTTAAATTCCAAAAAAGGTATTATTCGAAATGAGAATAATGAAAACTTGCCAATGATGCCAAAGGTAGATACCGGCGCTGTACTCAAGAAGCCTAGTATGGTGATGTGATGGATCGAAAATGGAATCTGTTTGGGTACTTTCAATCTATCAGCTAAGTCTCGATACCATTAATATGAACCACTGTATTGTAATCTGAAGTTAAAGTCCAAGGGTGGTTCAAATTCACGACCGGAACATATAAATGCAGAGTGAATAAGGTTGCTTCTCTAGCGCTGTTAACAAGTGCAAACGCTTCGTCTAGGTTACAGCGGAAATGGCCCGAAACTTGAACACCATGAAAAATATTTTATCAAGCCTGATTCCTAAACGTATAATTTTAAAAGCTTGAAAGCCCCTCAAAGTCGGCAAAGACGACTTATCTAACTTTTCAAAAACTGTAGGCCCTTAAATTTAACCACTTTTCCAGATGTGAAAGAATTTTACGTCCGCAAAGTTTCTTAAATGCAAAATTCGTATCCTACTTTTGACCAAGGTACGTTCCATAACGGGTGACAGAGGTTGCCACAAAGTACCAATTATGTTCCGTTGAAAGTTCTACAATACTTTTGGTCTTTTCAAATAGGCTTCTTTGATGAGCAGTCTTGTCCTTATACGTTTCTATGTAAAAAAAAGTCATTGTCACAGGGAGGGGTCCTTCGTTGGAACTTTTATTCTTTATTTCTAAGAGCATGTTGCTTAAGCGATTCCTCCGCTTTATATAGATTCTACAATACCAACCAAACTACAGTCGAATCCCTCTAAGTCGAACCTCCTTTAACTCCAATTTTTCGACCCAATTTGTGCATTCCCTTCAATTTTGCAATTAGGGGTCCTTCGTTGGAACTTTTATTCTTTATTTCTAAGAGCATGTTGCTTAAACGATTCCTCCGCTTTATATAGATTCTACATTACCAACAAAACTACAGTCGAATCCCTCTAAGTCGAACCTCCTTTAACTCGAATTTCCCTATAACTCGAATATCCCTCTAACTCGAATTTTTCGACCCAATGCAGGTGCGCAACACTTGTGTTGTTGTTCCAGTTAGAGTGATGGAAAAAAAGAAAGTAAGCACCTAAGTTGAGTAGCAAATTTGAAATCAAAAACAACTTATTTTTCTAACTAATTTTGTTCAAAATATACCTACTTTCCTATTTTTTACCTTGAATAAGTTCGCTCTAAAAAAATATAGTAAGTCTCTCTAGCTCGAACTATTTTTTATCTCCCGTGAAAATTCGACTTAGATGGATTCGTCTGTACTTACAAAAAAAATCTACGAACTCCATTGCAGACTGCAAGCATAACCCCCACGTACAGTTCTATTTTCTAAAATATTTATAAATAAGTCAAATTTAAAAATAATAATAATAATAAAATCCCCATCCATCTACAAATATTTAAAATAAATTAAATTTCTCGCTATCAACTTGTTTGACATACTTTGCACTTCAGGACAAACAAATCACGGAACCATTTTACGAGCAGCTTATTATTGAGCTCGTATTTTTCAAGTAATTCATAGAAAAAAAAATAAGAGGCCACAAAGGGTATAGTAATAATAATAAAATAAATTCACCGTTCTAGATTTTAGGGCGAGGAAAAAAAATCCCCCTTCTGACATAAGGCACAGAATACAAAACGTTTGAGATCTACTGTGCAAGTACCTACATTTTTGCTTTCCAACAAACAAGAGTGCGAGTATTGGCCTTTGTTTCTCATTTGATTTACAATCGTGCATTGAACTCAAGTCGCTTACGACCTACTTATGCATTCTATTCGTAAATATACGACAGAGCAAAAAAGCTCCTCTGAAAGTGACAAAACCGTTCTAGTAGCATGATATGGCGACGGCGACAACAACGAGATGTAGTGTGCAACGGTTGGTGGCTTTAATTGTGTGAGCTGGTACTTGGTAACTGTCAGCCTACGTGTTTGACGTGCATTATTTTCAGTTGATGAATATGTATTCTTAAAATGTTTAATAGGAAAGCATCTAATGATCTGTGGGGACAATTGAATATGAAATTAAAAAATTTTTTTTCAATGACAGCCAGCGTTTTATTGTGACAGATTGAACTGTCAAGTGCTTAAGAGTGAAGACAGAGTAGAATATAAAATCAGGCTGAAGAAAAATGGTCTTTTAATTGTTGTTCTTAGGGGTGAGCCCAGTGGGCAGTGCAACTTTTACTCAGACTCTATTCACACCCATTATTATCATCGGCCATTTTGTACACAACGTGGATTTTATTAAGATGGCCAATATTTTTTGAAATTCTATTGCCTTTTGACGTCTCAATCGCTTTTTGTCGCTCTTTCGGCTAAAGCCGACCAATGTTACAAGGACTATAGGAACTCACCACCGGAATATAAGTAGTTTCTTTAAAATTCTATTAGAAACGACACTGACAGATGGAGCCATTCGTAAATTGCATCGGAGTCATCCAGCTTAAGGCAATGTGCGATTAAATTTAAATTCGATATGACCGAAATAGGATCGGTATACTTATTAAATATTATTATTATTATTTATTACATGTATATGAAATATGTAGGTATACAAAATAATAATATTAAATAGACAACTGTCCGTACTCCATTTTTGATATAAGCTTAAGCCCACGTTATTCATGGGTAGATATTCCATGAGTCTCTACCGAGTTTCAAGCAAGACTACTCATAGACGGTTCATTCGCATGCGCAGTTTAAATCGGCCGCTATCTCTATAAATCGATCGCAATCGCACAAAATCTATACACGTTCTTGTCAAAAATGACAGAAAAAGTGAAAATTAGCAAAATAACGAGTAACGAGTAGTTCCTCTCTTGGCTCGAAAGAGTTTAGAGATTTCAACTGGCAACTACTGATAAATATGTCAAATTCATAAATTTGACAACAAACAAAGTCAAAGTGCTTCTTAAAAATCAATTGCAAAAAAAAAAAATCTGTGAAAATAAGAAAAATTCGGCGGTGGTCAAATGTTCTCCTAGAACGTTTTATATGTTGCAAAAAGTTACGTTTAATATTTATTTGTGATATGGAGTAGAAGTCAAAGACGAAAGTGGCTCAAAGTAGCTCGAAGTCTATCCACGCAATTTGGCGTATATTTTCAGCTCTCTTAGAGTGTTTCGCTCAATTTTTAGAGTTTGACAGATTTTTAATGTTTGGCTCGGGGAAGTGCGCGAACAGACCCGGATTCGATTGAAAACTCTAACAAATCTAGACGTCTACTTGTTCGGTTGGTGTGGAATGAAAATTAGCATAAACCCATAAACCGATTGTCAGCTGTCAAATTATTTATAGGTGAAAAGTGTTGTCAATTCGAGAAATAAAACTCTAACCCCCGTATTAATAAACACTGTGTACAATTTATCAAATTGTTACTCAGCAGTTAGGTATGTCCAATTTTTGCATGCTTTTTGACGTTTGCTAGCTAACTTACTCGTGTACATTTTTTTATTAAAAGGGGGTAAAAGAACAGCCGTTATACGAGTAGAAGCTCAATGTATTCGAAAAATTACTACTATGGGGATGATTGACAAGAGAAAAAAAGAAGAAATGGTGGCTGTCAATATGTAGTTTGTTTTTGACATTTCCACATGAAGGATGAAACGTCAAAAATTATCTGTTATTCTACATTTGCACCGCACCTAAATTTAACATATTAAGGAAAAAAATTACGAAATCCATTTTGCGTTCCCACTAAAACTTTAACATTTTGATTGACAGCTAGTGGCAGAATCGATTACTTATCTTTTATTCTGTTTAGAAATCAGAAGTGGTTGCTGGTTGAACCTAAAGAATGCAATAAATAATGAATAAATAAAGTAATGCATAGACAACCACTTCCTTTTCTTTTGTTTATAACTTTTTTGTTCCATATGTATAATTTACATAACCTGAAATAACTGTCAGTCCTCGAAGTGTCAAGTAGAGCGAAGTTGTTGTAATTGCGTGCTGAATATCCTACTTTACTTTGCTTTGCTGGGACCGAAAGCTCAAAACAACGGGCCTTATACATGCCTCCGTTACATTTCATGGGTTTCAGTTCATTCGAACTCAGCATAAAAGGACAGCTTCCTTAGATCAATCCTAAAAAAATCGAATATCTAAATTAACAGTAATTTTAGTGTGCGTGTCTAAAGTGAGAGATATTTCTTGTGTTGCCTTATAAACGTCATGAGTTGGTTTGATTTCTAGCATCGTTGTCTAAAAAATATGTGGGGATAATACGCCATAAGTTCAGGGGTTGAATTACGACATCCGTAATCGAGTAATGCGTGACTGAATTTGTTATTGTTTTGCTTGTAAAATCGACAAAATTCAGTGACGTACGGCTCGCTCACGGATGCGGTAATTCTGCCCCAGATTCAGATCAGCACAACTGTCATCTTTACACCACCGTTAATGTGTTAGAAAACTGCTCACAACTCCCTGCAGCCATCATACCCACCGCACTCCAACGAAGGGGAATAGGGAACCCCTCACCCCAGCCCTCACATAACTAAAAACTACCACATCTTTTCCGTTTCAGTGTTTCTTCACTTTCATGAAACCGAAAGCTCTTTTCCAACTTCCACACGCACTACACCAAACACCACCCGCGGCCGCGGTTATTCATTGCAACAATAAAACAGAATCTACATGGTGTGTAATTGGGTTAATGCGGTCAGTGACCGCCAACGAATTCGTTCTAGAAAATTGTGTTCACTTGTCGGCGCTTACTATAAGAATACTCAAACTCACCCGCTAGTACACGTCCAATCAGACGTTCAGTATCGTCAATATATCTTGCACTGGCAAACAGATCCTCACGGCTGCCAACTGTCATTTTTCACAAATCACTTTGATCGAGTCTTGGTCAATTTGAATTGTCACGTTTTTTCTTTTTTTTTCTACGGCACAATTATCGTTTGAATTAATTTCACAAACTAAATGATGGCACCCACAGAATTTGAACAAAATTTCACTAAAACATTTGAACTATGAACATAATTTGTATAATTTTATTTACTTTGTTTAAAAACTATTATCACAAAAGCAATAGTTGCTTTGACTGTTTTCGTTTAGTGTTTTTGAAAAGGTTCTTATTCATTTTCACGATTCTGGGCTGGCAATCATCTGAAGCATCTCTTCACACTCGATGGATGGCAATGCCGCAATATCGCTGCCTTTCAATATTCTACTGCAGTGGCGAAGCTGGAAACAGATTTACGGTTTTTTTAAATCACTTGATTTTGATTAAGATTTCGTCTAGCACGCTTCTGTTTTCTGTTGGCAGGTTTGCGGCAGTAGTGCGCTACCGACGACAGTGTGTACGTTGACTTGTAACGTTCACGTATAATGAAATGATAGCGATGTTTAGTGCAGCACAACGGCGCCAAGATGCCACACGAGGAAAAGCTTTTATTCGCAACAGTATAAACAGCCAGAGTTTAGAAGTAACAGAGAACAGCTGGGAAATGTAAATACGGCGCGCGCTTCATGCATGGTTGCCACTTGAAAAAAAAAATTAGCAACCAAAAATGCAAAAAAAAGTTACCAAACCAAGCTAAAAGTTACCAAAAATCTGGAAAAATGATAAAACACGACAAAATCATACATATCTTCTTGAGCCAGTATGAATATGACTTTGTGATATCGTTTGATTTTTCTCTGATTTACGAACTTAATATAAAAAATGTCATGGTAGTAGAAAAATGCACCTATGTTTAAGCCTAGTATGCACTTTATGCAGAACACGTAAAGCCTCCTAAGTGGAATCCAATTTTTCATACAAGTTTTTCTCCGCGAAATGTCAAATTTAACTTTCCACGTGAAAATATGAGTAGGCAGCACGCAGTTCGAGTGAAAAATAGTTACTTTACTTCAAATACTGATATGGCAGACACTTGGGTTTTATTGTCAGTCGCAATACATTTTTGACATTTCGGCGTGAAAAATAATTTATAGGAAATCGTGAAATTTATTTGAATTTCTGAAGTTTCCTTAAGTCTTCATAGAAACTAAAAGAAAACTGTTGACACATATCAATTCATTTTAACATACCTAAGTATTTTAAATTCAATAAGGTACATTATAGAACGTTACTTACTGAAGTACTAGGAATACTTTTACACCTTACACGTAGTGGGCAGAAAAAGTAAGGCAGCATTTCCATGTGATGATATCGAGTTTGTCTTTTGGATGCTCCTGTTCAAAAAGTTACCAAAATCAGATAAAAATTACCAAATTACCAAAAATCATGAACTAAGAAAAAAATTACCAGATTTGGTAATTTATTACCAAAGTGGCAACCGTGGCTTCATGTCCATGTGCACAATTTCTTGCGTTGAGTTGAGCTTGTGCGACATTCAAATGAGGAGAACAGGAAAAATGATAAAAGAAATTCAAAGCAGAAATTGTGCTGTACGTTGGTGTTGGGGCTGGGAGCTGGAAACTTTGAAAGCTTTTTGAAATTTGCAAAAGTGGCGAATGCACAAAAGTCAACTTTCAAACTTTAGTCAAGTTTGGGTAGAAGCTTATTTTGATAAACTGTTATAAAATGTGGGAACTTTTGTTGAGCTTTCACGGATGTTAAGTTTAAATTCAGAACGTTTAATTTAGAAATTAATACAATTTATCAAAACAACAAAAGAAATCGTTCACTGTGCAGGATCGTTTCGCTGTTCTGTTACCTTTCGAAAAATGGAATAGATGTCAGCGCGTTTGACAATTCGTGTAACTCTATGAACAGAGATATTCGCAAGGTTTAAAGGCGACTAGAATTCACAAAACGTGCTATCTGTGGCAGTGATTGGAATTACAGAGATTCTGTGATGAGTTCCTCGAAAACCAAATTTGTGCTGACTGCTGATGCTATACAAGTCGGACAAAAATCGACCAGTGAAAACTAGTCAACAGCGGAGGCGATTTAAAATAATATATTTACCTACTTAGCGGCTCAAAAACCTCTGAAAGGGCAACTCTACAGCCAAAAAGAAGTGAACCCTTTTTAACTACATACTTAGTTCATTATCTCAAAATGAGGTCCCCACATTGAGGCAATCTAAACAAGAAATTAGAAATGGTATGGGTCCCAAAACGGAACCCTAAGGCAATTCAACACTAAGTGTCATAATTTTTTAACCCATTTCGACCTTTTTTTTTTCAAGAAGGACAAAAAACAATATACACATCTGGACATCATCCTCATAAGACCTAATTGCTTCAAGATGATTCTGGTATCAAGGATTCAGGCACAAAATAAAAGAAAAAAAAATCCATTCTCCAGAAAATTTTAGATTATCGTCTTACTTACTTACTTACTTAAGGTGGCGCTACAGTCCGGGGTGGACCTGGGCCTCAACCTATACGCCTCTCCAGTTAGCGCGATCTTTGGCTAACTGCCTCCAGTTGCGCACACCAAGTTGGTTGAGGTCCCCTTCCACTTGAGTGCGCCACCTAAGGCGAGGTCTTCCTCTACTGCGTTGTCCCTCCGGATTGGAATCGAAGACTCTCCGGGCCGGAGCGTTGGTGTCCATTCGCTCTACATGCCCTAACCATCTTAGACGACTAATGCGTACTTTTCTGACCAGGTCGATGTCGCTGTACAGCTCGTAGAGTTCGCTGTTAAATCTTCTCCTCCAAATCCCGTCAACGCGAACGGAACCAAAAATCACTCGAAGAATTTTGCGTTCGAAGCGATCCTCATCCCTTTTTGCTAGGGTCCATGCTTCTACGCCATAGAGCAGGACAGGGATGATGAGAGTCTTATATAGAATCTCCGATAGCCGTCTAGACCGTCAAATTTCGAGAGCGAAAGAATCCTGATACCATCCTGATCACAAATTTCGTACAGCAAATGTTTTGAGATGGAAAATTGTGCTAAAGGTGGGTCCAGGTTGAGGAGAGCTATATTTCTGTGACATTTTTCAAGAATTTAAGTTTGAGAATGCTATCGAAAAGCAACTTGACGTGCCCCCGCAGAAGCATCCTTTTAGTCGAGCAGCTAATAGATGCCCGAAGATCGTATTTGATCGGCGAAAACCTGCTGTGGGACTGTTTTTAGGTTTTAAAAAATCTGGCCAATGATAAGACAGTTACCTAGTGGATATCAGGTCATGAGAAGTTTGAATTTAACAAACGCTGGAATTTTTAGCTGAGACGATCCTCTTTTCCCCTGCCCAGCGGTTTTAAGTCCCAAGGAAATGCAAGATTATAGCCTTCCCGAATACTGGACTAAGTCTACGAGCCAGGGGCAGTCTAAAGAATTCGTAGGACCAGCTCACAGTAAAGCCAAAAGATCACTTGAGCCAAAGAAGGAAGATCTGCCCACTAAGAGACCCTCTCAAGACCGACTCTGTGTAGTTTATAAATCAACCGAGCACGGGCCAGAGTATAGAGATCACTTCGAAGCTCTGAGGAGATATGGTTCATGGATCATGGTTTATAAATAGCCTCAGCAGTTATCCTCCACAGGAAGGAATACCCTTACTATCACCCAACCATCTTCAAGTTATACTCAAAGCCTTGGATAAAAACAAGACCGACCATGGAATCGAAATTTGTTTAAATCGCCATTTGGAAGCGGGACGACCTGTACTCTGTGTTCGATTCAACAGCTTTTGCTGAGAATGAACAACTAACGGAACGAAGGCATAAGCCGCAGCACAACACAACACTTTTAACAATCTCTGTCTTGTTGGATAAATTTTGTAACAAATTTTGCAATAAAATCGGGAGCACCAAGAAAGAAGTTATTTGCAATTTCCTTCCCGTAATGCTCGGCTTCATATACCAAGCTTATGACCCAAGACTACAGGACTTTCTGCTTGGCATTGTCTAAAAAGTTCCCTAATTAGTGATCAGATTTTTATTGTCGATCTGCTTGACGGCGAATGTCAGATCGGATCACCTTCACCGTTTTAAGAGTGCTTCTTACATCCAAAATTTTCTAGAGAAGCGAAGACTTTTAAGCATGGTGTCTGATACTTTGATCACAGGATCATCTTGAAGCATTTGTAATACCCGAAGGTGTACTGTGAGGTTTACTGCTTTAAGATTTGATATATCTGGGAGCCTAAGGGCACTGAAACCAGCTTCCTTCTTTTCAGAAATATGTAAAACCACCTCGGCAACTTTCAACGTATTCGAAGCTTAAGCGCTTAAGACCCGTTTTCTGATACTACTCATAGCAATTTACGTCCTGTTAAACGAGATTTTAAGTTGAACTTAAATATGAGCTATGAGCAGTATCAGCAAACGGGTCCTGAGTCTTTGTCCGATTTTATTAATTTTTCTGAGTGAAAGTCACATCGAGATGAATACTTTAGATAAATCCTGGGACTAACAAAATTCAAAATTCAAACAGCTGTGTACCGTCCAATTGTCAAACAAAATTGCTGTTTTTTTGGCGTAGGTACTCAAATCCTAGGTCTCGCCCACTTGAAGGATTTTTTTTTTACGTTTTCGACTATGAAACCTTTGAAACAAATTGAAACATATAAAAAATATGTTATAGCAACAATCTTACCAATCGCATTCGAGTTTTTTAAAGCACGTCCTTGACACTCACCTGAAAGAAAGGAGAAAAATTTCAGTCAACAAAATTTATCGAAAATGTAAATTTCATATATATAGAAAATGTTTGCCAAATTATTTCATTGATTCTACCCAGAGATATGTGTCCTCAAAGGATTGTCCCGCACAACTCCACATATACAGTATCACATCGCAGCTAAATCTTTATGTACCTCACACTGGACTTGGCAATTCGTTCCTAGTTCGAACTATCTAGTATCTACACTCAACTCATGGACGTTGTCGTTGTCGTCGCCGTCGCCGTCATCGTCGTCGTCACAGTCTGGCTTGTATTACCTTCTGCTGCTGTAAATATTCACTCTCCCTCCACTCAGCACAGTTCAAAGCAATGGCCTTTATGGACGTCCCTGAATCCGTGCACCGACACAGAATTCTCTCTAAAGTAGGTTGTTTCGCAGAAACACCAATCCAAGACAAAAACAACGACACTCTGCATGTCTGCCGCCATACTAGGTACGAAGTAAGGCTGAGTGGATTTCAGTTCTTTCTAATGAGGATGCAAGAACAAAATGCAAAAAAAAAAAAACAAAAAATTAAAGCGAAGGGGAGGTGAATGGATTTTTCTTTCTGGGCCATTGGGTAGAGACCGTAAGCTGGCTCGAACGCTAATGTCTAGTGGAAATCACACGTTTCGACAGACATGGCGAGATGGTTTGCCTTTACGTGAAAAAATCTAGAAAACCATCGCGCAACCAAGGATACGTGCGGTCCTGGGCATGTACGTAGGGAGGCGACACGGATCTATACCTGATTAGCAATTATGTAGGTATGCATTTCCATACAGACGCGAACATTGATGATGGATACTATTTGACAGGTGCGAAATGACAGCACATAAATTTATGACATGACTAGAATGAAATGTCGCTTGATGTGAGTTTAGTTGCACTAAAAGTATTTTCAGTCCAGGACGTAGTTGTTAGAAAGCTACCGAAAATTCATTTCGCAGGACAGGACATAGTCACAAGAATTGGGGAAGGAGACCACAAACGATGACATGAACACAAGAAAGATGCCCCGAGACAACAAAACTTCAGTTGGTAATCGTGCCTTCAAACAACAACAACACCAACACCATAATGTCACACGTATACGAGAGTATAAAAGCAGCTGTCATCTCATTCTGAAACACATTCAGTTTAGTTCACTTTTTTTTCAGCTCCCCCTTGAGCGAGTTCACTACACGACCTTGGACTCTTTTCATTGCATTTGGCTCACCCACACTTTGCAGCATAATTTGTTAAAAGCTTTTCGATTCGCAAGCAAAAAGTAATGGAACTCATTAGCTGTCAACAAACGCATTCCTGATGATGTGTCTGTTTGAATTTCCATTCACAAAAAAAAAAAAAAAAAAAAACCCTCCATCCATCTGAAAGTTAATCTGCCCAAAAAAAAAAAAAAAAACACACACACAATTCGCCTGCCAGACAAAACAGAGTAAGAGTATCAATCGTTTTCTTATGACTCAGCAAAAGCTGGCAATCTGATAAATATCCAGACGGATAGAGTCATAACTTCAGATTTATGTAAACAGATGAGTAACGCGCAGTTTTTCTTTTAATAACCTTTAACATGAATCCGCTTACGGTTTAGTTGGAAATTGTCAACAATATGTCAGGCCGACGTTTTGAAATCGGTTTCAATTTCACAGAACCCCCCAGCCCCCACTATATTGACATAATATCTACAATAAATTCAATGTTGCGCTATTGAACAGAAAACCAGAGTTCAACAGAGAGCACACGCGACAACTGCGTTCATGAGAATGACAGAACTCTTGCAATTAAAACAATCGCACACGAACACGAGTACGAGTACACATTCTGACGGAATGGCAGGCAGTTCTCACCGTGGTTGCCAGATTGAACGCTTTGTCGTATTCTGGGCCATCTTTTTACTTAAAAAACGATAGAAACTTCGTCCATGAGCGCCCAACACAATTTTGGGCTATATATCGTTTTACACATTGTGTGTTAATTTTGTTTTTTTTATTCTTTCACAAAACTAAAAAAAAGAAATATTTTCGAACAAACCCGCACTTTTAAAACTTGGCAGCACTCTTGCAGTCAAGTGCCATCGAACAGTTCAAGTTACACGCACGCCAATTCATTTTGCAGGCCTTTTGGTTTGACACAAGCCACAAAAGTCAATAGCAGATAAAAAAGTCAAATAAAATCCAAGGCGTAGAGTAAAAAAAAAAAAAACACGGTGAGAACAAGTCTGAAAAATACCAAAATTTTCAACGATTTTTGGGCTTCTTTCTGGGCAACGATATTGGTCTACATTTTTTTAAGGTTCGGGCGCTTGAAGCGAACTAAATTCTGGCAACCCTGGTTCTCACTTCTCCATAACTGCACGACACAGTGCAAGTGAATTATGATTGGAATAGTGCGGCTGAAGCAATGACGTTCTGCAGAACGAGTCAATAAACTGTTTTCAGGACAATGACCCGATTGTCGCGCACGAGAACATTAAAAGATCGTTTTCTTTTTTTCGCTTTGATTTTTCTGCATTATCACATGAGAGCGAGAGTGCATAGAATGTGTGTAAATGGGTGTCTTACAAATAAGACCGAGTGGAAGTTGCATGGGAAGTTGCATGGGAATTTCGCACGGTAAACAAGGAAAAGTCTTGCGGAGTTTCGATTTTGATTTAATTTTTATTGGGTTTCACATCATGGAATATGTTATAGCGCCTTTTTTTTTCGAAGTGGTTCTTATTTTTGTTTTCGTGTTTGGGGATTGGATTATTAATATTATGTGCCACTTGACATACAAAGCCACGACCAATTTGGATAATAACTGATTTAGATTGATTTACAATCCAATTCGATAATTCGCATTCTGGAGAGAAAATCTTGAAAAGGTCTCAGATCAACAAGGGGATTTTTGCCCGATTGTCCTTGAATGTTGAAATCGCTTACAAGAGCAACAATCGATTTTCTGTAAATATGCTTGTTGCTTGTAGACAGCAAAGAATAATAATTGATCCCATCTAAATTGGATTTACCAGTTTCAAGATGGATAACATTTGATTTTATATTATTGGAAGATAAGTATGGGATTTCATTTGACTAAGAGCCGTGCCTAGACACTGAAAATCGATAAAGAAAAAGTCATACCTATGTCCTTTAACAGATTCATCAACTCGAAGTTCCTTGGCGGTACTTACGCTGCATCTTAAGCGCAGAGACATTTAAATTTTGAATGCGTAAGCTTAGATTGCACGTATAATCTTTAACAGATTTATCAACTCGAAGTTCCTTGGCGGTACTTACGCTGCATCTTAAGCGCAGAGACATTTAAATTTTGAATGCGTAAGCTTAGATTGCACGTATAATCTTTCGTGACAAATTTTGACAGCGAATACAAGCTGCCGAAATGAGATTACTTCGTAGCATTGCTGGTGTGACTCGCAGAGATCGTATAAGGATCACCAGAATACGTGAGGAACTAAATGTCGAGCAGTTACTTCTCCGGACGGAGCGCTAGAAATAGCGTTTGGTTTTATTTATGTTTTGCAAAGTACCACCCATAGGGCCAAAAACTATCCGAACTTTAAAACTGGAAGCAACCATACCCACCTACAGAGTTGTGTCAGAGATCGGCAACAGCGCCGCCTATCGGGTCCAAGATAGTCTTATCTTTCAAGCTTCAACTAAACATAGAGCCATAAAATTTCATTGAAATCGGTTGAGTGGTTTCGGAGATCGATAACAACGCCACCTTTCGGGTCCTATCCTATCTTTTAAGACTGCCTAAACCTGAAATACAACAATACGAACAAAAGAAAAGAGGAATCATCAAAATTGGCCCAGTGGTTATCGAGTTATATCGTCATCGAGTTTCAACCCGAAAGAATTGTGGGTACATAAAAGAAGATTATTATTGAAGAAAATTGAATTGAACTGAAAAACGAAATATACGCCTACAACGCCACATGTTCAGGATTTTTACTCTAAGTCATGACAAAATAAATAAAAATCTGTATGCTGTATCATAAAAAAATAAAAACAAAAAGTTTTGTCTAAAAAAAAAAAATAAAAAATAGGGGTGGACCACCTTTAACATTTAGGGGGATGAAAAATAGATGTTGTCCGATTCTCCACCCTAGCCGATATGCACGCTAAGATTCACGAAAATCGGTCGAGCCCTTTCGGCGGAGTTCAACCACGCACACCGTGACGAGAATTTTATATATTAGAAGATATGTCAAGTTATAGCGCTTTAATTGACTTGGGAGGTGTGATGTCTAGTTCTACTACAATTTTCGCCCACATGGGTGTGTAAACATTCGCAACGATTGCTGCTACAGGTATCAAGATATAGGCGTTGTTTGTTTTATTTATTTGTTATCAAGACTGACGGAAAATTAAGTTGAACGCGTTCAATTTAAAATGAATGCACGTAGTGTGCGACCCGCTTAAGGTTTAGTCGAACAAATTCTCCTGTTTCTTGTAACGAATGGAAGATCACTTCCAGTTTTATTTTAACAAGGCTAGTTTGTACTGCAAGTGAGTTAGGAGAGTCTGACCTATTTGGTTGTGTGCCACAGTAAAGACGAGCGTCATTACGGCGGAAACTAAGTCGATATGGGCACTCTGATCACGGTGAGCCGGATGTCATTGGCCCGCTGTCACCGTACACAACAGGTAAAGTACGAAATTCGAGAGATTCTATAGGGAAGTTTCTCGCTTTCCTACTGAGAAGTCAGGGCCCCTAAATCAAGGGCCAGATTCTGTAAGGTAAAACGATCAAACGTCTTCGTTTGCACGAAGAAATTTGCCTGTGTAACATAAGGCACAACATTCGTGCCCACGAAAATGTTTCTTCGCTTCGCCTTACAGAATCTGGCCCCAGGCTTAGCCTATGTGCGCATTATTTAACCTCAAAAACTGCACTAAAGGTACAAGTTGAAAACGTCCTCTTCAATTCAGAAACTAGAAAAACCGGGGGTACTTGTTTACGGCAGAGTAAAATTTCCCAAACTTGTGGCTAGTCCCATAAATATACTACTGGAATGAGAGTAACCCATCGAGATAAAGTTCTTCGTCCAAGAGGGCACCCTAAAAGGAGAGAGATGCCCTCTATCGAATTTCGAAGATTGACCAGACCAAATTTCTTTCAAGTTCTCTTTCCAAACTGCGCCGCCTGGAATTTTGTCGAATGCATGTCACATTCATACCAATACTGATACCGATACTGCCAAGTCATAAATGAAAGAAAAAAAATATCACCTACCTATCTAGAATAAATTACCCAGAGCCTAAGAACTTTCTCCTTGTGTAACGGGCTCACGGGTTCTTTCTCCGGATAAATGCCATCCTGTTTGATTAGTTCCCATCTTACTAGCACCCTTCACACCTACACATGCTTAGCTGGTCTGCATTTAACCAACATTCTCGTTCTCACTATGTAAATATTTATGTACGACACGTCAAGAGCCATACAAAAGCATACCTACTCTTACACGTTTTATTACGTAAAACGAAAATCGTAGTCACATAGATACCTTCTTCTTTGTGTATCACTGTGTACATAAATACAGTTCTGTATTTCGCCAGTAGGTATACATCAGCATCGCTGGTATGTGTGAATGTGTTCGCAACACGCGCAACATCTGATAACCAGAATAACTAGGTGAACGACCGTCGATAATGGGCGACCTTCAAAATAATCTGGGCCAAGTGGAAATATGTATACAGATTTGTGTACGACATTCTAATTCTAATCATTTGTTGTTATTTATCTTCGTTCTTCTATATTCTACCCTCGTTATCTCCTCGCTGACGATTGTCGGGTTTGGGTGTCGCAGTCAGATTCTCCCTCTGACACTGCTCGAATTTTAGGGGCTCACTGTTGGGTTTGCGTATACCATGCGTCCATGGAGAATGGGGTGACACCACGAGCGCAAATCTCTTACATAAATTTGTATCTATATATAAATAGTTTATATTTTCAGATACAATTCAATAGAACGTAATATTTCTTTGTTGACGAACAAGAATTAAATTACCAACAGGCCCGATTGAGGGTGGTGGTGAGTGGTGACACAGAGAGAGGGAGAGCGCCCGCAAAAGTGAAAAACAAATGCCAAAAGCATCTAATCAGCTGCGCGTTTGCTATAGTTAAATCGTACATTATTTTTTTATTAATTTCTTCAGTAGCCGATGTGTGTGAAGTGTGGAGTGTGATGTGTGAGTTGAGCGTTTTCTTTTTTTTAGCCTATCGCGTTAGAAAATAAAAATTCCTATAAGCGCAGCAAAGAGAGCGGCATTTGAAAGTGGTGGGTTTTTTTTTTTTGTAAGCAGCTACCCTAGTGGTAGTTGTGTTTTCTTGTTGTTCTTCTGTATGTAGGTACATATATATGACTAGTTGACCATGGCCTTGGAATATTATCGCATGTCATTCAACTTTTTTTTCCCATGTGAAGCGTGTATGATCATTGCCGAATTATGTTGTTGTTTTGAATTTTCAGCTGATTTTGTTATTTTAAAACGTGCCTACGTAACTAGTTGGGTATTAAGTGAACTTTTTTGTGGTTTGTTTTTGTTGTTAGTTTTTTTTTTTTTTTTTAGAAAGAATTCTCGGGATTGTATGTTTATTTGTTGGTTAGAAAGACTTTTTCTCTTTTCTTTTAATGGTGGGTTACGTAATTTTCTTTCGGGGAAACAATTCGGCAATTTGCTGATTTTATCGGTGATTAGTAGGTGGTATTTCGGACGGATTTTTAATTTGAATCCAAATGCGGGTGCGATTAAGTATACCCACTACTCGGAAATGAACTGATGAAAACTCGACACGAACTGCTGGGTAAACTAAATGTCAGTGTGGTATTCTGGGGAACCAATGGGATATCTGGTGGTTGCAGACGAACTGAGGTCAGAGAAGAAGAACCCCTTCGGGTTGTTTGCTTTAAATCAAATTTGAGCTTCGTTTTTCGTTTCCACGAACAATTATTGAATTTCCTTTTGCTTGAATTGACAAACGAGAACAATATTTTGAAAGACTCACTATAACCTTTATAGATGAGTTAAATATCCGTTAAAATGTGATGACTGGGTAAAGTTCGACATCTTTCCTCTACTTGCGAATGATGGAATTTCCCCTGACGATTTTTATTGACTCAAGATAGACAGTTGTGGGCTGTAGCAGGATTTTTTTTTTTCGTGGTTGAGACTTTACTTTGTGATGAAATGTTTCCAATGGAATATACCTACCCATAAAATATTTTTTTACCACTCTATAAAATGTTGAGCTAGAAGTTTGAGGGAAGTTTGGCGCAACCCTCCCTCCCCCGTGCCTACGCCACTGGTTGTGGAGAACCAACCTTAGCATCGAACAGCTTCTTGTTATGCGGTTAATATTTGTTAAAAATCCCTTTGCCTGCTTGTACGCACGTCAAAGAGGAATAGTCAAAAGAGAAGTCTTGGCGTTGTTTTGTACCAACAATCCGCCACAAGTGATGAACATTTTACCCTCCCCATGTGCAGATACGTCACAAAATTGGAAATAACTAAAGCTAAGATGTAATTTTTCGTGGAAAATTTTGACATGCCGACGTCACAAAAATTCGTTCTTTCCGTTGTCAATTGTGTGTATCTCGTGAGAAAACGCTGCGACAGCCAGCGTGACCCGAGGCTTGACAGGTCATCCCACGTAATGGCACATTTAGGACAAGTTTTTACGTCATAATGACGTCGGCATATTCAAATTTGCCATGAAAAAAGACACGTTTAATCTCAGCTTATTTCGCTTGCAAGTTGACATCCATTTTGGTGTCGAAAAAATCCATAATCTTACATCAAAAACAAGGAATCCAAGGAGACCTGTATTTATTTGATGGATATTTGTGATTGCATTAAATTCAGCTGTCCAAAAACAGACCGACATAAATTTGCAGCAACAACGTGAAAGTGTCTAAAAGAAGGAGTTTTCCCCAAGCCTTGGAAACTGCAGCAAGTACAGTCTTTCTATTTAAAGGCGATTTCGAGAACCTTCCCCATGTCAGCCAGTATGATGACTTCTAGGCATAATAAGAGGCTCACCATTTCAGAGGCTCCTATCAACAGCAGCGGATAAGTGTACATTATTCGACCAACAGTTTGACTTTAGAAAATTTCGCCGGACGACAGGTGTCACAAAGAGCGATACAAGGAGGAAAATGGCCAAAGAATATCGCGCAATAGTGAGGTTAGATATTCAAAATGCGATTACTAGTCAAAGCCGACAACTGTTTTACCTAAAGTTAAACTGAGCGGCAAAACAGAAGACTGAGACTGATTGCTTACAGAAGTTCGGAAGCCTACCTTTAATAAGATAGTCCTACTTTATACAAAACTGTATTCGTTAGGAACCCAATCGTCAATGGGAGCCCTATCCGAAGATTCAACGATACCCAATGGAGGTTCAAGAGGCGAAAAATCAGTCTCCAAGCCTTGCGTTGATCTGGAAGCCAGAGTCAGAGTTCACTTTACGACCGAACTTGGAAAGTTTTTGGATTTTTGAAATATTTTAGAAGGGCCTAAAGGCTTGAGCAAGGCTTTAAATGGAGAATGATTGTCGCTTTCTACCAACATATAGTCGGCAGCCATTAAGATAGCATAAATCTCAGCTTGTAACCGAGTTCAAAGAGTTCTTGAATTTTCGAACTGTATTGGCAGGGGTTTACGGGCTTAGTCACAGTTTGACTTCCCCAAAGTCACAGGTTTACAGGCTTGAGCACGGGCTTAGTCACAGTTTGACCTCCCTAAAGTCGCAGATACTCCGTTTTCGTTAGATTTTCTAAGGAATATAGGTATTTAGTCGGCAGATATTAGAATACTACGATCTCCGCTTAAAAAATTGAGCCGTACCTGCCTAAGAAGGCCCTAGTAAAGTCTTGTGTTAACGATTTCCACGGAAACACCGTACCTGGACCTTTAGCTAGTTTCTAAGCTGACTATAAATTTGCGACTATAACCAAGTCCAGTTTCAAACTCCGAGTGAGGCCAACTTTGAACGCAAGGAAGGTCAGGGTCGTAGTTCCGGTGTTAGTGACTGGCGGCAAAGCCATCCACTCATAGGCGGCGCCACAGGCCTCCACTCTAGCTCAATTTACAAAAAAACGATCTTCGATAACTCTACTGTCTTGAGTCACGTGTCCATGTGCCACTTCTACTTCGTAATTTATCGTAATTTGTCCAAATTTGGCTATTTATTTTTAACGAGTCTGAAGGAACAATAATATTAACCAGAAGAGCTCAGAGAAGGAAGTCCAAATTACGGGACTCATCTATGTGATAGACGATAGCTTAAAGTCTATTCTTCTCGCGCTTGGTAGGCGACAAAGTTTTATATCCATGATCCTGACAATACAACAATTTTATGTCCAAGCCACGTAACGATTATTTCAAGTCGTTTTTTGGTTAAATGCCTTCTCAGCTTTGCTCTGTAGATATCAAAAGATCTTTCCAAGACATGTTGATGGTGCGATTAGTGACATTTTTGCGGTATTGAAAGAATGGACATGAAAAATGGCCCCAAAAATAATATTCGACATAAAGGGTTTTTCAATAAGAGGTGTTATTTTGGTATTCAAAGAAAAATGCCTAATTGCAATGCGTTGTTGAGGTGTGTATCGTTCCATTTTTAATGGCGTAGTTTCTACTTGTCAAATGTCAAAGAATAAAAGCTTCAAAAGTGACAGCTACCGAAATAGCGGGTCAGTCACAATAACACCTCTTATTGGAAAACCCTTTATATGACGAGGAGTTATTATAAACATCCCTTCTCAACAAGTTGCATGCATTTAAATCCGGTGCTGACCTTCACCAACACTTTCTTTGATAAGATCGATCGTTTTGAATGAAGAAAATATACCAAATGCATAATTTTTCTCCTTTACACAATCATGCCCTAAAAAAATGGAATTGGATTGGCTTAGTCTCGCCGTTCTAACAACGGCATGCTTCGCGTTTTTACAAGTAGAATTTTGGTTTAATACCAAAATAAGAAAATGAAAAAATGATCCCAAAAGGACCTTTTTTCACTTATTTTTATCATCCTAAAAAAAGTGGAAAAATGACCCAAAAATATGTCAGAAGACCCCAAAAAGAATGAAAATACTTCCCAATTTCGTAATCATTTTTTTTTTTTTGGGCAATTTTTAATTTTTAATGCTAACAATTTGCGCCCATTCTGCATTTGGGGCAATAAATGGAATGGGGTCATTTTGCATTATGAAATATTAAGCCATTTTATGGGGCCTTCTTTAATTTTGTATTTTTGTTTGGCCATTTTTCATTGGGGCATAAGAATATTTTTCTAAGTTCATAAAAAAACCCTTTTCCATTCCCTTTGGAACCCAGAAAATCCTCTAAATAACCAAAATGACTGTCAATGACTTCAATAATCCCATCCAGCTTCAGTAAAGCCGTAGCCACAGCGAAAAGCTTCACGCAGAGATTACTGCAAACGATATTTTAATAGCCATTTGATGTTATCTTATTAAATTAAACGACTAATAACCCATTCATTAGCCCATCATTAGAAAATACAAAAAACAAAGTATACCTACACCAGACTGGGGATTAAATTGAGCTTACTGTACATCAAAACGCCCACGAAGCGAAAAGTACCCGTATCGATTAACACTTTCAAGATTGATGTGCCTGACACGAAAGATTTGAATATTTTAATCGTTCTATTTCGGTAGGGTGCTTCCGAATTTAGAAAAGCGAACACCACACTCCACCCCAAAAACATTCGCAGGAAACTCACATAGAAAGTGATTTACTTTTCACAGCAAACATGCAAGTTGCTGGAAATAAAACAAAGCCGTACCCAAATATTGGATTGACATTGAAAAGAGTTTTTTTACATATGGCCAGCTCTGATAAAATTATTTTATCTAATTGTTGCATCGGAAGTAACTTTTTGTGTATATCAATAACAACACCTCGCCGCCACGACTTATTTTTTGCGGCAGCACAACAATTTTTATTTTGGGGTAGGAATGGGTAAACAAACTTTCCCCCCTGCGCAATACATGGGGGCCGATTGACGTTGGCATTTTCCTGGTTTTTCTCTTCCTTCAAGAGTATACAGAGCGCGGTGTAAGAGTAAGAGCGATTTTAGGCCTTCCCTTCCCTTAGCAAAAAATGGTGTGAGTACCGATACCGATCAGGGTTGAAAAACGCGTTACGATCGTAACTTTTAAGTTACAATGAACTTTGAAAAAATACAAAATACAATCGCCCCGAAAAAGTTACCCTCAAAGAGCATTTTTTTATTTTGAAAATAAATAAATAAATAAATAAATAAATAAATAATACACTCAATGCATATTTAATACAATGACCTGTTACAATTTTTTTGTATTCGTTTATCAATATTATTACTACACAGGTATATGTGTGTTATGCTTGTGTGAAAAACACATGAATTTCAGTAAATTTTGGGATTTTGTCTATCCCCTAAACCACTCAACCGATTTTAATGAAATTTTGTGGCTCTGTATGTTTCGTTACAGTTGGATAGATAGGACACTATTTTGGTATGGTTAGTTCGATAGTTTTGGCCCCGATAGGTGGCACTTTGTAAAAGATAAGCGGAATAGGAAAACGGGTTGTAGCAACTCCTATTAAAAAAAAAAAAAAAAATTGGTGCGACTGTATCCAACAGTCCCGAAATATGTGTATGTGTAAACACCGTGCGTGCGGTATGTGTGTGGCTTGATACACGTCATTGAGAAAAGAGGGAATAGTAATAACCGTATTCTTGATATATTATGAAATAACAATAATTTATTCGTTCTGTGCTAGTTTCGGTAGAATAGATACAATCGGATTGTGGTAGCTGTAGTAAGATATGTACATTCGAGACTGTAATCTATCTAGATTACGCTGGAAGACAGCATCGATGGTTGTTCCATATTGTGTTGTTGAAATTTTCCGGTTGGAGTTCATTTGAAGATTAAATTCGTCTTGCATAAAATCAACAAATGGTTGAGCTTCTGGAGTTGCAAAATTGATATTGAAGTCTCCGCTTATGATCATTGGTAAAAGATGATAATCTCCCTGCAGAATTCCTGAAAATTCTTTTGAGTACGGTGCAAGGACGAAATGGAAAAATTTTATTTCACATCAACAAAAAGCTGAAACTAATATGCCCCAGCTCATAAATGTATGCAATGATAAAAACGTATGCAATGATTAAACACAGTGACGCTTTCCCTGTCCCCGGAAGTTAAATGTGTGGAATTACTCCACTAGATTCCAAAAAAATGTATGCAATCACAGTGACGGATTTCCGTCATCGCAAGTTAAATGTGTGGAATTACTCCACCAGATTCCAATAACGTGCGCTTAGATGTTTACACATCAAAAACAGAAAATTCAAACGCTAGTTATAGGTATCTAAAATTATATAATTGAAATTATTATTAAACATTTGAAACTTTGCGAAATCTGGGCGGGATTTTATACGAAGGGCACGGGAAAAACCGGGTGGGTACCGCTATATATAAAAGTGACTGATGTCCGTATGTGCACTCATAACTCGGGGGTGGGATTGAGAATAGAACTTTGTACGGAGAACCGCACTTAAAAAAAAAATAGAAAATTCCAATACAACAAAAATTATTTAAAATGTTAAATTTTTAAACTATTTTGATGTACCGGGCTTACCGCTACACAGTTTGGAATTGGAAATCAGCTCAGTTTTAATTTTGTTGCACAACCTCAATCCACCGAAATTTTGTAACTGATCGCATTTGATTTGATTGTGAAGAATCTCAAATCAAAATATCATGCAATAAGCGACGATTTTGAGTGGAAAATTCGAAGACAAACATTATATTTATTATTTGACTGACACGAAAGAATTTAAGTAGCATGCATTGTGCATGTTCGGAATTACTATTTTCATTATTTTAACGAATTTGGGCGGAACGTAGTCGCCTGGTCAGCTTGTAGAATATTATATTATTAACATTGAATTTAAAAACATCTAAAATTTTGTACGAAATCGACATCTTTCTCCTATACATACTTGTATACGAGAATTGAAAAAATACAAAAAAATACAATCGTAACTAAGATTTAGTTACAGTCCAGAATGTTCATTTTTCATCCCTGATACCGATATCACTTCACATCTTTGAAAAAAAAAAAAATCCCAGGAAAACCGGTGTAGTGACTTCCGGTAAGCACAAGTTTATACTTAATTTTCTGCTGAATGCGTGCGCTTGGGTGAGAGAGCATTCGTATGTGTTTGTGCGAAATGGAATCTCCTTAGGGGGTGTTGAAAGAGCGAGATACCGGGCCGCATCTACCTATAGGGGTGAAAATTCTGTATATACGTTACTTTTATTAGTGGCACGTGTCTGTTGATTCTTGAATGTCCTTTGACCTCGGTTCCGGGTAATGCTTTATTTATTCTATTTGCAGGGCTGGCCTCTCCACACACACACAGCACGTACCTATAAACGACATCAGAATGAGGCGGGATGCGGGAATTGTGTGGGCACGTGGGGGTTATTTGGCTTTGCGGATTGATATAGCCGAATACTGCACATACCCGATTCATGAAAAAATATGCATTGGGAGTGGGACGTGTTAGAAGACTATTTTCATACGACATGAGGTGGTTCTTTTTTTATTTTCCAACCCTCAAAAATTTCATTGCGTACTTTAAACGACGAATTTGCCTGTCTACAGTATTTTCAGAGTCAAACCAAGGTAGACTATCCAAAAGATATGCCCTCTGCGAGGCAGGAAACAGGTGTTGATCACAGTTGACAGCACATCCAGCATCTAAAGGGTTATTCAATAAGAGGTGTTACTGTGAAAGGATATGGTCCTGTATGCGTGCTCGTGGTGACCATTTGGCTGATGTTGTTTTTTGTTATTAATGGCACCTAAATGGACCTTCCTCTTTATTATGAAATAAACATCCGATCATTTATCTGAAAAAATGGCATTTTTTCTTTGAATAACAAAATAACACCTCTTATTGGAAAACCCTTTACAACAAGCTCGAGGATAGAAGAAAGCCTTCACGGCGAAAATGGGCACGACGGCTTAATCGAAAGAATACGTCCTTCTTAAAGTTTTCGATATCAATCAGCATGCCAATATAACACACAAAACAAAAAACTAGCAAGTGATTCGCCTAGAAGTGAAGAAGACCTATACCTAGTTAGAAAGTTCTCCTTATAAATCCACTCTTACATAATTGTAATACATTTGTAATTGTACATTCGCCTCTTCTCACTCGGACATTAGATTGTACGTCAAATAAAGTAAATAATTTAAGATCATAACCTTACTCATTAAAAAAGGAGCAGTATAAGAAGATCAGCATCTATACAGCGCAAATTTAAACTCGTTCCACTCCAACAGAGAAAATGACGCGCAGGGCCTTATACCCTATTCACACCGAGCCGAAAGCACTCGTAACCTTCATCGAAATAATAAGTTTTCGGTGCGGGGAAATAACTTCACGGGCAATAACTTCACATGGGAAATAACTTCACACATTGAGTGGGAAATAATTTCATTTTTTTTATGTAAAGTTATTTCCCTTGAAGTGGGCAATAAAATCACCACCAATTTTGTGAAATTATTTCCCACCTACGGGATTTGAGAATTTGTTGATTCTACCTGGAAAACAAAATCAAATTATTTATAAGTAATAGTTATAACTGTTTATGAATTGTAGGCTTACATATGTCGTCGCATGTTAAGAGAAATTATTGCCCACAAAAAAGTGGTGAAAAGTGAAGTTTTTGTTCACTTTCATTGGGAAATAACTTCACATAAAACAAGTGAATTTATTTCCCACACGAGATGAAGTTCTTTCCCGTGTGAACGTGCAATTATTGCCCGTGAAGTTATTTCCCTTCACCTAAGTTTTCTCATACATATTTCAGTTTTCAAAACGCATCGTTAAAAGTCGTTTTCCACGAAAACGTCGTTTGAAACAAACACACCTTTTGCGATATTCAGCAAATTCAGCAAAGCAAATGTCACAACTCACAACTTAAAATCATCTTCCACACTTAATTGATGGGCTTAAATTATTTTTAAATGCACTGAAGTTAATTTATTTGTTAATTAATGCGATCGAAATTTATAACCAAAATGGTTTACACAGAAGTTTCATCACGACTTTAGTGTCTCACAGCTGATTGAAATGTCAAACGAAAACTACTTGCTGTTCGGTGTGAATATGCATCGACGAGTTTTCGACGAAAACACGGTTTTCGGTTCGATGTGATTACGATATTACTTAAAGTCATTTTTAATCGTCAGACTTAATATTTTGTAGTTCACAATAGGTAATTTCGTACAGTAAATTTCGCTGTTGCGAATTCGTAAAATTTTGCCTGGACATAAAATTTTGATTATGACATGAGTATCGCGCGCAATGTTTGTGTGTGTATGCTTTTGACTCATAACCTTCACCTTAGACTAGAGCAAATTTTGCCCTTTCATATAATGTAATATGTAAGTACCAAACTACTCTACAAACCGTTTAAAACTGACATCTGTCACAAAAAAAAAAAAAAAACTCGCCTTCACAAAATCGGAAAAAGATATGGGCAAGCGTCTCTTCGTGCCCCATCCTTGGTGACCCTGTTCCCAACTCCAGAGTGTGGAATATATATATTAACAGATAGATGTGCCACTTTTGACATACCTACCCATTTCAATGTGAATGAACCTTAAGAAAGTAGCAAGACACTTTCGCATAAATTACACTTAATGGAGCAAAAAACTGTCAACAAACTTCTGAAGATATTTTTCATGCGAAGAGGGGCTTACTTAAAAATATCTTCGCCTTACACCCCCAAATAAGGCAAATCGAAGGACCAAAATTGAATGAGCTTTTTTGTATAGAGAGACAAATTTATTTAGTGGTTGTTCCTTTGGCGTTTTCCATTAGCAATTTGAACGTGGCAGGAGTGGGCATAGGTAGGTACGAACCTGAATAATAACGAATTGCTATAAGGTTGTTGAACTTGTACACAAAAGGACAGTATGTTGTTCCGTGACTGCGAAGGACAAAGGAGATAAAAATGGTCACCGCATGTAGATACGTAGATATACCTCAATATAGTATAGTATCAGCATGTTGCGGGTACGAGTGGGATGGAAAGACCTTTATTACGGTCACACACTGCCAGCGAATTGATTAGATAATGACTCAATAATCATGATGGGCCATTGGTCACCTAATAAATAACTCACATCGATAGGGTGAGTGACAACGGGGTAACATTAGGTGGATAGATATGGGGACAACTACCTAGGTACCTGTTGGATAAATAGGTACCTACCTACCTACCTAATTGCAATAGCTTATTTAATTAGGCAGTAATTTTCCTATCTGTAGGAACTGGAAAATCTGGAACTGGATCTGCCACTCAGAGGGGGCACAACAATTTGTTGAAACCGCTTTATGAACAGCACCAGCGTTCAACCCAAAAATACGCACATGCCTTCAATGAAGACCAATTTATATCTTCCCAGCAAAATCTAAGTAGGTAGATAGGTACTTCTAGATGTAACTGCCTATTTCACGACAATCCCCCCTGCCGAATGGACACATTTAGAAACTTACCTAGGTATCCGAAAAATATAGGCACCTCTCGAAACGTCCACAGAGCACAAAAAGTTCTCACCCCACGCAGTGAGACTGAGAATACCAGGAAAAGGAGTATGGGTATAAATAAAGTGCAGGAGGAAAACTGACACAAAAATCCCCAAAGAAGAAGAATCCATCTCCGTCGCCGTCCTCCCACTAAGAGAGCGTGTTTTCTTCCACAGAACCGCAGAGTTCCATTTCAGCTGCAAAAGTAATAGGACGAGGACCTACCAAAACCATTACCACCGGCATATTAGGTACCTCAAGAAAATGACGAAACAAGAAGAAAAATAACGAGAAGAAGAAAACAACAACAATAAAAAAAAAAACCGACACCTACTGCTCTACATTTTTTTTTTCGTCGCATCCCTCGATCTCCATTTCCATTCACCGGGAAGACCTTAACAAAACCGAAAAACTTCCCCAATCTTCCTAGCTTTTCTGACATTTTTATTACGCACGGATACGGCTATATGCAAGGTATATAGAATACATGGTATGATATTCCGGAGGTTCAGTTCTGCGCATGTACGTCACGTGTATCACATATTTTGACACTTCAGAACAAATTAGTTCACATTCATGTGCTTTATATTAGGGTTGTGGATTTTTAATTAATAAAAATGTGAATTGCAAGATATAGTGGCGAAATTGTTTTAAAGTGAGCTGATGGTGGTACGATACCACTTGTTTCCACAGCAATACAACAAAGAAATCTAATGTTGGCAGCTGTTATTCGCAGTTTTATTCTTTCAATCAAACCTCATAACCATAATGTATAAAAAGTCCTTTATAATCTGCGAAAATATTACAAATAAAAACAAGTACATATCAGTTTTACAATTAGTTCAGCGTTTTATTCACTTTTCTTTTTTTTGCAGTGATATTCGTAATTAGTGTTTTGTTAAGAATTCTAATCTTAAAGAACATTTTGCCCCGGAAAAAACAACTATTTGATCGCGCGATCTAAATCAATAGGTTCGGCAAGGTCTAACAATGTTTTTATGTAATTTTGTCCAGTTTTTAGACAAGTCGAGTTATATTCATTAAAAATACTTTCAAGAAGTCGCATTTTTTCGATAAAAATAGTGTTGGGTTTTCGAAGTCCACCTTCACTGACTTGATCTGTCCATGTGAAGGATCCGGTCGGTTGTTCTTCAGCATAATTTTGCAGTAGGTTCATTGGTGTCCTGGGTAACTTGCTCACTTGGAAGGGTTTTCCTTTGAAAATACAAATTTTAAATTAATAATTAATTAACTAATTACGTGTTTATAATTTGTTCACACTTAAAACTCACAAAATTTCGCGCACAATTTTTTGTTTTGTGTTCCGCCTTTCATAATTCTCCTGGCGCTTATTGTCAGAGTCCTTGGAAGTGAAAGGCAATTCTTACTGTTTTTGGGTGAATAGTTTAGCAGCTCATGTTTCAAGTTTCGCGCATATTGGTCACTGTTAAAGTGTTTCGAGCAAACAAATGCATTATTTGCATTAAACTTGTCTTTTCTACCACACTTTTTTCATAGATTCATCCTTGGGAATTCTGAAAAACGACAATTTTTCGCGCCTGGGAAATCTGTTTTGCTTTCCATTCTTGTCTTTATTATTATTACAGCCGAATATCGCACATATAACCATTTTATTTTTATTTGTTTAAAAAATATTCCACAAAAACCTTAAGAGAACGTCGAACTTGCACTGAAATGTCAAAACAGTGTGATACACGTGACGTAACAGTGTGCGAGTGAGATAGGATGCGGACATGCGCAATATTTTACCATGTTATTCTATATACCTTGGCTATATGTGCCCACAAAACAGTGGTAGGTAAAAGTAGAGAAAAAAAAATAAAAATAAAAATAAAAAAACAAACACCACAGAAGAAGAAAGAAGTGCGAGTACGAGCCAGGGGGAGGAAAACATACAGCACAACAAAACAGAAGAAGAAAACAATTTTTATGGGGTTATTATGAGTCAAGGCCAAGTACCAACACTTACGTACGCAGTATACGCACAACGCGCCCATATCTGAGGTAACACACATCTCCAAACGCATTTTTTTTGTACATTACAGATCACACGCACACCGCTGTGCGTGAAAGAGAATCATTTCAAATTTTCTCTGTTTTGCTTCGTTCGTTTATCGTTTGGTTATTATTTTCTATGGCCTCTTGGATGAGCGCAAGCTCGGAAAAAGGAAACCAAAATACCCAAGGAACACCGTCAACTGAACCGGTGCGTGGGTGCGGGTGGGGTATGCGGCAGGAGTACGATTTTCTGACTTCGATGGAAGTTTAGGACTGAAAAGTCATCAAGCATATGTGAAACATCCACTCTCCTGATTTTGACTTTTATTCCGTTTATTTATTTTGTTTTTTTTTTTTTTATTTTTATTTTTCGTCAATAATTAGGGAGGAATGGGAATAGATGGAGCCGGCAGGAGGAAATCATCTAAATTCACACATTAGAAGAGAACACGACCATCGAACAGAGAGGGAAACAATAATGCTGAAAGCTGAAGCTGATTAGGAGGATGGTGAGCAGAGAGGAGATGGCAAAGAAGTATGCGTGCGAGTGTATAGCTGGCCGTGCTACTGCTCATATAAAGAGAAAAGGGCGAAGCCGGTAGAAAGAAGGAAATGTCAAATTAACCGAAAACCAGTATCAAGGTTAATGTCCCTTTTCTGATGAGGGTATACAGTTGTCCTTGATAAATTTTTGCGTTACTTAAGCACTTCCACTATTAGCCCCCTCTGCGACCATCATAAAAAAAAACCGACAACAACGACAGTAAATTACCAAGAAATTGTGAATTAGGGTTAGAGGGAGGAGCAGAGACTTTGTTGGTTTGAAGAAAGGACACTTTATCCGCTTTTATTGGTGTGGTACCGACGTTTGCAACGACACCTAATAGAAAATAGACACAAAGATCTCGGTGAAGCTTTTATCTAATGCATGCACAGCCGCGTGCAACGTGATTATAACAGAATTGAGAAGGAGAACAGAGCTTTCAGTTGCACTTGCAGTAAGTTTTCAAATGCAAGCTGCTGCATTGGCTAAATTGCACTGACAGTTGTTAAGAGTTGTAACAAACTTGGCGCTGCAGTCGATTGAAAGTGTATATACTGTCTTCAAGTTTTATCTATAAAGGAAAAGCTCCAGCGAAACACAGGGATGGAACTGAAAGCTATAGATGCAATGGAAAGGAATTGCACTGTTATTGCAATGTTTGTTTGCTTGGTTGCACTTTTGGCAAAATGAATAAGAAAATTTTCATTAAAACTGACAGATTTCACTCAGGCAACTGTCTTTTTATGAGCGTGGCATTTTTGTTGTCAGTTTCATTGGCCGCGTTCCACTGCCCGCTAGATGACTAGCCGCATGTCAAGCTCATTATATAAAAATAAAAATGACATTTCACCATTTGCGCTAGACGTCTAGCACTTTTTGTGATTTATCCCTTACAGGGAAATTTCCCAATCTAACGGGTGATTTTTTAGCTGGTTTGGTTTTGGCAACACTGGTTTTGACAGCTGACGTGTGTTTAGTACCTTGTGTCACTGTCAAACAGCTTCAGTTTAGTTTGCAATTTAACCATGGATCGTCTTACAAATGAACAACGCTTGCAAATTATTGAATTTTACTATCAAAATTCGTGCTCGGTTCGAAATGTTCATCGCGCGCTGCTTCCATTTTATGATCGGCATTCTCGACCTTCTGAGCAGTCTATTCGGAAGATTGTGACCAAATTTCGCACCAAATTTACTTTGTTGGACATTAAACCACCAACACGTTTACGTACTGTGCGTAGTGAAGAAAATATTGCGGCCGTATCAGCTCGTGTGACAGAAGACCGCGAAATGTCGATTCGGCGCCGTTCCCAGCAGTTAGGCCTTTGTTACAGCACTACGTGGAAAATTTTGCGGAAGGATTTGTGCGTAAAGCCTTTAAAGATACAGCTTGTGCAAGAACTAAAGCCAGCCGACCTATTACAACGCCGAATTTTTGGTGAATGGGCTCTTGGAAAGCTGGCCGAGGATCCGCTTTTTTATCGAAAAATTGTGTTCAGCGATGAGGCTCATTTTTGGTTGAATGGGTACGTAAATAAGCAAAATTGCCGCATTTGGAGTGAAGATCAGCCAGAAGCATTGCAACAGCTACCAATGCATCCCGAAAAAGCCACTGTTTGGTGCGGTTTATGGGCCGGCGGCATTATTGGGCCATATTTCTTCAAAGATGATGCGAATCGCAGCGTTACTGTCAATGGTGAACGCTACCGAGCGATGATAACAAACTTTTTTTTGCCCGAAATGGAAGTTCTTGACTTGCATGATATGTGGTTTCAACAAGACGGTGCCACATGCCACACAGCACGCGAAACAATGGCGCAATTGCGAGGCGAGTTTGGTGAACAGTTAATTTCACGTTTCGGGCCGGTCAATTGGCCGCCTAGATCGTGCGATTTGACACCATTAGATTATTTTTTGTGGGGGTATGTCAAGGCTAATGTGTATAGGGACAAGCCCGCTTCGATTGACGCACTGGAAGCCAACATCCATGCATTCATTCGTGAGATACCGGCCGATATGTGTGAAAGAGTATGCCAAAATTGGACTCAGCGGATGGACTACCTGAGACGCAGCCGCGGTCAACATTTGCATGAAATTATCTTTAAACATTAAATTGCAAGGTTCAAACTATCGATTCAAATAAATATTTCATTCATTTTTTCGAATTTTTTGTGTTTTTTTTTTTAAAAAAGTTCTAAGCCTCTTAAAAAATCACCCGTTAGATCAAAATTACCCGCTGCGTTGAGAAAAAAAAAACAACGACCTGTCAAAGGAAATCGTTCAAACGTTTACCTACAAAATTGGGATAAAATTGGTTATAATTTAAATAAAAAAGCAATTCAGAGAATAATTGTATGATATTTGTATCATTTCTTTTATTGTAAAGGGGACTTTGCCGATGCCGCTACGGTTCTAGCGCGAGCGTTCCTTCATCTGTGATATTTTGTGCTAGACGTCTAGCGGGCAATAGAACCCGGCCATATGTCTAGTTAAAAAATTGATTTTTACGAGCGAAACTGTAAGTTTTATGCAAAGAAATTTTGGCATCACTGTTAACACAGAGTTGCAGTGGCAGCAGTTAGAGAAAATCTGCATCATTTAAAATCCAGCTCGTTGTCGTAGAAATGTCAACTTTCAGCCAAATGTCTGGAACTCAAAAATGCCTTTTAGCTCGCAGAAGCACCGACTGACAAGAGTGATTTATTGAACTAATTAAAGAGTATAAATCTGACAATTTTAACGCTTTGCCCGAGTCATCGATATGTATAAAATGTAGTCCTTTCCCAAATGTCAGCTTATTCTTTACTTCGCTTTGTTGTCGCACTGACATCCAGGACAATCGCTTCAAAAATAGAACCGAGCCACCTTGTCTTAGACCTTTTTCGACATCAAACAGTCCTAGCAAACGTCGACGAGTACAATGGACCAGTAGGCGTGTCTGAGTGCTCCATTGGATAGTTACAGCCTCCGACAAAGATAAAAAATAAAACGTCGACGAAGCATCAAGATTTCTTTATCGTCCAATACACATATAGACGAACGACTTCAGGCGGTAGATATGTTAAAACTTTACGTGGACTTGTGTAACATAGGCAAACGAATTTAGAAGGCGGATATGTTGATACTTTGCGAAGACTTATGTAACTCGTTTCCATTTATCTACTCATTGTATAGAAGGCTCGATAAAGAGGGGTTTTCCATCGATTTTGAAGTCCAAGCTTGTCTTCTAAGACCCCTACAGTGGAGTAAAAAAACAGAACAAAATTCCTATATTATGCCTATTTCTCTTCCCAACTTTTGTTTAAGCTACCAAAAGGGATTGCTGTACATAATTAAAAGAAAACCCAAACGAAAATGAGTCTGTATCACCACACTCAAGCTAACAATACATTTCTAGATTCGTTCTGAATGCAATTTGGAAAAGGCAATACCGTTTTTCCTTTAGAACTTCAAAAGCACTAAATTTCATCAGAGAACCTCAAACTCGGTGATTAGTTAACGTCTACAGAAATCCAGGTAAGTTTACTACATTTCCTAGAAAGATCAGAACATTTTGCTGGAATTGCAAGCTTTGCTCTTCACCTATATAGGTACTTAGCTCTAAAACGGTGATGCCGTTGCCCAGTTTATTGCAACATTTTCGAAAATTTTATTAGAAAGAAACTATTGTTGTTGGCAATGAGTCAAATATCTTCAAACTTTTAACACCTACTTTCAATTTTTGAATATTCCTTAAAAGAGAAGAAAGTTTCGTTTCATAACCTGATTTCAAAAGAACTGCCCAGTTCTTCTTGAATTCTGATGTCGATGAAGTGCAAAAAGGTCCGGCAAACCTCTCCAGCTTTCTTGCTTCTTTATCGATTTTGTACTACTTAGTCCATTTCATGTATGAACAGACTTAATTTCAAGAAATTTTTCAAAACCAATTTACACACAGAAATAAGCGACCATTTTAAAAAATGTGTAAAAAGTGTAACTTTTCTTCCTCACTGTCAAACCCCCGATTAATGTATTTTCATGCAACCGACTACCTACTGATGCGTCTAGATACAAGCCTTATACTGCTATACACGATCAGGAAATATGTATAGGTATGCCTAAAGTAAACGCAATTTAATATATTTTCCCGAAACTAAACTACGGACAGATTCGGAGTCATTTCGTGGTGACTCGTAAATAAACCTCGTAAGTCCCAATTTTATGAAAAAAATACATTTAATGGAATATGGAACCCTGAGGAAAGAAAAAATCACTGAATTTAAATATCAATACGTCATAGCTCCATCATGATCCCTTTTGCCTCTATAGACCAGTTTCAAAACATCCTGATTCTATCGATCTTCAAATTTCCATTTAAAAGCTCGTTTGTTCCTCGTACGTCTTACTTTAACAGTTTCCATTTTTATTTTTTTAAATCGGTTTTTTGCGCCTCCTAAAAAATTCTCCATTTTCGACTTACGAGCTTTTGAAAGAAAGCCTATACGTCGGCTAGTTAAACAATAAATGGCGACTTTAATGCATTTTTACACTTCCCGACAAATTCATACAATACTCGCGAACAACCCTGCTTTTTTAACTTCCTCCATTACGTAGTAAGTGAAATTTATTGTTTTCGTACAAGATTTCGAACTCGAGATGTTAATCAATTCTGGCATTACGATGATAGATGAACTCAATAAAAGGGTTCGGAAAATTCTGTCCGGTCTGTCCTAAACGACTGCCCGGATTTCGTTCAAACTTCGGATTTGGAGTTTGTGCGCCTATAGTTCGGGGACGTTTTTTATTTTGCAAGGTACCAGTTTAATGCGTTTGAAAACGGCTTTAACGATTTCAACCAAAATTTATATTTAAGCTAAGTAGGGGAGGTTACCATGACGAGTAATGTTACTTTTGAATTTCGGACATATCTCGAAAACGGTCCATGCAATTGTAACTTATAGTAGTTTATAGGGTAATAAAGTCATTTCCAATTTAATGGCAAACATAGTTCTTCTCTGTATTATCGTAAAATCGATTTTTTGAAAAGTCATTTTTTTTTTTAATTTAGTTTTCTTTAGTTAACCTGAAAACGGCAATAACGATTTTGACCAAAATGCAACCTTGGAGTAAAATTGATATTCTTAAAATGATTGTTTCCTTAATTTTTAATTCGAATCACCGCAAACGCTAATTTTAAAAACTGCGCATATCTCGAAAACTGACTTCGATAAAACTTTAAAAACCAAGTTTTTTTTTTCTTTTTATATATACTTCTCCCGGGAAAGGCGAACCTATAACGCTTCAACAGCGCGAATAATAATTGGTTTTTAGCTATATACCTAGCTGACAAATACAATTTTTCAAACTAAACATTGCAATTTTTTGTACTGTTTTGTCTGACAAATTTTACAAAAACCGCTCTAACGATTTTGATCAAAATACATATTAACGATAATATCAGTATTCTTAATAAGATCCCTTACTTAGTTTTTCTCAAAAAAATCGAAGAAATCTGTTTTTTAATTATTTCTCAAAAATGGCTACCCAAAATGCCGATCTCTGTTCATGTATATATTTTTAAAACTCAATACCGCACTTTAAAATTCAAATTTGCAACAACCATTAGAAATGCAATAACAGCAACGCTAAACTTATTTTCAGCAAATATTACCTACTTCTATTTTTTTTTCAATTGTCTGTTTCTAGAGCTTCAACGTTTAAAACCTAAAAGTGAATTTTATTTAACACTATGTAGGTACCTGTTCCTTTTACTATATTTCATGAACCGTTTCTTTTACCTAGCGCTAGCATTGCTTCTCAGATCTTTACCTACCTATCGATCTAATAAAATAAGAAAACAACCAACAAAACTTTTGACGAACGAGAAAGTTTTATTCAACCCAGTCGTGCACTTTATTTTTTGCTCTTAAGTTTGAGCTGTTGAATTTGAATTGACACCCCCATCCCCCAGCCAAAACCAAAATCTATAAACTTACATTAAACACTGATACATAATTATAGTTAAAAAAGAAGTTATTTGTATAAAAGTTCTCTTACCCATACTAAATTGATTTGGGAAGTGTTTTGTCCACTCACCTGAAAAGAAAAGACAGGGATAATATAAATTTAAGAAAACTTACAAATTTAAAGCAGTAGTTTATAATCTCAGTCAGTTAAATGGAAATCCCCTTGAAACCCACACACAAGACACAACTAAGCGAACTAATATTGCACTTCCATTCGACAATATTGTTATTGGGTTGGAACTTTTCAACTTTTCAACCTTGTTAACTCATTTTATTGTCTGCAAAAAGGACAAAACAGCAAAAATAATCTCTTTATGTACTTTCCGTAGTTAGAATATCACAGTCACAGCAATGAACTTGATTTACACCGCTAACAAGTTCTCTTTTGGAAAACGCTCTCTTTTTGGATTGAATTTATCTCTCTCACAACTACCATCAAAGTGCATTCAACCCCCCCAGCCGCAGCCCATTGGTGGCATTTCGTATCGTTCAATAACCTTGAACGGCACTCGACAACCTCTTACCCTTCGGCAAATGATGCAAATGTGCATGTGAACTTGTACGCACACAAACGCGCACAGCTTTTGCATTGCATACATTTTTTTGAAGGGCGTTGCCTAGACAACACGTGATGCAAGGGGAAAGGGATGCCCTTGATCGTTAGAATTACAGCCCCTTTTGTTCGTTAAGTTCGTTCTTATCCTGCTCTTCAGAACTGCATCGAAAGAGATTAATGGAAATGAGTGTATGGGGCTATAGAGATCCTTTTTATAGAATATTTTCCAACCCTAGATGACCTCCGAAATTTTCACCAAGGTAACTTATATGCAAGCGGGAAGCCAAACTTCCCCTATTTCGCTCGCTCTCTCTCTCCTTCGCTCTCTGTCGACTTTGTGAGTCTTTAGCAAAGTCCATGGTGAAGGACATTTCGAAACTGAACTTGAACGAGAAGCGCAGCGCAATTCAAGTTTTCAATGTCGTCAGCTGACTGGGGGGAAGGGGGGGACGAAAACACAGTTTAGTATGAAATCCATCTCTTCGTCCCTGTTGCTTTTCACAGCCCCATCGCAATGGTGTATGTGTCAAACTAGAACCTAACCTAGACGAAACCTTTAACTACAAGTGCCAGGTCATGGTCAAACGTTTGCTCTACTATACCTAATGTGTATGGGACTGTCGTACCGATTGTGATCCTCTATGTAGGTATTGGTGAGTGCACTGTGTAATTTGGTAGGAAGGAAATGCATTTTTTTAAATTGTCCTTGACTATGAAACAGAGTGGCAATGAAAAGAGGTGAAGGTGAAACGGATGGAGGCACGAAAAACACTGATAGATATATTATATGCATTAAGTGGTGGTTCTAAGCAAAAGGATTGCACAAAAAAAAAACGGTACACAAAAAGATTGTATAGGTAAGTGGGTATGTCAATTGAGGCCAAGTTGTTGGCTGGGGCAGGGTTGTTTGTTGGGTGCTTTTACGAGTATGTCTATGACATTCACTCTTAAGTTCTCCGATAACGAAGGCATCAGGTGCGTTGAAGACTTGTGATGGATGGAAAATTCTATAGTTCGTTAGAGAAAGTTGATCCTTGACGGGTGAGTTCCATTTGGAAATATGCGGGTCCCTTACTGCACCGTTCCGTGAGTTTTGGCTTCCGGATTGAGGATGACCTTTGCTTTGCTGTCGAAGTAGCAAAATAAATGTTGGCCACGATATGGCAGTTGGACATCCATGTCCTGAGTTTTTATGTAGGTAGGTATTCGTATTTTTCTTTCCACAAAATCCACATCAATACAATGAATGAAAACCGCAATCCATTCAGTGGTTCACAAGATTGGCGCAAGCACACAGACAGATGAGCGAACTGGTGGCGCTAAAAGGTGGTAACACTGTCAAAAGAATAGCGCCAAATATCGGATTTTATTTAAATTACAAGTTCTCTGAAACTGACAGCACTTATGCGAACAAGCTGCAAATTTTTCAGCGACATCCGCCGACTTTTTGAGTCCCTACGTCAAAAACATACGAAAGATGCTGTTCATTTATGCAGACAAACAAATTTTTAAAATGCATATCTGATGTTATTGGATCACCCTTGACGTTGGCTTGCTCTAAATATAAGAGTTTTTTTCTTATTTGCACCAAGACAGCAGTGATCCTGATCACGGAACAAAATTTGACAGTTCCAAGCTAAAAAAACTTTCAACTGTCCCATCGCACTGAACCACTGAACTCACGACACAAACGATGATCGTTTGGTGATTTCATAAAATATTCTGAATAAAAAAGATTGCGGCAGCTGTCAAATTGGCGATCAGTTTCATAAAATGTTTTGAATAAAAAGAAGGCGGCAGCTGCCAGATTGCCGATCAGTTTCATAAAATATTCTGAATAAAAAGTTGGCGGTAGCTGTCAGATTGCCGATCAGTTTTATAAAATGTTCTGCATAAAAAGATGGTGGCAGCTGTCAGATTGCCGATCAGTTTCATAAAATATTCTGAATAAAAATGATGGCGGCAGCTGTCAAATTGACGATCAGTTTCATAAAATTATCTAAATAAAAAGATGCAGGCAGCTGTCAGATTGTCGATCAGTTTCATAAAATATTCCGAATTAACAGATGGCGGCAGCTGTCAGATTGCCGATCAGTTTCATAAAATATTCTGAATAAAAAGATGGCAGCAGCTGTCAAATTGACGATCAGTTTCATAAAATGTTCTAAATAAAAAGATGCAGGCAGCTGTCAAATTGGCGACCAGTTTTCTGAGGGTTGCCATATTGAAAGAAATGTGTACCTATACGCTTGGTTTTCGCTGAATCTTCAGATCTTCATAAAATCACTTTTGTCCTCTGAACTGAAAATGTAGGTAGCTTCGTGATGAACAGTTATATTTTATTGATATCCTAGATGTATTATAATCCGTCAACTGATAGGACCACAATCGAAAGACGCATCCAGCTACAAAGACGCGTTCGAGAAAGTGATGAATACCGACGAACATCACCGCACGGATCGAAGATCGCCTTAAAGAAGTCGCAACATTTTTCCTGGTGGAAAAACAAAGGCCTTCAGGTTCTATCTAACCCACCCACAAAATACTGCTCCAACAAAATCTCTTGAAAAAGTAGTATCCGGAAAGCCTTTGTAGCAGACGACAGCGAGTCCAAGGAGCAAACACTTTGACATGCAGTAGGACCAATTCAAAACGATCCCCTAGGCCGGGTCGCTCCCGATCCTCCTAAGCTCATATGTCAAATCAAAAAGAACCTTACAACGTCGGCATAAGTCGTCCCTCTCTATAGCGTCACTTGAAAGAATATACGATAACATCCCCGCTATACTACCTCATCTACCTGCTTCGGGGACATTCTTTGGGATGCATAACTAAACGCGAAAGCTGTAGGAAACCTGCTTTCCAACGTCCCTACACGGATGAACGCAAACAAACTGATCTGTATAAAATTAAGTGGACTATACTCTCAGGCGCAAATTGCGCTGCATAGATAAAGAAATAGATACGAGTCTAACCCGAAGGCGCGCATTCTATAGGAAGGTCTTCGTCTTCTCAAGCTACTATGCTACTATCAAATAAAAGACAGTCGTACATTAAAACCGTCAAAAGGGATACTGATAACGCTGCTCTTTTTCTTTAAAACGGCATGATCTATACAACGGTAAGCCCCTTCCTTTTAAATGAATTTAGTTGTTGGCCTGACAGGTGGCTACGTCACAACTCGACTTCAAGAGCCAATTCCAATGGCATGACAATGGCAATGCACTCACACTCATCTACCACCACCAGCTAATCTCTCTCCCTTCGTCTTCTCCGTCGTTCGCATCTACATACTCAAACTTCTTCATTGTGACGCATGCTTCTTTTAAATGGCACAGAAGAAGAAGAACTCCTGCCGAACCGGAGCAATGTGTCTTTTGCCTTCGGAAAGGCGCGCGGAGGGTAGATAAATGCCCCATCCCCAGTACGCTGCGGTGAATCAGTTGGCTGAAGCAAAAGCAAACGTTCCTCAGACGTGAGACCATGGGTATATGTGGAATCGCTGCGAGTGGTGGCAGCACCGCGCGCATCCAAAAGGGGGCTTGGCATTTGCACTCTTCTCCCCCTCGCTGTTGTTGTGGTGTGCAGACGCTCAAGCCACGGATCGGAAATTTTAACATGCAACGTGCGACTGGGAAAGAAAATGAACTGAACATAGGCAAAGGCGAGCAGAAAAAAAAAAAACAAAAAACGAAGAAAGTGTTATTGACCTAAGTCAAGGGCACTGACTGACTGTGCGCGACCACTCCACACTCCACAGTCCACACTCCACTCACATTGAATGCTCTCTCTGGCCGCTTCATTTGCCGATCGTCGCTCTCGATCTTCTTGTTGGTTGATGGTTGGTTTTGGTTTGGTTCTTGGTTGTTGCGAACTGCGAGCTATTGGCAATGGGAATTGGGATCTTTGGCGCGATTTCATTAACCTAAAGCGAACACAATGTAGTGCAGTCATGAGGCCGCAGCCCACAGTCCACAGAGCTGAACTGGAACTGGAGTACATTGGCATTTTCTGTGCCCCTTCCTGCGTGTGCATTCAATCAGAGAGTCACACAAACAAAGGGCTCTGGAGCATGCTGCTCATACTACTCATACCCACCCATTGGCTGCCCTTTTCGCATGCAATCGCCATCTCCGCGGTGGGTGCGAGCAGTGCCAGCTATAAGAACGCGCGATAAAAGAGGCATTTCGCCTTGTTTTAGGTCAAAAACACCGCGTTCTCAACTCTCGAGTACAGTTGGTGCAACTTTTCGTGGCAAGGAGCGTTCATTTTGCTTGGATGGTATGTGCGCATGCATATCGTCGCCGTTTTGGCGAATGCGGAATGTTCCTTTTTGTCGCTTGTTGAAGGCGCAGAGCCAGCAAATTGGAATTTGCAATTGTCGGCCTATCATTTGTTTTTGATTTTTGTTGCGCTTTGTGCTTGAGTGCGCACAGAATGGAATTAATGAATTTAATTAACTGAAGAGCATTAACCTATTTTAGGGTTAAATAATTGGGTGAGGCTATAAATGACTGAAGGACACAAATTGGGTGGCCATACAACTCTGGCTGCATATTCAACAAAATGAACTGTGGATGGTTGTCAAATGAGCTTCTGGTATTTTAGGGTTGATGTCTTGTTATGACTATGGGGTTCAGTTGTACCTACATTCGGAAGAGTGTGGATCTACCGAGGTTGGATCTTCAACAAACTTCGGTGTATCAAATGTAGGTACTTCTATTATGATAGCGATTTAAAGGTAATACGTTCTTGCCTCAAAGCTGCGTGGCGACTTGATTAAACGCAATTTTTATGACTTACAGAGAAATATATACACAGAGTCTGTTTTTGACAAATTTCAACGATTTGGAGAACTTTGTAAGCCCGACTTGAGTTGTGTATGCTCTTCAGCACAAAATTCCTAATTAAGTACGACTCCATGAATCAGACTCTCCACTCCAGTCGTTGGCTAAGTTAAACCATTAGAGCACCTCAACTTAATTGGGATCTTCTCTGTTTCTTGTACGTACAAATGAAGGCGAGGTCTCTGTTCTCTGGGTTTGTGTCGAAGCCTGAAGACTTCTCGGACTGGCTTAACATGCTCTGGCCATTATAGACGTGTACAAGGCATATTTTTAACAAGGTCAACGACTCTCTATCTCTATAGCTCTTGGAGTTCGCTGTTGAATCTCTCCGCCTCCAATTGCGTTCAAAATGATCAGTGTTACCTTTATTTGCTATAGTGTCTAGGTTTTTTTTTTTTAGCTATACAGCAGGACTGGGATAGTAACGGCCTTACAGTGTGTCTCCGAATTGATTGTTGGCAAGACTCTATAGCCTTCTTAAAATAATTAATAAATAGCTGGCGCAGCTCCAGGAAATAACCCCTAACGAAATAAGCCTCAAATGGAAAAAAAAGTAACCCCCCGAATCAAAGGTGAAATAAGTCCTCAAAATGCTAAGAAATAACCTCTGAAACATAGTTCGTTACCTTGAAAAATTAACCAGAAATACAGGTAGAAAACCTCGCACTCACCCCCGGTTACAGGGGGGCAACATGCCCCCCCATACATATTTCATATTTCATAATACAATGATAGAAATTCGCGTGCGTCCAATTTGAAGTATGAAATAGGTCCCTAAAAACCAATGAAATGAATCCCCACCTCCATACAAATTTTGGAGGGTTATTTCATTTTTCATTTGGAGGGTTATTTCCCTAAGCCAGTTGGCGCAAAAGGTCCATATAGAGACCCTGCGCCAAGCTTCTCAAAATCATTCGTTTTTGTGCGAGTTCATTCATTTTTGGGACGAATAGAAGGGATTTGCAATTTTATTCCAAGTCCAAACGGTTAAGTGAGAAGGTGATGCAGTGGAAAAAACCTTAAGATGGAATTTGAGCTTTTTTTCGAGAATAGAACCTGGGATCCCTCGTTTTGTAGTCAAACACACTAACCACTAAAGCCACTGCCCCTATTGCCTTCTAGGTCAAGGAGAAAACGAAATTCTTCGTATGGTTTTTGATTAAATTTCGGAATTTATATAGAGCAGTCGAGGTAGATAAAGCCCCCCAAAGTTATAGCTGAGTATTATGACATTCCGTCGAATAGGTGGATGTTCCTGCGTATCTTCTTTTTGACAGAATAAACTTCGCTCTCATTAATGCGGCTGAACATATTTTAGCAGTTGCGTACGCTTCAGGGGCTGAATTACCGCATCCGTGATCGAGTACTATGTGACTGAATTTGTTATTGTTTTACCTGTAAAATCCACAAAATTCAGTGACGTACGGCTCGCTCACGGATGCGGTAATTCGGCCCCAGGATTTTTCTAGGGTTGAAAAGGGTTGATGGTATTAATTTTGTGATGAAATGTTTGCCGAGGAATTCGACCAAAGAGTTTTTCACAGCTCTCTAGAAGTTTGGAGGGCTCAAATCCCCCCCCCCTGCGTACGCCACTGCATTTTAGCCACTTCTGATTTAATATTTGTAAACGCATCATTTGTAAGAACTTAGAGCGTTTTGGCCTAACCAATAATCTACCTTAGTCTGGCCAGATTACGCAAAGACTCCACACTTTCCAAAATCGCTTTGCCAATGAACAAATATAGTTGCCAGAATATCGCTTACTGTAGGGTTAAATGGTGTTTGTCACTCAGGGATAGCGAAGCTTTCGATCATTGATCGAATTTCCGAAATCGATGCAGTAGTTCCAAAGACTATCCGGGTCAAACAAATTTTTCTCTTAAAATTTGAATCCTACTAAACTTTATCACCAGAAAGAAGAAATCACTCTAACCTAGAGTTTAGAGTCGCAGTGGAATTGTTGACATCATAACAAAAAACCTATTTACATCGGACAACAATTTAGTGGTCAAGCTTCGATATCATCTCTGCATCTCCTTAGCCACTTTCTAAGAGACGTTCATTGTAGGAAGGAACTCACTCCATGGAGAATACATGTATAAGGGTACCTTTCAACCACCTTTACTTAATTCCAAGAACTATTCCCGTGCACAAATTGCAAATACACAAGCAAATCCTTAACCTTGACCTTCACCAAGTCTGTATAAGGCACACCATGTAAAGGGCAAATATTTTGCAAAAACAGCAAAATAAAATCGACAAATTCTTTCTCTGTCAAAATTCGCTTGGCATATTCCTCGATGAAATTAACAAACACCATTGAATTGAATTATTTTAAACACATATTTACAAAAATAATCGGGCATCGACAATTAAAACGAGCTATACTCGGACACGGAAGCCGCCTCAATAAGAGAGAATCATCAACCGTTCCCCATACGGACGTTGGATGCAAATCGTTTATTATTTTTCAATGTCAAAATGGTAAAATATGCTTTTTGGGCCACGTCCAAACACACATAGCTACCGACCAGATTCGACCTACATGTCCTATACAATATTGGGCGAAATATCAAACAACACCACTCCGAATATATGAATGAGGAGCGGCTAATAATAAACTGGCGAACCACGAAATAGCGTGAAAGTGAAATAGGAAATTGTTTTGTAAAGCAGCGCTCGATAAAACATTTTTTATAATGTCCAACAAGTTGTTAATCACTACCGCAGGTGGCTGTCATATTTTTATGCATAATTTTATTGTCGCTTTGATGAACTTTGTTCACCTGAAAATTGCTCACCGAATTGGTTCCTGTGTGAACAGCAATAAATACGAGTATTTGGGAAGGCCTTTTGTTGTTCAAATATTGACTTTTAATATTTAAAGAGAGAGCGGATATGAATCTCAGTTCATACTTCATACTCATCTGTTTTGTGGTACTTTACCTAACTTATGGCGACCCACTAACATAAGTACGGAATTTATTAAACGCCTCGTCCTGGAAATGAGGGGTGTTTTCTTTTGGATGACTTTAAGTTGGCAACACTATTTTAACTGGCGGGCATTTTGGCAGCTGTCAAGTGGTTTATTTTTAGTTTGGTTTGGAATTTCAACATGAGAGTAGACTGATTCCTGAACAACGCTTCCAAATTGGCCCAAAACAAGATCGCCGTTGATCACAATTTCCATAAGCGAATTTTTTTTGGCGATGAAGCTCACGTTTGGTTGAATGGAAACGTCAATAGACAAAACTGGCGTATTTGGAGTGATGATAATGCTCAAGTGTATGTTGAGACACCCTTACATCCACAAAAACTGACTGTTTGGTGTGCTTTATGGGTTGGTGGAATAATTGGTCCGTACTTCTTCAAAAACGATGCTGGCCAGAACGTTACAGTCAATGGTGACCGCTACAGAGCCATGCTTACTGACTTTTTCGTTCATCAATTGAACAGCCATGATGTGCAGGGCTTGTGGTTTCATCAAGAAAGCGCAACATGTCACACAGCTCGTGCCACAATTGATTTATTGAAGGAAACGTTTGGTAACCGCATAGTTCCACGTTTCAGACCCGTGAATTGGCCTCCAAGATCGTGCGATTTAACGCCACTTGACTATTTTCTGTGGGGATATGTGAAGTCGCTGGTCTACGCCGATGAGCCCGAAACGATTGACCACTTGGAGGACAACATTCGACTTGGAATTTTCTGCCAATTGAATTGAGAAGCTTTTTATGACAAATATTAAAATGTTTGTCAGACTGCGGCGCAGTCGAAAATACCCCAAGATTAAGCTTGTTTCTATCCGGGGATCGAACCTTGGACCACCGCACTAACCACTGCGCCCATGCATCACAATGATCTAGATCTTTAAGGATCCATCAGTGAAATTATTTTCGATCTTCACCACTTTTAATGTAAAGGGGAATTTTTTAAGCGGAGTTTTTTTTCTAAATCGAATAAAACACTCAAATTTGCATCAAATATTCAAAAAATTTATTTTAATCGATAAATAGGCCTTTGCCATTAACGTTTTAAAGACAACTTCATGTAAATGTTGTCCGCGGCTCCGTTTCAAATGGTCCATTCGGAAGGTCCAATTTTGCGTCACTTTTTCGAGCATTTCGGCCTGTATGCCATGAATTACGCGTGTTATGTTACCCTGTAAGGCTTCAATTTTGTTCGGCTTGTCCACATAGACTAATGACTTTACGTAAGCCCACAAGAAATACTCAAAAGGCGTTAAATTGCATGATCTTGGCGGCTAGCTCACAGGGCCATTTCGAGAGATAAGCTGCTCACCAAATTCATCCTTCGACATTTCCATTGTTTCACGAGCTGTGTGGCATGTGGCACCGGCTTGATGAAACCACATGTCAACCAAGTTCAACTCAGCCAACTGGGGCAAAAAAAAAAAAAAAGCGTATCATGGCTTGATATCGTTCGCCGTCTTTTCACAGAGCACTTTTCAGCATTTTTCACAGAGCACGAATTTTTGTAATAAATTTTAATAATTTGCAATCGTTGCCCGTTTGTAAGTCTTTCCATGATTAAATGGCAGAGTGTACTTAAAACTTTTCACTTTGACAGATGACGTTTGGACGCCATTACTAACCAATGCTGCTAACTTGAAAAACTTAACTCTTAAAAAATCACCCTTTACAAGTGACGAGCTAAGATTAGACATATTTCGAAATAGCTCGCATGCAGCCTCGAATTCCCAAAGATATTCTGAGTACTAGTCGTGACTTTCTAGCTTTCAGTGGTATGAAATTTTGTTCGACAAAAATAAAAAAAATGATCAGAAGACATGATCAATTCAACGGATGTCTCACTTCTTAAATAAATGTTTAAGAAACTTGATAAAACAATAGATCATCAACACAACTAGGATTTGGATTTATTAAGTTGTATACTTAGTTCATTGGCAAAGCCTCCGCAAACAATTTTCAAAATACAGCAAATGTGGCTGTGTTGTGGTCCAAATCTGTTATTGCGACGGTAGAAAAAATCGAAAAAGTGACTCTCGCAATTTTGCCTTGAAAAGCCAGGAGTTTATAGCTTCACGTAAGACTAGAACTTACCTTAAAAATAGATTGCAAGAGTGAAGATTGACGATGTAAGAAGCGATCGTAGAATTCTTAGGAGTACCCCAAGGTTCAGTTCTAGGACCGCTTCTCTTTATAATCTACGCATAAACTCACTTTCTACACTCAACTTTTAAGGTGTCCAAATTTATTTTTGAATACAATTCAATTCAATTAAATTCAATTTATTAAACAATCCGTAAAAAGTACAATAAGACTTGGTCTTTTATAATACAAAGGGAGTTTAAAATAGGTAACAAAGTTCTTAAAACTTAAATTAAAACTAACAGTGATTTTATAATAAATTCTTAGATTAAAAGAGGAAGATTCGAAAGGGGAAAATACAAACATAGAGAAAGAGTTGGACTACTAAGCGAGGGATCGAGGTTCGAGTAACGCAAAAACCCAAATTCCAACTTAGGGTTTTTTCCATTGCACCAACTCTCGCGAACGTCTGCAAACATCCGACAGTATAACTTTTATTAAAGAGCTTCTCGATTAGCCATTTGGAGTCGGCATAAAATTATAGATCCCTTCTATTCGTACCAAAAATGAAAAACTCACACAAAACGAATGGTTGTGAGAAGCTAGGCCTAGGGTTTATTTGTTTTTAGAGATCTAGAGACAAGAAAAATGAGAAGAAATAAAGAAAAATACCTCTGCCCATGATAGTTCCTATCACTCCCCTTCAACTGGCTTCCGACATAAAATTAGACCTTAGCCTTTTAAGAATTTGGTTTTCTTAAAAAATCTGTCTTACTAGCTTCAAGACTAAGACTGTGATTTTCAATTTATCCTATCTTTTTGATTTTGAATGGAATTTTTACTTCTAATGCTTCTACTTGCCTGTTGCAATGGTTCCGCTTGTCCTACTTTCCGTGTTCGTTTCAGCTGCAGTGATAAGTCTTTCCTGGTTCGGAACGGCATTGCATTTGAATATCTTGGTCTGCCCAGAGACTCTAGAGTGAGCTTCCCGAATCACGCAGAAGTTGGGGAAATAAGTGTTTTGGTTGCCTGGCTTAGGCATTTTTATCAATTTTTTGTTCTCTATAGTTTTGTTAAGTTCTATTGTGTGTAACACGATGGAGTTTATCTACGGAAAGTCGCCTTTCATTTGCTTCATATTTTAATGAATTTAGTTCGGAAATAGCGCCGTAATCGGCACGACAAAAAATGCCTGCACTGAGGTAACATGCAGTCACCATCAGCAGTGACAGGGCTTTATTTTTGGTTGTACTACTTATTTGTAAACAGTAGTAACCTTTTTGAGTATTGAATTCGTGCACCAATTTCAAAGTTAACAAATGCACGTGATTGGCTGATAGTCATGACTGAGAGTGCACTTCTCGTCTTGGTGAAATATGAGAAATAAATTTCTTTAAACGCGAATATATAACGCAGGTCTTGGCTGATATTCGAGGCCGCTGTGGTCGAATTTGAGTACAACAATCCGCTTTTAGATTTAGCCTTGGAAAGTAAGACTTTCTTCTCATATCACGAAAATATGCCCCCAGATATAACTCTTCAGAATAACCTTTTGCGGTGGTCCGAATGTCGTCTTTCTACCCTGGTGTAATATTTTTATCCCAGAGATATTTTTTTTTTTAACAGAAATGTGCCCTCGTATTTATGTAACAAATGAACTGAAATGAGTGTTTGCGCAAACAAACCTCATCCAATAAAATTCGGACTGTCTTCGACGTCAAATCTTCTTCTTTATAATTTTTAACAACTTCTGCCACCATACCACCAACGACCCATATCACATTCGATTCATGTTACCGCTCAACATACCAGGTAGCATATTCGGCATACCCAAACCGAATTCCATTTGATATTCCAACCACCCTCGATTTATGCAAAAAAAAAAAAAATATATTACCCAGTACAAATTATTACACGATCCGCACAGTGTGCCACTTCACCCTAAACGCGCAGATAATAAAATTTAATATCAAATAAACGGCCTTTCAAAAGGCCAGCTGACTGACTGTGACTATCAAACCACAGGCCCCACCGCCGATATTTAGCGACAAAAAAAAAAAAAAGAAGAAAAATCCGCCAGCGGGCGTGGTGGTGGCAGCGGGCACGCTTTGCCATGCCCGTGATATTTAAATTCAATGTCAATGTCATCTAATACAGTCAAATGAATGAAATGGAACAGCGAAACGAACGAAAACTAAAACCAAACCCACGTTCGAAGAGGAATACGAAAAGGAATACTACGTCAAGAAAACGAAAATATTCAAAACGTTAGAAAAAAAAAAAAAAAATATTAAAATAATGAGTACCCTATACAATACACACACCATCACTTATTCACACCGTTAAACAGCAGCAATAATAGTGGTGAGGTGACTGTGACTAAACTGAATATGAATTGCGGATTGCGGAATACTAAGTAAATTTTTGAGTCGACAGGAGAGAGCACATACTGTAACTGTAAGCAACAGACTCACCATTCACCACCTAGTTAGGTAGGGTTGCTGGGTGGAGGGTGGGTGGGGGTGCTGGTTATGTGGGCCATTTATAGGCCCACAGTCACGGAATAGAACTAAAATAAAGCCCAAATGAGTGTAGTACATTCTTATAGTCCCTCGCCCCGTCTTCGGTTATTAATTAAGAGAAGTCAATCTGATTGGCCGAGCGGATGTTGGAATGTGTGAGACGACCTTGCGAGATTTTTTTTTTTTTTTTTTTTTCGTTCGTTTCCCTCGCCCGCACTTGCTATTGAATAATGTACACAAGAAAGTTTTCCTGTCTGTTGATGATAGAGCAGTTCATAGTTTTTATTACGTAACAGTATGATCGGAAAGGAAAATTCGAAATAGATTTTTTTTTTTCTTAACTATGATTCATGCCGCAATCGCCGTGTGATAAGAGACACTTCATGGTAGTGTTTATATAGTAGAGGTGGACAGATACCGAATGGTTACATTTCCTCATGAATATAAACAAATTAGTGGGTTTACTGTTTTTTTTTTTTTAGAAAGTTCAAGATAGATATGGAGAATGTGCAGGACTGCGGGTCGCATGGAATTTTTTCTTTCATAGGGGGATTTGGTCGAATGGCACACCTTCGCCGGGTTGGTCTACAACCTGAAAGGAGCGGACTAGGAGTTAAAATACATTTCGTCGGAATAAAGTGAATGCAGGGAATGTACGACAGTCAAGTTGACGACGAAGAGAATCAGAAAATTAAATGATTATCTATAGTACGAGTCTATTAAAGTTTCAAAATTGTTTTGTCAACGACAACAAGTTCTGTCAAAATTGTTTTAAGTGGCAGTTCAATGACGTTATGAGCGATACTTTCTGGAGTTTTGTACTCCTGGTAGGGCCACCCTTGGCAGTAAGTTCATAGCTGAAAGATGAAACTAAAGTTTAAATCCAGGAGCGTCTGATGCACATTGTGCGGCACACCGGTCAGCGTCTGACTCCAGAGGGGCGGCTGAAATAACCAAAGATTAGTTTTCCTTAACTTTCTACAAAAAAGTTATTTTATGAAACTTATGCAATGAACAAAACTAGAGGAAATAATACCCCAGGTGGTACTCCAGATTTACTGGAAAATCCACTCTCTTCGGAGGTCGGCTCTACGGATTCTGGGGAGAGCCATTTATTGCGTTCATGTAACCCTTTCGGAAAAAGCCGAAGGGTAACGAGATCACCACCATCAGCATCTCAAACTTATCCGTGCGTCTCTAGGAGCTCAACGGCAACAAAAGTGCCTACTCCAGAAGATAGAGACCCAGTGCAAAATAAAAGCCTTAAGGACGAAAACGACGAACTTAAAACAAGGCTTTCAAACATGGAACGGCTATGCGACGAGCTTCGGAAAGAAATTAGTCAACTTAAGGCCGAAAATATGGCTATTAAGAACTCAACAAAAGTACGGGACGAGTCCAACCCTAACTCTAGCAATCCCAAAAAAACTGACTACCAAACGGATGAAGAAGAACTTCGTCACGAAACCGATTGGTTGCTAAAAAAAAGACCGGGCAAAAAAAGGAAAGCTGTATCCTCTCCTGAAATAATGAGTCGGGAGAAATTATCAAATATTGAAGCCATACAACCAAAACAGCGGCCACCTCCGCCAATTAATGTAATCGGTATAGCGGACTATAACAAGTTGCATACCATGTTAAAGAATTTGTTGCCAACAGACTACAAAGTAACGTCACTTAGAAACAATGCGTGGAAAGTCAACGTCAAGGACCCTGAAAGTTACCGTCTACTGTCTCGTAAATTAAATACAGACAAAGTAGAATGGTATTCTTATGAGAATAAGTCAGAAAGACCTATACGTGTCGTGGCAAGAGGGTTACACCCGTCATGTTCGAAAAATGATGTAGTAAATGACTTAAGAGACAGGCACTTTAAAATTATGGATGCCGTTAATATCGTCAAACGAGAAAAACAGAATAAAGAGGGAAATGAAGCTATGGTAAACCGTGGTCTCCCGCTCTTTATACTAACTTTTGATAAGACTGAGGACTTAAACAAAATTTATGACATAAAAACAATCCTTAATATTGTTGTTAAAATTGAACCTATGCGTAAGAACAAAAAATTGGTTCCACAGTGTAAACGGTGCCAAGGATATAACCACACGCAAACCTACTGCCAGAAAGAGCCACGGTGTGTAAAATGCGCCGGTAGTCATTTGACGAGTGACTGCAATTCAAATAATAAAGCTCCCGCGCAGTGTATTAACTGTAATGGTAACCATCCTGCAAATTATCGGGGCTGCGAAGTAGCTAAGGAGCTGCAAAAAAGACGGATGCAATCCATGAAGCCACAGAAGCAACGAAACCACCCAAGGCCAATCAGTACCTCGAAACCGGCAAAGTTAGATAAGCCCAACAATAAAAAAGGAAAACGGGCAACAGAAACGCCATCGGACATCGTACATAAAAAAACAGATATCCTAACATACGCGCAAGCTGCAGCATCGTGTAGTGGACAAACTAATAATCCACCAGACGCTGTTTCCAATGTCTTTTCGATTATTCTTTCGAGACTTGAGGAACAAAGCAAAACGAATAAGCTAATTGTCGACAGGCTAGTTAAGCTCGAAAGTAATATTTCGAGACAGAAAAACAACCAAATATGAAGCGGATGCTTAAAATACTTACGTGGAATGCCAACGGTCTTTGGCAAAAACTCGGAGAGCTAGAATTGTTCTTAAGGGAAAAAGATATCGATATATGTTTGATATCAGAAACCCATATAAAGGAGAAATCAAATCTAAAGATCAAAGGTTACATTGACTACCACGCCGTTCACCCGTCGAATAAGGCTAGAGGTGGAGCATCCTTGTATATAAAGGAGTGTATCGGCCACTCAATCGATTTACAATTAGAACTCGAAACAATGCAAGTGAGCTCTGTACAGGTCCAATATCGAAACGCATTTTTAAAAATATCTTCTATCTACTGCCCACCACGATGCAAGATAGAGAAAAATGATTATTTGAACCTAATCAATTCCCTCGGACAACATTTTATAATTGGAGGTGATTTTAACGCCAAACATAGTTTCTGGGGATCTAGATGCATATCGCGAAAGGGAAGAATACTTTACGAAGTGTGCATGCAGTACAATTGCGATTCTCATTCGACAGGCAAACCAACGTACTGGCCGACTGATGTCGCTAAAATACCTGATTTGATTGATTTCTTTATTACAAAAGGACTACCCGCCAATCGTATTAAAGTTGAAGAATGTTTTGATCTTTCTTCTGATCATTCTCCGGTAATTTTAACAACGACTGAGACATTTATAAAAAATGAAATACCGCCAAGGCTAACAAATGGCAAAACAGACTGGGAAGGCTTCAAAAAAGATGTCCAGAACAATACTGAACTGCGTGAATCACTCAAGACGCCTTACGAACTAGAAGTTGCGGTCGACCGCTTCGTCAGTATCGTACAGAAAGCTGCATGGAATAATACTCCTCACCAGCAGAGAACGTCGAACTATAACTGCGTCAAATACCCGCAGGAAATAATTAATATGGTCAGAACAAAACGAAAAGCGCGAAAAAGATGGCAACAAACTCGAGCCCCGCAAGATAAAGCGAACTTAAATCGACTTACTAACTTGCTTACAAAGTCTATTAAAGATTTTAAAAGTGAAGAGGCCAGAAATTACCTCGAAAGCCTAACAGCTGAAAAAGAATCCAATTACTCGCTTTGGAAGGCTATTAAAGCCACAAAAAGGCCGAAGATCGCAGAGCCGCCTATTAAGATAACCCGAGATGTTTGGGCAAAAAACGACAAAGAGAAGGCGGACGTTTTCGCAGCTCATTTAGAAGAAACTTTTAAGCCGTTCGATGGTCAACCGCTTAATCGTAATACTTATGCATCAGACAGACGAATATCTGAAAATAATATAGTTGTAAACGCTACACTCACCGAGCTCGGGCAAGTTATAAAGAAACTTAAGCCCAAAAAAGCTCCGGGATACGACCTGATCACGGGTGAACTCCTAAAAATGCTACCTCGGAAAGCATTGACTAAGCTTCTTCACATTATAAACGCTGCGATCAGATTACAATACATTCCGAGTCAATGGAAAGTCGCGGAAGTCATAATGGTTCTAAAACCAGGCAAACCACCGAATGAAAAAAAGTCTTATAGACCCATCTCGCTTCTTCCAATTATTTCCAAAGTTTTTGAGAGGATATTACTCAGACGCTTACAACCAATTATAGAAGAAAACCGCCTTATACCCGATCATCAGTTCGGGTTCAGAAGCAAACATTCGACAATCGATCAAGTGCATCGGATAACTGACGTAATAGAGAAAGCTCTAGAAGAAAATAAAATTTGCTCTGCCGTGTTCTTGGACGTCTCGCAAGCATTTGATAAGGTTTGGCATGAAGGCCTCAAGTGCAAATTAAGACAAGTTCTCCCCGAACGGTTATGGAAAATTCTAGAATCGTATCTAGAGAATAGACTCTTTCGTGTCAAACACGGAAACGAATATTCGGAATTTAAGGAAATAAGGGCAGGTGTGCCGCAAGGAAGCGTCCTTGGGCCACTCCTGTACCTGTTATTTACGCGAGATATTCCGCAAACAGAAGGTACTACCGTAGCCACCTTTGCCGATGACACTGCTATACTAGCAGTTGGTTCAACGACCAACGAAACAAACAAAATATTACAAGGCGCGCTTAACCGGGTCTATGAATGGACAAATTCATGGAGGATCGCTCTTAACGAAACGAAATCGGTCCACGTGGATTTTACATATAAAAATACAAATAATTTGCCTGTATTTATAAATACGGTACAAGTTCCTTTTGCGAACGAGGCCAAATATCTTGGAATGACTCTCGACACAAAATTAAAATGGAAACCGCATGTAAAGAAAAAATGCGAAGAACTTAAAATCAAATATAGAGAACTTTATTGGTTACTCGGAAAATATTCCAAGCTTACCCTCGAGAACAAGCTTTTATTATATAAGCAAGTGATGAAGCCTGTATGGACATATGGTATACAGTTATGGGGCTGTACCAGCGATTCAAATCTAAACATTTTACAAACTTTTCAAAATAAAGTGCTAAGATCATTCGTCAGTGCACCGTGGTACATTAGAAATGAAGATCTCCATAGAGACCTCGGAATTTCCACCGTTAAGGACGAAACGAAAATATGCGCTCGAAAGCATAGAAATCGATTATTAGGACATATTAATAGCTCGGTCCGTGAAATTCTCGATGAAACAAATTTATTGCGGCGACTACAACGAACTAAACCTTCGGACTTAGCCCGATAATTATCAACCGCGTTAAAATTGCGGAACGAGCAGGAACTTTCGCCGGAATGTTGCCTGCCAAACGTGTAACTTCGTGATAAAAAAATTGCTTGATAAGTCATAACTTAGTTGCAGTACAAAATGAATTTGCAGGAGGTGGTTTTAGTGAGTAAAAATCTCACACTACTATGAGCACGCGCCGAGTGTCCTCATAGTGTCTTCTAGAAGATTTCCACCTACCTCGGAAGGAAAAAAAAAAAAAAAAAAAAAAAAAAAAATGTTCGGACGCTCCTTAACGACAGGTGCTTTTCAAAGACAGACTTTGGAGCAGCAGGGGAAAGAATCAGCTGATCTCAATCGCTTTCAATGATGCAACATTGTAATTCCTATTTTTCACTCTTAAAATGTTCAGAATCGTAAATTTTCACAAAAATCCTTATTTTCATGTGCTTTTCGATTGGGTTTCTTCAGATTCGACCTCAGATTTCAGATTTCGTGTGTCTAATTGAACAGAAAAACGTCACTTGCTCTTTTTTATGTTAATATTCCTGCGATTCGAATTACGTGTAGCCCTCAACACTTTTCAAAGCGTTTTCCATTCCCTGGTAAAATTTTATATTAAAACATTCGAAATTTGTGCTCCGATTGATTTTTAAATATATATAGGTACATAAATAATTTACACAATTAGATTCACCCGATGCAATTCCTTTCTTTGCTATAGAAAAAAATCACGAAAACCTAAACAAACTATACCCAATGTTAAACTCAAACGCACTTCTATTGGTAAATCTCAAGCAAATCTGAGAAAAAAATCTAGATTCGCAAAAGTGCTCTGAAATCTGAAAAAGATTGTTTTTTTTTTTTTTTTTTTGTACCAAGCGAACATAAAAAGAGCTCTGAGAGCAAAAAAGTGCCCTGAGAGCGCCCAAAATACCACATTAAAAAAACGTTACTTTCTTTTCTCACTGCGCCATCTCTCGTGAACATCTAACAAGCATCCGAGAGCAGTGTGAGCAATTAAGCATATTTCCTGCTAAATTTAGAAGGATTATTTTATTTTTAGCCTCTTTTTTTTAAAATCATTCTGGTAATTTTTTTAGCATAATTTTATGGTTCATCAGAAAAAATTATCAGTGTTTTGGTTTAGTCAAATTGTAAATTAAAATAATAAAATAAATAAATAAAATAAAACCAAGCAAACGAACCTTAGTGTGAACAACGCCTTATAATTCTCATTTGACAGTGAACAGAGGCATTCAACGAATCAATTGCAAATGGAGAAATAATTATTATTTAGTTTTTAAAAGTTAGTTTAATTGCAAGAAATTCGTCAAGCCAATCACGTCACGAAGTGATTTTATTTAATGTTATTTTTGTGAATGATAATTAATACTTTTTTCTGAAAAACTGCTTTTTGTATTTTTTTTTTTGTTTTGTTTTTTAACAGGTTTTGACTTAAAACAAAAACATTTACCATGATTTTTAGTACTTTTTTTATACAAATTATACAAATTGATTTGGTCACACCGTCCGAGCGTACAACTGTCATGAAGGAGCTTCTCCTGTTGTTAGAAGGAAAAACGAGCTTAGACGAAATTAAGTTTTCGATATCATTAAATTCAGCATGCCCAAATCTTCAAGACACATTTTTTCTAGCTCTTTATCTTCAAAATTGGAGCTTCAATGCCGACATTTAATAATAGATAGTCTAGAACCATTTGTAATTTTTAAATTTTTAACGAAACTTTGATATGATGTCGTCAAAAAAATTTCGAATTCGACTTTAGCGGAAAAACCTTGTTGCAACAGATTAAGCCGTTTAAACTTGGCATAAAAAAGGAATTCGTGTGAAGGGCAGACCTAGGGTCCCTAAAGACCTGTTGAGCCAACTATTCATTTATTTATTTATTTTGAAACTTACATTTTTCGAACTCACAGAGTCGCCACTTCAGCCAGTATATGCTGGAGGCGGTGGCTGATGTCGACACAGAAAATTTCTTCGCTTTTGATGATAGATCAAAGAAATTTTAACTTGGAAAAGACTATTCCGTTAAAAAAAATGTCCGAAAAAGGCCCATGCGGATCAGAAAATTGTCAGCATCAATATTAGGCTTTTTTATTATGTTCACATGATCTATATAGATAATTGATTTATTGATTTGGTTTTACATGGTTTACAACAACAGTTGGATCTCGTACTAGATCATACGAGCATAATAAAAAAAGGTATATTATTCATTTCCCTCTGGCAAATCTAGTTTTCTAATATCGTATGTCTAGTCTATACCTACTTATGATGAAATGTCAAACCAAACTGACCACAAATCAGTTGTCAGCTGTCAAATTGGCTGTCGCTGGAAAAAGTGCTGCCAATTCGAAAAACAAACCTCTAAATAAAGAACCTTTAGAAGTGAAAACCAACTGACTTGAAAGTAGAGTAACCATTTGGAAATAAAAAAATATCTGGACATTATATGGTGATATTCCGGGACTAGTCTGGACATTTCAAAGTTCGACGATTTCATTTTTTTTAATAAAAAAAGGGATACAATTTTGTTTATGTAATTAAAAATGCATATAGGTTTATTTTAAATAACAATTACAGCTTAAAGAATAATAATGGAGAATTAAAAACAAACAACGAACACAAATTAAATTCGCATTTTTTTTTTCGGTTAAATATTTGCATTGATAGAAGATTTTTCAATTCAGGTAATAAAAGACTTGTCAAGCAAAAATTATTGTAAGGTTGAATTTTGTATTTAACCGAAGTCTATTCTAATTTAATATACTTACAGTAAAAATTGCCAGCATGGCTTTTACAAAGTCAACCCATTTATACATTTTTATGAGTGCTTCTTGTAGATGATTATTGCCAAAATAATTTACGACTTTTATTTTTAAAAATGATTTAAAACTAGAGTAATTTTCATAAAAATGTAACAGAACGAATGACTCGCCAAATGCTATTCGGTTTTATTCTTTAGTACGAAGGTCGTTCAATAAACGAAAAACTGTTTCGCTAAACGCATTATTGACAAAAGTGCAATTGAAATCAGCTTCTTAAAGTTTTTCAACTCATAAGAATTCCTAAAAAGGGAGACTGTATTTTGTCTTTCAACACGGTTTGTAACTGTGAGAACTGTTGTTGTTCATTTTAGTTCATTAACTTATCGGATAGTGAGTACGATTTAACTTCGGTTTCAAAGTGTTTCGAGTTCCGTTTAGTGGATGAGTTCAGTCAAATTCTTACATTTTGAAATCAAAAACAAGTCTAAGGAATTTTAAGAAATATATATTTTGCAGACACTGGACTGGATTGTTTTTAAGTGGGACACGACTAAAAATATCTGGACTATCCCGTCGAGTTCCGGTTGTCTGGCCACCCTACTTGGAGTGCTTAACTTGAGTTACTCACTTTCCATCTTGTTTCGTTTCCTGAATATGATTTTGCTTTAAAAACGTACAGATCTGGGGGTCAATTGTGGTTTCTGTGAAATAGTGAAACGAAAATGTGAAACTTCAAACTTCAAAATTTTTCATATGAATAATTTTTTTTCATTAACTCATTTGCAAGTGAATGTTTTCAGTGAGAGAATAGTTTCACTAATTGAGCGAGAATCGCTATTTAATATCGAGTGAATCGAAATAAATGACAGCAGTTTTCACTCTTTCACAGAACCAGCATTGACCCCCTGAACTGTCAAATGAATTGATCAAGGAAATACACAACCATCCGATGCAAATTCCTTCAGCTTCCGACCTCCTACGTGATGCATCTACCATCTACGTACCTACGAAGAGATACAGTCCAAAGGGAACACTTGCGTATGACGGTTAATTGTACTAAGAATTTCGCCACAGGTGCTTAGCATTAGCTTTTACCTAAAGCAGATACGTCACACTTTGAGAAGTTAGGTACCACGGGACAATATAAGTTTCCTGTCCAGAAGTTGCCAAGTTGTTACTAGGTACAAAAACAAGGAATCATAAGTGCATTCTCTTTGTGGTCGGGCATTAGAACCTTCGTAGGTATTCTGTTTACTGGCGTTGGTTCCAGATCCAAATACGCCGCCCTTCTCGATTGTTTTAATCATCAGGAAGACATACTCGTACGTCGTACCTACCATTTAATGTTTTCCCTTTCACACACCAAAAGTAAAACGTAGGCACTGTCCAGGCATTTGCAGAACTACTTGATATCTACCTATCTACGTACACACAGATTACTAATGCGTTTATGACTAATTCAATTCGAAAATTCCAAATGCGTGCCGATGCGACGTTGAAACCTGTTGCGCGTTGTTACTCAAATGTTATGTAACTCTGCACCACATTTTGTAATTAATTTTTGTCAAACGCACAAACTTTATTGTATACGAGTACCGACTGCCGAGTAGGTAATCATATGCCTCTCCCTGCCGCTTCCAGGTTTAAAAGCACACACTGTAATCGCACATGTCCGTCTCCGTAGTCCGTACACCGTAGTAAAAGGCACAAAGTGGTCTCTCTCTCTTTCTCTTTTCGCCGCATGCACATCATCATCATACACGCGACACAAGCATACCTATACACTAACTAATCATGGCCGAGGTCTACTGTGTGAGCTCAGGCTCACCTTGAACTTACACTCGAATAAACTTTTGATAATTTTTTTTTTTTTAAACAGAGCAAAAGCGACGCAGAAAACGAAACAAGATAAAAGAAGTAAAAAGAAAACTGTGGAAGAATTACAAAACGACAACGGCACGGAAGATGCGTAGCGGCGCGCACGGCTTCGTAAATCCAAACATGGACAAGAATCAAAACATTGAGTAAACAGAAATCGAAGACACAATGAAATAATTTAGCGATGACGGGTCTACCGTCTACTTGACATTGAGATACATTACTCGGTCAATCTGCGGATGACGGTCAAAGACGAGAAGAATCCAAATGGCTGGTAAAGGATGCTTTAATTTTCGGCTGATATAGTCCTCCCTCGAGATGCGGCTTATTTTGTTATCGCAACAAAATGCTAATCGGCTAAATGGGAGATGGGGATGGTGGATGCGTTTCTGGGTGAACCGTGGTGAGGTTGCTAAGGACGCACATGTACCGATGTACGTCTTTGGCGATATTGATTTTGTTTCAATAACATTTGCATGAGTGAGTGTACTTGGCTTATTCTTAGACTTTGTGTCGTCGTTGCCGTAGGTAGGTCTACATTATTTTACATTTAAATGCGAAGTTTATTTGGATTTGCGGTTTTGTTTCTTTTCTTTTTTTCCCCCGTTTGTCAACTTGATTTGGTGAGAAGTGGATCTGTGATCAATTTAATCAGATTTGTGTATTTATAGGTCTTAAGAAGCTGGGTAGATTTTGCGACCGGATATTGGTGGCGACTTCATTAGCAATTGAAGGTAAAATCTGCAAAATGAGCAGGCTTCAAAAAGGGATAACTTTGGCAGGGATGGCACACAATGTCAGAACTCTGTTTTGATAAATTGTATAACTATTACTATAAATGTAACGAAACTATAAATATTCCGGGATTGAACTATCTTGAAAGACTTGTGGTGACTTCTTGATAAATCCTATGTTAAGTTGAATATATTTGGCGGGATTGCTGGACTTCGGGTGAACTATTTTAGGACAGCAGAAATGACAGATGCGTAACAAAATCGTCAAACAGACAACAGACTGATGGTGGTATGAAGCTCTACAAAATTAGAGTCCGCGGGAGCCTTACTGTCTCTCCGTTGGCTTCGGAGCTACCGTATATTCTCCTGGCTTACCCGGCTCGAAGGACCAAATGCTAACTTGTTCGTTTATTTTTAAATAGCCATCTTTCCGCGGGTCGGGGACAGCTATTTTGAAATGAAGTCACTTGTTTGGTAAAAGTTTAAGTTCGAGTTCAGAGTTAGGGTGAACAGCTGAATTTTTGAGGCTACTACTGCGGGGCCATAAGATAGAGTCCGGCATATAAACGAATTAAAAAGCGCTCCCAAAAACGACCAAAAATTAACCCAAAAGAGCTATTAACTTCAAAAAAGGCTTTGAAAATGTTTAAAAGGGGACTTGACGGAACCTTGTTATACCCTATTTACACCCAACCGAAAGCGGGGTTTTCGCGAAAACTCTCGAAAAAATAAGTTTTCCCATACAGTTCCAGGTCCTTACTTACTTACTTACTTAGGTGGCGCTACAGTTCGGTGTGAACCAGGGCCTCAACCAACAAGCCTCTCCAGTTAGCCCGGTCCTTAGCCAACTGCCTCCAGTTGCGCTCTCCAAGTTGGTTGAAGTCGTTTTCTACTTGTGCACGCCACCTGAGGCGAGATCTTCCTCTACTGCGTTGACCCTCTGGATTGGAATCGAAGACTCTGCGGGCCGGAGCGTTGATGTCCAACTCAAACGTCCAATGCGCAGTTTTTTTACTAGGTCGATATCGCTGTACGGCTCGTATAGTTCGTCGTTGAATCGTCTCCTCCAAAACCCGTCAACACAAACGGGACCGAATATCTTACGAAGAATTTTTCTCTCGAAACAACCAAGGATATCTTCATCCGCTTTGGAAATAGTCCATGCTTCAGATCCATACAACAGGACTGGGATGATGAGGGTCTTATATAGAGTCTCCTTAGTCTTTCGGGAGAGGGCCTTACTACACAGTTGCCTTCTCAACCCAAAGAAACAGCGATTGGCAAGAGTTTCCAGGTCCCCTTATGGTTATTTAGGATCCGTATTATGATCACTGTTGTATTTGGGAATTCTGTGACTAAATTGACCTGGTTCCGTCAATTTTAGTCGGGCGTCCTGTGTCCATCAAGGCCCAGTCCAGTGCAAAACTTTGTCGTAGGTGTTACAGTCTTTAAGTAATTGGCAAATTATCGGCCTCAGCTGTGGCACTTTGAGAGTAGGTATAATTGTCCAGAGAAAGTCCTTCCATTCGGGGTAATAATTTCCCTCCGATTGAAGCAGTATAAGCTGTGGAAGCTTCTTTACAGTTTCCATGTCTTAAAAATGGGATTGCCATAGCGATATCTCCACCCAAATCGACGCTACTCCTGCTACTCCTTCTTAAAGTGACCGATAACTTACTAATTACGTGAACTGCGATAGCAAATTCAAATTCCACTCGTATCTACATATTTCCCCTACTGTGAGATATGCATTTCCGTCATCTTTTTCATTCACTAAATTTATTGACAGTTGGCGACTCATGAATACACTGCACCGGCGACATGAAACATGCTCGCGCTCATGTCTGATCTGCTTCCTACGCTCCTATCTGACTCGAATCTGCGATTTCGCTTTTAATTGATTTAATGCTTCTTCTTTTTTCCAGATACATACATAAATGCATACATAGACCTACTCTGTGAGTAATTTAATAAATTTACTTTGAATATGATTTTTTGTTGCAGTTTTTAATTTATATGCACATTTCTGCTGCAGTGTGTGAAAGTAAATTAAAATGCGAATGTGTGTAACCTTGACAGATAAATATTTTTTCTATGACGGAAAAGTAATACAATGTACGAGTATCGGACGGCAGTGTACGTGTGCAATGCTCTTGTGTTTGTTTATGTTTTAATCGTTGAATAAACGAAATCTTTGAATCCCACTACGAAATGCAGAAATCAAGATCAATGTCAAAGTCAAATTTCATGGGTTTGTCGTTTGCTGACAAGAAACAGAAACTAAATCATGGGGTGTTTGTTTTGGACTTGTTGCTCAACTTGGGGGCATACATTAGATATTTTGTAAAATGACAAATGAGAATGGGTGTGCATGTGTTTTTGTGGGCATAAACACTTTGACTGACTGTCAGTGTCGCACTGTCATTTGAATAGGTATACTATGTCAGATTCTAGGAAAACGCGACGACTCATTTGGATTCCAGTGATGATTGTTGCGGTGTGAATGGCGCCCATGTGCAAGTGCGGGCCTTGTTGTAAATTATTGTTAAGGTAGGTGGTGAATTTCAATTTGAAAGCATAGACACCGAGAGGGGGAGAGAGTGGTGACATGCGGGCCTAACTTTATATGGAATTTGGGAACTGTTTAACTAATGTTGACTCGAAATCACGGTTGCCAGATTGGGCGCTTTGTCGTATTTTTGGCTATCTTTTTACTTAAAAAACGATAGAAATTTCTTCTATGAGCGCCCAGCACAATTTTGGGCTACATATCGTTTTACAAATTGTGTGTTAATTTTGTTTTTTTTATTCTTTCAAAAACTAAAAAAAGAAAATATTTTCGAACAAACCCGCACTTTTAAAACTTGGCAGCACTCTTGCAGTCAAGTGACATCGAACAGTCGTTCAAGTTGCACGCACACCAATTCATTTTGCAGGCCTTTTGGTTTGACACAAGCCACAAAAGCCAATAGCAGAAAAAAAAGTCAAATAAAATCCAAGGCGTAGAAGTAAAAAAAAAAAACACGGGGAGAATAAGTCTGAAAAATACCTAAATTTTCAATGATTTTTGGGCTTCTTTCTGAGCAACGATATTGGGCTACATTTTTAAAGGTTTGGGCGCTTAAATAGAACTAAATTATGGCAACCCTGCTCGAAATATGAAGTGGAAGTCTCCTGCATGTGCTGTAGAACTCTTTGAATCCCAAGGGTTGAAGGTCTTTTTCAAAGATATGATTTTTCTGTGGGATATCGAAGAGGAGTCGACGCAGTGCAACGTAACTAGCGTCGTGCCGCAAGACTCAGTGTTAGATCCGCTATTGAAAAGCAATCTCTGCGATGACATATAGAAGAAGACTGTTCCTAGAAAGAGCTTTTAAGCGTAGATAATTCTCCAATGAAGTCCAAAACCTACATCAAGAAAACTTGGGCCTATACTGAATCAGCGTTTTACTAATAACTAGCGCCTTTAAAACGACGTCAAACGATGCGCAGTGTGCGTGTAAAATTGACCTTCTTTCAAAAGAGAGATGCACATTTTTTCTATATCAACTTTTGAAAGTGCTACAATCATGCAACTGTTTTTGCATACGCAGAATTAAACGAATGAGAAAATGAAGGAAACGATAAAATTCGATGCAGATCTACCGTTAAAAGTCTGGGTAAATAAAGGGTGGGCCATCTAGTGGTTTCTTTTTAAATCATATTTGGACACTGACAGCTGTTTCTCGCTCGAAATCTTGACAGAAAGTCAGTATCATACTTCCGTGGAACGAAATGGGTCGCTTTACGCTTGAATAACGTTGGGAAATATTGAAAACTTATTTCCGAAGCTGTGTAGCCCAAACAGTGGGTTTTTTGAAAAGATGTTCTGGCCGGAATAAAGCTCACATCGCGCCTGCTATACGCTACATTAACAAACAAAATTGCCGCATCTGGCGGTCGGAAAACCCTCACGTTATTGTCGATAAGTCAATGCATTTACAGAGAGTGACAGTTTGATGCGGATTGTGGAGTGGTCGCATCATTGGACCATTTTTCTTCGAAAATGAGGCTCCAAACAACGTTTCGGTCAACGGTGAGCGGTATAGATCTATATGTTAGGTTAAGTTTATGGGTTGATACCGCAGAGCGAGCCCTGCCGCAACCCACTTAGGTCCACGTAGATTGTAAACCCATTCTGACGTACAGAGCCATGTTAATCGACTCTTCTTTTTTTTTTACTGAAATTGGCATGGCGCGTCGTCCTGCATGAACCAGAGGTCGTGCAAATCCATGTCTTCAATTTCAGTAAAAAAAAAGGGCGCCATGCCACACAGCTAATGCCACAATCGATCTTTTATGCGCACAAAACTCCCATATCGCGTTATCAGCCGTCTTGACGATGTCAATTGGCCGCCTCAGAGCTGTGATTTGACCCCTCTGGACCTCTTTTTTGTGGGGAACCGTGAAGGACCAATGTTATATGATAACAATTGGAAAACGACTCAAGCACTTAAGGCGAATATCATCTAAGCAATCCGTGAGCCACAGCCCGAAACCATCAACACGGTCTTGAAAAATTAGTGACAGAATGCGCTACAGCGAAACCAGCCGAGGCAACCACTTGAACGACGTTGTGGTCCATAACTACTGGGAATGTTTGCTCTTACTAAACAATAAGGAAATAAAAATTAAATTTTGCTCATTTTATTGCATTTTTAAAAATAAACCTGTATTTGGCCCACCCTGTATATTTTGTGACAGATGGAGCAGTTAAGAGAGAAGAGAACCTTTTTAGATCCTGTGGCAATAATCTGACTTAGACAATGTGGTTGGAGTGGAATTAAATATAATTCGCTGACTTTTGATGGAGGAAGTCATCCAGTGAACACGAAATCGACTCAGATTTTAACAAAAAAATTTGTGTTGTATGCGGTGATGCCAACTAAGGCTTTTTCATGCCTTTTAGGAATTCTTTCATTAGCTAAGGCTTTCAGACTTGTTTTTTTCCAAACAGACATCTTGTTTTAATTTAAAAAAAAAAAAAATACTTAAAAAATCTTGGCCAAAAAGAATTTTATATGTAACCTCGTTCCTAAAGAATGTGTTTCCACCTTCAAACTCTACCCATTTCAAACGAAAGTCCAAAAAATGTTTGGCGCTTTAAAAAGGACTTTCAAAAACCTTCAACAACTCTGAAAACAATATAAAAACCGTCCATTAAGCCATTTTAAAGCTTTACCCACTCTCAAGGCCTGGCAGCTGCTGCTATATTGTTCAGAAAATTAATTACCGAATCAATAACGCGGGGAACTGTGCATTTCTTTGTATTCACGGTATAGCTATCAATGAGATAAGTTATTTAAAGACCAATCACGTACACACCTTTTTATTGAACAACTTTCCAACAGTAAATCCGAAATGGCAAACATTCTTACAGCCCAAGTGCGTCTAGAAAAAACAAAATAAAACAAAAACACAAACATTCCATGCAAGCCTCAGTTACACACCTGTGTGTGTGTGAAACTTGAATTTCCAACAAACGGTATACATCAAATCAAAGGTCAAAGCTGAATAAAGGTGACTTCCATGTAATTATCTCGTCGTCGGACATTTTACTCATATTACCCAATATCTTATTCAATAGCAAGTGCGCACTCACACATGCGGAACACTCTAGTGACACTCAATGTATAATGGCAGTCAGCAGTGCACGGGCAGTCCGTTTATAGCGCAGCAATATCACTTGAACAATATACGATCAAAACAAATATCACATTTCCATTTCTCTACAGTCGGTGCGGTTGCGATGGCGGCATATGCGATCGCTATAATACCTTTCCCTCCGACTACAGCCGGTGCAGGAGCATGAATAGCAGCAGCTCACGCCTACCGTTATCTTAACCTTGGACAATAATAATACATATGACGACCACAAAGTCACACTTCATTCAATGGTACGAGAGTTTGCCATGGAAAAACGTATCTAGCACTCGAAACCCGAGAGCTGCTTGGTCTCGGGGATACAGGAAGTGTTCCACTGTTCTATATTACCTACAAGTTAACCTTCAGCTAAGGCCCGTATGCTGAACACACTCGGTTTAGTATATGTATTCCATAGAGCGACTATACTTTGAGAACTACCTGTTTGCTTACAGTTTCGATTTTATATCCAAACAAAATCATCTGTGGATGATGTTACAAATGTATCTGCTATTTATATATGCTATACAGTTAGCTGTCGAACAGGTTATATATATTTTGCTGTGTCTAACTTCTAACTGTTTCCAGTAGGCGGCGAAGGTGGTCAATGGGATTTTCTCTACAAATTGACTGCGCAAAATCTGCGGACTTGGCGCTATGATTGTAACTGTGGATCAACTTGTTAGGTGGAATATTTTAACGAACGCTATTGATATCATGATAGATAGGTATCTTATTCACCTTGAATTGCAAGTGTATCTCTCTCTTTAGTCGGTTGTAGCGAAACCCGGAAAGACTGTGTTTGTGTGGCGAGTTTCTCTCCCTCGCAGTGTGTTTGTGTACTTATAACAATTGTGTGTGGATACTGTGTTTTATTTGTTGTTCTCTGAATAAAAATAAATCTAATTGATTGGCATAACAAGACGTCCTTGACTTTTTCTCTGTCTCTCCGTTTGGTTATCTTGTTCTCTCTCTCTCTCTCTATCTAACACTGATTGACTTGACAGCTTTATAGACACTTCATACTTAGTTGCTCAGCTAATTGCTCCATAATTCAAATGTATGTAGGTACAAATGTGACTGACAAGTGACAAGTAGGCGATATGATTATTCTGCGCTGGCTATGTCATTGTAGAATAAAAGAACTCTCTGTTGGGATTAGCATTCTTTTGTTTAAGCCTTCCAACTGCTGTTACTAAGTATGTGAACTGCGAAATCTACTGTCGGTGGAAAAAGTGCTGCCAATTAAAAAAATTAACCTGAAAAAAAACACTACACGCAAAAAAAAAATCACTAATTTAAAGTCAACTAGCTCTCTCTGTTAAAAACTACTGACTATAACTGTTAAAATAGCTCATACAAAGCTACATTAAGACTCACCGAGTCAACTTGTTTAAGTAAACTCGGTTAAAAATAACCGATTCATCAATTTCCCCTCCACATTGTTGTCGGTCGTAAAAACCAAAATAAAACTGATTGATATTATGCATTTAACCTTTTCAACTCGGTGGGTTTTAACAACGAATAATCGTTATATTAATGTTAATTTTTGCTCGGTTAAAAAGAATAACCGAGCAAAAATCGAGCTCTGGTAGAGCCAATATCTGAGCGTGTACTTTAAGATTCTAAAAAAGTCTTAAAAACCTCCTGCCAACCCTGTAGCATTTTTTATAACCAAGCAAAAATCGGACTCTGGCAGGGCCAATTTTTGAGCGTGTACTTTAAGAGACTGAAAGAAAAATCTTGAAAACCTCCTGCCAACCCTGTACCAATGGGTAGCTACTGCAGATTCAACTAGTAAATTTTGAAAAAAAATTTATAACACAGAAAAAATCGGACTCTGGCATGGCCAATTTTTGAGCGTTTTCTTTAAGAGACTGAAAAATCTTAAAAACCTCTTGCCAACCCTGTAGCAATGGGTAGCTACTGCAGATTCAACTAGTAAATTTTAAAACATTTTTTATAACTGAGCAAAAATCGGACTCTGATAGGGCCAATTTTTAAGCGTGTACTTTAAGAGACTGGAAAATCTTAAAAACCTCTTGCCAACCCTGTAGCAATGGGTGTAGCTACGCAGATGTAACTAGTACTTATTCCTAAGCTAGGTACCTAAGGCCAACGAAAGCTCAAACTGAATATCTTTCAATGCATCAATAAAGTTCACAAATTGAATGAAAAAACCAATTGGGAGAGAAAGTTTCAGGCGACCCAGTCGTGTACCTACTTCATGAGTTTATTGAAAAAAAAATCCTTTCTGTTCCGGTGATCCGAAAATTGTGATTTTTTTTTTCTTGCCCCCACTGTTCAACATTTTTTTCAATACCCTTTTTAGTGCGTACTTTAGGAGCATTAAGTTCCCCGTTGCCTGGTTTTAAAAAGGATTAGGGTTAAGCCCATCCGCCTTAATTTCCAATAGTAAACTTGCCCATTCGCCTGAATTTAAAAACCCATTATAGCAAACTTGTACAGCACTTACCTAAATCCGGTATCGAACTAGACGGCTCCTCACAGCCGCCGCCGCCACCATTGGAACTGCCACTCATACCGCCGCTACCGATGACACTCGATGGACCCGCCGTCGGTGGTGATGTGTTCTTAATTTTCGGCGGCGGCGGTGGTGGCGGTGGCCTCATCGATGTCGATGAGTTATTACCACTACTGCTGCTACTACTACTTGAAACCACGGGCGTGCGGAAGAGGCCGGAATTGTTTTGCATTCCATTGGAGTTGCTACACGACGAAGACGACGATGATTGGGTGGGAGGCAGCGGCGGTGGTGGTGGTGGCGGCGGCGGCAACACTGGTCCCCCATCCGGTGGGGACGAACCTTCCATTTTGATATTTTTCGATATCACGTTCACATGACGCGACACAATGTACTTTCGCGAACTAGACGGATGATCGTCGACCGGGGACGATATCAAACGCATCTTATCCGACGGATGCGTGTGCAAATGCGACTGAGGGGGCGGCGGCGGCGGCGGCGGAGGCGGTGGCGGTACCGGTGGCGATAGGGACCTGCGACGATGATTATCATCGTACAGTCGACCGTCACGTATCACACGCACTTGTTGCATATTGTGTTGCTGCTGCTGTTGATGGTGGCTGTGATGCTGCGACGGTGAATGACTCTGATGGTGTTGCTGGGGCTGCTGTTGATAATGCTGCAGATGCAGCGACGTCGAATGAAGTTGCTGTTGCTGATGGTAATGCTGGTGCTGTTGCTGGGGCGTTGCGCGAGTTATGATTATCTGCGGAGCGCCCGGCAAACTCGGACTATGCGACAACATTGTCGATGTAGGCGATCTGGATAGTTTGTGCTCGGGATGGATTTGCCCATACGAGCCACTGCTGCCCGGCGACAGTTTGATACTGCTACGGTGGACATACTCGACGCGAGGCGAAAGGATTATCTTCTGCGTGCCAATATGCTGGTTTGTGTTCGTCTCATGGTTGGGCGATTGTATCTGAATGTGATGATAGCGTGCATGTAGATGGCTGGGACTGAGATCGCGATCTCTGTCATACGCTTGCATCATATCCAAATCGAGTGGTTCGGATTTGATCAGTTTGGCCTCGATGCACTGCATTTTGTTCATTTCTTCTTCTTTTTTCATGTTCGTCCTTGCTTACTATATGATTAAATATATCAAAAAAAAAAAAGGATACTCCTCAAGTAAAATAGTTTTCAATTAAATTCTGCGAATTTTTTTGGCATATTTTGCTGGAACAGCAATATTAGTAGTTTGTCATATATATTTATATTATATATCCTGGAACTCCAACAAGCTTTTGCGTATTAGTTTCTTACTTTCTACTTAAAATCAGTCTGTTAAATAATCTTTTTTTTTTATAGGTTATGTTGAATTTTCTTGTTATGATAATCCCTTTTGTGTATTTAATTTTTTTTTTTAATTTAATTCTTTTAAACCTAATTCAGCCTTTCAAGTTGCAATTTTTTTATATATATAGTATAGTCCTTTTGTATCATCTAATGCATTCCAAGTATGTATGTATGTGAGTAGGTATTTTATTTGTTTTTAAATAAGCTTTCCAGCGGTATAATACTTGTTTTCCTTAATTTTGTATTGTATCTGAAAAGAAAGGAAAAGTCAGTTAGTACACAGAGAAAATGCTAAACCAAAGTGGATAGTAGAAAATATTCATTGCAACGTTAAAATAAAATTCAAATTGGAAAAAGTGTTAGCAGACTTTGGGTAGTAAAAATTCCCATAATATGGGATGAAACTTCCCTTTTTTCCCTAACATCTCAAATGACATAAAATCATATACCTATTTATAACGGCTCCAAGTCAATGAGATGCATATACACTTTTTGGCAACGCTCGTAAAAAGCAATCCAGAACGGAAAAGTAAATTCGTCTTTTGAATAGTGTACAAAAAAGAAAAACCAAAAACTATCAGTTAAACGCTTATTAAAAAAAAATTCTATTTACATAAACTTTGTCTGATAATAGCTCTGTTCGTTAACGATAATGCATTTGTCAATTAATAAGTCAAACTTTATTTCCTTCTACCCAACTTAAGCAAAATAAAACGAAGTTTGACTACTGCAAAAAAAAACCTAAGTAGGAATTTGGGTTTTTACGGGATTCGAACCCTCGCTTAGTAGTCCAACAAACTAACTACTAAGCCACTGCGCCACCGACTTAAAATTTATACCACAAAATACATAAAAAAGAAGCTGGTACCAAACTTTGACAGCAGACAAACTTTGTACTTCCACCTTCAATAAGTTATTCAGTTTTCTTTTAAGGATTTTCCTTCTTTTACCACAAACAAGACAACGAATTGAGTTTGTAAGAGATAGCAAAGATTACTTCAAATATTATCTATTTATGGGGCTAAAATTACACTTTTGACTTAATTCAAAATAGAAAAATTCCCCCCAAAGGGGAAATTTCCAAGACACATTTCCCACTGTATGGCAATACCATCCTTTCTTTACAAGGCGTTTTCGAGCGTTTTTGTAGCAGTTATGGCAATGCCGTCTCTTGGAATCGATGGGATTAACATGTTGTCGTAGTAGTTTATAATGTTTCATAGCAAGGGACCGTTATAACCCAGCCCTTTGGAGCGTGTGACTTCGTATATGTAAAGCCATAGTAATAATTACGAAACGAGGACTCTATTCGCAAAGTAAGTTTTCATTTGACGCAGATTTGTTTTGGCTCGACAAATTCAGTTCATAATAAACTCCTAACTCCCAAAAAGCAAAAGCTTTTTCTATATCCAGGGTTAGTTATAAGGGGACAGTAATTGGTAACACGTCTTTTCCAGCGTTGGATTTGGTGGCTTGAAGCTCTATTGTGGCTCGGGCTCTCATCTTCGAAATTCTCTTGCTATTCCGAACGAACTTAAACAATTCGACTATAGTCTGTAGCTTTCAATTGTCAATCCCTGTAAAATTTATAAAATCAATCAAACAATTAGGGCAACAGCCAGAAAGGCTTATTTTGATACTCTTTGCATTTGACTCTTAAAATAGTCGTTGGTATACTTTAAAACGTCATAAGAAACACCAGCCCCAGAAGACTCGCTTTAAACACCTGGAAAAATAAGATTCGTCGAATTTTAAAAGCAATTGTTAAGGACCGCTTTGGAATGCCGGCTAGCCCTGATTTGAAGGAAGGAAATCGGTTTATTAAAGGCAAAAGAAAGAGCTAGACAAACTCGGTGTTAAAAGATAGAAAGGTGCTACTTCAGCAACAATTTTCGAAAGTCATACCAAAGGGAAGAAGGAAATCCTCAAGGCGACAAGTGAACTTCTGATGAGCTGGGCTCCGATAAGATGGGCTCATGGTAGACTTCTGTGACGCATTAAGTGCCAGTAAATTCCGACGGAGTATGCAATGTTGCTCTTTCAACGCTCGCGCTTATTATTTAAAGCGAGACAAATCCATGGACCAGACGACCATTTCCAGGTATCAACCATCAGGACCATCAGGAGTTTGCCATTTACGCTGAAACCCAAAACTTATAACAGACAGAAAATGTTTTACGTTTCGTACGTCACCTGTGTAGCTTTTACCAAAGGGACCCCTTGCAAACCTAATTTTTCAGAAGCTCACTGCCACCGCACAGAAAAAAAAACACATGCAACCCTGTGTCCTAAATTATACCGACAATCAACATGTATCAATGTAGCAAATTTAATTTCCTTTCATTAATTGATTGTCATTCCGTCAATGAACCCCAAACTACGACCGTTATTATATTAACGAGCGGAGAGGAAGAGAGCTCGATTGCTCTTCGTAAAAGAAATAAGCATACGAAGAACGAACGGGGGATGAGGATGCTCACTAAGTGAATTATTTGTTCTCTCCGGCTTTTCGAACCCCCCAAATTGGGTTATATCACTTACGAGTGGCCCTAGCCGGCCGGCGGCGGCGAGGTGCTCAACAATTGTGGTATGAGGTTAGGTCGGGCCAACATTAAGGTGTCCTTGCGGATATAGGTACACAAACGAACGCATTTACATTAGAAAGTTTTATCTTGTATGTTATTGTGATTGTGAGTGCTTAGAGAGAGATATACGAAGCAGAAAAGCACGCGTGTGTGCTATGGATATGAGAGTGTGGTCTCTCTTCCCTGATATACTGTCAATCAGTCAACTGAATTGAGAAGTTGTTTTTTTTACAAGGTCAAAGGCGATTGTCTTTAAGTATGCCCGATTGTGTGCGTGCGTTGACTTTATGATTGAAACATGAAACATTCGTTTTTCTGGCACTGTGGGTCTAGAGAGACGCACACGGCACACACACTTTGTGTTTGTGTGGCTTTTGATGATCGATTTTGGTTATCAGATTTTGGTACATGTCAGATTTGGCTTCTTCTTTTTTTCAGTGGGATATGTGTTTGTGCAAATCTGCTTTTATCTGTTAAGGAGTTTTTGGCAGAGCGGAGAATATGAATATTTAATCACGCAGTGATTCGTGTGTCGAATAACGACGTCTATGAGATTCAAGTGAAGACCAAAGAAAGCCAGTGTTTAACTCTTCGCTTGGATTTCTGAAGCCAGTGGCAGAAGACAGAGCTATTTAAGAAGTCATCAAATGTGGTAGGTCTTAGGCAGTGATTTGCCAAGAAGAAAGTAGTGGTTTCTATTGATGAATGCCAGCAGGAGCAGACAACAAAAACAAAAGCAATATCGCTGCAAATGAGGAACAGATCTGTTACTGACAGCCACCGCCAGAGAAGAAACCAACACACAAACCTCTCAGCCAAAAATGAAGGTTAAGTCGATAAGATGTTTCAAACGTTTAAAAACCAAAAGAAAAAAAATGTCAACGTTACAAAACCTGAACTGGAGTCTGCAAAGGCGGACGAGGAATGATTGTATAATACTCACAGCGAAGAATATTAAAGGACAACTTCTGCAGATTGTTATGCAGGGATGACGCCCAAAATGTTGATGTTCGCAAGTTTGAGCTATCCTACAGTGGACTGAATTTCATTCTTTTCTTTTAAAACACACAGAGGGAAGCAAACATTAAACTTCGACACCAACCCATCGATAAAATTGGGGGTTGAATAACTGCATTCGTGATCGAGTAATACGTGACTGAGTTTGTTATTGTTTTGCTTGTAAAATCCACAAAATTCAGTGACGTATGGCTAGCTCATGGATGCGGTAATTCAGTCCTTGGTCCAAAGTTTGCCGGACAGATGAAATGTCAGCCTTGTTTACCTGTTCAGAAAGAAAGTAGTCCCATTGATCTGTGCCAAGTATATAACAGAGGTATAAATTTCTTCTCAACATCGCATACGAGATTCTGTCTGCAGTAATCCTATTAACCTAACCTAAACTAACCTAAACCTAACCTAACCCAATCTAACTTCGATTGAATTTCAGCGGTCTTGGGCTGAGAAAGCCCACAAAATTTTTACTCTAAGGCACATCTTAAAAAAGCCCCAGAAATTCAAAATCGACACCCAGCACCTCTTTTTCGATTTTAAGGTTGCGTGTATATATAGGGGTGAGCTTACAAATCCATGCCCAGCCTTTGCAACTGCTCAAAACTCATCTAATCAGAAAAACTCGCAGCACTGTCACCTGTCAGTGGTGCATTTTTTACCAACTTCAGATGTTACTAGGCAAAATAAATGCTGATATCCACGAAAATGGGTATTCAACATTTGCACTGGCAATGGCCATGCCGCCGGTAAGTCGCAAACCGGCGGCAACTATCCATCAAGGCACAGTTAAAATTGCAACTTAATCACTTTCTTCAGTTAAAACAGTTGTTATGACGACAAATACCAAGGACGGCGTCCGCCGTGTTGATAATTAGGGTTTTGTTTGACGCTTGTCTTAAATCGGCCGATGCTGAACTTAATTTTACACATCTTTCCATAAGCAGGGATCCTCATACTGAACCGTTTGACATACTACAAGCTCCTTTGCACGCCTTTCCTCTATAGCCAGATCTATACGTGACATGAGGACTTTATTCAAACAGTAACTCGTTACAATGATAACTCGGTATTTCGGCACGACAAGGACGTCATATGTTCCCAATTCGTCGATCAAGCTATGTTCGAAATGAATTTCGACAACAAAAAGAAAGCTCACATCAGAACCTCCGCAATTCGACGCTTTGCACGCTAATTAAAATGAATGAATAAAATTAATTTCGACATGAAAATGACAGCTCACAGAACCTTCGCAATTCGACGCATTAATCACCGCGAATTAAAATGAATGAATGAAATGAATTTCGACATTAAAAAGACAGCTCACAGAACCTCCGCAATTCGACGCATTAACCACCGCGAATTAAAATGAATGAATGGAATGAATTTCGATATGAAAATGACAGCTCACAGAAACAGAACCTCCGCAATTCGACGCTTTGCACGCGAATTAAAATGAATGAATGAAATGAATTTCGACATTGAAAAGACAGCTCACAGAACCTCCGCAATTCGACGCATTAACCACCGCGAATTAAAATGAATGAATGGAATGAATTTCGACATGAAAATGACAGCTCACAGAACCTTCGCAATTGGACGCATTGAACGCGAGTAAAAATTAGTAAAAATGACGGAATATGTGTTAGTGCTTCCCTTGTTGAGCTCGTCTACGGTCTTTACTTTTTAAACCCATTGATTACCCAAAAGGCTGTTTAAATACATAGATCTAGATTTACCTATCTAGGCATGGATTTTACCGACGGCAAAAATTGGTTTCACCCTCCTTTTCGACAGTGGAATGTGGAACATGTGACTGGCACTTATACTAGGCTCGGGAAAATTTCCCATCAGATTTCTGTTACTGTCCATTGTCAATGGGGACGTTCAGGAATATAGTATTAATGGTAAGTCTGACAGGTGCCTTAGTTTTATTTGGTCTAGATCTAGATCGATCACATTAAGAGTTGTTCATGGTAGATAAACCGACCAATTTAGACAAGAATTTCCTGACTGAATGTGTACTTAGTTGACAGTTCGTATATAGGGCTTATGTATTAAAAGTGAGGCTACCAACTAATTTAGTTTAAGCGTTCAGGGTACATCTAGTCCAGACTAATCTACTCTTCTTAAGTTAACTAGAATTTTGATTTTTGTCCATTTTGTTGGCAAATCTGTCAGATTCGTTGACCTTTATCGAATACGAACTGACAATTCAATTGCGAAGGAAAAAAAAACCTATTTTCGTGGTGTTGCCGTGTTGTTAGTACCATTTCAAGGGAATTTGATCTGCAGCGCCGGTAAAACAGAAAAAAAAACGATTGACATTTCGGTTTAAATTTGCTGTCAAACTCAAGTTGTTCTTAAAAAGTGAATAACAAAAGCCGTTGCTGTTACAATTTGAAATATAAATCAATTTGCAACTGACAGGTGACAGGATAAGTGCGGATTTACGTCAATTTTTGACACAAAAATTCTGTTTTAGTGGTAGGTTCTGCAACTGGAGAGATGAATACTGATACTGCCTTGAGACAAAACCAAGGACATTCGACGAACAGTCCTTTGTAAAAATAAAACAACAATAAACCTTCAATTGTTTAAAAATATTAACCAACTTAAAGAGTAATTTATGTATAGGTACCTACCAAGTTGTATTAAAATTTAGCAAAATGTCCCTTTTCACCAAAAACGATGCAGCTATATTTCTTATTAATGTTTGTATATGCAATTATATAGGTATACATTTATATATGTATTGTGTAATTGTTAAAAATATTAGGTATTTCCACTTAAATGCGACGATGAAATCCTTATTCCAAATAATGTATTTGCTCAAACAACACTTGTAATCCTGAGTTGGGTGAATGAGTTGATTAGAATTATTTATATATATAGGTAGGTATATTAATCCTTTTCTATACAAAAAAAGAAAAGAAAATTCCTCATTAGTTGCTGTGATTAAATAACGGCAAAGCACTTGATTATGTTTAAATTTATTACTTTCGTAGATTTGTTGTTGCTTCCAACAAAACACTTGCATCTATCACAAACCGCAGAAATCAAAATAAAATTCCGTGACAGGTAAGGGGCCACAGATAAAAAACAAACAAACAGAACAAACCCTCTAGAGAGCTGATTAATTTGTTTCCTTGTGTCGACACAAACACAATCAATTTTTATTGTTTATATTTATCACACAAGATGTGATATTATTGCACAAGAGGGTGAACGGTGACAGTGACAATGAAAGCATTCACAACAATACAGACGTTTATACGAAGGTGTCACGGCCACGGAGGACATTGAAAATATTGAATTGTTTCGCACCCGCGCACACAAAACGAACATAAATTTGAATTTGTTGCTAAACAAACAGCCACAAAAATATAGATAGGTAATTGTAAAACCAACCCCCTTCGAGGTGGATGGAACACGATCACTCGATACAGTTATATGTATATCCACTTGCATAACATTCACTGGCAGGGCAGTATCGTAGCTGTCACACTGCAATGTGAGCTACTGTTCTCCAAAAATAGACTGAAGCTGGATAAAGTGATGGAGGTAGTAAATCCTTGCCGGAGGTCACGCTCACAAAACTGTGAATAGAGTAGGTCCCACCGCGCGACGACCGATTTAAACGTACAAAATGTTGATTGCTACCGACAGACTAGGAGAAGTGATCATCACACATTTTTCCTTGTTTCTATTTTTTTTTTTTTTTTTTTTTATAAACAATTACGTTTTACAAAATAGTTGTGCACCCCCCCACTGGATGGTGAGAATATTTTTATTTCCCTTTTTGATTCGCCCTTGCACTTGCACTTCGCTATAGTACGAGAATATTATTATTATTTTCCACGAAAAGAGAATGAAAAAAAAAACTTAATTGTTGCTATAAAATTTCACACATATCTATTCGTTTGGAGACATTTTAATTTTGGTGGATAAATCTCAACAAACACACAAACAATAAGCCTGAGCAGCAGCACACTGATGCAGGAAGAAGCAGACAAAAAACAAAAATCAACAAATTTGTTGTGTACTATATTTTTCCTTTCTACCATGCGAAGTGGAATAAATATACAAAAATTTTTGCACACAGAGGGAACGATCCACTTCTTATGCCGTACTTTCTCTTACTGGTTTCTGCTACCCTCCAGGATGAAAGTGAAAACCGAAAACCCCGATGAACAACATACGGACGCAAAAGTATGGCGATATGGCGACACTGAAACACCGACAACCGACAGTGTTCAATGTAGCTGGTGTGGAGCAGCAGCGCAACGAGCACGAGTACGAGCTGCGACCTACGAGAGCAACTCTTCTTTTTTGGTACCGTTTTCGTATTGTCTTTTCTGGCTTGTCGTGTGCGCCGCGCTCTGTTTCTGATTATGAAAACCGAACTCAAAAGCGAAAATGACGAGAAGAAAATAGAATAACGAAACAAATCGAATGAAAACAAAAACACGAAACGATGGAAACCCATGCAAGCAGCGGCAACGGCAAGGGCTCGCTCGCTCGCATCTTGTTGTTGTGGTTTGATAGTGTGCGCAGCGCATGCAATGTCAGAGGAGACGAGACGACGGCATTGAATAAATGTATACATAAACAGCCAATAGTGCCGGGTAATAAAAAAAAGCAAAATAGTTTCATTCCAATTGGAAATGGAATGTTTGGGTTGGGGTTGGCGTTTGTTGGTGAGCTGTGTGCATTTGTGCATGGTTAAGAAGAGAGCGACGGCTTTTTTTTTAGGGGTGAATGGAAGAAGGCCACGAAAAGTGTTGCCGGTGGACGATTTTGCGATGCGGAACTTGGAGGAGCGTGAAAGCTTTGCAGGATGAAAGAGACTCTTTCTATCAATTTAAACTGCATTTATGAATTGAAAATTCAGATTTCTTCTACCACAGAAGCAGTATATTTAATTAATCCAAAGTCGAGAAAAACGCCTGATTCATAATTGAAATTAACGCGAAATTTCCAGCGGATTGAAAATGCTTTCCACGAACTGTCCCAATCCACCTAATACAATCGGCACGAATGAAATACAGGGTGTCCGCCGGGAAGGTATACTATACTTTGTTTTGCCGCCATTTTGGTAAATATTAGTCTTGACAGTTCATATTTGATAGGCGTGAAGTAGACACGTGGCAAATTTATTATGGAAAAATATTCGATAAACCAACGTGTTTTAACCGTTAAAAGATTTTATCAAAATCAATCATCGATTACTGTGACGATGAGAAAGTTACGTGACATTTTTGGGACAAACAACGTGCCAACAAAACGCAATAATTATCGTGTAGTGAATGATTTCGAAGAAAGAGGGTCTGTAGGTGATTCATCAATCACATTTGCATCCAATAAAAGTTACAGTCTGGTGTGCAATTTGGTCAGGAGGAATCATTGGACCTTACTTTTTTGAAAATGAAAACGGCGTTACGGTAACTGTGAATGGGGAGCGATATCGTGATATGATTGAAAACTTTTTAACACCACACATTCATACTTTGGGCTTGATTAACATGTGGTATCAAGAAGATGGTGCCACATCGCATACAGCCAGGATTACAATGGAATTACTGCAAGACCTCTTTCCACAACAAGTTATTTCAAGAAATGGTGATATTGATTGGCCTCCACGGTCGCCTGATTTGAATGCTCCCGACTTCTTTTTGTGGGGATATCTGAAAGGCAAGGTTTATGCAAACAAACCAGAAACGCTTGAGCAACTCAAACAAAATATTCTTGAAGAAATTAATGAAATACCGCGTGAAACGTGTGAGAATGTAATGAAAAATGTGCTCAGGCGGCCGTTTACTTAATTTGTATTCCATACATAATTGCTGACATTAGATAAAACATCTATCAATATAAGATCCATTCTCTTTCATTTAATCAGAAATTATAAACAAACAAAATAGTATACCTTCCCGGCGGACACCCTGTATTTCAAACCTTCAAAACTGCATTTACACCATGAGACGGGGCAGAGAGATCCGTCTGTCCGCAGTCAATGCTAAGAATGAGATCACAAATCAGACGCCTAAAGTGTCATGGATGTTTTACCCATCATTATAGACCAACATTCCTGTAATCACCTGAAAACATTTCTATTTCCGGTTTAAAACATGTGAAATGAGAGTGTTGATTAATTTTAGCAAATTAAACCAACAATTCATCAATCAGTTGTACGAAAAAAATAAATAATTGTCCATTCTTCACTTCTGGAAGCCATTTTGTTTTATAGGAATGCGGAATTTCGTAAGCCATCGCTAAAAAAATACCAACACGCATATCTTTCCCATAATTCCTACCACGTAAGCAAGATGGCCGACCAAAATCCGTGTCGCGGTTTTTTTTTTGCGTTGTAGGTACTGTTGTCCTTTTGAGTCACACGGCTGTTTAGTATGGAGCATCCCTTTAATCTTCCGTGTGGGGAATAATAATTTAAAAATGAAACTGAAACGCGAGTTTCTGCGGCTAAAAAAAAGTTTGCATATGTGAATGAAGTTGCAGAAACTACGAAAATTCGCTCTCATGTCAATTACCCTGCTGCAACTGAGCCTTGTGTTAATGAACGGTTTATGCTTGCAGAGGATAATAATTGTGAAATTGAGGTCTAAGCACTATTGGGGGGTCCTCTAATAGCAGCTTACATTCAACGAAAATACCAATAAGAGAAAAGGAGTAGATGGAGGTATGATAGATCTGTAGTCGGAATGAACGGCGTAATTGCGTCGTTGCAATGAAATAAGTTTAAGGATTGGGTCCATTTTGAAATGGATTGTCCTTACAAAACTTTTTTAAAATAACAAGGGTGCTTCAAAAAATGCAAGCAAGTCACCACAACAAAGAAAAAGGCTTTGAAAGAAGGATGGTCGCAAGTAGTGCCAAGGGAAATACCTAGGTTAGGTTAGGTTAGGTAGGGGTGTGTGGTCTGCAAGCACCATTTCTACTCGGAGGCCCTAAGGCCTATTGTGAATCCCCTCGTAGGTTAAACAAACCCTAAAACAGTCTGTTGGACTCTTCATCTTTCTGACTGTTTAAGCCAGTTGGTGGTCTTCGCGAATTTGAGAAGATCCGGTATCTCTGCTCCGGCCAATTCCGATAGATTTTCAAAGAATCTGGATCCCAGGGATCGGAGTCATCGTTCTTGGAGAGTGGGACATTGGCACAGGAAATGTTGAATAGTCTCCGTTTCCACCTCGTCTCCACAGCTCCTACAAAGTTCGTTGGTTTCTCGATTTCATTTCCGGAGCATGGATCTAGTTGCGCAGTGACCTGTGATTATACCTGTGAGCATGCGAATTGAGTTTTTGGCTATAGGGATATTACATTTTTTTTTTTTTTTCTGTCAGCTCTGGCCATAGGGCATGCAGTTTTACAGCCCACTTTTGAGGACCAGGGTTTGTTGGTCTCTTTTTTGATGTATCGTAAATACCCATGAGGCCATAGATTAATAAGCTACCAGCTGCCGTTGTTCTTCTGGAGACCTGCTGAGTTATGCAACAGGGTGGTGATTCTGGAACCGTAGCAATGGACACGGTTATGCTTTTGACGGGGTCTAATAAACAGCTCCATTTAGGAAGGTAGCTTCTTCTGGTTTATTAATAGCCGCGTTCATTTTGTATGACGTTCCTTTAAGAACTAATTTGTGTTTAAGAATGACTCATGAAAGAAAAGCAATCATATATCTGGGATAAGCTCTTCTACATACCTGTCCTTTTCTCTTATTATTGAAATAAATTATCTTTTTATAAATTTGTCAATTACTATTGGATGCCGATGGAAATTGCTTGGTGATCCGTGAAGGTTGTAAGCAAACTTTCAGAGTTTTTAACACAAGAAGCAACGCGACTTTTTTTCTGTAAAATATATATTTATGATATTTAAACACCCTTAGGGCACATTAGTTTAGATATTTGTTGCAGATTGTCCGTACCGGGGGTCGATATGGGGTCCCTTTACAGTCCGGAAAATTGAAGTAGACGTATTCGATAAAAGTCGGCAGCAAAGCAGCAACAAGCAAGTGATCGATCGGTGACTACAACCCATTTTTTTTAGGAATCTGGTTTTGGCTACAAATCGAGGGATGCAATGCTTAGCATTACCACAAAATATAATATAACACCAACAGATGCAATTTGACCCATCTGCTCTTGCCCAAGTTCCTTAAAAGCGATCTACTTGCAGTACTGGTACTAGTAGGTACTTAAATGATAGGCAACACTTTTTGAATCGTTTTCCGGATTTGGACAAGTGTGTGAGTGTGAGTGCTCTCATGTCTCATTTAAAAAACCGCAAATAAAATTGAATTTATGAAGAGAGCCCACTCGCACACCATCGTAATCGTAGGCGACCTTAACACTGCTCCACTTGCGTTCAAGCTCAATGCTCAAGTACAAGTACAAAACTTGCAAATTTCATTTCCTCCACACAATGTTCACGTGAATGGTTGAGTGTTGGTTTCGTTTTGCTCTTGGAGAGAGACCACTGACAACACTAGTAAAGCAAATGAAACTCTGCTTGTGTTTGTGTGGTTCAAGTTCAAATTTGGCACATAGAGCAATAAGAGCAGAGTTGGTGGTGTGTGCTGTGTGTGTACTGTTTGCTGTGTGCACTTTGAATGCGACTCCAATAACAAAGTTTGCCCGTTTACTATTTCTACAGTGGCAGTGGTCGTGTCAGTGGGTGGTAGGTGGGGTATGGGGTTGCTCCTGCTTATAGCGTTTATACTATTCCGGAAAAGTTCTATAAGGCCAAAGGCTGAGACTGAAAGGGACAAAATGTAGTTGTGTATTGTGTTGGATATTGAATTTAATCTCACCGCTCACCGGCCATCGATGTGGTTAGACTGAGGAGAAGTGAGAACAATATTATTACGGTGGTGAATAACGTGGAATGACAGAATAACAGAATCCAGCAATAAAAACCACCCCCTGCATGAGTGCTTCTCTGAGAGACTGTCACAAACCCACCCAGTCCCAATTCCCAATGCCAATGCCAAGCAAGGGATGACTTGGCTTTGGCTACTTGCTTGAGAAATAGAGGAAATGCAAAAGTATAGCTGGCTCTGGCTGTAGTTCTCTTAGCAAAGAGCATGCCGGTTGGTGGAGTGGACAGTGGAGATGGAGATTTGACATTTGAGATGAGAATTTTTCTGAATTCTAAGAATGAACGCGAAGCAAGTGACAAAAGAAAGAGCTTAAGTCGCGAATGGTATGGGTAGGTCGGGTGCACTGCGCGTCGTCATCATTTTTATCGGCAGATTGTTTTTTGTTGGTGTTTCGCACTATATTTGCCTGATAGAATGTTGATTCATATATGCGGGGGTGGGTAACAACTAACAAACTAAGTAGGTACATACTCCATCCGCCGATTGTTTTTTGTTTTTCTTGTTTGTGAAATCAAATGGACATGAGAAAGTGGAGATAGAGCCACTGGTAGCTGGTAGGTGCCTACGGTCTATGGTGGTGGCTGGTGGCCAGCGTTGCCAGACGTTCAAAATGTTTCCCTCTGGATAAATCTGGAAAACCCCCAGAATTGACTATTTCAAAAAAAAAACCCAACTTATTGCGCCGTACTTATAACAAAGTTTGGTCTCGACTTTAAATTAAGGGAAGTTCACAATTGAAATTTGTATGGAAAATATGCCTACCCACTGTGAACTACTAAAATTTAGAGTCCAAACCAAAAATGTTTATTGGTAAGGCCCATTGGCGTTAGGCATTTGGTTAACTTGTTTTATGTACTTAGCACTTTAAATAAAATAAACAGTGGGCGGAACAGGACCCTAGGTCTAGCTTTTCGCAATCTACAATTTTATGCGGAGTCCAAACGGCCATTTGAGAAGTTCTTTCATGACAGTTAAGGACTATTCACATGAGAGCTAATTGCGAACAAATCAATTTAACTGCATTTCTTGAAAATTGTTAGGTATTTGTTCTACCACAAAACCATTGTATTTAATTAATCTAACATCTAATCTAAAAAAAACATGACTCTCAATTGATTTAAACAGCTAAATTAACAATTAAAGCAATTTTCCCGCGAATTGAAAATTCTTGCCGCGAACTTTCACACTTTATTCACAATCCACACAAAACAGTCGCGATCCACAAGCCCACGAATGAAAAATCGTTTTCATTTGAATGAAGTGTCAGAAACTATATACGAATATTCGCGTGTTCGCAGTTCGCAATTCGCTCTCGGACGTGTGCCATACGTTCGCAAAAGGTTGCGTAGTGGAACCTTAAGATGGAATTCTTTTTTTTTTTTTTTCAGAAAGAGAACCTGAGACACCTCGCATAGTGGTCCAACACACTAACCACTAAGCCACTACGCCCACGGCTTAACAATAAGAATTTCGAATTTGAAACGCGGACATGTTTGGTTTTCTGAAAGCTTAAAGTGTGCGGCAAGTAAATACACAGCCCTTACGCAACTTTGATAACAAAAAAAAAAAAAATATTTAAGGAACTTTTACAAAAACGTTTTCCCTAGTGAAACTGGCATTTAGCATTTTTTTAAAGACTCGTTTGGTAAATGAAAATATTCCAAAGATAGTATGGCAATACATATTTTTATGGGCAAATTATATACCTAGTTTTGAAGGATTGATCAATTATTATAAAACATCCATAATCCATTTATTTCGTCCTCAATTGTCATGCACAATTTTAAACCATTTAGCTGGGAACTGAACGAAGAATCTCTATGCTAGGTACCTACCTCATTCTTAAGTAAATGCTTTTTAAATAAGAGGTGTTATTGTGAAAGGATATGGTCCTGTATGCGTGCTCGTGGTGGCCATTTGGCTGATGCTGTTTTTCATTATTAATGGCTCTTTGCAATTGCATTTTTCTTTGAGTACCAAAATAACACCTCTTATTGGAAAACCCTTTATAAGTTACTCAGCGATTTTTTTCTTCAGATGCTCATTTTAAGGTTAACAAAAATGATTTTATAACGAACTCGATATAAAATAGAATTAAAAAAAAAAACATTTCCACCTTAATAATATCTCCCCCCCCCCAGGTTTCCTGTTGACAAAAAGAAAAAAGAAAAAAAGGAAAACCCCCAAACTGGCAACGCTGCCGGTGGCTTCGTTGGGTGGGTATAAATATAAAACTGTCCAGAGAATGTGGGTCTAAAACGTTTTTATTCTTATTTTTTTGTTTGCTCTTCTTTTTTAGTGCCCACTTTCAAGGGTAAACGAACGTTGAATCGTTTTTGATGAGGCAGTGAGGATGAGGAAGGTATTCACTGATATTCGCTGAAAGTGGATAGGTTAGGAAGAGGTAGGTAGGTACCTACCTATGCAACAATTACCTAGATCGGTTTTGTCATTTGCCACTCCATTTTAGGTATGTATACTAATAAAAGTTATCATTCAGTATGAAATTTTGAGCAAGTCAGTGGTCAGAATGTGAATCAAAATTTAGAGTGCCAACTTTTTTTTTAACGATTCTACATGTTTTTCTTTACCTAGGTCAGTCAAGGTACTACTAACGTTTTCGCCTCGCAATAAACCCCGGAAGAGAGCTGAATCCGCTTAAGGAATTGCACTTTACTTTGCAGGTGGTCGTAGAGCACTTGACTTCGACAGCAGATAATGTTAAAGGTATCTACCAAAACGACGCCGAGCTGTCAATACCTATGACGATACATTTAACACAAATGGCTGTAAGCCCACTTGTTAATTAGGTAAGCCAGCTGATTGCAATCTTGTTGACAGTTTTACTGTAGGAGAATGTTTTTTCACAGGGTAGCACTTGACAGAGTTATGACTAATGAGGCACGGGGCTGCTGGAATAAACATAAACCTACAAAAATGACATCACAGCATACTGTTCTCTATTAAAAGGCTGTCCATGGTTTGTAAATCGAAGTGAGTTGATATAGGTATTCCATGATCACAATGTAGGTAGGTAGATGATGGATGAATCTTCTTAATATGTAGCTACCTCAACGCACTTTACAACGGATTTAACTTGGCCGAATGAGGGAATACAGCACATTGCCAATCACTTCTGGTCGGCGGTGTGCCCAAGTGATATTTCTCCAAACAAATAAAGGGTGCACCCACAAAGAGTGAATGTTTGGTGCGGTTTATGGGCTGGCGGCATCATCGGGCCGTATTTTTTCCAAAATGAGGCCGGTCAGGCAATTACTGTGAATGGTGTTCGCTATCGTGAGATGATAACGAACTTTTTATGGCCCGAATTGGAAGATATGTGTGTGGACGATAGGTGGTTTCAACAGGATGGTGCCACTTGCCACACAGCTGACGAAACAATGGCTCTTTTGCGCAAATTCAATGGCCGTGTTGTCTCATGTGGTGGCGATGTCAATTGGCCGCCAAGATCATGTGACTTGACACCGTTGGACTTCTTTCATTGGGGTTATTTGAAAGAAAAGGTGTACGTCGATAAGCCAGCAACAATTCAAGAGCTAAAGGATGAGATAATTCGCCACATTAACGGCATAGAACCTCAATTGTGCCTCAGCGTCATCGAAAATTTGGACCATCGGATGGAGGTGTGCCGCCGAGGCGGCCATTTGGCCAATATTTTGTTCCATACATAATTGAACCATACCAATATTATCATAAAAAAAAGAAATAACAATAATTTCCTAAATAATTAGTGTTTTATTCAAAATCAACATCGGCCCTTAAAACTTAACCACCCTTTACAAATAAAATTTATTCAACAAGGACGATTTTGTTTGTTGGCAGCATTGTAAAATGGTCTTACAAAGGGCTGATGAAGACAAGACTACTGGTACAGACCACTAAACCTGTCGTTATTCGCATGCTAAAAATTCTGCAACGACTGATTGATGCGGATACCTTTAAGGGAAACGAAGGGCATCCATTTTAAACAGAGTTATGTTGGTTAAAAATACGCATAGTCGACCCAAGTACCTATCCCGTTGATCTTTTGTGTTGCTTTGTTGTTCCGGAGTGCTAAATGTCCACTGCCGGCTGTGAATGGAATATACCAGACCATCAGTAACATAAGTTCTACCTAATTATAACAATCTATTTACAATCCTTTGATGACAAGTGTCATCAGATGCAATGGGGTAGCCGCCACTTCCCTGCTTCCATAGAAACAACCACGTGCTCATTCAATAACAATTTACTTCCCACGAAGTGCTGATCAGGAGCACCAAACCACATTGGCACTCCTCGAAGCGCAGAACGATGGCCTGAACATCAAAGCGTGGAAGATTTTGAATGGTCGGAAAGAGGGAACCGGGCAAGTACTGGGCCTCGGTATCGATCAACAGTCCTATGATACCATACGGGCTCAACACAATTCTCTCAGCTACAGGTTTGGTAGGGTTGTAGTGTCTGGACTCAAGAAGTCGGAGGAGAGTGTGGGGCAAACGACCCCCTCGAATCCAACTTTGGAGAGAACTGAAGCCGCAGTGGAGCATTCTGATCCGCAGCAGGCTGTATCACTTCCTCCTCCTGCTGAACAGGTAACTGAGGGAGAGAGACTAGAGGAGTACATGTCCCTCTCGGAGAGTTCCCTCTCTGACGAGGAACATGACACGACGGTTGTTGAGATGGACGAGGACATCCTACTTCGGGGAGATGATGGGGCAATAGCCCCACAAGACCAATGATCCCCACATTAAGAATGGCCCAGGTGAACATCCACCATGCTATAGCGGCATCAGCCGTAATAGCACGGATGTTCACAACTAATGGACTGGGCATTGTATTGATTCAGGAGCCGTGGATCCTGAGAGGAGCAGTCAAAGGACTCGCATGTCAGAATGCAAAGGTAATCTGGGACACTCGTGTACTTAACCCTAGGGCTTGCATTCTTATTAACAAAAAACTAAGTTTTATTCTACTTTCAGAATATGCTACGCGAGACCTGGTGCCATTACAGGTAACTCTGGAACTGGAAGGAGTGTACCGCACCATCATCATCGCATCTGCCTACTGTGCTGGGGACGAACCAGCAGTATCTATGGAACTACAACGCCTTGTGGAGCACTCAAATAAGCTCCAACTGCCGTTGCTTATAGGATGTGATGCCAATGCTCACAATACCATTTGGGGGAGTACTAACACTAATATCAGAGGTGAGTCATTATTAGAATTTTTCCTAAGCTCTTCTCTTGATATCTATAACGTAGGTAATACCCCCACTTTTGTAACTCGAGCTAGGCAAGAGGTACTAGATCTTACACTAGGAAGCCATAGTATGAGTAGATTTGTTAGAGACTGGAGAGTATCTAGTGAGCCATCTATGTCTGATCATAGGATCATTACCTTTAATCTAGACAACACTTGTATCACAACTAAACCAGTTAGAAATCCAAGGAAGACAAACTGGGATCTCTTTGAATCGTCTATTGAGGGCAGTCTGGAGCAAGTAAATATTAGGAGAGCTCCAGGCTATCATCTGGAATTGGAACACACAGTGGAGGGCATAACATCAGCCATCACAAGTGCGTTTGAAACTAGCTGCCCAATAAGCAGAAGTGGAAAGAAGAATAAGGTTCCATGGTGGAGCAACAATCTGTCAAGACTTCGGTCAACGACGCGTAAACTGTTTAACACAGCTAAGCGCACTGGAGACTGGCAGAGCTACAGAATGGCACTGACTTCATACAACAAAGAAATAAGGAAAGCAAAACGAGAAAGCTTTAGACAATTCTGTGAGACAATTGTGAACACTCCTGTTGCGGCCAGAGTGCATAAAGCACTAGCAAAAACAGAAGGAATATCAATGTCTCTCAGAAAACCGGATGGCAGCTTTACAGAAAATGAGCAACAGAGGGCACGACTTCTATTAGGAACTCATTTTCCTGGCAGCCATCCCAGTACGGACAATAGGAGCACAACCAATATTCAAAGACCTCGGAAAGAGGATTGGAAAATATCAACCGAAATCTTCTCGAGAGGGCGACTACAATGGGCAATTGACTCCTTTCAACCTTTTAAATCACCGGGGGTGGATGGAATTACGCCAGTCCTACTACAAAAAGGGCAAGGTAAATTGCTTCCACATTTGGCAAGAATTTTCAAAAGCAGTCTGGCACTGGGCTACATACCAAACCAGTGGAGACGAGCGAAGGTAGTGTTCATTCCGAAAGTGGGAAAAAAGGACCCAAGTCTACCGAAGTCCTATAGACCAATCAGCCTTACTTCGTTCCTTCTCAAAACGATGGAAAAGGCTGTGGACAACTACCTAAGAGAAGATGTACTGAGTATATCGCCTCTTCATCATCGTCAGCATGCCTACAGAGCGGGCAGATCTACGGAGACTGCTCTGTACCAGCTAACTGAGATTATTGAAAGCGCTCTTGAAGCGAAAGAAATAGTATTGTGTGCTTTCTTGGACATCGAAGGAGCATTTGATAATACATCGCATGATGCAATTATACGAGCTCTTGATAGAAAAGGAGTAAATAACACAGTATCGAGGTGGATGTATGAACTCCTGAGCACAAGATCAGCAGAGACTCACACATCAGACGGTATTATCAAGGTTAACACAGCAAGAGGCTGTCCGCAAGGAGGAGTTCTATCTCCCCTAATGTGGAGTCTTGTAGTGGACGAATTACTTGAGAAATTGACAAACCATGGCATCAACTGTCAGGCATATGCTGATGACATAGTTATTATTGCCAGGGGCAAATTTGAGGGAACCCTTTGTGACATTATACAAATGGGACTCGAAATAACTCGTGGCTGGTGCGAAACGGCTGGGCTAAACCTAAATCCAGCAAAAACAACAATAGTACCTTTCACGAGAAAAAGAAAACTTGAACGGCTGAGGCCGATAAGGCTGTCGGGTACATTACTGACATCAGTCAATGAAGTTAAATATCTGGGGCTAAACCTGGACAGCAAACTGCTTTGGAAAAAACATACAGAGGAGATAACCAGGAAAGCAACGCGGGCTTTAATGATCTGTCGAAGCCTAGCTGGAAAATCCTGGGGATGCAGCCCGACCATCCTCAGATGGATGTATATTGCTATTGTGAGACCAATGATCACGTATGGCGCAATTGCATGGGCAAAAAGAACCAGTCTATCCACCACAAGGAAGACACTCAATAAAGTGCAAAGACTGGCATGCCTATGTATTACAGGGGCCATGAGAACTTGCCCAACCGCAGCTATGGAAGTGCTACTGGAGCTAACTCCACTGCACCTCGTGGTTGAGGAATGTGCAAGTAAAACGGTTCTAAGAATGGCCAAAGAAGGAGTAGGAAGAGAAAAGTGCATCACACCGAGACAGATTGACGCACTACTCAAGAAACATCCATTATTAGCCTTTCCTAGAGACGATATCATCAAAAGATTTGATTTTCAACTTTGTTGCTAAGCTCAGCAATAAGAAGAACTGGAGCAACGAATCCACAATTCACAGACTGAGCAATCATACAACGAAGTGGTACACAGATGGATCGAGAACTGAAGAGGGAACTGGAGCGGGAGTATTTGGGCCTGGAACCAAATATTCTGAATCAATGGGCAAAAATACCAGCATCTTCCAGGCTGAAATCTATGCCATAGACAGATGCATCCAAATCAACCTCGACAGAAACAAAATCAACTGTGATATAGCTATAATGTCAGACAGCCAGGCTGCTATTATGGCACTTAGTTCCTACATCATTAAATCCAAACTTGTGTGGGAATGCCTACAAAAACTTAATGAACTGGGTAGGAGAAACAAAATAACTCTCTGCTGGGTGCCTGGCCACGTAGGAATAGAGGGTAATGAAATAGCCGACTCCCTAGCAAGGAAGGGAGCATCAGAAACTTTCATAGGTCCTGAACCATTCTGTGGAATAGGGGATCACACCCTCAACGAAGAATTTAGGAAACTAGAGAAAGAAAACAGGGCAAGAACCTGGCATAACACTCAGGGCATGAGGCAGGCTAGGAAACTTCTAGGGCAATACAACCAGAAAAGATTCCAAGCTTGCATCGGCATGAGCAAAAACAACCTCCGTATCCTAACGGGGTTCCTAACGGGGCACTGTAGACTCAAGGAACACCTTAGGAAACTGGGTATATCTGAAGAAGGTCTCTGCAGATTCTGCGATGAGTCCAGTGAAATCCCAGAACACTTGCTGGGATCATGTGGGGCATTGAACCATAAAAGATTGAAATACTTGGGCAAGTACCAACTATCTGATGAGGAAATATTGTCCCTGGAGCCAGCTCTCATCCTTAGATTCCTAAAGGAAACTGGACTGGAGAAAGTGCTATAGGACGGATTTCTTCCGCCAAGGAGAAAGAAGAGTGCAAAAACCTCTAAAATGATTCCGAAAGGAATTATATTGTGAGGGAAACTCTTATGAGGGATTATACCTCTCTGAGGCGTAAGCAGGGGGTACAATAGACCAAAAGGTCGCAGTACAACAACCCTTTTCACATAATAATAATAATAATAGAAACAACAAGTCTACCACCTCATGTTTCCAACTTTTTTTTTTTTTTTGAAATAACTCAACAGCGCATTTAAATTTTATTCTATTTAAGGAAAATGATTACCACCCACATAAAATCTGGACCTCCATAGGTAAAAAAAAGTAACGCCACCCCTAGCGAGTGAAACTACATACCTAACATAATATGTGTGTCATTCGGTGGATGTGGAATTTTATTTTCACCCTCTCAGCTATTGTACGATGTATGGGCAAAAAAAAAACATAACAACTTTTTTTTTCCAACGAAAGGACAACCGAAACGATACCGAAAACTGAATGCAAAAATGAAATACTGTGGAAGGAGAGCCAAACAATAAATGAAAATACAAAATAACTCTCTTTGGTCAAACTCTCTCTTTTTCCAAAGCATTCACCGGGTGCCCGATATTGCAATATGCAACTATGCCACAAACATACGAACCACCACTACATCAGCAGCTCATGGCCAAAGTGTGCATGCATAAGCAATGTTGTACCGCTTTACTGCTGCACCCCCACAACGCCTTGTGACGGTGGTTCGAGAATTCGGATTGAGGGGGTAGTTTCACAGTCACCCCTCATATAATTTCACCTTGCACTGAACATATTAAAAAAAAAAAATGTCCACAATGCGCATGCTCCGATGTCCTTGCCCTTGGTTGTGTTCGTCGTCTGTGACTAGATTCACGCGTGGAAGCAGGCGCGCTGACTATTTTGTTTTTATTTCTAGTGTTGCTGGCAGCCCTTCACCTTCAAACTCGCACACGTATACGCGATTGCACACAGTGATGCAATTCAACCTCACACAGCGATGCAATTCAACCCCTACGCCGCAGAAGCTTTTCCACTAAGCTATTCCAAGAGCTTCCTTTGTTCTGCTGCAAAGCTACCCGTGCCGGTGCATGTGCCTGTGCATAGAGGTAAGAAGAAGGCTGATGGGGCTGGGGTTCGAGGTTAGATATCCTTGCATCTCAAGGATAGGTTATTTACCCACAAACACACAACGATTGGATAGCTTTGTCACGCGAGACCATGTAATCGCTATAACCTTTATTGTCAGAGATCATTCCGTTCTTAAGCATTAATCAAAAGCCAACCCCTGTCAACAACCTCGCGAGACAGCCGCACCATTATATAGAATCATTTTATTATTATCTTCTTCGCTATATCCATCCAGCATCCACCTACATCCTCCCAAATGACATCGGTGGGTAGGTGTGTGCGTATGTCAGTTTGTGTCTGATTGCAAAGACATATTATTAGTTCACTTCTAAAAATTTGAAGGGTGGAACAAATAAAATAAGGGAGCTACAAAAAAAATGTATATAAATAAATCCAGAAGGACCTTAGCAAAAATTACAACCAACAGAAGAGGATATGAAAGTGAATGAAATACGAGAACTTGCAATTTTTGTTTTTATGAATGTCTCTCTCTCGGTGGGGGTGTGTTTTTTCTTGTTTTGCAGATGGAGATTTCTAGCTTCTAGCATCGTGTGTCTTAGAGTTCAAGGGAGTTGCTTTTCATCCAAACAGGCTTCGTTTTTAATGAGACAATTAATTATGAATTCCATGGAAATCGATCTGATTCGGTTGGATTTATAGAAGACAGGGATGTTCAATCTGAGACGTTTCCACGAAGGATTGCGGGTTGTATTGACGAAACTTTGTTGGAAAAATAATGGTTACAGAAATCGAATGCAGTTTTAGAAGTTAAGTTGTAGGATAACCGTTGATGGGGGTGAATTTATTACAATTGGCGAATGTACTGGTGGCGAATTGCATTGTCCAATGGTCGCCCTTTTCTGGCTGCAGGGGAAAGGTGACAAATTGTTTTATTCGTAGAGGCGCAAATTCGTGACGCAATTTTTCTGCTTTTCACCTAGGAAATAAGCATTTGTAGGTCTGATCTTGTTGACACTTTCTTTGAGCTCCTTAAGATTTGGGATCAATTTCTGTACGGCGAAACCGGTGAAACGTCTTCGTGGGCACGAATAATTTGCTCTAAGTTGCAGAAGTAAATCGTTCGTGTACACGAAAACGTTTGAACGTTCCGCGCTACAGAATGCCGACCCTGGGTTTTGATCTCATGATTTTGAGGGCGCTTGTGTAGAACGCTTCACCCGTTTTCGCAACTGTACAGTAGCATCGAACCATCTAGTACCTAAGCGAAGCCCTTGTTCTTTTCTTCATTTTGTCAACTGTTTTGTGTATTGTATCGACAGGGATGTCTGGGAGGTAGGTAAAATAGTTAATTTGATTTTTGTTCGGACCTCCTCTCATAGTGGATTTTGCTTGCCTAATCTACAGCTTGTAGAACACTTTGATGAATGACGTGTCTTTTGCTCCAGATTGAAGATCTAGATCAACACATGGTCTTCGTCCTAATTACACATTTCGGCGAGTTGTGCTGTGCAGTCCTTGGTGGCGTGTTTTTATCTGTCAATGGCATAAAGGGTGTTTTTTTTTTAGAGCTATAGAACTTTGAAATGGAATAAAACAAAGATCATTTTTTCAAATTGACATGAAATTTACTTTATTCGAAAGATAATCTTCTGGCATTATAATTTAAATATGATTTCTGGCATATGAACGCCACGGCTGGCTCGGACGTATTTTAATCTGGAGGTCCAATTGATGATGACTTTTTCCATCATTTGTGGCCGTATACCTATCGGCAATAACGCGGCGAATGTTGTCCTCCAAGTGGTTAATCGTTATCGGTGTAGATTAGCGACTTCACATATCACCACAGAAAATTGTCAAGCGGCGTTAAATCACACGACATTGTAGGCCAGTTTACGGGTCCGCAACGTGAAACTATGCGGTTACCAAACGTTTCCTTCAATTAATCAATTGTGGCACGAGCTGTGTGACATGTTGCGCTTTCTTGATGAAACCACAGCTCCTGTACATCATGGCTGTTCAATTGATGAATAAAAATGTCAGTAATCATGGCTCTATATCCCCATTGACTGTAACGTTCTGGCCAGCATCGTTTTTACAGAAGTACGGGCCAATTATTCCACCAACCCATAAAGCACACCAAACTTTCACTTTTTGTGGATGTAACGGTGTCTCAACACACACTTGAGGATTATCATCACTCCAAATACGACAGTTTTGTTTATTGACGTATCCATTCAACCAAAAGTGGGCTTCATCGCTAAACACCGTACCATGATTATCAAAATAAATTTGCACAATTTGGAAGCGTTGTTCAGGCGTCAGTCTACTCATTTTGAAATGCCAAATCAAACTAAAAATAAATCACTTGACAGCTGCCAAAATGGCCGCCAGTTAAGGTAGTGTTGCCAACCTAAGGTTCTATACCTCTAAAAAAAGAGCACCCTTTACATTTTCTGGAATTTAAAGAAAGATCTTCCCCTCGGCGTCATTCATCGGTCTATAGCGACTGTCGTTTCGGATTTCTTTGTTAGCGATAATGGTTGCATTGCTTTGATGTAAGATGTAAGATCAAAGACGTTGCATCAATTATCGAACATACGTAATATAACTCGTCTGTTACAGATCAACTTGTCGAACAAACTTAAAAATTTGGAGGCCGATCCTGATTGAATTTATCTACTCTTTTTTAGAACTGGAGGGTTCGCTGTAATCTGTCAGCCATATGTCATATTTAATTTGTCACTTTTTTATAAAACTCTTCTAGCTACCTCTTTGCCCTTTCAGCTTTGTACAAACTCTATCCTATAGCTAAAGTTCCGCTTCAATAATTCGCATCACTTGTGCCACCCCCTAAAATATTTATTTCTGACATTCAAACGGTAAAAGCCATACTTCGCCCAAGTAAAAATAGACGTGGTCGCAATCACAAAGACAATCACTGACAAGGGTCATCGACTTGGCCATTGTGCTATCCAATGCGCTCATCGATGTAGGGAGTGCCATCGGTTGACAAACATAAAAAGGATATACCCAGTGTCTTTTTATCATGTTATTGCACTAGAATATCCTTTCAAAAAATAAAAAATAAAACACCGAAAGCAATTTGAACCTATACACAATGCAAAGGGATAGCCTAAGATAGCCAAAGCGGCACAAAGTGTTCCCCAAAAAGGGTCATAGGCACCTCTCCTCGCTGTCGGAGCTTAAGCTCTTGCGGGTGTTGGATAATGTTTGCCATGGCCCATGTTCGCCTCAACCGTCAGAAGGCAGAATGGGTATATATAGAAAGTTCTCTGTACGTTTTAAAAAAAAAAATGAGGTCACGTGGTCGATGACTCATAAGGATTTTGCCTTCTTTGTTGGCTCCACGATGTTAAATTGGTGTGCCTTGCCCATTCCAATTGTAGGGAACGATGTGAAATTTTGCCGGATGGCGATGAACTCCCTCTGTGTTCTGTGCACATCCCTGTGTGTGCGTTTTTGTACAAATTGAGGTTAAGGACCATATTGAAGCGATTCGTTGAACTTTGGCGAATGATATAAAATGATGGGTGGTTGGGTGGGTTTTGTTCTTGCACACATTATCCAAAAAAAAAAAAAAAAAAAAATTAATAAGGACGTGGGATTCGAATGCAAATTAAGTTCTTTGTACAGGAATGCAAAATGTGTAGAAGGAGGACTGAAAATGGATGTACCTTCAGTAGAAAGGGCGGTTGGAACCTTCTGTTTGATGTTGAGATGTTCACTTTGGCGGGGTGGCAACTTTTAGATAAATGTTGGCGTCTTTGTGAACATTCGGAATACAAATTCATCTCTTGACCTGGCTGTCCACGGTAATGAAAAATTAAACTGCCTGGTATCTATACAGTTACTTGCCGATGTAGTCCTAATTTATTCATCAACGGATGTCTTGTGTAATTGTACACAGGGATGACCCCATTTGGTTTTTTGGTTGGAACATTTTTCTGAGTATTCTTCCATGTATACAAATATGCGAACACATGTAAACAGCCCGAGGAATTTTCGACGCTAAAGCGAACAACCGATTTAGTAACAGTAGCAACGAAAATCATTTCACAACTGAGAGTATGCAATGGAAAAAAACCACCACCTGAAGTGCGATTTCCATTGCATACCCTTGGTGTGCCGGTAATTTGTATTTTAATGTGTAGTGATAATTTTTGCATTGATATTTTCAGTGGACAGACAATCCTTGTGGTAAAGTTAAACTTGGAACTCAATGCGGACCACTCAATGGGGAGACAACTGATCTACGGGCAAAGATGTCTATGTCCTTTCTATACCGAGCTGCATGTCTGTCTACCAGACAACTAAAGTGAACTATAGGACAACTTGTCCACTCGTTGTTATGCCAAACGTCATCGGAGCTCCGGTTCCACCCCCAAAAATCCGAAATCCAACAGTAAGCCATTTTCATATACAGAAACTTTCATAATTTACTGACGATACATGCACAACGTCAACGGAGCTCCGGTTCCACCCTCAAAAAACCGAAATCCCACCGTAAGCCATCTTCATATTGCCCGAGAAACTTTCGGAATTGTCTGACTATACATGTCAAACGTCAACAGAGCTCCGGTTCCACCCCCAAAAATCCGAAATCCCACAGTCCCATCTTCATATTGCCCGATAAACTTTCAGAATTGTCTGACGATACATGCCAAACGTCAACGGAGCTCCGGTTCCATCCCCAAAAATCCGAAATCACACCGTAAGCCATCTTCATATTGCCCGAGAAACTTTCGGAATTGTCTGACTATACATGTCAAACGTCAACAGAGCTCCGGTTCCACCCCCAAAAATCCGAAATCCCACCATTAGCCATCTTCATACTGCCCGAGAAACTTTCATAATTGACAGACGATACATGCCAAATGTCAACGGAGCTCCGGTTCCACCCCAAAATTCCAAAATCCCACCGTAAGGCATCTTCATATTGCCCGAGAGACTTTCAGAATTGTCTGACGATATATGAGAAACATCAACGGAGCTCCGGTTCCACCCCCAAAAATCCGAATTCCAACCTTAAGCCACCTTTATATTGCCCGAGAAACTTTCAGAATTGTCTGACGATACAAGAAAAACGTCAACGGAGCTCCGGTTGAACCCCCAACCGAATTCCCACTTTGAACCATCTTGCCATTGCCGGAGTGACATTTGGATTCCGTATACAATTGTAGGACCCTTCCATTTGACCCAAAAATGACACTCACCCAAATAAATAAGAGACTGTAAGAAGCTCGCCCAAGGATCCTCTATGAACCTATTGCGCTAATTTTTAATTTATGCTTCGATTATTTATTAAATAATTTTCATTGCTATTTTCTTACATGTGGCGGCCAAGTCATTACCACATCTGCTCCAGTCGCCAGACTTATAAATTTACAATCAGAAACTGACTGTCTAAGCTCATAAGCTCATTAGGCAGTTCCGCGTGTCCTTGCGTTAGTGTAATCAACTTGCAATTAAACGATATTCACTGGGAGGCATTTTTAAATAATTAACAAAGTGCTACAACCAAAGCAGCGTAGCTCGCACATCTGCTTTCAGTTTGTAGCCATCGCTTGAAACTGATACATATACGCATCAGCAATGTCCACTGAGAGCATTAAGGACCTATTCCGAGTCCATCGGTCCATTTGGAAATTCGTCGGGTTGATACGTCCCAGCAAATAGCACATCGCCTACTACCTCTGGATCATCATTCTGAACGGCTGTCTGACATTTTTCTATCCATTTCACATACTCATGGGCCTGCTTGAAGTCTCCAATAAGACGGCAATTTTCCAAAATCTGTCCATCGCCTTTGTGGCCTTGCAAGTTTCCATCAAGCACATTCTCTTCTGGTGGAACTTGGGAAAAATACGACACATTGAGAATTTATTCACGACTTTGGACAAGTCCATTCGAACGAAGGACGAACAGCGGTACTATCGCAAAATCGTAACGCGATGCAAGTGTTTTTTGAACCTCACTGGAGTTGTGTACATCATTACAGCAATAACGGCGGGAGGTTCGACTTTTTTTGGTGACGAAAAGCGGTTAATATTCCCAGGATGGATGCCAATCGATTGGCGAACTTCCCTTGCGAACTATTTCATAGCGAACACGTATCAGTTCGTTGGAGTATTCATGGAAGTTCTTATAAATTTCGCCAATGACACCTATCCAACTTTGAGTTTGGTGGCGATAAGTGGACACATGCGTTTGCTCGCCATAAGAGTTTCGAAATTGGCAAACGATTCGAACAAGGGTCACCAGGCCAACAACGAAGAACTGCGGGCCTGTATACGGGACCACAAGCGATTGATTGAGTAAGTGGATGTGTGTGGAAGTACTTGTTGTTATCATCCATTTTTTTTTTTTTCAGCATACATCGCAGACTGAATCAAGTGCTGTCGGTGCCAATGTTTTTCCAAATACTACTCACTGGCTTAAATCTGTGCTTCAGCATAGTCTATTTGGGTTTTTACGCTGATAATTTCGTTGCGATTCTGTTTTATGTGTTTCTTCTTGTGGCGCTACCTTGGGAGATATTTCCGAGCTGCTACTTTGGCAGTGTTTTCGAAACAGAGTTGGATGGCCTGAAGAGGGCGTTGTTCGCGTGCAATTGGGTCGACCAGGACAGGGAATTCAAACAGAATATGTTGATATTCTCGCAGAGAATTTCGCGAACGATGCCATTTATGTGCATGGGGATTTTTCGCATACATTTGGACTCATTCTTCTATGCGATGAAGAGTGCGTATTCGCTGTTGGCTGTCATTTTGCAAACCAAGTAGGGTAATCTTTACTATCCATTTAAACAGTTAAGAATTATTTTTATTTTATTTGTTTAAACAACAAACATGAACGGCCAAGAGCTGTTTAAATGAAATATTGTTTCACCTACCTTATAACTTTTTCATCGATTTATTTGGTTAATTGGCAGCACTTTTTTCCAGCGACAATCAATTTGACAGTTGACAGCTTGAATTCTTATAAGAAACAAGAGAAACAAGCCCCAGTTGTTAAAAATCTAGTCCAACAATTAAACTTACAGATTCGATAAATTTTGAAACTACTTTTTAAATACTTTTAAACTACTTTTAATAATCACACCTTTCGTATTATGCATAAGTCAAAATGTTATATTTGAAATTCTTTAGATTCTCAATACTTGTTTTTGTTTTTAGCAAACTTATTTGTATTGCAATTTATTAAATATAAAAAATGCATTTACCCGAATAAATATTATACAAGCTTGTCTTTGAAGTTTTAAATTTAAAAATGCAAACTTAAGTTTGAATAAAGAATTTTATTAATCTATCCAATTAATACTTTTGCACTCTCAAATGTAGCTACTAATAACCAAAAAGACTACATCACTTTATACTATATTTTATTTAAATTTACGAGTTTAAAAGCCTCCTAACTTTTTACTTTAAATATTACAGTTAATACATTTAAGACAGTTCCGTGACTGACACTTAGTGCACACGACAAACTTTTATTGATAGAGTTAAGCTTTATGTGTGCTTTCTCCTAGCTGAGTAGACAATTTTTGGATATAGACCCCCCTGCCCTTTCGTGGAGGGTCTTTCACAATTTTTTTTTTTTTGGAATTCAACGATATCTCAGTAACTCACCAACTTTAATTTTTCAGCATTGGTATGTAAGTAAAAGTATTTACAAAACTGTCTTAGATTTTTTAAAGATGACCCCCTTTTGAGGGGTACATACTGCTTTAAGAGCTATAATATCCTAGCCACTTACCTCAGCGATTTGCAATTGAATATGATCACCGAGAATAGAATGTAATTCAATAAGTTCTGCAGATAATTTCGATGTTTTGCCTATTGCCCCTTTTGAGGAGGGGCACCAACTAAGAAGATCATTAACTTTTGTAGAGGAAGGTATACATTTCTTTTGGAACAAATAGGAGATAACTTTTGAAAAACAACAACAAGTTGTATAGTCTCACACAAACGTTTCCCTATTTTTTTTGTAGACAGTCAAACCCGCATAATGTCACATCAAACGGGCAACAAATTAAGTTGGTTGTGACAAAAGACAACTGGCTTCGCATTAGAGGGGCATTAAGCGAATTTTGCTATTAAATGATTCGACATTTTCCGGGATCTATAAATCACAGTAGAAACATAAAAAAATAGCACCCAATTTTCATAAAATGTAATAGAATGTTATTTGTTATTTGTAATTTGATTTTATTTGTTGTAATTTTCTACGTTCATCAACAAGTTTGTTGGAAAATCCTAGGCGATGCAATATTTCTTATACAATTTCAACATTCCCAGTGATGAGACCAAAGTGATCTTCCATTGTGATTAAAAATGAAAATGTTAAGAATAAGACCCCAGTTTTCATTAGGAAATAAGGGCCCCAAAAAGGATATAACACCCCAAATTTGTTGGACGGTTGTTTAAAGTAGAAGCCCACAAATTTTATGTCAGAAGAAAAGGACAAACCACCAAGTGACAGCTTAAAACTTCAAGGCAAAAATACTAAAAGACTGTTCAGGAAGAAACCCTTGCAGAACTGAAATGTTGTGTTTGCCAAAAATATTTGTAATAGAAATTCGAGCTGAAATTTTATATTTTAGCTATGTGCTCGTTTAAAAAAATGTTCGAACAAAAAGCTGTTCCGGCTTAAAAAAAAAAATCTCCGATTGTTCCTGTCCAAGTTTTATCCGGCGCACAGTGGGGTACAGTGCCCCAAAAGCTGGCATTAATTCAAATTACTAAATTAGGAATATCTTTTTTTTTTTTGATCAAGGACTTTTTTTTTTGGGTTCTGGGTTCATCCGAGTTTTTATTTTTGTGTCATTTAAATGTGCGTGATGCGTATTTTGTATTTCCGTCAAAAAATCCTGCTACTTTTCTGCACTTTTCGTCATATCTGGATTTTTGTATAGTGCCTTCGTTGTTATAGGACTTTCTTAGAATTTAATTTTGTTGGCAAGAAGTGCTAGAACTAGTTGGTATGATGAGAACCCCTGGGAGTGTAATTGTTGAAGAACAGTTCAATTTCTTAAAATAAGAACTTATTAAAACTGCAAAAAAGCACTGAAAATACCCAAATAGAAGTTGTAAATAAAACACTCTCGCATTTAAGAACTGATTTTAAGACAATGTGGCTCAAAGCTTGCAGAATCGAGGAAAATTTTGTTAAAGCTAATGAAAAATGGCTAAACAGTTCTATTGCATTCTATAGAGTACCAGATTCAGCAAAGAAACTTGGTCGTCCGGAAGTGAGTTTTGAGACATCATCCGAACGAACAAAAAGGGTCAAAACGCAAGACTTGAGAGATTCGGTGCCTCTTAATGTCCTCAATTATGCTATCCAAATGAGCATAAGAGCTTCCGCACACATTCAAGCCTCCAAACTCCTAAAAGAAGCAACTGTAAGCCCGAATAGAGCTGAAAAATACAGAAAACATTTAGAAAGTCGCAGGAGAAAAGTTGTAGGTATGACTGAAGAAGATGCTTGGGCAGTATTAGTCGCAGCGAAACTATCACGACACCAATATAATGTGATAAGAATGAGTGCTCCGGGAAAACTAATACATAAATGAGTCTCAATAAATACCTATGCACAATTTAAAAAAAATGTTTTTTCTAATTTGTTTTTCTTCACTATTAAAAGGGGCGTAAAAGTGGGTGGGGAAGGTAAGTGTAGTTGATAAAAATTGGATCTTCAATAAGTCTTCTTTAAGTTTTTAATATTAAAAAATAGACACATTTCAGAAAAGTGGGCGTTTTAGTGGGCGTGTCGGGTAGGCGGGCTTAAAAATATTTTGGGACTGGTCTCAGAAGCTATCCTGAAAAATTTCAGGTTCTTAGCTGTAACGGCTGATTTGATACCACATTTTAGGGTATTCTGCCCCACTGCGCGGTGCCTGGAACACAAAGAATAAACCATTTGTAAAAAAAAGAGCCTTGTTTTCATTAAGTCTATTTGAGGTATCTTAACAGTTACAATTGTGGCCCGTTTTTATACGATTTTAACGTAGTTATAGGTATACTTCCCAATAGACAGTAGGAGTTGATCCGGCGATTTTCCTTCCGGTTTATTTGGAAAGTTGACACAAAATAACCCGGACACGACAATTTCCCAAAAAGCACTTCAACTTCAATAACTTGAATAACTCTGATGAACATTTCGATATAAGACCGATTTGCATATTTCGGTCCTAAAAATCTACTGGGCACAACTAACGTGGTCTTAAGACGGCACTGTTTCCGAAACCGATCACTGGAGGCCGACTAAGGCGACTCTTTTCTGTAATATCTATCCCAAGGCCTGAAACCGAACACCAATCGCCATTTGATTGGAACTTCCTTATCGACGTGCATTTTGCTTTCCATTTCAGTAAGATCTGCCGATCGCCAGCTCCTACACAATCGAAACAGAAATCCCAACCACAACAACAGACTACCCACTCATTTTGTATGTAAAATTAAACAATGCAGTGAAAACACAAAAGACTTCCTGAGACTCATAAAACCGCAACGTAGATTGTACGTATATTTATAAACCATCAACACACAGAACCAAAATATCCAACTCCGTCAGCGTCACACTCTAGAGGACTCTACTATGCTGTCGGCGGCGGTGGTGTGGGGTGTGGCAGTGGCTGTGACTCTGACTACCTACCCCGGCGGCGTAAAATTCCCAACCCAACACACACTTCCCCAAACAAACAATTCTTTGTGGAGATATCCAGACAGTTGGTGATAACGAGGATGTGTGTGCAGTGTGCTGTGTGGTGTGTGCGCAGCGCGATCGAATATACCACACGAGCTGAAGTGAAACAAAAACTCGGTCAGTGAACTAACGTCGCGTTGACATTGAAATTTTAACGTTGTCGTCATCATAGCGGGGGGACAGGGGAGAGCCCATTGCGCCGCATGCTTATCGAGTTGAGTGAGGTCCGAAGCAGAGCAGAAACTGAACAGTTTTTTTTTTATGTAAGATCGGTGGAAAGGAACAACTCTGCGGTGGTGGTGTTTATTTTTATACCAGAAATTCTGTTGAACTACAAAAAGAAAAAAAGGGAAAAGACCCAGAACGGCATTGAGTCCAAGAATCGAGGTCAAAATGCCGGCTATTTTTTTTTTTTTTTTTATGGCCGTGGTGATGACAGCAGGGTATTTCTTGGAATCTCCAAATGAGATAACCTCTGGAGGAGGGTTAATTTGTGTGTTTGTTTTTGGAGGCTTTGCTCACTGAACCGTTTTCGTATTGAAATTCAAAAGTGATTAACTGGATCACGCACAGCAAACTACCTACTACAATAGTGGAAACCGGATATGACGTGGATAAAATTTTAGAATAATGGAGCTGCCCTGTTGATAGGAAGATGCATTCAATCACAGTTTTGCCGCCGAGAAGGAAAAAAGAAAAAAACTCCTTCTGTGTGGCATTGGACGAAAGGAGAAAGATTGCCGTTCAAGAATGCGGTTTATGATCTTTGTTGTTCATAATATTCATTATCTGCAAGGGGTTAGGCCATGAGACAGACCGTGATCTATGCTATCGGGATGTTCAATAATTCTGGTCTGCACTCAATGCCAAGTAGAAGTGCAGTCAGTACTCCCGTTGGTATTGTGAGAATGCAGATACCTACCTAGTCCTAGGCTTACGTATAGACTTTCCCATGTGGAAAATACCCGAGAGCAAATGAACGGACCATCTTTCAGGGTTACAAGCACGGCCGCTGTAAGAAAGGCTGATGCCACTGATGCACGGCAAAAGTGAGTGTTTTCGTATACCTAGTGAAGAAACACGCAGAATAAGAAACGTCAGGCAGTCAGGTCTGACATTCTGCTGAATCAAGCAATGATCAGATGATCAGCTGGAAAAAAAGACGGCACCGAAGTAGGTACGAACTGTAAGAACTATTCAAATTTGAAACAAATTCACTGATTAGATCAGCTGTCAAACATTTATTCGGGTTCGGCATTGCTTCAACAGATGGCGATAGTCCGTTTGAAATTGTGACGGCTATCGTGTCATAGACGAGTAGATTAGTACTTCTTCCCTATAAATTAACTCATAAGTACATATTTATAAATTAACACTTTTACTTTTGACTTTTGTCCACTCTGTCATAAAATGTCCAGCCACGGGCTTGAAGTTTCGTTTTTTTTTTTTTTTTTTTTTTTCTCGCGACACATTTTTATTTTTTAGGGCAACAAGCAAAGAAACCCACAACATTCTTGTTTAATTTTTGAAACGTCTTCCAATTTGTCATAGAAAATATATTTGTTGACTGACCAGGTATATGCGTCATTTAGTTCCTCTTTTGGCCGCAAATTTGTAACCTCGAGCCGTCAATCGTATATAATAATTGTTTGTCAACTTTAACGACGTGCGTAAAGATCAACTGTTGGTCTTTTAAACTTCAACCAGATTGAGGAAATATCAACTGCATAGACTCACACGAAATGTATACTTCAAGTGGTATACTTCTTTTTTATTGCTTCATGTGCGGACCGCCATTGAAGTGTGTATTGACGTTGATGACATAAATAATGTGTTTGGATGACGCAGCCATACAAAGAAGCCTAAATAATTACAAATCTTTCTTCGTGTTGCGTCATAATGTTAATAAGTCTGTTTTCTATATTTTACTACTTTCTTCATAAAACTACTTACACAACTAAATCAAACATATATATACCTATAGCAATGCAAAATAAAAAAAGCGATTGGTGATGGTGAGTAGCTCAGGAGGTAGGTATAGTCGACAATTTGTTCTCGAAAGACAACTACCAGACAGGCAGAGTGAGAAAGACAACACAAACATCGCTTTCGCTTTTTTTTGAAAGACAGAACTTCTCCCATCATTTAGCTATTAATCACTGAAATCTGTGTGTTTTTATGGAACTTGTTTGCGAAAAAAAAAACAAAATTTGGCGGGTAAGTGGTTAATTATGGAGATTATTAGCTTCTGTATCACCTTCCGTATGTCTGAATCTTTTGAGTCAATTCTGATGATGAAAGCACACAACAAATCGAGTCGATTTGCAATTTTGTTTGTGCGTAATTTCGAACTTGTTTTTTGTAGCTAATTTGGCAGTGCTGCCAGGACGTCGATTCTGGTTCTGTGAAAGAGTGAAACGAAAATGTTTTCACCCTTTCACGCGCAATTTTGATTCTCATTCTATGAAAATGTGAAACCAAACTCCAAAATTTGTCATCATATGAATAATTTTTATTTTCACGGCCCCATTTGAAAGTGAATGTTTTTAGTGAGAGTTTGAAAACTTAGAACCCTCTTTCATACAACACAGTGTGCGGTATTGAATTCACCACGATATTTTCACTTACTGAACCATTTTAGTACAAAGTGAATCGAAAAAATGAAAGCAATGCGTGAAAGCGAATGTGAAAACGATTCCTTCGATTCACTCTTTCACAGAACCAGAACCCTAGGTCACTTGTGATGATGAAAGTGACTACCTACATTCACGGTTGCCAGATTGGGCGCTTTGTCGTATTTTGGGCTATCTTTTTACTTAAAAAACGATAGAAATTTCTTCCATGAGCGCCCAACACAATTTTGGGCTATATATCGTTTTGAAAATTGTGTGTTAATTTTGTTTGTTTTATTCTTTCAAAAAACTAAAATAAGGAATATTCTCGAACAAACCCGTACTTTTAAGACTTGGCAGCACTCTTGCAGTCAAGTAACCTCGAACAGGCCTTTTGATTTCACACAACGACACAAACGACACTGAAATTGGGGAAAAAAAAAAATACGGAATGGTCAACGATTTTGGGCAACGTTATTGGGCTACATTTTTTTAAGGTTTGGGCGCTTAAGGCGAACTAAATTCTGGCAACCCTGCCTACATTATGAATTGAGAGGTTTTTTAATTGTATGCGATGAAATAACTGACACAGAATTTTAAAGTGCTGAGAACTGAGCGCCAGATTTGTTGCCAGATTGCATGAAAAATATTGAACAAGTGATTTTGTTTATACTACAATTTTGTCTTTAAATTTAAATATATAAATTTATGTGTTTGTGTTTCATGAATAGTAACACTTTTTGTCCCAAATCGGTGCTATGATATCAAAATTTCCCATGAAATATTACCAACTTTCGAGAATAGTTATCAGCAATGATATTCAAATGAGGGGAAAAGGCAACGCCACTGGAATTTCAATCCAATTTTCCGCTTTTGTTTCCTGGGGGGCTAAAAATATATAAAGAATAAGTTATAGTTGCCCATACTTTAAGCGGTAGTTATCTCATAAATTTGACGTCAATGGAAATTATGAAACATTCCGACTCCTTCTAGGTGGAGAATTACTTATATTTCAGATTTCACACAGGCTATAAAGAATATTCTTCTATGGTTAAAATTTAAGAAACTCTAACAAGTCTCAATTTAGTATAAGGAGACGAAATTATTTGCCACCACTGTGCGGAGGTAACAAACTTGGCGTTTAGGACCTTCTCTCTTATTGCCAACCTCCTCTGGGAGTCGCGGCAGCAAACGACTGTCCAAGTGCATTTCACAATCAGCATTATTCTGCTGGGTATTCATCGGGGGGAATTTTTCTTCAATTTTCACTGAACACTATTCTACTATTCATTCGAATTGAATTTGGATTCACCTCGTTAATGTCGCTAATACTGCGTGGTATTCATTCATTTTCATTTTAAATTCATTTTCATTCATTCTTTCCTTAATTTAAATACTAGACATAAACGATTAAATCTAGTTTAAGACTAACATTTATCTTATTCTAGCTTACTGGCTCTTAGCGAGCGCTCTAAGCTTAACAACATCCTTAAAATTATTGCCTTTTGGCCGTAAATCTATCTGGTGCAGGGAAATAAGTTCCCGGGAACTAAGAATATAGCCTTCGAAAATTTGAGAAAATAAAAGTAAAAAATTCGCATGACCGGTCTTGGTGAGCGTCGATTTTTCGTTTATTACTTTCAGAGTCTTCGGATTCGTTTTTCGATTTTAAAATTTTTTATATGAGTATATTATTACTCTGCCTCAGTTAAAATTTAGTTCCTCTTTAGTTAATAAAAATAGCAAAGTACTAACTTGACTCTTTAGTTTTACTTTGTTCTTAAGTCGACAGTGAGAATTTACTTCACATTAAAAGGGAAATAAACCCATTCAGAGTTTTCGGAATTTATTTCCCACCTTACAGGGGAACTAAGTCTTTACTTCACGAAGTGGTTTTATTTCCCATTAGGTGAGTTCCCGGGGACTTATTTCCCTGCACAAATCTCATCGATTGGTCACCATCCAGATCGCGTCCATAGTTGCCTGTCGGCCGCCAGCAGGGGTTCATCCGCGCCGCCGAGACTCGAGCGAGGCCATATGCGTCGAGCAATTCTCGGAAGCACTCTCTCATGTTGGCTAGCCCGGCCCCTGCCAAGGACCCCTACTCTAACCTAAGCCTACTAACTTATATCTACCTTAAAACAAAGGAGGATGCTACGCAAGGTACTCACCAGCCCGGGAGAGCGTATCCACCCTCACCAGCCTCTGAGCATTGGCGGCGTACCCGATGTGGATGAGCCGCTTATCCCTCGCGCCATGGTAGCTGTGGTACAATACCGGCACACCATCTTTTTTCTGGACTAATCCTTTCATGTCTACATGTAGAAATGCCTGAGGCGGGATAAAGCCAGAACGAAGCGTACTCTCGTGACTCGTGCTACATTAAATTGGGGTAGTAAGCCCTTGAGATCAGGTTATTACCACTGGCCATCGCCCTTGCAACGTGCCTTCGAACTGCGTGGTATTCTCTTATTCACGTGAACGCATAGCTACATCCTATATACAATTCAGATCCGCATGTCAAATGATGCGGATTTGAAATTAAATGGGTCGTCTGTCTGGTTGGTGGTTGATAAAATATAAGTAAAAACGAATTTATCGCTGGATTATTTGTTTATAAATAATGATTATTCATTTTTAGGGGTAGAACAAGAAACATAGACCAATTTACAACAATAATTTCCGCAGTGAATATTTACATCCATCTTTGTTTGTATTTTTTGTTTTGTTTAAAATAATCAACCAAAACAATTTATCCAACTTCCAAAGATTTTCAAAAATAGAAAAATGATGATGAAAAATAAATTTCTTATGTCACATGAACACGTGTTAACTTTGAATGTCAAATTGGTTGATAATGTAGTTCACCAGATGGAAAGCTGAATGGATAGGCAAAGTCAAAGGGAATCGAGTGGGTGAGTCGAATGTACGATTCACGTGAATAGCAGAATAGGGCTGTTTATTTTTGTCCTCGAAAAAGGGATGAAACTGAAATTCCGTTCACAGTGGTGATAGAAATTTAGGTGTCCATCAACTTTTTAAGGTCGAAATAAAACCACTTAAAAATGAGTTACGCGCTTTTTTTAATTCATTTATTTATTTAAAAAATAATAATAATAATAGATAACAACCCCACTCACTGCATTTCAATCGGCAGAACAACCGGCAGAAACTTATCATCATCGTCGCTCTCCGTCTCCGTATACATGGCCATGTGACGCCTGTTTTCGGCGTCCAACTCGCTGGCAATGACTTCCATAATTTTCGACCGAATACGCAGTTTCTTTGTATGCTGTATGGACCGTAACGACGGCAGTATACTCATAACGAAGTGATAGTCCTCATCCTCGGTGTCCTCCCTCTCAGCGTGCCATTTCCTCTTCCTTCGAAAAGGTGAATATTTCACTTCGTCATATCGCGACCGTTGGCAAGACGATGAAACGCCCGCACTTGTTGACGGTTCAGCTTCGGCGGCATTGAATGTCGCCTTTGAATGTGAACTGTCTGTGCTTTCTTGCAGATCTTGTCGCACCTGAATCTTTGGCTGATTCACCTTATCCGCTGGTGTACTCCTCCGCTTCTCCTCAACCACTTGACTAACGTCCCTGGACTTTTGCTCGTCCGAATCGCGATCATCGTTGTCCGAGTTGCTCTGATAGGCGTAAGTGCCCATAGTTCTCAGCGCCTTCCTCACAAAAAGCATTCTATTGTAGAAAATCCATTTCGACGTATAAGCTTTGTCGTACGTAGAGCGCTTGTATTCCCGTCGAAATTGGTCACGAAGAATCTCCCACTGGCGTCTGGCATCGAAACCTACATTTGTGTAATGCGAATGTCAGTCTCAGTATGTGTGCTTCGCAAAGTGACGCTATATGACTCACCTGATGTATCAAGCTGAGCACCGACATCATTCCACAGTTTCTGTTTTAGGTTAGCATCTTTTTTAGTCGGCCGCCACAAGTCGGGGTGAACTTCTACGAGTTCAATTAATTTCCGCTTTTGCGATACAATCATCACGGGGAAATACCGAATCAAACAAATCGGAGAAACCAAAACAGAAACAACCCTCGACCCACGTTTCTGCTCTATCGCTGACAAACAACACTCAACAGCAGCACTGTCTGCAGACAACTAATACTACTACTGCCTGAAGAGAGATTACACTAAAGGGAGATCGGCGTCGACGCCGGATTTTGCTTGTTGTATTCGACATGAGAAAACAACAGAGCGAGATGAATAGACATTGGTGCCGGGCCGGCTATGGACAGACTCGGTTGGAGCAAGAGGGATGTAAGCTGTAAGTGCAGCACAGACATGTTTTGTGTTAAATGAATGAATGTCTGTCTGTACTCTGTGGTGCTGCGTGCTAGTGGCTTCCTCTAGGTGTAGAGCAACATTATTTGTAAAACCCGATTGTGGTTGTGTGTTGTTTGTGGGGTGACCAGCTTTCATTTGTTTTTGAAATTAACATAAATTTCAGTCGAAATAAATTAAACAAATTATCGAAAGTAAAGGTTAAACAACCAAAAGCATCAATAATTTAAAATCCAATTAAAAGGTTGACATAAGTGGCTGACTATTTTTTAAGTGTCAGTCAAGAGTGATTTATTTGGACCAAGGAATAAAATGTGAAATTAAAATGTTTATACCGGCGGCTCCGCATGAGGATCTGAAGGTTGAATACTGAGGGAGCTGTAGATACGGATCTCGAAGATTTCATGATAGACAAAGCGATGAAAAGAGAATTTAAAAATGACTTTTTGAATGAATTTCAGAATTCGGAAGTCAGAAGTCTAACATGAGGCTTCCGCTTCAGAAGGGGAACAGAATGAGTCAACAGCATCTTTAACAGTGAGAAAGGTAAATGCCTTAAGTGAGCTAGGTACTCCAACAATTTGAGAGAGATGTATAAGTATTTTTCAGGAACAGTCACTGCACTGAAAAGGAGGATCTGAAGGTTGAATACTGAAGGAGCTGTAGATACGGATCTCACATAATTTCGACTGAATTTACACGAAGATTTCGTGATAGAAAAAGCGATAAAAAGAAAACTTTTAAATGACTTTCTGAATGAATTTTAGAACTCGGAAGTCAGAAGTCTAACATGAGGCTTCCGCTTCAGAAGGAAAACAGAATGAGACAACGGCGCGCGTCGTTAACAGTCAGAAAGGTCTTAAGTGAGCTAGGTACTCCAACAATTTAAGAACCTTTAGTTAGGTATACAAGGATTTTCCAGGAACAGTCACGGCACTGAAAAGAAGACAGGGCCGGATGAACTTTTCTTTGGAAAGTCTGTGCACAACCGAAAGCGTCAATCATCAATTCGAGAGAGAAGAATGTTGTTGAACCCACTTTAAGGAAGGTTTGTTTTTTCACTTTCCCAAATGGGCAAGGGCTTATATAAAAAACAGAAAAAGAAATTAATTACTAACCAGCTCGCACAATTACGAAGTACCAAGGTCCAAGGCTTCCATATTATGATGGATGATGCTGTGGACATCCCTATGTGAAGTAGAAAAAAGACAACAGACTTTGGATCGTAACCTGAAAAGGCTGGACTAGGTCAAATCATTTCAGACAACAGGAGACGACTTTTTAAGGAGCATAATGTACAACTGCCCAACTAAATTTCAGGATTCCATTCCAAAAACAAAGCATAGGGTCTACGGTCCTATTTGGACCTTTTGCGTCAAATATATACACAGCCCACGGTGCTAATAAGAGTAAAGTGCCCAAGCTTACGCTGTCATAATGGCGACATTTTCCATATATAACCAATTCTGATCTACAAAATATTTATTGTGAAGGTTAAAAATGATTACAGTCGAACCCGTTTGAAATGAGAACAAATCGTTACTTTAATTTCAATTAACTGGGTTTTTCATTTAAACGGACTTGGATAACTGAAAAAAAGTAGGTACACGGGGACAAATTCATTTTTTCATATAAGCGGGTTTTCAATTAAACGAGTTTCAAACAAGCGGGTCCGACTGTATTAGTAAGAACCATTATTACAATTTTCACTCTCCGTCAAATAAACACTTCGAACTTAGCGTGTTGGCGTTTTTCAAACCTTTCGAGCAGAGCTTAGTTTTAAGTGTGCACGCAAAACTTGTTGGTCACAATAGTACATCGCTTGTCTGTTTATTTAGATTTTAGACTCCATCTATGCCGCTATGCGTAGTTCCAACTTCCAACCAAGAATGTAAAAGAAATACATACAGACTAACCTCTAAAAAGGGTTGTTTTGCATAATTTTGAGCATATAAAACTGGTTTCCTTTGCGTGAATACCATTGAGTTCGTATACAGAGACTTGAAAATCCAAAGCGCCAATGACAGCTTTGCTGAATGCTGCCAATTATATCGAAATGTCACGCGAACTCCAACAGGTATTGGCACATACTTTTGAAGACTTTCTGCTATTGTTGTTGTTTGTCATTTTCTCTACCTATAATTTTCGTAAAATTTTCTAAGTCTGACGTTTTAAGCCTGGTACAGTGGTACGCAGTTCGCGTGAAATCCAGTTTTTCATACAAATTTTTCACCGCGAAATGTCAAAAAGTAAAAATGGACTTTCCACATGGAAATTTCATTTGGCAGTACCTACACAGTTCGAGTGAAAAATAGCGCAAATAGTTCAAAAACCGAGTTGCAGGTGGCGATAGTAAAATCTCTCCACAGCTATTTCACTTGGTTTTTATTGTCTTTCGCATTAATTTTTTAAAATTTCGGAGAGAAAAATTATTCGTAGGCAGTCGGCTAAGAAATTTACCTCAATTTCAGATGTTTCTTTAAGAGAATACTACACTTTTCGCACTTCTAATATCATTTTTGCATTGAATATAGTAGTACCCACTGTAGAGCTAGGTGTATAAAAAGTTGGTGGCATGGATGACCTTTTGATGAGCAGGGTGCCTCAGTAAATTGTTATACACTGTTTTGCTCAACACAACGATACAGATTTTTAATCGACGGTCAGATCAAAATATAAAGAGTGCAAAAAGTTTGTTTATTTTATAGTAGGTACAGCTTTCCTAAATCTTATGGAATTTCAGCAGAAAACAAAAACTTTTCAGCTCAGTCACCCTGCATTAATTTCTCCACGAAAATCTCCAAGAAAATATTTCACTTTCGATTTCATTTTTTGAAGAGCAGTGAAAATTTTACTTCACTTGAACAGCCTTTAGTAGAAGTGACATCTAGCGGATTTATTCAGCAGCTACGCGATTCTATCATAAGAACTCTTCTTGCAAATACTGATAGTTTCATCGATGATATCGATCGTGGAGCCCCGCCATTTCGCTGACCATCGCTCAAGACTTTTCTTTATTGCGCACAGCACGCCAAAAAAAAAAAAATATCTGGTCGCTTACCGAGCTTGGGGTGGTCTTTTCATAGCATGTTACACATCCTTGCACTGTTTTTAAAATGTCTACTCCCTTCCAAAAAACACATCCGGAGCCGTGCCAAAACCCTTTTTCTGCATAAAAGGAAGCAACTTAAATTTTCCGTCCATTTAACTTGATAGCTTGATACAGCAATAATTTTCGCCTTGACAACTTGGGATCTATGTCCAGTGATGGTTCGAAGCTCTCCGGAGTTGAGTCTGTCGAAAACGCATTGTAACGCTAATGGGAAGAAGTTCCTGAAATCGAATATTGAAATCATGTTCCTCAAAATGAGGTCCATTTACTCGAGCGTGGGCGACTCGAATTTATAAAACGGTTGTCAATAATTACGCCAGCTCTTTTCAATAAGCCAACCAATTTGCAAACGTGTAATCCATCCACGAACAGTCCGACTGAGGGGCTATCCATGTCCACACATCGAAAGGACATACCTACTTTATGTAGATATCCACACCAGTAAATTCGTGAAACTTGTCTGCAAAAATTCGACACACTTGCTCAGCACAACCCTATACCCAAGGCTCCAAATGTCGCTGCCGGATGATGAGAGCATTTATTAGGCTTTTTCACCCGTTAACAGGCATACATATATAGATAGGTATATCCCCATTTGGCGGCAGACTTGGAGACTCGACCAAAGCGATTTGCCTTCGACCAAACCGTAGATTTAATGACGGCCGGATTTTCCAATTATTCTCGCCCCTATATAGGAACGACTATTTATTTCCCTGCTCGTATACAGTATATGAGTCATGTCAGGGGGGGGCTGTTGAAACTTGAAACATGCAAACCGTCTAGACAGTGAACGCATGAGTCCTTCCCTTCGTTCATATATGAGAACGGGATCAAGGAAACGATTTTGTATATATTTTGGGGATGATGGCGTAGCTTTTTTTGGTTCAGGATAAAACTCAAAGACCCCATACCGTTGACGGAAGGAAAAGTTACAAAAATCAAAAGTCACCGATACGAGCATCTACAAGATAAAGCGCTCACATAGGTATCTATATACACAGGCGAACAGCATGCACACCCTATTTACTCGACGCCGTGTGAAAGCGGTATATAATATAACCCTAACCTTCAGGGTCTGTGATTGCACACAAAAGACGAGTTTCAGAAGCGAGAAGGTTTTTAGTCAATCCATCTACAATGGACACACAGACACAGTGATACGCTTCAATAAGGAAAGCATTCCTTTTGTCTACGCTTATTCACCTCCTTCCTGGATGAAGGGACTGACTGCCCTGCCATACCAACCCGGTCTCTATATTGCTTCATGCAAAAATCATAGAGATAGATGGATGTGTTTGTGCATTCCTGTGCTTGGCTGCTTGGGTTGCGAAGGCACTACATATACACGAGAATCGAGGGTGGTGATGGTGGGTCTTCGGCGACAAACAAGTCGCAATGCCAGTGCCCTCGTTGATGATGAAGGCGACGACGACGCGACGGTGATGTTTATAACTTGTGCTGCTTGATGTTGGATGCTTCAATTGCCTTTCTGCTGAAAGCAGTCAGCCCCCCCTTTTGCAACTGAGTGTGGCTGGGAGCCTTCACGGTTTTTGCCAAAACGACATCACTTCCGTTGGGTGTTTTTTTTTTTTTTTTTTCATTCACCCTGAGCTAGAGTAATCGCTTCAGTTCAATGAGCAAAATGGGAGCAAAAAAGGGTGCAGTCTATGAGTGAGGTGTTGCCAGATGTTGGGGTGCACAAAAGTGCATGCTCTACTTTCAATTTTGAACGCACTGAAGATGGTTTTGAGAAAAAACAATTTTTTTTTGGGAATGTTCAGAATGCTAGCATAAGCTAGCTTCCCCAAAAATGCACATTCTGTCAAAGGCTTTTGAAATGGTACACCATTTCCAATATGGACATGGAATATATTTTTATTGTTCATCAACTTAAGCTGGATTACTCTCATTGAGTCGAAACATCGTTGTTCGCTTAAACGTCACCTTATGTCAACAACCAAATCTTTTTATTTGTCACTTGCAGGCGATTATGATTATGAGAAATGCGAGCTCATTAGATAGACCGCTATAAGCGAGAGGTTATGAATACAATTCTTTGATCTTGGGTAGCACAACAATCGATGGAGACTTTCTGTCTTAATTAGCTCGAAACATTAACAGCCGATATATACCTACGGGCAGCTCTATCAGGCCAGCACCGATCTTAAAATGTGAGAAAGTTTGAGGTTGCTGAGCTGTCAACACAAACGATTATACCAAACCAAGTCCCAAAATCATCGCACAAGTAGTGAACCAACCGGCTGCGATTTAATCGCTCTCTTGTGTCGAATATTTAGTGGCGTCCGGTTTAATTTTCTGTCAGAGGGAACAAAAATAATAACTTTCCGAGAGGAATATTTTTCAGTCAACATTTCTATTGTACTTTCTCGATGGCCGCAGTCAGTTAATTGACTAACTTACCAGCCGTCTAAAAAGTCAACTGTAGTAGTAAATTACGGGAACTTATGATACAGAAAGTTGACTTAAGTCAAAGGCCAGAAATTCCATTATGGTTACAAGAGACAGTCCCAATAAAGTCGCACATTGTCTAAGGCAGATTATTCCCACAGGATCTTTTCTCTCTTAAGTTCTACATCTGTCAGAAAATATTTAAGAAGGAGACCTTCTCCAGCCGGCGTTTTTCTAAGACGCTGTCAACTGTTTGACATGCGCATTTTATTTGACTGTTAATTTCTATTGCACTTTCTCGATGGCCGCAGTCAGTTAATTGACTAACTTACCAACCGTCTAAAAAGTCAACTGTAGTAGTAAATGACGGGAACTTATGATACTGAAAGTTGACTTAATTCCGTTATGGTTACAAGAGACAGTCCCAATTAAGTCGCACATTGTCTAAGGCAGATTATTCCCACAGGATCTTTTCTTTCTTAAGTTCTACATCTGTCAGAAAATATTTAAGAACGAGACCTTCTCCAGCCGTCGTTTTTCTTAGACGCTGTCAACTGTTTGACATGCGCATTTTATTTGACTGTTAATTTCTATTGCACTTTCTCGATGGCCGCAGTCAGTCACTTGACAACTTACAGCCGTCTAAAAATGCAACTGTAGTAGTAAATTACGATAACTTATGATACTGAAAGTTGACTCAAGTCAAAGGCCAGAAATTCCATTATGGTTACAAGAGACAGTTCCAATAAAGTCGCACATTGTCTAAGGCAGATTATTCCCACAGGATCTTTTCTCTCTTAAGTTCTACATCTGTCAGAAAATATTTAAGAACGAGACCTTCTCCAGCCGGTGTTTTTCTTAGACGCTGTCAACTGTTTGACACGCGCATTTTATTTGACTGTTAATTTCTATTGCACTTTCTCGATGGCCGCAGTCAGTTAATTGACTAACTTACCAGCCGACTAAAAATTCAACTGTAGTAGTAAATTACGGGAACTTATGACACTGTCAAAAACAGATGAAAGTCGACTTAAGTCAAAGGCCAGAAATTCCAAGTGACAGTTCCAATTAAATCGCACATATTTTCTAAGGCAGATTATTCCCACAGGATGTCTTCTCTCTTAAGTTATCCATCTGTCACAAAATATTCAAAAACGAGACCTTCTCAAGTCACAATTTCCGTCTGGCAATGCTTTTTTTGCAAACAAAAAATCCAGTAAAAAAAATGCTTATCCATTTGAAAAGGGAACAACAACGACGACACAAATAGAACATTAGAGCAGTTTCAAGAGGGACGGCAATCGCAAAGTACACACATTGATTCAACCTGAATGTGTGCGCAGGAGGGCAACCAGCAACAACAACCGCATCAGGCATTTGCACGACCAGGAGGAGGAGGAGGTATTTTGGTAGCAATGACCTTCACCGACCTGTCTGGCTCTAGTGAATTTCTCTGGGTTGAGCCTGGCACTGATGGCAGTCGTTTTGTTTGTCGGTCGATCGCTGTATATCGCTCTTGCTCTATCCCATCCTATGAATGTTTGCCTTGCTTTCCAAGTTCTAGAATCGTGTTCCAAGGAGTAGTACGTACGTGGAATGGCTGCCACGATATATAGAATGCAGTTGATTGTTTGCAATGAAAACATTTGCCGGGATCTATGGACATGATGGAGGAGAACGGTGATCGATGAGAGGGTGTAGGGTAGGGATAGGGAGCAGGAAAATCACCAGGATGATGATGAGGAGTTGGCAAATAATTGTGGCGCTGACTAAACGAGAGTGAGTCGAGTCTGTGTCAGGAAAAGGGACGACGACAAAGCGCTGCACTTGGGTTTGGGGTTTTTGGGTGAATTTCTCTTTCCACTCGTTTCTGAGTGTTCTGTTTGTTTTTTTTTTTTTTTTGTTTTTTTTATTCGTTCTATGCTGGTTTTCTTTCGTTGTGTCGTCGTTTTCCTCGTCGTTGTGGCGTGATGTTTGGCGTATGTGCACCGACGGCGCTGGTAATGTGTTCGTAATAAGCTGACGCGTGTATATCTACTGCACATACTGCAATTTACCAATTTGCAGCACCGCACAAACGAAAAACCTAGCCGCGTAGGGTGACAGACCTAGGTTTGTGGAAATTTTTCAAAAGATGGCGAAGGGGGTGTCTTGGCAAGGAATACGAGTACACGCGCGATATACCTACCTAATATGCAACGGGGGAAGGAAAACAAAATGAGTGGTCTCGGTCAATGGCCTCGACAGTTTTGGGTCGATATTCACCTCGAATGGTTTGCTGAGCGAATCTCGTCGCACAATGAGCTCGAATCGTCTGGAAGCGGCAGCGTTCAGGTATGTACACGACAAAGAGGGCGGAATAGATAATTGCCTGTTGTATGCTATGTAGGCAATAATGCACTATGGTCGTTAGGTCGTTACGTCTTACGTTACGTCGCCAGACTCCTTCTTCCACTACATCATGGCGTCGGATTTTCTTTCTTTCCTATTTCACACTGCAAGTTAACACGTTGCGATGAATATTCCAAGTGACATTTGGGTAGGTAGCTAACGCTGCAAACCTGTCCACGAGCAGAGACCAGAGAGACAATAACGAGTAACGAGATGTGCTTGCACTTGGTTTTAGTTTTTGTTTTTTCTCCCACATAATTTGCGGGGAGTAGGTGAGCCGTGGAATGTGTGCGGTTCGCGCCTTTGTTGGTGGGTATACCTACTGTCAAATTGAGCTACATTTGCATTGCAGGTATAGTGGAAGAGCTGACGCGTTGATAAAGTGCTTAAAATCTGTGCGATGACAAGAGGTGGTGGAGCTTTGTCAATTTTTGCGACGATATTGAGCGCTAAATATGCGGCTTACCGACAATTAAGGGGAAAAGCTTATACCGACGATGGAAACGGCGTGATTTTTAAAGGCTAGGAGCATCGACTTAGGCAGGTTAATAGGAGTAAGTAGGTCTCGTTGGATTTTTAGAACGAAATTTCTTGGAAATGCAGACAAAGTGGTTGCAATTACCACACGAGATGTAAACGCAGCACAAATGTGGAATAACTTAGCTCTGATTCGTGTATAATGCTACGTTTCCACCGGTTATAAATCACGAAATTAAGCACAAGAGGTTTAAAATTAATCCTGAAGTGTTTCGACAAAGTAAAAGACGATTAACTTGACGTATTCTCTCTGGCTCTGCCCATTCGACGTTTCACGAGAGAGAGAGAGAGAGAGAGAGAGAGAAAGAAATGCATTATTCCATTTTTGACGTTTTATGTGTCATTTCTGTCAAATGCAGCTCTGTTTGCTTTATATTTTTGACATCTCGAGCTGTGGAAAGTGTGTTCACAAACCCGACTGTACCTACATGCAAACCTGGTTGATGATTGAGATTTATTTCTAATCTCTCTTTTATGAGATTAACCTATTTATGATTAATCCCGAGATTTATGCGGGATTTACGGAAATTTTTCCAAATCTCGTGGTTAATCTCCGGTGGAAACGTAGCATAAAGAAAGCATTTAATCGAACAGACTAAAATTGAAGCAACAGAGCTTCGAAACAGCAAACATTATGCAGATTTAGTGAAGTATAGGTACAAACTTGAAGGTAGAGCTGCGGCTATCTAGGGACCTCACTGCGTTGTTAGCCACGTTAATATCATGATTAATTATTTACATTAACAAACAACCCCTCAATCAGAAGCCTCTAGCTTCAAAAGGACAGAAACCAGCATAAACGGATCAATTTTTGAACATAGAAGTTTCTATTAAGTAGGCAGAGGAGTAAAACAAGCTTCGTAAAATGTGGGCGGGCTTGAATGCGGGTCGTTCCACCTTTCTTACAGTTAAACAGGAAAAGGATTTCTTATAAAACTGATTGTCGTGAACTTTTGAAACGTTTCTATAGCCTATCATTTGACAGATTACGCTTTTAGAACATCAACGACGGGTCTTGAGCTATTCGTTATACATATAGCAATTTTCGTGGGTTCTTAAAAGTGATGCCAAGCACCCATTTGTGCTATGATCAAAAACAAACAGTAGTCTTTGTAGGAAGATCTCCGTTGATCAGTTTTATACACCTAATGCGCCCGAGGACAGTTCACGTTGTGGTTAAGGAGAGCTTTCGGAACCTTTCTGACCATCTTACCCTCGGACTACCAAGGGAACGCATATACCTGATGGCAAAGGGCATTGGAATCGGACTTACGGACATGTGACCAAACCATGGACCGCTTTGTTAAAAAGTAGCAGCTTGATATTGGGTACCTCACAGGTGGGCAATTCGTCAGCCCTATTCACGATCTCTAGGTCTCTAGGTCTCTAGATCTTTATGTAACCAACTCCAGATGCGTTTATCTTTCCACTGATGCTTGATAGGCGGTGAGCTCCGTAAAAGGTGCTACAGAAAAGGTGATTAATAATATTCTCCATAATTGTATAGGAACTTTGAAGACTTCCACTGAAAAGCTTATAGCTGGATTGTTGATTTTTTTTCTGAGGTTTCTGCTGTCTCACTGGAGCATTCATATTAATCGACTGGTCCTTTGCACTACCAAAAAGAAATCTGACCTTTACGTTAATTTCTGCGCTTGTCACAGAAACGTTAAGACTGACTTCAGAGTGATGAAGGAGAGTTTAAGCTTCTTCGAGGTCTTCCAGGCGACCTTTGTGAAAGATAATTCAAACGTTAAAACGTCTGGCTGCTGTCAAAGCGGGAACTCTCGTGTACAGTGATAAAGCGTATTACGGACAACTCTCTTTGACAGACAGCTCTGTAAGACCGAACAAAATTTCTGACTAAGCTTTTATGTTTCAGATTTCAGACATTTTACGCTCTCTTATGAGAAGACGCACTTGGGTGGATAAGTGTATTTGACACCAATAGAGGACAGGAAAACTCTCCAATGTTTGACATCTTGGCACATACATTTCTGGTTGACTTGCAAACCCATTATTTTGGTGAAGTTTTGACTGCATTGCGCGTGAAAAACCTCCTCGAGCTAAAATTATGTTGCCGTCACTGTCCGCTTAAGCGAGTTTTCACTGTAAATTTAAGTAGCTACCTACGGACTTGAGCACCTTGCAAATTGAATTCCTGTTGAAGGTTTTCCCGTTTAGCTTAGCCCCATATCTGCTATTTGCTATAAGCATTGTAATTTGAACTTCTAGTTTTTGATATCTCCAGTCTTTTAAGTCGTTCGACATGGAAGTCTGCTTTTATACTTCCAACCATGCCCAGAACCTAAACAAATAGGGCTCTCTAGTCTTCTATAAATATCGCCATTTACCACATTTGCATTAGGATAGGATGCAACTCCCGTCTAGTCTGAGTCTAGGAGCTCCCCCCCGAACCACAGTCGCAATATTGTCTAAGGCGCCCTCACTGTTCCCCCTTCATTCGACTAAAACACACACAACTGGACAGCGACAGATATGTAATCCTCTAATCTGTTGCCCTCAATAATAAATCCGCAATAGCGTCACAGACTGAGGAAACAAATTTATAACAACGACGCAATTTCCCTGCATGCACAAGCACATATACAGCACACATCATGCCAACATGTTATTTCCCTATTTATCCTAAGCCCTATATTTATGTGGATTCCGCACCCCATTTATGTTTCGAGAAATGCCTCGTCTATCTGCGCGCCCTGATCCGCGTTGCGAATCCTTTAAAAATCGATAAGTCTAGCCCAGACAAACAGAGATGGCTGTAATTATACATAAATGGCGAATTTCCTTTTTCCCGTTTACCACCTTTTGCCCCTGCCGCAGCAGACAAAATCAGACCGTCAGACTTTTTATCACAAGCGTGGTAGGTATATAGGAAGCTACAAAGGAACACCACCCAGAATAGGGTGTATTTTATAAGATATAAGGTATGACTACGAGTACTTCTCCCTTCATCATTTTATTCCGTTTCTGGATTGAATTGGTTTCCCAGTTGTGTTCCTGTCCGTGTTTTTGTTTTTTTTTTTTTCGTACATATTTACAATTTGCAACCCCGAAAATATTTGAATTCGGCTTCTTATCCTGGTTCGTCGTACATCGCATTTCTTACAGCACACGACAGCCAGCCAAGCCGCATATGTTTCATTGAACTTGACGATGGGAGGGTGGGGTTCGGTGGGGTAGTGTTTATTGTGCTAGGGCATGAGCGCTTTTCGAGGGTGCATATTTCAGTCGACAAGAAACAAGTAGATTATAATGTGAACGTCTGGCGAGGGTTGTTTTTTTTTTTTTGTTGTTTTGTTGTCCTTTTGCCTTTTAATTCGAAGACATCCTCGATTTGGTGTTTTCGAATTCACGTTGCGAGATACGGAATATTTACGGGGTCCTTGGCCACTTATTACCATAGACCAAATATGTACAAATACCAAAAACGAATACGAGTGTAGAGCCAATGCAAATATACAAATAGCTGACGACATGCCATCGCCATCGCCATCGCCAAGGAAGAATTTAAATCGTGAACACACAAAGAAAATGACGAAGAAGTCGCGTCCATTGACTCTCTGCCACAGAGCAAGTAGAAGCAGAGTATCTTCTCATATTTTCTATTGCAGAGGTGGTTAATGTGGTGATGGCCATAGCGATGGCGATGGCGATGGCACACCAGCAAAAAATAAGACGAAATAAAGTCAAGTTTCTATTCTCGTTTTGTTCAGGATGAATTTTCTTCGTTTTGTGTGTTGTGCCTCCTTTGGCTCTATACGTTGTTGCTCTGCGCAGATACTACTGCTGTCGCTTGTTCAGCGCACTATCCGGCTATCTGCACTATTCCATCTATCTTCGGTTAGCCTTGACTTTTCTAATAGTACGTTAGCCTTGGGAATAGCATCGCCGATTCTAAGTGCGCATTCTTAGTTGCTGATTGTGGTGGTAGTGGTGGTGGTGGTAGGGAATGTGTCAATTAAATTCACATTCAAATAAATAGGTGGCGGTATTAGCGCGATTGTAAAACAGAACTACCTTCATGAGTTTAGGTAGACCTAGTACCCAGGCTCGGAATTGAGAGTTTTGTGTGTGAATTTCCCTTTCGATTTTATTTTTGTGTTGAGACTGCGTCACACTTTTTTGGGGCATTTTGAAGAAACCGCGCCAACTGGAGTCAATGCACAATTGCATTTTTGCGCAGTTGCGGATAGGCACGCATGCGGTTTTACCTTCGCGCATGTGTGATGAATATGAGAAACGGGAGTGGAATGGTTCTGTTTCACTTTCGATCTCTGGACATTTCTTTGTTACACCATGCGAATAGTAAGGAAATTTGAAAAAAAAAAAAAAATGTATCAGTAAACCTGCGATGGGAACGCCACCTATTGGAATTGGCTGGTTTTAGCTGGGAAAAACCGCTCAAATTTGACATTTACTCATGAACAAATAAGTAGGTAACCTCCCATTGTGCTTTATCTGCAAGTTCTTTTTTTTGACACGCCCTGTCGTTTACTACCGCCCAAATTTTGCAAATGCAAAAAGAGAGGGCGTCGTGATGAGTGCGACTGTCATGTTCCATCCAGCTTTAATCTTGCTTTTCTAGCTGATACCTTTAACAGGAAGCAACTCATGATTAATAGACTTGCCGAAAGTGGCGCCTGATGGCTTTTAGCCTTTCGACTAAACTTAGGAATGGTGGAATGTAAATACTAAAAAAATTACCAGTGGATCTTTCTTTAGTCCTTATCATAGCTAAGGGTACCCTTAGTCGTACTTTAAGGCGAGATTAGAATAAGAAATGATAAAAAAACTAACTTGGTAAAGAACAAGAAGAATTTTGTTTTCGTCCATTTCGGTTTTTACAAAAGTGTATACAGGAGTTGCCAGATAAGAAATAAAAAAAAACATCTTATTAAATTTATTTGATTGCAACAAGAAAAACATGGGATCTACTCAGTATGGGGGAAGATTTAGCATGTAAGTATAAATATTCTTTTTTTAAACCATAAAAAAAAATGCAACAACTGTAGATACGTATAACCCACCACAAAGCAGTTGTCTTTTTTGAGGCTGGCAACACTTTTTGTTTTTCGGAACCTCCCAGATCCCAGTTCTTGTTCTTAGTTATTTTGTGTTTGGTTCTGTTTGAACTTTTTCCTGTGACTGAAACACGGTTCCAACTGCTCGAAAAAATATAGTAAAGAAATAGAAACCATCCAAAGGTTGTTTTTTTTGGGTCTGGTTTTCGAATTGGCATCACTTTATCCAGGGTTACATATGGTTCGAAAAATTATAGTGATTTGTACTAAATTCCCATTAGACTTTTTCTCGCCGCCTTACTATAGCGTATAAACTTTCGCTATACGACTTTAGCTGGTTGGAAACTAGTCGAAAAATAGACTTCCAGATTTGGCTTTATTTAACCGATCCGTGGAGGCTATATATGCCCGAAATAATACGATAATATTATAATATGGGTAGGCGCAGTGGCTTAGTGGTTAGTGTGTTGGACTACTAAGCGAGGGGTCGAGGCTTGAACCCCGCAAAAAACCCAAATTCCAATTCCAAACTCTCGCGAACGTCTGACAAACATCCGAGAGCATAACTGTCTTGAAAGAGCTTAGCTTCTCAATTAGCCGCTTCGAGTCGGTATAAAATTGTAGATCCTTTCCATTCGTTCCAAAAATGAAAAACTCACCCAAAACGAATGGTTGTGAGAAGCTAGGGCCCCTCCGGACCTGTTGCGCCAACTATTTATTTTTATTATTTATTTATTATAATATGGTTTGGGTAGTTAATTGAGATTTAATCTTCGAAAAATGAACTATAAAAACTCGTGTATTACAAAATAATTTAAAAGATGGATTCTGCTCAAAAAACGAACCAAGTTGGTTGCGGTTTTATAACACCATGTTTGCCAAAGGTGGAAGCGTAATGCATTGCAAAGGCTGATACACAAGTTGACATTATTTGAATTTGGCTTCTTACAATAACATAGAATTATCTTTCCAACAAAGTGTTTGTTTTACCTTGATTTTATTCAAGTGGTTTACTTCTAACTGAAACACCCTGTATAGTGGGATACTAACCCTTACCTCTGTCGCAGCATTTCTCTATCATATTCATACTGCATTCAATGTTGCCAACAGTATGTCAAAAGGCAGCGCCATCTGGAGGAAATAATTTTCTTTGGCAACCCAGCTAAATAAAAATACAGGATATTAAAAAAGATTGGAGATTTAATAAATCTAAACTAGCTACATACCACATCGAGTCCTGGTCGTTTATTCAATCCAAAGAAGACATCTCCAATTTCAATAAATAGGTAGAGAAAAAGATTCTGAAAGCATTTTAAAATTACGAACATAAACAATGCAAACGTGTTTTTAATAGGAACTGCGTAACTCAGCCAGCTGTCAGATTTATTAAACTAGAGTTTTGAACGTCGTTTTTCAAAATATCTGCCTTTCCCTTCCGCAAACGTTCTCTTTGATGAATAAATCGCGAACCATGTGCTCGCACTTATGGAAAAATATTAAGTCGTACAAATTATTTCCAGGGATTTGCATAAGCTTCCTAAAAACATTCGCAATTTGTTCTTCCGCGTGGGTTGTCTCCGAATCACATCCGATTCGCCTCCAATTCTTCGCCCACTTCTCACAAAATGAAAATATGTATATCGCCTGGGGATCTAAAATATAGGCAGGCAAAATCTGCTCCCCAGGTATCTACTTGAAGCGAACGAAATGCAAACCGCCTGGCTTGCGTGGTCATTGCCATCTGTAATAAAACATTTTGTTCACAGTGTTTTACGACTAACGTCTGGCAAGCTCGCGTTCCCCCATTGTTTTGCTTCTACAATCTATCTACCTAATTAGGTACATATATAAAACAAACTTGCATCCGTATGATCGCCTATAACTCGAGAACGGACAGTCCGATTTGAGCTATCTTTTCTTTATTGTGTTTGTCTATGCCTAAGAAAGGTTCATACGGCAAGAAAATTGGAAAATTTGAAAAGGAAATTGGAAAATTCGTAAACATTCCATTAATTTTATACGGGGAGTTTTCTCACCTACAGTGAGAAAAATTTTACATGAATTTAATTATGTAGTAGACTTTCTTTGTGGAAACAATTTTGTTTAGCACGGCCAAGACCGGGCGGAACCAGCTAGCAGCTATAAAAAAAAAAAAAAAAAAAATCAGCCTCGGCGTAGTAGGTATTGCAGGTTCATTCGTTGACATCTTCCGACCAGTCACAATTTGAAGCCACCATCTTGATTAATTGTGCCATTTCATATACCTATATTAACACATTTTGAAATGCCTGCATTCAAATGTACTTAATATCAGTAACATGCATCAACTCACACCACCACCCGATTCACCTTCGAAAGCCGACACGTATAAATCGACTCTCTCTATAAATCGACTCTCCCCCCCCAAGTCAGTGTGATTTTCGTTCTTCTACATGTCCTTATTCCACAAACCAGAATTGCGATAATTACTCAAAATAGGAACAAAAACCAGTGAAAATGTGACCGAGTATAGGGTGTGGGAGTTCAACGAAAGTAAAGCACAAACATCACCAGCTCACATGTAATTCCCTACTGCGCAAAGCCAAGCAAAAGCAAAACAAAAACCAAACCATTGCAACTAGCGACCATTTTATTATGAAGAACATTCTATAATGGGAAAGGAATCGCATGTTCCAGCAAATGCTGGCTAAAAAGATACCGATCATCCAACGGGTCTCCCTTTTGCTTACTCAAAGTTATGTGGTGAGTGCACAGACACCACCCTTGTTATCTCTGTATCCCTTTTCGCTATTTTCTATATGATATTCTTCCCCCCCAAAACTGAAGGTTTTTCACTTAAAATTCAAGGGCCTTCCCATTCCAACCGAAAATTCAGTGCAAACCCCTTTTGCGATATTATTTCATCCCTTGCAGTGGCATTTTCTTATAAACCACCCCAGCGACCGAAACGCGTCCTTATTATATGCAACGAGCAAACACCTCCTCATTCCCAGCTCCATCGTCGTTGGCGTCTCCTTGTCCTTATGTGCTTGCAAATCCTTTTTTTTTCTACCATCTTGTTGTATGAAATACTCCTTGTGTTGTTTATTTTTTTTTCCTGCTACCAATGCGAAGGAGTGAATCCAAGTATTTTGTGTTATGCATTATAGCGTGGCGTCATTGCCAAAGCCGCAATAAATGGACTTCGTGTTCGTATTTTGTTTGCCGTCGTCCTCGTCGTCGTCGTCGTCGTCGTTTATGCCAGCAACGCAACGGACGGTGGGTGATTTTGTGAAAAACTGCCAAAGCCAATCCGACCGCCCTGCTCCTCTGGCCATGGTTGTGAATAAAAAAAACTCCACTCTTTGGCCCTTTTTCGTTGTTTTGTACGAATTGTGAAGTTCAGGGACCTCGAGTACATTCTCGTCGCAGAGTACATATCTAATTTTAAGCACAGTTTGCTATTGCGGTAAATATAAATAGATTGAAAACATTATTTATTGAAAATGGGGGGACTAGAAGAAAAAGAAAATAGAAAAAGAAACTGCACAACAAAAATGTGTATGAGCTGGTGTTACAGTGGCGGCCGGAAATGTGTTAACTTAACAAATAAAATGGGAAATATTTTTCCGTTTAGAATTTTTTTTAACTATTTCTTAAGAAGGACAGTGTTATATATGGAGGGCATTTTTTGTTGAATGGGACTTAATCTGTGTGTTTCTATGGGGAAAGGAAGAGCTTTCTGTTTCAGTTGCAGAATGAAAGGAAAAGGTGCTACCTATATTGCGTATAAGAAACCCTCGAACTTTAGGTCAGCTCTTCCATTGGCATTTTGTCCAATTTGTGAGATAGAGTGTCAGTGTGGGCAAGGATATTCAGCGACGAAATTTACGGCGAAAATGCAATGAATCCATACATTCGCACATGGGAGTGGAAAGCATCAGCAGAGAAATTGCCCTAACTTAGGTCAAACCGCAAACCGCAAGAAACTTCGATTAGAGACTGAGAGAAAAGAATATATAAGTAAACAGATTTGACTATGCGTCTGTTTTCCAAGCGGAGATTTTCGCTATCCTTATGGCTATGCGCTATATTGTGACAAGCAGGTGGAGGGCTAGGAGTATATGCGTTTGCAGCGATAACCAAGCTGCATTAAAAGCGCTGCTTCGCCCTCTTACCTCGTCTTAATTAGTGCTCGAACTCAAGCTTTCTCTGAACTTGGTCGGAAGGCTAAATACAGTGTATCTTGTTTGGGTCCCAGGTCACACTGGTATCCAGGGAAATAAGATCGCTGATTAGCTTGCCAGGCTGGGTTCAGAGGAAGAATTCTTAGGACCTGAACCTGCGTTGGGTCTGCCTACATCGGTGGTTAAGTCATCCATTGATACTTGGGTTTGGTTTGGTTTTTGGGTTTTTCTAGGTGGGTGTGGACAGACCAAACGACTGCGACCGGACATTTGCAAAAGGTCGCCGGCCTTCCTTCTGTCTCTCAGGAGAAGCGACTGTAGACTGTTTGTGGACGTCCTTTCGGGCCACCAAGCTTTTGCCAAACACTTAAATGTTTTGGGCTTGAGTGTCTCCACTATCTGTCCTGCCTGTGAAGAGGATGACGATACAACGGAGCACTTGGACGTGGTGAGTGCCGAACATCTAACCCCTTCATCACTGAAGCTCAGTCTCATCTTTCTTCGAAAGACGGGAAAACTAAGTACATAAATGTAAGCTGTCTGTTTGGCAGTAGTTGGACCAATAGTTGTGTCTGAGTGCTCCATCGGATAGTAACAACCTCCGACAAAAACAGATTTGACTAAGTACTCGTTTGTTTCAGGAATAGGTAATCTGCATAAATTTCGTAAAGGATTTAGGTTAATAGGCATACTCGGCCGCAATCACAAGGGACCTCATAATGGTCTTAGTGTGTCGGCTAGCCGACAGCCACTTCAACCTATACTCGGCCCATACAACTTTACAAGAGTTCGCCGCTTGGATCCTGTCTTTACACATTTTCGACATTTTTTCTGCACGTTCCTCAAACCGATCAATTATGGTTTTTATCTGCGAAATGCGGACAGTTTCTCAAGTACCCTGTTTGAGTTGTTTGATGACAATGACGTCCTTAATCCTGGATATAAATTGCGACCAATTGAAAAGCGGAAGTCCATCCATTCTAAACGCAGAAATGCCATCTCCAAAGCAAAAGAAAAGTGTCCACCTTTTTCCGCCCTTCACTGTCACCATGTCAGCTAACACCGATTGAACATTGAAGGCGAATCTACAAAATTATCCTCATTTTTGCTGTGCACTGTATAGTTGCACATTATATACCCCCGCCCAATGCCAGTAACATTGAACTCTAAAAGCATAATCGCACGAAACCGCCACCAGCGCACCACACCCTACCCACTGCTGCACCATGCTCAGTTCATGTTTATAATTACAACCCCCCCTTCGCTCGCTTGAATGTCGCATTGAACTAAATAAATATACACTCTCGCCAAGGCACATTGCCGTTGCCATTGCCATATCACCCTGTCCCTCACGGCTAAATCCACTTGCACTCCAAAACAGTCAGACGCAAGATACGACATCAACGACAACGACGGAGTTGCAAATACGTTTCAGTAGCGGAATATTCCCGACCCATCCCAACATAAAATGACGAAACATCCACCCCCTGCCATTCCACTTTCCACCCGTGTAGGACTGTAGCCTGTAGGTACATGGGATACGAATTTATGCGCGCACAGTGCCAAGCCAACCCAGTCTAGTGTGCGATGCTATGATATGGTGTTCCATTATAGCGTCGAGCGTTCGTTGACCTTGCAACTCGTTTACTCGCCTATGTATACGTACAGCGTTGTACGGCTGTGCGATGGTGGATGGTGCCGCCTGTATATGGATGGTTCTCACCACTCTGCATATAGGTTATGTTGTATACGGCCGAGCTAGCTCCTGATGAGTTCCAGTGGCATCGTGCGAGTGCGGTTGATTGTGTTCCTGGAGAGCACACAGCACATACACCCAGCCAGGGGGGGGTGGGGATGGGGAGTTATTCGTATAAATGCGAGCTGAGGAGTATTTGATGAAAAACACCCGGCGTCTATCGCTGGAATTGCACTTCCATGCCATTGACATTCGCAGAGCCGCAGTGAGGGAAGGAAGGGCCGAAGCTCGGTTCGGTTCGGTTTTCGGCTTAAGGGGGTGGGGGGACATCTGACGGATGTTGTATTATGGGGAACTGGAAGTGGAAATATATAGAACGAACGTTCGTACATATTCGCCAGTTGAATTCCCTGCCACTGGTGCTATTCCGTGTATAGGGTGGACATCGGAATCATGGTCGATGGGCAAGCTGGCATATAGTCAGAGCCAAAGCCCCTTGGCATATGCAACTTAAATGCGCTTGGGTTGGGTATATACACAGCAGTGGATGTAATTATACCCGAAACTACCTTACCCACCGTTGCAGTCTGGCCTGACAGCGGCCGATGTCCTTTAAACGGAAGATGAAAGAGGCCATTATATCCATTCCTCATTCGAGGTGGAGGCGCGCACTCACTGCGCAATTGCAGGTAGCGATGAAAAGTTGCTCTTGTTCTTTTTGTTTTGTGCTATTTGTCTGCTTTTCTTCTTCAATGTCGCTATGTGAACGCGAGTATGGAAGTGAAAACTTGAAGAGTGAGTGGGTGACTGTGTTGTTGAGTAATCCTTTGTACGAGAATACTCCAGAAAGTGGGTAGATTTTTTTTTTGTCTTTTTTTTTGGTAAGGAGTGTTTGGAAGAAGAGGAAAACACGGAAAATGTGACTACGGGAGTTGTGGTTGATGGTTTCGTGGTACACTGAGAGAAGAGACGGCAGGTGGCATACTTTTGAAGAAAGTTATGGGTTGCTTGGGTTTTTTTTAAATTCAGTTTGATTATGAATAAATAAATGAATAAATAAATAAATAAAACAAAAATAGATGAATAAATAAATGAATAAATAAAAAAAAGTAAAAAAAATAAATAGATAAATAAATAAACAAAAAAATATTGGGCGCAGCTCGTCTATAAGGGGACGTGGGCCTTGATTTTCCTCAAAGAGTGCCCGCCAGCACTAAAGGGGTTGTGAGTAACCTTTTATTGAGATACAAAAAATATTGACATTAACATAAAGACTCCAAGGCTAACTAGACGTCAATTGTGAATATTTTAAGAGCTTGTGGTAACCAGCGTGTGTGTATTGGTCTTGCCCATCCAGACTTGAGTACCTACCTATACCTAAACCTTATAAGTGTAACACGAGGGGAATAATAACAACTCTGTCGAAATGACTGGCTAAGTCTCAGGAATTTTATCACGAGGGAGGACTTACAGAGGGAGAGTTCCCTAGACTGAATCAGCAGAAAAAATTATAGCTTTCCTGAACTCTTCCGACGTATTTGAAACGGAGATAAGGTTAGGTTTACGGGTTGGTAGAGCAGGGTAAGCCCTACTATACCTCACTTAGGTCCTTGTTGACCCATTGTGATGCCCCTTTTTTGGGAGTTAACATGTCATGTCTCTCTCCTTCTTGTATTACCCGACTCCATCCAGCCATACTGATGTCCTCGAAAACCTGTAAAGATCAGAAAGTGTATAACATCAGAAAGTTCTCGTAACTCATAGAATTAATAGCTTCTTTTGTGTGTGTTCTGTCCCTCAAGTGACTGAGGCTCGGTCAATGACAGAGGAATGAGGTGTGTCCTCCTGAACCTCTTCGTCTCCGTAGTCTCTACATATATCGTCATCTTTCGAAGCTCTTCAGGTGAAACCTTTATGGGACCTTGGCCAGCGGAATAATATCATACGAGCTGTCCAAGGATCAACGCAAGAGTCTGGCCCTCTTATGAGTGTAACAATAGTTTTTCAGGGCTACGCACCTTTACACCAACTTGAATCACATTCCGTGGAGTAAACTTTGACACCAACCATTGTTTCGTTGCGGCTGGACTCAAAGCTCTTCACTGTCTACAGCAAAAAAGCTGCGAACCGATCAAAGGAGAAATAATTCAGCGTTGGACATCTTTGAATAGGGTACAAAAAATGTAATAGGGAATACACGTCTTTGCAGAGTAAAACTGAGACAGAGAGGAAAGGAATAGAGAAGGCAATCAGCAAGATTTGTAAAAGAAAAGAGCCCTACACAATCTTTGATTTGAGCTCAATAAGATCGAAATTTTGCCCGGAGGGTTTTAAAGCACCCAACTACTGGACAGCAAAAGAAAGCTACTCACAAAAGGGCACAGATTAGTTGTTGTAAGACTCGTTTAGACCAAACTTCCAATAGTATTCTACGATATTGCCCCATCTTTCGCGTACTTAACCTCAAATTTTTGTTGTCACTTTTTACTGAGTGATCTAACAAGAGTGGTGTCAATTTAATGAAACGAATTCTAAAATGAGCAAATCCGTACTTGGATATTGCTTAAGCGCAATTGGGTTTTCCGTCCCACGATAATTCTTTCGTAACAAGCAGAAACGCCCTCTTCAAAAGTGAACGAACAGACGACACCTTATGACAATCGCAACGCTTAAATGCACTCATTTGGATCGAGATTTATTGCACTTCTTTGCAACAGAGGTATCGTGTGACATCTAAAACTCATGAGAGGCACCAGGGCCCCGATTCCCAAACCCCGCATAGGATAATTCGTATCCGAGCAAATCCGCCTAAAAATGTTAGCATAGCAAACAAATTCGTATTCTCAAAACCTTACGGGTTTTTTTTTTCGAAATATACAAAACTATCCGAAGCTTTAAGACTGCTTTGAACAAATGCAACTACATATTTCCGGACCAGTGGCGTCTCGTCAGGGTGTGCAAGGTGTGCATTTCACACCCTTTTTTTCTAACGAAAAAAAATCCCCCATCGAACATTGTGAAATAAATAAAAATAACACACACAAATATGATATGCAGAATTCCACAACCCATAAAACCTCCATCACACAGCCTACACCATATTCATTCTTCCTAATTTTTCTTTCAAAATTCCTTCATCGCTGAGAAAAAAAAAAAAAAAAATCGCACGAATTCATTTCGTCAAATAAATTCATCCAACTACAAACTATATATACCTACAAGATTTCCCCAATATTCCTCCGTCCTCCGTCCTCCGTTCTCCCCATCGTCATTCGTCGCCCGCACGCCGTACATAAAATCGCTTTACTTTGATGAACTAGTAGTGAACTCGTGCGACGGTTTTCTTTGCACCTGCTGTATTCTTATTTTCACTTATTTTGCATTGGTTCTGTTCCATTTCCATTTCCGTAATGCGTCATACGTCAAATATGCATCGGTGCTCGTGCAAAAAAAAGGAGTGCACGAAAGCCAATGAACGAATGAATGTTTCGTGCGGTACTTTTGATTTTTTATGCGAAAGTCCTATTTTTCTATATTTAATTTTGAAAATACAATAAAATAATAGAACAATGATTGAGAAAACAATGGGAAGAGTTTTCAGGCCTATAATTTATGTTTTTAGAAAATATATAATTTTGCACACCTATCTAAATAATTCACGCGACGCCAGTGTTCCGAACACATGTACCTATGGCAATGCGAAGGGGTACCTACCATTTAATAAGTGCTTACATTGAAATTTGATTCTTATTTTCTCACACACAAATCAAAAAAAAAAAAAAAACTTTTTATTAAGAATCAAACTCATAATTCCATATATGAGATGCGAATTCGCATGGAAAACACAGACGAGTAACATTCGAAGAGAAATTCTCGTCGAGAACTGCAAATTTCAGTTTTTCGCATCGCATCTGTGATTTTGACAGATAATTGTATGCGAGAATTTTTGAGAATTGAGGTCCAGGCCTTTGTCTAAGCTTTAGAACGAACCAACAATTTTTGCAAGTGCAGCCAACACGTTATACAAGCACACGCTCACCCATAACCACCTCTATGCCAATTGTCAAGAGGGCTGTATATTTCGCAAAACCCATAACGCAACGAGGGAGTGCTGTCAATGCAACAAAGCGCATAATTGCGAGCACATACTATCCATCTTCGAGCAGAGATAAATTGGAAACAATTTCTTTTCGGTTCTTATATTGTTGTGTTGGCCTTTCCCTTAGCACTCTCCCGTCTCCCCATTGCATACGTGCAAGTGCGCAACATGCTCATGTGTATAGTTGCATGCATAAATTAAATGCCGTCTAGCGTGTCTCCCGTTATGCTGTGGGCTTATTTCAATTTTATGATCCACCCTCACTTTTGCAGGGAGGAAAAAAAAAAAAAGAAACAATAAAAAAATCCGCAACCGGGGTTTCAATGTTCGTATATCAGGCGACACACAGGATGGGGATAGCTGCACAACAGCAAGTGGTCTGTTATATAGAACGAGTACAACAACCTTGGCTTGGATTCGCAAAGTAGGTATACAATATATACAGAAGTGCGCTTTCACCCGTGCTTTCCCTCTTTACTAACCGAAATGCGTTCTGTTCTGGTGCACTCCATTGTTTGGCTCCTTTTGCCTGGTTCGGTTGGTTAGCGTGTGATATGCTATATCGCAGCTACCTTGTCTCCCACTATGGCTTTTCAGTTTTTCCTCATTTTTCACTGGCGCATTGCATATTTTAGCAAAATGCAGGTGCAAGCAGTACATTCTGGATTTGGATGCACATATTATGCGATATGCATGCAGACACCCTTTGCGGGATCATGATGACAAACTTTTGTGTCTGGTGAAACCTAAAGCGTGTCTGAAGTGAGCCCTTTGAGGGTTCATCAACGTGCATGAATGTTTTGTAAGCTGTTTCATTTTTAATGACAAGCCAGCTACATGTCATTTGTGAGAACGCAAAATGCAAAGACATCGTCACATAAGTGGATAGACGAACAGGAGCATTATATGCAGACAGAGCTGAGGACACGAACTTGAACTTGTGCTGCGACTTGAAGCAGGAACAGGGAACCGTATAGAAAGTTTTCTAGATGCAGACAGTAGCATTTCAATGTGGTACAACGTCTGGCAGAAGAAGTTGCAACGGACCTTGGGGGCAAGCAAATTTATGTTTAAATATGTCCCTCATCAGACAAAATATATAGCAATCGATGTTGCTAACGCCAAACGACGAGAACTGGAAGATTCTGGTTAAATGTTATAAATAACTAACGCATATCAAGCGCGGGAAATTATTATTCGGTCAACCCATCACTTGGCGTTTTTATATTTTTATTTAGAGCAGAACCTGAACTGTTATACAAAAAGTTCGTGTTTCTTTTTTAGCTCAGACACATCAGAGTTCAGAATTTGTGTTTCTTTTTTCCGTTCAGAGCATGATCAGAACACGCTCTATGAGCTCAGAATAAATTGACTGAGCTAAGTAAAAATATCATTACACACATACATACTCACTGACAGTTACATTTTACAAAAAAAAACAACATCACGACGATCTGAGCACGATCGGTTCAGAGCGCGTTTATAATGAGCTCGAGCTCTGAACTAAAAAAGCAAAACGCCCACTGGGTAATGTCGTTTTCGATTGGGATTTTCTGATTTTGCTCTTAGATTTTAGATTTTCCGTGCCTCATGCAGTGTTGCCATACAAAAATTTGGGTAAATCTGCAACTATGAAGAAAAAAATCTACAATGCAAATTTCTATGAAAAAATCGTACTTAACAATAACAACAACAAACAAAATTAAAGAGATGAATACGAAAATGATAGCATTCAGCGAAAACAAGTGTCCAAAAAATGTTGAAATTATTTTTTAAAAAGAACAACATTTATTATTGTGAATGAAGATTAAATCTGAAGCGTAGATTTCTGGTTGTTAAAAGTCTGCAGCTGTGTTGAAAATCTGCAAAATGCAGAAAAATTTGCGCTAATGACAACGCTAGCCCCATGGAACATAAAAAGAGTTTTTTTCTTTCTTCACATTTTTGTGGTGGTGCGTGCTTTAAATGTCAGCTGTTCTTAAATTCTTTACTGAAAAGGTAAAAAGGCTTAAGTAGACGTAAAATTAAGTCTACTTAAGCCGTTTTACCTTTTCAATAAAGAATTGTAATTTGTTTTTTGTTATAGGTATATAAAAATTCATTTAATTTGTTATTTTTTCTTTTTTTTCACCGACTTGTCGTCTAAAAACATGGGTTATATATACACTTTAAAGTTTGACACATGACAAGTGTTTTGGTTTTGGTGTAAGTAGGTGTAAATCTCGCTCAGAAATCCAGATTCGCAAAATCTCGCTCTGAATCTGAAAAAAGTGTTTTTTTCTGTCCCAATGGAAAACGACATAAGATTTAAAATAAAGTCAATCCCAGGGATGTATAAGAGGATATGCATTATTGAAGTGTGAAATATTACGGCAGCTTCAGTTGACGTTTATGGAGTTGTAGCCGACAAATCTAGTAAGGGAAATCGTTCCGAAATAATATACTCAGTTGATATTTCGAAGGGTCAAAATTCGAAACAAACTGCGGGAATATAAAATCAATTCAACTTGATTAGTCAACGCGTTCGAATACCTAAAAGCTCCGTCAAAGAAATTGCGTTTTGTCGCCGCGTTTGAGAACTGTAATGTTTTGAATATATTATGTATTGCATTATATTTTTTGTTATATTTGTACTATTTAAATTTGTATAGAGGTAAAGCAAAATACAGGATTCTTACGAGCTGCTTGACATTTTGCAATAAATGATGACAGCTATACAATTCCGTTTGACGTCTTCTAATGCGGGGTTGGAACGTCGCGTTCAAATAATCTTACAGTCGCGTAAAATAATCTCACCGCGGCGTTAAAAACTTATTCTGTTTGACGGAGCCTTAACCCAAACAAATCTACTTGACGTTTGACATAAACTAGGTCTCCAAACGTCCCCGCACTCTTGCAGAACATCGCTGTCCAAATTGGAAGGTTGTCCAAATCCTTTTATGTATATCTGTGGCATTAAAATCGTAATAGTTAAATTAAGCAATAACCCCCTTATTATTAAAAAAATTTACACGAGTAAGTTAGCTAGCAAACGTCAGATAGCATACAAAAATTGGACATAACTGCTGAGTAAAAAGTTGATAACTTTAACACAGTGTTTATTAATACGTGGGTAGGTCTTTTAATTTAAATTAAGAGTTGAAACACAACAGTTCTGATGGCTGAAAACCCCCTTAGGAAAGATACAATGAAACAATGTTCTAAGGAAGACGGCTTTTTCGACAGTTTTGATACATTTGGCCACGTTAATGACAAGAGAACGAAATTGAATTAACTTTTCACCTAAGTCCCTCAGTGTTTCTAGCCGGAGTTTATCCACTTTGACAGATTTGCTAAAATTTCTGCGATTTAATCGACAAAGTGACTCGTGACTCTTTTGAGACCGTTTCGTCTGTCATGCTCATCATCTATGTCCTCTTTTGTACTAAACCACTCAGAGTACTCGTAGCTAGTGTCAATATTTTGAAATTCAAAATGATAATGTTTAAAATAGAACATGAAAATCATTGGAAATTTTGTGTCCGAAAATTTAAAAAAATGTTTTTCCAACCGGACCATAACAAATTTTGAGTTTTTGGCTCAACTCAGACATGAAAAAAAATGTTTTCATGATATGACGAAAGGGGCTGAGGTTCGAAAAACCAAACTTTAAGGGCGAACGTCAGAATTTGACAGTCCGTGCTTCATGAGCGCTACTTTTGGGCATCTAATGAATGGTATTCGATTGGGCTTCTTCAAAGTCGCTGTCAGATTTCAGATTTCGTGTGCCTGATCGAATATAAAAGCGTCACTTGCTCTTTTTTTTTTTGTTGATATTCGTTCAATTGGAAGGATGTGTATAGATTTCGCCTTTTTTCTAAGCAAACAAAGCGTTTTCCATTCACTGGTTAAATTTTGGAAAGGTTATATTGAAACATTCGAAATGTGCGCTCAGGTTGCTTTCTATAAACATTTGTACATAAATAATTAACAATGCGCTTCGTTGTAGTTGAGAAATTTCCACATAAGAGTTCAACAGTTCTTTTGCGGAATGTTCTCTTATTTTCCAACGCTCTATGTTAACCTAGATGCTTTTGTGATGTTTTTTGTCGTGTTTTAAAAGAAATGACAAGATCACTCTTGACACATGTGTACAATGTACATTGTTGCTGACAACCGGTCGAAATAGAACGAAACTGTTATGACAAGGAATTCCGCATTTAGAACGCTGCAATGGCGATGCGATAATTCCTTTCTACGACTGTTCCCGAAAAAAATACATATCCCTCCCACTTCAACCACACCCATCAGAGAAATTCCGTCGTGAAAAGTAGAATCTAACTGAAACGACGCAAAAGCCCAGATTCTCTGTTCATCATTATCACCAACCTAATTGGAATATTCTGGAAGCAGAAATCCATGTCGCTACATAATACTGCAACCGGGAATATAGCCAAAACGACGCCATTGCAACTGGGAGTGGATCCCATTCCAACATCAGTTATGTATCTGCATTTAGTTGTGCTTTTTGCACATAAATAGTTCCTTCGGGAACCTCAACACACATAGAAGTGCAGGCAGAGTACATGTGCACTGTGCACATAGTGGAACTTTATCGATTGAAAACTGTCTCATTCCCAAAGTTCTCCTGATCGAGTGGGTGTGCAGGACAATGTAAATGCATTCGAGGAAGCTAAACTATTGTATCTGCCATATACGCAGTAGCAGTACCGTTGGATGGGGATAGGGATAAACATATAAGGACAACAAAAATCGCTCCAGACAGTGGTAGAAAGGGAAACTGAAGTTTAAAACGGGCGGTATGGCGTTGTATTTATAGGGTCTTTCGGGGGCAAATCGTCCTTGAAGGACCATACCCACTACTGCGAACTTCGGTGCAAATGAAATGGCGTTGCATCCCAACTTTTGTAATCACATATGAAACTGACGGCGTAGATGTTGCAGTGGGGGCATATTTATGGGTGCAGGAAAGTACAAAAAAAAAAAAAATGCCGTTCCTACAGGAGGGTCACTATGTACTATTTACATCAAATTCTGCAACGACGTAGTAAAGTTTTCCTGGATTGAGAGGGAGAGTATGTTTTTGCAGAAAAGGGACACCAACAGCCAGGATAACAATGATCAGAAAAAAAAGAGCCATCTCTTGCTGGAATTATGTACAAGTACATGGATTTTGATAGGGATGGGAACGACGCTCGAATATACAGGCTGCACCATACATTGCTGCTGATGTCATCGATCGGCTGGGGCGTCAACTGGAAATTTGGCTACGAATTCAGTTTCCCTCGCGTACCGGCATCATCATCATCATCATCAGCATCCACTAAGCACAAAATGAAATGGGTCAGTAGAGGGTGGAAAATAATTTAGATGTCGCATATTTATTACGTATTTTACGAGGGCTACTGTTGGCTTTCCTTTTTTTTTTTGGGGGAAAGAGTGATAGAGAGTGCGGAACGTGACATTTTCTGCCTAGGGGATATACAAATTGATTTACAATACTGCAGGCAACACAATTATACACACGGCGCACATGGTTTTGTTGTTGAAAGTGCTTCTGGTTTGAGTTGGGTTAGGTTAGTCTTGCATAATGCGTTAGTCATCGACATGGGACTGGGTTTTGAGCAACCTCTGGTCTATGTCGTCTTTAACATGAAAAGTCAAATCGTCTGCAAACTGTCTCAATGGACCGAAGATCGCAATATCTACACAAGATTCTGTGCCACATAAGCGCATTTACAAACTTTAAAAAATCGCTATCTCAAAACAAAAATAAAATATTAAAATAAAATAAAAAAATATAAATAAAAAATTTAAATAATATAGGGTTTTCCAGTAACAGGTGTTATGTTATTTTTGGAGTGAATTTTAATGATTTTAGTGCGTTGTTGAAGCATGTATCGTTTATAAATGTAATAGCGTGGATTCTACTTGTCAAACGTCCAAGAATAAAAGCTTCAAAAGTGACAGCTACCGAAATAGCGGGTCATTCACAATAACACCTTTTATTGGAAAACCCTTTAAAATACAAATATAAATAACAAATAAAAATAAAAATAAAAGATTTTAATAAAAATATAAAATTAAAATAAAAAAAAAAAAAATTTTAATAATAAAAAAAAAAAGTAAAAATATAAAATTAAAACAACTGGTGAATGGATACACTTCTCCAGACAAAAAATATTTGCAATCCGTTTTATTCATACACTCGCTTTAAAACTAAAGTTAATTATAGGAAACGCATTTCACCTCAAAGTAGAGTTCCCCAGTTTAAAACTCATCGTCAAAAGTTCCGTACTTTTCATACTTTAGCGGATAGTATTTGTCCAACTTGTCCACATGGTAGATCTTGACATTTTTGTAGAACATATTGGGCACCATGAACTCGCAGATGTCCTCGATTTTCCTGTCCAAAGGATACCCGAACGGCATATTGTCGATATGGCGAACTCCGGACCCAATGCCGGACAAGTAGGATGGATCATAAGTAGAATATTGTTCGAAATCGGCGGTAAATGGACTGATCATGAAGAACATGGCCATTGGCATACCCTCTGCCCAACCGTGCGGCAGGATCAAACTGTCAGGGAATAGGGAGTGGGGCTGCGAGATGCTCTTGTCGAATTTTTGTTTGCCTTCATAGGCCCCCATAAGATATGCGTAAAACTCGGAGTAGCTATGAGGATAGTCAGAAGTCCAGGAAAAGTCTTCTGAACTACGCTTTATCACATTCTCTCCTGGAACCAACTTGGAGACAAACTTATCGAATTCCATGTAATTTTCGCGATTTTGAGCCATGTTCAACTTTTGGCCATATTCATCGAAGGAAGGACCGATAAAGCCGCGAATTACAACCTTCTGGGGCTTGTCAGCCTCCACCTTGATGGTGTAGGTGAAGTCCTTGTGGTTCAGACGCTGTTGACGGAACAGGAGGGTCTCATCCCAAACCAGTTTGCTATCGTTGATTGCAATCTTTTGGCTAAGAGTAGTGACATCGATGTCAATCAAATCGAAGTGCGTCTCCAGTTTGCTTACATCAACGTCAATAATTCTGACTCCAGGAAGGAGCACCTCTTCCCTTGAGTATGGCGCAAGATTGTGCCTAAACTGATAGAACTTGTTGACCATTATCTTGAGCATGCTGTAAGAGAGCGGATCACGTAGCATAGTCTCGAAGTTCATCAAGGCGTGTGGCACAACAGTAAACTGGTGATATTCCACACCGCTGAGGAATATTTGAACTAGTTTCCACCAGTGACTGAAGAAATACTTGTCCATTACATCGATGTTGCCTTCTAATAAGTTGCCTATGTATTCAACAGATTCGGGCTTCCTGAAGTCGATTACTGTGCCATCCTTCATTACAAACTTGCCTGAGGCAATTACGTCGTCAATTCTGCGTTCAATGTTGATGATCTTGGTCAAAATATCCTTATTGTTGTGTGATTCTACTTGCCAATAGTTCTTTCTGTAGGTGAAGCCTTCGCCGTTGAATGCGACCAGTTGTGGATCGTATCCAGTGTCGACAACATCGTACCAGGATAAGGTATCAATTGTGCCGAGACCCTGAGACAAGTGCTCCATATAGTATCGCGCCAGCAATTGTTGCACGTTGTAGATCCACCATTCACCGCGACGATCCTTGTCCAGATTGAAATCCTTGCCAGACATTACAGGCGAGTAGTCCATATTCAAGTAGTACCAATAGGCGTTCCAGCCCACATCCTCGGTAAAGTAGCTGAGCTTGGAGTCCGCGTTGAAAATACCAGCGTCACGGGTGTAGTCAACCGGCAACCAGACAATGTTAGACTTGCTGGAAATATAAGTGAACTTAGGATCGATAGCCTTGAAAAATTCTTCCAATTCGTTGACTACGAAAGTGTCCAGTGACTGCCAGCCATCGTCCAGACCCATTAGTTTCCACCACTGCCACACCTTCCAGTCCTTCAGATAGAAGTGCTTTCCGATGAAAGTATCCGGGTACTCCTGGTCGTAAATGGTCTTCAGTTCCTTCTCGAGCATGATCTTCCTGTTCCATGTGTCCCAGTCGAACTTTTCGGCCGCTATAATGTACTTGCTGCCGAAGAACATTTGCGGGAAGATTTCATAGATCTGGGGCAAGATGATGCCCTGCATATCCGGGCGGTGGATAACTGCCAATGTCAGCGCGTAAACGAACATTCCTTCGTTGACATTTAAACGGGCCCAGGCGGCATTCTGCATAAATGTATCCCAGTTTTTGGCGTAGTACAAAAATTCGAATAGTTGAATGCCCTGCAAGAAATGAATCCTTTGCGAGGCACTGAAAAACTCTCCCCGTGGCAGGAGCCCCCCTACTTTGTAGAAATTGTAGAACTTCCTCATCGAGTTAGTGTATTTCTATACCGATAGAGAGAGAGAGATAGATAGATTTTTGCGCAAATATTGTATCATGTATCTTATCTTACTGTGTAGAGGTCCTTTTCTGTGTTAAGTTTACTCCCAAGTTTGATCCATTCTTCTATCGCCAGATCATGGTCCATGTGGAAGACGATCTCAAAAACGAATTTCTGCATTTCCAGAAATTGTTTGTCTCCAACTAGAAGGACATTTTCATTAAGGACTTCTGATGTTCACTTTCTCGTACACTTACCAACATCAACAACACTAGCTGACTGCACGGCCACTATGGCCAGGCAGGCAGCTATTAAAACGGTCACCTTCATAAGTGCTGCTGCTACGGAACAGATACGTGCACCCAATAATACTAAAGACTTACTTAAACTGCCCGGTAGCTTATGCTACTTATATAGCCCGGCCCGACTATCAGCAGTTTCGGTACTCAACGATAAGACCTGCAAAGCTATCACCGTCGCGTTGGTCGCATAGCGTCGTTATCACTGGTTGAAGTGACCTTTAATGTATTTTCAAAGGAAGATCTAGGTGCATGAGGTCTGGCAGGTTTCTTCTATCTTAATGTTTAAGAGCGCAGCATGATTCTCTATCAAAATGGTGCATACGTACCGTGGAAGTCGGATAGGCTAAGATGGGTCATTTAATTATAACTCCTGTGCCTTCAACTTGAGCTCTTATAAATTTATATTGCATTTTTTTGTTTGCTATATTTGTGACGGATGATAGCTTTTCTGTCAGGCTAAACTTCTCTTGTCTTTTTCTGTATGTTGATTGGTGTTTCACGCGAAAGCATTATTGGGCTTGTTTTTTTTTTAGCTTCGAACCAAAGAAAAGTAAAGTAGGATTTTCCTCCGGCAACTACAACAACTACACGCTCTTATTGACACTTCGAGGACTCACACTATAGGTATTCCTATTCATTCCCTTTCCCATCAAGAGCCACTTGGTCGTAAATGTTTACTTCTGAACACCAGGGGAAGAACAGTTTATGTTGCCACCGGGCATCTTTGTATAATATGGATCTGTTCGCAGAGTAATAGGCATTGGTTGTGAGTTGTGACTTGTGATTAGCGGAAATGCCTTAAGAATGTCTAAGTAAACTGAATTTCATAATAACAACTAAATACATATAAGAGATACTATTAAAAAATGCATTGACTTCTTTTTTATTTAAGCTGCAGTATTATTTAAAACAAATTTACCTTATTTATACCTGTAATCTCTTCTCTATAAAAATCAATTGATGTGCTTTAGTCGCGTAAAGGCTCCAGAACGGCTCGACCGATTTGAATGATTTTTGTTTTGTTTTGTTTGTGTTGAATCAGGGATGGTTTAGGAAAAAAGAAAAATCGGAAAATTCTCAACAGGTGGCGTATGTATGCGTATCTTCCATTTTTGTCAGTTCAATTCAATTATCTTCAATAATAATCTTCTATATTATATCTACAATTCTTTCGGTTTGAAACTCGATAACCACTGGGCCAATTTTCATGATTCCTTTTTGTTGTATTCGTAGATATTGTTGTATTTCAGGTTTAGGCAATCTCAACTTTTGCACCCATTTGCTTTGTTGTCAATCTTCGAAACCACTCACCTGATTTCAATGAAATTTTTGTGGATGCGTATGACTGGTTCGAGCTGAAAAGATAGAATACTTTTGGGCCCGATAGGTGGTTCTTTGCAAAACATAAGCGGGATAGGAAAATGTGTTGTAGCACTTCCCAATTAAAAATGTAATCAAATCCTATTTCCAAGGTTGTACAATTAAAAATATTAATGGACCTTGTCCAAAATCCAAATAAAGCACCAAAATATGAGCAGGACTTAATACGAAAGGTATGAGCAAAGCCGGGTGGGTACAGCTACACATAAAAGAGACTGACGTCCGTATGTGCACTCATAACTCGGGTACGAATCTCTCGATTTTTATGATGGAAGGACATAATGCTACTTTTTGTCGTGAAAAAATAACTTTATGGTAATTAGTTGAATTTTTGAACTCTTTGTATATTCCTCTACACAATTTGAAATTGAAAGTCATCTCAGTTATAATTTTGTTGTGCAATGCACCGAAGTTTTGTAACGGAACCCGTTTGATTTGATGGTGAAGGATCGGAAATTAAATGTCATGCAAGCGACAGTTTTGAGGGGAATTGAGAAAATTCAAAGGCAAACAGTCTCATTCCGCGGATTCCGCTTATTCAGAGCGATTTGCCCTTCGTATTGAAGTGTGTCTTGAATTTCCCGTGCGTATCGCTTTCACTATTTGTTGCAAGAATAATCGCTGGATATTTGTGCATTTGTGGCATCAATCTACAAATCCCATGTTTCTCACATGGCAAATTTTGTGAAAAAGCATGATGTTAGCCGACACGTCAATCACGGTTTGATTGAAATACATCGACATTGCTAAACTTCAGTTATTTCCATTTCATTGTGCTCTTTCTATGTTTTCTATGTTTCATTGAAAAAAAAAAAAAAAAAAAACACTTCCAGATCAATTCTTAACACGACAAAAGTGTCCGGGATATTTTTAAAGAATTGCCTGTACTTACCAACACACAGTAGCAAAGTGTCAGATTTCAATGTTTTTTGTGCGTAACTTTTCCAAAACCAAGTCGAAAAATGGTCCAAGACCTCTTCGAAAACGCATCACATACAGCGTCAAAAAACTGGTCAAAAACTGATAAAATAACTGATCAAGAACTTATCCAAAAATACATTAAAAACTTGTCCTAAACTTGTCAAAAATGCGCCAAAACTTCGAAAAATGCGTCAAAAACTTATCTAAGAAGGGATCAAAATGCGATCGAAAAAAAAAACATGCCGAAAGCCCGCCTGAAAATGCATCAAGGATCGGTCAGAAATCGTCAAAAAATGCATAAAAAGAGTTTCAAAAAATTGCGTAAAAAAAAAAAACTGATCAAAAACTGATGAAAGAACGGGTGAAGAACTTGTCCAAAAATTCATCAAAAACTTGTCCAAAATGCCTCCAAAAGGCATCGAAAACCCAGTTGAAAAAAATGGTTAAGGCACTCTTCGAAAAATGCGTCAAAAACTTGTCTAAGAAGGGATCAAAATGCCATCGAAAAAAACACCCCGAAAGCCCGTTTGAAAATGCATTGGAAATAGGTCAAGAAATCGTCAAAAATGCATAAAAAAGTTTCAAAAAATTGCGTCAAAAAAACTGATCCAAAACTGATGAAAGAACGGGTGAAGAACTTGTCCAAAAATTCATCAAAAACTTTTCCAAAACTCGACAAAAATGAGCACAAGAGGCATCGAAAGCCGCTTCGGAAGAAATGGTCCAAGAACTCGTCAAAAAACGCGTCAAAAACTCGTCTAAGAAGGCATCAAAAAGCCCTGGAAAAAAACCCGTCAGAAAATTCATCGAAAACAAGTCAAGTAATCGTCAAAGAATGTATTAAAAAACCCATCAAAACCCCGTCGCAAAATGGGCCTCATGGAAAGCTGGTTAAGAACTCGTCAAAACCGCATAAAAAAACATGTGCAAGAACGTATCAAAAAACCGTCCAAAAACGAGTCTGCAAACGGGTCAAAAATGCATAATAAAACCATCGAAAAAAAAACAATATAAAACACATTAGAAATTCGTCGAAAAGATGGTCGGAAAAAATTTTGCACTATGTGATCCGAAAGTATACAATTATGCGTGCAAAGAGTAAACTTTAATTGAAATATATAAATTTGGCCTATTAAAACATTCATATTTACTGTGGAAATAAAAAGTAAAATAAATAAATAATTGACGGCTAATTGAGAAGCCACTGCGACTACGAAGAAAAGAAAAAGTAGCAACATAAAAAATCTCACAGATGGTGTCTACCACCAATTCTCAGCAATTCTCTCGGATCTGGAATGAAAAATGCTAAAATAACTTTTGAATAAAGAATTTGAATGAATTTGAAAGTGCATTTTGCATTCTCTGAATTATTATTTTCATTAGATTTACGAATTTGGGCGGAAGGAAGTTCGCCAGGTCAGTTAGTTTTAACATAATTATGCTACAGCCATATAAAATCTGTTCTGCTTTCCTACAAGTTTTTTTAGCTGTCACTTGGTTTTTTCTTCTTATTTGACACTGACGTTCGAAAAGTGAACGCACCCAATATTTTTTTATTATTTTTTTGTTTAATTAGAAAAAACTCCCTCTCGTGTGAAATGACTCGGTATATGGCTCAACTCCTCTTACACAAGTAGCGCGTATCATTATAATCGTATATGAATATGAGATATGACGTTCATCATCATGGACCAGGTTCATTCTCATTTCAGTCTTTATATTTGAACTTGGTTGGAAATTTTTTGTAATTTGAATTTGTAAAAAGCAGTCAGTTTACTCAATATTTTGATTGTGGGGAATCCATGGGGAATACCACCACGAAGAATGGGCAAAAAAAGGGAATTTTAAGGCCTCTGGTGGGGAATTTCACTTAAAGCGCCTGGTAACACTGGACTCGGTTTGATTATGTTTTCGTCGGTACCAAGAACCGCATTTTCCTGAAAAATCTATGGCAGGGTTTTGTCGTCGCCTTCGTTTGTCGGTCGCAATCGCAACTACCGCTACTTGGGACCGTCGATGATGGGTGAATGTGCAACTGGCCCTTGTGGATGTATATTTGCGGGGGCAGCCACAGCAAACGACAGCTCGTTGTCGGTCGCAACTATCGCTACTTGGGAGCGGTGAGTCGATGGCCTATTGATGGAAAGCGCACTAAAATTGATACCTCTAGCTTGGAAGTTGACAGCATTGTTGTATGTGGAACGATATACGATTGTGGTAGGAGGAGGGAGCGATCTCTTCTTTCTACTTATGATCGGTATAGCTTTGTAAGGGCATCAATGGGTCCACATGGACCTAAGTGGGGTGCGGTAGTGCTCGCTCTGCTGCATCCACCCATGAACCTAACCTAACCTAACCTAGCTTTGTACCTTTACCTACATCAAGAGTTGAATGGAAAACCGCAAGTCTGTCAATTCATAACAGTTTATTCATATGCTTTCTTAAAAACTGAAGTTCTTGCAATAGATTTAAGGATAAATTTATTTAAGGATAAATCTATTGTCGTCCTCTGACTAGAGACAGGCCAGTTTAATAGTGTTCGTCAAAAGTTCCATAGCTGTCATACTTCATCGGATAGTATTTGTCCAACTTGTCCACATGGTAGATCTTGACATTCTTGTAGAACATATTGGGCACATAGAACTCGGAGAAGAGCTCGATTTTCCTGTCCAAAGGATACCCGAACGGCATATTGTCGATATGGCGAACTCCGGATCCAATGCCGGACAAGTAGGATGGATCATAAGTGGAATATTGTTCGAAATCGGCGTTGAATGGACTGATCATGAAGAACATGGCCATTGGCATACCCTCTACCCAACCGTGTGGTAGGACCAAACGATCTGGGAACAGGGAGTGTGACTGCGAAATGTTCTGCTGGAATTTGTATTTTCCTTCGATGGGCATTTCAAGGTAGTTGTACAACTCGGAGTAGGTATGAGGATCGCTAGCAGTCCAGGTGAAGTCCTTTGAGCTGCGCTTAATCACATTCTCCCCGGCGACCAGCTCGTAGACAAACTTATCGAATTCCATGTAATTTTCGCGATTTCGAAGGATGTTCAACTTTTGGCTATATTCATCGAAGGAAGGACCAATGAAGCCGCGAATGACAACCTTCTGAGATTTGTCAGTCTCCACCTTGGTGGTGTAGGTGAATTCCTTGTGGTTCAGTCGCTGCTGACGGAACAGAAGGCTCTTATCCCAAACCAGGCTGCCATCGTGGATAATGTTCTTACCGTTAAGCAGAGTGGTAACATCGGTGTCAACTAAATCGAAGAAGGTTAACAATTGGCTCACCTCAACGTCGGCGATCTTGACTCCAGGAAGGAGCAACTCCTCTGTGGTGTATGGCTGAAGTTGATACTTGAATTCGTAAAACTTGCTGATAATGATCTTGAGTGAGCTGTAGAACAGTGGATCACGTAGCATAGACTCAAAATTCATCAAGGCATGAGGGACAAGAGTAAACTGGTTATATCCCACACCGTTGAGCAGCTTTAGAGCTAGTCCCCACCAATGGTGTAAGTAAACCGGATCCAGGACATCCATATTGCCTTCTAGTAAGTTGCCTATATATTCAACAGATTCCGGCTTTCTGAAATCGATGACTGTGCCATCCTTCATAACAAACTTGCCTGTAGCAATTACGTCGTCGATTCTGCGTTCGACGTTTGTGATCTTGTTGAGAATATCCTTATTGTTGTGTAATTCTAACTGCCAATAGTTCTTTCTGTACGTGAAGCCTTCGCCGTTGAATGCGACCAGTTGTGGATCGTATCCAGTGTCCACAACATCATACCAAGATAAGGTATCAATTGTGCCGAGTCCCTGAGACAAGCGCTCCATATAGTATCGCGCCATCAATTGTTGCACATTGTAGATCCACCATTCACCGCGACGATCCTTGTCCAGATTGAAATCCTTGCCAGACATCAAAGGCAAGTAGTCCATATTCAAGTAGTACCAATAGGCGTTCCAGCCCACATCCTCGGTAAAGTAGCTGAGCTTGGAGTCCGCGTTGAAAATGCCAGCGTCACGGGTGTAGTCAACTGGAAGCCAGACCATCTTGAGTTTGCTGTAAATCATAGGCCACAGAGGATCGGCCGATTTCAGGTTTCCGCTTCGCATCGACTTGGACTCCATCTGCCACCCGTCATCGAGACCCATAAGTTTCCACCACTGCCACACCTTCCAGTCCTTCAGATAGAAGTGCTTTCCGAAGTCAGCTTCTGGGTACTCCTGCCCGTAGATGGTCTTCAGTTCCTTCTCGAGCATGATCTTCCTGTTCCATGTGTCCCAGTCGAACTCCTCAGCCGCCAAGATATATTTGCTGCTGAAGAACATCTGCGGGAAGATTTCATAGATCTGCGGTAAGATGATGCCCTGCATATCCGGGCGGTGAATGGCGGCCAATGTCAGTGCGTAAACGAACATTCCTTCGTTGACGGTTAAACGGGCCCAGGCGACATTCTGCATAAATGTCTCCCAGTTCTTGGCGTAATAGAAGAATTCAAAGAGTCCGAAACCTTGCATGAAATGAGTCTTTTGCACGGCACTGAAAAACTCACCCCGTGGCAGGAGCTCACCAAATTTGTAAAAATTGTAGAACTTCGTCATCCAGGTAGTGTATTTCTACCGAGAGAGAGATGAGATTTGTTTTTCTGGGCATTCGAAAGAGAGATAACTATATCTAATCTTACCGTGTAGAGGTCCTTTTCTGTGTTGAGTTTACTCCCAAGTTTGATCCATTCTTTTATCGATAGATCTTGGTCCATGTCCAGAAGGATCTCAAAGACGAATTTCTGCATATCCAGGTAGGGTTTGTCAACAACTAGCATGACAATCGTTTTCATTAAGGACTCCTTGTGTTCACATTCTTGTACACTTACCAACAACATGGTCTGCTAAAACACTCGCTGACTGCACCGCCACTATGGCCAGGCAGGCAGCGATCAGAACGGTCACCTTCATGTTGCTACGGAATAGACTCTTGCACCGAAATCCTAAAGACTCTCTATAACTACTCGCAGAGCAGGCTACTTATAGCCCGGCGAGTACCTCCGATTTCGGTATTCAGTGATAAGGCTTCCACAGCTTTCACCTTCGCTCTGCATCGTTATCTCGGAGAACGCCTTATGATGTGACCTATGCGACGTGTTTTGAAGCGCAGATCTATATGCGGCTTCTGGCTAGTTCAGGTTGATTCTATTGCATGGTACACTATCTCAGCGCACATGGGTCAATTAATGATAGCGCTTGCAACTAATATTCGCGTACCTAGTCATTTTAATTGTTGTTTTTTTGCTGGTGATATGACATAATGGAAATTTTTCCGTTGGTGAATTATTGCCAAATTTTGCTACGTGCTCTTGTATTTCTGTAATAACTCCTGTAAAGTTCGACCATAAATTTCTGCAGTTTATAAATAAATCGCACACTTTAAGAAATACTCGGAAGTGTCATCATTAAAATAAACCTTAAATTTGAAGTCCAGGCAGTTTAATTGCGCGATACCTACTTATAGCACGCCCGGTTAGTCCTTGTTTCTTAAGTTATTCGACCTTAGCGTTCTCAACACTGCTAGTGATTTTTCTCTACCCATAGTTCACCAAATTTACAAACAAATTACAGTTAAATAAATAAACTCACTCAAAAAACGTCATAAATAGTTTAAACGGGTCAATCTTCTAGGAACACACATGAAAAATGAAGATACCGACGATGTACAGGTAGATACCTATTCAGTTGAGGCAAAAAAAGAACTGCATTTTTCCATACGAAATGCTTTGCAAGAGAGCCAGAGCAAAAATCACGGTGTCATTTTTAAATAATTCTTTCTCATTTCTCTTGGCAACATCACAGACAAACAGTTAGCAACATGAAATAGCTTTGAAAAAGCTTGTACCTATTCAGTTGGAAGGGAGCTTATTTAACGAATTCAAAATAGCGAAATTTTCTATACAAAATTACCCATTGTGACCTGAAAAATATTTTTTGTGAAGTTTAAAAATTGTTATTAGTAAGGGCTATATGGAATTCATATAAACGCACATGCTAAACCCGGTAACTGCTTTTCCAAAATTAACACAAAGCCTATTGCGAAGATCAACTATCAATCGGATCAATTGATAGTTGATCTTCGCAATAGGGGTGAAAGCGCATTCATTGGTATAAATATTAAAAGATTGAGTGAAGCTGTCATGGCTGTCAATGAATTGACTATCATTGGTAGAGATTTGAAAACATTGATGACAGTTCAATCAGGGAATATTGTTTGGCTATTAGGCACATTCAAAACTCTTGTCCACTAGATGTGTCTTGTCTAGCTTTCCGCTAAGCCTTAATAGTTTATGGATCGGTAATGTCACTTCTACTAGGTCAGCCATAAAAGCGAAACGTCAACTTTTAGTACGCAGTAAAAATTTTAAAATTTATTGCGTCGTCTGACAGTCTGTATAAAAAATGTTTGTCTCGACTTTAAATTTACGACAGCTCACAATTGGAAAATTTGCAAGGAAAAATAGCTATTTTGAATAACTAAAATTTAAAGTCTAAACTAAAATTGTTAATTGGTAAAGCCTAGTATCCTGCTCGCGGTAAATTTCAGCGTTTCTAGTCTCCACTTCGTTTCTCCACACCGAAGATAAATGTTAAACATGATGTAGATGGGACAAAAACCATTTATGTTCATGACAGATGTTAGTAAACGTATTACTATAAATATACGCGTATATAATTTTAATTCTAGAATTTCGGACTTCAAAGACATCGCAATATTTGAATATCTCCAAAACAATGGATACAAGAAAAGTGGAAGTAGATATTGCTGCAGCAGCTGAAACTCTCCTTCGTGAAGTTAAAGTATGAATGGGAATTTTACTTATTTAGCAATATTTGAACAAAACACTACTCTAGCCATTACAAACCAGCTTTGTTAGTCTACAAGTTTTTTGATATTTGAACGAAAAATATAGCCCATATGTGGACGGATGGGCTTCACAAAACACTCTTTTGTTTTTGTGACGGCGTTCAGTGGACTAAATTCTCATTTTCTGCTTACGTTTTAGTATTTTTCAAGTAGAAGACGACACTCTCCTTCGTGTCGCAATGCGATTTGTCCTCCAAGTTACATATTTCTCCACAAGCCCCACAAACCTTTTTTTTTTTTTGTCTTTGTTTTTCGTTCTCTTTCATTTATCACGCAAATATTTCCTCCAAAAAGTCCGAAGTAAGCACTACAAAAAATTGCATCAGTTTTTTATGTCAAAATTTATTTATATTTATTTAGCGAGCTAAATGAGTGGAGACTTGTCATCGGCCCATCTATATGAAGTTAAGAATTAAGCGTGCGAACGTGATACTGATTTGCTAAACTGCCTCGCTAAATTTTATCTTTGTAGACATTTTTGTATGGGAGATAAAATTTAGCGCGAACAGCATACTAGGCTTAAAACCCAATGCCAATACGCCACCTCCTGTCAGACTAAACACACAGTACGCCGTATCAAAAACCAATTTCAGTCTCGACTTTAAATTTACGAAAGCTCACAATTGCAAAATTTGTATTTAATAACTGTGAACTACTTAAATTTAAAGTCGAAACTAACATTTATTGGTAAGGCCCAGAGTGTCTTAAACGTCAAAAAGATTTTGTATGCAACGGACGTGTGACGGATTTTAAGAGACTGTCTGTCGATGATACGTTTACTTTGTCTGAATTCAACTTCTATGGCCTAAGCTAAGATTACAAGTGTCTTTTTTCGTGGCAACTTTGAAATGCTGACGTTACAAAAGTTCGCTCTTTTTATCGTCACTCGTGTGTCTCTCGTGAGAGTCTGCTGCGACAGCCAGTATTACCAGACACCAGACGCTTGAAAGGCGATCACACGTAGTGACACATTTAGGACAAGTGACTACGTCATAATGACGCCGGCATGTCAAAATTTACCAAGAAAAATTACACTTGTAATCTTAGCTTAAGAGTGAATCAAGCACATTTTATCATAAAGAAAAAAACTAAATTGTTTTTTATTTTATACTGGGGAACGAAAAATCCCAAACGAAAGTGACACAGAAGAACAAACGAACGAATTCCCTCCACCTTACTGCAGTACTATTCCCTATTCATAGGCGATGTCGATAATTAAAAAAAAAATCCTCCACTTAATTCCTTGCGAATTTTTGACACTTTCATTACTACATTTGAGTAACTGATATTTTATAAGCTGCCTTTCCTTAGCATTAAAAAAAATCCAAGAAATAAGTAAAAAGTAAAAAAACTGTGAGAATTCTACACAAATAATTTTCTGCTGTCTGTTCGCAACACTTCGCTTTGGATTTGGAGACCACTGAAAATGTAAGCGGGGCAAACTGCTCAGAACATTGTCAACGAGCTTTGTTAACGTTTTTTTATTGTATTCTTCTTAGAACAACAATTGGGACGTTCAAATATCTAGTTTAGTCAGTCCACTTGTGTCATAAAACTTTAGAACAGTGTTAGTTACTTTAGATGGCCTAATTTGCTGCTGACCGAGTTCTGTCTCATGGACATAATATGAACAGCTTTTTCAGATGACATTTATGAAGGGGTAGCCAACAAATATTAATTTTTTTAATCCAACGAATTCTACTGTCAACAGTTGTTAGCTAACGGTGCACTGAAGCAGTTAAGCATTATAAGGATTATTTAAAAATATAAAACGACGGAAAGTAGTTTTTGTTTTTAAAATGTCATCTTTTTCTACGCTTATATTGATTTTTGATTGACGTCGACAAAACTCAAAGCCAATGAAATTTATATGAGTTTGTTTGCTGGGAAAAAAAAACGCAGTCAGATTGCACAACCTCACCATTAGTATAAGGATTTTGTGCTCACCGATGAAGCAGAATCTGTTACAGCCCGACAGCCGGTATCGTGTCCATTGACAGAAGGGATGCCATTGATGGCATTTAAATGAATGTCATTTCCAAATAAAGATAGAAGGCAAATTTCTTAATTGTACGTAACAATTTATTCAAAGGCTTAACTTAACAACTAGTACATTCGTACGTCCAAGTCCAGTTTTCAGTATTCTATTTCGTTCAGCTTAGAACTCTTCGTCGAAATATCCGTAATGCTCGTACTTGAATGGATAGTATTTGTCCAACTTGTCCACATGGTAGATCTTGACAATCTTGTAGAACATGTTGGGCACAAAGAATTCGGAGTAGTCCACGATTTTCCTGTCGAAAGGATACCCGAATGGCATATTATCGATATGGCGAACTCCGGATCCAATGCCGGACAAGTAGTATGGATCGTATGTGGAATATTGCTCGAAATCGGCGGTGAATGGACTGATCACGAAGAACATTGCCATTGGCATACCCTTAACCCAACCATGTGGCAAGACCAAACGGTCTGGGAACAGGGAATGCGACTGCGAGATGTTGGGATGGAATTCGTATTTACCTTCGATGGACATTTCAAGGTAGTTGTACAACTCGGAGTAGGTATAAGGATCGCTAGCAGTCCAGGTGAAGTCCTTTGAGCTGCGCTTAATCACATTCTCTCCGGCAACCAGCTCGTAGGCAAACTCGTCGAATTCCATGTAGTTTTCAGGGTATTTATACATGGTCAACTTTTGACCATATTCATCGAAGAGAGGACCGATAAAGCCGCGAACGACAACCTTCTGGGGCTTATCAGCCTCCACCTTGGCGGTGTAGGTGAACTCTTTGTGATTCAGACGCTGTTGACGGAACAGGAAGCTCTTATCCCAAACCATCTTGCCCTCGTGGAAGACAATCTTATCGTTCTGCAGGGTGGTCACATCGATGTCAACCAAGTCGAAGTAGGTCATTAGTTTGCTCACCTCAACGTCCTCAAATTTGACGCCAGGAAGAAGCAATTCTTCCTTTGTGTACGGTTTTTTCTTGTATAGGAATTGATAGTACTTGTTGGCAGCGAGCTTAAACAAGCTGAATGTCACGGGGTCACGGAGCATTGTTTCGTAATTGGCCAAGACATGAGGATCAATTGTGAAATCGCGGTATTCCTGACCACTGAGGTATTTGCTAGCCAGCGCAAACCAGTAGCCGAAGAAAAGTTTGTCCAAATGGTCAATGTTGAAGTTGCCTTGTAGCAGATCTCCAATGTATTGTATAGACTCTGGTTTTGTTAGGTCAACGGTTGAGCCATCCTTCATTGCAAACTTACCGGTGGTTATCACGTCTTCGATTTTGCGTTCGATGCTGATGATCTTGTTCAAAATGCCAGAGTTGTGATTTGGATCCATTTCCCAGTAGTTCTTTCGGGCGGTGAAGCCAATTCCGTTGTAGGCAACCAGTTGCGAGTCGTATCCAGTGTCGACAACTCCGTACCAAGACAACGCATCGAATCCGCCAAGTCCTTGAGACAAGCGCTCCATGTAGTAGCGAGCCAAAATCTGGTTAACGTTGTAGATCCACAATTCGTTACGACGATCTTTGTACATGTTGAACATCTTGCCTGGCAAGTACATTGGGTAGTCGAAGTTCAAGTAGTACCAGTAGGCATTAAGGCCCACATCCTCGGTAAAGTAGCTCAGCTTCGAGTCCTCGTTGAAAATGCCATAGTCACGGGTGTAGTCAACTGGCAGCCAGAACATCTTGAGTTTGCTGTAAATCGAAGCCCACAGAGGATCGGACGATTTCAGGTTTCCGCTTTGCATCGACTTGGACTCCACCTGCCACCCGTCATCGAGACCCATAAGTTTCCACCACTGCCACACCTTCCAGTCCTTCAGATAGAAGCGCTTTCCGAAGGTAGCATCCGGGTACTCCTGGTCGTAGATGGTCTTCAGTTCCTTCTCGAGCATGATCTGCTTGTTCCATGTGTCCCAGTCGAACTTCTCAGCCGCCAAGATGTATTTGCTGCCGAAGAAGAATTGAGGGAATATTTCGTAGATCTGTGGCAAGATGATGCCCTGCAAATGCGGGCAGTGGATGGTGGCCAATGTCAGTGCGTAAACGAACATTCCTTCGTTGACGTGCAAACGGGCCCAGGCGACATTATGCACAAATGTTTCCCAGTCCTTGGCGTAGTAGAAGTATTCAAAGAGACTGTAACCCTGACTCAAATGCTCCGGATACATGCTACTGAAGAATTCTCCTTTTGGCACGAGGCCTATATTCTTGAACAAGTTCTCGAATTGGACCATTTGTCCGGTGAATTCCTGTGAATGAAGAGAAGTTAGAAATTTTTGTTGTTAATTAAAGTGTAAACTAGCAACAGGAATAACCTGCTCATCTTACCGTGTACATGCTCTTGTCGGTGATTAGTTTTCCTCCAAGTTTGATATATTCTTCATAGAGCAGATCGTCGCTAACGCGATACAAAATGTCGAAGATGAACTGCTGCTTCTCCATCTGCGCCTTGGAAGCTGCGATTGTTCAAAAGAATCGTCGTCAGCAAGGACATATCTTTGTATTGACTTGAAAGTTTCTTCTTACCAACTGTATAATCCTCGGGAATGCTGGCTGACTGCACGGCCACTATGGCCATACAGGCAGTGATCAGGATGGCTAACTTCATTAGTGCTGCGGGTTTGGATGTACCAGATGCTTGACTCCAACGACAAGACTACTTAGATTTGCTCCGGAGCATTGGCTACTTATAGGCTGGCGAGTGTGCAGATAAGTTGCACTATTGCTACTATCGGCGTATGCTTATCAATCTTTTAATGCTGCATGTGACCTTCGATTAATTTTCGGCCACAAAAACAAATGGTCTATGTAAAGATTCGCGGGTTGCATACTATCTCATCGCGTCACCTTTCTCTTGTACATATTTACCGCATGTGGTAGAAAAGCGCAATTATGATTCACTACTGCAAAAGCTGATAAGCATAGTCACTTTTAGCCTATGGTCGCTTTTGCTTTGAGTGATTTGTTTCGTGTTTGTACCGAGGTGCACGAAATGTGCTGTCGTTTATTTCTTTCATACCTTTCAATTTGTGTTGCAGGTCTGGAAAATGGCGGTTTGTAAAATACCTGTATTGCCTATCGCTACATGATTTACTTACATTTATGTATACTAGTTTCGCTTGTGGTCGAAAATCGATCCTTCATAAGCAAGTAATCCCGAAAAGAAACGTATATACCTATTACAATTTTCGATAATTATGTTTTTTTTTTATATAAGCGAAAAAGCGACATCTAGATATAAAAAAAAGACTCCCCTTTGAAAATAGTTTCACATGATTAATATTTTAGTGACGAATAAAATGCAAAAAATTATGTTGAAAAATTTTCGTTTCCATATAGTAACATCATTGAAACCAAGAGTCGCATCGTCAACACATCGCAGATATAATGCCCCTGAGTTAAATTTAAGTACACAACTGCTTCCTTCGAAAATAAGTTCTAATCTAACAGCCCGATTCTGGCAAACCTCACAGATACCTCACAAGTCACAAGACCCTCACAAGGTGAGGTGAAATTGATTTTGTGAGGTTTTCGTATTCTGACAGCACGCACTCACAACTTGTGAGGCTCACAAAAACAATCGGAATTATGATCTCCTTTTGAGCAGGTCACAACTCAGAAGTCGCAAATTTGTCGGGGTCATATTCTGGTGAAAAATATAAATATAATGGAAATAGATAGATTCAGATGAAAATTCAAGTGACTATATGAGAGAAGCAAAAGGAGTCCGCCAAGCCCAAGCCTACGTAAACTCCCTGCAAGACCAAGTCGAACATATTTAAATAAAATAAAAGCATGATGTTATATTTTGTATTTTATTATTAGGTATATATTATTATGTATATACTGTTAAAAGATAACAAAACAATAGGTTTATGACTTGTTTGAAAAAAGGGCCATTGAATCTGCCAAAGACTTAATGGCCGGCTCCAAGTGTTCGTAAGGCCTCAGCCATTTTTTCTTGAGTGTCCTGATTTTCTTTTTGAATTTTTATATCCCTTTCTTCTCTCGCTTTCATAATGTGTAAAATTTGGTAGACCGTAGTTAATGCTTCCAATGTCCTAACGTCTAAAATATATTCAAATTATACTCATTAGATACTTTTCTTACTGATAACGCTTACTTCCTTCCACTTTTTAGATGATCTTGTTGGACCATGCATTGAATTCAATGCGTTGCCAATTGTGCCCACAAAATGTTCATCCTTTTTGTTGAATCGTTTTTATTGGACTGTATCCCCGGGTGGTTTCGTAAAAATAATACAAAATATTCCAGTTATCCAGTTGCTCACTAGTAGTTCTTTGATGTGGCCGATTGCTTTACTTCTAAAATGAAATATACCCCGTTTTTATTCCCATAATGCTGAAAAATATACCTTACCTTCCATTACGTTTCAATAATATTTGCGCATTGACGCAAAAACAAACAAAATTATTTTATGAATTTTTAAATTCTGACATAACAGTCAAGTTCGAAAACTCACCTTTCTGAGGTGATTTTTTGTGAGTTTTTTTTGTGAGCATTATCGCCGAATACGAAAAATGTTATCGAATCACAACAAACCTCACAAGGAATCAACCTCACAACAGCTTGTGACTTGTGAGGCCTCACACGGCAGAATCGGGCTGTAAGATGATATAATATTTGAATACGTTGTATATAGCAATATGGCGGCGACAAATTGAGCGTCACCAAAATGGGTGCAATTAACTGATAAGCCATTTGCATGTGGGTTTCTAAACTTCATTTTACCAGTCTTAATGGCGACTATACCCAAGACTTTTTATTTGTGGACATTCAACTCATTGCATAACAAATACTAAAAAAGTGTAAGGAAACTTATTAATAATAATGATGGTGTAAAAATTGAATATCGGTTTTCTAAAATTGAGGCCCTCTTACAGGTTGCAGAGAAAGACATTCGGAAATTAGCTTGAACAGAAGAGTCAAGTGATTTGCATGGGCTTGCTATGCTAACTACTGAAGATCCGAGAGAAATAACCCCAAATTGAGAATAACTCTTTTCAATGAAATTCATTGGAGTACTTTTCCAATAGTGGTAGACACCATGTGAGATTTTTTTGTCTGTTTTTACATTTTATTGTTTTATAAAAACAATTTATTTCAATTACAGGTTACATTGGCACTCCTATTATTTCGTCCCACATAGCGCAAACTTTGTTTCTAACAAGACAACACACATTTAAAACTGTCATTTTGACAGTGTGTGTGTGTGTGTGTTCAAGACAATTCTTTAAAAATATCCCTATAAAAGTACTTTCTACTTTTCTGTCCGTCGCAGGTCGCACCCGTTGACAGTAGTTGGCACAGCGTGAGAGGAAACCTGTTCATTGGTGGAGTGCAAATATTGAGATGAGAGAAACTGTCATCGGCTGTCACCAGCTCTGATATCGTGGTATTTTTTTTACCTTTTGCCTTTCAGAAAAAAATTATATACTATTTGTTTTTTTTTTTTTTTGTACTTTTAAAAGAATTTTTTTTCATAAACAAATAGAGGGAACTTGAATTCGATGCAAAGGGAAAAGAAACCACGCTTCGTGGGAAAAATAAACAGAGAATGCTAAAAACACTGACTGACAGTAGGGTATTTGATGAAAACATGTATTTTCCAAAATGGTTAATAACTAATTTCATTAATCAACATATAAATTGTAAACGTATTTAAGAGTAGTAGATATGTTTAGTGAACGCTATCAGTCTCTTTGGCTCGAGTATATATATTCTTTTTGTAAATATTAAAAAAAAAACGAAGTAGCTGCGGCTAACTTCACTATTATTAAGTTGTGCGAAAATAAGAACAGCTCGACACTGAGCGACCATATTGTTTTATTTAAATAAAAAATAAATTACATAATAAAGAAATAAACTGAGAAATATTCATTCGTGGAGGTAAAATAAGAAGTTTTTGATCCTACAATTATTATTGTATCTGTTTTCGTTTGTTGTATCTGGCGATTATTTCGTCGGCGAATGTCTAAGGAAATAAACAAAGTAAATATAAAATAAAATAAATAAAAGACTGACAATCGGAGACTGTACCTACACATCCTAACAGAAACATGATTACCCTCCGACTGCAAAATAGTTGTTATGTATACCTACTTGAATGTGTCTTCTTCATATCTATTTAGCTCCTTTTTTTTTGTACAGTCAGTTGGGTTTTTTAAATTTTAAACAAAATTAAATTCTTTTTATTTTTATCCTTTTAGTCTAAGACACTCCGGGGAAGAATACGAATCTAGTGACTCCTCACTCTTTAAAATCGGTCAAGCCGTTTAGGCAACATAGCGTCACGTAGGAACGTACATGGGATACACGCGAAACACATAACCCTGTGTCCAGTCGGGTGACGAAAGAAAATTATTCATAAAACAAAAAAACCCGACTGACTGTAAAAAAGTTTTAAAAAGATTAAAACAAGACACTTTCACTCTATTAAAAATTATTGCGTACATTCAGGCGGAATTTACTGTACTCTACTTTGCTGAGCAGCTATTCTTAGATAAAAAAAAAACTCTCAGGTATACTTTATTTTATCGGAGCAGTACTAAAGGGGTTATGGAAAAAGGTCCACTTTGGCTGAAATTTCGAGTCAGTGTACACGTTATTTAGAGGTGTTTGTAAGAATTGCTAAAAGTGAAAGATGGTAGCTCGGTAAACCTGAAACCAGTTGCAGCTGCTCTGATTCGGATAGAAATGGCCGCAAACTCCCATATCATATATATTGCAATATGCGTGTGGTCTACTAATAGACTGCTGAGCACAGGTCTTCTCTTATTCAGAACCCGTCGATAAGCTTTGTACTACTGTACCGGATCATCTGTCGAATCTCTTATCGCCGTCAATGCTGTATATGACCTTCAATTGTTCAATTGTTTTTCAAAATATTATAGCTATGTGAGTTTGTACAGGTTTCGCTCTATCTTACTTTGTCACCTTTCAGTTTATTTAATATACACAGATTAGCAGAAGCATTTTTAACAACAATTCTGAGCGCTGGACTTGAAGTCCACCTTTGAAATTCTCTGATAATGGGTATATGTATGAGCACACGGGAACGGAGCAATTTTAGTTGGTGCTTTCGGAGATGTAGTTATTTTATAAGTTTTTTTTTAGTTTGTTTATTTTTTAAGTTTTGCAATACAAAACTAACGGATTGATTTAAGACTTTCACTTTTTAGGTCATTTTTGGCAACACTCTATATCCAAAACAGAAAAATTATTCCGATTTGGTTAGAAGTCGGGAGAAGTGCAAATGCTAGGTATGTCCTTGTATCTGCTTTTGACTAAGGCCAATATATTCCTCGATACTACCTAATAATCATTTTTAGAGTTCAGGCTAAGTTTTTCGAACTCACAATGGCGAAATTCTAAATACAGAAATGCATATTGTGAGCTATAAAATAATTAGAGTTAAGGTAAAAATTGATTATTATAGTATAGCCCATTGTTTTCTTGTACCCAGGCTAAGTTAAGTGAGGCTATACAAAAGTGCTGACGGGACAAGAACATTTTGCACCTTCTGCTTATCGATAAGGTTATAGTTTATCTACAAAACCGCCATTTTCCATAGAACTCTGCAACACAAATTGAAAGGCATGAAAGAAATAAACGACAGCACATTTCGTGCACCTCGGTACAAACACGAAACAAATCACTCAAAGCAAAAGCCACCATAGGCCAAAAGTGACTATGCTTATCAGCTTTTGCAGTAGTGAATCATAATTGCGCTTTTCTACCACATGCGGTAAATATGTACAAGAGAAAGGTGACGCGATGAGATAGTATGCAACCCGCGAATCTTTACATAGACCATTTGTTTTTGTGGCCGAAAATTAATCGAAGGTCACATGCAGCATTAAAAGATTGATAAGCATACGCCGATAGTAGCAATAGTGCAACTTATCTGCACACTCGCCAGCCTATAAGTAGCCAATGCTCCGGAGCAAATCTAAGTAGTCTTGTCGTTGGAGTCAAGCATCTGGTACATCCAAACCCGCAGCACTAATGAAGTTAGCCATCCTGATCACTGCCTGTATGGCCATAGTGGCCGTGCAGTCAGCCAGCATTCCCGAGGATTATACAGTTGGTAAGAAGAAACTTTCAAGTCAATACAAAGATATGTCCTTGCTGACGACGATTCTTTTGAACAATCGCAGCTTCCAAGGCGCAGATGGAGAAGCAGCAGTTCATCTTCGACATTTTGTATCGCGTTAGCGACGATCTGCTCTATGAAGAATATATCAAACTTGGAGGAAAACTAATCACCGACAAGAGCATGTACACGGTAAGATGAGCAGGTTATTCCTGTTGCTAGTTTACACTTTAATTAACAACAAAAATTTCTAACTTCTCTTCATTCACAGGAATTCACCGGACAAATGGTCCAATTCGAGAACTTGTTCAAGAATATAGGCCTCGTGCCAAAAGGAGAATTCTTCAGTAGCATGTATCCGGAGCATTTGAGTCAGGGTTACAGTCTCTTTGAATACTTCTACTACGCCAAGGACTGGGAAACATTTGTGCATAATGTCGCCTGGGCCCGTTTGCACGTCAACGAAGGAATGTTCGTTTACGCACTGACATTGGCCACCATCCACTGCCCGCATTTGCAGGGCATCATCTTGCCACAGATCTACGAAATATTCCCTCAATTCTTCTTCGGCAGCAAATACATCTTGGCGGCTGAGAAGTTCGACTGGGACACATGGAACAAGCAGATCATGCTCGAGAAGGAACTGAAGACCATCTACGACCAGGAGTACCCGGATGCTACCTTCGGAAAGCGCTTCTATCTGAAGGACTGGAAGGTGTGGCAGTGGTGGAAACTTATGGGTCTCGATGACGGGTGGCAGGTGGAGTCCAAGTCGATGCAAAGCGGAAACCTGAAATCGTCCGATCCTCTGTGGGCTTCGATTTACAGCAAACTCAAGATGTTCTGGCTGCCAGTTGACTACACCCGTGACTATGGCATTTTCAACGAGGACTCGAAGCTGAGCTACTTTACCGAGGATGTGGGCCTTAATGCCTACTGGTACTACTTGAACTTCGACTACCCAATGTACTTGCCAGGCAAGATGTTCAACATGTACAAAGATCGTCGTAACGAATTGTGGATCTACAACGTTAACCAGATTTTGGCTCGCTACTACATGGAGCGCTTGTCTCAAGGACTTGGCGGATTCGATGCGTTGTCTTGGTACGGAGTTGTCGACACTGGATACGACTCGCAACTGGTTGCCTACAACGGAATTGGCTTCACCGCCCGAAAGAACTACTGGGAAATGGATCCAAATCACAACTCTGGCATTTTGAACAAGATCATCAGCATCGAACGCAAAATCGAAGACGTGATAACCACCGGTAAGTTTGCAATGAAGGATGGCTCAACCGTTGACCTAACAAAACCAGAGTCTATACAATACATTGGAGATCTGCTACAAGGCAACTTCAACATTGACCATTTGGACAAACTTTTCTTCGGCTACTGGTTTGCGCTGGCTAGCAAATACCTCAGTGGTCAGGAATACCGCGATTTCACAATTGATCCTCATGTCTTGGCCAATTACGAAACAATGCTCCGTGACCCCGTGACATTCAGCTTGTTTAAGCTCGCTGCCAACAAGTACTATCAATTCCTATACAAGAAAAAACCGTACACAAAGGAAGAATTGCTTCTTCCTGGCGTCAAATTTGAGGACGTTGAGGTGAGCAAACTAATGACCTACTTCGACTTGGTTGACATCGATGTGACCACCCTGCAGAACGATAAGATTGTCTTCCACGAGGGCAAGATGGTTTGGGATAAGAGCTTCCTGTTCCGTCAACAGCGTCTGAACCACAAAGAGTTCACCTACACCGCCAAGGTGGAGGCTGACAAGCCCCAGAAGGTTGTCGTTCGCGGCTTTATCGGTCCTCTCTTCGATGAATATGGTCAAAAGTTGAACATATATAAATACCCTGAAAACTTAATGGAGTTCGACGAGTTTGCCTATGAGCTGGTTGCCGGAGAGAATGTGATTAAGCGCAGCTCAAAGGACTTCACCTGGACTGCTAGCGATCCTTATACCTACTCCGAGTTGTACAACTACCTTGAAATGTCCATCGAAGGTAAATACGAATTCCATCCCAACATCTCGCAGTCGCATTCCCTGTTCCCAGACCGTTTGGTCTTGCCACATGGTTGGGTTAAGGGTATGCCAATGGCAATGTTCTTCGTGATCAGTCCATTCACCGCCGATTTCGAGCAATATTCCACATACGATCCATACTACTTGTCCGGCATTGGATCCGGAGTTCGCCATATCGACAATATGCCATTCGGGTATCCTTTCGACAGGAAAATCGTAGACTACTCCGAGTTCATTGTGCCCAACATGTTCTACAAGATTGTCAAGATCTACCATGTGGACAAGTTGGACAAATACTATCCATTCAAGTACGAGCATTACGGATATTTCGACGAAGAGTTCTAAGCTGAACGAAATAGAATACTGAAAACTGTACTCGGACGTACGAATGTACTATAGTTGTTAAGTTAAGCCTTTGAATAAATTGTTACGTACAATTAAGAAAGTTTTGTTTTGAAAGTTAAGCTGTTGGGCACATTGCTGTCCGATCCTTGCCCTGTCGTTGGTCGTAAGTAATACCCGTCGTCTTCTTGATTGATGCTGTATATTGTTTTAGTGTACCTAGTAAAAGTTTTAGTAAAGTAAAATCTTCATCGCGCAATCGTTCCAACGTTCCGTTTCTACATATGTGTTCTGATGTGTCTGAGTTAAAGACGAAACACGAATTCGATGTATAACAGTTCAGGTTCTGCTCTGAACTTAAAAAGAAACACGCCTATTGACGTCTACCTATTGCGTGCATGTGTCCATCCATGACATTGTTGCTGTCGATAACGATTTGCAAAAGGAGATTTACCTATAACAAAATTTCGAAGCATACACCAAAATATACCACTTTATTAGAAATGATTGCATACCTGCAGGCTGATTCAGAACAAGCCACTCTGAATTATTGTTTTATTGACTATTTCCTTATACATTTATTTACTTTACTGGGATAGATGTAAATTGCAAAATTGGAACAACAATTTCTAAGAAATATCATTGTTCTGAAGTCAGATACAGGAAACACGAATTATTATTGAATGCAACCTACCTACCTATATCATTTTTGCAACACATTTATCGTTCGGCAAAAATACCCAAACACCAATATGAAGACCAAAAATGAGCATTTCCTTTTTTGTAATACTTATTCTTATTAAATTGTTTTGAAGACCGCATAGCTGCATACCGACTTGGACAGTCTGTTTCCGTATTCATGCATATTTCGTGAAATGATTTTACTGCTGAGATGGGAGAGTTTGTTCACAAACTCTATGAAAACGGACTTGACTCATTTGCAATTATTTATTGAAGTAGGCATTTTTTTTATTAATACCTCAGGAGCCTAAACATAGCCAAACTTTAAAGTGAATTGCCCTAATAAGGACAATTCAAAAAAATTACAATTTTAAGGAGCCATTGAGAAACGAAAAACTTCGAGTACCTATCCAAATCGGAGATAAATAGCCAGTGCTGGTAACACTTGCGTAGCAGCTAGAAAATTATGAAACTCCCCACAAATTGTTCTCTGCTTCCTTTTCGCAGACGTTTCACTGTCCATTTGGAGACCACCGGAAAGTTTCGTTCCGGAACAGATGCGTACTAGACTTAAGCTAAGATTAGACTGTATGCCAATTATGCATATGTATGCCAACAGGCAAATGACCAGATTAGCTGTCAAATGACCAAAATGCCAGGATTATCAAAACTGTATATTAGACTATATGACCAAAATTACCAATATGGTCATATTTGACTCGCTGGTCATTTAAGGCATTTGTTATTTTTTCATTTCATATTTGTTATTTTTCCAGAAAAAAGAGAACGAAAATGAAAATAAATCACAATCCCACGAACTCAAACACCGATGACAACAAAATAATTCTTGTTCCATCAAAAATGCCAGCAATGCCTCAAGGGAATTTCAATAAAGAGCATATGGGCGTATAGGCATTATGCTGGCATTCGTGCTTATTGTCCGATTACACTATATGCTATTTTGGCATTTTTATCTGTCAAAATCGGCGTGGTCATATGTGTCATTTAGGTCATTAGAGCATATGAAATATGCCCATTACATTGTATGACCATATTTTGACAGGAGAACTGTCGAAAAATGGCATTTTATGACCACTTGGCATACCGTCTAATCTTACCTTTAGGCCCCAGTTATAGCCATACGTAAAATGCAACCGAAAAAGTTGGAACAGTATGAAAATGATTTTTTTTTCTTCGTTTAGGCGGTCATAGCGAAAAATCTGTCAGAAAAATGTTTCCCTACGAACAAAATTACAACAAACCAATCCCCACTGATTGGATTCCATCAGCAAAAAAAAAAAACTACTGACAGATGGAACAGTAAATAAATAAAATATTTCAGTGGAATGATTCGGTTTTCTTTTGTGGAATTGACTGAGAAGTTGATCGAAAAAAGTTTTTCGTACGGAAAAATGAATAAATTATTTTTCTAGAAAATTTAAAGTAAAATTTAAATCATTTGCATATTTTTTGTTGATAATCTAACTTTATAATATAATTCATAAGCAGCATTTTAAGACCAAGAACGAGTTCAACCTTTGAGTTTAAGTGGTCAAAAAAAGCAAAAGAAATTACGTATTGCTATAACTATAGGGCCTTACGAAAAGAAAGCAAAAAGAAAATGGCGGCGGTAATACGAACGTTAATTTATTGATGGCGGACGTAAGTTGAGTGTATTGATTGACCGGATTAGAAGCGTTCAAAAACAAAATTAAAACTTAAACTGAAGTCGAGAAACCGGAGAAAAGTTTTTTGGCTTACGTAGCAAATTATATTCGATTTGAAAGGTCATTGTGTAGTTACAATCTGAGTCAATCGAAAGAGACATCGAACTGGAATTTATGTAATAGAAGAGGGCACACATAATGCACTTGAAAAAAGTACTATGATGTTTTTAGATGTTTAAAAAATAGGGATGTACACCGAGTAATAAATAAAGGTTATGATGAACATTCCTGATGACTCTCTCCGTTGGTCCGAATCGAATATCACGAATTCGAAAGGCAATGCTGGTATACCTCTAAAAACGATGGGAGGGACACAATTTTAGGAACTCGTCGGATGTTGCATTACTGTTCCTAATCTGGTAATCGTAATTAGCTCATAGAGGACCTTGGTAGGTTGGAATTAAGCGTGCTTTAATGTGGATCGGAGGAAGGCTCGCTGTAAGATTTTCAAAAACCAATCCAATTCACTTCGAACGACATCACAAAATGGGTCCGAAAGAGCGGTAGGGTAGAATCCTCACGCGGTTTAACTTTTAAAGTTTCACTCTTCAAATTATGAACTCAACACATACAAAAATGCAATTTTATTATAGATTGCCACATTAACAAGGAGAATCTTTGAAAGCCATATGTTCGACAGCCAGACGTGACCACAAGACACAAGTACATCTATCACCTTAATGGATAAGTATATAAGCCCAGGCGCGACTGTGCTCAGAAATTATAGTCAAACGTTCCAAAGTGCTCGTACTTATGGTCGAGGTACTTCTCGAGCTTGTCGACATGATAGATCTTGATGTCCTTCCAGAACATGTTCGGTACTAGGAACTCGTTGGCATGGTCGATTTTCCTATCAAACGGATAGCCGAATGGCATTTGATCGTAGTGACGATCGCCCGATCCGATTCCGCACAAGTAGGTGTGATCATAGCTCGCCGGTTGCTCTTTTTCAACGTATGGACTGATCATGACGAACAGCTTCATTGGCATACCCCTGACCCAGCCACGGGGCAAGAGCAAACGCGACGGGAATCCGCAATGTGGTTCGGAGATATCCAAAGGAAGGTCGCTTTTGCCTTCGTGTGCCATCATCACCAGTTTGTACAGCTCGGAGTAGGTGGTGCGATCCTTGGTCGTCCACGTGTAGTCTTTCGAGTTGCGTTTGATTGTGTTATCGCCGGCGACCAGGTCGTAGACGAACTCATCGATTTCGAGGATTTTATAGCGATTACTCTTCAGATTGATCAACTGGTCGTATTCGTCCATGTATGGAGCCAGGAATATGCGCACGAGGGCCTTCTGATCTGTCGCCGAGTTGACCTTGATTTTCAGCTCGTAGGGCTTGTGGTTTAGACGCATTTGACGAGCCAGTAGAACCTTATCCCAAACAAATTTTCCATCTTCGAAGACCATTTCATCGTTCAGCAGAGTGGTGACATCAAAGTCCATCAAGTCAAAGTAGGTCATCATTTTGTCGACCTGAACATCGGTGATGGTGACTCCCTTGTACAGCAGATCCTCGTGTTTGTATGACTCCAGCATGTGGTTATAGTTGTGCAGTTTTTCGAACATTATCTTCATCAGTTGGTAGAAGAGCGGATCACGCAGCATGGTCTCATAGTTGGCGAAAATGCTTGGCATCACAGTCATGTCTTGGTACCCATGCCCGGTGAGGTAGACACTGGACAGAGTTAGCAAGTAGCCTAAGAATACCCGATCAATTATGTCCACGTTGCCTTGCATCATATTGCCAATGATCTCAACTGCCTCCGGCGTCCGCAGATCGATGATGACTCCCGCTTTTGTTGTGAACCTACCCAATGCAATGGCATCGTCAATTCTGCGATCGATGCTCATGATCTTGTTCAACAGTTCGATGTTTTCGAAGGACTGCACTTGCCAGTAGTTCTTGCGCATTGTGAATGGAATGTCATTGTAGGCAATAAGCTCGGGATCATAGCCCTCCCTGACGGTGCCGTGCCATGAGAGCTCAGGAATCTCACCCAGTCCGTGGGACAGGCGCTCCATGTAGTAGCGAGCCAGCATCTGTTGTACATTGAAGATCCACCATTCACCGCGACGGTCCTTGATCAAGTCGAACTCTTTGCTTCCCAGAATTTTGGCGTAGTCCATGTTCAGGTAGTACCAGTAGGCGTTCCAGCCCAGGTCCTCTGTGAAGTAGCTCAGTTTTGTTTCCTCGTTGAAGATCTCCACATCACGGGTGTAGTCCACGGGCATCCATGCCATCTTCAGGTCGCTCCACAGAGCGGTCCATTTCGAGTCGTTCTTCAACTTGTCAACGTCATCGCGGAGCATGCACTTGTCTTCCTTGTGCCACTCCTCATCGAGACCCATGAGCTTCCACCACTGCCACGTTTTCCAGTCCTTCATGAACCAGTTCTTGCCGTGGATATTCTTGAAGTGCTTCTTCTCGTATATGCTCGCCCATTTCTTCTCGTTCATGATCTGCTTGTTCCACTGGTCCCAGTCGAATTTCTCCGCCTGCATGATCAGTTTGCTATTGAAGAACATCTGTGGGAAGATTTCATAGATCTGCGGGAGAATAATGCCGGTCATGTCATCGCGATGAATGACCGCCAGTGTCAGGGCGTGGACGAACATTCCCTGATTGAGGTTAATTCGCGCCCAGATGACGTTGTCGACAAACGTGTCCCAGTCCTTGGCGCGGTAGAAGAAGTTGAACAGGCCGCATGCTTGGTTGATGTGGTACTCGTTGACGACACTGAAGAAGTCCTTCTGTTCCAGAAGTAATCCCAACTTGTAAGATTCGTAGAACTTGATCATCACGTCGTTGTAGGTCTGTAAGGAAAAAGTTTAGATCCTGCTCTCTCAACCCAGAGGCATGTGCCAACTTACCGTATAATGACTTTCGTCGACGATCAACTTTTCACCGCGATGGATCCATTCGTCGAATTGCAGAGGGTCGCCGACACGAAACAAAACTTCCAATAAGAACTTTTCCTTCTCCAGGAACGCCTTGTCAGCTGTTAAAGTGGTTTACATTGAAATAGAACCTTTGATTGGTTTCATCTTTTCAGTTAACACTCACCGAGTTTGACATCTTTTGCGTGTACAGCCGCCATGGCCATACAGGCCAGAACGACGACGGCCAGTTTCATTATGCTGTTGCAGCGGATCAGATGCTTGGGTGGAAATTCTAAAGAATACTGCCTTGGTGCAGCAGAAGCAAGGCAATTTATACCCTTGCTGCGGTGGCACCTGCCTATCAACATTGGTCGTTGCATTCGGCTCAGATAAGGTTAGTCATCAGTCTTGGTACAGCAACGCCTTTCTGTTATCATGGTGTGAACTTGTAATGCCAATCTCGAGACCTCCGGGCTGCTCTAAAAATATAAAAATGTTTTCTTTTGTGCTACATATAGTGGACCTAGACGTGCATGTTTAAAAAGATAACCCGTCGGGTCATCCAAGATATGGTCACCATTGTCAGGCTCCATCATGCAGCATGTACAGTGCATTGTTAGGATAGCTGCACACTGCCGGTGAGTTTGTGCTGATCGAGCCAGATGGAATGCTTCAAAAAGTCCAATTGTCTCCATAACAATGCGCAACGTACTAACACGTGTTTTATACATCATTTTGAAAAACAGTTCTTAAGGATGGCGCAAGATCTTGAGGTTAACGTGCGATCTCATAAAATGCATGGAAATATACGTCATAAATGATCCGAAGACGATTAAAAAACATCCCAAACAAAATTTCAAGCAAACGAGACGCGCCACAAAAAAACACTTCAAAACAATTCGAAAACACCTTGAAACTGCCGAAGAAGGAAATCAAAAACGCCGAAAAGACACCCCAAAACAGAGCCCTAGATACGCTGTTAAAAGTCTCAGAAATGCCGCGGCAAAATTTGAAAAAAACGAGGCCGCAAATAGATAAACGTACCTTAAAAAGTCCCACAATTACAAATAAAAACGATCAGAAAAACGTCCTGAAAACGATCCGGTAGCAACAAACGCCAAACAAAAAAAAAAAAACATTAGATAACGCCCGCAAAAAAAAAACACCTCAAGAAAACCAAGAGAATTCTTGAAAACGCTTGAAGAAAAGCCCAAAAAAATGACCAGAAAGACTAAGGAACGCCATGCAAAACGATCAGAAAAAGCATCGAAAACTTCCAAGGAAAGCGATGAAAAACCTTGAAGAAATACCAAAAAAAGTGAACACAAAAATGACTAAAGAACGCCTTAAAAAACGACCAGAAAAAGCCTCGAAAACTCCCAAGAAAAGCGATAAAAAACCTTGAAGAAATGCCAAAAAAAAATGAAAAATGACTAAAAAACGCCTTAAAAAAGTCTTAAAAACCTCCTGAAAAAGCTTGAGGAAATGCAAAAAAAGTGATCACAAAAATGTCTAAAGAACGCGATGAAAAACGACCAGAAAACGCCTCAAAATCTCCCAAGAAAAGTTCTGAAAAAGCTTGAAGAAATGCCAAAAAAAAGTGAACAGAAAAATTACTAAAGAACGCCATGAAAAACGACCAGAAAAAGCCTCGAAAACCTCCAAGGAAAGCGATGAAAAATCTTGAAGAAATACCAAAAAAAGTGAACACAAAAATGACTAAAGAACGCCTTAAAAAACGACCAGAAAAAGCCTCGAAAACCCCCAAGAAAAGCGATGAAAAACCTTGAAGAAATGCCAAAAAAATGACTAAAAAACGCCATGAAAAAAGTCTCAAAAACCTCCAACAAAAGTCCTGAAAAAGCTTGAGGAAATGCAAAAAAAGTGATCACAAAAATGTCTAAAGAACGCCATGAAAAACGACCAGAAAACGTCTCAAAAACTCCCAAGAAAAGTTCTGAAAAAGCTTGAAGAAATGCCAAAAAAAAGTGAACAGAAAAATTACTAAAGAACGCCATGAAAAACGACCACAAAAAGCCCCAAAAAGCTTGAAGAAATGAAAAAAAAAAAAAAAAACGATAAGCAAAATTCCTTAGAAAACGCACCAAAACCCGACCAGAAAAAGCTATTCAAAAACCCATGAAACCCCCTCAAAACCACCTGAAAATCCCCCTAAAAAACTACTCAAAAATAGCCCAAAATGCGCTTTAAAAAGCCCATCAAAATTCGAAAAAAAATACCCTTAAAACGTTCCAAATAATGCTCCAAAAGCCCATTTTAATAACCGCCCTACATACGCCTTCTTAGAAACCACCAAAAACCGCCGAAAACACATTTCCATTTAGGAAACACCTCAACTTTTGACAGATTTAACGGGGATTGCCTATCAAAGAGCAGAGTACCATCTGTCAAACAGTTCAAACAGACACTTTCGTAAAAACATAGCTGATAAGCGGCACCCAGTGAAATCACACATAGCTTATGTTGCGTCTTTGAGTCTGATTCATGCTAGTGATCGCAACCTTGAGCATAGTCAGACAGCCTGTCTGACTACTTGCTTATCAATTCCGTTCGTCTATGCGGGTCATATATGTAGTTGGGTCAAGGAAATTCGGCTATAGAATGTCACCAGTCTGTTTTCAAAGTCGCACCTGATTGTTTAGGGAGTGAGCACTTCGAGTTGCGGACTAAAATCCGTCTTGACGCAAAGTGTTACACAACTCAGAGTTATGCTCGTCTTTTTAATATTTAAAATTGATAAGTAACAGCACACTCGTACAATAAACCAGAAGGTGGCCAATTTAAATAGATTGGAACCTGTGCCAAGCCAGCAATGAAGGTCACATCTATGCAGAAGCAACATTGATAAGGGGAGTCTGCGATGCTGATCCAAATATAGTCTAACCTTATCGCCCTCTCCGAAATATTCAAAACAAAAACAGGTATGCTCGCCGGAATATAAGTAGCCCATGCTGCCAAACAAACGATAGCATTTGGTGGAGATAGTCATAGTCTACCGCCAACATGAAGTTGAGCATCCTGATCGCAGCCTGTCTGGCCATAGTGGCCGTGCAGTCAGCAGACGTTGCCATTGGTGAGTATATACCTAGAGCAGTGGAAAACGAAAATGTCGCCGTACTTATAAAGCTTTCCTCGAACAGTTGCCGACGAGTCTTTCCTAGAGAGGCAGGGCTTCATCTTTGATGTTCTCCTGCGGGTAGACAAAGAGTTTGTGTTTGAAAAATGGATAAAGCTTGGTGCAAAGCTCATCACCGATAAGACCTCCTACACGGTAAGCAACCTCGCCACTGATGCCTGTTACACGGCCCAAACATAAACATGCCTCTCTGTCCTCAGAAATACAACGAGTTTATGGACACGTTCCACAAAATGTACACAGTGCAGGGAATCGTCCCTCGAGGCAATTTCTTTAGCCCCTTGCAGAAGAGTCACACCTTCCAGACGTTTGGCCTTTTCAGCACCTTCTACTACTCCAAGGACTGGGACACATTCATGCGCAATGTGGTCTGGGCCCGTTTGAATGCGAACGAGGGAATGTTCGTGCACGCTCTGACATTGGCTGTCATCCACCGCGAAGACATGTGGGGCATCATTCTGCCGCAGATCTACGAAATTTTTCCCCGGATGTTCTTCGCCAGCAAGTACATCGCGTCGGCTGAGAAGTTCGACTGGGATACATGGAACAGACAGATCATGCTCGAGAAGGAGCTGAAGAGCATTTAATACCAGGAGAAATCGGCTCCGATCTTTGGAAAGCTCTTCTATTTCAAAGACTGGAAGCTGTGACAATGGTTGAAACTAATGGGCCTGGAATATGGCTGGCAGCTGGAGGACAAATCCGTGCTCAACGACAACTATGAGGTCCTTAAAACGACCGATCCCTTGTGGACTTCCATTTTCAGCAAGCTGAAGATGGTGTGGCTGCCAGTTGACTACACCCGGGACATGGGTATTTTCAATGACGAATCCAAAATGAGCTACTTCACCGAGGATGTCAGGTTGAACGCCTACTGGTACTATCTGAATATGGACTACTCGTTCATGCTGACTTTTAAGGATTTCCACTTGGACAAGGATCGTCGTGGCGAATTCTGGATCTTTAACGTGCAACAGATGTTGGCCCGCTACTACATGGAACGTCTGTCCCAAGGACTAGGCTCAGTTGAGACGCTTTCATGGTACGGAGCTATCAAGAGCGGATACGATTCCCATCTGGTCTCGAACACCGGCAACGGTTACACCTTCAGAAAGAACTACTATCAGTTGGAGTCGTACGAGAACGTCGGCATTTTCAACAAGATCGTAAACATCGAACGCAGAATTGACGATGCCATTGCATCTGGCACATTTGTGATGAATGACGGCTCCGTTGTCGACCTGAGGCTGCCACAATCGATTGATTTTGTCGGTAAGGTTATGCAAGGCAGTATCGATTTTGCGGACAGATACTTCGTGGGCTTTTGGTTCCTGTTATCGGCGAAATTCTTGAACGGCCAAGGATACAACGACTTCATCGTTAATCCCAGTGTGCTGATGAACTTCGAAACGATGTTGCGTGATCCACTGTCTTACCGCTTGTTCAAGATCATCGTCAGCAAGTTCTATCAATTTAAGAACCATCTTGGACCGTACACCCGAGCGGAGCTACTTATGCCCGATGTCAAGATCGTCAGTGTTGACACTAGCAAACTGATGACTTACTTCGAATTGGCTGACTTTGATGTGACGACTCTGCACAGCGACAAGCTGGTGTTCGACAATGACAAGCTGGTGTGGGATAAGTCGCTGCTTTTCCGACAGAGTCGTCTCGCGTCGAAGGAGCTCAATTTCACCATAACCGTTACATCTAAGAAGACACAGCCAGTTGTCGTGAGTGCCTTCCTCGGTCCTGAGTTCGATGAGTTTGGCCGGAAGTTGGGGCTGAGCGATAACCGCGAAAACTTCGTGCAACTCGATAAATTCATCTTCAATTTGGCAGAGGGCGAGAATTTGATTAATCGCAGCTCGAAAGACTTCGCCTGGACATCGGGTGATCCGCACTCCTACTCGGAGTTGTACAACTATCTCCAGGCGACCCATCATGGCGGTGATTATCAGTTCTATAAGAATATTACAAAGTCACACTCCCTGTTCCCAAGCAGCCTTGTCTTGCCACACGGCTGGGTGGAGGGTATGCGTATGGGCCTGTTCTTCATGATCAGTCCATACACTGCCGAATACGAACAGTATGCCACATACGACTCGGCCTACTTGTCCGGCATTGGCTCTGGAGTTCGTTTCCTTGACAATATGCCTTTTGGATATCCTTTGGACAGGAGAATCGACAACCCTCTGCAGTTCTATGTGCCCAACACGTTCTACAAGTCTGTCAAGGTCTACCACTTGGAGAAGTATGACAAATACTATCCCATGAAGTACGAGCATTACGGATCTTTTGACCCCTAGTACTAAGCCGACGATATTGCGACTTTCGCTTATCTGTTTAGACTCGCGAGATCAATTCTATAAACATGTGAATAAATTTTTGTTTTTCATAATATTTTCTGTGTGTTTTTCGATATTCACGGTATTCATCTCATGTTCCACATCATTTACGAAATCATGGTGGAGGAATATTTTTGGAAGAGTCGTTTTTAAACTGGCGCAACAGCTTGGGCTTAACGTGATAAAGCTCACAAGGAAACCACTCTGGTTAGGTGGAGTCTTCCCCGTCTTTCTCCAGTTCAAACATCAGTCATAGTTCCATCTGAATGTGGCAGACGCCTGACTGGGTCGAGGTGTAGAGTTCGTTGGAAAATTTCCTTCTCAACGCAAAATGGTCGGAAAATCTATTAAAAAATGCGATTAAATCGACCAGTGATATCTATATCAGTCTTTCCAAAAGGCAGATGAAAAATACTTCAAAAACGCCCTGCAAAGACACCAAAGCACCAAAATGCAAAAAAAAAAACAAAAAAACAACCGAAATGCACCACGACAAACGACAACAAAAATTAAATAAAAACCGCTAAAAAAGGAATGAAAAACACCCAAATAAACACACTGAAATAAAGAGCCTACGAGAAAACCTTGAAGAACGCCTTAAAAGTTCCTAAGTAGCGCTATAAAATGACCCAAAACGATTCACAAGCACCCAACTCAATTGCAACGAAATACGATTTAAAAACGCACTAAAAATTCTCTAAAAGCCCGAAAATTGATCCAAAAACGCCCCTACAAAGCATTTAAAAAACGACCCGAAAACATCAAAATCACTTCGAAAAACAACCCGAAAAATCATTGAAAAATGCAACGAAAAACGGTTTAAAATAACAACTTGAACAATGCCCCAAACAACGCCCAAAAATAACGCACCCACACTTTCACCATGAGCGGGTATGGGCAATTGGCATCAAACACAAACTTACTGCGACCAGACAAAAAGAACAAGCGAAGGGGTTTTGTTTCTTTTTTCCCCTGAACTTTAAACTGTCAAATTTAAACGAGCATTCGGCCATTTATTTTTAACAGTCTTGGAATTCTAGACTTTTAAAAAAATAGCTTTGCGTTATGTGGTATTCGGTTGGGCACTCCCTGATCATTCTTTTTCTCAGATTTGCTTCCGATTTACCAATACAAGTGCGTTTGAATTTGACAACTGGTAGAGTTTATTTTAACGTTTTCGTGAAGTTTTTCTACTGTTATTTATGTATAATTATTTAGAAATCATTTGGGACGCAAGTTTGGAATGTTTTAATACAAAATTTCCAAATTCGCCATTTTATTTTCCTATCGATGTTCTGTCAATTTATGTGGTATTCGATTGGGCGCTCTCAGAGCAATTTTTTTCCTCTCAGAGCACTTTTTATGTTCTTTTGGTTTCAGATTTCAGAGCACTTTTGCGAATCTAGATATTTTCTTCCGATTTACCAAAACAAGTGCGTTTGAGTTTGACAACTGGTCGAGTATATTTGCGATTTCGTGAAGTTTTTCTACTGCAAAGAAACGCATTGCATCGGGTGAATCTATTTGTTGTAAATTATTTATGTATAAATATTTAGAAATCATTTGGGATGGAAACTTTCGAATGTTTTAATGCAAAATTTAACCGGTGAATAAAAAACGCTCAACAGTGTCAGAGGCTACACATATTCGAATCGCAACAAATGGGAATATCAGCACAAAAAAGAGCAAGTGACGTTTTTATGTTCGATTAGCCGCACGAAATCTGAAATCTGAAATCTGAAATCTGAGAGCGAATCTAAAGAAGCCCAATCGAATACCACATTAGAATCCGTGTGATATGCAAAAACATACAAAAAATAAAAAATCAATGCTGCCAACCGCTGCCAACCCTGGGGATATGTGATAGAGTTCGGGAATACCACATTTTAACAAAACGGAATGCTATTGGTTAGTTATTAATTATTTTTAAAAGGCGAATGATAAACTTTGTTTGGTTAATACATAAAACTATCTAAATCAGATGTTTCATTATACTAGAAACATATTAGGACAAACATGGTTGTGTATTTTCCGCTTTTGAATAATATTAACTTCGATTTCATGAGTAAGTTTTTTTTAAATAACTGAAGAAAAGCGGAAGTTGTTAATTTTTGTGACGTTGACGTTGAGTGTTTGTGATCCGGAATTTTTGAAGTTTCGTGACATTTGTCAGTATGAAAACGAGGACTGTCTCTGACGAGGACATTCCATAAAAATATGGCCTGTAGGTTGTGGGCAAGGTAACGGGAAATCGGCTGAAGTTGGTGGACTCATTATTGTCTCTGATAAAAAGTGCTCTGAGAGCACCCAATCGAATACCACATAAGTTTCGCCTTTTCACCATAACACCAAGCAACTCACAGACTATAGCAGAAAATAAATTATCTTCTAAAACAAGGATAAAGGACTCTTCTTTTTTTTTAATTGTACGTAACAATTTATTGATTGCAAGGATTTGGGCGGTTCAACAATAAAGCCCGCACCATTCGTAAAATAAAGCACAACACACTTAAAATTAGTCAAAATATCAAGAGCAGGTTACATCACACATTCCAAAGTCTGTGTTTCCAGTTGAGGTCCTAGTAGCTGTAGTCGAAGGTTCCGTAGTGTTCATACCTCTTGGGGTAGTACTTTTCGTACTTCTCCGTGTGGAAGATCTTGACGTTCTTGACGTACATGTTGGGCACAAAGAAATTGCGAGCGTTGTAGATCTTCCTGTCGAATGGATAACCGAACGGAAGGTTGTCAACGTATTGCGCTCCATAACCTACACCGTAGGTATGCTCATAGCTGGAGTACTGCTCGTAGTCGCCGTTGAATGGAGAAATGACAAAGAACAACTTCACTGGCATACCTTTGACCCAACCGTGGGGCAAGATCAACCTATCGGGGAATCCGCTGTGAGATTGAGTGATTTTCAAGGGGTACGCATATTCGCCCTCGTAGGCCAGCATGACAGACTTGTACAGCTCGGTGTAGGTGGTGAAATCGTTGATGGTGTAGTCAAAGTTCTTCGAGCTGCGTTCAAAAATGTTCTGCCCAACAACTAGTTTGGTGACGAATTCGTCGAGTTCGAAGAAGTTATCAACCTCCTCGAAAATATCAATCTTCTGGCCGTATTCGTCGAAGTCTGGAGCGAGGAAGGTGCGCACAACAACAGCTTGCTCCTTCGTAGCGCTCACTGTGAACTTGAATTGGAAAGGCTTGTGGTTGAGGCGCAATTGACGTGCTAACAGCGTCTTGTCCCAAACGAACTTTCCGTCATTGAACACCATCTTTCCGTTATAAAGAGTAGTGACATCCGTGTCCATAAAATCGAAGAACGTCTTTAGCGGGCTAACTTCGACATCTTCGAACTTCACACCCGGTACGATAAGTTCCTCCTGAGTGTATGGTTTGAGGTGGTATTTGAATTTTTTGTACACGTTAACCGTAGTCTGGAACAGATTGTAGGTGACCGGATCACGCAACATAGTCTCGTAGTTGAAGAGCACATTTGGCTGAACTATGAAGTCGTCTCTGTCTCCACCACCGACGAAGACAGTGGACAGAATGTACCAGTAGCCCAAGAAGTTCTTGTCCAAAGCATCGATATTGCCATGCAACAAGCTGCCAATGTACTCAATCGATTCCGGTTTAGTGAAGTCGATCACAACGCCATCCTTTGTCACGTATTTGCCCGAGTCAATGATGTCAAGGATCCTGCGTTCAATGTTCAGAATCTTGTTGACAGCTTCGACATTCTGGTACGACTCCAACTGGTAGTAGTTCTTTCTGTAGGTGTAGCCGTTGCCATTGTATGTGATCAGTTGTGGATCGTAGCCGGACTTTACAATGCCGTAGAATGATAACTCATCGACTTCGCCTATGCCATGCGAGAGACGTTCCATGTAGTAGCGGGCCAACAATTGTTGCACGTTGTAGATCCACCACTCGCCACGATGATCCTTATTCGAATAGAATTCCTTGCCCAACACTGGTGCGTAGTCCATGTTCAGGTAGTACCAGTACGAGTTCCAGCCAATATCTTCGGTGAAGTAGCTGAGCTCGGATTCTTTGTTGAATATGTCAATATCGCGAGTGTAGTCAACTGGGTACCAGACGGCCTTGACACCGGTCCACAGGTCCTTGTATTTAGGGTTCTGCTTGATGAGATCGAAGTTGTCACGGAACAAGGTCTTCTCCTCCAAGTGCCAGTCTTCTTCCAGACCCATTAGTTTCCACCACTGCCACAACTTCCAGTCTTTCAGATAGACGGTTTTACCGTACAGTTCGTGCGGGTACTCGTGATGGTACACAGTTTTCAATTCCTTTTCCAGCAAGATCTGCTTATTGTATACGTCGTAGTCGAATTTCTCAGCCTGCAGGATGAATTTGCTGTCAAAGAAATACTGTGGGAAGATCTCATAGATTGGAGGCAGAATCAAGCCCTTCATGTCTGGGCGATGGATCACCGCTAGGGTCAAGGCGTAAACGAACATGCCTTCGTTGATATGCAAACGGGCCCACGCGACGTTGTTCACAAATGTTTCCCAGTCCTTGGCGTAGTAGAAGTATTTGAACAGTCCCCATCCCCCGGCGATGTGTTTGCTGTGAGTAGCACTGAAGAATTCTCCCTTGGGGAGGAGTCCGCCAATCGTATAAGTGTCGTAGAAATACTTCATGTACTCATCGAATGTCTGAAAAGGCGAAAAGAATTTTGATTTTATTGACTGCAGTGCACTCCTGGGAGTGTGTTCAGCAACTCACCGTGTATTTGGATTTATCGACAATAAGACTTCCACTATGTTTGAGCCATTCCTCGAACTGGGGTGGATCTCCGATGCGATAGACTATCTCAAAGAGGAACTTCTGCTTCTCTACGAAGGCCTTGTCAACTGGGAAGGGAGTTCTTCAGCATTTAGAAGAATTTCGTTATTATTAAAATAAAAAAAAAAAACTTACCGACAGGGGCGTCCTTATACACACCAGCGGCGCTAATGGCACCAATTGCCAAGCAGGCCAAGACTGCGACAGTCAATTTCATTGTTGTATCTATTCTTGCGTCAGGTTCTGCTGCCCAAGTTAGTTAATGTTCGATGCCGAGTGCCAATGTCAACTGCTTGGACCGCGGATCGGTGCGCTTTTTATACACGACCGTCGCACCTAGTTGTGGAGGTGATAAGGAATTGTTGCAGACAACAGATTACATTTCGGATGGAAAGAAACACCACCCGTATGTTATCGGGCTTGACCTATCTATTTTTCTAGCTCATCTTCTTTTGTCATTTTTCAATTTATGCTGTTATTGCTGTTCTGCATGCCATGGCAACGCAAAGCGATGCGATTAGTTATGGCTCACAAGACCCGATTTGGAGCTTATCTTGTGACGAGTTGGCCTTGGCAGATGCAAGGTTATACTTTTTCCACTAAATTACCAATTTTGCTTGGGTAAACTGAAATGAATGTCGCACGAGCGCTGCGGCATAGAATTGATTTCATTTAGGGGGACCATTGAATTCAAGGACAAACAACTCAGCGGAGTTGGTACACATTGATCGCGGTATCAAATACATAAGCTCGAGCTAAATTTTTGCTACCATACAAAATTCTCTCCAAAATTTAGCTGAGCTAAGTTTTAGCGAACCCATTTAGCTCAGTGGTACACTGGCTCGAGCTAAATAATCAAAATTTCGTTTCAGAATGTACTTCATGTATCTGTCAAAATTTAGCGTGTCCATTTAATGGGACGGTACATTTTCTCAAGCTCAATTTTGACAGCTCTTTATGTTCTGTTGTTTTGTTGCAATTTTTTATTGCGGAGAATGGGAGCAGTAAAGCAAGGATGTGTTTTTTTTTTTAATAAATACCTCGACGAAGAGTACGTCGGAAATGGTTGAAATCAGAGAGTGTTGAATTTTCGAAGTAAATTATTTTGAAAGAACAGCTGTTTTCAATGACACTTATCCGCGGCGAGCTTTATGACAAAATTTAGCTAGGACTTTAGCTGATGTTTGGAGAGAAAAGTTGGAGGCCAGATGCAGGGCAGGATACGAAAAGTGCTTCCCCCACAAGTCCACAAGTGGCGACATTATTGAACCTTTGGAAACAAATTCTAGGAGCCCAACCGAAAAAACCCATAAACAAGCCTCTATTTTTTATTTTTCATTTTATCAAGGAGTACCTAAAACCCCGAGGCTTCAACACCATATTATCTGGACCAGTAACCCGGAAAATTTGACCCAGAATCGGGCCCTAAGGACACGATTCACGAGATTTCTCCCCAAATTGAGATAAAAAAGCAAAACAGAGATATCTAACTAGCACTTAATCAAACGCTTGCATAATATCACACTGACTCGGAGGAGGTGACATTAGTTGTTGTAATTTACTTCCGCTGAGATAGGATGTTTGTTTTAAGTCCTACAACAAAAACAAACAAAAATGGACCAATCTTCAGAACTTGATATTTCTGTCGATTTAGCGGTTGGAATCTTTATTTTTGCATGGACCGAAGTGGAAAAAACCGGGGCGTTCAATAAAAATACAAAAAATAAAAAAAATAAAAAAACTCCGGTGAAAAAAACTGTCGTGTCCACCAGGAAAATGGTGGAGTCCCTGGCGAATCGGGGTCCTGGCTTAAATATGCCGAGCACCGCTGTACAAAAAATTATCGTATTGCTATATCAACCTCTCCAACAAGGAAACTTCTAAAAGTCTATAAAATGACAGCCATAGCCCGTGTCAAAGTCACAATCCTCTAATTTGTTTACAAACTTTTCAAATTCTTCGCAGATTTTAGAACCCAAATGCCAATAACTTATCATGAATAGCTTAAATATTCCCACAGATTTTGGACCAGATTCTGGAGGTAGAGTAAAGGTAATTATGTCCAGTTAAATTTGTTTCTTTATATATATTGTAAATCTGTTTTGCAGGGCCTAACAATTGTAAAAGCAATTGTCTACGGTAACATTGCCCGGTCGTTCGGAAAAAAACGAGAAGAAGATGGTCATACGCATCAGTGGAAGGTCTACGTGAAACCATATCTCAATGAGGACATGTCCGTCTATGTGAAGAAAGTACATTTTAAACTTCACGAAAGCTATGCCAACCCCAATCGAATTGTCACCAAACCACCGTACGAAGTCACTGAAACCGGCTGGGGAGAGTTCGAAGTGGTAATTAAAATCTACTTTCACGATCCAACCGAACGTCCCGTCACTTGTTATCATATACTCAAGCTTTTCCAATCGCCGATAGTGGACGGAGAAATTTCGTCGTCAACAATTGACAGCAAGAAAGGTCTGGTTTCGGAACAATACGAAGAGATTGTGTTTCAGGAGCCAACACAATTAATGCAGCATTATCTGACGAATGTGACGCCTATAACAAATGGCCCTTACGTACATGATACTGATTGTAAGTGCAATATTGATTGTCGATAGTTTTGTTTACTAAAACTTTCTGTTTGTTGCCGTTTTTAGTTGAGAATAAAAAGGTGAAGACCTTGGACAATATTTTGGATGTAAAGGCACGAGTGAAGTCTGAGATTGCCCAGCTAAAAGATAAACTTAAACTAGCCCGAGAAACAATTGGGAGGTTCAAAGTGGAACTGGCTAAAGTGCAAAAGACACCAATCACATAAAAAAAAAGAGGGGACACGATTTTCAAATTCAAGTTTATATACCTAGTAACATTTGTTTTTAAATAAAAATGCACATGAGAAAGAAAAGTCTCTTAATCCTCAATCTCCTGCAGTAGAAATTTGAAGTAGGTCGGATGACGATCCGTTGTCAACACTTTCCACAGGCAGATCAGAAACGTTCTATTTTTTAGAGCCCCCCAGGTTTTAAACGTGGCTATAGTAGAAATAACGTTTACCTAAAAATAAAAGCAAATGGCGCACTATTACTTCCTCTTCAAGGTCAGAATGCTTTCCCGAGGACTTTGATGAATCTCCTACTTTTCTTCCCTTCAAATTCGAAATGACGTCAACATCTACCACGTACAAATTTATAGGTTTCTCAGATGAATACTCGTCTCGTCTACGATTGAAATACTTCGCGGAACTAACTAATCTTATATTGAAATGCGAATAAATTTTATTTATTGGAATCCCCATTTGCTGCGATTTAAGGGTTAAACCGATATATTGCTGTTAATTCTAGCATGTTTTTCATTATAAGAACGATGCGAAACGGTACTTTTTTCATTCTAAAAAGTTCAAGAAAAAATTTTGCATGTAATTTGCTCTCGAATTACCAGATTTCATCGATTGAATCTATTACATTTTAAGATTTTGTTACATTCAGGCTAGGATTCGAAAATATTACACTTTTCTAATAAAATCACTTTATTTACACTTTCTGATTATTCACTTATTAAGTACCAAAACAGTATCACTTAAAGCAATTCTTCGACCACTCAAACCAATCACTTAATTCACTATATTACTTTACACCTTATTACCAATACAACCGATTACTATTTCGAAGTTACCCTTAAAAATCAACTGTGGCTCCCTCTTCTCAAACATGCCCTTTTATGTCCGCTCTGCCACCTATAGGAATTTTCTAGTGCATTCCAATTATTCCGTCTGGTTCTACAGTTAGCTATAGAGAGAGAGAGAGAGTGAGTGCGGTTCTAGAATAAACTAGAAAGTTGTAGAAGCGTGGTGAGTTACACAAAAAAGAAAGATTCGAGTTTCCAATTGGAATTGGAAGTGGAACTTGTTTGGTGAATAATGAGTTGCCATTTCACCATTTTGGGTTCGACGCTACATTCCACACCACAATATTCTTAAGACTTACAACAATCAAATCAAAACCAATATAATAATCAAGCGTCATCTTCATTAGGTCTGTTCCTTTACTGTTAAAGCTTACGCATTTTTACTCAGTGCCGTTCCTTAACTCGAAAATATCGTAAAAGATCACGTCCTCGAGAGAGCAAGATATAACCCCTCCACTGAGAATCTTACGAACGAGAATTTTACTCAACAATTTCTTGGTGTAAGAAATGGAAAAGATCTCAATTCCTCGAAATTATCAGACATTCTAACGACTTTTCGTACCCCTTTTTTTAATATTTGAATAATGTACCTGCGTTTTTTATAGATTACTACAAAAGGGTCCCCTTACTTTTTTGTATGTGTGTCTCTCTCCTTGAGAGAATTGAACCAACTACTCCCATTTTGACAGTCTTTTCCATTCTTACTACAAAAGTAAAGGAACATTGAACATACCTACTAATTCAATACAATTAATTGACGGCCCAAGTTTATCAAAAATGCACAATTGGCATGAACAAAATGGGTGCATTTTAAAAATATTACATTTTCTTTCACATTTGACATTTAATATAAAACCAAATAGATACTGTTAACGACAATCTACTAATTACTACAAAAGAACAGGTCCACAAATGAATCGAATTCAAGTGAAATAGATAATGGAAATACTTAAAAAGCTTACTTAACAAAAACAAACAAACAACCCGTCAAAATGTTCATCTGAAATTCTTTCAAAAAATATCAAGCTATCGCATGAATGATCATTTGCATTTCAATGATTGAATAGTCAAAGACGGTTATTCGCAACGCGAACTTGTGCGCGCATAACACATATAATCTTCCAGTGATCAGCATTACGAGATTATGATGTATTCATTTTCAATTTTCAATTAGTTTCCTACGTTTCTTTTACTGTTGGTAGATCAGTTTAATTCATTTCAGTTCGCGTTGACATTTAAAGAGAGCTGCACGCTTTTTTTTTAATTCTATAAATTTAAAACACGAGTACCGTCCGGTTGGGTACCTACACACTTTTTGTTTATTACATTATTTGCTAGATAATTTAAATACAGTTAGGTGATAAAAACGCATAGATAAGACGGGCAAAAAGACAGAAATTTACTTTTGAAGATCTTGTACAAAATAGCTTTAAGCGTGTGTGAAATTAATTGTGTCTTACATAATATTGCACAAACGGGAAAGTGCAAAATTGTGCATACAAATACGCCAGTGGCATTTGCGCCTATACGCACAGTTTCAAATACTTTTTGTATTTATTTACAAACTAAAAATAGTAAATACCTACCAGCTGACACATTGACGTATTTTATGTCGTTTTCCATTGGGACAACACATTTTTTTTTCAGATCTCAGATTTTACGCGGCTCATGGAACATGCAATGATATTGGTCTGCTTATGGAAATGTTGAACATGTATTAGTGCGTTATTTGGCATCAATATCAGATGTTTGAATTGAATTCGTTTTTGGGAAAAAAAATCACAAGTAGATGTCGACCTGAAAAATGTTTCCCCTGTTGTGGGTACAAATGGAGTATTTTCGGTGATTCGTAGTCTTCAGATGACAAAATTGTATCCTTGGCTATTTATGTACCTTCGTTATTTTGGTTTTGACGATACTTTGCGCATTTGTCTTTGAAAGCAAACTTCTTAAAGTGACGTAAAACAGCAGATTCGAAAAGATAACTAACTTTTCTAATAAAATCACTTTTATTACATTTTTATGGTTAAGTATATTGGTAAATATTGTGGCAGTCTGTGTAGGTAAATCTGACAAAATATCGAGTGATCCGAATCGAAAAACAAAATTGATTTTTCTGAACATGAAAAGTGATTTAGATCAAAGATCAAAATGATTGACTTTTGGTCCCAATGGAAAACGACATAAGTTCTGCGAGCGCACAGCTGAGTCGAATTGTTTATAAACCTTACGCAGAATACCTTTGGAAGAACGATGGACTATTTTTTGGGAGGCGCGGCCGCCATGTGTGCTGGAGTCATTAGCAATCCTTTAGATGTAAGTACCTGTTATAAGGATTTTATTACATTTTTTTTTAGTTGTCATAATTCGCTGCTAAGGTCTAGCAATTTAGAGCAATCACTTTTCGTACCTAGTGTAGGCATTATTTTTGCGTGGGTGGATGACGTCTTATTCTCACGTTTTTTTACACTTTCTTTAACATTTACCTATGTATATTTTATTGTAGCAATAAACATTTTTGACAGCCTCACTTAGATGATTGTGGTGAATAATGATGACAGATAATACATTTTAGGTCCTCCGCACACTAATGTACTAGAATACTCGGTGGTTTACACATTTTATTTTGAGTTGGTGCAACGAACAAGTTTTATTTTCGTCTTCGGCTATATAGGTAATTATGCATTTCAATGTGCAACTAGTCGTGAACCGTGAGTTAACACGCAGACTGTGTGGTGAAACTATATTTAAAAACTCAAAATAGAATCGTTTGAAAACACTGCAATTCCATGCAAATATCACCTCTTTTCACTTTGTCCACTTAATAATAACGTCGCCTGAGTTGCCAATGGAATTCTGCTCGTCGTTGTATTATTTGAAACCATTTTGCTTTCCCGCGATGAACATTTCATAGTTAGAATTGGCAACGGGTTCATTTTGTGGAGCGTTATGTGGGAGACAGACTGCTGGTATTGGCCGGGTTCCACTGCCCGCTAGACGTCTAGCAGAAAATATCCCAGATGAAGGAACGCTCGCGCTAGAACAATAGCGGCAGCGGCAAAGTCCCCACTACTATTAAAGAAATAATACCAATATTATAAAAATAATATCTGAATTGCTATTGTATTTACATTAATACCAATTTTAGCACAATTACACTTGCTCGGCTTCGTATTTACTTTTATTTTGTAAACGTTTGAACGATTTCCTGAAAGGTCGTTGTTTTTTTTTTCAATGCAGCGGGTAGTTTTGCGCTAGATAGAGAAATTTCCCTGAAAGGGATATTTCACAAAAAGTGCTAGACGTCTAGCACTTTCGGTGAAATGTCTATTTTTTTTATATGGAGTTTGACATGCCGCTAGTCATCTAGCGGGCAGTGGAACGCGGCCATTGATACTATGGCATGAATAGCATGGTATAACGAATACCAGTACCCCTGACACACAGAGTTTCTTAGTATAGACTGACAGTAGTATACTTTGAAATTTTGGTTGTCGGGAAAATAAGTATTTTTAATTATGAATAAGGAAAATTTAATTTTGAACTATTTTATAAATTCTCGAAAGCTGAAAGTAATAGAATAGTAATAGAATAGAATAGAATAGAAAGCTCACGACTACGAATTGAAGCATCAAAAAGTAAGAGAATTTCGATTTTTATAAAGGCATGTGGATGAACAGGGAGAGACGATTTCGTAATGCTTGGTCCGTGGTCGCCGTTTACGCGTTTTTCTAAAATGTAAACATTTTTTTCTTTTATTTGGAGCTGTCTTTAAATTGGGAACCAGTTTGCAATTTTCAAAAACTGTTGATTCCTGTTTACAGAAAATAGCAAACCGGGTATACGCTGTCAAAAAAGCTACGGACACTTCCCATTAGAGAGAAACTGGCGCTGCAATCAATAAGAGCGTCGTTTACCACGAACATTTTGTGGATTTTAATACTAGCTATGAAATGCAGTATACCAGCTATTAATATAATATGGAGTTGATACACATAGAACATAGTAATGCAATATCATAGTATCAATACCTCTGATCAATACCAGCAGTCTGTCTCCGGAAATACTCACATCACGCGTCATACCTTATTCTAACCAGAGACAATAATTCTAACTGTATAAAGAGCGATCAGTATGTAACTTTAGGCGTTTTTCTTTTTTAGTTCAGAGCTGAGCACTGAACTGAGCTCGAGCTATATGAGCGCGCTCTGAACCGAGCGTGCTCAGATCGTTCTGATGATTTTCTGTTTTTCCTGTTTTTTTTTTCTCTCAAATATGACTGGAAGTGTGAATGTATATGTGTAATCAGCATTTTACTCAGCCTGCTCAGTCAATTAATTCTGAGCTCATAGAGCGCGCTCTGATCATGCTCTGAACGAAAAAAGAAACACAAATTCGAGCTCTGAAGTATCTGAGCTGAAAAAGAAACACAAACTTTTTGTATAACAGTTCAGGTTGTGCTCTGAACTAAAAAAGAAAAACGCCTATTAAGTACCTATTTACAATAAAACAATAAGTAAAGTAACTACATATGCTTGTCATGCGTATTTATGATTTGGTAATTTGATTATGGCACGCATGTCATTTCCCGGATTATATTTATTAATATAGGGTGTCCCATGTCTGTTTAAATACAATGATCATGAACGTGATTTACCTTAAGAAATACACGTCCTCGTTATTCTGCACAAAACTCAACTGTCTCTTTTATTCTGTGCCAGCTTTCAACCGTTTGAATAAATTTCTCCTCCTGCAGGTGATTAAAACCCGCCAACAGCTACAGGGTGAATTGGAGACAACCAAAAAAACACAGCAGCCATATAGAGGTATCTATCAATCACTTCGCTCCATAGTTAAAGCCGAGGGTCTATGGGGCCTACAGAAAGGCATCGGAGCCGCACTGTCATTTCAATTTGTAATGAACAGCTCACGACTGGGCTTCTATCAGACAGTAGAAGACTGGAACTGGACAAAGTTTGATGATGAAAAAGCCCAACATTCGCCAGTTCTATGTGTATTTTGGGGCGGAGTATCGGGAGTACTCGGCTCAGCACTGGGATGCCCATTCTATATGATAAAGACACAAATTCAGGCTCAATCTGTGGGTAAGTATGCTGTGGGCTATCAACATCATCACAAGAATACCGTCCACGCTTTGCTTCACATTATCAAACATCAGGGACATCGAGGTCTGTGGCGAGGATTCTCGGGTATAGTCCCGCGAACCGCTGTAGCATCATCAGCACAACTTGGAACGTTTTCCGCCGTTAAAGATATCCTTCTACAGTATGAAGTGAGTTGCCAGAAAATTGCCTACAACATTACATGGACTAATGTAATTCGTTTTAGGTTTTCCAAAAATCTGTATTCATGACCGCATTGGGTGCGAGTATGGTGAGCGGTTTCTTTGCTGTCGTCTGTATGACACCGTTTGATGTGGTCGCAACGAGAATGTTCAATCAGGGTAGGTTTTTTAAAATGTAGATTTCATTCAAAACGTAATAGAATTTCATTTCCCGTAGGAGTGGACAAAAACGGGCGAGGACTAATGTACAAGAACATTTTCGATTGTTTTGTGAAAACGTTTCGGTACGAAGGCATGAAAGGATTGTATAAGGGATTTGTACCTAATTATTGGCGTACCGCTCCGCATACGATATTGAACTTAACCTTTTGGGAGAAGTTTAAACAATGGAAGAATATTTACCTAGCCGAGGAGGGTTCTATTTACTTTGAATAGTCAAAATAAATACATGATTCCGTACAAAATAAAGTTTAAGAATATTTTAAGCAAAAATCTATTCAGTTTTCTTAGCAACAACGTATTTCATGTTGCTGACAAATTTCAGCACTATAGGTATGTTCATCGTTTTTGGAAACATTGTTTTACATAAAACCGCATTTACACTATCACGCACGCGCATTTTTGCACTAGACGGGACAGAGAGATCCGTTTGTCCGCAGTCAATGCTAATAAAGGCGAAGGAATGAGATCACAAATCAGACGCCTAAGGTGTCATGGATGTTCTACCCATAATTATAGATACGTAAGGCGGAAGTTCCGGCGACCAACATTTCTGCAATCACATGAAAACATTTCTATTTCCGATTTAAAACATGTGAAATGAGAGTGTTAATTAGTTTCAGTAAATTAAACCAACAATTCATCAATCATTTATACGAAATGAATAAATAAATGTACCTTCATCCCTTCCGGAAGCCATTTTGTTTTATAGGAAAACGAAATTTCGTAAGCCATCGCTATAAAAATATGAACATGCATAGCTTTCCCATAATTCCTACCACGCAAACAAGATTGCGTGTTAGGTAATGCTGTCCCTTTCAGTCAGACGGCTGTTTAGTATTGGGCATCCCTTTAATTTTCCGTGATAGGAATGTGTGACCGTGTAAATGCCCCATAACCAGACTGTTCACGAAACCAACTTCAACTGCAGTATCCGGGTTTCTGGACTTACTTAAATCTGACAGCATTTTTTTTTGCGCTTTCAATTGGCATGGATTGATGAACACGTCCGTTTTTCAGATGTTATTTATGTCGTTTTCCATTGGGATTTTCAGATTTTGCTGTCAGATTTTTAGTGCCCAATGGAACATAAAACGAAATTTTTTTTTTTTTTTTTTCCTTTGCACTTGTGGTGGTGCGTGTTTTAAAAGCCAGCTGTTCTCAAATTGTTATTTGTGTTTATAAGAATCCATTAAACGTATGCTAATATCCAGAGACAATACTATGGTTTGTATGGTTTGTCTCTGCTAATATCTATTGCAGCGCCCAAATGTAATTTGTTCCCTATTTTTCATAGACTTCTCGTCTAAAAACGTAAGTAAACACACTTTAAAGTTTGACAATTGACAAATGTTTTGGTGTTATTGCAAATAGGTGTGAATCTCGCTCACATATCGAGATTCGCATAATTACTCTGACTCTTTAAAAAAAAAGTGTTTTTTCTGTCCCAATGGAAAACGACATTACAGAAATAATGTAGATTGTAGACGTCGAAAAATGATTGTAATGTTATTTCTCTTATTTACATGTGTCACGTGCATACGTCACTGTCACTGATCAAAGCAATACAAATCAGTATAAAAATACCCAGGCCACCAGAAAAACCAGTTGGGTTGTCAATGCAAACATGTCATTTGTATTTCGACTGCATACTCTTGGGCGTGCGATGTTTTTCCATATCATACACTCATGTGGTTTTCCATTGGGACAAAAAATCAATCTTTTTTGTGATCTAAATCACTTTTTGCGTTCCATTGGGACGAAAAATCAATCTTTTTTTCGATTCGGATCACTTTTCGCAGATCTCGATATTTTTTCAGATTTACGCATACCAATATACTTTGTACAGCTGTTTGACGTCAGTTTAAGAAGTTTCATTTCGAGGCAAATGCGCAAAGTTTCGTAAAAACCAAAATAACACAATACATAAATAGCTATGGATACGATTTCGGAAGAATTATTATCTTCATTATCTCCCTCGTCATCTGAAGACTACAAACCACCAATAATACTTCATTTGTATCTACAAGAAGGAAAACATTTTTGAGGGCGATATCCATTTATGATTTAGCCAAAAACGTATGCCATTTGAACAGCTGATATTGTTGTCAATTAACGCACTAATCCATTTACAAAAGCAGATCAATCTCGTTGCGCGTTCAATGAGCACAGTAAAATCTGAGATCTGAAAAAGATTTCTGGTGGTCCCAATGGAAAACCACATCAGTTGTAAAGTTAAAGATAAAATGGCGGACCCACAATTTATTGTGCCTTTGGGGAATTGGGAGTCATGTCAATTGCGATTAAAAATGATTATTTACAATTTTATTGTTATTATTTATTTCTTACACTGTAACAGTCGAGTATCATTTATCCAGGCTCGAAAAAAATATGGACAATGCCTGCCCTGCAGTACCTATGGAAAGTTATTACGCCGTTTATATTTAGCTCGACAATCTCTGTAAACTCAACCCTCAATTTTGTCAGTAGATTCAAAAGATATCGCGAATGCCAAGGTCTGGGTCTGAATAACTGATGGCGACGTGCCCGATATTACAACAGAATGGACAGCAGAGTTTCAGTCGGTAAAGGGATACAGAAACGTTCCATTTGCCAATATAGAACCATGCATGACAAACTGACGTAGGCTTTCTTACGACAGATAAATTGGATAGAAAGCAATATTGCCATCATCAAATAGTCAGATTAGATAAGGTCTCGTTAAGTTGGTGATATGTAAAGCACAACCTGACCCGGATGCCTTAAAAAATAATTCAAAATCTTCGACCAAAGTGATTTTATTGCGAAAAAACAGTTTTCAGCTTTTTTTTTTTTTACTGGGATAGTACAATATTTTTGAGTACAAAGTCTAGTTAAACTTATGAATACAAATTACACTGTTACACCTAGGGTAACAACAGATAAATAAATAAATTAAAAGCGAAATCAACGATTTCATTGTTTGGTTGTTGTGTATTATCATTTACAGATTGCGTTAGAATAAAGAAACACACAAAAGCAGGTAGAAAAACAATAAAAAAAATTATAATAATGTTAAACATAATCACATAGAAATAGTAAGTATCAAAACGCTCGTTCTGGTTACCAATACTATAACTTCCATGCTCGATCACTTGGTGTTTCTTAATCGACTTTAAAACTCACATCCCAATAAACGAAACAAAGTAATACACTTAAAAAAACTTAAATGAAATTTACTACAAAATATATATGTACATATTACTAAAAATAAGGATGTAGAACGAATTAAAAAATATATATTATGTATTGTCGTTTGTTAATAGAAGCTACAACAATTTTCATCTTTGTGTACAAACAGTCTTTGGTAAAGAGTCGACATTTCTTTTTTAATTTGCTTGTCTTTTTGTATTTTATAAGTTGTTTTTTTTTTTTTTGGAGTACAAAAAAGGATCAAAGGCGACAGTGGGAACAATAAAATTCAGAGTTTCACAAGTATGTACAACAAGTCTTCTTTTTACATCGTATTTTGCTTTGTATATAGTGTGTGTATGTATATATTGCTTTAAGGCTACTTTGCAGTAATTTACAAATATTATATTTATGAATATCATGAACATAAATGGGGGAAGTATGATTTAGCTTTCGTTGAGCGATGATTGATAGCTTAGTGTGTGCTCTCGTTCATCGTAAACACTTTTCGCGTAGTTGATCTGGGGGGTAGAAAACGGATAAATAAGTACACAACGAACGAGTTGTAATAAATAACTAATTTTTATACTCACACTTCTAGCAGCCTTCTCGGCCATTTCCTCGGATTGACACCGCACCCTGGGCCTTCCAATTTGGCCCAGATTCTTCGATATCTCGATGTAGTAGATCGGTTTCGCTTTGGAATTGTGCGTACCTTGTGCCGTCACTGTGTGACATGAGAGTACCTCACCCAGATGACACTCCACTATTACAGCGGGTTCCTCGTCCGTGGGAGAAAATATTCGCAGATACTCGGTGGATAACAGCAGTCGCAGCCTTGAATCTCTGTCGTTGCATAGATCCTGTTCGTAGGACATCAGTTGTTCGGAGAAGTTACGTCGATTGATTAGGTACAGGTACTGTTGGCCTTTGCTCTGTCTTAAAGAATACGATGGCAGGAGGCCGCCGGGCGCTCCTGTTACACAACGTGGCGGCCGTTTTCGTTCGGGCAAAACACGATGTGCACTCTTGCTGGTCTCCCGCACAGCGCTGGCAGTTTCTGATGCCAAGTCCAGGACGCCTATTATGGGTTTAGTTACAGTGCCAACGATTCCTTTGCCCAGCCCGCTGAGAAAGCCCTGAAATCCATCGGTTTGGACTCCTTCGTAGGTGTGACGGACAATACTGGTGACCCCACCGAGGAGACCGAAGCCCAGTCCCTTAAATCCGGCGGCTAAATGCTCGCCCGATGTATTCGAACCAGTTGGCACTTCGAGTATCCTCTGGCGTGTTTCGTTGTCCTGCTCGTTGAGTACGACTCGCCCCAGGCCATCGGATATGGTTTCTGTTAGTTTTGCAGTGGAGTTCGAAATGCCATGGGTGACGTTTTTAACCAAACTTTTCACAGAGCCCTCGAAGATGAGACCAGACACCCCTTCGGACAAATCATTGGCAAAGCCCAGTGGGTTTCCAAGGAAATCAACACTCCCCAAGATCGATGCAGCATGCCACTTGATTTGGTTTTTGTAGTGCGACTTGATGGCTCTTAGGTACATCTCGAGCGTCTCGAAATGATGCTTGTCCGTAAAGTGATCGAACTCGATGAGAGCGTCCTCGAATTTGATCAGCGTTAGTCCCAGTTTCTTCTTCATTTCGCTGAGTTGTGGCGACAGTTTCGACGCTGTGATGACACTCAAACGAATCTAAAATGAAAGCAATCAGTTAGGAGCCCTTTCACCCTCACAATGAATTTCCTTACATGAGTAGAATCGATGCGTAGGTTCTCGAAATAGTATCGCTTAGCACTAGTCGCCAGAATTCTCTTCTCGACTTGTTGTGCCTCGTATTCTGATTCGTCAGCCAAGCTGGCTGCGGAATCATGTGACGATCCCAGTCCAAGGAACATGGCCGTCTTAAGAATGAGCCGTTCCTCCAGAAACACCAAACATGGTCTCAGATCAAAGATCAAATACTCAACTATCACAGCATTCTTATTGGGAGATGAGAGCACCTTAGTGCTGAATGTCAACGCATTTGGGTTTCCGTTCTCGATGGCGAGAGACGTGGACGCAGATGCGGTCGCATGCGGTTTCATGGTGTACAACACAATCGGGCATGGCGTGTCCAACAGTTGGTTGTCAATTTGCAGGGCGTTCACTCGCAAATCAATTGATCTCACTGTGGGTGTGGCCAGCGCTTCGACTGTGATGTTCTGCAATGTGATGTAGGCGAGTTCTTCGCACGGCTGGCGCGATATCACAGAAACGCCAACACCCTTATGGAGATTCACCTTAACCTGCAATGGGAAATGTACCAGCTGCTAAATCCAAATGCCAAAGGGACTTACGCTAAATTCATCAATGAAATTCGATTGTTGGTCCTTTTCACGGTGCCCCCGGCTGGATCGGATTTTAACCGTTGAAGCATGCTTCCACTGGGGATCAGGTATCAATGAGGTTGCCATCGGATTTTTGACATCGACTATTTGAATCGTTTTTATGGGTCCGTCCATGCGGATTCTCACATCCAATTGGCCGGAACCGGGACGCAGTTTCTGTCTTTCTATGCTTTGCTCGATGGGGACCAGCCCATCGTTGAGTGTTCGTGTTTCGGATTCGATTCGGCCAAGAACCGCATCGGAACCGGGCCGCAGACCGAATACTCCATTGCGAGCCTGAAATGAGGAGGAAAATTATCTGCTATTCCGCCTTCCACCAAAAGTTCTATGGAGTGAACGATTTCAGGGCATTCAAGCAACACAAACTCACCTGAACACACATATTAGCGTGGCACATCAGTCGCCCGTTTTCAAACTTCCACGTCTGCGTTGTCTGCCTTTGCGTGTTTGGCGAACGAACACAAAGATTTGTGTAATCATTCGGATTCGGTGGTTTCTCCAAGTCTAGCACCATCCTCGACACAGAATTCGCCAACGACCGGCCGGGTTCTGTGGGCGGCGATGAGCCCTCGTGTTCCAACTGGCCCAGTTTGTTCATAAGCCACAGTTGAGAACGATCGCCCGCTTGTTTGCGCATCAATATCACCTTTGAGTTCTTCACTCCCAACACCAAATGTTGGCTTTCAATATCAAACTCTGAACTTAGATAGAGATTCTCCGACACCGAAGGTGTTTGAAAGGTCCCCTTAAACGCCAGGTATATGAAGTTTGAATAAGTCAAGCCTTCGGAGCAGTTCAAGTTACGCAGAGGAATTTCAATTGAATTGCCATCGGGTGCTTCGATCTGCAGCAACTGGTGACCGATGGGATCATCGAGTGCATAGGATAGCGAGGAATGTGGACGAACAGTTGTTCTCCATTCGGGCTTGCAACCGTATTGGAAGAATTTCACGGACACCTCTGAGAAGTTATCCAGTCGTATTGGTGGCGGCAGCGCGTGAGCGTCGCCAAAGAGAAGGAAATACGTTGCACCCTGCTGTATCACTTCGAGGCGGAGGAAACGCATATCGCCTAGGTCGTTGCGAATGTTTATGTACAGTGATTGAGCTTCGTTGATGGGGATGCCACTAGACCAGTGGCAGTAATCGATTTCGGCCATGCGGACACACAGCAATGGCTCTTGGTCTGAGCGGGGCCAGTGGAATGGGAAATGGCATCCGGGTACTGCGTCGATGTAGGTGGCTCGCGATTCCGCATCAATCTATTGGATTATTGGATTACACGTTAGACATATCGACAACAGTACGGGCAGTGGAAGAACTTACAGGCTTAGTTACGTAGCATTTCTGTGCGAACTGCAGCTTGTGGCTGCTTCGATTGTACAACTGGAATCTGGGGGAGAATGTCACAACACTTGTGCGCGAGTAGCGTCCACGTCCTCGGCGCACTTCCACGCCAATGGCAAAGCTATCGTTGGAGTTGCCCGCCTTCAGCTGTCTATAGAGAATGGCCTTGTGCAAACTGAAGCTTTGACACCACTGAAAATTTCAAAAACATAAGATTCCCATCTTTTCTTTGAATGCGAGAGAAAACACACTTATGTGCGCATGCAATTGTTTTCAAGGAACGATCGAGGGTATGCAAACTGTACTCACCTGATTGTTTGCGCCGTAGCGCTCACCAAGACGGATCTCCAATGATGGGGAAGCTTCCAGGTCCGAGAAGGAAAACATTAGAGGCGTCACTCCGCGCGCCATCTCGTTCTCCTCGAACTGGCCTGACGCCGGCTGTGACACGCCTTCCTGTCGAAATACCAACGGCAGGCCAGTACGATTTACCAGCCAAAATGGCGCACTTATAAATATTTCAATGCCATTGCCCTTGACGGCCTGAATTGAGGCCCTCAGGTGCAAATCCCGATTGTTGATATCGAGCAGCTTCAGCTTTGGTTCAACAATGCCCATGTGACCAACGGGAATCTTTAACTGCGCCGAAATCTTGTAGTTATCCAGAGTAATGCTCAACACGATCGTTTCCTCGAGACTGACTTCATAGATGTTCGCCGTAGTCGAAGAGTTTATTCTACCCTGAGCGTGGCTGGTTATCTTGTCCTGCATTTGACCGGCGATCTTGTACAATAGATCGCAGCAGAGCAAATTCGTAATGCGTAGGGGTGGTATCAGCATCACAGTGTGTCCGGGCATTCCCTCGCGATGGGGATAGCCATCGCGCTTGATGGTCGCCACAACATTGTACACTTTGTCACGATTGGCGCGACATATTCGCGGCTCTTGAATGATTTCGTCGATGCACTTGGCCCAGGAGATACCCTCGTCGCAGAAACCAAATTGACGGGTGACGCTAGATGTTCGCGTTGATTGCATATGGTACTCATTCAGCTGATGGTTGAGATTGCAGTTTTTAGGCGCATCTTCGATTCTATCGAGCGCGTTGCCGTTGCGCTCATCCTCGGGGGTGATTTCAAAGATCGGCATGAAGTAGACATCCGAGCGGACGCGACTCAGTGGCACACTAAAGCAGTGCTGCGGCGACACAACGGCTGTTTCTTGGCCCAATTTGAGGAGAATTTTGTTATCCAGTCGGTTTATCAAACGGAGTGCCGATCGCACTGTAATGAGTTTTTGAGCGGAACCCACCAGCGAAACTTCGAAGACGATACGAGCCCTCTCGACGTCAGAGTCATCCTGCAGTGCGTGGCGGAAGAAGATCCCGACACGGTCAATTGAAACAGGGCCGACCTGAGCCCAGCCCTTGACGTGGACGAGGATCTGATGCAGGTTCAACTTGTGCGAGTCCATGTGCCGCAGTTTTGTCTGTGGGCCAAAGCCAAAGGGAACTGTATCATTTGGCAGCACCTGTATCCAGTCGCTGATCATGTTATGGCTGGTTACTTCCGTTCGGGTTATACCGCCGGGTTGTGTGAGCAGAATCTTAAAGGACAACACCTCACCGGTGTCGTTGCGCAGCGAAAAGGGCACAAATGGCGCCCGACGGCGATAGTTGGTCGGACTGTGGTTAGCATTTGTGGAGGAGTTAGCTACCGCATTGTTCGTACCCTCGTAGTAGTCCTGCGTCCAGTTGTTGCGCACTAGGTGCCATAATTCGATAAGCGTTGTGGTCACGTTCACCTTTAGCATCTCCTTGGAGACAATCGAAAGATTCAAGAGGTTACTCTCGTGGCTCGTCTGGCCGGTGCTGTAGTTCCAATTGGCTGTGCATTCCCATGGCTCAATCACTGGCTCCCAGCCACTCAGATGTCGATTGTAGTAATCGCTGGCGATGACCGCCTCCAGCTGGCCACTGCAAAACACTGGCACTCGCATTGGATGATATTGGCCCGGCAAGTTAGCCAGCCTGTCGTTAAGCAGTTGATTGAATTTCAGCTGGGACAGGGACAGCTCCAACAGGGGCACATCAGCGTCCTTGCAATCATCGATAACACACACCGAGATGCACTGAGCGTTTACAACCACCGAATGCACCTCCAGTGTTGGCTGGCGAGCGGATCGCTGCTGGGTCAACCACAGCGCGGCGTCGTTCACTTGATTCCTGCACACCTCCAAGGCTCGGATACAGTCAGCTCGCTTAAAACCCATCGCAAGCAGTTGTGCAACTAAAGCCACATCGGGGGCACAGACGCTGGACCCTCTGTGCATGGCGGTGCGTTTCTTTTGTGCTGTTCGCGTCTGTTTCGGCAGTGACTCCATCATCCGAATGAACATCTTCACATCGTGATAGGACAGCCTTATGCACAACTGCTTCTGTATCTGAATGTCGATGGTATTCTCGCGCAGGTCCAAGTTCACGGTTATCGGATCAATGATCGAAAGTGCTGTCTCATTCTCGCAGCCCAACATGCACGAGAACACCTCCAAATGCGTCAGATTCACGGAGATCGGGCGCACAAGGTCCATCGGCTTGAATGAGAACACAGTAGTGCTCTTCAAAATGATAGCGTTTGTGTCGTGCTGATCAGTCTTCTCGACGAATACCAACTCCGAGTCGGTAATGTTGAGAATCACTTCCATATGAACCCGGTCCGGTTCGTCTAAGGTGCTGGAGCTCTGTGATATACCAGCGTTTCGCATGTGCATCATTGCCCCTGATGGCGGATCTGCATCCTGGCTGAGATAGTCCTTAACGTTCTCGATCCAGTCGAGGATCGCCAACACGCGCATGTTGTTCAAGATAATTTTGAACTTGGATTGGTCGTCCCTTTTGCGACTGTGCACCTCGGCCTGGACAATGTTCGACCCAACTTCTGTGCGAATTGGTTGCAGAATATTGGTGAACACGTTTCGCGGTGATTCGCTTTCGGCATTGTGGACACGTGAGTCGGTTATGAGAATCTCCTGCGATACCAGGTCAATGTCCTGGGACCCATCACTGTACGAGTCAATCTTCAGGCAGGATTTTATGAAATTTATGCACGCCAGCGACTGGTCATCGTTGCCTCGATCATCCGACCTCGAATTCAACAAAACCGACACATCCTCCAAGTGCAAGTTTATCGATAGATTGTTCCACACAATCTTATCGGGTATAGTTAGCTGCTGCACCTCCTCCATCGATGTGATGTTCAAGCGGCTCTCTGCCAAGCTGAATGAATAATTGCTGTAGATATCGTCGATGTCCTCGCCCAAGTTGTATGCCAAGAAACCCCTCACGAGCTTATACTGCTGTAGGTTAAGTACACCGCTGAGGCGGGACAACGTCCCCTGAACACTGACGTCGGGGCAATTATGACTGTTGCCCGAGTCCATGTTGCGCTCGACCTGCACCTTTAAGTGGCATTTCTCCTTGAAGATGCTCTTCCCCGTTTTCAGCGCCCAATAGCTGCCCATGTCGAGACAAATATCCGCATCGTTTTCATTACGCTGCACCTCTTGAGATTTCGATATCCGATCGCCGGTAAAGAGGTTAGTATTGACCAGATGTACCTGCATCACGTCCAGAATCTCATCCATTAGCGAGTCGTCGGACTTTTTGCTTATCACATTCTGTTCGCTGGCCAAGTGGAAACTGTTTGTCAGGGTAAACTCTCCCAAATCGGCGACTATCATGCGATTGCTTTCGAAACTGAGTGGCAGCAGGACTATCGGCGAGCCAGCGTTGATTTCCAGTCCCAACTGAGTAGGTCGTTGTTGTTGATTCTGAGCACGGTCCGAAAGCTTGATCTTCCTCATTACATTCTGAAAGTATTCCAAGGAATGGGATTTGTAAACGAACGAGATCCAAAAGTAGCAGAGCACCACAAAAGCAGTGGTACTTACCGTTTGCAGCTGTAGAAATTCCTTAATAAACGCCTGGATCTCCATCACAAACCGCTTTGTGTGCACATACCGCACCGATGACATTTGTATTTTGAGCGTGGCATCTTTATTCAGCGATCGTGGCTCTTCTTTGTCGCCCTCCCTGAAAACGCATTGACAAATGTACAGATTTGAATTGTTTTTCACGTATAAATAGGACACCCACCTCTTGTAGATAAAACTCAGCGCCTCCGTGCCGCTGGTCAAAAACTTCTCACGGTAGATCTTCCCATAGTTGGTCAGGTCGTACAGCGAAACAGATCCCAGACGTCCCTCTACGGTGTTGGTCAAATCGTATTTCGCCACAACGAAGAATGCATTCGAAACGTTCGCCTTGGCTAGTTCGGACTCGTTTCGCACGAAAACCAAATTCAGTGAACGCACAGTTATCTCCAGTTCGGTGTTGCCATTTGAATTGACTGAAAGAGAAAGGAATTCGATAGAATAAGTTGTAAACAAACTCCCACTGGGCTACCTTCATCCACCTGCTGCTCGCCGCCTTCCTTTGGTTCACTATCCACCTCCTCCTCTGAGACTAGGCCGAAGAAATCCAACACCATGAACCAGCGCTCAACGGAAATTATCAAATTCAGGCAGTTGAAGTCAATGGAACTCGTCTGTTTGCGATTCTGGTAGTGTGTAGCTAAGGTGGGACATTTCGGATCGATCAGCAGCGCCGAGTAGATAACCAAATTGTCTTCGTGTGCCTTCGACTGTGGCGATGGGGGTGGTGTTCCTGGGCAGTATGGTGTGTCCACATGCAGGCGGCTGCGGTGGTAATTTATCGCATTCAATGTTGTTGTCGTGACAGTCGTTGTGTTGCTATCAAAACCGGCACTGGTTTCAAGATTCTCCGGCAACGAACCCGTCGGCATTTCGTCTTTCATAGCCATTCTCACTAGATCTGGACACGATGACGATGGGCAAAAGGCATTGGCAGACCGATTGGCCCTGTCCTCCTGTGCCGATGAAACAACCATTTGTCGGTACTTCGAGTCAATTGGACACTTGAGGTCCTCCATGAGAATCGAGCGCAACATCACTTGAACCACAGTCTCGTACTGACTGGTTTTGTCATACTGCACACTGAACTCGCGAAATGTGATTTCTATTAGCGGATTGTCATGCTCGTTCTTCAGCTGAATGATGAAGATCGGCAGCGAGAAGGATATCTTGGGTGTGATCTCTTTGTGCTGACTGTCGGTGTTTTCGTTTTGGAACATTTTCTCCGGTAGCCGGTTGTTCAGTTCGAATGGCGATGAATTAGTGTCACTCGTGTGCATTTCGACGAGCTTTGCTGCCTCCGCAGACACCTCGGCTGGTGGTCGGAGTAGATCTGCTGGCACTTTGAAGACATTGTCGAGCGTTTCCAGAAGTTGTTCGTATTGCTTGCGCGATAATGAGATCTGCAGTGGCTGTGTGACACTGCCGTCGATCTGAAATGAACCTCGTGTTAGCAAAAAATCTGGCAAACACATAAAAACTCACCGAGAGATCTTCCTCATCTCGAGACTTGTTCATTGGCGGAGAGAAATCGTCTGCGTACTTTCGCACTTCCAGTTGTATCACAGTGTCGTGGAGTATTGCAACTGCTTCCGTCTGGCATGAATAGAATTCTTCAGCTCGCGGCAGAGCTGACAGCCGGAATCCCTTCCGACGACTTGTGTCCAAGGAGAACAGGTTCATGTTGCGGATTTCAATGGAATACTTGTCGCAGAAGCGGACAATATCGTTGAGGCTGGGAGTGCTGCCGCTTTGATCGCAACGGTGAAAGTCATTTTCGTCGATTGTAAAGATATCCTGATCGTCTTCATTTGCGGGCACCGATTGCGGCGAGCGAATTGTCTCCTGATCGTTGGTTACTGTTATTTTTCCAAGATGCGCGACAAGCACTTGAGAGCTGCACCCGGATCGGGGCACCACCAGCACTGGGGTGTCCAAGATGACATCTAGCCTGTAAAACGCATGTACATAAAACATTATTGGCAAATGCAGCTGTTGCCCGCAATTAGAGGAGCTGAATTTTCCAATTTAATCTCTCAAAACAAAAAAAAAACCATGCTGGCTACAACTTACTTGATTTTCACCTTCTTGCCGTGTTTCGACTTCGTCTTCCGTGGGCTGCTGAACATGTGTGCGCTCTTTTCGTTCATTGGAGTGCCGATGAAAATATCAATTGGTTCGTTTAGCGGTTGCACCAAACCGATAGCCATGTCCGTAGCCTTCTCCCGAATCGATCGAGCAAAGTTTCTGTAACCGAAATTGTGAAGAAAACTCCTCTGCAACACATTTCACACAACTCACTTCAAATAATGCTTAAACTCCTTAGCACACCAATTGATCTCCTGGACAAACCGCGCACAGTGCGTATACCAAACAGATGCCATTCGGATTTTAACACTAACCGTTGCGGTGACGTCGCGTGAGACATTGAACGAGAGTGCCTGCGTTTGCTCGATAACCTTCTGCGGATATCCGTAGACTTCCTGTGTCAGCGAGCTTAGCAGGTCCTGACGGTTCTGACGCAAGTCTGGCGGATCGGTAAGTGGATCCTTGCCCACCGAAAAGATTCGCTGATGGTTTACTCCCTCTGGTGTGAGGTCCAAAATTTGTAACCCACCCAGCGAACCGTTTACGGAGATCTCCTGACCGAGAGTGGCGTGAATTTTCGCCTCACTCATAGTGAAGGTGCCAACTTTTCGTCCTACAAGATAGTTGTCCCGCTTGAGCGCACGCAGCACCAATACATTCAGTCGATGGAAATCGAAGGTGATTTCGGTGCGAATGGAGGTGATGGTACTTGAAGTAGCACCCAGTCGCGATTCAGTGAATTGCCGTTGCAGCTGATGGCGACGCAGTAGGTCGATTGACGCTGGCCTGACGCCAGAAGTGGTGCTGCCTTCAGTTGGTGGCCCAGCCATCGATTTCTTCTTTTTATTAGGCACCACACGATTGATGAAGCCTAGTAGTTCCACAATTGTCTCTTGGTTAGCTGTAAGAATCGTTATTATTATGCGAAAGCTATTGTGCTGGTGTGGACGCATACCAATGATGTCCAAATTGTTGAAATTGATGTTCGCTATCTGCAGTGGTTCGGTGTCGGCCGATGAATTGATAAAGTTCACTTCCACAGTGATGAGGGCATCTAAATCATCCAAAGTCGACCAAGTTGCCGAGTTAGCTTTTTATGTTTGTCAAACAAAATGCCAATCCGCAACAAAATAAAATTAAAAAGAAACAAAAGAGCACACAAATAAAAATTGAAATCAAATGGAAATATAAGAAAAGAAGAGGGGCGGCTAGAATTACGTGAAATAAATAAGCAGCTGCCAGGAGGAGAATTCGTTCGATCTAAAATTTAATTTAAAATTCAATTTAAAACAGAAAATCCCTTACCGGGAGCTGCCTTCGGGAGTTAATAAACAAATCATAAAGAAGTAATATCCAACAAGCCGAACCTACCTCTCTGCAGCGAGTTAATCGCTCGGCTTATTGTCAGGGGGCTGGTTGGTCTCCTGCTGTCCAATGGATCTGGCGACGCAGGTGATGTAGGAGAACATGGTTCGCTCTGTTTCAAACTACCCGAAACACTGTCCATTCTGTAAGAACAAACTTGACATTCCACTGGTATTTGAATTAAAATGCAGCCGTGCAAACCCACCCCACATGCCTGTGACTCGCCACCAGCAATTCAAAGTCAGGTCCAAACGATTGAATTGCATCCACCAGCAGCAGACCATGCACGGACAGGGAAATGTTTGTATCCTCTGGACGTTTGCTCAGCCCTGCACGAACACCCGACACTTGCAGTTCAACTATACTGCGGCCCCTTGACTGCACCTCCAGCGACATCTGGTCGATAACAAACTGCAACACAATCAAGTTCATCTGCTGTTGCTGTTGGCTGTTGTTGAGTATTTCTTCTTCACTGCTTATCGAATCATCATCCAAGTGGAATATCGATGTATGATCCGCTGGAGATTCATAAACAGGTGTAGGCGAGTGATCCACGGAGATGATTGCCAGAATGTCCATGAGAGCTGATAGCTTATGCTCGTTCAAGTGAGCTACCAGCTTTGGCAACGTTCCAAAGAGTGTCAGCGATGGATATTCCGGATCAACGGTGTGAACTACACGTCTTTCCAGTTGCAACGATATACTGAATCGATCGAGCAAATGCAGCGCAGAGGAACCTTTTAGACTGGCGAACGCCCAACGCTCCTTACCCTTGCAGACCAGCACCTGCAGATCAGTCATGTCGATTGTGTATTTGTCGTAGATTTTATCGTGGAAGGCTTCTTCCAGGCCCGTTTCTTTGTTTATAACAATGTCAGAGAGATCTGGTGCCGCTGAGCACAGTGTTGCCGAATCGGATGGACTGTTTTCGGAGCCGGGAGGCGTGGAGCAGGGTGTCATAAATGCTTCGTCGTCCTCACTGTCCAGGCTGTGCACGTGTCCGTTAATTTGATCTGCTCCCACGGATGGTTGCTCGGATTTCGAAGATTTCTGCTGACGTATTCGGTTTTCATTGCAGTTCTTCGACAACTGAAAACGTCCAAAGTCTACAAGTACAATGGACGTGTTCTTGTTGGCAAAGTTTTCAACGAAAATTATTTGAGGGGCTGATATATCGATTTCCAGGCACCATGACTTTCGCTGACCCTGCAAAGTAAAAATAGAAAGTGCGGATTACGGGCAAATTCACTAAACAATGATTGAAAAGAAGTTCTCACCAAATCGCCCTCGAGTATGCTCTTCCAATTCTTGATGAACCTCATCTTGGTGCTGTACTTCATCCGATCAAGCCTCCGCTTGGCGTGGGCGTTCTGTAGAGGATTTGTAAAGAAATCCGTCAGCCACTTCAGCGCGCCCATATTGTAAACAACATCAAGACATCGTGTCTTCACCGCCAGTCGATAGTCAGTGTTGAAAGTGAGTGGCTTCTTCTCGTACTGCAGCTGAAACCAGGGCTCACTGGTGTCCGCTGCCGGACCTGTATCTTTCTTCCCTTTAATGTTCTGAAAACGACTAAATGTCATCGGAGCTTGTGGCTCGTCTTTCTGAGGCTTTATCAGCTCTGGAAACTCGGTGTTCGGTGTAAACAAGTCCTTGACACACACAGAACCGAGTGAAAGCCCCACCAAGTGGGATCCCGAACGCGGTCTCGTCTCGATATTCAGTTTCAGATTGTCAAAGTGCATCTCCATCATGGTAATCGATTCAGCGGTAATGTGATTCTCACTGCACACATTCATCTGTCCACCGGCTAGCGAGAAGTCAAACTTTCCAAACACTGCATCGCGTTTTAGCACGGAATTATTTTCGACAGAACCTTCCAGGGCGTTCAATATCTCATCCTCAATCGTGTGTGTGGTGTCATCTATCGAAACCAGCTCTCCATTCGTTTCTGAGACTGGCGAGCTGGCTACAGAGCTGCTGCCATACCAACCCCACCAGTTGGGAAACCACTGAAAAAGCATACTCTTACCTTGGTTTCCATTTTGTCCCTTCAGCTCCAGGTCACTGGATTCGAGATGAAGGAAGCAAACTTCACGCAAACATCGGAGGTCATCCAAATCGCGCGCATTGTCCACCCGCGATTTGAACTGCTTGTCGTCAGTCGTCAAGTTCTCATTTGGATTCAACAGCAACTTTGTATAGATTTTTATGTATCGAATGTTCTCTTTCGCTTTGGTCCATTTCTCGTCGGTGCTTTCGAAGAAGAATCCGTGACAACGCACAGCGTAATGCCACCAACTCCTAGCGTGCCCTCGAACCGGATTTGACGGCCTCAAGATTCGGTACGCCCGCAATTTGTTGATCGCCTGAAGACTCCGCGTACAGTCCACCATCTGTGAGTATTGGAACTGAAAGGAGAAAATAAATTTAGCAACCCTACATCAGTTCACAGGACAATGCAAACTTACGTCACTGAGACACAGATTCATCTCCGTTACAGTCACCTCACACGACAGCCGTGGTCGATTCCTTGTCCGCAGTGGCTGCGGACTCCGATCGTGTTTGCAATGCGCCTTCGCACTAATTGGACTTATAATGTAACGATGTTCCTTGCTAGAGCACACCTTCTCCATCAGCTTGGCCAGATCACTGGACGCCATATCGCGGCATGTGTTCTCTGGCATCAATCGGTCCCAGTAGATGGCGAACGATTTCAGTTCAACCAACTTGAAGGCGACTTCCTGATTCCACGATGTCGTCGAGTTCTGCACCCAATTTGCATCGCAGGTGTGCGCTATTAACGATTCAATTGTGATGCCAGCGGCGAAACTCAAATTCGGAATTGTGATCGAATCCTCGTAGCGAATGTGTACACCGTTGATCTTTAGTTGTAAGTTTTCGGCGATATTTGCCGCCAAACCGGTGCCATAGTTCAACCAGCTGGAATAGGAGGATGCATAGTAGGCGCTCTCAGAGCTGTCACCTTTTTGTGCTCGCCATTTCGCCTCGACGTCGTCCAATTGTGAGAGTTTGTACTCGAGATCGGACTGCTTTTCTTTCTCATTGTCCCAGTCGTTGAGATCCTTTGGGCCGATTACCGCATAGACACGTTCAATTATTATACACCATGGTGCTGTCCGAAATTGACGGACGGGAATTTGCAGCTTAATTTTACCAATATTTCCGCTGATAGTTTGCAGCGGCACGCCAAAGCTGCGCAATGCGTCCTTGCGTATGGGAACATTTTCTAGTTCAACTTCACCTAAAAGTGCAAAAGCGAGTGGAAATAAGTTGATGTTACTGTCGAAATCGAAACTTTTGGGAAACCCAAGGAATACAGCTAAAAAAAAAAACAATCCTTCCAACGATAAACAATTCGTGACCGCCAGCTGTACGTCGTTAACATTGACGTTAGTGAAAGTATGGGTAAATCTCAGAAATAATCGAGTTTTCTGAAAATAAATCTCGATCAAAAGAATCGAAAACAACAAGAGTCAGTCGAACTGGGGACGTTAAATGGCGTTTTCCATTGGTTTCAGTCGGGGATTCAGTCAGTCTGTAATCCAATGGAACAAGAAAACTGCTTCTGATTGAATCCACAAAAGTATTGGTGAAATTCCAAAAGTATAACTGGACTGGACATCAAAAACGCCTTTAACTCGGCAAATTAGTCGTTCATCAAAAGATCGCTTGCCAGGATGGACGCACCTTTTACTTGCGAAAAATAGTTGCAAACTACTTTACCAACAGAAAACTGAGGTATGAAACTGACGAAGGTTTAAAATACTACAACGTTTCTGCGGGCGTGCCACAGGGATCGGTACTCGGCCCCCTCCTATGGAACATTATGTACGATGGAGATTTGAGACTGACGTTGCCACAAGGTGTCCGATTAATTGGGTTTGCTGACGATATAGCCGTTGTTACACACATCACACAACACCATCACGAGGTAGAGTCAGCCACGAACGAAGCGATTATACAAATCAAAAATTGGTTAGTATCCGCCGGCCTAGAATTAGCTGACCATAAAACGGAGGCTATCCTAATAACGAGTCGCAAAAAGGTTGAATACGCGAACTTTCGGGTTGGCCGTCATATTTGACGAAAAGAAACCATTAGATAGATACCTAGGAGTTACACAGACAACCCGCCACAGTTTAAAGCACACGTGGAATACTCGAGTAAAAAGGCGTTACTACTACAGGCAGCACTCTCTCGGATACTCCCGAACATTTGTGGACCTGGATTTGCTAGGAGGATCCTACTATCCAAGGTAGTCAGCTCAGTAGTCTTGTATGCTGCCCCGGTTTGGGCGTGTGCACTTGCGACGAAAAGAAGAAAGAAGAAAACTGTCTTCCGTATACAGACTCAGCGCATTAAAAACAATCTGTGGATTTCGAACCATTTTCGACGAAGCGGCCTTTGTTATAGCGGGAATGATCCCAATAGATATCCTCGCTGATGAGATGCTGAGGATCTAAAACAGGAGAACCTCGGTCCAACAAGAGGAAAGAGAAATCGCGAGAATAAAGACTGAAGAGCGAACTGCTTCACTCGTCATGTGGCAAGACAGGTGGGTCAGCACTTCGGTAGGCAGATGGACCTACAAGCTGATCTCGAACATTGAGATTTGGACAAAGAGATCACATGGAAACGTCAACTACCACCTTACGCAGTTCCTAAGTGGTCACAGTTGCTATCGTAAATATCTTCATCGATTTGGACAAGAAACTCCCCCTTTTGCCCAGATTGTCCAGAACAAGAGGAAAATACGGAGCATGCAGTTTTTCACTGCAGAAGACTCACAGAATGGAGAAGGAATCTGCCTAGTCCGGAGCTTTTCATAGACCACATGCTCCAGTCGGAGGACAAATGGATGACATTGTGCAGTTTTGTAACGACTCTTCAAGATGAACTACGAGGAATAGAAAAGCTCAGAAGAGCAGTAGCTTTAGAAGTAGCTGACATAATGCAAGATGCAGCATAAAAAGCTAACCAGCCTAGCGAAGTAATACCTAACGGCAGTCCCGCGGGGAGAGTGGTTGAAGGACGTAGTGGTGTCGATTAGTACGTAGGCGCACTACTAAATACAAGTTCCGGCCACCAACATTTCTGAAATTACTTGAAAACATTTCTATTTCTGATTTAAAACATGTAAAATGAGAGTAGTAATTAGTTTCAGTAAATTAAAGCAACAATTCATCAATCAGTTATACGAAATAAACCTGGGGATGGCGATGGGCCCGCTTTGGCACCTGGTCTTTTGTGACGATCTCACAACTTCTCTCAACCTAACCTAACCTATACGAAATAAATAAATAATCGTCCATTCATCACTTTAAATAAATAATTTTCCATTCATCACTTCCGGAAGCCATTTTGTTTTACAGGAACGCGAAATTTCGTTAGCCATCGCTATAAAAATAAACAAAATGGCCGACCAAAATACGTGTCACGTTTTTTTTACGTGTTAGACGGCTATTTAGTAGAGGGCATCCCTTTAATTTTCCGTGCTAGGAATGTGTGATCGTGTAAATGCAGCATTACGCTAAATGAATTTTTGAATGTACCCACTCAAAAACATGTTTCTTTTTAATTTCAGAATTTCACAAAATGCAAATAAACAGCCCTAAAATGTTTATAAAATCTGTTTATTTGGCACTGACAGTATAAATGTCACAACTCGTGAAGCGCATTTAGCTTTGTTTATTTATTTCTCCTTTGTTTATATTTATTATCATTAGAATGAACGGAATCAACAAATTTCCCAGACAACTGCTCAGTTCTTCGGTCTTATGTCACATTGTAAGTTGTTCATGGGTACAAAGTGTCATAAGATAATTATCACATGATTATCACACTAAGTAATTAAACTGGTTGTCATTTTCCTATTTACTTACTTACTCATCAAACGGCACTCTACCATCTATAAATGTAGCCGAAAAAATCACGTCGACTAATAAAAGTTGCATGTAAAAATAAGACGCACGCAAGCTGAAAACTTAGTTAGTCAAAATCTAAAGACAACAATGGGATGGGCCAACTATTCATATATTCTATACTATTAGTGTATACTCGTTCATATATTGCAATTGGAAAGTAAATTCCTAAAATTGACATTGAACGGTTATCGCCTTCGAATACGAATGAAACAAATCGTTCAACTAATTGAAGAGTGCAGACAGCAGACAGCCGCCCGTTCGTTGTTTTATCGAAATCTATCGCTGTTTACACGATTGAGTTGGAATTAAAAAGGCGAAAGTCGTATAAGTTGGGCGATACCTCATACCCTTGACTAAATATACTCGTAGTCTACAGTTACTCATAAAAATGAATCCCCTTATCAATTGAACAATCAGACATGCAGATAACAAGTGGTTTTTCGATTACAGACGACAATGTGATAGCAAATTGTTAAGAGGGAGTAGTTTGTTGTAAAAAAAAGACAAACCAAGTTAGGTAGAGGCCTAAAGTAAATCAAAATTAGGACGTATGAAAGTAAGGCATAGGATCAGACAAAAAATAAAGAGCATTCATCGTCGTTGATCATAATTCAAACGATTTAAGTCGCAGTTTACGTTTTTGGGTGTCAAGCTAATACTGACTGGGTATTACCGGCCGATTAAGGTTAGGTTAGGTTGGGTAAGTGGATTGGCGAGATAGGACATAGGAGGAACTTGTACCCGACACACTTGAATCATTTTAGATCCGTTGCGATACCCTTGGGGTTGTATGACTCTCACACTATGGAAACCCATGCTGTCAAGTCATCCCGAGGATGTTTGGTATTCAGCGTGTTGTATCCTAGGATAAAACCTACAACAGAGGATAACGATTGTTTGCTAGTTTTGTAGGATTATATTTTTCTTCTGTTTTTTGCGAAATTGGACACATTTTTCTGTTCACTCCATATCAAGGTCTTAAACTCCCAGACCTTTTTGTACCGGTCAATTTTATTCCAAGGAAATATTAGCACTCGCCTGGTCATATAAGGGCATCTTTAGTTCGCTCAAAAATACCCGGCTGCACGTCAAAAACTCAAAAGAGGTTTTGGTAGATAAACATACCGTCAAACGGAACACGGCTGTGCTGATTCAAAAGGACTGTGCTGAAAGTCAGAAACTTTTTCCACGTCTTGCTTAACCAACAAAGGGCAAATTCTCTGCACTGAAGGAGAGGACTAGGTGGCCTTTAAGACAGGGAAGTCGAAATATTGGTACATAGTTTAGTTTTGGTGGTGAAAAGTATCAGTATCAGCGTTTCAGTATAAACCAACAGAAAATTGAAACGCGCTGAAATTTAAAGGCGAAACGACCGGTCATTGCTGTGAGAGTGGCAAAGTGAAATTAAGTCCATTGGGTGCACCTCCGGAGCCAAACAGGAGTGACAAAAAAAACCTCATTTGGCAACTGCAACAATTAATTAAAAAAAAACAGAATGGATAGAAAACGTTTTGGAGGAGACGATTCAACGACGATCTACACGAGCTGTACAGCGACATCGAGCTAGTCAAAAAACTGCGCATTGGACGTTTGAGATGGCTAGGACATGTATAGCGAATGGACATTAAAGCTCCGGCTCGCAGAGTCTTCGATTCCAATCCAGAGGGTCAATGCGGTAGAGGAAGACCTCGCCTTAAGTGGGGCGCACAAGAAGAAAACGACCTCAATCAACTTGGAGTGCACAACTGGAGGCAGTTGGCTAAGGAGCGGGCTAACTGGAGAGGCTTGTTGGTTGAGGCCCTGGTTCACACCGAACTGTAGCGCCATCTGAGTAAGTAAGGATAGAAAACGGGTAGTGTCACTTCCAAAAGAACAAAAATTATTTAAAATTTAAAATCGCGGACTCCGCTTATTCAGAACGATTTGCCATTGGCATTTAAGCGTTTATGACAAATAATAGGTTAGGTTAGGTTAGAGTGGCAGGCCGCCTCAAGTGCAGCCTCACTTAGGCCAAATTAGGCCCATTGTGTTACCACAGGATCGATATCGACTCCTTATCTACCCGTTGAACCAGCCGGAGCTAAGAATGAAGCGATGGAGGCAGTTGATACCTATGTTTGCGAGTTCGCTGAGATTGTCGAAGAAATATTCTCCGAGGTATAATTTTCTACGGAGTGACAGTGCTGGACACGTACAGAGAAGGTGAAGAATAGTCTCATCCTCCTCCTCGTCCATACAGCTTCTGCAGAAATCATTTGAAGGGAGGCCTAATCTGAGAGCATGTCTCCCTATGATGCAGTGTCCCGTGATGACACCTACTAGAGTGCTTATTATGGGTCTTTTCAGTGAAATGAGACTTTTTGAGCGCTTGGAATCCAGCTGAGGCCAGATCTGTTTCGAGGTGTGGCACGTTAAGCAGCTAGACCACCTGCGATTAGTAGCGCTTAATGCGTTTTGTTCAATTAGGAGCTTGCAAGTAGCAAGAGGCATATAGAATAGAGACTCCTTTTTTCTGGTAGAGTCGACATAGTAGTGCCTTGTCTGGCGAGCTCATCGGCGATGCAATTACCTGGAATGTCTCTATGGCCCGGCACCCATATAAGGTGAATTTTGAATTGTTTCGCCATCTCGTTCAGAGATAGTCGGCAATTGAGGGCAGTTGTTGAATTGAAGACGACAGAATCCAGGGATTTAATCGCGGCTTGACTGTCGGTAAAGATGGTGATATCCTTTACAGATATAACATTATACCGAAGCCACGACAGGGCCTCTTTGATCGCCATGACCTCCGCCTGAAATACACTACAGTGATTAGGAAGGCTGAATGAGATTTTACAATTTAGATCATAAGAGAAAACACCCCCCCCCCCCCCCTACTCCTGTTTCAGTTTTGGACCCATCTGTATAGAAACAGACAGACTCCTTGCGGGGTACTATTTCGTTTTCCCAGTCACTCCTGGAGGGTATGTAAGTTTCGAAGTTCTTTTCGAATTGAAACTGAGGGAGGGTGTAATCAGTATCTTTTGGAATGCATTCCAATGTATTTAGAATCGATGAGTGACCAGTTTGGCGACTGGTCCACAACTGAATTGCTTTCATCCGAGTGGCTGCATTTGCTGCCACTTGTTTGCAATAGATGTCCAGCGGTAGCAAGTGGAACATTACGTCCATGGCCGCTGTTGGAGTGGTTCTAAGGGCTCCACTTATGCATATGCATGCCGTTCTTTGGACGCGGCTAAGCTGATTATGATGGATGGCCTTTTCGAGGGCAGTCCACCATACAATAACGCCATAAGTGAGTATAGGTCTGATAACGGATACATATAGCCAATATGTAATTCGAGGCTGGATTTCTCATCTGCTTCCAATGGCTTTTTTACAGCAGTACAGAGCCGTGGTGGCTTTCTGAACTCTCCGCAGGATATTGAGTTTCCAGCTCAATTTGCTGTCTAAAACTAGGCCTAAATAGCTAGCCGTATTGGTGAGCACCAGGAGTGTGCCGTTTAGTTTTGGGGGTACAAAATTGGGAATTTTGTATTTTCTTGTGAAGAGGACCAGTTTAGTTTTCTGGGCATTGACCGCCAGACCGCATTTTTTGGTCCATTTAGAGAGCTTAGAGAGGGCATTCTGCATGAGATCTTTAAGCGTGTTTAGGTGTTTTCCTGAGACAGCGATGGCAACGTCATCCGCATAGGCAATTACTTTGCACCCTTCCCCCTCCAGTATTAGTAGTAGTTCATTCACTACTAGGTTCCAAAGAAGAGGTGAGATAACGCCACGTTGAGGCGTACCCCTACTAACGAACCTCCGGACCGATGCATCGCCCAGTTGTGAGTTGATAAACCTGTTGGTGAGCAACTGGTTGACCAATTCGCCAATCGATTTCTCAATTCCAAGGCCCGTCAGTGCGCCGAGAATTGCCTCTGCTTCGACGTTGTTAAACGCTCCCTCAATATCCAGGAAAGCAACCAATGTGAATTCTTTGCAATCGAGAGATTTTTCGATGGTAGATACAAGTGAGTGAAGGGCCGTTTCAACCGATTTCCCTTTACTATACGCGTGTTGAGACTTTGACAAAAGATTTGAGTTGACACTGCAACGTATGTGGATGTCTATCAGTTTCTCTAAGGTTTGTAGAAGAAATGATGACAAAGTAATTGGTCTGAGATCTTTGGGGTTAACGTGTGAGCTTTTACCAGCCTTAGGTATAAACACCACGTTAACTTCTGTCCACAACTTGGGAATATGAGCAAATGACAAATAATAAGTCGCAAGGATAATCGATGGATATTTATGGCATCAATCTGGATATTTACGGCATCAATCTTGAATTCCCGTGTTTTTCACAAGGTCAACTGTATGTGGCGAGCAAACCACTTTAGTGCACAAGCGGAAACACTTCGATTGCTATACCTATTTCAGTTATTTCTATTTTATTTCATATAACTTTTGAATAACGAATTTGAATTGACCAAATTACATAAAGTAGCATTCATTGTGCATGCTCCGAGAAATATTATTTTCATTACATTAACGAATTTAGGCGGAACGGAGTTCGCCGGGTCAGCTAGTATTTTTATATTTATTTGTTTAGCCTATGATACTCCGGGAAAGAATACCAATTCAATGACACCTCACTGTTCAAAATCGGTCAAGTTGTTTAGGCTAGAGAACGGCACGTAGCAACGTACATAGGATACGCGTGAAACACATAACCCTCCCTGTGTCCAGTCGGGTAAAATGGTTTCCCAATTCGTATCCGGCATTTCACTAAACTGAACACAGAAATGGATGTGTTCTCTAAAAACCGGAGCAGTAATTGGAGACGTGTATAGGATTTGGTCAAAAATGAAGTTAGTAGGTCACCGGAGCTGACTAATGTGAAGTTTCGCAGCTGAAGTTGCTGCTTGCTGATGCGTGTCATGTCGGAAATTGCTTATAAAAACTTATAAAGAATTAAAACTTATAGCAACCGAAAAATGTAAAAGGCTTTTTGTAACTTATATAATTGGAGGCGCACAAAAGCTACGGTGCTTACACGACATCACAAATCACGCAATAGCTCGCACACTGAAAAAAGTAGTTACATGTTTGTGATCATGTGAAGACTTTGTATTTTTAAAAGTCAATAGTATGTTGCTAGGTCAAATTTTGAATTAATAAATATGTAAGGTTAAAGTTAATGATGGGATATTCCTTATCCTTGGCCGAATTATCAGCGGCAGCCACAACGCAGAAACCCAAACAGAATACTTTTGTAAACTAGTCTGTTCGAACGCACAGCTCTATGACAATTCTAGTTCTTGACGTCGACTAAGCGTCAATAAAAAATACAAGGCAACTTGGCGTTGGCACCCGTGCTTAGGTACAACATTAGAGGACAATATATAGGTAAGGTACGTGTGCAGCATATTTGCGCGCGATACAAGTTCAATGCTCTGTCAATAGCTTGATAGTGGGTGGACGTCAAATTCCGCTCAGTAATATTTCTGCGCGCAAATGCATTCCTTTGTAGTCTGATTCAGCTTGGCACTTGTCGCTCAATTAAATAATCCGTGACCGCCAATACTTTATAAGCGAGAATAAATTAAGAAATTGGCAATGCTTTCGAAGAAAGTGCGCAGATGAAAAAGTGAAATCCCCAGTTCACCTAGATGGGCAACGTCTAATCTCTAATGGAAAGGCCGACCCACATCGAGCAGATGTAAATAGTTTCAACACAATTCCGCCACGGAAAAGTTTCCAAATAATAAGTTCACGCCACACAGGTTGAAATGATTTAGGCCAGGCCCAGGGACATTTGTGTTTCCCATTATTAGAAAAATGGGGACAACAATCCAATTGGATGCAAGAAAAAAACTTTCTTTTCGCCTTCTTCTCACGGTGACTAAGTGACTTCAGTCATTTTTCTATTTTCAGCGATACACTTAGGAGGAATGCACCCCATTCCGCATCCCACTTGGGGGTCACACGTATATACACACTATGTCGTCAACCATTGCATGCATTCGTTATATAATCAATTGGAAATTTATATAGTATGTCATCATCGTTGACGCTTACCCGATAAAAGTGCTACTGATAGCTGTGCTGAATTGAAGTCTTCGAGGTATTTGCCCAGATAAGTGTTAAGGACCCATGTAATCAGTTCCCTGAGCATTGTGCACTTTTGGGTATTTACGAAGAATTGCCACTGAAATTGATTTGTCGCCACACATTGATCGTAGGGTCCGGACAAGTAATTATTTTCCTTTCAATTTTGTTGTGTGATTGTGATTGTGATTAATCTGAGAACTGATATGAACCGGCGACAACAAGAGTGCACATATCACCAGCACCACACATTTTACAAATGTATTTGTTAATGAATTTTATTTGTCGAAAAAAAAAAGATATTAAAATTGCGACTTGGAATTTCAACTTCTGCACCGTACAAGGGAACACTTTTCCGATTCGCCTTTTTTCCGCCTCGATATTCACTTCACTTTATGGTGTTTCGGATAATTTTTTTAGTTTTTTCTAGAATGTTATGGATAGCTAATTGTTTAAGCTTGTTTTTGAAAATATTTTAATGTTTTTCTTTTTATGAAAAATTAAACGAACTGCGGAAACACGTCGCGAAAGAAAAATATTCCGTAATCAAACTGAGGTAGATGAAAAAAAGTTGACGTTTGTGTTGACATGTTCAGGGAGGGGAAAGTTGTGTAATGACATTTGAGGAATGGGTGGAACAAAATGGGAAAAATACACTGGGTGGCGCAAAAGAATTGTTAATTGTTAATTATTTTTCGTTTTAAAATTGGATGCTGACGTTCCTATCAAACAGAACGTCACAACATTGTTAACAACTGATGATAGGTACCTACTCATACTTATTAATAAAACCATTATAAAGAACTATAAATAGATACTTTTGCCCATTTTGAATTTTAAATTGCATACCTATCAAAATGCAAGTTTAATACCAAGTGGTTAAATAATGACAATTTCTGACAGTTCTCCTGGCGAAATATTGAAATGCTGTAGGTATAATAGTACTTATATTTCAAATGATCAAATGATGCATAAGGTAAAAAAATTGCATTGATTATAGTGTGCTCTATTTATCATTTTATCTGTCAAATAACCGAAGATCTACTCTGATCTGTCCTTTGGTATTGGCAAAGTGTTCAATTGCGCAGTAGTTACTTTAAACTTTACTACTTCTTACTGTTTGTAGAGACTTATTTGTCAAATCAATATAAATTCGAATTGCTGAAAATTAATCTAGCAAGTTTTTTAATTTGTGAATTCGTATTCCATTTTTTAAATTTATTGTTTCGTAAATTGCAATTATGCCATCTAAATCTAAGAACATTGCAAAGTCACCGAAAAGGAAACATACTGCATATATGTAAGATAGTAGTAAAAGGTTACATAAATTATGGATTTAATTTACTTACTGGTTCTTTTTTAATTTGTTAGCGCTCCAACCCCGAGAAAACCTGTAATTTGGGGTCATGTGGCGCCCGGCATTTCTATGTTACGATACCGACCTGCTATTAGGGAAGGAGGGAGCTCAGTTATATCAAGAAGAATAAGGGTAAATTATAAAGGGATCGGAAGAGCCTTTCACGTCCTTTTAAGTTTTGTTCGCAAGTCTCTGGGCTCTTTATTTTGTATCATTTATATTAAAACACGTTTCAAATAATATTGCAACAAAGATATGTTAAGTCACACAGAGGTACGTCTAGTACAACTTGATGGAAGTTTTTCAATGAACTTTAGTCGATTTTTGTCCATTTTTGATGCCAACTTAAGCCCATGCAATTCCAATAAAATTGACACTTTAAATCAGAGTCAATATTGGAGTAATGCATCTCGAGCCAATGCTCTATTACATAAAATTCAAACTTCGCGGGCATAGTAGGATTCGTTGACCTTTTCAAATATTCGACTTAACCTAGATTTTCGATCAAAATTGACACCACATTACGCCCGTTATGTCCGTGGGACATACAACAAATAATAATGGACTCGATAATAATTTACGTTATTAAAAGAGTTAATAATATTGAGCAAGAAGACGATATTATGTTATTTAGCTAAACTAAACACAAAGTGAGTTTGCGACAGCAAAATGTCAGCTGACGCAAGTGCAGGTGGCAATTGTGGGGACATCTAGTTGTTGATTCACTAAACCTGATAGTTCATTTACTCCAACAGTCCATTAGGACTGGCACTTTACTCTCACAGTTACGATAGAAAACGTTATTGGCAGCCATTTACATTTAGTGATCTTTTTCAGAACCCCTCTGCATGTATAGTAGCGCCAGTATACGCAGCTGTTGAAGAATTCCAAGATTGGTCAACTGGGTTGGTCGATAATATTTTCGAAATCGCCAAAGAGGTACATCGTATAACGCTTCAACAGCTAAAGCTTCGAGCAAACTCCAACTACCCCATTCAGTGTGTCTGTCCGACCTTTCTTCTCAATTACAATAAGGTCACAATACTAGTGAGGCCAAGTGCGATGCCAACCCCACTGAAAGGTGGCGTCACCTCCAGTCCAGAAGACGACCAAATTCGAGCAGTGGAAACGCTTTTAAGCGAATACCACGGAGTGATCCTTCAGTGCTCGGGAAAGGTGTTATCGTTTTGGAGGGATAAAGGCAAGTTCTTTGCCTTTATACCCGAAGGCGGTGACCTTCATAGTCCAGTCCTTCTTAAATCGGCGGACATACGAAGCATTCTAGTGCATTGCCTGAAGTTGGAGCGTGGGATATGCAATCTTTATTCATTAAAAATCCTGAGGAAGGAGAAAATCGCTATGACGCTGGAGGATGTAAATAAGGAATTTGACCTACCCCAGCCGAGAGAGTCAATAGAGCCGACAGTTGATGAGCCTGCTGAAGTCGAGGTCGAAGACTTACCCGCTCCGGCGGAAGCTCCATCTAAGACCAAACGAGACAAGAAAAAAACCGACGATTCAGAATCATCACCTGGTCAAGCCCACAGTGAGGACGTTATTCTCTCATTCAGTTCGGATTACAAAGAGCTACCTGATAACCGAGGAATCCTTGTGGGTAAGGAATATTGCAAAGATCCCGATCGAATCTTGCACACTATTGTAGCGGCTACCGTTTTTCTACATCACTTTCCTGCCAATCTCTGGACTTCGGCAATAATACGTGACATCATTAAGCTGGGCAAGACAATGTTCTACCAAAGTGCAAACGACGATCTTCTGGAGAACGAAGACTGGATAGATCGTTTTAAATTCCCAATAAAGTTTATGAAAAAACATTTTACGGCGGTATTCGAAAAGATGATATTCGGAAAAGTCCAGTCTGTGGATCCGGAAGTTCTGAACGTCGAACAGGGCTTGGTGAAGTTTTTCGAAGCCAACGACACTGGACTGTTGCTCGGCCCGCAAATGGTGCTCGTATGGCAACAGAAGCATAACTACTTCATGTTCGATCCCAAGGAACGTGATGGTCTTGGGAGAAAATGGACAAGAATGTTTTCTGCTGAGATGGGTAGTACCGCCCCGGCTGGAAGTGCATGTACCACATGGTATCGTAGTCCGAAAAAATTGGCTCAGGTTTATATCGAGAACATTGCTCTGAAACATCGCAAAGATCCTTATCGAATTGTAAAGATACGAGTGCTTGAAACGACAACGAAACCAAACGATGAGGGAGAGTGGACTGGCATATCAACGAATCGGTGGATCTTGGTGGGAACGAAAACGCTCTGTGACTACAGTTATGCTGAGGATACATTACGTGTGGGCAAGTCAATATGTATTGCAGTATCGGCACTAATGCATGCCATAGAAAGGCCGGAAAAAGACTGGGAGACTGATACTATCGATGAGGTTCTGAGAGTAGGAGTAGAGCTGTGCAAACAGTCGTTGAGTACACACGAAACAGACAAGCCATTCACGTTGTCGAATATAAAGAAAATTGTGAACATCGACGGCAGGCGAATGCGAATGCAATTTATAGATTGCCTGATGCGCGGACCAATGTTGGCCGAGAGCAAGGAGAAGGGATCGGTCCCATTGGAAATTGGTAAGTAAAATAAGAAACACCATCATCAGTATTTAGTTCTTTACATCTGATGGCCAAATTTTGGTTACAAAATCACAACAGATTCGGTTAATATTCGACCTTAACCTAACCTCTCTGCGTATAGGACCTTGCATACTCCTTCAATTGCTTTCATATAAAACTGAATACTCCAAAACATGGAATAGTTATCAACTCGATACTTAGCGGTTACTTCAAATTTGTGTATGCTATCTGACATCTACTAGCTAACTTTGAACACATTTGTTTATTAATATGGTGGATAGCGTTTGGTGAAGAAAAGTCTGGCGCATTCAAAAGTCTACTCGGCTTATGTTACATTTACATGATCACACATTCTTAACAGGGAAAATTAAAGGGATGCCCAATAGTAAATAACCGGTTAATTGAAAGGGACAGCATTACCTAAGACGCAAAAATAAAGTTACACGTATTTTGGTCGGCCATCTTGTTTACGTGGTATAGGAATTATAGGAAAGCTCCGCATGTTGATATTTTTATAGCGATGGTTAACGAAATTCCGCGTTCCTGTAAAACAAAATGGCTTCCGGAAGTGATAATGCACAATTATTTATTTATTTCGTATAACTGATTGATGAATTGTTGGTTTAATTTACTGAAACTAATTACTACTCTCATTTCACATGTTTTAAATCAGAAATAGAAATGTTTTCAAGTATTCTCAGAAATGTTTGTGGCCGGAACTTGTGTTTATTTCCGTTTTACGTATCTATAATTATAAGGCACAATAGGCTCCTCTAAGAAGCCGCAGTGCCAGAGCTCATTGAAAGCTCTCCCGCCTCACAATCTAATCTAATCTATAATTATGGGTAGAACATCCACGACACTGTAGGCGTTTGATTTGTGAGTTGTGATCTCATTCTTACGCCTTTATTAGCATTAACTGCGGACTAACGGATCTCTCTGTCCCGTCTCGTGCAAAAATGCGCGTGCGTGATAGTGTAAATGCAGTTTAAGAATCCCTACGTTTGTATTCGCTGCATTACTCCTGAACGCAAAGACTAGATTAATCATAAACGTCAATTTTACTATGTCAGGAATACTATCGAAATCACAGTACGAGTGATGTCACAGCCTTTTTTAAGGAAGTTTAGCGAAAAAAAAAACAAGAAATACACCGTTTTAAAACATTTTTCTTTTAAGGAATAGAATGAATAAAAAAATTATAGCACCTATTTAAACCGTCGGATGAATTTAGATTTTAGAAAATAACCCCCTTATTAATAAAAAAAATGTACACAAGCTAGCTAGCAAACGTCAGATAGCATACAAAAATAGGATATACCTAACTGCTGAGTAACAAGTTGATAACTTTAACACAGTTGTTTATTAATACGGGGGCAAATGATTCGCGAAAGTGTTGCCACTGCTAATTTGTTGCGCCTTCTTGAAAGTACTAAAAAAAGTAAACTGAGTGTTTTATACCTAAAAAACAAAGAGGACAGAGAACGTGTTAAATAGATCCCCAATAGAAAAGACAGTGTTATTGAAACCCTAGGCTATGTCTATCAAACAAAAATATAAGGCAAAATCTCACTCCCATTTGATTTGGACATAAGACAATATAAACTCATTGATGTTCAATTGAAATCAAAAATTTTATTTGCTCCCATTACGACGATTCGTTCAAAATGCTCATCTGACAAAAGTTGTCTTCTCTGTCGATTGGCGATGCCCTCAAATGAAAATAGCCGTTGAACAGGCGACGACGACGGCAGTGGCGTATTGTACTTCATGAACGTTTTCCTTACTATCGGATATCTACGCAAACAGTCCAAGCTACAGTCTTCATCCTCCAAGTAGCGTTCCAGTTCACGTCGCACTTCTACTGCAGAAGTTTTGTTGTGATGATGTGCAATTTCTAATTATTAAGTAAACGGAAATCAAAATACATTTAAAATTAGTAGCAAAAATCTACCTTCAGCAGTCTCATCGAAATCAAAGTATGTGTTCACCGATGCTGCTTCTGTTCGTGTAGGCACTGCAGCAAATTCAACTTCTGCCTGAAACTCCTTTGCGTGTCGAATAAATATGAACTTTAAGTCTTCTAAAGAAGCGTTCATAGTTGTTTTTTGTAATGGCTTGCTGAATCGCATTTTTATAGATGGACAGGCGATCGCAGATATCACAGAATCGTAACAATCGGGGTTGATTTCAAAGAAATTCCGAAATCTTTTAACCAATGCAATTTCCATTTGCTTTGCAATATCTCTGAGATAGCTCAGCTTTTCGGATTCGTAGAGCTTGCGTAGTTTTACTTTTGTTGAAACCAAAATTGGTAAGAAATACCCATAGAATATGTCCTTCTCGTTTTGAAGAAATTCCAGAGCCAACGATATCGGCTCCATTAATAAGCAGAATTCCTCGATGTACAACACCTCAGTAGGGGTGAATCGTGGCACTCCCAGAACTGAGCATATGTCATCAAGGTTTCTTTTGCATTGAATCAAGTGTTTGAGCGAATCATACAGCGAGTTCCAGCACGTGGATTTTGGAGTTTTTAAAGTGCCGTTTAGCAGATTTTTAGTAATTTGAACCGTCTCTGGCCTGTTGCACTTATCCCAAATGCTGGAGCATCTGGAAAGATACAAAGTCATCCAGTAAATGGGGTGGACTTTGTATTTATTTAAAACTTACCGTTGCAATGAAGTCTGGTGTATTTCATATATCGTACTGTTGGCTTTTAGTACATTTGTAAAATCTATGGTCGCGAATTCGATCAAAGTTTGACTGCCGCACTTGTAATGTTTTGGTATTTGAGTGGAAAAACCAGGCTGATCCGATACAAAGGCAATGACGTTATCAGAGTCCTCATCGAAGCTGTCATCTTCGTTGATTTCATAATTGTCTATAGATCAGTTAAATGGATTGGTACAGACAGAAGAAAATAAAACTACTTTCAACTACCTTTGATCCCGCATTCCTTGAACGGCTTTAGAAAGCTGCTGCCATTGCCTGTAATAGTACAGACAATCTTTTCTTCATCCAAGCCAAATTCGGTGTTAAGCGAATGGATGAGGTCTGTGATCTGTTCTAGCTGATGATTGCCGTTAAGAGTGCGACAAGCCAATGCAGCCGATTGCCTTTTCAAATTTGAGTCAATCCAATGGCAGGTATATGCAAAAAAAAATCGCTTCCTGCTAGACCAAATATCTGCCGTCGTACAGACATACGGAACATTTTGCAAGCGTTCTTTTATGTCTACTTTCATATGGGTATATTTTGTCTGCATTAGATGAGAAACATGTCTTCGACTGCACCCTTCTAAGGACTGATCACCAAACAAACTGCGGAAGGAAGGATTCTCTACCACCGACAGTGGCAAAAAGGAGTCCACAAAAAATGCTAATAGCTTTTCGTTGAAATCCGGTTGCGCGTCGTTTTCTTTTTCGACGACACTTTCGTCAGGATCTACATGCACATCAGGCAAAATTGATTCTGAATGGTTGCTATTAAAAGAATATCTAATTTAGAAAATGAACTTAGAACTTTGAGAAAAAACACCCACCTCACGCTAGAGAGTTCACTCATAGATGCTGATATTTGATCATTGAATTTCTCAGCCTCAGCTTTCCGATATTTGTCGTTGGCATTCTTTTTTTCAATATAGAGCTTATAGTGTGCGGGATGTTTCCTCTTAAGGTGTTCAACGAAATTGGATCTGATTAGCATAGACCCCCTTAACCTCCTAGGTGGGATGCATAACTGACAGTCTGCGATGCAACCTCTTGTTTTCCTTTGGTCAGCAGTGTTTTCCAGCTAAAAAAAGAAAAAAAAATTGTAAATCAGTTTTCATTGGTTTTACTTTCAACATTTTACTCGTAAACGGTTTTTTTTACGATTAACCTACCTTTCTAATTACCCTGAAAAACTCTCCGTTGAAAATTATAGGCATATTCTTCGAAGTGGTTAAGTCAGCATTCCTTGGTAAAACAAACCCGCTGCTATAAAGAAAGAATTGTAGCTACACTTTTCAAATTACACGCAAACTAAAAAAAAAATTACCCACCTTTGATATGTATTTATCGATGACAAGCCATTGTGAGACTGCTGCTGTTGTTTTACCGGAAATCTTTCGTAAAATGTCTTTTCATGGATATATGTCGCATATTGCTGCGGATGTATTCTTCTGAGATGTTGAACGAAATTTGATGTTATTTTTAAAGACCCCTTTATTTTCCTATGCGGCTTGCAGATCTGGCAAACGGCAATGATACCAGTTGCTGCCCTTTCGTGAGCAGTGTAGCCAACCTATCAAATTAATTCAGAATTAGTTGAAACCGAATGGAATATTACATTCCAAATCACCTTTCTTATTATTTTAAAATATTCGCCGCTAAATATCAATGCCTTCCTCATTGAAATGTCACAGTCTGCTTCCGTTAGCCCAACCGAATGTTTTTTATATTTAGCAAGTAACGTTTCAGGACTCATTTTCAAACTACATGAAGGTGAAAATGATGATGATGCATCGTTATTGGAATACTGCAGTTGATTTTCTTCTGTTGGCCGATTTTCTGAAGTTATCTTCTCTATCAGATAGGTCTCGTAGTCTGAGCGGTGTTCTCTTTTAAGGTGTTCAATGAAATTTGAGGGAGTTTTTAAGGATCCACTTATGGTCGTTGGTTTGACGCACAACTGACAATCGGCAATAATGCATTTAGCTGCTCTTTGGTGATCCGTATCGCCAACCTATAACAAAACATTAAATCTATCAACCGATCAAATTTGCATTCAATTCCGTGTACCTTTGTGGTGATCTTGAAATACTTGTCGTTGAATATTAAAGGCATCGAAGCTGAGGCGCCAGAGTCTGCTGCATTCGTGGGTGAAATAAGGCGTGTGCTATATTTACAGTTGATGCATATAAAACGAAAAATTTGTATTTGTTGTGTTTTACTTTAAATATAGACTAACCTGTTTGCGAACAATGCATTTACTGATGTAAATGGATCCTCTTCCCTAGGCATAATGGCTTCTTTCAAATCTACATCACTGTTATGTCACATAAAAAAAAGATTTTTATTTAATCTTAATCAAAATGTTGACATGTAATTGGTAAGAAATCCCCGTTTAAAAACCTCCTTTCAACATAACCTCTTGTTATCGTCACATACCACTACATAGTATAAAACAAAGTCGCTTTCTCTGTCCCTATGTATGCTTAAATCTTTAAAACTACGCAACGGATTTTGATGCGGTTTTTTTTAACAGATAGAGTGATTGAAGAGGAAGGTTTATATGTATAATAACATCTATTAAATAGTGGAGAAATACTGTTATTTTTGTCGTGTTTGTCATGTCGTAAATAATTACATTTTTTCCGCTTACATTGCAAACGCAGGCTGAACCCTACGTGCAAAGCCGGGGCGGGTCGCTAGTAATTTATATTCCTGTTGTTGGCGCAACAGATCATTATGAACGTAGTGAACCATAGACACACCGTCTGGCCAGTGTTACCTCTGCGAATTTTCAGAAAGATTCCAAAGATTCGTGGATGAAAAAAGGAGTCCCATTCCGATTTCAATATTTTCTTTTCTTTTTTAAATAAACAAACTGTTCAATTCAAATTCAGGTAAAACCAAATTCTTTCCAATTCAACTAAACACACTGAACAATTTTGAATTATAGCAAAATTATTGTACATTTTTAAAATTAGTCCGAATTCAATGATTTTCAAAAAGATGAGTCCGGAGTCCAGGCGCTCAAAAAGGAGTCAAAATTACTCTAAAGCGCCCCGAAAGGTAACACTGCGTCTGACCGAATTACCAAAGTAACAAGTAAACGGGAAGTTTGGCATCACTGTTTAAAATATCGAGCTGTGACCCTATTATTTTTACTTCCTTGGGAATCATATCTTTTTTTGACCGTATAAAATAGCTAAGGTCTAAATTAGCAAAATTTGTGATTTAGTTAGCAGAAAGGAGATCTTTTCGCAGTGAATTCAGTCCAACCCGTGAAAAACTATATACCCACCTTATGTCAGAAAATACATTCTTATCTGGTGGATCCTCGATTTTAATAGATTGTTCATCTTGTTTTTCTTCAAACGTATTTGGTAGAGAATCTTCATTCAAAGATAAAGCTAAAGGACTCCTATATAAAGCAATTGGGGCTTAATTTTTAACTTGGTGGGTAAAAATAAGTAAGACTCACCCGACGCTAGAAATCGCATCCAATGATACCGAAGAGTTTTCATCGGATTGTTTATATAGCCTACGAGGCCTTCTTCCTTCAATTTTCTTTTGAATTAGATAATTTTTATAAAAATTTGTAGGGTGTTTTAATCGCAGGTGCTGAACAAAATTGGAAGTTATTCTCAAAGATCCCTTAACTCTGGTTTTATTGGGGCATAACTGACACGCAGCGATAATACCACAGGCTGATTTTTGGTGATCTGTGTTGCCAAACTGCATTATGGAAATAAACAAATAAAGCTATAACAAATGTCAATCTTATATTACAATATCACTGACGAACCTTTTCTATTATCTTAAAATATTCGCCGTTGAAAATTAAAGCCAATTTCTCGGAACTGTCACCAGTAGGGTAAATATACTGAGTGCTGTATTAAAAAAGGAAAAGTTCATGAATTTCGTAAATTATAGGACAGCGTTAAGCCAGACATTTGAGGCAATAAATCGTCATCAAATTACATTGCATTGCAGATTTTTTTTTAACCAAAATCCGAAACTAAAATAACTGTCTACACTACGCCTGGCAATGCTGTAACATTCTCTTATAAATAAACACTCACACATACCTCGGTTTCGTTTTACCTTCTTCAATGCTAAACTTCTTTGTTTCTCTTTGTTTTTCCACTACATACTCCTGATACTGAAGATTGTGTTGCGATTTCAAATGTTGAATGAAATTCGAGGTAATTTTTAAAGATCCCCTTATTGTTTTCGGCTGTGCACATAACTGACAAGAAGCGAGAATACCAGTTGCGGCTCTTTGGTGTTTAGTAACCTCAATCTACATTTATTAAAATAAAATGACATTCAAATTTAAACTACCTAAATGCCGGAAACAATTTTCATCCTCATACCTTTTTAATTATCTTGAAATACTTTTCATTAAAAATTAAGGGTGGCTTGCTGGAAATTGCGGAATCCGAATCGACAGGCAAACTAAGAGGAATTTACTATTTATTTGAAAACTGCACTTAAAATACAAGCAAAACAAACAAAAAACTCACCTGAGCCTTGATGATACTGCCGACGCCGAGTCATCAGTATCACTGGTAATATCAATTACGTCGATTTCCACTTTACATGGAATTAAATTGTCAATTAAATTACGATCATTAACGAAGAGTTCGTCGCAATCCATTTTATTATCTGTCATTCTTTAAATGTATAGATATTGAAATTCAATGTTTGTCCACAACTACTACCTATTGCCTAACCAAGCTTAATTTGCACACTCGTAGCTGTTCTTTTTTTGTTTACCGTATTGACGTTAATTCCCGAAAAAGAACTTTGCACTTAAAAAAACACTCAATGCAAATACAATTACTGTATTACATTTATTCGGTTACTTAATGCAAATTTAATTGCAGCATCATTAGCATTTGTGCAATGCAAGTAAACATTTATTAATCATTGAGTTTGTTAATGACAACTTGAAATCAATGGTAGTGTTTAAACTCTATTGCTGAGTCAGTTGTTGCCTCTCACTGTGTAAAATGAAATAGAAGTATGCAGTGTTTATATAGATATATATATTCTTCTTCACGTGTGAGGAAAACCGGCGCCGACGACGTTACCCCGTCGGAAGTTTCTTTTCAACTGTCTGTCATCCATGTAGAAATTTCAGAAACGAGAGGGAGATATTTGCGTAGTTGTTTTTGGATACGTTATATACATTGAACTGGATTGACTTATGTTTATGTACATAATGCATACGAACGAGTGCGACAGCAAATGTGACAGTAGTTGTTTTAATCGAATAACATGAAAACTGTTTGGTTTATTTGATTTAGAAATGGAATGAAATATGATAACGATAACTGTGTCTTATTTCCGACATGTCAACAATGCACTGCAATAGGTACAGTAAATAATTATTCGTCAATTAAACCTACTGTCGAAATCATTTAACTGCATTATTTTTAGAAATGGACTACAGTTTCACATTAAATAAATAGGTGGGTAGATATTTATTATTTTAATGATGAGTAATTAAATTTACTTTTCATTGGTCATGCGCTGTTTTCAGTTCAACATTGAAAGTAGATAATTTCTACTTTTATTGTCGAAAGCTGTCGCTGTTCATGTGCTTGTGCATAATACATGATTGTGCTATTAAATATTCCGTTGTTTTATATTTTCCTGGATATTTATTTCGTTTTGGTTTTTGAGAACGTAATTAACGTAGGTAGGTACCTTATTACTTTTAAAGTGTACTGCACACTGATTGAAAACGGACTAGATTAGTTAGTAGGTAGATTTTTAAGACACATCGCTGGCTGCAGTTCCTAGCAAATACTCAATATTCATTTATTCATTATGGATAAATCAGCAAAAGTATTGCCAGATAAAAATAGCAAACAAAAACTTGTTGTGTTAGAGAAAAATGACTTCTTAAAAAAAGAAAGTGTATATTGGATGGGTGTAAGATTCGTAAATTATTTCTTCAGCATCTACTTAATAATCCTATTTGTAAGTGCTATAAAAAAGTAATAAAGTCAATGGGTTTTACTTTAAACTTGATATTTTGCGAGCTGATCGCTGAAATTATCTGATAAACCGAACTGATATGAATCGAGTGAAATGATTGGCTCCGCAGGCATTTTAGATGTAAAAAAATCGCCGGCAATACACCACAATTAAATCCAAAGTAGTGTCATCACATCATCAAGAGGAAGTTCAAGCTAATTTCGGAGGGTTGTTGGTAGTAGCTTTATATACTTCCCATACCAAACTTGCTCATATTGTCAAGCTTTCGTATTATTTCGTGGGAGTCGTTTCATTTTGGGTTTACTGATTTGAGTGAATCGACTACATACTCTAATTCTAAGTCTGACTTGGGCGCCAATTATATAGAGTCTTACTAAAAGCAGATTTTTTTTTTAATGTAAGCCTTTCCTGCGGTATAATTAGGTAGGCATTCATAATTCTGGTAGCACGCAGCTTAAATGGTGAAAGACGTTTACATGTTTTATTGGGGAGCGTATCGACTGGTTTCAATTACTTGATTTAAAAAAAAAAAAACGGGAATAAAAGAATCGGACTTATAAGAAACAGGATTATTAAAAAACACGAGATTGTAAGAAACCTGATTTTAAAAAGCTGTATTTTAAAAAGTAGGATATCGCTCCCAACCCGTTTTATTGTGGTAAAAAATGCGTAGTTATTTGTACAAAATTCAGTCTCCATTTTGTTTCCTTTCCAGGCTTGAATGACTTTTTCGAAAACACACGTTACGGCGTCTTCTCGGTGAAAGACATAGCCCTTGCTATCTGGAGAGGTGGAGACAATAATTTCTACGTCTTCTATCCATATGAGAAGCTCTTTGGATTACCTCCTCAATGTCTATGTAGTAAGTTGCTGATGTGTCTTTTCTAAAATCAGAAGTCTCACTTAAATTTCTCTAGCAAGTGACAGTGACTTACCGCCGATGGGAATCGCAAACTCCATGCGATTCACAGTCATTGGTGATCTATTCTCATTTCTAACAAGTTCTCTCAACACCAAGGAGAGTGATGAGGTAGGCTAAACTTAAATACAGATCTTCATATCTACAGATATCTTAATCACCATTAGTACTGCCTGAATCCTGTGGACATCACTCTATCAGATGCAACGGACCGCCCTCCTCTTCAAGAGTATGAAGAATTCGGAGTTAGCGGAGCTATCATTCGTCCGTTCAAAGGCCTTCATGAAGGACATGAGATATTTGGCGCTCGAGGCGGTAAACAAACTCTGGCCAACCTACTAACAGCACTTGGCTTCAATCGAATAAATAGCTCAACAAACTGGACCAAGGAGGACCTCGCCGATATCCTCAGCATAGGTGATAAGATATTTTGTAAGATCTTCATGGGATTGCCCGAGTGTCAAGCCCGAGACCATCAACTGCAATGGGAAGACGTAGTACCAGTGATTGGAATTAACAAGTTCACATTCACCCGCCAACAAATAGTAGGAGTTCTCGAGATGACGGCCGAGGCAATGGGCGAAGAAGCCGAACACGAATCCGTTGGCCAGGAGGACTACGACAATAATGAGGAGGGCATTGAGGCGCAGGATGACGAGGTATATGTCGCTCCACAGGAAGGAATACCCAAAAAATCACCCAATGATCTTCAAGGTATACTCAAAGCCTGGGATAAGAACAAGACCGACCATCACGAAGCGGTTATCGAAACGGACTTTTTCAAAATCGCCATATGGAAACGGGACGACCTGTACTTTGTGTTCGATCCAAAAGCCTCTGACGAGAATGGACAACTTACGGAACGACGTAACGAAGTGGGAAAAGATCATGCCGCGAGCGACAGCATTCCACCAGCTGATGACGCAGTGGGGCACAATATCCCATCATTGTTTATAGAAAAACGTTCATATGGGCAGTTCGACAACGAAGGCACAGCCTACACGGCATGGTTTTCGGATTTCAATGAGTTCTACGAACACATCTTAATGAAAACCCCTGACGATTACAGACACGGCAAGTTCACACTGCACGAGCTGCTCTTAAGTGGCACCCCGCTGTTAACGGATGATTTGGAGCACCACCTCAAGCCTGGCTACCGCCATGTCGCCCCAAATCACTCAATCCTTCGCGGTTCTATAACTCAGAATAATCCCTCCTTGACGAACCGCAACAAGCAGGAATTCAGTAACTGCCTAGTCGCGATAGCCTTCGCAAGGATTACACCATCGAACAAGATGACCACCACCTTGATGGATGTGCTGCTCAAATACGGCGATCGGTTGTACACGAAGAGCCTGCGTTCTCTGAAGACAGCAGACCACGCAAGGTTTTGTGAAATCGAAAAGCTCTCGTTGGATGACATCTCCGCGGTGTTTAGTTTTTATAACATAAAGTTCAACTGGAAGGTGACGGCGACAATTAGGGGCAATTTATACATAAATGAACTGAGGAAGGCAACTGGCAAGTTGGGCAATGTAGAGAGTGGCGCAGCTATACTGCTGAGCCACAAGGGATACGTAATGGCGTTTTGGAGAAGTGACGGTGGGTTCTACTTGTACGATCCGTTTGCGACCAATCCAAGTGGATGGCTGGTCGAGAATGGTCTGCCGAGTTTGTCGAAGTTCGCCAAGTTGGACAGCCTGCTGAGCTATTTGGTAACGAAGTTTGCGTGCGCTAGAGGAGCTAACACGTTTTCGATGTATACGGTAAGTATTTGGTAATCATTTCTATCTTCATCGTCATTGAGGGGGCCAGCGCCAAGCAGGGATTTTCATTCAAAACATACATCGGTGTTTTATTTCATCGAAAACTAAACATCGATATTTTCGATGTATCGATGTATTATGAGCAACCCTAGGCAAGAGGACTGCGAGTTGGGGGTCTCAGTATTGTCTCTGGTCTCTGGTTTGTTTTGTTTGTATCATCTTTGGTCTTGAAAGCTTTGCCAAGGCTTTCCCCGTCACCTGTTTTGTGATATATTTCTATAGTAACGAAAATTAACGAAATTAACGATCATGATACGATTTATAGGATATAATAGACACTCTTGTCCTCCATTTTAGATATCAATAAACAGCGCGCCGGTAAAGGAGTTACATTCGGCGTCCATTGAAACCGAAGAGGATATGGAGAAAACACATTTGATGACAAACATTCCCAAGGATCAAGAAGCATTTCAGTCTTTCGCGGCCGACATGCGAATCCTCAAGTCGCCATTGACGGCCGCCAACATCCCCCAGCACTGCCTCGCTCTGGCAGCTCTGCTGCATGGTCGCTTGCAGTTTGTAGAGCTGTGGGACTATAATATTTCTCAGAGGGTCTGACACAGTTTCACATATCCTATACCATTCAACGAACCTTTTGTTTCAGATATCATTTCTGTCGAAATGCCTTCTTCAGAGGTCAAGCTGTGACGCTCCCCCTATACCAATCACATTCGACGACATCCGGACTAGCTTTGTTATTGACAACGATATCCTGTGTCACATCTTGTTCACAAAAAACATCAAAGGACCTATTCACAGCTTGAAGCGCACCGAAATAGTTGGCGTTAACTTGAGAAACGCTCTGACGATGTTCTTCAGGAACTGTCAACAAGTGATTGTTTTTATGCCTGGCTTTGGCAAAGCCTTCGCCCTGTGGAAGGAGAGTGGAATGTTTTACTTGTTCGGTGTCGACAGCAGTCAGGCGGAAATCTTCGTGATAGCCTCGCCAGTACTGTCCAATCTGTACGATGTCCTGTCGAAGGGGACAGACAGGGAGGGCGACGTTAATAATTGGTATGAACTGCGGAGTGTTAACGTGACTACTGTTCCAATTAAGGAGGGTATTTGTAAACCCTTGGAGATTGTCGAAAAAGTTGCTGAAGATCCTTGTACTTCAAAGGGAACCGATTATTATTCAGCTGATTCAAAGCAATCGCGTTATGAAAATGTCTTTGCGAAACCGGAGGGACTAGGATTAATTCAACAACCAATGGAGTTTCTGCAAATTGGCAACGGTGTTGACGTTCTCTACTCTGAGGACATTCTGAAGTCGCACAGTGCCGTCTTTTCCGTAAGGACATATATATTATTTTCTTTTGCTATAAAATATTTGCAATGTTTTCTAGAGCATCCAAGCGGCATGCGTAGAAGCCAGCGCCTTGTCACGGGTTGAATCTCCTGCGCTTTGGACGAAAAAGTCTCTGGAAATGCTCCTCACATCTGGAGTCAATCTTTATGTCAATACGGTAGCAGGTAGACGAGAAAACACCACGCAATCAGGGAAGAGAAATACATATATATTTATTTTTTTTTAATTCTTTCAGTGAAAGGAACATCTACCCTACAAATGACCGACTTCAATGGCAACCTTTTTGTATCAAACTACGAATTAGAGGTGTGTCCCCTTCCACCAAAGGTGCAAGCTGCCAGTAAGGAGGATTTGCTACTGTCGTTGACCTGGATTTTAAGGAACTATCAAACGGCCTACCTGCATACGGAAAAGTTCTGCTTTGCACTTATCTTGGAGAAGAGCGACTGCTTTTTGTACTATCCAGGAAGCTGTCAACCTCTGTGCGAGGACTTGCAGAACGACCGATCGTGCGTGATAAGGTTTCGCACAATATCAGATATGTTGGACATGATATTGAGTAATGACGATATTTCGCATTGTGAGAATATTTGTATTGGTCCCATTGATGTTTGTGTCAAGCGTTAAAATTGTCAGCGACTCGATTTTTCTTTAGTTTACACCAAATAAATATTGTGACAATGCGATTGTAGTAGCAAAAAAAAAAAAAAGTTTACCTGGAAACTCTGTGCGATGAGATGTGTATTAACAACTTTTATGAAGGTAGTTTTAATAGGTCTGTTCCCTTACATCCATTCGCAACGTAACGACACGAAACGTCTACAAAGCATAGAATAAACTGGAGAAAGAAAAATGTAAAAGCGATCAGCTGACATACAAACGAAATCATGACTTTTCGTACCACTTTTTGAATTATGTATCTTTTATCATTTATCAAGATTGCTGCAAAGGCATTCCCCAACTTTTTCATACGTCTCTCTCTGAGCAAATTTATCGCCACCACTTTTGACAGTTTCTTTTCCATACTATACAAGTAGGCCCTAGTTATAACGGTTATAACAAAATGTAAAAATGTTCTTTTGCTCTTTTTGACCACTTAAACTTCATGGTTGAACTCAATCTTGGTCTTAAAGTGTTGCTTATGAATTATAAAGTTAGATTTTCAAAAAAAATATGCAAATGATCTTTAAGTTTTCTAGAAAAATAATTTATTTATTTTTCCGTACGAAAAACTTTTTTCTGATCAACTTCTCAGTCAATTCCACAAAAGAAAACCGATTCATTCCACTGAAATATTTCATTTCTTTACTGTTCCATCTGTCAGGATTTTTTTTTCTGATGGAATCCAATCAGTGGGGTTTGGTTTGTTGTAATTGTTTTCGTAGGGAAACATTTTTCTGGCAGATTTTTCGGTATGACCGCCCAAACGTAAAAAAAACACAACTTCGCACTGTTCCAACTTTTTCGGTTGCATTTTACGTGTGGCTATAACTGGGGCCTAAAGTAACAAACCTATAGTGCGCTTCATAAGGCGTTTTTCTTTTTTAGTTCAGAGCACAACCTGAACTGTTATACAAAAAGTTTGTGTTTCTTTTTTAGCTCAGATACATCAGAGCTCGAATTTGTGTTTCTTTTTTCGTTCAGAGCGTGATCAGAGCGCGCTCTATGAGCTCAGAATTAATTGACTGAGCAGGCTGAGTAAAATGCTGATTACACATATACATTCACACTTCCAGTCCTATTTGAGAGAAAAGAAAAACAGGAAAAACAGAAAATCATCAGAACGATCTGAGCACGCTCAGTTCAGAGCGCGCTCATATAGCTCGAGCTCAGTTCAGTGCTCAGCTCTGAACTAAAAAAGAAAAACGCCTATAGCAGAAGCAGTCCGCATTCTCTTCAACACTTTTGATTCGAAACAACACTTTAAAAAAAAAAAACGTTAACGAATTTTACCGAGAACAGAATGGGAACGGGAAGCTTTGGTTTTTTACATTTCAGCTGTCAGAGTTTAAACAACTCTACAGTGAAAATTACAAACAAAAAATCAGTTCAAACCAAGTAAACAACAACAACAAAACCAGTTGCTTAACAAACATTCAATTTAATAATATGTAGTTAAAAATTATTTCCTTTTTGACAGACAATTTTTGTACCTATTTTGTATTTATCGCACTTTCTCATTTAAATTTACCTTACTTCCGTTTCCGGTCTAAATCCTCTTTGTCATCGTAGCCGACACACATACCCAATGTCACAATCCGCTTCCTAAATTCTATTCGTCCCAAATTATTATAATCAACCCCAAGCAAATATCGTATGTTTTCCTTGACGAACAAAGCACACTAGACGTTAGTTTTCCAATAAATGCATTTTTCCCCTACGACAAAAAGAGACAACGCACACTCTAGGAAAATATCCCTTTTTACAGTTGTTCGTTGTTCCACAACGTATTTTCCATTTCATTTTCCACCCAAGGTTCTTCACATCATCTCGATATTCTCTTCCTCAGTTTCTTTCTTCTCGTCGCACTGAAATGCACAGAATGTTAATGGTTCGGTGTCGTTTTTGGTGTTCTAAATAATATCTTCTTTTTTTTTTTTTTTGCCTTACTTTCCTTGAACTTTTATGTAATAAAGTGACGTCTGTGTGTTTTACTTGTTAGAAATATAACATCTCTAACTGACAAATTGTTGAAAAGAAAACTCCAAATTTCAAAGTCTCAAACCCTCAATTCCATTTTGAGAAGAAAATCCAAATTGAAATGCATTTAGCGACCGCATAAGGTGAACGTCGGGAAAAGGGCGAGAAAAGTGTCAAGTTTTTCGTTTCCTGTGAAAAGGGTGTGCTGTACTGAAAATATTTCGTACTCGTTTGTTGTATTGTTGAATATTTGGTAATTCATAAAACGCTCTTTTCCTCGAATTATCTTTTGATAAAAGATTAATGTGTTCTAAAAAAAATTAAAAAAAGCAAACAGTAAACGAAACGATGCGTGTGAAAAGAGAATCTATTAAAACAAAATGATAAAACGCAAACGCCCACACTCACACACATCTACACTCTCATGCGGCATAATTGCAGTCGCTCGGTTCTCGTTCGAAGGGTAGAAAACATAAATTATGACACCATCGTGCTCGTGTCGCGCGCCCGCGCCTATCGCTGTATTTAGGTTTTGGTTCAATTTCAATTGAGAAGACGAAGACCGTTTTCGGATTGCACCACACTCATACATCCAGGCAGATGCTGTCGCGTTTATAAAAGATCTGAAAATGTGTGAAATATGCCCTTTTTGCTTCCCTTCGTTGTTCTATGTTCCGTGTTCCGTCGCGTCGGTTGTTCGTTCTTTCTGTTTTGTTTTAGCTGCCGTCGTCCGTCGTTGGTTTGGTTGTGTTTTCATTTTCATGGATGAGGTTCTTCTACAGTGGGGTTGGAAAGTATGTAGATAGTCGAAGTTAATTATTGTGGGTGGTTTGGAACGAGGATTCCAATTAAAAAAAATATGTACCTATTCTTTTTATATATATTTTTAAATAAATTGTTTTGAGGTAGGTACATACTTATTCTTTCCAAAAATAAAACATATGTAGGTAGGTATATGGTTAAGGGAAACCGACGATCCTATACCTATGGAAACCAGGCGATTCGCTTTTTGTTCGCTTTAAGTTTCCTTAAGGAGTTCTTTTAACCGGTGAAAAACAAACGCAGAAAATGAATTAAGAATAATCATATGCAAATGTTTATGAGAAATCTATATGACACAGCTGTCAAAAATAGAAAAACTGGCAGTGTCACCAAAATAACTTTTACCCTTGTGAGGATATACGGGACATTCAAGTATGAGGGCGTTCAAGTATCTAGTTTAGTAAGTCTGACAGCTGTCTGACTAGATCTATCTCGGTTGTGATTGGTTTAAATCGGTCACGTGGGCACCTGTGACATTTGACGTTTATGGAGGGGTAGCCGACGAATCTAGTCAAGAATTTCGTGACTGAGTACTAAGTTGACAGTTCGGGTATGTGGCTGACGTAGAAAAAGTGACGTTCCCGACCAATCTAGTTTTTGCGTTCAGGTTACATCTTATACAGACCAATCTAGTCGACTTAAGATAACTAGATTCTTGAATGCGGCCTATCTATTTTACTAAGTCTGACAGCTGGCTGACTTGATGTGTCTCAGTTTTGATTGGCCTAGATCTATCACATGAACAGTTTTTTCAGTTGACGTCTATTGTAGGGAGGTAGGTAGCTTTCGAATCTAATCAACAATTTCGTAACCGAGTACCTACTAAGTTGACAGTTTGTGTGTGTGACTGACATAGGAAAAGTGGCGCTACGGACTAATCTCGTTTTTGCATTGAAGGTACGTCTAGCCCAGACCAATCTAGACGACTTAAGATAGCTAAGCTTTTAGATGCGTCCAATTTGGCATTTTTACTAGTTGTTCTCAAGTCAGGAGCAGCGGTTTCCTATGGTGATTCGCAGCCTAGCAGTCATTCATGAAGTTGAACATGCACCTTAACCTCCGTGACTATAGCCTTCTTTTGCTGTTCTGATAAGACTGCGTTGACAGTTTCAATTGTTAAGGGATTGTTGAAGGTAATACGTTTCATGTGAATACCAGCTCTAAGCATCAGCCTCGTTGTTCTTAGGTTCACTTTCAGCTACGTACCTATGTTAACTTCCACATATCCGCATAACTTGCACTTCGGTGACTATGGAGGTTTCTTTCGGTGCTTTGATAAACCTGTGTTCAAGTTTGAAGTCTGGGATCTGAAGATATGGGTGTTTTTATAAACGTCGAAAATCTGCGCTAGTACAATCGTCTTTCTTTTTTGTTGCATTAATTAATACACTTATTCTGCAGCACGTGTGCAGGCCTGCTTTAGTACAATTTTAAGTAGTCACTAAATGTTCATAAACGTCAGACAAAAATCAAAAAAATCATCACAATAGTTTGGTTTTCGCAACATTCCACGCCGCAGATTTTTTTCCCCCTTAAAAAAGTTAAATTCAATTGTGAAAACACATAAAAAATTGCCAATAAAACATACATTTTTCGCAATTTTACATTTTTTTACCTCCCACGCTTTCTGCAGTCAAAAGGATATGGATGCACAATCTGCCAGACGCTGATGACATTTATGACGTTTAAAAACATATTTTCTGCAATTCATCTGCGTTTGTTCGATAAAAAATCTGACTTTATGAACGCGTCTTACGCAGATCTTAGTTAGGTAGACGTTTATGAAAACACCCTATGTCTGCCTTTTAACACGTAAACCTTCAGCTCCGTTGTTCTTAAGTTTTTTACATAGCTAGGCTACCTTCAGACTGCTCTGTGATCGGTGAGGTTTCTTTCCTTGTTTCAAAGAGTCTGCCTTTCAGATTGATTGATTGATTGGCCTACATCGCGATCGTCTAACAGCTTCGGATGTTGTTACGATAGTCAAGCTTAGATGTAGCTGGAAACTGAGCAGAAATTTATATATGTATTTCCGCAGGATCTTCTTCACTTTTCCCTTTTCTTGCGCTATCAGATGTTGGTCGGCGATCTCAACCGCCTGATGCCCGTTGTTATTCTAAAAACCAGAGATTTTCACTACCCATCTTCGCTCTTGGTATTTTATTTATAATGAAGTTACGTTTTTTAACGCAAAGAACACGTAACTTTTTTGTACTCCGAAGCTAGCCGACCTTAGGACCTTACCTACCCAGTCCCACAAAACCACGAGGGTGCGAATCCACTTTTTATTTAGTTTATTTCTATTTGCATACTTTGCCACTCAAGTTTCTGTCTCGCTTGCAGATGGAAAACGCTCTTGTTTGTGTTTCCTTCTCTCCATTCGTCTTCATTCTAATGTGAATGTGAATGACGACAGCAGCAGCCACCCAGTGTGACCAGTTCAATATTAGAAATAATGCTTAGTTCAGTATTTTTTTTTTTTTTTTTTTGTATTCACAAAAATAACAGTAAATAAAGTTGTGTTTGGAAAGTTGATTGCAATTGCAAACTTGCTGAATTGACGAACAAATGGCTGTTTTCAATAGGCGTGTTTTTTTTTTTAGTTTCTATCATAGCAAAGTAAAGTAGGATTTTCAGCACGCAAATACAATTCCTGTTAGTTCTCGAATTGTCAATCCTCCTTTAAGGACTATTCAAATCAAAAATTAAAGCAATTTTCCCGCGAATTGAAAATTCTTGCCGCAACTGTCACACTTTATTCAGAATCCACACAAAACAGTCGCGATCCACAGACCCACGAACGAAAAATTCGTTCGAACTTAAACTTTAAAAATGATACTGATACGCGGGTATCTGCGACCAAAAAAATTTTCCTCTCATGGGAATAGTCCTTTACTTTGCTTTGGTGAGATCGAAGCTAAAAAAAAACAGGACTATTGTCAGAAAAGTATTCGATTCCGATTTCCGACTAGTAGGGACAATCCGGTAGAAAACTGTTCCAAATGCGAATTGTAACGGCTTGTTCACACCGATTTTATTTTAATTCATAAATCATAATTTGACTGAACCAAAATCCCGAAAAAAAAAATGCTTGCATGATTTAAAAATACTAAAAACTGCTAAAATGCTAAATTGGTCACACTGCAGCCAGCCGCGATGTTTTCGATTTCCTTTTCCAGATGAAGATATTCCTCCTCGTGGTGTTGGACGTTGGTCGTTTGTCCGTTTGTGTTACATTCGAGGGGATGTGGATGTGGACTGTGGAGTATGGAATATCCCTTCAAAGAGGAACGGGCGTAAATGAGAGAGCTGTCAGACAGAAAGAAGCGACAAGAGAGCGAGAGCACATCTTGGAACAAGAGCTAAGGGCTAAGCAGGGAAATTTTCCCCTTTTGGGACAATTTAATTTTCAGTTTTAGTTTTCCCAGTTTGCGTGCATTTCACAATTTCTTCTTCGTTCGTCGTTTATCGGTTTCGGTTGTTCGGTTCGGTTCGTTTCGAGTTTCGAGAAGTAGAACAGCGAATGGATTTTCCCAAACTTTTTTCTCGGTACGTGTTGTGTGTGTTGTCGTCTAGTTTTCGGGAAACATAATTTTGAAAGAACGTTTTTTCTTTTACCAAAAACTATACACCTAATTCGGGGAGAATTTCAATTTTTATCGCATTTTGGTTTTTGGCCGTTCTAATTTTGGAATTTCCTTTTGAAATATTTATTTTCATTTATTTTTCTTCGGGTAGTGATGAAATAATGAAACGACGAAGGCTGCTCCTTGCATCGGGAGAAAAAGTTTATTTTCCAATTAAATCATCACAACAGTGGTGAACTGTGATTGAGAAAATCATTTTTCTAAAAGGTAGATGTTGCAAAAGAAAATAAGAAATAAAAAATAAAAAATCTTGTGATGTGAAAATTTGTTAGAAAAAAAAAAAAAAAAAAAATCTAAAAAAGGGAGGAGTAGTTGAGTGAAAAGAAACAACGAAAAAGTGACATAAAGAACAAAAGGAGGAAAGTAGAAGGATAATAGCAGTAGCAGCAGCAAACACACACAAACACCAACACACACTCATGAAAACAACATCCGTCGTTCCGGGTGTGTGATTATTTTTATTCAGGAGTCAGGACTAAAAGGAGCGAGATAAAAAGTTCCCTAAAAAAACAATAAATAAAACAAAAATAAAAGGCACAAACGAAACGACAGAAAAATTATTTATTATGATGGATAATAAACGGCGACAAATTGTTGGACTATTCGCCGTGGTGTTTTACTTGAACGTATTCACCTCAGAAACTGTCTATGGTGAGTTTTTTTTAACAGAGAAATAATATAATTATACAACTCGACTATATTTTTATGAAGATTATTTTTTTGGGGGAGATTGAAGGGCCCCTATTTAATGGTTCCTCCACTTGACAATTAAAGTTTTTTTTTTTATGAAAACCAACTTATCCGCATGTGGTATATGCGTAGGGTTTCGTTATTTTGTTGTTGGGAATCTTGAAGTGCCAGGCGTTTGGAGATTTTTTTCATATTCATTACTTGTCGGATGCAGAGGTTGTTTCGAAATTACTTTTTTTTTTTGTGTTTGTTGTGTGTGTGGTAGAAGGAAATGTGAAAAAAAAGAAAGAATTAAATGAAAGAGCATGAAAAGGGATCAAGGTTGTTTCACAGTTTTTCGTTTATGTAAGCAGGCCATAAACGACCGTCCTTTCGTAGGTAGTATAGTTTTGTAAATAGGAAAAATGGAATAGGTAGGTATATTGCGCAATATTCTGCAAAGAATAGTAGACAGTAGAGTCGTTTCCGGTTATTATACCAATTTTCCTCTTTTCACAGATACGACGACAGATTTTCATCTTTTGTTTATAGGTTATGTGATGTGAAGTACATTGTGCAAAGGACAGATCATAGGAAGGCGATTTAAAAATTGGGTGGCTGTTATTATTATGTGTTTAGGACGGTGTTGTATTAAGTGGCGTTATTTGGAACAGATGTGGCAATTTACTCTAAAAAGCTGATGAGAATGTGAGAGAATGTTAGGCGACAGGGAGTGTCTATGGTTTGAATCATTAAAATGGTACTTAACCTAAATGAAAATAAATGGGAATAGGTAGGTACCTGTGAACCCTTTTTTAAACGGTCTTATTGTCAGTTCAAAGTGTGTCAAATACTGAAGTGTGTTATTTGGATATTAGTTCAGAAGTAAATAGGTTGGTATTTGGGAAAAGTTGCCTTTTAAAAAAAAGATGACGAAGGAAGTTCTATACTGGAATCATAGGTAGTAGATGTTGGGTCTGTTCCCTACCGGTAATGCACTCGAACATCAATTAAACTTCCATTTAACTTTTGTGTAAGGTTTGCGTACAGCTTGACTAATGTGTTCGACCGCAATATCGTTAGGGAGCAGACGTTTTTAGAACATGGAAAACTATTATTGCTTCTGACTGTATAACAGCGATGAAGAACATCTTCAGGAAGGATGAACCATTCAACTTGATCGATTATGTCGGAATGTAGACACAAAAGCAAGTACTAGGTATATCAAAGCTTAAATAAACAAATGCCGAGCGTCGTGCTTCAATAAGGTAGTAAATTGTATAAACTTTGATTTGATCAGATAAAAGTACCTATCCCTGCAAAATGGAAACATCGCTTTCATTACCCATTAGCCTGTTATTATTAGGGATCCTGCCGAATTGCGCTAAATGGGTCCGTGAAATCAATATCCTCAACATCCCGAAGAACGAAACCTTCCGTAGGTATAACATCATCCATAGGGATTGTCAATATCTCGTTTCTGAATCCCTGCCAAGGTCGTCTGCTGTGTAGGATGCCGGACGCTAAGCTGTCGTGCCAGACGCTAAGCTGTCGTTTGACTTCTATATTGCATCATTGCATCATACTTGAAAGGATTGTCTGAAACTCCCAAGTCAACGCACAAGGTAGGTATATACGATCTTATAGAAATCTGAAAAGTTACTTCCATAGGTGCACCGACGACCCGGCGGACCTGGGGCCTTAATATAACTATCCGATCTGCTCGATCCACGGTTGTCTGTCTCTAGTTTGCTGCCTGCGGCGTTCTTTTACTTGTTTACACTACTTTACGGAAGCTAGATAGGTATATCTCTGGCTAAGAGGTTAAGCTTTTTCGAATCGGATCATTGATGGATTATCACATGCCCTGTAACTAACCTGTAACGGCCCAACAAAAACTATACAAGATATATCGCTTAGCATGCGTTGGTTTAACGAAGGCGATGAAAACTTGTCGAACTGCAGCCATAGGGGCAATGCTCAGCCTTTTGCCTTTTTATATTTCTGTAGGAAGCTGATCTCAATGCCCTTGATGTATAAAATCTTAAAGCAGGAAACCTCACAGACAAATGCTTCAAGATGATCCTGTGATCAAAGTATCAGACACCTAGCTTAAAAGGCTTCGCTTCTCTAGAAAATTTAAGATAGTCATTTCTGACAGGAGTACCTGGAGAACCAACCAATTCGTAATACCATCAGGATCACAAATCTCGCTCACCGACGGTTCAAAGAGGTAAGATGATGCCACCGGTGCTGGGGTCTATGGGCCTAGGTTCCAAATAGCTATAGCACGGGGAAAATTACCAGATATCTTTCAAGCGGAGGTACGCGCCATAGAGTGTATGTGTATGTGTCCGAGAATGCTTACGAAGGCGCACTAAAGGTTCCCGATTCGATCAGATAAAAGCTGATTTGGGAATGTTTCAACCTCCTCGAAAATCTGGCCTGAAGGACAACATAGTCACCGTTGGTATACCAGGTCATGAGGGATTTGAAGGCAATGAACGAGCGGATTGTCTGGCGAGAAGAGGCGCATCACGCCTGCTCACTAGTCCTGAGCCCTACTTCGGGTTACCTTTGAGTTACGTACACTCAAAAATCAGGAAATGGGGAGATGATCACCTTGCCGAGTACTGGACGGAATCCAAAGGACATAGGAAGGCAAAACGATTCATAAGATCAGCTCGTAGTAAAACAAAAAAGTTACTTAAGCTAAACAAGGAAGATCTAAGGGTTCTAACGGGCTACCAAACTGGTCACTGGGCACTAAGATACTAAGATACCATATAAAAAAAAAATGAGACTCTCCGACGATGACTCCTGTCGACTCTGCGGAGAAGAGGAGCAGACATTGGAACACATACTTTGCGAATGCCCTGCTGTAGCAAGGAGCAGAGCGATCCATATTCAAGGGGCGTTTTTAAGTCGTGCAGACGTAGGAAACATCATGGAACCAAGAAGGGTACTCAGGTTAAAAAGAGCCTCAACAGCTTCCTGGGTTTAATAATAAAAGCCAACACAATCGGGTCTATCACAGAATCCGTCGTATTCGGAATTTTGCTACGAGCACCGAAAGAATTTACACAGAATTCAGTGATACCACTTTCTACGAATTTCCAAATTCCCCTACGACGGATTCTGTAACAGTACGATGGATTCGGTGATAGACCTGAATAAATCTTTTCTGGTCGCAGTATACAGGGCCTATTACTTACAATACAATCACATGCCCTGGCAGTTGGCTCAGGAGCAGTTGTCAAACTCCAACAGGGTGATGCCATGTCTAGATCTTTTATCAGGTAGGGGACGTCGATTTTGAGTTCCCGATGGGTACCCATCGTCCAAAATATGGATATTTGGTAGATTGTGAAGTTTTCCATGCAGAAACCGTCTTGATATAGGCTGACGATCTCAATTAGACTCTTAATGACTGGCACACAGAATCTTGTGATCAACATTAAGGAGACATGATTTTACAGGTGACTCAGATGAAATGTTAGAAATGCATCGCCAATAGACGCGTTTCTAAGAAGCAGTCTCCGAAGTATTTGTCACATCTTTTTATACCTTTCGTCCATTTCATCACAACTCTGGGAAGGTGGTAAAGTCAGCCTCTTAGGTCCCAGTTGTCAAATTCATTATCAACTGTTTTATACATCTTTCAGTTAAAAATTAAACATAAACTGTGACATTCTCACCCCAGTCGAGTATTTTCTAGGTTCGGTCTGTTTAACTCGCCTTTCCTACTAAAGCAAACCACATCCTTCCGAACAAGGCTATTCCCATGTCATGTAAAATACACAGCTGCAGTTAGCTTCCATTGAGAGGTAGACCTATCTATCTGTCCAAGGACACAGTTTGCATGAATAGAAATTGTTCAAGGATGCCTATGCATAAGGTCATTTATGAATTACGATTGCATTCAGCACACTCAAACATCAACGAGCGTGTTTACAGGAACTCAGAATAAAGTGCATTCACCATCACAACGATGCTGTAGTTATTTCATTGTCAAAACACACAACCTTCTCGTGCGTTTCCTTTCCATCATTTGGTACTGAATGTCTTCATCCCAACAGAACGCGTCTCGGTATGAGGCCTCTCATAACAGCCCTACAAATCAGTTGAATTAAGAAGTTCTATTCAAATGAAGCAATTTGTATCTATTTCCTTTTCTTGTTAGGTAAAGATATTTTCAAGCACAAAAAAGATACAAACACTCCCGAGTAACAAGGGAAGGCATACTTATTTATTTTTTACGGATACCTATTGCCCACACAACCAGACCAAAGTCATCGCCATACGGCGCCAGTTCTTTCAGGGATCCAGACCGTTTAAGTGTTGTTTTGTTGTTACACACAGAAAAATAAAAAGAAGGCACACCTGCAGAGAAAATTTGTATATAACACTCGAAGTAAGTAGTTTTCTTTTTCATCTCGAACAAACCAATAATGGGAAGTAACATTTCCATTCAAATGGGTTTCGGTATCCCACGCGGTGCGAATCCAAACTGCGGATACATCACCTGAATAAGATGGCGCTGCGAGGGGGTTATTTCAAAGTTTTCCTCAGTAATTATTTGCTCAGGCAGACTTCAGTAAACTTTAGTCAGGAACATGAACATGATCGACTTTTGTACGAGTTCAAAAAAAAAGGCAAGAAAAACCAGCTTCTGACACTGACAACCAATCCACGAATAGAGCGACAAATAAGCAGTCACCTCACACTTAAAGGGCGGTTTATCAATTTATTATCACTTCCCTTCCCCAAATCATATCCAACACTTACAATTGAACTTGCCGGGCCCTTGCCATACTGTAGACAGATCCATGTACCGTACCGCTTGTCAAATGTCACTTAAAAGAATGAGCCCCTTTAGGCAATATGTGTGGATGTACATTTCTGTATGTTGTATGTTTCGAGTGTGTTCTTGTTCTGTTATTGATACATGATATATGGCTCAACTACCCTACTTCTGCTTAAAATACACTTCACTTGTTCGCCATTTGTTCAAAATTGATTCGGTCCCGGTCTCTAATGGCGCAGAGAGACGGATTTAATTTCGATTGATTTCAATGTGAAGAGCATATGGCATTCGGAGAGTGTATATGAAGCCGAAATGGATTTTAGCTTTTTAAATTATGCAGACAAAGATGATTTTTTAATAAAAGCAGTTTATTATAATGCTCTGAAGTGTATTTTTTGACTTAATGTGATTTACGGTGTAGTAACCAGTTTGAAGAGCATCGAATTCGCAATATACACATATTTTGGGGCGAGAAAGATATACCTACAATTCGAATACAAAAGTTGAAAGATGCGACTTTGTTATGACCTCAAAAGTCGTTATGTATAATTTTAGTCTTCTATCGTTGGGGTTGTAGAAATGAAAACAAATCAAATGATGAAAATTCGATAAATACGTCACAAATTAATCTTCAATCAAGTCTGCCTTCTGTTAAGGTTGAGATTGCCAACATTTTTACTCACTGCAAACACCTTCCGCGGTACTAATAATCATTTTAAGTATCCAGGCTAAATGTTTCGAACTTACAATGGCAACATTTTCCATCCAAACTTGCATATTGTGAACTACAAAATTCTTAGTGTGAACTGTGAAGGTTAAAAATGATAATTAGTAAGGCCCCTTGGCTGCAATCGATTGCAATCAACGAATGCGAACCTCGATCGAGACTCGCAATTGCAAAATCAAAAACCAATGACCAGCCACCGATAAAAGCCGTTTTTCGATCGATAATCGATACTCGACAATCACAATATTGGCCCAAATCTTGGCCTTAATGCCCAATTCACAATGTTGGGTTGATGCGCGCGACCGCGCGCGCGGTGACAGATTATGTAGAAACAAATATAGTTTTCCATTGGGCAAAAAGAAGCGTTCGGGAGAGTCCGGAATCGAAAAATTCGCTTCTGAAACCGTTCCATTGGCACAAAAAATACTTCTCTGGCGGTTCTGAGAAGAGAATTCCGCTTCTCGATTTAATGTCAGACAGAATCCACTCAAGAAGCACTCACACAAGTGTAATTTATGTTTTTTATACAAGCCAGATGACAGCTGCCGTAGATTATTTTTTGGCCATTTCACCAATACTTTTGAGGATTCAATCAGAAACAGTTTTCTTGTTCCATTGGATTACAGAATTAGTGGATTCCCGAGCAATTATATACTGCCACACAAAATCCAACTTCAGACGTTGAATCGACTTTAGATCGTAAATATCGTAAAGTTCAACGCGACGCCTGAGTATAGACCTACTTTCTACTACCACGCGCGTTTGACAGCTTTAGAATTTGGAATTTTTCGATTTGAAGTCATAGAATATGTCGTTCATAGTTGGAGTGGCACAGATCCGCTAATGTTTATCACACACAACTTTTAAAGAGCTATTTCTATTTGATGTTTTTTTCACTGCAAATTAATTAATTCAGTGTGTGGAAATGACGAATACCATTTTTTTGTTTGTAGTGCTACTTTTAAATTTTATGGAGAAAACATATTATGGGTATTCACTTACGTAAAGTCATAATTTTCAGCAGCTCGTAAATTGATAAATTTCTGCGACGCTTTAAGTGAACACCTCTCGGAACTGACATTGCGTAATTCGCTGCAAATGACGATAAAGCAATAGAATAACTATAAATTTAATTAAATTCTAACCGTCATTGCTGCAACCCTAAAACATGAAAAGCAGCTCACACGACCGCTTGTAACATTTGTAAATTTGCGTAACTTTCCACAGTCAATTTTCGAGCCTAAATGATCGCGGAAAATTATAAGGCCTGCGTAAACTATTCCCCATACAAAATCTGACAGTTCATTTACGAGATGGTAAATTATTACACAGTGTATGAGGGTTTTTCGCGTTTAAGTGAATAGTTTAAGTAAAGTTTCGATAAAGCGTCGATGCACGCACGCATTCAACGCCGAATTGTGAATTGGGTATAATTCTTTTGAGGTGTCGTTTTCAGATGCGGACAACTCTCCCAACTACCTGACAGCTGTAGACGTTTTGTCAGATTCGTCGATTTTTTTTACTCTTTGTTTTGGCCTCATATTAACTGCTAAGCTCATTTTAGCCTCGTAAATTCTTATATTAACTCTTAAGCTCACCGGCGACAGCTGGTTATGTGTTTTATCAAATGTGTCAAAATCATCTGAGGATGAAAGTAGATATGTAATTGAAAAGTATTTTGAAAGATGTTACCGGTTGTTTAAGCTTGTAAGTTTCGCACAATTCTTTCAATCGTGATTCTATAGAAGTCAACTGACAGCGTGTCGCTTGTCATAATTTTTTTTTTTTTTTTTTGTCATAAAAGTTAAAGATTCGGGTGTGTTAATTTGGTAGGGTCACGATTAGTCAGTCAGTCTTAAGTCAGCTGGATTCAACCGCATTATAAAAACTAGATTAGTAGTCAACGTCACTTTTACTACGTAAAAGGCGTGATTAATTTTCGTGATTTATTTAGCAATACAAACTCACAAGAAAAATCACCATGACAGCTGGGTTGTCAGAGTAAGTAAAGTAGCCAACTAGTTTTTTGAACGTCCCTATATTAGGTATGTCTATTAGGGTGGAGTGAATTTTACTTTTTTTTTAAATCCACTTGCCTGGGTGTGGTAAAGTTGCATCAAGGGAACTGAAAAAGAAATTTCCGGATATCTCAATTCCATATACTGCCCCACCCCCTTCAAAATTTTACTTATTTGAGTAATATTCAAATCTGAAAAGTTCCAATAAATCAAGTAAATCAGAAATAAAAACAGGTAGAATATATTCTGTGGCCACAAGGAAAAACAGCATAAGTCACTTTTTGCAATTTTTCAGGAGAGCGGTTTGAATGTTTACCTTTCCTTGTGCGTTGTATGGCGCATGTGGTTTTCTTTCTTCTATAATTCAAAAACCGTAATAGATAAAAATACAAAAAAAATATGGCAAAAAGAATGGAATATTTCGCATACGATGGTGTAAAAAACTCAATTTCGACATAAGTCGACTTATGTTGTTTTTCCTTGTGGCCACAGAATAAAGACTTTCATTGCATGTTCCCGAACTAATTGCTTCACAAATTTCTAGCAAATAAAGTTGATCTGTGCTTAAGTTTTGTTTATTTGTAACATTTGGTAATGTGCAGTTCATGGCCTTGAATTTGATTACTGGCATATCTTCGCAGCCGTTCAATGCTTTTCCAATAGGTCCAGTAAAACTGCGCGGTCCTGTTGTACTTCCATCCAGATGATCAAAGAGATGTCGCAAACTTAGCTCATTTGCATGTAATTGACACACTAGCCATTGTAATGGATGACATAATTTTAGTTCTATTAGTCGTATGACTCCACCTTTGCCTCCAGTATTGATGACAGTACCATCGCAGCCTATCGCCAGGAGCTTTTCAAAATCTATCGATTGGTTTGACAAAAAATTAAAGTTCTCTTTACTTACGAGACTTGCTTTGCCAGACTTTAAGGCTATGTGTCCGATATATTCAGAGCCAGGTTCGAAAACTAAGCTGATGTGTTCTTGCGTTATAATTTTTCGACGATTATCTTCCATAGATACGGTTCTATCTTTTCGCCCATCAAAGAATACACCGAAAAGATCTGGTATTATAACTAATACTTGATTAGAAAGTAAATCCCTTTCTTTTGTGCGTTCTCTTCGTATTTTGCTTCTATCTACGACACTTTACTTAGGTGGCGCTACAGTCCGGGGTGGACCTGGGCCTCAACCAATACGCCTCTCCAGTTAGCGCGATCTTTGGCTAACTGCCTCCAGTTGCGCACTCCAAGTTGGTTGAGGTCCCCTTCCACTTGCGCGCGCCACCTAAGGCGAGGTCTTCCTCTACTGCGTTGTCCCTCCGGGTTAGAATCGAAGACTCTTCGGGCCGGAGCGTTGGTGTCCATTCGCTCTACATGTCCCAGCCATCTTAGACGACTGATGCGTACTTTTCTGACTAGGTCGATGTCGCTGTACAGCTCGTAGAGTTCGCTGTTAAATCTTCTCCTCCAAAGCCCGTCAACGCAAACGGGACCAAAAATCACTCGAAGAATTTTGCGTTCGAAAAGACCAAGGAGATCTTCATCCGCCTTTGATAGCGCCCATGCTTCTGCACCATAAAGCAGGACTGGGATGATGAGGGTCTTATACAGAGTTTCCTTAGTATTTCTCGACAAGGCCTTACTTATCAGTTGCCGTCTTAGGCCAAAGAAACAGCGGTTGGCAAGTGTGATTCTTCGTTTGATTTCTGATGTGATTCTATCTACGACATTAGATGTATTATTTGGCGATATCAGACCAACATCTTGCAATGTGGCGGATACAATAGCGGCTCCTGCGCGATCAGAGATACCGTACCGATCCAGGGTTCTTGCAACTACGGGAAAGTTCTTTACGGCTGCTCCAATTTGCGTAGGTGAGGGTGTCATTGGTAAATCAGGATCAGGAGTACTGGTGCCTACAAAATATGTGTGCCTTAAAGAACGACAAGAACTCTCAGGTTGAACTAAATCAGATTTTTTCCTTGCTTCTTGGTTTTCTTCAAACTTTCGCTTTCTGATCAAAAAAGCTTGGTTTTTTTTTTTTGAAATTTTATGATCTATGCTGCCCATAATCATTTGCCGACAAGTACGTTGATCAACTAAAAAGTCTCGTTCAATGATGGGTATTTTATCAAAAATAACTTGGGCTTCTTCTTTAAATTTATTGAGTTTCAGGCGATAGCTTACTACGTCTTTTCTTCCTTTGTAGGGCTTCAAAATAGCGCGATACTTATCATGGTAAGATTTTATACGTGCCAAAATAGTGTGAAGTTCAACTATGGGAATTGATGCCTTTTTCCACACTTCTGTTAACTCAAGAGCCACTTCTTCACTGGTTTTAGAAACTGAATCTTTGTATGCATTGTTTTTATTAACGCTTCTCCACAGAAAACATCTCATAACATCTTCATAGGATGGTAAAACGTTGCGCGGCAAATCACGTCCAGTACCGAATATAGGACAAACAACTTCACTTCTTAACAAAGCCATAATCTTACGCAATTTAGAAAATAATACTTGCCTCTCGACTGTCAAAACATTATATTCAAAATTGCATGGCAATCTACTGTAGATAATTTTTTTCTAATGATAGAAATTTGTTCGCTTTTTAACATTTATTCAAATAGGGTGGGGCAGTATTAAACGTTAACATTTTGAAAAATAATTTTGGTATCTGTTACAAGTAAATGGTAATGCAACTTTTCCACACCCAGGGCTTTTAATTAAAAAAAAAAAAAAAAAAGCATATGAAACCACTCCACCCTAATGTCTATGCCGCAAATCTATTGGATTCGGTTACTGTTGTTAGCCACAGTCAGTTGACGCTTACCAGAGGTGTACATTGTACAATGCACATGGACATGACTCATGATCAATCTGTCAGTTAAAATTTCGATTAAACGGATTGAAATTGAGGCCTTCAAATTAACTGACGTATATGCAAGTTTTTCCCTCAAAATTGTTCTTCTCTTAAAATACAAGAAACGTCAACAAATTTTATTTCACCAACACATACGCTCCTTATAATTTGTCATAGCAAAACTACTAGCTTACACCACACGGCTTCCAAATGACAGATAGAAATAAAGAGACAAAATGAATTTCGGCGACAAAGTCTGACAGTCGACTCATTTATTGTTTTTATTATTGATTTTGATTGACAAATGGAGAAGTTTCAAAGTTGACGTAGGTATGAGACGACTATACTTTTTGAAACTGGAAAACATCAGTTACGTTAATAACTAAACAAACGTACCCACTCAATTAAACAAAATCCTAACACGCAACGAATTGTTTTTTACACGCCAAATGCGATGGAATTCACTTAAAAGATAAGTCACGGCGGTTAGGGAAAAGCTGGATACACATGAACTCAAGACAGTAACGCGAACGCCTTTTGAAAACCCAAAGAAACATAAGGGGACAATTAAGAACAAATTAAGAAGAAAGATATAGCCTAAAGCTACATCAGCCACCTCATGCTGCGACCACAAAATGTTAAAAGTGACCCCCATGAGTCGTTCCACACGTGCGTTGCCCATCGGTTGCGGCAAGTAACATGTTTTCTTTCAATCTAGTTGTAAGTTATGCCGATCATTTTCAAAGCCTCTCCCGCTAAGGGATTATAAAATGAAGAAGAAACAAAATAAGCACGTATGTTGTCCTTAAAATGTGTTTATCCTCATAGGCACAATTGCTTTTATAAACCACGACGTATTTAATGACGCACTATGCGAGTAAGTACACAAGTACAACACCCCAGCTATTTAGCCAGGCAGAAAATTTACAACGAGAATCCTTTAGAGCCGTTGCTATATACGTACTGCAGACAGCCCCCCTGAACACACATAATTTCCGAGCACGTGTTCTAAATTTCCTTGGTAGATCCAACAACGACAACGATAAGAGTCCGTCTCTCCAACAAAAGGGGTGCACGGGAGGACCGCACCACCACCATCACCACCACCAACAATAAACATTCACTTCACACTCATCCAGTAACCATAATTCCGAGACATGTACGCACACATTCCCTGGAAGAGAACTAACTGAGGCGAAACGACGACGCACTAGGGATCAAAGCAAACAATTTATCTATTCCATGCGACTATGTTTTCGAATATGTTTGCCATGTTCGCGCCGCACATTCTCTTCACCGGATTCGGTGTGTGTAATCGTCTGCCACATAAATATTATACCACCGCGCGGCGCCCACCGTCCTGTCCTAGTTTTGTAATTTTCACTCGAGAGTCGAGAGTCGAGAGATACGAGTGCATCTATCATGACATTCTGCTTGTGAAATTGAATCTTCAATCATGAAAACTTCTCCAGATGACCCCCCCCTTTTATATAGAAATACATATAGTTCAGTTCTGGGGGCATCCTCTGACAGTTTACAAGTCAATTAAAACTATAAAACGAATTTTCATTCTTGGACCAGATTCAAAAATATTGTCAACTTTTTAGTGTCCTCGCTCTGCGTCACTTACTGTTTCTGGGTCAGAAACGGTCCAACAAACTGCAAATAACTTTAATGGACTTCTTGTTCCAGTGCTGTCCGGAGTGCACAACAATGATATCGGATTTTCCTGTTTGTTGTTGGCTTGGCACGTTGTTGTAGTCGGCGTGTGTTCGTGTGTGTGTGCAATGTGCATTAGGTCAAGGAGGACCGCTATCAAACTGGGGTACATTACAAAGTTCAACAATCTGCATATTATTGTTAAATTTTTTTTTTGCGGATCACCCACTGTCTGTTTCACTAGTCGCAACCCTCCGAGCATGACGAGTTCATGGCCCTCTGCATAGCATTGAGGGAAAATAAAAAGTGCAACAAGAAAAAAAGGAAACCCCCACCAACCGAACGAAGGAAGAGCAGCAACGAACGGCGCAAATTAGGTAAAGCTCATTTGTTTCAGATTCAGCGTTGTTTTCATTTTCACATTTCACCCTCAGCGATACAGAACGAACCGTCAGCTTTGTGCGGTTCGGCTAATGTGGGGGTGAAGGTCTTGTTTCCCACTCAAGTGGGTGCAAATTACAGCCACCCCCTGCACACGAATGTGTGCACCTTAATTAACTCATTTCGAATCGGACAATTTTGCAGCCAGTGATCAATTTCGGCTCATGGAATAATTATGTAGTGTCTGGTTATATAAATACGTGGGTATTCCTCAAACGGTATCACGATACAGTAACTCTCATTAAGATAAAAGCACCGTTGTGGCGGCGGATGGCAAATGGCGCATACGGGGTTGGTGGTGGTGGGGATGAAAACAACCACATGAACACCAAGAAGATAGACACGCGCGAGTAAAATTAAAATACACCCGGCATCGATAAAACAAATCGGAGGGTTGACAAAGGAAATCAAAATTGTTGAAGCATACTGTGCGTACACTGCGCGCCGAAGACGAGTGCTAAGGTAAATAAATGGAAGACATATTTAGAGGTTTTTTTTTTTTTAAAGTCATTGATTTTATTGTGACAGAAAAAATACTGCAATCGTTTACCTGTGCAAATGATGCTCGCCAGCTGTTCGTTTCTGTCAGTACTTGTGACAGATTGGGCATGTTCAAAAAAATCTTCTTTTTTTTTCATTCGAATAGATTGGTCTGGACAAGATGTACTTTGAACGCTAAAACTAGGTTGGTCGGTAACGCCACTTTTCCTACGTCGGCCACATTTGCGACCTGTCAAATTAGTAGTCAGTCACGAATTAATTGACTAGATTCGTTGGCTACACCTCCATAAGCGTTAACTGGAAAAAGGTGTTTATGTGACCGATCTAAAGGAATATTCACATGAGAGCGAATTGCGAACTGCGAACACGCGAATATTCGTAGTTTCTGAAACTTTATTCACAAGAAAACTTTTCTTGGTCGCAGATATCCGTGTATAAGTTTAATTTTTAAAGGTTAAGTTCGAACGAATTTTTCATTCGTGGGTTTGTGGATCGCGACTGTTTTGTGTGGATTGTGAATAAAGTTTGACAGTTCGCGGCAAGAATTTTCAATTATCGGGAAAATTGCTTTAATTGTTAATTTAGCTGTTTAAATAAATTAAGATTTAGTTAATATAAATATTTTTAATGGTTTTGTGAGAGAACAAATAGCAATTTTCAATTCATAAATACAGTTAAATTGATTTGTTCGCAATTCGCTCTCATGTGAATAGTCCTTAAGCCAATCAAAACTGAGACACATCAAGTCAACCAGCTGTCAAACTGGATAGAGATACTGAAACTGAAACATCTCCATTCAGTTGTGTGTGTCTGAATGCAGGCTTACCACGTTACAGCGGTTGCTTTAGTAGATTCGATCAGATTAGTGTTTAAATATATGTCGTGTGGACATTTTCTCAGTCGCCGAGTGTCCCTCTTTCATACCAAAATGACAAAGGAATACAAATACCCTTAAAGCCAGATATACCTATATTATCTCGTGGGAGAGTTATTCGGTATCAAATAAATTTTATTTAATGTCTTATTAAAGCGAGAGTAAGTAAGTGTTAAGAATTACTTCGGACGTAGATATACGTTCCATTAATCTTGCTTAACGATCTTGATGGCTGTTTGGTGTAATTTCAAAAAGGAGACGACTGCCTGCTGATTGTGTACAATTTGCTGTGCTATTCACTTTTTTTTTTTTCGTCATTCTTAATCACATCAAGGGTTTCTGGAGATGCAATTCGTCTGGCTAACGAGTGTTTTCTTTTTCGCATGCACACACATAAGGTACACAGTAGCTGTGGAAGATAGCACTACATGGTGTATGTATATATATATACACTGTAACGTAGTGATTGAGAAGTTGTCTGCAATTGTCACCAATCAAAATGAAAGGGTGAATTTCCTGTGGTGAAGAGAAACAAGGAACTTACTGCGGGTCAAGAGTAGCAACTCTCAAGTACACCTACTTTGGGAGTGCAAGACTTAGGCGGGTAATTACCCAGCATTTATAAGCAACTGTTTTAATGATTTAGATGCGTGTAGCTTAATTTGAGAATAGAAACTGGGTTAGGTTCGCCGATTGGCTTTAAAGTCTGGTAATACCTGGTAACTCTTTTAAAATTGCTTACTGTTCGTGATCACGATAGTTGGATATGCTGCACGGAACATTTTCAACTGATTGTCTCTCAACCAACGGTACCATACATACTTTGACTAGACGCCATTTTGTTTGTTTTATTTCATATCGAAAGCGATGATTTGCGTTGGAAATTGTCTCAATTTGACATGTCACAAACGAATTTAATTAAAGTGATTACGAATTTATAGAGAAAACAAAGAACGAATTGTTTACGAAACCCATTCATAGATGTCGGTGTTAATAAATTGCAAGGAATTATTCAAGTCGAGAGTTCGATTTTCATAATCTTCAAATCTACTTGACAGTCGCTGACATTAAGATTTGTCATTAATAAGCATTTGACAGTGCATTGAAGAAATAATAATTAAGAATGGTTAGATTATCTTCCGAGTGCTTTTGACCATAAACAAATCATACTGAGACCCCCAACTCACAATCCTCTTGCCGCTGGCCCCCTCAATTTTTGCCAGGAATCCGCCATTTTGTTTTCTTATCCGTGTACGCCAATTCCTATCCGTTTTGCTTTGCCCACAGTAAAATGTAAAAAGATTAGGTGCGAATGTGTTGGTTGAGAGGATTTTTGACATTTGTCAATACGAATTTCTATGCAACAATACTAGCGCACCTAAACTTTTTGGGAGCGTAAAATTTAGCTTGTAGGCAAATAACTGTTAATCGGTCGAAGTTGGGGGTCTCAGTATTGTCTCTGCTTTTGACAATAAATGAGCCTGTCATGGAAGGTCTTCAATTTATAGAGCATTTAGGCATCTGGATAAGGATTGTACTAAATGAGAGGAAGTCGTTTTTGGTGCCTTACGGACAACTCAAACTGTTACGCCATTTCAAGAGAAGCCCTGCACACAACCAGATAAAATGTCTATTTTATTTGCATTGGCAAGAAGACGACAGAAAGTCTGTTCCCGTACTTAAATCCGTCGAAAATAAAATATCTCTTTCTCTTTTTGAGGTTATCTGAGTTGGTAAAATGTACAGAAACGTTTTGAAATTAGGCGTTTTTCTTTTTTAGTTCAGAGCTGAGCATTGACTGACTGACTGAACTCGAGCATTATGAGCGCGCTGTGAATCGAACGTGCTCAGAGCGTTCTGATTTTTTTCTGTTTTTCCTGTTTTTTTTTTTTTCTGTCAAATGTCACTTTAAGTGTGGGGGCGTTTAAGTATCTAGTTTAGTAAGTCTGACAGCTGTCTGACTAGATCTATCTCGGTTGTGATTGGTTTAAATCGATCACGTGGGCACCTCTGACATTTGACGTTTATGGAGGGGTAGCCGACGAATCTAGTCAAGAAATTCGTGACTGAGTACTAAGTTGACAGTTCGGGTATGTGGCTGACGTAGAAAAAGTGACGTTCCCGACCAATCTAGTTTTTGCGTTCAGTCGACTTAAGATAACTAGATTCTTGAATGCGGCCTGTGTTTGCATTTATGTGTAGGTAATCAGCTTTTTACTCAGCCTGCTTAGGCAATTTATTCTGAGCTCATAGACCGCGCTCTGATCATGCTCTGAACAAAAAAAAAAAAAAAAAAAAACCCGGGGTGGGATTCTGTAAAAAAACGAAACGAAAAACGCTTTCGTTTGCACGAAGAATTTGCTTGTGTAACATAGGGCAAAATATTCCTGCGCACGAAAACGTTTGATCGTTTCGCCTTACAGAATCTGGCCCCCGAATTCGAGCTCTGATGTGTCTGAACTAAAAAAGAACCACGAACTTTTTGTATAACAGTTCAGGTTCTGCTCTGAACTTAAAAAAACTTAAAAAACTTAAAACGCCTATTATTAACTATCAAAGCATAGCTTGACAAACGTCAGTTCATAATTCTATTTGACAGCTTTACGATAATTTCAATAAACAAATTCGTAACTGTTGTATAGAGGGGACAAGACGTATTGCGTATAGTTAAAAATGTGACAAGGACAACTTTTCAATGAATTAGTGTGACAACTTTTGCAATAGAAGTGTCAAAAATTTGAGTTATTGTCAAGCATCTTTAATGATATAAAATATTTTTTAAGAAGACTCATAATTCATCAAATCTATTGACTTATCAAAGGGTTTTCTGTTTTAGTTGTTCACACCGCCGAGCCTTCCTGCTTGAAAATAATGCTTAAGCTGGGAGCAGATCGCGTATAACGTATTTTTAATATTTTGATGACCAATATAAGTCATTTTCTGTGTGACTTTTTTTTTATAGTTATCGTCCGTTTTCATTACATTTGAGTAGAATAAACTGGATGAAATAATTTTGGCAGTAGTTTCTAGTATTGGAGGTCTTTATCGTTTCGATGGCAGTCGTTTGAAAAGTTACGTGATTAGGGCCCTGGAGTTCAATGGGTGGGTTCAGGCTATCGGATGTATGACTTTTGACAGATCAAACCAAAACATATGCCTTCTACAGTGTGAAGTGGTCTTAACACCGCCTGAATCAATAAAAGTTTTGTAACATTTAGAGGACAAATCTGTCAAAATGTTTGCATTAGATCTGTCATTGCCCGTGTTTGACTGTGACACATCAAATCAAACTGTATAAATACATACGAATTGATCAATCAAAAGGTTAAACGTCGAATATAAGTTATGTAGGATTTGACATTAATTTCTCGTGTCGCTAGTCATCCATCAGTGGTTACTCGAACGCAGCCATTTGCTAACAAAATAACAACAAATTGTTTTACCAATGATGGTTAAAATTTACAGAGAAATTAGAATAACTGAAATGTGCAAAAAAATGTCATCAAAGTCGAAAAAATGTATATAAATTTCTGTTTAAATGTATACGTTTGTTGTCAATTTTGTATTGCAAGCAAAGAGATCGTTCTGAAGGTATACCCGAGGCTAGTTTAAACACCCTGTATTGAATAGCTATGTGGGATGAATATCTTATACGAAGGCTGCTCATGCCATTATTTTACGGGTTTCAAATAATGTCCTATGTATTAACGATGGGTCTCCGAACAGATATACCTAATTTATAACACCAACTGACGGTAGGTCGTAAATTTGTTCCGCTTTCATATGTTTGCTCGTAAGAGTCGTAAGAGGGTTCAATTTTGGTGAGGGTTGTAGTTTTTTTTTCCACATATTTCTCCATGACGCATTACAATTACAGAAAGAGGGTTCACTTTGAATAGAATTGCGTCAGCAGACATTAAGATGAATAGTACACATTTCGACGAAACTGCGATGTTACGCAAAAATCATGTTCGCAGAGTCTATTTCATGTCAAGTTTAAATGAATGGGACTACTCTTGTGCCTCGCACTATATACCTACTCGTTTGCAAACGAGTATGCTCGGGCATACATTTTGTTGCTTAAATATTTAACGATTGGTGGATGTGTGCTTTTTTTCATTGTTTATTTAAAGATCTGCTGTCATGGAGCGTTCTTGATGTGTACCCGCGTACAGCCCCTTCAACTAGCAAAGTTCTCGACATTCGGAATAGGAAATATTTACCTGCCAAAGTATAGGTATTGGGGATGTCAACTAACTTTCCATTGGAATTACCTGAACCTCTGCAAACATCGCATCCTCATTGCGTAACGAACCCTTCTTCTAATTGAGCACCCACTTTAAACCCAACACAAATAAGAAGGGTATTTCCTTGTTCCGCAATTTTATACCTAAGCTGATATTTTAGAAAATTGTGTGTGCTTCCTTTTCACGTTGCTGGTATAATACGCCAACGTTACCCTCTATAAACGTTCGAATAAACCAAAATCGGGGTGCGGGGGCAATAAAGCAGCAATCCAAATTCCGATTCCGTACGCATTTCCCCCAGAAAATTCCCAATGTCATTGACATTAATTCCCATGCACACCTCAAAATTTGTACGTGCTGCACGCACACGGCCTGTGCTCCTTGCTGAGATATGTGCGAGATATATATATGCGCTGTGTCCAGGACGAAGTAGGAAAACACATTTTTGTTCAACTGGAAAATACCGTGCGTAACTCCCTTCGAGGGTAAATTATATATATATATAGATGTGGGTAAACCCCAACCAAGCCCGTTTTGGAAATTCCCTTTGGACTTTGATCCAAATCAATATGTGCCTAGTATCCGAGAGGGAACAACGACAGCAACTACCACTGAATGTCATTTCGAATGAAATTGTGTCTGCTCCGGACGATGTCGGCTGCTGGCGAATATTTGGGGTTGTCGCCTGCTTCTACCCGAATGGCTTAGCCAGGTGGAACGGCATCAGGAGGGAGGCGCAAGTGAAATTATCATTCATCCCCCCCAAAACGAATAACGAAAACTCTGTTTTATTGTTGTTCTTCGGCTTTGAATGTTTGGGGGTGGCATGGGTGAACGTCTTCTTCAAATCTCTCCACCACCAATCCCCTGGTATAAGTGCATCAGTTTATTGCGACATCAAAGCAAGGGGCACGGCCCCTCGTGCAGAACATATGGCCGACCGGGTCTAAAATATGAGAGCCGACCTAACCCTCCAAACAGATCGTTTTTCGTCGTTTCGACTCTCATCATCCAGAGTGGCATGGCACATCAGACAGAGGACTGTGCTTGTATTCTCCAGCTCTGTTCCTTTGGCAAAAAAGGCCGCACGCCACATGCATACGAATTTATTGGATAGCGTAGTTTTGTTGTTTCAACCATTTATCCTCGTGTGACTTGGGTTTTCCACGCTGCCTGGGCTATCGCAACGGTGTGGGGAAAATTTCTCTTTGTTTGCTTATAAATATGCGGGAAGGGTGGCAGAGGAAAACCTGAATTTTTCCTCTTCTCTTTCTTTTCTTGTGTGTTTTCCACCATTTCCCGCACACCCCACTCTGTTTACTGTACACATAGTTTGGCAATAAATCGCTGCAGTGTTTTAGTTATAATTATTTTGTCTGCCATTTGCAGCCAGGAATTGCTGGATTGCTCCAACATTCAGCCATTCGGGTGTTGTATGTCCCGTTCGTGTATTTAGGTAATAGATTACTTTTCACGAGTTTTATTGAAAGATTTTGCTGTCAAAGGAAAGAGAGCGATAGCTTTGAAATGTTTGACACGTCGACTTTTAGTTGCAAATGATGTTGCGAGGTGAAAATTAATTATTGCGACGTTTTACAAGAAATGACATTTACGAAAGTTTGTAGAAGTCCTGGCAATTCCAACCTTGATAGAGAAGCCTTTTAATTTTTAATTGAAACGTGGCACGGAAATGTAAAAATTGTCGAAGAATGCTTTACATTTCAAACAGCTTTAACTTCGGTCATGTGCGCGGGAACGTGATGAAGTATGTTTGTCGACGTTCATCACCATGTTGCGGAATGCATTGCATACTTACTTCAGCTTTCCAAATTCTCAAAGTGAAACTATTGAATCGAACAGAGCAGATGACATAACCTCAAAGCAAAATTTGTGCGTTGGGTTTTTCTAGTTGCCGCTCTGGAAACGACTCTCATTACTGTATCACGTACCAATGACAGACAAGCAGTATAAAATAGACATAGAGGGCGCCCTTTTTAACCTCAAATGAATTTTCCTATACCAATTCCACAATTACGACTTTTACTTCAATTTCCAGCCCAACAACGACCACGAATATTGGAACACCCAGCCGATGCGATAGCGGCGCGTGATGAGCCCCTCACACTGAATTGCAAGGCAACAGGTCGGCCACAGCCCGACATTTCTTGGTATCACAATGGAACGCCATTGGTTCCGTCCGAACGGAGGGTGATCCTGCCCGAAGGCTCTCTATTCTTTCTAAGGTAAGAAAATGGTATCCAAGTGTTTTTATTTTTCAGTTTTGCTAACAATCTCCTCCCTCCCGTCACAGAGTTATGCACAACAAACGAGAACAGGACGCCGGGATCTATTGGTGTGAGGCGAAGAGTTCAGCAGGCATTGCTGCCAGCAACAACGCCACTCTGCAAATAGCCCTTCTCAAGGATGAATTTCGTTCAGAGCCATCCGACTCGATTGCGCTGGTAGGCGGTCCCGTCGTCATGAATTGTACACCGCCTCGAGGAATTCCAGAGCCCTCTGTGCTGTGGTACAAAGATGGCAAGCTGCTAGACTTGGGTGGAAAAAGGTTTGTTAAAGATTTGATTATATGCTCAGGCGCCTGAATTAACTTTCTGCTTTTGGTAGACTCTCTATGGTGGAAGGGGGCTCCCTTATGATCTCGGAGGTACAAGTGTCAGATGCGGGAAAGTATGAGTGCTCAGCTCAGAATATGGCGGGCAGAAAGAACGCCCCACCGGCGACATTGAAGGTGCTCACTCCGCCGCGGATAGTGCGCGGTCCCACTGACACCGAGGTGATAGAAAGCGAGAGAGTCGACATTGCGTGCGAGCTGGTGGGTGATCCCAAACCAATTGCATCGTGGCACCGCGATGGGGGATCCCTGCCTGAGGGGCGATCGAGGATTTTGTTGGACAACACGCTGCGAATTGAAGATGCCCGTGCCGAAGATCAAGGCACGTACACGTGCAAAGGTTTTAATGAGGGCGGCAACATTTCACTGTCGATAAAGCTTAGCGTATTCGGTAAGACAACGAGGTGCTTTGATTGATAGGCCTGCAGCTGATGTTTTTTCTGTTTTAGCCACTCCACGGATAACAGACGCTCCAACGGATGTCGATGTCGCAGAGGGCGACACGGTTAACCTGCCATGTAAGGCGTCGGGGCGCCCTAAGACGATTACCATTTGGGATAAGATCCTTTCCGAGGGCATAGTTGCGAACTTGCAGGATGAGATCTCTCAGATGCTGGAAGAGGAAGCTCGCCAAGAGCTGCTGGCTAAAGCGAAAATTATGAGCTTCCGATCGAAGCGGCACAACGCGCGGCCGGGCAACCGCACACGCCGCAGCATTGTTATATCAGACGAAGAGAAGGAGGACGACGTGGATGTGAACAGTTTGGTTACCGAAACGACGTCCTTCATCGATGTGTCCTCGTCGCCACCGCCAGAGCTGCCCAACTTTGAGATAAGCAAAACTGGCGAGCTTGTCGTGAAGAATATCCAGAAAAGGGATGAGGTGAGTCTTAAAACCGTCGTTGTCGTTGAGAAATGTTCTTATCTCCTTGTTCTAGGGTTGGTATGCCTGCACAGCTATCAATGAAGCCGGAAGTGTGGTGAAGAAAATCTATATCCACGTAAAATCGCCCACCGATCCCGAAGGCGACTTTCAAATCCCCGAATCGTTCAACAGTCGCTGGGAGAATACTCAGAACATACTGATCACGACGGTGATTCCGGTCTCGTCAAGCTCCTTAGATGTCACCTGGGAGTATGCTCAAACGAATTTATTTCCCAGCAAGGGTATAACCCTATACTACCGTCCGATCTACCTGAATGGAGCTGAAGTTCGTATTTTGTCGAAGGAGTATCTGTCCACAGGTACAACTTTCGAAAAGAAAATCCACCGACTGGATGACTTGAAGCCATATACGAATTATGAGATCTTTGCGACCGTGCCCAAGGGCCTGGGTGGAACTATATCGAACCTGCGCAAGGGTAAGACATTAGACGGGCCACCATCAGCGCCACCTACGGACGTGCGGGTGGGTGTCATCAACAACACTGCGGCGTACGTGCGCTGGTCACCTCCCCCAACACATCTGATCAACGGAGAGTTGACTGGTTACAAGGTGAGTCTCGGGCTTGTGAATCGAATCCTTTTGATTGTTGACCTTTTTCTTGCAGATCCAAATCAAGTCGAATGTGACCAACAAACTTCTGGGACAAATGTCGCTGAATGCGAGCACTCAGTCAGTGGTTATTAACAGCCTCAGTCCCGGTGGTCGTTATATCGCCCGAGTGGCCCCATTGACTGCCGGCGGCCTGGGGCCATACAGCCCACCAGCTCCGCTTCATATTGATCCTTCGTTCATCGCAAGACCACCAAAGTAAGTACACACTGGTTTACTATAGTCAAATCTCACTTCTCATTCATTTTAGAACGGATCCAGCGTTAAGTGCATGGTCAATGTCTTGGATGCCGGGCATAGCACTGGGGATTCTTGGTATCTGCCTGATAAGCGGTGCAATATTTGCCGTCTTTTGGGCAAAACGTAATAAGCGCAATCTGAAGGCGTCCTATCCAGCGCCAGTGCTCACCTCGACGCTGGCAGACAAGTCGCATACCCTCTGGATGCAGAACAACACGACAATCAAACCAACGCACACGTACGCAGTGCCACCACCACCTCCGGCGATACCGCAGTCCGAATACGCCGAGCTGACAACGGTAAACATGCCAAAGATAAACATCGGACAATCTGCGCCGCCAGAGCCCTATGCGACGGTGACCCTGCAACGAGGTGCAGGCGGCGCCATGGGAGTCGGTCTTAGCTCAATCCCTGACGATTGTCGCAAATGCTCGGCGAGCCCCAGTTCCAGCGAATACAACGCCCCCATCCGTATGCCAATGAACATGTGTGATATGCTGCCACCCCCACCCGACCATCCATACAACAGCTACAAAACGATGAGCAATATGACGATACGCACCAATCCCGCCGCTCTATCACCACAAGTCATGCGTCGCGGCATGCAGGGTATGCCACAGCCCCATCAACCACCGGTGTGGGGATCACTGCCACCACCACCGATCCCGAATTTCCCACAAAACTGGATGCAAGAGCGCCAAACCGGCTATCACCATCCTCAGCATTCGCAAATGCCACCACAACATCAGCAGCACCCACAACACCAACAGCACCAACAGCATTCACAACACGCCCAGCAAGGTCCGCCATCACATCAATACCGTCATCCGCAGGACCCCCATCACCAGAACATCTACAGCGAAAACGAGTACGAATCAGGATCGGTGCTGTACGAGCAATTCTGCCGCGACAACGAGGCTTCCTACTTTAACGAGGGCGGCGAACCAACTGAGGAGTACTACCGCAACGTGAACATGGAATTCTTTGAGGATCAAGAATTCGAACCGGCAACACCACCACCACCTTGTCCCCCAGACACAGCGTCCAAAGGGAATCCAAATCTGCGTCTGTTAGCCGCTGCAAATGGCGCCCGACACGCCGACCAAGCCCAGTTGAATATCCCCCGACGGATATACAGAAACCACCATGGAGGCGGCGGCGTCACCCCCGGAGATTCATCGTCCTGCGAACGGAATACCAACCATAATGGTGGACCTTCAAACGGTAGCAATAGCTCGGATGATAGCGAATCAGAAGGTGATAACCGTTGGGCGCCACGATCACGACGCAGTCGTTCGCGTTCAAAGAGCAACGAACGAAGGTTTCGAGGCGATCAGTGAGTGATGTAAGGTGATAGTTAGTAGGACAAGTAGTAATGCACACATTCGCGCATCAAACGCGCAACTCTCTGACCCGCAACACTGAAATACTCGAAATTATTGTGAACAACATATTCATTAGTTTTAATTAAAAAAAAAAAAAAAAACAAAGCCCAGTCGGTGTGAGTATAGAAGGTTATTTCTGTTTCCAACCTAACGGTAGAATTAGACCATTAGGTTTTGCGAGAGTGGGCGATTGGTATGTATAAAACCAAGTGTAAAGTTTTATTTTATATTGTTTTCATAGTTTATAGGTTCTGTAAATTAAATTAAAAACAAAGAAAAACATATAGCTATAGTAAGAGGCTTTTTACATGAATTCATTATATATACATATACACTATATATACACAAAACATGCATACATAGATATTATTCGCATTAACCAAGAGAAAAGGTGAAAAGAATGTGTTCTCCGTTTGTTTTAAATTTGTTTAATGTGTAAAATAAGCAGACGAGTATAGGTATATAAACATTTTGCATTTAAAAACTGTTTGAGTTCCTTTAGTTTTAGTTTTGTATATGTATAGATTTATTAGTTCTTCAAGTGTTAATGAACTTCAGTTTCCTTTTGTACGGGAGTTAACGATTTTTAATTGATTTTAAGTGGATAACGGCCATGATGGGTTGGTTACTGATTTTTTGCACATTTTCTTACCAATTTTAGCTGAGAAATGAATCGCGTTCTTTGTAGTTCTTGCTCGGGATGCGTCTGCAACTTGTCTGGAATCTAGTTGATCTCTTTTTACTCTGTTTGTACTGCAGTAATATATGACAGAATATACTTGTGTTGGGCGCCACTCGAATCAACAGTAGGGCGCCAATTGTAATTTCAAAGTCGATCGTAATTTTAAGAGGAACGCCGAAGTGTACATGCCTTCTTTCACCTAATAGTTCCCCTGAGGAAAATATGGAGTCAACAATGTTTTATTTCCCGCCAGTTTATTTTGAATCCTAATTAATTGTTCTGCGTTATGTTTGCTTGGGGTTTTCACCTCTTTTGTCTGATTTAGTAAGTGGATTTAATTGAAAATCGTTTTTTTTAACGCTGATTCAGACCGTAAGCGTAAGGTGTAACAGATCCATTCCGACTTCAGTTTATTGTTGTGGTCTGTTTTCCGATTGAATTTGTGTCTTATTTTCATTTCCCGGTCGCTTTCTGACTGCTCTCTTCCAGAGGTTGAATCGGCTCGCCCGTTAACGAGCATTACGTGACGGAATTTGTTTTTGTTTCACATGTAAAATCGACTTTATTCCGTGAACGTATAGCTTGTTCACGGAAGTGGTTATCCGACCCCAGTTTTTTGCCCAGCAGATCGAGGACAGGAAGTGCCGATCGATTTTCGCGGAAACTTTTTCTGATTGAGCACCAGTCCGTACAAATTTGGTACATAAGTATCGCTAATAAACAGTTGACAAATATTTATTGAATTGGCGCCCAACAGAAGACATCAGAGATACTTAAAAGCTTTTCACGTAGAGCTACTTTTCCATGTGTGAAACCCTTTTTTACTGCAAATGTATATCATGAATACACCAACATAGACCTAAAAGGAAAAGGAAAATTTTCATTTAAATTGTTTCCTAGTGTCAAAAATGAGCTCAGTAAGAAGTTCTTGTTTCCTGTCCCTCAACTCCTCCTCAACTAATCACTACGTATATTTTATAGTATAAAAAATATAAGCTTAAACAAAACTTCAAGCCATAATTTTTTTTTTTAATATTAATGCCAAACCTAGTCGAATCAGTGCCATTGCATAAAAGGTAGCCAACCGTTATGCGCTTAGACCGCGATCTTGTTTCATCCAAACGTCACACTCATTATAACTTTATAACTTTTATTTTATACTTGTTATTTAAAAAAACAAAAACACAATACAAATAACCAATATAATTTGCAACAAGAGACTGTAATAGTTGTTAAATATTATTATGTACATTATTATTAATTTTATTTGTTTTTTTATAAACTCATCCAATTATCCAAACCAAACAGTATTTTTCTTAAATGAATTATTTACACAATACAAAACACATACAAACATATTATATTTTATACTTTAAATAAACATGAATAATTAATTTTAAAATATTAAACAACACAATCGATTTGTTGGTTTTATTTTATTTACATTTTTTTTTTTTAATTGTTTTTAGATGTTTTTTCTTTTTGTGTGGCTTGCAGCAAAAACACATTTATCTGAGGTCGAATCGCGTCGTCCGTTAACGAGCATTACGTGACGGAATTTGTTTTTGTTTCATATGTAAAATCAACTTAATTCCGTGAACGTATAGCTCGTTCACGGAAGTTGCGATTCGACCACTGTTTTGGAAAATCTAAGTTTATAGTGTAAAAGAGAAACTGGATGAACTGTCAGTAGGAAGGTGAGTTGACAGACTGACTATGACTAACTGCTGGCTACAAGTAAACTGTACCGTATTCAATGAATGGAGGAATGGGAATACGGTTGTTGGGCGCCACTTCTAGCGCGGTCGAATTTACTCGGTATTCCTATAATGACACGGCGATGCTAATAATCGTTTCAAGCCGTAACCTTGAATTTTATATTTGTTGCAACTTTTTGTAAGAAAAAGTGTTGCCATTGTGAGAAAATGAATTGGTATTGCTGCGCATATATAATTTTTTGTTCATTCAAAATTACAACAAAATGTCAAAGTTCTGCAAGCTTGTAGGCAGTGCCTCAGTCTATTAATGCAGAACTTTGAAACCAATATTGAATAGAAAAATATGACTGGACAAGCAAACATCCGTGAATGTATTATTGGCATTTTGAGACGAAATCCGCGTTCACAAACTCTTACCTGCTTTTCTACATTAAAACTTCCTAAGCGAATTGACCAATCGGAGGTGATTTACTAGAGGGTAACCTATAGAATGTGTTCTGTCGTTTGCGGTAAAGTATTTCAGTGACAGATAGAATAAACGCAAGTTGTTGTACTACAAGCAATGCACGTGCCGGGTGCGACAGACAAAGTAGGTTTACATTCGGAATTCTTAGAAATATTAACGTCAAGACTCAATCAGGGATCGAATCGCCACTTCCGTGAACGAGCTATACGTTAACGGACGACGCGATTCGACCACAGTTTTTAAGAAAATTAAATGGAAACATACTGGTCTTTACAAAACACAAACGGCAAACGGGTTTAAGGTTAAGGTGAAAATTCTTAAAACCCTGTGCAGTTTTGAATGCAAATGAACGGCTTTTTGCCTAAGTAATACGCAACATAAGACGTATTATTTTTTCAAATAATCGGCCCTAGCGAGGTATCCGTCGGAACGGAAAATTCTTCGGTTTTATACGATTCGGAGGATTTTTGCAACGAGGTATTCTTCGGAACAACTTTTCGGAGAATTGTTCCGACATTTTGTAACGCACATCGGTGAATTACGTTGAAGTGCGATGAAGTGCAATTTATTTTTTAATTTTTGACAGCTGGGTTCCGATATCCTCCGACAGAAATTAGTTGTAGAATTTGTTAACGAATTGGAGTACGGTGCGGTGCGTTATCGCAATTGTTTATTTCTCTTCCGAAGTCGGACACCTCGAATGGAATTTGAGCCTCCGAAGGGGTATGAGTTGCGGAGAATTTTCCAACGCAGAATCAAAAAAAAAAAAAAAAAATCGTAAACAGTCTTGTTTTACACACATTTCTATTTAAAAGTCGAACAATTTTGGGGACTGCCAAAACTAAGTCAAGAGTAATGAAATGACGGAATTTTTGAATGTCAGACGACGCTTGACCGTTTTTATAATTTCAATTGAAACTTAATAATGTATGTCACTGACATTAAATAAACTGGCGATCGTAATCAAACGACACCAGCATGCATGTAGTTAGTGACATTTTTTTTTTTTTTGTCGAATCGTCTCTTCCTTGAACGAGCAATACTTGACGGAATTTGTTTTGGTTTTGTATAACCGGCATAATTCCGTGAACGTATAGCTCTTTCATGGATGTGGCGATTCGACCCCAGATATACGATTGCATTAAGCAACAACTGCCATTGACAGCTTCATACCTCATTAGTATGTGAATGCGTTTTTGCTGAAACCGTTGCGCCAATTCTTTGTACAGTTTTTGTTATATATATGTTTATTATGAAATGAAGTAGTGTTTTGATGTAATAATTTAAATGCATAAACTATTAAAACTTCAACGCAATTTGGCTTAAGTGTTCATGAACTGGTTGCCTTTAAAAATAATTTGTTATCTGAACGTTAATTATTGTTCGTTGGATTTGAATGTAAAAAATAAAAAATAAAAAAGTAATATGGTAAAATGGTAAAATATGCAACAAGTTTTTTCAATAAGAAAATATCTATTCAACAGAGCCATATAATTTGTTGTCGCCAGCCCCCCCCCCAAAGAAAGCAATAATATTTTCTACGCGTGCTTAGAATATTTTTCATTTCATTTGTTGTAAAATAAATTTTCTACATCACTAAACTGACTTTTATTTCCATTTTTTGTTCAACATTACATATAAATAAACATTTTTATAAAATAAGAAACAAACAAACAACAAAAACCTTTTTGGAATCATGTGATATAAATTTATATACATACATTACTAAAATATATATAAAAAGAAATGTGTAAAAACGAAAAAAAATTAATAAATAATAATATTAAAACTATGTAACACATAAACCATTTACGTTAAACAAGAAAATGAACTTATTTTCAAAATTCACACACAACAAAAGATGAAACTACAAAAATAAATTTAGAAAATTTCATTCATTCCCGACAGAAAAACAAAAAAACATTTATGTAGAACAGAAAAAAAAAAACAAGGAGAATCAAAAGTTAATATTAAAATCATTGTTTTCTTTTCATACAAAACAAAACAAGCTATATATTATTACTATATATAAGCCATTTAGTGCCATGTATATAGACAAACCAAATAAAGACAAAAAAATGGAATACTAACATTTATACAATATATTACAACAAAACAAAATATATTATATATACACAATATATATATATATACTAAACAAAACATAATAATAATGATAAACAACTTTAACAATAATTAAGAAGTAGAAAGACGTTAAACAAAACAAAACAAAATATATATATATTGATTATTAATTTTTTTATTACAACAAAATAGCTTTTAATAAAATAGAGGAAGAAACCGTTTTTCTTTTGTAAACAAAATTAATTAAATATATATACTATATATACATACATACATTTATTAATTTGCTTTATCGTAATATACATAATGTGGTATGTATATAAAAAAAAATACTCACGCAATATGCAATTTGGAACGAATTGTAAAAAGAAAACAAATCTATTTATACCTAGAAGTTTTGCAACCAAAATTATGTAAAATAGTTTGAAAGTGTTTTAATAAGCAAGTTAAACAGCAAATACAAAAACATGTTAATTAAAAGCAATTTTAGACAAAACCAAGAAAAAAAGTCCGATAGAATAATAGAGAATACAAATATTTAAATTCAAATTTAAGTACATAACTCATAAACAAAAAGGCAGAAGAAACTTTTTTTGGAAATTGGAATTTTCCCGCAAGAGGTGAACACTCCGACTTTGAATACGAATGGATTTAGTTTTATAGTTTTAGATATATACATTGGACAGCAATTTCTTGGCTTTTATGGCATTGTCTGACAGACGGTGAATTTCATACAAACCCGGAAGGGTAGTGGTGGTTTCAACATAACCAGTTACGCTCTTGGGGACAAATGACACTTTTTTTTATAATAAATCTTATTGTTTCCATAGAAAATGTCGGCATTGGTAGGACAAATGGGGAATATAGTATGTCCATCTGTTGGCCATTTTTCTAGACACCTGACAGCTTGACAGGTTGATCGCTGAAAAAAAAACTGAATCGCATTTTGCACATTCAAAAATCTAGTTATCAAAATTGACTAGATTAGTCAGGACTAGATGTACCCTAAACGGTAACGTCAGTTTTCCTACGTCAGCCACGTAAACGCACTGTCAACGCAGTACTGTCAGGAATATTGTCTAGATTCTAGATTCGTCTGCTACTCCTCTATAGACGTCAACTGAAAGAAAAAAAAAACTGTTTATGTGACCGATCTAGGCCAATATTAACCAAAACACATTAATGTGGTTTTCCATTGGGACAAAAAATCAATTTTTTTTTTGATCTAAATCACTTTTTGCGTTCCATTGGGACGAAAAATCAATCTTTTTTTCGATTCGGATCACTTTTCGCAGATCTCGATATTTTTTCAGATTTACGCATACCAATATACTTTGTACAGCTGTTTAACGTCAGTTTAAGAAGTTTCATTTCGAGGCAAATGCGCAAAGTTTCGTGAAAACCAAAATAACAAAATACATAAATAGCTATGGATACGATTTCGGAGGAATTATTATCGTCATTATCTCCCTCGTCATCTGAAGACTACAAACCACCAATAATACTTCATTTGTATTACAAGAAGGAAACCATTTTTGAGGGCGATATCCATTTGTGATTTAGCCAAAAACGAATGCCATTTGAACAGCTGATATTGTTGTCAATTAACGCACTAATACATTTACAAAAGCAGATCAATCTCGTTGCGCGTTCCATGAGCACAGTAAAATCTGAGATCTGAAAAAGATTTCTGGTGGTCCCAATGGAAAACCACATAAGTCAGCCAGCTGTCAGACTTACTTTAATAGATTCTTGAACGTTCCCAATCAAAACTTATTTACAATAATTGATTGAACGTACCAAAGCATACATTTCTAATTTCTGACGTTTATGAAAAAAGAAAACTTGTCAGTTGTCACGGAGGAAAGAGACAAGAAAACGTAATTAACACTGTTGAGTGAAGTAGAAGAATGTTCAATAAAACAGTTTACAGTCACATTTGTGATAAAGGTATAAATTGCTGTATTTTGTTTTGCCTCGACTTTATTTAGTTTGAAAGGTGTCAACATAATTTGTTGCTGCCAAGATATTTCTACTCGGAATGAATAACGTGTATAAATCTATGAAGTGTCAAGTAGATTGAAATTGTTGCAGTTGCATGCTGAAGATTTTACTTTATACTTTGCTGAGTTAGATGCTCAATAAAACACGTCTTGACTTTGTACGTAGATAAGTACAAACAGAATTTGAAAACAGGTAAAAGGAATGTTTTCATCTTCATTCAGGACTTGAAGAATTTATTTTAAAAACATTTTCTTTGTAAAATAATGTAAACTGAGTCCGTTTTCGTCCTGTTTGAACTTTTTATACAAGTTAATGAACACGACCGTTTAGTTGCAGTTTTAGGAACTCCACAGTTCCTTCTCATTTTTTTCAATTAGATTTCATTGAAAAATGCAACCCATTCTTTAGTTACGAAAAATATGTAGTATTTTATAAGCATAAACGGAGTGTTCTTCTCTTTTTAAAAATCATATATATAATTTCCATTGAGTTCTTATATAAATAGTGTGAATACGTTTTGCAAAATTATAAACTACACAAAAATCATAAAAATACGCCAATAAATAGTAAATAGAAACAACAACTCGAATTATATAAAATATTAGCAAAAGAAGAGAGATGAAGCATATTTTTTTATAAATTGTGTTACTGGTGTAACAGAAACACCCCCAACCAAATAATAAAATAAATATTAAGAACAAAATTCCATAAACACATTTACTAATAGAAAGTTTTCCTTTACTAATTGGCTGATAAAAAACAAAACATAAAGCTACGCTTCCATGAAATAAAAAGATTAAACAAATATTTATATACATATATTTACCCAATAAAACCAAAATATAACTCATTACCAATTTTAAAAGTTTCTATGATTTGCTTTTACCATATTATTTGTATCACCATGGTAGTCACATTCTAAACAACAACAAAATATATATAATAACATATTTAAAAAAAAACAAAATATAGTATACAAATATACACTCTCACATCAAATTAATATTAATAATAATTATTGCTGCAGTACAAAATGTAAAATAATAATATAAACTTAACAAAATTGATACGAAAATTGTTTTTACGTTCAATCTTTTTGTTTTTTAATTTCGAATTACTTAGGTTGAGATTTATTTCGATTTGTTGAACCACACAACAGTATACAAAAATGAATACTACTATTAACATATCTTATTTGTAAATTGCAGCCATATCATTGTTATTAGATGAACGAAATGACAGTATTTTTTATCAAAATGCATGTAACTACCTTAAAAGAAAAACTCCACTAACGACTGCAGTTGTATAAAATTTAATCATTATTCCAATAATTTTTCATCGAACAAAAATTATAAATAATTTACCATTACAAAGATATTCACAAAAATGTTATAAAAAATATAAAAAAAAAAATAAATAAAAATAAAACAAAAACAACCCAAGAGCTTCCACAAAAGTAATTCGTCATAACTCTTGTTTTCGCCCTTGAAAATGTGAGATTATTGCAATTTTTATAAATAATTTTCAATTGAAAGATACGGAAGCTCTGAAACGCTTCTTAAACAAAAACGAAAACAGCTTTTTTATAGCTATAAGCAAGACACAAAGAATTGGATTAATGCATAATGCTTAATAAGGAAACCAAAAAATAAATAAAAGAGCGACTTTAAATTATTGAGCAACAAAAGTAATAATTTAACATCAACTATTTGTAAAAATTAAGTGCTTTTAACAATTAATTTTAAGTGTAGAAATGTTTAACGATGATTAGAAGGTATAGGCGTAAAGGAAATAGTTTCTCAGTTCATTAAATTTTATGTGAATATTAATTAAGTAAGATAACGTATTTTATATATTTTGTTATAAATTATAATTTTTTTAATTGAGTGATTTAACAAGAACAGAAGTCAAAGTTCATAGGTTTTTTATAAGTATATTCTAGGTTCTTTAGGTATTCAATTGGAAACCAAAAACAAAGGAAATAACAAGTAGATAACATCAATAACATTAAACGATAATTTACTAGAAAAGATGAACAAAATATTATATATATCTATATATATACTGTATATTTCCATAGTTTAAATTATTACTTAAATTAAATTTAATGAGAACAAGCAAGTAAAAGGAAAATAAAAACAAATTTCATCACCTACTTACTACCTTTACTCAAGTCATTCTCAAAAAAAAAAAAAAAAAAAAACAACCAACCTAAGTACATAATATTTAAGAATAAAGTAAAAAAAAATCATCCTACTCATTCGTGTATCTAGTCACTATCTGAAAACCAAAATAAAAAATAAACCTCAGCCAGTTACGAGAGTAAAAAAAAAGAACCACACAAATTAAAGGTCTTCTCAATGATAAACAAAAAGAAAAATTCACAAAATTATGATATAAAACCAAAAGGAAAAACAAAAACATTTACAAAGCATTTATAAACTAGGGAGGAATGGAGAAACAAGAAAACCAAGTAATATTACTTATATATTATGTATTGTTAAAATTCAATTATTATTAAATTACTGATTAATTACGAGAAGTTTAATGAAAATGAATAACAATTGAAAATGCTATCCTCATCTTGTAAGCAATTTTTTAAGTAGAAAAATAAAACATTTCAACAAAAAAAAAAAAAAAATAATCAAAATGAAGTGTTTTACTACTACTAGTGACAGCTGACAGTTACCTTTGGTGGAGGAAGCTTGTAACAATAGTTGTCACGGCATATTTTCCTCTTACCCATATTTCGAATTCTTTATGGCTGTTATTTACTTATCTAGCTCATTTTTCTACAGTCGCTGGAGTGCTGCACAAAAAATGTTAATGGACCTATTCAGGTGGCGCTAAAGGTGGATTTTGGAGTGGTCGCTTGGGAAAAGTTTTCTACCGGATTGTCCCTACTGGTCGGGAATCGGAATCGAATACGTTTCCGACAAAAGGCGTGTTTTTTGAGCTTCGATCTCAGCAAATAAAGTAAAGTATGATTTTCGGCACGCAATATTATAACGACTAGGTACTGTGATTTCTCGAAGATTCTCAAGAGTAGAGCAGGAGTAGAGCGTAGTTGTTATAATTGCGTGCTAAAAATCCTATTTTACTTTGCATTTTTGAGATCGAGGCTAAAAAAAAATACCTTATATTAATCAACAGATTCTAGGGTAATATTCACGTAAACATGATGGCCGATCGAAATAATCCGTCGCACATATTAGGTAGGCAATAGTATCTCATCATCAGTCGCTAACGTATTGTACTACAGATATAAATAAAAATAAAACAGATATAAAAAAATGTGTTGGCATCACTGCGACTAGGGGATTTTATTTATTAAGGAATTTGTGTAAAATTACGTGAACGTATTAAGTACCTTGGGCAATGCTACCTCGGTCACACAGGAACACAATCTCATTCGATTCTCGAAAAAATCAAACTACAGCCACCTTCGCTTGGGTGGGGTACAAATTGTGACAGGAATAAAATTCATCCATCTGTCAATACAATTTTTTTCCTTTCTCATCTCTGAGTCATGTTTTGGTAAATTTCTTTTTATTTAAATGAAATAAGAAATAAAAACTGATAACAGCAATCTCATTTTAATGTGCTTCTACAATAACACACAAACACTATTCAATTTCCATTAAACATTTCCCAAACCTTGTGTTTTAACGAAGAAATCGATTTACCACATACATAAATACCAACCGATGAAAACTACAATGAGAAACCATTTGTTTACGACAAAGTGAAACGTATGAAAAGTGAAAAGAAAAATTCCAATAAATCGAAGTAAAAATATAATTAAAATGCAGTTGTTGTATCAAGCACTGATCCTTTTGTCTGTCGGAGTCGTAAATCTCTGCCTTACCAATGATATTACGAAAAAAGTCTTTGGCGATGTTCGCGATGGAGTGGTAGCAGCATTTGGTGACTTCAATTCGGATGAATTGACTGATGTTTTTGTAATACGCAATGACTTTACAACACTTCAGATATTATTGGGTAAGTTGCTAAATATATAGAGCACTTATCGTTTTATGTAAATCCCAAGGAGCGATGCGATGAGCATGAAAATTTGTGTTATTGCGTTGTAATGCTCAAAAGGGTGTTGGCCAACATTTTGTGCTCTCGAATTTATTAAGCTTTTCCCTATATGAGAGTCACGAGGTCACTCAAGGCACTACATATAAAGACGATCCTCTTTCTTACCTACTAAGAACCTAATTCCATTCGTTTTCTATTTTTTAGGAGCTGAAACGGAGCCTCTTCTCCGTCCCGGACCCTTCTGCCAGTTCAGCAATAAAGTAGTCACCAGTGTCGTGCCAGGCGATTTTGACGGCGATGCACTTATGGATGTCTTGATTACTGCTCGTTCGAAATATGATAAAAGGGACATCTTCGATGTGTACATCAACTGGGGAGGATCCGATTTCATAACATGCGCCAACGAATCGATTATCTCAACCATGGGCGAACCGCTGGCAATCGACTACAACCGCGACATGATCATTGATCTTTTCGGCGTCAACGAGAAGGGCCAGCGAATGTTTTGGATATTCCAAAAGAATCGTCTACCTCCTCAGACCGAAGAACAATATCCGGCTCCAGACAATCAAAACGTCGGGGCTTCCATTCAAATACCTCATGCCAATGCGTACCTAGATCTCAATCATGACTTCACTGCCGATCTGTTTGTGCAAACGGAAAAGTTCTATGAAGTATGGTACGGCAAGACGCAAGAAGACAATAACGGTTTTCTATTTAGCCACAAAGTAGACCTAAGCATTGTGGGATCGCCAAAGACGCACATTGGGCAGAGTATATTCCTGGATGTGGAGCTGGAAGGAGTGCAGAATCAGATCTTGCCGATGTGCTTCCGCGACGAATGTGCGAATTCCACGATACTCGTCCATGACGGTCGTAATTTTCGGGATATTCATGTGAACTTCAAGGATCCCCAGGGCGTTCAGTGGGGATTTGTCGAACCCGTAATGGATGACGTGTACCTGAAGACAATCACGGCTAGGGGAGGCGACTACAATATGGACGGCTATCCGGATTTGTTGGTCACTTTGCGAACAATCACTGGGCCTAAGCGAATGCAGACGTTTTTGCTGGAGAACGTACCTTGCACTATGTGCAATCGGCCGCTGAAGAGGACGTTCGAGGTCAAATGGAACGCATTGTCGCCGATGGGCAATAACACAGTTGCGGGAACGTTTTATGATTTCTATCAAGATGGTAAGTTAATGCACCAAAATTGGCCAAACAACGTTGAACACTGTTCTCTGTTCTAGGTGTTCTTGATGTGATTCTCATCGAGAAGGACGCGAAGGGCAACTATCGCCCGCTTGCCTTCCGCAACACACTCGACTACGATGCCAACTTTGTGAAGGTTATCGTCCTCACCGGGCTGATTAACAAGAAGAATCCGACAGAGAAAACTCCCCTCGGACGTAAGAAGCGCACCTATGGCACCAACCTGCCGGGACCGCGAATTGAATACTTCACCACCACTCAAGAGGGCGACATTCAGAGAGGATCCAGCGTTCAGCTTCCACAGTCTGCATACTTTTCGCTTCAGTTACCCTACACCATCTTTGGGCTCGGCCGGACGCCGAATTTCGTCGATTCACTGACTGTCGGCTTGGCAAACAAGTCACGCACTTGGACGCAACTCATTCCCAACTCTCAGATTATTGTTGTTCCCAAGCCCATTGAGGAGCCACAACGTTGGAAGGCTCAACTCTTCGTCACTCCCAGTAAGCTGATTCTCATGAGCGTTGTGGCGCTGGGTGGCACTTGCTTAGTCATCGTTCTGATTATTCTTGTGCTCTACATCAAGGAGAAGAAGGAGGACAAGCAGGAGAAATTACAAGAGGCACACCGATTCCATTTCGATGCTATGTAAAGCTGTCGAATGGAATTTGTGCATTATTATAATTCGTGATACTACAGAATGCAACGGTTATTTTCTCTTTAACTGTTTACATTTTTTTTTTTTTTTTTAGTTTCATTTTATTTCAATTATGATAAGAATTGATGATGAGAATTATCTAAGCTCACTTGTCGCATCAATTTGTTTCAAAAATCGGACAACTACACGTAGGAAAAATTTAATTAAAACGTTTTTAAATTATCTAATACTGAAATGAACTTGTGTTTTATTGTTAGGGAATTTGCCTAAGCCCAATTCCTGCGACACGATGGTAAAAAGATAGAACTGTCTGTTGTAGTCAATTTGATGAATTCCAATGCATTCGATTAAAAATGGCGGCAAACTATGGTGCATTATAATTTTTATTTGAAAGGGGTTGTTGTACTGCGACAGGAGTTTATTGTGCGCTCTGAATACGCTTCAGAGGGGTATATACCCACTCACATTCGGCCCGAGCGAGGTATCCGCCGGAACGGAAAATACTCGGATTTTACAATTCGGAGGATTTTTGCTGCGAGGTATACTTCGGAACAACTGTTCGGAGAATTTTGCCGACATTTTGTAACGCATATCGGTGAATTACGTTGAAATGCGATGAAGAGCATTTCTTCTTGTATTTTTGACAGTTAAGTTCCGATATCCTCTGACAGAAATTAGTTGCGGAATGGCGCCATCGCAATTATTAAGAAATCCGTCCTATAGCACTCTCTCTAGTCCAGTTGTATTGCCCCAGAAGTTTCTTGGCCTGCCTAATGCCCTAAGTGTTATGCCAGATTCTTGCCCTGCTCTCTTTCTCTAGTTTCCTAAATCCTGGGTGTGATCCCCTATTCCGCAGAATGGGTCAGGACCTATGAACGTTTCTGATGCTCCCTTACTTGCTTTCCAGTCGGTCATTTCCTTTCTATTCTATTCTCTATTCCTTCGTGGCCAGGCAACCAGCAGAGGGCTATTTTGTTTTTCCTACCGAGTTTTTGTAGGAATTAAGTGCCATTATAGATACCTGGGGCCGAATTACCCCATCCGTGAGCGAGCCATACGTCACTGAATTTTTTGGATTTTATAAGCAAAGTAATAACAAATTAGTCACGAATTATTCGATCACGGATGCGGTAGTTCAACCCCTGACTTTGGACACATCTGTCTACGGGATAGATTTCAGTCTGAAAGATGCTTCTACTTTTTCCAATTGGTTCAGAATATTTGGTGCCAGGCTCCATCAGTTCTCGATCCATCTGTGTACCACTTTGTTGGGCGATTGCTCAGTCTCAGTATTTCCTGTCCCTCGATCACTACAAAACTCCACATTAGGGGAGATAGAACTCCTCTTTGCGGATATCCTCTTGCTTACCTTGATAATACCTTCTGAGTTATGAGTCTTTGCTGATCATTTGATCAGGAGCTCATATACATCCACCTCGATACTGTGTTATTTACTCCTTTTCTATCAAGATCTCGTATAATTGTATCATGCTCCTTCGATGTCCAAGAATGCACACAATACTATACTTGTAGCTTCAAGAGCGCTTTTAATAATCTCAGTTAGATGGTACAGAGCAATCTCCGTAGATCTGCCCACCCTGTAGTCAAGCTGACGATGATTTTGAGGCTATAGTCTTTGTAAATCTTCTTTTAAGTCTAAAGTAGTTGTCCACAGCCTTTTCCATCGTTTTGAGAAGGAACGAAGTAGAGCTGATTGCTCAATAGGACTTCAGTAGACTTGCATCCTTTTTTCCCACTTTCGGAATGAATACTACCTTCGTTCGTCTCCACTGGTTTGGTAAGTAGCCCAGTGCCAGACTGCTTTTTAAGATTCTTGCCAAATGTGGAAGTAATTTATCTTGCTGTTTTTGTAGTAGGACTGGCGTAATTCCATCCATCCCGATGATGTAAAAGGCTGAAAGGAGTCAATTGCTTCTAGTCGCAATTTGAAGAAGATTTCAGTTGCTATTTTCAAAGCCTCTCAAAATTGTTCGTTCTCCTATTGTCCGTGCTCTAATGACTACCAAGAAAATGCGTTTCTAAACAGAAGTCGTGCCCTCTGTTGCTAATTTTTTGTAATGCTGCCACCCGGTTTTCTGAGAGACATTGGTATTCATGTGACATTATGAAGAATTTCTGTTTTGGCTAGTGATTTATGCACTCTGCCCGCAAACGCAGTATGCGCAGAATGAGGTGAATTCTATTCGATTTTTGTGAGCTTTTTTCATCAATTCTCTGAAATGTCGACGGTTTTCACAATTAATAAAGTTCCTGTCGATGTTTTTAATTTATTAAACACGACTTTGCAGCTAAAAATGTTCCTGCTGTCAAAATTTCTGAAATTTGTTGCTGTGTTCATTTTTCACTCTAAGCACGATCATTTGCTGTCATATTATAGGTAGAAAGCAATTGGAATCAATCTGGCGATTGAGAAGAGAATTTCACTTCTCGATTTGAAGTCAGAATCCGCTCAAGAAGCACGCACACAATAGTAATTTATCCATTTTATACAAACCAGATGACAGCTGCCGTAGAATATTTTTTGACATTTCACCAATACTTTTGTGGATTCAATCAGAAGTAGTTTTCTTGTTCCATTGGATAACAGAATGAGTGGATCCCAATGGAAAACGACATAAAAGTTCTGCGATAATTCGAGCGAAGTAAGAACATTCGGATTCGGCCCTAGCGAGGCATCCGCCGGAACGGATAATTATCCGCAACGCATACTCTTTCGGAGGCTCAAATTCCATTTGATGTGTTCGACTTTGGAAGAGAAATAAACAGTTGCGATGGCGCACCGCACCGCACTCCAAATCGTAAACAATTTCCTCAACGAATTTCTGTCGGAGGATATCAGAACCTAGCTGTCAAAAATTAAAAAAAAAAAAACAAATTCACTTCATCGCACTTCAACGTAATTCGCTGATATGCGTTACAAAATGTCAAAAGAATTCTCCGAACAGTTGTCCCGAAGAATACCTCGCAGCAAAAATCCACCAACTGAAGAAAAACAAACGAACAAACAAACTTAAATGTCAATACACAAAATAGAAATTTTATTTCGGACAATACAACTTTCTTCTTCAACAGAAACAGAATGAACTAGGAAATTTTTAACACAGAATAGCGGTTCAAAAATACCGAAAAAGTCAAACAAAATCTATTCAGTGTATGAATACTGAAAAAGAGCTGCAGATGGCGCTCGCACGGGCACCAATTGATTTAAGCCGTTCGTATTTCTAAACACCATATAATCGCGACCATTTATTAGCTTCCTGACACCCTTCGTTTCATCCTGATGATTGTCCACAACGTGCTTCCATTTGTTCATATTCAGAACGGAGTTCTTTGTATTAAAAATGCTGCCATATGCGGGTGGCGGTGTTACATTACTCAGGTGACTGCCATCATGTATACTCTGACTTAAGTGTGCTCGGTTTTTAACAGCAGCCCATCCATGTAAATTTGTCGATCGAAGCAGTCCGCTCGAATCGACAATCATATTAGTGCTGCCAGCTCGATGGTAATTAATGCACTTAAACATCAGTTCAGTTGTGAAGACCACAACTGATGTGACAAAACCGGCCAACATGATGTAGTAGGTCATCATCAAATCTCCATTTTGTAGTTGACGTTCGGTGCTGCCCAAGTCCTGTGGACAAATCTCCGCATTGGGTAGACCCTTTGCGGCGAGATGTTTTATTATTCCCGATTCGACAAGGTTTAGCAGCCTAAGAAAGTAACATGTTAGAGAAATTTATATGTAAACCTATTATCGAGCGCGTACTCTGGGTCAAAGATCTCACTCAGGTTGGTACGCTTTGGGTAAGCAAATGAACGGGCCTTCTTTAAAAACGGTTCCTTGGCCATTGCGAAAGGGCAATGAATCTTTTCGTTGCTGGCGCTTTTTATTTTGCGCAAGCGGTAGTCGGAATAAAGTAGATGGTTGACTGCGGGACGATCCCGGACAAAAACAAAGCCCGACTGTTCGACGAATGTGGTCAGTGTCGTGGTGTCGTTCCTGTTGGGAGTGAAGGTAGCTCGCCTGTTGTCTGCCATCCTTTGTAGCATCGATAGGGTTTCATTGATCTGGAAAGGAAATTAGAGATTAAACTGAAATTACACGGCTTCTGTAATTTTACAACCCTAGGGAAAATCGCCGGCGGTTCGTCAAAACACGCACAAAAGAACAAAATGCGAAAGGGAAGTTTGACATTTCGCCAAATTCAGTTACGAAGAGTAGATAATCTTTGTAGGAACGAACGAAAAACCTTTTGAACAGCCTTTCGCCACCATTCTACTAAAATCTACCCAAATATAGACAGATAGTACTCACATTTTTTATAGCATACTCCACACCACCGCCACGTGGAGTCACAAAATTCTTCTGCTTATTCAGAATATCGTTGACCGTATTGTAGGGCAGCGTGAACTTGGATAGCGTGAGGAAAGCCGTTAAATTTGCCGTATAGAATGATGTTAGAATGGTAATGAAAATCCACCATGTAGCGAAGAGTAGCCGAGTGGAATCTAGAAAGAATGCGATTCGAAATAAAAAACGTAACAATATTTTTTTTTCTTTTAGGTTTAATGCACTTTTCAGAGTAATTATGTCGTTTTTCAATAGAACCTTGTCATTTACCTGCAATTGGTGAGAGCGTGCTACCTTGTTTCATAAGTGCTCCATAGACAAACCAAGCGCAATGGCTTAGCGAATAGGCAGCTTGTGAATCGTCGCCAGTTATTTTATTACGTAGCATGATTAGCAGATATATGATAGGTCCGACAGCGAGGAGAGAAATAAATATAAGGATCCATACCCAGTATTCAAAGGGTGCTAGGAGGCCAGTGCCAGTGGCTGATTCGTTGGGGCGTTGCATTACCATAATCCATTCGCCTTCGTCTAGAGTTGTGGTAGAGTAATAGACGAATTTGCGACAATCCGCAAGTACGGGGATGAAAGCGGCCGCTAAGTCGGCTTTCTGCGAAGTAAAGTAAGCAAAAAGAGTCTAAATAATGCACTTATAAACTACTAAAAGGGTGCGTTACGAGACTAATGAAGCAACTTATTGGAAGTTAGACTTGTAGTCGAAAATCGACCATACCTTTTATAAGTATGTAAAACTTGATTAACAAATACCTAAGTGGGTATTAGTTTTATTCTCTTTCTTTTATAGTAAACTACCTGAAAACCCGCCGGCTTCGCCAAGCACTGATAGAAATTAAGTGGTTTCAACAATCAACTAAATTGGTTGAAAATTACGGACGACAGAGGGAAAGTTTTTGCCACTTTGTTTTATATATATAGAGATACTAAAAAAGTGTACGGAAACTTTGAATGTTCACGTATTAATAAGGTCTTTACTTTAGTCTTACGAATTTTTAATCAGTGACGTTCCTTAAGTCGAAAAATTCGTAAAAGAGAGGGTCATCGAGAGAGCAAGATATTACCCCCCACTGAGAATCTTACGAATTCTTAATCAACAATTTCTTGGTGTAAGAAAAGAAGTGGAAAAGCTCTTACAATTCCTCGACTTTATCAGACATTTTAACGACTTTTCGTACCACGTTTTTTAATTTTTTAATTATGTATCTGTCATTTTTCATAGATAACTACAAAAGCGTTTCCTAACCTTTTCGTATGTGTCTCTCTCTGTGAGAGACTTATCCCATTGCCATTGTCATTTTGACAGTCTTTTTCATTCTTACTACAAAAGTAAAGGAACAGGCCTATAATGATGTAGCGAACTCTCAACTTAGTACTCAGTCACGAATTTCTTGACTATACTCTGTTCAATTCGTATTTTCAGTACAGGCCTTATGGGAAGCTCTTTTTTCTACCAGTAGTGCCTGTAGCTACTCTCGCGGCACTCAACACAAGATTTGCCACTGAAATAAAAGCGAAACCACTGGTGATTCCAAAGAATTTGTTGTTGTCATTTACGAAAAACCCACCCAATTTTCCTCAAAGGCGCATACATCCCACCATGACCAGTCTGCCAGGCAGTCGCGAGCAGAATGAGGATGACGACGAGGGTGATATTCTCGTGTGCGGTTGCTATTTTATCGCAGAAAATAAACATGTGTGTGTTTTAAGCACCTCAGAAGAGTGTTACCATAATCTATTTGCAAAAATATCTTTACGGGTTTTTCTATGGATATTTTCACACAACTTTCGGTTTTGGTGCTTTTTAAAGCTTTTGAGAGCGAATAAATGAATTTGATTATGTAGATGTTGCCATACAGTTTTTAGGTACTCCTTTAATTATTTTGTATTTATGAAGTATCTGTTAATATGCAGTTAAACCATTTTTTCTTAATAAAGAGTTGGTACTTGGTAGCCCTACCGATATTTGTGAGAGAATTATGCCAATTTATAGTGCTCACTATGGCAACCATGTGAGAGCTTTAAAATGGAGACAGCTTATTAAAATCCATAATAGTTAGGGTGAAAGGCAAATAGCCTATCTTCCCTGTACTGAAAATACGAATTGAACAGAGTATAGATTCGTCGGCTAACCCTCCATATACGTCAACTGAAACAGCTGCTCATATGACCGATTTCAGCCAGTTAAAACCGAGATACATATAGTCAGACAGCTGTCAGACTTACTAAACTAGATAATTGAACGTCCCCAATTATCTCGTCTAGATGTTTCAGTGCTTCGCGCAGTACAACCTTATGCTACAGATGGCGCTGGCGCTTAATAGATGTTGCCATTTTTATTTTCTCTTCTTTGACACTTTTTTGCGCCGTTTTTAACCTAAATTTCGGGAGTTTTTGTTGCAACGAGCTTTGTATCCCTGGTTGTCGATATTACACGTTGCCAAAATCGAATTCTTCCCCATTTGTGAGGCTTTTTCCTAGCCTACTACAAAGTTTACTACAAAAAAAAAAAAAAAAAAACGCTTTAAACTGTATATCTGACAGTTTATAGTAGAATTGTGGCCCTTCAAGACTTGGTAAAAGGATGTTACTTGCCCGCTGAAGACATTTATTAAAATGTGGCAGAGATAAGTCAACTGGTAGGTAAAGCGCATTGCTAACAGCCAAGTATTGAATACAAACGCTTGAATTAAAATACTGAATTTGATAGTTAAAGTTGCAGATATCCATATTCTCATAAAAACAAATACCAATACTAACTCCCGTATTAATAAACACAGCGTACAATTTATCAATTCGTTACTCATAAGTTAGATCAAATTTTCGTATGCATTTTGACGTTTAATATATATAGCTAAGTTACTTGTGCACATTTTTGTTTATTAATTCGGGTAAAATCATTTCGCAAAAAGTGGGAGTAAAGGAATATTCACATGAGAGCGAATTGCGAACTGCGAACACCCGAATATTCGTAGTTTCTGGCACTTTATTCACATGAGAACTTTTTTTGGTCGCAGATACCCGCGTATCAGTTTCATTTTGTAAGGTTAAGTTCGAACGAATTTTTCATTCGTGGGTTTGTGGATCGCGAGTCGCGACTGTTTTGTGTGGATTGTGAATAAAGTGTGACAGTTCGCGGCAAGAATATTCTATTCGTGGGAAAATTGCTTTAATTGTTAAGCTGTTTAAATCAATTGAGATTTATGTTAATATAAATATTTATAATGGTTTTGTGAGAGAACAAATAGCAATTTTCAATTCATAAATACAGTTAAATTGATTTGTTCGCAATTCGCTTATTCGCCATTCGCTCTCATGTGAATAATCCTTAACTGAATACGATGCGGAGCAACTTTCATCTATCAGAAATATTTCAACAGTAAAATTTTTTCTTATAAACATGATGACCACCCAAAAATGGTTTAGTCTTTCAGCAAACTCGGCCATCAAATCTAGTGTAGCTTCGGATGTTTCCACTTGCAGCATACCAAAGACTTCTAGCTATGCAACAGCTCTTTAAGTGCATTAAGTTCGTGTCGTGTTAACGAATATTTCTCATTCTTCTCAGAAAGTTAGACTGATTGGTTTCTGCGCTTAGGATTACACAGCAACTAGACTTGCAATAAGAACACATTTAGCACAATCAACCAAAGAGCTTCAATAGAGCCAACTGACGGGAATGCAAACTACATTGAATCATTCTTATCAAACATTCCTGACATTGTTTTCGGCTGCATTCTATTAAATCCTGTATATAATATCTTTTATACAAAGCAGAGAAAATATAAAAGGAAGCCCCCATCATTTCAAAATCAACTGGGATATTCCAAAAAATATTATGAGTAGTATTTACAGAAGGAAAGTATAAGCCTGACTAATTTTTTTTACTTTGGAAAGGGAAAACACCGACGGAAATACGTTTTCTAATATGAGAATATTCTTCGATACGTGCTGCTCGTTTTTTCTAGGTTTTAGGTTAGGAAAAATTGCTACAAATAACTCGAAATATACCTAAGGGATAGCGATTTAAATTTCTAATCTTTGAAAGCATAACGTCAAAAACGCGTTCACTGCAATTTCGAGGTAAGTGCAATCTGAGACTGCATTTCGTAAAATAAACCCTTACAACCACTTCTATGATTTGACTTCGATCTAATTGAAAAGTGAGAAAATCGAAGACTCCCTTAAATGGCGCCCAACGAAAGAATAGTTTTATAACTGAAACAAAATCATTCACATAATTATCCTTCTGCAGTTCTGTTGTTTTCTTTTATACAGATTTTAAATCCATTACAACTATTTCTGTGCACAAATACATCTTTTCAAAATGACCCTACCGAATTGTTGAGAATCTCAATCAAGCTGTTCTCGAAGTCGACTGACGAGCCGATGATATTGGCCTGTGGAACAATCACATCGTAGGTGAAATTGAATTTCTCGCCTAAAAAATCAATCAACTCGAATGCGACGCCCTTCCCTAGGACTGTGCCATTTGGCAGAGTTTCCGTATAACTCAGCGGATAATCCTCGAGCGTTGCAATCCGAAAACGATTTCCGTTAATATAACTTTTTAGCTTTTCTAAGTGTTCACGTTTGGTGCGATAAATCTCGAAATTATCATCAGAAATCAGGTCAACAGCGAGCACTGGTTTAGTAGCAGATAAATTAGCTGTAGCCATTTCAGACCCACTGTTATTGCATGCGAAACAAATGACAGCGGAAAGAATCAAATCAAAGCCCGTCGCCATATTGTTTGGGTGACTTAGCGATTTTCAAATTCACTTTGATATCCGATATCGAAATCTGGTTTAAATCGTTTCATAATCCGAAATCCGATTGAAATTATTCCGCCGCCCCGATTTGGTCCGACCTTTTGAACCGTACCGACCGTTGGCTGAAGAAAAACTGAATACGAACGAATTATTATGAAATGATTACCTATAGCCAGGAGACAACCGCAGAAATCCATAATGTCGGTGTGGTATATAGCAGGAGACATACGCTGCACAGGGTTGCTGCATGACTTATGATTTGTGGTCAACTCGCGTGGTGTGCTTAATGTTTACTTTGTAATTAGCTTAAAGTTGATTTTCTAGATTATTTGCTGAATGGAAGAGTGAACGGATCCAAAGCGCGGTTCGTTGGGACAGTGACACGACTTTGCATTTGCATGTTCCCGCTTGTATTATGTTTGATATGATAATTGAAAGGAATACAGCACACGTTTGTAGTTACTGCAATAGAAATACACTCCCAGATAAGGGATGACCTGTAAATTATTTATTTTCTTTAAAATTATTCTTAATGTTCTGGGGGGTTGTGTTCTATTTTTTTTAAATGCCTACCCGCTCTAATGAGGCTGACGGCGTGTAAGTGCAGTTGTAGTCGTCCGAGGGTTGCATGTAGAGAGGCATTTAATCTTTATGTGACTGAGGCATAGGATATGCATACTCCTCAGTAATTAAATTGTTAATTCTGGTGTAAAATTGATGACCTATAGGAAGGACTTCATTAGCCATTTTTGTTCTGTTTTGCTTCAAACAGGTGTCCATGTATATAAATACGGGATGGGGGTTTGCAAGGTAGGTTGGTAGACAGGGTATCCAAGCTACAGCAAAGATGTAGCGCATGGCATCGTTATTTCGTCCTGTCTTAACTGAAATCGAGTTCTTCTTTTTTTAGGTATTGAACTTGAGCAATCCTTTTTTTTTATTTCAGTCAACGAATTCTATTTCAGTTTGTCCACTTTTCAAAATCGATTAAATTTCCTCTTTAGAGTGTCAAATATTCACCTTCTAAAAGCGATTGTCAATAGAGGTGTGCCTTGATTTTGTGCGGTTTTTGTCGCAATGGCGGTTGCGGGAATCCGATTCGGAACGTTCCCTAGCGCAATTGTGGCAAAAACCGCACAAAATCAAGGCACTGATGAATTCATGTGGAACGTCTTGAAGATATTGAGCATGCTTCCAACAGAGCGCGTTCAGTGCGTTTTGATTTGTTTATGATCATTGCTATCATATTCTGAATAAAAACATACTCAATTTGAACAACATTTGATGTATTTCTTTAGCCGGTTACAATCAACTTTCTTTTCCTTAACCATCTTTCATATTTTTGACTGACAGTTCTGTGGATAGCTGTCAAAATATGCCCAGACTGCTCAGTTCTGACAAGCTAAAAGAGTGCGTTCCCAATGACGCTTTGAACGAAAAAATGTGTCTCGGCTCAAAAAGAAAGAGGAACTTATTTTGACAGCTGAAACCTCAGCTCTTTTCTCTCCATAGATCACTACCTACATTGCCCACTTAACCACTGCACCCAGTAACATGTGTCGTCTACTAAACCAGCGTTCGAACCGACTCCGCCTTATTGATTATAATTTTTTATAATCGCTCTATGGCAATTAATAAAGTTTAGTTATCCAATGACATATAATATGAATTTCAATTATAGTTGCGATGGCTATCAAAATAATTATCAAACAACAACTGCGCGAACAAAGTGCAACTGCAACGGAAACCCGCTTCAGTTTAATCCCTCTAGAGGTTTCCAACATAAACAAAAAACACAAAAAAAAAAAAACAAGAATATAATCACAGGCAATTTAAGGTAAATTACAGACTTTCAATTTGGCTCACAACACGCGACATAAAAACCTTTAATTTAAACTTTCACTCAAAGTGCAAATGGCGGTCAGGTTTATTGGAAAAGCCAACACCAAGGGGGCTACTTATGTCAAATTGCTCTTAAATGTTCACGATGAATTTTAGATGAATTTTAATTTGCAAATGAAGTTTTAGAGAGATCAGGAGCGAGGTTGAAAACGCAAGCAACATATATTCGGGGTAAATGGGAGTATTTATTAAATCTGTCAAAGCAGAAGAAGTTAGTGATAATTGTCAGAAAAGTGAAGATTTTGCATGAGAGATTTATGTCGTTTTCTATTGGGCAAGCGTCCGGGACAAGAAGAGAAATTTGCTTCTCGATTTCAAGTAAGAATTCACTCCAGAAGCACTCACACAAGTGTAATTTATGTATTTTATACAAGTTAAAGTTAGATGATAGCTGCCGTATATATATATTTTTTTTTTTGCATTTCAACAATACTTTTGCGGATTCAATCAGAAGCAGTTTTCTTGTTTTCCCCTGGATTACAGAATGAGTGGACCCAGAGTGAAAACGACATCAATATTCTTTGAGGTTGTATAATAAAGACTGCGACAATTGACAGATGTCAGTTTTTTCATATTTCTAAAAAGCAACAAAAGCTCTGCACGCTTGCCGCAAGCTAAGCTTTATTAAATTCAACTTTTCTTGCGCGGCTGGCTAGCGCAACTGACAGTTGGTGTCGTCTGCCAAATTGACAAAAAGAGATATTTATCTAGTTATAAAGCGCTTTTTAATTTCAGTTGCTATAAATTCATGCAGTGAGAAAATGTCCTCGTCCTTGTTCAACATACAGTTCATTTGACTTGGCGCATTGTAAACGTGTATAATCAAAACCGTCAAAAACTTTCGCCAAACTGACAGTTATCATATTGACACCTTCACACTTAAGAGATTAACATGTGTGTGCTATAGAGTGCAGAACGAATTAAAGTATAACCACACTTTTTTTTTTTTTTTTTTGCTGGTTCTTTCAACTTCGTATAATATGTCACTTTGGCGAATATCGCTATTGAATATGCGTGGAATTTGTAAAGAATTTTACAGATAACAGTTTTCGATTGAAGAAAATAATTGACCTTTCTATCAAAAGATCAAATCTAGAAGTGCTCTTTCTATGTTTTCTATGTTTCATTGAAGAAAAATGGGTACTTCTAGGTCAATTTAACACGACAAAAGTGCCCTGGTAAGTAAATGAGCCCAAAGCGCCATCTACTGACATTTTTTTGAGAATCATTCTAGGTTTTAATAGTTTAACAACTGAATGTGACAGTTTTCAGGAATCCACTTCAACAACAGACGTACTAAATCGTGTGAATAATACAGTAGAATAGTTTTGAGTCTACCTTTTGACAAGTAAAGTAATAGATTTTACCTATTCTTGCTTAACTTTTGAACTTTCCCCAAACCGCATTCATCGCCACGGCAACTTAAACTCTATTTAGTCGATACTTAATTAGCCAACAGGACGAAAACAAAACAGTCTCAGGTATTGCACAAGTTTTTTTTTGAAAAATAATAAAATGCCACATGAAGAGGCACCACTGGACAGCACAGTAAGCTCACCGGAAACTTCACACTCGGGAGAAGCGCCAGTTAATGCAGAAATTGTGGCGCCACATTTAGTTCCAAACGCAAATGTGGAACGGATTTTCCTTCGTCGCTCGTTGAGTAACATTTCGCTGGATATCGCTGAAATCGAAGAGGATGACCATTATCCAGCTCAAGCCTATCTTCTGCCAGTCGTCTTGCCGGATGTCACCGAGCCGACATTAGATGAGCTTCTGGTAAGAAGTGTACTCATTTTTGACCGCTCAAGTAATTTTTCACTCCTCACCTTGACATTTCCAGAGACGCGTCACTGGCCGTCAGGACATTCAGAACGTCGACTCGGTTAAGCTGCGTGTAATCTCATACATGGTTAGCCTATGTCGTCTGTCTCTCTTTATGCCTCGACTAGTCCAACTCGACCTCAGTGGAAGTGTTTTGAACTCACTGCGAGATCTCGGCTGTGGATTGATGCATTTGACGCACTTGAATGTCAGCAACTGTGGTTTGAGCAGCTTTGACGGTACCACTGGCATTCCAACGATTGAAGTTCTCATAGCTGACGGAAATATGGTTCAACTAGTAGGGCCATTGGCAAATCTGCCTATGCTTAAGAAACTCAGTATGAAGAACAATCGCATAAGTGACTTGGGCATGTTGACATTTCTCGGCATGTGTCCGAATTTGATTGACATTGAACTGCAGGGAAATCCGGTGACGAACTACATTCTCTATCGTAGGACAATGCAGAGAAACGTGACCACTTTGGAGTTGCTCGACGGTCAGCCGTTTACTGAGGAGAATGCAGCAATGGAGCGACCACTGACAATCGGTGATGACACTACTGACGCTGAATCATCGCTGTCAGATGAGATATACTCAGAGGCGGATTGTAGTCTTGTAAGTATCGCTTCGGCGACGGTTGAAGAACGGCCGTCGACAAGTGACGGACAATGCAATATTTCTATCATAAGCTCCAATCCTCGACCGGCTTCAAGTGAGGAATTGTATTTTGTAAATAGGATGACCATGGTTAAGGTAGTTCTATGTTTACAGGTCTAGCGGCAGCCACACGTCTGCAGAGTAATCCTGTAGTCGGAACAGCGTTGGGGATAGCAAGGATTCGGAAAAGACGACAGAACTCTGCATGGGGATCTTCCAGTAACACATCATCGTCCTCTAGTAGTATGGATCTGAGCAGGGAGTTTCCGCTACGTTTGCCACAAATTATTTTGCCCCCACTGTTGACAAATGACACCGAAAATAGTGACGTTGAGTTGAATAGTTCTGGAACTGATGGCAACACTTCCAGTCTGCACGAGATAGCCAGAAGATGGCGAGTGGAATCGAATAACCGGAGAAATGCTCTCGCAGAGGACGATGAACACTAATGTGATTATGGTTTCGAAAACTACTACATAATAAAGGATCTATAGTTTTGGAATTGACGTTGTTTCACTTGAATTCACCGATTTGTAGGTGTATTCTAAGACAGTGGGCCTTACCAATAAACATTTTAAGTTTCGACTCTAAATTTTAGTAGTTCACAGTGGCTATATTTTCCATACAAATTTCGCAATTGTGAGCTGCCGTTAAGTTGAAATAAAGTAAATCAGAACCCTCGCAATAATAAAACGCCACTTTGCCGACAGAGCGACCGATAGAAGATTTCTTCTGACATTTACATTCTATCGTACACCGATTAAGATGTAGTCAAGAATGAAATAAATCTGTCAACTCAATGCCCGCGTTCCACTGCCCGCTAGATGAATAGCGGCATGTCAACCTCCATATAAAAAAAACTGACATTTCACAAAAAGTGCTAGATGTCTAGCGCAAATGGTGAAATTTGTAAGGGCAGCGGGCAGTGGAACGCGGGCATTTTGTTAATCATCAATGGCGACTTATTTTTTATATTGCCGCTTCAAGTTGGCAACAGTTTTTTCTTTCTTGCTTGTTCGCTCGGCTTTGTTTATATTTTTTTTTTGTACAACAAAGGTTCCGATACCTTACAATTATCTTAAAACTATCTAGTTGCACAAAATGAACTTTAAATAAACTTTATCCAGTCTACAGTGTTTGCGTGTTGAAACGCTGTTAAAAATTATGCATAATAAAGCAATAGAATGACATTAGCGCAGTAAATTTTGCAAATTAAAACGTTTTTCTACAAAATTGGAAAGCAATACATTCAAACCGATTTATCAGTCATGGTTGACTAAAAAAGGGCAATTACATGTTTGCATATCAAAGTTGTTAACATTATTTACTTTTTGCCGTTTAACTGTACACAAATTTTCTATTTCTGTCAGTTCGATACCTACAAACATAATAAGATATGTATGAACGACTTCAGCAAATCAACGAAATCCAGTAGACCTTTGACTTTTTTTTTGTAGCAAATACTGTATGTCCTACTTTATTCGGGACAATTAGTGGTGTGTAATTTATAGTTAACGGTGTTGGACAGTAATCAGTTGGAAAACATACCCATAAGATGTGTGATTATTGAGGTTTGAAATTGGTGGAACGTTTAATTTACTTACAGCCACCAGGAGATTTAATTACTTTATTGAATGTTAAATTTTATATATGCATTAGTGCTGAGTTTAAATGTAAAGCATGTTAAATTGGAATCAATTTTACTCCCGAGCATTCAAAATACTGAAAACATGTCTTGGTTCTATGAACAAGTGTTCAAATTTTGATTTGCAGACCATCGGCTCCTTTTCTATATATTTGAGTGCTGAAATCAGTACACAGAAATCCAGGTGATTATCTTTCAGATCGCTTCGCAGCAAAGCACTTGGTGAATGCGTTTTACTAGAAGAATTTAAAGCGATTGCATTAAGTTTAATAGTGCATTTACACGGTCACACATTCCTATCACGGAAAATTAAAGGGATGCCCAATACTAAACAGCCGTCTGACTGAAAGGGACGGCATTACTTAACACGCAAAAAAACGTGATACGTTTTTTGGTTGGCCATCTTGTTTACGTGGTAGGAATTGTGGGAAAGCTATGCATGTTGATATTTTTATAGCGATGGCTTACGAAATTTCGTTTTTCTATAAAACAAAATGGCTTCCGGATGTTATGAACGTACAATTATTTATTTATTTCGTATAAATGTTTGATGGATTGTTGGTTTAATTTACTGAAACTAGTTAACACTCTCATTTCACATATTTTAAATCCGAAATAGAAATGTTTTCATGTGATTGCAGAAATCTTGGTTGCCGAAACTTCCGCTTTACGTATCTATAATTATGGGTAGAACATCCATGACACCTTAGGCGTCTGATTTGTGATCTCATTCCTTTATTAGCAATGACTGCGAACAAACGGATCTCTCTGTCCCGTCTCGTGCAAAAATGCGCATGAATGATAGTGTAAATGCAGTTTTAAAGTGACTAATTATTATATTTAAAATATTACAGAAAAATGTCAATCTGTGACGCACTAAAAGATGTCAAAAATTTACCAACGAATGACGTAAACTCTGTTGTATAAATTCGACAGAAAACAGTTCAAAATTTGTCAGTAACATTAGTTTCAATATCGTGAACATTTAATAAGAAGAGGATATCGCTTTTTGAGGATATAATTTCACAGGATTTTACGTCAGTTAACTAAACTAGAACTTACAAAAACTAAAATTCAATTCAAATTATGTTCTTTTTTTTAATGTTTTTTTAGCCTTTCAATTGAACACCGGCATTATCAACATTTAAAAAAAAATCAACTAAATTGGTTGAAAATTACGGGTGACAGAGTGAAACACACACTTTTTGCCACTTTGTTTTATCTTCGTACCCCCTTATTAAAAAAAAGTAAGTTAGTTAGCAAACGTCAGATAGCATACAAAAATTGGACATAACTGCTGAGTAACAAATTGATAACTTTTACACAGTGTTTATTAATACGGGGGTTAAAATATAAAAATAACGTGTCACAGGTTCCTCCGCGATGGAATCCTAAACTACCTGAACCGATTTTAATCAAATTTTTTCAAACTGTGTGCAGTTTGTAAGTTCTTTCACTACTGGCATTTTCGCTCCGGAAGGGAGTCCAAGACAGCCTTTTTTACACATTTTCGACAAACTTTATGTTTGATCTACAAACTTCAGGTGTGAATAGAACTTCGCCTGTTCTAGCACTCCTGTTTCTGTTATACATCCCATTAGTAAAGAAATATGTGCCTATGTCAGTTTTACGGAGGCAAGAAGAGATGGTCGTAGTAACGTTCTGCCGGACAATTCAAGTAATTTCGAGCGGAAGTTCCCACATCGCGAGATATCTTGTAGCAGATGTCGCGAGTTTTTTCGTTGATAAGACCGATCTGAAATGGAAATTAAATCCTTAAATCGGGCAGAACGTTACTACGACCATCTTTTCTTTTTTCGTTTGAGGTATATGGACACCCTAATCTAACTTAACAGGCAGACTTTTAAAACATATGACACTTTTGGACCCGATAGGTGGCACTGTTTTCGATCTTCGAAACCACTTAACCGATAACAATAACATTTTGTGGATGTATATGGTTGGTTGCCGTTTGAAAGATAAGCTGCTTCTGGATCCGATAGGTGGAGCTGTTGGCTACTTCCGAAACCACTCAACCGAGTCAATAGAATTTTGTGGATGTACCCATGTGGTTGGTTCCAGTTTAAAAGAAAGGATAGCTCAAGACCCTATATGTGACACTTTGCAAAAGATAAGCGGGATAGGAAAACGGGTTGTGGTACCTTTCAAAAAAAAAAAAAAAAAAAAATCAAACGACCTTAGCCACAGCAACGCGTGGAAGAGAGTTCCACAATTTAGTTGCATACAAAAAATAAACGAGATGAATTAAAACCGACAACATGATGCAATTATGGTAAATGTTCTAAGGGAACGAGCAAAATTAAATTTTTCATACAAATACGATGGAGTCTTCTTTATTATTCATTATAATATTAGGAAAATGAGATTTCTTGCATCGATGTAGTGTTTGAGGGTACATCCCAAAAAAAAGAAGCAGAAGCAACATCTTCCGCACATCGGGATGGCTAGACAGCGTCAGGTAACCACAAGAGGAGAAGGTATGGAAACCACCGATGCCACATCAACAGTCAACCCCAAAAAGGGCATCACGATGGGTCCACAAGGATCTAAGTGAGGTATTCCAGGGCTCACCCTGACCTAAAATCTTCCGCAAGCATAAAGGTGAGCGCTTTAAAGTCGTAATAGATTTGCATTTCCCAAGAGATGTAAATGTGACTTACTCGAAATAATTTGTAAAACCGTTCATTCGATTTTCAAACATATTAAACCCAAAGAGTCAAAGTTAACAAAAAAATATCAAGTTAACAAATAAGTCATCAAATGCAAGCATTTCAATAGATATCACAGCAAATCGATAATAACAACAGCTAAATAACGTTCGCTGTATGAATGCTAAGAAATGGTTATTTTTTTGGTAATAACAGCCAGAATGTATCAAAGAATAGTTACCACCCTACTCTTTGTAACTAACAAGTTGAAGACGTAATTACCACCTCCAAGATTGACGGCTGACAGCTTAACAGCAGGACGAAAGCAAAACCACCCCATACACAATCGATGACTGTAAATAATAACTGGGAACAACACCCATTCAATAATTTTGTTTATCCACATGTAAGGTTATTTGTTATTCCGCTTTCTGCTTTTTGCCCTCATGGCATAATCATATACGGTATATGATTACTTCTTGCCCACCGATTGCGATAAATATGTCAGAGAGTAACAAGATGTGATTATTTTGTTAATGAATTTTTGGTCCCCTTGCGGGTGGTGTGGAGCTATACAACGTTTTCGACATGACCTTGTCGTAGGTATACATATTTCCTATGGTGGATTGGGAATCGGGAGTTGAGACGCATAAAGAAAAAAAAGAAAAGAAAAGGTAAAGAGGTTAGTCGGTGAAGGTTGAACTCCAGAGACTATTCAGAGCGCTTTTATTCGGGTTCAGGTGCATAAATAAAGTACAAATATTTGCCTCAACGAGCTTAACTCGTCGTGTGCGGGTACAGCCGCTTTGTATCATAGGGTGGTTTACATATTTTTTATAAATAAACCCTTGCACATAGGATAGGTCTGAAACTCTCTTAGGCTATTACATCCATATTGGTAGAGTTCTTTAATTTTGTCGATGAACGTTTTTCGCTGTGGTAAACAAGTCTCTCAGGCCAATGTAGAGCTGAATGCATTTCTAAATGTAAGAAAGTCGAGACTTCTACCACATTTTCCTCGACTTTATGTCTGGACATCTTGGCGAAGATGGCATCAGAATACTGGGATTTGCAGGTAGCTCTTTTGAAACGCATTAATAAAGCCGAATACTTGATAATAAATAGAAAGTATGAGCTAACACTGTCCTCCTAAGGATACAATTATTCAGACAGACTTTTTGTGTGCGAACTTTCTTAGCCCAATTAAAAAGTAGATACAGCCTGAAAAGCCAAAGCACTGCGTCTATATTCGCTCGGCTACATTAAATCTTTCAGTTCTAGGGCCAACACTGGAAACGACAAGAATGTCGCCACCTAGGAACCTTACTTTTTGGTAGGACCTTGTGGAAGCAACCGTGTCCGCTTCTTGAAACAAAAGAACCATATACTCTATCAAAGAGACAAAGCCATACCCAAAATGTCACGCATTGCTACTCATTCATACCTAAGCCGCACTCCCATTCTATTACATTTCCTCCCTAAAAGTATTCCCTTGTTTATTTTCTAAAGTGACGTCAACAAATCTGCGTGTTCGCAAAACTCACAAAAAAAACATCATCTCCCTCTACACTCATCTTAAATTTATTCGCAAATTCCTATACCTAATACTAGTGCTTTGTCTCAAAAAGTTCCCACGCGCAGTCCCAAAAAAAAAAAAACTTTATTTCTTTCAAAATGAAATTTATGACTACCTTCTTGGTGTCACCACGCTCCCAATCCGACTAGTACCTACCTTTTTAAAGGATCCCTCGCGCAACCTTGCATTTTATGTCGTATTGTGTGCCGCACTACTACCTCGAAGATTGCCCTTCAAAACTAAACTTTTCTCCTTCTCTTTCTCAAAAGCATAAGCATCCCACTCGACATCGCCGAAATGCCAAGTCATCGCGCTCTTCCTCCATTTCGAACGACGTCATCCACCTACTTACCCTGTTTCCGAAAAATAATTTCAAATTCATTTCGAAAGCAATAACAACCCCTTATCCCTCCCATCGTCACATTCTCTTAGAGGGCCACAAATCACTTTGAAGTACTTTCACCCGTTGCCCTCTACTGTATCATTTCATTCCCGTATCAAGTCCAAAGTCTTCCCGTCGCATCACGTATAAGTATATCTAATGGCAAACAGTGTGCGCATTCGTTCGATGTATCTTGGTAAAAAAAAGACTTAAAATTTCAAAATAACCTTTCTCACGATAATTATGCTACCGAACATAAAAACCACCTCCATCGCTCTCAGTCCTTCGTAAGTTGTCTCCATACTGTATTTCCACTCACACTAGCCGGCACTGGCATACAAATTCGAATCTCACTTGGTGGAAAGATTTGGATGACTCTCTCCGGCCCGCAGCGGCTGTGAGCTAACTTAACTAATATGCATATAGATTTGGCCGCCCTAAAGCCACCCACGCAAAAAGGTCGGTGGGGGTGTTCGGTAAAGAAAATTCATAGAAAAAATATCTTTGTCTCTTGGAAATTCCTTTTCTTGGTAAGAAAGTATTCGAAAATTATGTGCTACAGTGCGGTGGGCAAGAAATTTTGTCCAAAATATAGAAGGGCACAAGAATTGTAAGTGTACAAGATGTGAGAAGTGTAAAGTCAGACTTGGTGTTTTCCCAAGCATTTTGTCACAAAGTCTAGTAAAGCCTGCCTAATGATTAATGAACAACAACAATATGCACGACTGGGTCGAGCGAAACTTTCTAATTCATTGCAAATTTGGCTGGAACAATTCTATGAATTAGCAATGTCACCATTTTGTTAGATTCGTAAAATTGCGTTAAAGACTGATCTACTACTGATCTTCGAATGAGCCCGACTATACATCAAGTCGAAACGAATTTTTTTGTTGCCCTTAAAAGTCACATACGCAACACAAATTTGCTTACATTATTCCATTTATCTCAAGTAGGACTTGCCATTTACAAACTTTGAAACAAACTGGACTAGAAGAATAGTACTAGAAAAACAAACTTTCTAAATCTGCAGGCATGAATTCGTTTGTACCTTTCATGTCACTGCTGTTATTTATAAGACAAAGTCTTCATGAAACTGCAGACAAATACGTGTGCATTCGTACTGATGACAACAACTGTCACGAAATGTCAAACAATTTCTCTTGCTAACAGAAATACTCGTATACGCAACACAAATTTGGTTGCTTGCAAATTTACATAATTTCATTTACCTCAAGTAGGACTTGCCGTTTATAACCTTTGAAACAAACTGGACTAGAAGGATAGTACTAGAAAAACAAACTTTCTAAATCTGCAGGCATGAATTCGTACGTACCTTGGCAGTCACTGCTTTTATTCATAAGACAAAGTCTTCATAAAACTGCAGACAACTACGTTTGCATTCGTACTGACAACAACTGTCACGAAATGTCAAACATTTTCTATTGCTAACAGTAATACTCGTATACGCAACACAAATTTGTTTCCTTGCAATTTAACATAATTTCATTTACCTCAAGTAAGACTTGCCGTTTATAAACTTTGAAAAAAAAAAAAAAAAAAACTGGACTAGAAGAATAGTACTAGAAAAACAAACGTCCTAAATCTACCTGAAAGCAATATGGCTGACTCTGTTTAACGTTGTAACTTCCATAGATTCTAAATAATGGCCGGATGATAAGATCGAAGAAAACACCAAAATGGCTGACTCTGGCATAAATGTATGGTAAGATAATTGCGACTTTGAGCCCTTTTCCGTAGCCCTTGTCATTTGTTATCTTACTCTACTTTTTCACCGGTTCTGTTACTTACAGTGGAATTATCTGAGAGGGAGTGGTAGTCACCAAATCACTTAAACAATTTACTGCGAGGAATTAAAAATGCGATATTCCGTAAATTTTTAGACCAAGCAATGACCGAATTCTTAAAAGTTTGTAAGGAATGTCACTTTTGTTTATAGCTGTAAATATAGGTGTTACCAAATGTTTATATTGATAATCGGTAAACTGCGGTTGGATAGCTTATTGTATTTATCAAACTGACTCATAAATGGAATCGTATGTATTTCTAACTTTTTAAGTTTGACAGTTCGAAGTTTGACAGCCGAGAATTGCCTATTACTTACTATTTCGAAGCTTCAAAGTTCCGCTTATAGAATTTACATTTACTAATGTTAAAAGTTGTAGTAAATTTCTTTAAAATACTGCTATTGAATGTTTTTGGCAATAGTTGTTGTTAGCGAATTCCTTTTTATTTATGGGGGAAGTAGAAGAAGAAGAAGTAGTAGAAGAAGACGCGATCCGATTTAACCTACAGAACTATTTAAATCTCGGAACATTCATTCAAAAATCAGTTTAATAAGCAACTTTCTATTGGTTGTAAATTGTATAAGCTTAAAAAAGGTGACCACTGCCAAAAAATTGGTCAGACTCTTAGGGTCGAAAACTCGCCTTATAAATTTACCAATTATTTCTTTCAGTTTAAAGGTAACCATCACTTTTTCGACCTCTGACACACAAGCTTCTTATTCCCACTCAAGTCCTAAAATCCGTCTGGCAACGGATAATATGCATAAAAGGTCAACTGTTAAATAACGAAGTAATGAACCAAATACATTTCAACGTCGTCCCTATAGACCAATTCTTAGAAATACAAAAGAAAAGATGTTTTTTCTCCACCATTAAATGTCATCGTGTCAACACTATTGCCTAACACACTGTACCACATAACGGAGAGAAAGTTTTAACTTTTTTCTAACCTTTTAGGCGACTACTGGCTCACACAAAATGTCAACGGAAGTGTAAAAACATTCAGTGCACAGCAAATCTCTCACACAAAGGGAAAAGCATAGAGGATACAAAATCCTAGCCACCCACTAACATCCACCCAGCCCGCATATACTGCTAACAAACTACACCGAACCCAACGAGACAACACGATTCTGTTTGGCATTTCGATAATTGTCCATGTGTGCCGAGAAACTTTTGTTGATCTCTGTTGCTGTTCACGTTATCGCAACGTGGGATGCCAAATTTTTCTCTCCAACCACTCACCTCACCATTTACCAGGGAAAAAGGACATTCCACGGGTAGATTTCCTTTCTTTCTTTTTTTTTTGCGAAACTGTCTGAATATGTGTATTGAAATAACGCCCCAAAAACAAAGCACAATAATCGGAAAATGTGCTGCCACTGACAGGCGCTGGGTAGGGATGCGGGGGATGCCTTTAGGGGGAACAGGATCAAGCCATGCACACAGATAACTACAAAATACTAATAAGTTGGCAAAATTTCAGTTGACGTCAGCAACTGGAACGCCATTGACGTCACACCAGAAATATACCAAATACCAGCGCATATATAGGAATATCGAGCTGCCCTCATAGCACAGATGGCATTTACAACAGAACCAGAACGTGAGCGGGCTTTTCGAAAACACCCACGAACATGCTGGGAACTTCTGCTTGCCCATCGTTCTGTGCTGCGGCGTTTTTCTTCCCACGCAAATTTTCATGAATGGCGCGCATTTTCTCCAGCATTGTATGTATATGTATGTATATGTATAGCTGGTGCGAGATGATGTGAAATTGCGCTTTTCAAGCAAAGGATTTAGAAGGGATGCGAGTGTTTTCAGCTGCGCGTACTATGTACGGACACCGGCTTATAATAAAATAGTCGGTGTGTGTACGAGTAGTCATGGATATGGATGGATGGTGTTTTGTTGTTGTGACTGCAGGTTTAGGACGGAAAGACGATATGGATGACAATTGACGTCATTGAAGGACATGCGCTTCAGCAGGGAACTAGTGATTGGAGTTTAAGCACACAGAAAGTTTGGGATAGCTTTTTTATTGTTGTGTTGTTTTTTTTTTTTTGCCAATGCGTTGGTGGAGTGATCTACTACAATTTGATTATGAATTTGAACTTTGTGATTGATGGAGTGTTGTGGTGGGGATACTGGTGTAGAGATATACATCCATACGGGGGTTTAGCAGGTTTAACTCAAATAATGAATGTGAAACGTCCACGGAATGCGGCTTAAAAGCAACGCAGTCTATAGACGGTTATTAAAGGAATAATGGGAGTGCATACTTTGCTTTGCTTTAGGAAATAATTATATTGTCCTGCTAGGATTCCGATGTTTGTTTATTGACGAGAATAATGATACCTAAGTGAATCCTTTGTTTTATATTTCCACTGTTTTTTTTCTCCCATTAACACCATTTCACGTCTGCTTCTTTTTACAAGCTTAAGTTTCATTCGTCAACAAATGGAATTACGTTGCGATGTGTTGCGTTGCATTGAAAAAAATACTGTCAAGCTGAAACCCTGCAACAACGCATTCCTCTTTGTTACTTATTTATATGACTTTAGCTACATGCATCAGCCTTGCAATAGCTATAGGTTAGAGTCGATCTCATAAAGTTAATCTTGTCCATTGCAGCAATGTATTCAACTGACAGGTTGGATAAAATGTACGCCAGCTTTCGAAAGATGACACATAGTGTCAAAAGCAGCGCATATGCTGGATGCGATTAATAAGCCAGGCTTACTGTCTACTTTGTGTTTGCTGAATCCATTGATAGTTTTCACAAACAGAGATAACGCACACTCATTCCTCATTGGTGAAAACTTTGAAATGCTGATGACACTTCAATCAGAAAGCATTATGTCTTTGGACAAAAGAGAAGGGGCACATTCAAGAATCTAGTTATCTTAAGTCGACTAAATTGGCCTGGATAAGATGTAACCTAAACGCAAAAACTAGATTGGTCGAAAACGTCACTTTTCCTACGTCAGTCACATATGCGAACTGTCAACTTAGTACTCAGTCACGAATTTCTTGACTAGATTCGTCGGCTACCCCTCACTAAACGACAACTGAAGCAGCTGCTCATTTGACCGATTTCAGCCAATCAAAACCGAGATATATCTAGTAAGACAGCTGTCAGACATACTAAACTAGATAATTGAACGTCCCCAATATGTTACTGAAATTCATCAAATGTTTGAACATTTAAGTGGCATCTACTGCAAACACAATTTTCCATCAAGTACCATGACAGAGCTGTCATTTTCTGACATCTACCAAAGCGCCAGTGACCTAAAATGGAAACAAAAACCATCAAACTTGTTTGTTTCCATAAAATAATTAGTAACAATACAAACTGCAATTTGTCCCCTAGTATGCCATTAAAAATCTACTACAATCTTAGTTATACAAATCCATAATCTCGAGCTCTGCAGAAAGCTGCCTTTCATTCAAACTTTCAACACGAATTCATTAAAAACTCATTCAAATAATACGATTTGCATGTAAAAAAGCTTAAATGACCGGAGATCTTCGAGATTATCCACCAAAATAGGAAGAATACAAAATTTGCTCTCTTAATAGACCATAACAAAAAACTCACTCAGTCTACCTTTTACCTTTCCAACACATGCCATGGGTAGCATAGCCGTTAATCCTTCCTACACAAAGCAGAAAAGCACACGAGTTTCCCCTCCACAATGTGAGGACATTCAATGTGGGCGCATTCACCAGGACACACTATTTGTCTATGTCATATTCCAGAGACCCATTTGCAACGACGTAATAGTTTGGTGGCGTTTTGTTCCTTTCCCTTTGTAGGTTATAAAACCAAAGACCGTTGCAAAGCCCACACACTCTTGCAAGCTAAAATATCGATCTAAGACTTTGTAGATGTAGCATGTAGGTACACATAAACGCTGGTGAACCAACAAGGGTGTGTGTTAATTTTGACTACAACACATGCGCCCTGGACAGTCCTAATAGCAAAAGGGTGGAAGCTTTACAACACACACAGCCATAAATTTCAATACAAAACAAGCAATAGAAAAGAAAAACCGTTCTTACGTCATCAACGCTCATTATTCTTGGTCCTTTTTTTGTGGAATGCTTAGGCCAACCAGCCATCCAGTCGAAGCCAACCACTACAGTTTGGAATAACAGCTCCAACATATCTCACGGGTTAAGTGAAATTTCGAATACGGGAATAGCTCCTTTGGTTGCAAATAATAATACAATTTGTAGAAGTTCCGTGGCCAAAACATCAAATTCTATGATTATTCCCGTTTTTTCCGTTTGTTCGCTACCCACGTCTGTGCGTTAAACAATTTGCCCAAGCAAAAGTGCGGAGTTAGCTAAAGTCGACAGAAAGATGTGCAAAAATTGAATAAAAATGTGTTTTCTAAAGCGAAAAGTGTAATCGCAGCCCAAGAATAGTTCAGTGGTTACAAATAGTCACTTTATCATTTATTTTCAATAGCGTTCGATTTATTTTCAATTTTTTAACGTCACTCACTGTCGGACGGAATATCCCTGTTGTGAAAAGGAAAAAATAAAAAAAGCGTAATTGTGCAGGGATCCTGAGTTCGTGCGGTTGAGGGTGGTGCTACTGCTGATGGTGGCTGATGTATTTTTAGGTCACATCTCTTATGAGGAAAGCGCAACACACCAATACCAGCAGACAATTCCTAGAGTGCAGTGTGAGCTATATAATTTTTTTGTTGTTATTCTTGTACGAAAAATAGGACTGGAAAGTTCTCGCGTGTAAGGACTAGCTGTGAAATCAACTAACAAAATGGAAGCAACTCCAAAGGTGCATCGCCATCATCATAGGCGCGACAGGCGGTCGAGTTCTCGACGAAACGAACAACGCATCAGTAATCAGGATGACACATCGACGGAACGACGTCGCCGAAGTGAGCCCGCAAATACAACAACGACAGACGCACCTCAACTGACAACAGCAACAACAACAGATGCCATCACGACTGAACCAACGACCAGTGGGAGAGTGGTATCGGCTTTGGCAGCAGCTGCTGTTGCCTTTGTCGCTCCGGCAAACAGCACAGTGGTGGATACTGACGAAGCATCAGCGAGTGGTAGCGTTACCATTCACCAACCAGAGGTTCTAGTTAACGGCCATGTGGTTGACGACGACGAACACAAACCGGAACCCGCTAACACACCGACGACGACAAATAATCCAGAAACATCCTCAGTTCGGGACACCGCCAGGAGCTCCATAGATTCGATGAGTTTACGCAGTGCGATTTTGCAGCACTCCCGGCGACCATCACCGCATTCGGGCCAAATGCAATCGCAGCCACAGCCGCATTCGCATTTGCATCGCGGCATATTGGGATTTATGGATCGAGAACTGAAAACGGGTAGCGGTCAGAAGAAGGCACAATCGTTGTCCGATCCGCAAGCCAGTCCCGCACAGCGTTCAACCCGAAGTCGAAGCAGTCTGGAGAAGAGTCCACGCCGGAAGCGAAGTAAATCGGAGTCGCGGCGTCGAAGGGAGCGCAAGTTGATCGCCGCCGGGGAGATGGAGGTGAGGCAGGCGAATGAGACGTTGATGCGATACTTGAAGCAGTGTTCGGAGATGAACGATGCATCGCTGTCGGGCGAGCTGGAAATCGATCATAACTACGATGAGCGGAGGGTGCACCGCAAGACGAAATCACAGAGGGACAAGCGGGGCCATCTAATAAGTAAGACAAGTGGTCAGTGGTCATTTAAAAGGCTTTCTGTCAGTTGTGATAGTTTTCCTTTTTTTTATTTGTTTCATGATTGGCCGGTGATGGGCGGTTTTTTGATTAGTCCCATGTGACGTTCTCTGTAATTTGCCATGGAAATGTAGAAAAACTATTCACCAAAGTTGAAATCTTCTTTACCGGTATTCAGTCACTTGTTCCAGAGCCAATTACAGTCTTATTGGTGGCCTATTTCACTAGAATCGTCTTTCCCATCTATATTATATGAGAATCAATTGCCGCGGTTTGGTGACAAACTTATGCCAAGAACTGCCATTTTGAAATTTTTGCAGTTATTTTTGCTTCTCGAACATTTATATTGACGCTTACAAAGCCTTAAGCTAAGTCTTTTATTACAGACAAATTTTAAATTGAAAAGTTATGACTGTTCTAAATTGCATGGCAATCAAGTCAACGCGTTCGAAGAGAATCTAGCGATGGCGAACTAGTCAGCTAGATTTTTGAACACCCTCAATTATATTGTACGATTATTCCAATTATTATTATCGCGGCTTTAGTAATGTCTCTGTATGCTATAATCTCTGCTGTAAAAGATGATATGCCTTTATGCTGTCACAGCTGTCAATAATTATTCTCAAGAGTGACACAATCATGAACGCCTAAGAGGAGAAAACTTTTAAGAAATTAGATCTTATCTAGTTTTATATAAACTGTCTCAATACTCTCATTTTTATACTTCACTTCAAAAAGAGACTGTGAGCTGTAGTTAATATAGACAGTTAGACACCATTAAAGATGGCTGACATGTCACGCCACATGCCGTATCCACTAATGACTCACTAATGTTTTTTTGTAAGTAAACCGATCAATTTATTGTTAACGACTTTTAATTACTTTCAAATGACTTTACAAATGTCGGTAATAAAGCAAATATGAATGCTAAATGAGGTGGCAAGTCAACGGGTTAGGTTTCGATATAAATTAATTAAGTTTATTTATTTATTAACTATTATATAATTTATAATTAAGTAACACATCTTTAGAGCTGACTTTGACAACTGAAAACTAATGTCGTTTTCCATTGGTTTCACTCGGTTATCGACTCAAACTGAAATCCAATGGAACAAGAAAACTGCTTCTGGTTGAATCTACAAAAGTATTGGTGAAATGCCAAAAAATAATCTACGGCAGCTGTCATCTGACTTGTATATAATACATAAATTGCACTTGTGTGAGTGCTTCTTGAGTGGATTCTGACTTCAAATCGAGAAGCGAAATTCTCTTCTCAGAATCACCAGAAGAGTATTTTTTGTGCCAATGGAACGGTTTCAGAAGCGAATTTTTCGATTCCGGACTCTCCCGGACGCTTCTTTTTGCCCAATGGAAAACGACATAAAGCAGTCGATAAGGCAGTTGCTAGTGAGTTTTGGTATTCGGTTTTCGTTCGATTAATGTCCGAAAGTGAATCGACCTGATAAATCGAATCAAGTGACAACTGACAAAGTGAAAAGTGGAAGCACTCTTATTGCGAATATCGTTTATCTTATTCGAGTGATGTACGATTGTGTCGTCGAAAAATTGTTACCAGCCACATTGTCAAATCGTCGTGTGCACTACGAAAACGGAATTCAATCGTTATTCATCACTTAGCATCAACATCGAAACGATTTGTTTCGATTTTAAGTCGTTTACGACAACAGTAGTAGAAGGGATTGTTATAGAAATTCAACTGATTTAAGTTCCGTTTCATTGTCTATCCTTAAGTATAATTTAAGAAAACCTTTTTTTATGTTATTTTGCAAAATGTTTTTGAATTATGCCGACTGGATAGAAAGGATGATAAATTTCGAATTCTAATAAGGTAATCTGTGTTACCGACACAACTTATTTCCTTTGTTATTTGTCTCTTTTGGGTTTTAATAATTTTATTCAAGTTTTTGATTACTAAATTATGTGAACCCAACAACATTGATGGCACTAAAGACGAGATCCATATTTCAGAAGGTAATAGAATTTCTCTGGTTTAAGCATGTAACAGATTTAATAAACTTTTCGACAAATAATGGCACTGCCAGTGTTTTGAAAGGTAGTTTCTATTTTACGCAATAAAATTACAGGTTTTAATTGAACCTTTGACGTTAAGCTTCAATACCTAATGAAGATAAAAGGAAGTGAACAAATCGAAGAATATTGAAATACCTCTTTCAATATAATGGGGGCGTTCAAGTATCTAGTTTAGTAAGTCTGACAGCTGTCTGGCTAGATCTATCTCGGTTGTGATTGGTTTAAATCGGTCACGTGGGCACCTGTGACATTTGACGTTTATGGAGGGGTAGCCGACGAATCTAGTCAAGAAATTCGTGACTTCGGGTATTTGGCTGACGTAGAAAAAGTGACGTTCCCGGCCAATCTAGTTTTTGCTTTTAGGTTCTTGAATGTGGCCAATGCAATTTATTTGGGGCTGTCGTCTGATACCATTCTTGTGTAGATTTTCATATGGTATTGCCCGGCGTAACAAACCTATCTACTGACGACGTTTCGAATGCAGTTTTCTCTTGTCAAAGTTAGCTTTCAAATAGTAATTAAATTAGGGGAATAAAATATAATATCCAGTGACATTTTTGGAATAAAAAAACGAGTTGTTTGCTCAAGTTACTTCAAGACTAATTTATTTGCAAGTGCACTTCATTACCGACATATTTATATAATTCATTCGAGTTATGCAAATCCAAATAGTAAACGTTGACAAAAATTCACTGTTCACTAGTGATTGCGATTTGAATGAATTTGATCTGAACAAACTTTAATGGAGTCGTTTCTACTTTTCGTTGTGCGATGTCAAAATTTAATGAAATAAAACTGTTGCTAATTTTCACTGTTTTCAGTTTTTTCTTTACTTTTCACTCAAATGATAGAAAAAAGGTGACAGCAGGTCTGTTTTTGACAGTTTTGGACTAGAATTCGTCGATATTTTCATTAAAGAACCGAAAGAATTGCCCCGAAATTTGGAATTGCTCTTTTCAATGAAACTCGTGAAATTCGAGCACTTTTGTAATTGTGTTAGACACCATACGTCAGATTTGGTTTTCTGTTGCTAATTTTTGGTTGTTTTCTAAAATAAATAAGCCAAATACATTTATTTCAATTAAAGTTGGAATTCGCAAAGGCAAATTATTTTCTTCAATCGAAAACGCCATTAGACTCACCGAGCTGTCAGTTTTGTTTGTTTGCTTTTGTAGATATTGAATCGGTTGCATTCATGTCAGTTGAAATTTGTTAAACAATTAAAAAGTAGTGGTCGCGTTCCATTGACAACTGAATCTTTCGCACATTATTTGTTAGAAGAAGGAATGAACGCCAATAGAGAATATCGTCAGTTTATTCTGTTTGTGCTCTTTTGCACTCCAAATATGAACAACTTACTTCGCACAAGGAAATGTAACTTGAGAATTGCATTCTACTCTATTTCGAACTTCATAGAAATCAATTGCAACAAGGTACAAGCCACTCGTGCATGTTCTTTTAATCACCTGCAACCATTTCAATTCATTTCATGTCATTTACTACAAAATGACAACCCATGGAATATTGTTACTAGATTTGTTTTCCCTGCCAATAACACATCACACATGAAACAAAAGCTCAGACCTTTTCTCTCCCACAACCCCTTGACGACATCATGACGTCAGTGTAACACAGACCTATTTCTACATAAATATCCCTCCTGCAGAGCAGCCTCGCACCATCGTCGCCATCATCATCATTATCAGCGACCGTCTGTTATTAGCCAATCTATTATTATATCCTTACTTTGGCTATATGCATACAACAAAATTGTACTAAAATCGTTTTTGCTTTGTTTTTTCCTGTACTTTGTTTTTTTTTCTATTCATGCTGCTTTAGGGAAACTATACACCGCTGGTGGACTATCATCGATACTGAAGGAGCTCTCCGATGATATTGTACCCGCCGATGGAGAAGAAATTTACAATCCATTTACACCGGTTGTATCGCCAACGGAGGAAACATCGGCACGAATTGACAAAATGTTCATCCAAACTGCGTCAGGATATCGACCGGTGGATCATTGTTACTACAAACATCCAATTGGATCGGATCCAGAGAGTAATAGGTGGGTATATTGTAAATGTAACTGGAGATGTAATTGAGGGTGGGGGTGAACGCACCCGTATGAATTGAGTTTTATTCATTGGAGGGCAGTATATAGTCGTGTCCCTCTTCCCTCTATGTGTGTGTGCTATTTCTAGAAAATATGATGTTGGAAAGAACATTAAGTAAGAAAAACATTCGGCCCTAGCGAGGTATCCCTCGGAACGGATAACTTTCTCTCTTCGGAGGCTCAAATTCCATTCGAGGTGTCCGACTTCGAAAGAGAAATAAACAATTGCAATGGCGCACAGCACCGCATTTTAAATCGTTAAGAAATTCCACAACCAATTTCTGTCGGAGGATATCGGAACCTAGCTGTCAAAAATTTAACTAAAAAATGCACTTCATCGCAATTCAACGTAATTCGCCGATATGCGTTACAAAATGTCGGAACAATTCTCCGAATAGTTGTTTCAAAGACTACCTCGCAGCGAAAATCCTCCGAATCGTATTAAATCGGAGAATTTTCCATTTCCGACGGATACCTTGCTAGGGCCGATTGAACTTAGTCAAAAATGCTGGCAAAAAGGAGATGTGGCAGTGACATAATTATTCTCGAAGCTGAATATGTTGGCATCGAAATTGATGCGTTGCTCTAGTGTCTAGTGCATTTCGAAACTCGAGCTTTCTACATGTACGAATATGGTCCGCTAGTGCTAAACTGCCCGTCTTAAATTTATTTATAGAGGCCTAGACATTCGCGTTGAGTAAGAACTGGAAATACATTAGATAATCTCAATAAAATTGGGGTTGCTTTGGAAAAACTAATGTTCAAAATGTTGTCACTTCATTTGATTAACGAATTATTTAGAACATACCTATTTTTGGTACAAAAAATATCAAAATGCTATTGCCTGTCAAAGCTCATTAAGAAACCACTTCACCCAGTTATGAACGTGTGGATTCGCGTCACTCCTATTGGCAGTACATGCTTCTCATGCCCCAAAAGGTGTCCGTTTCATACAAAATACAAAACCGAAAGCCACCCACAACCTGCTCACCTTAAATCCAAAACAAAACCTTCTGATAGACAAACAAATGCTGACGTAGTTAAAGTCTATAGCCAGCTCTTTGGCATTCCTTAAGATGGCACACGCCAACAAAAAAGGGCAATATCTGCCATCTAAGGAGTCCTATTTATACAAATTTCATTGTAGCGCACAGCCCACGCACAGAAGTAAATCCAAGGCAAGGTACACGTTTTCCACCTCCCCCCTCCATTGGATGGGTGCGAAATTATTTATTTTTTTTGTAATCAACAACCACCCAATATCCTCGCCACAAGTGCCATCCTGCCCGCCTCCTCCTTCCTAAAGTATACCCAGCCTTTATTCTCGGAACAGCATACAGTCTATTTTTGGAGCTCCTCACAGTAGCTATATGGAAAGTCTCCACCTGTCACATCAGAGATTAATCGATCAAGTTTCTCCTTTTTGGTTTTTGGCTTTTTTTAGTTATTCTTCTTCTTTTTTTACTTCTCCAACTACAGCTACAATTGTAATTTGTGCTTGTTTCGAATTTAGTTTGGCACATGGTTTTATAGTTATTATTTTATTTATTTCCAGACATGACATCTCCACCAGCGTCCATTTAGCCTGTGCACTCCAACGAATCTGGATAATGGTTTCCAACATCTGTCATGGCCTGTTGGCTGGTCTGGCATTAGCACATCTACTGTTTGTGGCCACGAGTAGACCCCTGGATTGGCCCGACGGTGCGATACGCCATTATTCGTCCTTTGCCGAAGCGTACGCGAATACGTTCTACTGTTTGGCGATTATATGTATGGTGTCCGTTTTTGATCGGTAAGTACTTGTACGTTGTGCTTACAGGTGACTTGGTTGGCTTCGAATCTAATTATGTTATCCCTTTTCTGTGGCAAACTGGTCTCGGTCGTTGTTCGGATAATGAGTTGTTATATATATAACTGCAGCTATTTCCATTGCTTAGAGGATATTTTTATAACAACACAATGAACAAAAAATATACTCACCGACGGACATACAATAAGTAATGTGAGCGTATTCACCTGTGGTTATACGGGGCGTATGTGGAACATTTTGCTGATGTTTCATTGCCGCGATTGTTGCGCTGAAAATGCAGTTTGTTTGGTGTATACATGTGTGTGTGTGGGTGGGTTTATAAATTGTTATAAGGTTAGTGATATTTCGCAAAATATGACATTTAAAGTTCAGGCGTCAACCAGAAATAAATCAAAATTGTGTACATATTGCATGTGACCTTTGGCTGCAGATGGATTTTTAAATTGATGCGTCGGCGAAATGCCCCGGTGAGTGCGATGCATTGCATAGTGAATATATCAAAATATTTATCTCTTTGAGGTTTTCCAATGCAATATTTTTATATATTGAGGAATGGAAGCCACATGCATTAACTACAGTTCAGGGTACTTCGCGGCATCGAAAATAAAAATAGCAGAAGGACTTTTAACCAGGCTAGAGTTCGCCTAGTGGTAGAAATTCTATCATTATAGTGAGCTGACTTATGCACAAAATAAATTTGGAAAATAAACTACTGGATCTCACAAGCTACCCAACAAAATAAAAATCAAGCGAATATGTTGTGTAAATTAAGAAACGTCAAACATTTCTACAGTGCGGCATCACTGTTTAAGCGATGCGTCGTACAGTTTGTGCTGATGCGTTGCTGACGGAATACACCGTTTGAGTTTTAGAATGCATTGTTTGTGAATTTGTAATCAAAATTTATAAATTTGTCTGTCAAAAGCATTGGTATATTGATAAAAATGTTTATTCACTTAATTTGCTTTCTCTTTCGACATTTTTCTTACTTTTTTGCCGGCTATTCAAACGCGCATCAGGTATTTCTGGTGATGCTTTTTTTTGGTTATGTTTGCGCATCAGTTTTATCTACTCCGCAATAATGAACACTATTGACGTTGAAAGTGATGCCAATAGTTTGCATTAATGAACGTTTGGCAAAGCATCATGAGCATCATGTGGCGTTACTGAATTTACATATTGTGTGTAAGGCAGTGAAAGTTGTTCTTAACTAGTTTCCTTCACCTATTTAGAAAGGATATTTCTTCATTAGCGACTTCAAACTTTCATTGTGAACGCACCCTTAAACGGATTACCAAACTGTCAATGTCAAAATATTCAGTAAAATCATGGTGAAGTACACGAAGGAACCACGTTTACAAATAATTAAAATTTACTACCGAAATTGTGAGTCGGTGGTTGCACTGGTTCAACTTTAAGAGCGTTAACGCCAATTTTCAATCTTCGTCGATGAAGCGCATTTTGTTATTAAACGGCTTCGACAATAAGCGAAATATGCATTACTGGACAGATCAGAACCCTCATGTGCTTCATGAAACAGCACTTCATCCGCAAAAAGTCACTATTTGGTGCGGTTTTCATGCCGGTGGCGTTATTGGCCCTTTTTTTCGTCGATGAAAATGACCGTCACCTTACGGTAAATGATATTCGCTACAGAGACACGTTGGCACGTTATTTCTTTGAGCAATTGCACGAATTGGACATCTGTGATATATGTGGTTCCAACAAAACGGTGCCACAAGCCACACAGCGGGTGTGCAACAATCGATTACTGAAGTCTCAGTTCAGTGAACGTGTTATCTCGAGAAACGGACCCGTCGATTGGTCGGCGAGATTGTGTAATTTAAATCCTCTAGATCTTTTTTATGGGGCTATATTAAATCATTGGTCCAAGCCAACAAGCCCGTGACGTTAAAGGATCTCAGAGCCAATATTGAACGATCGGATTCGGGAGGTTTTTAGTATTAATATCCTCACTTCGTGTTGATTATTTTAGCTAAAGTTTTGACAATTAACTGTTGGCTGTCAGCATCTTTTAACAGTTTGCAGAAATATAGTTTCTGTCTCCCTGGAAAAATCGTTGTACCTGTGACAGAACTTTCATCTATTTCCTTTGGATAGGTCTGCTTTTCTAGATTTTTTTTTCTTTCATCGAAAAGTGGGCAACTCCCTTAGCGGGCCTCATCCTGTCTCAAATCAGAATGAGAGCAATCTGAGCTTTAAGCGGCTTCATTCTTGATTGTTTGTGATAGCTTAAATCTTTATTGAATCAGAAGTTACGTCGTGTTCAGCGTAGAAGTCGGCTCAGAAAATATTTGGGTACGATGTTTAAGTAAGTAAAGGGTGGGCCATCTAGTGGTTTCCTTTTAAATCATAGGTTATTTTGACACTGACAGTTGTTTCCCGCACGAAATCAGTATCTTACCTCCGCGGAATTAAATGCGTCGCTTTACGCGTTTTGCCTAGTCAATTCCCAAATTCTTGGCGATCTCGATTGGCCGCCTCGGAGCTGCGATTTGACCCCTTTGGAATTTTTTTTTATGGGGAACCGTGAAGGATCGATGTCATGCCAACAATCCGGAAGCGATTCAAGCACTTATGTTCAATATCATTCAAGCAATCCGTGAGAGACCCCATTTCAGTGTCAAATTATAGGATTCCTCAGTAAAATACCTGCCTTAAAATGTACCTGGGGCAGTTTTCCTCTAAGACTCGGTAAAAACTAGAAACTTTCATTTGACTTACCCTTTCCATAACCATACAGCCAACTGTCACTCAACTTTCTTAAATCTCCTTCTGTATAGCAAACAATTATAAACCAAATTGCGTGGGTTTTTCTTCCTTTCCCAGCATGGACATATGCCATTTAGAATTCTCAAACGCATCTGAAGTAATATCCTTTCGATGGATAATCATAGCAATGATCTACATAGCGACAATAATCCTCACACTATGTGCGGAATCCATGGACGAAAAACTCTACTTGACCAAAAACCCAAACGTGACAATGTTTAGAGAAGAAATGGTAACACTTGCATAAGTAAATTTTAATGAAAATAACTAACACACACCTATTCAAAATTTTTTTTAGGAAAATAATCAAATTCTCAGCGTGTGGAATAGCCTATCGATGGCGCGTAGTATTGGTGCCGTCTTCGGATGGCTTATGATCGGTCTGTCAGCAAACGATGACCTACTCTATGACCATCTATTGGAAATGGAAAAATATCAATTGACAAATAATTAAATGTAGAAAACCATAAAACACATACAACACAGTTATAAACTTAGTATACATTATATATAAATATTATATATGAAAGGAAAAATAATAATAAAGTAGACATAATTAAAAAAAAAAAAAAAAAAAAAACAGAATCAGCATTAAACAACAACTGAACAAGTGATATATTTACCCACATATTTAATATTGTAAAAGGAAAGAAAATATATATACATACATACTATAGAGACTATTATTCCTGATTATTGCATTCTATTTTTGCTTTTGTGTATAATTTTAAATTTTAATAATATGTAAATACGGCATCAGAAAAAAAAAGAAAAAAAAAAACAATTTAGCAAATCAATTAGAAACTAAACCTAAGCAGCATTGTTATTGTACAAAAAAAAAAAACAAAAAAAAATCAGTTTAAGCGTTTATTTTTATTTTGTTTTTAATACAGACAATTTTAAATTAGGACAAGGAATGATAGAATATAAAGTGAACGAAAAGCAATTCTCTATAAGGAATAACTATTATCGTATCTAGGAAACAAATGTTTTTTTCTTTTTCTTTTTTTTTTAATGAAAACTATATTTCGTTGGTGCAGGGAAATAAGTCCCCGGGAACTAAGTTCACAGAGGGACTTAATTCCCACCTAGAGGGAAATAAAAACACTTTCGTAAAGTGGACTTAGTTCCCATGTAAGGTGGGAAACAAATTCCGAAAACTTTGAGTGGTTTTAAGGACTATTCACATGAGAGCGAATTGCGAATAGACGAATTGCGAACAAATCAATTTAACTGTACCTATTTCTGAATTTAAAATTGTTATTTGTTCTGTCGCAAAACCATTGTATTTAATTAACATAACATCTGGTCTAAAAAAACATGACATGAAACAGCAAAATTAACAATTAAAGCAATTTTCCCGCGAATTGAAAATTCTTGTCGCGAACTGTCACACTTTATTCAGAATCCACATAAAACGCGGTCGCGATCCACAAACCCACGAATGAAAAATTCGTTCGAACTTAACCTTAAAAAATGAAACTAATACGCGAGTATCTGCGACCAAAAAAAGTTTTCATGTGAATGAAGTGTCAGAAACTACGAATATTCGGGTGTTCGCAGTTCGCAATTCGCTTTCATATGAAGAGACCATTATTTCCCTTTTAATGTTAAGTAAATCACTGTCGACTAAGAACAAAGTAAAATTAAAGAGTCAAGTAGGCCATTTGCAATTTTTATTAACAAAAGAGAAATAAACTTTTAACTTAAACAGAGTAATCTTATATAAAAATTCACTTTGCAAGAATTTGAAAATAATCAAATAAAATTCGCCGCGATTTTCGAAAGTAGTAGTATTTTGTCAAATAGAATAAGAATTTTAAAATTCAAAGTCTTCTAAACTGAATTTCGAAAGGAGTAAAGGACTATTCACATGAGAGCGAATTGCGAACTGCGAACACGCAGATACCCGCGTATCAGTTTCATTTTTAAAGGTTAAGTTCGAACGAATTTTTCATTCGTGGGTTTGTGGATCGCGACTGTTTTGTGTGGATTTTGAATAAAGTGTGACAGTTCGCGGCAAGAATTTTCAATTCGCGGGAAAATTGCTTTAATTGTTAATTTAGCTGTTTCAATCAATTGAGAGTAATGTTTTTTTAGAGTAGATATTAGATTAATTAAATATAATGGTTTTGTGATAGAACAAATACAAATTTTCAATTCATAAATACAGTTAAGTTGCTTTGTTCGCAATTCGCCTATTCGCAGCTCGCTCTCATGTGAATGGTCGTTTACTGATAATCAAAGAAAAGTCGCCACTATTATTTAAAACAAAAAAAAAAAAAGAATATCCAATTCTAAATGTTGGAAGTAAGTTCCCTCTTCTAAGTTTTGAATGTGTACGAAATTCCCATTTGAAAGTGGACTTAGTTTCTACCTAACATGGTAAGTCCACTTCACGAAAGTGGTTTTACTCCCCACTAGCTGGGAACTAATCCCGCAAAAACCCAAATTCCAACTTAGGTTTTTTTTTCCACTGCGCCACCTCTCGCGATCGTCTGACAAACATCTGAGAGTATAACTGTCTTGAAAGAGCTTCTCAACTAGCCGTTTGGAGTCGGCATAAAATTGTAGATCCCTTCCATTCGTTCCAAAAATGAAAAACTCACACAAGACGAATGGTTGTGAGAAGCTAGGCCTAGGGTCCCTCAGGACCTGTTGCGCCAACTATTTATTTTTATTTTTTTTAGTTGGGAACTAAGTCCCTCCGTGGAATTAGTTCCCGGGGACTTATTTCCCTGCACCAAAATTTCTTTACTTGTTGTTTGTTCTCGGATTATTTTAAGTTTTGTTTTTCGTTACGAATTAACTTATTGGCTTCTTATAAGAAACAAATTATATTTAATGCAAACAATTATGAGAAATTCAAAGAAAAACAAAAAAATACATATATATACTAAAGATAAATAAAAACAGCAATGAATGTCTATTAAATCAACAAGCAAACCAATGACGATGAAAGGATGTGAGGAATGTAAGGCAAACGGTTGAAAATGAATTAAATGTGTAAATATATGCGTGTATGTCTATAGAGATACATAATATATAAATATATATGAGACTCGAAGAAGTGATCGCAATAAAAATGAGAAATGAAATATATTATATTGATTATTATATAAAATGAATTTACTGCTGTTTTTTTTCTTTTACTACTGAGAGTGAGTTTGAAGGTTAAATTTTTGGACAAGATGATACGGAGCTTCGACTCCGAATCCGATATGTCGGAACCTCCGGTTTAAATTGCACCTCCGAATCCGGCTTCGGTTCCGATATAATCTTATAGGAGGTTTTTCGGAGCACAATCGACGACGAGGCGGCCGATGAACCTGAACAACAAAGAATTACGAGTTGGGACATCTTACAATACGACTGTCTTTTCATTCTTTTATTTATTTTACATAAGTATGTGAATTAAAGTTGAGAGTGTGTGCGTAAATTTTATATTTTCAAATTTTATATTTTAATAATTTGTGTCTGCGTGCGACCCCCGATTCCGACTCCGATTCAACTCCGACTCCGCGGAGGTCGGTGTGAGGCCTCCGACTCCGATTCCGACTCTGGTAAAACCACATCCGTAACATCCCTAATAAAAACACAAATTATGTAGGATGGAATTTAAAATGATTTAAAAAATTGTAACTGACTGCGGTATTGCTCGTAGGTATGGGAAAAAATCATTTTCGCCCTCACTGTTATGCTTTCGATTGTAGGTTGGGTCGAATAAGGAGCGGAAGCTCAATATCCGACTAGTTTATCGAGTATTTAAGGCGTTTATTGTAAGTTTATACTCATGGTGATTGTTCAAACGTAGGGCAAGGAACAGAAAAACATAGCAACAGCATCAAAAACTTCAGCAGCCGAAGTCATATTAAATATTATTAGGTCTGTCGTCTGTTTAATGTGTACCGCACAAGTGCGGACTAAGTTTTAGCCCTATCGCCCCTGGGGATGGCGATGGGCCCGCTTTGGTGCCTGGTCTTTTGTGATGATCTCACAACCCCACTCAACTAACCTAACATATAGCCCTATCGCGTTGGATATACCATTGAGCTGGCAATAAAAAGGAAAACCTGTTTTCGAGGTGACGACTGGGGTGCCTTAGTTCAGTTCTTAGCTGACCCCCTAAGTATTTAGCCAGAGCAAGTATTCAGTTAGCGTCCATGACAACACACTTCGTATAAAAGGTTGAAAAATAACTCTTTAGACTTGTAAACGCGGCCAGTTTGCATTACCCATCCACTCTTATCAGAACTTGCTCACATTAAACGCCAATTTTGAATCACCAAGGTTTCAGAAAAGTGAGTTTTTAGTTTATTTGTGATCGGTTGTATATCCTCCACAAAAACTCAAAGCCATTCCAATTTATTTGCCTTCTGTGGCTTTAAAAGAGAGAGAGAGTTTTATCGTAAATGCAAAAGCGTATGCGCATTAAATTCATTTCTTCGCCGACTCCAAAACAATAAGCAAAAGCCACAAGCGATTTGCATTAAAAACCTTCTGCCGCACGAACAAAAGCACCCACCTCAGCACTTTTCGCCACTCAAAGCGCAGTCATGACCACACATAAACCGACTCAATATAACCACAGCAGATAAGGTCAGTTTTCATGGTTCCAATGTTTATAAACAAAATACTGTCTCCTCGTCAGCATTTGGAGCTTAGCGTCGGGCTACTGCCCTTAGTGATTCATTTGACGCCGTAGAATGACGAGTGTAATCGTTTTGCTCGCGCTATTTGCACCATTAGTCCATGGATGGAACCTAGCTCCGCTGGGGCTGAATGGAACATTTCGTCTACACCATGTGTCCACGTACTATATGCGAGCGTTTTTATGCATTGAAACGCCTTACGACTCGCATCCAACGCTGGTGGAGTCCTTTTGGCCAGAGAATTTCTTCGCTCTGGCGCCTAGAATATTTCCCCATCGCTTTGCCCATGCAAGGAAAGGTCGTTTCAATGACTGCATGCTTATTCACCGTGCAGCGCTGACTCAAGTGGATAGTTTGAATCGACTGTGGGTGCTGGACAAGGGAAATCGAGTGTGCAAACCAAAGATTATTGTTTATGACTTGATTCGGAATAATCTTGAGGTGAGATTTTGCGTCTTTTATTGTGAATTTGATTTACTCAGCGGTTTTGTCTAAGGTCTTTCGTAGTGATATTCAGCACTTTGAGGGGAACGATGTCATCACGATGAAACTCGGACCGATACCCACATGCTGTCAGGTGGAGGAGAAGGCATTTTTTGTGCTACGCAACAAACCGTACATGGTCGCCTATGACTTGTTGAAGCACACATGGACAAAGGTTTATATTTCAAGCCGCCAGTATGACAACATTGAGCAGGTCTTCCCAGTGCAGCCTCAAGATATCGCCTTCGGGTATGGCAGTCAACTGTTCGTCGCTGAGCCGTCTGGGAAATTGTTTTTGTCGCTTTCGAGATTCAATGAAACCGAAATGCGGGCGGAATATCTGGGCGATCTCATTGGATCGCCCAGTGGAATGGTGGTGGACGCCGCAGGAACAATGTACTATTTGGTGTCGAAGTTTGGAGCTGTGATAAGGTGTCTGCCAAGGAGTGGCCTTTCGGCCGAGGGCAACGAGATAATTTCGCTGAGTTCGTTGCCGATAAATCAGATATTCTTCGGGGTGCAGGGATCAGTGTGGCTGGCAAGTGAAACGCCGATTTTTGCCAACGATCATTGCCATCGGTTAGTAGATAGTGTTGGGGTGACTTCTTAAGGTATTTACAAATAAAGCTGGTTCGCTAAGGACCATTTGTGGTATTGTTTGATCATTGAAATTCATTCTATCATCTAAAAATCGAATACAGAATCAACATATCCGTACTCAGGAGAACTGGACTCCTGGTGACTACTGGAACCTGCGAAAACGTTGCAATAAAACACTGAACTTATTTCCTAAGACATAAAATGGAGTTACAGATATATTTCTACAAAATAACCAAAAATAACAAGTCCGCTCATTTCCTCTTCTTCTCTCGTTTCGCTTTCACTTTCAATGCTCGCTTGTCCTTCTTTTGGCGGGGATCGACGACCCGATAGCGTCCCTTTACACCGGCCGGTCGTCGTGCTCTCTTCGCTGATAGACTCTTCCTCGCGACTACGTAGGTCACCTCCTTCTTTTTCTCCTCTGCCTTCTTGTAGATTTTCTTCAGCTGTCGCATCTTCTCCTGCGCACTTGAATCGGCATTGTCCATAATTTTCTCGGCATTCTTCTTTGCCTTCTCCAGACGCTTGACAGCACGACGCTTCTTCCGCGCCTTGGCTTCCATGACCTTTTTGATGGGACGGGCGTTCAATTCCTGCACCTTGCGTTCGTACTCCTCTTGCAGGTGCTTGGGCACTGGAATCGGCTTGCGCATGTGGAGGTCCTCATCCTGGGCGAACCAATGCGGCAAGTTCTCATCGTTGAATGCGTACCGATTCCAAGCGCCATCGATTAGATCGCGCCTGGTCTTCTTGCCCTTGATCATCATGGCACCGAGAGCGAGTTCTTCTTCGGACAGACGGATTTTTTTCACTTTTGGTTCTGAAATGGGACTTAATTAAATAGGTTTGCCAAAAGGGTCGCTCTGAATTACGACTTACCCTTGCTCATATCTCCATTGACCTGTTCCTTATCATTTGCCTTTTCGTCATCATCTGTATCAGAGCTATCGCTCGACGAAGAGTCTTTCTCAGCTGCGTACTTCGCCTTGCGTTTGGCTTTCTTTCCTAGCGGCATTGTTGCGCTTTCTGCTGGTTCTGCGTCGTTGCCCAGGACTGCCACGCCTTTGGCTTTAAATTCGCTCGCCAGACAATCCAAGTCGTAGTCCTCGTCATCGTCGGAGTCCACTTTCTGTAAGTTTTCCTTCTCGAACCACAGTTGCACGCGTTGCTGCCGTTTGGTGTCCTTGTCACGGAAGTCACCAGACTTAATGAGAGGGTGCTCGTCGCGCTTCTTCTTCTTTGAAGACTTCTTGGACCTTCCCGCACCCTCTCCGTCCTCATCTCCACTCAGACCAAGACCATCCTTGTCATAGTCACTTTCTGCGTCCGACTGGGAGACGTCCGATTCACTGTCGTTCTCGTACTGAGCATCGTCGTTAAGGCGCTGGTTGTCTTTCTCGTATTTCTTGTACTTTGGCAGTTTCTCTCTTTCTACATCGGGCCCTTCAACATCAAAGTCAGGGGTGACATCCAGCATGGCGTCCAGTTCTTCAGTGGTCTTGATCTGCTTCAAGTCAAAGACATCTTCTTCGAACTCTTCTCGCGGTCCATCGTCTCCTTTGATGATCATATTGAGGTTCATTTTCTCGTTCAACTTGGCCTTGGCTTTCAGCGTTTTCTTCTTCTTTCGTTTCAAGTCCTTCTTCTCCTCATCGGCGAGGGCAGAGACCAGCTTGTCCAACTGCTCCATGTCGAGTTCATTGACCTCCTCCTCTGTGAGTGGTTTCGCCGGTGCCTCATCTTCAATAGCTGTAGTTTCCTCCATTTCAGGTTTCTTGAAGAGATCCTCCTTGACCGCCTTCCACCAGGCGAGGATTCCCTTAATATCTTTCCTTCCCAGCACCTTGATGTCCTTACAACACTCAATAATCTCGGTCGTCGTCCGTGGATGATTCAGCACGGCTTCATCGTCAATTGTTATGCTGCCGATGCCCTGAAGGGCTGACAATCCACTTGCACTCTCCATGAAGTCCTTTACCGACATGTCATTTCTCAAAGCAACCTCCTGTTCGGTGTACCCCTCAGCTTTGATACGTTTCTGCTTGTCTGGGTGAAGCAAGCTGCTTTTCTTCTTTCCCTCCAAATCCAGTTCTTCAAACACAAACTTGGGATCTAACAGGCGGCCATCGATCTTGTCAGGCGCCAGATACCATTGACAGACAATGAATATCTCAGCCGATTCCTTACGGGAAGCACTCGGCTTCGTCGCATGAACCTTCTTAAAAAGTTGCTTCAGCACCCATAACAAAGCGTTGTAGTCCTTTGATCTGAATACCTTTGTCACAAACCAACCGCCACTTCGCAGGAAATGTGTGGACAACTTCAACGCGTTCAACGTCAAGCATATCTGTTGATAGGCATCATGCAGCCAGTTCTTGCCAACATTTGGTGCACCATCGTGTAGTACGACGTCTGCCTTCCACGTCTGCAGCTCTTTGCTCAATGAAGTCCTACACTTTTCAGTTGTTATGTCTTCCACCAATCCAATGCATCCCGGAATTTGCCGAATGGGATACAAATCCACTCCGACTACGATGGACGACACTGGCATGTTCTGTTTGGCGACTTGCATCCAGCCACCGGGCGCGGCACACAAATCGATACATACTTGCGACTGCTGGAGGAATCCAAATTTCCGATTCAACTGAATCAATTTGAAGGCGGCACGTGAACGAAAACCTAGCAAAGGGAGAATAACCAAAATTGAAATGCACGAGAAACAATGGGGTTGGGTAGTTGTTTTTGGCAAACTCACCGGTTTCCTTGGCTAATTGGTAGAACTTATCCTTTCGGGCCTTTCCAACTTTGGTCTTTTTACCCATTTTTGTACGTTATTTAAAAAAGTATCACCAAAATGAATATTAAATTGAATCCAAATTAATTCAAGCGAACTATCAACAACTACGCACGTGTGAAATAAAAATGGTACGGGTGACAACTGTCAGTTAATTTTAAGCGAATCTGGGGGCTATGTTCGAGAGTTCATGTTGAAATCTACCTATGGTATGCTTACATTAGACAATTTTCGTATACAATTTTGGTTGCAAGTTGAAGGCGAAATAAAATTTCAATGTAAAATACAGAATTAGACTGTGTTTCATATAATTATGTACCTATATAAAAAATCGAAAGCTATTTTGGACAACAAACAAAAGAATTGAAGTGAATAGAAATTGCAAAACCAAAAATATTTATAAGGACAGAAATAATAATTGCTCTACATTAGACATTTTGGTTTTGGTGCTACCGATATTCATTTTGGCCCATTTTATTCGTACCGTTAATTTTTTTTTTTTTTTTTTAGGTTTTATATTTTTTGTTTGCTTCTGCATTCGCTATTACGATGCAACATCAAAATTATCCAAAGATTTGCTATTAATCGGTTGTTTACTGTGATTTTCTATACCTACTTGCCTACATAATGGAGCAGCGCAAATCATTTCAGATAGGTACCTATACCTATCTTGCTACATACCTAATAATATTTTCAAACGTTTGTATCGACCTACGGAAAAACCCTTGCAAGGCACTCGCCTCGAGCGAATATGTGTTGACATTTCATTATACGCTTCAACAAACTGACATTCGAGACTCGAGCAATTGACTTTATAAAATCCATTACCAACTACAAAAGAAAAACAGCAAAATTGGGTTTTATCTTTCAAGTGGCGATAGAAAACACCAAGAAAACCGACGAAAACGAGAAAAAAAAAACACCCGAACCTTCTGGTAGAATCAGGTAAAATCTATTTTTTAACCTGGTGCGTGGTAGCTCCTCGACAATCCTTGAGAAAAGTGCTTATTAATAGATTTGAATCGGAAGAAATTTTATTTGTGAACAAATAAACACAAGAAAATCGAGAAAATCGCCTCCCTTCTGCGAAAAAACAAGATAATCAACTTTTTTTTTGTTCCGTTTCTTTTGTTGCTGTTGTGCTGTGGTCTGCTGAGAACATAAAATCCAAAGTAATTTAATTCTGCGCAGTTTAACGAGTGTTTAATTCTATTTCACATAAAAAAAAAACAAAAAAAAAATCAATTGCTAGAAGAAAACGAAATATCAGCTAAAAAATGTTCGAAAGTTTTCTGGGTATGCTTAAAAAACGACGTCGGGTGGATGGGGAGCCGGAGACTAATCGGCCACAAACACAGTCAGAGTCACAGTCACCGTCTCCTCATCCCAGCCTCAGAACTCTTATAAGTGACCACGAGTACGCCCAAATGCAAATAAACGATTCCGATTCAGATCTACTACTGCTCAATAATCGTCAATTAGCAACAATAGATAGGTAAATGCCAATGGCGACTCTATGCTGAAGAAGCATTTTTTGTGCTTTTTTGCTCTTCTTTTTCAGCCAATATCTAGTGTAAAAGGTCATTCAAAACGTAACATTTGTGTGTGTTCTGTTATTAAAACTGAAGTCAGAGAATTCCAATCGGCGCTCATCTCCATCGAACAACAAAATCAACAACAAAAATAACCATCGCTATCAGCAGCCGTTGCAGCAAAGCCAACTACTTGCCGAACACATTGAAGCAATGGAAATTGATTCCGCCCCAGTGCCACCGCCACAAGAGTATTCCGACAGTCCATTCCAACAGCAACATTCTGAGTCATCAATGAATTTCGACTACTTGTCGAGTTTGCATTCAAGTCCGGCCTACAGTGGCATGGACTCATCGTCATCAGCGGCAGCGTCTTCATTCCGTAAAGGATCAGACTCTAGCAGTTATGCGTATGTCGACGATAGAGCTGTGGACAGGTTAATATTTAAGTTTAACCAAACAAAATTCAAAACAGAACACTATCTCGTTACCTTATAATTTCTTAAGTTTTTTTATCCAATTTGTAATGCATTTCCGTAGGCAAAAGTAACCGAACTTTGATTTGTTATTTCTCGTTCTTCTTTGTTTCGTTTCATTTCGTTTTAAATACATATTTTGTCCTACTCCTACGTTTGCACATGTGATGCAGACCTTTTAATTTGAATGAGAGGTAATTCGTTGCACTAGATGTGTGTTTGTATTTATCGACGCGAAGCAGCGGAGTCTTATTAACGTTTTTGTGTTTCGCCTTGCAGATTTGTCAGCGTGCTAGATCAGCTGGACGCCAGGGTGGAGAAGTTTCGAAAGGATGCTCTGGGACTGCAGGAGAAGCGCGACTTTTTGCTGATGTCTATCGATCTGATCAAGACCAATGACTTGCTTCATGGAATGAGTGAATGTAAGTAGTTGTTGTTGGGGAAAATTCGTTTGTCGGCGGGTCTTTGAAACCAGCAGAATCTACAATAAGAAAGGGGACATGGGGAAAGCACGGTCATGACGGTTTTTGGATAAGTAGTCTCGTGTTTCCAACGTCGAGAACTGAGGAAAGTCCAAGGCTTTTCATTCGGCTCTTTCCTACTAAATTGTAAGGCCTCCTGTCGCTCAGGTTGGCATCCTGCGGCCTGGAGGAGTATACCTATAATATGCTTAATTTTCCCGTTTTCATAAATGACATACATTTAATTCTGTTTGGTACTTTCATCTTTTTGCAGCTGAACGTGAAGAGATCTCATGCTACATTCAACGCGTCAATTCCCGTCTATCCACAGTCGAGCTGAACGTTCGCACAGTTCGGGACACTTCGCAGGAGGATTCGCTCAGCCAAATTAACATGCTCATCGATATGATGATCACCATGGGCGATCCAGTTCTATCACGTCAACGATGCCAGCAATACCTCAACGCTTGCAGTTCATCAGATGGCACCAATATGGGCTCTTTTGCCGAGCACGGTCTTGGCCAAGACGTCATAGTTGATAAGAAATTCGAATGTGCACTGCTCGGCTGCACTCTGGACGACCAGAAGAATATCAAGAAGCGACTGCAAGCTCTAATGGGATACCTCAATAAGCAAACCATACGCGACTGAACGCGCTGTAATATTGCCACCAACATTTGGATACAAACACTTAACATTCAACGCAAACGAAATTAATTTTTAATAATCACAATGAATTCCCTTCATTATGAACTAATTGGTAACAGACTGGGACGTAGTTGGAATTGGAAGTGAGGAAACTCGGGCGCCGCTGAAGTATAAACAAATTTAACTTTTTTTTTTCTTAAATTAAACAACAAGCAGGGTTAATTGCGACAATTAGAAGATGAAATAAACGAAATTTGGAATGATCTAACTTAAGCTGTCTCTCGGTGTGTAATTTTATCGAATTATTTATCTGTGTCTTGCGTGATTGTCACTTGCCATGTCTTTCCCCCCTTTTTTTTATATTTTTGTTGTTTTTGTTCAGTTAGAAAAACGCTATAAATCAAAAAACGAATTAATATACAGCGATTATGAGGCAAAAATCAATTAGAATAGGAAAATGCGTGGAAAGGGCTTTCAAGTTGATCCAGAAAAAAAAAAAAAAAAAAAAAAAAAAATTTTTATTTATAATACAAATTCATTAAATTAATTCTTTGTTAACATTATCCATTAATTAAATTAAAAATAAAAACAAAAATCATTATAGAATAATTAATTAATAAAATATTATATCCAAAAAAAAAAGTCATGACTTGTACTTTTCTGTTATGTCCTTTCCCATTGGTTTCACTCGGGAATCCACTCATTCGGCAATCCAATGGAACAAGAAAACTGCTTCTGATTGAATCCACAAAAGTATTGGTGAAATGCCAAAACATAATCTACGGCTGCTGTTAGCTCTCTTCTATGAAATACATCAATTACACTAGAGTAGATTCTGAATTTCTAACTTTTACTGCATTACACCATCCGCGCGCGCATTTTTGCACGAGACATCCGTTTGTCCGCAGTCAATGCTAATCGCCCCTATCGAGGTATCCGTTCGGGAAAAAATCCGATACGGAAGTCAAATCCGTTTGGAACTCAAATTGTGTTCGAAGTATCCGTTTCGGAACAAAATAAACGAAGCATAAAAACGCGTTCATTTCACATTCGGCCCTAGCGAGGTATCGGTCGGAACAGAAAATTCTCCGCAACGCATAATCATTCGGAGGCTCAAATTGCATTCGAGGTGTCCGACTTCGGAAGAGAAATAAACAATTCCGGTGGCGCACCGCACTTTAAATCGTAAAAAAATAAATTCCGCAGCCATTTTCTGTCGGAGAATATCGGAATTTAGCTGTCAAAAATTTACAAAAAAATGGACTTCATCGAGATGCGGAATAATTCTCCGAACAGTTGTTCCGAAGAATACCTCGCAGCGAAAACCCTCCGAAACGTATAAAATCGGAGAATTTCCCGTTCCGAAGGATACCTCGCTAGGGCCGATTAAAATATTCCGCAGCATTTAGAGAGCTTGTGAAAAAAATGTACCACCTAGCTGTAAAGAGTAAGTGGCATAACGCCGTTCCAAGCAATGCGACAAGGTGCGCTACATGTCATCGGAGAATTTTCCGAAAGTTGCGTCGGAACGGATATCTTGTTCTCGATTTAAATTTCTCCGATTTCGTACAAATTGGAGAAAAATACCTTCCGAATGGATACCTCGATAGGGGTGAATAAAGGTGTAGGAATGAGATCACAAATCAGACACATAAAGTGTAATGGATGTTCTATCCCTAAAGCGGAAACAAACACAAGTTCCGGCGACCAACATTCCTGCAATCACTTGAAAACATTTCTATACTCGATTCGAACATGAGATATGAGAGTGTTTATTAGTTTCAGTAAATTAAACCAACAATTAATCAATCAGTTATACGAAATAAATAAATAATTGTCCATTCATCACTTCCGGAAGCCATTTTGTTTTATCGGAACTCAGAATTTCATTATCTATCCATCGCTATAAAAATATGAACATGCGAAACCAGGGTCGGATTTTCTGTAAGGCGAAACTTTCAATCGTGTGCAGGAAGAAATTTGCTTGTGTAACATCACGATATTTTCACTTATTTAACGAGAATCGCATTTTAGTACAAAGTGAATCGAAGAAATGAAAGCAATGCGTGAAAGCGAATGTGAAAACGATTTATTCGATTCACTCTTTCACAGAACGAATATTGACCCCCTGGAGTAGAGATTACTCACGAAGAAATACAATTGGAGGGGAATTATATTGGTCTGCACTAAAAGTACCCTGGACGCAAAATCTATATTGCTCGGTAGTGTCAGTTTTTCTACATCCGTCAGTCACATTTAAATATACGAAATTACGAAATGTCAACTTGGTACTCATTTTTTGGCCACTCATACTTGAATGGCAACAGAATATAACCGTTCGGGTACCCAATCTTGGCCAACGAAAACTGAAACACATCAAGCCAGCTAGCTGTCAGATCACGAAACTACAATATTCAGCGTCCCCCTTATAACATTTGCATACTTCTTTGTATAGTTGCTATTGTGACAAACTTGCGTCTGTTAATTAGTGGCGTTTTCGATTGAAGAAAATAATTGCCCCTTCTATGAAAAGACCAAATCTAGAGTTTTATAAATACAAACTTCCTCTGTTAAATAAAATGGGCTTAGAGGTTAACGAGCGGTTAACCATGTATATGCTGTCAAAAAGAACGGACACCCTACATCAACGAATGGGGCAGAACGTCACAATAGACAGCTATAGCTTGGAGCTAGTAAAGGACTTTGTCTACCATGGCTCTACTGAAAATGACATCTCATCTGAAATCAAACGGAGAATAACTCTTGCCAATCGTTGTTTCTTTGTGCTGAAAAGTCAACTGTGTAGCAAGGCCCTCTACTGAAAGACTAAGTAGACTCTGTATAAGATCCTCATCATCCCAGTCCTGTTGTATGGATTTGAAGCATGGACTATTTCCAAAACGGATGAAGATATCCTTGATCGTTTCGAGAGAAAAATGCTTTGTAAGATATTCGGTCTCGTTTGTGTTGACAGATTTTCGAGAACCCGATTCAACGACGAACTATACGAGCTGTTCAGCGACATCGACCTAGTCAAAAAACTGCGCATTGGACGTTTGAGATGGCCAGGACATGTAGAGCGAATGGACATCATCGCTCCGGCCCGCAGAGTCTTCGATTCCAATCCAGAGGGTCAATGCAGTAGAGGAAGACCTCGCCTTAGGTGGCGCGCACAAGTAGAAAACGACCTCAACCAACTTGGAGTGCGCAACTGGAGGCAGTTGGCTAAGGACCGGGCTGGTCCTTGGGGAGAGGCTTGTTGGTTGAGGCCCTGATTCACAATGAACTGTAGCGCCACCTAAGTAAGTAAGTTAAATAAAATAAATAAATAAATAGTTGGCCCAACAGTTGTTCGTGTACCTACCCTTGGTCTTGTTTCTCAAAACGATTTGGTTTATGTTAGTTCTTATTTTTTTTTTTTTTTTGGGATAAATGGAAGGGACCTATAATTTGTATGCCGTTTCCGAACGGCTAATTGCTAAGCTCTTTCATGAGAGTTATACTCTCGGGTGTTTGCCAAATGTTCACGAGAGGTGGTCAGTGGAAAAAACCTTAAGATTTTATTTGTGTTTGTCCGGTGATCGAACCTGATACCCCTCGCTCAGAAGTCCAGCGCAGTAACCACTGAGCCATTGGGACTTCAATTGAACTGAAGTAGGAATGGGGGAAATATATACCTCCAGAGAAAAGTTTGTCTAATGGCACCCCACGATCCACAACAAAGAAGAACCTCAACAAGGAAACCCAACTATGGCAATTGACAGATCTACCAGAGATCTACGTCGGTGATATATCTTTACAAAGTTACCATAATAATCTAACCAACAGTACGATGAGGAGACATTCCAACCCACCAAGTCCCATCGCATTTAATATATCAACTAAAACCTCTCCATTGAAAACGCAATTTTATTTTCATATATTTATTCAAAATAAATAGATTGTAATAAATACAAAAAAATAAATATTATATTAATAAATATATTCGTTTTGTTTCTTATTTCATTTCATGTGTTGGTTTAATTATTTAAAAAAGAAAAGAAAAATGTTTAACATTCATATGTATTCTCCATTATTATCAAATGTACTTTGTTGAGGTACCTCAAGCCTTAAAAATTAAATAAATAAATAAATTATTATAATGTTTTCAAAACATAAAGTATTTTACGTAAAATGTTTACATTTTCATATTCTTTGCTTTGCAATCAACTAGATAATTATTTCAGAAAAAAAGGCACTTAAATCACATTTATGTTTTGCATATTATTAGAATATTTTTCATGTTTAAATAAATCTTTCAAATATATTCATAATATATGAAAATAAAAAAAAAACTTGATTTTCTTTCTCTAATTTGTTCATTTCTTTTATAAAGTACCCGACACAAAAAATAATTAAATAATCGAATAAATTACCAACACCCATCGTATAAATATATAAATAGTTTTATTAAATAAATTAACTGGGGAGAGGAATGGGGGGGACAAAAATATGTGTAAATATTTTCTTAAAATTGGTTTACTTCTGCTTGTTTAATATAAATATATCGTAGCTTTTCCAATAGGGTTTATTGGAAAAAATCATAGTTTTGAGCTCGCAATAAATAAAAATAAATAGTTATTTGTCTTGTTTTCTTTTTAGTAAGTGTTTCCTTTTTATCCTTTTTCAATAAATAAATAAATATTTTTCTTTCAGTTTTCTTCGTCTTGTTATTTCCTGAATTCTTCCAATGAAGCCCATTGGGCTTACGTTAGTTTTTCAATTTAAAAATAAAATTGAATAAAACACAAGAGTAGGTATGTATTATCGTTTAAGCAACATGTTGCTCAAGCTACCTTCTCTAACACTGTTATTCGCTTAAAGCTAGCATATAGATATAATTTATATGAAATATTTTCTTCTGTAAAAAATTGAAGACTATAAAACTTAGTTGACTAATAATGTGGGTTCATAGAACGTACTTCTATATATCATAGATATATGGGTTCGGGAACAAAAAAGTAATACGCCACCGGCAGACCTTGAAGGTGTACGGAGTTGTACATTGTACATAATTAGCTCCTCCGACAAGATCCGAACGGCGTGCCGTATACCTTTTTGTTGAATAAATAATTCGGGGCTAAGAGTCTGTGTAAAGACAGCTCTTGCCCTGCAACAATATAAGCAAAATAAATATATAATATTAATTAATGTTTGCATGCATTTGCCAGGTGGGCGCTGGTCGATTTGGACAGTTTTTCATCGCTTGAAAAAGTTACCAAAAGGACAACAAAACGCTCCCGTCAATGCGTCTTAGGTGGATTGTATGTGTTTTGTTTAATTTTTTTTTTTTTTCATTTTGTGATGAATTCCTATACTTCTTGTGATATTTTTCATTGAAAATGTGAGAAAAATATCAAAGAGTACCCCGTATAAAGTTAAGCCCTTAGTTTTAGTTTTTCTTTTAAATGCGCGCGCATTCATTCATCATTCACACCATCATAATTATAAGAACATTTTCTTTTAAATAACATTTTTGAATATCAAATATTGTGTACATATATAAATAAATAAATTATATAAATTATTGTTGTTCTTTTTGTTTGTTTCATTTTAATAAATAAATAAATATTTCAATGTCAGCAGCGTTGGTTGACATTGACACTTGTTGTTACCATCTACAAACAGTACGGATGACAGAATTGATAGACAAGACGTTGTGAACGTTCTGTCTTCTTCATGATTCCCTTTTTGTAGTATTGCCTGATTGAGCGCGAGAGTTTGTCGTAATTCATTGCGGGTCGATTCTTGCGACGACCCCAGAGTTTAGCCACACGAACGGAGTCTTCGATTTTGAAGACTCCCTTGCTTCGATCGATCCAACGGATTGCTGTACCATTCACATGCGGTGTTGCTAGCAGTTCCTTGAGAAATTGCCACAGATGGATGTGAGAACCACCAGTGCGTCCAGTTGGAGGTTTTGTACCGCCGGGTGTGAGTACCGCTGCGGGAGCAGCACTAGTGCCGGTTGATGCCATTGCTGGAGTACTGTTGACAGTACCGGGTGGAATGATATCTTCATCTTCATCTGGAAAAATCCGTAAAAATATTTACAATGTTAGATTGGGATAATATTTCAAAATAAAATCTTAAAAATGTAGACATTTAAGATATTTTTTATGTAGGTACAGCGTGGATTTTTTTTATGAAAGCCTAAAAAGCCTAAAATAATCTATACCTATGCCAAAGCGTCAAACTTCACTTCAAATACGAAATACGTCATGGAAGTTAAAATTGACACGTTTAAAAAAAATTGTTATCTTAAGTCAGTTTGAATTAGATGACAACAACATTATGCGAACTGTCAACTTATGTCTTATTCGACTGGGCTTCTTCAGATTCGCTCTCTGATTTCAGATTTCGTGTTGCTAATCGAATAAAAACGTCACTTGCTGTTTTGTGTTGAAGTTCGTGTGATTCGAATATGTGTAGCCTTCAACAGTTTTCAAAGCGTTTTCCATTCACTGGTTGAATTTTATATTAAAACATTTGAAATTTTCGTCCCGATTGATTTCTAAATATTTATACAGAAATAATTTACAAAAATAGATTCACCCGATACAATGTTTTTTTTTTGATATAGATAAAACTCACGAAAACCTAAGCAAACTACACCAGTTGTCAAACTTAAACGCACTTGTATGTATACTAAATCTGAGAAAACAAAAATCCAGATTTGCAAAAGAGATCTGAAATCTGAAAAATAATGTTTTTGTTTTTTTTGTACCAAACGAACATAAAAAGTGCTTTGAGAACAAAAAAAAATGCCCAATCGAATACCACATTAGTACTCAGCCACGAAATTCTTGACAAGATACGTCGTTTACCCTTCGGCCTTCGAATGCCAGACGTCAACTGAAAAAACTGTTCATGTGAGCGATCTAGGCCAAAAAAAACTCAAACACATTAATGTGGTTTTCCATTGGGACCACCAGAAATCTTTTTCAGATCTCAGATTTTACTGTGCTCATGGAACGCGCAACAAGATTGATCTGCTTTTGTAAATGGATTAGTGCGTTAATTGACAACAATATCAGCTGTTCAAATGGCATTCGTTTTTGGCTAATCACAAATGGATATCGCCCTCAAAAATGTTTTCCTTCTTGTAGATACAAATGAAGTATTATTGGTGGTTTGTCGTCTTCAGATGACGAGGGAGATAATGAAGATAATAATTCCTCCGAAATCGTATCCATTAGCTATTTATGTAGGTATTTTGTTATTTTGGTTTTCACGAAACTTTGCGCATTTGCCTCGAAATGAAACTTCTTAAACTGACGTTAAACAGCTGTGCAAAGTATATTGGTATGCGTAAATCTGAAAAAATATCGAGATCTGCGAAAAGTGATCCGAATCGAAAAAAAGATTGATTTTTCGTCCCAATGGAACGCAAAAAGTGATTTAGATCAAAAAAAAGATTGATTTTTTGTCCCAATGGAAAACCACATAAGTCAGCCACCTGTCAGACTTATGTGGTATTCGTTTGGGCTTCTTCAGATTCGCTCTCAGATTTAAGATTTCGTGTGGCTAATCGAACATAAAAACGTCACTTGCTCTTTTTTGTGATAATATTCGTGCGATTCGAATATGTGTAGCCTTTAACACTTTTCAAAGCGTTTCACATTCACTGGTTAAATATTAAATTAAAACATTCGAAATTTGCGTCTCGATTGATTTTTAAATATTTATACATAACCAATTTACTAAAATAAATTCACCCGATGCAATGCCTTTCTTTGCTGTAGCACAAATTCACGAAAACCTAAACGCCCTCCACCAGTTGTCAAACTCAAACGCACTTGTGTTGGTAAATCTGAGAAAATATCTAGATTCGCAAAAGTGATCTGAAATCTGAAAAAGATTGCTTTTTTTTGTACCAAACGAACATAAAAACTGATCTGAGAGCAAAAAAAGTGATCTGAGAGCGCCCAAACGAATACCACATTACTAAACTAGGTACTTGAACTTTCCCAATCTGATAACTGCGAGCTGTCACTTTTTCCAATCGATTAGCTGCAAACTTTAATCGCTGCAAAACGTCACTTCAAATAAAAATTAATTCTTATTGGAAGGGCCACCGCGATCAACGTAAAAAAAAAGAAACTATAGCTATCCCTTTTAAAACAAAATAACGTGCAACAATGTTGACTGAATAATTCCCGTCACCAATACTACAATCGATACATTTCTGCTTTTATAAAGTGTCCATTTAAAATATTCTCCAACCGAGTCGACAAAAACAACAGTGATATACCTAATTAACAAATATTAATTATCGTACTCATACGTAAATAGGTGCTTCTCTTTCACTTTTTTTTTCCAGCTATTAAAACAAAATAACCACAAAAAATCATTCTAAAAACAAAACTCTCTATAAATCGACTGCCATTTCGTGGAAATTTATTTTTACCCACTTACATCAGAAAATAGATTATTGTTTACACAGAGTGGGGATTTCTACCCGCATATGAATGAATCTGACATGTACGTCAGTGTTGACAGGCGCCGTTTTCTACTTAAATATAATCAATCATAGTAAGTAACATCGCACAACTTACCATCACTAACATCCATGTCCATCTTTTGAACACAATCAGTGCTCCAAATGTCCGATGCAACAGATGGCGTTGTTGTTGTCGGATTTGCGTTAAAATCATTCGAAAAATTATCACTACATGCTAATTTCCAAATTTCTAACTGAGCATGAATTGTACCGCCAGCCTGTGAAGTAGAATTAAAATAAAATATTTAAGTAAAAGAAAAAAAAAAAAAATATAATTTTTATTTCGACACCTGTCACATGAAAAGTTTCACAATCGTTTTAAGCTGATTTATAAGTACACAATGATTTATGCAGTGACAAAGGTGAAGGAGGCAACACAAAAAAAAAAAAAAAAAAAAAAACGCGCGATATTCATCATCAAATTAATTGTTTAGAGTTTCTCACGATTTTTGTAAAACTAGCAAGAATTTTCCACTCAGACAGTAGGGAAACCTCTGGAAAAAAATATCAAGTTATATTGAAACGTCGTCACGACATTGTTGTTTGCCAGCTTTAAGTATACCCCCACTAACTATACCGCTGCATGACATACATCTGCATATACAATGACTAGATTGTCCTTAATAAATTCTTCAGGTTGCCTAAGAAAATTATTTATTTATTTTTAATGTTTTATGCGCATAATTTTGCAACTGCGACGACTCCAGTGGTATAATGAATTGTCATGTCAACACATAAGTAAAGTAGTGTAGCGGTAGTGGTGGTGCGGTTGGATTAAGCCTTTCGTTGCAATTGTAAATTGCAATTAAGAATCGCTTTTGTTTGTTAGCCATATAGACTTGTGCGATTGCGTAAGCAAATTCGCTGTCAAGTTGGCAGTCGTGCGGCCGAGAGGGGAGATATGGCATAAATGTATGGTTAGGTTATGTTTAAGTACTTTTTTTTTAAAGTTCTTGGAAATTATTAAAGTTTTGGCTTTATGACAACAAAGTGGCAGTAAACTCATTTAATGTTCTGTGAAGGAATAATAATCGGTCTGGGATTTGTGTTTACAGCCGCATCACATAATAATGCTGAATTTATTTTGCAGGAATGATATGCACATTAAAATTTATTTTTACAGTCTGTCTAACAACGCGAAGTGTTAATTGAAGGTTATAAGTGGTGTTATTTTACTTTGTTCTCTTGGGGGTACTTTTGTAATGGACTTATATTTATAAAGAGGGTTATCTGCTGGGTTCTTTCTAGATTTCATGTAAGTTGCAAACTGACAGCTTTTTCGCGCACAGGAAACTAAAGACGCTTTTCCACCAGAAAAAAAAAAAATCCTGACAGATGGAACAGTAAAGAAATGAAATATTTCAGTGGAATGATTCGGTTTACCTTTGTGGAACTGATTGAGAAGTTGATCAGAAAAAGTTTTTCGCATGGAAAAATTAATAAATTATTTTTCTAGAAAATTTAAAGATCATTTGCATTTTTTTTTTTTTTTTGATAATCTAACTTCATAATTCATAAACAACATTTTAAGACCAAGATTGAGTTCAACTATCAAGTTTAAGTGACCAAAAATAGCAAAAGAAAATTTGTACGGTTTGGTTTTACGTGTTGCTATAACTCGGGCCTTACGAGGACTCTGTCTGGTTAAACGCGAATCAAACTACTTATCGCCAGCATCAAGATAAGCAAAACGAACCACTGGGCAGCACTGCAAACGTGAACTCAAAATACAACTGCAGCTTCTGTGCACTAACTCTATATAATTTTTTTTTTTCGAAAATATATCTTTCCTCGCGTTCTCAATTTTTCAATATGGCCGCCTGCTATTTAGGTTGACACTTGACAACAAACTATCAAAAACGTAAGGTGGAAGTAGACATAAAAACCCAGCAATAATTGCAAGTCAAACACGTTTGTTTAGAGCACAGATGTTCAATCCGCAGATCTTATCAGCTCCTGATGTAGACAAACTTAGCAGATGTAACGTTGTGTTACATCAAATCTTAACCATCAGTAAGTCGCACATCAACAAGGGCCACAATAAAGCCAATCATACTGTAACAACTCTCATTTTTTGACTTTAAACCAAATAAAAACAGATTTCAAATTACGAAGCGCTTGTCCTAATTAATTGAATATGTTACCTACCTGTCACTATGACAGCATTACCACTTACGCAGGTACGCCAAAAGCAAATTAAAAATAAACTCCAATACCTAACGGTCTAATTCATATTCAAGATCAATTGCATCATAGTGCCAAATTCAATGCTCTTTTCGTTGCATTGTGCTCAATCAAAAACATCAGTTTTCTGTCAACACAATTTAATTCAAACCGTCTGCGCATTATGCAACCAATTATTTATTTGGGGCTGCCAAAGAGTAACCATATTTTTTAATATCGAAACGTCAGTTTAATTTCCCGGTCAAGACGTGTGTCGTAGCTTTTGCCCCATCTTCACTCGCTTACAACCAAATTTCAATAATTGTCAATTTAATTTCATCATTATTACGAGAATTCCGACAGCAGCAAAAAGAAAACAAAAATTTGATAATGACAACTGATCTTAGCCATGGCCATAGCCAATGTAACCAAACGTGAGCGTCAGTCTTTCATATTTTCTTTCTTCCACTATACGCGCCGCCGGTAAATTTGACAAAGTCGAAGGAATGTTGCCGAAGGTTGGGACTTGGGAGGGAAACTATATACTCTTCGAAGGTATAATGTAATATAAGCCAAAAAAAGCAACATGGAAGCCATTAAAGAAAAGAAACGACATTGCAAGGTGAAAGTGACTTTTAAGCCACAACAAAAACATACACCACTACCACTGAGCAACGGCGCGCGGCGCTACAATCAGCAACAACAAAAATGAAACCTACTTTCTTTCATAAGAGTGGGGTAGCAGAGAGTCAACCGCAACCAACTGGTAACGCAGTGTTACCACTAACCGCCATTGCCATTCTCAAAAAATACAAAAACAAAAAACATATGAGACTTTTCTTTTAGGCTAATAGCGTTTGTGTTTTTTTTTTTTTTGCTCTCCTTCTCAACATTATACACCGTGACGTCATTTAAGCTGTGCCTTTTGCGATGTGTTGGTGCGCTTGAGCTTGTAGCTTGTGCATTTGTGTAGTATTTTGAACTCACCTCAGGTGCTCTGCGTATGAATTCCTCTTCGGTGAGTAATGACAAGGTCGTACCATCTTCAGAAAACTTCAATTCCAAATCATCGATTGTTGGCAACTTGAACTGATCCACGGTGGATCGTAGCCATGCGTGTACTTGAGGTGGGCTCCATTTTTGTGGATCTAAAAGAAAAACACAAACAAACATGTGGGATGAATACAATTAGCGATAGCGAGGTAAAAATTAACAGAATATCAGAAGAAAAAAACAAAAATAGGTACATGCGTTTTATTGAACAAGCGAAGTTAGATGTAGTGACGAATTCAAGTGTCACCAGTACCAGTTGGTCCCAGGTGCTAAATTTGACTATAAATTCACAAACAAAAAGATATAAATATGCAGATGTGAGCAATATTTGTAGTTTTCGTATTTAGAGATGGCATAAGTTTGCGAAATTAGCTTTTGTTTTGTAACAAGACTGGTGTGGGCTTGAATTTCACTCAGGAGGTAGTTCTCTTTTTAAAGACTTGAACGGGCGATAAACTTTTTGCGTTCCAATGCACTCTGGACATTTTTTTCTTTACATTGTGGTAAGATGGAAGAGTTGGATGTATCGACAGTTGCAGATAAGCAAATTTATACGCTATTCACACCAAGCTGAAAACCTGGTTTTCGCGAAAACACTCGAAAACTTTATCGAAAACATAAGTTTTTAAGTTTTCCCATACATATTTCAGTTTTCAAAACGAGTCGTTTAAGGTCTTTTTCCACGAAAACACCACGAAAACGACTTCCAATCGTTGCGTTGTTGAAACAAACACACCTTTTGCAACATTCAGCAGAACAGCTGACCTCACATAGTGTCACAACCCACAACTAAAATAATTTTCCACACTTAATTGATGGACTAATATTATTTTATTTAAGCTCTGAATTCATTTTATTTGTTAATTAATGCGATCGAAATTTGTAAACAAAATAGTTTACACAGAAGTTTCACGACTAGTGTCTCACAGCTGATTGAAACGTCAAACGACAAAAACTAGTTATTGTTCGATGTGAATGCAATTTCGTGGTTTCGACGAAAGCACGGTTTTCGTTGCGGTATGAAAAGGGTACAAATTCGCACGAAAACCATTAACAAAATGATTTAGGTACGTTTGTTTGTTCAATTGCAACTGTCTTGGTTGCGTATTACACCATGTTTCCGGTGACGATTTTTAGCAACAAGATTTATTAATATGTGGAGGTTCTTTTACTGAACGTTAAGTGGTTTATTTTGGCATATTTAACGACATTGACAAAAGCTGCGGCATTCTCCCCTGCCCAGCCAACAACTTCATCTTTCGGGGGACGGATTGAGTTACTTTCGAGGGACGGACTGATTTATGAGTACCGTCAGCAGAAATCTTTTGAACTTCGGGCAGTGATCATTTCCAAACAGTGTTTATGGTGGTGAAAATGCGATGGTAGAGATTGAAACCTTTTTGGTGCATTGGATCGAACTGGCGGGTTACATACGCCAGAATACACCCCAAAGAAGTATGTGGCGCACCTATGTAAGCTGTGAACTCATTTGCATACCGTCAACAATATTCGCAAAGTTCAAACAAGCTGTTACCGGTTACTAGTTCGCTTGCAAATATTGGGACAGACGTTATAAAATGGACTTAGTTATAAGAGCCAACAACTGCCACAGAAATAAATGAATAAAAAAAAATATATTTCGCCCATGTAGGATAAAGTCTCAAACACCATTAATTTCCATAAATATAAAATACGTACTCCACCCCGCCATTAGTATATTCTCCAATAAAGACCACGATAAACATCTGAATAATATATAAAATGAATGACTAAGCAAAATGACACAACCTGATTTCCAGTTTCACGCATTCGAAAATTCGCTAAACACGTAAGAAAGAAACACAAAAAAAAAAAAAAAATTATTACCCTTCGATTGCAACAGTACTGCGGTGCGGCAGACTTATTTCAGTCTTAGCCAATAATAGATAGAAACTTTGTGGACTTTCTGCGTCAGAAAATAATCCAACACAGATTGTTCTCTTTGTATTGCTGCAGCGGCCATTGTTGCTGGTTGCTGGTTGCTGCTGATTCAAAAGATATACCTACGCAGGTGCCTTTAACCAGTGTTCTCAACATTTTCTCGTGGACCTTGAAATATCTTCGTTATAATGTGCCGTTGAATAATATAATCTTGTTTACATGCAATTATATTGAACAGAAAAAAAAAGTATCTTCATAACCATAAACCAGTCGGGCAGAACTGATTTAAATGGCGACGGGAGGGAGAAGGCTTGTGTTACTGAGTTGCTCCACTAATTGAGCTTGAGCATTAGAAGTTACTTAACATTTCAAATGCGGGAAAAACTAACACAACTGCTCGATGGAATTTATGAACTTGGTCACACGGTGGATTTCGTGGAAGACTGTTGGGTTTTGAGATGGTTGAAAAAATATTGTTAATCGTAAGACAGTTTGAGGAAAATAAATTATGTCAGCCATTAAATCGGCACTGCAAGTACAGCTAGAAAGGAAACAGACCTTTCATCCAAAAATGACATCAGTTGACGTTTGGTTCAAATATTAGTTCCCAACATAATTTTAATAAGCATTCTGCTGCAGGTGTCATTTATTTTGCTCAAGTTCGTTGATATTGCTCTTGTTGGCTGGCATCAAATTGACACCTTTGGTGAACGATTAATTAAAGTCTCGTGTTGAACAAAATGGCAGAAATATGGCTAAAAAAATAATCAGTTCATTGATACACAGAATCTGTTGTGCAAATAAAAGCGAATAGCACTGCTGACTGAAATTAAATGGAACAAATTAACACGTTATAACAACAGAAATATGCTTTGCACCCTGTAACGACGACGTTAAAACGAGCGTGTAAGCTTAATGCGTCATAAACAACTTCATCGATTCGTGAAGTCGTGTTGGGTATTTTTCTGGCACAAAAATATAAAAACTGAGAGCGTGCAGGGAGGATTTTATTTTGTATTGTACTATACTCTAATGCTACGTTTCCACCGGAGATTAACTGCGAGATTTAGAAAATGTTCAGCTCGGGATCGGGATGACAGAAATGACAAATAAGACGTCAAAAATGGAAAAATATCTCTCTTTCGCTCTCTCGAGAAACGTCATCCTCTCTCGAATGGACAGAGCCAGATAGAATACGTCAAGTTAATCGTCTTTTATTTGGTGGAAACTGGAAACACTTCAGGATTAATTTTAAATCTCTTGTAGATACTTAATCTCGTAATTTATGTCCGGCGGAAACGCAGCATAAGGGAAATACTTCCATTCAAAAGATAAATTAAAGGTAGGACTAAGGTAGATGGACCGCCTTCAAGCTTCATAGAAAGCAAGTGCTATAAGAAAAAATATATTTTGAATACCACCCGCCATTTTGTTTTATTTTAAAAAGCAAAACCTTAGTTTATGTGCATCGTCTTTGTTAATTTCGATTTGAGGTTCTTAAATTGATCTTAAAATATAAGAAACTTAACCTCAAATCGAAATGAACTAAGGCTTTTGCTTCTGACAGCATGTTATATAATGTACTAATCAGACATAAGAGCAATTCTGGTTCGTATGGATGACATCTAGACACTGTAGGTGAATGCCTGAACGGCGTGAATTTGGCAACGTAAATTCATAATGTGAGAAAAGATTCAGAAAGTGTTTAGAATCAAAATTAAAAAAAAAAAAACAATACTTTTATCAATATGGAAAAATTCATAATCAAACAATATTTCAGCATACAGATACTTCTATTTATTTTAAAACTATGCGGAAGGTTTTTTATAATCACGCACGTTAAACTCAATATAAAAATATTTGACATTTTACCATTTGCACTAGACGTCTACGTCTAGCACTATTTGTGAAATATCCTTTTCAGGGAAATTTCTCCATCTAGTGCCAAACTACCCGCATTGAGGAAAAACAAAAACAATGACTTGTCAAAGGAAATCCTTCAGACGTTTACAAAATAAAAATAAATACGAATCCGAGTAAGTGTAATTGTGAAAAAATTGGTAATAAAATAAAAAAGCAATTCAGGTATTACTTTTATAATATTTGAATCATTTCTTTAATTTATTGAAGTTTGGACTTTGCCGCTGCCGCTAGTTTTCTAGCGCCAATAGTCCTTCATCTGGGATATTTTGTGCTAGACGTCTAGCAGGCAGTGGAACCCGGCCAAAGACTACGGACATAGAAGCACCAAAATGTTTAAATATACGAGTTTATTTGACTCCAAATAAGCAAGCGGAACCTCTGTTCACTGCGAACAGAGGATGCTTACAAAAAAAATATTAAAAACTAAATGGATATACGCAGAATTCTGCCCTCTGGTTATTAAAAAAGCCTACCTGCCTACACTGCCTACCAAATGATTGATAATTTAGCAGGTATAGGTATATGTATAGTTTAACATGTGAGAGTTTCTTAATCTTTAAGCCACATACATTTGAACCAAACAAAAAAAGTGTTCACAACGGCTTTTGACCTAAAAAAAAAAAAACCGCTATTTGACATCAACAATATGGGCTGACGAACAATAAAATTGATAAATTTTGTTCCACATTTCTAAAGAAAGCATTTCAAAAAATTGAATTTCAGTTTTAAACAAATTAAGTGTGTTGAAAATTCACAAAGTTACCACTTCGACAAGAATATTGCTGAATGAATGGAACTGCCTAGGAACGCAACGATCGGTGCATGAGTTTGTCAATGCGTGGTAGGTAATAATAATCATTTTTCGTGATCATGTTGGACAAATAAAATGAATTCAGTGACAATTGTTCGGTTGTTCTTCTTCTGAATTTGCTGAATTTGGCAAAAGGTGTGTTTGTTTCAACAACCCAACGATTGGAAGTCGTTTTGTGGTGTTTTCGTGAACTCGTGACTCGTTTTGAAAACTTTTGTTTTCGTTGAAGTTTTCGATTGTTTTCGCGGAATCCTGGTTTTTGGCTCAGTGTAGTTGGAAACTTAATTTAATTGTGCTTTTTCCAGACTATTTTTCTTGGTTAAATGGGTCCGAATTCTTCGCAAAATAAAAGAAACTTCTGCTCGATATAAACAACACTTACAGAATCTATAAGAAAGTGAATAAGGCATCAAGTATGTCACTATTTTTATTTAAGAAGTAAGAATTGTTCCCCAAATTTTCGTCAAATATTTGTCAAAGGTATAGCTGCGCTCATAAAGTAAAAAACCACCATAAAATCAACTTTAGTTAGCTCGATGACGCTCTTCAATAAATCGCCTGAAGATGCATAATACCCCTGCCAAATGTCGTATTGACTCAGCCGCACACATATCAGAGAATGTCATAAATGGCTATAAATAGTTAAAACTGATTCATCGATAAATCAGTGATAGACTGACAGGTGTACGTACCTACTTGTAACTCACTAAAAATACATTCGGCAAAATGGGTTCTTGGGATTCCCCAAAACTGGTCGAGTTACATTCCGCCAGAAAAAATCTCCACCACCTTTATAAGGTTCTTACCCGCAAATAGAACTTTAAGAATATACGCCACAAATTGAAAAGTCAAACAAACTCACTCACATACTGAGTGGTCGCATACTGATCAGTGATCACATTAGCAAAGTCTATCTAACTTATGTCATCCACCGCTTCTCGATGTTTAACGTTCAATTAAGCTAAATAAATAAATCTCAGCAGTTGTGTAACAATAGGGCAAATACAAATTAATAACAATAAATGAAAAAAACACGACTCAAGGAAAGAGACAAATTGCCACCGTTTTCCCACTCAAAAGAATACCTATACATAGTTGCCGCTCTATGCGCATATTGACCTACCAACTAAATCGGAAACTCAAAGCACGTCGCTCGCTCTCTGTGGCAATCTTAGTGAATTGATATTCAACACAAACCATTTGTACACAATTTGAAAAGTAAATTTAATTTAAATTTTCATTTCGCTAATTGCTGGACCTCGAAGGGTAGGTTGCAAGTTGGAAAATCAGCGTTTTCCCCACTTAGTCATATATACGATTGGCTTGTTTCGACACCAACTTGGCAGCACTCGAAATTGGGTAAACAGGTGCGCGATGGGGTGGTGGTGGAAGTAAAAATGTTTACACTGACTCACCTGCTGATATTTGCAATTTGGTGCACGTCGCCTCGGCTTCACGCTTGGCATGTTCCAACGCCAACGAGATGACTGGCTCAATATCGCCGCGCACACAAAAGCCACCGAACAGTGACTCCAGAGCCAGGGGCTTCAGGTTGTGGCGCTTTTGGAATGTGGTGTCTTCAAGGTATTCCCTTAGCAGTTGATGGCCCGGCAGTTGCTGGGTCTGCTGTTGTGCTTGGTGGCTAATGGTGACCGGCAGCGGCGGCTTGGAATCAGATGTGGTACAGTCTTGTCGTAGACCGCTGAGTGACTTCTCCAGCATGGAGTCTATATCGATGAAGGTCTCATCGGGTTCCTGCTTGATGTCGGCAAATGAATGCGGCGAGGGTACTCCGCAGCTGGACTCGGGCGGTGATGGTGGCAGGAAGTGGTACTCCTGTTTGATTTGGTTGTGCTGGTGGTGGCTGGTGTATGGCGAATTGGCATCAATCGAAGGGCAAGGTGATGGTGGATGGTATATGTATGTGGATTTGGAGTGATCCGGCAGCGGCGGAGATGGTTCCGGTGATGGATAGATTTTGTAGTGCAGTTGGAGTTCTTCGAGCAGAAGAGAATTGGTCTGGTTAAGAGTGGTGGAAGATTGCTGTGCGGTTGGGGTATCATCAGCCCAGGGCTTTTCGACTTTGATCTGCGTCACCGTTTGGTCATGGTAAATTGTCGTAGGAATGTACTCCAGTGAGACGTTTGGTGATTGGTTGGCAGAGTCTGACAGTAGAGAGTCACTAGTCGAGGACGACAATGATGATGTTGAGGATGCTGACGACGCAGAAACAGACGACGACGACGACAACGGCAATGCTGCCGCTGATGATGATGGGTTTATAGAGGAAGATGAGGAGAAATCCAATTGACGACTCAATGGAAATTCTGTTTCATTTGGCAGCAATGAGAGATCAAAATTATCAGCATAAGCAGAGTATGGGTCGTCTGTAAACGAATTGAGCGGAGGTGTAAGTTGCGACATCTGTAAATAAAAGAAAAGTGTGACAACCTGTTAGAAAGTGCTTCAGTATATTATCTAACGCAAATGTTTTAGTTGCAACGTTTACAAATGAGTTTATTGACTGACTCGTCAGGGAGTTGAACAAAAAAAATTATGAATTGAATGGGAAATGGATGGTTTGTTAAGTGTCTGCTTAGACAGGATTATGCTTAAGCAAGCAAGTTTGATCCAAAGTTGTGGCAGTAGGCTTGATTTCAATGTAATCGGGAAATGGCTGCAGTTCGTAAACATTGACAGCAACTATCAACAACAACGAGCCTTACTAATAATCATTTTTCTTCAAACTAAATATTTCGTAGGCCACATCGGGAAGTTTTATATGCAAATTTCGTCATTGTGAGCTCGTAAAATTTAACCTGGACAATAAGTATGAACATTAGTAATGAAGGAAAAAAAAACAATATAACTTTGGAACCGTGCTTATTTAACATCCCTGTTGATGATTTTCTTAATCGGATTTTTCATCATACATCGTCCGCCATTTGTCAACGAGTTCCACAAAAACCTATCAATATGAATCTTTACTTATATGAATTTGCTGCATTGGAAACAGACAGCTGACATGTACAATTTGTTGCGTTCAAAGAGGTAGTTCAGGCAAATAAAATGTCAAAACGTACGGTCGCATTTTGTTGCCAATAAAATGTTGGCAGGATTTTTAATTAGAGCACATAAGGATAAGAAACTGTCAGATTTTATTGACGATCCAAAAGTGTTCCACTCGTTTCACAAATCGAAAAGAAAAAAATTACTCGACCTTGCAAGTACAAATTTGCTGCGAACACAGTTTGGAGACTGACAAAAACATAATTTCCTTCTAATTGTGTACTAGATTTAGTGTTTTCTGGTTAAAGGAACATTATGATTCCCTAATCTCGTATTCGGAAAACATCTGCAGAGACTGTAATTCATTTATTTGTTGTTTTCTGTGCACAACATGGGCGATGCCAACTAGTACGTTTACAAGAAAAAAACATCCCAAGTTCGGTGCTAATTCGCTTGCCGTATAATCACTCAAGAGTCTACCGAACTATGGCCCTGAAATGGATCTAGAATCTAGAGAACAAACTCAAACGATAACTGAACAAAATTATTCAATAATACATCTAAACAATAAGAAGAAATGTTTGACCCAAGTGTCAAATGCTTCATTGCCGTTTTTAGTACTTAAACTAAATGAAAAGCTTAAAAGCTTAGGTAAAAGCGTTTTGACTTTGTGAATAAAACGCCCGTCTCTGTCACCTTGTCAGAACAAATTTAATTTTACCTTTTTTTATTAATCAAATAATTACTTTCGAAACTCTAATTTACCAAGCCTGAGGTGTCTTCCTTTTTATCTATGTAGATTTGTTTTGTGAACAATATTCTTAGTTGACGTTTATGGAGGGTTAGGCGAGTCCGTTGATATTTCAATTTTTATCTATGCATATAGTAAAAGTGGCGTTAACGACCAATCTAGAGTTTCTGCGTTAAGGAAATCTAGTCCAAAAAACAACACAATTTGGGCAAATTCAGTCGACTTTAGATTAATATTACCCCGAAGTGCAGAGCTGCTTAAGTTAGCAGGTAAGTTTCAAGGCGACAAGGAAGATCACAAAAATGGCCAAGAGGGGACATTTTTTGCAATCTTTTTTCAAATCTGAGTTTAAACTGCTAAATCAGGACACAAACCTACAACCCAGTTGTCCTATATTACATTATTCAACAATCTCTGATTTCAACAATTTCCGATTCTAGGTACTCCTCGTCGAGCTATTTATTAAAAAAAAAACTTTTCCTTGGTTACTTCTCCCATTCTCCGCAACACAAAAACGCAACAAAACAACAGAATACAACGATCTGTCAAAAATTAGCTTGAGAAAATGTACCGCCCCATTAAATGGGCACGCTAAAGTTTGACAGATACATGAAGTTACATTCTGATACAAAAGTTTGATTATTTAGCTCGAGCAGCGTATACCACTCAGCTAAATGGGTTTGCTTGGATTAAGCTCAGCTAAATTTTGGACCGAATTTTGTATGGTAGAAAAAAATTCAGCTCGAGCAGCGTGACAACTTTTTTTCAGAAAATCCACGAATGGGCTACCCAATCTACTATGTTTCTTTTTTACTACAATTATTGTGATTCCTTTTGAAATTACAAGCAGTCTCTTGAGATTACGGCGTTCGACTTCTGATTGAATTTAAGAAAATTTAAATTTCAGTAGAAATCGAACGCAAACCTTTGACAAATGTCTGGTAGGTGCAATTTTCAGTAGAGTGCAGAATGTAAATTTTGTTTCCATTGCACAAGTCGTAAAATGAGTCTGTTTTCGATTTAAGTAAAGAATTGCCCTTTCTATGAAAAGAGCAAATCCAGAAGTAGTGCTCTTTCTAGATGTTTTCTATTTTTTATTGAAGAAAAAAGGGCACTTCCAGGTGAATCCTTAACACGACAGAAGTGTCCGCGATATTTTTTAAGAATTGCCCTGAACTCATCAACACACACTTGCAAAATGTCAAACTGAAATGAAAATTGTCTCACATCACTCACATGTCTACAACTATTACAAAAGTGTTCCATTGAATTTCATTGAAAAGATCAATTCTAAATTCCGGGGCAATTCTCTCGGATCTTCAATGAAAGACGCCATAAGTAATCACCATCTTCTCGTTTCGAAAATCGAACCAATGGCTTTGAAGTTAGTTCGGTGAACTTGTAAACGGAAGGTTTGATTTATAAAAGGCGCCGACATTTTGCTGACTATTTCAGTTATGAAAACAGAGTTTTTTAATTTAAATTTTCCGCCCCTCAAATGTTTAAAAATAAAACTCTAACGCACCCAATTAATTTCGGCGAGCTATGATCGCACCACAAACTGTTTTCAAGGAGTACCTACTTTTTCTGTAAAGTTTGATTTATGAGAAGACTTAACTCGAAATGGGGGAGCTTATAGCTTAAGTGTCCACCCTTTTTATTTTAAACGTTTTAAGACGGATTCTGCCTACCAAATCACTTCCATACACGGAATTTTTATCCGATGAAAATTCACCTTTAAAGTATGAACTTTGCAAAACTCCAACTAACTCAAACATCACTCTGTAAGTCAAAGTCTCTTTCAATTCATACCACCGATGGCTCAGTCAGACTTCAAAACTATTTCCAATGCCCAAACCCGAACTAAATCGATCATCACTCTGCATAAGAGTTCAAAATCTTTGTAATTTCTTACCACCGATGGCTCGGTCAGACTTCAAAACCATTTCTAATGCCAAATCAAAAATGCACATAAACAAAATCACTGATAGCTCCACTGAATCAAATTTAATTTTTAAGCTTTGCTCGTTTAAAAACGTTCATGTCCACTAACTTAAAAGTCACAAAAAAAAAAGAAGAAGATTCCTCTTCACCGGTATAAATTGATACCTACCCACTAAAAGCACATACAAAAAATTTAACAAAACCGTGAAAGATCCTTCGATTGCTACTCCTCAGTTAGACGTTGGGTATGGGATATTTTTCGTTTTACATTTTACAAGAAGTAACAAAAGACCACTTGACTTAGACTTTAACTAGCTTAGAACGAGCGCCACCTTTCCAGCACGATTAGTGGTGAAATTATGATCTCAACTTACTATTTCTTGTTTTGTTTTTTTTTTCTTTGGTTTAAGTCAACACAATCAGCTTAGCATAGTTCTATCCCCACCAAAACTCTTATCCAATCCAACGGAAAAAAACCTTAATTTGCACGTATTTTTGTATTTTTTATTTGTTTTAAATTTTGTATTTCGTTACTCCGCGCGAAACAGCACACAATCGCGACGCTAAGTGTATGATTACTCTGAACGTTTCAAACTCTCGCGGCACATTAAAAAGCAAAGCTTTAAGTTACACTTAATATCTACAATGGTATCTCTCTATTGCCATCTATCTCTCGGCTTATACTCAGTTTGTGTTTGGGAATTTCCCAACAACACCGGTTGGGCATGTTTTTTTGTTTCATTTTCTTTTAACCATACATCTACTTTTATTCTCAAGTCTCAATCTGAACGTATAGCCGTTGTTCGTTGACTGGCTGAATGTTGCCAGCGGTGGGTTTCAACATTTCGCATGCGATATACCTACCTACAAATAATAAAATATTTTTGTTTTTGTAATCCAAGGAAGACAAGAAAAAAAAAATATAATAAAAGTCTGCAAATGTTGGCAGTGTATGTATAAATGGACTTCTAGCATGTCACGATTTGTGTGGCTTGGAAGCTTTGAAAGTTATTTTCCGTTTGTGCTGAAGAAGGATCGACATCGGCGAATTACGTCGCGAGAATTAAACAGTTCTCTTGATCGGTATGAATCTATGACGTTATTACTATGATTCGAGGTGAGTTTCAAGTCGTTATTCGAGCACAACTTACACTCGTACATAGCTCCCACACATATATGTAGAATGAAGTGTTATTTTTTTTTTCGTTCTGTTTTGTTTTGCAATTTATTTTAAATTAAATCGAATGTTATGAATAATTCATGGTGGAGTTTTGCACCTTTTTTTTGTAATTTAACTGTTACCACCGCGTATAGGTGTTGATTTTGTTATTCTTTTCCATGCCTAGGCTGTGGTTTTGTTTGCTTCTAAGTCCATTCAAATCGATTTAAGCCGATTTATGTTTGAATTATTTGGGAAATGTCTGCAAAAGGTGTCAGAATTGGTTGAGTTTTGACAAAAAAAAAAATTAATCGACGAAAAGTCCAGTTCGCAATTGGACTCTTTTGTTTTCGCTTTGTGTTTTAGGTGAGAAATTAACCCGATTGAAGGCTTTGTTAGGCTCTGGGATATTTGATTGATCTATGGCAAACTGCGTCACGATGAGACAGTCAATTTCCGTGTTCTTTTATTGGACGGAGATCGTACACGCTTTATTGACGCGGAGCGAGTGGAAATTCCAAGAATATTTCCTTGAATCGTGAAACAAGGCAAAGAATACAAAAGGTCGCGGGAGATTGTTGGGAAAAGAATTCACCTACGACTATGCGTTTGAAGGTAACGCTGAGGTTGTGCTTATAAATGGACTCTAATTAACCTGATTTGCAGATTGATGAATCAGTCAAATACATTGGATAGCAGTTTCGTCAAAAGTGCACTGATTCATATGGAGGAAGTGGCTCGAGATGCTGAGTATGAAGGGGATTTGAAATGAATGATTATTGTGGCTATAATAAATGGAAGAGGGAGAGATTTACTTCCTAGACACAGATGTGGATGTGAGTGCATTTATTGTAAGTCAAGCAAGTTAACCTTTTATCATGTTCTAAGACTTCGAATCTGAATAGTTAGGTTATGTTTAGTTTTAAACACGTCTATTGCAAGCTACATTTCAAAGAGGAGCTTAGACAGAAGCCGACAAAAATTCTTGGAGCACTTGTTAAGACAGAAGCTAAATGAAGACTTCAACAACGCCGCGAATTCGTCGCGGATTTCTTATAAACAGAAATAGGAGGTCCACATAAAAATCGATGTAGACATGTGAGAAAGTGTAGCAGAGTCCAAGAGGACTGAGACAGTGAATGGATCTTTGCTTTTTTTTTACTTATTTATTTGTTTCGTTCGCTTATAAAGCGGCGCTGCACAGAAGGACGAGAGCAGCTCGTGAGCTCTACGCGCAAAAGAGGAAGGAAGAACATCGGCTTCTCCGGAAGAAAAAGAAAGAGCATGAGAAGCGCGCGTTCGAGGAAATAGAGAGGTGCTACTCCAGGAATAATATTCGGAAGTTTTACCAAAAGGTAAGAAGAACGTTTCATTGCAACAAGACCCGAACAGAGACCTGTAGAGACGAACAAGGAAACCTTGTAGTAGAGCCACAGTCGGTGCTGAGAACATGGAAAAACCATTTCTGCAGACTGTTAAACGGCGGGCAAAACGATCCATTCAACTTAGACGATGAAAGCCAAGACTTCCGTCCACCTGACCAAAACGAAGTGAGGATAGCAATATCCAAGCTTAAGACCAACAAGGCTGCTGGATCAGATGGCTTAACTGTCGAGCTTCTTAAGGCAGCGGGAGATGACCTGGTAGAGAGCATACACCAACTCGTCTCCAAGATTTGGTCAGACGAAAGTATGCCTGATGAATGGAACCTCAGCATCGTTTGCCTGATCCACAAGAAAGGAGACTCTCTAAACTGCGCCAACTATAGAGGCATCAGTCTCCTGAACACTGCGTATAAGATCATTTCTGCTGTACTGTGTGAACGCCTGAAACCATTCGTCAACGATCTGATAGGTCCCTATCAGTGCGGTTTTAGGCCCGGTAAGTCCACGACCGATCAAATATTCACACTACGGCAGATCCTGGAAAAAACCCAAGAATACCAGATCGATACTCACCATCTTTTTATCGATTTTAAGGCCGCATATGACAGCATTTATAGAGACGAGCTATACAGAGCCATGTCTAGTTTTGGCATCCCTGCCAAACTTGTCAGATTGTGCAGAATGACGATGGAGAACGCTCGCTGCTCCATTAAGGTCGGAAACAATATCACCGAGACCTTTGATGTCAAAAAAGGATTTAGACAAGGTGACGCGCTGTCATGTGACTTTTTCATAATAATTCTTGAGAAGATTGTGCGAAACTCGCAAGCCAATACCAGAGGCACAATTTTCCCAAAGTCTGTACAACTACTGGAATACGCTGATGACATTGACATCATTGGCAGAACACAGCGAGCTGTCACTGGTGCGTTTGCAACTATTATTACAGAAGCGGCAAAAATGGGTTTAGTAGTGAATGAGGGCAAAACAAAATACATGCTGTCAATAAGAAGGGATACACAACATCGACGAATCGGACAGAACGTCACGATAGACAGTTATAATTTTGAGGTAGTTAGGGATTTTGTCTACCTCGGCTCCGCTATAAATTCTGACAACGACATCACAGCAGAAATCAAGCGAAGAGTTACACTTGCCGACCGCTGTTTCTTTGGCCTAAGAAGGCAAGTAAGAAGTAAGGCCTGGTCATGAAACACTAAGGGTCGTTTTATTCACTCGAAGTTGAACACAGTTTGGGGATTTTTATATATCAAACTCCCCAAGTTGTGTTCAACTTCGAGTGAATAAAACGGCCCTAAGGAGACTCTATATAAGACCCTCATCATCCCAGTCCTACTCTATGGCGCAGAAGCATGGGCGCTATCATAGGCGGATGAAGATCTCCTCGGTCGTTTTGAAAGCAAAATTCGATTTTCGGTCCCGTTTGCGTTGACGGGATTTCGAGAAGGAAATTTAACAGCGAAATCTACGAGCTGTACAGCGACATCGACCTGGTCAGAAAAGTGCGCATCAGACGACTAAGATGGCTAGGACATGTAGAGCGAATGGACACCAACGCTCCGGCCCGAAGAGTCTTCGACTCCAACCCGGAGGGACAACGCAGTAGAGGAAGACCTCGCCTTAGGTGGCGCGTACAAGTGGAAGGGGATCTCAACCAACTGGGAGTGCGCAACTGGAGGCAGTTAGCTAAAGATCGCGCTAACTGGAGAGGCGTATTCGTTGAGGTTCACCCCGGTAGCGCCATCTAAGTAAGTAAGTAAGTATTTGTTTCGTTGTATAGTAGAAAACGTTTGTTTCCGCAAAAATTGGCAACTTGCCGACACTGAAATGTATGAGAAGGTAATTTTAACTTGGATATTTCATATTGTTTTGACGTATTTGGACAGAGGAAGAGGTGGCGGAATTGTAAATACAACACAACGTCATGTACATGTTCCATTGTTCATGTTCTCTCTTTTAGAGCCATATTTTCATTCCAGAGACCCCAGGAAGACAAGGATCTTCTCTGGGTGTATATTCGCATAGATGCGTAATTAACGATTTCATCACCAAGGATGTTTTTCCTGAGACGACAAGGGGCCGGACATTCTGTGAGTATCTGATGAGAGGATTCGTCACTCTCGAGAAAAAGTCTACAGATGGAATCCGGTCAGACGCCAATGCGGTGAAGATGTTTTCTCACGCGACCGTGGCCACTAATTATTCCTGTTAGGATTCTCAGGTTGGTTTTATTCAGATTAATTAAGAAGAGTGATTTTCTGGAGGAGAATTTGGGGAAAAATGTTCTGGTGCAATTCTGCCCAGCTGTATTGAGCCAGATCTCGTTGGACTCGATGCGAGATTGGTTCTTGGCATTGTTCCTGAAATGTTTTTTTGCTGACTCCGCAGAAGGGTTCAGGTCCGATGAGTGGAGTGGTTGCTCCGACTTTAGCCAGTGAGTCAGCCCTCAAACCCTTCATGGGCTCGAATCAAGTGGAGGATGACTAAGTTTTTCTTAGAAAGTTCATAGATGGTTAAGAATGTTTCTAAGACGAGTTTGAGATGAGATGAGTCAAGAGCTTTAAGAGCTGCTTGGCTATCTGAGAATATGAATATGTTTTTCCAAGTGTGTTAGAACTTAGATTTATTCTAGCGCAAGGGTTAATTGCAAGGACTTCAGCCTGGAATATGGATAAGTTTTTCCCAAGGCTTACTGTCAAGTTCACCTGGTTTGAATCACAGTAGATTCCAGAGCCAGTCCCTGATTCTATCTTAGAACCGTCTGTCGTCCAGATGATGTCGAGCCGAGGTGGATTAGGTTTATATTTTTCCCATTCTTCCCTAGGGGGGGATAATTATGCAGACGTTTTTTTGTAAGACATATTCCGGTAGCGTGTTATCAAGATGCATGCTGAATGAACTTGAAGGCTCAATGGTGCCGAGTAAGGACAGATGACCTCCCTGATAGGTATAGGGGTCAAAGTTGTTCGAATAGAACAGGCGGTGAATGCTAAGTCTGGCTTCTATTTGAATATGTGTTTGAAGAGGTGTTAGACCAAGAATGACATTGAATGTCATAGTCAATGTGGAGCGTAAACAGCCCATCATACAGTTTCCGGCTATACGTTGGACTCGTTCTAGCTTTTTGACTATGGTGATTTCGTTAGTCTTCGTCAATTAGTTTTTCCATGCTTTTAAGAATAAAAGACATGAGACTGATGCTAAAACACATTAACATGCGCACTTTTATTTTCACATGGAAATTCGCAGCCTTCACGAAACGTCAAAAAATTTGTCGATCGCATAATATATTTATGTATTTTTTTTAACAAAATTGATGACCCTGTTACACTTAAATTAATGAATCCACCATTTCACATTTTCTTCAATGAACAGAGTAGATTGCTCTAAGGAAAAAGAGTTGAAAATTTATTTATTAAATAACTAATGTAGTACATAAGACTTTATATGCTTAAAAAAAAGCAGGTTGCCAACTGAAACAATTAATTAAAAATTCGGATAGTATTCGCGTTTCTCCTATTAAACAGATACAAAGTTCATCAAGAAACTCGTGAATGATTTATTTGATTTATAGCGTATCAAGATTTAATTATATTTTACTTTCATTGACGTTTTTCTGCGGGCAGTTTAATGGTTTATACAATTTAATCTCTGGCTTCTCACCTCTGTCAGTTAATTTTAACTTTATGCGAGTTTTTTCCCCCCTAAAATTGGAAGTAAAATAACTGAATTGTATGCGGATTGTAATCGTATACTTGAAATAGAGTTATCTAAAGTTTTCGACCACCAATGCTGGAGTGATTGTCTTTCTCTTATGCGATTATGTATTGAAATGTAGCAGCTAACATGGTATTCGTGCAAAGACCATTTTGTTGCACTTTGTTAAGTCACAATTAACAACATACAACTTACACAATATCAGCTGGAAATCAGTTGACAGTTTAGACAGTTGAGTTGCATTTATACTGAACCTCGACTGGCATTTAAAACGTTGACCAAAATAGATTTCTTAGCTCCTTTTTACTTAGTAAATCGTCTGTTGCAAGATGTAGTTTAGGTATCAAATCTGAGCGTATAAAATTATTTAAAAGGCATTTATCTATGAAAATAAAACAAACAAAAAATATATACATGCTTAGTAAATCCTTAAAACCAAACTAATTTCAATAGTTCAGCAGATATGGTTACCTCAGCGACAGTCGCAAAAATCCCCCAAAAAGATTATAGGATTATACCATAACCAAAGCCCAGTTCTGTCAGCTGTCAATATTATGACTTTTCCCCCGCCTAAACCAATAAACCAAATTTGACTTAATGGAACTAAATTTATTATATTGCTTTGAATTTTGTTTGTAGACAAAACTTCCTCCTACGCTGAAGACGTCAATACAAAACATATACTCCATGCCCAGTTCGCACATCGACTCTTTTGTTTACGACGAGAAACGCACGGCATGCTTCTAGTCGTCGAACTTCCATCATAAATCTCAATTCTCAAGTGGTACATACAAAAACTGAAAACGTTTTCTTGTTAAGAATGACGATCGCACTCGTATTTCGTATATATGGACAGAAGAAAAAAAGATTATAATTCAAACAGCCAATAACAATGTAAACTGAAGACGAAGACGCATAAGAATCGTTTTCATAAAAGCGACGTAATCACTAATTTTACCTGTTTAGCATTCAGTCTATCTATCTGTTTATTTGCTCATCGAGATGTATTGGCTTTTTCTGTATTCTCTTTTTTTCTTCTGTTTCATTATTAGATGTGCGATTTATACACAATTGGAGTTAGTTTAATTGAACATGTAGCAGGCATGCTCGTTGATATGTTGAGAGGGGAGCAAAAATTAGATCACCTTGGGAATTCCTATGAACTGTTGTTAGAAATAAAATAATGAACTGAATCAATTCAATTTTAATTTGAGGTAGTTGAGATCTATCGATATCGTCATGACGATGTGTAGTTGACATACGTACGAAAAAGAGTGACAAATCAATCGATTAATAAACTAATAGTCTTGTGCGCCATGTGTGAAAAAGTACTCGACACGATTAAATCACATGCCCACACATTTTCAAATCTGAAGTGACAGCGGGACATGGAAAGGGTATATCTAGATTTACAAAACTGGAACAGGTTCTCAGTTGGAAGGAATTTTGCCAGTTTTTAGTGTTTTATTATTATTTACTGATAACTTCATGTCTTATGGGATATTGGGATTTCCATTGGTGATCGTTTAACAAAAGATTGGTTGTTTGTATGTCATAAGCGCCAAGGCGGATTTTGTTGATATTTTCTACGAGGAATGTCATATGAGTTATAGAAACAGAGTTAACACAAATCGCAGGAATGTGTCTGGTGTGAAATTGACTTGCAAATTTTTGCTCGCCTAAGGAATGTTAAATTAAATGAATTTGTATTTAATTTGATGCTGGCAATTCTGTTGAAAGGTTCTTTTAATGACATGTCGTCAACTTTTGTCAGAATAAATGTGTTGCAAAAGACTGATGAATATTTTTGTAAGCCACCCATCATGATACATTTGACAACTGATGTCAAAAGTATTTTAATGACGCTCTCAGTGGGATAGGGGAAGGTGGTGTACCTAGGAGCAGTTTTTATATACTGAATTCTACCGCCTTTAGTGTTAGACTTGCGTCAAAAAACAAAAATTATGGGGAATTATTGTCATTTCTTATGGTAAACAATATCTCGTATTTATCGACCAATAGCATACATATTTGACGAGATATGACTGAAGGAACAAATAGGTAGTGTGCCTTGGAATATGAACAAAAAAAAAAAACATAAATATCTAATTGTCCCTTTTAACTTGTACTTGTATTCCTCTGACGACTTTTTGTCCACAGCATGTCCGTGGCACGTTCCCTGGAACGTTCCAAGGAACATCCAAGATTTTGGTCCAAGGTACAGTTTACTGTGTTTTTTTGTTGAGGCCTTGCAACATTTTTTTTTCTTCTTTTAACAGATTCAAGTCACCTTTTCAACCAAACTTGTACAATTTCCCACTTTATTCAAAATATATGTTCCAAAAGCCCTATCAACTGCTTAATTCGAGTACGACCGACCTTACAAAAATATCAAAAAAGTTACTTTTGGTGCACAAAAACAGGTTTATGCGATTTTACTATTGATACACCGACAGCGTACGAATACAAACTGAATAGTGTTGCAAAAAGATTCGGCATGAACAATATTGGAACTTTTTTTGCAAATACATAGAGAAAGTACGGGAAACAGCGAAGGTTCCGAGGTACAATCGTTCCAAGGTACACGACTCTCCCCTACTATTGGTATACACAATTTAAGAAGCTTTATATTGTGTCTTAGACTTCTGTGTCATTATTTTTTAAGCAAATTCGGAGGTCTTTGATATACAAACCTGGAGGCCCACATGTTTGACAAGTGCTTGTTGAATTTATTTGCTTTTCGCTAATAAGATCAGGTTCAACCAAATTAACGATAGCTCAAAATGAGAATTTTTGCATTTTAAATAGGTAGTGCTATTGTGAACTTCATAAAATGTAAGTCGAAAAGTGAATGGCTTAGATTTGTATGGCCTTTACCAATAAATATTTTGCGCCGTACTAATAACAATTTTTAGTCTCAACTTTAAATTTACGGAAGCTCACAATTGAAAAAATTGTAAGAAAAATATAGCCAACTGTGAACTACTTAAATTTGAAGTCGAAACTAAAAATGTTTATTGGTAAGGCCCTTTTAGTCTCATTTTTACATTTTAGTAGTTCACAGTGGCTATGTTTCCCATAGAAATTTCGCCATTGTGAACTTCCCTACATTTAAAGTCGGGATTAAAATTTGTTATTATAGTACGGCGTTATGAGTTGAATATTGAGTGCCTTACTAGTTTAATTTTAACCTTTAAACTACACTACAAATATTTTGTAGGTCACAATGGCTAATTTTATATGGAGAAATAAATTACATTGACATTACCACCACAAATGCAAAGAAATAAAAATCTCGTTTTATGTTTCATCTGATCTGAAAGCAAAATCTAAAAATCCTAATAGAATGGGCCGAATGGTTTCGTTCAGAACCAATTTCCTTAAACAACTGTTTCATCAGAGTGAGGACTTTATTTTATTTTTTACTCATTTGTGCTTCCCATGCCTGTTTTATGGAACTTAGGTTAGCAATTCACTTGCGCAAACTTGTTTTTTAGCAACAATTTGGACTCCAATCCATGGATTTTCAGCGCTACTTCAACGATTTGATTTAAAAATGACCGAATCGAAAGGATCTAGAAGTGTTAGAGAAAGTTTCTTGCCACCCAGTCGTGCACTTTATTTAATTTGAAGAAAGGGATGTTCGGTTTTCTAGTTTAGTAAGTCTGACAGCTGACTGACTTGAGGTATTTCAGTTTTTAAAGCCCAAATAGGTCACGTGAATATTTTTTTTTAGTTGACGTTTATGGAGGGGTAGTCGATAAATCTATATTTAAGGAAATCCTGCCTGCATACTCAGTTGACATTCGAAGTGTCGAAATTCAAAGTAAGCCGCGAGAATACAAAAACAATTCAAGTTGACTAGACAACGCGTTCGTATATATCTAGTCCAGGTAAATCTAGTTCAAGTTTTACATTGCAATTATTTAAACATAAGTAAACTATTTAAAATGTTTTTTTTTTTTTTTTAAATATTTAAGGGAAGCTGATCGGTATTTTAAGGTAACAATATATTTGTATTGCTTAAGCTGGTAAAACTGATCCAATTCACTAGCAAATTTAATAACTTTACACGTTTTTTTTTTTTTTTTCTTCGACAGATAACTTGTTTCATTTAAATTTCGAAATGATTCCAAGAAAAACACTCAAAATCTACTACAAAACGTTTTAGAACCGTTAAATCAGTAGAAACTAGTTTCTGGAATTAGGTGAGAATCAATTTAATTTAATGATTTCCACGAAACCAACAGATTATAAACAAAACGTCTAAACATTTGGATAACGCTGACAGTTCATTGCATAACGAATGTTCATTGAACTTAGGAGTTACTTCACAAAAGAAAAAAATGTACAAGAACAATTACTATTCTTTTGGCATCAAATGCAAATCATATACTCATATGCATTCACAATCGCCACACAGAATTTGCATTCGAAATATGCAAACGTGTAGTGCTGTCATAATGACAAACGAAACACAACTGTCATGTGTCACGTCGCCGTTCATTTTCCAAGAACAACTAAAAAGCAAAAATGAAAACAAAATATGAAAGTTTTCTGACCACAGAGACAAATCAATGGATGCACTATAAATGCAATGTGCTGCCTGCTGCCCGCAAAAGTACCTTTCTTCGACACGGGAGTCGGGAGTTGGGAGTCGTCGCGAGTTTGAATGCCCCCGTGCAAATATTGCCTCTGTGTCGTCGACAAACGCACTGAATGTTCATGGTGGCGCGAACATGGCGGCCCTTGCTTGAAATTGTAAACCATAAATTTTACCTACCAGCATGTAGCGTGTAGCTATGGTTGTTCCAAAGCTGCTACTACTGTACCTACTTAAAGCTATACAAGCGTCTAAAAGACGATAATTTGTCCGATTGTCTGTTTGTCTCTTCATCATCGTCAGTGTGACAGTCCGAAACTGACTGCGGCAGAGGAGCGTGATCTGACATCGCAATGTGTGAGAGGTTGTTTTTGTTTTTGTTTCGACTTCGACGTTTGAGAGCTACCTACCTACCAACCTTTACTTTCACAGAGATTTTGTCGCTTGGCGAGGGCCAACTGAAGAGTGGATAGTTGATATTAATTAAATACCATTGGCTTTGGGCTGAGCTGTTCGCGAAAGAACGACGAACGACCTATTGCAATAGCTGCCAATGACGGTCGTAGTCATGCTGGTCGGTCACTAGATGGCAGTATATTTGTTTTTGTTTGTCAGCGGAGGAGGTGGTGGACGATTATGCGCAAGCTTGCATTGTAAGCGTTCTGATGATATGCAAAAGATGTTGTGTGTGGCGGTTCTTGTAACCGGTACGATTGGCATTCAGAATCCAGTTTTGATTAAACGATTTGACTGTTTGTGGGTTTTTGTTTTTTGCAACGATTCGTTTCAATGTTTATTATAGTATTTTGGAATTAGGTGGTGAATATTAAGTAAACGGTGGACGGGCGGCTCTGCATTAGAATAATTCATTTGCTGGTTGGTGGTTTTGCGCGGAGAGTGGCCAGAACCAGTAGCTGAGGTACTGCATTTTAATTATTTTGTTTGTCAAAAAGGAGTCTGATGTTTGAATATGAAATTGACGCTCGATGAATGGTATGGGAAAGTTCTAGATTCTTGAACACCTGCAGAGCTGGCAATGGAGATGATTGTTGTTTTGTATGCGGTGTATATGTTGCGAATTGCTTGGGGATAGTCAAAACGCTCAAAGAAATTGACGATTCATCACCCTCGCCAACGATCGGCGCCTTCTTTTATAAGCTCTTGTTATACAGTTGAATTTTGTACTGTGAAACTTAAATTTCTTATTTTGGAAGCGAATAAAAGAAGCTTGTTGAGCAGGGTAGAAAGAGGACGCGATGTGCTTTTTGTGAAAGTCTAGGGGAGTTGTAGACCGTTTTCCGGATAATAAGTTTATAACTTCGGAATATATGTAAAAATGTACTAGAATTATTTTTGTAATCTAATTTTCAATAAAAAAAAAAATGCTAATCGTTAACAGTCTGCATTACCACAGTCTGTCATTACGACGGAAAGCATTTGACAAAAACCTACGGAATATAGGAATATATTGACCTAAGAATGTACTAGAATTTATTTTTGGAATTTACAATTAAACAATTTTAATCGTTTTTATCATTTTAACAGTTCTCATTACGTTGGCCCGTCATTATGACAGAAAGCATAACAAAAACCTACGGAATGTATTGACGTACGAATGGAATAGAATTTATTTTGGGAATCTTATTTAGAATTAAACAATTTTTATCGTTAACAGTCTGCATAACCTCAGCAGTCATTCTGACGGAAAGCATTTGACAAAAACCTACGGAATATATTGACGTTAGAATGTTCTAGAATTTATTTTGGGAATCTAATTTAGAATTAAACAATTTTTATCATTAACAGTCTGCATTATATCTCAGCCCGTCATTATGACGGAAAGCATTTAATAAAAACCTACGGAATATATTGACGTACGAATGTAATAGAATTTATTTTGGGAATCTAATTTAGAATTAAACAATTTTAATCGTTAACAGTCTGCATTATATCTCAGCCCGTCATTATGACGGAAAGCATTCGACAAAAACCTTGGTAGCCCTTTCCTCAGAGTAGTAGTTGAATGTCACTCACCATTAAAAAAAAACGTACAGTTACGTGCAACAAGTGGAACTTACCTAAAAATAAAAAGAGAAAATGTTTGATAAGAAAAACTCAATTCAATTGTTGGTTAGATTCATAAATTAAAAAAAAAGGTGTATCTTACTAAAATAAATAAGACGAAGAAAAAGTCTGTTGTCTGGCAATATGTGAACGAAAATTAAATTCTCTATTACAGGCGCCCGTTTAAACTGTTTAAACGAACATTTAGGGGGCAGGGTGGCTGCCCTGGGGTACTCCAGAAAAAAAAGGAGATAGAGGCCGTGAACCATTGATAAGGAACGTTCGTATGTGGGTCTTCTAAATAGGTTTCTTTACACGGCATAAAGCTCGACTTAAAACATTCGCAGTTACCAAAATATATCGCTAGCTTAAACAAAAATGTTTTACTGGACTCTAGTTTAAATAAAAGAGGTACAAATGTTACTGAACGTGAAGAATACTATGAATTTGAATGTACTAGGAAGCTAGTCGTATGTAGTTAAGTTTATGCTCAGAATACCAGATCTGCATAATCTGCATTATTTTTCACATCCTCAGAAGGGAGGGCTCTGGGCGACTAAATCGTGTCCTCACCTCACGTCTTACGTGGATCTTTTATTTTGGAATCTAAAAATCGTGCAAGGAAAGCGAAAAGTCGAACATTTCCCCTGCTTCTGTCCCGATTTGTACAATTCCAGAAGTCCGATTTTTTACGCTCCTATATTTAACCAAAGCTTCTTTGAAGAACAGAGAAATAGGGATAAAAATAATGCGTCTGTAGGCAGTTCAATGTACTCAACAGGAACCGCCAACAAAAAATCTAAACAAGTTTTGTAGTGTCTTTCCTTAAGCCTAACAGCCTCATAGATCTTTCTGCAAAGATTTGCGTCGTTAAATCTAATCTAAAGGACAATAAATCGAGAGAAACCCCCATAAACTCGATAATTGATGTGATTATGTAAGAACCTTTCCCAATTCGTCGTTAAAATTTGTTTGCAGCCTTGTGCTATCCAGTCTTATCGCTGATCAGAAAGTTTGTTGTTGGCTGAATCAAAACAACCCACAAGTACAAGATCACAATTTATCAAAAATTGACTTAACAACATCGACAAAGTCCATGGCTGTCAAAAGTCAACGATAAGTGGCATTACTTCGCCGCTTGACACACTCGTTGCTCGTTGGTGTCAATTACAATAATTACTGAACTCAACTCAAGTGGTGGAGCAGAGAGAAACAAATCCATTCCTCATCGACATGAGAGCTGTCTCTTCCTCTCTTGAAAGTCACTTCAAATCGCCACTTTTTATTTGCCCATTTCGAATTTCTTTCCCAAAACAATCCCATCATCATCTACTACCAAAAGTAAAACCACTGCGACTGTCAGTAGGATTTTTTTTGTCTTTCTTTCTGTAAATCGTTTTTCCAAACTCTGTTGGCAGTTGTGTTATCCAATGTGGCGCGAGTGATCCGATCATGCATATTATAAGCGATTGTTGTGGTGTAGTATTATTATTATGATTTTTTTTTTCAGTTCTTTTTTCGTTGTTGTTGTTCTCGTCTTTTGGCAGAACTAAAATCCAAAACAAAGAGGTGTAGAAAAACTTGTTAAGTGACTATATTATTATTTTGTTTCCACTTTTTTTTTCTGCTGTGTTTTTATTATTTTGTTTTGTGGTTTTAAAATGAAATTCCTCAAACTGTTTGCCTCAAGGTCGTTTTAACTCTTTTCTCTGCGAGAATTGTGGTGTTGTAGTGGTTTGTTGTATTTTTTATTTTTTTTTATTCGCCATTCCAGTTTTGTTGTTTAATTATATATTTTTGTATGCTGCTTAATTTTCGAACGGTAGCATCAATCACGTATATACGATATTGCAATTAAATGCTCTTATCGCGAAATGATGGATTTCTCAGAAGTTAATTTAAAATTCGCGGCACGCGTAACACGGTAGTAGCTAGATAGGTATGTGTGTTTTTATTTGTGGATTCATGATGGATTTGGAGTTTAGGACTTAAGCAGGTCACGCAATTACGTGAGGGGGCGACTTGTATACTTTTAAATTGATCAGATGAGTTGAGACAGTTTTGTACAGGTTTAATTGTAAAGCTGACGTAATAGATTAGATTGTGAGCGAGTTTTAATATCCGCCGTAATTGGTTTTGAACCTTTGATGATTGGAGTAAATATTCACAAGTTACTGGCACAAAAAGTGAATTGCTATTATCGTTAAATTAGCAGAGATCGGGTATATGGCGCCACTCAAATTTCTAGACGGAGTTTTAGTGCCTAACTCAAATTCAATTAAAATTTATTATCCATTAAACAAGTTCCAGTTACTGTTGCCACCTCTACGCTTCTGTGCCAAATAAGTAGCTTAACCAGAACTCAACTCAACTCAGAACACAACTGGTCTTACTCGATTTTCAAATGCCAGAAAATAATTGCGTCGCTTTTGACCTAGCTTATCTCAGCCGCATTTCATGGTTTTGGGTGATAGCGCACGGATCAAGTAATAATTTATATCGTTTACCTAAAGGGTAAAGGGTTTTCCAATAAGAGGTGTTATTGTGAATGACCTGATATTTCGGTAGCTGTCACTTTTGAAGCTTTTATTCATTGACATTTGACAAGTAAAAACTCCGCCATTACTTAAAATGGAACGATACACGCTTCAACGACGCATTGAAATTAGGCATTTTTCTTTGAATACCAAAATAACACCTCTTATTGAAAAACCCTTTATAATGGCTCGGGATACAACGCTCTTTTTTCAAAGAAATTGCGGCTGGCATGGCCCTTCTCCTGTTTGATTTCTTCATAATTTACAAAAAAAAAAAAATATTCTTTAACCACAAAACTGATTAAAGCTTGAACATGCTAAAATAAATTTAGGTTCGGACTAAGTCATTTCACTAAAGTCTGTCAATTAGTGTCACACATATCCTATCTCACTCTTCAAACGTAGGAGGAGGTTGAACCCAAAGGCCTATTCTTATCAGAGCGTGGAACTATACCTTCAAGAGAACGAAAATTCGTACAGGCTTTGATAGTCTATTAAGATTTATATGATCCATTTAATTTGGTCGGAATTACCCGAGAACCCAATGAATATTTTTTTTAAATGAATTGCAATGCTATTTCGGTTTCGAGGTTAAGTTAAAAAAATGGTTTATTCGCTGGTTTATGGAACGCGTTTTAATGTTGTGGATTGTGAATTATGTGACAACTCGCGGCAAAAACTTTGAAATAAGAAATATCGTTATTTAAACTTTCTTAAACTGGTTTTGTCGATATATTTTGATGGATTTTTGAAGTATCCTACTCTGGAATAGTAAATTGTGCCGTTCGTTATGCCGTAAATGCATAAAAAGTGGGTCGTTCACGTTCAGTTGATTCCTTCCGTCACTTATGAGTAGTCAAAATTTACATAATTAAATGAGTATATTTTACTTTTAAGCCTGCCTATGTTCGGAACAAGATATCGTTTTAATGTAAGCCAGGGCTTAGTTTACACTGATAGCTTCAATTTTTGATCACCCTTTTCGCTGGTTAACAAACTTTTACCACCCTCAACTAAATTGAAACCTTGATAAAATGATAGCTCCGAATACGTCAACCATTTGAATCGAACGCAATCCCAATAAGTCGATCGGATTTGCACAAAGTCTTTGAACATTCCCATAAAAAACGACAGAAAAAAGAGAAAATTTATGAAGTAACGAAAGAATAATAAGTCGCCTCTTAGCTATAAACGAAGGAGTTTTGTGAAGGAACTGCAAATTGCGCTGAATATTTTGGCAAAAATAAATCACAAACATTTCCTAATTTAATGTACAAAAAAGAAGAAAGAACCCAATGCAACTCTACATCTCAAAATATTATACGCACCATCACTACCTTCCAAGTAAAAAACACACTCACTTGCTTTTGCCCTGCTTGAAATTGAAATTGTCCCCCCTTTTAATTGTCAAATGTCAGATTGCCCTACTATTTTCTGTCGATGACGCCAACAATGACATTTCTAGAAAAACTCGCAAAATTACTTGGAAAACTCTCTGACAATAAAAATTACAAATTAATGACTCGTTCTCTCATTCCATTCACTTTCTATAATTTAATCACAGAAAAAAAAAACTTGAAAACGTGTTACTAGAAAAACGGAAAAATAATATCATAATTACCACTGAAATATAGTGGTAATAAAATGTACCTTTCAATATAATGACGCATGAACTGAACATATGGCAGTCTTTTAGTAATACTCACTAAAATTTCCCGACTTTTTGCTGTCGACAGTGATCATGATCATGATCATAATCACATCCATTCATCACTTACGTAAAACGTCAATATTTTCCCTCTCCGATCGCCATTCATGGAATCTCTCATCTACATCGTTAATGAACAAATACTTTTCCTCTCACACGATTTTTCTCCACTTCATTCAAGAAACGAGAAGAGGAAATTCCATTTTTCTTTTATTTAAAAGAAAATATAAAAGTCAACAAATTAATGTGGAAAACAAAAATCTGGGTGAAAATATTTACAAAAATAATAAAAAAAAAAAACAATCGGTACTTTTCATCATCGTTTAGTGTTTTCATCACGTGATCACATTTAATCAAGTCTCCAACTCCAACTGATGCACCAGTGTGTAGACATTTGCCAAGTGTGCTAATTTTCTTTTATTTATTTATGCATTTTCAGGTGAAAATTTCATTACTCAAGCGCATAAATTAAATTGTTTGTTGTTGATTGTGTGGTGTGTCGATGGAGACGCAGTACGAGCAGTAGTGCATCTTTCTAAATTTAGATAAAACTCATCGCACATAATAATCATCATTCACAATCGCTGGCCGTTGGTCATGAATTTGTGATAGCGTTGAAATGAACACAGGGTGCTTTAGAAAGACGAGTAAATGTTAATATAGATTAGGTACAAGCTTTATTCTGTAATGTTAAAACAAAAATTGTCTGCTCAAGAACTCGGCAATTAGATGACAGTCGGAAAGTGGAGACATTCATCTAGTTTAGTAAGTCTGACAGCCGACTGACTTGATGTGTCTCAGTTTAGATTTACATAAATCGATCACATGGACAGTATTTTTGTTCTCAGCTGTCGTCTGTGCAGGACTATCTAATAAATGAGTACTAAGTTGACAGGTCGTTATATGTGGCTGACGTAAGTGACGTTGCCTATCTTGTTTCTGCGTTCATGTCAAGGCTCACATTTAGTCCAGACCTATTTAGTCAATTTAAGATAACAATATTTTTGGATTTTTTATCTCTGATCATAACCTCTCAAAAAAAGAAGTGTTTTGACGTTAAATTTTGTAAGCCCGCCTTAAAGAAAACAATTTTAGGTTTTCTCAAAATTTTTTGCGCCGTACTAATAAAAAATTATTCTTTCCACTTAATGTTTAGGTACGGAGGTTAAATCTATTAAAATTGGAGTGTCTGTTTGTAATATTGAAATAACCGTTTTTTACTACATGGATATGAATATTTATATACGGTACATACACCAAAATAACATTTTTTACAATTTTGGTCTGTCTGTCTGTTTGTTCCGGCTAATCTCTGAAATGGCTGAACCGATTTTGACGGGACTTTTATTGGCAGGTATCTGATGTAATAAGGAGTAACTTAGGCTACTTTTATTTTAGAAAAATTCTTCCTGAAGTCGAACAATAAACAATAAACTATAAATTTTGTACAGTTCAAAAAAGTAAAGTGTTTGATTGAAGCTAGATTGTTAGATTTTCCCACCATTCAGTGGAGGAAATTGTGCGTGTGTGCGATGCGAAGTGGAACTCTGGCGAAGCAAGGCGAGCTTGAGTAAGCTAGTAAATAAATATAGTTGGCGCAACAGGTCCGGAGGGACAATAGGCCTAGCTTCTCACAACCATACATTGCGTGAGTTTTTCATTTTTGGAACGAATGGAAGGGATCTACAATTTTATACCGACTTTAAACGTCTAATTGAGAAGCTCTTTTAAGACACTTATACTCGCGGATGTTTTTCAGAAGTTCGCGAGAGGTGGCGCAGTGGAAAAAGCCTTAAGTTGAAATCTGGGCTTCTCACTTAGTAGTCCAACACACTAACAATTAGCCACAGCGCCTACAGATACGGAGGTAAGTGAAATAAATAAAATAAATACAAATCTCCAAAATATAGCAATTGTGAAATAAAGAGGCAAATAGTTAAGGTCCGCCAACATTTCACAAGTACTTTCGCTTCTTTAACTGCCGCATATATCGTTTAGAATATTTTTCTTGTCTGTAAGATACATAGCCTCGTTCAATGTATATCGCAACATTTACCACCAATTATGTACAAAGTTTCTGCAATGACAAACACCTCCTAGAGATGTTTGATTACAAGTGCCTAACTCGCTGGTTATTGAAATCAGTATTTAAAACAAGTTTGTGATATTATGACACATCCAAGAAGAGAAGTCACCGCTCTTTAACGTAGGTTATCTCCATTACCAGTTTCAGTTTGAAGTTACATTCCGACACAAAATAAAATAATCCCCAAATTAAAAAATGTTAGTTCAAAGTATTTCCCTTTTACCATCAAATCGGTTCTTTGGTATTATATCTGGTGGTTAACTTAATGACTTATGTTAATTTGAGTTATTCACATCCACGCAAAGGTGTATGCATTTCGCACATTGGGTCAAAATTTAAATAATTACGTTCAACATGAAGTGAATCACTAAACAACAATTCGCGTTGATTGGTTTGGTTGTGGTCATTCAACCAAATAAAAATCAAACAACTTCTTGTTGGTACCCATGCATGACAAGTCAGTAGGTATTTAGTGTCCTTGATCGTTGTGAGTGTACCAATAGGCTTTGTCATGACCGAGAATGTAATGAAATAGTTTTCCTGTGTAGTTATTGTGACATTAAACGTCAAATACGTGACGTTTTCCAGTTTCCCCACGTTTAAAAATCCAGCTAACCGCTTATTTTTTCAACCTAAAAGCATGCTTAAAAATTACACAACTAAAAACATCCCAATAATTTATTAATTTATTTACAAGGCACTCTTAATCAAAGAAATCTTGATCAGCGTTTTAGTTATGCGCGCGCGACAGTATAACGTATGTCTATGGTTTTTTGTGTTTTTAAAAAGCACTTTGATTACTGTTTTAATAAACATAGAGCGAAAAACAAAAAACATTTTCTCTTCACTACAAAAGTTCCTCCACAGCTCAAACAAAGGGACATTCCCTACTTCACTCTACGCCTCTAATAAAATCCGAATCAAAAATTATTGGTTGTAATACCTTTCATGTCAGATGGTGACACTTCATGGGAAAGTTGTATTTTTAACTTTTTTCTTTTGGTCATTTGTTTCTACAACAATATGCCAAGTGTAAGAGTCATTTAAATAAATATTTCGAAATCGCCAGACGATTAGAAATGCGTATACGCGATCGATGCGATCATCGGCGATGTTTTCATAATTTCCCTTAGAGCCACAAACAAAAAAAGAATAGCCAAAATAAATAGAAAACATTTGCCAAATATGTGCGATGCAAATTGCCCTAAAGAGTGAAATATTATATCCATTTGTCAATAAAATAAACATTTGACATCACATACACCTTCTGTCAAAATAAGGCTATATTTTGCGTCGTTATAAGCCACCCACCTACATTCTGGCCCAATAAGTCCTGTACGAGAGTGTTTTTTCCTCATAAGTCATTTCGCCATTACACATGTCGCTGTTGTCAACGGCGGACAATCTGACGACTACGACCGACGCCATTGTTGTCGTCAGTCAGTGGTATGAGGAACCAATGTCATTGGTCGCGTATTTTCCCAAAGCTCGGTTCGACATGGAACGCAAGCAACACAACGACTTTGTTCTATGAATTTATAATTTTTTTTTTATTATTGTTTTATTTGTGCGGATTACTAATATATAATACCTCAAAAAAGGGGCTTGGGTATGTTTGCTAGAGAGATACTTGCGCGAGGTGCTGGCAGAAAATAAAAAAAAAATCTCTGGATTTCAGAACATATTCTACACGTGACTTGCTGCTGGCAATTAGCATGGCCAAGCGCTATATCGATTGGCAATGGGCCGTGAGCGCCCATTTGAAAATGGGAGTGACAATGGAATATATTTTCAACTGGTTTTGGTTGGTTGATATATATACTCATGGTAGTTGTTTCTGTCTCTTTGTGTTGCAAGGTCTTTGAAAACAATAATGATGAATTGAGGAAATCGCGACTTGAAGCTATAAATAAACGGTCAGACAAGAGGTGTTTGGATTAGCAGTATAGACGCTTAAACCCAATAGCTTGTATGAGATACTTGAATTTGATTGATGGAACTGTAAGTGTAATCCATTCGATGCGTGATGAATGTAGGAGTTGTGAGCCAGAACGTTCAGCTTTATTCTGTGTAAAGCTATAGGCGCCAAGCCTTAATATATATATATTTTTTTTCTTTATAGAATTTGGATTTTTGGAGTGAATCATGTCAGACTCTGGTGGAGTTGGCTTAGAACTTTGAAATAAAAATTATATAAGGAAGCAAACGTTCGCCTTGAGTATTAGTATGTTTTCGTCTGGAGCAACATTTCAAGGCCTGTCTTAGCTATACTATTGCGACTTTTACCTTTACGGCCTAACTTGTGCCGCCGACTAGATTTGACTGGACTAGAATTTTAAAATTAGGTTGACATTAGAGAGACATTGCCCGCGTTCCACTGCCCGTTTTCCATTGGGACAGAAAAAGAGCAGTTCAGAGCAGTTTTTCTGCTCTCGAAATCAGCTGGCTGTCAGATTTCATGTTCCATTGGCCGCAAAAAAAAAAACGCTTTTTTTGAGAGTCAGAGCAATTTTACGAATTTCGATATCTGAGCGAGATTTACACCTATTTGCACTAACACCAAAACATTTGTCATTTGTCAAACTTTAAAGTGTGTTTACTTACGTGAAAAGTAGAGAAAAATTTACATTTGACCGCTGCAATAGATATTAGCATAAATTGAATGGATTCTTATAAACACAAATTACAATTTAAGAACAGCTGACTTTTTAAACACGCACCACCACAGGTGCAAAGGAAGCAAAATCTCGTTTTATGTTCCATTGGACAAGAAAAACCGAAATCTGAGAGCAAAATATGAAAATCAGAATGGAAAACGACATTAAATGGAGTTTGTCATGCCTGCATTAAGACAACCAGTTGTCAGACTTGCCCAGACATACATTTAGCGGAAACTTAATGAAAATGTTTATCAAATTTTGTATCTAAATTTAAAAATAAAAATAAAAATAAATCCAGAAAATTTCGTATGAAAATTTCATCAAATATAAAAGCCTTCATTCTAATGTCAGACACGTCTTAATCCGACCTAGCGAGGTATCTGTCGAAACGGAAAATTCTCCAATTTTATACGATTCGGAGGATTTTTTCTGCGAGGTTTTCTTCGAAACAACTTTTCGGAGAATTGTTCCGACGTTTTGTAACGTATATCGGCGAATTACGTTGAAGCTGTTTTTTTTTTTTTTTTTTGTTAAATTTTTGACGGCTGGGCTCTGATATCCTCCGACAGAAATTAGTTACGGAATTTGTTTACGAATTGGAGTGCGGTGCGGTGCGCCATCGCAATTGTTTATTTCTCTTCCGAAGTCGGACATTTCGAATGCAATTTTTAGCCTCCGAAGGAGTAGGCGTTGCGGAGAATTTTCCGTTCCGACAGATACCTCGCTAGGGCCGAATCTTTTTTTTTTTTTTTTATTTGGTAGATTGATTCTACTTGGCCCAACGCGCTGCCTCATTTTGACGTGTATGTGTTTTTATTAAAGTAAAGACCTTGTTTGTAGTGATGCCAACGCTTGTGTTTTCGTCAGTGTTTTTTTTTTTTAAATCCACAATAAAAATATCAACTGACAGCCTTGTTGTTAGAAATTGCTAAAATGCCCCTTAACACGTGTATAGTTATGCAGTATTAAATATTTATACATCCTTCATACACGCTCCCAAAAATTTGTATTTACAAATCATTTTCCCATGCATATTAGTTATACAGGGCTTGTGTCAGAAAAGGAACTGAAAAGGAGAAACCTATTACATTTATCTGTCAAAAAAGATAGAAAAAAACAGCAGCTTGTGAAAAATACGAATTCAATTCAAAATGAATTTTACTTGACAATCTCCAAACGCGTTAAGCTTATAAAAGCTCTATCCAACGTTGAACTCTTTTTTTTAAATAAGGTTTTTGCGTTTAGAGGCATTTTAAAGAGTGCATAACCTTATGCACTCTCCATTAAACGTTTATAAATAAGGCTGTGAATGTATATCTGTTACTTTATTTATACAATTTTTAATTCATAATTTTGTTTACAAAAAAAGCGTTCAGATGCCTATTTCACAGTCGACTAATTAACAAACGTCAAAACGCTGCCAGGAATAGTTAAAAATGCGAAAAAGTAACCACAAGCAGCATGGAAACTACTCCTCTCATTTGTTTTTATTATGAGTAGGTACATACTTACACATTTTTTGTACTATACTCTGTCCAAGAAAAATTGTCAGTACAGGCCTTATGGGAAGCTCTTTTTTCTACCAGTGGTGCCTGTAGTACTCTCACGGCACTCAAACACAAGATTTGCCACTGAAATAAAAACGAAACCACTGGCATTCCAAGGAATTTTGTTGTTGTAATTTTCCTGATATTCGCATACATCCCTCCACAACCAGTCTGCCACACAGTTGCGGGCAGAATGATGCCTGATTCACAATGCAGCGATAGCGCGAGACGAGAACGAGATCGAGTCTAGCGCGAGTTGTCAAAAAAATTCCAATCCACGAAAATCTATGTGACAAAACACAATGACGCAAAACTCGTTGTCTCGCAACGCGACCGTTTCGGAAAATCGAAAAAATCTCGCGCGAGACAGCGATGACATTATAATTGGTGAAAGAGAGTGGCCAATTACGTTTCTTTTACCAAACAGTGCAACCATTTTAAGAAAATTATAAGTACTTTTTGATACAATTTGATTATAATGAGACCCACTAAAACCAATCTTCAGCCGTTAATTTGTAAAGTCTATTTTACATATATGTTACTGCAATATAAAATTGTCTTGACTAGCAATAACAAAATTTATATTTTCATCCGCATAAGTGCTTCAGTTTTGAACTGAATTGATTTTAATGGGGCATTTACACGGTCACACATTCCTATCACGGAAAATTAAAGGGATGCCCAATACTAAACAGCCGTCTGATTGAAAGGGACAGCCTTACCTAACATGCAAAAAAACGTGATACGTTTTTTCGTCGGCCATCTTGTTTACGTGGTAGGAATTATGGGAAAGCTATGCATGTTGATATATTTATAGCGATGGCTTACGGAATTTCGTTTTCCTATAAAACAAAATGGCTTCCGGAAGTGATGAACTTACAATTATTTATTTATTTCGTATAAATGATTGATGAAACTCTGATAACGACATCACATCAGAAATCAAACGAAGAATCACACTTGCCAACCGCTGTTTCTTTGGCCTAAGACGGCAACTGATAAGTAAGGCCTTGTCGATAAATACTAAGGAGATTCTATAAAAGACCCTCATCATCCCAGTCCTGCTTTATGGTGCAGAAGCATGGGCACTATCAAAGGCGGATGAAGATCTCCTTGGTCGTTTCGAACGCAAAATTCGTCGAGTGATTTTTGGTCCCGTTTGCGTTGACGGGCTTTGGAGGGGAAGATTTAACAGCGAACTCTACGAGCTGTACAGCGACATCGACCTAGTCAGAAAAGTACGCATCAATCGTCTAAGATGGCTGGGACATGTAGAGCGAATGGACACCAACGCTCCGGCCCGAAGAGTCTTCGATTCTAACCCGGAGGGACAACGCAGTAGAGGAAGACTTCGCCTTAGGTGGCGCGCGCAAGTGGAAGGGGACCTCAACCAACTTGGAGTGCGCAACTGGAGGCTGTTAGCCAAAGATCGCGCTAACTGGAGAGGCGTATTGGTTGAGGCCCAGGTCCACCCCGGACTGTAGCGCCACCTAAAGTAAAGTAAGTAAGTAAGATTGATGAATTGTTGGTTTAATTCACTGAAACTAATGTACACTCTCATTTCACATATTTTAAATCGGAAATAGAAATGTTTTCATGTGATTGCAGAAATGTTGGTTGCCGGAACTTCCGCTTTACGTATCTATAATTATGGGTAGAACATCCATGACACCTTAGGCGTCTGATTTGTGATCTCATTCCTTCGCCTTTATTAGCATTGACTGCGGACAAAAGGATCTCTTTGTCCCGTCTCGTGCAAAAATGCCCGTGCGTGATAGTGTAAATGCGGTTTAAAGCATTTTTTTTTATAAATAATACAATTTATTTCAATTTGGATATCTACTTGTTAGAAAATGGTTTGTCGTGGAAGCCACAATGTTACGGATATTATGGAAATAATCAAAGAAAATTAAAAATCGTTCGGTCTTTTAACAACATCTAAAGATCGAAAATCGAAAATATTGCTTGTTGCCTCAGTGGTAGAGCCGCCTTAGAGACGCGCAATAGTTTTCGTTTTAAAATGTGCATAAAGGAAAATATTAGCGATTGTAAATATTGGCAGGGCTATTATTTCGGTAACGATCTAATTACCAAATACAAGTAACGAACCAAAAAAATCAGGGAGCGGCCTTAATATGCCATAAGTATGACTTAACGTAAACATATCAATTACTGCTACAAAAAAACTATAAAATTGCATCCCTGTTTGCTCCGAAAACGATAAATGGCAACATGGGTTGTGCTTTTCTTCCTTCTGTCAAAAAAACCTCGCCGACGCTTCATTTTTCATTGTGAGTTGACGGACGATAGTAAAAAGAGAGCGAGACGACGAGGTAAATCGCCTCGCTCTCGTCTCGTTATCGCGTCCGCATTGTGATTTGTGAATCAGGCATGAGCACGATCGCTTGTGTTCGCTTGCTGTTATCATCAACCCAAATAAGCAGTGTGAGTGACTGAAGCACCTCAGAGAAGTGTTACCATATGACAATGTTAGCATATCATTAAGGGTTTTTCTTTGAATTTTGTTAAAGAACTTTCGGTTTTGGTGCTTTTTGGAGCTTTTTGGAGCTTTTGAGAGCGGCATATTATTTGGGGTGCTGCCATTCGGTTTCAATTTCTTTGTATTTCTGAAAGATCCAATAATATTCAGTTAAAACATATTTTTGAACGTGGTCTTTTAGAAATAATGTTTATTCGTGAGGTGTTTTAATGCATTCATTTCATTAACGCAACAAGTGATCATATGTGCGTTGCAGAGATATTGCAATAAATTAATAATGATTACTAGGGCAATTCAATCGGATTCATGCAAAAGCATAGTCTTTTTTGGGATAAAATTTGATTAAATATTTTAATATAGAAAACTAAGTAAAAATTTTCAGCCTTATTCGTTAAGACATATTTCTGCATGTTTTGGTAGGTATAAATTCATATTTCACGTTGTAGAGCATATTTTTCACACTGAAATATCAAAATGATGAAGCAGGTTAACCTATATGTACTGTTATACTCCTCCCTAGTTAAGCAAATGCCTTGAAAGGATTTTATGATCCTTTTTTTGCTACTGTTTCCGCGAAGTTCTGCATTGACGGGTAGTAGATAATTTTTTAACAAATATGTAATCTAGGTATATACGTCTATATTAAAAAATGTATGTAGAGCTGCACAAGTGCAGTCCTTTTAACATCTGTTTAGGTATATGACATTGTGTCGTGGTTATATAATTTTGTATTCTAATTGCCTGTTTGTGTATATAAGGCGTAAACAATGGTTGCTATCCCAATCGCGGATAGTGCATCTAAGTAAGTGGTTAACTTTATTGTGCATATGAATAAACAGAAACACAGCTATAAAGCCTTCAAAGGATCTAAGTGTAGGCCTTTTCAAAAATAAATCGGAAGCTGAAGGAAATGCGGCTACTGTTTTTTCTGTTACGGAACGAACTGTATACAGGCTTTTAAGGGAAAAAGCAATCAAAGGCCACAATTCACCACCAATGAAGAAAAATAATTCCGGTATCAAGAGCAAGGTGGATGATTTGGACAAATGTGCGATTAGGCAGATAGTCCATCAGTTTTTTTTATGGATAATGACCTTCCCACGCTAGATAAGATACTATTGGAAGTACAAAAAGTGAAAATATAACAAAACTAAGCAGCTCAACTTTGCATATAATATTGCAAAAAGATCTCGGACTTAAATTCGTCAAACGTTAGCGAAAGAATTTGTTTTGGAAAGAAGTGACATTATTTCTTGAAGACGAAGATATCTACGAAGAGAAAAGAAAGATTTAAAGATTTATTTTACTGATGAGACCTGGCTAAATTGGAAGATGGTAACCCTAACAGTATTGCTCTCTGAGTTATGGTGAATTATCATACACACTACGGCAACCCTGTGAGAGCTTTAAAAAGGGACCGATTTATGTAAGTCATTGCAACCAGACTGAGAGGCAAACATCCTATCTTCCCTGTACTGACAATTTTTCTTGGACAGAGTATAGATTACTTGTTTGCTCGACAGCAAGTTTGGGGCAGATTAGCGTTATCATTTTGTTCATTGAATTGAGTTTCTTAATGTTTAAGTTATTGTTTTTATGAATTTAAATGAAATACAGAACATGTAATGAACAAATTTTGAAAAACTACAGAACATTCATGCGTTTTGTATACAAAGGAAATCATAAAGAATATCGCTTTTTAAAAGTCAAGAGGAGGCAGCGCATTCGAGCCCTCATTCGAGTTTTATTTATGAGTGCGTTCAAACCAGATTTATGATTTCTGGCAGATCGAAAGAGCAGTCATACTCAAACTCATACATCCCATCTAATGATCGAGTAAATTGACATCTAAAATGTCTAAGAAATTCCAGTTCAATGTAAATGTCATCAAACAAAATTGACAGGTAATCTATGTCACACTGCCTAAGCTTTTCTACTTGAAATTCTACAATCGCTGAAAGCTTTTTTCAACTCGACAAAAGCCTGATCGAAATTATCGAAAATAAAAGTAAGTAATAACAAACACGCGCCATAAAAAACAATATGCAACGACGATCAAGACACAAAGAAAGAAAGTAAACTTGTCAACCTTGGCGATTGTGTCTGGAGTAATTAAAATTGACTAGAAAAACTTTATAGTATAAAATATAAAATATATCCACAAATAGACACAAAAGCGAACGTAATCATAGAGGGGAAAAGTGACAGCTGTCAGATGTCCATAGGACAAGAATAAGAATCAGAAATCCGTGGGCAGCTGTCATAAAAAAACCGCCTTCGGTTAGATATTGTCTGCCGCAAATTATATCTATTTCTTCCACCAAATATATATACATGCATACAAGTCAGTTTTATTATTTAAAGTAAATTCACTTAGCTATTAAGATCGATTGAACATTTAAACACCTCAAGAGAGTGGCAACTCGGCTGAGATCTGGGAACGCACAGCACCACATAGCACTAATAAATGGACAATTGGCATTTTGTTATGCTTACCTTTGGCATTTGTGTAACAGAAGGAGATATCGCATGTTGAATTCGAAAAGTGCCTCTAGCCAACCTCTCTAGAATGGGAACCTTTACAAGCACTGCGTCTTGAGACACCCGATGTTCGTGATTTTCATTTTATCGTCTGATTCTGACCTTGAGTAGAATTATTGAAACAGCTCAACATAAAATGTTGCCACACTGGTTTTGTCTGTTCTTGGTGTTGTGAAATTGTGATATTGTACCCAGGGGTAGTAATTTGGATCAGATACTTGAATACTTGAATACGCGTGTATCTGTACACTTTACATAATTTGCGTTGATTTTTTTATGTTTTTCTAGTTTCTCTACTTGGCGATGAGTAGTTGCGAGCGAGATAATAAGAAATCCACAAGACAACAACCCGGTGTATAAGTATTTAATTAACGCGCGACAATTTCTAGAATTAATTTCAATAAATAGCTGGTAAATTTTTTACACATATAGTTGGCAACATGAGCGTTGGTATAGGGAAGAAATAATAATAACATTTACTGGCGCCTTTGCATATTTTGTGGCAGAGATTGGTATGAGGAAATGCTGCGTTTTTTGCAAATGACAGCTGGGTAATTGGTTTTTTTCTACGCACGATGATGATGATTGATAGAAGTGTTAATGGGGAGATTGGTGGTTTGCTTTTCGAAAAGATTAATGGATCAGACATCAAAGATAGGACAAGGATTTGTAGGTGGTAATAGGATTAAGTAGATAGCAGAAGGCACGTGAGAAGTAATTGGTCGGTGGTTGGCTTTAGAAGGAAATGTAGAACTTGAAACTTTGAGATAACCAGATTATTTGGGTAATACTTCCGTTGGGTATAGGATAGGTGCCTTTTGGCACCAGGTGTGCCTTGTGGGCGTTTGTTATATTTTGCTGTGTTGTAAGAAAGCGAAGGATATTTATGCAAATTTTGCTTTTAGAGCGGATGGCTTATGCAGATGGCTAATGCAGACCCGTCGACTGTTCTGGAAGGAATGAATAATGCGGTGGATTTGTGAGGTTCAATTACCTCGTGGGCTTAGTTTTACAGAGATTTATCGTAGATTCAGTTATTTTTCTTACCAAAGAAGTTGAGTTTATATAGGTACGTGCTGCGTTAGTTAAGAGAAATTAATGTGAAAAGAGGAATGGCCTTAGGGAGACTCCTAAAATAATAGATGAAGGTACTTCCCTTTTCAGTAAAATAAACTCTGAGCTTATTTTCATGGTGCACACTTGTAAAGCAGTTCGTCTTACTGCTCTATTTGCATTTAACAAACAAATATAGAATTTAGTGTGATTTAATGCTTGCGAGGGTGTCAGAAAATGTCCTTCTAAAGAAACAACACGTTAGATATTTCATTATAAAAGTCTTGTTATTTTCATCACAAATTTGAAACCTTACTTAGAGTATCATCCAGTCCCGTAGCCTTTCTAAAGCGTACCTATTCTTATATGTTTAAAAATAATTCTCCGCATGCTAGCATTGGTCCAAGCGGACACTTCCTAATTTTTTTTTTTTTTTTTTCAAGGGAATAAAAGTTTCTAAACTTTTGCAAATTGACAACACGTTTTTCAGCGACAGCCAATTACACTCAGCTGACAACTGATTTTGGTTTCCCATTTAGTAGAGTACCATGAATATACTTTTCTTTCCCATTTTACTGGCGACATTCGGAATTCTAGTTTAGTAAGACTGACAGCGGATTGACTGAATTGATAGGTCTGTTCCTTTGCTTTTAAATCTTACAAATTCTTCGAATTTTAACTCAGTGACGTTCCTTAACTCGAAAAATTCGTAAAAGCGATTTTCATCGAGAGAGCAAGATAAAACCCCTCCACTGAGAGTCTTACGAATTTTTACTCAGCAAATTTCTTGGTGCAACAAGTGGAAAAGCTGTCATTAGGTACAACTAACAGCTGATTTGAAATGTGTTGTCCCATTTGGCATATGCGTGGATTAATTTTTTTATTTCTTTCGTATTAAAATGGTATCAACAGGCGGCAAATACAATTGAATGTTCTCCTCAAGATTCTTTCGAAAGTGGGGACGAAATTCTTCCTCGCTGGTACAAAGAACAGTCTCCTCCACATCTTTTCTTTCTCCGTATGACACTACGTATTTCTCTCATTTTTATCACATTAAGACAAATGTTGAAATGTCAGCTGCGAATAAAAGAGACTAAAAGTGCATCGGAAGAGGAAGCAATTGCTTGCAAATCAACCACAAATTTCCAAACGAATTTATTTTCAAATATGTAATCTTGAAATGTAAAAAAAAAAAACCTGCTAGCAGCTGAAAATGTAAATTGAATAAATTTTAAAAGCATTTTTTTGACACCTCTACATTAATAAGGTTGCTGAATATGCACTCACTTCAATCGGGAATTTTCGTACAATTTTTCTTTATTACTCTTGTTTCATTTAAAAAGTAAAAAAAAAGGAAAATTAAAATGTCGTGTCATACGGACTTTAGGCTCTAGTTGACTGACTTTTCAACCACTTAAACTTGATGGTTGAGTTGAACTCGTTCATGGTCTTAAAATGTTGCTTATGAATTATATGGTTAGATTATCAAAAAAAATATACAAATGATATTTAAAAATGTTCTAGAAAAATTATTTATTCATTTTTCCGTACGAAAAACTTTTTCTGATCAACTTTTCAGTCAATTCCACAAAAAAAAAAACCGAATCATTCCACTGAAATATTTGATTTCTTTACTGTTCCATCTGTCAGGATTTTTTTTTTTTCTGATGGAATTCAATCAGTGGCGGTTGGTTTGTTGTAATTCTTTTCGTAGGGAAACATTTTTCTGACAGATTTTTCGCTATGACCGCCCAAAACTCAGTTTTATACTGTTCCAACTTTTTCGGTTCCATTTTACGTATGGCTATAACTGAGGCCTTAGCAATTGATTTAAATCGGTAGGTATGAATAAACCTGCTTTGCTAAATTAAGTTCAAAGTTTCGAAATTTGCCTTGCAGTTCCTGTCAAACCTGACCAGTAAATTTGAATTTTTGAATTTCCCTTGATATTCTAAGAACTTTTGTGGAAATTGAAATTAATAAAATTGAATTCAGAAATATGAATGCCAATTGCACCTGGAATATGATTTTTGTTTACCAATTATTAATGTTTTATTTCTGCTTCAGGTGTCGGTAATTCTATCAGATCATAAGCTTGTTGGACATATTTGTTGACACGCCCGGCAACTGGATAAAGAAGAACTCCGAGACGTTATTGAACTTTCAACGTAAAAGCCGAGATCTCATATATACCTACCTTAGAAATGATTCTTTTTAAACATTTTCATCTGAACGAAATACTAGCCAAATAGTCCACACTCATTGGAGATAATTGCTGTTTTTTTCATAGGTATTTTGTTGGTTCGCCTGCACAAACAGAACTTAACTTAGGTACCTATTTATAAAAAAATTACCGAAAATTCACAATGCTTGGATTGTTTTCTGTTAAAAAATTGCATATAAAAAAGGCCTGAGTCACGTTAATAGCAGACTTGAAATTTCGTAGCAATTACTACGTTTTATTCATACGGATCTGAGTAAAAGGTAAGTGGCGCCGCTTTTTGAACATGTCAGAAGTTAATTTTAGCTCCAATCCGTTTTTATTCATACGAAACTGCTTTGATTTTGACAATTGCTAAGTTTTATTTATCACTGTTTTTTTTTTTTTTTTTTTGTATTCGGAGAAGGATTGTCCTTCTATCAGTTGTATGTCCAGATTCTACGCTTTTTTAAAGCAAGCATTTTGGTCTGCCAACTGACTTCACAATCCTTCCATTTTCCAACGATCAATGAATTTACATATCCATTCATCTCTCTGCCTGTCAATACAGTCGACGAATTCCCTACACACATTTCAAACAACAAGTCACAAAACGTCCATTTGCAACAAATAAAATTCGCAATAAAATCGTCAACGTGTCCTAGATGGTAGACCTTCTTCCTAAACTAAATCAAATTAATATTGTCTACACTATCAGGCGACAATAAATTCCACTTGTAAATTTATTGCAAATTCCTCAGCATAAACTCTTTAAGATGCAAGTCTACAATCCCCCAATCCTATTGCAGGCGCACAACAAATCCGAATGCCTCTGCAGTTATATTCTCTTTACCTTATGCCGATTTCATAATAAATAACAATTCACAGAGATAGCTTATATACGTAGTCACCAACCAGTAGCTGTTGCAACTTTATTCAAACAATTTCTTAGAATTACCAATCAGCCATGAAAAACAAAACAACAAAAAGTATCTTTGCGGAGCCGCATATCGCAAGAGCCCCTCCAATTTATGCCCTCATATAATAATTCTAATCACGAAAAGGTTTCAAGCTGAAAGGACCACGCGCGTGGGGACGGTCGGCGGTCGGTGCCAGTGGAGGGTGTGTGACGACGACGACAAATAAGGAGACAAAATGTACAGGCACACCTTTCCTCGAGACAAAGGAAAATCGGGCGACCGATCCAAGGAATAATGGGGAAAATTCCATAACAAGACCTCATTCATCTGATTTCGCACTCTTTTGCCATATGAATGCACGAATGCGTGTTTGACTTGCAATAAAATAATCACCGGCCCATAAAGTGGTCAGAAAGATTGTCTTTTTGGTCAATTAGGAGAGAGAGAGAGAGGGAAACGATTACAGAATAACAACGTATCATCTTATCGGTATGGCAGTGGCAGCCGCAGCAATCTCTTGACGGACGAGTGTTGGTGTCTTTCACTGGTGTTTTTAACAAACGGAAACCAAAACCAGCTGAAAATAACGAAGAAGAGAGCGCGAAACAAAAAGTGGTAGTAAAACTTTCTTAGGTGTCTACGGCGGCGCGGCTGGCTTAACTTGTGCGAATGGAATGTCTCTTTAATAATATTTCGTTCGTCTATATTCTATAAGCTATAACAACCTTGATAGAGAGGCTCTGCGGGCCAGCAAGTGTTGTACGCAATTAATAAAAAGAAAAATACAGACAACCACCGGGCTTACGCCACTTCTTCTTGGACACAATGGTCAGGCAATACGATGATGATGATGACGGCGAACCACAATCTTGGCCATAGTGATGATCTTATAGTGCTGTCGTTTCCTTGTTAGTAAAGTTGGCGACTGAATGGTTGGCTGGCTGGATTGTGCGCAAATCTATGTGCGCTCGCGCTTGAGATACTTACTCCATTGGCCCACTTTTCTTTTTATAGGCTATACTCGACTGATGATGGTCTGAGCTCTGATGTCGCTGCTGGCTGGCTGCTACTATAGTGTGTGCCTTTTCCTGTGCCTGTGCCTGGGCCCAGAACTACGCTCCACTGCGCAGGTTGTATAAGTTAGTCACAATATAAATGAGAAACAACTTTTTCTATTAGTAAATAATTAAATCATCGACAGGATGATGGGGTTTGTTTTTTGTCTCTCCGAGAGATGACTTGACTTATTTTTACTAGAACAAACGACTATTTATGGGAAAAGTAGTCTAAGCAGTACATAGTAACACAGATAGCTGCTTCTAAGTAAAAATATCTCTATTTCTAGGTTATGGAAGGCTATTTATAAATGATTAACGCGACTGTATGGCTGTTTTGTAACAATGTGGTTAGGTTGAAAAAATCTCTGCAAAGCATCTCAGAGAGACCTTCTCCAATTTGCGCAATATTCATTGTACCTAGTCGTATTTTTTTTTTTTTTTACTTTAACAACTAAACTTCCCAAAAGACTTGCTTGCAAAAATATGCAAGTTTCAGGCTGACCAACATTCGAGAGTAGGTATACAACTATTGTAGGTACAAAGAAAGCTTTTCAATTCAGCTGCTTGTAGGTACGTCATTTCTTTTTAAAGTGGAAACAAAACATCATTTTCGGAAACTTCCCAAAAGACTTGCTTGCAAAAATATACAAGCAGCAGGCTGACCAACATTCGAGACTATAATTATTGTACTAAGAAGCTTCAATTCAGCTGTTTGTACGTCATTTCTTTAGAGAAAATAAAACATCATTTTCAGATGTTGTAATTTAAACAATGACCCCGGTTTTAATAAACATGTGCGCACAAGTTATTTAGACGTCAGATAGCACACAAAAATTTCTCGGAACTGCTGAATTACGAGTTGATAACTTTTACGCAGTGGTTATTAATACTCGGGTGATACTTTAAAACAATCAGTGCTACGTCGGGTATTCAGCAAAATAGGAAATATCTTAAAGTAGGTACCTACTTATCGCATTTTGTATTGTGACATTTATATTGCGCTAATGAAAGTGCTAATTGTCCAAGCAAATACAAAACATGTTTCTTATTACAACCACTAGGTGTACGACAGGCTAAAAATATTTTTAATTTGTCAATACACGTCATCTGAGAATTGGATTAATACTATTACAAATGAGTCTCACAAACCTCGTGACAATATTCGGTAATACCTACATTTTCAAGGGCAAAATTCCAACGATTTCGATTAATTCCCGTCACTTTGATGGTTGCAATTTTAAATATATTCGTTCATTGTGAAAACTTTTGGAAGGAGAATTTTGTTTTTCATTCGAATTGAGCGAAGTGAAGTCTATTCAAATTTAATTTTCAGAACTAAAAAATCCGAGTTTATAGCTGAGGAATATGTGAAGTCTACGACAATACCGGTTGTCATGTCGATGTCATTGATGTTGTACCAATAAAGCAGTAGTATTGTCTACAAAGAGTTTGGCTACTGGAGACGGCTGACGACGCCATTGTAAGAGGAGAAATTTTTAAATGAACTACAGAAAGTGTCAAGTGTCAAGCTGGGCTCTATTTCATAAAATTTAACAAGCTTCCATTTTAAAAAATTGTAGAACTTGACACTTATGTCTGACATATTTTCAGCTCCTAAAATACTGACAGGTCACAAAAGGTCTGTTCAATAAAGACAAACTAGAAAAAAAGTATGGGACAGAGCAGCGGAAGTTGGTAAGAACTGTCAGAATGTAAAAGCACAACTTTTCATTGCATTAGACAGAAGAGTTCCGATCTGCTGTTGTAATACCCAAAAGTTGTCTAGATTTTATTTGCACAAACTCATGTGGTATTCGTTTGGGCGCTCTCAGATCACTTTTTTTGCTCTCAGATCACTTTTTATGTTCGTTTGGTACAAAAAAAATCAATCTTTTTCAGATTTCAGATCACTTTTGCGAATCTAGATATTTTCTCAGATTTACCAACACAAGTGCGTTTGAGTTTGACAACTCGTGGAGGGCGTTTAGGTTTTCGTGAATTTGTTCTACTGCAAAGAAAGGCATTGCATGGGGTGAATCTATTTTTGTTAATTGGTTATGTATAGGAATATTTAAAAATCAATCGAGACGCAAATTTCTAATGTTTTAATTTAAAATTTAACCAGTGAATGGAAAACTGTTTGAAAAGTGTTGAAGGCTACACATATTCGAATCGCACGAATATTATCACACAAAAGAGCAAGTGACGTTTTTATGTTCGATTAGCCACACGAAATCTGAAATCTGAGAGTAAATCTGAAGAAGCCCAAACGAATACCACATCAGTTGAATGTTAATAAATTCCAAATAGGACTCTATGCAATAAAAACAACCATGAAATTAAATGTTAACTAATTCAAAGAGCAAACTGAATTTTCATCGAAATGCAGCTGATTTTGATTGCTTTACCTCGCAAATAGGAGCAAAACAAATTATAAAACAAGAAGTAGACTAGTTTCGGGTGGAATTTTTTTTCATGAAACGTAAAACCTGTATATGGATTTGTTTTCCTTTCTATTCAACCCAAAATCATTAAATATACCTAGTTTCATTTTAATACGTTAAAAAATATCTGTCATATGTATTTTTCTATTGTCAGAAGTAGACAAGTATATCGACATGTTAAAAGTGACATTTTATTGCTTCATTTTGACACATATCCACGTTTTAACAATAATTTTGATTTCTGCTAAAAGCTTTTTATTTCAATTTGTTAAGTACGCGAAATTTGCGTTTTTGTTTGCTTTTATTCGAACTACGAGTACATCGTTTTTTTTTTTTTTTGTACTAGATGGACAAGTTTCCATTTATTGCTGACCAGAATGGAGACCGTTGCCCTGTTTCGCGTAGGCTTTTAATATAGAACAAGAAGACATAAGGAAGTTTTGCTCATCATTCTAAATCTAGTTATCTTACGTCGACTAAATTGGTCTGGACTAGATGTAACCCGAACGCAAAAACTATATTGGACGGAAACGTCACTTTTCCTAGATCAGTACTTCCTTTTCAGTCAAGAATTTCTTGACTAGAATCGTCGGCTACCCCTCTATAAACGTCATATGAAACAGCTGTTCCTGTGACCGAACGAAGCCAATGAAAACTAAAATACATCAAGTCACCTATCAGACTTATTTTTTCGTTTTTAATTAGGATTTTCAGAATCTGCTCTCAGAATTCAAATTTTTCGTGCCCAATGGAACATAAAACGAGATTTGTCTTTCTTTGCATTTGTGGTGGTGCGTGTTCTTAAATTGTAATTTATTTTTATAAAAAACCATTCAATTTATGTTGATATTTAGGTATTGCATCGGCAAAATGTACATTTTTTTCTTTTTTTACAGACTTGTCGTATAAATACATAACTAATAACACATTCAAAATGTGCTGGTGTTAGTGTATGTACTATGTAGGTGTAAATCTTGCTCAGAAATCGAGATTCGCAAAATTGCTCTCACTCCGAAAAAAGATTTTTTTTTTTTTTGCGGCCAATTGAACTTGAAATCTGACAGCCAGCTGATTTTAAGAGCAGAGAAACTGCCCGGAATCTGAAAAAAAAGTGTTTTTTTCTGTCCCAATGGAAAACGACATAAATATCGCTCAGAAATCGAGAATCCCAAAATTGCTCTGATTCTGAAAAACTGTATTTTTTTTGCAGCCAATTGAACTTGAAATCTGACAGCCATCTGATTTCGAGGTCAGAAAAACTGCTCTGAATACTTTTCTGTCCCAATTACTAAACTAGATATCTACTTAAACATCCTCTATAATGATCTTTAAGCTTTTGACGCAAGTCAAGTAAAAAAAAGTCATATCCATTGTATTAATGTTGACAGCGTGAATCTTTCAGAACAAGCGACTACGGTTTTACACTTACTTTTACAAATGGAATTTTAGTTGCGGCTTATCACCACCAGATGATTATTTTTTTTAGAGGTACACAACTTTAAATAAATAAAAAACGAACACGTCGATCATGGTAATGAATGATAATACGTGGTGTTGACATTATTAAAAAGATAATTGCACGCAATTACTGTTTAAGCATACCTTCGGGCAATTTGGAGACTCCGTTGTATCGAAAACGGAGCAATAGTGTAGTTCGTGACAACGTCACTGTCAAATAAGAAGAAGAAAAAACCAAGTGACAGCTTGGAAAACTTGTAGGAAAACAAAACTGATTTTATATGGCTGTAGCATAATTATGTTCAAGAGAAGTTTAAAATAAAGTGCTAAAAACAGCGTAAACAGAGTTTATTGGAAAATGATGTTTATCAAATTTATTAGGTAAAAAGCGTGAAGTTGAAGTAATGGGAATTTTGCGCTTTTAATGTATAAATAAGACACCATTTTGCCCATTAAAATCTGACTTTGTTATCATGTCAGTTTTTTTTTTTGTTGACATTTGAACGAGAAACATAGTTAAGGTTAAAAATGATTATTAGTAAGACCCTCTATTTTTTCAACAAGCTCTTCGAACAGCTTGTATCGCGTATCATGGTGAAAATGTGCACAAATCAGCGACAGCTGTCATCTGTCAAATTCGTTATCGATGAGCAAGGTGTTGCCAATTCGATAAACCTTTTAAATGAACTACCTGCAAACCAACAATGTGATGAAAATTTGCTAAGACAGTGTTGATCGATCGATAGGTAATTAAACATTTTTTTTGTCTCTGTAATCTAAAGCTAGGGTTTCTTGAATAAGTCAAGTAGAAAAGTAGAATATAAGACTGTAACAGATTAACCAAATTCAAATTGTAAATATTTGTATGCATTTCTGGTGAAAAACAATTCATAAAAAACTATGCATTTTTTCTAAAAATTATTCCTCAATGCCTCAAGCATCGGAATTATAAAAGGCATAATTCTGCCTCAGTTGGCATCACTGGGTGCAACTGTCGCCCTGTGACTCACATCAATCACGCCAATCTTAATCGCGACAAAACAACCCAATTAAAATCAGATTATGGCAATATGCCCAGATTGGCAGTCGAAAAAGATAGATTTGGCCGTAAGCCCTGGCAGCTAGTGCTTTAAAAAAAGTTGTTAATTCTGTTATCTATTATAATTAATAAATTATAATAATAATAATACACATGTGACAAGTCTAGTGATTGTAAAGCAAACTGTTCACAAACTTCACAAACTTCATCCAATTCATTGTCATTGCCATTGTGGAATAAACACCCCATAAAAACGGATTACCCACTATCAAATCAAATCAAGTGCAAATACCCCTTTCCCCCCTATAGTACTCCTTATCACAGCTCTGACGTCTGAAATGTCATATCAAATAGTTCAAAAATTCATTTTAATTCAAAATATTATATACCTAACAATAGTCAAAGCGGATCTATCTTCCCCGTCTTATCTGTGTTTTTTCTTCTTAAAGCCCACCTCCCAACACCACCGCTCCAGGCAGCTTAAATATTTGCACCACCGGGGTTATCATTGACAAAAAAAAATACAAAAAAAATTCTAAAAATTAACTTATTTTAATAAACATCATCACAAGCTCATAATAAAGAGTGGCGCAAACATTCAATCAAAAAGCGCCAAGTCTATTTTGATGATAAGGCAGATTTTTTAAAAATAAAACAATTATTTTCACAAGAGTATCTTTCATATATCTGATTGGCACATACCTCGGTCTTTGGAAAGTACATTTTGTGGTAATCCATTTTCAGTTTTTGTTTCTGTTGTGGTAAGTTTTCAACTTCCACGTTTTGTCGTCTGCCAAGCGGCTCTTCTCCGAAGAGGTGTTGCTCTTTTCCCTGGTCTATGGTCTTCGTCTTCCACCACTCTTTTTGCTGCTTTTCTTAAACTCACATACACACTACAGCTGTATCTAGATACTTGCTGGTTTTGCTGTCGAAAATCGTTGTCCGTTTTTGGTGGTGAAATATTGGGTGCTTTTTGAGATTTACCAGATTTACCATTTGAGACTCAAGTGCTGATACATTTGCATTGTTGATGATAACACTGGTGCTTTTCGCTAACACTCTGTCTGCATGAGATTATTAAGATTTGATTCATGTCATGGGTATTTGCATTTGGATTTGGTCAATGGTTGTTTTGCACTCGATATTAGCACTTGGGTTGAATAAATAAATAAATTAGACGTTTACAAGTCACTCCAGAGAACGTAGTTCATTTCGCTGCTCGATACAGTGATTGAGATGCGAATCTTTTGATTGAAATTTGTTCACATTGATAAGACAATTGCCGCCGTTGCTTTTGTGTGTGTTTCGATTTTGCATTTCTATTTGGGTAGGTTTTTTTTTTCTGATATATGTTTTTTTAATTGAGAAAGCAGTAATAAATAAATAAAATAAATAAAAATTTCGAAAAATTCTCCACTACACGAGACGGAGAAGCTCGTCCGATCACTTCAGCTTTTTACTCGGCATTGAGTGGTTGCAGATTGTTGGCCGATCGTAGGAGCTACCAGTGCCGCTAATGATCGTTTGGGGAACGCTTTGGAGAACTGGTTGATGGCAGAGTAGTGGTGGTGGTGCTCGTGGTGATAGGCTACGTATCTGAACAGAGGCACGTATATTGACTTTTAGACTTGGGAGACAACAACTATCTCTTTTGGATTTGCGGCGATGTTTGTGCGAAATATTTTTGTGACGCGCGCTGCCCCGCGTATATGTAATGATTTTGAGTTTTGTATGAAGAAAATCATGTGCGTATCGGAAATATTTGCGTAAGATATCGTTTGAATTGAGTTTTCGATCGGACGTTATTATTGTTTTGATTGATTTTGTATTTTTTGGCTCGAGAGAGCTGAATGTAAACAAAAGGTGGCTTACATGGTATCATCATAAGTGAACTAGATGGGGTTTGGATAGATAGAACAATGGATAGGACTTTGTGCTTATGGGTGGTTACTCCAGCGGTAGGACAATATTTGTGATAGAACATTAATGTTGTGCTAAATTTGGTAATTGTTGGTTAGCTGCCTGTTCGAACCGCTGACACAGAGGGGAGACTGCTGAATAACTAGTTCAATTTTAGATATACTTTAGAGCACTAAGGTTAACTATTTTACTCAGATAGAAGTGCTCTCGTCTATACGCATCACAAGAACAAACTAGAATGCACAACTGACTCCTTTTTTTGGATTTAAAATCAGTCCATTATCTGCAGACTATTTTGCAATGAATGACAAGTCCGAATTAAATCTGGCCACTAGGTCTTCCACTAACCCAAACGGTCGAGATAGGTATATCTGCGCATCATTAGCACACAAATGTACAGATGTATTCCGACACACTTGTGGTAGATCATTAATAAAAAGACAAACAAGGATTGGACCCAAAACTAAACCTTGAGGGACTCCAGAGAGTATATTTTTAGGTTGGAAGTATTTTAGATTAGCATAACTACCCTTTGAACACGATTAGTAAGATAGTTCATAATCAGACACAGAGAGGAATCACTCAAACCAAAGTACAGTTTTCATTTTGTGCAAAGAACCTCATGAATGACCATATCGAAGTCTTTCGAGAAGTCCAATAAGCAAAACAGTGAAAGATATTCCTTATCATATTGTATTCGAATTGAATCGTAGAGGTTCACATCGAATCGTAGCGAATAGATAAGTAATCAAGTAGGAGGCGTTATTTTTAGTGATTTATATTTCGAACTGCCATCACTTTTAAAGTTACTTTTCATCTACAGCCAATTTGACAGCTGACAACTGTTTTAGTTTGATTTTTCATGACCACAATTACATTTGTCATCACGTTAAGTGTATAGACTTACGGAACATGGCTTTAGCTGCTCGAAAAACTGTAAAATTAAACTTCCTAATGGCATCAACTTATTAAGACAATACCATAAAGGTCTTAACCTCTAAAAACAACACAAAATGCGGACATTTTTCAAGTTTTTCCTATACCAAATTGCTTTCTAATAATTTATTTATTTGCAATTCATAAGCAACAAATTAATAATTTCTTAATCAGCATACTACAATATATCGACTGACTTATATGAATTTCACTTATTTAATATAATTTGCTAATGCACTGGTCGATCTAACTTCACCACAATGGATAGCGATCGCTGTGTAATGTCCCATGTCTTATGCATTTCAATGACAGATATGAGTTGGGGTGGTACCTACTTACTTCTAAATAAATTTCCTAGACATGGTGATAAATTCTTATTCATTATCGTATGTCACACCAGCGCTTCTGGTCATAATCAAACAATTTTTATGAATTTATCAGTTCGGGCGAACTTTTATTTTCAGTCAGCTATAGAGGGTGTGGGATAAGTGTTTGCTTTCTCCGATTTGTTCAGAATGTGAATGAAACCCATAACATTATGAAAATTATGAAACCACTTATTTTTAGGTCCTATTTACTATTGATTTTCTTTAATGTAATCGGTAATGCATTTTTGTAACGAAGTGGTTATTGGAACTTACTTGGGCCTGTCTATAAATGAACTTCGACTGTCGTTCGAGACTCGGGTGAGTTAAAATGATATTCGTACCAAAAAAATCTAACGTGTATTACTTTAACGAAGCGGTTATTCGAACGTACTTGGGCCTGTCTATAAATGAACTTCGACTGTCGTTCGAGACTCGAGTGTATTAAAATGATATTAACACCAAAAAAATCGAGCGTTTTCCATTGGTAAATCTGGATTTTGATCTGAAATTTGATCCTTTTCGTTACCAATGGAACACGACATCAGATTGATTTTTATTTTTCCATTGTATGGTATAATTTCATGTCCGTGAAGTTAGTATCGGTGTAGCTGTCAAATTTCAAAACACACACGTTTGTTTTTGCTGGCGCAACAAGCTAAATATTAATATATATCAAAACGTAAGCCACTCTTATTTCTCACAACCAAAATAATAAAATCAAAACAAAAACCACTCTTGTCAATCTGACTGTCTGATTGGCTGTCAATTGTATTGGTGTTAGTGCAAGGAGGGGTAAATCTGCCGAAAAATTCAGATTTGCAAAATTGATCTGAGATCAACAAAAAAAAATCAATTTTTTTGACCAATGGAAGACAACAACTGTCTAAATCGGTCTTTTGACAGTTTTAGATCAAAAACGTAGCCAGACAAACTAGCCGATAAGGAAGCGCGCCTTCAACTCGATTTTCTAAATCACCCACTCAGTCCTGAACCATTCTCCCTTCCTTCGACGATATGTTGGAGGATGATAGGTGAGGGGTAGACTTTTTACCTATATGACATTTTAATGAACGGTTTCCGATTTTGACATATAAATCGTTACACGACGGTTCCTCAAATTTCTGATCTTTAAACAAATAAATACAGACTCACCTAATACATTTAGAGGAAACAGTGAGAACGCAAGAAACTGCACGCACTTCTAAAAATTCCTCAAATGACATATACAGCTGTAATGTTCTCTAACAATCCAACGGCAACGCCTGTCATATAGGTACTTTTCATAAGTTTATTTCCAAGTCGATGGTTTCCAACCAAATGGAACGGATTGCTTCACCAAATTCTGTTGATTCTCATCATTGCAATAAACAGACTGTTTGGCAGCATTCCGCCAGCTTATCAAATCCGTTGGTCAGTTACTAAAGCCATGCTTTGAATTCAGAGACTACCAATTACCATGGTAAACCGCTACCAATATCGAGGCTTTGTATAATTAAAATTAAAATGTATATGACAAATCACAGTGTCTTGAAATATAATGAGAACCTGGAAGAGTTATTTGTTTATCTAACTTGGGTCACGTTAAAGAACCGGATCAAGTGCAGACCACGACCACGACCACGCCATGAATTCATGAATTATTTAGCACTTCTCACAGCAGCATCGCTACACCCTACACTGACCAACATAGGTAAACCTCTCCAATCTCTATCGCCACTATTATGCTTTGTCGTCAAGAAAGACTGATTTTTCAAAGTGCGCATTTCAAGATATAATAATTTATTTACAGATCTCAGTGCCATAATAACTCATATCATCAGTATGCAAACTAGATACGGTATTGGAGGCATGTTTACATTTTACCCGCACCTGAAGGCCATCCCCTATCGGCATGGACATCAGGCGGGTTCTCCTTCCTCGACACACATGCACATGCACAAGCACAAGAATCAAGAATACAAAAGGTGATTTTAAAAAATAAAAACAACTGCACACTGCGTACATATAGATTTAAATCAGATCGCGACATTAGTCCAGCATAGATGCAAATTAATTCTAATTGAACAGAGGCAACGCCGCCACGATCTAGATCTCCAGAAGAAAAAAATATAAAGTCGCCACCGTCACCATGCCCGCCCCCACCTGTCGATAAAAGACAAAGTGTTGAACGCGATTGTTGATTTGTTGCTTGGATTCCATTCGCGCTCTCGAGCTTAATAAATATTAATTATTAATATTAAAAACAAATTCAAATGCAATGGCAAAGTGGATGCATTATGCACCTAATACTCGTATGCACTTCGTCCCATATTCTAGAGCCGATCGATATGGAGATGTCGGCGGCGGTGCTAGATCATGACCGCTGCATGTAAGTGTGAACTGACATTTCTGGACTTGGATGCGAACTTGTTTTCTAAAGTGGTCTCTCGACTTTGGTCAACTATATACGAATGAAATGCTTTGACACACCACACACAGCAAATCGCCGATGACGGATTATGGGAAATTCCAGTTGTGTGGAGGAGTGGATTTGCCCAAGGATGTTAAAAGTTCTATGGAGCTTAGTCCGGGCATTTTTTGACAGCTCGTAATGATCGTTTGTTGTGTTTGCCATCGGAATTTTAATTTATTATTTTTACGATCTGTTAATAAAATAGATGTAAAAAATGTATTTATATCGATAAATTGCTATTTGTATCGCTGAATTAAGTGACGGTAATTACCAAGCAATGTATCCGGTCCAGTTGTCCGTAGTTTTTTCGTGTCATTGATTGGGTTTTCAGAATTATGCTCTTGGAATTGTGTTGTCATGTCGCTTGATGATGAGACGGTGGCATCAATTCAACTGGCACTGGTTACTCAATTAATTGGGAGTTTTTCAGAACTCCAAATGGACATGGTTGTGTTTGGTTCAATATCGTAGCTAAAGTGTGTTTTGAATGCAGTTCTACTTGACATCGTCACTTCAATACACACTAGTCAACGGTACGTAGAATGCCATTCGCCCTTGTAAATATTGAGATGGGAAAACCGTGTGTTTTAGATAAACAGGATAGTTTTAAATAAAATGTAATCGAAACATTAGTCTGTCCTTGGAACTGATGACCGCGGACTGTAATTTGACAATTCCCAAGGTGAAATACATTAAATTATGGAGACGTTCAATTAAATAATGAGAACTTTTTAATTTTTATGTTCGTTTGGTACAGAAAGAGCAATTTTCTTCAGATTTCAGAGAACTTTTGTGAATCTAGATTTTTTCTCAGACTTACCAATACCTACAATTGCGTTTGAATTTGACAACTGGTGGAGTTTGTTTACGTTTTCATGAAGTTTTTCTACTGCAAAGAAAGGCATTTCATCGGGTGGATCTAATTTTGTAAATAATTTATGTATAAATATCTAGAAATCAATCGGGACGCATATTTCGAATGTTTTAATAAAAACATGGAATGGAAAACGCTTTGAAAAGTGTTGAAGGCTACACATATTCGAATCGCACGAATATCAACACAAAAAAGAGCAAGTGACGTTTTTATGTTCGATTAGGCACACGAAATCTGAGAGCGAATCTGAAGCAGGTAGCCCAATCGAAGACCACATTAGTCTCAAAGCAAAATTGTCCGTCTTTAATTCAGTGATTCACTTAACAAGCATTTAACTTTAAACTATGGTCATGCGATTTGGTCCAGGTGTTTATTTTATCTATCTGCCAGTTAAATACGTCGCCGCACCAGCCACGACTTATTCTATGGGTTGCGACATTCGGCCATAGCGAGGTATCCGTCGGAACGGAAAATTTTCCGATTTTATACGATTCGGAGGATTTTTCCTGTGAGGTATTCACCCCTATCGAGATCCGTTCGGAACGGAATTTTCTCCGATCTGTACGAAATTGGAGAAATTCCATTCGAGATATCCCTTCCGATACAGCTCTCGGAAAAATTTCTCCGATGGCATTTAGCGCATTTTGTCGCATTGCGTGGAACCGCGTTGTAACGCTTTTTTTTACTTTTGAATGGCACATTTTTTCCAAAGCTCTCCGACATCTAATTGCTGCGGAATATTTTAATTTTAAATGAACGCGTTTATATGCTTCAGTTATTTTGTTCCAAAACGGATACTTTGAACGCAATTTGAGTTCCGATCGGATTTGACTTTCGTATCGGAATTTTTTCCGAACAGAAACCTCGATAGGGGTGATTATTCGGAACAACTGTTCGGAGAATTGTTCCGACATTTTGTAACGCATATCTGTGCGATGAAGTGCAATTTTTTGTTAAATTTTTGACAGCTGGGTTCCGATATCTTCCGAGAGAAATTAGTTGCGGAACTTGTTTACGAATTGGAGTGCGCCATCGCAATTGTTTATTTCTTTTCCGAAGTCGGACACCTCGAATGCAATTTGAGCCTCCGAAGGAGTATCTATGCGTTGCGGATAATTTTCCGTTCCAACGGTTAACTCGCTAGGGCCGCTTAATTCTAAACTCTGTTGATTCCCAGCTCTCAATTGCTTGAAATGTAAAACCGAAACACAAAAAAAAAAAAAATTGTTAGGTGTGATGGACGCTTTAAAATTGTTTTAAGTCGGACTTTGTGAGCCAGGATTGTTGTTGCAATTGGGCAAATAGTAGGACATTAGGGTGTAAAAAATACTACCTTCTATTCCTAATTGGAGGTGGTCCATTTCCCATTCAAATTTAAGCGGAACTAGCACCAAATTGAAAGAAATGTTAGCATTTTTTTTTTATTTCATTTATATTTTATTTCAATAACTTAAAATATTTATAAAAAATAATAATAGAATTTCATATAATGTTCTTAACACTAGATATGTGGTACAACAATTGTTTTATTTCTATGCGTGCTTATTGACAAAACAAAAAGCAACAAACAGTTTAGAACGCGAAAACTTCTTCTTTTTTCTTGAAACATTTAAATCAAGTTTTAAACTTCAAAGTGTGTGTTTTCTTTTTTAATGATTGGTTTTTATGTATTTTATTTATTTATACGTTTAGTTATATATCTTTGTCGCTTTAGCGCACAGCCATTAGTTTTTTAATTTTTATTAAAAACGATTTTATTATTCCTTCTTTACAATGACAGTTACACATACTTTATTCCCCCCTTATTTAGAACAGTACTATGTATTTTCTGTTTCATAAATAGGTACAAAATTCCATTTGTTTTACAAACCAATAAGCTCGTAGTTTTGTGTAATTTTCTTGCAAGGAATGTCATATGAGTTATCTGTTATGTCATGAAGAAAATACAAAAAAAAAGTGTCTTCTGCAAAGAGAGAGCTTATTTATTATATACAATTTATAATAATATTTACAAAAAAATAAAAGAAATACTCTGCAATCATTTAAAGCGTTTTCATTATTATATTTTGTTTCCGTTTTAGAGCTCTTTCAAAGAGCTTAGACTCAGATTAATGCACATGTTATTCGTTTAAATACTTTGTTCGTTTATCGTTCGGTTATGGATTTCTTATTCTTCTTTAATACATTTCTTTTATAATAATCGCCAAAATCACACTTATAACACAAAGAGAACTTAAACTAATAGCTATACAAAAAAAAAACTACCTATACATATTTGTAATGATTAGATTAGATCACGGTTGACGTAGATATATTTCTTTTTCTAACAAGGTTCTTTCTACCTCTTAAACGATATTTATTGTCATATCTTGAGAGGTAGGTGGCAACTGAGTTTGATTAAAACTTCTACTCCGATGAACAGTCTTTCGTGAAGCTTCTCGTGCAGCTTCCATCTCTAGATGATGATCGACTTCCGGATCACTGAATACGTTTGCATCGTGTTCATCCATGTCATAGGTTGAATGTTCAGGGGAGTGTAGTTCGCTTTCTCTGCTGATTGTTGTTTCAGAATTATTATTATTGTTCAGGTGTTCCAAATTATTATTGTTTGTTTCGTAGATTTCTTGTAGCTGTTGTACCTCGCTGGGAGTTTTGTCGATGAAAAAATCTAAAACAACAGAATTTAGATGAAATTCACTTACTTACAGTTGGGTATATTGCAGACTACGGTATTGGCGACCATGAGATGGAAAATGGAAAATGGAAAATGAAAAATTTTGAAACAAACAAACACAGAAATGAGTGATAAAATTAAAACCCACTACCAAGAGGCATGCAATTTAATATCTACAGAATAGTTTTCGAAATGTTTTTTTTTACCTTTTTCAAAAGATTTATATTTTTATTTTATTTCTAAATAAAAAAAATTGTGTAAAAATGGATTCTTTTTATAACTGAACGCTTTTTTTTAGAAAATATCTGTTCGACATTCGGGTGGTGTTGGAATAACTTGTACTGGAAAAATTTAGAACGAAAAACCAATTAAAAAAAATGCACACATAATAGATAAGAATGAAAGGAGTAGAATATAAATTTAATAAATAAAAACTCTTTGGTCAGTTGCTAGATTACAATAAAGATCCGAAAATATACGCCTCTGATGATTCGGTCTACTTTTAAGTTCTTTTTGCATGTACGTAACTAATTTTTGAGAGAGAGCAAGCAGGCGCATGACGTGTTGATAATTGCAACACAAGTCATTTGCATTTACACTTGCTTAAAAATGTGCAAAAAATATCTACGTCGGAATATAAGTTTCTGTAATTTCTTAGCTGCTTCTGAGGTATTTTAAAATCTGAGGAATTCCTTATTTTGAAGGGAAGGCTTGCAACAGACGACATCCATCGACCATTGACAGAATTCAACAATTTTTTGTCACCGTTGGTACTTCTTAAGGACTATTCACATGAGAGCGAATTGCGAACTGTGAACACGCGAATATTCGTAGTTTCTGACACTTCATTCACATGAAAACTTTTTTTGATCGCAGATATCCGCGTATCAGTTTCATTTTTAAACGTTAAGTTGGAACGAATTTTTCATTCGTGGGTTTGTGGATCGCGACTGTTTTGTGTGGATTGTGAATAAAGTGTGACAGTTCGCGGCAAGAATTTTCAATTCGCGGGAAAATTGTTTTAATTGTTAATTTAACTGTTTAAATCAATTGAGAGTAATGTTTTTTTAGACTAGATGTTAGATTAATTAAATATAATGGTTTTGTGATAGAACAAATACAAATTTTCAATTCATAAATGCAGTAAATTTGATTTGTTCGCAATTCGCCTATTCGCAGTTCGATCTCATGTGAATGGTCCCTAAGTTCACACTATTGCAAGTTGCGAATCTCGAAAAATGTTTCTTCTACAGGGTGGCTGATGAAAGCCGCTACCAAAAAAAAAAACTTTAATAACTTTTTTTCTATTTAATGAATCTGGTTAATTTTTTCTTTTTTATTTTGCAGATTTAGATTTAACAAAAATGGATAACTGGGACACTGAAACAAGAATTTCTATTGTTCGACGCTATCACGCACTGGAGTCCGTAGTTTCGGTTTAAAGAGAGTATAGGCGCACGTTCGGCGGCAATCCTCCGAGCAGATGGACCATAATGAGACTTGTTAACAACTTTGCCGAGCATGGGACAGTCGAAAGAAGAACTTGCCATCGAAATCCTTCAGCTCGGACGGAGGAAACAATCGCTGCCATACAAAACAATCCAAGAGTTTCGACAAGAAGGTTATCTGCTCAAATGGGTATAAGCAGACAGTCATTTTAGTCAATTATGCACAATGATTTGGACTTATTCCCATATAAAATTCAAATGGCCAACAAACTGAACGCAGCAGACTTGACGATTCGCTTGGAATTTAGCCAGAAGATGCTTCAAATGGTGGAAGAGGACGGAAACATGTTGAGCCGGCTTTTTTTTATGTCTGACGAGGCCCATTTCGATTTAAACGGCAACATAAACAAACAAAATTGTCGAATATGGAGTGCTTCCAACCCACAGATACTCCATGAGATGGAATTGCATCCACTTCGTGTCACAGTGTGGTGTGCAGTTTCATCACGCTGCATTCTCGGGCCCTACTTCTTCAAAGAAAACGGTCATACAGTTACGGTTACTGGAGACAGTTACTTGAGCATGTTGAGAGAGTTTTTCTATCCAGAATTACGCTGAATGAGAATTTCTTTCAACTCTGTGTGGTTTCAGAAAGAAACATAGCCCGGCCAGTTATGACAGAATTGCGACGAAAATTTCCCAATAAGCTGATATCCAGAAACTCAAAATTTTGTTGGGCCCCAAGGACGGCTGACCTTGCTGCACCTGACTTTTTCTTGTGGGGTTATTGCAAACAGGAATTCTACAAAGCAAAACCAACAAATTTGAATGAACTAAGGCAATCCATTCGAGAAACAATTGCGGCTATTCCTGTCTCAACTCTCCAAGCAGTAATGAACAACTTTTTGGTAAGATGCCGCACATGCATCAACGAGCAGGGGCGGCATTTAAATTCCATTATTTTTAAAACTAATTAAGCTATATTTAATAAAATTGGATGAGCTTTAACATGAATAAAAGAAAAATGAATTCCATACACTGAAAAAAAAGTTATTTGAGTTTCTTAATGTAGCAATAATCATCAGCCACCCTGTAGTTTCGAGTGAGTTTTAAAGGTAGCTAGCCCTTGTCTTGTGACCTCCAATTTGAAATTGTTTTTTAAATGCAGTAAAGTTAAGAGCCGATGGTTGTCACACTGAATCGGTGTTTTCATAATGTCTAATGACTCGATGAAGGTGAACAAAAAGCAAACACAGGTCATTTAAATTTGAAATCATTTATGAAGCGACTTTCGCATGAACTAACAAAGCAGATGAGTTTTTTTTCTTGTAAATATGATAAATTAAATACAAATGATGACACATCCTCTGATAAAATTCAAATTTTACAGAGTAATTCAAGCAAACTTTCTTTATGCAAACTTCGTTGACCCAAAGTATATTATAAATAATGAGAAAATCGAAGAAATCGAAAAGAAAAACGCATTTACCTGATTCGATTCCATTCCATTCACTCTCCACCGCGTAATGTTGATGTTGATGTGGATTGGGATGATCTTCTACGGAGCCTTCGAAAATATTCAAATCGGTTGCCAAACTGTCATCTTCGGTCATATCGAAGATTTCTGTCACTTTGACCTAAAATACAAATTAAAATTGTCTAAGCAAATAATACAACAAACAATATGATACAACAAATGAAAATCATTGCGTACATTTCCACATTTGTCTTCAATGGTGGGCAGCACAAATAAAAAAGATATAGTAAGAGAATTTAAACAAAACTTATAGCAAAAAAACTGTAAAAACAGCTACAAAACTCCAAGAATCGATAGAATCATAAGCTTCAAGCTTGAGTAAGCGAAAAAGGACACGCGAACAACCGCATTGCGTTATACGTTATACGCTGGGGGAAGGAGCTTTAGAAAATCAAACACGCATGAACAGAGTCGAATGGACAGTTCGGCTTTAACCAAAAAGACACACCCTCTCGGGAATAAATATATCAACAGCTCCCAACTTCAAACTCACCTTATTTGTTTGGTCATCTGTATAGTAGTACGCATATAATGCATCATTATGTGTTGTCACCTTAAGAACATGTTCGTAATTGTCCACATCTGCTTCGAGAGATGGAGCTCCGCTAAAGAAAAAATATAATTTAGTACAAAAAACCCCTACACGCAATTAATAAACTTACAATTCGTCAACTAAAATCGACACTCTTGGTCCGTACAGTCTCTTTGAATGTAATAGTCCAGTTGTGTCAAAATGAGGAGGATCACAGAGCTGCAAATGTTTATTTTTTTTTTTATTTTCTCCCTTTTAAGGAATTTCTTTAAGAACTTACAGTAAATTTATTAAACACACGCACTTGAACCGCATTGTTCAATTGAGAGATCATTTCTTCAATTATTGCTCGCATTTGTTGCGTCAGTTTTGGAGTAATTGTTGTAATTCTGCAAAAAAGAAATTCCCAAAATGATTTTTTTTTTTTTCTTAAATTTTGGTTAATAAATCAACAGTGTTGCCAAATAGCGAAGAGATAAACATTTGCAGCGACGTTTTGGGGCGGGATTTTTGAGGCAGGATCAAGTCGAAAGAAACTCGTTAAATTTGTTTGTATTTATTTATTTCGAACGAAACTAATCTGAGGTTGACATAAATATATTTTTGTTTAAGTAGAAAAGTAATTGAATTCAGACCATTGTTGCACACATTTAAGAATGATAAATTGACTAAAGGCTGAACTGTAATAGAAGAAATTTTCGTTGGACCACAGTGCGAATACAAGGGAGTTGTATTGGTTTCGTTCAGTTTTCAATAGATTAAAGAAAACTGAACATAAGCTTTCGTTTACTTTCGACTGTTATAGTTCTGCCTAAACCGAACAAATAAATATAGAGATAATTTGGAAACATATCTAACTAATAAATAAATATAAATACACTACCCTTTACGATGAAACTTGTATGGAATGTTGGGCGTTCAAAAGAACTTTGCTTACAGTTTTTAGAAGGCAAGACAACTTCAACAATGTGTAAACAACTTCGTTGCAAATAAATTAAACTATTACTTGAAAATTACAAATTTACAACTAGGCGCTTGCAAATGTTTTCCCAAATGGCAACGGAATCTGCTTGGTAGTTCTAAAAGTAAAAAAAAAGAAACGTGCGTGGCAGTGTTTTCAGTAATTCAACATTTGGCGAAGAAAGAGAGTTTAAAGTCATCACTATTGGAGTGGGAAAAAGAGTTAGAGATACTAATTTTGTATGTGGGTATATAAATAAGTAAGATCACTAAATAAAATATTCGGTTCGTGAGTGGAAGGGTTTGCATGTGGCAAACACAAACTTTGAGATGTACTAAAATTGAAGAAACTTAAGTGCAATTTGAAAATCATTATACTCACTTTGAGACGGTTGCCAAGAAGAAATCCACTGGCACGGTAGCTGGCAACGATAAAAGCTTGATTCCACGATGTTTGAATATCCAATTGGCAAGCCCTTTGTTCGCCTGTTCAATGTAGTCCTGTATAACATCCAATACTGTCTGTGGCATATTAGCACGCAAGGCATCCTAAAAAAAAAACGATCGCCAGTTGCATTTCACTTCTCAAATAAACAAAAACTTCTGTCAACTTACCTTACGATGTTTCTTACACTCCCTGCACTCTGGGTCAAAGTCCTGTGGCTGTGCCACAGTCTCTGACACCACAAACGTCGATTGCACTGCAACACAACGAGTGCAATTGATTAGATTGTTTCTGTGTAGAAACTGCAAGGCATCATCGAACCCTTGTTGGCAGAATTTCGATAAAAACTCCGGCCTCGGCGGAAAGAGAATTCTCACAAAACGATTGATATTCTGGCGAGATATCTCAATACTTGTGTTGGCCCAGTTCAAATGGAACAACTGAGAGCTCTGATCTCGTGGACAAATGTCACTTTCCCCACAAAACGGACTGACTGTAATGGTATTCTCATCAAGAATAGGTAGATTGTCAGAGAATGCGCCGTCCATGTAGCGTACACCTTGGAATTTCGGTGGTAAAATGCCCGAGAAACCAGGAATGAAACATGCACACAGCAGTGCTTGTAGGACATCATCGCGACTTTTGAATTCGGAGACGATTACGTTTTTGCCATCGTAAACTCGAGTTAGAGAGATGTGTAGCCGGCCACTGACTCTCTTGTGGGCGTCTTCGGGCAAATGTTTCTGTAGTCCTTCCAGTAGGCATGTCTGAATGTTGAACGATGGACTGAAGGGTCCCAGGGAGTAGCGGCGAGCTTCGTTCACCACGCGAAAGAAGTCTGAAGTCATGCTGCCTGAAATGATAACAAAAATATTGTACATCAACAATAAGCTCCTAAGTGTATGCAATAGAGTTTAGTTTTATTTCATTATTGTTTTTTGTTTTATTCAATCAAATGAGTACATCTACTGTTCTCGCGAAATTACATAATAGAAAGATATACTTAAAAACAACCACCAAAGCCTATTAACAGAATTAATTTGTTCCTAAATGAATCCCTACCAAGATGAAAATCGAAGTTTGTAAGACTCCCACAGCTATGCAAGGAATATATAAAAAAAAAAAAAAAATTGTAGTAGATTTCACATTTCCATTCGCAATCATTTTCGCCGAGTTTTAAAGTAACACGACTCAATGGTCGAGATAAACATCAAACTCGTACGATCGCTCTGATGTTTGTAGCTGAAAAGGTACACCAAATGTCGCCCCTTTGCGAGCAATAATATTTTACAATTATACAACTTTTGTTTCAATGAATTCTGCGACCTTTGCTAAACTGATAACGGAGCACCGCGCTTATCTCTGCTGCTGCAATGGGTGCGCACGGAAAAAAATTAGCACAAGGGGTGGCAATTGAATACACGCACACGCAAAAGGGGCCCTCATACTTCGCACAGCCGATAATGACTTGTCTTGTTGTTTGGATGACATTTTTTGACAGATTAATGGAAAATACAAATTTAAAACGTATTTAGCAACTTCCCTATTGAAATAAACTCCTGCGTCAAAGCTACGCGCGAACATGCAATCTTTTTGTTTTTGTTTTTTATAGTTTGCTAAAAAAAAAACTGACAGATAAGGCGCACATGTCATATCAGTCAATAAAACGATTGCATAAAAGTCAGGTGGTGCTGGGAACGGGAGGAAAGTGGGAGGAAAGTAATTCCAATGTATAAGAAGTAGGTATACTTTTAATTTGTTTACGGAAATGATTGTTGGCCGAATATGTATTGCGAAAACTGTGTACATAAAATACATACAAGAGATATCTGAATGAATTGGAAATACTATCTAAGTAGTGTGTGAAAGTGGCAGTTGACTTGGTAAATATTTTGTTAATAAACTTGAAAGATAAGGTATACACGCGCTTACTGGGGGTTCTGATTTAAAGATCGCAAAACAGTTGCGTGAATTCGCATTATTGTTAATAAATCGATATTATGATTATGGGCAAGAATAAATCAATAAGTTTGTGGAAATCATTTTCAGGTGTCTTGATGCCAGGTTATGGGTTTTTGGGGTTATTCTGTGGGTTTTGTTTGACGCAGTAAAGTAAAGTGACATTTAGTGAAACGAAAATGAACATAGAAAGCGGAACAACCTACAATTTGCCAAATTTGGCAATTGTGAATATGGATAAGTTAGAAATTAGCTGACATTTGACAGATAATTCTATTTCGTTGCTAGCGGACTTAATTCCCAGGTGTCAGTGTCTCACTGAACAGCAAATGAGCGAATTGACTGATAACTTGAAGTAGAGCAGCAGCGAGTGCAAAAATGACTTTTGTCCAACAGACTAAAGCCAACTTTACACGATAATCGAAGTCATATTGACTTTTGTTATGATCTGTCAAAAATACAAGAATCTGTCAAAAATAAAAGGATCTGTCAAAAATAGACTCACGTAAAAAAATCAAATGACTGACATTTCAAAAACATTTTACTTCTGTAAGGTAGTAGGTGCAATTAACTTTCCAATCATTATGTGACAGCAGTTGAGTGTCAACGTGGCTTTAGATTGTCAACACTCAGTGAGAAATATCGGTCAACAGCAAGTTAAATGGAAACTAGCGCTATGAATACAAATTTATGTACATTTGTTATTAATGACATTCCTAGTGCTAAATATTTGTTACTGTCAACAGGCAACAAATGACACATGTCCCAGGAAGCCGTACATCACCAGCAAGCACAACACTTTATCTGTCATTCGCTCTCCAAGATTCTATTCCTCATTATAATTGACCTAATAACGAAAAAAAAAAAAAAAAAAAAAAAAAAAAAAACTCCTACAAAGAGACCCATGCAAAGCATATCTGGGCGTATAGCAGCTAATTAGGTTGACATGGTCCGATTTATTTTCAAATAGATTTGCAATTTCACTACGTTTGTAATTCTCTATGATTGGTTGACCAATTATATATACTCACTCCACTCAACTAGCTCGCGAAAATTGATAATAAAACCGAACAACAAAAACCCCGTATATTTTAAACAATAAAAAATATAAATATATACTCGCACGATGGTAAAAGAAATGATTCTTGTTTCACCCTTAATCTTATCGCAAAACTGAACGAACACTTGTGCGGAGTGGTGCGGGAACAACCGAGTAAAGCCTCGCGAATCAAATGACGTCAATCGAAAGTCATTGTTTTTTTATTTAAACCCATTAACTTGTTATGTTCCTCATAATTTTTTTTTTTTTTTTTGTTTTAATTTTGCCATTAGTCAAGGAGCTGAGCTGAGCTTGACATGAATTTCAATGCATGAAGTATACGAGTGATTGACATCTTAGACGCATTTTGCTGTTTGAGTTCCTTATTTCATCAAAATTACAACTGATGCGTAATTTTAATGATCAAACAATGAAATGAACCCTTGGCTTCTTCTTTCTTAGCCAGTTATATAGATACTGGCGTTCTAATCAGCTTTCTTTGTGGAGGTGGTTAGATCTTAAATGGAAAGTGATTGATATATACGATTCGATTATATATTCCAGTAATCTCATGGGAAATTTTTGGAGGTTATAAAAAAAAAAGAAAACAAAAAAAAATACCCCAATTGCCAGATTTTTCCACAGTTGATATAGGTAGCACGGTTGCCAAATTGGGCGCTTTGTCTAATTTTGGGCTATCTTTTTACTTAAAAAACGATAGAAATTTCTTCCATGAGCGCCCAACACAATTTTGGGCTACAAAATGTGTGTTAATTTTGTTTCCGTAAAAAAGAAATATTTTCGAATAAACCCGCACTTTTAAAACTTGGCAGCACTCTTGCAGTCAAGTGACATCGAACAGTCGTTCAAGTTGCACGCGCTTCAATTCATTTTGCAGGCCTTTTGGTTTGACACAAGCCACAAAAGCCAATATAGCAGAAAAAAATGTCAAATAAAATCCAAGGCGTAGAAGTAAAAAAAAAAAGAAAAAAAAAACGCGGTGAGAATACGTCTGAAAAATACCAAAATTTTCAACGATTTTTGGACTTCTTTATGAGCAACGATATTGGTCTACATTTTTTAAAGGTTTGGGCGCTTAAAGCGAACTAAATTCTGGCAACCGTGATAGGTAGACGTTTCGAAACAGCGATGTCAAACAAATTGTAGTATATTTCTTTTCTGTTGTGATTACAACTGTCAAAAAGCGAGTTCAGTTTGATGACAACTAACCTTTAAGCAATTATGTTGCCACCTGAAAACTGCTTTCATCGTGAATCACTTTTAAAAAGCGGGTGCTCGTACTAATTAGCTGAATTAGATGTAAAATTCACTTGCGTATTCGTGTTTAGTTGAAAGAGCCTCAGCCAACTTCACGCATGTTCCAATAAAACAGCCGCGCGACTATTTTACAGCGGATAAGTGGAAGAAACACATTTATGTCTTTTTCCATTGGGATTTTCAGATTTTGCTCTCAGATTTCAGATTTTTCGTGCCCAATGGAACATAAAACAAGATTTGTCTTTCTTTGCATTTGCGGTGGTGCGTGATTTAAAAGTCAGCTGTTCTTAAATTGTAATTTGTGTTTATAAGAATCCATTCAATTTATGCTAATATCCATTGCAGCGGCCAAATGTCATTTTGTCTCTATTTTTCACAGACTTCTCGTCTAAAAACGTAAGTAAACACACTTTAAAGTTTGACAAGTGACAAATGTTTTTTTCTGCGGCCAATGGAATGAAATCTGACAGCCAGCTGATTTCGAGAGCGAAAAAAACTACTCTGAATCTGAAAAAAGTGTTTTTTCTGTCCCAATGGAAAACGACATTAAATTTTCATATTAAAACGTATGGATAAAGCAGCGACTTCTTGTCGATAAATATACCTAGATAACGGTTCTAACTTCACGTCGTTATAGACGTCTCCCGCACCTATCCAAAGTTGAAACTTATTTTCGATGACTTTCGTTAAGGTGTCACTCTTTCGCTGCAGTGATACACTTCAGTAGTTAAAAGTAAAAATCAATCTGAAATCTAAATATAAAACTCAGCATAAAAATATAACAATTCCGAACATAATAAAAATATTTATAAATAAAATGTATACACAACTTCCAGCTGCTGATTTCAACAACAACTGGTGGGTGTGTTTCGTGTTTCATAATGGGACTGCCCACACATATTTTGTGTTCTATTTTTTATCTCAAGGCTGACGGGGCTACCTTTCCCTTGCGTCGGGTCGATATCAGCACGTGTGGAATTTCTACAGCCCTTGGGTGTAAATACACGCGAGTATTACGTAAATTTGATAAGAAAAAAAAATTCGTTACATTTTTATTTATCAAATTTGAGGGTATGACAATGAACCTAATTGACCTCAATTTAAGGACGCCGCGTTGTCAAATTCCTGCTATGACTGGGACAATCTCCGAAAACGTAATTCACATGAATTTACCGGCTCCAAGAGAGTACCGTACGTAATTAAGGGACTCGAATTGTGTATACCCACAAAAGGGGGTGTGTTGCTTGCACTCGATAAAGCAAACAAAAAACAAGAAAATCATATTGAAGAGGAGGAAAAGAAGGTCGAATACAAACATCGAAGATCGAACACGAACATTTTTCCCAATAGCTTGACAGTTGAGAGAGACGAGCCCCCTTCAAAGTACTTGTACTTTAGGCAGACTTAACACACTCGCAGATACGAGATACACGCGCCAACGCAGAGATGGGAATAAAACGAAACATATTTTCCGCGTTCTCATGCGTGTGTAGAGTTGGTAGGTATATCTATTTCTAAAAAGAGAAGAAAAACGTGTGTTGTTGTTTGTATGGCGTGATTTCATCGCATATTTACAACTATAAATGCACCTATACCTATATCAATGACCGCACGTATACATTTGTTTTTCTTTGCTTTTTGTCGGTATTTTCTGGTTTTATAGATGATCACCGACACACACTTGGGCCTGTGCTCTGTGCATGTAAATCCAAATGAATTTGATGATAAAACTTGATTGTTACCGCATAAAATAAAAGGGTCGATGCAATTCTGTAGCCGTTACATAGCCATTGGCCACATGGTCGAGTCTCTGTTTATGTTTTCCTGTTTGGTTGGTAAAATTGCTTTTGTTTACAATAGGGCAGATACATTTCCCATAAACAAACCCAGAGAAAGCCACAGAAAACCTATGAATGGGAACTAGATACGACATGGATGGATGCATGTTGTTATAGCGTTGTAAACAAACACGTAAAACGTAAACTCACTGTCGAACTTCTACGAAATTAAATAGATTGGTAGGTATGTACCTAGAAAGGTTTCTATAGGTACTGCGTTTTTGTTTAGATTTTGTAGCGCTGCTTGTACCTTTTGCGAAATAGGTTAAACGTGGAGTAGAAGTTCTGTTTCAAGGTGGAGGTTGTTTACCACCCTAATCTTGACAGGTTTGACAGGTTGACTAAACGCATTTGTTTTCGCCCGTTTTTAGTCATTTAGCGGAAGGCACATTCTGCGATATATACCTAGTTAGTGTGTGTTAAAACTTACAACTACATTGGCGTCATCATTTTTGTTTTCGTTGTCATGTAGGTTCGGTAAGGTTAGGTTGAGTGGAGTTGTGAGATCATCTTCAGATTTCTTCCGATTTAAAGCGGGCCACAATGCCTTTGAGAAACTTTTTTTTTTGCGATGGAAGGTGGAAACCTTGCATGAGGCATCAATTTTACGACGTCCATTGATAGTGCCGGATTCTTAAACCGGATAAAACCACATCCATTCCCAGAAAGGTCGATTTGTTTCCCCCGCGGAACCGCCGTGAGACATTACTTCGCGGGGGTCGGTATAAAGACTTAGCATGTTGCTCTATTGTTGGAACTAGGTAATAGCTTTCCGTTGACGTTCTAGACGGCTAAGATCGCTGAGTATACGCACCGCAATGGTCCAGTTTTCGTCATTCTGTAGCATGTAGTTTACGACATTATCGGGAGTGGGCCACACTCCAAATTGGTCCCGCAGGCAGATCCTCTCGGTTTCGTACCGTTGGCAATGAAAAAACACGTGTTCCGCGTTTTCAGAAACAGTTTCGCAATGCGGGGAATTCGGGCTGGTTTCATTCCCGCGTTTGAAGAGATATTCTCTATGCCCAGTCAAGAACTGAGTGAGGTAGAAATTTGTTTCACCATGTTCCCGTTTAATCCATACATCGATCACTGGTATAAGCCGTGCGTCCATCTTCCCTTTAGCGATTTGTTCCATTGTTGGTGCCAGGTTGCTATACTTATTCAGTCTTCTTTCATATTTCCTTTTGTCATTATCTACCCGACCTTTTCGAAATCGTTCGGTTTTTAATTTTACCATTTCTTCAGCGAGTATATCATTAGGTTACATAGAAGATACGACGAGTGTAGCATCGTTCGAAACTGTTCGAAAGACGGTGGACGGATTTGGCTCCCCTCACGTGCGACTTAACTTTCGTTGCACTTGACCATATTTCTATCGCATAAATGAGAATAGAGATGGCGGTTCCTGCAAGAAGAGGTCTCTTTGTTTGTTTCGGACCCGATGTTACTCATCAGCCTTGAAAGCGCGCTAACAGTTTTTGATGACTTTTTGCATACACATTCAAGATGATGTTTAAAGCTTAAGCGAGCGTCTATAATCTATAATAATAATAAGCGTGGCTACTTTATACTAGGTTTTCTCAAAGATAATCCTTCTAACAACGGTCGTAGGTGGTCTGATACCCTCAATCATTGTATTAAGAGTTATTTGGAGTTCCGCGCCTTCCTTAGGCAAAACGTCGGCCTTTTCGTTACCCTCGTTGTCATATAAATAACTTGCAAAAAAGCGAAATACCGTTCTAGTGGATATAAACTTCTTGAGTTATTAATACCTATCTAGGTATACGCCATACGACAAGCATTACTCACTGGTTGACATAAACGTACATCTGGCTACTTTTGACTTAGTACAAGGGTAAATGAAAAGAGTTTACCTGACCTTATTACATAACTACGTATTGGCATAAGAAAACTCCAAGGGACTATTCCGATTCACAGATCGAAAATTCACAAATTTTGACTTTTCATTCGCGTTTTCGGGAAAACTGGTCCCGCAAAAACCCAAATTCCAACTTAGGGTTTTTTCACTGCGCCACCTCTCGCGAACGTCTGACAAACATCAGAGAGTATAACTGTCTTGAAAAAGCTTCTCAATTAGCAGTTTGGAGTCGGCATAAAATTGTAGATCCCTTCCATTCGTTCCAAAAATGAAAAACTCACACAAAACGAATGGTTGTGAGAAGCTAGGCCTAGGGTCCCTCCGGACCTCTTGCGCCAACTATTTATTTATTTATTATTCGCGTTTTCGTCTGGGCGCCAAAAATTCGCGAATTCGGGCTGTCAATTGTCAGTTGAAAATCGAATTTACTTCCTTAGTTCGAACTATTTCTTTATTTTATTTTTAGGTTATGTAACACCTTGGAAAAAAAAAAAAACGAATGAACTATATTTTCATCGTAACGAAGCGCATTTTATATTTATTACGTCTGTTTATTATGGGTAAGGAAAATCGTAGAATCAACACAAATTGTGGGAGAGAGACCTAAAGCGTTGTCTACATTGGCCTCAGCGTCAGCGCATAAAAAAAACCTAAACATCCGCTTTTGGTTTGTTTTTCTTCATCATTTTTATTTAAAGTATATATCCAAGCTATTATGTTATCAAGAAACAGCAACCTTCAGCAATTACGAACTCGATAAACTATTAGAGAGAATGACACACGTTGTTTTTGTAATAAAAAAAAAAAAAAGATAAACAAAATGAGCCAGTTCTAGGTTTGAAGTCCACTTCACCCTTAGATTGCAATCAAAATACAATAAAAAAAAAACTATTTATGAAAACAAACACCAAGCTGCCTGTCAGTGCCGACTAATTATTTACGCAACACTTAAAGCTGACGCGACGCTCTGACATGTGACATCTGAACATTATCAAACAGCTTGTTTGTTCTCCCATAGTTCATACCCCCATCAAAATCGATCCGCTTGAAAATTATAACTCAAAATATGCCCACAAAGTAATGCAATCGATTATTTTGTAAACAAAATCCTAGCATTCAAAATTCGAATGAAAGACAACAGATGTGTGTGTGGCGGCATTTCTATAAATAGGTAAATATGTTTTTTTACTTTGGGGTTAGGGTTACATTGTATGCGGATAACCTAACTACGCACTTGGATAAATGTGAAGACGCATAATCTATGAATGCGAACTCGTGTCGGATATCTACCTATTTGTGTTAGAAAATAGGTACCTACACTGTGGTTGAAATGTATTCATACAAGCCACAATTAACTGACCTTCAACTTGGTTGTAATGGGTGTGGCGACACTTTATAATGTGCACGAGCCCCCCCGAAAATAGATGGATTTTACGTAACCGCATTTATCTCTGTTGTTATTATGCACATAAACAAGCGGAAAGTAAGGCATCGAATAAAATGGTAATAGTCCCATAAAGAGGGCAAGGAATCTGTGTATCTTATTATATTATTTTGTTGGCGCGGCAATAAGAGTGTTTGCGGTTTAAATTTATATTTTGCACAAGAGAAGGCGATATTGATGAGCTCAGACATGTGAGAAAACTCATCGAAAGCACCTATAACTGTCAGATTAATAAGATTGAGATCAAAAGAAATGCGGTGCGATTTTGTTCGGATGAATTGGGATTAATATTTAGTGCTTTGGCATGTGAATGCTAATGGATACAGTCTTCATAGTTGCCAAATCTGCTTAAAAGCTTCTCCAAACACTCACCCCAAATATCGCCCTTGGAATAGGTTATGTTTTACGTATGTAAAGCGATCTGGAGACTGGAGATGTTAGAATCGTTTATTGTACAAGGTGGGACAAAAGAGATCATCTATTGGAAGATGCTCTTATTTTTGCAAATGGCCGCCAATGTCAAATCTGTTTTGACATTTGTGGACGAGACAGATGTAGAATACAAGTGAACAAGCCATGGAGCGATACACTCCCCAACAACGCGGAATAATTTCGAATTTTCGATTTTTCGACCAAAATCATAATGAGCGATGAGGCTGATTTCCAACTCAGCGGGTACGTGAACAAGTAAAACTATCGCTTCTGGGGCACCGAAAATCCACGAGTAATGCACGAAGAACCATTACACCCGCTCAAAGTTACTGCATGGTGCGCTGTTCACGCTGGAGGAGTCATGGGGCCATTTTTTTCGAGAACGCTTCTGGTCAATCTGTTATGTTAAATACATATTTAGTGATTTAAACAATAAAAGATTTATTAAACTTACTTATCTGTCGTATTTTCACTCATTTTCAGCAAAAATCAAATTAAATAATCAACAGGGCAACGACAGGTTATGCAAATGCAATTAAATTCTTACATCTCCACGATTGCGTTCGAAATTGCGCATTAAATAAAACTCTACTACATTTATGAATTCTCTGCTTAGCAGTGATGTCAATTCATGCATTTGCGAACTCTCTGCTTATCATATCTTGCGCAATATTGCATTTATGAATGGGCTCTACTACTTTAGAGAGCCCAGTAAATTATTTTTCAGTTGTAAAACGCTTTCAGTGACAACTTCACTAAAATCAAGTTCAAGTTACAACAGCAATTTTGACAATTTTTTAGAACCAATGTATTTAAATTACTTTGAACACATTAGCACAGCAACATCGACAGCGACGTCAACGTTAGAGCTAATCCTAAATTCGCTGTTGCTGTTGCTGTCGCTGTGTTAATCTGTTTCTCGCATAATACTAATAATAAATACTTATAAATTACTCTAATTGTGTTTTATCTCAAGTGGATAATATAATAAAATGATCGACATGCGGTTTAACGGAGCTTGTTATTTCCTTATAAAACAGCTCTTGCTTACGATATAGATAATTTATTAAATTGTAGTTCGTTTGTTTTTATTGTACCAAAGTAGTTTATGTGGACCCTTTTTTCAATGGCAGACCCACTGACGTAAGTCAAAAACATTAGCATTTATTATTTCATAGGAAGTTGTTTTATGTTATTTAATTGTGCAACTGCAACTAACTTCACTGTTGTGAAAAACGCAGAGTAATTTTTTAAGTGATATGTTTATATTTCTTGCTGCAAAACCAGTGCATGAGTAAAAACAATAACGGTATCTTCCCATTTCTATATTTTAAGTTCATGTCCATTTCGCTGTCAAAACTTTTGAAAGCGAAATAAATTAAAGGTTGCATTTGATGTGTGTGGAATTCCGTACGAAAACCTGTGTGTTTAACCAGGGAGGATACCCACTTCAAATTACTATAAACTGCTGCCAAATTTTTTATAAATGTAAATACTCGTACCACATAGTTTCGCACAACAGCTTCCGAATTTATTTACTATAATACACAACTGCAGTCACAAATAAAACCAAAACGTGCTCGGACGACCAATGACTGAATACGCTATTCGGAAGAACGACTGCAATTTAAAACAATGAGGAACTGATCGGAAACTATCCGATGTGAATACAAATTTATAGAGTTGTTATTGGATAAAACATGTGCCATTCATTTTAGTTCACAATTGCAAATGCCCTCAATAAAACAAGCGCAAGAGATCATTTCCATTTCGCTCTAAAGCGAAGCGAAGCTCCATTCCTGCATGGATTTTTTTGGTTTTTACGTCAAAACAAGAGCAGATTTTTGTTCAAGTACTAAACTCCAACTGACTCTGCAAAGTTTTTATTCTCTTTTTTTCCTTTCTACTTTTATAAAAACGTTTAAAATTAATTTTTAGCCTGTCAGCTGTCACTTGTTTGTTTCATCTTGCCATTTGACACTGATGTCGTTCGGGAATTACTCTCATTATCAGTCTCTAATCTGTAAATCATATTTTTAGCAACAACTTTTGTGCGCGCAGTTTACTCCCAATTCACATGACTTTGCACGTGTATATGACAAACGCAGATCATACAAATCAAATGTCATTACAGCCAAGGTTGGCATCATTTTTAAGCATTGATTTATCTGATTGGATTTGCTCAAATGTAATTTGACACACCCACTTTTAAGTGCGGACAGTGCTGCTGCTGCGATTGTATGCGTTTATTATTATAAAATGTTTTTCGCACTTGATCTGTGGCTCAAGTGAAGGTCAGCACAAACAGATACAAAAATATTTTCTACGAAAATAAAAAAAAAATATAAAACAAAATTGCGAAAGGGATCTTGCATATGAGTTTGCAATCAATATGACAATCAAGTTCAAAAACAAAAATGTACAAGCCAACTCACGGCAAATGCGTCATCGTTAGATGTTTTGATGAATGCAAGCAAGATTGTTATTGTGCTTGTTTATAGTGCTGGGTTGTTGTTTTTTTTGACAATAACACGTCGCATTTTAATATTTTGTTTTGTTTTTCATTTAAAAATGTTTCATGTTAGATAAGCAATTTTTTATGTTAAGAAATCTGGTTCGATTGTGCACGTAATCGAAAATAGTGCAATTTATTACAATAACTCAAGTACAAATATACGGAGTAAGCATTTTTTCCCGCAGTACTACCAACTGCTTACGAAGCAAAGAAACAAGTTGCCAGCAACTTTACGTTCAAGAAAATCCTGTCCTCGACATCCATTATTGGCAATTGCAACTTCACAACGTTAACTCTCGATGACTGAACTGAATATATTGGGCATTTTGCGAAGTTTCTATGATCGATAAAAATGTCTATCGACCAAGTAAAATCGTTAGGAGCGACATACTGCTTCGGGTTTTGCAAACAAGAGTGAAAATTCACTAGTTACGTAGTTACGTAATTTGATATTTTGCCAGAGGCATTTAAACGATCGCATAGCAGCTATGTATGCATGTGCCGTATATCATGCCAATGTTGGCGAAACAGGGTAAAAATGTTGAATAAAAAAGCCACCGTCTCTACGGTAAACGTTGCATTTGTGTCGATGATATGCACTGCAAGTAAAAAAATCGACGACGGTTGTTAAGTAGTGACATCCTGTCACCTTTAAAATTACTTTACAGACACAGATTAAAAAGTAACAAAAACTTGATTGCTCTTAAGTCGACTAGATTAGTTTGGACTAGATTTTCACTGAATTTGAAAACTAGATTATGGTTGCCAATGGCCCTTCTTCTACCTACGTCACCAATAGATTCGAAATGTCAAACTGTTCGAGAAATTCGTTAGTAGATTACCCATTCCTAAACGTCAACTAAAAAAAAAAAAACGGATCAAAATAGTACAATAAAAAGTCAGAGATATACAATGCTGTCAGACATTAAACTAGAGTTTGTAAGGTTCACATTCTCACCTACCATGTTACCGGGTACATTTATGTTTTTACATTTGATATGACAGAATATGTACTAGATGTTTTTTTTTACTGAGCGAATTTGACTGGAATGCATGGGTCTGTTAACAAATCATCGAAGTGATATTTTTTTTTTATGGAAAAGTTGGGGCGATAAGCAACTGTACCTACATTCCGCTGATAAAACAATAAAAACTATTTAAACAAAATGATCACATTGACCAACTATGAAGTGGGTAAAATACGGAAAAACATGCAGTAAAAGCAAAACCTATTATAAATAGATTAGAAAACTAAAACAACAATGAAATCGCATTAATTTGCAAAAAATATTTTTCTTTTTAGATTGATTTTAAGTCCTTGAAAACAAAAAACATGGATTGACGCAATAATAATAATGATCTATTAGTGAGAATAATTTCTTATGCGATATCTGTGAATGAAATGTACTTTTTCTGATTGATGCACAGCAGTTGTCACAAATGTGACAGTTGGTGCCAAAAAAACAAAGATTGTCCAAAATTATAGCAGATTTGTCTCTGTTTTTACATTTGTGGATGTGTCACTTATGAACAAGACAATTCTTCTTCTCTTTTCTTTAGCAAACAAAAAGCAACTTGTAATATTTATTAAAACAACGCATACCTATGGTTTGTATATGCGATTTTGCAATGTTACCATAATGCCCCCATAGTAGCACACCGACGCAAACAATAAAAGCAGTAAAAATAAGCAGCATCCTCAAGATAACGGACTGGACAAGAACACGTACACATTGTATTCATTAAAATCACGCAAATAAGCCAACTGATAATATTTTTATTGATTTATTTTGAGAGTAAATTGCATACATCTGTGTTTGGTGGGAATGTCAATTAAAGACGTCAATTTTGATGGGGAAAATATTTAATATTGAACTCAAAACAAACACGCATCTCTTGCACTTATCAACTGTAAAAGCATATTGTATACATGAACGTGCATATTGGAGCAGCGTATAAAGAACTTCATTGACCGATAAAAGCGACATCATCACCGGCGACGGAACGAGGGGTATTGAAATTTCATCATGCAATTTTTGAAGTAACATTTGTCATTGAAAGTTTTCTCACCCCCGATGCAGATAAGTGTTTCGTTTTTGGAAATAATACAAAACACTTGAATAAATCAGTCTAAATTTAATCACACAGTGCAATGATTAATAATACCGGCCTAATCGTCGAGGTGCATAACGCGTGGGCGATAGGTCTTCGATTCGATTAATAAAGCCAACCGTGTACATTTATATATATGTACAACAAAAGCCAAGTGTCAGATAAGATTAGTTTTATAGCTGTGTCCGATAGGCATTCGGTGTTAGCGCGTGTGTTCTGACACGGATCGGACAAAGGTCGATTTGGTGTAGTAGTCACCTTTTCATTGTCAAGAACATCAGGCGACAGTATGTTTTCTTCAAGGCCAAGGTGATTTTAGTATTGTTGATTATATAAAATCTTGTCACCACTCGTTGCAAATTTTAATTGCAGTGAATAACAACATTTATAGCATGTGTACAATGTTGACAATAGATACACGTCAATTGGCCTTTTTGTTATTAATAATGGGAGTGGACTTTACACTCTGTATGGGTTTATGGCGAAATTAAAAGATATAAATTATCTTTCTTATGCAGTCACCCTACGGTAGACGATTATATTTCAATTTGACATTATATCGAAATAGATTAGTTCTGCCAATTTCGATGAATGGAAACGATAAAAAATAGTAGACGCTTGTGTATGTGAGTATTTATCTGAAATTGAATTGAGGATAATTTCTTAGGAATTAAAATGGTTCTTCCAAGTTGTCTGTTATAGCAACCTAAACTTTTAGAAACACCGATAGCCAACGTGTGAGCGTATACATCTACGATCTACCTAGCCTGACATACACCTTTTTTTTATGACAAATTTCTTCTTTTTTTTTTTTTTTTTTTTTATAATTTTACTCGCGCTCAAGGGGTTATGAATACCCTTATAATGCGGGGCACAGCGCGGCATTCAAGTTTTTTTTAGGAAGAGAAAGAGGGATAGGAAAGAGTTTGTGGCGCAGTGGATATTCTCCACGAGTGGCGTCCTACCTAGTAAGCTAGGGGAGAATTGTTGATATTTGTGTTCGCTTATAATTCACTTAAACTTATTCGTTTTTTTATTTGTGAAAAATGTTTCGTGGTACTGGTTCGGATTTGAACACGTAACCTCCCACTCAACAAGCGAACACTCTATCACTGCGCCACGGCCACCCGCAGTGATAGATATGCAAAATGTTGGCTGCACTGCAGATAAAATAGAATTTGGCAAACTTCGCATCAACTTCCCGAAAAATACAAGCGTAAACACGGGATAACAAAAAGTTGCCGCTTTTCTTTGACTCATTATGCTTCAGTAGCTGAATTTAAAAATCCAATGCTGCCAATTCCATTTGATTTGACTTACTACCTACGTTGTTGTCGAGTAAATTTTGAAATAAACACAGTACCCTCTTTCTAAATGACTGTTCACTTTGAGAGCGAATTGCGAATAGGCGAATTGCGAACAAATCAAATTAACTTTATTTATGAATTGAAATTTGCTATTTGTTCTATTCCAAAACCATAATATTTAAATAACCTAACATCTAAACTAAAAAAAACATGAATCTCAATTGATTAAAACAGTTAAATTAACAATTTTAGCAATTTGCCCGCGAGTTGGAAATTCTTGCCGCGAACTGTCACACTTAATTATTCACAATCCACACAAAACAGTCGCGATCCACAAACCCGCGAATGAAAAATTCGTTCGAACTTAACCTCTTAAAATGAAACTGATACGCGGGTATCTGCGACCAAAAAAAGTTTTCATATGAATAAAGTGTCAGAAACTACGAATATTCGCGTGTTCGCAGTTCGCAATTCGCTCTCATGTGAATAGTCCTTAACTACGTATACTGCAACATGTTTTCGGCACATTTAATATGAAAGGCGCACAATCTGACATTTGACATTTAAGAAGAAATTCATGGATCATGGTGGAAAGGTAGTTAAAAGGAAAAATCTACCTTTTCTCACAGAAACACAACTACTCACTGTCATAAGAAGTTTTGTTGTTTGTGCCCTGCCTAAACGTCAATCTCTAATGCTGCCAAGTTAGGCAAATTCCAGTCACTATGGAAGCGATTGGATGGTTGCAAGTGAAGCATCTCACTTATTATCCACTGATCCCACGATTGTTTACTAAAAGCATGTACTATTTGTTTTTCTTTCAATTGACAACAATAAAGGTGATTTTCGTAAAACATTTAATATGCAATATTTTCTAAATATATTCGATAACTTATGCTCACACTCAATCTGTGAACTAAATAGCAAAAGCTGTCACACATTCTACTATTTATACGACAATACATCAGTCAGATACCACGGTCTTACCATAATAATCGTTGCTTGTCGTGTTGCCAATGTAACAATACCGCTTGCAACTATGACGAATTCAAATCGATTTATTGACTTTCGATAACAATCTAACGTCGAGTCGAAGCTTCTTTGTATGGTGCGGGAATCCGCTAGGGGACAATAAAATTCTAATGTGTCAACTTTATGGGGCTCAATAGTCCGAGGTGTTGCGCGTAATACCTGAAATACCGACAAGGTCCAGAAATGAGAACCATAATGCACCTACATGTGTCAATTTCAAAATGGATGAAGAATTTGAAAGATTGCGGTGCCGCAAAGTTGCGATCGTCGGCTCATATTATTTTCGGTGGAGCATTCTTTAATTTGACAGATACCATGTAGAATATAATGACCACATGGCGTTGGTCAAGTTAACTAAACTTTCATCTCCGAGCATCTCTTTATAAACAGAACCTATTTCGGTATTAAGGTTATCGTTGTTTGAAACTAAGGTCTTATTTCGTGCCCATTGTTGTCCTTCATAAGTACATTCCGGTCTTAGTTGCTTTGTTATTAGTGTTTATATAATTAAGTCAGGACTATGAGTTATTAAAGAATACAGCGAAACCTAATCGTTTGTTAAAAAATAATTGCAGATCCACCTGCAACGTCATCCTAAATGATTCGACTCTCTTTTCTTTTGTGTTTAAAAACACCATTAATCTTCCCTGCAGCTGGTCTTCGTGTGTCTTTTCCCTGTCATAAAATAATTGATTTTCTAATCGGACAATAATTGTAGAGTATGAGTGCATGTTGACTTTAATAACTAATAAGTGTTCGAAATGAACGAGATGCGTATAGATAGGTATAGCCCCCAACTGATTAGTTTTAATATTATAGAATTGTGCAAGCAAGGAAACAAAGTTCAGTGCGGTGCCCTTTCAGTTGTTTGACGTAGGTAGTTGAAAATTGATTTGCGAGCCATTGATCGATGCCTAGAAAGATGAAACAAAGGATGATTTGGTTCAGTAAACATGTACACTTGTGAAAAGCGCTGGAGATAATTAGCTTATGCAAGTTGCAAGAATAATTGCGATAAGTCCGGGCTAGTCTAAAGTTCATTCGCTATGATCATTCATCAGACAAACTGTCTAAGGCTTGTTTAGCGAGTACTAACAAAGAGTTATTGTTCGATGAGAACATATTGCTTGTGGTGGCGGAAAATTGTAACAAATGAGTATAGTAACACAAAATACACTTGCGTAGATCACTCAGTTGTTGCTTTAATTTACATAATGTCGGCCAGCTGTCAGATTATTTCTCTAAATATATTCCTACTCATTGCTCGCGTTCTACTGCCGCTAAATGAATAGCGGCCATGTCAAACTCCATATTAAAAAAATTGACATTTCACCATTTGCGCTAGACGTCTAGCGCTTTTTGTTAAATTTAAATTTGTTTTTATATGGAGTTTGACATGCCGCTAGTCTAGCGGGCAGTGGAACGCGGCCATTGTGAAAAGAACGCACTAAATGGAACACCCGTCAAATATTGCGGTGTTTGACAACAGGCAACAGATGGACGTCGAACTTTTACGTCACCATAACTTTGTCAGCCAGAATAATCGAGTTTAAAATGTCTAATCAATTCAATCAGCGCAAAAACATTACGAGTAGAAAAACAAAACCAAAGCGGCTGAGTATGTGCTTTCACGCTGTCAGTTACGTGTCTTGCACAAATGCAAAATTTCTATTTGTTCTTTTCCAGACAATTCCATCACGTGTTTTGCATTTTTACTTCACTGTTGTATTTTTCCATACATGCATTTTATATGCACTTGCCGTTTATTCAACTCGCTGGTAGATAGAAAATGTTACAAAGATATGCAATCGATTGAGCTAAATTTTGCCTACATACACATAAAGGCTACTTCAAGCAGCGCATGAATTTTGAAATTTAATTCGCAAACATAATTTTGTTTGAACAAAAAATTCCATTCAGCGAAAAACTGTTTACTGCGCACTTTGAGTGAACGAATAAAGTCGACTCTTGGCTTCCTTTTGCTTGTGCAGTTTACAACACGAGTACAAGTTTGCGTTACTCGTGCTCGTTGAACACATGGATGGGGATGGGGATATGGCATATGGATGTAGCTTATTGTATGCGAAAAAAAAAGAAAGATAAATATGTACAACTTACACAATTTGCCCTACTGATCGTTACATTGAGTTTGTGCGCGCAAGCTTTTTAGTGGAAATTTTGACCTAGAATATCATGGGATGGGGAGAGTCTATGCGGCTATGTACGTTGATTGTAATGTACAATGAAGTGATGTCAGAAGCGATATCTACTGTTTTCTTCTGTTTGTTATGGAAGATCTTTCTGGAATATTTACGAACGTTTGACAAATATTGAAATGTGCATGAAAAGACAGAAAATCAGATTGAGTTATATTATAAGGTACGAGTTTTTAAATAAGAACACCACACAGTTACATGCATTGACAACTATGAAACTTGCTTGGGAAAATGAGATGTTACTACTTATCGAACCATAATCGTGTATCGCCTTGCCTTGTGTAGTGTACACAATTTAAATGACAACGAGTCTGAAAAGGGAGGAGAGACGTTCATGTAGGTATCTAGTTTACTAAGTCTGACAGCTGACTGTCTTGATGGGTCGCCGGATCAGCTATACTCTGTCCAAGAAAAATTGTCAGTACAGGCCTTATGGGAAGCTCTTTTTTCTACCAGTGGTGCCTGTAGTACTCTCACGGCACTCAAACACAAGATTTGCCACTGAAATAAAAATGAAACCACTGGCATTCCAAAGCATTTTGTTGTTGTAATTTTCCTGAAATTCGCATACATCCCTCAACAACCAATCTGCCACACAGTTGCGGGCAGAATGAGCACGATCGCTTGTGTTCGCTTGCTATTATCATCAACCAAAATAAGCAGTGTGAGTGACTGCAGCTCTGCAGCACATCAGAGAAATGTTACCATATGTCAATTTTAGCATATCATTAAGGGTTTTTCTTTGAATTTTGTCAAAGAACTTTCGGTTTTGGTGCTTTTTGGAGCTTTTTGGAGCTTTTGAGAGCGGCATATTATGTGGGGTGCTGCCATTCGGTTTTAATTTGTTTGTATTTCTGAAAGATCCAATAATATTCAGTTAAAACATATTTTTTAATGTTGTCTTTTAGAAATACCTAAGGTTTATTCGTGAGTTGTTTTGATGCATTCATTTCATTAACGCAACAAGTGATCATGATGTGCGTTGTAGTGATATTGCGATAAGTTTTTATTCGTTCGGGGAATATTTCTGCATGTTTTGGTAGGTATAAATTCATATTTCACTTTGTAGAGCATATTTTTCACACTGAACTATCAAAATGATGAAACAGGTAGACCTATACTGTTTATTTTCGGTCGTTGGGTTTTACCACATCCGGTCACTCCTCTCCACTAAAGCAAATGCCTTGAAATTTTATGATCCTTTTTTTGCTACTGTTTCCGCGAAGTTCTGCATTGACGGGTAATAGTTCTTTTAACAAAAATATGTAATCTAGGTATATACATATGTCTATATTAAAAAACGTATGTAGAGTCGCACAACTGCAGTCCTTTTACCATCTGTTTAGGAATATGACATTGTGTCGTGGTTATATAATATTGTGTTCTAATTGCCTGTTTGTGTGTATAAGGCGGAAACAATGGTTGTTATCTCAATCGCGGATAGTGTATCTAAGCAAGTAGTTAACTTTATTGTGCATATGAATAAACAGAAACATGGCTACAAAGTCTTCAAAGGATCTAAATCTAGAAAAGAAACAACAAATTGTTGATGCAACTGAAAAATGCTATGGCTTTTTTAAAAGTGAATCGGAAGCCGTAGGAAATGCGGCTACTGTTTTTCCTGTTACGGAACAAACTGTATACAGGCTTTTAAGGGAAACTGCAATTGAAGGCCACAATTCACCACCAAAGAAGAAAAATAATTCCGGTATCAAGAGCAAGGTGGATGATTTGGGCAAATGTGCGATTAGGCGGATAGTCAATCAGTTTTTTATGGACAAGATATAATTGGAAGTACAGAAAAGTGAAAATATAACAAAACTAAGCAGCTCAACCTTGCATATAATATTGCAAAAAGATCTCGGACTTAAATTCGTCAAACGTTAGCGAAAGAATTTGTTTTTGGAAGAAAGTGACATTATTTCTTGGAGACGAAGATATCTACGAAGAGAAAAGAAAGATTTATTTTACTGATGAGACCTGGCTAAATTGGTAGATGGTAACCCTAACAGTATTGCTCTCTGAGTTATGGTGGATTATCATACACACTACGGCAACCCTGTGAGAGCTTTAAAAAGGGACCGATTTATGTAAGTCACTGCAACCAGACTGAGAGGCAAACATCCTATCTTCCCTGTACTGACAATTTTTCTTGGACAGAGTATAGTTGTCGTATATCGATACGGTGACCATATTTGCCGAAAAAAAATAAAGGACAATCATTATTTTGCTTCCAATATTTTTGTATTTATTACGTATTTGTTAAAAAAAAACGTTAATGTCGTTTTCGATTTTGGCTTTTCAGATGTTGAGCTGATATTTCAGATTTCTGCTGCCAAATCGGACGTCATTTCGGGAAAAAAAAACCGAAATCCAATTTTGCGTTCCCACTGAAATTTAAACATTCAAACAATACTTTTCGTATTTTTGAGAAGGGTGAATAGATTTAAAAACATCTTCATTTTAATTACAAAAATCTCTAAATCCTAAGTACGGGTTTCAGCGTATACATTCAGTTGTGATTTTTCACTGCTCCAAGCGTTATTCATGATTATAAATAAGTTGGTGCACTTGAACCCGGTGGGCACAAACTGAAATTTAAGGTAAGCATGCACTGAAGCACTGAGGGTGTAAACACAATTTCAAGTAATATACACTATACATAACATTTTTAATTGCACTAAATGCAAACAATTTTTAGTCGGTGTTTTAAACGAAAGTTTCAAAAATAAAGGACAAAATCCGTCCTTTATTAAAAAGAAAATAATAAAGGACAGGGGTAAAAAAGAAAGGACTGTCCTTTTAAATAAAGGACGAATGGTCACCGTATATATCGATCACATGAACATATTTTTCAGTAGACGTTAATAGAGGTGTAGGCTACGAATCTAGTCAAGAAATTCGTGACTGAGTACCTAGATACCTACTAAGTTGACAGTTCGCATATGTGGCTGACGTAGGAAATGTGACGTAACCGACGAATCTACTTTTTGCGTTGTTACATTTACTCCAGACCAATCTAGTCAACTTAAGAAAACTAGATATTTGAATGTTGCAAATGTCAATTAAAAAAAAAAAAATGTTTAACTCTTTCTTCACATGTCAAAAATAACCAACCAACCAATAGTCTGAACGCTTTCATAAGACTTGCAAGGACGGAACTTAAGGTACAGTCCTTAAAACTGTGATTGGTTGCGCTGTTAACACAAAGATAACTGAGTGATTTCACACTTTCTTATTGCTAAATAGAAATTGAAAACATCGCATTCATTCGGTGACGTTTTCAATTGACAGATAGAGAGAGAGGAGCATTGCCCGCTCGATGAATAGCGGTATGTCAAACTCCATATAAAAATAAAGGGTGTTTTCATAAACGTCTGCCTAACTAAGATCTGCGTAAAACGTGTTCATAAAATCAGGGCCGGCATTCTGTAAGGCGAAAACGTCTTAACGTTTTCGTGCGCACGAACGGTTTGCTTCATGTAACATCAAAAACGAAAGAAATTCTCGTGGCCGCGAAAAAAAACAAACGAACACATTTTTTTTTACGTTTTCGCTTTTCTTGCTTCATGTAACCCTAAAAACGAACAGATTTTATCGTCTCCACGAAAGAAAACAAACGACAGCTATTTTGTTGCCGTTTATCATTTTCGTTTTTATTCTTATTGAATTTGGTGGATTGTGCTGAATATTTTATTAGATATGTTAGCAAATTATTATTTTTTGACCAGCGACAGCGAAGAAAGTGAAGTTGAAATTGAACATGTGAACTTAAGAAAAATTAGTAAAAGTTTGCGGGATTGTTCAAATCCTCTCACATTAACTGACAAAAGGTTGGTTTATTTTGATTAAAAAGTTAGTTAATAAGTTAGTTAAAAAGTTCGTTTTTCTATTTAGTTTTGTGCAACGTTTTCGATTGAACAAAGCCGCCTTTAAGTATGTGCTGGACAATATTAATTTGCATACAGGTACACGAACGACATACGTGGCTCCTATTTTAAAACTTTCCGCAACATTAGAAGTACTGGCTGGAGGAGGATCCGCTTCGTAAACAATCAAATTCCACTTTTTCTTTTTTTTTTGAATATTTTGTAATCAGCAGATCTTGTAATCAATTGATGAAAAAATAAATAAATAAATAAAAAATATTTTCAATTGTCAGCTGTTCGTTGTCAAAACAACTTAACGAAAATAAAACGACATACTGAGACTGCCAAACTATAATTTTGCTGTCACACAGTTTCTCAAACCTAAACGAATGTGAAGAAAAAAACGTAAGGAGTTACATGAAGCAAATTTTCGCTATCGCGTGATTTCTATCGTTTCTTGAAAAGCGAAATCGTTTTTCGTTTCGTTTTTTACAGAATCTGGCCCCAGATTTTTGGTCGAACAAACGCAGATGAATTGCAGAAGATATGTTCATAAACGTCATAAATGTCATCAGCGTCTGGCAGATTGTGCATCCATATTTTTTTGACTGCAGAAAGCGCGGGAGGTAAAACATTTTAAAGTGCGAAAAATGTAAGTTTTATTGGCAATTTTTAATGCTGTTTCACAATTAAATTTGACATTTTTTTAAGGGAAAAAGAAGCCGCGGCGTGGAATGTGGCGAAAACCAAACTATTGTGATGATTTTTTTGATTTTTGTCTGACGTTTATGAACATTTAGTGACTTCTTAAAATTGTACTAAAGCTGGAGTACACGTGCTACAGAATAAGTGTATTCATTAATGCAACAAAAAAGAAAGACGATTGTTCTGGTGCAGATTTTCGACGTTTATAAGAACGCCTAAAGTTGACATTTCACAAATATTTCAATTTTTTTATCTCGAGTTTGACACACGGTTGCCAGATTGGGCGCTTTGTCGTATTTTAGGTAATATTTTTTCTATCACAATTTTAGGCTATTTATGGTTTTACAAACTGTGTGTTAATTTTGTTTGTTTTATTCTTTCACAAAACTCGCACTTTTAAGACTTGGCAGCACTCTTGCAGTCAAGTAACATCGATCTGGTCCTCTTGATTTGACACAATGACACAAGCCACAAAATGTCAATTGCAGAAGACCGAAAAAACGCGCACTGAAATGGGAAAGTGGGAAAAAAAAAAAAAAAAAAAAAAGAATTGGGAAAATCTGCAAACAATTCAAAAGTAAATAATTTCGTTTTCTTTGTTAAGTTTTGTTTACTTTAATAAACATAATGAACTACATATTTTCAACGATTTTTGGGCTTCTTTCTGGGCAACGATATTGGGCTACATTTTTTTAAGGTTTGGGCGCTTAAAGCAAACTAAATTCTGGCAATCCTGGTTTGACATCGCCGCTATTCATCTAGCGGGCAGTGGAACCCGACCATTTTCTCTACCTGACGCTTATGGAAAATGACAAACAGATCACAAACCGGGTTTTTTTTTTAATGTCAAATCCCCTTAATAGTTTTCGTCCACCCTGTACACTCATTTATTTCTCCCATCGATTCGAAATTCCGATTTCAAACGTAAAAATAAAAGCAAAAATTACTGCCACTTAAAATGCACTTTTATTAACCCTACATCAGGATTAATGGCTTCAGTGTCCGTTTTATCTTATTAGTGGTAGGATTTCCTAGTTTTTCATCTTACCTCTTTGCTCTTTCCTTTCAAAGTATCTAAGCCACGAAAATTCCTTAACTACAAACAGAAAACCTGTGAATACCTGTTCCTGCTTTCATTCTGCTTTGATTTATGACTTCAATAATCACCTGAAGAAAGGCAGGTAACGATTCTCCTCAGAGGAAATAAAATAATTTCGTCGTTTCTTCTTTTCCTCTTTTCATTCATCTTCGGTACAGTGTTTAATTGTTGAAAACAGACCTTGAACTACAAGTTACGGGTTAAAGGCGCGTGAAAGAGTTTCTCTATCGACGGGTTTTTGCAAAACGAAAAAAAAAATCACTTTGTAGGTATAGGTAGGTATTTAATGCAAATAAACAAAAGCAATTTATCAGGAGTTTTAATTATAACCGAGTTCAAATAGCATGGGTCAGTAAGGTTTGCACTGTTTGAGACTTTTGTCGGGTGGTTGTTTTTATGGTTTTTATGTCTAGCAGCGAATGATGTCATAATTTCTTAGGTCTTATCTGAACATGTGGGTGAGTATAAGGTGATTCGGAAATAGAATAAACGAGACAATGCCGACAAACTACGCAATTAGCTCCGATAAGGGGGTGTGTGCCTGGTCGTTCGACCAGAACCGGTCTTTGCAACAAAAATTACCGTCCAATATTTTGTTCGACAGCAGATGTTCAAATTATCCAGCTATAGTACCAATTGGGATGCTAAGGAATCTGTTCATAATCAATGTTTATGGTTGTGATTGGTTCTTCTTTATCTGTGTTTCCAGTAAGATTAAGGTGGCCCAGCGAATGCTCCAGAGGAGTTATTAAGCAATAAGAATTCAAATGGAATGTTGGCTCGATTATGAATGACAATCCAAGTTTCAAAATTATGTCTACCGTCAATAAAGGGCAGGCGGATAGAGTGTGTAAGGAATAGACGTCTTTTCATCCATTGAACTACGAACGAATGCAGGTAAGTAGGTAGGTGGTATGCGTGTTTTACAGCACTTTTACTAATCAAAGTGGGTATTCGCCCGACACTACTGACTGATGTTTGGCTGGCTTCGGGACACGGCTACGCATTTGACGTAACGTAATTCTATTTTCATTAAAAAAAAGTATTTAAGAAATAAGTTGGGCCTTAAAACGTACAGGCTCATGCCCGAAAATGTAATACTGGAGTTTAAAATCCTTTTTGCGAGCGAAGCGATCCCTTATTCCTGTTTAACGCGAATAAACTTTGACATTTCGTTACGTAGCCGTGTCCCGAACGTCGGGCGAATATCATCAACCTTTAGTAATCATAGGACCCACGTAGGTAGGTATATTTAGTAAACATTTCTTTTCAAATTCAACTCGTTCTTGTAGTGAGAAAAAAACAGCACTGATAACATCTGTAAAAGTAGTAGTAGTTCAATTTCCCAAAGACGAATCAAACAAAACCCTTATAGTCAACGGGATGATCTCATTGATTTCAATCGCACTTGAGAGCAAGTCATTTTGATGATGAGTCACTGTCTCCATTGCGTCTGTTCTATACTGCGCTAGAAGTTCTCGTGTACGCATAGAATGGGTATTTCATGCCCTTGCAGTATGGGATTTTCCGCATCAATAATACTTATTTCATGTAAGGAAGCCACTTAACATATAATATTTGTGTTTCATTTTAATTTCCATTGCGCACGCACATGAAATAATCTGGTACGTTACGTTGGCCGATGGGATGGTGTACTGAAACATTCCTTTGTAAGCCTATAAGTGCTGACCCATTTCGAGTTGGATTATGTGGACTTTAGACTTTGCTCCTTGAGCAGGTTAGTGCGTAGTAAGCATTACATAGAGGTAGGTACCTTTGTTTACTAGGTTGGTACTTATGATACAGCGGGAAAGGGTGGAAGTTATTATTCTGATCATTTTTTGTGCGAGTTTATGGAGAAAGAACCACGAACCTTGTGCTTGGAAGTTACACTTACTAACCACGAAGCCGGGATGCTTTTCATTCTCCCATTTTGAGGCTATGGGTCGGACGTTCATTGTTTTTTTTTTATACCTAGGTATTTGCTGTAGGTATTTGTTCGAACCTTGAGCCGTCGAGCCTTGCGATTATTGCCGATATTATACCTATACATTTGCGCACATAACTCAGGTGGAAGGTACATCCATAATACCGCCTATTAAATAGAATAGGTATACCTACGCTCTGACGCTCATTCAGTGCAAGTGTTTTAAATTTACCCAATGAAGAGCATGCGACCTCGCATCTGCCAGGTGTAAATATTCCATGACAACCTATATGCCAGATTTGTTCCCAATCAGTGCTATCATCTTTGGCCAAAAAAAGGTCAAGGCAAATACTCCGTATCAAGCCTGTCGGTACGTTAATCTTTTGTTTGTTTACTGCCAATTTGAATCAACTACATACCCACCTACCTACACATTACATTTAATCGCTAATTCTATTTTTATCAGCAATCAGCGCGTCCAATACAAACTAATAGAAGACCCACAAGCCACAGCCGCTGTTCGTTTTCTCATCCAGAAGTTCAGTGACTTTCTTTTAGCTGTGTGAAGCAGAGATTATTTACTCCACTTGCAGCATCTCCCATCGTCGAGGACCGATGCCCAACGGTCAACAAAACAACTCTATGCAAAGAGTCAATAAACTTTTGGCGCTCTCGCATTTATAACAAAGTGAATACGTCCGCACTCCATTATAGTATCAATTGTAGTAGTTTCCTATAGTAAAATGTGAAATAAAATAAAGACTACTCACCCAATGGCAAATCGCACAACAAACAACAGGCGGACAGTGCGCCAGCCGATGCTCCGCCAATCTTCTCCAGCAGCAGATGTGGTGCGTATTTCTTAAAACAAACGGCGACCCCAACATGATAGATGCCCAAGAAGCCGCAACCAGCAAAAGAGAGATTCATTGCACTGCGCGCGCGGACAAAGGAATTATCGAAAAACGTTAAAAATTACTTCCAAAGGAAAAACGAAAAACTCGTAAACAAAAATTAGCAGAGACCGTGAAAAGTTCTTTGCGAGCTCTTATTTCTGGGAGTACGCGGATTCGGTGTGTTAGGTCAGACTTTAAACAAATCAAATTGAATTTGCAACAAATAACTCTTGAAGTTCGGGGGAAAGACGATGAATTTCGCGAATTATCTTTTACCAAACGCACACCTGTGCCAATGCGAATAATTCGGTAGTGCACTGTTCTGTAGTGAATCACAGAAACTTTAGTATGTCGTTTTGTGATTACTTAGCCTGACACTTGCACAATTGTTTTTTTTTTTTTTTTTAATTGGAAAAGAAAATCCTGTTCTCCTCTTTCCGCCTGGCACAAGAAAGTTGTTCCTGCTTTCTTTGTCTCCTTTCACGAATTAATAGAAATTAACACACAAAAACAACGAAAGAAAATATCAGGGAAAATAGAAAAATTAATAAAAAAAAAAATATTTTTTTTTCTTCTTCTTTTTGCTTTTGAACGTAATAATATTATGGGAGACGGTCACTCTCGAATAAAGCTTCGGAACGTTATGTTTGCGAGGTGTCAGCTGTCATTAGTTTTATAACTGTTTTGCGTGGTATGTGAGAGAGAGAAGAGTTCCAATGGATATATTTTTGATTGAACGACAGGGCGAAGAAGTGTCGCCTGCTGCCAGAGTAAGGGAGATAAAAATAGATGACGCACGGTTTTTGCTGGGGTTCAGTAGGTAGCTTATTAGGAATTTCCCCTTCTTTGATGAGGTGTGCGTGCGTAAGCGAGTGCGAAGTTCTATGGTGTACTCTTTCGATTTCTTGGAGTTATTTCAGATCGTGGGATTTCTACCTTTTTGTGGGAATTTCTATGTTGTCAAAAAATGGTAGAATTATTTTGCGTTTTGTGACTGATAGACTTTGGCAATTGTAGTAGATTGCTTGGTACAATTCTCCAAAATGCAATGTCACGAAGTAGACAATATTAAATATTCTGTTGTTGCAATCAGTGTTTTTGTTATACAATTTTTTAAAATTCAGTTTAATTGTAATTATTGCTTTCAATGGCAAAACAAATAATCTTACTTGTGAAATGTCACTCTGTGTGTAGCAACGGATGGAATTTTTTACAAATTTGCTGCTTTTTCGCAGGGGTTTCACTGTAAATTATATATATATATACCTACCGCAAATATTTTGTTCGACAGTTTGGTAGTAACATCCCCGCGGATGGACAGGCTGCCAACATTCCAGCGATAAAACAAGTTTTCTGAACAGGTGCTGGGAACGGTATTAGGCGTTTTTCTTTTTTAGTTCAGAGCTGATCATTGAACTGAGCTCGAGCATTATGAGCGCGCTCTAAACTGTGCATGCTCAGATCGTTAATTTTACTTTATTTAAACCACTTTTGCGTGCCTCAAATCCATTTGTTTAAGGTTTTTTTTTTTGCTCCTTTTCTCGTGTTTTTTTCGACTTTCCAGTAACGTCATAAGATCGAAATAATGAAAATGGTTTCGAAGTTAAATGTCAGCAGCCAGACTGAGAAGTTGAGTGTTTGTTGTAATGAACGCATTCAAAGTATCATTATTGTATTTTGACTATTTATGACAGGTATATTTGCACATTTTCTTACTTTACTTTGCTTTGCTGAGATCGAACTTAAGAAAAAACAAACCTTATGTATGACTTTCATATTGGCATTGCCGGGGGGCAGCCAACCCAGCTCTACTTCGATTATAGTATCTAAGACCCTAGTTATAGCAATACGTTAAACCAAGCCGTAAACATTTCCCTTTTGGTCTTAAATTAAATAAATAAAATATGCAAATGATCTTTAAATTTTCTAGGAAAATAATTTATTCATTTTTCCGTATAAAAAACTTTTTCTTTACTGTTCCATCTGTCAGAATTTTTTTTTTCTGATAGAATCCAATCAGTGGGGGTTGGTTTGTTGTAATTATTTCGTAGGCAAATATTTTTAAACGAAAAAAAAAACTCATTTTCATATTGTTCCAACTTTTTCGGTTGCAAGTTTGATTTTTTGGCAAACCAAACATGAAAAGCAATTTCGATCAAAAAAAATTGATTTTTTCTCGAAATTTACTAATCCGCAAAGTCTGCAACAGACTTGGCATCACTTAAATACTTGTAGACATCGTTCTCGGTCGATGAATAGAACGCCGTCGATTGTTGCAGGAGACAGCAGATTGCCGCCAGGAAGCACAGTACTGATTTGATTTTTGATTACCTTTCCTTTTTGCAATTTCAACAACAAATCAAAAATGTCAAAATTGATAAAGAGAACATATGGTGGAGGTAAATACAAACTACATCTGGTGTTTTTGTGAAACCTAACATATTGCAATGTTCTCTTTAAGAGGTAACTTTTGACTCGCGTCTAATAAGCTTTATACAAGCAAATCCATTCATATACGACAAGCAAAACGAAGACTATCGTAATAACCAACTCAAAGATACGAAGTGGAAGGAAATCGCTGCAGAACTCAATACAGGAGGTATGCATGCATAGTCATAGTTAACTTTGGTATTTTTTTTTTCCACCGAAGAGAAACATTCCTTATCCTCATTCAGTTGAACGATGCAAGAAAAGATGGGCATCTCTTCGCGACCGATTTAAACGCATAAAGAAGGACGAACTAGATCAACTAGATAGCACAGGAAAAAAGCCCAGATGGCGGCCCAGATGGCGGTACTACGATGTGTTGCACTTCATTCCGTTACACTTCGATACGTAAGTTGGTGCATCAATTACATGAAATACAAACTAAAATTTTCCTTCCGCAGAGTCGTGGACAACGACCAAACTGATGAAACAAGCGAAGATAAAAAAACAATGCCACAAATTACAGGAATAAAAACAATGACTTCATCACCAGCATCGAATGGAAATGCATATACAGACCCCGATTTTAATGAGTATTTTTCCAATATTGTGGAGGTTAATAATGAACCGAATTCACCAAGATCCAGCTCGGAAGATGCGACTGATCAGTTCTTTAAGTACATTGCGCAGCGAGTGAAACGGGCCAATTTGACCAGCATGGAAGAGATGAAAGTTGAGGCGGCCATTCTGAACTTCACAATAGAGAAAATAGCTCAAATTCAAGGTAGTATGTAAATGTGTGTAAAATTGGACTGTGTCTGCTGAGAGTAGTTTGGTTGATGTAAATTAAGAACCGAAACTAATCGCATTTGCGAATTGTCCAGGGGGTCAATTCTTCCTTGAAATAAAAATGTTTTCACCCTTCCACCGCGATTATGATTCGAAATTTATGTAAGTACTCATACATAAAGTTATTTTTTATTGTCGGTTTGATGTGTATAATAAACAAAAGCTAATCGATCTGGAAATTGTTCTTGTGGTCACTTGATGTTTGAAATAAAACTAGGTGCTGAACGATGACTTACCATTCTCGCCTAAAATGTCATTTGGGGTTGGTAAACTCATGGAAAAACTCGCACACTATGCTTGCCAATGAATGCATTGTAATAAATATATTTTATACTTAAATCGCGCATAATTTATTCATAATTTCTTGAAGAGCGCGGCCATTTCTATTCCTCCAAAACATAAATAACAACAAATTTATAGTTAATTACTTGGTTTCCTGTTAATGAAAATGTAAACAGAACGTAGTTACTTTTTGGGGAGAGGGACGTTGAAATCGAAATACTTTAAACGGGGAGAGGGAGCTCTAGCAACGCACATCTTTGTTTGAATATAATTGACGGGGCGAGGATACATTGCGCCGATGGGTTTTTTAGTTGTCCCGCTTTGGGGGTGGCACATACACTTGTCTCTCGCCGCGGTAACGATTGGGAACACCCCGGCTAAGCATTGACGACTGTGGCTGCACCGACACTGGCGGTGCATGCTGCATGCTGTTGGAAAAGTTAATCGTTCGGTGATGCTCATCGGTGATTGGTAGGCAATCGGTTTTCAGAACTTCCTCGTGATTGCCATACGCAATGAACAGAACGACGCAGGTCTTATCAGATATCCCAGTGATTTCCGCTTCATAGTACTAAGCAAAATACAAACAAGCTTGTTAGGTATATACAGTGGGAATAAGAAAATGGTCCAACTTACCCGCCCATCGTCCCAGTACTTTGCCATGCAACGATCGCCTATCTTCCAGTTCCAATTTTCACCCGGAATCATGCCAAATGCCGAGGGAGAATGCGTTTGTGGAACGACAAATGCTGCCGTAGCAAAGGGCTGCGGTGCCATTTGCATAGCTGATGGTGGTGGTCCCGACATAAATTGTGGTGGCTGTGGCGGCGCAGTTTGCGGGCCTCCTCCACCCAAGGGTCCGGTTGGGACACCCTGACTCTTGAGAAGCGTTAAAGCGAATTCATTCGTCTCCTTGGATTGGAAACCGATTATTTTGCTGGGATCATAGTTGAAACCATTTGGCAGCGGTCCGAACGTTTGCTGCAGCTTTTGGGTTGTCGTCGAGTTCATGGGTGGTGGGTGTTGATGTGGTTTCGACTGTTGTTGCTGCTGCTGCTGATTATTCTGTTGGGGAGTGTAGTTCTGCTGCTGATTACGTGGCGATGGTCCAGATCGGGTTTTGTCGATTTTCATTTTTGATGTACTCTCGACCAGTTTATTGATGCGGGCTGCTTGGTCATTGCTATTGCTGCTAGCCGTCGAACTATTAGCAATCGGATTTGCATTGTTATTGTTTGCGGATGCATTGTAGCCGGTCTGCCGGTTGTTGTCATAATTGCGAACGTTTCCACTGTTGTTCGGATAGCTATTGGAATTGTTGTCTTTCTGCTGTTGGTAGCGCGAAGTTGACTAGAAAAAGAACAAATCAAGATGCATAAGAACCGGAGAAAGGGTTGGATTTTAGACTTGGGATAACCCCAAACAACTTTTAAAACTTACCGGTCCTTTCCCATTAGCTGCCTTTTGCTCATATCCATTACGCTGCGGTTGGTGCTGATGCTGCTCGCGTTCCTGTCGATGTGGAGGCTGCTGCTCTTTCTGATAATCGTTATACCGTCGGTTTTCAAAGCCTCCGCTGGATGGACCCGTTCCTCCACCACTGTAGTTAGTCCCAGATGACCTCTCGTGCGACGCACGACCACCTCGGCCACTGCTGTATGCGACATTGTTCCTTTGATCCCGATGCCGATCCGAACTCTCTTCGTATGGGTGGTTCGGCCTGCCATGGAATGGATTGCCACCACCACCGCGGCCGCCACGACTCGAACTCGAATACCGATTGTATCGATCATCATGTGGATGCGAACTGTTTCGCGTAGCAAAGCTGGACGAGAGATTGTTCTCGAACTTTGGTCGATTGGAATTGTTCTGCTCTTGAGATTTCACTGACGAGCTGGTCGTGTCTTGGCGACGATCCTGCTGGTAGTTCTGAGATGAATTCGAAGAGTTGAAATATGGCTTGGATGATGGTTCACTTCCGGCTTTTGTCATCGGGCGAGAGTAACTCTCGTACTTGGGATTGTGAGTGGAGGAGGAGGAGGCAAATGATGGTGCTGTTGTTGATGACTGAGTCAGAGGTTGATCCGCGTTCTAGAAAAACAACACAAATGAATCAAAATTGGAAGAGAACTATGAAGCAAACCTACGGCTGGCAGTTTGTCGGTCAAGAAATCAAACAGCGATACGTTTCCAGCAGGTTTGGCTGAAGCTGCTTCCTCTATTTCTTTGCCACGCCTGCCGATCTCCTTGGGACCCCGCTTGCCACCCATCGGGAGGGTTTTCGATTTCTCTCGGAAATCGTCTCGACTCTTGAATTCATCACCACGCCGTTTGAGATTGTAGAGCGCCCGTTCGAGGCTGTTACCTGTGGTACGAAGGGCATTCTTCGCTTCCTCCTCGCTGTAGCCTTTCTCGAGTATTTTCTTCACGTTGTGATCGAGTATTTGATGGTTGCCACCACCAAATATCTAGTCAAACAAACAAACACAGAAGTAGCACCAATTATTCCCATATGGCAGAGAACTCACCTTTTTCGCTCCGACTTTCGCCGCTTCTGCGATCGCTTCACTTCTCATCGCATTAAATTCGTCGTTTCCTTTGACCTCCTTTTCCTTTTCAACTGCCACCAGGCTCTTAAAGTTCTTGTCGGCAGTCACAGTCTGTTGTGGTTTCTGGCCAAACTGTATCCATGGCGGCGGGCCAGACGAACCACTCTGAATTCGGCCAGATTTTGCATATTTCTGCAGCGATCTGTTCATTTCCCACTTCTCCACCAACGCAGTCACCTTTCCGCCGAGCACTTGAATATCCACTGGCCTCATAATGATCATACCTTGCATCAGAGGAATCTTTTCACATTTAAAGTATATCTTGGTACCCGGTGGCGTGTTCAAACTCAAAACAGATATGTGCTCCAGCTCTAGCGCTTGCATAATAGTCACACCATCGGATAGTTCAATTTGAAGAAACCTTGGAGCCGCTTTTGATTCTTCGTTCGCCTTTGGCGCGGAGATGTTGCGAATTCGCTGCACCTGCAGGACAATACGCCCTGGGAAGGATTCATCTTTTTTCGACAATTCGGGGGGTAATGCACCACCAGCTATCTCACGAAAGTCAAACTGTGAAATGGAAATCGGAAAATCATAGCCGTTTGCAGGATGTAATGGATTTTATATCCTAAAATGGACTTACATCGAGGGCGGCTGAAATGATTTTCTTCGAATCACTGTTGTCCGGCAGTTTTTTCAATCCCTCTTCTGTCAAGTACCTGGGAGGGAGGCGATTTGCATTTATTTTCATTCACCAGCTAATGGATTATATTTAGAGGTGATCTAATGCTTACCAGCCTTGATCTTTTAATTTTTCGAGAATTTCCATTTTATTTATGTTTGGAAATACTCTATGTGCAAAATTTTTTCACGTCTTCTAAACAAATTGAGAAACGTCAACGAAATACTCGTCCAGTGTGACGGTATGTGTATGGATTGCGACATTTCGTTTGGTTCTCTTATGTAGGAGGTGGGTGTTGTGTTATAAATGGATTTAATTGTCACAGGGTCCGATTCGCCAGGGTTTCCACCATTTTTCTGGTGAGGACGATAAAACTTACGTTAATACTGAGTTTTTTTGCTTTTTTATTTTTTGTATTTTGGACGCCCCGGTTTTTTCCACTTCGGTCCATGCAAAAATAAATATTCCAACCGCTAAGCCGACAGAAATATCAAATTCTGAAGATTTTTGTTTGTTTTTGTTGTAAGGACTTGAAACAAACATCCTATCTCAGCGGAAGTAAAGTATAACAACTAATGTCACCTCCTCCGAGTCAGTTTGACATTGTGCAAGCGTGTTATTCAGTGCTAGTTAGTTCTGCTTTTATCTCAATTCCGAATTATAAGAGAGGCACAAATGTCATTTATCAGGATAATAACGTGGAAGGGAAATGTTTTCCGCATTTTTTATATTTTGATTTCACATTTTTGATGGTGGGGAAATACGCTTTAACGATGAAAGCTCCACATCATGGCAATGGGAATCATTTGTGGTAGTCAGTTTTTCATAACAACTTAACCAACGCTTATTCAAACCGAATTCGAGAAAATGTGGCTGCAATGTTAAGAACGACAAGAATTTAAGGTGAGAGCTTAAACGACAAAGCCGGCATATATCGCATAGCGCTATAAACGTCCTCAAAGACTCAAAATTCTAGATACAGCAATCAATATAAGTAGCTTTACTTTGCAATCGCAGATATATGACCACCTCTCAAATCGTTTGCCATCCATAAAATCTATACAACCATCTAATCTGGTTCCCTGTCTGCACAATTCAAACCTTCATCATAATAACAGAGCCATCTATTTCCAAATGAAGCGGTTTTCCAATTGAATTACTCTTCAGGCAAATAACCACCACAGACCGTCGTCATAATCGTAAAACCTATTTCCCCAAGACTACGAAACGCTGATCGCACCAACTATACCATGCCTCGGCCTCCATAACCGACTTTGTTAAATTATGTAAGTATTCAACCCCCACCCCTAGATGCGCCCATTACTTCGTATCCATAGTCAAATTTACAACTTTGCAACAAAATTGACAGACTCTCCCCTAATGAGGGATAAGGACATAGTAACGTACCACTCTGCTGTCGTTGGTAAAAAAGACTCGCACAAAGGCTTGTAAAATGAAATGTATTTCATTTGGTACTTTTCATCTCAATTTCTTTCATAACCGGTAAGCTAATTCCACCCTTAGCTACATCGTACCATCAAAGAGAATCTCCATCCCGACGATGGCGGTGCAATAAAGCAAGGGATTTTAATAAAATCACAGAACCAAACCCAAAGTCATAAAATGCGGCTTCTCCTTATCAAAACTGAAATTGAATACAATTTGTGTATTAGAAAAGTGAACAATGAATGAGATGGCCCCCATTGAAGTCAATTTAAGGGATGGCGGGGGAGAAAACAAAAAGTAAAGCGAAGCGAAATAAATTTGATCAAATGTATCACGCTGTGCTCGATAAAAATAGATGTAGACGCAGACGAGACGTATAGACAGAAATATGTTTGCTTTGTTTACTTTGTCGTGCCGTTTTGTAAGGAGACCACATTTTTTTTTTAAGGGGATGATTCTAACCTAGTTTCTATGGTATTTTGTCGTTTTATCTGTGGCATGCCTTATGCCCCGTATTTACGTATGGTTTAGGATGTATTTTACTTCCTTTTGCCATAAATGTATGTATGTGGAATATCCGTAGAGGGGTTTGCCGTTTCTTAGATAAAATGTGGTTCTCCTGTAGATACGCAGTAATGCGAAGAAATGGAGACAGAGACTGGTAATAAAATATATAGTAATTTGAAGGGATTTGTCAAGCTTAACAAAACGTTACCATTTTCATATTTTTCATTGTTGTAACAAACTTGAATGTGTGTATACATAGGTATTTCCATTCGGCTAAGCTTAAGGGGTTAATTGGAAAGCGGAACAAAAGCCATCAAACATATTGGGAAGACTTGATCTTCTGAATGGGTTAAATTGCGTAGTGATTGATTAGATTTAGGCGTACGGCAGTTTAACACACCCTTACCTACCATTGTGCTGGACGCGTGTATGGGGTCTCAAAGACGCTTGTTTTTCTTTTTTTTTAGATTTTATCTGACAGAGTGTTTTTTTGAGTTTCGATCTCTTTGTGAGTCTTACTGTGAGTCTTCGAAGTGTCGAGTAGAGCGTAGTTGTTGTAATTGCGTGCTGAAAATCCTACTTTACTTTGCTTTGCTGAGTTCGAAGCTAAAAAAAAGGGTCCTTATGTTTCGATTTAAAATGAAAATTTGTTAAAAAGAAGGATGCTTTTCAGTGACAGTTAAGTGACTAGCGCAGTCCAAAAATAGCTCAGAGAACTCCCTTCGTCATGTAGAATGTTTTTAGTGTCTCTTCAACTTCAATCAACATCTGTCAAATGGAGCAGACAGCAGAGCCTGAACTGTCAAGAAGAACATCAACGTTTTTAAAAGCAAAAAGAAACACAAAATTCTTTCGCTCTGAACAGGATTTGAGTGTATTTATAATCAGCTCACTAGTCTCAGTAAAATCTGATCACAGCATATTTTGACAGCTCTCCAAATGATTGCTCTGTTCAGCTATGCGAATGTTGTTTACAGAAAAAGAAAGCCCTGCCCAGATTGCAAAGAAGTGTACGAATATACAAATATAATATCCATTCAATTTTTTTTTATATTCATATAATGACAGTAACAGCCAGCACTCGAATATGTTTCATAATAGGACTGTTCCCTAACTATAATGCATTCGAACACATTAGCCAAATATAGTCAAACTACGTTCCTCTAAGCAAAAGTTGGGCAGAAGAGAGCCAAAAAGAGAGAACAAAACATTTCCCCACCACCAAATATTATCCCCAAGAACTTTCTTTGGGCTAGTTACTTATTGCTGACAGATGGTGGTCAAATCTTTCAAGTGCTAATTTGTACCTGACTTTTTATTTGATTTTAATTACCTATATTTTGTGCTTGTATAGCATTAAAATTTGATTATTGGAATATTCCCGTCTAGAAAAATTCACGTTTTTCTAATTTGTGGTTCAGTTCCTTTTATTTGTTGGTTATATTTCATCTCGGTGAGCGAATTCTCCACAATGAGAGAAATGTGACATATTACGAATATTGAACCAGAAAGAAAGGGAACAGACTTAATTTAATCAGATCTCTCAGAGCACGTTCGTTTAAACCTTGCTGGACATTATCGAGCTGTTCAGTGATCTACTTTGAAAGAAAAACGTCCTATAAACGTCACAGGTTGTTATTTTCCAAACCATAGTAGGTACGTAATAATTATTGTTGAAATTGTTTTATTTATATAACAGTTGATGGTTTCTGATATTTGTTTTCCTATAGACAAAAGATTTCAAGATCATATTTCCATAAGATATTGGGGACGTTCGAATTCCTAGTTTAGTAAGTCTGACAGCTGACTTACTATAGATGTATATAAGTTTTTATTGGTCCGGAGTGGTCAAGTGTACAGTTTTTCCAGTTGACGTTTATGGATGGGAAGCCGACAAATCTAGTCAAGAAAATCCTGCCTGCGTACTCAGTTGACATTTCGAAGAGTCAAATTTAAAATAAACAGAGTGGCCGATGCAAAATTCAGAAGAGTCGGAAAAAGAGCCGGTGAGAGAAAAAGGTGTCATTTCCAGCTTAGAATTTTCGCACGATATTTAACAACCATTAGTTCGTATAACAGTATACCGTTACACGTTACATTTTAGATGTACTTGTTTGAAAATAACAGTTTTTGCACAATTTATGAAGGGCCTTTTCCAAATAAAAAAGGACAAAATCAAACAAAGGTAACGCTGACCGCTAGAATACAAAAAATTCAAGTTGCCTAGTCAACGCGTTCGGATACCTAGCATTGAAAAATCTAGTTGACGTTTAACATAAACTAGCTATCCGATCCGAACGTGCCCGTTGTCTTTCGACTCAACTGTTGCCAGAGCTCCGTAATTTTAAGTTAATTGAATTTTTCTATTGAATTCCTCCTTGCTGGCAACTAAAACCAAAGCAACGCCCCCACGCCCCGTCCGATGTAAAGTTTGAAGTTCTCCAAAGATCTGTACTTTTATTTTTGAACATAGAAGTCAGCAGGTTAGCTAGAATTACCTAACTTTGGACTATAGAAGGCTTATCGTGCAAACACCTTTTTTACAAGTATATTTCAAAGGAGTAGGCTTACCTTCTCCACACACCTCTTTGACAGTCTTAGTTATCGCCGACAGCAAGAAGGTAAAACCCCTTTATGGCTTGACAGTAGGTAACTTTAAAACTCTACAATACCTAAGGAAAGCTTTTTTTTTTCATTCATCGCCTCCCCCAATCACAAATCACAATACAACAAGCAGCTCGCTATCAGAATCAGACAATTTAACTGCCTCCATGGACCATGTTTCAGCCCACATCCCCTTCCAAGAGACAGTCACTTGTCAAACGCCCTGCCAGCTGTTGTAAACAAACACATACCGTACGAGTGTAAAAGCTCAGCGCCAAAACGCCATGTCCCATGTGCTCGGAAAATCTCTAGGAAAACGTGGGGAAATTTACAAACACCCAAAAGCTCCACCAAGTTGGCAAGGCAAAACAATGAAATAAACAATCCAGCTTATTGAAACCGGCAAGCAGCGCAACGCAACGTAAAACGTACAAGACAATTTAGATACTTTTCTTGCGCGCACTTTAACACTCGTCAGTTCGTTTGCAATTTTTGTCCGATTCGGTTGGGTTTGCCTTGCTTGGTGGTATTTTAGACGGTACCGTGTTGTGTTCGTGTCGAGTTATTCGAAAGTGGGCATTCCAAAGAAAAACCAAAAACAAACTTGTCTTCTATTAATGTAAATGCAGTAAGCACATAGATAGACAGATACTCGTAGATTGCGTGTTTGTGTAAAATCGCCGGGAGTCTTGAGATTAAAAAAAAAAATAAAAAAAATATGTTGATTAATGTGTCCAAGTTAACAGGTGCTTTATTTATAGTCTGACGGTATTTTTTCTCTCTTTTCAAATGATAAATGACGTTTAAGTGCATTCACCGTGATTGACGGAATATCTGCGGATGACTTGCGGAGCTGTTTTCAAATGTTTTGTTGGCACAAATTCATCAGCGAGATACCAAGAGTTGTTATTGGTAGATCGTTTTAAAAACCTACCCATCTCTATTTCAGTTCTGTGTTAAAATCACTGTTAAAGTGCGAGCTTGATATTCAAAATTTTCCTTTACTGGATCTAACAACAAATTCGCGTCGAGTGCTAAATTGACGACAACTGGTAAAAAATAAAAAACTCGCACATGGTGAATTCCAACTAAAGAGTTTCTTTGCGGTCATTACGTGCGTGAAATTCTTAATTGAATATAAAAACTCGTAATCGCAAACACTTGCCTGTGCCTGGTATCTGATCGGACGATATTTTTGCATTTTTGTCGCCCGTATACATTTGAATGTGCTGTTAGCTGGTACTTGTGAGCAGAGCGCAGTTAATATGGTAAGTTGGTGTTTTTTTTTTTTTCTCAGCCATCTGTATTGACCCTCCTTAACCTTCCTTACAAGAGATCTCGGACGAGGCGTTGCGCAATTTTAAACAGCCGCAACCCGCAACCACTGGCCGTAACAGGTTCGTCCAAAAAAGTCCTTACATTATGCAATAACGCGACGAGTATGATTGTTGTGCTGTCGTACAGTTGATGTGCATATATCTTTAATTCGCGCTGATAGAGTGCGTCAGCGTGTGCGGTGCTTCGCTTGGTCTGTAATTGTTTTCTTGTTAATGGGTCGTTGTGATGTTGCACTTGATGGTGGGCACTGAATTTCAATGAGACAGGTTATCTGCAGCACGACAGATATACAGCATGCGTGCACATGCGGTAATGCATGTAATTTTAAAGTTCACGGACTGCGGCTATGGATGAATGGTGTTGGAGGGTACGAGTATTTATGGTATTTTAACTGACAAGATTGTAGCCTAAAGGGGGGCAGTGGATTTTTTCTGATTCGGTGTTAAAATTGTGTGTTTACGACGTGGAAATAGCGTGAATGCTTCGTTTGAAGTAACCCACTGACAGGGCGTACATAAATGAGACATTGTGTGACCAAATGTGTTCCACATCTATGCGGTTTTGCGATGGTAATTGGAGTGTTTGTTGTTACTGTCCTGGGGTTGGCTGTTGACTCTTGAACTTTGAGATCGATTTCGATTTCATTTCCACCACAATTACACTCATGTTCATGTTGATTAACACACGTAGTATCTTTTGAAGAACCGACAATTTGCAAACATTCAAATACGTGGTCTTTAGGGAAGTCCCTCTTAAGAAATATAACTTAAAAGTCCCATAATCTTCATATACTTAATAGCATAGGTACACGCTTTGATATATTTTTGAACGACGTTTTCAGTGTTCGGGCACGATTACGTGATTTGTTTTGTGCAATTGCATTTAGATTTAGAAAAATTGACAAAAAGGGATCTGGCATCACTGGTGATGAAAATCATCAGACTTTCAACGTATCTTCAGCACAGACCGGTAGAAACGTATATCGAGTCTGCGAGGATCCAAGTATAGCCTTATGCCTTGCATTTTCAAAACGAGTTTACATTTACGTAGTAACTAAAAGTAGAGGAGGAAAAACGCACCCCTGAGGATGTCCATTTTCAACGGCGAACGGCATTTACTTAACGAAGTTTAGTCGAACAGTTCTTATACGTTTTCTGTAAAGCATAAATGGCAATCATAGGAAGCCTCTTCTGAAGTGTAAGCCAGAGTTTACGTCGAAGAACTCAATCGGAATACTTTCTAAATACCTACAAAACCTATCTATCCCTGGTTTACCATATTGCCATTTGGAGAGTAAACAGCTGCTCGGTTGTGCTCTAATCTAACATTGCTCATTGTATAGCTCCGAAAGTCATCTCCGACACCTAGCCGACAAATCTAATAACGATTATTCGACTGAGTACTAAATTTGCTTAGGTTCGATTTAATGGAGGGCGAAGAAAAAGTGATGTTACCGAGCAATCTAATTAAGACGACTGGAGTTCTGGAACTGTTCTGTTCATATTTAATTAATGTTAACCCCAAACATATAGCATCACTGTTCTGTATAAATCTATCAACTGCAGACAACTTCACATCGCACAATTAGAGCTGTCGTTTTTTTCTTCATTCTTTGGTAGAAATTTTTAAACGCGATGCATTTCTTATGTGGTATTCGATTGGAATTCTTCAGATTTCAGATTTCGTGTGTTTCATGGAACATAAAAACTATGGCTCTGTGAAATAAGGCTTCAAAATAAAAATAAAATAAGTCCCCAAAAAATTATACAGGAAACAACAACAACGATTTTTAATAAAATTTGGGGTGTTATTTGTTTTTTTGGGGCCTTACTTCCTAATGCAAATTGGGGTCTTATTTCATCTTATTTACTTTTCTAGGCGTTTTCCATTCACTGGCTAAATTTTATTTTAAAGTATTCAAAATTTGCATAAATAATTTACAAAAATATTTTCACCCGATGCAATGCCATTTTTTGCAGTAGAAAATTTTCACGAAAACGCTAAAAAAAACTCCACCAGTTTTCAAATTCAAACTTACTTGGTACTTGTGATGGTAATTCTGAAGTAAATCTGAGACAAAAATCTATATTCATAAAAGTGCTCTGGAATCTGAAAACGATTGCTCTTTTTGTACCAAACGAACATAAAAGTGCTCTAAGAAAAAAAAAAAAAAAAAAAAAAAAATAACGCCCAATCGAATACCACACTAATTTTCTTAAAAGTAAATGGGGACGTTCGGATTCCTAGTTTATTTAAAACGTCAACGTCTGAACTAGGTATACGAATGCGTTGACTAGTCAACTTAAATTGGTTTTATATTTTTGAAGTATATTTTGAATTTTCGCACTTCGAAATGTCAACTGAGAATGAAGACAAAAAAAACATTCAAGTGAGGCCAATAAATTTAGGCCAATTAATTTAGGCCAATAATCTCTGAAATACATCAAGTCAGTCAGCTCTCAGACTTACTAAAATAGAAATCATAAATGTCGTCAATCGCAGAAATAAAAGAAATTAAAACTCATTGCAGTGGTACCAATCAACGAAAAATGACAAGTAGAAGAGAATTGACTGCCGCCCCCTATGTCTCAGTTGCTTTAGTCACTCTGGACATACTACAAATATTAATGGCGTTTTCGATTGAAAAAAAAGCCCTTTCTATGAAAAGACCAAATCTAGAAGTGCTCTTTCGATGTTTTCTGTGTTTTTTTTTTTTGAAGAAAAAATGTCACTTCCAGTTCAATTCTTAGCACAGCAACATCGACAGCGACATCAACGTTAGAGCTAATCCTAAATTCGCTGTTGCTGTTGCTGTCAAAGTCGCTGTGTTAATCTGTTTCTCGCATTAAAGAATTGCCCTGAACTCACCAACATGCGCTTCCAAAATGTCAAATTGAAATGTTTGTTGTGTTTTTCGAATTTGCGCTATGCGATCCGAAAATATGCTATCTATGCGTGCAAAATGTAAACTTAAATAGAAATATGTACCTTGATTTGGCCTAGATAGTAGGGCGGGAGAGCTTTCAATAAGCACTGGCACTGCGGCTTCTTAGAGGAGCCTATTGTGCCTTGATTTGGCCTATTAAAACATTCATATTTACTGCAGAACACAAAAAAAGTAGCAACAGAAAACCAAATCTCACATATGGTGTCTACCACTATTCCAAAAGTGTTCCATCGAATTTCATTTGAAAAGAGCAATTCTGAAATTCGGGGCAATTCATTAAAATTCTCGGATCTTGCGTGAAAAACGCCATAAGTTTCAATAATCCGCGTTGATACTTGATGTTGATACCTATTTATCAAAGGTTTGGAGGAATGACTCTTTACTCATTTTTCAGCGCCACGCCATATGTCAAATGAAAGAGTTATGCGTCATACCTACCCTCTGCTGCACCACTGCCAGTGTTGCCAAAAGTACTCCCATAGGAGTATTGTACTCCTTTCAGCCTCTCCGACCCATTGCCACTCCAATGACTATTGAACTCCCTTCGCCCGATTGCTCACTCACTTAAAACTTAAACTTTCAGTGTGACATAATTTGTCATTCAACAGATGATGAGGTTGAGCAGCAGTTTTCTCTTGAATCTGCAATTTTCCAAGGGGAAAACTGTTATTTATCTTCAAATTCAATATAACTGTCTTTCTACACCACGCACCATTTATCTAAAGCCAAAGTTTCCGCATAAGTAGTTGGTGACCAGTGAAACACACTGTTTACTTGGCACAACTTTTCGAATTATACGCATTTTATTGAAAAACTTATTCCAGAAGTATCCCATCATCGATAATATTCCATTCTTCCCTCCAATCCCCTCCAAGCTGAGTGCGCACGTAACTCATGTCATTCAACCAGAAAATTATGAAAAGTTTTATTTTCTCCTTTCAATTTGGACACCCCTGGCCCTAATCGTGCTTCATTTGCTAATTAAATCACATCTTCCCCCCCGACAACGTATACCTGCTCTAGGAGAGCGTATACTTTCGAGTACATTAATGGCCAAAATTTCAGTGGGTGTTGGAAAATTCCCGCACAAAATTGGAAAAGATGCTAATTCGAAAACTTTAATTGAATCACGTCAAAAGACCGAGAGCCACGGAACTTTTTTTCCCCTGTTAATGCGGGCGCATTAGGCGCCAATAATGGAAAAAAAAAGAAAAATAATTCCAATGACAATGCCATGCCATTGTGGATATTTAAAAGAGAACAAAAAACTTATACACACAGGTGCCAGGTGGTGGCGAAAATGGAAATGCGATAAACTTTTCCCACGTGTGCGGGTCCATGGAGGCCTGACTTAATTACTGTCTCGTGCCATTTTCATCTGTGGCTGTGACGCCGGCAGTCAGTAGTCATAGTCAGTACTGTCATTCTTTCTCTGATAAGCAGGTTGTTGTCGTTCATAATTAGAGTTGAGTTAACACCGGCGAGGCGACGAATTTAAAATAAATATACGTATACAGCTGGTTGGGCATATCTCCATACATACTCGCAGAAGAACCTGAATACATATTTAATTTTCTGTTACTATCAGTCTATCACACGCTGTGCGGTTAGCCTTACCCGCACATCGTTGGAGGGGGGGCATTACTGGATGTGTACTTTATTTTTTTACACTTTTGGCCAAGTCACCTCGTTTGTTTGTTTTATGGGTTTTCTATCAATTTGGGCGGTCTAATTAATGTGAAAATGAAAGACTGAGGGTATGTACGCACAGTAGATAATGCACGGTTGAAAGTTTTCACTTAGGGCCCATTGTGCGGGAGTTGGTTGAGGCTTTTTTTTTGCTTAATTTTTGTTTTAATTTTTAAAGATTCATGATGTCACGCTGTTTTTTTTAGTGACTAGTCACAGTCATTGAAGCGAAGGATTAGGCTTAAGGCAGTGTTGTGATGAACTATATATTTTGCACAGACGGGCGACACTTCTCTGTATGACAGTTGGGGGTGTAAGTATGTTTTTATAGCCCGCAGAGCTTCAAACAAGATGCCTCTGTACCAACTGCTCCAACAAAACTGTGCCTTAAAATCTTTTTGTGCAAAATATTTTTTTGTATACATTACTCATATCTGAGGCCCTGCAATTATAATGAATACACTTTAGATCCTTTAACAAGGACCTTTTAAAGGGCAAGTCTGGTGCCAGCCGCCGCGGTAATTCCAGCTCCAATAGCGTATATTAAAGTTGTTGCGGTTAAAACGTTTAAGATTTGAAAAAGTTCGACTCCTTTCTTTCTTCCTCCTCCTTTCTTGTTGTATATCCAATTGACAAGCGATTGCTGTCTTCTTCAGGAGATCCTTATTGCATCAGAGTCAAATATTTCACCCGGTCAAGCTAAAGTAAATGAAGCTTTTCCATCCTCTTTCCAGCTATAGCTGTCAAACATTTCCCCATCGCAAATAATTTGCAACACTCCCAATAGACGTCACTGCTATATGCAAGCGCCTGTCTAATGTGCTCCAAATCTCGCTAAATAAACTTCGATTTGACTTACCTTTCGAGTTGATTGCATTTCAATCGACAGCAGGAATCTTCCCGTGAATAGAATTTCCTTACTCACTCACGTGCGGTGTGAAGTATGACAAAGATTCGTAAATTGCGGCAAAGATTCCATTTGTCTGTATCGTTGAAAAGTTTCCCCCAGAAATTTATTTAAATTACTTGTTCTCGCACTCGTATTCGTTTTCCTATCTATCGGCGCACCGTCCATGAATCGAATGGAGCAATCAACAACAACTGACTCACTGATTAGAGTCGTACAATGAACGACGAGAATTAGGCCACCACGACCACCACCCATCATCATCATCATAATGATGATCATAAAGCAACATCCCGCTCCCTGCGCATATTTTCTCCCATAAACTTGGACAAATCGTGTAATCGAAAATCAAATCGGTTGACAATCACGCACATGGAATGCTCATTGCTCACTACTCATATGGAATGCAATTCTCTCTATGATTTGTCATTTTTATACGTCCATCGGTCCATTGCACCCGCCGCCCGTCAGATAGGGACAAGTGACTTTGCGATGAGCATGAGTGTCCCCCTTGCACATCGAGTGCTGCTGATCCATATTCTGTAAGCGTATACTTTGTGTTTTGTGTGTCGGCCTTGACACCCTCTCTTAATCATTTTGTGTGTGAAATGTGTGAATGCAGATGCGGATGGAGATGCGCGAGGGATGGGCAATGCCTCTGTTGACATGTAACTGATGCCAATGAATGGAACTGACTGCCCAAGATGTTTATACCCAGACCGATGTGCTTCGGATATATTTATGGCTCTCTAAACGATGAATGGGTGATGCTGTTTTTTTTGCAGGGTGTACATGAAGATGAAGTGACAACAACCATGCATGGCCACTCTGTACGAGCATACGAAATGGAGTTTTTGATGTTAAAGTGATGTCATTTAAGAGCAGAATCTCATGGAGGACGTTTATCAGCGTGATGTTAGGAATGCGTTTTGTTTTTTGGGTGAGGCTTTAAAAATGGGTTAAGTCGAAGGTTATCAAGAAATTTTACTTGATGCCGTGCATCAGATCGAGGGAAGTGGACAGAAATAAGACACGAACTAAAGCAAGTCGGATAGGAGTCGTAGAGCTAAGAGTGAACCTTTTGGCGATTACCACGCAAAAATAGCTTTTGCTGGAAAAACAATTTTTTGATCGATTCACTGGGCACGTTCAAGAATCTGGTTGTCTAGTAAGTCGACTAGATTGGTCGGGCACGTCACTTTTGCTACGTCATCCACATATCCGAACTGTCAACTCAGTACTCAGTCACGAATTTCTTGACTAGATTCGTCGGCTGCACCTCCATAAATGCCAAATGAAACAGCAGGTCATATGAACGATTTCAGCCAATCAAAACCTAGATACGTCTAGTCAGACAGCTGTCAAACTTACTAAACTAGACTGCCACTGTTTTTTTGGCAGACACGGATTAGCAGTGACGTCATCTGTCAGACTTACTAAACTAGACACATTTTAGTAAGTCTGACAGATGATAGACTCAAGAAATTCAAGACTGAGTACTAAGTTGACAGCGGTGTCTCAACTTTGATTTGCATTGATCGGTCACATAAACAGCTTTTTCAGTTGAAGTTTATGGGTGGGTATTCAATGAATCTAATTCCTAATCAAGTTATTAGATGACTGAGTACGAAATATCTACAATTCTGCTGACTTTTATTGATGGGTCGCAGTTTCATTGTTCTAGATCAATCATATGAACATGTTTTTCAGTTGACGTTAATGGAGGTGTAGGCTACGAATCTAGTCAAGAAATTCGTCACAAAGTAGGAACCTACGAAGTTGACAGTTCGCATATGTGGCCGACAGAGGTAAAGTGACGTTACCGACCAATCTAGTTTTTGCGTTTAGGTTACATCTAGTCCAGACGAATCTAGTCGACTTACGATTTTTTAATGTGTCAAGTGTCTATTTCGATACAGATTTATTATTGAAAGCAGGTGAGCTTTAGTCATTGCGTTTTACTACGTTGATGTTCGTTGTGTTGCGTTGTTGTGCGTTCAGTTGCATCGCACTGCATTTGGTTCCTCGCTAGGTTGGTTTGCCTTTAATATTTAACTGCGCAGTGTTGTCATGCGCTGCACTGCGTTGTTGTCCGTTATATTGCCTTGTACTGGGTTTTGTTTCGCTGAGTTTCAATGCGTTGCAATGTGCTGTTTTGCGTTTTTGCACTACGCACTCCAATTCTCTGAATTCTTCTGCATTTTATTGCGCTGTGCTGCGTTTTATTGTTGTGCGTTGCACTGCGCTGCGTCCTTAATAAAAGAAAAGAATTTGGAAAAATGTCATTAAATTAAAGTTGACGTCGTACTGTGTCTGTGATCTCAAAAAGACGTCGCCTCTTATTCTTTCTCCCCTAAAATCAGCATCGACTGAATCGATCCATTCATGTCCTCAAAATATGCTCACTGAATGCCTCCACTTCGTGTTAATGAAGTTTTCATTACTTCGAGAATATTTCACGTCCATTAATCGACGAAACATGTACTTCTACATAGACCTACACCTATACTACTACGTTATGAAATGTTTCTTCATATTTGGAATTTGAATTTCATACCTACTCGCTTATGGAATTCTGTAAGCTACCATTCTGTTGACTCAGTCCAACGCATTGACATCAATTTCAAAACAATAATTCTTGCGGCAATTGTACGTTTTAATTGTTATTTCTTCTACACGTAAACGGAAGGCTCAATGAAACACACTCGTGCTTATTGTTTTTATGAATGACTGTGACTGCTTGAACAGAAAAACAAAACGCGCACATGTTGCTCATGTTTATTTAACTGGAAAGGGTACTCGTGAACAATTGTCCATGCAATCGGAATTTACTGGCAGGTTGCTGTCTTGGGGAGGCAATTAAATTGCCCGAATTGAGGTTGACACCTTTGTACGTTGTTTAACGACATGTGTGAGATTTCACTGACTAGCGCCAATCAGAACTAACTATCCAGTTGAAGTTGACCTGCCCATCCGTCACTCCTTCTTCGTTGCAGTTGTTCTACACTCGAATTTGTACTCATCAAAAGTTACAAGAGTGCTGCCATAAAAAACAACTTTGCGCTGCCAATTGGAGCGAAAGTTAATTCATAAGGCTGAGACGCACTGAAGAGGTGCTATAAAAACGTAGGTCCTTTATTTTGTTATCTCCGTTTGTTGGCCTCATGCAATTAGCAACAGCATTTCTATATACCTTTCTGATTCCAGAGGACTTGAAAATTTATGGTCTTGAGGTTGTGGGTAAAAACATCGTCAAGGATAATGTTGCACATCCAGCATCAAGTGGGAAAGGTAAGAGGTCAGTGAGATACAAAATGAATTTGTCATGACGGTAATGAGACATTGAGAATGCAATAAAGTTTTCGGTGGAAGATTAAATGTGTCCCGCGACTCCTGAGAACTTACTTGCTTTTATGACGAAGGATATTACACTTGTTTTTATGCACGATATTTAGAGGGGATTTTATTTTAAGATAGCCGATGATGGGAGTTGAATTTAAGCACCGACAAAATAAGCGATTTAATAAAGATTGGCTTTACACTCGCGCGCTCTTTATGGTGATGGACCTTTGCAAGAAGTTCCTAAGTTGGATATCAAAGAGCTGTAAGGTGTGCTCTATCAAGCGAAGTGAAACAGAAACTCTGGATTCGAGGGAAACAAAAAAAAGAATGGAAAAGTAACAGCCTTATCCGACGGTAGAACGTCTGCAGCTCCAGGCAAATCCATTTAAAAGTGACCTCGGATATCACCTTGTTAGGACTGAGGTTGAATCGTGGCATTTGTGAATGAGCTATGCCATCATGGAATTTAGTCTGTTTGACATACGAAAGAAATACAAGCTCCGTCAACTATTGCTCGTTCACAGAAGGCGTGGTCCGACCCCTGAAAAGGCGTCTAAATCTGTTTCAAATTCCTCTGATATGAGGAGAATTTACAAAGTTCGGAAATTGGTCTCGTTTTAGTCTGAAAGATATCAGACTTGTCATCAGCCGTTTTGCATTCCCATATAAAGCTTTAAAAGACTGATCCAAATCTATTCACGCAGAAATATTGACACTAGACCTCTGTTAATAGTGGCTTAAAACGCTTAAATTGAATTTTGTTTTATAAGGCAATCTATGAGAAGTTGTACCTGGAAGTGCCACAGTACAAGCTGATAACCCCATCGGTCGTGTCTGAGCGCTTGAAGATCCGAGGTTCATTGGCTAAGAGGGCTTTATTTGAACTTAGGGATTAGGGTCTGATTAAACAAGTTGTCCAGCACCATTCGCAAGTAACCTACACAAGAGCCACCAAGGGTGATGATGCGTAGACTCAATTCACCCCCGAAGGACTCGTTATAAAGCTACATTTATACGATTAGGCCAGAATATCTGTCAGTAAAGAAGTAATTTTTTCAAAGTCCTTCAGTTGAATAACATTTTTAACCCTTTTTCGATGCCCCCCGCTACATTCATTTACCAAAGGAAAACCGTTTCTCGCTTCGAAAGACAGTAACAAATGAACTGTCAACATCTGAACTAAATTCCGACCGCAAAATCGATTAGAAAAACATCCAACACGCGAGTCCTTTCACACTGAAAATGCAAAATAGAGAAAAATAAGAATTACCCAGCAACTCAAGCGAATATAAGATGTAAGTTGCAAATTTATGCGTCGCTAAAAGAAAATCTCCATCCTCTAGGACAAAGAATTTAATTTATTACATCACTCGCTGTCCTCAGCTTATTTATCATTTTTCCTTCCACTTATCCCTATTTTTTTGGGAAATTTTCACAATCCTACGGTATATTGACATAACTCTGTAAATTCTCAGAGAAAAGAAAGCAATTTTGTGGGTAATCAGATGAAAGGGAACCAATTTTTGGTTTAAAATTATGCAAATCGTTGTATCAGTGTGTATCTAAATAGCTTAATGTCTGTGCGCTGTAAATCAAACCCTTTTCAACGCAAAAAGTATTGACAAGCCAGTGATAGAGTGGGAAATTTAATTTATGGCGTATTTGGGATAATGAAATTCATTAAAGTTTTCGTACTTGTATTGTTGTTGTTCGACAAAGAGTAAACAAAAACATAAGACCTGCTTGCTATATTTAATGCTTTTACCAGTAAAAGTTAAAAAAAGCTATTCATAAACAAATGCAGGGGCTGTTTACATCTATTTAATTTATATAGTCTTTTTTTGTGTGTTTAAAACTATACACAAACTGGTCCACTAACGATCTCGAGTTCGCAGAAAAACGTTTCACATTAACCCCTATGTAGGGAAAAACAAACATTTTCACTTTATTTCCCAGAAGGATGGAAATTGTTGGCGGTGAACAAAAAAACTCCATCAACAATAATGTGCGCCGTGATATATTTGTTCTCGGATTTACGCCTCGTTTTCGAAATTTAATCTCTTTACTTACTAAATGGTTTCATAGGGTACTACACATGTGTCGTATGTGTACAAATGTTTGAAAGGAAGAAGGGAGAATACTTGCGGGAGAAATGCTCATTTGCGGCCAAAGTAATGTGTTTTTGTGGTTGAGGCTAATGGGGTTGTAGCTTTAAAATTATATAGCAAATGGAACATAATTAATCTAAATAAAGTGATCTTTGTATTTCCTTCTTTTTAACGAACTGTGTTCCTCTTAAAGTTCTCGAAGTCAGTGCGAGACCAAAAAACGCGATAAGTGCATATGGCATCTCACTGTTACTTGGTGTAATTTGTGACATCTGACAGACGAACGAATTAAGCTTGATCTTGTGGAGGAAGATATGGAGTTTGAGTAATAAATGAAGTGACACTAAATTTATTGGTTGGGGTAAAAATTCTGGATGGCTCAAAATTCTTGTTACAAAATTCTGCTTTCAAAATTCTGTTTACGAAATTCTGTTTTCAAAATTCTGCTTTACAAAATTCTGAAAACAATAAAAAATAGGTTTGGAAATTGTTTTTAACTCTTAAAACACTGTTAAAAACACTTTCCAAGCCTTTTGCTATTGTTTTCAGAATTTTGTAAGGACAATCCTCTCACTTATTTAAGCATAAGGACAGAACTTACTTACCATCGAAACCACCACTGCAAATTTGTAACCCGTTTAAAGATTAGAAGAAAAAATACTGCAGACCTTCGCATTTTGTTCTTTCGCGAATCGCCGGCGATTCTTTCTTAAATTTTCACCGCGACGTCAACCATTTGTCAAATTTCATGTATTGCCTTTAGTTCTCTAATGAACTTGCCGGCAAAATAAATATTCTTTTGAGAAACTTGAATCATTCGAATTGTGAATCACCTGGTTTGCAGGCGATTCTTCCAGCAACACTTCTTTACTTCTAAAACCACCACAGTAAATTTGTAATCCGATTTATAATTCACAGAAAACTTATTGCGATTATTCGCATTTTGTTCCTTGTCGATTCGCCGGCGATTCTTCCTAAAAAAATCATCGTGACGTCAACCATCTTTTACGACACATGAATCAAATGCGCATTTTCAATGAAATCGCAAGCAAATAAAATATTCTTCCGAAAAAAATCTGAAGCGATCTAAATGCGAAGGACCTGGTTTGCTGGCGATTCTTCCAGGAACACTTCTATACCTCGGAAACCACCACAGTAAATTTGTAATCCGATTCATAATTCACAGAAAACTTATTGCGACTGTTCGCATTTTGCTCTTTGTCGATTCGCCGGCGATTCTTCCTAAAAAATGTCATCGCGACTTCAACCGTCTTTCGCGACACTTGAATCCGTGCGCTTTTTCAATGAACTCGTCAGTAAATAAAATATTCTTCCGAAAAAAACCTGAAGCGATCTAAATGCGAAGGAACTAGTTTGCTGGCGATTCTTCCAGGAACACTTCTATACCTCCGAAACCACCACAGTAAATTTGTAATCCGATTCATAATTCACAGAAAACTTATTGCGACTGTTCGCATTTTGCTCTTTGTCGATTCGCCGGCGATTCTTCCTAAAAAAAAAAAAAATTGCGATGTCAACCATCTTTTAAGATAGGTACTTGAATCACATGTCCTTTTCAATGAACTCGTCAGTAAATAAAATATTCTTCCGAAAAAATCCTGAAGCGATCTAAATACGAAGGACCTGGTATTCTTCCAGGAACAATTCTATACCTCTAAAACCCCCACAGTAAATTTGTAATCCGATTTATAATTCACAGAAAACTTATTGCGATTGTTCGCATTTTGTTCCTTGTGGATTCGCCGGCGATTCTTCCTAAAAAAAATCATCGCGGAGTCAACCATCTTTTGCGACGCTTGAATCACATGCGCTTTTTCAATGAACTCGTCAGTAAATAAAATATTTTTCCGAAAAAAACCTGAAGCGAACTAAATACGAAGGACCTGGTTTGCTGGCGATTCTTCCAACAATATTTTTCTACGTCCAGAACTTAAAAAAATTGTGTAAATTGTAAATTTAAATTAATCTTTTAATTCGATTTCTAGTTCATGGAAAACTTATGCTAATTGTTCGTATTTGTTCTTGCGCGATTCGCCGGCGATTCCTAAAAAAATAAAAAGACGTTAAGTATCATGCATTTCGGGAAACCTGAAACGAACTAAATGTGAATCGCCTATTTTGCTGACTTAACATGACAGCGCTCAGATATTATTGTTGCCACAAATGCATGAGCGAATCATATGGAAGGTACATTCCCCTAAAATCCGTCGTAAATGAAAATATTGTCTGCAGCACATATTTTATGATTGCACTTGAACTGTCAGCGGAATTTTAAATGGTCCACCACTAAATGTACTTCATCTCAATTTATAAAAACTTGTCAACGATTCAGAAAAGTTACACATTTTCCCACAAAGTCATTCCGCCCCTAAGCAGTTGGCAAGTTTCACTATTCAACAGCGACCACTTGTCAAGCTGCATCAAGCGTGTTACGACAGAATCAACTCTTCAAAACTATGTCACACTGAACAGTTCATTTGACAACAACCACGCCGAATCTATTTCAATTCAAAAACAAATCGCAAAGGCGCACTGCTCACCTTGCAGTATTAAAAACTACGCATGTTTATTGAATGTAATTTCTTTTTATGACAGTGCTCTGATTTTGCGATTGTTTATTGGGTCGTTTAGCAGCTACAAGCGAGTGCATTTTTGGCACCGACCAACATTTGCAAAAACATCCATCCAGCAATACTATTTGTTGTATCCAACTATGATTATCAACTTGATTGTTCTGTGTAACCTTCGGTTGTAAGCAGAATTAATCACAAAGGCAGCGCCAACCGTGCCACTGCATCATTGAACAATAGAACTCTCAAGTGTGTTGCCGCTTTGAAATTCAAATTTATTAAATTGCGAATTAATCGACGCGGCGCTGAATGATGCAAGTGAATTATGTGCAAACAACAAAAAATAATTTGCGTATACGCCATGTGTTTCGGGTGTTAATCAAAAGCCGACACATTTTACTGGCCACCGAGATGTTTGAATGTTTGATATTAGTCTGAAATATGTGCACTGAAGCTCTTCTATAAATAAATAGCAACTATCTGGAGTGGAGGGTGCGAGAGAGTTAATGACAAATCGATATGCCAGTCGAAGTAAGCTGTGCAGTTTATTATCTTTGCGGTACTGATAATCTGAAGTGTAATTGGGAATTAATTGAGTTCATCGGGATGTATGGTTGTGGTTGTGTTTCTGTTTGGATTAGGTTGAACTGAAAATTATCGATGTAGGAATATGTTCTACCATAATTGCTGTAAGTGGATAGCAGCTGTAGTTTATATTTGAACCTTGACTTTGATTTGTTGCTAATGAGTCTGTACCGTGCGTCTGTGTTTTAAGAATGATGAGGGGTAGTTCACGCATTGTAATAAAAATAAATAAAAAATAAATAAAAATGATCCAAATGCTGGCAAGGATGACTTTCTGATGCATTGCAGGCAAACTGTGGAAAGTTTTACGAAATGGCAGCTGGCCAAGAAAGTGGACTGTGGGAAAATAGGCCTCCAGTGGCAAACGATGGCCAGCGTCCTTGAACGAGTGTCAGAAGTGTTACCCTGTCAATAATTGACAGATACAGCTTAAATGAATAAGGAAATCCGTCCTGCTCAAAGGTGTGATAGTACTACCGATAGTGGACCGATATAACAGCGGTGGGCAAGTGTGATTCTTCGCTTGATTTCTGAGGTGATGTCATTTTCAGAATTAATAGCGGATGAGATAAAGTCCCGAACTACCTCAAAGTTATAGCTGTCTATCGTGATGCTCTGCCCGATTCGTCGATGTTGTGTGTCCCTTTTTGTTGACAGCATATATTTTGTCTTACCCTCATTCACCACTAAGCCCATTTTCACCGCTTCTGTACTGATACTTGCAAACGCACCAGTGACAGCTCGCTGTGTTCTGCCAAAGATGTCGATGTCGTCAGCGTATGCAAGTAGTTGCACAGACTTCTGGAAAATTGTGCCACTGGTTTTGGCTTGCGAGTTTCACACAATTTGCTCAAGAATGATGTTGAAGAAGTCACATGACAGCGCGTCACCTTGTCTAAATTATTTTTTGACATCAAAGGTCTCGTTGAGATTGTTTCCGACCTTTATGGAGCAGCGAGCGTTCTCCATCGTCACTCTGCACAATCGGACAAGTTTGGCAGAGATGTCAAAACTCGACATGGCTCTATATAGCTCATCTCTATAAATGCTGCCATATGCGGCCTTGAAATCGATAACCGGGTGGTGGGTATCGACTTGGACTTCTTTGGTTTTTTCCAGGATCCGCCGTAGTGTGAATATTTGGTCGGTTGTGGACTTACCGGTTCTTGAATAGTGTGCCTTCAAAACAGACTTACCAAATAGACTTACCGAGCCTAAAACCGCACTGATAGGGTCCAATCAGTTCGTTGACATAAGGTTTCAGGCGTTCGCACAGTACGGCAAATAGGATCTTATATGCGATGTTAAGGAGACTGATGCCTCTATAGTTGGCGCAGTTTAGAGGGTCTCCTTTCTTGTGGATGGAAGCTAATGAGCTACCGGTAGAATTATCAAACAGTTCAGAAACTAATCCGCCCCTAGGTATGCAGGCTTTCGTATAAACTTCTAACTGATTGTTGTAGCGTATGTCTCGACTTTCGGTTTGATTAAACGCTCTCCTACGCGATATCAAAAACCTTGTAGGCTACCTAACTGGTCACCACGGTCTGCGATATCATCTAAACAAAATGCATATAGTCAACTCCCCGGAGTGCCGGCTATGTCTCGAAGAAGACGAAACAGCTGAACACATCTTGTGCGAATGTCCAGCTCTATACAGTACTAGAAGGAAATTCTTCTTCCGTGAAATACTTAGTCCTGAAGAACTGAAGAAGTCCTCTGCTGAAAACATTATCAGCTACATTAGGGAAGTGGACACTCTGCTAGCCTAAATTTTATTTTCTGGCAACCTTCGGCACAATAGATCTTTTAGGTCAAAGTGCCTCTTTATCGCCCTGGCGATAAGTCAGAAGTTTAAAAAAAAAAAAAAAACGTTCTCCTAGTACCCGCTCGGTAAAAGTGAACGAAAATAGCTTTTTAGCAGTAGGTCCAATGAGAATGAGCCATCCTGCCAAAATTGACTGACCACTCACTTTTTTTAGCGTTTCCGCTTTTAAAAAACGTTCGTCCTATAAGTACTCAATTTCTTTCCCAATCCTACTCCTCCATTAAAAAGGCATTATCCTCACTGACCATTCCACTGTTATTATTGTAAAATACCATTCTTCTATCTATAAGTAATATACCCTCAAAACGTACTTCGAACACTCAAACCCAGAGTCCACCGTGATAAAATTGATTCCTTTATATACATGTCCATAAAACGTGACTAAATTTTCTAATGAACCATTTGTTTACTGTTGGTAGCTTTTGCACTATAAAAAACCAACAAAAAGACAGAGCCAACTGGGCTGACGCTAAACAATAACACCGCCTTCATACACATTATTTCTTCTACCCGGTTTACGACCTAGGTCGTGAAAGATTGCGTTCTTTATCTATTTGCAAACCGATACAATGTAAATACGTGCTGGCAGTAAATTTCGGAATCAAAACTTTGATCATCACCGGCCGCTACCAACTATAAAAGTATGTGTTATAAAAAGGTCCTTGAACTGTGCGTGATGTGATTTCTTACACGAGTGCGTTAGCAGTTAGGCAGCATATTAATTCTGTCGTTGTTGGGATGGAATTCTTTTGTATCTGCGTCAAGATTCGATTAAATGATTGATGGTTTTAAGTCGGTCGGGATCATAGTGGTTGAACTTTTAAATGGAGAAAAGCTTCAAGCTAAAGGAAATAATATCTCGAAAGTAGGTCCGTGCTACTGGCACGTGTTTAATGAGTTCCTTAGAATCGAGTGCTGAACCCAATTTGGCTGGAAAGATCTAATTAAGATGATAATTTCGTTTTTACACAGAAGGGTCCTTTGTGAGGTTGTGTTTTGCGCTTCTTCTTCTTCTTTTTTAATCCCAAATATTGAAACTTACTTTAAACTGAAATCGATAGGAAAAGGGACAACCTTCATTCAAAACAGTGAGCAACCCTCTTCTTTTTACAGCTAAGACCGAATATTGACCGAATCTGCACGAGGAAACCAATTCCATTCGTAATTTTGTATTAATTTACAGGAGCTGTTATTACGTTCGGCGGGCTCGGCTTTGCTGAGCAATAAAACGAGGAGTTTATGATGTTAATCCGGGTACGATTGGTTTTCGATAAGACTAATCCTGATAGTGGAAAAGTGGTACTTACTTACTTAGTTTAATTTTGGTTAGGTAGCTGGGTACGATCTGTGAAAAACCACCACCTCCGGCAACGAGAAGTTTTTACTTTATAATATATAAATTCCGGAGAAGGTAAACAGTTTCACAATAACATAAAGCGGCCACCATTTTTCCACGTTATAGGGAAAAGTTTTATAAATTTTACAACCTTTCGCGAGTCTTTAAAGACTGTCCGAACATGCCCCGACGAAAGAGACCATTATGCGAGAAAATTATGATTTGAAGTCGACCTTTGGCGGCATGTTCTCCCCTAATGGGGAGAGTTGCTTAATGGAAAAGACGGAGATAGCGACCGGGTGTAAAATGTTTTCTCGGCCTATGAACATGCAACGCAAATTTTTCTTTTGTGAATTTTAATCACACAGTTCTGAGCCTTACTAATAATATTTAAAAAAAAAAAAAACTTCACACTAATTATTTTGTAGGTCACGGGTAATTTTAAATGGAAAATTTCATTGTGAGTTCGTAAAATCTAGACGCTGGGACACTAAATATGACTACATATTAGTATCGCGCTCTGTCTTTTGTGAATTTTTATCATTTGTGACAACATTCATACAAAAGAAAAGGCTCTGCGAAATAAGGCCCAATGAAATAAGGCCCAAATATTAAAATGAAATAAGTCTTCAAAAACAACGATTTCTCTTAAAATTTGGAGTGTTCTTTCCTTTTTTGGGGCCTTATATCCTTATGAAAATTGGTGCCCAAAAGAAGAAATGAAGTAAGTCCCCAAAAGTAATTTTTTATTATTAGTTACCTTCCGACATGGAATACGTATGGGGGGCATGCTACCCCCCTGCAACCACCCTGCTTGGGTTTACTGTTAGATTATGGGGTGAGTGCGAGGTTGAGTACATACAAATTTATTTTAATCTTAATTAGTTTATCCAATATCAACAATATTAAATAAAAACAGTTTTCGTTATTTTTAATTTCATTATGAAATAAACCCCAAATTTGGGGCCTTATTTCATTTTCTCTTTTGGGGCCTTAATTCATCGCAGTGGGGCCTTATGTCATATTTGAAATTGGGGCATTATTTCATTATGAAATAACACCTACAATTTGGGGCATTATTCCCTACAGCCAAAAGAAAATACATTTCTTCCTTCTACAAAACAGCTTTCATTTGGTCCTTATTTTATTAAAATCGGTTTTGAAATGAAGTCCGGACGACAAAAAAAAGGGTACCGGGTAAAGCGTATTGAAATAATGCGCCGTACCAATAAAATTTTTTTGTCTCGTCTTTAAATTTACGAAAGCTCACAATTGCGAAATTTGTCTGGAAGTCACTGTGAACTACTAAATTTAAAGTCGAAACTAAAAATATTTATTGGTATGGCCCAATGATTTGAGTCTGTTGATTTTCAGGATCCTTACTCCTTACTAATAATTATTCTTAATTTTCACAGGTAATATTTTATAGGTCACAATGGTTGACAAATTTTTAGTAGATACAATTTAGCCCTGTACACTGAATGGGCCTTACCAATAAACATTTTTAGTTCCAGCTCTAAATTTTACTAGTTCACAGTGGCTATATTTTCAATACAAATTTCGCAATTGTGAGCTTCCGTAAATTTAAAGTCGAGACTAAAATTTGTTATTAGTACGGCGCAATATGAATATAGCAGCGCGCAGGAAGTATTTCTGTCAGATTCAGCTCACTCATTTGAACCGATTGATGGAAATGTTAACTCTGTACATTGTTCGGATGACATTTTACTTTAAGCATGAACCAATTTTTGTTTCTTTTTTTATATGTATACTAGCTGGGGAGTATTATAATGTGATTATAATTCGAAAGACAGTGGTGTATTCACTTTTAGTTATATGTATTTGTATTAAACGTAGCTGGCGCCATCTATGATAGTCAAGAAGGTTGAATGATGTATCCACTATATATACATCTCAAAAATGAAAATGCGATGATTGATCATCGTGAATAGTTATGACAGAAGAAGCAAACTTATTCTCGAACCAACCGATTAGAGAGAAAGTACTAAAAGTTTCGTTAAGTATAAGCTATTGAATATAAAATGGAGGCTGACATTAATTTCGAATAAAAGAGTAAGACAAGTATTTATTTCGAGCCCCTCAAAGTAACTCCTTGAACAAATGATTACCTAGTTCTCGGAGAGGTGCTTTTAGCAGGTTACAATCCATCACTACCGATGAACGTCTGAACATTGATGGTTGATGTCTCATCTCTCATCCTTGAAGAACAAAACGCTGTGTCTATTTCACTAATGAATACTCCTTTTTTCAGGAACAATTTTGCTTTGAGCTGAGGTCACATATTAGGAAACTTTTGCACACGCAAATAGATCCAACGTTTTCAATTTTTTTGGTATGGTTTTTAATTTCATACGTCAATCATGTTACACGGGTGAATGGTCGGCTATACCCTCATTAGAAGTCCATAAGTCCAAGTATTTGGTTTGAATTGGTACGAAATTTGGTTCGTGGCTTGATGGACGTTAATGGGGGTTTTCTTTCAACAAATTGACACAATGACACCAGAAAAAAAAAATATCTGAAAAATGACATTTATTGTATCCAAAAGAGGACACTACGTTTAGCCGCCTAGATGGAAATAAGGGAGCAGGGTCCTATATGGGAATGTTTCGCCCACTGTTTATTCGGCCCTAGCGAGGTATCTGTTGGAACGGAAAATTCTCCGGATTTTTTCTGCGAGGTATTCTTCCGAACAACTGTTCGGAGAATTGTTCTGACGTTTTGTAACGCATATCAACGAATTAGCGAAATACTTTGAAGTGATTTTTTTTTTTTTTTGTTAAATTTTTGGCAGCTAGGTTCCGATATCCTCCGACAGAAATTGGTTGCGGAATTTGCTTACGATTTGAAGTGCGATTTGTTTATTGCTCTTCCGAAGTTGGACACCTCGAATGGTGTTTGAGCCCCCGAAATAGTATGCGTCGCCGAGAATTTTCCTTTCCGACGGATACCTCTGGCTAAGGCCGATTATCTTCCAAGTCGTCGCTTTTAGTTCGAAAGCTTGTCAATGTGAAATCTTTTCATGTAGTACATCTGCTGAATATGAAAGCCACACTCTTTGGGGGTCGACAATATCTCGTTGTTCGCATAAATCAGACATATCCCGGTTAAATTCGCTTTAAAACGGGGGAAATGTCATCTAAAATAATTAAGTTAACTATTCTGCGTACAAATTTGTTTGTTTACAACGCCCGATAACACTACAAACTCCTGAACTGCTTTTAATACATAAGAACTACTGATTTTTTACTTTTTGAGTCGTTATGGGCCTAAACACAAAGGCAAAGCGTGCCTCACTGCGTAAAAGTGGTTTATTTTGTATAACCGTATAAAGCGTAGGTATGCTAAGACTTAAGTCAGTCAAATTTTTCCTTTCGTACAGCTTGCACAATGAGACCGAAATCACTGTCAACTAGCATCAATCTGTCGGGAATGGACGTGAAAAATTAACGCTCTATCACTCTCCTCAAAATGAGTTGAATACTTCTCCTCTGCCAATCAGGAGTCCTTCAAGTAACCAGTTTCATTTATTCCGTCAGTTGAGTGCTACAACTTTACACAAAATGAACAAATTTACAACCAGCCTGACAGCTCTCATTCTCCAAATAAAAAGCCTTAACCGATGCGAGATAGAAAATTAAATTACCCTCCACCGCAAGCCCGTTGAAACCCAGTGTTCCATCGAATAATGATAACAACCCTCTTATACAGGAAATGAACATAAATACGAAGTAAACTTCTCGCTAAGGGAGCAATAAAAAATTTCTAACCACAAACACATGTTTCACGTTTCACCGAAAAGGAGATTCTCCAGCTGAAACGTTCTTTTGTAAACTGCACAAACAAAACCAACAATTGAGAGGAAAAATAAAACGGAAATACCCTCATGTAAATATGAATACACCCCATTCACATTTCATAAGGATATCAACACACATGGGTACAGTGATGCAAATGGAGTTCAAGTGCTGTGAGAAAGGATTTCCCTGTGCCGCGTTGCCTTGCCCGACGGCTTTTCATAGTTTTCAACAATTCTTCTCATTTTTTATCTCTCCGAATGCCACAGGATGGAGAGGGCTTTTCCCTCCCGCACATAGACACATCACACATGAATGCATCGGCACGCTGTAGCTTCTGAATTCCCATAGCAAAATCACTTCTAATTCCTTCTCGATGAATGTAATCTGACTTCAACCATGTGGAAGTGCATTTTCTTGCAAGGCGAAACAGGAAGAGTGAGTTTCTATTTTTTTTTTCTTTTTGTTTGTTATGCAAACAAAAAATATCCTTGTGATGTGCAGAAATCTCTATGGGTGAATTAAATTCCCAACGAAAATTGTTCTTCCTGATTTTTTCCAAACAATTTACCAGCAGAATTTTGCAAGGAGATGCTTGTAGCTGGGGATATCCAAAATTAGTTTTTATTTTTCGGTTGCTGGTAATCAATTAAAAGTTTGTTCTCACATCACATTTACAGGACGACGATTTGGGTTAAAGGCGAAACGTCTGCAGAATGTAGACGATGGAGTTTGTGTTGAAGAAATTCCTTTTGTCAAACGTAACGGGGAATTAAATGAACGAGGGATATCTTTGAAAACGAAAGGGGTTAAGTATACGCCAGAGTGTCCACAAAGTTTGTGGAATCTTGGAGATGGGAGTAGTTTGATATTAAAAGTGATTAGTGACAACGTTGCTCTTGGTAAATTAAATTCATTAGTTTCTATTGATGATGGCAAATGGGGTAGATGATGGGAAGGAATGAGACAGTGGAACTAAGCCAGAGAGTGAAGTTTCGTTGTGGATTGGTTTTTGAAGCAAAAAAAAAAAAAAAACGGGAGTGTTCCTAAAACATCAAATGAGTTGAGCTATCTCTGTTTAAATTGTATTTAAAAGAATTGCGACAATCCAGAACAACATTCATTATAGAAAGCAGTCCACTTTAATTCAAAAGCCGCCACAAGAATTTTTACGCTGCATTCCAGCCCCGACTTATAAGTAACTTTCACTGTTTCCTTTGACAGATCCCAGTGCGCATCACTAAAAGTCACTCAACACAATTTTGACATGTGCACAGTTCCGCCGCATATCGCAGACTTCTGTGGGTAAACATCGAAAGTGCTTCAGGAGTGGTTCGTTATCTTCGCTTCTTCACTTCAGCTCAAGAGTGCGATTGTCACAAGTGGTCTCGATGACAGTTGGGGGTGTGAATGTTGCTACAACAGTCTTTATTTTTAGGTATTGCATTTTTTATGCTTAAGTCATTAAAACATAAAAAAGAAACAAACAACCGAATACTCTATACCTACAAAAGGCACTTGCAATGCATCGACACGTCACTCTCTGTTACCATACAATATTCCACTCAGTTTCCCTTCCGCCGCCATTTCCGCACCAACCAATATCCAACTCGTACTTGTATTTTTGAATAATTTCCAACATTTGCATGCAAATGAAGTGCGCGCACTGAGTAATCGCAGTTGCCAATGTACGTGCCTAAAGCAAACGACCTGCAGGATGTAGGAAGTGATCAAGGAAACTGCGGCCCCACCATCCGTGCAACACCATACCACTACCGGTCTATTTATATATTCGCTGTTGACTTACCGACACCGACAGTGCGACAGTATGCTAGTTTCGATTAAGTGGTGAATATATATTTGAGTAACCTAAATTGAAATATTAATTTTATCGCGACACACCCCACCGCCAGTGCGGCCAATTGCAGGCTGCATGGAATGCAACACGTTGCTGGTGTTTTACTCGCACTATGCGATAAATTGGACTTATCGAGACGCGAAGTGTGTAAATCATGTTGGCACAGTATCTACATCAGGACCGGTTTAGTATTGAGTGCGAGTGCTTGCATTAATTGATATTTGCCCGGGTAATGGATTAATTATAGTAATTTGTGGCGAGCGCATAGTCAATTGCATTTCAATTGGCGGCGTTTTTCTAACTCATCTGGAGGCACACTTCAGTTGGGGAGGGAATTGTTATCTTGCTGATTGAAGGCTGCATACAAATTGTTAGACAATTTTTAATAGGAGAGCGAATTCCAGACCCTACAGCAGTGTTGCCATAAAAATATTGAGAAAAATTTGCAATTATGAGATTTGTATGGAAAAATCTTAATTCACATTTTTTTTTATTTAAGTAACAATAAAAAAAGAGCTGAATTCGAAAATGAAGGCATATTCGTTGTATGCAAAAAATGTTAAAGTAATTATTTAATAATAGTAAGTAATTAAAAAAACAAAAAACCCGACTGTGACAATTGTTTTTTTTTTGTCTATATTTATTTGTTTAGCTTGTGACACTCCGGAAAAGAATACCAATTTAATGACACCTCACCCTTCAAAATCTGTCAAGCCGTTTGGGCTATAAGGCGTCACGTAGGAACATACATAGGATACGCGCGAAACACATAACCCTCCCTGTGTCCAGTCGGGTAAAAAAAACAAAATCGACAAGCTGTGCGATTGCAGACAAAATCTGAAGCACATATTTCTGGTTGTTAAAAGTCTGCAGCTAGATTGAAAATCTGGAAAATACCTAGAAATCTGCACTTATGGCAACGCTGCCTACAACTGAAAGGTTTTTTTTTGTGCATTCCCTACACAAATTCGCCCGCTTTTCTAAGTTTCTATTGCGACTTTTACGACTTTCCAGTTCTTGCACAGCGTGACGATGAAAAACAAATTCACAGGCCATAATTCGCAAGCAGTCTTGCCTGGAATAATCAAAGTTTAACGATTCACACCAAACAATTTGGCACACACAGAATTTCAATTGCACGTCGCGTCGTTATATAAAATGCCACACTGCAGCGGAAGAATTTCAAAAGCAGACAGAAGCGGATTACATTCGCAGAGGAAATCACAATGATCTCTCAAAACTGAAGGCGAATTTTAGTTGGCCATCCATGGGAGGAAAAACAAAAATCCTGAAAACGCAAATATCCTGCACGGGACTGTTGGGTGCTGCCGTCATATTCATAGGGCGGGGAACTGGGCTAGCAAAAATTGAAGGATTGAATTGCATTGAGTTAATGACTTGTGAGAGGGCTCGTAACAGGTTTTTTATTGAAAGACTGAACGAAGATGGGGAGTTGTGTTCTGAGAGGTACCTATCGTATATCGATCAATATTGGAATTTAAATGACTGAGTGGGGTTACTCCCTTTGATGTCCAAACCACTGGACCGATTTATTTCAAATTACATGTTTTTCATTTTTTTTTTGTGATTTTGGTTAATTTAAGACGCGGCAAAGCTATACACATGAGTGGAGAATGAAAAAGTAACAAACCCATTTTTAGGAGCATTGTGGACAGGGAAAATTAATATTTTCTAGCCTAAGGCAATTAATCTTGTTACAGGTGGAAACGGATGAGTTTCCTAAGTGGAATTCTTTTCAGTCAAGTTGAAATGCCAAGCACTGTCACACCTATGTAAGCTGTAGATTACAGCTGCGGCCGAATATCATACAGAGAAATGGGAGACTAAAATAATTAGAATTCAAGTTAGCTGACAACAAATTGTATGTCGTTGGAAAAGGTGCTGCCAATTCGTAAAACAAATGTTGTTAAAAATGTTTGAGAGGAAAAAATTTCGCTTTTAAATGAAAAAAGGCGACAAAACAAATTGACAATTCAATTATTCATTTTTAACATGTAAAATACGATTTCAGTGATAATTTTATGTCGTTTTCGATTTGGTTTTTCGGATTTTTATCTGAGATTTCAGATTTCCGCTATCAAATCGAATATGATATCCTAATTTTATTGGTTCTTGTTTGTATTGAGTTTGCTACAAAGAAAACAGATTTTCACTTGCACTGGAATTTCAATTGATTTTCACACATTACCATTAACGCATTTCGAAATAATTCCGACATATATAAAAATCAATTGCTGTGCGTTAGTCGGGTAAAGGCTCCAGAAGGGCTCGACCGATTTGAATGATTTTTGTTTTGTTTTGTTTTAATTGAATCAGGAATGGTTTAGGAAAAAGAAAATTCGGAGAGTTCTCAATATGTGACGCTGCAGGTGTATATTTCGTTTTTCAGTTCAGTTCAATTTTCTTTCTATATTTATACCTAAAATTCTTTCGTGGTGAAACGATGACGATATAACTTGATAACCGCTGGGCCAATTTTTATAATTCTTCTTTTGTTTTGTTCGTATTGTTGTATTTCTGGTTTAGGCAGTCTTAAATGGCAGGACACTTTTGGACCCTAGGTGGCGTTGTTATCGATCTTTGAAACCATTCACTAGATTTCAATGAAATTTTGTAAATGCGTATGATTGGTTCCAGCTTAAAAGATAGGGTACTTTTGGACCAGATAGGTGTAAATGGTGTCGATCTCCGAAACCACTCAACACATTTTTTAATATTGAAAGATAGGACTATTTTGGACCCGATAGGTGGTGCTGTTGTCGATTTGAGAAACCGCTCAACTGATTTCAATGAAATTTTTTTGTATGTATATTGTTCGTTCCCGGTTGAACGATAGGATGGCCCGGGAATGAATCGTGCGATTTATGTTTAAAATTCGCATGGGCCCAAGGAGGGACATATGCTACTTTTTGTCGTGAAAAAAAAAAACTTTACGGGGATTAGTTGAGTTTTTGAATTCTTTGGGTGTTCCGGGCTTACCTCTACACAATTTGAAATTGAAAGTCAGCTCAGTTATAATTTTGTTGCGCAGCCTCAATGCACCGCAACTTTGTAACGGATCGCGTTTGATTTGATGGTGAAGGATCTCAAATCAAATATCATGCAAGCGACCATTTGAGGGTTCGGTTCGGTTCGAGTGGCAGGCCGCATCAAGTGCAGCCTCCTCACTTAGGCCAAAGTAGACTCATTGTGATACCACAGAATCAATGTTCTCAAAAACTACGCGTTGATGCAACCGGAGCTAATATGAAGTGTTGGAGGCAGTTGATAGTTGATTGTTTGCGAGTTCGCTGCGATTGTAGAATTAGTATTCTCCGGGGGTTAGTTTTCTGCGGAGTGGCAGTGCTGGGCACGTGCAAAGAAGGTGAAGAATCCTCCTCCTCGTATTCCATACAGCTTCTGCAGCTTGAGAGCACGTCTCCCTATGATGCAGTGTCCCTTGATGACACCTACTAGAGTGCTTATTATGGGTCTTTTCAGTGTTGTAAGATTTTTAGAGCGCTTTAAATCCAACTTAGGCCAGATCTTTTACTTGGTGTGGCACGTTGTGCAGTTAGAAAACCTGCGATTAGTAGCGCTTAACCCGGTATAATCCAGGGAACTCGCTGCCATACGCGTAAAATGAATAATTCAGCTAAAAAACAATCCTTCCAAAAGTAACAATTCGTAATCAACTGGCGATCTGTCATAAACATAAGTGTTAGTGAAAATGTGTGTAAAACTGAGAAAGAAATCGAGATTTCTCAAAAGTCACAAATCGAACATAAAAAGCAATCTCGATCAAAAATACAAAATTGCTTATTTCTCTAAAAAAAATGATCTTCCTGGCAATTCGAACACGACATTAAATTATGAAAAATGCGTGACTTATCTTTAGAAAGGCTGAAGAAAGAAGGAGGTTCCAGAAAAGACAAAATTATTAGTTTGAAATTTTAGCTGGAAAACGTTTAGCAAAATACTGATAACGTTCAGCAAACTATAAGAATGCAAATGTCGCATCGATGAAAGCGATATTTTCAACAACAAAATTTCACAAAAGCTCTCGATAATCAAAGGAAGTCATTGCGTAAAAAGCTTTTAACGGAACTCAAAAATTCAAGAACAATCTCATCTAGACGATCATGATGGTACAACGTGTGCTGAAGTTGTGAATAGGTTTGACGTTTAAAAAAGCGTGAACCAACGGCTGTCAAAGTACGTTATGTCGCGTCTATTTCCCCCCTAAAAACAAATAACATTTATGCCCACTTCCCCCCAAGCAGACGGAGACACATTGAGTGTTAGCGCGCCTCCTCCTAGCTGAGCGGAATACTGAAGAGCCCGCCAATCGCCTGATTGTAACTCTACCCATACCCACCTCTATTCAGAGTCTCCTTCGCGGAAGAGTATATCAATGCGTTGACTAATTAGAATTCAACTGACGAATTGACGATGGCAATTGGCTCGCACCTTCTCCTACAGTGGCTGCAAAATGAAATTACAAAGACTTCGCTCCCCTCGTCGTAGTTGAGGACATGTAATCGAAACCATGATGAGCCCTGCCAACTATTAATCAATTTTAATCGCACACCAATCCGATATGTCGATGTGGGCGGCCGATTTGTTTACTGACAATGACAGTGCCAACTCAGTGAAACCTGTCTCGATGTCGGACCGAATTCCACAATGTAATTGAAGATGACAAATTGAATTCAATTAAAATAAATTCACTCGGTTCATTTGACGTCCGTTGAAATAAAACGACCAAAGGACACTTAACTGGGTCAATTTATTATCCCTTCCATCAGTAATCACCACTCAATTGAATATTATTTCTGCTCTTTTATTTTCAGTGCCAATAACTGCACTCACAGGCCAATTCCGAGCACTCGATCTCAAATGGCGACCAAGCTAATTGCATTTACCCTGTCAAAACGAATGCAACGGCAGCTTGGTTACAACAAAAGGACCGCCTTTCCATCTCACTGAGATAATATTCATCGAGTTCTCTAATTAGCTGCAACAAGGAGACGGAGAATATTCCTGCTAAATCATGTCAAGTGAGGGATAAAGGACGTAAATTGATTGAAAGAGGACGACAACAGGATGTAGTCTGTAGTTGCCGCTCGACAGCAACTTCTACACTTTATACGAGTCCTCTCTCCGGAGGAGGGAAATGCAATTTGATTGTGAAATAATTTTAATTGAATTTGTACTCCATCAACACCATTCAGGATCACAGTGGAGCGTGACAGTGACGCGCGACAATCCATAATCATAAAGCGAAGCACTTCATTTGGACGGCACCACACGTAATGAGGTTACACCTTCGACTTAAGGCAGCGCTATCCGAACTTCAAGTGTATCCGGCCTATGTGCTGTTTCTGGTTTTGAATTTGATTTTCAATGTCAACGCGGAGGTGTACACGCTGGGCTATTTAACAGGATCGCAGCGGAGACCGGGCAATTTGGACTATCAAAGACCGGGTGAGTTGGAGAGTGGATCACAAAGGTTTGAGACGTAGTTCGACTACACAACCACCTCTGCAGTTCATTCCACTTTGAACGACATGACTTTGTAAATTTACTCTATGAATATTTTTGAACAGGAATCACCATCTCGGGAGCAATATCTCTGGCCGTCTCCCAGGTCAACAGTGGCAAACTAAAACAGCTCGGACATTCGCTATCGTTCGTTGTAGCCGAAACCTATGGCGATGAAGTGTCCAGCATTCGGCAGACAGCTTCTTTGTGGACGCGACAAGTGGCCGGTTACATAGGACCGCAGGAGACGTGCGTGCACGAGGGACGAATGGCGGCCGCCTTCAACCTACCCATGATTTCCTACGTAAGCAAATCCACATGCACGCCCTTATCTTCTCACTACCATTAACAATTATTTGCAGTATTGCACCCACAGGGATACCTCGAACAAGAAGGATTTTCCCACATTCGCCCGCACACGACCGCCAGATACACAGATTTCCAAATCGGTTGTCTCCCTACTGTTGGCCTTCAATTGGACGCAGGTAAATCTTAAGCTACATGCGGGCGCGGCACGATTCTATTCCCCTCTTCTGCAGGTGACCTTCCTCTACCTGGATAGTACGAAAAGTTTGTACAGTCCCATTGCGGATACGATCCTTAATATTCTACATAAAGCCGGCGTTAACGTACGTGACACTCTGACATGGAACACGATCTATCATCACGGCTTCATGGCGAATCCCTTTGACGAGCTGGTGGAACGAACGTACGCGAACACACGAAGTGAGTCGGGGTTTGGGTATGGAAATTAAGCTGAAGGAATGGCGTTTAAATGGTACCCTTAACATCCTTTTCGTTGGTAATTTTCGGCGTGGCACGTTTGGTAATCTATGTAATGCTGGCAGAGTTCAAAAGAGCTTAGTGCCAGGGACTCTCGTTTTGAGTGATTTAAGATGACACCTGCTGTCTTCCACTTATGTAGGTACGTGGTTCTCGTCTTTTGTCGTCACCTTTCTATCGCCATTCCTTCAAGCTTGCCGACTGATGATACTTCTTGGTTGCGTCAAGGACATGCACCCCTCTGTTGGTAAACCTGATTTTTTGTGTTTGTTTCTCCCTTCAGTTTACTTAATCCTCAGTCACTACTACGAGCACGTCGGGCTCATGGTGAGTTTACACAAGAAAGGACTTCTCGCCAAGGGTGAGTACTTTGTTGTTGGCATTGACATCGAACAGTATGATCCATCGTCGCCGGACAAATACATGCGTGGCTTACTGTTGGAGAAAATCGAATCCAATGACGAAGAGGCATTCCAATCGTATCTGGGCATATTTCCCACAGCACCGACATCGTTTGAGAATTTCGCCAAAGAGGTGAGTACGCCATAACTTCATATTGCACTTAGAAATTATATTTTGAGTTTTTTTTTTCACAAGGGAAGGAAGTCCTTGTGCTATGTACATAAAGCGAAAGTTAATCAATCAGAAAAATCAGAAACCATTTGCTTTTATTGGTCGGTTGTACGTGCTGAGTGCACTGCACAGATGTGGTTATTGACAACGTAAAGGACATTTTCCCAGTCATTGTGGAAAATTGGAAAAGATATTATTAGTCCGGCGATGATGGGTTGGAACGTTTTATTTTTAGTACGGTATTTGATGTGAAAATCTGTCACACCCGGTAATCACAAATTGATTGTACTATCAGGCTTCAGCCTTAAACCGAGAGCAGACACTTGACCGTCTTTTCTATTTTACAAGTTTGACCTAGATGCGGTATGAAAGACGTACGTACTAGGCAGGGTGAAAGGTTGTCGTAAAAATGTGCTGTGGGTGTCATAAACGATTCAGCGACATTTTAGGGTTACTTTGTGCACATCAGGTTGTGAAGAAAAATGTAAGTGCCTCGTCGTGTGAGAAGGTTTGTTATCGAGTTACGCGGTGATTAGGGAGCTATAACAAAAATACTGCCTACGGGAAGTATTGACACAATTGAAAAGGCTTTAATAAGGTTTGTTGTGATAAGTGGTTTTCGAGCCACAAATTTAATGAAAGCAGTGAGACTGGCGATTTAAGCTCCATGTCGTCCAACATTCACCATCTTGTCGAAATTAAATTTATGAATCTGTTATTAAACCGGCAAAAAAGTCGTCCAGTAAAATCTTAAAAATTCCGTCAAAACAACGAGAAGTTCAAGGGCTCTTCTTTTGGGTTTTTGACTGCAGTTTTAATACTATACCGAGCGACTTTGAACCTCAAAAAGTGGGTGTGGCATCTCAAGATATTTGTTTTACCTACATGTTGATAATCCACCAGAAAAGCCTTAACAACGGTGTAAAATCAAATAGATGAGCATTTGAAACATTCAGTAATCTTCTCACGGCAGTAGTTATAACTGCAAATAAATGTCCAAAATTTACAACGTGCACATCAGTCGACAATTGGATTGCGGTAAGTGATAGTGACTGATATAAAGGCGAATGTCCGCGGGCTTTTGTATTAATTCCACAGGCCTACTTCTGACTGCCGCAATATATTGCCAAAGTCTATCGGGGGGGAGTGTCAACCTGAGACTTCGTAAATCGCATCTACTAAATTTTTCGAAACGTTGGTTCCTGAATTTTAAGCCCGAAAGCTTAGAGGTTTGTCAGAAAATTGGGAAACCCTTTTTCCGTTCTTTTAAAAAGTTTGCAAAGCTGCAAAGTAAACACTTTTTGACGGTAAAGGTAGTACCAAGCTTGGCCAGTTGGAGTCTTTTCATATACTCTCTTCGAGGACAGGCTCCGATTTAATTCCAAATATTTTCATGAATTGATTGCAGCTTAACTTAAACATGTCCATAGATATTCTTAATATGTGATTCCAAAGACACCCTATACCTTACAAGCCTGGACCGTCTCCTATCAGATAGCTTTAATTTTCTTAATATTTTTTTTTCTCTCTTCTTCTCGCCAGCTCTTTTGCAACTACATTGTAGTACACAAAACTGTTTCACTTGGATGTGACTGCATGACTGCATGTATTCAGCTGTTCCGGCAGCTTCTGACTTCCTTATATAGCTTGACTCCTTCCGACTTTGGGTTATATTTTCAACCTTTTTATTAGATTTCCAATTCAAGAGGTATTGTAAGTAAAATAAAATGAAATGAAAAAATCTTACTAGTTGCGACTTTACAAAATTGAACCTATATACGAAATTTTGACAGGTAGGTACCGCGCATTTATTTGCTAGACTCGCTCATTAGCTGAATCCATTTGGAAAGCAGTGGTCACATTCGAAAACCTAGATTTCTTTAGTCGACTAGATTGTTCTGGACCTTGGATATAAAAACTAGATCGGTCGGTAATACCAGTTTTCCTAAACGTCAGTCACATACATGAACTGTCATCATTCTGCCAACTTAGTGCTCAGTCACGAAATACTTGACTTAATTTGTCGGCTACACCTCTATAGACGTGAATTGTCCATTTTTTCGATCGAGGCCGATCAAAACTGAGACACAAGTCAAGTCAATTCAAATTCAAGCCAGCAAGCTGTCAGACTTCCTAAACTAGATAATTTAGCGTCCCCAATATTCCAATGTTTTTGTCATCTGATAAAGGATATAAATATATACTTCTCCCGGGAAAGGCGAACCTATAACGCTTCAACAGCGCCCCGAAATGCCTGCAGATGTATGTTTGCTCTGCACTTAAATTGCTCCAAATTGTAGTCTTCTGGAAATATATCCCCAGGAAGCGAGTTCCAAAGTTTGCTTGTCCTGTAACAGAAGGAGTTTTGGAAAGATGATGTCCTCGCGGTTGTCAAGTGTACTGTATGGTCATGAGCATTAGCAGCCTGTCTTGTTGGGCGCCCAAAAGTTGCATTTCGAGGGATAATGTCTTTGAGTTCCTCAGAACATCTACCATGGAAGTACCTATAGAACAAGCATAGGTCAGCGACTTGTCTTCTGTGCACAAACGGTTGTAGATTCGATGTGCGTGTAGGGTCTCCAATGATTCGAACTGCTCGTCTTTGTATGCTATCAAGCAGGTTAAGTGAATGTTTGAGCAATTTTTATCTTTTCCACGCAAGTCACAAAAGAAGTTCCATTTTCGATGTCCCAACTGAATCCCTTCATCTCTGCAAGTCGTCATTTTTGACGCTTAATTTTATTAAAGGAAGTTGTTGATCTGTAGGAAGTTTTGAGTCTAAAATTTCACACATCCATATTCTGTCAAACTGTAGGAGTGAGTTTGGCTATTGTCATATCCTGGCCAAAGCTTCGGTAATTTTTGACAGATTCCCAACGTGTGTAACCTGGGTATGGGTATCATTTGAATGCTTTTCTCCGCAGTTTTTCGGAGTTAATCGATTGCAGCTGACGATCATGATCTATTAAAGACCTCTCTCTTGTCAGTTCGTCATGCAACTCATTTGCCCGGGATTCCAGCTGAGGTTTGCGTTAAGCTGAGGGTCAAGAACCCAGCGCTCCTTTCGAAATCGGCCAACTTGCTTGGGCTTAATTTGAGCAGCCAAAAACTTTTGGTGCCTGACTTTCATAGGGTGATATCGTTGCGATGTATTTCCGTCACGGACATCTTATTATTCACTTCCGGACTTGCCAGAACCCCTTCTCATAAAGACAGTATTGTGATGTATTTTTTATTCCTTTTAAAAATCGTCGATCCATCTGTAGTTGATGGATAAGGATTTTCTGCTCTGCAATAAACGCGTTCTTTAAAATTTGTGCAAGGGGAAGGGGTGTGTCAGCTATTCTCTTGGCTGATCCTCAAGGCATTTTTGTTAGACGTTTTCAGCTTATAATGCAAAAATAGCTGTCAAATCAGCGGTTATTGTCTCAATTCGTTGGAAATGCCTGTACATACTGGGCTTAGTATTTTTGTCACTGACCCAAAATTCGTAACCTTGTCCGACAGCCACTCTTTTAAGGAATTTCATCGAAGTAAACGAAGCAAAAAAATAGCGAAACAGGTTCGCGTACCCTATTCTCTCCACCATTAGTTTTGTATGAGTTTTTATTTCTGGGACGATTGGACGGGACCTTCAATTTTATAAAAAAAAAAAGTTGTTGAGTGGGACATAAGGGCTTGATTTTTTTTTGGGACCAATGTCCTGATGTTGTGGGACATACGTCTTAAATCGAACTTAGGACTTATGTCTCACTTAAGTGGGTTTAAAGTCCCAAAAGTAAAAATTGGGACTCATGTAACTGCGCCGAGTCCAAACGGCCAAATCGCGAAGCTCTTTCATGACATTTACACTTTTGGTGTTTGTCAGACGTTTGCGAGAGGTGGCGCAGTGGAAAAAAAAATGTTTACATATAACTTTGTGTCTTTTCCGAAGGTTGAAGGTCGTCTAAAACCCCTTGCTTAGTAGTCCAGCATATTATACACTCAAACGAAGATTAAATTCGTCGAAGATGCTTCCCGCATCAAAGTCATCGCACGATAATTCTTTTTTTTTTTGTAATCTGTCGGCTTTAGTTGTTGGTTCTTTCATAAGCTGAACTGTACTTAAGACTATGAGTAAACATTCTCCATGGAATCCCTTAAAGTAGCAAGTTCCAGTTTAAAATCCTTTTGCTCCCTTCTATTCATGGACTTGTTTATATAGTTTTTGTGCATAGACGTCGAGGGCATAATCTTCTTTACATTCAACAAGCACCACTCCCACCCATGGAGTCGTTTATAAGCCGCCGACTAAAAACGATGACTGAAAAAAAATAGTTTCGCAACACTCCAACACAAAACAAAAAACTTTCCATACAAATCCGCATGCATAATCCCTCACTTTCATAACTTTGTTTGTTTGTCCTTTTTAGGTAAACAAATACATGGAACAGCCACCATTCAATTTTCCAAATCCGTTGGGATACTTTGGAGGCTCCAAGCAGGTCAGTCATGAGGAGAGTCCTCCGTTGTTTTGTTTACTTTGAAGAGGATACCATCCGAGCGTGTCCTGTGAATAATAATGCCATAACGTGTTGATATATAGTTCCGCCTCATTGATTTGTTATCAATTTTTTCCCCATTTGTTTGTTTCGCAGATAAGCGCGGAAGCTGCATATCTATACGATGCTGTACATTTGTATGCTAATGGTTTAATAAAACTGATTGAACTGGGCGATAAACCAAAGAACGGTACTGCCCTGATAAGTGCTGTAAAAGGATCCGAATATCTCAGTGCCATGGGGTGAGTATTGTTTGGGAATTCAATCCACCAAGAGGAATAGATTTATTTGTGTATGGCTGGTCCAAACCTGTCAAAGGGAATTTCCTCCACATATATGCAACATAATTAATTACTGTAACCATTGACTGCAAATTTAATTACAATCCACAGCTACCATGTGTACATCGACGAGAATGGAGATGCCTCTGGCAATTACACAGTAGTGGCGCGTGGACGGGCTCGCAACAGACAAAACGTCACCAGCTATGGACTTCTACCCGTGGCGACGTTCGGCGGGCCGAAGGGGGATGTACTGCCTGTAAGTTGATAAGCCTTAGTGTTTTGCTCTTGCAACTTTGTTGGTGAATTGAAACCGCTTTTTCTCTTCTTTTTTTTTAATTACACACTCTCCGTCAATGCAAACTAAAAACAAATTTTATAATTCACTTAAGAGCTATATTCAGGTGAGGGTGTTTTGTCCTGTTTTTCATGTGTAGTAACACATTTGTAAATGTGTTTTAAGTATATCCAATTGTGAACTGTTCCAATATAAATGCAATTCAATTTCATTGGCAGGATTTCAAATTGTATGGCATTATTCCATGGGTCGGTTCCGGTCCGCCGGCAGCAGAACCGCTGTGCGGTTTCCGTGGAGAGAAATGTATAAGTAAGTATTGCTATTGCGTGGCGATTTTTGGCATCACTGTAATAACTTTTGGATTGTACTTTGAAGCGAGCGAAATTTAATGGGAAATAGTGTGGTTTTCGGTGGCGTATACTTGTTTTTTTTTTCTTTTTTTTAATTCGATTTATTCATTTATTTGACTGATTTTGGTGAATGTGTGGTTACATTTCGGGAGTCAAGTCGCACTCGCTGTAAGATTAAAAGATAAAAATATTCAGGTTGATGCTGCCGTATCTTCTTCTTCTATAGGCTTTTTTTAGCTTCAAACTCGGCAAAACACACCTTTTGTGATATATTTATAAATATTTTGAAATGTTACGCTCTGCCACTGCGCGCCACCTATGAGTAAGAAGGTATAATAGTTTTCACCAAATTCTAGTACAATTGTTGCCATTTTTGCAATGCTACGTCGAACCTTGTTCAGAAAGAGGGCGTGGCAATGTCGAACCAAAAAGACGACGCACGATTGATTGTCTGTGAAATTGTGAGAGGTAATAAAACTTGCGTTGTAAATTAAAGAAATAAGAAAATAAAGTATAATCAGTCATTCTTTACATATAACTCCTTCGGGGTGAAACTCGATGAGGGTATAACCCGATAACCACTGGCCCGATTTTCATGATTCTTTTTTTATTTTGTTAATATTGCTGTATTTTAGGTTTAGGAAGAAAGAAAATTCGAGAAAATCAATTTGATCGCATTTTTCGCATGTAAAGCGGAGTTATATCGGGTCCAGCTAGTCTTATACAGTCAAACCTGGTTTGGTCACTCTTAGAGGTGTTCCAATTACCCAATTTCTCACTTATCCAAGTAGAACAAATATTTGTTTCACTTAAAGAGGCCTTCAAAATAAAACGTATTTGGGCAATCACATGCAACATTTTTTAGCTGTCTCACTTGCAAAGTTAAAATAAATAAATTTGCAAGTCTGGTCCAATTACAGAGGTAACAGTAAAACCCGGATAATAAGTAGCCTTTTTTGAGAACCAAAACTCTGAGGATTTTTTAATATAAAACTCATCTTTTAAGTACCTTTCGCTTAACTACCTTTCTCACTTAATTGCCTTTTATTTTGCATACTTTTATTGAAATCAGCTGAAAAAATACAAAAGATTTTTTTCCTTTAGCGCTTCCTTGTGTTAAGCTTTAAAAATAAAAAATAAAAAAATGAATTTTTTTAATCTACTACAATGGTGGAGATCGACTGGGTAACTGCCAAAAATATTTTTTTTATTTCTTTATAAATTTAGATATAAGTGCCTATGTGCACTTAAGCGGATTTTTTTTTATAACTGCCTGACCCGCATAAGTGCCTATCAAAACGGGGCATTTAAGGTGAGGCACTTATCCCGGTTTTACTGTAATTTATAAAATATAAGTTTCACTTATAAACGTGCAAAAGATTTCACTAATAGAGTTGCTTTTAAGGAAAATGAAGGTGCACCCTAATTAGGCCCACTAATAGAGGTACTCCACTTAGCCAATCGCACTTAGACAGATTCTACTGTATATAAATAGGCGAAGGCAAATAGTTAAAATCCACTTTGGCTCTTTTAAACACAGCATATTCACTTGATTTTCTTTTCTGTGGGGATGATTGTGTAGAGATTCAATGTCTGCAAATTGTTTTCAAACGCGTTGTGTATGCGGCAGGTTACTAACGGGTGATTTTTTAAGAGGCTTAGAACTTTTAAAAAAAAAAAAAAAACACAAAAAATTCGAAAAAATGAATGAAATATTTATTTGATTTGAACCTTGCAATTTAAAGTTTAAAGATAATTTCATGCAAATGTTGACCGCGGCTGCGTCTCAGGTAGTCCATCCGCTGAGTCCAATTTTGGCATACTCTTTCACACATATCGGCCGGTATCTCACGAATGAATGCATGGATGTTGGCTTCCAGTGCGTCAATCGAAGCGGGCTTGTCCCTATACACATTAGCCTTGACATACCCCCACAAAAAATAATCTAATGGTGTCAAATCGCACGATCTAGGCGGCCAATTGACCGGCCCGAAACGTGAAATTAACTGTTCACCAAACTCGCCCCGCAATTGCGCCATTGTTTCGCGTGCTGTGTGGCATGTGGCACCGTCTTGTTGAAACCACATATCATGCAAGTCAAGAACTTCCATTTCAGGCAAAAAAAGTTTGTTATCATCGCTCGGTAGCGTTCACCATTGACTGTAACGCTGCGATTCGCATCATCTTTGAAGAAATATGGCCCAATAATGCCGCCGGCCCATAAACCGCACCAAACAGTGGCTTCGGGATGCATTGGTAGCTGTTGCAATGCTTCTGGCTGATCTTCACTCGAAATGTGGCAATTTTGCTTATTTACGTACCCATTCAACCAAAAATGAGCCTCATCGCTGAACACAATTTTTCGATAAAAAAGCGGATCCTCGGCCAGCTTTCCAAGAGCCCATTCACCAAAAATTCGGCGTTGTGGTAGGTCGGCTGGCTTTAGTTCTTGCACAAGCTGTATCTTAAAAGGCTTTACGCACAAATCCTTCCGCAAAATTTTCCACGTAGTGCTGTTGTAACAAAGGCCTAACTGCTGGGAACGGCGCCGAATCGACATTTCGCGGTCTTCTGTCACACTAGCTGATACGGCCGCAATATTTTCTTCACTACGCACAGTACGTAAACGTGTTGGTGGTTTAATGTCCAACAAAGTAAATTTGGTGCGAAATTTGGTCACAATCTTCCGAATAGACTGCTCAGAAGGTCGAGAATGCCGATCATAAAATGGAAGCAGCGCGCGATGAACATTTCGAACCGAGCACGAATTTTGATAGTAAAATTCAATAATTTGCAAGCGTTGTTCATTTGTAAGACGATCCATGGTTAAATTGCAAACCAAACTGAAGCTGTTTGACAGTGACACAAGGTACTAAACACACGTCAGCTGTCAAAACCAGTGTTGCCAAAACCAAACCAGCTAAAAAATCACCCATTATAATGGTAGAATTTCTGTTCTACAAGGCGAACTCTAGTACAGAAAGTTGAAAGTTTATCATCTTCGTCTCCTATTGACAACTTCCCAATAATTCATCGAAATCTCGACGTTTTTTACTTGAAAGGTACTAAAGGTATCACTCGTCCTATCCGACTTGTATATCAGGAAAAGACATATTCCTCTCCTTGTATTTTTTTTTAGGATTTCCTTCTTTCAGCAAGCCTATCTACCATAGTTGTGGTTTGTCGGAAATGGTCTAAAACAAAGTTTTTGGACGTCTGGTCCTTACAATCGATGTATGTGACCATTGGAAGCTTCTGAGCTGGATAAATTGTAGGCCTTTGGTAATGTAAATCCACCTGACGTTTATCCAAATTTGACGACCTCGTTTGGCGGCCTTTATCTTTTTAGGGGAGCTTCTTTTACGCAGCCTATTAGTAGATTTTCACTAGAGTCCAGTCGGGTCAGACTTAACTCTGATCTTCCTTTGTTTTTCTTCCTTTGTGTACTGCTTAGTTTCAGTTGCCTTGTGGGGCTGTCTTTGTTGCATCATCCCTTAGCCGTCTTCATTAGTGGGCACCTTGTAATATTGTTTCCTGAGCCTCTCTTTGAGCCACAAAATAAGTGTTCGCCTGATATTTCGGAGCAGGGTATGCAAGACGGTTTTTATCGTCTTAGGTGATTCTAAAGTGCCGCACTCCTTCTGTCCGAAAGGAGATTGTTTTTTTTAACATGAAGACAAAACTATGGCAGTTTTATATAGCTCTTGAGTCTCTCGTCACATGGTCAAGCCACGAGTCGATTCTCCTTCTCCATCGAAAATTGTTCATCTTTTAAATTCCCAGTAGAGCTTCTTGCAGTTTTGTGAGGTCGTGTGGCTTCAAAACTAAAAAGCTTGGTGACGGTTGATTCCCTTTTTGGAGCAGTGAAAAAGAACCTTAAGCTTCATTCTGTCTCTCAGTAGAAAAGGCAGTAGAAGACTGTCAAAGTTAAATTGAGTCTAGAATCGACGAAGCCTTCAGAGATTTTTTTTCTGCAATTTGACTGCTTTTTGTCACTCTAGCTGATGGGTTTCTGGTGCTGCCATTGTCAAAGGTTAAACGGGAAAGTTTCTTCTTTACCGTCGCTAATTTAACAGATTTTTCGAAAAGTTGAAAAGCTACCATTTTCGCGTGGTACAAATTTTTCATTAGCATTTTCTTGACTCATTTGGGACTACATTGATTGACATTGCAACTCTACTTCATGATAGAATGTCATTCACAAACAATAAATCGGACGGATACTTTGGAACCGCTAAATTAGAATGCCAAACATGTCCCTAAGTATATTTAAACGGCCTGCTTTGATACTACTTTGATCAGTTGCGTTTAAACCTGCTTCTACTTATGGTAACCAGCTCATTAGGTACTCAACTGCAATTAAAGCCTCTTCCTTAAAAAGCCATATATCAGACCAAAAACATGCATCATCAAAATAAGCACGGGAGTCTTTCGTTTTGTGATACTCACCCACCCCGTCGGGCAATTTAATTAAAACGTATAACACCGATGCACCCAACAATAAAAGCCAAACAGCACCCTTTAGACATCTCCTCTGCTTTGTTCCAGGCTACACAGGCGAAATATCAGCAGGAATTGCAGGCGGTGCACTCCTGCTACTCGGCATCGTATCGCTTGTCCTCTATCGCAATTGGCGCTATGAACAAGAGCTGGATAGCTTACTATGGAAAATCGATTTTCGCGAGGTCCAGATGCACGAGAACGAAAAGGAAACCACTAGTCAGAAGCAGACTCGGGTATAAAGCCGACGCTGATGCACCAACGACAGAGAGATTTATTCATTCATTGTCTTCCATTGCAGTCGACTCATCCGCTCATAAGGACGAGTCAAGTCAGCTTAAGCTCAAATCCGGATGCGGATTTCCGTTACACAACCATATTCACCCCCATTGGCCTGTACAAGGGTCAATTGTATGCGATTAAGAAGGTTCGCAAGAAGAGTGTCGACATTACGCGAGAGATGAAAAAAGAGCTCAAACTGGTAAGTAGCGCAAATGGGAATTTTTCGTTCCTCCTTCTTGTGTTGATTTCGTGTGTAATTTTGTGTAGCTGCGGGACACCCGCCACGACAACATTTGTGCATTCATCGGTGCCTGCACAGATCCACCGAACATTTGCATAATTACCGAGTACTGCACGCGGGGTAGTTTGAAAGTAAGCAAACGGAAGACGTCGACAATTGGACATTATTGTGATGGTTTCTTTTTTGCAGGATATACTGGAGAACGAGGACGTCAAGCTGGACAACATGTTTATTGCATCAATGGTTGGCGATATAATCCGGGTAAGAAGTAGCCACTTTCACTTATCAAAAATACAAAAAAAAAACCTCCCCCTCTCCACTTAGGGTGTCATCTATTTGCACGAGTCACCCGTGCGGTACCATGGCTCGCTGTGTACGTCCAATTGCCTCATTGACTCACGATGGGTGGTCAAGTTAAGTGATTTCGGTTTGTTCGCCTTTAAAAAGGGATTGGATGACAACTCCACCGACCTGCAGAGCATATCCTCCAAGTGTACAAGTAAGTGCAAAGATATACACCCAACATTTGTTTGACCTTTTTGCCAACACTCTCACCCCCGAAATAGAGCTGCTGTATCGTGCCCCCGAGCTACTACGCAGTGGACCGTTCTCCCTGGTTGCGGGCACCCAAAAAGGCGATTCCTATTCCTTTGGCATAGTGCTGTATGAAATGCACGTACGTCACGGACCATTTGGTGAGACCGGCCTCACTCCCATGCAGTGCTTGCATAAGGTACTCCAAGTGCAGGACTACCTCTACCCGTACAGGCCGTCCCTCCAACCGCTAGAAACCTCTTTCGACTGTGTACGTGAGTGTCTGCGCGAGTGCTGGAGTGAGCGGTCCGATGAGCGGCCCGACTTCAAGATGATTCGAACAAAGCTGCGGCCCCTTCGCAAGGGCATGAAGCCGAACATATTCGACAACATGATGTCCATGATGGAGAAGTATGCAAACAACTTGGAGGCGTTGGTCGACGAGCGCACCGATCAACTACAGGAGGAGAAAAAGAAGACTGAAGCCTTACTGCTGGAGATGCTGCCACGGCCGGTGGCCGAACAGCTAAAGAAGGGCAACAAGGTGGATCCCGAGAGCTATGAACAAGTGTCGATATATTTCAGCGACATTGTCGGCTTTACGACAATGTCGGCCGAGAGTACTCCACTGCAGGTGGTGGACTTTCTCAACGACCTTTACACGTGTTTCGATTCGATAATTGGGCACTATGATGTGTACAAGGTGGAGACGATTGGCGATGCCTACATGGTGGTAAGATGGGTGTTGCCTGGATTAATGGGTTAAGGCGAAGTGGTAGAACATATGACTGTAAAGAAATAGCAACAAAGGACGAACGAACAGAAATATTGACCAATCAAAGCTTAGAGGGGGAAAACAGTGTGAAACTACATTTAATTTGTAGAATGTAGTATACGAAATGTAGCACATATTGTAGCATTAGATGTAGCATACTACATTTGTAGAATATTTCATGGAGTTTATTATACTACATACGTTATTCTCCATGCAGTATAATATACCACATGCTGTAAGCTTCATTCAGTTTACTACACATGTAGTGTCCTGCATGTAGTATGCTGCATGTAGCACATTACACTTGAAGTATGCTAAAGTAGTACCTATTCTTTTATTCTACCTGTAGTATGTGAAAGCACACCCACAGCTGTTAAGGTTACTACATGTGGTATAACTACACCATTGTTGTTATGTAGTACACTACACATCGTATACTACATCGTAGCTACTGCCTTAATACAATGAGACTGCGACCAATAGCAAGTAGAGCTATCAAAAAAACTTTAAGCTCATTGTGCTTTCATAGAGGATCGTTCAGATGTAGTATGTAGCAAGATCTGTAGTACAAGTGAAGCAACATTTGTGGAGCGATAAGTTATATTGAAAATCGAGATCTCTCTATTATGCAAATGTATTTTTTTGTTGTATATACTTTGACGTGAGTTGGACGTGATGCTTGTCAATGGAACGAACAATCCATCGTTAATCCTTTAAGCTACATAGATGGCGGAATCTATTATTCTTTATATCTAACACCATGTGTCAAAACAATAGCAAATCTTGGGTAAAAATTCAAATGTAGCTTTGAAAATCTCTCTCTTTTTCTCAATAGGTTTCTGGTCTGCCGATTCGCAATGGCGACCTACACGCAGCCGAAATAGCGACAATGTCGCTGCATCTTCTCGATGCCATCGCCGAATTTAAAATTCGCCATCGTCCCACAAACAAGCTACTCCTTCGTGTAGGCATTCATACCGGGCCCGTGTGTGCGGGTGTTGTGGGTTTAAAAATGCCCCGATATTGCCTTTTCGGTGACACTGTCAACACTGCATCGCGAATGGAGTCCACAGGAGTTCCGCTGAAAATCCATTGTAGCTTTCAGTGCAAACAGCTGCTTGACAAGCTCGGCGGTTATCATTATCAGGTACGAAGGGTTTCTTCTCTTACATTTCTCATTTCAGAACCAAGTAAATTCGTTTTAGGAACGCGGTATCATCTCGATGAAAGGCAAAGGTGATCAGCACACTTTTTGGCTCCTCGGCGAGGATGAGGAAGCTCGCATTAAACGTACATACGAACGCTCGCAGCGTCGAGGCTCGAGAGCGTTGAACAAATACATACAGGGTACAATCAAACAGAATCAACTGAACGACCTTGCAGCCGGCATACGAAGTTCGCTGAAGAATAAGAATATTCCACGAAATTCGTTGACACGTTCGTCGAGTCTGGAATCACCAAAGAAGTTGCGATTCGCTGCGGGTACACTGTTGGAACATCATCGGTATCATAGGTAAATTTTTAAAATTTTAAAATTTGTTCTTTGTTCCATATTTGTATTTTTTCCGAAACTCCTTCCAGCGATGAAGCCCTCCTTGAGGTGATTTCGGACCCCTTTTCGAGTCCGCGCAAATCCAGCGGCACATCTACACAACCATTTGGGTGTGAGGATACCACCTTGTCGTGCCCGGAAATTGAAGACTTTCACACTTTCAACCGTAACAGGCGGCCGAGTTCATATCCGACCGCCGCTACGCCGTTGTTAATGAATCATACCGCATGATTTAAAAAACACAGAACTACACCATTTTATCTAATAAATTAAAGTATTCCTTCCACACAGAGTTAAATGTCACTTAAACTAAATTAAAAACACTGCCAATGTGTTTCAAACTTAAATGTTATACCAACTAACTGCGAAACTGTTTTACTTAAAAGTTTATAAAATATTTAATATTTAAGACGAAATATAGTGATTAAATAATCTAGTCACTGCCGGAGTTTTTAACGTTTAATTGCTGTACATACATACATGGGATTAGTTTAATTAAGAATCTCTCTCTTGTTATTGTTATTTTTAATTTATTTTGTTCTTCTGATATTGTGAACTAGCTGGTATTACACATTTAATATTTTTTTTTAAATGATTTCTTAAGATTTTGTGTAGCGAACGAAGACAGTTAAAGTAAAAGTAAAAGTAGTATAACTATTTTGTATGGTAAAACATCTGGCAAGGCTCGTGGGGAAATAAGTGTTAAGTGTTTAAAGGGACAGAAACTAATTGTGCTTAAGATAATTCGCATTGTGTTCAAAGTATTTACTTAGTATATATATTTTAGACAGAGTTGTAATAAGTTTTGTATTTGTAAATTTTGTATAATCAATTGAATTTTATTTGACAAGAATAAAACTATTTAGTGTTGTTGATGAATGGATATGTGAAGGGTTGCTTTAAATAAAGTTCACTAAACGTGTAAGGACACCCTGTATGGGAAATCCAGCAACACCTACTGGCCAAGCGATAATCGTTTCTTAAAGGCTTATGAAGTGTAGAAAATACAAATTGAGCTGAAGTTCTACACGTGTAAAAATATTGTCTAAATAATTGACGACTGTGTCAAGTGTGAAAAGGTAAGACATAGGGTGTTTTCATAAACGTCGAAAATCTGCGCTAGTACAATCGTCTTTCTTTTTTGTTGCATTAATTAATACACTTATTCTGCAGCACGTGTGCAGGCCTGCTTTAGTACAGTTTTAAGTAGTCACTGAATGTTCATAAACGTCAGACAAAAATCAAAAAAATCATCACAATAGTTTGGTTTTCGCCACATTCCACGCCGCAGCTTCTTTTTCCCTTAACAAAAGTTAAATTTAATTGTGAAAATACATAAAAAATTGCCAATAAAACTTACATTTTTCGCACTTTAACATTTTTTACCTCCCGCGCTTCCTGCAGTCAAAAAAATATGTATGCACAATCTGCCAGACGCTGATGACATTTATGACGTTTACGAACATATCTTCTGCAATTCATCTGCGTTTGTTCGATCAAAATTCTGACTTTATGAACACGTCTTATGCAGATCTTAGTTAGGCAGACGTTCATGAAAACACCCATAAGTAAACAACTGCAGCAGTGATCAATGGTGCGCCCTCTGATTGTGTATCAAGAAGCAACTAAATTCAAAAGAATACGAAAGTGAATTTACTGCAACTGCGAGTTGTCCTGTCCCATAGCCGCTGTTGACAACCAGTACCGGCACCAGCGGAACTAGCGCCCTGTGCAAGGTTTACAGAAAGTGCTCCTTTTTCAATTTTTACACACATGCATATTAATTGCATAGGTCTTTTCCACATCATCCAAGAGGTATGTTTTTTTATTAAGTCCCCGGAACTACCTTGCCATTGGATAATTTTCCGTTGATAACTTGAAATTGAAAAATGTTCTATTATGTACTTGTTTTTGAAGTTGTAACATTGCAAGTGATGTGAGTTAATGCACAAGAAATAATTAAGCACGGGTGTGATGAATGTTGTTATTTTGGGCTTATTTGAACAAGCATTGGTAGTAATTGTTCGCTGAAGATAAAATTATTTTTTCATTCCTAGCAATGCGCCCCCAGAATTTGGCGCCCTGTGCATTTGCACATCTTGCACATATAGTTGGTCCGGCCCTGTTGACAACAGGAACAGAACTTTTAAAAGGGGCGCTTTTCTTAGATTTTTCAGGGCAGCGATAAAAAATCGTAACTAGGGCTGCAGGCAACGCGTTCTTGGTCCCATCCAAGCATCGTAGACCAAGAAGGATATTACAGTCACCGATATGATGTCCCAGAAAGAAGGATCCATAAATGAAATAGACATGAAATTATCAATCGAGACATGGAACAGTGAAAATGAACTCTGCTTACAAAGTAAGTCCAGCAAGTCGGCAGGTACATCTTATGCAAGTCTTCCAACCCAACTACTGAAAAAAAAAACACACACACATACTCCTTTGCAAAAAAAATATATATGCTTGCAACATACGTACATTTATTATACTTGTTTCTTCATAATTTTGAACGACAAGCTATAATTAAAAATGTATAACAATTTTTATTTTATTCTTATAAACTCATTTCAAATTGTCTCTTCTTATCATTCAAACTTCCAAAATGCAAACAAAAATCATACAATACGGTATATTGTTTAAACAATTTAATTTATTTGAATTTTCTTGATTTCGTAAAAATGCAACGTAATTATTATTAGTTTTCTATAATTTCTCTATAACATTGTTTTATATAAATTTTTATCAACTTGTTGGATGTGGGAAATATTTATTTTCATTCTTTTTAAATACAATTGTGTTTGGTGAGTTGTTTTTCTTTCTTTGTGGTATTGGTGTACATTTATAACTTTTCTTTTTTTTTGGTAAATAACTTTAGATCTATGTAAATATATTCGCTATTTCAAGTTTTTTTTTTATGAATCAAATTCTCTATGAAGGTGATGAATATTGTGTTTCCATTTAGCGAAAGCTGAAGCAACTTTTCTTTGAGTTTATACCTATACTTGTTTTTGTTTCCTTACATGTAAGCGCATGTAGCTAATAAAGCTGATCCAATACAATTAAAAAAATACAATTTTTTCGAACCTTCTTTCGTAACAAAGGCATTTTCTTTTCTCACAATTTTATCCGTAACAATAAATTGCAATAACAATTAATTTATTTGCCAAAATAAGGGCGGTTTTTATGTATATATATATAATTTAAAACACCTAACTTTTTATTGTGCCGAATTGTATTTTTTTTTTTTTTTGAACAAAACTCTTAGCCAATTTCATGTTCGATTTAATTTTTAATATAGTTTTCTACAAGTTATAAAATTAAGAATAGTATTTCTATAATTAACAGTCCTATATAATAGGAATTGGAAGTTCAGGTAAATATGTATGCATATGTATAGTTAAATTAATTCGAGAGGTAGGTAATTATTTTCCTTTTTTTTTCAAATTATATTAGCGACAAATGATTGTAGTTGAAGAGTTTTGATCTAGAACTAATATTTTAATTTATTTAAAGATAAGGCATGCTGTCTTAACACACGATCCCAATCGATTTCCAATGAGGGAAAGTATTATTTATCGTTAAAATTTAAAATAAGTGGGGTAAAACCGTAACAGGTACTAATTTCTAATGATTTCAACAATTTAACTTACAAATACAAATAGTTTCAACCAACACTCGATCAATCCGATTTGTTGCTGCAAATTTAAGTAAATGCAAATTTGTTTGTTATTATTTTAAGCGCTTGCGTTTGCTTATTACAAATAAAATTAATTGATCGTGTATTCGGTTTATAACAAACAGAGTGTGCAACAATTTTTGATTATGAACCAGAAGCACGATGCATCCATTTTGAAACGCGGAACTTTGCTGTATTCTTTCATCGGCAGTATTATGGGGCATTTACACGGTCAAACATTCCTGTCACGGAAAATTAAAGGGATGCCCAATACTAAACAGCCGTCTGACTGAAAGGGACAGCATTATCTAACACGCAAAAAAACGTGATACGTTTTTTGATCGGCCATCTTGTTTACGTGGTAGGAATTATGGGAAAGCTATGTATGTTGATATTTTTATAGCGATGGCTTACGAAATTTCGTTTTCCTATAAAACATAATGGCTTCCGGAAGTGATGAACGTACAATTATTTATTTATTTCGTATAAATGATTGTTGATTTAATTTACTGAAACTAATTAACACTCTTATGTGATTGCAGAAATGTTGGTTGCCGGAACTTCCGTTTTACGTATCTATAATTATAGGTAGAACATCCATGACACCTAAGGCGTCTGATTTGTGATCTCATTCCTACGCCTTTATTAGCATTGACTGGGGACAAACGTAGGTTTTATTTTGTTAAGAGTGTTGAAATATGCATCTTTATTTGGCAGCACTGAGTACTACAATACTCAGTGGTTGACCGCAGCCACTTACTTCTTGCCGAATATTCTTTGCGAGAACAACGTTTTATCTTTTCTTGTCATTTTCAATTAATTCAAGTTTTACGCTTTAATAAAACGAATTAGTCTCTATACTTATCACCATTATAAAACTGACGTTTCATTTTATAATTTAACAGAGACTAGAGCAACGAACAAGGCCAATCTAATTTTGATTATAAACCTCTTTAAGAGCTATACGTTAAACTTGTACCAACTTCTTTATTATGCTGTATTACCATTCAAGTTCTTTATCAACTGTCAAAATGTGCTGTGATCAGTTTTCTATTCCGACTGCTCAGGCAATTTATTCTGAGCTCATACACACGATCTGATTACATTTTGAAAAAAGAAAATAAATTCATAGCTCAAATATAAGTTAAAAAGAAATATAAAACCCTTTTTTGACAGTTCAGGTTCTGCTCTTTACTAAAAATGCAACAGGCCTATTCAAGAATTGGAAAAACTGTAGACTATCATCAAACTCGTCATTATTATATGACCGGAACTGAAGAAGTAGTTGCGATCGAATATTAACAAATCCACTAAAGTTCCTTCTTTTTTGGTTTGCAGCTGTCAGATATATCATATTATTTTTTCAACCTTTACTTTCGTACCATATCCTACACAAAACGATTATAATAGCAGGTTTGAAATTTTTGAGGTGGCGGTGTCATTTGCTGTCAAATTCCATAGCTGAAGCTAAAATTCCAAACGCGGCCATAATCAGCCAACTGAATCCGCCGCCGATGAAAGAACTCTTTTCAAGCATACAACTCGTTATATTTCTTTAACAATTGACATCAATTCATCAATTGTCACAAGTGCATTTAAAAAGCACCAAGGTACTGTTTGTGTACAATTTTATGTTCGATAATATAAAATCTAAAAAAATTAGGTAGCATAATTGTTTTCCTCTTAGTATCTAATATTTCTCACAATGTTTAGATATGCACTAATTAGTATTTTCTTCTATAAAAATAATTTGATTATCTTCAGGATTATACCCTCAAAGAGCCAATAAAATACAAATTCAGTTTTTTTTCTTCACTAATGCAATGGCAACACTGAGATTGAGAGAGAAGAGCTTAAACGCGTACGGGACTTGGATTCGAAGAAAGTTTACACAGACCTATATTAGGCGTTTTTCTTTTTTAGTTCAGAGCTGAGCACTGAACTGAGGCCGAGCTATATGAGCGCGCTCTGAACTGAGCGTGCTCAGATCGTTCTGATGATTTTCTGTTTTTCCTGTTTTTATTTTCTCTCAAATATGACTGGAAGTGTGAATGTATATGTGTAATCAGCATTTTACTCAGCCTGCTCAGTCAATTAATTCTGAGCTCATAGAGCGCGCTCTGATCATGCTCTGAACGAAAAAAGAAACACAAATTCGAGCTCTGATGTATCTGAGCTAAAAAAGAAACACAAACTTTTTGTATAATAGTTCAGGTTGTGCTCTGAACTAAAAAAGAAAAACGCCTATTGTGAACTAGATTGGTGTTTTATTTTAGCCATGGATAAGGTCCCATCCGGAAAAAGGAGCGGGACTCTGAGACCTACTCTGGTTTCATCTTGACTTCTTCGCCACCTGGCTGGAGGTCCTAGAAAGAGATTTCGTTCGTTGGAAAAGACATAACATTCGATGGGTAAAGAAATTCAAACCTCCTTATGCCATGTCTAGGACTGACCGGTGGGGTGTGCATTGGTGTTGGTGGGGCTGACCCGCCTGAGGATCCACGCGAGGATAAGGACCAGGTTGAAGTATTCTTTGGTGCCGAACAGCCTAGGTATATAGCTGAACCTTGATCGTCTTGATCTAAGTCCACTCGTGATCCACGGACGGATGATGGTACTGATCCTGCAGAAATAGAAGAAAAAATGCGACCGGTTAAGGTGAGAAATGGCAATAGTGGTGATGTAAAATGAAACTGGCCTACCTGTATATGAATGCAGGCCAGCTGGACTACTACGCGGTCTAATACCCATACCACTGACCGTGCTTGAGCTCCGTTGTAGATGATTATTCCCAGCTGCTCCGCTATTGCCACCAGCACCACTACTGCTCGGTTTGACTGTTTCTGATGCACTCCCACTAGACCGTTCGCCTTTTGCGCTCTTTGATGGTCTTTTGACGGACGTTGCCGGTGTCGCTGGCGTAGATGTGGTCCCATCGGCTTCTTCGTCTTCGGGTATTTGTTGTTCACCAATTGAACGACGCTGACCACCCGAGTGCTTAGGGGACGTCGGACATGACTGTGCTGTGGTGGGACCAGTCGCTGATGGTTGGCTAGCTTGTGGACGCAATCGTGAACGTTGCGATGATGTGCTCGGCCTACGGCGAAATAGGCCTTTCGTTGGGTCCATGTTGCAAACGCCTGTGTATGGAGGAAGATTTTATGTTGAACTTGTGGTAAGGTACTCTTCATTTGTGTAACCAAAGGATGATTGGATGAATGTGTATGGTAGGGTTGTCCAAATAAACTAATGGTAGTGCATGACTTATTTTTTTTTTAGAAAATGTAAATAGCATGCATGATTCTTCTTATTTATGTTTTTTTCCAACAGCTGAAACAAATAAACGTCATTAGTTTGATCCACTGTTTACCATTTGAAGAGGAATCCAGACATAAATTGTCTAAGCTTGAAAAACAGCAAAGAAATAGGTACAGCAGGGAGGCGACAAGTCGTCAAGCCTGTCAGTTATGTGCAAAATTTGAGTGACCCCGTATCTGCCGGTAATAGATCTTTATTACGTCGCCATTGTGTCTGTGAATTGAAGCTATCCATCAAAAACGGTTAAGTACCGCGATATAAAAGAAAACCGCTCCACTCTAACACGTGCATGCCTTTAGTTAAGAACAAATTCTAGTCGTTCGAAATTGCGAAATTTGTTTTGATAATACCTTTCAAAAACTTTTCTGAATTATTGGTGGAAGAATTAAAAACATTTCAACAGAAATTGTCAGGAGAAAACCTTGCTCCCTATTCAGTTGTGAACTTCTTAATTTTTAAGGCGAAATTGAAAATGGTACTCATCAATGTCCTTCACTATTTGGTAGGTCAAATTATTTTTTTCATATGAATTACGCTTTTTTTTTAATACTTTTATCTGGAAAGGCGAACTTAACACGTTTCAAAACTCCCCGTTCTCCGGAAATGAACTCGCCAGCGAACATTCTTCCATATTCTCCATAGATTCGTTAGCTTTAAGATATCAAAATAAGAGCGCGACAAATTTCCTTCATTTTTCGAATTCGTAAATTGCTTCTATTATGGAGGCAGTCCACCTCCACAAATATTCAATTCAACGATAGGCAGTTGTGATGTGAACCCACCCAACCATCAAACCTGTGTACCCCACATAACAATAAAGAGTGAAGTAAACATTTGCACAGCTGTGTTTGTGTAAGCTTTGCTGAAAGAATTCAACTGTGTTCCTTATTGCAAGAAGCTTGAGCAGAAACCATATTCATTTTTAATAAAAAAAGAAAAATATTTATTTGTAAAAAAAGCGAATTTGCGTGCAAAACTAATGTGGTTTTCCATTGGGACAAAAAATCAATCTTTTTTTTGATCTAAATCACTTTTCGCGTTCCATTGGGACGAAAAATCAATCTTTTTTTCGATTCAGAGCACTTTTTGCAGATCTCGATATTTTTTCAGATCTACACATACCAATATAATTTGCACAGCTGTTTTACGTCATTCTGCGAAGTTTGCTTTCGAGGCAAATGCGCAAAGTTTCGTGAAAACCAAAATAACAAAATATATAAATAGCTATGAATATTATTTCGGAGGAATTATTATCTTCATTGTCTTCCTCGTCATCTGAAGACTACAAATCACCAATAATACTTCATTTGTATCTACAACAGGCGAAACATTTTTCAGGTCGATATCCATTTGTGATTTAGCCAAAAACGAATGCCATTTGAACAGCTGATATTGTTGTCAATTAACGCACTAATCCATTTACAAAAGCAGATCAATCTCGTTGCGCGTTCCATGAGCACAGTAAAATCTGAGATCTGAAAAAGATTTCTGGTGGTCCCAATGGAAAACCACATAACTTTCATCTAAGTTCTTCCACTTGTCAGTGGTGAAATCAATAGTAAACGCCACCCCACCTGTGGGACATTTTTCGCCTCTGGAACAATTGCCCTCGCAAATGTTCTTATTTTGCAGCAGTTCCTCGTAGCTGTCCAACGCAGACATACATTTGGTGCGATCTCGTTGCTCTAAAGCTCGACTGGGAAAGCGTTCTCTCAGTCGACGTCGCTCCTCATTCAATCTGTACATCTCAAAGTCTTGCAGCTGATTTTGAAATCCCAAATTCGGATTCGCTACTGCCCGGCCTGCACGCACTACTTTAAGGGCTTCCTTCCAATTAAGATTCGTTGCACTCATGATATAGGCTACAGCTACTGTGACAGATCTAGACATTCCCGCTAGGCAGTGAATAAGGACATTGCCATCGCGTAAGCGGGCCGCATGTATGAAATCATTACAAATGGAGAAATATTGAGAGAGATTCTGATCGGGCGTATCCGCTGCCATGACACACAAGTAGTGTTTGTTCTGTAATGAAAAAGAATAACCCCTCTTACTTTTACATAGGACTGGTAGTATTTAAGGAGAACCTACGGGTAACAAACGCCTTGGACTGTCATGAATCGCAACGATATGTGTGATTTGATATTTGTCCAGTTGTTGTTGATCCTTGGAATCGCGGTAATTGCCAACATATAGTCCCGGCAAGACCTGAAAGGGAACAATCGTAAAGCGTTAGAGAGAATTGATGAATGTAGCCTGTTTCTGCGCCACTTGCTTCAGCCATGTTGAAGTTCATTGCTAGGCCAATGAATAATTTGCTGCCTCTCGCATTTTATTTGAATTTTAAATAAGCAAAATAGAACTAATTGGTATTACGAGTTTTTCGTTTCGCCGGTAACAAAAATCAGTATTGTCTCTGACAGAAATAACAATTTTTGTTTGTTTTGGTCGTTGTCGTTGCGATGACACTGACACTGACATTTGAATACCAATTAGATGTGCGGAAAATGTTTATACTCGTTATTTGACAGAATGGTAAAGCGGTTGAGGTCTGCGCTTCACTGTTATAATGCGAGAAACATTAAAAACAGCGACAGCAACAGCAACAGCGAATTTTTGACAGCTTTAACGTTGACTTCGCTGTCGATGTTGCTGTGCTAATAGCCGTATTTTATTATCAGCGTGATCTGATCCGGATCAGATCACGATAATAAAACAATACGGATCATTGAAGAAATTTATTTTTATGTTGTGGCTACAGTTGCTATGAGTATGGCAAACCTCATTTTGCCACCGGGCCATATTGCAAGCATTCGGTGCAACGTGAAGACAAACTTCATACTGCCACCAGCCATATTGCAAACATTCGGTGCAGTGTGACGTCACAACATGATTTCAATGGACATGACATTTCACTTGCTTGTCGAAGGTGCTACCATTTGAGTCAAATTTGAGTAGTTTTGATTTTCGATATTGTTTTTTAAAAACTAATTTAAAATTTTATGTTGAAATATGCAACAAATAAACAATATTTCGCGGCTAGTTCATATTTGGGTTTTTCTTGGCTTATTAATGTGTATCCAGACCAGCGAAAGATTTGTTCAGAAACATTTTTTTGTCAAACATTTCGGAAATGTTTTTGCCGTTGAAAACGCCGATGAAGTATTTATTAAATATTTATGAAAATGTTTTTAATTGTTATCATGGCCAGGGGCTCGAAAACAACAACACCGCTTCCGTTATACCTTATACGGTGCGTTTTGTTTTTAAAAGGAAATGGTTTACAATAAAAAAACTCTCACCTTTCTACAGGAAAACTTGTTAAACAATAATTATTTACGATTGAGAAAATGCGAAATATTTCATAAACATTTTTTTGTTAATAAATGGTTATGAAACATTTACTTAAATGTTTATGAAATATTTTGCTCGAAATACGGACGGGAAATTTATTCGCATGTGAAAAATATGCTTGTTGATTGCTTGTTCTGAATGTTGCTGAATATTTTAGTCTGGCAACGTGTGGCTTGGCTATCGTTTACAGGCACACCAACATATAAAAATGAAACAAACAGCGCCAAACAACGCAGCGAGAAATAGTAGAAATAATTTTCAGATCATCCTTCATGATCTCGATGAGAAGCAGGATCATGTGTTGTTGTTGTAATTGCATGTAAATCGATGATCTATATAGATCATGGCTGATAATAAAATACGGCTAATGTGTTCAAAGTAATTAAAATACATTGGTTCTAAATTCGCTGTTGCTTTTGTTGTCGCTGTGTTAATCTGTTTCTCGCATAATAGTATTTGGAACTGTTTGCAACAGTACATTTAACTCTTATAACGCGTGAGCTTCTATGTACCCACTAATTGAGGATTATATTCGGTTTTTACTTACATCACATAAGGACATTTCAACATTTAACTTCTTTGCACATTTCCATCAACAAGCTCTTTCAAATTTGATTCTTTCTTACAATTAGTTAGAAATCCTTAACCTACGCACCACTAGATGTCGCAGGGAGTAAACGATTTCTGTCTTAGCTAAAGCCATATCCTATCCATGTCACTCACCTTGTGGATTGTAAGCCATTTTGCAATATAAAATGTCGGTTAGAATTTTAATTTTTCATTGCTTACCTTGTTCATTCCATTTCCCATGATTCTTCATTTATATTTGGTTGTCTGTTGACAGAACTTGAATTAGTATTGCTCTCCGCTCTACACGTGTGCACCGTTTAATTGAAATCTGCAAATGAACAGATGAAAATTGCTTAATTAGCTTTGAATTATAATACATTCCACAAACGATTTTCCCATTTGCTTCCATAAATATTTGCCTTTTTTTTTTTGCCCAACAATTGAGCCAGCCATAGAATCATAGAAGCTAACCACAATTTTTGTTTGCACAGGTAATATAAAGGACTGTGTGATACAACCATACAAAGCATGAAAGGGTAACCTATTTCACATGGGAAGAACACAGGAGCTCAACCGCTTTCATTATTTTTGTACTATACGAGTAAACATTTGAACATTTTAAAGAGTTATGGAGTTGAAAGAACACAGAAGAGCAGAGGGGAAATGGGAAAGTCCTTGCAATTATTATGTCAGCCACCGCTATAGTAACACAATGCACAGTTCTTTCTATTGATACAAGTGCAGTTGCATTGTTTTTTTTTTTTTTTTTTGCTCTTAGTGCGAGACGACAAGTACTGTCTGGAGGGTTGTTAGTGACACCTAGTATAAGACATCTGACAAAACCAGTTCCTTATGGATATACGTTCCTACTCTTAAGGTCATGCTGGATTAAATGAGGTTTATTCCTATTCTTTTTCTTCACTTCCTGATGGTGTGGTGCGTTGAGGATAGGTTGTGTTTCGCTGACGTTAGAAACTATGCCGAGAGGTATTTAGACATATCTGTAGTAGCAGAATTAATGTCACGTAGACAGTGTATTGGAGTTAAAAACAATGTCACACATTTGATATTAATATGAATACTGTGATAGGGTGGAAATATGGTGTATTATAAGTAGTATTTCTTTAAGACGCGACAAGCGCCATCTATGCGAGATCAGAGTGAGAAATGTACTCAACAGCTTCCAAACGATAAATTGACTGGTACAATCAAGAATCTAGTTGTCGACTAGATTGGTCTCGATAAGATATAACCTGGGAGTCAATTCTCCTTTTGAAAGAGTGAATCGAATAAATCGTTTTCACATTCGCTTTCACGCATTGCTTTCATTTTTTCGATTCACTTTGTACTAAAATGCGATTTTAGTTCAATAAGTGAAAATATCGTGGTGAATTCAATATCGCATACTGTGTTGTATGTATGAAAGAGGGTTCTCAATTTTCAAACTCTCACTAAAAACATTCACTTGCAAACGGGGCCGCGAAAAGAAATTATTCATAAGAAAAATGTTGACGTTTGGTTTCACCTATTCATAGAACGAGAATCGAAATTGCGGTGAAAACTTTTTCGTTACTCTTTTTCACAGAACAAGAACTGACCCCCTGAACGCAAAAACTATATTGGTCGGGAACGTAATATTTCCTACTTCAGCCAGATATGCGAACTGTCAACTTATGTCGTTTTCCATTGGGACAGATTTCGGATTCAGAGTAGTTTTTCTGCTCTCGAAATCAGCTGGCTGTCAGATTTCATGTTCCATTGGCCGCAAAAAAGTACTTTTTTTTAGGAGTCAGAGCAATTTTGCGAATCTTGATATCTGAGCGAGATTCACACCTACTTGCACTTAGGTACACCAAAAAAAATTGTCATTTGTCAAATTTTAAAGTGTGTTTACTTACGTTTTTAGACGAGAAGTCTGAAAAATAGAGAACAAAATAATTTGGCCATTGCAATGGATATTAGTATAAATTGAATGGATTCTTCTAAACACAAATAACAATTTAAGAACAGCTGACTTTTAAATCACGCACCACCACAAATGCAAAGGAAGACAAATTTCGTTTTATGTTCCATTGGGCACGAAAAAATCTGAAAATCACAATGGAAAACGACATTAGTACTCAGTCACGAATTTCTGAATTAGATTCTCGGCTACCCCTCCATAAACGTCAACTGAAACAAGTGCTCCTATGACCGATTTCAGCCAATCAAAACCGAGATATATACACTTAGTCAGACAACTTTCTTACTAAACTAGATACTTGAACGTTCCAGTTCCAGCCCCACTGATGATGATTGTAAATAATTATGTCAGAAAGAACCATCATTTTACCACCCGGTCAGACTGTAGAACGTACAAGATTTTTCGTTAAGTAAGAGTTGTGGAAATAAGTAAAAATTAAATGCATATTCACGGATAAATCAATGCTCAAATGGGATTATCCTCGCACGGATGTCAAAAAAAAGCTAGTCGAATCATAGTTTTTTTATTGGAATATCTAGTCGATTGTTTCGATTTATTGTTCGTGCAGAGTTTGTCGCCATTTTCTATGCAGATAAATCGTTCAGTAGCTACAGTAATTTCCTAACCGTAATCTGTTTATTAGGTACAAAAATAAAGATCGTAATTGAAAAACGCATTCAAATCGATATACCTAATGCTTCAGATAGATGATGGCAATCGCCATTTTTTTTTTCTGCCACTCATAAGGGATATTGCAATAAGCCGGAAAATACATTTATTTGATTGCATACCTATAGCATTGCTCTTGGTCATTTTCAATTGTCATTAGTGTAAGAGTGCGCTGCACAAGCTAGAAAAGTCATTTGCATAAAGAATGCGGTAATTTAGATAGTTGTCGAAGCATCGTTGCGACTCGTTTTGATGGCGTGATATCGAAGGAAATCTATACGTAGCTTAATGACATACCAACTACGCCAGGTATAATTTGTTGGAAATAAAAGATACTTTTGTATAAAAATATAGTATTTATATTTATATAGCCATCAGAAATTACAACTGCAGGGTTACTAAGGACACACGTCGGATAAAATTGGCTACATTTTTGAATTTAAGTTAAGAAGTTTCATTTGGGGTGAACACAAAGTTGGTGAGTAACAAGTTTTCATTCAACTTGACGAAAGAATTTCTTATGTCGTTTTCTATTGGTTTCCACTCGGGGATCCACTCATTCTGTAATCCAATGGAACAAGAGAATTGCTTCTGATTTGATCCTCAAAAGTATTGTTGAAATGCCAAAAAATAATCTACGGCAACTGTCATCTGACTTGTAAAAAATACATAAATTCTACCTACTTGTGTTGAGTGGATTCTGAATTCAAATCGAGAAGCGAAATCTCTTCTCAGAATCACCAGAAGAGTATTTTTTGTGCCAATGGAACGGTTTCAGAAGCGAATTTTTCGATTCCGGACTCTCCCGGACGCTTCTTTTTGCCCAATGGAAAACGACATTAATTCGCAATAAAACCGAGTGTGACTTTCAAGAAATTGCGAGGCGCATGTCCTAGGTCCTGATGTCACATCTGAACATTTCCTCGGAAGAACATTGCCGCTGCTGCGGATCATGAGTTCTCCTTCAACAGAGAATACAAAGCACAGTGCTTTCTTATACCGTACCTAACCTCAATAATCATGACCATGACCACATTTTAAATTCTCACAGCATTTAAATTAACTACCTACTGTTTAATGTCGAAAACGGCCTACCTACTCATCCCTTTCACTTTATCTAAATGTCTGGCATAACTTTCCCGACATTTATTGAATATTCCTCCCAAATCCAATCCAGGATATTTGCAGTGCGAGCTTAACTCGTCCACCTTTCAACCGTTCATTAAATTTGCATCCAGTTAATACGATTTCACCCTATACCCACCCACCCTGTATCCTTGTTGCTACACTGCGAAAAAATATTTCAACTTGGAACCTGTGTATCCGTTGTGCAGCTGCTACGCTGAACATCCAATAATCTTCTGGAGTAGGTACAAGGTAAAACATTGACTTTGCACAAGCATGTAGGAGAGGCAGTCGTAAAAAAACGATGTAGTAGCATGTCCTTTGGCACCGTCATTTCACTTATTACGCTGTTCAAAATGCATCTGTGTGGTAGATACGCTTGTCAATGTGCGCCTACCCGTACCCAGATCATGTTAGTTATGCTGCTGCTTGAAAAAACTGCACTGAAAGGAATGAATACCGAGAGTGGGAGTAGAAACCACCAAATAGAATATCTCCACCAAAAAGGATTAGCCCACAGCGAAGGCAACCACGACGACGACGTTGTCAACAAGGGCAGTGAGTGGCGCGAATGATGGGCTGCTGATAGGAATAAGTGTCAGAGTATCCCATTCAACTAGCCCACCAAGGACACTATAAATACAGAAACAAGCTCAATCGACACATGCTATGCTAATGAGTGCAACGAGTATGAGTCTGGGTACACTATAGTAACCGTTGCGCTGTAAAGTATACAGTTATTGAAATGAAAGCGAGCGGAAGCGAGTGCAATAAACGGAATGAATTGCAAAAGTTTTGAGTATGCACCAGCGGGATAATTAAATTCCTTTTCTCTAATCTCTGCTGTGCATCTCCGACGCATAATTCCTTAAAGGATTCTTTCATCTATTTTTATAGCAACCACTCTTCCCTGAAGCTTACTTCAAGTTTAATTCAAACTCATTCCTTTTTTGTTTCCTTGATTATCCTTTCACTGCCGTTTGCTCTCTTGGTTCTGTTTTTATATTGTATGCATTTTCTTAAAAAGAAGAATTTGTTAAAATTGTTTAAAAGGATTCAAAGTCCCCACGAAACAAGCCGGACAAAAAAATTACAACAAAAAAAGAGATAAGTACATGCAAGGATATTGTTGGCCCCTTTGGGGAATTTCATTTATGGTTTTGTGTCCTTTGGCGAGGGACGAACAGTGTTGAAATAAACTTGCTTTTCTCTGTGTCCTTTTTTTTTTTTTTTTGTTGACGCTGGCAAAAATGATGTCAGTTGAGCTCGAGACGGATGTCTGATGGCTGGCGCAAAGCAGGTGAGACACTTTGTCCTTGGCATATACTCGCAGTGAATTAGGAACAATGGGCGTAGGTTTTTTATGGACTCGTGTCATGCGAAATGCAAACTAAATTTGATTTAATGGTGCGCGCATTGAAGTTGGATTCATTTCCAAACTGGGAAAAAAATTGTATTTTACAAAATTTGGCAACGTGAAGGGTTTCAAAACGGAACTGCTGCAAAAAATCGCTTCATCAAGTGCAGACTGTTGATGGCCCTGTAAAGCGGAAGTATTATTACGTCTGAACGTCAAAATGTGGACCCCAAAGTGGAATCCTGTTGTGGCGGACAATGGCGAATGATTTCGCTTGTTGTAAACCAGAATCGACCCTTCCGTGAACAAGCTATACGTTTACGGAATTTAGATGATTTTACATGTGAAACAAAAACAAATTCCGTCACGTAATGCTCGTTCACGGACGACGCGATTCTACCCCAGATATCAGGTGAAGTGGAACGGACCAAGAGCGGAAGTATGTAAAGATGAGTAGTGTAGCACTGTAATTGATATAAATATGAAAAAAAGGAACTCACTGAGAAAAATCAGGCCTGGAATTCAGCTGATTTGCTGCTTGACCACGCTCAACGTTTGGAAGGTACGTATACAGATATCCAAGGGAACGCTTATTAGTCGATATTTAGTTTCAGAATGCGGCACTTAAAACACCACAAGAGGCTATACCAAGAAGAACATAGAAAGTAAAATTAACCAGGTTATAACCCTCGATATGGAAAACGCTTTTAGGTAAATTGAGGCGCCATCTCACAAGCATTCTCATATTATTCGCGGAAAAATCATACTTGGTGCCGTATGGATCACTAGAGTTGACGACACCTGTGTGCACTAAGACCTGGCTATGCATGAGGCAATATACTTCCAGCGATACAGCTTGCGTGACAGCAAATATGCTCCCAAGGTAGGTATAGTTTAGTAGTACAAAAACAGCGACATTTCTTTCCAAGGACACCTCTGTAATTTCAAGGCAGATGATATTTTCTTTATTTCGCCTCCATCCGAGTGATATTTCGCCATAAAGCCCCATATGGCATATTTTTATAGTGCGGTTCTTAGCTGGCGAAGAAAAAACTAATTTTCCGCATCGACGCAGCACCGTCAATATCACAAGACCCAGCAAAGCGAAAATGTTTATGTATTAAATGGAGCCACGCATAATCTTCCATTGGAACATTGAGAGCCTACAAAAAAAAAAAATCATTCACATGTGCCCCACAAGAATAGTACAATTTCGTAGAAACGCCCTGGGGTTTACTGTATTACAGAGAAGAGGTTCCCAACCTTCAGCACGACGAGTCATCATTAAGTTGATTCCTCCAGCAATTGTCGCAGATAAGTATAGTGTACCTGTGCATACATTTGTAGTCCACAAATAAAAACAAAGCTCTTGTGTGGATGTAATTTAATGAACGACACGTCCATTTGGAAGGACACTTGCCGTACACTTGCGAGCAAGGGGTAAACGCGTTTGTGAAAAATCATCTGGCGACCTTCAACCAAATATGGAGTTCAGGAAAGGCATGACATTTTTGCTATAGCGTGATAAATCATCTGGAAGCGTTTCAGCATTTTTATTTTTATTTTTGGCAAAGCCAAATTTTCGTCCTCCATTTTCTCCTCGGAATTGTCCTCCATTATTGAAAAAAATCAATTGTTCCGCCTTCCGCGCGCCCATAAGAGATATTAATCACGAATTCAGTTTATTGTCCTGAATAGGAAGAATGAAGCACAGACGGTGGGTTGTATTGTGCCGCCGGCCGGCACAGATATCCCCATCGAATGGCGCACACAAGGATCTGTTGTATTAATTTCATACTATTCACAAAAGCATTCGATTCAATGGATAAACGCTAACAGAACATTTCGAGACAAGGACCAAAAGAGAGAGGAATTGATTTGTTGGCGTTGCCGTTGCCGTTGCCCACTATACAAGGACTCGTATTAGGCGAAGAGTTTTTGAATTTTGTTTTCCTGCTGTAGCGGGTGAACTGGGTCAGGAGGGAGGGAACAAATAGTGCTATTCTTGTAGTTTGCATCTAAATAGATAGTTAACTAAAATATTCTGTGGAGATTGTAATAATAGAAGAGATTCGTAATCAACTACGTTGGATGGGAAATATTTTCTGCTTCAGAATGGCCCTATAGCAAATTGCTCGTGCAATTTAGGATTCCGTGGATGAGAGGAGAATAGTTTGAGTTTGAGGTTTTGGAAATTGTTAAAAGTGAGAAAGCACAAGGCGATGTATAAGAAGCAATTATTTTCCTGTATTTCATTTCTGTGGTAGTAGATCACTTTCGAAGTTTTTATTCCAAATCATTACTGACAAGTGAGTTGTCAAATAAAAGTGAATCTTGACAAATTGGACTTGCTTTGGTTGGGTGTTTTTTGATAGGTTTTTTAATTGTTTTTCTAGGGTTTCTGTGGCTTTTTTTTACTTCTGATTTCCGCTTTTTTGGGACCTTATCGATGCGTTCTTGGGGTCGATTTTGGTACCTTTTTTGGAGTAGTTTTCGTGACGTATTGCGATGCGTTTTTACTTCGTTTTTCGAAACAGCTTGTAACTATAACGACGTTTTCGGGTGGGCTTTTTTTCATGATGCTTTGGATCGCTTTTGGAGTAACTTTTGCAATGGGTTTCAGGAAGTATTTCAATGCATTTTTGAGGGTAATTTTTATTAAGATGCCAATTTGGCATCACTGAACGAGTATCGTTGGGTGCCGTGACATAAGGCTTTGTGAAAGCGACGTATGGCCTTATGTCACTTTCACAAAGCGACATAAGACCAAATATCGAGATTTGGCCTTATGTCACGGCACCGTATGGTTGTGGTACTTGCAGTGAAAGCAGCAAGTCAAAAAGACCGTTTACTTTTGTATTATGCAATAGGATTAATTAATAAACTTATTAAAAAAAGTATACTTAACTCAAAATATAGTGTCTAACTGATGAAAATGCACAATTTTCGAGTTATTTTAGGGCGGTTTTTGGGACGCGTTTCAGAGCTTTTTTGGGGCAATTTTCAGAACGTACTTCAATGTGTTTTATTGAGCTTTTTATGGAGCGTTTTTGGGGTGATTTTCAAAAAGTACCTTAGTTTTCGGAGCGTTTTCCTGAATGCTTTAGTAGGGGTGTCTTTATAATTTCAAGGGCGTTTTCGAGTGACTTTAAAGTGTTGTCGGGTGGTTTGTTAAGCGGTTATTTTTTAATCTTGTTGATGGTTTTTTTTCGTTCACTTTTCTGGGCAGATCGCGGCATTGTTTAATACTCTTATTGAGATCTTTTTCAAAACAATTTTCTAAAGGTATTGCTATTGTTTCCGGTGGCGTTTTTGAAATGATTTTCAGTGCGAATTTGGGACTTTTTATGACGTTTTTTGGGTCGGATTTTGTGACTATTTGGAGAGATTTCCGGAACGAATTTCGGAAAGAACTTGAATGAGTTTTTTGAACAACTTTTGGATGTGTTTTGGGTCTATTTTGGATATTTTTTGTACTTTTTCCGGGTCGTTCTCTTGTACATTTTTTTGAGGGGATGTCAAAACGCTTTTTTTTTGTGCCCTTCATTAGTTGTAAATTGTCTGAATAATACTCCTGAAACTTAATCAAAAACTAGTTAGACCACTTGTTAGAAAAAAAAAAAAAAAATAAGAAGGCGTGAAAAAAATGCAACAAAACCAGATCGAATGCAAAAATGAAAATAAATAAATGGTTGGCGCAACAGGTCCGGAGGGTCCCTAGGCCTAGCTTCTCACAACCATTCGTTTTGTGTGAGTTTTCCAAGTTTGAAACGAATGGAAGGGATCTACAATTTTATGCCGATTCCAAACGGCCAATTTAGAAGCTCTTTCAAGACCGTTATACTCTCGGATGTTTGTCAGACGTTCGCGAGAGGTGGCGCAGTGGAAAAAACCCTAAGCTGGAATTTGGGTTTTTGCGGGATTCACACCTTAGTAGTCCAACATACTAACTGCCAAGCCACTGCGCCTACATTACAAAAATTGCATCGAGTCGAATTGTGCGATGAAAGATGAGTACTTCGTCTCATATAGTGCAATAATAATATGACCCCGAAAAAGAAGAAGATTAAGCGAGGTCCTACTCTGCGCGTTGACTCGGTGTCAGCTCTTAGCAACGACGCATTGGCTACCATTCGTCCCCTATATCAACAGTTTCCTTAGGTTTCTTTTATTTTATTTCATAGCTTAAAATTGGAGTCCTAACTATAAAACCTTCCGCATATCCTTCCACCTCTAATCTCTGTCCCTATTTATACTGTTTGTCAACTTCCAACCTGATACCAAATGCATTACCCGCTCACCCCTACTTAAGCGAACAAACAACTGCCAATTAGCTTGCCCTATACCTTGCAACATGAGAGCCATTCCATATTCCATTAAGCCCTCCCATTCAATGTAAACACTCACTCCCTTTTGCACTGAATTAGTATTACCAAGCAATAGTTTGAGATTAATGCAAGGACACGTTATCCTATCGGATAAAGTGTTTGAATCACATTTCATATGAAAACACTCTGGTGTCTGATAAACCTTGTCGCTCGTCCCCACTTCGATCTGGTGGACTTATAAAACCCTTTTACAAGAGATCCGCATACAACGGCACACGAGTGGACACAAATAGTGCGGTTGAGTTGAAAAGGTTAAAAGACGAGAAATATATTTGTCAGTTTGCATCACAGTATCCGGATGGTTATGAAATTTGACAAGGGAGAGAGGGAAATTGTCCCTTTGTGTGAACACAAAATAGGGACGCCACCCCCAGAGTGACATATCGGTGACAATCAAAAATAATGCCACAGGCAATAAAGGGTGTGTGCAGTGTGCACATGCAAAAGCAATATTTCGTTTCGTTCAAGCGGATCACGTGACCTAAATGTGCAGTCCGCACGCAACGTTAAGAAGACCAATTGTACGCGATTAATCCTTCTGGCACTCGAAACTCGAATACCCTTCCATTAAACGAGCGTTGCAGTTTTTTTTTCGGATTATAAGTGACCAAATACATATCCGCCAGGGATGGAGGATACAAGTCGATTAACACTAAAGCCACTCAGCCTGGACTGATATAAGTCAAAAGTGCCGCTCTGTTAATTTTGAATTCCATGAATCTATATAGAAAAAAGGTCCAGCCTTTGTTGGATCACACAAAAGACAAAACGTCAAGGATGCATCTACCTGTGCATCGGAATATTTGTTCTTGGGACTGTAGCTCTATATTTTCGTATCACTCAATCGCCTTTGACATTTGAGTAAAAAGAAAATTCCACAAGGATAAACTTAACCAATGCAAAAGAGTGTACATATTATTCGATCTTGAGCGGCGAAGAATTGTTTTTCCTCCTTTTCTCTTCAGCTTCATATTCCTTGCAGCTGTCCTTAAAGCTCTGAAAAGAACAACGTCCTTGAGGAGAGAAGAACGCATTCTCTATAAATAAACAGCAACACCCCAGCGGGACCTATATAGCACACAGAATCTCACACAACAGTGATTAATGAATTAAAGATTTTTTTTCCCGACAGCAACTGATTGTGCACGTTTATCCTTTTTGCATATTTTAATACGAGTGCACATTACGAATGCACGAGCGCCAATGCAATGCAAGTGCAGCAGCAGCAGTACTAGCAAACGGCAAATGTTAAGCCCAAAGGATGTGAATCACTTGGATTTTAAGTGTCCTCTTGCACTAATGTATTGTGCGGGCATAGCTATTAAAAAAAAGGAAAATTCAAACGCGAAGAAGCAAAACAAGCATTAAAAGCTGCTACAGGGTACTGTACTGATGTGCAAGACAGCTCGATGGCAGTTACTGAGCAAGCAAGCTAAAACTATGAGCAGGAAGAGCACTCGCGTTCTTATAGTCAAGTGATTGGGCGAATGTGTGGCGGTTTAAGTGTACGTGTGAACTCGAGAACGCATGGAAGTGAAAATACAAACGAGGACGGATACGTGATCAATGAACACCAGTACTAACGAGGAGCGTGAAGCTATTGAAGTTCATATGTCAGGCTCAAAATTCATTCTTCTGCGTTCGTTGTTTTTGGAAGAATAACAAAATAAGACAGACAAAGCTAAAACTGTTATAAAATTATTTAAATCACCCCCGAAAACCTTCCACTATCGGAATTCCCTTTCCGGGAAAATTTGTAAGCGGATCTTTTTCCTGCAAATTCAGTTCAAATTTCTGATGTTCCTTCCTGGCATTATATGCTTTGCAAGCAGCGGTAACAAACTGGCAAGGACCCCCTCGTTAGTTGCGAACTAAAACTTCGTTTCAATCAGCATATCAATTTCCTACTTGCGCATTCAGGATGTTTTCTTTTTTCCATTGCATGCACCCTTGAGGATAACTTGAGAAGTATTTTCGTTATTCTTACTGCGTTTCAACTCGAGTCCTTTACATATTTTTGATGATTATCCTCCGGATATTTTATCAAAATTGCCAACCGTAATTTGATACCGACGAGGAGTACTGCTTTGTTAAAAATTACCGTCAACAATGGAAGAATACTTGATTGTGACTGACTCGCTAAAAACATCCTAACAGGATCAATATGCATTCTTATTTATTTCCAAATCAAATGCCAATCCGCATCACAAATACGTTTCCACTCTATTGCCAACTGAAAAGGCAGAAAAGAGGAGAACAAACATTCAAAAATATCCTCGATTCGTCCTCATATCCACATATGATCATAATAATTCCCACTTGGTGCAGGTTTAATTGTTCTATTTCCGTCTGGTGCGGGGCCAATCTCAACTATGGCATATAGAGCTCCATTATACGAGAAGAATCCTTCATAAATGCAGATGGAGAGCACCAGATCTGCATGTCAAAGATGCTCAGGAATAATTGATTCGACTTCGAGAGTTGTTAGTATTTTATTATAGATGAGAGCAGACTAGAACTATAGTCGTCTCCTGCGCTTTTCTAGGCGCGCTCTCACCCACACTCTCTCTCTCTCTCTCTCTCTCTCTGTCTTTGTATATGAGCTCATGAAATCTTAATGTTTAAGTAGCTGCTGGCGCTATTTTCAATTGCTATCTAAATGAATACCCTACAGCTAGTGGAGACTGGAGAGGGTGGTGCTGTGTGTGTTTGTGTGCGTGTGTGCAGAAGATGCTGCCTGCGCACTGTTCATAATCTGTATGCATTAAAGATGATAGTGATTGCTCACGTAGCCTTGAGTCGTTGATTACGTATTTCCATTCGTATTGCAGTTTTATAGGGTAATGGAGGATGATGTTCAGATTATTATAGCACATTGTCAGTAATTTTGAAGATGATTTTTTTCACATAATGGAAGTTCTTAGTCCTATCCCCAGTGCTGTGCATACGAAAAAAGGATCCAGTCAATCATTCCACTATGTAGTCCCATTTTCCCACAGCCCCTAAAGGGGATCAATGACGTTAGCATTCTTCCTGGGAAATAATACCTACGAACTCGATTTCGTGGATGGCTGTGTTCCATAAATAGAACACAGAAGGGGATTTGAAACTATAATACGATTTTGGAGAATTTCACTAGGTACTCCTTGCTCTCAGGATAGATGAGATTCATCAGCATATATACCATAGCTTCAATAACAGGAAGTCCCCCATCGAATTTCTGAGAAATTTTCATACTCTGTGGAGTAAATACACCCCTTTGGAACTTTTGTAATAAAAGCCTATTTCTTCTCTCTCCCTGGACATGCAATAATAGATTGTCCTGAAACTGCAATTGATTGAAAGCCGTATCTCGTTTAACCAATTCTGGGAATCCTTAAAACCCCCAGGATGCTTTCAGAGTTGTTATTGAACTGTTCTACTATGACACACAAAGAGCCTCTTCTTCTTATCGATGGGGGTGATTCAAGGAACTCCCTTTGCATCCGTAAATATGTTCAGAAACTCATTCCCTGTAAAGAGAAAATTGCTGTTCTGATTTTACCAGGAAATCGTTACAGCAAATTGGAAGACATAGTTTATAGCAAGCAGCGCCTTTTGATGAAAACAATATTCAATTTACCTTGCTGGTGTGGGTTGATACCAATTAAAAAATATTTCGAGAAAATATCACTTTTCCTCAAGTCCTTGGGAAGGAAAATGTCTTTTCAAAGAGGAATGGAGGGTGCATGGAATTGACTGCATAATTCCTTGAAGGAGGCCACCGATGAATTTGAGATACATATTTTTATTTATATAAATATTTCTAATCAAGGAGTTTGTTTCAATAAAGTTAGTCTTCTTCGAGGTGAGATTTTATGCGCAGTACTAAGACTTATTTTTTATGTGCATGGGCAGGTTAAATTACAATTACAAACTCAGAATGGCGAGTTTTTCCATACAAAAACATCTATTGTGACCTATAAAATATTAAGTTGAAGGTTAAAAGCGATTATTAGTAAGGCTTAGTGAAATACTACCAGTGCGAGACTGTGCAACATTTTCCGAGATATTTATAATCATTTTTAGTGTACCGGCTAAATTTTTCAACCTCACAATGGCGAAATATTCCATATAAAATAACTCACTGTGACCTACAAAACATAGGTGTAAGGTTAAAGTTAAAAATGATTATTAGTAAGGCCTTAACTTAAGGCACAATAGGCTCCTCTAAGAAGCCGCAGTGCCAGAGCTCATTGTAGGCTCCCCCGCCCTACAACCTAAAGGCGCATTTAATACTCACATTAAGTTTCGTCCTTAAATGGAAGTTATTCAGAATAGTACCGGAAAAAAAAAAAAAAAAAACAAATTGCATCTTAAGGTTTTTTCATACTGCGTCACCGCTCGGGTACCTACGTCTCACAAACAAACGAGAGCATAACAGTCATGAAGAATTTTCTCAAATATAAAAATTCTAAAGCTTAGATTATGCGTGCCATTTTTCGTGACAAATTTTGACATGCCGAAGTTATTATGACGTTAACACTTTTCCTAAATGTGTCACTACTTGTGATCGCGCTTGTCAAACGTCTGGTCGCGCAGAGTACTCTCACGAGAGACACACGAGTGACAATAGAAAGAGCGAATTTTTGTGACGTTAGCATTTCAAAATTTGCCAAGGAAAGTGACAGGCATAATCTTAGCTTAAGTCCCCTTCCAATCGTCCCAAAAAATAAAAACTCCCACAAAACGAATGGTTGTGAGAAGTTGGTCGTATAGGGTACACGAACCTGTTGCGGCAATTATTATTTATTTATTTAATTCACAATTGTGAACAACTGTGAGCTTGCGTAAGTTTGAAGTCAGTACAAAATACAATTTGTCATTAGTAAAGCACTTTACATTGGGGACGTTCAGTAATCAAGTCTGACAGCTGGCTTATTCGATATGTCTCATTTTGTATTGGCCTAGATCGGTCACATGAACAGTTTTTCCAGGTGACGTTTATGGAAGGATAGCCGAGAGATCTAGGTAAGAAATTCGTTACTGAGCACTTAGTTGACAGTTCGCATATATGTGACTGACGTCGGAAAAGTAACGTTGTCGATCAAATAAACCGTGGTTTAACAAAGAATGCAAGCGAGCTACCGCAGCGAAAAACAAGGCTTTCCGTGAATGGCGGTCAAACCCTTCAGAACTAAAAAGATCTGAATTTACAATTCTTCGAAATAGATGCAACCTAATTATTGAATCGGCGAAGACAACTTACAGCGAAAGAGTCACTAACAAAGTGATTGGATGTCCTAGCGGCTCACGCGCATTCTGGTCTATGGCAAAGGCAATCAGTAATAACTTTAGTTGCTCTTCTTTTCCAACTCTAGTAAAAGAAGACGGCACGGTAGCAACAACACCTAAAGAAAAGGCAGATCTTTTCGCTAGCATGTTTTCAAAGAATTCGACCTTAGATTCTGCACAGCTAGAGCCACCAAATATCCCGAGGATCATCGATGGCAGAAGTGAAATTTCGGCCTCGAATAATTCAACGCATCCTTAAAGAACTAGATTGCAATAAGGCAACGGGACCCGATGGAATCCCGGCTATAGTACTCAAGAACTGTGCACCAGAACTTGCACCTGTACTCTGTAAGCTGTTTAGCATGTCGTACTCCCAGAAGACTTTTCCTTCTTGCAAGAAGACTGCTCGCATTCAACCTATTCCAAAGAAAGGGAAGATATGTCTGCCACAAAACTATCGTCCAATAGCGTTACTTTCAATGCTCTCTAAAGTAATGGAAAAGGCAATAAATGTCGAAATAATCAAATATCTAGAAGGCCATCGATTAATAAGCGACAAGCAATACGGATTTCGGAGCCGTCGTTCCACTGGTGACCTGTTAAGCTACGTAACGCACTTATGGACACAATCAATTGAACAACACGGCGAATCCAGAGCCGTAGCCTTGGACATATCAAAGGCATTTGACCGAGTCTGACATAGAGCCCTATTAGGCAAGTTAGCGTCTTACGGATTACCACAACAACTCTGCGGATGGATGCAAAATTTTCTTCTGGGAAGATCGATCCAAGTTGTTGTAGATGGTGTATCATCCAATTCGTTTGCTATAAATGCAGGAGTGCCCCAAGGATCTATTCTTTCTCCAACTCTATTTCTTCTCCACATCAACGATTTGCTTGGATCGACAAATAATAATATCTACAGCTTTGCAGATGACAGCACTCTTATATCCTCCATCTCGAACAATGGGCCTGTGAATACGGCTACATCGCACAGTCAGAGATGTGAACAAATTAATTCTCTAAATGATGATCTGGACAAAATCTTGAAGTGGGGAAAGGACAATTTGGTTGTATTTAATGCAAACAAGACACAGCTCACAACATTTTCCAGAAAAAATGCATCAACAGTTCCTCAGATCCAAATGGATGACCTTCCAATCCATCAAAAGGACTCAATGCACCTTCTAGGAGTCACAGTCAACTCAGGAATCACATGGCAGAACCACATATCCTATATCGCAAAGTCGGCGTCCGCAAAGTTGAGCTACCTATTTAGAGCAAAGAGGTACTTTAGCCCCAAGCAACTTCTCCTTCTCTACAAAACACAGGTTAGACCAGGCTTGGAATATTGTTCCCATATATGGAGCTCGGCCCCAAAACATTCACTTAACCTGCTTGATAGCATACAGAGACGAGCAGTTCGACTCATTGGAGACCCTACACTCACATCGAATTTACAACCGTTGGTGCACAGAAGACAAGTAGCTGACCTATGCTTGTTCTATAGGTACTTCCATGGTAGATGTTCTGAGGAACTCAAAGATATTATCCCTCGAAATGCAACTTTTGGACGCCCAACAAGACAGGCTGCTAATGCTCATGACCATACAGTACACTTGACAACCGCGAGGACATCAACTTTCAAAAACTCCTTCTGTTACAGGACAAGCCAACTTTGGAACTCGCTTCCTGGAGATATATTTCCAGAAGACTACAATTTGCAGCAATTTAAGTGCAGAACAAACATACATCTGCGGGCATCTCGGGGCGCTGTTGAAGCGTTATAGGTTCGCCTTTCCCTAAAGTTACCAGACCAATCTAGTCGGCTACGGAACCGTAATAATAACAAATTTAAGCGTCCACTTTAAATATACGGAAGCTCACAATTGCGAAATAAGTATGGAAATTATATAGCCACTGTGAACTACTTAAATTTTAAGTCGAAACTGAAAATGTTTATTGGTAGGGCTCACGGACAATAACTCGTGTGCGAACAGAGAGTGGACACTTCTGCCAAGTAATCTATTACAATTACACACTTTAGCAAATGTTTCTCAAATTTATAGCAATAGCAATTTATTGTGAATAATGCTAGTAAGAAGTAAAAACCTAAAATGACTTGGTATTTGCTATATAGTAAAAGTTAAATAAGTAAGATAATAAGTTAAAATCTAAAAAGAGTTAGTACCTGCTAGTCTGTTCTATTACAATTTATTTACTGGTGTACCGCTGTAATAATTAAATTGTACTTCAGATGAATTTGTGACGAGTCGCTAGTCGTTGATATATTTTTGGGTTGAAAATTGAAATGAAACGTATCTTCTAAATGCATTAGATGGATGATTTATAACTCAGGTGAATCAGGTATAAATTTACTACCTACATATTTTAATTTGTCTTAAAGTCCAAAAAGTCATCAAAGAGTAATAGGTGTGTCTTGAGTATAATCAGGCCTCAAATGGAAGGGGTCTACAACGTTAATCATTTTGCGCAATTAATTAATACTCCCACAGTTGTAATAGAAGAAAATGTACTAAACCATACCCATTTAGGTTGTTCGCTCAACCCTGAAAAAATACACGGGTTCTCGAGAACCACTGATCCAAGGACTGTTAAAAATCGAGTTACAATGAGCGAATGACATTTTTTAAAACGCAAGTATATGAATGGAGTTCAGCGGTTGCAAAGATTGCTTGAAAACCATTTTGGTATTTAGTACATTAGTTTATTTTATTCTCGGTCTAGCTAGATTGTAGTGCGGTCGAGTTTCAATGAGGTCTGGCGGCTTCTTAGAGAAGAATATTGTGGTCTAGCTATGTATTTTTTGTGAGTTTGCGGACGCTTTACTCATATTTTGTTGCATCTCTGTAAATTTGACATATTCTTCAACCTTTTCACTATCAACAAGTGAAAAAGAATGACTGCTCTTTATTTTAACCACCCGATTGTAACGAAATGATTATAGAAAACAAATCTCTCCTACGTGATGTGATTGAACTTCTATAAAATAGCAATTACTTCTTCGAATGGCTTCCACCATGCCAACCTTAGGGGTTGTTCAAAAATGGTTCAAAATAGCAAATCCGCTTCAGATTTGTATACGCTCCGTTGGCGAAAAAAAAGAATAAACCTTTATGTGCCTCGTCGACAGGATACACTAAAGTAACAAGCAATCGATAAAGTTCTCACCTAGATAATTTATGCTAAAAATATATTAAAGGCTTAAGTGCACGTATACACATACAATAGTAAGTAAACTTAGACAAGAAAATACGTGCCCCCTTTTAGCAGCATCATCAAGGATTTTCTGGGTGTGTTTCAACGAGACTCACTTGAAACCATGTGTAGGGAAAAAATCACGCCGGAACTATTCAATAGATGGGTGGATACATGACCAGCGCTTTACATATTTTATTTTTTGTACTTTTATTTTTTATTTTTATTTATATAAGTAGGTGTTTAAGGGCTACACAGTAAGAATATTATATCTTTTACAATAGTGATAAGCTGAGTAATTAATTTACAATAAACAATGAAAAAACATACTTAAAAATTAAAAAAATATAATAAAATAAACGGCCGATTCAAATTCACAAATACAATAAGAATTTGCTACATGATAATTATATAAAATATGCTACAACAAAATATAAAATAAATTACAAAATTTAAAAATTACAAAGAACAAGCTAAATTAACTGGCAGATTTTTTTATATTTAAAAATTTCAAGGAACAAGCTAAATAAACTGTCAGATAAGAAAGATCTTAATTCAGTTGAAAATATGATTTTAAATCTTATTTATTATTGATTTGGCGCGGTAAAGAGTTCCAAATTCTAGTGCGGCATTAACAGTTGAAGAAGGAACTAAGGAAGTTCTCTTGCAAGAACGAGTTGTTGCTTTAAATCAGAAGTTGTCTATTGAGGACTTTAAGAGAGAAATCGTTATCTTCTTTGATGCTAGCTACCGCATACATTTTGGAAAGCAGGAAAATAAGTGCCTACAGCTCAGCCAAACATATTGTGGTGTGGAATGTAACGTCGAACCTAAAATGGTGAAATGAAAACAACCCATTAGTTTACATTATCAAAAAAGTTCCACTTCCAGTTCCAATTGGAAACTCGAATCTGTCAAATGCCATCTGTCAAGTGCAACTCACCAGACTTAGCTAATTCTAGAACCATCCAGAAGAGTTGGAATACACTAGAATATTCGCGATAGGTGGCAGAGCGGATATAAAAGGGGATGTTTGAGAACAGGGATGTATAGTAGTTGATTTTTAAACAGTGATTGGGTAAAGTTCGAAAAAATAGTAATCGGTTGTGTGTAAAGTAATACAGTGAATTAAGTGATTGGATTGAAACGTTTTATTTATTTTATTAGAAGAGTTAAACATAATAGTGTTTTATCTTTTCGAATCCCAGCCTGAATGTAACAATATACATAAAAAGTGATCCTTCCGAACGACTGTTTTGATAAAAACGAGGACAGTCTGCTCAGATTGTAATCACAGCTAGAATTTATTCTGCAAATCCACGGCCAAGTTCCCCTTAGTGAGCTGGTATATCATTGTGATGAATACATGCCAAAATGATAACATTAATGTCTACAATACTAATGGAATATATATTCCAAAACAGTGTACTGCTCCGTTCTCCCCAAACAACAATTTCATCCACTTTCAATGCAAACACACAAAAAGATAACCGTGCCTCGTGCATAATTCATCGCATCATACCTGTAACAGTTGTCTCAGGAAATCAGCATCAGCACACGTCTGTCTAATTTATTATTTATTTTCCGTCGATGATGAGCCTACTTTACTTCCACCATAGAAGAGGATGGTTGCTTGTTCCTTTCCGCTCAAGCGGAGGCACAAAAACCATCAAAACACTTTAAATATTAACTACCCGCAGGTGGGCCAAATGACGACTTCAACTAGCAAGTTGCAATTCAAAAAACAAAAAAACAAAAAAAAAATCCTTGTCCTTACAACAATGGATATTGTGTGTCCTTAATAAATGCACAATGACATCAAATTATGCATTCAGACAAACAAGGTAGAGGTGACTTCGACTTGGGGTTGGGGTTGGGGATATGTTAATCATTCTCTGCCTTTAGGGCCAACATGTCTGTCGGTATTGTTTTGTGTTTTGTAAATACTGTTCCATTCGTGCATACACTTCAACAACACTACTTACAGCGGACCCTCTCCCCAGACAGGTTTAAAAATAGATTCACTGTGTACTGTATCTGTATCCCCGTTCCTATGTTGATAGTGAAACTGGAAGTGGGTTAAGAGATCACCATTGTGACGGGATTACCTCTGACGAGAGGAATGGTATCGCTATGCAATTTCAAGGTCCGATGAGGTGTCGAAAGCATGGTCGTCTCGTTTTGATTGGTTGCGATGCGATAACCTATACATGTCACGTTCGAGTTGGTCCTTTAGCCCTAATCAAAATGGGTTACGGTACAAATTGGTTTACAAAAACCCTCATCCGTCATGTGTTTCGTCCTTTGTACACATACATAACACCATCAGATACCAGAAGGGAAAGGCTTACTCTCGGGAGCGGCACATAAACACAAGTCAACGACCGAGCGGTGAGCATACTTCCCCGGACACAAGTAATGGAAATTTATTGTATTTGCATACGTTTAGCAAAGGGATGGTGGCCGCGTACACTCGGTGTTTACCAATTACTTTGCATTTTCTTTTACACAAGTCCATCCATATATATATTTTTTTTTTTGGGAAAGGACGATGAAGCCGCACTCATAGTATTCGTTTGATGTGATGTCTATACGTACACTCCATTCGCACGGGTATTTTGACTAAGAATGTAATAAAATTGTCATGCTTCATGTGCGCCATTTCAAGAAAGGAGGACATTTTTGGAGGAAAAATGTCTAAAAAGGGTAATTGATTGAATGCGGGAGATTCCGCGATACTAAGGGCGGTATTTATCAAGCGCTCTTAAATCGATTACTAGTTTACGAGACTCATAATTGCGAGTTTTTTCGATGTATTCACCAAGCACTATTAGGGTTGTATCTTTGCTAATTCGAATATGCGAAAAAATAAAAGTCGAATTTCAAAACGCGTTCTAAAACGAGCTTATGAAAAATGCTAAATGTCAAAACCAATTCGTGTGATTACAATTAGATTAACATAAATTGTATTCTCCGATTAAATTTATTGTTGAAATAACTGCTACTGCTGGCATATATGGGTTGCAGATCAGGGTGGTTTCTGACAGGACCAGGGTTGTTTTCATCTACTTTTTCTTTTGTAGGTTCCTCCATCAGTGCGATATGCCTCCATTCTATCTGCAGCAAGATCTTTTTTCAGCTGACTGGGCATTTTTTGAATATGCTTTCAATTGTTTTGAACTTCTTTTTAACGAAGGGCTCCCAGTACTTTTTCGACGGTGCTTATGCAGTCAGCTTTTTTGCTTGAGTGCTTAAGTATTATACATATTTTCTGTTTTTCATTATCGAAAAGATTTGGCTTCCTTCCCTTTTCCATTTTGAAAACGACAGCTGATTTCGAATTTCGAAGTTGTTACTGTTCTCAACTTAAGATTGGTGGACACGGTTACCAGATTGGGCGCTTTATCGTATTTTGGGCTATCTTTTTACTTAAAAAACGACAGAAATTTCTTCCATGAGCTCCCAACACAATTTTGGGCTACATATCGTTTTACAAATTGTGTGTTAATTTTGTTTGTTTTATTCTTTCACAAAACTTAAAAAAAAAGAAACATTTTTGAACAAACCCGCACTTTCAAAACTTGGCAGCACTCTTGCAGTCAAGTGACATCGAACAGTCGTTCAAGTTGCATGCACACCAATTCATTTTGCAGGCCTTTTGGCTTGACACAAGCCACAAAAGCCAATAGCAGAAAAAAGTCAAATAAAATCCAAGGCGTAGAAGTCAAACAAAAAAAAACAAAAACCCGAAAAGAATAAGTTTGAAAAATACGAAAATTTTCAAAGATTTTGGGGCTTCTTTCTGAGCAACGATATTGGGCAACATTTTTTAAAGGCTTGGTCGCTTAAGCGAACTAAATTCTGGCAACCCTGGTGGTCGAAGCTCTTAGTTTAATATTGGTCGGTGAATACCGCCCTAATAATCATTTGTAGGCTAAATTTTTCGAACTCACAATGGCGAAATTTTCAATACAAAATTTCATATTGTGACTTACAAAACATATAAGCTTATGGTTAAAAATGATTACTGGTAAGGCCCTTTATTTATATCTGAAGGAGAGGCACTCTTTTTCTGTCGCATTTCTTCTCAAAGAGTGGCTTCCCTTAGTCAGAGGATGTCTCTCTATTTCTTCACAGTTCACCTTGTAACTCGATTCTCCTTGCGAAACAGCCTCATCGGAAATGTTTACTGCCACATTTGTAAATTGCAAATAATTAATTTTCTTACTAAAAGTTTTTGTCGTCCTGGTCGAGGAAAAATCATGTCCTGGCTCACTCATCGCCCGAGCGATAAAGATTTGTATGGTCGAACTATTGGCAAAACTGAGGAAAATTCATCGAACAATTTATTGCGTGCCAGAGGTCGAAAATGCATCGACTCATTAGGACTCTTTTGAGACAGACTAACGGATTTGACCGCCTTCATAACCAAGTGTCTCCACATCCACATAAATCTCTTGTCCTTTTTAGGTGGGACAACTCGTTTACAGGAAGCATTCCCGATTACCGATTTTACCGCAAAAGCCGTATTAAGATTGTTTGTAGCAGGATGACTGTAATGGTTCAAATATCACTTAAGACAGTCGGCGGCTGGTTGAATTTTGTTTGTTTTAGCAACCCAACAAGATGCTAGGAGCTCTTATTTAAGTAACCCTGCTGAAGTGACTGAAACGGCTAAAAGGATAGCATCATTCTTCAAAAGCTTTGTTCAAAACGAAGATGCTAGCAAAGCCAAAAATAGAGAAGCCCAGGGTCTTCGTATGACCTCTAAGGAGGACATCAATGCAACACAAGCCGATATGCTTCACCTTTTGATAAAGGGTTTCAAACTTCCCAGCAAAGTTGTTATTTCTCGATAGATAAATATTTGAGACAGAGTCGTCTTTCGACAGTTTTCATCTATATGACTTTGGAAAAATTTCATTTCATAGATAACGAGTACCGTGGCTACATGAATCCAGGTACTTAGAAACCTACCCCTGTGCAATAGCTGAATATGGATGGAATGTCCATAGATGAGTTTTCTTTTCGGACGGGTTTTCCTTTCAGAGTTGAATAAGAGGTGACTATGGATGAGTTATATAAGGGAAATAAATAACCGCCGCTTTGTACCTAGTTCAGTTTTACGACAATCTATGTGAACGGTCTTTCGTCACGATATCGTGGCTTTCAGAGCTTGATTTGATGCGCTAAAACCCAGAATCAACAGTCTTCTTTGCTATATGATCGGAGTTGTCTTGAATTTCTCCACAAAACCGACTCTTTGCACAATAAAATGAAATACAATGAAAACTTTCGCTGTTCTTATTACGCGTTTATTGAGTCAATTTCGTATTGACATTCTATTTTGATTTATGTTCCCATCTTTATCTCATCTCTATCTTTATGAAGAAAACTCGATTCGCAAAACCGGACCACATTCGTTTCTACGTGAGCTGAAAGCACAGATTTCTTCACCAAGAGGCACGTTCCGAAAACACCTCCCCCTTTCCTGCCCGCATCACATACTCATCGTAATTACTTAGCCAAGCTGCAGCTTGCCAAATGTACAATCAACAAAAAGTCTCCCCATAAATAAACAAAAAAATTGACAAACTGAACAAACAGACGGCAGAATATTTCCGCTCATATTCCCATCTCGTCGTTTAATTATAAACAATGTGCATTGAGGACATTTATTTACTCACACCGTGTGTCCTTGTTCCTATATTTGAGAATCTTTTGCTATATTATGCTCATCAAGAGGGACTTCTACCTCTGAGCAAGGTTAACTATGCGAACTAGGCAAACCCTCTTTAAGGCCTGAAGTCAATATACTGGCAGCCACAGAAATGTATACGACAATTCAAAGGGATGTATCGTGTGCCCTTTGTTGTCGTTGTCATTAAGGAATCGGAGAGAATGGGGAATGAATAAAACCAGCGATGACACCTGCGTATGAGAGATTTTCAGACTGATTAAATATGTATCAAAATAATCTCGGTTGGATTTTGAGCTTCAGGCTAATTAAGTCGGAAATTGATGTCAGTTTGGAAGGCGGAAAGGTATTAAACGCAGTAGCAGTAACTGACAGTTAAATTGTTTATACCTTGAGGTAGCTCTTCTCCAATTTTCTATTTGGTGCCAAGAGTTGGGTTGTGTCACTCTTTCAAAAATTATACCTTGCGAGTGTGTTGCTTAACCATATTGTCGGTCGGAAGAAGGCCTTCTAGGTGAGGTAGTAAACCTGGGCGATGGGGTGGCTACTGGACGAATCTTCAGCTTTTTCCCCACTCGCACCAGATCCTTCGAAAGTCTGACATAAACCCGCCGAGAGTATAACTTTTCTTAGAAAGTTTCTCAAGACAGCTATTTAGATTCGGAGTAAAGTTGTAGATCCTTCACAGAAAATAAAAACTCACCGAAACCATTAGTTGTGAGAAGCTATAGTTGCAGGGTTATCTTGAAGCTGCGCCGAATATTTATTCATATATTTGGTCCCCTACTTACTCAACGTCTAATGTGGCGCCCTATTCCTAGAAGACTCTAGAGACGGCGCAACCTTTTTAATGCTTCTAAGCATCTACAGGAATATAGTCCTTTCCTAGAATGCCAGCCAGAACATACAGTCGACATTTTTTTAACTTTAGTATCATCTTGCTATAAAACCAATCTTGGTATAGGGGAAGGCGGGACAAATCGGCTTTCTGGTGACACATCAAATTTTCATACAACTCTCATCTATTTGGAGATAGGTCTTTTCAGAGCCTAGGTAATTTGCAAACACTGTCCAACCTTTATCCAGTTTAAGTTCATTATCATTTTTTTACAGTTTTAAATATTAGTGGTTAGGTTTAAGATGATTCAAAAATATGTCAGTATGTCCTTTATATCAGTTGTAAATGTTATTTTTCATAAAGTGACACTACCACTATTTTTATTATTTGTTAGATTTAGTTTTACCTTATCTAACAATAATTGTTAAACTAAAAATATTGAAATAAAATATTAAATCAAAAGATTAATTCGGGGCAAATGTTAGAAAATTTATGTCAGATTGTTACCACAGTCAGAAAGCATAAAAATGCTTTAAGGCTAGCTTTCTGTTCTGAGAAAAAAGCAATAGAAAATAACTAGTTTTAACAAACAAGGGAAAAGTTGGTGGCTATCATTTTTGAACTGGGAAAAAAGATTTTTTAGAGCTCTTTTGAAAGATCTATAAAAAACTTGCTTTCGGAAAAAGAAATGTTCGCAACCAAATTGACAAAATTTTGAGCCATGCAGAAACAAATTGCTTTTACGGATTTAGAGGCACGCCGTCTTTTTGAAGTCTAGAAGCTTCCTATAAAGTAAGTCGGTACAATTATTCAAACAAACCTATTGTTTCGTTGCTTTTATCGTTCATACAGGGTTGTTTTTGAGGGAGGTATATTTTCATGTTGCAGAATTTATAATGTGGACGGAACGGGCCCACCGCAGTTAAAAAAAGTGCGGGTGAATAAAAATCATAAAGTTTCTAAGTCCAATTCATTTTGCTCCTGTTGTCCATAGTCGGGAAAATTTGCTTCTCCTAAAAGATAAATTCAGGTTTTTATAAAATCTAGTCTCGCTTTCGTTCGAAAACTCCCCTACCTTTTTTAAGTACGCAATACTAAAAAACGTACCTACCACATTTTTCGATCTTTACGTTGTTTTATTTTTTACAATAGACAAAGCGACATCTATATCGAAAAAAAACGCCCTTGTGAAAATAAGTTTTACTCACGATCTACATTTTAATACGTCACTATGAAAATGTAGAGCAAAATATTTTCCATAATCTAGTCACATACAGTTGCCTGCTTTTAGGGAAGGTAAATTTCATTGCTCCGAAAATAGGTTCTAATCTAAGATGATTTTTATTCGAACACGTCACTATGGCAACATCGCGGCGACAAATTGAATGCACCGTACTAATAACAAATTTTAGTCTCGACCTTAAATTAGCGGTAGCTCACAATAGCGAAATATGTATGGAAATACCCACTGTGAACTACTCAAATTTAGAGTCGAAACTAAAAAAAAATGTTTAATAAGCTGCAAAATGTAGACGCCTTTATATCAAAGAAGTTTAAGTCCGACCTGCCCCAATTTCCCTTCCCTTACAAGCGTTGAAAGCCAATTTTAATTTTAGTCCCTCTGATCTAATCTAAGTTCGCATATTTCCCAGTCCTTACCACTATAACTCTCTCATTGCTACTCGTGAAGGTCATTTATGGCTCGTCCCCCGTTCCGTCGATGACGAAGAGTTTTAAAATTAACTTAGTACTATTGAAACTTTTTATTTTCTAACCTCAATTGTGGTACGAAAAGCAATTACATTACGGAAATGAAGAAAAAAAAAAAAAAAAAACTTTGATCCTCGATTTTATGTTCGCGAAATTGTATGTGCCATTAAATTTCCATTTACATATTCATCAGATGTAGATTCAATTATCCGATGTTCCAAAAATGAATTACCAAACAATTTCAAATAGAGAATTAAAGTTGTTACACATTTGGTTGGCAGTGCGCGAGCGAAAGAGAGGGAGGGAGAACAAAAAATGCTTGTGTGGGTTGGTTAATGGTTAAGCCTGCCTGCTGACAAGAGTTATTTTGAACTTTTTTTTTATGTAATCTACACGCGTCAAAATGGACTTACAGGGATGTCAATTAATGCTGGGAGCAGTGTTATTAATAAAGTTTTCAGAGTTTTTTTGCGAGCATTTTGATTTTTTCTTTGTTGCGTTAAAAGAGATACATTCAATTTTAGGGATGTTATGGGGTTATGGGGATGGGCATGGGGATTTTTGTTATATGGGCTAAAAGTATGGAAAGAAAATTAATGAATGCAATTTTGACTGCTTTTTTGATGCGAATTTGAGTGTATAAACAGGTAGAACGTTTTTGTTTTTTTAACGTCCCTATGTATGGAGAACAAAGTACATGCTATTGTCAGGTTGAACCAAATAAATATTTTTTTTTTGCAAATTTACATACCTTCCCATGATTTTTAACATAATTCTCTCAACGAGGGAGGGTTAAAGAAGCTTCAAAAATGCACGGAAATGCATGTATGCAAATAGGTATTAGTTATGCACTTAAATTGCTGAAGTCCTTTGGAAATACGAATGCAGGGAACGATTTTCGGTGTTTGGTTGTATTCTAGCCGAAGGCGGAAGATACCTAACAAACAGTTCAATTGCTAGGGTGCTCAACTGTCGTTTTAGGAGCATCAGCATTGGTATTACCTTTGGAATAGGATATGGCCGGCGACCAGTTATCTGAGCGGATGCAAATTCTCTGAGAATTTGGGAAATGCCTTTCCCTAATTGCTGTTCACTGGATGAACACCACCCCATGGCTAATGGTTAGCCGAAATAAAATCAAAGCTCATGAAATACTGTTGTAAGGTGTACAAAACTCTTGTATCATGACACAATGTATCGCTCAGCTGAGTTCCTGAACGTGAAGGCATTTAAAGAAAAAGACAAAAAAGTAAGAAAAAGTGCTACAGCTATTTGAAAAGACTTGTATGCCGCAAGACGAACACTTCAACCTCCTTGCATGATTACAAAGAATCAATTGCAGTCCTCCAACGAAGCTAATACCGAAAGAATTATAAAGGAAAGCTTAAAGATCCCTTGCCACCAACGCGTCGTAGTAATATAAACGCAGAGAGCACCTAACTCCAAGGTACATCATAAGGAAAATGCACTTATTCTCCTTAAGGTCACATCACATATTCAATATCACTGCCTACATCTTCGGCAGGTATGCTGTGAAACGTAGTTTGTCATCTGTTACTGAAAGCTTTGTTGGTCGTTTGCGGTGAAATTCAGTATGCGGCTCGAAGGACCAAATGTTTTTAGTAAAAACGATGACTCCGTAGGTGAATAGACACAAAAGACATTCACAGCTTTATAATGTTTGAATTTGAATCATTTTGTGATACTAATGACATGTAGAGCTGCTCCAGAAATAGGGAAGAAGACACTTGGATCAGTTTACCTCACAAAGATCAGGAAAACACAATCTAGCTTACCGCATAAAAACTGGAAATGCGTTTGCTATAAAAGCAAAGGAAAGCTTGAAAATATGTCCTAGTAGTATTGACTACGAGGTGTTCGTTCTTTTTGCTCAGCAAATGTATCCTCAGTGGTTAGAGTTGTTCTTAAAGTGACATTGATCGTCTGTGGAAAGTTCTACAGAGGTACCTATGTTAAATTATCTTCTTTTCTTAGGCAACAATTCAAAGACGGAGCTACGTCTCGTCTCACTCAAGCCGTCGATTAAACAGTTTTTGCGCGCAATAATCGCTAAATCAGTCTTTTCTTTGAAACAGTGTTGCTTAAGCGAAGCTGCTCTTAGAAAAAATGTAGCTGCAAATGCAATTATTTTTTTTATTTGCCAACTCAACCTCATCTCCAACAAAAATCTTCACGGGAGAGCAGTACAAGTTAAAACAACAGAACTGCTAGGAGAAATCCATGAAAGTGTATATCGAAGGAGTTAAATCACTTGCAAACACTTCATAAGTAGAGCTCAATAAATCAATAAATTTGGCCGGTAAAAACACTTCTTCCATCAATCGTTATGACTACGACTTTTCATGACACAGAACGAGTTTGTTTGCGTAACTCGCATCCGATTAATTTCCTTCCATTTCTGGGGGGAAATCCTAATAAATCATTTTTCCCTTGTATCCGTTTTACCAACGCTTGCAAAATTAAGAACAAACAAAAGTGCGTACCGTAAAAAAAAATAAGCCAACAATTCCAAGAAGAAGAACAATAGTCGCAGTGGAGTGATGGAATTAACTCCCATTACCAGTTATCGAATGGGAAATCTTACAAAAAGAAATCCTACATCAATGTTGTTCAGATTGTAGCGCAGCCTTCGAACAAGATTCAAGATATAATACTGTGCCAGCATTTTCGGCGCCAAACATCAACCACCCCAAAGTTCGAAAGAGAAAAATCTAAGGGATACTAAAGGGAGGCAAACCCAATTCAGATCCTAACAAGGATTCGCAGACATGCTGTCGATGGCAAAGTAGCCATACCCAACGCACGTGTGGATAAGAGCAGGATATTTGTTTTGTGGATCCTATTTGCAAGCAGTTTCAAGTTCATAGGTTCTCTCTGTGTTCTATTACAAACATTACAGTATATTTATTCTGTTTCTGAATGTCTTTATGTCTTCTCTGACTTGCGGTTTGTTGATGTCTCCATAGTGTCTGACATTCCGGGGGAGCTTAAGGAAATTGCTTTCAATTTTTTTCGCTCATACGTTCCATGAGTTGGAAGTTATTTCAAAAATCCACGGAGGCTCTGTTTTTGTTAAGGGAAGGGAAGGGAAATATCATTTTTACAAAGATGACATTTTAAAGGTATAACTTTTAGGGTCTACTTAAAGGTTGTGCTACACACGACTTCACAAGTCCTGCAGAAGCTATGTCTGTATTAATGAACGTCTATATTAATTACTAAGCATAGCAAATAGTTCTTATCCGCCTGAAAATATGCATGCATTTATGACAAAGTGGTATAAAATCGTTATTTGGTTTACATACTCGCTGAAACTGAAGACTGGCTATAAGCAGTGAAGCTTTTCCTTATCAGCCAGGTGTCAACATGAACTTTATATTTCCCAGTCGTGCTTAAAACTGAGCTGCCCCAAGTCCCATTAAAAAATGCGGTGCCGCAGAGCATGAACCTATAGACTAATTGTGTTTGTACTTCTTAGACTGTTTAGATCTACCTTCTTTGGCTTCATGTTGTTAGTTAAGGTTAAAGGTTTGGCAAAGAGGAGTACCTTATGTTTGTTTCATAACTTTTCACTCATCTGCGCCCTTCATAAATAAGCTACTACTTGCTACTCAGCTGACTGCTACGAATTATTTCTAACTTGTTAGCCAAACAGAACAACATTTAACTAACATCCTTTGCGACCTATTCTCTCCTTTGTTTCAACTTTACGACAAAAGCCAACTTAGTACAATACCAACAGTAAACTGCAAACGCTGTCCATTTCTATGAATATAAAGTACCATTACTGTGCGCCAATGTGCGGTAACATTTCGCAGAGAGAACCCCTCAAACAAAAAGCGGACCCATCTAGAATATTCATACATTTTAATAACGTCCTGGAGGAGCAGGTTATTACTTTCCGTATCCTTATCTGTTATTAATTCTAATTAAAAACAACTTAAACACTCTTTGTTAAAACTAATTATAACCCCACTTAAATATTTATGCGAATCCTCGTCGTTGGGCCCCCGTGAGAATATCCGCTGTCAAAAATAAATGAATCGACAGTTGCTCTGGCATTATGCTGACATATTTACAGAAGCAAGATCGCAAATCGATTTCGGGTATAATACTTTATTCATTGCTTAGTTTTGAACATCAAAATTGCGATGCACACAATTTTGCTGTCCCTTGCGGGAAAAAATGGAAACAAAGTTATTGACTGGGGGAAGCGGGGAGTAACAACGATTCTCGCTTGTTTGTGAGTTACCTTGACAATTTCTGTTGGGAAATTATGTCGAATTTCAGTTTGTTCAGGTTAGTTAGGCCATCTGGCAAAACATACGACAGAAACAGAGTAAAGAGGTTGCGTAAAAAATCGTACTTTGTTTTAGCAATTTGGAAAAATAACAGATTATGCAGGAGGAAGCCGCATACTATATCTCTGGAGAACAGCTCTTTTGTGGCTTTCGCAAGGAACCTATTTTGAGAAATGAAGTATCATTTAGTAAGCAATAGAAAAAATGTTCATTGAATTATGCAGGAGTATCTGAACAGCCATCCCTTGTTACAATTTATTTTTACTTACAGTGCGATTCACTGGACTAGTAGCAGACAACTTTAGAGAGTAAAATTTATTTTTCTCTCTCAAATCAAGGGAGACAAATGTACAAATGTATGAGAGGGTAGTTGGCGCTATTACAAAAAATATATAAAACAAGAAAATTTCAACAAACTTTATTTACCATTGTACATTCATTCGAAAGCGAAAAGCATTCTGAACAGGCCCTAACAACCTATAATACCAATATTTTCCGGCAACTACATACGAGTAGCTTGCGCGGTTCCGTTTGGTTGCTAAATTAGTTAACTGCAGAGTGGACATGTCATCAACTTCATATTTTATTGTATTTGAAAAAAGAAAATGTAGTAATGAATGAATGAATGAATGAATGGATGAACTACTGAAACACTTGTTTGGGGAACACATTTCTGAGTGTCATTCAGACTTTTTAATATTTTATAAGTAATGCTCAGCGTTGCCGTAAGTGCAGATTTTCAACTTAGCTGCATAATGCAGACTTACAACAACCATAAATCTGCACTTCAGATTTTGTCTGCATTCGCAATATCTAATATATATTTTGTTCTTTAAAAAAAAATATTTTCAACTTTTTTTGCTCACTTGCGCTCGCTGTATGCCTTCATTTTCGTATTCAGCTCTTTTGCTTGTGTTATTGTTACTTAAATAAAAAATAAACTTGTGAAGTAAGTAAGATTTTTTCCATAGAAATATGTATCAGTGTTGTTAGCATTCTCTCTACATTTATCCCACGAAGCGTGGTAATTTTCGCTTTTCATACTCAAATTCCTCTTTAAAATCCAACAATACCTACTTTTGGCCTCAAAATCCAGTATTTAAAATTAAAATTTGTATTACACGGAAAGAAAATCATGGTTACCTTTAGTATAAAAACATTGGATAATATAAGAGTTATAAGAGCAGTTTTTTTTTATGGACATTCAGGGTGTTGATAATAAGAATTGTGAAATGTAGGAGTTTTCATAAAATTTCAGCAAAAATTTATAGTTTGAATGTTTTTTGTTAGACACCCCAAATTCCCACGGTTTGGTGCTTTTTCCCTCTATCCCATGAAAGGCTTTCCGGACATGGAAATTCCCACAAAAAAGGGATAAATCCCACGATATAATAACACACAATACACAAAAAGCAATACATATTGCAGATTTTTTTTTTTTTTTAATTGCAGATTTGTTCAAATATTTTGTATTTTGGCACCACTGCGAATGCTTGGTGTCGATCGATGAATATGTGTGACTGTTTTTTTTTTTTTTTTTTTGTGAATATTTAAAGCAACCTCGAACACAAACTGAACACGCCCGCCAAGCTTCCAATCGACTGATTTTCCTTTTCTGTGATCTCCAAGTATATCTGGAAGTTGCCCAGTGCGAGCTGAGCCGCCATCGCCATTGTTTTATAACCTACACTTTTTTTTTCTTCTTTTTTCAACAACCACCGCGTAAAGAGTCGAATTTAATGTTGCATTTACAACATCGCACTTGACAAAAACGGAAGATTTAAGGGACTCCCAATATTACATAGCCATCCGACTGAAAGGGACAACATTACCTAAACGCTGCTCGAGCTAAATTTTCGCTCCCATACAAAATTCTCTCCAAAATTTGTCTGAGCTTAATTTAAGCGAACCCATTTAGCTGAGTGGCACGCCGCACGCTGCTCGAGCTAAATAATCAAAGTTTTGTTTCAGAATGTACTTCATGTAACTGTCTAAATTTAGCGTGCCCATTTAATGGGGCGGTACAGTTTCTCAAGCTAAATTTTGACAGAATGTTGTGTTCTGATGTTTTGTTGCGTTTTTGTAATGCGGGGAATGTGAAAAGTAAGCAAGGATGAGTTCTTTTTTTAATAAATGCCTCGATGAGGGGTACCTAGAATTGAATTTTTGAAGTAAGTTATTTTGGAAGAACAGCTAATTCTGTGACACTTATCCGCGGGATCCTCCATGTCAAAATTTGTCTAGGATCTTAGCTAATGTTTGGAGAGAAAAGTTGGAGAGCACATAAAATTTAGTTTAGTTCGAGCAGCATACTTAGCTTAATAGTGCATTTACACGGTCACACATTCCTATCACGGAAAATTAAAGGGATGCCCAATACCAAACAGCCGTCTGACTGAAAGGGACAGCATTACCTAACACACAAAAAAACGTGATACGTTTTTTGGTCGGCCATCTTCCTCACGTGGTAGGAATTATGGGAAAGCTATGCATGTTGATATTTTTATAGCGATGGCATACGATACGAAATTTCTTTTTCCTATAAAACAAAATGGCTTCCGGAAGTTATGAACGTACAATTATTTATTTATTTCGTATAAATGATTGATGAATTGTTGGTTTAACTTACTGAAACTAATTAACACTCTCATTTCACATGTTTTAAATCGAAAATAGAAATGTTTTCATGTGATTGCAGAAATGTTGGTTGCCGGAACTTCCGCTTTACGTATCTATAGTTATGGGTAGTACATCCATGACACCTAAGGCGTCTGATTTATGATCTAATTCCTACGCCTTTATTAGAATTGACTTCGGACAAACGGATCTCTCTGTCCCGTCTCTTGCAAAAATGCGCGTGCGTGATAGTGTAAATGCAGTTTAAAACGCAAAAATACCTGACACGCATTTTAGTCGGCCATCTTGTTTACGTGGTAGGAATTATGGGAAAGCTCTGCATACTGCATGTTGATATTTTTATAGCGATGGTTTACGAAATTTCGCTTTCCTATAAAACAAAATGGGTCCCGGTAGTAATGAACTGACAGTTATTTATTTATCTCCTATAACTAATTAATAAATTGTTGATTTAATCCACGCAAACAATTTACCACTCTCATTTCCCATATTTTAAATCAGAAATAGAAATGTTTGCAATGAAGAAATGTTGGTCGCCGGAACATGCGTTTATTCCCGTTTTACGTGTCTATAATTATTGGTAGAAGAGAGAGTAATATGAACAAATTCCGATAGGTGGCGCTGTAGTTTCTGTAGCGTTTACCTTTTAGTGCATCTTTTATAATTTCGAAAGCAAATCCAGTGATTCAGTGGAGGTTAAAGAATGTAATTCTAGGTATTCATCAGTTCATTTATTCATTTTCAACGGCCGCTCTTCCATTAGTAGGGTCGCGGGTATAGGATGCCTAAGTGGACCCTCCATAGCTCCCGATCTTCCGCCACTGAATCTAGATCATCAGGGGCAATCCCCATACGGGCCGAGGAAAGATTTCCGACTAAATCGCTAAAAGCTGGCAAATCTGCAGGAGTGGATGAAATCTGGCCAGGAATGCTCAAGGCTCTTGGTGAAGAGGGAGTTAAATTGCTCTCTCGTGTCATTAAAGTGGCCTGGGAATGTGGTGAAACACCCGTTGATTGCCAGACTGGAGTGATTATGCCCCTTTTCAAAAAAGAGGATAAAAGGGATTGTTCCAATTATAGGGGCATATCACTTTTAAGTCTCCCTGGAAAAGTGTTTGCCAAGGTATTTGAATCGCGTTGCAGAGCTGTGGTCGAGTCACGGTTTGGGGGATGGGCACTATGGCTTTCGTCCGGGGATTCATCAGTAGAATTTTATTTCATTATTTCTGGATCTTTTTCTACCAGCAACACCTTTACACCGCCTGACATAAACTACCTGACTGACCAACTTTTGCTAACAGCTACAGACTTCTGAATGCGAACACATATTCATTCTTATGCTTTTATACATACTTTTTCCACATTTCATCTATAGAAACACCCAACAAAAAATCCCCCGTCATGGTGAGACACAAAGTCAAACACCTCACACTTGACAAACAACATGAAATCTTGAAGGACCTGCTCGGATGCTGCTGGTATAGCTGTTGAGGCTATAATACCCGAAATTAAGATCTCTGTGATTTACCATTATTTACTTATTTACTGCTCCTATACCGCGTCACTACCGTTTTTGCTGCTGTTTATACTGCTACTGTGGAAGTGGGTAATTAAATACCTAGAGCGTTTACTTTTGCTTGAGCTTTTTTCTTTTTGAGTGGGCTGGCACCAATCTGCGGTGTGTGTATTTCGTTTCGTTCGTAAGGTAGAAATTGTAATTATCGTGGATACCCATACAGCGACGATATGGTGGATTAAATCCATCTGATTGGGCACTAATTGCTGTAAATTCACCTGAATTTGTCCTCAAACTGAAGTAATTTCCTAAATGTATGTAGGTTAAGTATTCGGAGGGCAATTTTCGACCAAAGGACTCGCCTGAATGGTAGAAGTCAGTGTACTGCAAATTATTTATAAAGCGAATTCCTTTCACCTTCACAATGGAGAGATAATTAAAATAGTTGGCGGTTGCGAGGTGGCAATTAGCTGGAAATACATGCGAGATTGTTTGCCGACTGTAGAAGGCTCGATTGCAAGTTGACGTGGTGGTTGGATAAGTATTCGCAAATTGTAAAAAATGTCTGTGTAACTTTGGTTACATTTTTGAATGGGTGTCTCTTCCTTTGAAGCACTTGCTAAGCTAATGCTTTTGCTTTTCATTTACTTGAACTTTCTGAATTTTTAAAATCTTTATATATAAAACAAAGTTGCATCCATAAGACCGCCTATAACTCGAGAACGAATCGTCAGATTTGAGCTATCTTTTCTTTGTTGTGTTTGTCTACGCCGAAGGAAGGCTTAGGGCTAGAAAATTTAAAAATTTTAAATGGAAATTGGAAAATTTGTAAAGATCTATTTTCCATACATTTTGTGCCGGGAATTTTTTTTTGTATATTGATCGCAATATACGCTGAAAAATTCTACATGAATTTAATTACATATTTATAATATTTTATTTATGGAAACAATTTTGATTTGTACGGGCAAAGCCGGGCGGAACAGCTTGTTTAAGTCACACAAATGTTAGTGGACAGATTCTTTTATATTGCGGACTGCACATTCAAGTTATAACAGGCGCGAATACAGCTAAATATATTTCCTCGTTTTTTCCCAATAATGCCGCAAATTTTATAAAGACTTCTCAACATCGCACCATTTTGCTGGCTCTACATATGGCAATACTTCAACTCAATTTTTTTTTCAGGTTGCTAAAACTGTTTAAGAAGTGATAAACACTACTACTTTGAGGGTGAAAAATTGGTGAACCTTTAACCTAAAGACCTTTTCGGATTCCGAGTAAATCTTCTTCAATCTGAACCTCAAGTTAGAGACTTTAAAACACTGTATAAGGAAGTCCAAAGAATATGAAGACTGGACGGACAAATTGTAAAGTTTGAACTTCATAAAATACCCGAATTAGGCGAAGCATTGAGCGGGCGAAATAGAACCATTCCCTTTAAAGATAAATGAATACAGCTTTCAAGGTATCGATTCCGGATATTAGTTGCAAATAAAACCTTTTCTCGGTAGTGGAATAAAGGTTTTTATCCATTGTCGGGAAGTTCACAAAGCACATCTTCAATGTCTGTTATACACTCAAGGAGTGGACACCATAAAAGGAAAGTTTCATAAAAATAAACGTGAAAGATCACTGGAAGTCTTCCAAGCTTTCGAAACCCTAAAGACTTATCCAGACTTGAATAGAGTCCCAAGCAACCGTGGAAATGATTTTGAAGACAACTCACAGCTTCGCTCTGTATAAACCGCAGGATCAAGACGTCATTCTAGCCCTAGTGCGGAATAAACTGAAGGAGACAGTGATGCCTCGGTTCGTTGGCAATTGTATTAGCTATATTCTTTTGAATTATGTCTTTGAAGGAGTTTTGTCCCAGTAGTCCTCATTCCGAAGAAGTCAAACGACAGTCAGTCTATAACCTTGTCCGCAATTAACAAAATTCAAATGGGTCTGAATATGTTACTTTTGCCTTAAGGAAAAGCCTAAAAAGACGCCCCTCAGAGGGTTGTAAAACGAACATAGAAATGGCTTCAACTTCTTTCGTTTTTTCAGTAGAACAAGCTGGACGGCAACATCGATGTCGTCTTCCATGCAGTCAAAGGTATGTTGCTCCTATAAATCTACATGCAAAATACGAAATTTATACCTTCGTCGATAGCCAGGCGTTCAAAATCACTCTGTTTGAGTTACTGATCATAGGTAAGGAGTGGAAGCCGACGGACGGGAATCTGTCTTCGGAGGTCTGTACCTCGCTATCCACTTATACGCTTTGCCTCAAAGGCACAGGCTACGTTAAGAAATCTAATGATTGCCTGGAGTTTTTCAAAAAGCTTTGACCAGCTCACAGCAGAGCTAGAACAAAGATCCTCATATTGAGATCAAGTACAAAATTCAGTGGACTGACAACGACCATAAATTCGACCCACTGGCCGAACGCAGTCACACTTATGATCTTTTATAAAACCCACTGGCCGATGGTTACGGGGACGCAAACAAGAGGCTTTAATTAAAGTTTGATATATCGGACTTTGGAGACCTCTGGAACTTCTCAGAACGTCAATTTTATAGCATCATCGTTCCTCAACTCCACATGTCGGTCGTTTTGAGCTCAACTCTCATATCTGTCCCCTTATACATATACAGGACTTGTAAGTTTGTGGTCTCAAAGCAGCCGTTTTCAAACTCACAATGCAGACAGGAGGTTTAGATCAGTCTTTAGTGACCTGTCAAAATCGCTGATATGATGGTTGCGGAAAGTTTAGCGTACAACAGAGCGACAAAAGAGCCAACACCTGAGGGACAATAAAACAGAAGAAGAAGGCTCGATATAAAGTGAAACACTCAAGTGAAGAGCGAACTCAACCGACGTGCTGAACTCATTGCTAGACGGTGGCTACTAGCTACCATACCAAGCTGTCACGCCAGCGATACATAAGAGCTTTCAGGACTCTTCAGTCTTCTTACATCTTTTTTCATCCAACTACAGGCTGGATCTACATGCTCCGTCGGACCTAATCAAACGATTGCTATTCCCACGCCTGTGATTGACTGACACTGTTTCGGTTAACCTTCACCCCAAATGCGTTTGATTTATGACTCTAATCATCCTTGCCAGTATCGCAAGTACAAAACATTGACCCATTGAAAGCAATAAAGACAGGGAACATAAACCCCCTTCAATTATAACCATAAAATAATACTTTTATATGCCAAGACGCGTCTTGCCCAGGCCCCTTCGAAACGCAAAATTACCATAGTCACGCGAAAAGTTCGAGGATTTCATGAAAACTCACACAAAGTACTGGAAAGTCCACGCATGCAAATCCAACGCAATTTCACACTTAAACACAGGTGTGCGAGCGTATGTCAACATAGGCTCGTTTTATAAATAAACGAGCACTCAGTATATGACACATCAAACAAATTTCAGCCGCAAAATACCTATAGTAGAAACTAATAAAAATTATTGTGCCATTCATCACTTGGCTGGGGCGTCACTGTCCTAGTCATATTCATAGTCATACAGTGGAATCTACCATCATCAAAAAAGTTTCTGATTTCAAGCCTAATGAAGGGTACTTTGCGACTTACCTTATGCCATGGACGGGCCAATCACTTAATGTGATGCTAATTATGTATTTTTCCCGCTCCTTTAAAATTTCTGTATTTGATTTTTTTTTATCCTGCAACTGCATGGAAAGCTATCACACCTCCTTTTCAAAAAGGGTTTGTACTGGCATTCTTCGTATTCTCCTTGTAGCGTAGTATTTTTTTTACACTTCACCTTCTGTATGGTTTTATTTTTATAATAAAAAAAAAAAGGGAAAATCTTTTTTTTTTTTTCTTGCACACACAAACTTCCACCACAGTGAAGCAGCACACACGTTATATCACATTTGTCGATGCTGCAGCAAGGATTAGGAATACGCTTTTGGGTGATGCAAAACGACACACATGTCGTAAACTCTGGGCGCCATCGTCAGTGGCGAGGGTGTACGACGGAATTAGAGGGGCACCGATGCACTAAAACCGATTCCCGATTACTGCTAAAAGTTGGAATATCTTTCTAAGGACAATCGGCCATCACGCAAAAAACACCGAAAGAAAGAAAAACGAAAGGGAAAAAAAATCCGAATTAAAGGTATTCACAGAAAGTGTACAAAAAAATGAAAATGCAAGGATCCGCGTCAGACCGTGAGTGGACCGAGTTGGCAAACGACTGAGTTTGATTTTCTCATGGTGAAAAGGATTTTTGTTCCTGTTCGCTGCTTTGTTAGGACGAGGACTTTAATTTTCCGAAGAGATTGGCTGAAAAAGTGAAACATTGATAGTAGGTGTAGGTGGTTGTGGTGTGTGTGTGTGTGTCTTCTGTTGAGAGCTTTTTGTGTTTGTTCATCGAACGATTGGAGCCACGAAAAGGGTGTAAGGAGCTTTGAGGTGGAGGTGTTGCTGTGGAAGTGTATTTGAGTATAAGTATTTGAAAAAAGTAAAGGACTATTCACATGAGAGCGAATTGTGAACTGCGAAGAAGTGAACATTCATAGTATCTGACTCTTCATTCACGTCAAAACTCCTTTTAGTCGCTGATACTCGCGGTTCAGTTTAATTTATAGAGAATAAGTTCGAACGAATTTTTCATTCGTGGGTTTGTGGATCGCGACTGTATTATGTGGATTGTGATTGAACAAGCGAATATTTATAGTTTATGACACTTCATTCACGTGAAAACTTCTTTTAGTCGCTGAAACTCGCGGTTCAGTTTAATTTTTAAAGGTTAATTAGAAATTTCGCTATTAAAAATCAATTAAGACTTTTTTTTTATTGTATGTTAGATTAATTAAACAAAATGCTTTATTGGTAAAACAAATAACAATTTTTATTTGGAAATATCGCTTTCATCGATGCAACATTCGCATTTTTATACTTTGCTGAACGTCATCAGTATTTTGCTAAACGTTTTCAAGCTAAAATGTCAAACTAATACTTTTGTCTTTTCTGTAACTTCCTTCCTTCTTCAGCCTTTTTAAAGATAAGTCACGCAGCTTTCATAATCTAAAATTATCACGGAAATTTTATTTTACAAAATAAAAATTAATAATTGAATTCCAACTCGGATCCCAAGACGTGCTATGGAATCCGTGCCATCAGGCAGGCCTCCCCTAGGAAGACCCAGGATGAGCTGGTTAGATCAAGTCCGGAATCTCTCCTCGGCCCGTATGGGGATTGCCCCTGATGATCTAGAGTCGGTGGCGGAAGATCGGGAGCTATGGAGGGTCCACTTAGGCGTCCTATACCCGCGTTCCGAATAATTGAACTGCCAATTTGTTTTGTCGCCTTTTTCATTCAAAGGCGAATTTATTTCTCCTCATTAATGCAGTTAAATTGATTTGTTCGCAGTGCGCCTATTCCCACTTCATGTAAATAGTCCTTAACAGTCCTTATAAGGAAGCAGTAGCACAGTGGCAAATGCGTTGGACTATCAAGGTACAACCCCCCGAGGAACGGGCTTTTGGAGTACTTGTGCTTGTTTGAATCCATGTCAGTTCTTAATCTAAAACTAGTTCAAAAGTGGCGACGACAATGCATCGCGATTCGCTTTTTCTTCGCTTCGAGTTCCCCGGAAGAAGATTCCGTTCGCCGCCGACTTCATCTGAGAATTTAATGCGATCCATGCTTTGTGTGAAATGGTTAATATGCGGTGAATTTTGGCAGACGAAGTCTCTAAGATGTACGCGTAAGAACAAAATGCGAACGTCTAGAGGAAGCTTATGCGAATGCATGCAGGACTCTACCTATTCGTAAAGATAAAATGATGAGGGGCCCTTCGTTTACCGAACCCTAAACCATCATAAAACTTGTCCATCAAACAAAATTTCGCACCTTCTCATAGAAGTACCGAAATCACCCCATTGGCAACACGGCAATCCCCATCCTGCACGCCAAATAAAAGCACATTTCAATGAATATTAATGTTCATTGGATTCACAAAAACGAATTCATCCCCAGGGATAAATGCAGGCAATTCCACGTCGGGGATTCCCAAGTCATTGTTTATGCGCTCCCCTGCTAGATACGGCTAAAACCATTTCAATGTTTTGCGCTTTGATTTGGGTCATTTCTGGTAGAGCCGTTCCGTTCACATGCGATTCGCATGTACCGCCCCACCCTTTTAATAAATAATTATCCGTGCAGATGCTTTGCTGTGGACATTAAAAAAACAAAAAAACCGTGTGACAATGTGCTGTTTGATTTTAATTGCAACAGCTCAACCCTTCATTCACGCTAAACATGCATTACGTGTCACCTGAAACACGCCTCACTTTTCACAAAATCAAAGCAACGAAACCAATGTAAACAAGAAAACTCACTCCAAGGGTGTACTTACCTATAGCCGCCGCCACAAACAAAACTAACTGGCGGTTGCCTTGGTGAAGTGATGTTATATAACAGCTGTTTTTGCACAGCCAGACATGCGCAAAAGTATTCGCTCTCTTCTGCTCTCTTAAAAAGCGTCTTCGTCTTTTGAAAATGTTTCCCTCAGCAAAAGGGATTTTCCTCAAGTTGTCCTCTCGTGTGTGTGCGCTTTTTTCAGCCATCGGAATCTGTGGTAAGTCATTTAGCTATTTATAGGATAAATCCGAGCCGAGTCTCTTCGGATGCAGCTACACACATCTATAAATGGAAAAGTTATTCTCCTGTTTAACTTCGACCTCTTTTAGAGGTTCCGCCTTTCGCGCGTCCTTCGCTAGGCAATGATGATAGTTTGATTGCAAGTATTCGTCTTCCCTGTGCAATATGCACTAAAGGGATTGTCGGAAAGAGTTTATCTCAATGCAGAGATGATATAAACCAATCAATGCAAGCCCAAAGTGGAATGCACTTGAAAAAGAAAAAAATGTTACGTATACGCCAGAGTGATTTCGGGGATATCCTCTACGTGGGAAATTTATTTGTTTTCGATTCGATTATCGATTGTTGGCGGAGAGGGTTCCGACTGAGCTGGTTGGTAATGTGCATGGAGACCGCGGATTTATGAGAAGTGGGACTTACTATATAATTGTGGGATGAAAGGGAACATGATATTTTGGGGGGAATTGCAATTTGTACCTTAAAGCAACAGGGGTTAAGTCTGCCTTTGGAAATGCTTTCACCTACCCTGGCAAAAGATTTGATTTGAGATCGAATTATCATCGAAAAATGCAGCACTATACTTGGGTTCGAATGAAAGCTCTTGTCAGCCCTTTGGCGGGGCAACTGTTATTTCGAATATTAAATTGGACAGTCCATTGCACATGTCCAAGTATGGTTTCTCAAGTCATATCTAGACTTTATTTTTACAAAATCTGCTTTCAATAGAACTGGAAGTAGTTTTCTGTCACAATTTAAATTTCTCTGTTTGCAGACTTGGATTTTTTACCGCATCAAATTGAAACTACTCACTCAGTTCTAGGCGCACAGGCTTAGTGGTTAGTGTGTTGGGCTATTAAGCGAGGAGTCCCAGGTTAGAGTTTTTTTCCACTGCGCCTCTCGCGACCGTTTGACAAACATCCGAGAGTATAACTGCCTTGAAAGAGCTTCCCAATTAGCCCTTTGGAATCCACATAAAGCTGTAGATCCCTTCCACTCGTTAAGAAAATGAAAAACTCACACAAAACAAATGGTTGTGAGAGGCTAGGTCTAGGATCCTTACGGACCTGTTGCGCCAACTATTCAGTTTTTTATTATCACTCAATTTTTATGGGCTTCTCAGACATTGCAAGGGGACTTATGGAGCAGCATTTAGGGCTTTTTCTATTTTATGGCAGTCCCTCAACTCGTTCAGAAGATTTACCAATTCTTATTGGAACTTTCTAAGTATTTGCGGCAGCGATAAGTCCTCATAGGACGTAGTTGAAAAAACTTTAAACCACAGAAATTGCCCCCAACCGATATATGCCTACAGTAAGAAACAGCCTTCACCTGTCGATGTTCTTTAATTCCAGTCTTTAAATCCAGATCATTTACTCTAAAGTTCAAATGCAGTATATCCTCTTTCCATTTGGTTTCATCAAAGAAACCTGCATACACATATCTAACCTTCGGTCCGTCAAAACTGTATGCTGTCCTCTCACAGCCTGTCGTCAAACTGTGGAAATGACTTTCCCACACAAAATTCTGTTTCGTTTTGCTTTCGCCAGAGTTCATTTACTCGCATCCTCATGGCCAATTGGTATTTAAATGTTTCGAAAAATTAGCCTCGAGACTGCGATCTGCGAGCACAAACAACCTACACTCTCCGACGTCATTATGAAGCGCCAAACGTCGGCAAACACTAAACACACCACAAAGTAGGTATTTTATTTAAATTATAAAAATACACAAAAGAAGAAAAAAACGCTTCATTTGTCATTTTTCATACGTGTGTATCAGTGACAGAGAGGTATATGCCAAACGTCATCAATGGCCAGCGGACCGAAACTATAATTAATGATGAGCAGATGCGATAGGATGTGTTCAACTATTTATTGCTAGGCCGAATGAATTGTTTTGACATGGAGTCTTGTTTTTTTTTGTGAAATACATTTTGATTATATCTATGCCAATGAAGTTTGCAAAAGCACTTAAAATAATACAAACGGCGGAACATATAGGCCTCAATAAAAATATACAAAATCGTACTCGGGAGACCATGCTGCGGCGAGGACTACGGACTACCAATAAATAGAAATAATGGAGGCAAACAGCGACTTCCGGAACGGTTGTTTGTTTTTTGCAATAAAAACCAACTGGTATTTGTGTTTCTTTTTTTGAGGCAAAAATTTTGTTGGAAAATGTCGGGACAAACACGAAAACTGAAATTATAGACGAACTATAGTAAAATGTTCTGGTTCTTTGTCGTTCCGATTGTAAATGCGCGACGATATGTTGGATTATGGCCAAAATTTCTAGCTACGAAGCGATATGAGAGAGGTTATACTTCTCAAATGATTTGTGTTGGAAATATGCTAAATGATTTTGCTTACTTATTTTTGAAGCAAATCTACAAAAAGAGCCTTGGCCTGGAAACGTCACAAATTGCAACTTGGAGTGGCGGTTATGGTTGGGCAAAATGCGTCAGTTCGCGAAATTGCATTGGGAAATGGGAAACTGTCTTAACTTACGAACTTTGGAGAGATATTGCCATCCTTAAGCTTGCTTTCGATATGAAATGGTACCATGTTTTTTTTCTGCTAAGAAAGAAGTCGAATTTTTTTTTTTGAGCATTTTGAAGTCCTTTTTTTTCATCGAGAGAAAGCACAGCGCTTTGTAAATGATTGTACAGTACTGGGTCTGGTATACTGCCTTGAGGTACACCTTGTTTTATTTTCTTAATGTTGGATATTGGTTACGTAGTTTTATTATTAACTAGCTGTACCCGCAACTTCGTACGCGGCGTGAGACTGTGTAATTTCCAATAAAAGCGGTGAACATTGTCAATGTGAAACAATAAATCTATTTACCTAAAACACCAATTTAAGAAAATTAAATTCAATAGCGTAAGTACTAAAGTTCCACTTCCTTACTGTATGTATGTCCTTCACGTGGGCGCCCGCCTGAAAATGGCTAACCAGTCAAATGGTTAGTGTCAGCCAAGGATTTACGCTAACGTATCAATCGTTTTCGTGATCCATTAGTCTGAGGTAGGAGTAAACCTTTAAATCCAACCTAATTCCAGTGGTGGTGTGAGCAGATAGCAAACCGTACCCAAGGATGAAAGGCTGGGGGTAAAACCAGTCGCGTACGAGCTCCCTCCGACGCTCAGGCAAGGTCGGTTGTAATAAGTGCCTTATCTCGGTAAGTCGGCTCTGCCGGGACGGACTTTTCTTTCCGGACCTACTCGTGGGACCTAATAAAATAAAATCAAAATGAACAAAAACAAAACAGAAATAGAGACAAAAAAAACAAAAAAGGAGGAATCCCTTTTAGGGACCTCTTCCGAGGAGGATCTGCTGGCCTCCAGTCAGGAGACAGTAGTTGACCCCTCAAGCCTTAGGAGCACCAGCCATAGTACTCCTTCAGGCAATCAACCAACCACCTCATCCATAGCTACGGCAACAGTAGGGGTCGAGGATACCAGCCATAGTATCCAGAAGCCACCGAATGTTGCTAACACTACCACATCCGGGAGCACCAGCCACAGTGCACCCAAATCCAAAAAGTCCTCCGGCTCTCTCTTGAAGTCAAGGTACAACAGAGCTGTCTACGTTCTTGCAAAGATTGCGAAGAACGAAGAGACTGGTACAACTTGCGAGAGGGACAAGGAAGACAAAGTAAAATACCAAAAGGTGGTCGACGAGTACGTTAACTACCAAAACAAACCAAAGCAACCGCAACAGAAAAAGGAGAGTGTGAAAAGAAACAGGTCCCAAGATGAGACCTCTCACGCCTCTAAAAAATCGAAGGTTGCCTCGAGACTCACCAACTATCAGGGTCCATCCACTTCCCAGGTGACTAGAACCTTCACCGAGGTGGTGAGGGATCAACTCCAGGTTGCCATTATAGACGAGATGTCTAAGAGTGGTAAAACGGTGATGGACCGATGGTGCAGCATTGAAGCCAAACTATCCGAGATGGTTGTGGAACACGTGCTCTCCGGAGTCGACAGCCGATTTCCCAGTTTCGACTGCGCGGACGTGGTGCGTGGGTACCGGGTGATCAAGTGCGTGGACCAGTACTCTAAGGATTTCCTAGGCTCATGCATTGCCAAGATCGGTGAAGCTTGGGATGGCTTAAAGCTTAGGCTCATCCCAGCCAAAGATATCCCCACGAGACCTAGGGCCCGCATTTGGTTACCTGTGATGAAGATAGACTCTGAGAGTCTTCTTAAGTGCCTTAAGCTCCAAAATCCGACCATTCCCATGGACGACTGGGCTGTCATAAAGGCAGAAGTACCCCAGAAGAACAGCTTATCTTACCTGCTGTTAATCAACGAGGAGTGCCTAGGGGCACTAGAAGCAGCTGATTTCAAGCTAAGGTTTGGCATAAGGCTCGCCAAACTTAAGATCTTCCGATCAACAGTACCTGAAGACGACACGGACGATGTCGTCGCGGCTAACAAGTTGTTAGAGGAACTGGCGATCGCTTCCAACACACAACAATAACATGCTGAAAGTCATCCAGTCGAATCTCCAGCACTCGAAGTGTGCATCTGAGAATCTTCTGGTCTTCCTCAGAGAGGAAGACATTGACATCGGCATCATTCAAGAGCCCTGGGTAAGGAAGACGACCATACTGGGCCTCTCAGACAACAACTACAACCTTTTTTACAAAAGAGACGTCGGTAAGCCAAGAACATGCATTTTAGCTAAAAAATACATTAACGCTTTCTTATGTCCCAACTTTAGCTCGGGTGATTTAACCGTCGTTAAATTAGAACACACCCAGGGTCAAACAACCTTCTTATCTTCCTCATACATGGCGCACGACAGACCATCCCCGCCAGAAGAAGTGCAGCGGCTCACAGCAGAGATACAAGCTGGGCAAGGAAATTTGCTTATAGGCTGTGACGCTAATGCTCGACACCATCTTTGGGGCAGCAAAGAAATAAATGAACGAGGTGAGTCTTTATTTGATTTTCTTTTAACTGCCGATCTATGTGTTTGTAATGTTGGTAGCACCCCTACCTTTATATTTCCAAGCACGGACAATTATAACGGCTGGGAAGAAGTGTTAGACATTACACTCAAAACAAACAATGACATCGTTAGGGTTGAGAATTGGAGAGTCTCCAACTCAAAGTCCTTCTCGGACCACGAATGGATTCTTTTCAATCTAAGTATCAAGGTAGATACCCCTGTCCCATATCGAAATCCTAAAAGAATTGACTGGAAGAAGTTTGGTCAAGTTTTGAATTCTAAAGTTCCTAATTTACCACACCCGAAAATTGGTTCAGGTGTAGAGCTGGACACAATTACGTTTGCTCTAGAGAAGGCGATGAACACAGCTTTTAAGGCATCGTGTCCCGTTAAATATAGCAAAAAAACATTACCGCCGTGGTGGAATGAAGACCTAACCATCCTGAGAAGGTTGACTAGGGACATTTTCAATATCTGCTACAGGCATAAGTACTGGCAACCTTACAAGGACTGCCTAAAGTTCTACAAAAAATCCATCAGATCAGCTAAGACACAAGCATGGTCCGAATATTGTCAATCTATCGATACTCTTAAGGAATCTGCTAGACTCAGTAAGATTCTATCCAAAGGACACTCTAGTCCATCTTTTATCAAGAGAACGGACGGAACCTGGACGGAATCCACTGACGAATCCTTAGATCTTCTGCTTAACACACACTTTCCTGGTTGTACAGATTACTGCGTAACCCCGCCCAACTCGCGGGGGAATCTTCCCTCGCAACGGGAAGAAATAGAGCGCATTATAACCAAAGAAAAGATCTCCTGGGCCATTCACAGTTTCGCTCCGTATAAATCTCCGGGGCAGGACGGTATTCTCCCCATCATGCTGCAAAAACATGAAGGGATATTGCTGCCCCTGCTCTCTGAAATTTACAGAAGCAGCATTCTACTTAACTATGTACCTCAGTCTTGGAGGCATGTGCGTGTAGTTTTCATACCAAAAGTCGGCAAAAGAGGACACGAATCCGCGAAGGACTTCCGACCTATTAGCCTAACCTCCTTCATACTTAAAACTTTAGAACGTATACTTGACCTTCACATAAGAACAGGCCTGGAAAGGTCTCCCCTATGTAATTCACAACACGCATACCTCAAGGGCAAGTCGACGGAGACCGCTCTTCATGAAGTAGTGCGTACAGTTGAAAGGTCAATCTCCCATCACCAATACACGTTAGCTACCTTCTTAGATATAGAGGGCGCTTTCAACAACGTCCACACTGAATCGATCAAGGAATCTCTCTTAGAACTAGGTGTAGAGGATTTCGTCACTTCATGGATCATTTCCATGCTCAAAACAAGGATCATTCAAGCAAAACTCGGTAACACCCTTCTAACCAAATCAGTAAGCAGAGGAACACCTCAAGGTGGGGTGATCTCGCCTCTCTTATGGATTATGGTACTTAACAAAATCCTGTCAAATCTCGACAGGGAAGGTATCAAAGTTGTTGCGTATGCGGATGACGTGGTTGTTCTAGTATCAGGATTGTTTCCGACCGTGATAAGTGAAATCATGGAAAGAGCACTGGGTAAGATTAGCGGTTGGGCTACAAGTTGTGGTCTTAACGTTAACCCAAGCAAAACTGATCTGATGCTGTTCACCACCAAAACCAAAATACCAACCTTCTCACTTCCCCGCTTAAATAACCAAATTCTCCCTTTATCCACCAGTGCTAAATACCTTGGAGTCATGCTTGACCCTAAACTCAACTGGAAGTCCAATATCGAACACCGAGTGCGGAAGGCAAGCATAGCTTTCTACGCCTGTAGTAAAACCTTCGGAAAGAAGTGGGGGCTTCAACCAAAGATGGTTCGTTGGATGTACACAGCGGTGGTGCGTCCCATCCTCACCTACGGATCACTGGTATGGTGGCCCGCTTTAAGCAAAGCCTATAACGTCCTTAAATTAAGTAGAGTCCAAAGAACAGCTGGAATTGGAATCACAGGAGCCCTTCGATCAAGTCCGACCGCGGCGCTCAATGTGATTCTCAATTTTCTGCCAGTGGATCTGCAAATAAAAAACATTGCAGCGTGTAGCGCTGTTAGATTGAAGGAATCTAAATGTTGGTTCGAAAGGCCTTATGGTCATACCAGCATCCTACTTTCCCTTCCTAACGGCATAGGTCGTATATCTACTGACTACATTGTACCCAAACTAAACTTCCATAAAAACTTCTCTGTTAGATTCCCCTCTAGATCAGAATGGGAGGAGAATGCGGTCGTAAGCGAATTCGACATACCTATCTTCACAGATGGTTCCAAGATGAACTGTGGAGCAGGAGCAGGTATTTTCTCAACAGAATTAGACATCTCTAAAAGTCTTCGCCTTCCCAACGCAGCCAGCGTTTTTCAAGCAGAAGTACTTGCAATTAAGGAGGCGTGTAGACTGCTCCTCAACAGTGCGACACCCAGAAAAAAAATAGGCATCTTCGTCGACAGTCAAGCCGCGATAAAGGCTCTCGGTTCAACTAAGTCTGCGTCTAGGCTTGTTGTGGAGTGCAGGGAGACTCTGACCATGGCTTGTCATCGGTTTGATATTACTCTCGTCTGGGTTCCCGGCCATAGGAACATTGAAGGGAATGAGAAAGCTGATGAACTTGCCAGATGTGGCTCAGCTCTGAGCGTGTCTCATGCGGAGGAAGTCTTCCCTCCGCTGGGATATGTAAAGAGAGAAATCTTCCTGCACTTCGCCTCAAGGGCTGGGACTAGATGGATGAACCTGACAAATTGCGTCATTTCAAGGAAGATCTGGCCAACTTACGATGATGCCAGAACAAACAACCTTTTAGCCAGAACGCGTGTGGATGTCGCCAGACTAACGGCAATTAGTACGGGCCATTGGCCCTTAGGAACCCACGCAGCCAAACTTGGCATCCCCCATAACACCCACTGCCGTAGTTGCGCTGACACAAGCAAGAGTGAAACAGTGTTCCATTTTCTTTGTGAGTGTCCGGCTCTAGCCAAAACCAGACACAGTGCACTAGGACATCCCTTTTATGATGACCTCTCGGCCATACAAAGTATCCATTTCAACAAGATCATCAAATTTCTCAACTCCACAGGTTGGTTTTGAGCTCTCGTAACATCCTTCTCCCCCCTCAAATTCAGGTTCCGTTAGTTGTGGTATCAAAACGGCGCTCAATGCGCTATTTGTGTTCTTCCCTCACGGGATTTACAGCCACTCAAACCAACCAACCAACTGTATGTATCAACGTAGGTACTAAAACAACCATTAAAACAAAAACCTTGAACTCAATTTCTATATACACCACCATACATCCATCTGCGCGTGTCATAAGCCACCTGCGCATTTCCTCAGAAACACATTGTCGCAGTTGATTACATACACATTCACGTCGCATACTTCTCTTTCGTTTCATTTAATTTGGAGAAAACACCACGCAGTTGTTTTTCATATGAACGTGCTTGTGCGATGTGCGCCACCCAACCACTCCAAAGCAGAACAACGATCAAGAACCGCGGCTGCTGATAATGTTCGATTTGAGAAAATAAATTTTTTTTTTTCATGTTAGATTTTAGGTTGTAGCTCAGCTTCTAGAGGACATAGAAAGCTGATTGATGGCTTGAAATAACTATAAAAGTGTTGGCTCTCCTAAGTATTTTGTTTTGTTTGCATTAATTAAGAATTGTATGAGTAATGGCGAGTAAAAAGCAGTAAAGTCAGAAAAAAAAACACATTTTGGTCAAAAACGCTCCAAAAAATAGGCATGGCAATAAAAAGAATAGCCTATGTGTTTCTCAGCATCTTAAGGAACATTTAAAAAAAGTTTCATCGAAATCTGTGCAGTAGTTTTCACGCCATTAGGTAACAAAGAAATTGTCTAGAGTTTTATTATGTGTATAGATTATCGTCCATCCTTTCGCATTTGTATTATTGGTTAAAAAAATTAAAACTACTGCTAAATTTGTTTGTTATATACAATATTAATATTTAAGCTATTTATTTTATTTTAGCCAGTGATGAAAATCGACTTTTCCCAATTGTACTGAAAACTAAAAAAATAAGTACTGAGACGAACAAAATTGTACTTAATTTCTGTAAAGTATGAGACCAAATTCAAACTTTAAAAATATACATTTTAGTGAAGCCAAAAAATTGTATTTTTATTAAATTTAAGTAAGATAAAACCTTTGTCTGAATTTTTTCAAAAATTACAAATAGTATAAATAGTACTGCAACTTGAGAAGTGGTACTTGCATACTCTGGAAAGTCCAATAGTACTGAATTCAGTACAATAGTAAGCCTTATGGCAACTATGCTACAACTTGTCACTTAAGTCACTCTGTAAACACTGCTTACATTAATTTACCAAGCTAGAAAGCACTTTTAAAGATGAAGAATTTAATTTAGACCCCCAACTCAGACCTCGAATAGTCAGCTTTTCTAAATGATAAAAGACTTTCCAGTTGGCAAATATCCAATTCAAACTAACCCCTGAAATAGCTTCTTAACTTTCAGGGAAATCAGAAAAGTGTGGATATTTTGTTCATCGGTCCTTTAAAATTTCTAGGGCTCAGGGGTATTACTTTTTCGGGTTTTCTGATTACGCTGTGTTTGGTTGATAATATTTCATCGCTACTATGTTTGGCTCAACGTAGCTTGAGTTCAGCAAAAGAAAAACAAACAGCCACTGAAATTACTATTGGTGACGTTCAAAACTGTAGTCATCCAGCTGTCAGATTTACAATTGTTGTGACAGCTGACTGACTTAATGTGTTTCAGTTTAAATTGCCCTAGATTGGTCACCTGAAAACATTTTTAGTTGACGTTTATGGAGGAGTATAATTAGGCCACAGCGTTGGCAGACGGTCAAAATATTTCCTCCTCAGATAAATCTGAAAAAACCCAGATTTGGTTATTTAAAAAAAAAAAAAAAAAACCCAAATTTTTGTCAATATTTTTTTGAAAGAAAAAAAAAATTCGGATTTGAATTGCGAACGTGTTAGTTTGGTTTTCCGAATGCAAAAATATGCGGAAAATAACTAAATACAACGCAAATGTTGCAGTTTGAAACCATCCTGAAAGAATTTACACAGTGCTTACGCAGCTTTGTTGAAATTGTTGTTAAAAAAATGTACAGATGAGTTTGGTGTTTAAATGCGAAAAAAATATTTAAGGAACTATTCCCAAAAACAAAAAACTATAACTTTTTCGTAATGAAACTGGCATTAGCTGTTTTTTAAAAAGTAGTCCAATATCTTTGGAAAATAAAGGGTTTTTCATTAAGAGGTGTTATGTTATTTTTGTAGTGAATTTTAATAATTCCAATGCGTTGTTGAAGCGTGTATCCTTCCATTTTTAGTAATGGCGTAGTTTCTACTTGTCAAATGTCAAAGAATAAAAGCTTCACTTCGACGAGAACTTCGAGTGACAGCTACGGAAATAGCGGGTCATTCACAATAATTTTTGTAGTGAATTTTAATAATTTCAATGCGTTGTTGAAGCGTGTATCGTTCGATTTTTATAAATGGCGTTACTTGTCAAATGTCAAAGAACAAAAGCTTCAAAAGTGACAACTACCGAAATAGCGGGTCATTCACAATAACACCTCTTATTGGAAAACCCTTTAGTTTTGGAGGATCGATCTTTTATTTAACAGGATTTTAAAACACACATTTATTTCATCCTCGATTGTCATGCTCAATTTTGAATCATTTGGTTGTCGACAGATAAGAACGGAGAATCTCCAAGCCACATAATTCTTAGGTTCAAGCTACTCAGCTTTCTTACATTCGCAGAATGCCTATAATTAAAATTTGTCTGTGGAGGCATATTTTAAGGTTATCAAAAAGAATTATATAACGAAATAAAAATAAAACAAAATTAAAAAAAAAATCCCATATTGCGCCCGTCGACCTAAAAACCCCTAAATCTGGGGGGAAAACCCCCAAACTGGCAACGCTGTTCGGCCATAATAATTCGCCGTCTGAGTGTGGCAACTGAAATGTTGGTTGAGTTCTTCACATAGTAAATGTGACGTTGACGACCAACCTATCGTTTTTCCCTTGAAGGTGTTTTTAGTTGAGTAAATTTTTGAACGTACCCATTTTCTCGCCTTTTCACAGTCTTATGACAGTCGAGCTACTTAAACTGACATATTGGCACATTTTCAATTAGAAAAGTATAGACATAGCCACTTTGGTTAAATTTTGACTGCAAACTCTATCTGTCACGTAAAAATTTGGCATTTCCAAAGAGCACAAAGCCCCCCACCTCTGATTTCCACATTTCACAATGAGTGCCGCGGTCTTTTTTTTCATTTCTCGTTTGTTTCTCTATTTTCGTTGACAGCGCTTAAAATTTACAATTAGCCACTGTGATTTCAAGGATTCTCGTTAGCAGCGCTGTTTTATGGTTCTGGGATATTCATCGCGCCACACGGCAGCGATGGCAACCAAAATGAAGATAAATTCGTCGTATGGGTGGCACACGCCATTTTTTCATTTCCAAATTTCATTGGCAAAATATGTTCTGTCGTACTTGTTTCGGTATTGAGCGATAACCTCAAGGCATGTAGCTGCTGTATGAAATGAATGTGCCGGGCTTATGAACATTCAATTGTAAGTGGGCCATGCCGATTGGCGGTGTCCATTTTGCTCATTTTATGTCATTTTATGGTCTTGTTAGCAGGATATTTCTTCTGTGCGAGGTCGGTGGCTTCACGGTGAAGGTAGTTAAAATTTATATCACTGCGACTTCTGAATTCAAATCGTGTTTGGAGGGCTCGAATTTACGATCGACTGCAGGTGGAGAACGACTGCATATATGGCAGAGAGGAAGAAAGATAACGACCGGTACTGGTGATATAATTAAATTTAATTGCTGTAGCTTTGCGTTTTAAAGATTTTAAACGGCGCCAGCTTCAATTAAAACGGGTGCGGTGCACACATCGGAAACCATAAAATGATCTGAAGTTCATTCAGTTGTAAAATGGAACTCAATATCCACGCTGATTTATTTCAACGAATGCATTCGATTTCACAATAGGATTCATTAACTCGCATCGGCGGGAAATGAACGACGAATGTAATTAATCGGATGGACTAGCCATCGGATGACTGAGTGCGAAATTGAGCCATCAAAATAAATACAATGGCACCGAGCTAACGTGTAGTTTTGTTCCATTTAAGGGTGTGGACATTTTCATAAAACATTTATCAGGTGGATGTTACAATTGTGTGTAAATGTGAAATTTAAAATCGAATTGTTGCCTGAACAGAAAAAAACACCAGAAAAAATGACAAAAACAAATACAAGGTCTTAGAAATTGTTTTATAGAGAATTACACAGCAATTTTAAAGTCCCATCTATTCAACCCCCCAATAGAAAATCATACAAAAATATTAATTAAAGGCCCCATGATTCTTTACGAACGTGTGCCGCCAAATATTTATTTATTTATTCATTAGGCGAAAAAAGGTATACAAAAATAATTCAATAAAGAAAATATACATATGAAAATTATTTACTAGTAATCATATGCATTAGAGTTGGAGGCACCCTGGACAACGTCACACAATCCGTTGCTCATCATTGTGTAACTGGCGTTACACGAGCATATCCCTGGTGCTGAGCAGTATCCGTTTTGACCGCAGGGTTGGGAGCAATTTGGCTCGCATTTGCCAATAGGAGATAGAAGGTAGCCCGCGTTACAAGTACAAACATTGGGAGCCGAACAAATTCCATTGAGACAGCCACCACTGCAAATGGGCTCACAAATTCCACTTGCCGACATCTGGTAACCCTGGTTGCAAGTACATGTTCCTGGTGGAGCACAGACACCATTTGCACATCCACCTGGACAATTAGGCAAACAAATTCCACTGGCAGACATTGTAAATCCTGAGTTGCATGTGCAAACATTTGGACCCGAGCAAACTCCATTGGGACAGCCACTGCTGCAAACTGGTTCACAAATGCCACTTACCGACAACTGGTAACCCTGGTTGCAAGAACACGTTCCTGGTGCCGTACAGATGCCATTCGCACATCCACTGGGACAATTGGGCACGCAACTTCCACTGGCAGACTGCAAAAATCCTGAGTTGCACGAGCACATATTTGGAGCCGTGCAAACTCCATTGGGACAACCGCTGCTGCAAGTGGGTCCACAAATTCCATTTACTAATTCCTGGTATCCCTGGTTGCAGGTGCACGTTCCTGGACCTGTGCAAAAGCCATTCACACATCCACCAGGACAATCAGGCTCACAAACTCCACTGGCAGACATTATAAATCCTGAGTTGCACGCGCACACATTTGGACCCGAGCAAACTCCATTGGGACAGCCACTGCTGCAAACTGGCTCACAAATGCCACTCACTGACAACTTGTAGCCCTGGTTGCAAGTACACGTTCCTGGTGCTGTACAGACGCCATTCGCACATCCACTGGGACAATTGGGCACGCAACTTCCACTGGCAGACATTATAAATCCTGAGTTGCACGAGCAAACATTTGGACCCGAGCAAACTCCATTGGGACAACCACTGCTGCAAACTGGCTCACATATGCCACTCACTGATAACTGGTAACCCTGGTTGCAAGTACACGTTCCTGGTGCCGTACAGACGCCATTCGCACATCCACTGGGACAATTGGGCACGCAACTTCCACTGGCAGACATTATAAATCCTGAGTTGCACGTGCAAACATTTGGACCAGAGCAAACTCCATTGGGACAGCCACTGCTGCAAACTGGCTCACAAATGCCACTCACTGACAACTGGTAACCCTGGTTGCAAGTACACGTTCCTGGTGCCGTACAGACGCCATTCGCACATCCACTGAGACAATTGGGCACGCAACTTCCACTGGCAGACATTATAAATCCTGAGTTGCAGGTGCAAACATTTGGACCAGAGCAAACTCCATTGGGACAGCCACTGCTGCAGACTGGCTCACAAATTCCACTTACAGACAACTGGTAACCCTGGTTGCAAGTACACGTTCCTGGTGCCGTACAGACGCCATTCGCACATCCACTGGGACAGTTGGGCACGCAACTTCCACTGGCAGACATTATAAATCCTGAGTTGCACGTGCAAACATTTGGACCAGAGCAAACTCCATTGGGACAGCCACTGCTGCAAACTGGCGCACAAATGCCACTCACTGACAACTGGTAACCCTGGTTGCAAGTACACGTTCCTGGTGCCGTACAGATGCCATTCGCACATCCACTGGGACAGTTGGGCACGCAACTTCCACTGGCAGACATTATAAATCCTGAGTTGCACGTGCAAACATTTGGACCAGAGCAAACTCCATTGGGACAGCCACTGCTGCAAACTGGCTCACAAATTCCACTTACAGACAACTGGTAACCCTGGTTGCAAGTACACGTTCCTGGTGCCGTACAGACGCCATTCGCACATCCACTGGGACAGTTGGGCACGCAACTTCCACTGGCAGACATTATAAATCCTGAGTTGCACGTGCAAACATTTGGACCCGAGCAAACTCCATTGGGACAGCCACTGCTGCAAACTGGCGCACAAATGCCACTCACTGACAACTGGTAACCCTGGTTGCATGTACACGTCCCTGGTGCCGTACAGACGCCATTCGCACATCCACTGGGACAATTGGGCACGCAACTTCCACTGGCAGACATTATAAATCCTGAGTTGCACGTGCAAACATTTGGACCAGAGCAAACTCCATTGGGACAGCCACTGCTGCAAACTGGCTCACAAATTCCACTTACAGACAACTGGTAACCCTGGTTGCAAGTACACGTCCCTGGTGCCGTACAGACGCCATTCGCACATCCACTGGGACAATTGGGCACGCAACTTCCACTGGCAGACATTATATATCCTGAGTTGCACGAGCACACATTTGGACCAGAGCAAAGTCCATTGGGACAGCCACTGCTGCAAACTGGCTCACAAATTCCACTTACAGACAACTGGTAACCCTGGTTGCAAGTACACGTTGCTGGTGCCGTACAGACGCCATTCGCACATCCACTGGGACAGTTGGGCACGCAACTTCCACTGGCAGACATTATAAATCCTGAGTTGCACGTGCAAACATTTGGACCAGAGCAAACTCCATTGGGACAGCCACTGCTGCAAACTGGCTCACAAATTCCACTTACAGACAACTGGTAACCCTGGTTGCAAGTACACGTTGCTGGTGCCGTACAGACGCCATTCGCACATCCACTGGGACAGTTGGGCACGCAACTTCCACTGGCAGACATTATAAATCCTGAGTTGCACGTGCAAACATTTGGACCAGAGCAAACTCCATTGGGACAGCCACTGCTGCAAACTGGCGCACAAATGCCACTCACTGACAACTGGTAACCCTGGTTGCAAGTACACGTCCCTGGTGCCGTACAGACGCCATTCGCACATCCACTGGGACAATTGGGCACGCAACTTCCACTGGCAGACATTATATATCCTGAGTTGCACGAGCACACATTTGGACCTGAACAAAATCCATTGGGACAGCCACTGCTGCAAGCCGGCTGACAGTTAGGCCCCGTGTAACCAGGATTGCAAGTACAAGTAAACGGTGTTGAACAAAATCCATTTGCACAATTCGGACAAATTTGGTTACATACGCCATTTGCGTCCCGACCATGATCTGGAAAGCAATGACATTGGTTCTTGTTACAGAACCCATTGGGACAGCTAGCACAGGGTTGGAAGCATCTGTCAAGGAAAGAGGTTTAACGTAAATATGCCTAACAAAGACTAAAACCTTACTTACCGGTAGATATTTTTGTGCATGGCCATGACCAGACCCGAGGGGCATGTGCACACCTTAACTCTCACCCCATTTTCGAGTCTTTTTACACACTTCGCCGGTTTACAAGCTTCGGCCGCTTCAAATAGAAGTACACACAATAAAATCGACAAAATTGGAAGTTTTTCCATAACTAAAATTGGTAAGGACGACACTAGCTGGTAGAACTTAATGATGGAACCCTGCCGCAAAATTTTCCTTAAATACCCAATTTTCAACTCAGTTCGGTTTTTATCTTAGCTGAGCAGTCAGCAGAAGAAACCATTTTTCAGAGATAAGACTGTCTTGCCGAAGGCTGCTACTTTTAGATAAGTATGAAAACGAAGTTTGAGAACTGTGTGCCGCAGCTTAAATGATAACTGTGTCCGAGTGAGATCTACACATTTAGAAAAAAAGAAAGAATTGTCTCCGAAATCGCATCATTAGCAACTTGGTTTCCCCCGCCATTTGCTAAAATTGTCTAAATTGTTCTATTTGTTTGGTTGATATCGTTTATCACTCCACGCAGGCATTCCTCGCATGACGAATTTTTGTTTCGCATTGCGTGTCCTAACTATAAGCGTTATCTTGGGTTATTTCAATAGTTCTGGGATGTTTCGGTATCCGTTTTGGAATCCAGTGACTAATCTGAGACCTAGGAATTGCTATTTTACTGTGTCATCTCTGGCATAAATATTTTGGGGATAAGTGAGAACCTTTATTTCTTTCCCAGTTGACAAGTTTTTAATGTATTTTTGCGAATTCCTACTGAACAGTTTCGCCCTGGGCGCCACTCTAATAAACTTTAGCACCGCCAATCAAAACTTACAGCTATTGCGATCGGTTACATTCCTTATAGCTCTAACAATGCAGATCCTACCGATTTGCTACTGCATTAACTGTTTTGTCGATAAGAGCGATAGCCTTTCGGAGGTGTGAAACACCATCTGGATAGGTCAGAGCTATGAGTTTTGGCAAATTTGTTTGCTTTTCATGCATCGGTCACAGCAGACGATCGTCCTGTATGCGAGCAAGATGTTTCCAATATCGTTGGCCACCTTTGTGTCGGTAAGTGGAAGCAAGTAGATTTAAATGAGCTCTGCTTGATGTGATGTTTCCTTGCAGATAAATAAGTTTTCGTTCTCATTGTATACGGTTGGGGATCGCACGGACATTGGCAATCGACTTAAACAACAATTGGAACACGTTGCGAATTACGACAGAAACTAATCGCAATTATCAAGTTTAATCCAATTAATATATTTGTGTGGTTGGAATGTGTTGATCAATATCCTTGCACTTTTTCATGCAAGGAAGGGAACGATTACATCTTCAAAGTGAGTACGTTCTACCGAATTTTGGTTATAAAAATATTACCAAGCTGTCGAAGTTTTCGTTGTATTCGATCCGCCAAACCAAATCGAAAGTAGGTCGGCAAGGTAGGGCAGACATTCACAAGTAACTAAGAAGCTGGTGGCAGCCATTAAAAACTAAAAGTTAGCTATAAACTGAACTAAAAAGGTACCTACATCATATTTATGAAAAAGTTCATCAATATAACGATAAAATCATCGATTTTAGTTCAGTGGCATTTTTTAAGATGGTGAAACGGATTTCATCAATGAACAAAAAAAGGAAATCACCATTCATCAACTTTATTCAATAATATTATGAAAAATTCATCATTTCATAACTGAAATTCCCCTTTAATTTCACCAATGTGTCGAATGTATTCTTCATATTGAAAAATTTGTTCATCAATGTGAAGCACACTTTCTGTGCTGTCAAAAATTTTTTTTTCTTCATATATTTGTAAGATTATGATTGTTTATGTTTACACAAATAAAAACCTGAAATAAAAATATTGAAACCAATATAAGTCGTAAACATATGGCCTCTTTCATGAGGATGCTAAAAAAAAATACCTAAACGAAGATAACGTCATGAAAATGGTAATGCAGGAAATAATCCTTCGTATCCGAAAGGAAAACATTCAAACGAAAATCAGCTCAAGATATATTGAGGATTTTTAAATAATGCTCGGAAAATAATTGAAATAATTGACAACAACAATTGCTTTTGTATTTGAAGTGTCGATATCCAGTTTTTTTTTTTTTTCAAAGTGCATTTCCCCATACAAACTTTCATAACCTCTTGGATCCCCTAAAAGTTTTGTTTTTGCGACGAAACTTCACAAAAATCATATATAGACCAATAGGAAATGTGTGTGAAAGTTTGGTTCAAATCGGTAATTGCGTTAAGAAGTAAATCGGCGACAAACGAAAACAATTTTAAGGCTTTCTTTTTATATATATAGATAGATATAGAGAAGATAATAACATTTCATATAATTTGAATAATCGAAATTAGACTAAAGCTTTTTTATATTTCCACTATTTTTACACTAATATTGCATTTTTTCACACTTCATTAACTGAAATTATAAGAAAATGTGCCAAATTCTTATCAGAATCCTGTCAAAAAAATGTATCAATGCACTTTCTTCATATTGACAAACGGCTCATCAATTGTTACAAAGATTTCATGACTTTGTTCATCATATCGATGAAAAGTACGTCGTGTCAAAATAACATGTTATTGATAACCGCCACACATCTTTTTTTCAGTATAGGGAGTGGGAACCTTCAATTATTTAGTTTAATCAGTCTGACAGCTGTCTGACTAGATGTATCTCGGTTTTGATTGACTGACATCGGGGTCATATGAGCAGCTGCTTCATTTGACGTTATGGAGGGCTAGCCGATGAATTTAGTCAATAAATTCGTGACGGATATGTGGCTGACGTAGAAAAAGTGACGTTCAGGTTACATCTTATCGAGACCAATCTAGTTGACCTAAGATAACTAGATTCTTGAATGTGACCAGTACCTACGCTTGATTATCTTGCAATTGATTTCCGGGACTTTTAAGAATACCGACGATTATCATAAAATAGAACGACTACGAAAAACACTCTCCCAACTCTCCCTTCTTTGGACTCTACAACTCTGCTTCACGAATCTATTTTTACGAACGCAATTAATAAAATCTATGCGTAGGACAGACAGTCTTGACAACACTGTCTGAGTGTCGTGCCAGCTGATTCACAGTAGGTTGCCTTAAAAAGTAAATGCTCGTAAATGGCGTAGCAAATTCCATCGAAGAAATCAGCGTTCCACCTGCATATATACGAAGGCGTTTCGGAAGCACTCCAACTCGTTACAACCATTTTCGGTTATAAAAAAAAAATCCATTCGTTCACACGAACCGTGGTGTGAGTCATGCATCTCCCTCTCAGCTACACTGGTCATCTGCTGTTTCTGGAATAATCAAGCACTGTCAGTTGTTGCAAACGACTCTTATGCAACTGCTTGCGTTACACCGATCGTCATTGTGACATTGTGTCATTCTCATTGTCGCCCGCATCTTAAATGGCAAGTCGTCGGTTCGTCCGATGCACTCATTGTGTATTCCATCGAAATACAAAATCTCATTTCACACAGTAGGTACATTCAGCAAGAGCACTTCAAATTGACCGAGATTAACGACAGATTGTCATGCACAGTCGGACATGATATTCCAGACGCATTTCTCATCTCATGTAGTGAAAAAAAAATGTATTCTGATTCCATACAGCCCACACAACTTGCAGGATGTTATTGTCAATCAATGATAGCAGTTTGTTAATCCATACAGTGTGGATAACTGAGGTTATAGTTTTTTTTCAACTATTTTTAGTGAATTGTATTTTTTTTTATCTTTCGAGCTGTGATGTGTCATGCAAGTGAATTTTCGACGAAAATTATTCTTAATTTGTTTCTGTAAATACAAATCGGTGCCAAGTTGTTTACAAAAAAAGAACAACAAAAATCACACAGAAGCAATAAGAATGACGGCGACGACGACGACGACGCCAGATACTTGGCGCAGCATCATCTTGATCTGTCTGAGTCTGAGTAGCTACGAGCTGTGGAAGTGTGCTCGGAGAGTTTTAATTATTTTTTTTTTTACAAAATGTTGTTACACTTGACTTTTGCATAAAAAAAGGAAAATATTTCAGTTTGCCTACCTATAATTTATATTTACCGTTCAGTTGTTGAGAAGAATCAGTCGTCGATTTTCGGAAAATTCTCTTATGGCGCAGCGAATTTCATTGGAAATTATTTTGATGAAAGCAAAATGGAATGACTTCGAGAAAGTAATATTTATTTTTGACATTGACACACATTTGGCTGTGTTTGCGCTTGAAATGCGTAAATAAGCTATTGCTCGGCGAACAAAGAGGATTTCTATTTAATTCGGCAGGCCGAAAAGTATTTTTTTTTTTTATAAAACTTGTAAAAAATACAAGCGTGCAGAGTTCTATTTCGCATTGAGGGAAGTTTCGGCAATATTTTCCTAAATGTGTCTGATGTTAGTCTGTCTGATGTAGATCTTCTCAGAGTTTTTTCAGATCAAGCAAGAACAACCTATAACCTATAAGCTGTCGCTGGTGCGTATTGGTTGAAGCCGATGTCCACGCCGGACTGTAGCGCGACCTAAGTAAGTAAGTAAATAAGACGAAGTGAATTTTTAGCAGCGCCAGAGGTGGAGGACATATCTGACAGCCCACTAAAAGATCTACTAGGATTCATAACCAAGCCCAGTATTATGAGTGTCCTCTAATTGAAGTAAATCACTTCTGGCCGCAGTGATATGGTGCTTTGCTTCCACTTCATCCAACAATCTAAATCTAAGGCCCGTTTGCTGATACTACTCACAGCGATTAAGTTCTACCTTAATACCTTATGGGTTTTTTTAATGTCATAAACTGTCGAAGAAGATTTTAAATGGAACCTAAATCGCTATGAGTCGTATCAACAAACGGGCCTATCTATATAATTCACACCCGCTTCACAAATTCACGCAACATGATTTTCCGTTTCGACTCTGTAGAATAACGTTCATTGCTGAGCCGCTTTTTGACCCCGAACCAAGAAAATTTGCTGGAATATTAGGCCCGTTTAGTACCACGTTCGTTGTAAGTCCGCTTTCTGATACCCAATCGAATGAACTTTGGGTGTCTTCGGAAACAAACTTTTCGTTATAGGACCCCAAACTACGCTTTATCAGATGTAAGTTCGTCGCTATCCCGCTTTCTGGCAGCCTGACATGATCCACGCTTCGCTATTAAGTTTCTTCGGGACCACTTCTGTCTTTCAAAACGTTCGGAGTCACTTCTGACAACGTCTTGTCATTGGTCCGCTTTTTTATGAACCTAGAATTTTAAGTTTAGCGATCCAGCAATTTTTGGGATGGCCCTAACTTATGGTCCAGAATCTTAAAAATATTGTACCTCTAGTTTAAAGTTGATGTTCCTTAGGAAGACCTTGGAATTATACCTCAGTCTTTTTTTATATTCCAAAGTCCAGTTGGCTAACACTGTAACCTAAAAGAACTCTTTTATCAATGGGGGGGAGTTTAATGTAAGAGACGAGTGACCTTCTTAACGAAGGCTAATAAGTCCTTAGTCCTTAGAGTTCATTACATCTGCTGGTGTGCGAGTCTCTCTGCGTCGTACTAATAACAAATTTTAGTCCCGAATTTAAGATTACGGAAGCTTACAATTGCAAAAATTCTATGGAAAATATAGCCACTATGAACTTCTGAAGTTTAAGGTCGAAACTAAAAATGTTTATTGATAAAGCGCTCTGTTAAAAATAGGTTTACCTCAGCTTTAGATAAAAAGCAAAACTCAAACTTTTGACTGACAAAAATTGTAGTGCTGGTGAAAATTCTGAAAACCGTCTAAGTTCGTCATGAGAAAGCTTCCCAATTTATGTGTTCGCACTCGTCATAAAACTTTAGTTCTCTTGTTCTTCGAAAAACGTACGTAAGAAACTTGGCCTAGAATTCCGAACAAAATTTTTACACCGACGCAAATCTTGGAAAATATCCACCCAATTTCAAGTCGAGACCCACACGTTTATCATAGAATTGAGGCTACTGTCGTATATAGCATTTATGGTAAGGACCACTATACGGCGAAAAACAAGTTTGGCCTCCAAGTGACTCTGGAAACACTCAAAACAATGTTCAATTTGAAAGTAGCTCATGTTCCAGATTTCACCGACACTATCTGCTATTAGGCAGCTTCTTCAGTCTAGTTTTGGAGCAGATAGGGATAGGTATTCAACTGTAAGACATAATCTGTAGTAGTTCCGTTGAGCTACTGTGGTTGATGTTGATGCATGACTTCATTCTATGTATCAACCGTTAAGGACAAAACGTCACTCTAGAAAGCAGCAATTTTGTGGTAGCTAACTAGTTCGTCCACCTTGAAATAAACTTCATAGGTGAGTTCTTTTGAAGATCAAAGAATAACCCTTAAAGAATGTTCGAAACTCATGAGAAACGTGTTGGGTACTCTTCTACTACTTACGCAAAAGGGGGTTATAGAGTATAAGACCGAATTTCGGTCTCAAAGACCACGTCAATGCCTGATCCGGACAACTAAAGACAATCTATCAGATAAGGAGGTTTAAAGCTACAATCTTTCGGGGCGATATGCTAGTCGGAAGCCCACGATAAGTAAATAAATATCGGCATTACCGATGACTTCCCTGAATATAATCATATGTCACGTTGAATGCTTGATAGCCGACCCATTTTGAGACAGTCTTCAAAGAACAAAATTTGAATTACCTACAATTCCCACCAACCAATATTTCTAATTCCCAATTGACCAACATACAGCGCAATAGTCCGCACAAGTTCATTGTTCAGGCGACTGGGTCAATCTCCGAATCTGCATTCAATGGCAATAATTCCATTCTCACAGTCCAGATTTGAAACAGACGAATAGCCCCATAAAAACATTGCTGCGCCATAAAAATGTGTAGTTTACCCATTCACAAAAGAAACGTTACACCGTGAGCTGAAAACAAGTTGTAACCACCTAACAACTGCGGCCGCCAACATCACCCAAAGCATGATCCATTAAATCAACAAAACACGTTTCGCCATATATAACTAAGCAGTAAACAAAACTGTTGAGAGCATTATGGGTACGTCTTGGCCGAAAAGACGTGCCAACTCTTCACAGCTGAATTAGTCATCACCGAAAGGTACTCTATACCCACCTGGCGACGCTATTCGAATGGCTATAGGCGGCTACCGCGCCACCATCACAATTCACAACCGATCAATCTAATTAATTATTCAATTCACACTTCGAATCGGATGTCACTGTCACCGATGGTATAACTTTCCTTATTCCGATTTCAATTCCAATCTAATACCAATCCGAATCCGTGTCGCATTAGTTACTTGTAGTGGTTATTTGAAATTGTATCTCGCCAGATACGTTGGAGCAATTTTAATTTGCATTCATGCGTTTGCGGTTTTGATCACCTCACCGATCACTATAAGCAGCAGCTGCCTGGTTGTTATTGTGGAATGGAGCGAAACGCTGCCAAGCGTAGGTTGCAGTGAAACGTTGTTGCAATGAAATGTTGTCAAAACCTCCTACACTCTTTAACAGAGCGAGGAAAAGCGATGGCAATTAACTAATCATTTTTACCTGTCATTTACGTAACGATTTGATTTTTGTTCTATCTTTGGTTGGGTAAACAAAAAGTTCGTTTGTCAAAAGTCGGGATGGAATCATCGCGGTATTTTCGGCCACTTGCTAAGTAATTGAAGGCAACAAACAATTTGGCAGCGGTAATCACATGGCAATTATGAGGAAAGGAGGAGAGTGATGTTTACAAAAAGGGATACTAGTGAATGGAAATGGTTTGCACGAACACGAGTGAAAAACCAGGGTGGATGTCTTGCTCGTTCATAGGAAGGAAAAGTCTTATCGAAGTGTAAACTTCTTTAGACCATAATAATAGGTTCATTCGCGTACGCGGTTTTAATCGAACGCAATCAATATAAATCAATCAATCGCACAAAGTCTGTATACGTTCTCGTCAAAAATGACAGAAAATGGGAAAATTAGGAAAATAACGAGTAACGAGCAGTTGAAGTTCTTGTCTCGAAAACAGCTCAGAGAATTTTAACCGGCAAGTTCTGATGATAAATATGTCAAATGCGCAAAGTTGACAAGAAATAATTTCAAAATCCGCCCTCAAGAAATAAATTGCGCACAAAAATAAAAAAAAAAAAAATATAAATAAAAAAAAAAAGTGAAAATAAAGAAAATTCAGCGGTAGTCGAATGTTCCACCAGAAAGTTTTATATGTTGCAAAAAGGTTAGTTATATGTTTATTTGTGACATGGATTAGATGTCAAAAATGTAGGTGGGTCAAAATAGCTCGACGTCTATCCAGATCCTAGTACTTTGGAGTATTACATTTCCAGCTCTCTGAGAGAGTTTCGTTTAATTTTTTGTGATTGACAGATTTTAAGTACTCGAAAAAGTACGCAAATAGACCTAATAAATGCTAGCAAGTAAACTCTGAACAGAATGTTGGCCATTTAATTTTACTTATAAATTAAAAATAAAAAAAAACTATTCCGTCGCTTCTTTTGACATGGGGAACGAATAGTTTCTGTTATATCAAAGGAAGAGCGTCGCAACTGTTTGTTTTCCTTTTGTCCAAACAAAACTAAAAGCAAACTGTTGACCAAAAAAAAAACTCTTCCATCGCTCTTCCTTTGACAAGAGGAACGACCATTTTCTGAAACGTCAGAGGAAGAGCGTCGAACAGGTTTTTTCTTCATATAAAACTTTCAACAAACTGTTGACGATTCAATCTTTTTATGATTTTTATTTGCAGAAAACTCTTCCGTCGCTCTTCCTTTGACAAGAGGAATAACCATTTTCTGAAATGTCAGAGGAAGCACGACGCAACTGTTCGTTTTATTTTATTTTCGAGCAAAACTAAAAACAAACTGTTGATCATTCCATTTTTGTATTACTTTTATTTGTAGAAAATTCTTCGCTCTTCTTTTGACAAGAGGAACGATCATTTTCTGAAACGTCAAAGGGAGAGCGTCGTACAGATTTTTTCTTCATACAAAACTTTCAACAAACTGTTGACAATTTCAATCTTTTTATGACTTTTATTTGTAGAAAAAACTGTTCCGTCGCTCTTCCTTTGACAAGAGGAACGACCATTTTCTGAAATGTCAAAGGAAGCGCGACGCACGGTTGCCAACACGGTACATTTGGGACAAAGTATTTGTCTTTCTCAATGTTTTTTTGCCCTTTGTCCTTCCCGACGATTTCTCAGCCCGAAAGTTCATTTAATTCAACAAATAACTAAATAATAATAATTAATTTAAAAAACTATCTATCTCGCTGACATTTGTGTGAACATTTTTTTTTTTTTTTTTAATTTACATTTTTATATTTATTTGCTTAGCCTAAAACACTCCGGGAAAGAATACCAATTTAATGACACCTCACTCTTCAAAATTTGTCAAGCCGTTTGGGCTACAGGGCGTCACGTAGGAACGTACATAGGATACGCGCGAAACACATAACCCTCCCTGTGTCCAGTCAGGTAATAATAAAAATTGGGTAATGTACACAAAAAACCTTGGTTATGGAAAACATATTTTTTAGGTAATTTTAAGGTAGTACGTTTTAAGGTGTACTAAAATACGATTTGGGTGAGCAATTTATAAAATTTTTAAAATTTGTTATTTCAGTTGGAAAACTAAATCTTTGTCCCAATGTTGATCTTCTCCGTCCCACTCTTTCGGTAGGTATATTTGTCCGATGCTATGTTTCAAGTTGGCAAGCCTGGCAGCGTCGTAACAGTTCTGACCATTCAATTGTTTAAAGACTTTTAGTTGAAAACGAAACTATTGCATCGCTCTTCCCTTGACATGGGATGAACATTTTCCGCGATTAAAAGTTTTTTTTTAAGTTTATTTCACTGAACAGACAACAAGACGCCCTCAAATGTATTTCCTAAAAATTCGACAAACGTCTTCAAATCAACAATTGGGCAATTTAATTATCATAACAACAGATTAAAGTTAAATGCCTACCTACTACCTCTCGCTCTCATACAAAAAAAGCCATCACGTATTTTTGGCAGGCAAACAAACTCAATTTATGTCATCGGTAAAACCGATACGTGCAACAGCAGCCTCGTTTGGCGAATTTCTTCGCCTCCTCGTAAAAACTATCAGTATATCTGCACATTACCAGCAAATGATATTTATCGGTCATTAATTCAATAAATTTATTGAATACTAAGTTCAGTTTAAGCACTCATTGTGAATACAAAAAACTCGCATGGAGAAGGAGCTATCGCATCGCTTCATTGTATTGTAGTGCGACAATTATTATACTAGACATTAGTGAACTCATTTTCTGCCGCTTTCCCTCTGGGGGGTTTATTATTTTTTAAAACTTTTTATATTTTATAGCCACTTCCGATAATTGTGAAACAAAACATGTTTACCGAGTTTGATTGCGAATACACGTAACGAAGTAACATTGCGGCTGTCATAGGTGGGTTGGCATCGCGTAATGTAATGCCTACATAAATGGACAGAATCGCGCCGCGCCACGATCGACGACATACGGCACAGTGTGTGGGCTGCATGCACAATGAGGTCTACAGATATATAGTAGATGGATGGATGTATTCATCAACAACCTACTCGATATCGTCATTGGTGAGGAACAAGTGTTTCGCTCGAAAGTATGACGTAGGTGCCTTGTATCAACTGTTCACCGAAAACCAGTATCTGGTGCGCATATTTGTGGTTTTAAAGGTTATCGACGGTGTTCGATTCGGTACTGTGATCGTAGTCGTGTCTCGTGTGCAGTGATCGAGAAGTTTCGGTGGATATTGGTTTTCGTTTGGATAAACAAAAAAATTGTGGAAACCTATGGTGAGATCTGTGGAATCGTAATGAATGACTTGGCGCCGTTTTATTGATATATGATTGACAATTAATTCAATTTGCATACGATTAAGATCATAATATAAGTATAGGTTAAGTATACAACCGGTGCGGCGGAGAGATGGGTTCGAAATGGGCAGCCCGCCGGTGTGGTGTGTGAGGGAATTCAATTCTGGCGAAGGAATGCTGAAACTGGAGTCAGATTTGAGCACGTTTTTCACTATAAAGTACTTAAAATTAGACATTATTTGATGAATTGGAGAATATTTCATCTTTATGAATATAAGGGACTATTTGACACGTCAGTTTTCTATAGTTGACTTTGACTGGCTTTAAAAGATAAAGTAATTGTAGCATTTTCCATCTCTGTACTCTTCCGTCATTTTTACCGTGGGGCTGACGTGTCATATATTCGCTGCGATGGTTAGGATAAGGACAAAGCCTGAACTCAAACTTGGTCATAAAATGTTGCTTATGAGCTATAAAGTTAGTTTATTAAAAAAAAAAAAAAAAACAGAAGCAAATGATCTTTAAATTTTCTAGAAAAATAATTTAGTCATTTTTCCGTTCGAAAAACTGTTTCTGATCAACTTCCCAGTCAATTCCACAAAAAAAATAAACAACAAATCATTCCACGGAAATATTTAATTTCTTTACTGTTCTACTGTTCCATCTGTCAGGATTTTTTTTTTCTGATGGAATCCATCAATGGTGGTTAGTTTTTTATAATTTTTTTCGTAGGAAAATGTTTTGGACAGATTTTTTGCTATGACCGCCTAAACGTCAAAACTCATTTTCATACTGTTCCAAATTTTTCGGTAACATTTTACATTTTTATGGCTATAACTGAATCCCTAGCAACTCATTGTGGGTCATTTCGGCTCTTCTTAGGTGTTTTAACTCATTTCAGCTCATTCCGAAGTCTGAACTTTGCTTGTCAAGGAAAAAATCCTCAACAAGTCGTCTTCTAACCTCAACGTATGTTTTATAGTAAGCTACGGGCTTTATTTTTGTAGGTTCAAAAAGCGCCTACAGTGCTTAATTGCGTGCCCCGTATCTATATTGTTTAACTAGGCATTCGCTTCCAGCTATCGTGGCAGAATTTGTGAAATATTTACGATATCTCCCATGCCCGGAACCTCGTAAGGTGACACTTGAACTCCCTGCGTGTTCTCATTTTCATCGATTTGCATTTTTTGCCATCCGACCTGGCTTGTCACTCTGCAACATTACCCGCAATAAACCTATAAAAATCGATATAAAAAATTCATTGTATGTATACATTCCTAACCACATTGTCAGTCCAATAAATTGGCTTATAGGTTCCTACCTATAACAAGCTTATAAATAAATTAAACCACAGCTAACCCAGTCGGCCAATCAATTTTTCATAAATCAAAACTCATGCACTATACCTACACCGGTGCTGAGCGGCCTGGTGAAGTGGCACGTGTTCCTTTGTTCTGCAAATGCACCCACCCAATCGACTCAATGCATATTTTATCAGAATGCAACAACAAGCCAACTGACCCTATTCAGGCAAGTGGGGTATCTGTATGTTTCCCACGTTAAAATCAATAGTAGGACTCAAATGGCCAACCATTTTTACGCAGTCTCTAACTTTAACCCCAATATCGAACGCGGCCATTCACCCTCAGTGCGCGGTGAGTATTATAAACCATCGCCAAAATACGAGGACTCCCCTTTTGCCAGTTTTTTCCTCTATGCAAAATATCCTTGCCGCAAACAAGAAAACGATTACGCAACCATAAGGCCTGCAACTGGAAGTAATTTATCATTTCTGATACCCTTCTCTGGGTCAGCATATAGTTGCTCAGAACTAAGACAAATTTTATGCTGAACGCCGAGAGAATGACCCGTTAAAAGAAGGAGAAGGGATAAGGGTATATGTAAAGAAGTTCAGATTGGTTTACCCGGAAAACTATGCGAAATATGTGAGCGAGGAACTATTCCACACGCACATCGGCACATCTATGCTCGTTCAGTTCCGCATTAGGGGTTGATTGGGGAACTTATTTTTATTTATATGGTTTTTCCTTTTTTGTTGCTGTTTTATCTTGTGTTGACTTCTTTCAAATGCTTACTCATTGATTTGGAATGCGCTTGAGTGTGAATGTGATGTGATGTTGTATTGAAAAGAAAAGAGAGATTACACATTACAGTGGCGTTCAAAAGGAGTGCGTCGCAATTAATTGCTGCGCAAGAGCTTTGTTTTTGTTTTTAGAATTTGTTTACTGAAATTGTTGTATAATGCCTGTTTTTGCTGCAGGGTAGAATTATATTGAATGATTTGTCTTTTTCTAACTTACTCTATTTTTGGCCTGTTTAAAGAAAATGTGCACCATATTTAAGGAACTGTCACTGAGGAATCTTTTTTCTCCTCTCTCAATGCTACCGATTGCTGAAGCGAGGTAGCAATGTAGGTGACCCTAATGGCGTAACGATGCGGCAGGCCTTAAGTACCAATTATGTAAAACCCTTTAAAAGAACAATCGGTCGGGCGAAACTTATTACGGGGATTTATTAATACATAAAAGTTATAACCAGCGCGTTCTATTCATTTTTAATCTCTCTAAATAAGCAGTTATTATTATACGGACGTTTAGCGCTCACATTTTTCTCTCTTCTCTACCTCCACGATTCGGTTACGGCTACCTCTTACGTTAGGTTAAGCAAGGCAGCTGACAGAACAAGAAGAAATAACTATACAGGTTATAACTGAAGTTCGGGGTGAACCAAGGCCTCAATTTAAAAGCCTCTCCAGTTAGTCCCCTCCTTAATAAACTGTGCCCTTTAAGTCGCTGAACTATGAAGAAAAAGGAATTGGAGCTCTTAATTTCAAAGCTAGAATCCAAGGTTCTGCGAACCGAAGCGTTGATGTTCGTTCGTTCTAAATACCCTAGCCATCTTAACCGCCAAATAGGTCGTTACCACTGTACAGCATCAACGCAAGGAGGTCCATATAAGAGGAGGAGAGATCTGTTCTCGAAGCGTTCAAGGATAAATCCATCTACTTTTGAAAGAGGCCAAAATTCAAATCCGTAAAAGTCTCTGCAAAGTCATCTCCCATTCCTCCAAAGAGGCCAAGATTCAAATCCATAGAGATCTCTGCGAAGTCTGGTAGACGGCCTTAAGCCAAACCATATAAACTAGGAATGCAAAATTGTTAACGCTCTCTTTGTTATGAAATAGTTAATCAAACTAACTAAACTAGCTAACCCTCTGCGAAGTCACCTCTCACTCCTCTAAAATATTCGGCGGATAAACTCTCAACTGTCCAGCAGTCACGTTTTTCTTTATCTCATTTGCCTTGATCGTTCCTCCGTTCAGCGGGATCATGGTATCTTTTTTTAGAATCTGGGAAAATAGCTTCTCGATATTCTCAGTACCACCAGGGCGACAGGCGATTCTACGACAAGGTTTTCTTTATTATCTCTACGGAATTTATTGTCCTGGCATCTTTGAAGTTACGTTCATAAGTTTCTGGGAATCATCTTTCCATTTATTCGCCTCCTATTTAAGCGTGTTTTTCTAATCGACGTTGTTCGTCAAGTTAAAGGCTTCATGGTGGTGGACAGATCTCCTATATGAAACTTTAGCAATTGATGAAGGCGCAGGGAAAATATGTGGGAAAAATTAAATTATAAATAAACGTGTAGAAAATATAAATAAATTGAACACCCACTGAACATCAAAGCGTTGCGAACTAAAAACTCGTTAAGACCTTAGCCACTTTCAAAATAGTTCTCACCCTAATGTACTGCTCTAATAACCTGTCCCACACCGCCGTATATTACTGCTGACAAAGTAGTTCCGATCGTGAAAGTTCGTCCGCCATAAATAGGTCCTTAAAGCTCATAAATATTCATCCCGAAACTAATTGATCTCACTGCCACAGCCGATCGCCAAAAAAATACATACCCACGTCGGTAACTTTCAATAACCCTTATACGGTGTCAAAAGTATCTCCAGCATATAACATCTGCCCAATTCGATCGATACTATAACGAAGCCTTTCCACAAAAGTATCAAAAAAATAAAAATAAAAATTTAAACCAAAAATGTTCATTTTCGCATTTTCTCTCCAATTCATTTCTTTCGAGATCCATCTAGATGGATACCTACATCGATGCTGTGCCGAAACATCTGAGAAAATATGTATATACCTATCTAACGTCTATAAATACAGATTAAATAAAGAAAACTACACTCAGATACAAATACCATAGTATGAAGCGAAAAGAGAAAAGCAGTCGAAGTCACACCGAAACAACCGAAAATCACAAAATCAACCTTAACGTGTAAATAATGATTCCCACGTCTAAATCTATTTATAAATCTGATGTGTGTCAGACTCAGAGTACCTATACCGTCGTCGACTATTAGCAACAATACTGAACGCTGAACGCTGAACGCTAAACACCACACAGTGTACGCAAACGAAAACGGCCGAGCCGACTACGTCTTCGTTTGACGATATTATCTCAATGAGTGTACAAAAGTGCGAGGCGATTCTCTTTCCATACGACCACCATCGCAGAGCAAACTTTAAACCACCACTGTAGTAAAAATACTCCATCTATACGGTGTTAGAACAGGGTTACCAGATTCCGCACTTTGTCGTACTTTGGGGTATCTTTTTTCTTTAAAAAAAAACGATAGAAATGAAGAAAAAGTTAGCATCCATCACAACCTTAGGCTACATATCGTTTTACAAATTTTGTGTTAATTTCGGTCGATTTATTCCTTTACAAAACTTAAAAAAAGAAATATTTCCAAATAAACAGGCACTATTTAGACTTGGCAGCACTCTTGCAGTGAAGTGACATCGAATAGTCGTTCGACTTGCATGCACATCAATTCATTTTGCAGATCTTTTGATTTGACATAAGTCACAATAGCCAATTGCAGAAAATAGACGTCAAATAAAAATCGCGGCTCACATAATGGGGCCAACCCATAGAATCCGTCGCGTCCGTTGCGGCAACGTTTTCAACTGACAGGTTGATAGAATAGACAGTAGCTTTAGGAAGTTGACCCACAAGCGGCGCACGTGCCGGCTGCGATGGGTAAAGTAGGTTTACTTTCTACTTTTCTGTCCGTCGCACCCGTTGACAGTTGGCACAGCGTGAGAGGAAGAGGACACCTTTTCATTTGTGGAAATATTGAGACTATCAGAGAAACTGTCATCGGCTGTCACCAGTGCTCTTATATCGTGGGATTTCTTTTTTATTTCTTGGAATTTCGATGTTGGAAAAGCCTTCGTCAATATTGACTATGAGCTGGGCTGTTAAGGGACATTGGTGGAAATATTGAGAGCATGAGAGAAACTGTCATCGGCTGTCACCAGTGCTTTTATATCTTGGGATTTCTTTTTTATTTCTGGGAATTTCGATGTCAGAAAAGCTTTCGTCAGTATTGACTATGGGCTGGGCTCTTAAGTGAGACGGGTAAGTGGGTAAAATATCAAATTGCCCACGACTTTTTTGGCTTCTTTCTGGGCAAGGATTTTGGGCCACATTTTTTAGGGTTTGTGCGCTTAAAGCAAACCAAATTATGGCAACCCTGTATTAGACAGTATTTAAACTGCAGAACTAACCCACTACATCATCATACATACGACACGCTACGGGCTACGCTCTCGATTCATTTTCATGTGTTATTTCATTTTCCTTCCACCGATTTCAATTCGCATATGGAAGCAACAACACACCGATAAAGTAAGAAAAGACGACGAGACGAATACTACGAAAAAAAAGTTGATTTAACGTCGGCCAGTGATCGGAACACAGTTTTAGTTCAACTCTTGAAGCGATATATTGTTAATGAGTCGAACGGGACTACGCCGTGTGGATAAATTTATTTAAACAAGAAAAATATATATATACACATAGATATTTCCAGCACCTAAGATAGGGGTGACGTACTCCCGCGATAAAACACAAAATCAAAAAGAAAAAAAACGCAACACAAATTGCACTACCCCCTATATTTATTTATTTATTTTTTTAAGTTATTGATTTTACTGTGTTTAGTGTTTTGTTCGGCTAAGTAAAATTCAAAGTGCAATATACGGTGTATCTTCGAGGTGTTATACAATATCTGGTGTGCAGTTTTGGTTCCTTCTCATTTTTGGTAAAATAGTGACACAAATTGGAAAATCGAAAAATTCCTATTTGGAATCAATATCCCCTGAGATTGTGGGTGTTTTTTTTTCTGTGAGTCAGGGAGAGATATTTCTATTTATAACTGAAAAAAAAAAATTAATAAATATAACAAGTGGGAAAAAAATAAATTCAAATATTTTATGCAGCAAAAATCTGTGATATCCCAGTGTTTGTAACTTTGAACGACAACGACAACGGCAGTTGGATAGGCGGTCGTAAAATGCCAAATTCGAATGCAACAACAACAACAAACTCGGCACAGGGTGTACCAAATTCAAACGGCATGAGCAGCAACCCACAGCAGATGCCGACAAATCATCAGTTTGCATCAGCAACAGCTGGTATGGATATGCCCCAGGGACATCATAATCCACAGCAGGGATACGGATCGCCAAGTGGCGGTGGCGGTAGGCAGCAGCAGTTTAGCTCGCCACACTTTCAGGTAAGAAAATCTGACATTTATCACAGATTTCGGAGGAGTCAGTACAGTAAAGTACGTAAAGACGTCATAATTGCGTTCGAAAATGTTCGTTGACTCACGCATCTTCACCTTCACCCGCTTCGTCCTTCGTATCGTTTTGAGTGTGGTCTTCTAGAATGTTTTCCTCGTTTTCCCATTTCCCAATCGAATTTTCCAATTGTTTCGGTGCACTGGCTCTCAAACTGTACGCTCTCCGAGAGATGACTAACACAGTGTTCAAACAAAAGTGGTAGAAGTGGTAGTGGCTGAAATTAGATTAGTGTTAGAAAGGGGTAGAGAGTGTTGGTGAGTGTAGGGTAAATGGGCACAGTCTCTTCGAATGGAGAGGTTACTTTTTGCGAGGGCTTCTGATTGTTTTTTTCTTTTTTACAGAGCAACTGAAACTCATCTGACCTCGAAGAACAACAAAACAATTAATGTGGAGGTATTGTTGTATGGGTTTTTTTTTCGTGTTTTCGAGCAATGCAATTCAGCTAATTGCCTTTTGCAGAGATTCGTGTGATGGATACTTCCTTTTTTATCGACACATGTTCGTTACGTATAGACCTATTATTGGGAAGGTGATTCATGTCGGTTATTTATTTACATTGCAGATTATACAGACGTTTAAAAGGTTAATAATAGGATTTGATGTTTACTGTGAGATTTAGTGGGAGGTAAGTGGGCAGCGACAGTATTTGCTGAAAAAATCATTTTTAAATTATGAGAGGCCTGTAACTTTTAGGAAAAGTTATCAGAAAAAAGAAACTCTTCTCAATATAGTATTTTGGGAATTCGGAGAAGTTTTAGCGAATCAATTTCGTGTATACATGGTATTGATTGACAGGGGAAAGTTTGAGGGAACTCTCTGTGACATTATACAAGGAGGACTAAGAGCAGCCCAAGAATGGTGCCATACAACTGGACTGAACATAAATTAGGAAAAAACTATTATAGGTAGTACCATTCACAAGGAAAAGAAAACTACAGGGACTGAAAGCAATTCGACTATCATATACCCAGAGATGATGACATCAGGAAGTCAATTTTGAAAAGAATTTCATAACGAAACTCAGCAGTAAGAACAACTGAAGCATGGAGCAATGAATCCACAATTTACGGACTGAGCCACCACACTGTTAAACGGTATACAGGTGGATAGAGAACGGACGAAGGAGCTGGTGCAGGAGTATTTGGGCCAGGAACTAAATCCATGGGCAAATGCACCAGCATCTTCCAATCGGAAATATGCGCTATAGATTGTTGCGTTCGAATCATTCTCAAGAAAAACTACAGGAACTGTAATAAAGCTGCCATCAAGGCACTTGACGCCTATATCATAAAGTCTAAGCTTGTATGGGAATGCCTGCACAGGCTTAACGAATTAGGCAAGAACAACAGAGTGACCATCTGCTGGATACCTGATCATGCACGCATCATGGGCAATGAAGTTGCCGATTCTCTGGCAAGACAGGGCGCAGCGGAGCCAGAACCGTTCTGCAGCATAGGGGAACACACTCTACGAGAAGAGTTCAGAAAAAGGAAAAAAGAAGCACAATCTATAAAAACATCCAAGGCCTGAGGGAACTATAATCTAAAAAGATTCAAAGCATGTATCGGTCTAAGCAAAAATAACCTAGGAATCCTAACAAGTCTCCTAACGGGACACTGCAGACTTAGGGAAAACCTGAGGAAAATAGAGTGCAGAAACCACAGACCACATTATGGAATCCTGTGGAGCACTGATCCATAAGAGGATTAAAAATCAGGGGCAAGTACCAATTACTAGAAAAGGATATACAAACTATGGACCCACTTCTCATTCTCAGATTCATACAGGAAATTGGACTGAAGTGCTCTAAGGTCGATATTCTTTCCAAGGCTGAGACAGAGAAAAGACCCTCAAACACGGTTCTTAATGGAACTGTCATACTATGGGTCTCTGAAAAAGGGCATGATACTTTTCAAGGTATAAGCAGGGGGCACAATAGACCACAAGGTCGCAGTGCACTAGACCCTCTCTATTATTATTATTAATTTCGTGTACTTAAACCCATAAAACCGCTAACCCCTTATTGACCACAGCTAGATATTGGGTTTCGGATGGGTCACTGAGTAGGAATACTGTGCTTACTTACATTTAAAAGCCTAAATAAGCAGGTCCATAGGGAACCCTAGAGCTACCTCCTGGCAACCATAAGTTTGAGCTAGTACAATGGGGAAAATAAAAAATCCTCCCGACGTAATTTGCCTTTTCCAGAGATTGAACTTATGACCATTTGCTCAATACTGCTGTACACTAACCACTGAGATACTGCCGTTTTTGCACTCAATGTTCGTTATATAAGTTCCAGTAGATTGAGGTGTAGATCTATAGACTACATACATACACACCTAGTTCGTAGAAAGATTTTTAAAAAGTCTTAGTAGGGACGTTTATAAAAGCCCTTTGCCTGTCAAAAATACGAAGGTGACCTTATTGACACCGAGCCGGAAACCAGGTTTTGACGAAAATACTCGAAAACTTCATCGAAAACAGTGGTTTTTCCATGAAAACGACTTCCAATCGTTGCGTTGTTGACACAAAGACACCTTTTGCAATATTTAGCAAATTCAGCAGAAGAGCTGACCGAACAAATGTCACAATTTAAAATCATTTTCTACACTTAATTCATGGGCTAGTATTATTTTTAAGTGCTCGGAACTAATTTTATTTATTAAATAATGCGATCGAAATTTATAGCCAAAATAGTTAACACAGAAGTTTCGTGAATAGTGTCTCACAGCTGATTGAAACGTCAAATGAAAAGTAGTTGGTGTTCGGTGTGAATGTATCGACGAGTTTTCGACGAAAACACGGTTTCCGCTGCGGTGTGAATAGGCCATTAGCCGAATACTTCCCCCAGACTATCTCCGTTGAACTGCTCTTTAGTAAGAAAAGCGACGTATGTCAATTAATTTTATGGCATTTAGGTCCATAAAAATACCAACACACGACAGAGAAATGATAAATGCGCAAGAAACTTGCGTGTTCCTCGGCACTTAAAGACGTCTAACTAAATTGATTTGAAGTTTAGCTAAATGTTTTCGTTCTCTTGGCGATTGTTGCCCTATTTTGCTGTGTCAATTCATTTTAAATTCCAATCGATACTTCGATAGTGGAGTGCTATTTTTAGTTGTCAACTTTATTTTAAATCAGTCTTCAGTCAAGTTCATATTAGCACATTACCACTTTGATTGTGTAACCTCAAACTTAAAAAAAACTGAATGCACTCCCCTACTTCACACATTTCTAAGATCAGACAAAGATACCACTACCGCCTATTAAAATATGCAAACCCCTATAAAAACCGCCCGAGCAATTGAACATTTTCTAGAAACTTTGATCAAAAGCAAAACAATTACGCTTTTATAATCCCAAAGAAAGACACTTTATCAAATCACCGTATACATAGGTATACGTTGCTTTATTTGAGGTTATGGCTGTTGCCTTCTTAAATGAATTTATTTCATTTCATTTAGACTTTGATAACAAGCTGAAATATGATCAGCTACGGTGTAGATAAGTCTTTTGTATATTTTTATCTATGAACTCAGTGTAAAGAAACAGCTCTTTGGATAGGCTTTTTTGATTAATTTTAAAATTGTCGAAACCTGTCATCGATTGTATTGCTTATAATGTCTGACCCTTTGTCTAAAGTGTTACAATCCACCATGCAATCGAATTTTAAATCAATATATGAAAGATCTATGGACTTTTAGCAAGAGACTAGGGCGTTATACCTTTTTCTGAACAAACGTGTTCGATTTGTTATGTACTATGGTATTGAATTTGCAATCTAAATTCGTTATTATCCAGGGATTTCAGTAAATGATTTATGGACAATAACACAGATTGACCTTTGGAATAGTAACTTAATGTATATGAATAATTTGGCAACGTTCGTGGTTATAGGAAGAAAATTCATTATGGGTATATCTGAAGATCTGAACACTTTCATTCTTCTGAACAGCCCAATTCAATGATGTCACAGTTGTTCGTAATTATTTGGACGTCCGACCTGGTAATTCAATTAGCACAACCAACCAACAAACTGAACAAATAGATTTATGATAATTGTTCGAAGAAATGTATCTTCATCGATGACGACGTAACAATGATCAGAAATAATTACATGAATCTATACAAATTTAACATTGACAGTCATTGATTTTCGAACATAATTAGCCCTGTTCCTATATTGATTTTATGCATTTATGAATTGAAACTTGCTATTTACTCTGCCACAAAACCGTTATATTTAATTAATCTAACATCTAATTTTAAAAACAAAAAACTGGGCCTTTATTGATTAAAATAGCGAAATTTACATATACATCAATTTTCCCGCGAATTATGTTTATTCCCGCAAACTGTCACAAGAGAGTTTTCATGTGAATGATATGTCAGGAACTACGAATATTCGCTTTTTGGCAATTCGCTCTCAAATGAATAATCCTTAAGTTGGCGAGACTTTAAAAGATCGAATACAAAATTCATTTCCACTATTCGATCCACATTCAGCAGTGAATTCATCACTTCGTTACCAAAGCCATTTACGTCGCTAATGTCGCTAATGAAGTAAATCTTTAAACCAAATGAAAAAAAAAAACTATTTGCTGTCACTTACATTTTTGTACATTGCAATTAACTCGTTTGTTTCCAATATAAACCAATTCGATTGAGCAGAGTATGCACTCTTATTGTTAACAGCCTATTCACACCGCACCGAAAACTCGTCGTTACGAACACCAACTAAAATTTTCGTTTGAAGTTTCCATCAGCTGTGAGACACTAGTCGTGAAACTTCTGTGTAAACTATTTTGGTTAAAAATTTCGAACTAACTTACTAACAAATAAAATGAACTGAGAGGATTTAAAAATAATATTAACCCATCAATTAAGTGTGAAAAATGATTTTAAGTTGTGAATTGTGCCATTTGTTCATTCAGCTCTTCTGCTGAATTTGTTGAATATTGCAAAAGGTGTGTTCGTTTCAACAACCATACGATAGGAAGTCGTTTCGTAGTGTTTTCGTGGAAAACGACTTTAAACTACTCGTTTTGAAATATGTACCTATGGCAAATCTTCTGTTTTCGATGTAGTTTTCGTGTGTTTTTTTTTTCGCGGAAATCCGGTTTTCGCCTTGGTGTGAATAGGGATATATGATTCCATTCTTTTCTTACTTTGACTTCGGCAGCAAACAAAAAAACTGCAGCCGATAAAGAAAACGATACCAAACTAGGTACTCGTTCGAACAATTTATTTGCAGGGATGTCCGAAAGTGAATTTGAGGTAGTCAATGTTGCTGAATTGAACATATTACTTCATTCTAATGTCGATTTCAGTTTTTTCGATGAAATGAGTTTTTTTTGTTGCTTTTTTCTTGATATGTGATTGCCAGCTGTTTGTGTATATACCACGGACTCGGCGTCTATAAAAATGTAAATAATAGCAAATTTCAAAATTTAACAAATGTCAAAAGTTTTTGTGTTAGTGAGAAATCAGTTAAGAAATCGATTTTCAAAAAAGTGCTCTGAATCCGAAAAAAGTGCGTTTTCTTGTCCAATGCAAAATACATTAGTTAGACCGTGGCCCTAAAAATGTGACTTTACCCACCCAAGCAGGCGATTCGCTTAAAAAGTTAAAATTGTATTCTCTCCAAACAACCATTCATAAAACTGAAAATCGACAAAAATTTCTCAACATAAATTGTCAGGGTCAACCCCAACTAGCGAGAATCGTTGTTACTCCTCGCTTCCCTACTTAGCGATTCGCATTTCATTCGCTTCTAGTTCGCTGGAAGATAATCTCGCTCGGTTTTCGTTCCCTGGAAGATAATCTCGTTCGCTGGCGAGTTCATCTAAGAATCTTAGACGATACATGTATCATTGTGAAAGGGTCGACGTCGGTAATGCGAACGTTGAGAGAAGAATCGGGAATTGACCAAAATCAACGAGAAAGAACAAATTGTGAAAATCTAGAGAAGTTTATGCAAATTTGCGGAATCGGTTCTAACTAATCTAATACTAATCACAATATGCAATGCAGCTGTATATTTTAACTGTGGAATTTTAAATATTTATCCCTAAAGTTTACTCTCACATTTTGTATTAGTCACCGTGATCTTTCTGCATTTTTTTTTTCTCCTGTCAAATATGACAGTCAGAATAAGATGGCGTATTCACTGTCATCACTGAGCGTTCATTCGGCCTTAAAAATAACTTTCCCAATAAAATAATAATGGAAGTTGGATGAATGGATGATGGATCTGTTCTCTGGAAATTCTTTTGTCTCATAGATCAGTTGCATGGGTATAAAATAAAAATTAATGCAACTCAAGCGAATGTCACAAAGAGTGATTTCCTGGGATTTCATATTTAAATGCATTATTTAATTAAATAAATAGTTAGTTGTAAAAATAAAAAATAAATACAATCCAAGCAATTTCCAACTGAGTTAAGATCCCTTAAATTTTAAGTAAACGTCAAAGAAAAGTGACAGAGTAAACTTCAACATACCTACACATAAATAATTATCATGGAGAATGCGTACTTTTTAACGTCCATAGTTAAAATTTAATGGTAGAGTTCTGTACAGACATTTATCTTCATTTATATTGATTTAATTACATTTTAAGTGAACATTCCAAGCAGTTAATTTGACCGTAAAATGTAGGTAGGTCGATGTATTTTGCAAACTACTCCCACGTAAATAACATGACTTTTCCATATTTTTTTCTTTGCACTTAACTAACACCCGTGTCAGTTACAATATATTTTTAATGCAGCAATTACTGTATAATTTATTGCATAACAAATAATCGAAATGCCAACACCAACAACACGTATAAAAGCAAAGAACTTGTTTGTGACAAAATACCCGCATAAGAAAATAAAACAAATATCTACTATATTTTCATAGTAGTTGTTAAAGTCGATTAGATACACGTTTTCCCCTATCACAACAGCATAAGTGCTTTCTTATCAAAAGACTACGTAAACAAAGCCAAAAAAGGCAAAGAAACCAAAATTTTGATTTCCAAAGAATTGCGCTAAGCTTACAGAAAACATTTGCGAATGTTAATTTGCAAAATTTGAGACAAACTTTTACATAAGCATTCCTGATTAGCAACTTTAGAATATGTACATAAATCTTAGTCGATTGATTTAGAGGCAAAGACAAAGATATCGAATTTGAATTGTTTCGTCAATGTTAGCGGAGAAAACTTGACTAATTTTGGCAGAATCAGAAATTTAAATAACAACAATTAAGCTGTCATGGGGAAAAAGTTGAGAAAGTGTTTCACTTTTCCCTTGGGGAATTGTCTTTCTTAAATATAATAAAGCATTGGAATTTTGACAGAAACTGTTGACGAAATACTCCCAAAACTAGATTTATCAAAAGCGATTCTTAGGAAACGAATTCTCTGCAAATGTGAATTTATTCTGTCAGTCAAAAAACTGACGTTTCTCGTTAATGATTTAGAAAACGGGTCGGGGATGCAGTTTTGAGGTGCATTTTCTGACCCCATTTTTAGATGGAACTAGCTCACTATTTTGATTTTGATTTTGAATTTGACAAGTCAATATTTCTTTTAGCCTCAGCGCTGACCTATTCAAGTTGCAATTTTCTTTTAATAATAAGCACGTTCAGCTATTACCCAATTCGCTGTAGGTACCTACGAATCAAATGATCTGTCAGTTGAAATGCCTCCTCCCAGCACAGGCACACAGGGCGAACTTCCTTCCGATTGATATGGTTATTCAGTTCATCGAACGTGTGCTGTGTGTCTATTTGTTCTTGGTTTTGAAAAACCCAAGTAAATATTATCAAACACATTTTTAGATGCAAGCAACGACACCTACACGCGAGTGACTCGTATTCTAATGAGTAGAAAAACTCATTTGATTGCAATGTGTATATTTGTGTGGGTGTGTTAAACAGTGGCGTTGGTCTATAATTAGTTTTTCTTATTTTTATTTCTTTTCCGAGAAATTTTTGATCACGTTCCAATTCCAATGAATGAGAAAACATTTGGGGTTATATGAATATCCACTCTTAGACAGTTTAGCTATGGCCAATTGAAAAGATATTTGCCAACAACGATGATAGCTTTGAATTTGCATTTTTGAATAATTTTCTTAGATCTGTATTGTGATGATACGGCACCTAATCAATTAGGATTTGTTTTTGTGCGGCGTTAAGGAAGTTGTAATTTTATTTTTAGAATGGTCCTGTCGCCAAGCTTCACTTAGATTGGGCGCAAACATATTCAATTTGGTGGGCATTTTTATTAAAGCATGGACTGTCTGGCGCACTAAATTATTTTCAATAATCTTGGTTCCAACTTTTTGAGACTATAGTACATCAGGTTCCAAAGTAGTAGGTAGACCTTAGACGTACCCTTGAAGTACGCCATCTGTTTGTTTGTACGTATAGAATGCCTTTGTTTAAAGGTCCAACAAAGCGCAATTTAGACGCCACATTTCCAACTAGTTTCTTAAGCAGTTATGCCATGTGTCTTAGGTCTACCCGCAAAGTGAAATTGAGCACAACGTAGCTGTCAGCTGTCAAATTGGTTATGACTGGAAAAAAGTGTTGCCAACTTGAAAAACAAACCTCTAACAAATTACCTTTTATACATTTTTGTTCTATTGCCCATGTCGTGCAAGAGTTGCCTATTTCTAAGCCAATCTATTACTAACTTTCATAAATATTGCGGCAGTCTTTTTTCGGTGAGTTGAGGAAATGTTTTAGTCAGTCAAAAAGTAGCTTAAAGCCATTTTCCGTAAGAACGCATACCACATTTGTCTCATTGCCTCTAATAAGGACGACTATACATAGTTGCAGCCCACAGTTAGCTATCTAAAGTTGAACCCGTATAGTAGCACAAATGCAAAGCCAGTTTTAACCTTCACACTAAATACAGGGTGTCCGCCGGGAAGGTATACTACTTTGTTTTACCGCCATTTTGGTAAACATTAGTATTGACAGTTCATATGTGGCAGTCGTGAAGTAGTCACGTGGCAAATTTATTGTGGAAAAATATTCGATAAACCAACGTGTTTTAATCGTTAAAACATTTTATCAAAATCAATCATCGATTACTGTGACGATGAGAAAGTTACGTGAAATTTTTGGGAGAAACAACGTGCCAACAAAACGTACTATTTATCGTGTAGTGAATGATTTCGAAGAAAGAGCATCTGTAGGTGAGTCATCAGTCACCTTTGCATCCATTAAAAGTTACAGTCTGGTTTGCAATTTCGTCAGGAGGAATCATTTGACCTTACTTCTTTGAAAATGAAAACAGCGTAACGGTTACTGTGAATAGGGAGCGATATCGTGATATGATTGAAAACTTTTTAACGCCACAACTTCATGCCTTGGGCTTGATTAACATGTGGTTTCAACAAGACGGTGCCACATCGCATACAGCCAGGATTACAATGGAATTACTGCGAGACCTCTTTCCACAACTAGTTTTTTCAAGAAATGGTGATGTTAATTGGCCTCCACGGTCGCCTGATTTGACTGCCGGACCGGACTTCCTTTTGTGGTGATATCTGAAAAGCAAGGTTTATGCAAACAAACCAGAAATGCTTGAGCAACTCAAACAAAATATTCCTGATGAAGTTAATGAAATACCGCGTGAAATGTGTGAGAATGTAATGAAAAATGTGCTCAAAAGGGCTCGCATCTGTGAGACTAACTTGTGTTTTATTCAAAATCAACATCGGCCCTTAAAACTTAACCACCCTTTACTTGTAGTATACATCGGTGTCTGGGTTGACCTTAGGGTGTTCAAGTCTGGTTGTTGATATTCAGCGTACGCCTATAAAACTTAAAAAATCTTGCAAATATCACGATGGAGTTACACGGACTTTTCTTACTCGGTAGTCACTCATTGGACGCAAATCGGCAAGTCATTTCCAACTAGAAATAGTGACGTACATCATCAGAAGAAGTTTCAGAAGTTTTTAGAGTTTCAAATCCAAATGCTTTGACTATGTAAATAAATAAAAATAAATAGTTGGCGCATCAGGTCCGTAGGTACCCTAGGCCTAGCTGCTCACAACCATTCATTTTGTGTGAGTTTTTTATTTTTGGAACGAATGGAAGGGATCTACAATTGTATGCCGATTCCAAAAAGTAAATTTGAGAAGCACTTTTAAGACAGTTATACTGTCGGATGTTTGTCAGACGTTCGCGAGAGGTGGCACAGTAAAAAAAAGGCCCTAAATTGGAATAGTCTTAATAATATAAGCTTAATAGTCTTACATACTTTTTTTTTGCATTTTAAATTCATTTTTGTTACTTCTTTCTTTAACTTACATACTAGACAAAAACGATTAAATCTAATTTAAGACTAACATTTATCTTATTCTAGCTTACTGGCTCCTAGCGAGCACTCTAAACTTAACAATATCATTAAAATCATTGCCTTTCGGCCTTAAATCTATCCATATTAAAATAGTTTAACACGGCGCAGGGACATAAGTCCCCGAGACATAAGTACCGAATTGATTTTTCGGGACTTCTTTCCCACTTTAATGGGAACTGAATTCGGAACTTTTGTCCCATTAAAGTGGGATATAAGTCCCGAAAAATGAATTCGGGACTTATGTCCCTGCGCCGCCACTTACCACTAAGCCACTGCGCCCACCGTATCCATTCTTAAAAATGAAAAAAATAATGTTAACTAGACACATTTTGAATCTTCTTTCAAATATTTTATAGGTCACAATGGCTGATTTTATATGGAAAATTCAGCCATTGCGGGTTTGTAAAATCCACCCCGGACATTAAATACCATTCTTAGTCTCGCTCAGCGCTTCCTCAACTATTACAGTCTAAAACCCACCCCTGTCCCCTAATGAAAATTCATTTTCCTAAAATATCAGCTTTCTTAAACAAAAAATACAAAGAAATCGACTTCTCACCCTCATAAACGCTGCACTTTTATAAACAAACATCTCCCAACTTAAAATAAATTCCTGTGATCCATATTTACGCCAAGATCCTGCAGACAGCACCCAGTTCGTGCCAATTCTACTGAGGAAAAAAATACGCAATTTCAAATAAGCCGAACAATGCACACACATCCGCCATACGGGAAAAGTCGGGTTTTTCCAAAAATGCGAGAGAAATACTAATTATCTCGTGCGAAAGACAAAGAATTTCCAAATTTATTACAAACATACGCTCCTTATAGCATTTTTCACACACAAAGGCAAAGGCTGTATTGCGTAGGCAACTGAAAATGAAAATATGCCGCACATAAAAAATAAAACACATATTCCACACAGCGACGCGGACGGCATGTGTGCCACTCTCAAATCTCAAATCGCAAATCTCAAAAACTCTGCATAACCGGTTGATGTCGGTTAGAAAAAAAAGAAGAAGATCAAAAAATTCCGCTTCATTAGCAAAATGATTTATAGAGAGAACTTTCTGTGAAACAAAATTTAATCAAACGCACATATGCGATACAGTTTTGCTTCTATTAAGTACTAGTGTCTTCTGTCTTGGCCGTAAATCTGTACATGTACTGGACAGCTAGGTAAATCATCTGCAAAGTCCACTTAATGAATTTAAATATAATAATTGTGAATTTAATTGTTTCCTCCATTTAGAGGAAATGAATACCAAACACGCTGTATCTATAACAACATTCCTTGATAAAATTGCGTGCGTGCACTAATTAAAATATCGGACCAGCCCACCCCACATGGTAACACAATTTTAAAAGCAAACTCCGATTGTGGATCTTTGAAGCGAAAAGCGAGCGAAACTATTTCAATTTCCGGGTCGGCGATCTATCACATATTATATAGTATTGCGTCGGTCTGCCTCTGTACATTTGGCTGTCTGCTGTATATCATGTCCGTCCGAACGTACGAGTAGGTCGATATTTTTGAAATTTTATCTACCTACTGCTGCCGCCCATTAGAAACAGAATCGCGTATCTTGTTCTAGTCCATAAAAATGCGGAAAACAACAATTTTTTATATATAAATACGAAATAGTGCTCTCTACTACTACATACGAGACAGTCTAATGGGGCGGATAAAATCAGTGGCAGCCAGCAGCAAAACAGAGATAAAAGGGTGCCCCTTGCCATAAATTCTCATTCCAATTAATTGAGCCGTCGGAATGCGCGAACACAATTAAGCGAAAGTGAATTGATTTCAATTGAGCTTTTGCCTTTCTGGCTCGATCGATCTCGAGGCGGAGCGCGGAGGTCTCGACAGTCGACACAGATAGTTCGTCTTTGGCATATAAATAAGTATAATGATGGCGGTGATGAAATGTTTTGATTTATTATTTGACAGATTGCCATTCAGAGTCAGACTCAGGCGCAGCTGTCTGGAAACATTTCCAAATTGGCTGCACCTCCTCTCGTTCGATATTTTCGCACATCATTTAGAGGAAGCCTCGGCGGGATTGAGTTCGAGGGTAAATGAACGATTAAGTGTTTGAATTGATGGGGGCCTTATGGTTGGCTTCATGTGTCATAGAGTGTTTCTCCTTTTATTGAAGGAACCACTACAAAATTTACATTCAATTCGAATGAATGGCGCGAGTGATGCGAAGACGCCATCGATGGAATTTAAATGGCGGTGGGTTACTGTTGGAGGTGAATGAACTTGTTGAAATTGTTCTCTGTTGTGTGCGTGTGTCCTTAAGTTTACTATCAAAGACATAGGTAATATGCACATGAAAGTGAGGAGGTACTTCCTGGGCATTAAAAGTGTTCCCACTTGCCTGTTTTTGATGACCAGAAGGTACAATCTTCTGCACGGAATTATATCAACTGAATAATACTTGAAAATTCAGTGAATTACACTAAAAACTTGTCCCAATTAGAAGTGACATGGCCGCAGCTAATTTCGTTTTCCATTGGGACTTTTTTCAGATTCAGAGCATATTTTCTGCTCTCGCAATCAGCTTGCTGTCAGATTTCATGTTCCATTGGCCGCAAAAAAAAAAAACACTTTTTCTAAGAGTCAGAGCAATTTTGCGAATCTCGATATCTGAGCGCCATTTAAACCTGCACTAACACCAAAACATTTGTCACTTGTCAAACTTTAAAGTGTGTTTACTTACGTTTTTAGACGAGAAGTCTGTGAAAAGTAGAGAAAAATTTACATATGGCCGCTGCAATAGATATAAATTGAATGGATTTTTTTAAACACAGTTAACAATTTGAGAACTGCTGACTTTTAAAACACGCACCACCACAGATGTAAAGGAAGAAAAATCTCGTTTTATGTTCCATTGGGCACGAAAAATCTGAAATCTGAGAGCAAGATCTGAAAATCCCAATGGAAAACGACATAAGTTCGGAGTTCTAGGGGAAAATACATAGTTCATTTTGACAGCTACAGGATTACTGCTTTTAGTGGCATTGGGCACATTCAAGAATCTAGTTATCTTAAGTCGACAGTCGACTAGATTGGCCTGGATAGGATGTAACCTGAACGCAAAAAATAGATTGGTCTGGAACGTCACTTTTCCTACGTGATCCACATATCCGAACTGTCAACTTTAGTACTCAGTCACGAATTTCTTGACTAGATTCGTCGGTTTCCCCTCCATAAACGTCAAGTGAAACAGCTACTCATTTGACCGATTTCAGCCAATCAAAACCGAAACACATCTAGTCAGACAGCTGTCAGACTTACTACACTAGATACTTGAACGTCCCCATTGACTTTCATGTGGTATTCGATTGGGCGCTATCAGGGCACTTCTTATGTTCGTTTGGTACAAAAATAAAAAACAATCTTTTCAGATTTTAAAGCGCTTTTGCGAATCTGGATTTTTTGCGTTGGAGTTTGACAACTGGGGGAGTTTGTTTAGGTTTCCATGAATTTTTCTTACAGCAAAGAAAGGCAATCGCATTGGGTGAATCTAATTTTGTAAATAGATTTTGTAGGTATAAATATTTAGAAATGTTTCTTGAATATTTGCTGGCTTATTCTACGCAATTCACTGTGGATCGTTTTATTGGGCATTCGTCTTCTTCACTTAGCTTTTTTTGTTGGGATATGTGATTGTCTGCTTCGTGTTGATGATGAAGTCTGTCACGAGTCTTCTTTCCATGCATAGCGTTACTTATTCCAAACGATGTTGTTTGCTCGTTCACGTATGCCCTATTTCATTGCTTTCCCTTCGGCAAAGGCAGGTTCGCTGCTCACAGTGTTCCAATCATTTATTTACACACATCTTCTTTGTGATAACTAATTTGACATTTCTTTCTCTTTGTACCATTCCAGCAGGGCTTTGGCTTCGACCCGGACATAGATGACATGTTCTCCGATGCAGGTCTGCGCTCACACTTGGGTCGCATGCGAGACCCGTTCGGCACATTTGGATCACGTAAGCGTAGTGGCAATAAAAATCCATTGCATTCAGTTCCTCCTTCTTATTATGATGATGATGATGCAGATTTTCCACAATTCGGTTCGTTAGGTCGAAGGCGTGCCGGCGCTCAAGGCGGTGGTATTCCAACGGCTGGCGATGGCATTCAACACGACGATTTCTTCGAACGCTTGCCGCCAGAATTCAGGCAGTACATCCCCGAGGGCTTCGGCATTCGACGTGGCGGCAACGGTAGTGGTGCTGCACCGGCTGCTCCAGAATCTCCACGTAGTCACACTCAGCAACCGCAATACTATCAGACCTATGTGCAGCCAGGAACAACTCCACCACAGGCTAGTGCGGTGCCCCAGTCGCCTCCGGTACAGATGCGAACCGTATGTGATGCAGCTATTCAGACAGAAGATCCTTCCGGCAACAATCGCAGTGAAGTGGACGGTCAACTCAATATGGACAACTTGAATCAGCATGGCTTGAGAAATACAGTTGATATGGGTGTGCGTGCTCCTGCCGAGGGTGAGTTAAACAATTCTCGATCTCATTCAGCTCCACCACATCAGCAGGACGAACAGAATTACCCACACGAAATTCCAATTCAACAGCAGCAGCCAGTCTATCACTCACAGGGTACCGGAACACAGCGAAACACTCCACCACCAGCTCAGCAACAGCGGCAGTATCCGCCAAATCAGCAGCCACCTCAGTTCCAGAAGGTCTACTACCCCCCACAGAATCAGTCGCATCCACAACAGCAACAGCCGCCTACACCTCAAACTCCAGGAGGCACCTACATCCGTACGATTCCAATATTCGTTGAGGGTCGATCCGAACCACTGATCAATCACAAAGATATACCGCAACAGGAAGCCCAACCAACTCAGGCCTACGCCCAGGCAAAGCAACCGGCCCAGCATCAGCAAAACCGTCCAACACCTATCAATACTCAGCAGCAGCCAACTGAACAGCAAGCACAAGGTCCACCGCCTGCAACACCGCACACCATGGATAGCATAAATAAGATTCAAGATATCCAGCGGGACGTTCTCAATCTGATGACTCAGGTCGAAAAGTTCGGCGGTGCACGTCAGGATAAGGAGTACGCCTATCTCGACGAAATGCTGACCCGTAATCTCCTCAAGTTGGACACCATCGATACACAGGGCAAGGAGAGTATTCGTCTGGCCCGCAAGGAGGCCATCAGATGTATTCAAGCCTCGATAAACGTTCTGGAGGCAAAGGCTGAAGAAAACGCAAAGACTGCACAACAACAAGATGAAGCTGTGATTGGAGACGAAAGCCACGCGGCCGGCGAGCAAGCCGACGACGGAGAGCCACAACCAATTGACGTACAGGAACCAATTCCGTTGCCACCACCAGAGTCTCTGAAAACGGGTACAAGTTCTGAAAATGTGCCCGCCACAGAACCGAATGCCGAGACTAAAGAGGCAACTCCCACCAAGGAAACTAATTCCGAGGGCACCGCTACTACAGTTGTCAAAAAATCCGGCTCCGGATCATCGGCAAAGGGTAAAACCGTCGTCGCTGAGGGGAAGTCCGAATGATGACAGCACAGAAAATTTACATCGTTTAGTAGTACATTTTCCAATCATAAGCAAAATCATAAGAAGAAAACTACCGTTATTTGTAATAAAGTTGTGTAAAATTCATTTGAAATAAAGATGCAATTGTTAAGGATTTTCATTTTTATTCATTTTGTTACAATTTGTCATAAATTAATTTCAGTTCAACTGTGTTTCCTTATCGTTTTGTTCCACCCCACAGTTTTCTATTTATAGCACATTTTTCAAAATGTGGATTCCATTTTGGAATTGTTGGACTTGAAACTGCATTTCATGTTTGGGGTCCCATTTCAATTACAGTAGATAATGCCTTAAGCCTAGATAATCCCACGAAGGTTGAGGGAAGTTTTGCAAATGCATAAAGCGTATTGCTATTGGTTTTTTTAAGTCAACACTTTTAAAAGCAAAATAAGTTCTACACTTGTAGCATTTCATAATAAGTTAGGTACTTCCCAAAATCCGCATTGTAAACCATCCCTCATCTGTCACAAAGTCTTAAACTAAAGTTCCTGAACAATGAATTTCAAAATTTTATTGTCAGAAAAAATGTACCTACTCCCTGCCAATAAAGATTCACAATCAGTATCCATTTCCAAATCAGTCCAAAAATGTCAAAATGCTAATCAAATCAAATAGGCACTATAAACAACTAACAGAAACTTGCAACTGTATTAAAATTTCCTAAAATCTGTCATTCTTTCCCAGCTCGTTCCCCCCTAAATAAAAAGTAAACTAAACTAACTGAACTAGTCTTAATAAATAAAAACAAACAAATAGATTGTGCAAGCAATTTCTTTTGTTTAATAGAACTTAAATTATAGGTTTCAAAGAAATTTTACAAAAAGAGAAAAAAATATTTAATAAAGGATACAAATAGTTATTGAAACACCAGATATTATAACAGCAATCTAAAGTTTGCACTGTAAAAAAAACTTGCAAAATGTTAAATAAAAACTAAACTACTACTTCGCTTAAAACAAAACAGTGCCTCTGCAACAGTAAACAAATTTACAAGTAATTATTATCGAAAGTAGTTGCTGTTTTAATTTTCTTAACTAGATTTATTTAGTAAAAGCAATTAAATTAAATAAAATATACAAATATGCAAAAACTCATGTAATTTTACTTAATTGTTTGTTAGATATATAAAAAAAAAAAGAAAACAAAACAAACTATTACTGTTATGAAATAAATAATGAAGAAAATTTAATTATAAATATTATAATATACTTTATATAGATATCGTTTGACGACTGTGTGTTTTATTTTGTGGCTTAACTTATTTCCAGATTGGTAAGTACCTTTGTGTGGGAAAGGTGTGGAAGTTATTCGAAGTTAAACTGCATTTACACTATCACGCACGCGCATTTTTGCACGAGACGGAGCAGAGAGATCCGTTTGTCCGCAGTCAATGCTAATAAAAGCGTAGGAATGAGATCACAAATCAGACGCCTAAGGTGTCATGGATGTTCTACCCATAATTATAGATACCTACGTAAAGCGGAAGTTCCGGCAATCAACATTTCTGCAATCACATGAAAACATTTCTATTTCCGATTTAAAGTATGTGAAATGAGAGTGTTAATTAGTTTCAGTAAATTAAACCAACAATTCATCAGTCTTTTATACGAAATAAATAAATAATTGCACGTTCAACACTTTTGGAAGCCATTTTGTTTTATAGGAAAACGAAATTTCGTAAGCCATCGCTATAAAAATATCAACATGCATAGCTTTCCCATAATTCCTACCACGCAAACAAGATGGCCGACCAAAAAACGTATCACGTTTTTTTTTCGTGTTAGGTAATGCTGTACCTTTCAGTCAGACGGCTGTTTAGTATTGGGCATCCCTTTAATTTTCCGTGATAGGAATGTGTGACCGTGTAAATGCCCCATCAAAGTCATTGCTGAGGACGAAATGCCATTTCTGCTGTCAGGTAACCGATGTAAATCTAGACGAATATTTATGCCAGTGAAAAGGCGTGCAAATCATCGCTACTATCCCAGTGTCAGATAGAACGACTTATTAAACTTTATCGTTGAATGAAAAAACACCTTACGAAAAAAACAACTTTTCTATTATTTAAAAAACAAATGCGCAGCATTTATAATGTCTGAATGGGAATGTCCTAAAAGTCATCCTCTTGCTTGGGAGGACCAAAATAATCTTCGTACGCTTTTCTCTTTTTCTCCTCTCTGGCTTGCCGTTCCATTTGACGTTTCTTTGAGAATCGTTCGTGTATCCTTTTCATTTCTTGAACCTCCTTCATTTCCTCCTTGGCGTCCTCCTGTAATAAAACCAGACAGCTGTCATCTTTTTGTGAGTCTAGGCCCCCGAACTGAAACTCACATTCATATTTAATCGCAATACTAGGGCCCGCCTTCCGTCCGACATCGGCTGACTGTAGTTCATAAAGTTCTTAAGCCTCTCCGCTGGTGCCACACTTCTCTCAACAACTAACACGATCCGCGCCCACTGCCGCTGCCATTCGTTGCGAGTTTCAGCGATCTTTTGATATGTGTTACCCATCATAGCGATCAACATGTTCACCAGCAGCACACCGACAATCACCATGAATAGGACGAAGAGTATCTTCGCTTCGGCTTCGTGTTGAGTGGACGCCATGGCACCGTAGTAATCACCGAAATTGGTGAGTGACATTAGAAACATGGCCACAATCGATTCCATTGGCGATGGCATCGGATTCGATTGGGTGTCATCAATATCATCCGGAGTTGCGGGATTGTCAAACGTTAGAAACACAATGTAGTAGGCTTGGGAGAAGCCCATCACAAAAACTAGGTAAATGGAAACGAAACGCAAGAGATCTCCCATCACCATGCGGTAGATCATCACGACAAAAGGTCCAACGGTCTTAAAGCCACTGCAAGGGAAAGTCATGTTAGCAAAGACGCAAGGTTCGATTCAATAGGTTGTGATTATGATAGGATAAGTAAGACATTTTTAAACAAGCTTTAAGCTCTCGTGAACAGCAGTACTGCCTTGACACAATAGATCAACGCACTGTCCATTGTTTAATCAATTTCCACTTTCCATTGTTCGCTAGACAACTAGCGGAACGTCAAACTCCCGTCAAATACTTATAAAAAAACTGACATCTAGCGGAAATGGTAAAAGCTCTAGTGCCACTGGTAACTACGCTGATACCAGCGCCATCTACTATGACAGCTGTCACTTACCGGCAAAAGAATAGAAAATACGGAGCAGTTGTCAGCATTATAACCACCGCCACATGATCGTCGATTTCGGTGAGACACGACAGTCGCAGCCACGGAATTGTCATCATCAAACAGCACGAGAAGAGGAACATAACTCGTGACGGTGCTGTCATCTGAAAAGAAAAAGATTCCCGAGTCAATGGATATGCCTGCGACAAGTAAGCACTTACCAAATTCTCAATAAACATCTTGTAGCCTAAGAACCTCGACTCCCGAAACGCCGACAGGAGATAGAGTATTGACCCAAGGAATATCACAATTTCGGCAACGATGCGAATCTGTTTGCAGAGGTTTCATTGGTTAGAGTTGCTTAAAAAAAGGCAAAGGCCTACCTTAGCTTTCGTGGATTCCAAGTGCATTAATGGGCACTCCTCGTACGCTGCCCACCACGATGGGCCAGAGTCTTCTTCCTCAAGTTCAAAGTATTCCGTCAGATTCAGCCAATACGGATCTGTAAACGACAAAGAGTCTGAGAAAGGTTACAGCAAGGAGTAGCAAATCCTACCATAATCGCGGATAGACTGGGTTTTCCTTTCTTCGTACTTATCGCTGTGCATGACATTACTGTAGTTGTGCCTGGAGGCGGTTCTCCCTGCAGTCGCATCCTTTGTTGCATTACCTTGCACTCCTTCACTGTTATTATCATCGTTGTCGTCCTCTTCAGTTGAAGGTCCCGGCCGAAGAGTGTAGCTCACCAGAGAGAACATGAAGTAAAACGAAAAGAGGTAGAACTGCTTATAAAATCGCGACTTGACGAACGTATTCCACTTGGTCTTGAGCAGGTCTATCAGAACTCCGTCCAGCAGCTCCAAATGCTCGTATTTATCCTAAGGCAAAACATAATGTCACACAGTAGGAACAAATTAGGACCAATTCTAACCCCAAAGACGACCAAATTCAGCGCCGAATCCTGATTAATGTTTCCAGTCTCCCGGTCAATTGTGTCCACCTTCGACAGGGGATAAGCTGCACACGTTATGCTGCCCAGCTGCCAATAGATCTCTCGTTCAATGCTCATAATGTGAAAGAACATGTCGACCCTACCCAATTTGGCAGCGAGAGTCAGCGGTGTCATGTTCTGAGTGTTCCGCACGTGAAGACTACTGCCGACCTCATAGCCAACGTCGAACATATCAATCTTCTCGTAAACCACCAACATATGAAGGATTGTATTGCCGTTGGTGTCCTGCAAGTCTGGGTCTGCCCCTCGAGCCAAGACGAGCCTAAAGCAATCCTCCTGACCAAGGCAGGCTGCAAAGCTCAGTGGATACTCGCCCCAGTAGACGTAGCCCTCGTAGTTGCTCAACGGACTGACTCCAACGTACTCGTGGTCGGGTGAGTCGTATCGGGATGCCTTCTGATCCTCCGCACTCATGAAATTTCCACAGCATCTGTAACGATATTGTTAAGGGAGCAAATATGAAACATAGTCCCCACCTCTCTTGAACATCGGCACCAGCGTCGAGAAGGAACTTCACCATAGCCGGGTCCTCATTCACAATGGCAATATGCAGCACCGACTCTCCATAGTACTCGTCCGAGGCATAAATATCCAAAATAAGTTTCGGATAGAAACGCAAGAGCCTCTTAGCCAGGTCCGCGTACAGCGTGCCCGCATTAAGCAGGCACAAATGCAGAATAGTCTCTCCGACAGCGCCGCGATCCTGAAACGATGAGTAAGACTCTCGTTCAAAAACGCACCTTGCTTACCTGGCGGTGGCTTACATTCAAATTCCAACACACCAAGCGATAGGCACTCGGATTGGCCATATATTCAGCCTCGGAGACATCCGGAAGGTAGTCGTCAATATTGAAGTCCTCATCGGGATTTTCCAGCGCTCGGATCTCGGGCAGTTGCTTGTGCCTCGGGCGCTCCTTATTCCGGAGCAGTACTATCTTGGATATCGGAATGTACTTCCCGGCACCCTTATTGTAGAGGAAGGGCTCGATTTTGGTCTTAATCGCGTGGTCAATCTCAGCAAATTGCTTACTCTGGCAGGCACGTTTCATCATATCAACGAAAAGTCCACCTCCTTTGAGATTTAAGAATTTGTACAGAGGTTGTGTAGGAGTTCCGGCTTGTTTCTTGACACCACTGGTTACGTTACTTTCGGTGTTTCCCATTATGGAATAGTGTTAATGTGAGATGTTTTACAATTCACCAATAAGTACTGTTCAAGCCTAGGACCTATTTTCGGAGAAGTTTTCAATGTTATAACATTGTTTGGAAATCGATTTGAAAGGGTTTTTCTGTGTCAAAAGATGTTTACACTGTCCACGGCGACATCGATTAAACAGACAAATTGGTGTCCTTTTGGTTGCCAAGATAAATAATAAGTTGGAAGACGTACCATCTGGATATTTTTGAGTAGTGTTTAGCAAAGTTTTGTTACTTTTTTGAATACGAAGCAGGGACGACCTAACTACATGTTTAACGTACCTACCAATTTCTGTGCATGTGAATCAGTGTTGTTTTTTAAATGCCCGATGGTCCTTACTAATAATCATTTTTAACCTCCAAACTAAATTATTTTTAGGTCATGGGTATTGGGTAATTTTATATGAAAAATTTCGCCATTGTGAGTTCGTAAAATCTGGGGTCAGATTCTGTAAGGCGAAACGATCAAACGTTTTCATGCGCACGGATGATTTGCACTACACAAGCAAATTTCTTCGTGGACACGAAAACGTTTAAACTTTTCGCCTTACAGAATGCCGACCCTGGCCTGGGCACTAAATATGATTCGTAGTATCACGCATCAACTTTTAAGCGTCTGATTTGCGATCGCCTTTTTAAGCGTTGACTGTGAAAAAAAAAAAAAAAAACGGAAAAATGGTTGCTTAACAAAACATCTAGTACATTCCCATACTAGAGAATAGCTGTTGTAGGGTTTGTGAATAAGCTGTTGCTTTATGAAATGAAAAATAACTACTTATTAATGATCATCAGTTAATTCGATGATGGCAAATCCCTGGATACTCTTATCGCTTTATTGATTGCCCTGGATGCATGTTAGATGGCCCTAGCTTCGTCTAATAGAAATACCATAGTACAGGCGCAGTCCACTGTCTTCCATATTGCATTTATTTTCAAACATTTCAGTACCTAGCAGTTCGTAAATAATTCAACCATGGATGATTGACAGTTAAGTTGTCCTAATGTCGTTTTCCATTGTGCAAAATAGATTCAATCAGAAGCAGTTTTCTTGTTCCATTGGATTGCAGAATGAGTGGATCCCCGAGTGAAACAAATGGAAAACGTTATAAGTCTCCAAGCCGCTATTTTGGAACCCACAAATTGAACGTTTTTTAAACAATTTACTTTTATTCACATGCTTCTATGCCTCCTCACTGAAAGTGAATGGCGCTGAAAGCAGAGTAGGTACTATGATGACAATCCTATTACATTTTTAACATATTTGTTTATAACAATTTGTCAGTGATCGACCTGTTACTGAGGTGATCGACTTTTTACTGTACAAAACCTCGTTTTCTTTTGGCTCGGTTCGTACTTGTTGGAAAGCCGCAACAAAGTGGACGTTCTCGCCGCAGAATGCGTGCAATTTGATTTTAATAATTTCGGCTTGCCGATCTGTATGGGATGTTGTGAAGATCCCAAGTCGCTAACCGTTATCTATCGCCGTTTTGAAGCTTCCGCGTTTGTCAACTTACCCGACTTCATTTTTATTCCGATTTTAGCATTCAAATCCTCGAGAACAACCACGGAAAATATCAAAAACACCTGGCATAGTTTAAAACATTGTTTTACCCCATTTAATTGTTTGCATTTCTCATAAATAATCTCAATTAAAATACTACACATTAATACGAGTGTTTTTCTTAAAACTTCACATCTCTGTCGAAATAAGAAAACAATAATCGAACTAAAACTAAATTAACAAAATTTGGCTCAGTGCCAACGCAATAAAAATGCATACAAAGACAATAAGGACATCTATGTTATAAGAAAAAAAACAAATTAAAACATCTTTCGTTTTATGTTGGCTTAATAGAAATGTTCGTATGAAATGTATTTTAATTTTAATTATATAATAAAATGTAATAAATGCTTGGCACTATGGTTACAACTACCGTACAATGTCAAAATATGTGTAAACATGATTTATGTAAAAAAAAGTTAAAAATACATATCTAGACAAAGAAAAATGGACGAAAAATTAAAAGGTGGTAAGTAGAACTTTGTTCCTATATCTTAGTTCTTATGCGTTAAAAATGCCTAAATGATTTTTATTTTTCTTGTTTGCTTAGTCAAATATTATTGTTTCAATTGTGTTGCTTTGAAAAATTCCCTCATTTTGTGTTGCGAGTGATTTGTGAAGATGTAGTGACGAGACAGTGATGCCAAGTAAGGCATCCAGATGCACTATGATTGTAAATTGAATCCCACTTGCTCGATGTTCTACTCATGGTTAAGTCTCAACGTGATAAGGTAAAAAAGGTGTTTTGTGTTCAAATTGCATCCACGGTATCAAAAGGGCATTCATATGTGTGTATTGGCCTACGTTCTAGTAAAAGGTATATATAAAATTCCCTGGAGTCCACATCCAAGCTGCGTGCGAATGTGTGTATAAAAGGAGACGGTGATTACTAAATTGTTGTGGATGGTGTGGATGTCAGTGCTAGAGCTGCGATAGAAGAAGAAAATTGAGTTGAAAAATTTCTAATAAATCAGTTCCACATAGTTGGCCGGAAATAGGCCATATGTGCCGTCGGGACCTAGTCCCTGCCACCAGCCCTCGTCGATTTGATCGATGTGGGAGATGATATCGCCTGGATCGAAGGTGATCTCTGACTCATCAGCTGAAATAGAGGAAATTAGCGAGTGGATGGTATGTCAATTTGAGGTAGCTTACCAGCCTGGTAGTCGTAGAGCGCCCTTGCCTTGAGTCCGTTATTGGTCAAGTCATCCTGGCAGATCAAGTCGTCCTCGTTGACAATATCAGCAACTGAAAATATCACAAATTATGACGAACTTGTCTCCAAGGAGTAGATTTGTAAGACCTACTTGCGTTCATTTGGCTAAGCGCCCCATTCGCTGGTGAGGACTGCTTAAGAATGGGTTCCATAGCAGTTGGCGCCTGTTGAACGACAGTCGCCTCATCGGGCGATTGCAGGGAATTCGATTTGCTGTGTGGCGACCGCTTTATTGTCGAGTATTGTTCCTCGTTGTCCATGTAGTCCTCGGTCGTTGTCGTCGAGGAATGAACTTCTTCGTTTGCAACTGCTGTTAGCTCTGGCTTGACTGGCGCCTCTTCCTCGACTATTTTCGCTGTTGGAGCCGGAGCCGTAGCCGGGGCAGGGACTGGGGACGGCGCTTTTACAACAGCAACTGGCGCAGGCGCTGGTGTGGGTACTGGTACTGGTGACTGAGTGTGTACTGGCGTTGGCGAAGAGGATGGCGCTGTCTCTGCCGCTTGTTGACTATTCAGTGCGTTTATCCTTTGCGCAATCGATGCACGTGCTGGCTTAGCTGGTGGTGCTGAGCTCAACTTTGACTGCAGCTGTCCCTCGCTGGTGTTTCTGGTGAAGATGGCCTTCGCTGCTCCGACTCGCGAGCCAATCAATTCCCTAGCTTCTTGGTTGCGCAGCTGACGCATCCGATCAGCTTCAGTCATTCCCTGGGTGGGACTGTTGAGCGTCTTTTCCGGGCTAAGCGGTTGTGGCGACGTCTTAATGGGCACATGAGCTGGCTGTAACTTAGACTTGTTAACAACCTGTTTTTCGCGTTCTAAATGTTCCTTCTCTTCCCGCGACCTTTGCTCCTGGAAAAAAAACAACACATTTCATTGTGGTTCCATGTGCAGCTCATACTGTAATACCTTCTCTAGCTTGAGCAGCTCCAATCGTTTTTGTTCCTTCTCCGCTTCTAGGCGACGTCGCTCTTCCTCCTCTTCTTTCTTCCAGAAATCCTGCATCACTGTCGCATTTAGCTCCTTTGTGGGAATGACACGGGTATAATTGGTGCCAACAGGAGCCTTCTGTTCCTCGACTACTGCTCGCGGCTCCTTGAAACTGTACGCCGAACTGACGGTGCCCAGCTTCTTCAGAATACGTTCCTCATCCATGTCGTCCTCGTTGCGAGCGTTTATTGTTAAGTGGGCGCCGCCTAGAATTTTGGACACATCATGGATGTGATTGGCGCAGCTGCCTTTGCGATTGACTGGAGCCCCTTCGCCCTATTAAATGGATTAAGTCAGAAAAATTCAGAGAATTTTATGAGGAAATTGCATAAGGACTGTTCAAATGGATTGAGAAGAAAACTTGTATTACGTGTGACCCTATACAACTTGGCTCTGAGGTGATGACATGCAACGAAGCAGTGAAGTGGGAAATTGCTGAATAAAACCTAAAGTTTTGCACTGTCAGTTGCATTTTGCTTGTATAGGCAGACTTCTCGTTGTTTTTGACATCGTCTATTCACATTTGAACACCCAAGACTCGTTTCCTTTAACAAAACAGATTTATGTACACAGATTGACCGGAATCTTGTTTGGGCGTACAGAATGACTCGCCTTTTAATGAAAACCAGTCGCCAGACATATATTACGCAACCGCGATTACGAATTTAAGCCTCCAGACCGGATAAATGTTATTGTAATCGAAGAGCAACAACACCGTGATCATTTATTTGGAAGTCGGCAAGGTTTTCACTAGAAACTAGCGCACTGTCATACCTTATCTCCCCCCACTAAATCGAATGCAAATAAAATAAACATCAAAGCCTCTGATTAGATAAACGCAAACACGCCAAGTGTGAGCCAAGTGATATCTTGTATTCGGAAAGCACAATTTTCTCACATGTATAATTGAAATCTGGGAAAATTCCTTCAATGCATTTTGCTGTGAAGATTCCCACGTTCTCTATACATTCACCATCAGCAATTGCTTTGGATTCACTTACCTGCCAGTTAATTAAAAGAAACTTTTTCAGTCCAGTCTTGGGATCTTCGATACGCACGAAAGCGTACATAATTTTGCCACTGTTCAGCTCCTCGGTTAGTTCTTCGATGCCGCCCTCTCCACTGCCGACCACTTTCAGGTCGTTCGATTGACCCTCATACCCATAGAGTGACCTATTGGAAAAGATGGACACTCCCAATTTATTTGTGATTTTCACATCGATTAAGATCTTACCAATCTGTCGTGCTCTTGTCGTCAAGAACATCTTTCCAGGCGGCGATAATCTTCTCTCGATGCTTCTCAAAACTGATGGACATCGTTTGGTGACTTCTTTTCTCGACTGATTTCGAATCTATTATGCAAATGTATTGACGATGCAGGTGCTCCAGTGATTCTTTACAGCGATGACAGAGTTTTCTTCTTCTTTTCTTTGGATTTGTTCACTTACTCATACTTTTCTTCGCGTCGTGTCCCTCTTCGGACGGAAGTTTCTTGTCTTGTGGAATGTAGAATTGATTTTTTTTTTCTTGCACCGTCTGCTTATGGATTTTAATAATTTCTCAATTAAAAATTGGAATTCAGGACGAACAAAAGAAGCGAATTTCAATTGATACGCTAAAGAAGAGATATCCGCAGCGGCTGCTCTATATTTTCCTTTTATTTATGTGAAAATCGAAACAGAAGAGAATAGAAAACTTTTTTTTTTTCCTTATTTTGCTGTTTTCGTCGGTTTGGTGCTGCTGTTTTCTAGTGCGGAATGAATACGAATGCCAGCTAGCGGTGCGATGTAGTGGTTGGTGCTGTTTGCTGTTGTTCTGCTGCTGCGCTGTTTTTGCTTGTTTTGACGTTTCTTTTAACTCGTTGTCGCTGGTAATATTTGCAGAAGGAGACTTTTTCTGCACTGAAGTATACACAGAATATTTTAAAAATTGTGTGGAGATGGCAATGCTTTAGAATTTTGTTTGTTTGAAATGCGAGAGATGGCGTTGTGCAAGATTTCGCTTTAGGAATATGTAGGTACCTGCAGTGAGCAAAATCGAATTCAAAATTCTAGTGGAATTTTGTTGGATTGTTTTTCGTAGAGTTGATTGATTGATTGCTGTTGCCATCCTTATTATCATCCCAGACAAACTTTCAGAAGGCATTCGAGGGGTCTGTAGCTGTCTATATGTTTCTGCTAATGAACTAATCGTTCACTAATCTGTCCTCTTTGGAACGTGTTTTTTATATCTCGGTTTCCTGTATTTTTATAAACAATTGCCTCTTATATTTAAAGCAAAAATGCAACTGTCGTTTTGTGACATTTCGTGTATTCTGACGCAGTTGAGTGATTATAATCCACGATACCTTTAGCCCATATTAAAAGTATGCCACATCTTCCCAGAACCCAATTATAATTAGGCCCTGGCGAGGCATCCGTCGGAAAGGAAAATTCTCCGCAACACATATGCTTTCGGAGGCTCAAATTCCATTCGAAGTGTTCGACTATGGAAGAGAAATAAACAATTGCGATGGAACACCGAGCTCGTAAACAAATTCCGCAACCAATTTCTGTCGGAGGATATCGGAACCTAGCTGTCAAAAATTTAACAAACAAATTTAGGTACTTCATCGCACTTCAACGTAATTCGCCGATATGCGTTACAAAATGCCGAAGCAATTCTCCGAACAGTCGTTTGAAGAATACCTCGCAAAAAAATCCTCCGAATCGTATAAAATCGGAGAATTCTCCGTTCCGACGGATACCTCGCTAGGGCCGAGTTCCTTTTTTTTTCTTGCCACAAGCGTAATTTTAAAAATATTTCCTTTCAACTGTCATCCTGTCACCGCCATCTATGGACAACCTCAGCACAACTCACCGCACAACACAAACAGCTGCTGTTGTCTAACGAAAAGCTTCCCTCAATTTCCACATTCATACACTGGCGCCACCTAACACGCTGCGACTGCATTCCACAAATTCCGCACATACCATTCGCCGAAATTTTCAAAGTGAAAAAAACTGCCGTCGCGTTGCGGTGGTCGTTTCAGTATAACGTTCCGTTCAAATATAAATTGTCCGCATAAATTCGTTAAAACACACAAACCTTTGTACGATAAACCTAATAAACTGCGCACTCCTGTCAATAACAGAAATTTATAACAAAAATTAACTATCATCGCCGAATGCCCATTGTTCGTTGATTGCCGTGAATTGTTTGCGTAGAGAGAGTTCGTTGGAAGGGGAGTTTGTAGCGAAAATCCACTTTTGGAATTCGCTGATTTTCCAACTGGAAAATTGCATTTCAGTAAAGTTTATTATTTCACCGCCAATTGAGGGGCACACATAAATCTACCTACAATCTGCAGAAATAAATCAAGAAATAAATTCCAATCTCACTGCCAAAGAGAGAGGGTTGTGACAAAGTCGAATGTGCGACAGAGATATTCGACATTCAAGTGAAATCTCCCTTGCCAGAGGGGTAGGGGTGTACAACAAATTTCGGTCGCTTCGCCGTGTGGAATGTAATTGATTGTAATATCTGTCCAAGTGATTTCATTTGTAGGTACTTGTTTTTGTTGCTTACAATTACAACAAAGTGAAAAGCACAAACAAATCCAATAAGACGAAAAGAGAAAATTTAATAAAAATCTAAAAATTCCGCCGCGCTCTCTCCCAGTGTGTCCGTGTGGTGGCGTATATTTTTTTCTTCTTTTTTTTTTATTATTTCTGTGCGCGCGATCATTCGTATTTCGTAGTGTTGCTGTGGTAATTGTTGTCTTGTGTCGGTCTCCTACCTTTCGTATTATTCTGTCGTGTTTTGTTGTACATTCTACATTTTCTTTGCTCGCCGCTGTCTATTGGATCCGTCTCGTGAAAAAAAAAAATAATTAAAAAAATTGTGTGCCCGTCCCGCCGTGGTGTGTTATTTTGTTGTTGTTGGTGCGCTTTGCAGAGGTTTTTTTTTTCTTATTTCGCTTGGAATGCGGTCGTCCCCATCTCGCCATCCTATACATACACACGACATCGTCTTCTTTGGATAGTCATCGTGACGGGTTTTCTTGTTCTTTGATTTTTTTTGACAACAACTGGTAGGAGATCCACTTTTCCTTGGCCAACGTCCGAATAAAGTACAAAATTTTGGGACAAAAATTGTGCGACGTGTGAAATTTTTCTTTTATCGATCGATTGGAATCGGTCTTTGTTCTCGCAGAGGAACAAGAAGTAAAACGTCGAGTGTCCTTCTGTGTGTGAGAGTGAGAAGGATATACCGGTGTCCAGGCGATAAGACAGGACGGCTGCTGCTGTTGCCCATCCATCTGTCAAGGAGGAGAGACAAGGCAAATAAGTAGACTATCGCACGCAACGAGTCCTGTGCTGTCTGTCAGTTTGTTTTCAATCGCTTATAGCTTTTTAGCTGCTTTTGCCGGTTTAGAAAGTATAAAAAGTTATCTTGTTGTCAACTTTGGTATTCCGATAAGACGGTTTTAAATAAATTCAGTGAAAAATATTAAGTGAAATAAAAGAAATTCCTTGTGAAAGTATTAGAACGAGTATAGGACGCATCATGGAATCCCCATTGGAAGTACTGTCAAGAGCCGCCACCATGGTCCAGGATAGTGCAAATGGTAAGTTATGTCGGGGGATACTATTCTATGAATGTTCCTAAAATAATATCCCACTTGTTTATGGTAGGATGTCTAAGGCTTCAAAAGGTTTGGTGTTGTAAAATCAATAAACGTGTGCAAATGCGTTTGAATTTGATTCACCAGCTGCATTGAGTTACGAACATTATTTCTGAAACCTGTATGGGGTAGCTTTTCTCATGAGAGTGCCGATTTCGGTTTTTCTCACAACAGATTGGCCTAGCTATCTTACAATTGACCCAGCCTGACCAATCATCCCGCAAAACTCAGCTCAAAGCTCGTGGATGAAACTAATACCTACGAGTACTGGACTCTTCTCTATCTCGATTCTTTTCGATTTCATTCTGCACTGTTCTGGGCACGTCTCCGAATCTACGATGGGTGTACTACGAGTTTTAGCTGGTCTAAGCAAACGAAAGGTATACTGCTCAAGCTCATTCCACAACTTGTAGGTACTTGGCCACAGCTTCCTCTCATCTCGTATGAAATCTAATGGCAACTTCTTGAATTCGCGGAAATATTAACCAGGGACGTTACAAATTCGACGAGGTTTTGACACCTAAATTTTGAAATGATGCAATCGATTGAATCATTAATGGTAGAAAGATAGTCGACTTTGTTGAGTTAAACTGCATTTAGGGACACTAGGTATCACGCAAGCGCACGCAGGTGACGGGACAGAGAGATCCGTTTCTACGCAGTCAATGCTAATAAAGGCGTCAGAATGAGATCACAAATCAGACGTCTGAGATGTCATGGATGTCCTATGGTTCTATCCATATTTATAGTTGCGTAAAGCGGAAATAAACACAAGTTCCGGCGACCAAAATTTTCTCCAATCACATGAAAACATTTCTATTTCCGATTTAAATCACGTGAAATTAGTGTGTTAATAGTTTCAGTAAATTAAACCAACAACATTAATCATTTACCTATACCTACGAAATAAATAAAATATTGTCCGTTCATCAATTTTGGAAGCCATTTTGTTTTGTAGGAACTCAGAAGCATACCTATGTCAGAGTTTACAATTACATTAAAATGGGCTCATACAATGCCCGCGTTCCACTGCCCGCTAGATGAATAGCGGCATGTCAAGCTCCATATAAAAAAAAAACTGACATTTCACAAAAAGTGCTAGGCGTCTAGCGCAAATGGTGAAATTTCATTTTTTTTTTATAAGGAGTTTGACATGGGCGGGCAATCTATACTCTGTCCAAGAAAAATTGTCAGTACAGGCCTTATGGGAAGCTCTTTTTTCTACCAGTGGTGCCTGTAGCTCTCTCACGGCACTCAAACACAAGATTTGCCACTGAAATAAAAACGAAACCACTGGCATTCCAAAGAATTTTGTTGTTGTAATTTTCCTGCAATTCGCATATATCCCTCCACAACCAGTCTGCCATACAGTTGCGGGCAGAATGAGCACGATCGCTTGTGTTCGCTTGCTGTTATCATCAAACAAAATAAGCAGTGTGAGTGACTGAAGCACATCAGAGAAGTGTTACCATATGACAATGTTAGCATATCATTAAGGGTTTTGCTTTGAATTTTGTCAAGGAACTTTTGGTTTTGGTGCTTTTTGGAGCTTTTTGGAGCTTTTGAGAGCGGCATATTATTTGGGGTGCTGCCATTCGGTTTTAATTTGTTTGTATTTCTGAAAGATCCAATAATATTCAGTTAAAACATATTTTTGAATGTTGTCTTTTAGAAATAATGTTTATTCGTGAGGTGTTTTAATGCATTCATTTCATTAACGCAACAAGTGATCATATGTGCGTTGTAGAGATATTACAATAAATTAATAATGATTACTAGGGCAACTCAACCGGATTCATGCAGAAGCATGGTACTTTAAGGGATAAAATTTGATTAAATATTTTATTATAGAAAACTAAGTACAAATTTTCAGCCTTATTCGTTAGGGCATATTTCTGCATGTTTTGGTAGGTATAAATTCATATTTTACTTTGTAGAGAATATTTTTCACACTAAAATATCAAAATGATGAAGCAGGTAGACCTATACTCTTTATTTTCGGTCGTTGGGTTTTACCACATCCGGTCACTCCTCTCCAGTAAAGTAAATGCCTTGAAAGGATTTTATGATCCTTTTTTTGCTACTGTTTCCGCGAAGTTCTGTATTGACGGGTAATAATTTTTTAACAAATATGTAATCTAGGTATACATGTCTATATTAAAAAATGTATGTAGAGCTGCACAAGTGCAGTCCTTTAACCATCTGTTTAGGTATATGACATTGCGTCGTGTGTATAAGGCGGAAACAATGGTTGTTATCTGAATAGCGGATAGTGCATCTAAGCAAGTGGTTAGCTTTATTGTGCATATGAATAAACAGAAACATGGCTACAAAGTCTTCAAAGGATCTAAGTGTAGAAAAGAAACAACAAATTGTTGATGCAACTGAAAAATTCTATGGCCTTTTAAAAGTAAATCGGAAGCCGTAGGAAATGCGGCTACTGTTTTTCCTGTTACGGAACAAACTGTATACAGGCTTTTAATGGAAAAAGCAATCAAAGGCCCCAAATCACCACCAAAGAAGAAAAATAATTCCGGTATCAAGAGCAAGGTGGATGATTTGGACAAATGTGCAATTAGGCGGATAGTCCATCAATTTTTAATGGATAATGACCTTCCAACGCTAGACAAGATATTATTGGAAGTACAAAAAAGTGAAAATATAACAAAACTAAGCAGATCAACATTGCATACAATATTGCAAAAAGATCTCGGACTTAAATTCGTCAAACGTCAGCGAAAGAATTTGTTTTGGAATTTATTTCGTTCAGCAATATTTTTATTTTAAATTCGAAGATGGTAACCCTAACAGTATTGCTCTCTGAGTTATGGCGAATTATCATACACACTACGGCAACCCTGTGAGAGCTTTAAAAAGGGACCGATTTATGTAAGTCATTGCAACCAGACTGAGAGACAAACATCCTATCTTCCCTGTACTGACAATTTTTCTTGGACAGAGTATAGTTATCTTAAGTCGACTACGTCACTTTTCCTACGTCAACCATAGGTATATAGGTACGAACTGTCAACGTTGTAGGTTCAGTCACGAATTTCTTCATAACGACAAATGAAACAGCTGCTCATGTGGCCGATTTCAGCCAATCAAAACCGAGATATACCTACATCTAATCAGACAGCTGTCAGACTTACTAAACTAGATACCTGAACGCCCCCAATCATTTGAACAACGTACGTAACCTTAAATCCATTCCATTACAAATCCGCACAAAATTTGCTTATAAATGCTGCCTGCTCTGTCTTTGTACCACCTATTTTTTTGTGTATTCAGTGTCGTTGGTCCTTTTTATAACTAAGTACCTACCTACCATTTTTCACAACTGTTCACAATTGCCACCCTCATGCGTCGATTAGTCATAGCTCGAGAATTTATGCCTTTAGCTCTCTCTCCCTTCAAATCTCTATCTATGTCTTAAATTCTAAACATCGTCATTCGTCAGAGTTCATTGTTCTGCTGTTTCTATTAAGTACCTACACACATGCAGGGATCCCAGATTAATATAAAAAAAATCCCCCATTTTTAACGCCAAAACGAGATTTTTTCCCCTTTTTCAAAAATAAAAATCCCTTTTTTTTTTCCATAACCAAAAACACTTATTTAAGTTTAATTTTAAAATTTTATGTTTTATTTAAATATCTTAGAATTAAGCAAACAACAAAAAGTAATAGGAACGCATTAAATTCAGTCATTATTATGAAATACTAATAAAAAACAAAAAAAAGAAAACTTACATAACTAAGTAGTTATTAATTTTAAAATCGCATATTCATGTTTAAATCAATAAACAGGTAATATTCAAAAATATAAATGTACATTCAAGTTTGTATATTGCATTATTGTGAAGTTTTAAGCAGCCTTTTTCTACCACAAAGTCGTAACAATCTTCTTTTTTTTTAATACATTTTTTGTGTACAAACTTCCAGCCAAAGTAGAATTAGACAGTTTGTTTCGTGTTTTTCTTTAATTTAAATTTATTGCTGAAAAAAATCCGCTGTGAGGAAGACAAAAAATTAACTCCATACTTTTTTATGTTCGAAAACGTAATATCGTCTTCTGCAAGACTTGTTTTTAATATTTCCCTCCAAAATTATTGAACATTGTCAGTTGAAATATTTTCGATGTTTAAATTTCTTAGTAGTGTATACTCCCTATCAATTTCAACCGAATTTGAAGAAAAAAATATATGTCCGAAATATTTAGACAATTCGCAAAGTGAATGAACATTTCTGTTCTTAAGACAACGTGGACTAGTAAGTGAGACGTTACATAGGCCCATTTAGGATTATGATCATTGAATGAGTTTTAAAAATACTGTAGTCTTTCGAAGACTTTATTTAAATAAAATGTATGTTAAATGTTTTTTTTCCCCCATTTAGATTGTTTTCCCCCCAAAAAATCTCTTCCCCTTTTTTCCCCTTTTGTTATAAAAAGTCGGCAAAATTGCCTACTTTCCCCCTAATCTGGGACCACTGCACACATGTCCCCCTAGCCCCTATTGCTTTCCATCGGTTCACTGCTCGCAGTTAATTTTTCATTACTCAGATATGTCTTAATGTATGTGCAATGAGCGTAATTTGTTGTTCCCCCAATTTGAGGCGCCATTTCTGACCCACCTTACCTTTCGACGTCGCTGGTTGCTGCCCATGGTCACGTCGAAAACCTCCAAAATATATACCTAACCTATTACCTATACGCTTGCCGGCGAATTCTTATAGCCATCTCGTTTTAACTACGTTTTAATTCTCCATTCTCTATCTCAAGTCTCAGCCGTCCCAGTTGAGTTTGACACTGAAATTCTTTTATGTCGTCTGTTGTGTTTCTGTGTTCGCAGTTTTTATCTCTTCACCTATCTCATAGTCAGACAAATTATCCAGCGATTATATATTTTCCTATTATTCTGTCTAATTATTTCACTGGTTCTCCCTTTTCGATACCAGAGCCCGCACTTCTACCTTCATTCTTCATACCTTTTGTTTTTTATTCCATCTGCTTCTTTCCACCTACTGCTATCACTATCACGATCTTTAGGTTTTTTTTTTATTGTGATCATCATCGCTAGGTATGTTTTTTTTTTTTTTTCTGTTGCCGTTTGGTTTTTAATATGACCCTGTTTTCGCTGGAGTTTTCTAAACTGTCATGCTTCCATTGGCCACCATCTGTCATGATATTGTTGCATTTTCCGATCGACCATATGGTGATGAAAAGAATATGCCATGGAGAGAGAAACTCGTTTTGTGTTTATGTTTTCGTACCTTATTTGGTGGCATTTGCAATAATGTGGGTGCATTTACTTGACAATCCCAAATAGAAAAGAAGGACTAGGTGCACTCATGTGGTTTCAATTGCCCGACTGACTTTTGATAGGACAGAATTGCGATAGCTTATTTTCAGTGTCATCTGCGCGATTGTTCAATTTAACGTTAGGTTCTGTTTTTTCCTTGCTGAATGCTGGTTTTCCAAACGATACCATAAATACATAAATCTTAATGTTATGACAGAGGGACATTTGTTTTAGAACTTCCACTAATCACGGACTTGTACACGAGGTGGAAAACGTGGGTACAAAGTTGACACAAAATTGACGAATTGACTACTGGTTAATATCTTTTATAGAGAAACATCTTAGGGCTTAGGGTAGTGTAATATCTCCTCTTCTATTGCTCTTCAATTTTCAAAAAACATCTGTCAAAGTTTGACAGAAAATGACTTGAATTACTCGTGTAAGTTGGGAATATTTTTCTCAGTGATTTGTCAAATCACATGAAGTGTTCCTATTAAATTAAGCGCTCAGTTTAATCTGAGCGCTTCGATTAAGCAAAGCGCTCTGATTTAGCTAAACGGACATATCAATCTGTAAGCTGGCTTAAAGACCAAAATAGAAACCCTCAAACTTCCACGGCTTAACAACTAATTACTTTTGATTAGAGCTAAAGATTTAGAAGTCACTCTAGAGCCCAAGTGTCATCTTGACAAACATCAGCTGCGACGTATAGAACTCTCATTTTTAATTTCTATATCAAATATCCCCCCACTGGTATATGTTTCATCAATTTATGCTTCACATCGCATCCACGACAAGGCGCACAGCGAATCCATAACAAACCACGACAATCTGTTCTGTCTGGATCGCAGATCACGCGGTGCACGCCAATTTCACTACTTTGTTGCCATTTTGAATCTCTTTACTTATTTTTTCTTATTGTACTTATCACTCTCGACCATGTTGGATTTTTCTTTCTCTTGAACAATGTTTGGCTCAAGCTCAATTTCATCATCATGGCTTCCATGTGAAGAATATACAAAAAGAAAAAACAAGAAACAGTGTGAAGTAAGCAGCGGCGTGGATAGATGGCGTTAGTTACTTCTTTTGTATAGTAGGTAGATAGGGGGCAGACATTTTTGTAACCCAAGACGATGGTTGCCAAATATTTGTTCAAGCTTCTGTTACATTCTGTTTTTTGGCTAATGATTAACAAACACGAGGAAATGGGATAAAGACACACGAAATGTGTTCACGTTAACAAGAGTCCGCTAGGGTTTCTTGGAAGTTGTTCTGTCAATTCGGCTGTCACTCCTATTGACCCAATTCGCTGTAGGGGGAAATTTATTTACCTTCTCCTGAACCTTGTTTAACATCAAAGTATAGAGTCGCATATACTCATTAGAACTTGCGGCTAATTCTAGTTAATTTACATGACAACAACTGACATCAGAGCTGAGGCCAATGTCACAACGAGCTGTCAGAAATGACTAAAACGTGCCAAACATGAAGTCGAGATTGTCGGCGTTTCATTCTAATTGCTCCACCAAAAAGACAATTATAGTTAAAATTGTTTTACTTTTGTTATTGTCTTTGTGTCATTGTGAATTTTGAAATTCCAGCTAATTGGTCAAGAATGGGTTTTAATTTCTTATGAAGGAGAGACTTTTGTTTTTTGCTTGGCTTGTGGATGTGTCTAGTCAACTTTTGGCGGAACGAGCAGACAAAGTAGACAATTTAAATGTCTTCTGGGAAAATGGTAGGTATGTCACTATAAATGGTGGTAAGTTTGGATGGCGGATTATACCGTTTCGTAAGAAATTGCTGGGTCGTCCAAATTTTAGAACATTTCGATGATTTTGTGTGGCAGTTTAGGTAAGACGCAAGCTGGTGCTTCTGTCATAAAATGTTCTGCAAGTCGGAGGTCAATTCTTTGAACTTTAGAATAGAAAAGACGTCTCGATGAATGGTAAGTTAAGCGTTCACACGACACAGGCTCTGATGAAAATGGACTTTGGATATTTTACGGAAGGGTAAAAATAAACTTTTAACAACAAGTCCGAACAGAGGTCTGTAGACTTGAAAAAGGAAACTTTGTGAAGTGTTTATGGATATGCTAAAGTTACTTCTGTAGGTGGATTTTACTTAATCAGTTACTAGCTTACAGGCAGGATCTTGCATGCGATATTTAGCGGACGCCTCTTGACTTGGCGCAGTTTAGAGGGTCTTCTTTCTCGTCGACCGGCAAAGGACGCTGTTGTTCCTATAGCCTGCTAATAACGATTAAAGCAAGACAAAAAAACTGTCCAAATTGAAGGATGTGGTTGAATCGTATCTTGAACAGCAAGGCAAAATCTGACAAAAAAATTAGCGGCATGTCAAACTCCATATAAAAAAATTGACATTTCACAAAAAGTGCTAGACGTCTAGCGGAAATGGTGAAATGTCATCTTTTTTTATATGGAGTTTGATATGAATAGCGGCTACGAACAAAAAAGAAACAAGGTGTCAAATGTTTTTTTTGTTGCTCATTTTATCAGCCACCCTGTACCTATCAGAGTGAAGTCTTAATGTGGTGCAAATTAAACCAAAATCCCCCTCAAATGGTTCAAGAGTAACACAACCAAAAATAACCTTTAGTTGCAGGCGATGGCACGCAGAAATTGAACCAACTAGGTATTCGTTATATTTCATAAATTCCAATTTCAATCTATAATTTGTTTTTATTATTCTATTGTCAATTCAATCATCGCTCTTGATAATTAACCATCCATTAAAAATTCCTTAATACAACGTCCGACGTTGACATACTCCGCTTGTTTCCAATTAAAATTCCATTCTATAAATAAAAACAAGTAAAATAATAAAAAAAAAAATATTTCTCTCGAAACCTTGAGTAACAATTTAAAAAGAAAATAAACACCAAGACGCACCATCGCAAATGAAAAGCAAAAGTTTACGCAGAATTCCCCCACCACAGAGGCGCATTCCTTTCATCCCCATGAGGGGAACTATATCAGTCACCAGAATTTACGCCGAAATGTCTGCCACAACCATCGCTTGATCGGAATGCGCACACATGAATACAGTTCCACGTAATCGCGTCAATTAATCTGAACCACACAGTCCCACCGAGAGGGACATTGGGTGTATGACTTAAAACGTACCCCCATTGAGTTGTACGTTGTACCTCGTGCTCCTAGAAGTCAATTAAAAAGTTTTACTGTCTCATTAAGCCCTGGACTTTAATTGATCCACTTTAAGTCGGCACCGCCGCTCTGTCGCGCCGCGTAATCCTGTTTGTGATGATTTCTTTCAGCGCTTTTCCATCAGTTTGAGTTTGTTCTCAAGGCATTTGAATAAATTAATTAAAAATAGAAAAACGAATGTGAACCTATTATCATAAAACACGGATGTTGTTGCTTTTGAATTTGCATTGGAATTTAATCAGTTTATACCATTCCACACCGGATTTGAGCCTGTCGAATGATTGGTTGTCAGGGGGGTGGGTGGTGTATGGCACGAATGGGGTTTCCATGGAATTCCACGTCGCTTTATGCACATTTTTCGAATTCTTCTCAGTATTACTCAGTTACATACGTTCTCTTCCTATTGATTGGAAAACAGCCAGAGGAAGGTAAACTGATTGAGGGACAGTGTGACCTTTTTCATGGGATTGACGCGAATGGAATGTGCATTCTAATTGTTGGTCAGTGCAGCCGAGAAGGGGTAAGAGATGTTTTTTTTTTATACAAATGCACTCTCCAATTTTGTTTGGTTGGTAGGTTTTTTCGTGTTATAACATTATGCTCAACCTATTGCAACATTTTTTGTAAAATTATCCAACCTTGAACTGAAACTTTTTGAAAAAAATTGTGAACCTAACTATAAAAGGCCCAACTCAAAGAATATGTCGCATTGACGTTGTCAATTGACAGAAATGAAAGGCGACCCATAAGCAGCGCATATACCATATATATACAGGATTCAGTGGTCAAAGTAGCTTCATTGACAGTTCTCCCAATTTTTGAGAAATATCAAAAGAATGTTCCAAATTTTGACGTTCGCTTCGATGGTGGAATTGCACTGAGACGCCGATGACAGCTCACTAACAATCCATAAAATCAACACCGCGGTCTTTGGCGTTTCCTGAGAGATGTATTTAAAAAAAAAAAATGTCCTACCTTTATTATTAAAAATCAGCAAAAAGTACCTTATGGCTACATTTGTTCGCAATCTCCTCTGGAGCTATATCCGCGTGATCAGGAAGCTTTCTATAAACACTAAACAACGAAGATAGACATGGACTGAGTGTCGTTTAAAGTTAGCCTTACACTTTTTATAAAAGAAGTCAAAAAGGCGCACATCATCTCTTCTGTGAAATTGGCTCAACTTAAATGATAACAAACAGTTCAACTCAGTTTAAAGTCCTATCACCCACAAAAGCCTTAACCCAGCTTATGATAAATCAAAAGCCAAGCTGTTTAAGGGCTGAAAAACTGGCGTAAAATTATGAACCTTATAAAGACTTTTTCTAGAGACTTGATTTACAAATTGGCAGCGCCTTTTCCAGTGACAACCAATTTGACATATCCCGAATGTCTGACAAACACCCGAGAGTGAATATTTCATGAGAAATCGTTTGGATTCGTCATTAAATTGTTGGACTTTGCATTCGTGCTAAAATAAAATGACAATAAAAACTGTAGGAGTCGAAAAGTTGTAAAAAAAAATAGGTCAGAGTTCTTGCTGCGCCATCTGTTTATTATAAATACAACTTACAACTTCTTCTCAAAATGCAACACCCCTTGCCGACTTCACTGTGCACATTTTTAAGTACAACTAGTGACAGATTAAAAATAAACCACAATCGGTGCAGAAAATACTCCCAACGTTGTGGGGACTTTTTTTTTTTTAATTAACACAACTAACGAGTGCGCGCCATCACAATCTTGCGCTTTAGAATTTGCATTGGAATGTTGTCGTGGTGATAAGTTCAAACCTAATAACAGATTTAAATTAATTGGTGTAGCAATGTGCGTGTGGCATAGTTCTGGTGAAAGCAGAGGAATTTCTTAAATGTTCCACTCAAAAATCATCTTTTGTTCGTGTTGCAAGACAGCGGGCAGGCGACTCCCACAACATTCCCAGCGTCTACAAATTACCGTTGGATGATTTATCTTCAGAAATAAAAATATGTATATTATATTTTTGTCGAGACCGTTGCCAACAAAGTGGATGACAGCAGATGTAGCAGCTTTTTGAAATTTCTCAAATTCCTTTCGCTTGGACAGTCAGTATAAATGTACGAGTGTTGTTGTTAGTTCGAGGAGAGCGGAAGCCGACATGATGCCATTTGTTTATTTTGAAGATTGCGAGGAGTTTGTCTTGTGGGCGCTATTTGGTGTTTTTTTTTTTTTTTTTTTAAATATGACAGACACACGACCGTTTTAATATTTTTATCGCGAACAGACTTGTCGCAACTATGCACCAATGATGGGTGAACAAGTAAGCACTCCTCTTCTGATCTGGATTAGGTTTAAGCATGAAGTCGCCAAAGTGCGTAATCAATTCATCATTGCGATCAATTTTCAGGATCAAGCTGAAGATGCAGCTGAGTGAGTATATAGCAGTTCGGGAAAGATGGGTAGGGTTCTTACAGTTTCTGGTTAAAATTTGTTCTTTGAGTATTCTTTTCAATTTAAGCTGTGGCGCCACCTACCAGCTAAAACCAAAAAAAAAAAACTATATATGCGAAAGAGATACAGATTTTGCTCGTGTCCCAGCTTTGGAGGTCATAAATCCCTTTTATTGCACACCACTAGTCAAAGTATAATTTATCGCAAATACCAACAGATGTGAATAATTTTCTCGCGCATTTTTTCATAATATTAGCAATTTTTCAATAGAGGTATTTATTTATTTTTCCTTCTTAATTATTCTTACTCGTAAATTGTTATAAAATTCCTTTTCATTTGGCGAATTTTGTGTGTTAAAAACCACCGGCATTCTTCTCACACATAAATAAAACTTTCATCCGACGCGACGCGACGATTGACGGTTTGTTTGCAAGCTGGAAATGTGTTTTTACATTTTATTTTGTTTTGACAGGAGAGTGCGGCTTTGTTGTTGTTGGAGTTTTTTTTTTTTTTTTTTTTGTTAATGTGTCGTTTATATAATTATCCGAACCCGTCCCATGTGGAGAGGTCGTAAAAAGTGCTAACAACGCATTAGGTTTTTTTTTTTAAGAACAAGATTTTAGCTGTTTTTAAGTGGAAATGTTATTTTTTAATGGGAAAAGGTGTGGATTTTGTGGAATTTGTCATTGTGATCTCTTTTAATGACGGATATTATGCGAATGTCTCAAAGAGTGGTCGTGTCAAAAATGTATTCGCGCGACGTGGTAAAGTCTTTTTATAAGAAGTCATTTGGGGGAGAGCTGTCATTGGAGTTGAGCTATTTCAAATATTTTTATTTGAGTGTATATATGAATTTTGACTGTCAAATGTTCGAAATATAAGTTAATAACCTTGCCCCTAGATAGATGACGAAAACGCTGATATTCCGTCATTGGATGTGTGACATTATAGCATACAACAACCTTCCATAAAATAGATCAAACGACGCTTGAAAGTCGTGAAATAGGTGCTTCGTTAGGGCTGACTTTAGTACCTACATATATATACACCCAAAAAGGGCTATCCACACTTGTGCTTGTTGTCCGTATTCGTTCGATTCTTGCAATTGCAGCCAAAAAAAAACTTTTTTTGACCCAGTTCGATGTCGAAACTGCATTTTTGAACACTTCCTTAGAGGCTAAGTAACTTAAGCTTCGACACAATCGGCTACGCAGAAGACTTTTTCAGTATTATAAAGGAAATGAGGCAAACGAAGTCACGGTACGTACGCAAAAGCACCTTAAGACATCTCTAGACTGGTGCAATAATGAAAATCTGCGTCCACGAACCCCTATAACGCAGTCGTTGTTCCTGTCACAAAAATAAGAAATTTAAATTTACGTCAAAAGTCACGTAAAGATTAACGATAGGAATACTCTCTGGACATTGCCTTCTAAGGAAGTCTGCCATGAGACTAGGCTTAGCTAATACGAATACATGCAGGTACTGTGAGGACCTACAAGTTACGGATTACATCTCCCACCTGCGAGTGTCAAGCAATTGCGCGGAGTAGAAGGAAGCACATAGGAAAGGTAATTTTTTAATAACCTAGAGGAGGTCAAACAATATTGGGACCATAATCAAATTCTATGTAGGGAAATTGATTGTTTGGGCGGTTTGGTTTAGGTTTTTAACCGGAATGGTTCCCTGGGGCTGGCGATGGGTCCGCTTTTTTGCCTGGTCTTTTGTGACGATCTTACAATCCCACTCAACATAACCTAACCTAACCTTCATTTAATGACACGTCACCTTGCAGTTAGCCTTGGTAAAGGGCCTTATTGGACCCCAACATAAATATATAGACGTACACAAAGACGATCAGGCCCATAATTACAAAGTCGACTAAAGCCCATCACAAGACCGCCATCATAAACCAGGTGAGTCAAATCCTAGTGTTTAAGGTCATCGGGGAATGGAGGGAAACCATAAAGCTGATAAGCTAAACAAAAGGGGATCAGAAATGCCCTTTGGAGGCCTAGGACCTTCTGCGTTTATTTCTTAATCGCCAGTTAGTTCGCCTATAAAAGCTGGAAACATGAGAAATATAATAAATTTCATATATAGACATATTATTATGTCTCATGTTGGGAGAGCATATCACAGTTCGACGACAGTCCAAACGGGCCGTAAAAACTATTCCATAAAAAATTTAAGACGATCTTTAATCTACGCTAAGTCTTATATCAAAAACTTTGCAGGCTTGCAGGCATCTTACAGGTTCCTTTCGTTAAGATAAAATGCATAAAGTTGACTCCACAGTCCCAAAAGTGCCGACTATGCCTTGAAAAAGCTGATCATATATCTAGTACGTGAATGTTCTCTATGGCATTAGAAGGAAGCCCAAAAGAAATCCCCCGCATCATTAACTGAGGAACGTAGAGACTCTTTCCGTACTTACTTAGGCGGCTCTACAGTTCGGAATGAAACAGAGCTTCAACTAGCAAGCCTCTTCAGTTGGACGGGTTCTTAAGGTTTCTGGCTCCAAGAAGGTTGAGGTCCCCTAATACTCTTTGCGCGTCATCTGAGGCGAGGATAATGATGCATTGCGGGTTAGACTCGAAGACTACGGGCCCGAGCACTAGTGTTCATCCGCTCTAGCCTTCTTAGGCGACTGGTCCGCAATATTTTAAACCTGGGTCGGCATTCTGTAAGGCGAAACGTTTGAACGTTTTCGTGCGCACGACTCATTTGCAGAAGTAAATCGTTCGTACACACGAAAACGTTTCGTCGTTTTCGCCTTACAGAATCAGACCCTTGGTCTATGTCGCTTTACAGCTCGTATAGTTCGTATTTGAAGCTCCTCCTCCATCAACAAAAACGGGGCCGAAAGTTTGACCAAGAAAGGAACCGACACTAATTTAATCTTTCGATAGCGTTGAAGGTTCAGCGCTGGAATGGAAGCTAGGTCTTCTACGGAATCATCTTCTTTTTCGGTATATGCTACTGCCCTCTCAGTCTCAAGGAAAAAAAGCGATTGGCAAAAGTAAGAGAGGTGCAATAGTTCTTCAAGGCCGACGTACCTTGGATTGAAAAATTCCGTTCTATTGAAAAATAAATAATTATTGGCGAGAACAGATAGGATGACACAGACTAGTTGCAATTGCTACAAATTTTTATATGGCAATCTCTGGCTTCCTTAATTTTTGTCGTGAAAAATACTTATTCTGTAAATTTTAGGGATGTATACAACACCACAACTGCGCCTTGAATGTTACCTGCAATGTGGAGACACCAAAAAGATGACCCATGCGAGAACTTTCTACCATAAAATGTCAAATTTAATTCACTCGCCCAGGCACTATTTCAAATAGAACGGCGATTGCGGATTACCTCGATCACATTCTAAATTTAACAATTATTATAATGAAACACACCTTAAAAGCCAGGCGGCGCACTTAGCTAACATGTACCGGTCATAGCTGTGTATAGCGTTAGAGGTTGGTTCTCCCTTGTAACCATTCGTTTCGCGTTCAAATTTGCATATCGCCTGCCTCATTACTAATCAAATTCGCATTCTCAATGGGAAAAATTCAAAGTCAGACGCCTTCAATAGTTGCACAGGCACCTATATCCGTACATATGGCTAGATACTTGTAGCCAGCGTTGCCAACTTCTTTTGACGAAAAAATGCCGAACTTTTGCCTTTATCAATAAAAAAATACCTAAAATAATTTTTTTTAAGGAAAGTGAAACAATAAATGAAAAATTAAAAACTTACATAAAAAAAATAAACTAACACATTTTTTATTTCAAAAAAAGTAAATAAATAGTTCTAAATTTCAAGACAAAAAAAATAAAATTAGCTTATAATTTACTTGGGTACTTTCTTTCTTTAAGTACGCTGCTCGAGCTAAATTTTCGCTCTCATACAAAATTCTCTCCAAAACTTATCTGAGCTAAATCTAAGCGAACCCATTTAGCTGAGTGGTACGCTGCTCAAGCTAAATAATCAAACTTTTGTTTGTACCTTACGTATCTGTCAAAATTTAGCGTGGGGTACATTTGCTCAAGCTAAATTTTGACAGATTGTTTTGTTCTGTTGTTTCGTTGCATTTTTGTGTTTCGGATAATGGGAGAAGTAAGCAAGGATGAGTGTTTTTTTTTTAATAAATACCTCGACGAGGAGTACCTTCTACCTTGCATCGGAAATTGTTGAAATCAGAGAGTGTTGAGTTTTTGAAGTTAGTTATTTTGAAAGAACAGCTGTTTTCTGTGACACTCGGCTCGCTCTATGTCAAAATTCATCTGGGATTTTAGCTAATGTTTGGAGAGAAAAGTTGGAGAGCAGATAAAATTTAGTTTAGATCGAGCAGCGTATTTAGCTTTAACAAAAAAACTCTTTTTTTTTTTAACACAAAAAAACTCAGCCGAAGCAAAGCAAAGAACAAAAAACAAACAACAAACAGCTTTTAAATTTATTTTCAGTTTCCAGTAAGTGGAATTTACTGGAAGTGGAACTGGAACTCATTTTAAAGAATGACAGATAAAGAGTTCGGAACAGAGATGAATGATTAAAAGAGATGGATATCTTTCGTACGTCTATCGTTTTTGTAATTTCAACCCTCGCCTGTGAATACGTGTGAGCAAAAAAAAAAAAAAAACATGTTCCTAAAGAACTACTCACATGAGAGCGAATTGCGAACACGTGAATATTCGTAGTTTCTGAAACTTCATTCACGTGAAAACTGTTTTTTGGTCGCAGTTACTGCCTAAACACAATGAAGTAGCGTAGAAGAAATCATACAAAACAATTATTTGAAAATTTGACTTTTGACGTTTTCGCGCTACTTCATTGTATACACTTTTTGTTTGTGCAGTGCCAAATATTCTGAGAGGTCATACTACCGCCGCATAAAGGTTAAGTTCGAACGAATTTTTCATTCGTGGGTTTGTGGATCGCGACTGTTTTGTGTAGATTGTGAATAAAGTGTGACAGTTCGCGACAAGAATTTTCAATTCCCGGAAAATTGCTTTAATTGTTAATTCAGCTGTTTAAATCAATTGAGAGTCATGTTTTCTTAGACTAGATGTTAGATAAGTTAAATATAATGGTTTTGTGATAGAACAAATACCAATTTTCAATTCATAAATACAGTTAAATTGATTTGTTGGCAATTTGCCTATTCGCAATTCGCTCTTTTGTAATGGCCGACCGCTTGGCAACGGCATCGCGGTGTTTAATTGTTTTGTCTTGCGAATTGAATTTGTTTTGTTTTTGTGGAGGTTTTGATTAAAATTAAAAAAATAGTGCAATACACATTAGAGATTACCGAATTCTTGCACTAAAGTCAAATTCATGAACTCACATTTCACATATACTACAAAAGAAATGAGTATGGTTGGGCGACGTCATTATTTTTCTGGAAAACAGCTTGTAGGCAGCCGCCTTTCCACTGGAAAGTTTTATATCTCTGTATTTCCATTATCTTTGGTTCCGAAAAATGGGTTTGAGGGTGGAAACATATTCTCTAAGACAAGACCGAGGTTACATAGCAAAACTCTTTTTGGCCAAGATTTTTTTAGGAATGTTTTAAAAAAATAAAAGGTTGACATAAAAAAAATATTCTTTTTTGTGGAAAACACAAGTCTTTTTAAAGCCTAGCTAATGAACTAATGCCTAAAAGGCATGAAAAGCCTTAGTTGGCATCGCTGTTTGTAGCAGTCACGGATTGCAGTTGTGGAGAAAAAAAAATGTATATATCCACTTCTGGCTCTCTGGTAAGTTGAAGTTTTATTGCTAGCGCCGGCCGGTGTTGGTATAAAATTAACAAGGCAACCTCTCATTACCATTTGCCAGTGGCGGCGGCAGTGGCCACCGCCCAGATTTCCCAACACAATATAATATCGCTGGGTATGGGCATGGGTTATGAGTACCCCACCTTTGTTCCGTTCAATTGGATGAGAGCATTATAGCAGTATCGTAGGTCAGTTCGTTTATTTTTTATTTTTAATTAAAATGCACAACAAATTGCTTTCAGAGTTAAGTTCGAATATGAATGTGCGGAGCGTGTTTTTTTTTTCTACTTTTTTTATCTAACCAGATACACCTCGGAATGTCGATGTGGAAAGTGTCTTTCGCGCTTATAGACTTTTGGTTCGGCGATCGCGAATGCATAGAGCTGGCCGTGTGTGTGATTTTTGCATGTCGAAGCTAGATAGTTTATCGTGTACTTTATGTGGGGATCTTTGGAGCACACTTTGGAATGCTGGAAGCGAAAAATATGAATAATATTTTTGTTTTTGTTGGCAATTGGAATGCATTGCTTGTACGGGGGACAGGGTCGATTGTGGTGGTAGTTGGTGTGGGGCTCATCTATTATTTATGATGGCTTTGCATGGGAGGGAGGATGTATTGTAATTTGTGCGGAATCGTTGTTGGATGGTGGTGCTTTTAGGGGTCAGTGCTGAAAGGTTGTTTTCGTTCTACCGCAGCAAATAATGAAACGATATGAATTCATTAAAAGTGTGACATTCGCGTTGCAGTGGTGAGCAGTCTACCCCAACAACCACCCGTGATACAAATTGTGGGGAAGATCGAGACTGAGAATTTCCCGTTCAACGAATTTTCATCTGCCTCAACTTTTCACCTAGATTGTAGGGCGGGAGAGCTTTCAATGAGCTCTGGCACTGCGGCTTCTTAGAGAAGCCTATTGTGCCTTCACTAAAGAAACCAAGAAGGATCGTGGTGGTAAGGGTTTTAAACAAGGTCTGATAAGTTGTCCTTGAGAGGGCTATTTGTGCTCAATTTACTTTTTATAGTGTATGGAAATGGACAAGAGCAGTTTTACGATTACGGAAGATCGTCGAATCCACAATCGAGGGACAGTGCAGTGGGGAAAATCCGGGATTCAAGTGGCGCACGCAAATGGAAGTTGACTTTAACGAAACTGCGAAGCTGGAGACAGCTGTTGGTTAAAGCCCAGCTCCATCCCACGCAGTGAGCGACGGAGCGACGCCGCTCTGCCCAATAACGAAATTGCTAATTGCTGGGCTTACGCGACAACTGCCATACAATTTGACTTCTCTTAAATTTTTAGAGCGACGTCGCTATCTGCATTGCCGAAGCTTAAGTATGTAAGTAAAAGTTAAAACTAGAGTTACTGCAGACCCAATTTAGACCTCGGTCTTAATGCCGCTCTTACTCTATTATCCATAATCCACCAATTTCGTATTCAACTCTAATGTACGACGCTTTCAACTCTATTCAACGAACGCTTTGTTGAGGACGTTGCTTACTGTTGCTTTTTCTCAACAAGCGTACGAGTTCGTGTTGATCTTCGTGCATTGCTTTGAACACCGGTTCCAATGTGACATAAGCTTTTCAATGCATCGTTCAACTTTTTGTGTTTCGAACGACAAAATATGAGCGCGGACAGATGTGGATAATTCAACTGATGCCGAATCCGCTTTTACTTCAAACAATGTCAACGGCTGTCAACGACAACAATTGCGGTCGCTCCAACAGATGTCAACCACTTTCAACGCGTCGTTCAACTTTTTGAATTATTAGTTTTGTTGAGTATGACAAATAATGAGCGCGGCTACAAGAAGAAGCATTGCATAGATCAACTGATCCATTGATACTGCCACTGCTGCTGAAAAAATCACAGCTATTGCAGCCTTCAATCACATTCAACGCGTGGTTTACATTTTTCAATACATATTTCATTGGCGTAAATTGTTTTGAGTACGACTAAATATGGAAGCGGATGGATGTAGGAAAAGACTGTGTTGATCAGCAGATGCCAGTTGAATTGCTCGTTGCCACTGTTGCTACTGTCAATCGCTTTCAACTCTTCGTTCAACTTTTTGTGTTGAATACGATGAAATACGAGCCCGAACACAAGAAGACGCATTGTCTGCAATAATGCCTTGGTACTGTCACTTCTGCAATAAAAAAAACACAACACAGCTATTGGGATCGCAGCCGCCAATCCCATTCAACGAGTGGTTCAACTTTTTCAATAATTCTTTAGCGTGAATTGTTTTGAAAACGACTAAATATGGAAGCGGATGTAAGTAGAAAAGGACTGTGTTGATTAAAAGATGACAATTCCCTTGCTCGTAGCTACTGTCAACCGCTTTCAACGCCTCATTCAACTTTTTGAATATTGCGTTGACGTCAGTTGAATCGATTACGACAAACAATGATACTGACACTCTGCTGTTCTGATCGCTGCTTTAATTGTGATTGTTTTTCCAGATGTCAGTCGCTTTCAAGGTGGTTTTTTGACGAGTGCGTTGCGTTCAATGCATTGAACGTCTAGATAGTAACGCGTACATCACCTTTTCGGGGCATAAAACAAGAACACGAGAACATACAACGATTGAATAAGTTGATCAATTAGGTTTACAGACCTCGCGACGCGTTGAACGCTTTAATAATGTTGACTTTGTTGTTTATTAAATTTTATAGTTGATTAAGTAATTGAACGTAGTTAGATGAATCAGTTGCCCAAGAAGTAAGAAGAGGTCGGGTTAAGTGTAGTTATCATTGTGACGTTCTTTCCAAATTTGCTGAGGTTTTTGTTTTTAAGGTTATGCCTCTGGAGTTGGTGTATGTTTTTTTTTTTTACAATTATTTTAACCTGTCTGCAAATTTAAAAATATTGGGTTCAACGTTATCCTTCACAAATGAAGAATTTTTTGACGGAGATGTCGAAAATATTGTCATTACTTTTGACAACTGTCGAAGGCCCATCGCTGTGAAGCTATTAAAAAAAAAAACCTGAAAATCTGCGTTAAAATGATCGCTTTGGGGCACCTGTGGACTTTAACGATCTAGGACTGCAATCACAAGGACCTATTAGGACCTATGTCGAAGACCGGCTTCAGGCGTTCACAGCATATTGTAGACATAACTTAAAAACACCTATGTCTCAGCTGCAAACATCTCCAATGGGGGGGAGTTCATCAGACCAAATCTGACAGATATCACATTTCCACCAAATTTGCTAATCTTCCAATTTGCAAACTTCAGCGGTCAGTTGCAATAACCCATGTTGCTATTTTTCGTCTGCATAATTACCACAGTTGACTCATATACTCGTATAGCACTCACTGTAATCATGCAAATAAATGCGCAATACCTCATATTTCTAAATATAAAGTTGACCAAGTCATCGGTAAACCTTAGGTAACCCAACACCAATCTGTTCGACACAATATATATACACGCGTTGCAAATCCCTCTATCTCTATACCCTCTTGACCGTAAATGTGCTTATTCTTCTTGCCTGACCCTCAACTCGACGTCCAACATGTACTCGCTAAAAATTGTAATCGTGTAACGTAACCCATGCGAAATATGAAGAAAATAAACTATGCGCGTACTCTTGCCATATGTGTGCTTGTTTTTTTTTTTTTTTTTTCTTCTCTCAATTCAGAGAAAAAAATTAATGAAAACAAATAATAACAATAAAAAAAAGAAATCACGTCCAATGGCGTCATATGTTTTTTTTTTTCTGTGCCCAAAGTTTTTTGCTGTGCGAATTGGTTAATTTGAATTTGTTCACGCAAATATAATGTACGTCCCCGCACATACTCACGCACACTGCTGTTGTAAGTTATAAATAATTGCAAACATGAAGCCCATTGCTTCGCGCATTATTAATATCATTTAGCCAATCGGGCAGACAATAATGGAGAATAAATTGGAAAACCATATTCGCAATGGTATCGATATTTTTTTTTTTTTTTTTTCTTATCTTCTGTTTTTTGCTTGTCAGGCTGAGTGTGTGACATGAATCGATAAGGTCCCCGCATCAGCGAAATTCATCGATCGATATTTATTTGAATACGACAATGAATTCCAACATGCAGACATTGATTGCTCCTCATTTTTTTGTTTCTTCTATAAATGTATGGGTGGATTTATGTTGATCGATTCATTGGAAAAATTTGAAGTCATTACTCATCGCCATCCTCATCATCATCATATACGCGGACAGTTTGGTTGAAAAGAAAACTTCGACTGAGCCTAGCTGATTTGAATATATTGCGTTTAGTATACTTAAGCCAGCGCTGCCACAAGGATAAAAAATTTGCGTAGCAAAACTCAAAAGTCCAAAATATCATTTTTGATTCCAGTCAAATTCAAACACTAACCATACATCCGAAGTAATGGGTACTTGTTGGGTATTGTAGAAAAGAATATAAATTGATGTGGGAAGTGAGAAAAGATGGAATATACTTTCGTTTATTATTATTTTCCAAGAAAAAATTTCAAGATCTATGTTGACATTTCGTGCTTCAAAAAAACGTAACAAAATAGACGTTTTTAGTGCGTAGCAAATTGGAAATCGCGTAGCAGTTTTTCTACGATCGTAGCAAAGTGGCAACACTGCTTACAGCACCAATTCCGTGTTTGCAGTAAGGCCAAATGAGATTTTCAGAGGAATCTCAGTTTTTAGAGAAAGAATAAGAAAGATCACCAGACGCAGTTGGTCGCTGAATGATGCCACATGGGCGATTGTAAAAACGTGTTGTCGAAATTTATTTAATGGGAAAGTTTATTTATAAATTTATTTTATTGAAAGACGACTTGGCAAGGGTGAAAATATGTCCGATAAAGGAAAGCTCCACATCGTATACTGCGTCAACTCCTCAAAGGAATAAGTCTCCTAAATGTCACGTGTGAAAACACTCACAGCTAAATGGTGGTGTGGTGTTAAATTTAATATTTTTGGGGTTGTAACTGCAACGCAGAGAAAATATTACAACTTAATATTTTGCTTGTATTCAAAAATAAAAAAAAAACTAATAAAAGATTTATTTAATTTAAATAATGTCTGCTATTACAAAATCTGTCTGAAATATTAAATTTTATTATGGGTGGAGATGAGTTTCAATTCAAAAGAATTTAAATTAAGCCCTATTTATATTGAAAAATTATAGAACTGTAATCAGTGGCGACGCATCCTATTGTTCATTTCGTTCATGAACGCCTAACTTTTAGAGAATAAATATTAATAATAAAAAAAATTGTCCTAATGTATTTCCGAACTCGTGCCACCCTCTCGAGAACTAGGGTGTTTTCATGAACGTCGAAAATCTGCGCTTGTACAATCGTCTTTCTTTTTTGTTGCATTAAATGAACAAACATATTCTGCAGCACGTGTGCAGGCCTGCTTTAGTACAATTTTAAGTAGTCACTGAAAGTTCATAAACGTCAGACAAAAATCAAAAAAAAATCATCACAATAGTTTGGTTTTTGCCACATTCCACGCTGCAGCTTCTTTCTCCCTTAAAAAAAGTTAAATTAAATTGTGAAAACACATAAAAAAAATCCCAATAAAACTTACATTTTTCGCACTTTAAATTTGTTTATCTCTCGCGCTTTTTGCAGTCAACAAAATATTGGTGCACAATCTGCCAGACGCTGATGACATTTATTTATGACGTTTACGAACATATCTTCTGCAATTCATCTGGGTTTGTTCAAACAAAAATCGGACTTTATGAACACATCTTAGTTAGGCAGACGTTTATGAAAACACCCATACTTTTCCATACTCATTCCGCTAAAACAACAAAATCAAAAAATATTCACCTAATCCCCTTAGTCCTAACCAAACTTCAGTAAATTTCTTAGTACATATATTTCCCCACTCTCGCCAGCCTCTTCTGCACTTGAGCCCATTCGTAATTCATACGGAAGCGAAAAACTTCCCTGCTAGCCTGCGACCAGCGACAGCGGCTGCGACTGCGACGCTAGAGAAAACAATTCTTTCCATTTCCACTCATTCGACCATCAACTCGTTCAGATGAGTTGGAAGCGAAATGTAGCCATCAAAAATAAATGCTATCAAAAAAATTATAACGCACATCGTACCCACTATTTCGTTCAGTCCAGTTGTAAACGAAATCAACTGACTATGGTTTGGGTTTGTGTGGGGTTCATTGTCAGAGTTTATAGGGGAGCCGAGTTAGACAAAGTCCCTAACTACCTCAAAGTTATAGCTGTCTATTGTGACGTTCTGTCCGATTAATCGATGTTGTGTGTCCCTTCCTGTTGACAGCATATATTTTGTTTTAAACTCATTCACCGCTTAACCCATTTTTGCCGCTTCGCTTTGCCTTTTTTGACATCATAGGTCTCGGTGAGATTGTGTCCGACCTTTACGGAGCAGCGAGCGTTCTCCATCGTCATTCTGCACAATCTGACAAGTTTGGCAGGGATGCCAAAACTAGACATGACTCTGTATAGCTCGTCTCTATAAATGCTGTCATATGCAGCCTTAAAATCGATAAAGAGATGGTGAGAAATAAAAGCATGAGTAATTATGTTGCTTTCACGGTCTACTCGTTCTGGAAGGCTATGAACGAAATAGGAAATTTGTATAGATACTACTCATAGCGATTTAAGTTCCACTTCAAATCTTTTGTGACAGTTTATGACATAGAAATAGAATAGGGTAGTATCAGCAAACGGGCCTCAGTCAGTTACTTACGTTTTTGTATGTAATAGCTATATTTATGAGGGAATGAACTGGAATCTCTAGTAGGTCATGATCTTGAAAAGCAAATCCTTGCCGTGCGACAAGATCTTGAAATAAACTGTTGGCTTATTTTTATTAAAAATAAAAAAATACCCACCATAACATGCCATTTTCCTTAGTTCTTAAAATATTCAGAGTCAACGTCACAGTTTCAGCAGTTTCCTTCATCAATCAGCCCAAAGAAGCAACCTTTTGTGACATTTCTTTGCCAAGGGACAAGGTCTACAAATAAACTGATCGCCTATTCTTGTTCAAAATAAAAATGTCCATGATAACATCCTCTTTCAAATTTTGTTTCGCAATTCGAATGACATCATTCGAAAGTAATTTGGCCCGAAAATATTTTACATCATTAATATGGATCATCATCAGACAAAATGTTTAAAGAAAACTATTTTTATTTTTTTATTTTTATTTCTATTTCAAATTTGAATTCTACCATCGCAACGCCGCGCAACCACTTCTGCTCGGAATCATCAATCAAAGTGCTCTTTGAATAAATTTGAAAATGTTTTGACTTGGAGATCCAGCAGAAAGCTCTTAACTCAAATGTTGTATCATGGTTTTTGTTGCTCTCTATGTTTAGTCTATAAATATACATTTACCTCGATTATTATTAAAAATAGACTCTAATCAATTAGGAAGGAGTTAAATCATTAATTATATGCGCGCAGGGTATCTAATTAAGCAGTTTCCCTTTGCGCGTGTTAAAAAGAGAAGCCCACCGGTCATTAGTTAAACCGTTTTGAAGCTAAGTATATTGAAAACATTTTCAAATTGTATACAACAAATGCAAATCGATCAGTTCGATTTTTAATTGTACTTTGGATGGAATGTTTTCGCGCTAATTGATGGTAATGGCTGTGTCGTTTATAAACACCATTTGTCACGTTGATATGAATAAAAATGTATACACTATACACGCCAGACATTCCGTAAGAAATGACGCTATCTACGAATTTCGAAATAAATAAACAACATTAAAAAGCGTGCGGTATTCATTTAGAAAGAATAATAAACTTAAGATCAAAACAAAGTAGTAAAACAGATATCTACCTATGGCGGAGTGGGGAATTTCGCTCAAGCTTAAGAGCTCGGACAACGGAATGATGATCATTGATCACTTTGTGGCACATTAGAATGAAACGTGATATAATTTGAATTTTTTGGCAATTTAATTTGCCACTTTTATTATAACGATCGTGAAAATATTTTTTCCCCCCGGAGGCGCTGAATTTTGTTTTTTTTTGTGAATTTTGCTGACATATCTGGCTGTATATAGTTTTGAGTTAATTTTGAACGCACTAAACGGATGGTACACAAAAAACCTAAATAGCTGAGTGATGACGCGGGGCAGTGCGTCAAACCGATCAGCAAGGTAGTAGTTAAGGGGCAACTGCGAGGACAGACGTTTCAGTATGACTTGATTCGAATAGTTATGGAATTTTAAATGGAATCAGTTATGTTTTTCGAGCTTGGATCAGTTGGCTAAGACGCACATGGGACTGTAGTGCTATGTAGAGAGGGGCGTAGAACTACGTCCTCGGAGAGTGTCATGGTTTGCGGTCAGAATCAAAGGGTCGTTCGAGAGTTCGATCATTGCACGAGATTATTTGTTAACGAGAAAGCGAGCTCAAAGAAATTCCTTCTCTATGTCAAAGTGAGATTATTGATTAAAAACAAATTTTGGATACTTTTCTACATTTCATACTTTTGATGGTACCACAGTCCGGGCAGACCTGGACTGCCATTCCTCTTTAGCCAGCTCAATCCATGTTGGAAATTCTGTACTCCTACTCATGGTGACTTACAAATCAAAATCAAAGCATAATTTAACTTCAAATCATCACCATCAGTATTGCCAATTTTGGAAAAAAGAACACCTATTAAAAACCACACTTTTTTTGGTTTCTAATTTTCGACTTCTTTTTCAATCAGCTGCATAAATATCCATACCTCCACATGATGAAATGGGTACCGAAAATAAGGACAAACTAGCTATGAGCTGACAAAAGTGTTTTTATCGCTGAAAAAAAGGTTGCATTTTGGAAAAAAAAAAACTTGAGACGAACAAAAACGGTTCTTGAGTTATCCAGTCCAGCATTTGATATTTTTGTTAGGCTTTCTTACCAATTTTTGAAAGTACAGCAAATGTGGTTGTGTCTTTGGACATTATGTTATTGAAAGGATCTCGCAAAATTGGGTCTCCGATCTTAAATGTCACTGCTTGATCTATCTGTGACGATTCAGCCAAAGTACTTAAAAACTGACCACTGACCGGTCGAGTTCATCGGACTATATCAGTGTCATCGTAGCATGCGAGTACTTTTAGAGATCGTTACAAGTTTTAACCTCTAGGGTCAACTAGTGAGTGATTATTTCAAGCATAAGATGTAAAAGAAATCCCATGATAGCGCATCACGCTGTCTAAGATTATTTACGACATCAAAAGTTGTCTGGCCGATTTTCATGGAACAGCCACAGTTTCCTAACGTTAATTCTGTACACAAAATAACAAGTTTGGCCTGAATAACTACTAAATGAATTGAATTAAAATGAATTAAAATGAATTTAAACTAAATAACGCAATGTATTTAGCGCGTAGATGCAATCCAATCGAAAGTGTCTTTCATTTAGAATTCCTCAACGTTTTTGAAGAACCTATCGCAGTCTGAATATTTCGAGAGTTTTACTACAGCACAGTAGCGTTCCAGTCCCGTTCTATTCCAGAGTTCATACCAACTTATGGCGCAGGGGAGTTCAAAAAGGGATTCAACCAACTTGCTTTGTTGTAAGTTACGTTAATGTATTGTGTCCCTTTAAAAAGGCAGTCAAAAACAATAATTCACAAACTGAAATTCGACATAATTTCCCAACACAAATTGTCAGGGTAACGCCAAAACAAGCGAGAATCGTTGTTACTCCTCGCTTCTCCATTCAAAATTGAATCGACTTGTAATTGGATTAACCATGTCTAAGTTCAGTAACAGCCAAATCTCAATTGACCAAAAATGGAACACCAATCGTTCCACTGAAATTGTTTTCTTCAGTTTGTTTCTTTACTTTTTCTAGTAAGAATGTAAAAGAAGCATGATCATAGTGCGACTAAAGTTGTAATTTGGCACTTTTTTCGAGCGCCTGCCACAATTTTTTGACATTTTGAACATTTTTTATTTGGAAAAGGCGCTTCAAAAATGTTTCAAATGCTGTTATATCCAAATGAAAAGATTTTAAATGTAACGCAGTTGCATAATAACTGTTATAGTGCGTTTACAGAGCTAATGTTTCTTAAATACCGTTCAAAAATTCTAAAGTTGCAGAATAGCTTCAGAAATGAAACTTTTTTTCTCATTGTCCCTTTTTCTTCCGATTTTTCCGAATTCTGCATGGGCCACACTAAAGACTGTCAAAATGACAGTGTTGGGGATAAATTCTCTCTCACAGAGAAAGGGAGACTTACGCAATACTTGAAAAATGCCCTCTCGAAGTCATTCTCGCGAAGTCGCTCTCTTTTACGAATTTTTCAAGTTAAGGAACGGCAATGAGTAAAAATTCGTAGGAGTTAGTAAAAGTTCGTAAGATTTAAAAGTAATGGAACAGGCGCCAGTGTTCAAGAACAGTGAGTGACAGTTTAGATTCCACAAAATCGTTGACACATGGGACCGTTAACTATTCGAGAACTGTTTCTATTTCTATTTACATCATTCATGACAGGTAGGTAGGTAGGTAGGTAGGTGTGGCGGTTTAATTTAAAAACCCAAGTTTTCAATTTAAGTTTTGCTACCACAACTCATTTGACGGTTGTTTAAGATTGTCGAATAGGAGAGTTTAGATCCAGCCTGTGGAATTCAAAAAGGCTATCAGTTCCCCAATACTACGTTTCGAGACCTCCTCAAGGGAGTCGAAAAAGGGTTTACCAAAAGATCGCTGTCTGGCCCTAGCTAGTGCTGGACAGGCGCAAATGAAATGAGTGAGTGCTTCCTTTTCGGCTGCGTGTCATTACAGCTGCGGCGTGTATTATGTGGGATGCCTAATCTAATAGCGTGTTCCCCTATTGGCCAATGGCCTGTGGTTATCGCTGTTATTCTGGCAATATATTTTCGTGTTTCACTTAGAAGGCGGGTTGTTTTATCCGTGCTGTAGTTTGGCCACATCCTTCTGGATATGATACAGTTCGTCAGCCTCCTCCATCTGAGATTGGCCTTCGATAGGAATTCTAGGGAGATCTTTGCTTTGACCGCTCCGAGCGGCATTGAACCCATTCCGCAAGTGAACAGTGAAGGGCTGAGCCTCGCCTGGCCAGCTCGTCAGCATTCGTTGCCAATACCAATTTTGAGGTTATGTTGAGTGAGGCGATAGCCTTGATGGCAGCTTGACTATCGATGATCATTTATGACAAGTTAAAGGCAAACAAAAAAACTGCTCACATTTTCCAATAGAAGTCAATCAAAAACCATCTAAGATCCTATCCACTATCTTATCCAAGTTGACTCAGCATTTAAAAAATGTTTAATCAGCGATTAGTGGCTTAAATGATAAACGATATCTGCTTTAAGAAATCGTCAAATTTAATTATTATGAGTGATTGACTTACGTCAAGTTCAAGTTCCATTCCCACACTGATAAGGATAACGAACGATAAGTCAACACACAAAGCTCCACAATCAAATAAACCGTCAATGGCATTGGGCCTTACCAATAAACCTTTTTAGTTTCGACTCTTAATTTTCGGAGTTCACGGTGGCTATATTTTGAACAGAAATTTCGCAATTATGAGCCTCCGTAAATTTAAAGTCGAGACTTAAATTTTATTCAATAAGAGGTGTTATAGTGGAAGCATATGGTCCTGTATGCCTGCTCGTGGTGGCCATTTCGCTGATGTTGTTTTTCATTATCGGCATACCTTTCTCTTTATTATGAAATAAACATCCGATCATTTATCTCAAAAAATGACATTTTTCTTTGAATACCAAAATAACACCTCTTATTGGAAAACCCTTTACTTCGCATCGAATTTATCATTTCAAATTTACCATTGGGTAAAATCAAAATTCAAAACGAGGCAAATAATGGATATTTTCTTGAAATAAGTCAATCGCTTAGCAATGCTAACGACAACGATTGCCTTGCCCTGTCTGCTTGTCTGTAGGTTCCGCATTACATGGCCAGATTTAAATGCGAATACATTCAATCAAACTTGGAAATTTCGCTTCCGATATATAGGTCGAAATTCAAATTTCGATAATGAATGCCAAAACGGAATGCGACAAAGCAAAGTGAATGTAACTGGGTTATGCGTTGGCTGCGGACCAGGAAAGAAACACTCAAACGCGACTGCCCAAAGTCTGATAATAATTTATAATCACTCGTATTACGATACCGTGTTCGTAAATAACAATAAAACAAAAAATGAGTAAAATTTCTCGTGCGATATCTGACCCAGATTCGCTTCCTATACTACTGCAAATTGCACTTAATCGGGTGTTTGTTGGGTTTGCGTGATTTTTTCTTTCTTCTTTTGTATTTCCTCATTTCGATAATTGCAAAAATGTTTACGAGAATTGACATTCTTTTCTGACAGCTGTTTGACAGACTTTTATTTGAGTACAGGGTGGTGGGGAGGTTTTGTTTTTTTTAATTGCATTTTGTATCGGGTCTATCACAGAATCCGTCGTATTCGCCAATTTGCTACGAACCCCGAAAGAACTGTTACAAAATCCGTCGTAGGGGAATTTTGAAATTCGTAGAAAGTGGTATCACTGAATATACCACGTTCTACGAATTTCGAAAGAAAAAAATGTACCCTACGACGGCTTCTGTGATAGTTCTTTCACGGTTCGTAGCAAAATTCCAAATACGACGGATTCTGTGATAGATCCGTATATCAGCTTTACGAAGAAAAAAAAAAAAACCCCAACAACATTGATTGATACAAAGAGATGTGCTCCTAAAACTGTCACGAAAATATATGCACACCAAAGTATAGGTACCACTTTTTCAGTTGATCATGATAACCTTGCAAATTTGCTGGTCTTGCATAGACTGAACTACATTGTTGCCAGAGAGAGAGTGGTTTTGTTACACTCCGCTGCCACCAGACGTCATGTTGAGTCACTCACAAGCCAATTTGACAATTTTTATTGTTAAAGCAAAAAAGTCAAATCAACCGGGGACAAGTTACATTCTTATGCAAATCGGTGGACGGTGTTTGGGCGGAAATTGTTCAATAGATTTTTTTGATTTTTATTTTTTTGTTTGTTAAATCAATTTATGTATTTTTTGATGTCGATGCAGAGTTCTTTTCTTTCATTTAATTGTGTCGTTTTGAGACACACGCCATCTTAAGGTGACCGCCGACCGGTTGGGGGAATTTTAAAAATGCAAATCAGTCTTGTAGAAATTGTCAGGCGCTAAAATTTGGTTTTATGGCTTCTATACAAGTTTCTTTTTAATTTGCTAATGGTGACATTGAGAATTTTATTTATTCGGTTGATCATACGAGTATACTCGTATATGGAGCTGGTTAGTTAGTCACATGATAGGGTTTTAAATGCGATGGAATATGTGATATGTGATTGTCGTATTAAAATGAATGTCACCTTGCAGTCGAACCAATTCAAACTGAGGTAGCTTATCCGTTTTATTTTATTAAAGAGTTGATAAAAAAAAAATAAGTACATAGGCAAGTACAATGGCAAGAGACAGTCACAAGATTTACCAACAGCATCACGCATAACCCCAGCATGAAACAAAAAGTGGCAACACTGCCGACGTATTGCATCAAAATTGTTCAACTATATAACCTTGCAACGTCAAATTCTTTTGCAGGCATTTCGGGCGTTGATCAATATGATTTGAAGGCGGTTTTAATATGATGTGGAGACAACGAAGTGTATTTTAAGGTATGGGGATCATGTGCAAGCAGTGTTGTCGTGCAGCCTGTGGGTGTAACTCTGTGTAAAACTTGTCAAGGGCGCCAATTCTGTAACGCAAATTAACACCTAAAGACAGTTTTGGTGTCATCAAAAGTTTCAGTGGTTTTAGAGCTAAAGTCGGTCCGAATCATATGCAAACGTGCCGCCACATGTGAAAGTAGCTACGTGTTCATCACGTTACCATAACCCCCTTCTAGCTCGTCTCTTTAAAACAGTTTTGCCCACATACATCAATCGAATGGAAATGTCTCGACAATCGGCCATTAAGAACCGACTCCAAGGCTAATTAGAAATCTATTCTTGACCTCCTGCCGACTGGCTATATCTCAATTTCAAGGTAGCTGTCCCTATTAACTCAACAGATGAATGAAAACCTGTCCACATTGGTGGATCTGGATACATAAATGTACCCACGATTAACCAAAAACAAGCCACGCTGTGCGTTTGATTAGGTTGCGTATGTGTAAAAAAAACAATAAAACAAAACAAGAATCGACTTCGAATGCCATACTAAATGCCACTTAATTTCCGATCCCGCAGATACATAGATAGAGATACACCAAATTAGACAAACGTATCTCAATTTCAATTCCATTCATTTTCGAAGCTCTTCCGAACCTTTTTACATACGCTACTTGGATTGGAATTGAACACAAATAAATTAAATGGTCAAAAGAGTTCCTTCAGACGGGGGGTTTTTTTTTTTGCTTTTTATCACACAGCGGTGACAACATAATTTAAATTATTGTACCATTAAAAATCATTTCCGTTATTGTTTCGGTATAAATAGCTGGAAATTTTGAAATTTTCTCACGCGCGCTTGCCTATAGCTTAATGAGGAGGAGAACAGCAAGGGGTATGCGGCATACAGCTTGAGCTGACATCTATAAGCTTCTTTGTTTCTTGTTTTTTTTTTTTTATTGTTGTTCGATGCAATCGAAATCTTAATAAAGATGAGCGCGTATGCTTGGATTATTTAAAATTAATAATCATGATGGAGTATAAAATAACTTCCGGTGAATGGAAAAGACGGATGAATGAATCGAGATGGAGTTGATGTCGCTTTTCAGAGGCGATTGGAAATTTATGGGACTTGAATTAGGTAGTTTCTATTCAGGGCTTCATTAGGCTGTGAATATGGTTAAGACTGATTTAATCTGTGCCGGCGGGCGCAAGCATGGATTATGGAAGTAAATTAGCAAATAAATTTGAATCGAGTTGATGGAAATGGAAATGAGGCCACTGTGGGGCCGGATGTATGTATTTGGGGTGCGATTTGATATTAAATATGTAGATAACAAATTTTGTTATCTACATATTTTGTCGCTTGGTTCTCTGGTATGCAAAACAACAACAAGGCGCGGAATTAAAAATTTAAATCTTGCGGCAACATTTTGGAAAATGCTTCAATACTACCCTTAGTACCAATTCAATATATGTAATTGTATGTTGGGACTATACAATGTCTCTAAATACACTGTGCTTCAAATCAAATGAAAGGGACATCTAATTTGCCTCATGTCTGTTGTACAACGTCCTTGCGGCTACTAACCTACAAAGTGATCTTTTCCGGTTACTATGGTTTAATGTAGTAAGCCATTCTTCCGGCTACTACGCTACAACATTGTACAACATTTTTATTTCCAATTACCTTTTAACTTAGTGCAACTTTCTTCCGGCTACAAGGCTACAACTTATCCGAGATGTTTTTCTTTGCTGCTAAGATTTGACATAGTTCGACGTTCATCGAACTACAAAGCTACAATGTAGCTAATAGTAGATTCTTTCGGCTACTATATTCTTCTATATACGGCGTTGTCCGAGATTCTTTATTCCTATTTTTTTTAAACTTCTGATTCGCCAATGCGATATAGAAGCACGTCGACCTAAAAGTTCTATTGATCTTTATTCCTATACAACGCGTGGACTTAGTCGGACGTTGATCGGGCGACAACGCTACAATGTATAGCTTGATAATTTCCGATGTTTTTCCGACTACTACGCCACAACGTTATCCGAGATTTGTTTGCTACTCCGTTTGACGTAGTCAGACTTTAATTTGAGCTACATTGCTACAAAGAAGCGTACTCCTAGTACCACAATGTAATTTTGTCTGATGTTTTTTCTGGGTACTAAGCTACAATGTGGCTCGAAGTTTCCCCAGCTACTTGTTCTTTTTTGTAATACGGTATAGCGTTGCGATTTTTTTTTTTTTTTGGGCCACAAAGCTGCAAATTAGTCTGATGTTTTTCCGAGTATTACTACGCATCAACGGGTGGCTACGTTCTTTCGGCTACTACATCACAACTATGTCTGGGATTAAATAAAAAGGGAATAAACTACTACGCGTTAACTTAGTAAGAGGTTTATTGGGCCACAACGCTACAACGTATAGCTTGATATTTTTCCTGGTGCTATGAAGACTATGTGGACCGACGTTAAACATTTTTTTACCTCAGTCTCTATTCAAACCTGGACTGGACCTACGAAATGGATTTTTTTATTAAGTGAATGTCCTGGACTAGGACTACTGAGCAAGAGGCTCAAGGTTTCACCGCCGGGGAAATACAAATTACAATTTTTCTTTTAAGTATTAACAAAAAAAATGTACATGATGGTCTGAGAAAGTCTGTCGATAGAATTCGTCGTAAAATTGTAGGTCCCTTCTATTCGTCTCAACATTTTAATTCCCAAACGAATGGCTATAACAACCAAGGCGTATAGGTTCCTATTTCAGACTGTAAGCAACAAGAAGTGCTCGGCAACTTGAGTTATCTTTACCTTTCTGTACAGCCTTTATAGCCGCTGTTGCGTTTCTTCCTTCACTTGAAGATGATCTCAGCTAAAATACCTTCCACCGATTATATTCCTTGTATACTTCCCCGATGGCAACAGGCAATTGACAACCCAAAGCGCATTTTGTTCAATAACGCTCCAACCATTAAAACATATTAACGACCGACCATCAATTAATTAATTACCTTCCCACCTCAACCAAGGATCTGTCATCTTACCCGCACATGGACTTCTCTAGCGGCAGTGCCTTTGATCCCAAAGAGGATTCAGTCCTCTCTCCCATAGATATAATTAAAAGTAAAAGAACAGATTTCATTCTTCAAGTAGACCTTCAAAACCATCATCATCATCATCCTCCCGCCATCCAACCTTCTGCCTACCACCTCGATGGCATGTCATTTGAATTTTATGAAAGTGCTCAACTCCGGTAGCCACTGCTTTGGGTCACTTGATGGCATTTTACAAATTTTATCGCTCTGCATCTTTCGAGTGTCTCTTTGTACGCTTATATGCACACAACGCACACACAGCCACCGATTACCATAAGAGTATCTCTCGAAATCCATCGAGGGAAACATTAAATTATTTCCTGACCAAGTAGGTATCGAGGGAGCTACCCAGTAATTTCGACAGATACTCTGTGCGTTTGCCTAAAACAAATATTCATCGAGAAAAAAAAGAAAGAAAAGATTATCACATCAACTACCACTATGCTGCTGGTTATTGCTTTTATATAGCTGTCGTGTGTATTGATTTTTATTGCCAGTTCGAAGTAAGCTCGTGTGTCGGAGGTTTCCCACGCTATATAGCTTGAGGTTTCAGTGAACTCCGACTCGAGAGACGAATATTCACATGCGAACCGTATTTGGTAGCTGACGGCTACTAATCAAAAATTCCAAAGACTCGAACAAACATTTGTATAATTACTGAGAAACAACACCCAGTCGATGGTGTTGTTGTTTTTTGATGATGATGATGATGATGGGTGATGTGATGTGACCAGCGGATGGACCACTCCTTTTCATTCAGTAATCCTGTTGTTGATACAAGTATAGTCGATGATTTTAGCCGGTTATAACGAGCCAAGTGAGGAACCTGTTTATACGGATCATGGAGCCGCACAGATAATCGCGCCCAAAGTGGATTATGTGTAGAGGAAGGCGGGTAGATTGACATAAAAAAAAGAACAAAATTCAAACTTAAATTCATTCATGCTGTGCGAGGGCTTGCCGGTAGATGTTTTTGTTTTTTTTTTTTTTTTGCTGGTCCACTACAGATTATGTAACATTGGGGATTGTCCAAAGTTTTATGGTCGAATCAACTGGCATTCAATTTTTTTCAGAAGACTGTCGCCAACTGGATGTAAAGAGAGGCAGTTAAAATTTGACTGTAAATGCCGTGGCGAGGTTTGCTTAATTTATTGTCTAGCAATAAAAAAATTGATGAGAGGTAGGTAGAGTTATATTCTGCTGATGTATTCTTTTAAAAATGCGAAGGATACAAAAAATATGCAACTCACAACAGGGGCAAGTACGTAAAAGAGTTGCTGATGTTATAGATGTTGCTCGCAACAGCCTTACAGTCTTCATAGGTTTTAATTAAGAACTTATACGGATTGTAAAGTAAGGGCACGCGATAGTTTTCGTCGTAGAAATCAAGCACACAACTTTTAGTATGAATTTCTCTAATTTCTCTAAATTTTAGGTGTCTATATCACTTGGTGTCAAAGTGCGCTCTTTCACATTGAATGTGTATGTTGCCAATAGGGCCCGGTTCCGAAAAGCTATATTCCCTAAAGTAGATCTATTTTACATATGAAAGTAAGAACGAATTCCCTCACACACCTCTTGCTCGTTCACAGATTCTGACGCTATTTTTACACGAGGTAACAAAACAAAAATGACATTCTGCAACCCTCCCGCCCCACTGTGTTTTTGGCCACACTGTGCATTGTTTTAAAAATATTTATTTGCGTGCGCTTTTGCATGTGAAGTCGGATCAAATTCAGAAAAAAGAATATTAAGCAGTAAAAGTCGTTAAAACCTCGATCATCAGTGGATCTAGGAGAGCGGTCTTGAAGTATCGATGCGGCACAGAATTTGAAGATATCAATTATAAGTGAGACGATGTCTGGGGTCAAATCGCGTCCTCCGTGATCGAGCATTTTGTGACGGAATTTATTTTTGTTTCACATGTAAAACAAACTTAATTCCGTGAACGGGTAGCTCGTTCACGGAAGTGGCGATTCGACCCCTGTTTTCTATCAATATTAATGTTAAGCGCCCCATTTATATGCGATATGGTTTCTTAAGGCTTTAAGGAACCGTTAGTAGCTGCGTCTTTTGACCCTTTTTATTAGCTTTTTCGGTGAGTTTTTCCAGGGTCTCCGCTGGTCGTTTTTCAGGGCGTTTTTCGATCGTTTTTTTTTTAAGTTTATTGGACTGTTTTTAAGCGTTGTTCGATACGTTCTTAGAGCGTTTTGTGAGACTTTTCTTGTAGTGTTACTTTGGTGCTCTTTTAAAACAACTTTAGAGCGTTCTGTTGACTCATTAATTATGTTTCGGGGCGTTTCGTTCGCCTTTTTGGGACGATTTTCGAACGTTTTTTGAATATTTTTGGAGTGTTTTTAGATATTTTTCTTGAATTATTATTTGATAACCCAGTATCAGCAATTGCATACAGGCTAAGGAGGCGTTCAGTATATCCATGCGCCATTTGTAAGTGGAAATTTATTTACAAATATTTATATCGGTTTGTGTGTTAATTAAGTTAATGATAAGAAGACGCAGTCATGCGGTAGTGCACCGATGCGGCATCTGTTGAAGTGATGTGGGACGCATTTGATGGCTCGCTGTTGTCGCTGGTTATCGTACGTATGCATGTCATTTTGACATTAATGGACTGGAAATAATTTGAAGTGGGTTATTCATATATAGAGATAGTCTGGCGGGGAATTCCTGTTATTATTTGGGGGCCGTCCATGAAAGCTGTTTAGATATCGATGTCTCGTGGGATTATGAGTTAGTCATGGGATGTGTTTTGTGACAGTTGGCGTTCTCTTCAACCGATTTTTTGAGCATTTTTAGAAGGTTATCGAGGCTTTTATTTTTTTTTTGCGTTTTTTTGATACGTTCGTAGAGCATTTTGTAAGACGTTTTTGAAGCGTTTTTTCGGGTCCATTCTTTCAGTGTTTTTTGAACTTTTATCGTTTTTTGTTCGTTTTAAACTTTCTCAATTACGTAGTAAGAGAAATATATTGTTTTCGTACAAAATTTCGAACTCGAGATGTTTATCCATTCTGTCGTAGCGTTGATAAACGAACTCAAAAAAGTGATTAGCAAAATTCTGTCCGTCTTTCTGACTGTCTGTCTGTCCGTCTTTGCCGAGGCCTACAGCCCAAGCGGCTGCCCGGATTACGTTCAAACTTCGGATTTGGAGTTTGGTGACTTACAGTTCGGGGCCGGTTTTTTTTTTTTTTTTTTTCTTGCAAGGTAACCTCAATACTAATGGTACTTCCCATAAAACATTTTCGTACCAGTTTGATTTGTTCGAAAACTGCTCTTACGATTTCAACCAAAATTGGTATTTAAGCTTAAGTAGGTGAGGTCACCATGACTGCATACCCAGTTTTTGGCTAAAAAATCGAATAACGGTACTTTTGAAATTTGGACATATCTCGGAAACGTTGTTTTTATTTTTTTAAGTTTTTTTCATTTTTATTTCTAAGGCAATATGGTCATTTCTAACTTAAAAGCGAACTCAATTTTTGTATATATTATCGTACAATCGATTTTTGAAAAAAAGATTTTTTTTTTTCATTTGGTTTTCTTTAGTTTACCTTATAAAACGGCAATACCGATTTAGACTGAAATGCAAACTTAGGATAAATTTGATGTTTCCAATATAATTGCGCCCTTAACTTTCAATTCGAAGAATCGAAGACGCTAAATTTAAAAGCTCATATCTCGAAAACCCCATTTTTTCGATTTCGATAAAACTTTAAAAACCAAATAATCAGTTCTCAGGTAAATAGTTAAGCAATGGTATTTTTAAAACTGAACATTGCAATTTTTGGTACAGTTTTGTCTGCCACATTTTACAAAAAACAGCTCTAACAATTTTGATCAGAATGTATACTAATATTTTCATCAGCATCAGTGTTCTTTGAAAAGCTTTTTTAAGACATTTTTGGGACATTTTTGTCGCTCTTTTTCTGGACATTTTGCTGAACGATTTTTGACACCTTTTCAACACTTTTTTTTATAGAGTTTTTGAACATTTTTTCGGGAAGTTTTATCCGAGTTTTTGCTGTTTTTTTTTTGTCCATTTCAAAACTTTTTCTCAGCATGGGGGTTTTCCGGAGCCTTTTACGTTTTTTAGATCGCGTTCTGATGATAAGTTTTTCTCTTTAAGTGCCCATGCCCAGTTCGAAAGCAAATTAACACACAAGCCGAACCACTTCTTCCGCTAATCGAAAACGATTGACAGTTACTGCAGAAAAAAAAAATCGCACTTCCTACCCCAACTGTATACAAACTCCACTCCAACAATCAGAACTTCATCAATAAATTGTGCGTCGCGAGCGCGGCTACTTTAGATCACTGCTCTTTTCATAAAAAGCATTAAATCCAATTAAATGTCTTTTAATTTCTCAATTAATTATTGTGTCATCTCTGTGGGGTAGATACTCCCTTGTTGCAAGACAATTCCCTCAAATCCAAGACTATAATGAAAGGATTTCGTTATTTTAGATAAATCTGACATTTTTGCTATAAAAGAGATGAAGCGGCGCATTATTTATTTTTTACTTAATTTTTGTTTTTTAAAGATGCAAAATGCGAGAAAGTATCTCCGAATTGATGGGCAAATGGGTTTTATAAATTAATGATGAATAACCCCAGTCAAACAGAGAGAGAGAGGAAGGGGAGCAGCGAAATCCATAATTTACCCGTAAGAATAACATGGCTGTCGGTTGTATTAAAATCGAATCAAATGGAAACTGTCGTGTCGCGGAAGGGAAGTGCGCGGCGGCGACTGCGATCAATTTTAAAAGAGTAGATGATAAATGTTTTTATATCGAAATGGCCACTGGAGTTGACCTTAATTTGGAATTGATATTAATGGCATCAGGTTGTGGACGATTTAAACCAGTAAATGTGGGAAACCAAACCGAATGGATGGGAGTTATTAATTATACAGTCAGATTATAGAATTGGCGGTTATTGAGCTTTGGGCTTTTTTATGTTATGAGATGGTTTGAAGTGAAATTTTGGCAGATAGAACTGCAGAATTTCTGAGACTCGTTTTGCCCATTTTTGTGACAAATAGTTCCAGCCAGCCCTTCATCCTTGTTATTCCAAAATTTATAAGATGCGTTTCGTTTATTTAACTTTCCATTAATTTTGTTACCAATGAATTCCGTCTTCAAACACTTAGTTGGCAGTGTACTTACCTGTCTGCCATTTATACAAGTTTTGTGGCAAAGCGAAAAAAAAAAACTTCATTAAATTCGATGAGTCACGTTCGTTGAACCTCTTCAAGCAAATCGACGGTTCAAGTCGCCTCTTCGGTTACGTAACCATCCAACCGAGCAAAGGAAAAAAAGAAAAAAAAAATCTGCAAACATTTAAACAAATAATGGCTTTTTCTGCAAATTCCAATTAAAAATTCATTCTCTATAGCTGTCTGTCCATAACAAGAAAACAAAAAACCGTCCAACTCTTAAATTTAAACACACATGAGCCTTTTTGTTCGACTATACAAGAAACATGTGAACAACAAGCGGTAAAAGAAACATTGAAAGTGACTCGCTTGCCGATGTGTGCAATTAACCTCAAAAGAAAAGATTTTGTAATGAAATGAAAAGGTATCTCTCAACCCATGATTAACGGACTTTTCTCTTGGAAAACCTCTGTCCCATCTGCGCCAATGGATCGTGTGCCGCCACAACGTCGTCATCGTCTCTCTAAACTCAATCAAGCAAAGCGAATTGTACCAGATGAAGTAAAAGATCTCTTAAGGCTAGGATTAGACTAGACCAAGTGCAAATTGCTCAATTCTCCCCCTTTCAAAGTAAAAGGGAGCAAATTGAACGGCAATTTAGTCTGAATTACATGCTGGAGACAAAATATCCATCAGACTTCGAACCCTGACGAACGAAGACTTCACATTCAATTTGAAATTAACGCCGTTTTGCGAACGATTGATTGTTTCTATTACATTGTTGTGAAGTGACTGTTCGCCTCTGATTGCTTGCGAACTTATGTTGCGAAACAAATCGATTGGCGGCAGTGTCTGTGAAGTGAGATGGATTTTTTATTTTATTTTTTTTATCTAACGGGTGATTGTGATGGAAATTAGACTCCAGACTAATCGACGACACGAGTATCGCATTGAGGAAACGGTGGGGTATACATAACAAATGATTAGGTGTCTATTCATCAGTGACTACGGATCACTTTTGGTTATATTTGGGAGACAAAGTGTCGAATAAGTATGTTAAAGAAGGCTTTTACGAGATTGTTACTTCAGTTGACTAGAAGCACCTACTTCAGACGATAAATGGAAGTCTTTTTTGCATATTCCATTGTTTATCTTCGAGATATCTTCTGGATAAGTGTGCTTGAAAATATATCCAACAAATGAGTCGCTGAGTTGATGAGTTTTAGAAAACGAGGGAACTGTTATATCACGTTCGTTTATTTGATATTTGTTACGATGATGGCGATGTACAGTACTTGTCTATAGGATATTTCATGACTTATCTTCTGGATAAGTACAGAAAAGAGTTTGACGTCGCTTTAGTCACATGATTTGGTAAAGTGTTTACTTGTAAGAAGCTAGTCTACGACTGGGGAATACTTTTGTTCCCTTATCTGGAAGATAAAATGCCAGATAACTTCAAAATCGGAAATTTTCACTTCCGATGCGTTGCAAATGAATGCGTTCACTTTCAGATAGGATAGGACCCATTGTCATACATGCCACACGCACGTACTTTAGCTAAGAGATAGAACGCTTTGCTTCTATATTCCATGATTTATCTTCACAATATCTTCTAGATAAGTACCAAACAAATGGGTAACTCACTTGTAGGCATCAATATAACAATAGTCTTAGACTAGAAGCATTTTTATCAATTACCTGGTATAATGTCTCAACCTCTGCCTTCGACAAGAATACATTTTTGCCTTTTATCAGTTTTGTGACAATGCAATCGCCAGACAATCGACGACAACCCTCGTCAGATTATTTTCAATATTATCTCATAATTCGAATAAACGTTTTGTATCATCATTTCGCCCCCTCGCTCTGTTTAGAACAATTACCTGTCACTCATTTTGGTGGTAAAACCACAATCCCCTCGCTAGTAGTAAAAAATCATCATAACTACATTTGATCTGACTCATAAATTGAAAATACGTTCTATAGTTTGACCACAAGTTATCGTTGTCGTCCAACAGACTGATTCATTTGCTCATACATTACCATACACATCGACTGAGTTTGATTGCTCTTTTGGCCTTCTATGTGGCATAGATTTATTTGCATATTTTCTGACTCATGTATAGTAGTTTGATACATTTTTTGTGAATCTTTTTGTAGAATGTTTGTTCAAGGGCGCAGAAGGTTCTTAAAATAAATAAATAAAATACGTTTTCCGCAAAGGGGCCTTTGACTGACTATACTCGCATATTGGTAGTCATTTTTTTTTTTTTTCGGGGGGGGGGGGATGGGGAACAAATAGTGTTTGTCGTGTTCAATAAGAATAAACAAAACTGTTACCATCTGCGAAATAATTTGTACAGATAATTGGCCAAGCGATAAATTGTTGACAGTGTTTAAACGTTTTTATTGTACTTATCTACAAGATATCTGTAAGATAAAGCATGGGATACGTAAATTATAAGTATAATTCAACACTTAAAGTAGCCAATAAGGCGATGTGACATCTGCAAATGGATCTCGCCTTTTTGAAACTAATTTTTCATTTCCCGAGATATTTGACACTTTATCTCCAAGATAAGTATACCCTTCCCCGTCAATTATTTGAAAATAAGCCGCGTGACAGCGTTTGACAGTGCAGTCGTTTATAGTGTCTTACAATCTTTCAGTCTATAGAGTGGAAAAGTGTCAAAAATCATTACAATACAGTGTGCATCAACAAGATGTATTTAAAGAAAATCTGATCGATGGATTTGACATCAAAATGCGGCTCATCTAAACGTCTTGTAACGACGGACCTATTCAAATGTCAAATTTCACAGTGACTTTTGACGCATATTTGCTCAGTGGCCCATACTTCAGTTGAAAAAGGGCGTTCCTTCATCTGGGATATTTTCTGCTAGACATCTAGCGGGCAGTGGAACCCGGCCAATAGCTCCTAAAATATTTTTGACATTTCACCATACCTTTATGTACGAAGGACCTATTTAAATGTCAAATTTCACAGTGACTTTTGACGCATATTTGCTCAGTGGCCCATACTTCAGTTGTAAAAGGAAAAGAATTGTATACTTCTATCAGTAGCTCCTAAAATATTTTTGACATTTCAACGCCTTTATGTCAAAAATATTACAACTAACTTTATAATTCTTTGTAACTGATCAGTCAGTCTGAAATTTCACCGCATAAATGTCAGAACCCGACCTTTCTAAAAAAAATTTCACATCGACTTCTGACACATATCAATCCGCAGTGACATCCAACACTGACTTGGAAAGACATCAAAATTATTTTCGCATCTTCTATTGCGCACTCCCATAAATTTAAGTGATCTTTCCCACTTTCCATTCCATATCTGACAGCCATCCAAACCGCTGAACCATCCAAATGTCAAATCTCATATTTTGCAATTAAAATGCATTTCATTTATCATTCAGAATGCCCACCCGAAGCCGCCCATATTTAACCTGGACTCTGAGAGATTTCTTTTTGCATCGCTTAGCGTATCTACTCCTTGTCCTTCTTGGCGATTGAGTGCCTCCTCTGTCTCCTCCTTTTTCTGTTTTTCACGGTTTCTCCAGATTTGTTTTGTGTTATTCCTTTCTTTACGTCTCTGACCAAAAGAGAGATAAACGAAGAAAAAGCCACTGAACATGTGGTGCCTGGTGCGCTGTGTGTGCAGTAGCGAGTGGCGCACTTTTCTGCCTGATAGCTGTTACTGCACTCAGATCTCAGACTCTACTCGTACCCGTACGCCGTACGCGGGCTGACTTTCTTTTATCATTGTGATTTCTTTCTTTGGCGTTTTCTTCTTTATTATTGTTGTTGTTGCGTGCGATGACTTTTTGTAACACTTTCTTTTTCAAAAAGCTAAGTCAATTAATTTTACCGCACGGATAATGGATGGACCGATGCAGTCGGTAGGTATATACCCTGCCAAAGGCTTGAGATAAACTTTAAGAGCGCATACGGCTTACAGCGGACTTAATGGCCGCACAGGAAATTTGAATGCATTTTTAATTGATAGGTGATTTTTTGTATTATTATTTTGCGCACCACCATCATCAGCACAAAGAAGAGGAAGAAAATCTTCAACGTTAAGAAGGTAATGAAATTCAGTAGCTGTTTTCACTTATGAGGTATTATACGTAGGTATACTGCACCACGTACAGAAGTTGTTGTCTGTTGAAGTGATAATGATGATGATGACGATGTTTCATGTAATTATGACGGATTCAGTGAACAGTTGTAGTGGAGGAAAAAAAAAAAAAAAAAATAAGTTTGATCTCCGAAAGTGGATATGAAATTGCTTTTGTTATAGAAGACCCCTGGAGGTAGCTATAGTTGATCTTTGATGTAAAAGAGGTCAACAGCCCCATTAGTTATATTATTGCTACAGCTTTAATGATGGAGAAGTGACGTTTGGAAAGACTTTGCAGTGAAATGTGGTACCTGCAAGCGATAAGCTTTAAGCTATGATATTGATGGGTGTTTTTGAATTCAGTGATGCCAAAGCTGTGCAGCTATATGAATTAAAAGAGTCTTTCGTATTGTCAATAGTGGAAGCCGTTCAATTTTTTTTACAGAATTTGAGATAAGTGCATAATGCAAAAATTAATGAAGTGACGTTCATTGATGTCTGTATGCTAGGTGATGCCAGCTCGCATGAGAATCCGGCAACGACGTAGATCTTAAATACGCATAAATTAAGTCGTTCCTAAAAATCTAGCGTAGGTATACTTTTTTAAGTTAACTAGGAAGTAAGAATACGAAAAAACGGTGTCCAACATTGCAAATTTTATATTTCTTTAGCGACAAACGGGGATCCGACAATTCCCCAGGCTTTGAAAGAAACGTGCTTTAATATTCACAAAATTTGACATTTGACTCTTTAATTAAACATCCTTCGAACTTCTAAAATCATTATTAGAAGAGCAGCTCTAAATAACAAACAAAAAAAACTCCATTTCTCTCCTTTTTTAATTGGACACCCACTGAAACCTGCAACTGTCAAAGACGGGTCGCAGTCATCGCACTTATTCTTCTTTTGCTGAAATTTTAATTTCTTCTTCACCCATTTTCTTGCACTATATTTATTCCGTACGACATGAAAAAAATATTTTGCTACGCAAATCCACGCGCGCGCGAAATGAAATCTGAGTAATCAACAAGTTTCTTTGTATCTGCCAACAAAAAGTGAGGTTAGGCCGTCGATATAAAGTGTGGTTAGATTCACAAAAGTGGGTGTTGTGCATTTGCATTTTCTATTCTTCACTTCACAGAACGTAGTCAAGAGCAAAAGAAAAGCCATAAACTCAAAGGACGGTATAAGAAGCGAGAGAACAAGCAAATGCGAGAGGTGCACCGGAGGTGGACACGGAGTGCACCGAAATCGCACCTCTTGCAAAAACGACCAACAACTAGTGAGAGGATCTCCCCCAAAGAAGAAAATCAAGTTAGGAAACGCGTCATCGGATCAACAACGAAGTCATCGGCGGTGGACGCCTGGACGGGACGGAACGGAACGGAACCGTACCATACTATGCGCAGTGGTTGTGGTCTTGTAGAGGAAAAACTCCGAACGCTCCATTCAGAGCGATCATATTTTACTACCATTCTACGCTACGGCAAATGGCGGCAGAGCGCGGCATGGAAATCGAAACCGTGATTTTGTGTGGTTGTTTCTTTTTTTTGAAACCAGTTCTGGGAATAGGCAATAGGGTGGTTAAGTCCAGAGGTTCGCTTGCTGCTGCTGTTTTTATTTTTTTTTATTGCTGCTACCGTCTGAACAGAATTGGATTTTCAACTCAATGAGAGTCGAATGGGACTTGCATTGTATTAGGCTGTGTTCTTGAGGGAAACCTGTATAAGTTGTAATTTTATAAATACACTGCGTTTGTTGACAATTTTAGGAAACCACCGTTTACTGATTTTGACATCAATCTTCGCAAATTTGTTTTCTTACCTCTTTATGTAGCTTACGTGGCATTTTTGGTGGCAAATTTTGACATGCTGACGTCACAAAAATTCGCCCTTTCTATTGTCAGTCTTGATGTGTCTCTCGTAAGAGTACGATGTGACAGCCAGCGTGAACAGACGCTTGACAACCGATCACACGTTGTGGCACATTTAGGATAACTGTTTACGTCATAATGACGTCGGCAACTCGAAAATTGCCAAGAAAAATGACACGTGTAATCTAAGCTTGTCAACAAATAAAATACCTACATTCATTTAGATGGTATAAAACGTCATTCGCAACGAAAATATCTTGTTGTTGAGTTAGGGTAACTATACGTCAATTTGTGTACGTCATCTTAAATACCAACGAAATGGCATGTAACTTTTAAAAATACGATTATAACATGGAAAATTCCCACACCAATATTTTTATTTCTTCAAATTCATTAAGATGGACTCCATAATTGAATTATGGCAAATTCTATGAAATGTCACACCTGAGTCGGCCGTCTACAAAGCAAATAAGTGGTAGAATTTTTTTATTTATGCAAATTAATCGGATTAGCACTGTGACTAGCGCGGAATGTTTTGTTTTGAGTCATCTTTTAATGGCGAGAAATGGATATAAAGTTTTTGACAGCAGCTTATGAAAAATGCGATTCTTTACCAGAGGTGACTAAATGAAGATTTATAACAATAAGCATTTAATTTCAATAGACATTTTGGTATAAAAATTTAAATAAAAATTTAAACATCGAAACATTTGTACGCAATAGCTTTGACAAGTGGCCTAAGAAGGAACTGTCAAAGCGTTTGATTTTAAAAAGGCGAAATATTACAAACTGTCATTGCAATTCAGTCTGGAAAAGCAAATGAAATGAACCGTAATCGATTGGATCTTCTTTAACTGTAGACAGCACGGTTGCCAGATTGGGCGCTTTGTCGTATTTTGGGCTATTTTTTTTACTTAAAAAACGATAGAAATTTCTTCCATGAGCGCCCAACACAATTTTGGGCTACAAATCGTATTACAAATCGTGTGTTAATTTTGTTTGTTTTATTCTTTCACAAAACTAAAAAAAGAATTATTTTCGAACAAACCCGCACTTTTTAAAATTGGCAGCACTCTTGCAATCAAGTGACATCGAACAATCGTTCAAGCTTCAAGTTGCACACACACCAATTCATTTTGCAGGCCTTTTGGTTTGACACAAGCCACAAAAGCCAAAAGACAAGAAAAAAAGTCAAATAAAATCCAAGGCGTAGAAGTAAAAAAAAAAAACGCGGTGAGAATAAGTCTGAAAAATACCAAAATTTTCAACGATTTTTGGGCTTCGTTCTGAGCAACGATATTGGGCTAAATTTTTTAAAGGTTTGGGCGCTTAAAGAGAACTAAATTCTGGCAACCCTGGTAGACAGTAAAATAAAGTAACGCATTTAAAAAACGCATTCACAACAAGAACAACTATACGCATTCTATCTATGTGACACTTTTAAGATTAACAGTGGATTTTTATGCCAAGTGGAAGTGACTTGACAGAAGCTAAATTCAGACTGCTAGGGGATGAATGTTAGGATGTGTTCATGACACTTCCAGTAGACTGTTTTAGGCACCTTTTTTAGCAATACGGCTAGATACAGAAAAGAACAAAAAAGATCGCTAGATTTGTTCTACTACAAATTAATTTTGATACAATAAAGGCTCCTGTACTAAAAATTTATTTTTTCTTTCTTTCTTTGCAGGTAATTATGACTGACTGAACATAACTTTATTCAAAACGAAATAGGGAGATTTAAAGTTTGAGGTAATTTTTTGTAAATGATTTTTCAGCAAGTGTGCGGTAACTTACAATGTCACTTTTTTCGCAGCTTCAGCCGATCTTTCCTTATCTAAACTTCATATTTAAGTTGCTTGGATTAGATCGAAATCATTCTAACATATTAAAAGCTATGTGCGTTTAGGTTATTCCAAATTTAGTTGCTTTTTGACACAAATTGACATTTAACATATCACAGTGTCAAGTGTCAACCTATGAATCTGCATTAAATACTGTCAAACGGTGTTTGGTCTGATTGCACTGTCGTACAAAATATAGAACTTTGTTTGCTGTCACGATACAAAACCTAACCCATGGCCATCCCTCAAAATATGCCAACTCTACTACTTTGACGGTCAAATCATCTCAGACTAACCTAAAATACTCTTTTCTATTTAGCATATTTTAATATCATCAAAAGGAGTGCCCAAACGCAAATTCAGAGACTCACTCGTTTATTACAAACTTTATGCAAACAAAAACACCGATATAAAAAAACAACATGTAGGTATATGTAGAAAAGAGAAGGAAACACCGCACGTCGTCGGCGTTCTAGTCTAAACTTAAAAATAGGTTCAAACCATCTTTTATTTCCTTTCTATTTTTATGAGTTGTTCTTCATCATGATCGTGTTTTTTTCTTCTTCTTTTTTTTTGCTAAGCCAAGTTTAATCAATATATTGGTTCAATTGAACGAAAGGCACACAAAACGCAATACACAAGAAAAATATGCGCTCTGAGTAACACAATGAAGGGAAATTACCGCCTTTCAGTTGCCATATTCGTACGAACTTCGCTTATGTAAACATTAAGCTTTAGGTTCGGTTGTTGTGTCTTATTTTCTGTCTTCTTATTTCCTTGTAATTCTATTCTTGTGATTTTTCGAAATCGCAGCTTAAAATCAGAACACGAACAAAAAAGTCGTTTAAGGCAAAGCAAAGGCAAGCTTGATAGTAGTAGTTGGTTGGTTGGTTCTCTTTTAAGTTTTGCTTTTCATTTTCTTAATTTTGTTTCGAATTGTGTTTTTTTTTTTCTTGAGTGGTGGTTTTACATTCGCTTTTGCTGTTTACTTCGACAGAGTTGCAATGAAGATCAGTGTGGGGCAACTCAAGTGTTGCCATTGTGTTTGTGCGTGTTTGCGAAATTGACAAGAGTGAAATGGGCTACTGTCAAGTGAGCTCTGAAAAATGCAATAAAATTAAGCATTATCTATAAACAAGTGTCACAGTAGGCTGTTATTTTTGCGAATTGATCGAATTAAAGTTTAAAGGGGAATTTCACTTTAGCTGGGAAGAATCTAGTACATTTATGAAGGATGGAGGTATACGTTATATTTATTTGAACTTAGGAAACTTCTTAGCAAATTTAAACTCGGCAAATCTGTAATAGTAAGGTTTGATTTTGCAAATGTCAAATGTACTAAAATCGAATGACTAAACACGACGCCCTGATTCCAACTAAGAATAACTGTCAGCTGTCAACAAAACTGGACAGCTTCCAATAGCAACTAGCTTTTTTGCTGTCAGATTTTTTTCTGGACAGGCTTAATGGTTACTGTTTTTCACAAATATTTAGGTGGCTAATCAGTGGGCCTTTGTCCTCAAATCAAGTAGGCTTCTTTGTGCCTGTCTGTGATTTGATTACAGATGTCAAAATCGACTAGGTATTTGTAAAATCATGCCCATATTTTTATATTTTTATAATGAATCAAAAATTTGGCGTTGTGGACTTAACCTCCACAAAGAAGACAAAGAAGACGGAATGGATCATCAGGTACATTCTTCTTGAGGAGTTATTCCCGTAAAGTGGGTATGGCACCCTTTTTACTACTCCACTTGAATGTTTGCCAGCAATTTATGTGTCAACCGACCGTTTTCTTAGGCTCTCCACAGCCCCTGCCACTCAAAACCCATCTCATCAGCAACACCTATCAAGGTCCAAGTCAGCTCCAACAAACTCTTCTTAGGAAATCAGTTTTCCACACGTTTGCTCCCATCTTCTTTACCCCTTTTTGAATTGTAATTCGTAATTCGTACGTTTTTTCTTCAATACTCGTAGTAGACTCATTGAATCACGATACATTCGCTACACGCACACATACACGCGTTGCTGACTTCAATTAGTTTACATTCACTAACAAGACGTTGGGTTAGATTTTTTTTCCAATCATAAGACCCCCACGTACCCCAAAGATATATAGTAAAAGTTAATGGATGGAGTAGAACGAAAATAAAAAAAAAAACATGTACACAACCAGCTCCAAGCACACACACTCACTGACTTTAAGACCCCAGTTAGTGTGGTGTGGACGTAGTGAATAGTAAAAAAAACCGATCGTCGTCGCGATCACTTCAAGAGAGCCATAGTCTCTTCAGTTAATGTTTATACCTTCGTTCGTTGAGCACGACTCTTGTCAGTGACGGGGTTTTCTTTGCGTTTGTTTTTTTTTTTTATCCCCATTTGTAACCACTGTCCCGTGTGTTTTCGTCTCGAGTTAATTTTAAAAAATATAAATTTTAAGTTGAATACAAAATATTTCGCCTCGAGTTCTTGTAACCCTACCCTAAACATATAAAAAGTTTGTTAATAACTTTGGCAAACTCTGTGACCTAAGCTGTGCTTTGATTTGGCTTATTGCGGGTTTCGTTAAGTTTGGGTTTTCAGTGAAGTTCAAGAAGTTTTGATCGCCTTCGTCGTCGGCCCCATTGCCGCTAGCCGTCACCCCCGATTGACAACAGAATTTGAATTTTACTATTCAAAATCGTGGCGTGAATGCAAAGAAAGGCTTGACCGCGTGTGCTGTGTCTGTATTTTTAGCGAACAATTGTGAATTGTATCACAATTTAATCGCGCAAAAAGAAAAATTGGTTACGTATGAAAAATTGAAAAAAGTTATGAAATTAATTTAAAAAATCAACAAAAGGTGTGAAAGAGTTAAAAAAAAAATAAAAAAAAATAAAAGAGTGTGTGTGTCCACTTTTGTGACAATGGAATACCTTTGCATTTTGAACGCCTTCGAACAGACCTATTACAATCGGATAAAAGAAATCGAAAGGGCTGCTGCGGCTGCCTCTTCTAACCATCGACACAATGGATTAAGGAATACCAATAATAATACCAACAGTCCCAGCAGCAGTAGTAGTAGCAGCAGTAGCAGCAGTAGCAGCAGCAGTAGTAGTAGTAGTCCTCCGAATCATTTGAATGTTGGCAATTCGTATCATAACTATCACCGTCATCCGCACCAGCATCCGGCGCAACATTCTCATTTAAGCGGCCATAATAATGCAACTAATGTTGCAAATAGTTTATTGTGGCAACCTTGGAGGGATTTTACGTCGTCAGCAGCGGTTGCTGCTGCTGCAGCAGCACATCATCATTTCTATCAGCAGCAGCAACACCATCAGCATCATCATCATCATCATCAACAGCAGCAGCAGCAGCTAATTCATCAGCAACAGCAGCAGAGTCTGCAAAAAGGTATGGGTCTTTCTGGGAAGTTTTAGGTTGGTGGGTGGGTACTTTTTGTTCAGACAAGGTTGCGACGGAATTTAGGGCATAGTTTTGCTGAAGGGTCATTTTTTTGAGACATTTTACTGGTTCTCGGTTATACCGACGGCTTAGGAAATCTAGAGTTGGGTCGAAATTTCGTTTGTATTCTTTAAGTTACTTCTTCAACGGAAAAGTAGTTTCCTCTTGAAGGCTCCACTGGAAAAAACGACTCCATTCGAACCGAACCTTCAGCTTCCAGGCACCTAGGTAATTCCGTAACTTTGCAGACGATTAACATTGAAAATACTAGAATTTTAGTGCTGAACTATTTATATATATATATCAACAGTTCTTAAAAAATACCACAAGGTTCTTCCAAAAAATAGAATCAGCTCCATTTGCATTAAATAAATCATTTTTTAACAATTAAGATCACTTCCATTATTTGTTTTAACTAAACTAACTTTTTTTTAAACAAATTCAGAAGGAACTGGAATTGCAAAGAATTTTCGAACACACCCAAAACACTAAGAAAAGTGATCTGTCAAACATTAGGGCGAATATATGTATGCAGGGGGTCAATTCTCGTTCTGTGATAAAAATAGTTGGCGCAACAGGTCCGGAGAGACCCTAGGCCTAGCTTCTCACAACCATTCGTTTTGTGTGAGTTTTTCATTTTTGGAACGAATGGAAGGGATCTACAGTTTTATACCGACTGCAAACGGCTAATTGAGAAGCTCTTACAAGACATTTATACTCTCGGATGTTTGTCAGACGTTCGCGAGAGGTAGCGCAGCGGAAAAAAAAACCCTACAAAGGCGGAATTGGGTTTTTGCGGGATTCGAACCTTGAACCCCCGCATAACAGTCCAACACACTAACCACTAAGCTACTGCGACTACGTTCTATGATAGAGTGAATCGAATAAATCGTTTTCACATTCGCTTTCACGCATTGCTTTCATTATTTCGATTCACTTTGTACTAAAATTCGATTCTGATTAGTGAAAATATCGTGGTGAATTCAATATCGCACACTGTGTTGTATGAAAGAGGGTTCTCAATTTTCAAACTCTCACTAAAAACATTCACTTGCAAATGGGGCCGTGAAAAGAAATTATTCATATAAAAAATGTTGACGTTTGGTTTCACCTTTTCATAGAACGAGAATCGAAATTGCGGTGAAAGGGTGAACACATTTTCGTTTCAATTATTCACAGAACGAACGAATTGACCCCCAATTCTCATACCAGGACATATTGTTGACGTCTATCGATATAATTCTTTTATTCGCCACTATGGTGTCAAAGATTGTCCGGCTGTCAAAAATGATGTCGCATTTTAACACCATTCTCGCACAACCTATGCGAAAAAATTACAGAAAACCAACACAAAATTACCTACGGCTTGTCTTAACAATAATAGTCACTCTCAGTTAAGACTCAACTGTCAAAAAATGTACATTAGTACGACTTAAAATTTGTTCGAAATGTGTCAGAAAATTATCTCATAAAGTACGTTGTTTTCACAAATTTCCAAAATGTTTGCTCTGTATCTGTCAGCTTTTTGCAAGTGGCAGATTTGACTGAATTGTTTATTTACTCATTATCTCCTAAAAAAAATGATCTGTCACTTTCGATGCAGACTTGTTTAGACTGAGTGCGATTGTGACTTATTTAAGTTGACTGGTGCTATTTTTGCAATGAATAGCACCAGTCAACTTAAATATTGACGTTAAGTCACCCTAACTTGTTTTTCAGATCGATATAATGGCACTTGTATCATAGCTGATCTATACCTATATGTCATTTGATCATTTTGCATATCTACCTACTGTGTGTAGGTGAACCAGACCTGTTTCCCATCACCACTAATTACTTAGACCTGTGAGACAATGAATCCTAAAATCTCTTCCCCATTGATACGTGCCAATAGCAGCGTTCCTTTCTATTTTTATATCGCAATTTCAACTTCGTACCGGTTTTATTTTTATTTAAATACACTTAAAATTAACAATATTAAATTTGATTGTTGATTTCTTAATTCGAATTGTCAATGTTGACTTGGAAACACTTCTTTTATTTGGCTTTCGTATTACAATTTCTTGTTTACCATAGTATGACTACCGCATTTGTTTGTTTTAATTGTTGTTGGCGCATGCAACCCGAGGGAATACAAAACAAATTAAACAAACAAGACTTTTTATAGAGCGCGGCAGGAAGGTGTCCACACACGTTTTTAGATAAGAGGTATAAATAGAAACATAAAGTAAAGAAAAACAAAATCAGAACAAAAAACGGATACGATTGCATGAGAGTGAATAATAAAACCTAACCACATGGCTGCGTTGATAAAGCGACTTAGTTTAAGCCGACAACGCATTAGATTTGAGTCACATTAGACACCGTGGCGATTTTGAAATTATATATAAACACAGGGTGACAGAAACTTAAATATTGAACAGAAGTGAGGGGCGCAATTAAACGAAAAGTGATTAAAATTATTAAAACAGTTTACGCCTCGAAATGTGATGATAGCAGGAGGGGTTTTTGTTCATCCCGATAGAGCTTGAAATAAAACAAGTTGAATCAGTGATGCCAGATCGTAGGCATTTTGCATTTATTTCGAAATAAGCTAAAAGGCACAGCAAATACTAAGGAAATGTCAAATCTCCATGGAGTCCAATTAGTAGTCAGTTTCTCGAAATCGTTCTCCCAGCAAATTGAAAACTTATCTTGTTAAATGGCGCCATCTTGTTAAATTTACCTCGCCTTCTAGTACGTTTTTTTTTTTTTTTCTTACAGCAAACGGGAACTGAAAATCACTCGTCGAATTTTACATGTTGTATTCTATTGTTATTAACTCTCGCTATCTGTATCAATTTATTGGTGAGAACTTAATCATCTATGGACATTTTATAGTTTAACAAAACCATGCATCGGGGTTGTCATTGAAAGAAAATATAATAGTCTTTTCAAGGGGTGAAGGAAACATAATATAAAAATATTGGAGACTTGCCACATTCAACTTTAGTAGGTCTGACAGATGACTAACGTGATGTGTTTTAGTTTTTATTGCCCTAGATTGGTCACGTAACAATTTTTTTTCATTTGTTTCGGATTTTAGACTCACTTCAACATGTTGTGTCATCGTGATTCCTGCCTTAGGAAAGAACAAATTTTCCCGTCAAATGATTGATAGTCGAAAAATCAAATTTTCTCTTTTAACGAACCAGTAGACTTTAAACCGATCAGTAAAATGAAGGAAAAAACATTTCACTCAATAACAACCCTGTTATTAACTTCGTAACATTTTATATATGTTACTGGTGGCACTTTTCTGAAGCTTTCGAATGACCGTTTGATGTTTGAACTTAATGTATTGATCGAACCGAGATATTTGCACATCTCTACATGTAAGGATTCAGAACTGTCCAAAATAATAGAAAACCAAACAAATTCTACTCCTTAATTCATATTCTTTGGAAAATACCACTCCTTAAACTCCAAAAGGCAAATTTCAACAACTTGTGCAAAGTTTTTTTTTTTGTCTTCTGTTAATTTAGACATAAATTAATTAAATTTCTGACAACCCAAATGTTTGATATAATTTTAATTTCTCTCCGTTCACCTTCTGAACATTGTAGCAGTTTGCATTGATAATGAAAAACCGGCTTAGCAAAAAAAAAAAACTATTAATAGCCCCCTGCGGCGTATAGAATGCTCCACGCCTGAACCTACATACGTCAGCTTCTGCAAGTCCAAAATGAGTGAAAAAAAAAAAAAAATAGGTACATACAATAAATCGATTCCGACGAACGTACTAGATGAACAACCGTAAGACAAACAATTTCATTTGAGGGGATAAATTAAAACAAAAGACACATATTGCAAAATAGCACAAAAAAAAAAAAATGGTTGACACAACCGCGCGCGGCGGTGTATTGACACAAAATTTGCATAATTAAACAATTTGCTTTTTTGTGACGAACTCGAATTAATTTGCTTATTAGTCGCTTGACATTTTTTTTATTGGAATTTTTATTTCACTTTTGGTGGGAAACTATATTTTATTTTAATTTTTTTCCAATTTCGTATGCAAAATTTATAAAAATATTATATATAGAAAAATTTGCAAATTGATTTAAACCTCTTGGCGAATATTTAACTGTTTAATGTTCCTACTTTTTTATGGATGAATTTCAAATTTTTAGAGCAAACGGAAATGTGGCGCCATTTTGGTGAGAGGTGATGCATCTTAAAATTTGAAAAGGAAATTGATTATCGGTCGTGGTAGAAATTTGAAATCCACGACTTTGTTGGGAATGAACTAATTTATTGCTGTAGTGAATTTTATTTCTATATTAGGAAACGTGATTAAGCAGATAAAATATGTCAATTTTGCTAAGTTGTTTTTGAAAGAAAGCTAATGAAAGTTTAGTATTTTTTGAAGTGGATATGTTCGAAATATATATAGATATATCTTGAACTAATTAACGAACTAACTAAACAAATGTTGCTATTCACTGAACCACATTTCGAAGACAGTAAGATCAAAACTTACAGTAGGTATCTACAGAGACTGCTAAGAAAATAAAGAGAAGTACATATTAGCGGTTACTGAACATTTTAAACGAAAAATCAAGTAGTCGTGACAAACACTTTATTTGTCCTGAAGTTAGCAACAACTCATTTTTAAAGTAAGTATAATAAGATCAGAAGCAGCATTTTGAACTCCGTCTTTCGGTGTTTTATTCTGCTTCAGTTCGGGCCAAATGACGAAGAAGAGCGTGTCGTTAAAACTTACAACAAATACATCTAAAATTGTTCCCAAATCATCCGTTTAGCAAAGCTCCGAACCCGTTGATATGTGTCATTGTTTATCAGGCTATTTGTGCCGCTAATGCAAGAACCATCAGCGCATTCATGCGTGGACTGTGTTCAATACCGGATGCTCTTGTCTGCTAAGTCTATTGCAGCTATTACAAGAACCATCAGGATACCGAATACCTACTCTTGTCTGCTAAGTCCCTGGTAATATTTCAAGTTCAAACTCCAGCTGTAGTTGAGGCGATTTAAAGCAAATTTAGTTTTGGGACAAGTTGTTTCCATCCATTTTTAGATCTATTTAAAAACCGTATTCCCAGAAGTCTCTTAATAAATTCGCCTCGCAAAACTCCACACCACAACGAACTCATTAATCAAAATGCGCAACTTGAACCGCGCAGATGTTCCACGAAACGACAACAACAAAGACAACCACGACGACTTCTATGGAATCCAAAAACCAAAAGATCCCAATCCGGCAACAAATTCCAAAGATTGCAATTACCTATCCGCAGCGCGCACGCATATCTCTCCTCCTTCGTCCAGCTCCACGCAGATATCATCACAACAACCACTGGTTCATTCTTGAAACTGCTACTCTACCTCAAATCGCACGTACGAGTATGTTCTCCACATACATGCAACAACGAAAAGGGTCTCCCATCCCCTTGCACTATACGTTTCCACTGAAAAACGTGTCGAAACGAATTTTGAAAAACAAAAATTAAGGTTACTACAATAAAAATTCAGATTTCTTTCCACGAAGCACCCGTTCTCTGAAAAAAATAAAATCCGAAGTGTAGTCAGGGCTCTTCTGTTCCCATCTCGTTGGTGCACTCTGCCGAAAAGAACGGCCTTGTAGTTGACCTTATGTTCGTTTTCATGTTGCTATGCCGCGAACGCAGCACCACCACCAAAACCAATTTATATCCCAATCACAAGATTCTTCTTGGGGTACCTATACTACACCTCGTCCACGGCTCTCCCGATTTCAGTCTCACTGTCCCTTCAATGAATCCCAACTGAAGCCTCTTGAAAATTGAAAGAAGTTGTTGTTGAATTAAAATTGGATACACGCCTGTTTGTCGTCGTCGTCGTCGTTGTTGTTGTTGTTGTTGTTATTGTTGCTCTGGTCGTCGGTCGTCCGTCGTTGGGCTCCAAAAGACAGAAAAAAAAAAAATAACCCACCAAACAGCTTCTGTATTTCACGTAGTGACCAATAAATAAGATAACACGCGCGCGCACATAGGACCGACAAAAGCAGAGAAAACAACAAGAAATATAATTTATCTCAAAGCACAAGACCAGAAGCAGCAGGAGGAAGGAGCATAACGACGACGACGACGACGACGGACGACGGACGACGGACGCCGAGTTGGGAATGAAAACGATGTGCGCCCCAGAACGGTCGGCTGAAGTTGATGCTGATGCTGATGCTGATGCTCTGTGGTTGTCTCTTGTATTGTGGCCGTCACTTCCACTACTGTGTCGGCGTTGGCGACCATCAACAACATAAAGACGAAAAGAGGAAACGCTAAGATACGGGCGCGTATGGGAGACGATTGTGGTGAACAGGGAACTGGATACGAATTTTTATTACACATTTCCGGCCATCATTTCTCGTTGGATATATAATTATTTTTGTTGTTGGTGTTTTTTTGTTTCCATCCCGATAAATGTTAGCAGACGCATGCCGTTGTGGACCACGTTTTGTGTGTCCTTTCCGAAGTCGAAAGTCGTATAAGATTGGATTTGCAGGGGTCCTCCTTTTTATTTTATTTTTTGTAAAAACGTCCATGCTTCCAGACTGGAATGATTAGGGTATTGATAGCGTTTCTTGTCAAGGCTTTTTATGGCGAATGAAGGGGTGATTGGTTGACATTTGCAGTGGAGCCGAAAAGGACAATGTTCCTGCAACTACCCCAAGGCTAGCTAGGTCCGTTGTGACGTTCTTGCAAAAAATCCTCCACCACTAAACCGCTTCTGTCTTAATAATCAAAGTCAGCGCCCTCTATCGAGAGGTTGTCGAAAATCCTCTATATTCTTGTATAGGTTTTCTTTTCTACTACCACCGATCAGGGACTTGTTTTGTTTGAAAAGCTGCAGAGGAACTTGCTTTGTTTCAGTGTTTTTTCTTGCACAAAGAAGTACTGAATTTTTGCAACAGGTGGCGCTAAAAAAGTGTCACTTTGTCTGAGCAATTATTGCGTATTTCAATCCTTCGATTTGTGGTAGCTGTAGATCTAACTTATTTAGAAACGTCTTTTCCTACTCAGCCTTCTGTCCTACCTACCAAAGCCAGTTCTCTACATCGAACAGGTTTCCTTTCATACTCAGCCTCGTTCTTGTCAGTTGATAAAGTGAATTTCAACATTTGCGACTTCGTGTTTTAGCTGTAAGAACTTCGGTACTCCTTTAACAAAACTCACACAAAACTCATCATTCCCTCATCTCTATGCAAACAGAGTTCGACGTCCTTATCAAGTATCAAAAATGAAAGCCTTCAACTTCACCTCGTATAATCCTTTCCAATAGCGGTTGCCTCTCTGCAACCCACACCCAATTATAATAGTCGTTTGAAAAAGCATTCAGTGATTTCTTTCGCTATGCTGCTCCCACCTCTGGGTGCGTTGCGTACCCATTTGACACGCTACATCCCAGCCAAACATCACACATAGCTCGCCCACTTTTATTACAAAAGGAATACCATTTCGACATTGGAATTGGGTACTGGTGACAAGTAATTATCGAAATGACTTCCGTTCACTGATCAAGTTTGATGATCCTCTTCTGATCGGCACGAACAGATTCACCCATGCGAGTAAAGATGAATGGAATACCTTTACGACGAACAAACAGATATGCAACACATCCTATAATTTCCAAACGAAAATACTTTCCAAGATCATGAATCGCAAAATCGCGTAGACACACCCCACACACAGAGAGAGAGAGGAAAATGAAAGAGGACGACGACGACGATGTTCACGATGATGATGATGATGATCGTGAAGTAGTAGCTTGCTTGGAGGTGAGTGGTAGTTCAAGATGAGTTTTTGCGAGGTGGTGGTGGTTGTAAAGAGGATTTATCGAGACTAGCCCATGGGCTAAAATAACAAGAGAAGCAGGAAGATTGTGTTTTTTTTTTTGTTGTCTTATAATTCCTCTTCATCTGCTGGGGGATGGCCGTGTGTAATTTAATTTGTGAGAGGCTTGTGAAGGATTTTTGAAATTTTATTTCTATTTAATATTTAACCCGAGGGTCCGGATGTTGGGTCCCGCCAAATGGTTATGTGCAATTAATTGCTGCAGAAAAGCAATATACTTGTGGCCGTGTTTATTGGGAAACGTGCCGGAAAGGAAACATGTTTTATATGGGAATTTTTCGTTTCGCTTAATGGAGTGCCAGAGAGTTGAATGGTTGGGCCGGTAGTTTTTCATACTGGAAGAAGACACAGATAAAATTTAATAGCCGCGTTCCAAGGTAGCAGTTGGCAAAGTGTGTTTTTTTTTCGATCGCAAGATTTATGAGGGGTCGTTGAAAAAAAAGCTGTACAATTGATAAAATCTTTTCGTAATAATTCATCAACTGTATTTTATCAGTTGGTATAGTTGCGTATGGGAACCAAAGGCGGTTGGAAAGTGTTTGGATGGAAATTCGATGCGAATGGATTTGATTTGATGTTGTGGAACGTATTTCTTAGCGCACGAAAGATGGCTCTGATGGGAGTCGAGGGACTTTAGTTTCAAGACTTGACCGAGACGTGTTGAATCGTCTTGCAATAATCTAATGAAGCCGTTTGGCAAATGCTTTCTAGTTTCGGGAAATTTATCTACCAAATGCTAAAAAAAAACATGTCCGTAACTACAACTGACAGACTGGTACCTTTTTATGAACAATTTTGTGTAAGCAGGAAACCTTTAATGAAATATCTTATGAGGAAAAAAAAGCTACGTAGAGGGATAGAGCAATACAGTTTTTCCATGCGTCTGTTTTTTTTATTCCCAGTTTTATTTAAATCATGAGTAGTCTTCTATATATATAATTCTTTCGGGTAAAGCTCGATGATGTTATAACTGGATAACCCCTGGGACGATTTTCATGATTCTTATTTGGTTTTGTTCGTATTGCTGTATATCAGGTTTAGAAAGAGAGAAAATTCCGGAAAATCGCCGTGCGGTCCTGATTTGGCATCCAATATTTCTTCCTATTAAATATTTATTTTGACTTTTACATCTCAAAAATTAATAAGAAAACGACGTACTATGTGCGGATTTTCTTGTTTTCAAAAAGAAGATTGATAAAATCGAGGCTGGAGGGAACGGACCTGTTGCGCCAACTCTTTATTTATTTATATTGAATGCACAATCCATTTTAAGGTTAGGTGTGATTTTCCAATTCAATGTCAACCAAATTCCAATAATAAATTCTTACTATCTATGACTCCACCAAAAAGGAGTTCCTCTCTCCGTCCTTGGTTTTATGACAAAAAAAAAACTGCCACAAATATCACAATAAAAATCGATCTCTCGCCTTCATAAAAATATAAAATACATTCCACATTGGCCAGTCATTCCGATGCATATTGCAAGCTGACATAAACCCACTATGACTTCCACTGACAACCACCGAGACGACCAAGTCCATCCTCGCGAAATGCATTTTTACAAAATGCATTCCATATAATATCTTTTAGCGAAAGAAGACCGTGTTGTGCTTCGCCACAGATTGTGTTACGAAAGACAAGAGAAAATTCCAATCCGCTTACACTGTTGCACGGAATGTGGATTACAGACATACAAAATAAATAAAACCTTCAACCGTGTACCGTGCTCTCTGCCTACACGGTATATATACGGTCAGCCTATAGTACTCACTAGTGGCCTGGATAAGGTGAAATTCCAATCCTTATACTCCTTGCGTTTACGCGATTAACATTCCGAAGTTAATTCTTTTGTATCACACTGACCAGTAGTGTGCTCTTCTTCGCCCCCAAGAAATGCAAGTTTTTTTTTTGTTTTTTCAGCTTCATTCGCTCTTTTGACCATAAAATATCGATGTAACTGATGGATAAAGGAGGGCAGAATAAAAAATCAAAATAAAAGAACCACCAGAACACATTTCGCGAAATTCCTCGCTGAGAGTATAGGTACAATCAATTTTATTGGTAGCCCCACGCGTGGTATTTCTGTTGGATTGCAAAGTGGATATCAATCTCACTTGGAATTTTTCAATTTAAATCGAAGAGGAGCACAAGATGGTCATCATCGTGATTTTAAATTGCATGCTTGTCGTTGGCGGGTGTAGGGTTTGTTTTGCGAAAGGAATTTCGACTCAGTTTCAGATTAGTTACTGTTTTAGTTTGCAACGCAGGTTAGGATTACATGCGGGCTTAAGTTTGTGTCAAATGTGGGCAAAAAAAAAAACACAAGATCTATCAAATAAATTAATTTATCAACCATATACGGATTAAATTGGAATTCGCATATATGGCTTAAGCCAGATTACTCCAGCGCGCAGTCGTAATTAAGTCCCCATGAATGTTTTCTTAATTCGAATCGGGAGAAAACCGCAACTGTTGAAATTGTATTATTTTTCAGATAGGTTTCTCTTCGTTAAAACTTGCGAAACAAATAAAATCTAGTACAAATTTGTACCATACTCTATAAACACGTCAAATTTTAGACAAAAGTCAATAATTCGAAATACATATAAGCTTTTAGCGTGGGAAATCTGTAAGTGAAATCTGATTCTACTGAGTCTGACAGTAGTTTGCCAGAATTTCGTAGCCGAGAACAGTCAAAATCAGAAGACCCTTGTAACATATAAATAGGGTTACCAGATTTTGCACGCAGCTCGACGGGAAAATTAGCAAAAAATATGGAAATAAAAAAGTTAATTTAAAAAACCAAAATACCCGACTGACTGTAAAAAAAAGATTTAAAAAGATTAAAACAAGACACTTTCAAATACTTAGGCATAACTAATTGACAATCGGAGACTACCTACACAATCTGACGAAAATATGCGCAGCCTCCGGATGTCAATTCGTTATACCTACTTGAAAGTGTCTTGTTTTAATCTTTTTAAATCTTTTTTTACAGTCAGTCGGGTTTTTTGGTTTTTTTAATTAACTTTTGTATTTCTAGCTTTTTATGGTATGCTTTTAACTAATTTATTTTACAGTTCAGTATATTCCATATCTTGACATTTCCCACTGACATTTGTGTGACAATTGTTTTTTTTTAATTTATATTTTTATATTTATTTGTTTAGCCTATGAGTTATGACACTCAGGGAAAGTAATACCAATTTAATGACACCTCACTCTTCAAAATCGGTCAAGTCGTTTGGGGCGTCACGTAGAAACGTACATTGGATATGCGCGAAACACATAACCCTCCCTGTGCCTTAGACGGGTAAAAAACGAGGATTTCCAAATTTCTCCCGGGACAAAAAAAAATTTTTTTTTATTCATTTGAATGACAGCTGTCAATTTGTAAAAAACTACATTCTTATCCTAGCATATAAGAATGTAATTTTTTTGGTCTTGATTGACATTGAGAACATTTTAACAAGAAATTGCTACGTCCGTATGATAGGGAACTACATTTTTTCTCATTTTTGTTTACTACCTGTAAAATCTATTACATATAAATAAAATTGGAGTGTCTGTTTGTAATATTGAAATAACCGTTTTTTACTACATGCATATGAATATATATACCTACGGCTACGGTACATACACCAAAATAAATTTTTTTACAATTTTTGTCTGTCTGTCTGTTTGTTCCGGCTAATCTCTGAAATAGCTGGACCGATTTTGACGGGACTTTTATTGGCAGGTAGCTGATGTAATAAGGAGTAACTTAGGCTACTTTTATTTTATAAAAATTCTTCCTGAAGTCCAACAATAAACAATAAATTTTATACAGTTAAAAAAAGTAAAGTGTTCGATTGAAGCTATAGATCGTTAGATTTTCTCAGCATTCAGTGGAGGAAATTTTGTGTGTGTGTGCGAAGTGGAACTCTGGCGAAGCAAGGCGAGCACGGGTTAGCTAGTATAATACAAAATAACACAAATTTTCAAGGAAATTTATTTTCAAACATTCTTGAAATGTCAAAAAAAGCTGCCAGCCGATTCTACGTAAAAAAAAAAGAAAAATAATGTCATACGGACTTAATATCAATTTAGAATGCAGTGAGTATGTTGTAAAGATGTTTACAGTAGTTTTTTTTTTTTTTTTTGTCAATTTAAGTCGCAACCCGGGACAAAGGCTGTTCCGGCGGGACAACCGAAATTCTGTCTTAAGTCCGGGACGTCTGGCATACAAACCACTATTTCAATCCCTAACAATTGACTTAAAAAATCGGAGAAGAAAAACACCAACTTAGGGTCGAACAGCTTATTGGGCTTGAGCAGAGAGAGTTCTGTGAAAGCATCTGTTGACAGTTGACAGTTCGACAATGATCAGCTACAGCTCTACTCTTTCAGAAGGCGTTAAGCCACGTTAAACTTTGCATCAAACTCCTTACGTCTTGAAAAATCGTTCGCTATTCAATAAAATCGCCACCTTTCATCACCTATTCACTCTAACCTCATCACTCATTCATCTCATCTGTAACCCTAATCAAAGACCATAAAAAGTAAAACACACCTTTCCTCTCGCTGGCTGTCTCAAAAAAAAAAAACAAAAAAAAAACACACCCAGTGCCCAGCCTATAAATGTAGTTAAATCGTAAGAAGAGAAACCCCTCAAAATTGGGCACTGTTCCGTCATCATCTCCCTCTATCTCGAGTGGGTGTTATGATTCATATTCAAAATGCATAACTTATTTCTCTTGGTTTGGCACAAAAAAACACACACACACACACAGGCCACATCATAATGTACAAAAACCGCTCGTAAAAAGTCAACTCTTCGTTTTGGTTGGAACTTCTGCCGCCACCGCCACACTCCCTGTCAGCCCCCCTCTTTACACGCGGTCTTCAATGAATGAATGGCCAATAAGTTAAAGAAAAACCGTCCAGAAACCAAAGACAACAGAAACGAATAATACAAACGTGGATACAAAAATACAAAAAAAAAAAAAAAAAAAAAAAAGATCTCAAAAACTAGTTTGCTACCCAGTTACGCTTTAAAAAGCAAACAGATAAAATCTTTTCGGAGAGTTTGTATATGCTGTGCATATATGCGAGTATAACGTACTAAACTATAGCGCGTTTGCCGCGCGCAAACATTATATATGTAGGCTTGTTTTGTAGATATAGCGCTACACAAATACAATACACTATAGCTGGAGTAGTTACCAATGAACGTGTGCAGCAGATACACCTCTCAGATTTAAGTTAAATATGACGGTCTGGCGCGTAAAAGACACACAGGAAAAAGAAAAAGACGTGAAGGGAAATTCTTCTTTTGATTTCAAAATGAATAAGAAAAGAAAAAGAGGAATAATAGAGCAAAAAAATAAAAGAATACACGAGCGATTTGCGTGTGAGCGGACGCGCGCGCGGTATATTCACCTCTTAATTTTATTATTTTCACATTTGAATTTAATGGGAGAAAGATAGTAGCAGAGGCCAGAGATGAACGTGCCGATGCAAGAAAAGGTACACAAATTCGTGGTAATTTGTGTGGTTTCACAACCCACCACTTGTTTTTTGTTTTTGGATGGTACACCCGATTTGGGGAATATAATGTCTTTTGGAGTGAATGAAAGGAAGTTCATTGAATGGCTACAGTTGAAAATTAAATTACGTACAACAGTGCTCAGAGTTTGCACGGAGAGACTTTGAAGCAACTCATTATCTGACTTAAATTAACGCACACACTTTCAAGGGAAATCTCTGAAGACCCAATTTTATACAACAACACCTCTGGAAAGTTGATTCAACTTGATTACATTTGGACGGATATAAAGCAACTTCTTAACGGTCAGCTTTTATAAAGTTTCGCAGAAAAACAACGATCTAACTACATGGGTAGGCAACTTGACTTATTTTTTCAACAGATCCTATTAATTCCTCTATCTCGCTTTGTCTCCTATCTCTATCCACTATTGACAATTACCAAAAAAATCCGATGGTTACCCTACATCTTTCGAAAACAAATCATCAACAGATCCACTCACCATTGCCAACCTTTTTGCAACCTATTTTAAACAATCTTTTGCCGATAACTCATTCGTACTCGACCCCTCTTACTTTAATTACTTACTATACTTCTCCTTTGGCCCCTTCATCTCTCAAAACTTTGATCCTACTGTTATAGAAAATAAGTTACAGAATCTCAATGACGAATTCATACCCGGCCCAGACGGTGTCCCTGCCACATTCCTTAAAAGATGTTCTTCCAACCTTTGCCTTCCCCTTTCTTATCCTTTTCGTCTATCACTTTCACTAGGAGAATTTCCCCAGGTTTGGAAGACCTCTTTCATAACCCCGATACATAAAAAGGGTTCAAAGAACGAAGTGACCAACTATCGTTCCATTGCTAAACTTTCTCATATACCCAAGCTCTTCGAAAGTATTTTATACGAAGCTTTAATTGTAAGTCCATCATCTCCCCTTTCCAACTTGGTTTCCTTAAAGGCAGATCAACTACTACAAACCTTATTGAGTTTGTCTCCTTTGCCTTCTCTGCTTTAGAAAATGGCAATGAAGTAGATGTAATTGCAACCGACTTCAGAAAGGCTTTAGATAAGATATTAATCCATTTCAAATTGTCTGCCCTAGGCTTTGAACCCATATTACTAAAACCTTGAGAACCGTTCTTATAGTGTTCTTTTCAGATCCGTCCTCTCGGCTCCCTTTTTAGCAACCTCTGGTGTCCCACAAGATAGCCATCTAGGTCCGCTTCTCTTCATCCTCACTATAAATGATCTTGGTAGGGTCATCAAACACTCCTCCCTATCCCTCTACGCCGACGATACCAAATTTTTCAAGACCATTTTTTCACCCCTAGACTCTAGTCACCTTCAACAAGACCTCGATAACTTTTCGATTTGGTGCCACAAAAATTGCTTAGAGTTTAACATCACGAAATGCCAATCTATTACCATATCGCGTAAGTGCATCCAGCTCCAGTCCCTACCCCGAATATATTATCTTATTGCTCACCCCATAGCCCTCGAACAATCTCTTCGCGGCCTTGGTATTTTGTACAATAGGGAGTTAAATTTCCGTTCGCATATTGATGAGATTATTCTAAAGCCAACTCATCACTCGGATTTGTCAATCGTTGGTCCAAAGAGTTCTCCAATCCTTACGTGACTAGATCCCTCTACGTTACCTTTGTTCGCCCCCTTCTAGAATACGCCAATCAAGTGTGGTCGCCATTTCAGCGAGTTCAAGTATCCAGAATTGAAAACATTCAACGGCGTTTTCTTCGATTTGCCCTTCGAGGTCAAAGCTTTCCCTTTCTGATTTCAACCGCAGCACTGCCTGCCTTAAACTCGATCTCCTTCCCAATCTTTCCCTTACAAATCTAAGTTCGTAAATCTTAGTTTTTTTAAGTTAGTAGTTAAGCAATGTAATAACTTGTAATAAGCCGAATAAATGAAATAAATAACCAAAATTAAATTAAAATTAAATTAAAAATTAAAATTAAAATTAGATTTGATTCCGCCGAGCTGTCAAAATTTAGTGAGCCCAAAACAAAAAGCGTTCACGGATGTGGAACGTGGACGTGTTTTGTTTGCATTTAATTTTGACGGCGGCGACTCCATTCTGGTTTGTCGTTTGAGGTTAGGAGGACAAAAATGATTTGCGTTGCAAAAAATAGAACCAATAACTTTCAATGCCAGCGAGGACAGATGTCACATAGCAATTGCAACGCTTTCACATTGAAAGAAAGTTTGTCTACTCCTGACACTAGATTAAGTCCACACAACCCTGTTGAAGTTGACACTTGTCCCATGTTTATGGAGCTAAGCTAGTGTCAAAAATAGACATAAATTTAGGAATTGGAGTCTCTCTTTTGGTTTTACAAGTCTCTTTCTCTGTCTGTAATAGTGTTTGAGTGTGATGCATGTCTCAGTGTTATATTTCAACTTTATGTTGTCGAAAATTTACTTTTGTTCTGTCATTTGCTTGAAAATGACCATCAATCCTATTGAGAATATATTTTAATTTTAGTCGCACTTCACTCATTTCCAGCTCGTGCAAATAAAGCGGTTAAAAACAAATAATTAGCGACGAATACTCCTCGAATGCGTAGGAGCTATGGTTTCTTGGCGCAATAGGTTTACTTCCGCAAAGCTGTACTGTGGTGACCAGATCCAGGGATGGCAACTGCAAATTTATCGGTGCAGTATAATTATGTACGTAGTAAACGTATGTACTAATTATTCCATGCACGAATATGTGATTAATAATACCACTTCTTGGGCAAACAGCTTTCAAGGTCTTGAAAGTTGTTTTCGGTTGGATTGTATAATTTAGTGTGGGAAGTGAATTAAAAGTGAAATGTTTTATGCATAGTTTCCGTTTTACATTTTGCCAAAAAGCGAAACAACGACTAGTGTTGGGATTCTAGGAGACGAACAGGTCGTTTCCTCTGTCAGAGCAAACATGAAAATCGCATGTTGATATCATTGTGACGTTTAAAATTCATCGCGTTAAATGTGTAAATGTAGATCATCTTACTCAATGGCGTATGTTAAAGCTATAAAATGTTCTCGGCAAAAGTGTTTGTACTGAAATTTCAATATTGTAACTAACACTTGCATTATAAAATGACTCGAATTTGCAACGCTGTCAGAATAATGAACGCATGAACTCGCTCGGAAACTACCGATACAAGTGTGAACGAAACTTGACGAAGCAATATAAAATGTAATGTATGGACGCAGCTTTTTATAGTACAAAGTCCACTCTTGCACTCATCTTCGCTAAGACCAATAATTGTACTAAATGTACACAACTGACATTTGATTCACTCTTCTGCAACGTATACACTAAACTCCTCAAATAATAGTCACTTATAGTGATTTTTTAACAAAATCGTGTAACCAAAAAAGCTCGTAAATCTATTACATATGCATAACCCTCTCTTGGGTTCATTCATCATAAATGCATAAACAGCAAACACAATTACCTTACATCAATAATTCTGTAAAGAAGACGAAAAATAATTTCAAGTAATTTATCTTCATCAAAATGGCCATTGTCCATTTCCGTTCACCTCCCAGACGAAAGTTCCGCTCGCATGTCAAGTTCAAAAACAAACCATTATAAAGCCCCTCAATTTGAATTTATAAATATGTAATCACATATCACACTGGGGAGCTAAAATAGCCAGCCAGCGCGCGTATGCGCCCCCCTGCAATGAATTCTTAATTCCGAAATTACCTCCCAAAATGGCGTGCAGAACGTGCCACAAAGAAATTCCACAATCACAGAGACAACATACACTATACAAAGTCGATAAGTTATTCATAATTCTTTTCGGGTTGCGTCTTCCTTAACTTGCGCCACAATAACAACCACATACATTTATCAAATGAAAACCGGAAGTGGCCGAAACTACAGCGACGCGTATCATTGACACACAACAACAGAAAATGCAAATGTCGGCCATTACCTTAACCACCGCTGCTTCATCGGCGAGGCGATGTCGTGAGATTTGTTCATTCATGGGCGGAACATGTCGTCGCGTCTGTCGGCCACCATTAAACGATGGCCAAAAACGGAAGACGTCTACGGTGGGACGGGGTGGGTCAAGCCAACACCGCGTGCTTACATTGTTAATGGGCAGCTCAATGCGCGCTGGTTTTAATTAAAACTCGAACATATACAAGTAGTGGCAGTGGGTATGGGTCTCCGATGTCTCACACTATGTCAATAGAGGGTGCTGGTGCTGGTGCTGGTGCTTGTGCTGGCCGTAGGGACTTGAGTAGAGTGCTGTCATTATGCAATAGAAAATTGCTGCGGAATGACAGAACTGCATATTGCATTTGATTAATCCGTATTTGGTGGATAGATTTGCGATACTTCTAAACAAGGAAGTCACTTGACAATGAATGAAGATGGCCGCCGCGCCGGCCGTTGTGGGGTGTGAGAAGGTGTACACAAATAATTAAGAATTCGTAGTGGGTGTTTAGGAGAGGTGAATGTGGCTGGTCGTAGAAGTTTGTTATTGTTCGAATTAAGCATTCATATGCATGGAACGCATTCAACTGTCGTAATGTGTTTTGATTGAGTTCGGTGGACATTGGTCAATACTGTGCATTGTGGTTTTAATTGCATTTTGTGCTTGAACGAATGTCCTTTTTGTATCTGATTTTATTCGTTTTACAATGAGCCTTCACCTTAAATTTATTGAATTTATTGTAAGTCACTGATTGTGTATGGGAAACATCGCCATTGTGAGCTCGATTCGAAAGCCTTAAACAGGAAATCGAAGACGATTATTAGTACCACACAATGGCCGCGTTCCACTGCCCGCTAGATGACCACGGTTGCCAGGGCGCATTATCGTATTTTGGGCTATCTTTTTACTTAAAAAACGATAGAAATTTCTTCCATGAGCGCCCAACACAATTTTGGGCTACATATTATCGTATTACAAATTGTGTGTAATTTTGTTTGTTTTTTTTTTTTCACAAAACTAAAAAAAGAAATATTTTCGAACAAACTTTTAAAATTTGGCAGCACTCTTGCAGTCAAGTAACATCGAAAAGGCCTTTTGATTTGACACAACGACACAAGGCAAAAAAATGTCAATTGCAGAAGATCGAAAAAATGCGCACTGAAATGGGAAAGTGGGAAAAAAAAGAACAACTCAAGTCATTGGGAAAATCTGCAATTGTAATTGGGCTTCTTTCTGGGCAACGTTATTGGGCTAAATTTTTTTTAAGGTTTGGGCGCTTGAAGCGAACTAAATTCTGTTGACCCTGTAGATGACTAGCGGCATGTCAAACTCCATATAAAAAAAATTGACATTTGACGATTTGCGCTAAACGTCTTGCACTTTTTATGAAATATCCCTTTCAGGCAATCTAGCGCCAAACTACCCGCTGCATTGGGGAGAACAAAAACAACGACCTGTCAAAAGAAATCGTTCAAACGTTTACAAAATAAAAATAAATGCGAAGCCGAGCAAGTGTAATTGTGATAAAATTGGTACTAATGTAAATAGAATAGCAATTCAAATTCAGATATTATTTTTATATTTGTATCATTTCCTTAATTGTAGTGCGGAATTTGCAGCTGCCGCTATTGTTCTAGCGTTCCTTCATCTGGGATATTTCTTGTTAGACGTCTAGCGGGCAGTGGAACCCGGCCAATGTCTCTCAGTTCAAATGCGATCATTTAGGGGTGCCTCCCTCTAGTGTTTGACAATTGAAAATAAAAAGAAACTTTCAATGAAAACAGAATGCCCGCGTTCCACTGCCCGCTAGATGAATAGCGGCATGTCAAACTCCATATAAAAGAAAACTGACATTTCACAAAAAGTGCTAGACGTCTAGCGCAAATGGTGAAATTTCAGTTTTTCTTATATGGAGTTTGACATGGCCGCTACTCATCTAGCGGGCAGTGGCAGATTTTCATGTTCGATTTGCCAAAAAATCAATATTTTTTTTGATCTGACGCACTTTTGAGAAATCTCGATATTTTCTCAGATCTACACAAACATACTTTCACTAACACCAATGTTTATGACACACAGCTGGAGGTTACGAATTGTTTAACTTTGGAAAGATTGTTTTTTTAGCTGAGTTTTTATATTAAATATTCCGAAAAGCGTTATTTTAAATGTGTGAAAATCAATTAAAATGGATTTCCAGTGCAAGTGAAAGAAAATATTTGTTTGCCGCCAACCCAATACATAAAAGAACCAATAAAATTCGATTTTCATGTTCGATTTGTCAGCAAAAATCTGATATCTCAGATCGAAATCTGAAAAGCTAAATCGAAAACGACATTAATTAAGATCTTATACCGATATAGGTATTTTGAGATTTGATATTGTTGTGTTGTGACTTTCGTCGCAGTTATCTGAATAAAAACAAATAAAATTGTTGACGCATTCCAATATTCGAACATTACGCGGCACTAATAATAATTTATAGTGTCCCCCTTTTATTTTATGAACTCAGTGGTGTTTTATAGAATTGCGACCCTCAATAAAGTTAAGGTGACGTCCAAGAATGATTATTTATTTTGTCTTTGATGATCGGGCAGTTGGGCGGTTTATACATTAATAAACATAACTTCAACCTTTATGTAAATAATTTTAATTGAATTCCTTTTCTTTTGCATTTGCAGAATCCCGTTTAACTGCCAAAGAATTACCCACCACAAAATGGCGTCGAGATCGTCGTATGCGCGCAGCATCTGAATATCAACATTCGCTGTCATCATCACAAAATAGCCCATCGATGGTGGTGGCATCACCACCAGCTTCACCGCCAATGATGGTCGTGCAGCCAACAACACTTAGGCCGTTGTGCGAGTCTACTAATCGGACACCATTGCCAATAGCGGAGAGTCCCATTGATATGTCTGTGACATCGACAACAATGAAACCAAGAGCATCACCACCACCCCCATATAGGGAACCATTGCCAGGATCAACATTTGCGACAACACTAGCACGACCAAGTGTTATAACGCAAGCTCCGCCAAAGCGTGGTGATTCACGTGACAGTATTTTGATCTCGAATCGTGAAAATGATAATCAGAGCACTGGTGAGTAGAAATCAAGTGATAAAATTATCGTTGGCTTTAATCTAAATCCCTTCTGTCATCGAAATGACAGTTTCAAATTTGGACATTGTAATCTCACTTTTTCGATTCAAATTGCCTATCACTTTATTTTTGAAAATTGACACTCCCTTCAAGAGTGCGACAACCAAACTTTGATTCAAAAAATGTAAAATTTCCATTTTTTATGTTGCATTTAAATTCGTTCAACGGTTTTCCCGATAAAAAATTATTTCCTGCCAGTCGCTCATCAAATTTAATTTTCTTCTACTCAACAGAATCCATTTCTATGTGTGAAACCGTGATAGATGAACATTTCCGACGCTCCCTTGGACCTGACTATGTTGCTCTGTTTGGGAAGAAATCTCCCGTACCATCAACGCCTTCACCAACTCCCACTCCAACACCACCTCCAACGGTGGTACAGCAACTGGTGCCACTGGCATCGGTTACACCGACACTACTTCAACAAGCCGTAGAACTTCATCGTTCTTCGCCAACTCCACCACCACCCCTACCCCTAACCGTGGTGGCAAAGCCCCAAGCTTTGACAACCAAACCCAACATTGCAATGAGCCCAGTTAGTTCAGTGGAACCACAACATTCACCGGCTCATGTTGTACGAGCTGAATCACCGTCGCCGGTTCCAGTGGCGTTGACACTACCAAATGACAATACATCAGCATCGTCTCGAACGACAACAGTTTCTGTTTCACCGCTAACGCCATCTGTTGACGATCATTTTGCTAAAGCGTTAGGTGATACATGGCGAAAACTGCAGGCAGATAAAGAACAGAGAAACTAGAAATGGGAAAAAGAACAAAAAATGTGTTTTGATTGTTTTCTTTATTTATTTTGTGAAACTAATACTATATTTACTATTTTTAACCTTAAAACATGGCAGAAAGATCTCAAGAAAAAAATATTAAACAAAAAAAGAATATATATTATGTATGTACTAAAAATAATCTACATTAGTGATAAAGTTCTCTAAACGAAGGAAATAAATGGGAAATGATGGCGTTGTAATATTGTATTTTAATGCGTTAGAAATTTGTCAATTAACAATATAAATTAAAAGAAAATCGAACCTAAAAATCAATACTAAGGAGGTTGGAAAAAGTATAAGTAAAGGCTGCGTAAAAGCCGTCAATTGGTTTCAGAGCTAACAGTCGCCTGGTTGTGCACATTTGCTATTCAATGTGACTGAAAGACAGCTTACAGATATATTAAATAAGCAAAGACAGACTGGTATACTTTGTCGTTCTTCGGTTAATCGTTGATGTGGTGATGCGATACTGAACTTTGGAACTTGACATCACGACCGAATAAAGCAGTAAAATCATTTCAATTTTCACTTGACATTGCGTAAAATATTTGAAACCCAAATAATGTCGTTTTCCATTGGGATTTTAAGATTTTGCTCTCAGATTTCAGATTTTTCGTGCCCAATGGAACATAAAACGAGATTTTTCTTCTTTTGCATCTGTGGTGGTGCGTGTTTTAAAAGTCAGCTGTTCTTAAATTGTAATTTGTGCTTATAAGAATCCATTCAACTTGTGCTAATATCTATTGCAGCGGCCAAATGTAATTTGTTCTCTATTTTTCATAGACTTCTCTTCTAAAAACGTAAGTAAACACACTTTAAAGTTTGACAAATGTTTTGGTGTTAGTGCTTTTTTTGCGGCCAATGGAACATGAAATCTGACAGCCTGCTAATTTCGAGAGCAGAAAAACTGTTCTGACTCTGAAAAAATTGTTTTTTCTGTCCCAATGGAAAACAACATAAGACTGAAAGGTGAGACACAACAAAATATACCAGTTTATAACACTTAATCAGCCGAACTGTTTTATTGAGCATTATGTCTTTGTTATTCTGCTGAGTTAACGTGTTCAATAAAATAGGCCTTATTGGCACTCAGGCTATACACTTTTAACAGTATGACAGATAGAAAATCAATGCGCTAGGTATTCGAAAAATATACTTTTTCTTGATCTAGATCAATTTTTAAGTTCGATTACCACGAACAGAGTAATATTCTTAAATACCAGATCTTATTTTCTCGATTTACTTTCGGCATTACTCGATACTTGGCATAGACAACAAGTAAGGTTATTTATAGATTTGCTTTTTTGATATAATGAGCGACTCTTTTCAAGTGTTAAGTGTCACATCTGGGTAACCATCAAATTGCAACGTTATCAGTTAAAATATCCACAACCCTAAGCTGAAACGATACATTAAAAAAACACTTGAAACAAGTTTTTTTAATCATACTTAAGAATATATGTAGGTACTTGTTCGGCACTATAAAAAAAATATTTTATACAATTAAAAATCGCACGCTTTCTTTATAAGCAGAGTTTTAAAAAGTATGTTCGATTTAATAATTATAAATACTCCCTTGTAATTTTATTAATTCTCTTAAAATCAAAAGAGTAAGCAAAAAACTGACAACAGAAAACAATGTAAAAGATCCAACTGTGTATTATTTAAGACGGCCTGAATTCCTATTATTTTTATAAAAGTTTAAAAATATACAATTACCTACATTTAAATTATAATGTTTGCTTTTTTTGGATTAAGTGATATTTTTTTTCGTTCTCTCTGATTTTGCAGTTGTTATATTTTTTTTTATACCTATATATTTTCTGATTTGCATTTTGTATTTAAAATATTTCAAAACTTAACGTAACTTTTAATATATGACTATGGATAAAAAGGATATGAAAATGAATAGATTTAAGACTTAAATAATAACATATTTATGTATACTATAATAAAAGAAGAAAATTAATATTAATAAAATATTTTGTTGCATTTTTCTTATTTTCTTGAAATACGGACATTTCTCTTAACGTCCCCATTTAAAACGAATGTCAGATATAGAAACTAAAAACGTACCAATATATTTTTTGCAAATCAATGGCATCATTTCTAAAGTGATCGTGACATTACATCGCAATGTTTTTAAACGGGTCTATCACAGAATCCGTCGTATTCGGAATTTTGCTACGAACACCGAAAGAACTATCACAGAATTCGTCGTGGGGGGAATTTTTTGCTTTCGAAATTCGTAGAACGTGGTATATACGTGGATACCACTTGCTACGAATTTAAAAATTCCCCTACGACGGATTCTGTAAGTTATTTCGGGGCTCGTAGCAAAATTCCGAATACGACGGATTCTGTGCAGACCCGAAAATTTATCCGTCGACGTCAAAGTCAACGACTTAATGCCTAAATAATGAACCGGTAACGGAGAGTAGAAAAGAGGCGCGAAAGCATTGAAGTAAATGGCATTCATCCAATCGCACCTAGTATCTTTCCGTGATACTAATAATCATTTTCAGTGCACAGGCTAGATTTTTCAAATCCACAATGCGAAATTTTCTATACAAATTTATCCATTTTAAGTTACAAAATAGTCTGAAGATTCAAAATAATTATTAGTAAGACCCTTTGACAGTTTCCGTTATAGTATTTCATGTAAAACTCGCATTGAAGATTTATTTTATGTGTTATTCGATTGGCCGCTGTCAGAGCACTTTTTACGTTCGTTTGGTACAAAAAAAAAAAGAGCATGTGACGTTTTTGTTTTTATGTTCGATTAGCCACACGGAATCTGAAATCTGAGAGAGAACATCATGGTGGCAATCTGAATTTAAATTTGAATCTTTTAACATTTCAACAGACTATATAACTGCAGTGACTCTCAAACTCTAAAGAAGCTAGTGTCAAAGTCGCCTTCTGTAACGAAAAACTGGTTGTGGGATTAGCTACACCTACTGGGTAGTTATTATCGTAGTTACGACTTTGAGTAGGTAGTATTTTTATGTTCATTCGTGTTTTATTTTAAGGTGTTTCGGGCAATTGCAGATTCCAGATTCATTGATTGCCCTCCGCATAGGAATATGATATTCCAATTTCCAAATCAAAAAGCAGGATACAAGTTCAAATAAACGACGGAACTATATACTACAGAAGATGCACAAATGTTTGATGTGTTGTTTGCGCAGTCAGATTTCGGAAAAGAGAAGTGGAAAATTATTGTATTAAAAATTTAGTGGAATTATCCCACTGGCTTGTAAGTTGGAGTTACACAAAAGGTCTAAATAAGAAACCGGTAAACGGGGAGTAAAAGTGCGAATGCATTCGGCTCTAGCGAGGTAGGTATCCGTCGGAACGGAAAATTCTCCGCAACTAGGTGTCCGACTTCGGAACAGAATAAACAATTGCGATGGCGCACCGCACCGCACTCGAAATTGTAAACAAATTCCGCAACTATAATTTCTGTCGAAGGATACCGGAACCTAGCTGTCAAAAATTTAACAAAAAAATGCACTTCATCGCATTCCAACGTAATTCACCGATATGCGTTACAAAATGTCGGAACAATTCTCCGAACAATAGTTGTTCCGAAGAATACCCTCACAGCCGAAATCCTCCTAATCGTTTAAAATCGCAGAATTTTCCGTTCCGACGGATACCTCGCTAGGGTCGATTATTTAAGTAATGCTAGAGACAGACCGCTGGTATTTATACTATGATATTGCGTTACTACGTTCTATATAATTAGTGTGTCACTTCCATATTATATTAAAAGATAGAACCTATACTACATTTCATAGCCTGTATGAAAATCCACAAAATATTTGTTGTTTACTACACTTTTATAGTTTGCAGCGCCAATTTCTCTCTAATGGGAAGTCTTCGTAGCTTTTTTAACAGCGCATGCCCGTTTTGCTATTTTTTTGAAACAGGAATCAAACATTTTTGAAAATTGCAAACTGGTTCCCAAATTAAAGACAACTCCACTTAAAAGAAAACAATTTTTACATTTCAGAAAAACGCACAATCGTAAAAGCCGACCACGGGCCAAGCACTACGAAATCATCTCTCCCTGTTCATCCACATGCGTAGGTACCTATCTATTATTTTCAGCTTCTGAAAATTTATAAAATTTCAAAATTAAATTTTCTATAATAATAATACAGTGCGACCTCAATAAAATCAACTAATAGAAATTTGGGCAGTTGTATTTATTCACCAGTAAACCCGGATAATTGACCAAGAATCGGGCCCTAAGGACATGATTCACGAGATATCTCCTCAAATTAAGATAAACAAAAAATCAGAACTATATCTAACTTGCATAATGTCAGACTGACTTGGAGGAGGTGACATTAGTTGTACTTTACTTTCGCTGGCGAATCGGGCACTTGGCTGCGTTTTGTGACTTTAACACATCTACCGACTCAACGAACACATCTAATTCAAAAAATCCCACAGAACATCAAAGTAGATTTCCCTTTAATCTGACATTTTATATCCCATCAATATTCTTTCTCTCTTTTAACTAAACCACTGAAACCACATCCCACCCACTATACGTACACGTGTTCCACGTCCCAAGCAATTCACAGCACCATGCGCACACATTCGCGCTAACATTAGTTTTCAAAAGAGAATTCGGTCGTACTATCGTTCCGTGGTTTTCTCCCTTATTTGCGCTACAATTTCCTTCGAAAAATTTAACCAACATTATTAAAAACTTGTACGCGCATTATTGTTCAGATACGTAATCGAAATTCATTTCATATTTCCGCGCAGCAGTGATGTATTGAAGTATTCGCAAAGTGAAAATTTGGTCGCTCCTCTGCGTATGAGAATGAAAATATTCGGCGTTTCTTCTCAATGAAATTGATGACAGAGATGGTTATAGGAGGTCATCTGTTTATTTGGCTGCTAGTGCGTTTAAATCGTGCACGCGTGAGCGAGTCGGTCATATGAATTGGTGGAGTTCGCGCGCGCCTATGTGTGGGTGAATTGGAGTTGGATATTTTTTGTCTCGTCGCGAAATGTGGATGTTCCTGGGATAAAGGACAGAGTGAGAGAGATCGTGTACGGGAATCTAGTGGAATTTGTTTTCGAAACTAAACAGAATGGAATTACTTAGTTCAGGGACGTCATATTATAATGCAAAAGAACAGGGGTGTTATACTCCATAGACGGAAGGATTTAATTGGATATCATTATTTTTATAAATATCAATTTAACAGATTAAATGCAGGTAATTTTTTCTGTGTGTACTTTTTCTGGATTCTAGTGTTACAGGTATTCATTAATTGAGAGAAGGAAGAATTAACTACATTGAGAAATCGGGGCAGTATGATTTGACAAGGACGTGTAATATGAATTTTGAATTAAGGCTTCAGTTAATACCAAGTAAAAAAAGAAATTTGCATTTGGTAACATGACTACGCTTTTCTAGTACCTAAGATCTTTAATATTTGGCTGTACGTGTTTGGTCACCAAAGGGTGTATTGCATATATGTTACAGTTGGGGACTGGGGTATGTGGGTCGCTTCGCTTGCGGCCTTGAAATCCAATATATCATTTCTGGACGTGATTATATACAGTTAGGACCCCGCTTGATTTACTAAAAGTCAGCTTTAATGAAAACGTCATCGCTATTGGACAGACACGGATTTCAAATTGGAGAACGATCCCAACTGAGACTAATGTACGAATTATCTTCAAATGACCAGCAGCTTACACCTTGCAATTAATTGAACCCATATATTATAGGTCAACATAAACTGACCTTCCACCCCGTCCGTACCCATTTAATACCGCTGCCTTTCAATCGAAACTAATTTGCCGCATGTCAGGCTAACTTTTATTACAATAAAAACAATCAGCTGTCTGAAAACTACCCACCTCCACTATCATTTTGTTTCGTTTATTTCTCATCGGATTCCCCGATCCGTATTCCTTTTGTCGCACGTGCAGTTCTCTCTCTCAGAGCAAACCGAGACGAAACGAGAGCCACAAAGCAAAATGTCAAATAATTTCCCTTCCATATGTCAAAACATGTCATTCTTAAAAAAGAAATCTTTTAGTTGTCTCTCTCTCCCCCATTATTCATTTTCGTTAATATTTTCTTTAAAAAAAAATTATTTTCAACAAGAAATTCGCCAAATAAAAAATGTTAAAATGTAAACCACACAACACAAACAATCAGTGTATTAAGAAGAGTGTTTATATTTTCCGCCACTAAAAGTGAATAAGTGAAAAAACAAATTTCTTTCCAACAATTCTGTGTCAAATGCCAAACATTGTGCAAAAGTTTTCCCCCTACACACAACATTCAGCAGTAGCAAGAAAAGTGAAAAAAAAAGAATCAAATTTTGCACACCTTTATTCCGTCTTTTTGTTACTCGGGCCACCACCGAAGGGTGAGATAGCAAATTAAACAAAAAAAAAATTGTTTACGAAAAGTGAATATTTTTAGTGGAAAATAGTTTTTAATAGTAAAGGAGACGAAAAAAGAAAAAAAAAATTCAAATGTAAATGGGATAATTCCTTCGTCCGCCGCCCCGCTGTCTCTTTTTTTCGCACACATATCCATGGGAGGGAAATTTTCGTACTTCCCATTTGTGTCTTTCAAAGAAGAAAAGTAAATTTTTTTTATTCCCTTGCTCTTGGCTGATTACCTCTTTGACGAGAAACTACTGTCAAAAAAATTGCCCTTATTTTTACGTTTAGTAAAATTCTTGTTACTAATATCTGAAAGAGTTTGTGAATTTGTTGTTTCTTATATTTATAATGTTTGTATTGCAGAATTGTGTGGTGAAGACGTAAAGAAGAATAAGCAAATTCTGTGTCACAAAGGCGACGACGACGACGAAAAAGAAGGATCAAGCAAGACTGTCAGAAGCACTGAAAGGATCACCATAGAAAAACTAAGCAAAAAAACAAAAAACTAAAACATACTACTGTAGTAGTAGTTTTAAGTAGAAATAGTAAAAGTTAATACAAGACAATTTAACAGAAGAAACTAAGAAAAAAAAAAAAAAAAAAAAAGCTAAGGCGGAGACAAATAACATTGGATTGAATGTGGAGGATTCAGGCACAATGCAAAGCTTGGACTCATCATGTCAAGAAGCTGATGTGAGTATGACTGAGGTGAAGATCTAAATTTAAATAAAATGTTTAAGTTATTGTAGGGGTCTGCTGAGAAGATTTGCATATCGGGACGCAATGGATTATACAACAGAAATGTGTTATACAAGAAAAAAGTCTATTTTGTAGATCCTTGATGGTTTTTTGTTTTGTATCAGCACTCCGATATTGAGTTATCGTTCCACAGGAAATTGATACCCATTCGTGTGGTTACTCTAGTACTTAACACTTCAGGGTTATATGTTTCTGCGACGCATATCTAACTTTTTGTAGAAGAAAAAAGAAGGAACCGAATTAATTTGCGACTTTAATTCCGATTCTTCTCGGATAATAATGGGTAGGACTTGCAAACAGTCCTACTTCTGAGTATTTGAGTATTATACATTGGGGTGTCCTGTTAGCTTACGCTGTTATATTTTTAATAAACGCTCCAAGGCGGCGATGGAGATTTTATGCTCTAAATCATGAATTTCGATATTTGATGCGATATATTGCTATTGATTTCGCTCACTCAGTTTGGCAATGATGTGTTCTTGCATCCAATTACCCTCTTAGGTAATAATTGAGAAATAATCGCTGATTTAGTTATAAGTCTCGCTTTTCTTGAGAGACGATCGCATATCGTGCAGATTTCCCTTTTGTTTCCACCCAAACTATTGCTCAGCAAGACTAAGTTCGGCCTTCAATTATCAATTGTTGTTAGTCAACCGATTATATCTCATTCCGAAATTTAGTTTCTAGTTACCTGCAACGATCTACACAGTTAGACGTGTTTCTTTTTGTGTTGCAAATCCCTCGTGAATGTCGTCTTCCGTAAGCAAACCCCTTATGTTTTTTAAAAGTATTACCAACTTATACACGAGCATATATTTCACTCAAGTCTTTTGGTTTATTTATTTTCAGTTTATAATTAACGATACCCTGTTGCGGCTAAAGGTCTCCAACAACTCCCCGAATGTGCTCCGTCAGCCACAGTATCCAGCTGCGCCACCACCGACTTCCTCTCCAGCAGTACAGACAACGACGCCATCTTCCACACCGCCACATCAGCAGCAGCAGCAGCAGCAACAACAGCAGCCGCATCCGAAACAGACTACAACCCGTCATCAAGTACCACCACCGCCCTATCCAGTTCTCCAGCAGTCCAGTCAAAGTCTTCTCAATTCCAGTCTCCTGCATAACATCAATCAAATACCCAGCCAACCGCCATACTGTATATTCGATGGGGCCGATTCACCGCCACCTGATTACTCTAGCATCAACTCATCACTCAGCGAAAACCTATTGTCGGAGCAGCAGTTGTCAGCCGAAGCGTCTAAAACACCCGCCACTACTACTACGTCTTCATCAACCGCATCTACGCCATCAGCAGCAGCAGCAGCGGTGGCTGCAGAAAACTCTCTGCTTTCGTCGACACATATATCGAATCTTAATTCGATAACATCACCATCGCCGGCGCTACCCGATACGTTACTCTCAACGCCACCGTCATGCTCGTCATCCACGGGGACAACATCAACGTTGAGTAGTGCGTCGAGTAGTGGCAGTAGTTTAGCAACTGCCATTTCAATAGGAACATCATCGGTTGGGGCGCCATCAATATCATCATCACAAAAGCGGCAATTTTCGAATTCGTATACAAGTAGTAACTCGGCGACTGGATCGCCGAGTAAAAGGCAAAAGACTTCTGTCACATCTAATGCAACACCGATGATTGGTGGTATGGGGAGCAGCAGCGGCGGTGGTGGACGCGCTGGCTACAGTGGCACGGGAATTGGAATAGTGATACATCGGGGTAGTAACATCAGCAGCAGTAGCAGCAATCGACAAGAATCAACGGCATCTTCGAGTGCGAAGACATCAACATCAACAGTGACACTTAAGCCTGCTGAAACTCAATCGAGTTCGAGTTCGTCAAAATACTTTAACATGCAGGACAAGCTAAAGGAATTGTATTTGGAGATGGTCGAGGATGATTTGAATATCGCACAACAAACTGGGGTAGGTAGCCCTTGTAATATTTCATTCTTTCTCTCTCTCTCTGGTGATGAGAAGTAGATTAATTGCATTGAGACGAAGGGAGACAGATGCGTGTGGCTTGTGACTGTTTAGATATGGTTCTCTTTAACACCGCGATTGGGCACTCCTTTGGATGTTCGTCAAACTGCGATTTGAGACTTCCAAGCGGTTATATACATTACCAACAATTTGAACAAATCTAATCGATTTTCGGTCAGATGTTTATTTGGTAGAAAAACTCTTCCATTGTCTACATCTATTGAGACTCTCGTTGTCCCCTGTTTTGGGCTTCAGCGTCTCAATATATACACATCTTTTGTCATATTTTTCCTGTTAACAAATTCCTCATCATACCATCGATTCTTTCTTGTCGGTGCTTGGAAATCTACAGTGGTTTCTGCCACCTCTTATGAAGTGGCGATACTGCGACTTGACGTCTATGGTCGGTGAAAGCACCGCGAAAGGTATTCAGCTCTATCTGTCACTTGCGGTGTGCTGAGGCGTAAACAAACGTGTACGTGATAGCCTTGTACCCGTTGAATAGCGACCCAAGCAAAATGGCCCAAATCGCCGATCGTCCTTCAAAGAATGTTGTATGCATAACTAGCACGCATCAATTTTCCAGCGACCTTATGAAGAGAGCTAAAGACCTGTGTGGTTTCCAACTTGTTGAATTTTGTTAAATAATTTTAAACAATTCGCTCGAATATCATAACACATTGATCTCTGAGCTCCACCCCCCTTTACATCGTTGTACTTTAACACACTGAATTCATTTTGGTATCAGATTGTATCAGGTTCCATTCAGATAAGATCTGCGAAGGTAAACTCAATTTTGTTTAAAAACCAAGTCAGTTCAGTATCCATCGATAAGGACCTTACATGAAATTTTATTTACTTTTGTAGATAAGTTTTAAATGACATTCGAAGTAATATGTACATTATCTCCCAAAAAAAGAGTGATTGTTCGGCTCTGATAAGATTTAGAAGGTGCCTCCGATAACAAGACTTCTTTTAATATGCGAACGTTAGTAGCTATAGCAGTTTCTGCTAGCAAGAGTTTGAAGATCTAAATTTTGTAATCAGTTGGACAGGTTATCGTCAAAAGCTTGCTAACTATTTCATCATCCCAATGATCGATCGGTTTTTAAGTCGAGGCATACAGCTCACGTATGGATTCCAATTGCGTGTGCTGATTGAATAACTGTTTTGTAATTATTTTCCAACACATATGAATCAAATCGAACAAATAAACGTAAGCGATGGGACTCAATTCTCTCATCAGGTATGTGAATTTATTCAGGCACAATAGGCTCCTTTAAGAAGGCGCAGTGCCAGAGCCCCTTGAAGGCTCTCCCGCCAAATCCATACGATGTTTCGACAATTGCTGGAAGTCGTGGTACTCTCTACAGAGTCTGTCGTATGAACGTTTGGGCGGTTATGGACGTGCCAAAAATGAGGCACAAAGAAAACTGTTACTGTATGCTCTCCAACAGCCTTATTCTACTTCAGTTAAGGTATTGCACCCTTACTGTGGTTGTTTGAATGGAAATATTCGTCTTCTTCGTGTGTTCGTTTGTGCTATTCGGTTCGGCGCTCTCAGAGCCCTTTTTATGTTCGTTTGGTACAAAAAAATCAGTCTTTTTCTGATTTCTCAACCTATTTTTGCAAATCTAGATTTTTTTCTCAGATTAACTTCAGATTTACCAATACAAGTGCGTTTGAGTTTGACAACTGGAGGAATTTGTTTAGGTTTTCGCGGATTTTTTCTACAGCAAAGAATGGAATTGCATCGGGTGAATCGATTTTTGTAAATTATTGATGTATAAATATTTAAAAATTGATCGGGAGGCAAATTTCGAATGTTTTAATATAAAATTTAACCAGTGAATGGAAAACGCGTAGAAAAGAATCGAAGAAAAGTAATCGAACCGAAAAACGTCACTTGCTCTTTTTTGTGGTGATATTCGAATTTGAATTCTTCTAATACGGACGCCCAATCTCGACTATCCGCCACTGGCTGTGAGAGTATAGGCGTGGACAAGTTCGCAAGGACATACGGACGGCCAATGGATACAACCGACTGTGAACCGCAACATATCGAAGAATACGTCCTGGAGAAGGAGCGCATCCACAATTTGAATTCTTCTTAACTTGAATTCGAATATCAACACAAAAAAGAGCAAGTGACGTTTTTATGTTCAATTAGACACAGGAAATCTAAAATCTGCGAGCGAATCTGAAGAATCCCAATCGAGTACCACATTACTCTAAATTGTTTTTTTTTTACATGTCCTCCACTCCGTTTTTTGCTCATACTCTCTTTAGTTTGTTTCCTTAAGAGTGCGCTACACGCTCGTATTGTTCTGTCGCAATGTGGCACCGAAACTCCAGTTCAAAGTTTCTCTTTTTTGCTAAATTTCTTGGCTGATGCTATTCGCCCGTCGTTAGGGACACGGCTTAGGTCGACGGCTAGATAAAACAGTAGTATAAAGGATCGCTTCGCTCGCAAAAAGGACTCTAAACTCCAGTATTACATTTTCGGGCACGAGCCTGTACGTTTTAAGGAACAACTTATTTCTTAAAACACTATTTTTAATGAAAACACATTAGCCGTGGACCTAAGGCGTGTCCCTAACGACGTGTGCGAATAGCCACTTTGAAATTTCTTCGCCTGCAATACTTCCAACAAATGTATACCATCATTTGACCAGTTACAGAAATAGGAACCCCACTCCATTGCGAGTTGCTCTCAAATACACCGTATCCAACTTACACACGATTATACTCAGTAAACAAATGCGTCAGCGGGACAAGGCGACGCCGTGGTCTTCATTTTTGTTCGCTTGCGGAATTTTCTTGTTTACCCTTTTTCTCCACAATATCATAAGCAAAATAACAAAGAAAATTGCACTTAGATCTCCCACACTTAACAGCTGCGATTAAAAAAATACCACAGTGACTAATCTCGCACGCGATATCCCGGGCAGCACCATAAAATGTTTTTTTTTATTGTCCACTTCATCAAAGGTTTGGAATGCTTTTATTGGTCGATTTATGAGTAGGCTTCTGTACGTATGCACACATATATGCTGCTTAGAATATCGCACTACACGTTTGAAATACAACTGCGAATTGGCATTTATTAGGAAGGACTGGATATTGATTTCATTTTCGTAGGAAACTCATTAAATATCAAGTAAATATTAAAAGAGAGGACTAAGCGGCATGTTTTCTAAACAAACAAGCATTTTTCACTGCACCTCCGACCTGAGAAAGGTAGTCAACTCATGCGACGCTTGATAAATAATCCTCTTTGCATTTCGCATCTTTGCAGGTGAGACTTCGCACGCGCTCCTTCGTGCTGGAACGACTGGTGCAGCGTGAAAAACTGAATAAAATCGTCGTCAATCTCTACCCCGGCAACAAGGGTTACTCCTTAGCACTCTACCATGACGAACGACAGTCAGCCGCAGATGATATTATACAATCGTCAAGTGATTACAACAAATCATCGGCGCAACCGACGTTTCTAATGCCAAACACTGTCACCTCCAGCAACAACAATAACAATTCCCCCTCTAGTCGAATCAACAAACAGCAGCAGCAGCAAAAGTTCAACTCAAGTGTAAATATAAACAATAATTCCCTCCCCACTGACCTGTTACACAACAATGACGAGTGTCACGATAACGATCTATTATCACCACCGCCATCATCACATACAAGCAATCAAGATGACATCCATGGAACGACAACAACGACGACGACGACAACAACAGCAACGGACACTGCCGAGGATATCGACGAGGATGCCAACCTCATCGAAGTACTCCGTTGGCCATACGAAGTAGACAATCTTTTGCAATGCATCGACAGTGGGCAGTTGCCAAGTTTTCTCGCCGATCTTCTGGAGTCGCGTACACCGAATGTCTTCTACTCGGGCTGTGTTATCTGTCAGATACGAGATTTTCGCCAAACCTTTCCAATTTCATCAAATAGCTGTGATATCTATCATGTCCTGTTAAGGCCCACCAATGACACCATCTACTCCGATGTGCAAAAGCTGGCGCGACGCTCAAACCTAACATCCTACGAAGAGAGGCTGCAGCTCGAAAGCGAAATGGTGCTGGCGACATCAGAGCCATTGTGCCTCGATCCAGACCCCAGCATCGGCCGGGATGAGATAAACAGTCAATTCGTCCGCCAAATGTTTAACACGCATGAGATTCGACGTCAGATGCGAAAATACTCACAGATCGCCATCAATCGAAAGAGAAAAATCGATCAATTTACGCATAACTACGGACTGGAGCTTTGTGATTATCTGCAGCGGCTGAGACAGCGGCCCAGGCCGTTGCACAGTGGCGCAGCAGCATCTGCAGCGACGGCCGCCAGTAGTGGAGTGGGTAGCAGCGCCTCCTATGGCGTTGGTGGACAAAATTCTAGCAATAATAGCTCTAGTGGTAGTAGTAATAATATTAATAGTAGCAATAGTCATAGTAGTAATCCCAGTAATGCAAACTCCGCAACAACAACAACAACAAATGCTGCGGCAGCGGCTGCTGCAGCAGCGGTGTTGTCCTCGTTCGCTTCAAAACTGCCGAAAAATCCGCGCGACGTAATAAGGCCAATACGGACGCCCAATCTCGACTATCCGCCACTGGCTGTGCCCGAGAGTATAGGGGTGGAAAAGTTCGCAAAGACCTACGGATGGCCGATGGATACAACCGACTGTGAACCGCAACTTATCGAAGAATACGTCCTGGAGACAGAGCGCAAGGACAACAAGGGCCGCAGCGTGATCTATCACATCAAGCTGTCCATCTATCAGAGGCCAATGAATTCCGAGTACCTGGGCGAGCTGTATGTGGATCGTGACTACCGTGAGGGCGAACGCAACGGTGAGGCGTGCCAGTTCTCGTTGGGCACACGAACACATGCGCACCGCTACATACAACAATTTACGGAGATTTTCACCGAGGAGGGACGCAAAGCGGTGGAAATCAGGCACTACATCCCCAATCATCCTATCAAGATCTCCCACACTGGAATGTCGGCCGAGCATACAGAGGCGGTCAAGGTGTTTCTGCAGCAGCAACGGCATCAGCAGGCTGCTCAAGCAGCCGCCGCCGCTGCCACCGCTGCGGCACAACAACAAGCAGCGGCGGCTGCAACACAACATCAGGTGGCATCAGTGTCGGGGCATTCTCATCATCAGCATCATCATGCGCAGCACCAGTTGCACGCGCCCCAACAACAGCAACAACAACAGCAGCAGCAGCAGCAGTTGGTTGTGGCAATCTCCCAGCAGCAGCAGCAGCAGCAACAAGTTCAGCAGCAGCAGCAGCATCACCATCATCACCAGCCCATTTCAGTGGGCACGGCGAAAAATGTGAATATCAATCTGCAGGGAGCGAATATCGTTGGTATTACAACGTCGGGAGGCACTGTTCAGCACATACGTCAGCAGCAGGGCCCGCCGCCGCAGTATGTCGATGCGAATGGTGCAACAGTGCAGGTGCAAACAACACATCACCATCCCACGCACCAGCTGAGTCTGAGCAATGGATCGTTGGTGTTGGTGCAACAGCAATCGTCTGGAGGTGGTAGCCAGACGCTGTCATCGGGCCTGACGATACAATCAGCAGGCGGCGGTGCCACTCATCCGCAGCAGCAGAAGACCCAAGTGATATCGGCCGCCAATGCAAATGCGGCGCTAAGGTCGCAACTGGCCGCGAGTGGTCCCATTCTGGTAAGTGTCCGATACTTTGAATTGATTTTATATTGATTGATTTTGACGCATCCTACAGCAGGCACAGTTGAGGGCTGGATCGATCGTAACATCGCAGCAGCAACAGCAGCAAATACTGCAGCAAAAATCTTCAACAAACACGATACATTCGAATCTGGCGGTCAATGCTATTGTGACGAGTATTATGAATTCTGCGAATCAATGGCAACAGCAGCAGCAGCAACAACAACAACAGCAGCAGCAGCAGCAGAATTCAGGTGAGTAAGAATTCATTGAATTCGGCATTTCCCTCCTTACATGAGTGTCACGATGTTCACTTAATTTTCTTAACCTATCTTTCTCTCCGTAGGATCACAACAGCAAACCTCAGGCGGCGGCCAACAACAGCAGCAGCAGCATAAGTCCTCCAGCAACGCCTCGATCATCAGCTTGTTGAATAGCGCTCCAGCCGCTATGACGAGCACACCAGTTGCCAGCGGCACCTTCACCAGTTCAACGGGCCAAACACAAACTGTCACCCCAGTACAACAGCAATCCCAGCAGCAGCAACAACAGACGGATAATTTTGTGCAGCAGCAGCAACAACCAATGCAACGCAAACCCAACGAAGTTCTCCAAAATCTGCTCCACCCGAATCTGCGCAAGATCAACATCGTTACAGGCAATCCGGGTGGTGGCCAGCGTTCAAATGCCGGTGCGAATGTCATAGCGGTTAGTGCGGTCGGGCTGAATCAAGACGGCACAACAACTCAGTCACAAAACGTGCGAGTTTCTATGTCTGCCTTGGCGTCGCAGCTTGCCTCCCCTCCGGCGATAATGACAAACGCGAATTTTGGCTACACCAATGCGACGGTGAACAACAACAGCATAAAAATCCTCAGTAACAGCGCCGGCCAGCGAGTAATCACGGCGAATGCCCTGCGGCGAGACTCAACTGTGGTGGGGGCGGCTGCCCCCTCTCCCGGCAGCGATTCGAATGCATCGAACACGTCCAGTGGAACGAATTTAAATTTCACAATGCCAGGGCAGAACGCCTTGTTGGCCACCTCTCCCTCGCCCAGCAGCGATCATTCGCAGCCGGGCAGCAATAACGGATCGACGACATCGTCGACGGTTATTTCATCGAATCAAGCCCTACTTGAAAGACTGAACAGCGGCAGTGCAAATGTGAATACCAGTAGTAGCCCCGGAGCTGCTCTCTCGCCCCAGCAACAACAACAGCAACAACAACAGCAGCAACAGCAGCAGCATCAACAGCAATATCTAACAAAAGCTTTAGTACAACAAATCTCAAATGCGCAATCTCCGGCTGCGTCGATATCACCAATGTCTAGTCCACCGCCGCAAGCATCGCCTTCGCCCATTTCCCATCAGCAACAGCAGCAACAACAGCAACAAACTGCCACTCTAAACCTGCAAAGTATAAATCTGTCCTCGCTGCAGGGGGCCATGGCCAACTTCCCTGGTATGCAGAACGTCCAGGTGCAAATATCAGGACTAACGCAACCGATTTCACTCCAGCAAACTAGAAGTCTATTGGTATCAGTTCCTGTTACAAGTACAACGCAGGTGAACAGCTTGCAAGGCGGTGGCGGTGGCGGCGGCAATTCAGGCAACAGCTGTAGAGACGTCGGCGTGGGAAATAGCTCACAGCAATCATCATCGGCGGCAGGTACACAAACTGTGGTGCTCACCAGTGCCGGAACGGGAGGCGTAAGTTCGACAGGTGGATCAATGCTGTCATTGCCAATTGGTAAGTACCATTGATTTGTCAAAACTATTGCTTGTGTCCTTAATTCTGTGCTAACAACTGCTTGTTTGCATTGTGACCATTAATCATCGTAACATTGCTAACCATTTGCTAAATAAAAAAACAACTACAATCCCAATTCCCTTTCCCGTGGTCCTTCTTACACACACACACTCTTTTTCTCTTGTTCTCTCTCTCTCTCCTGTAATTTGCCACCACAGCTCAATTAGTTGCATCCGGTGTTAAAAATCTAAATCCTCAAACAATCCGTACCTCAGGTGGTTTAGCTAATTCAGGGAATACCGCGCCAACGGCGAGCGGTAACGCCAATACCGGTGGATCTGGACAACAGGCAACAACTGGAAATGCGGTCGCAACAAATCAATCAATACAACTGCTTAATTCGCTGCAGCAGGGACGTCCCAGGAATATACAAGTTGTCGGTGCCAAGCAAATAATCAATCGTCAGTTGATTGCGGCCCAACGAAGTTTAGCTGGATCAACGCTGAAGATTGCCACACCAATCACTTGTGAGTAATATCAAGATTTTGACTATACCTACAGCAATATAAATATGTCAACCAAAGGATGATTGGTTACCCCGACCGACAACAGGAGCCAAGTCTGTGTCGGCCTTTCATTTTTTTTTTTTTGCAGTCTTCGCTTATTATTTCTACCAAATTGCATAGCAACTTGCTACTACACCTCATCATCATTGTTAATCGGGTGTTCTCATGCATGCGTTACTTCTAAGGGTTGTTGTGAGTGGATTTCGTGATTCGATTTTATCACGGAGCATCGACAAATCGAATAATATTTGTCCTCTGCCGGCTGAATAGAATGCTCACTTATACTACGCGTACATAGCATCACATGAGGCTACTGGTCACTGGTCCCGCTCTTTGCTAACACTCTGAGCAATGTTCGCCGATTCATCTGCTGCTTTGAATATTCTCTGTCACATTTAATTAAAACTATTGACTTCGCACGAAGTGCATTGTGCATGTCATGCCAAAACGAATAATCGTGTCTGTTTTATTATCCACACATAAATCGCCTGCTCGTCAGGAAACAGGTCTGGTGTTTACCGAAAACGCCTTTCGTTGATCAGCTTTTGTTGCACGTTGGTCTGGCAAGGAGTATGAGCTCAGTTTTGTAGCAGCGGGAGCATGTTTGCTATTGTGTGGAAAAGGTTCGTTCGTAGTTCTATATAAAAAGTGGTAAGTGGTAGCCCCAAAGCGGATCTTTTCACCTAAAGACCATCCATCGGCCGTCAATTAAAAGAACTACGCTCTCAAACTGATGAACGCATTCACTCTACGTTTTAAAATCGTTTATCTCGCTCATATGTCATATCACATCCTTGCCCCCACATATGGCTCATTGTCGTTGAATATTTTATGTGTCTTGTTGCTCATTATGTAAAAACGTTTGGCTGTATTTCTTAGCATAAGGTGTGAAAAATAATTACTTACTTACAATGCCCTCCTTCTCGCTCCAATTACACAGCTACGCAGGCCTAATTAAAACATGCTAACATGTATCCATTGCCATTTGCAGCTTCCTCGGCGATTACGACGACTTCTAACTTAACTGCCACACCCCTCGTAATGACGACACAAAAACTGCAATTAAAACTGCAAAAGCAGGCGCAACAACAGCAGCAACAGAGGGTATTAACTCAGGTAGCTGTCGCTCAACAACAGCAACAGCAACAGGCTGTGCAGCAACAAAATGTAGCATCGCAGTCCAATCAGCAACAACAGATGACTGTTATAAGTGGCCAGCCACAGCAACAGCAACAACAACAGCAGCATATACAAATCACCGGACGAACTGCGACCGGAAGTATCACGCAGAGAACGATTTCCGCAATAGCAGTGGCGGCAGCAGCGGGTCAAAATCAAAAGCGCCGAAGGTCAGCGACTGATGTAAATAAATAATAATAATTAAAGGTTTTCTCTCTCTCTCTCTCTCTCTTTATCTCCCACGTTCTCTATTCTTCTTCTGTTTTTTTCACCCCCCTACACCCTTTCTATGATTTTCTTTGATTGTATATTCAAACTTCGCCTCTCTATGTAATTATTATTCCCTTAGGCCATGAAAATCTCTAACTTTGTTGATTAAATTGTTTAGTATTTCACACCGCCACTATTTTGTTTACTTGGTGCATGCAGTCTAAGTAAGAATTAGGTAAATTGATTTTGTTTTATTTTGTTTTAAGGACAATATCTCTACTGTAGATTATGAAATGATGATGATTAAGAAATTGTATAAAGAAGTAGTTATGTTGCAGACTGAACAAGTCGCCTTGATATTATTGAAGTTGTTTTTAAGTGCAAGAAAATTAAACAAAATACGTTAAACAAAAAGAAACAAACACACCCCCCCACACACACACAATCACACAGAGGAGGAGTTAATGTTGCTGCATGCACTTTTGGGTTACACTAGCGCTGTGACCTGGTGGGCAGGGAGTTCTGATCTCAGTCTGCAAATAGATGAATGCAGTTAGAGGGTTCTTATATGGCCATGTTTTGATTTACTGGGATTGTTTTGATTTTTAATATACTGAGGTGAATGTCACAGGCGTTATGCTGGTGCAAGGGAGCACCGATGTCAAGGGCAGTAGCAAGCACGAGCACAACAGATTTCTAAAACTCTACATTCATTAGGAAATTGTCATGATCATGATCGTTTGCCGGGATGCAGAATCCTCGTTCACCGACCTATGGAATGAGCTACAAATACTGTTTGCACTATGCAACGCATCACAAGACTGTTTAGTCCCAAAAACGTTTTAGCTCCATTGCTCTATTGAGCAGGGCAAGTACAGAGGAGACTAGTTTCGTCCTCGTTAAATCGTTAAAAAAATAAATGCCAAACCTTGTTGCATGCCTGCCTGACTGAGGTTTACAGCCCCAGCTGCTGTTGCATCTGACACATGAACGTTCAGCATCTGTGCCCACGCGTGACGGTAGCTGAAGGTGCGTTTTGTATATATTCGGCCCTAGCGAGGTATCCGTCGGAACGGAAAATTCTCCGATTTTAAACTATTCAGAGGATTTCTGTTGCGAGATATACTTATACGGAACAACTGTTCGGAGAATTGTTCCAATATTTTGTAACGCATATCGGCGAATTACGTTGCAGTGCGATGAAGTGCATTTTTTTGTTAAATTTTTGTACGTTAAGTTCCGATATCCTCCGACAGAAATTGATTGCCGAATTTGTTTACGATTTGGAATGCGGTGGCGCCATCGCAATTGTTTATTTCTCTTCCGAAGTCGGACACCTCGAATGGAATTTGAGCCTCTGAAAGAGTATGCGTTGCGGAGAATTTTCCGTTCCGTCGGATACCTCGCTAGGGCCGATTTTTTTCGCTCAGATTCGGAGTGTTTCACATTTCCTTTTCCGTCGTTAATGTAGATACCATTCTTGCGGACTCTAATCGTTGCTTATTGGCACAATGTTTCCAATTCACCTTTAGTTAAATTAGAAATTGTCCCTTACGCACACCACACAGCGACGGGTTCACGTGGCTTCACTCCCTCTTTGGAGGTACTTATCTGCTTTCCTGCCCTCCAACAGCACCACAATCGTCCTTTGTAAACAGAAACTATGCAAACTGAGTGCCTTCTAGTCAATTTATCGAAACTTTAAGTCTTGAAAGGGTGAATTCAACCGAATTCCCAACTGGTACTCATTGGCAGTGGCATTACTCTCGAAAATAATTTATAAAATGTTTGCGATAGCCGCTGTCAATAATCTTGCATCTGGTTCGTTATGTTTGGTTATTTTTACTTTCAAAGTCAACGCATCAATCTAATAACGAAGTGGCTATTCGCACGTTGTTAGCGACACGGCTTCCGTCGACGGCTTATGTATTTTCATTAAAAATAGTGTTTTAAGAAATAAGTTGTGCCTTAAAACGTACAGGCTTGTGTCCGAAAATGTTATACTGGAGTTTAGAGTCCTTTTTGCGAGCGAAGGGAGCCTTTATACCACTGTTTTACCTAGCCGTCGACCTAAGCCGTGTCCCTAACGACGGGCGAAAAGCATCAGCCATCTAATAATAGCTTAACTTTATTCAAGCTCACAAAAAAACGGACGCATGTTCCACAGTCCATCTGGCTGTATACAAGATGATATCGATTTTATATTCGCGGATGCATTTGTGTGTCTCATGGAAGGTTGAGGTGGCTGTTGGCTAGCCGAAACACTTGTACCATTATAAGGTCCCTTGTGATTGTCTCATAGAAAGTTAATAAACAAACAATTAAAGGACGATTGAAGAGAGTCGTGGACTACATTGGTCGCAGTTTGTGTTGCCTTATGTTAAGTTAGTACAGAAATAGTAGATCGTTGCAAGCTTTCAGGCTCTTTTAATAAAACGCTGGTACATTATCTGAACTTACTCAAGTAGAACCGGAGTTCGACTTGAATCAGGGCCTCGACCAAGAAGCCCCATCTTAGTCAACTCCCTTCAGTTGCTCACTCAGAGTTTAGGGGGGGTCCTTTTCTCAGTAAAATATGCCTTCAAGAAGCCCCTCCGTAGCCAACTCCCTTCAGTTGCTCACTTAGAGTTGATGGTGGACCTTTTCTCAGTCAAACTGTTAAAATTTTGTAAAATATTTATCCACGAGGAGAATACAACCAACAGCCAACTTCCGTAGGTAATTTTTTCAGTAAAAAAGCTAAAATTTGGTCAAATATTCACCCACGAAGAGAACACAACCAACAGCCAACTTCCGTAGGTCATTTTCTCATTAAAAATGTTAAAATTTGGTAAAATATTTACCCACGAAGAGAATACAACCAACAGCCAACTTCCGTAGGTAATTTTCTCATAAAACATTTTAAAATTTGGTTAAATATTTACCCCCTATGACAATAAAACTCTTAAAAACCTCGGTCGACTAAAAAAATGTACGTAGAGACTGAGACAGTAGAGCCTGAGATATTGAAAGCCTTTTTCTGCCCGAACCGAAACAGCGCTAGTGTATTTCTGAAATAATGTTGCCCCTCTATAACACCCGCTGCTTTATGTTACACATTTATAAACTATTAGAAAAATGGCAAACACTCAACACAGATTTAATCATGATTGGGAAAAATAAAACACCACAAACAAAAAAATTACTTAACGATAAAAAATGAAAACTTTAAGGATATTACAATAAAAATATTGATGCATTCAAATCGCTTACCAAATACCTGAATTGTATAGTCTTTCCAAACGTAAATAAAATATATAAAAAAAATACAACAAATAATAATAATAATAGCTATTAAATAAAATAAAATAAAATAAACTAAACATAAATTAAATTATTTTCGTATTATATAGAAGAAACAGACACTAACAAATAACTTTAGTTTGACCGATAAGAAAATTAAAATTAAAATGAAAATGAAAATAAGTAACACGTACAGCGACTAACTTAAAATGTTATTTTCTTCTTTTTGTTATAGTAAAGAAACTCACAAAATAATCGATAATTGTTATGCAAACAAAAATCAAAACAACAAACAAACGTCTTAAGTGAGAATGCAAATGATGTTTTCTCCTTGTTGGTATATATATATATGAATATGAATGTCCGTTGGAACTGAAACCAACCAACAACAAAAATAAAACAGATGACTCTATTTTGTTAATAGTACTACGTATTTTGTTTTTTTTTTTTCGGGGGGAAATGTGATTTATTTTTTATTTTTGTACATGTCTTCAAAGTCGTCGTTTCCCTTAAACCTTATTAAGTTTACATTTTCTTAAAAGATAGTTTTTTTTTTAGTTCTTGTTTCTAATTTAATTCTTAGTTCTTACATACGTTATGTATACACATGATAGATATTTATTGTATAGTTTTTTTTTAAATGATTATTTTTAATTTTCACACAAAACAACAACAAAACAAACATATATATTCTTTTCTTTCCCAACAGAAGAATGGAAACTGCAACAGTTAAAGTAAATAAAAGTTAGTAAAATAAATTTAGATAAGTTATACATGAAATGATGATAAAAATTTATTTAAAAAAGAAATATTCTCATGTTGATAATATTGTGTAAGAAAGTTCAAATTATTAAGCGAAACGAACCATGCAAGAAAGTTAATTATTATTAAAACGAAAAAAAAAAAGAAACAAAAAACAACAAACAAATTAAACATATAAATGCTGTAGTATTAATTTATCCTGCAATTATACATACATCTATCTAGATATACATACATATATATATAAATATATATTTTGTAAATTTTTGTTTAATTAATTAAATTATGTTTTAAATTAAATTCTAAAAAAAAAAAAATAATAATAATAATTTTGCGTTTTATTTTTGTTTTAAATTTGATTTATTTTTGAAGGGAAATGACACGAGTTTTGTTTGATTTTTGTTTATTTCAAAAACTAACTAACTAACTAACGAAAACACCACGAAAACGACTTGCAATCGTTGCGTTGTTGAAACAAACACACCTTTTGCAACATTCAGTAGAGCAGCTGACCGAACAAATGTCACAACACACAACCTAAAATCATTTTTCACACTAATTGATGGGGTTATATTATTTTTAGATGCTCTGAATTAATTTTATTTATTTATTCTAAACAAAAGACAAAAAAAAGTAAGACAAGTGCGAGTCGGACTCGCTCATGAAGGGTTCCGAAACAGCAAGTAACATAACATAAAAGTTCTTGTAGTTCGTTGTAACTTTGATCGATATTTTAAAAACTACTCGATAGATCTCGTTCAAAAAATTATCGTTTGTAGTTTACATGGTAATGTATATCATATATTTTTTTAAGTTTTATCGTTCTCTTATTTTAGAAGTTAGGGGGGGGGGGACCAACATTTTACCACTTTGGAAGTGTCTCTCGCGCAAACTATTAACTTTAGAAAAAAATGATATTAGAAACCTAAATATCATTTTTGAAGACCTATCCATAGATACCCCACACGTATGGGTTTGATGAAAAAAATTTTTTTGAGTTTCAGTTCTATGTATTGGGACCCCCAAAATTTACTGTTTTTTTTTTTATTTTTGTGTAAAATCTTAATGCGGTTCACAGAATACATCTACTTACCAAGTTTCAACGGTATAGCTCTTATAGTTTGGGAGAAAAGTGGCTGTGACATACGGACGGACAGACAGACAGACAGACAGACATGACGAATCGAATAGGGTTCCGATTTTTGCCATTTGGCTACGGAACCCTAAAAAGGTCTGTTCCTTTACTTTTGTAGTAAGAATGGAAAAGACTGTCAAAATGGCAGTGGTGGGGATAAATTCTCTCACAGAGAGAGACGCTTACGAAAAAGTTAAGGAACAAATTTCAAATCAGCTGTTAGTTGTAAGGTGACGACTGACAGCTTTTTCACTTCTTACACCAAGAAATTTGTTGAGTAAAAATTCGTAAGATTCTCAGTGGAGGGGTAACATCTTGCTCTCTCGATGATGCTCTCTTTTACGAATTTTTTGAGTTAATGAACGGCATTGAGTACAAATTGGTTAGAATTCGTAAGAATTAGTAAAAATTCGTAAGATTTAAAAGTAAAGGAACAGACCTAATAGTTTACACAGAAGTTTCACGACTAATGTCTCATAGCTGATTGAAACGTCAAACGAAAACTAGTTATTGTTCTGAGTGAATGCAATTTCGAGTTTTCGACCAAAACAAGGTTTTCGCTGCGGTGTGAAAAGGGTATAAGTATAGCTGCTCAAAATGTGGAGATAAGCAGTTAATTTGCGGATATTTAGCGTCATTATGTGAACGAAAAATTTGCACGGGACGACATATTGCGGCGAAAATGTCACATTGTAATTTACCCTTCGAATTGGCTGGTTATTATGGGCGGTTTAATTGCGGTAAAAAAGTTAAACATTTAATGGGCTTTACTGCGTTTTTTGTTTTTAGTTTGTTCTTTATTGTTAACACCCATATTTTGAAAACTGTTGCATTTTTCTGAAGCACTACTACCTCATTGATGCTCTCATTCGCAAACAGTCTTTTCAAATGAAGAATTAAAAATTCAGAGAGAGTTAAGCTGATACACTTTTACTTAAATTAAATATTAACGTCCGGAGAAAGTGGGATTTTGCATTTTGATGTTGGTCTAATATAGAAAGAAATGACGGTTTAGAGTAGGTGCCCACTGTCCATGTCCTGTCAAATTCAAAATCCGAAGAAAAAAAACCATCAAACAAAGCTTATAGAATAGAACTAGAATTAGAATAGTAGGTAGGTATCCTATGTAGTCCGAACAAATGCCAATTCAGACATGAAAGCTTTAAGGGCTAAGTCACAGTATGCGCAAGCCTGCGCATTAGGTATGCAAAGAAGCAACGATTGTACTAGTAGTAAGGTGAATAGATTGCGTTGGTTAACTTTTATTTAAAACAATTTGATTGTTTGCAATTTATCAACATTCACCCCCATCGTGGTATCCGTTCTGAAAAAATTCCTATACGAAAGTCAAATCGGAACTCAAATTGCGTTCGAAGTATCCGTTTCGGAGCAAAATAAATGAAGCGTATAAACGCGTTCATTTCACATTATCGGCCCTAGCGAGGTGTCCGTCGAAACGGAAAATTCTCCGATTTTATACGATTCGGAGGATTTTTGCTGCGAGGTATACTTCGGAACAACAGTTCGGAGGATTGGTCCGACATTTTCTAACGCATATCGGCGAATTGCGTTGAAATGCGATGAAGTGAAATATTTTCTTAAAATTTTGACAGTATTCTCCGACTGTGGATATTACAGTGCGCAATCGCAATTGTTTATTTCTCTTCCGAAGTCGGACAACTCGAATGGAATTTGAGCCTCCCAAAGAGTATGCGTTGCGGACAATTTTCCGTTCCGACTGATACCTCGCTAGGGCCGTATAATATTCCACAGCAGTTAGTTGTCGGAGAGCTTCGGAAAAAATGTACCACGTAGCTGTCAAATGTAAGTGTTATATAACGCGGTTCCACGCAGTGCAACAAGGTGCGCTATATGTCATCGGAGATTTTTTCCGAAAGTTGAATCGGAGCGGATATCTTGAATAGGATTCCTCCGATTTCGTACAAATCGGATAGGTACCTAGACAGGGTTGATTATTGAAAGTTTAATGTAAGGCACAATTTAATAAGAGCTTTCTATTGTGCAACTGTCATAAGAGGTTTTCAGATCCCCTCCACTTTACAAGAGATATAAATAATTTTTATTTGACGCCAATGGGCCAATGGGGACGTTCAATTATCTAGTTTAAGTAAGTCTGACAGCAGCTGACATGTATTTTGAATGGTATATAACTAGTACCTAGATCAATCACATGAACAGGGTCGAAACACCACTTCCGTGAACGAGCTACCCATTCACGAAATTAAGTTGGTTTAACATGTGAAACAAAAACAAATTCCGTCACGAAATGCTCGATCATGGAGGACGTGATTCGAACCCAGTTTTTTTTAGTTGCCTTCTATTTAGGAGTAGCTGTCGAATATAGTCAAGAATTGACAGTTCGTATATGTGGCTTAGGGAAAATGGCGTTAGCGACAAAACAAGTCTTTGCGTTCAAGGTAAATCTAATCCAGATCAATCTAGTCGACTTTAGATAACTAGGCTTTTGAATGTGCCTATTTTTATATGGATTTTGGAGGTTTATGTTATCACAATGATATGCGATGCTTGGTGGACAAGAGGCAGTTCCCTTGATATCTCTTACACGTTTGATCGATTTGAATAGAAAGTTCAACAGCTATCTGTCAACTAATCCAACTAGCCAAAAGAAATGTCGTTAAACGCAAACATTTTTATGCAGCGGCTATCTGTTGACAAACTTTATACTATTCATCTTCTATAAATAAGACGGGGCTTTGGAAAAATAAAATACAAACCTACAATCTGTTTCTGATTTTCTATCTTTGTTTCGTTCGCTTTAGTTTATGACATTTCTCCCTAACAAACGGCAAAATATGAAACTCGATTCCTTTTCATGCATTTTGATAAACAATAATTAGTATGTAAAATAGACAACAAAAGTAACTGAGAAAACTTCCTACAATCGCTACCAATAAAATATGTGTTTCTTTTTAAAACGATATTAACTTGTTTAACCTTACCACCTAAGTCTAAGACAAGTTCATCATTTTTACTCATTCATTCATGATTTCGAAAATAAAGTCGCACCAAAGCGCGCAAATTCCATCACACCATACATAAGTCTAAGCCAAGGAAAAAAAACAACAAAAAACCGTTTTGTAAATGTTGTAAATAATTTATACAAATTGATAAACAAAAGTAGTTATTATGTAAAATGAAAATCTTCTCTAACGAACAAAGTATATCCATATTGATAGAGCCTACTAATCAATCAATAAACAAATAAAAAAATATAACAACTGAGGAGATGGAAAATCTAGAATTAAAATTATTATAAAAAGTTTATTTCACTAAATTAAACAAAGCAAAAATATTATAATAAAATAAGATGAGAGACTCGACTAAAAGAAGTGAGAACTGCGGTCATACGGAGAAATGCAAATGTGGCGAAGAAATAAAAAAAAAACACTGAACACTATATAAAACGTATATATTTAAAAAAAAAAAAGAAAATCTATACAAAACCTGTTGTATATTAAATGCATACTAAGAGTTTAGTTTGTAAAAATGGGGTAAGAAAAAAAAAAGCAAAAAAAAAAAACGATTAAAAGTATTACTAAAATTAGTAATTGTTTGTTTTTTCTCTTTACATTGATTTATTATATTAATTAATTTTTAATACTAAAACGCTTTATAATGCAAATGACTTACGATTTATATAAATAGTATATATACCTATATTAAAAACAAGAAAAAAAAAAACAAAATATATTATATTATCAAGTTATCAATTAATTAAGGAAATAAATGGAAATTTAGTGAATCATTATGTGATCCACAAAATTCGTGACATATTTCTTCTAAAATTATTTGTTAAAAGGGGTTTGGAATGCAAAAACAAACAAAAACAAAAAAAAAAAAAACAAAAATTGATGTGAAGCTATCTGTAATGTATGGTACTCTTAGATTTTTATTTATTAAATTAATTCTATAGCTACATTCAAATTGTTTCAGTTTCGATTTATGGTTTTGTTTTCTTTTTGTTGATAAACCTAATTTTAGAAACCGAATAGCAGATGAGACGGAAAGGCACAGGCGTAATGAAATATTTTGTTATTTAAATAAGAAAAATTTATAAAATAAAATAAACTGAGAAAAAAAAACATGTGAACACACAAAAAACATAATTGTAAGATACGAAGGAGATGGAAGGCAAATACAAGGTTAAACGAAGGAAATATAAAAAGAATAATTATTTCTGAAAATATATTAAAATATTTGTTTTATTTCATGCGCATGGATAATGGATATACCCCTTACAGGATGCCTGTAAATATTTCATCCCCCCCAAGGGAACAATGGGAAAAATATGAACCTAATCCATCACGACTCGATATCATCTGGTACACGGACGGTTCTAATGGAGTCAGGGACTGGCTCTGGAATCTACGGTTAGTCAAACCAGGTGAACTTGTCAGTCAGCCTTGGGAAAAACCTATCCATGTTCCAGGCTGAACTCCTTGCAATCAACCGTTGCGCTAGAATAAATCTAACACACGTGGAAAAATCATAGTCATAGTCTCAGATAGCCAAGCAGATGTCAGTCATCAAATCTAAACTCGTCTTAGAGACATTCTGAACCATCTATGAACTTTCTAAGAAAAACTTAGTCATCCTCCACTGGATTCCAGCACACAGAGGGTTTAAGGGTAACGAATTGGCTGACTCACTGCCTAAAATCGGAGCTCCACTCATCGAACCTGAACCCTTCTGCGGAGTCAGCAAAAAAAAAAAAAAAAAAACATTTCAGGAACTATGCCAAGAACCAATCTTGCATCGAGTGCAACGAGATCTGGCTCAATACAGCTGGGCAGAATTGCACCAGAAAAATGTTCCCCAAATTCTCCTGCAGAAAATCACTCTTCTTGATTAATCTGGTCAAAAACAACCTGAGAATCCTAACAGGAATAATCAGCGGACACGGTCGCGTGAAAAAACATCTTCACCGCATTTGCGTCTCACCGGATCCCATCTGCAGACTCTGTCTTGAGAGTGACGAATCCTCTCTTCACATAATCACAGAATGTACGGCTCCTTGTCGTCTCAGGAAAAACGTCCTTGGTGATGAAATAATCGTCAATTCAGCAAATCTTGCGAATATACACCCCACCCAGAGATGATCCTTGTCTTCCTGACTGTCGCTGGAGTGAAAAGAAGACTCTAAGAATTTACCAGGGAATGCACAATAGGCTCCTTTAAGAAGCCGCAGTGAAAGAGCCCCTTGAAGGCTCTTCTGCCTTACAATCCAATTTTATCTAAATATTTCATTCCAATTTAAGCTAGATCGTTTGATCTTCCCAGCGTTCAGTGGAGGAAATTTTGTTTCACTGAATTTGAAAAATTGCTTTGAAATAAGCAACTAGTAACCTTATCGGTTAGGCTGTGTTTCCGGTGCAAGCGAACGTCAGACGTCACTCGCGCGAATTAAGCAAATGTAAGCGAATACAACTCGAGCTCATTCGCGTAAATAGCAGAGAAATTAAATATTTACTCAGCAGTTTTAACTGCTGCTAACTGCCAATTATAGTCGCGTTTTGAAGTGTCGTACCATAAACTACGGCTAATTCATTTCACGCAGCCCATATCAGTTCTGCTGAATGCTTACCAAGGTCAGGCATCCAAAACAATGTCCATCATAAAGATCCTTTCAATTTAATTTTTAATAAGAACACAACTCGCATCAATGTTAAAAAAGCTTTATCTTTACAATCACACACTTGCAGCAACAAAAATAAATCTTTACACATGTGCTTGTGCATCTAATAATCGATAACTGTCTCCTGATTCCTCAAAATCAAATTTGGATAGAAGCGAAGCCCCTCTATCGATTCGTCGCGACAAACCAGCCCCATTCGTTCAGCTACCAGCAGTTTCTCCTTTGCCAGCAGCAGCGATACATTCAGTTGCTTAGCCAATTCTTCAATCGCCATCGATGTGGACTTCTCCACTCGTTCCGCTGTGTCATTTGCAACAAATTCGTCATCTTGTGACTCCATTTGGAGGACCATCGCTCCGCTTGGGAATTGTCTTAGTTTAACGGGTCCGTCTAGATAATGGCAGGCATTGAGTAAATCCTCCGGCGAAAGCATCTCCAAGCCACGGGAACGGTTAACACGGCAGTAGACGTCAGCCAGCGACATCATTCCGCCGGATTGCTGAAAGTATGAAAACAAAACTCACTATATACATACAAGGCAGACGCAAATGCGGCACCCACCTCGATCGGATCCAACAGCAGTTCGCATATCTGTCGTGCTAAGCTCTTGAAATAAGCAGCGTTGCTACTAAATGCGTCTCGCGTCACCGGATCATCAATACCCAAACTCATGAGGTACGACTTGAACTGAACCGTTTCATCTTCGGATATTTCACCTTTTCGCTCACGTATCCTATTACTGATTTCTTTCGAAATCCCCACCATATCCTTTGCCATGGCCATGAGAACCCTTAGATCCTGAAAAGCCAGGGCGATATTCTCATCCGTTTGCTTGTTCTTCTGTTCGATGGACCTTTCAATGCCGCCGATACCCGTTCGTAGTTTAATTTTAGGCACAACCTCTTTTGCGGGCAAGTCGTTACTCTCGGCAACGGGCGATTGGGTCTCCCAAACTCTAGCGCTGATAGTTTCTTTGAGAGCGGCCGAGAACTCACTACTCAGACCGTTTTTCCCCGACAGTTTTATGAATGCCGCTGAACTGTAGTCCATAGGTCCAGGAGATTTATCACTCGCCGGCGGTCTCAAATGGACAATAATACGAATTTTCTTTCCGAAAATAAACGAACTAGCAGTCTCCTCGCTAAGGGAGACAACGTACTTCAACTGCAAGCAGAGGACGGTGGCGGCCTTGGCGATCTCACCGGGTCGCCCCCAAAACAAGCGATGGGTAGTAAGAACAACCTCTCCTTCTTCGAATTTGGTCTAAAGGAGATTGACTTGTAGATTTTATTGACCATGAACATGAATTGTTGAACATTTTTATACCTTATCATCACCGTCATAGAGTTTGACATTCCGATCGCGGCTTACAAATGATTCCCCTTCGAAGAGACGGGCTTCAATGTACTCGAAACGATTCATTTCACGTGCTGGTGCTGGTTCATTATCGATAGTTTTTACAAATTTAGCGAAATTTATTGCGCGAATTGAAAAATATTTTCAGGATGGAATTAAATTTGTCCGTAAACAGTAGTGTTCCTTAAACATCGATAGTCTATCGATAGTATCGATAGTTTTTTACTATCGATACTATCGATTGTTCAAAAAAACTATCGATACTATCGAAACGCATATATATGAGCACATATTCAAGCAATGAGCGTGTTTTTTTGAGCTTCGATCTCAGCAAAGCAAAGCAAAGTAGGATTTTCAGCATGCGATTACAACAACTACGCCCTACTTGACACTTCGAGGAATCACAGTAGTTGTTGTAATTGCGTGCTGAAAATCCTACTTTACTTTGCTTTGCTGAGTTCGAAGCTCAAAAAAACAGGCCTAATGTAGAAGTACATACTGATGATAAAACCGGTGAAACATGTACGTAAAAGAAGTACTTCATTTCCACTGACAAAGGATAGGTAGGCGATTGGGCAAAAACTCAGTTATGTACCTGCTGTACATAAGCACCCCTATCGTGGAATACGCCGGGGGGAACGTTTCACCCAAATTCAATACTTGGCATCGTGGAATACATTCGAAGTGAAAGATTCACCAGTCGGAAAAGTGAACGCGTTTAACACGATCGTAGAAAACGATCGAAGTGAAACTCCCCATACAAACTTTGACATTTCAAAAATGCAGCTAATACATTGCGTATCCTATCGTTTGTTGTGCGGTTACGTCGTGATTTTCTAAAAAAAATTGTTAGTTCAACACATTAAAAACATGAAAATGTTACTTTACTTAAACGAAAGCACTTAGTAAATCTGAGAGATAAATAAACTTTATAAACAATTTGAATAACAATTGTATTTCAGAAAACTCACGTCGAATCCGAAAGTTCCATCATGTCCTTTTCGTTGGATGCTCTTTCCACATTGTTAAATATATTCTACTCAAATATACTATCCGTTTATTTTTTATTTGATTTCTGTAAAATAAATTCTAATTTGCTTTGCTCTATCTCTGCTGCCATTTAATGCAAAACAGCTAATTTTCCGACCAACTTTGAACGAAAATGCCTGTCGATAAGACAGTCTCACCCGGCGGATTTCACGATGCATATGGAAAGTGAAAATGAATCGAGTATGTGAAGTGAATCTCAAATACGCCGTATTCCACGATACGGGAGAAGAATACGTAACGCACCCATCTCTTTCTTACTTATTAAAAAATGTAGCACCTTCACACTCAAGTAAAGTACTGATATTCATACGTCAAAAGTACTCCAGTAATAGGAGTACTACTTTTCTACGTATAAAGATAGGCACCTTTAAGTAAAGTTAAGATTAGACTGTATGTTAAGTGGTCATAAAATGCCAATTTCTGACAGTTCTCCTGTCAAAATATGGTCATACCATAGGCCCTAGCGAGGTATCCGTCGGAACGGAAAATTCTCCGATTTTATACGATTCGGAGGATTTTTGCTGCGAGGTTTTCTTCGGAACAAGTATTCGGAGAATTGTTCCGACATTTTGTAACGCATATTGGCGAATTACGTTGAAGGGCATTTTATTGTTAAATTCTTAACAGCTAGGTTCCGATATCCTCCAACAGAAATTAGTTGCGGAATTCGTTTATGAGTGCGGTGCGTCATCGTAATGCGAGTCTATTTAATACATTTCTTAACCACAGCTGCTTCGGTATTCCAATATTTTGCAGTGTATGAAATATGTATGTTTTTAAATGTTTTATTAATAAATTATGGACAAATTTACAACCCCGTCCCTAGAAAATCGTAAACATATAAAACTATCGATACTATCGATACTATCGATAGTTTTATTCCGAAACTATCGATACTATCGAAATGTAAAACTATCGATGTTTAAGGAACACTAGTAAACAGACGAGAGGTAGGGAAATGTCAAAATTTATGTGATTCTGGCGAGGTCACGATAGCGATAACTTATTGTCGATGGCTGCGGTCAGTACGCATAGCAAAAATTCAAACATTTATCCATACAATAAAAGTTTTAAAACACGACGAAGGACACGATAAAAGTGGCATCTACATAATTTCAGTAAATCCGCTAATACCACTCATCCGGGAGCGGCCCACACGCATCGTACCTGCATAAAGTAAAGTCTTAAACTGATAAAAAACAGTTATATGCAAAAGCACTTGTATAATTCGATATCTATAATATGAATGTCGCTTAAAACACTGCATTTGTACGCCTGAGAAAATCTTCATCATCTAAATCAGAGACAATACTGAGACCCCCAACTTCGGCCGATTTTCCGTTACTTGCCTACAAGCTATATTTCTATGGGGTGGTACACGCTAAGTGCGTTAGTATTGTTACATAGAAATTTGTATTGACAACTGTCACTCACCAACACACTCGCACCTTGCGTGTCCCACTTCCGCTGTCGGCAAAGTTGCTTCCAGCGTTCATAGAATTTTGTCAGTTAAATTTGAAATTATTCGTTTCGTGTAAATAGTATTTTATTTTAGGAATAAGTGCACTTTTGCTGAAAATATTTATGAAAAATGATTACTGTAGAATGGTTGTATGAAAATAAAAACATTTTGGGCAATTTTTCTTCAGTTATTTAAGAAAAATGTACACATCAAATCGAAGTTAATGATATTCAAAAGCAGAAAATGCACAACAATATTTGTCCTAATATGTTTCTAGTATATAAAGCATCTCATTTAGATCGCATTATTAACTAAACAAATTATATTAATCGTTTTTTAAAAATTTATAATAACCAACCAATAGCATTCAGTTATCTTAAAATGTGGTATTCTCGAACTCTATCACATTCCCCCATGGTTGGTAGCGGTTGGCAGCATTGAATTTATATTTTTTGTATGTTTTTACATGTCACACGGATTCTAAATAGACATAACACCGATAGGAAAACAAAATGGCGAATTTGAAAAAAAACTGAGGGGGCCAGCGGCAAGAGGATTGTGAGTTGGGGGTCTCAGTATTGTCTCTGATCTAAATATTCGACAGTTTCGTGCACCGCAATAGAATTACATCCGACTTGGCATCACTACTCCACACCCATATTCCAATTTCCACTCCATTGTGACTGATTGTGCCACTGGAATCCCCCAAAAACTACATAGAGCTGACATTTGAGGACAATAAATTTTGTTTTCACACTCGCCTTCATGTTCACTTCATTTTCTTCTAATTTTCGAAATATATTTTTTTTTACCATTTTTCTAACAAAGTGAAAATAGTTTTCACCTAAAAATAGTTGGTGGAAGATAAATTGCAATTCAGCCGCATTCAGCTAGCATATTATGTAAACAATTTTAACTCGTGAGTGTGCAAAAAAAAAAAAAAACGCAGATAACAGTGAAAGGAAAAACAAATGAATGCTCGGGCAAGAAAAGCAACAGATTCCTCAGAGGCAAGCAAAATGTTGGAAGCTGCTCTGCAACAGATGGACGGTATTATATCAGGGACAACAATGAACCATGTCGGTGCGCCAGTGAATGCAGCAAATGCTGAGCGAAAACTCATCTCGGCAGCTAATGTACTATCGACGGCGAAAACACTGGCTCTGGCGCTGCAACAAGTCGGCTGTAACGCCCCCTCACCGGATCCGGTAACATCGGCTGTAATAATCGATTGGCTAGAGACACACCTACCGCGGCAAGATACGGACGAACGATTGCGACGCCTGCAGAGGGACAAGGAATCACTGGCCATGCAGTATCAAGCGATGACGGATCGTGTTGCCGAACAGGGCGATCGAATTTTGGAATTGGAGCGATTGTTGATCGAGAAAGCGCAGCACTTGAGCGCGGCAGAAGAACGATTGCAGAAACAGGTGAGTTTTGTGTTTACGTTAGCGGTCATTGTCATGCGGCCGGAAGTTGTTTTGTTTTGGTTTTGCTCGTTCCAATGGAAATCGTGCTATACATAGAGCGTATTCAAAACAAGTTACGATGATGTCAATCAGCCCACAACCGTTCTGCTCTGTCTGAAGTCACTCATTTGCAAAATTTATTTCATTCTCTTGCAGTTGCTGTCCCAATCGGCGTTGGAAACGCAAAAACTTGAGCTTATGACTGCCTTAAGTGAGCTTAAATTGCACCGTGCTGCCTTGGAACGAGAAAACGTTGAGCTGAAAAGTAATTCTAGCAGTTCCAGCAGTGGTGGCGGTGGAATATCGAAGAGGCTACCCTTTGGCAGTATGGGAAATCTTCAGCAGGCTGGTAACTCGTCTCAGAGTACTCCGAAAACGCCACCAGCGTCATTGCGCCACCAAGTCCAGTTTCATAGTCTTCCGCGGACACACGCAAAGAACCACAAACCATTGATAGACGCTAACGCAAATCAACAACAACTAAACAAACGAAATGTGGCATTCGCAGACGCAGAGAAGATAATGATTGACGATGCGAATGATATGTACGGCAGTTTCATGTCGCAGCACAACTCATCGCCGTCTCCCAATCATTCTGCAAAGGACAAAACCAAGGGTTTCAAGAATATCTTTGGTAAGCTGCGACGAAGTAATAGTGGAAACTTGGAGCTTCCACCATCAGAGGAGAGTGAATTCAAGCGCGGCGGTGCTAGAGCCACAGCAGGTGGACGCATTGAATGGACGCAATCGATGATGTCATCGGCGAAACCGTACAACGACTGGAATACCAATGACATCTGCAATTGGTTGTGCGACATGGGACTGGGGTGCTACGAGGAGGATTGCAGGTGAGTTTAATTGATAAGTTACTAGTTTTTGACTGTGGTGAATTTTAAATTTTGTTTTCTGTTTCACATGGAGGTTCCTCAGTTCTCCTTAAAACGCCAATCAGCTTTAGTTTTCTCACAACAGATTTTGTTCAAATATTCGCTTTTTTTTTGCAGAAAATGGCTGAAATCGAATTTCAGCGTGCGTTTCTTTGAAACCTCCCCAATCGACATCGAAAAAGAGCTAAACCTCAAGGCTCCGCTACACCGTAAGAAAATCACACTGGCCATCTCCGAACTAACAGGCAAGGAGGATGACGAACTGGCACTAAAGGCCGGCCACTTGGATGTCTCTTGGATTATGCGTTGGCTCGACGATATCGGTCTGCCCCAGTACAAGGACACTTTCCTAATGGCCAAAGTTGACGGCCGCATGTTGCATCGCCTCACAATGGAAGACCTGGCACAACTGCATGTCACCTCGTGTTTGCACATCGCATCGCTCCGTCGCGGCATACAATGCATGCGCGAAATGAAATGGGATCCGGAGTGTTTGATTCGTCGTTCGAAATCCGACGAGGAGAACAGCAACGAACCTGTATCCCTTTGGACAGCGCATCGTGTCATGGAGTGGCTCAAAGTTGCCGATCTCTCAGAATATGCACCCAATCTTCGTGGTGCCGGTGTACACGGAGCTCTGATGCTCTACGAACAACGATTCACAGCCGAACTTCTCGCTGATTTACTGTGTATTCCGCCGAGTAAAACACTCCTACGTCGCCACTTGGCAACACATTTCAAGGAGCTCCTCGGTCGAGATACGATTCAGGGTAAACGCGACGCTGAAGCAGTACCCGGCTATCAGCCGCTAACAATAACTGCCAAAATAAAGCTCCAAAAGAAATCACAATTCTCACTGAAACGACGAAAGAGCACAAAAGGCAGCGAAATCGAATGGACGGACTTTGTTTGTCCAATGACAACAACGCCGACCAAGGCCCCGCTCAGCGACAGCACACACATATCAAATAATGCAACTTAAGTACGAAAGGAGCAGTATGTCGCTGTTTTCATTTAGCACAGAGTCTTCCCCGCGACAGAAGAAGCACGGAGCAGCTTCAAACCAAACACCCACTGCAAGCGATAAGAACAATAAGCAACAAAGTCTTCTTTACAAACGAAACAAAATTAAATAAGCAACCTTTTATGTCATGTTAGAGTGGTAAGTGTTTGTTTCTAATGTTTTATATGTCTTTGTTTCTTTTTTTTTATACCAAAACGGACCACAAAAAGTTTTTTTTTCTTTTCTAGTTTTCTTATTTAATTGTTAAGTAGTTATCAAGTGTTTTGATTATAATAGCATTTAGTAAAGAAAACAAATCGATGTATACATAGAATTTAAGTGAAAAACTACTAGCAAAAGCATTTACAGAACACATGCAGAGGTAGAGGACGAAATTATTATGCAATTCGCACAAGGAATATCGAGTTTATACAATTTTTTATATGAGAACAAAGCAAATATACTTACATCGTGTTTCGATTCAAATAAAGAGTTAGTTGTCATCATGTTTATGTAGGAACGTTGGTATTTTAAAACAAGTTGTACGCTGCGGACGTGAAGTAGACGAGTGGAAGCGGTTGTAGTTGATTCAACGGAGGTGCGGTTTGAAACTTAGTAGCACCTATGAGCAGCAGATTCACATAGCGTACGTTTGGCTTACCTTTGAATAGGTTTAACGTCGAGAGCGTGGAGAGAGTTTCTCGTTTTTTGTTTGGCTTTCTTTCGGAGTTTTCTGCTATCCAAGAGGAGCACTTTCACACAGGTGCTTGTCTATTATTCTACCAGGAAGACATCTTGTTAAGAATATCCAGTCCCATACTAATGTTCGATAGTAAATTAAAAAGTAAATCCTTTATTTAAGAAGAATTTATTTGGGTCTATATTGTATTCGAGTTTAAGCAAGAAAATATACAGTCTGTTTGTTGAAGAAAAGCTTATATGCATTAAAACTATCAGCGAGAGTGTGGAACAATTCCATTCATACAGAATTTTACCAGGCCGACACAGATCCTTGTCTTTATTCGAAACAATCTGGTGCTGACACCTGTTTCATCATCATTTCTGTTGATGACATTATCATTGCAAGTAAAAATGAGGAGTTAATAAAAGAGACGGAAAAATGTTTGAAGACAAAGTTCGAAATAAATGACTTGGGAAATGTCTCCAACTACCTTGGAATAGACGTGAGCAGGAATAAGAGCGGTGTATTCAGTATAAGCCAATCCACATATATCAAAAACATACTGAGGGATTTTGGATTGGACTGTGCTAAATCATCTGCATACCCATTGGATCAAGGTTATGGAAAAGAGTCAGAGCAAGAGCATTCATTAGTTGACGGCAAGAAGTTTCAACGGCTTATCGGAAGCTTATTGTATATAGCTGTAAACACTCGTCCAGACATTGCAGCTGCAATTTCTATCTTGGGAAGGAAAGTAGCAATCCAAGTGCTAATGACTGGAAAGAATGTAAGCGAGTTGCAAGATATCTAAAAGGCTCATCGGAATTAAAACTCAAACTTAGCGGCAATCGAGAAACAGTCATGCATAAGAACGCCGACGCGAATTGGGCTGACGGAAGAACAGATAGAAAGTCAAATAGTGGCTACATATTCTTTTTAAATGGAGGGGCGATTAGCTGGTCGTGTCGAAAACAAACTTGTGTTGCATTGTGATCGACAGGAGCGGAGTTTATCGCTTTATCGGAAGCATGTCAAGAAGCATTATGGTTACGAAAGTTGATGAGAGATCTTAAAATCGACGTAAATAATCCGACTCTAATATGGGAAGCTAACCAAAGCGTACTGAAAATGATTAAGGAGGAGAAACTTAGCACTCAATGCACCTTCTAGGAGTCACAGTCAATTCAGGAATCACATGGCAGAACCACATATCCTTTATCGCAAAATCGGCGTCCGCAAAGTTGAGCTACCTATTTAGAGCAAAGAGGTACTTTAGCCCCAAGCAACTTCTCCTTCTCTACAAAGCACAGGTAAGACCAGGCTTGGAATATTGTTCCCATATATGGAGCTCGGCCCCAAAACATTCACTTAACCTGCTTGATAGCATACAGAGACGAGCAGTTCGACTCTTTGGAGACCCTACACTCACATCGAATCTACAATCGTTGGTGCACAGAAGACAAGTCGCTGACCTATGCTTGTTCTATAGGTACTTCCATGGTAGATGTTCTGAGGAACTCAAAGACATTATCCCTCGAAATGCAACTTTTGGGCGCCCAACAAGACAGGCTGCTAATGCTCATGACCATACATTACACTTGACAACCGCGAGGACATCAACTTTCAAAAACTCCTTCTGTTACAGGACAAGCAAACTTTGGAACTCGCTTCCTGGGGATATATTTCCAGAAGACTATAATTTGCAGCAATTTAAGTGCAGAGCAAACATACATCTGCAGGCATCTCGGGGCGCTGTTGAAGCGTTATAGGTTCGCCTTTCCCGGGAGAAGTATATTAAAAAAAAAAGGACAAAACATATCGAGACTAAAATTCATTTCTTAAAGGACAATGTTGACAAACGATTGGTGCATTGCAAATACATGGAAAGTAGAAACATGATAGCAGACCTAATGACAAAGCACTTAACAGGACAGAAAAACTAAGGATCTAAGAGAGATGTGTGGACTCAATCTTGGATCTAATCGTGAGAATGAGGAGGAGTGTTGAAATAGTCATTCACACGGCACTTTACTAAATCACTTTAACTTAATTGATCTAAGTTTCTGTATAAATTCTTGTTATTCGGCCCTAGCGAGGTATCCGTCGGAATGGAAAATTCTCCGATTTTATACGATTCGGAAGATTTTTGCTGCGAGGTATACTTCGGAACAACTGTTCGGAGATTTGTTCCGACATTTTGTAACGCATAGTGCATTTTTTTGTTAAATTTTTAACAGCTATGTTGCGATATCCTCCGACAGAAATTGGTTGCGCACGATTTGGAGTGCGGTGCGGTGCGCCATCGCAATAGTTTATTTCTCTTCCGAAATTGGACACCTCGAATGGAATTTGAGCCTCCGAAAGAGTGTGCGTTGCGGAGAATTTTCCGTTCCGACGGATACCTCGCTAGGGCCTATTGAAAAATATATTTTTTCAATCAGACTTTCTTAAACTCGAATACAATATAGACCTAAATAAATTCTCCTTAAAATTCTCCTTAAATAAAGGATTTACTTTTTAATTTATTATCGAACATTAGTACGGGACTGGATATTCTTAACACATCTGTCTTCTATTCTCAGCCTAAAAGGTTCTAAATGCCTGTCTATGTGCTGGCCGGCTTAAGTGGTTATACCCAAACTGCGTTTGCACAAATGACTGATCAATACATTTTTCGAAACCAAGTACACAAAAGCGATTGTCTGAGCAAGATGATCAAACCGTTGGCGTCTTATATTCAGATCGGCTTTTTAGCCTCATCATTTAGTTCGACTCTTTAGTCTTATTTTACTCGCTTGGGATAGCCGCAAAAATAATCCCCATAGGTTATTTAGGGTGGCAGTCAATGGAAGTGAATATTCCCCATCGTAACAAAAATCTCCCATTTTTTTTATAGGAGAGTGCATTACTACTTTTTTTCGTTAAGATGGGTGTTTTCTGTTTTCATAAACGTCTAAAATCTGCGCTAGTACAATCGTCTTTCTTTTTTGTTGCATTTATGAACACTCTTATTCTGCAGCACGTATGCAGGCCTGGTTTAGGTTAGGTTAGTGGGTTGGCGGAACAGGGAGAACCTGCCTCCGCCACATTTAGATCCATTAGATCCTCCATACTGTTGAAACCTATGAAACCGCGTAGTCAAGCCATCCCGAGGATAAAACAAATTTATATAAGTCTTTTATAGAATTCTCCGAGAGGTCTTCTAAGTTTTCGAAAAAGGGTCGTCCAAGAATTCTGTATCTGATGTGACAGAGTGCCGGGCAGTGGCAGAGAAAGTGTGGGGTGTCCTCATGCACATCTTCGTCACCGCATCCTCTGCACAGGTCATCAGTATTGAGTCCCATTTTCTTGGTGTGATATTTCAGCATGTTATGTCCTGTAATAATGCCTACAAGAGAGGATAAGGATTGTTTTCTCATTTGTAGAACTCTTTCTGTCTTCTGTTTGTTATAGATAGGCCACATTTTCCTGGTTATGACACAGGATTCGAGTTTACTCCATCTATCATTCGTCAATGGCAGTATTTTGATCTCAATTTCCTGTTTGAGATTACAGGGAGCAGTTAATACTGTGGTAACGGCCTGGTTAAGATCAAGAGAGGAACCCTTTCTTGCCAGCTCATCAGCTCTTTCATTACCGGGCACTCCTTTGTGTCCAAGAACCCGTAGCTCTTCGTGACAGCGACTTACAAGCTTAGATTTTATTTCAACCGCAGATATAGCTTTTAACGCCTGGAATACGCTACTGTAGTCAGGAAGTCTGATAGAACTGGATAGACCAAGTATTTCAGAATAGAATCCCGCTCCAACACCGACATCCATTTTGGAACCATCTGTATATGTATATGTGTATTGTGGATTCGTTTGAGAGCGGTTGTAAATTTTGCCATTCCTCTCTACTGGGGAAACAAGTGACAAATGGTCGTTCGAAGTCCAGGCGGGTAGTTGTATAGTCTGTGCATATACTGTTTCCCGCATACTTGTTGAGGATCTGTGCATGACCCGAAGGGCGCTGTTTGCAGCAGATTGCTGTACGAGAAGGTCAAGGGGTATCCGATTTAATATAGCCTCAAGTCCAGCTGTGGGGTTGGTTCTCATTACCCCCGTGGTACCAATACAAGACATTCTTTGGATCTTAGTCATGATTTTCAGGTTGGTGGCCTTAGAAAGCGCCTGCAATTAAACAAGATTACCATAAGTTAGTACCGGTCTTACTGTCGCCGTGAGTACAATTTTAAGTAGTCACTGAATGTTAATAACCGTCAGAAAAAACTAAAAAAAAATCATCACAAAAGTTTCGTTTTCCCCACATTCCACGTCGCAGCTTCTTTTTCCCTTAAAAGAAGTTTAACTTAATTGTCAAAACACATAAAAAATCTCAATAAAACTTACATTTTTCGCAATTTAAATTTGTTTACCTCCCGCGCTTCCTGCAGTCAAAAAAATGTGGATGCACAATCTGCCAGACGCTGATGACATTTATGACGTTTACGAACATATCTTCTGCAATTCATCTGGGTTTGTTCGATCAAAAATCTGACTTTATGAACACGTCTTACGCAGATCTGAGTTAGACAGACGTTTATGAAAACACCCGGGGTCGAATTGCGTCGTCCGTTAACGAGCATTACGTGACAGAATTTGTTTTTGGTGCACATGTAAAATCAACTTAATTCCGTGGCGATTCGATCATCGATGTCTTCTTAGCGAAGAAACTGTGGTTGGCAAGAGTGATTCTTCGCTTGATCTCATTTTGCGAGGTAAATCAGCGCCCTATAGAAAAGGCCATTGAACACTTCGAAGCTATGCCTCTATGTGACTTTTTGTCCGAGTTGGTGACTTTTTGATGACTGCATATTAGGGTGTCCCATGACACTAATGTGGTTTTCCATTGGGACCAAAAATCAATCTTTTTTTGATCTAAATCACTTTTCGCCATTGGGCAGAAAAATAAATCTTTTTTTTTCGATTCAGATCACTTTTTGCAGATCTCGATATTTTTTCAGATCTACACACACCAATATAATTTGCACAGCTGTTTTACGTCAGTTTAAGAAGTTTGCTTTCGATAGAAATGCGCAAAGTTTCGTGAAAACCAAAATAGCAAAATACATAAATAGCTATGAATATGATTTCAGAGGAATTATTGTCTTCATTATCTCCACCGTCATCTGAAGACTACAAACCACATACTATACTTCATTTGCATCTACAACAAGGAAAACATTTTTGAGGTCGGTATCCATTTGTGATTTTGCCAAAAAGGAATGCCATTTTAACAGCCGATATTGTTGTAAAGTAACGCACTAATCCATTTAAAAAGGTAGATCAATTTCGTTGTACGTTCCATGCTTTTGCTTTGCTTTTGTTGGCTCAACTAGAGCGTGGTGCTATTAGGCCTTGCTCAATATACCCCTCCAGCCGGCTCAATCTCTATTCTCTAGCCTGCCGTCTCCAATTTCGCACTCCAATTTGTCGGAGGTCTCCCTCCACCTGATCGCTCCATTGAGGATGAGGTCTACCTTGGCTTCTGACTCTCTCTGGTTTGGCGTTGAAGACTTTTCGCGCTAGAGCATTGATGTCCATTCGCTCTACATGACCCAGCCATCTTAGTCGTTGAATTCGAATTTTTCTGGCTAAGCTCATGTCGCTGTACAGCACGTGTAGTTCGTCATTGTATCTTCTTCGCCAAATGTTGTCTTCTTGGTTTACGCAGACAGGACCATAAATCGTACGCAGAACTTTTGTCTCGAAGACTCCAAGTGACTTTTCATCCGTTTGGGAGAGGGTCCACGCTTCGGCGCCATATAGCAGGACCGGGATGATGAGTGTTTTATACAACATCTCCTTGGTTCTTATCGATAGGGCTCTATTCCTCAATTGCTAAAGAAACAGCGACTTGCAAGAGTTAGTCTGCGTTTGATTTCAGCGCTGATGTTGTTGCCTGAGTTTACAGCAGTGCCAAGTCGGTTGTTGCTCCAAAAGCAAAAGTACCGAAGGCGAAAACTGCTGTTGCTAAACCAAAAAAAGTTGTTGCAGCAAAGAAAGCAAATAAATAATTTCATTGCACAATTTTTCACTAAGAAATCCAAAATCAAATCACAGTCCCTTTCGGGGCTACAATTTAATTCATTAACGAGATAAAGTAATGGTTTTTGAATTCTATTACTAATATGAGCATCAGCGTAAAATCTGAGATCTGAAAAAGATTTCTGGTGGTCCCAATGGAAAACGACATTAGTTTTACTTCCCGAATGTCATAAAAAACTCGGAGAACTTGTCCGTTGGAGGGAATACATGGCCTTTTTAGCACTGCGTAATTCCACTGACATTTTTCTTGGCTAAAACCAGTACACTCATTGACAAGAAAACACGAAATTAATAATCAACTTAGACGACTATGAGCGTGCTCGCCCCATATATGCAAGATCGGACCTCCGGAAGCCGGATTACAGGAGATGCCAACCTACCAAGTACTGTTGTGCTTTTGCAAGTCGGCACGGGTTGCTGTGATCCAAATTCTATCAAATTTTATTTTCGAGTGTTTTAACATAATAAGAAAAAAATTAGGGGGAATGCATTAAAAAAAACTGACTGCATTTTTTGGGACACCGTACTGCACATACTTCGTTTTCGCATCGTCCACCTTTCTTTTCGCCTTCGTACTAAAATCACATCTTCCACCAAACAGTTGCCGCCGAAGTTGATATATCTACCAACAGTAAAGAACGCAAATTCAGACTGTTCCCAAAGGTTGACTGCTTCGAAACGACCGCTCGTACAAAGGTTTCTCAACATTTTTTAACGACATTTGTCCTTCAAATGCACCATCTTGTTGTTAATATACCTACCATTCCTGCAGAACAAGGCAAACTGCAATAATAAATAAATCATGTGCACAAAACTGTAGAATAAAAGAATAGTTTGGATAATTATAAAATACAACACACGATTTCTAAGACTACAAATAAAAATAAAAATCAATTAATGACCAAATGAAGCAATTACTACTACATACAAATAAAATATCATCACGGCAACGATCTTACTTTTGTTGTGTGTGTGTGTTAAATTTACACTAAAATAGGCTCAATCAATATACGATTCAGAGCTCAACTAGGCTAAGGACGTCTTAAAAAATAAATTATCTATTTCTTTCTCTGTAATCTTTCTTAAGGAGACTTTTTTAAAAATGATTAAACTTCTTATTAGCTAACTAAAATGTTAAACATGTATAGGAACAAATAGTAAAACAATAAACTACTCGTACAGGTAATAAAAACAAAAAAAAAAATTCATGGAATTGATTAGTGGAAAACAATAAAATTGTGTAGTAAAATCCCCAGACCAAATATTGTTGAGTGTTTGTGCGACATCCATTGTGAAGGATTAGAGGCCTAAATTTAAATTAAATGCCTTATTTTGTAAAGCAAAATATTTAAAATATTATTACAAGCAATTTGTATAGAAATATTGTCGTAAAAATTTCAAATCCGAGTGTTGAATATTTTTTTCAGTTTTTTATTCTGTTTCGCTTTTTGTGTTTGTGGTGTTGATTGTATAAACTTTGTTGATGGCGGGGAAATGGAATAGTTTTTGGAGGTTTGTAACAATTTTTCTGCAATAGTAGCGAAAAGAAATTGTGAGAAAATCCCCTCTCTTTCAACTAGATGACTTAAATTCGCCTGTGGTTCGAATGTCACTGCATCAGACATCGTTACACGAGGTTGTAATAAAGGGTTTTCCAATAAGAGGTGTTATTTTGGTATTTAAAGAAAAACGTAATTTTTTGAGATAAATGATCGGTTGTTTATTTCATAATAAAGAGGAAGGTATGCCGTTAATAATGAAAAACAATAAAAAACAACAAATGGCCACCACGAGCACGCATACAGGACCATATCCTTTTCATGAAATTTTCCATAACCAAATCGCAAAGTGACTGCCCTTTGTCCTCGATAGCCTCACGAATTTTATATTTGAGGTATTGAATCGACGCTGGGCTGTTGGCTGTTGACACGACGTTGTTGATGATCGGCCGGCTTGAGTTCTTGTGTTAACTTAATAAGCCTTAAGACCCAAGTCTTAATGCAAAATACGGTGTAATGATGTTTGTGGAATGCCCAACAAACCTGGGTTTTCTTCAACACTTTGGGCTACAGCCGGAATATTCTCAGTTGTTCTTGAGCGACGTGCATGGGTTTTATACTTCACATCACTAACTTGTCCCAACAGCTCGAATTTTTCCACCATTTCTGTATTGCGGTCCGACAAGGTGCTTTACGACGACCAAAAAATGCTTTGGTTTTGCGAACTGTGACTGCAAGATTCACCGTTTTTGTAGTGAATTTTAATAATTTCAGTGCGATGTTGAAGCGTATATCGTTCCATTTTTTGTAATGGCGTAGTTTCAACTTGTCAAATGTTAAAAAATAAAAGCTTCAAAAGTGACAGCTACCGGAATAGCGGGTCATTCACAATAACACCTCTTATTGGAAAACCCTTTATAACCACACTGCTTTTTGTTGTAAACACTGAGGCGCCAAAAAAATGTTTACGAAAGTAAGTACGGACTTTAATTGTTGAAGTCCTCTTCAGTGATTGCAATGGTGGGCTACTGAGTGACGGGTTCTATGTTCAAGACATCATCAAATTCGAAGGTATTTTATTTTTAGCAGTCATCCCAAAACTGCCACCCCATCCCCTTCGCTTTGGTTGATGTGTTTGACCTAATGCCACACCGTATCCATTAATGTTCATGACTTTTTGCACGACGAACTTTCTGATATAGCCTATTGAAACAAACTCTTAATCTTCTCTTCTTGACGGGCTCCCGATCCGTTCAGAGTCTCTGCCTGAGACACTGCAGCCTTCCATCCTCTACGATTCCGGGCACACTGCTTCCAGTTTTCCAGATCAAGTGGTCTGGCATCCGCGATGGCCTGGTCTTTGAAACGGAGTTTGTCTTCTCGAACCTGTGGACTGGGATTCGAAGATCCTCTTTGCTGGAGCGTTATTGTCCATTCACGCGATGTAGCCGAGCCAATGTAGTCGACATTTTTTTCCTTTTTGGACTACATCCACATCTTGATACAGCTCATAGAGGTCGCGGTTGTATTTCCCCTCCATTCGCCCTCCTCGCAAACGGGACCAAAAATCCGCCGAAGAGTTTTTCTTTCGAAGAAGCCCAGTATTAGCTCTCCCTTCCAGCTTATCGTTCAGCACTCGGCGCCATAAAGCAGAACTGGCAGGATAAGGGTTTTTAAAAGCATTCATTTCGTCCTTCGAGTTAGGAGTGTTGAGCCCAATTGTTTTGCCAAACCAAAGTAGCAGCGGCTTCCTAGGTTAATTCTCCGCCGGATCTCCACTAGGGTGTCATTCGTGGAGTTCACGTTTGCTCCGAGGTAGATGAACTCCTTAGCTACCTCGAAATTGTTGCTATTATTAGTGACATTTTGTCCTAGGCGGTGAACAGATAATTTTTCGTTTGTTGATAGCATTTACTTAGTCTTGTCCTCATTTACTTCAAGTCTAACCAATTTCGTCTGTTCTTCAATCGCGGTAAAAGCCTCTATCACAGCACGCTAGGACCGACCGATGATGCCACTATCGTCTGCATACCCCAGTAGCTGAACGGATCCGTAGTGCTTACCGTGTTGAAACCTGCCCTGTGCACTATCTGCTCCAGCACGAGATTGAAGAAGTCACATGATATCGCTTCTCCTTGTCGAAATCCGGTGCATGTTTGAAATAGTTCGGATGAGCTACTTCCCAATTGCACGAAACAGTGCGTGTTTTCCAGCGTCACGCGACACAGCTGGATCAGTTTTGCCGTGATCCCGAATTCGGCCATCGTCATATAGAGCTCCTGACGACGAATGCCATCATATGCGGCTTTGAAGTCGATAAATAGATGGTGAGTCTCAACTTGAAATTTATTAGTCTTTTCCACGATTTGCCTCATTGTGAAAATTTGGTCTATGATCGATCGGCCGGTCCGGAAGCCATAGCAACCTGATAGGTGCCGATTAGTGTGTTGCAGAACGGCTTAAGACGTTCTCACAGTACGTTGGATAGGATCTTGTATGCGACATTAAGTAGGGATATGCCTCGATAATTCTTGCAAGACACAGGATCGCCTTTTTTTGTAGATGGGGCATGTGGAGCTGAAAGACCAGTCATCGGGCATGCTTTCTTCCACCCATACTTGGCATGCGCCCTACCAAAACATCACCACCGTATTTAAAGAGCTCCGCTGGTAAACCATCAGAGCCTGCGGCCTTGTTGTTCTAAAGTTTTTTTTCTTATAGCTAAGCCAACTTCCTCTATACTGGGTGGTGGAACTGGTTCTTCATTGACTGGACGAGGGTTCTCTTCTTGCCCTGTCACTCTCTCTACATGATGCCCATTTATCAGCTGCTGGAAGTGCTGCTTAAAAACATCTACTATTCCCTGCGCTTCGGTGATTGGATTTGCTTTTCCGAAGAGCGTTCCGGTCTTGAAGCCAGAAGCCGCAGTTGCTTGGCTTTCTTGTAGAACCTCCGGATGTTGTTTCGATCGCGAGACTCTTCAATTTCCTTGAGCTGGGAGACTGCGTAGGGCCTCTTCTTTCGATGCAAGATCTTCTTCTCCTCCCTCCTCCGTCCTCCTGGTTCGATTTTCTTCCCTCGCTGGCCTTGTTTTGCGCTGCATCGTATTCACGTGTGCATCTTCTGTCACAACTAACCCACCTTTTGCAATATTCAGCAAATTCAGCAGGAGAGCTAAACGAACAAATGTCACAATTCACAACTTTAAATCATTCTCCACACTTAATTGATGGGCAAATATTATTTTTAAATGCTCTAAATTCATTTCGTTTGTTAATTAATGCGATCTAAATTTGTAACCAAAATAGTTCACGCAGGAGTTTCACGACTAGTGTCTCACAGCTGTTTGTAACGTCAAACGAAAACTATTTGTTATTCGGTATGAATGCATCGATGAGTTTTCGACAAAAACACGGTTTTCGGTGCCAGTCACAAATGAATTTCTTTTCCAAATACTTACTTAAGAGAAATCCCGTCATTGTGATCCAAACACACGACTTAACCTCCAGTAAAAGCACAAATAAACACACATCATTTTTAATTCTTTGTTTTTATATATAAAAATAAATTTATTTATTTAAAAAAAATATATATCAGTTTTTTTTTTTGCAATAACACCTTATGAATGAAAAACAATTTACAATAATATTTGATAACAATAAAAAAATATAATTTAATTATAGAAAAACAGTATTAGATTTAAAAAATAAATTAGAACAAATTATTGAAACAAAAATTTATAAAGGAAAAAAAAAAAACGAAAAACTATTTTGTATAGATAAACAAAATATTATCAGCACCCTGTGTTCGGCGTTTATAAAGTAGAAATAGAAACAACTTGATTTTCATCTTTTCTTACCCTTTAAGTTTGCTCATTTAGTTTTGACGTATTTACAAAACGACTAAAAGTTTTAACAGAAATTAAAAAAAATCTACATTTATATTTATAACTTAACTTATATAAATTATGACCGTTATAACATTTTTATATAATTTATTCATATGTATACACATTTTAAAGAATAATAAAAACAGAACAACAAACATAATTTTTTGTTTTGCAAAATTTTATGGTATATTTACAACCATAGACTAGATGTGTTTTATTGTTTGCGTTTTTGAGTGTTTCCTTCTGTCAGAAAGACGGTAAGTACAAACGTATTACAAACATAATTAGATAGTGATCTTTGGCAGTTTTAATTTGTTGCTAATGTTAGTTGAAAATCAGTCGATTATTCAGTTAGTCTTGTTTAGTGTTTTTTTTATTTTTTTTTTATTGGCCTGTCAGTTAGTTTATAGCCATCAAATTATTGTGACACCTTAATGCTATATTAAAAGTTCTACAATTGGCGATACAAATGAAGTCGAAATTAAATGCCGAAAGAGGGCGTTAGAACTATAAATAAAGTGAGACTGCGAGTCGATAGACTATTGACAGCTGTTTGTGTCTAAAACACTTTCCGATGTGTCAATATATGTCTTCGACTTTTAAAATTTTGACAGTTAGGGTCTTGGTTGACAGATTAATTTGAAATTCGGGGAACAACGACATCGTTTACAAAATTCTATCGAAACGCTGAATCATTTTTTTTTTTCGGTTATCGAAGGATTTCATTTAGTTTGTCATTTAGCTGTCAAAATGTTAACTTAACCATACATTTGCTAGCTCTAAAGGTCTATTGTCTTGACGTTAGGTTAAATTTTCCATAAATAAGGCTGAGTAAAATACGTGAATTTCGACAACCATTAAGCGATTTTGTCTCAATATAGTACTTTGTCTCAATATAGTACTAGTCTCAAAGTGTCAAAGCAAATTCAGCGCTAAAACAGCGAACTGTCAAAACAAAGTTGTAAATTCAGAACGGCGACATATATATTTTACGATTTATTGAATGGGAAGTTAAAAAATGCTGCCTGGAGAGTGACACTGCGTCAAAACTGATCAAATTGGACGGGTTAGATAGAACTATGTCTCTAATAATTATACAATCGACTTATATACCTAAAACTATTTTTTAATAAATAACCTGTTTCTTCCTATCCCTACGTGTTCTGAATTTCGTGCAGTCCATGCGCGTCCTTACTTCGCTGGTGGTTCGTATAGCTTTCGGCTAAAATGCTGCCAATCACAGATGTCGCTGGCGGTGGCGGTGGCGGCGAATGCTGGTGATGGCTTCGAATGGCCGCCGCCGCTGCTGCAGCTGCAACAGCTGCTGCATTTGGGTTCTGTAGCTCACCAGGGGGTAGGTAGTCCTTCCAATTGCGAAACAAGTAGCGGGTAAATTTCTTCAGCTGTCGAAACTTGCAATAGGTGGCACCCTCTGCAGACTCCAATTGCTGGGTTTGTATCAGGAAGCCCTTTTCCTTGAAAGTCTTTTCTAGCTTTTCGCGCTGAACAGCTCGACGGGATTTCTTCTTCTTGCTGCTGGTGTGTGCCGCCGCATGATGGTGGTGGTGGCTATTGTGATGCTGGGTATGGCTGTCGTAGTTTTTTAAATGTGCCGGCGATGGAAACGGCGGCGAGGAGGACGTTGTTGAATTCCCAACTGACACCGATGGCAGGAGTATACTGTTCGTGGGCGAGTCTGGGATTTGCAGCAGCTCATTGCTGAGTCCCGCTGATGGTGGCGGCACGTCGATGGTAATCTTCTCCCCGGTGGCGTTCAGGAAGACACCGGCGCAATTCATTCCTGGTACGGCGCCCGACTGTTGTAGGCTTTCTCGCGGGAAGAACTCATAGCTGCGCATGGACTTGTCGCCGGTGCCGCTGTAGTAGCGGTAATTCCCATCAGAGTCCACCGAAAGCATTTTTTTCTCCTGCAGCGAAGGATTGGCGCCCCCGGTGAACTTGAACTTGCAAATGCTTACCTCGGTGGCGGGGTTTGTGGTATTTTCCGCCGGCATCGGTGGAATGAATATCGCCGAGCGTTTACGCTTCTGTGGCGGATGATTGGTGGCATGGCTGGCTGATGTGGTTGTTGAGTTTTCAGACTTCACAGAGCTCGGTGTGGGCAGCTGTTCGGGGTAGTCCGGAGTAGAGGGCGGACGTTCAATTTTCGGGAGTTGTAGGAGACTTGTACTCCGAATAGGGATCTTGATGGACAGTTGGTTGTTGTGGCTGATTGTCTCTAGGTTGGCGCTGGGAAAATTGCCCGACTCGATGAGCTTCTGGTAGTACAGGCTCATCGGGTGGAGCAGGAGACTTGGATTGGGTGTTGTCCAGTTAGATAGGTTCGCCGCTGCTTCCGTCGTTGGTGAGTCTATCGGCACCACTGTAGGTAGTGACAGTTTTAAGTTGGCTGCTAAGAGTGAGTCCGTCACTGCATCCATCGGGGTCGCATTGGGCGTGGGGCAATTGGAGTTGCTTCGCGTCTCCGACGCTTCTTCATCATTACTTGAGACAGAGTATGAATCTGCATGGTCACGAAGGCAGAGGTTTAGGGGTTCGTCTGCCTTGAAGGCGGTAGGACCTTCGGCCAGCAGCTTACCATCGATAGCGGCCATAGGAGTGCCGGGAAGAATGGTGCCGTAGTTTTTATAAATCAAATGGCAAATGTCGGCCTTCTTCGGCTTTCTCCCGCGACGCGGCTTAGAGTTGTCCAAAGTCATTTCACCCATGTATGGCAGGTCGGAATACTTGACCACCCTGCGCGGAGGCTTCTGCAAATTGGCATTCACATCGACCACCGGATGAAGTGGTGTTTCCTCACCGCTCGACTCGCCTTTCGGCTCCTTTTTCGCCGATTGACGCTGCATTTCGGCGATCTTTTGCAGCCAGTTGCGTACATTTTCATGCGAACTCTTCGCAGGAGACTTTTCTGTGACCAACTTCGGTGGTACCTCCCGTTGCGGCGGCTGTGGATTCTTCGGTATGTGCTGACCCTGAGTAGCCTCATAGTGACTTAGGTATTCCGCGGGCAGAGCCTGATGGTGGAAACGCAACTTGATGGCCCCTTTTCGCTTAGCTCTTGGAGTGGACGGTTTTTTGGCAGCACTTTGCAGTTTCGCCTTTAGTTGACTTTTCGACGCACTGATGGTCTTGACCGGAACCGGAGCAATTATGGAGTTAAACTCCGACGTGTGGTCATCGTCGACGGTGTTGGCGCCTCGTGATATCAGCGGATCATCGGATCCCTGAAGGAGTAGTTTACTCGAGCCCATCTCTAGTGGCTGATTGCTGACATGATGCCAGGGCGTGTGATACAAATCGGTGGAGTCCTCTTCCAATTTGACCGGATGCACCAGGGAGACCTCTGGCACCGCCTGGATGAGGGGTGTTTTAAGCGGCAATGGTGAAACGACCGTCGAACGTATCACCGACGAGCACATGTCCTTAACGCATGTATTGCCGGCTCCGTTTAGCAGGTTGATTTCGTCACGTGATATGTCCTGCATGCTATTGCCGACTGAAAGTAAAAGACGAAGGTTTAGTTAGAAGGTTTGTATTGAGGCAGGTGGCGAAATTTAGTTGTATTTGAGACGAAACGAAGCGGTATCAAATTTCAGGACTAGGATGAGCCTTTGAAAGATTCCTGTTTGAAATAGAGTGCAATTGAAGAGCTTAACGACTGAATTGAGAAGTTTTTATAGGAGACTTAGACTTAAGGTGAAATTAATGCATTTTTGGGGGCTCAACCGAAGACAATTTACTCAGAAGTACAGCGCATTAACCTATGAGCTTTTCCGCCTTAGCTGACAGTGGTTTCTTGTTGGCTGTGGTGTGGTCTTCATCGGACCCCACTTTAATTTATGCATTTTCGGGGGCTCAACCGGAAAGAATTTACTCTACTTTACTGTCTTTTTTGTTGACAGTGGTGTTATTTTAATTGGACTTAGTTAGAGAAGTTCCAATCTTGGATGTATGAAGTTAAAAGACTGCTAAAATTTGAGGTTAGAGGGTCTTAATCAAAAGCTCTATTATAACATTTGAACAGAACATGTTATAAAAATCAAACAAACCCCTGATGTCTACCACTTTTTCATTGAAATAAGATCGAAAGGGTTTTCACTCCGGAACGCCATCTGGTGAATAGTTACTGAGGCACTGTATAAGACCAGATCGGAGAGTTTTGTCCTCAATTTTAAGGGACAAAGCAGTTGAGGAACGCCTCATCTAAGGAAGTGCGAACAAACAGGTACTAAGCTCAACCTTTGTTTATAAAAGACGCCATTCAAAACTTCTTATAATTTTGGTAAACATTTTCACATATAAACCACGACCCTGCACCCCTCAATACCCCCGATAGTGTGTTCTTTACGGCGTTTGTGCAAGCCAATTAAACATCCATCACGTCCCTACTTCCTCCCGAGTGACTAACATGCATTTGCCGAAAGTCGCCTTTCACCACACAAGACCCAATAAATAGAAAAAAAAAACAAGACCCAATAACTGCGACAATTTCTCTTGAATCATCATCCAAAATGCACACACAATCTAAGTCGACACACAGCCAAAAACAAATTTCGTTACATGACACCTTACATGCAATTCTGATCGAATCAATGAAACTACGTGCGTCCCACTCTCTACCGTAAGGGAATAAAAAACACCACTCTTCCGGCGACAGCGAAAAGCGGAAAACTCTCTTAAACTCTCACAAAAATCCATCACACATGTACAACATTTTCAATCGCAATTATTTTTTATTTTATATTTACCATTAAATAAGAACTCCGGCAACATTATAAATTAATCCACTCAATCGTTCTCATATCTCGAAAACGCCTCAAAAACGTTAACAGCCGGGCACAGTCTTTTCTTTTAATTTCCGGAAAATGTGTGCGGTTTTGAAATTATTTTCAAATTTACAAGGGAACTTCCTCTCTTTTGAAATTCGATTCCCGGTTTTCAGCTTTGCCGATGTGTCGTGTGTGTTTTTTTGTGTGCGAAAATTGCCTTATTCGGCTAATCGACCCGAACCGACACTGTTCAAAATTTGTTTCGAAAACAGAAAAGGAAGGTCTTGAATTTCCGTTCTTTATTTTCACTTTGGGATGGGATTTATTTTATTTTTTCTATTCGATGTTGTGATTGTTTTCGAAAACGCACTTGCACGTGACTGTTGTTTGTAAACACGCGGTCATTTTCAAAACACAGTCCTTGGGTTTAAAATTTTTATTTTTGTATCTATCTTCTGGAGAAACTAAGTGCACTTGATTTATCTGACTGATAAAATGTGTTCATATATTTGATCGAACTTCCGCCCGTACACGTTGACATCCAAAACGCAACTGATGAATTTTTTTCGAAAATATATCCACCTTAGATGGACGTTGTCTACCGATGACGGTCGTTGTGTGGTGTATACGTCTTGACTGTTCTTTCTCGCGGTGTATTGTCGCGTCGCACCATATAGACCTGTCCTTTATTTGTCTTTCGTCGGACGGTAGCAGCGTTGCCACAATGTTACAAGTGTAACAAAAGTGTTACACTTTTTAACTATTTTATAATTTTGTTACAGTGTTACTTTCTTTTTCGCTTTGTTACATTTTTTCCCATTAAAATCCTTTTTTGTTTTTCTCATTAAAAATATTGAAAAGTAGAACTGGCAGCACTTTTTTCTTTCGATCAAACTTCTACCAATTTCTGTCAATGTATTTGTTTGTTTACATGGATCAAAAGTTGTGCAAAACCTTAAACTGCGAGTGAAATGGGAATGGGAACAACAAAAGACGACAATATTTTTCTGTTTCGCCGCGTCGCCGTTGACAATGTTCTACATCTCGTGGAAAATAAAGTTTGTGAAATAGAAATTGAAATCTACTTCGATGGTCAATAATTTTGTCTCTTTTTTTGATTTTGTTTTTTTATTTGTTAAACACAAAATGGAGAGGTAGGTTAAAAAAAGAGCTTTTTTTGAAATGTGATAAAGAGTTGCTAAGATTTTTTTGAGTTGAAAAACGACGATTTTATTATTACAGTTTTTTCCAGTTTGTTACATTTTTTATCCATTTGTTACACTTTTTGAGCAGAATTGTTACACTTTTAAAAAAGCTTGCGGCAACACTGGACGGTAGTCGGTACGTCCAAAAAGTGTAAACTCAAAAGCACTACAATAGGGAGCGTATTTCTGAGCAGAGCGTTTCAACGTTCATTCTATTTACACACAAACTTTGAACACTCAATATCCAATCGGAGGTTCGGGTACGGGTATATGTGCGGACTGTAAATACACAGAAGGCTCCGGTCTTTGGTAGTTTTATTTCGAGACCCCCTCAAAATATCATATTTAATCAGCGATAGAGAAAGGAACGTTCTGATTTTCTCAATTTCGAGATGACGGCATCAGATTAGTAACTGAAACAGATGTATGCTAGGGATGTGGGGCCGGTTTGCTGGATACTCTTATCAGTGGTTGGAGATGTATATTTTTATTTGAAAAAAAAAAAAAAAAAAAAAATGCAAGACGTGTGCGCCAGTTTTTTGAGTCGAATCTATTTTCGAACTAAAAGAGGATTTTCGTGAAAACATGTTGCCGCGATCGCCTAGAATTTCATTCGCACTCGGTGAAGGCGAATTGTAGAGGCGACTTCTAGACCAAATATGGCAAACGTCTCATCTCTCATGTATGGCAAATTTATTTAAAAATAACATTTAACGAGAGGATCACACTGGATGGATATGGATGAGTGTGAAGCGTGGACAGGGTTGCCATTCGCCAGTGTTTCATGTACAACCTGTTGGACATATTTTCTTGCATTGACATCTAAATATGTTTGTTAGATGTAGGCGATTTTACAGTTTTGCAATTGGGTCTAAGTGGAATCTTAAAACCGCTGAAATTTTCAAAATACGAAGTGTATACAAAAAATATATATATAAAAAAAAATGTTGCGTATACGCCTCCAACTTTTAGAAAAGAGGAAAAGTTCCTTATATCAGTTGCTAAATTTTGTGTCTGACTTATCGGTGGCTGTAATCACCCTCATAACCTCAACCAACTCATTGACGACTCTGCGTTCAGGCTACTAAACGTAAAATTAACATTTATATTTCCAATCCATTTATGCAAATTGGACTTCAAACAGACAGTCAAATCTTATCTACTAAACAAGGAAGCTAATGCTAGTTCGCTGCGACTTATATTAACAAATAAATTCAAATTTTAAAAAGGGTTTCCTACCTAGAATCTGATCTGCTTCAGGAATATACAAAGGTCACACGAAACTCTGTTCTGTTAAAAGGAGACAAAACAATTAATAAATTAGGAGTACCGACGCCAATTTGTGTCTACAGCGCATTTAATTTTGAGATCAGCTCCTTGCTAAAATATGTAACATCTCTGGCTCTGGCTGTCAGAAAAATTTATTTCATTTTTACTACTATTCGTCGTTAACTGTAATTATCGTCAGCTCATTCATTCTTATTTCTGTTTCACGCTTGTGGCCATCACTTAAATCATACGAATAAAAGAATAAGTTATAATCAATTATGTATACGAAAATGCGAAACAGTGGCAACCCTAACAGTCTATACTTTGCAACAAATTAATATTAATTTTATTAGGATATCCATCTATCGTATACAATATATACAATATAAAATAGACTACCTACATACTTAAATCAAAAGCCAGAATAGGCTTCTCTAAGTAGCCGCAGTGCCAGAGCTCATTGGAAGCTCTCCCGTCCTACAATCTACTTAAATCAAAAACATTTTTATGTTCTATGTTCACTTGAAAAACAAAAGAGCTTACTCAATAAATGGGTACATATCTCAAAAACGTCATCTACCCCAAACGAAAAGTGATTCTCATTATTTGTAAAATTAAAATTTTCATTAGATATTTTTTTTTGTTTTTTGTCTAAAAAAATGGTGATTCGTACGATAGATTTTTTTTTATTAACTTAAAACATCTAAAAGACAAAAATAGGAAGAGAGAAGAGGCAAAAAAATAAAAAAAAAAAAAAAATGAAAAACTAAACTCGAATATCATCCTTCCTCGATGGGCCAAAAATAACCACTACCACTAGAAGAAGCAGATTTCGCTTTTGGCCACTTGTTAGAGTATGAAATGTGTGATTTCGGTGACACATCTCCCAACGAACCAATTGCGTGCATGAATTTCATCAGTTTCGAGGTAGCTACTCTTGAGAGGGATATATCGTTGCCAGATTTGAGTCATTAAATATGCAAACAATTTGAATGTCTAAAAATAAGTCTACAAATAAATTCTTTAGCAAAGTACAAAGTGTGAAGTATCTATGCATTTGGCATTTTACATTTTACATTTTCATTGGTGTCAAGTACTGTGATTTCAATATTTTGAAAGTGTATGACAGCAAACTAAATTTGACGTTTTGTGGGACACTTGACTTAGGTTTTATTTCTGGTTATATTTCATTTCGGTAAGCGAAATGTGACTTATTGCCAAGATTGAACCAAAAAGTAAGGGTACAGACCTATCAACGGGTGATTTCTTAAGCGTAGTTTTTCTAAAAATCGAATAAAACACTCAAATTTGCATCAAATATTCAAAATTTTTATTGTAATCGATAAACAGGCCTTTGCCATTTATGTTATGGTCCATTCGGAAGGTCAAATTTTGCGTCATTTTTTCGAGCATTTAGGCCTTTATTCCACGAATTACGCGTGTTATGTTATCCTGTAAGGCTTCAATCGTGTTCGGCTTGTCCACATAGACTAACGACTTTACATAACCCCACAATAAATAATCAAGAGGCGTTAAATCGCATGATCTTGGCGGCCAACTCACAGGGTCATTTCGAGAGATAAGCTGCTCACCAAATTCATCCTTCAACATTTCCATTGTTTCACGAGCTGTGTGGCATGTGGCACCGTCTTAATGAATCCACATGTCAACCAATTCAACTCAGCCAACTCGTGTATCATGGCTCGATATTGTTCGCCGTTGACGGAAAGGTTTCTTCCACGGTCGTCTTTGGTGCACATTTTTCACAAAGCACGACTTTTTAAAATGAATTTCAGTAATTTGCAATCGTTGCTCGTTTGTAAGTCTTTCCATGATTAAATGGCAGAGTATACTGAAAACTTTTCACTTTGACAGATGACGTTTGGACGCCATTACTAACCAGTGCTGCCAACTTGAAAAACTTAACTCTTAAAAAATCACCCGTTATAAGCCTATCTGATGTTACATAAGGAACAAGAATTTTTATGAAGTAACTTTTACTTTTCGTTATGTTTGTTGAACATTGTTACAAATGTCAGACTTCAAATTCACTGGCACGTATGTCTTTAGACATTTTCTGACTCACCAAAACAATGCAAGATAAAGTAGCAGAAGAATGATAGTCAGGTTGTGTTACGCTACTTACAGCGAAACCAATTACACTATCAAGAGATGTTGCTTAACAACGGCAGAACTTGGAACGTAGAGCCCTCTTCCTTTACTTTTGTCTGGAAGAATTGAAAAATCTGCCATCAAGAGGTAACAAAATGCTTGTGTTGACAGTATTAGGTACCTAGATTGTAAGTTTGACAGATGCCAGCTTCAATTGCAGTGAAAAAGAAAAGGCATTGAACTGTGTGACGTTTTTGATTTTTATCAACAAAATTATAAACACTTTACAAATATGATATAAGTCATATGAATATGTATATGATTTGACAGATTAATTGACAGATGATTGAATTGTTCATGCCTTTCTCTCTTAGATGACATTTAAACGAGAAATTACGAGCTATGTAGCTATGCACGCATTTTCTATACGACTTCCAATATGGAGTACTCGCAGTTGTAACGTCAAAAAAGGTATTAGCTTTTTTTATTGGCAAGTCATATGAGTTCTATGAGTGCATTCAGACTTACATTTTTTTAATTTTTAATAGCTGTTGACAGACGTCAATGAGTATTGAAGAATTTCAATAATCAATCTATATTTTTAAGAAATATGTTGTGTGGCAATCGTTACAGGTTCTGTCTACTAGAGTTTTAAACAATTGCCGGAAGCCACCAACCGTCCCGAAATTAGTATGCACCATTCCAGTCTTTATTTTGTGGGCTTTTCGAAATTATCCCTTATAAACAAGCTCTTGGATTGCATTCAAATTTACTAACAAAATCACAAATTAGAAATTTATGTGTCAACTGTCAGGCATTTGACAGTTTATCATCCGATCTGTTTCACCAACTTGTCACCAGTATATTTGTGGCCAATTCTGTCCCCGAGTAGACCAAGCCAGTTCGACCCTTGCTTGTATCGTTTCTGGTTTTTGAACTCACAATTTGTAAGTTTTTTTGTTTGACAGAAAATCCGTCGAATGTGACAACACTCTTTCAAAATTGTGCGTTCGCCAAACAAGATCATTCTCTTCGCCGACTTTCAGACTGCACCAGCCCGCTCTTAAGAAAATTTTTCTTTTTTCTTGTTGTTTTTCAAAATTTCTATCCTCGTTTGATTTTCTTCTCACTTTGGGAATATAATGTGTACCTATTCGCGTGTATTCTTTGGCGTTTTACTATATCTATCACACCGCGCGCGCCGTTGTCGATCCGTTTTTTCGTTTTCTCATTTGCGAAGAGATTTTCTTAATTTGGAACGCAAGTTTTCGAAATATGAGTAAGTTGCCTTAATTTGGTAGATGGCAGAATGCGGCTATAATTTCGCGTTGCTGTTGTTTTTGTCGCCTTGTAGTAGTTTACACACGGTCTCTGTATGCGTGTGCGTGAGCTGTACTGGGATATTGCTCTAGTTTGGTTGATTCCCTGGCGCATGGCATAGGGCGAAATGGGAGACGACCACGAGTGTATATTTATGGAGTCTCCGGAGACCGGGAGTGCATCCAATGGTAAACGGAAATTGGGAAATAAAAAATGGTCTTTATAGATGATGGTGTTGATTGTCAGACTAGGTGGGCGGTATTTCATCAGCTGTTCGGTTGAGAGCGGTGTTGATTGGGATTTTTTTTTACCTACTCTCCTGGTTGACCTAGTAAGATCGTTTATTTATTTTCCAAGAGATTGGTAGACACAGACAGTTGGAAATTGAATGATGACTGACAGTTGTATTGCGTGGGTGAATTCAGGTGGCATGTGGTTTGTCTGTTTGAATGGATATTTGGAAGCTATTATGAGTCGGTATAAAAATAGGTTTTATGTGTACTTAAGGGATATGAGTATGACATGAGTAGGCATCGCGTCAAATTGAATGCTGAACAATTTGTTTGCTGAACGGTGCAAGATGGTGAAACGAAATTGGGTTTTCTGAAAAAGCCAATGTTTTCATGGCTGTTTTCTTTTTTTAGCCAATTAAGTGGGTTGTGGTCCTTGGGATGTTTTAACAAAAAATAAAATAATGTTTCTTAAACATTTTTTCTCAAAGTGAAGGTGAAGTTGCAAATGTGTGGGAAATTCTGCACGCGATTGGGATTCAGTCGAACAAATCCGCGTCATTTGTTGTTTGTTGAAGACGCTGATGCACCGGAGGCGAATGGTCAAGTACGGACCAGAAGTACTTACCTTATGAGTCCACACCTCCACATTGCAAATTAATTTTCTGAACGAATCGCTTCCGCATTTCAAGCAGGGCATTGCCCTCAAGTGATTGTTATGTCCTCCGCTAAAGCAAATTGCAACCATGTGTTGGCAGTGTTTGCATCTGGATGTAGTCATCGTCATAGTCCCAACTGCAGTCACAGACTATTCTATTTGCCAGAAGTTCCATTTATGGTTTGGAGTTCCACTATGCGTGCGCGCGTTGGTGGACACTTAAACTCGTTCAAACAATGATTACGCATTGTGAGTGCTGCTGGTTGTAGTCACAAATGCACCAAATAAGGGAATCCATACTGAGCGTGGAAGAGAAATATGAAGACTGGCTTGGTTTGCATCTTGTCAAAAAAAAAAAAAACAACATCCACAAACCATGGAAATGGGACGGTGCAACCTCACGTCATATACCCATACCCACCTCCAACAGCAGAACCAACTATTTGCACAGATTAAATACTTTCCATCCAAATATGGATTATGGCGCGAAGGTGTTTGGGCGGAATTTTAAGCCAGAATCTCTTAGCCAAATGCGGGGAAATGCAGCCAACCAAACCGAACCGCACCGACCAAGGTTTCACACACCAGCCACCCAACAACGACTTAATTTTTACAACTCTCTTGGGATTGGGACTGAGTTTGGCTACCGCATATGATGATGATGATGATGACGACGACAAGAGTTTTATGGTCAAAATGCAGTTTCGTATTCGTAATGCACGAAAGCACGCTAATGTTGCACTCGCGCGGATGCCAAGTGTTGTTGGCCAAATTCGTGCGCGGGCTGCCTAACACAGCCACAGATGGCGCGGAGGCCTACGCAGAAGCGATTAATTCATTTCCATGTTCATTTGTGGGATTAAATTGGTGAGGTGCATCCAAAATTGGTATACAAAATGAAAGTCCTTTCAAACGGAGAGTTAGCGTTCGGTGTCCAGCGATTGGGTGGATTTCTTTGTGCCACCTACTTCAGTTAGGATAAGGAAATTGGAATTTTATGAGTAGGTACGTAAGCAAATGCGAGAGATGTACACTTAATAAGCGTTCGTCCATTTAAGGGTTGTCAGAGCTATTCGAGATAGTAGTAAGGAAATGCAAAGTTGGTTTTGTAATAGATGAATAGACCTTTTTGGTTGAAAGCTACATCTTTGGAACACAGTCTCGTCGGTTCTCTGGCATTTTTCAAGCACAATACCAGTTGTGGTCTCGTGATGCTTACAGTACTACACAAGTTGTTGTGGTCTGACGAATTTTTTCCAACGTCGTCTAATGTATTTACTAGTACTACACAAATTGTAGTCTGACTTTTTTTTCGCACTACATCAGTTGTTGTAGTCTGACGTTTTTCCAGCTCTACAACATTTGTGGTCTGCGTTTTTTCCATTTGTCGGACAATTTGCGAACGATACACTAGTTGTATAGTTGTAGTCTGAATATTTTTACAGCAATGGATTAGTTCTTGTGGCTTATGTTTAGCCAGCACTACAAAATTTGTGGTTTGTATTTTTTCGAGCTACTACATTTTGTAGTTGTGATCTGACGTCTTACCAAAAACAGCAGCAGTTGTGGTCTGACGTTTATCCACCAATATACCAGTTGTGGTCTTATCACCGTTTTACCAGTTATACTGTTATGGTTTTTGTAGTATACAGTATACTACACCAGTTGTGGTGTTACGATTTTTCATCAGTTGTGGTTTGAACTGAACTAACTTACGACTGAATTTAGAGATCGAGTGTTCATCGAGAGGAAGAATTTAAATCCAGACTGTCAATGTACTCAAAATGGAAAAAGGAAGCAAATGTTGCTTAAGTGAGCTGTGACAACTAATCTACCGCGTCTTCTTAATCATTTTTAATCGTTTGACAGAAACATTCCTCACTACCCACGAAGAAACACCAATATTCTCTGAAAGAAATTACTCATTCGGCGGTTCTAACCTATAAATTTCCAAAACCCGATATCATCCTCAGCGCGACCGCATGAATGCCTAAAACGTAAACGACCTTCATTCCCCATGAGTAATCACACTTGGAAGATAATCCGCTCCAATAAGGCGAAAACCATCAACCATGAGGCACACCATACCATCATCCACATCCATCTGTCAATTTTTTGAGAGCACTTTGCGCAATCGAACGTGCAATGTCAAGCCATATGCAAAAAGCGCTTTGCGTTTGCATCTTGCATGCGCGTAATGTGACACCGCGCACTATTAATCTCGGCCCAGAACTTAATCCGGTTAATTGAAACCACTGGCTGCAATCAGCACCACACCAGAGATTCTGTGTGCTGTACACTACACTTCATTAATCAAACAGTGTACGAGGTGGAGGTGGATTTAGACGTCGTCGTCGCGACGTCCGTCTCCCGGTTCCTGGCCAGACACTGTTGCATGCATATTATGCAGTGTCGAGAGCCAGCAACACTGGTGCATGGCTGTGTAGGTGTGAAGTAGTTAACTTTATGTGCGAACATGGTTACCTCCTCATGCTTGGTGCGACCGGAGCCGGCGTCGTCACTTGGGTGCGAGTTGTGTGTTTTATTTATTCGCAGTGCGTGGGCGACTCATTTTAGCCATTTTTGGAAAATTGAGATTTTTTTTTCTTTCACATGGCATATGTTTCCAAGTAATAGAGCAACAAAATGGCAACGGGCGTAAATTAGAGTTAGTGTCATATTATTCCAATAAATTAGTTGAAATAAATATTACGGTCATTTGCGGTGGAAGTGTACTGATGTCGGGAGTTGAGGTGTAGTTGGACATTTGGGTATGGGGTGGAAGAGTGATGACTGCTTTTCGCCATGAGACTCGGTAATGAGGCAATGAAAAGCATCAAGTGATTGCACCCACATTGGGGTTATAGTGCTGTCAGAATACTGGTATGGAAATGGTTATGACATGGATGGGGTTTTACATTTAAGAAAACTACAGATGGTTCGCTTAATTAGCATTGGGAATGATGGAATTCGGCGAACAAAAGTATAATAAGATGAGAGAATAATGTCGACGGACGTGCCCTACAAGGAGACTCACTGTTTTCGTGCTGCTATCACTGGGGAGGGGATGGAGCTGAAATATTCTTCAATCAATATTAATATAAAAAATAACAATCAATTTCCAATAGAAGCTGGCACTCCTACAGACAATATTCTCGTAAGCGAAAAACGAGTAACGAAAAAAAGCGCTAGGTTTGCGTGAATACAATCACTCTTAACGCAAATCAAATTCAGAGTCAGAACAAGTGATGCATCAAAGCTCTGACGCAGCGAAAAAAGCGCTAGGTTTGCTTGAACGCAATCACTCCTAACGCAAATTAAATTCAGATTCAGACCAAGTGATGTATCAAAGTTCTGACGCAGCGAAAAAAAGCGCTAGGTTTGCGTGAACGCAATCACTCTTAATGCAAATCAAATTCAGATTCAGAACAACTGACGTATCAAAGCTCTGACGCAGCGAAAAAAAAGCGATAGGTTTGCTTGAACGCAATCACTCCTAACGCAAATTAAATTCAGATTCAGACCAAGTGATGTATCAAAGTTCTGAGGCAGCGAAAAAAAGCGCTAGGTTTGCGTGAACGCAATTACTATTAACGCAAATCAAATCCAGATTCAGAACAATTGATGTATCAAAGTTCTGACGCAACGAAAAAAAAAAACGCTTTCTGGTCGTCTTTCTCTTCTTATAGTGCTTGGCATGCGTGTTATTTTTTTGTAGCTGAAAAATAATTTATTGTACGTGTTATTATTAACAATGTACTCATCCCGTATTTGTTAAAATTGTTCACAAGTTAGTAAGCTAACAGACGTCAGTTTTGATACAAAAAATTGTCGTAACTGCAGCAGCCTTCATAAATACAAGGGGAAGTATAAAGTTTATATGAAAAATATATTTTTCTCGGACGAACACATCACTTAGTGAGCTAAGTAAGGGCTAAGGGCTACGATCGCAAGACCGAAATTTCCCTAAAGAAAACACGTGGCAGATTTGTTTGTTTTTATTCAATTTAACAACCAATTTTATAAATAACTTGCTTCGTAAAGCAGAGCAGGACAGGTGAAATACAACGCCATCTTTAATTAAAAAAAAAGAGTGTGTTTTGCTTCTAACAGACACGCCTAAATACTGAGGTGAAGCAGACATGTCACGAGCTTGAGAACTCAGTAGACGAGAAGATTTTGTCAAATATTGACTGAGTATGAGTACTCAGTTATGGCGTTTTCGATTGAGGAAAAGAATTGCCCTTTCTTCTTCAATGAAACATAGAAAAAATACTTCTAGTCTAGATCTGATCTTTTTATAGAAGGGGATATTCTTTTCCTCAATCGAAACACAAAATAATGTTCTACTAAGGCAGAAACTAATCTTATTTTTGTTTTTTATCACTAAAAAAGTCAGCTCAAAAAGTCAGCTTTCTACCTGTTTAAATCATTGCAGATCCAGATTTAATATAAAAAATCAATTATAAATTCCAATAAAACTGAAAACACAAAAAACTCAGACACATCACTTCAGTTAGCTGTTCGATTGTGTAAACTATTCCTTTGAATTAGCTACGCAGTCATTTCTGCACTAAACAAAATGGCGGGTGATCGTTGAATAAAGTTACCTAATCGCAAATATGCAGTTCACTTCGTTCCGAATTTTATTCACCTCCCACTTTTTGTATATTTTTCCAAACACTCTTTTAATGGAATTAAATTGACAGCTCGTTTTTTTCGCTCATTTTTCTCAGTCATTGGAACGCGGCCATTGTGGATGTTCGAATAACTGTTGGGGTACAAATGTCAACTAGGTTTGTCTGGAGGAGATTCTTTAGGTTAGGTTAGGTTGAGTGGGGTTGTGAGATCTCACAAAAGACCAGGCACCAAAGCGGGCCCATCGCCATCTCCAGGTAACCATTAAGGTTAATAACCTAAACCAAATTGCAAAAAACAATCAGTAGATTCCTTAAGAACGCGTTAAAATGAGTTGTCGAATTGAACTGTCAACTAGAGCAACTTCTAAGTGGTTCATTGTTAAATAAATGAACAGAAATTCTTCGTTTAAACAATTACCTATTTACTCTGACAACTTGTGACACATTTTTTTTTTAAATAATGTCACTCTTTCTGTGAACGTATACAAAACTTTGCTTATGCGTGTTTGCTGCTTCGTTTCTTTTTTACGACGGACATACATATGTGAGTACGGTTTTATGCTTTAACGACGGGAAAAGTAACGCAATTCCATAGCTTTAATAGCTTTTTTAATGTACTTCTCATTTATCTGTCAAATCCGTTTGGTAATTCAGTTAGCTGCGAGAGCAATTATTTAGAACAGGGTATTGATTAAAATTCGGAATGTCAGCTGAGTTTTCAGACAGAATTTTCCTGATTTGATTTATAAGCTACCCATCCGTCCAAGACGACTGAAAAATCGTTGAAGTTATTGCTGTCAAACTTATAGTGCAAACTGAATCCGAACGTCACTATGGACTTTGATGTTTTTTTCAGGGGAATGAATTTCTAGTTGAAACTGAGAGCTCAAATGATTAGCTCTGTTCCGTATTTTAATTTTAAAAACATGGCCACCGATATTTCAAGGCTTACAATAAATAAAAATGACTGTAAAATTTTTTTGTTCGCACTTACCATGATTACTGCCACCTGCTAATCCACTTGCATCCAAAAATCGCTATCCACATTAAGCATGACATAATTCACTGAATTGTATTTTTCTCACAAACGGCACTTGCATCACACATTGTTTACACATCAATCGGATTTTTTTTTTTTTTGTTTACATTATTTGAACATTACAATCGACTTGCGCACCACATCACGTCCATTCAAAGGAACAATCAGTTTATTGTGCGTGCTCGTGTCGCAATCGAAACCGCACCACAAATTGCAATCAACAGACAACAACAGAGTGTAGCGTGAATATTAAAGCGTTGCGTTCGTGTCTCTTCCGTCAAAGAACGCGTCTGACAGTGAAATAGCGAAACGTTCTTGCACAAAACTCTCGCTGAGCGAAAAGAAAACAAATCAGCAGCTCTCCAAAGGTACCCACGCCGCGCAAACAGTCAGAGTAACAACAACAACAACTGAATAGAAACCAATAACTCCTCCACACTGAGCGAGCATCGACTACGGCGCGAACGAAGGCAAAGCCGGTGATCGCGTTCCCGGGTTTTCCGCAAACACCAACAGCAGGTTATGTACCGAATTGCATTCGCTATATGAGTCGTACTCCGCGCACAGATGGCATGATTTGCGTGCTTAGTGTGATCGGTGATACTCAACTCATCCATTCATGAATCCGTTGTCGCTTGGGAATTGGATTCAGATCCGGACTGAGTGACGGCGGGGGGACGGGTTGGCGAAGTGCAATTGACTTCATTTTGAGTGTTTCCATGGAATGGCAAAGTGATTATCGGCTTGCAAGATCGATTGTAATTAAGATCGCCGGTGTGCGGTGTGGTGGCACGATGCAAGTTGGCAGTTGGGGTGACACTAACAATGATGATGATGATGGTGGCAGTAACACTATAGGACGGAAATTGATTTTTAATCATTTCCGGTTGGCGGCTAGAACAAGTGGCGAGCTATTTATGTGTCAATGACAATGTGGTAAGAGTGGATATTACCTGTGTTTAGAATACGTGTTGTGTAATTGATTACGCCCCGTATGTCAATGTGGCATGAGGCAACTGACAGTTTGATTGGGGCAGGCGCCAGAACACTGCATTGAATGGTTTCTATTACCCTTTTATCGTGTGTCAGCTTAGGAACATATTACTTGCACTGAAACTTCGCTGCATCGGACGGGGTAATTGAATTTAAACTGCAAATTAGGCCACTAGAGGAATGTTCTTCACTAAGTAATGACAGCTACTCGTTTGCCTGGGGTCAGAGCATGAAAGAGCATTTCGTGACGGAATTTGTTTTTGTTTCACATGTAAAATCAACTAAATTCCGTGGACGGGTAGCTCATTCACGGAAGTGGCGATTCGACCCTTGTTTAGTGGTGAGTACCAGCGGTTAGCACCAGTCTTTGCTGGGTTATTCTTTAGGACCCGGAAAAGTGTTTCGGAAGTAGAAATTCATGGCGCTGGAATGTGTAATTTATTTTCTTCTTACACAACTGTTTCGAAAGCTTTTCTATTTATAGTTGAAACGGACTTGTTTACCAGCTCAGCTCAAATTTTGGCTTCATTGACCTGCTATACAGTTTGAAAAGTGTCAAGCCGCAAAGTCCGGTTGTTGTAGGCACGTTTGCCATTTGAATATGAAATTTGTGTAGAAAATCTCTATATCTAAATAGTAAATATATATAAAAATCAATTGCTGTGCGTTAGTCGCGTAAAGGCTCCAGAACGGCTCGACCGATTTGAAGGATTTTTGTGTTGTTTTGTTCGTCTTGAATCAGGGATTGTTTGGGAAAAAAGAAAAGTCTGTGGTGTTGTAGGCTTATACTTCGTTTTTCAGTCCAATTCAGTTTTTATATATCTACCTATTCCTATAATTCTTTCGGGGTGAAACTCGATGACGATATAACTCGATAACCACTGGGCCAATTTTCATGATTCTTCTTTGGTTTTGTTCTTATTGTTGTATTTTAGGTTTAGGTAGTCTTAAAAGGCAGGATACTTTTGGACCCTAGGTGGCGTTGTTGTCGATCTCCGAAACCACTCACCCGATTTCAACGAAATTTTGTAGATTTATATTCTTCATTTCCGCTTGAAGGATAGGATGCTTTTGGACCTGATAGGTGGTCCTGGTACCGATCTCCGAAACAGAGACTGACTTCCGTCTGTGCACTCATAATTCGGGAACGCATCGTTCGATTCTTAGGATTTTGGATTTAAATTCACATGGGATCAAGGAAGGACATATGGTACCTTTTGCCGTGAAAACAAAACTTTATGGGGATTAGCATTTTTGAATTCTTTGGATGTTCCGGGCTTACCTCTACATAATTTGGATTTGAAAGTTTTCTCAGTTATACATTTTTTTTTTATTTTGAGGGGAAAAACCAAAGGCAAACACTCTCATTCCGCAGATTCCGCTTATTCAGAACGATTTGCCATTCGTATTTAAGCGACTTAACATTCCCGTGCGTCTCGCTTTCACTGTGACAAATAATTTGTTGCAAGGATAATCGATGGATGTTTGTGCGTTTGTGGCATCAATCTTGAATTCCCATGTTTTTCACGGTCAATTTAGTGAAAAAGCGGAGGGTTGGCCGACACGTCAAAATCATTGCGGTTTGATTGAAACAAATCATCATTGCTATTTGTCATTTATTTTTATTGCATTTAATATAACTTTTGAATAAAGAATTTTAATTGACCGTATTATATAACTTAGCAAGTTACATTAACAAATTTGGGCGGAACGTAGTTTGCCGGGTCAGCTAGTTGGAAATAAAAATTACCAGCTGTAGCTAAAAATGACTAAAATAATTTAAGTCCGAAATATTTGTAAACACAGAACAATCAATTCATCACATTTATTTCAACATATTGCATAGGTTGCATAAAAATTAAAGTCAATTTTCTTTTTTCATTTCGTCAAAAAATGACCAAACGGAAAAAATGACAGGGTGACTAAGAGAAAAAATAATGACCAAATTTGGTCACAAATGACCAATGTGACAACTGTGGTCTGTGGATGTAGGGACTGATGAAAAAAGAGTGTCCTATCTAGTAGATTATATATCAGAGGACTCAGCTTATTCCTAAAACCACCTGTCAGACACTGAAATGTACTAGAATATTACAAAAAAAAAAAAAAAAAACAATATAATATTAAATGTAGATATGGAAGCAGCCATGGACTGCCGATAAACAGAATCAGTTGTGCAATTCGTACTTCAAATCTTTCTTATACTGAAACGTGTTTACCGTCATATAAACCACCCACCCAAATCTGTCAAGTGCAACTCAAAAGTTTACTACCTTGTCTCCCTCCCACTGCCTGCTACGTCAGAGATTCAAGTTTATTGTCAAATTTTCCCATAAACTACGTAATCGAATTTAAACAAATTATTAAAATACACAAAACTTATTTGTTTATCTAATTTATGATCAAACGATCGTCATAAATCGTATACCTCCGAAAAGACATTTGAGTAATAAAAATCGTTAACCACCATGTTTGGACGGACCGTAAATATTTCCTCTAATTTGGCTAAAAAACCAAAACATCTGGGCATTTGATTCCACTCGAACACATCTGCCATCCGATTAATGCTCGTATAGAGTATATCGACATGGATAGGCTAAATATCTTTCAAAAGCTCCATATACCAGTTATGGAAGAAGATTTTTTTTTTCTCTATAAGAATTTTGGTTCGCAATTCACTTTTGTTCTTGGTTGCCGAATTAGGGTGAACACTTTTATACCCACGACCACGAGACATCTGTGATGCCAAAGACAAAGTGGCGACGACCACATCGACAACGACATTCGGAGATGATGACTTGTGGTACTTGTAGAGCACCCACACTGGAAATTAATTCCAAATATGAATCGACAGCCGAAATAAAAGCATCATCTGACAGTTTCAATCTTGGGTTCGATCTGCGGGCAGATAGCAGACGGTGCACAAGATTTATTGAAGATGGCCTCCACAAATTTTGTAAGCAAATTCGTTGTTTGCTCGCAAATATGGAGTGCAATGTGCAGAGATTATATACAACAGGAATGTCTTTATTTCGTGTCAAATTGTCGACGTTTTTAAGATCTTTATTCGTGAATGGGAAGGCATAATGGTATGGTCGATGTGCTTGACAGGTGACGAGCTGTACAGTGCAGTTTTATATGCACAAGCACAAGTGAGAAGCGATTGTTTGACATTTACATTCATGTGTTTTATTTAAACTAAAGTGTTGTCACTTATCAAACACAGCCTTTGTTAAAAGCTCTTGTAATCGCACTTGTAAAAAGAGTCCCTAATCGCTTCAAAGCTGTCCTGCAATCGGTACGAATTAACTACCCCCATATTGCAATTGCTTTCAAAATGCTTCACGATAACCATTTGAACAGATAAATAACTAAAATAATCCTACGAGCTACGCCCGAAGCTACTCGGGTCTATCACAGAATCCGTCGTATTCGGAATTTTGCTACGAACCCCGAAAGAACTATCACAGAATCCGTCGTAGGGTACATTTTTTGCTTTCGAAATTCGTAGAACGAGGTTTATTCAGTGATACCACTTTCTACGAATTTCAAAATTCGCCTACGACGGATTCTGTTACAGTTCTTTCGGGGTTCGTAGCGAAATTCCGAATACGACGGATTTTGTGATAGACCCGACTAACTGGGCACATTCAAGATCTAGTTATCTTAAGTCGACTAGATTGGTCGGGAACGTCACTTTTCCTAAGTCAGCTACATGCGAACTGTCAACTCAGTACTCAGTCACGAATTTCTTGACTACATTCGTCGGCTATCCCTCCATAAACGTCAACAAGAGGAACATCCAATTTCAGCCATTTAAAAGCCGAAATATATCTAGTAAGACAGCTGTCAGATTTATTAAACTAGATACCTACTTAAACGTACCACTGTCTTTTCAAATTTGAATTTGACAACAAACAATTTTCATTTGAACCGAAGTGAGCGCATGACTATGGGCAATTGCAGGGACATTTAATTACAAAGAAAAAATAAATTTCCCCCCTGGTTCAAATACTAACTAGCAGTAGGCTTATGTACAAGATGATTGGTGACTTTTATCTAGTGCTGCCAAGTTTCTGTGTTAAAATTATGCTCCATTGAAGTTTGTTTCGGAACCATAGCCGTGTTTTCAACCATTATTACTACAGAAACTTAAAGCCCGATTCACCAGGGACTCAACCATTTTCCTGGTGAACACGAAAATTCTGAGTTTTTTTCAACTCGATCGCAAATTGCTGAGTGTTTTTGGGAAATCCAAAAATCTAAACCACTCAACTTCAAGGAAATTGTATAAAATACATAAATTACACTTGTTTGAGTGCTTTTCGAGTGGATTCTGACTTCAAATCGAGAAGCGAAATTCTCTTCTCAGAATCACCAGAAGAGTATTTTTTGTGAAATTGGAACGGTTTCATAAGTGATTTTTATTACGATTCCGGACTCTCCCGGACGCTTCTTTTTCCCAATGGAAAACGACATTAGTTCAATATTGATTGTCATGAATATTTATAATTTACCTACTCAAAACAGTTAAACTTATTTTTCCATATTTTATCAACCAACAGTTTATGCCACCTTCAACAGCTTCCATAACCTGTTGAAACTTCTATAACTCGTTGCGAGAATGAACTGGTACTTTTTGTTACAATTCGTTTTTTTGAAATAGCAACTGAGTTGTTTTATAATAGATGGCGCTTTTTAAGTTTAAGATTCAGGAAATAAATTGACCAATAAGTCAGGAATAATTTCCGGATAAATTGTGATGTTAGGGGCCTCTGGAAGACAAAACAGACTTCGCATCAGACTTATGTAACATCTTTTAAAATAATTTTTAACTCGTGCTTAAAATTGAGTTCTGAATCTCGATCTATATTTAGTTATGCCTGAGCACTGGGTTTGTTTAGTTATTTAGGTACAGCCAGTGTTGCCATGAAAATATTTTTACAAATCTGCAATTATGACAAGAAAAAATCTGCAATACAGATTTCTATAGAAAAATCTTCCTTCAGAATTTTTTTTTTATTTATGTAAAAATAACAAAAACACAAAAAAACTGAATACGAAAATGACAGCATTCAGCGAAATCAAATGTGCAACAAATGTTAAAATTTGTTAAAAAGAACAAAATATATTATTACGGATGCAGACAAAATTTGAAGCGCAGATTTCTGGTTCTTAAAAGTCTGCAGCAAGGTTGAAAATCTGCAAAATACTGACAAATCTGCACCTATGGCAACGCTGTTTACAGCGTCATTTAGGAATGGATTGCAGGCGGCTTCGCGAAATAAGAAACCTGGAAATAAGGTCCTAAAAGTAAAAATGCAATAAGGGCCCAAAATTGGAGTACATTTTCATAATGAAAATTAGTCGCCATTTTAAAATGGAAACTGTACCCGTTTCACACCTCACCGAAAATCTTGGTTTCGTCAAAAACTCGTCTGCATTCACACCGAACACCAAACTATAGTTTTCGTTTGATGTTTCATGTTTCATGTTTGCTGTAAGACACTTCAAGTCGTGAAAAATCTGTGTAAACTATTTTAGTCACAAGTTCGTTCGCATTAATTAGCACATAAAATTAATTCAGAACATTTAAGAATAATATTCCATAAATTAAGTGAGAAAATTATTTTAAGTTGTCAGTTAGCTGTTCTGCTGAATTTGCAAAAGGTGTGTTTGTTTCAACAATCTGGAAGTCGTTTATGTGGTGTTTTCGTGGAAATCGACTAGACAACTCGTTTTGAAAACTACAATATGAATGAGAAAACTTCCGTGTTCGATGAAGTTTTCGAGTGTTTTCGCGAAAACTTAGTTTTCGGCTCGGTGTGAATTATTATACCCGGCTGGACACATCAGACTTCAGGGTTATGTGTTTCGCGCGTATCCTATGTACGTTCCTACGTGACGCCCTGTAGATCAAACGGTTTAACCGATTTTGAAGAGTGAGGTGTCATTGAATTGCTATTCTTTTCCGGAGTGTCACGATTAAATATAAAAATATAAATTAAAAAAAAAAAAAAAACACCATTGTGACACAAATGTCAGCGAGATCTTTTTTACAGTCAGTCGGTTTTTTTGTTTTTTTTTTTTTTAATTAACTTGAGTTCTTATTGAATGGTTTTCAACGCTTGAATGTTTTTTTAGTTATTCTATTGCTACATTAATGTGAAATGTAAGCCGATTTGTTCAGCTATTCTGTCACTCGCTGATGATTTTAACGTGAGGCTTTTAAAAATCTCGATTTTTTTATTACTCGCTTACATTAACTTAAAACATCATCCTCACGTTGAAAAATAGCAGCGCTGAAAATTTTTTATTCTGTTACACAATTTTTGTTAGCTGTGTTATTTCCTAAAAAAATAGGAAAATAGGGCCCCAAAAATAATGTTGGGGTCTTAATTCATAGACAAGAACCCTTGCAAATAATATATAAAGAAAATGTATGTTCTTACAATCATGAACACCGATTCGCCGCACCCATAAGAACCAAGGTATGAATTTACCCGCAATAGATAAGGCAACCAATGTAACTCGTATATTATTCCCACGCGTATCACCATAATCTGTATTTCGAGGCATCCATTCATATTGAAGTTCTGCCAAACCTAGTTCCTTGCAACTCGAATTCAATAAATGACCCAGAAAGCACATCATATCGAGATTGCAGCACAGTTCCGCACAGATACTCTTTGGCAACCTTTGAGATTCATTTATATTCCAGTTAAGAACAAAATTATTACTTATCATTTGCCTCCCGGAAATGATTCCACAAAATCATCCTTCACAACGTCGCCCCGATCCAGGCGAGGATTTAAACTTTTCCTATACCTTACCGAACGAATCAGACATAAGGCACAGGTAAGTTCCATCACATTGTCCTGGAGAGTGCGGGAAGGGGCGAAAGTTCTTCGGGAAACTATTCCGTGAATTGTAGAACAATATTCAAAAAGCATTTCCATCCCCTTCACCCACACAGCCATCCCCTTCCAAATGAATAACAAAGTATATCGCACGAAAGTTAAACGGTTTTATCTCCCTGCGAATGGATCCTCTCAAGAGTATACTCCTGGCGTTTGTGCGATACTACTGTGCTCCGTCAAAGTTTTCGGCTGTCAGTGTTCAATTGAAAGTGTGTTCCACACAGTGGTATCCTGGTGGGTATAGCTGGGCCGACGATGGAGTAACTTCTTGTTCTCCCTCTGTATAGATGTATCTTCTTGTGTGTATGCCCCGAAGAAAGGTGAAACTGATAATAACTTGCGAAGATGGGTGGCGAAGCAGACCGATTTTCATACACCCTGACCCGGGACTGATTTTGTAATCAACAAATTCGACAATTGACAGTTGACAAAGGTATATACCTAACGCTCGACGCTGGACGATTTATTGGTGTTGGTGCGGAGAGGAATTTAAAGTTTTTTTTCTTCTCCGTTGACAAAATGGAAGGTTTGACACAATGTTTGTGTGTGGGTTTTAAATTAATTCGAAAAGTTTTCGCCTAGTCCTTTGGCATATACTGATATCCACAGCGAAAGCGTTTTATGACAGAACACTAAGACCGTCGAGAGTTCGAAAGCTGCAAAGTCATTGGCTTCCCCGGATGAAACGGGAGTAGAGTCATCAATCATCGAGTCGGGTTCGGGTTTATTGTACGCTCATAGTAAAATAGTTTTGACTTCTTGAAGTTTTTTCTTTGTTTTCTTTCTTTTTTATGGCTTTCAAATTCACCCGCGTTGAGATATGGAAATGGAAGGTGAAGGTGTATTCAAAGTTTACGCAAGGTATACGGTAGGTACATTGTCAGCGCCAGTGATGGGTTGAATGGATTGAGTGGAGAGTGGAGAATGATTGTGAGTTTTAAAGCGGTCTTTGGTATTAAAATGTGTGGGGAATTGAATTTGTGTTTTATTAGAGTCATCACTGAGATGAATTTGTGTAGTCGTTAAAGGAGTGCTGTTGAGCGATCAAGTTTATTGTAGTTGTGGCAACTTTTTAGAGGTTAGGTGGTGCATCTGGAATTTTAATGAGCACTATTATGAGAAGGGTTATAGAACACTGTTCTGGAACTGGAGTATAAATGAGTCTCATCGGTTGCCAAAGGGTGTCTATGAAACTCTGTTGCAATACTGATATCATGTGATTGCTTAGGGGCATTTGTTGCATTCAAGGTGGAAGGTGGAGGTTGGCTGAACTTTGATATATGTGGTTTGCTATACTAAATGGAAATGTGTGCGCTGTGCAATGGTCCTGCTCATTCTAGTGTGACAGTACCTCTTATTTTACACGAAGACTGTCGAATTTGATAACAAATTCTTGGATAGATTTTGTATCCTCTTTGTACCAGCTTTACGAGTTTTAGACCATTTCAGGACGATCATCAGGAAGCTCTTCGTCCTTGGCAAGCCTTATATATATATTCGCTTTTTTAACCCTTCCCGAAATCCCCTCGATTATGAATGGCGATTCGATCTTGATCTGATCCGCTTCAACCAGCGTGACTTGTTGCGAATTACCCTGAATGTATGCAATGATTTGTGATAAAGTTGTATTAACTGGTATATTTTGTTGTGTACTTCAACTTTTGGCAAGTGCTTTTCATTGTCAGAGCATTGAAACAGAAAAATATGCCAATATTTACATTTTCTGTAGCGCTAAAAATGAGTTGCTTCCAACTCCAAGGCCACTTCAACTTGGGCCCTTGGAAGGGATATATCAAGTGTGAATTGCTAGGTAGAGTGTATCTGTGCAAGTGAGTAAAATTGTTGTTGAAACAGGCCTAGTGTCGTACTCGACGTTCCTAAAGGTACAGCCACCGCGATTTGGAAATCTAGATCCGCATTTATTATACATCTGCGTTGAGGCTTCTGTTCCGTTATCGAAGGTTAGGTGCCTGACGAATCGGTCTCACATCTCCAGTCAGTTTCTACCTTCACAAACCTTATTTTTACGATCCGAGATTCTACCTTATCAAAATGTGTTTCAAGCTTTTTTGGATTGCGGTCAATTGCCGGAAGTCATGCACGGCATCATTTTATGCGGCGACAACGAGACTGTTCGAGACTGTGTTCTTTTAGAGCATTGTTGTGTCCTTCTAAAAAAATGCCACTGGTTTTCATTTAATTCATCAAATCAGCGATGAGTTAAATAAAAATCTGTTTCTTGATTTGTTTTTAAATCAAAGCAGTTACCTACCGTAAAGTTGGAGCTTGATTTTGGCATCCTTTTAGCTAGTAAGGTAAGCCAGGGATGGAGACCACCGATGTAACACCAACGGTTAACCCCAAAAAAGAGCATCACAATGGGTCCACGAGTGTGGTATTGCAGGGCTCACTCTGCTCTACCTACCCTCCCTCTTATGTTTAGCTCTACTCTAACTTTCCCTGAATAAATAGAGATCACAGTAGTGAAAACCGCATCCAAAGTTACTTCACGAGATAAACCCGGACATAGAGGCGAGCATTCTTCTATTCGTCTAGAAAATTCGTCTGCGTTTCATTTATTTCATTAAATCAGCAATGGGTTATCTAAAATCCTTTTGATTTTTAATCAAATAGGCCAGAGTAAAGTTGGAGCTTGATTTTGGCTTCTTTTTTGCCAAAAAGACGTCTTATGCTTATCTCTAAGCCATCCCTGATCTCAGCAGTGAAAATCGCATTCAAATCCGTTAGTCGCTTCTATAGATTAGCGTCGACATACAGGCGGAGGAATTTTTTGGACTTTCCTATGCGGTATAAATTGAAGGTAATACTCGTGTGTGTGTTACCATAAAACTCAAAAACAAGTCGACGGATTTCGCTGAAAATTTACCAGTTTATTCCTACAAGTGCCGGTAGTGTTTAGAAATGTATTTGATTAAAACACGACAGATGGCGCTGATTCCATGTCGCTTTATGTTTGTCGTAAATTACCTTCTCAAAAAGCCGGTAGTGTTTAGAAATTTATTTGAATAAAACATGACAGATGGCGCTGATTCCATGTCGCTTTATGTTTCTCCGTAAATTGCCTTCTCAAAAGTCCGCCAACACATCAGCCTTACCTAATCTAAGGCCTCAGTTATAGCCATATTTAAAATGCAACCGAAAAAGTTGGAACAGTATGAGAATGAGTTTTTTTTATGTTAAGGCGGTCATAGCAAAAAATTTGTCAGAAAACATTTTTTCCTACGAAAAACAGTTGCAAAAAACCAACCTACCACTGATTGGATTCCATCAGAAAAAAATTCCTGACAGATGAAACAGTAAAGAAATGAAATATTTCAGTGAAATGATTTTTTTTTGTGGAATTCACTGGAAAGTTGATTGGAAAAAGTTTTTGAATTATTTTTCTAGGAAGTTTAAAGATCATTTGCTTATTTTTTCTTGATAACCTAGGTAACTTTAAAATAATTCATGAGCAACATTTTAAGACCAAAATTAAGTTCAACCATTAAGTGGTCAAAAAAGCAAAAGAAATTGTTTACAGTTTCGTTTTACGTGTGGCTATAAAACCCCCGATACCCAAAACACTGAACAACAAAACATGACCCTACGACCTATGATTTTAAACAGCCCCCATCAATTTTTTTCAACTCCCATTACCGTTTCAACACTCGCTACAAGTCTCCATTCCATCCTAGAGCCAACCACACATCGTTTCACCTGCAAATCAAATCAATTATCACTGACAAGTTGCCATCATAAATCGTTCGCCTCAATCGTTGCCCGAATAAAACCACCACAGTCGTCATTACAATTATCGATTACGCGCGCACAAATTGTGGCATCGACCAGCATCCTAAAAGTGTTTATTTTGTAACCACGTTCGAATGATTGTTTAGCTGAAGGTTAATTGTTGTGGCCCGCACGACACGTGTATGTGGTTTATTTACGAATATAATTCACCCCATCCGCCAGCGATGGCAAAATATTATTTCACCACCGATACCGCATACAAAAATTTGTGAGGCAATTCGAAATTTGTTTACTTTTCAATGAAATTAATTTATTTCTAATAAAAGTAGAAAAACAACAACAAACTATATAACACGCGTCCACCGCATCGCACATCGCTCTGTGAAGCGGGTGGGTGCTGCAACGAGTTGAGCTGATACATTTGCTCTGCCGTGTGGCACGTTATTCATGTCAAAACAGACCGCAATTATGCGCTTGAACCCCTGAAGGACGTCACCCCCCTCCCCCAACCAGTTAAAGCGGTCAAAATACAAAATATTTCGTAAATCTATCCTGCTTTCGTCAATAGCCGTCACGTCACTGTAGCTGTTGTTATTGTTGTTGCTGTTGATGTTGTTGATAGAAAAAAAATAGCGATAAATTAATTTTTCACCTCAGCAGCGACAGGAATAATTTCTCTGGCTTTATGTACTTTAGGGATGAAATAACAACGGCGAAAAAAGTGGGTGCCATTCAAAAATGGGAGTAAAAATACGGTCGCCATCGGCTCCCGGCTATAAAAATGATAAAAATACCAGCAAAAAAGCGCGCTAAGCCAGAGAGCCCTTCGTATATGCTGCAGCTGTTGTCCTGTATCCTTTTTTTCTTTTTTCGTTTGTTCTTATTACCAGAGAGACGAACGTGCATATACGGTATACGAAATGTAAGCAACAACGTGTGCGATGTGCTGTTATAGTGTGTCCTTGTGGGGGTTCGCTAAGTGTGTCAACTTGGCACTAATTCCTAGGGAGCGCATGAATGAAAATGAACGTGGGAAGGATCCTATTCGAATGGAGGCTACATCCGGTGCGGTTGGTGTTGCTTTTTCTCGCCGTGGCAAAAGAAATTGCCGCAAAGAAAGTGTTTAAACTCGACATCATCGTGAAGACTGAAAAGTAAGTAACGTCAATTCCATATCATCCGGTGTTGTCCTCGTTGTGGTGGATGGTGGATGCCATCAAAATGCGCCGGCAAAGCTGAAAGAAAAGTCCCTGCGGGCAGGCACGCAGAGCACAGAGGTATAGAGGGAGAAGAGCGCGTTCAGTGATGGGAAAGGAATTTTTAATCAACACTTTTGCTTGCGGCGGCTTTAGTTTTACACTTGAACAATAAAGCGGACGGCGACGCACCAGCGATGTGGGTTTTTGTATTTGTTTTGTTAATGTTCAAGGATGCCCTGTCGGTGGGAGACGGCAGAATGGGCACACAAAATTGTCTTAGAATGGCTGGAGCTTGTTTTGAATGATTTTGACCGTTCGGACTAGTGCAGAGAACATGTAATATGCATCTGTCTAGTATACTGCCTACATGGTACGTAATACATTCATTCGGCTGTGTCCTGTGTGTCAGAAGTTTATGGGTATGTTGGGACCAAGCAGCATTATTGTAAGTAAAACGAGTTCGTTTATACGTGGCAATAAATTCGAAAGAGAAATATAAGGCTTGAAATGGTTTCCCAAAACTCCCTCCAGGTGTTCGCATTTTGTTCTTCCGCGTGCCTTTTGGCGAATCGCAGGGGACTCCTCCATAAATATTCGTCGCGACGTTAATATTTGGCAAGTCTATATTATGATTTGCCAGATAAATTGGCCGGCGAACAAAATCATCCTCGAGGGAACAGAATGCGAATCGCCGGGGATGGAGGATGTTTACTTTTGCCATCCCTGCCAAACTTTGTCAGTGGAGATGAAGCTCGCTGCTTTTATAAAAAATAAAAAGAAAATACATACTTGGGGGCTCAACCGACTGGTTTACTTAAGCTCATCTAATGACTCTGGCAATAGATACGAACATACAATCCACAAATACTGATGATGATAATACTTCACTCGACGCAGCTCCAACGATTTGATAAGACCACTTGGGTGTACTCGTAAATCTACCCCCGAAGATCATACATCTTGTCTGATGCGAAAATTACCTCAAAATAAAATTCCAAGAATTAGAAGAAAAATGTCTCAATTTGAAATTCCACTCCAGCAGAGCAGCGGTGCGCGCTGCAGGCGGATCTTTGGCCTTCTCCCACTTCCGTGTACATTAATCTAACTCCTTACAGACGGTACAAGGATCAATCTAAGTCCCCATCGGCTAAAAGCCAAACGGAGCACACAACCTCACGGGAATCGATTTCTGAAAATCCATACAAATTACGTCAAATTCAAATTCGGTACAAATTTCCTCGAATGAGGACGAAAGACACCCCCTTCCGTCTACGCATTCGACGAGAAAGGAAACATGGTATGAGAAACGATTGCAATTTATCACATGTTCCATGGATATGTATTAATATGTGTGTGTGTGTGTGTGTGAATTAGTAGCTGGAAGCGATTTTCACTGCTCGAATGTCAAATTATTTGACAAATACAATACTCTCGTTGGAGCCGATCCGTTAATTGAACGCATTCATATCACAGGCCTGTGCGACAGGAGTTTTATCAATTTTAAATGGTTCAGGGAATTCCTTTTGTCATCTCTCCTGTCGCTAGAGGTGGCTGAATTTAATATGGATTTTGTTTTTGTGTAATCTCTTCCCACTGGTTGGTGTTTCCTTTCGTGCCAGGAGGCGGGATCGCCCCCAACGAACGCAATGCGTGGGTGCGTACTGTTGGGTATCTTGTTTGGAATGATAAAAGCAATACCACACGCAGTCGGATAATGATGAGACACTAAGTAAACAGTGCGAGTGCTTCTCGTATCGTCACAATGAACATATTATACCGCTAGCGACAGGGTAACAAAGCCATCACACCGTGTACACGGCGAATTAACGTTCATGCGGCTGATATGTTCGCGTGAGTTCCGTTTCATTGTGCTTGGGCCGGGGGTCGGCGGACTATATTCACAGAACCCTTTGTCGTTGATGACATCATAACAAACTGCTTGTCGTTGGTATTTACATTTATATTTACATTCTCATATGGGCCTAAATCGTAACCGGGGTGTAATTATAATTTTGTTTCCTGTTTTAATTTTTTGTTTAGCCCACCTCAGAGGTAGCTACTGTAAACCAGTTTTAGCAACTCCCCCAAAAAGGACATTCGTCCTTGATACATAATCCCTTTTATAGATAAGGGTGTTCTTAGTTTGGTAAAAAAAACTCAATGGCAACATCTTTCACATAAAAGTGTCTATTGTGACCTAAAGAAATATTTAACAAGGACTATTTAAGGCCCATTGATTCTCATTTAGGAAGAGGCACTACGCGATAATAAGAATCATATTTAGTGATCAGGCGATTTTACGAACTCACAATGGCGAAATTTTGCGTAACAAAATAACACATTGTGACCTACAATAAATTTAGTCTGTTAACAATCATTATTATTTGTTAGGCCCACTGATATTCAAAACTATAAGCCTTACCAATAAAAAAAAAGAAGTCAGTTTTGACTTTTAACAGTGTCAAATTCAAGAAGTTCACAATAGCGTTTTCTCGTATGCCAATTTCACAGTTGTGAGCTTCCAGAAATATAAAGTTGGAACTAGAAATTCTTAGTAATTAGTTTCTGTATTCGAGCTCTTTTGAGGGCGTGTTTCGAGACAGCTTTTAAGACAGAGGGATCTCCACACTCCACTAATAAAAAGTGTAAAAAGTAATGGACTAAGTGTGCAACCCTGTGGAACACCAGACACCATTGATCCATCGTAAACCTCTGCGCTAGTTACTGTCTAAAAATGAAAAATGAACTTCGTTCTATAATAAATTCACCGATGGCCTTTATTTTTATAGATTTTATTATGACTTTTTAAAACACGAACACGTTGGTTCTTAACAAAAAATGTGTTCTTATATATCTATCCTGTCAACGACGAACACTCGCATGGTATCTATCTAGCCCTTTCCAATTTCCTACAAATCCATTTCTCATGGCATTACTTTTCGTGATACCAAACCACCTTCTACTACAATCTACTACAGTTCCAAAGTCCTGCTACACTTCAAGCAGGATTTAGTATATTTCGCAAATCTAGTACTATTTGCCTAACCTGCGATTTTCCTATCACGTCTTTCCTGCCCTTTTTATCATTTGAATTGAATTGAATTGAATTGTTCTTTCGTTTTTTCAACCAGCAAGCAACACAAACCAAGAAACAAATTAAAGAATTATAAATTGCAATTCGAGTACCTATTTTATTGAAAGTTTTTCTTCTGCATACGGCAAAGGTTTCTTATAGCCATCTGGCTATTAAAGTCCCTTGATCAACAATGAGTTTAAGTTGACCGAAATTTATTGCGCATTGCAAATGATTATGGCTCGCTTTTTAAGAGTGTCAAACGCAAATCTAAAACCAAAAAAAAAGTATAAAGAATTTTATTGACTTGTACTTAACAGAACAAATGATCAACTTGATCTCAGAGATAGTACTAAAACCTCCGCTCCTACCTGTTACCTCCATTCGTCCTTTATTCAAGAACAAAATTGCGTTTTCTTTCCCTCTAACTTCCCCACTTAAATCTTAAAGCAGCAAACATTTCGATTTTATTACAATCCCGCTCGTAAGCAATCTAGCACAATCCGCTCGTATAATAAGCTTTACCGAAATAAAAATGCAATAACAACCCGCCCGAACTACTACGTGGAACGTTAAATAAACTTTTGTAATAAAAAACTCACCTCTCACAGCAATGGGTAAAAAAAAAAAACTTCACCTCCGATTGACAAGTGCAATAAAATTCTCCTTCGCCCAGAACAGACGTCAATGAGTCCTTGAAAGTTTTTTAATATCCGCCGACAAAAAAAGAACGTGGAAAAGTAAAAACATCTAGCCACTTGTATAGTAGCGAGTCCCGAAAAAAGAAAAACCGACGAAAATTACCCGCCAGCCCTTGTTTCGGCACGTAACGCCATCTAGAGTAATTATTGATTCTCCGTGTCACGAACCATTATTAGGATGCTTAAAAACGCCCTGTGCCATTGCCCCATCGCGCTGAAGAATCCTCCGCCACCCCAACAGCATCCAGTAAGTTGCAATTCCAATTCACACTTTAATGAAAAAAGTTTCAACAGTTTTCAACGCGAAAGGATTCGTTTTGCCATTTCCACTTGAAGTGGAAATTATTTTCTGCTTTGCCTTCGCATCCTGTTTGGATTTAACTGCTGCTGATGTTTTGAGCCGAGCCTACTGGCCCCAATAAGAATTATAGTACTTAAACATCCTTCGAGAGGTTCCACACAAACAGAGACCGGAGTTCGTTAGCCTGGTCGTTATATTGCAGCACAATGCCGGTGCAATGTAATTTTCCAACTCATTAGGAAAATATTTTCATTTTTCTTTCTGCGGTGGAGAGTCCTCCAGATCGTTATACCAAGTGGGTATATCCCGTAGCCTAAGTCTGGACTATGGGTGTGCACTTGCACTGCATAATGTATTAAGCGCCAATGAATAGGCAAATGAGCATAAGGAATTGCTTTTTAGTTACAACGAACTGCCGTTCCCGGCGTCCTCCTTGCCGGTGGTAATTATGTTCCAAAGTGTTTCCGGATGAACTTTAGGGACTTTGATTTGGATTTTATTTCTGCCAAGACTCCCTTCCGGGTGCGCGTTCAATAAGCTTTTCAATCGTCATCTGGTTCGAGTGTTGTGTGCGTGCGGTGTGGAAAGTTTTTTATCCTTTGGACAAACTATGCTTTTTCGGTGAAGAGTGATAGGAATAAAAAAAAAAAAAGAAACGCAAACATCGACTAATATTGGTTGCGAGAGTGGGTTGAGTGAACCAGGATCAAGACGAAGTGATTTTGCTTAATTGGCTGTTAATTAACCGCGGGAATTTAATTTGCCATGAAAGCCAGTAAGTAGTAGTATACCAGCACTACTGGCGGTGGTATGGCGCGTAGTAATTAATTTCCGTTGTGAATTTCGCTACACAAGGAGTATAGGGTGAATGTTCAGTTTCCGTTGAAGCGGTAATTAGTGGCAGATGATGGTAAGAAAGGAGAAGAAGAACAAAAATCTGAAAACCTTTTTAAGGACTTTAAGATTTTCGAAAGGATTTTCCACTTGGTTGGACAAATTGGTGATTGTTGAGCTAATTAGCCGCTCTGAAGAGAGTTTTGCGGAAAGTAAAATCGTAACATTTAGCAAAGCGCACCGACAGTAGAGATGTTCCAAACCGTTTCATTCGTCAAATGGGAAGCAAATTCTGACAGAAAGTTTTAAACACTGTGACAGCCGCAAAAGTAGCAATTCTGGCAGGGTTATTAAAAAATATGCAATGTTCTGCGAATTGACCGCCATTTGTTACTGTAGAAATACCAAAAGGCGTTACAAAGATTTACGCCATTAAAAAATGTCCACATCTTGTACATTTCTCGAACTAACATCAAATTTTGACAGCCGCAAACCAAGCAATTCTGACAGCGTTATTGAAAAATATGCGACGTTTCGCGAATCGACTGCTATTTGTGACTGCAGGACTATCCAAAGTCGTTAAAAATAGTTATGCCATTAAAAAATGTCAACATCTTGTACATTTCTCGAACGAACATCAAAATTTGACAGCTGCAAACGCAGCAATTCTGACAGGGTTATTGAAAAATATGTGACGTTTCGCGAATTGAACGCTATTTGTGATTGAAGGACTATCAAAAGCCGTTACAGCTAATCATGCCATTGAAAAATGTCAACATCTTGTACATTTCTCGAACTAACATCAAATTTTGACAGCCGCAAACGCAGCAATTCTGACAGCGTTATTGAAAAATATGCGACGTTTCGCGAATTGACTGCCATTTGTGACTGCAGGACTATCCAAAGCCGTTACAGCTAATCATGCCATTAAAAAAGGAACACTGCACGAACTAACATCAAATTTTGACAGCCGCAATATCAAAAGCAGCAATTCTGACAGCGTAATTAAAAAATATGCGACGTTTCTCGAATTGACTGCCATTTGTGACTGCAGGACTATCCAAAGCCATTACAGCTAATCATGCCATTAAAAAAGGAACACTGCACGAACTAACATCAAATTTTGACAGCCGCAATATCAAACGCAGCAATTCTGACAGCGTTATTGAAAAATATGCGGCGTTTCGCGAATTGACCGCCATTTGTGATTGGAGGACTTTCAAAAGCCATTACAGCTAATCATGCCATTGAAAAATGTCAACGTCTTGTACATTTCTCGAACGAATATCAAATTTTGACAGCTGCAAACATAGCAATTCTGACAACGTTATTGAAAAATATGCGGCGTTTCGCGAATTAACTGCCATTTGTGACTGCAGGACTATCCAAAGCCGTTACAGCTAATCATGCCATTAAAAAAAGAACACTGCACGAACTTACATCAAATTTTGACAGCCGCAATATCAAACACAGCAATTCTGACAGCTTTATTGAAAAATATGCGACGTTTCGCGAATCGACTGCTATTTGTGACTGCAGGACTATCCAAAGTCGTTAAAAATAGTTATGCCATTAAAAAATGTCAACATCTTGTACATTTCTCGAACGAACATCAAAATTTGACAGCTGCAAACGCAGCAATTCTGACAGGGTTATTGAAAAATATGTGACGTTTCGCGAATTGAACGCTATTTGTGATTGAAGGACTATCAAAAGCCGTTACAGCTAATCATGCCATTGAAAAATGTCAACATCTTGTACATTTCTCGAACTAACATCAAATTTTGACAGCCGCAAACGCAGCAATTCTGACAGCGTTATTGAAAAATATGCGGCGTTTCGCGAATTAACTGCCATTTGTGACTGCAGGACTATCCAAAGCCGTTACAGCTAATCATGCCATTAAAAAAAGAACACTGCACGAACTTACATCAAATTTTGACAGCCGCAATATCAAACACAGCAATTCTGACAGCTTTATTGAAAAATATGCGACGTTTCGCGAATTGACTGCCATTTATGTGATTGTAGGACTATCAAAAGCCGTTACAGCTAATTATGCCATTGAAAATGTCAACACCTTGTACGATTCATGAACTAACATCAAGTTTTGACAGCCGCAATGTCAAATGCTGAAACATAACTCAAAATTTGTCCCCGTTCTCGTATTTTTGCATAGCAAAACTCGGCCTATTAGCTTTGGCAGAGTGAGAACTGATTTTCGAATAAACTAGGGGAGCGGGCAATCATTTTGTAAAATGCTGATTTGCTCCATTTGACAGATTAAGAATAAGCAGATGAACGAAATTATATTGGTTACAATTTCGTAATATTTTCCCCTCTCGAGTTTCTCTTTTATAAAATTTTGAGAGAGGTAGCATAAGTTTTTGGAAATTCGTGAATTTGATCGCATATTTGATTCGATCTGACAGCTGGAATGTGAAAAGCCATTGGAACAGTGGAAATTTCAAATGCTGGGACATATCTCAAACCAATAACGACATTAATCTTATATATAATTTGTTAATCTCTGAAATACGACTGTAGAACTGTCAGAAACTGAAACCTAAAATCACAACTATTTGTGACATTTGACAGGCAATTTTGACAGTGCAAATGGGAGTAGCAGTGACAGTCAAATATAAGAGTAAAATGCTTCTTTTTCTGCCTTTGAATTCCAATAATTTAGGCGTCAAATGTACGAGAACTTTTATGCAATTTGACAGAACGAAGTGTCACTAATAACGTCATAATTTGACCGCTTGAAATTCACTCTAATCTTACCTAAAGTTAACCTTCTCACTTTTAAGTAGATGTCCTAAGAAATTTTCAGTGCGTAACTTCGGTCGATTATGTTGCCGACTGCCCTGATGCCTGTGTCCAGTCCAAGGACATTCTCTTCAATTTTTATTCACTTTCTGTCCGAATTAAAATTCCATCCTCTTTGTGGCAAATATATTTCCAACGACACACTTGGGAGAATGCTATCTTGGTTGAAAGCCCTGCGTCCGCCTTTCATGGTGAATTATTGCCCCCCATCCGCGCGTGGAGCGATGTTAATCACCAACAACCGACAACACATCCGGGGAGGTGATCTATGGTCAGGCCAACAATTTGCTAATCATCTGTAAATCTTGATTGAAATTTCATCCAAGCCGTGTCGCCCCCCTGTTGATAGCGACTCCGTCCCAAATCGGTAATTACACAGGATTTGTATGCATAAATTTACTATCACTCATCTCACTATCGGTCGTTGATCGATCCCGACACACACACACAAATGTAGATGGCACAAGCACATCCGTTTCTGTTCGCCTATAATTCAATTACACACCATAAGAGCGTATTCGTGGAACCGATTAATATGGCTAATAGCAATAAATTTGTCTATCAATACCATAAATTGAATTAAATGGTTTACATCGGGATAACACCACAGGGTAAGGTTGCAGAGAGAGAGAGAGAGATACACAGAAAACTACGCGCGTCATCTCTGCATTGCATGGGCATTCTGTTGGTGGTCCCCTGTACGATTTATTTCATAACATCGGTTGCGTCCGTCCGGATGTGAACTGTAAACATACTCACCCTCTCATCGTCCCTATAGGACAAGGACTCCGACTCAGTTGAAGTATGGACCGTGCAGCTGGCATATTTTTCTCTTCAGTTCAGTCAGCGAATATGCCCTTTGACGGGGTGGACTCAATTGAATTGGGGTTGCGGGCGGTTTATGTAAGCCCCCCTTCCCTTTTCCATATGCAAGGCTTGTCATAAAGTGCATTTCGTCTTTAAAACGTTGAGCGCCGCCGATTTCGATTCACTTTTCGACGGAAGGAAGAGTTCGTACCGTGCACCCTGTTGGGCTTTGTAATTTATACGCTTTAACATTACGAGTAACCAATATTTGTATATACGGCGGAAAAGAATACTGAAAGCCCAATAAATGAGCTGACATCCTGTTTGCAGAGCCAATAGTCGGGCGCAAAAGTTGTCAGACGGTGCTGATGGAAGTGATGGCTACTGGGAGAGACTACGGGGAGTTATCCACAAAATGGATGGAGAAAACGGAACGACGTGGGAAAAACTTAGAATGTTTAGGAAGCACTGATGAAGATGTCGCCGTAAATGGCTATAATTGTAAAGACAGAGCCTCTGTGAAGGGTGTTCCTCTCACGGAGGTTTCGTTTTCGAATTGACAACAGTTTTTAAAGCGAAATATAGTTTGACAGGAGACAGATAATTTGAGCTCACTTTTGTTCGCCGTCTTACCATTCTTAGGGCTCAAGGCTCAGCTCTCAGCTTCTGAATAAATAGCTCCATCTGCTTGGGCGTGAGGTTCCTCAAAACCACGCTAATTTAAACCCATTTTTGAAAATCAGAAACCACGGTTGAACTGTTGATCATTGCAATGGAACCACGCATAGATCTTAGGGTCTTAAGGAGCATCCATGTCGTTGGACCGTTGCAAACTTTTGGAACCTCAGGGAACTACGCTGAGTCGAAGGGCCTTAAGCAACTACGGCTATTGTTGGGTTATATCTTAAAGCCCACATTTATGAGATCTCGCTTGTTGTTGGCCTGATCTCTGACGTTTAGATTGTAGAGCGCCATGAAAAAATGTGTAGGCGTAGGGCTTTAAGGAACCACGTTTGAATTTAGGTCATCGACAGACCCTGCTTAGCTTTTGAATTGCTGGGCAAGCATTAATCAGCCTTATTTGACCATCCTGAGGTAGGGTGCTACTAAACCAAGTTTACAACTGATGATCCCGTCGAACTTATTTCTAATCAAAGGCCCTCATAAATCTGTACCCACAATTTTAAGCCGCCTTCTGCCAACCAGGAACTACGTTATGTAGTTGGCTCTCACGGAAGCACTGACAGGTATAGGTCATCAGGGCGCCGCGGTGGACCACTTAATGAAGCCATACCTATTTGTAGCAAGAACTAAGAATCCACGGTTGTTATCGGGGCACTTTCTGAGGTACAAAACCACGCTTAGCCGAGGTGAATAAGAGGAAATACCTACTTTCTGGTTAGCTTTAGCTGAGGTTGAGTCGTCACCGGCTATAACTCTTTCATGGATATGTTAGTCCGGCCCGTGCTTTACAGATTTTTAGACTTCGAAAGTCGTTCCCGGACTATGACTATGAAAAGCCTAACCGAATGATCTTTTTTGCGAGGTTTTCAGACCCTTGATCGATTTAATTTTAATTTTATATATTTATTTATTTAACTACTTAACATTTAATCAATTATTAATAATTTTTAGAAGAAAGGTGGTTATTTAAAAATATATTACATTTATTTTAATATTTGTTTTAAATTTAATTTTGTTGTAGGTTGAAATCAATCACATAATTGAACTTCGTCAAGTTATTGCTTCCATTGTTTCAATGGGCCGGTAGATGTTTTATCTCCCATCCATCGCTATCCGAATTCGGATGAAATTGCTGTCAAAGATTAACTGAACCTCTGTGCCTCCATTTCGACAAGTCCACCTTGAATGGAACTCAATTTTCGCCCACATAATTATAGGTCCCCCCATCCATACGTGCCATTTGACAAATCGACTCGCTAGTTCGAATAAACGCACATTCCTTACCACCAAAAGCAACATTCAATGCGTGATAGTGGCAGTCGACTTATCAGCCCCAATGTATAGGTATATACGTCGTGGATTTATCCCCCACCCACCAGCGGAATCCTGTTAAACGTTTTATGGCCAACGTGTATCTGTTGTGGCCATCGTATACACCAGAGTGTATAGGTGAATCCAGTCCATAAATCAAAGCACATGTGTAGAGTGTCCTGTTGCAAAAGCAAACAGCGTAAATATACAAAAACAAAAACACCGTCCGTACACAACACCCAAGGCCAACGACAGCGATAATGGTCTATGACAAACAAAATGACATTTCCTATTGTCTCCCTCGCTCTTACTCCCCCAACCTCTCTCTCTCTCTCTCTTTCTCTGACTTCGATACCTATATCCTACACATATATACACTTAATTGATTTATTAGTTCATCCATTGGACTCGTAATTTATGGATCGTTTCGAACGCGTTCATCAGAACATTGGCGGCAAATGGGGTAAACGCCAGCCAGCAACAACTACCCCAGCAATATGTCGTTCTTCCTGTCGCAGATAGTTGACCAATTAGCACTTTGCTTGGATTTTTATTTTATGATTCCGCGGTATGTCCTTTTTTGTTGTTGTCGTTTGTTGATGTCGTTTCTTGCCGAAGAGCAATTTATTTTATTTTAACGGATCACGCGTTATTTGATCGGGCTGTTGTCGGTAATTAGATGGCTGTTTGGCACCCCCTTTTAATGGCGATTTAATGGAGCGAATTCCAGCGAGATTGTCGGCGCGTATAAATTTCTTTTAATGGTGCACAAGGATTTGATACTGAGTGGTGGGTTTATTTATTTTTTTTTCAATTCGCCACAGCGATTTGTCGCTCAATTTGGCTCATATGGCAGATGGAATGTAGCCCATCATTAGGTGCATGTTACTCGAAACAGATTACCAAGGATGAGGAGCACTTTGAAATGCAAATACCATGTGAGGTCGCACAAGTATCCTTTACTCTGTGTATTTGCCGTTCACTAACAAGACCTGTGCATTTGCCCAAACCATCCACAAATGTCAACAATTTTACTTGGTATTTGTTATTTATATGGAAAGCGTTTATGTGATCTGTTAAATAAATGGTAAATTGACCCGTCGCACCCACCATATTTGCACGCAATCAGTGTATTACAGGATGGAGAACAAATACCAATCAAGAGGATTCGATTTTAAGGAGAGCCAGTTTATGTGGCTGGCAAATAGATACGGATACCTTGGCATGGGCCTTAACTCAATTAGGCTGCGCACCAACAGACTACAGACAGATCGGAATGGCAGTCCGTAAACCACAGTCTCCGAAGATAGTTCGGTCCCGCAAGGATAATTCCTCTTAAGGGATCCATGTTGTGCCACAAATGCAGGTCTGCATGTATTCCTCCGCCTGTATATTCATTTATTAATCCGTCTGTTTGGCATGTGTGGCTAGGTGACCAGAAATCATTCTCTGTCAGGTGGATGGATATGCATTTTTAATGAACGGTGTGAGGGTGTGTGTTTGTGATTGGATGTAAACATCTTAGGCATGCACTTAAGGCACGTCCTTAGGTGTAGTGAAAGCGCCCGGAATGGCTGGACGTCTTTGGGTGAATCGATTAATTTGCAATTTAATCGAAATCAAATTTTGAGCCATTGCTGTACATACACCGGCATGAAGGTGAATAAATACACCAGCAGGTATAGGCTGTGGGAAAATGTCATGCTGGCTTTCTGGCGCTGCATTGCTATGCCAGTGACGACTAAGTGTATGCATGTACTCTCAGGTGGTGTTTACATGTAGTTTCCATGCGGGGTACAGTGGTGACTGGTGGAGCGTAGAGGTCATGCAATAGTGAAAAGTTTACAATATATCTCAGTCAAAAATTGAGTTTAGAAAACGCTTGCCAAAAAGCGTCAGAAACTCATCGGAAAACGATTCAAAAACTAGTGAAAAATGCTCCCAAAAAGGACATAAAATGAGTCGAAACGCAACAAAAAAACTGCCAAAATCTTATTAAAAAAAACCCACAAAAAGCCACGAAAACCTGTTTGAATTGCATTGAAAAATTAACGCAAGATCCCATATAAAATCCACTTAAAAACGCATCGACAAACATGCAAAAAAATCATCGAAAATCGTTTTAAAAACTTGTCGACAAACGCCTCAAAAACGCATCGAAAACTTGTCCAAAACTCGTCAAAAATGCGCCCAGAAGGCATCGAAAACCCCGTCGAAAAATATGGTTCAGGAACTCTTCGAAAAATGCATCAAAAACTTGTCTAAGAAGGGATCAAAATGCCATCGAAAAAAACACGCTGAAAGCCCGTCTGAAAATGCATCGAAAATTGGTCAAGAAATCGTCACAAAAAGTTTTAAAAAATTGCGTCAAAAAACTAATCAAAAACTGATAAAAGAACGGTTCAAGAACTTGTCCAAAAATTCATGAAAAACTTGTCCAAAACTCGTTAAAAATGCGTCCAAAAGGCATCGAAAACCCAGTCGAAAAAAATGGTTAAAGAACTCTTCGAAAAATGCGTCAAAAACTTGTCTAAGAAGGGACCAAAATGCCATCGAAAAAAACACGCCGAAAGCTCGTCTGAAAATGCATCGAAAATAGGTCAATCAATCGTCAAAAAATGCATCAAAAAAAAAACTAAAAAATTCTCCGACAAACGCCTGAGAAATGAATCGAATACAGCGTCAAAAAACAGGTCAAAAACTGATAAAAGAACGAGTCAAGAACTTGTCCAAAAATGCTTTAAAAATGCATCAAGAACTTGTCAAAAAATCGTTAAAAATGCGACCAAAAGGAATCAAAAACTGCGTAGACAAAAATGGTCTAAAACTCTTCAAAAACCGCGTCAAAAACTCGTCTAAGAAGGCACCAAAAAGCCCTTGAAAAAAACCTTTGAAAATTCATCGAAAACAAATCAAGAAATCGTCAGAAAATGCATTAAAAAAAAATGTCAAAACCCCGTCGCAAAACGGCCCTCATGGAAAGTTGGTCAAAAGCTCTGCAAAACTGCTTACGAAAGCTTGTGCAAAAAACTGTCCAAAAACGAGTATGCAAACGGGTCAAAAATGCACAATAAAACCATCGAAAAAAACGACATAGAACACATTAGAAATTCGTCGAAAAGAGACTCGGAATACGGGTAAAAAAATCTTCGGATAACGCGTCAAAATCCCGTCCAAAATTGCGTCCAAAATTCGGCGGAAATGGTGTTAAAAAATCGAGCCAAAAACCGCTTCAAATGTATTACCGTGTCAAAGACAGACAGGAGATACACCCGCTGGTTATATTTCCTACTGCGAGAAAATTTGTCGCCTCTGCCGCACTTGAATGTGTGGACCACTGTTAGTCCCCACTGAACGACATGCGACGCCAAAGTGCATTTGTGTCACTCGAGTGTGTTTCCAAAACACTCTTAACCGCACTAAATTCAATTTGGATCCAATTTCGCCAATGTTGACTTGACCATTTCGTCCTTACGATTATCGAGCACACCGAGCCGATTTGTGCGAACGCACACACTACTGCTCGTCCTTTATTGGATATAGCCAAGGGGGCAACATCAATTTCGATACATGTTCGATGTGCATGGAAATTCACCAATTCATATCGAATGTTTAGTCAAGTGGTCACGCACAGTAAACGACCGGTCGAGTGCCTGAGCCTGAGCCTGAACGGCAAACAGATTCATTGAATTCCCGAGAAATCCTTAACCATATACATCCTGCCAAGTGCACGGGATCCAATCACTAACGGATCCAATCACGAACGCTTTGCGACTAACCTGCACTGCACATTCTTGACAAATTCAAACACTGAAACAGTTTAACCTCCGCACATCCCTGGCGTGCGGTATAATTTCATTAGTCTGTTCCCAAGAATGGTAGAATGTCCTTGTGAGTTTCTTTTTTCGTACAAACAAAAAGTCAATTTGTCGACTAAAGATCTTTCGCATGTGAAACACCATCATAAGGATGCTCGGTGACGATTGCTTATAGATGCGGACGAGGAGTGCTACATCCTTTGTAACTGCATTCGGTAAAAATATATATAACTCATTTTGTGTGTGCAGTGTTTGCCGCCTGAGCAAAAGGTGTGAGTGGCTGGAGTGGTCCTTGCACCCGACAACCAACGGACGGACGGATGCACTCTGCAACTTTAATTCTCTTCTAATTGATTTCGAATACAAGCTGATTGGTAGATTAGGGTTGAAGTTTATTGTGGGATTGACCATTGAGCTTCATTATGTTTCATGGAGCGTAAACAGATTACGGTGAGATGAAACGATTACGTGTAGGCGAGCTTCGTGTGTGTGGGTGGTGCGGTGGATGCGTGAATTTCAATTTATGCAAATGATTGCGATTTAATTTTGAGATATTCAACTCTTAGATTCGATTAATTTCGTAATTAATAGCTGGGTGCAGTTGTACAATATCGTAGAAAGGGAGGGCGGATATGACTGTCGCATCAAGGGATTTGGGGTTTTAAGTTGGAGGCTGATTTTGAGACTAATCATTTCTGCAAAAAGCAGATTTGGCAAAGATGGAAGTGGCTTTCTGTTCCGCAATGAGTTTGAAATGTCCTAAAAGGAGAAAGGATCGTCATTTCCATTTATCCAGCTTTGAAAATGCATCCAACAAGCTGCGGGCCACCTTCAAAATTCTACCAGAATCCACACATTCGTGAAGGAGCTATAAGTCCGGAATTATGCCGGTTTTACACACGAAACAAAAACAAATTCCGTCACTTATTGCTCGTTCACGGAAGAGATGATTCGACCTCGGTTTTGAAAGACTTCTAAAGCGTTTGAAACTTAGAAAACTTTGACCAGCTTTAAAAATCTTCCCATAAACAGTTGCGAAGCGACTTTATGCACTTGAGTTAAAAGTTATCTTAACTCGAACTTCCCTATTCGTTATAAGCACTGCCTCGAACTTATGATTTAGTTACTTACCGATCCTGGCTAGTCATCAAATCAGCTCAACTCAGCAGCCAAAACTGTCCCATTTTCGTGCAGTTCTACATACTTCTTTCAGTGTTATCGCCACCTCCAAAAAGACTTGGCGGAAATCTTTTTCATTTATAGCGATCTAAAGAATGGACCCTAAGACCGAGCCTTGTGGCATACCGCCAGTTACTTCCCTGCCAATCATAAAAGAGGACTCTGTTCGCTTTGTAACTCAATATAAATTATAAATTTAGGAAGGTTTATACTTCGGTATTTTAATTCGATCGACATAGCTCGTAACAAGCATTTTACACGTCCTTTCCTCAAGGCCCTTGCCTTCTAAGTCAGTTTGGACTCTCGAAATGAAAGTAAATTTCCATTGACTACAGATCTACAGGCCTTTTCGGTTTCTACGCGTCTAGTAATTTTTTTCTTTTTTTTTTGGAATGCAATCTTGAAGTCATATTTTCGACAAGTTTTTCGAGCAGTTGGGGCCGTGTATCGTAGGCCGCTATAATCGTGATGGAATGGCAAACGTCTACTGGTGAAATGCCAAATTTAGATGAGCAGTGGGTCGCAAAATTCTGTCCGTCTGTCTGTCCGGAGGCCTACGCAGAAATTGGTTGTCGCGAAAAAAGGTATTGCCAACTCGAAACCCAAATGTCTAAAGAAAACACCTCTTGTTAATTTTCGAGAAGTTTTACGACCAGTTTTTGCCAAGTATCATAAATCTACTTACAGTTAAATCAATCGTGAATCTACTCGTGGTAAAGTGGCTAATAAAACTTAGCATAAGTCAGCTGTCAACTGTCAAATTGGTTGTAACTTGGAAACGTGCTGCCAACTCGAAAAATTAACCTAAAAAAAATCAGAAAGTTGGAACGTTAATGGTGAAATGTCAAAGTTTGATGAGCATAAGTCAGCTGTCAGGTGAGAAATTGGTTGTCGCCGAAAAAAGTATTGCCAAATCGAAAAACTAACCTCTAAGAAATCACCTCTTGCTTACTTTTATTCATTTTCGATTAGTTTTTCGAGTCTTTTTCTACTCACAGTGAAATCAAACGTGAGTCTACTAGAAAATAAAACTGAGCGTAAATCAGCTGTCAGCTGTCAAATTGGTTGTAGCTCTGAAACGTGTTGCCAACTCGAAAAATAAGCCTTAAAAAAATCAGAACGTTGAAACCTTTATGGTAAAATGTCAAATTTAGATGAGCATAAATCAGCTGTCAACTTCAACTGAGAAATTGGTTGTCACTGAAAAAAGCATTGCCAAGCCGAAAAATTAACCTCTAAGAAAATACCTCTTGTACTTATTTTCGAGTAGTTTTTCGAGTCTTTTTCAGTCACGCATCGTAAGTGAAATCAAACGTCAGTCCACTTGTGTTATAATAGCTAAAAAAAACTGATCATAAATCAACTGTCAACTGTCAAATTGGTAGTTGCTGGGAAACGTGTTGCCAACTGGAGAAACTAAGCTTTAAAAAATCAGAACGTTGAAACAAATTTTTTAAACCCTTTCATTTCGACAGTAGGGGTATTCGTTGGCACTTTCAAGGCTTAGAAAAACTACAGTCTTGAGGATGGTAGTTAAAGATTTTCGCCGAAAAGTCGGACCGGACTTTTTTTTAGCGATTTTTAGAGCTCTATTTGAAATACTATCTACAGTCTGGACTCAATCTTCCCCTCACCTTCGGAGGTGCTTTAGACAAGTTTTTGTATACTTTTAAGATTCTTAAATCTACCTTCTAAGCGAGAAGAAAAAGGCCGAGGCCCTCACCTAAGCTCACTATGTTGCCGACTGTAAAGGAACATTTTTAGACTCATTCATTAGTATGATTTATAATGTCGTTTTGGATAGACGTCATTGTTAAGTTCTTTAAATAGATTGCTAAACGAGAAATGCTTGTCAAACTTATTGTTTTTTTTTAAACGGCTGCTCGATTTTCATTGCATGTGGCTTGCAATTACTGGTCATTAAGGTCGTAGATAAACCCTTCGAATTAGGTAGCACATCGATCTGAGTTCCGAAGTTAAACTTCCCAACTTAGACACTAACATTGTTACCTCATTTACACTTCTAACCTCAACTATCGAAACCACCTCAGTCGCTACACTTCTGACGGCTTTATCAGCATAGAACCGATTTTCCACAGTCCTTATTTATCAGTAAAATTTACTAACTTCAACCGATAATTGCTGCTACCCCCTTCCAGCCTTAAATGTCCGCTGCAGTCACTTACATGGTCAGCTCTTGAAGTGCCATTGCAACAGATAACAAAAAACATTTCAATCGCATCCCAAAGAATTTCCTCTTGTCTGTCGGTCAAGTGCACATGTTCATTGCAGAGAAATGTCCTTTTCAACTCTAATTGAGTGTCATCAACTGCGATGCCTACTTTTTGTTGATTTAAAACTTAAATTTGCAGCTCATTGTGAACTTTCCTTCCTCTCACCGCACACACAATGCAAACACGCTCACTTCTGGAGGAAACTTCTCTTATTGTTGTTTCTTCGCTCAAATAGAAGAAAAGTTTCTCCGAATCCTTTGAGCTGCGCAACAGCATAAAATTAAACACAATCCTTTGAGGTAAAGACATGGCAAAGAAAAAGACTACGTCTTGTTATTTAAAAGGACTATTTGCCAAGCCAACCGCATACAGACACATTTCACAACACTTAACTGTGCATCTACAGTTTTATTCAGCTTTGTTGGTGTATCCTCTTTCGATTACACTCGCGTAGTTACAAAACAAGTTTTCCTAGTGTTCGAGTAAAAATAGAAATCCTTTTTCAGGTCGTTTGAAAATTTCAGCGCAGCAGGACAGAAATCCTTGACTTGTGGGTGTAGAAAGTGACCAGTGGTAATTAGATGGATTCCATGCGATGAGTTGGGTTTTATCCTTTCTAACCTTTTTTGCCTTTGAAAAGTTGTTTTCCCTTTGCTTTGCTCTTTCATTGAAAAGGTAATTCCACTGACGGTATGCACTGGGAATTTGCGTGACCCCAAAGCAGGTGTCAGGTCAGTTGGAAGTGATGGTGGAGGTCAATGTCACTGGTTAAAATGATACCTTCCTTAGCGGATCAAGGGGTTTAGTGCCATCTTGAAATTTTGATTAATCTTAGCTATACGATATACGCGTTACTTTCATAGAGAAGGTTTCTTGTCAATAGATGTCGCTGTTTCGAACTGTGTTAACTGTGTCTTAGACTTCTTAGAAAATCATTTTAAAATCGCCTCGCTCGGGATCGTACCTTTTATTTCAACAGAGAGAAAAAATCCTCTTGTCGTAGCTCTCATCACAAGTGGCTGTAGGAGGTCAGTTGCCAGTTACCTCAGTGGGTAACCCAGATTGCCCAACATACTAAACACTAAGTCCATTCACCGATCCTTTTTTTAAGATGCCCACAGCTCGAGATTAACTATCGACATTGGCAGCATTCTCCATTTATGTAACTCAATTTCAAAGAAAACTCTGCATCGACTTCTTCCAATGTCACCACATGTTTGTATGTATGTATGTGTGTCCTTACTCCCTGTTCCTTGATCTCAACCCCTCTGTCGAATCAATTAAATTGCCATTGATTCGCACATCGTTCGCTGCACGCTCCCGTACAACGAATAAATTGATATTTAATTCTGCCTTCCTTTCAGTCGGTTCCTTTGGCAACTTTGTGAATCCTTTATCCTATGCGTCTGCCAATCTAGTCGCCATTCACCCTCCAAGCTCTTCCGTTCACTAAAAGTTGTACCTAAATAGGCAACACACATGAAACATGACACAAACTGGCGGCGGTATACTAACCAAATTGATTGGACGTGTGCTACACCTGGATGTCCTTAATTTGGTGGCGACTAATTACAATGAAAGGATTCGATAAATTGGAAATTGTTCGGGACAAAATAGGCGTTAATTGCGGCCGACAATTGACAAAAGCCTTGGGTATTGCTTGAGGGGGTGATTTCTTCTCTGTCCTTCGTGGGTGTGCGTGAGGAAATATTTATTCGATCTTTACTCGGCCATGGATTATCTGTTCAAATGGTACGTGCGTGTGTATCTGGAATGAATTATAAGAGACATTGGGTCACCGAATTAGTGGTAATCATACAATTTGTGGCAACAGTGAGAGCAGTTTGATGAGCATGTGTGTGCGGGTTGGAGGATATCCATCCGCAGATTGACTTAATCAAATGGTGGGATGTTTTTTTTATGCTTTGATTGGTGTGGTTTGCAAGGGGTCTTAACTTTTAAGGGGTTATACAATTTAGGGAATCAAATATTTTTTTTCAGCTGGGAAGGATACTTTTATTTAGTATTCTGAAAATAAAATGGAAGAGAGGTCATTGAGGTCCCACACATAATCGCTACGCTCATTCATCAAATTCTACCGACTACTTCTTAGAAACAAATGGCTCTTTTTCTTCCACCAACGAAAGTCCTTTTTAAAGTGCTGTACTCGTGCGGCGTTGTCTACTTTTACATTGGTCCTTTTTTTCTATTGATAATTTCGTACGAACTTTCCATATGAGTTTTGTATAATTTTATGGAAAGAAGATGGCACTGATGACAGAAACATTTGAGTTATTTCAACCAGAAAAGGATATATCAAGGATAAAGCGACATCCAGGGCACACTTTTGAAACCAGCGGTGGATGACTCGGTAAGGAGCATGCGCCAACTTATCTGGCCAAAATACTCTTTCACAAAATGGTGCCTGACGAATAGCAGCAGAAGGTACACTCTGCTCTTGCAAGATTGGGGGTACCTTAAACCATGCCAACTAAAGACGAATAAGTCTCCTGTATGCCGCGAAACTCTTGCTGGCTAAATTGTGCAAATGCCTTAAAGCTCTCGCCAATTAACTGATCAGTCTCAATCGATATTTGCTCTGCTTGCGGGAAAGACAACGATCAACCAACTCTTCACACTTAGGCAGATCTTTGAAGAAAATTAGGGCTTCTAGGTCGAAACTGCTCACAAGCTTAAAGAAGACTATGCACGCAGTTATAAGGCTATCGCTGGTTATATTCTGCCGGACCTAACTCTCACTCACACACTCACATAGTGTCGCAATGGACCTATAAAACTATGGTCCAAGTGCGTCTTGTGTCTTCTTAGACAGGCACCTAGACCAACCGGTCCTAGGTCAATACGAACCACCTCTTTATGGAGTTGGAAGTCCCTTACGATAGTAGTAATAGCAATATTGACTTTATTTCATTACAAATTCAACACAAAAAGTTTTTAAGTCTATTTTGGTTTGGCCCAAGGCCGTCCACCAGAAAGGCAATCGATTAAATGCTTACTTTAGTGTATCTACGTACGGTTTAAAACTGCCTATGATAGTGTAGCTACGGTTGGGTTATAAAAGGCTATCCCAAGTCTGGATGTTCATACCAAACTCGGTCGATCATCACCGATACCTTTGATAAGTAAAAAGGTTAAAAAACAACCGGCTATTGTGTAACTTCTTTAATATCAGCCTTGAAGGTTTGCCAGGACACTCACAAGCTAGCATTAGAGGTTCTAACTGCTACTGGCTACCTACTTAACAGGATTCCGACAAGACTTTTATCCTTATAGTGACTTGGGCAAGGTTGCTTCCGCTGTCTTATAGAGATCAAGCCCTTTGGCATCAAAGATGGGTTGCCCTTTCAAACTGAAGCTCGGTCATTTGCGGTGCAATTTATCTGAGGCATATCTGAGCATAATCAGACGATTTTGTCGGGTGAAATCGGCGAGCTGACCGTGGCGCTTTTGCAGGGATTAAAACGAATACGGCAAAGATGGGTTCGACTCCAAACGGAGGAGTTACAACCTCGACATCCATAGGTAGCGACTTTGTCTACCTTTTTGGCTCCACTATTAGGCGCCTAAAAAATGACACCGGCACAGCGATCAATCGAAAAATCACCCTGGATAGTTGCTGTTTTTGCAGGCTTTGATAAAGCATCTGGTACTGTTTCCTTCTCTCATAGAATACAAGATCCGGTCCTGTTGTATGGTACTGACACATGGATCTAGGCGAAAACGGTTGAAAACCACTTGGGACGCCTTGAGAGAAAAATTCGTGATATTCAGTCAAAGATTTTATGGGCTGTGTATATGGAGATGAAGACTCAATGTCGAACTTTTGAAGCTCTCTTCATAAAAAAAAAAACTAGGAGACTTGGAGCGCACCTATTTTTGAAATCCACCCCTATACAATCTCTTTGGAGAGGAAGACCTCACGCACTATTCTAGACCGATGGCGATCAAGCTATGGAACCGAACTGGCTGCTTTTTATGAGGCTCTCCTCTACCTCGGACTGTAAGCCCCATCAATACGGAATAAAGGAAATCAGTCAATCGACTTCTAGGTGGTCGTTAATTGCACATCAATTGCCACTGGACTATTTTCCATAACTCACTGCTGTAGCCAGCTCACACGATCCCTTCTCAGACACCAGAGGGCTGTACTATGTTCCCCACTATATCGCAACAAGCTCCCAGGTTTCCATCATCTCCATACCTTGAAGAAAGCCCTACCCGCAGACTTGGGACATATTTTCCTCACTTTCGCATATAGCATCCTCGTACACCCTCTGCAACCACGATCCATGATGTCCTGAAAAGGAGTAAAAAATCCCAACAATGCGGACCAGTCTTTTGCAAACCTCTTTAACAATGAACCAAAATCCACTCGCACCGGCACCAGCAGCGATTCCGTCTACAGCCGCCGGCCGTTCAGTTCATAACTAATTGTTCCTCCGTAGACTTAATCAATTGCAAAGTGGAGTGAACAGGAGAATAGAACCTCTTCCAGCAGAATGGAGCCATACTTTGTACTACCTCGCTGTGTGTATTGGTTTTAACTGCTTTGTTTGTGCCATAACAATAATAATAACCATGTTACCGTTTACCATTGAGCAAGAAACTTTCTCTTACCATAAAGACAAATGAAGAAATTGAAGAAGCAGCAGGAGCGAAGGACCAAACTTTGTGTTTTCTTTTTATTGTTGTTGCGCTCACGTATAGACAAGGCGCACTTCATTCGCCTTCACCTCCTCCATATCCTTAGAGGAAGATGAAAAACCTTTTATACTCGAAGCGAAATAAATTGTTTCATGTTTTCCATTTGGAGGTGGTTGAGAAAGAGGACCTCCTTTCTCTCTGTGTGTGCTCTGTATCTTTTTTTCTTTTTCTTTTTTTAAATAAATTGTGTAGATTCGTTTCGGCTGCGAGTGAAATATAAAAAAAAGAAACAGCAGCCCAACAACCCGCTCTCGAAGGATAATTACGTCTTGCAACTGAAAAGTATATGGAAAATGAAAAATAACGTTTTGTGTCTTTTTAGCCTGCGGGGGCTATATCCTCGGCACAAATACGAAGAAAAATTAATTTCCCAGCACAGCTCCCCATTTTTGTATAGGGAAGGGAACCTATAGCCTGTTTGTGAATAGTTGCGGGCCACCTTGGTGAGTTACGAACAAAAGGGGTATTGTTCCGGACCAAAGCTGAGCTGCATATATGTAAGATTGCGTACACAGGTTTGGGTGGGAAAAAGCAAAGGCTGGGGTAATGGAGCCGCGAAAATGATCAATGGTTAGGTCAGTTATTAAGAGGCTTTTAAGATGTTTTAATTTTTGCAGTCATAGTCTCAAACAATCCAGTGGCTATCACAAGGACGATTCTCATCTAGCTAGACCAAAGGGGTTTGCCGAATAGGTCTGGAACGACGAGTTTTGACTAGACGAAGGCGATGGGTGTTCGAGACTGTCGTAACCTCTGCGGGATAGGTGTCGAATTGTCGCAAAGTAAGGCACACCAGTCATGAGACACACGGACCTTATTGAAAGCCGTTGAAACCCTCTTGGAATGCTTTGGGAAAAAGATCCTCTTTGGTTAAAAGCCGGGCGAGTTTGTATCGATGGAATGAGCCGGGCAAGACAGCGGTTTTCAAGCTAAAAGGAACGAATTTCTTCGAAAACTCCACTTTTTGAGCAGGCGCCCGGACTATACTATTCTACGGTGACCCCTTCGATTTTTTTTTTTGAATGTCAACCGCCTAATCCTCTATAATCGAAAACTCCTCTCAACTTGGACTCCTGATGTCGCACTCCCCTTCATAGTCGTTTGAGCTGATTTTTCAGTTCCCCCTCAAAATTGCATGGCACATGAAAACGATCCAAGGATCAATAATAACTTTCAACCCTGCTCGAGCTCATGGATCATTAGTCGCTTCAATGGATTTACTTTGGAACTCTGAAAAGTTGTTCCTTTCATCTCAGGAGTGGTTAAAAATACACAATCCAGCGACCGATGACTGTGTAAATCTATAATATCCTCCGAAACCAAATCGCATTGAGACGGAGTGTATACAGAGTTTTTGTTTGTCCTATGTTATCCTGGTGGGACTTTCACAATCATAACTCGTGACTGATTACATTCGTCATTCATGTTAATCAAATTGAATTGTGGAATTTATCAGCACTGCCATTGGCCGTAATTGGATTATTTATGCTGAGAGTTGCGTGTGTGTGTTTGTGTGTGAATGCAGCTGTTTTCATGCTCGTAAACTGGAACGCAATATTCGATAAAATCGCGCGATAGTCGGTTGTGGATGGTACACTGTACTGACTGTGCCGCTGACAGGATAAATCAAGCTCAGCAGAGTTTCAGTGGGAGGGACAGCAAGAGAGGGTGGGATAGAATTCCATATATCAAATAAATTTGACAGCTTCCCAAATCGGTATAGTTGGAGAAGCTGACAACAACTGACAGCATAACGAGGCTAAGTGAGGAGTACGAATGGGGGTGCAACGTGCAACTGTCGGGATGTACCATTCGGCGCACATCATTTACATCCGAATGTTTACTTTACAACAAAACCGCATTTACAGTGGGCGAACAGTTTATAGGTTCATTGGAATTTAAACTGTGAGAGTGGGACTCGGAAAAGGAGATTAAAACAAAATCTTCTTGTTAGGCATACGGAAAGAGGTTTAAAGGGGAAAAAGATGCTGCTAGCTTGGTGAAAAAAAAGGATCTCCTTGAGTGGGTATGAGGACTTAAGTCGATCGATTCACATTGAGAGTTTTCAGTTTTTCTTCTTCTCGGATAACAAAACTCGGGGCATACAGTGCCAACAGTGGGTTGAATCAAGATCATGTTTTTTTGCTTTTAATAGGAACAAACGCCACAAAACTAAAAGGACCTTTTCCAAAAATAGTTATGTATCAAAAATAAATATAAAAATAAAAATTAATTAGAAGTGACCCTATAGTAATAACATTTTGGGGGAGTTCTCTCTTTTTTACTGACTGACGTGAAAACTACGTCACAAATTTTAATGGGACCTTTTTTTAAACGTTTCCCAAGACTCCGAGAAGAAAAGAAGTTGTATCGATCACTGCCACGCCTCTTTTTTCGGGGCGGTTTTAACCAAAATGCAGTTTTTTCCTCAATTTACTGCCTCAAACTTGCCTGTTACTTAAATAGTTTTCTTAGTTTTCTTTTCTTAATCAAACAAAAGCAAAAAAAAAAAAAAAAAAAAAAAAAATTGAAAAGTTAGCCAAAACTTCCTCAAATATTTAAAAAAAATCGCACATCTTTCAGCTTCATCCAGAAGCTGAGCTAGAGCATGAAATCTAGCCTCAGGTTGAATTTACTTCATCGAAACGAAAAATATCATTAACAACGACTCGCGGTTCGCGTCTGGGTGAACGGACAACGAAGGCACTGGGTGTAATTTTCCCTATTGGAGCGAACTGATAGAGAAGTATTTAAAATCAATCAACTGACAACCAACGCTCCAATTGCTGACATGGACATAAAATCGAAACCTTCCAAAGACTGTGAAAAATAAATAAATAAATAGTTGACGTGACAGGTCCGTAGGGACCCGAGGCGTAGCTTCTCACAACCGTTCGTTTTGTGCGAGTTTTTAATTTTTGGAACAAATGGAAGGGACCCAAAATTTTATGCCGATTCCAAACGGCTAATTGAGAAGCTCTTTCAAGACAGTTGGATTCTCGGATATTTGTCAGACGTTCGCGAAAGGTGGCGCAGTGGAAAAAAAACCCTTAATCCGAATTTTAGTTCTTGCTAGATTCAAACCTGGGACCGCTCGCTCAGTAGTCCAACACACTATCCACTAAGCCACTGCGCCTAGAAAGACTATGAAGAAGGAGTTAAATAAATTGAGTTCTAAAATGCCAAATAAACCACCCCGACAACACTCCGCCGTTCTCCACTGTTTAAATGTTTCATCCGTTCTTCTATCTCCCGTACAAGGACTTTTATTTATTGACAGTCAGTCGCCTCAGATGGCATATATAAAACGAGCGGCACTGGAAACCCCATACCACTGTACATCATCCTTCTCAGGGTTTTTGCAAAATCGTACCCGCTCACTGGAGTGACACACTGCAATCAATCAATCAACCCATCAATCCAGCATTTATGTGCAACTCTTCGCAGGACATCATGGAGATGTGGACAAGCCACCTCCCACTCCCCAGGATCGTGTTATTAAATTACCACAATGAAATATGTTCTCGAGGACCCGCTGTGTAATTATGAGAATGAGTCCCGAGAGGCACCACACAAACGGATATCGATGTCATTTGTAATTCAAATGCGATATGGAAATTGGAAAATATTTCCCAGGACATGAAAAATCACTGAGGCAAGTTGCATCGAATGGATGGCCTGCTCTATAATCAGGTCACCTTTGTTCGACACATGTGTATACGCCCAGGCTTGACAAAATATTATACCCTTACCCAGGACTGGTGTACACATGTCCAAAGTGCGAGTTATCTATCGGCATGCACGCAAAGCACTTTGACAATTGTGCTCTTCAAAGGAAAACACTTTAGGATAATTGAAAACAAACAAAATGCGGCCGTGCAACGAGTCCAAGTCAATCATTTGCATTATATGATTATGCGGCAAGCGCACACTCTCGCTCTAGTGTTTGGGTATAAAGCCCCAGGAGCTGTTGGATGTTTATTCCTGATCTGCGTGTTACACACAGAGGGTGTTGCTGCAATTCAGTTCTTTTGGAATGCAAATGCAGGAATAATAAAGCGCTGCCGTGTGTATAGCTCCTTGAGTTGGGAATGGGTATAATACCGTTTGACATGCAACTGACCTCGGAGCTTTTGTACACCTACAGCTATGTGCGGCACAAAAGGGCATAAATATATTGATGTTTCATTAGAAGGGGTTTTGTTTTCATTACACGAGGTCATGTGAAGCAGAGTGCCCTGAGGTAACAAAGGAAAGTACAAGTCGACGGCATTTGGGGATTTTCGGTGCGGAATTGGGTTTGGGTAGGAGGGTGTTATAAAGAAAAAAACGGGAACGAGCTCCGTTTATAAGAGTTGATGAGACCTATCTTGGGTCAAAAATACGGGACAACAATCTTTGTTAGAAATGGCATGGAGGCTGTGAAGGTCGTTAACGTAGATCGCACCAATGAAACTTTTACAATGGGTTCAAAGAGAGGTTTCTACTCTACAAAGACCTCAAATTTGAGCCGTCTTGTACCAATGACCTTCCTGATATATTTAAAGCGTTGATTTTGATAGCCATAAATATAAAGAAAGACACCGACAGAGTCGACAAGCTTATTTAAAGGGCAAAATCAACCCAGGCTGGGATGTTTTTGAATTTTTGCAGTAAAATTTTAGAGTTTGTGTCCTTCATGATGATGCCAAAGAGCTTAGCAGTCGGATCGGTGCTTGGATTTGGAGCACCACAGTCAAAACAGTTTTCTCGGACTTTCTACAAAGCAAATCCGGATCTATATCGAAATTTAGAAACCTCTAAGTAAACAAGTCGCTTTTGACTTGGAGCCTCACAAAGACCTTTTGAAATAGCTTTCACCTATAGCCATCGCTGACACAGAATGATATATAGCACCATCAGCGCCCTCTACCATTGATTTCCGAGGTTTTCACGATGAGTACATTCTCAGATGAACGAAAAAGGTGATGGACTCTTCTGAGACACACTTTGGGCGACCCATTAGCAAGTGGTGTAAGAGTCAAATCACGTTCCGAGGAACTCAAAGAGCTTAAGGCAGAGATATAAGCAGTCTAGCCATCTAATATAAGACACAACTAGACCTACCTTATATATCTTAGCAGTGAGAGCAGAAAATGCCACAAGTTTTTATGGTACGAATGCGAATTGCGGAGTTTCGTGTACACAGCATATTCCGAGCGACGACGTTTTAGCAAAGCTACTCTAATGTCCGGTTAAAAAGCGACATACCAGGAAGCTTCCACTTTTAAGGCATTTTCAAAACTTGCTACTTATTTCTGGGAATGACTTATACCCTTAACTGGATAAACCCTTGATTTTAATGACTTTTGGTACGTTTCAAACAGGCCGGGTTTGATTAGGGACAAAGAGATCTGTCGCTGATGCAGACGTCGAAAAAGAAAAACTTGACCCATACTTTGCTTTTGTCGAGTTAACAGCTGCCTACAACACCCTCTAAAACGAGGTCTAAATCCTTAAGCTGTAAATAAAAAAATAAGAGGTCTGTATGGCATGAAGCATGCTACTGTAGGTTAGGCTAGGTCAGGTTACAAGGTGTGTATGTTGATCGGGAATCCCCCAATAAGAGTGAGACTTGATGGAACCAACAAAGTCCGATTGAGATACTAATATTGACCGATTTGGGAACCGGTTGATGCTCCTAATAAAGTGCACGAGATCCTACTATCAGATCTTTTCATTTACGCATCTTTAAGCTAATGAAAGCTATTACTTGGGTGATGACATCCGTTCTTCCTAGCCCACTTTGAAGTTTGTCAGTTTTAAGTTTCAAGAAAACCACCTTATATATGACTGAGGCAGCTAATTATACGTTGGTCCCAAGGTTCCATTCTTACTCCCTTTCTCTTCTACTAGCTGACCTTCTAAGCCGTGGTTTTTGCACAAGTTTCTTCGAAAAGTTCGCCGAGGTTACACTTTTGAATGATCAATCATTCGTCAAACTTTGTTTTTGTCGAAGAACTTGTCTCTCCACTTGGTCTTTCCAGAGCAGTCATAGCAGTTTTCGTTCTTTGTCAATGTTAGAAATACTCAGCTGGTGGCCCTAAGATAACTCATCCTCGGCTGTGTTTTTGCCCCTCATCGAGCTGGTTCGTTCTTGTCGATATGCCTACTCCACGTGACCTAGCAACTTAAGGCTTTGTCTATAAAGTATTTTAACCAAGTCCACTCCACTGTTTACCCCATAAAGTTCATCACAACAAATAGGAAGGAGCATCTTCCCAAGACCTGTTTCTCTAAAAGGTTCAAAACGTCACAAGAGGTTTCCATACGTTTTCGACAATACAAAGTCCATATATTTATATAGAAAAAAGCGGGATAACATCATTAGGGGTTTGTATAAGTTCTATGAAAGAGCGCTTGACTCTTTAGAAGACTTCGTAGTCCGAACTGGCTTAATCTTTGCGCTTAATTAATTTTGCGAGCTAGATCCTAGGTAGACAAAGCCTTTCACTAGTTCGAAGTTGTTTCTCCCTATTTTGACGATTTGCTCCAGTCGCCGAGGTTGAAGATTCTGTCTCGATGCAATTGTATACTTTGTTTTTTCGTCATTAACAGCTAGACCCGTCTTCGAAGCCTCCAATTCAATCTAAGGGCGCCACTCTTAGCTCGACTTTTGACGAAATGTACCTCGGAAGTTGCTTATAAGTTTCCTTGCGTCATTTACTTTAAGAATGCTATTAGAACATTTACTTGACGGTGTGGCAACTTGTTCAAGACCCTTTTTGACTTTGGTTGCCGAAACTTGATATGCCCTCAATCATATGGTGTACCCTGCATGCTAATAAATGGATGAAATGTTGGAGTTTCATTTGCAACTTGTAATGCCAAAGCCTTCTTTGCCGACAGCAATTTTGCCAACTAACCATCTCATCAGTGAGTAGATACCCATTTGGACCTATTTTACGGATGGCACGACACATCCTCATCTTCTGCTGCTGGATCGGAACTATCTCGGTTTTTATTCTCCTCTGAAATTTTACAACCGAAATATCCTGTCGCTCAAATGGTTTTCTGCTTTCTTCTAGATGGATTTCCGGAACTGAGCCTGTTTGTATTAAATGACTGTACTGACTCAGCGAAAAACGACACCAATAAGGACACACGGGCGAGGGAACACAAAGTCCTGTCCACGCAGCTACTTTTCTTCCTCTTCCACCTTCTGCTGAGCTTATTTTTAGATGCATTTTACCTCACTCCTCTGTGTCCTTTAATACTTCTCATTTCTGATGGTACCAAAAAATCAACTGCACTTCGATTTGCTGGTGTCACTGTCACTCATGCGCCACGGATTACAGTCACACTTCAACCGGAAGTGCTTCAAAATAAGAAAATTACGTCAGCCCGAAAATTGCCAGGATCTAGGTACCTATGTGTCATGTGTCAATGACGTGCATTCAGAATATATTCATGAACAATGAAAGATTTCTTTTACTCTGTATCGTTCAGTCGTCTCGACGAAAGTTCCAAAAATCACCCATAGAGATGGAGAAGTAAAATCCTTAAGAAGTTGTCATCCCCAAGGATTACAAGAGTTTTTTCTGTCGTCGTCGTCGTTGTCGCAGCCGCCGCCGCGCCGTTTCCTTTGCCAAATTTCTGCCTTTTGTACACGACGATGACGGTTTAGTTTATTCTTTGAATGCAATTTTTTGTTGTGCCAAAAGTTTTCCCCTATCGGTTGGTATCCCTCATCAGGATTCTTTTTTATTATATTTTTTTTTTTTCGAATGATTTGCAGTTTTTCGTCTCTCAAGTGTGCCGTGGGTATGTATGAGTGTGTGTGTGCGCTTTGCAGACAAAGTTAGTCCAGCATCCGCAATATATAATTTTTTCAAGGATATCAAAGTTCTCTCAACTTCACGTTGTTTGACATGAATTTTACGAGAATTTGATGGAGTTTCTCCTATTTACTGGCGTAAGTTGGACCTCAATGCCAGGATTTCTTTTGCTGGCACTAATTACTGGATTTTGCCGTCGTGCACAAAAATGCGGGATATACTGTAGTTTAAATGAGTGCACATTTTTCGAACGTCCTGGGAGAGAAATCACACGATATTCATCACATCAGTCGGTGAGGTAAGACCGGGAAATCTCATCAACCGTCCTGCGGCTGGCATGTGTGAGAAAGTGTTTTTCTTGTGCGATTTTTTATTTATATCCTTAATGGGGATTGGGGCGGTTGTTTTTTTTTAAAGGGAATAGTTTAACATTACCAGACAGTAAAGGCGTACACCCGTGTTGATGTCGTCATTTGTTAGCAAACAAAAAAGGAAGCCATTGCAAGGGTACTCTCTGTGTGGATTTTTTTTTAAGTGCTGAGTAGGTGCACGAACATTTCTGTGTTGCCATTATTTGCCATCCTGCCGTTGCCATCCTCTTTTCGATTTTTTGCTGTAGGTGGTAATAAACTAAAATGAAGTGGCAATAAAATGCGATTTTATGAGGAGCTTTTGAAGCTGAAATGTGTTTTTTTGTTTTTCGTTCGTTTTGTTTGTTTGCTTCCACGGTATGTTATGGGTTTTTTATTGACAGGACAACATATGGTTCAGTTAAGTGCATATGGTGTTTAGGGGTTTTCCAAGCACTAGACTATAAAGATTGGGCCCTGGCCGCGTGAGTAATATTTTCAAAGGACTTATTTGTACAACAATTTGTTTTGGAAAAATATATATTTATATAGCTTTGGAGTTGGGTTTATGGTGAAGTTCCGTTTTAAATTGTGAACGTAAACGGTTGTTCTAAGTCGATGGAGTAGGTACGAGTTCAAAAATAATCCGTGATGAAGGGCGGAATCGCTACGGGCTTGATTAAAATTGCAAGCTCCTAGATCTTGGGACTGCTTTAGAGAAGTATTAAGGACGGTTATGGAAAAAATAAAGAGATATGTATGAAATAAAAACTTTTCATGGCTAGCTCCTAAATATCTAATTTTGTTTCATATCCCAGTCAAAAATTTGAATTTTTTTAAGTCCGGGTCAAAATTTTGACTTTTTTCATAAAAGTTACAAGAGTTACATTTGCCGTGCAGTGTCCCTTTATTTATTTATTTTATATTCGGGACAGTCTTAGCCTAAAGCCCTGGCAGCTAGTCCTAAAATTTGTTTTTGTTTATTATAATTCATTTATGTAGGTAAGAAAAAAGTTATAATAATAATAATAATAATATTCGGTCCAAAAATCAAGTTTGTCGTTCCTCTTATAATCGAGTTGGAAAATTTGAATTTCCTCTGATCCTGGTCAAAATTTTGAATGTCCACTTTTCGCATAATTTGTCTTGTCCAAATTGGGAATATTTTCCATAACCGGGTAATTTTTTTAGTTTTTTTGATACTCTAGCCAAAATTGGAATTTTTTTATGTTACAATGGAGAATTTGGAATTTATATTTTATCAGTGTCAAGAATTATACAGCTTTTGATGGGCAGCTCAAAATATAATTATATACCTTTCCATATCGATGACAAAAATCAAAATCTTTCGTACCCGGCTCAAAAATCTAAATGTGAATTAATTTTGAGTTGAACAATTTAAATTTCCTCTGATTCTGGTCAAAATTTTGAATGTCTACTCTCCGCATATTTTGAACAAATGCAAATCTAATCTTTCTTGTCCAAATTGGGAATATTTTCCATAACCGGGTAAAATTTTCGAAGTTTTTTTGATATTTTCTAGCCAAAATTTTAATTTTCTTATGTTACAGTCGATAATTTGATTTTATTTCTTACAGATCTTATCAGAAAAAAAAATCAAAGTTTTTCGTACCCGGCTCAAAAATTTAATTTGAACTAAATCGGGCTCAAAAGTTAACATTTTTATTGAACACAGCCAAAGTTTCAGTTTACATCATATAAGGGTAAAAATGTATAGAATATTTCGTACGCGGTTCTAAAATTTAGAGATCTAACTATCTTGAGGTCAAAAATTAAAAGTTTTCTTGGTCCTGGTAAAAATGTCCAATACTTTACATATCTGGGTTAGTGACAATCATTTTTATATAATCCTGTCAGAATTGTGAAAACAATTTATGGGCTTGTCAAATTGTTAATTTTTATCATATCTCAGTCATAAATAAAATTGTGTAATTTTCAATGCTATAGAGCCAAAATTTAGAACTTCTTTCACTAACCAAAATTTCTCCTGCCTAGCTTAAAATTCTGAACTATTTTCTTACCGTGGCAGGTTGGATCCACCATCTTTTCATCGATTTCAAAGCCGCTTATGATGGACTTACAATGTAGCATGGCTCCAAGACTCATCCAACTATATTGGATCACGATAAGGAAAGTTCGATGCTGGATCAAGGTCGGTAGCAACCTAACCAAGACCCTCAGTGAGTCTTAAATTTGAACTTAGAAAGTAGACAGCTGAGTTATTTGAACTCGACTTCCATTTACGAGCGCCGCGTAAAAGGTCTATAAGGTGTTGCCCCAAAGACTTTTCGGTCCCGAGTATTGATGTCCATTTACTCTACAAAGCCAATATAACCACCCTATCTAATAGCTTAAAGCTTACTATACTTTATAGGGGCCACCTTGTTGCTATAAAAATATTATTGGTTATAGAAATCCCTAATAATATGAAACAAAGTAAAATAAAATAAAATAAAATACCTATACACAAGTCATGACAATAACCATCATATTGACATTTAAAGATAGATAATTTAACGCCATTACAGCTTAAGTATGGTTTTTGAAATATAGGCGGCGTGGCTGCGTCGAATAAATCGCAATCTGAACGTCTAATTTTCAACCAGTTTTCCAATATGCAGAGGCCGTGCGTTGCAATTTTATACCTACTCATGGTTAAGCTCCATACCTACATCTACTCTAAGTAAAATGTCAAATAAAATTGACCACAAATCAGCTGTCAACTGTCAAACTAAACTTCACTTTAAAAAAGTGTTGCCAACTTGAAAAAAATATTTCGAAAAAAAAAAACATATTCCCTCAAATTTTAGAAGCTACCCAATCAGTTCGCTTAATAATACCAACTAAACTTCTTGGTATTTGCTGGAGCATACCAACATGTTCCCGAAAACTACAACCAAGATGCAACAAGATACCCCTCACATTCCATTGTTAAGCAAACTACCGCCCATCACATTCAATTCCCATGCTACTGGCTCAACTAAAAACTACAATTCTATTCAAATATCCAAATAATTCGCAAAAAAGAAAGCATAATAGATATCCCATTGGAAAAGTTTGCTCCACATTTAGGAGTGGTATTTCCTCCCCCACCTGCTTCCCCGCTCGTCGCAATTCTATTCATTTGAAGAGAATGTGTGGGAATAGGTCAGTGCACCCTTTCAATTTTTCCAATTCTGCTACATCCTCGTGCGCCTTGCTGAAGTCTATATATACCTACATTCTTTTTTTTTTTTTTCGGAGAACGGAGTAGTAGAGCGGAATCCGATCCCAAAGCACTTTGTCTACTTACCATCAAGGAACCAGAGGAACACAGACTTCTGAACAAAATTTCGTTAACTTTTACCCATCGAAATTTTGTGAAAAAACCTTCCAACGAACATATGGCCGATGATTGTGCTGCATTCTACAACATTTTGCACAGGATAAAGTTTTACACTGCATGAGTATCTATACTCGTATATACGTGTGTATGAGAGTATGCATGTGTATGCTTGGGATGGTGAAATTCCCCGAACGACCGACTATGGGCGATTTTCTTCTGATAGAGAATGTGATTTCCCATTCCAATCCGGCAACAACAATGAAACAGTGCATACTGTCCTTGCCAGAAAAACTTCTTCATCCACGATGCGGTGCCCAGTGCGGTATGTGCAGGTGATAAGCATACCGCACCGCATTTAAAGGACTAAGATTGTTATCCGCACCCTTCCAGTTGGTCCTATACAATAAAAACAGCAACAATACCAACGATAAGAAATTGGCTGATCTGCAGATGAAATGTGGTACCGACGGCGGTGATGCTGTTTGGAATGGTCTTGTCGACACTTGCTGGGGCGCTAGTGGTCGACAGTTTTCGTCGTGGAGGAGTGGGAGATTCGTTGTCCTTTTTAGCAGAAAACACCACACCAGCACCGGCTGTATATGCACATGCAATTCCGAATGAATGAATGGGGCGGCAAGGCCAACTCCCGAGACGGTGAACAACATCGACGAATGATAAATTGCATCCTTGTGGTCAATGGAGAGATGAATCGATCATTTACGGTTAATTTGATACGAATGGCTGGGACATGTCCGTCCATGCTTGGTGAATGTGTGTGTACGATGGCCTGGATGAATATTGTCTGTCATTGCGGTGGAATGTTGACGGAATCCTGGTGCGTGTAATTAGGCAGCAGATGGAAGAAGTTTGATTAATATTTTTTTTGTGTGTAAAAGGAGAGTTAATCAAGTTGCGACGAAGGGGGTTTAAAGTTCTGGTTAAGTTAGACATCAACTCGATATGGGGTGGACTTCTAAATTCACGAACGGCAACTTCGGCAATTCGAGTGCCTTGCAAATTTGATAACAAAGAGAGTCTTGCATCGACTTCGAAGCGAGAGAGAAGTGTTCTTAGTCTCGAGCAAATAGGACGTCAATAAATTTGGGTGTTTTGTATAATTTTTCCCAGGTAAAAAAGTCGTACTTGATTTTATTTTAATCGCGTTCCGTCGGTAACTAATGTTTTTGAGTTAGTGCTTCGGTAAGGATCACTCTCTGTGCCCGTTCCTCAGTAGTTCAATTCATTTTTCCCTGTCAGACTCTGGACCAATTCCGCAATCAAAATATTACTGCGCGTTGCTCCAGGTGGACTCAAGGAGTGGGCTAGTGCGCTGTAGGCTTCCGACCAAAGCTAAGGGAATGTCGGAGACATTGGTCTGGAAATACTTTTCCATTTAAAGGTTTTGTACGCTCCAGTAAGCTAAATCTTGCCTCAGATTGCTATCCCCTGACTCCTTTCGCAGCAACAAAAAATTTGTATTCGATGACACATGAAGCTGATCTTTCATTCCCAATGAGTCCTTCAAATGACTGCAATCCGGTAAATGACCGCGGGTACCTATAAAACAACTGCCGACACGAGTTATTGCTAATGAACAAAAGAGCGATTGCCACCATCTCTATCAAACTGGTCAACAAATTAAATACACCCATACTAACAGCTGACAAATCGCTACCATCATTACTCACCAATCACTTCCTTTGCCCCGAAATCTCAATCAAAGTATAATGGATCCCCCAAACTCCAAGCTGTCAGTTCTCGACGACGACATTTTCAAATCCGATTTTGATTTTTCAATAATAATCCCCCAACAATACAGTTTGCCCAAATGGGGGTGAAAAATATAAATCCTTTCACCATATCAGCATCAGCTTTCGACTGAACAATAAAACATTTTCCATACCCACAACCTATACCGACCAGGCGCACACTGACAAAAGGACATCGCAAAAAAAAAAGAGACAGAAAAAAAAAAAAAAATCAAAACAGACATGTAAAAACCAACAAAAAGGACTTTAACCCCATACAATAATAACAGTTTATTCGAGCATGCGATGAAATATCCCAGTTAATAGTCGTTCTCACTTTGAATTCGTATGCCAAGCCAAGTTATATATACAGATACTCGTACTCGACTGTAGGTAGGTGGATCCTGTATCTGTATCACCCACCCCCAGCATTGCCAGTTCGCCAGTGTGCCATTCAACTGTCTATTGGTACCTGCAGATCGTCTCGTCATCGTCGTCGTTGTGTTATTATTGAAATGGGTCACGTGCACAAAAATATTACTGAAGTGCTTCCTTCCGTCACATATGGCAGAGGCAGTCAGAACAAGGGGATGATAGGAGTATTCTTTTTTTTTTATTCTGCTCTCAAAATATCCTCAATGGTTATCAACACATACGTACGCTATATAGGGTACACCTCTATATTGCTTTCAGTTTCGATTTTTTATTGAAAATTCAAGCATTTCTGTACACACACAGTAGGGTTGAGTGGAAGAAAATGTTTTCAATGGAGAAATTTATATTGGAAATATATGCAGTCGATTGAAGAATTATTATTCGACAAGACTGCCAGTGACAGTCAATCGGAATCGGACTGGTGAAATGCTCTCTGGTGTGGAAGATTTGTTTGCTGGTTAGAAAAAAGGAAGAAGAAAAACGCAAGCAAGAATTGAATTTAATAAAATTCTCCAAACATGGAGTGGGAATTTATACTCTCAGAATAGGACCCGGAATGACACCTTCAGACTTCGGTTAAAGCGTTCCAATGGCCACCGAAAATCAACGTCAGAGCAAGGTACTCAATACCTTGGTTTTGATGGCTCTTTTAATGAAAATAACAAAACATTGTTTAAACTGCCCTTTAGGGCTGTCTAAATATTAGCCCTGAAACAATTACGAAAGTTAAGATTAAATATTTTTAACTAGAACTACCCTAAAGTCGTTCTTTAAACCGTTACTATAAAAACTCTTCAAATTAACCCATTAAAAACATAGTTAAGACATTCTAAAAATCTTGCCTTACATTGTCTCAGAAGACTGTTTAAAAAGCCCCTGAATGGTATACAAAAACTGTCCCAATGTCGTTCTTTAAACCGTTTCTATAAAGGCTCTTAAGGAGCCCTTATACAGATAGTTAAGTCGTTTTAAAACCTTTTTTAAATAGCCTCAAAGGGTTCTTAGCTCGTGTGCTAAAACTGAAACGTGTTCACAAAACGCCATAAGTCCTTTTTTTAACCATCTCTAAGCCAGAAAGTCACCGATTAAACAGTCCTAAATTATCATTCAAATCACACAAAATCTCACATAACACCTTTTCAATTTCCTTGTAAGAATTAGCCCTTTAAATTGTCCCATAAATGGCAGTCAAAAATGAATCAGAAAAGCCCCAAGCTATTGCCAAAGATAGACATTGGAAAAATACTTCAAAAGATCCCATACATGTCAGTCAAAAATGGATCAGAAAAGACCAAAGCTATTGTCAAACATAGACACTGGAAAAAACGTTTCGAAATGGATCAGAAAAGACCCAAGATATGGTCAAACATAGACACTAGAAAATGCTTTAAAAGGTCCCATAAATATCAGTCAAAAACTGATCAGAAAAGACTCAAGCTATTGTCAAATATATATACTGGAAAAACGCTTCAAAATTACCCATAAATCTCATTGAAAAATGGATCAGAAAAGACCCAAGCTATTTTCAAATATAGACACTGGAAAAACGCTTCAAAAGTTCTCATAAATGTCAGTCAAAAATGGATCAGAAAAGACCCAAGCTATTGCCAAACATAGACATTGGAAAAACGCTTTAAAAGGTCCAATAAGTGTCAGTCAAAAATAGTTCAGAAAAGATCTAGCTATTGTCAAATATATAGACTGGAAAAGGTCACATAAATGTCAGTCAAAATTGGATCACAAAAGACTCAAGCTATGGTCAAACATAGACACTGGAAAAACGCTTCAAAAGTTCCCATAAATCTCATTCAAAAATGGAACAGAAAAGACCCAAGCTATTGTCAAATATAGACGCTGGAAAAACGTTTAAAAATAGATCAGAAAAGACCCAAGCTATTGCCAAATATAGACACTGGAAAAACGCTTCAAAAGTTCCCATAAATCTCATTCAAAAATGGATCAGAAAAGAACCAAGCTATTGTCAAATATAGACACTGGAAAAACGCTGCAAAAGGTGCAATAAATGTCAGTCCAAAATAGATCAGAAAAGGCCCAAGCTATTGCCAAACATAGACATTGTAAAAACGCTTGAAAAGTTCCCATAAATGTCAGTCAAAAATGGATCAGAAAAGACCCAAGTTATTGTCAAACAAAGACATTGGAAAAACTCTTTAAGAGTTCCCATAAATGGCAGTCAAGGTTAGGTTAGGTTAGGTTGGGTGGGGTTGTGAGATCGTCACAAAAGACCAGGCACCAAAGCGGGCCCATCGCCATCCCCAGGGAACCATTACGGTCAAAAAACCTAAACCAATTCGCCCAAACAATCAATTTCCCTACAGAATTTGGTTATGGTCCCAGTATTATTTGAGGAACCAACCTCCTCTAAGTTATTAAAGAAGAACCTGCCTAGGTGCTTCCTTCTACTCCGAGCAACTGCCTGGCACTCGCATAGAAGGTGGGAGATGTCCTCCGTAGCTTGTAGGTCCTCACAGTACCTACATGTATCCGTATTAGCTAAGCCTAGTCTCATGGCATGCTTCCTTAAAAGGCAGTGTCCAGAGAGTATTCCTACCGTTAATCTTAACTTTGTTCTACTGAGATTGATTAATTCTTCAGATTTCTTCCGATTTAAAGCGGGCCACAGTGCCTTTGAGACCCTGTGCCCCTCTAGCTGTGACCATCTTGTAGCTGCTTTATTGGTAATTTCCTCAACGATAACCCTTCTAGCAACGGCCATAGGTGGTCTGATGCCCTCAATCATTGTATTTACTGGGAGTTCCGCTCCTTCCTTAGCCAAAACGTCGGCCCTTTCGTTGCCCTCAATATCACAATGCCCAGGTACCCAACATAATCTGACACGGTTCTGCGAACATAATGCCTTAAGCATTGCGCGGCAATTCCTGACTAGTTCAGATTTAATGGTATGTGACTCTAGCGCTTTAAGCGCAGCCTGACTATCAATGTAAATGGCAGTCAAAAATGGATCAGAAAAGACCCAGGCTATGGTCAAATATAGACATTGGAAAAACGCTTCAACATGTCCCATAAATGTCAGTCAAAATAGGATCGAGTCAAAAATAGGAAAGTCACTGTCGGTCTTTTTAAAGTGCGGGTGCCTTTCACAAAACATAGGACCTACCATTTGGATCTTCTGCTCGAAGAAAAAGTCTCTCACCTCGTTGTGTTGTATAAAGGAATAGGCTCGCACAAAAATGTGTGACTGCCTTTTTTGCCAAACTTTAGAGACCCGTCGCTACTTTAAGGCTTAACGCTATCTCGTGCTAAAAAAGACATAGCTCTAGACGGAGGAATTCTTGTCCCAAGGATATGCGGACATTAAATTAGGAAGAAGTTTATACCTTTGCACTACCGGTAGTAGCTGACGAGTCTTAGATATGACTTAGGAGCTTTCCACTGAGGGTCGTCCACGAGATCGTTTTTGAACAACGTGGCAATGAACGTATAAGGCTTATGTACTTTTGCAAGTGACAAACCGGACCCACCCTCGCCTTTCAACTCCAAAATCCCTACTTACTCTTACATTCAACTTGAATTGGTTTTCTTGTATTCGATCTTTAATTTCAATCCGCCTGCAATCAAGCGAAATGCCACACTTGACTGCAGCCGTCAGTAAACTAATTCCCGCCGACAGTACCCGTTGGTCCGTGAAAACTCCTTTCCGCTACAAATCACATTGATTTCGCAAAATTACAAAATAAAATAAAATTAAAAAATCCAAATCGAATGGAAGTCCCCTAGCGCCCCCACGCCCCCATCCCGCTCAGTCCGCAGCCCATAACGAATTTATTATCCCTGCCTTGGGGCGAAATTCCTTGCCAGTCCGTGAGGATGAATCGGATGAGGATGAGACTCCTTGGAAGATCCTGTGGAAAAAAAAGGAGAAACCCGTTAAATTGATATTTGATATGTGATTTAATTTCAGAGTCGTGGTCTGGAATGCTCAGAGCTCAGGAGCTGTCGATGGTGAAGATGTCGGTGCGCGGTGGACGTTCTGTAACGATTCCCCGAAGGAAAAAGGGTTTTTCCTCTTTCGCTGTTTTTTTTTTTTCGAAATAATTTTCTTGTTCTTGTTTCACATTTTGATTTGAACAGACAGTGCACAGGAATCGGGCAACCGTGAGATGTGGCCTTGCCTGACCACAATTTTTTCTCTGCGCTATAACAAGGATACACCCGAGAGAGTCTTTTTCTAACTGACTTTGACTTCAGCCCCAGTGAGCAGTGAGTTGGATATTTTTCTTTTTCCCGTGCAACAGACATCTAGTTGTGGATTTGAAGAGGACACACGGAACGCTCTTCGCTTTTAGGGAATATTTTCAATATTTACAGTCATCCGCCCGCATCGCTGAGAGGAGGGAGAGCGCAGAGCTGCAAGGGTAATTATGGATTTTAATTGTCCCCACCTTGGTGTGTTTGCTTTTGGGCGCTGACGAATTTAGGTCGTCAATTGGTTGGGATTATACGATGAAGCGCCAGTCCCTTGCTGGTCCTTTGAGAGCGGATGATGTAGATTGGTATTTGCTCGATTTAACTGTTGGCATTGTTAGATTAATGTTTGCTCAAGGACCATTCTATAAATGTGTTGGGCTGGCCTGGAACTGGATATAGGTGGGGTAGGTATCTATCTACCATGTGATTATCGCCCTCCAAGGCCCCAAAGCCATCGCGTTTAATTGTCGGACATAATTATCCAGGCGGTTATTAGACCAATTCCCAGTTGCCCAGACAATAAAGAAGAAGCACGAGCAAATTGCGGCCAACCGCTGATGTGGCAGCGACAAAAAGGATAAAGGACAGAGCGAGAGCGAGAGCGAGAGAGAAGGATATTCTTGCATATAAAGCAATGTATAGGAAGGACGGCAGAAGGCAGAACTATTTAATTAACCAAGCTCGTTCCAATTACAAATTCAGTGTACAATGCAATAGTGGTTGCTGTTGCTGCGTTCGGTTATGTTTACTGTTGCTCTGGCCAAATTTACGTCGTCTGGGAGTTTTACTTCCTTTCATCGTAGTGTAGTGAGTGCATCCGAATTTCGAAAGATCGAGGGAAATGCAGGGAGTGTTCTTCTAGGCTAGATACCCCATCATCGTAGGCAGCAACATCTTCGGTGGAAAGTCCTTTGCAACCAAAGTAAGTCGTACCATTGTAAACAATGAGAAAAAGGTCGCGATGACGGAGGCGATGACGGAGGCGCCCAGTAAACCAGCTGAACAAAGTGAATTTAATTCCCAAAGCGTTTGAGGGGGTGTTTTTTTTCTTTTCTTCTACCCGGACCTGGGTTTGTGTAAAATGGAGTGAGGCCGATCAGGGGTTATATAAAAAAAAAGTTTCCCCTTTTACTGACAAAACCTTTCTTAAAACTGAAAGGCCAAGTCCATATCGGCGCTTTTTTAATGCGGGAAATATACCATCGAAAGCACCGATAAGTCGGCAGATTGTACGACTCTGCTCAGAAGGCGGTGTCCGCCTGGCCTTTCTTGAAGTATGGAAACCCACAAAAAGCTTAAATAAATGTGCACAAAAATCCAACAGCTTCAAAACGAACACCTTCGATCCAACGGACTTTTGCTAAATTAAAGTTAAACGTGACCTCAACTAGATGGAGCCACTGTGCATTCGGCAAAGCGAACAATGGCAGTAATAAAACATTCTGTCTAAAACCATAAAACCATAAATTTAAGAAGTAGCCACATCAATTGGCCGCCTAGTGCCCTTCGGACTAGGAAATTCTTTTGGGGATATTCGAAAGGACGTACAATACTTGATTAAACCAGAGACCATACTCCAACTAAGGAATGACATTCGAGACGAATTTCGAGCTGTAGAGCTTAGATTACACGTGTCATTTGAAATTTTGACATTCCGACGTCATTGTGACGTAAACACTTGTGCTAAATGTGTCATTGGCGTGTGATCGCCTGTCAAACCTGGTTCAGTTCTTTTATGCGGTGATGGGCGCGCATGGAGAGCACTGTGTGTCGAAAGGGCAATCAGCTATTGTTAAATCTGTCATGTTCCTGAAGTTCTTTTCTTGGAATTTTTTCTTAAAAATATCTGCATTCTTTCTAGAAACCCATTCTTAGGTGGATCGGATTGTTCGCGAGGCTGATCGTCCAAGATCAAAGATTAACAAGAAGAAGGTCGTAGAGGTAGTGACAGTCATGGAAACGCCACCAATGATGGTTGTTGGAGCTGTCGGCTATATCGGGACTCAATTTGGTTCGGGGTTTTTTGTTTGGTCAATGTTTGTTCTCAGCATTTGTCAGAAGAATGCCAAGATACAAGAACTGGTACAAGAGCAAGAAGAAGGCTTTCTCCAAGGCCAGTAAGAAGTGGACCGACGATGTTGGTAAGACGAGCATTGAAAATGATGACTTTAGGAAAATGATTCGTTACTGAAAGGTCATCCGCGTCATTGCTAACTCGCAGATCCGTTTGACCACTGTAGCGTAGCGTTTTTCAGGCTGAAATAATGGCTAAACGCGAGGCAGCCTGCAGACTTGCCTTGTTGGCGATAGACGGTAAAACTATCGCCTTCTTCATATAGACAGTCAGGCAGCTATAAAAGCCCTGAATACACCAACAACCAAATCAAAGTTGTTAAAAAAATGCCGGGAATCTCTCAACTGGATTGCGGATAGATGTTCAGTAACCCTGTGCTGGTTTCCAGGTCACAGCGACATTCCGGGCAACTGCAAAGCGGATGAACTAGCCAGACAAGGAAGCGGCCTTCACTCAACCAACAACAATGAACCGTAAGCTCCTATGCAATCTATCAAATTCATCCTATTCAAAGAGGCAACAAAGGTTGCAAACAGTAGGTGGAACAGCATAAACACCTGCGTCACATCCAAGCAAATCTGGCTAAAACTAGATGCTAAAAGGACTAAGAGACTTCTCTCTATATAGGTAGAAACAAAATAAGCTCCGTAGTGGGGGCATTAATAGGACACTGTTTGATAGGTAGACAAGCTCGTAGGTTGGGTACACCCTACAATGACTTTTTCAGGAGCTACATGGATGAGGAGGAGGAAGAAACCTTTCTTCATCTTCTTTGTTACTGTCCAGCTCTTGCAAATTTACGCAAAACCCAACTTAGGAGACTACTGCCTCGATGACCTCAGTGACTTGTCTGTTACAGATATATGCTGTATCAGCAAATACATTATACAAAGACCAAATGGCTTCAAGGATCTTCCACATATAGACTCAGCATCAGCAGTTGTTGGTCCTATCGACTACTGCTCGCTTCACCCGCACCTATTAGGCGGCCTGTCTGTGGATTACAATCGAGGGGTAGATTGTTTCGGTCAACCTTCGTATATCCAAGTTGTAACACCCCGCAATATGCGTAGTAGGCTGATTGCTGCAATGGCCACTCCTACTACGGTTTTTGCCACATCCGCCCTATTTGATAAGTTGCCAGAGGACACAGGCGAGGGTCTAACCGATACGTTCATCAACCGCTCATCCGAAGGCATACTGTCGACCGGTCACTTCCTCCTTGACCAGCCTTATTACACCTTAAGTAAGGTATACACCCAAAGGGCCGATTTACTAATCACCTATTGCGCATAGGGTGTATGCCATTATAACGAGACGTTAAAGGATTATAAGCGAAGGGCACACTGTTTCGGTTATCCGTCGTATATCGTCCTTTAGTTATCCCCAGTCTTTTCCCTTCAAGGAGTTGTCTGAGGATTACAGGCGAGGGAAAGACTGTTTCGGTCACCCTTCCCCTATCCTTGGATAAACTACCACGATTCTCTGTACGAGACGTAGGAGGTTTGCAGATAAAAAAGACAAATGCGCCCACTAGCATGTCCGGTTTAGAGCACTCTGGCTTCCTCCCCCCCCCCCTTTCCCTTAACTCATGTGGTATCACAAGGGACCTAAATGTATTTGGTCTAAGTGTGTCTTTCTAGACAGCCACCCTACCAACCTAACCTAACCTTAGGTGGATCGGCCTCAAAACAGGGGTTGAATTATCGCATCCTTAAATGGACAAAATTCAGTGTATGCGACCCAAGTTTTCTCCATGGTAGCTCCGACTCAGGGACATAAGGGACAGACGAATTAATTTTTCGGAACTTATGTCCCACTTTAATAAAACAAAAAAAAAGAAGTTTTACTTCAAAACGCGCGATTTGTCGGGACTTGTGTCCTACCTAAGTTTTATGTCCCTGCGCCGGTAGTTCCTACCCAAAACGCATTTTTCCCAAAATCTAAAAAAAAATAATTCTAAGGATGTGTTCAAAACGGTTTCTGTTTTACGGATTTTTTTTTTTTTTTGAAGACAAAACCCCATTCGAACCACACGACCGCACTGTTCTTGTATTTTTATACCAAGTAAAACTCCTGCCTATATTATAAATGTGGCTGCAACCTTTTAGTGGTCTTTCGCAATTCAGCGACGTGGCGATAACTAGAGAAACAATGAAACAATGAACGACGATGGAGAGCTGCACGGACCAAGGAATACCCTGCATCAGCATCATTGTTATTACCAACGTCGTTGTCGTCGTCGCTATTATCGTCGTACAGCGATGCCAAGATATCTCCTTTTCCTTATACCGTCCGCAAGAGTCTGCGTCTCTCTATACTGTATATACAGACTCTTCCGTGTAGTACCTGATTGCAAATAAAAACCTTTCTCTCGCGCGACACTGATAGCCCTATTCACGAAGCAAAGACATCACCACACCGCTCGGGTTTCTTCCCGTCGTCCTCGCATCGGTCGGGAAAAATAATAGACGACGCTTTTAGCGAACAAGCAAAAGGACTGTGCAAAGGTGCATCAGCGTGTTCGTGTACCACCACGCTTACCAAGGATATTGTGCAAGGATTCCCACCGAAAGACTGCAACCAGTTAAACAGAGAGAAATATGACTGGACAAACACACTCTAAGAACTGTATAACATTTGAGATAAGATCTCCTTTCGTCCTATTGTATGCTCGGCAGGAATACTGTAGACACTCGTAGCAACAATGTGACTCCCGTCTCTTATGGGCGCACTTGAACGTTGAAACGACGCTGGTGATGTATCTCGAGTAATTCCAAATGAATTGGTGCAGCTCGAGGAAATGTCGTCTGTGTGCTGTGCAGTGTGCTCCTGTTGGAGGGATTCCCAGGATTGTTTCTCTAATTAAATAAGAACCAACGAAAATGTGCAAAAAAACAAAGAAAGAAATGGAAGAGAACAAAGAAAATGGAGTGGAAAATGGATACAATGTGGAGGAGGCAAATTGGAGACAACTCACTTTAATGTGCGGCAGCAGAGAGTGCGCGCCATCGGAAAGTGCACGGAAAGAGGAAAATTAATGATGAGATAAGGATATTTTAAGGAGCGACATGACAGGCATGTTTTTCTGTTGTCATAATTGGGTTTTGCTTAGGAAATTTTGGACTGCGAGGGAAATATGCGGTCGTTCTCTTTTTGATTGTAGTTACGTAGCAAGAGAAATGTTCGCCAGACAAAACGTGTTCGTGGCGTTGCTGTCCCTATAAGAAAGCGCCACAAGTCATTTGCTTGATCTTTTACTCTGCTTAGGTACGTCATCGTATAGGAATTCAGTACGTGGCAGTATAAGGCTTAATTTTCGTCTAAGCAAGCTGTCGAATTATTCGAACGAAAACAAGGAGTCCTGTGAGCGTCGCAATATTGCAGGACCGTTTTTGGTTCATCCATTGAGGGGATGTGAATGAGAATAAACCTGACATGGAGGGGTTCTATGCCTAATATCGCCCCTCTATATAAGCTCTCTGTCAACTTCTGCTACCGTCCCTCTATGCCAGCATACAGGTCCTCATCACAAAAACCATTCGTCGTCGTAGTGGTCATTAACTATAAACCTCCTCAATTCGATTTGGTTGTCATTATAAAAGTCACCCGAACCGTGTGTTCCGAGTGAGCTACCATTTCCACGTTCCGTGATACCGTTTGCAAAGATAAATAGCGAATTTGCATTTGCCTGGGCAATTTCAAAGCGAACTGAATGTAGACCACTCATTAGAATCACAACGCGTCCTTCGCCGTCATCGCGTTATTCAAAAGCCGGGGCCATACACTCGTACGTATCTTTCTGGTACTCTGACTCTGATGAACAGAAATCCGGTCCAGTGGATTTCATCTGGCGTATACCAATCGCACCTTCTTTATGGTCCATAACTTTTACTCATATCCAGGGATATAATTACGACGGCAGGACACACATATACGATATACCCCACGACATTGACCGAATTTTTATGCGCTGCTCATAGCAGTGCTCCTAAAATCCCTTTGACTTAACGCAATCTCCAGCGATGCAGCAGCGGTACACAGCAGCTGAGCCCCAAAGTGGTTGGCGGCATTCGCGCGCAAGAGAGAGAGAGGGAGAGTAAAATTTCGTCTAAAGCAATAAAATTCACCGAAATCCAAAGCGGAGAGCTCATCTTTCCATGATACCCTGTGGTGATGGTGGTAGCCTGGTAGCATTGTGCGTCGTCGTCGGTTGCAAATAGGAAAAGTTCCGCACTTTTGCCATGGGACATGACCTACTATCCAAACGACGGTCCGTACTCTTATTCGTCATGTGTATGCTCATTTCCAAAAATCAATGCGGTGGGTCCTGTTTGGAGGGCGCAACGTGTACGCAAATGTATTTGCACATTTCACTGTATAGATGATGGGTCAAATGTTGTTGCTATTAATCGTATACACCGGAACCACGGCAGGATAATGGAAACCTGATGGCAGGGCAAACAGATGTTCGCCATATACTCATACTCTCCTGTGCTTCGTATTTATGGTTGGATGTGAAAAGTGCAAACACAATGTAAGTGCATGGCATAAAATCTGGGATTTGATTGCGCGATGGATGCGTCCATGTCGATACTGACGGAGTGGAGAGGCATAGTTTCCGGGCGCACATCAGTTAAAGGGCAAATTGTAGTTGAGGCATTGTGATGGTCGGTAAATTGAGGTAATAGATGGGGCTTCGAGGGGAATCGAATTTTGGGGATAAGAGCCTGAAAATCAGTATGTGCATAGTTGAAGAGGGTTTACTGAAATCTAGGTGAATTGTTATCTAGAAGGGGATTTGGACGTTTGCACTATGGATAACTCAAGTCACTAAAAATATGTTATGCTGCGCAGATCATTCTTGATTCCCCCTCTTTAGCTGAAAGTAAGAAGCCGGTGGGGCTGGTGATACCAAGGGACATCTTAGTTCGGTAGTAAAGGCGGCCGGAAAATAAATGCAACTGAACCAACGGCCTTCAACTTCGGGTGTCTTGTTCTAAGAGAACGAACTGCAGACAAAACTGAAAATGAGGATTCGTATTTTTCCCCATAAAGACTTTGAACAGCACTTGGTCTGATTTTATACACGAGATATTAACAATCTACAAGATTGAAAGGTATCCTTCTACTTAAAAATTTGGCAACCAAATCGACAGATCAGAAAACTTTTTAAAGCTGTTTTGCTTTCGATTGATGCAAAGTTTTCAAGCCATGGACTAACTCTCAAGCCTGTGGGTAGACATACCCCTCACATCCTAGTCTTCCAAGGTAAGGGCAAACCTCTCTGATGGAATGAGGAACGACTTCGGCGGCACAGCCAGATCAGGCGACGTCGTCTATGTTTTTCATTGGTATAATTATCGGACCTTTGAAAGAAGCTATCTAGCATGGAAAACGAGGGTATTCTCTGTGTTCAGAAAATATTGCAAAACCTATCAATAACAAAATTTAAGAGACGTTAAAAACACTTATTAGCTCTCCAAAAACTACGCTGAGATATAACAGTAAAAAAAAACCTGAAAAACACGTTAGAAACGCTTTGAAAATCGTATTAGGAAACACATTGAAAAGCGAAATAAAATAGCATTTAAAACTATTCGAAAATCGAATTGAAAAGACGTTAGAAGTGCTTATGAACTTTCCAAAAACTGCGCTGAGACATATTAAAAAACACATAAAAACAAGTTAAAAAACGCGTTGAAAAACGTATCAGGAAACACCATTGAAAACCGAAATAAAAGCACATCAAAAACACTTCGAAAACCACGCTGAGAAAACGCAATTTAAACCAACAAAAACAAGCTAGGAACGCGTTGAAAAATGTATCGAAAACAGCTATAACAAATATTAAAAAAAACATTAAAAATGACTTCAAAAAATCGTTAATAAAAAGTTAAGAACGCGTTGAAAAACATACAGAAAACAATAATTAAAAAATATTAAAAATCGCATTGAAAAAAACGTCAAAAGCACATAAAAACTCTTCCAAAACTGCTGTGAGATATGACATCAAGAAACACATCAAAAACACGTTAATAATGCATTGAAGCAATTAAGAAAAAATTAAAAAGCGGGTTAATAAACACATCGACAACAATTTAAAACCGTTATGACAAACTACCAAAAATATGCTTAGAAACGATTCTAATTCCGCGCTGAGAAAGCGTAATTAAAACCCACAAAAAAGAAGGTTAAGAACGCGCTGAAAAACGTATCGAAAACCGCTATAAAAAATATTAAACAAATTGTTAAAGTAGTGTCAAAAGCTGCACTGAGGTAACATCAAAAAGCACTTCAAAAACACTTTAAGGAGAAGTTAAGAACGCGATGAAAAACATACTGAAAACAGCAATTACAAAAATATTAAAATTCGGGATGAGAAACACTGCGAAAACAATTTAAAACCGCGTTGACAAAATTCTAAAAAAAAGAAGCTGAAAAAGCATAAAAAAACCTTAAAATGTAAGAGTGGAAAATTGCCTTGAAAAAACGTAAAAAAGGGATAAAAGCTCTCCGAATGTATCAGGAAACACCACTGAAAACCGAAATAAAAGCACATCAGAAACACTTCGAAAATCGCATTGAGAAAGCATAATAAAAACCACAAAAAAAAAGTTAAGAACCCGTTGAAAAACGTATCGAAAACCGCAATAAAACCGGTTAAAAACAGGTTAAAAACCCCAATACGTTTGACAGCGCCAAAGTTGCGCTGCAAGACCCCCATTCTGAGAGGGTTCACCTTAATTTTTCACAGGAAATTACCCCAACTTTTTATTTGCCATTAAAATTAGTACCAACTTAGTTACTCCTCAATTAAAAAAAAAAGGCACTCCGGGAGTGCCGACAGAAGTGATAACTTGAACAATTACGTGTGTGTTTTTCGAATCGTCAGAAAATATATTATTGTGTAGGAAGTACTTTTAAATAAAGTGTTTTTTTATTCATTATTATAAACTACTACTACTACAAAAATTATGTTACATTTTTCATTTTCATTTAATGCGGTATGTTACATCAAAAATAATACATATTATTTTACATACAAAATTGCAATCTATTGCTTAAAATGTATAAATTTACAGATACATGAAATATTAAATTTAAAAATTAATGGGTGTTCTTTGAAATGAATACCAATGACACTTATGAAATTTCATCAACAACTTCAAACTCTTCCATCATCATCATCATTATTATCATTATATTTGAAAACGGATACTATAGGTTTATGGTAGGTAACTAAAATAGGAAACAAACAATTTTGATTCGAATCTATTTAAATATCTTGTAAAGATGGCATCAATTGTAGTTTTATGTCTAATCGTGCTAAGATTGCGATCATTGCTCATCGTTAAATCAAATTTGCTATTTAAAAATTCAATTAATGGTAGTTTTTATCATCTGCAAAGTTGATGTTGAAATCCCCACTCAAAATGATTGGAATATCATCAAATCTCTTCCCAACTTTATCTTGAAGTAATGGAGAATTATCTTTAGCATATATAAGTAATTTTCATCGATGCTGTCTTCCAGCGTAATCTAGATAGATTACAGTCTCGAATGTACATATCTTACTTCAGCTACCACAATCCGATTGTATCTACTTGTATTCTACCGAAACTAGCACAGAACGAATAAATTAATAATAATTATACTGAAGCTTAATTGAATATGAATTTCTTTCCGAAAAATACAAATTTTACTTTTAAAAGAAAAAGAACGAGAAAAGACAACAATATTTTTCTGTCTTGCCGCATCGCCATTGATAATGCTCTAGATCTCGTGGTACGGCATCAATTGTAGTTTTATATTCATTATTTTACACAAAAATTACTAATAATATTTTACAGTATACACTAAGGCGACATGAATATTACAATTATTTATATAGTATACCTACTCTTAGGGTGGCAAGTTTACCACAGTTTTCTATTTCTTGTTTCGGTAATTATAACACAAGCTACTGTGCCGTAAATGTGCACAAACCCAAAATCGTGGATATAATATGTCGGAATTAAGCCTGGTAAAATTAAGTTATGAATTCCCCATACAAAACAGGTAATTGAAATAATTTTGGTGACAATCAATTTGTCGCTACCATAAATTACCATAGTAACGTATTCAAATAAAAATCATCGTAGATTAAGCTATAAATTACCTACCCCTAAAAGTAAGCAATAGTATAAAAGTTTACAACTAAAAGTATGCAATCGGTGTCGGTGTCGGTGTCGGTGTCGGTGTCGGTGTCGGGGTCGGTGTCGGTGTCGGGGTCGGTGTCGGTGTCGGTGTCGGTGTCGGTGTCGGTGTCGGTGTCGGTGTCGGTGTCGGTGTCGGTGTCGGTGTCGGTGTCGGTGTCGGTGTCGGTGTCGGTGTCGGTGTCGGTGTCGGTGTCGGTGTCGGTGTCGGTGTCGGTGTCGGTGTCGGTGTCGGTGTCGCGAGTTTGCTAATTTTTGCCCATCCAAATAGTGCCCAACGCGCCTAAAGAAGTTATCACTTCAAAAAGCTAACTCCTTTCTTCTAAAATTAAAATCTCCCCATCTAGTACTGTGGTCATGAAAATTCCCTTTGACTACCCTAACCCTAGATATATGCAATCAAAAACATATTAAATGGAACAAAATCAAGAAAAAAATAAAACGACTCCACTTTCCAGTTGCATGGCTTTTATCTTTGCTAAAGGAAATTGCAATCCTCCCTCCCGTATGAAGCATGTGTTGCAAGTTGCATCTGCTAAAAAACGAGCTATAAAAGAAATCCAGTCGAATGCTCTTCCCACTAAGAATGTTCCATATACATATTAAACAAAAATGCATACAAAGAGAATGTAGAAACAAAATTACATGCATCAATTATCAAGGACTTGTACACCTTTTTCGCTATACCTAGATAAATACTCGTACGTTTGTCAATAATATTTCCTTGAATAGGGGACGAGAAACAAAATTATTCACAATGAAAAATTTAAATTTCCCAGCTTCCTTTGTGTTTAAAAATTAACTTAGCGTGCGAAGTTGCAGCAGTTTTGCATCAAGTTTGAAGAGGGATGATGCTCTTTTTTTTTTCTTTTTTTTTTTAGAGAAGTTTTCGTTTGGCAACGATCCTTCATGCTTGGAGTAAACGAATTTCCTAGAGAGGAGATAGAATAGTCTGCCATGTGAAAAATGATATTAAGGCACAGCCACACAGTTCGCCCCAAGAATATTGCATTGGTTATTGAGATGGAAAATTATTTACAACCATTACATGCACGATGACGGTAAACATCCTGTCTATCTAGTCCTTGGAAGAGGAAATTCATATATATTTTTTTAATTTATTTGCTCGATTGTGATTGCGTTGCAATATAGACGCAGCTATTTCGAACGTACCTACACAGAGGGTCCTAGTCCTAGGGGCTAGGGGCGTGTATCTCATTGGGAAGTTTTCGAGTGGAATGTCCTTGTCCCCTCGAATGGGAAAGCAATGATTACATTTTTGTCGCCAGAATGAGCTGGGGAAATTCTTATTTAATAGCAGCAACATCGTCTTAAGCTCAATTGAACTTGATTGTAACGCATTCGATTATAAGTAACCACAGGACGATGCGATGATTGGAATGGAATTATGTGTGTTGAAATCTAATTCATAGTGGTGTAATAGAAAGGTCGGATGCATATAAAAATATTTGACGGATCTACAATTCGAAAATTGAAAGTAAGTAGAAAGAGCGGTCGTAGTTTAAAAAGCCATCAAAAAGAAGAAGCTGACATTTAAGGTTTAAATTCAATACAGTGATGTGAGAAGGTGGGAAATTTCAGATTTGGTAGTCAATTCGCAAGCCAACTTAAGCGAAGAAATTAAAAGGAAATTTCTGTACTATTCAGAACAAGAAAGGGGAATTTTCAATTCGATCTATTACTATACTTTTTCTATTATTGCAATCATCAAAAGAAAATTATCTCACCCTGAATGCGGTCATTTTAGCTTCTGCGAATGTAAAAGAAACGTCAAGTTGACACTTCGTATACATTTGCAGTTCAACTGATATGTTTTTTCATTGATTAGGGGGTTTTTAAGGGGAAATTTGCGTATGTTGTTCTTAATTATTCACCTACCTGTCATTTGTCAATATATTCCGCAGAATGTCAACGCAAAAGGGAAATTTAAAAGCTAGAATCATTGTCCCAACTGATCTCGTTCAAGGTTCAAATAAAATAAAAGTCAGGAGGCCATTTAATTGTGAATTCCGTTCTTTCAAAATTTTCTAAAACTGTCCTTTGAGGAATGAAACATATTTTCCAAAAGCAGAGTGCGAAAATGTGAATTTTTGGCGATAGTTGTGGGAAATTCTCTACCTAACGTCTGGGATCACTATTCGGTTTCTCGAAGTCGTCACAAGGGCCGCGAATAACTTGCAAGTTGTTACAGTGGGTTGTAAGAAGTTCGGCGAAGGATAGACCATAGTCACATATTTGCAAGCAAGGTGTTGTATCAGACCATCTGCTGTCTCAGAAAAAGGAGCTTGAAAATTATTGAAGGCGTCAAATCCAAAGAAGGTATCTACATATTTTTCCAATGAGATGGAAATTAGCGGCAATCGATCGAGCACTTCCCTGACGAATTGCTCAATACAAAAATGAGCTCTTGAGGTTTGCAGATCTATCGGAAAAGGTGACTTTGGGGATCAAATCTATCAAATTTGTCCAATTTGCCAGTGAAATACGTTTAGAATTGATAGGGAATCAGGGTATGGCTTCCCATTGAAACGGGTGGTGTAGGTCAAGTGCTCTAGGGTCTTTTACACGATGGATGGAAAGATCAAGAAGGTATATAAAGGGGTTTCCAATAAGAGGTGTTATTGTGAATGACCCGCTTTTTCGGTAGCTATCACTTTTGAAGCTTTTATTCTTTAATATTTGACAAGTAGAAACTACGCCATTACTAAAACTGGAACGATACACGCTTCAACAACGCATTGAAATTATGAAAATTCACTAGGGCTTATAAAGGCTTATAAAGTTCAGTTAACACAAGGAATCAAGCCGGCCGATCATCAACAACGTCGTGTCTTTGAAAATTGGGTTCTTGAAATGCATGAAAATGATCCGAAATTCAATCGAAAAATCATCTTGACTGATGAGGCCCATTTCCATCTCGGTGGCTACGTCAACAAGCAAAATTGTCGCATCTGGGGCTCGGAAAACCCAAGAGTTATTGTTGAGAAGCCTCTCCATCCTCAACGTGTGACTGTTTTGTGCGGTTTATGGTCCGGTGGGGTCATTGGACCTTACTTTTTCGAAAATGAGGTTGGATCAACAGTTACGGTGAATGGATTGCGCTATCGAGAGATGATTAATGATTTTTTATGGTCGGAGTTGGACGGTATTGATCTGGGCAACGTTTACTTTCAATAAGACGGCGCTACGTGCCACACAAGCAACGAAACCATTGATCTTTTACGGGAAAAATTCCGGACCGTGTTATCTCTCGAAGAGGCCAACGAGAACTTGTGACCTAGCGACTTCTTCCTTTGGGGCCACGTGAAAGATAAGGTCTACGCCAACAGCCCAGCGTCGATTCAAGACCTCAAAGATAAAATTCGTGAGGCTATCGAGGACATAGGGCAGCCACTTTGCGATTTGGTTATGGAACATTTCATGAAAAGGATATGGTCTTGTATGCGTGCTCGTTTAGGCCTAGTCCTTGACCACTCATTCGAGTTTTAAGTCGAATTTTACTGTATCCACTACAACTGCATTTCCTCAGAATTACTTTTGCAAGGACACTCTATTTGCTGCTAAATTAACACAAACAACAACGGCAAAAGCATATCCTCAAAAAACACAAACAATTTATTCAGCTCTCGAACAATTCACATAAACTTAAAGCCAAGACAGAGACCGCCCTGCAAAAGGATACCCCCAGCTCAGCCTAAGGCTCTTAAAGTAATTTCACAGCTCCACTGACACAGTGGCATACTCATACTCATACTTATTGTGGATTGATGCACACACATGCTTACAATGCCATTCACCCAATTTGTAGCGCAATTGTACACGTACACCATTCATTCACCGGCCCCCCTCTAGTTCGCAATCGCATTCGCAGCATGTTCGTCGCAGAGAACTGAAGAGCTTATTCGTGCGCACACATACACACTCGCTTCGCTCATGGGCGGATGAAAAATTGCGTTCCATTCATTTTTCTAAGCACACTTTTATCTCCAGCAATCATCTGCGAACGTGAGCTGTATATGATGTGATGTGATGTAGCTTTGTATCTTGGGCTCGGGTTTTTTGTTTTCTATACGTGTATCGCTCTGTTCACTCATTTAGTCGGTGCTTCCTTCCGTATTTTCCGTTGCTGGTTGTTGTTGATTCAAGTTGTCCTTATTGTGTTCTGCTTGATAGTGTTCCTTAAACATCGATAGTTTTTAATTTCGATAGTATCGATAGTTTCGGAATAAAACTATCGATAGTATCGATAGTTTTATATGCTTACGATTCTCTAAGGACGGGGTTGTAAATTTGTCCATAATTTATTAATAACAAACAAATGAAGCAGATGTGGTCAAGAAATGTTTTAAAGGGACTCGCATTTGTATTTTATTATAGTTTAAGTTAAGATAAGACTGTATGCCAATCACGCATATATGAATGCCAACAGGCAAATGACCATAGATTAGCTCTCAAATGACCAAAATTATCAACTTTGTGTATTTGTTTATTAGACTATATGACCAAAATTACCAAAATGGTCATTTAAGGCATTTGTTATTTATTACCAAATATTGTAGTAGGGTTCCACAAAAAAAGAGAACGAAATGAACGCTGATGACAACAATATAATTCTTGTTCCATAAAAAATGCCAGCAATGCCACAACGAAATTTCAATAAAGTGCATATGGGCATATAGAGCTTTATGCTGGCATTCGTGCTTATCGTCCGATTACACTATATACTATTTGCGATTTTTATCTGTCAAAATCAGCCTGGTCATATGTGGCATTTAGGTCATAAGAGCATATATGAGTTATGTCCAAGCCCATCACATTCGGCCCTAGTGAGGTATGCTTCGGAACGGACAATTCTCCGCAACGCATACTCTTTCGAGGGCAAAAATTCCATTCGAGGAACCTAGCTGTCAAAAATTGAACAATAGAATGCACTTAATTGCATTTCAACGTAATTCGCCAATATGCGTTACAAAATGGCGGAACAATTCTCCGAACAGTTGTTTTGAAGAAAACCTCGCAGCAAAAATACTCCGAATCGTACCTATAAGATCGGAGAATTTTCCGTTCCGACAGATACCTTGCTAGGGCCGATGGTATGACCATTTTTTGACAGGAGAACTGTCAGAAATTGACATTTTATGACCACTTGACATACAGTCTAATCTTAACTTTACTTAAAGGCGCCTATCTTTATACGTAGAAAAGTAGTATTCCTTTTACCGACGGAAGTACTTTTGACGTATGAATATCAGTAATTTACTTGAGTGTAAAGGCGCTACATTTTTTAATAAGTAAGAAAGAGATGGGTGCTTCACGTATTCTTATGTACATCAGGTATATAACTGAGTTTTTGCCCAATCGCCTATCCTTTGTCAGTGGAAAGGAAGTACTTCTTTTACGTAGATGTTTCACCGGTTTTATCTTTTATCAATAGGTACTTCTACGTTTGTATCGATAGTATCGATAGTTTTTTTGAACCATCGATAATATCGATAGTAAAAAACTATCGATACTATCGATAGACTATCGATGTTTAAGGAACACTACTGCTTGATGAAACTAGTGGTTGTATCCTTTTTCCTTTTATTGTCATATATCTTTGGAAGCATCTCATTGTCATCACTCTTAGTCTCGGAATTATTCGTCCTTGTGTATTCTTTTTTGGCAATGAGCGAAGGAAGTAGGTGTACGTAGCCTGTAGCCCCCTCTACTGAGCTTACACATTGACCATGGTGTGCGGTTCGTTTTTGTTTGGTGCATTTATCTCGACCGACTCTCGTGCAACTAAAATTATTCAGAATGTGCGGTTTCATTTTCATATTGGCGAATGTAAAGCGAGAGAGAAACTTAAAACGTTTGAGGGACGAAGGATTACACTCAAAGCCCCAGCGAGGATCCACTTGTGCAAACAGAAAACGCTTGCATAGGGTTTCGTTCGTTCGGGTGCTGATGTTGATTCTGAATTTGGCACTTAGTGCGAAAAAGGACACAAGGTGGAGTGTGGCACGAGAAGGATTTCTCGATGAAAATTCTAGTTCTTCTGGGTATCGTTTTGTGAGAATTGTGAAACCATCTTCCTTCTGGATGCCTGTGTGTGTATATTTTTGGAAGCAATTGCTGCTTTGCCTTTCACTTTGCTGAGGCTTTTTTCCTTGTAGAGGTCTTGGCAAAAAAAGGATTAGACATTGGGCGAAGCAAAAATGTAGTTTAAAATTGAAATGGACCACTACACCGCACTTACGTTTCAGGAATATAATTCGATCGTGTTTTTTGTTTTGTAAATGATTTTAGGAACGAAATAGATACAGCAACTGGTGGAAGGGTGTGAGAAGGTGGGATTTTAAAACCGTACAAGCTGGAATGGGTAAGAGATTAAGTTACGTGATTTGAATGCGGGACGGAACCTTCGAAAAACTGAAGTCCAAGTAGAGTATGTCTCAGAAGTTGGAGGATAGAATAGGGCACTGGAAAATCAAATAGGCTAGTTGGATTTGTCAAACTATCGGTTTTAGTAAACCGGTGTGGTAAAGTACTAGTACATAACCTCTTAAAAACGGCCGACAAACTTCCGTGAGTACCTATATTTGTCCTAAAAGCTGTCTTATAAATTTTCTCTTCTTTCTCCTTTAAAGTTGTAGATACAAAAATTAGAACTCACATGTGCTTGAGAATGATCTGCGTGTCAAACAAGCAGTTTCAATACATATCCACAGTTAAAAAGACCTGAAAAGTATACATCCCGAAAAGGGTTGAACATACAATAGTCATAAAATTAGTGTAAATTATTTTAAGGACGATTCAGACAAAATTTTTATGCAAGCAAAGCAAAGTTTTGTTAAACAAAAAGAGCTTGAAATCACTTTCGAAAACACAAAAAAATCTAAAATGAATGTGATTTTGAATAAACGATTTGTGATTTCTAAAATTCGAAAAAGCCTTAAAAAAATATAAACAAGTTCGCAAATGAGGCTCAAATTCACGTAAGAAAACCCAAGTAAAAGCCAGTCAACCAATGGCTACTAAAGTGTGCATCTCTATAGGTCGGAAAATCTTACAAAAAACGGATCAAAAAATGCTTCTGAGAAATCTTTTTCAAAATATTTAAAGCTGATCTAAAAAAAGAAGAAGGAGAAATGAGTCGCAAAAACGTGATCTAAGAATAATATTGAAATATACGTTAAGTCGTTGTTTGATAAGACGTGGTCCCACCTTGGACTGTAAGCGCCACCAAAAGTATGCTCCAAGTTCGAGTTAATGAGCATGTTTAAAAACCGTTTGTTTGGTATGTCCAAATGCACATCAAAATTCGTCTTAAACCTCGAAATTAAGCCCAGAACCTATAAAATGACACATCGAACAATTTCCTTAAATAGAATGAATTTAGATCCCAAAAAGAGTTGGGATATACATTTAACAGTCGAAGACCCACGTAGCTAGGGCTGCAAGATTGAACTTTAAATTGTAATTTATTTATTTTTGGAAATATATATACATATCTGGAAGCTGTCCGATCTGAACTTGTGTCCCAGAAACTTGTCCCAATTGTGTTTATAAAACACCTTCAAATAAGTGACTTAATCCCGCTTAGACAGCGTCAACTTCATGTCAGAAAAGGTATCTAATCAAACATCCTTAAAAGTATTTAATTTGGTCCAACAAAAGTCTCCAACAGCCTAGGAAAATATGCAGAAAAACACTTCAATGAAACGCATTAAAAAAATATTAAGAGCCCATACTTATTATCTACTTTTAATAATAAAGAACTCACATTAAAACGTGTTCAAAACTGGAAAACAAAAACATTGAAGAAGTGTTTTAGAAGCCTTGTGGTTACAGTCGAACTTAAGACGACATTCAGCGCGTTAGAATCTTTAAACAAAACGCATGGAAATGATAAGTAGTCGCAGGGAAAATTGGTCAAAATTCACGTAGCAAAGTATGTCCTTGAAATAAAACGAAAGAACGCTTTGAGCGCGGCTAAGATGATCGTCGAAAAACGAATTTATAAATAATTTATATTAGAAACTCCAGTACTAATATAGTACAGTGTTGTACACTACAAAATGCATCCGAAAATTGGTCGCGAATCGATTCAAAAATTCTGTTTAAAAACTGTGCGAAATCGCTCGAAAAGGTTATCGTAAGGAACTAATCTAATAAGGCATCAAAATGTTCGTGATAGAGCCGTTTGTAAAGCTTTAGTAAATGGTTACATAAAAACGCATCCAGAAAAATGTAGTGGAAGCATAAATCAAATTTATGTGAAAAACGTTACAACTCATGTCAAGAATTGTGGCAAAACTCTCATCGGAAATTGCAAATTCGGCAAACCATTTTTTCTAAAGAGTAGTAGTAGGTGTAGTACCTAATGGCAGTAAGTATACTTTTCTTCGTTATAAAAGCAATTTTACAATTTTATAAATACAAATTTGAGTACATTTGAGACAACTACATAAATGTCGTCTGTCTGACGATTTCTAAACTGCTTTGAACAATTTTTGAGGTAACTAAAAGTGATAAAATTCGCCTTCTTGTGTCCGCTTTTAAGGCAATATCTGCTAATTATTTTGGTGTAGGTTTTTGTAGTAATATGAAATGGTAATAAAATCGTAGAATCTATATTTATAATTATAAAACAAATGTTAAAATATATCCAAGTACCTCCCTGTAAGCAACACTGTACTGAATGCCACATTGGAATTAAACTACCCATCGCCATTTTAACCCTCAGCTCAACGGAGAGGCAGCAGAGTACCTCTTGAGTGCATACATCTTGTCAAAAATGAAGATTGAAAGCTATATACTGTGTACAAAACCCTCCCCCCCACCTAACCCATTTAAATTCCTCTCGAGAGTATAGTATCTTATATGAGACACACCGGATACGGATCTCGCATTTAGAAGTTTCTATCTGCTACTTGTGATATTGCACACTGTCCGGCAGTGTCTACAGTCATTGGTCAAATGTGAAGCAAAATCGTTGCGAATCTCCCGAGTGGTTTTTCGGTTGCAGGATATATGTATATATCTTCAAATAAAAGAGTGGCCAAGAATACTGTGCGCCTTGGCTTGTTCACTTACTCGTACTCTGATGACGACACGGCCACAGAGAGGAAGATACATTTATGAATGATGATAGTTTAAGGAAATTGATGGTGCTTCCACCAAGACCACGAGAGGATGATGATTGCGATGAGGATGGTCGTTCCTATATATAGATCTCGTGTGTGGTTATATGCTGTGATAGCCCAACACGAATTAATGTGCAGCACATATCCGAGTGTGTGCTGTTGTAGATGTTTGCTGATATGAAATAGGACCATTTCCTTTGAACTCTCTTGGATATACACTAGGACACTTATAACGAAAAGAAAATTCAGATGAAATCCTTGGAATCACAACGGAGAAGGTTTGACCGTTTGACAGTGCATCAAAAGAAGGTATCCAAGAAGATCGTTTGATGAACGCATTGTATAATTTTAGGTTGCATAATTTGGTGTAAGATTCATTGCATACTTTCAGGCATTTCAACAACAGTGCCGCTCAGAAAAAGATCGTGCACCAGTCTTCTGTCTTCTTTAAGTTGCTGCCTACTCTCTCGAGCTAACATTTTAACTGGTAGAATTATGAGAGAAGACATTGGAAAATGGACGCCAAATGGAAAATATTATACACTAACTACATAAATTAAACATTTTTCTTTTTTAGTTCAGAGCAGAAGCTAAACTGTTATAACGGGTTTTCCAATAAGAGGTGTTATTTTCGTTTTCAAAGAAAAATGCCATTTTTTGAGATAAATGATCGGATGTTTATTTCATAATAAAGAGGATAATAATGAAAAACAACATCAGCCAAATGGCCACCACGAGCACGCATGCAGGACCATATCCTTTTCATGAAATTTTCCATAACTAAATCGCAAAGTGGCTGCCCTATGTCCTCGATAGCCTCACGAATCTTATCTTTGAGGTCTTGAATCGACGCTGGGCTGTTGGCGTAGACCTTATCTTTCACGTGGCCTCAAAGGAAGAAATCTCAAGGTGTTAAATCACAACATCTCGGTGGCCAATTGTGATCACCTCTTCGAGAGATATTTTTCCCGTAAAAGATAAAAGGTTTCGTTGCTTGTGTGGCACGTAGCGCCGTCTTATTGAAAGTAAACGTTGTCCAGATCAATACCATCCAACTCCGACCATAAAAAATCATCAATCATCTCTCGATAGCGCAATCCATGCACCGTAACTGTTGATTCAACCTCACTTTCGAAAAAGTAAAGTCCAATGACCCCACCGGACCATAAACCGCACCAAACAGTCACACGTTGAGGATGGAGAGGCTTCTCAACAATAACTCTTGGGTTTTCCGAGCCCCAGATGCGACAATTTTGCTTGTTGACGTAGCCACTGAGGTGGAAATGGGCCTCATCAGTCAAGATGATTTTTCGATTGAATTCCGGATCATTTTCATGCATTTCAAGAACCCAATTTTCAAAGACACGACGTTGTTGATGATCGGCCGGCTTGAGTTCTTGTGTTAACTGAACTTTATAAGCCTTTATAAGCCCTAGTGAATTTTAATAATTTCAATGCGTTGTTGAAGCGTGTATCGTTCCAGTTTTAGTAATGGCGTAGTTTCTACTTTTCAAATGTTAAAGAATAAAAGCTTCAAAAGTGACAGCTACAGAAATAGCGGATCATTCACAATAACACCTCTTATTGGATAACCCTTTACAAAAAGTTCCTGTTTTACATCAGAGCTCGAATTTGTGTTTCTTTTTTCGTTCATGATCAGAGCGCGCTCTATGAGCTCAAATAAATTGACTGAGAGCAGGCTGAGTAAAAAGCTGATTACACATAACATAATACATTAAAAAAAAAAAAAAAAAAAAAAAAAAAAAAAAAAAAAAAAAACAGAAAAAATTCAGAACGATCTGAGCACGCTCGGTTCAAAGCGCGCTCATACTGCTCGAGATCAGTTCAGTGCTCAGCTCTGAGCTAAAAAGAAAAACGCCTAATGGGTTAGAAAGCCTCCTGGGACTCCGAGGATTGGTATTGTCAACAATCCGTGTTTTACAAGTTACTAACTCAGATGACTGAGCTTCGACTTAAAAGAAGTTGCCTATCTTGGACAACTGGGGTCAAATCGCCACTTCCGTGAACGAGCTATACGTTCAAGGAATTAAGTTGATTTTACATGTGAAACAAAAACAAATTCCGTCACGTAATGCTCGTTCACGATTGAAGCGATTCGAACCCTGGTCCAAAGAGTTAATTCGGCGGCACATAGCATCAATCACACCGACCCACCTGCAACCTGTGTCATCGTGTGCCTCAAATCATAAATACTTGGTACAAAATGAGTCTTAGAGAAAAATGACAGTACCTAACGTCACCGTCATTGATTTTACGGCGAAAACGTGTTGACTGTTCCCAACAGCTGCGGCGAAATAACTGCCCAGGCACATACAGATAATAAAATTCCACACCCCACTGCGAGTAGCTACATTCTCAAAGGGCGCCACGTCCTTCGTGGACCGACATCATAGCCATATACGATATACATAAATTCAGACTCTCCCGCCTGCATGATACTTTAAGTTCCTGACACATGCACCCACCGAACAACCCGTGTGTCCTCATATTTCTACCGGACTTTTTGTCACATACGCCGCCTGAACTGACTAGTTGACTGGACACTGAGCACTGTACACTGGACGAGGGTCTGTTTTTTTTTTGGGTTAGCAAATGTTGGTCAGTAAGTTTCGTGCAGCAGTTTTCAATTAACTTGATCAAAAGGACACCAAAGAGGAGACACAACAAGAAAACAACCGACAACAATAGTGAATGGATTTTTTTTTTTTAAATTCAACAACCTCGAGAATTGTCGCGTAAATTCGCACCCATTTTTCGGCCAACCATAGGATATGCCCAGTGCGAGTGTCCTTTTGACGATAGAGGGTGCGTGGCATTTCATTTATGTTTGCACCATTTTGTCTGTCGTCATCATCATCATAGTCGACGTCCCTCTTCACAGATGGTGATGCGGAGGGGGCTGTTGTAACTTCGGTGGTGCGTTGCGTTGCTGTTGTGACTCCTTGTGAATCCTTGTTTGGTCATGGAGGCAGAATGATGATGATGATGATTTTTAGGAGCGACGACAACGACAGTAAAAACTCGATTTATGATTAAGTGTAAACGTGCCACAAGGGTATATTGAGTTTTCGAATATGGAAAGAGAGAGAGAGTGAGAGAAATAGAGCATAAGTGAAAACGGGGAAGCGGGATAGCTTACGGCAGACGGTCATGTCTCATATAAATTGCAAGGATTTTCCGTGGCGAACAATATAAAATTCTTTTGATGTGACAAATCGAGTTTATGTGCAGCAATATTGGACGATCGTTTTAAGTATTTGATGGTAAGGAGGGGTTGGCGTCAATTTGAAATATTTTTAATGCTGAATGGTGTCATCTGGAATAGGAGTTGAGTTGAGTCAGAGAAGTAGGCGGATGGGAGATCAAACGTTGGAAAAAGTGTACGGGAAGAATGGGGTCTAGGTCGAAGGCTTCAAAGTCGCGTAGTGGTGGATGTCATCGCTGAAAAGTGATCCAGATGTAGGCATATCGTGCAAGGTTGTCAGATTTTTTTCGCCATAGTCGCATAGTGGTAGAAGTCATCGCTAAAAAGTGAACCAGATGTACGCATATCGTGCAAGGCTGTCAGATTTTGTTCGCCATAGTCGCATAATGGTTGAAGTCATCGTTTAAAAAGCGGTCCAGATGTAGGCATATCGTACAAGGCTGTCAGATTTGCTTACCATAGTCGCATGGTGGTAGAAGTCATCGCTAAAAAGTGAACCAGATGTACGCATATCGTGCAAGGCTGTCAGATTTTTTGCCACAGTCGCAAAGTGGTGGAAATCATCGCTAAAAAGTGATCCAGATGTGCGCATATCCTGCAAGGCTGTCAGATTTTTATTGCAAAAGGAGATGTTATCTCACGTATGTCCCGTTCTACAGCAGGTACGGTACTGGTGGATCTATCTCAAACAAGGTGCAATATTTAATTTCGCCCAAAATCAAGAGGAAAATTCTATGATTTTTGTGCACATATTTTGTAACTCTTACCAACGGACCTTAAAAAGGCCAGCGATTGAATAGAAAGGTCCTGGTAGCTCGAAATATGTTCAACCTTCGCATGCTATGTCTTAAAATGGAGTCACAAAAGATTTATCTATATGGGTGGAGTATCCAAACTCAAGTTTTAAGGTAGAATCCAAAAAATGTCAATGAACCTCCTTCGTTTTAAAGGTCTATAACATACTCTTCGAAAACCATGAACGAGTTGACCAATTGCGATGAAATAAAAACCAAGTCGGGCTCCATATTAAGCTGTAAGCTTTCCTTAGAAGTCCCCACAGATTGGCTGATCAGTTTCGAAGTGACGCGGGTTCAAATTCACATACACAAAGGTAAGAACTTCACGACTTTTAGATACTAGTATGCCAAAATGTGTAGGTACGGCTTTAAGACGTCTTTTGTGAAGTAAGAAGTTTTCAATTTCCTCCAATAATTTACTGTCCATCCTCTCTAATCTATATATGCACATAGCAAAGTGGCACCCACAAGACCGCCCACAAGTCGATAACGGATCGTCCGATTTGAGATATCTTTTCTTTGCTACGTTTGCCTACGCCTAACGAAGGTTTGTACGGCAAGAATATTTTAAAATGAAATTTGAAAATTCGTAAAAAATCATTTTCCATACTACATTTTATACGGGGAATTTATATTGTGAGTGAGATCGTATTTGTCAAAAATTCTACAGGAATTTAATTATGTAGTAGAATTTTCTTACGGAAACGATTTCGTTTAGCACGGGCAAAGCCGGGCGGGAACAACTCCTTGTTTATATTTTTAAAAACCAACCCCAAACCGTCGCTTAAATGTTTAATTAAATTCATTTGCTTCAGGCCACAAATCTCAATTTCATCAAAAAAGTCTTTCGAAGACACACATAATTACGTCACTTTAAAAAGATTCATTAAAAAAAAACAACACAAATAGAGTCTGACAGAAAACACATGGAGATGAGAACTGCTCGCAGCAGCAATATAAATTACTCCTGCACCCCATGCAGGTTCATAAATCTTCAACTTGTTGACAAACGCAATTGAAGACGGTAATTTACTCCGCTCGCATTGTCATCGGAGGGTTTTTTTTTTTTTATTACAGACCTGGCGGGTGATAGAAATTTGGTTCCCATCAGTGGGAATATATATAAGAGTCCGGCATGTATCCGCACCTATCCGGGGAGTCGAGCTCCAATTATCCCATTTGTCTTTCGGTTTTGTTTAAGTTGGTCGATTTCGCTGTGTCTGGCTGCTGGATGTGCGGTGTACCCGTTGGCGCTTATTAAGTCGCTCATTTTCAGTTTCAATTAAGTAACTGTCGCATCATTTGTGGCATCAATTTATAATACTTTTTCAACTCAATTGATTATAATGATCCTGTGAGATGATGGGTGGAATGAGCTCTTCCCATATCAGTGACGGGCTGGTACATAAATCAATTGAAAGTGGATACAGAAGGAGATCCACTATGTGGCATAAGATGGAGTGTGGGGGATCACTTAGATGGAATGTTGACTAATTCTGTCGGTCGTTTATTGGATCAGTAGATGTTGTCACTACACGTGATCTTAGCGTTAAGCTACAGGCTCTGGGGGTTGTGACTTGTGGCAAAATGGTCGGGGCATCATGAGACTAGATAGATAAAAAAATCATCTGCCGTTGTCATTGTCGTGTCTTTGTCCAGGAGGTCTGATAACATGCCATACAGAGCGGTTGTACCTTCCTTTCATCATCTGATGCTGCATTAAAAGCAAGACCTCGCTGTTAACAGACGGCCTCCTTCTTGTCATTATATATGAGAACTTTCTTGCAGCGCAAACACTGTCCATTGATGACTTCTCGTACTTTGATCTTGGGTGTTTCAGATCTGACATTTAAATGCCATTCAACGAACGGTTGCTAGGGAGTTACCCCTCTCCGCAGCTTGCGTGGAGCCCACCTCAATTGCAGCCTATGTGATTGGATTGGACGGAAAAGGATGCTAGGCATACGAAGGATCAAGTCACAGCTGGGGGATGTAAGCACTGAACGAAAAGTCAGTAGGGGAACACCTCAAGGTAGAGTCCTCCCACCGCTCATATGGTTCCTCGTGGTTGAGGAACTGCTAAAAATACTGGCAAAGTAAGGTTTCACTGTGAGCGCATACGCAGACGATGTCGTCATTCTGGTTCCAGGTAAATTCACTCCAGTCACTCTCAGCGAAATACTTAGTTACGCACTCCTACTAGTCAATTACTGGGTTACGGGCCGTGGACTTGGACTGAGCCCATCGAAGACGGAAATTCCACCTTCAACCCCCCAGGGAATGGGGGGGGGGGGGGGGGGGGAGTGGATCTGAGATAACAAAGTAGTGACAATAGAAGATGAGCTAGTCCTTTATACTGACGGTTCAAAGATGGATATCGGCACAGGCGCGGGCATCTTCAGCGAAGCACTGGACCTGCGTGAATCATTCAGAATCAGCGATGATTGCAGTGTATTCCAAGCAGAGGTAGCCGCTATCACCCAAGCGGCGAAGAACCTAAAGAGACGACACGTCGTCGGCAAACAAATCACCATCTACTCTGACAGCAAAGCGGCCATAAAAGCCATGGAGTCAGTCGTGGTGAAGTTAAGAGCAGTAAGTCATTCAAGATTTATCTGGACGAAATATCACAAGCCAACGCGGTGACCCTATGCTGGGTACCAGGGAATATGGATGTTCTGCGTAATGAACAGGCGGATGAGCTTGCAAGAAACGTGTCGAAAATGCATGCATCTATGGCCCTCAAATCAGTAAGAACTCCGCTAAGCACGCTTGCAACGAAGATTGACATTGAATCCTGGAGTAGAACTAACCTACGATGGACCAATCTCACTACCTGCAGGCACACTAAGGAACTATGGCCAGAGGTGAGCAAAAAGAGATCAAAATGTGTGATCGGACTAAGCCGGCAAGGGTCATTACTGGACACTGTGCGATAGGCGTACATGCGGAACGGCTGGAGATACTGTATAATGATTTTTGCAGAAGCTGTAGGGACGTTGAAGAAATAGAATCTGTTCGCCACCTACTTTGCGAAAACCCAGCCCTTAAAAACAGCAGACAGAGAATTCTCAACAGTTACTTCTTCGATGACCTAGAGGGATCTGAAAAATGTTGATCTCAAAGTACTCCTGAGATTCATACTTAAATATGGGTGGTTCTAGTAGATAAACAGACTTCATATCAGTAGCTACTAACTCGTGAGACGAATTAAAGGATCAGGTTAGGTAAGGTTGGTGGGCTGGCGGGGAGTTTCCCGCGCCACACTCAGGTAAAAATTGACTCATTGTGATACCCGTCGGGGGAAAGGTTTTATCCCTTACCCGTAGTAAGCTATTCTGCCATGGATTTCCATCTAGCGTTTGCCTCACCTGTGGCCTTTTCCCCTGCTTCTAGCTTAAGTGTACAGAGCGGGATACACATAGAGGGGCGTGTTTGCTCTAGGGCATTAGCCGAGCCCTGTCGTGCTAGTTCATCCGCTTTTTCATTGCCTGGAATGCCTTCATGTCCAGGGACACAGTAATACCTTGTGCTGTATTCCAAGAGCTCTGAGTTCTTGGCGACAGCTCTTCACAAGCTTCGATTTTATTACTGGGGCATAGTTAAAGCTTTTATAGTGGCCTGACTGTCGATAAAGAAGGTGATACCTTCCGGAGGTATTATTCATCGCAGACTTACGGGCAGCTCTTGTCACTGCCATGACTTCCGCTTGGAATACACTGCAGTAGCCTGGGAGGCGTATTGATGTTGAGATGCCCAGCGGTTCAGAGTAGATGCGTGACCCTACGCCGTTATCCATTTTTGATCCGTCTGTGTACACGGGAATGGATTGCGTGTTAGGTAAAGGTCCATCTCTCCATTCTTCCCTGCTGGGGTAGGCGTTAGAGAAGGGTCTTCTGAATTCCAAATATGGCGTCATGTAATCCGTGTTAGGTATATTGCCAAGGTACTTCTGTAGGATTGTTGAGTGACCCTCTTCATCGTTTTTCCAGTCTATTGATTGGCTAATTCTTATGGCACTTGTTGCTGCCACTGACTGTACAAAGATATCTAGCGGAAGCAAGTTGAGGATAGCCTTAAGTCCAGCGGTTGGAGTTGATCTCATTGCGCTGATGGTGAATCCGATGCAAGCTAGTCTTCAGGTCAGGATCAGGTTACAACGGAGCTTTAAGAACACATGAAATTCATACTATGTGGGTCCAACACAAAAAGCGGTACTTTTCTTGTTTCTCAACAGGCTGCAATGGATGGTTCCCGTAACTGGACACAATGGACCCAAATGATGGTCTAAGTGAAGCTGTGGCATCTGTGATAAGAGCACCCATTTACCTACCTACGTACCTACCTACCCCTTTCCGTGCTGTGCCATATAGAGTCGCAGATCGAAGTAGCTCATGTACCACCGAAGAACTCCATCAGCGAATATCGGGTGTGAATGACTTCAATGTTCAAAAAGCTTTTCATAAGACGTTGCAATTTTTGTCCAGTTCAATATAACCCCCTACTATGACAATCAGCCCTAGTCCGACATAAGGGGACCAAAGAACATATCCACGACCTCTAGTACCTTCAGCCTTCCATCACAGCTCATCGACTATGCCACCTGCATCAACACTGATGCTATCCAGACATAAATGTCATCCGAATTTAATTCCTTGCATTTTAAGTCCTAGCACAAGTATTTCTACACTGAAGTCCCAACTGTATGTACAATAAATATGTCCTTATACGTAACAAAAAAGACATGCACTAACCAAAACCAAGACTACATATACGCCTGTTGGATAATGGCATACCTAAGCCGGTTGTACTTTCTTACAATAGATGAACAATCTCGGACGCATATATGTACGTACGTCCTGTTTGCAGAAAAAGAACGACTTGAGGATGTGCATGAGTAAATTTCAAAACAACATTGTTCCACAAAATGTGGACATTTCAAAGTGAATCCAAGAGTGGAATTACTTCCTTCAATTGACAGATTTCTCCGAATATCCAAATGTGTTGTTATCCCAAATGCATACATGCATACATGCGACAAAATGAAGTACGCCACAGTCGGGCAATTTCTCAACAGCACAGTAAATATACGAGTTCTCGCCCAGCTTACTGGGAGATTCCCTTTGTCTTTGGCAAGGTCAATATAAACAAACCCACACACATACGAGCCAGTTCGCTTCGTAAATCTTCTGCACACAGGATTTCGCTCAGGCGAAACTCCAAGAATGAGAAACTCAACCACGAGCATACTTCATTTCCTTGGACAATTATTGAGGGAAATTAAGTTCACTCCAAGTAGCAATATATGTGGGGTGTGTCAGTGTGTATATTGTCCCATATCGCACGAGTACCGTAAAGGGCATGACACTTCACTAAGCCGACAGAGCAATGCGTTCAACACCACATCACTGGATGTGGATAGGCCTATAACGTAAATCCGAAATGGGACTACTTGCCCCACATCCTGTGGCGTACATATCTACCCCCCAATTCCAAGTCAAGACGCCGTAAAACACCAAGCACACTTGTGATGTATCCTTAATTTTTATTGGACTTTCCATTGCTTTTTGTTTTATAACTCGTGCTCTCGTGTCGACTGCTGAGCGGGGGTCCTTTGTTTGAGTGGCTTTTGTAACTGTATTCTGTGGAGGTGGTGGCCAATTTCGACGAATTCGTCGAAGCGAGCGACCGCGGATTAGAAGTTAGAACTTTGGAAATACACCATAAAACGGGATAGAGACTACCGAGCGAAGGAAGTGAATTGTATGATTTGAAATTGAGAAGCGTATAATCTCTGCACCGATAAAAGAGCGACATCCCCGACGATGTTTGGACAGATAGTCTAAACAGCGCACAATGAACAAACATCAAACAGAAGGGATCGAGAACGGGATCTGCTGCTGCTGCTGCTGCTGCTGCTGCTGCTGCTGTTCGTGGCATGGGCTGGGCTACATTGGGAATTTTCATGATAAACAAATCTCCACGGACCGGATTACCCTCTCAGTTCTGGATATACTTTTTGTCGAGCGAACTGTTGTATTTTGAATACTCGCAGTGGCATTAGCGTCGTTCAAGGTTTTGTTTACGCGATAAATTTGAATTCGAGAGAGTGCAGTTCCACACATGCCCTACGCCCATCTGATGGCTGGCGTTTTATGGTGCCGATGGCTTATAGTCTCAGCGCTGGCTGCGATTGATGCTTAAGGGTTGAAGAGCTGAAAATAAATTGTTAAATTGTTATGACGGAGGCGAAATGTGCGAATTTACTGCGGCGCCTCTGGTTGTGGAGTCTTGTGTTTCGAGGAACGAATTCGGTTGGCGGGCAAACAGCGGCGGGAAGCAAAAAGCGGATGTGCCGAGGGAGGCCATAAGTAATTTTGCACTGCTTAGAGAAGTCTGTGTTTGGGCGATCACCCAGGAGGGTTTATGTACACCCAGGCCAATGGAATCTTTTGAGAAAAGTGTGCACAGCTTTGGCGAGAGCTGAACAGTTGTCTATTATGTCGAGTACTTATATGCCTGCGTGTTTTGGGGTGAACTGAGGCCTCCCATCAGCCACCGCCCTTTCGACATATGAAGATCTTTCACAAAAATGTTAAACCAGAGGTTGGTTTGGTTTAAGTGGCTGTATTCCACGTATTCTGGTCTCTGACGAGGGAAAATATTTACAAATAACGCGTTGAGCGCCGTTTTGAGACCACAACTAGGTATCTCTGAATGTTGCAAAGGGTATAAAAGAAAACATTATATTCCAACTGAAGTTCTTTTTTCACTGCGCCACCTCTAGCGAGCATCTGACAAACAGCCAAGCGAAAAACTGTCATGAAAGAGCTTCTTAATTAGCCGTTTGGACTCGGCATATAATTTTAGATCCCTTCGTCCCGAAAATGAGAGACTCAGTGAAGAGTTATAGGTCTAGGGTGCTTACGGACCTGTTGCCACAACAATTAATTTATTTTTTTTCATTTGGATTGCCAGCAAGTAAGCATAGAGGTGGATGAAATGTAACTGTGGATGATTTTGAAGAACTTTACTCTGATTTTGAAGAGCTTTACTCAGTGATAGTCAAACAGCACATGCTTTGACTTGACATGAAAAAGTCCCAACGATGGATCGGATCTTTGTATATCAGGTATTGGGAAAACGGATTGAAATAAACGGACTGCATAGCCAGACAAAACCAAAAGCTGTTCATATGATTTGCGTTTTTCCGTGGACCGAACCTGCGATCACTCGCTCAGTAGTCCAGCAAACTGACCACAGAGCCAGCGCGGTCAATCAGAATGAAGCGGGCCATGTATGATTAATGTGGCGATTCTTTGTGAGCAATACAGGAACCTCTACAGAAAAAGCTAAGGCATCTTCTACGACAACATGTGAAAAGGCTAAAATCCTAAGATAAACTGTGTTCCATTTAGCGCTACCATGGATATTTTTGAGAAGGTTTTCGATTTCTATAGAGTATACCACTACCACTAAGAACCAGTCGTATTTTCAGGCGGTTCCAGGTTTTGAAATGGGGCAGCTCGTATTCGAGTCGTAGATTGACTGTTCTACTTCAGAAGCAGTAGAGGAAGCATACAGCTGGTTCGGGGGCAATCATCGATATCTTCTATGAAAGGGGCAGCCTACTAACTGTCCGTATAAAGAAACCAATACACGCATAGTGACAACGACGGTATTTTTATTCAGCAACGTATAGGATGCAACTGGAGAGATGTAATTTTGTGATGAAATATTTGCCAATGTACTTACTTAGATGGCGCTAGAGTCCGGGGTGAACCCGGGCCTCAAACAATACGCCTCTCCAGTTAGCGTGATCTTTAGCTAACTGCCTCCAGTTGCGCACTCCAAGTTGGTTGAGGTCCCCTTCCACTTGTGCGCGCCACCTTAGGCGAGGTCTACCTCTACTGCGTTGTCCCTCCGGGTTGGAGTCGAAGACTCTTCGGGCCGGAGCGTTGGTGTCCATTCGCTCCTCACGTCCTAGCCATCTTAGTCGGCTGATGCGCACTTTACTGACCAGGTCGATGTCGCTGTACGTCAACGCAAACGGGACCGAAAATCACCCGAAGAATTTACCAATGTAATCTATCAAATAATTTTTACAGATCTCTAAGCTGTTGAGCTAAAGGTCAACCCCAATCCCCTCAGCCCCCCATATACGTACGCCACTGGCCACTGATGTTGAAATTGACATATAGGAGTAAATATCCGTTTAAAAAGTAGCTACCAAGTTTCAGAATCGTCTTTGTCTTGGGAATCAATGCAAAAAAACGGAGTAAAACTTGCAAAATCCAATCGATGAGGCTGAAAAGTCGCCGTAAACAATAGCCAGCGTGCCCAGACTTTTGAAATAGATAAAGTTCTGACTCAAACTCCTCGCCATGAAATTAGGGAGCAGCCTAAGTCAAACGGCCTTACCAATAATCAACTTTCGCCTGGCAGCTTACGCAAAGACTCCACACTTTCCAAGATCCCTTTACTAATAAAAAAATGAAGTTGCCAAAATATTGATAACTGTAGGTGTAGAGTCAAATGTGAACGTTGAGAAATCCATGTTTGTCACGGGAATTAGCTAAATAAGTGCTAACTTGTTGTCATTTTGAGGAGGAGTGTTGCCCTTCTAAAAAAGTTGTCGCACTAGGAAATGTGGAAGTCAAATTGTTTATTGGTACCGTTTCACAAATGCTGTACATTTTTTTTTAAAGCTGGCAGCGAACTAATTGTCGACATTATCTAGTGCTTGATTATTAGTAAGGCCGACATTTTTCACTCGATCCCGCAAAGTGAACAATTATTCAAAGCATGGAGAAGCTGTGCGATAGAAATGTCCCGAAACTGAATGGTTTTGGCTATGGTATTTCAAATGGGTTCTCAAAAACTGCAACTAAAATATGAGCCGACTTATTTGTTAAAATGTGTAACGCGCCCAAACAGCAGGACATTTTTCTTGATCATTAGAATCCTAACACTTGTTCTCCCGCAAACCGTACCAAACTTTTCTTAACCAGTAACGATTGGTGAAATATTTCCGCGGACAATATACCTACATCAGACTTCAGTCAGCAATTTGAATGACACTTGGAACGGCAATACCATTTTCCCAAGTCAAGATCTACTTTAGAAAAACACCCTAGTTTCGAAAAATTCAAGCATGCCTGCAAGGCTCTGCGAAATAAGGCCCCAATGTAATAAGACCCCAAAAGAAGAAATGAAGTAAGTCCCCAAAACTATTTTTTTATTATTAATAATTGTTGCCCTTCCTTATTTCAGTGGGGCCTTATTTCCTGCAGCCTGCCTGCAGTTGTTCATCAGAAAACCACCCTCAGGTTATTTATTCAGTATTTTTAAAACTTCACATCGTTTATTCCCATATAGTGCGACCATGTCATTCTAAGCTGTAACAACACGTAAGTTCCTGGAAAATCAGCCATCCAGTGCAGTTAATTTTAAAATGACAAGAGTGACACCGCAACGACCCCCGCGAACAGTTTTAAAATGCAAATTCGCTGTAATTTCCAAGTTGCCATGCGGCTCCGAACCGGTCAACCCATAACGCACATTATATCAATCAAAAATTACTCAACAGTCTAATCACACAACAAACAAATAATTTAACCCGGTTAACGTAGCTAGGTAGACGTGTACCTACAACCGACCTGTGCATTATTATGTATCGCATTCAAACTATCAGTTAATTGTAGCAATTCGAATTAAGGGCCAATTACCTCGTCGCCCGTAATCGAGTTACATCTAATGACATGTATTATACATTGAACGAGCATACACAGGCAGGATTGCCCCACTTTATATCTTATACCGCCCGAAATGATGGGTGGCATTACAGAACAGTAAATACTCGCCGCTAAAGGATCGGAAAATATATATATATATCGATAATTCCAATAATCGTACGTTATTATCCTTGACAAATTGGATAAAGAGATATTAAATATAATTTCTCCGAGTCGTACATGGACTCCTCGTAGGTACCTATATCTTCGTCCTTCGATAAAAGGAAGGATAAATTCGTTTAATGAAAGGCTGCATATGACAGAGAGGAGATGGCGGGGTGACGCAATGGCAAAAAAATAGCAAAAGAAAAAAAGGGAACTCCAGAGAAAACAACAGAAAAAAACGCACAAGCCACACACCCACACACAGACGACAAGGATCAACGGACCGAGGCAATGTTTTCCGAACCAACGACAACGCCAACGACAAAACAACGAACCTAACTCAAGCAAAATGCCATTTATCTAAATTACACACAACCTAGACAATTTATTTGGATGGCACTGTTTGAGGATGTGTTTATGCCTGTGTCCTTGGGTGGGTGGGTAGCTGCCTCCGCTGTACACACTGAGAGAAATTAGCCTCATTTAGTGTGGGATACTGCACCCCATACACAGCCATACGTTCCAAGTATAAATTACTCATGCACAAACGTGTATTGCCATTACACTCAAACACAAACACTAAAAGACTGCGAATCTTGGATGGGTGTGGGGGAGGACCAACATAAATTCTACTTAAATTTCCATCCAATTTTCTCAAAATTTACTCGCTCCTCGGCCGCACCGACCATCAGCCGACGACGACGAGGACGAGTGCCTGCTTATATTATGTTTGCTGTTATCATTCTACACATTGAATGGAAAAATAATAAATATCCTGGCGCTGCTGGCTGTGTATCGTCCACCGGCAGGCGAATTCAAAGACGACGAGTCCAGGTTTTTGTGTGTGTTTTTCAAGCATATAAATAAATATCTTATTACGTTTAAGTTTAATTTCGAAAATTGACCCCCCGGGCCTGGGGGGAAAAATATGGCACGAGAATGGCCACCATCAATGGGTTTAGGCTAATATTGTGTGAGGCTACACTGATGGGGCATAAAGTCATAAATGACGGTGGTGGGAAGAGGACTATGTTTGGCTGGAGGTGTCTGAAAAATATACGAATCAAAATGAAGTTGTCATAGTCAATGTAAATAGGAGTAGGTCTTGGTAGTTAAAAAGGTGAAAGGGGTTAAGTGGCGGTCACAGTGCTTTAGCGACTTGGGGTGGCATAGACCAGAGAGATTATCCAAAAGCTGCTTTATTAGCTGATACGAAAATGTGAGTTAAGATTGAAAAACGTTTTGAGCGTCCTTGATCGCGCTAATACTTCTTCGTAACTTCGCTACGGGGTGTCACGGTTGCCAGATTGGGCGCTTTGTCGTATTTTGGGCTATCATATTACATAAAAAACGATAGAAATTTCTTCCATGAGCGCCCAACACAATTTTGGGCTATATATCGTTTTACAAATTGAGTGTTAATTTTCTTTGTTTTATTCTTTCACAAAACTAAAAAAAGAAATATTTTCGAACGAACCCGCACTTTTAAAACTTGGCAACACTCTTGCAGTCAATTGACATCGAACAGTCGTTCAAGTTGCACGCACACCAGTTCATTTTGCAGGCCTTTTGGTTTGACACAAGCCACAGAAGCCAATTGCAGATGATAGAAGTAGAAAAAAAAAAAAGCGGTGAGATTAAGTTTGAAAAATACCAAAATTTTTAACGATTTTTGGGCTTCTTTCTGAGCAACGATATTGGGCTACATTTTTTTAAGGTTTGGAGCGAGTTTTTAGAGCGAACTAAATTCTGGGAACCCTGCAGGGTGTCCGCTTTCTTTTTTAGAGAGCGATAGGGTTCTCATTTTTCAAAAAACGAAGCAAAAACAAGTTTTATTCCGCTATTTAATTACTTTGCTTTATTGTGAAGATTTTCAGTGCCTTCTTTTCCAGATTATATTGGTATTTCAGACCCATACAGCTGCTGTGATTATATTCATAAAAATCTGATTTTTATCTCAAGACCTAAGTCGCGATTTAAAACGTTGAAATCCATTGATTATAATTTGAAAACGAAAGTAAAACTAATGATCTGAAAGAAAGAAAAATTGGACACTCCGCAGATCCAGATTCAGCTATTCCCGAGAGAATTAAAATGAGTAAGCACAGCAGTGTTACCAGACTTTGAAGTTTTTTTTCCCTTTTTGTTTTTATCAACACATGCGTTAGAGCGTTTTCCCCTAAATTCGAAAAAAGTACGTTCGATTGGCTGTTTTTTTTTCCATGTTATTAGTATGATCATTTCATTCTTTGAAATTTTTCTGACATTTTTAACGCTTTTAAGCAGTTCACCTTCCACAGAGATTTGTGATTTTTTCCTTATTTTAAGCTTGTTCCTCGTTTTCTTTTTTTTTTATTTAGAAACCGTCAAAATTATCCAAAATTTGCCAAATCGCTGAAGCGCAGTTAACAATGCTGATAAATCTAGATCACAGATACAGATCGCAATAGTAACTCAAACGTTCCTATGTTCTGTTCTACCTACGGATCAGTTTCGAAAATATTAAAAAGAGTTCTACTTTTAAAGTATTCAATCTATCATTGTGAACAGATCTAGATTAAGAAAAAATAGCTGGCGCAACAGGTCCGTGGGGACTCTAGCCCTACTTAGATCCAGATCAGATTATGAAAGAAAGGAGAATCTGCCTCTATGATTGAGTATATTTATTTTCGCGTTGCGGCAACAGTTGTTGATTTTAAAACAAGCTATGACAATTTGTGTTGTGCCTGCCAACTGTCATTTCTGGCAACAGTTTAAAATGTAATGCCACAATGTACTGTATTACGTTGTTGCCATTCGAAAACAAATCTGCTGGAAAACTGATGCCACGAACAAAAACAACTAAGGTCGAGTTTAGACGGAACTGAACTTTTGATACCATTTGATTCAGCATGTCCAAATCTTCAAGATCATTTTTTTCTAGCTCTTTATCTTCAAAATTTGAGCAAAAACAGCTTTTATTAATAGATCGTCCAGAACCATTTGTAATTTCATACAATTTAGCAAGACTTTCATATTCTCTCCTAAAAAATGATCAAATTAGACTTTAGCGGTTTTACCTTGTTACAAAAGAATATTAGTTCTGTAAGGTGTCATATACGACTAGTTACTTCATTGAGGAAACTCCACAATGGAAAATCTTTTGGGATTTATCATCCCATGAGTGACTGCGCAACAGGTTTTCGTTAAGCTTGGAAAAACAATTTTTACTCCCACTGAAGCGAGTGCTTCTGCCAAAAACTACATGAACAGGGGTTAGATTCTGTAAAGCGAAAATGTTGGAACGTTTTCGTGAGCTCGAATGTTTTGTTCTGAGTTTTAAGAAGTAAATCGTTCGTGCTCACGAAAACGTTTGAACGTTTCGCCTTAGGTACCTACATCGAATTTCAACCTAGACTTCTCTTTCGTTTCGATCCACCAGAGAAAACGACACACAGCGGTTTCAATGGGCGCCCACCAACCCAAAGCAGAATAACCCCCAAAAACACTCCAAAATCTTACGTTTTGATGATGTAAATTTAAATTATAGCCTTAAACCTTTGGTCTGTAGCTCAGTTTCTGGATGAAGCAGGAATCTCACGAAAAGCTTAAAATATCAATAGTTATAGTAAGTGAACTCATTCAGGAAAAGGTACAATTTGGACGAAAACGCCCCCAAAAAGGAGGCGTGGCAAAGTCTTTCTCGGAGTTTAGGGAAACATTAAAAAAAAAGTTATATTCAACCCTGCTCAGTATTTTTTACGTCAACCACGGACAAATATAAATTTCCGTAAAGTTTTACTAAACAGGTTACTTTTTATGTTTCAGGTCGATTTCTTTCTTCTTAAAAAAATAAATAAATAAATACTTGTACCATCCACTTAGAATAGGGATGCCAGATTTACCCCTTTTTTATACAAAAATGTTGCCCCCCTAACACAAAGGGGTCAAGTCAAAATTCAATAAAAGAAAACATTCAATTGAAAACTTTGAAAATACTTCCGTTTAATATTTTTAACAAGATTCTCTGTGAACACATCCATTTGAAGTGCAAGAAAACTTTCAAAGCTGAATGCATCTAATCACGAACTACATATCACTTCACGTGCTAAAGTTGTTCTCCTCTACGTTTTTGTTTTGTACTGTCATCTTTCTCTCTTTCAGTTTTTGTTTTAAAACCAAAATTTACTTAGTAAAATGTCCGAACCCAAAGAAAAAACCAACAACAAAATTGTTGGGGAAAAAATTGATGTACCTAATGAAATTTATTTTTATTTTACTTTTTGTGATTCCGGTATTAAAAAAAAAAAAAAATTGATGACCCCCTTTTTGAACACTTGCACTAGAAAATTTACGATGTCCCCCTTTTCGTATTTTTTATTCTAGCAACCCTAACTTAGAACTCTTGGTCTAGCTTCTCACACAAATTTGTTTTGAGTGAGTTCTAATTTTTGCGGCGAATGGAAGGGGCTCAGAATTTCATGCCGAGTCCGAACGGCTGATTTAGAAAGCTTTCTAAAATGTCATCCACGGCAAAATGTCAACCTAGCAAACCAGGAACATGGAAACACCCTTTTTATGGATCATTTCATAGAGCTAGTGAAACTTAAGGACATTTACAGACTCTCCTTCTGTACTCTGTAGCAATAAATTTTGAAGGCCGCACGTTTATAAAAGAAGAGGAAATACAAGAAATTTAGGGAGCCCCCAAAAATGTACTTCAAAAGGTTGTCAGTTTGGAGGTTTTCCTCCCATATTTAGTTTTTTTTTGGTCGACGGGCGGAAATCTGGTGGGAGAAATCGTTTAGGGGGAAATCCTTTTGTTTTTTTTAATTCGCTTTTGTTTGTATTTCATTATAATATCCTTTTTGGTAACCTTAAAATGTGCGTGTTATTGGGTCCTCCAAATCAATATTTGAAAATTATTTGTGCTTTTATATTTAAACTGTTTTTGTTTACAAAAGAAGTCTTTCCAAAAAAGGTAATGCCAGCTTCAATAGGAATAGGAAGTTATAGCTATCTGTAGTTTCCTTAAGTATTTTTCGGCACTCAAGTAAAAGCTTGAAATTTGGCAAAGGCTCACCTGGAAACTTGGAAGAGGCTGTGTAAATTCTTACAAGATGTTTTCAAATTGCAACATGCGTTGACATTTTTTGTGCTTATTTATTTGTCGCTCAGTTTTGCATTCGGAAAACCAATCTTACATGTCCGCATTTCAAATTCGGAATTCCTTCTTTTAAGTCGTAAAAAAACATGTTAAAAAATAATGACAAAAAGTTGGGGTTTTTTGTTTTAAATGGCCAAACCTGGGGTTTTAAGATCTATCTGGGGGGAAATATTTTGACAGTCCAACACTGATAACTGCGCTGACCTATTTGAAATTGCAACGTAACACATCGCTGAATAAATTGCTTACTCTGAAAGAAGTACTTTTAAGATAGAAGCAATAAGTAGAACAATCTATCATATCACGTCTACCTCCCTACCCGTTATCCAATTCTTTTGGATTTATCTAACAGATTTGATTTGCTGTGCTGTTGCTAGTGCGCGCTACCTTCTGGTGGCATGCTGTACCAAATTCACACTACCAAATCAATTAGCGAAATCTAAATCACAAAATCCCCATCCGTGCACAATCATAAATCGATATTAATTAATATACCATTCCAACAGATCACAGAAACATAATTCAAACTGAGGTTTCCTCCGCCCAAAAACGCAGACCAGAACCAGAAGAGCTGGAGGGAAAATTTCTGCTCGAATCCTGCTGATTTTGGATTTTCCTCTACTCGTTACTGCACATCATCTCTCTCTTGTCTAATGTAATTAATTTTCCATCCCCGGCCAAGGAATTAAAGACCCAACCCGAGGCTCCATATACCCGGAATCCCGTGCATCATAAATATTAATAATAAACTGGGTATCTATATCCTATCTACAAGCAGTTCCGATATTTATGTGCATCGGCCCGCCAAATGAGAGGAAAAGTTTTCCTTTTTCGATCCGCTGAAAGATTTCCACAACCAGAATGATTTTGCTCCGTCGTCGACAGGGTTAAAAAATTATCCCTCACAAAAGTGAGGTTGGGTTTGTTGTTACAATCTTCTTGAAACATTGCAACTTCGTGGTGGAAGGGAGGGGGGTTCCAGTTCCATTTATAGCTCCGTAGTCCGTACAGCGCCAGCGTCGATTGCTATCGGAATTTTTGATTGCGATTCGAATTCGATTGCCCTCCCACCCGCTGGATGGCCGCAATATCAATGCCATTTGGAGATTTGTACTAATGGACACTATGGGAATGATGGAGAGCTGCTCGTGCCAGGCATCTGCTTCTCGTGTTCCAGATGTGTTCGACTTGCCGTGCGCTTGGGCTAGGTCGTGTTGTATTAGTGGCGTCAATTTATGTTGTTTACTGGGAAGTTGGAAGAAGCAAAACGAATAAGAAAGAGGATATTTCGCTTGCATTAGGGGATATTTAAGGCGCTCTCCAGGCGGCCACCGTCTGAAATTGTTCACAGAAAATCAGGCAGAAATTGATAAACAGATGGGGAATAGAGGCCGATTTAGGATAATTTGTAATGAGGAGAGTTGGCGTCCATAAGAAGGGAGACACTGGCCGTTGACCTTGGTTTTTAATTTCTGCAATTAACACCGGTTGGCGGTTGGACGTTGGAGCCGGTGATTATTATTTGGAGTGAGTTTGGAGCCTATACTTTCTCTCTCTCTGCTGAAGAGGGGTGGGACATGTAATATGTGGAAATGGTTTTTCATTTCCATTTTGAATGAAACTATATTAGTTCAGGACGTACATCAGTGATGACAGATCGTGACCCATTTCGTGGGCATTTAGTTCGAGAAATCTGGCATCACTGCATCAGTTTCGAACACTTTTATACAGTAACATGGCAGGAGGTCTCTTACTTAAAATTCGAACCACAAGTGGATCCTATTCAATTTGAGCATCGGAGTAGGCACTGCGAATCTCTAAAGGAATTCAAATAGAGGACTGAAAGATGTACAGTAAAACACGGAAAAGTGCCTCACCTCAAATGCCCCGTTTTGATAAGCAATCATGCGGGTTAGGCAGTCATAAAAAAAATCCGCTTAAGTGCACATATGCACTTTACTCTAAATTTATAAAAAAAAAACATTTATTTTTATAAATAAGAAAATACATAACATTACATTTTTATTTTTGATTCTTAAAGCATGAAATACAAGGGGGCGCTAAAGGAACATTTTTTTTTGTATTTTTTCAGCTGATTTTATAAAAATGTGTAGTTAAAAGAATTTTTTTCAAGTAAATTACAATAAAAGTATACAAAATAAAAGGCAATTAAGAGGGAAATTTGGTTCTCAAAAAAAAAAAAAAAAGAGCAGAAGAAGGTACATACTTATGCGGGTTAGGCACTTATCCGGGTTTTACTGTATTCGGTGGAGCTATAGAGAGTCTAATCTGGAAAAAATATCCGAAGTGAAAAAAGATTCGAGCGAAAAACTGGTCGCAAAAATACGGTCTTCTTTTACCGATGTAAGTTTCAAATAATCTTTAGATTTCCCAATGAACTACTTTAGCTCCATCCAAAGAAGGCTGTCAAGGGAGTTTTTCATTTTAGGTTGTAAGTAACTTTGAGCAGTCCTTACTTGGAAGACAGTTCCGAACATGATCTTCTGTAAATTTTTAGACGATTATCGTCGAAACGATCGACCTCCAAAACTATGAATTTGAGAGCTTGATACATTTTACTTTGCATAAATGTAATGAAAGCTGACGATAGTCAAAAAATTCGAGCAGAATTTAACTTATTGCGGTCTGAGCTGTCTAGCGTCGAAATCCTTGATCCATACACAGCTTCTGAACTTCTGCGTTGGCTGATTGCACAACCCATCGCCTAATTGAAATGTTCGTTTGAGGTTCTCCCTTCATTTTAGCCTTCAATTTTGAGCAGGCAGCACAGATTGAGAGACTTTGAGTGGATGGTCATGAGCATTAGCAGCCTGTCTTGTTGGGCGCCCAAAAGTTGCATTTCGAGGGATAATGTCTTTGAGTTCCTCAGAACATCTACCATGGAAGTAGGTACCTATAGAACAAGCATAGGTCAGCGACTTGTCTTCTGTGCACCAACGGTTGTAGATTCGTGTGAGTGTAGGGTCTCCAATGAATCGAACTGCTCGTCTCTGTATGCTATCAAGCAGGTTAAGTGAATGTTTTGTGGCCGAGCTCCATATATGGGAACAATATTCCAAGCCTGGTCTAACCTGTGCTTTGTAGAGAAGGAGAAGTTGCTTGGGGCTAAAGTACCTCTTTGCTCTAAAGTACGTTCGATGTACGATGTGCCATTATGTATGGAACTTGATTTCTTTTGCATGGGCACCACGGGCACGCTTGCAGAAGTCCAGACGCTGAACCCAATTTTCGACGGTTTTCAAGCATAAATCGGCCGATACTGCTGCAATTTCACGTTCGATATTCGTACGAAGTTCATCAGTCGTCGCTGGCTTGTTGGCATAGACCATAGACTTGACGTAGCCCCACAGGAAATAGTCTAACGGCGTCAAATCGCACGACCGAGGCGACCAAGCGACTGGACCATTTCGTGAGATAACACGTTCTCCAAACTTGGTTTCCAATAAATTGATTGTGACATTCGCTGTGTGGCTTGTGGCGCCGTCCTGCTGGAACCACATCTCCTCCAAGTCCATATCATCCAATTGGGGCCAAAAATATTCGGTTATCATTGAACGGTAGCGATTCCCATTCACAGTAACGTGCCGGTCTTGATCATCACGGAAGAAGTACGGCCCAATGACGCCGCCGGCTCATAAACCACACCAAACCGTAATTTTTTCGGGATGCAATGATGACTCATGGAGTACGTGTGGATTGCTGCCCGACCAATACCGCATATTTTGTTTATTGACGAAGCTATTCAGCCAGAAATGAGCCTCATCGCTGAAGATGATTTTTCGATGAAAATCCGAATCATTTTCAAGTTGTTACTCAGCCCAATTCACGAATATACGACGCTACTGGTGGTCAAGCGGCTTCAGTTCTTGCGTCAATTTAATCTTGTAAGGATGTAGGCCAAGATCTTTTCGCAAAATTCGCCACAACGACGTCACAGAGATGCCCAACGCTTGAGAACGACGTGTGAGAGACACATTTGAGCTTTCTTCAACTGAAGCCTCGGCGGCAGCAATATTCTCGACACTATGGACATTTCTTTGTCTCACTGGTACGGGAAAATTTTGTACTGTGCCTTTGGATTCAAATTTTTCCCACTAGACGCTCAATTGTTGATCTGCTAGGACGATTATGACGACCATAAATTGGACGTAATGCTCTTAACGTTGAGGCCACTGACTCCGAGTTTCGGTAGTAAATTTTAATAATTTCGACTCGTTTTTGGCTCGTTTATCTTTCCATCATGAAATGGCAAACCTTACTGAAGAGAAATGTCAAAAGAGCGGCAAGAAATTCGGCGTCGTTTGCTGTCCCTGTCGCTCTACTTTTGTAGCGTCCGTGTTAAAAAACCATATACATATGTCGTGAGCGTGATTTTCAAACTGCGACTGTGATGGGAAAAACATAAAAATGAAAGAGTGAAAAGTCGCAATCATGCTTTATTTGAAAATCGATCACAGGTAGTGATGGCGATCTTGCAATCACTGTGATTAAATCACAGGTAGTGATTTTGTGTTCATCACTAGTGGATCCACTAAGTGCTATCGGCGAATATCTTGAAATTTTGCATTTTCGTGTCAATAGGACCAATTTGGACTTGTTAACGCTGAGTCTGTATACAGCTGTATGTCCCTTCATCTAGTTTGTTGAACCAATGGAGAAGTTATCAGAAACCATTCACCTCCGGGTCGGGAAGTGACAATGTGCAGAAGTGCTGACTGCTGAGTAGGTCTAGTTGAAAAGTCGCTAGAAAAAGGGCCAATAAGAAAAAAGTGCCATTTCTGAAGCCATTTTGCACATAGAGCGCCGTACTAATAACAAATTTTGGTTTCGACTTTAAATTTACGGAAGCACACAATTGCGAAATTTGTTTGAAAATTATAACCACTGTGAGCTACTAAAATTTAGATTCGAAAATAAAAGTGTTTGTTGGTAAGGCCCTTAGTCTTTTTTTTAACGATATTTAACAAGCATTGGCTCGCTAAAAACTATAATAAAGAAGTGACAGGCAACTGTGTTACTTTTTAAATGTTTTTATTTGGAAATAACATCATTTGAAAAATTTTTGAAGCGTCTTCTTCAACTAAAAAAGGGCCAAAATAGCAAAAGATTGTGGCAGGCTCTGAAAAAAGTACCAAATTGCAACTTTATTCGCACAACGGTCCCGCTGGCTTGCAATCACATCACTGAGGACCGTTTGCCGATACTTCTCATAGAGATGTAAGATACACTTAAAATATTATGTGACAGTTTATGACATAGAAAAAGTATCCCATAAGGTATTTAAGTAAAACTTAAATCGCTATGAGTAGTATCAGCAAACGGGTCTGAGTTCGATGTCAATCAACCACTTAAAAGCGACGCAAAGTATACTCATCCATACTCCTGCATTAAGGACACATCTCCTCTCACATTCTGCCTTCTGTCACTTCAATGATGACGCAATTACCAATGACCCAATAACAAAACATTTCCCAATAACATACCTACCACATGTCATCCACGCGAAAAAAAAACAGGAACCCATTTTTTACTCGTATGGCGAATGGAAAACAAATCACCATCACCACCGAGGACAAAGTTAACTGACGGTTTTTTCTTCTCTTTTTTTTCAAATTTTTCTATTGCCAACTTCTGTGTCTGCGCGTCAGATGACGACTTGGTTTTGCTCTCCAGAAAATGAGCAAAAAAAAAAAAAAAAAAAATCATTAAATGTGCAAACTGTCATCATACTTACGTTACAGAGCAGCACACTCATAGCTCGTACTGGACTGGAACTGAAGGCAGCCTGCTAACGATGGCCAACAGTCATAAACGCTTCACTGCACGAAATATTGCTGCAAAGTGTCATCGAGCAAAGTGGAGTAGAACTTTTGACAACGACTCCTCGCTTCAGAAGGATGATTTTGATTTTGATTCATACACATACTCGTACACACTCCTCGTGTGGGAAGAAAAATGGCCAAAGGACTTTTGATTGAAGGTCCTTGTCACGTCGTCGTTTTAGATATAGTAAAATGGAATCGGGAGCGCAAGACGGATATTGATGATCGGCATTTTGACAGGATTTAGTAGTAGTAGCCCATAAATGATGAATGCCCTCGCCCGCAATTAACAGTGGCGCACACCTCCCGGGTTATTATTTCTGTTTGCCAACGCATGCCAATGCGTGCGGTTAACCGGCAACTAAACAGTAAACACTCGTACATTACGAATGCAAATTACAGAATTACAAATAGCTGAACGCTCAACTGCAATAGCTAACCCTTGGCGGACGAGTGTTGATTGCTTTTGCAATTGCAACCCTTGAAGGGATATTCCATTCCCGAGTGCGTGCATTGGTCATCTAATAGGGCGGATGAAAGGTGGATAAGTGCAAACACCGCAGTTTATCTGTCGATGATTTGAGTGTTGTTTTTTAAAGCATTACAAAATTCCAGCACAGCTGGGATGTGTGCGGAAAATTATTCTGCAATTGAACACATGCGGGGTGCGCGCCCCAAACAAAGGTGATGCCGCCTTGCCACACATCAGTCAGATGTTATTGTAGCAGAGCACTATCGTGAGTTTGGCATGGGCTGGGCTGGGCATGGCTTTGGATTTGAATTAACCAAATTTGGATATTTGTGCTCGGGGGAACGTTTTATTTGGAATTAATTTACTTCTCAAATGGAGATGGGCTTTTATGCATATTCATGTGGGCTGTGGCCATGGGCTCCGTGCTTACGAAGCGGTTGGGCTCATGAATACATGAATAAGGGATTCAAATGAAAGTTTCAAATGCAATTGAAAATCGAATACATAAGGCTGTTATTTTTGGCAATATTTTCGGAAAGTTCTATTATCATCAGATGGAAGTATGTGAGTAGACCGGTTTAAAAAAAAGGTTTAGATTCTTCAGAACTAACTAGAGCTCGTTATGCTCGTCATACTTGTTATGGTGGGTGGTAGCCTTTAGAATAAGTTGGAGCCAGATTTCAGGAAGGGTGTCTCTCTTTAAAGAAGGACGAGAGCAGCTCGTCAGCTCTACGAGCAAAAAAGGAGGGAAGAACATCGGCTTCTCCGGAGAAAAAAGAGAGAGCATGAGAAGCGCGCGATCGAGGATATAGAGAGGTGTTACTCCAGGAACAATGTTCGGAAGTTTTACCAAAAGGTAAAAAGAACGTGTCATGGCAACAAGACCCGAACGGAGACCTGTAGAGACGAGCAAGGAAACCTTGTAGTAGAGTCACAGTCGGTGCTGAGGACATGGAAAAACCATTTCTGCAGACTGCTAAACGGCGAAGACGACACAAATTCCGCTGTTAGGCAGAACGATCCATTCAACCTGGACGATGACAGCCAAGATTTCCGTCCACCTGACCAAAATGTAGTGAGGATAGCAATATCTAAGCTTAAATCCAACAAGGCTGCTGGTCCAGACGGCTTACCTGCCGAGCTCTTCAAGGCAGCCGGAGATGACTTGGTAGAGTGCATACACCAACTCATCTCCAAGATTTGGTTAGAGGAAAGTATGCCTGATGAATGGAACCTCAGCATTGTTTGCCCGATCCACAAGAAAGGAGACCCTCTAAACTGCGCCAACTACAGAGGCATCAGTCTCCTGAACACTGCGTATAAGATCATGTCTGCTGTATTGTGTGAACGCCTGAAACCATTCGTCAACGATCTGATAGGTCCCTATCAGTGCGGTTTTAGGCCCGGTAAGTCCACGACCGATCAAATATTCACACTACGGCAGATCCTGGAAAAAACCCAAGAATACCAGATCGATACTCACCATCTTTTTATCGATTTTAAGGCCGCATATGACAGCGTTTATAGAGACGAGCTATACAGAGCCATGTCTAGTTTTGGCATCCCTGCCAAACTTGTCAGATTGTGCAGAATGACGATGGAGAACGCTCGCTGCTCCGTAAAGGTCGGAAACAATCTCACCGAGACCTTTGATGTCAAAAAAGGATTTAGACAAGGTGATGCGCTGTCATGTGACTTCTTCAACATCATTCTTGAGAAGATTGTGCGAAACTCACAAGCCAACACCAGAGGCACAATTTTCTATAAGTCTGTGCAACTGCTTGCATACGCTGACGACATTGACATTGTTGGTACAACACAGCGAGCTGTCACTGGTGCGTTTGCAAGTATTAGTACAGAAGCGGCAAAAATGGGTTTAGTGGTGAATGAGGGTAAAACAAAATATATGCTGTCAACAAGAAGGGACACACGACATCGACGAATCGGGCAGAACGTCACGATAGACAGCTATAACTTTGAGGTAGTTAGGGACTTTGTCTACCTCGGCTCCGCTATAAACTCTGATAACGACATCACATCAGAAATCAAACGAAGAATCACACTTGCCAACCGCTGTTTCTTTGGCCTAAGACGGCAATTGATTAGTAAGGCCTTGTCAAGAAGCACTAAGGAGATTCTATATAAGACTCTCATCATCCCTGTCCTGCTCTATGGCGCAGAAGCATGGACCCTAGCAAAAACGGATGAGGATCTTCTTGGTCGCTTCGAACGCAAAATTCTTCGAGTGATTTTTGGTCCCGTTTGCGTTGACGGGCTTTGGAGGAGAAGATTTAACAGCGAACTCTACGAGCTGTACAGCGACATCGACCTAGTCAGAAAAGTACGCATCAGTCGTCTAAGATGGCTGGGACATGTAGAGCGAATGGACACCAACGCTCCGGCCCGAAGAGTCTTCGATTCTAACAACGAAGTAGAGGAAGACCTCGCCTTAGGTGGCGCGCGCAAGTGGAAGGGGACCTCAACCAACTTGGAGTGCGCAACTGGAGGCAGTTAGCCAAAGATCGCGCTAACTGGAGAGGCGTATTGGTTGAGGCCCAGGTCCACCCCGGACTGTAGCGCCACCTAAGTAAGTCTCTCTTTAAACCTGAACAATTGACGGAAGCTGTAGAGCTTAGACTGCTATGGAACAGATTTTACTAGTTTTCCGCCAACAGAATAATGACTTGAGTGGGGAGGCGAGGAATAGCAACGATTTTCGCTATTTTTAGGGTTGACACTGACGATTTCTGTTGGGAGATTTTTGTTTTGGTGGGAATAACTTTTTGACAACAATAATCAATTGTACGGTACTGCCCGTCATACTCTATTGGTTTCCTTAACTGACTCTATACTGTTTACAGATGCTAAGGCTTCATGTAGGTTGAAATTCTCTTGTGTGAACTTGCCCAAGTAGAACTCGTTTAAGGGCCTGCGCTCCTTTGCCGTTGAACCTACAACTTACAAACTTCCAAGTTGTTCAGATGCGAACGTTTATAATAGAAAGTGAGCCTCGAAACTAAAAGAAGGTTAAGGTACTTCAGTTTTTTTTTAGACCTCAAGTCTTCCATCAATAGGCAGCGGATAAAATTTGCAGAAAGAAACTTTTTTCCCATAATATTGTGAACTTATCCCCGACTTATTTAAGAACTCATCTTTTAACATGTTTTACGAGCTTTTGTGATGCGTATTTCCCTGATTCTCTCTCATAAGAGTCTGTCTTCGTAGCTGCGGTAGTAAGTGTTGTGACAGACTCCAAGCTCGGCTGCAATTTTTTTTAATGATGAGTGGGCCGTACCTACTCATTGTCGTTGATCTAGAGACGCCGTCTTTGAAGATCTTTGGCTTAGCCCTGTCATCAGTAGGTACCTCATGGAAGGGGGTATCTGTGGGGTCATTACTAAAGATCTGGGCTATTCAGGCCGGGGTCTTCTCACAGTATATCAATTTAGGAAGTGAAAGTTTAGATGTGTTTTAGAACAGCCCCCAGTTTGTGAAGCAGTCTCCTACCATCCATTTAGCCTCTATGGTTTTAAAGCCACATAAAGCTATATACGGGATATGGAAAAAGCCTGAAATATGATGTCAAACCTGTTCCAATGAATATATCAGGTTTGACATCACATCTCAGACTGTTTCCATAGCCAAGAGCTACCATCCCCTTGTACCCCAGCTGCAGCCCGAGTGAACTTTAAAGCTGCATTAAAGACAGCAAGCGCTACAAGACCCAGCGCTTATCTCAGTCAGTGTTAGTCAGTCTAAATCGTAATCCAATCAGTCGCCAATTCACTTTTGTAGCATCTAATGGCACTTCAACGCCACTCCCACTTTCCATCTTCCCTTAAACAAAAGATGGAAATGTCACCGGAGATTTCTACAACGAACCGCCTTAAATTCAACAAGCTTATACAACTGGATAGGCGTTAAGGTAGAGGTAGCTCAAAGCTTTGCTGGTTGCGTTGCCCCCTTCCCGAAACACTTCGCGAACAATCATGCAAATTGCCCGATATTCTTTTACTTATTATCACTTCCAGTATAAAAGACAAAAGCAAGCCATCCATCAATCAAATGGAAACTCATTTAAACCGTTCCAGGGCGGCTACCGGCTACAGATGTGCAGAAATCGTGAAAATCTCTTCAAATTGATCATCCGAAATTGATGATTCCCAATTGTTCAACAGTACATTTCAACGTTTCATTTCCAATCAAATTGGGATAACGCAATAACACGATTTAACGAAACACCCTCCGCACTGAGATGTCTGTTAAGAAAGGACACGACGGCGCAGGAATTCCTTAGAAGATTTTCAACAAAATCCACTATATACGGGATAATTCAATTTTCATTCGAAATTCATTTTCATAAAGTCGTTGTCGTTTTTGAAAGGACTTCCGAATAGCAGCGGTCGCGCGCGCGAAAGGCAATACACCATCGCATATACACAGAGAACAGCGGGTGGCAGAGGATGCTCTCGCATATGTTTGCCGTTGGGTCTTTCGTTTTTCAAGAACCAGGACCCAGAAGTTGTTCTCCTGCTGCCTCTGAGACAGAGCGAGAGTGTTCCACACGAATGCATGGCATGTGTTTCTGTGATTGGGGAGGGGGCGGGTAGTGAGCGCAACACAAATCCTCTAACCTCCTATTAAGATGGCTTCATTCAAATTGCCAGCGGGGGCAAATGCTCTTGTATATGCGAAGGAGCGCGTCTTCCATTTTTTTCCTCTCTTGCGAATTTTCTTCTTCTGTTTTTTTTTATTTTTTTTTTTCCAGTGGAATCTGTGGTATCAGAGAGGTGTACGCCTGTACACCGCTATTGGTATTCCCTGGGGCGTTTGCATCTGAGGCCATTTTTGGCGCTGCTTTGCTTTCCTTTCGGTGTTTATGTTTTGGAATTTGTTGTAAACATATTGGCGGGATAAGCAAACAGCCATTTGGGCAAATATGAACACAGCAAGTGGTAGGTTGTTTGGCAGACGTGAGCGGATGTCATGGACCACTAATTGTGATCTCTGTCAGGAAATTATTCACCGGTAATATAGGTGGCAAGTTGAGGTGTTATGTACCTTTGTCGAAATGGGGATGGGTAGTCTCACGCAGTCAATAAACAAGTCAGCCGCAAGTTGGTACAGTGATTTGGGGTTGACAGTGTCAAATTAAAGCGGGAAAGTCGGTTCATGTGGTACCTATCCGGGGAAACTATATAAATTGGCTGGTGGGTTAAATTGTAGCCGGTAGTATGGGGATGTATATGAACATACAGTGGGACTCAAAGGGTGTCAAATGTGACTGACACTGGTAAACAAAAGTTTGGATACCAAGGGAAGCGCGAGCTTTATTAATTCTCCTTTCGACAACTAGGTTCGTTCCGCTTTGACAGATGATTAAAAACTTTCCAGATTCTGTCGGTGTCAGATATTTACGCCGATCTTCGGAACGGATTGCTGGTACAAAATCCTTAAATCCTTCTAGACCAGCAGACTTTTCATGCAGCTTCGTAGATTGTACCTTGTCGTCAAGCCCATTCCTATTGCCAAGAAGCAGCAGGGAAACTGCGAAATTTCAGCTTGAGGCATATGAGTAAAGTTCCGATTGTAACCTAAAATTTTACAGCCCGTACATTTTACAGCTGCCATTTTTACGGACCAAGGACTAATACCTACCAAATGCATAGGTAGGGCCGCCTTTCTTGTCATCCATTCTTCCAATCCTGGGTGGGTTTTTTTTCCAAAGGTTTTGTATTAACTGTAGTGAATTATTGCGCGATCTGCTTTCCGGAATTCACTTGGTTCACATCGAGTCGAGCTATTTTATTGTCCTTCGAACGCACCTTGAGTGGCTGAAACTTGTTAATGTCCCTGCTTTTTCAACTTTTTAAGAAAAGGCTGCCAAATATTGCCTCGCGGTTCTTGTAGAGCTCAAAATTAATATTAAAGTCCATCAACAATTTGGGAAGCGAGAAAACGATAGGTTGACCTGATACTTTGAAGAAAGAAGAAGGCCAGGCGTTGTTCGAATTAGTGGCCTGTGCTCATTTTTGAACTCGGTCTACATAGGTTCGTGGATAAAAACGTTCTCAAATTAATATCTGTATAGAATATTCAACAGATGTTACGTCGTTGAGGGTGACTGTCAAGACCTGCCAGCAAATTTTTAAAACCAGCTTAGGGGCTATTTAAAGAACGGAAGACTGTTGTTGCTCTTGTGCAAAATGTCTGCATGTTCGTATGTTTCAGAAGGAGCCCTGTCAACGGTTCTAATGCCATTTGGAATCGGAAAATGACTGCGATGTGATTTAACCTCGTTTTCGTCGATTCTACAGAGCTTAAATGCGACTCTTGGTATGACAATGATACCAGTCAAAGCTCAAAGCGAGTCTTACTTAATAAAAGGAGTCCTACTGAAGACAAGAAAAAGGAGCGTTACTCCTCAAGAGCGGGTTAAGCCTTGTACCGAATTTTCTTGACCACAGTGTCTTCACTTCCAATCGTCTCATATACATTTACATGAAGGCACCATTGAGAGCTTAAGCAGCTCGTACCTTATGAGACTTGTGACGTTGCCTTCGAAAAACTGCCGCCTCCTTATCACAGAATTGAACAGAGAAACTCAGAAAATAATGAAAAGGCACGTGGACGTGATGTCCTCTAAAACATCCCATCGTACGAGACCCAATAGTTCAGGTAAAGAAAACTCCGAATCAGCTTAACACTTGTTAGCATAAAAAGAGACAGCACGAAGAAAAGGGTTCGTCTCGGTTGAATAGCCTTCGTAAATGGACGTGTGGATAGTTTTAAAAATAAATAATTACTTGAGTTTGAAATTAAAACGTAATTTTGGTTACTTTTTTGTGTCCTTCGTATTATCTTGAGCATTTCACTAACACGATTTTCACTTAAATGGAAATTAACGTGCGAGAAAACGTTGATGAACCAACTAACCACATCCACTTGGATTCCGCTCATGATCTCTCATAAAGTTCGCGTTTCTCATTATCCGCCTGATACCCCACCTATTCCTCACCCGGATAATTTGGCAAAGCGCACATAAATTCAGCACCAGCATGAGTCCCAATATTGCGACACATGTGTGCCACCAGATATCAGCGAAAGCGAATCATTTAAATGCTTAGCAAATAAACAGGAACCTGCCTCACGGTAGAATCTGTCAATTGAACATGCGCTCCCACCCCACCGCTCATAATCACACGTTAGATCAAAATTCGATTTCGAAAGACATACCTCTGCGTGGAGCGCTCAAAAACAACTGACACCAGTTCTGTCGTCAAGGAAGAATTCCCCTCTATGTCTTTGCGCCTTTCAATTACATGACTCGCAGAAGAATTCCAGCAACTGCCAGGACGTGTAAGTGCGTAAAACTCGCAATATCCTTACAGATTCGCAAGCACTTTTCCATTTTGTTTACACTTCCCTTTTGCAGAATGAGATATATATTGCAGTGGTGTTGCCACTTCCTTTTCATTCCGAGATTAATGGCACGCAAATCCTTCAGAACTGACTGGGCTGTATGTGTATCCTTCACGCATAAACGCTTGAAAATATTGCAATTTATCGTTTGGAAATCCTTCCCTTTCCTCGTTCTGGAAGATGAAGACGCAACACGATTTTTGGCGCAAAGTGTACGTGACGCGGATGCGGGGGATGTTCAGATTGCTGAGGCAAAATTAAGGATTCATGCACATGTTTGGACAAACATTTGCCGATAGAGCATACGGGCGAGTCTTCCTCGCAGATTACACGCACTTAAAATCCTGCGGGCGGCTTTGGCAATTGATATTCAAATGATTGCGATCTAAAGCAGGGCGAGGACCTACTGACGTCGACAGCAAAAACAGTAATAAAAATAAGGACCAAGTGAAGTTTCAAAAAAAGGGGTGCCCCAGCGATAAAAGGGATGAGCGGACAAACTCGCAATCGCACAATTCACCCGGGATTAGACGATTGAAGGGGAGGCAATGTTGCTGCTCTGGTATAAAGGGTGACATCAGTTGCAAAAATTAATGTTACATACCCTAGACGGAGTTTGCCAACCGGCGGCGGCCCCTTGCCCGACGTTCGCCGGATATGGGGATAGTGAATTATGACTTTGCAAACAGTATGACTTTCCATAGAAAGTTTGACTTTTTAAACTGAGTGGTTGGGGCGGTGTGAGGCGAACCTTACTTTAGATCCCTTTCCCAGCTTTTAATGTTATTGAATGTGTTGTCACTGCTCTTGAAACCAGAGGGGAGTGGCGATATTTCTCTGCAATTTATGGTGAGTTGAAAAGCAGATTGGGGGCGAAGTGATTGGAATTTCAATGTCAATGCGATGGGGAGGATGTTTTTTTTTTTTCGTTTTTTGTGCGTACATATTTTGACAAAAGGACTAAAAAGATATTACTTCCGTTCATGTAGAGTTGCAAAGGATATACAACAAGTTGGAGTGGTATACACTTTTTAATTGAGTTACAAAGCAATTTTGGCAATTTAATTGAGTTAACCATATTTGTCGGAGGAGGTGAAAATTACATTTGCAAAGTTGTACACGGAGGACATTCGAGAGAAGAGGGTGTTTTTACACGGTGGCCAAAGATGTGTAGTTTAATCACGTTTTAGGGTGTGAATTTGTGGTGAATTTTTAATTGTATATGACATCAGTTCGGGGGAAGTGGTTGTAGCGATGTGTATGTGGATGGGAGACCAACATTTGATAGAGTCCTATCTTTTATAGGAGGTGCGCTGTTTCGAAAAAGTATTTTCCATCGAAATATTTGCTTAAGTACGGAAATGTTTGTTGAGTGGCGCCCAACGGTGGATGAATCGCTAAGTTGGTACGAAGTATGTAGTGACGTTGCATGAATGTGTGCTTCTAAGAAAGCCCATTCCCCACCGAAACATCTTCTCATTACAAATAGCAGGCGCCTAAACAGTTTTCGTACGAGTGGCGCCCAACGTCGGATCGATCGCTAAGTTGGTACGAAGTATGTAGCGCCATTGGATAAACGTATGCTGCTAAGAAAGTCCATTCTCCACTGAAATATATTCCCATTGCGTATACCAGGCTCCTAAGCCCATTTTCGTTTGATTTGCGCCCAACGTTGGATCGCTAGAAAATTTGGTAAAAACTATGTAGCGACATTGGATAAACGTGTGCTGCCTAGAAAGCCCATTCCACCAAAATATCAACGCATTGCCAATACCAGGCGCCTTAACAGTTTTCGTATGACTGGCGCCCAGCGTCGGATCGATCGCTAAGTTGGTACGAACTATATAGCGATATTGGATAAACGTATGCTGCTAAGAAAGTCCATTCTCCACTGAAATATCTTCTCATTGCAAATACCAGGCTCCTAAAACCATTTTCGTGTGATTGGCGCCCAACGTTGGATCGCTCGATAATTGGGTAGAAACTATATGTAGCGAAATTGAATAAACGTCTGCTGCTAAGAGAGCCTTTTCTCCAAAATATATTTTAACTGCTATTTGTTGATTAGCAAGCAAGCTTCGAGTTCCCCGGAAGAAGATTCCTTCCATCGGCCTACTAAATTTAAGTGGGAAATGTTGCTTAGAAATTGGACTACGTCGCGGTGGATTTCTTGCAATCGGCCTCTCTATTCGCTTAAACCCCTACCGAATAATAAAATGCAAATACATAGAGAAAGCTATGAGTCTCCTTATTGCTCCGTCGGGGCGTGTCGGATATTTTGGCTAAGGCTCAAGCTTAAAGCAGATGTCACTGGTTTTCTTTGGGCAGGCCATCATATTACTTTTTCTGAATGTTGGCATATTTCTCAGGCCTTTCCATTTAGAAAAATGTGCAATCCACGTGACGAACTCATTGAATTAGCAGATTCGCCATCTTCCATCTGATCCCGCAACTCTCCCCCATCACAAAGCTGTTAGGTAAGCGTAATCTACCAAAGTGACTTGCGAACGATAGATACCCGCAACAAAGAACATATTTCAGTTGCCACACTCGGGCAGAAAGCCGCCAACTTCACCTTCACTTCGATTGCGCAACAGCCGTCACACAACACAGCAAGGCTTCATAGTCAAATGCCCCCAATCCCCCATTATGGCTAACAAATGATTTGCCATGCAACCGCACCGGCTACCTCATGAGAATCAATTTGAATGCTCATAAGAAGGCCTCTCCTGTGCGCATGCGCAACACGCTTCTTTGTTTCGCTGTACGAGCAATCGCATGCATTTGCATATACGGCATCACTGTCAGAAGCGCGTTGTATATATCCGGCGATTCGCGGATTACAAGCTCGCAGATACTCGAACCGCATGTCCATGCCGGCCGACCAAACAGTGACAATAATTAATAATCGCAATTGGAATCGATTAAGTGTTTTTTTTTCTTCTTTTTTTCCCCATAGCTCCCAGCACCGGCTATGGCAATGTGCAATGATACCTCCGCTTGCCCTCCCGGCGGCTGTAGCATAATCACTTTTGGCCTAATCTCAGTGGACATGACGCGACATGGTTTCACTATCCACTGTGGACGATCATCGCGACGAGTTATGAGTTGCGCACTCAGGTGCGCTTTTGGCCTGTCACCGTTTGCAGCAAGCACACATACGTGTTATGTGTGTGTAGTCGCTCGAGCTGGTTATTTATGATTTTACAGGAGTTTTGCGTGTTCTTCGAGCGCTACGCAAGGTGATTTGAGTATTGCTGCGTTGTGCCGGCTTATAGGACCAAACGATTGGACCATGTGTAAGAATTGACGTGCGACAAGATTGTCTGGTGAATACCACACACGCACATGGCCAGTGGTGGCAGCGAATTAATGAGGAATGCATTGTGGTGGCCGATGTTGGTGCGGTTTTGTGCTGTTGGAATGTTGGGCATGCGCGTCAGGTGTGCCCGCTTTGTTATGCAATTGAGTTGTGCGGAGATATTTTGAATATGCGATATTTGACATGCGACGTTTGATATGCGACGTTTGATATGCGACGTTTGATATGCGACGTTTGATAGTCCGATGAATGGCATTTCGGTGAAGTTGTCAAAAAACTCCCCTGCTGTCAGTCAGAAGAAACCATTTTAGTTGAACAATGGAAATCAAGACTTCTTCTTTTGAAGATTTGTTTTACAGAAAAGTGGCTGCAAAATGTCCACCATTCTGGTGAAACGAAATTTGCTGCACTTGAGTTTGGCGGCATTTGACAGGATTTGGCATCGAGACTTTTTTGCTTCCAGTCTTTAATGGACTAGCAAATACCTCTCGGACTATTCAATTCAAGTTGTGTTGGGCGGCCTTAAATCAGCTTTCTGTCAAAAGTAAAAAATAAAAAAAAGCAGGGGTCCCTCAGGGCTGCGTTTTGACTCCTAGACTTTTTCTCATATTTCTTTATGATTTATTTCTGCCGCCATTTCTAGTTTAGTATTATTTTTGGTGATGATAGCGGTGAAATTTTGTTATGTTCGTTCCCTGACTCATAAGCCTCAAGGCCTTTATCCCGCATAAGCTTCAAAACAGGGCTTATACCCTTTTCAGGTCCGGAGAGACCCCAGGCCTAGCTTCTCACAGCCATTCGTTTTGTGTGAGTTTCTAATTTTTGGAACGAATGGAAGGGATCAACAATTTTATGCCGACTCCAAACGGCTAATTGAGAAGCTCTTTCAAGACATTTATACTCTCGGATGTTTGTCAGACGTTCGCGAGAGGTAGCGCAGCGGAAAAAAACCCTAAGTCGGAATTGGGTTTTTGCGGGATTCGAACCTGGGACCCCCGCATAGCAGTCCAACACACTAACCACTAAGCTACTGCGACTACAATCTTACCTACATTATTTGAGCTCTAGTCAGTTTTGCAAAAAAAGCTTTAAGGGTGTAGAGTGCCCAAGTTTAAGCTTCTTAACTCTCGGAATAGCACCACTGATTTAAAGTCATCGTGGGCTAGCTAAAACCGGAGTAGGGGAGGTTTTGCCAAGACGCACTGGTAACAATTTCCTTCTGTATCAGTTATCCCGCGACCCAAATCCCATTGAGGTATAACCAGAAGAGACAGCCGAAGGGCTTGACAAGACTTTTAAAATTCACCCAAGGACTGAACGTATTGCGAGTTTTAAAATAGACGCCCAAAAACGTAAAACTTCTTATAGAGGCTTCAACAAAGCAGAACATTTTGGCGAATCACTCACCCCATCAAAAGTGAATCTTTGAGAAGGTATGTACACTCGTATGTCAACCTCCATAACCAGTCGAAGTCAGATTATATAGAGAGTTCGTCGGAAAAATCCGTTTGCTTAAGACCGTTCGTCTTACCCTTGAAGGTTCATACATTTAAAACATCCAGTTCCGCGAAATAAAAAAATAAGCCTCCTAGCTCCGCTTATACCCTGCTCATAAATATTTCTGCAAGTCTGTACACATTCACCGTTGCCAGGCGAAATTCGCCATAGAAACAGCATTAGAAACATGATTACCCTAATGAGAGCACTTCCACAGAATTCATCTATAAAAGTGAAGTGAAAACGCTAAGCCAAAAACACGCTCCCATTTAATCACTCCTAGCGCTTCACAAACGTTTCGCCAAAGCCGGTATAATTTTAACTGCGGCAGCCCTTCGTGAATTCCTTGAAAACTGATCCGACATTTACGACACCCACTCATCTTACCAGCACGAGCTTATTATCCATGTCCTTAATACAAATAAAACATTTATACCCACTATGCAATTATGATTGCGGTGCGACTGCTGCATGAGAATGCAGTAAATAGCTACCCTACCAGCTTGACCCATATATTGGCGAAGCAAATCCCTGCTAGCCTACCCCCCACGGGCTGTGTAGAGGGGGCGTTATTGTCGTCCACGTCACTCAATTTAAATAAAACATCGCAAAACAAGCTTTCGCTCGTTGGCTGTATTATTACTTATTTTTTTCTGCTTTTGTCATTTTCCTCCTGTCTGTGTCGGTATAGTATAGGCCTTTGTGCGACGCGCCACTGGAGGGAAATCATTTTCCCAGAGCTAAGTTTTAATATTTCAACGCTGCTTGTGGTGGCCCAGATTCGGTTTCTTTATAGTTTTGCCTAGGGACGGGGTAGTGGAGAGTGGATCGTATGCAGGTGGGTAAAAAGCGCGTTCGGGGAAAATGTCCCTCACTTACAAAAAGTTGACCGGTGACCGGTTCTTTACATATCTGGGCTACGGTGAGCGGTCTTATTTCTCAAATTCAGTTCGAATCGCTGAATAGTTTATTATTTATCCTTTGTTGATGGACAGAGTGAGCGGCGTTTACACGTCGGCATGTTAATGACAAAATTACTGTATAAAAGGAATACTAATTGATGTATGAAGGAAGTGGGGAAATCTCTTAAATGGGTCGCTGTTTAATTGATTTTGAAAGAGCAGCTGCAAGTCGGCCTAATTTTGCAAAGAGCTACAGATGAAGGGTCACAATTGCAGCGTAATAATGGAGCAGTTGTGGAAAAGATATACGAGGTTGAGTAACGGGCAATGACAGTTGAGAGGGAGGTTTTATTTTTAGAGCTATAACCTATATAACGGGTGATTTTTTAAGAGGCTTAGAACTTCTTTTAAAAAAAAAACACAAAAAATTCGAAAAAATGAATGAAATATTTATTTGAATCGATAGTTTGAACCTTGCAATTTAATGTTTAAAGATAATTTCATGCAAATGTTGACCGCGGCTGCGTCTCAGGTAGTCCATCCGCTGAGTCCAATTTTGGCATACTCTTTCACACATATCGGCCGGTATCTCACGAATGAATGCATGGATGTTGGCTTCCAGTGCGTCAATCGAAGCGGGCTTGTCCCTATACACATTAGCCTTGACATACCCCCACAAAAAATAATCTAATGGTGTCAAATCGCACGATCTAGGCGGCCAATTGACCGGCCGGAAACGTGAAATTAACTGTTCACCAAACTCGCCTCGCAATTGCGCCATTGTTTCGCGTGCTGTGTGGCATGTGGCACCGTCTTGTTGAAACCACATATCATGCAAGTCAAGAACTTTCATTTCGGGCAGAAAAAAGTTTGTTATCATCGCTCGGTAGCGTTCACCATTGACAGTAACGCTGCGATTCGCATCATCTTTGAAGAAATATGGCCCAATAATGCCGCCGGCCCATAAACCGCACCAAACAGTGGCTTTTTCGGGATGCATTGGTAGCTGTTGCAATGCTTCTGGCTGATCTTCACTCCAAATGCGGCAATTTTGCTTATTTACGTACCCATTCAACCAAAAATGAGCCTCATCGCTGAACACAATTTTTCGATAAAAAAGCGGATCCTCGGCCAGCTTTCCAAGAGCCCATTCACCAAAAATTCGGCGTTGTGGTAGGTCGGCTGGCCTTAGTTCTTGCACAAGCTGTATCTTAAAAGGCTTTACGCACAAATCCTTCCGCAAAATTTTCCACGTAGTGCTGTAACAAAGGCCTAACTGCTGGGAACGGCGCCGAATCGACATTTCGCGGTCTTCTGTCACACTAGCTGATACGGCCGCAATATTTTCTTCACTACGCACAGTACGTAAACGTGTTGGTGGTTTAATGTCCAACAAAGTAAATTTGGTGCGAAATTTGGTAACAATTTTCCGAATAGACTGCTCAGAAGGTCGAGAATGCCGATCATAAAATGGAAGCAGCGCGTGATGAACATTTCGAACCGAGCACGAATTTTGATAGTAAAATTCAATAATTTGCAAGCGTTGTTCATTTGTAAGACGATCCATGGTTAAATTGCAAACCAAACTGAAGCTGTTTGACAGTGACACAAGGTACTAAACACACGTCAGCTGTCAAAACCAGTGTTGCCAAAACCAAACCAGCTAAAAAAATCACCCGTTACTTACAAAAGCTCAGTGCTTAAAAAAAAAGAATGAAAGACAGCAACACTTCAGCGAACATCGTAGGAAAAGCGTCGCAACTTCCATAAAGCAAAGCCATTCGAAAAGTTACATTTCGGCAGGTTTAGCTTAGAAAAATCTCAAGTCGATGTAAATTGCCCTTTTAAAACATTCTGTTTAATGTGGGCGGAAGTAACCAATGGGGCGTGGCGCTATATATGTAGTAAAAATATTTATAAGCAGATTTACAACGAATGTTGTTAAATTCGAAACATAAATGCATATTAAACACCAAGCACTTCGCAAAATGTGGGCGATATTGAAAAAGGGGCGTGGCACCTTTCATACAGAAGCAGGAATAGCTATTTTTATAAACTTGTAACTGTTGGGAGAAATTTAAAAAAAGCTTTAAAAATTGCTTTGGGCAAAAAGAAACCATTTAAATGCCACTAGATCTTGAAAAGCTTCCAAAGCCTCCTTCTGTAGTATCAGTTAGAGTTCCTCCCAGATATTCCTAGTTTTTCAGACATGTGAGTGATTTTCAGTTTTTTTTTCCCACTGAGCCACCTCTGGTGAAAGTCTTGAAAAAATCCGACAGTATGACTGTCATGAAAGAGTTGCCCAAATAGCCGTTTGAACTTGGCTTAACATTTTAGAACCCTTCAATTCGTCCCAAAAATGAAAAAAAAAACTCACCGAGAAGCTAGGCCTAGGGTCCCTACGGTATTTTTTGTTATTCTTTTTTATTTCATGATCTGTAAAAAGATCAACATGACCCATAAGCAACCTTAATAAGCCCTATTATTAGCTTAAGGCCCTGGTAGCTAGTACTATATTTTTTTATGTTTAAATAATTCATTTATGTATCAATAAATTTATGATAATAACAATAAAGCCCTCCGCTGAGCTGTTGTAAATAATTCCCAGGCATTAGTCTTCAGCTTGTGTGATCGGTTGGTGATGGTAGGTGGATTTGGCTCTTCACTTAGGTCTTCAATGGTCTATAGGTTCACTGGGGATCAGCACTTTTTTGTGTAGGGGCTTCACATCATATATCATCATCACCTATCAACCTATCAAGACTGCATAAGGCCTGCTAAAGCAGATATTTCGAGCAACGACTAAGCAAGTGCATGTTTGGATTTGATATGTGATTTCAATTGCAATGCACTTATAGTTTGAAAGGCTTATAAGGACCAAGCACGAGCTCTTAAGGCAAGCTACGTTTTATCAAAAAAAGCTTGACAACACCTATCGGGTGCAGTGCGATTTTCTTGCAGTTCAAAGTGGGTCTCCTTTCTTTCCGCAAAAGACTTATGTATCAATTTAGGGAAAGAGATATGTGCTGTCGAAGGGAAGTCGAATTGTTTTAAAACCTAAACCCCGTAAAATGAATACAAAACTTCCATTGACATTAAATAAAACTAAAAGCTTCATTTTATGAAGCCTCCCTAGGTTGCTTAAAGTCCCTGAATAAATGCCCACACAATTTAAAGGATCTTTCGGCACGTACCTCCCGCCCCCTCCCTTTGAAATGTGTTTTCCATAAATCCAATCCATCATCCATTGGTAATCGAAAAGCGCAGTTAATTTAAAAACTCCTTCCCCAATCATCAATCTTGTAAATTCAAAATTTTCCCATCAGTCTAATGTTGGGTTTGAGGGCTGTATGAAAGCAATTTTTAAACCAGCGGCTGTCAAAATCTTCGTCTTTCGCATTAATCTATTCATTCATTATTCCGAACAAGAAAAGGGACGACAAAAACATTCATTTTCGACAGCAGCTCGTTAACAGTTTGTTCTTAATCAAAGCCGACAGCTGTAGGTGCGGTATACAGCTCTTTGTTGTGGATCTTTTAATTTCCACACGCAAAACAAAAGCTCGACCGAAATGTCGGCGTATTTTGAATAATTTTCGAATTTATCTTGTCGGCCGAGGAGCTGAGAAAGTCCTGCCTTGTCAGAACGGAGTGAACATTAAAATCATTTTCGTTTCAGTTGTGCCCGCATTTTGCGACCTTCAAGGGATTTCTATTTAATTTTTGTCTGACGTGACGGGTCCTTGTCTTATGGGGTTGGGGGTGAAAGCAAGAGTCCTTTTCCTTTGGCAGTTTTTTGTTTGGTGTGTATAAATTAGATATTGTATCTTTCGCTGAATAATTAAAACAAGAACGGGTTCAGTTGTATAGGCAGTTCTATTTTGTCTACTTTTTATTTTGTGGGCCAAAAGTTGGGTCGAGCTACTGCTGTTGGATAGGTCCTCTTTCTTGGGGGCCTCATTTTAATATTTGTCATTAGATAATTTAATTGAATGCAGATTACTTTGTTAATTGACAATTTTAACACAATTAATGCTTTCGTCCTTTGAGTGGGGTATGCGCGAGTCCTAAACCTACCACGGAGGTAGGATTTCACATTTTTAATTAGACCGCAAAATGCCGCCGAATGATGGTGTGGAAATTTATTCAACGATGCTAGTTTTCGAAATTCAAATGAGCTGTAGGTAGTTAGTTGAGAGGACCGTTGTTTGGGCGGTCTTAATTGAATTGACAACTTCTTGTCATAATTCAAAACTTGAATGGGAAGTCGGTAAAAATTCAATTGATGCACACTTTCAATGTAAGCCCGCCCGAAAGACGCCATAAAATATTTCCAAGCAGTCGTCCGTGCGAAGGCAAGAAGCTCTCTCGCCACAACTTCATCCGAAAGCCATATATCTCATTGGGAACGCCACCAATCCACACTCAATTCCATGTGCTGCATACACTGGTCGTATAGTCGGGTGCGAGCGCTGGTCGGCTATAAATCTCATCCCCTCTGCAGACATTTAAACTCTCGTCTTGGAGCGGTATATCAAAGGGGTGGGAGTCTTAGAGTCCACCCATTGAACATATATTTCATTGGAGTTTAGAGGATACCTCTGTAGTTCGATGGCGGGTGGTATCCCTGAAATTGCACCTCACAAAGTCGAATTGTCGAAGAGAATGGGTTAAACTCGTTAGGTGATGTGGCATCCGCTCTACTGGTAGCATGCTAAAGTACCGCCAGCTGTTGGAGTTGGTATTTTTAAAGATAAATGGCAACCGCAAGACAGAGCTTCGAAGTAATTATATCCTGATCTGTGGGAAATCATTGAGAAGCCAATAAAAGTCGAACACATTTTTTTCCCACCAGAGGGCGCCTATAAACTTTGACACTTCAATGTTGAAATGTTGAAATATTTAGTTTATAGAAATATTTCGCTCTTCTCGTCGTCAGTAACTTGAATCCGCTGTCAAGGACACCTTGATGAAGACAACAAAACTCTGTGGTCTTACCACAAGCATTGAAAATAGGACCTCTTTCCGAAATTGAGCGCTCTCATGCAAGCCATAATTATTAAAGTCATTGGTGTCACTTAGCGCTCACTGTTTCGGTGGCCCGTTCTCGTCAACTTGTTTCTCTTCAAAAACGCCTTTTCCCATTTAAATCCATTCGTGTGTCCCTACAGTGAAATGTGGTTTACTAGGTACAAGGACACACGTTGCCCTACGATATCATCACCACCACCACCACCACCACCACCATCATCATCATCATCATCATCAGCCAGCCATCAGCGCCGCCAGAATTCACCCTCCAGAAGGGCCACTGCAACAGAGTGTGTTATACGAGTATCATATTCCCACAACTCCTTCCAGTCCGAGTCCGTTCATATACCTATGCAGACACAGCCGCCCAACTCCCTCTGTAAACGACGTAACGATGGCAACACAACAACTGTATAACTGCCTGACCGTTTTCCTCAAGTGTGGAATCTGGCAGGTTTCTCTCCCGGAGGTATCCTGCGGGTATAGTTAGTATCCTGGTATTGCTAACCGACAAAACAACTTGTCTCTCACAAAAATGACTATACAACAAGTCCTATGGCCGGGAACGACAACGGGGCATAATGGAAGAGATCCTCCTGCTGTATACGACAATGAGGACGACAACAATGACGACGACAACAACAAAAACGACAAAGAGACGACCATGGCGATAGCGATGGCGATGGCGACGACTAGGAATCCTTGGTAAGTGGTAGTACGTATAAATGTAAGGATGTTAGCGTTTGATTGGAATCAACACACGCAGAGCCGGTTCGGGCTGGAATTTGCATATAAAGTGGCCTACAGACATCACACTTGTGCGCACACCGGTGTGCGGTGTGCGTTAATGTGTGCCGTCTGTGGGCTGGTGTGCACACCGATTTTTGGTGTCACACACGGTGCGAGTAAAAATCAAAACTTTTTGATTTTTGGTGTCGGTGTCTCGATCGGTGTGATGTGTGGGGGGATGCACACGCACTTTCAGTTCTCAGTTCCAGTTGCATCCGAGTCGTTGATATGCGTTGAACGTCGGCATTCGGCCGTTTTTTGGAATGGCACTAAAGTGTGTATGATTTGGTGTGGCGTGTGTGGCGGAATGTCACACCGGTGTCATCACACCGGTGTGCGCACAAGTGTGATGTCTGTAGGCCACTTAAAGTCGTCACGTTTGCGGTTTTGTGTACTCTCCTAAAGGATGAACCTCTTTTTTCTCTCGGCGGGGATCGTCGTCGTTGTCGTTGTCGTCGTCGTCAGTGGTGTTGTTGTTGTTGTAACTTTGAGTAAGTGTCTGCTCCGAGGGGGAGGTCGACTGCGATTCTTGTAAAACAATGATTTCCGAGTGACTAGTCAGTCTTCGGAATGGGGGCAGATATATGCCTATGTGTATGAAGGATATTCAAATGCGAGCGTCGTTTGTGCGAGTGAAAGTTGCCGATGACAATTTTTCCGAAAATTAGTTCAGCTTCCCTTATCTGTACTCGTATATTGAGCCGGTATATACGGCGTATGTGGGTATGTTGCTTATAGGGACATCTATTCCATTGGCATTTGTGAATTTTGACAGGAAGTAAATTTGCAATCAGCTTCTGGATCTAGGCCCTCAAATCGAAAATCATATTATAGGGAGGTCCGATAAGGATGTACGAGAGAGAGAGAGAGGGAGAGAGATAGAGAGAGAGAGAGAAATGCGGATGGCAAAAATTACAAATGGACTGAAATGGACTGGATATAGACGGCGGGTGCATCCTTTGTAGCTGCAATGATTGCAAGAAAAGTATTATTCACTGAAACACTTTCGATCTCCTGTTGAATATTTATGAGTGAATCAATGCTTTTTTCAATACATTGGTCCATTGGAAGTTTTAGCCTCTACTCGTATTAAAACTAGAACAATTTTTCCTGTTTAAGAATACTAAAAGTGGTGCAGAGGTTCCGTCTCTCATCTCTTTAGTAGTAAGCAGGTTTTTACGTTTTCACATTTACAATGTAAGACTAAAAAAAGACTTTGTCATGTAGGTTCTGTTTAAGTTAAAACATGACAGAACATACCCACCAACTTTCCAGTGAGCTCTCTTCGCCTTTCCGTGGGCCTGGAAGCTCATGCTGGCTGTTTTGATGGCGGCTGTACTCTGAGTTTTGTTTTATATAGTCCGTGGCTTCTTCTATATCTTTCAGAACACGAATTCGAAATTTGCATTTGATTTGTTTTTGATTCTCATGGCGGCAAGCCCGCCAGCACCATTGTTCTAAATTCTTTAATAAAAAAAAGTATTTGTTCTTTGACGGCAACAACGCGTTTTACTATTTCTCCGCGGGCACCAGGATCAGCGGCAAAAATTCAACAGTATCTACTTCAATATTTTTGACACCATTTCGACCATTTCTTTCGGATCTCGATTAGGTCTGCCCAAAACCTGCATAAACAACTAGTTAAAGGCTAAGGACAGTAAGATGTAAGTACTCACTTGACAACTTAGGTCAGATCAACAACCTCTTCTAAAAATTAAAACTAGACCGCTTTGACAACTATGCCGAACAATGCTCCACTAAGAGTATAACCAAATCGACTTCTAACTGACCATGATAAGTCGAAAAAGAAACCTCTAAGCATTTATAGATCATGACAACTTCTTACGAGTAGGCACCGGAGATGAAAAATCAGAGAAGCGTAAGCCTTGCAAATGTAACTACTTGATAATTTGATCAGTACAACATTAAGATTCCTTTATGCAAATAGTGACAAAGTGTCAGACTTTAACTTACGTACCTTGACTTGAAAATATTAATTTGCGACCTTTTTTGCTCAGTCTTTTGATGTTCGGTTAGCTATTTTTTTTTTGAATTTTTTCTTAATTAAAACTTACAATGTAGGATAAATTACATTGTAATACAAGACAGTACGCGCTGGCTACCAGGGCTTTTGGGCTACCATTTTTTAAGGTTCCGTACCCAAAGGGAATAAACGGAACCTTATTAGTTTCGCTTTTGTCCGTCTGTCCGAACCCACTAAATCAATTCAGTACCTAGGTCTATCTCAGAAACTAATCGATAGAGTCGTTGTAAAGACCCGACAAGGGAAATTATGACCTTCGTCTTTATATGGGTACGGCAGCGGATCAGCGAGGAACCTATTATAGCAAGTGCAGAAATGCCTAGAGGTTCAAAATAGAAGACACATACGTTGTTAGATACTAGGGGAAAGACGAGGTCAAAATGCCCAAGGCATCAGAGTGCTCTTAAGCGCGACGAAGACTATGGGCCTTGCTAGTAATCATTTTTAACCTTCACCTTAGTTTCTATATCACAATATGTAATTTTGTAAGGAGAATTTCGCCATTGTGACTCCGACTCTGGACACTAAAAATGATGAATGAAATTAATGATTAGTATTAGCGTGTAACTTTTTTAGTATCCTTCCCCTTCGTCACACCAAATAAGGAAAAACATGCACCCACCTAAGCTCAGATATAACAAAACACCAAAATAACAGACGTCATGACCATGAGTGTAGATCTTGTTTGCTTATAGAATTCACACTTGCTTTTGGTAGGTAGCCGAAAGTTTATATGCATATAGATGGAGAACATATCCAAGTTCACACAGAGGAACCACGCTTTACCATTGCCATTGGCACATTATGAAACTACATTCGTCGTTGGCCAGCTTTTCGACACTCTGAACCTCGAGCCATGGTATGCCGCACCGGCCCATTCGGACACACGTTCTTTGAGCCGTAGTTATAATAAGTTGTTTATGGAGCACATGCCATACTCGTACTTCGTGTCCAAGCTTCGTGTTACTTTGGCAAAATATGAACGATTTTAAAAAGGCAACCAAAGAGTGCTAAGCAATAAATACTTGGGTTGAACTGTGGACAGTATTATTTATGAAAGGCAGGTCTTAAGAAATGCTGTCGACCTAGGTATTATTGTCAGATATTTTCGAAAATGTCGTCGATTAAATATACTTCCAAAATTATTTCAGTGCTAAAGTTGCAAGTTTGAGACGACATATGTCTCTTATTTTTTGTGAACCATCTCAGAGAAGAAGTATTTGGAACACCCCAATGCAATAAAGTCTGACAACGTTATGTCTTTCAAGTATTTAGGAAGATCGGCGAAAATTAAAAGACATTATGACACTCAAAATTAAAGTTCTGAAGAGAACCAAGGAGAGGTTACACCTTTTGGAAGCATAGAAAAAAAAAAAAAGGGTGGCTTTAGCAATAGACATTCTTAGTTTCGACTTTTAATTTTAGTAGTTCACTATATTTGATTTTAATAGTGGCTATATTTTCAATAAAAAGTTTGCAATAGTAAGCTTCTGTAAATTTAAAGTCGACATGAAAATTTGTTATTCGTACGGCGCAATCAGTTCTTTTCGTACTGCTTTGACCTACTTCTTCCCAAATAAACCTGTTGCTCCAGTTGGTAAGGTTTGTTTTTCCAAGTGATAGGAAAACGAGCTTTTGCGAGATTTAAACCTACCTTACACTAGATCAAACATCGGACATAGATCCACGCATTGAACGCACTAGGTAGGTAGAGGGTTCTAGGGTTTTTTTTTTCCAGCTTTTCGAAGGATGTGGGGATTTTTTAAGGGACCTACAACAACCCATGCTTCTACACCTTTTTCATGACTGAAAGAAACGCTTGATGTGTTTCAACATACGAAACTTAACCTCCGCTCAAAGATGTCGACCACTCACCTCTAGGTCGAAGCATGGTCAGGTTATGCCCTTGATCTTATACCATGTTCCCACCAACGTGATTTAGCTAAATCCACTTGATTTAGCTAAATCAGCTCATAAATTACGTGATTTACCATACATTTTCGTGATTACTAATTACGTGATTTAGACGTGTTTAAATTTTAATTACGTATCTGTCCACACAAAATAAAATCGAACATACCTTTATTATGTTCAGCACTTCATTCAGCAAACGAAAAGTCAGTGATGGGACTTGAGGAAAGTGAAACGGTGGTAGAAAAGTGGTAGAAAAAAAATTGTCCATGATAAATAATTCAGTATATAATGAAGTAATGGCGCAGTAAATGGTGTATACTGGACTGGAAGTTTTTGCTGATGCAATTCTTCGAAAAAAATACTGATAGCTGATTGTGTATGGGTAAAAGTAAGTAGTAGCAGTAGGTATAGTAGGTACAATTTTCAATTAAATGAAGGAAAATAAATATTATTACCGAATAGCTTTGTTAAAAGGTGATAGATTTCGAGTTCTGGTAGAATTTCGGAAAGAGTAAAAAGTGATTGAAATACCACTTAAGTGTTATAAGTCCCATCACTGATATGGCAAAGTTGGCGTAAATGTCACATTTAATCACTTAAAGTTCGGTGGGGACGCGTTTCGTGATTTATAAATCACTTCGGCTAAATCACGCTGGTGGGAACATGGTATTACATAAGGTTCTGTCGATTCGTTTTATGGAACTTGATCAACTGTGTCATTTAGGTCAACCAATTCTATTTGATCTTTCGTATCTTAATTATACAAACAAAGTCTGAATACCGAGGTGAGTTTTTCTTATTTTTAGCACTACGGTTTATAGACCTTGAACTTGGTCTGCAAAGAGTTGGATTGCGCTCCAACAGCTATTCACAAAAGTGGTTGATTGGAGTAGCGAAGACCGATATATTTGAGTGACTGGGAGTGGGAGCTCCCAGGGCGTTTATCTTCATCAGTTCAACGAAAGGGTCTTAAATTTCAGCAAAAATTGTCTAGTACTAGGAACACCTTGGCGTTACCACTATCGGACTATTTTTTTTGCAGTAGATTATCTGAAAAAATGTATTAGATTGATTTTTTTTGCATTACCTAGGTTTAAATATCGAAAAAAAGAAAGAAAAATGTGGATTTACTGCAAGTTTAGCAAAAAGGCAACACCTGCATTTGATTATCAAGAAAAAGTATATCTAAAGGGTGTCCGCCAAAGAATTTTCGACTTTGAATTTGAATAAACGGCTAGCGGGGTATCGGCGGAGGGGGGAGGCGTATTCATTACACTTACGCGTCGTGCGGATTTTAGTAGCCATGGATCGTTGGTCGGCGGAGCATCGTGCGTTTGCTGTAGAGGCATATTTTAAAAATAACGATTCTCCCGTGGCTATTCGCAAGACATTTCAATATTCGGCGTATACGGGATTGTCCTAGTACGCAACTTATTGGCAAGTGGGTGCGAAGTTTTCGTGAACAAGGACCTGTAGTAGGACACGGGCCAGGTGTATCGCGAACTGTAAGAACTGACGAAACAATTGAAGCAGTTCGTCGTGATGTTATTGCAAATCCACGTCTTTCACTAAGAAAAAAAATTCCCAAACCTATTCGTCTATGTTGGAAAACTTTTTGGAACCTGAGTTGGAGAACAATGAATGGGTAAACGGATCGACATGGTTTCAACAGGATGGAGGCATCAATGAACATTGTAGGGCGCATTTTCCCCGAAAAAGTCATAAGTCGTTATGGTGATATCCCATGGCCCCCCAGATCGCCAGACTTAACACCTGCGGACTTTTTTTTTATGGGGATTTCTTAAATCTAAAGTCTACGTTAACAAACCGCGAAATTTATTGCAACTGAAAAGATATTCGCAACGAAATCAGAGGAATTTCGCAAGAAACTTGCAAAAAAGTTTTCACAAAAAATATGGTGTTTCGTTTAAATGAGTGTGTTCGTCTCCGTGGTAAACATTTAACTTCAATTATTTTCAAAACATAAATCCGCATTTGTATGTTTTATTTTAAAATAAAAACGATTATATAAAAACCTGTGAATCTTTTATTATTTAATTTTAAATTCGAAAATTGTTTCGCGAACACCCTTTACAATTGCAGCAAAGAAGCAACACTACTTATGCTGCAGGTTCCTCATTTTTTATAGCGCTAATTCCCACCAGAAAGCGGACGTATTCTGCAGCATTCCAACTGGTTAGAAGAGCTCCCTCTGTGCTCTGTTTCATGGACGGCTAGTTCAAAATGAGGGAGTTGATTCCAAACTTCAAGCCTTGCAGCAGATTCCTGTGTCTAAAAGTTTGCCATTTGAAAACAGTTCTAACTGCGATCTATCACCACAAGTGTTCTCAATAAATTTGCAAGTCCGGCTTATGCTATTTCCGTCGTCACCCTCCTCCCATCCATCCATTACTAATGACGCTACCACGCATAAATAATTACTCAATAACACATTCAATGGGGAAGGCTAATAAATCAAGCGCTTTCAGCATGGCGGGCCGGATTTTATAATGATCCCCCCCGCACATATATACGTACATCGGGGAGCTGGAGAACGGAAAATTATTACCCTAGCTGCTGTGCCATGAGCCATAAGGAAACCATAGAGCACACAGCCCGCTGCTGGGATGTATAAATATAAAACAGTAGCCAGCCAAAGCCATAAGATTGGCAGGGCGAAAATGTCTTAACAGGAAATTTCCCTAGACAACGATTTGTCTCCGAAAGCTGCAAACTACCGTATGATATCCTTTGGTTTGTGTTTGTGTTTGTGTATTTTTATTTACTTCGTATGCCGCTGCTGGTCTATCGATTCATTGCGCCTGCTGGCTACGGCGATATGACCTACAATTACAGCCATATCCTTGATGAAAGAAATAAGCGAGACTCACTGACACGGACACCCATCTCGGAGTCCCCCCTCGCCCTAAATGTCATGGGAAATATTTTCTTCGGCTTAATTCGATGGCATTCCATTTGCTGCTTTGTTTTTTTCTTTTTTTTTATTAACCGTCATAAAGCCTCCTGCTGGTCGCGTGCTATCCTTGTTTCATCAGTGTTAGTATTGGATTTTTCTCAGATTTCTTCTGGGTCTGCCGGATGTTTTTCTTGTTTTTTTTTTATCAATCTTCGCAGGACATAATTTTTTGAGGAGAAATAGGACACACAACTTATTTTGTTTGTGCTTTTGCCGGCTCAAGAATCTGGTCGACGACGACGTCCCGGTCACAGAAGGGACTTAAATTTTCCGGAAGTAACATGGGGAACTGCTATTTATGTTTGTCAGTCATTATACAGTGGTGTGGTGTGGATGTGATACCTCTCCGGCGGGTTGAAGACAAACAAAAGGAAGTCGCAATTATGCAAACTTTTGTCCGGCATCTGAATTTGTTTCTATTTACTTATTCTCAGTGACAAAAGAAGACACCCGAAAAAGTGTAGAACGGGTCAACGGTTGGTTTATGCTTTTGTATACTTTTTGCCGCCATCGATCCTCCTAAGTTGTGTCATTATTTTTGCGTTAATAGCTTTGGAAATGAGTTCTCCTGGTTGGTCTTTTATGTTTTTGGCTATATGGCTTGCCCGGGAGCCAGCAATAATTGCGACGGAACAATTTTAAAAGTTCTAAAATTGAATTTTATTGAGCATTTAGTAAATCGTGCACTGAAATGGCGTGGAGATCCCTCTCCCCGCAGTTCATGAGACTAACGAAATCAAGGACTCTGATGGCGACTGCAAAGATAATCAACATAAATTGTCCACTTAATGGCGTATAAATTGCTGGAGTTGTTGTGATTAACTGCAGATGTGTTGGAAATGTGTACACACAAAGGGCCAAGTTATGTAGGCAGAGTGTCATTTAAGGAAGGATGATACTGCGGGCGGCTTACTTTCAATTTAGCGGAAGATTTACATTGCTTAAGAGTTAATTTTGAATGGGGGTTGCTGGGTGATAATTTTCAGGTGCTGGCGCCAGTGCCATTGATCTAGATCCTGCCCTGACTAAGACACTTTAACTTTACACCTATATATAGCTGCGTTGCATCCAGTTATTCCAAGGACTCTGACATCTAACTTGTGTTAAATCGCAAGCCGCTCAAAAAGCTGTCAGTGATAAGATGAGTAATAAGGCGTGGACTCACTTGAAGACTCAACTTCTCAAGACCGATACACGGAGAAGTAATTAATATAGAAAATGACTGTCAAAGAAGCCACAGTCCACTCAGTCTTAGAATTAGTTCGACGGCAAGTTTTAGACTGTGATCATCGATCTGCAAGGAAACTATGCTCGCGAGACCTCAGCCGTCTTAGAGAAGTCGAAGTTCTTTGAAGGAATCAAATTTAAAGGTGGAGCTTTGCTTTGAAACCAGAAGGATATCTAAAGCATGACGCAGATTAATGAAGCAATTCCCTGAGTAGCTAAAAATCTCGGGCTGGGCCCTGGGCGTTAAAGATCAATCGCCTTGAGGAGGACCGGAATAATTCTCAAGGTAGACATAGTCCCATTTTTTTTTTTTTTTTCCCGAGAAAGGCGATCCTATAACGCTTCAACAGCGCCCCGAGATGCCTGCAGATGTATGTTTGTTCTGCACTTAAATTGCTGCAAATTGTAGTCTTCTGGAAATATATCCCCAGGAAGCGAGTTCCAAAGTTTGCTTGTCCTGTAACAGAAGGAGTTCTCTGGACTGCAGCAACCAGTTACATACTTCCATTTGGTTAAAGGCCCTTTGACCTTATAAACGAAGTAAGGCTGTTATAGAATTTTGACCCAAACTTACTTACTTACTCACTTAGGTGGCGCTACAGTCCGTGGTGGATCTGGGCCTCAGCCAATACGCCTCTCCAGCTAACGCGATCTTTGGCTAACTGCGTCCAGTTGCACAATTCAAGTTGGTTGAGGTCCCCTTCCACTTGCGCGCGCCACCTAAGGCGAGGTCTTCCTTAACTGCGTTGTCCCTCCGGGTCGGAATCGAAGACTCTTCGGGCCGGAGCGTTGGTGGCCTTTCGCTCTACATGTCCCAGCTATCTTAGACGACTGATGCGTACTTTTCTGACTAGGTCGATGTCGCTGACATGGCTCTATATAGCTCGTCTCTATAAATACTGTCATATGCGGCCATGAAATCGATAAACAGGTGGTGGGTATCGACTTGGACTTCTTGGGTTTTTTTTTCCAGGAACTGCCGTTGTGTGAATATTTGGTCGGATTTTGACCCAAACGGATTCGATAATGCCGCAGGTCATCGATAATGCCCTTCGCACGAGAAATTCCCATAAATCCCGCACCATCTCCGACGCTGCACCTAGCTACATGAGATCCCCTTGGCACCCCCGACTTATTCGTTTAAAAGCCTTAAGACGCCATACCTTTTTATCGAGTAGCATATACCGACCTATACCTCTTCCTCTACCTATGTCTGTCGCGGTTAGTACTTCCCCCCCAGTCTCGCGCGAACGCAATCCACTTGCCTTAAATTTAATTTATAAAAAAGACAACCAATCCTAGATAAAGCGAAGCGCAAATATGTGTCAGGATTTTCATTTCATTCATTTTCTAAAATCCACTTTCAAATATTTGAATTTGCATGCCCATAAATCATCATCATCCCGCATACAGACAGAAACACATTATAGCCAACCTAACACACAACTGAGTGTTTTTTTTTTTTTTTTCTTGTTGCCCCGCTATATGGGTCATCGTTCGCGGATAACATTTCCGCGTCTGCATCTACACACCTACCTCCACCGGAAAGTCCTGCTTCGGGGACTTGTGGCATAGTCGTCAGGGGTACAATGAATATCATTATGCTTTCCAGAATTCAACGTACCAACGGTGAAAAAAAAACAACATCCAGCGAAACAACACAATAACGCGATGAAAAAAAGAAACACACACAAAAAGGACTTAGGCAACAAAAGCAAAGGAATAAAAAGCTTTTTGTGTGCCATCTGTCATAGCTTCGCATATCCCTTTTGCTAAAAGTTTTCTCACCACCCTCACATTATAATGCACATAATGTAGGTGACGTGTATTGTGGTGCGGTCGGGTGCATGATCATGAGTGGGCGCGTGCATTTCCTTTATTTTTTTTTTTTTGTTTATTAAGCTAAAAGGATAATGCATCCTATGCATACTGAGTGGGGCAGAGGGGTGCGCGCAATGCAACTCTGGCAAGTCGGCATAAATGGCGGGAGTCGAGGAGTATGTTCAAGGGGGTTTAAAGGATAATAAACTTTTAATTTCATTTGATTTGCTTTCGGTTTAAAGAGATTTATTGAGTTAATTGAATGGAGTTAAATGATGGAGGGACTGATGGGCATATGGTTGCCTGAGGTCGACAGTTCAGTAGGCATCACTTTTGTCATTGATAAAGAACCCATTTCAGTAAGAAAACTAAGCTGTACATTGGCGGTGGTTCTTGAAAACCGCTTTTAGACTTCACATTTTATATCCTTTATAATTCAAAGGACTCTATCGTTAGTGGTTTGAGGCAATCTCCTAATACGATTATTGCTGAGTTCATATTGCTACCCGGTTAGTACGCCCTAATGGCCTATTATATAGGGCAGGTCGTTAAATACGATTGTTGTGTGATTTTATTGACACCTTAGGTACCTAGTCAGATGAGCTGCTGAGGCTCATTTATGTTTTTCTGTCATTTCACACTGTTTGCCGAGTGTCCTTGTGGGGAAATGAAATTAATTGAAGAGCGCACTCGCTGGCGAATATATATTTTATGTCCGAATTTTCATTTCAGTCATTATGGGAAATCATTTTTGTTTATGTCAACGCTGGTATTCAGTAAAAAAAATAATAATAATGGCGCTGGCATAATGGAGAAACTTGATTGTGATGACACGCGTGGGACAGGTTGCAATGGGATCATTTAAAAGTGGAAATTCGATTGTAAATCGTCGAATTATTGTTTTTGCATTGAGCAGAATGGTGGCTTCGAATGGGATCTGCCTTTATAAGCAAAAGCATGTAAGCGAGTGGAACCACACCTAAACGTCAGGTTTTTTCTGCATTTCATGTGACATTTCTCAATTTCAGACTAACTCAATTTGAACCATGAAAAGATACACAATCGAGCAACGCGTTAAAGTTATTCAGGCTCATTATGAAAATGGACGTTCAAATCAAAATGCATATCGTGCACTTCTTGATTTTTTTCGGTCAATTTAATCGTCCATATTTACCTCAGTGGATTCATCAATAATCAGAATTGCCGCATTTGGGCGAATGATAATCCAAGAGTGATTTTCAAAAAACAAATGCACCCACAAAGAGTGGCTGTTTGGTGCGGTTTATGGACTGGCGGCATCCGATCAGGCAGTTACTGTGAATGGTGTTCGCTATCGTGAGATGATAACGAACTTTTTATGACTCGAATTGGAAGATGTGGATGTGGACGATATGTGTTTTCAACATGACGATGCCACCTGCAACACAGCTAACGAAACAATGGCTCTTTTGCGCGACAAATTCAATGGCCGTGTTATCTCACGTGGTGGCGATGTCAATTGGCCGCCAAGATCATGTGATTTGACACCGTTGGACTTCTTTCTTTGGTGTTATTTGAAAGAAAAGGTGTATGTCGATAAGCCAGCAACAATTCAAGAGCTAAAGGATGAGATAATTCGGCACATTAACCTCACAAGGACGTCAATTATGACTCAGTGTCATCGAAAATTTGGACCATCGGATGGAGGTGTGCCGCCGAGGTCGCGGCGGCCATTTGGCCGATATCTTATTTCATACATAATTGAACCATACCAATATTATCATAATAAAAATAAATGACAATATTTACCTAATTTGTGTTTTATTCAAAATCTACATCGGCCCTTAAAAATTAACCACACTTTAGGGAAACACATCGTAAGACGCTTGGCAAAATTTTGCAACACAAATAAAAGCAACTTTTACAATGCAAAATAATTAAAATTCGCAATTTAGTAGTATTGTGCAATTAAATAGTAAAAAGGCGAAATTTAGGACCGTGAAATATAGGAGCCGTAGCCATGTCCATTATTAAGAAAAAGCCACACGACTGAGTCACACGAAATTTTTCCATTCATTGGTAGCTTTGCTGGAACAACCGCTTAAAAAGTACTTTAGTTTCCCAGTTAGAAGTTATGCACAGTTTAAGAGCGATTCGCAGGTTACTTTCCTTGCATGCATTTCCTGGTTCTTTTTTCAGCAGTATACTATAGTCTCGTATTTGGTCTCGGTTGATTCTATTCGTTTTTTATTTCTTAAATCGTTTGGTGGGCTTTTCTTTCAATGAAATCAATTATTTGTAATTTTTTTCCTCTGGTGCGTCCTCTGGTGTACCGCAGGGGAGCCATCTCGGACCTTTGATCTTCAATTTGACAATAAACGATTTAGTACGTGTTATTTTACTACCTAACCTGGAGATTTACGCAGATCATATGAGGTTCTCTAAACAAATTTCTTGAACCGCTGATTCTCTGTCACTACAAGTTGACCTTGACAACTTCTACACCTGGTGTCAACAGAATCGATTAGAACTTAACGTGTAAAAATGTCAAGCTATTACTTTCTGTCGCAAACGTCATCCCCTGAATCTTCTTCTTCTTGAATATTCCAGCCTAGTCTGGTTACCACAGATTACAGATTTCGGAATCATCGAATTTTCTTAAATATTCATCGGAATTAAGCAGTCATTTTATATGAACAACAAAATGATGTTTTGATTTTGAAATGAATTTCTCATCGATTGGATATTTTTGCGATGAATATATTGACCGATACGATGACTGTATTTATGTTATGCGTTCATCAACTTCAACCGGCATTTGGCTTAGAGAACATTTTAAGTTCTCGTTTTTATCGTTTCTATCATTAAACTGCTTAAATCAAATTTCTGTAAACTGTTCTGCAATATAATGAAAATATTCATCAATACGATGAATGTACAATTTCGTTCATTATGCCAATTTCTTTGTAGTAACTATGAATGTTTCTCTGTCGATAATCCCTGCCAAAAATATGAGGTGTGATACTAAAATCAATTTCACAAACATCAGCAGTTTGTTCATCAAAACAATGATCGTACATTCTAGTATCCTAATGGATCCATCAACCCGCAGTTGACGCTGAGCTCTCATTTCTATAAAAGTAAGTCTTGGCATGATATAAGCGCATATTCAAATTGGTATAGGGCGAGCTTCAGTGATGAATACACGTACCATTTTAATGAATGGATTTACCAATTTAATGAAATTATTCTTCAACTCGATGCTTGGTAATGAAATGGGACAAATTCACTAAAATAATGATTGGTTTGGATGTTTGATGAACTCGTTCTGTAAAAAAATTGAAACAGTTTAAGGGAGCCATTGGAAGTTGTTGATAAAGCGACTTGGACCATTTTGAGGAATCGATGAACGGCTTTAAGAGTTATTTGCTTTATTCCGGAGACGCCGATCAATTCGATATTTAACGGTCTCCCCAATGAGCTTCTGGTCTTTTACTGTCAGCAAAGAGATGTTCATTGTGTCTCTTCTATATCGATGTCATGGGCGTTAAATTGTGGTATTAGCATAGATAAATTAATATACAGATGTCTCATCCTAATGTAAAAGAATGCTCTACTTTTTGCGATCGTCCAACAAAGATCGTCCAACAAATGGAAGGTGAAAAGCAAAACCCACCACACCTCATTTGAGAAGGATTGAGTTTCTGTTTCAATGAATGCTACTTTCAGTTGAATTATGACCACAGGCCGAAAAGTATGTAGTGCTGCCGTATGGGGTATGGGGCAGGTAAATTTCCTTCCACACTGATAGTGGGTTAAAGGGTAAGGAGACAAGGTAATAAGAAAAGGGGAAAGAAAAAAATCGCCTTTATTTCTATAATCTTTCTTTCTTTGGTATTGTCAATGCCTTATGATTGTACGCCGGCGGGGGTGTGTGCCGTGAGGAGATCTTCGGTTATGTAATGCATGATGGTTTTTGTTGGGAAGAGCCGCCGATTTACTTTTGGATTTGTTTTGCTGAAAAAAGTATCTCTTTGCGATATGAACAATTAATTTCATTTTGGCGATACAATTTTAATGTTTTGGTTTGGGTAGGTGCATTCGCAGTATTTTAACGGTTTTCATTATTCGATACAAATGTATGTCAAATTTTATACTTTTATAATTTCCTTTTGAAATTAATTAGGTAATTCATTAATAGGTAAGGTACCCTATTATAGGTATCAACAATAATATATAATCTGAAAACTGTTCTCTATCACTTACTTATCTTATTTTTCAAAGACATGCTGTTGGGTTTTCTTCTTTGTTAAACTTAACCACTCTTTAGGGAAACACATCGTGAGACGCTTGGCAAAATTTTGCAACACAAATAAAAGCAACTTTTACAATGCAAAATTATTAAAATTTGCAATTTAGTAGTATTGTGTAATTAAATAGTAAAAAGGCGAAATTTAGGACCGTGAAATATAGGAGCCGTAGCCACGTCCATTATTAAAAATAAGCCACATGGCTGAGTCACACGAATCTTTTCCATTCATTGCTAGCTTTGCTGGAACAACCGCTTAAAAATTGCTTTAGTTTCCCAGTTTGTTATGCACAGTTTAAGAGCAATTCGTATACCTAACGCAGGTTACTTTCCTTGCATGCATTTCCTGGTTCTTTTTTCAGCAGTATACTATAGTCTCGTATTTTGTCTCGGTTGATTCTATTCGTTTTTTTATTTCTTAAATCGTTTGGTGGGCTTTTCTTTCGGTGAAATCAATTATTTGTAATTTTTTATGACGGCACTACCGCCTGCACCGTCGCAAGGTTTTTTAAGGGCAGATCTACAATCACAAACCTTACGGATTTTATTTCTAAAACATTATGTGCCTTGGAAAGAAAATGGTAAGGAAGTTGATGTTGTGGCTACCGATTTCAGTAAAGCGTTCGACAGGATCTCTCACAATGTCATACTGTTCAAATTTAAAGCGATCGGTTTCCCACCACGGTTCACTTCATGGATTAAGTCTTTTTAGAAGATCGCAAGTATAGTGGCCATTTTAGATTTTCTGTTTTTTAAGCTAATCATAGCGTCCTCTGGTGTATAGCAGGGAGCCAGCTCGGACCTTTGATCTTCAATTTGACAACAAACGATGTACGTGTCATTTTACTTTCTGACCTGGAGATCTACGCAGATGATACGAGGTTCTTTAAAAAAACGTCTAACACCGCTGATTAACTCTCACTACAAGCTGACCTTGACAACTTCTACACCTGGTGTCAACAGAATCGATTAGAACTTAACGTGTAAAAATGTCAAGCTATTACTTTCTGTCGTAAGCGTCATCCCCTGAATCTTCTTCTTCTTGAATATTCCAGCCAAGTCTGGTTACCACAGATTACAGATTTCGGAATCATCGAATTTTCTTAAATATTCATCGTAATCAAGCAGTCATTTTACATGAACAACAAAATGATGTTTTGATTTTGAAATGAATTTCTCATCGATTGGATATTTTTGCGATGAATATATTGACCAATACGATGACTGTATTTATGTTATGCATTCATCAACTTCAACCGGCATTTGTCTCAGGGAACATTTTAAGTTATCGTTTTTATGGTTTCTATCATTAAGCTGCTTAAATCAAATTTCTGTAAACTGTTCTGCAATATAATGAAACTATTCATCAATACGATGAATGTACAATTCCGTTCATTATGCCAATTTCTTTGTAGTAACTATGAATGTTTCTCTGTCGATAATCCCTGCCAAAAATATGAGGTGTGATACTAAAATCAATTTCACAAACATCAGCAGTTTGTTCATCAAAAAAATGATCGTAAATTCCAGTATCCTAATGGATCCATCAACCCGCATTTGACGCTGAGCTCTCATTTCTATAAAAGTAAATCTAGGCATGATATAAGCGCATATATTCAAATTGGTATAGGGCGAGCTTCAGTGTTGAATACACGTACCATTTTAATGAATGGATTTACCAATTTAATGAAATTATTTTTCAACTCGATGATTGGTAATGAAATGGGATAAATTCACTAAAATAATGATTGGTTTGGATGTTTGATGAACTCGTTCTGTAAAAATAATTGAAACAGTTTAAGGGAGCCATTGGAAGTTGTTGATAAAGCGACTTGGACCATTTTGAGGAATCGATGAACGGCTTAAGGACTTACTTGCTTTATTCCGGAGACACCGATTCAGTCGATATTTAATATTCGCCCCAATGAGCTTCTGGTCGTTTACTGTCAGCACAGAGATGTTCATTGTGCCTCTTCTATATCGATGTAATGGGCGTTAAACTGTGCACCATGGTATTAGTTTAATTCAATACAAAAGAGATTGAGGAATATTTAAAGTTACAAGTTTAGACCCACTAAAAGAAGAAGAAGAAAGAAGATTGTAAGGCGGGAGAGCTTTCAATGAGCTCTGGCACTGCGGCTTCTTAAAGCAAGAAGAAAGAATCCGTAGTGGATCTATGAAAGCCCTCCATTCCTTAAAATTAAGATCTAAATACCACCCCAATGGTCCGTAAGTGGTCAACTTAAACGAACAATTTGAAAAAAAAAAACACCTGACAAAATACAAAGACCGCACTATGCCTGTTTACGAGGTATTTGCCAAAAACTTAACATCACCATAAGCCGCGCTATTCACACCTAAGCACTCATTGTAAAACCATAACAATCGAACGATTCATAATTTATGACATCGAAAAGAGCTTCCCAGCGGTAGCATCTACCATCCCTCCCTGTATTTGCATTATAAATGACGAGCTTGGAACATTACTTTGAAATTCCACCCCCACCCACATTTCGGTTGTGGTAAACAATTCAACTGATTTTATGACTGCAGCTACAATGTTTTCGCTCTATCATGGCCGTGGGGTGTTGTACTAGATCGGAATTACTGCCTCGCTTCATACTATCACTGCGCGTATATCAAAGATGTATCTCGAATAAGGGCCAACGACTCTGGTGAGGGAGACAGCTCAATCCCTGGAAAGCTCGAAAACTGGTGAAAATTTACGACGCACCATAGTCGCCGAGAATACGAGTAGGTGCACGTCGAAATAAAATAAAATCCACTCACCCACTCGATGAATTTCACGCGAGCCCAGCATCCGTTCTCCCGCCCGGCGCACTAAAATGTTTATGTGCGGCATAAAGTTTGGCTTCGTGACAATGGGAAACATGGGGAAAATGAAAAAAAAAAGCTTGTTAATCAAGAACTCAAACTAAATAGAGCGAAAGAAAGGTTTTGACTGGCTTTGGTCATGGATGGGCTCGGTGATGAGGCCCCTCGATGGGGGGATGATTTTTTAATTTCTTGAGCATTTTATCCTGCAATTTAGGAGGAACTTAAAGCTGGTTTTGGGTAGTAAGCTTCACTCGAAATTAGTTTTATAATGACGAACTGAAGAAGGCTTGTCCACTGTGGACTCACTGTAGCAATGGCTTTCCTTCAATCGTCCCAAGAATACGAACTCCCATGGGCGAGTATTTTGTAAGAATCTAGGCTTGGAGTCCTATTTGTACTATTTATTTATTAAACCGAAAGGGAACGCGGTCGTTCAGAAAAGTCGGAAGAAGAGGGAGGGACATAAAGAAGACCGTACGAAGCCCACAGGTGCTCCATCCAACCTCCTCTCTTTAAAAAAAAAACCCACTCGATTGTAGTTTTAAAATTGTAAAGCGAAACGACCAGCAAACTCCGCCCGCAGTCTCAAATTTGTTGAAATCAATATTCAATTTCCCATTAGTCGCGCTTATACCCACCTCATCCACCTGAAAACGATTACCGAAAGTCCTCTCCTCTTTGGCGACGCCATAGTGTGAGTAATGTACTTCACTCTAAATCTGATTCAAAAAAATCGCTGAGAAATCCTTTCCGATAAATTTGCGCAAAAACCAAGCACACAGAGAGCGCGACAAAAAAAAGTATTCAAACTCCAAATCTGTCATGTATATCCTTTGGAAATATACTTAAATAAAATATGTCCCATTTCGTAGAAAGTTGTCGGCTGCAGGAGAGTCCCTCCGACAAACAGAAAGGACACGATTTTTTCCTTCCAGATGAAAAACAAATCCATATACATATACATATATATTCATGGAATAACGAAACCAAGGCGAAAAGGACTTTTCCAAACTGTTTGTACACCTGTCTGCCGTGAAAATTGTCACGTGAAATAAAAGTATTCGCGCGTTTCTATACAGCTTGGTCGATCTTTTTGTCTTTCTATTTCTAGTCCTTCCTTCACTTCATCTGTTCCGGGTATATATATATGGATATAGGTATGGAAAAGGATTTATAAGGACATATTATAAGACAATGTTTTTCTTGTTGTGCGAATTTGTCTTTCGCAGTGTTATTTATGCAGAGCGACATAGCGACAGCAGCCGTTGGCAAGGATGCTCCTTGTCCCCTCGTCTAGGACTAGGACTCCCGTGCAGGGACCGAGCGCACGTAGTTAAATAAATAAATGGTGTTTTCTGTGTACGCATCGTAGATAATGGAGAACTATACACAGTTCTATTGAAGGATAAACCAAAACCTGTATATATGATAAAAGTTCGAGTGGAAATTCTTTTCGCACCGACAAAGCCCTGGAAAGCTGCTGAAGTTTTATTGAAAACAATTTTTTCCCGAAAATTGCAATTGGAGCGAGAGCGTGTCTTCGGTCTTCGCTTCTTTCAAGATGTTCCCGTTGTATTTGGTTAGTCGTCCTCGTTGTTGTTGTTGTTGTTGCTGATCTCGGGATTGAGAAGAAAGTTGAAAATGAGATTTCTTCGCGTTTCCAGTTCTCATCGCGCCACCCGAAGATTTGTCCGCGGATAGATGGAATTTGAAAGTGAAATTGTTTTCCATTTTCGTTTTAATGGTTTCCATAGGTTATCCTATCCGGAGGTATTTTTTTTCTCTCATTTTTCTGTTTGCTGGGGTGCGACAAAGTCGAGCAATTCTAAGCCATTAAGTTCTGAAGGGATTTTCGGTATAACCGAGGGAAAGTTCACGTTTAGTTTTCATCTGGTATCGCGCGGAAAATTGCCACGCATAGCTGAGGTAAATTTAACATGGAATGAGGAGTATTATGCCGAAATAGTCGGGAGCGAAAGAAAGTAGACGCTTGTCTAGGGTCCACAGACAAGCTAACAAATGGGTTAGGTTGCGACAGGAGATATAGGCTGTCAACAAGAAAGGATACACAGCATTTCCGAAGCAGTCAGAATGATAAAATCGATACAACTGCGCCTTAAGGTAGTTTACAAAGTTGTGGGCCTAGAATAAAACTTTGAGAACGCCCTTATATCGGACATAATGCGACGATTTCCACTAGCCAATCGCTGAATCTTTGGACTTATACCGGACCTGAGTAGTATCGCCTTCTCAAGAAATACTTAGGAGACTCTGCGTAATATGGTCAATCTCAGTCTGTCTGTCTGGTATATTATGACTGCAAACCTAGTCTTTGGCTAAAAATTTGAGCAAAGATGCTTTTGAAATTTGGACATATCTCGAAAACGGTCCATGCGATTGTAAACAAAATTAACTTCTAAGGTAATATGGTCATTTCCAACTTAATGGCAAACTCAGTTTTTCTCGGTGTTATCGTAAAATGGATTTTTGAAAAAAGTCTTTTTTTTTTTAAATTTAGTTTTCCTTAGTTTACCAGAAAACGGCAATAACGATTTTGACCGAAGTACAAACTTAGAGCAATATTGATGTTCTTAAAATTGTTGCGTCCTTAATTTTCAATTCGAATCACCGAAAACGCTATTTTTAAAAAAACTGCTCATATCACGAAAACCCCATTTTCGACTTCGATATAACTTTATTTTGTTTGAACACCTAGTCCGCTAATTCCCATAGGTACTTATTCTTGCAAAACAATTTGCAACGGGATGGGTTTATGCTTCATGCTGTCTTGTATTGATTTTTTTTTTTCGTTCTATTGTCTCTAGTAACTGCCAACCGCAAACCATCATTCCTATCGATTCCGCATATTTTCTTGATCTGGTATAATAGGAATAAAAATATTTATAATTTATAACGTTTTGGAAATTGGGTATTTTTTCTTATAACTTTTGTTTTTTTTTTTTGTTTTGTTTGTTTTTGGTCACCAGCTAAGGTTTATAAGGCTACCTTGCTACCGGAAAGATCGCTATGATTATTAAAGGTGTGAAAAAAGCTACCCAACGTAAGAACTTATCTCTGGGAGGTCCCAACGACAAAGCATTTATCGCCTTGTTTAAGGTGTCAAAACGCGGCCTTGCGTCAGTCCGGATTCCGATCTGAACTGATAAAAAAACGGCCCATCGGCGAACATCATTCCGAATGGGGCCAACGACAAGGACTGATTTTTAGGCGTACTGTACCTATACCTACAGGAGAAGGTTTGTGTAGGTCCGGAAACCGTAACTGTAGGGTGAGTAGAACAGGAAGCAGAACAACAACGTTTGGCCGCTGTCAAATTAAAGTCGATTTTTCAATAGGATTTCCAACCAAATAAATGTTCAGTAGCGATGCATTATTTGGTACAGAACAATTTATCCGCTAATATTACGAACCACTTACCATTTGGATAAATGCCGCTCCACATTGTTGTAGATTAGTTACCTTCACAAGTTGTCCGCCAAAAACGCAGTAGGTATACTGTATACCTCCCAATACGTTGAAAAATCCTTTTGCATGATCACGACGCATTTCCTTTCGCAATAAGCACGCAATCACCCAAATGATTGATTACTTGACAAACAAAGGAGCGCCAACAGAAATTCTTCTGCGGGCTCAACTACATTTGTATGCCCCGCACCTTTTGCAAACAACGCCACTGGCTACAATGGCTACTGTTACTGTCCATTGCACATACAGTCAGTTTACCTGCTCCGGTAATCCCCATTTATTTCCGGTCAATAATATTTTCCCATCTCCAGTTGACCGAGCACACATCTACTTTTATCCACCACCGTTCGAATAAAAATTGTCATTAATATCTCATCACGCGATCATTTATAAGAATTTATATACAGCCACTGGCCAAGTTATAAAAAGAGAAAGAATAAGAATAAGATCCCTCATTAGAATCGACTTAGTTGTGCGGTGTTTCCTGTATAGGTACCCACCGTACGGACGGAATTGTGTATACACAAATCCAGATCAATATGATGCCATTAGAATCGAATGCCGTATCATCAGTGCGAGCACAACTCCTTTCAGCTGATTTAATGCCTCAGTCATATCCCGTTCATTAATCATCGGGACAACAATAACGCGCGCGAGCGCAATGCTAATGCGCACAGCAATTAAAATAAGAAGACGAAGAAAATTACACCGCGCAATGACCAATGACCATTGACCGCAGCAGTGGACTTGGACTGTCAAGAAAAACAAGATCAGGATCAAGGTTGTAAAATATCGAGTTGTGATGAAAAGAAAAAGAACAACGCAATCAAAGGAGGAACTCATCTCCGTCCTAACACCCATTGTCGGCGAAAGGTGTGTTCTGTGTTATAGAGTTGGGGGATTTAAAAAGAAAACCGATGAGCGCGCTTCATTTCGCTTTGAAGAGCACTTCATCAGCACCAGCGTCATTATCGTCATCGTCACTCGTCATCGTAGTCATCACAATCGTTACGTGAAAAATGCCCCACACCACCAAAGACCGTGATTGCAGTGCGGTGCCGGTGTACCTATAATTCCATGCAGGCGGCTGTTGGCTCTGGTTGGCTCGATTGACGATGACGACCCGGCAGTTGCGGCGTGGGGATTTGTTTTTGTTGTTGGCTCGGGTGTTTTCTTGTCGGGGGAATACAGTATGTGATACAAAGAGGGAATGCAAATGAGAATTCATAATAAATATTTGCAAGAACATTTGGGGCAATGAAATGGGTTTTGATTTAAAATACAAAAAAACAGGGATGACATAAAATTGTTATTATGGGAGGTGGAATCAAGTTGCCATATCACTGCGGCCACGAAGGCGCCTATTGTGATTTCCTCCAATTAGAGCTCGCTCATTATACCGGACTTAGTTATGAATCCTAGTAGATCTTTGAGTGCGCTGTCAGATATGTCCTCTGCCCCAAGGTAAGGTCTTCCTAGATGGTATTGACGTAATCGGAATAGACATTCACAGTGACACAGTATGTGTTCTGCTGATTCTTCGTCATCGTTGCATAGTCTGCAAGTGTTGTTTTGTATTATTCCCATAGTCATGAGGTGAGTTTTGACTTGACAATGTCCAGTGAGGAACCCTGTGACTGTACGAATCTGACTCCTTGTTAGGTTTAGGAGTTGTTTTGTACTTGAAAGGGAAGTAGTTGGCATGAACATTTTAGCTTGTCTGTTACCTTCAGTGTTGGTCCAGTAATGATTTGGCTTGTTTTTCAGCCAGGTTTTAATGTGGAATTTAGCGGTGAATACAGCATAGACATAAGTAGACCTTCATAAATCCACTCAGGGTCAGGAAAGCTGCCAATTATTGTAAAAAGCACATAACCGAGACGAATTTTAAACTTCGAATGAAGTTACGAATGTAAGAGTTCCAAGAAACTTATGATGATTTCTGAAAAATCGATGAAAATGTTACATTTGAACTTCTCCTTGGTCTAAGACACTTTTCGACATTAAAAAGTCGTACCGGAGAAACAAGTGTAGTGGCAGTAGCTTAGTGGTTAGTTAGTTGGACTGCTATGCGGGGGTCCCAGGTTCGAATCCCGCAAAAACCCAATTCCGACTTAGGGTTTTATTCCGCTGCGCTATCTCTCGCGAACGTCTGACAAACATCCGAGAGTATGACTGTCTTGAAAGAGCTTCTCAATTAGCCGTTTGGAGTCGGCATAAAATTGTAGATCCCTTCCATTCATTCCAAAAATGAGAAACTCACACAAAACGAATGGTTGTGAGAAGCTAGGCCTAGGGTCCCTCCGGACCTGTTGCGCCAACTATTTATTTTCTTATTTTTTACCGGAGAAACAATGCTGTTCCTTTTTTTCGATACAGAAACTCGACATGGGTCTGAAGACATCTGTATAGCATTCCTATTAACTTTCTGGTAACATATTTAAGCACGATCTTCTGCAGTATAAATGCATTCAACTGCTAGTATCTCCACCGCTTAAGAAAACAATATGGCCGATCGAAAGTTTAGCCTTATGGGATCCTACTTTTGGCTACAAGTTGTCATTATAATAGGAAAGCGTCTTCCCTATGTAAGGCAGGGAAATACTTGTTGAACATGAAATAAGCTTCGCAGTATTTTCCCCATTAAATGGACATAATTTTCTTGGCTGCTTAGCTTATATTTTCTACCAAAAATGAGCACAATATCAATTTTGTAGCCCATAATGGGCGTTTTTTTTACTATGCCCGCATGATCCATATAGATCATTGATTTTCTAGGTTTACAACAACAGTGGATCTCGTATTATTGTTGGAAATGGAAATGGAAATCAGTGATCTATAGATAAAGATCATGAGGGCATAATAAAAAAAGCCTATTATGGGCTACAAAGTTGGTATTGTGCGCATTTTTGGCGGAAAAGTTATTGCTACGGTAAAGTTTATATTTGCAGCGCTTGAACTATCAAGTGTTTTCTAAGCACAGGTCCGAAGGGACATAGCTTCTCATAAACATTCATTTTGTGTGAGTTTTTCATTTTTGGGACGAATTGAAGGGATCTACAGTTCTATGCCGAGCCCAAGCGGCTAGTTGCGAAGCTCTTCCATGACAGTTATACACTCGGATGTTTGTCAGACGCTCGCGAGAGGTGTTTTTTTTTTTTCCAAACTTATGAATGATTATTGACCTTTACACGCATGCTTCTTTAAGAAGCCTCAGCGTGAGAGGTCCTTGAAGGCTTTCCCGCTTCATAATCTATACATGCGTTCTTGCATAAGTAAACTTTAAAGGCTGATCAGGGATCATGGCTTCTGCGGCATATGTAAGTGCATACTTTCGTTAGCCTAAATGCTGTATTTCCAACAAATTATTTTTTACAGATACTCGGAGACAGTGATAAGGAGGTTTGACACGGTTTGAAAATCAGTGACTAGAGCGGTGTCGCATATAAAACTCAGCCATTTTTACTACTTAAGTTTGGGTCCTAACCTGCTGCGTTCTTTCTCGTGGAGGCATTCAAGGACTCATCGAGCTGATGCGTTGTTGTCCAGTTCGTCGTTACAAACTTGTAGAACATCGACCGAAGAATGTTGAAAAAAGCTACGTTAAAAATGCATTCCTAGTCTGCATAACCCAAGCTTAGTTCGGCAGTTCAAATTGTGTTTCCATGAAATTTTCTCTGCATCACTTTGAAGACATGCAGGCTGGATCTTCACGCATGAACTTCATACCCAATCGCAATAAAAAAAATCCATTTCGCCACTTTGTTGTTGGGCACGTTTTCCTTTCTAGAACCACATTTTTGTAATTTATTTCTGCTAAATGCGATTTAAATTTAAACACTCGAAGTTCTACAAAAAAAAAACTCAGACCCACCGAAAACCATACCTCAAGCAATCATTTTTAAGCTGTCAACTTTCTTGCAACACATTCTGTAGATTACTGCTGCGCAATGTGTTTGCTCGTCATTTCGTTTCTCCTCTTTACCCTTGCCGGCTGTAGAGGTGTAGAGACTGTATAACTTAATAATAAGACCAACGATGAGAACTTATTTTAAATTTCCCATAGCCCCGTTCGGGGAATTGTTTATGTTTACTCAGTTCGATACAATTGTGTAAAACCGCAGCCGACTTCTCCTCAATTTCTTATGCGCGGCTGTCTGCCCGAATTGTGCTTGTGAGTTTCGCTTTAATTGCCGCCGCCGATGATCTCAAATTAATGAATAGGCACTGTGATATTACCCACACCGCCATCACCATCGGGATGATGACGCAGCCGATCTTGGTCCGTACCACGTACGTACACCATGCGTGTTGAAACGATCATGATGGCCGGTAGATAATTTTACTGCGTTAAACTGTTTTGTTTGCTTTTACGGTAGAAAATATACAACAACTGGAAATGGGTGGATTTCCCAAACCAGATATTTGATGAATTTAATGAGATTTTCAAGTAGATTTTGTAGCCGAGGTGCGGGCGTCAGAGAAGACCGTAAAAAAAGCAATCTGGAGCGCACATGACCCTGATTGTGGCTGATGTGCCGACGCAGTACAATTCCAATTGAGGTGGGAAAAGGCAATTTAATTTGATGATTCCATTGACCGAGAGCAATTATAGGCAGCTTAAAGAGCGGTCTGACGTTTTTTTGGGGCTCTATCGACGGTTGGGCAACGGTTTCCGTATGTAGAGAAAGAGATTGCCGGCTTTGATAACCTATTTCGGAGTTATATGCCCAAGATTGCAATCGGTGGGCTTTAGTGACTCTATCATTTTAAATCGAAGGGCTTACCATCGATCATAGTCATTCCAATATGAGTCTTATTCTGTCAATAGCCTTCTGTAAGTTTCTATTTAAAGGTGTTTCAAGGTCCTCTTTGTATAACAAAATGTTGAAAATAGTACATAGGTACATTTTTAGTTCCGACTCTACATTTAAGTACCTAGTTCACAGTGGATATATATTTTCCATACAATTTTTTTAATTGTGAGCTGCTGTAAATTTAAAGTCGAGGCTAAAATTTGTTATTAGTACGGCGCAATAAATTTTACAAAGGCTGTTTAACCCGTTTTACTTCGGGAGCAATGTGGACGACAAAACCTCAACATAATCCTAAACTAGGGGTCGCCCCGTGGTCCAAATTCGACCAATTTATTCTATAAGTTCATTTTTGAAGGGGAATATCGGAGCGCTTAAAAATAGGCAATCGAAACCATTTCAGGCTTCTCTTAAATTAAGTATAAAAAGTGTCCAGTAATTTCTTCTATTTTATATCACAGACAAAAAAGGGTGCATAGAATGGATATGCAAAGTTTCATCGTTTGAAGTTCAACAGTTTTAGAGTTATGAGGACCTTAAATTAGAAGCCAATATTTTTCTTAAATTTCATATAAATCATAAATTTATTGGAATAGTAATGTCGAACACTTTCGAAAATAGATTTTAGAAATTTTATCACTTTGCTTGCTGCGGCTTCAGAAATGACACGGTTTTAAGGGATTGGGATTTTGTTTTTTAAAATTGTTTTAACTTTCTAACGGTTGAACTACAAACGAAAAGAATACGAACTGCATTTTACGTTTTGCATTCTAGAAAAAGTGCGAATTAACTTCACGTAAAAGACCACCGACCAAATGCAAAGAGCTCCTGAAGTATCGTCAAGATCCTTAAAATTGTTGATTCATTGTTCAGTATTGATCGATCGAGCCCTTAAATATTTAGTCAACTTCTCCTGTTTCATACGAGATAGTTGCGCCTTTTAGGAAAGCTTAGATTTCTGTTTGAAACACCGACGAATACGTACTTAATGCAGAGTGGAATATGACTCATTCTACGTCCATGAAAACCACAGAAAATATATTTTTTATAGCCCTGCAGCCATGCGCAAAAAATAAACAAGTTTGCTCAGACTCAGACCCTTGCCGAACGAGTGTAGATCCATCGCCCATTTTCGGGAATGTCTGCGTCCTAAGGTATTCCGTTCACGATCGGGTGGCTGTTTGTCTTCACTTATGAAAGCTCTACAGATTACAATCGTATACATTTTGCTCCCTGTCGTGTAGAAAATAAGATCAGCTATCATTTCCGATTCAGTAGTCGTAAATCATCATAGCGCCACCTATGAGTTCGTTAGAAAAGCATGAGCCGAAAAACTCTACAGCAGAATTACAGACGTCTTGAGCATAGATTAAACGTCTGTCGACAAGAATGCACCATAGCATTGTAAATATATAGAGAATATTCAAATCTCAGACTAAGTCAAAGACTATACAAGTCTCTATAAGCAATCCGCCTTTCTAATAACAAATTTTAGTCTCGACTTTAAATTTACTGAAGCTTATAATTGCAAAATCTGTATGGAAAATATAAACAAAATATACCATACTGCTTAACTTTAGAGTCGGAGCTAAAAATGTTGCCCAATGACCATAGAAGTTGAAGCAGAACGCTACGTACGTACACCTTACGGGCAAGGGAAATCAGCCTGTATGTATGCAAGTATTTTTGATCTTGTGCTCTATAAACTAGGTGTCTAAATCTCAACTTTTGGATTTATTTTAGAGTTTTTCTAGTTTATGCCCGCTAGCTGAAAGAAAGATGATTAGCATAAACTTAGAGAGGTGTCAACATGATCTTTAAGATTGTCCTAGCGCTAAGAGTTTAAGTTAGCCGGTCCCAAGTAATAAATACCTAGTGGGAATCTTGGAAAAAGATCAGAAGACGCTACTTTACTTAGCTTTAATGAGAAAAAAGTTCACTTAACCAGGCCTATTGTCAAATGCAGCGTCGATACAAAAGAAAGACGATCGGACCCTCTTAAAACAAAAACTTGTTGAGGGTCCGTTCCTACCAAAAAGATTGTAGAGAATCGTCTGAAAAGCTATAGCATGACCTTTTTTTGATATGCACTTCGCATTTGGCAGCCTCTTAGGATTCTTTACGAGGTAAGGGATGGGCTTTCAAAACAACTTTGAGTACCTAAAACCGCAGCAGTTCTTTAAGCCTTTATTAAAATGAAAAGATTTAAAAGATGAAAAGATTTAAGACTAACAAATCTGAGCTGGATAGAGAGAAAGTTGGCTTATTTTCTAATTCTCTTAATAAAACCAATCCAACCAATAAGCAAGTAGCTTGATGGATATGGAGCATCCGAACCATGGTTTTGTGACCCATAAACGATTTTGTATCATATTTAAAGGCATCGACACTAAGCCTACCATCAAAGGAGTTATCAGCTACGGGGGGTATATCCCTATATGAGACATAGCCCCAAGCGGAAGATTAGTCAATAAAAAAAGTCCTCCAGAGAACGGTCAGCTACACTTCTTTTTCGCAGCCCCATATTGAAAAAATACTTGTCGCAATAGGGCTACGCAGAAACCTAGACCTCGCTCCATAAAACCAATGGAATCTTTTAATTTTTATTTTTGAAAAACCTTTACCATTTGTTTTGAAAAATAATATAAGCCTGCAGTTTATATCCAATCCAAAAGACTACATTTAGAATCTTCCTCAAGACAGTCATACCCTATATTCGACCATTCACTATAAAAAATAGAAGGTTGTAATGGCTGGTTTGTTGCTTAGACCTAAGCCCTACAAGCTTAGGTAGTAAGATGAGGTTATCGGAAAAAACCCCAATATCTTACAGGCTTGAGGAATAATAGGGCCTACAAAATCAGGCGCAGTGGCTCAATGGTTAGTGTATTGGACTACTAATCGCGGGGTCCCAGGTTTGAGTCCCATAAATCACAAATTCCAACTTAGCGTTCTTTTTCCATTACGCCACCTTTCGCGAACGTCTAACAAATATCCGAGCGTATAACTGTCTTGAAAGAGCTTCTCAATTAGCCGTTTGGAGTCAGCATAAAATTGTAGATCCCTTCCATTATTTCCAAAAATGAAAAACTCACACAAAACGAATGGTGGTGAGAAGCTAGGCCTAGGGGCCCTATGGACCTGTTGGGCCAACTATTTATTCATTGTTATAAAATCGGGTCTCAAAATTGCGACAAACTTAAAAAAAAAAATGGAATATTCCACCAAAAGACGGGACCAAAATGGCGGATACAATTTTTCAGTTTATACATAGGAAAACGTTAAAAAAACCAAGCTCAGCTTTTTTTTTTTCAAAATTCACAAAACAAATAAAAAGTTATGCAACTCTGTGAACAATCATTTTATTTCCATATTCTACATCACTTCCCTTTTATATAAATAGGGCCCTCATAGTTAAAATAATCATTAAGTCGAAGAGACTCCCCATAGTCCACCACCACCGGTGTGAGATCCTCGTCTGAATACTCGTCGTCGTCATCATACAAATCTCGAGAACTCGTTGTGGGACTGACTGCACCATTGGGTCCTGGCACACCAATGGTTCCTGGCGCACCAACTGGTCCCTGTGGGCCTGGCGGTCCAACTGCCCCGCTCAGACCTCGTCGTCCCGTTCTTCCAAGAGATCCGTCAACTCCGGGCAAACCCGGTCTGCCATTTTCACCTGGTTCACCGGGTGGACCAGCCGCACCTACTGGTCCCATGCGACCGGGTTGTCCGTTTTCACCACGGGGACCTTGTAAGCCCTTTGGTCCAGTAGGACCTGGTGGACCAGGTGGTCCCGGTGGCCCGATAATAACTTGTCGCGGGAAATAGTAAATCGGTTCATTGTTAGTGGAATTTTCCCTGTCTGTTGTAGTATCGCCGAACGTGGTTGAGGCATCTGGAAGTTGTTTTAAAAATTATTAAAAGGGCTCAACTAAGAAATACTTCAAGTATGCAACTAGAAAATAAAAAGCTGTCACTGAAAATAGGGCACAATGTCTTACAGAGGATAATTAGCAAGAAGAGTCGCATGGCTGCACCAAATTTGACGTCTGAATGAAGTTGGTTGCGGGTTTTTATACCCAACGTTATTAAGCTGCCGTAAGTACCTAATTATGCTAAACAAAATCAGAGTCTATCACACCGACCGATGAACGATAGGAGAAAATTTGCATTTCGCTCTTAAAATACTTACGCGGCCTTAAAAGTCAATGAGAAGAAGCAAGTAGGTAGGTAGCACAGCGTTTATCTGCATTTTTGTATCTTATGGACTTTTTGGGAACAACAAACATTTCTTGTTTACTTCTTGATTTCCATGGTCGGAAGTTGACACCCTAGCACCGACTGAATTCAAAAATCACAATCACTTTTCATTCTTCCATGTGTTGGATAAACTTCCGAAAGAGATATTTCTTCATCTAGCATTCGATATCATTCCCCCACAGGACTCTATGAGTGAATGACAAAAGACAAAAAATACAAAAAAAGACACAATCAATTAAAGTTTCAACAAAAAGAAAAGAAAAGAAAACCTTTCCACTTCATAAATTTGCGGACTTACAAGCCAGAAAAAAAAAGCAAAAAAAAAAAAGCTTCGAAAGTGAACATCCTTGGATAAGTAGCAGCCCCGAGGATATTTTTCATTGGGGCAATGTCCGGTAGGATATAGCAAAAGACAGAAGAAAACAAAAAAACCAACCCCCAATTCATTGTCTCCTCATTTTTAATTCATCGCTAAACAAAACAAAATCTTTTGGCACGGTGCACAAGAGCACAAGAGTATAGAAACAGCAACAACAAAAGAAAAAAAAAAGTAAAAAGCCGCACACGCTTACTCGTACACAAAACGTCACCATAGCTAACAAAATGTCGTCTTTCATTGTTCCGAAAGGGACTATGCTGTGAATCAGAAAGGACTAACGTTATGGCACTGTGTGTGAATTTAAAAGCAGTGCCCCGCCATCATCATCATCATCATTACATTGCGCTCATCCCTCGGCCTATGTTCACTTTGCTGCTGTACTGGGTGCTGTTGCTGTACTCCCTGCCAATGTCATGCCTATGGTAGGTAAGGGTTGAACGTGGCTTTCCAAATGAGCCCTAATTTCCATGTCTATGGGAGAATAAATGAACGAGCTTTTAACTAAGTTAATGAGATCGGAACGAAAAACCGAAAAACGGATTGCAAAACAATGTAGTTGTGTAGTTTTTACAGTCGCACCCCATCACGGTGCTGGATCTCGTCCTTTCGTATAAGAATGGCGAAGAGGACTGCTTTAACATTCTGCATAAATCACCTTCCAGCTTTATCCTTGGTTAGAGGTTTTACGACCTTTTTTTTTTATATCTTTCTTCTGTTCGCTTTTAACTCCTTTTTGGTTTTGTTTTTTCTTCTCTGCTCTATTGCCGGTTGGACTTCCTGTGTGTCTGTGTGTGTGTGTGGTACATGCTCTCGCCCTTTCGGCTTAGTGTTGTCCTGAAACGAACTGACATTTATTAAGATGTGCAATCGCATTTTATTGTAATTTTACGGAGAGTTTAAATTGTAGAAAACCTGGCTTCGCTATTTGCCGGTTCCCGGTCTTGGCCTAAGTACGAGTAAACCCTCGCACCCTTGTGTGGGTGAGTTGAGAATACTCGTATATGGGGATATGGGGGTGCGCAAGAACGGATATCTCTCGCTACATAGCGTTCGGGCGTAGGTGTACGCTGTACGGATGGGATTTAAAATTGTCACTGTAACATGTAAGAGGGTAATGATAATGGCGCAACTAATGGGAACGAGGGCGCGCGGTATCTTGGCTGGCGAAATTAAATTTTCATTTATTAAAGTGAATTTGCGTGTTAAGGGATTTTCTTGTGAAAGACTCGTCTCGCCTTCGGCTTTACGCGCGCATAATGAGTCAGATGGATGGTGCGATGGTTCCAGTGGTAGGCGGAAGTAAGGACCGCTGCTTGGTTGTTTTATTTCCATTTTTTTTGTTTTGTTATGTACGACGGTGGCTATATCAGGACTCCTTTGCTTTGTGCTTACAATGGTGGAAAGCGTAAACAGAAGAATTGTTTTCACAAAAAATCTGCCAGCGGAGCTTGTGAAATATTTATTGTAGCGAAGCGAACTGAAGGGTGGTAATCCATGGCCGAAAATTGTATTAAAAAGGCTCAGGGCAGTGGAGATGGCTTCTCGGACCGAAGTGGGATGCCATTCACCAGTTTCCTGTGAGCTTGATTCATTAATTTTGACCCCCAGAGACGTGCTTTTAAAACTCTTAGAGCTCTAGGAACTGCTAAGGTACCTTTTTTGGTAGAACTTTCAAGTATTGTCAAGTGTAAGTACCTAGGCCTTTTTTTTTTTTTTCAATTTTCTTTGTGGCACTTTCGTACAGCAAATTTAGCCTTTGAGAGATGAAAGCCATTTTGGACCTGACCTTGACTCTAACCTTCAAGCTAGCAGAGCAGCCAAAAGCGCTCAATGCGTTATTTGTGTCTTTCCCTCACTAGGTTCCAGGGAATTTCAGCCCCTGAAACCAACCAACCAACCAACCGGCTTCTTAAAAACCTTGACGCAGATAGCTCCTCCAGCTGGCACCCAGAAGGCCCCACATTTGGACAACTACCTCAGCAGCGACGATTCTACTGAGCAGACAGTCACAGATCCTTAACATTTTTAAAAGCAGACAGTCACAGATCCTTAGAATTAAAAGGATTAAAAACATTTTCTTACTTTTTCTTAAATTTTCGTAGTTTGGTTTTTAAGAAAATTAAAATGAAACATCGGAAATTCGGGAGATTTCATGGAATTTTCGGAAGACCGGGAGATTATTAAAAACAGAAACCCGGGAGACCCACGGAATATCGGTAGAACTGAAATTATGGGGGCTCAAGCTAGTACTACAATTGGACGAAACGATACTCACCCAAGTTGAGTCAAACGCCTTAGAGCCAATTATTTTCGGTCTCTTTAAACAATTTTAAACATATTCGCATGTTGGCTTAAGCTGACTTACTCCTATGCAATTTTAACCCGATTTTCATTCTCGCTTTGTCGGTTTTGTTATTGTCGGTCCAAAGTGTGATTCACTATGGCTAAAGATAAGAGTAAACGGGTCATCTTTCGTGGCAAATTTTCACATGCCGACGTCATTATGACGTTAACACTTGTCCCAAATGTGTCACTAAGTGTGATTGCCTATTAAGCGTCTGTTTTCACTGGCTCTCACTGCGTACTCTCACGAGAGACACACGAGTGACAATAGAAAGAGTGCATTTTTGTGACGTCGGCATGTCAAAATTTGCCACGAAAACTGACAGGTGTAGTCTTAGCTTAAGACTGCCGTAGAAATTTGCAAGATCACATTTTTTGTGTTTGTGCTCACAATGCTCCAGCAAATAGTCAGGGTAAGGCTTGAAAAGCCTTCAAGCTGAGGAAATTCATTTCAAAAAATGGAACTTCCTCTGTTTAATAGAGCACGCAATTGGCCAAGTTGACAGGTTATTTGACGTATTTTTGACAAGCTTCCCACTCAGCTTACTCTGACAACCAGATTCAAAATTTGGTTTTGAGGAAAATGTAGTCGCATAAGTGGTAAGGTCCGCTTAATACAGATATCGATGTTACCGAGGGTCACCGAAAATGAGGCTTTGTCCGGACATCCTTAGACTGACAGATGTCCAAAAAATCATTTTCAAAATTCTGATATCCCAGTTAAATAAATCATTTTTACCACGTATAGGCACAAATGCACAAATTAAATACGACAGATCTACGGATTTTTCTTTGACTAACTATTGAAGGTCCTGTAATAAGGGTAAAGGTGGTCTTGTCACCTCTTAGGTACCTATAATTCCTATAAACCTTGTTTGACAAATGCTGGGAAAAGTGCTTCATACTTAGTATTGGAGAAGTTTTAAGTAAATCCGACCGAAAAACGTTTTACAAATATTTGTGACCCCTAAGAGCTTGCCTCCCAGAAAGGTGTAGATATTGGGCTAAAATCCTATTCTATTTTCCAATAAGGTTCAATCACCCGTAATAACCCATAAACAAATCTTTCCAATGGATTAACAACCTTCGATAGCCAAACAAACATTCAGAACTCTTTGCGAATCTTGACTATCATGAACCTCTATCCATATCCACATTCAATCTCCGAAGACCACCACTCAGACTGTGTTCCTTTGAAGCACCCATTAAAACGATAACCGATCAGAATTGTAAATTCTTCTAGATACTTTAACCCCATCGCTACACTATTCTTTCCCCGACTCCATCGAAGACGTCACTGAGATGAAAACAAAATAAATAAAATTAAACAAGGCCACTTGCTCGTAAACTGACAAGAGATGCATATCGCGCTACAACAAAGTATTGGCATGTGCGAATGACATGGCATCAGGTTGCGAACTATATAAGGGACTGTCGTAGTCCGAAAACGATTAGAACACTTTTCACAATGTTGGCGCTTGTATATCTTCTTTCTGGTAAGGATGATCCGCTTTTGTCTATATTAAATAACTTTCTTTCTTTTTAACAGCTTGTGTAGTTTTAGCAGCCACCATAGAAGCCGAACCGGTGGAGTCGCGACAGCAACGCTTTGGCAACTCGGAACCAATTTATATATCATCACATCAGCAGAATTGTGTATGTCCACCAGGACCACCTGGACTACCTGGACAACCTGGTCTGCATGGGGAAAAGGGCGAACGAGGAGATCCGGGAAATCCAGGTCGGGATGGTTTTGCCGGACCACCCGGACCAACTGGACAAATTGGTGCACCTGGTCCCGATGGCATACCTGGTCAACCAGGAGCACCTGGCCGACGCGGAGTACAGGGCCAGACGGGGAATATAGGTCCAATTGGACCACCCGGCCCTCAAGGACCAGCGGGAGCAATGGGACCCATTGGAATGATGGGTTAAATAGATGCTTAAGAATGTAGTTGATTATTTTAATAAAGAGACGAGATGAATATGAACGGATGTAGTTGGTTTTTTAGGAGAAGGGGTCATTCTTTTCCAGAGAAATGCTTTTAGGTCGGTTTACTGTCAAACTTTGAAGACAAGTTTTTAAAATTTCGGACTCGTCAACGCAGTGAAGAGGTGAATCGACTGAGAATATCTATTACACCCCAAGGATCAGAAAGACATTTAAGCTAGCAAGACTCATATATCCCACAAAAGGTTTAACATTGACTGATTTTTTCGGGATGAAGAAGGCTTTCATTCAAATCTTTATAGGGCTTGACTTCCACAATTTTTATGCTCAGCTGTTCCGTCTACTTCAAGACCTAGGTATAAGACTCTGGAGAGTCGACAAGATTAGTTTCATATATGTGGACCGTGAACTTTGTAGACCTGCTACTGTCGTTGTTGCTGAATCGAAGCTATAGCTTGTTTGGTATGTTTAAGTCTTTTACAGTGTATTAAAATCGAAAGAGGGGAGGACCTATAAAGGAATTCTTTTCTCCTCCTTTGACCGAAGTAAGGATTTCATTCAAAATCTTTATAGTGCTTGACTTCCACAACCTTATATGCTCAGCTGTTTCGTCTACTTCAAGACTTAGAGAAACCTAGAGACCTCTGGAGAGTCGAAAAGAGTAGTTTTATATATAGGTATGTGAACCGTAAACTTTGTAGGCCTCCTATACTGTCATTGTTGCTGAAATGTACCTGGCCTGATCTGAACCTTTACAGATTGAATTGAACTTCTAGCCGATTGAAAAGTACAACTAATGGTGGAGTCTTTTAGACGTTTTGACCATCTTGTCGATTTTTCTTTTCCATTAAAGCCTTCACATGATCCGGGTCCCACCAAAGCTTGATTTTTTTCTGAAGCTCAATACTTGTTTGGAGTTGAAACATTGTAAGCCAATTTTGAAATTAATGGGAGATGACCGTAGGTCGTTTTAAGCTGCCTGACTATTTTTTTTATGGTTTTAAAGCCTTTGCAAAAAAAAGTTTGTGTCCTTTAAATTTAATTCTTTAAAACTGTATGAAGTTCTGCTCGAAATACCCGAGGCGTTCCGCGTTCCCCATTCGTATTTACATGACGAGTCTTGTTTGCTAAAGCTGCCCCACTTGAGGTCATTTATTTTCAGTCTCGCTGGGTTATTGGAAGCCAATGCTTCTCGGGTGGGAATCGAGCGATTCATTCTTTGAAGCAAAGGTTCTTTGGTAGGCGGTCCGCAACCGCGTACAATACCGCATACCAACCAACCCACTTTATATGAAGTTCTGTACAACTTTATATTCATTTTAAAGGAGCTTGAGTGCAAAAATAAGATGCACCTTAAAAAGGAACCATTCAGAGAGAATCACTTATAAGAAACTTAAGTAGGTACAGAGAATTTTTTGCCTAAGTTTGATTGACTAAAATCCGTTCCACATCTAGGTGTAGAAATTCTACCGAACCTACAGCACAGGCTAGAACCTTTGAGCTCATAAAAAAGAACGGTAAGAGTTTCTCTTAGTCCAAGGGAAACATAATTTTTAACCCAAGATCTTTCAGAAAATTGTCTGTATTTGTCTTTCCAATCTTGCATCAGTTAGGGCTTGCGCCCTTTTTTGTTTCTTATCCAAGTCACAATCTTGCTAAGAACCTTTAAGCTGCTGTTCTTAAAATGACGGTACACACCGATTTTTTTCACTGCGCCACCTCTCGCGAACGTCTGACAAACATCCGAGAGTATGACTGTCTTGAAAGAGCTTCTCAATTAGCCGTTTGGAGCCGGCATAAAATCGTAGATCCCTTCCATTCGTTCCAAAAATGAAAACTCACACAAAACAATTGGTTGTGAGAAGCTAGGCCTAGGGTCCCTCCGGACCTGTTGCGCCAACTATTTATTTTTTATTTTTTTTACACACCGATTCACTCCAACTGCTGTCATCAAAAGTACACTTATCTGCATAGGAGAAACAAGGCTGAAAACCAACCTCAAGTCGAAAGGGGTTGACCTAGGGTTAATGGCGTAGTGGTTGGTCAGTATTCGATGGGGAGTTTAACATTCCACCAGCTGTAAAGTACAATTCCCGCCGTGAAATATTTTCTTTAACTGCCTCACTTCTCGCGAATCTTAGACAAATATCCGAACAGTTGAAATTGACACAGAAAAACAGAACCGATAGGAGGCGGCATTACATTGTAGGTCCCTGCCAAACGAATGACTCTTACAGGATAGACTAGGGGTCCTGAAATTATTTCAATATATTCATTTACTGTTCCCCATAAATGACTTTGTTCTTGGTGGGGTATCAACCGGGCACTGCGTCATCAGAAATGTGGATCTAAAGCAGTATTTACAAAGAAGGGGGACACATACCTGTGCATCTTCCTGTCATGCAACTGACCCTCGAAGCATTGTTCTTCTTCGACAGCTTGGGAGATCTGGCAAATGTATAGGTACAGGGTAACTTAAAATATTCAAAACGTAGGTCCAAGTGTGTTGTTACCACCGCCCACCGATCTTCTTCCAGCAGTTACAGTACACAGTTCTGATTATTTTTGGTTAAAAAAAACCACCGCCAAGGCATTGACTGCGACTTAGTCAGAGGCCTAGAAAGAAGGTGCACCTTTCTCTTCTTAGAACTCAACTGGCTTCTGAGTGAAATGGCGGCCTGTTTGCTGATTCTTTCTTCAGATAGTCTCTTCTTGAAATTCGCCAGTCATTTTATAATCGCGATCAGCACATCAGATAACTTGGAATCGCCTCTAGGTTGGCATCCATTCGACTTTTTATATCACCAACGAATTTTTCAATCGATAGCATCGCTCATTGAAATTCCCAGAAGCAAAATCGGTACAGGCCTACTCACGAGCTAGTTAGACGCACTGACCTCATAAAATCCAACAGTAAAGTCAATAAAAATTCGCAATCAACTGATCTGATCAGTGCGGGAGATGTTTTATAGAAGTTTCTCCCTACTCACTGAAGGGCTTCCACAACCGCTCAGGTCATATAAATAGTATTGTCAAACGGAGAGCAGTCAGAACTCACTGAATCATGCAGCTGTCAACACTATTCCTAACCGGTAAGCTCCGCACAATCTCTGTCAAACAGCTAAAAGAAGTTTCCTCTTTCATTTCAGGAGTTGTCGCCACGATCCTATCGGTGGGAGCCAGCAGCACGGAGAAGCGTTCCTTTCTCAATCGCGGCCAATCTGTAATTTACACCCGACAGCAGAATAGCTGTATTTGCCAGCCGGGACCACCAGGCGTCACAGGCACTCAAGGCATACACGGACCACCGGGCGATAAGGGCGAACGCGGCTACGATGGTCTGGCAGGACTGCCGGGGCCAGTGGGCCCAATTGGACCCCGAGGACCGCGAGGCCAGCCCGGCCCACCAGGTCAAATGGGCCAAACCGGTCCACGAGGAAGCCGTGGCCCACCGGGAGACGTCGGAGCACCTGGCCCCATCGGACTAGCTGGACCTCCCGGCCCAGCTGGAGCAATGGGACCAGTGGGATAAATAAATTTTATGAAATTGGACAACCGTGCGTTTAATTTATTCCAATGCACCTATGCGAAAGAAGGACTTTTGTCCACCCATTAGAATCAAATTTTCCGCCACTGTTTCATTGTCGCATGCCGCCGCCAAAGGATCAAAGGCGATCATGATCGGCGGCTAATCCACCATGAGACAGAGGTATACGCAGAAGACAGCGTTCAATCTAGAAACGTCAGCGCAGTACATGCGATGACATGGTGACTCTGCGAGTCATTAACATATTTTCCTTTTGCCAGTCGCCGGCTACCGGGTTCCCATAGAGCCAGAGCGGTGTTGTTCGGACGTGTCCAACGAATTAGAGATGCAGCAGCAAAGACACTTAACTCCGAACAACCACTCGACTGTGACACATAATTGTGATTCGTTCGCATGTCGCATGTGTCAGGGACGCGCAAAATCAAAAAAAAAAAAAAAAAAGAAACACCAACCTCGGACCGCGTCTCTTTCAAACCTCAAGGGTGGAGCTGCGCTCCATAAACAAAGGCGAGTGATTGAAGTTGTTGTCGCTTGTCGCTTGTCGGCTGCTTGGATTCATAGAAAATGCAAAAACTTCTGTGGAATCTGTTTTCTTCCTGCCTTGTAGCCGCGCGAGGTATCATCTCGGAACCAAGTTCAACTTAATTGGAGCGCAGAGAATTGCACCTTTCTGGTGGTGGAGTATAGAAGTGTGCGTGTGTGTTTGTTGCGGCGCAGCTGCCTTAATGTCCGTGGGGTAATAGACTCAACGCCTTAGAAATTCGTTCGCGGTTTATACCCACAATCAGGAATGTGGCTTAGACCAAGCCAATGGAGGGGGTTCGCTGTGCAAGATATCATTACCAAGTCCATGGGTTTTTGCGGTTTCCCTGCCACTTCGCACTAGAGGAGTATGATTGAGTTTTTTTTTTGTTTGTTTGTTTGTAGCTGCAGTGCATTCAATGGAAATTGCATTTCACAATCTGGAAGATCGAGTTCTTGGGTCGGTTTGGTCGGATGTGGTTGGGCGGTTGGCTGGTTCGGTGGTTTCTTGGTCCACAGCTGGAGGTGGAATGTGGGCTTTTCCATTTAGTTTATTTATTTTTTGTTCATGTGTTTGGATGTGTGCTCCGGCTCCGGACCGGAGTTAGGTGGACAAGTTAATGGTGGAAATGGTGATTTTTATTACACGAATTATTTGAGAAAGTATTTATAAATACAAGATTAGCATAAAGGGGGGTACCGCCAGTGACATGTGTATGGCGGTGTAAATTGGCCAACAGTCCGTAGGAGATCGTAGGGGATAAGCCATCTTTTAAGGTGTTGACGAAGTCTTTTGTATGATTTGTGTGACAGTTGTCAGAAATTTTATCGCATTGTATCTGGATGCGTTTCGGAAAAATATCAGACAAGTGAATGGGCACAGGGTTGGTTGAAGAGGCTGTTGCCGAAGTGGGTACGACAAAGCTTAGGGACCTTCGCAAACAGGAAGATTGACAGTCATACATCGTCTTGTAAAAGGCTATAGTTTAGTCCTATCCTAAGTCTGTCCTTTGCAAGAGGCGACTACTTGAATCCATGTTCTTAGGAAGTGACCTAAGTGATGCTATCAGTTAAGCTTGAGTGGGTCTACTGAAAAATGGATTCTTAAAACAAGGCGATTGGGCGAAGGTTCCTATTGCAAGTTACAACGTGGAGAAGGAAGGCAACGCCCATTGAAGTTGGAGGCAGAAACACTTCTTGGTGCAGACTTACAGATGAAGTTGAATTGGTGCCCAGGATAGGCATCATTGAAGCACGTGCTGCGAAGGCAAATTGATTGGTTTGAGGTGTAAGGCGGCCGTGGGCTTTATTTAATTTGAAGAGGCTGTCGACAAAAAGCTTTCGGGATTCTTTGTGATTCCACATAAATCTAGGACATTGTTTCTCCCAATCTTTTAAACCAGTCTGATCTTTAAATGAAGCTTAAACGGCTTGGATGGCTTTAGTTTAGAATTTTTTTTTAAATAAATTACAGTCTGTTGCGCCAACAGTCTAAATTTGAATCTTACAGCACTAGCTACCTGGGTCTTCGGCTAAGTACTTTCCTTTATATTCATGTTGGTCAAATGTTTGCCAAATTATTCACACCCCTAACACAAGTTAAACGTAAGTTTTCCCTTTCAGACTTTCCATGAGTTTACTTCTGTTTTTGCCTTCACTTGAGCTAGTTCGTCTTTCATTTTTCTGGTTAAACGGGTCGTAATCTTTGAATATATCAATAAGATCTTTCAGATCATCCCAGTGAAACTCGCCCACATGAGGTGCTGAGAAAAAGCGAGTGACGGTCTTCTCTGCCTCCATCTAGAAACATCTTTTAAAAAGCCCCAGCAAAGGTCAATATTGGGCTGCGTTACCATCTCCCTGTCAGGTTGATTTTTATGGAGGCAGGCGTATTCTTTACGTTCTTCAAAACCATCAGCTAAAATGCATTTTCAAAAAAAGACACACAGAATAATTAAAAAATACAAATAAAAAAAAAAAATAGTCCCTCTATGACTTAATAGATTATAGCCCCAGCTTTGACACGTGGGCTATTTTTTTTAAATCCAACAGCTCTATTAGCTCGAGATGTCATGCTCCATTGCCATCGGTTGAAGGATTACGCATATTTCTCTTAGAAAAAGCTTCAGAGAAGCTTTGATGAAGCTAGGGGTCTACCAGCATCGGCTGATGGGAGCTTGAGTGGGGTTTTGGTGAATTTAGAAGTCGATGTATTGCGCACAGTTGGCCCGGTATACTTAAAAGGAAAACAAACTCACCCACCCTCCAGTCGAATGTCACGACTAACAATAAGACAGCTCAAAAAATTATTTCTAACCTCAAATTGCATGCCAACATAGACACGAAAGGTAAGCTATCAACTTTGGAAGGTTATAAGTTATGTCCAGTAACAGAATAATCTGTCATAATATGGTTAAGGTAGGTAGGTCTTCACGAAGTAATGCACGAACGATGGAAGGATCTATACACTATTAAGAATAGACCTTGCCAAAGTTTCTAGACAAAGGATCTTTATAGACGTATACGCTGAAGTAACTCTAGCCCTCTCCGGAGGTTCTCAGAGAAAACCATCTAGGCAATCGGATTGTTTATCTGCTTAGTACAGAATCGCACACCTTTACAGACTTTCTGTCGTCTTCAACCTAAAGACCTTTACATATGACTCTTGGCACATAGCGCGGTTACATTCAGAGAGTCTTAATTCTGTTTGGATTCCCTACAGGTATATTTTTGAAGAGCGAAACTTTCGCTTCAAAGACCAGGCCATCGCGGATGCCAGAGCGCTTGGTTTGGACCTGGAAGCAGCGTAGAGGATGGACGGCTGTAGTATCTTAGGCAGAGAATCTCCACAGGTCGGGAGCCCGTTAACTAAGTAAGTACACGGAATATTTTACAATATTTTGAGTTCCTTACGAAACGACCTTGTACGGCTTTCGCCAAAAATTTTTTGAAGTCAAATTCCCTACAAGAATAGATTGGAAAAACGGACTGCTGATCCGAACAAACTACACAGACGTCTCAAGACTATCTTAGGTTCCTTGACGAATGCTTGGTACCGTCAAATAAAACTATGGTCACAAATATGACCCAGAGGCAAAAGACAGCAAAACTTATTGACATCCAACCAATAAAGATTTTTAAGTTCGACTTTACATTTAAGTAGTTCACAGTGGCTATATTTTTCATACAATTTTTGCAATTGTGAGCTTCTGTAAACTTAAAGTCGAGACTAAAATTTGTTGTTAGTATACGGCGCATCAAGTTAAACACCTAATTCACTATAACCTTAAAATCAGATGCTAGAATGGTAAACCGAGGTGACCGCACTTGAGCAGTTAAGGTTCACGGGAGTTTCAGGGAATGGTAACTCGTTTATGGAAACTGATGAACTGGCTGGGGAATCTTTAGTAAACTGTACCGAATAACTTATTCAGCAAATTTAATATCTAAGAGTCCAAGACAAACATTGAAGGTTAACTTCAGATGGGGAAGGTTGTCAAACTGAGTCGTATTTAGAAGAATGTGACTGAACTACGTCAAGGAAAAAACCTGTCACCTTTTAAATAAAAAGCTAAAACAGCGATCACAAATTGCCAATCGCCTACAAAAAATGTTGCAGTAAGACCGAGTAGGCCAAATGTTTACACACTGTCGAAGTTGTTAAGACCAAATACCGGAAATGAAGCTCTTTTCAGTGATGCCAACCTGGATCAGAAAAATAACAGGCCAAAAAAATAAAAACTGCATATTTTACAAAGAAACTGCAACTAACCTACAAGGTGATTAAAATTTGTTAACAGAATGTTACTCGATCTCTATAATCCAAGGTTTGGAATTGGTGAGTAACTAAAGTAGAGAACTAGAAAATAAGCAGTTGTAAATGAAAATTTGTGATGCGACTTTGATCGAAGAATGTACCAGATTTACCAAATTCAAAGTTGATTTGTATGAATTGACTGTAAAAATAATTCTCAAAAAATTGTGCCTTTCTTCTAAAAATTATTCTTCAATGCCTCAAAAATCGGAATAGTGCCTAAAAGGCATAATTAGGCCTCAGTTGGCATTACTGGCTCTTATTCACTATCCATCCGCCCGCTCGGCACCAGGTAGGACAGCACCAATGAGCTGTGGGAAAGAGCTGAAATACGAACGAGTTTATTGAGATTCTAGCAAGTTAAAACCTACTTCGATTCAGTAGGTTCGTTAGAGTTAGACTCTCCTCTTCAACAACCAGTCGAATGAGCTGTGGTACCAAAACTGAGCACTGTGCTACTTCAACTCGTTTTTTAATTTTTTTTTTCTATTCAGAACTAGCTGTCTAAAGGGGAGGGTAGATAGACTGACCTCCCTCTTCCAAAGATTTGGTGACCAAGTTTTAACTTGAGGTTCACGAACTTAGTAGACATGCCAAATATTCGGGAGCGTATCGGCATTCCGCTTTCTAAAATCCGATTTTTTTTTTCAAAATCTAAAAAGGTCTTAAAACACCGGCTTCTAAAATCCCGGTTTTTTTAAATACTGCCTCTAAAAATCCCGCTTATTCTAAATCCCGATCTATTATAATCCCGCTTTTTAAAATCCCGTTTAATCCCGCTTTTGCAGCGATTTCTTATAAAATAAAACATCTAGTTTCGATTGCAAAAGCTATATTATAAAAGAAAAACCGGAATAAAAGGAACGACTTAAAACTTAAAAGAAACTGGATTATAAAAAGCAGAATTATAAAAACCGGATTTTAAAAATCAGTATTTTAAAAAGCAGGATATCGTACGCAGCCCGAATACCCCCCTCAAAAATCAATAAACATTTCTAGTTTCGACTTTAAATTTAAGTAGCCCAGCTTCATATTTTTCATACAAATTTCGCAATTGTCAGCTTCCATAAATCTAAAGTCGAGACTAACAGCCCGATTCTGGCAAACCTCACTGATACGTCAAAAGTCTCAAAACCTTCACAAGGTGAGGTGAAATTTATTTTGTGAGGTTTTCGTATTCTGTCAGCACACTCACAACTTGTGAGGCTCACAAAAACAATCGAAATTGTGATCTCCTATGGAGCAGGTCACAAAAGTTAAAACCATTCGTAACGGCTCATAAGTGACAATATTTGTATTCGATGACACTGGTTACCCGAAAATGACATTCCAAGATATGTTTATAATCATTTCGGGAAATATAAATATTTGCATATAAACAAAAACTAAGGAATGTGGGAAATTTGATTTGTGACAAATGTAAATTATTTATTTTCTTCAGTTCTAAAACATTTCTGTGTTAATATTTCGCGTATTTCGACCAACAAATTATTATTTTATATGTTTTTATAAACTTTGTGTACGAGGTTTGGCTTTTACCGAAAATGTTGTTTCAATTTGTGCTGAGGTGAATATTTTGTTAGTTTTGTTGCCAGGATTATCGTAGAATTCGGAAAAAGTTATCGAATCACAAAAAACCTCACAACAAATCAACCTCACAAGGTTTTGTGACTTATGAGGGCTCACAACGGCAGAATCGGGCTGTTAAATTGGTTATTGCAATATCTCGCGCACTTAAATTCGCCTCTTCCTGATTTCCAAAAACACAGTTTCCCAAAATTTTCTTATTTCCAGAGGCAGTCGTCAAAGACAAAACATAACAACGACCCTGCCTCCCTAGCATTACATACTTTCACCTCAAAAATTTATTATCGACCAATTTAAAACTCAATTCACTTCACAATTTAAAATCACAGTTATTTGACTTCAGTCCTTCAGCTCCAGCCATACAAAACTGTAACACGAAAACCCGCCCAACGGCAACCACAGGCAACGGAACATTGTATCTTCTGGATGGAACGCTTGGCCATGGCCATTAGCTCCAAAGCCTGATGCTATATAAACCTCTCAGCTCTCAGGGGAAGAGTGTCTATGAGTGGAATGTCGCCCATTGATCCGCGTCTAAATGTCCGTTTATCCATCGCCAAGCCCCAGAGAACACATCAAATGCAATGTTCCTTCCCGCAGCGGCAGCACAACAAGTTCCGTTCACGATTTTTGACTTCGTCCGTCGTCGTATCTGGAGCAGCTTCAGTCCATTTCGCTGAAAATTGCTCTCTCACAGCGAAATGTTATTATTATCCAATTAAAAATTATTATAAATGCTTGGCTGGTTCTGACTGCCTTTTCCTATGATTGCAGGGTTTCACGCCATCATCGCCTCATGGGTGTATATCTGTTTCTGTGTATAGAAGACGAGTGAGCGGTAAGACTGACTATAATCATGAATCTTAAAATCAAGTTGAAGTCGGTGTTGGAGGCATGTGGACTGTGGCGCTGGCCGATCGTATAAAACTATCTTTTATAGACTGCTCGTGATGCGGATGGTGGTTGTGAGTCGCCCGATGGCCAGTTCCGAAACGCACAAGTTGACCGAGAACATTTTCCCCCAACCTGGTGTTTGAGGCGGGAATTGGCGCGCGGAGCTGCAGAGATGTGAGACAGTGAGAGACCAAGATCAGTGGGGCGGGCAAGTCCGGTTTGCATGCGAGTCTATGAGTGCTTTTGCTTTGTGAGTATTTGCTCATAATCGCGGGCTAAGTTGTTTGTTACAGTTATTTATGAGCATATCGACGGTGCTATTTTAATTGGTCTGCTCGTACAGCAACAGCGATTATGCGCATGATCGTGGAGGGGTGTCGTGTGAGTTGGGTAAGTGGGTTCTTTTGAATCACAGCCAAAGGGGGCACACGGCAAATTGGTGTACAGAGAGAGATTTGAAATAGCTAGCGCAACAGGTTCGTGGAGAACGCTAAGACTGTAGATGAGCAGCCATTTGTTGTGCGAGCTTGCATTTTTTTTTGGGACAAATGGAAGGGTCTCGCAAATTTATGTCAATTTTAAAAGTCGGATTTAACAAGCTTTTTCAGGTCTTCAGGAGAAGTGGCGCAGTGGAAAAAAAAAGCTGTTATTATACGATTCGTATTTTCCGGGGGGTTCAACCAGATACCACTAGCTCAGTACTCCAGCAAACTAACCACTGAACCAATGCGCTCATGATCGGCGTTGCCAAGTGGATTCAATTGGAAAAGATCTACTGGATTTTTTTTTTTTTTAGATAAATTAAATCCTTTGCATTTTTGTCGTACGCTTTTATGCACAATTGTATGCATATAGAAAATTATTATAAATTGTAACCTTTTTAGCAAAAAACTTAACAGCAAAATTAACAAATCATTGAATTTCTCTGTTTTGTTTAAATACATACTCGTTTCTATTAATTTGTATATATTGTGTATGCTTTTCTTTATTATTTAGCTTGATTTTGTTTGAAAAAAAATCTACTACCTAAAAAAATCTACTACAAAAATCTACTACAAAAATCTACATTCTATTGTATTTTTTTAGAGAAACTATTGCGACAAAATCGTCCTACTCGTAAAGTGGAAACGCTGATAATTCTAACTGGTGATCATTTGAGTTTTCTACAAAAATTTGTGAAAAGACTCGCATGCTATTAACACTTCCGAGAGTATCGGAGATAAGAGTTTCCAAATGGCACTTTAAACCTACAAAAATAATATAAAAAATAGCTGAAAGGAGTATAGCAGTTTCAAGAAGAGGCAAGGGACAATTTAAGCACTCTGAAGCAACGCAAGGCCCTGACAAAAAAATAGGAAAATATATGACGTCTCTAAAGAAGTCAAATACTCTACAGAAAATGAGGAACGAAGAGCTCTGTTGCTTACAACTTGAAACCTATTTTTTTAAACTTTATATAGCTTGGACTTTGAAAGTAGAAAGTAACGCGGTGACCCTATTCTGGGTACCAGGGCATATGAATATTCCGGGTAATGAACAGGCGGATGAGCTTGCAAGAAACGGGTCGAAAATGCATGCATCTATGGCCCTCAAGTCAGTAAGAACTCCGCTAAGCACGCTTGCGTGGAAGATTGACATTGAATCCTGGAGTAGAACTAACCTACAAGCTGCACTGGATGGTTCCCGTAACTGGACACAATGGACCCAACTGATGGTCTAAGTGAGGCTGTGGCAACCGCCACAAGAGCACCCATTTACCTACCTAAAAAAATAAATAAATAAATAGTTGGCGCAACAGGTCTGGATAGACCCTAGGCCTAGCTTCTCACAACCATTCGTTTTGTGTGAGTTTTTCATTTTTGGAACGAATGGAAGGGATCTACAATTTTATGCCGACTCCAAACGGCTAATTGAGAAGCTCTTACAAGACATTTATACTCTCGGATGTTTGTCAGACGTTCGCGAGAGGTAGCGCAGCGGAAAAAAACCCTAAGTCGGAATTGGGTTTTTGCGGGATTCGAACCTGGGACTCCCGCATAGCAGTCCAACACACTAACCACTAAGCTACTGCGACATTTACCTACCTACCTACCTTGAAAGTAGGACCGTTACATGCAGACCTCAATAAGAAGACTGCGAAATATCCCAAGCTATCAGTGCTAGCTTCTTTGTTGGGACTTAATTTGTCAAAATTTCTGGCTGAAGCTCTTTAAGACACCAGGAATGAGCTTTGGACGACATAATCCCTGATACTGAAAGAGTTGGATCTACTTCTTGAATGAAAAGGAACAGTGTTCAATATTCACTTAGGTTGTGTTAGGTTTGTTGTCAGTTAAAAACCAAACGACACAGCTACAGTCGTATAGACCCATTGGTCTTGTTTCTTATAAAGGCCGTAGTTTATGGTATGAGCATTTTTTGAGATTTAAAGTGCTAAACACATCATCACGAAGTTCGATTTCAATATCGTATACAAAGGACACTTCTTCAGTCCTACTTCAATGGCTCTTGTATGGAGTTTGTATGCCCAAACAACTGCAGTCTTGCACACGGTTGCCAGATTGGGCGCTTTGTCCTATTTTGGGCTATCTTTTTACTTAAAAAACGATAGAAATTTCTTCCATGAGCGACCAACACAAATTTGGCCTATATATCGTTTTACAAATAGTGTGTTAATTTTGTTTGTTTTATTCTTTCACAGAACTAAAAAAAGAAATATTTTCGAACAAACCCGCACTTTTAAAACTTGGCAACACTCTTGCAGTCAAGTGACATCGAACAGTCGTTCAAGTTGCACGCACACCAATTCATTCTGAAGGCCTTTTGGTTGTGACACAAGCCACAAAAGCCAATAGAAGAAAAAAAGAATTAATATAAAATCCAAGACGTAGAAGTAAAAAAAAAAACAAAAAAACCGCGGTGAGAATAAGTCTGAAAAATACCAAAATTTTCAACGATTTTTGGGCTTCTTTCTGAGCAACGATATTGGGCTGAATTTTTTTAAGGTTTGGGCGCTCAGAGTGAACTAAACTCTGGCAACCCTGGTCTTGCATACCATTTGACGTCTCCTCTTAGACCTAAGTACCCCACTGTTACAGACTGATTTTCCAACCGCTATTTGACGGTATTTCGGCTCCACAGACGCATATATACATCTTTTTGAGTTGGCGATTGTATCTTCTCATCCACTCGCCCTCCTTGGGCATATGACCGAAAATTCGTGCAAGAATTGATCTTTCAAAGGAGTCCAGTGCTAAGTCGCTACAAAAAATAAAAGGTTTTGAATGGAGTACATGCCTTCTTTCGGTTGTGGGCTCTTACACTGAAATCTAACCGGACTGCCAAATTAAAAAATTTTGAACACCCTACATGTCATATTTCGCTTGCCAGGGCTAAATATTTAGCTTTGCTCCACCAAACATAGCTCAGTCTTGTTCTAGTTAACTTCAAGACCAGTCAGTTTGATCGACGTGAACACTCTCATCGATGGCATCGTTCGACATATCGTCCATCTACCGGAGCTACTAAACTGTTCAGTTAAAAATTATTTCTTCCATTTTTTTTGACGCTTGCCCCTCGGCACTAACTATTCCAAAAGGGATTGAAGAAACTGGAATCCAAGAGGGTTCTATCTCATGCATTCTTCGTTAGCTTTGTAAGCTAAACACTCCACCCCGACATTTACTTACTCACTTGGGCGGCTCAACAGTTCGCGATGAATCGAGCTCTAAACAATGAAGCCTCTGCAATTATTCCGGTTCTTAGTTCACTAACTCCAGTGTCGCACTGTAAGTCGGTTGAGGTATTCTTCTACTTGTGTGCCCCACCTAAGGCGAGGTCTTTCTCTACACCTCAACGTTTACCCCTCGGAAAATGTTCAAGTGAAAGTTGTTGGTTCCTAGCATCGGCCTTCTAGAGAGAGCCAGGTTTCTGTGTGGTATGCTAAAATGGGAAAAAGATCGAGCCCAACAGCAGCGATCATTATGTCTGGTGAAAGGGTATAGGCTTAATCGGACACCGAGACTCTAAGGAAAGAGCAGATGGGAACACAGTAAGGAAGGTCCACGCGAAATGGGTCATTGCCATTACCAAGCATTCGCCGGCTGCTTCTGAATGTCATTGCTTACTTGCACAGTGCCAATGTGACCTTATTGTGACAAAAGGGGAGTTTGGTTGCCTACCGAACTTAAGTCTTTTCGATGCGGGACGTGTGGACTCAACTATATTGTGAAAATTATCCATCACATTATGGCTGTCTGTTAAGGACTCCTTTTAAATGATTGCCATACTCGACGTAGGTGTACATAGTTCCGTTCGACTTCTTGTGTTATACCACCATTTAAAACACCACCGATGACAATCACAAAAGAGCAACATTGCGTCCGGTATAGATGTTTCGTTTCTTACGCAGTCATCTGCCAGTCCAATGGCGTCGATCTTGATAAATGATCCCAAGGAAGTGCAGCACTTTGCGCAATTTGTTGCCTGTGACAACTAAGGTCTTGAACAGAAAACCGCAATAACAGTCGAGTCACAACTGAACTTACAAGACGCAACGCCATTCTGGATCCAAATTGATAAGCTCGTACCCTCACTCAAGATCTCTCCTCTCGAGCCATGTCTACATGGATATTCACGATCAGATAATTAGACTCGCTGATTGAGTAACAAAATGCTGTCGGTGCCGGCACAGCTCCACATCTCCAGATCCAGTTTTTTTTTTTTTTTGTCCATCTCTGTCTTTGCGAAAGAGTTCAACCTGTAACTCTGCAAAGACACACACATGAAGCATCCGTCTATCGTTGGTGGTCTCCGCTCATCGTTGACAATCTTTGAGCGGAACAACATCACGAAGTTGAACCTTGGTAATGATGGCGTCCGATATATGCCCATATGCCCAGGGATTGGGATCTTCACAATCGTAATTAAATTGTATATGTAACCCGTGTACGATGGTATCGTTACTGGATCCGTTATATACGTTTGTTCTCATCGCGCACTCATCCTTTATGGGTGCAACGAACTCGCTGTGCCACTATATTAATTATTTTCGCAACCATCATCAGTCCATCTGACTTTTGTTTGGGTCTTGCCGTTGCCGTTCCAGGAATACCAACGATGTTGGTCAATATTTTCTGTGCAGTTCAATTATAGCTTATAGCCAGCCATTGGCAGCCATTGTGGTCGCCATGGAATGGATGAAGGCGCTCTGATGTCGTTGGTATACATCCATAGTCGAGGTTTAAATAGCGTTCGGATTTTTCTTTTCTGCAACAGATTCTTTGTTCACATTTTAAATGTATGCGCTCTTCTTTTGGGCGCAGATAAAATATGGTAATTCCTTGCGTGGAACATTAATTGCGAATGCGTTCGTCCTTTTGTTATTGGTAGTGCTTTTAAGGGGAGGCTTTTAGGGGGGCTTTTAGTGCAATCTTCCCAGATGTGACCTAGATAGGGGTCCTGAATGTATTTCGGCATTTAATTGAGGAACGAAGTTTAAATTTCATAAAACTTTGCAAAAGAAAGCGGGTCCTTGCAGATATAGCAAGTATATTGGATTCAAATCTATTACATCATACGTGTCGTTATAGATAGTTGGAGCAACAGGTCCGTATGGACCCAACACTAATCATTTTGAGTTCTTAATTTTCGACACGAATAAAACTGATTCAATTCAATTCAATTTATTTATTTATTTGATTGGTGTGTAAAGGTACATGATTTACAATTCCATCCACCGAGTCCAAACGGCAACTTATACATCTGATTTAATGGGTTGGGTTGTTTAAAAATGCCCTGCTTTGAAATAAAGCTCGAAAGCTTGCTTTTCATTTGCCTACAACCCCTTTTTGCAAAATTCAATTGCCGCATGATTCCAGTCACACTGATACTGACAATCTCTCTTCATTATGCCGCAAAGCCCACCACTGATTGGTTTTTTTAATATTAAATAAAATTAATATTAATTAAATGTCCTTATGGGGGTTTGATTCTGGCTCCTTATTCCGCAACAAAAACACGTTAATTCCATTAAGTGAGTAACAACACAGACCTTTGTGTAAATATTTAACATTTCATCACTCACAAGCGGCCTTGACTGGCGCTGTCACACCATACTCGCTCATTATACACAAGGGTGGTACTCGTACACTCATCATAACTTCAAGTGAATTCTGGTATTAAAAAAAAAAAAACACCTCGGCATTAAAGTAGGTCAAAAGAAATTGAAACGTGTTTCCACTTAACGATAATGCTGCAGATTAAGTTATCTCCTTCAAAAAAAAAAAAAAAGGACACCCCTTTGACGAGATTTAAATTTCCATCCACTGTGTTTCACAAAAGTTGACTGAAATCTTGGCGGGATAAAATGGGAAAATCCCTCTCGTTTGTGTGTGTGTGTGTTTGCATATCGGAATCGGGAAGTTATACCTACAGTGGTGTTAAATTTTATTACGGTCGAGGAGGATTCTCCCATAAGAATCCATGCGGAAGTGCACCATTTCCTTTTAGTGATATAGCATGAAAAGTTCCTTGCCCCTTTTAATGGGATTTTTAATGTCTCACACAATAATTAAAAATGAAATGCGCCCCGTCTTCGTACAGCACATCACGTATAAGTATAACGCATTGCACAAGAAACGAATGAAGATAGTCGTCGTGTCCTTTTTCTTGTGCTGTTCCCTGCTGCTCTCCGCAGCCTCCACCGTGTCGTCCGCAACGATTAAAGAAATTATTGCGCGAGAAGATATTCCAGTTCGGGATCTGAATCTGATATCAGAGGGATGAGAATTACTGTAGACTATACCGAAGAGGCTACACGAAATTGCGGAGCGAACCCTCCACGCCATTTAGATAGAAATCAAGCTGCAAAGTTGAACACGTAAATAACACTAGCTGGTGAGATACCGATTCAAGTGAAAGGACGAGGGAATTGCAAACGGAAAGCTGGGAAATTAAAGAAGTATGCACATGTCCTGGTAATGAATGGAACGGTTTTAAAGTTGGCGGGTGGCAGGAAATCCTGTCCCTGTTTGAAAACTTAAAGGCGCACAAGGGAGGCTATGCGGGCCGACGGGTTTTCTATACAAGTCCAATTTTCAATTTGGTTTCTTGCGATGGGCACAGGCTCGACTACTTTGGATGAGAATTTGGTTCTACTTCTAATTAGAACGTGGGGCTATTTTAATTTTTTCTAGGCCCTTTTTTGGCTTTAGTTTTAGTTTTTTTCGACAACAGCGTCAACGAAGAGCCATTAGAGCCCTTGAAGCTACGCAATAGCTAGGGCATTCGTCTCTCGTCCTGAAAATTCATCTCAAATAGACAACAACAGCCAGTCAAAGTTGGAGAGTCTTCCACAAAGTTTTTTTTTTATAACGCCTTACATCATAAACTTTGGCCTTGAAGTAAATGAGGGCAAGACCAAACATGCTACCAACATACAAACAAGCATCTGTCCACCGCCTAGGACAAAACGTTCAGGGGTTCATCTACCTCGGAGCAAACATGAACTCCACGAATGACACCGTAACGGAGATCCGCCGGAGAATCAACCTTGGAAACCACTGCTACTTTGGTTTGGCAAAACAATTGGGGTCAAAACTCCTTACTCAAAGGACGAAATGAATGCTTTACAGAATCCTTATCCTGCCAGTTCTGCTTTATGGCGCCGAGTGCAGGACGATAAGCAGGAAGGGAGAGCTAATACTGGGCTCCTTCGAATGAAAAATTCTTCGGCGGATTTTTGGTCCTGTGTGCGAGGGGGGCGAATGGAGGCGGAGATACAACTACGAACTCTATAAGCTGTGCCAAGATGTGGATGTAGTCGAAAAAGCTGAAACACGTCGACTACATTGGCTCGGCCGCATCGAGCGAATCGGCAATAATGCTCCGGCTAAGGGGATCTTCGAATCCCAGCCCCCAGGTTCGAGAAGACAAGGAAGACCGAACCTCCGTTTCAAAGACCAAGCCATCGCGGATGCCAGAGCGCTTGGTCTGGACAACTGGAAGCAGCATAGAGGATGGAAGGCTGCAGTGTCTAAGGCAGAGACTCTTCATGCCACTGGAGCCCGATATACAAACAAACAAACAACATCATAAACTAACAAACTTCTTATGAGAAGATCTGTTGACGACCTTATAAGTCACAAAGAGCTAAAGTTGAGTCCCCATCAACACTACTTTAAGAGAACAAAAATTGGAAGGCAATTAGAGCAGACCGAGCTAGTGCCCTTAAACAGCAGTTAACCTAAAAGAAACAGCTCTTCAGTGAGGGCGGTCTTCGGCTTGCTATAGGCGTTTTTCTTTTTTATTTCAGATCAGAACCTGAATTGTTACACAAAAAGTTCGTGTTTCTTTTTTAGCTCAGACACATCAGAGTTCGAATTTGTGTTTCTTTTTTTCGTTCAGAGCATGATCACATCGCGCTCTATGAGCTCAGAATAAATTGACAGAGCAGGCTGTCTAAAAAGCTGATTATCTACAGCCTGCACAGTCATACACATTTCTAGTCATATTTGGCAGAAAAAAAAAACAGGAAAAGTAGCAAAACGCTCATAATGCTCGAGCTCAGTTCAGTGCTCAGCTCTAAACTAAAAAAGAAAAACGCCTTATAGCTCCAGTTGCGAACTACAGGCTGGCTGAGATCGTTCTAGTTATCCGTGCCTATTTTCTTTTCATCCCTTTTGAAATTTAAGACTTTTTCTTTCGGACCTTAATCTGAATTTGATTTTCTTGTTAAAGCTGGAGTTTGTACAAGTTATTCGCACTTTTCTAACCGGGACGATATTGCTCATAGAGTTTGCTGTTAAATGTCCTCCCAAAGAAATCCTCAGCGCAAACGGGACAAAAGATCCCTTGAAAAGGTTTTAATTTCGAAACGATCAGTGATATTTTTTTACCCGCCTTCGCTAAGGCCTAGATTTGGACGATGATTTTCAGCTAAGGTCACAAAACCAACAGTAACGCTTACGCTATTTGACTCAGATGGATACACAGACCTTTTGACGAGGAGCACAACAGTAGCAGTAATAGGTATAGGTACACAAAAGTTCATGAGATCAGGCAGACCAAGGACCACCGGAAGGTAGCAAGTTTCTTGGTGGAACCATAGCACTGCGGATCTTTGAGGCAGGTATTTTTGAGCCTACAGGAAAGCCAAGAGGACTATATCGTCGGCTTTCTTTCAAAACCACGTAAGTCCAAATTTTATGAAAAAAATGACATTCAATGGAACCCTGAGGAAAAAAATCGCTGAATCTAAATATCAATACCTCGTAGCTCTATCATGATTCCTTTTGTCTCTATCAACCAGTTTCAAAACCTCCGAAGTCTGTCGATTTTCAAATTTCCATTAAAACTCCTTTGTCCGTAAGTCTTACTTTAACAGTTTGCTTTTTAAATTTTTTAAATCGGGCCTTGCGCCTCCTCAAAAATCTTCCATATTCAACTTACAAGTTTTTGAAAGAAAGCCGACGATGGTGACTTTAACACTTAAATAAATAAATAAATAAATAGATAAATATTTGGCGCAACAGGTCCGTAGGTACCCTAGTTCTGGCTTCTTTCTGACAACCATTCGTTTTGTGTGAGTTTTTAATTTTTGGAACGAATGGAAGGGATCTACAATTTTATGCCGACTGCAAACGGCTAATTGTAAAGCTTTTTCAATAGAGCTATACTCTCGGATATTTGTCAGACGTTCGCGAGAGGTGGTGCAGTGGAAAAAACCCTAAGTTGGAATTTTGGATTTTTACGGGAATCGAAACTGGTTCCAATCGCCAACACACTAATCACTATGCCACTACGCCGACGACTTTAACAATTAAAGTGCCGTAAACACATAAAATCATTGTAATCGCCGAAGAACTCTAAACAGCCTCGGTAGTAGCCTTCTTACCAATGTGTCTGTCATTCGTAGCTGATCCCATTGAAAGTCAGAAAAGCTTTAGTTTATCTAGTTCAAGTCGATTGTAGCCTTGCAGCTCTTTTATGGACAAGGACATTCTTATTTAAGTTGATGCGTCAGTAAGCTACACGTTCCTCATCATCATGGAGTCCAAGCTACATCACTATATACCAAAAAGTGGAAGCTTCTGGAACTACTCATTGTCCTATCTCGAATTGTATTCATCTAGAACGTGAGGTGGCACTTTATTTCGGTGTTGTTATCATTACTTTGGTGAATTTAAAATACCTTTACCTACTGTCTAGTTCGCCGATTCACAAAAAAAAACAAAAAAAACTCCAAGTGACTTAATTTTCTATATAAAAATGCGCCACTTTCCGATTTACTTACGTCATAGCTTACTTTAGCTACGCATGCAGTAAGCATCCCATACTGGGACTACAATCAACTTAAGAGCACCGTCCGTTCATATTTACTGTGTAGACGTTCCAAAGGACATAAAACTTGAGTAAGCATATTGTTATTAAATTAAATTAAATCGCTTTTGTCTAGTATTTAAGTTTAAAAACAAAATAATTAAATAAAAATGAATTTAAAATGAAAATGAAAACACAAAATTTGAATAAAATCAACGGAGTGGCCTTGCTGCTTCTATAGAGTTATTGAAGTGTGCGTTATTGTGATATACCCACAAACTATCCTCCCCAAGTCCTTTTTTATTAACCCCAGCACAGAAACAGAATACCATCACTCATAAACAGTTTGAACTTAATTAATATTGAACTACCTACAGCATCCTGGACGAGTAACCTCGATTCCGGAGAAAAGCTTCCACTCCGAAGAGGTTTATTTCGTACCTATACCTACATATTTTTGAATTATTTTCGTCGCCTAACTTTGATCCATTTCATGAGCCATACGCCACTTGCACAATTCACAGTTTTGTCCCGGTCAAGGACTCTACTCGAACAAAAAGGGAGAATATTTTATGTAAAAGGGAAACAGCTGGACGCCAGACCAAGACCATACATTTTCTTCTGCATGTAGTGGATATATATTTTTGGTCGTTCAATTCTGAGTAACAAAACTGAAGGAGCGATAGAAATAAAGTGACAAAAGGTTCCCCCCTTGTCCTTTCTTTTCCCATGTCAGGATTGTTTTCTTTTTCCTATCCCCATACCCACGTCTATTGTTTGGGGATTTATTGTGGTCTACATTTGATGATGAAAATTGAAGCAAAAAAAAAAAAAAAATCAGCAAATAAAAGTTTTTCTTCATCGCCCCGTCGGTGCTTGGTATCGTTTCTATGGTCCTGCCGCTTGGGTAAATGTGGCTTTCTTTTGATGGTTTTATGCGTTTGTGGGGGGAGCGAGGTGAAGTGGGGTTTCAGCTTTAAAGCAACGGAATTCCTTTCGGGAGTTAAACATAAAAAATTGTATACCCTGAACTTTTGTTGCATGCGATTTTATTGTATATCTTAGGACGATATGATTTTTTTGTTGCTGTTTCCTTTTTGGTTTGCGTATCCTTTGTCTTTGAGATTGGTTCTCGCCGTTGGATGCCATTTGTCATGGTGGTACATCTTAAACTTGGTTGTCTTTTTATTTACATGATTTGTAATTAGAGTGTCAAGTTTTTGCTATAAAAGCAATAGGTATCAGCTGACAACTGTATACAGAAGTGGACATCACGGGTGGGAACCGAACTGGGAAGACGGAAGGCATCGGCCAGCCATCTGTGTAGAGATGTCGAAAAAGCGCGTCTATACAAACAAAAGCAAGAAGGAGATGAAGACGTTTTTTGGATGCCAAAGAAGAAAATTCTAGCTAAAAGTCTTAGTGGTCTTATAGTCAGTTTTTGATCTCGCATAAGTCTCAAAAAACATCACGTAAACGGTGCTTTTAGACCAATTATGGTTGTCAGTCTATTGACACATTTCGGAGAATGGGGCATCGTCAAATGACTGGTGTTGCTTTACCTCTGTATTGTAGACTTTTGAGTTTATTACAACTGCGTCAAGACTGATGTTAAGGAAGGTACATAATAACGCGTGGCCAAGCTTTAAAACTAGATTGTCATCTTCTCGACCGAAATCGGACATAGGTTGGTATAACTAGTACCTGCTTACGCCATCGAAGCTGACTTTAAAGCCGATCAGGAGGCGGTGGGCTGCGCATTAGATTTTCAAAGCTCAGACTTACCTGAGAGCAAAGCTTTGGGCGACGTGGTCTTGCAGTTAAGCCTACTTTAAAATATGGCTGCCTCCACTTCGGTTTAGACGGGTTGGCTGGCATTTTTTTTTGGATCATCCATATCCAAGGCTCAAACTAAAAAGAGAGAGCTCTTCCTTTGGTTGCGTGTAAATACTTGACCCAATTTCACACAAGGTAGTACAATCCTTGTACTGACGTGACCCCTGAATTTGCGGCTCATTATCGGCCGCTAATGGACGTCGTCCCTAATTAGAGGCAACTTTAAATACTTACCCCCTTCGCTGGGTTCCCTCATTCGCTTCGCAAAACTAAATACCCACGCTGGCAATACCTCGAATTAAAATCAAAACGCCTTTGACATACATCCCGTCCTATGGCAGGACACTTAGGTTTTACAAAAAACAAACTTTCCATAGAATCACCCAGTCAAATAAATAGCTCGGTACATGCAACAACCAGTTGACCGTAAATCACAAGCAATTCAGCTTCGAAAAGCCACTCAAAGTGGGGTGCCCTACCAGCTACCAAAAAATAAAATACAAGCAAAAATATGTCCCAAAGTGAAAAGCTTGAAAATAAATATCCAGGCCAACGGCAATCTATGTCAGTGGGTGCAAGTGAAATGCACTCTCGTTTTTACAGCACCCGCCAATAATTCCGAACAAAAGCTTTGCTACCGCCAAATGATTGCCGCACGGAAATTAAAGTCGATAGCTGATGCATTCCGCATCAGCGTCCCCATCACGTATCCCGCTCTTTCCCTCGTTTCCATTTTTCAGTCAGTTTTATTCAAGTGCTCCCCGTAAAGTGAGCGCTCTCTGGCAGCTTTACCAGCAAGAATTCGAAAACAAAACCGCAAATTTAAAGTTTTTTATTTTTCTTTTTATCCTCAGCTACAGAATTCGTAGGAGAGTCCTTTTTTTGTATTAATCACCCGTGCACCTTTGCCAAGAGGGATTTGAATAGAATTCGACATCATCACACATACACATTTTAATTGAATGCACGCTACAGCAGCTATACGCACAAGGATCTGATATAATATCCTCACCCATACCTGCAGTTTTATACTGCAATTTGCGAGAATTTAATTATTTAATATTGCGACGGCGGGCGGGGATTGCATTCTTCAAATCCCATGGAGGATGTGTGCGATTTGTACGTTTTTTTGTTGTTGATGGTTTTGCTAATTTTCAATTCAACTAAATTCAATTTTCCTTTGGAAAGTAGGTCCCTGTCGTACGAGTGTGTGGGAGAATGCAGCGGTTGTGAATGCATTTTTGTTTTTTGTGTTGCGGAAAACATATCTAACTAAAAGGATATGACGACGAGTGAAACGAAATTGAATCGCAACAACTCAAGTGGAAATAAATTGTAATTTCCATTCAAAGTCTTCAAGTGGCCGTCTTCGTATCTTTCGTTGGGAGTTTTGCTGCCCTTTTTGTCTGGGCGGATAAAATGCATTTTGGGGGGTGATGTTCACTATATCTTTACATACGAGTATGTATGCATGGGGGATGGGGGTGGTGGTGGTATTTCGTTGCGAAGCAACATACTTTAGGCGGTGCGACAAGAAAGGGATGCAGCATCACGGGGAAAAGTGGAATACTAAGGAAGAAGGTCTCAGGTTAACTACCATCTTATACCCTTAAGTTTTTTTTGAACAGAGTAACTTTTGAAAAAAATCCGATTGTCATGCGACTGGTTTTATTTCAGTACGATCGGTTTCAGACGAATGGCATAAAGTTGTAGGAGACTCTTCTTATGTCGGAAATATAAAAACTCGCCTAAGCGAGGAGTTTCGAAAAGCTAGGTATACGGACCCGTTGCGCTAACTTTTTATTCATATTTTTTCGATAGTTTGTTTTAGGTTTGGGGATTGGGTCAATTTCCACATGTAGGTGCGGATACTCGATGCCGGATTGTGTCTGAGATAAGAACACTAAGTCCACTTCAGCTTTGTCGACCCGAAACGCTCCTTTCTCCTTTTTGGTACGGCGCTTCAGTTCGCATCGCAATGAACCTTGGCCTTCACTATCAAAACAAACCACTTCTAGTTGGTTGAGGTATGAGGTCCCCTTTCACTTGTTCGTGCCACCTAAGGTGAGTTCCCCACTGCGTTGGCCCTTTGGGTTTCGGCCGAAGACTTAATGGGGCGGACAAATTGTCTCGACACAGTCTTCTCAGACTTTGAAGACTGTTTTCCCACCTTTTTTTATCAGCAAAAGGTTTAGTTTCGAAAGAATCCCTTAATTGAATTTTGCACTTGTTTCTTTACGAACAAATTAAAGGATGTAACGGTTTTTACTAACCAGGTCTGTCTCAGCTTCGAAGCATACATTTTATGGTACCAACCTTGGTTAAAAATAAAAAAAAATAAATAGTTGGCGCAACAGGTTCGGAGGGACCCTAGGCCTAGCTTTCTCACAACCATTCGTTTTGTGTGAGTTTTTCATTTTTGGAACGAATGGAAGGGATCTATAATTTTATGCCGACTGCAAACGGCTAATTGAGAAGCTCTTTCAAGACAGTTGTACTCTTGGATGTTTGTCAGACGTTCGCGAGAGGTGGCGCAGTGGAAGAAACCCTAAGTTGGAACTTGTTTTTTTCGGGATTCGAACCTCGGACCCCTCGCTTAGTACTCCAACACACTGACGACTAAGCCACTGCGCCTACACCTACCTTGGATATGTAGATTTTCATTGTGATTGTGATAGGATATGTTGATAAACTTCAAGTCCAACATCCGTTTTTCGAAGTTACCACATTTTTAAAATCCGAAGTGGCAACACTCAATCGTCTATATCTATACACATGGTTAAGAACTGCACAGATTTCAGTGAAACTTGCTTCAACAGGTTTCCTAAGGCTGCGGCAAGGACATGGGCTTAATCAGTCACTGCCGCGCCTACTCTTTGGGAGCGTTTCTGATTAAAATGTTTTTTTTAGCTAACTTTACCTACTGACCGTTTCTTATGTCATAATTCAAGAAAAATCATTGGGCCTTATTAAAAATCATTCTTAGCTTTCTTACAAAATATTCTGTAAGTCACAATGGATAATTTTATATGGAAAATTTCGCAATTGTGAGTTCAAAAAATCTGGACATTAGATAAGTGTGGTTTTTAGTATCGGGGTTTAACCATTAAAAAGAAACCTGCATACTCAAAGGCGTCAAGACTTTTTAAAATATTTTAAGCAATCAATCAGCCTTTTGTTCCCTTCCGAAGCTGTGCTAGACCCTAATTTCTAACATGATCTTATAAACAAATAGGCGAAGGGAAAGAGTTAAGAACAACGTTCACTGCCTTAAGGAATATCCACATGAGAGCGAATTGCGAGTAGACGAATTGCGAATAAATCAATTTAACTGTATTTATGAATTGAAAAATGTTATTTTTTCTATTACAAAACCATTATATTTAATCAATCTAACATCTAGCCTAAAAAAAGATGACTCTCAATTGATTTAAACAGCTAAATAAACATATAAAGCAATTTTCCCGCGATTTGAAAATTCTTGCCGCGAACTGTCACACTTTAGTCACAATCCACACAAAACAGTCGCGATCCACAAACCCACGAATTAATTTAACTTTTAAAAATGAAACTGATACGCGGGTATCTGCGACCAAAAAAGTGTCTGAAGTGTCAGAAACTACGCATATTCGCGTGTTCGCATTTCGCAATTCGCTCTCATGTGAATAGTCCTTTAACCTTTAAAAATGAAACTGATACGCGGGTATCTGCGACCAAAAAAAGTGTCCATGTGAATGAAGTTTCAGAAACTACGAATATTCGCGTGTTCGCAGTTCGCAATTCGCTCTCATGTGAATAGTCCTTTAAACACGAATTTCTGTGTATAAGCCAGTCGATTATAATGGTATAATTTTTACCACTATGAGAGCTCTAGTCAAATTAAAAATCGAAAAATATCAACAACGATTGGAGGATGAGGCAAAACTTCCTACTTTCATTCACTTGAAAAAGTCTCCTTACTCCCCAGACCTGCTCAACATACTGTACACAATATGGCTGGCGGGGACATCGACATCGTTGCATTCGAACAAATACGCTTTGGGGCAAACATTTAATTACATAAAACTAACATTGCCAAATGCAATTGGGTGCGCACACATATATAGGGGTGAGGATGCGAAATATCCTGTACCGTCGTCCTCCCAAGCATTGCCTCCGGCGGTGGCAGCAACCGTGATGTTGTCGCAACACAGTGGCATAATAACTTACACGCAAACGAGCCCTTAAAAGTCATATAAATATGTGCAATACGAACGGCACTCATGAAGAGTCCCCTTCAGACGAGAAGAACGATGGAGATGAATCGAAACTTCCTAACGCAATATTAGATAAAAGTGAATGAAAAGAGAAAATGCATTTCCACACCGAGCGATTCAAAAGACAAAAATTCATGAAACTTGAAGCTTTTATTTGTATTTACCTCTCATATCCTCATGTATGTAGTATCTGCCGTATAGTTTCGTCCTTGGACGACAAACGTAAGCAGCTACTTTAATGTGTGTGTGGTAAGTGGTAACTGGTAACATGTTTTCTTTCTTCTCTTTTCATACAACTTTCAGTTGAGTTATTTTCTTTTCGTTGTAATTTTCGCTTGAAGTCCTTTCCGTCGTCTAGTAGTTGAAGGTTGTAGCCAGCGTTACCTTCGCGACGCTTTAGAGTCATTTCGACTCCTTTTTAACAGCCCCGACTCCGGACTCATATTTTTGAAAATGGGTGAAATTGGACTGGTTTTTTTTTTTCAAATGTAGGACCCTTTTGCTGTAATTTAATCATAAACTTGTGAAACCCCTTTAAAAGACTGTCCGTAAACATCGTTTACTTCCTCCTACTAGTATTGACAAAATTTGTGCGTTTTGTCAATAAAAGTGTGAGAAAACTTACATTCTGCGCCTGTGTTGAGTTGAATTGTTTTTATTAGAGTTCGCCCAGTGTTTTTCTTTAATCAGTCCAAGGGTAGAAAACATAAAACAAACGGTTAAAGTAGGTATAAAAAAAGATAAGATTGGAATGCGACTCTTTTTTGGACTCCTTGTGAAAATTTTCAGAGGTAACACTGGCTGTAGCTTGTAGGCAGACGGTGGCTGGTTGGCAGTGAATTGGAACTTCAAGTAGGACACAAAAAAAAAAAAAAAGAAATACAAAATTAAAAACGAAAACGTATACAAAAGGGAGAGGAGAATTTCCCCAGATAAGGACCTTTTAAATGGGAGTATGTTTGCTTATCATGATCGCGAGGAAATTTATGAAATAGAAGAAAATGTTGTTTTTCCTTATTATTCCAAGAGAGTCCTTCGACTAAAGTGAGTTTTAATTTATGCGCATACAGTGAGGTTGTCGTTGTCGCCTCGCCTTGTCGGTGCGTTCTGTTTTAGGGTAGAGACAGCGTGCGCTTTTGATAAAGCAATATTTACATGGGCATGAGATTTTTTTTTTGTCGAACGCATTTACTGAGGGAAATGCCGCACTTGCGGGTGGCATTGGAAGGGATTGCTCAGGAGGAAATTAAATTGCATTAAGGGCTCTTTGTAGGAGGTCTAGGACGGTGGATGACGTATATGCGTTGAGATACTTAGGCCAATTATTTTTGTGGTTAAAGAAGCTGGAACACTCGTGAGAAACCTTTGTGGGACTTGAACTTTGCTGCTAACCTGAGGTGGTAATTGAGGGCGAGCTAAAAGGGCGAGCTAAAAGGGCGAGTGCCAAACATTTTACTAAAAGATCACAAAAACTCTATCAAGTTAAAGGCTTTTATATTGCGTGGAAGTAACGGGGTTTTCACAGCCTAAAACTGGATGTTGAAACTGATTTCTTGTACAGCCGTTCCAAAGCCGACTTCCAATATACCTACCTCTTATAAAAGGAAGCCTGTGTTTAAATTCGGACTTAGATACTTCGTCAGTCTTTGGTGAATCACCGTCGTTTGCATAATGTTCCTCAACAGAAAGGGATTGTTCCCCGGCAAAGAAAAGGTAACTGTACCTTCCTTTCGAAAGGGGAACACAAGTCCCACAGTCTTAAAAGTAGGCTCACCTGCAGTTGCCCGACAATTTTCGTTGTTCATTCGTCTTTAATCGCCCATTCGCTCAGTCATGATTGAAAGGATTCGCAACAAAGTATAGTTTTACAAAAATTACAACCTTTCCGTGAGAAAGTCCATCGCCATAGACTGGGTAAGAACTCTTAACAACCCAATCCAATTCATATGGCATTACCCTCGCCTTTGTGTGTACATTTCAAATGATTCCGCCTCACCAGAGAAAGATGACTTTCGAATCCCCGTCCGACTATGTAAATATATTCGCAAAGCACCAATTTGGCTGTGTACAAAGTAGGCCATATAGCCGACATCAAGCCGCAGCCACCGCGCGCGCACCTCAATTAAACCAAATTACAACTGTGGCGGCTCTATGTGCAACCAGAACACGGCGAGAAATCATAACAATGACTCCGTCGAACTCCGATTCACATCCCAAAAGACCTACGGAAAAACTATGCGATTTCGCAATGATCCAATAAAGAATCGTGACGCTCGTTACGACCTCTGAAATTCCACAATGCGCGCGCAATGATCGTTGGACGACGGACGAGAGTAGAACTTCGTGATGGTAACAAACCGGCGCGGAGAAATGGATTCACCAGATTCAGATTGACTGTCTAAAATAATTGCGCCCGGTACCAATATCTGGCATGATCATCATTTTCATCTTTTGAGATCTGCTCGCGAAATTGGTTTGTGTTCCATTGAGTGTTTCACTCATCCGTCATCCCTCATCTCAGCTGGATGATTGGCGGAGCGATCGAGCGCTCCCAATGAATTTGCCTACCAATTGTGATCCCAGCCACAACCAGGAAACGTTTGCTAAATTAATGGAATCATTGAACTGCGTGTCGCATGAAAAGTGTGACTCGTCCATTGCGCGCTTCATGGCTCATTACAAGTGAAACTATTCGAGATATTTCGCTTGGTTCTGTCGGAAATATTCGAGATATTCCACATAGACTGGGGGATTCGTATACGTCTAGTGGAATAAGATGAAACCAAACAGACAATCTGCAAGATGTTTTGTTTTATTGCTGCCTGCGAAGATGTGGCTATGATGATGAGTTTGGGAATGTGCGAGCTGGGTAAACTGAACAGTGGGGTCCAAGCGGTTGCAGGTGGAGATTGAGTTGGGAAAGATTGTAAGTGAGTGACTGCTTGTAGCTAAAAAGTTGTCACTGAAGGGTTCGGTTTTGGAGGTTAGTCCCTTCAGCTTAGGTCCTATTCATTCAAAAAAGAAGCTCTGACAAAACGATTTTTTATTTATTTATTTACAAGCGCCCGGCGAACTTCGTTCAACACCATTGACACCTATCTGGTCCAAAGGTATCCTAACTTTTAAGCTGGAACCAGTCATATGCATCCACAAAATTTCATTGAAATCGGGTGAGTGGTTTTAGAGATCGACAACAACGCCACCTATCGGGTCGAAAATCCTATCTTTTAAGACTGCCTAAACCTGAAATACAACAATACGAACAAAGCAAAAGAAGAATCATAAATATTGGCCAAGTGGTTATCGAGTTATATCGTCATCGAGTTTCACCCCGAAAGAATTTTAATTATTATAAAAGAAGATTATTATTGAGAAAATTTAATTTAATTGAACTGAAAAACGAAATATTCGTCTACAACGCCACACGTTGAGGATTTTCCGATATTTCTTTTTTCTCAAACCATCCCGGATTCAAGACGAATAAAAAAAAATAAAAATCATTCAAATCGGTCGAGCCGTTCTGAAGCCTTTACCCGACTAACGCACAGCAATTGTTTTTTATATATAGAGAGAGATTTTATTATTTATGTGTTTATTTATTTATTTATTTATGTATTTTTTTAGGTACTTGTCGAACTTCTCCACCGGTTGTCAAAGGAGCCTTACAATGAAATGGAAAAGGCAGGAAATTATAAAAAATATCAAACCCCCAAAGGTTGGTCTTATAGTTTTCAATGTTGGCTTCCGAGCATCTTTTTGTATGTCTTTAAAAAGTTTTATCTAATTTTAGAATTTAAAGTCGAACGTCCATCCAATAGTCCGACTGTGGTCAAAATGTCAAACCAGAGGTATACCGAATTTCCAGTCGAAGCAGAAGCTTTAACTTCACCAGGAGGCCAATCTGATATAAAGAAAATACGCATGGTCATTGACAAAATCTATTGAAACTCTTCTAAACTTAGAGACGAAAGCTGCATATGGCTGTTTATAACTCAAAAGTGAGTTAATTTATTCTGTGTAGGTTCCCGCGGTTAAATATGGAAGAAGACCTAGGTCTATATCATACCTAGGACAAAGTTCTTTAAGATGTTAATTTGACAGTCGAAAAATGTACGCTTCAGACATTTTTGAGAAAAAAACGTCCGCAGTGCTTTTAATGGGAAAAGGTTCGGAAAATGTCTTGAAAAACATTGGATATAGAGATACCGAAACAGACCTAGGTATACGTTTAGTGTTACATAGGTTTGACTACCACTTCGCATATACCTTCCGGGTTTCGAAGAGTCTATAGCTTTGGGCAATGTGTCACAACTCACCGACTGTCAATAACTGAAAGTACGTTGCAATGGCTCTTCGTCCCGTCAAACTATTCCGCTTCCATCTTCGATAAAGGGGGTCCATTGCAATGCTTGTTAGGCATGGAACTGTCAACCAATTCTTTGCAGTCGTTAGACGTGGGTCCTGATCTCTCGCAAAGACGTTCATTAAAGTCTCCTTTGGGGTTGTCAAATGCTTACAAATTTTCATGGGTATCTGCTGACGAACTTTTGCGGAGACAACCATCTAAATAGAAAATAACTCGAAGTGGAAGGGGTAGGTATCTAAGCGAATTTGGTATTCAGCCGCATCTTTCCTAAAAAGCGATTTGCGAAGCCATCCCCTTCCTCAAAAGAATCAAATCGAAAAATCCTGTCAAAGTGCGATTCAGAACCGTGTTTCTAGGATCAAGAGCATGCAAGGCGTATCTATTGACATACAAAATTTTCCCTGATAAGCATGAGGCTTGTGAGAAATAGGATAGCTTCGCAAATAGCTTTCTATCAAGGTCGCGGCTGAATACCAAATTTGCTAAATACCTTGACTACTCCGTTGAAACTTCCACTCCGAGTTGTTTATCTAAGGTTGTCTGTCTATGCAAAAGTTTGTCACCAGATAACCACCAAAAGTTGTAAGTAATCACGTGAGTCGCAAGTCAAAACAGAGCAGACGGGACAGGAAGTTGGTATAACAGGTGCATCGATTGTTGACGAAAAGTGACGACAGCGATAATCAGAAGTCGGCGGTCTTTCTCCGAACTGTTACCGTGCATGCTGTTTTCAATCGAACTTTGAGCTCTGGACCGCTCGGACTTGAATTACGTTCGCTTGTAGGTAGGTACTTCCAGGCAGAAGTTCCTCTCTAAACCGACGGCCATTTTTTGTTTCCTGCCTAATTTAATTCGTTCCTCTCTCTACGGCCAGTGACAGTATGTATTGTTGTCCACCGCCGATCGTACGCCGGCTCGGGATAGAAGCAAATACCCCCCAAACTGCGCAAAATGGCCATCGCATTTTAGAAGCATGACGGTCGACTCTTTTTTACTTCTGGTCGATCCTGGTTACGTCGCTGTTTTTCCTTGACAGCTGCTATTGCAATTTTTGCGGCAATTCCTTCAGGACCAATAACAAAAAATAATCCCATTCACCCCCCTTCGGACCCACTGTGCTGCCGGCAACCATCTAAGAAATAACACCTTAGCCCTGTGAAAAAGGCCCAAAGAACAGAAGATACTCATCATACAGTTAAGAGTTCAACTCGTGATGCCACCATTGACGATCCCCCCGCGTCAAAAAAAAAAGGAGAATCGCAATACCAGAAGAAGCCTCAGAGCCAAACACATCAGTACAGTATTCTTTGGCCGAGAATGTATAAGCCAGCGTTTCAAAGCGCTGCGCTGTAAAACTCATTACACTATACATAGCAAAATCGGGGAACAATTTGCTTTGCCTATTTCGAGAGTTCCTTCCAGCACATCGGCAGTTGGCAGTTGGCAGTTGGCACTGTGTGCAACACTCTGCGGTGTGCATACCTTCAGAGATGTCGCGTCATGCTGCATTGACGGAAATTCCTCGTCATTAAATCGCGTCCGTTCCAGCAACGCGTCAGCCGAAGTGTATCTGTATATGTTCGGTCGACGGTTGTTTTTGTTTTATACTGATGATGGAGAGCAGGAAGAGTACACATACAAAACTGCATTGTATCGCATGAATTATGCGAATCGGAATGTGGCCGTTCTGCCTGCTCCCCATGAGAACATATAGTGCGAACATGATATTCTAATGACAACAACTCCATAGCTGACGACAGTGAGTGCCGCGAGCGTTGCCTGTTTTTTTTTTTTTTTTTCAGTTTGAAACTGGTTTTTACTGCGAAAACTGAAACTAAACGTGTTGGCTTATTTATGAGGTCAAAATGATTTATATTCATGTCTCCTTGAGGACTTTTGTGTTTCGGGTGGTTAGTGGACGCCTTTGGTGGTCGGTTGTTTTTTGTTCAGCTATTTTATCGGTTGCATTGTTCTCCTTCGAGGAGAACATTTCAGATTCACATGAACGGTTTGAAGGTATTCCATGGCAAGACGCCGCACCAGATGGAGTGGAACGATCTCTGGTGATCATGTTCGAGTGGTATTGCTGCCGCAATGTCGTGCAATTTGTTGTCCGGAATTTATTTGTCTGCGAGACAAATGCATTTGCAAATATTCGAAGCCAAGATAGACACATCAGATAGATCTCATAAGTAGGTTCACTGTATTGTGACGGTAAGTGAGTGTAAAGTTGGAAAAATTTCGTCCTGTGGAATATTTTTGGCGCAACTGACAGAAAGTCTTAAGCGGGGTAGGGGAATTGGGCGATGTTTGAACAGAGATAAGTTGGATTGAAGGTTTTTTTCAAATGAGAAATCACTTGACGCCAGACTTTTTACCAGGAAAGACAGTTTCTCTCATGTATAAGATGGTTGCTAGTGACTTGGAATGGCCCAATCAATGGACGATAATGTCGATGGACTCGTTTATGTAAGCCCAGCGCAACTTACTTTAAAATGCATGAAAGTCTAAGCTCACTGCGTTTGAGATATACCTAAGTAGGTTCCTCTTTCTGTTTAACACTACATTTTTGCACAACATTTTAAGGGGGACTTGAGAGGAAGCCACACTTGTCAGCACATGTATTGTAAACTGGGAAAAGACGCATGCCACAGGAGTATGAAACTGAGGGTTCGGCTTTGAGGGCCATTCTATATATTCACACAAACTTCCCTGTTGAGTCTAGGTTAATGGCGGTAAATGGCAATTTATTTTAAAGCAATATTTAAAAGTGTAAATAACCTGGAAACGTCTGTTTTTTTTCGCAAGCCTTAGACACTATAATTTTGAAATGCTATTCCCAATTGCGCTTACTTACCTACTTAAGGTGGCGCTACAGTCCGGGGTGGGCCTGGACCTCAACAAACATGCGTCTTCACTCTTCAGCCAGAACGATCTTCGGCCAACTGTCTCCAGTTTCGCACGCTAAGTTGGTTAAGGTCCCCTTCCACTTGCGTGCGCCACCTGAGTCGCGGTCGGCCTCTACTGCGCCTTCCCTCGGGTGTGGATTCGAAGATATTACGGGCCGGAGCATTCACGTCCATTCGCATTACATGACCCAGCCACCGCAGTCGTTGGACCTTCACTCTTCTGGCTAGGTCGATGTCGCTGTACATCAGCCCGTATAGTTTGTCGTTGTATCTCCTCCTCCATTCACCATCTATGCAGACGGGACCGAAAATTACTTGAAGGATTTTTCTCTCGTAAAATCACCCGCTTTTGATAGAGTCCATTCCTCTGCACCATAAAGTAGCACTGGGATGATTAAGGTCTTATAAAGGCTCACTTCAGTTGTTCGAGAGAGGGCTTTGCTACTCAATTGCGTTCTCAGCCCAAAGAAATAGCGATTGGCAAGAGTTATTCTACGTTTAACCTCAGCGCTGGTGTCGTTGTCTGAGTTCATAGCGGAGCCTAAGTAGACAAAGTCCTTAACCCCCTCAAAGTTATATCTGTCTATTGTGACGTTCTGTCCCAGCTGTCGGTATTGGGTGTCCCTTTTAGTTGACAGCATATACTTCGACTTTACCGCCAAACTCATCATCGCCGCCACAGTCTCAATACTCATAAAAGCGCCATTTACATCACGCTGCGTTCTGCCAGTTATGTCAATGTCGTCGGAGTACGCGAGTAATTGGACGGACTTTTGAAAGATCGTGCCTCTGGTGTTGGCGTTTGAGTTTTGCACTATTCTTTCAAGAACGATGTTCAAAAAGTCACACGACTGCGCATCGCCTTGTCTAAATCCTTTTTTGACATCGAAGGTCTCGGTGAGTTCTTTACCGACCTTGATGGAGCAGCGTATGCATTCTCCCACTGTCATTCTGCACAAACGGACGAGTTTGGCAGGGATGCCAAAACTAGACATTGCTCTGTATAGCTCGTCTCTATAAACGTTGTCCTAGGCGGCCTTAAAATCGACGAAAAGGTGGAGGGTATGGATTTGGACTTCCTGGGTTTTCTCCAAGACCTGCCGCAGTGTGAATATTTGGTCGATGGTTGACTTTCCTGGCCTGAAGCCACACTGATATGGACCAATCAGGTTGTTTACGAAAGGCTTCAGACGTTCACACAAAACGGCAGATAAGATCTTGTAGGCAATTTTAAGAAGACTGATACCTCTGTAATTGGCGCAGTTCAGAGGGTCTCCTTTCTTGAGGATCGGGCAAACAATGTTGAGGTTCCATTCATTGGGCATACTTTCCTCCGACCATATTTTACAGATGAGTTGCTGCATGCTCCTAACCAAGTCACCGCCTGCTACTTTAAATACCTCATTAATAGCCATGAGGGCAGAAAGTTTGATTTTGTGTCTGCTTTTTCATTTTTGGGACGAATGGCAGGGATCTACAATTTTTTTTTTTCATGGCAGCTGACAGTTATACCCTCGGATGTTTCTTAGACGTTCGCAAGAGGTGGCGCGTATTGAGAAAAACTTCAAGATGTAATTTGTGTTTTTGCGGGGTTCGAATGTGGAACCCCTCGCTTAGTAGTCCACTATTGCGCCTATAAATATTACTTATACGACACCCTGCCCAACTTCTAGCCTAACAGCTCAGAGAGCGGTTAAAAATGCTTGGGAAACATTTTATGATAAGATCTTGCATACCCCCCCCCCCCAACAACAAATTTCTTGCATACGCCACTGAGAGGTGCACTTCGACGGAGCTTTCAAAAGTGCCCCGCATACGTCGACGAAGATACCTAGAACCTGGTAGGTTCTGCCATTGATATCGTACATCTCATAAACTCGTATAGAAAGGGTGCCCCCGAAGACCAAACATTAGAACTTACAGCTTTACCAGTCCTCTGTTTCCTTATTCCCAGCTCTATAAAGAGATGACACGGATCGTCTAAAGTTCTGGGGAAGTAGTTGAAGTTATTCATTTATTTTTGAGCTTAAACCATATGTATAAGCCCTATAACTTGCTGCCACATTTTTATGATCCATCAGCACTTTGAGATTTCGAAAGACTCAATTTAAAAGATTTATCAGTTGCCATGTTGCGACACATCTTGAGACAAAAAGTTCAGTTCCTAATAGGTGGGTACGTAGGTAGGTAGAGGCATACGTGTGGGGGCACAATCAGCATTAAGGGCCGTTTTGTTACCACAACACTTTTGACCTGGTTGTTTGAAATTGTCAAAAAGGAGACTTTAGATCCAACCTGTGGAATTCAAAAAAGTTATCAGTTCCTTAATCCTACCTCGTGTTTCATCTTCTTTTTGAATGTCCGTCCTTAGCCAAAATCAGACGCAGTGCACTAGATCACCCTTTTTATGATGACCTTACGGCCATTCAAAGCATCACCAAATCCCTCAACTCCACATGCTGGTTTTTAACTCCCTTAACTTCCTTCTTCCCCCTATATCTTCAGAGGAAGTCGAAGAAGGGTTTACCAAGACGATCATATTTCCGGAATGGTCATTTTGAAGAATCGTTAAGGTCTGAAAGGTACCGAAAGATCTTTCGGTTGGACCAGAACTGAACGGCGTATAATGACTCAGTAACCGATAACTTATGCTCAGGGACTCAGTCTTTTATAAAAGTCCCTATAAAATATATACTTTTCCACTTCCAAATTGACGTTTTCCGGTTCCTTGCTTCAATCTGTTATAGCTCCAAATGGCCAACAAAATTTGCATCGGGAGACCCATTTTAAAGCTTTATGGAATTTCGGCAAAGATCAGGGCTCAATTGGAAACATCCTGTAGTACCCCTTTTTAGGTCCATAAAACCAACTTCCACTGGCATGATGAGTTGGCAAAGCTTTCTAGGGTCACAGCGCTCTACTAACTTAGTCAAAATTCTAGGCGCTGATGGAGTAACTAAGTTGCATGCCACAAAAGTGCAACACTTTCCGCTCACTTCGCATAACTTCGGGCGAAATTTGTGCAATTTTTTCTCGAATCCTTTCAGTGGCATATCTAATGAAGCACATTCAAATGAAGTGCTTATGGAAAGCCTCGTCATCCTCATATTCGCCCATAAAAGTTCACCAATGCCCTACTTATTTAAACCACAAGAGGAAAGTCTCATCTAACCCACCCCGTATTAGTTTCTAATCCTCTCCCATCCATGCCAGTTCCGTGCGCTCTATACAGCCGTAAATCATTTAATACCCACAACAGGATATGTCGTTCGGAAATTCATAACTACAGTAGCAGTAGTTCAGAACTTTTTGCCACACTTTTCGCCAAACTATATATTGATTTGCGTTGTTAGCTAATAACTCAAGGCCACATACACTCGCATATATCCTTGCGACAGAGCTACCACCGCATTCAATGTCAATCCCCATTGTCTTAAACTCTTTCGATATCGATTCGTTCGACCTTGGTTATTGTGACATATCCTGTGGTAGATCCTGTTGCCCCTCATCCAGCACTGATACACACGCATCCGTTTTGCTTCTGCGATGGGAGCTGACGACGCTCGATGTCGTTTTTGATTCTGTTCGCCTTTCGTTAATCCTTGGCTTTGGCTGGTTGTGCTGTGCTATGCTACGCCATCGCTGCCAATGGTGGCAACAAAGTGGCTGACATCTCACCCATGGGACCTTGCCACAGTCGGAGTGCTGTTGTGCTGTTACAGCAGCTCCCACATACAAATTTCGTCCTAGAGTGTAAGTGTAGCACGCCAAAGAGATGAACTGAACAGACTCTTCCGTTGTTGCCGTCGTCGCTGCTAGCGGTTACGGCCTTCTTCCCGCACACGCCGTCTAAGGATTCTGTTGACGGTGTTAAACACAGTAACAAATGTGTGTTGCTTCGCTTTTGACATTCAGCCAGACAATGTACCTACTACAGAACTACGACTATGAGTACGACTTGTTGTTGTTATCCTTGTTGTCTGGTTGGCTGGCTGTCAAATCGACGACATCGATGTTCCATTTTGGGTATCGATTTTGTGTGTGTTCATATTTAGGAGCAAGTCAGCTATTGGGGTTGAGTGGGTGGAAGGTGTATATAGGGGCAGGACTATTGTAGTGACTGGCTCTGCCTGCAACATCGAGATGCTGCCGCAAAGATATACCCATCGATGTGGCGTGTCGGTGTTCGCAAGTATCCCATTGTCAAAGTTGTCGAAGTACTGATGGGGAAAATTGAATTAAGAACAGCATATTAAGAGTTTTCGGGAGGGCCAGCCCCAGCACAGAATTTTTTCAAGAGCTTTTCAAGTTATTTCATTGGATTGCGGCCAATTAGATTTTCCTGTGTGGTTTCTTTGTATAAGATGTCGGCGTCGGAAGTGAAATTTTCTCGAAATGGAGAAGAAAACAATTTTAGAGGTCAATGCGATTGAGTGCTAATGATGTTGAAGGAAGTCGATTATACAGGCACTTGAGCGTAAGGGCAGCTTGCTCAGTTTTGTATTTCGATTATAGAGCTACCGGGGGAATGGTGGGGATTCTAGAAAACGACTGTGGAACTGTAGTGATGAGAACATTTTGAGGAGTTTTTTGGGGATTTCTGAAAAGTGCTGTAGAATGAATTCAATGTCAACTTTGACTGATTCAATCATTACTATTACAAGCGAGTATTTCAGAAAATGGGGTTGGTCTTAAATAACCCATTTTACAGCTTTACAATGCGTCTATAAAATTATGTAACTCTTTAGGTGCCTTTGGCATGTTTTTGACACTCTTTCAAAGTGTTTTTTGACATGTTTTAGATACGGTTTTGACGCGTACCCATTTTTTGAAAAATTTAGAGCTAGAAAAGCCTCTTACAACAGGTCAAACGGCTTTAACACCAAGTAACATATGAAGGTATAATTTATGACTTGAAGTGTCGAAGAGACTTTGTTTCTAAATAACCTGCGGTAGAAAATATAAAACTGTCTTAAGACACCTGAAGAGGCCCTGCCTTAGACACTGCAGACTTCCACCTTTTCCACAACACAGTATATAAAATGAGTTTGCTTGGCTATAAAAAAGCTTGGGAACAATAAGACCGTCAGCTATGATGTCTAAAAAATGCGGTAGTATCTATAAACAGGTGGTAAATTTGTTAAAAGGACCTATACACCAACTCTTCAACCCAGAACGGGTAGAAGAAATATGCTACCTAGACCAACAGCCTCATCTAAAAAAGAACTGATCTTAAGACTTTTAGGAACTATGAAATGACTTGGGGAAAGTCTTGACAATTATTTAAGAAACTAGTTAGGTTAAATTAGGTGCGGTTCTGAGATCATCCCCAAAATTCATTAGGTCTTGCAACAAACTGTACCTACAATTTAAAGTGGAAACTCACTACTTTGCACCGTCTTCAAAGGTACGATATGGTATTTGCCTATCCCCAAAAAAATATCAAATGGCGATGGAAAACCAGTGGTTCGTTGTAGCCCCTCCAAATTATACCGGACTTAATCAGTCTTCTTCTGAAGTCGTATTTTCCTACGCGTTTATAACCCGTTTTCGAGCGCGTTTTTTTGAACGAATTTTTCGAATCGCTTGATGTATGTGTTCTTCGACGTTATAAACGCTTTTTTGACGAGTTTTAAGATGCATTTTCTGACATATTTTGGGCAGTTTTTCGATGAGGTTTATAACGCATTTTTCGACTCGTTTTTTGTATTCTCCGACGTGCTTTTGACGTGTTCTTGGACGCTTTTTGGAAAAACTTTCCGATGCATTTTTTGACATGACTCTTAGTTTACTTTTTTTTAGTTTTTTTTTGAGGTTTTGAATGCATTTTTCGACTCGTTTTATGTATTCTCTGAGTTTTTTTTTCGTGTTTTTAGGCGTTTTTGTGGATGCTTTTTGGATGAACTTTCCCAATGCATTTTTTAACATGTTTTGTGATTTATTTCGGACAAATTTTTGGCGGTTTTTCCATGAGGCTTTGAACACACTTTTCGACTTATTTGATGTAGCTTTTTCCGATATGCATTTGAGGTGTTTTTGGACGTTTTTGTGGACACTTTTTGAGGCATTTTTTGATGAACTTTTTGACATAATTTTTTTATTATTTTTGACAACTTTTCGCCTGTTGTTATGAGGTTTTGAACATATCTTTCGACTCGTTTTCTGTATTCTTCGAGGATTTTTTCACGTATTTTTGAGCGTTTTTGTGGACGCTTTTTGGACGAACTTTCCCAATGCATTTTTTAAAATGTTTTGAGGTTTATTTCGGACAAATTTTTGGTGGTTTTTCCATGAGGCTTTGAGCACACTTTTCGACTTCTTTGATGTAGGTATTTTCCGATGTGCATTTGAGGTGTTTTTGGACGTTTTTGTGGACATTTTTTTGAGGCATTTTTTGATGAACTTTTTGACATAATTTTTGGTTTATTTTTGACAACTTTTCGCCTGTTGTTATGAGGTTTTGAACACATTTTTCGACTCGTTTTCTGTATTCTTCCAGTAGAACTTTTCCAATGCATTTTTTGACATGCTTTGAGGTATATTTCGGACATTTCCATGAGGCTTTGAGCACACTTTTCGACTTCTTTGATGTAGGTATTTTCCGATATGCATTTGAGGTGTTTTTGGACGTTTTTGTGGACACTTTTCAAAGCATTTTCCGAACAACTTTTTGACATAGGTAGTTTTTGTTTGTTTTGGACAATTTTTACTTGCTTTTCGATGAGATTTTCAACGTGTTTTTTCGACAAGTTATTGGTGTTGTTTGTTGGTGATTAGGAGGTATTGTTGAATGCATTTTTATCCCGTTTTAGACTTATTTTTTAAGCGTTTGTAATATTTTTTTACGCATTTTCCAAAAGTTCCTTGTTTTGATCAGTTCCGAAGCGTTTTTGGGTGGGTTTTTCGACATCGTTTTTGAAGCTCGCTGTTTAGGCGAAAAATTTCCAACATGGATATAGAAAACACAAATTAAAACTGATTAAAAAACTGTTTAAATTTTGAATATGAAGAAGAGGGCACAGGCTCATACGTTTCCCTAGCGATTTTTAGCTTGTCCCTCTCTAGAACGCGGTACAAATTTTATCGCCGAGTTTTCCTAATTCATATTAACAGGCGTCTAGAAAGCGTCCTTTAGTGGACTTGAGTTGAAGATGTAGATATGCCAAAAGCAAAGCTCTGCAAAAAGTGCCCTCAACAAATTTAATGAGATCTGCACTCGTATTTTAGTCAAAGCCATTAGACTGGGCCTTCCCTTTCCTTTATCGCGAATCAATGCTTGCATGGCCTAATTAGTCGCTCATTGACATCCATCAGCGCACAAAATCTAGAGGCATATCTTGAAATGAAAGTCACTTGTCCACTTGTTGTGTCGTGACAGTCATTTTCTTGTCTTTTTTCAAAATAAAAATAATAATGAGCCCAACATCTGTGGAACCTTATTTACGAAACACAAAGCAAAGTCCGACCGTAAACACGTTTGTCACAAAAGCCCCAAAGCAATGGCCATTGTTTACCCCACATTTATGTCATCCGCCGTGTACAACAATGCAGATCTCCTGGAGATACTGTGAGCTCTTATAAAAGTCGCTCTAACTCACTCAAGTTCACGACCCCAGCGTTGGGGTATATTGTCATGAATTATTATTTATTATGCAGCCCCAGCTGTAGGTCTAGGTATATAGTGAACTCCTTTTGGTTGCTGCCGTTGCTGCTGATGCTCTGCAACGTGCCAATAAATTTTCACGTTACAAATCGCGATATATTTTTTTTTGTTCTTCTTGGGTAAAGGTGTATACCCGTAGCAGTATCGACCGATGGTATAGAGTATAGACATTCCGGCGGAGGAACCTTTCTACTGCAGGAGCAAGCAAGAAAAAATCACCAGCAGCAGCGAATACCTATATCGTCCCATTGCCATCATCGCATCGTGGTCCCGTCTATGTCGCCGTCATCATCAGCAGTGAGGCGGTGTAATATTTTATAATTCCGATTCGCTTGGATGGCATATTCTACATCCACATCCACTGTTGGTACCATTTGGAGAAAAAAACGGTCTGAATTGATGCTCATAAATACTTGGTTAGGCGGGGTGCTATAGAACCAACAATCGACGATGTGTCTCTCTCTGGGTCTGCTCTGGTGGTGAATCGGTACGATCGTCGACCAAAATCCGGAAGAAGAACACAAAACTTTTGTCCGACGATGAATGCTCACGATTTACAAAGGAAAAGGAAAAAGCCAGCACAAAAGCGTTTGTAGATCGCCGTCCGTTTCGTCGCATTATCGTGCAATTGTATAGCAGAAAACCGCGCGCTGACCTTTACAGCAAGGTAATCGAAGAAAAAGGAGCTAGATTTAGTAGAAGCACAGCGTTACCAGGCAAAAAGAACCGTCAATCGAGTCAGACTTGACCTAGAAGTTCGTCAGCGATCATTTTTGTAGTCAAAGACCTCGAAAAAGAGTTAACAGGCGAAAAGAACGGTCAATCGAGTCAAACTTGACCTAGTAGTTTGTCAGTGATCACGACTACCTTTTAATAGTAGCAGAGGGATTGGTCCCTACTAATCTGCAGTCATGAGCAATTATGTACGCCTTACTAAACGCATTCAAGGCGAATTTTCCTAGTCGCCTAATCTTCCAAAGATCCGTCATCTATTGGCCGTAAAATTCTTGCAATTTAATTCCATTTATAGCCTTTTCGTTGGGGTCTCCTAAAATCCCTAGGTAACAACTTGTTTTACATAAGTTAAAAGATGTATCTCTCTTCTTCATCATGATCAAAAGCGCTGAATTCAACAAATAACTTAAGTCACCATTCTTTAGGGTCAATGCAACAAAAACGTTCAACAAAATTTTCTGATTTAACCGAGGAACAGTGTGTTTGTCACGTTTAAACTCATTAACCAATCTACCGATCTCGCTGAAAATTTCCTGGTTTGTACTTATTAATCCCAGTAGTGTTATAGAAGTAGTTTGAATAAAATGCACTTGATGGCGCTGAAGTTTTACAGTGTATGCTTTCGAATGAGCGCAATGCCGGCGTCTCTCTGTGTTTCCGCGCTAATCTCGAGAACCACTTACCTGATTTGGATGCGGTTTTCATTTTTAGTATAACGACTGACATTTCTAGGGTATAATTTGGTAAAAATTTGCTAGGGTTTGGGAGTTGTAGGTCTAAGAAATATAAGAAGTCGCAATATTTGTGTTTTTGGCATTTTTTTCTTTAGGGTCGTAAATCCACCTCTGAGGGACAACGCAGCAGAGGAACGACCTCAACCAATGTGGTGTGCATAACTGGAGGCAGATAGCGAAACACCGAGCTGGCTGGAGCCTGTAGGGGATCATTGGTTGAGGCCCTGGTCCACCCCGGACTGTAAACGCCATCAAAAGTAAAGTAAATATAACCAAAGAAAGGCAAAGTTCAACTGTGCATTCACCCAGAATTGGAACTAAAACGCTGGGCTCTTAGGTTATCTCTATATGGCAACACTGGCAACTGGCCCGCAATCCACTTGAGTTGCATTTCTCGTTCAAGACTATACAAAACCGAGGGCATAAATCAAGCGAAAAGATTCAAACGATTCGTGTGCTACACGTTCTCCGATCGTTTCCCTATTACAAGCCCACCATCCGCTGCTATATACTTTGCCTCTTGTGAATTATAAATTGATCTTTACATTGCAATCGGTTGGTTGGTTCGTTCCTCGGGCAAATGCAAGACAAAACCGTCAGCAAGCCACTAAAATGTATCTGGATCAACAGCGCAACAGCGGTGGTAATCAACTTTCGTTTCATTGGCGTTAGGGCATGACACTTTAGAAGCCATCCATCCATCCACATCCATCCGCATCTGTACTGTATCTACCATCGATTGATGTGTTTTGTAGCACGTTCCTGTGTTGCGCATCGTCCATCATCTAGCTGGTTACCGTTTAGTTTCGTTTGAAATAAAGAGATTGTCGATCTTGGGCGAATGCCTGCCTACTCCAGAGTGAGCGCTCATTCTATTTTCTGCCAACAGGGAAGCCATTCACTCGGCCGGCGACCATCCGTGCATTCTTCGACTAATTAGATACTTTTGGTTAGTACTCCAACACACACACACAGTTCCAGATGTGCATCCTCAGATCTAATATTATATCTTTGGCTGGATTATTTACGACTGCGACATTGCGCATCTAAGTTTGGTACAGCATTGGGGGACTACCCTAACGCTGTTTGAGGTGTGCAACTGTGCAACTGTGCGACTGAGCGCGTCCTGCGTCATTCCTCATCTCAGTGGAGTTCTAATTTTAGCTGAAACTAATTGGCAGCTGGGGTGATAAGTCGAAGGGAGGTGTATATAGGTACCCTTCAAAATTGTATCTCTCTGCATAACTCTGTATCTTGCCGAATAATTGAGGTATTTCAAATATTTTTTTCGAAGCAGAATGCGTAAGCCAGTCTACCGAGAAAGGAATTTAAATTGTGTAGGTGTGTTGCCTTGTGGAAGGGGGAGCGGGGACCAAAATCATTACACTTGGGGAATCCCTTGAAATGTTTTGTTTCAGATTTTGTTGCGATGTAATTAATTTACATGTAAACATTTCAAGTTGTGTAAATTGTTTTGTAAGGGCATGGGTAGATGGGGAAAAGTTTATTAAGTAGGTATTAGATATTGGAAAACATTGCGAGGTGAATACCTTTGGGATTTGGGAAATTTCGAATTGCTTCTGGAGGTATATTCCACTTGGGATGGAGAAGGCGACGCAAATAGATTGACTACTCATTGGTGGTTTGCTTTCAACGCAACAGAGGTTTTCGGAGTTATTTTATTGGAAGAAGCAAACTGCAGAGTAATTGTTGGGGTAACTTTGCAGTTTTATAAAAGTTTGGAAAATATCGGAAGGGTTCCTTGTCGTTTTCAGGAAGGAAAGCTATCTCAATATGACCTAAAGGGGAAATGAAATGCCACGCTACAAGATCGAAAAGCTTTAGCATTTCTCATAATCAGATATAGGCTAACTGAGCTGCTTTTAGTTGTCATTACCATCTTCGTTGAGGTCCCCCTTTTAGCTGAGCGTAAATGGTACCTTATAAGTTTGGTCCTTTCAAAATGACTTGAAGAATCAACTGCTCGGAGCATAGATGTCAATACAAACTAGGTTAATTGACCGTCTTTTAGAAATTTCTGTACGATGATTGTCTATATATGTATACAATTCTTATACCTTCGTTTCGGACTTCCTTCGATAGAAACTGAAATGAGGACCTCGCAGCGAACTCGTAGTTCGAAATAGTCAGCTTCAGGTACTTGCCAAGGAGCGGACAGCTTTAAATCTATAAAGGGTCTTTTACTAGCTCGTTTGCGTGAACTGGAATCACCTTTTTATTTGTCCAAAAAGACGGAAAAACATAAAATATAAAAAAATTAAAACAGAACATAAATTCGCTTTAAAGAACCGGAACCTAAACGTGATTCAACTGCTGCAAGAAGTGCTCGATATTTAAACTAAGAACCACCTACATATAAATGTAAAGAAAACTGTTTCCCTGCACCGAAAGCGAGCGACCGAAATTGCAAAGTATTTGCCAAGAAAATCAGAAATCGGATCGTCAAAACCCCAAAAGTAGGTTTAAAATAGTTTTACAAAAGCAGAAATATCTACTCATCGCATCGCCCCTATCCCCACAAATATATAGCTAAGAACTCCTGAAGAAACGAATTTAAAGCATACAAGCTCATCACTAACATCTAGCGGAATGCTAGATGCATTTTATGCATTTAAAAAAAAAAAATAAAAAAAAAAATGCATTTAAACAGCTTGCAAAAAAATGTATAAGCGAACGAAATTATGATCGCGCTTTACGCCTTTGAAGATCGCAATTTTGAACTGACATAAAGTAGCCTAAAATACTCCGCTCCTTAAAACTTCGAGAAACGCACTTAAACGTTGAAAACGAGATTCTGAACACCGGAAAATAGCGTGGAAAACGCGAAAGAAGCAGTCGAAAGAAGTGAGCGTCTGAAAATTGACATAACTTGCGAACGAGTCGGCGCAGTGGCTTAGTGGTAAGTGTGTTGGACTACTAAGCGAGTAGACTTAGTTTGAATGCCGCAAAAACCCAAAATGCCTGCTTAGGATTTTTTTTTACACTGCGCCACCTCTCGCAAACGTCTGGCAAACATCGGAGAGTATAACTATCTTGGAAGAGCTTCTCAATGACCTTTGGAATCGTCAACAAATTGTAGAAACTCACACAAAACGAGTGGTTGTGGGAAGCTATGCCTAGGGTCCCTATACGGACCTGTTGTGCCAGCTATTTATTTATTTATTTTTTACTAGCGAAAGAGCCGTCTTATTACCAGCCCTCCTCAAGCTACTATAAACGGCGGTAATTATAAAAAAATATATTTCAAATGAAGTGCAGTTCGTCTGTGAATCAAACTTGAAATGTTAGTTTTCAACGACTCAGATATATCCAATTGTGCCACAAGCAATCACTCTAACTAATACGCATCATTGCAAACTGATTTTTTTGGGCAGCTTTTTTATTATTAGACCTAACTCTGCTGATTCTAGGTTAAATTATGAAAGTCGACAAAATTACGCCTTCCAGTTATGGCTGAGTTTGTATAATTATACTGCCGTTTAAATCCAAGGTTTGCTGTGAAGAGATGGCTTTTTCGAAGGTTTTTTACACACAAATTTGAGGTTTAAAGAAATCGTTCAAAACTCTAAAAACCCTGAACCTTTAACTGACCCTTGAAATGCCCAAAAAGATTAACAATTGTGCCCGAAAGACATACTATAGCCGGAAACAATAAACGCAAAATCGCAAATCATATAGGTAGAAATTTGCCCCACTTACAGGTCAATTAAGACCTCGGCCAGGCGGTTAAAAAAAAAAAACGAAAATGTATTTAAAATTTTTTTTTTTTTTTTTTTTTTTTTTTTACCGTGGGTAGGTGAAAATCTTCCAAAGACACTATGAGAATAGCAAGCGCGTGCTCATAGTAGTGTCAGATTCACCCTGCGAAAGATTGTTAGATACTGCAACTAAGATATAACTTATCAAGCAATTTTTCTATAACGAAATAACAACTTTTGACAGGCTACTTTCCAATGAAAGATCCTGTATGCTCCGCAATTTAGACGCGGTTAATCTTATCTTGCCAAGTCGAACGGTTTCGTTCTTTGTAGTCGGCGCAATAAATTGTTCTCGTCCAAAATTTGTCGGACCGTATTGTTGACATGTCCGATTAGTCGGTTTCTATGCTTTCTCGCGAAGCTTCTAGTTTCAGCTTCAATTGTTGGAATTCCGAGATCTCTGTGGATATCGTCGTTTCTAATATACCATGGTGCTTGTACAATTTCTCTAAGCACTTTATTTTGAAAAGTTTGTAGAATATTGGCATTTGTTTTCTTGGTACAACCCCAGAGTTGTATACCGTAGGTCCACACCGGCTTTAGCACTTGCTTGTATAGAAGCAGTTTGTTTTCGGTACTGAGCTGGGAATGTTTTCCGAGTAACCAGTACATTTCTCTATATTTGATATCGAGTTCTTTACGTTTCATTTTCACGTGCGAATTCCATTTCAGCTTTGCGTCGAGTGTCATTCCCAGGTATTTGGCCTCGTTTGCAAAGGGTATTCGGGCCAAGTTTAGGAAAATTGGCAAGTCATTAGTTTTCTTATACGTGAAATTCACGTGAACAGATTTAGTTTCGTTGAGGGCGATCCGCCAGCCCCTCGTCCATTCATTTACCTTATTCAGTGCGATTTGAAGTTTTGCAGTCGTTTCTTCAATTGTATTACCTACTGCTAGGATAGCGGTGTCGTCGGCGAACGTAGCGAGAGTAGTGCCATCTTCTCTTGGTATATCGCGAGTATATAACAAATAGAGAAGGGGCCCAAGGACACTTCCTTGCGGCACGCCGGCCGAAATTTCCTTAAGCTCAGAGCATTCGTTTCCATGTCTAACACGGAAGAGTCTATTCCCGAGACATGATTCTAAAATATCATATAGGCGTACGGGAAGAACTTGTCGTAATTTAAATTTTAAGCCGTCATGCCACACCTTGTCAAAGGCTTGTGAGACGTCAAGGAATACGCTTGAGCATATCTTTTTTTCTTCAAATGCTTTCTCAATTACGTCAGTAATTCTATGCACTTGGTCAATCGTGGAATGCTTGGTTCTGAACCCAAACTGGTGGTCAGGAATAAGATTATTATATTCTATAACCGGTTGTAGGCGCGTTAGTAAAATTCTCTCGAAAACTTTGGATATAACTGGAAGAAGGGAAATTGGTCTATACGACTTTACTTCATTTGGCGGTTTTCCTGGTTTTAAAACCATTATGACCTCCGCAACTTTCCATTGGCTCGGCACGTGTTTTAGTCTGAGCGCGGCATTTATAATATGAAGAAGCTTAATTAATGCTTTTCTTGGTAGAACTTTGAGAACTTCTCCCGTGATCAAATCATAACCAGGAGCTTTCTTAGGTTTTAGGGATTCAATTTCACGTTTTAGTTCCCTTAGCGTTGCACTTGTGAGTACTAAATCGTCGGATAGTAATTCCGCCGCAATAACACTGTCGTGAACCGCCCGACCATCGTACGGTTTAAAGGTTTCTTCTAAATGGGCGGCAAAAACGTCCGCTTTTTCCTTATCTTCCCTTGCCCAATCATTTTGATTTGTTTTAATTGGCGGCGCGGGGATTTTGGGCCTTTTGGTGCCTTTTACAGCTTTCCAAAGTGAATAGTTGGAATCTTTTTTCGCCGTTAAACTTTCAAGGTAAGAACCTATCGCACGATTTTTAAAGTCCTTAATAGCTGTCTTCAACAAATTGCACAAATAATTCAAATGTGTTTTATGTTGCGGGGCGCGACTCTGTTGCCATTTTTTACGCGCCTTCCTTTTTTCGTTGACCAATTCTTTTATTTCGGGAGGATATCGTAGACCGTATTTGGCCGGCGTTTTCCTTGGATTAGGCGTGTTATTCCAGGAAGCGATCTGTACTATCTCAACGAAGCGATCTACTTCAACCTCAAGTTGATAGGGTGTCGTAAGTGGAACGCTAAGTTCAACATTCTCTTCAATTTCGTTCCTAAAGCCTTCCCAGTTAGTCGTTCTACCAGTTAATCTCGCTGGCTGAAGGTTATTTACTACTTTTACGCTCAATGTTAAAATAACCGGTGAATGATCAGATGACAGATCAAAGCTCTCTTCAACTTTAATATGGTTGGTAGATATTCCTTTTACGACGAAAAAATCGATCAGGTCAGGTATTTTTGAAGTATCAGTTGGCCAGTACGTCGGTTTGCCCGTCGAGTGGAAATCGCAACTGTACTCCATACCTGCCCCATAGAGCATTCTTCCTTTTCGCGAGATGTATCTAGAACCCCAGAACGTGTGTTTCGCATTAAAATCGCCGCCAATAATGAAGTTTCGTTTGAGCGATTTAAGCAAGTTAGTATAATCAGTTTTTACAAGCGCGGAACGCGGTGGACAGTAGATAGATGAAATTCTAAGAGTACGTTGACTATTTTTCACTCGAATCGTGCACAGTTGCATATTTAAAATAAAAAAAAAACCTAGAAGAAGACTGGAAAATCGTGCGAAAGTAGCTTCTAAGTGAGCTTCCACACCGGATGGAACGAAGCGCCTGACAGCTCGCCACAGTTTTGTCTGTTGAATGATCCAAAAATGAGGAGTAAATCTTGCTCGAAAATGTTTAAAATAAGCCTTTTAACGTTGAAAAAGCTTGTAAAATATGACCGAAAACAATCCACGAACATCCCGAAAAAAAAAACATAAAATCACGCATAAGTCCTTCGAAAAGGCACGGAACATTTCATGCAGAAAAGCTCCTGAAAAGACTCAGTTGTAAACACACAAAAGATCACTTGAAAGAGTCTCCAAAGACTTCTTACAATTAAGTTAAGAAACCTCCCAAAAAATCAAGCAAAATACCCATCTCAATACGTCTCTATGAAACTGTAAAATATTGTGAACTTGGCAGCCTTGTCTATTACAACTTTTCTAATGAGTATGAAGAAGAGAAACGATTGAGAATGAGATGGAAATGGGGCATTCAGTTGGGTATTGTCGATGCGAAAGGTGACAAAGGTGTTAAGTAAATAAATATGAAATACAGTAAAACCCGGTTAAGTGCCTCGCCTTAAATGCCCCGTTTAAATTGTAGTACATTAAGATTATTTATTTTTCTAGTTTTTATTTTTAAAGCATTAAGCATAGGAAAGCGTTAAAGGAAAAAAAGCTTTTGAATTTTTTCATCTGTTTTGAAAAATTTGTACTTAAGATTTTTTTTCAGGTAAATTTCAATAAAAGTATACAAAATAAAAGGCAATTAAGCGGGATAGGTAGTTGAGCGAAGGGATGGTAAGATGAGTTTTATTTTAAAAAATCCTCAGAATTTTGGTACCCAAAAAAAAGGTACTTGAGCGGGTTAGACACTTAAGAGAGAGGCACTTATCCGGGTTTTACTGTATTATTAATAAAAATCAAAAAGTCTTTTATTAACAAAACTACGTTAAAGACGCGGAAAAAATACCTACGCCAATAGGATCGTAGAATCCTGAGTAAACTGAGTACATTTTCGACAATTTTTGGCACCGGTCAAAGCCCATCAAAATACTGTAACCACCTATCGCCCAATTGCTGAACCCTACCGCATTCCTAAGCCCGTTGACGGTGACAAATTGAAACCACAATTAATTGCTCAACTCAATAGGTATATCGACTTGATTCCCACATCGTAATCACTTGTCCAAATGGAATGTGCTTCGCATACATTATCAGATCTCCGTCCAAGATTGACGCACATCAAATAGAGCGAACTATAGCATCTCCGACAGAGTGTATGCTTTCAAAATACCGCTCAGCACAAAAGCAAACTGTTAACAGCAAACAATTTACGACTTTCCAACACCTGTTGCATCACACATCACTCGTAGATGGCGCTCTCTCCGAAGACAGCCAATTAGCATGCATCGCGCCAGCCCCAATAATGTCAGGCTGTGTCAGCATGCGTTAACGTGCGATCAAGAAGCTCTGAAATTTAAAACGCAATTATTGTCAGTGCAGCTCATTTCCTAGGCACAGCACGTCACCTGGCCCGGTCATATGCACATTTTCTAATTAACTCTGCAGCCCATCGCATTGTGCAATAATTATTTATATTTGCAATTCACCGTCGAGTATGGTGGTCTAAAATGAAACCCATTGCACACAATTAAAACTGAATTAAAGCGGCCACGCCCACTGTGGCACGGTAAGGATTTAATCACATCCTCGTCACAACGTTTATTGACCCAGTTACCAAATGAACAGAAAATGAACCATGCGTCGCATTAAAAAAAAAAACCCTATCTATGACCGCATAACTGATTTTAATTGAATAATTGTTCGGATATCGGACTGGGCACTGGATCCCAGAACCTGCCTAGAACACTGTGGTGTGAGCGGGAGAGTGTGTGTGCAAATCGTTAATAACAATAACGACGAGGAAGTAATAAGCGGTCGTCGCTGACGGGCGACCGACGGGGGTATGTTATACTCCATACAGTAATACTGATGATCACGAACAGCGTTGGTCTGTCGTGCTTATTAATTGCTATAAAATTGCATAAATAGCCCCCGCCGCCATGCCTCCTCGTATGCACTAGCAGCAGAAACAACCTCAGTTTATAATGACTTCATTTAATCGCATAATGGGTATAGTGACCCGTAGCATCGGTTGTGGATATAATACACACACCTACACGGTTGGAGAGAGCAGTTTATTCTATGGTAATTGACGGATTGTGTGTGCGTGTTGAACTAATGTGAATTAAATTTCAAATTACCGAATCCATTTATCATGTAATTATGAAACGAAATGATACACAAACATAATTGATTGCTTTCGCAGAAATCATTTCATTCAAATGGCCTGACAAGTTTGGTCGGCGTGAAAAAAAAAAAAAATCATATTCTGAGCTCAGTGCGGGTGCTGGCTGCTGGGTGCGCGTCAGCCAAATAATGCAGATGCAAATTGGTCATTACAAAATCGGTAATTTACATAAATTAGGGCTTTGATTAATATGGGTGTTTGTGCGTTTGGATTTGGATTTTAGCAAAGCCCTTCGGGGCAGGGTTACCGCTTGCAATTTTAGCTGAAGTCTATAGGCAATGACGGTGAATATACCGATGGAGTATGTCCTTCTTGCAGGCAGAATAGAGGTAAGCAAACGCGTCTATTGACGACTGCGTAATGGGTGAGTAGGATCACGTTTAAGACGGCCAAGGGACAAAAGTCCACGGGACATAAGTCCATAACCAAAAAGTGAACTTATGTCCCACCGAAGCGGGATATAAGTCCATAATTGAGTTTTTAAAAATGGGAAATAAGTCCACAATTTTCTTGGTACCGTAAATGCTTTCAAAATAAAGAGACTTTGCAAAAGCTTCATAAGGCCAAATTTGGAAAGTGACATAAAGCCAAATTGCAAATCCTCAAACTCGCACTCACCCCGTAATGCAACAGTAAACCCAAGAGGAAGGGTTGCAGGGGGGACTTATGTCCCGCTTCGGTGGGACATAAGTCCATAATCAAAAAGTTGACTTATGTCAACTGTCACTGAAGTCCCGTGGACTTATGTCCCTGCGCCGTTTAAAACAGCTTGAAAAAGAGCCCAAAATCTGGGGAAAAACGTACTAAAAATCGGTTCTAACAAAGGTACCTACATAAAAGTGGTATTAATAAAGACAGACGCGCGATAAGTCAAATGCGATTTGGAACGTCAACAAAAATTCTAAGAAAAGGCGACAAAAACGCCTGCTGACAGGGTTCACAGTTTAATCAGATCACGCACCAATAAACTACTCCGCGTTTAGATACTAAGTGTGAAAAAAAAACTCTAAATGATCACTCACTAACAACTTTCCAAGTTATCTGTGAATGCTCCGAGAACATGTGTCCAAAAGGCAAAAGCTACTACAATACAAGGCGTTTTTAATGTCACCCACATAATCATTGATATTCATAATTGACAACACTTCTTCGAGGTCCAACTGTTGCTGTAGCTATGTTAATCAGTGATCTACATACATAGATCATGTGGGTAAAATAAAAAACCTCTTCAGTTGGAAAGTTTCGTAAAATCTTATCTGAGTCTTCTCTAAAATAAGACGCAGAAAAATCACTCAACGACAGCACTCACAAATGAACCACTGACAGCTGGCAGAGCTCTACTTGATAGCTCTAAAAAAATCACAGATCGTGCTAAAAAAAAGGTTACCATGTAGAAAGGTTAATTCGCCGGTTCTCAGTTTTTTAAGAAATGGTGCCTAAACGCCGATAGGGGGCGCTACTAGGAACAAACGTTTGACAGTTCTTCCAGAAGGTAAAACGAAAGCAATAGAACGTTCGAGCCTACATAGATGAATATTGAAATACGATGGAAAATGCTGAAGATTTGGAAATAACTCTTCTTAATGAGGCGGTTCTAGAGCCTCTTGTAAGCTTGGTTCATTTCCAACTGTCTCTTGTTTCACACTCCAAGTTACTTGAGCTCCAATTTCACTTCCGCGCGCCACTTTAGGCCTGATAGGTATAGGAATCAAAGAATCTTAATCAATCAAAGACATTGCGTCGTTCTAATAATAAATTTAAGTCTTGACTTTAAATTTTCGAAAGCTCAGAATTGCGATATTCGAATACAAAATACACATTTTAAGTCGAACTAAAAATGTTTACTGGTAAGGCCCATTATATATCTACATTTGCAATCTCATTTCACACGCCAAATGAGCAGTTTTTTCACTAATGTTACGTTTCCACCGGATATAAATCCCGAGATTAAGTACAAGAGTTTTAAAATTAATCCTGAAGTGTTTCCACCAAATAAAAGAAGATTAACTTGACGTATTTGCCCTGGATCTCTCCATTCGAGAGAGGATGACGTTTCACGAGAGAGAAAGAGATACAGTCTTCCATTTTTGACGTCTTAGTTGTCATTTCTGTCAAATGCAGTTCTGTTTGCTTTGTATTTTCGACATCTTGAGCTGTGGAAAGTGTGTTCACAAGCCGGACTGTAAGCCTGGTTGATAATAGAGATTTATTTCTAATCTCCTTTTTATAAGATTAACTTTTGTATGAGAAATCCCGAGATTTATGCGGGATTTACGGACATTTTTTCTAAATATTGCAGTTAATCTCCGATGCAAACGTAGCATAGGTCGAGGTCGTGTAGACCTCCCATAGTTTGTCATTGAATCGTACCTTTCGAAACCCATCATTTCAAATATAACCAAACATTTTGTACGAAGAATTTCTCCTTCGAAACGGACAGAGACACTCTTTCATCCGGTTTTGAAAGACCTTTTAAAACTGATCCGCAGAGCAGGACTGGGACTAAGGTCTTATACAGAATCTTCCATACTTGTTCGAGGCAGCCCTACTAAAAGTCACTTTCTCAACCCAAAGAAACAGCGATTGACGAAAAGTATTCTCCATTTGACTTCAGATAAGACGTCGTTTTTAGTTCTAATAAAAAGGTAGCTATCTCCTTTTTGAGCCTCAAGATCGGTGGCCTAAACATTTTTAAAGATTATCAAAATATCCAAAAGGGAGATTTAAGATTTTGTTCTTTATTGAACGAAAAAATATTAAAATTTTTTTTTATAAAAACATTTGATTTGATTTTTTTTTTATCTATATAAATAAAACAAAGTTGCATCCGTAAGAACGCCCATCACTCGAGAACGGATCGTCAAATTTGAGCTATCTTTTCTTTGTAGTGTCTGTCTCCGCTTGAGGAAGGTTTATACGTCGAGAAAATTGGAAAATTTTAAAAGGAAATTGAAAAATTCATAAAAATTAATTGTCCATACATTTTTGACTGGGATTTTTTTTACACTTTAATCGCAAATATAGTGAGATCGTGTTTATCAAAAATTCTACATGAATTTATGTGATGTGAAACATCTATAGGCGCAGGCGCGACTTGGGAACAAAATCGACTCGATCGAGACGGAAATTCCGTGGCGACAGCGGAAATTGGCCTGTCGCGATAGGTGACGCTGTTGTTTTCTTACTGAAAGGCCACATGCATTCAACAAGTCCATCTACATTTAGTCGGTGACTTTTCAGACGGGTTTCTTCGTGCTGGGATATAATATTCTACCTAGGCGCATGATCGGGATTCGATTCAGTTCATCAGCCGAAAGGTATGAAATCATCAGCTTAGTCAAGATTTAAGAAGGTAACATGTTTTACAGCCAATGTTCGGGTTCGCTTTCTCACTTACGAACACTAGAAATATTTGAAAAAATATAAAGTTCAATGTCTGGTATAAAATTGGGTAAAATATGACACTTAACTAGCTCCACTCAATCCTAAAACCTTTTAAGAAACGTTTTTAAAAAAAAAAACAACCAATTAGAAGCACTTCACCCACCATCCATGCTATGCATAGGTATATCAACGGTCATGTAGACGGAACGTCTCAATTTGTGTCGAAATAAGTTCTTACCGACTTTTGACTATTTTCCCAGATAAGTTTTAATTTATTTCAAAAGCTTAAAATCAAAACCAGATGCAATAACGTCAAAACCAAAGTCAGTTACAAAAACAGATTTTTGAACAGAACATTTCTTGCCGCACTCACTGTAAATCCCCATTTTATGCCCATAAAAAAAGAACAACAACAAACTGCACAAAAACAACACTCAAACTCGATAAGAAAATCCGTTAGCTCAGCTAAAAAAAAAAATACGACGTTAAATGTAACAAAAACCGATCATCCCCCAACCCCGGAGCTCAAATCTTGTCCTCCACTTACCCACACACAATGGAATACCAGGAGGCGACTACGGCTACTACTAAGCGAAATTGTTCAGCACACTCTTTACCTACCCGCAGTACCTTCGTTCCCTGGAAATTCCTTGCTCGTGTCCTTATTGTTTGCCGACTTCAAACTTTTCAAACGACTAACAAAGTAGGCGGACAGTGCGGATTCTAAAATCCCAAAAAAACACACCAACTAAAGAACAGAAATTAAGCCAACATCTCCGACTACGACTAGATATGGCCAACTGTATTCCGAAAGGCAACTTTATACTTCACCCAAGCATGGCGTCGAGAAAAGGATTGAGCGCCAGTAGCGCAATAGTGTGAGACAGTGATTACCAAAAGTTCCCCACACTAAATACATGAATAACTTGTCAGAGTTGAGAATGGGGGCTCCATTCCGTAGTTTCAGTAGATTCCCTCATTGAATGGCAGCGGCCCTTGTCTTTTAGGTATCCCATTATTATGTATGAAGAAACTTTCATAATTTCGGCATCACTATACGAATATCGTGCTTTGACAGTAATGTGCACGCTTCGTAGTTATTTTGTGTCCTTTTCAATGGTGGTAGTTTGATGTTGGTGACGATGCGTAAAGTATGAAGCTAATGGGTGTGCCTTTTGTGAGGTGGTCTATCTGGGTGGTTCGACTATTGTCGAAAATGTTCTCTGTGTGTGAGAATAACGCTCCAAGGGACTCGGCATTGACTGTCAAACAGCTATTGTTTGAGATGTACCTAATTTGTGGATGAGGCTTCTTGTAGTCCGTTCGTATTATACGGATCGGGTTTGTCTCGAAGGACTCGCATGAAAGCCGGAGAAAGAGGTAGTTTTTGCTTTTAGAATATGCATATCTGTATCTATGAAGCATGAGGAGAGGTAGGGAGGGGAGGATTGTTAAGCGATTTTTGTTTTAAACAGGCGGGCAACTATCACGGACTTGAAAGCTGGGCAGGGGTTTTAAATTATTTTTTGTTAAGCTAACCAGACCGTGTGCTAATGGATTCAAAAGCTTCTCTGTGTGAATTTTCCTTTTTGGCAAATGAATTTGTGGTATTTATATGTTTTTTCTTTCGTCCTTGTAATGAAAGTTTGGTGACATATTTCTACCGGTATTCCAGTGGTCTCCGGAGCGGTTTGGTACATCAGCAGTTTGAAAGTCCAAGAATTTTCCGATTTCAGATTGGAACCGCTCAAAATGATGCAACAAGAACCCCATTGAAAATACCTATGTAGAACTTCTCAAGAAAAACGTCAAACAACGAAGGAAACCCTCAAGGTAGGCAACACTTTTAGGTACATTATATATCAAAAAGTTTTTTAAAAATCAAGTTGCGCGAAATCACATGAAAAGAGTGAGCTTTCCAACCATGCTTATAGCCATTAAGCATGGCAACACCACACAATGCATTGTAACGCAGAGAAACGCAATATAGAACGCAGTTGCCGTCCAAGTAATGCTCATCGTCCTTCAAAAATGTTGCATGTGGATCAAAATTGAACAGCGAATGATTTCTACGCATGCAACCGCATCTTTGGCAGGAGTTAATCATCCTCTGGATGTACATGGCGATCGTGCGACCAATACTCACATGGCAGCGTGGTCTGGTGGCAAGCCGCCAGAAAAGCGATCAATCTTAAGTTAAAGACAAAAATACAAAGAAGAGCTTCTAAAGGGACAACCGGCGCTATGAGAACCACACCTACAGCTGGAATAGTGGCGATTCTCAATTTGACACCTCTAGACCTATACGTGGAAGAATCCGCTGCCAAAAGTGCTTTAGGGATCAGCCAAATTAACACTTGGAACCTTGCAACTTTGGGCTTGCACAGATCTTATATGAACACGTAGGGAACGTTGACACTTCTGACTATATGTCTCCCTATATAGACTTTGACCTGCTCCTTTCCGAGAAGGGAAGAATGGAACACAAATGAACCCACAAAAAGAAAGTCAACATCTATCTACAAAGATGGCTCAAAGATGTACTGTGGAACCGGTGCCGGCATATTCTCTGAGGAATTAAATATAAATTGCTCCATCAGACTAACTGATAGTAGTAGGATCTTCCAGGCGGAGGTTTTGGCTCTCACTGAAGCGGCCCGTAAGGCGTCAATGTTGGCAATACCTCGTATAGCGATATTACCATCTTCATTGACAGTCAGGCGGCTATTAAAGCAGTTTTTGCTAATGAAATAAAATCCAAACTAGTTCACCGCAGCCGCGAAGAGCCAAAGGTTCTCTGATCGCAACAAACCACCAATCTCTGTTGGGTCCCTGGACACAGAGATAAAACCGGCAATGAGATGGCGGATGAACTAGCGAGAAAGGGGTCCTTGACAGAGCACTTCAATCGATCAAGCCACCACTCTGCAATCTCAGAGAGCGAGTGGAGAACAAAATTCGAATGAAAACCAACAGAAGGTGGAAAGAACTCACTGCCTGTGAAATATCACGGAAGCCTTGCCCAGAATATAACAGAAGCCGGACCAACAAACTACTATAGGTCATCGCTATCTAAGCTAGTAGGGGCTCTAACTGGTCATAACTTCCCTAGAAACCACGCAATGAAACAAAATCTCAAAGATGACGACATATGTAGGGGCTAGGGAGACGAGGAGATCCACCTAGGATAGACCTTACTTCCTTTGTCATTGCCCGAGTCTCTGTCACTTGAGGAACAGACCACTTGGAAGCTATTACTTTCATGACGTACTTGAACTTTCTGATGTCTCACTGTCTGGTCTTTATAGGTTTCTGAGGACATCGGGATGGCTAGACAGCGTCAGGTAACCACAAGAGGAGAAGGGATGGAGACCACCGATGTAGCACCAACGGCTAACTCCAAAAAGGGCATCAAAATGAGTCCACAAGGACCTAAGTGAGGTATTGCAGGGCTCACGATGCTCTACCTACTCGTTTACCTAACCTAACTTAGCGAGCTGCCAAAATCTATGCGAATTGTTGTAAAAACTCAAATCCAAGCTATATGTAGTAACGCAACAGAACACAACTCAACGCAATGCAAAACTCTTACTTAACATTTTATACGTTTTTAAAAAGAAGACCCAAAGACAGCACAGCATCTACGTAAAAAGCAACTTGCCGATCTCGAGCGTTGTTAAAGAGATGAATTTATCACCCCGTGACAGCAAAACAAGACCTTGGCCGAACTTTCTACTGACCTACACCATACATTCAACGGTCCGTCATTATCCGCCCAATTGCAGTCTAAACCTAGAGCTGAGGGTGACCCACAAGAGGGAAATGCTTAACTTAATTAAAACATCAAAGCAACCCACCCCTTCAACCCTATAATCGGCCTTCTCAAGTTTCCAGCAAATCACCAATTTATAGACCTATATAGTACAAAGTATACGACGGACAAAAAGCCTCTTTTCGCCTAACAGCCAAAAGCCTTCTCAATTGCCGAGCGGAATTTCGCTCATCATTAAGACGCGTCCAATGAGCCATTTTAAAAGGGTATATACCAACGCATTATCCTAATAACCAGCTACTTGCCATCACCATCCTTCGCAGTTACGAATGAAACATCACTATCACTTTCGCTACATCAGGACCATTATAGCCGAGCCTGTTAGGTGTTAATGTCATTAATAGCTAAACCGGTGAACATCGTTATAAACGCGTTATGCAAAACAAACCTTGCCTTGGTCCCTGTCCCTGCTGAGCCACTTGATAATTTGCCAAAAATTATTTCAAAACGGCTCACGCTTAATAGATAAAACAGTCCAAGCTACCTAATACCTTTTAAAATTCAGCTCGCTGACGTCTTTATAATTTTTCCAACACCACGAAAAGGGTGAGGCTGTCATATCTGCAAGGAAACGAAGGATACATCGTGTATTTTTCGCAAGATGAATATTTTAAAGGGGATAACTGCGTAAAGGGCTATTTAATTGGGGATGACATAAGCGTCAGCCTGTCATACATAATAATGTATTATGGTAATTGTAAACAGGAAAAAAAAAAAAAAAAAAACAACTTGGAAGGATATTCGCTACATCGTCCCATCTGTTGACCACACAAGGGGAAACAACTTTACACAAGTCCAGTCTGACCTTGTCGATAAGACAACAACCCATGTCCTTGTCACATGTTATATTTTGTTTTCGAAAGAAAACTTTGGAATTCCCAAAGAACTGTCACAAACAACCCAGTAACAAATTGGTGTACATGTGTTTCACTTTCAATGGGTAGGTATCGGAAGGCGGCTGGGGAAGTGATGTATTCACTGTTTTGGACAAGATAAGGACATGTGGGAGTATTATCTGTCATAATTATGAGCGACTATGAGTGGATCTTGCAAGTGCTGGACTTGTAAGGACTGCTGTCGGAAGAGTCTTCAAAACAAACTCTAAGGAAATACAGATCTTTGTTGAGTTTTTACTTTTTTTACGAATGCCCTGATTGGAACTGTACCGTTGTTTGACGGAATAATAATAAAAAAAACATTCCTGACGAAACGGTCTTCAATAAGACCATCAACTGGCCTCTGACAGCTCCCTTCTCTGCCTGAGAGCTGTTTATGAGTTTAAACTCCAGCCCCATAGCACCCTACAGTTTTATGTCCAATTCAAAAAAAGGTGACATAACAGGTTCATTTGGACCCTAGGCCTACCTTCTCAAAACCATTCATTTTGTGCGAGTTTTTTTTTTATTTTTGGTACGAATGAAAGGGATCTACAATTTTATGCCGAGTCCAAACGGCTCATCGAGAAGCTCTTTCAAGACAGTTATACTCTCGGATGTTTGTCAGACGTTCGCGAGAGGTGGCGCAGTGCGAAAAAAAAAACTTAAGACGACATTTGGGGATCGAAACTGGGTCGCTTCGTTTAGTAGTCCAACACACTAACCACAAAGTCACTGCGCCTTCTTAGAGTGCTAAATTAAGAAGCCTCTTCGGGGCAGATACTCTCGGATGGTTTTTCCCTATTTTAGATTTAACTCGTGTATTTCTGAGGGTTAGACTTTCAACCCCCGAGCTAAGTAGGCAACCCGCCCACAACCACTCTCTCAAAATTTCTAACTTTCAATAAAACCTCCAGTTTATTCGTCCTTGGATTTCATTACCATCCCTCCCATCATGTCCTAGTGCGGTGTAACAAAAAGTCAGCTAAAACTCACTCTGACAACGTCAACGACTTTGGCGCAATGTTGCAACAATTAATTATGACGAATAAAACTTTGCAGACGACATAAACGATGACGAATAAGCAGCCCAACCCTAACCTCAACCACCAGCATGGGACAAAACTGTAATTACGCTATTGTTGTGCTACGGGGACTTGCAAAACGTAAATAATGCCAACAGTGCAAATGCAAAGGGTATACATGGGAATGAGTGCATTCAGCGCGCTCTTCTGTTAACAGGTGATAGATGGTCTGTGAACCTTATATTTGTTTTATCATTAGTTAATTACTTTTCAGGGAGCAACATAGAAAGTGATTTTAAGTGTCAAACTTTGGCGGCGATGTGAAATTGCGTGATGCATTGACAAATATTTTGATACAATCCTGTGCCACACACACGCACATACGACACACAATGGTTTCGGTTTGCACAATGCTCTCTCACATGTGAATGACTTCAAATTACATCATCTCGTCATCGTCGTCGTCGTCGTCGTCGTCATTGCATTCCAAAGGACAATTCCCATCATCAACAGCACTTCTGAAACTATATGTACGAGTATGCGCCACCTCAATGCAATTTCACAGTTCCTTAGTCCTTAGTGCCACTGCCGAAGCGAATGCGGATCGTAGATAAAAACATCAGCGATGAATGCGGATGCATTTGCAATTTCTGTCGTCGTCCTTTTCATCTACTGTATATGATCCACGGTGCTCTCCCTCCCATTTTTTTTTTAGTGGGATTCTTGTGTACTTATGCGCACCTAAGGAACCATAACGGTGTGTGGAATCCCATCACCGCTGCCGCTTCTCACCCGCTTAAGTACACATTAAATTGTACAAATGTGTGTGGCTGTGTGTGTGGAGAAGCACTTAGTGCCAAGGAGCACATTGAACTTGTACTATGCCACTACGCCGCCATTATCCCCATGCTGTTTTTTTTTATCTTCTTTTTCTTGTGATGATAGATAGAAGGCTACCCCAATATATACGCAGCTTACAAGGATTCGGATTCAAGAAAGGATTCACTCAGGCGGAGTGTTTAAATTTACTTCTTATAAATAATTGAAAACTATGATTTTATTCCATTCGACAGAAGATGAGCACACAGCAGCAACTTGACGATGACAGCACGAGGAAAATGAAGACAATATCCCTTTGTTGGCACAGTGCATTATCCTTGCAATACCGCGAGACAACTCAATAGAATTTCGCCTTTGATTGCACAAATGGGTGCATATAGCGCCGGGCTACACCAGCTCGTAATGGCAAAAGCGAATCAGTGATGATGATAATAATAATGGGCATCCAACTGTGCTGTAGGTGGGTTGTATTACGCGCAGAAAAAGCAAAGCAAATCCCTGCACATTGTCTGCTGTCATTACAACAGCACAGAACTTGTCCTCGGCACTATGCCATCAGAATCAATATTACACACTACACCCAGTGCGGAGTCACTGTGTATTGACAGATTTACGAGTTGGTTGGCTGCTGCTGTACTGTTCCTGTTACCCCCAGCTTTAAGGATAATTTATTATCCTTGAAATTAAAATCGACGAACGCGAGATGGAAGAAAATGTAACCTCCTTTTACAATGACGTCATTCGCTGGATTATTTAAGTCGCAGCTTTAACTGACGCTGGATGGTGTATTTGCAGTGTTTTGACGGATGGGGATGTGGCTTATACTAAAGGCTCGGAAAAGGGAGATTTTCTTGTAAAGTTGGATGTAAAAAACAAAGGAAATCACACAAACGCACTGAAGGAGGAAGAGATGGACAACTCAGACCAGAGACAATACTGAGACCCCCAACTTCGACCGATTAACAGTTATTTGCCTACAAGCTAAATTTTACGCTCCCAAAGAGTTTAGGTGCGCTAGTATTGTTGCATAGAAATTCGTATTGACAAATGTCAAAAATCCTCTCAACCAACACATTCGCACCTAATCTTTTCACATTTCACTGTGGGCAAAGCAAAACGGATAGTAATTGGCATACACGGATAGGACAACAAAATGGCGGATTCCTGGCAAAAAATTGAGGGGGCCAGCGGCAAGAGGATTGTGAGTTGAGGGTCTCAGTATGATTTGTTTATGACTCAGACTGTGAACACTGAACTGTCTGAGCGACTAGTGAACAAAAGATTTAATTTCCTGATGATCAGAAATATTGTGCAGCTTAAGGAAAGGGGCAGCAGACAGTAGGTGAGGCATGAATGGATACAGGTAAATGAAGTATAGTCCAAATTGCAGTTAGGTATTTAGAAAGTGTTTTTAAGTATGGAGAGTCTTTTGGAAAATCCTTGAATGGCCCTGGGAAATTTGGTTAAATTTTATTGGCTCTATAGCGTGTTGCGGACGCGGAATTGAAGGAGGAAAATAATATGTCCGACTGTGGTACAGAAACCTTCATCCCACATAATCTTAAGTATATCAGCTTGACACCAGAAGATAAAGAGGACCGTTTGAACGGAGTAACAATTTCGTTCGCGAAGGAAATGCGTTCGTAAATGTTCGAAGCTTGATTGATGAGTGCAACCCTCAATTTTAGAAGTATGGAAACTCATGTTAGAAGCCAATTAAATTTCTGAGAAAAAGTGCAGCGTAACCCTCAGGTTTTAGCAATTTTAGAAGTTAAATCAAGTTAGAAGTCCCTTCTTATATGCAAAGAAGAATCAAGTGCAGAGTATTGTCAGACGTGAGGAGCGTTTCCACATTAAGGCACTCTTTCCGAAGGCTGAAGACGCAGGTTGCGCGACAGCAGATCCGTTTACAGTATACCACGAATGGCAGACTTCAGACGTCCAAAATACACCTACTGACATACGGCGAGGACCAACAATTAGCAAATCGAAGGATTTTGCAAAAACAGTGCTACAGCTTCAAAAACTGACAATGGTTCTTTAAGATCTTCGAATCCAATCCCGAGGGACGGCACAGTAGAGGAAGACCGCGACTCAGGTGACGCACGCAAGTGGAAGGGGACCTTAAATAACTAAGCGTGCAAAACTGGAGACAGCTGGCCCAAGATCGTAATGGCTGGGGACGCTTTCTGGTGGAGGCCCAGGCCCAACCCGGACTGTAGCGCCACCTTAAGTAAGTAAGTAAGGTTCGTCAAGCTCTGTGCCCAATATAGACGAATTATACCTCTGCTCAAATATGATCTTCGTGACCTGCGTCGTAATTTTACAAAAAGATGCATTGACGGCGACAGAGCTGTCAGTGTCAAAATACCAGGCACCTTCAAAACCAACCAGCAGATGGTCCATCCTACACCATAATGGGTGTAGGTATTCTTCTTGTGCATCCGACTGTGGTGTACTCTCTGCGAATGCAATGTGCAACCAGCGATGCCAACTACGGCTTTTTCGTGCCTTCTAGGAATTAGTTCATATTTTTATATTTTATATTTTTTCCAAAAAGACTTTTTTTTTGTAATTTAGAATTGTTTATTTTTTTTTAATTCAACAAACACACATGCTGTCTTTTTATTTTTTAAAACATGCTTAAAAAATCGTGGCAAAAAAAGAGTTTTATATGTACCCTCTGTCTTAAAGAATAGGTTCATGCGCGTACGCGGTTTAAATCGAAAGCAATCGATAAAAATCGATCGCAAAAGCACAAAGTGTTGCCGCGGTGGCTTAGTGGTTAGTGTGTTGGACTACTAAGCGAGGGGTCCCAGGTTCAAATCCCGCAAAAACACAAATTCTAACTTAGGGTTTCTTCCACTGCGCCACCTGAAAGAGCTTCTCAATTAGCCGTTTGGAGTCGGCATAAAATTGTAGATCCCTTCCATTCGTTCCGAAAATGAAAAACTCACACAAAACGAATGGTTGTGAGAAGCTTGGCCAAGGGTCTCTCCAGACCTATTGCGCCAACTATTTATTATTTATTAATCGGGCAAAGTCTATACCAACACGTACTCATCAAAAATGACAGGAAAAGAGAAAATTAGCAAAATAACGAGTAACGAGCAGCTCCTCTCTTTTCTCGAAACAGCTCAGAGAATTTCAACAGGCAACTACTGATAAATATGTCAAATGCATAAAATTGATAAGAAGCAAATTAAAAATCGGTCTTAAAAATCAACTCCACCAAAAAATAAAATCTCTGAAAATGAAGAAAGTTCGGTGGTGGTCGAATGTTCTCCTAGACCGTAAATGTAAGTCATAAATTTATTTCTGATGTGGTTTAGATGTCAAAAATATAAGTGGCTCAAAGTAGATCGTATATAGTCTTTCCACGTACTTTTGAGTGTATTTTACTCTCTCTGAGAAATTTCTGCTGATGAGATTTTTTTATTTTGACAGCTTTTTAGTAATTGGCTCGGACCTAAATGTGTTTCCACCTTCAAACTCTGCCCATTTTCCGAATACTTTCAACACTTGTCACTCTGATTATACGTTAAATAAAATAAATAAGTAAATAAAACTTTATTTGTCATACTTTAAAAATAATTCCAGCTTCCACTTCCAGTAAGTGGAAGGAAATTGGAAGCAAATTTGAAAGCTATTTGTTTTTTGTTCGTTACTTTGCTTCAAGGAAGTATTTGTTGTTAAATAAAGAAAGTAAGTGAATTATAAACTCAATTTATTATTTTGTCTTGCAATTAATAACTTTATTCAACAGATTATCACTCTAACATGGATGATTTAAGTTTTTTTTTTTGTAAATTGTTTGTTTATTTTCTTATATAATGTTTACTTTTTGATTTATTGTTTCACTTCACCTGAAAAACTTATTTTATGCATTATTTTATTGAAAAATTAATCTTTTCTTCAAGTTAGGCATTTTTTACGTCAAAAGTGGTTGGCAACGCTGTGTGCAACCATTGTATATAGAGTCTCTATATACAATGGTGCAACTCATCAATCGTATCCGAATCCGCCCCAGCAGAGTAAAACAGGACGGCGACGTTTAAACGGTCGCACAGCAGAAAATAATAAAAACTGACCAACGTTCGGAGTCGTGAATTTGCGATATCGCAAACGACCATTAAAATTGGACACGGCTTTTGAAAGTTCACTGCGCGCAGGGGTTGATGCGGTGATGGTTCCAATCGAACAGACATATTATCTCAGGGGTTGAAAGTTGAAACAGTCAGAATTCGCACAAAACTCGCTTCAAATCTTTATTGAGATTTCTTTGACTGGAACCATTTTCTAGCTGGCTCCTGTTTCTACTACTGTGTCCTGTTTCTAGTGTGTCCTGCTGCTTGTGAAATGATGAAAATGTGCCCGGCCGGCATAGGGGGTGGTGGTGTGCATTCGTGCATTATACGACGCAGATTGTTTGGTTTTTCTTTTTGCTGGCGTGCAATGTTCATTGAGTCAATTGTTTTGTTTTTGCTTTTTCTTTGCCAGGAGAAGCGCGCACCTTACACGAGGACGGCACAGAGAAACCCATTTATTATCCTTGAAGTAGAATTTTAGTTTTTGTCCGAGGGTGAATTTAGTGCGGCCAAGAGAGGGTGAACGATTTTGGCAGTAGGTTTAGGTATATAGTGCACCCACCACCAGTAGCGCCATTGTGTTGAATAGCTGCTGGTGCAGAAGGGTGAATGTCTGTTGTGTTTGATTATCGACTCGTGATTGTTTGTTGCAATACTCAAAATAATTACAAATGGGAAGGAGCACACTTTGAAAAGGAAGTTCCGTTACTGCGTACTCCCTTGCAAAGGGGGCGAGTATAAGGAAATTACGTGTTTTTATTTTTATTTTCTGTTGGATGTTTTTCGCTTTGGTCTGTTTTTACCCGACTGGTTGTTTATGCACTGCACGTACGTGTAGGGCGGTTGGGACAGGGTGCGGATAGTGCATGCGAGTGTATCGTAACTAGTTGGTCTAATGAAGTGAACGGAAGTACACTAGAGTGAGTGATGGTGGATGGCGGCAGGATGGGGTGCACTGGATCAATATGTAAATTTTCACAGCGCTTTTGGTAGGTATAGCAAGAGGTCTCGATTGCTAGGCATATAAGCTGTGATTAGAAAACTGAAAAAGCGGTGGCGGGGGAACATAATTGGTTAAAGTATAGGAGGATATTTGTTTCCAAGTAGACGTTTCAAGTGTGCGAGTTGGGGAAGTGCAACTGAAAGCTATAATAGAACGGATCTTGTCCCGCTTGGTCCTCAAAGGTTACATTCATCTACCCAAGGTCGGTTGTATTTTTCGCAAGAGTTTTTACGAACTCAACTATTTAATATATGCGCGGTTTTTCTCTTGAAATTTTCACATCAACGAATAAAAAAAATGAAAATGCAGAGTTCAGAGAAAACGTTATAAAATTTATTTCGTTTGATTCAACTGTCTTCTTCAACGACTATAATTCGACTCGTCGGTTCTTTGTCCGGAGGCCTTTTTTCTTTTGCTTTCCCCTCCGAACTATCTGGTTTATACCATTTACTCCCGTACTAGATTTCTTATAATTTTCTTAAATTCACAATCAGTAATTGAATTCATGCATATTCTTAACATTAACAACAACCATATTACAATAAACAAATTGATAAAACAATACAAAGATTAACATTCTGGCCGCCTTGAAGTATCCAGCTAGACGATACTTTAAATATTCTCTGGTAGCGGCGCCAAACGGTGGATAGCTCGTCTGAGAATTCCGTTTTTCGTTCTCACGTCCACAACTCGAACCTTTCCATCTTGAGAGGATACCAATTTTACGATCCTTCCCATAAGCCACTGCTGCGACGGAATGTTGTCATCTGCCAGTAAGACCAGGGTATCCAAATTGACGTTTTCAGCTGACGACTTCCACTTTGCTCGCTTCTGTAGTTCCAAAAGATACTCCCTTGACCAACGGACCCAAAAATGTTGCTTGATTTGAGAAAGTCGCCGCCATCTGGTTAATCCGGATACTCGCTCACCTTCGATGCAGGGCTCAACTATAGCGTTTAGAGGCCCACCAATCAAGAAGTGACCAGGGGTTAGTACCGCCTCATCACTGGGATCACTGGACATCGCACATAGGGGTCGTGAGTTTAGTATGGCCTCTATGTCTGCTACAACTGTCGAAAGCTCCTCGAACGTCAAGTACGCTTGTCCAATCGTACGGAATAGGTGACCTTTTGCGGATTTAACAGCTGCCTCCCAAAGACCTCCAAAATGCGGGGCTCTAGGAGGGATATGGTGAAACTCGATTAGTTCCGCTGCACACCAGGACGCGATCTCTTCTTGGAGCTGCTGCTTTAGGAATTGTTGCTTGAACTCCAACAATTCATTTCGGGCGCCGACAAAATTAGTCCCATTATCGCAATAAAGATCGCGACACAAACCACGTCGTGCGACAAATCTCTTCAGTGCCGCAATGAACCCTTGACTTGACAGATCCGACACGACCTCCAGATGCACCGCTTTTACCGCAAAACACACAAATACGGCTACATATGCCTTGTAGGTATTTTGCCCTCGACGTTTTAATGTCAGATGAAACGGTCCGCAAAAGTCCACACCAGTTTTCAGGAATGGCCTGGTAGGTTGCACTCTGTCTTCTGGAAGGTTGCCCATAATTTGCGTGAGAAGCTTGGGATGGTACTTAAAGCAGTGGAGACAACTGTCCACCACCTTCTTTGCGAGTCGACGTACATCTAGGACCCAGAAACGCTGCCTAACGATACCAACTAAAGCCTGAGGTCCAGCATGATAGTTTCTCCTGTGCAAATAAACAACAAGATTTTTGACAAACAAATTAGATTTTGGGAGTAGGATGGGATGTTTCATAGAATAGGGAATGTTCGCATTCTGCAAACGCCCACCAACTCGGAGGAGTTTTGGAGAGCTCGCGTCTAGGAAAGGGTTAAGATTTTTGACGCAACTCTTTGGGCTAATCAACGTTTCCATTTCCAGCTGCTGTATTTCTTCTTTAAATGCCCCCTGTTGGACGTGCCACAAGATTCTCATCAGCGCATCATTCAATATGGATGCAGATAGCAGTGGTGTAGATTCTGAGGCTAATATTTGGTTATCCTGATGGTGCGCAGCCGCCTGTGTCGTCTTCGAAATAGCTTGTTTCATATGGATTATGAACCGGCATACGTATCCGAAGATTCGCAACGTCTTTTGGAGATTATTCGACTTCATATAAACCTCCGAGAACTGCGTACTTATGTTTGAGGCCATTAACGCCACGTGACCTTTTCTTCTTCCGGGTATTTTCTTGCTCATTGTTGAGCAGTCCTTTTCGGGCCAACTGGATTCCGGCAAGTATAAAAATTCGGGGCCGCAAAACCATCGGCTTTCCAATAATTCTTTGGCGTACGCTCCTCTCGACACGATATCAGCTGGATTCTGCTTAGTACTCACATGCTTCCACCTAGCCGAGGGTTGTTCCGTTTGTATTTTCGATACTCGGTTAGCTACAAACACTTCCCATGTGGACGGATGTGCTGACAACCAGCAAAGCACAATCTCAGAGTCTGTCCACAAGAAAATGTCATCAACTAAGCTGACCAAGTTTGGTAAAATCTTCGCAAGTAGCGACACCAGCAATTCTGCAGCACATAGTTCCAGTCTAGGGATACTTTCCGTTTTGATTGGAGCTACCCTAGATTTTGCGGTTAACAAATGGCAGGTAACTTTATTGTTTGCATCCACTGTTCGTATATAGATGCAACATCCATATGCCAGCGATGATGCATCCGCGAAGCCATGAATTTGTACCGACTTCGGGTGTGGAGTTAACACGTAACGTGGAATGGCCACTAGAACCAAATCCTTGAGACGACTACGAAACAATTCCCACTCCGTAAATATTCGAGCCTGCACTGACTCATCCCAATCAACTTTCTTAACCCATAAATTTTGGAGGATTACCTTTCCCTTTACTATGACCGGGTTAATTAAACCTAAAGGATCAAATAATGTTGAAAGTTCGGCTAAGATAACCCGCTTGGTGATGTTTTTTGGGAAAGCAATATCTGGGATGATAAACTGTAACTGATCCAACGACGGGTTCCACTTTATGCCTAATGTTTTGATGACATCCGAATCATTTATTCTCAAAGGAACTTCCTTTTTGCTATCTGGAATTGTTTTAAGCAACGTTTCCTCATTTGTCCACCACTTCCGTAGCTCAAACCCAGCACCTTTGAGAATTTTGTCAACTTCCGAATAAATGTTAGAAATCTCTTCAAACGAATCACCCCCACTAATCAAGTCATCCATGTAAAAATCATTCCTTAACACATTCGAACCGATTGGATGCTTCGATTGGGTTAAATCGGCTAACATTTTTAGACATCGGGTAGCGAGAAAGGGCGCAGACGTGGTACCGTAGGTAACCGTCTTTAACTGATAAGCTTTTAATTCATCCGTGGACTTATTTCTCCACAATATACACTGGTATTTCTGGTCGCGTTCATCTACTTGTATCTGCCGATACATTTTTGAGATATCCGCAGTTAAAGCGTACTTGTAAAATCGAAATCGCAAAATTATGGCGAACAAGGTATCTTGAATGACGGGGCCTTTCAACAACACTTCATTTAAGGAAATATTCGATGATGTCCGACAACTGCAATCGAACACTACTCTTAGTTTGGTCGAAGAAGATTCTGGGCGGATAACACACTGATGAGGACAAAAATACCCAAGCCCATTCATTTCCTGTTTGGGAACTTCTTGCATGTGTCCTAACTCTTCATACTCCCTCAAGAATTGAACATATTGACCCTTTATTTGTGGATTCTTCTCCAACCTCCTTTCCAGTGACAGGAATCGTCTCTTGGCAATGCTAAACGAATCTCCCAAAACATCTGGGTTTTCTTTAAATGGCAATCTAACAACGAACCTGCCATCCTCTCGTCGCACTGTTTGTGTAAAATGTTCTTCACACCTCTCTTCCTCAGGTGTAAGATAAGCTTTTGTGGAATCAACCCTTTCTATTTTCCAAAATTGCTCGACTAATTCCTTCAAATCATGATCATCGTTTTCGTCTTGGCCACTTACTAGACAAACCGACGCGTTCGGTACCAACGAAAGATCGTATTTGCCAGATACGACCCAGCCGAACAGCGTTTTTTGGAGAGTAGGGCGTCCTTCCATCTTAATTTGCCCAATCGCCAACAACTCAAAGAAACATTCTGCTCCTATCAACAAATCAATTTTCGACGCCTTATTAAAGTTAGGATCCGCCAGCACGATATTTTTCGGCATAGTCCAGTTATCGACCTCAAATGACTGACTTGGCTGTAGATCCGTGATATTTCTTATGACCAACAAATCTAATTCAATTTTGAACTCAGAAGTCCTCGATTTACAAATCGCCCGAGTGGTATGGCGAATTTTCGAGACTTCATTTCCGATACCACTTATCTGCATATCAGCCTTAGTTTTTACGAGTCTTAGCCTTTGGGCAATATCTTCGGTAACAAAATTCAATTGGGAGGCCGAGTCCAGAAGTGCACGAACAGTATGGTAGATACCAAACTGATCCCTCACTTGCACTAAGGCCGTTGCCAATATTACTTGGTTCTTCGTTCTGCCAAGTAATGTGGCGGAAGATTGCGGAAGGTGGCTAATATCGGACTCTGAAGTTGGAGCGAACCTATGCAAGAGCTGATGATGAGGCAGGGAACAAATGCTACACTTATCCTTTGAGCAACGCCTAACCGAATGTCCTTTATCTAGACAATTAATGCATAACATCAATCTTTTGGTCTCGTGAAAACGCCTCGCTACTGGTAAACTTGCGAAATCACTACAGCTATCGATCCTGTGTCCCTCGCCACTACAATATGTGCATAGAGTCTGTTGTGTAGCTAACGTGGTCGGTCTATTTTGTCGACTATGGGCGGTATTATTATTCCGAAAACGCGATCGACGCTCATTCTTAGAACCTGAAGCTGACAATGCACTCCCTGAGCGTGGCATCTTGGATTCCTTTATTTCAAGATTCTTACATCGATGATCTAGCACCTTGGTAAATGCCTCCCACGATGGCAGCTTGTTGTAATCCATCGAATCTTGCCACTTTGCCTGAGTTTCATGATCGACCCGATCTAACGCCAGCGAGATTAGAATGGCATCGGTTATATCCTTATAATTGCCTAAAGACAACATTGCAGTGAGGTGAGTATTGAAACTATCTTCCAAGTTTCTTAGCGAAAGGGAACTGGCCTTGGCCACTTTGGGAACTTCTAGCAAAAGATTAATGTGCTCTTGGAAAATTAAACATTTATTATCGAATCTCTTGTCTAATCTTTCTAAGGCTTTACGATAGTTCGCACCAATCAAATCGAATTCCTTGACCGCTCCTAGCGCTGGTCCTGATAAGCATCGCTTTAAATAATTGAACTTCTGTAAGTTATCTAACGATTCATCCTTATCAACTAGATTTTTAAACAGTCCGATAAAGTTAGGATATTCAGAAAATTTCCCAGAGAAATTTGGGAGCTTTATTTGTTCTAACTTCGACCTAGCTACTGGTGGCTGTTGAAAAAATGTCGCATCAAAGCTGTCAGCCGGATTCGAATTTCCTTTAGCTTCCGCCACTCTTTCCCTAATTTTCGCCTTAGTAAAAACATACAATTCCTCTACTTCACCTCTAAATGCATCATTATTTGCTTCCTCTTCCTTTAAATCAAACCGTTCAATATTTCTTTGCACATTTAGCGCTTGTTTGAAATACGATTCTAAAATCTCCAATCGACATTCTAACTCAGTCACAGACAATGAATCTCCCTTGCTAACAATAAAGGTTTTTACTCTCTTCAAACTTCCTTTCGTCGTTGATCTCAGAGCCTTTAGTTCCGACAGCTTTTTCTCCACCTTGGTAGATCTATCCAGTGATTCCCCGAATTCACCCTCTTCGTCCTTCCTATCATTATCAGGCTCCATGATAATATTATGATATAATCAATCGAAATTTTAATTTACGAACTATGAGTTTAAACACTCAATCGAATAGGTGCAGGTCTCTTTTCCCTTGAGGAATTTCAAATTCGAATTTGTTTTCTGCTTCCAACACGGAATAGTGAACAATAAAGAGAGAGAGACAAATATAAGCGCCCTTGACCCTTCTAATATGGAACTGAGAAATGGGCTAGACAAATTTTAGGCAAAGTCAGCTTAAGAGCACGACGTAGGCTGTACAAAATGTCACCGCTTCATATATCGACAACAATATCTCTCCATCCAATCATTTTATTCAATAGCGTTGAATATTTCGACCAACAACAAATCCACTTGCTTCATAAGCAACAACACACTCGAATCCAACAACCATCAACAAGATGCTACGTCGTCAGCAACAATAATATTCCTCAGCAACAGACCAACCGTTTCGCGCATCAAAGAACCAACCAATTCAATCAGCAACAGACGACAACAACGCTGGGCAACAACTTTACTCTTATGAGATGCTTTGGCAACAATGTTGCAACGTTACAAAGAGATCAGAACCGATTCAATCAGCCACAGACGACAACAACGCAGGGCAACAACTTTACTCTTAGGAGATGCTTTGGCAACAATTTTGCAACGTTAAAAAGAGATCAGAGCAACTGAACTTACATGCAAAAGCTTTCACCTGTTCTGCTTGGTGTACGTAGGCGATGATGCAATGCAATCCACATCTGTAAATTCGCTTTCTTCTCGTTTTGATGAACCTCTCTCGTTTGCTAGGAGCTTAATTTGTTCGTCTCGTTTGCCATTCACTGTGTTCCGCCTGTGACGAAAGAAAAGTTTTAAAATTGCTTTTATGTACTTTTACCAAAATTGGAAGACAATGCTCCAAGATCTCGAACGAGGTCCAAAGTTCGCAGCCTCCGATCCAATGTGCAGCAAAGGCAAATGACAAAGTGCGCTCACAGATTTCAAGATGGGTTGCTTACGGAAATGATTCAATTAACTATTGGTTTTAAATTTCCGATTTATTTTATTATTTTTCGATTTTTATGCATGGATTTCTCTGCATATACGTATAGGGACTCGTGTAATGTTAATCTCACAATAATCCCGGGTTTCGGCACCAATGTATTTTTCGCAAGAGTTTTTACGAACTCAACTATTTAATATATGCGCGGTTTTTCTCTTGAAATTTTCACATCAACGAATAAAAAAAATGAAAATGCAGAGTTCAGAGAAAACGTTATAAAATTTATTTCGTTTGATTCAACTGTCTTCTTCAACGACTATAATTCGACTCGTCGGTTCTTTGTCCGGAGGCCTTTTTTCTTTTGCTTTCCCCTCCGAACTATCTGGTTTATACCATTTACTCCCGTACTAGATTTCTTATAATTTTCTTAAATTCACAATCAGTAATTGAATTCATGCATATTCTTAACATTAACAACAACCATATTACAATAAACAAATTGATAAAACAATACAAAGATTAACATCGGTAGTTTCGACAGTTGCGCGTTTGAGGGCTCATTTGTACAGTGGATTTTACGATTTGTATAGCATTTATGAAATTTTTACTTGGTCCTGAATGGTAAGGATCATTTCCTTGCCTGAGAAATACAAGCCTCCAGATTTTACTCAGAAGATGGTATAGAAAACTCTATTTTAAATCAGAATAGCTCTCCATAAATTGGATTCACAAAGTGTTTCACTTTTGCTACCTCGAAAAATCTATAGGTACATGTTAAACAAAGTTGCATCCGTAAGAACGCGCATCACTCGAGAACGGATCGTCCAATTTGAGCTATCTTTTCTTTATTGTGTCTGTCTCCGCCTGAGGAAGGTTTATATGTCGAGAAAATTGGAACATTTTAAAAGGAAATTGAAAAATTCATAAAAACTAATTTTCCATATACATTTTTGACTGTTTTTTTTTTTAAATTTTATTCGCAATATACAGTGAGATCGTGTTTGTCAAAAACTCTACATGAATTTATGTGATGTGAAACATCTATAGGGGCAAGCGCGACTTGGGAGCAAAATCGACTCGACCGAGACGGAAATTGGCCTGTCACGATAGGTGGCGCTGTTGTCGATCTCCGAAACTTTTCAACTGATCTCAATGAAAGTTTGTGGATCTACCTACAAGGTGGGCCAAAAGAGATCACCCTATTGGAAGATGCTCATATTTTTGCAAATGGCTGCCAATGTCAAATCTGTTTTGACATTTGTGGACTAGACAGATGTAGAATACAAGTGAACAAGCCATGGAGCGATACACTCCCCAAGAACGCGGAATAATTTCGAATTTTCGATTTTTCGACCAAAATCATAATGAGCGATGAGGCTCATTTCCACCTCAGCGGGTACGTGAACAAGCAAAACTATCGCTTCTGGGGTACATTGGGCCATTACACCCGCTCAAATAGTTGCCGATTTTCACGATTCTTTTTTTTTTTTTTTTTTCATATTTTGGCAGTAAGAAAATCTCAGACAATCTAATTTTACGGGGCAAAACGGAGTTATGCCGGGTTCAGCTAGTTTTTTTTTTTTTGTTTTTATATACTTCTCCCGGGAAAGGCGAACCTATAACGCTTCGACAGCGCCCCGAGATGCCTGCAGAGGTATGTTTGTTCTGCACTTAAATTGCTGCAAATTGTAGTCTTCTGGAAATATATCCCCAGGAAGCGAGTTCCAAAGTTTGCTTGTCCTGTAACAGAAAGAGTTTTTGAAAGTTGATGTCCTCGCGTTTGTCAAGTGTACTGTATGGTCATGAGCATTAGCAGCCTGTCTTGTTGGGCGCCCAAAAGTTGCATTTCGAGGGATAATGTCTTTGAGTTCCTCAGAACATCTACCATGGAAGTACCTATAGAACAAGCATAGGTCAGCGACTTGTCTTCTGTGCACCAACGGTTGTAGATTCGATGTGAGTGTAGGGTCTCCAATGAGTCGAACTGCTCGTCTCTGTATGCTATCAAGCAGGTTAAGTGAATGTTTTGGGGCCGAGCTCCATATATGGGAACAATATTCCAAGCCTGGTCTAACCTGTGCTTTGTAGAGAAGGAGAAGTTGCTTGGGGCTAAAGTACCTCTTTGTTCTAAATAGGTAGCTCAACTTTGTGGACGCCGATTTTGCGATGTTTGATATGTGGTCCTGCCATGTGATTCCTGAATTGACTGTGACTCCTAGAAGGTGCATTGAGTCCTTGTAATAGATTGGATGGTCATCCATTTGGACCTGAGGAACTATTGATGCATTTTTTCTGGAAAATGTTGTGAGCTGTATCTTGCTTGCATTAAATACAACCAAGTTGTCCTTTCCCCACTTTAAAGATTTTGTCCAGATCATCATTTAGAGAATTAATTTGTTCACATCTCTGATTGTGTGATGTAGCCGTATTCACAGGCCCACTGTTCGAGATGGAGGATATAAGAGTGCTGTCATCTGCAAAGCTGTAGATATTATTTGTCGTTCCAAGCAAATCGTTGATGTGGAGAAGAAATAGAGTTGGAGAACGAATAGATCCTTGGGGCACTCCTGCATTTATAGCAAACGAATTGGATGATACACCATCTACAACAACTTGGATCGATCTTCCCAGAAGAAAATTTTGCATCCATCCGCAGAGTTGTTGTGGTAATCCGTAAGACGCTAACTTGCCTAATAGGGCTCTATGCCAGACTCGGTCAAATGCCTTTGATATGTCCAAGGCTACGGCTCTGGATTCGCCGTGTTGTTCAATTGATTGTGTCCATAAGTGCGTTACGTAGCTTAGCAGGTCACCAGTGGAACGACGGCTCCGAAATCCGTATTGCCTGTCGCTTATTAATCGATAGCCTTCTAGATATTTGATTATTTTAACATTTATTGCCTTTTCCATTACTTTAGAGAGCATTGAAAGTAACACTATTGGACGATAGTTTTGTGGCAGAAATTTCTTCCCTTTCTTTGGAATAGGTTGAATGCGAGCGGTCTTCCAGCAAGAAGGAAACGTCTTCTGGGAGTACGACATTCTAAACAGAAGTGATTATTATAATAAAGTGTAACTCAGTCATTCACACTTTCTTATATAAAAGAGTGACCGGAGCTACAGAGCACATTCCAAAAATCTTGTTACTCATCACACGGCTTAAACAAGCCAATGCATTGTGGCGTAAATTAGGAAGCTAGGAAACCGTAATTTGCGGTCCAAGACAGAAGATGAAATTTTGTGCTAAGATGCTTCCAAATCCGAAATAAGATAAGGACAGCTTTGACTTATTCTGTCTACAACCATCGTTAGATCACTTAACCAAAGTCTTAGAACTTTCCAGCCAGCTACACTTGCGTCACTCTCTTGCTTATGTCACCTCCTTGACGCATAGCACCGTTTTAACTGCCGGTTTTTTTTTCGATCCGGTTCCACAGATTTTATCCAAAAATCTGTTTAGTGCCAACTAATTCTGATTTATTGCGTCTCCAATGCAAATACACCCTGAAGCGACTCCTACAGTAGAAGGCGCAAATGAAACATCAACTCGAGCTCACCTTTCAATATATGTAGTTAATTTGCGTACAATTAAATTTGATTTATGGCCCATCATATAGGTAATATGGGCGTTCATATGACGGGCTCTATTAACTTGCCACCCTCCTCTTGCTGCGCTCCCTTTTGAGGCTGATTTGAGGCATTAGTTCTGCTCCGTCGTTTCATAAATATTTAACCGAAAAACGGACATTTCTTTTGATATTCGCAAACAATTACGTGTACATAAATTAATTCACAGCTCAGATACAGCTGGAAAGTATTTTCTGAGTTTGGGTGTATTATGTGTCAGAGAAGCCGCATGTACGAGACACACAATAAGACATTGTAGGAAATTCGGCGGAGATAATGATATGAGTAGTGGGTAGCCGGTAGCCAATAGCTGCCAAAGCCCTCGTACATACGAGCGGAGCAATAAATCAAACCCCAGTCGAAGGAAAGAAGAAAACATTAATTTGCATAGCTGCGTAGTAAATTTTGAGTACCTACACTACCTCGGTGTATGGCTGCCGTTTAATTGAAGTACCGAAGTACCACTGGCTGCGTTAGACGTGCCGTTTATTTTTCGAAATCCACACATGAAATCACTTAATTAGGAGTGACTTTCGCGAATTTCTCCATCACTTGCCTTTCTCTATACAGACACAGCCTCAGTGGGGCTGCGTTTTTTTTTTTTTTTTTTTGCTTGTCCCGCGGTTATGAGGAGAATATTATCAAATTAGATTATCATTATTATAATTATGTGAACCGAATAAAAGCAAAGCTGGTCCAAATGACCGCGGGTGAAGTGCGCGCTCTCTCTCTCTATGAATGGGTGTGCGTTAGCGTCATTATCAGCGTCAGCGTCATTGCTTGTGCTGCGAGGTTTTAATGGTTGAATTACCATGGCGCTGGTTTTATACGCATGAGAACTTAATGGCTGGCAAACAGGTTGTGGATAGCCATGGCTGGACCATCAGGCATTAATCTTTAAAATTGCTCTGCTGTTTTATATTTAAATTGAATTATTTGTTTACCTTTGAGTTGGTTAATGAATTATTCAGAAATATTTTGTTTATACCCATTATGCATGCGTATATGGTTGGATTTTCATTGCAGTATGGTCCGGCAGTATTGCGGTTGCATTAATGAAAATGAACGAGGACGAGACCAGGTATATAAAGTTGATGGATGCTATGAGTGCCAACAAGAAAGGCCTCGAACAACATCGACTAATCGGACTTGACGTATCAATTGGTTGATACGATATAGGTATAACCTTGAGGTAGATAATAGGTCGAACTTTATCTATCTAGACTTTTCATCCCATCTGGTAACAACATCTCATCAAAAATTAAATGGTGTAAGTTCTTGTCAATATCGCTGTCGAAAATGTAAAAACATCTTCTTCCAAATAGCTTGCAGTTCTACCCCACAGATCTAAACTTTTCGCTTTTCAAAGATCAGACTTTTAAGCAACTTGTCCAGTGGAACTGGAGGTAGTAACCTAAAGACCGCAGGGCTGCCAGAATTTGGTTTGCTTTAAGCGCCCAAACCTTGAAAAAAAAGGAGCCCAAAATCGTTACCGAGAAAGAAGCCCAAAGATCGTGGAAAATTTGGGATTTTATTTGACATCTATTTTCTACAATTGGCTTTTGTGACTTGTGTCAAAAGGCCTGCAAAATAAATTGGTGTGCGTGCAAGTTGAACGAATGTACGATGTCACATCACTGCAGGTTTTAAAATTGCGTGTTTGTTCGAAAATATTACCTTTCTTTAGTTTTGTGAAGGAATAAAACGAATAAAATGAACACAACATTTTAAAACTATACATAGGTAGCCCAAAATTTTGTTGGGCGCTCATGCAAGAGATTTCTTTAATTTTTAAGAAAATACGACGTCCAAAATGGCAACACTGCTAAAGACTAGGCTATGAGTAAAGAGGCTTATACCTGAACTAAAGAACTGTCTTAATAGGTATGTAGGCAGCGACGTATATACCCTGGCGAGTTGCGTACTTCTAGCCAAAAGGCTCAGAGAACTGTGAAAAACTCTGATGAATTCCATTGGCAAACATTTCTTCACAAAATTGAGTCCCACAGCTCCCTATCACCCCAAGAAAAAATCTGCGTACGCTACTGACCCTAGGGATAGTTGTCCAGCGATGGGTTCTGTATAAAATCTGGAGTAGAATTCTTACAAAATATGTAAACAAAACGAGCACTTTTTTGACGATTTTGTGGTTTAGCGGTTCGTACTCTTTTTACTAAAGTTGGAATGGAGGAGCATTTCCAATTGCTTTGGCAAAAGTTCCGAGTGAGCATGCGCCAGTGGCAGGTGTAGTGAATTTTTGAAATAATATCTGTGAGTCAAAATTCATTATTTTTTACCTAAATTATTTTTATTTTTATTTCTTATTCTTACTTAGTCATTTAAATCACGATTTAAAGAAAAATGTGTGACCCACTGAACATTTTTCTACTGGTTTTATCTTTTCTACATAATTAAGAAGCTTATTCAAGAACAGAATGCAAAAGGAACCATCTGAGTGGCATTCAAAAAAGTGTAACCTCACTTTTATTGCACGCAAATGCAAACAGGAATCGTGTTATATAGTTCTTAAGCAATTCTTATAATTTTTAAGCATCTTTTTTACTTAATTAAATAAAAATAGTTGAAATTGAAATGTCTAATTGACCTCACAAAATGAAAATGCCCAGCAAAAATGTAAACAAGCGACTATACGAATCTCTTGCTTTCCAACAAACTCAACGGTCCGAGCACCCCTATGCACCCTACGCGTAAACAGGTCACATCATGTATTTTGCCTTTTTTCGTTCCGGTCCGGCGAGGAGTCGAACATATAAATACCCATGATTACCATTGTTACAGCTTCCGAACTGCACCCAGCAAATAAGATCAAATAAGATCGTTCCTTAAATTGTTGAAGGAGAAAGATGGATATTAGCTCAGAAAATGCAGCGAAGAATAGACAACAAATTTGCTCAATCTTTTCTCATTGCTTAAGATATATTAATGGAAAGTTGAATAAAGTAAAGTTAAAATAATAAACAAAAAAATTTATAAGACTTCTGAATTTAATTTATTTAAGTAGATAGCTATTTAAATACTTACATATATAACATCTTGCAAAATAGTGAAAAGCCGAATAATTAATAAAGAAATAATGAAGACTACTATTAAAATAAAAGTATAACAATAAAAAATACCAAAATAAAAATATAACCTGCCGATTTAAATTCACAAACACAATAAGAATTTGGTATAATATTAAAAACAAAAAATACAAAGAATTAAAAAATTACAGAGAAAAAGTAAAAATCAATTGGCAGACAAGTAAGATCTTAATTCAGTTGAATGGAAAATCTCTTCCTCATTCTTATTTGTCTGATTTAGTCTACTGCAGGCAGAGCAACTCACAAAAAATATTTAAGTAAAGGTTTCATAATTTCAAAGTTTAAACTGAACTTACATATGAGTACGAGTACGTCTGTTTATTGCAATATATTTTTTCCTACAGTCCAAACAGTTCTGTCAATGACATATTTGATTTAAAACATGAAGTTTCGCCTTTGATTCATATATTAGCTTGTCCGCGAACATTTTTTTTTCCAGCGAAACTCAAAAGCAATCCACTGCGAGTTTCTAGGTTTTCTTGAAATTCAACAGATCTGTCTTCAAACTTCAAAACCGCTCTTAGCATTAAGGTTGAGAAATGCTATTTTCTGTAAGATTGGGACGTTCAAAATTTGAGTTTGCCTTTATTGAAAATATAGTCCAGACAAATCTATTCGTTTTTCTAGTTTTGAATGCAATTGTTGTTGAATAGATTTTATGTTCCCGGCTTACAGAAACCAAAACAATACAAATTTCGATCGACATATGGCCATAATTCTGAAATATCTCATACGCTTCTCTTGTGTTGAGAATTCAGCCGAAATTGCAAATAGTTCTTTAGCAAAGTGTGGAAAATGCACAGAAAATACTTATACTTGCTAAAAATAAAAATAATTCATTTAATTCGACAAGGAGAATGTGCATTCTTACGACAGTCCTCTGTTTCACTGTACCGAAGCTTTTTGGCCAACCCTCGACCTGATCTTTGACGGAATATTCCAATTTTTTGGAAAATGCACTCATTTTATTTTATAAGATCGGTCCCGGTTAAAGGATTCAACGACAAGGCCTCGTGTACCTTGACTGGCATGCACGATTGCACGTTTCTAAGTAATTTTCGACGCTATAATTGCACTTTACTTTAAACATAAAAAAACCGCTTAAACTCTCTGTTAATGGACTTACTTCGTCATTGAAAACTTACCTTCCTTGGAAGAAATTGCTGCCCAGCATACAAACATAAGATGTCCTCAGGTCCAATTTTTTTACACCGAGAAAAAGAAACAGTCAAAAAGTCTTTTCAATGTACTTACCATGAACTTATATTCAATCCAAAAGAATCGATATATAATAATAGTAATTAATTTAAAAAACCCGAATGACTGTAAAAAAAATCTCACTGACGACATTTTTGTGACAATTGTTTTTTTTTTTTTTTTTCTTCTTAATTTATATTTTTATATTTATTTGTTTAGCCAATGACACTCCGGGAAAGAATACCAATTTAATGACACCTCACTCTTCAAAATCGGTCATGCCGTTTGGGCTACAGGGCGTCACGTAGGAACGTACATAGGATACGCCCGAAACACATAACCCTCCCTGTGTCCAGTCGGGTAAAAAGGCTACACCCTTTTTGTCGTTCCGGATAATGGGCTTTATTTCAAGACCGATTGTTATGAACCATGCGGACCAAATGAGAGGTAAATTTCCATAGGTGAATTATCGTATGTATTGTTATCTGTAACAAATTGCTACCCCCACAACAGAGTAAACTAAATTTGATCGAAAAGTGTTTTCATTTGGCGAAATATTATTCGGTGAGTATTATTTCATTTGATTGTGGTTTTCCTTTTGAGATTCATAAGAATGGTTTTTAATTCAGTGAGAGTTTGTAATTCTTAACGATTGAAATGGCGACATCAGTCAATTTATTCATAAATTCCACTTCATCACAGCGGGACACATTGTTGAATTTTCGTGGCAATAAATTCACCCGTCGAATTTAGTTCTATGCGTAGCGCGAACTTTACCACAAATTCCGTATTTTATTTCCCAATGGAATAATTTCGCGTTCGCGTTTCAAAATTTTTTATGTCAGTTGCCCATCCAATTATGCAAAAAAAAAAAAAAAGAGCACAGAACAACAATTCCAGCAAGAACTTGGACAGTTATACAAGTTAAACGACCCAAACAGGCTCCATTTCATTTTGAATTGCGGTCATTCCCGGCGACTGTAGACAATACCGCAGATAAGAAAACTCCGCCCAAAGGACATCATAACATTCATCTTGTTTTCTTTTTTCAATTAGTGGGCCATGCCCCTTCCACAGCAATATAATTGAGCGACAAATGTTCATATTTCACTACACCACAGCAACCGATACTACATACAGACTGTATCTGTGTGCTGTGTCCATTATCCTTGACTTTTCAGCCATCCAATTAGAATAATTTTTATATGGCACACGATTCTGATTTAATCAGGGCCTCAGATTGTATCTGAAAAACTTTACGAATTTTTATGTAACATGATAAAAAAAAATCACACCCATCCTTACATATTTATACTCAAAATTAACATTTAAATTAACATAAGTGCGAAATGTTGCAAAATGTAAAAGAGAAAAAAAAAAAAAAAATAGCGAACCACTTACATAAAAAGAATGCAATCAAACAATTAATTTATTTTACCCAGATCCTTCACCGCATAACAAGCATTCATCCCTTTTCCCAAGAACGCACACAACGATGAACCAGCAGAACAGCGAAGTGGTATGAATATTAATATTTGCGCGTCCACAGTCTTTTTGCATTCTTGTAAAGGATACTCAGAATATCAGACATCAGGCATTACGAACCGGACCGAAAGGGAGAAATCGAAATTAAAACAAGTTAATTTAAATATTTTAAAGGACGCTCTTTTATCCATTTTTTTTTTCTGTTTCATTTTTTTTTTGTAATTTAATTATTCCTTGTATCGTGTGTTTTATTACTATTTTTGTTCTATAATTAATTTTACATTTTCCAGTTTTTGTTTTTAATTTTATGTAATAATATCCTTTCATTCAGATTGTGAGTGTCCTGTTTTAGTATTTGATCGGTTTTTTGTTTCTTCTTTGTTTTTAATGTAATTTATGCTTGAGTGATGTACAATTAGAAACGGTTCTCATTTTTTTAGTTGTATTTATTTTTATTTAATTCTAATTTTTGTTTTGTTTAACATTTTCTTTTATACAGAAATAAAAACGTGTTGGACAGATTTTTTTCTCATATTTTGAAATGAACGAAGGAAATTATTTGAAAAAATACTCTTCTTTGGTATAAAACATTTTTCTTATAAATAATTCAATAATAATAATATACTATTAAATTTATAATTTTTTTTTTGTTTATCTAAAACCGAGCCTTTTCGTCGTGTGATTTTTTATTTAATATCATTTAGATAGATGCATATATCTGTTCCTTGTTTAATGATTTTAATGAAATTGTCGTTTTTATTTACAACATTTTTGCCAAGTGGTGTGGGTTGAATGGTTTTGAGATGAAAATGGTCAGAGAAGGTATTGATGAAATTCAGAGAATTTTATGTTTAAGGTCTGGACTCAGGAGGCTTGGAGAAGTCGATTCGGAGGTCCAAAGAGCCTCGTAACTTGACTTTTGAAGAGCTAGAGGTGCAATTTGGCGATCGTATATCGTTTTCGGGTGAAAACTGTCAGCTGTCAAACTCGCCTTTGCAAGTAGGTACATGCGTACCTACCTATACCTATGTATACTGAAATTTAGACGACGGAAATGGGTCTACCTGTAAATGAAGGAAACTGTAGAGCGGGGCGCTTTTTATATTTCAGCAGGTCGATTTTTTTTACCCCTACTTCGATTTGGATGACATATGTCAGTCTTACAGAGTGGCCGATAATAATTTGACAGCTAAAATGTCTTTTTAAAATAAAAATTAACTTTGGAATGATTTTTTATTGTTAAAACGAATGGAAAAAAATGTAGGTCCCAATTTTTTGCCCAATTTGACTTTCAATCAGACAGACGACTGATTTTATTCACTTCTTCCTCTCAAAAACATTTAACCCGTTGCATTGGTTTAATGTATTTAACTTTAACATTTAGGTAATTAGTATGTTCTTTTTTTTTAATTTTTTTTAAGTCTTAAAATGAGGCAAAAGTGAAATATTTTTTTTACGTTTTTTTTTTTGTTTTGTTTTAATTCTTAATGTTAACGTTAGTATGTATATATAAGTATATATCTATTTTTTTTTTTGTGTTAGTATAAACTCCCTTGTATTTGGTTTTCATATTTTGTTCCTTATGATTTTTATTTTTAAATTTTAATAATTTCTAAAATGTCTTAATATATCTAAATTGAATTTTTTTTTCGTTTGTTTTCTGTTTTTGCTGTTGATTTTATATTTAAAATTTAAATTATCTTTGTACCACATATGTATATTAAATGATGATTCTTTTTTTTCTTGATGAATTCTGTGTGATTAAATATATATATATTTCTTTTTAATTATTCCTATTTAATAATAGTTTAAATGTTATATTTTTGTTTTACAAAAATATTTCATGATTTTCGCATCGATCTAGTGATAGTTGATGTTTTTGTCCAATTTTAGTTGAATATTGCTTCTGAGAAAGTCTTTCTTTTTTGTTAAATAAAACAATAAGATTTTAAATAAGCCGAAGAAAATGGGGGAGCAATATCCACATCAATGATGTTTCGGTTTTAAGCTGTTTGGGGTGCCAAATTATTCGAACAGTTCATATCATTAATTGATTTCAAGAAAAATATGTTTTTAAATCAAACCTTGTAAGTATTAACAAAAAAGCAAAAAAAAAACATTCAGAGAACTTCTCACGGCAGTAGTTAAAACTGCAAATAAATGCCAAAAATTTACAACGTGCACATCAGTCGACAATTGGATTGAGGTAAGTGACAGTGACTTTTGTATTAATTCCACAGGCCTACTTCTGACGGCCGCAATATATTGCCAAAGTCTATCGGGGGAGAGTGTCAACCTGAGACTTCGTAAATCGCATCTGCTAAATTTTTCGAAACGTTGGTTCCTGAATTTTAAATCCGAAAGCTTAGAGGTTTGTCAGAAAATTGGGAAACCGTTTTTCAGTTTTTTTAAAAACCTTGCAAAGCTGCAAAGTAAACACTTTTTGACGGTAAAGGTAGTACGAAGCTTGGCCAGTTTGAGTCTTTCCATTTACTTTCTTCGAAGACAGGCTCCGATATTGTTCCAAATACTTTCACGAGTTCATTGCAGCTTAGTTTAAACATGTCCATAGATATTCTTAAAACGTGATTCCAAAGACGCCCTATACCTTATAAGCCTGAACCGTCTCCTATCAGATAGCTTTAATTTTCTTAATAATTTTTTTTCTCTCTTCTTCTCGCCAGCTCATTTGCTACTACATTGTAGTACACAAAACTGTTTCACTTGGATGTGACTGCATGACTGCATGTATTCAGCTGTTCCGGCAGCTTCTGACTACCTTATATAGCTTGACTCCTTCAGACTTTGGGTGTTATTTTTAACCTTTTTTTTAGATTTCCAATTCAAGAGGTATTGTAAGTAAAATAAAATGAAATGAAAAAATCTTACTAGTTGCGACTTTACAAAATTGAACCTATATACGAAATTTTGACAAGTAGGTACCGTGCATTTATTTGCTAGACTCGCTCATTAGCTGAATCCATTTGGAAAGCAGTGGCCACATTCGAAAACCTATATTTCTTTAGTCGACTAGATTGGTCTGGACCTTGGATGCAAAAACTAGATCGGTCGGTAATGCCAGTTTTCCTATACGTCAGTCACATACGTGAACTGTCATCATTCTGCCACCTTAGTGCTCAGTCACGAAATACTTGACTTAATTCGTCGGCTACACCTCTATAGACGTGAATTATCCATTTTTTCGATCTAGGCCGATCAAAACTGAGACACAGGTCAAGTCAACTCAAATTCAAGTCAGCAAGCTGTCAGACTTCCTAAACTAGATAATTTATCGTCCCCAATATTCCAATGTTTTTGTCATCTGATAAAGGTTACTACTACTGCTGTATATCTGTCACTGTCAACTGAGCTAATTGATTAAATTTAAGAAAAAAGTGCTGCCAAATCTACGACTTCGTAATACCTATATCGTGTTTTTGGCACCACCCGATGTGAGTCCGTATTTACCTTCGTAAAAAGTTACATGGAGGCTTCTGAATATCGACATCATTGAAATGCATTTCTAACGAAAAGTTTTATGTCAAATTAATCGGCGAATGACATTCGGCAATAAACGTCAGTCTTCTTGTGCGATATTTAATCTTATATTGCAATACGTTAACACTGCAAGGCAACGACTCTCGCTCAGTTTTGTTTCATTTTCATCTAGTCACGGTCAATATTGATTTTAGGCATTTCCTTTGCCTTTTTTGACATCTATCGCTCAGCTCGAAAACTGGGGGCAGATTCCGTATACCTAACAACAACCGTCTGCACGATATTGTTTTTCAAATTTTGATGCCCATAATAAGTAGTATTCTGAACGAAGTTTTTTAACTATCCTCAGCTTTCATTAGATGTGTAGAACATAAACTGGATCAAACTCTCAAACTCTAGATTTTTGCACTTAGTTGTTAGTTTTGGATGTCTATCGTTTTAACGATTATCGTCTGAAGAGTTACGGAACGAGTACCCTGGGATTTGAAAGTTAAAGTCTCTTGAACATTTGTTGTAAACGCTCACATAAATGTTAGATTTTTTTTTCGAAAAAGACCATCAAACGCAATTGTCAAAGTGCCTAAATCCCTCATCCTGTCAAAAATATTTCCGTCGTTTCTGCTGGCCATTTGAAACAACTGACCACTACCAGTGGAGTGCTACTTACCTTCTCTTGACTGATTTATGTTCGCAAACAACGAAATCAAACTGAAAACCATTTTTAAGAACAAAAGCGAGCAACCAAACTGAAAAGTCACATCAAAAGCAACAGAAAAGCCATCCAATCCGAGAACGAAAAGCAACCAAAAAAAACACGCCAACAAAACGCATAAGTAAAAACAAAATATTTGTAATTTTTCAATATTTCACATTTAATAAATTATATATCAAATCAGTATTTTTTTTTTTTATAAGTTTGTTTTGCTTTTTACATCGAGTTCGCCTTCCTCTTATCAATTTATACATAAAACTCTCGTCAGTACTATTTTTGTTTTTGGACTATCTATTTGTTTATCAGCTCAAATACTTGTTTACGACAAAATTAAAAATTAAATTAAACAAAAAAAGAAATAATAAACATAACATGACTTGATAATACAGATTTGTTTGTTTTCATTTCAATTATAACCTCAGCTAGGAAATAGGAAAATAAAAGCACACATTTATAATAACTATACAGTCCGAATTAATTCTCATTTTATACACAATTAAATTAAAAAAAATAATGATACACTCAGTATTTACAAGGGGGGGGATTTGAGAAAATAAAAGAAAAGAAAAAATTAAATTACTCCCATTCTAGTTTAACTTAAAATTTAGCATCACTGGAATTATCGTGTCTTTTATTTTTATTTAGTTATCATAATTAATTCAGTATATGTTTTTATTTACAAAATTTCTCCCAAAAGAAAACGAAACAAACAAAACGTCGGTTTGCTTAAACTCTATAAATATATATAGTCTCTAAGTCTACAAGCACACTCCTCTGTTGAGTGCGTCTGTTTTTACTGTAGTCCATGCTTGTTTTGGGTGATTTACAATATTTTACATAAAATTATTTAAAGACAAAAAAAGAAATTAAAAATAATTTGTTTGAAAATAAACAAAAGAAAAGTAAACGTTTTGTCGCTAAGAACAACAAATGTATGTATCTGGCACCACAGTGTGTTTTTTACGCCTCTCTCTCTCTATATTTTTATTTTTTTATCAGTTCAGTTGACAACAACTGTCATTCGTAGGTGTTGTTTGCTTTTAGCGGATGGTCGGTGAGTAGAATTCGAAGGCCATCCACCCCTGTCATCAGTGGTAGTGTCGCAAACTGTTGTTGTTATTGAGAATGTTGCTGTTGTTGTTGTTGAAGGAGCGCCGACCCGTCGTATTGCTACTGTGTATCATGCCGATACTACCATTTCGCATTGGCAACGCTGGTGGCGGTGGCGTTGGCGTGGGCGACGGCGGTGGTGCATCATGATCGATGGGCAGCGAGTAGTGCGAATTGTTGTGAATAAAATTCGTGTCCAGTGTGTGGTGTTTACCGCTGCCGTAGTGATTGTGGTTGAAGTGATCCTGATTGAGCCTCACGTGACGATCTGTGGTGGCCGACTTGCCATTTGGTATGATTGGTAGTGGCTGACTGTAGTGGTTTTGATTTGCAGTGCCATTGCCCATGATGCTGTCCTGGGGTGAGGACAGCTTGTTCTTGGCGTTGTTGGTCATCAGGTGGATTTGGCTGAGCTGCACAAAGGAGGAGTTGTCGTTCAGTACTGGTGCCGGATGGGATGGTCCGTTGCCATTGAGGACGGTCGATGTCGGTACTTGGAGCTGTTGTAGGGCTTGATTCGAGGCACCCCGACCTCGGGGAGGTGGGGGCGGTGCTTCTAGCTATAGTTCCGTGACCGGTATTGGCCGGAGGCCGAATTGCTGCTGGTGTGGGTTGTAGGTGTTTGTCGGTGGGAACTGCGAGTGAATGCCCAGGCTGCAGGGGTGCTGATGCCGCGACATGTAATCTTCGTCGGAGAAGGTTTTCTGGTATTCGCGCTCTTTGCGGCCCAGAGCGGAGCTGCCCCAGCCGCCTTTGAGAAATTCACGAATTTTCCTTCGGCAGCGGTACAGGATCAGCGACAGGGCAGTTATGGTGGCTGCCGAGCCGACGAGCAGGCCTGCAATCATCGCCTGTTTGCGCGGGTCGTTGTGGGAGCAGCCCAGCAGAGAGGGCGTGAGATTCTTCAGATTCTCCTCCTTCAGTCTGTCGGGGTATTCGCAGAGTACGTTCGCGATTGCGTCGTTTGAGGAATTTTTCGACACGAGGAGGTTCCTCAGCCACAGCACCCGACAGTCGCAAGTCATTGGATTGTCGGATAAGTCTAGTGTATGCAGATCGTTCCAGGGGAAGAGACCCTCGGCGAGGGTCGTCAGAGCGTTCTCCTTCAGGATCACATGCCTGAGATGCGGTAGACCGCTGAGAGCGCCCTCCTGCACGTCTGAGAGCATTTTATTCGATGAAAGGTTGAGGTATTCCAAATTTGTGTTCGTTGCAAAAGCTCCATTGTCCACCCTCTTCAGTCGAAGAGCGCCGGAGATTTCCAATCGTCGCAGGTTCTTAAGGCCCACAAACGCTCCCTCCATCACAATTTCAAAGTCATTCTGTCCCAGCGACAGCTCCTCCAGTCGCTCCAAATGACTCAGTCCCAGGGTGGGGATCCGCTGCAGACGATTGTCTGACAAGTCGAGGATCCGCACTCCCTCTAGTCCCCGCAGGGAATCGTGCGATATGTTGTGCAATCCAGCACCCTTCAGGTCGAGCCGGGTCAGCCCCTTGAGATCCTCAAAGGCCCCCGATGGAATGGTCATAAACGAGTTCGTTCCCAGAAACAGTTCCGCCAAACTCGGCATCGCTTGGAATGTCTGCGAAGACGGCACTGTCGTCAGAGTATTGTCGTCCAAATAGAGCACCCTCAGGTTCACCATGCCATTAAAGGCACTCGGATCGATGTGGCTGATCCTGTTTTGTCCCAAATTGAGTTCCTCCAATTTGGTCAGAGGCGAAAATGTGCCCTGCTCCAGCTCGGCCAGGAAATTTCCCCTCAAATTTAGAACTGTCAGCGACGCCAGACCCATGAACGTCTTATTACTGATCGAGCCGATCTTGTTGTGATTCAGGTGCAGCTCCTGCAGTTTCTTCTGGTACGCGAATGTCCTCTGCGGTATTGTCATCAAGTGGTTGTTGGACAAGTCGAGGAACGTTAGCTCGGCGTAGAACTGGATCGACGAATCGATCGTTTTGATGCGATTGTTCTTGATCACCAGTCGTTGGATTGAGGGATTCAGCGCGATCGGCAAGACGTCCAAATGACCTTCGCCGCAGGTTACCACCAACGTATCATCGTCGCACTGACAACCTGACGGGCAGTTGGCCAGTGCCGAGATACTCATAACGCCGAGCAGAAATATCGTCGAGAAGAGGTATGATCGCAAGGATGATGATGATGTGAATGATGCCATTTTTTATTTTTTGTTTTTTCTGTTTTATCAGACTATGTCTTCGATGAGATACAATAAATGTTGCAAAGTACGCTTGATCGAGTGTTGGTGATTATCCTGAAAGAAAAAAGATAAAGACAGCCGTCAGTTAAACAATCCTTGAAAGTGGAGATACTTAAAATTAGCATAAAGCAGAAAACAAAAATCCAACTCAACCCGAGACAACAATTTAAGAACATTTTCCAAATAAGAGGCAAACTTTGAGTTCACCTACAACAATCGCACATATCCTGAGGGGGCCAGACAACAGTTACTGAACTGCTTTATTTCAACCCTCTTAAAAAAGGGAAAGAGCTGGAAAATAACATCCAACAAGTTGTGTACCGTATTTTGCTGATGCTGAGTGTGTGCTTTTCTTTTTCGCCCCACTCGGCAAATTTAATATTTATTTATGCACGTTGGTACATACTCGAACATATAGTTCCATCTTATCCTAGTGTCTATGCAGATATCTGCTGGAAGCCTACTTTAAGAAACTTATGCGTGTAGAGGTGGTAGGTTTTACGATCTGTTTTTTTATTTCATTTTTTTTTACACGCCCAAGGGTCGTCCCGAGAGACATTCTCTCCCTTTTTGTTCGGGGCCCCGAGAAGAAATCGTTTGTGTGTGTTTTTGTTGTTATTGTTGTGTTGTTCATAAAAAATTTATTGAGTGTTTGAGGTTTGCCTTTATATAGGTATGCCAAGGAAAATGCAAATCAATATGCGGAGTAATAAATCCAATTCAAAAAAAAAAACAAAAAAAACAAACAAATAGGTTCCTACCTCCTTCAACAGATAGCTCTGGCTGTTCAAAAGAAGAAGGACTTTACAAGTGTCTATACACAGCCGACATCCTTTGGAATGGGCTGTTCGAATGAGCACATAAAAACTCATTGCATAGCTTAATAGATATATATTAAGATATAAAACAGAAGTGGAATGAAAATTACACAAAATCCATGAGGAGAGGGGAAAGCAAATGCCATGGCCATGGTCATATACAAGGAGCAACTTTTTGTGTGTTGAGAAAAGAAGAGAAACCGAGGTGAAAGGAAATCCGAATTTATGCTGCTGGTTGAGGTACATACGGAGAGGTGTTTTATTTCCACATCGGATGTGGGGAAGTTTAACCGCAAGTTATGTTTATCTTTTTCACTCCTCTTTTTTTTTTGGGGGTATTTTGCATCACAAATTAAAGAGTTAATTCGGTAGGATGTGCTGGTAATGAAATGTTGAACTTGGAGAATATAAATTGCACCACAGGTCGTTTGGAAATTTCAACTTGAGTGTTTTTAGGTACTCCTAAGGGTAAGAATTTAGCTCAGAGTTCTTCGAAAACTTCATTTGAATTTGGAAAATATTTGGAAAATTTGTGGAGGGTCAAAAACGGTGTTAAACATTCAGTACTCGAATGAGTTTTCTTAAAACCATGGAAAGAGAAAAATTTTGAGATTTTAGAAACCTCAAAACTGGTCCAAATCTCCACCAAAAACAGAGCCTTTCACTTCGAACATCTTTTTATATGAACCCGTGTTCCAAATATATCTCCAAGACTATAAAGTTTTTTCTTGTGTCGGTAAAGTTTACAAAATTCAATCTTCAAAATTCAAAACCGTAACCGATCAATGGTTTTACCAAAAACGCGGTGCTTTTCATTTCGAACACCTCTCGTATGAGGTCGTTACCCAAATAGGTTTCTTAAAAACCGTTTTCCGTTTCTGTTTTTGTTCTATGAAAGTTTTTAAACTCAAATATTAATCGTCTCCAAATCTTCGGTGTATGAAAACTATTCAACGTTTTTACCTAAAGTTCAGCACTTTACATCGTAGTCGGTGTTAGAATCCGTGAGAACTGTGATGAAATTTTCGAAATATTCTGCTAGGCAAAATTTTCAAATCCACAGAATAAAAAAAGAATCAAACAAGTGGTTGAATTACCACATCCGTGTCCGTGATCGAGTAATACGTGACTGAATTTGTTTATGTTATGCATGAAAAATTCTCAAAATTTATTGACATATGGCTCGCTCACGGATTCGGTAATTCGGCCCCAGCTCCTTAGCTGTTGAATGGAGTGCTTCTAGCCATGCAAATTTAACACAACTTTCACACAACTAATGTCCGATTAAAAGTGGTTTGGACTTGCAAACTGATTCTATACGAACGTTTTCGAAAATCGTTAAAGCTTTTGAATCAGTTTCTGTAGTTGGTTTTGAATATGTTTTAGATCCATAAGGTCTTTGATGTTGGATGGCTTTATTAAAAAAAAAATCATCTCGCCTCTCCTTCTCTGTCATGTCGACTCAAGCCCATTCAAAAACCTTTAAAAAACTGTCCATAAATATCTGAAATATCTTTAAATTGGCTTCGGATCAGATTCGAAAATATAGGTAAACCTCTCTTTTTAATATCGAAAACGGGTGCTGTGTTTTTGAAACAATGTTTTTCCAAGTGTAAGTACTTTTGACACCCAAAGCATCAACAAAAATTGTGTGCGCTGATTCTTAAGGTTGTACGGGCTTTCGGTAACGTTTTCAAATCGTGTTATTTCAAATAAATTTAGTTCTTAAGATAAAAATACAGTTTTTGAAACTACAGTCGGAACCGCTTATTTGAAACTCGTTTAATTGAAAACCCCGCTTATATGAAAAATTTAATTTGTCCCCGTGTACTTTTTTTCAGTTATTCGAAGTCCGTTTAAATGAAAAACCCGGTTAATTGAAATTAAAGCAACGTTTTTTTCTCATTTCATTTAAACGGGTTCGACTGTACAACTTTAGGCATATTTTGAGTTGGGGTTTTGCGACACCCTATGCTGAAAATTGTATTTTTTCGAGAACCTTAAAGTGAACCTAGTTCTGTCAAACTTTCTACCTAAAGTATCAACTTTTGCGGTGCATTGATTTCGACAGTTGCTAAGACTTGTTGATGGTTTCCTCAAAATAAGACTCCACAATGTTGTTTTTTAATTTACAAACTCCCCGAGTCTTACTTTGGTAGTTTCAAAAATGTTAGGCTCATTATAAAGCTTGTTTTCCAAGTTCATTGTAAGATTTTGAAGGGGTTTATAAAGGTCGTCATCTCAAGGACGCGCAAGGCCCCACTTTTAACTAATTCAACAGTTTTCGAGCTACCTATTTGAGCGGCGCATTTGAGGCTGTAAAAATAAGTTGAACCTAACTAAATATTTAATTTTTAACAGAGGCTTCAATTGAAGTTTCAAGTTTTTCCCAACCAATGTCCAGTTGCTGCACCTTTAAACCGAAGTCGATCGCATTTACATTTTTATTATACCTGATGACAGAAGCCCCTGTAAGTCCGACTTGTGCAAATAATGCGTCGCACTTGCGAAAACCGATTTGAATTCGAAATTACTATGCAATTTCTGGTCGTGTTTATCGCATCTATAATGAACGTTTGGACAGTTATGAATAATGAATCGGAAAGTGTACAAAGACCACACGGAGAGCGCGACTTACGCTGCCTTGAATAATGGAATACAGTAGGTCTAAGTCTAGTTACAAAAATTACAAAGGCAACTTAGATCTCGTCTCATTGCGATGTGAGTTTGTGTGACAGTTTTTTTTTCTTTTGTAACTAGATGACTGTAGGTACTGTGTCGAGTGTCCACCCCTATTTCTCTCGTCGAATTAATTCTTCCCCAAAGTACAATAAGTTGTCACGCCATTACGCCTGGGCCTCAGATATAGTTACAATCGGTCGCATGCAAGCAGTTCGATACGAGCACCATGCGTCGTCAATATGGGCGTTGTGCACTGGGAAAAAAGCCTGAACACATGCACTGCTGCGGGAATGTGTTATTTTTTTCTCTCATTAATTTACGAGGGCCAGTTTATTTTCATTCTTTCCTTTTTTAATTTTTCCATTTGTTATAATTCGGTGAGTAGGGATTTTTTTTTTGTTTTTTTTTTTCATTGTGTATTCAGCTTGAACTATTTTTTTGTGAGGGTCATTGTAGAGACTGCCCAACCCTGGTTATAACTTTCCTGCTTTTCCCAAAATTATCTAATTGAGAACATAATAAAAAAGAAATCCCGTAGGTATGACAAGTGTTCATATCTCACACCGAATGGGGTGGGGAAAAAACATAAACAAACCAAACTCTCTGAAAAAAAACCCCCCCAATGACATGCATCGCTTCGTATTTAATTAGGTAGAAAGCCTTCGCAGTGCCCAGTCAGATGGAGAACAAGAAAAACAGCAAAAAAAACTCCTTTCGAGAGCAGGAAAAACGCTCATAAACACCGAATTTATTATGCAATCTATTTTTAGTACCACTGGATACTTTCTGGGTGTATGGGAACTTTTTGCGGAAAAGTCACGTTAGCACGTGCAAATATGAATTAAAGTTTCCCGTATCTGATTCTCGTTAAATTGTTTGCGAATCACATTCTCCGGCACACGTTTTATGGATTTTTTCTTCTTTTTTTTTTGTTTCAGGATTGCTTACAGTAGATGGAAAGAATATCGATTGGGAATTCCCCAAAAACTCTGGTGAGTTGTCAAGGTCTGCACTATATATCAATAGGACCGTGTGTAGTCCCTCGAAAGGCTATAAATCTTCATCTTGTACACCATGTGTGTACTGTGTACTTAAACCATCTTCGGCGCCGCCATATCCATTCAGCATCCACTGCCATGGACATGCACAGGGACAGGGACACTACTGCACACTCCGATGGGAAAACACATATTCTCTCCGAAGGATGAATGGTACAAACTACAAATATACGAAACAAAAGTGCAGAGAGGTTTATTTTTCTTGAAATTTTTGCATGACTTGAAAATAAATAAATATGCGCTCAGCCAGCAGAATGTGCACTGATACAGTTGCGCCGACATAATCCGCCAGCAAAGGAAAATGCGATGCGAATTCTTTCACAATATAAGACACACGAAGTACGAAAAGCGAGAGATATTTGAGCTCCGGAATTGAATAAATAAATAAATCCCAATCGCAATCCCAATAATATTTGTTTGTTTGTTGAGCCGACCCACGGGTAGAGGTATCCAATGGCGCTCTTGGACTTGCGAATGTTCGAAAACAAATGAGTTGACATTTAAAATTGTCTCCCGCCGATATTATTATCGCACGGTTTGTTGGTTCTGATCAGAAAATAAGTTGACAAAGATTTGCATATTGAAGTGAAAGACTGTGGGCGTTGACCCGAAATTGATTTGGGAATACTCGAAGATGGGTATGGGTGTAACTTGGTTTGTTGATTTTTCGTCAGACACATGGGCGTGAATTTAAGGTTTAAAAAAATCGACTGATTTTTAAAAGGATAACAAATTGACTTGTCAATATCTAAGTTAAGCACCAGGCGACTTGAGTGAGTACAAAAAACAAAACGAAGGACAAGACTCGCTCGAAAAACGTTTCAAAAAGATACCGGTGGATTCGTTTCCAACTCACATCTACTTCGACTGCTGTCAAAACAGAGCCAGTCAAAAAATCCATTATTCGTAAAAAAGGTAAAGTTTTTTTTTATCCCTCTAGCGGCATCAGTGGTCCTTCCGAAAGTTCTAAAGCGAAAGCCTCGAAAACCCAAAAATGCTCAGTCCATTTTGACGGAAGGTAAAGAGACTCTTTTAACACTGAGTCCTTCTAAAATAAGATTCGTTTAGACAGAAAAAACGCATGTACATACTTACACATTTCAAACTATTTCTAAAATATAAAGACCTCAGCTTAACAACTGAAAAACGGCTGGTTGAATACCTCATTTGATGAGAAATATTTTAGCTAGTCGAATATGTACCTATATTTATGAAAAGACCAATTTGTTTGAAGCTAAGAATTCAAAGCTAGTTCCAAGACGAATTTAAAAAAAAAACTACGTAAAATTAAAAAAAAAAAAATGGGTAAAACTTGTCCCAAGTCTTTGAAAATCGTTCTTTATACCTGTCTTACAAAGGTATGGAAAATCGTAAATCTGTGAATAAGAGAAACCCTGACAAGGAACCTAAGTCTTGCCTAGTTCAAATGCAGTTTCAATATGCTAAATCATTCTTGTTGTCTCGACCGTTAAGTTAGGTTAAAACTACCTGAAAAATGCAGTAAAACTAGCAAATTTAAGCTTAAAAACGACCTCGACAAATATTTCCCTCACAAATTAATTTAAGAGCTACTTGGGTTGGCTTCAAAACTTTTCATTGTTATGAGTTTAAGAACATATCTACTGCTTAAAACACTTTTTTGATCAAAGGCTATCTACATACTTAAATTTTCAAACAGCTGCATAAGTGGGCGTTAGTGCCGAATAACCTTTAAAAAAAGATTTCAAAATTCTGTGAAAACTTGACCAGAGGTCTAAAAATCTTTGCCATCCACTTTACTCTTTCAAACACTGTAAGGTTTAAGCTTATAAGCCCAGCAATGATTTAAGACTTCAAATGCACCTTTTTGTGTAGGTTTTCGAATGATTCTTCATCTGTTGTTGTGCGATTTTTAGCTTTCAAGATATAAGTTTCCAAAGCGAAGCAGTCAACATTTGTTATTCAGGCAACTTTTACATAATTTAAAGATTTAAAACACTCCTTGCAAATCTCAAGAAAAAATAGCCTTCTGTCTGCATGCCTGAGAATCTTCAAAAAGCTTAAAAAAACTTGTTTCAAAAGGTCAAAAACTGTATTCAACTTCACGTCAACATACAAAAACTCACACATTGTTCCCAACAAAATCTAAGTCTGACGAAAGAAGTCCTCTGAAAGCTTAAAAATGTAAAAAAACATTCAAAACTTATCTAAATAGGTGGAAAACGGTATGGAACTCCACTTATCCCAACAAAAACTAACACAATGTTGTTCAAAAGATCCAAATGTGACGAAAGAAGCCTTCTGCATACCTGACAATCTTCAAAAATCTTAAAAAACTTGTTTCAAAAGGTCAAAACCTGTATTCAACTTTACCTCGACTTAAAAAAAAACTCACACATTGTTGCCAAAAAAAACCTAAGTCTGACGAAAAAAGCCCTCTGAATGCCTAAGAAAGTACAACAGCTTTCAAAAATTTGGAAAACTTGTCTAAACGTAGAAAACGGTATGGAACTCCACGTAACCCTACAAAAACTAACGCAATGTTGTTGAAAAGATCCAAATGTGACGAAAAAAGCCTGAAAATGTTCAAAAGCCTTCGAATTGTTTTCCAAACAGGTCAAAAACTGTATTATACTTCACCTCAACCTACAAAAACACACACATTGTTGCCAACAAAATCCAAGGCTGACGAAAAGAGCCCTCTGAATGCCTAAAAAAGTCAAAAAGCCTACGAAGACTTGTCTAAATAGGTGGAAACTGGTATGGAACTCCACTTGACCCTACAAAAACTAACATATATATATATATATATATATATATATATGTTGAAAAAATCTAAATGTGACGAAAAAAGTCTGAAAATGTTCAAAAACCTTCAAATTGTACTCCAAATAAGTCAAAAACTGCATTCAACTTCACCTCAACCTACAAAAAATCGTGCATTGTTGCCAATAAAATCTAAGTCTGACGAAAAGATCCCTAAAAGTGCCTAAAAAAGTCAAAAAGTCTTCAAAAACTTGGAAAAGTTGAATAAATAGGTGGAAAACGGTATGGAACTACACTTAACTCTACAAAACTAACACAGTATTTTTGAAAAGATCCAAATGTGACGAAAAAAGCTTGAAAACCTTCAAATTGTTTTCCAAATAGGTCAAAAACGGTATAAAACTTCGCCTAAACCCTTGAAACCTTATGAAATAATACATTCAAATACGATTTGGTCATTGTCGACGCTTACCTTTATTGAAAATCGTTCAAAGATGTCATATTGGACCCGGACATTGTGTCATGTCTTCAGCTACAATCCGTAATTTTCTTCCTTCTTTTGTTTTTCGTCAAAAATTTCTGAAATAAAAAAATTTAAAATCACATTAACTTTAGTTGACACGTGATAAAAACTACCAAAAGTGATTTTACACGCTAAATCGCATTAGGGAAGGGAATGCTATAGTTTGTACCTTGTAAGTTCCCAATACAGTACTCTATACGAAATGAGATGACATCTTAAATATCATTTCCATATCACACCTCAAAGATACATCAAGTTTGGAAGTTTGGTGTTAAAAATTTTGGTTGGAAATCCCACCCCAGACGTGTGCGGTGTAATTCACACTCCACACGTTCACATTCTATATAAAAGCCAAACAAAAACACCCAACAACAAGCAAATAGAACAACTTACGTCTAACAAGACAGAGCGTGAGTGATGTCACTCAAACGCACATCAAAAAAACACAACCACCCAGCAAAGCAAATGCACAGCTCAGTGTCTCTCCCTCCCTCATTTATGCAAGCCCCGCATAAACACAATTGATATTCACCATATATTCCTTCAAAGAAGTGTAATGTGTCTATGTCCTCAATGGAAATTGAATGCACTCAAGCATCTTGAATGAATGCATTTGTACAGTCAGTTTTTGCCCTAGTGCTCCTGCTCATGCCCCGTCACGATGTCTTGGCAATGGATAAATAGAAACAGAAAAAAAAAAAAAAAAAATCGAAAGGAAACATAATATGTCGACAACAGCCCATTGACCGTTTGTCACTTTGTTATTCATTAGATACATTTAACACAACAGCCGTAGATACATACATTAAAAAAAATAAAAAAAAATGCATTCTTGTGCTTGTGCTGGGCCTCCCTTCGATCCTAATAAATTATTCACTCAATTGAGCACGGAATTGAGACATATTCTCACCGGTACGTGACGTTTATTTGAATATTTACCACATCATATCAAAAACCTGGAATAATTTTAATTGATGTCATTAATGTCAGGCACACGTACACGTATCTACATACAGATACACATACTGCGTGCGGCATTTTTTAATGCGAGCATTTAAACGTTCGTCAAGTATGTACAAATGTACATATACAGGAAGTTTGAAAGCCCTTAATCTTGTCTGCGCACAAAGGAAAAACGCAATCATCTGCAAGATCTTACCTAACTCCTTGTCGATTCGATTTGTTTTCTTTTTTCCTCTCCATCTATCTTTGCATTTATGACAATCAACTTGATGATCTGAATTGTGTACTACAAAAAAGAAGAAAAAAAGAAGAAAAACTGAAAGAAGAAGACTGAACTGAACTTGTTGTTCGTAGAAACCACTTGAAGCAGGAAGGCGATCTTGACGATCGTGCGGATCATTCTCTTTTTTTACTCTGCAGTATCTGATTCATTATAACCACTTGAGATGTACGTTTTCCTTTGATGGCCACGGAATTGCTCGCTTACTCTCGCCCATCGATACATTTTTATGATGAACGATCGAGCTATAGCGCTATAGGAGTGTTTGGTATTTGTGGTTCTGCAGCGCACGCAATTCCCCCCCGCGTCGTCGACAGTACGTATCTAATTGTCATTTGATTGTTGATCAAACACTTGGCAGTGGCAATGAACTCCATTTACAGAGAAAAACTTCTCAAGTTGTAACTAAAAGAGATCCGATACTATCCGATCCGATACGATCCGATACGATCCGAGCGAGTTGCGGTCAAGTGTAGGTATAGTATGTGCGTGTGCGTGGTGGCGGCTCGTGCGAGACACAACAACTAACGTCAACTAACAACAACTGCAAGCAGAACTACAAACTCCATGGAGTACCTGACGGGTATCACTTTGGACCGGTTCTCGTTCGTGCAGATTGTGTATCTATAATTCGCTTTGAATTTACATGACATTCCAACCGAGCCGAGTCTAGGGTTTCTTTTTCTGGATTTTTGTTTTATTTTTTGTTCACAAAAAAGAATTGTGTAGACAAAATCATACCTCAATGCGGACTTAATGATGAGAACCTGTGCCCCTCACCCATCCCGCCAGGGGCAAGTGTGAACAATTAAATGGTTGCCAGTTCAAGAATTACTTTATTTCAGAAATCTATTCACCTTCAACGAGATATGTGAGAAAATAATCCCAAGACAGTCTCGTCTCGTTCTTCGACGAGGTGTGTTTATGCCCCGTCTATTGTTTGTTGCCGTTTCCATTGTGTGTCTCTCCGACTGAGTCCCAAAAAAGGTGTCTAATTTCACATTACTTTCACAAAACGAATCGTGGATTTATCTTCCTTTTTTTTTTTTTGATTATATTTTGCTAAGTTCATGTGGGAAAAAATCATTGAAGATATATCAATTTGCCTGCGCTCGACCCCTTGAGCCAATTTGTATCTGATTCAACTCGCCTGAACCCCCGATTGGATCAATATAGAACAGACAACAAAAACAAGTCTCTGTCTCGTCCCTTTGGCAGAAGAAAAAAAAGTTATATCTGCTATAAGATACGATAGTAATTTCTGCTTCAGTCGGAAGATTTAAGAGGTCTACTCTTTGCCCAATTGCCATTTCTACTTCCGTCCGAGGAATGTATTTCCTTCTTATATCGATTAAGAGGAAATCCATCCGAAATACATATAATTTCAGTTGACTTTAATGGCAGCTTCTTTAACTTTGTTTTTGGAGAAATTCACCAGAAACAAAAAAAAAGTGATTTATATCACTTGTCGTTTGACAAGTCTGTCTCATCACGGTCACAGCACGAGGTAACACACTTTCAATAGAACGAGCGATTAATAAATTTTTTTTTATACTTTATATTCATATAACGAAATTTTTTATACGTTTTGCGACATACCTCATGTCTTAAGATAACGATTTAGGTGTAAATAAAAAATTTGTAGCCAATCCATTTGAATATCAAGAGAAAATGTTAATTAAAACAAAAAAAAAATCTTTTTCTGTTCATTATTTAATTTATGCAGATACCCAAACTAGATCTGTACAGTTTGCTTAAACTTTGTGGTCTCCCGAAATGTGAAAGAAAACGCAAATGACAAGCTGCGGAGACAAGTTTGACAGGTTGGCAAGAGAGTTTTCGTTTTCTTTTTTGGTGCGGTAAAGCGCTGAAAATTTATCGTACACGTATAAATAGCTCCAGGAGATGGATAGCGGTGGTTAGATAAATTAGAGGGATACCTACTGTATTTAGATGTTCTGGCAGTTGTGGGTATTTTCTTTTGTTCTTGAAAAAGGGACAACTTTTGATTTTATGCTAACCAAACTGACACCGATAAGATGGATTTAGTTTGAAGGATTTTGCAGTTGGTACTACTGCTAGTGGATATGAGTTCAGTTAAGATGGGCCCTCAAACTTTTATGGTTCATGTTTGTCAATTGAACTAGTAAGTTCCATTAGTTCAGTACAATTCAGGAATCAGAGAGTTGCACAGTGGGGCGATAGGTGATAAATCAGAACAGACTAAGAGGAGACTACGACGTTTATTCTAAGAGGAGACTACGACGTTTATAGTTGAAATTTGCTTATTGAGCCGAAAAGTTCGCGTAGTTCAATTAGTTCATGTATAGTTCCGGTGTCGAACAGCTGTATAGTGCCGCGATAAATAACCATGCTTAACAGCACAGCGGAAAACTGTTTTGCATGCTTAAATTTCTAAGTCTGTATGAGTCCTTTTTACGATCTAGGATCTACCTTAAAATTTTGTTCGAAAAAATAAGAAAAACACTCGCGGTTTATCTAAGCCTCGAAATTAGTATCACCGTACAACTGCGATCTACGATCCTACTTGCAACAGAGTACAACGCAGTTCTCTAAGTCAGTTCGTTCTTGAAAAAGTTCTGGGACCGATGGAAAAATATTCGATGCGCAGTCGTTATTCTGTTTAAAAGCACTCTCCCTCAATGAATGGATTGCTTAAACATGGATAGAGTTCACTCTAGAAGTACATTTAATGAATAACAAATTAAGAATCCCTCTGAACTAAGTTCAGTTCAGATATTTTAATCAAACTTTCTGTATTTTGACTCACTCTAGAGGAGCTTTTCGGGAAATAAAATGCAGAACCCGTCTGAACCATGAAGTCCACTGAGTTCACTCGAATTTTAGGTAGTTTGAAGCACTCTAGAGGACTATTCAGTGAAATAAAATAAAGAACTATTTTAAACTATGTAGTTCACTGAGTTCACTCTAATTTGAAGCACTCTAGAGGAACTCTTAGTGAAATAAAAATGAAGAACCCTTCTGAACTAAGTTCATTTCAGTTAGTTCACTCGAATTTTCGGTATTTTAAAGCACTCTAGAGGAACTGTCAGTAAAATAAAACGAAGAACCCTTCTAATCTATGTAGTTCAGTGAGTTCACTCGATTTTTCGCTACATGGAAGCAGTTTTTACTTAAATTTTAAATGGAACTCCAAAGCCTAGAGCATTAAAACTCATATTTACCCAGTTTCAAACTCTTTTCTGACTAAAATTTATACTATGCGTTTGCGTTTCTGTTCATAGTCGGTGGATGTGTAGTGCAGTTCTCCGCTGAGGTACGAGCAATGACATACCGGGAGCCGAATGGTCATATCAGTAGAAAGTTTACGGAATTTATTCGGTTCGACACACGGTTCAAACAAATACCGCCGCGAAATGCTCGTTCACGAATAGTTCAGTCCAGCTCCAAGTGACCAAATCTTACAAATATCTATCCAAAATGGTGCATTGAAGAAAGAAAGAGAGACTGGCCGTTCGTCTATACATTTTAAACACCCCGGTAACAAGTTAAAATTTTCAATAACTTATTCCGAAACTCCTCATACCTTTTGGGTAGAACTAGGTCATGTTTGGAACTTCAGAGTCTCATGGTGATGACTATCGCCTCATGATCATGTGCAATCAAAATGAGTTGTCTTCTCTTCTCTTGCTGAACAAATTAGGTCCCACCATTTTGAAAAAACGTAGTCGAATATCTACTGCCACTAAACAATTTTGAGTCAAGAACTTGAATTGCCACACATTCCACATTAGGACCTTAGGTTTTGTTACCACACATTTTACAATTCAGAGATATAATTTTAATTTTTTTTCTGAAACATTACTTTTATACATAAGTGGAATTTTAGGAATTACATTGGGCAAGAAATATAAGTTCTGAAGGAAACTACGAAAAAACCTTCAATTAAAAAAGAATTTGAGAAAAAAAAAGCTAATAGCTAATAGCTACTAAGAATAAGTCAAGTACGAAGCAGCTGCCCATGGAATGCTTCTCAACAATCAGAACAGAACAATTCAAATATCTACACCCATGCGGGAAACATCTGGGCTACACTTCCATAGGCAATGATGAGAATTTCCGCATCACCGCAATTCAAAGTCAAGCCCATTTTGTAATCCCTTCGAATGGAATAGCAACAACAACTAGGAACAAAAAAAAATACCAATCCATACCCACTTAGAGGGAAATCGAAACCATTCAAATTAGGTCATCTTAATTCACCTTTTGTCATGTCCTTATTGCCTCTTCCAATTTATTTTTACTCTGCTTTAAACATCGACAGAAAAAGGAACGCCTCCCATTGAATCCATCTTAAAAAAAAAAAAATAATACAAAGGATACACAGACACACGCTGATGATGCTCTTCTCTCTCAATTGTTTTCTATAGTTGTTCTTGTATATCCTCCTGTCTTATCTAGAAGTCCTTTGATTTAATTTTTTTTCCTCTTTTTATTGGTATTTAATTTTATCTCTCGAGGCCGATAAAAAATCACCAGATTTACAGGACAATTTAAAGAAATCGAATCTGTAATTGAAGAAAATGATCGCGCTCGTCGTCTGTCACTGTCAGTGAGGTTTGACTTCTCTCCCCTTCAAATCTATATACCGATTGGAAATTTTTTTAATTTGATTTTGAATCGTTTTGCTATTTTGTATCTCTGTTGGCCTCTTCACACCTTCGAATTAAATTTCAATCTATACTTGAGATGCGGATGGTGGCGGTCGGTCTAGGTATTATAAGAAAATTAAAATCAACCTCAATTCCTTGCTTTAAGAGAAGAAAGAAACATTTTAAAAATGTTCCATGTATTTTTAATGGAAAGTTCAAGTATCTGGACCCATTTAAGATACTTTTTAAGTACATCCCACTGCCAGTAGAAACTGTATAGACGCATTTTATGCTTTTCGGATGGGGAGTTCGTATAGCTCCTCAATTTTAAATTATGAACGACGATGTGTTTAAGTTTTGGATATATATATTTCTTTCACAGAATTCTAAGAACTTTATGTAGACATATACGGAGACAGATAGAAGGTGCAGTGTCTGTGTACATTTTTTGTACCGAAAGAAAAAGTGACATTGAATTGATTGTAACAAGCACTTTACACAGGTACTTGGGAAACATCTGATGTTTTGGCAGTTCTCAAGTGGAAACAAAAAAACAGAGTTTCTCCTCCTCGAGTTTTGGGTAGACACGCATTTATTTCAGTCAGTGTCTGTCGGGGGTTTTTTCGATTCTCAGTTCAGTACACTTTCCCAAACCCAGACTCAAATAAAAGTACTGATTTGTAAATAAAAACCCATCAGATGTGAACCGATTAAGTGATACATTTCCCAGTGGAAGGCATGTTCTAAAATCAATTATCCGCCACAAATTATTTCAGCGCACTAGCCAATTAATGTAGGTATTTATACCAAAACAAAACAACCGCACAGATGTGTGAATTGGAATCGAAATACCACCCATTCCGATGCATGGTGTGTTACTAATGTATCTATTAGTATCTAGTCGCTGTGAGGTTTTTTTTTTTTGGTCATAATGTGACATTCCTTTCGTTGTCATGGTGGTTTTTCTTTGATTAACTTTGATTGACACGGTGGCGTCGTCGTCGCAGACACTCACTGATGCGTGCTGCACAACATATCGCGAGAAAAATCTCATCATACACGCATTCTTCGTCTGTTTTTTTTTTGTGTTTTTATTTTTTAGCTTGGCATGGATCTTATTTCCCCACATGATGAATATACTTATGGCATGTTGCCCAAATCAATTAGGGAGAGAGTTCCGCATCTAAACCGGCACATGGGAGGTATAATGGACATTTTTCAAATTTTCCTCATAACAAATCAAACAAAGTTTCCATGTGTCATCTCTGGCCGCGAAAGAGGAGACGAAGAATGCATAAATTTTGTTGTTTTTTTTTTTTCGGGGCAATTTGTTTCGTGTTTGGAAAACTGTTTCTTAAAGTTAGGGAAAGTTTTCATTTTCAGTACTAGCAACAGAGATACCTAGTTTGGGCAAGGGAGAAACATGCAACAAAAATGGATCGATAGACGTCACTTTGACTTGCATGTTCGAGAGACATTTGTTTTTTGGAAAGAAGTTTTAACCGCATTGCATGTAGGCACAGGCGAAAGGATACAGCAAAGTGAATCCTAAGTGAGAGATATTCAATTTCTGCTGAAAATTAAAGGGGGTTTGAATTTGCATTGCTTCTCTATAATTCAACTTAAATCCAACAGTTTTGTTGTGTCTCCAGTGTCTTTCACCAGGTCAGTGACACTTGATGTTGGTATTGTGTTGGGTATTTTTCGATCGTATTGAACTAAACGATGACTGGTTATACTTGGAGCCTACAGTGAGACGGGTTTTTTGTTTCTCATGAAATTGAACTGATCATGATGATCGCTAATAGATGGAGTCAAGTGATTGAAATACCCCTCTGTTAGTTCTCATTATCACCTACAGTGAGACGGTTTTTTTTTTCTCCCAAAACTGAACTGAATTCGATGCCTACTTAAAGATGGAGCCAAGTGATTCAAATATCCCTCGGTTAGGTTAATTCTCATTCTAACCTACAGTGAGACGTTTTTTTTTTCTCCTGGAGACGGTTTTTTTCCTCCCAAATCTGAACTGAATTCGATGACTGCTTATAGATGGAGCCAAGTGATTCAAATATCCCTCGGTTAGGTTAGTTCTCATTCTAACCTACAGTGAGACGTTTTTTTTTGTTTTCTCCTGGAGACGGTTTTTTTTTCTCCTGAAATTGAACTGAATACGATGACTGCTTATAGGTGGAACCAAGTGAATCAAATACTTTTCAGTTCTCAACTCTATTCCCAGTGAGACGTTTTTTTTTTTTTTCCTGGTACTGAACTATGAATAAATCTACAACAGCTTTTTTTTGATGGAGCAATCAAGTGCCCCGATCGCCAAACTCATAAGAGTGATGACAACATGCATATTTTTTGTTTGTATTTCTCCCCAAGTGACTCAACTCCTCGGTGTCGGTGTGTACCAACCTAGGTACCTATATCTGCTTGTGGAAGTACTGTCAAGTCATACGACCGCCACGAGTTTTCAGAAATTTGCCGTGTAATTCAAAACGTATTTCACAATAGATAAGAAATCAGGTCAACTTTGCAGTTGCAATTGCAATTTTGTCGCCGTGTAATTTGTCCAAATAAAGCGCTGACTTCCTGTGCTCTGTCAGCTTGAAAGAAAATTAATAAACATCCTCTCTTAAATATCAACAAATTCGCGTTTAAATATGCTGCCAACTAACTGCGCATAAATCAATGTTTATATTCCAAAGCCAACTGATTGATGTGTCGTACTCTCTACACCTTGTGTGACTGAACGAGTTGATGACTGGTGGACGAGGACGATGGACCACATCCGATTACTCACTACTTGGTCACTTTCAAGTGGTACTTTTTGTAATCAGATTCAAAGTGAAAACACCTTTCTAAAAAAAGAAAAGAAATTAAAAACAACTCTTTGCAAATGATCAGCGATTACCCGCAGATACTTATCTCCAGGCACTGTTGGACGACACGCAGTAATAAATTTAGTTTAGCGCTAATTAAACGCGGAGATACTGATTTTTTAAACAAACAAAAGCTTATCGCTTTTTATTATTATTTTTATTTCTGTTCGCTTTAAAACATCGCACATGCGGGATTTATATTTTTAAGCGTTTTTTAAAATTCCTTTGCATGGTCGTGACACTGGTACACATGCAAAAATAAAAAAAAAACAACAAAACAGACAGTTAAATCGCAACGTAAATCCCACCCAATGTTTATTGTGTAATTATTTATATTTAGCCAGTCGAGATATTTTCAAAGGTCTTCGCAAATGAAGTCATAGATACTTGTTCGTTTTTCTTTCGAAGCATTGTAATGTAGATATACATGGATATAGGTAGATACCTACTGCCGGCATTCAGTGCAGGTGGTTGTTGTGTATTTTGTTGATTGAATTATGCAAGCTCGCTAATGGAGTTAAAAGAATTATGCTTAATTTACGATCACGATTATTTTTATTGTCTCTGATCCATTCCATCGATGAATAGCCGCTCATTGGGCATCAGGTGAAGGTTGCGTGCGCTGCTTGAAAGCATTACAAATGTAATTAGGCGGTTTATTTCAATCTCATATACCTACTTTCGATTTTTGTTTGTTCAATTTTTTTTTGGACAAAAGCCAGGTAAATGATTTTTTGGTTTTTAAGGTGGACTTTGTTAGTAAATATGAGCTAGATCGGTGGGAATCAAGTTTTGTATGGCCTTAAAACTGTGGAAAAAAATACGCAACCCATGGAAGGAACTTAGCTATATCTATACTTCGCAGCAACTAATTGCGTGAACGATATTTCACTGTGATTTACAACCGCACTTTGTCATGTTTTCATGGTTTCAACTTTGAGGTTTGAAGTGCGAAAAAATACCAATTTTGCAACCTTTGTGGGTAGGTGCATAACCTGGACAAAGATTGCTTAATAAACTCCATTTAATTGCTGTGAACGCCTCATTACATTTCACACCATTTTTCGAGTACACACTACACACAACTCTGTCAACTAGTGCTACCAATAACAATAAAAAAATAATAATAATAAAACCACCCGCCTAACACGCATTCAAAGCACGTAAGACGTAACTAGGCAATTAATGCACGGGCACACGAGTGTAGTTCCTATACATAAATTTCAAATGGTAACCGAAAGCAACAAGAACAACAAACGTACCTATACCCATACCCATGCATTTCAACTCTGACTTGTCATTGTAGTAATTACTTGTGTTTATTGTTGGTTAGTGCTCCCGCTATTATAGCTAGACAGTCATAGATAGCAAACGAAATTTTAATCGAAAAATGTGTACATATCCATTTCGGCCTATTTTTATCCACTCTTAGGTATCCGTAACTGTAGCAAAAAAAGATATCTGTATAAAAACTCACCACAAGTCAAGCAGCTGATGGGGAGAGCAGGTTTGAAACAACAATTTCTGGTTAGACTACTCGTCAAATGACAGAGCAGGAGGTTTTTTTTTTATACCTTCTCTGTGCTGTTGAAAATTGAAAATGCAAAATTGCATGACAGTGGCATGGTTTATTATAAATAATGTATCTGGAACTAGATGCACAGCCAGAGACTGCATCTTTAGAGTTCATCTATGTGGATGAAGTGAAACGAAATGGAATAGTTGCGAAGGCTTTTTTGTTTTTGTTTTTTGCCTCCAAGAATTTCAAGTGGAAACAAAATTGAACAAAGTATCTATTTGATTTATTATTGGTAAGTGGAAACGAGAAATCCGACATTCGAAATTCTCGGTCTAAAAGCAGATAGCACACCAAAGTGAACATAAAATTAACATGACTGTGTTTATGGGGTGGGGCCTTAATGTTATTTTTTGACAACGACAAAAAAAAAATACCTATACACATGTAGGTAGGTATAGCAAATTTCTGTGAACCGGGAACATAATATCGATTCCAATTTCCAATTGATTGTGTATCTTTTTCGCTTAATGCCCTTCCAATTCATTGGTCATTCTGGTTGATCAAGCCTTTCATGTATAATTTGTCAATAAATCAAGGATATTTATCGTACCGTTGATGTGTTGAATGTGACCGTTGATGTTTGTCTCTCTTCTCTAATTGAATGCGATAATGTATTTGGATTACGAAATCAAAGCCAATTTGTCTAGAAAATTCACACAAAAAGATGGAGGTACTATATACCTACCTCTGTTTGTTATTTTGATTTATTTGGTGTTTTTTTTTCACTCCCTTTGTGTGGGCCCAGCCCGTTTGTTTATCACAAACAAGGAGCATTTATTGTTCGGCACAAACAGAATCGATTTCAAAACGCACCAAAACGATGTTTGCCTATGATTAGAGCGGCGGTGTCTTGTACTAACAAGACTCAATCGCCGTCATCATCATCAATGCCTTGTGTCTAATGCAAGTTGATTTTTGACAGCGGAGACTATAATGTTTGTTCATCAATTTTTGGGGCCACCATTTACCGTTCCCGCTCTTAGAACGACGTTTCCCTTCGATTCGATTTAGGTTAAAATAACATTGTTAGGTTGTAAATATTTAATTTTGTATAGCAGCCTTTGATTTAAGGCTTCCCTCACAATAGTGATCGGCAAAGGCGCACGTATACAAAATACATCGTTGTGGAGGGTATTGATATTTGCTGCAGGCTTTAGTAGGTAACCGGTTTAAGATTGCTAGCCAAGGTTGGAGTGTTTTTTTTTTTTTTTGTAATGTATTACGAGGAAGGTGATAAGTGGGGAAATATACAAACACACAAATACTTGTGACCAAGTGCGTTTGGACAATGCATCGATGGAGATAGCCGCGGAATTGGGTTATCAACCAGTGATTGACCTTTTTTTTGTCAGTGGAGTGGAAATGTGTTTGTTTTTCATGGGGGGGAGGGACTGTTTTTTAAAGTGCTGATATATAGAGACTGATTCAGAGTTTTGAAAGTCAGTTGAAGACTTTGTTAGTAGAAAGGTTTGGAGAGGGTTTTCGAGACGTAGAATGACCGCAAAGTATGAGAAAGAAAGCTTGAACGGCCGTCATTACTTTATTGAGCGAGACTTTTCATCTGACGTGTCGATTTTGGGAGCTTGCTATTACCTAAGGAGTGGGATCCTAACATGTCCCGATTTTTGTTGGTCGCCTGAGATTCTCCTATCTATAGCTAGGTTTTAGGGAAGCACATTTATGGCAGCAAATTTAGAGCGCCAAGTCGCTGATGTGAAGTTTTATATTCGTCTTGTGAGAGGTTCTAAAAAACAGAGACAATACTGAGACCCCCAACTTCGACCGATTAACAGTTATTTGCCTACAAGCTAAATTTTACGCTCTCAAAAAGTTTAGGTGCGCTAGTATTGTTGCAAAGAAATTCGTATTGACAAATGTCAAAAATCCTCTCAACCAACACATTCGCACCTAATCTTTTTACATTTCCCTGTGGGCAAAGCAAAACGGATAGGAATTGGAGTACACGGATAGGACAACAAAATGGCGGATTCCTGGCAAAAATTGAGGGGGCCAGCGGCAAGAGGATTGTGAGTTGGGGGTCTCAGTATGATTTGTTTATGCTAAAAAAGGTGGCTATTGGCAAAATTATGTCAGAGCGGCAAGTACTTGATGTGAAGATTCGTGCCTCCCTCGTCAGAGATTCTAAAATGGTGGCGATCGACCAGGATTTTGCAGAACGCCAAGTCGCTGATATGAAGTTTTGTACTTGTCTTGACAGAGATTCTAAAAAGGTGGCGATTGACAATTTTTTAGCAGAACGCCAAGTCGCTAATGTGAAGTTTGGTGCCTCCCTCGTCAGAGGGACCAAACTTGGCACAACAAGTTGATTGGAAGTTGTTTATCTGCCTTGTCAGGGATTCTAAAAAGGAGGGGATTGATCCAATTTCTGATCCCACATAGGAAATTTCTATCCACAGTGATACGCTGATTAGTTGGTTTGACTACTAAACGCGGGGCTTTGGATGAGCCCTTCTATTCTTCGCACAGCTATTTTTGTACATTTTTGAAGAGGGTCACAGTACACTTAGCTTGTGTGTTGTGTTGCGCATCTATCATGGCGACCCTATGTGACCCTGACAGTTTTATTTTTCTAACTAAAACTGGATTACAAGTCTTTTGACGCTGGGTTGGGTTTGGGGGGTCGCGCATAGGCCAAAGTAGGCTCATTGTGCTGAAACAGGATCGATTGATCTCAGAAGTACTCGCTGAAACATCAGGGGCTTAAAATAAACCCAAACCAAATAAAATGGTTTGCAGCCTTTACTAGCAATTTTCTCTCTAAATCTTCAATCTAAATCTCTTAAGTCTTAATCTTCAACAGAAATCAAATGCATTATGACCTAAATTTGATTTCCAAAACTGATGTAGGTATGATATCCCCCAAGAGAATGAACTAGGTCCCCTACTCTTTCAGCTATATAAGCAGAAAACTTCCAACTGCACTCATAGCTTGCTAATACAGCTGAAGTTGGCATCGTTTTCAAATTACCACTTTTAACTTCATAGAGAGCCCCCCTTCCTAGCGAAGACTATACCTACACACGATTGGGTGGCTGCTCAATTTAACTAGAGCTTCCTTCCTCAAGTATGTGTATTTATTTATTTATTTCTCGAGCTTCGCCCTTCACTTTCCTACAAACTAAAATTAGAACATCCTCCCATGGTATAGAAAACGTAATCGTTTCCCTTTCTAATAATTAAGCTCCCAAAATGATTTATTTACCTCTGGCCTTCTCCGAAAGCGATAAACAACAATCAAGGGTTTATACAGCATGAAAAACGAATCACACCGCCATGCCACCGTCTAGGAAAGACTAAACTGCGATAAAATTTATGTATCTTTTAGATACTTCTGTTTCGATTGGTGGCAATCATTTTCAAGTCACCCATAGAAAAATAAACAATTTGCTATTATTTCATATTTTTTTTCACCACAAGTTTGTTTGAATGACTTTGGGACATCCACGTCGTACCTACTTATAATGACAAGTGGATTGATAAGTAAACATTAGAAAAAAAGAAAGACAAGTGTAGCGTTTTACCTTGAAGTTGTGACTTTTTCAGACTCATGGAGACATTTAAATTCAATGAAGATAGACGGGGGAACGGGCGGAAAAACACCACCACCATTAGTAAAAGACGAATGTCTTATTAAGTATAATTTGATTAGTGGTTTCGCCTTTAGCTATCTGTGTCAAGAAAAACTTTTAACTTAACTTATAGACGAGTAATGTACTTAGTTCCACTTGGAATAGCTTTTAGGGTAAACGGTCTTTGGGTACAGAATTTGTTTGCGCTCTAAATATACAGTTTGCTATAGGAGTCATTCGATTAGTTGCCAGTTGCGTATGGATTACAGTAAAAATAAAAGAGGGATACCAACATAATGCGCAAAGTGAACAAATAACTTTGTTTGCTTACTGGAAGATTAGATAAGGTGGTAGGTTCTGACTAATAACTGCGTTAGCACCTATACGCTGGTGGGCTACGAATAAGTTTGTGTAAGAAGAACAAACAAAGATAAGATAGTGTTGGCGAAAGCATTCCAGACAAAGAGGTGAACTGTTTGCAATAAACGGAAATGGAATACCTATTTGTAAACTGTGACTTCATGTATCTTGATGCGGAAATTTACCATAAAAATAGGTATAGTTTCACGGAAATAGGAGAATTTAAAAAGAAATATACAAAATTAAATGGCGTCGTCAGTTTAATGATAGATTCTCGTACTGAACCTTAGCCCCTGTATGTATAAATAAACATTGTCTAGATAGCATACACGAGTTTGACGTAACAGTGGGTAAACCAACGACGTCGTTCTCAAAACTTTAACCACCCGAATTAGTGACGTCAAGTCGAGACCATTTGGCATTTAGTATCATTTATTTACAGATAGAGTGAAGTACCATTCCATTCACAATGACAGTTTGAGCAAATTGGTTCCTTGGAAACGTCAATTGACAATAAATGCATGACGCAGCAACATCCAATATGCAATGGATCCAGCTGCTTTCTCAAAAATTCTGTGCAGTAATCAAATGCTCTTTTTAAACCAACTATGGTTAGCTTCAGCGTATTGCGAATATCTTTTTAAATTAGCATTTAAATGACGGTTCGTATTGCATTTTTAAATTTAAATTTACAGTGGGAAATACAATGCTACTAGTCGTCAGTCACCGGAATACAATTTACTTTGTTTGATAATTAAATGACATCTGTTCACACTGGGTAATGGTGCAAATGACCAAGATGTGTACACATTGCCTTCAATTATACAACAATTAGGTATAGAGCTTCTTAAATGCATGGAATTGTTGTTGATTAGCTAACAATGTCTACTTTTACAAACGCACTTTCATAGGGACAGTGGCTATTTCAAACAACATCACTAATTTATTCTCAGACGCCTTTAACAGACTTTTATTGGAATTTAACAAATCTAGATCTGTTTCAGTCTTCGTATTGCGTAGACATTAAGTTCTGGAGAAATTTGTTTTAAATTTTTTTTTGCGAAACTCTAGGTTGGAAAGAGTTTCCTTAAAAAGTTACAGTCAGGTCCATTAAATTAATTTGAACAACTGAACATAGGGATAGGTTCAAACTTGCACCTAAAACTATGTATACAAGCATTAGATAGCATCGGTTAAAATTTTTCTGAGTGTTAAATTTATAACGCGCGCTAAAAGGATTTAAATTTTATCGTTACCACTTAAAAATATTCCAGGTAGGCACTTCTATACCTAAGTTAAAATACAGAAGTGGCTTTTAAACTGAAAGAAAAACTATGCCACAGAAATCATCAACATTTTAGCAAAATGAATTTGTATGAATTTTGAGCCTAGTTCCTGGATTAAGCTATACAGCCAAAAATATCATCCTCTTCAGGTGACTTGAATTGTCTGGACTGGACTATATATATGGGCAATGAAGGCAACTGACTAGTTCAGCGTGCAGTGGTTCATTAACAAGCTTTCGATTATGCACAACATTAGTTTGAATCTTGGCTTTAAAATTACTGATCCAAGATTAGGAAAATTGGATGCTTAGGTTTAAGTTGAAATCTAATATAGTTTTGAATACATTCAATTTTACAAGAGACTTGTTCACCATTGGATGGACCTACTAGTTTAGTTTCACAGATCACAGCTAATCTCTACCTCATGGATTTATATATAGGTTTAAGGAGCTTTCAGGTCTATCCTAGGTATGGTCTTCAGTCATCGTCATGCACAAATCAAGTGAGTTTTTTTTTGGCTAAAAATCTTCATAGTTTGAGTACATTAATTTAACTTTGACACTTCGTGGCGTACTAATATTTACGTAAAATTTACTTAAGCTTACAATTGCGAAGTTTGTATGGAAAATACAGCCACTGTGAACTATTAAAATTTGGCGTCTAAACTAAAAATCTTTCTTCGTAAATCCCATCGTCTTATAAATTACTAAACAACTGCAGTTGGTCAGGCTTGAAAGCCTTTACAAAAATGAGAAACATAAATCAAGCACTTCCGTACAATATTTGGTAGTAGCTTGCATTTAACAACATTGAAAAATCACTAAACAATCTCTTAGTATCGATAACTTATTGCAGGTGTTTTCAAACCGATTCCAATAGATCAGTGGCTCTTGAAGCATTCTCAGCAAGTTCAGAAGCTTATTTGACATCTTTCCGCAAATTGTATAGCTATGAGTCACAAAATATTTCTGTCTACAAATCCAAGAAACGGTACCAAGACCGTCATTTTGATTAATGGCGTTCCTGAAGTGAGTCTTAAGTCTTATTTTTTTTTCAAACTAGGTACTCTTCGACTTTTCCTTAGAAAGGCGACTGCTTATGTTTGACTCCTTGTCCACTTTATTTGAGTAGGTCTACAAATTTCTCGGAAATCTAATCCGGCTTAAATTCCCGGCCAACAAATTTGTAGGTACATATAGAAAATCATTTTTTCAACTTGAGTTCACTCGAGTCACATGGCTCTTTAAGCGATTCATTCGAACAAGCTACCTACTATCTGCCATCCGGTGCTTTATTCTAGGAGCTTGAGATTGTCAGAGACTAGCACTCTTTACAAAATGTTTTCGAATGAATATTTCAACTGCTTAAAGACGTCAAATACGCCATATGACTACGGTGACCATACGTCCCGTATTTCCCGGGACAGTCCCGTATTTCAATAGCCTATCCCGTTTTTTTTTTAAAGATTTTTTAAGAAATACGGGACATACATCCCAACATACATACAATTTTTTGTTATTTTTTTGGAAATTTGTGTGCTGTTATACATTTTCATTTTTTCTGTCCCGGATTTGGCTCTTAAAAATATGGTCACCGTGCATATGACTCGATTGTGAAATTTTGGCGCCTACTATTTTCTGGCTTCTTGCATAGCCTCTTGGTACCCAAAGCCCCAAGGTTAGCTCCAGTGTTCCTTTTGCAAATTAAAGCCGGTTAATTCAACTTCAGGCTAAATAAATTTGCTGGAACTTTGAAAATCTCTCATTATTGAGCTTAGAGCAATAGCCTATAGGTACCTATCTGATAGCTTCTCGAAGATCTTTCAGTCATAGGTACCATGAGGGAACTCCATGGAAATTGCGAATCATTAATAACTTTTTCTCTTTTTAATAAATTGCAAACTTCTTAGTCTTGATTGATTCCTGATAAAGCTGATTCTTCTTTCTTCTTCTAACCTCTTCTTCTTTTTCTTCTTACATACGGTCTAAAATTAAAATTACTCAAATTAAAATGAATTTACAAAAATTCCATTCACTAACTAGGTACCTACAGCCTTTAAGCTTATCAAATCCACCGGGCATCCGTTGCCATAGGTACTAATCCGACCTCTTCTTTAAAGAAGCTGTTATACTAAAATTGGAACGACATAGAGGATCGCTTCTGCCCCAAGTGTCTTGAGAATTCTTGAAGTTGTTGGCTGTTTTTACCGGCAAGATTTATAAATACTAGACCCCCATGACAAATATAAAATTTTAACTCCCATCACTTTCGAACTTACCTATCGATGAAATTTTCAGCTCCAATTTGATCTTTTTAATGTTTGCTTTTTATTATTTTCTAATATATCCAAAAAAACAACTTTGCGCTGCTGTCTATTACTATTAATTTATTTCTATCTCACTTATGGTTAAATATATATTTAAGTGGTATCCAATTTTGATATGTTTTGAAAACACTTCACTTCGTAAGGTGGCAAGGGATGATTTGAAACTATATATCACTTTTCAAAATAAAACAAAACTCCTTTCTTCTCTCACACACTAAATCCACCAAAATCATTCACGTATCTAGTGTATACTACTTTAGATTTTTTTTTTTTTGCAATTTTCGTGGATGTATTCCTTAGGTGCGCAAATCCATTTTAGAAAACTTCACTTCAAATTGTCGATGATATTTCGAAATAAAAATTAAAACGCAAAACTTATTAGCAAGAAATTCACAAACACATTATTTGTATCGCAAACTAAAGATGACAAAAAAAAATCCGTTTCGGTATCTCGTAGATACTTTGATTTTTTTTTTTTGGGTTCGCTATGTCGCAGCGCACACCGTGTGTATAAAAGGGAAATAAAAAAATAAACTATAACACCCAAAATCCGTACTCTCAATAGGAACGGTAAAAGAAAAATCCACGTCCGCTCTCGATAAAGTATCGTACTCAACTGACCTGACTGCAATTCCAAACGAATGTACATTAGCTCGGTTCCGATTGAAAATCGAATAAGCGTAAATAATTCTGTTTTCTGAGCAACAAAGAGTTGCCACAATTGAAAATGGAAACACGAATGAGCGAGATGAGAGCAGGCTATTGGTTTTGGTTTCGTTGGAGTGAACGAATTGACGGCACAAAAGGGAAATGAAAAGCAGAAGATGATGAACGAAATGAAGGGAATAGGATGGAAATAGACGGAGTGCAGGTATTTTCCTCTTGAATTGAATATGATTCAGTCAGATACGTAGCAAGCAGGCAGATGCGATATGCGAATAGAGAATGCGATGCCATGCGAAACGAAGGCGAGTGGCGACCGAGAAGGAGAGGCGAACGCGATTCATATCATAGAGACATAGAGAAAGAGAAAGAGATCTACCGAATTCCTTCTGTTCTCTTGTGAGGCTGTCTCGTTTGTTCTAGTTTCCTTAGATAGGGACGGCAGTACGTATAAGAGATTCCAGAGAACCGACAACCCCTCCACCAGGTGGCAAATCTGTAGCCAAATAGAACGAGTGACAGATACACTTTCTGTTCGGCTTTGTGTTGTCCTTGTCAATTCTTTTCCCTCTCATTCGTGTTTCCATGTGACTGCACAGTGCATAATGCACAATGCACATTTTGTTGATTGCGATTGCGATTGTAGTTGTAGGTGGAAAGAAAATCGTGAACAATATCGGATGGGATGGTTTGGTTGAGCAAGCCACATGTTGTCCGTTGTCGTCGTGTCGTCCTTCTCAGTTCGTTCTTCGTTGATGGAAAAACGTGCTCAATCGTTTGCTAGATGCGGCCAGGGGTGGTTGTGAAGGACGCTTTGTTACTTGATCTCGTTACTCATCAAGTTTTTGGCAACCACAAAAAATGTGAACATATGCGGGTGTGCATCAAAGTTGAAATTGATTTCATTTCGTGGATCTCCCATGCGACTGAGATACGTATTAATAGATAGTTTCTGTTTCTGTGGTCGTCTAGTTTGGCAGAAGCGGCACTACATCTACACCCTACCCCTACATTGGGTTGGCTATTAAGGGATAATAATCACCCTCCCGAATCATCGCGCTAGTTGGGTTTGGATTTAGAGTAGGTAGTTGACTCAGTTTCAAGTGCATCTACCCATACTTAACATGATGTTAGTACTTCGAGTAGCGAGTACGAGTTGTATACGGCATTGTACTGTGTACACGCAGGGTACTTGAAAATGGATATTTTTGTGAAGTGGATGCGACCTATGAGCTATGAGCTATGATCTATCGGGTTACATTACAGTTGTTCCTGTTCTGTGTGTAGTACCACATGGATTGTTTTGGTTTTTGGGAGCAAAAAAACGACGCTTGCTCGTCCTCTTATCTAAATGGTGTCTCATTAGATGAGTTGAATGGGGTTTGAGTTTTCGAGAGAAAGTGTTAAGTGCCGCTTAATATTGAGAAGGGACTCGGTTTAGGTATGGGTGCTGGTGTCATCTGGTGAAGATTGGGTAGATCGTAATTGAAGACGCGTATGCGTGCATGCTTGGGGAGAAATTCGACACTTTTTGGCAGGTTGTGGACAGGCAGTTTAATAATGAGGCCATGTAATGGTGTTGAAGTGTAACAGAAATAATGTGTCTTTCAAATCGAAGAGGTTGGTATAGGTGGTAGGTACTACCTATACTGACTTTGAAGATGTGGAACTGATACTTTGCGACTTCTTCTGAGATGGATAGGTACATACCTACTTCGGTTCTTTATTTTGTAATATTGTGGTTGGAAATACATAGGTCATAATACTGATGGCAGGCTTATATTTGAGGAGGACACCATTCTCTTGTAGAATGAACTAAAACATTTTATAATGAATGGAAAAGTATGAAAATGAACGGCGTGCGCCTTTTGGAGGTTATGCAACTTTAGCCAGCTGATTTTTGTAAAAGTAGCAAATTTTTCGCAGCACAAGAAATTAAATAACCATTCGACTTACAAAGTTGAACGCATCGCTAAAAAAATCATTGCGGTTGCATTTTCAACATAAATTGCAGTCTACTACTGCAACTCCCTATCCGCAGGAAGTCCATCGAATAAGATCTCAGAAGATCAATTCAATTTGCCCAAGGAGCAGGCAGAAAAAGCTCCGCTAGTACAATGATTGACAGATGAGATGAGATGAGATTGTATATGTAACCAAAGAAGTTGGCAGAAATATTTAATTTGAACTTTTACTCTATTAGAATAATTTTAGACGTATTCACTCTAAGAGATCTCGGTCAGATTTGATTTTGCCCTGCAAGGATTAAGAGCAGTGAAAAAAATAATTTTCCTGGACAAGTCTGTCAATTTTACTCAAAAGGAGGCTACCATAAATTGGAAATTGCTGCATCTGTAATGCTTAGGTGGGTAGGTAACTATACTTTCCAATTTGGATTTATTTCACATGCAAATCTGGCGGCACTTCGATTTTTCCATTGAAATCTGTTAATTTCTCCAAATATTTTGATGGCAACTTTGCCCCAAACCTATCCAAAAATGTCATAATGTTCTAGGAGATGGAACTTATTGAACAATTTTCTTTAACGTCTTTCACATGATTCCTTGTTTTTGTTCTGACAGTTGACAACTAAGCGACAATGACATTTGTATAGGATCTTACTCGCATATCATGGAGTAAAGCTATTTCTTATTTTGTGACGTATCTGACGCAGAGTTATAGCAAATGCGAAGTAGTAGTGGCGGAATATTTAATACAAGGAAACGTCATGAACGTGCTTTCTCTTTCGACTATGTCTCTTGTTACGTAGAAGCAAAGAGAACGTGGATTTTTTGAAACCGAATGTCGTATACCTTTATTTTCTTTATTTTTGCGATATTGGTACCTATACGCAGATTCAAAATAAATAAATAGAAATAAGGCGCAACATTCGTTAGACCTTTACTCTTCTGACGAAGTCGATGTCGCTGTACAGCCCGTACAAGTTCGTTGTTGTATCTCCTCCTTCATCCACCGTCTATGCAGACGGGACCAAAAATCAGTCTTTCTCCTCTTCTCAAGAGGATAGTTTACCTACCTCAACCGCTTTTGAAAAGGTTCATGCCATAGAGCAGGACTTGGATGATTAGGGTCTTATAAGGGGTAACTTTAGTTGTTCGAGACTGAGGTGCTGGGTCGTGTTGAACGAATGGACACGAATGCTCCGGATCGGAATATATTCGAATCCACTCCCAAGGGACGGCGCAGAAGAGGAAGACCGCGACTTATGTGGCGCACGCAAGTGGAAAGAGACCTTCACCAACTTAGCGTGCGAAACCGAAGACAGCTGGTTAAAGATCGTGCTGGCTGGAGACGCTTGTTGGTTGAGGCCCAGGTCCACCCCGGACTGTAGGGCCAACTTAATTAAGCAAGTAAGATGGCGCAACAGGTAGGGACCCTGGGCCTAGCTCCACAACCATTCGTTTTGAGTGAGTTTTTTTTCCCCATATTTAGGACGAATGAAAGGGATCCACAATCTTATTCCAAACGGCTACTTAGGCAGCTTTAATGACTGTTATACTCTGATGATGTTTGCCAGACGTGGCGAAGTTGAAAAAAGGAGATTCATTCCAGTACTTTCCAGAGGCTTAGATAGGTGGTCTTCTTTTTCACGGATCGGAGAAATTTATGGTGCTAGTCTTCCAACGGAAGGGTATCACAATGCGCCCACGAGGACCTAAGTGAGGTATTGCAGGGCTCACCCTGCTCTACCTACCCAGTTACCTAACCTAACCTAAGCTAAGCTTCCAACGACAAAAGGCGATCTTGTGACTATAGTTAGTTTCTATATAAATTTGCATCATCTGTCATCTTCTCCATTTTCATGTACTTTCTGAGCACAGCTGTTTTTAAGCTTTAACCAAAATTGGAAAATTGAAAGACCAAAAGTCGAAAGTCAGTACATTTCCCTTTTCCATTGTAAGCCACTTTAAACCGCATAATCCCTTCCACCTCTAGATGGCCACCTCACTATGGTCACATCATTATGCAGTGTTTATTTAATGTCCTCAAAGTTGACACCTTACAATCGGCACTCAGGGCTCTATTCTCAGAACTGCCAGTCCTCATCCACACACAATCATCAATCTCCCTCACCCTCTCTCTCTCTGGTACCGTAAAAGACGTCAATTCGCCATCAAGTGTGCTCGAAGTATACCGCTCGTCACCACTCCCAGGTCGAAAGAAAACACCAAACCACACCATATCATCCGTAGTTAGATGCGCCCCGCCACCCGCTCCATCAATCTGATGATATCCAGCAAAATCATTTATGCAAACAAAAATTCTTTGGCAGGCCATAAATTCCAGCTCATCGTTCAACGGTTGTCGTCCATCGGCTCTCGGCTTCGGCTGTGGACTGTCCAATGTCCATCTTCCACTGACCATCATGCTCCGTGTGTGTGTCTCTTTCTCTCTCGCTCTCTGGTGTTTGTGGAAGATGAATAGCACAAATCATTCCTTCAATTAAAGTGAACTTCAATGTCCAATCGAAGGAGGAGAGGCCGCATCGCTTTGACATTCTGCATTCTGGATTCTGGAATAAATTCAAATTGAAAAACTCACACTTCAACACACTCAACGTCGCACGGGCCCCTATCACACGCCCATCACCACCATCAGAGCATCATCATCATCATCATCAGAACTGACGTCTCTCGCCACAATGGACAGCCAAATGATCCACAAAGGAACACGACAAAGCGAAAGCATCTCGGCTGAGGTGATCCAAGAACCGAGATCCGATTTCTTTACGGCGTTTGTTGTTCTCTCTCCCAAAGTGTGATATAGTTTCCTCGGAATACTCACCTCTAGGACCATCTCGGCGAATGGCCACTTCATGCGGTGATAGCCGGAGATGCTCTCGAAAATGCCCAACAGAAAAACAACTCCAACTCGACTCTCGAGATCAATTTAACAAGAACCGAAATGGAAAATTATTATTCCGCAGAGATTGCGGGCCCCAAACGTCAGTACTCAGTACACTCGTATCTGTCTAATTCAAAGTCGCAGTTGAACTTGTCGCATGCAATGTTCGAGAGAACAGCCACAGATGCATAGCAATCATAGATACTCAGATACAACAAGCAGATCACGAAGGGACAGCCACATGGCAAGGAGCCATGCATGGCTGCCTTCTGCCTATGCCCTTGCCCAGTGCCTATAGCACCAGCGACATAGAGCAATCTTCCACCGTACAGACACAGAGCAGTAATAACATCTTCAAATTGGACATGAAGTCCACGATTTTGTGCTGGTGCAGATATCGCAAACGAACACGCGGCGACGAACAGGTACCTCGTCGGTTTCGTCTCTTTTGCAAAGCAAATGTCGGTCTACCTAATCCTCCTTCTTGGGGTTGTCTGTCTATTTGTTTGTGTGTGGATTTTTTCTCCCCCCGCCACCGCCACCACCGTCAGAGTATCTCGAAAAGAATCGTGGTCGTCGTCCTTCATGACGAGAGGATGTGTATCGCCAGCGCGCTACACATTCGAATGTTGTTTCTGTATAATATAGGAGCTGCAGAGGCCTTCCTTTTGTTTGGACATTTAAAAGATAATAATGGCTGCAGTCGTGTGCATCCACTGCCAGAGGCCTAGTTAAATTTAGTTCGGTCGACGGCAGAGGTGTATACCCTGGTCCGATGGCTGGTCCCTGGTCCGTCCGGCAGGTGTGTTTCTCACGCGTTTTTCTTTTTTGTTTTTGCTTCGTTTCCCCCTTTTTTTTGTCGTACCTGGTTTATGTGTTCTTTTGTCTTGTTGTATCTGGACGAATGTATCTCTGTCGGGCGTCGTGAGGAAGATTTTTGTCTTTTGCCCCGAGATGTGGTAGGTATGGCTGTGGTGTTTGTGACTGCGATTTGCACTTGTATATTATCGTCGCGTTGGACGGACTTTTGTATCCTTTCGCCAGAGAAAATAGTATTTAGCGCTTGATGATGATGATTACGGGCTTGAAGTCGGCTGCAAATGGAGGGAAATGTCTGCGGTTTTTTTGGCCACGGGCTCTGGAAGTGAAATAGCCGGTTTCAAGCTAAGGATGGGGAGTGTAAGAGGCTGCAATTTGGTGAATCACTGATCCCAAATGTGGCGGTGGGCTGGTAAATTGATTTAAGGAATGCACTGAAATTTTATACCTAGTTTGGCATCACATGTTTCCAGTTGAGGCTCTCAAATCTGTTCGTTCAGTTGGAGAGTGTTAGATAGATACCTTTGCTCAACAAGAAAAGGGGTCTTACTCGTCGATCTTAACTGGTGAGCAACGACTTCTATCAAATTTGCTTGCCTTCCCTTCGATCTGAAGACATAAGACTGCTGAGCAATGGCTTGAGAAAGACTTTCTGCAAAGCATGGGGTTCACCATAAATAGTTTTGAGTAGGTAACTCAGTCTTGATCAACAGGCGACTTAATTTCTCTTTGGAAAACTAGGAATACCACATTTTGGGAATTTAGCCTTGTTTCTCTTGGCCTTACTTCAACATGAACTAAACCCGAAACTAATGGGACCGAAGTGGAGAAACACTAGTCTTCGATGAATTTTAGGGGAAATGATGAACACCGACTCATCATCGATCAGCGGAGCTGCGAAAACCCTATCCCACCATCTATGGACACAGGAAGAAACTGGGACTTGTCAAAATCGAGATTAGAGAGCTGAACATGCCTATGGATGGGATAACAAGGGTGCGTATTATGGAAAGGAATCACAAAACTCGTGTTGAGAAGGGATTACTTTCAGAAAAAAGGAGTGGTAAACTAGTGATTTTCATAGATGGATCCATGATGGATGGCAGGGCGGGTGCCGGTATCTACTCAGAAGAGCTGGCACTAGCCCGTCGCACGTTAGCCTCGGGAAACACACTTCCGTATACCAGGCTGAGATGATTGCATTGCTGCATGCGTTGGACTACTTGGTTGAGAGTCAGGTGGAGGGAAGAAATATCCTTATAGCACTGGACATGGTCAAACAGGCGATGATCAGACGTATGGAACAGACAAACATCACAACATCATTGGCACTGGACTGTGGACTTAAGCTCAATAAGTGTTCATCTAAAAATGAAGTAAAACTGGGGTCGAATCGCCACTTCCGTGAACGCGCTACCCGTTCACGGAATTAAGTTGGTTTTACCTGTGAAACAAAAACAAATTCCGTCACGAAATGCTCGATCACGGAAGACGCGATTCGACCTCTGACTACGGTATGAGGACACAAAGGGAACAAAGGCAACAAAAAGGCAAAACAGGGGTCAACTGAAAAGTTTCTGAGACCAGAGCCATTCTCTTCAATTGGCGAAGGAATGGTAGAACAGCTGATTCAGAAATGGATAACGGCAGAACACCTGAGAAGGTAGTCAACCGTGGAACAATGTAGACATGGCAATTAAGTAGCCAGCCTGCTCCACTCAAAGAAGGGTTCTAAGCAAGAGTCGAGGATCATTGAATTGAAATGGGTGGTGGCTTTGTCTACAGGACATTGTAATTTCGGGTATCACTAAAGGAAGATGGGCCTTAGAGAGGATGGATCGAGACCCAGTCAATGAAACAGATCTCCCATAAACAGATGCTAGCGTTAACACTCGAGCCCAGGGAAGAACTCTGGGAAATCCAGAGAGTCTATCTGGGTAAGATTTACAGGCGCAGGAACATAAGTCTCCGGGACATAAGTCCCACTTAAGTCGGACATAACTCCCAAAAATAAAAGTTGGGACTTATGTCCCTGCGCCGATTTACAGTGGTAGAGAGACGATGGGAGACCCGACAATGGTGGTCGGATTCGAATATCTCTCGAAATGTATATATATAAAAAGTTGAACAAACCTAGAAGATCAGCAAGTAGAAGGGGCAAACATATCCAAACGTTCTGGGAAAGGAGCCATTCCTAAGGCTCCGATACAGACAAAAAATTATTCCTTCTTAAAAATTATATTCCCCTCTTGCGTGCTGATAAACGATGTTATGTTAGGCCTACAAAAAATTAATAGTTGGCACAACAGGCCCGTAGGTACCACAGGCCTAGCTTTTCACAAACTTTTCGTTTTCCTTTCCTTTTGTATGAGTTTTTCATTTTTGGGACCAATGGAAAGGACGTAAAAATGTACGTCTTTCATGGCAGTTTATGTTAGACCTAGGTTATGAATTATGAAGTGCTATGCGATTGAGAAAGTACTCACCACGTCCACTTGAAGAGGCAGAAGGTTCATTTAAAATCCCCTATCAAAATTCAGACTAAAAAGACCGAACAACACACAGGGCATCAAGTTACTGGCCATCTCGGGAAGGTCCGATATCCGCAAACCTGTCAACCCTGCGATCCTTTTGAACAACCTAGATCTGGGGGTAGATATAGGCGATAGACTTGCAAGACCGGGCAATATGGCATACCAGATGTTGGAGTGGTTTAATTTCTTCGAATCGTTTGACTGCGAAAGACTAGACTCAGAGGGCAACTTTAGGGGTGCTTATAGTGTCCTCTGATTATTCCCAGTAAGCGCCAGAAGGCTCTTTGTTTAATTTTTTGGGCTACAGCGTACAAGAGGTGACAGAGTCTTCCCTAGATAACAAGGCTGAGGTGGCCTCTTTCTCTGTTAGGTATGCCCCCGATTTTGATATACAAAATTTTTCAATCGGTAGCGGTATCCAAGGGCGGGTCCGCTTTACTGACGACCTTTTTTGACCCCGCTTCGACCCACTTCTTGCCAAAGCATCCACCTTCTGTAACCTCCCATATAAGTCTACCTCAAGCTGTTGCCGCTCATCAAACCATTTCTTTTCATACGGTCTCCAATATACCTTTTATATTTTATGTAGGTACCGGAGGCTTATTCTACGTACTTAGGCGTTTTTTTAGGACGCCCTCATGATCTATACTTATAGTATACATTTTTATGGTCTACAGCAACAGTTGGATCTTGTATTATTGTTGTAAACCTGGGAAATCAATGATCTATATAGATCATGAGAAGAAAGCTCCAAGTTTTCTGTTGCTTAAAAACCGATTTTACTGAAATATAGACCAAAGGAAAACCGAATCTCCGTTGATAAATTCCCGCATGCAGTGTGACCGTGTGCGACTTAAGTTGCAATTTGGCACCTATTTTTAGAGCCTGCCACAATTTTTTGATATTTTGGCCCTTTTTTTAGTTGCAAAAGACGCTTCCGAAATTTTTCAAATGCGGGGATTTCAATTAAAAAATCTTTAAAATGTAACTCACTTGCCTATCACAACACTATTATAGTGTTTAAAGAGTCAATGCTTGTTAAATATCATTCAAAAATACTAAATGTGCAGAATAGGCTCAGAAATGTCACTTCTTTTTTCTAATTGACCCTTTTCTTGCGACTTTTAAGAATTCTGCAGCTGTCACGATGACAGATGTATTCTTATGCCCCCCAACGATTTACTAAGGGTGCAGAAGAGAGAAGTAATTTTAAAACTAATTTCAAATCATTCAGAAGAAATACCTCGAATCGCAAGTTCGAATACAGTTATACTAGTAGTTCTAAACAGCTGGGTTTGTTCATTATATTTCAAATCCGAAGGTACATGCATTTATGACAAATGCTGTCACAAGACAGCTGAGTCCGAACCTACTTAACTATTCTCTGTGTCAAATTTTGGACGCTCAGCTTCCCTAGTTGTTCTTTTTTTTAACTGTCCAAATATTTGGTTTTGAAATTTTCCTGTTTATGATGTATTTGTCTAAAAATATTAAACTTTTCTAGATCCTTATTTAGTATCAGTGATAAAAAGCAGCTATTCTCAGTTGTACTCAAAACTTAAAGAAATAGTATTGAAAAGTACCTACAAAGTAGTACTTAATTTTTGGAAAGTATAAGACCAAGCCCAAACATTACAAATAAATATTTAAACAAAGCCAAAAAGGTGATTTTATTTTTTTTATGTAAAATAAGATCTTATGTCTGATTTATTTACAAAAATTACAAATCTCATAAATTGTGCTGAAACTTCAAAAGTAGTACTTTTCCAACTATGTACACTATTCAAGGACACTCCCACTCCTGGCCATCCTCTTCTCAATTAATTTTCCATGCATTTCCGGTTTTTTATTTAGTTCCTTCAGTGAATTAAGTCGACCAGAGTGCACTTTGGCATCTCCTTTTTGACAACTCGACCTCAAAATGTCAACTTGAATTAAAAAAAAAAGTTTAAAATCCCCCACCACCATCTAAGTCATAAAAATATCCACAAAGTCAAGTTGAAACTGAAACTAAAAATATAAAATATTAAAATGGGAGAAAAAAAAAGTTAAAAATGTTTTGACAATTTTGTCCCATTTGTTTTTACACTCATTTTCATTTTCATCGGACAAAATGACGAGAGCACAACCAAGAACCAACAACCAAGCCCAACACTAAAACGAAAAACGATGGAAATAGTGCAGCACACTCGACGAGGTGTATGGGTGGATTTGTGCTGTCAAATCGCATTGGCTATGACGGGACGTTGTCAAAAATATTGTTTTTATTTTATATGAACTCGAGCGGTCCACTTGATGGCCATATAAATGCAACCTTTCTGCTTCTTCTTTTTTTGTATCAAGTGCATTATTCACACAGTGACTCTCTCTGGTGACGTGCATGAAGCATGATGATGTGTCATCAAGTTCTCCCTTTTGCCCGTGTGTTCAGTGTTCAGTGTTCACAGTCGACACTGTGCAGTTGTGAAAAGATTTTGTCATCGCCAATTATTATTTGTGGAGTTTTTTCGACTTTTGCTTGATTATACCTTCGTAAACTCATATGTATGAGTGACCACACTATTTATTTCACGTTCTTAACAGTCTTCTTTATTTAGCACTTATGGCCAATGTGGAATAAAGTTTTCCGGAGGAGCTAAAGTTATCTGGGTCAGGACGATGCCCATCCGGTGGATGGTTAAGAATCTCAGGTATAAGTTTGACCCATAAAACCAGAGTGTGTGTCGTTATTTGTTTCATGGCGGACTGTGGACAGTTCTCCGTAGCGTATATATGCAAAATGTAGGTAGACCTGTGTGCATGGTAAAGTTTTGTGTGCTCGGTCACAAGTTTTCAGTTTCAAGTATAATTATCCAGTTATAAAGTGGATTAAGTTGGTCGAATTCTAAAGGTTTGCCTATACCTTTTCGTCTGTGAGACCGAGGAGATTATGGCCAGGACAACTTGGCCTGAATGCTTTCGGCCAGGAGTATTTATTTACTTGTGTTGGTGGTGGATGGCATTTAAATTAAATTCGGAATGCATCATATCCGCATGTCTTTGGGTGGTTGTTTTTGTTTTTCAAACAGTCCGGGGTGAAGATTGAAGACATGGCCAGGGGGGTTTCGGTTGGTAGGATAACTTTGACAATTGGACGAGTTGGGGGTGGATATACCTATCCATAGGTATACCTATGACTAAGGTGAATGAGGTATATATGCGATTGGGGGTTGTGGTGAACTGTGGAAAGTTTATTTCATGCGATGATATAGTGACAGGTGACTTAGGGAGCTTCAAGACCGGGCGGATGCATGCTGTGATTTAAATTGGGTACTCAACAAACGTGCGGTCTCTTCTTGAAAGGTATAGGTATAAGTAGAGCTGTTTAGTTTAAAGAACTTGTGACTATGGGGAACCGCAGGTAAGACCGACAGTATGTCGAAATACCGCTTTTGAAGCCCATCTAAACCACCGGGACTAACGACTTACTCCCCAATTAGGCAGTGCCTATGCAGATGGAAGTGTATCCAAATCTTGCAGGGGGCGGTACGTAAAAGACGAAGAAAGGAACACCTCCGAGCGAGGTTTGGGTCCAAGTCGTCGTATATCTGTATATCTTGAACGCCAAAGAGAGTTATCGCTTGGACTTGGTACATTATCGTCATCCCGAGCGTCTAATGGAAAAATTTGGAAGCCGGCTGCCACCCAACCATTTGTTGCGAAAGGTTAACGATGGCAAATCTAGAAAAAAAGGTCTGTACGTAAGAAGAAAGTAGTAAGGACAGGACGCCAAAAGCTCAAGTCACCAGCCAACAGAGGAGAGGTTCCATGATACTGAGGACATGCGTTTCGACAGAACTTTATGTGAAGAACTTATATTTAAGAAGACTTTGTGAACAGCCTGATGCATTTAAGTCAAGATCTGTTTTATATACCCTAACTCAAATGACTTTCTACAATCGTCGATATAGGTTCAAATCCCTGTGGCTCTTTCTTTTTAACGCTGGCCGTGGTGTAGTGGTTAAAGTGTTCGATTCTGATCAAAGCGTAGGTTTGAGTCTTAGCTGAAAACCGAATTACACAGCCTTCGGCCATATGGAGAAACGAACAGCATTTGAGGCGTTTCTTCAGACATCCCATTGAAAACCCCATTTGCTTGGCTGTAGAATGGAACAGTCTTCAAGACTGACTGGGAAGCCGCATTTAAAACAGAGCGAATCCTCGGTTGTTCATTTTTACTTGTCGTTTGGAGTATTTCGATTTTCTTTACCAACAACAATACCTTCGAGTGCTGCTAATCATTGCACAGGTATACCCTCACCTTTTGCCAAAGGTAGGTATAGGTACCTATGTGCGATTTTTAAACAAAAACCATTCGATACGGTATTGACAGGTATGTACTGATACTCGTAACTCTGGCATTGTTTCCCGCAATGACTGAGTGAAAACATTCTATCTCTGCACCGGCCTATGTGACTTGTGACGCGCGATGTAGACAAACCGAAGAACCTTACCCCCCGCCGACTTTTGATGTTCAAATTTTGAATTTGAAATTAACACGGTCCGAGGGCTGCCGTTTATGCCATTTGTCCTCGGGCTGTTTTCTTCAGCATATATTATGCTGATGGAGTTGGAGTGAGCTTAAGCTGCTCTGGTGGAGTGGTCAATGGCCAGAGTGGGTATTTTTTGTCCGACTTGTCTACCGTGGAGACAAACACGAAAGCGACTGCTACGAGTATATGATGGCACAGTGTGTTTTGGGTGGAAAATTTACATACCTGCAGATAGTTAGAGAGATGTTAGATATACATGGTTGAGGTTGTTGTTTGTTTTCACTGCCTCAAGGAGTAGATGATGATGATAATGATGATGAAGACGATGGGGAAGCACAGCGTGTTGTTTGGTGATTATCGTTGATTTTCTTGTTGTATACTCGAGGTTTCTTTATTTTTTCGTTTTGTTAGCCCCCATACATACGGATGTACGCGTTGAATTGTTTGTTTACGATATGGTGGAGATGAATTAATTGCCCCTTGGAATGGGCTAATTGAGTATTGTTAGCTAAAGGTTGATTTACATGTTTGTTTAGAAAAGTTGTTGAAGTTTCGAGGCGAAGAGTCAAACACATGTTTTACGCGACTTTGAAGAAAATCAATGGCCAGAAGGTCAAAACCTAGAGGGAGGCGGTGTTTAAGACTGGCCAGTAGGTAAAACATGGTCAAGTTTGTTTATTTTAGAGAAGTCGTATTCGTAGAAAGATTTGAGGGGAGAGCTGTCTTGTTGAGTAAATTTATTCCTGATTTCTTCTAAGGACGGTACCTAAATGGACTGTTTCTTTTTGACAGCTGATGAGAGGCAAAGTCGTTGTTAAGGTTGGAAAACTTATTACAGCTTTTATGACACAAAGTGTTGATTTTTGGCTTTAGAGGTTTAGTTTATGTTTCTAATTTTAAAATATCACAAGTTGACAAATTGATCGAAAAAACAACTTGTCTTACTGTAAAAACGATTCAAAAAGTTTAAAACAAGACACTTTCAAGTATAACTAATTGGCAGTCGGAGGCTGCGCATATTTTTTGTCAGATTATGTAGATAGTCTCCGATTGTCAATAAGTTATATTTGAAGGCGATTTGTTTTAATGTTGTCAAATATTTTTTACAGTCTTTTTCTTTTTTTACATGGTTTTTCGGTCTTTTAAATTTTTTTTAATTTTTTTTTTTGGTTGTTTAAATTAATATTTTTATATACCTATATATATATGTATTTGTTTAGCCTATGACACTCCGGTAAAGAATACCAATTTAATGACATCTCACTCTTCAAAATCGGTCATGCCGTTTGGGCTACAGGGCGTTACGTAGGAACGTACATAGGATACGCGCGAAACACACAACCCTCTCTGTGTCCAGTCGGGTAAAAAGGCCATTCGTCTCTACATTGATTTTGAGGCTGCTATTGAGGACGCAAACGTATCAATGAGCCAATGCTGCGTGCACTTATAATGAAGCTTGATCCAACCCCACGTTCGGGCGATCGAATTTGCACATTACCAGGGATGGAATACTGAACGACGAAAATGTTCAATTTTTTGTCGCTGGCCCAACGTTTTGCTTCATGTGACTTTAGAAATGAAAAAAAAAACCTTCGTTTTCGGGAAACGCTTTCGTTTTTTTTTTTTTTTTTGGTTTGGGTAGCTCCAAAAACAGGCAAAAGTAAATGTTTTTTGATTTCAGTAATTTTTTAAATGTCAAAAAGTCTACGTTTTCGAGAAACGTTTTGGTTTTTTCTTTTCTTTGCTTTAGGTAGATAACTCTAAAAACGAAAAGCATTTGTATTTTGGGTGAAGGAAACTAAAAACTGATTTTTTTCTTTCGGTCTTCGTAATGCGAAAAGGCCTTCGTTGCCGCTAAACGTTTGTTTTTTTTTTTTAGGTAGGTAACTCAAAAGACTCATAAAAATAAAATATAAGGACTTGATTTTTTCGCCGTTTTTTTATATGTGAAAAATCCTTCGTTTCTCCCAAACGTTTTCGTTTTTTTTTTTTTTTGCTTTAGGTGACTCTTAAATCGAAATACATTTTTATTTCGTACGTAGGTAAATAAAAGCAGCTTGATTTCTTTTGATTTTTGTTTTTTTAATGCGAAAAAGCCTTCGTTTTCAAGGACACTCATCATACGTGTACCCGAAAATGAGCAAACGATAATGTGTACTGCTTTAAGGGAAGTACGTGCATCGCGGTCTACAATTTCGAGTTGACTTGTTTCTATATACCTCATCATTGCACAGGAAAATCGTCAAAAAGCCGTATCGGGCTGGTATAAAATAAATGCAAATGAAATATTTCGACAAATTGAAGTCGCACAAAAATCCAGTGTTGTCTACCAGGATCAGTGCTTCAAAAACGCCAGTTCGATCTTACTCCTCAAACATTCCGAGCGATAAATTAAACCATCCAGTCCTGCTATTGAAGAAGGCATCGACGGAGATATCTATAGCAAAAGTTCAGTAAAATAGTCCATAATTCCATCAAATACAAGGTCCCTTACTGTCAGTTCAGACTTTTAACGGATTGCTAGGTTTCCTAGGCATTTTCTTTTTTGAGTTTAAATAACCTTCCTACGAGTAGCGTGGTTCCTACAGCCAGTTGCAGGAGGATGAGAAGGAGGAGATTGGAAGCTTTTCCATGACTTTACCATGCTTGATGCCGCCAATCGGAATACGGAGTCCGATTTACAAGTCCCCACAAAATTCGCCTTTTATATCGCCGACACACTCGTAGTTCACAAAAAAGAAGAACAATCATGCTCGCAGGACTGTACAAACTCTAGCAAACCATCTGGCGAAAACTCGCTGAGAAACTCCTCCCCAGCCAATCTCATTTCCAGTTCATAAATTGATATAAATGACATCTTTCACTTCCCACACACTCAATTATTGTCGTCATCATTAAAATGCTGTCCTCCTCTCACACATTTGTACTTTGCTTCTTCAACGCATTTAGAAAATTACTCCAAAGCGGCCTTAATTAGTTTTACTCTCTCTTTATCTCTCTTTCGCTTTGTTAATTGACAACTGCTTCCAAAACCAAAAACGATGACAAGCGATTAACTTTAATTAAAATAGAGTTCCACGCACACATTCCGCACGCAACCAACATCCATCAGTGTGCGCAGCTTCTTCAGTTCCAGTGTCAAAAATGACTCCGCAGGGAACATCCAAATCAAGTGCCTGGGAAGCGCCACCATTTTAAGAAAAAAATTTATAAGAAATATTATAATTAATGGACCACGGAAAAAGAATTATAATCCAACCAGCAATCAGCAACCAGCATCTGATCGATTTTGTCCGCCGCGAATCATCGGACATCGGTTCTAATGAATGATCTAATCGATGAAATAATTCCACGTTACGGGTGTGCGTATCAAAAGAGTAATAGAATTCGAAACAAATCGAATTCGAGTTAATGATCTGACGGGCCAGATCTTATCGTGATGCTCGGGGCGGTGTTCTTGTGTCTCATGGTCATTCATACCTCCGCTTGATGGCGTCCTCGGGTTGATTTATCGAAATGTCGGCACTTTGCAGTCCACGCAGTCACATAGGTTATGCTACTTGTATCTATGAGATGAAGATTCCGTGTCCTTCGTATGTTTTTGACATCCACCGACTGAGAACAAGGACTCGGTGGGGTGTCCAACTGACTAGGGACTGAATGTATTCGTACGCATTTAATCAAAAAGATGACAACTTTCAACCGATTGTGAAATACAACTACTCTACACAAAACACAACCCTTCTCTGTATAACAAAGCCCCGTCATTATCATCATTGTCAACAACAATAATGACTTGCTCTACATATTGTTGGGCGATGTTTGCACTAGCACCACTGGCTCACTTTTGAAAACATTGAACTTCCAATCGCAAAGGAGGCAGATAATCCAAATGTAAATATGCAAACAGTGCTCTATCTCTTCATCCCTATTAACCTAGTTTTACTTGGTTGGAACCCTATCTTCTTTTGTAAAGGGGGAGGCCATACATATAGCTATATGCACCACCAAAGCGGATAAAGGCTACAACATTGCACTTTGTTTCGGCGGCCGGCGCAGCGCGGATCGGTTAACCACAATCAAATTGAAATAACAAAACAAAAATCAATAAAACAAATTAATCGGAATTTATTATGGTCGCCCTTATTTGTTTGCATAATCTATATAATGTTCTGCGTCGAAGGGTGACGGGTGACCCCGAGCCGTGAGCGCAGTGTGGACGGGACGATTATCATGGGGGCGATGCCCTTGTACTTGCATTTCGTTTTGGGTCCAGCATGTTTTCCGAAACATTAACACAAATATGCAGTCGATTTTGGAAAGTTTTTACGAGGCGGGAATTTCACCTGAAATCCTCTGCAAATGCGGGGAGCTCATTTCGTTGTGAAATATTTTGGAAGAGCATTCTTTGAAGTTCCATTTGCATTTTATTCATCGTGAAAAAAATTGCAATCAGGAATCACTTTGAAACTAGTGACTGTGCAATCATTTTTTCATGACTGAAGTCATCTGAAGTCATTCATGCAGTCATTTTCAATCATCCTATAACAACAACCTACAATGCAAATGATTGCAGCTCATAAGAAAGAATGCGTAAATGATAGGTGGTGATTGCAGATGATTGCATTCATGAGAAATGACTGCGCTTTAACTGATTTCCATATGAATGGTGGTGATTGCAGTCTTTTGGGTGGATTAGAAAAACAAAGTCAATGAATTAAGTGAGATCTTTCGATCTGTGCCAACTGCAGAGGTGAGCCTCTTCTACATCGAAGATCGAACGAAGGCCTATGTTAGAAAAAACCTCTGAACGCCAAAAGTCAAAGGCCAAAAATCAAGGGCCGAATATCGTTTTCGTTTCGTTATGTAATTTCACGGAATCAAGATAATTTTACATTAGAAATTATAAGAAATTTCTTCACGTATTGCTCGTTCACGGAGGACGGGACTCAAACCCTGATTGGACCTTATGGGTTATAGTTATAGGTGCAGTTTTAGGCAGAACCACGAGCAAATACTAAGATCGTGAATTATTTGAATTAATTCCAAATTCACAGATCGAAGTCATACTACACCAATTTAAAGGTCACCCTTGAAAGCTTGTGAGAGGTTGGGGGGCAGTTTCCATCATGTTGCACAGAAGTCGTAAAACTTAAGACCTCCAACTAACTAAGCTATTTCAAACTTTCGATCAATTTTCAAAATTTTGTAGTCGAATCTTAATGAACTTGGAGTGCGCAACTTGAGGCAGCTAGCTATGGACCGGGCTTCTTGGAGAGGCATGTTGATTAAGGCCCAGTTTCATCCCGAACTGTAGCGCTACCTAGTTAGTAAATAAAATCTTTGGTAGAAGGTTCAAGATATCGAAGAACCCTTCCTACAAGCGCTTTTTTGTAGGTCTAGGCAGTGGCGTGGCTCAAGGCATGTTCCCCAAAATGTATTTTACCTTCATCTCTGCAGGCTTGTAGAGAGAACCTTTCTTTGACGCGTTGTCCGCTTTTGAAAAATAGTGGAATTTTCAAAAGGTTTCCATCAAGCTTTGTTCCAACGCCCAAAACTCCTACCTGTGTTCGCCCCTCCCCAAATGATAAATATAAACAATGCAACTAACGATTTTCAGTTCAAAGTTTGAGAAGAACGAACAGTACCCTCACCTAAGTAATTTCCTCATATTTTTAAAAATGTGTCTGTCGAAATTTGTGCACGTTGCATAAGGCTGAAATTAAAGCTTCATTATCTATCAGTTCGGTTTAGTTCGGACAAAGTGACGTTACTATATCAAGCCATATATACCTTTACTCAACTTTTCTCTAAAATGCTGTCAAGTTTTGGCCACTGGGTCTTACTAATTCGAATTAATCCCCTCAATCAGCTGGAACTTTATAATCTAGAGCTTATGAACGTCAATGCTCCATTAAGTCAGTCTTCAACTTTACTTCACAGAGGCAATGGGCCTTACCTGTAATCATTTTCAACGTTCACCTTGTATATTTTGTAGATCACAATAAGCAATTTTGTATTGAAAAATTTCGCCATTGTGAGTTGGAAAAATTTAGCCTGTTCACTAAAAAGATTTTTAGGATCGCAAGGTGCCGTCGGGGAGAAAGTTTAGCCAATATTACGTTGGTTACTTAAGCCAGCTACCCCTGTGAATTGAGCTTTCTAAGCTGGCATCCTGACTGCTGACTGAGCCCGAGGTACACATTCAATGAAAATTTAAGACTAAGCGCCGTACTAATCATAAATTTAGGTTTCGACTTTAAATTTTGCGTCAGCTCACAATCGCGAAATTCGTTTTAGGAAATATTGCCATTGTGAACTACTTAAATTTCAAGTCGGAACTAAAAATGTGTTTTGTTATGGTTTTCAGGTGATTTTTATTCATGGTCCTCTTGCTTGTACGTAACGGACAGTGCGATATTAATAATCATATTTAGTGTCCAGGTGACGAACTCAAAATGGCGAAATTTTCCTCATAAAATTACCCATTGTGATCTAAAAAAAATATTTAGTGGAAGGTTTTAACCTGAGAAAATGAGAAAAACTAATCATGACGTGACGTTGCGTTGTATTTAATATTCCGCCACAAGCGCTTAGCATTCAGTCTTACCCTGTGCAGATACGTCACAATCACAATAGAAGAAATAATAACTACCGCACAATATTAAAATTTAAGACCACACACATTTTGGTGTAGGAAAGTTGTCAAATTTTACAAGAAGAATAGTAAATCATGCAAAAGTCTCAGGGCTTTACTTATCAAAATTGTTAACCTTCACACTAAATATTTTCTAGGTCACAATATGCAATTTTGGATGGTAAATTTCGCCATTGAGGGTTCGAAAAATTCAGCCTGTGCACTAAAAATGATTTTTAGGATCGCAAAGTGCCGTAGAGGAGAATACATACACAGTACGAATTTTTAATGACAGTTTAGCCAATATGACGTGGGCAACTTAAACCAGATACCCATATGAATCGAGGTTTATAAACTACCGTCCTAACTCCTGACTGAGGCCGAGGTCCCCATTCGAAGAATATTTAAGTCTAAGCGACGTATTAATAATAAATTTATGTCTCAACTTTAAATTTGCGGAAGCTCACGCAATGAGCAATTTTTTTTAAGTCACGTTCTCAAAAAGAAATTCCGTCAGTACATAAATAGGGATGGTAATTGAATTTTCAGTATTTATGACAGGTGGCTTCTACCACGGTAGTTCTCTATAGCAAAATAGATCATTAAAAATATAGTTCATTGTTTAAAATTTATTTTCTCTTGCAAAAGAAAACAAATTAATTTTTTATTTGATTTTTACCCATTGAAAGTTTCAATAGATTTAATTTTCATTCAGACTAATAACATAATTGCGATACAATGTACACAATTTTCCATCTAGATACATATTTATTTTGCACTATTTATCCTTTTCATAATTTTAATTTATTTATTTTGATGTTTTTGTCAACTTCTATGCCTATTTCATGGTGGGTAAAAACAAAATCTGTTTGCGGCGCTTATAGCCAGTCGGCCAATTAATACCCACACAGTGATAATACAAATTCTGCATTATTCCTGGTGTAATGACAAGGAAAACAAATTAAAATTACTCTGTTTGGTTTTAGCTGGCCACAATTTACAAAATTGCACCTCCTCTCTCGCCGCGTTTTAATAGTTGGCGGGTATAAAACATCCCGGAGCAATTTTGTATTTAAAATGCATATGCTACTACAGTAATTTAGGTATGAAGATGCACCTGCATCCTGACCACACAGAGGTATAATATCCACTTAACCATCTACAAGACAAATGAATTACCTACCCGAAAGAGTAATGACATGCCTGCCGCACTTGAGGTTTCGTTTATGGAGAAAAATAAACGCGATAGAGATTAGAGATCCTCATCATTATCCCAATCGCAACCCAAACGGTAAGACAAGAGATTGAGGAGGATATACTTCAGGTCCTTAAGGCGTGCGCATCTGAGTGTCATTAAACCATTCACCCTTTTCACCGCTGAACCGTAAAACCAGAGGCCTACTTACGGTCGTCTTCATTTATCAATCCTTGAAAGGGATCTATGAATATTTTTATCAACCAAAACATGCTCACTTCTCGACACTTTAGACTCGAATAATCCTTCGGTTGAAGTACATTTCTTTGAGGAGAACGCATTCATCCGGTCTCTGGGAATCCTTTTCACATTCTTTGGCTGAGGAGAATTTTTTTTTTTTTTTTTTGTTCTGCTTTGGAATTTTATTTGAGATATTCCGCATCGGATTTGTGGGTGCCGCATGTGCATCCTTAAATGACTCGCCTTTGTATGGTATGTGATCAAAATATTTGAGCTAGAGATGGGCTCACTTTCAATCCTTTTCGTTTCACTTCCGCTGTGCCGAGGGGATTAACTGCCTTCCGAGAAAGGACCACCTCTTAACTACTTACCATAGAGGTGCTGTTTATTGGAGACTTTGCACTTCGAAGTTGCTATCGTTAAAACAAAGAAACACTCAATAAAATTGATCTTCCTTGTAACACGGCAGTTACGGCACAACTGTCTCTCACTATCCCTCCAACCAACATTCAGGCATTCCATCGCCTAGACACATACGGAGGTCACAGTAGACTGCACGTGGTTCTATCGCCAGCAATAAATCTACACACGACCCATTACGGTCCGAAAGACATCAATAAAAACCCAGAGATGTCCTTTTAAACGGAGAAATGAGAAATATTAAATTTTTATTATCCATTGTGACGAAACAACGAGGGTGCGTTTGTTATTTCCCAGTAACGATTACGTAGCGTTACCCGAGACATTCGATTCAGATATGTAAGGTCCTTTGAGTCCACTTGACATTGTGTGGGGAGATGGGTCAGCCATATACGCAAAACAATGGAATGTCATCGCTTTCGAGAATTCAGACTCGTCCTGAATGGCCGCGGCGAGAGCAGAGCTGAGGAAGACCTCAAATGTGGTATTTGAAAGAGGGACTCTTAAATCTTGACTCTTGTCATATCATTATTAAGAGATTTTCCTTTGTGCCATCAACGAAGGTCAAAGCAACTGAGGGTGGTATCAGCGACACACGTCCCACATCCTTTCACAACTACCGCGCGTCGTAAAAAAAAATGAAGAATACTTTCCGCGGGAACTAAATCTTCGCGCTCGTAAAATGCAATCTCGAAGAAAAAGCTGTACCCCAGGCTTCCACAAAATGTTCCCACACCATCTTCTCTTGGCTGTGTGTATATTTACACTATATATATCCAGCAGCAAAGTGTCCTTTCGAAAACACTCTGCAGATAAACACGCGCAGCGCATCCGTCAAATATTTACACAAACGACTAAAAGCCACTTAACAAAGAAATATAATATTTTTATAGATTTTTCTCTCCAGTTTAACGTTTGTTTACAAACTTTTAACAACAGTACGCCGGTTGTTTATTTGCTTGGCTGCAAAACATGAGGTGGGCCATTCAGTCAAACATATACCAAGCATTGACAGCATCTGAATCAGGTCCTCGCCGGGCACCGAAGACAGCGCCAACAATACGCTTTGTCCTATGTAGGGGCGCTGGCTGGCGGGAAGGTCATGGCAACACACACACACTCATAGGGAGATCCTTATCCTTAGCCATTGCGTTTGTCATTTTTTTTTTTTTTTTTGTGCTGAGCTGACATTATGGCCAATTGGGTGACAATGGGACTGCCACACCACGAAAAGGGAGCGCAAATGAAAAATATTATTATTTTAAATGGAGGTGGAGGATGGATGGCATAGGGCGACAGAGGCTTGTACAGATATCCACTTATCCAGCGAATGAAAGTGAATTTATTTGTCTCGCCTTTTTGTGTCAATTTAAGCTATTGTCACGGAGCAATAGGTTACTTTTAAAATAGGTTCCCATGAGGCCCTTTCTCATCTCTGTCTCTCTCTTTTTTATTGAAATGATGTTTGCGTCGATTGTTGGATGGCAAAGCGAAGCAGCAGTTGTTCATTTCGGACGATAGGTCTTGATAAACGATTATTAGACGTCCTTGGGTGGTTGTTTTGTATCGGAGTGCCTAAGGTACCCATTCTCTGATCCGATTTGACCTACATCGGAGGGATGGAAAGTTCTTTTCAAAACAGCGACTAATTCAAATATCTGGGATCTAGCAAAGAAATCCATGAAAGGGACTATTATGGGATAAGTGTCAGGAGAGGTACGCTGACTGCTCCTACCCTTAGCTGAAAGGAAGGCTCAAGACCGCAGTTGTTTACACGGTACTCTCACACACTCTTCACAATTCAATTTCAAAAATTTTGATAGAAAGTGTTTCAAGCTTAAACTGCCTAAACTGCGCAGTGGCTTGGTGGTTAGTGTTTTGGACTACTAAGCGAGGGGTCGAGGTTCGATTCCCGCAAAAGCCAAAATTCCAACTATATAAGGGCTTTTTCCACTGCGCCACCTTTCGCGAACGTCTGACAAACACCCGAGAGTGTAACTGTCTTGAAAGAGCTTCTCAATAAGCCGTTTGGAGTCGGCATAAAATTGTAGATCCCTTCCATTCTTTCCAAAAATGAAAAAACTCACACAAAACGAATGGTTGTGAAAAGCTAGGCCTAGGGTCCCTTCGGACCTGTTGCACCAACAATTTATTTAATTTTTTTAAACTGCGATTTACATGGTTTCGAAGAATGGCCTGATTTGGACGCCTAGAACCCAGTTTAACAGGGCTCTGCTGATCCTACAAAAATATATACTGGCAATAATGTACTGCAAGACTGTCCGTCTCGGGAAGGCCATTCGTAGTTTTACTTACCAGTGGAGGAGAGTTCGGGAACACATCTACTGGAGCTAGGATCTTTTTTTTTTAAGGGCCTATAGAAAGAGGGCTTTTCGTTTAAAAAGGCCATATTTCGAAAAATGGCCTTGTGACACTTTCACAAAGCGACATAAGGCCATATTCGAACGTATGACCTTTTGTCGCTTTGCAAAAACGTCCATAGTTCCTCCCCGAGGTTTAATTTAATTTCGGCAATCGACCTTAGGGATCGTTAGATATTCATTCAAGTGTTTAGAAACTGCGCCTGTGATAAGAAGAGTTCAGTGGAAGACTCTTACAACTCCAGAAAGTGTTGAGAGAGTTTTAGCATCCAGGCTTCGATTTCCAAAATATTTTTTATAATACCCCTCGCCCTCAGAGCTATGAAACTAGTGGATGAATGATTCCCAAAAAATTGAGTGGCACTGCCCACATAGAAAGGGTTTCAATGGACGGGTCATAAATCTCTCTGAAGGCAGATTAAGCTTTTGTGTTTTTTTCTTGTGGGGTAGTTTGAAGTCGCCTTCTAACAAAAATCGTCCGCAGGCCTTAGAAATTCAACGCGACAGAATCTACAATTATAGGGAAATTTAATTTCCTTGTTAAAGGTGCTTGGATACAAGGAGTAGTAAGTCCTGAAATACCATCAGGCTCAAATTAAAAACAGACCTTCAGTGGAGAAAGTACATGAATATTTCCCCTTACATCGCCTTCAAAGCAAGACTCAGTACAAGCTTGATTTTGCCAGTGAAACTAAGACTTGCGTCCACCCTGCCGAGTTGAAGTGAGAAAAACTACCTTTTAGCTCAAGTTTCGACAAGGTCGCTGGATCCGAAGGCTTAAGCTGACAAACTGTTTAAAAAGGCAAGGGTTTGGAGAAGATGTATATCATTTTCGAGATAACTGGGGAGACAATTTTGTGTGGTTCCTCTTGAATGCAACCCTAACATGAATGGTCCGTTTCGTAAAAATTTTGGAAGGTCTAAACAACAGCCATCGGTCACCTCAACGTTGCATAAAAGATCTATTACTTTTTCCAACGCTTGCATCGATTTCCCAACGAACTTATTGCGCACTACTGCTGTGTTAGGCCCGGTTTATCCCAAAATGTGTACAAAGCCGGAGCATGGAGATACTCCAAAGGGTTCAGATCGATCCTCATATTTTTGAGCTATTTTAAGCCCACATAAGACATTAGTATGGGGCCAAGACTAAGTCGTGATGGGCTACAACCCTGGCAAGACACGAACTTACTTTGTTAGAAAGTGCACTCTGGTTACAGTCTTTTAAACATCTTACAATATAAATGTCTTGAGAAAGCTTTTGAATACAGTCTTTGCGGGATGCGGCACAAAATTGCAGGTCCCATCCACTCAAGTTCATCCCGAAAAGAAGTCTCTGGCAAGAAAATGGTTAAGAGAGGCTAGACCTTGGGTCCTATTTAAACAAATTGTGTTTTTTTGTCCACACAGTTCTTATAGGCGAGCTTACCTGAGTTCCCTTTTACTTTCAATCTCCACCGGTTGTACACAATGGCGACGGAGACACAATAGCAACCGCTGCTAGTTTTAGGTTGAAATAAATCCACGGAGGCCTTAGATGTACAGATTTTTGTTGATGCTAAGTAACGTGACTTCTATAGCGATACAGAATCCAAAAGTTTGTCAAAACGCTTATAGGGTTGACCACATCGACAGAGCTTGGCATGCTTTAACCGTAACGATTGCAAATATTGAACATAAGCGGAACTAATTTAGAGGTTGATGCGAATAAAGTCAAATCCAAGCATATGTTGTCGAAAATAAAAGACGCACAATATCGGCGAATCGAACGTCAGAACCGAGGATTTTTATACTTTGATGAGAGGGTTCTTATACAGTAAAATCAGGGACTTTCTCAACTTCAAGAGCTGTAAGCTCTGAGTACGGTATCAAATCGGAGATCAAAAAGCTGCAGTTGTCAATCTAGTATTCAAGAAACTGGCCTTGCTAAGAAACTCTAAGAAGCCTCTACATAAGGCCCTCACAGTCCCGCTCTTACTATAGGTATGGCGCAGGGGTATGTTCGGACAAAGCTTTCAATGAAGGTATTCCTGGTCTTTTCCAAATATGCCTATAAAAGAGGACTGGAACTGAAGGCTGTCCCGATGTGGGCAGCGTATGCTGATCTACCCTGGACAGTATGTAGGTACCTAATGAAGTAAGCAAGGTAGACCTTTTAGCTAACATAACCTAAGATAGAAGGAGCTTCTACAAAGCTTGGTTGAATAGGATGTTCGCATATCGGAAGAAGACAGCCATTTGAGGGACCAAATTCAAGAAAGTTGGGGGTCTTAGGTGGTATTGTGGTTTTCAGTCCTCGGAAAAGTTGTTGCAAACAAGTATTATACACGGTCCTATTTAATCGCTGAGAAGAGGTATAGCCTAAGCCCCACAAAAGTAATGCCGCACCTAAAAATACAAAACTGAAGGACCTGTCAATACTTTTTTAGATCAACATTATATAGGCAGGCCAGTAGTACGGAGGGAGGGCTTTTGTCACGACTCCGCCGCTTAAACAGAGGTTGCACGCAAATTTAGCTTAATACACATATCCCATAAATTGGAAGGATGTTTTTCGCTAGAGAACTCAACCCTTCCCTACCTTCGTAAGGCTCATAATAGCTCTTTCGAATGCAAGGATTGAAGTTCCCTCTCCTGCAGCCTATTAAACTCACTACTCCCCGCCTTAGAGTCTATCGCCTATAGCCCTCTGTTCCAAGACGAAAGCTCCTGAGTGCTGCATCAAATTATGAAACAATAACAGCAAACTCCTGACTAATTACACACAATTACCGGCGCCGCGGGACTGCGAATTTATAACATCTGCACCTGAAATCCATGCACAGGCAGTACCTAAATCCTCGCACGTCGCCCAGCCATCCAAACTTCCCCGTTTAACCGCACAAGCTCCCCTCAGCTACCATAAAGTTCAAAACGGCTATTGCTGTAGTGTTTGCTCCTATATTGCGTGCGCATGCATGGTAACCGAGTAATTTAAACAATTTCCCTCCCAAAAAATAACCACGTGCACTGTCAGCAGCTGTATACTGCTACGGCCATGCCATGGCGCTTCGAACTCTCTGCATCAGTTCGTATACGTACTCGCTAAACGCTAACCAGAATTCAATATTTTCCAATGCTCCCTCAAGAGCAAACCGCGGAAGAACCACCGTCAGAAACAGGCAACACCATTCCGCCGCTTCCTGCTTCCTGTACCTATACATGGGTGCGTTGAAAACGTCTGCCACCGCTTTGTGGTCGGAATATAGCTCTGCACTGGCACACGCATCTTCGTCGCTCTATACTTCGGTGCGGTTGTTGCGGTTGGGTAAGGAGTCCGCTTTTCCTGTTTTATTTTGGTGTGTGTGCCAACTTGGACAGCAGGATACCGCGTATTAATGACAAAAACACATAAACCGCAGAACAAGTTGCAAAAAAGCGAAGCAAGTCCTTACCACTTATGGTTGGAATAAAAAAAAATATCCCTTTTCGGCGACCACCCGCTGCCTCATTGGCAATATTGAAATCAGATCCCGTGAACCCGCAGTTGGGTTGTAATCGTGGGCATCACTTGCACACCGTGTCCTTCGCAGATGCTGCCATCCCTTTGATATGGGAACATCAAACAAACGAGGCAAACAAGCGGGTAACACGCCTCCCCAGAAGTTACTCGGAGTGTCACTGTCACAAACAGAGAAAGTCTCGCATAGCTGTAGGGCTGGCGAACCAATTTTTGGAATGCGACATTGATGCATCACACGAGTGACAGTGACAGTGGCGGGAATCTATAATTATTCAAATATTTGCATGAGTAATAGTTTTGGATCGACTTTCGTATAAAGTCTGTGGGAATGTACCAAAGCGAAGAAGAGACAGACATAAACACGGGACCCAAGGGCAAGATGTCGTTCCGTACCTGTTTAAACCAAGACTGAGACCCGTGATTATGTTGAAACAATTCGAATGCGGCAGCACACACAACGACCGCTGCGGCATGAATGCATCAAGAGCATCGGAATTAGCTGATTGGTATTCTGTGTGTGTGGCACGGTTGCAGGGTGAATACGGTATACGTGCAGACGTTCCAAGATTTTGGGTATTTTCTCGCGTGGCTAATTCAATTTCACTTTTTCCACACCAGCTGGAAAACGAAAACAGATACTTTGTGTATGGCCAAAGTAAAAATCATGACGGCGTTTATGGCGGATCCCGCTCGAAGGCTTAGCCGGATGGAATAGGAAATGGAAAGAGCTGTATGGTTATGCTAAGCTATCCAAATTGATTGGTGGTTTGAATCGCACATGTGTATGTACAGGTCTCAGCTTAGATTCTGCGGCGTACAGCTCTATGGGAAGTAGGATCGGGGATATGCGTGATCAAAAACAATGTCGAACCTCCTGATCTAGAGCTTTCTAGGATTGGGTGTATAATTTACGTGGACGCAGGGAAAAGGATGGTGGGGAAGTTTGGCGGAGGTGGCAGTGACATCATCCCAGTACTGCGCTTTTTAAGGAGCTACTCCAATCAGGGTCACACGCGTTTCTAAAATCGTTTCCAATGCCATACAAGCTTACTACTGTTGCGGTACTAGCAACTGCCCTTGAGCCTATAAGAATTTTTTTCTCGTCCAAAATCACTGTTTAAGTGCGCGGACTTACCGACTTTTGGTCGTTGGTCTACATGCAGTCCGTATAAGGCTCAACAGGTAAGCCTCGTCAGTTAGCACGGTCTTAAGCTAACTGCCACCAGTTGAACACTCCATAAGTTGTCGAAGCTCCTCCTTTATGTTGCGAAAGGAAAAGACTCTTTAGACTGAAGCGTGGATGTCAAATCTCCCAACTTTTTCTTTGCCATCTTGTATACAACCGATTTCTAGATCGATGTCAAGTCCGTACACATGACTGAAAATCTTTTGAAAAATACCACCGTCCGACATATCGATATGTCTGCTCCCATAAAGCAGATCTTTGGTATTGAGGCTTCCATATGAACTCAAGGCCTTACCACTCAACTGCCTTCTTAGACAAAGTTTAGAATTACTTTCAGTTTAGAGTCTACGCTTGATTTCTAATGGGCAGTCGCTCTTAAAATTCAGGGCAAGGTGGAGTTAGAACGAGTCCGTAACAGCCGACAGATCAAAGCTGGCGTTCCTTCCTCATCTTCTTAAGACCCACAACTCCTACCCTAGCTTCGTGATTGACCAGTTAAAGCGGCTAAGTAGGGTTATTCTCGAGGATTTCTATAGATGAATCCGAAATCTAAAGACGCTTCTGCAACTGTGAACAACTACTGTCTAAGCATGATCCTACCACTGATACCTAACAGCAGAGAGCGTAAATACGATGCGCCTGAGGCAGAATGCTCTTCCCTTTAGCAGCGGAGAATCGTTAAGTCGCATCCCTTCCCCCAAAAGCGTTAAAGCATCGCGCTCTGAAGACCTTTGGAGATTATCCAGAGATGGACAGCTTTGGCAAAGAGCCCGGTCGTCAAACTTTCTAAAGGCCCAAAACCAAAGACTGGCAACGGCTAAACCTCAAATAATGCGAGACTAAGATTTTACTTCTGGGACGTCTACTCCCCGGGGTGGACAACGGTCTCAACCAACTAGGTTCCAATAGTAGCGCATACTATCCTCTGAACAAATATTCGAAGTAAGTCGTGCCAAGCTAGGTATAGTTTCAAGACACCGACAGGTAAGCCGCCCGGGCTAGGTTAGCGAGTACAGTGGAAACCTGCGACCTCCGCACTTAGATCAATTTAGATCCATTGTGATAAGGTCCGCCCCAACAACCCTGTTAATCTTGAGCTTTTGCTTCCTTGCTCAGTTTTAGAAAAAGCATGACTTTCATTGTCCATTCTTCCTGACAATGGATTTCGTGCCATATTTGTTATTTGAGTTTCTACAGAAGTCGTATCAAGCTTCGATCGAGCTTTGATTTAACTAAAGGCTTCTTTGTAAGGTCCCATTCGGCCTTGATGCGTTTGTTATAAAAAACTATATCTTTAGTGCAACATGTCTTTATGGAACCCTAGGCTTATCTTCTCTAAAACTTTGACAAATGGAAGGGACCTAACCTTGTGTCGCATCCAGTGTACTTGTATGCCTGTATAAAGAAGCCTACTCGTTGTACAGTCTCGAATATTTGCAAGACGATCTCATAAGGTGAAAAAGAGGCTTTGAACGGCTTTTGTTAATGCCTTAAAAATAGCTTCATTCTTTCAGTGAGACGACGCGATGTGCAATTGTGACAAAAAAAAAACCAGACCAAGATATGCTTTCACAGGAAATCTAGTCCCGCTAGTTTGTCCACTTTTGGGACCTTGATTGAAGTTTGAATTCATGCCAGTGCCTTTTAAAGAATTTATTTTGTGTGTAGATGTTCCCTATTCGAATTGACTTAAATTTTCACAGGAACATCCAATTTGACAACTTTAGCTCACTTTTCGCTGTCATTTCACCATAAGTAACGACCAGTGTTGGTAGCACTCTCTCTCTTCATTTATCCCATGATGCGTGGTTATTTTTCCCTTTTCATCGTGCTCAAATTCCCTTTTAAGACCTCACGATGCTTTTTTGCTTCAAAATCCAGTTTTTAAAAATAGAATTTGTATTACCCGGAAAGAAAATCACCTTTGGTATGAAAAGCACAGTTGGTAACATTACTACGATTTTTTTTTGCCGCAAGAAAATGTTGATAAAAGACGATTCAATCAGCTGTTTTTTTTATGGACATTCAGTTGTTGATAATCATGGTGAAATGTAGGAGTTTTGAAGAAATTTCAGTCAAAATTTTTAGTTTGAATGTTTTTTGTTAGCTTCCTGAAATTCGCACGATTTGTATCTTTTTCCCATTAACGCACAAAAGGCTTTTCGGACATCGAAATACCCACAAAAAGGGCTAAATCCCACGATATGACAACACTGTACTGACATAATCCTAACTACACGTAAAACTACTCGAAAATTGGAAACCATAGAAAAGGTGTATTTTTAGAGGCTCATTTTTGGAATCGGTTGCTGAAAGCTGATTTGGGCTCTCATTGGTTTGTCATTTAAAAATTATTAGTCATTACGTTTGCTATTTTAGTAAAGTATAGATGATCCAGCTGCTCGAAAACTAGGTCAATTTTTAAGACATGATATTTTTTTAAAAAGTGGCAACACTTTTTCCAGAAATAACTCATTTGACAGCTGAAAGATGATTTGAGCTCACTTTTGATTGCCATTTCACTAGGAGTAGAGTTACGTTTGCTACTTTTACTAGAGTCTTCTGATACACAGCCCCAGTTGAACCGCTTGCAAAATTAGTCGATCAGGCTCTTAGGTTAAGCTCGACTTGATATCGCCACGCGTATTAGCCCAAAAACATATACCTACTCAAACAGTAATGGCACGAAATCGTCTTTCTTATAGATCCATGGTCAATGGTTATAGTCACTAGTCACTACCATATTTCAAACCTTATTTCATTTTTAAGTTCTATACCTACCTTTTAAAAAACAGCTATTCTAACTAATTTCGAAGTTGCTTTCATTTTAACGTCCCACAAGGTTCTACTTGGTGCCAGGATGTCCTATGATAGCCAGACTCTCTAAGTTCAGATGCAGCTTCAGACTTTCGCTGTCGATATGAAAAACAACTTAAAAAAAACAGTAAGCAGTCGCCTAACTTCCACAGCCCCTCCTCCTCCGAAATCTCTACCTCTGTGTAAGAAATTCATTTAGAAAGCGACCACTTTTCAGGCCAAAACACTTCTCCTCGCAACCGCACTCTGTTCTGTTTCCAATCGCATTACCAATCCCCCTTCACCGTTCCGCGAATATTTCGCTAAGCGGCTTTTAGGGCAATAAAAACCGCAGATCGAATAATGCGAACGAAAACGATTTCGATTGTTGTACGTTCGTATCATGTACATGCACACGTTGGTCTATAATTTCCCTCCCCTGTTCCTGGTCGGCGAAACCTGCTCGCGTAACCCTACAATAAAGCCATAATCCTTAGTGCTTTGCCCCCCTCCCCAAACAAAAGCCTGTTACACGTTGCTATGCATTCGAAGAAGGAAAAAAATTACGGCGGACATGCTCAGAAATATGCCGAATGGCAATGGCAACCACAAAGCCACTTAAAATATTGCATGCACCCAATAATCAAGCTAATTCAGCACCAGCTTTATAGCCACCTTAGAGGTCCGCGTGTGGTGCTACTCCCTCCAGCTATTCCTCACGTAAACACCATAAACATTCGTACAACAAACACTCGACAATCGGGAAGGGAAAATCCGACTCAAGTGCATGCAAATACCGAACACACGCATACGAACGGTTAAATCCGGCCGCGGTGGGTTCCAGAAAACCAGCGCGCACCTGCCGGATGAGGTATGCGTGCACTACACAAGTACACACTGGTGGTGGAGTGGAATGCATTTTTTTTTGTCCTCTTTCGACATTCGCATGTTGCGAATTATTCGTCTTGTACGCGGTCCCAAGCCCTTTGGCATAAGGTACACAAAGTCCGTGAGGATAGCCGCATATAGCCAAAGAGTCAACAAAACGCATACGGCAAACAAACTGAGACGACGCGACGAGATGTTATGGCTTCTGGCGCAGTGCGCAGCCGCGCACACGCAAATAAAAATAAAAATACAAATAAAAATCCCATCCCATCCCAACCTAAGTCCTTTGTGCCTTTTCCGCTGATCGGGGTTTGAGGCGGTCTTCGGATTCGGTTTTTATCGAGACACCGTATGACAGGCAACGTGTGTGTAGCTCCGCCGACTCTTGTGGAAAGTGATGACATGGGCTGTCTGTTTATGCACACTTTCTTACCTTTTTCACATTTTAGCGCGGCGCATGCTTGTGGCTTGTATCTTGTTCCACAAGGATTTAGAGCAGAGGGTCTCTGCTGCTTTGTGCGTATTGTAAGTGTTTCTCTGAAGATGATGTCATAATCTTTATGTGCATACAGATTCTTTTGATGGCTTTGTGCGGTTTCTTTCGCGTTCTCCCCCTTTACGAGTGTAGCTTGGTGAAAAATTATCACCTTATCCGTTGAGCGCGAAGCTTCAATGGGTTTTGCGGTCGATGGCGGGCTGAAATGTATGCGACCTGTCAACTGATTGTCACTTGATTGATAATGAGTTTTGGTGAAATTTTTGCTAAAATTTACGGTTAAATAAAAAAAGAATTGAGGAAACGCGCAGCAAATTTTTGTGGGAAGGGATTTCCGGGAATTTCCAGGCATAAAGGTGGAGAGTTTATGATGCGGGCGAAAGTTATATGACAACTTAATTTGGCAGATTTGTCAGTCGGTCGGTATCGGTAGATATTTATGTAAACATTGTGACCGCAAGTTGGTAAAAAGCGATTTTATGAGAGGTTTACTTGGGCCAAATTTTATGATGAAGTAGCGATCGGAGTTGGGGGTTAGAGGCTTGCGATGAGATCATGGGTGATTGATTTTAAAGCGCTTTAGAGGAGTGTAGAGACTGATTTAAGTTAAGAAGCCACTGCCCTTGAGAAAAAAATGTATATGAGCCAGATCCAAAGCCTTCTTGGAGGTGGATTTTTTTTTTACAAACGCCGGGGACTTTGGCAGTAAGGCTTGAACTTTAGGCAAGTGAGTGGAAACCTGGAAACCCTTTAAGGCTATCAGAATTATTGCTAAATTAGCTAACATGAGTTTCACAAAGGCCAGATTTAGGCAAGCAGTCTTGAACAGATCAGTAGAAACCCCTAAGGACTGTCAGAATCGTGGCTAAATAAGCTGACATGAGTTTTACAAAGGCCGGATTTAGACAAGCAGTCTTGAGCTTTCAACAAATCAGTGGAAACCCCTAAAGACTGTAAGAATCGTGGCTTGATTAGCTGACATGAGTTTTACAAAGGACGGATTTAGGCAAGCTGTCTTGAGCTTTCAACAAAGCAGTGGAAACCCCTACAGACTGTCAGAATCGGGGCTTAGTTAGCTGACATGAGTTTTACAAAGGCCGGATTTAGGCAAGCTGTCTTGAGCTTTCAACAAAGCAGTGGAAACCCCTACAGACTGTCAGAATCGGGGCTTAGTTAGCTGACATGAGTTTTACAAAGGCCGGATTTAGGCAAGCTGTCTTGAGCTTTCAACAAAGCAGTGGAAACCCCTACAGACTGTCAGAATCGGGGCTTAGTTAGCTGACATGAGTTTTACAAAGGCCGGATTTAGGCAAGCTGTCTTGAGCTTTCAACAAAGCAGTGGAAACCCCTACAGACTGTCAGAATCGGGGCTTAGTTAGCTGACATGAGTTTTACAAAGGCCGGATTTAGGCAAGCTGTCTTGAGCTTTCAACAAAGCAGTGGAAACCCCTACAGACTGTCAGAATCGGGGCTTAGTTAGCTGACATGAGTTTTACAAAGGCCTGATTTAGGCAAGCTGTCTTGAGCTTTCAACAAATCAGTGGAAACCCCTAAAGACTTTCAGAATCGTGGATTAATTAGCTGACATGAGTTTTACAAAGGCCGGATTTAGGCAAGCTGTCTTGAGCTTTCATCAAAGCAGTAGAAACCCCTACAGACTGTCAGCATCGTGGCTTAGTTAGCTGACAAGAATTTTACTAAGGCCGGATTTAGGCAAGCAGTCTTGAGCTTTCAACAAATCAGTGGAAACTCCTAAAGACTGTCAGAATCGTGGCTTAATTAGCTGACATGAGTTTTACAAAGGCCGGATTTAGGCAAGCTGTCTTTAGCTTTCAACAAAGCAGTGAAAACCCCCAAAAACTGTCTAAATCGTGGCTAAATTAGCTGGCATGGATCTCTATAAAAGTGTAAAAGTCGGTGCTACCAAATATAGAGCTGCTGGACAAGAAGGGAGAGTAACTAGCGGGTACACGCCAGACGTAAGGTCGCTAAGCCTATAACAAAACGAAGGGAAACTGCTGAAAAATTTCGACTTTAATTCACCAAAGCACTCTCCAGGCAAGACCGAAGATAGCCAAACAAAATTCGAGCTCAATCAGATCTGTAGTTTAAGTGCCACGCCTCGTATTTAATTCTGCCTAGTGCCTACATTTTGACAAGTTTTTGGTATTTAATATCTATTACTTCTTCATCTAAATATCGGCAATTTTACCTGCATAGCTTTTTAAAATATTCCTCTTTTAATTGAGGTGCCACGCCCCCTTCTCTAAACCCGCTCAGATTTTTCAAATTCCTTCCAACAAGCGAGTGATGCAAATTTATCAAAATTAAGGCGAAAGCTGCCATAAATGACAAGATAAAGCATTAAAGACTCTTTTGTATGGGAGGTGCCACGCCCCGTTGTTTTGTACCGCCCAGATATTTTTAATTGCTTCGAACAGGCGAGGGATGTCCAGTGTCCATTTACCGAATTTCAAGTCATATTATGACAAGATATGGAGTTTAAAATAATTTTGTTGTAAAAGAGGTGCCACTCCCCCTTTTTAAATACCGCCCAGATTTTTTGAAGCGCATTTCTTGGACAGTATGCATATCAAAGACACAAATTTTCGAAATTGAGCCCACACGGGTTTCGAAAAAAGCACTTTAAACATGATTTTGAATCATCTTTTTTATAAGGAAGCTGCCACGCCCCATTGGTGGTTACGGCCCACATTTAACTATACTTTAAACAATGAAATTGGTGTAGGTATAGGAAGACAAAATTTGTTTAGCTTTTCACCTTTTCGGGCCAAAATATTTTTATGGGAGATTGAAATATTAGGGAATGTAAAAAACGAAACTCCTACGAGTTCAAAAACTTCCCCACAGAAGTCTCAGAGCTACTTAGAGATGTCACTCTTCCAGCTTACATTACAGTCAATTGTAAAAATAAAATACTTGATCTGCCTTTAAGCTTCTTCTTCTTCATCTTTATGACAAGTAAAGAAGAAGCAAGGAGTTTGAGTTTATAAAAACGTAATAAGAAGTCGCTGTCTCCACATAAATATAAGCGCTGATAAAAATTTGTAAAACTGTTGCCTAAGAGCAGCTTTGAAATGTCACTCTTCCAGCTTCAAACACAGTCAATTGTAAATAAAAATACTTAATCTGTCTTGAAGCTTCTTCTTCTTCTTCTTCTTTATGATAAGTGACGGAGAATTGCAAGAAGTTTGAGTTGGTCTGCCTTTAAGCTTCCCCATCATTCGCCGAAACTCAATAAATGTCATCACTGGACATGGAATAAAAAAAAAAAAATATAAGCCTTCTCCCTAAGCACAGATTAGCCTGGTTTAGGCTTCCACAGCTTCGGGTGTCATGTCGGTCCGATTAATAATCAGAACTTTCACAAACTCATGCGTTTCTTGTCGAAAACTAAAATCCCAAATCCAAATCGACTATGACTTCCCAAGAAAATTCGGAAAACAACAAACACATATACAGAACCGGTGAGTGACTGCACACGCATATAAACATCAAAGTGTGGTCGCGTCAATCCAATCACCGCGAGACAAAGCCCATTCATGTTCACGTTCATTATCGGCTCAGCGGCGGTTTGCTAATTAGAATTCCAACAGTGAATTACGTGTTTTGTGTCTCTTTGCTCGGGAACGACCGATTCCTGGAAGAGGAATGCACTCGATAAAGAAAACGAAGCCTCCTGTGTGTAACAGCGTAAACTACCGGAGTTCGTGGAATCGAGAGAGAAGGACCGCCGAAACCCCAATTAATGGCGACACAAGGTATACAATACCCCCAATCGATGTCAAATTTATATACGCCGACCCAACACACACACACACAAAAGGATACTGTCCGCAAAAATGTCAACTTTCGCGTTGGCGGTGGTCAATCGGCTGGTCTCTTCTGTGCGACTGTTCCCCCCGGCCATTGACATTGATGGATTGATCGCACGCAAAAGGTGCCTACGCGATCATTTGCGTTCAATCAATTCCATTCCCGTTGCCATCTTCGACATTCGGCTGGCAATTTGCGCGGAATTCGCTGGTCCTCTGGATGCGATAAGAATGACTCGAAACGCGAAAGTCCATTAGGCACTCAGGCCGGGCGCAATTCTGTGCCAGAGAGATAAACTCTGTCCAGAGAGTGGCTGAGTTGTTGTTAATTAGCTGAGTTCTGAACCCACTCAAATGAGTCACAAGTGACGGACGCAGACTCTGGTTGTTTACAATTAAATTGTTGTTTTGATGTTTTATGCTAATTCGACATTTGAATGACAACCAGAGCATCTCGAGCCCGATCTCACGCGACACACAAGTATAAAAAAAAAAACCATCGAAACGGGTGTAGAGTAGGTATAGAGGTGTGTCCGCGTCGCGTCGCCGTCGTCATCCGGCGCTATGTAAACACGACATGGGGGGAAGTGCGCCGCACTTCTGCTGCGATTGCGCATGACGCAGGTATACAACTTATCAAAACTGTCATGAGACATGACAGTGGTATGGACCGCGGGGGTAATAACATTATAATGCCTGCGGGATCGCACCTAGCCTTGCTCTGGAAGAATACAATTTAATTGAAAGGAATTTATTAGTTCCGCTGTACCGATTGCGGACAGAGTGCCCGCAAGACCGGCAGCATTATAAATGCGGTTCTGGTTTTGAGACATGACGTGGGCACAGGTGCGGTTGGCCGCAGATTAATGTGTAAAGTGGTTTATTCTGGTTGTACCTACGCCGGAATGTGTGAGTTTTGGTGGAGCAAGGAATTCGTTGTGGTACAGCAACTGAATGTGGAATATTTACGCAATTTGTATAGAAAGAGGTTTTGTGGGCATTCAACTGGATATGGCGGTTGAAATGAATTTGAAAGGCGGTAGGTAGCTTATGCAACTTTGAGCCGCAGTGTCCCCCAAGAAGGTAATTGATCTTTGGACGAAAGCCCGGTTTTTTCCTTTTTTACTTGAACCTATTTTGAAGACTTTGTTGTGCAAGTTGTTCTGAAGCATGTTCTTCTCGAATGACAACAGTTTTATTTTTTTTAAAGTGCTGATCCTAGTTTTTTGAGAAAAAAGTCCCTCTTCGGATGCTTATCAGAAATAAGGAAGAAATAGGCCGATGCCAAACGAACTTCTGGGGCAATTTCAGTTTCAGGGGCTCAACCGGGAAGGTCACTCTCAGTACCACATATTCCACAGACTAACAACTATTTTCCATGTCAAGTGCCTTCACCAATTAAGGACGATGTCTTGTGATTTTCCCATTGGCATCCCATCAGGGGTCTAGCTGAACGAATGGACTTAATCTTTCCGTCCTGCACTGATGCTCTCTCCACCTCTGCGCCACTCAACCCTAACGAGGGCAACATTTGTTTTTCCTGTTTATTTAGACCAAAAATCTGCCTCTTGCGATTAGAATCCATCAAGTGCCCCATACGCCCCGCAGTGTATCCCGCACCGCAGCGATTAATTCCTGGAACGAAAAACCGAAAATCAAATATGTATCCGACCCAACCCCTATCCCCTGATTCATTGCAGTTGTCCGTTTACCACAATGATTAATCTTGGCCATCCATCCAGCATACAGCATCCAAGTCGTATTGGGATTTAATATATCCTTGTTGGACCGCTGTGTTCCTTTTTTATGAAACCATTGTGTTTGCTCTCACCCATACCGTGACGAAATCAAAAACAATTACACCCATCAGGCCGGGGGAAAAAGGCGCAGATGGGGCGCCCTATTACGAGTGAGTCCTGATTTTTTTTACTTCCTGCAAATGTTGCATCAAAATTGAGAAATCAAAGGAAAGGAAGGCGAAGGCCCAACCTCGTTTGTTTTTTTGCGTTTTTCAAGGGGTGAATAAAAATATGAAACAAACAAACAGAGGAACAACAAATCATCATGAAGATTGTCACTGACACCCGACAAGGACGCAGCGATCCCCTCTCATTCGGGGTGATAATTGCGGATTGGAAAAACCGCTTTTAAGATCGACAAAACACGGCATGCGATGAATGCATGTGTTATTCGAAATCCTTTAACCCCCTTTTCGCTGTACTGCGTATTTTTTTTTCATTTCCATTGTCACACTTGCACTTTATGACTCAATAAAACCCTATTCGGAGAAAGTCGACATCGACATCAAGGATACGTTCGACATGGGTTTGGATTCGTATGGATTACGCCTGCAGGGCGACGATGACGATGATGATGATCACGGAGCGAAGCGAACATTTGTGATAAACGACATGGACAGCTGCACAACATGACGATATCAATAATAACAATAATTTCGAAATGTCTAAATTACGATCGATGAATATGCGGCAGGGGTTTAGGCTTGGGGTCCTTCTTGTTGTATTGTTCGATCCTGATGATGGTGCACCTTGGATTCGATGCCGATGCCGATCCCAATCTCAACCGACCAGCATCCTTCAGGGGCGCATAATGTTTTTGTTTTTACGTTTTGTCGTATGCGGTTGTTGGGTTGTACGTATATACGCGCGCATATGAATGCGATTCAAATCGATTGCAGCATTATGAGGGTTTGTCCAAACATTACAATCGAATGTGACGTCTTGATTGGGATCTTTGATGAGCGCGTTTGTTTTTATTCTTAGTTGTATGGGATTACAGCATGGGGTTTGGTTTTAGTGGTTTTAATGATAAGGGGGTTATTCCTTCCATCACCGTGGTGGGATATATTGCAGTTGGTGACCATATGTAAACATTTTCTTGTGTCTGACTTGAAGGTGAAACTGTTTTTCAGGAATGAGATTGACATGGTGTCTTTTACAGTGGAAACTGGAAACTGGTATCACAGCGATGGAAAACCCATTTGCGGTTCGGGTATATCCTTGGGTGACTGAAGGCAACACTAAAATCTACATTTTGTCGGGTTCCAGTTGATGATACTTCTTTGTAGGGCACCCTCCGTATTGTATTTGATCTATTTACCAATCTTTCAACGATCAAAGAGCGATTTTTCTTAACTGGCGCCCGACCAGGAAAACGATTCTGTCTAAGGAACCGCTGCCTTTCATCGTATACGACCTCGAGCAGGTTACATTTTTTTAGCGATCAAAAAGCAACTTTTATTAACTGGCGTCCAACCAGTAAAACGATTCTGTCTAAGGAGCAGCTGCCTTTCATCGTATGCGACCCCGAGCGGGTTCCATTTCAGTTATCCAGGTTATCCAAGCTCCGGCACTTATTGGTCTGAAATTAGAATATCCTTCCGGCTACAGGAATATTATTCATTCAATCGATGCGGCCAATCCAATTCGAATTTTGTCGACCTTTTGGACGACATACAAATTTTTAAATAGCTTATGCAATCTTCGGCTAGAAGGTCTAAATTTTATCAAAGAAATTTTTGTTTTCAAACAAACCTCTAGGTAGATAGAAGCAGCGCCACCCTTCCTGATTCCAGCCAGCACACAGCAAAATTATCAAACTAAAAGTTCTCCAAAGTTCGTCATTAGAGTCGTGAACTTTTGCAAACTGAAGTAAATCTAGAAGACTCTTTCTAAGTCACTACAAGGCTGTCAATTTTAGAGTTGACATCAACTTCAACATGAATGCGCTCCACCAGCAAAGGTTTCTGATCCAAGCCCAGAGATTAAAAAGATTGGGATTAGAAGAATTTGACCAAAACTTCACCCCACTGGCTTACTGGGGAGATTTTCTATTAGAGGCCTTCAATTCAACTTGTAGCCGTTTACTTTCACCTCGAAGTTGCTGCTATCGGTCAGAGGCCAGATTTTTTTTGTAAATGGGAACAAGTCTAAGTACATAATAAATACATGCTATTTAGACCTTACCTCGTTTACGTTTACTTCAAGATTTACAACTTTCGCCTTCTCTTCAATCGCCTTAAAAGCCTTATTAATAGCTATAGAATCGCATTTTTTAGGTGGGTCACGAGTAGCATGTCTTCTCTTAATTTCTAATTTCTTCCACCAAGTTTGAGAGAAGATTGGAACTACATCGTGAACGATCTGCTATACCCTTGACAGAGCTGTAACAATCTTTTTAGAGAGCCACCGAGCCGACTTTGGAAGCTGTCATAAGACTCTCAAAATATTTGTTGATAGGTACACATAAAAAAAGCTGAAAGAACGTCTTCAAAAACAGAGAAAGTCTGCTCTGAGGGGTCTGATGACATTTCAGAAGCTTTATAGGATCCTTTCGCTTCTAGGATAAAAGATCTAGGGAGCTCATAGCTTCCCTAGGCATTTTAAACTTGGTAAATACCTACAGATGACTCCCCTGCTGAAGGGCATCTCCGGGAATTCTTAGAGTCCAAATTGATTCTAGCGAAGCACTTCTTAAAATAACTTAAATTCCAAAATTTAAATAGGTACCTCTTCTTACGATATTAGCCTTTAACAACACAGATAACTAGCATATATCCAAAGACATCACAAGGTTTTAGCTATTACTAGGTAACTATTAAAAGTATGTCAACATTACTGCGCAAGTTTGCGCCCCAGCTCAGAGTTATAGGTCCTCCACAAGGTGGAGTATTTACCCCTAAAATTATCGATTTTAGTAAAAAAAACTCTTTATCATGCTATGCAATGATTCGTGACGATATTGCTCTCCCAATCGGAGGTAAATTCGACATTTTCAGGCGGCTTTTGGTGAGCATATTACAGATGATGTGTATATCTTATGAGCTTATACTCATAAGCAACTTAGACGTTAAAAATGCATCTAAAGAAAATGGAATAAGGTCACAAATATGCTTCTCATTGGGGTTTTAGAGGGCTTCAAGTTATTTAGACGTAGCCCTGATTTAAAACTAACTTCGAAGACTCAGATTAAGTGATAAACACGCTCATAATCGCACTACGAAACAACAGCAGCTTACAACAAAGAAAAGATAGCTCAATCGGACGATCCGTTCTCGAGTTATGGGCGGTCTTACGGATGCAACTTTGTTTTATATATACAGATTGATTAACTGTGGCTTAAATATTTAATAGTTAAATAAATAAATAAATTTACACAAAAATAAGGCTGCGCAGGCGTATAGAGTTATAACTAGAGCTTATAGCCAAATGGTACAGACTTACCTCTGTAATCGAGACCGACTTCTAGCTTCTTACAGCTGACCTAATAAAGATCTCTTTAAAAAAAAAACTATTATGTCAAAATTGCCCAGCCAAGATAAAGAGACGACTTTTACGATTTTTAGGTGAACTCTGGTTTACTAAGAGCTCGCCAAACGACAATTCAAACTTGCTTGCAAATCTACCACAAGGACATCTCATAATATCATAATTTACCAAGTTCGAATCCTTAACCAAATCTAGTCAACTCTCAGTTAAACAAACAACTTACTGGACCAAAAATAAGTAGCCCCTTTCACGCCTTTGTGATGACAAGTCTCATTGAAAATAGTGTACACATCTCACAGCTATATAAGTCACTGTTCCCTGTGCCACCATTCATAAGGGGATTCCAAGCCAAAGGACAATATCTCTTACTAAACAAAAACAGAAAACAAGGGTAAATAATAATTTGCCTTCAAAACAACCGCACATTGTGGTCCATCCACCAAGGAGAGGTGTTAATCCTATTTCGCGTCTAGCTATACACTATACACACACATGTCCTCCTTGGCAAAACACGCAGATAATCCCATCAGCATAAATAGTCAAGGAAAAGGATCACACGTGCAATTTATACCCCCAAACAAAACACACCGAACCTCAATATAAATCCCAGAATTGGTAACAAGATTATCCCTCAGGCAAGGACTTCACATAGAAAAAGAAAATATGCAACCCAAGGACAAAACTGTTGCAAAAATGAAAAGAATTGTTATACTTGCCTCCTGCTCGCCGATTTACTCTCACAACAAACACGACGGCCACAAATAAGCGGGAGCCAAGTGAAAAGGATATTGGCTTTGCTCCCATGGTATAATCCCGCAGGATTATGGATGCCGAAAATTATGATGTAGACAGGATATTAAAATTTCTTTCATTTCAGATATTGTGTTTTTTTTTTCGTATCCTTCTTCAAGACAGTCGTATCTTTGGTGTGTATAATTTTGGTAAGCGGGTCCTTTGATGAGCACAGCCGACCCGTTGTTCTTAATCCTACCCAAAATGCATTAGCCAAGGGCATGGATTACTTGATTCAGAGCAAGAGGGACAAGCGGAAAACCTTCTAAGATACTACGAATATGTGTCAAGGAAAACAGAGACTCGACATGATTGTGTTGATGTTGATGTTGATGCTGATGTTTTGCAAATACCACTGATTGTTTGCTGAAACAACTCAATCTCGTTCGCAATGAGATGATCCTAATTCGAAAGGACATGTACCCAAAAGCGAACCACAATAGCTGTTCGACATGACATAAGCAAACATCTGACGGTTGGTGTATTCTCTCTAGTGAGAGTATTTGTTGTGTTGAATTGGGCGCGCACCCTTCCTTGAAATTTCGTCCTGCGTTTTGATTGTGCGTCGCATTAGGCCGTCCATTGTTGAAATTTTTACTTCACTTTATTATATGTATTTCTCAGAGCCAGAAGGGAGTGCGCCGCCAACAAAAGGACCTCTTCCGAAGTGCATATACGCAATTCGATCATTATACCCTTAATGCGCACTTGGACTTGGAATAATGTATTTTAATTGAAATTTCCATTCGTATATGGGTCGGCTATCAAAACCGTTTGCATTATATCAGAGCAGTCGCAATCGCTAAAATTAATTGCTTCAATTTGGATGCAGATGTGTGCGAGTATGGAGTGGCTCGAATTGTGCGATTGTTAATGGGTCAGCTTCTGCAAGATGGCCATTGTTGGGATAGGTAGGTAGTTTAATTTCACAAATTGAAATGACCCAATTGAATGAAATCAAATCGGGGAAATTATTTGCCATGCAGATATGCGATCGATCGGGAATTGCTATACCGGGACTTGGAGTGACTCTTCGAAATTATTTAATGACCCAAATTGATGGACATTTTATTTAGAGAGCCTTTAGAAATGGCAATTCGGATATACGGAATAGCTGGAAATAATTATTAACAATGTCACTGGAGATAGGGCAGATACAGATGCTTTGGAAATCCATCCAATTTTGGGTTGCTTAATTTTAGACGCAATCGCTCGAGAAAAGCTAAGAGCAAGGTTGGGCCGGACTTTGTGTATAGATGGCCATGTTTATATGTTTCCTATAAGCCAAAGGATGTTCTGCGTATTATCATCAATGCCTCCTTGGCAAATCGTTTTCTTAATAAATTCAGGCACAATACAGTTCAAAATGCACCGGAATGGCTCTTTTACATTCTCCAATGGGGGAAAGTTGATATGCCACAAGGTTCTTTGTTAGGACCAATACTTTTTCTAGTTAACTAGTATTTAAAAGGAGGGCTTAAACGGTTTGCTTATAACCTAGCAAGAGCTCTGACCACTCCTTTATAACCAAGTCCAAATGAAGGGTTTTTAAATTTAAAAAAAAGTATTGGTCACAACACGGAACCTTGTGGCACACCAACTTTAAGCCATTGAAGAATACAAGAGAGATGTATGAAAGTCGTTTCTGAACTTGCACTTCGTTCACACCGACACCTTACAGCTAGGCAGCTAAAGTTGTGCATCTTCTACATGCTAGGGTCTTGTCATTAAAATCAGTCATCTTAGCCATTTCTTACTTGAAAGCTGTTGATCGGGTCTTCATCTTTAAACTACTTCAACGGCGATTCGAGTGAAAACCAAGATCACAATACTTGTAGCTGTCTTTTGGGATTCATACTAGTAGTATGCATCGTTGTCTGGGTTGATCTCAGGGTGTTTAAGTCCTGGTGTTGATGTAATAATAAGACTTTGTAGGTCTGCCTTTTTATAAACAGCTCTAAATCTTAACCTGTGGACGCTTATTGATAAAAGTGGTCAATAATGTGCCTGCCAAGCTTTTATCTGTACTCCTATGATGAACTTATAAGGTTGATACCAGTATAGGCCTAGAGGTAAACGCTGACAGATTTTTAATCCAATCTAATCAATGTCCAGTTGATATGGGAAAGTCACAGTAGAAAATCGACCTAAAGCGTCGAGTGTTGGGTTGATGTGAACCCCTGAATCTGATTCGGGGCTGGCGTTGACTTCTGAGAAAGTAAGAAGATAGAGAACAAAGAGCTCAGTCGACAATAAAATTGTGAAAAATCATCAAGCCTCGAATAGGGAAGTAAATGTAACAACTGTAAGCCCAAGAGTAACTGCATAAAGGACACTTCTTTGTTACTTACGGAACTATTCGAGAAGACACACAAAGAAAACAGCATATTCCTGCACACAAAAAATATAATATAGATACATAACACCCGAGGTACAAAAGGCCTGCTACTAAATCGATACAATTATTACAAGACTTAAGTACCCACATGTTTGTCCGTGCTAAACTCGAAAACTGCTTAACGGATTTCAATTAAATCTTCACTAAAATCTGTCTTGATCTCTTCTGCGTGCTATAGGCTATATTATTTCTATCTGTATTCCTCTACTAAAACTTAAAAAAAAATTCAGTTCATATAGTCACGAATTTGAATAAAATACGTTTGGACTTCGCCTGAACTTCATGCAACTTGCTACAGTTTTTATAAATCGATATGAAAACAAAAAAGCTTGAAAATGTTTCTAGATAGTTCCTCTCTGAGTATTTTACGCCATCACTCATCTTTTTACTCGGTCCAGAGGCTGAGCTGCAGTAAATTCAAAATCGATCTTTTCTGATCAAATGCGGAAAAAATGTGTAAAAGCGATTATTTTCGACTGTACCTCTGCTTTGGTTGGGTCTCACGATGCAGTCACCGTATATCTACCAAATCTACAAATCGCTTGCTTAAGAGGTTGGTATTTTAAGTAGAAAAGACACCTAAACTAAAATTAAAGACCGAACGGAGAAGTCGTAAAACTGCACAGTGCCGACTGCTGCTCAAAAGGTGCCCCAATGGGTTCGATGCGTGATTGCCAAGGCTCAAGGACGGTCGTGTTTTGCTGTGTTTCCGGTAATTAGTGCTCACGACTGCAGTTAGTAATTGGCAACAAACATTAGGCCCTTCTAAGCCCTTTAGAGAAGGTCTTTCATAGAGTTGAGCCGTTCAAAACCACATACAAAGATACATCGTTCTCGCTCTTACTCACCATAAACAATCAATTCGAATCAATCCCACATTAATTAGTTCAATTAAACAATCACACCGAGAGCTGGACCGCATCCATCAGCCCTCCATATATAATATGACGGACATTCACGTCTCATGTTGATGTATCGCTTTACAGGCGACTCTGTTGCAACTTGGTCGCTTTAATTGTTCAAGTGTTCAGCAGCACACACCAGACCGCATGCATCTTTGTTACCGTCATCGTCTGTCGGTCGCATGGTCAATTAGAACAAGACGAACCTCCTCATCCCTGGCGAATCCTTTTTCCATTCCCGCTCTCTGGTGTCTCATTTATCCGGGTGCACAATTAACCAGCGCGCGAGCTCGCTGTTCTCTTCGCTTCAATTAGTTTCCTCAAAAGAAATTACAATTGAACGAACTGCCAGAGAGTTATACAGACAGACGCCATATACAAAGCGCGTCGTCGGCTGCGGCATCACACGCGTGTGATCCACTCCACAACTCTTTCATTATAAGACTTTAATTGTTCAATTACACATCCGCACCGGAGAACTGGTGGAGAAACGACGAAAACCCGACGAAGAGCAGTCATGTAATTGAATGCGGTCGAGAGAGAGAGAGAGAGGGAGGGCTGCACTCGTACATGCATAGCACAGGCACAGCGCACAGGCCCTAGGGGCGATTAACGCCAAATGGGATAAATCATTTTAATTCGCATGCCACACGGAAAAGAATAGAGCACAACGGAGAATGGAGAAAATATTAATAAATTGCGACTGTAAGTGACACTTAAGAATTATGCCAAGAGATCCTGGAAATCCATTCCAAGCGCAGAGAGTGTGCGACTGTTTCAAGGGCCCAATTAGAGCGCATTAAGGGCGCGTTTTATTTTCTGCAAATTATCCACCAAAGTGCCCCCTTTCCGGCACACCGCAGATATCAACTTCAGCGCAGCATCCACCTGCACGAATACTCTACTCGGAAACCACTTTCGATGTCATGTCCTTATACGTCTGTGCTCGCGCGGCGCCAATGAATTGGATTCCTCGCGGTTGTCGGATGGTGCGTACTATTGCATTGGGTCTGCCGACTGTTTGTTTGCGAGCCCAAAATGGTCATCTTGTGATGTAGTGTGCGCCTTGCCCCCCGCGCGATGCATATACACTGATGTGTTGCACGAGTGCAGTCGGAGTGGTGAATCCATTCCAATGGATGGTTGCCGAGTGGTTTGTTGCCACCAAACGGAAATTGCCTTCTTGGGTCAGAAGTTGTTGTGTTACCTTGAGGTTGTTCTTTTTTAGTACTGTGCTGCTAAACATTTTCTGCAGATGGACACTCGACAGGGTACATGAATACACATGACCGTGGTATGACCACGGCGGGTATATACAGAGGACATGGGTGTATGCTGCCCATCAGCGAGTGATGTCTAATTGACATGTCTCGGCTTTTGGTGTAATGGCCGCCGGCACTGGGCTAAGGCGGCCGAAATGGTGGCGAAAATATATGCAATTACCACACCGCAGGACACACGATGTGCAAGAAGCATAACATCACGGTAAATGGTCAACGGCATACACGCACTGACCTCAATATGCTGCACCATGGTGTGAGGTACTTCGGAGCGAAAATGTAACCACAGAATGTTGACCACTTGAACTTATAATGAATATAAGGCTTTAACTCGGTTTCGGAAAATGTAGAATTTTACATTAACGCCCCTAAAAAGAGGGCGTGTCTCAGAACTAAACGTGAAAGAAGTCTAGCAAGGTCTGAGATCTGTTTCAAAAATGATAACGACTTTGGGGATAACTTATTAAATTCAGAAGGGGATATTCGCCTTCTACACACGGACAAACGCCCCTAAAAAGAGGGCGTGTCACAAAGCTTCACTTGAATTGAGTGCAGTAAGCTGTTTTCCAGTTTCAAAGGTGTTTCTGACTTCGGAGATCGCTCATTTAACCAGCAGTGGATCCCTTTAAACACACGCCCCTAAAAAGAGGGCTTGTCTCAGAGCTGGACGTAAAAAAAATCTACCAAGGTCTGAGGTCTGTTTCAAAAATGCTACCGACTTCGGGGATCACTTATTAAATCAGCAGGGGATGTTCGCCTTCTGCACACGGACAAACGCCCCTAAAAAGAGGGCGTGTCACAAAGCTTCACTTGAATTAAGCGCAGCAAGCTGTGCTGCCGTTTCAAAGGTGTTTCTGACTTCGGAGATCGCTCATTTAACCAGCAGTGGATCTCATTCTACACACGCCCCCAAAAAGAGGGCGTGTCTCAGAGCTAGACGTGAAAGAAATCTACCAAGGTCTGAGGTCCGTTTCAAAAATGCTGCCGATTTCGGATGTCGAACATTAAATGACAAGGTTTGATCATCCTCCTCTAGACACATGCAAGACGGTCATCAGATCCTTGTGGCCGTTAAATGAGACGACAATTATTTGGAGTTCCACAAGGGTTTCCTTTCCACATCATCGAACCGCAGCCATCGATTTTGAACAGCTCCGCTGTGTCCTTAAGCGCTATACGACAGCATCCTCTCTACAGCCGATGCATGTGCCCTTAATTAGAAGAACGAACTCAAACCGAACTCGAAAGCTGAGTTCATTTCCGCAGAAAGGAACAAAAAAAACTGCCTACCCGGTACCTTACGCTGACGCCAAACTCCTTACAGTATTGGGAGCAAAGCAGGCGCCTTATCTTTCAGCGAAAATCTGCTACTGTTCGCATCTTCCTCTTTCACTTGGCTGATCTTATCTCTCAGTCTGCAACCCCCTTTCTCACAATTCATTTCACTAATAAATGCTTCTTCAGAATAAAACAGAAAATATGTAACCACAGCTATAAAGCTCCCAGCAGCATCCTCCCACAAAGAGGATGACGACAAAAAGCCGCTCCACCAGCAGATTGTGATATCCCATATCCCGATCTGATGCATTCCGCCAGACTTCTCTCTCTCTCTCTCTCTTTCTCTCTCGCCCAGCTTATTTGTTATTTCCTTTGTATCTCATCCATGTAGGACATTGTTAATTAGCAATTAATGAAGCGATAATGAAAAGAAGATAAACCGAGCGAAGACCACGACCGACGTATTGCAAAAGATATCCAGAACCAGATCCACCATCATCCATCGCGTCGTCGGTCGGTCGGTGTATATGGCACAGAACAAAGAGCGGCAAGTTCAGGGAGGACAGGAGGCAGGAGGCAGGAGAGTGAGAGCTAGCCACCACCACCACACCAGATGAAGAAGAAGAAAAAGAAGACCAAGGCAAAAAACTAGAGCGGAATCTTGGCAGGAGATAAACCAAGGATTTTGCCTCCAAGCCTCCACGCACATCACATGCGGAGGACAGGTCCATACAGCTACAGAATATTTGATTGTTGTTGTGTTTTTTTTTTTTTTTTGCTTTTTTTCTTTTGCAGTTCGTTGGGCAAATAACAAAATGAAACCGCGGTAAGGTTGGTGCTGGTGAATAGAAGAATAAAACAGGAAAATCGTGATGAAAAACAATGACACGATGTGATGTCTGGAAGTCGACTTTGGATTTGGATTGGAGCAGGCATGATTTTATTGTGTACTTTTGTCTTGGCCAGAGTGAGCTGTGTGCGTCTTGAGAAGCAGACCTTTATGCGGTTGATTTGATGCAAAATGTTTCCCTAACGGCGCGGGTGGGTGGGTGGTTGCAGCAATGTGTCTTGTATCTGTTTCAGAGGATGGCACAGAGTCAATGCAATAATGAGAGGAAAATGGATGTTTAACATGGTCTCTCTTAAGAAGGGAAGCCTGTTGTATTTAGTTTTTTGTTGGCAGCAAAAATTAATTCAATAAGATAGCAATCTCCGACGGGGCATACGTATACGTAAGACAATGTTGCAGAGGAGTCTTTCCAATTGATTCTTTTGAGAGTTTTTGTTTGCTGAACTCACAGCTAATGTCGTGTTAAATGGTACTTATAGAAGCACAAATTGTAGCCGAACATGAGGGTAGGCTATCTGGACTCGCAATCAATAAGAGTCTGCTCACGAGGCTGTAAGTGGAAAATATGTATGCTGATGGAGGATGGTGGTCGGGACTCTGATGACATAAGACAATGGGAGGCATAATGAGGCTGTGCAGAGGAAGTAAGACGCGTTTGAATGTTTCTTTTAATCAGTGTCTGAAGAAAGATGCCCTCGCAGATGTCATTTCCGTCCGGATATTGATTAATTCCAACAACATTTTGCCAGCAAAATATGCAGTCTCCGACTCCTCCATTTACAAGCGTCCTTATTTTTCTGCTGTAAAGAAAGTTTTAAGAGTAAGGATTCTTGTAAGTTTAGGAGTGTGAGGCCGCATATTGCAGGTGAAACGTTGACGAAATTAAGTTGATTTTGCAGAAGAAATGAGCGTTAAAAAAGCGCGTCTAAAAGTTTCGAAAACTACGTTGAAAACAGTTCAACATTGTTTCAAAAAAAAAGCGCGTCAAAAAAGGGTCCGAAAACATCTTAAAACACGTCCAAAAGGCCATCTCAAAACGCATCTACAAATGTCGTAAAAGGTGCCAATAAACTGTATTAAAATTCATCTGAAGACGAGTCAGAAAATGCGTCAAAAAGAATTTCGAAAAATGAACCACAAAATGTGTTAAAATCGCGTTGAAAAACAACGAAGAACCCTTTCCAAAGGGGGCGAAATAACTCGCAAAAACGTTTAAAGATACGCTTTCCAAAACGAGTAAAGACGGGCGTCAGAAAGGTGTCGAAAATGACGTCGAAAAACACGTTCGAAATCGGACATTAAATCGCATCAAAGATCACGTCGTATAACGCCTCGGAAAACCTGTGAAAACAATTCAGATATGCATGAAAAATGGACCACCAACTCCTTTTAGAAACTCGTTCAAACAGCATCAATAATTATTTCAAAGAGGCGTTATGAATGCGTCAAAGAGTCGTCGTAAAAGACGCTGAAAAATGCAAAAAAAAAAACTTCGAATTATCGTTTAATAACGCTTCCAAAAAGATGTCAAAAACGCGTCCAGCAACTCGTCGAAAACCTTAATAAATAGTTTGGAAAACTCTGTCAAAAAAATTAGTTGAAAACATGTCACCATCGCGTCAAAAATAATTGAAAAATGCTTTTAAAATTCCCCAAAAAGGTCGTCAAAAAGACGTCGTAAAACAAATCAAAAAAGCGTTGAATAACTCGTCAGAAAACGGGCAAAAGGCTTGGAAAAATATTTAAAAGAAGCGCAAGAAAGGCGTCAACAAAGTCGTCGTCAAACACGCCGAACAAACGACAAAAAGCCGTCGAATAATTGTTGAATAACGCATACAGAAAAATATCAAAAATGTAAGGCAATGAGTTTAAAAATGCGTCGAAAAGACGTTGTAAAACCAGTCGTAAAACGACAAAAAAAAAAAAAACACGTCGAAAAAGCGTTGAATAACGCATCCAAAAAAATGTCAAAAACTAGTCGAAAGCCTTGACAAATAGGATGAAAAACTGTGTCAACAAAATGAGTAAAAAAATGCCAGCTGTCGCGTCAAAAATAGTGCAAAGAATACTTTTAAAATTCCCCAAAGAAGTCGTCAAAGATACGTATTAAAAACGCACCCGAACCACGTTCAAAAATGAGTCAAAAAACCCGTCGAAATCACAGCAGAAAAACATTGAAAACAATTAAAAAAAAAAAAATTAAAAAACGCGTAAACGAACGTCATAAAAAATATCAGAAATAACAAGTCAAAGAACAATTCAAAAACGTTCAAGAATCGTGTCTAAAGACGTGCCAAAAGAGCGCCAAAAAGCACAGAAAAAAACGTTCAAAAATATTCCGGAAAACGTGCAAAAATTGTTTTTTTTTTCTCCGAGGAAGGTGGAAAAATAAAAATATTTTTTTTTTTCAAAATGCATAGAAAAATAGGTCAACACGCGTCGACTAATAATAAAAAGTCAGAAAATGCTAGAAACGCTAGAAAATATTTTTAAACAGGTAAAAAAAGGCATAGAAGAGCAAGTCCAAAAAATGCGGCGAAAAACGTGTCAAAACGCTTCTGAAACGCACAAACGGGGTCCAGAAAATGTGTCAATAAGGTGTCAAAAACGTGTCAGATACCTACTCAAAACAGCGCCGTCGAAAACGTTTCAAAAACATGTCAGAATACACGTATGAAAAGCCGTCGAAAAAATATAAAATTTTACATTTCTGAGAACGTAGAACCTTTCCTCAAATACCTAGGCCGCTTTTCACACGACTCCCTGCCAAATTCGGTAACCTCCTTAATACCCACTCTTTTCCCATCAGCTTACCACCTCCTTTCGCACCTCACCACCTCCTTACACCTCAACAACTTTCAAACCATACCTATCCCATGAGACACCTTTCCAACACCTCCCCCTTATGATCTGGCAAATTTCCATCCTACATTCCGTCCACCCACCGCATCACTTAACTGACAAAGTCAAGGATCAACTGTTCAAATTCCCAGTCAACCGAGAGACACTTTCAATTTAGAAGCAATGAAACGAAATGGCCCCGCGACCCATCTAAAAGCTTGCCCATGTCTACCCATACACCAATTGCCATTAAAAAGTTCCGCCAACTATTTTCGACTTAAAAATCATGACTCAGCAGTCAATTATATGATGCAACAAGGAAACTCTGCAACAACTCTGGCCACTCGCTTTAAAACGCATATTGCATCACATTCCACACGATAGAGTGGAAACAAACAAAAAGCGAGGGCACCCCATTGCACTGGCGCGGCGGGTTAAAAACTTAAACCAACACTAACTTTGATCCTTTGACCCAATCCCTGCCCCCCTCTCCACTGCCCAAAAAGATACAACCAACCACTCATCAGTGCCGCCCGTCATCGTCGTCGTCGCGTCGTCGTTCCATATACACGTTCGCGTTGTCGTCATCGTGTCGGTAAATATCAACCGCTCCTCCGTGGTATAACTTCAACCCCAGCACGATGTCTATTTCATTATTAAAACCGACAAAATAAAGTAAAAGATACAAAAACGTTCCACAACTTTAGTACTGCGTCCGCCGCGTCGCCGTTGCAATTCGTGTCGGTCTTTAGACCATCCCATCCATATCCAGTGCTGTTGTTGTTGCTGGCTGTTCTTTTACTTTATTACTATGGCGAGCAGAAGTCTCTCTCTTTCTATGAGCAGCGGACTGTTAATTAAAAAGGTCAGGTCGAGTTTATTGAGAGAAAAGCACACCATACACCAAAGTATCGCTCTGCTGGAAGATATTTCTTTGTTACCAAGTTTTCTTGGTCGCTTTTTGTTGTACCCCAGTTTGTTTTTCCAATTTGTTGCTATTTTTATGATACAATTGTTTTTTTTTTTTTTTTTTGCGTTCGAGAATCAAAGCAGCGGCAGCAGGAGGAGGACCTGGCGAGGGAATTTCGAAAGAACAAAGCAAAAGGTGCGATGGTTATCGCCTTTTGGCCTGTTGGCATACGAAAACTCCCAGACACATGTTCGCAGGGAGCTCGGTGGTTGTGCCCTGTGCTCCACTTCAGCTCAAGACAAAAAAAAACGGAATTCTACTTACGAAGTTGTACCCTGAGTGGGGAAGGGGAGCACAAAAGGACTGATGGAGCAAAGATGAAACGTGGCCACTAAATTGTGGCCTCGGCCACAGTACCCGCGCGAAAGGAGTACGAGAATTCGCGCAACGAGTGATGGGAATTAAAAGATACACGGAACTTGTACCGAGATACACTTACGCGGCATGGATTATGAGGCGCTGGCTGGGCAGTTTTGGGGCGCGAAGAAATTCAAGAGACTTAGGTGGATAATCGGATCCAAGCTGGTGAGTGAGTCGGACTGCCGAGCTACTGGTGGCAGGCTATGCTGGATAGGGTTATGAATACGTTTACATTAATTAGCTGTTGATTTAATTAATCCGATTAGGCAGAGAGTGGGTATAGCTGGCGAGCGGGAAAGATGGCACAGTGCGCTGTGAAGACGTTGATTGGGAGCAGCGTTGCTTTAATTGTTTCTTCGGATGCTTGCGATGGTTAATTCGATTGCGGGAGTGTATCGTCTTGCAGTGTGCCAGCTGCCAGAGGTGAGACTTTGAGTTGTGAACTAGAGATACATATATAATATGATTTTGTTACTTGTTTGCTGATTAAGCCGGAGACTGAATGGATTAAGATTTCGACATTGTTTGGATGCAACAGGAGTGGAGTCGGTGGAAATGACTTTAAATTCGAAAACATGAATGAAGAGATGACGTTGGATAACGTATTTAAATGGCAGCATTCCTGAAGGGATGAAGTGCTTAACCATCTATTGGAGGAATGTGCTATATTTGTTCCTTGTCAAGATAGAATCTTGGATATTTTCGTTGTAGCCTGGCAAGCCCTTGGTTTTGAAAAATCTGACTCATTCCGCAGTCGTTAAGTTTTTTTTTTTTTTTTGTAAAGACTCTTGATATTTTCTTTTATTTCCTACGTCCTGTAAATTGGCGGTAAAACGCACTGAAAAAAAAAATCGAAAAATGTCTGAAAAAGTAAAAAAAAAATGTAAAAAATGCAGGCCTAAGAACCTGTAAAACCCCTAAAAAAAAAACTCCGAAAGGCCCTGAAAAACTTCCCAAAACATAAAAAAAAATCCGACAAACGCCCGCAAAAAAAAACATGGGAAAAAGCGCCTAAGATCCTTTGAAAAAATGTCCGGAAACCCACTAGATCGTCTCCCCAGAATGACTCAAAAACGCCACCAAAAACTTTTCAAAATACGTACTGAAGAATTTTTCAAAAAAGTCTTATGTCAGAATACCGCCTCAAAAACGACAGTAAAAGTGCAGAAAAACGTCCCTTCAAAAGGTCAAAATTACATTTTAAGAACAAACTCATATACGGCCCAAAAAATATCACGAACAAAATTGTTAAAAAAATAGGTAAAATCCTCCACAAGGGATGACCGAAGAAAGGTACCAAAAAGCGACCCAAGTCCTGACTGAAAAGCTCATCAAAAGACATCAAAAACACATGAAAAAAGCCCCGATAACTCTTGTAAAACAACTTGTTAAACACCCCAAAAAAGCTTCTTGAAAACACAGAAAAACTCCATAAAAATACTTTTAAATACGCCTCAGAAATTCCCGAAAAAAACTCGCAAGACCCGTAAAATAACCTTTTAAAAAAGTTGTAAAGCTACTCACTAAAAGTCACCAAAAAACGCTTCGAAATACGCACCGAAAAAGATACAGAAATTCGCTCAATATGCCCCCCAAAACTGACTAAAAACGCATCTGAGAATGTCGAAAAAAAAGCGCAAAAACCTCCTCAAAAAAAAAACACAGTTAAAAAAATAAGTAAAACTAGTAAAACACTCCGATAGATGTTTTTAAAATGGAAAAAAAAGAAACAAGAAAGAAAGAAAGCCCAGTAAGTGCGTCGAAATACAGACCAAAAAATTGTTTTTTAGAACACTTCAAAAATAACCTCACAAAAGAGTTAAAACTGCTGGAAAACTTTTCGAAAAATGGTGAAAAAACATCTCGAAATACGCTTTGACATTGGGGGATTTTTGTTTCAAAAAGTAACCAAGAAATGCCACGAAAACACCGTTGAAAAAATCATAAAGACTATACAAAAACTTTACAAAAAATCATCGAGAAAAAACTCCGAAAACCGGTCCAAAAGAGCTTTGAAAAACTGGCATGAAAAATAGGTATAGAAAATGCACCAAAGAAGCACAGAAAACTCTCTAAAAATTATATGAAAAACCACTTAAAAATATCTTCAAATATGCCCCAAAAACTGCCCTCAAAAAGACTCGTAAATCTGTGAAAAAGGACTGTTTAAAAACGCTTGAAAAGCTCTTTGGTAAAAGCCACCAAAAAACGCTTCGAAATACTTCCAGAAAAAGACACAAAATTCAATATAACCCCAAAAACTCACCAAAACGCGTCTGAGAATATCCCAACAAAAAAACACGCCAAAAGCCGACTGGAAGAATACCCCAAAAAAATCTTAGAAAAGGGCCCGAAAAATTTTTTCGTAAAAGTTCGGGAAAAAATTCCTGAAAACACCCCAGAAAAACGTCTTCAAACAGGTCCCAAAGATGAACCTATATATACTAACACCCCAATACTTGGGCCAAAACCGGTCGAAAATTTATCTAGAGACGTCCCGTAAAACTTCCTACATAACGCGTCGACAAAAAAAAAAACACAAAAAGCTCTTAAAAGAATCGCTTCGAAAGCCCCCGAAAATAAATTAATGAGAAAATAATCCCGTACCAGTTTTACCTCGGATCTATACCTAAATGGTAGTTAAAGCTTTCTAGGCTTAATACGATCCGAGTTATTTTTCGTCTAACAGAGAATTTATTACAGGGCGCAAACTTGTTATTACAGGGGGATAGTCGAAGGTAGCCTTAGTTTTGGTAGAGAAGTCGCCATTAGCCAATGTGCCCCTGTATAGATAAGTACCTATTACTAGATTTAAGTTGAAAATTACCTACCAAAAAACTGAGCGCCGTTAAAGATCAACTTTGAATGTTGCGCGTTTATTTATTGAGAGACTTTTACTTAGCTAACACAAAAGGTGCTACCTTCCAAGTTATAAATTGCATGCATAAAATAAATAATTTAAATGAGTATACTCATCTTCGTTTTTAATGACCTCTTTCGCATTTAAAAGTTATCGTCGAAGTCTTCTACTGTGCCTTATCGATTCGACGTAATCTATTACATTTGCTTGAATTTAAGTTTTAAGTCGCATGCCAATGGACTCGTGTGGGTGTCTTTTTGATACAAACAAAAAAAAAAACATATTTTTCTTTCATTGATGTTGTCTCTTACTTGACATACAGTTGTTAATTATTCTTTTAAAGACCTCAGCTATTTCCATAAACCAAAGATAGATAGAAACTTGAATCATAAAACCGAAGTGTATCTATACAATTTTATTACATCTTCGTTTTAGAGATTATAAATCAAGCTACCGCTGTCTGGGGTGACAACTGACAAATATGGATATTATAAATTAAAACCAGTTTACTTAAGTTCATAATAATTTTAAAATGCAAAGTCAAGGTCAACAGCAACGACGTTTTTAGTGTGGGACGTCAACAAAATATTAAGCATTCGACATTTACAAGTAAAATTCAGTTGAAATATTCAGATGATCTTTGGAAAACAATTTAAAATATTTGAAGATGTAAAGGTCTTCCAGGGATACATAAACGATTTTGATGGAAAGAAGTTTAACTTCGACCTAACCATATAAACTAACTCTGTGCCAATTGAGCGTAACAATTCAAAGTTGCGCGACGAAAACTATAGAATTAAACAGGGCGGTCTAACTTTGGTGTATAAAGCTTTGTTTGACAAAATTTTACTCTAGAAATTGAAAGGTGAATTTTTTAAAAGTTTTAAATGTGTTTTTTTTAGGTTAAATTAGAGGGCCCAATGTGAATCAGCCTTTTAAAGTTCATGGCAGGGTATGCCACCACCACCAGCAAGCACCATTTAGGGCTGTTGATGAATGGTTTCATATCTGAGGAGTATCTTTCCTAGATCACTCAGACCATCGAAGAAACGTTCTTCCTTGCAAGAGAAGTGACCATCTTGAACATCTTTGCAGTGTTATGAAACGTTTCAAAAAATCCATAATCCCTTCGGGTCTTCCCAATAAACATTTTTAGTTCCGACTCTAAATTTTAGCAGTTCACAGTGGCTATAATTTCCATACAAATTTCGCAATTGTGAACTTCCGTCAATTTAAAACCGAGTCTTAATCTGCAGAAGACATTTGTAAAAATGTGTGGACCTTTAGCCGTATTTGAAATGATGAGATTTTGTTTTTCAAAGGTTTTTACAAAAGGTGTTGGACTCTTTAAGTATCGATCTTGGGCCACAATCTTCGGACTAATCAGCTTTGAAGGTTTTTTATCGTACCTCTTTTTTTTTTTGATGCTTTTGATGTGTCACACTATCAATAAAGCAAAGCTCTTAAAACGGTTCTGGCTTATAAAAGTTTTGTATAGACCTTCGAAGGAAGAATCCGGCTGCGACCCCTTCCTCCTGGATCCATATGTCCTTATCGATTAGTGAGGGTGGTGAGGTACCTACTCTGTCATATTAAAACAACAAAACATTGAAATTAAGAGTCGATAAGCACAAATTTTTGAAATTCAAATGTGGAACTTGTCTCAAGCTAGATTCTTGGTGAAGTTTTCCTAGCTAAGGTCGTCGCTGCCGGTATTGCCTTTCGATCTTTGATGACCTCGTTTGATGTTCGCGTAGGAAACTGTGAATTACAGACAGCTAAAGAAAGAAAAAAAGTGAAAAAGATCGAGAACCTAGCGCAGTACTAGAAAATAGTCTTAGAGCCATAGGATGAGGTTCGTTACCTATGACGAAAAAAGGCCATAGGAATTTGCGAAAGCTTTGCTGTTAACAAAAATAGGTATAGTGTAAAAAGATGCACACTCGACAAAGCTCGGAAGAAGTTGACTAATGAAAATAAAAATAATGTCAACAGCAGCGTCCCTAAGTTTGATGAGGTTGACAAGTTATCGATAAGAGAGATAAGATAAAAAGTAAGCTCCCTGTGGCAAAATTTGAAAAGGTTGCCAAAGATTGAACTATAAAGGTCGTGGAAAAAGTAAATTCGGAGACGCCACTTACTGTGGGTTACGCGTGAGAGATTTTAATTTGGTTATATTTAAAATTTATGACCAAAAATTATATGTCCAAAAATTGTCTAGATGGCATTAAAAAAGGCAAGCGCCTTGTTAAATTTCGCTTGTATAAGTTGGTATATTTGACGACCTAGTTGGTTGCCATATTGATCATCTGAGGCGACAAAGAAACCGACCTCTAAAGGTGACTTCCCAAGCTCTTATAGCTTCCCAGTATTCCGACTAACTAAGCTCTGTATAAGTGGATGTTAAAAGCAAGCCAGATGTTGTTGTGATCCTGTTAAATGGTTTTCAAACTATTCTCCTGTCACTTCAATTCAAAATCCTTTTCCCTAAGCAACTCTAACTGTGGTGAAGTCTTAATTTAAGCTCTCAAAGGTCTGCACCTGTGTGCCTCGAACGTCATATTCTGTCTGCCATAAGATGCTGAAAAGAAAGACCTATCTTCGAAGGGAGGCCCGCTGTTGCAGTGTTATAGGATCACCTTTTTCGAGAAGAAAACACCAATTGCCCTGTTAGATTGTTCAAATTATATTGCTTACTCGTGACACAAACCTATCATAGGTCAAAGCTATCTTAGAACTATATCAACTTCCTACAGCTAGCTCGATACAAGTCGTATATACCATTTCTATCTATTCTAGTGTTGTTGAGCTTAATTTGGCCTTTGGGAAGGTCTCCATCAACCAACTGGGTTTTCGTTTCCACATAGTGGGCAAACCTCTGGCTTTCGTTGCCATCCACAGAGAGCCGATGGTTCATGACTCGAAATTCGCATCAGGTAACAAAGGGTCACCTCATTTCCAAACGCAATCAACCCGCAGCAACCCTAATGAACATAATATGCACACTCGCTCGTCGTTTTAGATTTCATAACTCCCCACCATGCCAAAGATCATCCCGATCCAATTTCAGACGATTCGCAACGCCCTGATCTCTTAGAATCGCTGCAATCAGACCCACGAACTTCGCCAAATGTTGTACGACTCTGCTATTGATTTATCCTTTTTGCACGGCGAATGGTAAATTTACCAAGAACATACCCAGTCCCAGGAGAGGATCACACCACCTCACAGTGAACAATCGCATTTCGAATTCTCCACGCACATGCGAATCGAATCGGGAGCAGTACTCGGCAGTCCCAAATCGATTTCATGATAAAAAAAAAAACCGCCGCTCCGGTTCTCGCTTGCTCTTTGGCTCTTTGTCTTTGTGTTCATAACCGGAGGCGTGAAAAAGGACCTCATCACCAGCACCACCATCTTTAATTGCCTTCGGATAAATGAGTTATTTTCCGTAGCGGTATGGCGTTAGATATGTTTTTTTTATAATTCACACCATAAACGGGATTAACTGCCGGGAGGTCTGGAAAAACTAAAAAAAAAAAAAAAAAAAAACCGTGATCAGTTATGACCTCGTTAAAGTTTCATTCGTTTTACATTCATTAGGGTGAATCCTCGCCGCGATCAGTGTCTTCAGTTTCGGCGGCAGATGAAAGAGTCAGGTTCACGGGTTGTTCCATTTTAATGACCCAAGGGATCCGTTCTTTGATCCTTAGCCATTGATGTGGCGTGAAGCCAAACGAATGACCTCCATAGCTGATAGACCAAAGTGATCTTCCTAGGGATCGATTGACGCTCGTATTTGTTGAAAATCTGTTATGGCTGTCGGTGGGTTTGGCTTTGCTTTGAGGTGAGTGTAGGCGTTGCGACGATCGGTCGTTTCCAGCAGTCAATCGATTATAATGTGAAGTAGGCACTTGAGTGCTCATAGAGAAGTGTGATATTCCACGCAATTTGGTGGCGAATTGGGTGCGGGTCATGTTCCAGGAGAGGCCTCTGACAGATGTTGCAACACATTGCGATTGTTCGGCTTTTGTTTTATCGTCCGCGGGTTTTATGGGTCATAAAAGGGAAATTTTGTGCCACGCTGATGTGGAACAAATGAGAGGATGATCCATGGGATGTTCCAAAGAGAAGTGGTTCCCACAAATCATGACGACTGCATACCCATTCACCTCTGTTCTACTGCCAATCTAAACAATCAAATCCGTCCGTAGATTGGATAATGGGTGCAGCGAAATCTTCACCCGGTTGCTATTTATTCAAACGAAGGATTAGACGGACACACAATTCAAAAGCACTATAATCCCGGCGCGCTGAAAATTGTTCCAGGACGCCGAGGCTAATAATCATAAACCCAGCCCATCCCACACCCGTAGTCTGGGATTATTAATTTTATTTTAATTAAGTTACCTTATTTATGCCAACAAATGAGAATTTTAATTAGCATGCAAAACCACCTGGACTATGGTATGTGGACATGGACAAACAAGCGGGACAAAGTGGATGAAGTGTACCTACTGGCCTTGGAAATGGCCAACACTTGGCCGGTAGATCGTTGATGCAGCCGCACTCATCAAGAGACTGGTTGTTTAGTTGTTGCGAAGATTATAATTACATCTCGTGCTGATTACTCGTACGGCTTGTATGCATATCGGATAATTGAAATCGGTTTGTCCGAGGTATGGACCGCAAAAGGATTGTACCTGAACCTTGGAGGAAAGAATACAGAAACCGATTTGATGTTGGGAAGGAGTTATAGGGTAGCCTATTATGGTGGACATAGTGGTTATTGGGGAAGTTATTTCTATGCATGAGTAGGTAAAGATGGAAGGGCCGCTTGCCTGCACGATGGATTTATAAGAACCGCTCATATAAGATCAAATCGCTTATGAGAAACGTGTATGGAAACACCGTGTCGCTTTGGTTGTTTATGTGTTCGCATATAAGAACAACTCGGATGTAAGAAAGCATTTTTTTTATTTTTGTTGGATTTAAGAGGTTTCTTAATAGTAAATAAAAAAATAAACAGTTGGCGCAACAGGTCCGTAGGGACCCTAGGCCTAGCTTCTCACAACCATTCGTGTTACGGGATCTACAATTTTATACCGATTCCAAACGGCTAACTGAGAAGCTCTTTTAAGACAGTTATACACTCGGATGCTTGTCAGACGTTAGCGAGAGGTGGCGCAGTAGAAGAAAACCCGGAGTTGGAATTTGGGCTTTTGCGGGATTCGAACCTGGGACCCCTCGCCTATTAACACTACCACTAAGCCACTGCGCCACTTGCGCTGACAATAATTGCTTTTTGTACACCCATCAGGTAGGCTCAAGCCTCAGCAAAAGAACTTCTTGGAAACCTTGATAAAGACCTTGACCCAAATCGGCCGGTTTGGGAAGGGAGGTGGTCTTAGCCGATAGGAATCCGGCACCACAGTGGACGTCGGACCATTGGTGCTTCATGCCATTTTACCACTTCGACCCTTTAACATTTCCACTGTTTCTTCGTCTCCTAAAAATCCCACGACTTGTGAACTTTCCAAGTTGAAGACTCCCACTGCCAGTTCAGTTAATTTTAACTTCCCTCGTTAAATTGCTAAAAATGAATTAGCTCACGTGGAAACATCAAAAGTGGACATAACATTTCAGCCAACAGTCTAGACATGACCCAAAAAGTATCGCAACCACCTACAAAAATAAAGTTGCCCCAACAAAAGACATACGGCTGCCTTGTCCTTTTGTAGTCATGGGAACATCTTAATTTCCCCCGAGCACAATGCAAGTCGAAAGTCCTTTAAATTGTTAGAGAAAGCCACCAACTGACCGACCATTATTTTCCAAACCAAAAAGAACATTCTCCCTCTCCAAAATTCTATGAACAGCTCGTGTCGCGACACCATCCATCTGCAGTCCAAACACTTTCGGGTGTGTAACTAAACCGGAAATTTGACAAAAAGTTGTCGCTTTTGACATGAGGTCTAGTCACATAACGAGAAAATTAAAATTTCACAATAAATAGGATTTTAAATTTTCAAGTATTTTTTTTTAAGTTGGCAACACTTTTGCCAGTGGCAACCAATTTGACAGATGACAGACGATTTTTGCTCACCTTAGTTTGCCATTTTAGTGTGAGTTGACGTTCATTTGTCGCTGCACGAGTATAGACTCACGACACGATACACGGCATTTGCTGGAAGATTGGACTTCTGGATTGCTCCTTTTACGGTCCAGCTGAAGGAACTAGCTGCTCAAAATCAAAATCATACTTAAGCAGTAATGGGAAAAGTTGTGTTCCTTAAAAAGACATTACCATAGTCCTTTCCCTGGTTTGGATAGGTTTTATTTAATTTTAAAATTCGGTACTTTTCAAAAAATACACTTTAGGGTTTTTAGAGACCGTTTTTGAAGTTCAACAAGTTATGTGGACACTGGACAGCCCTGGTCGCTCATCAATATCTATTGAATAGTGGACTATGAACTGTTTGCTTATATCACTGGCCAGTGGCCACCTCGTTTTAAGGCTGTTGATTTAGCCGGAGGCTCAATCTGAGACCAACATTCCAACCAACAATTCGGGCAATGTAACTTGTCTTGAACATAGAAATCAATTACCTATATAGATCATGAGGGCATAGTAAAAAACGCCTATTGCTCTATCTTTCGACTCATAGTTGCTGGGCCTTACCAAAAAAACATTTTCAGTTTCGACTTTAATTTTTAGTTATTCGCAGTGGCTATACTTTCCAAAAATAAATTCAAAATTTCGTAATTGTGAGCTTCTAAAGACTAAGATTTGTTTTAAGTCAAGCGTGCACAATAAAAAGGTAGAGCCTTGTACATAGCTCCTTGGTGAGAGCTCTATTGACTGCAAAAATCAGAGAAAAGTAGACCACATTTCCTGTAAACTTTTAGTGTCAAACAGCAAGCACATTGGCTATAGCAAATCTTAAAGAAAACATAGGAATCGAAAACATTATTCAGTAAGTTAGTCAAAAGAACAAGAAAGTACAACCGACCTTAAGCGTTTCGTGACTATCCAGTATGTTAAAAAAAAATACTGCTCTAAACCTTACCCAATGAAGACTTAAGTGAAGGTCGAAAGCATATACCTAAACTTTACCAACCAAACAAGCTATCTTGAAGATTGTAACATTTTTTTAACAGCTCTCGGGCAGAGTTTGTCGTAGAGGCAAACCTTTTTAGCTCTAGGGCATCTAAAGGCTCCTTGTAAGACACATAAAATACTGAAACCCAAATAATGACATTGCACATATCAAGATGATTTTTACCAGCGCGAGGTCTAAATAAGTTTCTGAAATGATCTTGTTCAATCCAGGCTTCAATTCACGCAGTCGTAATTTATCCAGCCATAAATTCAATACTAAAAATTCAAAGCTTATAAAACCAGCTCAGATCGATCCAAGAGTCTACAACGACTACCCTCTTGAATTTCATTCACCTTAAAGACCCAGCAAAGCTTATACAACCAGCTTAGTACAGACGATTTTGCCCAATCCCAGTTTCCAAAAAAAATTAGTTATTCTTGGAATTTAAAGCCGGGAGCGAAACGAGCTATCCAACCACCAATAATTTTGATCGCGGTTTAAATTCTCGCGGCCATAATTCACGGAGTCTTAAATTTATTACAAGACGAAGCTTACACAACGAGCTTAGATTGGTCCAAGAGTCTACAGCAACTACCCTTTTGAACTGCACTCACCTTAAAGAGCCAGCAAAGCTTATACAACCAGCTTAATTAAGTACAAACGATTTTTCCCAGTCCCAATTTAAAAAAACTGTTCTTCTTGGAGTTTAAAACCTTTACCGGGAGCGAAGCGAGCTCACAACCCACAAATAATTTCCACTCCGCTGAGTCTTAAATTCAATACAAATACAATACAAAGCTTACACAAAGAGCTCCAGACCAGCGCTGCCGTTGAAAAATATGAAAAAGGGGCCCTTTCAAAAATAAGGGCCCCAATAAGGTTGCAAAAAAAAAAAAAACAACAAATTTTTTTGTTATTTAAAACATTTTCCATTGTTTTGCATCCTTTTCGTTCAATAAGGGATAAAATCTTACTTTAAATAAAAACTAGTGTCCGTTTTGCTCCTTTTTTAAAAAAGTGGTGGCCACGGGTCTTGAGTCTCAAAACTATTCCAGTGTTGCAGTGTACGCCCAATCAAACCCCCATCACCCTATACTCACTCTCTCTCTCTGTCTCAACGCAACAACATTTGAACCATAATTGATGGGAGTATATAAATTCTAAACCGCAGCTCAAGGCGCATTTACCCAGCCAGAAGATTTAATTTTAATTAGAAGAAAATTAATACCATGCGAAACCCAGAGATACCGCGCACTAACTGCCCAAAGGGCAAAACCCGACTCTACCAGTCTACACATAGTTACGCATGCTAGAAGAAGCTCTGTCCTCTGCATGTCGTGGAATTTCTGTCTGCCAAACAGAAACAGGTGGAACCCGTTTCCAGGGTCTCTCTAATCAAATACATAATTTTTAATTAGATAATATACTCGTTCCGAAAGATACACTGCCTTGGCAGTCGCACTAAGTAGAAGACGATTAATGCGTTCTGCTGGACAGAGTGACAGGTTTTGTTTTGGACGCAAAACTTCTTGTGAAAGGGTTCGCCGTTTGGATAGTCTGATTGATGACAGTGGCTCTGTGGTCTGTGGAAAACCCCTTGAGCGAAATTCGCGAATGGAAATGGAGATGGCAGGGTATTAATTACTGTGTAAATCGGTTTTAAATTTATGGTAGTCGGTGGGGAGAAGGGGAGAAGGGGAGAGTGGGGCCAGTTAAGATGGCCACGTGAAAGCGAGTTTCATTGGGTATTGAGTTGGCTTGAAAGTTCCATTGAGGGGGGTTAGTAGTGAACTGATCTTTATATAGATAGATGGAAAAAATTATCTCCTCTTAGAGGCTCGCAGAGAACCATTTCTGAGCCCAGTTAAAGTTGATCGATACCGACCTCTGGTTGGTAGATTTTTGATATAAGACGGCTCTTTGTGACTTCTCCGACCGATCCTAGTCGACATTTCTTGTCGGCAAAAAACTTGAGTGACTCACATTAAGGAGCAGCCCCACGTGTACGCATGAAATGCAAATCCAAATTGAGTCCGTTTCGATTTCCATTGCCATTCATTCGATGTATAGACACTTGGGCAGCTGAGTCAGCAGCAGCATAATTGGAAAAATGAAATGTACGCCAATTTATCGAGAGTAATAAAACTGATTACCACCATTCAACTGGGTATAACGATCCGAATTATATTATACACACGCACCGTCACAAATCGAATTCCAGGAAGTCTCCAAAATAAATTTCCATTCCTTGATTGTTGTAGGTACTTAAACCGAACCACACCGCTGGGCTACAGATTGCCGGACTGGCAGTCGTTGCTGGTTGTCATAACCATTTGTCCGAATTATTCGACAAACAATAAAAATTAATTCTTAAGCGTCAATATAGAATCGAATGTCGGGTGGATGTATACCCACTGAAGAGAACACCAATCCCTGCTCCATTATACACCAAAAGGACACCTCAATTAATTTAATTATATCTCGATGGTGTGCGAGTGCGGCAGGAAAGGTGAACCTGAACATGGTGGATATACCCAGTCAGACTCCAAAAAAAAAATTAAAAAAAAAAAAAAACGCTTGACTTGGTGTGAGTTGGGGACGACACAAAGGAGGAGAGAGAATAAAATTTAATAAATCTACCTGTACAATAAAAAATCAGATAAAATTATGATAAACGATATTGGGACATCAACGTTATGCGCATTTATGTTTATACTATCGAAATGGAAATGAAAAAGAACAGATTTCCATGTCGCCTCTCAATGAGCGTCGCATGGACTTTTATTGGGAAACCAGTTGGGTGTAGGGTACCTACGACAGATCTTCCGCTGAGATTCCACCATAAACAATGATGAATCAGAGATGAACGAACTTGTTCTGATTCGAAGATTAATTGTGAGAGATACGGCTTTCGTGCCGGCCCAGCGTATGAATGGTTTTTATTGACTTTTGTTTCTTGGTTGGGGACAACAAATACTTGACTATGTAGTCAAATTTGAAGAGTGGAAATTACAGCTGCGTATAATATCGGTGCAGTGGCTTAGTGGTTAGTGTGTTGGACTTTTTTTTTGAAGTCGAGGAATTCGAATCCCGCAAAAACCCAAATTCCAACTCAGCTGCGCCACCTCTCGCGAACGTCTGACAAACATCCGTGAGTATAACTGTCTTGAAAGAGCTTCGCAACTAGCCGTTTGTAGATCACTTCTATTCGTTCCAAAAATGAAAAACTCACACAAAACGAATGGCTGTGAGAGAAGCTAGGCCTAGGGTCCCTACGGACCTGCTGCGCCAACTATTTACGCATCAATTAAGAACGGCTAGAGAACATATGGTCAGTCAGTAATAGTAGTTATGACAGAACTTTGACAGCGGCCATATTTGAATATATTTTGCTGTGATTCTGTGATATAGTTTTCGTACAAAATTTCGAACTCGAGATGTTAATCAATTCTGACATTACGATCATACACGAACTCAAAAAAGTGGGTTGTGAATTCCGTCCGTCTGTCCGTCCTTCCACAGGCCTGCAGTCTAAACGGCTGCCCGGATTTCGTTCAAACTTCGGATTTGGAGTTTGTGGGCTTAGGGCTCGGGCCGTTTTTTATTTTGCAAGGTAACCTCAATATTAATCGTACTTCCCATACAAAATGCTCGTACCAGTTTGATTTTCTCGACACGGCTCTAACGATTTCCACCAAAATTGATATTTAAGTTTAAGTGGGTGAGGTTCCCATGACTGCATACCCAGTTTTTGGCTAAAAATTCGAATAAGTTGGTAGATACTTTTGAAATTCGGACATATCTCGAAAACGGTCCATGCGATTGAAACAAAAATTGACTTCTAGGGTAATATGGTCATTTCTAACTTAATGGAAAACTCCGATTTTCTCCGTATTATCGTAAAAACGATTTTTGAAAAAAGTAAATTTTTAAAAAATTAGTTTTCCTTAGTTTACTTGAAAACGGCAGCAACGATTTTGATCAAAATGCAAACTTAGAGTAATATTGATGTTCTTAAAATTGTTGCGTCCTTAATTTTCAATTCGAATCACCGAAAACGCTACATAATTTTAAAAACTTCTCATATCTCGAAAACCCCGTTTTTGACTTCGATAAAACTTTAAAAACCAAGTAAAACTTATATCGCGAACAATAATTTATAATCGGGTTTCAGGTACATGGTTACCAAACAGTGTTTTTCAAACTAAACATTGCAATATTTGGTACTGTTTTGTCTGGCAAATTTTACAAAAACCGCTCTAACGATTTTGATCAAAATACATATTAACGATAACATTAGTATTCTAATTAAGTTAACGTTCTTAGATTTTCTCAAAAAATTCTGTCTGAAGTCTGTGCACTTACTTGCATAGGCACAATAGGCTGTAGGCTCCTTTAAAAAGCCGCAGTGCCCCTTGCCCCTTGAAGGCTCTCCCGCCTCACAATCTAACTACTTGCATACGCTGACGACATCGACACCATTGGCAGAACACAGCGAGCTGTCACTATAGAAGCGGCAAAAATGGGTTTAGTGGTGAAAGAGGACAAAACAAAATATATGCTGTCAACAAGAAGGGACACACAAAATCGACGAATCTAACAGAACGTCACGATAGACAGCCATAGCTTTGAGGTAGTTCGGGACTTTGTCAACCTCGGCTCCGCTATTAATCTGAAAATGGCATCACCTTAGAAATCAAGCGAAGAATCACACTTGCCAACCGCTGTTACTTCGGTCTAAGAATGAATATACCTACCTAATAACCAACTGGTGTTAGATTACCTGAGCGGCGTTCTTACTTCTGGTGAATTGTATGAAACGCCAAGAACAAGATCAGCAAGCGAATTCTTTGGCGAGAGTGAAAAAAACTTCAATATATCCAAATAAACGAGGCTTATAAAGAGAAAAATGTTTCCCGATCCCAAGCCCAGCTTTTGGCGCAGCTTCAGTCAGATCATTGGGCGGAACTTCCAATATAAATAAGTCTTTTTAAAAACCTTCCCCTTTCTGTAGGTGCAGGTCCACTCGTTGTCAAGGACGTGGTGGAGGGCTGACTGAACGATCACCGATCTCTTCTTACCATGTCATCGAATACAGATTCCCGGAGCTAGATAGTGTTTTTTTGTAGTTCCGCAGCTTCTGTGTTATAAATGGCTGCAGAAGGTGCTTATGGTCTTTAAAGCCAAAGCAGGTAAAATGATACAAGATCATAAACCGATCAGTCCACATCGCATGATCTTCGAAACTTCAGAGGGCCTTCGGCGGCCGTTACCTAGCTTACCAAGTCTAAACATGACTACCAAAAGGCTACTTTGCTGAACCGCCACTTCTACCTACCCTTCTAACAGGCCAGATCGGTTGGAAAAACTTGCATATACCGGTGGGGTCTGTCTCAAGTTTGTCCCATGTCATAAAGCAATTTTCACAACCTTTTCCACTGAAACACCTATCCCCAGCATCAATCTTATGCACCACATCACGTCGAGTGCGCATTCCTCATCAGTAAGAAAATGATGAACAGCTCTTCTGCAGCCCCCCGACAATGGGTTTGAGGAAGAACACGGTATTTGCATAAAATTACCAAAACTATTTGCATATTTCCCACAGCTTCGCAGGCAGGTATAGGTAGATATAGGTGGATACTCGTACCCTTGCCACCACAATGGCGGCCAATTAATTCTAATTATGTTATTAAAAATGCAATCTTTGACTGAAATGGTAACGGAAATGTTTCTAATTAATAATTAGTCACTAATTAAAAGTGTTTCTGAATAGATTATAGTTGGGCCAGTTGTTGGTCCCGCTCCCGCTCCACTTGGCTGGACTGATGTGTCGTCCCGTCGCCAACCTATTATTTATGTGACTTCCAGTTGAATTGATAAATTTAATTAAGCCTCGGACAGCACTTTCTCACTTGTCTTATCCACTCGCATATGTTTAGCATAATTCTTCCAGTTTTTTTTTTTTTTTTTTTTGTTCAGTCGTTCTTATGCTTATCTCTGGAACACAGCGGCGAATGTATCTTCGGCTAAAGACACTCGTATGCGTTGGCCAAAGATATATCTACAAAACTGGAAACGTATCTCTTGGCCAGGGCTAACGAATTTGTTTAACAATCGTTTTTCTGGTCAAGCCTCATACCGTTGTTCCCCGGATGGGATGATCCGCTGGGCTTGATAGTGGAATTAAAAATATAAACAACAAGAGGGGAAAAAATCGCTTTTAGCGGCAAGTGTTGGACTTTCGGTTGGCAGGCGGTATCACAGACAGGAAATTCGATATCAGTGAGCTCAGTGAGCTTGTGCATGAGAATGAGAATATAAGAAAATTCATAAAAAGTAGGTGCGGTTGCGCTTAAGAGCGTTCAAGCTGAGGGAATGTTTATCTGCGTGTGTCTGAATTTGTTTAACACGGTGTTGTTGCTGGTTACCGATGGTAATCGGTGCAGCTTCAGGTGACGAACTTTTGCTGTAAATTTATGAATGATTTTACGGACACGTGCTGAGGTGGGTGCGTGCTTTAGGGGCTGGCGAACTGCATTCCAGCTTCAATTGGGTTCATAAAAATTGCGTTTTAGCGGTCAAGTGTAGTAGTAGCTAACTAGAGCTTAGGGGTATGGCAACAGTGGGATGAAACTGCAAAAACCTCTATGACAGTCAACTACAAAGTCTATAAAAAAATTCAGCAAATCCATCCAGCAGGAACTGAAATTTGAACGACTTAACGGACAGAACTGCGAGCGCTTATCCTTCATCGCTACGTCAAACTTTATCACAATATTTTGAGCTCGAAATATCAATCGAAAATATATTTATTTTGTGGAGCTTCGTGAAAGCATAGACAATTCTTGAGGTTGCGCCTTGGAAAGATTTAATTCTTGCGGATCTTGCTAATGTTTCAGCTGAGCTTCATTTTCTTCTTTGGAAATATGCCACCACTGATCCCCGAAATCACCAGCTCTTCGTGCAAAAGCTTTGAAATTCATTCTACGGCTTTTATTGCTGCTTGAGTCTAATAATAAAAGGCGATTTTTGGACGTTTTCTGAGCAGACTTTATTGGACTTTCTTGTTGAATTTTGTAGCAGCAATGTAGCTGTCTGTTTTAGAAAAGCAGCATCAAATTTAGTCGCAAATGTTACTTCTAGCCCCGCTCTCCCCTAACTTTTCTTGATCTTCTTCAAAAAAGGCGATATTTTGACATCTTATGAGCAGACTTTATTGGACTTTCATGTTGAATTCTGTAGCTTTAATGTTGCTTTTGGTTTTAAAATAGCAACATCACATTTAGTCTCAAATGTTACTTCTAGCCCCGCTCTCCCCTAACTTTTCTTGATCTTGTTAAAAAAAAGGCGATTTTTTGACATCTTCTGAGCAGACTTCATTGGACTTTCTTGTTGAATTTTGTAGCTCAAATGTTGCTGTTTGTTTTAAAATAGCAACATCATATCTAGTCTCAAATGTTACTTCTAGCCCCGCTCTCCCCTAACTTTTCTTGATCTTCTTCAAAAAAGGCGATATTTTGACATCTTATGAGCAGACTTTATTGGACTTTCATGTTGAATTCTGTAGCTTTAATGTTGCTTTTGGTTTTAAAATAGCAACATCACATTTAGTCTCAAATGTTACTTATAGCCCCGCTCTCCCCCAAACTTTTCTTGATCTTGTTAAAAAAAAGGCGATATTTTGACATCTTCTGAGCAGACTTCATTGGCCTTTCTTGTTGAATTTTGTAGCTCAAATGTTGCTGTTTGTTTTAGAACAGCAGCCTCAAATTTAGTCTCAAATGTTACATCAAGCCCCGCTCTCCCCTAACTGATTATCATACCATATTTCTCTACTGCGCAAGGCGATAACAAATATTCTTGCAAAATCTAAACTCAAGTCCGTCCATATAACATCTACTGAGCATACGTTTCCGTCCACGAACCAATACCTCGTTTGCAGCGATTCCCATAAGAAGACGCCACATCTTACTTCTAACAGTTATCCCACTGTGGAGAGTAATTTAGGCCATAATTGCGGTGCATTCAACTTCCCCATTTCCATTCGTTTCCATACATTAGGTACCTAATCTAAAAGCTATTTGACATCCCAATCACTTCCCGAACAGCATGGCTGTTCAGAGGTTGTCGGTGATTTGTCCCAAATGCATAATTCCACCGTAAACCATGTGCGGGTTCACACGACTCGTTGTGATTTAAATGCTTACGCCTCGAACTCATTCGGCTCTTGGTTCCGATCCAATTCTAGGGAAAATCTATTTCCACTAGTATGTTGTCCTCCGCCCCGAGACCGCATGATCCAAACCTTCGTTTTCACGTCTTGCGGCTGTTCCTAAATCAAAATAAACAGCCCATTGGAGTCTATTTACAAATCTACTTTGCCCCCCCACAAAAAAAAAAAAAAAAAAAACCAAAACCCAGACACGCATTCGGCCATCAGAATTATGATGATGATATAGTTCAGTGCCAAACAGGGTCACCCAGAAAAGTTTCTACAAACCTCAGTCGCCCGATTTATGGAAATTTACGATTTAATTAATCGAAAATTATTAATAAATCAAATCAGAGCGCGCCGGTGAACTTTCACTGGGGCATGGAAAGCCCACAAGCAGCATATTTCGTCTGTCAATAAATTAAGGCGACTCTCAGGCGAAAGGGGGCAAAAAAGGTGTCCAATAAAAATGATATATTCGCCGTTGGTGGGTGGTTCAGCTCAGGCTCACCAGTCACCACCACCCCCGAAATACGGTTCACTTCCTCAGCAGGTAATCAATCAGGAGAATGTCTTTTGTTTGTGTTAAATCCCTCCGCAGTAGCCTAGATCTGGATGATAACCATCGGAGTTTCCGTTCACCGCCTCGGGACACTGATCAGAGTGGCATTGTTCTGTTTATTTTGGTTGTCGTCCCCTTTGCGCTCACCTTTTCAGGTTAAACTTCCAATGCAGATATTGGGCCATTAAAATGTGTACATCTATCAGATATACCAGTTGATAATCAAGTCGATGGCGGATGGCGCTTGGAAAGTGGTTCGAGTCTTCAAATTTATACCAAGGTGCAATGGGGTCTGGGAAACTCCATGGAAAACGATACGTCAGACAATGGACTGACTTGTTTATTGGACGGGTGTTCGATTTGAATATGCAGATACATGCCATTGAAATTATACGGACAAGGAAGGCAAATTAAGTCTTTTGTTTGTTCGGCATTTTAATGCCCGGGAATCGGGCTCTAATGAAGTGCTGAAGTGTCTTTCTTTTGTGGTTTTATTAATTTCCTAGCACAGTCGATGTAAGTGATACGGGAGTGTGAGTACCTACTATAATCGAGTGGTTTATGCGAGGTGATTCTAGGGTAGGATATCGATTTCTTGTCGCCGTAGATTTATCAATTCGATTGAACATGCGGAAGATCAATAAATTCGAGCACTCAATGGTGACGCTCGTTTTGATTAATGTGCGTCGAGATTGAAGGTGGAAGCCGGTAGGTGCCACAATGGGGGGAGTTTTCCTACAGTAAAAAAACCTCGAATGCTTACGGCAAACACTTTCATCCAATATGGGAAAAATTGAGAATGAGGCCTGGTACCTGGAGAAGGTATTGATTGATTTTGTGACTTGAGGTCTTCTCAAGTGAAAAATGTCCAAGCAGACGTTGGTAGTTCAGCTTTTCCCCATCAAGCTTTTTGTTGCACTATTCAATAGACCCTGGATATTAATCATATCGCCGAAAGACAGTCCAATCTATCTCAGTACTGTTCGATCCTAGTATAATAAGGGTTCTAGGAATAAGGCGCCAGGAAGTAAAGCCCCAGGAAATAGTGCCCCAAAATAAAAATGAAATAAAGCCCCAAAATTTATACGCGAAACAGAAACAATTTTTTGTTTTGGAATTGGGGTCTTTTTTCATTCTTTTGGGGTCTTATTTCGTTCTTTTGGACACTTATTTCATGCTTCAAATTGTTCACACGCGAATTGCTACCATTGTATTGTAAAATATGTGTAGAGGGGCATCCTGCCCCCCCGCTAGGGTTTACTGTTAAGTTACGGGGTAGTTGCGCGGTCTTCGTGTTAAATAATTAATAAGTGGAATGAACGAGCAGATCTTGAGGCGATCAAGCAAGTCCTAGACATTCCTGTAGATCACAGATCAGTGACGGAAAAGCCACATAAAAACCAAAACCGACATTTACTAAACTTGATGCAAAAACGTAATATTACCTATGCTCGTTGTAAACGACACAAGCTACTTGTTCTTTATGATACCTATCGGTCTTTACGCAACTTAATCGTACTTCTTATAAGAAAAGAAAAGCAAGCACGGTGGATCATTCTATTCGATTTTCGTATCTTTCAGTCAAGCTCTGTTTGGCTGTAGGAAACCTAATTTCATCATTTCTTGGTGTGTCTGCTGAAGTTCCACAAGATTCCATTCTCGGTCCCATATTATTTTCAATAGATGTGAACGAAGTCCCACGCCTTATAAAAAAATCGACTGTCCGCATGTTTGCTGACGATGTGCAATTATTTATGTGCTGCCCGTTGGATATGATTAATAGCGCCATTCAATAAATTAATGAAGATCTAGAGGTCATTCAGCAGCGGGCTCTTAGAATCCTTTAAAATCTAAGGCTCTTTGTATCTACAGGGTGGGCCAAAAGATATCACCCTATTGGAAGATGCTCTTATTTTTGCAAATGGCCGCCAATGTCAAATCTGTTTTGACATTTGTAGACCAGACAGATGTAGAATTCAAGTGAACAAGCCACGGAGCGATACACTCCCCAAGAACTCGGAATAATTTCGAATTTTCGATTTTTCGACCAAAATCATAATGAGAGATGAGGCGCATTTCCACCTCAGCGGGTACGTGAACAAGAAAAACTATCGCTTCTGGGGTACCGAAAATCCACGAGTAATGCACGAGGTGCCATTACACCCGCTCAAAGTTCCTGCATGGTGCGCTGTTCACGCGGGAGGAGTCATCGGGCCATTTTTTTTCGAGAACGCCGCCGGTCAAACGACAACAGTGGACAGTGCGCACTGTAGGGCCAAGTTAACCGAGTTTTTTTCTGCCGCAATTGGACGAATTAGGACTGGAGGACATGTGGTTCCAACAGGACGGAGCTACGGCAGACACTGCGCGAGCCACAACCGATATTCTGAAGTCGGCGTTCCCGGATCGCCCCATCTCTCGTTTTGGCGATTTGCACTGGCCCGCAAGATCGCCCGATTTAACCGTTCCAGCCTTTTTTTTGTAGTTTTTTTTTGGAATCCCGTGTTAACGTGAACAAGCCCGAGACCCTAGAAGCCCTCAAGGACAATATTCGACACGAGTGCAAGAATCCGTCGCCCGAAGTTCTCGCCCAAGTGATGAAAAATGCCATAAAACGAGCCCGTATGGCAATCAATTGTAACGGCCGATATCATCTTCTCGACTTGACCAATAAAATTCGAAAGGTTCAAATAAACATAATCAAAAAACAGAATCGAAGTTTTTCATTTAGAAAAAAAAAATGAGAGCCAACCAACATCGGATGACTTCTTTTGGCCCACATTGTATAAGCATCTTGTTAGGACAGTCATCAATTGAATACGTCCATAAAGCTAAAAAATTGGGGATACTCTTCATTGACACACTCACTTGGGCCGATCATGTTGCGGCTACAATTGGGAAGGCTTACAATGGCATCCGACTTCTGTGGTCCACACAAAGTTCTTTTCCCACTAAAACTAAGATGCTACTTGTTAAATCCCTCATACTACCTTCCCTCTTGAATGGTTGCGAGGTTTTCTGCCATGTTGACTGCAACACTAGGCGTAAATTAAATGTTATTTACAATAGCCTCTCAAGATATGTCTTTACATAAACGTTTTATTGACCCCATATCTAGCTACTCCCTGCAGATAATGAACCTAACTTTCGACAACCTCATTAATTCAGAACACTTACTCTTTTGCACGGTATCATGATGACCCAACAACCGGAGTACTTGCACAGCAGACTTAGTTTTGCCAGCTCACAAAGAACAGCTATGGAGATGTCTTCCAACCAACTCTAACCCCGGTTATCACCTACCTATACAGGAAATTAGTTTTCCAATCGCAAGAATATCAATCGCGATGCCCTTTTAATTGCAAATGACACTTCTTTCGGATTACTCTTTTACGTTCTCCAACCAAAACCCACGCAATACTTGTGACCATTTAATCTCGACCACCTAAAGCCATAAAAGCCACGACCTTTTAACTTTTCCTTTTAACTCTTATCTCCGGTGGACACCAACGAAATTTCCCCGCGACAAAACTGTTCGACAAAACGCCCATCAGCCTGCCGTAGGTATGCTGAAACCCTATACCCGAAGCCTAATTAAACAATGAACAGCCTTTATAGCCGAAGAACAAATTCAAACAGGATAAACAAGGCCCACAAAGATTTACGATGCCAGTTGAAATGAAACTCAAAACATCCAATTGATTGGCCGCATAAAAGACACCTAATTCCCATAAGGAATAATAAAAAACGATCACAAATTTTTAATTTAGATCTCCCTCTCAAAGTCTGGGTATGGGAACCTAATCGGCAGACCTCGAACGGGTTAGGCTACACGACACGTCCGAGAGAGGTTGATAAATTTCCCTTCAGAATGTCTTTGTCTAGGGTTTTTCTTTTTATTTTTTACCAATTTTGTCAACGGTCACAGTCACAAGTGGAAAGATGATATCCGTCGGCCAAAAATTACAATCAAAAGACACAAAGAAAAAATAAATTCAAATGAAAACATGGCATTGTAGTCGACACGGACCCGAATACCGAATGTTGTGCTCAGCAGGTGTCGTTGATGATGCATGGATCCAAAAGCCAAATGCACAACAAAACGTTTGGAAATAATTTCAACTAAGGCGCTCATTAATAGGCGCGAAGTGGAGAGACGCGATCGGAAGGTGACCGAGGTAGAGCGTAATTCTGCTGCGCGATGACCATGGAGATGGCGACGACCGAGGGTATATGAAGGTGGCGCGTATCGCATAGTGTGTGTCATTTTCTGTACAACTAATTAAATTTGTCTGACTTTGTTTTTGGGGGTAGATGGAGTGGCGTCGGAGTGTGTGTGTGTTTGTGCATCTCTGCGGGAGGACTTTCCGGGCCAGTAATTTACTGGCTGACGTGCTGGCTCATACCGAGCTTATAAATATTCATATGCACGGTCAGAATTTGAATTAATGATATAATTTTGAGCAATCAATCATGTGCTGCGATCACAGCGGGAGCGGCAGTTCGGCCGGGGTCATGGGATAAGTTGGACTAACTACCGATGGGCATGTGCACCAGTTCCGCTACTACTGGTCATTAGGCCGAGGCCGAGACGAATACAGGTAGCTCCCGCGATGAGGGGTGAGTGGTGTAAACATTGAACTAGGTACGGGGCGTAGCGAATAAATCATCTCCGCGGAGGATTTTTTGTTGACTTCTATCGTTCTTGGGATGTCGGTTGGACTTTCTTTAGAGTTCTTGTAGAGAAAGCTGTTATTTTAGGTGGAAATTTCCGATTGGATTGTTGGAAAGCGTGAATTACAAGGGTTCCTGACAGTGAGTGGGGCGAAAATATGGTCGATAATTTTTGTTAATTAACTCTTTTTGGGAAACATCAGTGAGAGGTAGTATAGTTGGAAATGGGACCACAAATCACCACATAAGACTCCTACGAGTGCTTGCTTTTATGTGTTTGAACTTTGATAGTCAAACCTTCTTACAGACTTTTCATGGAAAAATACATGTTCTCTGACATAAAGTTAATAACGCATTTGACAGTGAATTTTTTAAGCTGCTGCCAATTGCAACAGAAGTGATGTACACAAAATTATTACATCTTCTCGGACAACTAAGCGGAATGAAATATTTGAAATTGCCCTCAAAATCGACCAAGAAAACTTCCTCAAAATAATATTTGTTAATGTCGAATCACGATTTTAAATAGTTACAGGGAGTGTATAAGCCGATTTCCGAAGCAAATAAAAGCAGGTAAAATACAGTCCACAATTCAAAACTGGCCATTGAACAATAAAAACAAACAGACAATGGAGCCTTCAAAACTTCATTGAAAAACGTCCGAAAATCCCATCCAAAGCGCCCTCAAAAATGAACGGAAAAACGCCAAAGTCAATAATCAAAGAGCATACCTAAAAACATGCCAAAATAGGTTCAACAAACGGTACAAAGTCGCACAGTTAAACCCCGAAAATACGCACCGAAAAAGGACTGGAAAATGCCAATGAAAACGTTTTAAAAATTCACCGAAAGACACGCTAAAAAAAAGCTTTAGAAAACGCCCTGTTGAAAAAACGCCCTTAGAAAACACACTACAAAAAAAAAAAAGAAAGCACTGTAAAACGCAAAAAAAAAAACACCAAAAACATTCGAAAAAATGCAGTAAAAATCCGGCCAAGAAAAGTTTTAGAAAACGCAATAAAAATATCTATAAAATGCTCAAAAAGCTCTCCCAGAAACACCTCTCGAACGGTTATGAAAAATGCATCCAAAACGTACCAAAAGTTAAAAAACAAATGTTCCAATAAACGCATTGAAAAATGCGTATTTAAACGCCCTCAGAATTTGTGAATAACAATAGAAACATACCGGTAACAGAAGTCTCAAAAAACTCAACAAAAAACGTTTCAAAAACATTCCCATGCTCCGTAAGAGACGCCCCAAAAAATGTTCCATTAATCACTCAGATAGCAACACAAAACGTTTTAAAAATGAACCTTAGAACACTGAAAGTGATTCAAAACTTTAAAAACGACCCCTAGAATGCTTAAAAAAATACAGCAACCAATCTAACAAAGAAGCGCCCCGAAAAACGACACAAAAAAGCCTCCCGAAAACGCACCAAAACCCGCAAAAGAATGCCCCGCAAAGTTGTCTTAAAAAACGATCAGAAAAAGATCACAAAAATTAACTACAATACACACCGAAAATCAACTGAAAGAGAACTACAAAACACCCCGAAAAGCGATATAAAACTCCCTGGAAAACGTCTCTAAAACGGTCTATAAAACCCACCCAACAACTGCCTGTGAAACGCCACAAACAAAGTTAAAAATTCTAAAGAAATGCATTGAAAAATGATTCAGAAAACAAACACAAGATCTCTTCAGGATGTGTCAGAAAAACGTAAATAAATGTGCCAATAACGCCACGCAAACGTCTTCCAAAACGCCACCTAAAACAATAAGAAAAACACACAAAGAAGACACAAGAAGCGTCCCAAAAATTGATCGAAAAAACGCTTGAAAGAAGAGCTCAAAAACCAGCTACAATTCACTTCGAAAAATATCTCAAAGGGCACTACAAAATCTACAGAAAACTACAGAAGAACTCATCAGGACGTTTTCGAAAACATGCCTGAAACAATTGGTAAAAAAAAACAACTCAAAACCGACACCCAAGCCTTTGAAAACCCCACATGAAACTGTAAGAAAAATGCGTCGAAAAGACACAAGAAGGGTTCTGAAAAATAATCAAGAAAACGCTTGAAGGTAGGTCGCTAAAAATTGTTTTAAACAGATAAAATTGCACTTCAACCCGCCCAGCAAAAAGATACCGAAAAACTTCTTCAAAAACCAACCAAAAACAGATTGAGAATCGATACAAAAAAATACATTAAAAACGCCTGAGAGATGCCCAGAAAGCATGTCCAAAATTGCACTAATTGCCAAACACCTTCGAGTAATGATCCCAAAAAGAACTTAAAAACGGTCCTCGAAAACGCTTTCAAAACCGATCCAAGGAATAAAAATAATTAAAAACCTCCCGTTACTACCTCAAAACCCACATTTGATTTTATTTACTTTCCTCAATGGCCACCATATGTACTCAAACTACCCTTTCCCAACCTCCCTGTTTCATTCATTGCATATTGTTCGTGTGCAATTACATGTTGCCTCAGTTAACACCTTGATTCACTTTCACAGTGCAGTTTCTTTGATCCTTGCACTCATTAAATCCTCTTCGCGCGAATGCAATTATATCGAAAAGCGAAAACCCAAGAATGGAATTCCTCCTTCACCATCTGCAAATGAGTTGTCGGAGTCCTTTCCAAGCACGTGGCTTCTGCTTACGACTCAATTTACTCTGACTTTGTCTTAGATTTTACAGCCACAATAAACGAACGTATGCAGAGCACGTGACGCATAGGCGGACGTCTATATTCCACAATTGCAACACACATAATATACTCGGCAATAAATCATTCAAATACAGTCGGAATATCCTTGATACTAATCACCGTCCCAGGGTCACTCCTTTCTGTTTAAATTGAATGAAAACATTCCGATAGGACGTCGTCCGTCTTTGACCTTCAGCTTCAGTCGAAATGGGTAATGGCCTAGTGCACTTAAAAAGGGATCCCTATTAGTATCCTTTTTGTTTTGTTTACGGGGTATTTTTTTATCTAACTTCCACAACCTTGACGGCCAGTTTGACCTTCAAAACGAGTAAATTCGGGCGCACTTTCGCCTCGTTAAGGTCGTGTGTCCTTCAAGCAAGGACGTCAATTGTTGCGATAATTACTATTGCAATTTGACAGAATCCTTAATGACGGACTAACTGTCCTTGATGGCATGCAATAAACAAGTAAGCATCCCTTGCAGGTCTGCAATTTGTACGCTCTTTTTGTGCGCAATTTGAAAGGACAGCTCGTCCATGCTGAGCGGCCGACGACCATAATAAAACAATCATCTGGGTGCAGTTTGACGCGCTGTCAACTAACACACGCAGGCAGCTGTGCGCTCCGAGAATAGAGTGTGAAAAATCGACGTTCTTATGAAATTCTCCAGAAATACGATTCGAATCGAAGGACCAACCCCCGCTGAGATATTTAAACATCATCTCTGTGGTGGACACAATGGACGATGGCCTTTGTGACTTTTCAAGGAATTTTCCCAAGAAATAGACGAGCCGGTGCACGCAAGGATCTCCCATGAGAACTTCTCTCCTTCGTTTGCGTGTGTGTTTAGGCGCATTGTAAAATTGCAATTATGATGGCATTATGGTCGTGCACTTTTATTGCCCATGGAATGTCCTTTGTATGGCCATTGTCTGCGATTGATTTATCTTCTCAGTTGTTTGCTGTTTTTTTCCGCCGTGGCATACTGGCCAATAATTGGCAATAAATTACCGTCGTATACCGGTATTATTTAGGAAATTGAATTGGGGCGACTCAAACACTCCAGGTGGCATTATATTGAACATCCTGGTGTTATCACGTCGGCACAATGCAGCGGATGTCGTATAATAGAAGCGAAACAATGGACCTCACAACAACAACAACTGATCATTACTAAACAAGGAACCATGTTGAATTCAACCACACACACACACACACACACACACACACACGAACCCACTATCTGCGATGACATTTTAGTGGAGGCTCCTTGTGGCGTTGCATTGAACAAACACAGCCCCCCAGTGTCTGTCAGAAATTTATCGGTTTTAGCTGGATGCCGGTGCCGGGATGTTATGGCATGTTCTCCCGATTCACCGATTGTTTTTGCTGTTTATAATAACATGTGCTATGCGCATATGGAGATGTTGCTGTTGTTCTTTGATTTTTTCGCTCAAGAGAAAAATTTAATCACGACGAAACGGATGTGTTCCGAAAACAATGCGAATTGAGTGGTCGACCAGTGGGCGGGTGAACTCGTGGCCTTTATACGTGGATGGCCCAAAATCAATTATTTTACGCATTTGGATGTGTGCTTTTGATTGCGCTATGTTGAAATTGAATTTGATGCATCGGATATTTTCAACGGGGAGAATGGAAATTGCGTTTCGTCCTTTAGCAAATGAAGTTGAAGTGCGGTGGTCGAGCACGAGCTCGAAATTGAGTTGGAGGTCTCCGGAAAGAGAACTGAAAGTGGAGCCGATTGTATACCTACTGATACTGACCATTGAGCTAGAGGTGGTTATAGCGCCGATCGATCATAGTTTTAACTGACACAGGACATCTGTTTAACTGTGCTGGGGGTTTTTATAGAAACTTAAAAAAAAAAAAAAAATAGAAATTATCAAACTTCACCATTTGTCGAAGAGCTTCTTGACAGATATTAAGAGCTTTTGGTTCGAAGGACCATTTTTTTTTAAATCGTCGAAATTTCTTAAAGAGTGAGTCAAAGGATGTGTCATTGTGCGCTTAGCCCAAGCCATTGGAGATCGATCTTCGATCTCAGGCTATGGCTTCATATTATTCTGACCAAAAGTTACTTGAGTTAGTACACTCCAACGCAACTGCGGACTGTAGAAAATGGAATCACTGCGAACTGGACATGATATAACTTATTTCGTCATTTCGTCACGTTCATAAACGTTTCTTTTAGATGGTGTGACGTTTAATATCTCAGCAAGAAAGGCCTAGCTTTCTAAACTCAATAAGGCCAAGGCTTCTCTGGAAAAATAAAGTGAAGACCATGTCAAAATGTGTAATTTTAAATCCTGGTTTCCAAGTTCATTTTTGAATGAGGCCTGATTCAGAGATGAACTGTATCTGGGATTGAAGTCTCCAGTCACTGAATCGAAGGGCCACCAGACATAAGCAATGCTTATGAATTCGCATGGAAGGAAGCATTTGACTTTTTTCTCGGATGCACAAATGGAAACAGACGTTTACGGACTTTGATTCCGGGAAAATTTAAGGTTAAGATTTCGTTAAAGTCAATATTTTTAAAAGTTTGTCGAAGACTTATATTTTGAATGAAACCTACGGAGCAGCATATAGCGTTAAAGTTTCCAATGATATAACAGAACTTTCGAGCGACTTCGCAGATCCAGTAAAGATCTCACCCCGTCGAAAGAGTCGAAGTAAATTAAAGCGGACTCAATGCATAAGACGTTCATTCCGGCAACCGACAGCGTATACTCATCGTTAGAGGAGGCAGATCTGTCTAAAGGGGAGTTTCGTGAAGTCGAAGCTATGATGAAGTCTCGTTGAAGGTTTCGAAAACTCAAGACCGGATTTTCTAATAGATAGCTAAGGTAATTTTAAACATCGCAGAGGAAAATTAAGTGCCTTTTGAATGATGCCTACCGATCGAAGTATGTAGATGTCGATTTAGCAGTTTTAGGACGATGGCATACGATGACGAACAACCTCGCGGATCAAGATGAATATGTCAAATCGTCGAAAAAGTCGAAGTTTATTAAGGCGGAGGCTATTCATGGAACATCCATTCCGCAAACGACAACGTTTACCCATCGTCAGAAAAGGAAGATCAGTCTGAGAAGGAATTTCGTGCAGCCATAGCTATGAAGAAGGCTCGTAGAAGCTCTCGAAAATTCAAGACCCGATTTTCTAACAAATACCTAAGGAAATTTTTACCATCTGAGAGGTAAATTAGGAGTCTTTTGAATGACGCCTGCTGATCGTAGAGTTGTAGACTTAGCAGTTTCAGGGCTTATGTTCGAGAATGGTAAGCGGTGAAATGACTCATGAGGCATGACTCGTGAACAAGTTGCCTACAGAAAAAAATATGTTCTGACGAAGAACTTCAACAAGGGATGACAAAAATGGTTGTAAGTCGATTTGATAAGAAAAACAATTTTTATTTTATTTTTTTTGCGTTTTTTACCCACTTTTTGACAGTTTTGTTGAATTCTGTTAAAATATTCCGTAATCGCATTTATGTAAGAATTTATTAAAATTCGTTTTAAGTCGATTTGAAAAAATAATTGTTTTGAGCTTTAAAAGGTTCACTACTCCAGGTCAGTATGCATATTCACTAACTTGATGTCACTGTGGCGCATTTGAATGGACCGCAGGTATCTAAGAGGAGTCTCTTCAAAACATTGTTCAAACTGAAGATCTTTTGCTCGCCGACAAGGGTAAGAAACTGCTCTCTGACGGTCAACACGGTGCGTACCTTCTCAAAAGGAAACTGTGCCGCTTATTATGAGTATGCCAAATAAGACAGGAAGCTACGATAAAATCAGATACCTTTCTGCATGTACCTACTTTGGTAGTTCGGGGAAAGACATCGCACTGTTATCTACCTAAGTCAATGCTTCGTAGTCTTCGGTGACTTTAGAAAAACTAGACCTCCAGAAACAGCTTATAAAAGGCTTGTGCGATCAAGAATCTCTGTAAGGTTCAATTTTGTCTCGGGATAGAATAAAAAACGTCGTCGTAGCGACGGGCATACCTCAACCAACTATGGAGGCAGTGAGTCAAAGATCGCGCTAACTGAAGACGCGTATTGGTTACAGACCGGGTCCACCCCGAACTGTATCAAGTTACGTTGACCACCTGTTATTGGAACGGCAGTAAGCCGATCTTCACGCGACTGTCAGTCGATGCAGTATTGATCAGTAGTGAAGACCCAAAGCCTGGAGATCCAATTAGCATATACCTTACACTTGCACTTGTCCTAAAACTGCATACACAGTCAGCTGGCTTCAAAAGGGAAAAGAATTAAAAACTTCGTACAAAGAAAATAAAATCCCCAGGTAACAAAACATTGAGCAAAATTATTACACAATTATGTCGGAGGCTGTATTTTTTTCAGATGGCTTTTAGAACCAATTCTGAGAATGTATACCTACAAGTGTTCGCCCTTAACATTGCCCTGACTAAATCTGAAGACGAAGCTTTTATTTCAAGTCCCACACCACGACCAGCATCTTATTTATACCAACAGTAGAGTGCGGGCAAAAAAAGCTTAGTACCTACCTATAGCCCCAAGTGTTATTTGCGTAGATTGCCAAATGAAAGTTGAAAAATCACCCCAAACAGCTTATAGAAAAAAAAAAAAACAAAATAAAATGTAAATCTCTTGTAAAGTTTTGCGTCAGCGACTTGACAAAAGAATACAATTTATAATTCCCATGAAATCCATTGACAGATATCCTACAGCAAACGAAATAGGCTCGCAAAGGAAACCCACATCCAAGTCTGTTGTCAGTCACACCAAGGATCATAGTACTCGGAACGGAATATAATATATTGAAACAAAAGGAGAAAACCTCCCTTAAATCCTTAAAGTCTCTCATCGGACAACACTAAACTAAGCATCCCCAGCTAACCGCGAAAATTTGCACAATTAACGTAATTTGTGGGCTGCGCGGGGTCTCTCTCTCTCTCTCTCTATCTTTCGGTGTATGTGTATAGGCTCCACTATACCGGGGTCTTGTAGGACTTATTATCGAGGGACTCTCCAACTACTGGTCATGATAAACAAAACACCACGGAGACGTTGGAGTAGTAACAACGCGCCACAGCGACGACCGACCCAGTCGTATAGTTCTTTCCGTACCTCCTTCCTGCGGATCCTGCAAAAACATAGTTGGACGTGGTGCCACCCCATCAGAGACGCAGCATCCCGAAAAGGGGCATCGTGTGGACTGTAGGTGACCCCTCTGCGTGTTGAGCTCGGCTCATTAAATAGTAATTATTTGGGGATTTCGTCGTCTGTGATTTTTGGTGAGGTGTCGGTGCTGTGGACCGTCGCAGCTTTAATTCATTTATAATGCTTGGTGGCAATTACTTGAAAGGGCACCCTAGCTTCGTTTGCAATTTGGAAGCATTTTCAAGTTGTCGCTGTGGATTTAGTTTAACCAAATTGATTGCCAATGGACGCGTATATTTACCCGCTTGAGGGCTAGGAGATTTGCTGAGTTAATTTCCTCTCAAATTGCATTAGCATATATTGCCCTCGGGGGCACGCGGCGATAATTATACTCAAGTTGGTGTAGGATTTTATGCAAATTTCCTGAAATGGATACCTTTAAGTAGTGAGGAAGATTGATGGTGGCGGTGTTCGAACGTGACATCGCAGTGGGCCGGTGATCAGCGTTGCAAGTTTGGGGGTTTTCACAACAAGATTTAAGGTTTCTGGGGGGAAAATCTGGGGGGAGATAATAGTTATGGGAAAATCTGTGTTTTTTATTTGGTTAGTTTTATTTTGTTAGCATTTTTGGTAACTTTAAAATGAGCTTCCGTAGGAAAAATAAATGTATAGGCATTCTGTGAACGTCAGAAAGGCTGAGTAACTTATACTTAAGAATTAGGTACCTAACGTAGAGATTCTTGGTTCTGTTCAGAACTAAATAATCCAAAATTGAGCTGACAATCGAGGATGACATAAATGCGTGTGTTATTTTAAAACGCTGTTGTATAATTGATCGATCGTCCAAAGCTATATTTGCCAGAGCCGATATTCTTATTGTGTGAACTCCAATTGGTTCCAATTATTTTAAGGTGCATTTGCGTAGCTGTTATTGTATTTTTTATGACTGTTGCAATTTGAATTTTAAAGTGCGGTATTGAGTTTTAAAAATGTATATGAACAGAGATCGACTTTTGGGTAGCCATTTTTGAGAAATAATTAAAAAACGGATTTCTTCGAATTTTTTGAGAAAGACCAAGAATGGGATCTTATTTAGAATACTGACATTATCTTTAATATGTGTTTTGGTCAAAATCATTAGATCGGTTTTTGTAAAATCAGGCAGACAAAACAGTACCAAATATTGCAATGTTTAGTTTGAAAAATACTACTTGTTAACTATATAGCTAAAAACCGATTATAATTTATTGTTCGCGATATAAGCATTACTTGGTTTTTAAAGTTTTATCGAAGTCAAAAATGGGGTTTTCGAGATATGAGCAGTTTCGAAAATATGAGTAATTCGAATTGAAAATTACAGACGTAACAATTTTAAGAACATCAATATTAGGTGCTCTAAGTTTGCATTTTGGTCAAAATCGGTATAGCCGTTTTCTGGTAAACTAAGGAAAACCACATTTAAAAAAAAAGAAGACTCTTTTCAAAAATCGATTTTACGATAATACAGAGAAAAACTGAGTTTGCCATTGAGTTAGAAATGACCATAGTACCCTAGAAATAAGTTTTTGTATCAATCAATTAATATCCTCACCTACTTAAGCTTAAATATCAAGGCGTTTTTGATGCCTTATTGTTGACTCAATATTGGCCGGGTTTTTGGAGGTTTTTTACGTGTTTCTGTTGACTTTTTAAATTCGTTTTTTACTTGATATTGGACACATTTCTTGAAGTTTGAGACATGCTTTTTGGATACATTTTTGAACACGATTTCGACGCGTTTTTTAATATGTTAAAGAAACTTATTTATTGACGTTTTTGAAGCGGTTCTGTTGAATTCTTACGTTCGTTTCTTACTTGATGTTGGACACGTTTTTTGGCTCTTGAAACATGCTCTTGGAAACATTTTTGAAAACAATTTCGACGCGTTTTTGAACGCGTTACGGAATCTTATTTACTGACGCTTTTGACACGATTCTGTTGACTTCTTACGTTCATTTTTTACTTGATATTGGACAAGTATTTTTGGCTCTTGAGACATGCTCTTTGGATAAATTTTTAAATATGTTAAAGAAACTTATTTATTGACGTTTTTGAAGCGGTTCTGTTGAATTCTTACGTTCGTTTCTTACTTGATGTTGGACACGTTTTTTGGCTCTTGAAACATGCTCTTGGAAACATTTTTGAAAACAATTTCGACGCGTTTTTGAACGCGTTACGGAATCTTATTTACTGACGCTTTTGACACGATTCTGTTGACTTCTTACGTTCGTTTTTTACTTGATATTTTTTTTTTTTTTTTTTTTTTTTTTTTCTCCGAGGTAGGTGGAAATCTTCTAGAAGACACTATGAGGACACTCGGCGCGTGCTCATAGTAGTGTGAGATTTTTACTCACTAAAACCACCTCCTGCAAATTCATTTTGTACTGCAACTAAGTTATGACTTATCAAGCAATTTTTTTATCACGAAGTTACACGTTTGGCAGGCAACATTCCGGCGAAAGTTCCTGCTCGTTCCGCAATTTTAACGCGGTTGATAATTATCGGGCTAAGTCCGAAGGTTTAGTTCGTTGTAGTCGCCGCAATAAATTTGTTTCATCGAGAATTTCACGGACCGAGCTATTAATATGTCCTAATAATCGATTTCTATGCTTTCGAGCGCATATTTTCGTTTCGTCCTTAACGGTGGAAATTCCGAGGTCTCTATGGAGATCTTCATTTCTAATGTACCACGGTGCACTGACGAATGATCTTAGCACTTTATTTTGAAAAGTTTGTAAAATGTTTAGATTTGAATCGCTGGTACAGCCCCATAACTGTATACCATATGTCCATACAGGCTTCATCACTTGCTTATACAATAAAAGCTTGTTCTCGAGGGTAAGCTTGGAATATTTTCCGAGTAACCAATAAAGTTCTCTATATTTGATTTTAAGTTCTTCGCATTTTTTCTTTACATGCGGTTTCCATTTTAATTTTGTGTCGAGAGTCATTCCAAGATATTTGGCCTCGTTCGCAAAAGGAACTTGTACCGTATTTATAAATACAGGCAAATTATTTGTATTTTTATATGTAAAATCCACGTGGACCGATTTCGTTTCGTTAAGAGCGATCCTCCATGAATTTGTCCATTCATAGACCCGGTTAAGCGCGCCTTGTAATATTTTGTTTGTTTCTTTGGTCGTTGAACCAACTGCTAGTATAGCAGTGTCATCGGCAAAGGTGGCTACGGTAGTACCTTCTGTTTGCGGAATATCTCGCGTAAATAACAGGTACAGGAGTGGCCCAAGGACGCTTCCTTGCGGCACACCTGCCCTTATTTCCTTAAATTCCGAATATTCGTTTCCGTGTTTGACACGAAAGAGTCTATTCTCTAGATACGATTCTAGAATTTTCCATAACCGTTCGGGGAGAACTTGTCTTAATTTGCACTTGAGGCCTTCATGCCAAACCTTATCAAATGCTTGCGAGACGTCCAAGAACACGGCAGAGCAAATTTTATTTTCTTCTAGAGCTTTCTCTATTACGTCAGTTATCCGATGCACTTGATCGATTGTCGAATGTTTGCTTCTAAACCCGAACTGATGATCGGGTATAAGACGGTTTTCTTCTATAATTGGTTGTAAGCGTCTGAGTAATATCCTCTCAAAAACTTTGGAAATAATTGGAAGAAGCGAGATGGGTCTATAAGACTTTTTTTCATTCGGTGGTTTGCCTGGTTTTAGAACCATTATGACTTCCGCGACTTTCCATTGACTCGGAATGTATTGTAATCTGATCGCAGCGTTTATAATGTGAAGAAGCTTAGTCAATGCTTTCCGAGGTAGCATTTTTAGTAGTTCACCCGTGATCAGGTCGTATCCCGGAGCTTTTTTGGGCTTAAGTTTCTTTATAACTTGCCCGAGCTCGGTGAGTGTAGCGTTTACAACTATATTATTTTCAGATGTTCGTCTGTCTGATGCATAAGTATTTCGATTAAGCACTTGACCATCGAACGGCTTAAAAGTTTCTTCTAAATGAGCTGCGAAAACGTCCGCCTTCTCTATGTCGTTTTTTGCCCAAACATCTCGGGTTATCTTAATAGGCGGCTCTGCGATCTTCGGCCTTTTTGTGGCTTTAATAGCCTTCCAAAGCGAGTAATTGGATTCTTTTTCAGCTGTTAGGCTTTCGAGGTAATTTCTGGCCTCTTCACTTTTAAAATCTTTAATAGACTTTGTTAGCAAGTTAGTAAGTCGATTTAAGTTCGCTTTATCTTGCGGGGCTCGAGTTTGTTGCCATCTTTTTCGCGCTTTTCGTTTTGTTCTGACCATATTAATTATTTCCTGCGGGTATTTGACGCAGTTATAGTTCGACGTTCTCTGCTGGTGAGGAGTATTTTTCCATGCAGCTTTCTGTACGATACTGACGAAGCGGTCGACCGCAACTTCTAGTTCGTAAGGCGTCTTGAGTGATTCACGCAGTTCAGTACGGATATTCATATGTTCAGATATGAACGCGTTACGGAATCTTATTTACTGACGCTTTTGACACGATTCTGTTGACTTCTTACGTTCATTTTTTACTTGATATTGGACAAGTATTTTTGGCTCTTGAGACATGCTCTTTGGATAAATTTTTAAATATGTTAAAGAAACTTATTTATTGACGTTTTTGAAGCGGTTCTGTTGAATTCTTACGTTCGTTTCTTACTTGACGTTGGACACGTTTTTTGGCTCTTGAGGCATGCGCTCAAGCGCTCTTATACCACCTTGTGGTATGTGGTAGGCGGTTGCTTTGCAGTGGAAAAAAAAGTTCCAGGACGGATTGGACAATTAAATGATGGCTGTGTGATGGATAAGCTACCAATTCTGCACGCTTCCATCCCATTCTTGCAACCCGAGTCAGATGAACTTGGAAAACAATCAGTGCGGTATCCTTAGAGCGATGGATATGTGCCCAATGCATAATAAAAGGGAGTACCCCTACCCATCAGTACATTTTACTAATCGGCTTACTTTCGATCTGTATGCAGTTATTAACATAACGGCCTAATGCAATTCTTGAGATGGATTCCTAAGACAATAAATTTCTCCATCATACTTAAGATCCTCGGCTATTTGTGCTCTCAATATTCATGACCAAATCAAGCTGAAATCGAAAACTGATTAAGGCACAGATTTAGTAGTGGTACTCCCTCTGAAAGTGCAATCCCTCGAGTACTTCGAAGCCCATATTCAAATACACCCATGCTTTGTGTAAACCCCTCACAAGGAGGCAGTACAATGCATTCCTCTTAATAGATTGGCAAAACACACATACGTACATATACACAAAGCCTGAAACCACAAATTACATGGCAGTAAACCAACCTAGCAATTTCATTCGCATATATACGAAGCATCCTTAAAGGCCTCACTCGAATTTCTTTCACCCAATCCTTTAGATGCTCGTACTACTCGTATTCGTATCTCCTTTGGTTGGTATAACAATCGCGGCGCTCTCTCCCAGCTACTGCGTGCCAAGGCGAACTTTTTAATAACAGCATCGCATTCATTGTGCAAAAAACGGAACAATTTAATTTTTACCCATTGCGTTCACCCTGCTACTATAGTGGAATCCTTTTTCAATTGTCAAGGCAACACAAAAAAAAAAAAAAAATATATATATATATATATATAGCCGAATGAAATCATGAATTTTGCTAGTTGTAGGACAAGCCATTTCCCGGCACAGCATGTGAGCCCGCAATATGGGGAACGGAAATCGCAAAGGACTATAATTTGAAATTTAGATTTTTTCTCTCCTTTGGTTTTTCGTTTGCGTGTGTGTGAGCCTGCCTGCCTTTCACTGTTGCGTTTCATATCTAACTGTAATTTGCGAAACGAATTTCCCTATGGGGCGAACCAAATTAAAAATCCTTGTGCTCTAGAAAATCCTCTTTATTTTTTAAACTTTGCTTTTTAGTATTTACGGTTCACCCCTGCGATTTTCGTCGGTCTCGCAAAGGAAGGGTAGGGGTAGAGCACCCGTTCCTTTTTTTTTTTTGTCGTACAACTGTCCTTGGCATACAAAAAAAATAACGATATACAAAAACACAAAGAGAAATATAAGGACTAGGTGTTAATGCCGCACATTAAGCCCGCCATTCACAGGACGACACACTTGCGAACGGATTGTAATAGAAAATAAAATTTCTCAGCTCGTATTTTGTGACTGGGTGGCTTGTCAAAATAATCCGACAGTTTAATTATCGCAGGACTCACAGTCACAATATGCGAACAAAAAAGCAAAACAGCCCACAGAGAAATGCATTGATTCCGATTCCGACCAACTGCGGAATGAATTGCTATACTCAACTCATAGCTCATATCCTTTCTGCAGCAGAGGTAGATAATGTAGAGGGAGAGATAAATCCCGGACAAAGGAGGCACATATCAGGAAATGGATTAAAAATCCTGCCGCGGCACATATTCACACATAGATTTGCGAGGCTTTTAATAATTATACTTATGGTTTGGCCGTGTGGTTCGTTACAGCGTACCAACCAATAAATATTTATACGGGAGGTAGATGTTTGGTGGTAGTTTTGTATCCTTTTGTTGTATTGCTACTGTGTTTTTTTTTTTTTTTTTTTGTAAGTCTGGAAAATTCATGGATTATTGTCGCCTTTGTGAGGCTGAGGATCGGTGGCAGGGAATTTAATTGAAAATGCATTAGGATGTCATGGATGAGAGTAATGCTTGCGGTCTTTGTTTGGAATGAAACAAATAAATGCGCACTACCTATGAGCTGCGACAATTGTTGTATTTTTTTGTTATTATTTTTAATCAAGGACACTGATAGTCTGCGGTGTGGTTGATATATTTTCATGGTCATTTACAAAATTGCCAAGCAGGATGGGCACTGTATTTTAATGCCAACGAAGGGATGGACAATGGAACGCAATTGTTCAGAAATGCAATATTTTGAATCGGGTTGAGGAATCATCGAGACACCAGACAGCCAGTGCCAGGAAGATGACACATGAACAACTGACCGCGATTTTAACTTGAATTTTGTACGAGTGTCTTACGAGTTTTTGGATATATTTTTCCAAAGGATTTTTGAAGCGATTTAATTAGTTTTTTAACGCGCTTTGTAGGACAATATTTGACTCGTTTTTGGGATATTTTTGAACGCCTTTTGAAAGGTTTTTGGAGACTTTTTGTTGAACCGATTTTGAAAGCGTAATTGATGAGTTTTAGGCGCTCTTTTTAAGTCAATTTTGAAATAGTTTTTGGAAGTATTTTGACGCAACTTTTCGGTGCATTTTGGAAGTATCATAGTTTTTTTTTTGCGTTCATAAAACACACTTTTGGACGATTTTTCGAACGGGGTTCTGATGCTATTTTAAACTTTTTGTTTTATAAGTTTTTGGATTTAATTTTCATGCGGTTTTGGACGCTTGTATGGGTGTGTTTTTTCAACGTATTTTTAGATAATTTTTGGACGAATTTGTGTGTGTTTTTATAGCTTTTTTGTTGCCACGTTCTAGGTGCAGTTTTTGAAATTTTGGATAATATTTTTGATCCGTTTTTGGACGTTTTAGGTTTCTGTTTTTGTACGTTCCTTTCACCTGTTTTTTGTGACGGATTTTTGTCGTTTGTTTTGGAGGCGTTTTTGATGCCTTGTTGACTCAATATTTGCCGCTTTTTTGAGGCTTTTGACACGTTTCTGTTGACTTTTTAAATTCGTTTTTTACTTGATATTGTACACATTACTTGGAGCTTGAGACATGCTTTTTCGATACATTTTTGAAAACGATTTCGACGCGATTTTGAATGCATTACAGAATCTTATTTATTAACGCTTTTGACGTGTTTCTGTTGACTTTTTACGTTCGGTTTTTACTTGATATTGGACACGTTTTTTGGCTCTTGAGACATGCTTTTTGGATACATTTTTGAACACGATTTCGACGCGTTTTTGAATGTGTTAAAGAAACTTATTTATTGACGCTTTTGACACGTTTTTGTTGACTTTTTACGTTCGTTTCGACTTAATATTAGACACGTTTTTTGGCTCTTGAGACATGCTTTTTGGATACATTTTTGAGCACGATTTCGACGCGTTTTTGAATGTGTTAAAGAAACTTATTTACTGACGCTTTTGACACGATTCTGTTGACTTTCTACGTTCGTTTTTTACTTGATATTGGACATGTTTTTTGGCTCTTGAAACATGCTCTTGGAAACATTTTTGAACACGATTTCGACGCGTTTTTGAACGCGGTACGGAATCTTATTTATTGACGCTTTTGATATGTTTCTGTTGACTTTTTACGTTCGTTTCGACTTAATATTGGACACGTTTCTTCGTTCTTGAGATATGCTCTTTGGATATATTTTTGAACACGTTTTCGACGCGTTTTTGAATCTTATTTATTGCGCTTTCGGATGCATTTTTTGTGAATTTTTGGACTAGTTGTTGATGCTCTTTTGGGAGTTTTTGAAGCGTTTTTAGTTGCATTTTTCGAAACAGTTTGCTAAAGGGATTTTAGAAAAGATTTCAGATGCTTTAATTTTCCTGTTTCTGATCTAATTTTTAGAGTGTTTTTAATCGTTTTTCTATGCATTTAAAAACAAAATTGTGGAATTTTTTGAGGAGTTTCGGGCGCATTTTTGTACCTTTATTTTGGACGAGTTTCTGATACCTTTCTAATCTCGTTTTAACACGAGTTTCGGAAACATTTTTAGTCCTGTTTTTGAACATGATTTTAATCGGTTTTGGAACACGATTTTTAACGCATAATAGACTCCTTCCTGACGTGTTTCTGAAGCTCTTTTGAACGCGTAATTGACGCATGTTTTGTTGCATTTATTGATGGTTTGTTTTTAAGGCATTTTTAATGCGTTTTAAGAGTTTTTTTTTTTGGTTTTGAATAAGTTGTTGACGCGCGTTTTTTACAAGCGTTTCCACCATTTTTTACTCCTTTTTGAACGTATTTTTGATGAATTGTTTGAAGCATTTTTGTCGCATATTCGGAAGCGGTTTTAGCCCCTAAGATGTTGTATGTTGATATGCATTCAGATTCAATGAGTTCCCGAGTTTGGAATACAAAATATATGTGCACGCGTCAATCAATGCATTTGTTTCCACTGAACTGACTCTATACGCAACCCGCCATTAATTACTATCCCATATCAGCCCTTCATTGAGCGATGTAACCATGAAGCATGTCCTAATTAAACATCCTTCAAACCAACACTTCAGGAAATTCTACCCCCTTCCATCTTGATTCGAAAAACAAAAGCCAACCAGAAAAAAAATAAAAAAATAAATAAAAAAACGTACTAAATTTAGGGAAAAGTCCTTTACAAATATTTAACATAATTTTCTACTCAAAGGAAAATCCCTGCGCACTTTAAAATATGAGTAAATATCCACGTAACTCGAAATAACAAGAGCATGGTTGAAAAGCACACAAACGAGAATTAAAAACGAAAGAGAAAAGAAAAATCGCTTGTGCTGCCGTGTCGCCTCACTTGTAAGGTTTTAAATAGGCGACAAAGAATTTCAGCGACACGTTGTTAACGTCAAATACGCAAGTAATGTGCGAAAATTCTCACTTTCCATCACGATTGGATGGGAGCTGTCGCTTTGTTAAATTTAAGTATAATAATTGTGGAAATTAAAAATAAAATAAACAAATTGGGTCTGGGTGGTCTTGTAATTTTTTTTAAGGAGGTAGGTATTTAACAATTTTTGTTCCGAATCAGTCATTCGATCTAACTCAGTTGGAGATATGCAGGCACAGGTCTGAGTTCCTACTTAGAAACGATTTAAAAAAAAAAATGTTTTCAAAGCATCCAAGACTTGTGCGACATCGCACTGACCTGGAACTTAGTTTGACAGTTGACACTAATGTGATTAAGAGATGTGCGGCAGTCTTTTACTTCGATATTATTGTCCTAGGTTACGATCTCTTTCCGCAATACCGTATACTTACCGCCTACCAGGTAGGGGCTTTTCGAATTAAAAAGTCTCTGGCCTTAAAGACGCTGGCCATTATTTAGAAGGTCAAAGAGAGACGTAACTTGATGTCTAGGTCTTCGGAGAAGATGCCAAGCATTGACTCCATTGAAAAGAGGCCCCTAGCCACCGAGCTCTTAATGAAAAGGTCTATAAAGCTTTTAAAACCCTCTGTTTGTAGCACAAAAGTTGTCCGATTGATTGGTCTGTGACCTTTTGAAGTAAATATGTCTTTGGAAATACGGTAGAGGTTCCAACTTATACCCCGGAGTTGGGCAGGTGGTTTCACATAAAGTCGAAAAGGGTATGAGATGTGACCACCTTAGAAGGACTTTGGTCATGAGCCGGGGATGCGATTCCTTTTAAAATGTAGCCCAAGATCCATTAGAAGACTCAGATTAGTAGCAGAAAAGGTTGTTATTAGGAATTCTATCCCAGGTCGTAGCACCTTTCAAAACAATTTCCGAAAACCAGCTCGCGCAGTGTCAAGTTCACAGATAAACATCAATCTTCCGTAAGGTGTGAAAGATACGCAGACACACTGTCAAGAGCAAATATTCAAAACACTTTATCATAGAGCGCTCCTATTCCAGTCTTTTTATTAATGGCAACCGCCTCGCGCAGCAAGCATCCATCTAAACGGGCAATTTATTCAAACACAAACGCTATGTCATTCGGTTGCAAGATTACACCCCTACTACCGAACTTATATGATGGATTTAAGCCAGCGCGCAACAGTGCAACACCGTTCGCCTTATCTTATCCGCTGAATGCCAAACAAATCACCTCAAAGTGCTCGCGCCGAGTGCAATCAAAGGTATTCCATCTCGGCTGCAAGAGCGAGTCTTGCATCTCAAAAAAAAAAAAAAAACGGTATCAATTCTCACGTTGGGATAACAATGAGAGCCTGCAGTCGCAGTGGGTCCGCCATCCTCAGAAAGATCATTTGTCATGAAGGCGCAAAAGTAAACCTCGTCTATGTGGATATAGGGATACTGCTCCGTGTCGTTGGCTATTTGCATTTAACACCTCTCGGAGCTCCTTCGGAGAAATTATTGTTCCGCGAAGTATACGACATACAGCTCTCGAGTGTTTGGTGTTCACACCTTTTCGGAGTGTGGGGTGGATCATGGACTGCATGAGGCTGCAAGAGCAGTCTCCACACCATACGCCGATGCATTATTAATCTCCATCATCGCACAGGTGGCCAGACCCCGCAGAATATGGGTCTTAAGTTGTCCATATAGGTGGCGGCTTTACACACATACACAAACAAACAACTGTGAGACCGAGACGCTCTAGACTCCATTCCAAGTGCATCGGCATCGGCATCGGCACCCAATGTAATGTGGATAAATGTTTTCCACCAAAGAATGTGAAATGGGATTTTCCGTTTTCCCGCAACCACCGCAACTTCTGCTAGGTGCAGATTTTGCGCGCCGGATGCACACGGAAAGGGGGGAGGTGGCGGGAATGGCGGCTCTGGTTCGCGGTCCGTTTGATTTTTTACACGCAAAGGGACTACGACAAATATTTGAACGAGTTTCTCACACTCTTCTCCAGTTAATGGCACAAGGCGACCGTGATGGTGACGGTGACGATGATGGAATTTTTATATTTTTATTCCATATGATAGGGTGAGCGGTGCAAGGAAGCATTCTAGAGCTAAATGCACTTGGAGTTGGAGTTCTTGCGCAATTGATGGTAGTTGGAAATTGCAATTTTGCTTACAGGTATATATAGAGGAGGTAGGTGCACAAAGCTCTGCGGAGTTTTTGCCGCAACAAAGTTGCACGGAACTCGATACCATACCAACAGTGATTGTCGGATGACGGTTGTTACTTAGCGTTTTGGTTTTCCCATACTCTGGCTTTCAATTAAAATGGTTAAGGAGGTTTTTTTTCCAAAGGCGGTTAGAGGTGGTAGCTGTGCTGAGAGGTGGTAAGAATAAATGGAGACATTTGCGGAGAGTAATTTCAAAGCAATGCTCTTGATCAAAGGCGTGTAGTTGGAGGTCGGTGTCTGGCTTTTTGACATCTCCCTGAGTGGGATAGCTCTAAGATATGTACCTACTTTTTAACATTTGTTTTGCATGAACTGCCTTTTAAAAAAGGAAGATTCTAGAAGTCGTGATAGCTTCTGTTGAGTATAATCAGTTGAACCTACTATTGGAGCAAATTATCAAAAGCTTCGTAAGTGTAAGTAAGGAATTTGTCTCTTGGACTCACAATTTAACACATATCTATACCTATTTGCATCTTCAAAGAAGTGCGGCCTTTGGTTGTTTCAGTCAGTTGCCTCCGAACGGGCAACGCTGGTTCTATAAGTTCTAAAAGTCTCAGTATAGGGTCCTAACCAACCAACTTATTTATGCAGATCGCCGTTTTTAAGTCGACCTTAGCGCACCTTTGCCCAGCTCCACTAGACTCAACAGCAGTACGCTAAAGGCTTCCATTATCACGTACGAAAGTTCCTTTCTCCGCATCCTCAGGCCCATCTTTCAAATACTTCAAACAAGACCCCTGGTAGAATATTAATAATAAGAAAAAAATTCCCCCATGAAGCAGTTCCCAAAAACACGCAACGATAAGCATCACGAACTGCAATAATTGACCGCCAATGCCGCACTTAATGACGGTCAATTCATTTGTCCATGATGGTCTCATTCACATTCTCGAAACGGAACCACTCTCTGCCAGACATAACCACAAAACTCTTGACTCGACTCCTTGGAAGGAATTTAAACGCGCTCCCAATTCAGACAGACGTTCATCAAAATTCCAACGAACCTCATCAAAGCCACCAAGCAGTGCTATTGTTCCTCTGGCATGGCATTGTTCCCTTTTGTCAAAATCCGTCTTCAGATTTGTATCAGTTAGTTGCTGAAAAATCATCTTCTTCGATGTTCATTTTTGCTGATTGGTGGCATCTTCAACGAGGACCTTGCTGAATGTTTAATTCCCAAAGGGTTGACTTGGGCTCATAATAATTTATGCCGCAAGCGAATTGATTTCTGTCCTTGGTCCTTATCCATCGGCAATCTACAAAGAGCTGCGCGCTTCTAATGCATTATTCCAAACTCATTATGACACGTTCCCTTTTTTTTCATTTGTGCGGGCAGGTGTCGATCCTTGTTCTGGCATTTCTATGATTTTCTCCTTTTGTGTGCTCTCTATTTTATATTTTATTGCTGCCGACACTTTTGGGCGGTCGCCTCTGTTTTTTGTCCCGACTCTCGTACCCGTCCGGAGTCCCGACTCCTTTGCCATTGGATAAGTTATATGCATTTTAAACGAAATCAATGAGTTGGTTTGAAATGCGTTTTTGAATAATTTACATCGGGAGAATATCGCCAGTCCGCATAATGAACAGTAGCCGTCATCGGAACAGAACTCCTCGCATTAATTTTGAAATTTTATTGTAATTTTATGTAGAAGAACGACACGATTGGGGATTCGAGTGGAATGGTTAGAGAGTTGTCTGTGGAGGCTGACGGTCATTCAAAAATTCGACAAGTGAATCTAATTGGGGATTTAGTTAAATGGTTTTTAATTTTCTTAAATTTCACCTTGTACGAGGTATTTCTGGAACAAGTTTAAAAATCAGTTGCAATACACGCAATATGCCGTCTGGGTGCTAATGAGTTGTGAACACCACCGGCATGCAGTCGGGGAATAGCGTCTTGATGTCTGGTGGGTACTGGGCAGTGTGTAACAACAAGACACAGTGTCGCTTTTTAATGGGCTTGTATTTTGTTTTCGAAATGAGGCGCAGTTTGTGCGCCGCTGGAATGCTTAATTTAACAATTTAACAAGAAGTCGGATTTCGGTGGGTAGACTCTTTTTATTTGTATTTTTATTGCTGAGAAACTAGTTCACTTTATGTTTGTAACTGGACTTCGACTTTGGTTTTAATTTTGACGATCGGATGAAAGGCTATTGACATTTGAAGTTTTGTGGTTGATTATCTGACTGCAAAGGGAGACTTTTTGTGAACTCATATATCAATCAATCAATCCACCATGTCCGTAGTAGGTACCGTATTTACCATAAGAGCACACAGGGCCCGTCCTCAAAGGGGCCTCGAATAGCCAATTTATTCACAAACTCACTATAATTTTTTTTTTTCTATTTCGTAGGTAATAGCTTGCCAAGGAAATTTAGAGAGTAAATGTTGGGGTTGTTAGCGACTTTATAGCAACAGTGATAAGACATTGCCGACGACGTCTTCAACAGAAAATGTGGCGTTGCCATTTGGGAAATGTATGTAGTTTCGTATTTCTAAGCAGGAAACTTATTTTTTACCTACAAAAATACCTCAAAAGTACACAGAAAGAAACCTAGAATTTCTGATTTTCTGAATTCTGATTTCCTTAGAAATTTCCTTGGAAATTCAGTTCTTCTTACTATTTTTCTTTTCTTTTTACTCGAAATATTCCTACACCAGTATTTGAAAACCAAAAATTAAGTATAATGGAAAATTAACTTATTCAAAATAAAATTTTAGAATTTTAAGGTTCAAACTGAATTTTTTAAACTTATAGGTACTTGTGAAGAGGCGAGTTATAATTTTGCTTCTGAAGACTCTGTAAAACTTTATTTTGTCTCTAAATTCCCTTAAAAAAAAAATATTTTTGCCCCTAAATCGAATGGAAAAATATTTTTGAAACCCCGAACCTTCTGACAGAATTTATTTTAATCGCTGAACCTTATTGCAAATTCTATATTTTCAATAACATATGTAATTGATTTGTAGGTAATTTTACTATAACAATTTTTATTTAAATAATCTTAAACTTAACTCAGACTTCTTAGAAAACTTTTTTCTGGGTAGTCTAGATATATACAAGATTGTAGAAAAAAAAAGGATTTTGTCGTTCTCTTTTTTTACTTTCCCAAAATTCTTGTGTGTCCAAGGGCCCCGGCATGGCCTAGGACGGTCCTGCATGTACAGCGCAGTTACTGAACCGAAAGACGCAGTCTGAGAACCCATGGAATTGTGTCATGCCCGCAATTTGCAGATGAGAGTACGTGTTTGAAAAAGAGACTTTCTGACATTTTGTTGACATTTGACATTTTTGACAGTTTCCATATGCCATAAATGGCATGATGTAGGTTGGTAAGTAGGCTTGCGAGGAGGATTACTCCACGCATAACTTTGAGGTTCGACTTTTGAGACTACATCACTTGAGAAGGACTATTCCCCGCCACATTCATAGGTCAGACTTTTACGGCTGCTTCACTGGGAAGATGTTGTCCATTGTCCCTGCCCCATTAAAATACTTTTCCGCCACATGCACATCAAATTGACGACGGGATTGAGTTCTTTACCTAATTTGTCAGTTGGTAGCTATGTTTATTTTTTGAAAAACTTCAAAATCCTGGTAAAATCCTGATCCTGATAGGTTGGAGACGTTGAGGGATATTTTTTCCACTTAATTTCACTTGCACTAACTTTTTTCTTCTTAACTAAACATTTAAAACGAAACGAATATTCGTCAAAATTTTGTTTGAACGACCGTCGATAACATCCTAATTTCAAAAGTCCTTAAATTCGTACATCTTCTGAATGGCCGATTGCGATTAAACAAAAAACAAATTTTTATCCACGTCAAGGCCTAAGTTTTTATAAAAAAAATCGTAAGAATTGGATGAGTGGTTTAGAACTGATGATTAAATAAATCCACGGACAGAGAGACGAAACTTATTTTAATCTCTTTACCTAAGCCACGCTACCGTTGGAAGGCGAGCCAAGACTTCAGACTCACCGAACAAATCTCTTCGTTTAACCCTTCCTTAGCCAACTCCCCCATGCCCCAGTTATTCAGCACCATAATTCAGTTGAAATTTGTTCCTTTATTTCTGGGCGCCAGTTAACAAGCAAGGTCATCCTCTATTGCGTTGGCCTTCTGGGAGAGAATTGAAGACTTTGTGGAACGGCGTAGCGCTGTACAAATCGTATTGAGCAAACCACTGAGACTACTGCCACTAGATACGACTCTGTAGATCTCGTCTCTATATAGGTTCTTTATGAATATGTCCAAGAATCCAGGTAAGCGGACTTCTTTGACCCACTGCCATTAGTATGACAGTCCAAAAGATTTAGGTTAATCTTTTTAAGCTACTGATGCTTAATTTGAGCCTATTTAATGATACAGCCGCATTAACGCATTTATATTGTCACTCAAGACGGTTTTGCGGATATCTGTTCCATTTCAAATCCAAAAGACACCTTCGCAAGGGCACTTACATGGCTTTCAACGTTTTGCTACAACAGCAGAGGCAGATGATTTTACTCCAGGTACCAAAAACCTCTCTAAGGTAGTCTTTGATGACAAAAGATTTGCCAACGACGACAAACAGTCTCCAAGCTAGCTACAGCATCCTCAAACAGAGCTCAAGGGATGCCCTCAAACACGAGTACCTCTGATTGGACTAGAATGCCCCAACACACACACATGCCGCAACTAGGTTAGGTTAGGTTAGGTAAGGTGGCTGTCTAGAAAGACACACTTAGGCCGCATAAAATTTCGGCCCTTTGTGATACCACATGAGTTAAGGGAAGGGTAGGTAAGGCCAGAGTGTTCTAGGCCGGACATGCTAGTGGGCGTAAATGCTCTCTTTGTGCCTGTGACTTTTGTCTTCTTTGTCCAAAAAGAACAATTCTAACGTCTCGTGTAGAGAGTTGGGGCAGTTTAACCTCGGATAGGGGAGGGGTGACCGAAACAGTCGTCCCCTCGCCTATAATCCTCAGACAACTCCTTGAAGGGAGAGATTGGAGATAACTAACTGGACGATATGTCTTCGGATACAAGCGCCGGGTAAACCGAAGCAGTGTGCCTTTCGCCTGTAATCCTATAACGTCTCGTCATGTTAGCAATTCTTACGTCTCGTGTAGAGAGTTGGGCAGTTTAACCTCGGATAGGGGAGGGGTGACCGAAACAGTCGTCCCCTCGCCTGTGATCCTCAGACAACTCCTTGAAGAGAGAGATTGGGGATAACTAACTGGACGATATGTCTTCGGATACAAGCGCCGGTTAAACCGAAACAGTGTACCCTTCGCCTGTAATCCTATAACGTCTCGTCATGGTGGCGCAGCCGTGTGCGCCATTGGTGATTAATAAATCGGCCCTTTCATTGTGTCCCTTACTTGGGAGATTTGTTGAGGCTGGTCAAGGAGTAGGTGACCGGTCGACAGTGTGCCCTTGGATAGGCGAGTGGTGACCGTATCAGTACAACCCTCGCTTGTGTCCTCTGGCAACTTATCGAATAGGGCAGATGCAGCAAAAAGCGCGGTATTGCAGCTTGGTCAAAAGGTGAGTTTGACCGAGTGACGGTTTGTTTCGGATGTGCGAAAAAGGGACGACCGAAACAGTCTGCCCCTCGGTAGCAATCCACAGACAGCCCGTCTAAGAGAGAGTAGATGATATGTGAGATCATTGAAGCCATTTGGTCTTTGTAATGTATTTGCTGATACAGCGTATGTCTGTATTAGACAAGTCGCTGAGGTCATCGAACAAGTAGTCTCCTAAGTTTGCCCTGCGCAAATTTGCAAGGGCTGGACAGTTGCAGAGAAGATGAAGAACGGTCTCCTCCTCCTCCTCATCCATGCAGCTCCTACAAAAGTCATTGTAGGGTGTACCCAGTCTACGGGCGTGCCTACCTATTAAGCAGTGTCCTGTCAATGCCCCCACAACGGAGCTGATTCTGTTTCTGCCTACAGAGAGAAGTCTTTGAGTCCTTTTAGCGTCTAGTTTTGGCCAGATTTGCTTGGATATGACGCAGGTATCAATGCTGTTCCACCTATTATTTGCAGCCTTTATTGCCTCTTTGAATAGGAGGAATTTGATAGATTGCATAGGAGCGTGCGGTTCACTAATGTTGTTTGAGCGAAGGTTGCTTCCTTGTCTCGCTAGTTCATCCGCTTTGCAGTTGCCCGGAATGTCACTGTGACCTGGAACCCAGCACAGGGTTACTGAACATCTGTCCGCAATCTCATTTAGAGATGCAACTAGCAACTAGCTGCATTATAAAAAATCAACTCGTTGCAAATATCCTGCTAAATCAATATTCAAAGGTGTTATTCGGTTCGGTTCGTTTGTTTTTGTTAAAATCAATCTACCTATACCCAATCAAGGCCGTCACACAAGACACAACCTATCCGTTTGCGGTGCTCCAATTTTTGTCCAAGCACGTCGGCCAGTCGACGATATGTGTTGAATAATTTACTCTAGGCGGCTCCTTCGATACGAAATACGATTAATCAATTTTTCACCTGCATACAGAGTTCATAAAAGTGCCAGCAAAAACATGGAACTGGTTAACGTACTCAAGGTCAAAGCGTTTAGCCAATAACCGCAGGTGTACAATGTATACATAGTGGCACCCGTTTAGTATGCATTTCTCGTTTGCAACTCGGTGCGGTTCGGTATCTCTATATGAAAACGTGTCCACCGCTCGCACAAACCACCGCCAGATGCTTTCTCTCTCCCTCTCTCTCTGGCTGCACTGCTGAAAGTAATAATCACGCGGCGCTGGCTTTGGACTGGAGTCGAACGTCGGAGTGGCCATTCCACTTGCACTTTCGGTTCACTTACTGCTGTGTGTGTATGACCGTAGGTAGAGTATCTCAAAAATGCATCGTTTCGTTTCAATGGTGATTGTTTTTTTTTTTTTTTTTGTTGGTCGCATTTCTCACGAGTTTGTAATTTATCATCAACACGACTAAATCTTTTCACAATAAGGACTTCGCGGCAGAGCGAGATATTGCGCGTGAAATTGTGCGACAATTTGCACTTGGGATACGCCATACGCACCACGTATTGGGCTGTATGCAGGAGTGTCCCAGTGGAATTTGCACGAAGGATTGTGTGTGCCAAAGTGACGTTAATGCGTACAATGTAAATGGACTTCCAATTGTCGGGACTTGCTGCTGGCAATTTATGCGAGAATTCGCACAGGTATGGACTGGGGATGCATGTAGGAGATGGGCGACTTGATTGACTGGGTTGTGAGCTGCTGTAAGCGGACCGATGCCCTGGGACGATCAATCTTCGATCGAGAGACAGGTGTAAAGAACTTGCCGCTCCATAAATAAAACGGCCGTGTGCGCGTGTGGAAACCTTGAAGTGGTCAAGAGTTCGATAGGTATAGTGCAGGGCGAGAGTGCATTGTATATACCTATACAAGTGCAAGTGCAAATGCGAGAATCTACTCCTCGTGTATGATGTGAAATTAAATGCGAACGCCTTGGGGAGGATGGTATTTAAAATTTCATCGGAGATACGAACGACGTCTTCCTGTCGGATTTTTATCCGAAATTCTCCCTGCAGTTGGGTACGGAGGTGAAATGAGTTATTCTGTTGCGGAAAAGATTGCGAATATAGATTATGAGTTCTGGAATTGATGGATGGAGCTGAGTCCTGTTTAATCTCCTTTTAGCGCTATGGAGAATAATTTCCAAAAAAATGTACAGGTTTGGGTAGATTTAGGGGACCTGGGCCTATTTGAAGCCTTTGCAATTCAATTTTAAAGACCCCTGCCCTTATAACCATCCATAACCAATGTCAGCCCTATTTCCACTGCTCGTGAGATACGGTTCCCTGCTTCATCGACTGTAGGACATGAGAATGTGCTGTATATATAAGCTGAGAGCGACAATAATAGGCCGTCGGTATACGGCAATACGAGTGCCAACGCAAGGTAGGTATTACCTACTTTCAAGATTTTTGGAACACTGCACAAAGTTTTCCGCTGATGGGATGGATATGAAGACTTTCGAGGCAACAAACAAATTAACAAACTAGGAAAACAACGTTCAGGTTAATTTTTATAGAACAGGCTGATCCCTCCTTGAACGCTTTAGCTTAAAAGAGGCAAACGAAGTCCATACTACAGTCGAAAACCACATGGGCCGCTAGGCTATGTTTAGTACCTCCAAAAACGCTTTGGCCTTCCCTCTGTGAAGCCGACCGAGGGACCCATCCGGAATGACAAAAGTTCCTCTTCTACACTTCTTGGATCCATAATAGGGTACGATACTCTGCGGTGTCATACAAGAAAAATGCGTCTGACGGAATTAGAGCTCTTCGTAGAGGCTATGGTATTCAGAGACCCCCTTGGGAGGTTGTTCTCCCCAGATCTAGATGACTTCTCCAGCACATAAACTGGCAAGATAGTGATTTTATCAAAGGGAGCGGGTCGGAATGCTGCTTTCGAAATTCTGCTTTTCAAAATTCTACTTTAGAAAATTCTGCAAATAATAAAAAAAGTTTGGAAATTTAAAAGATCACGGTACCTTTTTTATTGCTTGTAGAATTTTGTAAAAGTAAAATTTTGAAAAGCACAATTTTGTGAAAACAATTTTGAGTCATCCAGAATATTGACCCAAACTGTTGTTAAATTCTCAAACGGATTTTGTATGTAGCAGCACAGGTATTAATAATTGCTATAGGAGACAGAGTAAGGCTAAAGGTAAGGTACAAGCTCTTTTTAGCCAGGGCTTGCTAACATTTCACGTACCTACCTCATATAGCTACTTGGGTGAGTTACTATATCGACAGATCGCATAAAGGTGAAAGGATCGAGGTATTCTCGTCGAGACAAATTTATTACTGCATTAAGGATGCGCAAGGAAGATGTATTGGGTCATGCTAGCACTTTCCAACTGGTTGACACGAGGTCAAATCGCATCTTCCGTGAATGAGCAGTTTGTTTTTTTTTTTTTTTTTTCGTATATAAAACGACTTAATTCTGTGAACGCACCGCTCTTATTTACAGATGAGTTCATTCGTCTCCAATTCGCCGTATCTTCTGTTGAATGGGTTTTTGAGAATAAGCGTCATTTCAAGCAGCATTCCACCTCAGAAGTTAAACAGCAGAACAAGTCCTACGATCTCCTGCAGCAGATTTAAGAAACATTTTTTTAAAAGGCCTCCTTCGATCGAAAAAAAACACCCAAAACGTTACCCTGTTTAATCAGGTACTACCGAAGCGATTAAAATGATGTTAACAGCATTGGAACGAACAAAATCTGTCCTCCGATGTAGCCGAAGGCTTTTTTGAAAGTACATCTCAGTTATTTTTTTATTTGATGAAATTTGGCAGAAAACTGATTTTCTATTTCCCAACTTACGATACCATAGAATTCGAAACAGTTTAAGATAGGTATGTCATCTGAAAGGTAACGTGTAAAACAAGGAAAGGGTCGAGTTCAGTATTCAAATTTCGTCCTTGTTTGAAAAATACAAGCTTTTGGAAACAAGCAATACGTGTCAGGCTTCGCTATTGAAAACAAAACACCAGATCTGCGCAGTATTCTATACTCTGGCATCCATACAGAAGTTCAGGACTATTAACCGAGGTCCTTTTTTTTTTTTAGCTTGGCCCGTCGTTCGATACCCATTTACGATCGCTTTGATATTCATTTAGCGAGAAGCGGAAATTCGCTAGTACCTATATAAAATTTAGTATCACCTACTATCCTGTCAGCGAAATGCAGGACAAAAATGCCGCCATTCGGATTCGATTTTCGGCAGCGAATTGGGGTATTTCTCTAACTCCCAGGCACCACTTTTTGCTGAATTCGATCGCAGTCTGTCTCAATTTCCTAATTGCTCCACATCCAAATGCCACAACACCGACTTCGTTCGGACAATCATTAGAGCGGCGGGTGCACATCGCCGACCAAAATCACTGCCCCTTGTTTGGCTTAAAATGATTTTCGTGCATCGGCTAATAACCCCTTAAAAACTGTTTCCATGTTCGCCATCACCATCACCATCTACCTATAGTAGCGGCAGTAATAAAGTCTCAGGCCGTCGACAGATAAGTGCCGATCCATGCTCCAGAGCACTCAAAGTCGGGCATAAAAATTCCAATTTATGGCTACTCTCTGGCGCAGGTAGCGTTCGGTAGTATCAAAGCAGCGCATACTGATGGCGGTCAATCTGAAACCGAATCCACTGGTTTGCTGGATCATTACACCCTAAGCACGCTGCCTTGCTACTCATAAAAAAAGTGGTAACCGCACTGACTTCTTCTAATAAATCTGTCATCTGTCCTCATTCCTACCGCCAGACTCAATGTCATCCTTTCGAAAATACAACACACGACAGACGCTCGTATTCTAATTCAGCAGCCAACACACACCCATCTGTGACCGTGAATACGTACACTTGTGCCATGTGAATGGTGCGGGTACGGGTACGGCTACGGGTGCCCACTGTCACAAAGTTTCACAAAGCGAAGTGCATTCTCAGCACGCATCCACTACGATGATGCAACTCAACCACCGCCGAACGGAAGTTGGTAATTAAAGTGGATAATGACGACACTCTCGTCCTTTTTTAAGGTGCTCCGCGAAGTACAACGTGCCGCTGAATGGGGCTGACGCTGACGACGGTTGAGCACAAAAAGAGAACCTCGTTGACAAACATGACGATGACAAGCGATTCTCGTTCTCGTTTCCCGTATAGTGTTCTCTAGCTTTCAGTGTCACCATCACCATCGTAAAGATATTCATCACGTGACGAAAATTATGAGGCCAACATTAAAACATTGAAGACGGGTCGGGGAAATGGAGGCGGGCAGTGGAGCGAGTTAAAATAATGAGCCCAGACAAATGAGGAATTTCAATGTCACACGTCTTTGTGCGGATGTGCGGATGTACACATGGATATAGGTGTAGCTGGAGAACAGCGCTCCCGGGCCCTGTTCGTCGTGTTCCAGATGGACGACTTGAACTCTATGGGTTCGCATTTTTACCTGGCAAGCACTCGAGTCATTATAATTGTCTACTTGGATGCGCGGCGGCGACACCAGCCAACAGCCAACAGCCACCAGCGGATGTTATTGTTTGAAGGAGCGACACAAAAACACGTTTGCAGCTTTTGTACTTTGGACGAGTTATAGAGGGCGCTTTGGTTTGAATTGAAAAGCGGAGCAGGAAGCGTGTAATTAGAGATTTTCCTCTCTCGCATTTTTTCGCTGCAGGTGTGGTGGTGGTGGTTGGTTGTTGGTGCTGGGTGCTGGCAAATCCCAAGCGGAAAATATTGCTACCAAGTGCATAATGGCTCATAATGCTGTCGCGCGCTGTTGTTTTTCGGCTCTTGGATATGGAGACGGAGACGGAGACTGTGTTTCTGTTTTTTTTTTTGGTGACGAAATTGCTTTATTGTTTTAGTAGCGCTTGTCGAAACACTTTTGAGGGGGGGTGTCCTCTTAAGCGGAATAATTGGGTAACGAGCGACGGTAACTTAATAAGTTGAACGATAATATGATGAGATGATTGCTGGAAGTGTTTACTTTACAGTGGCACACTCTATTTACACGAAGTTGGCAACCAGCCGGGTCTAAGTGGACATGGTTTAGTTAGCGCTCGTGGTAAGATTTGTCTTCGGGACTGCGATGGATGAGGGGAAGTACAAAAAAAAAAAAAACAGTTTGTACTACCTACTCACTTTCGACAGTAAGCAAAGTAGCGTCATCAAAAGCCACGCCTCCTTTTAATAGGATGCACGAGCCTTCGAACTACACTGTCCTATTAGATCAGTTACACATCGAAACTTTGAAGAAGGTTTTGGGTGGTACATAAGTCGCCGACGGTACTGGTAACAGTTCCATTAAAGCCAATTATTATAATGGTGAAAGCCTATACAATTCGTGTCTTCTGTAGCGTCGATAAATTCGTCAATATTGACGTATTCAACGCGCAGTACAATAGAATCCGTCGCTCATCCTTTCAATATTTTCGCCTTTAAAGTAGGTACTTCCACGCGGAAATAAAATTTAATAGTAAACCTATAACCTACTTGATCCGGGTCTTTGGGTCACCTTTCATAAGCTTCTGCGTCTTCTACCAACCTGTTTCAGAGAAAATTCCGGATAAAATTTGCAAGTATAAAATTACTTTGGACTTATTTAGGAGTTGGTCACTCAAGGAGGGGAAAAAAAAAAACAGCTCAAATCAAGCAATTCAAAATCGGATCAGTTTTCAGCCCATTCGTTGAACAAAGTCTGATAAAGTTCTGAAATTCTTAATCCAAGAAGGTAAATCTTATTTTAAGACTGTATTCAAAAGGCTTACGTTCTCATTTTAAGACGGTTTGATGATAGTCTTAAGAATTTGTGAGCTTTATTTCAGTTAAAAATCATCTTATTCTAAGAACTCAAAATCTGAATTCCAGCCATCAGAATAGGTAAGGTATTTAATGTCGTTCATCTACTTTTTCAGATGAAGTGTTGCATCCTGTGGTGCTTTGCACGTTAGAATCATGTGTCGAAATTGGATCTCAAAATATGGACTCCTTGACATCAGGAAGACGTCATTTAGGTAGACCCTGGAGAAGATGGTTATACAACAACAAGTCCGAAATTAGAAGGGAGGTGGCCTTAGCCGGTAGGAATCCGGCACCACCAGTGGGCGTCGGACTTCATGCCATGTTTCCACTTCGACCTTTTAACATTTCCACTGTTGCTTCGTCTTCTAAAAATCCCACGACTTGTGAACTTTCCAAGTTGAAGACTCCCACTGCCAGTTCAGTTAATTTTAACTTCCCTCTTCAAATTGCTACAAATTAATTAGCTCACGTGCAAATATCAAAAGTGGACATAACATTTCAGCCAACAGTCTAGACATGACCCAAAAAGTATCGCAACCATCCACAAAAATAAAGTTGCCCCAACAAAAGTCATACGGCTGCCCTGTCCTTTTGTAGTCATGGGAACATCTTAATTTCCCCCGAGCACAATGCAAGTCGAAAGTCCTTTAAATTGTTAGAGAAAGACACCAACTGACCGACCATTATTTTCCAAACCAAAAAGGACATTCTCCCTCTCCAAAATTCTATGAACAGCTCGTGTCACGACACCATCCATCTGCAGTCCAAACACTTTCGGGTGTGCAATTAAATAGACCTCCCAAACCAAGACCAAGACGATGACCAAAACATTCGACAAGGACATACTACGGGATAGGGGCGCACATAAACCACAGGCACCGCACAACCGCATCATATGGCCAGCGCCAGAAGAACGTGTCCTGTGAGCGATCTCGCTCTATTTCTTTGTTATCTCTTGGCGACACGATAGAGTCAATTAAAAGGAGGGCGACATCGACCGATAAAAGTCCGAAAGTTTTTACTTCGGAATTGACACCATAATTAAGTCTCCGCCGCACACCTCACTGTGAGACTGTGCGAGATAAGCACACAAATCGACCGCAAAAGACCTGTGCACGTTGATGATGGTCTTGGTCCTATATATAGCAATTGCAGTGGGAAATAGTTGCTGGCTTCGCAAGATATCCCCGAGTCCAACTGATTGCGATGAGTTATACCTCGTATGAACTCGTATGTTTGGGGTATACGTTTCAGTGCAGGTTCGCCTTCATGTCGTTTGCTACAAGACTTTTAATTAAAAGTCTCCGGCTCTTTTAGGTTTGCGGTATCCGTGAGTTGAGTTCACTGATAGCGAAGAAACTGGTGGCATGTCGTGTGTGTGTGCTGGCTTTGCGGCTGACTTGGATGTGTCAATCGTATCTTTTTGGTGGTAAAATTTACGAGAGCGATAGAGGACGCGTTTGGATCTCCTTTATCTTAATGATGATGGAAGTTGACCGACAAACATTTGAAAAGAAACAGTTTACCACGGCCGGCGGCGGCTGTTTGTTTAAATTTCAATTTTCCCGTTAATTTCGACAGTCAGGTTTGGGAGGTTTTCGAGCTGTTTTAATTATGTTTTTGGCTGTTATCTTAGAGGTAGTGAGCGTGTCACGTAATTAAGATGATAACCTGTTGAGATATCAAGACGAATGGAAGCCCTGTTCCGGAACTAGTGTGTGCGACATAAACCCGAATCAGATTGGTCGGAACTTCTGTTGAAATGTGACAGATGTTCACAATTGTAAGTGCACGCATGGTTGGGGTTGCTTTTGATGACCTTTTCTGCTTGGAAACTTTATGTACAATTTTTGAAAACAGCTTACAACTTTCGGGCAGACATGTGACCATTTCGACAGTTTTAAACTTCACCTAATGGACACAAGAAAGAGCATATACGGCGTAAAAACTGAAACAAAATACGCGCGTAGAAACTAAAATACGCGCGTGAAAACGAAAATACGCGCGTAAAAACGAGTAATTGGAGTACATTTAATGAACGAAAATGCGCGCGTAAAAACGAAAATACGCGCGTAATACGAAAATACGCGCGTAAAACGAAAATACGAAAAAGAAAATGTGAGATAGAAATACTGCTATAGCAATATAAAACGTACACACATAAACTATCACCTTTAATGGGGATGCTAAAATACCTAAACGATTTGCATTTCTTTAGGAGGGAGCACAGGGTGCATGCACGTACCTTGAGCATATAATACCCAGTCACCATTGGTGTTTGCAAAGCTCTACAGCTCGGTTCTGTGTGGTGCCGGCCAACTTTATGACAATCAGCTTAAAAGGCCAACAAGATTGATTGCCTTGTTTCAATAGGGGGAATCGCCTGTCTCATCAGCTTATAGCTGCGACCCTTTTCGTGTTGTCAAATTTGCTGCTGCCTTGTTAGCCCGGTTCACTCTCGTTAAAAGTAGACTGAATTTTTTTTTTTTTTGTCTTGGCCTTCACCTGATTAAACTCCCCCCGATGTCACTATAAAGCAAGGCACCTACCATAAAATAAAATACCATCCACTTTCACAAAATTTAAATACCCACGACTACGTGCATCGAATGTCGATTCCTCCAACGATTTTTATGAGCAACTTACGGTTTATTGGTACTGAAAAATGAAACAAAACACGCACCAGCGACACAAAAAACAAAAACAATAAAACATCTGCAATAAAACCATGCAACCCATCAATTTACAATTCAATGAGTCCAGGCAGTACCTATACCACCACCCGTCTCTCAAAAGGTAACAAAATAATTTGAAGGATATACACCTGCAAAAGCGGCACCAGCATATAGGCCATCCATCATAGGCCGTACCAACATTTCATGGCAAGCGCACCGTAAATTATACGATTGCGTGCATATCCCCAGACAGAGGTATCATCCTTGTCGCCTGAGTCTCGTCTCCTTAATGGTCTTCTCTCTTCCTCGAGAGAAGCCGCAGAAGCCGAACCGAAATAAAAAAAACAAAAATAATTACACACACAACCCAACAGGACTTTGACTAATAGCTGTGTACCGTATCTGCCGTATCTGCCGTATATACCCAACCAGACGATAAAAACAAGGACCCGCACTTGGCAACTTGAACAAATTCCACCTGTTCCACCTTAATTACTGTGATTTGCTGCTATCCATCTACACCCAACTAGATACAGACACACGCAGACTTCATGAATCCTCCACCAACTGCGTGCAAATCATGTTTTAACTGCCAACAACTTGTTTACCACTCACTAAATATGCTATGCCGGCGCGCTAACCCATGAGCTCTATAAGTGATTCTGTTGACAAAATGCCTAAAACAATTTAGTTAATCGTCGGATGGCTGGCATTTTAAATTCAACCCGAAATGTTGATGAGTGTGTGCGGTTAACAACAACATCAGTAGGGACAGACAACTACAGCAAGCAAAAAAAAAAAAAACAACAAAGAGGATCCTCTCCCTACCAACGTGTCATACATAATTGAGGCGCATTCATTTTCCGCGTGTAAAAAGTTAGGAGGTTCTGACCATGAGGATTTTTTTTTTTCGCGACGTACCGTTTTGGCTGAATATTTTGAGCGAGTGTTCATCAATTTTGACAGATGATTGTAAGGCAAAAAGTGGTTTTGACAAATTTTGTACATCTGTGTTTATTTTAAAGCGCCAGGCGGGTGGCTAGTTTCATGCCTAGAAAAGGGGATCTTTGAGCTTGCAGGTAGAGGGCAATCTTTGTATTGGATTCATGGATACAATATTTGCCTTGGAGGGAGCAACTGTCCCAGAGAGAGGTTGCAGCTACGAAAAATGCATTCCAGTCAGTGTTGCCATATAAATATTTGGACAAATCTGCTTTGCAAATTTCTATGCAAAATTCTTACTTCACAACATTTTTTATATTATTTAAGTTACATAAAAAAGAAGAGCTGAATACGACAATGGTAGCATTCAGCAGTAGGGTGTCCCGTCAAATTTTTTTTTGTTGTATCTTAACAAAAGGCCCCGCAAAAGTTGCGTATTGCTGAGCTCATTACAGGAAAAATAACATAAAAAATATTCAAGGGTACTTTTGGGCCTCTACCGGCCGTTGAAGTTTTGGAAAAAAATGTTGTTTTCTCTACATTTTTCGTTTTCAATATTTTTTTAATAATGCTTACATTTGTAAAGTTATAGCATATTCTCTCAAATCAAATGTGTTTTTGGTAGCATTTGAGCACTTGAGAGGTTATTTTGATATCTCTTAAATGCTGGAATCAAAAAATACATTTGTTTTGTCTTAACCACAAAATTCTATATGTTCACAAAAATAGGTAAATTCGAATTTTTTAATTTAAATATTAAAACATGTAAGCAAAATGAGTTCCGGACTCCATCTCCGAGAGTTATTCTGTCCTCTTTTCGATCCCTTTATAGTGAATTTTTAATTCACTTACCGTCTGTAAGAGATGTAAAAAAGTATACCTATGCTTTTGATCCAAAGAAATCTTAAAACAGAATACGGGGAAAAATCCCTCTAATTCCGAATTGTTTATTATAGTGAGTGCATGCAGATATCGAACAGATTTTGAAGAGGGCTTCAATTCCAATTGTGTTCCACAATCAAATACTAAGACTTATTAAAATGAACTTCCATAAATATATGACTCTAAAAAGATACCCAAGTATGAAAAAATGCAAACTATCACAATAGAGTACAAGATTTCATAACATTTTCTAGTACAAAATTGTTTGACATTGCCTCATGTAAATTTGATAACTGCCACTGTACAAAGAAAAAAAGTGCCTAGTAATGAAAGGGTATTTTTGGAGGATAGGTGTTGATTACCTAGAGATGATTAAAATGCAAAAGCGTCTAGATCGAAAAGAACGTAGTGCATTGAATAATCTTGCCCCTCCAAGTTTACTCCAGAGAGTAGATCCAAACGGAACAGACGAAAGAGTGGAGCCAGTCAAGACAGTAAGGTCACTACTTTGTTCTTCAGAACTTTCAAAGTCTTCTTCAGATCCTTCCACGTTTTCAGATAAGCTCAATTTGCTGGTCCAACCATCTGTAGCAAGAGTTTTTGATCGATATGGAGTATCGGAACGATCTGCCCCAACAGTCGCTTCAGCGGTTTTGCATGATGCTGGACTCGCAAATAACACTGACACAAGGCTTGTAATCGACAAAAATAAGATACAGATACTGAGCTTTGTCAAAATCAAGAGAGCATCTAAGAAGCCAATACAATGATGCCATTCCTAAGAATATTTATCTTGACGGACAGAAAGACAAAACCCTTGTTTCAGATCAAAAATATAAACGTCATTTTCGCAAGGAGCTCTTAGAAGAACATAACAATATTTCTCCGATATATTATACAGGGGAAACAATATGCAATTCAAAGATTCATTTTATAATTTTTAAGGGCTACATACCGCGATACTAATTATCATTTTTAGTGTCCAGGCTATATTTTTTAACTCACAATGGTGAATTTTTCGAAATACAAAATTGCATATTGTGACCTACAAAATATTCAGTCTCAATATTAAATATGATTATTAGTAGATATAAGGTCCATGCCATAGACATTATTTTTTTAAATTAATGTCAGACAACTCCTCCACCTATCTTAAAAGATCTGCCTGATGATGAACTTTCATTGCTTGCAAATGCAACAGAGCTCAGAATACCAGATATAAAACAAAATTGAATCTAGAAATCGGATGCCATCTCTTAATTTCAAAAGCCAATTTTCAATGTAAAATTTGTATTTATGCCTTAATAGCTTCTTTTTAAAATTGTTGATTATACGCAAATGAATATTTATTATTTTATTTTAGATATTAGCGCCTTAGTTACTTTTCCCTGTCCTTCAATCGTCGGTAGAGGCCCAAAAGTTATGCCGTAATCAGAAAGTAAGTACACATTCGGAATCTTCTCGTCAATACGCAACTTTTGATACCCCTTTCGATGAGATTTTCCACGAAATTTTTTTCTTCATACAACGACGGGACACCCTATTCAGCAGTTTTGCAAAAAATGTTGAATATTTTTTCAAAACAACAAAATCTATTACTGCCAATGCAGACAAAATCTGAAGCCCAGATTTCTGTTTGTTAAAAGTCTGCAGCTAGATTGAAAATCTGTAAATCGGTTTGGAATATACGTCAAGCCTTGATCCATACTCGACTGAGACAAAGTAGGGGAAGATGGGGTTAAAAGTGACAGGAAGTTGTTCAAAAATTTTAAAGTTCGCCTTAAAACTATCGCATGAAAACGAAAAATGCTGGTCTTCTCCAAAGAAAAGGACGTGCCTACCTACTCAAGTTTTGTATTGATCGTCAGTTGGAGTCGTAATTTGTGAGGATTGTTTGTAACTTTTTGGTAGGTATATTTGGTACTGCTTCTCACACGCAAAAAATACTGTGTCGGTTGTTTTTTGTCGCTATGCGTTTATGGTTTGGTAATTTTTGTGCGGATTCTGGTTTTTATTTTATAGTGTCCTTTTTTTTAAGGTTCCGTAATCAAAGATAAAAAACGGAACCTTATTAGTTTCGCTTTTGTCCGTCTTTCCGAACCCACTATAGACCAATAATTCCACTAGAAAAATAATTGTAATCCCAAAGGATGCAAGGTTTTACTCAAAGGTAGGTCCAAGAAAAAGGGAACGGTTTCGCGGGGAGTACAAAAAGTCCGCCATTTTAACCGATTCTCCAGAGAAACGAGCGTTTCTTGAGGACCAAATTTAATAGCATAGACAGGAAGGTCGCCAAGTTCAAATCAAAAAGCAGATAAATGAAAAACGTTTTTTCTGAGTTTTGATTTTGATTTTAGTGGGGGCATAACCCCCATTTATTAGGCTTAATTCAAGCTATAATAGAAGCTTAAAGCTAAAAACTAATTTTAATAAAAGAATTTAAACCTAAGACTCAAAGATGGTGAAGGAGATCGAATTTAAGGGAGGGAGTGCCGCGGTTGAAATCGAAAACTAGAAAATTTGAATTAACTTTTCGCAACATACGGGAGATTGGTTCGTTAGAGCCATACGCTTCCAAGATAGACCCCGGAGCCCCCGTAGAAAGCGATGTTGAATACTCTCAATTCGGGAAATATGAACTTGTTGAAAAGGACACCAACCTTGGCTAGTATATTCGAGGAGCGGGCGAACAAAAGTGATGTATAGAGATCGGGTGACGTATGGATTTGCAGATTTCTCTGGATCATCTTTTGACGGAACCAAGTGATAAGTTAGCCTTGAGAAGAATCTCGTCAATATGTGATCGAAAATTAAGCTCCTTATCACAAAGTGTGCCGAGGTCACGAATAGATTCAACGCGAAATAAAGCGTGGCCAATCAGAAAGTAGATTCTGGGAGAGGACTTGTTGCATTTATGTGAGAGGGTGATAGATTGACATTTGGTAACATTAAGTTCTAAGCATTTCTTGAGGCACAAGGTAGAAAAACTGTCCAGATCTATCTGAAGGAGACTGCAATCGTGTGGTGAGGAGATGGGTTTATCACATTTAGTATAGCGTCAGTATAAAGAGAAAGGGATGATTGCTGAATGACTTTTTCAAGATCATTAATGGCAAGTATAAAGAAAAGGGGACCTAGATGACTGCCTTGTGGAACACTAGAGGTGGCCAAGAAGGGACCGATAGGACAGAAAGTGAATTGTGATTTTGTTCTTTTAATGAGTTTTTTTCTTAATAGATTTTCATAAAACAGATGACACAAGTTTATTTGTAATCTTCTTACAACTTACCCCGTATAGCAGCAGTAAGTTGTAATAGCCCCTGTTTTTTAAAAAGGCGATATTTTGACATCTTCAGAGCGGATTTTATTGGATTTGTTTGGTGAATTTTGTACCTTAAATGTTGTTGTTTGTTTTCAAATAGCAGGATAAAATTTAGTTGGAAATGCTACTTCTCCCCTAACTTTTCTTTAGCTTTTCCAAAAAAGGCATCTTTCTTGACATCTTCTGAGCAGTCTTTATTGGACTTTTTTGGTGAATTTTATACCCAGCTTAGGTAAATGTTACTGTTTGTTTTAAAGTATGTTTTTCTCACTCATATCTCATATACAAAATCATAGGAGCAGCCTCATATTTAGTCGAAAATGTTACGTTATGTTAATGCCCTTCTCTCCCCTACCCAGTGATTGCAGCAAAACCGAACATCATCACCATTAAACAAAATTCTATTTGCGCGGAAGTTTCTGAAACATTTGGTAAGCTTTTCTGGCTTCCGGGCCTTAAAATGTTTGTCCGGAATAGCTTTAAAAACAACTGCAAGAAATGAACTCCGGTTTTTGGACTTTTATAGCAAAATGTCGCGTTTAGAATATGGGACTAAGTTAGTTGATATACGCTGTCTGGAAATGTAGATCCAAGCTGTCGAAAGTGTAAGGACGTACATTTCAACAAGTTTAGTTTTTTGGAGATCGCTTGCAAATGGCTTTCCCCGTCTCGTTATGTGGGAAAGTTTGGGATGGTTTCAGGGCTCATTTAAAGAGAAAGTATTTCTTGTTGCAGCCATGAACCTTCAAGCCTATATCAGATAGAAGCGTATTTCCCGCATGAGTTTGGTAGGAAGCTTCTCAAGGGCATATGATTGGAGTTATTTTGAGCTACTAAAGAGACCCCCCAGGAGGGGTGAACCCAAAATGGAAGACAGTATTTGAGTAAGTAACAGATTTTCCAAAAACTCAACGAATCCATTTTTTTTACCCTAAATCGGGTGTCTCTTCCAAGAGCCAAACATGAATCCTTCTTTGGTTTGTTAAGAGTGTCAAAAATAATCAACATATGGTTTTAATTGTGAGTGAAACGCACCGCACGATGAATAGCAAACCAAGACGAGGTGGCATAGGGACGAAAGGGTTCTTTGAACAAGCTCGAAAGACTTACTATGAGCCGATCGTATTATGCGACTCGCAACCTCTTTATCAGAACTAAATAGGAGAAACCTGCGACTGCAAAGAAAGCGGTATAACCTAGCTAGAAAATTGCAGTCGAAACAGACCATATTCAGTGGCAGATATCATTAGAAAAGACTGGTAAAATATTCTGCCAATCGATTTCAGTAAATCTCGACTAGTGGCATTCAAGCCAAACACACCTGTTACCTCGTTTCTGATTTCCAAATCGATTACGAGTTCAAAGCCGACCGCTTTTCTATTTAGGATCCGATTGTAAATTCGCTCTTTTGATCAAAGGACGACAAATCCTCATTTACCTTTACAAAATATATGACTTTCAATGGATTTTGAATGGAATTCTTTGCAAACAACACCAGACCAGTGATGCCAAGGCACCATACCAACCAACGAGTCTCACCACTGCCCTCTTCCATCTCGTCGTCCGGAAGTCATATCAAAGGACACTTTTATGAGCATTATGGTATGGTTATCCTTAAATGGGCATTATTTTTTTATTAGAAATTGCTCGCATAGCCATTCCGATAAAAACGAGTCAAGAGAGCGGAATCAGAAACCAAGATGAGTAGAAGTACGATAAGAGAACGAAAAATAAAAGAAAATCTCAATCCCAGACCAAGATCCATTCAACTCAAAGCGGAATTGAATTTCGCTTGATGCATCTTTAATGAGGGAACAATTGTCCTGGTATGAGTAAAGTTAATACACCAGGTTCGGGGTATGCTAGAAGATGGCCCGTTATTGGGGTTGTTCCTATATATATACCAAACCGAACTGTAGAGCACTTAAATAGCTAAATAGCCAGTCATTTGGAAGGCGATTCCTTCCCTCTGGGTGGACAATTTCAGTGATTTGTCTTTGAAAGTACCACCCATCTACCTGGAAGGATGGAAATTACCACCTGACTGAGGAAAAGGAGGCGACCAAAAAGAAGGAAATCGCAGAAACGACATTTTAAATATTTGATAAGCGATTTATGGTTTTTGGTTTTCATTTCGAGATACCAGGATTTTATTTGTTTTTTTGTTTTGTTATTTTATTTCGCCCTCCCCCGGTAAAGCCCTGTGTAACCCTTGTGGTTCTTTCTAGGTACATCTTAAGTAATTCAGGAGGAAGGAATATTTTTATTTTTATTTCTGTAGGGTCACCGCTGAGGATTTCACTTCGAATTATGAAGTCTGGAAGAATCTTTGAGATCTTGTTTTGATTTCGTATTTTTAATTTTTATTTCCCTTTTCTGTGCGCGAGGACTTTTCAGATTCTTTTGAGGAAAATTAGCTTGGAATGCTATCCGTGTTTTTCTTTTATTTATAAAGGGTTGAGCTTTGAACATTGGGTTTTGTGTATACTTGCGTTGTCGGTGATGCGTTTGTGGGAAGTTTTCTTCGTTAAGTTCCTGGTGGTGTATGGTATGCTCCTAAAAGGTGGGAGAAGGGATACTTTTTATTTAAATTTGTATAAAGAGTTGTTGGAAGATACAATCAAGTTTTTCCACAGGCCACAACCATCACTACCATCCTTCTCTTGCAACGGACTCGCGTCGCATATTTAAAAAATCAAATTCTACCTGAATTTAAGCTGCAAGCTCTGTTACAAGTCCTGCTAAAAATATGTTATTTCTACAAACCCTAAGTTGGACCAAACCGTATTGATCCCGTGCCACCCCTTTATGTGCTTCCCCCTGTGTCGTAACCAACTTAAAAGTCGAAGGACGTGCACTCCTTCTAATACGTCTATTTAACGAACTTCAAATTATATACACAGTGCGGATATATATGCACGTATACCTGACCCCTTCGAGTAGAATAATAACTGCTTACATAATGGCCCGAACCGAATCGTGTGCATGTACTTTGGAAGTTACGTTAGTAGTTCACGTCTGTAATTAAAATATATCGTCAAGCACATGAACCTAGTACGTAACGTACCAATAGCTCTTTAAATTTGAAGGTCCCTTTCAGCAAAGTTCAAGGACTGCGCAGTTAACCCTGAACTCCTTCTATCGTGTGGGTTTTTTCCTTCTTTTATTTTTTTGTTTAAGTTGTACCCACCTACTGGAATGTGGACAAAGCTTTGTTTAAAGAGAGCCTTACTGCAGAACTAGAAAACATTTGACACTTTCTGCCAGCCAACTAACTTCTTTGTTAAGCGTTGGAAATTTCAGTGCATCACAAAGAAACTCACGGTCAGTGATCAGAACCAAAAAAAACAACGCACTTTGGGCCTTTCTAGCAAACAGTTTTAGTTTCGACTCTAAATTTCAGTAGTTCAACGTGGATATTAATTTAAAATCAAATTTCGCTTTCGTAAGTTTCCGTAAAATTTGTCATTACTACGGCGCTGTGACTTTGGTCGAAATAATTGAGCGACAAAGGAGGTGAAGAAGACGACTTTTTTCAATAAATACGATTTAAGGTGACGGCAGACCAATCTCCGAAACAGTTCTCATTTACACTTAACACACAACTAAGTACAGGTCCGCAGCTGGTGCATTTAGCGCCCTGACCTAACATTAGTCTGTGGCGCTCAAATTTGTATTTTTCATTAATTTCAGCTTGGTGTTGGTTCTGGAATAGAGACATCATTTCAAATATTAAACATCTGAGAGTGTTCTCCTTTTGATGTTACCAACCAGACGGTATTTGTTTGTTCGCTTTTAATCGCTTCAAGGCGATATGGGCGCCCCAATGGATTTTTCTGGTGCAAACGTGGAGATATTGTACTTTCATAGTGCTCTGAATGTTGTCTTCTTTTGAAAGGAACCAAACCAGTTATAAACCTCGCCACAATATCGACATACCCAGTACCGGCTTCAGCCAAACTAGCGCCCTGTGCAAGATTTACAGAAAGCGCCCCTTTTTCACACATGCATTGGTCTTTTCCACATTATCCAGGCGGTAGATTTTCAATGTGTTTTTTTATTGAGTCTCCGGAACTACCTTGCCATTGGATAATATTTGTTGATAACTTGAAATTGAAAATTTTCTATACTTGTTTTTGAAGTGCAAGTGATGTCAATTAATGCACAAGAAATAATTTATCACGGGTGTGATGGATTTTGTTATTTTGGGCTTTTGGAGTATTTGATCGCGGAAGATAAAATTAATTTTTCTTTCCTTGGCGCCCTGTGCATTTGCATATCTTGCACATATGGTTGGTGCGGCCCTGGGCGTACCTCCATTTGGCATTCGGGCAGATTTTTTCCAACTACAAAAAAAACTAAGAGTAAGCACTCAGTTACCTTAAGGTTCCCTAGAAGAAGATCTAAGGTAACCTGTGAGTTTATATGGTAGAATTCGATGCGCTACAGTGAAATAGTTGATGTTTTTACGAATTTTTAATTAGAGTATCGCCGGCGATTCCCCATAACACGCGTAGGCGAACTTAATGCGAATATTTTGAGAAAGTCTAAGCTAATGTACAATGCAAACTTCCGAGAGAGTACTATACAAACTTGCAGGCGTTCATTATGCGAACTGGCCGCAGAAGAATTTGTAAATATTTGTCGCACATATTTTGAAGTTTTAAAGATGCGAAAAGTTCTATATTGTTGCACCTTTGGCAGACAAAATCATAACAAAATTTATCATTAGTCTTTGTTCTTTATAGTGTCTTCGGCTTTTAAAAAAAGTAACATAAACGGGTTATTTTAGGTTCTTCTTGAAGCACATGTTCGTCCAATAGTTCGCCGGGGAGTTCGTCTTTTGTTCCTCCTGGTTTAAACAATTGCAAATTCGTGCACGTCAAGATTTAAGGAAACTTATTTCCGTCACGTCTTTGACTTTGTGATGTATATTTACAGGGTCTACCTAGCTATTTGCGTACCGTGGCCGTTCTTCAAAAAGGTTTGTGGCTAAATTGGAACATTTGACGCTCGTTTTTGAGCAAATGGCGGTTTCAATGCGCCTATGTATAGGCCGTCAGAATTCTCAAAGTCAATGCCAATTAACTTATGTCACATGCCCAAAAAGCCCCTCCGAATTCACCCAACCACATCCTACTGCACGCATACTTACTGTACTCTCAAACGATATCCTTGACACACTCAAGTCTTTGCCTAAGCACCTAGCAAACAGAATTAGCCATCTAACGACGGAGGAAAAAATCCCCATCCACCTAACAAAACTATTCAAGGGGTGCAAGAAAAGTAAACAAACCTTAGCACCCTTTAGGAATAAGACGCGCCAAATGAAAAAAAAAGGAAAAAAAAAAAAGAAATCCGTATAATTCCACGTTACGATGAAAGCTTAAAGAATCATTTAAGGACACGCTCAAGATGTGTGAGTAAGTGAATGATGGAATCTTAATAAGGCTGCACATCAACTTCAAGTTCCTTTATACCCTTCCACCCCAACTTTGAGGATTTTTGTCGATCCTCCTTTGGCAAATGTCAAGATGGCAAAAAAAAAAAAAAACTGACTTTCTCAAGTGCCACATTTCCAGAAAGGAAAGGAATAATAATAAGATATGCCAGCTACTCAAGTGCCCACCTTTAGTGTGATGAACTTGTGGAAACACTCACCCGGTGTAGGTACGCCAAATGGTGAATTAATTCTTCGAACTTTTACCATAGCTCTTTATAAGGGTGGCAGTGCTCTTAGGGCTTGCCTCCGTAAGGGAGAGAATGGCTTTTGAGAGAAAAGGGTGCCGTTGTGATGATATTTATTATTGAATAATTCTGCTGAAGTATTTCGAAGCGAATTCTCATCAAATTCGGATCTTCTGAGACAGCTTTATGAGCTTAGATGTTCTGAATTTTAACTTGTAGGCTTGTGGGCTGTTTACTTATTTTTGCTCTAATATTAGAAACACCTTAAAGAGGCTCGAGAAAAATTCATAAAAATGTAGTCCCTCCTTGAACTTGCGCGTAAAAGTTAGAAAAGAACTAGGTGAGTAAAACTTTCTAACGAACATCTTTAGACATCTAAGGAAAGGTTTCAAAGTTGATTTCCAACCTCGGACTAAGCTGTTTCAATAAGAAAATAGACACATCACCAAATTCTCAGCACCTAAGTCTTGTAAGTTAGCTCAACCCGCGGAAGGCACTCCAGTCTTAATGACAGTAAACCAATCTCCGAACCTAATTTCGCCTGCAAGGTGGCGGCATTTAAATAAATCCGAAGCTCCTACACGCCTCCTGCATTCAGAATATTTCCATTCCCATTCCCAAACCCATATCAATATCAGTCGAAATTAATTGTGATTGACATTTTACAAACAGTTGAGCATGCATCTGCCCCCATGGTTATTGTTTGTCTACGCTAACATACCTCGGCTTAATTATTTCATCGTTTCAAGTCAATCAAATCACCAAAAATTATCCCCGAAAGCAACAAAGCAGAAAAAGAATCACTTTGAGCAGGATCCAGCTGCGCGTTCCCTCTGTGTGTGTGTGATAATCGAATGATACAAACAACAGCCCAGATAAATGGCATCGGGACGGTCTTTAATCGCTTCGAAGTTGGAGTTGCAGGTGAAACTGATTTTTGAGTCTTCTGCTTGTATCCTTTCTCTTTCCATTCATTTCTTCTGTCCGCGCAATAATTGATAGTCAGAGGGAATCTCTGATTGATCGAAAATGGACGAAAGTGACATTCGACCATCCGAAACGGACACACAGAAAAACATTGCGTGTCCCTCTTCGTGTGGCATTCGGAAGAACTATACTCATCTATCCATCTATTCATCGGCTTATCGTTAATTAAAACTTAAAATTGTTGAAGATACCCTTTGGAAGATTATTAGGTTCCGTCTGTTTTCGGGGAAATAATTAATTCATGTTGATGATAGGTAAGCAAAGCGCTGTCCAATTATTTTTTTTTAAACAAAGGCCAGACGATCCCCTGCATCGCGTGACAGTCTAGCCTGTTGTTTGTTGTGCGTATTTTTGATTGTCGATAACTATGAATTGAAAAGTTAATTACAGACTTAACCCTCTCAGTCTCAGTCATCGTGACAGGATGATATGATGTTGTTGCCCCAACAAAGAGTAGAAAATAAAGTCCTTCTGACGATTTGGAACCAAGAAAAAGTGGACTGGGCTGCATTGGGTTGGGTGATGATACTTTTGGGTTGTCCTTGTGATGGGGGTTATTATTTATTCAGAGCAGTAATGAATTGGTTGTCTTGTTGATGGCTGTTTAGGGGAATTTATAAAGTCCTGACGTGCTTTGATTGTTTGGACTGATTACGTTGGTCCATTCGGTCATGGGGTTTGTAGGTTCCCCTTTGTGGGGTTTTCAGCAATTGAAATTTATCTGATAAGTACCTACATTTGGATATTCAGGTATGCGTCAAAAAGTGAGCTGGAAACGCATCGAATAATTTGTTAAAAACATGTCGAATACGCGTCAGAAAACCTTTCTAATACTCTTTAAATATGGGTCGGTAAACGCATGAAAAACGTGCCAAAGGCGCGTCAAAGACATCTTAAAAAAAAATGAAAAATTAAATACACATCAAAAAACGTTTCAAAAATGCTTTAAAGTCTAAAAATGCATAAAAACAGGATAAAAGACGCGTCAAAACCATGTCAAAACCGAAAGCCTGTTTAAAAGTGCCGAAAAGTGCTTAAAAATAGTCGAAAACACGTTAAAAATGGGGCAAAAAATGAGTCTTTCTTCAGCATTTAAGAAATCAAGTTAAAAGCTCTTTAAAAATTAGTCAAACGCATGGATAAACTTCCAAAATACGTCACAACTGAGTCACAATACGCATCAAAACATGCGTTGAAAAAGATTCTATAAACTCGTTAAAAAAACTATAAGGAAACGCGTCAAAAAACGACTCGAAAAACACATCCAAAAATGTTTCAAAAATTATTCGAAAAACAGATGAAAAACACGTCAGAAGAGATTTTAAAAACGAGTCAAAAAATTCATCAAAGAAAGAATTAAAAATCGAATTGAAACCGCTTTTAAAAAAGTCCTTAATACCGCGTAGAAAAATGCAAAAAATGTGTCAAGAACGCGTCGAAAACGCGAGTGTCAAAATGCATATAAAAAAGACTTCAAGAATTGCCGAAAAACATCGAAAAAACTTGTTGAACCGCGTTAAAAAGACACTGCAAACACGATTTAAAAATCGATGTAAAAACGACTCAAAAACGTATAAAAAACGAGTCGAAAACGGGTCCAGAAACGAATCGGGAAACAAGTACAAAATCGAGTTGAAAACGATTTAATAATAGGCATCGGAAATGAGTTCAAAACGCTTCAAAAAAACGTCAAACAAATAAATTAAAAAAGCGTCAAATAACTTTTAGGAAATGTGTCGAAAATTAGTTGAACCACGAATAAAAAACGCGTCAAAAAACACATCAGAAAGGACTCTAAAAACTCTTCCAAAAATAATTAAAATATCGAGTTGAATACGTTTTAAAAATAAAATGAAAAATGCATAAAAATGTGTCAAGATCGCGTCGAAATCGCGATTCTCAAAACGCATACAAAACGACGCTCAAAACTGCCAAAAAACGCATCAAAAAAATAATCGAAAATGCGTGAAAAACGTGTAAAAAAATGAGTTGAAAGCGCCTAAATAACAATAAAAATTACTTGAAAAACTCGTCAAACACTATTTAAAAATCGGCGTAGAAACGCCTTAAAAATAATATGAAAAACGCGTCGATAAACCAACCAAGAATGGCTAAAGAACGCTTCAAAAAGACAACAAGAATGAGTCGCAAAACGCATCAAAAACTGGTTAAAAACGCTTCAAAAAACAACTCGAAAGATACTTCCAAATTATTTAAAATTGATTCGGAAAAGAAATGAAAAGCGCGTCAAAATGGAGATCAAAAGATACATTAAAAACGACTCTAAAAATGTATAAAAATCGAGTCGAAAACGGGTGTAAAAAGACTCGAAAAACTCGTTAAATAAAAATTAAAAATCGATCTGTAAACGTTTTCAAAATAAGTCGAAAAACTCATACAAAAATTGCATCAAAAAGGTGTCGAAAATGCTTGAAAAGCACGCCAAACTGAGTCGCAAAATGCATAAAAATACGGTTTAGAAAATAGGCGAAAAGCGCACAAAATGTAGTCGAAAACGCCCCAAAAAAGACTAAAAAATCATCAAAAACTGCGTGAAAAAAATGTGGCTAATTAAGGCCGAAAGAACTCATCCAAGAACATCCAACTATGGTAAGAGCTGAAAAAAAAACCTTCGAACTTAGAGATCGACCCAAACCCCTAAACCAACTCAACTGCCATTGAGTCATGTCACCAACTTGATGATTCAACCACAGTCTGCCCTCGTTACTCAGTTCTAGGAACCAGCTCACTGCAACTTAACTTTTAGTCATCCTACATGCCAATCCCCAACAAGTGCATATCCACGCACTAATTGCATTTTTCCCACCAACATCCATCAACTCGTACCGCACCAAATATAGATCCAGAACTGGCCATTTCGCCTGCGCAACTATGATGAAGCTAAAGACGCCTAATCAACATACCGGCACGAATCAAATTCAACCGACATTCCCCCTAATTGGCTTTTTATACCGCGCGACTACGCAGTAAAATCAATTATCGTCAAAAATACACGCTGACCAAAACAGCAGCCGCACCATGACTCAATCCAAATGAATCATCTCTCAGCCATATAGTTGCCGCATTATCTTCCGGCCTCTCCTTTGATGCTTCGTGCTTCGTCTTCTTCTGGCTGTAGTTTTTCAATAAAACCCCCCAATTAGATCTCATCTCCGTTAGATTTTTCTCTTTTCCTACTGTTTATCTCAAATTGCAATCAATCAATAAAAACGTCATTCGGCTGGCTCCCGAAAGAGCGCTTTCAATTCATCCAATTAAATTCCCAAAGAATGAAAGCAATCTCTCTCCCTCCGCTTATCCTTATCGCCATCTACCAGTCATTGGCTGCAACCGACCAACAACCAACAACCAACTCCTATAAAAAGGGAACAATATATCTGATAAGGACAAAGGAACAGAGAATAAAATTAGTGTAAAACTAAAATCCTATTTAGAGAACAATGCATCCGATAAAAAAGAAAACTATCCATGCGCGCCAGCTCTCGGGGGAATCCACCACTAACCGACGCAATTTGGGCAACCAGGACAAGGGATATAAAAAAAAAAAAATAAATAAACATAGCCTGGGCTATAATTGGAATCGCTGCTGGAAATCAGGACAGCCCGAAGGAAAAAAAGTAAAAGTATTGCTACCCATAATAGTGGCAAAGGATTAGGACTTTGAGAGCCGTGTGCGTACATCTGGGGAGTGCTGGTATTACATCTCGCAACAGTGATTTCTAAAGGATTTCTAATTCGATTAGAAGGCTTTTTTTTCTGCGGACGGCCAACCACCCCTAAGCTCAACCAAACGATGCATGCATAAGAGTAACTCTTATCGCCATATGATACCAGGAAATGAATAAGGGAGCGTTCCACACATAGACGCTGACTATGTGTGTAATCCTGCGACCCTCGGATGGATCTTGAATTGGATGCTTCTACTTAGCCGTTTGTTCTACATGTTGGTGGGCCGTCCTTCCCGCTGCGCTCCTTGAGGATTGAAGGAACATTAATGAAATTTAACAAGCTGAAGGACGATTTTTCATTTCACTAACGCGCGGTAAATAAATCCGAAATTAATGATGCATCCTTTGAGAATTCCATAGGGACAACGCAAATTATGCAGACGTCTCGACGAAGACGACTAAGACATTATCTAGAGCCAGGGTTCAGTTCAAAGTTCGTTAAACCCATTGGGGATTTAACTTTCGAATCTATGAGCACATCCATTTTTGTTTGCTGTCTAATCGAAGATCTGCGTTCCTGATTGATGGGTTCATGTGGAATTCGGAATTCAATTTTTAGCGTCACGGGTTCTTACGTATACTTATCCCATATGTCAAGTTTTACGAGCGGTGCAACTTGGATTGGAACACTTCGATCTTCATAGTCAATGACAGTTGAATATGAGGTGCACTCAGCACTGGATCTGTCAGCTGATCGAATTTACACTCACATTCTACGACCTAGAAAAACAGGTCTGACGAGAAGACTGGGAACTGGAGAGCGGCCTCTCGATTGAAAAGGATGTGATTCGTGCATTTTTAGCGCCAGTCTTTAACTCCAAGTCTTCATCAATATATTACAGAAAGCATGTAAGACGGGCTTGTTGATTCATCAAACTACCTCTAAGGGACACTTGTCACTTTGGTATAGTTCTAATCAAACCAACCCCACGAAGCTTCCTGGTTTGATAAATGCGTTCGGCAACACCAAGCAAAAATAACCGCAAAGACAGAACAGTCAGAAAAGTCACTCGAGATTTCTACGAGCAAAAGAGGGCTAAAGAAAATTATGAAAAAGATGGAGCAACAATGGGACATCAAAAACGCTACCTTTAACAAAACCTACAAAGCCCCAACTTTGTCAAAACTTACAGGGCCCTAACTTCATACAACTGTTGTGTGAAGTTCAGACAAAATATTTAGTGCGGGAATTGGTATAGCATGAGGAAATATTTATTTTTGTTCATAGTTCACACTCATTTCGGGAAATAACACATCTCTGCGTAGAGCCATCTCGGAACTATTGAACTATATGGAAAAGACCCAGTGTATTTTAGGCAGAACTCCATGCCATTAAAAAATGCTCAAACCTTACCAATCTTTCAGGTATAAAAGGTGCAAAAATTCATATATTCACAGACAGTCAAATAGCTATAAATGCCCTTAGCTCACCAATCATTGTCTCAAAATCAGCCATGCACTGCTTTATAGCCCTCCAAGCTCTCGGCTACAGAAACAAAACCAAAATACGGTGGGTTTCCGGACACGAGGGTATTCAAGGAAACGAGAAAGCTGTGAAGAACTTGCTAGGAAAGGGTCAGTATCGTCACTAAATCAGCAAATAACTCCACTATAAAAGGCTGGGAACACAAAATGTGTATCAAACAGTGGGAAGAAGTCCCAGGCCTGAGACGAGCCAAAAGGATAATCCTGCAATTAAAAAAAAAAAAAAAAAAATGCCAAAAAAATCCTAAACCTTAAGGCATGCTATCAAAATTCTTGTAGGCTGCCCAACAGGTCATTACGGTTTGCGATACAAAAATGCATATAGTATACTCCCCGGAGTGCCGGCTATGTCTCGAAGAGGGCGAAACAGCTCAGCACATCATGTGCGAATACCCATCTCCATCCAATACTAGAAGAAAATTCTTCTTCCGTGAAGAACTTAGTTCTGAAGAACTGAGGAAGTCCTCTGCTGAAAACATTATCAGCTACATTGGGGAAGTGGAAACTCTGCTAGTCCAAATTAATTTTCTGGCTATCTTCGGCACAATAGATCTTTTAGGTCGACTTGCCTCTTTATCGCCATGAAGGCTCTCTAAGAAGAAGTTTAAAAAAAAGAGTGTTGAACTCAATTTTGTCCCAAGACGAATCATCGTGTGGGACAGTTTTGTAACCATTTTCATCGTCGGACCGCTTTTCAATAATCTGCTAGAAACCACTTCTTGGTGTAGTTCCCTCTTCAATCCACACTTTTAGTTGTTGGGTTGCATCCTACTAACGAAAGTTGGTAACGGAAAAATTGGGCTTGTTGAGGTCTTGTACGTAATACCTTGTCAAGAAACTCTTTGGGGATTCTATATTATGTAGCTTTGGTTGGGGTCAAAATTCGGATGGGTCAAAATTCTTTTTACAAAATTTTGGTTTCAAAATGCTGTTTTCCAAGTTTTGCATTTCAAAACTCGGCTTTCAAAATGCTGTTTTCAAAATTCTGCTTTTCAAAATTTTTCTTTCAAAATGCTGTTTCCAGAATTCTGCTTTTCAAAATACTGCTTTAGAAAATTGTGCAATGAGTAAAAATAGGTTTGGAAAATGTGAAGAAGCGCCTTTTGTAATTTTTTTCAAATTCTTCCTTTTTAATTTTGTTTCCTTTTTGATTTTTTTAAATAAAGTTTCTCATTTTTTAGTTCTTTGTTATTTTCAATATTTATTTATTTATTTATTTTTCTAATTTTAATTTTATAGCTACAAATAAAATTCAATGAAAATAGTTTTAATTTTTCTGTTTTTTTCTTTTAATTTTGTTAGTTGGTAAAAAACAGAATATAACCAGAACTTGATTGCTTAAAATTTGAGAAACAGAATTTTATAAAGCCGAATTTTCGTGTGTGAAGATAGAAACGCAGAATTTCGACCCGCTCCCGAGTCGCTCCTCATCTTGCGCTCCTCATCTTGCGCTCCTCATCCTTGCGGAAGCATGGACAGTATGGGGGAACCTTGAACTTACCTTAAACCACACCATTGTACTCTTCTATCACTCTTTCCGCGGAACTGCCGTTAGGTATTACCTACCTTACAACTCACCCTTGAACGTTTTGAATGCTGAATTCTTTATAAATATGATTTGCGGACTTTCCAAAATGAAATTTAACATCGAACCCTACTAGCTTAACAGTGATGTAGATTTTAGACCCTTTTGGCCACCAAGAGAGTCCGCGAGTAGATCCCAACCAACTTGAAGTGCACATAACAGCGCAGTCAGTCAGTTTACAAACCAGTGGACGAGGCGTTATGGTCGAGTTCCAGGTCCCCCAGCGGACTGCCACTGTCATCCCACCAACTTGTAAACAAATACAAGTCTGAGTAAGTAACTTGACAGCTGCCTTAAAAGACTCGACATATTTTCACTCCAGCATGACTTGGATTTAGTCGGCCACCCTCGGCACTTTCCTCACTCTCTTGTCCATTCCGGACGCCCACATATTATGAGACAGTTCAAACTTGTCAGCTCTCCTTTCCCTTTTCCATTAGTTTGGTGCGTGCAACGAAAATGCCTCCAAAGAGGGTAGCATTATCCAACTCACTTCCTATTGATAAAAATGCACATATGGGCAATTCCAATTATTCTGTACTCGCCATTGATTATCCTGTTCCCAACCGACTCTAACTGTGTATAGCATGTGCTTTTTACAACCGCCATTACGTGTTTGATGTGCGTCGCGCCCCTGCCTGTCGAGAATTTCCATCCCTTCGTGCCAGCCAAAGGGGCGGCAGATTTCAATGTCATCACAAGACATTTCCCCGTCTCTCCCACATCAAAGGTAGGTAGGTACACACACACAAAACTGCACGCAAATGCGATGAAATATTGAAAGAGAAACGAAAGGAAAAACGGAATTATCACGCAGTGGAAGGAAAATTACGATTACATCTTTTCCCGAGCTGGCATTGCAAATGCAAACCCACCGCACCATCAGGGGCGCTAGCATAATTGGTTCCCTCGCGTGTTGTCAATTTGTCGACTATTCACTCTTTGCGGGATGTGTTCGGTGGATTCAGTGTTTGCTGTTCGTCGTGTACCTATGTGGCGGGTAATTTCGACGAAATTGCATTTGAATGGCAAAAAAAAGAAGAAGAAGAAAATGCTGCTCGCTCAAGCGTCCCACGGGAGGCGGCCCCCTTTTGTACTGTAACAGCTTCGATCTAAATTAATTGAATCACACATGACCGTCGGGCTGTATACCCCTCGTCATCGTGTCACAGAGGAGATCCGATTTTTTTTTTGTTCAGAATATCATAAATGTCAAGGAACAGGAAATTGAATTCCGCTCCCGTATAGTCTAACACAAATACGGCGGCAATCAAAAAGTAGTGTATGACGGTTGGCTTTTTTGACAGCTTGTCAAGGCGGGCAGTCATTGGTTCCTTTTGTGTGATTTATGCGGTCACGAAACGTGTGCATAGTAACCAAAAAAAAAAAAACAGTCAATACTGGTTTGGGAAGGGAGTACGTATCCCTATCCCTATAGGGTGGTTTGAGTCTTTTTCTTCCTTTTTTCAGCCACATAATTGCTTCAATTTCCTTTTAATTGCGGTTTCTATTGCAGATGGCGGGTGTTTTTCTGCTTTGACATGGGAGTCGTGCTGCGAGTTCAGTCTTAATTGCGATATAGCATGCCTTGAAATTTTGTTTCTAAGTCGAATTACTTAGAGAAACTCCTGTCGTGCAAGCATTGAAAGCGCTGGATGTGAACTTGCTGCTGCAGTCACTGACATTGACAGTGCTCGGCAGATAGGGACTAACATACGGACTAAGTTCATATCCACTGATCCGATTAGTGAGTCATTTCCACTTCAGTCAGCCCTTGTTAGAGCTACAACTCTATCAATCAACAGCATATACGTATCATGACAGAAGACCATCGTTCACCTCAAGACGGATAAGAGGTCATTTAGTCACACCATTGGTGATTAGATCCGCTCTTGAGCTACTTTGGTGGAGGGCCAAAAAACACGCGTGACTAACGACATATGTCCAGCCCCTTGGCGATGTGAACAGTAAAAAAAATCCTTAAAAAGGCGAAAAAATAAATAAATACCTACCCAACCCACGCCAAAACGGAACCAACAATAATTCATTACCAATTCAACACACCCGTGTGCCACCGCCTCTACAGCAACTTCCACTTCTCTCACTCGATAACCAAATGGTATTTCAGACCCCGGGCGCCCGCCTGTTCTAAGCTGCGACGGAAAACGAGAGCACCCTTAGGTGCGATTTATGTCCAAGGACCGGAACCGCACGATGATGAATGCGAATGGTCTCAAGAGTATTTTTTTTTTGTATGGGTCGAAACAGAAAAATGATGTGTGTCAGGTGTTTAACCAAAATATGGTTGCGCGTTGCGTGCATACCCTTAATTACCAGCACCGCCAGTCGTAGTTCAAATTTGACAGCACTCCAATAGGGGGTACTAGGTTTTTTTTTTTTTTTAAACCGTTCCCAATCGATTCATAAATACAAACTCGGACATTCAGGCCGGATAATAAATTTCCCTATTTCGTTCGGTTTCAAGTGCGCGTTATAGCTAGCGGGACTTGCAACCCCTAATCAAATGCAGCCCGTACTTCGTGTAAAAGTAATTTCTCTTCCTGGCACCGTTTGTGTATGACCTCTTCGAGATAGGAATGCAAGCGAGCGCACGTGTCTGTTGGTCGTTATCAGAGGGTTGCACTCCTAGTGTGAGCTATGACCAGGGGATGGTTGCATCAGGTGATGATGTGCACGAAATTGCATCATTATCTATATCTCGGTGCGAAGGATGCGTGGAAATTTGTAAATTTCATTAAATCCGCCGTTGGGCGGCACAAACGATGCCGGGCCACGCCCATTCCTTTGACGGAAGTTCATGATTAATGCAAAGCACGATGCAAGCTTGTCCGGAGTCGAAATTGTTAATGACACATTGGTTGGGCATATATCCTTATGGCAAATTATTGGGAAAGGCGGAGGAGTGTAGAACGTAACAAGGGTGCGACGACGTTTCGACTGGTATTACCAAGCGAAAGATGACGGTTTTGGCACAGGCGACGTTGATGACAGTTCTTATATTTTAAAGGTTCACAAAGGATAATGAAAATAAGGTCTGGCACGGTCTTATTGCATGTGAAGGCTTTAGGTTGACTTACGACCTCGATTTTGTATGTTTTTGGTTGGTTTTCAGATGTTTGTAAAACTTGTAACCTTAAGACGATTTTCAAAGCAGAGCTATGGACGTTTGAGGGTCCAAAGAAACACGTAGACCAATACCCATCATTGACTTCGATGGAGGACTTGTACAGAGGGTATTTAATTTGCTTTAACTTTGACGACTTTCCTTCGTTCAAGATGTGATTTTTCCTGACAAATGTGCACGGCTTAGGCCAAAACAGCCATTCGGCATCAAGTAGTTCGTGTAGTCCCAACAGGGAGATCGGCCCAGAGCGGATATACCTGCCTCTTAGACGTCTCTTTATACACTTTTACTCAACTTTGACTAAAGAAATAATTGAGAGTGTGAAGATGACAAAAATTGCTGTCGAATTTTCGTGCCCATACACCGGCCAAAATTCAACTTCGAAGTCCGTTCTTTTTTTTTCGAGTTACTGATGCTGTCAATATACAAAGGAAGTCAAATACTCAAAGAAAAGGCTCTTTGAACACCGGCTGCTCGCCAAACGATATTCAGCTACCTGACAAGCTGAAATCCTGCAGCCCGACGAGTTTTTGAATCGACTTCTAAGCGACAATAAAACAGACGAAGACCAAGGCGGTTCTTATAAATGGACAGTGACCTCAGTAATACTGATATCATTCTATCGCCATACGGCTGCCATCATACAAGGACTCCTTTGCAGCCAAGAGGTCTATCGAGTCCCAACCTCTAGGTTCCAGATGACAAGAAAGACCGAAACTCAGTTGTAAAGTTATAAGAATCAAGCCTTTGTGGATGCCACAGCACTGACTGATATTGACAACTGATAGAGCTATGTTCGTGGGACTGAAAAAGGTGGAAGACTGAAGTATTCAATTCGGTTCTAAGTACTTTCTTGCTGTTAGCATAAAATTGACAACATTTCCACTGTGAATATCGGAGGCCTTTCATCCCGCTGGGGGATGAGCAAACCTACCATTTCGAACTCCCATTCGAACCGGAATGACATTCTGTGATCGTTCCCTTCGTGAGTCCGAACCGTATAGCCAAATGTGGGAAACATGCGCGTGAGGCGTACTCGCGGTTTCGTTAGATCATAGGTCGGGCGAAGGCCTTCGAGTCTAGAAATGCTAGACAGTTTGGTAGTGCCAGTCTTAAGCATAAGGTTTGCATGCGGAGCTGTGACTTAATAGTAATGAGAATGTCGACTTTTGAAATAAAGAAATACATCTCTAAGAGGTTCAGCAAACTGTCAAAGATTCCTCGAAAACTGAAGACCAAAAGCGGCTTATTCTTACCTTGCTTTCCATAGCTTGATCCTAGTATAAAAACTTGCCAACCGGGGCTTAAACTTAATAGTAACGAGGATGTCGACTTTCGAAATAAAGAAATACATCTCTAAGAGGTTCAGCAAACTGTCAAAAATTCCTCGAAAACCGAAGACAAAAAGCGGCTCGTTCTTACCTTATTTTCCATAGCTTGATCCTAGTAGAAAAACTTGCCAACAGGGGCTTAAACTTAAGAGTAACGAGGATGTCGACTTTTGAAATAAAGAAATACATCTAGAGGTTCAGCAAACTGTCAAAAATCCCTCGTAAACTGGAGACAAAAAGCGACTCGTTTTTACCTTATTTTCCATAGCTTGATCCGAGTGGAAAAACTTGCCAACAGGAGCCTAAACTTAAGAGTAACGAGGATGTCGACTTTTGAAGCAAAGAAATACATCACTGAGAGGTTCAGAAAAATGCCAAAGATTCCTCGAAAACTGAAGACAAAAAGCGGCTCGTTCTTACCTTATTTTCCATAGCTTGATCCGAGTGGAAAAACTTGCCAACATGGGCTTAAACTTAATAGTAACGAGGATGTCAACTTTTGAAATAAAGAAATACATCTCTAAGAGGTTCAGCAAACTGTCAAAGATTCCTCGAAAGCCGAAGACAAAAAGCGGCTCGTTCTTACCTTATTTTCCATAGCTTGATCCGATTGGAAAAACTTGCCAACAGGGGCTTAAACTTAAGAGTATCGAGGATGTCGACTTTTGAAATAAAGAAATACATCTAGAGGTTCAGCAAACTGTCAAAGATTACTCGAAAACTGAAGACCAAAAGCGGCTCGTTCTTACCTTATTTTCCATAGCTTGATCCGAGTGGAAAAACTTGCCAACAGGGGCTTAAACTTAAGAGTAACGAGGATGTCGACTTTTGAAGCAAAGAAATACATCTCTAAGAGGTTCAGCAAACTGTGAAAGATTCCTCGAAAACTGAAGACCAAAAGCGGCTTATTCTTACCTTGCTTTCCATAGCTAGATCCAAGAAGAAAAACTTACCAACCGGGGTTTACACAAAATAGTAACGAGGATGTCGACTTTTGAAATAAAGGAATACATCTCTAAGAGGCTTAGCAAACTGTCAAAGATCCAAGCGACTCGTTTTTACCTTGTTTTCCATAGCTTGATCCTAGTAGAAAAACTTGCCAACCGGGGCTTAAACTTAATAGTAATGAGAATGTCGACTTTTGAAATAAAGAAATACATCTCTAAGAGGCTCAGCAAACTATCAAAGATTCCTCGAAAACTGGAGACAAACAGCGACTCGTTTTTACCTTATTTTCCATAGCTTGATCCGATTGGAAAAACTTGCCAACAGGGGCTTAAACTTAAGAGTAACGAGGATGTCGACTTTTAAAATAAAGAAATACATCTCTAAGAGGTTCAGCAAATTGTGAAAGATTCCTCGAAAACTGAAGACAAAAAGCGGTTCGTTCTTACCTTATTTTCCATAGCTTGATCCGATTGGAAAAACTTGCCAACAGGGGCTTAAACTTAAGAGTAACGAGGATGTCGACTTTTGAAATAAAGAAACACATCTAGAGGTTCAGCAAACTGTCAAAGATTCCTCGAAAACTGGAGACAAAAAGCGACTCGTTCTTACCTTATTTTCCATAGCTGATCCGAGTGGAAAAACTTGCCAAGCGGAGCCTAAACTTAAGAGTAACGAGGATGTCGACTTTTGAAGCAAAGAAATACGTCACTAAAAGGTTCAGAAAAATGCCAAAGATTCCTCGATTACTGAAAACCTCGAAAAAGCCAAGAAACCTTAACCAGGTTTTGAGGTAGCGTGTCTTATAATACTGCCTGGCACAATGTGGACCCATGAAAAGTTGCAAATTCGCTCATCATTATAAGATGTACCATTCCGCTTTCGATTTCCGAAGGCAACCCACCCAAATAGGTACTACAACTCCTGACACCTGCCTCCATCTCCATGTATAAGCTTCAAAGTCGTAACTCTAGGCAAAATCATTTCTCTGCTACCACAGCTGTCAACAGGCATTTTCATACAAATTCTGAACCTCTTGGGTGGCATTCCAACGAAAGACTCTTATCAATGCCCTATAGCCTATAGCAGCGGTTCCCAATCTTTTTTAGTCGCGGAGCACTTTTTAGGTAAAAATTTCCTCGCGGAGCACTTCGTTGCACTAATGCTATTTTCGGGGATTCCATATACATAATGTTGATATTATTATTCCATATCACATATTGTTAGTTTGTTGTATGTGTTGATTTCTTTTAAATGAGCATTTCAAATTCGCATTTCTGCGATCAAAATGACATGTTCAGAAGCACAAAATTAACTAGTCACTAATATAATAGAATTTTGTTAGGTATTTATCTTTTTTTTTTATCTTTCCGCGGAGCAGTTGAATATCCTTCGCGGAGCACTTGGTGCTCCGCGGAGCACACTTTGGGAACCGCTGGCCTATAGCAATTATATTCAAATTTCAAATTTCCTTGAGATGATTTCAACGGCCGCCTTAGCAACTCAACTCACCAGGCCGACCTCCAACCAGAGCCAGTTTCAGCTCTCAGTCTGAATAGGTATCTCTCTGGCATGGCATTTAACACCACATTACTACTGCGTTAAGTAGTCATTTTCATTAACGTTTCCATTTCCCATATCAATAAGCTGCATCCGCATTACAAAAGCTTCAAGTTGGTAGCTTCAAGTCTTGTAATCGGGTATTCATCACAGATTACCGCGCCACAAGAAAAAAAGAGAAAAAAAAGATTCCCCCAAATTACCACGTTATCGGTGGGGAATTCTTTTACACAACATCGCGCGTTGGGCTAATTTATGGGCATCGCTTCTCTCTCTCTAGATACCTGTCCACTTTCTTGGTAGTAATCTTAGAAATTAGTGCGTCGATAAAAGTTAATCGCACTCGAAAGTCAAGAGTGCTGTACCAGCTGAAGGCGGCTTCGATGACAACGCAGGGAACTGGATATTTTAATCCACTACCACTGGCGCGATTTGCATAAATTCGATTCGTTTAATTAGTCGATGCGAGCAGCCATACTGTTGCGAGCAGCCGAACGGGAGATCTTTGTTCGTTTTTATGGAGATCTGTGCCAGAAGGTGAGACTTGTAAATTTGAGAGATTTCGTTGTGTGATTAAATGCCCGTGGTGGTGGTGTTCACTGACCATAAGCGATATCAGGTAAAGGTGCTAAGGATTAATGGTGGACTTTGTTTTCTTCTTTCTTTTTTTTTTCTTTTTTATCAGTGAAGACTTAAGTGATTCGTAAATGGACTTGTTGTGTCAATGGAATTTGTCAAGAGGGACGGGTTTCTGTGAGGGTGCCAGTCTTACAAATGGGTTGAGAATTGAGGAGGACTTTATGGCAAGTTGTCAAGTTTTTTTTAAAAACCTGGCCGTTTTATGATCCCTTAATAAATGTGGAAGGGCTTTTGTTTGAGGTTGACGTTTCTGCACGGAAACTCTATAAAGTGTTGGAGAAAGACTTAAGTAATGGGTATTTTTCGAGCGGTCTATTCAGGGCTTCCATATGATTTCGACATAAATGCCGTACTTCCGTTGGTTCCAAGCAATAGGTTTCCAATTTTAGAAACAAGGGCAGCTGTACCTCATCAATGCATCTAATTTCTTATTTGGAAGTGTCACTTAAAGTAGAATTTCGAAGAATTTCGTGCAAGTTTTTAGGGTTTTTGAACCGTTTTTTGAATGCTTTGTCTTAGATGAAGTTTTCTAACCTATGGCCTGGTTCTGATGAGTGGGTCCTAGGAGAAACCCCTTTTCCGTGATCAATAAAAAAATAATGTGCACGACGAAGCAAGTGAATCTGTGCGTATTTGAAATATATAAGGATCATTTAGCCCTAAATAAGTTCACTAGAATTGAACTTGACTCAGATTGGTCTTAAATGAGTTATGTTTGTTTAGCGTATGTAAGCTGCCTCTAGGTATCTAGTAGAGTAAGCGATTTGTGGACTGAAACTCGTTTTGGTAAAGATCAGTTCTTCAAACTACTTAAACTTATAAAGCGAATGATATAGAGGTTAGGGAAGGGAAGCCTTCCGCCCAAGATTGACACATGAATGAAAAAAGACTGGGACGTTTTTGTTTTTCATTGTGTGCAAAAGTAATAAGAGATTTCAGTAAAATTAATGCGGAAAATCTTTGAAGAGGTCAATTTCAAAACTGATTGACACCTTAGAAAGGAAACGCCTTCGCACGAGACGAATTAGAAGTCGTAACTGGAAGAGAGAAAGTATATATAGGAGAAGGAAGTTAAGGGAGCTCAAAACCAGCCTGTATGGAGTTGAGAAATTTAACGATCTTGTTGAAATCGATATTTTGGATGGCCGGAAGGTCATAATAAAAAGGGTGACCCAGTGCACTGCGTTTGGGTTTGGCAAGGCGGGACACTTACAAAGAAGGGGAAACACTGTTTCACTCTTGTTTGTATCGGCACAGCTATGGCAGTGGGCGTTATAGGGGATAACAAGCTTGGCTGCATGAGTTCCTAAAGGCCAATGGCCCGTACAAATCGCCGTTAGTCTGGCCACATCTAAACGCGTTCTGGCTAAGAGGTTGTTTGTTCTGGCATCATCGTAGGCCATATATTCCTTGAAACGACGCAGTTCGTCAGGTTTATCCTCCTGGTTCAATCAGGACGATTTCTCTCTTTACGTATCCCAGATTTCCAGCGGAGAGAAAACTTCCTCCGCATGAGTCACACACAGAGCAGGGCCTCGTCTGCCAAGGTCATCGGCTTTTTCATTCCCCTCAATGTTCCTATGGCCGGGAAGCCAGACGAGAGTGATTTCAAACCAATGGCAAGCCCTGTTCAGTGTCTCCCTGACATTCCACAACAATCTTGGGGGTTGACTTAGTTAAACCGACAGCCTTAATCGCGGTCTGGCTGTCGACGAAGATGACTATTTTTTTTTCTTGGTATCGCTATTTACTTTTACATTCAGAAATATTTAAAAAACATTTTTTTTCCAATTTTTCAAAACTAAGCACGGGATATTTTTAAGAATACCTACTTATACCTATTATCTTAAAATTTGTATTATTATAGTTATTTAAAAAAAAAATATTTTTATCAAAATCGTTACAGCGGTTTTTGTAAATTTATACAGACAAAACAGTAACAAAAATTGCAAATGTTTAGTTTGTGAAATACTACTATTTTTTACCTATTTAGCTGGAAACTGATTAGATCTGATTAGATATTGTTCGGGATGTAAGTATTGTCTGGTTTTTAAGGTTTTATCCATACCGAAAACGGGGTTTTCGAGATAGCTATAAGTAGTTTCTAAAATTCGCGTTTGCGGTGATTCGAATTGAAAATTAATGACGCAATCATTTTGAGAACATGGATTTTACTCAAAGTATTCATTTTGGTCAAGATCGTTAGCGCCGTTTTTAGGAAAACTAAAGAAAAGCGATTTTTTAAAAAAACGTCGTTTTTCAAAAATCGATTGTTCGATAATATAGAGTAAAGATGTGCTTGCTTTTAAGTTAGGTTAGGTTAGGTAAACGGGTAGGTAGACCCTGCAATACCTCACTTAGGTCCTCGTGGACCCATTGTGATGCCATTGTGATGCCCTTTTTCGGGGTCAACCGTTAGTGTTATATCGGTGGTCTTCATCCCTTCTCCTCTTGTGGTTACCTGACGCTTTCTAGCCGTCTCGATGTCCTCAGAAACCTTTTAAGCTAGAAATGACCATTTTAACCTGAGAATGAATTTTTGTTCCATTCGTATGGACTGTTTTCGAGATATGTCCATATTTAAAAAAGTAAAGTTTTTTCGATTTTTTAACGAAAAACTGACTATGCAGTCATGTTAACCTCACCTACTTCAGCTGAAATATCAGTTTTGGTTGAAATTGCGGAGCCGTTTTCGAACCAGTCTAACTGGTATGAACATTTTATCTGGGAAGTACCATTAGTGATGAGTTTACGTTGCAAAAAAAAAAAAAAAATGCCTCAAACTGTAGGCCCGAACGAACTTTACATAGTTTGAAACAAATCCGTTCAGCAACTACGCCATAGGGCTCAGGAGCATTCGGACAGAGTTACAGACAGACAGACAGAATTTCACAACCCACTTTTTTGAGTTGGTCTGTCATCATACTGTCAAAATTGATTAACATCTCGAGTCCGACATTTTGTACGAATACCTTCAATAAAATTCTATCCCTAGATATTCGAGCAAGTTAAAAATAAAGCCTGCAACAAATTTACTTATAGTTGGTATTGGTGGTCCATGACAAGGACCTCGGAAAATACCTACTCTTTTTAGAACCAAAACTATTTTTGTGTTGAGGCTTGAGGGGCAAATTAGGGCAGAGAGTACCCCCTCACTTTGCGATTGTTAGATGTCTCCAAGGATACTATCAACCTGACAATTACACCCCTTTATTAATAGCCACAGTCAGTCGTACAATCCTCCTCTAAATATTTATATTCAAATGACTAACCCACCTTTTTATCCAACTAGGCCGAAAAGTATTTCTCTTCTAAAATCCGAATCCAAAAAAATAGCTATTCCGACGGTTTTATTCCCCAAACAAAATCATTAATATCCGCACGCAAATTGCCAATATTTCGCCGCAAACTGATTGCCGTCCACAACCACTGGGTCATTTTCAATAACAAATGTGACATAAAATTAATAACCATACCTCTAGTGGCCACCGCCGATTCCCCCAGCAACGACGATATCGTTTCGCAGAAACAAGCCGCCAATCTGGATCCATTCTGTCCCACGCTGCGGAATGTCATCCACAAACAATACACAAATCCCCGCTCAACAAATTAGCCCCCAAGACTTCAACTCCGACTCCGACTTTGTCCACAATCACAGTTGTTGTCGGTCAAATAATTTCCGATAAGTGTTCCAGGGAGCAATCGCTGAGTCACAGCCGTAGCCACCTTCGCATCGCATCAATAATAATTTCAGATCGGATTCCTAGAATTGTCAAAGATGACGAGGCAACGCAAAGCGGTGATAAATATTGACAGCCAAGGTGATGGCCCTCGATACTGGTCGCATCTATTTACTGCCGCACTACTCACCGCGGTAATTGCGCTAATTTAGCCATAACCGTCAAATGGGATCAATAAATTCGACTTGATAGAAGCACTGTCCCTCGCCACACTGGAGGTGGCTGGATCCATTTGTGGACTGGTTTGTTGGTTGTAAAATTTAACAACTCCTGTCTGGCAGATGCAAAAGCACAAGCACATGCCACATGGGTTGCGTCTTTGGCTGGCCAATTTGGGTCCAAGCCACCACCTAGTCTAGATGACTGGAGGTGTATGGTGGCTTCCAGACTTGATGCCATCAGCAATTAAGATCTCCTCTGTCTATGGGTGTGTGCGCTGATGGCTTCGGCAAAATTTATGATGAACGTTTTTTTTTTTTTTAAGATTTTTCTCTTTCTATCTGTGGATCTCTGGAGTTTTTAGTTTTTTTCCTTTTTTTTACGATGATGTTGCAGCTTTATGCACTTTGAGAGACAAAAGTCGACTCGGGGCGGAGGAGGTCTTAAAATTTATTGATTGAATAGTTTTGTTGATGTCGCTTTAAAGTTGTTGATGATGATGGCGATGTCGACAGTGTGCGATGATGATAGCCGGAGAATCGGTGTCGCCGCACTTTGGGACGACACTTAAGCGAAATATAGACATTTAAGGTACACCATCCCGCTGAAGATGCATATAGTCATCATCGAATGGCATTGCAATGCGACAGTAAAAGGCGCGGAAGACGTCGATGGAGATGGAGTCTCTTGCTGTAAGGCTAATGCTGTCGTAAATAAATCAAATTCGTTTGACAGGCTTTATGATGGCTGCGTATACATTCGAAGGATGATGGGTTCTCATGCTGAGTGGCATGGATCATAAACAGGGGAATTTAGTTGAAATGAGGAATTTTCGTTAAGAACATCGTCGATAAGCGACGGGGGAATATTTTTGATGGCACTTGCTATCAATCGTAAATGGTTTTTGTGGAATGTAGATAGCGCATCAAGCTTGAGACCGCCTTTTGAAAGGAGGAATATGTGGGAATGATGTTGGAAGAATAGTGAGGCTACTGCTACCTATGTGGGCTACGCCAGGAGACCGTACTTGGTCCAGAATACGACCTATCGTGCTGTAAGTGGATTTTCTACATGGCAGGTGCCACGCCCCTTGTTTTAATAAAAACATCTCAAATACCCCTTATGATAGACGTTCTCCAAACATCTGCGGATTCGCGAAACAATTTTCGAATTTAAAATTAAATAATAAAAGATTCACAGGTTTTTATATAATCGTTTTTATTTTAAAATAAAACATACAAATGCGGATCTATGTTTTGAAAATAATTGAAGTTAAATGTTTACCACGGAGACGAACACACTCATTTAAACGAAACACCATATTTTTTGTGAAAACTTTTTTGCAAGTTTCTTGCGAAATTCCTCTGATTTCGTTGCGAATATCTTTTCAGTTGCAATAAATTTCGCGGTTTGTTAACGTAGACTTTAGATTTAAGAAATCCCCATAAAAAAAAAGTCCGCAGGTGTTAAGTCTGGCGATCTGGGGGGCCATGGGATATCACCATAACGACTTATGACTTTTTCGGGGAAAATGCGCCTTACAATGTTCATTGATGCCTCCATCCTGTTGAAACCATGTCGATCCGTTTACCCATTCATTGTTCTCCAACTCAGGTTCCAAAAAGTTTTCCAACATAGACGAATAGGTTTGGGAATTTTTTTTCTTAGTGAAAGACGTGGATTTGCAATAACATCACGACGAACTGCTTCAATTGTTTCGTCAGTTCTCACAGTTCGCGATACACCTGGCCCGTGTCCCACTACAGGTCCTTGTTCACGAAAACTTCGCACCCACTTGCCAATAAGTTGCGTACTAGGACAATCCCGTATACGCCGAATATTGAAATATCTTGCGAATAGCCACGGGAGAATCGTTATTTTTAAAATATGCCTCTACAGCAAACGCACGATGCTCCGCCGACCAACGATCCATGGCTACTAAAATCCGCACGACGCGTAAGTGTAATGAATACGCCTCCCCCCTCCGCCGATACCCCGCTCGCCGTTTATTCAAATTCAAAGTCGAAAATTCTTTGGCGGACACCCTTTACAACGGTCCAAGAATGCGATCAAATAAAGCTTGTGGAAGCGTATAGCGGACTAGCCAGCAGAGGTAGGAAATGTTTTGGCTCACTTTTTTTTTTTTATTACAGATAAATTGCTCCCTAAACTTCGGTACTTACTTAGGACCATGGACTCAACCAAAACGCTTCTCCAGTTGGCGCGATCTTTACCTAAATGCCTCCATAAGTGTGCTCCAAATTGGTTAAGGTACCTTATTTCTAGCGCGCGCCATCTAAAGCGAGGTCTTCCTCTACTGTGCTGTCCCTCCTATTGCTTAAATCAAACTTGGGGTTTATTCAACACAAATTTCAGATCGACGCGACGTATAAAAGCAAAGGCACCACGCCTTCAATGGGCCTTATACTGATATTCATTTTTAACCTTCACACTAAAAATTTTGTAGGTCACAATATCTATGCAATTTTGTATGGAAAACTTCGTCATTGTGAGTTCCACAAAATTTAGCCTTGACACTAAAATTTGTTATGAGTATCCCGCAATGGCTTTAAAGTTCGCCTACGATATAGCATATGTGGGAACGAGCTATACAATGCTTGACCAAGTCTAGTGTTTCTGACCCTTCTTTGATCAGAACTTAACGTTATCTTCAAACCCTTTTCGACAAGAAAGAGGTTACCAAAAAGGGTTATAGAGATTTTGCAAGGCAAGCACTACAAGGTTTGTGACTCTAAACCCATTTTCGGCATCTTCCTTGATGTAGAAAAGGGTTAAAGACTAGTTTTCATGTTATCGTGCCAGTTATAGTCAGTCGAAAGGGTTTTAGGCGCTTAGACCTGGTTGTAGTTTTCGTGCAAGCTTCACTAACTATGTTGGAGAACTTATACGATAGCACGTTACTTTGTCTAAACCCTTTTCGACAAAAAAGAGGTTGCCGAAAAGGGTTAGAGGTCTTGCGCGAAAACCACTACAAGGATTGAGCCTCTTAAATCATTTTCGGCATGTAGGAGAGGGTTACAAGGTAACGTGCTATCGTGTCAGTTATAGTTACTCGAAAAGGGCCATAGGAGCTTAAACCTGGTTGTGGTTTTCATGCAAGCTTCACTAACTATGGCAGAGAAGATACACAATAGCACGTCAATGTCTTAAACCCTTTTAGACAAAAAGGAGGTTGCCAAAAAGGGCTAGAGGTCTTGCGCGAAGACCATTACAAAGTTTAAGTCCCTAAAACCCTTTTCGGCATCCTCCTTGATGTCGGTTTTAAGGGTCTTGCACGAAAACCACTACCCAAGATCAGACAGAAAATATTTCCTGGGCTACTAGTACTTTCTACTACTTGCATAATGCTGATAACAACACACCACTTGTTGGAAAAAGCAGCGAGTTAGTGAAACGCTTGACAGTATTTTTGAATAGAGGCGGCTAAGATGAGTTCAATGGAATCTCAGGATCCGTGAATTGAGGTAAAACATCAAAGACTGTCTTTATCTATTGGCTGCCCTCTAACTTTTCCTAACTTTACCGCAAGTATAAATCGACGAATAGCTCTTACCAATCGCTGTTTCTTCGACTTCGAAGTAGCTCTTACCAATCGCTGTTTCTTCGACTTAGAAGTAACTCCATGAGTGAGTAAATCTCTGTCATATTAGTAACAGCATCTGTTTCGAGAGTTCCCTGTTAAAGAGAATTGTTTTTCGAATAGGGAAAGACTCTTCAAGTGCTATTTAAGTCAGCTTGTATATCGGTGGAGTATGGAGGAGAAGAGCGAACGTTAAAGCTTGACGTCTTTACAAAGCTGGAGGTATAGCTTTGGATTTGGGCAAAACAACATAACCCGAAGGTAACATTAAGCTTATACTTAAGGTCCAATGCAGTAGAGGTAGACCCGGAATGACTAGAAACAGCTACCTAAACTCAAAGTTGGTGAATGGCCTTGTGGATCCTATCCCTGTTCCGCTTTAAACTTGAAGCTTCAAGTGGATTTAAAGTGAGATCTTGCTCTATCAGGCATCTACAATTTTTCTTATTATTTAAAAAGGTGTCACCGGCCTTAGTTCAATTCTTTGGAAGTTGCTCTAAAAATACTACTTTTTCGGAAGAAGACTTGAAATTTTTAGGTCCAGCGTTGTTGAATGAAACGAACGCTTGGGGACTTGCAACATGAGCCTCTGATACTTTGAAATTAAAAGTACTGCCACCTTTTACACTCGGAAGCTAAAGCTCTTTGGTGAGCAGTGAGGCTTGTGTACTATCCTCGATTTCCTGGACCGGTTCGTTGTTGATTGCAGAACTTCCAACAACAATTAGTCCGAGTAGAAGGAGGAAGTCCAAATAAATAAAAAAGGTGCCCAAAGAGTGTAGAGGTACAGTGGTAGTCTCTGCACCTTAGGTCGCATTAAATGATTCATCGAATGTCATATTGTCATGCTGTACATCTAGTACCTATTTAAGAATATCCTCGACTAGGATGCCCTACCCAACCATCTGTCACTGCATGTCCCAATAAATATTCTATTTCCATCGTCATTTAGTTAACAAACACCATAACCATAAAAAGTGAAATCCATTAATCTGCCATCTCCCTCTCTCTCTCGATTTATCCGGCATTAATGCGACAATGAACACATGAAACATTGCCTCTAATCCCTTCCCGTTCGACATCACACAGCCTCTTATAGAGATCCATCAACTCAACTACTCACTCACTGTCTGTTTCGGGCTGTCGAAAAGCCTAACAAAAACATAATTAACCATTTAAGACCCGAAAACATGCAATTGACTCAGACTGCCAGGGAAAAATTACAAAACAGTTGCATCTTCGGATTAGCGTCGAAATGGATTTGAAATAACTTCCACATTTCGATAGAGAGAGTCCTGGGGCCGCAACAAAGTGCTAACAGCGATACACAGCAGAAGGCAGAGGCAGAGGCGGGCGGGCGAAGATGGTAGATACATACACACACTTGCTGCAAGGTTGTCTCTCAACGCCTGTCATAATATCCAGTGGATACGCGCGGCATCACTAAGTAGTGCACTTACGTGCCCACGGATGCAGGAAGAGTGCGTGTTTGGTGGGGCGCCCTTCTACCTTCAGTTGAATTAAGCCCCGGAGATTACGATTGATGGAAGAAAATCTCTTATTTCTGTTCGACTATAGATGGACATAAAAATCCATCGTATTTGTATCTTAACTTTATGAATGATGTGCACAGGAGGATGCAAGAGCTATACCCGCCATGTGGATGTATACTGTACATCTATGGGGGCCACTCTTCATTCGACGGCTGATCAGACATGAACACGAAATGGAAATTGTATCTAGAACCGAGTACGTTTGTAATCCCCCGATGGATGGAACATAGAAGTGGGGGTTTGTTCAACATCATAGAGCTTCTTTATCTGCAACTTGCTATACGAGTATAGAGTGTAGCGAGGGAATTTCGTATCGAACGGTGCACTGGGCTATTAATAAGGGAAAGACTGATATATACTCGGATAGTTCGGGAGGATTTTGTGTGTTTATTTAAAAAGCGGCAGATAGATTAATGGTCGGTGCTGGGATATTTTGAATTTATTACCATTTGACCGAGGATTGTTAAGGAGCAGTGACTGTGTACAAGGGCGCGCATCTGTGCGATGGAAGACTATTTTTAAAGCCAAAGCCTTTCGGCGAGTGATCTCAGCTGGTATAGAACGGGCGAGAAGGTGCTGCTTGCACGGAGCTGATGTTGAACGTTTCAAGGGCGATTTACGGTGTTATTGTTCAGCGCAAGAAAGTGTTGTTTACCCAAGTGCGGAGTTGTTTGCGTTCTTTTGATCGGGTGCCTTAGGTGTGAACTAGAACTAGCTCTGGCCGTGAATTCATACTCATAGTTCACTGAAATATTTGATCACTTCTACCCACTTCGAATATCGACAAAAGGAACGCAACAAATCAGCGAAAACAACAAGACACTCAATTGTTGCCACGACTATTTTTAAATTTCTCAAATAGCTGCTACGTAGATAGATATTGTTCGAACTCGGGATTTCGAACTCGGGATGTTAATCAATTCTGACAGTAGTACGATGATAGAGAAACTCAAAAAAGTGGTTTGCGAAATTCTGCCTGTCTGTCTGTCATAAGCTCCAACATCCTAAACGTCTGCTGGATTTGGTCCAAACTTCAGATTTAGAGTTTGTGGGCCCACCTACAGTTTGTGGACATTTTATTTGTTTTTCTGGCACGGTAACCTCAATAGGAATGGAACTTCTCAGATAAAATGTTCCAACGATTTCAACACAAATTGATATTTGAGCTTAATTGGGTGACTCTAACGTGACCCCATACTCAGTTTTTTGTAACTTTTGAAATTTTGGTATTTTCGAAATTTGTCATATCTCGGAAACGGTCCATACGGTTGTAACAAAAATGCCTTCCTAAGGTGAAATGGTCATTTCCAGCTTAATAGCAAACACAGTTTTTCTCCATATTGTCGAATAATCGATTTTTGAAAAAAGTCATATTTAAAAAAAATTGCTTTTCTTTAGTTTACCTGAAAACGGCTCTAACGATCTGGACAAAAATGAATACTTTGAGTTAAATTGTTGTTTTCAAAATGATTGCGTCCTTCATTTTCAATTCGAATCACCGAAAACGCGAATTTTAGAAACTCCTTATAGCTATCTCAAAAACCCCGTTTTCGATATTATGTCGGATGGAAAGTACTGTTAATTTTGGACCTTATCCCGCAATTTGGAAAATGCGAATCTTAGAAACTCCTCATAGCTACCTCGAAAACCCCGTTTTCGATATTATGTCGGATGGAAAGTACCTACCATTGATTTTTGACCATATCCAGCAATTTTGATTTTTTGATCATGATCATGAGATGTGACTTGACAAAGTCGCAAAAAAGATGGGAGATGATGGCCGGACCGGTATTCAGTTTTAAGATTTCCGTTTTAGACCTCAAGAGGGAGATTTTTCGCGGGACCAATGGCATCCCGACAGACTTCAAAGATGTGGCATCTGAACATCCTCCCTCTAAGTGCATGCTCCCCCTCAATGCAAAAATCTGCCAAATCCGCTTAGCTTTCTCATTTTTTCCGACATCCTGGGTGAATGACCTCTCCCCCGCATATAAGAATTCAATATCTGCACCCCCTCTCTCTCTCTCTAATTATATTTATCGGCATTTTAGCTTCTAATCTCCCCTCCCATCGTCTGGCCATTTATCTAATGACGAACTGCTTCGTTTCATCTTTTTTCCTCTTCCTCCTCCATCAAAATTTCGCCAAATGGATCTATCGAGAGCCGTTAGCCTCGACCATATGCAGTCTCAAAATATAATGTATCCTGGCCGCTGTCATAATTCATTAAGCCCCCTGTCTGCAGTCGAGCAGCCGATAGCAGACAATTGATAATTACAATCCTAAGGACGACGCATTACATACCCGAGGGGCTACTGCCGCCAACCACCACCACCACCACTACCACTTCCAACCGACCGTCTGAATGTTTTTGGGCAATTTTAATGGAACATTTACGGTACCACATGGGTCCACCCATCATCCCCCTAATGGTGCGAAGGTACTTTGTCAGGGCGAAAACTTTCTATGACTGCAAAACAAATAACCATAATTCATCCTCAACTGCTCACACAATATCCCACAGGAATGTGTTGGTCTTTGGTCGTGCACAAAAAGGAAGCACAACGACTTCCAATTTCTAGTGCACGAGGTTAGAGGTTAGTATTAAGGGAGACTTTTCATTACACAAACACTAAGCCGCGAAGAAAAGAAGCTGACATGCCAAAGACCCAGCCACATGATCTCGCAATAATGGCCCTCTCTTTTTTTCCCCCCGGAATAGCCTGGCATAAGGACTTCAGCAGCAACTTATTAAATATTGCATGATATGCGCGCGTGTTCCTGTTCATCCCCTGCTCGCGGATCTTAAAGGAATGAAATTAAAAATGGCATCTAGACTGTGGGATAAGTCATATTCTCATAGCTCATACAGTCATGGTGGCATTGTCCTTGTGCGTCAAACGCCCGGGGGAGAGCGATTCCTGGAAATTTTTATTTGAATGGGTTTTTTCTTTTGCGCAACGAGCAATTTTCTATTTTGTAAAAATCGCGCAATGGCTTTGAGACTTGACATTCAAAAGGATCTTCGATGGGTGGCGGGTGTGGAATTTCCTGTTCAGCCGATTTGAAAGGAATTACGGTTTTAATCAGACTTTACGATGATGGATTGCATGCATGCACAATGGACTCGAAAAGTGATTACCGCGCGAGGGTAGGAAAAATATCGAGTGCTCAATGGTGGTTACCGCGCCGAACAAGTTGCGGTCGCGAGAGCCCGTCTCAATATTTTGACTGCGCAGTGACTGATACTGAACCTGACACACTGAAACTGATCGATCTACAGATATCGTCGTTGACGTGCGGCCTTCCCTGCTCGATGTCGTCATTGTTCGTCTCTACCTGTTGGACGGTCGTTAATCGCCTTTGTGAGATAAACCCTTTCATTAGGCTGAGCGGATAGGGGATTGATTAAATGTTTGGGCCATTAAATCGAAATGATATGTTCAATCAGAGAGTGAGGCCAGTCAACCGCTGATATTCGGGACCACACAATCAAAGACTGTCGGTTTTCAATTTTAATGGCCTTGCTTCGGTCCGGTAGACCTGATATGGACCCGATGGCAAACACCGGCAGCACCATCGATGAAGGTTTCTTTTGCCCGTTGCGAGGAGACATGAAAACTCACTTTGTTGTGTGTAATTTATTCGATCCGACGGATTGATTAGTCCTCTCTCGCCAGAGATGTATATCTGTGCGATACGAAGATCGATTCGAAACTGGGGTTCTGATACCTTTCACTGGAATCGGAATGCTGTGGCTAATTGACGTTGGGCATATAGGGAAACACCGAAATACTTTTAAGAAGCGCGCTCCGTTGGGCTGGCTTCGATTCAAAATAATCCATTTATTGGCCGTCATTAGCGAGGATATGGGAAAGCAATTCTCGAAATCCTTTAACTGGGGAGATTAGCTTCCCACCCTTTATTTATGGTGGGTATGGTGAGAGATCGTTCATCAAAATAGCTGCACCACTTGCGTTCACAAAAATGACAAATGAATCTGAATGTGTGTGTGTGCATGTGCTTGAGTTTCACGTGGCATTTCAATGGAATGTCATGTCTTTGTGCATGTATGAGTTGGCAGATCTGTCGATTGTCGAATAGGTGAGTTAACACGACGCAAAATTGATAAACCCCACTGGTAGGACACATCTCTGCAGAGCCAAACGGAGGCGGCACATCGTACGAGTCCTACCTACATCGGGGAATGTGCATCCTTTTGCGTGTTACTGTCAGTCGAAACGATATTGGGTGATGCCTGATGGGGTGTATGACGTTGTGTTGATTTAATCCCGGAAAACATTGCTGTGACTTAGAAACGATGCCTGGCATGTACAACAAGGATCAGAATTTTCCACGCGTATGTACACATTGTTTGGGATGTCGTTTTGAGTGGCATTTTGAATGCCTCTTGGTGTGGACGTTGTAATACACTGAAGGGAAAGAGTGCGTGAACTTAGGTGAAATGGAGATTTTATCCTTAAATTGTCCAGTGTGACTCTGACAAAAAAAGGTTATAACAACAGGAAATAGCAACATAACGTGCAATGTGCATGTAGGATATAGGACTTCGTCTGCAGGGTGTTTTGTCGCATCTTATTCTTATTTTTTACACTAGTGGTGACTTTCATATCTTTCAATCCAATATGATAAATGAACACAGCTCAGCTGTCACCTATCAATTTTGTTTCAAAAAATGCTTGCCATTTCGACGAAGAAAGCCTCTCTATATATATGAGTCTTTTTTGGTCACGTGGCTCAGAGGTAAGTGTGCTGAACTAGTAAGTGAGGGCTCCTAGGTTCGGTACCCGGAAAAATGCAAATCTTAAGGTTTTTTTTTTTTATCACTGCGCCACCTCTTGGGGACGACTGAGAAACTAATAAACCTTTCTCTTCCATTCTTTCCAAAATTACAAACAAAAAAACTCCTACAAAACAAAAGATTGCTACCAGCAACCTAGGGTTTATAAACCTTATATAGACCAACGGCGTCATCTATTTAGTTTTTGCAGTCTTTCGAGCCCTATTGCTCCCAGATCCTCCAGTTTTCTCTTTTCAAAAAGTCAGATTAGATGTGTCTTTTCAAAGTTTCTATTTAGAGCAGTCTTTTCAGTTGAACCTGATAATAAATTTTGGCCTCTTTTTGTATAGCAGTTATCTTGTAAGTCTGCTAGTTTCAAGATTGGTTTTCACTTGAAACAGTTCGTACATTTTGGCCCCTTTCTGCTCACCATCGCCCAGTTATCTTGTAAGTCTGCTAGCTTCAAGACTGGTCCAACGTAGGTGCTCACGACTTCAAGCTTAGACTACACCGCCCTTGTCACCAGTAATAGGCTTGTGGCCCCCACGACTCTGATGGACTCACCGAAAGAAGGCAGCCGCTTAGAAGCGTCAGTACCAGGAGACTGTGGATAATTTTTAAGGGGCTGCCTTTATATTTCCTGAGACCAGTGACTCATTTGAGCTCCAAAGCTACAAAAACAGTCTTTAGATCTTCCCTACAATCTGGATAGAAAGATATTTTTTTATACGCATAGCCATAGCCAATAGTCTCCGCAGCAAGGCTCTTTAATTCTACTACCTTGTATTTTGTAATTAATTTACTTACTTAAGACTTAACGGCCTCCCGACCCATCAAGAGTCTCTGTGCTTCCAGTTTTCCAGACCAAGCACTCTGGCATCCACAATGGCTTGATCTTGGAAGTTCGGTCTTCCTTGGCGTCTCGAACCTGGTGGCTGGGATTCGTAGATCCTCTTAGCTGGAGTATTTTTATAATTACCTTATACTAAAAAATAATAAAAATAATTAACACATAGTGTAGTGGGCTTACGATTCTAAGAAACTCAACTCTCTTTAAGAAGTTTGCGATCTCTCACGGAGAACATAAGGCGAGCGAGCTCTAGCTTTCTGATACCAACCTTTTTTTAAGTTTTGTGGTCCTTTTGATTGATATTGTGGAAGATCTCTAAGAGACTTCTAGCCGACCGGAGACCCTTTTATACTAAGAAAGACATAACTTCCATTCTCAACTTTTGATTGTCGGTTTTGCATCTGAATCAGACATATAAGCTGATAGTTTGTGGGCCTTTGAAGACATGCCCAATGCCAGGACCTTGTCACGCCTACATCTTTTCTTAAAAATCTCTATCCCAGCCGTTTTGGTAGGTCCGGCCTACCCCCAGGAAGACCTACCCAAAAGAAGTACCTGATGTCTGATTTTTCGTAACTCTGGTTTGAACTTGAATCTCAAAGTAAGGCTTGACTGACTGTGAGTATCTAAATAGATGGGGTCACCTTTATCCCAGAGTTCAGTTTATTAGACGCTAGGGGTTTTTTCTCGTGGACTTCGGATGTTGGAAATTTGGGTCCTACTCCAATATGCACCTTATAAGGTTTTATCTGCTCGGTTTTTCTACTGTGGGCGAAGCTTTTGGCGACTACCTTTTCTGCGACAGCATGGCCCGTTAAGTCATCTCAAATATCTCAAGCCTCTTTACAAGCCTCAAACACATATTACACTATGTAAGGGTGACAGGGTTTAGCAGTCTTGGACATTGGTCCCAGTCTTTGATTCGTACAACCTACAATCGGATGGATCGCAACAAATTGCGTGCCAATCGTCCCAACAAATCCCAGTCAATTCTCTCAGTGTATACCTACCGTGGATATGCTAATCCATGGCAAATCGAAATACAAAATTGTACATGTCAAATGGCGCACCCCCCAAAATGGTTGTCATCCATAAACGGCAGCCACTGTGTGTTCTGACCGTATCCTGTTAGCTCAAAGTACACCAAACAATTCTGATTTGCTATATACATATAGAGGTTCTGGTGTCCCGAACCCGCGATATAACCCACCACCACTGCCCCCCGCAAATCACTCTACGTATACGATGATTGTGCTTACCTCTCATTCATCACAATGGCATCTGTAGAGGGGTGTTGCTGCAAACTGGAATCATAAGCGATATGGACGCTTACAATACGCTGATAGACGACGGGAATGATGGTAAATGGTTATGGATTTCATTTCGGACACCAAAAAGATTGCCCAATGGCTTATGATGACGATGACGACAACAAATATACACCCAGGACCAGAGCACCGACGACGATGTGTGATGAATGTTTGCACGCTCGGTATGCTTCACTAAATCCATGATGGATGATGGTTTTATGTTGACGTTTCGGGTGTTTCAAGTTTCGCCAAAAACGACAAGGAAACAGGAAACGCTGTAGGTAAGTGAACCTCGTTATGAGTGGGTCTAGGTAGGTATTTGGAAATTTAATTGAAAGCGCTCGCTGGCTTAGCGATTTACGTTCTGAAGTATACGCTTCGGCTCAAGTTTTCTGAAGGTGGCATCGTTTCCGTTTATATGATTTCATCAAGGTTTAAAAGGTATAAAAGGTATAAAAGTAAAAGCTCTTGTAGGTACTTTGCCGACACTTGGTGCGGCTGTAAGCGAAGTAGGTTCGTTTTATAGTATATTCCTTTTCCTTTAAGTAGCGAAAGTTTAAAAAAAATATTTTATCCCGCACACTGCACATGTGTTCGAGGTGAAAGGAAGGTCATAATGGCTAGAATGCGATGGAAAAATGGGCGCAAAATAGGCACTTGCATTTGGTGTATCTTAAAAAGTTAATAACGACTTAACGGGCTTAATGTGCACCCTTAAAAGGCCTTTCGAACAGGGAGCAATGTCGCTTAGAGACATGTTGGCTGTGGGAGTTGTTCGATGGAGGCTCTGTGGGGAGACTCTAATGGAAACAACTAGATAGGGAGTTTGAAAGGTACCTATATGAGCAGTTGTCTGCGGTAGTTTCTGTAGTGTCAAGATGAAAAGGCAATCGAAGACGAAGCTATTGTCTCAAAGTGCGAATCCTTATGGTGGCCGTTCTGATTTATGGCACCGAATGCTGCAAGGATAGTAGCTGCCGGGACGTTACCAATCAAGAGCCTCTAAATATCGAGCTTTCCGGTTGGCGACGCTGCAGAGATGGAAAAAACAACGACCTTCCGGTCTGTATAAAGGGGCAAGCTCTGAGCTAAAAGAGTTACATTCGTCAACAAAATTATCAGAGGCCCCAGACTATAAGGCAAATATCACCGCACCTTGTTAGTACTTGAACAAATCGACGATAAGAAGGATATACTGCTATAGGGCACCTTCTTCCGTGACATCTTCTATATTTAAATGACCACGTTATTTGTGAGAATTTTCACAAACTCGCCAATCGCCACTGGCTGGATGGTCACTCGTACCCTTCCCTTCAACTAGCTTGGGCATATTTCTGAATTTATTGGACCAATTTTAGTTACTTTTTTTTGAAGAGCATATAACAAGACATATGACAAGAGACCAATAGGGACTAGAATTCGGATATGGAAATTTAATTTTACATTAAAAGTTGGTAACAAAAAAAAACTTTGCTGACTCTTAAAAGGTGAAGACGGCTGAAATTCCTCTGTAAGGCAGATTGCACCATACAGCGTGAACGATGAAAGCCCGAAACTTTCGACCATCCAACGAAAATGAGAACAAAAAGCCTAACAAGTTTCTAAATTTATGACGAAAAGGACCGATGGATCAGAACTCCGTTGGACATCGGTAGAAGGCTTGTTGGAGAGTATGCATAAACTACTCCTCTTCCTCTAAAATGCTCGTGATCGGGATAGAGTGTGCCTTATAAATAGAAGCATATCATCTCTGACCCTTTCCCCAAAAAGGGAGAACTTCAAAACAGTGGTAACTTAAAAGGTTTCAGTCTTCTAACCTACAATAGCAAAGAAGACACTATCTGCAAGCCTGTGTGAATGTGAATCACACTCTTTGTCAAAGACAAGTCCCTTAAAGTGCGGTTCAATCGCTGGCAAATCCACAGTTGAAGTACAGTTCAAAGCAATCATATAGTTCGTCTAGGAAAAAACTTAGGAAAAGGTCCAGATCTATAGGTACCTACTCACCGTCGTTTTGTTGTTTCTAAGTCTGAATATTACCGCCTTGATGGAAACGAGCCATAGGTATAACAACAAGGGGGAGCAAACCGTAGGGACGTAGAGAAAAATTTATCATGTTGACGATATAGAAGGCTAAAAGACAATTTTGGCTCCCAAAAAGGACATAGGCAAAGTGGTGCGCTGTCTTGACTTCTTCAACATTGTCGGTGATAACTTTTCACATTTTGTCAATAGCCTGTATCGGAGCCTTGCATCTACGCCGATGATATAAGCCTCATTGACTTGACCCAGGAAGCTGTCGTACCGACGACGGCCATTTTTGGAGAACGAACTTCATGCCGTATGAACCAAATAAAAGCTGAAACGAAGAATGTAAATTTTTCCATAATGCACGGTATGAAGGCGTGACTGAAGCTGCATGCCGTATAATTGAACTTTTCCATCCCCTATCCATAGAAAAAAAATATTTTGACTTGACTTTCACTTCCCGCAAAGTCAAAGTATGTATCTGAGCAGCCGGCAGTTAATTATCCACCAGAAATAAAACTGGTGACCTCTTTTTAATTGAAAATAAGAAACCAAGCAGCCTATAGACCTTTCCCTAAACCGCGGTGACATTTTATCCGTTGGGTTGCACTCCAATTTGTTTTCATTTATTCCTCTCTTCCGTCATTTCCGTTTTCACACTTTGACGTGCTTGCAAAACAGTTTTTATGTCACTGACATAAAATTCACAGGACTTCAACCATCTTTGCACAACCTATTTGTGAAATATTTATGCTAAACTGTTTCACTCCAACCACTGAATCCATTATCAACGAACGCAACCCAACTGTCTCTCTCTCTCTCTTTCTATCTCCCTCTCCTTGCTAGCAACATAAACTGAAATCAACAAAACAATTTGTTAACCTAATTTCATTTTTCCTGTTTGTAAAGTCTCATATTTCCCCCCCGGCCCGGCCCAAGGTTAGGTTAGGTTAGGTAAAAAAGGGGTATGAGATAATTAGATCCCATACGGCACTAGGCACCATAAGGGCCCATCGCGATCCCTGGGGAACCAATTGCAGTAAGCAAAAGTGAACAAAACCTAAACAATTTCCCTTGAAAAACAATTAATCTCCTTACAGAAATTGAGTAGCCCCTTGAAATTTGTGTGGTCAATCTCCTCCAGCTGTTGGAAAAAGTACCTACCCAAAAACTTCCTTCGGTTGCGAGAAACTGCTTCACATTCACACAATATGTGCTTGATATCCTCATCGGCTTGCAGGTCATCGCAGAATCTACAAGTGTCCGTGTCTGTCAGTCTAAGTCTTTTTGCATGTTTTCTTAGAAGACAGTGCCCTGACAGGATTCCAACCAACGTTCTGAGTTGTTCCCTACCTAATTTTAGAATTTCCCTAGACTTTTTGATGTTGAGTTGTGGCCAGAGTGCCTTGGACACCTTATGTCCGGTGATGTTTGACCACCTTAGATCAGCCTTCATTTCGGTTTGGTTTTTGATTTTACTTTTTAGTATACCCAGAGGTGGCTTGGGCCATGCTTCCACCTCTGTACCTAGTTCCCCTCCTTTTCTCGCAAGCTCGTCAGCTTCCTCATTTCCTACTATACCGCAATGTCCTGGCACCCAACACAGTCTTACTTGGTTCTGACTGCATAATGCCTTGAGCATTGTGCGACAGTCCCTGACTATTTCGGAATTGATGTTAGGGGATTCCAGTGCCTTGAGTGCAGCCTGGCTATCGATGTAGATGGCAATATCCCTTCCAGATATAGATCTCATCTGCAAAAGCTCTACCGCCTTCAGAACGGCTAAGACTTCTGATTGAAAGACACTGCTAGTATCCGGTAGCCGTATTGACACTTTTAGTTGTGGGTCTATAGAGTAGACGCCAGAACCAGTGCCTTCCCCTGTTTTCGAGCCGTCTGTGTAAATTGCTATTTCACAGTGTTTGGTGACCTTGTCTAAATGCCACTCATCCCTTTCTGGATAAGATACTTCGTAGGGAATATCGAGATCAACCAAAGGGAAGATTTCGTCCGTTTGTATCTGATTACCGGGCAACAGTTCTGATAATATGGAACAGTGTCCGAAATTGCCATCCTTGAAGTAGCCTAGAGCATTGAGCCTTAAGGCGCTATTTCCTGCTAGTTGTTTTATATGTAAATCTAATGGAATAAGATGCAGAAAAATGTCTAGCGCTGCTGTAGGAGTACTCCGAAGTGCACCCGTTATAGCTACGCATGACGCCCTCTGCACGGTCGCCATTTTGCCCATTATTGTCTTCCTTTTAATGGCCCTCCACCACACTAGTGCGCCATATGTGAGTATGGGTCTGACTACCACCGTGTATAGCCAATGCATCATAGCAGGTTTCAGACCCCAAATCTTACCAACCATTTTCTTGCAAGTAAAGAGAGCATTATATGCCTTTTTTATTCTCTCTCCCACATTTAGATTCCAGTTTAGTTTCCTGTCCAGGATGACCCCTAGATACTTCGCACTGGCTGATAGGGGCAATTCTACTCCTTCCAGCTTCGGAAGATTGAAGTGCGGTATCTTGTACTTTCGGGTGAAGAGTACTAGTTCCGTTTTGGATGGGTTGGCATTGAGCCCACACCCTTTGGCCCACTGGCTAATCATCCTTAAAGCACCCTCCATGATTTCACTTAGAGTGTTTAGATATTTTCCGTGAACAGTGATAACCACATCATCTGCATACGCTGTGACACTTATCCCCATAGAACTTAGTTTCTTCAAAATGCCATCAATGACCAGTACCCACAAAAGAGGTGATAATACTCCCCCTTGCGGGGTCCCTCTGGTTACTGACATTCTGAGTGAACTTCGCCCCAGAGTGCAGTTAATTTTCCTACTTTTAAGCATGTTGCTTACCCAAAAACGAATGCCGTGTTCAATGTTAGCATTCACCATTGCACTTTCGATCGATCTGCCCTCTACGTTGTTGAAAGCGCCTTCTATGTCCAAGAAAGCTGCCAGAGCAAACTCACCTAGATGCAGACTCCTTTCTATTTTTCCTACTACATTGTGTAGAGCCGTTTCTACTGACTTTCCCTTCATATATGCGTGCTGTGATTCACTTAAGAAGCCATTGCCGCATATACTCCTTATATGTGCCTCTAGGAGGCGTTCGAGAGTTTTCAACATAAAAGATGACAGACTGATTGGTCTGAAATCCTTCGCGGCTGTATGCCCCTGCTTGCCTGCTTTGGGAATAAAAACAACTTTTACCTCCCTCCAAGCAATTGGTATATATCCTAATTTCAAACTATGTCTTAGAATTTCCATAATTTTCGCTATCGCATTTTCCGGTGCTTTTTGCAGCATGATCGGCAGAATGCCATCTGGACCTGGCGATTTATACGGCTTAAAGGATTGTATAGCCCACCGTATTTTTTTCCGGTTTATGAGATCAGTTACTTTTTCCCCCGGAAGGGGGTTACTATTGATTTCAGAGTGCCTATGTACGTCAATTTCCTCTGGGATAGAAGCCCCGGGGAAGTGGGACTCCACCAGAGTTTCAAGAACTTCCTGACTGCTTTCAGCCCAGGTTCCATCATTTCTTTTGATGAAGCTAGGTACGCTTGCCTCTTTTGAGAGCATTTTGCGTAGTCTAGAGGTCTCATCTGTATTAGCAATTGTTTCACAGAAGATTTTCCATGAATATCTTTTCGATTTCCTGACTAAGTACTTGAATTGCCTTTTGGCTTCACTGTACTCATTCCATGTGCTGTCGTCCTTTATTAGTTTTGCCCTGTTATAAAGTTTCCTTACTTCTTTTCTTTTCATACCTATTTTCCTGTTCCACCATTTAGGCTGGGCCTTTTTTGGGGCCTTGTTTTCCGGACAAGCGCTTTGAAACGCCGTTGCCAGTGTCTTGTTAATTAGCTCTACCGCCGTGTCTAATTCCTTAGCTGTATCACAGGGGAGAGGCTGGATGTCAAGACTTTGATTGACAATTTCCGCATATTTGACCCAGTCTGTTTTTTTGGGATTCCTATGGAAGCTACATGCCCTTTTTTCAAAAGTTACTTTAAAACATATCCATCTATGATCTGACATAGAGGCCTCTTCCATTACCCTCCAGTTTCCTATTTCTACTTTGTTCGTATTAGAGACAAGGGTGATATCAAGTACCTCCTGCCTATTTCTAACTACAAAAGTAGGTGAATTCCCTTTGTTACATATAGTAAGGTCAGAAGATAAAATAAAATCATAAAGACACTCACCTCTTGTATTTATGTCGCTACTCCCCCATTGTGTATGGTGGGCGTTTGCATCACAGCCCATTACATGCGTCCAGTTTCTTTGACCAGCCAAGTTCCTCATGTTCTCCGTGATTACTACCTCGGAGTCATATGGTAGATAGACTGATGCCAGACAGAGTGGTTTTCCACGGTCCCTTTCGCAGATTACTGCAGCCAAGTCACCTGAGCTGTAATTATTCAAAAGAAATGCCTTAATTTGTTTTTTAATTAGTATACAAGCCCTGATTTTACCTACTGCTTTATAAAACAGCTCATAATTCCTATCTTTGAGCCCTTGGATCGTGTTTTTCTTGCTGATCCAGGGCTCCTGTATTAGTATGACTGCGACGTCCTGTTTGATGATGTATTCCATCAGACAGGCCGTCGCTGCCTTACTATGATGCAGATTTATCTGCAGTACTTCCATCATTTGTAGGGGGCTCCTCCTCTTCGCTGCCCTTGGCCACTTTGACCATAATTCTGCCCATACTGTAGCGAATCATTCCACCTAATTCTTGCAGGGAAGGGAGACTTTCCTTATTTAAAGACAGCAGAAAATGCTGTCCATGTTGCCGTCTCGGTCCCGTCTTTAGGACTCTCCATGTATCGGCCTTAATTTCCCGATTTTGAACATGGAGAAGCCCTAGCAGTTTCTCCGGGTAAGTATATGGGCACGGAACCCAGACCCATGCCGTCGGTGGATTGTACTGCGCCAACTCCGCTACCGTTATGCATTTTATGTGAATGCCTTCCCATTGATCACAATGCTGTGTGACGAAGTTTTTGAGGAATTCCACGGAGAAAGTGTTACCACAGGCGACAACCTTGCGTCCACCTTCCCAACCAGCACCATCAAATAGTAGCTCCGCGTTTCCTGTGGCGGATAATTCCTTCCATAGGGCGTCTTGGAACTTTTCTTCGACGTTTTTCCACTGGTCGATTGTCAGACGACCGCAAGGCTCCCGCTCGTTTACCACAGCAACGAGAAGCATGTCTTTCGGATCGCTTTGCCCACGTCGTATAGCGGATGAGGTACCAGCCTTCATCTTTTTAGCTTCGTTGGGCTCCGCAACATCGTCTGACCTGCCCCTCTTACTGCTGAAACCACCTCCTCCGGGTCCTCTTTCCCTTGCTATGGCAGTCTGTGAAGTTGAGGGTGTCTGCGCGCCTTCTTCTCCTACCTGCGTACTTTCCCTAGTTTTTCTCTGCCTTTGGTTAAGCCTTGGATCTGCCAATATGACCTTCGCTCTTGCAAAAGCAGCTTTTTCCCAGTCACTGAGGGTGCTTAAATCGCGACTCCCATACTTTGCCACTTTACGCCTCGCATTCCGTAGCGTTGCCTTTGCCCTCTGGTGTGCGTTTGGTCTTGCACCCTTTTTGTTAAAGGAAGCGGCGGATTCAGCGGTAGAACCAGCTGTTTCCACTTTGCTCCTCCTTACCTTAAACCCTTGCTTGCTGACGGCTTTGGATCCAGTTTCATCAGCAGCGGATGTTCCAGCTGCCTCCACCTTTCCCTCCACCACAGTTTTTCCCTTTAAAAGGCCTTCAGATACAGCTTCACAGGCTGCGGATGATCCAGCTGCCTCAGCTCTCTCCTTGACCGTTGAATTTTCCTGAAGATCAGTGAGAGTGCCAGACTTCTCACTGATGAAAATGCTAGCGTTGGTTAGGGTGTCGTCAGACTCCCCACCGTCGCTAGCCAAAAGTCTTCTTTCATCCAATTCCAGCGCCAGGAGGGATACGGTTGAAGAAGAAGACTCTCCCTCACTCAAATCCGACTCCCCCCTGACCGAAATTGCCTTTTGATTTTTTATTTTTTTCTTTTGTTTGTCCATTTTTGTTTATTTTTTTTAATTAGATTCCCACGAGTAGGGCCGGAAACAAAAGGTCAGCTCAGGCAGCGCCGCCATACCTGAGTAAGGCTGTATACAACAGACCCGCGCCAAGGCGTCTGAGGGAGCTCGTAGTCGACTGGTTTTACCCCCAGCCTTTCATCCTTCGGCACGGTTTACTATACGCTCACACCACCACTGGAATTAGGTATCTATAAAGCACTCTAACTAAGAGTTTTTGGGCAGTTCTTGGTTCATTGCTCTTCAACAGCCTGTCTGACATGGGTGACCCTTCTGGCGACTTAAGCCGCCGACAGCATAGCCCGTTGAGTCTTTGCAACCTAAACCTCCACACCAACGTCCCAAAGGGACGCAACGATAAGGTGCCCGCCCCGAGTGGAGGCGGCCCGGCCCAATGAATGTGAAAATATTTCGACAAAAAGGGTTTTTTCCAGACGCATTTCCCATCATTTCCGGCTCCTAGTACGGCGTTGAGTTTCCAATTCCAATTTGCCTGTAGAAATATTTAAATTTACATCGCTTTCGTGTTGTAATAAACGGGGTTCGGGAGGCGTATACAAAGGGTTTACGTTAGAGCTACACTTATACTCGTATGTCCTTGTGGTTATTGGAAACAACAATCAAAAGTAAAAAATCAATTTAGTTCGAAGCCTACCATTTAGGGTCCTACCCCGGGGAAGAACATTTGGTGAGGTATAAATCCTCGCAATCGAGTGCAAAGTCAACAAGTCCTATTCCTAGTCCTCGTCCAAGCAAAGAAAGCACATAGACTAATGTGCCTTAAAGACCTCCTTAAAGCCTGCTCTGCTTATCAGCCGGAATTGACACAAATACGTCAAGCCCCACCCTCACCCTCACCTTCTGTCCACTCGTTTAACCTAACTAGTCTCGTTTTTTAAGTGTTTGGATTGTCGGTTATTTTTCTGCCTTTGCAGAGTCATTCGTTAGGCAAGAAAATGGCCCACAGGACAGAGTGCCCAAGAAGGGACTAAAATTCAATTCCAGTACGATAAATATTTGGACAGGATATCATTCAATTGTTATAAATTGTTTTGGGCTTCTGTCTCCTTTTATTTATTTTTTTTATTTCTTGTATTATTATTCCTTCCATCCATTTGCATTCCATTTGTGTTTTGTTGTCCCGGTTCTATTCCTTGGATGGGGGAGGGATATTTTAAAACGTGGGCACAATTATTTTCCATCCATATACAGTCCTTGAGGGATGTGTTTGGCTTTTACTGTCGCCGTGTATCGATTATTCGAAAACTTTGTCGGCTAATTGCTTGTTGAACCCTTTTGTTTTTATGTGTAGTTATATCCTTAGGGAAACATGCCAATGGAAGTATGAACTTGGTCAACCCTTTGTTGAAATCATTTTTTCACCTGCTTGTTTAGTTTTAGTGTCGATTACTGTAACATACACCTGCGCGAGGGTAAATATGGAAATAGATTGTGCAATGATACGAAATAAAGGCGTTAAATAGAAGTTGAAATAAATATACACAGCTGGAAGGCTATTAAATGATTCACCCGACTCTAGCTTACTTAGGGCTAGGTACACCTGTTTCAATGTCCTGTTTGGTACAATAAATGATGAGTGCACTTCTCATTCCTCTATGTAAAATTGAATGCCTCGCAAATGTCCGCTTGCTTTTAAATGTTTTTAAAATCATTATCCCATCTGATGCCAATCGAACGTCAAACGTTCACCGGCCTTTTAAGGACATTCTTATAGGAACCTTCTACACAAGAGAATTCGAATATTTGTTGATTTTCGATTGGCACATAAAAAAGTACAGTAGATGCGCGGTATAGTATATTTAACTATCCAAAGTAGCGAACCACCAACATTTTTACACAGACTGCTCTAAATAATGAACTGGGAAAATCTCGATATAGTGAACTCCGATTTTTTTTTTTTTTTTTCGTAAAATTCAATGACAAATGTTCCAGTTCTGCAATCCAATTATTTTTCAAAAATGTAATTCTTTCATTATTGAAATATGTATGAAGTTATCTCTGTGTGGTTTTTTTTTTAAGATTGATGCAGTTTATTTATTTTTTAGTTATTTTAGTGTTTTCAATTAAAAATTTATATGTTTTTTATGTAGTTTTTTAAGTTCAAACCGATGAATTAATAAAAAAAAATGTTACATCAAGTAAATCTTTGGTAAACGTTCAAAAACTCCTGCTTGAAATAATGAACAGTTTCGATAAATAGTGAAAAAGCGTGGTTTTCATGAGTTCACTAAATCGAGCGTCTACTGTTATTTCAATTTTGATAGTATACATTTTTAGCTGGACATTTAATTTTTGATGCGGATACAGTAAAACAAGTTAAATTTAAAGTTTTTAACTGATGTGGGGACAGTAAGATGTTTTGGGCCCTGCATTTTTGACTCTCAGTCAGACAATTTTGAATATGGAATTTTTTGATTTTTAACCCGGACATGAACATTTTTTGTAGTTTAACTGGAACGCAGAATAAGCCAGTAAGAACTTCAGTAAAGTCGCCACATTAGCTTAATGATATTGAATCCACTTCGGTTCAGTTGGATTATGCATAGAGCGGGAGACTTACAGTACCAAAATTGCATCCCAGTGCCACTTAGAGAGACAGAAATATTAAAAGGATCTGCGCCAAAGGCAAGACGTATAGTTCAACCCATCGCACTCCAAAGATTCATACTCTAACGATACGTGGAAGCTGGAAGGATATCAATCGACTGCAATTTCCGCTTTTTCCGTAAGTTTAGTCATGCAAAAGGGACAAGCACAAGGGCTTAACCTACGTACCGGAGTTCGGGCTTTTAAATCCAAAAGTAGGTAGACGTAGAAGCCGCTGAAATTGTTCATAGGTTCGCACATATATATGGCTTGTCTAGGGCTACGTTTTAAAATTGTCCATTAAAATAAATAAGCGGTCCTCGGTGCAGACCTATATGCGTCCGAAGGGATAGCTTCTCATAACCTTTCGTTTGTTAAAGTTGTTCCCAACAGAAATTGTCAGTGTAAATGCCAAACAAGCGAGAATCGTTGTTACTCCTCGCTTCCCCCACTCAGTTAGTTGTTGTTCAGTCTAACCTGTCTAAGTGGGACCTGGCTAAGTGGAATACCTCGATTAGTGGGCCTAGTTCTGGCGCACCTTCATTTTCCTTAAAAACAACTCTATAAGTTAAACTTTTTCCATCTCTATAAGTGAAACTTATCTCTTCTCTTCTGTAGTTATAAAAGCGTTGTGACCTTATAACTCACGAACGGTCAAACCGAATTCGATCAAATTGTTTGGGTTTGTTTGCATGGTCGTGTAGTTGGTTTATCTAAAGCTTGAACGAAATTGGCCAATGCGTTTGTAAGTTATGTCAACAGTCAACATCTGATTTTATCCAAATAAAAAAAAATAAAAGAAACCAATGAACTTGATTCTATGTTAATATCCATGCGTAGCGAAGCACGCCGGGATCCACTAGTATTTTATAAATAAAGCTACAAATGTTAGCATTTGCTTGCCAAACACGTTTTAATTTAAAGGCCTCCTAAGGTGAAACAAATATTTGCTCTGCCTGGATAAGTGAGAAACTGTGTAATGGGAACACCTCTATAAGTGAGACTGAAATAAATGGCCCATTAGATTCCAATTAACCAGGTTCGTATTTCTATTTTATGACGGAAGATGTGCTCAGAACAGAGTTCGCTGTTAAGTCTCCTCCTCCAGAGCTCGTCAACGCAAACGGGACCAAAAATCACTAGAAGAATTTTGCGTTCGAATCGACCAAGGAGATCTTCATCCGTCTTTGGACGTTATCCATGCTTCTGCAGGAATGTCATCCCAGTTCTGCTCAGAACTTTTACCTTTCGTAGATAATTGGAAGTGTCAAATCCTCGAACTACCTTGTCAACATAATGTTCTTGCATCAACATTTCAAACACTTCCTTTTTCTGCAAACGTCGAGTAGGAGGTCGGCCAAAGCCTCTATGGAGTGATGAAGAACAATTTGTGCTAAAATGCATTTTTATCAACCTAAGGCTATGTCAAAGGTTTTAAAATTTATGTGGGATATTGCAACTCACGTGGAAGGCTGCCGGAAAACGGCATCTAAAAAAACTTCTAGCTCTCTCCATGCATACCTCTGCTTCAAAGAGTGTCGGATATTAGGTCATCATCATCATTGTTGTCAAGATATTCAAAGTACTTCCCCTCGGCCTTCCTAAGGATCATTCTATTCCATATACCATCACTGGCATCTCCTAGGCCAGTTATGACTTTATCGTTCGCTCAAGGGACTGTCCAATGTTTCATTTTAAAGCAAGCTTGCATCTTGTCGACTAACCAGAAGAGCACTTGATAAGAACCGCCCTGAGCTACATCTGACCAGATCTTTTTTAGATGAGTGCACTCAACTTTCATGGACGATTAAACATTTCAAGTCGCTGCAGGAGTATATTTGCGGTTTTGGCAAACAATTTCCACTCGCATCCAAATGCGACACATGTTTGTTCACATCGTACACATAGCCCACAACAAGACAATAACCGCTTATGCCATGGCCATCGGGCAATGAGGATCGAAATTAATTTATCTAAGCGGAATGCAACAAACCAAGGACTCACACATACACACACATGAGGGCAGCATAAATTCCAATCCAATGAACTGCAACTAGTTGTGCATGACACAATCAATTTCATAAGCAAAATTATTTGTCAACTCATGCAAATTGGGATGTCCCGAGGTAGGATAGAGTTTGCTCTCCCGACAAACCCCCATACAAACAGGAACACTCTGTTGCATCTAATTGTGGGGAGAAAAACGCCAAAACCCCCTATGCAAATTAAATAGATAGTTTGGCCCGGCAAGGACATGCCCCACATAATGCATCTGTGATTCTTCGCCGCACATGACCATAACTAAAGTGCTTTGCTATTTCTCGGAATAATTAAGAGTTTCGTTCTCCTTTTTTTTTTGGCTCTCCCTTCACGAGTGGTGTGCCTGTGCGCCATTGCAGAGACAATTAAGGAATCCTTAAAAGACCATTAGTTTCATGTGTTGCGTGGTTTTTATGTGGTCCAACCCTCTATGTATTATGGGGCTGTACGTATACGTTTATGGGGAAGGGAAAATTTGGAATCACCAGGTCTAGTCATTAGTATCACATGTGACCATTAACACCTCATTTGCTGACCATAACAACCAGGGATGCAAGATTGAAATTTTTATCCGGCTTTTGTTTTTATTTTCCCACCACTTTATTTATATGTGTGTGCTCGCGACACAATCCGAGGGTTGATCGTGAGTAATTTGTTTTGGCGAGCAAGCAAGGCATTTTCGAATGGAGGGTGATGGACGTCGTTTGCTGAAAAATTCGTTAATTAAGTGCGGCAACGATGTGCGTTTGTTGAGATAATTAAAGTGAAGTTCGGTACGTAGCTACTCGTGTGGGTGGACTCGTTTCGATTATTAGTTACGCAATACGGGGATTGAAGGCGATCGAAGGTGTGGGGCGGTAGAAAGTTCACCTCGTGAAATGCGCAAGGGGTTTCGTCATCATGAGGGAGTCTCTCAGCATAAAAGTTGGGTATGGTATACGGCATCGTTTCCCAAATTGAGTTCCGCGGAAAGGAGTTCCGTAGAAAAAAAATCGTGCTGTCGCATCGCAACGAAATTCATAATCAAACAAATTCACATATCTATTCATCAGTATTTTTTGAGCCTTAAAATTGTGTTTGTTTGTCACCGATTCACGCCTTTACACATTTACCGATTTTAACAAAACGTTCACACATCTTTGGTATTGGTCTAAGTATGGTTTTTGTGAAGTTTGGTTGAAATCGGGAAACGTATGTGTGTGTTACGAGTGCGCGCAAAATACATGAATTTCAGTAGTTTTTATTTTTTTTTCGGTACCGCTGTTGTCGATTCCCTAAACCACTCAACCGATTTCAATGAAATTTTGTGGCTGTGTATGGTTGGTAATAGTTTGAAAGATAGGACTACTTTGGACTCGATAGGTGGCGCTGTTGTCGATTCCCTAAACCTAACCACTCAATCGATTTCAATGAAATTTTGTGGCTGTGTATGGTTGGTTCCAGTTTTAAGAATAGACTGGTTTTGGACCCTATAGGTGGAACTTTGTAAAAAATAAGCGGGATAGGAAAACGGGTTCTAGTAACTCCCACTAAAAAAAAAACACAAAACTCTATATCTGAAGTTGTATAATGGAACTTATTATTGGACATTTGCAACTTTCTTTGTAGTGAAAGTAATAGTTTAAGGGAACGGGATTGGGGATAGAACTTTGTATGTAGACCCGCACTTTAAAAAAACAGTTTGGATATAAAAATAAAGCGTCACTTCCAATAGAACAAAAATGATTTAAAATGTTTAATAGGGTAGCCTCTGGTTGGCACCAAGTTCGCTGCCCTCAGAGTCGTATCGGCATCATGCACATTATCAATTTGTACTTATTTCGGGAATTCCACCAGGTACAAATCGGGCTCGAGCCGTGAACTTATTAGCTCATACAAAAAGAGTAGATGCGCACAGTGGATGAACTCGCGACTGAATCATCGGCTGGAGTGGCCAAAAGTCAGGATGACAAATACCTACCTTACCTCTGCTCCGACGTATTTGGAGCCGAGGCAGTGAGACTTTTTTTTTCAGCACTAGTGACGGTTGGTTCCTATACGTGACAGGTATGTCAAATGCTCCATCTATACAACTGCCGTACGAGCTTCACCCACATTCGAATCAGTCAATTCACTTGTGATTGCACAAAAGGATGCGAGATAAACTCCTAATTATCCCTATAAGCCACCTGGCATATAACTCAAAAGGATATCCTCCTACAATCAATCACTACAACTGCAATTGCAAACATTTCAATACTCATTAGGTCCTTGTTAATGGATGCCATTCCGGACAGATAAACGATCATTAATGGAAAAGTCAAATTGAAACATTCCCTACCGATTTTCTGTGGCAATCGTTTCCCCTTTACTCTCCGAAGACAAGGCACACTGGGAGACATCCAGAGAGACACCAAAACCAATCCACCTACATCTACAAAGGAGCATTCAATTTCAATTGAATATACGTCATCCCGATTTCAGTCCATGTCCTTCTTTCTGCCGAACGGATATATGGTGAATTGCAGATGTCATTTGTTTGCGTTTTCTCTCTCTTTAAAAGGAGTGACTGATTGGTCTTTTTTTTCCACCTACCTATGGAAGTCGTTTATGATTTTTTTTTGTATCCTTTTCCGCGTTTGATTGCAATTTTCAATTCTTTTCTGATTTCCTCTTTCAATTGAGAGGGTTTCTTGTTTGTTTTTTTTTTTTTCAGCTCCTTGCATTTTGCATTTTTCTACCATCGACATCCGATCGGACATTGTGTCAGAGGACGAAGAGTATATTTCAATTTGGATGGCCTCTCACACACAAACGCAAGCCGATCGGAAACAATTAATCATCGGGAATGCAGAAGAATAAATTCATACACCTAGCCCCGGAGGTGGAATGGGGAAACTTCGTCGGTGCATTGAATGACCGGGCTAAAGGACACCACACAAGAAAAGAGCAAGGATATCGAATCGAGCAATAATAATTGCTGTAAGGAACCTGTGAAATGTGATAAATGCGGTGAACAATTACGAGTATCCCGCTGACAATGGCCAACAAGGTAAAGTGAGATTTTATTGCCATCGTCTTCCGGTTACAGGGTCTGGTCTCTGGTGGTGTAGGATATACGCTTCGCTTACGGAGTGGCTTCCTTTTTGCCGCGTCTTATGCATCTTCGCAAAGGTGTATTATGTGTCTGCTCTCGGTGCGGGGAGTCCCTTTCGGACAGATGTGCGGTTTGATTTGCTTATGGTTGCTCCTCGTCCTTTATATCCGGGTGGTTATTGTTATCCAATTTTGCGACAATTCCTTGTTGCTTCTGGGCGTAATGGTGAACAGTTTTTTTTTTTTTTTTTTCGTTTTATATTCTCTTTCTATAAGCGTTTGCGTTTGCGGAAGGACATACAAACAACCGAGTCAGTTGCATAATGCCGTCGTCTTTCTGTGAGGGAAAAACATCTGCAATTGAATTGTTGTTTGCGCTTTTTCTTTCTTTGCTTTTCGTTTCTCTCTCCGATTCGTACAGTCTTTGTGCTGTTTGTTTGGGTTTTTAGTGAACGGTAATAAGGATTTAAAATAACATTATCCTGATTTTTGTATGGGATGTTCGTTTTTCTTTTTCCGACAAATAAACGGAAGGGAAATTGTTTGTTAATGAAAGTAAGCCCATTCTACAGAGATAATGAAAGGAGCTACAAGATCGTCAAATAAACAGGATTACAAGCTATTTAAAGGAGGATAACAAGGACGTACCTAAAGTGAGTAGGATTCGTTGTAAATGGGCAATGAATCGATGCAATTTGTCATCATTCGTTACGACAAAAAAGGTGTAAAAGGAAACAAACAGTTGGAAGGAAGTTAAGGTTTTTTTTTTTCTTGTCAAATTCATCGACAAAAGATCGGAATGAGACCTGGGGCCAGATTCTGTAAGGCGAAACGATCAAACGTTTTCGTGCGCAGGAATATTTTGCCCTATGTTACACAAGCAAATTTCTTCGTGCAAGCGAAAGCGTTTTTCGTTTCGTTTTTTACAGAATTCCACCCCTGGACTTATCAGAGGAGGCGTACCGCCTTTTTAAAGTAAGATAGTAGATGTACTTTTGAGACTCTTTTCACACTTTTTGGAGCTCTGGGTAAATTTTAAGACTCATTCTTTTCAAATTGTCGAATCTGCGATTTCGGCGGGCTTGCGTCCGACAAAGTTTAGGGTTTTTTCTTATGAGTCTTATCGGCTACGTTCCTAGTGTCTTCAAATCAAATCTTGAGTGCTGGTTCTACCATACAGAAGGACTCAATTCTAATCTAACTTCAGTTTTGGCAGGGTGTATAGGTACCTATCTATGCATTGAGGTCAGTATTGGTCAGAGATTGAAAACAAATATATTTCGACAAATTTTGTCTATCGTATCCACAGGAGACCTAAACTTATAGATACTATGGGGAGAGAGAAAGAGTTGGAATAAAGTGTTCAAAACAGACCCATGCCCTAAGCATCGTCATTTACGGACAAGCTGTGTAGACTTTCACGCCATTTGCAGTCTGAAAAAGGTATCTTTAAGAAAAAGTCTTTAATCTAGGTAGGCTTTGAAGAAGTTTTGTCCGACCTTTTGTCAATAATACGCTGACAACGCTGTTACTATTAAAATATTGATGCAGATTGAACGTGAGTACTTTCAATGGTTCATATTTTTGGACAGTTGTTTAAGTCGACTTATGCATCTCAATTTAAGTAGGCGTTTATATTGTATGCTTCTATGTCAAGTTTCTGGGTCATCAAAAGAATTTTTCGGCTTCCGATAAAATTTTTGTTTTTACGATAAAACGTAGCATATTTCCTTTCTTGGACCCATGCGAATTTAAACCAAAAATCATAAAAATCGAACGATCCGTTCCCGAGTTATGAGTGCACACTGCACATACGGACGTCAGTCTCCCGTCAGTCACCCGGCTTTCCCCGTACCTTTCGTATTAAATCCTGCTCACATTTCGCAAAGTACATTATTTGGACAATGTCTATTAATAATTTTAATTATACAACTTTAGAAATATCGTTTGACTTTATTTTTAAACGCCACAACCCGTAACATACAGCACACGCCCATAGGCGCCTACGTTTTTCTTATGACCAATTTCGTTCAAACTTTAGATAAACCAACTACACGACCATGCAAACAAACCCTAAAAATTTTATCGAATTCGGTTTGACCGTTCGTGAGTTATAAAGTCACAACGCTTTCACAACTCTCTTTTATATATAGAGAGAAGAGAAGATTGTAATTTACTTTACTGGCTCTATTTAAGTATTTTTTAATGACCTAAGAAAATACCTGAGGGAGTCAACACTCACCACTTCTACAAATAAATAAAGCTATCAATCAGTCTTCTGCCTCATCTCATAGCTGAGCTTGTCACATACCTACGTGACATTGTGTCGTTTTCTCTATGACGGCAGAACGATGAATACAAAAAGCGAAGTGAATGGGAATATAATGAATGACGACGATCTCTTTTTAATGCCTATTGGACCCACCTGGGTGTGTTGTGGATTGAGTCAGTGTTCTCACTTCATATTTCAAAAACTGAGGTATCTTAGACTTTGCTTAAATATTATAAATATTTATTTAGCCTGAAGGTAACTTTTATGATTCAATTATATACCTATAACTTGCCTTAATATTGCATCAATCAAACTAGCTTACTGCCAGGACCAGGTTCACCTGGCACTTTAGCGCCACCTAAGACGAAAACGAAGAAGGCCAGTTCGCATTTTTTCCCTAACTCAGCCAAACCCATTACAACCACTCAATAACAATTATCGAACCGTTCCAATCTTGCTCATCCTTTTCGATAGCTGAAAAAAAGGAAACTTCCTAAGTTTATACCTACTTCCAAAAGTTCGGTAAATTTTCAAATTGAAAAAAAAAAATTCCACTTAACCTCTCACAATCAGACCATCGTTGGTCACCGCTCTACTACACCGCACCGCACAAAGCAAGTATGCATAACTGCTGCAGCTTCTACTGGATACCTACTCATTTTGCGGAAATTCTTCATAATTTGCCTTCAAAGACAACCGGCTAACCCTTCAGTTATCGTGAATAACGATGATTTAAAAATTTTCAAACTTCGATTAATTTAAAGTTTTGCTTTTGATACGAGTATCATCATAACCTCTGCCAGGGAATGGTGACGATGGTTTATAGAAACTATGCGTCCGAGACGCGAGGACGAACAAAAAAAATTTGAAAAATAATGAAAACTTTTAGCCAGTGGCGTTGAAAGTTCAAACTACACCCATAAATCCTTTCTTTCGTGTTGAATTGAAGAGTCATAACATAATTGCATGGTAAGTGATGGTTTCTTCTACCTTTTACATTTTTTTTTTGTTCAGCGTGTTGCTAGTTTATCTGCATCGGAAGATAAACTTTTCGGAAGTTTTGGATTTCGTGCAAAATGCGTTATTGAAGTGGAACCTCTGCTGACTGCTGATTGTTCTGGAACTTGAGGTATTTGATGCGGAATTTTTGTATACGAGACTGTAATAGGGGAGGTGATTGACAAACAGAATTAAGGGACGAAAGCAATAAATAGGTACTTGTTGCAGGAGTCCTTAGTTGCTGATGGGATGTTTTTGCACAGGACGTTGTTTAAAAAAAAAGCTGGGGTTAGGGTACCTAAGTTTTGGGGGCAACCTTGATTGGTTCATATTTTGTGTAAACTACTTGCGAGGAATTTGTTCGCAACGACTGATCATGTCTGCGCAGTGGCTTAGTGGTCAGTGTGTTGGACTACTAAACGAGGGTCCCAGGTTCGAATCCCGCAAAAACCCAAAATTCCAACTTAGGGTTTTATTTCCACTGCGCCACCTCTCGGGAACGTCTGACAAACATCCGAGAGTAAAACTGTCTTGAAAGATCTTCTCAACTAGCCATTTGGAATCGGCCTTAAAATGTGTATCCCTTCCATTCAATCAAGGTAGGTATGCTGAAAGGTCGCTGAATGTATAGCAAAGTCTTCAACGATAAATTAGACCTCGGTATGGAATGGTGTCCCGGTATCAGAAGGAGTAACCACAGAAAAAGAAGGCAAAGAGTGCTCTCTGGAAAGCTTCTTCGTTCAGTTTATACTTGGGTGTTCTAGCACCAGACTTACCTTGTGCTAGCTACTTCGGAAACTACGTTATAAATGTTCTTTTGTATATCGGTAACATTGCCATTCTCGCACAATTGCCCTGTAACTTATGACGAACAAGTTCTAATGGAGTATTACAACCTTTAGGCAAACACCACTTAGTCTTTAGTCAAAAATTTGGCAATTCATGTCGATACACCAGAGAGGTCGTCTGCATTAGAGCAGCTAAGAAGAGGTATAAAATGTTGCTACTTACAAACAGATTGCTCTTAGTCAGTATTAGATTTGGCCTCGAACTTACAGCTATCAATCTTCTTCAAGTAGCACAAAAATGGAGGCGACTTTTGCAAGCTGAACAAGGACGTTCCTCATCCGCATCCCCAAGAAACTTCTCCTTTATCCAACAACTGAGAAATAATGTAGAGTCTACGGAACCGCTTAAATAGAAGTTTTAAGTGAGCTTCCATCTCAAACATCTTTTAAGCAGCCTTCCAGATATATCAGCAGAGATTTCAGAGGTTAATTGAGCTGTAGTTGTTATACTGGCTGCGCCAATGTTATTTCTCAAGGCCGGGAGGTAGTACCTACCCTTTTTCGACAGGAAGGGCTATATATATTTTTTTTTAATAACAGAGCTCCCAAAGCTTTTCAGAGCCGCAATCATCGACTTGACTGAAGTAACCGTACGGAAATCAATTGTCAGAATAGGCTTTAAATCGTTTCCCCCTTCTGCTTATTTTGAAAAAGCAAGTGTGGAAACGAAGTTCCCTAGCTTTGCTAGCTACTCTGAACCAAAATCTTCAAAGGGATGTAGAAAAATGTATTGAGAGTGGTCTCTGCCTACCACCTTTACGGACTTTAAGGGCACAATTGTGGCCAAGGGCTAAGCTATAGCAACCCATTCTCGACGTCACGAAGAATGAAAGCTATACACAAACTCTGATCGAAAATTAAGGCTACGAAGGCCGACCCTACGTTCTTGCACTGGCCACATATAGGAAAGTCAACTTCGGGCAGATGTCACAGCTGGCCACAGAAGGGGCTTTTCATAACCTCATACCTCAACACATCTCATATCTCAGGTCCGTTCGCTGATACTTCTTATAGCGATCTAAGTTCTACTTAAATACCTTATGGGCTACTTTTTCTATGGCATAAACTGTCACATAAGGTTTTAAGTGGAACTTAAATCGCTATTATTAGTATAAGCAAACGGGCCTCAGTGAACTGGTTAATTTACTCCCCACTAGCTGGCCTTATCAGCTCAAGACTTGGTGGACATCTGTCAGAAGTTCTTCGAGTAGAAAAACTCTTTGTCCACTAGAAAACCCTGTTCCCAACCATTTTCACTTTGAAGATTAAGGTCACTTCAAACCTCATCCTGAAGTGTCCACTAAAGAAGGAGACTGCAACCATACGCCTCTCATACTGCACCCACCATTGCGAAAGCAGGTATAAATTTACTACAAGTAAACGCCCGCTACATACCAGATTATAATCCCGATTTGTATATTTCAGATTCACATTCGTATTCGGAATCTCCTGCAAGCAACGAGCTTAAATCGCAATAAAAACAGTTAACAACACCCGAATTTGTCCGGCCTTTAGCCCCGCACTGTGCGCTGCATTTGTACGGGATATCTGCTGCTCAGTCCCTCGATGCAATATTCGGGGACAGGGTCTTGTCTGAATATGTATGACATTGTCCCCGGATTATGGGCACAAATGCAAAAAAGGATTCAAAATATATATTCGTGTTTTCACTCGAAAACGAACGCCGCTGCACGCTGCATGCGACATTCTACATTCAACAGCAAAACTAAAATATAAATGTGTAGCTACATCCTACACATCCAGCTGAGATTTGTCCTTGTTTATTTTAATGGCCGGCTCTTGGGTGGGGTTTGGATTTCCATCTCATATACCGCTCCAGTCGAAAACGCAATCGAGCCTTTTGCGCCGCTGTGCATATACATTCGAGCTGGATGACTGGCTGTATATGTTTGCAAGCGACATAGTCCCGCAACGCTACTCATATCCTTGTTGTAATAGTTCGGGGAGAGTTTGCTGTTTTTTTTTTTTCCCCTGGTAAGCTATTTGTATAAATGTATGCTTTTTTGGACACAACAAATGAACGGGTATTGTGCTCTGTATATAAAGCTTTTGATCCTGCAAACGTTTTATTGTTTTATGTTTGGAGAATAGTTTTTGGAGCTCGTTTTTCTATGAGGATTTTTTTGTACAGTTTGAACGGATATTCCGCTGCTTGGTTCACATTTGCAATTTGTCTCTGCGGTATCGGTGCAATGAGTGTATACAATGCAAGTGGGGTTTGATTTGCAAAAATAGAAAAAAAATAAAATAAAAATAAACTGACAAGTGTGTCCTGCAGGCAATGTAGACCGATGTACCTATGCTTGTGCTTGGGGATGTGTGCCAAATCAGGCCAGTGGGATGCGAATTAATCGGCTGTTTTGAAAATGACAGTATCGTAGCAAAACTAGGGACAGTTGTTGATTTTCGAAGAATCGGTGGGGGTATTTTTTAGGGGTGATTTGAGTATTATTTTGCACAGGGGGGTGGGGCACGTTTTCAGTGTGATGTATGAGACATTTTAAAGGGACATTTTAGGCCTCTTTTATTATGCTCACATGATCTATATAAATCATTGATTTCTGTTCAGTGTGACCATAGAATTTTTCACTTCCCTGTCGACTTTTAGGACACAAAAGAAAATTATAAATCCCAAACGACTGAACTAATCAATCTTCTATATATATAAAAATAGCTTGCTAAATGTGTGTGTGACAGCCTACCGACTGCCACACACATCCGATTTTGATTAAGTTTTTTTTGTTGGTTAATAGACCATGCAGAGAAGGTTTATATATTAGTATGATACAATTTTGAAAGAAAGCGCAACCGCCATTCCAATAAATTCATTTCTGTACATTTTGGATAAAAAAAAAAAACTGAATAGAAATCGAGTAGTGACACTTCAAATAAAAAAAAATATTTTAAATTTTAAAAGCAAATTGTTGTTGTCCATTATTTTAATTATGAGCTCAAAATTTTCTACAATCATAGTCTGTATTCCCGACTACTTTGTACCTTAAAATTTGTGTCTCGCCAAATTTGTCAATGAATGCACTTTCTGACTGATAAATTTTCCCCGACAGCAGCAAAATTTACTTAAAATTTTTGCATTTTTATAAAACTCCCATGGTAAGAAAAAGTTATACCCAGCACAATCTCGTGCAGACTTTAAAACTTTTGTTGCACAACAACTGGGCCGCCCCAACTGACATCCAAGATAATACTCGTAGGTACCTCTGTATCGTCCCAGGTAGCTCTAACCTATCAGAGTAACAACTTTCACGACGCTGTTTCGAATAAATCAATGTCTGGGAAAATTTTAAAATCCAAGTCTACCCATAAGGATATGGATATCTGTATACAAAACAGTGCAACTTTTAATGGAGTTCTTGTGTTAACACCTCCTTATCTGCTAGGATCACAGCGACGAATAAAAAGAAAAGTTTCATCCCAAAGGAAGAGGTGCGTCCCACCACCACCATCAGACCACCAGGAAAGAAGAAACAAAACAAATTTGCAAACAAAGAACAAGAAGCTGTGGAACAGTTTCTCCTCCACCCAGGACCACACCGCCTGTTGGGCAAACACTATCGAACTGCTCTATGTCCAGCGATTGAGATGAACAGAAAAACCTTTGCCGGGTAATTATCGTGTGCCATTTGGGTGGGCCACTCACAGTCCCCAGTCCCTCACCCTCGGCCCTTATTCCGAAAAGCACATCCACGAACGCTCGTTCCGTTTGGTGCGTTTCAACTACGGTAGGTATAGAGTGAGGCGGCCAGATGGATGACCATGGGAATGGGAGGCTAAAAAGGAGCACAAAAAACTTGCCAAGTCGTTCCGGTAACCTGTCTTGCTTGGAAAAATAATTACAGCTCTCTATCTAATGGAAGTTACCTACTATTATGTGTGTGTACGTGAAGGCCTATATTATGCGGAGAGCCTGCAAAGATACATGGTGCTAAATGATGTAGTACGACGCTGGAAACACGAGCGAGAATGTTTCTGTGATCTGTCTTCGCATAAATCTTCTGTTCCTTTCCAGTTGTGGCCTATAGCGAAAAGGAATAGACGGGCGGGCGGACATGTCGCTGTTTGTTCGCCTCATCCCATTTTTTGTTCTGGTTAAGTGATTTCTTGAATCGACCAGGGGAGGGTTGGCTTTTGCTGGGGGGGCGAGATTCGGGTGAACCGACAAACCGATGGCCCCACGATGGTGATGGAACGCGTCCCTTTTGGCATTTAAAGAAGCTGATCGATTGGGTTACAGTGTGTGTAGCTTTTGGAAACGGGTGTAGTGCGTATGCACGCATATGAGGGCGCGGAGGCGAGGGGGATGGAAAGTGGGAATAGTATTAATTAGTGCAAGAGCAACGACATGTTGTGTTACATACAGTGTAACATGATTGGGAAGTGATTGGTGCTACCCTGATGGACGCAAATGCTTTTCAATTATTTATCGCCTTTGGAATGAGAAGTAGGGTCTGAGTTTGGGCATGTGTTTTCATGCGGTACAAGGGTGTAATGTCATTGTGATTCATGATGCATGGAAACTGCAGCTTGCTGTCTCCAAGTGTGGCAAAGATGGCCACTGGACATCCACACACCCGAGGAGAGTAACAGGGATTGACCATGTGTCTTCTACAAAAAGGGAAAGCGCTGGGCGTGTTGCTTTAGAGCTTAGACTAGGTATAGCATGGGCTCGTGGAGCTTCCTCCGATTAATCTAAGTCATTGTGGGGTGCAGCACAAGAATTTTCCATCCAAAATGACGAGAGACGTCATCCTACGTACAGACCTTGGGCGGAAGTCTATTGTTTTTTTTTTTTACCAAAATCAAAAGTTGCTTTCGATACCTCAAGTGGATGCAGCCACCCTAAAACAAGGGCCCTCGATTTAGAGATGACCTTGCACTGGATATTTGCCGGAAACCTGCTTTAGCTCTAGGAGAAGTCTTCACTGCTTGAGCTACTAAATGGGGAAGCAGATCGCAGGGATGCAATAGCACCGACTCTTCTCTAAAGTCCTGCAGAAGTTCACGCAATTCAAGTCATCAGCGGTCCAAAATATTCTTTAAAAAACAGGCACAGTCATATGTAGATAGAAATCTTGAGAACAGCCCTCTTTAGTAGGAAACTTGCAACCTTGAGTTCGTGCAGATCCCCCCGAAGTTTTAGATTTCATGGTCCAAAAAGAAAAACAACGAGTTCATCGTTCAAACGTGGAAAGGCACTGCCCTTGACAAAGAGGCCACCCCAATAAGGTTTTTGCCTCCTATATTGAACAATCACTCAAGAGGAGTCTGATGATGAATAAGTGGTGAAGTTCGGAATAGCTATCATTCCTGCCAAAGTGACTGTATCTACGAGCTGTTGTTAAAAGTTATTCTCTCAAAACCAATAATTCATATATTGAATTTGACTCGAAGGAGTTTTTGGGGACAGCCCTCTGGCGCCTGACTAAGAATGAAACTCTGTTTCGTGGTAGGCGAGAGTGGTTTACTGATTTTTCTATTTTAATTGATCGAAGACAGCGTGCAAGGCATGCAAAGACCCAGATCAAGCCGCATTTTAACTCTAGGGAAAACCTTCCACAAATCATTCTCATACCCAATGCGTGCCAAAAAAAAAAAAACCCTTCCCCTCTACCTCCTCTTTCCTCTATAAAAGAAACATTTAAGCTGTAAGAAAAAAAAACTGCATTCATCCTTAATTGCTGCCGTAATCTCTCAATTGATTCCTTCTTTCCCACCCCGAATTTCACTCTTCCGGAAGCGGAAATGTATTTTCTAATCCATTAGTCATGCCAGACACTATAGCCAACCGACAGCGGTAGTAAAATCATTGTCAGGATCCCTTTCGTATTGAGCATCCGCAATTCCGCATATCCAACGACACAATGAATCGTAATCGTAATATCCGCGTCAAAAAACTCTCAGTTACACACTCCTTTCCCATAGATAAAAACGGAAGCGTGTTACTTGCTTCTTTTTTTTTTGTGTGTGTGTTTTTGTTTGTGTCATTTAATCGTCCGCCTTGTCATGTAGCGTTGTCCTGAGCATAGCAAATTCGGAAAAGGTTCGCCTGAGTACATCTATCCCAAACAGAAGAGCATCACAATAATATCCACAACAACAACAAGATGAAGAAGAAGAAGAAAAATTCATATTAGATCGGTAATTTGTTTTGGCATGATATCAGGTCGTTTGACATTTATCCCGAGGGGGGTGACACCGAGTCGCAGTGCCAAAAGCGTCTATTTATGCCCTATAAAGTCATTGGCTGTGTGTGTTACATTTCGTCTACGGCAGCAATTCCTGGCGATGAATATACTCTGCTCCTGTAACCGGGATATATACCATATACGACTACGACAGACGAGATCGTCATCGTCTTATTCGTAGCCTGAGCCTAGTGCGAGCTAATCGGTGCAATCGTGCGTATGGTTGCTCTCGAGCTTATCGGGGAGTTTCTTGTGAATTTGTGTGGGTATGCGACGTAATGTTGACTTGGGCGTGAGATGTGAGTAGATATGGGGGAACAGTATTTTCATATTTTCATATTTTCGTATTTTCGGCGAAAAATACGAGATGGTTATTGTATCTGGGATTTTGTTCGATTTTTTTCTTCTCCAAGTCCCCATCAAGTTGAGTCGTTACAGTGAAATGGGGGAGACGACACAGTCGACGTGTTTGTATGCGAATGAGGTGCGATAAGAGGAAATCGCATGTGAGGTGGTTTGACAGTGACATTGGCAGGGGGGGATTTTACTTCAATTATCTATTATGGAGATGGAGGTTAATTTTTTGAAAGGTTTAAGGTATCTCTATATAGGTATTAGCGGGCGGTAAATCAAATTATGCGTATCATGGGAGTTTTTTTTTTTTGTATGTACTTCTGGTGGTATTTCTGTTGTTATAGGGACTGGCGAAATTGTGGATTAACCTCAGATTGGTAAATTAATTTTTTAAAGCGCATTTAATGATGAAAAATGAAAGAAATAGACGGCCGGGTGTGGGGATGTCGGTTGAATTTTTTTAAGGATATTTTTCAGGCTTGCCAACTTGAAATATAACTTCGGATAAATATACCGAAAGAGTGGGACGGAGAAATCAACATTGGGACAAAGATTTAATTTTCCAACTGAAATAACATATTTTAAAAGTTTTATAAATTGCTCACCCAACTCGTATTTTAGTACACCTCAAAACGTACTACCTTAAAATAACCTAAAAAAATATGTTTTCCATAACCAAGGTTATTTGTGTAGATTACCCTATTTTTTAGTTATTATTTGTTGAATTAAATTAATTTTCGGACTGAGAAATCGTGGGGAAGGACAAAGGGCAAAGAAACATTGGCAAAGACAAATACTTCGTCCCAAATGTACCGTGTTGGCAGCCGTGATATTTTTTGATGGCAACTGATTGACGATATTTACAGAGCATTTTATTAGATAAAAAAAATGTTGACACGCTCTTAAAATAAGCAGGGCATGGAAGATCTTTATAATTACAAGCTTCATTTATTGACGCACAGATGGCGTTTTTAGTCGAGCACACTATCCAGTCCCGCAAATGCCATAGATGCGGGGGACAAGTCTGTTGAAAATATTTCCAATCGGCTTTAGTTCCCTTGTGTTCCTTTCTGTTTTTATGCTTTTTTGTTTAAAGAGTGCTATTACTTCCACGTCTTGACTTTCAGGTCAGGATGAAAGTCAAGACGTGGAATAATTTTTGTAAAAAAAAAAGTTCATATGAAGCAAATTATACTCATCAAAGAATGCATGGCTTCGACAATTATTCGGCCCTTACGGAGTATCCGTCGGAATGGAAAATTCTCCGATTTTATACGATTCGGATAATTTTTGCTGCGACGTATTTTTCGGAACAACTATTCGGATTCACAAAAACTGAAATTCGACATAATTTTCCAACAGAAATTGTCAGGGTAACCCCCAAACAAGCGAGTTGTTACTCCTCGCTTTCCCACTCAGTATTCGGAGAATTGTTCCGACATTTTGTAAAGAACATCGGCAAATTCCGTTGAAATGCGATGAAGTGTATTTTTTTGTTTAAGTTTTGACAGCTAGGTTCCGATATCCGCCGACAGAAATTGGTTGCGGTGTGCTATCGCAATTGTTTGTTTCTCGTGCAATTTGAGCCTCCGATGGAGTATGCATTGCGGATAATTTTTCGTTCCGACGGATACCTCGATAGGGCCAATTAGGTGCGTTCTTAATTTGTAAAATAGGCGTTTCCAAAGATAGGCGTTGTCCCGTTTAAGCCTACGAAGAAGCGTGCTTCTTGGGAATGCATGTGAGCGGGAGTCTGAGCAAAAGAAAACGGCGGCAATAGCAAGCTGACGATAAGCTGGCTCAAAGACGTCTTCCCAAAAGGCAGTTCAATCAGAACCAGCAGGAAATAAATGACAGACTGAGTGTAGATATGAGGGAAGACTTATCTGGCCCAGAAGATTGGAACACCAGAATTTTGATATCCACAAAGAGAACGATTTTTTTTTTATTTTTAATTCATTTTTAAGGTTCCGTACCAAGAAGAAAAAACGGAACCTTATTAGTGTCACTTTTGTCCGACTATCGGAACCCACTAGACCAATTTTTTACTCAAATCTATCTCAGAAACTAATTGACGTAGAAGGTGGGAATTTGCACACAACATTCGGTGTAACCTCTTGTTAAACTGCAAATACCAATGGTAGCAAACTGGTCATAAAGTAATTAGTATTTTTTTGAAAAAAATATTTTCATTCGCACAAAAAGCTGTTTATTTCTTGATTTACAAAAAAATGTAATTAAACTTTTTTGTAGATCATGCTTGTAGCTATATTTGTGGCGAAGAATGTTTTGCCGAAAAGTTAATATTTTAAAAGATATTTACAAAAATCCGTCAATCACTCACTCATTTTAACCATTTTTCATTCGTTAGTGATGTGTTCTCTTAATCGATTCCAATTGGATTTTCCAAAAATCTGATATTAAAGTGGCGCAGGGGCTAGCGTGCTGGACAACTAAGAAAGGGTTTAATGTTTGATGAAAAATAAAAATTACGTCTTAAGGCTGTTTCAGTGAGTTATTCGAAAAGAACTTCTGACAAAAATTCGACAGTTTGAATGTGTCGTGAAAAGGCTTCCAATCAACCGATCGGACTCGGTTTAAAATTGCAGGTCCCTTTCAATCGTCTTAAAAAAATCAAAAATTTAAACAAATGAATTGTTTCAAGACCTAGACCTGTTGCGCTAACTATTCATTTAATTCTTTTAAGGCTCCTTCTTGGGACTTTTGTTAGACGGTTATATAGATTACTAGCGACCCGCCCCGGCTTCGCACGTAGGGTTCAGCCTGCGTTTGCAATGTGAGCGGAAAAAATGTATTTATTTACGACATCACATTAGAAGCCTCAAAAATAACAGTATTTCTCTTAATGGATGTTATTATACATATAAACCTTCCTCTTCAATCACTCTATTTTCTTAAAGAAACCGCATCAAAATCCGTTGCGTAGTTTTAAAGATTTAAGCATACCTACATAGGGACAGAGAAAGCGACTTTGTTTTACACTACTCGTATGTAGTGATGAGACGGGAGAGCCTTCATGTGGCTCTGGCCTCTATCAAAGGAGTCTTTTGTGCATATATAAGACGGTTTCGAAATTTTGGCAGTCTTTTTAGATGGGGATCTTTAGAGGTCAGCACTTCTTGATCTTAACTTTCTATTAATAACTGCAAAGGCTCTATATGCCGGGCCCAACTGTCAAAGGTGTGTGATCAATCGACGACGTTAGGTCCCCAGTTGTTGGCCAATTTGCCCCTCTTGAAGAAAAATTACACCCTAAATACAGATATGTTAAGGATACAGCATCATAAAGGATGCTCTCGAACTCAAATTCGTCCAAGACCCCAACACAGATACTACCCCTTGTATGAGACCAACTGTCCGCAAAATGACAAGGAAAGGGAAGAAGCTCCAGAAAGTTTGGGCCTTGCAAATTTTTGTACTACTAAGACTAAGACTATACGGTAGAATGGATACGTTAGCGTGTTGTTGGTATTCACCACTAGTTTCCTTTCGAAACAATGTCAGAGGTGTCTCCAGTCTCCACCAATAAATTGCAAAAGGAATTTTCCGACTTAGATCCATCCCTTTCTAAGGGGACACATTTCATTACGTAGTACCCATCGCACGTGCGTGAATTATTATGACAGAGAGATCCCCTCCCGAAAGGTGCTTCGAACCCGAACCTCAATTTCGACCTCATTGCTTGACATAGTTTGACCCTCTTTGTTACCGCTCTCACACTGAATGCAACAACACCACCACATCAACCCCACCTACATCATTAACAATTTGACCAAAAGCAATTAAGCACCAAAGTCGGGGTCTGCCCTAATGGGAATATTTGACATGCGGCACCAATAACGACCAAGGAATTTCGTCCATATATACCCGAATTCCCCAAGTCCGCAATTAAATTCAAATTTCCGCAGATGATTGCGGAACATCTTCAATTACAATAGTTTTACCTCAATAAATTGTTTTGCGAAAACGCCAGCAAAACATGCTATGGCTATGGCTGTGGCTATGGCTATCCATGGCATAGTTTTCAATTAAATAATTCAGCACTGTTCCTGAAGCTCCGGCTTCTCAGATAAAACACAGGAGAGTGCTTAAATCAATTCCATTACTTCCACGTCTTGGTATGTTCGTATACGGTAAGTGAAGTCTGAAGTGATGTAAAATTTACCCAAATCGGATGGAAATCGTGTTGTCGTAGTGTAGTAATCGCCCACACGTCGGTTGGTTGTCTCGTAAAGCTATTTGACACAGTTCCCAAGTTGGGGCATTCCTTATTGCAACCTGAAGAATTTCATAAATTTTAAATTCCAATTGGACAGGAACAGGACGGTTCGGAATGTTATTTAGTACTGTACTACCAGTGTGTGCATTGTACAGTGTAATTTTGATGCGGAGATGTACCTAGATTGGGTGATTTTTAAAGGATTTACAACAGTGGTGTGCAGAAGTATGTTTCGACTGATTTTTTTTTTTTTTTTTTTATGGGTATAAGTTAATTTTGTTGGTAAAAAAAAACACCAGTACTCGTTGTGTAATAAAAGAGCAACTCGAATTCCTCTTAACGATTTATAATTCCTTCCTAACCTGTTAAAATTTTACACCCTCTCAGTGGGAGACTGCACTTTAATCCTTGCGAAAGCTATCCATTAGAAGAATGGTTTCCCAGCAAAAATAATTCCAATTTTGGTTACATTCAATAGGACAGAAGGTTCATAAATGCCAGTGAGTTTCGCATAAGGGGGCGTGGCAGCTCTCATATAACAAAAACCAGTCAACCCATATTGGGAGAGTAAATTTCCCACCACACTGTAGGCAGCAAATTTGAAGAATGTTGAGCGAAAGTACCTACTTTTGACATTTACTATTGCGACTTTGTATTACAAAGTCCTTTAAGCTATCACAGCTCACTTTGTAGATAGCCTCCTGGGGCGGTACACACAAATAGCAAATTTATCTTCCTATAATAGATGTACTGTAGTTCGAACACACAAGTGCGTGAGCGAAATGAAATTCCAAAGGCCGAAAAGATACAGTCCCCCTTTGCACTTGATGTGGATATTAAACAAGAAGAAGAGAACAAAGTGTAAGTGCACTCTTCTCCAGTGATTGGAACTTTCAGTTTGATTCTTGAAGAGAGATATATTTACAACAATACAATTCGATGGCCGGTGGATCACATTTCAGGATGCTGCCCAGGACGAGAGGCAGTGCTCGTTGAGTATTTGATTCAATTGGCTTTTCTGTTTTATCCCAATCGGTAAGGGACTTGTGTATAGGGTATATAGACAGGGGTTGGGGTTGTGCTGAAGTGCAACGATGTCAAAGATGGAAGACTGAATTTGGGGAGTTGTTTTTAATACTAAGTTTGTTTCCAGCTGCAATGCATGGATGCGAATTTGATTTTCTGAATTGTAGTATTTATGGGCATAGGTGGGCTTACTGCCGTTCATTTTAGGCAAAGGCCAAGAGGTATTCAGATGCCATATACGCTACAAATAAAATTGGGTTCCTTAATTTATTAGCTGGAGGTAGACCCTCTGCTGCTGCTACTCTTTTCAGCTTCTTCTCATCAAACTATCTAAGTCGAGTTCTAAATCTAATATTCATAAGAGTCCTCCTTCGACCCTCAAAATCTGTGCTCATAATCCATTTTGTTGGCAGTATAGGACCGCCTTGATACCGCCAGATTGCTGTGTCTGTCTATGGCCTTGAATCAGGCAAGTTCGATCTACTTAGTCGACAAAAGATAGCAGAGCCAAATGAGCCATGGATCACTCGGAATACGAGTGTCAAATTCCCCCCAAAAAGAGGTTTTCAGGAGCCCAACAACATTTTCTCAAATCGATATTTTTCCGGAACTTGCAGCATAAAATTATTCGATCACTTCCTCTGTAATGTTTTATTATAGATTTAAACAAATGTCTACCTCCCTACATTAACTATGTGGATTTTAGGCTATCCCAAGCCGATATCGTTACTGGCTAAAAAGCCGAACTGTATTTGGTGGCTAAAGAGCCGAGCTGTAAATATAAACATAGGCTAAGAAGCCAAACCATTCACATTGCTTGTATCATCAACATTCCATTTTATTTCTAAATGCTTAGCCTATTTATACAAAAATATCTTACTTGCTACTTAAAATCGAGCTTATACATACATATTTCTAGAGATATCAAAATACAATATAAATTCGCAAGTTGATAAAATGTGCTGACATAATGCTGTCGTAGCATTATTCGACAAAAGTCAGGTGGCCTTGACTTCATAGCGGCTATTGGCTTTATCATGTATCGGGTGTCGAGCGCATTAATCGCACTCGGCTGTGTAGTGTAATGTGTATCTTGTATGGGAATTTGTTTGTTAGTTGAAATTATGAAGGAAGTATATTTATTGTAGGTCTGGTTGTAACTATGAATTATTGTTTGGAATTTATGTGTATACTACATCCCTTCTCTTCGGGAGAAAAAAAATTTTTTTTTAAAAAAAAAATTTTTTTTTTTTGTTTTAAGTTTTACCTAAATCTATTTTCTTTAATCTATTATTATGTACCTCCTTTATTTCATTGTCTATTTGTTCTCAGCGCTGGTTGATATATTATTAGTTTTAAGTTTGCTAGCTTTTTACTAATTTTACGTTTTTGTTGCAACAGGTTGTATGTCATTTTGAATTCATTTATGTTAATGTGCTCGAATAATGCATCAGTTTTTGCTATAGCTAATTTATCAATATTTCTTTTGGCCATTACGAATACGAGTTTCTCCAAAATCGGACCTAAGTCCTGATTAGGATTATCGCTGCATTCTATTATAACTTTTTCATATAGCTAATTTATCAATATTTCTTTTGGCCATTACGAATACGAGTTTCTCCAAAATCGGACCTAAGTCCTGATTAGGATTATCGCTGCATTCTATTATAACTTTTTCATATAGCTAATTTATCAATATTTCTTTTGGCCATTACGAATACGAGTTTCTCCAAAATCGGACCTAAGTCCTGATTAGGATTATCGCTGCATTCTATTATAAATTTTTCATCGTCGACGTATATTTTAAGCGAAGTATTTCTTCTTTCTCGCGAGTTTTTGAGCACAATTTTGAATTCTAGTTTACGTACGTTTTCTTTTATTTCTGCAATTGAAGTGCATTCCCAGGCGTAAAGTTGATCAGGCCTTACGTCTAAAGCATTGCTTTTGGGTATATCACTATTAGTTTTGTTTCTTGTCATTGCTCGAGTTATGACATTTATGTTTGATGACGGAATCATCGGAAAGGACATAGTGGCTTATATGTGCCGTATCATATGTCGATTCTATTTCAGAAGCCAGCTGTACTGCTTCGGACAATGTATTTGGTCTTGCTGCAAAAATTGTGGTTTTTACATAGCCGTTTAAACCGTTCTTAAAGGCATTTAAACCAAGCTGATCATTGAGTTTAGTTATGATTTCTCTACCGTTTTCTCCTTGCTCAGCTATCTGCAATGTGTTCAATTCTGCTACTAGACTTTCTATTTTTATGGCGTAGCTTTCAATGCTTCTAGGTCCCTGAACAGTTTTTCCTAATTCAGTCTGTAATTGAAGTGTATTTATATTGCTTCTAAATATATTTCTTAAAGTTTTTATTAGTTCTGTTAATCTAGTTTCTAAAATGAATTTAAATAGTTTTTCTTTTTCTGTGTTACTGTTGAGAGTATCCGCTATGAAGTTTGCCATGTTTATAAAGTTATTCAATTTGTCAAATTCTCCGTTGTATTCGGGAATGACTTTTAGTGTTGTTAAAATGTCAAATGTCGCCATTGTATCTAATTGCAAATTGTTTTCGTTATTACGTAATTTATTTTTATTAATAAGTAATTAATTTTGTTTTATGCCATTTAAACATTAATCCTAGCTATTTCTTTATTTACTTCCTTAACTACTACTTTATTTATTTTCTTTTTGCAAAGATTTCTTGCTATCTTACTTATTATTACAATAATTATTACTATTGTTATTACTATAATTAGGTCTATTGTTTTGCTATTATTATTGTCTCCTGAGTTAACAACAATATTTTCTTTCGAATTTTGTCCACCCATTGTTACTGTTATACAAAAAAAAAAATTATATAGATATATTTTTTGTTTATGCTTCTACTGGTGAACAAATTTATTTCAAATTTTACATTATATATTATTTATTTTTCTTTTACTGGTGAACAGATTTATTTCAAATTTTACATTATATTTTATTTATTTTTCTTATTTGATGGTTCTTATTTAATTAAATCAAACGCATCTCAACTTCTATGAAGTAGGTATATAATACATTTTGGTCGTGAGTTTGTTTTGAACAAAACGAAATTCTTTTCGGATATAGTGTGCTTATTGTCAATTAATATTCATCGTTCTCGAAAGGATGGTATTGATGTCCATAGGTACTATAGGAACTATAGATGAGCATTACAATCAAAACTAATGGTCTTCTCATCGTCGTCGTTCAAGTCGAATCCAAAGTTATCAAAGTTTGACGCGATACGTGCCTTTGTCACCGATTTTGAAATGACAATGTTTCCACGCTTTAGCTGATAGTAGATGAGAATTTGCGCTGGTGTCTTATCGTACTTCTTGGCAATAGCAACGATCTTTGGATCATCCAACAATACAGGATCTTCAGACTTCATTTTTGTGGTTCTAGATACGCAGGATCGCCATGTAATGTTTTATTATAGATTTAAACAAATGTCTACCTCCCTACATTAACTATGTGGATTTTAGGCTATCCCAAGCCGATATCGTTACTGGCTAAAAAGCCGAACTGTATTTGGTGGCTAAAGAGCCGAGCTGTAAATATAAACATAGGCTAAGAAGCCAAACCATTCACATTGCTTGTATCATCAACATTCCATTTTATTTCTAAATGCTTAGCCTATTTATACAAAAATATCTTACTTGCTACTTAAAATCGAGCTTATACATACATATTTCTAGAGATATCAAAATACAATATAAATTCGCAAGTTGATAAAATGTGCTGACATAATGCTGTCGTAGCATTATTCGACAAAAGTCAGGTGGCCTTGACTTCATAGCGGCTATTGGCTTTATCATGTATCGGGTGTCGAGCGCATTAATCGCACTCGGCTGTGTAGTGTAATGTGTATCTTGTATGGGAATTTGTTTGTTAGTTGAAATTATGAAGGAAGTATATTTATTGTAGGTCTGGTTGTAACTATGAATTATTGTTTGGAATTTATGTGTATACTACACCTCAAATACTTACGTACGAAGGAAGTCGATATAATGTTGCTGTACATATTTCATGAAGTGTCCTTTAGTCGAGTCCAAGCCCTAACAATATAACTCCAATACAAAGAGTTTACACGCACACACGGCAAATAACCAGCGCAAACATCAAAAGAAATTCCCCCAATTTGTTGTTTTCACCGCCAGGACATAGTACAGCCATCGAATATAATCTACCCCCAAACTATACGCCATTCAACACACGACAAAGAAATGAAAGAAGAAAAGGAAAAAAAAAAAAAAACTTGTCAAACAGTCCTGATTAAGTGACAAACAACAATCAAAACCTAATCCAAACCAAATCAACGCTATACTGACATTCAATCAACAACAACAAAGCACTATTTTCTTACAGCCGCACCCCGCACCCACACCCAAACACCTATACTCACCGACAAAAAGGACACACCAAAATGGTAAAAACTAATCTATCCGCCGGGTTCGGGCTTAGGTTCAGGATATACAGATATACGTCCGTATATATACTCGACGATTGTTGTGATGTAACAACAATCACCGAGCCCCATTCAAGTCGAATATAGAGAACAAGAATAGTTCGACTGCCATTGCCGTGGACAGCCACTGAATGCGAAATGACAAATCGGGGAAATGTCAGATTCACCCTCAAACTATGTACTGTTGACAAAAAAAAAAGAAGGGAAATCCCTATCTAAGCTCTGTACAGCTGATGTATCACGCCTGGACCTGGACCTGTGTCTGTGTCCATTTAATTTGTCAATAAAAGCTGAGCGGTTCAGTAAAACACTGCTGGCTTATGGGAAGACCTTCTAAGTGGCCCAAAGCTAAACAGAAATTCCGTGTAATTCCAAACACACTGCATTCATCTGTACTGGCTATTTGTGGCTGCGGGTTGGTGTCCTTTTGAGTTACCTTCTATAAGTGGATTTCGATTGTGTGCGGTTATTGTTGCAGAGCGGGTGCCGATGATGGAAAAAGGTCGCAAAGAATCCTTTGCTTAGTTTTTGTTTGACCAAATTGCCATGGAATGCAATGGTGATGCATTTTTAAGGTCCTTTATCTACGATGCGTGAGTGATTAAGGGGGAAGTAGGCTTGCAAGATATTTATCTTTAAAAAAGCAAACAATGCGACTGCGCAAAAACATTCAAATAGACAGTGGCCGCATGTTTGAATTGATTCGCTTTTTGTCAAAGTTTCTAAGTTGCTAATTCCGAAGGATTTCAAGTCCTCGCTGTCTCAGTAAAATAAAGAATTTCTTGCCTTCAAAAAATCATCAAAAACATTTATCCACTGAGCCATATTTAAATGTCTTAGTAGTGAATTATGGAGTCCCACAAAGTTGCGTGATAGGACCCATTCTGGACTGCAAAATATTATCAAGAAGTCTTTAGTCTATGAGTATTATTACAGTCACCCTTTCGCAGTCTTAACAAGGCTCCTTTTTTGTAATATTTGCAAGGCACTCGAATGGCCGGTGTTGCCATTCGTAACACTAATATATACTTCGTTATACTTCGGGCTGAAAAATACATGGATCTAGATACCCTAAACAATTTAGCCCTCTTAAAAAAGGTTAAATTGGTCAATAGCGAAACACGTTTGTAGGTATAATCACTTAACTACTCTATCAACTCGCGAGGTTTCTAAATATTACAACTAGCTAGTCTTATCAACCCTAAGGCTGATTAGGAGAGCTGTAAAAGTCTCTATGGAGCGGTGGAGATAAATCTGTGCTGAAAAAATGTCGGTGCAATATGACAGGAAAAGCCGTCTACAACAGCGTAGCTGAGTTCTTTCTTCTTCCAAGACGAAACCAGAAATTTGTCATTATTCGAGACAACGCTATGTTAGAGTGGCTCTCGGTGAGAGAAACAATTAGGGCCTTAGTCGGCAAATTTTGTATATCACCCTTGTTATACTCTAAGTATCCTTGTTTTGATGATACTGTACCTGACAAGGTCCTTCTCTTGCCATCAAAAGTCATATCGTCTATGGCGACGTGTAGAACCTAAGGCTTGGAGCTTGTAGGTTGAGTCAGGAGCTCACCAAAGTCTAGTAAGTGGCTCTAAACCAAATCTTAGCCGCAACCTCTGGTATTCGTCAAGCTATTAGAAGACTTGACATATTGAAAGGTAGAAGTCTGCATTTTTAAAAAGAGCCTTGATCTCTTTGTATCTTTTAATTGTGGGTCTGCATCGATTAAGTGCTAAGTGAGTTTTATACCCATCGGTGGCTCATTTGATATTATGCGGGTCAACTTACTGGCTGTCGAAAATGCCTCAGGTTTGCAACCCAGGTTTGCCTGACTCTACTTCCGACTTTACATTACAGCACTGAACACTGATTCCGCCCTCGGTTGCAGTCACAGTTTGCCAAGTGAGCTCCTTTCTTAGATTTATCTGACGCTCCCTTTTTCGTCATAAGCTGCTCAACAGCCTGTGGACCCTAGAGGGTTCTACCATTACAGTTGATAATAGAAACTGATTCCATGGAATAAACGACAGATAATCCACTTACTCCAATTCCCATAAAATGTGCTGGCTTTAGGCATCTCCCATCTCAGCCGTCCCTTCCAGGATCCACACTCCACGCCTCATTTAAGTCTTTCAATTTCTGAGTAAATTCGATAATTCTTCTCAAAAATTATGCAAATTCGTACAGCAAACTCCTACAGACTCTCCGCACACTTTAATTCCTCATAATGTATCCCGAAATTGTGTTCCCGTCCCCATATTTATTTATTCAAATTTCCCCTCCCATAAATGAACCATCCTATTCTGTCAGGTATAGGCAGCCTGTCTCAACTCCACAGTAACCAAAGTCTTATAACCTAATTAGTACGTTGAACAATTCACCATAAGACAAATAGACGTACCCCCTAGGCACACACGCACGCACCGCACAGTGTGTATTTCCCATGGGATACGCACCTGCTCGGATGTGGATCCAGATCCAGAGGTATAATTTTCTCATTTGAAAAGCAAAGAGAGAGAGGGGGGACAAAATTGCCTCCTCAGAAGTGCTGGGGCGGTACCTATCAGCTAGTACCTACTCCCGAGTCCCGATGACACTGACGATAAAATTGTAGATCTCCGCTCCATGGATGCCGTCGTAATAAGTATATGATAAAATAAATTCCAATGCGTACAGCCGAGCATAGGTACAGTGACCATGACTCTTTGTGGTCATCCAAGAGCAGGGTATGGAGGGACCACCGCGCTAAATGAACGATTGCGGCCATCAGTTTCGATGCCACAACCGAGATATGAATGACACATGATGGAGCAGATGAAATACCTGTTCCCTATAGGAGAGCAAGCCCACCCGAGGAGCAGCGCATTTGCCGTTGCACTAGTTTTTCGATCTCTTAATGTGGTTGGAGATTATGTGCAGCTTGTCATCAATCATTTTTGTCAGATGACACTGAGGTGATGAGGAATGTCACACGTTGCCCTAAATGATGCGCCAATCAGGAGGAGGCAGAGTGGGAGGAGGAAAATCCTTTAAAATGATTCGTCATACTTAGTTGTAATCTCCGGAAGTTAATCAAACTCCCTTTTGATATAAAAATCGGAAATTGGGCTTGGGAATCTGGAAAAGAATAGATATATATCGGAAATTCGACATCCGGTTGGGGGATTATATTTAGGGACCTTCACATCAAATGCGAGAGAAAATCCTTTCAAAAGGCAAAGGTCAACTGGAAAAGGGATGGAGTTAATTCTCTTTCTGTTGATTTATGTAATAAAACGGAACGTCTCCGCATCAATCACTGGGAGGTGGTCTTTTGTGTAGATATATATTATTCAGACACATGACTGAAGGTATAACCCTAAAAGCTTTCGAGTTATGTAATTGACGGGCATTGACAGGACTTTTGGTTATATTTTAAAGGGAAATCGAGAAATGTTTGACCCAATTTACCGACTAATCCTTTACTCGGAAAACGGTGAAACGGTCCTCGTGATGAGTGGCGTATCCTCAGCAGCTGAGAAACACTTTTTAATGAATTCAAATGACAAACATTTCAGCACAAAATTAAGTCTCATAAAAAAAATAAAAAATCCTGCGTACTCTACTCCTCGTGATCAATCGAGGCTAGTAAAAACTCAACCACATCACGTCGGGCTTAGGAACACTAGTGCTTGGAACGTCCCGCATAATGCGAGGAGGTGTCTTAACTGTCAGAATATAAGTCTTAAAATATCAGTTGGGAGGGACTCCCTTAGGCAGCATAACGTAGTCTTGCAGAACTGGGGTTGAATTACCGCATCCTTGATCAAGTAATACGTGACTGAATTTGTTATTGTTTCGCTTGTAAAATCCACAAAATTCAGTGACGTATGGCTCGCTCACGTATGCGGTAATTCGACCCCTGATTGCAACGAGTTTGACTTTTCTGCATGAGTATTTTTGACCTTCCGTGAATAGTAGGCTCTACCGAAATCTGTCGTTTGCACGAGTCTTAATTTTTAAGACAAATAGAAGTGACCTACAATTTTTTTGTTTGAAAGACGTTCGCCATAGGTGGTTCAGTAAAGTGACAGGGGAGGTGTTCTGTTACCTATACGCAATCCTAAAATGAACAGTCGATGTGAAGCTATATATTTTATAAGGAAGCCGGAGAAATAACCTGACAAAAACAGGGGAAAAAAAACCCAACAGAAATTGGCCGAAGGTCGCTTCACAATATAAGAAAGGAACTTTGTTACTTTTCGCTTTCACACAATCAAAGAGTGAGGGAAGTAGTTATAGTCTGGGCTGTAGATATCAGGAACAATTTCCTTCCAGGAGAATACCCCTTTCTCACCCGTCCGCCCTCCCCCAGACGAACTAAAAAAAGGCGGAATTAAATTTCAAATACAGTTTTAAAAACGTTTACAACTTGTGGTCAGTTCACACATCTATTGCCTGATTCTCTTAAATAACGACTCGATGGCGCAAATTTTTGATAGAGCCAATACCTATTCTATTTCACTGCTCCATAGCAGCGTTGCCGCCGAAAAATTGCAAAAAAGGGACTAAAAAGGACCCGAACACAACTTGACATTTATTTTTAACAAAAAACAATTGTTTTGGCTATGAAACACTTCTTTTCATTGCAGTCTCTTTCGTTAATTAAGGATTGAAATCTGCCTTAAACTGAAAAAGGGACCATTTTGATAATTTTTCAAAAACAGGGAACCAAGGGTCCTTATTCTAAAAAAGGTGCCAAACGGCATCGCTGCTTCATGGTTATACTTGAGTCAATGAGCTATAAACGTAGCACAAGTTTAGATATACATACAATGTTCCTATCGAGTCAGATGATTTCGAGTCCCACAAGGTTCCATGCTGGGGTCCATTCTTCTCTTAATCTTTATATTACATAAAAAAAAAAAATATATTTTATGTGGTGAAAAAAACTGGTGAGATCGACGAAAATGTTAAGCAAACGTACACCTACCTATAAAAGACTCTGTCCCGGCTGACTGATAGTTAATATTTTTTACATAAATAGAACAGCTCGCGAACCATTAGAATATCTCGTCGCACCTGACATTACTTGTTGGTGCACTCTTGTCCCTTCGAAATCAAGAAACAGTCGCCACGCAGTTTCTGTTCAATAAATTCACCGCCATCATTAAAAAAATTTATATAACAATTCCCGCTTCAGTGAAACTTTCAGCACGCCGCTCATTTAAATCCCTTACATACCAAAAGGACACTCCGAAGCGCAGTTTGTCCTCAAAACAAATCGGAAAATATTTCCATAAATTCAATTTGCAGTTGCAAAAGTTTAACAACTTCCACATAAATCCTCTCAAGACGTCACAACATCGACAAATAATGCTCCTCGAAAAGTCCTTCCCAATTGCACTCCGCAAAAATGCAAAAAGCAATAAGTACTTGCCTAACAATGGCGCGCACACATTTGTAAACATTTTAACGAAAGGCTCCGTCAAAAATGCAACGCATCATTTTATCATTACCCTAATTAATTGAATCTGCATAAAATCACATGTCAAACTTAATACCATCGATCGATGGAGCTGCATAACTTTTTCAACAGTAATCCGCACCGTTTCTCCAGGGGAATACATCTTGAAGTTCGAACCCGCACACATCGCAACGACGACTTTGACATTTAATTTATTCCTTCCGCACAGAGAGTATACACACAGTCCCATGCGACTGGTGCCATATACGAATTCATCAATTTCTCATTTTGATCATCTTTACTCGAGCCACACGAGCGAGCATGTATCCTTCAACGGTTCAATCCTTCGAAAAGTGAAATAATTTCAAAGTTTTCTTGATTACATAATTTGCAATTTGAAATTGTATCAATTTCCTTTTCCTATCCTTGTGCACACATGTCCCTGTTAGGAGTCAAACACACACACGCACACATACAGTGGGAGGGAATTTTCCGCACTCCGATTCGATTACAATTTAAGTTAACAATTTAATCAAACTTATTGGAAGCCCCCAATCAAATTGAACGACATAATCGAGTTGGAGTTTAATTTAAAACCGATCAACCTTTCAGGGTTCGGTTGGGTTTCCCTTTAACTGGTTGTTACATCGACGGCTGTAGGAAGTCTGGAGACCTTCTCAGAAGACGGTAATGAAATCGACTGCATGTTGATTGTTGATTCCTTTTCACAGCAAGGACGCCTAATAGACTGTTGGTTAGATTGCCGAGATGCATCTACCTTTTTTATCGTCATAATGTGTCCTTCATCTGCCAAAGATGAATCCGATATGACCCCATTTTTTTGCTGCAGTGTTATCCTTTTATCGTTATGATGATTGCAATTATCTCTGCTTTTATGCATCTTTTCATCTCGAACATGAAAAGTCGTCGCACACAATATCTACGAAATCGGTTCTAAAAGACTTTTCGCTTCAATGCATATAGTTGGGGGAAGTTTTAGGATTTTCCAGGACTCTACATAATGCACATCCAACAATGATGTATGCGCAAAGAAATAAAGGAGCTGACATGAAACTGACGACCATAGAGAGACAGATATCCGTTCTTTGATTCAATTTGAATTGAATTGAAGAATCTATTTGCGAATTATCATTTTATACGTTATTTGTTTGGCATAGTCTGGCTGACAAGACGCGGGATTAGACAGTAAAATAATTTTAGCTTACTAGAATTATTGACGGTTGAGAGTTTGAACTTAATTTACATCCCAGAAGCGACTGTCTTTAGTCAAATGTCAATCGAAAATGTGTACATTTTTGAATAGAAAGTCAGCTTCATCAAGCCGGAACGCTGTCATGTGAGCCTTTAACTTTGAAATTGACAAGTTTGTTAGAAATTTATAATCCTCAGGAGGTACAAGTGTACGATTTCAAAAGCCTATTCAACGAACTGTTGATAAAGGAATAATTGGAACTGTCAAATTTCGACTTCAAGAAGAATGACAATCCATAAACCTGTACAAAGATAGGTCAAAAATGGACGCCGCAGTATGGTCAGGCACCTTTTTAATAGCGAAAGACTTACGGATATATAGAACACCCCTTTCAGTCTTCGAGAAACAATACCCTGCGGTACCACACATGAGGAAAATGTTCCCAACCGAAGGAAGAGCTTGCAGAGGGTTAAAGCCTGTACAAAGATAGGTCAAAAATGGACGCCGCAGTATGGTCAGGTACCTTTTTAATAGCTGTACACGCCTTCTAGACAACAGCAATGTCAAACATCTCTATATGGACACATTTATCGTCACCACAGGAAAGCTATGGGAGTTCTTCGACAAAGCGAGGAACGAAAGATTTACGGATATATAGAAGACCCCTTTCAGTCTTCGAGAAACAATACCCTGCGGTACGGCACATGACGAAAATGCTCCCAAACGAAGGAGGAGCTTGCAGAGTGTTCAAGCCTGTACAAAGGTAGGTCAAAAATTGACGCCGCAGTATGGTCAGGAACCTTTTTAATAGCTGTACGCCTTCTAGACAACAGCAATGACAAACATCCTTATGGATACATTTATCGTCACCACAAGAAAGCTATGGGAGATCTTCGACAAAGCTAGGACCGAAAGGATTACGGATATATAGAACACCCCTTTCAGTCTTCGAGAAACAATATCCTGCGGTACCGCACATGACGAAAATGTTCCCAAACGAAGGAGGAGCTTGCAGAGGGTTCAAGCCTGTACAAAAATAGATCAAAAATTGACGCCGCAGTATGGTCAGGCACCTTTTAAATAGCTGTACGCCTTCTAGACAACAGCAATGACAAACATTTCTATGGACACATTTATCGTCATCACAAGAAAGCTATGGGAGTTCTTCGACAAAGGTAGGACCGAAGGACTTACGGATATATAGGAGACCCCTTTCAGTCTTCGAGAAACAATACTTTGCGGTACCGTACATGACGAAAAAGTTCCCAAACGAAGGAAGAGCTTGCAGAGGGTTCAAGCCTGTACAAAGATAGGTCAAAATGGACGCCGCAGTATGGTCAGGCACCTTTTAAATAGCTGTACGCCTTCTACACAATAGCAATGACAAACATTTCTATGGACACATTTATCGTCACCACAGGAAAGCTATGGGAGTTCTCCGACAAAGCTAGGATCGAAAGACTTACGTCTCAGGCTGTCTAAGGTCAACAACACCCCAAGAATAAATTTCTAGAGCCAATTACTTTTCTTAAAGAAGCTATATAGGTACATTATAAGCCTAGGGTATTAAGTAGCCTCCAAAATGTTTCCGATTGGAATACATGGTACACTTCTACCTGCATATCTTTAGCTCATAAATGAAAATTATTGCGGAGGAAGCCAAGCGTTCCTATAGCCAGGCGTCCTATTTTAACCTCAGTTAGTAATGCAAGGTAGCCTCTTGTGCATCTTAGAAGATCGTTATATATTTTTTGTCAAGTTTTAGCCATATTTTCTAACCCGGACAGAGGTTTTAAGAAAAAAAAGCACCATTTTCTCCACAACTTTAATTTCTTTGTTATGTCTGTAATACTTTATACGAGATAAACCTCTCAATATAGTCAACTTTCCAATTCGTCAAATTTTCGGCCCCCAGCTTAATGTTTAACCCAGGTATCCCTTGAGCGATATTGGACAGTCTTAAACTACTCGGAGTTTTCAGTGAATCTTGTAATAACTGTTCCACTAATGGCTTTTGAGGAATTTAAAAATATTTGTCAAGCTTTTTTAAACGTGTTATACCTATAGCGCCTCATCAATAAACATATGTGACTATATTTTCCATACAAATTTCGCAATTGTGAGCTTCCGTAAATTTAAAATCGAGACGAAAATTTGTTATTAGTAAGGCGCATAGAGTCGAGCCTTGCTTGTGCTAGCTTCTTTGATAATATTTGACAGGTTCTCATAATTTGTCATTTTCACAAATGGATTCAAAAAATATAATGAAGTGGGATGGTGACGAAAAAAATGACTTTAATTTGTGTCAAAAACGGTTTTGAGAAACAATTAAAGACTTTTTCTAATCCAACCTTTTAGACACCCTTGAGTCTTTTACTTACGCTCACTTATGTCCACTTAGCTCAGTTGCAGAGACGATGTGAACATTATTTGCCAATAGGTTTTTATAGACAGAAATTAGACCTAGAAGTCGAGTGCGTCACCAAAACAGGAACCGAAGCGCACATCAACATCAACTTTTACATTGTCACTATAACCTTTTCTCCGAATGTCAAATGTTCATCTGGAATAGATGTAATAGCTACTGCGGAAATTGACTCCTATTTTCACTGTTGCATTTCCAAATGTCGCGGGGTTAAGATTAAGGATATTTATTTCATCGTTCTTCACTCTTCGGAAGCTCCGCGATTAGCAATGCCACCATAGCCCTTAGGTACCTATAGGTTTGGTATAGGTTTTTTGTCAAACTTCTCCCAGTTACTATAAAAATAAACTGAGTGAGAAAGCGAGCAGTAACAATGATTCTCGCTATTTCTGAGTTGGAAAATTATTGTCGAAAAATAAACCCCCAAAATAAAATCCACCCTTGTATACCCCTACTTTCGGCACACACTTTCCCCTGTTTGATTTGGGGAAAAATCTCATTTTTGCATGACTTGCTTCCCGATTGCATTGCAATGATGTCCGGCTGCTGTTCGGCTTCATCATTTTGAGAGCGGCAAACATCACTGACAATGCACCACCGATGATCCCTTATTCTATTCATTCGGCATCGTCCATTGATTGTCCTAACCTCAAGCTCGACAAAAGAATAAAATTGTCTTCTCTTCTCTCCTGCCCCCGCCCTGTTTGCCACGGCCAAATGTCATTTCTAACTGGTGTATGCCGGCATTCTAAGTGAGTTTATTTAGCCGCCAGCCATTGTGGTGAATAATGGCGGAGAAAATTAAATTTTCCCTTTTCCACAATCAAAATGGAAATTGATACTTTCAATCAATCGGAGTGCAGTTTTCCCCTTTATAGAGTTGTGTGGATTGTTGCATAGTTTTGCTGTCAAACAGAGACAGAGACTGAGCCAAAGGACTTTTGAATGATGTAGAAGGGAACGATTTAAGGTCCACTTTTTAAAGCCCATCATTCATCTCCATTAGGTCGGCAAAGTACCATTACCATCTGTCCGTTGGTGCACCTGAGACAAAAGGGGGAAACGTTTTTAATTAATGCGATTGTCCCTTACGCTTGTTTTGACACAGCACAAAAGTTGTCGAATATGATGATGATGGATGATTGGGAGAGTAACAATCTTCAGATCCTAAGCAAACAGTGTTTCATGAGGACAGCGTCAACCCATAGTGACACCAGTTGGAGTTTTGTTAAAAATTGGGGTCGCTCGGATTATCGGAGGAGTCGGCGTATGGTGCGGATTTTTACTCTAAATCGGGGGAAAAGTCAAAAAGATTGTGCAAGTACTTTTAGTTGGCTCATGGAAGATGGTTGTTGGTGTAGTGGGGAAAAGAAGAAGAAGAAGCTGGGCTCTGATCAACCTAAAAAAAGTTTTTGCCAAAAGTCCTAAAGCGAAAGACTAGGTAAGTGCAGCATACCACTGGAAAAGCTGTAGGCCTAGCTTTTAAAAACTGTTCATTAGGGTCTTCGGTATTTTTAGCTTGACCTTTTAGGTTTGTGAAGTTTGTCAAGCTGCTGTTTTTTGTTACAGAGCTACCATTGGTCTTCGACACATTACTTTAGCTAGACGAAGTGACACCTAAGCCTGTAACCTCTAAGTATGACCACCCTTTAGTTGGGGGCTTTCAGAGCCTCTCAATATAGATTTTAAAAAGGCTTTCAAAACTGTTGCGACGTGCATCTTAAGCTGAATAATGGACCAATATAGATAGTCAAGACAATAAGAAGAAGAAGAAGAAGCAGAAGTCAGCTCTGCTCAAGTGATATTAATGGAGATGCGTTGCCAAGACCTGGGGCGGATTCCGTATGTCAACGATCATCTGAACGATATCGTTTTCGAAACTTCAGTTATATTCTGATCGAAATTTGTTGAATGTCGTTAGCTCTCATTACATTTGTTGGAAATGAACTGGCTTAAGCTCTCGAACTTCTGATCTAATCATTTTTAGTTGCTAGTTTTGGAGCTCTATCGTTTTGACGATAATCATCTGAAAAGTTATGAAATGAGTGCCCTGGCTGTGTAACCACAAATTCTATATTATTGCTGCGTTTTCATAGATATTAAGGGGCGTATGAGAAACCACCTTTTGCGGAGTTGTCAAATCAGTCTTCACACCCGACGGGCATCCGAACCCCCAAAAGTATAACGGATCCATCAATATGCATATAAGCAGAGGTGTTTCATTAAGACTACACGAGCTTTCAAAGGCTATAGAGGGTGGCCATCTTGTTCCAAAACCTTTTGTCCGACTCTTCGCTGAGAAGACTTAATATGGACGGCTTATTAAGAAGTCTGATAAAGCAGGTATCGGCACTAATCCGCAACCAACTCTTAACTCTTGTCATCAGCTTTTGAAATATTTAGTTCTGTGAGCAAGCCTTTTCAGCAATCGCAGCTAAGGCCAAAATGATCCTTTTCGCAACGAGAAGACGAATGCCTACCTTCTTGGACACTCAGCTTATAACTTGTCAAGTTCAACTAGGTCTAGTTGGATATCGTCGTGAGCCCAAGACCAAATTTTGTGCAACTGATGACCTATTTAACGTCGAAGGTATAAAAATGTATTTGGATGTACTACTGTAGGACCCTCTACGCAACCTGAAAATTCAGTCAAAATTTGGTTACACCGTTCAGTAGATTTACTGCAAATATACGTTCATCTTTCAAACAAACCTTGTGAATCGTGTAGCTGTTTTGTGGTCGGAAGCTTAGTATCTCTAGAGCCGTATAAGCTAAAAGATCTTCTGTTTTGACATATTTTAAAAATGGTACGAAGAACTCACAAATTGAAGTCAAAAAAGTTTGTACTTAATTAGTTGTAGTGTGTCCTTTTGAAACCATTTTTCAAACTGAAGACAGAAAGAATTATACCTCAACTTTTGGAGCTATTGAAGAGACTAGCTCGACAGAAATTCTAGAACACACTTATCTAAAACCGGATTTCCTGATTTTGATTGTACACTCCCCGGTACCCCAAAGCCTCAAGTCTCAAGAAAAATTTCACAAAATGTGTCTGTCAGTGCTTATCAACATTATTGCCTTTTATTCTCTTCTAAATAAAAAGATGAAATAACGAATCTGATCTGAGTGATTGTCAGTTGGGGGGGCTCGAAATAAAGGTCCTTGGTTTTAAGAAAGATCGTCTTGGGCGAGATGGTGAAGGAAAAATCGAGCTCGCAAGCTATGACTACTCAAACAACACGGAATGGGCTCGTGCAAATCAGTGTGAAGTACTTCGGAAGTGTACTTGGATATAGTGAAAGGGGGAAATAGCGGCTTCCGCATTAGTTTAGTCAGCGAAGACTAGGCTTCTAAAAATAGAGAACCCTCGATTGTTACTTAACTTACTATGAAAGTAACCTCCCTCCCCGAGGAAACTTCATTTACAACACTGTTTTTGTTTTCTTTTCCCACACAACTCAAGTAAGAACAGGCGCTGGGACATACGTCACAATTTTTGGGACTTGGGTGGGTTATACCCACTTAAGACCCGATGGTGTGGGACATATGTCCCAAATTTGGGACTTGTATGGGACATAAGTCCCAAAATTAAAAATTGGGACGTATGTCTCTGCGCCGTAAGAGCCACCTATCAGCAGTATTAGAAACTTTGTCAAGAAATGATATGTCTGTTCGACAGCAGCTGCGTCATCAAAGTTTATCTTATTTTCAGTGGCTAACAATTCCCAATCTTTCACTTACAAGTCTTCTAATGGCTTTCTGATGTTGACAGATTTGATTGCCGTCTGCAGGAGCATTCATTTTGACACTTAAACAATTTTCAATGAGTTTCTTCTCCCGAAGGCCTCAAATTACAGCCGCTCAAACCAGCGGCATATTATATCGAATGGACAGGAAAATTGAAAGAAAATACAAAAACATACTTTCACGACTTCCAGGAACTCATTTTGCGCCGTGCAAATTTATTAAATCGACCGCTCCCCCGGCCATATAAATACATTCGCTTCACATTTGCTCAGTCAAAGTTGTTAAGTAACATGGTGTCAATCTCGTTGTCGCATCCTCTCGCCACCAAAATTTTCGTCGTAATATTCGACAGCATGAATATCCCACCAAGCAACCGTGTGTATGTATGTTCCTTCGCCCTGCTCCATATTCAACGGTTGATTTAACTGCATGAAATCGATCCATCAATCATTTACCGACGAGCGCGCTCCACGCTCCTTGCTCCCTTTCTCTGGTGTACACCGAATAAATTGATTCAAGGAAGTGACATTAAAAGTCCTTTATGCCGGTGGCGGCTTCCGTCCGTTTACAGCACACAACCTGATTGCTATCAACATGTATACTCTGTTGTCGGGTGGTAGATTTGTCCTCGCAGGATACACAAATATTGTCCACATTACCATAGAGCCAGGCAATAAGTATATCTAATATTGTTTTTTCATTATCCTGTGCAGGCGATAGTAAACCTATTCAGTGTAATCCTCAGCCAATAATCTGTGTTTTAATCATCTGTGTCATCCTGTGTAAATCTCACCAAAACATTACCGCACGGGAGGAACAAAAAAAAAAAAAAAACAATACCGGTCCGAATGTCTCTGCTTAGTCCTTGCGGTACGTGTTTTGTGCAAATTCTTGGCGGCACATGAACACAATAGTAAAGTCCGTGAATTACCTTCCGATCCTTCGGGGTCTTTTGTGTGCACGTCACCACGATAATAATGACGATGATGATGTTTTCGTTCTATTATTCTTTTCGTCCTTTTGATCGTTTGGCTTGGTACAAATCTATTCCTTGATGAAATTCGGCTGCAATCCTGTTTCACAAGATGTGTCGTTGTACGAAGGCAATGCCGCATAAGTACATAATCCTTCATGTCATTGAAGCGAGAGTAACGACGGCACAGCATGGAATTGAATGGCTTGGGAAGGTTCAGAAGGCGCGCTACGGCTCCTTCCGTTTCTTTGTTCAATTTCTTATTTTATTTCTTGCCTTTGGTTTCTTTCAGTTTCTCTAGTCCTGTCACACTGATAAACTAGAAAACAATTGAAAACGAAGGAACAATTAAGGTTTTGTGACGTTTTAATGCGCGGTCGGCCAATGTATGTGGTGATAGAATTACGCCCTCTTTGATTTGAAGCTTGGAAGGAAGGTAACTTAATTCACGTGTACAATGGGAAAATAAAGAGAATTGTATTAGGGACTCAAATTCAATGGCGCGCATGCGCTTTGTTGGAGTTTGAGATGTGTGAGAGCGGTTTCGGGTTTCAAAGAACCGGTATCGGAAGCGTTTTGATGGATACCTTAAATGGAATCACTTTTGCTTGAGTATGGGCTTTTGGAATTAGCATATGAGATAGTTGGTATTATGCTTATTTCAGCTTTGAGAATGGGATTTTTTATGGCTATCTATCAGAGCTGGCAGAGGGAGGAGGAGGTGGCTGAGTGGCAGTATATTCAGCGAAGGTCTTCAGGTCCAACACGCACACCTACTTAAAAATTGAGTTCGGTCTTTCACAGATAGGGAGCTCTTAGACCTCAAAGTCTATTGTTCTTGTAAGGGTCTGTTTTCAGATGACGGACTCTGCCAGTGGACCTTGCAAAGTTCTTCATCGACGACGTTTGCCATCACGGTTTTGACGCTGACAACACTCTTTTGAATGCCATCATTAGCTTGGCTCAAGGTTCAAGTCCTTAGTCAGTGACTTACGTCGTGATTGTTGGCAAATGAAGGACCCGATAAGTTCACAGCCGCTTTAATATAAAAGGTTAAATATAAAAGTTAAATATTCGTCGAACTGCAAGTTGCAATATTGAAGTCTGTTGTTCAATTGAACCATTACTTCGTCACTATGCCTCTATTTAAACCCTCCAGCTATAGTATTTATAATCCCTAACTACATCAGCTCCAACAGCGTCAAAGCGTTGATTTAGGAACTCGAATTTACCTGCCTTATATCCCTCTTCTAAAAAGCTCGCTTTTGGCCTCTGAGACTCATTTGGCGAGTCATTTACGACAGAGATACTTGCGTGTTGCGTCCGTCGCAACAGGTTTTTTATATTTCATGCGACCCCTGCCTTTATTTTTTTTTGCCACTATGATCAATATCCTTGACAAACTGCAATGAAATCATTACCAAGTTCAAGTGCAGTGTAATCGAAATGGTTGAGCCATCCGCTCCGCAATAACAAAAACTCCAACTGAAGTTCACCGCATCCTAGACACAATTATCCACCCCAACAGCTTGGGATCGTGTTCCTCCGCAAACAATTGTCAATTCACTCCAATCGACGGACACTTCCAGCATCAACAATTTAACACGAAATATGTTGCTCCGCAACTATCCAAACATATCCATAGCCCAGGACCAGGACGACCCGCTCAAGTGGACATCGCACCCCTTCGTCACCCTCTCGGAAAAATAAAAACATATCAATTTTCAATTAAGCACCTATCCTTCATACAGCACACAGCGCTGCACATCCTCACATCGTCGGTGTTAAGTGCGCTTGTAATTATAAACCGAACCGGCCAACCAGTCCAACATAAACACTCACATGCACAGAGGGAGCCGGTAAACGGATTCTATTTGGAGCGCAGCACTCTTTCGCATTCAAGTGTGCACTCCAGTAATAGACTCTCCAGTCTGCAGCATATGAATGATTCGAATCGACTATACGTGGACTTAATCCCCAGAATTATCGACTCATTCAGCATTCGAAAATCAGGGACTATGGTGTTTCACAATGCAATTAGGGGCGTGAGCGCGGTCCTTAGTATGTCCATGAACAGAAATCGTATATAAATCCCCTCGTTAGGTCCTTTCTGATGTTTTTTTTTTTTTTTTTTTTTTCAGTGGCGTTTGGTGGGCATTAAATTAATGCCATATGTCGGATTCAAGGCACAGATAAGCGGTGATTTTTGTACATTTTTAGCGCGTTTCACGCCCGCAGGTGGGAGCGTCGCTCTGCCCTCCCAAAAGTCCTCATATAATCACAATCCCAAGCAAAGCGAAATGAACAAAAAACGACCGTTTGGTGGCCTGTCAAAATGTGGTTCTTTGCGAGCACAGAGGGAAGGACGAACACGTTATAATGTTGCGTTCAATTAAGCGATAAAAATCTCTTCCTGCTCTTTTTGTTCCCCTCGCATATTCGTGTCCTGCTGGGAGCATGAAATACATTTTTGTGGATCACATTAGCATAATAATTCATGGCGCGCATTATCCCCGAAGAAGTTGGGCGTTGATGGCTAGTGTTATACACACGCAGCTAAAAGTTATCGTTTTAGGTCATTATTGAAGGACTTTACGTGTATCCCTCTGACACGCAAAGTTCGCATTTCCATTCTTTCGTATAACTATATCAAAATGGAATTTGAGGAACCGCGGGATATCACATGCAAATGCATAGGCAAAGGTGTGCGACTAAAAGGAGATTAGGTTTGAAAGAAAATCCTGCGGCGAGTGTGCGAAAATGTGATGAAGCAAAGAGCAGCTGTGGGTTTATATGTCCTTTTGTACCATATGTCGTGTGGGTAAAAAAAAATCAGTCACCATGTTGTGGATCAAAAGGGGGTTCGGTGTACAAGCTTCGATTCAATTGTGCGGACGAGTTTGAATGACGAAACACGCTACAGTGGGTGGTGGGGAGGGATTTTTTAGGGAGTTTATTGGGACAAACTGGGGCATCAGCATGTGGCGATCATTGTCAGGGCGCGACATTTAAGAAATTATCGGAACGGGTTGAACTCATTTTTTCTAAAAGGAATAAAACTCAGCATTCTGGTCATTGATGATCTCAGTTCACCCCCCCTGGGTACGCCACTGGAGATGATTTTATTCTAAAATTTCTTACAGCGACCATCGAGAGTGCACCTTTTTCTTTGCCATGAGGTATCTACGTTACCTACTTCGGGAGATGTAGGTACCCATCTACGGTCCCTGGCAAGTTGGTTTAAGTGTTAACTCATCTACCCCCCAGTCCAAAAGTAACTAAGTTTAAGACCCCACTATATCCCACTTTCCTCCTCACTCCATCGAAGCAAATACCGCACTTGAATTTGTTTTTTTTTTTTTTTATAATTCAAAGCAACTCACGTATCCTCCGCTGTGAAGGCTACCTCCTTTGTGGCACGGTAACCCCCTCAAGAGCTAGCTACTTACATGGCAACGTGACGCTTTTTCCCTTTTCCAAGGCTTAAAGTAAAACTTACGCACTGCTAGGCATAAATTAAACTGACCTAGGACTTGTCATCTCCTTTCCAACAATACCACCATGTTTCGTCATCCAATTATCACAACAGTCGCTCGCTTCAAAGTCACGTTCATTACTTTGACATTACTAATTAATGTAAAATGAAAGCTTAAACACTCTTTTAGCAGATAAAAGAAACAGAAAATCCCTCCCAAGGACCTGCAATTAGTTTTGTTTTAAAAAAGTTTTTTTTTATATTTTTTTTTTGCATGAATATCCCTTGACTCGGAGCGCACTATTCATAGAAGTTCATTACCATCCTCACAGCGGCGGCTATGTTTCAATTTGTAAGGCTAAATAGATAAAAGGCAACTTAACAATTCACACTTCAACGCCCATGTGGTGGGGGCTGGCACAGGCCCGCCCCATTCATTTAAAGTGTCATTCACATTGCACACATACACACACACACACTCACACTAAAACTAAAGTTGCTTCTCTATCTGAAAAGGAATTGCGTTTGGTGAATGATAGAACGCTTGTTGGAGAAAGGATTTCTTTTATGCACAGAAACGAATTAAAGTCCTGTAGACCGTGAAACCCTTTTTATTCATATACCTGAGTTGGAATAAAGGATAACACTCTCGCATAGAGGTACGTCACTATACGTGTACGGCCCAAAACAAACGTCAGCGCATTTTTCACCGGTAAATGATGATGATGATGATGGATCCAATTCCTTGAGGATCTCTTTCGCGTTCGTCACGCTTTGGCTTATTTTATTTTATTTTCCCTATCGGTGCGGTGCGGTGTTGTTGTTTTTCGGTGAGAACTGAAAATATAAAAAGGATTATTAAGAGTCCTCGTGAATGTGTGCGGCCGTCTTCCCTCCGGTGTGTGTTTGTTTTTTGTCCTTCCCAATGAATATTGTTCGCGTTATTAAGTTGATGGATTGTATCGTATGAATGCACGCTAAGGATATTTTTGAATAAACAATTGCTAAGTGGTATACGGAGCGGATATCGTTCGGTGTCGCTGGATAGGGTTCAGAGGGGCACACAATATAGTTGGGCTCTGTCATGAGACAATAATGAACTGGCTTGGTATACATGTACAATGAGCTGGAGTCCTTTTTTTTGCGCTGACTGCTGTCTATTCGAGGTACCTATGTGTACCTACTTTGCACATGGGATTTAAAAATCACAAGCACACGGTTGAGTACACTACCCCGTGTCAGTGAAATGGATGGAAATGAATATACTAAAAACAAATTCAGATAGGGTAACTTCGGGCATTATGGCGCAGGGGGCCTTATGGCAAACCTTGTTAAACCATATATCGGATTAACTCATAAAAAACAAAGCTATGAAAACACATAAGTCTTCGTCAATCGCGTGCCGTGTCACTTGTACTTGTTGTAGGGGCATTATGGCATGGGTGCGCAATAATGCCCTTATGAAATTTGCATGTAAAGTACCCGCCATTTAGCCCCAATTTAAAATAATTAAAGTACAGCAATATTTTACTGTCAACAATCTTCTCTTTTTATGTCTTATTTCTTTATAAATGTCGACTATCCGCAAAGCAAATAAGGGCTGGAGAGCAACATGGTTGGAAAGTGATTTAGTTGCTGCATTTAACGAAGTAAAACAGAAAACCAAGGATGAATGTAGTCTTTGGCACCACGGATCCTTCACTTATTAAAAAAAAAAAACAATTGTGATAGTTGTGGCAATTTCAACCGCAAGCAAATCATAACGCCATATTGCCCACTAGGATGCGCCCCATGCAAAGGGCTTTATGGTTTTTTTTATAAAACATTTTTAACAATTTGTTTTACTTATATCCGTGAATTTTAAGTTTTATTCAATTTTTTGTTGGTCCGTGTTTCCTATATTTAATATATCTTTTTGTCTTTTGATAAAAAAATTATTCATGTAAAGTTATTTGGGAAAGTTAAAAAAAATTTGCCATAATGCCCGAAGTTACCCTACCTACAAAACAGTGGTGGGGCTCTGTTTTGCTTTTTGATAATGACACGAATAGATTGACGTGTGCGAGACAATGCCTTAGGCTTTCGTAGGCTTATCCTTTGGGACTGTTGGGGCTTGGAGCAAGTTACTACTGTACTGATTAACAGTAGATGGGATGGTTTTTAGCTTTGACATAGCCAGGTGATGTCAAACATGAATTTTAGAGTTCAATGTCAAGAATTTCGAATAACAGAAACCTTGCTAATGTTCTTTTTGGAACAACAGCGGATAAACTGCGACATAATATAGGCTGCAGAAAACAAGGTCCCAAAGGAAATAAGGCCCCAAAAGAGAAAACGAGATAAGGCCCCAAATTTACGGTGTTAGTTCATAATGAAATAATACCCCAATTTCGAATATGAAATAAGGCCCCACTGCGATGAAATAAGGACCAATAAAAAATGAAATAAGGCCGCAAAAAAGGAATTAACACCCCAAATTTTATTAAAAATCGATGTTGTTGTTACCTGTATAATTTTTTGGGGACTTATTTCATTGGGGACTATTTCGCAGAGCCATCAAATATCCGACGTGCAGAGCTACAATCAAAAGCAATCGCTTTTACATTTTTTCGCATTTCATTAAAAAGTATGTGTATTTTTAATTTAAGGATCTCAGCCTCTGGAACGATCAAATATATGAGAAATAGCTCAGAATACTCGGAAAGGCATTTCCTAGAAACGATTTTAAGCTCTTTTTGAATTGATTGTTTTTTATAAACAAAATGGCAATTTGAAAGAAAATGAAAGTAAAAACTAAAATAAAAAAATAAATTTATTTCAATTCTCTAACAATCAACCAAAAATCTCTTTTTTTAAATTTTATTTAAGAATAACAGTGCAAGAATTTTAAGCCTGTTATAAGCAGAGGATTTTACAAAATATTTTGTGGGAGATTTTGTCGAAATCAGCGCATTCCGAACAAACCTATGAGTAGTTCGCCTGGAAGAGTTTTGAAACTGAAGGAATTTGTAAGAAAAAATATCACACTTCACCATATTTGAAACGCCATTTTGGATATTCAACCGTCTTTATTTAGCTGAGAAAACTATGCGAATTGTCGTTTATTTTTTGCTGATGGGGATAACAATAAAAGCTTTTTAAAATTACGTGCATCTATTCAAGTGCACCGCAGTGGCCCAAAATATCTCACATTTAAGGACTGAGGGCATATCGCATATCAGGATACACTTCTCCATCAGCATTCTAAAGTAAATCCCTTATTTGAGAATAAAAACCATAGCTTCCCTCCTTGCAGCTTACATTACTGTCTTGAGTTCTCGATAGCTGCAACTGATCAATCAATTAAGCCATGCACATTGTACACCGAATGAGAAACGACTCAAGTGGGAGGCAATTGCATGCACATGTACGTACACGCTTCTACAAAAAAAAAAAATAAAAATACAAACTCTATGGCTTGATTGATCCGCTGAAGGACCAACCAGCACTCGTTCTCGAATGCCTATCTTCAGTGAAACTTCACCCAATTGAATGGGGTGTACCATTTCCTGTCTTTACAGGAATATTCTCAATTGCTCTTGCACTCCATTGTACACACTGCAGAGTCCTGTACAAATTTAATTAAACAAATTAAACTCGCAAGGCCCTCAAGCGAAAATTGCTTATCATTTCATATCTTAAGGACCAACGCTATTAGGCAACCGCGACTGTCATAAAAAAAAATAAAAAAAAATAAAAACATTGCGCCCCACACAAATTGAGGACACTCGCTGTGTGTCCACGAACCATGAACTGGGGGTGTGTTGAAAAAATAAAGAAAACGAAAAATTGTTTCAACAAATGCAAATGGCATACAGCAAAAGAAATATTTTTATTTATATACACCAATTTATGGGGGACACAAACTGTGAAAAAGGGTTGGGTAATTGCTGGGAAGGAAATATGAAAATAAAAATATTTTTAATGAGGACAGAGTTAAGGGCGACATTTTTGGTCGAGTCATATATGAAGGAAATGAAAATTAAGTCATTAGAGCGATATGAAGCATAATTCTAGAGATACGCCAGCGGATTTATTGCACCAATTTGTGTGTAAATTAACCGCCATATCAGGAGAGTTTTCCTTTCAAAGTAAAGTAGTGTTTGCAGTTGCAATGATGAAATGGCACGAATGGGAGTGGATTGAAATGCGGCATTCAATGAGTAGTGAGAGTTGGTTTCATGAGTTACGATGGTAAGTCTGCTGAAAATTTTAAGCAACAAAACCAATTAAGGGATAGATTGGCTGTATGAATGGGTTTCTATAATTTAACAGGTGGGTATGCATTACGTCCAGTGTTGCCACTTTAAGACTATTTTTTCGCAGTAGGTTCTCTAAAAAAATTCAGTAGATAGATTGCACTTTTTTTTGCAACGGATTTATGATTATAAATATAAATATAACAAAAAATAACATAAGCAATACAGATTAATAAAAAACAGTATTTAAACAAAACAGAATAAATCATTAAGGCCCCATACGTTAAAAATGAAACCGTGAAAAGCTTCTTTTGCTTTTTTTGACCACTTAAACTTGATGACGGTTGAACTTAATTTTGGTCTTAAAAAGTTGCTTATGAATTATTATAAAGAAGTTTGTTTATCAGAAAAAAAAAATAGTAAATTTAAATTTTATAGAAAAAGAATTTAAAAAGCTTTCCATACGAACAACTTTTTCCGATCATGGAAAAAGGGAGATACATTTTTTGGAGCATTTTTTGGACTTTAAATGTGGTACACTTGTAGTTTTGCAGCAGTATTTTAATCTAAAATCTAGTCCATTTCGATCTAGATGTGCTTGTAGTAAACTTGTAGTACGCACATCTATGGATCGAAATGGATTAGATTTTACATTCATATCTAGATCGAAATGGACTAGATTTTTATAATGGGTATAAGTATGGATCAGCTAAAAGAGATTTTGGAAGAAAAAAATAATGAACTTAAAAAAGATCTAGCGTCTAAAGCTGACTTCCACATTATATGTTCCGAACTGTCAGGTTGGAAAGTGAAACACGAAGAAATTGTTGAAAAGGTTGTACAGCTGGAAAATCGAAACAAAATTCTTGAGGCACAAGTAGACAAATTAATGCAAAAAAGCACGGAATCTAATTTAATTGTCCATCTCCCGGCAGAGGCCAACTCAAATTTGGTAGAAAAAGCCAAGTCCCTATGTGCTGAATTGCTTGAAAATGGAAATGTAAACAGTGACATTGAGTATGCGCATAGAATATCCACCAGCAACAAAAGCTCCGCGACAATAATGGTAAAAATGAAGTCACGAAACGCTGCTATCAACGTTCTCAAGAATGTGAGGAAATTAAAAGGCACTAAGATCAGCGTACGCAAAGATCTGCCGCATAATATTCGTCTGAGAAGGGCTAAGTTGACACCATTATTGAAATTCTTGAGAGAGAAACACCCGCAAACTATAAAGGTAACACTAAGAGACGATAAACTGCATATAAACGAGACAGTTTTCTCATGGGATTTAACTGAAGGCTTGAAATGTGGAACAGAAAATGGTCTAAAGAAAATTCAAGAACTAATTGGAGAAGTACCCGCATGTCTATCGCTTAATTTGGAAAACAAAAACAAACTTTCGAAGGAAATTTCAGTGCCGCCGTCTGACATCTGTCAAAGCCCGGGTCAGGGTATAAACAAAAGGAGAGAAGCCGCTGTAATCAAACATATAGGTGCAAGCACAAGTGGGTGTACACACGAAAACCGGAATTGAGGATTATCAGTCTACCAGATAAATGAAACTAAAACTAATTTAGATATTTTAAGTTATAATATAGCAGGCCTGGCTAATAAAAATTTGTTTGTCAGTTTTTTTAATTACATAAATGAATTCGATATATTTCTGTTATTTGAAACCCATGTAGTAAATTATGAAGAAAGTAGATATAAAAGCATATTTAGAAACCATGAATTGAAATTTGTTCCTGCGGTAAAACCAAACGTATTTGGAAGGGCTAGTGGAGGTGAGCTTTTTGGTTATCGAAAGCAGCTTAATGGAGCAGGGGTCGCATTTAAGAGGGTTGAACAGTCATATGTACTGGAAATAAAAACAAATAATAAAGCGATTAGTCTAGTTCCAACTTATATCAACTGTAGCAACTGGATGTGCGAATTCGATAAGCTTAACGACCTATTAACTCATCTTAACTCAACGGAACTCATACTTATTGGAGATTTTAATGGAAGAATCGGTCTAGAGCAAAATAACTTTGTAAGCGGAATGAACACATCGCGAATTAATATAAACCGCAATTCTAAGGACAAAGTCAGAGATTCAAAAGGTGATAAAATTCTTGAGTTGGCTGATGCGTGGGACTGTAAAGTCTTAAATGGGTGTAGTGGGGAAGATCTGCAAGGGGAATACACTTTTCTTCGTGGAACAGCCAATTCGGTAATTGATTATTGCTTTTCATCGGTTAACTGTATATCGCACCTTACCAATTTTCGAGTTGGAATAAAAACATATTCCGACCATTTGCCCCTCGAAGTTTCACTTATGATTTCCGAAGACCATAGAGACGAAAATGTTGCACAGATGGGACTCATCCCAAAGTTGGTATGGAAGGATGCCTATCGGGAATCATTTAAGCATATGCTTAACACTGAACTCGGAAAACTGCGCTGTATGAATACTGTACCTAAAATTGACGATCTGACGAAGATAATTAAAAAAGCTGCACCTTTAAATCAGCCGAAGAAACAGATCCAAAAAATCAATAAGCAGAAGTGGTTCGATAGCGAGTGTATCCGAGCAAGGAAAGCTTCCTTTGCCTTCCTTAAATTATTGCGGATAAAAAACTGTGATACTTTTAAAGTTCTTTATGCGGCCGCTAATAAAAAATTCAAGCAACTTTGTTATACAAAGAAGCAAAATTTCGAAGAACAGAATGTAGCTTTGATAAACGAATCAAGATCATCAGCTGAATTTTGGAAAGCGTGTAAAATCATAAATGGAAAAACTAATTCAATCTCTTTCGGATTACAAGCAGAGCAGTTAAGAGACCATTTTAAAACTCTTCTCAATGCACCTCAAATCTCCCCATCCCCTTTGTATGCAGCCCCAATGATCAAAGATGAATTTTTGGATATGCCATTTTCTATCGCAGAAGTGGAAGTGGCCATCGAGAATGCAAAGACAAATAAAGCACCAGGACATGATCGAATACCGTTTGAATTCTATAAGAACTGCTCGCAGGAATTTTTAGCTGTTCTCACGCAGGAATTCAATAGAATATTTACAACAGCGGACGTACCTGAAAGTTTCCTAAAGGCGATAATTTTTCCTCTTCACAAAAAAGGAGATTACGACGACCCAGAAAATTACAGAGGGATATCGTTTCTAAATACATCAGCTAAGTTGTTTGCCAGTTTACTCTTCAAAAGAATCACAGAATGGGTGACAAATAAGAAGGTTTTACATGAGTTTCAATCTGGTTTTCGGAGAAACTATTCTACCATAGACCAAATATTCTCGCTGGTGAATATTGCAGAAATATATAAAATGAAGCGCCAAAAATTGTATGCCTTTTTCGTGGATTTTCGTGCCGCTTTTGATTCTATTCCGAGAGAAATGCTTTTTTATAAGCTGTATAAGTATGGAATCTCGTCTCAGGTCATCAACGTTTTAAGAGCATTATATTTAAACAATAAAGCATGTGTCTGGGATGGTCGCCGGTTATCAGAGGATTTTGAAGTTTCCATGGGTGTTAAACAAGGCTGCGTTCTTAGCACCTTACTATTTATATTGTATATAAATGATATAACCGAACACGTTATGGGTGGAATAGAGCTCAGTGGTACCAAAATCCCAGCACTGATGTTTGCAGATGACATCGTCTTTCTAGCTGACAAAATAGAAACGATGCAGTTAATGGTAAACAGATTGGACACCTACTGCAAAACCTGGAATTTGACTGTCAACCTAGAGAAGTCAAAGATGATGATTTTCAGAGATGGTGGAGGGCGGTACGCTCGAGCTGAAAAATGGAAATTCCAAGGCGATCAGATTGAGATAGTCAAACAGTACAAATATCTTGGAGTGCTGGTTACGCCGAGCTTAAACATGAGCAAGCATCTAAGTACTAAGCTAGGAGAAGCTAAACGTGCGGTTTGTGCAGTCTGGGGAAATTGCATTAATAATAACCACATTTCACATACAACAAAACAGAAAATATTCCGTGCTACAGCGTCTTCAATTTTGCTTTACGCAGCACAAGTTTGGGGTTATTGCTCGTTTGAAGCTGTGGAAAAGTTTATCCGATATTTCCTTAGGAGACTTTTTAAAATTCCAAGTAGTTCCCCCAACTATATGTTACACTTGGAGACTGGAGTAGCACCCCTGTTCATGGATACCCTCAAGCTGCATCTAGATTATATTGTAAAGGTCGTTGGGATGAGTCAGGAAAGAGTTCCAAGGTTGGTGCTTGCACAAATGCTAAGTTACAAAGTCAAATGTGTTCAAGAGTGGGAATCGCTAGGATTGAAATGTGGCTATAACCTCACTTTTATGCCGAATGAGTCACAGGATTCTATAAGGCACAAAGCAAAAAAGTTGCTGACGGAAATTGGACAAAGAATTTATGATGAATTTTCAAAAGAAGCCCAGTCATCCACACACAGAGCTTACTATAGCAAGCTTAACTATTACCTTAAGGACAAAACATATTTTTTGAACAGTTATTCGGTAGACAAGATAAGCACTATCTTCAAAGTAAGAGGTGAACTTCTAAAACTAAATTTTATTCCACACCGCCCAGAGCTACCAATTCTATGCGATCTTTGTAATCTCAAGGAGCGGGAGGATGTATTACACTTCATCGCAATATGTCCGATACTTCAAGAAATCCGCACACAAATTTTCGGAGCTCCGACACTTAGTTTAGAAGAAGCAATCCATATATTGAATGGTGGTAGAGATTGGAACTTGCTCTACAATTTCACAATTAACGCACTGCGTTACAGAAATTGCATAGTTGAAGAAATGTTTTAAAAAAAGGATATATAAATAGCTCTTATATTAAGTACAATTACAACACAGTTTTATTTTATATTCAAATATGAAATACTATTATTTAATTTTTTTCATTTGAATGTCAATCTGGTAGACGGCCTAAGGCCAAACCGTATATAGACTAAGTAAAACAAAAAAACTACATTTTTGTATTGAATTGGAAACATGAAATAAAATAGTCAATTTAAACTAACTAAAAACTGGACTAGATTTAAAATTAAAAAAAAAATCTAGAACCTATACTGCAATTTCAACAAAGTGGCAACTCTGATTACTTCTCTAAATTCGTCGGGGAACAACATATTCTTTTGTTTTATGAAGTCGCATCTTTGGAACATAATTTATGGATATTTTGTTAATATGACGGGCATTCTACTATGCATATCAGGAGCTCAGTGTTTGCCAATTCATACGTAAACTCGCCTACGAAATGACACCTATCTATATGGTCTATCTATACACATAATACATAAAATAAAGTAGCATCTCTATGAACGCCCATCACTCGAGGACGGATCGTCCAATTTGAGCTATCTTTTCTTTGTTGTGTCTGTCTCTGCCTGAGGAAGGTTTATACGTCGAGAGAATGGGAAAATTTTGACAGGAAACTGAAAAATTCATAAAAATTAATTTTCCATACATTTTTAACCAGGATTTTTTTTTAAATTTTAATCGCAATATATAGTTATATCGTGTTTGTCAAAAATATGTGATGTGAAACACCTACAGGCGTAGGTGCGACTTGGGACTTGGGAGTAGAATCGACTCGAGCGAGACGGAAATTCCGTGGAGCCGGCGACGGTAGAAATTGGTCGGTCGCAGTCGCTATAGGTGGCGCTGTTGTCGATCTCCGAAATTATTCAACTGTTTCAGTGAAGTGGAGGTACCTATACGGTTGGTTGTAGTTTCAATTCATTTAACTTAATTCTTAAAGCGAAGACTTATATGGGCACGCTGGCCCTGGGCAGTGAACTGATAAAGCTTGGTCTTACACAGACTCCAGACTACTGAATCAGTTGTATCACGGGCGAAGCAGGGTTGCATGCCTATTAGTTTAGAACTAGAAAAGCCAAACGTCCGCCCCGAACATAAATATGGGGGGTTACGGTAAAAACCATATATTCCTCGAAGTACTTATACAGGGTGGCACAAAAATAACCTTCCGATGTTTTTTGGCTGTACTTTAAAAAAAAAATGAAAAACTTTGATTCTTCTTGTGGATTATTTTTATGTGGTCTTTTAATTTTTTTTATATCAAGTCGAGAATATGATGTCATGTAAATGGCCGCCGCCACAGTTGATTGTCATTTGAGCCCTTTTTATGGCATTTTCCATCACTTTGGCCAAAACTTCCGGCGATAGGTCCTCGGATATTGTTTTTAAGAGCTGCAAGAGTCTGAGGCTTGTCTACATAAACCCGCGACTTCAAAAAGCCCCACAAAAAGAAGTCTAAAGCGGTCAAATCAGGCGATCGTGCTGGCCAGTGAAGATCGCCAAACCGTCCTGTTGGAACCACATGTTTTCCAATCCCAATTCATCAAGTTGCGGCAAAAAGAACTCGTTGATCATTGCTCTGTAGCGCTCACCATTCACAGTAACCGTTTGGCCCGCGACGTCTTCGTCGACGTCTTCGTCTTCACCATACAGTGACTTTGAGCGGGTGTAATGGCTCTTCGTGGGTTACACGCGGATTTTCAGTGCCCCAGAAGCGTAAATTTTGCTTATTTACGTACCCGCTAAGATGGAAATGGGCCTGCGACGAAATTCACGTTGTGCCAAAGTCACCGACCGATTATTGCTCAAATAAATAGTCACTAATATTCCGCGTTCTGGAGCAGTGTAGCGTAACATTGTTTATTAACGTGTATTTCGCATGTGTTTACTACACAAATGTCAAAACAGAACTGACATTATGGGCCAATCGCAAAATTTATAGCATTTTCTGATAGGAGGATTACTTTTGCACCAAACTATGTATGCGAAAACGAAAAAGCTTTCGCTTTTCCATGATTTATAATATATTTTAAAACGTTAAAGAGGTTTTTGTTTTGTTTTTTTATGGAATCGCAATCAGGTAAATAACAAATGGAACTATGTTCCAATCTTTCCTCAAATAGTAGCTCCGAGGAGGAAAAATGCATGTCAAAAATACCCAAGGCCGGGTTCTTGTGCATGAAGATAAAATTCTCACAAAATCGCGATGGAACTTACTAGCCTACGAAATCAGTTGGACTTAGTGAAGAGTACCTATCTGTTTTCTGAGCGACTTGAACCTTAAATGACCTGTGATTTTCCATTCAAGAAGACCTAGTGTTCTAACAGTCGAGCCTCAGTTTCAATGACTAAGCACTTAGCAATCAAAGCTATTTAAACAGAGGCTTGTTAGAACGATAAGTCTGTTTGGGTTGGGGATCACAGGTTATCAAAGGCTTAAGTCGCTGAAATAGATAATCTTCCATGGAAAACGAAGACCCCCTTGACTGGTGGAGTTTTTTTCCTTTTTTCTTGCTTCTGACGTCCATTCCAGGACCAAAAATCTGCAGACAAATTGTCTCTTCTAAGGAACACAGTGTGAGCTTCTCTTATAGCTCTTCGTCACACACTCGACCTTAGGTAGACCCTAACTGTTGGGCACAATGCCCCCCTTTCCTCAGCAAATATTAAGCGAATGTTTTCCGCAGTAAGTTTAAACCATCAAAATTGTCCGAGTACCCAAATAATTTAAAGTCCAAACGAATTGCTCTAGTTCCTCTCTAAAAATAACGACCGTACTATGTAAAGTCATCGACCGAATTAAAATCAATTTGGAGCCTAATAGACAACAGAAGCTGAAATTGTAAGTATAAAAGCATCCCCTCTTTCCTAACGATAAGAAAACTGACTGTCCCCGACTAGAAGGTGTTTGTCCGGAATAGATTTAAAAACTGCCGCACGAAATTGACTCCTATTTTCACAGTTGCATTTCGAAATGTCGTGATTAATATATAGAATATGTTACATCATTATGCGCTGTCCATTAGAAGAGTATTTCACGAATATCTTCCAGCCCCTACCTGCAAGGTGTTTGTCCGGAATAGATTTAAAAACTGCTGCACGAAATTGACTCCTATTTTCACAGTTGCATTTCAAAATGTAGAAATTAGGACATACCGTATATTTTATCGTTATCCGGTGCCTAGAAGGGAAATATTTACTGAATCATTTCCTGGTTTTGAAACTGTCTTGACCGATTGGAATAGAATTTCGTTTAGTAAGAAGTTCAAGAACTTATTTAAAAATATTATTTAAAGCATCTTCGTACAACTTTTCGAGTTCAAGAAGGTATATTATGGCGAAGTGTGACTCCCAAATGTATGCAACATTTTTTTATATGGTTGAACTTCTTTTAAAGGAGCTATTTTTTTTACTCGACCACCCACCGAGGGCCATGTCCAACAAGGACTATGAATGCACCTAAAAGTAAGTACCCAACGGTATCGAGAAAGTAAATTGAGCCTATCTAAGTCCTGTAAACTGTCATGTTTAATCTTTCAACAGAAAGACAACTGAAGGAACCCCTCCCTACATTAAAGCATACACAACCAGCGACTCCCTAACGCCAATCTAAGAACCACCCAACGACCACAGATGATTGCGACGCATTTACAGTCTCTTTTGGCGCCACAACCAACTTCGCCATCTTTCCCACAGATATACTGCCCCAAAACAAATTAGTTTCAAAAACAAAACTCCAACTGTCAGAAATTACATTCAAAAACTCTGTGTCTCTGTTTTAACATTTTAATCTCGAAAAGAAAACATAAATCTCCGGCCGACTGTGAATTTTCAAATGACCTTTCTTTTCAAAAATCGAACTCTCCCTCGCACACGCCACCCATGTCAAGAATTTAATCCTCTTTCCTATCCCGCACGCCATCTCCCACTCCCACCATTGGACTTTTTTTTTCGAAAGAAAGGAACAAAAAAAAAAAAAAAAACACTCGCAACTACTAAAAAGAAATCCTCTCAAATCACAACTTGATCCCAGAACTCGTTAATCAGACTAATTATTCCCAATCTCACATCTGCCGCGCTGCCCGACCAAACACTGAGCAGAGCAGGCAAACAGCCCAGAAAGGTTAATAAATTCGTCGTCCCTTGAAATTAAATTATCTATACGCTTCTGGGTGAGGCAATAAAACACGAAATAAAATTTGTTAACAATCCCCAACGACATGGCGATGTTCTACTATCGCCACCAACCAAACTAAACCCAGTCGCAACCATAAATCAGTAATTAAAGCGCGTCCACCAGGCGAAACACTAATCGGGGGCGAATGCATCCGCGAGTGGTTCAGGGTCCGTCATACCATCATACACTCCTCGTCCCTTGGGGACGGTGCGCGCCCGATTCCAGGAAGCGACACTAAAAAGGCTTAGAACGTTTTAGGTCTTAAATTTCCCCAAAACGACAACGACAACGACGACGACAAAGGAGACAACACTAAGCCAACGACAAAACAAATAAATTATCCGGGCGTCTTCATCTGGGGAATGGAGAAATGGAGAGACAACTGTCATCTCGTTATCGCCGTACTATAATCTGGAAAATATTCCGCGCGCCCGATGATCTGCAGAGCGATGCACATCACGCTGACATAGACATATGTTTTCTCACCCGCCGAGCACGCCGCTGTTCGTGTAAATCCATGGAGATGGAGATTATCAACAGTCGCTGGTGTACGGTGAATGGTGTGCTCCTTAAGATCCTACTCCTTGCCGCTCTCCGTGATAAACGACATCCATTTCGATTATTTATAACATTTGCCAGTGGTAGGCGCGCGGCAGCGGTAGCGGCAGCGGAGGTGCAAAAGATATACTTGAAACTATGTACACGGTGAAATTATGCTGCGCGCTTCAAGGATAATTGAAATCGTCCTTATTATCGTTATCACCCATCAACAACATGCCAGGGTGGCAGCAAGGAGTCATAAATAGAAGACGACGACGACGGCGGCACTGTAAATGTTTAATTGAACGAGCGCGATGTAGAGTACAGAACTAACAGTAAGTAATGGCAAATGGTAATCCATTTTCTTATTACCACTTGAAGTTGGAATTACGCTTGGTCTTGAAGTGCGGCAGGATTGTTTACGTCTGCTTTTAAATGTCGACTCAGGCACATATGGATGTTGGATGGGATATTTTATGAGTGCACTTAGAAAGTTGGATTGGGGGTCTGTGGCCCATATTTTGGGCGCAGGATACATGCCACTGTATAAATATTGAATAATGGAATTGAAATTGTTTCAACGATGGTGTGTATATAGACATTCGTACAACTGGTGGTCTTGATTGATCGTAGTGCGTGTGAGGATACTGGTCGACTGAGTGATTTATAGGTGGTGGGTGTTGTTTTAGAGTTGGGGAGATATTTCCATAAAAAAAAACTCACCCAAACGAATGGGTGTGCGAATAAGGACATGCTGTGTCAACTATTTATTTAGAGCTCCACCTGGGTGGACCTCCTCCCTCAAAGAAAATAGAAACAGAAATTTAAAAAAATAATTTCCAATAAGAGGTATTATTTTGGTATTCAAAGAAAAATGCCATTTTTTGAGATAAATGATCAGAAGTTTATTTCATAATAAAGAGGAAGGTATGCCGTTGATAATGAAAAACAACATGAACATCAAATGACCACCACGAGCACGCATACAGGACCATATCCTTTTCATGAAATTTTCCATAACCAAATCGCGAAGTTGCTGCCTCGATAGCCTCACGAATTTTATCTTTGAGGTCTTGAAACGACGCTGGGCTGTTGGCGTAGACCTTATCTTCCACGTGGCCCCAAAGGAAGAAGTCGCAAGGTGTTTAATCACAAGATTTCGGTGGCCAATTGTGATCTCTCGATAGCGCAATCCATTCACCGTAACTCTTGATCCAACCTCATTTTCGAAAAAAGAAGGTCCAGTGACCCCGCCAGACCATAAACCGCACCAAACAGTCACACGTTGAGAATGGAGAAGCTTCTCAACAACAACTCTTGGGTTTTCCGAGCCCCAGATGCGACAATTTTGCTTGTTGACGTAGCCACCGAGGTGGAAATGGGCCGCATCAGTCAAGATGATTTTTCGATTGAATTCCGGATCATTTTCATGCTATTCAAGGACCCAATCAGCAAAGACACGAAGTTGTTGATGATCGGTCGGCTTGATTTCTTGTGTTAACTGAACTGAAATACGGTGTAATGACATTTGTGGAAAGCCCAATTCCAAAGAACGACGAGGAATGGACAAACCTGGGTTTTCTTCAACACTTTGGGCTACAGCAGCAATATTCTCAGTTGTTCTTGAGCGACGTGCACGGGTTTTATTTTTCACATCACTAACTTGTCCCAACAGCTCGAATTTTTCCACCAATTCCTGTATTGCGGTCCGACAAGGTGCTTCACGACGACCAAAAAATGCTTTAGTTTTTCGAACTGTGACTGCAAGATTTTCACCATTTTTGTGGTGAATTTTAATAATTCCAATGCGTTGCTGAAGCGTGTGTCGTTCCATTTTTAATAATGGCGTAGTTTCTACTTGTCAAATGTCAAAGAATAAAAGCTTCAAAAGTGACAGCTACCGAAATAGCGGGTCATTCACAATAACACCTCTTATTGGAAAACCCTTTACCTACCCCGTTTAGTGGAAACTTTTAAATTGCCCCGACAAAAGTCAGGTTTCTTCAAAAATTGTGTTCCAAAAAATGCTACAAAAGTTCGGGAATTGCCCACTTCTGGTTGATGCCTTACTTTGTCATATTTGTCGCCATTGTTATTCTGAAATTTAATGAAAACCTTACACAAAAGCTGCAGAGAAAAATGTCTAAAGCATACAAAAAGCCGGACACACTTCTCACAGATGACCTACAAATATCGTATAGTCCTTCAGGACCCCCCTCTCCACACTTTCATTGATAAACAGGAAAAGGAAAAAAGTAATTATTTCAATTCCCCCAACTGTAAAAGAAAAAAAATTAATTTCACTTTCCCCAACTCCCAACGTACCTACTGTACGCACTCGGCTGAGGCGAGGTGTCGGTTTGGCTCATTGCAACAAAGTCCTTGTTGCTGTTCATTTATTCTCTGCCGCTATACAAAGGAAAACGAACAACTAAGTGAAAAAATAAAATCACGAAGCGCTTTTGTTCCATATAGCTCCCACCTACCCACGTATTCACACGAGTCATGAGCACTCAAGGCGAGCAATTTTGCGGTCGATTGGTCTGTTCTGTTGGACGAAAGCATTTTGTCAAGGCGGACGCTTCTGATAGTGGCTCATGAGCAATGAGCAATAAAAAATAACTAGTTCAATGTTAAGCGAAATGAAAAAAAAAAAAAAAAAAAAATACTTTGAGAGCGAGCAGAGATATATAAATTATCCTTGTTGCGGTGGAGGCCTTGATCTGAATTGCTCATTCTCATTTATGTACCTAGGTATAGTCATAGTAGCGACAACAACGACGGGGATGAATCGGATGCCCTTGGACAGGTGTGCTGCGCCACATGTGTGTTTACTTTATGTGCGTTTGTGTTTATTTATATCGTTCAATCTTGTGGAGGGGTGGTGCATTATTGAACGCCACGTGGCAATGTTTCGGAAATGAGAACACCCACTCGCCTGTTTCGAAATCAAAAAAAAATGTAAGTAGGTATAGTTTTTGTTCAGATGGAGTGGATTCCCTTGGGTAGGGGTAGTTCAGAAAGTGATATGGGGAACGCAATGTGTTTTCAGAAGAATTCCTTCGACACGTTTTGCACATCATTAACTGGATATACTGGATATATATATTCGATATTGAGTGCAATTCGATTGCGTTGTAGCTCTTAAGGGTCGAACATGGAAAAGATGTGAGTTCTGGAATGATTTTTGGGCACAAAAGGGTGAATCGGAAAGTTAATTTATACTGGAGCTGGAAGACTTCGTCAAACTTCCCTCTCCATGAGATATTGTAAATGAAATTTTGAAGATCTAAAGATGTGTTTTTTATCTGTTTCTTTGTCGGGTTGGCAACACTTTTTCCAGTGGGTTGGGTACGTCATAATTTGCCACTTTACCGTGAGTAAAGGCTTAAGATAGGCGACCGTATCTGCACGAAAAACGAGTCATAAAATGGAAGCCTTTTAAAAGGCATTTTTCTGAGGTTAGTTTTTCAAATTGGCAACACTTTTTTTTAGCGACAACCAACTTGACAGTTGACAGACTCTTTACGCTCATCCTAATTTGAAACTTTACCGTGAGCAAAGACTTAAGATAGGCGACCATAGCCGCACGAAAAACGAGTCATAAAATGGAAGCCTTTTAAAAGGCATTTTTCTGAGGTTAGTTTTTCAAATTGGCAACACTTTTTCTTAGCGACAACCAACTTGACAGTTGACATACTCTTTACGCTCATCCTAATTTGCCACTTTACCGTGAGTAAAGGCTTAAGATAGGCGACCGTAGCTGCACGAAAAACGAGCCATAAAGTGGAAACCATTTAAAAAACATTTTAAAGAGGTTCGTTTTTTTTCAAATTGGCAACACTTCTTGACAGTTGTTGACGAATAATTTGGGCTCTCCTTGGTTTGCTATTTTACCATAAATAAAAACTTGAGATACGCGACCGCTGCTACTCGAAAAACGAGAATAGAATTCATTTAAAGTTTTTTTTTTCTTAGAGGTTAGTTTTCAAATTGGGAATACTTCTTTAAGCGACCGCTGCTACTATTTTAAGGTTTTTTTTTTCTGAGAGGTTAGTGCTTCAAAATGGCAACAGTTCTTTTAGCGACCGCTGCTACTCGTTTAAAGTATTTTTTTCTGAGAGGTTAGTTTTTCAAGTACACGGACAACTCCAGCTTCTTGAGGGACTAGTTAAAAATTAGTTCTACACACTGCCCCCTGTTCGACGCAGCTGTCTCTAAATTTATGTTCCCAGACTTTGCTCACAGCTCGACGGGATGAATGGCAAAAACATGGCAAGAACCCGAGATTTTCAAGTTTCTCCCGGCATAAAATAAAAAGCAATTTTTAATCATTTGAATGACAGCTGTCACTTTGGAAAATCGGCATTGGGGACGGTCGAATTTCTAGTTAGTATTTAATTTATTTAGTAGTAAGTTTGACAGCTGACTGACTAAATGTATGTCAGTTTTTATTGGCCCAGAGTGGTCATGACGTTTATGGAGGAGCAACCGAAAAATCTAGTCTAGTCTAGTGGACATTTCGAAGAGTAAAATTTAAAATGAACAGAGTGGCCGCTGCAGAATTGTGAAGAGTCAAAAATGGGCCTATTTTGGGAGAAAAATGTGTCATTTATAAAGCTAGATACTCTGCAAATTTAGAATTTTCGCACGATATTTAACAACCATTAGTTCGCATAACACTATAATAGTTTTCTGATAGGTAACCGTAACCGTGTTACAGTTTAAGTAACAATTTTTGAAAATTTTTGAAGATCCTTTTCTAAATAAAAAGGGGCAAAATCAAACAAAGTAACGCTGACCGTAAGAAAACAAAAACTCAAGTTGCCTAGTCAAAGCGATCGGATACCTTGTCCCGACAAATCTAGTTGACGTTTTACATCAACTAGGTATCCGAACGTCCCAATTTTTTTGCGCTAGGTGTGTTTGTTTGAAAATTTGAACGAGAATTTGTTAAGGTCAAATTACAATGCAGTCAATAAAAGACGTTTCCACTTATTTATTTTTTGTGAATTTGAGTGACAATTCGGGACGAAAGCGGTACCAGCGGGACAACCTAAATTGTGTCCTTAGTCCGGGACGCTTGGCAACTCTACTGTATACCCAAATCCATACTCAAATAGTAATGGAATCTGATTTTCTATCCAACGCAGTCAAAACAATAATTTTTACAGATTTTATTTTAACTCAAAGGTGTGGACCTCGTAAAACTCCCTTGCAGATGAGTTGTCCCGAACTTAAGTTCCTTTGAGTTCCATGGGACGTTGAACTCCAAATCGATCCCATTTCCATTTCCACTCATCCCTCCATCAATTTCCTTCAGCATACGCATATTATAAGCAAATACATCCGCAACTCTATATGCAAACGCTGAGCTCCTTCAGGCTCATAATTAGAGATTGGACCCTCCATAGATTGCACTTAAGCCAGAGCACCATCAATCGAGTTCAATGCAAAACCAGTCAGGGGATAATGCGTTTTCCGCATTCACCATCCAACCTTAGCAGAAATTTATGCCACATTTATAGTACATTTACATAATGTCCTTTGTCCACCCTCGTCACTTGAACTCATACTAACCCCTGGTGCGATGATGATCAATTTGTAATTATAATTCCATCCTGCGTGCGTCTGCGATACGGCACGTATATGCAAGAATATCATTGTTCTCCATGTTAATTGTGCGTGTGGGTAATTTCCCCAATGCAACATTAACCCGCAAGTACAAAGGATCCCTGAATTTCCTCATTGTTCTCGAATAGGTGGCATTCCCGCACTCTGCTCCGTATATATGAAGACAATTAGCCGTACGCCATTGTTGTATCGAGTCTAGCACTACCAGACAGACAGAGGTCGTGTGACTGATATCATATCCTTTTTTGGTGGAGGAAAAATGAAAAAGCTTCAAGACGGTGCGTGGTGCCAACATTAACATTAGCTCTGGAATAGCAATTATCTGGCTGAATTCAGCACCACTAGACAGAGTGTGCCTATTTGTGTGGAGTGGAGGGTGATAACGAAAACGTGTTTATAAATTACATTGGCAATGTCAGGAAGCAGTTTGCGCTAAAGTGAGTTCCGCGTATACTACATACACAGTCGGAGTTTATGTGAATCCTTGTATGGTTTATCGCTCGCGAGGGGAATATACATATTTGCCATAGAGTATGTTACGAGAATTGCTTGGAACTCGTTTTCGTTGCGAATTTAAATGTAGACGTTGTGGCAGGGGTTATAATGCACGTTAGCATATTCGATTGTAATCTTTGCGACTATTGCGTGCGTTTCACGGAGACACGTATAACAGGAATTTGTCTTCCGAGTAACATGCATGATGGAGATTGTTTGGAACTGTTTTGTATGGGGGGTAGTTTGGGGTTAATTTATGTTTTAGAATTTATCAAAAAATATTTTGTGTGGGTTTTTTCTTCTTTTTTTTGGTCTGGTTGAAGTCTACTAAAAGTCGTGGAGAATCTTTGGTTCACAACTCGTGGTCGTTGTCAGTTGTAGTAGACCCTCTTGTGTAACTTAAGAATTGTTACAAATAGGTATCTCTATTAAAAAAGTTTGCCCAAAGAGAACGCGCGGCACAATATGATATCAATGACAAAAAAAAAATAAAAGTGTGCACCAGTGAATCGCAGGAAACGTTCTCATTTGACGATAGACGTTGCGCCGCTTACAAAGGGTGGTTAAGTTTTAAGGGCCGATGTTGATTTGGAATAAAACATAAATTATTTAGGAAATTATTATCATTTCTTTTTATTATGATAATATTGGTATGGTTGAATTATGTATGGAACAAAATATTGGCCAAGTGGCCGCCGCGACCTCGGCGGCACACCTCCATCCGATGATCCAAATTTTCGATGACGCTGAGGCATAATTGAGGTTCTATGCCGTTAATTTAAAATTTAAAACTATCTCATCCTCTAGCTTTTGAATTGTTGCTGGCTTATCGACGTACACCTTTTCTTTGAAATAACCCCAAAGAAAGAAGTCCAACGGTGTCAAATCACATGATCTTGGCGGCCAATTGATATCGCCACCACGTGAGATAACCCGGCCATTGAATTTGTCGCGCAAAAGAGCCATTGTGTCGTTAGCTGTGTGGCAAGTGGCATCGTCCTGTTGAAACCACATATCGTCCACATCCATAACTTCCAATTCGGGCCATAAAAAGGTCGTTATCATCTCACGATAGCGAACACCATTCACAGTAACTGCCTGACCGGCCTCATTTCGGAAAATATACGGCCCGGTGATGCCGCCAGCCCATAAACCGCACCAAACAGTCACTCTTTGTGGTGCATTGGTTTTTCGACAATCACTCTTGGATTATCATTCGCCCAAATGCGGCAATTCTGCTTATTGACGAATCCACTGAGGTGAAAATGTGCCTCATCACTGAAGATGATTTTCTTAAAAAATTTATCATCCACTGTTGCCCTTTCTTGCCACCATTCTGACCATTGACGACGCTTGAAATGGTCAAGGGGCTTTAGTTCTTTAGTCAATTGCACCTTATAAGCGCGTAAATGCAAGTCTTTATGCAAAATGTTCATCAACGACGAGCGTGAGAGGTGCAATTGTTGGGCATGACGACGAGGTGAGGTGGACGGCTCTTCAGCCACACTATCGCGAACAGCAGCAACATTTTTTGCAGTACGAGCTGTACGAGCATGCACTGGTGTTTTCACATCTCCTACAGACCCGGTTTGCTCAAATTTTTGCACGATTTTTCCGATTGTACGCACATTTGGTCGATTAAATTGACCGAAAAAATCACGAAGTGCACGATATGCATTTTGATTTGAACGGCCATTTTCTTAATAAGAGTGAGTAACTTTAACGCGTTACTCGATTGTGTATCTTTCTATGGTTCAAATTGAGTTAGTCTGAAATTGAGAAATGTCAAATGAAATGTAGAAAAAATTTGACGTTTAGGTGTGGTTCACATTCAACACCGGCCCTTAAAATTTCACCACCCCTTACATTTAGCCTGAATCATATAGTTGGGTTCTTATAACTACAAAATTCCATATAAGATGAGAAAAATAGTTTTCATCGTCATTCCTATAATTTTTTTTTTTTTTCTGTAAATATCGGGAGAGGTTCCAATTCGTTCCAAAAATGAAAAAACTCACACAAAACGAATGGTTGTGAGAAGCTAGGTCTAGGGTCTCTCCGGACCTGTTGCGCCAACTATTTATTTATTTTTATCGGGAGAGGTGATTCTCTTGTGATTGCAGATTGACGACTTTTCAAACTTTCTTGCTTAATAGAAGCTGAGGTTCAACTCCTGGAAAAAACACCAAATTACACGTTTATTCATTTTTAACGCCTCTAGCTCTCACGGACATTTGAGAAACATCCATAAAAGTGGCGCCAAAAACTTATCCAAGCGAATGGTTGTGAGATGTCGGCCTTCTGGTTTTATATGGAAACAAGTTTTCTTCTTCGTGGCTCTCCTCTCTATTCGTATCAGAATCAGCAGTTTAGTTTAGGAACCTTTATAGACCTGTTGTGCCAATTAAACTGTCGCCTCAAGCAAAAACTTCTTAAGTCTGAAAATGAATCTATCGGAAAAGCACTTTGATACTTAATTTTAAGTTTGGAAAAAATCTGACACATTTAAAAAAAAAAACTACAGATTCAGAAAAAAGGGTCTTAATCGTAATCTTTTCAAAAATATTTTATTTTTTTAATTTCTTTATTTTATTTGTTAGGTATTGCAAAATTTAATTTTTTTTAATTTTACATTTTTGTCTTAAGTCGACTTAAGCGTTTGTTTTCTAATAACAAATTTAAAACTTATGACTTTTATACCAATTTGAACTTGGAAAACAAAACCTGTAAGTACCAGCAGACCTTCAGAGTCCATACAGAAATTTAGTAAGTAATTAAGTAAGTTATTATTTTTTTTAACATTTCAATATACACATAGCGCCGTACTAATAACAAATCTCAGTCTCGACTTTAAATTTACGGAAGCTCACAAATGCATAAATTGTATGAAAAATATAGCCACTACTTCTTTAATTTAAAGTCGAGACTTAAAATGTTTATTGGTAAGGCCCATAGGGTACAAAATATGAATTTAAGAGCTGTGACTAACCCTAAGCCTATGACGAGTCTTAGTGTATTATAGGCCCTTTCAAAAAGCGGTAGCTAATCAAGTACACCACCAAACTATTAATAAAAGTAGACTCTTAAATTGCAGGCCATCACTGAACGGAGCTGTATTATTTTGACTTTCTTGTCCTGGATAACTTCAACCTCGACAAAAGTTTAATTCAAAAATACACCTAAGCTAGCTGTAAGGTTCTAAGAAAATTCCTCGTTCGGGCGCCCTTGTGAACAGTGATGGGGTAGCCAACTTCTGATTTTAAGGTGAATCGAATGGAATTGCTTGCAAATTTTATGCCAAATTTGATGAAGAACATTGATCCACCGTAATGTACAGAAGATCCCGCATATTGCGAGGACTATGGGAAAAATAAACACGGCCTTCAGTCAGTGGTCAATCATAAATTGTTGCCAATCATAGGATAAGTTCTTAGTGACATAGGAAAAGTTTGACGCTTCTTTACAAACTCCATCTTTCTAGAACCGAATTTTGAGGATATTTTGAATTTTTAGACCTTTTAAGCTATCTATCATGGCGCGTGCCATATCCCCTCATGAAAGATTCTAGAATTTTCGAAGAAATAGAATTATGCTTATCTCCTCATCGGGTATAAGGTATAACTAAAGCCTTACTCTATGAAAATGTAAGGGAAGAACTTTGAAAACCCAACTATAGAAGTTCAACCAAGAAACTTATCAATCCGCTTCGTAAAACCTTTAAGGGTACTTCCACACCGGGTGGAGCAAAACGCCTTAGACAAACAAAACTGTTTTTCTGTGTGTTTCTGAAATTTATATACACACATTTAAAAACGGGCGCCCTCACTGAATAGGTAAGGCAAAACAAAGCAAGAAAAAAAATAAGGCCTTTGTTCCATCCTATGTGGAAGCTCCCTTAAGGTGCCTGTCCATTTGATAGTAAAAATACTGCGAGCAGCTCTCAAGCAGCTCTCCGGACCAAGTTCGCAAGTGGTCATAGTCTTGAGAGTAGTTCGCGGAGAGTTAAGTTTTTACCGAGACCGAGAGTAACTGTCGAGAGTTTACTAGCGAAAGTACACGATAAGAAATATAGGGGTGTTTTCTTAATCCGCCCTTATTATTACAGGTCTATGTAACACACGAAAAATTCAATATTTCCAATTTATTAAACTTTTTCTGTAATATTTTTATATTTAAATTTAATAATTGTTTCATTAAAATGCTCATTTTAATACGAATTTTTTACGAATACTCTCAAATGGACAGGCCCCTTAAGTCTACTCGATTTGCATCAAAAATAATATCCCATTCATATGAAACCCTCGCAATCTGACAAACAAGTCGACTCTTTGTAGTTTCAAAAAACTTGAACCACTTTTAAATGAAATAAAACTGCACAGCCTTATACGATTCGTCTTTCCCTCTCTGTAGCTTGTAAGCCTCAGCATCGGCATTAAACGAAAAAATATCAAACTTCACCCAGAAACATAATACTCGCAGATTAACATCTCAATTCCGCCATTATAAATATCCTATATCCATGTCCCGCAAGGATTTCGCTCACAACGACTAACGACTTCCTGGAAATCGATCCAAATTATCGATGACAATATCCTGAGAGCAACACTCTGCGCCATCATGCCTAATCCCATTTGAAAATATTAGAGTGCAGGCTAATCCCCGCCATCATTGCCGAAATGGATGTCCTTTCGACAAGAAATCCTCATTAGCGAGGTGTGCGAACATATGGCAATGGCCCTGGCCGTTCTCGTTCTCTCCGCATACATACGATATGCGATACATTATTTTGTTGTTCTTTTCTGTGTCCTTTGAGTATACACTCATACAGTCCATGTCCCACATGTGAACTATTAATGCCGCAAGCAAATTGATTCCATCCTCAGATGATTTATTGAAAATGTCGTCATCGCTGCGGGACAGGATAATGTAATCCTTGTACTTGTTTCGGTTTTTCCACTGCCAACGTTCGACAACTGAAATCCGATCTAATGTCGCAGCTTGTCTGTGGTTTTTTGGCGTTCTTATCCCGCAGGATGAACGCTGTCTCGGAGATGTAAATTTGTCCTATACTCGTACTCGTTCTCGTTCTCGTTTTCGTATGCCTGCTCGTGTTTTGTGGCCAACTTAGATCGAACGTTATGCTTATAGGAATTCCTCTCTGGTTTCTGGGGTAAGGTGATTTATTTTAATTATATCCTGCGGCAGGATAAATTATAATTACGCATGTGGGAATTTTTTTCCTCTGTTCGGCTGCCAACAACAACATATACATGCGAGGAGCGGATGGAATGCGGCCCAAAACTAATTGGAAATGAATTAGTTATGCCATTTGTCAGATGTTAACATGAATTTCTGGGAATATCCTGGAAGCAAATACAAGATTTGCTGTTTTTCGTTTCGTTTTCTTCTTTCTGCTTTTTGGCCTCTCCAATCCACCTGCTTGTCTTGTGCGACGGAAAATGTTTACGTGGGAGGTATATGTTTCCAATACGTACCCGCACGCAATCGTCATATTGGAGCGCTCATAAATTATGAGCAGGACATGAATTGTGGCGCGGATTTCGAGACAAGGGTGGCAGGCGTTTATACATGAATAGCATCCGACTCCCTTCTGGTAAACATCATTGCTCATGATAGAGGGCAGTCGGTGGGGGTTAATGTTATGATACCTCTTTCGAAGCTGTTATTTATGATCTACCTTGGTAGGATGTGCGCCGCACCGTGCACAGCAAAGGGGAGTGTGAGCCGATAAGCGGGTGTAGGTATAGATTTTTGAGAGCCGAAGTGGAATGGATGACAGAAAATCATGTATCACGATATCTGAATGTTTACTATGCACACATCGAGTGGCGGATTGGATTATCCTCAAATATGAGAGCTTTCGAAAATATATAGGGTAAGCTGTTGGAGGGTATATCGGTTGTTGCTGAATGGGGATGACACGGCTTGTTCTTGGAATGAGGTGCAATATTTTGTGATACCGAGAACAGACACATTTATCATGCGACCTTTCGTGGAGTGAACACTATATAAGGGTCTGTCTATGGCTTGTCCAAACAACTTTGTTTGACTGTATTCGGATCCATGGCGTTGACATTTGTGTAGTCAATAATTTAGCCAAAGGGGGTTTCAAAGGGACTTAGCCGTAGGATAGTTGGAAAACGCCACAAGACTGAGTTCAGGCCGTTTTTGTTGTTGTCGAAATAAGACATCCTAATAAAGGACCTAACTTGGCTTACTTTTCGACTTAGGTCTTACTTCCGCCCTAGTCGTCTAAGTATATGCACCTCCATGATGGTTACTAAATTTTAAGGCATGCAATTTTCGATATATTTTTTTGAGAGTTAGTCACTCACCAGATTTTTTGCCGTAGGGCGACCTCAACCTCAGCGCTGGGCAGTGACGTACACCTCTCCTTTTCCAAAGCAGCTTATCAAAGCAAACTTCGGACAGCTTAGGAGGGCTTCCTGCCTGGGTTTGAAAAGTTATTTTCCGAAAATTTCGTGGATCGTCAGTCGTCAACAACTTAGCCAGATAGTTTCGCGTTTCGATGCTAACTAAGACGTGCGCCATTCTCCTGCTGTAATAAAATTTTTTTGTCTTTAATTGCTGTTGCCAGATTGAGATATTTTGTGTTTTCTTTTTATGTCTATCTACATATCTGGCCATTTCGGACCTTGCACGACGTTCAGTTTTTTTGTTTTTCTAATTTTCTTACCCTGTTGAAGGTACTACAAGTTCGAAACCAGTGGACTTACGACCTTTATAGTCTGCTACAGTGGTTTACCGATTTAAGGCTAACCCCGTTTGACTTGACTTTGAAGACACTTGACCATATAGTTCGTAGAGCTGGTAGCTTCTGCAAGAAGAAGACTCTTTTTATATAACCAGGTCGCCGGAATATATTTTGTTTGAAACGTAGACGAGTGTCAATTATGCGGTCGACTCAAAAAAGTTTTTTTTTTTTTTTCGTTTTTATGTTCGGCTACGTCAAGCCATCGTCAAGCCATCGACTTAAGTTGCAACTCTTTTGTTACAGAAGCAAAGCTTTTTCAAACATTTCTGCCACAGCCATCAAGTTGATGTTTAGGGATATTTGACGCTTGTCGTGGAGGAGAATTTCGTAGCAAACTTATAAAAGCAGATGGAACATTGTGGCATGCAGTCTGTTACTTCGTGCAGCTTAAGTAAGCCATTTCCAAAAAGGTGTTTAGCATTTTCTGCAGAGAGTATGTCAATGCTCATTTTTTTTTAAAGCTCAAAATATCCAACTTTGACGCACTCAACTCTCAACGTAGTCTCTTTCTTGAAAGTCGGAACACCTCTTTTCGATGGATAAGCTATTTTTAAGTCCGTATAAAGATGCCGACTTGGGAGTCTCTTGTAGCGCGGGATGCTTTTGAATCACTCGTAATATATTTAAGTTTGTTGAGTTTATTTCAAAACTAGTGATCTAAGGTTGGAATGCAATTAAACTCCATTCCTTTTGGGTCTTCTTTCATTCATTCGTAGTAAGAGAAAGATTTTGTTTTCGTACAAAATTTCGAACTCGAAATGTCATAAGATTCTGTCCTAAAATTCTGTCCATCAGTCTGTCTGTCTGTCTGTTCTTCCTGCGGCCTACAGCCTAAACGGCTGCCTTTATTTGGTTCAAACTTTGGATTTGGATTTTGTGGGCCTACAGTTCAGGACCGTTTTTCTTTTTCTTTTGCAAGGTAGCCTCAATATTAATGGTACTTTCCATACAACATTTTCAAACCAGTTCGATTTTTTTGAAAACGACTGCAACGATTTCAACCACAATTGATATTTGAGCTTAAGTAGATGGGGTTACCATGATTGCATACGCAGATTTTTGGCAAAAAAACAAATCGAATAACGGTAGGTAGGTACCTACTTTTGAAATTTGGACATATCTCGAAAACGGTCCATACGATTTTATGTATGGTCATTTATAAATTAATAGCTAACTCAATTTTTGTCCATATCATCTTACACAAAATTTTTGAACAGAGCAATTTTTTTAATTTGGTTTTCTTTAATTTACCCGAAATGGGTATTCACGATTTTGACCGAAATGCAAGTTAGAGTAAAATTGATGTTTCCAAAATTCTTGCGTCCTTAATTTTGAATTTTAAGTCAATACGAATCAAAAAAAAAAAAAAAAATTATTTTAAGAACTGCTCATATGTCGAAAACCACATTTTCGAATTCGATAAAACTTTAAAAACCAAGTAATGCTTACATCCCGAACAATATCTAATACTCAGTTTTTAACTAAATTTTAATTTTTAATTTTAAACTAAATAGTTAAGTAATAGTATTTTTTAAACTAAACATTGCAATTTTTGGTACCGTTTTGTCACCCAAAATTTACAAAAACTGCCCCAACAATTTTAATCAAAATGCACATAAAAGATAATACAATTATTGCCAATAAGATCCCGTACTTAGATTTTCTCAAAAAAATCGAATTCTATCAGTTTTTTGAATTATTTCTCAAAAATGACTACCCAAAAATAAATCTCCAAATTCGTGTTATCAACTATCCACTTCCAATTATAGACACCTTAACCAGCGCCACTATCCTTTTCCAGTCAAAAATAAAGGCATGCCCTAACAGATCAGAAAACAGAAGCGTCTACTACGCTTGTCCTTGTATTCAAAAATCTTGTAAAGTTTTAAAGTTCTTATAAGTTAGAACTGTTGGTGCTTATTACTCTCTATTACTGCCTGTTACTGGGAGCTTCAACTTATAAAAACTCACATTGTTATTTAATATTTAGTACTATAACAAATAAACGACCTTAAAGTGAGTTTTATTCAACACTAACTATTCTATTATACTTTATATACGGCTACTTCTGAATTTTTTACCGACACATACCAATTGACTCAACCAAACTTTTGATGAACGAGAAAGTTTCATGCGACCCAGTCGTGCACATTTTCTTTGAATGCTTTTCAGTTATCAATTCTAATTTTAATTGAAGAGCATCAATTTTCAGTCTTGTGCGGCGCATTTCCAAGAATATTTTCCTTAAGTTGTTCCGCACATCTGTCATGGAAATACACATAGGCATAGGTCCTCTCTGAGTGGCGATAGAGTTTTATATTGAATCTTTTATAAGTCGAGCTCCTCATATCTGTGTTAGGGAATTTAAGTGTATTTTTTAGAACCTTCCTCCATATTTAGGAACAATTTCGAAGCTTAGCTTAGACATTTTTCAAGCTCTGACGATTTGAAAAATATTTCGAAAATTGAAAAAGGACAGCTCGGTAGGGTTCTATTCTAAGAAGACACAGCTCATCCCCTTTTCTGGGAGAAGTTTAGCGAATGTAACACAAAATGAAATGGAAGACTAACCCTTTCATCCTAGGGAAGCTATGAACCTTTTATAGGAGCTAAATAGTCATCGAGAAATAATATTCCAAGACAATGCAAGATCATCGTTTGAGCAATTTACGAAATGCAAAGACGAGCTTAACAGGGTTCTCACTTTGCTCATATGGGTTTGGGTATAGGGAGCGAGGAACCTATAACGTTAGAGCTGGCCTTTTGATGTAGGTTTTCAAAAAGATGCTCTGGCAACCTAAAGTCTTCTAATAAGAACGCTGGAATTGATTTTTTATAGGTATAGAAAACCAGAAGCTCGTCAGGGCTTGAGAAATGTTTAATGTATTTGAGGTAATCTTGAGGCGTTATATATAGCCAAAGGTGATATTTCAAAATAAAATCCCAGGGCAACTGAATGGGCCGTTTCAACCGAACTATATAAAATTTCGTGCCAAAAATTCCAACTTTAGTTCCACAAGTTCCACTCCAAATAAACTCCTTCCATATAAAAATCTAAAGCCCCCTCAAATTCCATAGTTTAAGCATTTTAACTTCAAAAGTCGGTGCTACTTATAAATAGATCCCAATCTAGATCTGCACTACTGAAAGACTGTGACCTAATTCGTTAAAATTTATTTTACAAATTCCCACGCCATACATGCATTCCACACACCTACCAACTAGCCACTCACTACCCTCTTAAAATACTATCCCAAGGTAAACTACCAATAGATTTCAACTTCCATTTCGCTGAATTTTCAAAAAACCTAACCCCCTCCCAAAATTGCGCAGTGAAATATGTAAGAAAATTAAAAAAAAAACAAACTATTTCAACATGAAACTATTTTTGAAAATTATTCATGTAATTTTTATGCACACACGCACATCCATACATCTCTGCTAAAAAGATCCTTTCACGCTTTGCTACCAAAAATAGTTTGTAGCCACTTTTTTAGGGAGAAACTCAACCATTTTCGCCGAGCTAGCACTTTCAAATAGAAAACAACAAACAACCAGGATACACAACGAAAAAAAAAAAATCCTTTTCATCCTTTCACTTGGATATACAATTATCCCATAGGCAAGTCGGAAGCGGAACCGCATAGCATATTTGTACGACCGCCACCAGCGGCACTCTCCACCCTAATCCGACCAGAAAATTTTTGTTCAGTTTCCACGCAAAACCGGAGCGACGGCGAACCCCTGTCCTACAAAGAAAAAAAAAAAGGGGTGGCACTGCTATTTGCTGGCTCACTACCGCAACCAAGCAATAGCAAATTAGAAAACTTCATAAAGTTTTGAATATTTCAGGAAATTTTCATAAAATTATTCCCGGACACATGAAGATTGTAAACAGGATATTTTTGTTTGGCCCGACAACGCGCAACACAAAAGTGCACACAGAAAAATACCCCCCACGGGCATTTGCCGCACCTATGGCGAACAAAGGACGTCCGTCCGGCGTTTCTACATTATATGGCGATAGGAGATGGCTCCAAATTCACTCCGGGTCGTAATGAAAAACCGAGGCGTCATCATTAACAGTGTTGCCTCCACACACACGCGCACACACAAACAATGTGTGTGCTTGAAAATTAGTTATGAACGAGGACGCTGTTTTGTTACGGCGCAGCCCCAAAAGGACACATGTGGAATAGAATTTTAAACAAGCACCGCTGGCGATATCCTTAAAACTACGGCCGTCTGCATATAGACTCCGGCTGACCGAAGACGACTATAGAGGTGAAGGTGACAGAGCAGAGGCAGACAGTGTTTGGAAAATAATTAAGAAATGCTTTCTGGCAGTTTTTGGGGGTCCGGTGATGTTGATAACACGCACCGCTGCTTGCCTCGTCCGGAGAAAGCCTTCGATTGTGTTACGTGTTATGTGTTATTTTGATGCAGGATATCGTTCGAACAGAGATTCCCCGAAGCTAGTTGAAGGAAGTTTGGTTGGGGCGACGGTATACATTCGCCTGGATCAGCAGTTTCCGCATGTGGAAGGATGGCAAGGATATTTATAGGAAATTGTTTCGGGTCAACTGAGCATGAGATTTGAATTAGGTGACGTTGACGGGTGAAGTACCTGTAAGCGGTAACTCTCCGACTCAGCACTGTAAGGTGTTGAATCAGAGTGTACTCAGAGGCATGGCAGGTTATTGGAATGGACGCCTAAGGAAGCCGATGGCTTTTGGTTTCATTGTCCTGTATGTGTACTCCTTTTGACATTTCCGACTAAAAGGGGTGTTTCTATGATCCAATCGCGATCCATTCATCTGCTGCTAGAACTTAATGTCGGTATAGACACTGGGGGCAGTAAACTCTGCAAGGACAACAGACTTACCTGCAATCACATTTAACCAACTGAGTTCACTTTGGACGCATTTTTTTATCCAACCACTCAGACTTGAATCGGTCCAGTTTAATACCAAGCTAGAAAAGCTCTTAAACAAGGTTTATTGTAGCTTGGCTTGTCCTTGTAAGCTTACTTACATAAAAGGGTAAAGGCTACGGTTCCATTGATCGAAGACCGGTATTGTACAGCTCCCACTGAATGGGCTTTTGGTCAATCATCTAAAAACCAAGTTCGATCTCTTAACAAGACGTAAAAAACCGATCGGTCTCTCTGAACAGAGGCTTTGAAACGTAGATAAATATTTTTTGAAGTCATCCCACAGGCGTTCTTGTCCAAAAAAATGTTTAGATTTCGACAGGTAAGCCGTTGGCGTCTTTGGGGCAGTGTAAGGATGTCAAAGAGACCTGGTTGGACTTGAGCCTCTATACATACCTCTTTGTAGTTGAAGCTGCATTATTTTGTGTTCCAATCGAAGAACTTTCGGGCCGGAGATAAATCGTGCGCTCATGTGCACCAACTATCCGTCCTGAGAGTCGTTCAACATACAATTCGTGTGAAGCCTAATTATTAGTAGAGAACGCCGAAAGTCCAAGGATCAAGCAGGTTCGGATCAAGTTGAAAATATCCCTTTAACCTTGCTTAATGTGGAAGATCTCATTTGACGATTTCCCCTTATCGTGACTTGTAAACCAAACAAGAGTCAAAGAGTACTACAGCCTTGCAAATGAGTTCAAATGGTTCTTGCAATTATGAGCTGATTTTGAACGGGTTTCAGGTTTGAGCAAGGCCATGAGCGCCAATATTTCGACTCCGCCACCCATTCCTAACAAAATAAGTCCTCGGCAACCATTATGATGGCAAAAAAGTCAGCTGGAAAAACAGAAGCATGCTGGGCTAACGAGGGTCTTATCCAACCCCCTCCAGCATAAGTTGAAAAACCCATCCGACCATGGCGGGCATAATTGAGCCATCAGTTATTTGGAACCCCATTCAAAACACCCACGGAACAACATCTGCGTCAAAGATATAAAAATTCGCCATCCATGTCACGTCAATTGTCCTTGAAGCGACCGCTCTTTGTGGCACATAGTAGCCTCCGACAAAAAAAAAAAACAGCTGGTAGCCGCAGATAATCTGACTGTGACTGCCCAATGGACACCAATTTCAGGGCGCCGTTGCTTACTGAGGACATTGTAGCTTCAGACTGGTCCTAGGTAAATATTTCGACAGCGAAAAAGTAAATAATCCTTGACCTTAAGACGGCACATCTTCTTGCTCCTTTTGCTGAAAATATTAAAAACCACCACCCGTTGTGTGATTCGATAGCTTTCGCCGTGTCCTCCCGTGGGCGCAGGAAATTTGCGCAAAAATTTGTCAGCAATTTAGATTCCTTAGCGTGTTTTTATTTTATTTCTTATTCCGCGCTGGAAGAAACCTCCAGCAGCATCGCGCCCTATCCGTGTACCGTCATCGTGTCGGTCGTCCCTCCCGGTGTGTGAATATGTAAATGTGCATCTGATTCCAGAATCATTTGTGCTGTTGGTTCGCTGCCAAGAAAAATGCATTCCACATGCAATTTGCATGCCGAATGCCGAATGCCGACTGCCAACAGCGACATTGTCGACGACGACAGCGAAATAAAATATCTGCTTCTGGGTGGATAGATACTGCTCAGGTATAGGTATCTGCCCGACGGCCATAAAGTTGATCTTAAACGATTCGTTTCTTCTGGTCCTGGTGTTTCTTTTTTGTTCGGATGCCCAACGACGACATGCCGTTCCAGCTGAATATCTGCTCTGTGCCGTGCTGCATCGCTGGAGATGGACGTTCTCTCATGCATAAAAATCTAAAATCAAGACGCTGGCGCTGATGGTGGTGATGCTCCGGCAACGGAGTATATATAGGAGGAGGACACTCTAACACAATGGACGGGCGAACAAGCAGCAACTTAGTATTAGGAACTGCTGTGAGGTGGTTCATTTGCGCACGGACGACAACGTTGACGCCGCCGACGGGTGCAAATAGCTATGGGGACAAATACTGTTTTAACCGCTGTTATCGCTGCTGTTGCGCTGGTGAATTCTACTAAATTAACCACGATGTTGGATCCTCAAAACAATTCCACCTGCTGACCCCAATGAATAACTCAGATGCGAACAACGTTTTGAGGTATTCACCTTGTGCGCTCTGGTAGAAGGGGACCCGAATCAGTTTGGAGACTGATACCTACGGCGGAATGCACCAACCGCACTGTGAGTGGGTTTTTTTTTTTTGGAAATAAGATGGAAGGCGATGTTGCCAGGTCAATAGTAAGTCAGCGGAGGAATAGAATGAAGCAATTTGTTTGAGGGAGCTTTCAGTATAGCTGTGGACCGACTTGATTTTGTGCGCCATCTAGTGGCAGTGGTAAATCTAGGTAAACCTATTAGTGGGTGCAGTCTTCTTTGAGGAATTATATGAGGGATGACAAGAAATCTTTTCAGATGTGAACCGCCCGTGAAAAAGGAAGAAGGTTCTGCCAGAAACAGCTTCGTGGGTAAGTCCTGAAAATGATATATCATGACCATGAGCCATCTAAAAGAAGGTTGCACAGCGGATGGGCTCACCAGATAGAAGGAATGGGATCGTCAAAACAGTCACTTCAACCAACAGTCACAGTAGGCATTCAAAAAAATGTACAAGCTACTTCGACATATTGAGAGCTGTGAGGGATTTTTCAAGACCGCGCAGAAAGCTTTAAAAGGGACGGGGGCAAACGATATTTTTATGGGGCAAGGGAACTCTCGCATAACGGAAGTGGAAATATTCAGCCTGCACCCCTAGGTATATAAGGCAAGGTCCCGACTTTCCATGTTGGGACTTCTTTTGTCGAGGAAAATTGCCTGTAAAATTCGACAAAATATCGCTTGTTGCGCGCAGAGTCTCGTAAATGATGTCCTCTATCAGCAAAAAAATTCCTTGTTGTCGCAACAGGTCCGTATATAGGCACCATAGGGCTAACTTCTCACAGTCATTCGTTTTGTGAACGAATGGAAGGGATCTACGATTTTATGCCGAGTTCAAGCGGCTTATTGAAAAGCTCTTCCATGGCAGTTATATACTCTTGGATGTTAATCAGATTTTGTCGAGAGGTGGTGGTGCAAAAACGCATGAAAAAAAACCTTAACATGGAGTTTGGGATTTTCCGGGGGCCGAACCTGGGTTCCTCAATTAGTAATTAGAGAACCGACCACTAAGCCACTCTCGCCGCCCCTCCACCAGCAAGAAGTATCGAAAAAGCTACGTTACGGATACTTTTCACATCGAGTGGTATTCTAAAAACTAAGCCATGACTTTGACATGAAATTAGTGCCTTGATTCCTGAAACTGTTGCCACATTTTACTTAGCTAGAACAAAATAAAGCAAAACTGACGGTGGTGTCATAATCTACAGCTTGTGGCGCACAAATAATCTTAAAAGGCTAAAAATGCGAACATCATCTGACTGTAAAAATAAATCAAGGCCATAACCGTACTCTGTATCAATGGATATGGGTACATTGCCTAAAAATTGTCATCTTTACGAGATACTATACTCCAGAAGTTGCAGTTATGAAGAGGTATCATAGACACGTCTAGGAAAATTTCTGATTTTTTTCAGTAACGTAGGTACGTCCCTTATGAGCTTGGAAGTCTGTACAAACTTTGGCTAAAAGATCTGTCATAACAACAGCGGTCGTATGCATTTCCCCAGGTTTAGAACTGACCTTACGATTGCTTTGATGATCGTCATCAGGTAGTCCACTCCTTCATAACTGCTGCAACTTCAGTTTCATAAAAAAAAAAACTCACTCTTTAATCTGCTTCACATCACTCTTAAGTCCTCCCCCTACACCATTTGACAGTCACATCTGATACACCCGCTGCACAGTGCACATCTCCCCCTATAAAGTGAGAGTAAAAAAAATATCTCCACCAACAGGCTTACATACACAAAAAAAAAAAAAAAAGGACGACCACTCTGCAACAAAGAATACTCGTCTGTACCAAAATGCAAATCTTCATTTCGCTGTTTAACCCGCTCCGCACGTATGGATCCACACCGTCCGCCTAACCGGACTCTTCATGGTGGCTATGTCTCTCCAGATGACACTCTGATAGGATGAGAGATGTTAAATGCTGCAGCTACAAATCTAATGCACCCGCCGCCGCCGTATAGCTGCGCTGTCGAGTGACGAAGGAGCCCGACTGTCCACCTCTTGTACACAGAAGCCGTAGTTGCTATGGTGGCACGTATCTACATTAAAATATCTCACCAAACATGGCATTCACAGTATGTGGGGTGGCTATCGTAGCCAGGTCTTCGCAACAGCCCAGCAAGTGCACGTCTCTAAAACAAAGGTCCAGCAGCGGAGTCCTCTATACTCTGGCAAGCGAGGTGAATGCAAAAAATAAAAAAAATTGGAAGAACTGGAAATATAAATAAATAAAGTGCCAACGAGAGGGAAAGATTGGAAAAAAATAAAAAAAAAACAAAAATAAATCCACGAACCATAGTATCAGCTCGTGGTGCGATTGCAGATGGCTGAATGGAGTTGGGATCGGGAAGCAACTAATGCGATTCCCACAATCGCAACGTATAGGTCTTCACTCAGCCCGGGCATTAGGATTGCTCGTGCATCTCTGTCTAGTTGGGAGTGCGCTGCAGACGTGTTTGCATAGGAAACTTGAATTGCATTACATTAAATGTCTGACAGTTGACAGTGGTTAGGCGGTGTTGCCAGGTCTGATTGTCCCGAGGAGGACATTTTTTTTAGTACAGCGTATCTAACGCAACGTATAGCTAACTCGCCAAGGTTAGTAGCTACGGTAGAACTTTGACAGATAACTGCGGCCATATTTGACAATGTTGGCCTGTCATTCTGCTGTCATTGCCTTTTGTCGTAGCAAACCATTTTACGAAGAGGGCTTCACGATTTAAAAATGCATCGAAATTTGTTATGAAAATTACTGTTTTACCCGACTCGACACAGGGAAGGTTATGTGTTTTGCGCGTATCCTATGTACGTTCCTTCGTGACGCTATGTAGCCCGAACAGCTTGACCGATTTTAAAGAGTGAGGTGTCACTAGATTCGCATTCTTCCCCAGAGTGTCACAGTCTAAAAAGATATAAATAAAAAAATGTAGCTGAAGAACTAAAGAGCTAAAAAGATATCAGACGCATTCAATCAAGTATACCTACCTAACTATTTTGTAGTCGGAGGGTACTCATGTTTTTGTTAGGCTGTGTATGTGTAGGTATTGCCTCCGATTGTCAATAATTAAATAGGTACCTATATTTGATTGAATGTGTCTGATATATTTTTAGCTCTTTAGCTCTTTTTTTTACAGTCGGGTCATTAATCAATAAATCATTAAATTAAATTTTCAATTTGTTCTTAAATTTTATGTCTTAATGTGTAAGCATTCAATTAAAATAAATGAAATGAAAACGTTGCCCAAGGTTTTGAGGCGGTCCTCATGAGCGTACTTGCATACTCACCCACTTTGAAAAATGTTGAGGAAAGCGGGTGAGATCAGTCGCTGAAATAGAATCTAGATCTAGCTGACCTAGATCTAGTCCCAGTAATTCAATTAAAGGTCCAGTTCAGTCGTTGATCTAGAATCTAGATCTAGCTGATCTGGATCAAGTCCCAGTAATTCAATAAAAGCCGCAGTTGGCCAAAAAACATTTCTCCGTTGGGGTATTCGTCACGTCAAATGGCAGCTCTACGAAGCCCAACTCCGGTTTGGAGCTGTAAGCGTAAAAGATGAGATAGTCTTCCTTACAAATCAGCCACCCCCTTTTTAGAAAAGGATGTTCACAGTATAATTGTTGAATATTAGTTTTTCAATTGGAAAAAACGTAATTTGTGACTTCCGGGGAACCTGCAACTCCTCGCTCAGCAATCGAGCACCAATCACTAATTTTTCGCCTCTCCAACGATTCCACCTGATTTAATCCACCACCACCCACCTCCGAAAGGACATTCAATTAAACCTGACAACAATTCCACAAAATATCGCTTTGCAAATTAATAGCACAAAACTGGAAAGTGTTGCCCTGCACTTCAAGTTCTGGCAACAAAAATGCATGTGTGAACCCTTTTGTCGTGAAAAGTTTACACCGATTCTATAGCTTGCATATGATATACACGAAAAAGTCCTTATGCTCCATTTAGCCGGTGGGGGAAGGCATCCTGACGGCGAAACTAATTACTTCCCCTTTGAAATATCCGGAAATTTGCAGGAAAACTTTTTCCACACACACACCCATGCACAATTGAGGTGATGTCCGCTCTCCTGCAACCAACTCTACACCGACCCTCGATAATTTTACATTCACCATATGCATGCACCCATATATTGTACGTGCGATAGTGTTTATGTGCGGCAACATCAGCTTGACCATTAGCTTAGATGTGGAATCGCTATATTCCAAGGATTCGGTTCGAGTATACAGAAAAGGATCACAATCCCGACGTCGACCGAAAGTTGTTTATGAAACGGATAAAGACCCAACTTTATCCGCATACACAGCAGCCATAAGTATATATCAGCAGCAGGAGCAGCAGCGGCAGCCAGCACATGTGGGTGAGTATAATCGATTTTTCACCAAAACTATGAATAACTTGGTCACAAGGATTTCTAATTTTTTTTTCCCACTCGTCCTTAAATATTTTCTGCTATTAAATTCAGTTAAATTTTCCTCAACATAGGGCTTTAATGCGGCAACAAATTTCAGGCAAGAAAAAGGACTCCCTTCATTCATAAATGCCCACGTCCGTGGTGGACTTGAAGTTGGAAATTTTTCCCAACACACATTGTATAGTTGGGCGAGGATAGTCCTGCCAATCGTGCACAAGTAGTAATAAGCTTATTCTATTAGGCATTCCTTTATTGACAGGACTCTCCTCTGCCATGAAGGTTAAACAAAAACGAAAGAAATTAGCAGAATTATTAATCAATGTCCCTTCTGCTAGCGTAGGCATTGGCATTGGCATAGGCATAGTGGCTTACAGCTCTTCTACTTGTACACACATCGATCCTTGCATGGTTGGCTGTTGCTGGTGGTTGAGTTTCCTGTCACGTTCTCCGTGTTTTGTGGCAGTGTATATATATTCTGCTCGTGGCACTCCCCCTCTCTCTCTCTCTGTATTATGTCGGTGTGTCCTGTTTCAATTAAAATTTGTTGCTGAAATCAGTGAAAAATAATCGAATTAATTATGGCGAAGCCGAGATCGGGATACCGTGCATTAGCACGGCTATTATATAATGTCCCAGGAATGGGCGGGTAGCAAGTAACTACTATTCTTGACGGGTATTAATGGAATTCTGCTCTCGATCAAGATGAACCTAACCATTCGGGCGAGCAGAAATCCACACTATGGGGATATAGGAAAATAATTTATTGCGTCCTTGATAATCCATCGAACATATTTTGCACGTTGTTGCCCCCGGTATAGAATAATAAATGAGCAGCGTTAATCGGCACAAACGAACAAAATCGGACAAAAGATATATTTATGTAAACGGACATGCGGCGGACACGGATTGATGATGGTCCCGGTTGATACCCCATAATTAAATTGTAAATGGGTTGTCGTCGGTGTCAATTTCGGTGGGCGGCCAATTATGTGTTGCGGTTAGAGCTGATAGGTAATCTTAGCAGATTTTTTGCAAGGCGCTAATCAAATGAACAATGGTGGCTTAGGGCGTAATAAACAGGCGGTTGACTGTAAGTTGTAAGTTGTAACCCAATCGACGTAGATGCGAAAGCAAAAAGCTTCAACTGATTAAGAATCTAAACGTTTTGTATCAGAGCCAGAGTTTCTTTAGCAGTATGATGGACTGGTGTTCGGGCCTAAAATATGTGAATCCGCTGACTTACCATATCCCCTGCTGGCTTCAATAAAAATATCAACGTACAGTGTCCTAAGATACTGCTTCACCCAATTTATCTTCAGTGCAAGCAGTCTCCCAGGGTTCTCCAATCAGTCCCTTTTTGCTCTGAATGAGTCTCCTAACTTACTTGTCATCATTTTGTGTAAGTATTTATCATCAAAGTTAGGCACTAGGCATAGTGGCTCAGTGGTTAGTGCGTTGGACTTCTAGGCGAGGGGTCCCAGGTTCGAGTCCCGCAAAAACCCAAATACCAACTTAGGGTTTTTTCCAATGCACGACATCTCGCGAACATCTGATAAACATCCGAGAGTTTAACTGTCTTGAAAGAGCTTCTCAATTAGCCGTTTGGATTCGGCATAAAATTGTAGATCCCTTCCATTTGTTCCAAAGAAATTAAGAACTCACACAAAACGAATGGTTGCAAAAAGCTAGGACTAGGGTCCCTCCGGATCTGTTGCGCCAATTTTTATTTATTTATTTTTTTTATTTAGCATCAAAGGCTATGGGCAACCAGTTTTAAGCTTACCGCCCCAACGCTTACTTGTGCATACACTAACGGCCTGACAGAGGCTATAAGTACGGCTTGTTCTACTTCAGTCACTCTTCGTGTTGTCAAAGAAAACCCAGCACCCTGAAGTCCGAGCTGTAGCCATTCATTTACATTTTGGACGTCGTACCTTTTCTTTCTAAATATAATGTGAAACTGAAAAAATTGTTTGACCAGAAGCTGTATGTCCGGATTTGGTTTAAAAAGTGCTGCACGAAATTGACCCCGGTTTTCACAGAGGCATTGCGAAATGTCGCCATTAAGATAAAGGATATGATTTATCGTTATTTGTGGCTCAGCTGCGGAGATTGAAGGGGACGTCTGAGTGAGGGCCTGTCAGGAATGCTAACTTTATCCTATATTTAAAGTTTTAAAGGCAAGTTGGAGTCGAATCGAGTTGTACTGCGCTGCTTGCCTTTTTAGGGGTCTTTTCTGGTATGCTTGCACCCGCTCTCTTAGTTCGCCTAGGGCGTGGGTGCTTGACCCAGGCACGTAACGAAAAAATTAGACTTCCAGGTCTTCGCGTCAGGTCTAATTACACTTGCGAGAAACTTTGTCGAAACCCACCCTTCCTTGGCTGTCGTCTTGACAGCCCCTTTATATGGCATCTTCTCTTTCCCTAAGCCGTGCGTCATTCTTCCCTTTCCCAGCCTTCACCTCATCCGCTTGTACCCCTTTTAAGCAAACTCCATTGCTAGTTTATGTTGCATTTTCAAAATTACATCCTAACTACCTTAGAGATATAACCCAGTTAGACAATATTGGGGGTCACGTCTTGACGACAGGTTGGCTTTGCCCTTGGTATAGTCGTGTAAACTATTCTTATAGCACACGTCGTCTTGTCCTTATCTGTTTTGAGCGTCAAAAGTTTCAATGTGGCGTTTACCAATCTTGCTGCAGCAGCAAACTTCCTCAATATTGTCAGACAAACGAGTTTTGAAGGTGACTATTCTAAAACTAGGCTTGACTCGGTTAAGTGCATCATAGGACATTTTGAAATCGATAAAATGAGGCACGTTTGGACTTCTTCGATTTTATTTTAGCATCAGTCTAAGTGTTAAAATTTGACTTTGTGGACTTTTTTTTGGCTTGAAAACGTACTTATTCGTAGAATGAAATTAGGCTTCTCAAGAAAGGTTTTAGGGGTACACACATTATGGCTGATCGAATCTTTTATGTAACTGTTTGGGAGACCTTATACCTCCGCAATTGGCGCTGCTGAGGTGGTCACCCTTTTTGTTGAAAGAATAAAATCGAGTAGCCTTGAGAAATAAGGAACTGCAAGAATTTTTAAAAAACCCTCTTCAAAGGTACCTTCAATTAGTAAAAACTGCAAGGGTTTGGAAAAGCTTAAAAATAGAATAAGTCTTCTAATAAAATTGAATAAAAACGGAAACTCTGGTACGGGTTTCAGAGGGAATAAGGCCGTCGAAGTAACCCAAACTGGTGATGAATTGGTAAGAAAAAAGGCGGCACCCAAGCAGTACCAGGTAGCCTTTAAACGATGGCAATGGAGTTCGCATCATCCCCTATAGAAGCAACTAGGCTATTTGATAAATGGTTCTTCTGGGGCAGGTTTGAAACGTAATTTTCTTGAAGGTATTTCCTCCAACAAGTGACAGGTTTCTACAGTTTCTACAAATTTTCTGCTGCTATCTGTTCTTTAAGGTCAGAAGCTTCTCCATAACTTAACTTTCGAAAGCCGTAGAACTAGAATTCGGCCTTAACGTCACCTTCCTAAAGAGCCGCGTCAACATACCCAACTCTAGCTTAGATATCGTCTGTCTGAAACCGCAGTCACACCTCACATGTATGCATAGCTCCTCGTCTACCCACTAACCCAAATAAATTAAAGACGCAGTCCGTAAAATTCATATGATGACACAACAAAATTTTAAACAGCTCATTGAGTTCAAAAAAATTCCAAATTATCCCAAAACCTGGTTTTAAGCTCCCTTAACATCCTTCTCCCGAAGATAAAGGCCTTAGGTTCCATAAGTTGCGGTCTCAAAACGGCGCTCAATGCGTTATTTGTGTTTTCCCTCGTCAGAATACGGGGAATACCGTCACTTAAACTAACCAATCAACCCAAAAACTACCATAGGCACCCACTCTCTAAAAATAAATAAGCACGACAATGACTTTATAGCCTCCGACTGCCATTCCCCTCACTATTATCGAGTGTATCCCAACCTGATCCCGATTCTCGGTAACCTTATACTCTAATACGCTATCTCCTCAGTCCATCAGCTTCAGCCGTTCGGGAGATGAATCGCCTTGGCAAAAATCGAATCGGGGTTGAATGAACCAAACATAAACTTTATCCATGCGACAATAAATGGATGTTCTTTACTGAGCACCAGCAGGCAGAGGCTGACAGAGGTCTCCGTCAAAAAGATAAATATTCCAAGGGTTGGTCCAACTCCAAACTCGAATCCCCAGCGTTCACCCTACTGCTCTCTGCAAGTGCTCATCACTGATGATCCCGTTTCAAAGGTTGTTTTTCTGCGGGTATTTTTTTACCCCCCGAAACCATCTATCCGCTATTTACTTGTTTTGGGGACTCTCTCTACAGGGTTCTGTGTGTATCGTGTCACTATATCCTTGGAGATGCTTAATACGTGACGTGCATTTCTGGAGGGAAAAAATGTTTTGATTCCCAAACGAAGCACACAAAGTAAAAGGAGGATGGCTACGCTGTTTGTGTGTGCGGAAAGCAAAACTCGCGCGACTCAGCCCGAGGGAATATGAGTCCTTATAAGTGAAGCCAGGACTCATGTAAAAGCTATTTCTGTTATCTCTCAAATGCATAGATGTTTGTTTGGAGGGCAAACGAAAACCGAAAGTGGAAGAGTGACGCGTAGCGACTTGGGACCTTGGGATTATCCCAGAAAGGACACTTAATTGAAAGGATATATATGGAGCCGTAGATGGAATTAAAACAAAATTAAATAATGACCCATCGACAGGATTCGTCCTCTTCGTTGTCGTTGTCGTTGCCTTTCTCGGCTGACATGAGATTGATTGTTTCCCCTTCGATATTCGAGGAGATCCCTGTGAAAGTTTAATTAAAAATTCAGACAGGATGCCAGCCGATGTGATTGCTGTGCGACTCTATATAACTGTGTGGCACAAATGTAACGCACGTTTGCATTCGCAATGCGAATATTTTATTAAATTCGATTTATGCACAAGAGATGTATGAGCATAATATACACACCCACAGCAGAATATCCTGTTGGGGTACATTGTACGATGTACGGGCACAATTTGGCTTTAATGCATGCTGTGATTACATGAACACAAGGGATTCACATTCAGTCGCAGCAGAGGCGTATCAATTGTTTCACCTGCGCATGGGAAGGTACATACATCCACAAAATATGCACAAGGCCACACACATCGGGTGTATGTGAGATGATGACAATGATGATATCAAGAGCCCCATGATAATTGCATTAAAATAATGGATTATTGAAATAGTATTTGCGTTTGTATGATCCACGGGGAGGACGATTGCGCGCCGGCGACGGGGGGTCCTTAGTAAAATGAAATTATTCTCGTAATTAAATTAAAGTGATTAAATTGAAAGGGATTTGCATTTGCTGGCTCCTGCGTTTCCGTTTGAACGCCTCTCCTGTATTCGTGGGTATATATCTGATTTTGGGGCAAGTCCCTATCCCGTATCCCTAATTGTGGTTATTGCGGTTTGGTAGCGTGCTGATGACGAGCTTAATTTAGACCGATGGATATAGGAGTGTGCCGATTTGAAAGTTGGTTCGCACAAATGAGTCTGAGGATATTAGTGCGCACCCGGGATCGTTAAAATGGGAATCTAATTAAGCAACGTTTTACGATATGGCGCTTAGGGGATGAACCGATTAGTTATTCGCTCAAATTATGGGAACCAATGAAATATGTGGACAAGTAGCTTAAACATTTTAGCACTTTGGTGGCAGCAGGAAGGCAGCAGTTTTAAAGCGAAGGAGGTTGTATTGATCGTCAGGGATATGCTTCTATCTGCACTGTTGTATTTGGCAGCATCGCCGACTTTCTACAGTCATTAAGTTCTGAGATGTAGCTGATTTTTCTTTAGGTCTGAGCCAGTGCGCGGTCTCGTGCAATCACTTAACCTCCCACTGCAGCTGAAGCAAGTCGAATGTTTCTAAATTAGAATTTGAAGTAGGTAAATGTATAATTTTGTATGTATAAAAATGAGTGTTTAATTGGACGACCGAATTCTTTATGCACACACTGGCAACTTTTGACGAAACGGAGTACTCGTCGTCGGCAAACTTAACCTAACTCGTAGTCAGATGTATTAGCTGTCAAAAAGGTCCAAAACCATATAAAAACTCAAACTTATGAAACCACAAGCATCTTGTCTCTGAGAGATCTTTCAATTTTCGAGGAGAGGTTTTGTAAAGTGCAAGTTATTTAGGTATTTGATTTATGTGTAGGTCTTACTAAACGCTATGGAGGTCGTTAAGTCGAAGTTCGCAGTCTCCGAAATGTCTATAAATGATTTTTTTATATTTTTTTGAGAACGACGTGTAACTCGATAAGACTTTGGTTGTTCTGATGGTCCAATAACTTGCCTTAAATACCTAGCTGACAACGGCCTCCCTTCAGCACTATCCCGATGTAAGGCTTGCATTATAATTAAAGTCGAAAGTACCTAATGCTATTTAGCTAAGAGACCTTCATCTCCCTGGGCTTGGAAAGGTTGGGCGCTCGAGATTTTTTACTTATTATTTATGTCACCCTGAGAGAGGGATGTCAACGTCGCTGTTTAACATTTTTTTTTAAATTATTTTCTCTGAGTGGTCTCGGTAAAACCTTTTCTGGACTGAATAAAGCTGGGCCTGGGATGGCTTGAAAGATTGGGAACTTAAGTGGAGAGTTACTGCAAAAATGTTCTTCGGAATGAGGGGGTGGATGGGCTCATCAGTAGACGGCCACCACATCTTCCCTAGACGGATAGAGGAAGAGATGTGTAGGCTTGGGAGTAAGCCCCCTTAAGTGAATGTTATTTTGTTAGTAAATAGCTCTTCGGTTCAGCCACTTCACTTTTCCAAGACCTTGGAAAATAATTTCGCGCAGAAAAATTGGTTTGTAACTCTAAATGGACTTGAAAGACTGCCTAATCACCCTACTTCTCCAATCGATATAAAGACTCGAAACAGATGCCTCTTTTACTAAGGTCCTTGAGCATTTCTGCTCCGATTGTACAACTCTTAGCAAATTAGATCTCCAAAGTGACTTCCTCTTGTGTGGGTCTTTTATTTCCAGTGGTCTTTTCGTGATAGAACAACTCAGTGAAAGCGACTTCCCATCTACATAAGAGTTCCTTGTTAAAAGATTGAAGTTTACCATACCTTAAACTAATTTCTACTTTTTTCCTTTTAGACCCCGTTTGGTCTGTCAGAACAAGTTTTTTTTAGATCTGCAACCATATGGTCTAATTTGTCTCTGAATACTTTTATCAAAAGATTTTACTTGCTAATGTGAAAACTGCTTCAAAGGTCTTCACGCCTTCGTTGATCAGTTTTAAGTTTTAAGAACCAATCCACAACTTAGAAACCTTTTTTTTTATCGCTGGAGGCCCTTTAACAGGGGGAGTTTTGAACCACCAATGAACTGGCGGTGAGGTCCGTTTTAAACAGCGAACTTGCGAACATATCTTAACTATACGATGGGACCGTCCAAAATATTCCATCGGCTACTTCCGCTGAGAACCCTTAAGGTAGCTTTTGAGGAACAAAGGCATTTATAACACTCAGCAAAGGGTCCATAAAAGCTTTTTCTTAAATCGCATTGTTCTATATCATTCTATAGGCAATTCCACACCTCCGAGAGCATTAAAGTCGACTATCAAGAGGTATGCATCCATAAATAGTTGATGCAACAGGTCATTAGGAACCCAAGGCCTAACTTCTCACAACTATTCGTTTTGTGTGAGATTTTCATTTTTGGAACGAATGGAAGGGATCCACAATTTTATGCCGATTCCAAACGGCTAATTTAGAAGCTTTTTCAAGGCAGCTAAGCTCTCGGATGTTTGTCAAAAAACACATACCTAAACCTTTTACATGGTCGCACAAGCTTCGTCTTAGAAAACAAAAGTTGATATTTTTAGCTTGACCGTAAGATCCCGGGACTTGCAATTATACCCATGCACAGTCATTTTAGGTACTTATTGCCAAAGAGCACAGTTTAATAAAAAAGTTAATTTAAAAAACCAAAAAACCCGACTGACTGTAAATTTAAAAAGATTAAAACAAGACACTTTCAGGTATAACTGATTGACAATCGGAGACTACCTAGACAATCTATCAAAAATATGCGCAGCCTCCGACTGCCAATCAGTTATACCTGAAAGTGTCTTGTTTTAATCTTTTTAAATTTACAGTCAGTCGGGTTTTTTGGTTTTTTAAATTAACTTTTTTATTTCTAGCTTTTTAGTCTAATATATTTAGAAGAATACACAAAAAAAGTTTCTTTTGTGAAGGGTGTGCAGTATATTTATTTGTCAGTGTTTTAAGATTGTAGCTATCTATTTCTTACCGGTCTCAAATAGTGTTCGACGTGTTTATGCAATAAAAATAATAATATTTCAATTAAAATAATTGAATTCATGATTGCAGACAGCAGACACTCTCTGATAAACGAGTAGATACATATTTCCTTAATGCGAAACGTAAGCCCATATAACTCCAAATCCGAAGTTTGAACGAGATCCGGGCAGCCGTTACGTTTTTCGCAGTCTCAAAAACTATTTTCGCTAGTAATTTCTTGTAATGAGGCCACAATGAGTCTCAACATTTTTTTGATGCCCGACCCAATTTTGTAGATCACATTAGTTCACTTTTTGTAGTACATATTTAAGGATTTATTCACCAGTAACCCGGATAATTTGACACAGAATTGGGCCCTAAGGACACGATTCACGAGATTTCTCCCCAAATTGAGATAAAAAAAACAGAGATATCAACTAGCACTTTATCAAACGCTTGCACAATTTCAGACTGACTTGGAGGAGGTGACACTACTTATTGTACTTTACTTTCGCTGAGATAGGATGTTTGTTTTAAGTCATACAACAAAAACAAATTTTTTTTTAATTTATTCCACAGTTCAGTATATTCCATCTCTTGCGTTTCTCACTGTGTGACAATTATTTTTTTTTAGTTTTTTTTTTTTTTTAAATTTATATTTTTATAACTATTTGTTTAGCTTATGACACTCCGGGGAAGAATACGAATCTAGTGACACCTCACTCTTTAAAATCGGTCAAGCCGTTTAGGCTACAGGAGGTCACGTAGGAACGTACATAGGATACGCGCGAAACACATAACCCTCTCTGTGTACAGTCGGGTAAAAAGACGAATTTTGCTTTGGTGAGGGGCTACGAATTATTTCTAGGCTATATTTAAGATCTTTAGCAATAAGCTTAAGGTGATTCTCTGTCAGAGGAGAAGTGTCGGGGTGATCAGAGACAGTTCAACTGGTGTTGGGTCAGTGGTTGCTGGTGGACATGAGTCCCGCTTGGGACTTTTTTTTTTGTCGATACACTCCAAGTCTATTTGATCCAATATTTCTGCTCTTCTCGGGAACTTTAGCTGTCCTTGTACTTACTTACTTACTTAAGGTGGCGCTACAGTCCGGGGTGGACCTGGGCCTCAACCAACAAGCGTCTCCAGCCAGCACGATCTTTGGCCAGCCGTCTCCAGTTTCGCACGCTAAGTTGGTTAAGGTCCCCTTCCACTTGCGTGCGCCACCTGAGTCGCGGTCTTCCTCTACTGCGCCGTCCCTCGGGTGTGGATTCGAAGATCTTCCGGGCCGGAGCATTGACGTCCATTCGCTCTACATGACCCAGCCACCTCAGTCGTTGGACCTTCACTCTTCTGGCTAGGTCGATGTCGCTGTACAGCCCGTACAGTTCGTCGTTGTATCTCCTCCTCCATTCACCGTCTATGCAGACGGGACCGAAAATTACTCGAAGAATTTTCCTCTCGAAGTAACCAAGAGTAGCCTCATCCGCTTTTGATAGAGTCCATGCCTCTGCACCATAAAGTAGGACTGGGATGATCAAGGTCTTATAAAGGGTCACTTTAGTTGTTCGAGAGAGGGCTTTGCTACTCAATTGCTTTCTTAGCCCAAAGAAACAGCGATTGGCAAGAGTTATTCTTCGTTTAATCTCAGCGCTGGTGTCATTGTCTGAAGTCATAGCGGAGCCTAGGTAGACAAAGTCCTTTACCACCTCAAAGTTATATCTGTCTATGGTGACATTTTGTCCAAGACGTCGGTGTTGGTTGTCCTTTCTTGATGACAGCATATACTTTGTCTTGCCCTCATTGACCGCCAAACCCATCTTTGCCGCTTCCGTCTCAATGCTCACGAACGCGTCAGTGACATCACGCTTCGATCTGCCGATTATGTCGATGTCGTCGGCGTAAGCGAGTAGTTGGACGGACTTATAGAAGATAGTGCCTCTGGTGTTAGCGTTTGAGTTTTGCACTATTCTTTCAAGAACGATGTTAAAGAAGTCACATGACAGCGCATCGCCTTGTCTAAATCCTTTTTTGACATCGAAGGTCTCGGTGAGTTCTTTACCGACCTTAATGGAGCAGCGTGCATTCTCCATTGTCATCCTGCACAAACGGACGAGTTTGGCAGGGATGCCAAAACTAGACATTGCTCTATATAGCTCGTCCCTATAAATGCTGTCATAGGCGGCCTTAAAATCGATAAAAAGGTGGTGGGTATCGATTTGGACTTCCTGGGTTTTCTCCAAGATCTGCCGCAGTGTGAATATTTGGTCAATGGTAGACTTTCCTGGCCTGAAGCCACACTGATAGGGACCAATCAGGTTGTTGACGAAAGGCTTCAGGCGTTCACACAACACGGCAGATAAGATCTTGTAGGCGATGTTAAGAATACTTATACCTCTGTAGTTGGCGCAGTTCAGAGGATCTCCTTTCTTGAGGATCGGGCAAACAATGCTGAGGTTCCATTCATCGGGCATACTTTCCTCCGACCATATTTTACAGATGAGTTGTTGCATGCTCCTACCCAAGTCATCGCCTGCCGCTTTGAATAGCTCGGCGGCTAGGTCATCTGCTCCAGCGGCTTTGTTGGACTTCAGCTTAGATATGGCTATCTTCACCTCGTCCAGGTCGGGTGGACGGAATTGTTGGTCTTCATCGTCCAGGTTGAATGGTTCATTCTGCCTGACAGCGGGATTTTGTTCGTCATCGCCGTTAAACAGTCTGCAGAAGTAGTTCTTCCATACCCTCAGCATCGACTGCGATTCTACTACGATGTTCCCTTGTTCGTCCTTGCAGGCTTCGGTTCGGGCTCTGTATCCTTGGGAAGTTCTTTTAACCCTTTGGTAAAACTTCCGAATCTCATTCCTGCCGTAGCATCTCTCAATTTCCTCGATCGCGCGCTTCTCATGCTCTTTCTTTTTCCTCCTCAGAAGCCGGTGTTCGTCTCTTCTCTTCTGCGCGTAGAGCTCACGGGCAGCTCTTGTCCTCCTTTGCAGCGCCGCTTTGTATGCCTCTTGTTTCGCTGCATGTGCTTGCCGGCATTCGTCGTCGAACCAGGGGTTTCTTTGCGGTGGTCGGGTGAAACCCAGCACATCAGAGGCGGCGTCTCTAATGGCTATTTGGCAATGGTGCCACTGGTCTTCAATACTTGATGCTGGCTGCATAGGACATCTTGAGAGATTGAGAGAGACTCGATCGGAAAAGGCTCTGGAGATATCTTGCGATTGCAGCCGTCCGACGTCAAACTTCCTCACAGTATTTACTTGTCTTGGCGGTGTTCGGGATATCCGCAGTCGTACCTTGGCTACAACAAGGTAGTGATCCGAGTCAATGTTGGCCCCTCGGAACGTTCGGACATCCATAATACTGGAGGAGTGCCTTGTGTCGATCGCAATGTGGTCAATCTGATTGACGGTTGATTGGTCCGGGGATCTCCATGTGCCTTTGTGAATATCGAGATGCGGGAACCGCGTACTTGCTACGACAACATTTCGCCCCGCCGCGAAGTCGATCAGCCTAAACCCGTTATCGGAGGTGGTGTCGTGTAAGCTGTACCTTCCGACAGTACTACCAAAGATCGCCTCTCTTCCTATCTTTGCATTAAAATCACCTAGGACAATTTTAATGTCATAGTTAGGGCATTGCTCATACGTCTTGTCTAAGAGCTCGTAGAACCTCTCTTTGGTGTCGTCGTCTTTCTCCTCCGTGGGGGCATGGGCGCATATTAGGCTAATGTTGGCGAATTTAGCCTTGATGCGGATTGTCGTAAGGCGCTCGTTCACACAGCTGAAACTTAAGACTTCTTGCCTGAGTCTACCGCCAACGACGAATCCACAACCAAATAGGCGCTGTTTTTGTTGTCGATAGCAGTCGCCATAGTAGATATCGCAGTTGTTCATCCTCTTCTTGCCCGGTCCATCCCATCGCACTTCTTGGATGGCGGTTATATCTGCTTTATAGTGGTTCAGGGTCTCCGCTAGTTGTTCGGCTGCACGCGGTCTGTTAAGGGACCTAACATTCCATGTACAGATCCGAAATTCGTTGTCCTTGTATCGTTTGCCAGGTTCGTCAACAGTAAAATCATCCGTATCCGAGGCTTGTTGTTGCTTCGTAACTAGAAACATTTTTCCGCAGTCGGGCAGTTACCCCGGCGTACATAGCTGTCCTTGTAGCTTAGAAAAAATCAACAAAACGATAAGACCGCGCCACAAAAACAGCTTTTATAGGTTCTCAATAACAACGTTTTTTGAAGCCAAAGAAGGCAAAGAGGGCACAAAACGATAAGACCACCAGTCAGACAGTTATAAATACTGACACTTTTTTGTAGGTTCTTAAAAACTACGTCTTTTGAAGCCCTGCTATAGGTTCCGATCCAAAAGGCCTGAATTATTGAATATAGTACATGACGTTGTGGCCATTTCAGCTTGATCTTCTTTTAGAAACCGGCAGCTTCGCAAGCGTTGAGGAGATTGCTCGCAGATTAGACTTAGAGGTTCCAAGTCAGTACCAGTGATCTCTGAAAGGTCTGTGAATGTCGAAAAAAACTCTTAAAATTGCAATACCGATCACTTAAAATTTGGAAAATGGACCAACGTATTTTTTTAGAATACACCTTCTCCACAGTGGGGTCGCGACTTGCTGTATAGCGGTTTAGTATGAAATTTTCTTTTTCTGTGTTCAACGGAAATCGGTCTAGAATGTCGTTTGAACCGCTTATGCCAAAACCACATTTTCTACTTAATTTTAGTTGCATAATTGATTTCTCTAAAACTGGAGTTATTAGGGAGGAAGGTCTTAGAGGGTTGTGCCCCAAAACTTTTAGCCAGAGAAAAATTGTAAAAAATTCTTTGATGGATTCCATTGGCAAATATTTCCCCAAAAAAAAAAAACTACGCTACTGGTCCTACTCGTACACTTCCCGACCCCTCGTGTGGTACAACCCACTCATATAATAATGCAAATCGAACCGATTCATTATACCTACTCGTAAATAATCCTCAATTAACTTCGCCAGAACACGACAATCTCTTCATTAGCAATAAACTACCACCCCTGCTCTTGTATACAAAATCGAAATTCCTTTTGTCCCATGTCCACCCACTGTGTCCTGTGTCCTATTCCCTGCCACTTAAAATAAAAATTAGCATTTTAATAGACTTCTAATTCATTAGGGGATCTGCATCAATTGCCCCCACTATACATGAGAAGTCGACACCAAAAACATTTTATACCCCACCCCGACCCCGATGCATGAAGAAAGGACACCATAAATGAGGGCCACACCAAACGGGCAACCCCCAGGAAAACAATCCCATTTACCCGCACCCCCAACTGCTGGGTCATAAGTTTTCGGAAGAAGTGTTTTGTTTATGGAAAAAATTACGGACCATTAAATTAACTATACGCAAGGAACTCGTGCCCACTTGCTGCTCCTGGGCCATCTCCATCGTCCTGATGGATGAACTCAGCAACGATTCATTTCTGATGGAGTAAGTAATGAATAAATTTGCCGACGGTGGTGATTTTCATCTGTGCCACTTCATACCATCATCATCATCATCCCCTATATATATAGAGGCGACTCCATTGAGTGGAACTAATCTTTTCGGACCAGTGGCGCGCGTTAGATAAATGTCCTTTTTGGAGAGACTTAACGAAATTATTTTACAACCACAGTGCAATTTGCAATGCATCGCGTTTGCTTTGCTCGTCGTTGTCGTTGCTACACTCTAAAGTAGTCACGTTCACTTGGAGTCATTTTCATAAATCTGTTTACAGCTCCTCCTGCAGGAATACCCGAAACCCCCCATGAGAGTTGACACTCATATATCACAGGATAACACTCATTGCATTCGAAATCACCATGGCAAATGGGGATTGGGGAGTGTGAATGTGACACTGAGATGGAGAGAAAATTACAAAATCGCTGCAGCAATTGCAAACAATCCAAAAGGATTCTAAGGACCTCAAGGTGCAGTGTGCATGTGCATGTGCACGTGCATCGTTGATACGATTATTTTCAGGCAACAAAATCAAACCTACTCATATGTACAGGCACATCCCACCTTTTGACTGGGGTTGGGGTGTTAGTTTTCAGCAAAACAACCAACCACATGGTGTCCTGGAGGGGCTGCCATTACACCATTTGCAGTAAACAATAAAAAGAAGAAGTGCTACGCAACCACCTTGGCTGCCAGATTACATGATGGCAATGGCCCATCCCCCTCAAAAATCAAGGAAGGTTTCTCTTTTATTTTTCTTTGTCGCGTTTGTGTAGATATTTTTTTTAACTTTTTTTTTGTCCGCGGCAAGGATACGATGGAAGGAAAGGGCGCGCCGCGACAAATTCGTTGAAAATTTCAATCACGAATTTTCGTTAGCGAATAATGTAAAATGTTGCGGAGGTGATAGTGAGGGGGTGTGGGAGTACGAGTACGAGTACGGAGTGCTCAAGAACGTGTGTCATCAAATTGTTTGGGGGTGGTTGTGTATTATTAGTTTTTGTTTCTGTTCAAGGAGTTGGCCGGAGGATTCTCGTTAAACGGTGGCGTTGATTCAGCTGCCGAAAGTAGCTCGGAAATATAATAACGATGCGATGCAATTTTTTGGTAGAGTTTTCAGCATATTCTGGCGTCTTCAAGGAATTACATTCAATTGAGTTTCTTATCAGGGAAATGGATATAGTAAGCGGGCGGCGCGCAATAAAAGTTTAAAGGGGTGCATATTTTATTTGTTTAAAGCGTTTCAAAGGCTTCGTGCGATTTCTCTTTTAATTTTATTAACTTGTGTGCAGATGTGAACGTTTGGAGGGTGGGAGGATTCTTCTCATTACTTTGGGGGTTGGAATTTATAAAGGCTATCAGCGCGGTTGTCGGTGAGGACGTGCTGTGAATGGGAGTGGAAAGCGTGCAAGGTTTTCGGCAATGAAAATGTGTGCATGGCTTTTAGGGCACATACTGCCCATCACTTACGGAAATCACTGATCGAGTTGTATGATGGCGAAAGCATGGAATGTAGAGGTCGACCTCAATCGGGGCCCTAATCGCGTAACTTTTCAAATGACTGTCGTCGAAACGATAGACCTTTAGAACTGGGAACTGAGTGCGATTTTTAAAGCTTCATCTAGTTAATTCTCTCCAAAATGTAATGAAAACGACGATCATCACAAAAAGTTCGTCATAATCGCCCATCAGACGATCATTGCCATAAGTGATGTGCCTCTCAGGCTTTCAAAATGGGTTTGCAAAATAGCTGACCTATTTGTGTCGAGGTATTAATTTATTTTTGTATCAGAGATTCAGAGGGCTTTCAGCTTTAACAAGCTTGCTTTGGGAGGTTTTCGGAAGACTATTGAGTGTCGAACTGAGTCGAATACTCCACAAGCTGCCGGTTCCTCCCAGCTTATGGCTAATCGGCCTGAATTTTGGTTCGATTGACAGAACTTAGTTCGATTGACAGAACTTTTGTCAATGTTGAATGGATTATTCTGCCTAAAAGTGGGATCTTGGTCCTCATTACCGTCTTAAAGCCTGTAGAAGTAGTTCATTCGATTTTTAGATGCTACTGTGTCCTTATAGGTTTTGGGTCCTACTCTTGACACGTTTTTCCGACTTTTTGTTAAGATTTTCGAACCTAATAATCGATAGACTTCCATCTACAGACTCCAACTACAGACTTATTGTAAGTCTTTTGTTTTCTTTGGAGAAGTTCGATCTCTTGATTGTCAAAGGCCTAATTGTGAGAAGCAGCTCTTTTAAGAACATGTTGACAGCATTGAGATTTATAAGCCTCTTGATCAAGCAGCTCAGCTCTTCAGCATTTGTCGTCGAGGAATTGGTATCGTGGAGCCAAAAGTCCATCAGAGGCTTCTCCTTCTAAGGTTTTGCGTACAACTTACTGATCTTAATTCTGGTGGCATGGAAAATCTTGAGAGTTTGAGATAAAATCAGCGTTGCTGCTTAGCCAAATGGCCCCTTTTTGAGCCTCAGGACCCTTGGCCCCAATTTTTGAAAAATGATCGAAAAGGCCCCTTTTTCAGTTTATTCTTTATTGATCGCAAAATACTGCAAAAATTTAAGAAAAAAAGTGTTCCGTAATGAAAGAAATTGTTGTTTTTTTTTTTTTTTGTTAAAAATAAAGGAATGTCTTTGTCGCTCCGTTTTTTTAGACCCCTTTTTCGGTTCGGGTCCCTTTTAAAAAAATTTCAGCCGAAATGCTGGATAAAATTCTGTTAAAATGTTTCCGAATATCTCCTGTCTCTTATGTTTAACTTTTCACGAATTTTATGTGGGGTCCCTCTTTCGGTTCGGGTACCTACCTTTTTGAAATAGTTCAGCGGCAACACTCGGTAAAAGGCTGTTAAAAGGTTTCCGAGTGTCTTATTTGTTATGTTTAACTTTTTATAAACTTTTTTGACAAAAAAATCTTTTTAAAAAACTCCGGAAGACTAAGAAGTGCTCCGAGCTACCTCTGAATGAGAGACAACAAAGTTTAGTCAAGGCTTGTATAAGAAAATATTTATTTCGACGACAGGCGCGTTTTTCATACATCCAGAATAGAGGGGATCTTGATATGGAAACCTCTCTAACTTCTTATGCAAACCTTCTAACTAACGACGAAGCTTAGAATGTTAGCGACGCTGGTTTAACTCATAGATCATACATAGATCACTGAAAGTCTACGCTAAGCCTTGCTACGATTGCCAAAGGGTAGGGTAAACGAACAGAACGTTGTTTTTTGATTTTTCTTCATTTTTGGTAGCAGCAGCTTCTACAGAATCCTATCCAATCCAAGCAAATACAGTCTGTTTGTGTAGCTCATGGAAAGTGTCTAATCAAACGGACGAGTTTCAAGGCCTTGAGTCTTTTGAGTCGCAAAGGAGATCTATAGGTTCTTTATTATCCAGATTTGACTGTGTCGCAAGTATCTTCCGACTTGAAAAGCCTTTGGGTCCAGTTGGGCTACCGCAAAATTTCTCTTGAATGATAGAACATCAAAAACCTTGAAATGTGAGGGGCTAGCGAGCTTCCATCGATTTAGATCTCATTACCCTATTAAGCAAGGTTTCCTGTCGGTATGTATGAGAATTTACTTTTGTGGAACTATATAAAAAAGCCAAAAACAGCTTTATGAATAACTTTGAGGTAAGTTGCAATCTTTCAGTCAGTAAGTAGAACTATTAGCACATGTGGAAGCCTGCGGAAAACACCTTTGGAGTCTTTATGTTGCCATTACATTCTGTCTCGTGAACCATAGTTGAATCTTACTCACATCTCTAGGCCTGTTTTATGATTGATTTATAAGAGGCGCTTTTCTGAAGAAGATTGCTAGCATGAGCAGTCTTTTGGTGTCTCCAAAGTTAGCTTTCCCTGGGGACTTATAGTTAGCTGCATTGCTAAGACTTGTAACTGGATTGCTAAGTTCTTCTTTACTGGATATGTTGAAAGTTGGGAGGTAAGCAGGGTTTCTAAAATCGGGGTTGGAAGTGCTTCTCAGTGATGCAGAGACTTGTTAAATTGGAGCTTATTCAAAGTGTCGACGGATCCTTTTCGAAGTAGGGATCCAACTACGTCGCTATAACTTTACTAAAGCTCAACTATGAGCAGTTCTAGCTGAAAGAGGAGGGTAAACAGGACATCCTGTTCCAGCTTAATTTTTACTATACTTTTCTCTAAAAGTTAAGTTAAAGAAGGAGGTAAAAGACTGTTGAAATTAACGACATTTATTTTAACTTGAATTATTAAACAAAGTCAAAAAAACAAAAAAACTAGCTTCAGTGAAATTGATATGGTATAGAAGACAGCATTCAGAATCGACTGCCCTTTCGTAAAAATCTAAAGCCTATGCGGATTTTTCAGCATACTCAAATTTCCATATAGAAGCTTTATGATTCATGTACCTTACTTCCAGTTTCAGATATTCGACTCTTTCGTCAACCGTAGCTGTCGAACTGTCGTAGCATTATACGGTTATTGGTTATAAAGGCGATGTCTGCTTTCACGTTTGTATGGTAAGTATAGAGTTTCCATTTAGACACTGAAGTCTGAAGTTGCTTTCCCCTCGATTCCATCTACATTCAGTTTTTCGGTTTAGCTGCAGCAGAGTCAAAGTTGTTAGGGTGGTTCCTCAGGTTTGTACCCCGTACACAGTGCCCAGTGCATAACTTGAGCCTTACCTTCTTCGACGGCAAGGTGTCTGTAGGCGCAGTGGCTTAGTGGTTAGTGTGTTGGAATATTAAGTGATGGCTCCCAGGTTCGAGTCTCGCAAAGACCCAAATTCCAAATTAGGGGTTTTTCCACTGCGAATGGTTGTGAGAAGCTAGGCCTAGGGTCCCTACGGACCTGATTATTTATTTATTTTTTAAGGTGTCTATTTTAGAGAAGGACCTGACCAATTGGCATTACCAAACCAAAACTGTTATCCCATTTCGACTTAAATAGAAGCCTCAAGAACTTTGTGCTCTAAAACACAGAAATTGACCAAGAGGCAGCTGTGGGCGGCTAAATAACTCGCCCGCTTTTGTCCTGACTCACCTAAAAAGCTTGCGAAATATATCTAACTTAAAACACTGGCCGCTGTTTTTCCCCAGTGAAATTAAATTCAGTATATTTCCAACAAGGACCAATGTGCAAATGAGATAGAACAACTCTCTGGAAATTCTCTCTAGAAATACCAAGTCTTCCCACGCAATGATTAGCATTTTGCCAAAGCTCCACTGCACACAGTTCTTAGACAAACAGCTCTGACCATTTCCATAGAGTTGATTTAAAACTTTCCGGACATTTGACCACCACCCGGGTACAATTGGCCGAATTGTTTTTTGGTTTTTTGGCAACGAACAGCGATTTATGTTTCATCCGAAAATGAACTTCGACGGCGCATACCTAACCTATACCGCTGCTGGCGACTGGCGAGCCGTTGGCGAAAATTCAAATGAAGCATTCTTATGCAAAGGAAATATGAAAAGCGGAGCGCGTTCAACCCTTTTCCGCCCACGCCCCAGCAGACGATGCAACATAGCGCGCGCTACCCCTGGGTATTACATCCGCCCACCAGTAGGGTAGGTGGTAAATTATTCAAGATTTCCTCTCGATTTCAATTATTGGAACTCTTTGACTGAATGCGAAACTGGGATGGTGGTTGGTGCTGCTGCTGCTGGTACATGACCGGGGATAGCTTGCTGTTTGGTAATTTCACTCGGGGTAATTTATTATGATCTTATATTATTTCGTCAGGGGGTTGGCAGTGCGCTCGGAGTCGACAACTCCAATCTTAATATTTATGCAAATATGGAATTTTGTTTACTCAACTTGCTCCCACGATGATGGAGCTGACTATATCCGAATACGACTCGTAGTGGTAGTGTTTTGCATGTGCTTCAGGGGTGGGGTTTTCGGCTTTCTTCTGCGCATTTGCCCGATGGTAATGGGTTTGAGTGGAGGATGATAAAAAATTTATGAATCGCCTCGAGGGGTGATCCGGAATAGTAGTAACAAGAATGAACGTATACGGTACATAATAGGGCGTTTGTTGTTGACTTGACAAATTGAGAATGGCATTCGGGCAGATCCTTTTAATAATTCAGTCATTCGTCTGTATGAGGCTTTGGCATCCCGCACAACACGCACGACTATAATGCTACGCTGAAGGGTGTAATATTTTGAGGAGCGTTTTGCATTTGCACATTGGACCTGCAAGGATGATTGGAGTTGTAAATTTATAAGTAGGCGGGCATGGGATTGAAGAGTGATGATCCATTGCAGCTTAAGTTCGGTTGGAGCTCTATCGCATACATAATGAAAGAGATAAACTCTGGGGATGTGTCGTATAAGGTGGTAGTCTTCTCGAAGTAGCAAACAATAATCTTTGCGCCACTGGGGGTCGTACAAGGGATGGTCGAAGGTTTTGGGTTCAGCCGGGAGTTGTAGTGATGGGTGAAGTAAGTGGTATAGTATGGGACCAAGAGAAAGATATTGTTACTTGAAGCGCGGGCTTCTGCCCAAGTCATTGTACCTTGAAGAAGACCCACCTTTCTATGAAGGGGGAGCTATACAGACTGGGGTTATTTTTGGCCTCAACTTATGAGCCCTATATAAGTTCGGGTCAGACTTCCTACTGTTGCGCACCTATTGTAGTTCCTCGTGAGAGTTCCTCTTTTACTAGTGCATGATGCCATCTGAGGCGAGACGTTTCAATCAGTCTGCATATGCGAACCATCTTAGACGCCTGACTCTGAGCCTACCAATTTCGATAAACAGCTTTTAGAGTTTGCACTTTTGCAGTCTTGTGACACAGGGACAGATTTAAGCATCACCGCGGTCCACAAGCCACAATAACTCCCCCAGTTTGGAGATTTTTATTCGACCATACAATTCATACTACCTTTCAGCAAACTATTGGAGGAATTGTGCAACCCCCGGCAACTCCCTGATTCCGCTATGTCGCATTAACAGTATTGGACGGTTTGTTGACTGATATGTTTTTCCAATGAACTGGCTGTAGTTCCAAATGCTTCAAAGCCTGTCTACTGCAGTTTAAGATGCTCATGAAATCTAAAAACGGACTCTGATCTTTAATGATACATATGAATCACTCATTCGCATGAGACTCTGCCAAAGCTGCAACCGGGCGTAGATGAATGATTTTGCTTAGGTATATACGAAAGCCACATATCAAAGGAAGTTCCTACTAAGGTTCTTACTAAGTTCCTACGAGGGAAGTTCCCACTAAAGGGGGAAGCTGGCTAACCTACTGGCTTATTTTCACTCGAGAACTTTGTATTGTAGTACATTGAAGCGAGACTGTCTCTGCTGAAGTTAAGACTCATAGACAGACGTAAGGAGACCCATAGATGAAGGTCGTTGACTCAATTGAATACGGCCCATACACTCAGGTCTCAGTGCAACTATTAATGGACATCCAACCTTGGTCTTTTCTAACGCAAGACCCTTACACAGATGCAGTCTTCACGAGAGCCCACAACAACGTCAAGTCTGGCTTATTTCAAAATTGGTGTCGAGACTTTGCCCATGTAATTTAAGAACTTATCCTTATCAATAACATTGTTAAGCATGATCTGTAGTTACAAGCACCGTTACGAGGAAAAGGTGTATAAAGCCTAAAAGCCTGGATTTATATGGCAGAAACTCTTCATTTTTACCGAGTCGAAGATACATTCCAGTACTTTATAATCTCCTCCTAAAAAGCGTGTGAACGAAAAGTGTCCCCAAATCGATTGAAGATCGAATTCAGCCTCGTTAAAGCTTAAATCCAGGATTTTACGCTTTTAAGCTCGACGACTGAATGAGCTAAACATCGGAAATATTGCCGAATCAGATTGGCGGTTCGTCATATTTATTACCGCGACTACTTCTGACTGAGTTGGGCGTTTCTTAATTCAACCGCAAAGCTGTACTGTCTCCGACCATAAAAACGACCTTTTACGGCAAGACTCGGAAGACGGAAGACTCTAGAGCTTCTAAAGAATATTTAGCCAATGAATGTCGGACTGTTTTTCAATAAAACTAGGATTTTATTGCCACTAAACTTACTATTGGGAGCTATAGGTTTCAGCATCGACTTTCGGTCTTTCTGTAGAGTAAGCTTGGAAAGAAAGCTTCATTAGTAGGCAATACCTTGCTTGCGTATCTTAGGCCGGTTTGCTGATACTACTCACAGCAATTTAAGTTCTGCTTAGATACTTTATGGGCTACTTTTACTGTCACATAAGATTTTAAGTGGAACTCAATATCAGCAAACGGGCCTTAGTAAGCTGAAAACAAAAAGATTCCCTTGAAAGAGAAGATTCAAAAATTAAATACTTTCGCACTTGCGAAGGGCTTTTAGAAGTTCTTTGAATGCAATTCGGTCTCGTCAAGGCTTCCGGTTGAAGAGAGGAGTTTGAAATGAAACGCGTTCTCATCTGTGAAGGGGTTTTACAATGTTTGAGAATGCATATCGGCCTCGTTAGGACTTCCACTTCCCAGTCGAGTTTAAACTTGCGAGCCTTTTAAAAAAGGAAAAGCGGACTATATCCTGACGATACAATTCAAACAGCCTGTAAAACAGTAAGCAAATGGCTTGGTAAAATGGGAAAAGTTCTTAGTGGGCCTTGGGGAAAAAAGGCCACACATGTTCATTTTTTCAAAGAAAAATAGAGCTCCTAGATTACAAAGGTCTGTAACTCAGGGAGCTAAAAACAAAAGCTAGGTATGCAGTTTTCCAAACTACGAAATGCCCTCGAAGTTTAAAAACTTTTAGGGCTTAATGGGTGTTTCTCCAAACTTGTGAAGGAATACTCACAATAGGCCCTTCTGAGTTCCGCAGTGACTCCACTATAATTGATCTAGAATTTAAAAGGTATGATGCTCCAGTTTGGGCGCTGAAGACCGTGGTACACAGTTCGGAATATCAACGAAGCAGCTTGATACCTATTGAAAGGCTGGTGTTAAAAATATGAAACTTCATCACACACCTCTTGCTTCATTTCAAAATCAATAGGATGCAGCTCCTTAAAGCTTCTATACCACCCCAAAGAATGTACGTCCACAGGAATTTGACCACACATTTTGAATCACTATTAAAACCCCATCGAAGCCCTATAACAAGAAAATCCATTATAAATCCTTAGACTAAGGTAGACAAAAACTTTTACCCCCAACCCTATCACATAAAGTATTCGCATTTATAGTACTTTATATATCTAAAATCTCACCATCCTTAGTTTGGGGCGGGGTATAACTTGCTACCATTTCATGAGAAACAGAGAGAGGTAACATTTTCTTAAGGAAATTCCATCCGTATAAAGAGGACGTCCGGGCTCGCTGGCATGGCACTTTTTGGTGGTGTCAGAATTACCTGACATATTATGCATGCAAAACATGAAAACTTTAATTACCTTCGGGGCCATAATAACTGTTCAAAATCACATAAGGAAACATGGTTAAGGATACTAAAATGGATTGTAAATCCAAGCCAAGATGACTGGTGCATAGTCGTCGTCGTCGTGAGTGGGCATACAGACTGGTATGTGGGTATGGGTATGTGTATAGGTTTCTATCTGATGTAGAGGATGAGGGAGATTCTCCTGGATAGTTGCAGAAGAATTTGAGAGCTAATATTTAGTAGGGAGAAGGATAGTGAGGGATAAGTTCTATATCACGTCAAATGGGCAGGCACTGAATGAAATTCCGTAAAATTTTTTTTAAAACTAACATTTTCCACTGTATAAAGGAGGTTCACCGATGGATAGGTTTTTGGGGGCTATAGTTACACGGAAAGAAATTTCAATGCAAAGTTCTGGTTGGTTATGTGATAAGTTTACAGCTTTTTAAAGAATGTCGCAGCTTTAAAAAAAAAATGTCACAGCTGTTTGAAACAAGTCCGGAGAGAGACAGTTTTTGGGGCAGCTCTGAGGCTTACATATGAAAGGGGAAGGCATTTCATTTGTCATCATAGTTCACACTTACTTCTTGAATCAAACAGAACTATTCTCAAATAGGAGTACCATTCGGGGTAAAACTTATCTATGTAGGTTCGTGTACTAGATAAGACTTCTCGTACAGTAATGGATTCCCGTCAATTATTCAAATACTTTTTGTATTAATTTCCAACTGGAAAATTGTCTTTAAGTCGGCAGCGTCTTTTTCCCATTTTTTTTTTTCTACTCTCCGGAGTAATTTTGGCAAAATTTGCCTATTTGCACACATCCAGGAACCGCGTTTTGGCGTATAGGGACTTATCAGTGTCACGTTTTTCATTGGACCGCTTTCTAAAAAACAAAAAACAAGAAAACCTAGAAAAATAATTAAGCATGGAAGCCTTAAGTGTTTCTTTGGATGGTGGTGTGTACCAGATATAATTTCTCGCACAGTTATGCATTTCGATCACTTATTTAAATATTTTGTAGGCTTAACTTCCTACTGGAAAACTGGCTTTAAGAATTTCCCAGGCGGCTTTAAGTCTTTCTTTCAAGTGGTAATTAAATTTCGGATCGTTACTCCTTTCCTTGCAAGGCTTACTTACTTCAAAAGCGGTCCAACTCCACCCGACGCCATAATTTTCTCCCAGTGCATCTTAAACTTGAGCCCATCACCACCCATAGACTTAACCGCCCAAGGACATACATGGTTAGAGTTTACTAGTATTAAGGACGTTTATAACATGTATATAGGTACTCTCCCTCAGTATAGATGTTCATCGAAAGGATTTCCACGAACGAAAAGATGGAATACAAAATGAGTTCTTCAGGAATGTGTCTCAGAATGTGTGTATGGAGATACCAAAAAATAAGATCCCTACCAACTAGGTACACAGATTCCGTCTAAATAGACGGACTGTATACAAGTCCACCCCGCTTCGAAGGAGGGGACATTCGAGACAAGGAATGCTTGTACCTGTGGGGAGGTATGCATCATGTACCCTTTTACTATCGTCCAAAATATTTGGTATCCTCATAAGGATGAAGTTTTGCAGCTACAATTTTGAAGGAATTTATGGAACAGGAAGTGGTATCTATGCCTTGGGTCAGGGTGTAACATACCTCATGTTGTGGTGGTCTTTTTGAATGCGTCTTTTGATTTAATGTGGCTTATAATAAGCGTTTTCAGATAGTGTTGTCGTTGGAAGGCTGTATAAAAATAAATTCCAAAAGAGTTCAGCCAAGGAGATGCGACTTTGGCATATTTGGCGATTTTTATTATGCCCGCGCTCCATCATGAGAGCATAATAAAAAAAACGCCTATTGAAGGGAGCTACGATCTACGAATTAGATAGACAGAAAAAGGGCATTTGACCAACCATCCATTTGTTTCAAGCTCGGAACCTCCACTTAAACTTTGTTGGGTCTGTTTATGGTCAGTGGGATAATACGGTTCAAGCCAACTGGTGACGAACTCGTGACGTTTCGGTCACAAGCAACTCTTCGAATTGGTCGAAAATAGCCACCGCGCTGTATTGCTATCACTCCCACCGACCATAAAGCGAACAAATACAAAATAGCCACCGCCAAAGTAAATAGGCTGTACCTACGAGGCTGACAAAAATGCGGTAGCCACTGCTGCCCGTCTCACTTACCATCAAGCTCATGATATCTGGGTAAGGAGTAAGGACAATGAATAGAAATGTAATTGCGGGTGTTTCAGGACACATAATCCCCTGTTGTACTTTGTACATGAAAGCAACTCACAACCCCCTACAAGGGTTAATAATGAGGTCTGAGATGACCGCTGGGGCAGTTCTAATCCGGCTTCTGGATTGGTGCTCCTCTAAGGCCCGTTTGTTGATACTACTCATAGCGATTTAAGTTCTACTTAAATACCTTATGGACTACTTTATGTCATAGACTGAAACACATGATTTTAAGGGCGGAACTTAAATCGCTATGAGAAGTATCAGCAAACGGACCTTAAGTGGGATAGTTACGTACCCAAAGCAAACATCTGCTATAAACAGATGGGTTCCGAATTTTGGGGCCAAGCTAATGGGTGATTTTTTAGCTGGTTTGGTTTTGGCAACACTGGTTTTGACAGCTGACGTGTGTTTAGTACCTTGTGTCACTATCAAACAGCTTCAGTTTGGTTTGCAATTTAACCATGGATCGTCTTACAAATGAACAACGCTTGCAAATTATTGAATTTTACTATCAAAATTCGTGCTCGGTTCGAAATGTTCATCGCGCGCTGCTTCCATTTTATGATCGGCATTCTCGACCTTCTGAGCAGTCTATTCGGAAGATTGTGACCAAATTTCGCACCAAATTTACTTTGTTGGACATTAAACCACCAACACGTTTACGTACTGTGCGTAGTGAAGAAAATATTGCGGCCGTATCAGCTAGTGTGACAGAAGACCGCGAAATGTCGATTCGGCGCCGTTCCCAGCAGTTAGGCCTTTGTTACAGCACTACGTGGAAAATTTTGCGGAAGGATTTGTGCGTAAAGCCTTTTAAGATACAGCTTGTGCAAGAACTAAAGCCAGCCGACCTACCACAACGCCGAATTTTTGGTGAATGGGCTCTTGGAAAGCTGGCCGAGGATCCGCTTTTTTATTGAAAAATTGTGTTCAGCGATGAGGCTCATTTTTGGTTGAATAGGTACGTAAATAAGCAAAATTGCCGCATTTGGAGTGAAGATCAGCCAGAAGCATTGCAACAGCTACCAATGCATCCCGAAAAAGCCACTGTTTGGTGCGGTTTATGGGCCGGCGGCATTATTGGGCCATATTTCTCCAAAGATGATGCGAATCGCAGCGTTACTGTCAATGGTGAACGCTACCGAGCGATGATAACAAACTTTTTTTTGCCCGAAATGGAAGTTCTTGACTTGCATGATATGTGGTTTCAACAAGACGGTGCCACATGCCACACAGCACGCGAAACAATGGCGCAATTGCGAGGCGAGTTTGGTGAACAGTTAATTTCACGTTTCGGGCCGGTCAATTGGCCGCCTAGATCGTGCGATTTGACACCATTAGATTATTTTTTGTGGGGGTATGTCAAGGCTAATGTGTATAGGGACAAGCCCGATTGACGCATATCCATGCATTCATTCGTGAGATACCGGCCGATATGTGTGAAAGAGTATGCCAAAATTGGACTCAGCGGATGGACTACCTTAGACGCAGCCGCGGTCAACATTTGCATGAAAATATCTTTAAACATTAAATTGCAAGGTTCAAACTATCGATTCAAATAAATATTTCATTCATTTTTTCGAAATTTTTGTGTTTTTTTTTTAAAAAAAGTTCTAAACCTCTTAAAAAATCACCCGTTACATTGTTCGGTTCCTTGGTCATGTGAATTTCTATTTGACACTCAGAAGAAGACAAAGTGGAAGTCATTTGAAAGCAATATCAATCGCAGATCACACCAATCCCTTTTATCAGTGCACGGGTGATAGGAAAATGCGTCAAATAAATTTTCCCACTAGATGGCGTACCAGAAAAAGACTCTTAAGCAAAAGACTCTTAAGCAAAATACGTAAAATAAAAAGTTCGCTCCACAGATCCGTTTACGTAGCATTGCCCTAGCCCCTTTTTTTTTTGCACTTTTGGATGTTTGCTGGAGAACAGTCGCCTTCAAGTTCAATAACATCTTATCCCAGCGGTCCAAACTTGAGCCCCCCATCTCGTTCAGAGGAAGTCGCCCCTTAACCCACAAAAAAAAAATCGCAGTGACAATTTTCAGACCACATTTTATAAGACACAAACCATTTATTCAGTGTAAATCTGTATCCGGTTCACGACAACTCCGATAAAAAACCACAACTTAAAACAACAACAGGAAGTGTGTCCATCTGCAACAGCTTCCACACTGCGGAAGCGAGACACTACAATCACTATATCAATAACCAACTGTAGGCCCTATAACCAGATGTTGACCTCAAAACACCCGAATCCATAATAATGTATCTGAATCTTTTATATATATATGTCCGCCAAAAAAACACAACCAACACACCCAGCGCATAATATTTCAATCCAGGATTTAGCTTCACAACAAAAAAAAGAAAAAGAAAAAAGAAGAAGATAAAAGTCCACCTGCCAAATCGGCATAAAAACAACATTTCAATTCCTTTGCATCCTTTTCGGATGGCAAAAGGGTGAACACTGAACAATGCTTCCAAAGGCAATCCGCCACCGCCACCGGTTGAATGTATCTATGCACACAATGAAATGTATTTCTTTCGAAATAAAAATGATCCCTTGGTCAAAAAATATCACCTGGACATATGGATTAGCTTGCAAAAAAAAAAAGAGTGCTCAGAGCAAATCCAACAAAATTGAAAGGATTTGCGGACAAGAAAAGGATTCGCCCAAAAATGATGAGGGTCGGACCTCAGACGGTGTGGTTTCTCAACCCAACCTTCTGGTGGTACAGGTAGCATACGCACAAAAAACCAAAAAAAAAAAAAAACAGCAAAAAGAAAAAAAAAAAAGGTGATCGACCAAATTGAAGCCAAGCAAATATGCCAACGCTCACGAGAGATGACCAACGCCGGCCGGGTGGAGGGAGGGACAGAAAAACAGAAAACCACGGAGCATGCAAATCCATCCGACCATATAAATGACAAAAGCGATTACCAAAATGGAAGATGGTGCAAGTGGGTACAAATCGACTGTTCGATGGTCAGTATCGATGGCGACGGATTAGTGCGCGCGATTGGGACGACGATTGGGATGACGATGACGATGGCGACCATACCCGAAACAGGTGGTAACGTAAACGTTGTTGTGGTTTATTTTTTTCCCCCGATTCAATATTAATCCAAGGTCCAGTGGATAAAACACTACAAGAGGAAGAGACACAACATGCTTGGCTAAGAGCGAATCACACAATACGTGTTGTGTGCTTAATGGAGCAGGTGGTACCAGCAACAGCAGCAGGTCCATCATTATCCTCAGTTGAATGGAGTCAATGCGGTGTGTGACACCAACATAAATGTGTGTGCAGAAAAAAAAATCCCAAACCATGGGTGGATGCTGAACGTGCTCCATTATACCACACACAGTGGCGCCGCTGGATGTTTTTCTTGTCAATTATGTTGGTGGACGACCTGAAATGGTAGTGATTTGGATGCACGAAATGGAGAAGAGTGTTCTGGTCTATAGTCCTCAAAGGTGGTCCTTCAGATCCGAACCTGAAAGTGGAAATAGTTGGTTAAAGGGCTAAGTTTCTATACAGCTTCCAGATGTAACAGCAGAGGCCGTCAAGCTTTTATCGAATCGTGCCAAAAATAAGAGCTGCCTTAGTAAATGGTTTTTCAATATAGGGACGGGTTGACGTTGAAATGGAATAAAACGAGCTATTTGTAGGGTGTTAACGAATTTTGTTCTTTTATTTCATAGGTCCATAGGTACATATATGCCATTATGTATGGAATGGAGCATCTTTCAAAATATTAGCCGCCACTTCTTTCAGAGGCACGGATCAGAGTGGTCTACTTTTGAACATAGTTCCGAAATAGATTTGAACGATGGTGGTATGGCAATCGCTCAATTGCGGCTTATTGACGTAGACGACCGACTTTAGGAAATAAGGCACAACACAATTTTATCGATTTCTAATCGCCCGATCTTGGTCACATCTGCCAGTTTCCAGTTTAGTTAAAAAAAAAAAAAACTATTGCCTAACTATTTAGCTGAAAACTGAGTACCTATTATACATTGTTTGAAGTGTAAGCATTACTTGTTTTTTAAAGATTTTTCGAAATCGAAAATGGAGTTTTCGAGATACGGGCAGTTTTTAAAATTACCCTTTTCAGTGATTCGAATTCAAAATTAAGGACGCAATAGTTTTGAAAGCATCGATTTTATTCTAAGTTTTCATTTTGGTCAAAATTGTTGTTGCGGTTTTGAGATAAACTAAAGATAACCAAATTTAGAAAAATGCCTCTTTTTCAAAAATTTTTTGTGGGATAATATAGAGAAAAATTTAATTTTCTATTAAGTTATAAATGACCATATTACCTTAGGAATGAGTTTTTGTTCGAATCGTATGGACCGTTTTTGAAATACATACATATGTCAAAATTTCAAAAACGCTGTTTTTCAATTTTTTTTCTTTTTTTTTTGCGAAAAACTGAGTATGCCTTACCTAATAATCAATTTTGGCTGAAATCGTTGAAGGCGTTTTCGAACAAATCAAACTGGTACGCAAATTTTATATAGGAAGTACTATTCATTTTTCTTTTTCATTTTAAATTCATTTTTATTCATTCTTTCTTTAACTTACATACTAGACAAAAACGATTAAATCTAATTTAAAGCTCATCTTATCTTATTCTAATTTATTGGATCTCAGTGAGCGCTCAAAAATACCTACCATTAATAATGAGGCAACAAAATGTACAAAAATAAACGGCCCCGAACTGTAGGCCCACCGACTCCAAATCCGAAGTTGAAAGGAGGCCTAAAACGGCCAGCTATTTAGGATGTGGGCCTCGGGACATATATGAACAGACAGACAGACAGAATTTCCACTTTTTTGAGTTCCTCTAGCATCGTAAAGTCAGAGATGATAAACGTCTCAAGTTAAAAATTTTGTACGATTACAATATCTATCTCTTCCTAAGTAATAGAGAACGTTAAAAATTACAGGCCAATGACGCCACCGGACGGGCCAAAATCCACACCAAGCAGGAATTTTTGTTGATGCACTACCACCGGTTGAACCTCGCGTGGGCTGATGTCGTCGCATACACAAAAATAAGAAAAAAACATAAATAGTTGACGCAATAGGTCCGGAGGGACCCTATACCTAGCTTCTCCCAACCATTCGTTTTGTGTGATTTTTTCATGTTTGGAACGAATGGAAGGGATTTACAAATGGCTAATTGCGAAGCTCTTTCAAGACACTCTCGGATGTTTGTCAGACGTTCGTGAGAGGTGGCGCAGTGGAAATAATCTTAAGTTGAAATTTTGTATTTTTTTTTTTGCGGGATTCGGACCCCTCGCTTAGTAGTCCAACATTCTAACCACTAAGCCAATGCGCCATACACAAAACTGCTGCAAGTTAATTTAACCTCTTTAATCCAAAAAGGAGCCTCGTCGCTAAAGATGATTTTTTGGCCAAAAATCGACGTCCTATTCCAAACGACCTGAGGCCCAGTCAGCGAACAGGTCCCCTTACTTTGAGCTCGTGGGTCAGTAGAATCTCGTATGGGTATAGGCCGGAATCCAGGCACAAAATTCGGCATAAGTTGCAGTCTGCTGATGGCCGGCTTCTTATGCAAGGTGAGGAATTGACTGCCTTCAGTTCTCCTGTACAGTTTCACTGATCGCGGCAAGACTCTTGATGGATCTGCCATTCACCTTTGACGAACGGGTATATGGCTGATTCACAACCGAAGCGGTGGTCTTGTATTCAGTTGTCAAACGTTGGAGAATCGACTTTGAAGGACCAACTCTGCCGTAAAATGAACGCAACATATGCACTGCCAAGCACTCATCTTGATGATCAAATTTTATTTGAACGTGGATTCATTTAACCTGATGCCATGGCAACTTGGCGTCAGTGGTGGAATAAAAACAAAACAATTCAGCCGCACAGACTGCCAAAATCGACCCGTCCCAATTGATAAACCCTCTACAAACACGAGATTGAAAATGTAACCGAACTTTCTATTCAAAGTAAGTGTTAAAATATTCATGCAACATTCCCATTCTTATAGTAATATTCTTGTTTCCACCTTAAGACATATGTTCTATAGATAAAAGCTTCTCAAACTTTTACTTTACTGTCAAAACTGTCAACCAACCACATGTTAAATTGAATTAAGCTAACCTGTACTACTTAACTTTCACATCTTGAATAAACCTCTTGCTTTTGTACATCTTTTAAAACATCCGTCTTTTCCTTTGAGATCGTGTAGTTTAATTAACAGGTTATGGGCCCAGCCCTATTAGAATTATAAATCTCGTAGTCACATTTACATATAATGACCACATTCACCGGAAAAATCCCACTATTCAATGGGGAAAATTATTCTACTTGGAAGACACAAATGGAGGCTGTGTTGCACAAAAATCGGCTGCTGAAGATGGTACAAGGACTGGAGGCGATGCCAACTGATGTTGCAAGACTTGAGGAATGGAACATAAAAGACATGGATGCAAGATGTGAGCTCATCATCGCTATGGAACCTGCACAAGTTGCAATTGTAAAGTCGCAGAAAACGTCGAGGGATCTTTGGAAATTCTTGGAAAATACATACGATCGGAAGGGTACTCGGCAGAAGGTGGAGGAGTTTCGTAAGTTGATAAATTTCAAAATGAATGAAAATCAAAGCATGGAAATATATTTAATTCAATTTAATTCAATTGTCAATCGGTTGCGTGAAATGGACGCCAAATTGGATGAGGAGCTTTTGGCAGTGATGTTACTGGATGGGTTGCCTGAGAGTTACAAGGATATTCAAGCTGCTTTTGATGCTTCCTCTGATTTTCCCAGCATGGATGTGTTACGTGCACGACTGCTTGAAGTAAGTGACAAAAGAAGGACTACTTTTGAACGTAAGGATGATGCCTTTAAAGTGAAAGTTGAGCACAAGAAACCCAATATTCATCGGCAAACAGGTACGTCAAATAATAATTTCCAATATAATTGCCATCGCTGTGGTCGCAAGGGCCACATGAAGAGAGATTGTCGTGTTAATCTGGGTAGAGATAGAGAAAGAGAAAGAACTAGATTAGTCGAGAATTGTGCACTAGATAATGAGGAAGGTTTCATAGCAACAGAAGTTCAGAAGTGCACTGTACATGTAGATGAAATGTCGAATAAGGTGAGCAGCATGGATGACGATACAGATGCCGCCAATTGGTACATCGATAGTGGAGCTACTTCGCATATGTGTTGTCTCAGGAAATATTTTGTAAAACTAGACAAAAATTATACAGGGCTAGTACAGGTTGCAAACGACAGATCTGCGCGCATTGAAGGCGTAGGAACGGTCCGATTAGAGGTAAAGGTCAAAGGAGAAAGAAAAAGCATTTCTCTTTATCGAACTCTTTTTGTTCCGAGTTTAAGAAGCAATCTCATTTCTGCTAGTAAAGCAACCGATAGTGGCTGCACGGTACTTATAGAAGGCGAACGTGCATGTGTTTCTAGGAATGAAAGACCAATTCTCGAAGCCGACAAATGTAGGGGATTATATTTAGTCAAGACACTCAAGGTCAAAGATGATCGACTGTCAGACAAGCATGATCGTTGTCATAAAGCTGACCATAATAAACATTCTCTGCAAATCTGGCACAAGAGGTATGGCCATTTAAATACAGCAGCATTGCAATTCTTAAGTAAAAAATGCATGGTTAAAGGTTTGCCAATTTTTGAAAACTCCTCAATCGACTGTGTAGCATGTATTAGAGGTAAACAAACTCGGTTACCATTCACAACTAAAAGGGAAAAGGATTCTCTATGTATTCTAGATATTATACATACAGACTTATGCGGTCCAATGAATGTAGAATCTATTAGAAAAAGCCTGTATTTTGCCACTTTTATTGACGATTACTCTCGGAAAGTGTTTGTGTATTTTCTGAGAAGGAAAAGCGAATATTTAGATGTATTTAAACAATTTAAGAAACTCGTGGAAAATGAAACAAATAAAAAAATAAAAACTCTTCGAAGTGACAACGCACGTGAGCTCTTAAGCAACGATTTTTCTAAATTCTTGTCTGATGAAGGCATCAAACGCCAACTTACTGTGGAATACTCTCCACAGCAAAACGGCGTGGCAGAGCGTATGAATCGAACGCTAGTAGAAATGGCTCGTTGTTTCCTTATCGAAGCAAACCTACCAAAGTTTTTATGGGCAGAACTGATCCACACTTCAGCGTACATACGTAATCGATGTCCAACCTCCTTGAACTACGAAAAGACACCAGAACAAATTTGGACAGGCCGAGTACCTGTTGTTAGTCATTTACGACAAATTGGTTCTCGGGCATTCGTTTTAAATAAAGCTCCGAATAGGTCTAAATTAGATCCAAAAAGTGAGGAATTTGTGTTGATTGGATATTCCGCAGAATCGAAGGCGTACCGCCTATGGAAAAGAAACTCTAGAAGCGTAATAAAGAGTCGAGATGTACGATTTGTTGAAGGTTTGTTTGAAGGAAATGAAGAGAGGGAATGCGATGAAAATTATTATGAGTTTGAATATGCAAAAGAGAATGGCAATAGAGAATCTTTAGAAAAGCAAAATATTAAGAGTGATTCGACGAAAAATGAACGGAAAAATGAGGAAGGAGATGAAGATGAAGAGGAATATCAAAATGCAGAAGAGGAGATCGAAGTTGCCAATGATGCAAATACGAATGGAAATGATAATGATATTAGGCAAAGGCTTAGACCGCGTCCACAAGTAAACAGAGTTGTCGAGTGTGCATTCACTGCACATCAAATATCAGATCCAAGTTCTTTTAAGGAAGCCACAAAATCACCACATGTGTCAGAATGGGTTGAGGCCATGAAGGTGGAGTACAATTGCCTTATGTTAAATAATGCTTGGGAACTCTGTGACCTACCAACTGGAAGGGAGGCGATTGGAAATCGATGGGTTTTTAAAACCAAATACAGCGCTGATGGAAGCATTGAACGAAGGAAAGCGAGGCTAGTGGCCAAAGGTTACTCCCAAAAGTTTGGTATAGACTATATTGATACGTACTCACCAGTCATACGACAAAGTTCGCTTCGTTTAATATACGCTTTATCAGTGGAACACAACTTGAACTTAAACCATTTGGATGTATCAACTGCTTTTTTAAATGGTCACCTTAACGAGGAGATTTTTATGCAACAGCCGGAAGGTTTTATTGATGAGAAACATCCGTTTAAAGTGTGTCGTTTACTTAAAGCTCTGTATGGGCTAAAGCAAGCGAGCAGGCAATGGCATACTTTATTGGATGAAAAGCTAAAGCAATTGCACTTATTACAATCAAAATATGACCATTGTGTTTATTTTAAAATAAACGAATATGAAGAAACCATTTTGGGAATATACGTTGATGATATTATTATCGCTTCTAATAATAGAGATCGAGTTGAATTAATAAAACAAAAGCTTAATGAACAGTTTGAAATTCGAGATCTCGGACAACCTTCGTTTTGTATTGGTCTCGAAATTGAAAAGACCAATGAAACTATTTCAATTTGTCAAAGTCGTTACATAAATACTCTTTTAACAAAATATAAATTACAAAACTCAAAACACAACAAAATTCCTATGCAGGTTAAACTAAAACTGGAAAAGGAGCCACATATAGCTGGAGAAGGTGTTGCCATACAGGTAACTAACTACCAAGAGTTGATCGGATCTTTGATGCATCTCGCCGTTTTTAGTCGACCAGATATTGCTTTCAGTGTCAGCAATTTGGCTCAATTTTCACAGAACCCTAAGAAACAACATTGGAATTCATGTCTTCATCTATTACGCTATCTTAATTTTACAAGGAATGCAAGAATAGTTTATCGTAAAACTGGGATACCTTTAACTGGCTATGTAGATGCTAGTTGGGCTGAAGATATTAATGATCGAAAATCTCAAAGTGGTATTTGTTTTATATTTGCAGGAGCAACAATCAGTTGGGAGTCCAGAAAACAACGTACTGTTTCTACATCGAGTGCAGAAGCTGAATATGTCGCACTTAGTGAAGCAGCAAAGGAAGCATATTCCCTTCGTTTTTTACTGCAGGAGCTGATACCGGGTTTCATGGAACCAACCATTATCTACTGCGACAACCAAAGTGCACAACTAATAGCAAAATATGGAGGAAAACACTCGAGGACAAAGCACATCGATTATAAATATCACTTCATAAGAGAAGCTATTGAAAATGGTGCTGTAGAAGTAAAGTATCTTCAGACAGATGCGATGGCAGCAGATGCATTGACCAAAGCAGTACCTAGAGATAAGCATTTATTTTGTTTTAAAACTTTTGGAATGAATTTCGATTGTTAATGTTGACGAGGAGTGTTAAAATATTCATGCAACATTCCCATTCTTATAGTAATATTCTTGTTTCCACCTTAAGACATATGTTCTATAGATAAAAGCTTCTCAAACTTTTACTTTACTGTCAAAACTGTCAACCAACCACATGTTAAATTGAATTAAGCTAACCTGTACTACTTAACTTTCACATCTTGAATAAACCTCTTGCTTTTGTACATCTTTTAAAACATCCGTCTTTTCCTTTGAGATCGTGTAGTTTAATTAACAGTAAGCCCCACTCGGCACAGGGAAAACTACCTCATTACATATCCCAGCAGCCCTCCAAAGTCCTATTTAATTACTCGAAAAGCCGCCTCATTTCCATTACCGTCCAAATGCTTTACGCACTGAAATTGGCAAACCTAAATTAACCTCTGTCATCAATTCACATTAGTCTTTCGACTCAAAGTCGCGGTGCCTACCTGCCCCCCACCGGCCCCCTCCTATTCCAGCTTATTGTTCGCCCATTTCCATAATTCTCTCATAGCCAACGGTAGATCGACCACCCCTCCAGACTCATTAAGGCTGGCGTGCGCATAATTAATTTTACTGTCATCTAAATGTCCTTCCGAATAGGTAAACATCCTACCTTCCTCATTAGGGCAATCAAATTGTTTCTATTTTTATGTCTAAATTGTTGCCAACTATAAATCATCGTTTCAGTAAATTCTTATACGTGGCGTGGCCTGAAAATCATCCGCACGCACCGATTTTGAGTATGAAATTTTCGCCAGACATTATGTACTAATTATCCTTAACCACAAAGATTACAATCTGCCAATTTATCACTTCGTTTCACGCAATCCCCGGTGAAATGGAGCAAGCACGACCCACATACCCCACATCGTGTCAACTGACACAAAAAAAAAAGAAGAAAAAAAGGCAAAAATCCGAAAAAAGGAATCCAACACGAAAAAGTGAGATTAGCGAGTTATTTCGGGGCGGCTTTTCATCCTTGTTGCGACAGTCGTACCGTCGTACGTATTTATGCGGTAATATTGTCAACAACCCTTCACAACACAAGCTCGCTCGCGCTCGCTCTCTCCACGCCACCGTCGAAATTATCTCATTATCTGAAACAAACCCACACCTTTGGGGAATGTGCCTATCAGTGAGCTGACAAAAACTGATAAATATTTAATTATCCTTTCCCACTGTGTCGTTGTTGTTGTTGTGGCCCTAGGCGAGATGCCAGCCACCGATTCTAGGGTTGATTCCCCGAGGTGGGCCACCAGAAAATTACCCCAAACCCATTCCGAAAGACGAATGTGTGTGCGTGGAATGTGTGCACACACAGTGTTGGCAATAATTTAAGGATCACACGCAGAGAATTGTGCGGTCGAAAGTCAATTTAAAGAGATAAGTGTAGCTCAGTCTCGCTGACATTATTTCTGACGAGGATGTTGGTAGCAGCATTGCCGTTTGGCCAAATGGCCCCTTTTTAGAGCCTCTGGACTTTTGGCCCGCACTTTTTTAAAAGGTCTCAATGGACCCTTTTTCAGTGTAAGATTTTATTTTTTATTGAGCGAAAAAGATTGCAAACATATGAAAAGGAGTGTTTCGGAATGAAAAATAAATTGTCATTTGTTAAAAACAAATGTTTTTGCCACTCGTATTTTATTTTATGTTTAAGCCCCTTTTTTCGAGCCGGGCCCCTTTTTGAAATTGTTCAGCGGCAACGCTGGATGGTAGTTTATTGTCGGGACGAAAATGGGAAGAAAAACTTTCGCCGAATTTACGAGAATTATTACACCGAAAAGTTGTGTCGTCTGGTAAATATTTTCCATCTCATTATCGTTTCCTTTTTTGACAGACAACAATCAGGACGACTGTGAGTCGTAAAATTCAAATTTCAAAAATTAGCCATACCTACCCATGTATGGTGTTATTATTTGTCGTCTTTCGGAAATTACCATACTTGTCCGTGTTTATTGGGTTATCTAGTTGACAGGGGCTGATGACTTGATGGAGAGAATTTTTTATGAGTGGAGGGAGTGGAGCTTTCGACTTGTAGTCTGTATATATATTTAGTTAGCTAGACGATATTGAAATTTGCTTTCGGAATTGACTTATGAACTCTTCATGTCGAAACTCTAAGGGCGAGCTGTCTTGCCACTCCTTGCAGTCGATTTATGGACCAGCAATTAGTTGACGCACTGAGAAAGACCATAGAAAATCTTTTCGGACCAAAAGGGACAAGAAATGAAAAATGTTGTGAGCGACTTAAAATTTGTATTTTATGTAGTTCAGCGATCTACATACTTGTTGTCTCAAGACCACAGTTGGGAATACCCTGCGATGACAACACAAGAAATGGTCCGCTGTATAAATACTACAAGAAGTCTACAACGCAGAAGACTCGCACCTAGTTCTATACCTTTAGATTCTTAAGATGGTCGAAAGGCGACGATGCAGCGACAAACAGCTTGAATAGTTGACTTTTACGACGCGCTGATTTGAAGGGCTGCCTCGTCTTTGGACTCTTGGCTTCCTTGGTCCGTCTCAAATCCTGATCTCGATATTAGGTTAATTCATTTTATCCCAATAACCCCGGCCAAAGAATCTTAAGAACGATTCGCAAAAATCGGAAGAAACACATCGAACCTTATGACGGGTTTGGCCGAGGCTTTTCAGGCTTCAGAGACTTCTGAACTTCTCTTTGAATTTGAAAAGTCTCAACTTAGAGCGTAGTAAGTATTGACAAGAAATGGGCACTCGAAATGGGCCTATTCCGGATCCGTTCCGCCATCAGATTTTACAAGACTTGCTGGACAGTCAAACCGCTTAACCTTCTCGACGATACTTAAACTGACAGGTTCGCTCTGCCATCAGATGTTACAAGACTTGGCGGTTAAATCGCTTAACCTCTCGACGATACATACACTGACAGGTCCGTTCCGCCATCAAATGTTACAAGACCTGCTAGGCTGTTTAAACGTTTAAACTTCGTCAACGTTACTTATACTGACAGGTAGGTTCCGCCATCAGTCTTGCTGGGAAGTTAAACTTTTTGACAATAATTAAACTGACCATCATACACATCTGCAGCAATTGACAAAATTCATCTAGCACGCTAATTTTACCTCCCAGAAATCACTTAGCCTTCAGATCGGTCTTCATTGGGTCCAATGTCTCTCTCAGATGCACCGATGGTGGGGTGGTCAGTAAATTGCCTCTCGCCAGTACGAAGGGTATTGCTGACAGAATATATCCCCTCTTCGCACTGCCTATTGCACTTTGAAAGGCTCCTAGGTTAGTGAACCCAACTGTATCACACTTAGGTCCTCGTGGGCTCTCATTGTGATGCCTTTTTATAAAAGAGTCTTAGACCTCATTATTGAAAAGACAAGATCCCTCGCATTATCGAAAAACTCTTTTTTGTAAATTACTTACTTACTTAAGTCCTGGGAAAGGCGATGGCCGTGATGCTATGCTTTGGTTCCTGGTCTTTTGTGACGATCTCACAACCCCAGTTAAACAAACTTAACCTGACCTACTACCTACTTAAGTGGCGACCCAGTTGAGAGCGGATCTGGTCTTCAACAAAAATGCCTCAACAACTTGTAGAATTTTTGGACTAACTACCTCCAGCTTCACAATATAAGATGGCGGAGGTTTAATCTACTTGTGGGGCACCTTAAGTGAGGTTTACTCTGCTGCTCCATACGTCCAGATTCTGATGCTCGAAGGCTCTTAGGTTGGGAGTGTAAGTCGCAATACGGTCTCCATATCGCCTGTATAAATGGTAGGGTACGATTTTACCTTTTTTTTTCGCAGGAGCCGTCAATATACAACCGCGACCACCAATAATGATAATAATAGAGAGGGTCTAGGGCACTGCGACCTTGTGGTCTTTTGTGCCCTCATTGTGTGCGAAGTTACCTCCGCTGAAGCTTTTGCATTCTGAGTCTTGATATGGGTAAAGAAACAGTCTCTCCCTGAAGCCCTGTGATAGGTTGTTTATGCCTTTAACTGACATCTTACTGACCTTGTATAAAGTTTGGTTCTTGAATATTGTACCTTTTTTTGGTTTGGAGCTTTAAATTAGTACCTCTAATTGATAGAAAAAACTGTTTCCTAACCATTTCGGTCTCCGGGACTAGGAGCTCCCATCACATAAGTTAGCACTGTATGTTACTGTTTCCAGCTTTGACAATGAAACACCTCACATTTTGAATAGGATGTCCCTTTCGAAGCAGCCGTATGGGCGATACTCAAGTCTCAAGAAAATTTAAAAAAATATACCGCCTAAAAAATCGCAATAGGTCCGCTTTGAAGTTTCCGAAGCATGCCGCTGTATATCTATCGTGGTGACAACGTTAAGTTTAAGTTTATCCTGACAGATCCAGCCTAAGGGATCGTAGATCTTAGATATCTCAGACAATACTTTTCTCTTGTTAGTAAGATCAACCCTTCGCTGCGTGACATTAAACAGAGAGCTGCCAGTAGCTGGATTCCATGAGATTCCTAACAGACAAACATTAAAGTCATTTGGAACTTCAATGACTGAATTCACTCTAAGTAGCACTCCACTCTAAGTAGCATTCGTAGGATTTTTCTTGGGGGTCTTGAGACTTGATTTTGTGATACTTACTTTTGTGATGAAACGTTTGCCAATGGAATTTATCAAAGAGTTCTTTACGGCTCTCTGAGCCTTTGGATTTGAAGGCTCAGGGGACTGCGTACGCCACTGTTCTGTTCGAATGCTTCCTTTTATTCTTTCAGCTATTTGTTGGAGAGTTATATTCACAATCTTACCTCCCTAAGTCCTATATAACAGCTCTGTCTTGACCGCCTGATCTGTCGCTTTATTTGGGGCAATCTTGAGTTTCTGAGGACCTTCGTCAAGGCTAGTTTTATTGTTAAAGAATGCAGTCGTCCTCCCTATTCGTCAACGAGAATATTCGAGGTTCTTATAGTACCTGATGTTGATTTAAAATATAACGCTTCACAAATCCCCCGACAAGCTAAGTGAATTTAGGTAATCTTCCCATTAGACCATTCCTTCGACTAAAAAAATATTTCCAGGCCGAAGGTTTAACCCCCTTCCTATAAAAACTCGAGCAATTCAATGCAAACAAAACTGTACGACGCATATTTTCTATCATCAGCAACACAACCTGCCTCAAGACGTCTGTGTCGACCTCTATGTCAAGCTTTTTTATTTCCTTTTGATGTGCACGTACTTTATGAGGCTTATTAAATCATTCGTTCCACAGCCGCCCTCGCACTAAGCCCGCATGTTTTCGCCCTTGTAACACCTACTTTCACCTAAGCACCGGGTAATAATTTCTCCATAATAAATTTCCAAATGACTTCCTTTTCTCCTGTGGCGTCCCTATATTCATACCTCAAGGAGTCACTGACCTCCTTAAGTCGTCCCTTTGCGCATTAAAATTTTCCATAAATTTTCATGCAACAAACTTAAATCAATTTTCAGAGCCATAAATTTTGCGAGAAAATTTCCATTTCAAATTGAAATTTTATCATGTTTCCTAAGGATTATTGCTGTGTTGGTGTTGGTGTTGCTGTCCTGAAATGGTGGCAATAGGATATAGGTTATCCCTCTGGTTGCTGTGCTATATATTTTTTCTTTGCACCTCACAAAAAACATAATCCACACCGAAGGAATAGCGTTCCGCCAATTCATTCCGGTGGTATGCATTTATGTTGCGATGATGCTCCAATTTTATAGGAAATACCTAGTTGTTTTTTCTCTCCCTCTCCCTCTGTGTTAGATCATCCCAGTGTCGGCGGGATATAAAATGATTTCGTAATTTTGTACGATTTCTGTTTGAATTGTCGCTGGGATAATATTGAATTGGCAATGCTTTAACTCACTCTGGGCGACAGGAAATTGGGTGGAGGTATGGTATGCACCCCAGGTGGCGGACCGGTTTGTGTGGAAATGTCGGAAGATTTATATCGGCGGGTGGGACTCCTATAAATTGTGGCTTGTTGAGACACATTGACACTTAAAGGATGTACATATAAATTTTGCAGTTTTGCAATTATGCGAATTAGGAGCTTGTGCGCGCGAGCGATTTGCTAGAGAGGAAATTGCAAGACGAAATGTGGTGGTTAGTTGGTCAGTGGGGTATCCATATTAATGAGGGGGATTGTGTTGCTTTAGGGGATGACGGAAGACATTCATTTTTATTTCAAAATGGAGCGGTAGTTGGGAAATGGGGAATCAGCCAAAATTCTATTTAATGAATTTGTGAGGTTTGTCCTTTTGTATGTGGATTTGAACGCGTATCACTTTAAGACTGGTCACCGAACCGATGTGGCTTTTCCAAGAAAAATTATGCAGGGAGGGACCTGCAGTAACAACTCTCTCACAGCTCCCCAAAGATGCATCCCAATTTACTCCGATTTCTATCGTCAAATGTTCAAGTACCCCAAAGGCAGCACGAACAACCTCGTTCATATTCCGCTGCTAAATCCGGCACATGGCAAGCCGTCCGATCCTATTAAGCTCCCAACATTCACATGAGATTAATGAAAATTATTTTTGAAAAGAATTTCAATTTGCCAAAATCCACAGCTTAAAATGCGGCATCTCCATACCCCACAACCCAACTTCACACTGCGAAAACGGCTAAATATGCGCTCGCTCGAAGGACCCCAGACCAATTGCAGATATACACCACAACAAAGTTGCTATTCCACAGTTACGGTTGTGTAACCTCTTTTCCTCCAGGTACCTACAAAGGCGATGCATTTCAAAAATAATAAATATTATTTTTCTTTTCTTTTTTTTTCTGGCAAAAGTTCAAGTGCAGTAAATCCTTATTCGCTTTTGTTTCAATGGAGTGTGGCCGTAGGTATATAGTTGTTGCATCGGGACGAAAGAATATATATGGCTCCACCAAAACAATGGGCCAAGTCCAGACGGGCGTAAAACTAGAAAACTGAAAGCTGCACAGAATACATGCCGAGATTTATTCTCATTTGGTGTTTGGTATCATTTCACGGGTTTTTGCTAAATCCTCAAACTGGCGGAGGGGACATCGAATTAGTTACTACTGGTGCTGCCAAAAAATTTCCACTTCCGTTTTTCCACTTACAGGCGACTTTACATCATAGATGCATTTCCGACTGCTGCACATCGGATAGTCGTTCCTATGCGGAACAACAACATTTTTATGACCGTGTCCTTGCATAGAGCCATAGTCGTGATGGCCAGGCGATATGGATAAAGCGGGAAAGTTTTCGTATATTTTGGAATGCTCGTCGGTTTGGACGAGGAGTGCAAATACCCCCACAGCAGAGAGTGGTCCTTTTTGTTTCGTATATGAGTGTGACTGCGAGGAATGCAGATCGAATCGTGTACCATAACCGCTATATTTCCAGCCATATGCCCGACCGTCTACGACGTGGTGGTTGCAACAATTCGGATTGTAATTTTCCGTTTTGTTTGGCTGTGTTAACAAAACCATAAAACGAGGACACCACTCTTCGGCTGATGGTTACAATGAGGCACATTCCACAGTCGGAGATGGTGGGCGATATGGCAAGTGTGCGGTTATGTGTTTCTGTGTGTTTGTGTGTGTCGGCTGTAGGATTTTGAGAGACTTTCAGATTTGGATTTAGCATTTGGTTGGGTTTTGTTTCATGATAAGATTCCTGGCGGGCATATAGTCGGGTAAAAAGTTTGACTGTTGTTTTGGCAGGATGCCTGAAGGTCTGAGGAGTTGATTTCTGTTTGTGATGTGTATTTTTTTTTTTTTTTTTTTTTTTTTCGTTTCTTTCTGTGGACTATGCTGGACGACATAAAAGGCAAAATTGTTGTACTATTCAGTGGGTCATGAGCAATTTTAATCAGTGACAGAGACAAATTGCCGAATGTGTGGTATATTTGACCGTGAAAAGTTGTTCGGTGCGCTGGGTGTAGATAACATTTTGAGGTTTCAAGGCTTAGGGTGGATGTTGTATTGGGCTGGGGTTTGGTAAATGCACAGAGGCCGATTTTTTTTTTTTTAGAGAAATAAGTAAGCAGCGCGTTGTAACGTAGAACGGTGGTTCATACGATTTATGATTTATGATTTTGCAGTCAAAAGATGTGAATCATGAATCTTGATCGCAATTTAAATCAACGCCAGAATGTTAAAGAAATATTTGCAAATTAGCCAAGCTCGGCCTGCATAAGCATCTCCTTATTGAAACTCATGGGACCTAACATCTTTCCACCTAGAAAAATGATAGAGGACCTTATAAGGCGATCTAAAAATTAGCTTTAGGTCTGGGTTAGTAGAAATTGCAACATCTCCCCCTAAACTCATTATAAAAACCTATCCAAATTGAGACGAAAAAATATTGCCACAAAAATAGAGCTATTTGCCAAAACGCTGCAAAATACCCGCTAAAATACTTCGCACAATCAAGTCCAAATTTTGTATAAAACGGCTTAAGAACAGCCCTCGAAAATTAACCATAAAAATCATCAACAAATAGCACGAAAAAATCTGACCTCAGTTGGGCAAAAATTGTTGCAATATGTGCCAAAAGCGGTGTCCAAAACTGTTTTAAAAATTTGCCGAAACTCGACACAAGAAATCGCACAAAAATGTGTTAGGAGTCAAGCGATTCCCTCGTCCGAAAATTGGAGCAAAAATATTTTTCGCACATGAGAAATTGTCTCAAAAATGGTTCCAAATTAAGTCAGAAATTGAAATTGCAAAAATCGTGCCGAAAAGTGTTTCTAAACGTACAAATCCGTCGGATGGATTAAAAATATATAAAAAAATTAAATACAAAATTCTGAACTAAAAAACTGTAATCAAAAGTCGTATACAAAAGTGCTTCAAACTTTGGTCAATAAGTGCGAAAATTGTTGCAGCCAAAATCCAGCAGTGAAGTATAACACATACCTCAAAAGAAACATCATAAATCGCACAAAAACAAGAGTCAAAAATAGTTCAAAGCAGCGAACTTCGAGAATCACACATTTCTGATAAAATGTCAGATATCTTTTTCACGGCACTTTTTTGAGCAGTCTTACAAAACGTTATTGACAAGTTTCTCTTAGAGAAAGCTTTAAAATCATCAAAAGTGACTTATTAAAAGGCTCGCGAAATGAGGAACCTATAAATTCTGCAACGAAAATTGCACCAACATCACTCCAACTCCAACTCTATTTTTTCAAGAATAAAAAATAAAAACCTCGCGTCAAAATTAGGGCAGTAAAATACAAAAAGTGGTCTAAAAACGCTCGTTAAAAGTCGCCCCATAAATTGATCAAATTCGCTCATCAATTGCCTTAAAAATTTACCAGAAAGTACCTTCAAAAGTTTGAAAAACATCTATTCAAAACTCACTTCAAAAAATGCGTCAGAAAATACGTCAAAAATCTGTACAAAATTTTCACTCAGAAATTAGTTTTAAATGAGTTTAAAGATGTTTTCAAAAATGTTGAGAGTGTTCCGAGATGCGTCTTTTAAGGCGATAAAAAGTGTACCGAAATTGGGTCAAAATTTAAAATTAAATCTAGGTGAATCTTCCTTGTGAAGAAGGAGAAGGAGACCCCCAACTTTGACCGATTTCTCGTTACTTTGACTACAAGATATATTTTTACGGAGTGGCCATGATTTGGTGCGCCAGAAGCTAGAATTGATACATAGGAAATCGTAGTAACGAAATTTCAAAAATTCCGGGCCAGCGGCTAGAGGATTGTGAGTACGGGGTCTCAGTATTGTCTCTGTCTAGAAGGTCGTCCAAAAGTCGTATAAAAATTTAATTGATAACTTTTTGTAGAAAACGAAAGTCTAAATACATTAGGAGCGTCTGAAATAGTTTAGTTGGCAAATGTTTCCTTAAACGATTTTGGTAAAAAGGAATAGTAAAAGAGACAGCGGAAGATCGTAACAAGCATATGCAATCCACGACCTAAAATACTTCAAAACTCGGTCCGAAAATGGTACGGAGACAAGCACGGGTCAGAAATTATTGAAGAAAATAAAATGACCAAAAGAAATATTGGGAAACAAATTAAAAATTGCACAGACAAAGGGTTGAAAACTCTCTCCAAAAAGCATTTTCTTAAAAAATTTCGAAATTTCGATCAAAGTGTATAAATTGTCGAACAAAATTTGTGAACCAACACATGAGGAAACGACCCAAAAACAGTTAAAAAAAATCTCAAAAACTGACACGGAAAAATAAGTATAGGTAAACAATTATCCACAAGATCCCTAAATACACTGAAGGAACGACAAAGACATCTTATAAAGTCAAACAAAAGGCCCCTAGAAAAAGCCCGAAAGTAGCCGAAAAAAAAGAGGGGTTCTTCACAATGGGCCTCAATGGCTTCTGGGTGAAAGTGGATGTTATGAAAACTGTCCCTCTGTTATATCTCGGCGAAAGCATCATGTCACCTAAGAACATGAGTCAAAAAAAAAATCCTAAAATCGATTTGACGCAGTCTTAACACCATTTTCGGATGGGCCCTTTCTGACAGGTATTCAACCAAGTTCGAAGATGTACTGTGAAATTCCATTCGATTGACAGTTGGCTGAAACGCTCTAGGCTCTTTTCGCTAAGCCCATCAGAGTGTATAGTCCTTTGTTGCTCTTGGCAAATCACGCAGTATAGTACAACCAGATGTTGAAAGCAACCAGTCTTCGATAGCCCAAAACACACCTCCCCACTAGTCAAAACAGTACCATCCCACGAGATTCAACTGGAAATACGAGACGCACGCGAATCGGGAAACCGTCAGTTATAGCTCCTCAGACTTACCCCTGAACCGCACCTGACTGTGCGTTTGTTTGCAGACAATAATTCTCATATTACCTTCCGTAAGTTTTGTCAAAGTGTACGAGTATACTATCCCTGATCCCTCTAAGGTCTAAGGAAACCAAAAACTTGTCGAAAACGTTTCATATCAACCGATGCATATCAATTTACACCTGAAAGGTTTTTCTCTTGCCGCTGGATGACATTCACTATACAAATACATACCTGACGCTCGGCTGCCTGCGTTTAACTACTTCGCCCTTCATTGTTCCAACTTCCAACAATGTCGCGAAGGTAACCACTGTTCAACCACAACACATCCACCTACTTCCGATTGAGAATATATCGACTGAGAACCGTACACACAACAACAGGTATTCAGAGTGCAAATATGATCCTAGACACACCTCGCAAGTGAAATCCAATAGGACACACATCCTTATGGGGTTTAGTGTATATGGCAAAACTAGAATAAAAAACCCAACAAAAATGGATCCAAAGGTACTTTATAGATTCGCTTACCAGATATCGAATATCCTTGGAGGATGAAGAAAGGAATTCGACTTCCTTTAGCCATGGCGCGATCCTCTCTCTGTCTGCAGTTGTCGTCGGTGCTTCTCTTTCCGGTGCGGACGACAACAAATCATCAGCAATTTGATATTGGGAAAATAAACTGTCGTATTTTTGTAAATAGGACCAACAAAGGACTCCTATGCTTTCTGTGAAAAATTGAGTCCTTTTTATTTTATTTTTATTAAATCTAAAAACTAACAGGTAAAGGTAGTTAAAGAGTTTGATGTTGACAGGCGATTTTTGGTATCTATACACGTGCCATCGAAACCGGAAATTCAAACGTCCATCAACCGAAAGGATATCGATTACTTACTTGTAGCTGGGCAGATTTATATTTGGGTCGGTATTCTGTTGTGTAAACTGTTGCTTTAAAAGGTTTTTATGGAAACAAGAAAATTAGGTAGGTACTAAGGATTACAAATAAATAAGGTCTAAATTTGTATTCTAAAAGCTGGCTCAAAAGTGCATAGAGGATCATAGGGAACGAATGGAGGTACTAGCTTTAATCACTTTAAAATGGGTATACCAAAATGAACCAAGATTTTGATTTCGCTTTCCACTTCTTCAAAACTTTGCAGCTATATTTCCTATTCTTCATGGTGAGGACAATTCCATTTTGAAGTTTCTCCAATTGGAAGCAGTTTAAATATGCACAAAAATCTCACCCCAGCTATACACCATGCCTTCAGAGATCGTAAGCCTAAATCAACCAGACGCCATCCCAATATGTTCATCGTCTTTACCCCGAGCGAGTTTTACAGTCGCAAGTTGAGTCAAATCTCAACACAGGCAACAGTTTTTCCACCAAAAGAAGACATGATGTTTATGCGGCGCGAATCGAAACTAACTCAATGAAATCTGTCCTCTTTCGTTTTTTTTTTTTTTATTTAAATTCCTACATCTTCTGAATGAGTTGAGTTGGTATAAAAAAAAATCAAAGGCTTCATAGGTTCTCAAATGTTTGTCAGACTTGCGCAAGATGTGTTGCAGTAGAAAAATCCTTGACCAAAACTAAGTTTTTTCTCTGACTTCACGCCTTGTTGCCTTGCAATTACTGAACTCACCCGAAAGTCTGTTGAAAAATGTGTCAAATGCCTCATCTTTCTGTCATAAACTGAGAAGAAACTTTGGAAAAGAAATTCAAAGGAGTGTTGAGTATTAAAAAATTCATAAAAAACTGAAAAAATGTGTAAAAGAAACCTTTTCAAACCCAAGGGAGTGTTGAACACTAAATAGTCCTTGTAAAATCGAGCTCAAAGTAACTCGCTTTGTACGTGGTAGTCCTCTGCAAAGGGGTGGTTATTTTTACGGCATGTAACACTTTTTCTTAGAACCACTGACCATTGAATGTTAGAAGATCTGCGGCCTCATTGTTTAAAAAAAGAACCTATAATAAAACCAGTGTGAAGCCCGACCCCAACAGCTACCTATTGATGGTGTAGTGGAGTTTCATGAGCCGCACCTCAATAGGTACATATCCGACTTTCGGATGGAACTAAGATAGCTTTCCAAAATCAGTTGACAGGACAAAAACCACCGCACGCTTTGAGAGTTCCCTTGCAATTGGAGGTCTAAGCATAAAAAATTCCTCATTTGAAAAGACACAAAAGCGGTCTTGCCCTCAATCTATATTTATTACAGCAACCCAAAAAGTGCTGATAAATAGATAAATAACTAAATAAATCCTCCACAAATTAGAAAAAAAAAATTCTGAAAAAAATATTTAAAAGAACTGTCAAAAACTGCAGCAGTCTTTGACAGTTCCCCCGATTGGAAGCAGTCTTAATATGCACAAAAAACTCACCCCAGCTATACCCCATGCCTCCACAGTTCTTAAGCCTTAATTCGACTTAAGAACTTAAGAACTTTAAGCACTTCAACGAGACCCCATCGCAACATGTTCATCGTCCGATAGACTTTTACGATCGCGAGTTGATGCTCTGGCTGTCTCCGCATACAGCCAAATCTCAATTGCAGCTAAAAATAATCTCACGCGGTAATTTAATTACGATGGCCGCCCTTTGTTTCCCGGCAACCGAATCAGATAAGCCAACTTATTACAACAAAAACAATAATAACACTTCATTACACAAGTCGTTAAACGGATCACAGCACAGAGCGGGAACAATTGGTGGCTGGTTGTCCCATGCTCCCTACCCTCGGTTCCCATCGTAAAAATGCAATCATTTGGACAAATTTAAACATCATCATCGGTAGAGGTGACTTCTTCCCAGCCATACGATAGCCACTCTGGAATTTGTTGCAATCTAACGCATACATGAGGAAGACTCCACACGTCACATGGTCGGTTGTCTAATTAGCCAGAATCGGCTGTAGTTTAGTTCGGAGGAAGACGTATTTTTAATTATCCACACTCTTGAAATAACCCATAAACACGTCCTTAATTGAGCCGCATTTTTAGTTCCGAAAACTGTTTAACGACGGCCATTAGCTATCGCACATTATGGAGCGGGCGCCTGCCACTGCCAGTGACTTGTCGTAAATGTGTAGGTACGTCGAGGAAATCGCACAAGATTCCGGACGTAAAATACACGCTGCGCGCTTGATGATTGCCAGTTCTCTCAATGACGTGATACATGGAATTTTAAATCTCACTTTTATGAGTTGTTTTCAGCTACTCTTGTCTTGCCCGAGCAGGTGCAGGATGGTGAATTGGTACACGCAGTCATGTTCGTATGTACCTGTTGCCAACGGGCGCGTATCTCGGTTGGAAATCTTTTTTTCCTCTGCGAGAGGGTAGATCATCGGGTAATTTTTTATGGGTTTCCTTTTGCGTGCGCGGTTCTTTGGTGGCTGCGGAGCTGGAGTACCATTTCATTATGTAATCTCGGCCATAACATGGAATGAAGTCAACCCTGCATAAATTGTGTGCTTGCCATTGGTGAGTAAGTGCGCACCGGTTGTTCGCGATGGTATCGCTCGCAGGTAGATATATAGAGGGAGATTCCAGTGAGTTGCTTCCACCTGCGGACGGGATAATTGCTGGTTTAGTTTATTGTGTTTTGTTTTTCAATCGGATTTGGTTTAAATATGCATGTGAACCTGAACCTGGACCCATGGGATTATTATTATCGAGTCAAGGGATCGGTTTTGTTCAGTTATGCGCATCGCAGGCGAATTGGATTGCAATCGTTGGAATAAGATCAGAGAAGTCAGAGCGGTTATCTGGTGATCGTGCAGGGTTGTTTTGTGGCTGAAATCATGATTTGGAAGTGTTTTTTTTATAATCAGAAGGGCTCGTTTTAGATGTCATCGAGTGGGGATATACATTTGAATTTAGAAGTTCCATTTGATGTTCAGAAATTGAAATTCCATGATCAAGTGAGGATCAGTAGGATTTGCTAAAACAAAAGAGTCCAACAGCGAACTGGTGTTTGAGTGGGTAGTCTGGTAAGCAAGGTTATTCCTCGACTGCTTTCAAGATCGGTTTTCGAGCCTTTGGTGGGGGGAATACGCATTTGAAGTGAAAAAGAAATACCTACTGATGATTTTAAACGGCAAACACTTTTTTACTATCAGTTTACGGGGGCCAACTGCTACCTTCACCTTCGTACTGGTAACCAACAGCTGAGTGTCGAGAGAAACTGGTAACCAACTCCTAGAAAAGTGGTCACGGACTGCGGAAATTGGACGAGGATTATCATCTCAGATCGAGTTGTACCTTAACCCTTTGTTGACCAAGCTATTAAAAACTTTTTAAAAAAGTTTTTTTTTTTAATAATATTTTATTTTACGGTGTTTTAAGAAGGATAACTCATTTTTGGGTTTTTAAAGGACCTCCAAGGACTAAAAGTAAAGGTGGTACTCAAAAGTACCGTTGGGCCGTGGGATACAAAAAAAAAGATCATAAGAAAGGGGTTTATTCTTTTTTATTTGAATATGATGTGGTAATTATAATTGAAATGCATTTTATCAATAAAAGATAATTTTTGTTACTAAAAATGTATTCCATGGTACAAGGAAAAGCATTTTTTTTTTGTCATTGCAGCAAAGGTATACATTGCAATGGCTGCATTTCGAAAATGGCCTTGACTGTATTTTGTTGATACTACATAGCTCACACCTTCCCCATGCTTCAACAAACTTTGGCCAATGAACACCCAGATTACCCAGCCGCACATCCTTCGAAACAGATTCTCCTTTGCCCCTTCGATTTTTTCTGCACTGCGGAGAATCGTCATTCTGTGATTTTCTTTTTAGACCACGTCTGTCAACAGGTAAATCCTTCTGTGACATAAGTCCAAGGGTTACACATCTCTTGTACTCCAGAAGGGATACTTTTTCATTCATTTGGCAGTAAACGATGAACGAGTTTACGAAACATATTTCGAGCATTCCCCAAAAAAGACGATTTCACAACTTCTTCGACCGGCGGTCTAATCCATATGCGGCGCGAAGTTGATTAGCATGGTCCACGCCTCCCATGAAAGAATTATAGTCTCCAACGACTTTGGGACAACTTACTTCGTGTTGCACTCCCGATTTATCCCTTCTCTTAACAGTTGAAAGCTCATTGCCATGATAGTTTGAAGCCAACAGTACTGTTCTGTTGTCTTTCCATTTATAAAAACTGATCCCATCTTTGGAAGATCGATAGTCAAAATCTCCTCTTTTCATTTTTTTATCATCTTTCAAATTTTTCGGGTTACCTTTTCTATTGGCTCGAATCGTACCACAAGCTAGAGTTTTTTGCTAAGCACCATAATTTGTACCCTCTCTTTATAGCTTTCATGGGATTGTATTGCTTCATGAAGTTTCTGCCCTTGAAAAGAATCATTGACTCATCAACAGAAAGCTGTCTTGTTTCGTGGTAGGATGTGCTGAATTTATCATTCAGAGAATCGATCATTGGCCGAAGTTTGAATAGTCGATCTTTATTATCTTTTTTCATTAGGCTGTTGTCATTTATGTGTAAGCTGCTTAAAATGGCATCAAATCTATTACGGCTCATCGTTTTACCCACCAACGGAACTCCCAAATCCTCACTTTCACTCCAAAAGTGTCTCCAGCTGGGTAGTTTATGATATCCCATAAGAAAATGAATTCCTATGAAAGCTAGTAGCTCACCCTTCTTCAAGTCCAACACCTTACTCTTTTGAACCGCATAGAGATTAGATTGATAAGCAATTTGATCTAGCACTTTCAAGAAAAGATACGAAAAAATCTGTCTGACTATCACAGGTCTCAAATAAACCTGCAACTGGACCCTCAGGCAATATAAGTTCAGGAATTTGTGATACACAATCGCTAGCTTTCCATTGGCGATTTGGTTCTTCGTCGGTTTTTTTTTTTCCGAATGACTGCATCCTGGACGATTCTCGGGAATTTCCTCGCCATCATCCAAAAGCTGCTCAAGCTCTTCTTGAAGCACAGCTTCATCCGGTTCCTCATTCATTGGGACATCAGCTCTTATTTTTGAACGGATTGTTATTAGATCCAATTCATCTTCGGATTCTAGATCAGTACCTTCACTATTATCCAAAGGTAATTCCTCAATCATTGCCAAAATCTCATCATCCTTCAAATAAATATTCTCAACAGCCGACATAATGCACTTTATGTATACATGAAAATAGCAAGAAGAAAAAATTAACTATTCGAACACTCGTTGTCGCACAGCCCAACGGTACTTACAAGTCCAATGTAGTTTTTTAGTGGAAATATATGAAAAATCCGTGTAACTTCAATTGATTTCGAGTGTTTTCCAAAGGTCAATATGCAAAGCAACTAAATAGTTAAAAAAACTGACGAAAAACGCAATGGCTATTTATATCTGCAAACACCAAAATCAACTAAAATTAATCGCTTCAAAGTCTAGTAAGCTGTCAAAAAAAGCCGTTATAACCGTGGCTAAAACTACAAAAAAAAATCTTAAACAACAAAATACATGAAAATCGAATGGTACTTAAAAGTCTCGTTGGGCACCAGTGCCATATTTTTGTCATATAGAGATTTTATTTGAAGTAAAACATTGTGGTACTTACAAGTACCGTCGGTCAACAAAGGGTTAAGTTTGTTGGGTGTTTTCCATTAAAGAATGCATTGGTTAATCAGCCTTGTAATTGCCATAGGTTTTGAAGGATGGTCGGCTCTAGGTCAGTCTTTTGGGCGACAGATAGCTGACCGAGAGTTGGCCGCAACTACAGTGCTACAACATATTTCGATAGTTGTTGGCACTTTTTATCCTGATAAAAAAAAAAGCCATTTGGCGCAAGACGTCCAACTGGTCGGTAGGGACTCTTCACTTAGCTTATCGCAACCATTCGTTTTGTGTGAGTTTTTCATTTTTTTTTAACGATTAGAAGGGATCTACAGTTTTATTCCGATTCCGAACGGCTAGTTATACTCTCGGAACTGAAACCGATCAAGCTGAACAACGCAGTTATCGTCTTGTCAGGAGAGGTAAAATATTTAGGAGTAATCCTAGACAAGACTCTCACCTGGAATTCACACCTCAATCAAGTCACCAAGAAGACGACAAAGGCAATTTATATGTACCATCGTCTTTACGACAAAAACTGGCGCTCAAAACCAAAAAGGATATATTGGTCATACAACACGATCGTCACACCAATGACCACTTATGCAGCGATATCATGGTGGCCAAACACCGAACAAATAACAGCCCAACAAAAGCTAAACAAGATATATCGCTTAGCATGCATTGGTATCAGGGGGGCAATGAAAACTTGTCCAACTGCAGCCATAGGGGCAATGCTCAGCTTTCTGCCTTTACATATTTCTGTAAAGAAGGAAGCTGGTCTCAGCGCCCTTGGGCTCCCTGATATATCAAATCTTAAAGCAGGAAACCTCACAGGACACCTTCGGGTATAACAAATGCTTCAAGATGATCCCGTGAGGACACCAAGGCATCAGACACCATGCTTAAAAGGCTGCGCTTCTCTAGAAAATTTTAGATAGTCAATGCGTAATACCATCAGGATCACAAATCTGGTACACCGACGGTTCAAAGGAGGAAAATGATGCCACCGGTGCTGGGGTCTATGAACCTAGGTTATAAAGAGCTATAGCACTGGGAAAATCACCAGATATCTTTCAAGCGGAGGTACACGCAATAGAGATATGTGTCTGAGAATGCTTACGAAGGCGCACTTAAGGTGCCCGCATCTAAATCCTCTCAGACAGCCAGGCAGCTCTAAAAGCCCTTAGATCGTGTTCGATCAGATAAAAGCTGATTTGGGAATGTTTCGGCCTCCTCGAAGGTCTGGCCAAGGACAACGTAGTCACCGTTGGTTGGATACCAGGTCATGAGGGATTTGAGGAAAGGATTGTCTGGCGAGAAGAGGCGCATCACGCCTGCTCACTGGTCCTAAGCCCTACTTCGGGTTACCTTTGAGTTACGTACACTCAAAATTCAGGAAATTGGAAGATGATTACGTTGCCGCGTACTGGACGGAATCCAAAGGACAGAGGCAGGCTAAAAGATTCATAAGCCCAGCTCGTAGTAAAACAAAAAAGTTGCTTAAGCTAAGCAAGGAAGATCTACGGATCCTAACAGGTTATCTAACTGGCCACTGGCCACTAAGACACCATCTCAAAAAAACGAGACTCTCCGACGATGACTCCTCGACTCAACTGACTATCTACTAAGCCACTGCGTCATATCCAGATACCTTTAAGTAAAACGGGGACGACGTAAGCCAAACTCTTGCCGCCTTGATCTTCTGCTAGTATGTGAGCTCTCTATTTAACTTCGGCTTCTTATTCAACTGGAAGGTGGAGCTAAACTTAGTACGAAATATGATACCTAGTTGCATCGGCCAAAACAATGGACACTGAGGTCAAAAAGTCTATCGGAGGACTGCTCTGTTCAATGTTTGGCTGATGAAAACGCTTCATCGAAGCCATTCCGCTTTGTCACAAAGTCCAACTGATTTACCCATCGACAGCGGGATCAAAAAATGTGACAGAAAAATCACCGTCAGAGACAAAGTTTTAGCCAGAGCTTGCTAAACAAACGGTTTGCAAGTAGGGAATAACCTCACCACACCTTCGGCTTGGCTAAAAATACCCCGAATAGATTATCCTCGGTACAACCCTCAAAAACCGCCATTACTTCTTCTAACAACTGCTAAAATCGCCTTTCAAATCGAAAACAATAAGCCAACGAAATCAAAGCAATCGGCGCCATCAAAACAATCCTTCGTACAATCGTCCGCTGTCCGCCCAACGACCAGAGACCACTCTCGCCAAAAGAAAACTCTCAGCTGAACATTAATTGAATTTCACTAGAATGTCCAAAGTCATTCGCTTTGATTAATATCGCATCGTTCAGCGAGCAGGATTCCCAGATAAGTCGCAAACCCAGTAAATCCGATGCCTGTTGCCGCCGCCCTGTTTTCACAAGAAAATACGTCGCAATTAGTGCACGCCTTTCGGTTTCCTTAACACCTGGTAATTGCTCCACAAAAGTCGTGTAATTCCATTGTGTTGATTCGATTGACCATGCGAAATGTCCTTTTCTTGTCGATTTCGAACAATGCTGCTCTTTGTTATTGATCCATTCTTTTATGGGGTTTCCTTGAATCATTGTCGTTCGTTATTGCTGTGTATTCTCAGGGAGAATGTTCACATTGTGTGCGGAAAACAAGAGGACAAAGCGAAGCAGAAACACCTCAAGAAAGGAGCCCGTGTCCACAAACGAAATTCAAATACACATTTAGTTGCGAACAAATGCATCTTTTATTTAATGGCCGTCATGATGATGTCCTGCTGCAGCTCTGACATCGTACACATTGCGTTTGATTAACGACTTGCGGTGATTGTTTTTTTGTTATTTTATTTTTTTTGTTTTTCTCAGCCGACAAGGACATTTTGCTCGTTCTAGTCATCTATCTTGCGGTATCCTTTCGGGCTCTCATCTCTGGTTGGGATGCAATTTTTATTGGCCCTCGGCGTGTGATGTATGTACGCTTTAAGGAGATACAAACGACTATATGGACACAGAACTAGAGTCCATTTGAATCGATATTCGAAGGACATTTGTGTAACAAATGATATGGCTCCTTTATTCTGACAGCAAACACCGGTGTGTTCGGGTCGATTTTGGTACACGCAAAAGGTGGCACAAAAATAACACATCCAAGCAAATCGGATCCTCGTCCTGAGTTATGTTCGAGTGATTTGTTTGCTCAGGTGGAACATTTCCAGATAGGGACTCTCTTTAAGTATCCGAGTTGACAGTATGGCTGATGCGTGCAGATGTGTATTTATGGAGGATGTGTGAATCCTTCTTCTTCTTTTTCTTTACCCCTATATATATATATCTTTGAAGTTAATTTTCTATTTGTTTTTACTCACGCAAAAGGTGTAAATCCTTTCAGGGAGATAGGTTCTTTTATATATGAAAACCCGACCGTAATCCTGAATCACCTGCTGACCGGTCATGTGGAAACCGTATAATTTCCTAGAACCGAAATTATAATCCAGATCGGTCAGTTTTAGTTTCACCTGTCTAGTGTGTGTGTGTTTTTTTGTTGTTCTTCTTCTTGTGACTCTGGCGCATCCTTATCGGAGAAGACAAGTGGATTTCAAATTTACACCTGTACACATTAAAATACCGACGTAATGATTTGATTAAGGTACTGATTGTGTATATATGCTGGAAGGATGTGCCCTAGGGAAAGGCTACCTGGTGTCAGAGATACGATGTCCTTATACTGTCTACATTGGAATTAATAAAGATACACTTTTTGTGTGTGATATCCTTGCATAGCGTGTAGTTATTAAATGTTATCCGTATCTCAAACAGAGGAATTCTGACTGAAAGGCAGTCGTTTTATTATCCTGGGAAAAATTCAAAATTCACCTGCTATTTATTAAAAACAGTAGACCGGTTTACGAGGACGATAAGTGAATGTGTTCAGAATTGAGGATACAGGGATTTAGGAGAAACGCAATCGAAATGTCCGCGTAGAAAAGCAACAGCGAGTGTGTTGTCTATGTACCTATATAATAACCTTGTATGTCTATCGTGCCCCCTTGGGCACTGACACTGACAGCTACAGTCCCACAGCCACAACAACAGCTGCTGATTTTAATTGCAACAAATTTGAATCGACCTTCAATTTGTTGCAACACTAAAAGTAAACGAACATTTCGCACGCGGCTTTTCTTAAAAGTTGACGTAAGCTCGAGGTGTAGTTTTGGAAAATCAAAAGACGACAACTTGTATTACTTCTAAGTAAAACTGTAGGCTACATTCGGTGTAGTGCTGGAGAAATATCAAATGTGTAGTGCTCTAAAATCCACAAAACCACAAAAATCTGATGCAGCGCCACACAACTTAGTGATGTAGTGTTCGATACATGTCAAGCTACAGTTGGTGTAGTGAATGAAAAAAATTCAGTGTACATCTGGTTTTGTGCTGGAATTTTACCAGACCACAACTTACTGATTTAGTGGTAAAAAAACGTGAAGATTCCAGTGCTATAGTGGGTGAAAAAATTGAAGACCACGATTACTAAAAATAGAAAAACGTCAAGCTACACGCGGTGTAATGGTGGACAAACACAAATAGTGCAGTGCTCCAAAGTCATCAGACCACAACTGCCTGTTGTGGTGCTATAGGTACACTTTAAGCTTGAAGTAAACAAAAAACATGGATCCACAACTGCGCTAGTGCTTTAAATATGTTAGACTACAACTAATGTAGTACTCAAGAAATATCAAACCACAACTACCTGATGTAGACATACTAAAACCACAAGCTACATCTAGCTACAGCTGGTGTAGTGGGTGGAAAACATGGATCCAAAACTCCTCTAGAGCTGCAAATATGGTAGACTGCATCTAATGTTGTACTCAAGAAATATCAAACCACAACTGCCTGATGTAGCGCTAGACAAACATCTAGCTACAGTTGGTGCAGTAGTGACAAAACGTGGATCCACAACTGCGCTAGTGCTTCAAATATGTTAGACTACATCTAATGTAGTACTCAAGAAATATCAAACCACAACTACCTGATGTAGAAATACTAAAACCACAAGCTACATCTAGCTACAGCTGGTGTAGTGGGTGGAAAACATGGATCCAAAACTCCTCTAGAGCTGCAAATATGGTAGACTGCATCTAATGTTGTACTCAAGAAATATCAAACCACAACTACCTGATGTAGCGCTAAAAAAAACATCTAGCTACAGCTGGTGTAGTGGGTGGAAGAATGTAAGTCCACAATTGGCGTAGTACTGACAAATCATCAGAGCAAATTTAACGATGTAGTGCTAGAATAACGTGAAGTACCGGTGCTGTAGTATGGGAGGAAAAACATCAGACCACAACTACCTGATGAAGAAATACTAAAACGACAAGCTACATCCAGTGTAGTGCTTGACAAAATTGAGTTCACAACTAGTGCAGTGCTTCAAATTCAGTAGACCACAAGCTGCAACTTGTGTAGATCCGCCCGTACTGCAAGGATGTAAGACTACATCTGATGTAGTACTAAAGATATATCAATACACAACTGGTGTAGTACAGGAAAAATGACAAACTACATTTAGTGTAGCGTAATTTAAAGATCAAGACTGAAAAAAATCTCACACTATAGCTATAGTAGCACTGGAGAAACGCCAGCAGCAACTTGAGTAGTACTGAAAAAAACCTTAGACCACATTTGTTGTGGTGCTACAAAGCGAAAGCCATCGAGCTACAATTAGTTTAGAGCCGAAACATTATTAAAAAATTCATTGAAAATCTGTAAAAGATGCTCTCAAATGTTCGCCTAACGTATCGGCACTTTCTGAATGTGAAAAGATGTTTTTTAAGACTGAAAACCTCAAGGCCAAGTTTCAGCGGAAAGCAGCAACAATTTTAAATACATCAGATCAACTAAATCGCTGATTAATTCATGCACTCGGTCCTGTTAAAAATCCCATTCTCCTCAGCGCAAGTTGGTAAACAAAAAGCGAAGCAATTGTCCTCTCCATCAACCGCACTGAGTATTGGTTTCTGAATTTTTGTCCACAATAATCAGTATTTCAGGTTACAAGTTGCAGCGGTCGGAGTGGTCTTGTCTACCGCCACTTGGTAAAGGTTTGAAGTCCAAGTCACTTTGTCGGACCCACCGAACTCGTCTAATTCGACATTTTGTGGTGTCTTACATCAGTTGTTCTGATGGTCCTTTCTTGTTCCCATTGAGTTATATCCCTCCACTTGAGACCCAAATGCAACTGCAGTTTATAAACAGTTCTATTACCATACAGTAGGTACAACAAACTCTCTTAACCAAAATACCAATCAAATAGTAATCCCAATGAGCACATCGTTAGCCAAATACGAACAATAGTGGTAGTGCTCTTACCACTGCTGGCCAACGGGATACCATCATCCTATTGGGACTCCAATCTCGCTCATACACTTACACTCTGTCTGTTTGTATGTTTGAATGGCTTCCGCAAGCTGATGACATTTTGGGTGCCCCAGTGTAGTGTAGTTGGCGATGAACAAAGACGCACACATTATTACCGCACAGCACACAATCAGTTTGTGGTCAACTCATTAATCCCAGCTGAGCAATCAAATTAAGGTGAGAAAATGTGGTACAAATTGCTCCTTGTGAGAATAATGAGCTTCACCTGCAAGTGTGCGACTGACCTCTATGTCGGGATTAGTTTTGGTTGTTCGCCGGAATTTAATAATGACATCATTGAGGAGTCGGGAAATTGCTTCCATTGACGGATTGGCCTTGGATTCAACTCTCCTGAGTCGATAATCTGAAAAGGTTAACCCGCAACTGTGTCTTTTAATGAAACTGTTGGTTTTTCCCTGTGTCAATCGATTCACCTTGTAATTAGCCCAACAGTTGGCGAAGTTCGCCCTCATCATCCTCACTGTGTCATATTGATGGAGGGCGAGACGTCGACCCTTTTTGGAGAAGGAATGCTTATGAAAGAGCAGAACTCCCCTGAAATTTGTAGATTAAACTAAAAAGCTGGAAACTGAAGCATGCCTTGTGGTATTCGGTGGGTGGGTAAAGCAAATCCCAGCATACAAACCAACGTAACCCACTCACCCGGGAAAATAAAAAACAAACGGGAGTACTCAAATATTTCTGACTTGGCCAAAGACCCAATTTAAACCACAAGATTGATGATTTCTTCTCCGCTTTCGCTGGCTGGAAGGGTATACTTGTGTAATGGGTGACGTTGGGGTGCATTTGACTGCTCGTGCTTGCTGTTCGTAAGAGGTACTGGGGATTTTTAAAACATTTTTGAACGTGGTAGGATATTTAATAAGTGGCAAGATGTCTATCTCTAATATACATTTACGACACGAAAGAGCTCGAGCGTAAAGGATTAAAAGTAGTTTCAATTGAGATTTCTGTAAAACAACGAAATCGCCGAAAATCGCAAGCCCTAGAACCTGCATTGCTTGCTATGCTACTCGCACTTTTGTCGTTGCAATATGAAAGCCAACATCTACGAAATAAGTTATTTAGCAAAATTCGATTCAATGCTCAAAAAACGCAGTAAAAATGCATTGATACAAAAATTGTTACTCAAAAGCAGCGAAATCCCTAAAAATAGATGCACCGAATATGCCTTAAAAATCGCCGAAAATCCACGGTCGAGAAAACACAAAAAAAAATTTCCCACAATTTTTCTAAAAATGCAGCAATAAATGCAATCAGAATAGGTCCCAGAACTAGCTTGAAAAATCTGAATAAAAAAAAAGCGGAACGACTCATTATAATCCTCGAGAAACAATCTGAATATCTTTCTGAAAAACGAGCTGTCAAAAACCGGTAAAAACCGGTACAAAAATCTTCCCTACCAATTCCACTAAATCCATTTGAAAATGATCAAAAATTCTTACCCAAAAAACGCTGACAAACCCTACTGGTAAATGCTCGAAAAAGCTGCTTAAAAACATTTCAAAAGCGACCCAAAAAGGAAAATTCAAAGAACGTCCAAAAAGCGACCGTACGGATTTTTAAAAACCTCGCCGAAAAGCAATACAGAAAACGGTCCAAGAATTTCCTCGTGTATATATATTGACCTGACAGCGTTTCAAAATCAACCCGAAAAAAAATCGGAGAAAGGTCCAAAAAGCGACTTGAAGGGATTTTTAAAAATCACCCCAAAAAAGCTCAATACATCAAGGAATTTCCTCGTGTGGTACCTACTTATATGCCGAAAATTTACCTGAAAACATTTCAAAAACTTCCCAAAAACAATTCAGAAACACGTCCGTAAAAACGTAGAAAACCGAAATCGGTCGTAAAAAACGAGTCGAAAAAATTCCAGAAAACTGAGAGCTGAAAATTGCTCCAAAAACGGACCAAAACCGTCAAAAAATCCCCTCATGTGGTCTATCAAAAATCGACCTGAGAAACACGTTCCGAAAGTCCCAAAAATCTCAAAAAGAAAAACAACTGTGTTCAACAGCAGGCAACTCACAGCTCGCTCTTTCAAGAGGAAGTCAAGACCAAACGTTTATATTGGGTAGACTATTGCAAATCCCATTCCACTCCAACCCAACCGCCGTATCCTTGAATGAGCTATGCTTTTAACCCTCTCTTGCAATAGCTTTTGACTTATAGTAGTTTCAGTGATCCCAAAACCTCCGCCTAATACGACTGAGAAGAATTTCCTTTGATACTATAAAAGTTTCGGTCCACCTCTATAATCGTATATATGCTCTGCTCACATACTCGTACAGCAGCCAGGAAATTCCTCTTATCATTTGGGAGAATTTTCTGTCAAGTCAGGACAGCCAAGCCGCATACCGGTTATTTGGTTGTTCCCTGAATGTTTCACTTCCATCCAAAACCTATACGAGCTGAAAGGAAGAAAATTAAGGCAAATCTGAGGGATAAATCCGGTCTGGCCCCCCCGCAAGAGGAATCTCTGCCCTTACAGTTGAGTTAGATCCTTTATGGTAATCATCTGAGGTGGAGATATGGCATGTGGTCCTGTTCACTACTACATCCAAGAGAATATGAAATCAAAATATTAAATCTGAATACGAGCGACTTCGTGTGTGATGCATAAAAGGACGAAGGATTGTCCTGAAAGGATTACCTGTGACTTGGTTGATCGTTGGCAGGTTTCTGTTGTGTATTCTTTTGCCGCAGATGAATACAATAAATCCTGTCTGATTGTGTTTGTTCAGATTTTGAATGGTTCAATTTGGCTATGTCATGGAGTAGAAGGACATGGGATATGTGACAGTGGCACACCTGTGAGTTCTTTGAATTTGTGCAGTTGTCTCTGAGTGAGGGATGTCCCAAAAGAATATGATGCAGGTTAGCAGTGCTTTCGCTTGGGATTGATACTGATTTGGTTGTCATAACTAGCTCCCCAAATCGAAGTAGACGAATCGAGTCGACGAATATCTGCTGAACAGATCCTACAACCCTAAAAAAATGCACGGAAAATGCCTTAAAAATCGCCGAAAATCCCTGCCTTAAAACGGATCAAAATCAAAAAAACACAAAATCTAAAGTCCGTCAAACAAAATCATTTGAAATTATGAGTAACTTCGAATGTTGTGACGTATCAACACGGAATAACACAAAATGCAAAGGCACTTGTGGCGGAACTTCTTATACAAAAAAACGTCACGCACGTGTTTTATATGCAGAGAGAACATATATGCAGAGAGAACATGCGAAAATATAAACCGAATGTTTATATTCATGGAGGGCGACTTCATTGTCCTCAGTAAACATGCATAATATTTATATTTCCCTACTAAACACTTTGTCGATGACCGCGCACCCCCTTTACCAAGACGCACATCAAAATCCGCATCTAGATTGATTTATACGCCTGGTTAGCTGCAGCAGAGGCAAACCATCTGTCGGCTGTGAAAGTATGTCCAGTTCCCTTTCATCGAAGTAAAATAAATCTCTCAGCCAGCATTGCACAGATGGTCTATCATGCTGGCTATCGTCCCCATATTGTGTCATCCAATAGCCCAAGTAAGTCAACTCGATCAAAGTAATTTTACGGTAATTAAAAAATATACGCAATGGTTTTGTTCATCAATACCCAAAGCAGCAGAGGCATACGACGACCCCCGTCAACGAATCCCTTCCGCATGATAGCGCGCTGCCCGCAGTTAGCCAGGCTATAACGAACACCGTATCGCTCGCCTTTCGTCTTTGCAACAAAGCCCAGTTGACAAGCACGAAAGAGGGAGTCAGACTGACCCATCCAAATCCAAACACTGAAGACCAGAAGCGTAGCGTTTGTTGGAAGTTTTGAATTACGCACAACAACAACTATAGCCTCAAGGGACCTCTCATGTGTGAAATTGTTATATATGCAGAATATAGATTCCTGTGTTGCTGGGTTGGAGTATGCTTTGGTGTTTTGAAATCCGATCCTTTTTGGGGTGCACAATGTAATTACGTGGAACACACCCACGCACAGTCACACACATAAACACACACATCCACAGACGATAAATATGAATGTTAAACGGCGTTTGACTTGAAGAGTCCTTTGGTACATTTGAGCGCAGTTACCAATTAACATTTGAAGGACCATTTAGAAAAAGGGTACACAAATTATACGGTGACGAGAACTCCACTCATCGTCGTCGGCGGGGTAATGATATATGCACGTCACCGGTACCGGTGCCAGTACTGCTGTAGGCCGTGTCATCGTGTCACTCCATCAACAGTCGTTGAGGTAACATAGTTTTAGATTACATCAGGTGGAGTGTTAATACCGTTGCCAGGAGTTGGAGGATATCAATTTTCTCCATCATTAAGCTAAGAACCCTTTTGGGAAGGGTCTATACCTGGCAAAGGTGCTAAAGGCAAGAAGTTGCTGATTTATGTGTGTGCGAGGGCTCAAGTTGTAATTGCTTTCGTGGAAGTTTAAGGAACTTGTGCGCTCTGTATACGGTGCAATCAAATGGACTGAAAAGTAAGTATATTTTGAAGAGGATTTTATTTGGCTTCTATATGAGAGGATGTGGAGAGCCTTTGACGGGGACGCTGTCTTAAAGGTTCTTTGGAGATACATGTAATTGAACGTATTACAAGTATGAGGACTTTACACGAGGTATGTTTACGAGCGCAAGCAGCTTTATGCAATATTGGCCAAAGTTTCTGTGGAGAAGGTATCCTTTTAAGAAGTCAAAAGATCTACCTAATCTTACATGCATGAGGATATTCCTAGAGGTCTCTTTAAGAGCCCCAAGCATCAGCTCTATGCAATACTGGTCAAGGTTTCTATGGAAAAGCTGTCATTTTAAGAAGTCAAAATATCTACCTTGTCTTACAAGCATGAGGACATTCCAAGAGGTCTCTTTAAGAGCCCAAGCAGCTTTATGCAATATTGGTCAAGGTTTTGTGGAAAAGCTGTCCTTTTAAGAAGTCAAAATATCTACCTTGTCTTACAAGCATGAGGACATTCCAAGAGGTCTCTTTAAGAGCCCAAGCAGCTTTATGCAATATTGGTCAAGGTTTTGTGGAAAAGCTGTCCTTTTAAGAAGTCAAAATATCTACCTTGTCTTACAAGCATGAGGACATTCCAAGAGGTCTCTTTAAGAGTCCAAGCAGCTTTATGCAATATTGGTCAAGGTTTTGTGGAAAAGCTGTCCTTTTAAGAAGTCAAAATATCTACCTTGTCTTACAAGCATGAGGACATTCCAAGAGGTCTCTTTAAGAGCCCAAGCAGCTTTATGCAATATTGGTCAAGGTTTTGTGCAAAAGCTGTCCATTTAAGAAGGCAGAAGATCTACCTAGACTTACAAGCACGAGGACATTCCAAGTGGTCTCTTTAAGAGCCCAAGCAGCTTCATGCAATATTGGTCAAGGTTTCTGTGGAAAAGCTGTCCTTTAAAGAAGTCAAAAGATCTACCTTGTCTTACAAGCATGAGGACATTCCAAGAGGTCTCTTTAAGAGCCCAAGCAGCTTTATGCAATATTGGTCAAGGTTTTGTGGAAAAGCTGTCCTTTTAAGAAGTCAAAATATCTACCTTGTCTTACAAGCATGAGGACATTCCAAGAGGTCTCTTTAAGAGCCCAAGCAGCTTTATGCAATATTGGTCAAGGTTTTGTGGAAAAGCTGTTCTTTTAAGAAGTCAAAATATCTACCTTGTCTTACAAGCATGAGGACATTCCAAGAGGTCTCTTTAAGAGCCCAAGCAGCTTTATGCAATATTGGTCAAGGTTTTGTGGAAAAGCTGTCCTTTTAAGAAGTCAAAATATCTACCTTGTCTTACAAGCATGAGGACATTCCAAGAGGTCTCTTTAAGAGTCCAAGCAGCTTTATGCAATATTGGTCAAGGTTTTGTGGAAAAGCTGTCCTTTTAAGAAGTCAAAATATCTACCTTGTCTTACAAGCATGAGGACATTCCAAGAGGTCTCTTTAAGAGCCCAAGCAGCTTTATGCAATATTGGTCAAGGTTTTGTGCAAAAGCTGTCCATTTAAGAAGGCAGAAGATCTACCTAGACTTACAAGCACGAGGACATTCCAAGTGGTCTCTTTAAGAGCCCAAGCAGCTTCATGCAATATTGGTCAAGGTTTCTGTGGACAAGGTGTCCTTTTAAGAAGTCAAAAGATCTACCTAGTCTCACAAGCATGAGGACATTCCAAGAGGTCCCTTTAAGAGCCCAAGCAGCTTTATGCAATGTTAGTCAAGGTTTCTGTGGAAAAGGTCTCCTTTTAAGAAGTCAAAAGATCTACCTAGTCTTACAAGCATGAGGACTTTCCAAGAGGTCTCTTTAAGACCCCAAGCAGCCTTATGTTGTCCGTGAAGACTTCTATTTTGAAACGTCATATCTTGGCACCTTTTGCAAACTGTAAAAAATTGATATCATTGCAAATTGTTTGCGGGCGTAGACAAAAATGGGCGTGGCACCTCCGATACAGCAAAGCCATTTACAAGCCTATATCTTGGCGCTTATGGTAGCTGCATTTAAAAAATTTCGTACATCAATACATATCGCATGTAGAAAGCTGCTACCCAAATGTGGGCGAAATTGTCGAACAAGGCGTGGCACCTCCCATATAACAAAATCACCTAAAACGCTATATCTTGGCCCTTAAGTCCGATTGAAATTTGATAAGAGGACGTGTATCGCCTATTGGAAGCATTTTGCAAATTGGACAATGGGGCGTTGCACCTCCCACACAGCAAAAATGCTCAAAGATTCAGCTAAAGTTTTGCAATTTCAAAGTGGAAAGTAATTTAAATGGAAATCATTTTGCAAAATGTTGGCAGGCTTCATAAGAACCCGCGACACCTTTCAAACAGCTAAGAAGGTTAACTCCTTACAATCTCAATATTCCGAGAAATAATCGGAAGCGTGGGGACATTTCCTAGATGATCATCTGTAATAGCAACCTTGTTTTTACATAAAGCATGACGAGAGCAATTCTTTATAAAATATTGGTCCTTCCGATGGCAACATCTGCAGTCCTAGTAAAAGTTCTTTGAATCCTTTGGCCCCGCTCCAGTTCGAAACCAACTCTCTATTTAACACCTAAACCCCTCTGCAATCATTCCAAGGAAACCACTCCAACTTGATTGTTTTCCACCAAATCCCTCGATCGTATCCTTTGAGCAGAAACACTTTGTAATAACCATCACAATGTCATCTGACAATTAAATCCCTATCTTGCCATACACATACTGCCGTATAAAACTGCAGTCAACTTGCAAAGATGACGCGCGAAGCTGTGGCCCGCTTAATCTATCAAAAATTGTGAAAACCTGGTGAATTATTTGCACGCCACGGAGTTGACAGCTTTATGAACTTTATGCAGTTGTGAGTGACATACACCCAGTTAAAGGAAACATGATAAATGCATGGGGATTTGTCAAGGCGACCTCGCACCCCATACCTACACCTAGGTATATTTTTCCATCCGTTTTTCCACTCGCGCGTCTATGCCTCGAGGGACGTTCGACGAGCTAGCGAGCGTCGACGATTACGATGACATTGTTGATGCCGATGTCTGCATTATATCCAACACAAACATCGTCCTAGATATTCGCAGCGGTTAGGTGTGAACGCCATGAAATTTTAATACGCACATCGTGTAATGCGAATCGCAGCCATCGTACAGGGTACACTCGCCTGCATAACGAGGTGATGATGCAGGGCAGGGCAATGGTGGCAGGGATGGGGGGCACATAAATACAGTCTCGATTCGGGGGCAACCTTAAGTGTCTGTGCATCGATGAATGGGGGGTTGGAGCGCATTACGTTCACTCCATTTCACATTATCATCATCATCGTCATCAACAGCAGCAGGAGCAGCTCAGTGCTCAGTGTTGTGCCTTACACTTACAGAGCAGCGGATCACTCTCATATAGGCAGTGTGTACACCAACAACGACAACAATGTCGAGCACATTAAGTTTACATTTACACCACTTATCCCGGGAGATTTATGTGATTGCATCTTTGTTCCGTCGCGGATACACACACATGACATTAGAGCCGAAGGGGATGAGTGCGCGCCTCGCCATCGGAATGGGGGTCCCGACTGAGTATACCTGACTATGACGACTGTATATATATGGTGTATGGCCTTCCAGGCTTCAATGTAAAAATAATCCGTCCCCGGAAGACATAGAAGCAGAAGCACAACACCGGACAGCTGTTGTTTTGTGTCGCACCGAGTACAATTTGAACTGTTGCGCGCCCGTATGATGATAATGACAATGAGCTAACAACAGTTGTTGTTGTGCATTCAACAACATGTGACATAATAGAGGATTTTTCTCAAAGCAGTCGGCAACGCAATCCTCCCGTGACAATTCGTTGCGAGGATATACTGAATTACTGATACTGCCTGTGAGGGGATAAGCAGAAGGGTAGCGGTGTCATTGGTACTCTCCCAGATGGCCAGAGGGGTGGGATTGCTGTGCGTGGGTGACAACTGGACGAACGCAGTAGGTATGAATGAACATTTTTTTCGTAGAAAGCGTAACTGACTGTCAAAATAACTGTTGCAGAGCGATTGCTGGGTAAGTAGCTCAAATATGGCGGCGTTCTATTCTGTGACGGCAGTTGCTCAGTGGGTAGTACGCAGGACTGTAGAGGTCGAGGGGTTTCTCGTTCAATCATAGATCACAAATCACATCTTTTGAAAATTAACATCTGAACATGTGAAAGTCCAACATTCAGTGGAACTATCCTGCATCGAGTTACAGCTTTTTAGAATCTGCATACAAATTTCAGATAGCAAAGACAACAACCCGCACAAAGCGAATGGTTGTGCGCAGTGGCGTACGCAAGGTGGGCTCAGGGGCCGGCAGATGGAGATATCCTCGGTCGTTTGAAGAGAATGATGCTTCGTAAATTTTTCAGTCAACGGCATTGACCTTATGGAAAAATAAAAGTCCGGATGGACACAAATGTTCAGGCCCTTAAAATTACGACTCCAAACCCAGACGATCCAACTTGGAGTGCGCATCTGGGGACAGTTGGTCAAAGACTGCTCTACTTATGTATGTTAAGGACCATATCCACACCGGACTGTTTTTTTTTTTTTGCGATGGAAGGTGGAAACCTTGCATGAGACATCAATAGTCTGACGTCCAATGATAGTGCCGGATTCCTACCGGCTAAAACCACCTCCCTTTCCCCAGTGGAACTGCCGTAAGACGGTTTTTCGTGGGGGTTGGTATGAAGACTTAGCTTGTTGCTCTATTGTTGGAACTATTAGCTTCCCGTTGGCGTTCTAGTCGTCTAAGATCGCTGATTATACGCACCGCCAAATTACTTACAATGGTCCAGTTTTCGTCAATCTGAAGCAGGTAATTTACGACATTATCGGGAGTGGGCCACTCTCCGAATTGGTCCCGTAGGGAGATCCTCTCGGTTTCGTACCGTTGGCAATGAAAAAACACGTGTTCCGCGTTTTCAGAAACATTTTCCCAATGCGGGCAATTTGGGCTGGTCTTTTGAAGAGATATTCTTTGTAACAGCCAGGTAGAAATTTGTTTCACCATGTTCCCGTTTAATCCATACATCGATCACTGGTATAAGCCTGTGCGTCTGTATCTTCCCTTTAGCGATTCGTTCCATTGTTATTGCCAGGTTGCTATACTCAGTCTTCTTTCATATTTCCTTTTGTCATTATCGGCCCGACCATTTCGGACGGATTTGGCTCCCCTCACGTAAGACTTAACTTTGACCGTATTTCTATCCACATACATGAGAATAGAGAATCATCAGCCTTGAAAGCGCGCCAACAGTTTTTGTTGACTTTTTGCATACATATTCAAGATGATGTTTAAAACTTCGGCTGGAGTCTAAACTACTCTGAGGTACTTAATGAATGTTTGGGAAACCACTTCATGCTCTCCTACGCCACAACTACCACGGCTATGTCGTCTGCAAAACCGATAATCTCTTGGAAAAGTAAGATGCAGAATTTCGTCATAGGTACCTACATAACGTTCCACAGGAAGGGGTCTAGAACTGAACCTTGTGGCACACCGTCCGTTACCTCATACTCTCTTATTTCCTCATCAGAGTCGTAGAGGAGAACTCTATTCGAAAAGTAACTCGTAACAATCTTCCGGTATTCCAATGCTGTAGAGATAGCTAATGATAAGCTCCCAATTCGAGGAATTAAACGCGTTTTGGTTCCTCCTTTTCAGCTCCTTCCTTCTCTAGCGACTCTCGCTCTCGTTATTACCGCATTGATTGCATCTACCATAGATCTTGATCTACGAAAACCGTATTGGTGTTCCGAGAGGCCTCCCGTCGTTTCAATTGCTGGCTGAAGCCTGTTGTAAATAATTCGCTCGAGAATTTTACCCCACACCGGACTGTAGCGGCCCCTATAAGTAGGAAAGTCAACTCTACAGTGGAGCTACAATAATGCAAAGGACGCAGATCTTCGACTCCTCCTAAGTTCCTTAACCTACTGCCGAAAGTGAATTTTCTGGCCACCAAATCTCTATAGATTAAAGAGACCTTGAACCAAATGAGGACCGATCTGAAGGCTATGTCAATTTTGGGAAGTATACAATTAGCCTGCTAGACGAAATTTGTCAAAGTCAATCGCTGCAGGAGAATGGTGTTCTGTCTGATTTCTGATTTTGTTATTAGCAAGTCAAACGGTTCAATAAATTTTGCACCATCGGATAACGAAACGGACCTAGATTTCTAAAGAATGTCTGCAATGGAATAGGTTTGCTGTGATCCCTTTTGAAATTTTTATCACTATGGTCTAAGTTGAAACTTTTCAAATGCTAAGTGGGATCCAAGCCTTGCCAATCACCACGATAAGGTTTTCGGCTTTTCTTTCACTTTGGGTAGCCCGTTTATTCGAATCTAGTTAAACGCGACAGGTTAACGCTAATGAAATGACATCCTGACACCATAAAGACCGCCCTGATCCGACAAACTTGCCAATATCCGACAAACCACAGCCTTACCCAACCTATCATCTATTTTCACACAATTTGCAGATATTCCAGCAAGACCTGCTGGCTCTTTGACTGCAATGCTAAGAGCTCTCTTACAAGTTCCAGAATTGTCTTCAATTTTTGGACTCTACGACTACATAAATCAATTCTATAAAAAAATATATAGAACTAGCTACCGGGCTTTAGGGTAGCTATAGGAACTCTTATAAGACAGCAAAGAATGCTTTGACTCCGCGTTTGCCTCGGACGCGACGCTTTAAATGAATCTTTCAATCTTTCAATGTTATTTCTCCCTCGCCTACAATCTTTTGACGTCTTGTCATAATGACACAAGCCGTGTGCGCCATCGATGATTAGTAGATCGTACTTTTCGTTGTATGCCTTACTTAAGGCTTCACGACTAAGTAAGCTTCTAAACTCCAGCTACCCTTATTTCCACCCCCTATATCGCTTAAGCTCAATCTTGCTGTAACTCCTTTGAAGACACTGACTCTGCTCTATCTCAATTGTGCCCAATCTGTTATTGCTCCATTTACACCATCCGTCCATCACTTTGTCCCTACTCCCCCATCAGGCGGCAATCCTTTGGCAACTCCCACCACCTAAACGGGGTGTTTTCTTCCAGATGTGCAAGCAATTATTACCTCATCAAAATGGCATTTACCGCCCGTCCTTATACCACCACTGTCATAGACACCCCATATCGGTAGAAATATTTATTCCATTCAACTGGAACGCAGTGAATAATAATCACCAATGTCAACCCCTTTCCTGGGGGGGGTTTCTGGCATTTCTACCCTCTAGATGCTATAGATGTCAACAGCCGGCGACCTTACTCATTACTAAGTAATGAATACTGTTAAGTTGGTTGCTTCGGTTTTTGTTGAAACAAAAACCATGTCCGCCTGGATAACATCAGTTCGTCCGATGGCCGTCGGCAAAACACCCCAAGACGCATCAGCCTCAGCTAATGAACAAGGATTTGCTTCTTTCCGTTTTCGCAGGTGTTAATGGTGGAAGTCGTTTTGTTTTTCTCTGCCAAAGGTCTGATATAGGAGGTTCATTGAAAAAGGAACCAAATGGCCAGACCCACCCACAACCGGGGATGGATTTCCTCAATTTTTTCGACCCTTAGGCCGACCCCACCCCCTGCTGGTTGGTTTGTTATCTGCAAATGGATTTTTAACGGGTTCCCTTTTTCGGGAGCCATCACGATACAGATACACCCATCCCAACGGATGTAGATTTAACTTTCGGTTCAACAGTATGTGTGATGATGATCCAAGTCTCGGGCGGGCGTTAACTTTCTATACGGTCTATTGGAAATGCGAGTTTTACGGACAATGACCAAACGATAATGCCCGGAGATAAGATAGTGAAAAGTAATGCCATCCCCATATGGATATGCGAAGGTAGGTATTATGCAGAAGGATGTCCTATTGTCGCATAAACAAAAATACAAAAGGTCTGTATGTATGTAGTTCGAAATGGGGGGATGGGCGATTTATGGAGGTGAATCAATTGGTAATTTCGAGAGAAAATAGGATGCGGTTTATTGCTGGTTTCGGTTTATGATGGGATCCTTTGGGCGATGAAATGATTTTGGTAGCTGCAAACGGCACTGATGTTAATAGCATTGTGCGCATGTAAGTATAGAATGATTTGTGGGGCCGAAGGGTAGTTTTTAGAGGGGGAAATGGGAGTACATAGTCGTGGAGTGAGATGGAAGCTGTCTTAAGCCGTCTTTCTAAGGCGATACATTTTTTGATATGGCGAAACGCTGCGCCGATAGGTGGGTCTTCGAAGTTGTTACATACCCTTGGATATGGAAATAGAATGAGGGGCATATTGATATTGAACTTAAGCAGTATTCGGACCTTGGAGCTCCAAATTGGGCTAGACTATGAGCCTGCAACTATTGACATGGATTTCATCGTAAATCCTCGTTTTTACGTCAATCGATTGGACTCACACATCTGTTGTTAAGGATTAACTTTCACTCCACTTCACGCGTTAACAAACGACCCCTTGTGACGCACCTTCCCACGGCTGATCCTCAACTTCATTCTTAATCAATCAAATTCGCATACCTACCACCAATCTCCATGTGCTTCATTCTTATGCACCACTGTCAAGCAAATCCCCTTCAATTCATCGTCGCACACACATCTGGTCGAGGTATCGGCGACATATCACAACACGTTTAACCCTCCCTATATCTGTATGCAGACGAGACTGCTATTATCCTTCGAACAATGCAAACTACTATTTCGAAAAGAATCACAGTCCAATTGTCGCAATGAATGATATGCAGGTGGTCATCCGTTCGGTTCGAAAGGATAACTCAAACACAAAACGCTTATTAGAATGGCATCACAGACGGAACGGATAATAACGGATTTACCGCATTCACAGCGATGCATTATTCGAATCCTTTTTGATTTGTGTTGTGTGAATCTTTGAATTTGAATATATGGCAAATAAATGCTTCTCCGTCCCAGTGGTTACCTGTTTCGAATGGGTGCCTATATATACCGCACCGGGATTAATGCAGAGCATCAGAGGATCCTTTCACTGGTGCGGGTATATTGACTCTGGGAGAAAGGATTTTCCTTAATTGCTTGGAATCCCATCGCAAATTCTGCTTGAGTGCACACCGACCGTTCAATATGAATTCCACGATGATGACTCATCACAAGGGTGTCCTTCATCATACACATAACACACCCCAGCAGGATGTTTGCATTTTGAAATACGGCTTGCATATGGACGCAATCCTGGAATCGTGTATAGAAGTGTCTAACTAGTGAGAGACACTAGAATGTCCGCCATACCTGTGCCAATGGGAAGAAGATTTTAAATGATACGAATCAAGTTTCGAGAGGAATGAGCACGGCACAACTGTTTGGAATATGATTAGGAAATTCCAATCCTGGCGACATAAATACCACAGCTGGAGGTAGGGGCTATCATAGTTCATACCTGAGGATGAGAGTGGGGAATATTATTTTTCAATTTAAAAGGGTTTAGGCCCGTTTTCTGATACTTAAACACTTTATGGGCTACTTTTGCTATGTCATAAGCTGTCACGTAAGGTATTAAATGGAACTTAAATCGCTATGAGCTGTATCACCAAACGGGCCTTAAAGAAGTTGATTCATGAGGATCCTTATAGCGGGATATACCTGCGGGTTTGCCTTTATCTGCTTTAACCATTTTCGACTATATTTGGACTTTAAAGAAAGTGTCCTCTTTTATGTGATGTGGAAAAGTTGCCACTGTAGGTATAGTGTTCATTGGCCTTGACAGTTTTTTGTGAGGTCAAGTGCTGAGCTTCTCCTGCATTAGCTGAGGTCAAAGTCAAATTCGCTGCAATAAGTCAAATCCCCTCGGACTAACTATTCCTCTTTCATATATGCAATACTGAGTGCGATTGGTCGAAAATACAAGCCTGTGGCTCTATGGGGTTCTCCAATTTTGTGGCAAGGTCTATGTCCCTGTTAACCTCGTATAGCTTGTCGTTGAGTCTCGACTTCTCCAAAGCCCGTGGAATGGAAACGGGGAAGACAAGTTTACAAAGAGTCTTTCTCTCGAAAATATATTTTTCCTAGCTGATTTCATTGTCGAACCTACGTTTTCTACGCACAGTGGCTCCACTAGAAACTTGCAAAATCACGACTTTCTTTATGTGCTCTTTTAATGAGAGAGACTCAAAGCTGTTGCATAACCTTTGTCTGCATTTTGCTAACTGAAATACCTGGGCAAGTCTTCCGAAAAAACGCCATCAGAAAACTTATCAACAATCTTGTTTAAAAAGTCCTATGAAACTTATCATATTTCCGAAAGTTAGCATCGCAACAAGGTTCTCCACCTTAAGAGCCAGCAATCAAAGACTGGACACAGGAGGCGTATGTGCCAGGAGGATGTTATGTTGCTGTCTTCGGTTAATCAAGTCAAACTTAGACCAAATCTATAAATTCATTGCACTTGTATTCGCATTCACACAGTTTGTGCTTGATATCCTCATCGGCTTGCAGGTCGTCGCAGAATCTACAAGTGTCCGTGTCTATCAGTCTGAGTCTTTTTGCATGTTTTCTTAGAAGACAGTGCCCTGACAGGATTCCAACCAATGTTCTGAGTTGTTCCCTACCTAATTTTAGAATTTCCCTAGATTTTTTGATGTTGAGTTGTGGGCAAATTGCCTTGGACACTTTATGTCCGGTGATTTTTGACCACCTTAGATCAGCCTTCATTTCGGTTTGGTTTTTGATTTTACCTTTTAGTATACCCAGAGGTGGTTTGGGCCATGCTTCCACTTCTGTACCTAGTTCCCCTCCTTTTCTCGCAAGCTCGTCAGCTTCCTCATTTCCTGCTATACCGCAATGTCCTGGCACCCAACACAGTCTTACTTGGTTCTGACTGCATAATGCCTTGAGCATTGTGCGACAGTCCCTGACTATTTCGGAATTGATGTTAGGGGATTCCAGTGCCTTGAGTGCAGCCTGGCTATCGATGTAGATGGCAATATCCCTTCCAGATATAGATCTCATCTGCAAAAGCCCTGCCGCCTTCAGAACGGCTAAAACTTCTGATTGAAAGACACTGCTAGTACCCGGTAGCCGTATAGACACTTTTAGTTGTGGGTCTACAGAGTAGATGCCAGAACCAGTGCCTTCCCCTGTTCAGGGCGTTAAACTTATTTAGAACTTTTTTTCACTTATGTTATCTGAGAAGCCAACCCTAATGGTAGCCTCGAGGTAACGCCTCCCTAAGGTGCACCTCTGTACGCCAAAATGTTGGTTCATCAGCTCCATGTTGAAGCTGTTTACTAATAAGATATCTATATATTCATTCCATGCATACCTACTCGCATTTGGCAAATTTCACCTTGAGGAGGTCTTTGAAGTGATTCCCTGTTTCGACTGAGTTGACAAGCGTCCTCGATATTTAGAAGCTATTACACCTAGCACCTCTGACTTACTAGCGATTCAGTGGTAAAAAACTAGCGAGTGTGAAGCTGTGTATTCACAGGAAAGCTTTTCGTAAAGTCTATTGAGATCCTGTTCATCTCGAAAAGTTTTTTTTCGGAAGGCCTATTGAGATCCTGTTTCATCTCTCAATAGACTTTACGAAAAGCTTTTCTGTGAATACATAGTTCGTCTTAAATTTCTGTCGAAGAGTATTTTCAATGAGTCTTTTTAAAAGATGGAGAGACTATAGACCTATAGAGAGACGTGGATGGATTTGTCGCCTTTATTTATAAAGATCGTTTTGTGATCTTCCTTGCTGAGGAAGACACTGAAAATAATTTCAAGGCAAAAGGTGGATATTTGCGAGGTTCTTTAAGTAGTTCCATCAGCTCGAGAGGCTTGTACGACAGAAAACTGCTTGCAATATTAGGAATGTGGGCAACTTCCTCCGGTGTGGCTTCTAGAAATGGCGACGGGTGGCCTTAGATTGCTTTTTTGCTTATCTTCCTTATTCAAAAAGGCTTTTCAACAGCTCTTCGACAACCATCTGCGTAGTCAAATAGAGGTAACACTCCTCTTAAAATCACATTACTTTTATTAGCTATTCTCATAGTTCTTTGAAAGATTTTCACCTACCTTCGGTATAAAAAAAAAATTGTATTAGCTCAAAGGAAGACAGATAGAGAAAGCTCTTCACCAAGCTACGGAGACTAGCTCACCCGTGTTCGCCTCGCTTTGCCACTTCGTCAACTGGTCAACTGATGGAAAGTGAGTTCTCTAGTAAATCTGTAGGGTTTTCTCGTTTGACGAGGTTTGTTTCCCATTAGAATTTGAAACTAACTTGGGTATAGGGGGAGGTTTCTCAAGTCCACTCTATGACCTTTTGCCTCCTCTGCTACCACAGGAAAGTCTCGTCGAGTCTTCGCAGTTTAATAGCCCAAAGTTCTATCCATATTTGTGATCTTGAGAGCTGAGCTTTGGTAAAACTTTTTCTTCTTTCTTCCAGTAAGTAGTTTTGCTAGTTTTTTTTTCCGGTAGGGCACTTTTCTTCCAGTTTTATGACTGCCAATCGGGAAAGAAAGTTGGTTGGACAATGTATGAGCAGGATAGCCTGTAATCGGCATCTAGGAGCTGTTGAACTGGTTCTATCGTTCTATGTCATTTAAAAGCATTTTTTTTTTTTTTTTCGTGTCAAACACTTCAAAGGCCCTTCCAGTAAGATGGTCGATTAACACAACTTATATCCCCATTTATATTTTTCACGCCATCAGGCCGCACAGATAACCTTTTATTGAGTCATTAGGCAGACAGGGCACGTCCGCCCAACTATCAGGTCGTCTCATTTGAATCAATAAACTCGCAAATATGTCGCCCCGCATTATGCCGCCCATCTAGCGCTGCCAAATGACCGTTCACAAAGTAATTTTAACGACATAACTCATAAACATTGCGTCATCCTGCGCGTCCTCCCCACAAAAACCGTAAAGACAAACGAACACACCCACTATGTGTCCCCAACTATAAAGCCACGTCAAAGCTGGCAAATTCGTCAACATGGGTTACATCGTAAAGTCCATAAATTTGCTATCACGATGTGCGTGGGACAACATCACATACTGGACGTCGAGGAAGTTTTACGATCGCACTCCATGCGGAGACACATTCCACAGTGAGTTGTGTGTGTCCCCTTGTCAAGGATGCGCAAATTAGTTGCAGTAGTAAATTATTTTTTATATCTTCAGCTATCTTTGGCATGCATCAAATATCTAACCCCGTTTGGTGTGTGCTGTGTTACAGGGAACGGTACCACTATACACCAGGGATCCGCAGCAGTTACAAATTTTACAACCCACTTGCCAGCCAGTGGATGTGGATCAGTTCATCTCGGGATGGCTGGTGTGGCATCGTACACAGCATGTTGCACGGGATTTACACTAAGCCCAGGAGTGAGTCCTCCCAACGCGATGTCTTGCTAAGTAGCAACAGAAGGCCGACAACAGCTTCGCGAGTTCTTGGTTGAAATGTATGTAGGGGTGTGCTGGTTGCTTTAAAGGAAGCAGGGGATACCTACTCTATGTAGATGCATACGAACGCGTTCTGTTGCATATCGTATATGCAGCATTCGTAATTAGCACGAAAATTTATTGGAGTGGAAATGACTTTCGCCAGATTAAGGAAGGCTATATATGATGTGAAGATGATGACGTGACATGGTCGCATATTAATGTCATCATTCTCCGCTTAAGTGGTTCTTGAGCTGTTTGGGCGGGTCTTAAGATGTGTGAAATTTATTTCGCTTTTAAATTGTTTAGAATGTAGATGCAAAGGGGCTGTCGGAAGAGGTATAGAGGATGGCTGGGAAATGGGTGGGCGCTTTGGAGAGATGCCAACCGATTTTCGAAAGGCACTTGTTTTATGTAGTTTTTGGTGGGTTTTGGAGGGTAAAATTGTGAAATTGGATGGAACCTTTACAACCTGATGGGCGTATAGTAAACGAGGGAAGTCAATTGGGCCTGTAGTTCGAGGTCCTACTCTAGCGCTGGTTATCTTGAAGTTATTGCAATGAATCTATAAACTTATAGTGTCCTGATCAAAATGAGCCATAACAGCTGTCGATGCCTCGGTGTTAAAGCTCTGAGGCCTGTTTACTGATACTGTTGCGAGTTCCAATTAAAATCTTCTGTGACAGTTTATGAAAAAGTAGCCCATAATGTATTTAAGTAGAACTTGAATCGCTATCAATAGTAATAGCAAAGGGGCCTAAGTGAACTTATTTCGAAGACTTGCAAGACATTTGTGAAAGACCGAGTGAATGGAGTCTTACAATCATTTCAACTTCAGTTAAAAAATCAGCCTCCTCAAACTTGCGTACAAGACCTTTTCTACCAAACTGTAAGAAAAACTTAAACCTTTTCAAAAATAAGGCTGATGCAGCTCCTATGTGGCTTTATGCCAGAGGAAAGTCTACTGACAATCAGCGAGGTAAATAATGCGAATAACGCCAGCAATCTAAAAGTCACCATCTTTTCATCGATGTAAAATAAAATTCGATAGCTAGGTATAGGTATTAATAAACCTAGGTCTAGGTTTGGTATTCATTCCGTCTAAAATGCGAGAATGAGAAGCAGTGAAAATTTGTCATTCCTCAGGCGATCCGCTAAGTCAACAATGCCTAGTAAGGATGCGTTTATTGTGCTCATTTACATGCCTTAACTCCCATTGTCAAAAGCTCCCTAAGGCTGTCTGAAGCCTTTTCAAAAAGAGGTCGCTCTTTTGGCTTTCTCCAATTGTATGAATTGGATTATAAATCTTACGTTCCAGAGGTGTAAGCCTAGTTCATTACTTCAATGGCTGAGTTTGAAATCTTATAGCTTGCAGTCTCTCTCTTCTTATGTTTGGAATACCAAGAACAAAGCCCAAAATTTCTTGTTAAAATTTGTTTCCACTGCACCACCTCTCGCAAAGGTCTGACAAACTTCCGAGAGTATGACTGTCATGAAAGAGCTTCTCAATTAGCCGACTCGGCATAAAATTGTAGATCCGTTTTTGTGAAAAACTTATACAAAAACGAATGGTTGTGACGAGCTAGTCTTAGGGTCCCTACGGACCTGTTGCACCAACTATTTATTTAATTTTTTGACCCATAACATAGATTCTGGGTTATTTGTAAAGTTGTCGGATATATGGAGGCAGTCAATTTGTATCATTGACAGGTTGATGTCAAGTCAGAAGTTGATCTACAACTTGACCCATGTTGATGGTAATAGTACACCCTCGCGTAGGCATAGAAAAAAAATATAGGACCCTAGATGAGAGATTATAGCCTATATTTCCAAAAACTCAAGCTGGGTCCCTCTTAAAGCTTTTTAAAACCATCCGTTTATCTGGGTTTCTATTTTTGGGACGAATGGAAGGGCCCTGCTATTTTATGTAAAATCCAATTGTCGGAACCTTCATCTGATTGTCAGACTTTTGCGGAAGATGAGGCAGTCGAAAGAGGTTCAGAGTCACCTAATCTCGTCTAGGTATTAAAATATTCAAGGACATTTTTAAAAAAGAACAGGCACAGTGGCATTAGTGTGTTGGACTATTAAGCGAGGGGCCCCAGACTCCAATCCCGCAAAGCCCAGTTTCCAAGTTTTTCTACTCGGATCTAGCTATGGAAAACAAGGTAAGAACGAGCCGCTTTTTGCCTTCAGTTTTCGAGGAACTTTTGACAGTTTGGTGAACCTCTTAGAGATGTATTTCTTTATTTCAAAAATCGACATCCTGATTAATATTAAGTCTCTCTCAACTCCGAATGCAATCCTTTTGCTTAAGACTGGCACTACCAAACTGTCTAGCATTTCTAGACTGGAAGGCCTTCGCCTGAACTCTGACCTAAAGAAACCGCGAGTACGCCTCACGCATGTTGCCGACATTTGGCTATACGGTTCGGACTCACGAAGGGAACGGTCATAGAATATCCGTTTCGAATGGGAGTTCGAAATGGTAGGTATGCTCATCCCCCAATGGGATGAAAGGCCTCCGACATTCACAGTGGCAATGTTGTCAATTTGACTAACTAACTGCAAGAAGGTACTTAGAACCTAATTGAATACTTCAGTCTTCCACCTTTTTCAGTCCCACAAACTTTATCAGTGGTCAATATCAGTCAGTGCTGTAGCATCCACAAAGGCTTGATTTTTATTACTTTACAACTGAGTTTCGGTCTTTCTTGTCATCGAGTTGGGACTCGATAGGCCCCTTGGCTGCAAAGGAGTCCTTGTATGATGGCAGCCATATGGTGATAGAATGATATCAGTTACTGAGGTCACTGTCTATTCAGAAGAACCGCCTTGGTCTTCGTTTGTTACATTGTCCCTTAGAAGTCGAGTCAAATTCTCAACGGGCTGCAGGATTCCAGCTTGTCAGATTGTAATCTTTAAGCTGAATCTTCGTTTTGCGAGCAGCCGGTGTTCAAAGACCCTTATCTTTGAGTCTTTGACTTCCGTTGTATAGTGACAGCATCAGTAGCTCAGTAGAAATATATTTAGTATGCAACTGGCTATAGAGGACTATGTTGTGCGTGCAACTATAGCTATAAAGCCGACTAACTGACTGTACTCCCCCCTGAGCAATAGCACAGCTCAATTAGTGGCAAGTCTTCAATGAAAAGACACATTCCACATCCATAGGGACATTAATTTTAACCTCCCACATGTGGTGTCAAAGATTGCCCTATCCAGCAAGTTCCACCCCTTTGCAAACTGACCCCAATTGCCTTACTTCCAGCCCTCAGTTCAAACTTTTTTATTAACCGCATTGACACTTCTGGGAAAGGTCTTCAATCTCAACGTCACATTTCATTAATGCGCCATCACAAGTTTGTCAAGAATTCCTTCTCTCCAAACCTTAACACTCAATCAAATGTCCCTTTCACGCCAGTTGTCATCGTCCAGACAGATATTCACTCTCCTAAGGAAGCCCTTGTCCATTAAAGGGTTTTAAAAGTTATACAACTCCAACTGAGAATGGACCCGAAATAAGTTTCATTTCTTACCCCCACACACACACACATACACGAATATCCGCAAATGCCAAAAATAACCTAATAAATAAATAATCAACAACCCTCGCTCCAAACATGTATAAAGTATAAAGGACATGTGCCGGCGCTACAAGGATAAAATGCAATTAATGCTAATGTTGTCAGAAAATGGAGTGGAAAAACTTTCCTAATTACCACCATCGGACAGCGTATGTACCACTATACCAGTAGCCGTCGCCTCCTTGGTCGTTTCTTTTAATTTCTGCCTCCGACTCCTTGGTCTAGGGTTTCTTCGGAAAATACCTACGACTTTCAAATGTATATAAAGTAATGGGCCGACATTAAGTATTTAACGGAGAATTGCTATTGCTGTGTTAAGAAGGCCTCTCCGAAAGATGCCCAGCCCGAGATAACTTTCCATTTTGCATTTAGTGTTGAACAGACAGAGGGGCTTGAGTTGTTTGTTTTTACTCCGGGTTGGTATTTTTTTTTTGTATATGGGGTGGGTGTTTTTTTTTTTTTTTTTTCGTTGGCAAACTTCCAGCGTGCCGGATGTCGAGACTTTGGGCAAACTTAAAGTGGTCATGTTCATTAGCACCCCATCATCGTTGGCATTGTGCAAACAGAAATAGTTATCCCTTTGATCTTGGCCATGAACTGGACGACTATAGGATGGATGATGGAGGTGATGGGGAAATCCTTTCAAGAAACATCTCATCCTTGCTGTCGACTGATTTATGACGGCCGATAGATGAGGCAAACAACAAATTACTGCTGTCCGTTACAGTGCATGACAGACGGCCATACATATGCGGGTATGATGTAGGCAAGCATATGGCGTAGGGCGTTAGCTAAGGCTATTTCGAGAGCGGCACATGGGCTTGTATCAGTGGCGTGGCGTCCATATAACTCGATTCCTACCGAGTTACCTTTTGAAATCTCCACCAGGCAACACTATCTATCTACCAAAAACCGAATATACATGAAACACAAAACACTACCAAATGAATGTGAATACTCACCAAATGGTACACACACAAAAGCACTCATATAAAAATCGTGTGTGTATCCATTTTCATTCAACGTCATCATCGTCTCGTGGCGACAAAGCGAAGGTAACCCAAAATAAGTCGGGTTATTAAAGTTCTCACTTTATAGTTCATTTTGAGAGAAAATTTGCTTGTTATCTCTTTTTTTCTTCCCTGAGTACTTTGTCTGACTCCGACACCTCTTTGTTCAACACGCATTGTAGAAAATAACCCGCTTTTCTTCGAGTTATTCGCGGTTCTCACAAAGTTCATTTTGACTGCTGAGTACTGAGTGAACATTTGTTTGTATCTCTTTTTTTCTTCCCAGAGCCAGAGCTTGTTACTGGTACTGGCCATGGTCACTGGGTTGTGTTTTGGGTATGTCGTATGTGTTTGTTTGGTTATGATATGAACAAAATAACACGCTTTTCTTCGAGTTATTCGATATTCGATTTCATTGTCCTGGCAGTGGCAGGCTGGCAGGTAGTATGTTGAGATAGTTAAGGGAAAGTGTTTTGGTTTAAATTACAAAATACAAATTCAGTTGACTGATTGCAGTGCACGACAGCGAATTTAGTATTGTCAACCAAGTTTGCAAATGCTAAATGCATGATTTTGTTTCAAGGTAAACAGATGTAAGGTTTTTTACATTTGAGTGGGATTAATTTTGCTTCGACTTCCCATTTGCAAATGCTCACGCCACGCCACTGGCTTGTATGTGCATTTATCAATGGCACTGACCCAGTTTTATAGTTTGAGACAAAGTTTGCTGCAAGTTGGTTATGCAAGGGCTATCTAGATGCAGTGCATGGTATATGTCAGGATGGGTTACAGTGGATGGTGAAATATCCATTGCAGTTCAGTGCGGAAGGCATCACAGTGACTCAGTGGTTAAGCTCTTGCCAAAGTTTGCTCACTTCGGCTGTTCGGCGTTAAGTTGTAGGTCTATCCCTTGGTCTTATAAAAAAGAGCGAATCGTTGGGAGAAATTTTATTCCATTCATTAGCTTTTTCAAGGCAAAAGCCGCCATCGTACCTGAGGTTCTATATAGAAGTGGTCCTAGTTTCGACCATTGAGGTACTCCTCCACTGAATATTCGGTGGCACAACTATCTGCATGTTCTAAAACGGCGCTCTCTGTGGAAAGTGTTCTTCGAAATGTCCGTTTTTGTTCGTTTTGTTCATTTTGTTCGTTTTGTTCGTTTTGTTCGTTGATACTCAAATCTGTGTGCAGTCTCGGATATCTTTCGAAATTGCGCTTCTTCAAAGCCATCTTCATATCCTTCCTTCTACTACAGTTTCTGATGTGTTTTCCTATTCCCTTGTGACATCAACAGTCAAGCGTTCCTTTCGAGATCCGCACTGACGTTCTGATAGTCCAACTGCTTCTTCAATCGCTGTTTTCAAACGCCTATCGATGATGCCTTCCAGGACGTTGCTGTCTCTTTGGCAAAATATAGACAGCTTTAGCGGGGTAAGAAGATGCTTGCCAAACTTCTAGCCCACCAGCCAACTCTCGATAATGTCGTTAATTGCATGCTTCTGGATAGTGAAAACTGGACCATTGCAAGAGTGAGGTGGCGATTCGACTACTCAGGCGCTTAGAATGTCAACGAAAAGCGAATGTTAGAGGAACCTAACTCTTCATTCCGACCCCCGCGATGTAATGCTTTACGGTGGTTCCGCGGGGGACCTAAATCGGCCGGTTCGGGAAGCCAGTAGGAAACCGGCACTACCAATGAACGTTGCACCATTGGTGCCTCATGCAAGGTTTTCACCTTCCATCGCAAAAAAAAGACCACCGCCTAAGAGAGCTGTGAAAAATATTCTTTGACGGACGATGGACGACGCACTCCATTGGCAAACATTTCATCACAAAATTAAGTATCAACTCGAAACCCCTTCGAAAAACCCCGCTTACGATACTCTGCAGGTTGTAGTAAGCTGATGGGTATTTTGATGACTTACTGCCCTTTGGCCAGAGCCTCTGTTTCTTCAACTGATCAGTAGGAGCAACCTTCAGTCAGTTAGGCATTTTACAGTGTCCAAAAAACAGAGTAAAAATTGGTTCCTATCTTCGCTTAAACGACTGCATCCAGTCCTGCGGATTTTCAAAGTTCTATCCACCCCAAAACCGCCCTTTTAAAAAATAAAACCCTCTTCGACAATCTGCCCATCACGGAATCCTCTCTTTTGTCAGAACTTCTGGAACGTCTATATCACTTCCCTTCGACTACTTTGTTCGACACCCTTTGCGGATTTTCCCCAATTCCAGTTCCGTTTATTTCTTAGTGCATTCTTTCCTTCAGCTCCTACATAAACCCCATTCCTATTGTGCGCTCTCAATGAAAAGTGAAAACATCATAAAAGCCTTTTCCCATCATTAGCTCTATACAGTGTGCAATGGCAGTACATTTTTTCGTTCCATTTCTGAGGACAAAAATATACATATCTCACTCCCAGTAGTTGGAGTCCTTTTGATTGTAGCAGAGTAATGCTCGCCAAGCCTATAAAAAAGAACCTGACAAAAGTCGACTTTTTGTGTGTGTGAATTTTCGAGCCTACTACTACCGTATATTGTGTTTGGACTTTTAGAAAGAAAAAAAAAAATCATCAAACAAATAAAAGAATGAGGGGGAGAGAGATTGCAAAAAAAATTGTTATATGTCCATCTGCAGGATTCCATTAGGAGACATTTTTTATATGCGCCATTGTGCTGGCTTATAAATGGCTGGTTTTTATGCCATGTGCCCACATACGAAATGAACCGTAAATTGACCGATATGTGTATGAAAAGAGTGTAGAAATAAAAAAGAGTATGCAACAGTGCAATGACTGCTGAGGAGTGTAACTGGAACATGTTTGGGTGCAATTGGAATAGGAAAGTGGCAAATTATTCACAAAAAAAAAGGATGTTCTGTGAATGAATGCAGGATTTGAAAATCTTGCGAGGTACTTCGAAAAAAAAGGTCTTCAAATGCCAAAGATAAAACCCTGAAAGTTGGTGGCAGTTTTCTAGCAGATTTTGGAGCAAACATGGGCTCAGTTTCATGGAAGAAGATTTCACGCACCCGTAAGTTCATCTAAGAATCCCCGGCGATTCATATTTTGTACCAAATGGTTAGATTAGATAAGATTGCTTGGGGGAGATGAAAACAAGTTGCCATATCACTGCGGCCATAGGTGGGACTATTGTGATTTATTCCATTAAGAGCTCGCTCATGATACCGGACTTAGTGATGAATCGTGGTTCATTTTTGAGTGGGCTGTTAGATGTGTCGTTGACGTTGTCTGACTAGACATTCACAGTGACAAAGTATGCGTGCTCTGCTGATTCTTCGCCTCGTCTGCAATTGTTGTCTTGTCTATTAAATAGTTGCTGGCAATTCGCCAAAACGTTCGCGTAAGAATAAAATGCGAACACTCTGTAGCAAAATGCTTACGGGAGGATAGTCCACTGTGTTGATTTTGCTAAAAAAAAACCGGCAACGCCTTATCTATACAATTAAAAAAGAAATCTTTTACGTCTGTTGCCGGTTGGTGCAAAAACAGCTGAACAGATTTCGTTGAAACTTTTTCTTAAATATTTCCTAAGACAGCGGAAAAGAACTTTTTTTTATTGATAGGTACTTACCTTATGTAGAAATGTATTTATTAAAAATGCCAAGTTAAAAGCAGCGAAGCCCAAAATAAGTACATTCTGAACAATCAGTGTTACCGCTGCGGAGTTCTGAAAAGTTGCAAGAAAAAGGGCCAATGAGAAAAAAAAAGGGCCATTTCTAAAGCTGTTTTTAAGAATTTTTGAACCATATTTAAAAAGCATTGACTCGCTAAATACCACAATACTGTTACGATGTGGGAACTGTGTTACTATTTAAAGGTTTTTATTTGGAAATAACAGCATTCGAAACATTTTTAAGGCGCGTTCTCCAACTAAAAAAAGGGTCAAAAGAGCAAAAAATTTGTGCCAGGCTCTCAAAGTGCCCAATTGCAACTTTAGTCGCACAACGGTCACTGATTCTGGTTTAACGATAAATCTAAATCGTTCATTGCCACGCCTACTTTTTGAAGGCCAGTTTGACCAGAATACATTTGTTTTCGACTTGACTGCTCTTAACCTGGAAAGAAGGGAGCCAAGACTTGCTTAAATATGTCAAGCTTTCTGCTTCATCCAGAAGCGACAACGCCGCAAGCAAAGCCTGACACAGATAGTGACAAAAGGCTTTTTGTATTGCGCCCGATTGCGATCTATATAAATCATAGATTTACATGGTTTACAACAATAGTACGATATCCAACTGTTGTTGTAAACCACGAAAATCAATGAGCTTGGTGTATGGTTCATGCGGGCGTAGTAAAAAAACGCCTGAATATAAGGAGAAAAGACGGCAAAAACTCTCCTGCTACCCAAGTAACCGACAACTGTCAAATAATAACGTCTCAATTGACGAGCGATGTCATGCGTCCGTTTTGAACCCAACATACATAATGCAGTGGCAATTATTGACCCAAGCAATTTCCATGCCATATGGCCAAAGCGTATACGCCATTCCTTCGGTTCGCACAATCAGCGACCCCCTGGCACTACAAAACATGAAAGCAAATCAAACAATTTTAATCGAAACACTGTTAATGCCAGCCATACACTAGGCACTAGGGGTTGGCTCAAAATGAATAAACAGAGAATATTCTGCGTCATGTAATCCGCTGGCATTACATTGACGACATATCGCCGGGAAAATAGTTGTCAACTCTATTTGTGTTGTATGTTTCATTCAGCGGGCGGTTATTCTTTTTTTTTACTTTCCTTCTGTTCCTTTATCCCACAGAGGAACAGAGCAGCAGAGCAGCAGAGAGACAGAGAGAACTTATGGGAAAGTCCCTTCGAAAAGCTACTGACAAAGGTTTGACGGATTTTTCCCCATTGGCATCAATTAAGGCATTACAACGTCATAATCAAAATGACAAATAGAATTACGCTTGACGAGGACTTGACAGTGCGATGTCGGGCCACGGCCTGCGGAGGTGGGGGGTGGATTTTTTTTTGTCTGTTTCTTCGTGTAATCCCATTGAGGGTGTTCACGCAGATGAGGGTGGTATTATATTTGCAAATGGCATGGTCTATGCATTACAAACAACGGCAGCAGTTATTGGCCATTATGTGACGTAATTTAGATGAAGCGTTTTTTTTTTCTAGCATTTGCCACTTGGGGTGTGGGAAGTCGAATGAGGGTTTTTTTTTTCAAGGATGTAGTGTATAATGAATTGTATGTAGTTTAGGACATGCCCTTAATTGAGTCTTTTTTACAGCAAGTTACTGGAAGAATGGGGCAAGGGTTGGTGTGTCCTATGTGTACTTTTGGGTCTGTAAATATTTGCGGTGTTATTTTGAGCTAATTTGAAGGTGAGTCACACTGAGGCAAATCCTGGAAAAGACCAACGAATTTCAAGCCGAAACTCACCACCTATTCATCGACTTCAAGGCCGCATATGATAGCATACATCGTCAGGAGATCTATATGGCGATGGCCGAATTCGGAATCCCGGCAAAACTGATTCAGCTGTGTCGCGTGACGCTGGAAAACACGCGCTGCAGAGTGCAGTTTGGAAGTAGCTCATCCGACCTATTTCAGATATGCACCGGATTTCGGCAAGGAGACGCGCTATCATGCGACTGCTTCAATCTCGTACTAAAGCAGATAGTGCGCAGGGCAGGTGTCAACAGGGAAGGCACTATCTTCAACAGATCCGTCCAGCTGCTGGGCTATGCGGACGATATTGACATCATCGGTCGCTCCCAGCGTGCCGTGATAGAAGCATTCACGGCGATTGAAGAACAGGCGAAATCCGTTGGACTTGAAACAAATGAGGGCAAGACCAAGTACTATCAACAAACAAACATGCATCTGTCCACCGCCTCGGACAAAACGTCACTATTGATAGCAACAATTTCGAGGTAGTTAAGGAGTTCACCTACCTCGGAGTAAACACAAACTCCACGAATGACACCATAGTGAAGATCCGGCGAAGAATTACCCTAGGAAACCGTTGCTACTTCGGTTTGGCAAAACAACTGGTTTCAAAACTCCTAACTCGAAGGACGAAATGTGTGCTCTACAAGACCCTTATCTTGCCAGTCCTGCTTTATGGCGCGCAGTGCTGGACCAGAAGGGAGAGCTGATCCTGGGCTCCTTCGAAAGGAAAATTCTTCGGCGGATTTTTTTCTGTGTGCGAGGAGAGCGAATGGAGGAGAAGATATAACCGCGAACTCCACGAGCTGTACAGCGACATCGACCTGGTCAGAAAAGTGCGCATCAGCCGACTAAGGTGGCTATTATATGTAGAGCGAATAGACACCAACGCACCGGCCCGGAGAGTCTTCGATTCCAATCCGGAGGGGCAACGCAGTAGAGGAAGACCTCGCCTTAGGTGGCGCGCACAAGTGGAAGGGGACCTTAACCAACTTGGAGTGCGCAACTGGAGGCAGCTAGCTAACTGGAGAGGCATATTGACCAATGTGACAACCGTGATTCCTACACCTTAAGACTCTTTCCACTCTCCCACCTCCCACCTCTTGCGGTATCGTCTGGCGGGCGGGTAAACTTGGAGAAAGCTAGGATATTCTGTTAAAAATAGGACAAAACTTGCTGTCAAAGTGATATTATGTCGACTGATTACGTATAATGGGCATGGGAAACCCTCCAAAACCTTCCATATGGATAGGATGACGATGTGGGCACACTAATATAGCAATCGGCACTATAAAGCCCTACTGCGAGCACCTTGTAATGAGTTAATAAGTCACTGGTAGATGGCGCTGTTAATCAAAATTGCGACAGCTATTGGGCGCATATCCTCTTGCCTATATAGGAAAAAAGTTTTGAGCTTCAAATTGAAGCTGATGTTTGCATTACAAGTGACGTAATAATCGCACGACGTATTTTTGTATGAAAATCAGCGCCACTCCGACTCTCACTTTTGTTGGACTCTCCCAACGTAGCTCACGTGCATAAAACTCCATATTTTTATTCGGCAAAGGGCCCACAAAAAAAAAAAGTTAGAATATAAGACCACCCCCCAACCTTGACTCAAATTAATTTCAACCGCTTTCCTAAGCTTCCCAAAGCCACAATTAAAAAAAAAACATTACCCTAACGAGTTGTTGTGCATATAGCACCAGCAGGTATAGCAAATGCAATCCATCGCATTAAATCACATCAACTTCGGCTGCATATTCAAAACGATAAGCCGTCCAAACTTACTCCTACAACAACTTCGTCCTGTGCGCCCGCAGCACACCAGCTAGCGCGCACGCAATATGCATGCAAAGTTTATACCAACTGCAAGAGTATTATAGCTAAACGTCCACTCGCACCATAATCGGAAGCACGAATTTGTGCTAAAGTTTCCAGAGATATGAAGTCGTGCCTGGCGTATGCAGTGTAACACCACGTCCACCATATACACACATTTCCTTGGCATGTACGATGTACCACTCATGTACCACTTGTTATCATTGGCGAAGTTCTCTGCTCTCCACAAACTGTGTGTAGATATGCGTGCTTCAACTAATCTCCAAGCTCCAACTGGCAAGCATTCTTGTCTGACACAGTATCTCTCTCGCTGTGAAATACATTTGCACTTTCGATGGAAGCATGGCTGTGGAAGATGAGTACATAAGTGCATTCGGATCTTTATCTCTCTTGATATCAGTTATGAAGAGGGTGTACAGACACATTTAATCCGTTTTACGTGCACTAAATGTGGGCCATAGATGAAACGATTCTCGGAATTTTCTTCATTTGTGTGCGAGAGTTGGCCGTTTTGTGAGTTAGGTAGTGTGTGTGTGTGGCTGAACCGCAATATGGTCGATGTTGTACTTTACAAATTAGTTAGACAGGCATTATGGGTCTTGGTCTTGGATATCAATGAAAGTTTCCAATGCGGTTGTGCTTACATTGAGGAAGCGAGCTGAGGAGATACTTTGTAATTCGGTTAGCAAGACCCGGTTTAGGCAGTGGGCTCTCGACACTCGAAGATACTTTCGGTTGAAGGTATTTTCTCGTACTTTTTGTAGGGAAAATTAAGAAATGGGGAGCGAAAAATAGGTCCCTAGGAGTAACTTTGCACAGAGTTTTTTTTTTTTTTTTTTTTTTTGAAGGAATGGAAGGGTCCTGAAATTTTATGAGTTATATGCCGAAGTTGAGCGGCTAACTTGAGAAGCTTTCTGAGGATAATTACACCCTCGGATGTTTGTCGAACATTCGCCAGAGTTGGCGCTGAGGAAAAAACCTTTTGGATGAAATTTGTGTCTCTCCGGGGGATTGAACCTGATACCTCTCACTTACTATCCACTATACATCCCGCTATAAGGCAGAAGGAACCATTTAATTTAGACGAAGATACACAAATCTTCCGTCCATCTGTCATCAAATCTTGAGGAACGCAAGAAAGCGACGTCCAAGCTGAAGGGTACTGGGCGCCAGTTAACTAGCGGAGCTTATTCCAGCTACCGATGATGAGATAGCAAAGATTAAGCACTCAATCCCTTATGAGACGGATAAATGGCCTGATACCAATGAATGGAATCTTAAAATTGTCTTCCTGGTACACGACAAGGTCTCTTGTTACGCTTTCGGTACACGAGAAAGCCACCGCCTCTTCACCTAGAGCCCTAGGTACTACTGGATAACTTTTATTCACTCCGGCAATAGATATGCTGACTCTTACGGCTTTCTCTATAGTGAGACTATCTTCCGTCCTACTTAAAGCCATAGATCAGTCATCTTAAATGCCCTAGATTGAGCAACTCAAATAAGGAGAGCACGCCCCATTTGCGTGAGATAGCCTTCGGATAGTAAAGATGTGCAAAATCTTTGAGTTTGAAGCCTTGAATGAGGTTCCCCTATACCAAATATTTTCCTCTAAGACGACGGGTGGTCTGTCAGAACGACCTTGTTTGTTGACCTATGAAAATACACTTTTTTTCGACAAACTCTGAACTCATCTCAAGACTGTTTTTCGTCTGCTTTATCAAGCAACTTGCAAATTTTTCGCAGCAGTTCCGAATAGTGATTCCGCAGCGTCTGGTCCCCCAAGTGAATCTGCAGCTCTATTTTTCATAGTTGCTGACGTATACTTGCACATGAAGTCCGGGCCGCATAAGTCCGAATACACCACCTGAAGAGACAGTCATCAGTCATTCATTTGTAGTCCCTTCCAAACATGAGTGACTTTTGTAACCCAAATAGCTGAATTTGTATAAAAAAAAGTCTTAAATTGTTGCACCTTGGGCCTTTACTGTAAGGGACTAGGTCTAATACGTGAAGGGGTGGAATAGAACAAATTTCCTTCAGGAATGGATTCCTGATAAAATCTAAAAATTGACATCGGATTTTATGGAATTTTTTTTGGTTCACGTTTATTCCACCTCGGCCGAGGTCTTTTTCTACTGCGTTGTACCTATGGATAAGACCTTACACTTAAAGACTCAACGATCTCGCTCAAAAACTTTGTCCATAATCATTACACACATTTTATTACAAAAGACGTTCTTTTTTAATCGACCAAAGCCGTCCAAAGGCTCTTACCCTATAAAAGGTGTTCGTGCCACACTATCTGCTTGGATATTAGCTTAGATCTTTCTATTTTTGGTAACGATAAGAGATAACCTATGTCTTAGTTGTGACTTTGTGCAATGCAACCGTGGAAACCGGAGTCGATTTCATGCAGTAAGTTTTTAAATTTATTCCGGACAAACATCTTAAAGTTGAAGCAAATGGATATCAGCTCTGAACTCCGATTTTGAAAAGCGGATAACTATGGAAGATAGCTTATACCTTGATCTAGACTTTTATCAGTGCAACTGTGGAAACCAGAGCCGATTTCATGCAGAAGTTTGGAAACCTACTCCGGACAAACATCTTAAGTTCGAAACAATAAATATAAGCTCATATCCCCGGTTTCGGAAAGTGGATAACTATAAAGGATAACCTATGTCTTGATCGCAACGCAACTGTGGAAACCGGAGTCGATTTCATGCAGAAGTTGTAATTTTTAAATTTATTCCGGACAAACATCTTAAAACTGAAAAAAATGGATATAAGCTCTGATCTCCGATTTTGGAAACCGGATAACTATGGAAGATAGCTTATACCTTGATCAAGACTTTTATCAGTGCAACTGTGGAAACCAGAGCCGATTTCATGCAGAAGTTTGGAAACCTACTCCGGACAAACATCTTAAGGTCGAAACAATAAATATAAGCTCATATCCCCGGTTTTGGAAAGCGGATAACTATAAAGGATAACCTATGTCTTGATCGCAATGCAACCGTAGAAACTGGAGTCGATTTCATGCAGAAGTTTGGAAACCTACTCAGGACAAACAACTTAAATTATAGTAGCATTTTTATAGTACTTAACTGCACTCATCAGAGCAATACCGTCCCAATGCTGCTACAAAAGTAGTCCATAACTTTTTCCTTCCGTGTATGTCCACCCATGCAATTCAACATTTAAATCTAGTTTCCCCTTCTGACAGGTATGATATCCTGCCATACCCCCATTTCGACCTTCCACGTCCATCCACGCAGCAGAAATTTTTAATAGAGTTAGGCCGTTCGTACCTGGGGATGGCGATGGCGATGGGCTCGCTTTGGTGCCTGGCCTTTTGTGACGACCTCACAACCCCACTCAACCTAACCTAATCTAGACCGTTCGTATCGTGGCACAGAACGACGACTCACCTGAATGGGGATAGCGGGTACTGCATTTCAAAATTTAATTGAAGTGGAACAAATTGAATTTCGTTCAAAAACCCGGAAGAGTGCTATTCCATCCTGTATTCTAAATGAACTCCACTATAAAGGCCTGCAAAGTGCACTAGGCATCACTGTGACTATGGGACATTAATGTAATTCTTCGTCGCTGCATATCGCTAAGGAACACAATTTCCAGCCGAGCCTCTGTCTATGCACCTTTGTCCCTGTTGTCCTTGGCGGGTGGACTTTCTTGTAGGGGAAATAACAAAAAAATTAACTGCATGTTAAATATCTTTCTTAACCGCTCCCCGCCCCCGGCACACTGGGGTTTGAGTCAATATGCACAGTGTACATTACCTACCCCTATTTACCTTGCCTCACTTTGGTGCAGATTGTCTGCTTTCTCCCAACTTCCGTCACAAAGTACGAGCAAGTGAACAAAGTTAAGAAGGAGAACTGCCATCCCCATTTGCACTTCATTTTTAATGATCAGCTAAGGGTTAGGTTACTGTACTCGCAGTGTACCTATGTCGCGCTGTGTGTCATGCTTTGTTTCTTCATTAAGGATATACCAGCGTATACGGCGTGCTTCAATCTAGACAGGTAAACAAGGCGTTAATTAGTCTTTCTTGTTGTTATTCTTCTTGCTCAAGGTATGTTTACCTTTTTTTTTTCGTCCTTGCTGGAGTTGATGGATTTTTTTCTTTTTTTTCTTTTTGCTGTAGGTAGAAAGGAAGGCTTTCATAGTTTATGTGCTGTGGCTTTACATTATTGGGACATATTTTTACCTTTATCTTGAGGATTTAGCTGAACGTCTTTGTGGCGGATGATGGGAATTAACCGTGGGCAAGGAAATAATGAACTGAAATATTACGCGGCGCAGGATGATGTCACTTAGGGAGAAGCTCTTTCAATGTGGTTGGCTCTAATTAAAATGAGAAGTAGTGCACAGATCCAGATGGTGCTTTGTCATACACCTACGAAGGCTTGGAGGTCTAGAAGGGTCTAATGCAGGGTTTCCCAAAGTGGTCGATATCGACCCCTTGGGGTCGATACCGGTTTCCTAGGGGTCAACATAAACGAAAACTGATTGTGGGGGTCGACGAGGTCTAAAAATCGACCCCTATTAATTAACAGAAGGTCTTATTATAAACGTTCAAAATAATATATAATATATAAGTATAAGTTGTGTAACCTGTACCAACTTGTTTTAAGAATGACCAATATTTTAGTTGGAAATAGGTATCATTGTTCTACTTTTTAAAAAACTCAACACGTCGATATGCGTGCAAAAATGCAAACAAGATAAAAAAAAAACTCATCTGCTACGGCTCGAGGTCAGCTGGCACTGGCAGCTGTTCATATCTCATTGCACCGGTGTTGTTGTTGATGACGAGACGAAAAAAAAAAACAAAAAGAAAAGAAATTACAAGTACTGTTAGTTTCATATGTGCACAGACTCCATCAGCTTTTGTAATGATTTGTGGACATTCTAGTCATCAACAATCAATGAATGCACTCATCCACTAATTTATTTTAAAAGATTACAAAGTGATTACAGAGCTAAATTAAGTGAATTAAAATTAAGTGATTGAAACAAAATTTACAAAATCCTTAGTTACCTACAGCGTTAATAGCGTAACCATACATGTCTCCACAAGAAAGGGGACTCTCTAAACTGCGCCAACTATAGAGGCATCAGTCTCCTTAACACTGCGTATAAGATCATGTCTGCTGTACTGTGTGAACGCCTGAAACCTTTCGTCAACGATCTGATAGGTCCCTATCAGTGCGGTTTTAGGCCCGGTAAGTCCACGACCGATCAAATATTCACACTACGGAAGATCCTGGAAAAACCCAAGAAGTCCAGATCGATACTCACCATCTTTTTATCGATTTTAAGGCCGCATATGACAGCATTTATAGAGACGAGCTATACAGAGCCATGTCTAGTTTTGGCATCCCTGCCAAACTTGATTGTGCAGAACGACGATGGAGAACGCTCGCTGCTCCGTAAAGGTCGGAAACAATCTCACCGAGACCTTTGATGTCAAAAAAGGATTTAGACAAGGCGACGCGCTGTCATGTGACTTCTTCAACATCATTCTTGAGAAAATTGTGCAAAACTCACAAGCCAACACCAGAGGCACAATTTTCCACAAGTTTGTGCAACTATACTTGCATACGCTGACGACATTGACATTGTTGGCAGAACACAGCGAGCTGTTACTGGAGCGTTTGCTAGTATTAGTACAGAAGCGGCAAAAATGGGTTTAGTGGTGAATGAGGGTAAAACAAAATATATGCTGTCAACAAGAAGGGACACACAACATCGACGAATCGGACAGAAAGTCACGATAGACAGCTATAACTTTGAGGTAGTTAGGGACTTTGTCTACCTCGGATCCGCTAATAACTCTGAAAATGACATCACCTCAGAAATCAAGCGAAGAATCACACTTGCCAACCGCTGTTTCTTTGGCCTAAGATGGCAATTGATTAGTAAGGCCTTGTCAAGAAGCACTAAGGAGATTCTATATAAGACTCTCATCATCCCTGTCCTGCTCTATGGCGCAGAAGCATGGACCCTAGCAAAAACGGATGAGGATCTTCTTGGTCGCTTCGAACGCAAAGTTCTTCGAGTGATTTTTGGTCCCGTTTGCGGTGACGGGATTTGGAGGAGAAGATTTAACAGCGAACTCTACGAGCTGTACAGCGACAGCGACCTGGTCAGAAAAGTACGCATTAGTCGTCTCAGATGGTTAGGACATGTAGAGCGAATGGACACCAACGCTCCGGCCCGGAGAGTGTTCGATTCCAACCCCGGACTGTAGCACCACCTTAAGTAAGTAATACATGTCTGAAGTTCAAGCAAAAGTAACAGAGTAAGTACTAAAAAACGTTTTATGCCCAAAACACATGTGCAGAAAATTGTTCGACATGCATGCATCAGCTTCTATCATTCGCCGACTAAGCAACTGATTTGTTTTTGTTTGTAATTAAATTCGTTGAAAATGAAAATTGAGAAATTCAATAAAATTCGCAAAATTGTATTGCATTTATCGGTTTAACAGTCCTACAGGAAGTTTTTATACCTTTGCCGATTAGCTGAAATAATATTTTCGTTGAAAATTCTATTAGTTTTTCTTCCATTTTTGTGTCAGCCGCAAAATATTTGAAATAAACGCCAAACGCAATGATGATGATTGATTACCATTAGCACAGACGAGGAGCTTAAACAGAATTTCAACCAAGGCTATCAAAACTTCTGGCTACAACGCAACATTGAAACACAGTATCCTGCATTGTTGAAAATTGCTGAAAAATACCTTATCGCTTTTCCATCATCATACTTAGTCGAAAAAGGTTTTAGTGTGGTTACAAATATTTTGACAAAGCAAAGAAACTGTTTGAAAATCAACGAACGCGGGGATTTAAGGTTGCAACTCACCAATATTGAACCGGATCTAACTAGATTGGTAGAAAGTCACCAGGTTCGTCCATCACATTGATTATTTTATCTATTCTTTTTTACTTTACTATTTTAATGTTTTTTCAATAAACAATTCCTGCCTACTTAAGTATTTTTACTTAATTTATTTTAATAATTATTAATTAGGAACACTTGATATGAGTACTTACTGAATTTTGTGTCTATTTATTTTGATAAATTTTGATGAGAAAATTATGTCAAGTTTACTCACTTAACCAAGCGAAAAGTTTTTAAATTGGTAAATATTTTGTTTCAATAGGAACAAAACAAGAGATCGAGTTTTTAAAGTAATTTCGCTATAGGGGTCTAAGATTTCAGTTCATTTTGGAAAAGGGGTCTCTTGCCCAAAATAGTTTGGGAAGCACTGGTCTAATGGAAAGGAATTACTTGTGAGATTGACTGAAATAGGTTCGTAATTGGACGAGGCGGCAGTTGAGAAATGCATTGAAGCTAGATAGGCCACATAGACAGCTTCATCGGCTTGTAAGTGAGGCATTAATAGAGGCGCAACGGTCTGTAGGGACCCTAGGCCTAGCTTCTCACAACCATTCTTTCTTTTTTTGACCTCTCTACCCCTTTTCTAAGCTGTAACATATTTTACCGGATATTCCTAACCGCTTTCGACAGCGATGTGAAAGTTTTATAGAGATAAAAAAATATTTACCTAAACGGGGATTTCAAAAGATTCTAGTTTTACTACAATATCCCATATTAGAATAGACTTGGGAGGGGGGAGGGGTTTTGCCGACCCAAAAGGGGGTTTGCACATTCGTACGGAGGTAAATATTTTGTTGATCGGACTTATTCGAAACTAAGTAATGGGATTGGACTCCATCTGCATTCTTAACAAGAGAGTACCAATTTAAGCACTTGACAAAATATATTCCCCGGGGGTTCAGGACCTTCCTGGCCATTCTAATGGGGCCTTCTTAAAGATTTAAGAAACGCACAGCACAAACTGATTTAATACTTCCCACGTATGCGATGTTTTTACCTATTTTGCAAATTCATTTCGTTCTCTTTGAAAGTGACCCCCTTTTTAGGGGGGTATGTGGGGCATGTGGCGACAAACATCTTCCATGCTTCTCGGTTTCTGATAAAAAACAATAGAAAATACAGAGCTGGGTTCACTATAAAAGGCAGCAACACGCAAAATACTGCAGGTGCATGGCAGTTTTATTCGCAGGCAATGTTAATGTCTTGTCATCAGTGGGGGATCAACCAAGCTTCACTTTCTTTGGATACTATCCAGACATTCAATCGATTTTTATAGGTTTCACGAGACACTTTTTGAATGGACTTGTTGTGCGATCAGCGATGGAGATTGACTTAGAAAATATACGACCTGCAACCTTAAAACTTTTCGAGTTTTATACGAACTTTCTTGGTTCCGACTGTTTTTCCCTTGAGGTGGTAGGCCCGCGACATTTTTAGAAAAGATCAATCCCAACGTCTCTAGTTCAACCTACCACTAGCTTATAATTATCATTACTCTCATACAGGGGATGTGAGATGGAACAACTAGCACAACTTTCATTTGGAGACCTTAAAGGTTTATTCTGGAGCCCGTGTTAAGAAGAAAGATGGAACGTACTAAGCATGAAGTCACTAGGGGACTTGGGAACTAATTGGCTCTCCTATAATGTGTGTAGGAGATCCGATATCTAAAAGCCTGCTAACTCAGGAGTACTTTTTGGATCGTAGGGTAAGTGGTCTTCGTTGTTGCAGAGCGGGACAGTAGCAAAGCGACTCCATGTGCAGTTTCTGCATAAAGACCTTTACATTTTCTTTCGGTCCATAATTATTGTACTTAAGACGAGCAATTTTGGGGTCTCCTATCGCCCCTTAAGAAAGCTGAAATAAACCTAATCAAACTTAGGTCTTACCAAGCTTTATTGACTGCATACTATAATGGGATATTCACAAATTCACCACGTAGCTATTTTTGAAAATAAAAACCCCAAGGTCCTTGCTGTACAACTGCTTAAAAGACTAAATAAAACCTCCAGAAGACTGCAAAATATGACTCTGGAGCATAAAAAATACGTAATTTTTGACAATGACGAAAGTTTGCGTTGCAATCATGTGGGCTCGTCAACAGGGTGCAATTATAGACTCACATATAACAGAACAAACTTATCTAACCAGCCACCATGCTCCAAGTTAATTATTATTCACGCCCCTTCAGAACCGAGGGGCACAGCCATGGTAAAACTATACTCAGCCATAAAAAACGAAACCTAGTTAAGCTACCTACACGACAATGACAACATGAAAAGGGCGTCATATTCGTAGGCGAATAACTAAGTCCCCCTCGTATCCTTCCATGCATCATGCGAGCAGTTCAACTTAACGACGACTTGCTCAAATTGAAACAGTCATAAAATATTCATGAGAATTTTAAAAACCAACTTTAGACCCTGAGTTGGGCGATAAAACTCGCACGCAACGTACTCCCTGTAGGCCCAGCTGTGTGTGTCACCACATGATGTAGCCAAGTCCGGCGAAAAAAAAATGGAGCTCCGGCAAATCGCTATAAGCGCTAAAATTCAAACTTACAAAATTTGTGAAATTGACGAAAGCCAATTCAAAGACGAATTCACGTATGTCTACTCCAAAGAAATGTGTAATCCACCAGGATGGGGAAACAATGAAAGGAGAAGGACTTTCGGGATTATCTCTTCTTCCATCGCGCGCCGGTGGTGTCATTCGTTAATACTTTAATCGGTTCCCTCGCTCATTCGCCCGCCCGACACCAACTAAACTCGGAGCTGTTATCCCTTGAATTTCTTTTGTTTTTCCAAGAGGATGGTGTAATACTGTATATTATCCTTGAAGCGATAAATTGCATTGCAAATAGCAGAAGCGAGCGCAGAAGACAAAACACTCTACGGTTCGGAGCTCGCAATGTGATGGAGTGTCGAAGGATCCCATTTTTATGTTGCATCCACAACTTGGTCGTCCTTTTATTTTATCATTCTGTTGGTAAAATATATAATAAAGCTAACATCATGCTTCAAGTGGTATTGCTGCAAGGCACACACCCAGCAAGGATGTGTCAATGCGCAGATACCATATCCTTCTGGATGACAAAAGTATATACATTGCCAAGTGCATTCAAAATGGAGTAAGAGACACTTTCGGCGAACCGCCTAACAATGCAATGGAGAGAACAACTGTTCCAATGGTTTGAGGTTTTTTTTTGTTTCTGAGGATGGCACGTCACGGTAGATGCTTGGTCTTCTCTATGATGTTGAGTGTGATCTGTGACGGTGTATATGATGGAGCAGAGCTGGCATTGTTTTCGAAAGGAAAATAATAGACGAAGTGCCGTGCGAAATGGATAGAAAGAAAGGACATTTTTCCTTTTGTGTTGTTGAGTATTTGGGGACATGAAGTGGGATGGTGAGTGCCGTATTGTCGTTTGTCGACTGCACTTGTTCATTTTGAAACGTTCAAGTCGTGTTGCATTTGACAATTAGGAGATGACAGGATTTGGTGCAGATTTTTGAGGATTTTCTTGTTCAAGAGAGAGGGAGCATGTTGGTGGGTTCAAAAACGCATTTGAGTCAAAAATTAAACAAAAAGGATTGTTAGTGGCGATCATGGAATGCATGATAGGTACATGCAGTTCAATGATCTTGTCATATGAGAAGCTCAAAAATTGCCGCAGTGTGGTGTTCTTTCCTCGGAGAAAGAGTGCACGTGTTTGTTACGCGGTACTTCTCTCTATAAGAACTTGCCCTGTGTTTCTTCAGAGAGACAATTTTGAGATGTGGAGTTAATCGAATATCATTGCTGGGGCGCAGCGGTCCATACACAACGATCCCAGACGGCTAAGAATAGTGCCGCCATGCGAAATGTGCAACAGAATGGAAATTTAAAAAGAATGATGAGGGACTGAGCTTATGTTGATGTCCTTAGGGCGATTGGGGAGACTCCGGATGCACTTATATAGGGGGCGGTACGGTCTGGGTTGACTCTGAGCCTCAATCCCACTTTTGACCAACTTCCACCAGCGGCGCACTACAATTTGGTTCAAGGCGTCTTCCACTTGAATGCCCCCCCCCCCCCCCCCCCCCCCCCCCCCAATGGGGAAGTCTTCCTCTACTCTGCGTTTGAAGTCGGAAAACTGCACGGGACAGAGCGTTGATGTCAATTTTAAGGGACTTGTTTCATCAGCCATCCTGCGTCAACCCATTCCTCGGAGGTAAATAAAGAGTCAAAAACTCCACGGGACGGAACATTGGTGTCCATTTTAAATGACATGGAGTCAACTGTCCCTCGGACGTTTGGAATCAAAAACGCCACGGCACGGAACTTTGGTATCAATTTTAAACGACTTGAAGTCAACCGTCCCTCGGACATTTGGAGTCAAAAACTCCACGGGACGGAAAGTTGGAGTCCATCTTAAACGACTTGTTTTATCAGTCGCCTAGCGTCAACCTTCCGCCGGACATTTACACGTAAGAAACTCCACGGGACGGAACGCTGTTGTCCGTTTTAAACTTGTTTTATCAGTCGTCTGGCGTCAAAATTTCAATCGACATACGGCGCACGCTTTAAGCGGTTTGAATGTCGAAAGGTTCTTAACATTTAATCGGCTCAGTATGGTTCGTCTCTGTTAGCTCATCAGATGCCACTACAAACAGTGAAAACATTGTGACAAATGAAACGACTTTCTAGATATCACTAAGTAAGCCTACGCCTCAAATTTGAAGGTTAGGTAAGGTTGCGCAAGTGTTTGAGATCATCACGGAAGGTTAGGCACCGCAGTGGATCGATCACCATCCCTAGGGAACCTTTACTTGGTCAAGATGCGACCAGAAATTCAACAGCTAATGTATAAAGTTTCTTTAGACTCCAAATAGAAGCCTCTGTTTCGACGAAGAGTGGGTTTACCGGTGGGCAAGTTCGGGCTTATAAGACGACGCTGAAAAGTTGAACTAGAGCTGCTGTCGACGTTTACCAGCAAAAGAGGATGGTAGTTAAGAAAGATCCAAAGAGTCGGGCCATCAGAACACAACAGAATGTTGTTCACATCAAGAGCAAGTCATGTTTTCGACGAGTCTCGAACAAGTCTCAAACATAAACACATACAGACAAATAAGGAGAATAATAAAACAACCAATGATGCAGAGGCAGATTGTTAAAAGGCTCTAACGACGCAAATTCTGCTGTATATTCTGAACTGTACATGGGAGTAGCTAAAATCATACCTACTCAATAAGACGGCAAAAACTGCCAGGACTTCCATCGATAAAGAAGTGATATCCCACATAATGTAGCTTACCTACCTCCAACTCATATGGAAAAATAAATTATTAACCTGACATTGGCATGCTCAAATTAATTGTACACAAATCTCTAATCGGCAAAGCATAAATAAAATACACGCCAGCATCACAGTCACAGAGAGAGCTATCTCTTTGAATCGCGAATATCCTTCAAAGTCGTGCAGAGATGACAGTTCTTTAAAACTACTCCCCCTAGTCTATCAGACCGCAACCTTAACCCACTTTCCGATTGAAACTGAATCCACAAAGAGACTCTCATTATCAACTAACTACACGACGAGCAGAAAAATCCATAAAAAGGATCCCATCCTCAAAGCACTATCGCTAATACTAATACCGCTTATAATTGAAATATCGATTTGCATTCTATTCTCGAATCCGTTTACTTTCGCCACCCCCAAACGACACGACCACAACAAAAGACACAAAAATAATGTTATTAACAGAAAACTAATAATAACCCCACAAAGGAATGTTAAATAACCGGAAAAAGGACACTCTCAGTTGGCTCCTTTCGTTTCTTTCAAACACTGCAATCACTGATGAATATAATGAGGAGAAGAAACCCCCCAACTCAGTACCATCCGTACCCAACCCCTCAAGGATGTACGAGCACATGCAGTCTATCTCGGAAAATCACTGCGGTGAATGATTCTCTGTGTGTGCCGATGTGCACCGCTGACAGAGGTAGTCAAATAGGCTGAGAGGTACACACCAAGAGCAGAGCCAAGAGGATTATCCTTATTATGTCACTGAACCCATTCACCCAGATTCACGGCAACTGAATTCCAATTTTCGTTCAGGATTTTCCTCGTCTTCGTTTTGGTTTTTTTTGTTCCTCCTTTCATTATTAGGGGTATGGGTGGGTGTCCACAAAAATCCATGCCACCATTTAAAGAGGGGTGGCGGCGAGGGGTGTTGGAAAATTTCCATCCACCGCATGACATGCAGATGGTCGACTGAGCATAGATCATCGTCTGATTGATGATTTTACTTAGTCGTTAATAATGAACGAGAAAATTGTCATTCGGGCAAACGAGAAATAAAGTATAATGTCCTTCGACTTTAATGTTTGCTCGTGCAGAGTGTGTTGCATTGAGTGGAATACGTCCCATCTCGTATGTCGTATGTCGAATGTCGGACGACACGATGAAAGAAAACATCATCAACATCAGATTGGCTGCAATGTGAAGGAGCGTATGAGTGCATACAAACCGTAACCGTGTGTTTGGATGAGTACTGATGTTGTTATCCATCGATTCGACCTAATTTTAAGGACTTTGACTGCAATGTGTGTGTCATCGGTTTGGTTTTCGATGCGATAGGCAGGCGGCTTCCTAATTGGGTTACCCATCGGCAGGACGATAGTTTTCGATTGATTTCATGTGCTTAATGGTTGCTGGTGCTTTTCGTTCCATTAGCCGGGACATTGAGGACGTTGAGGACGAATTTTTCGATCTAAGGACGTGTGGGTAGAATTTTAATTTCATTTAGAAAAATAGCCCAAACTCATTTCTGGGGTAAGGAAAACAAAAGGACATAGAAAAAAATCACAAATTCAAATTCTCCAGCGAGACGCCATGAACTGTTTTTGCAAAATTCTCCAAACAAATTTCAAATCTCTTAGAAAATGGCCACTTCACGGGTATTCACATTTTTAAGAGGAAACAATTTCCCACCGCAATTGTCCCTTTCAACAAAATGAACAGGAAGAGATCAAAATTCGCCCCACTTTTGCGAGAATAAAATGAACCTTTTAATTAAAATATCCCATCCTCTATTCCTTCAAGTAATTTAGTCTCAAACCCTTCACGGATTATGATCTACGGCTGTGAGTTGCTGTTACAATTGAAAAGAATTCAGTTTCTCTTACTCCTGTAGAGTTGTAGAGTCCCCTCCATCAGGAGGATGGCAAAAAAAAATGTATCAAAAGGTGCGGCCCCCACAAAGGGCCAGATATAATATTCACGAAAACAATTAATGCCACGACTTTTGTTGTATGAAATAAAAATGGGACAACGAACGGACTGGACCCCACCTACTAATGGGATCCTTGGGGTGTGCCCGAAATGGGTGTCAGCGGTGAAAATAAATGAAAAAAAAAAGAATTACTTTTGTATATTTTTCTTATTTTTAAGTTCATTCCCACCGAGTGCGGAATATCCTTTTCTCTGCTGCAACTTCTGTATTAAACTCGTAATGAGGTTGTAAAAAGTTTACTTGTTAAATAACTTTAACCAGTAGGCGTGGAGGGCGAGAATGGGTGACTGCGAGCTTGAAGATTTCACGCAGGAGGGATGAATTAGCTTTATGTTTGTGCGGATTTTTTTGTGCTCTTAAGTGGGGAGATAAGTGGGTGGAAGTGAATTCAGTGGACATCGGGTCACTCCATAAATAATAACGAAGTAGCAAAACTGACAGTTTACAAGTAGGCAAATGAAATGCGATGCGAGACGTTCGAAACCACTACACACCATAACAGCCAATAGCCGACAAAAGTTTCCATTTTCCCAATTTATATAACTCAGAAATCAGTTCGAGATCAGTCCAATCGCTCTCAAGCTTCCAAAAGGAGAAGATTACCACATTCGGCTCAAGACTGCCACTGAGTCTTGAAACTTGCAATCCGCATGACCCGTTTGCAAAATTACAGACTTCCAGCTGAGCACACAATTGAATGAAATAAAAGAGAAAGAAAGTAACGTGATAGAGACTAAGTAAGTTAACAAATTCTGATCCGTTCAAGCCGGGAACCTTTCAAGTGACTACCAATTTTATTTTTTCCTTGAATGCAGCCAAATTTTCTTCCGCTGAGTCCTTGATTCTTGAAAAGTTAAGAAGGAGTACTTGGTGTTAAAAATTAAAGCAAGAACTTTCAGCTTTCAATTTTTTAACAATCTCAAAATTCTTAGTGTAATAGCCCGAACTGTCAATAGAAATAATAACAAACAAAGCAAGCTTAGTATTTGTCTATCACTCTTTATTGGTGCACAGAACCATACACTTGTACCACTTACAAATGACTGCCCTGCGACTTCGAAATGAATGTGCAGTCACGGTTGCTAAATTGGGCGCTTTATCGTATTTTGGGCACGTTGGCACGTTGTTTCTCCCAAAAATTTCACGTAACTTTCTCATCGTCACAGTAATCGGTGATTGATTTTGATAGAATGTTTCAACGATTAAAACACGTTGGTTTATCGAATACTTTTCCATAATAAATTTGCCACGTGTCTACTTCACGACTGCCAAATATGAAATCTAAAGACTAATGTTTACCAAAATGGCGGCAAAACAAAGTAGTATACCTTCCCGGCAGACACCCTGTATAAATGTAATTTTATGTGAAATTTAACATTAAGTAGGTGTGAAATCGATCTAAAATCGGTTTAAGCTCCGCGTTTAAATGCATCTGTATCCAGCGGGTTCAATTCATTTTTTTTGAGTGAATATTATAAATATGCAATGTAAATTTAAACCATCGGGTTCTAAAAATTTCGGATTAGGGTGTTAAATTAACTTAAACCTAATTTAAGCTCGCAGTGAATAAAATGGTCGAGTTTTTTTAAATGCAATAACATAAATTTATGGCATTTAAAAAACGATGTACTATTTTTAGATTTCAGGACAATTTCTTTTCTGTTTTTAGAACAATTGACAAAAGTCGATTTGCAGTCTAAAGTGTGTCTTTCTCTTTCTGTTTCTAAATTTATTGTTGTTGTTGTTCTGCTCTTCTTTCGGCTGTCGTTTTTTTTTTTATGTTTAGGTAAACTAATACATTTTTAAAAAACAAATATATTTTTAAAACTTCATTTTTACCGAATTTTTTTCTAAATTTAAAATCTACTGCAGAGAAAAGTGAATCTACTGCACTTTTTTTTTAGATCTACAGTAAAAGCCCTTTAATTCGGAAAACTCGTTTATTCGGAAAAAAAATGTCTGAATAAATGAGAGTTTTAAATTTGTTTATGTAAAAATTAAATTATCAAAAATTAAATAACGCAATGATTGAACGTGAATAGGTAGCAAATAGACATTAAATATATAGAAGTCCGAACAAATCATCAAATGTTACATATAAAAATCGGGAAACACTTTACAATAATAAATTTTATGTTTTATTTGCAATCTTTCGTGTTAAAAAAATTATTTTCCGTTTCAAGTTCATGCATTTTTTCATCAATAGAAACGCGATTTATTGCATACAAAAATCTCTCATTATTTCGGCAAATTCTCGTTTATTCGGACTGACCTTCCCCCCAACCATTCCGAGTTAACGAGCTTTTACTGTACTGTGAAATTTTATAACTCTGGCCACAGCTCAGAGCTGGCCGCTCGCGGGTCGCCACGTTAGCTTAACAATCTTTCTATTTTTTGTTTCTAAAAAGCGAAAACGTTAAGGAAATCAATATTTTAAGTTCCTACCAACATAATTCACAACCAGCTATATTATGCACTTCACCAACCAAACGTATAAATTTGCACTCAAACTGACTCTATACTTTTAATTCGCAAAGGCTTCCTAGTTCCTACCTCTCAAGTTTTATGTAATTCCTAGAAAATCCCATTGACCTCATCTAAGAAGCACCCTCTCTTTAGTTAATTTCAAATGGCCTCGCCAACATTACAACCTAAGGACAAGAAATAAACTTAAAAAAAAAAATCCTGAAATGAGAAAAGAAACATTTATATACCTGCTGGGCAAAAAAAAGAAAAAAAAAAAAGAGTAGATTAATAGGGGAAGAAAGATACTCTCCTGACCCGCATATTATCATAACTGCGTACTGCAGGATCCCGGGATGAGGATGATTATGAGAAATTTAAAAAGTTGTTTAGTGTTTTTTCCCTTTTTACATTTTATGCAAATTTTTTAATGAGTTACCATTGAAGCGCGTTGAAATTGTAAGAAAAAGGATTCCGCGCTTCTCTTCCTGTATATGCGAAAGAAAATAACAAAAAATTAGTGCATTTGTTATTTTTTATTTGTTATCCTTAACATTTAGGAAGTATAAATAATTTCTAAAGACTGGTGGTGGATAAAGATATAAAGATGGAATGATGGTTATGGTTATTGCTTGAAAAACAGATCATAACAAGGGCAAGGGTATAGGGGTCTTGAGATGAAAATTAACGCTGCCAAAGTGGTTTTACTTCTTTTAGGCTCATAAATACCTTTGCCCGTTAAGATGCTGTTAACGATATCCTGTGAATATACATAATTTGAAAAGTTGAACTTTTTGGTTGAATGAATTTTTCCAACTTGGACCTTAAGACGTGGCATGGCCCTCCGTGTCCTCAGGTATACGTGCGTTCTCAGTTACATGCGTCATCTAGGAGAAACCGGAATAAAATATTTGGATCAAGTGTGAAGAAGGTGACTAATACTGATAGTTCGGAGCCGAGGACAAGAGGTCAAGTCTTATGGAAGGAGAAGCTTGAAAGTGATGATGAGATTAGACACACGAAAATCTTAGAGCGAATCTCAAGAAACGAGAGCCACCTTCACTTGTTCCTTTGTTGACGACATCTTGTGAAATGAGATGTCATAACACGATTTGCCCAACCAAAGCAATGCAAATATGGCTGACACGAGTTCTGACTTAAAAGTCTGACATAATTCAGACTCGTGGAGACGCGAAGTTAAACAAGTTTACTCGGTTATTTTTTTTTCCACTAACTCTGTAGGAGCTGCATTAACAGTATAAATTGGTAGTTTTTAACCGAAATTTGACTGATTTTAAATAAGTGATTAAGCTCTTCTTACCTGTCAAAAACTTGCTTTGGAAATGTACTACATAATTACTTCGACAATGAACCGATCGGAAGATTTATTTCGCATTGTTTGGCTATAAACTAAGAATGCCCCCCGAATTCGGCATTTGAAAATTGAGGTTTTAAACGGTGCGTTAAACTAGTTGAACATTTTTAATAGATCCACCAGTTTTAAGTCACCATAATGCTAAAGCTACCATAAGGGAACCATCAAGGACCTCTTAAATGGAAACAAAATAAAATTTGACGCATCAAATATTCGTTTACCTTGGCCTAGCTTCTCGCAACCACCCGTGTTTGTAGGTCGAATTTTTCTGACGAGCGAAAGCGAGTTACTATTAAATGCCTTGTCAAAACGACCGAAACGACCAAAACGAAGACCGAATTGAAAAGCCTCCCCATATGAGAGTTGTTCTGTAGAAAGTCGTGATTGCCGAAATGCCGTTCACTTCAAGTTAGACTTGAGTTGTGGGAAAGAAAACCTTAAACTTGCAAAAGATTTTGATTCAAGCCCCGTCGAATGAGTTTCGAAATACCACAGGGTAGGTCTGGGAACACTTTTGATATCGACTTTTAATACAAACTAGCTTGAGTGTAGTCTCTAGTTCTCTCTTGCACTTTAGAGAAATAGTACCTGTATAGGTTAAGAAACAAATGCACCAAACACTATCTTAGACCGCTCTGTATATATTTTCGCTAAGGACCAAGTATGTAATTTAATGGTCAATAAGCTGAAACCCCTTCAATCTGAACTTTTGAAGTTTGATATGTACCGGCTAGGTCTACTGGGTATTCTTATGGGTAAGGGACAACTTTTCCCCAATGGTGTTCAGAATCTATATATTAATACGGAGTTGCATAAAACGTGTTTCCCCCCTTTTTTCCTATTATAAGTCACATAAATATGCCAACACTATATATATTTGGGTAGGGGACAATACATAGAAGTGCACAATACAAAAATTATCCACAAATTATGAATTAAAGCAGGTAAATTTAAGCGAATTGCATGAAATTACAACAACAACAACATGGCACCCGCGTGAAGCTAATTGGCACTTTTTCTAGAATGAAAAACGTGAAATGCAGTTCGATAGACAATCGTTTGTAGCTGTTTGTAGTGAAATTCTTTTCGTTTGTAGTTCAACCCTTTGAAAGTTAGAACCATTTGAAAAAACAAAATCCCAATCTCTTAAAACCGTGTTATTTTCTGAAAGCGCAGCTAGCAAAGTGATAAAATTTCTAAAATCTATTTTCGAAAGTGTTCGACAATACTAATCTAATAAAATTCAAATCGTACCAATCGGCCTAACGGTTTATGATTTATATGAAATTTAAGCAAAATGTTGGCTTCTAACTTAAGGTCCCCATAACTCTAAAATTGTTGAACAACAAACGATGAAACCTTGCATATCTATTCTATGCACCCTTTTCTACCTGTAATATAAAATAGAAGACAGCCCGCATTACTTGACACTTTTTATTCGCAATTTAAGGAAAACCTAAAATGGTTTCGATTGCCTATTTATGAGCCCTCCGATATTTCCCCTTCACTTCCCCTTCAAAAATTAACTTATAGAATAAATTGGTCGAATTTCGACCACGGGGCGATCCCTAGTAATCTATATTGCCCTGATTTTGGCACGGAGTAGGTAGGTACTAGGTAGTTCCCGCCAACCTACATACCTAACCTAATTTGGAGAGGTTTCCATGAATCTATATTTATACCACCAATCAACTTAGGTGGCGCGCTCAAGTGGAAGGGGACCTCAACCAACTTGGAGTGCGCAACTGGAGGCAGTTAGCCAAAGATCGCGCTAACTGGAGAGGCGTATTGGTTGAGGCCCAGGTCCACCCCGGACTGTAGCGCCAGCTAAAGTAAGTAAGTAATCAACTTAAAGTTAAACGTCGTCCCTGGTGTTTTGTTTTATTTTTGGCGCCTTATAGACTTTGTCCAAAATCGCCGCATCCGTGAAAGAGCGCTTTGCGGACTTGAGCCGATTTTTCGCACGAAACAAGAAATAATTATGTTTCGTATCCATTTTTCATACCCGGATATGGTTATTCAGATCGTGATGATCTCCAATCTCGTTCCATGTATCCCAGAAGTTTTGAGATCGGCTCTTCTCCTAAGGAACCTTAGCCCTGATAAACTTACCATCGGTTACTTCTGACCAAGGCTTTCCCAACCTCGGGATATCCAAATTAGCAATTGGATCTTCTTTTTCGTCCCACAGTATATACCTAGTTTGTTAAGATCGCTTAAGTTTGAGACTCAGGGCCTTACCAATACACGTTTTTAGTTTTTAGTTTGGCATACAAATTTCGCAATTTTAAGCTAGGAAACTTAAAGCCGAGACTAAAATTTGTTATTAGTACGGAGCTCTGTCTGTACACGAAAAACAATTTTTTCTCGTCCACATCTCGCTCACGTCTGACACCCTCCTGATACCTAAAAAAAATATTGATGCCTCTTCTGCTAACCAAAACTGAATAACTTTAACAAACGTATGGTCGCAAAAAGCTAGTCCTACAACAGCTCTAGATGATCCTGTTGCGCCTTGTGCTCTCTATTTATACATTTTGCAAATATCTACCTATCTGTGGCAAAAGGGAAAAACAACATAAGTCGACTTATGTCGAAATTGAGTTTTTTACACCATCGTATGCGAAATATTCCATTCTTTTTGATATATTTTTTTTTGTATTTTTATCTGTTACGGTTTTTGAATTATAGAAGAAAGAAAAACACATAAGTCATACAATGCACGAGGAAATGTAAATATTCAAACCGAACTCCTGAAAAATTAAAAAAAGTGACTTATGCTGTTTTTCCTTGTGGCCACAGCTATATTTAATGTTATTTTCCTAATCGAATCATTCCCTCTGATTTTGAAAAGAGCCGCCTTCACACCTGACGCCTGGCCAGACCCCCACTCCACGACTACTCCTCTGTCATTTCGAACATCACAAATTCACAATAATTACAATCACAATTCACAACTCACAAAGTGATTTTTTTTCCTACCTATCCCTATTGTGCGATGAAGTGGCCGCTTTCGTATTCCAAAGTCGGCGTTAATGAGACGATTTGAATGACTAAGACCTTAGAAGTCCTTCACGTTTTTTGTTCATCCCACGCAACAAGCTAACCCCCATCAGACTGACACTTCAAAATGTGCATCGAAATGAAATTCCCCCGAAAAAAAAAACTCTTCAAATCTTCAAAATCGTAATGCTCACCCATTAAACCATTAAAAGGATCCCATTCTCCTTTGCATTAGTAAGAGCTGAAAACTACTTAGGTATACAATTTCTATTTAAATCAATTCAACCTGTCCGATTCCGATTCTCATACGCAAAAGGTCAAACGAAAAACCATTCCTTTGAAGGAAAACGCCCATCATCCCTATCCAATTTTCGAAACAAAACGCAATCCTTCGAAACCCACATGCACAAAATTCTGTTTATACCACACAACTCTAGTCAGACGAAGAAGAATTGCATTCCTCTCAAGTGTTCAGTGGATTGATGTGAATATGCGGAGGCAGCAAGACCTTTTCGAAAAATTGTGTACCATTCCCATTACCATGTACCATCTACCATCCCTTCGACCATCGCTCTTGGTGATGGGGTGTTCTCTAAGTGCAAAAAAAAAAAACTACCACCAATTGTCCAAGATAGAAACGAAAACGAGTCCAAAACTGAGTGCGAGTGCGAGTGCCGTCAGAAAAAAAAAAGGTGGAAACTCCCTGTGGTGCTCCTGCTCATCATTGCTTTTCCCATGAGAATTTTACAACTTACAGGAGACAGGAACAGGACTCAGTAGAGTTGAAGCGAAAACCAGCGAAAACCCTCCTAGATTTAGCGATTCCTCTGATATACGAAACGAACGAAAATGCATCAAAAGCGTAGAGCACAACAACAAAGCGACATCGCTGGTCGCTGGTCGCTGGTGTTTGGTGTTGTTTTCATTTTCATTTATTTATTTTGACACATTTCGTTTAGTCCGTTCTTTCTTATGCACCTTGTTCTTGTTCTCTGTTGTCCGTTCTCTATTTCTTTTTCTGGTGTCTTTTTTTCTGTAAATAAACGAATGGGAGAATGAAAACAGAGAGCGAAATTCATCTCTTATACTGAGAGAGGGAGAACGGAGAAGACAGAAGAAGAAGATGCATTTTCCCGTCTTTTAAGTGATGTGCGCGCCACGTTGCGGTGGGTATTGGTGGCAATTGAACAACACCCAATTTTTTAAGAGAATCAAGACGACTCTTCGAGAGTGGAGTTTTGTTTTGTTTTGGTTAAAGAAGGAATCAAATTACGAAAGGGGAATGCGAAAACGAATCCGATCCAAATAAATGAAAAGCAAATTGAGATAGCCAAGCACATCACCTCATCTTTAGCAATTAGCATCCCTATATCTAGTCTCTACTACTCTACTCTATTCTGCTGCTGATTTTTCTGCTAAGATGTTTGTTACCTATGCTCTGCGGGTAAAACATCTGGAGGAAGGAATGAGAAGCGATTACTGTCAACATTGACATTGAAATGTGGCAAACGTTAGAAGGTAGGTACCTTCCTAATTATTTTTGTTCAATTCTATTAACCAGAGACAATACTGTCTCTGCTATTAACAACCCATTTGTAGTTGAGGGACATGTAAGGTATTGCAAGTCGTTAAAATAAGTTAGAAATGCAATAACAACCTTTAAAGAAGCTCTAAGCTCACAGGCTTCATTGAAAGATCTATAGGTAGGTACCTACTTACTTATTGGTCCCGACAAAGGTTCTTTACGACCGCTTAATTTTGTTCCGCGCTGGAATAATAAGTGGCCTAGCTCGTACCAAGGACCATTGAAAGCAGGGTTAGATCTCTATACAAATATTAGCTACCTAGGTAAGTAGTTTCCTGAAAAGTGGTACGTTTACATTTTAAGGAACTGATTACATGCAATTTTTGACGAATGAATTTAACTAGGATGGTCATAGTTTGGAGGACTAAAAACAGGAGAACATAGCTGAAAAATGCACTCCTCGGTCTACGCGTTACCAAGTTCATTGGTTGAGCTGCATCTAACCTATCTAAGGTCCGCGTTGTACGCAAGACAGTTGCTCGTCAAAAGGGAAAAGGGTAATTTTCGCAGATTATTTGAAACAAGACTACAAGCTTTTGGAGCTGCTGAAGAAACGCACCTAAAAAGGTCGATCTATCCACAGGAAGTACGGTCCTAATGCATAATTCGCTTGACAGTATTAAAAAATAAATATTCATAAAAAAAAAATTGTTTTCTTTCAAAACCATCTGTGTAAGGCCTTGAAGGCAGAGCTCCAAATGACAACGACATCGACTCAAGAAGCGACCTTAAGAAGATCTTAAACGATCTAAAAATCTAAAAGTTACCTATATGAAGTTCCTTCGACCTGTGAATAGGTTCTGCCTATACGGGACTGAGACACTGCAGCCTTCCATTGTCATGACGAATTTAGTTTCCTAGACCTAGCTTTTAGTTGCCCAGACCAAAAGGTCTCATGCAGAAGCGCCTTTGTAATAAATGTGCGGTCTTTCCTGACGCCTTTAACCTAAGGTTGCCAGACGACCGGGACTCGCCGGGATTGTCCAGATATTCTAAGCGGTGTCCAGAGTCCCGGTGAAAAATGAATTGTCCAGTCAAAAGTCCCGGCGAAACTTATTTTTCAAATTCCATGATTTATTGAAAAAAGTGTATGTATTTCCAATTTCATAAAATTACAAAATAAAAAAATGCAATCACTGTGAAATAGTTTCAATTTAAAAATGTAAGAATTTGACTGAACTCATCCACTCAACGAAATTGCAATCACTTTCAAACATTGGCACATTTGTTCGAACAGCTTGACTCAATGCGATTCGATCGAAGTCCATTTCTCGCTCCAATTCTCGATTAAATGCGTCTTGCATTGAATGATTTGGCTGTGGTATCCCCAATTTGCACAACAAATTGCCACTCATGAGCAGACACATATCCTCGATCAATATCAAAGCTTTGTTGCGCATTTCATCTGACATCTCCAGTTCATTATCCGATGTCACAGTTCGAATTCGATGCAAAATATCATCGGCGATATCATCTTTGTATAATCATTTCCAAAAGTTACTTAATGTAACATAGTAAAAATAATTTATTAGAACAAACTTTTTAGGTAGGTATATTAAAAAAAAAAAAACTTGTGGACAACAACAATTGGTTGGAAAATAATGAAAATAATTGACAGCAACAATTGCTTTTAAAATTTAAAATATATTTTTTTTTATTTTGAAGTGTCACTACTCGTTTTCTATCCAGTTTCTTTTTTTTTTTAAGTGTATTTCCCCATACAAACTTTCATAACCTCTTTCATCCCCTCCAAGTTTTGTTTTCGCGACAAAAAGTAAATAAAAACCTGATATACAGCAATACGAACAAAACAAAAAAATAATTATGAAAATCGTCCCAGGGGTTATCGAGTTACATGATCATCGAGTTACACCCCGAAAGAATTATATATATAGAAGAAGAAGATATGTTGTTGTCAAAGGCCGAAGCTCAGGCGCTAGGTTTGATTAAAAATACTTCGGTCAAAGGTCGAAATTGGGTTTTATTTCGGCCTTAGGCTGATGTATTTTTAGACCCTAGGAGCGACTGAACTTCGTTGTTTGACTATAACATTATATGAATTTGAAGAGAAATGTGATTGAAATCTTTATTTGTTTTTGTTTTTGTAATTCTTTTTTGTTTTTTTATTGAAATAAATACGCTTATTTGCACATTAATAAAACAAATTATTTCCCTTTTTTCATTAATAAAGAAAAATAAAATAGTCGAAATTTGAAATGTCCAGACGAGTCCCGGAATTTCAACATAATGTCCAGATATGTACTGATTTCGAACTGGCAACCCTACTTTAACCTCGAACCAGATACTTAAAGATGAGCTTTTAATATTTCCTGTCTCTTTTTACGTCCTACTTCCTACGAATGAGGCTTATTGCGGTTGTGCTGTCTGCTTTGAAAGTCAAAAAATTCTTCCTCTGGTTTATTGGTCAATTAAGCCCACAGCCCTGTATTAGTTTGTAGTTGATCCCTTGATTGACCAACAAACCTGACCAAGACTTTTTTTAATTTCAAAGAAGCCCAGTTTCAGTTTGTTGTCCGTAAGCTGCCTTGCCATAAAGGCTAGAAGAATAAGGGCTGTGGAGGGGCTAGAGTACATTCTTCGAGAAAGAAATTTTTTTTTTTTTTTTCTTGCCAAACCGAAGTATTTGTGGTTTCTTAGGGTTCTTCTCCGGAACTCCAATAGGCTGTCATTAGTGCAGTTGACGTTAATTCCGAGGTAGATAAATTCGTGAAAATTGAGAATTTGTCCTAGGCAGTATGGACAATAGTTTGTTTGTCAATGGCATTGAGTCTTGTCCTCGCTCACTTTAGGACAAACTCATATTGATAGAAGGCCGATTGCCACATCTGTAAAGCAACTTTACGTTCATAGGATAAAGTCGTTTTCACATACGAAATAAAAACAAATTCCATCATTTGCCTATTGCTCTTTTACTCACGGATGCGACGCGATTCGATCGTAGTTACCCAATCGAGGTCGTAGCCTCTTTTATTACGGACCACTTGGATGTTCATCGATGATGTAAATATCCTCCCCCAGCTGATTGTGCCGTATAGACTCAAAAACTAATCAACCGCTTTAGCGGAAAATTTTACCTGTTTTTTTCTACAAGTTCAGGCAGTGTTATAGGAGTTGTTGGAAAGAAATCCGATAGGTGGCGCTGATTTTGCTTCGTATTTTATTGGAGCTCCCTGTATGACTGCACTAATCTTGAGAGCCACCGAACGGATTTGGATGCGGTTTTCACTGTTGTTATCTGCATTTCTTGCGAATCTACATAAATGTACCATACAAAATTTCTTTATCACTTAAAGGAGCTAAGCATTCGTGGTCTAAGTGGGGATAAAAGTGCACTAAAACTTGATGCAAAATGAAAAAAGGTAGCAATGCAATAACAGATAGACGCATTGCATTTAATTTTGTAAGATGAGGGAGTCTTGATCAGTGGGCTGGGCCACCTTTTTCAATGTCCAAGTAGATTTGAAATAGAAAATTGACAGGGTAGCAGGTCACTGACAACTTTTAAGTAAGTACCTACTCCAAGAATCTGTTACGGCTCTTCCTCTTTGACTCTGTAATTCCAATCGGTCCCCTAAAGACTAAAGACTGAAGCTAGGGTTATATGAGAGTCTTTATACCCTGGATGACCTAACTAAGTCGCAAATGCCTATAGCTTCAGAGGTCGAGTGTCTTTTTAAAACAAAGCCAGAAGTAACTTACCCTGGGCGTCAATGCCCAGCTTCATCCCGAACTTTAGCGGAACTTAAGTAACGACCTCAAGGCTATCGAGTTACTTTACCCATGTGAATCACTTATACCTACTCGAAAACAAGGTATCTGGGCAATAGTTTTTCTTTGCAAAGGAACACCGTTCAAATGTCAAGAAAGGGGCAAAATGTGGGAAGAAATGAAAGCAGTGGTACAGAAACTGTGCGGACTTAGCAACCACATAACAGCGTTCCTCTTGGTCCAGATTTGGCACACCTTTGCCGTTCAATCTTTCCCATGTCGCAATCAATATTACCCCCAAATTAAATTGCGTCAACAGGAGTGTAAACTACCTAAAGCTACCTTCAACTCAGTTGATAAAAAACAACAAAACGCTTCTCATATGGCAACATCTTGCCAATTTGTTTCTCAATTTGGTAAACATGCAAGTTGCACAGATTCCCTGTCTCAATATGGAACCAATTTAAACATCACCTACATCCTACCTGTGCCAGTGCAGACACTGATTAACCCAATTCGAAAGTGGTTAAGTGCTTCCACAGATATACCTTCCCACGCCACTATGCCAGTTTCTGGCCTCCCCCAAAACGCTCTATCTCGTTTGGTTTGGAAGAACTTTAAGAACTCAAAGATTTATATGAATTTCAAGACCGCGTCGAAATAAAAATATGCATAAATAAATTGAACAAAAATGGGAAAACATATTTTAAACCAATTAAGATAAGCTATCGGTATTGTCATCTTGAAATAATAAAATGCCACGGCCACTTGCATTCGGGCAGTCTCTTTTTGACAATCAGAGCGAGGAAGATTGAGCGCCCCAAAGGTGGTGGCTGGAGGACTGAAAACAGAAGAGAATTGTTAACGCATGTGTATCTGCTGTAATGGTAGAGCTCACGCACCTGCCGTCATCAGATAAACCCCCAGTTTTTTATAGGTATGGAACGATCACTGAAATTAATTCGCATGAGGACGGTCTTCTGTCCTCCCTCCCACTAAAGGCAGAGAACAAACTCCAATATCCCTACAGTACCTGGTGACATAAATCAAGCACACTTCCAACTGCACATGGGTGTTTGTTTAACGATGGCCTTTGGGGGGTTTTGGGCCTGTTTTATAACCGACAAAGTTGTTCTACCTATTTCTGGTGCGCGCAACGGTTTTTTACGACAACCTAAGAATCGGGATAATTTATTGACGCGTGCGTTTGTCAAAATACTAATTTAATGCACTGTGGAGCACAAGGCACTAGACATAGGCACACACAATAAAACGGAACTGGGGGGTTCTGCTTGCTGCTTCTATCGGTGCGTGGGTCAGTCAGTCGCGCATTGAGTAAACGCACACTGAGGGCTGATACGACTTGTCTGACAAGTGGGCGCGAAACATTTTCCACGTGTGGAGTTTTATGGGTATTTAATGCCCACCAATAGTCGCTTATAGAGTTCTAGATACTCTGCGGAGTGGAAACGGTTCCGAGAATGAGTTAATTAATTTGGAAACTGGTGCGCGTTTTGGACTGCAAGTTGATTATTAGTATTTGAGTTGTTCGTCTTGACTGTGTCGCAATAATGGTTGATGTTTTATGACCATCGCCGAGGTGGGGGCTATAAATACTGTCGAGCGCGTTTTTTACGATGTTTTGATTGGCGATTACTTACCGGGTTACTCGCAGTGTGGTCAATGGTTTTTTTGGGGCTAATTTTGTGGACATAGGACTGTCGGTTTTATGCAAGGCGTGGGTTTTTTTTTATAGTTCACTTTTAAATTGACAGCAGTTTGTGTGTTTTTCTAGCATTTATGGGCTTGCACTTTGAAAACAGTTACAAGTCTGCCTTTATGACAGGGAGAATAAGAGCAGGCTTGTAGGAGTATACGACAGCCATAAGCTATACTTGGGTGTACCGGCGGGTCGCAAAAAAAAAACAAGATCGGATTAAATTTTTTTAATAAGAATTGATCGATTGAACTCCTTCCACCGTTTGTACTACAAACTGTTGCAAAACAATTTATTAATAAAACAATAGCGATCAATCTACGTTTAATTAGCCACACAAAAAAAAAAAAAAAAAAAGTGCAGTCGTCACTGCCCGAGAGAAAATCGAAAATGAAACTTGCCCGAGATCAGCAAAACGAGATCGCGAACTTTTGCAACCGCAGTCAGTGAAAAGGGCTGCTTTCGGTTTGCTCAGCCAAAGGGATGGGTTCAATGACGTCGAGCGCAGAGTCACCAGGATCAGCTATAAATTTCTTATGGTTGAATGAAAATGGGCGCCACGTAATTTTCGCGAAATCTCTGGAAATTCTGGAAATTTAAGAAAAGCATGATCTTCCCTAAGCCACTCCTCATTTATGAGAAGAAGGAATTAAAGAAGCGGATATAACTCCTTCTCGTAGGATTTGTAGTGAAATTAAATTAAACAGCAAGACTATCCATCTTTTTTGTTTATAAGAACTCCTTGCAGCGATTGAACAACGAAACACAGCTGAAGGTATTTTAAGAAGACTGCAACTTGACATCAAAGCTTTTGGCAAAAGGTAGACATATCGACGAAGTTTTATTTGCGAAAAAGACCAGAACTTAGAAATAATTACACTCCGTCGTCTATACTTCGAGTGTAGAAGAATCGCTTGGATGACCTTTAGCGTATCAAGAGCTTTGTACATCTTGTTGGGTATAAGACAACTTTGAGTGACGATCATTTTTAAAGAGAGTTAATGAAAAGGTCTTAAGTTTGGGAATCCGTATCCGTAAGTTTGACCTTCCCTCCTCATTTATGAGAAGAAGAAAGAAAAGAGGTCGCTGTATGTCTGATAGAGTTTGCAGTTAAATCGCCTTTCTCAAATTGACAAAGCAAGACCGCTCTATTTTTTTTTTAGAATTGATCGCCTAAGCTCCTTGCGGTTGTAGGTACTACAAGACTCAACAGAAGGCACTCTAAGAAGACTGATACTCGACATCAAAGCTTTTGGTAAAAGGTAGAAATTGACTAACGTTTCAGATTGAAGAATGTTTTTATTTATTTATTTATTTATTACTAAACATTTAAGCCACAGTTAATCAACTATTATTATTATTATTATTTTAAAATATGTAACATCTCTTTTAATATTTGTTTTCAATTTCATTTTGTTAGGTTGAAAACAATCACATGATTGAACTTATTAAAATCCTTCGTCAAGGCATTGATGGGGCCATTGCTTCCATCGAGACGTCCTTTGATATAAAAATATTGGATTCCTTTTAGCCCTCGGTCTATAGTATTGATGTTTAAAGAACTAAAAATATAGGTGGAGTTGATGTTGCCAGTTCGGACGCAAAACAAAAATAAAGCATTTGATTTTTTTCTTCGTTTTTCCAAGGTCTGCTTAGTCAGCAACTTTAATCGATTTATGTCGGAGGGAAAACGACTTTCGGGATTCCAATGTAGCTAAATCACGTTATGCAAAAAGAAGAAATCGCTTTTGAATGATTTTAATTTTTGAAATTCCAGATTCATAGCTCTGAAACCAAACAGGACTATACAATATTCCAAAATAGGTTGTAGTAGAGAGAAATATATAAGTTTGGTGATATAGGGGTCCTTAAATTCTTTTGAAAACCGTTTTATAAGTCCCAGTCGGCTTCTTGCCTTGCTGACAATGGAATCCAAATGGAAGTTAAAGTTGAGCTTTTTGTAAAGGTAAAGTAAAGGTAGGTAGGTAAATGAGTGCTCTTGTGGCGGTTGCCGAAGCTTCACTTAGACCATCAGTTGGGTCCATTGTGTCCAGACTTTCTTGTCAAAGATAACTCCAAGATCATTAAAGTGATCCACACTTCAAACAACTTCATCATTAATAAAATAAATCGGTGCAGTTGGATTTTGACGCCTTGTGAATGACACACATTTACATTTCTTCAGATTTAGCTGCATAAACTTTTCTTTACACCATTCCTGCTTGGGGTCAATATCATGCTGTAGAAAGATATAACCTTGTGGGCTGCTATAAGAATACATCAGCTGATGACTGCCATCAGTTATTTCTTAACTCCCTAGGCTAGTTTTTAGCTCCCTTAACTTCCTTCTCACCCTTTATCTTCAGGTTCCGTTAGTTGTGGTCTCAAAACGGTGCTCAATGCGCTATTTGTGTGTTTTCCCTCGTCAGAAGAGGATGAAATACAGCCGCTCAAAAAAACAACCAACAGTCATCCGCAATCAGAAAAATCTTTGAGTACCTATGTAACAAAAAGACATAAATCGTTGACAATTAATAGGAACAGAATTGGACCAAGGTGGCTACCTTGAGGGACACCAAAATAGACGACGATATTTTTTGACAAGGAACCATTTAGTTTTACATTTTGAGTACGATCAGATGTATACGAACCGATGAATTTTAGGATCTATTGGGGAAATCCATAATCCTTCGTCTCACAACCAGTGGGACCAATCCGTAGAGAAAGACCTCATTTTCGCCAGTCTCAAATCATCTACGCAAAATAGTTTCGTTAACATTCCGAGAAACGCAAAGTCGCCAATTGCTCAGTAGTTTGAGTATGGAACAACTAGAGGCCCCGGTTGAGCCCCCGAAAATGAAAAAAAAAAAAAGTGTAGTCCAGCAACTAAGCAAGCTTCTCAGGACAACTTTTCGAATGTGAGTCCTTCCCACTTGATTCAGAATATAACTCCGACATGCCAATGTTGTGGACGTTTTATTTTTGAAGCGACATACCTACCTTGTGGTGTTGTACTTCTAAGCGAGGGGCACCAGGTTCGATTCTCCACAAAAAAAAAAAAAACAATTACATCTTAAGATTATAAGAAAATAAGACAAGGGTCCTGTTTGGAATAGCTCATATACCTACCTCCAAGGTCGCTCTAAGTAAAAGTAAGTAACAACCTTTCAAGTTGAACTTTCTGAACCAAGTTAATGTAAGTCCGAGACCTCCTCTTGCTCTCCACATGACGGTGCATTGTTCCCTTATTCAAACAAGTCCTACTGACGAAGGATGTGGCATGGAACTTCCCACCAAATATGTTCGACTGCAGTCATTCTGACAACCGGAAACACATGTCCCCATATAACCCACAAAAAGCGCGAAATTTCGCAGACAAACCTCTCACGCGCCATAAGCCTACCTACTATCGGTAGGTACGCGTCAGCCGTTCCAGAATTGATCACATTAGTGGTGGGCCTCGCGTTTCTCACTGCAACTCACTGTTGTACGTCGTATCATATTTCACCGCAATAAATTTCCATGGCATATCATCGAACTCCCTACCACTGCTATCTGCTATATAGGATGGGATATCTTCCTTTCCTCCCCATCTACGCTTCCCTCTCCAACGCAGAACAAAATCTAATTTTACTTTCAAATGCTCGCCACTAAATCATTCGCGCGCGTCACACAATATACCGTGTGTCAGCGAGTGTATGTGTGGTGTGTTGCCTCGCGCGTTGCCAAAATGACGGATAGCAATTTTTCCGTCACACAGGTAACCAACCGGGGAATAACATTTTAGCCACCACAACATCAGGCGTCAAACTGCTAAGGATATAGAAAACAAAAATAATAATAAAGGTCCCTGCTGGAGTGACACCCCTCTATTCCATCATCTGTGCGCGGTTGTCACCATCTGTCCCAGAGATGGCGCGGGGCTTCGGCTAAAGAGTTGAATAAATAAAAACAAAAAATCGCCAAAAAGGAGTAACAACATTCCTTGCACTAAACCACTCTCTCCTGAAAACAGATGGAAGATGAAACGAAACCCCATTTGGGGGCACTCTCCAGTCTCAGCTGAGATAAGACTAAACGACACCGAAACCAAGTAACCCGTCAATGTCGCCTCGTCGCGTCGTTGGCGGTGGTCGCGCCGCTAAATCATGCAGTGCCACTCGCGCGCCCATTTCATCAGAATTGATGTCACTTTTATGCAAATCTTCACTTTTGTTGCTCACTGAGGCGTACCATGCTCAACCACGCGATGAATGTCACAAGAGAGCAAGTGAAGAAAAAACAAAAAAACAGCCATAAAACGAACGACAAGGAACTGAGGGAAATATACCTACGGGACCGATTCCTTTGGCGATGAAGATTTCAAGGATAAAAAATTATCCAATTTGAAGGGAAATTGAATAGAGGAGCCCAAGGAGACATGTTTGGTTGTTCCTTTTATGCGGTTGGAACACAAGTGCTGGGTCATAGACAACGAAAAAAGAAAACCCACAAAGTGGTGTCTAACGTCGCCATTATCGGGTCCTTTCTCACAGGATATGAGATGTGAAAGCGCTCTGACTTTGTTTTTCAAGAATATTCACCATCTTCCTGCTGAACCCCCATAATGGTGAGGGACAGTGAGGCTGAGGAGTGAGCCATTGCAAACATCACTTGATTTGATCGTAGGACGTAGGAGCGCTTGCTAAATGAAAGTGTTACATACGTCACAAAATGGTCACAGTTTTGATGAACATCTCTTGCTAGACGATGAGTTATCGATGGTAGAAGTTTTGCGCCGATAGGCAGCTTCTTTGTGCAGTTTTTCGCATTCAAAAGTCGTAGTACTTCGTGTGGACAACAAGCACACACCCCACACCACTTTCTTTCACTTAGCACACAAGTGGCTGACTCCACTTAACCGTGACTTGTATGACCCAACGAGAGTTGCCTTATCCAAACATATAGTGAGTCTGCTTTTCCACCGTTTCAACAGTGGTCAATGGCCGCTGGTCAAGCCGAAAGTCCGCCAACACTGCCCGTCTCTACAGATGCTGTTCGCGGGCTACTTGAAACCAAATCAGGCGCTAATTTGTAAAAGCAACGCGAGCGTTTTAATGGACAACTTCGCGGCAAAGTCACGTACACTATCGGAACGCTAAATACGTCTGGCTGGTGGTTCTGGGATTCTTGTCTGTCGATATGAAGATGAAGAGAAAAGAGATGTACCGAACAGAGAGAAAAAAAACTATAGAAAAAGAAAAATCCACGGGATTGGGAATTTTTTTAATTTCGAATTTACAAAAATAATAATTACAAGACGGAGCAGGAGCTGTATATAGTTTTTGGGAGGGAGGCCGGATAAAAGTTGTCAGAGAAAATATTATTATGGTGTCCTCTGGAAGACCAGATGACGGGCGCCATTATGCTGTTGGTCTCCATTTTAATTATCCTTAATTGCGACATGTAAAAGGGCTAGACTCGGACTGGAGGCTGTTTATACTGCGAGCAGGAGATTATTTTGTCTGCACATTTCCCCGAATGCGGGATTCCAGTAGGGCACGGGTGGAAGTTTAGTGGATGAAATTAACAATTCCATTGAAGGGTTTTTTTTTTTCATAAATAATATGTCGGAGCAATTTTACAGTTTGTGTGGTAGACAATGCAAGAACGGGAAAAGAGTCTTGTTTTGCTGTCTGGGGTAGTTGTGCCGAACATATTTAAATTCACTTGGTGTAGTGTCTGTCTGGTTGGTTTATTACTGTTCCTTTACAAAATGATTCAAGGAGGACATTCCGCAGTAAGTTTTAGATCTGCTTTACTAAAGGGCTGGGGTTCCTCAACTGCGGGAAAAGTCAGCAAAGATATGGCTGACGAACTGGGAAAGAAGAGGTCTGCAAAAAATCATGCGAAGGAATGCTCTTATTCAGACACCCTTTGCAGTGCATGTATTCTCACAGAACGTGAAACCTCTTGATGCAGTTCGAAGAGAATTCTCTGCCGAATATGTAATTTTGACGTCCGACATTGGAAAATCTACCTTTGCTTCCTAAGCATCCAATTCAAATCTTCCGAAACATCCGATTACCGATTTTGAGATCGTCTTCAGTGCCCTTGAGGCTCCCTTTTTCCAGTCATTTCTACACAGCATTTAATGTAGTTTTTCGACATTTGTGATTTTTTTTTTATTTAAATAATTGTCATGGCATTTTACGTGAATTTCGAGGAGCCTCTAGAACGCGTTTTTTTCTGTTTGGCAAGTTTGACGGCGAGTCTTAGCTTATTTTTCAAAGCACTCTCTTGTAGATTTTTTTCTACATTTTTCGACATTACCTACGGTTTTTTGGCTCATTTTTCGTTGCGGTTTTGGAAAAGGTTACTGTAGCATTTTTCAGCAGCCTCTAGAACGCGTTTTTTTTTTCAGTTTGACAAGTTTGACGGTAGTTTTACCTTATTTTCCAAAGACATTTCTTTTTTACATTTTTCGACATGATCTACGGATTTTTGACTCATTTTTCGTTGCGGTTTTGGAGGAGATCACTCTAGTATTTTTCAGGAGCCTCTACAACGCGTTTCTTTTCTTCTATTTGACAAGTTTGACGGTGAGTCTGAGCTTATTTTTCAAAGCATTCTCTTGTAGATTTTTTTCTACATTTTCCGACATGACCTATTTTTTTTTGACTCATTTTTCGTCGCTGTTTTGAAGGAGATTATTGTAGCATTTTTCAGGAGCCTCTAGAACGCGTTTTTTTTTTTCTATTTGACAAGTTTGATGGTGAGTCTGAGCTTATTTTTCAAATCATTCACTTGTAGATTTATTTTTTACATTTTCCGACATGACCTATATGTCTTTTTGGCTTATTTTTTGTTGCCGTTTTCGAGGAGATTATTGGAGCATTTTTCAGGACAAGTTTGACGGTGAGTTTCAGATTATTTTTCAAAGAATTGCCACTTTGGAGCGTGTTACTATATGCATTCAAGACTCCGAGGCTTTTTAAACTGCACGTTTGACAAGTTTTAATTTCGATTTATGGGTGATTGTTTTTTTTTTTCATAAGATTTTGGATGTTTTTAAAGCCTTTTGAGTACATTTTGATTTTATATTTGAACTATTTTCTGTCGTTTCTTTTTACACTTTGGGCTTTTTTGGACCGCTTTTGTGTTGAATTTTGGATCATATTTTGTGTCGTTGTCTTTAAAAGATTTTAGGTCCACTTGTATTGTCTTTCTTGGGTCGTTCGTTCGTAGTTAAATTTTTGAAGAGTTTTAAAGATTTTCTAACCTATTTTGCAGCCATTAAGAGTCGATTTTTGTTCGAAGTTTGTAGCACTTTTAGGTCACCAATTTTGTGAGATCTGAGAACAGCTCTTAGCTGGGTTTGGAAATCGGCCTTTGAAATTGTTCGAATGTTGGTATTTTCTTCTTTCTCCGATGTAGGTGGAAATCTTCTAGAAGACACTATGAAGACAGTCGGCGTGCCCAATAACACCACCTCCCACAAATTTTGTTTGTACTGCAAGTAAGATATGACTTATTAAGAAAATTTGTTTATTAGGAAGTTATGCATGTTTGGCGGGCAACATTCCGGTGAAAGTTCCTGCTCGTTTCGCAATTTTAACGTGGTTGATAAAAAATATCGGGCTAAGTCTGAAGGTTGGTATTTTTGGACGTTTTTTTTATTTTATTTTTTTTGCTTTTTGTAATGCATTTAGATAGATCTTTAAAGCATTTTTAAATCGCTATATTTTCGAAACTTAGGGCCTATTTTTGTTGGCTTTTTAAGTGAGTTTAGGTAAATCTTTAAAGCATTTTTAAATTTAATTTTCGTCATATTGGGACTGTTTTGTTGGCTTTTTGCGTCGTTCCATAGTCAGATTTTTTGTCCATATTTAGGACGTTATTTTTTTGCCATTTTAAATTCAGGCAACAAGCAGAAGCACTAGATAAAACATTAAGCCCGTGTTTGTTAATTTTTTAAGTCTATTATTATTTAGTTTTTCTGATCCTTTTTCGACGCCTTTTTTACTTATATTTAGTTAAATTTTGGTTCCGTTTTTTAATCACTTATAAGCTGAGTTTTTGAAACAGCATTGTTTGTTTTTTTGAGACGTTTAGATTTCCATTTTTTAAATTGTTTATCTGACGATATATTAACTAGATTTGGGGTCAGCTTAGGCTCCGATTTTAGCCAACGTTTTTGAAGCATTTTTAAATCGTTATCATTACGAGATTTTCGTCTGACTGTTTGGTGTTTTCCTTAGACTGTTTTTTTTTTTTTTTTGCATATTTCTGATCCTAGTGTTCATAATATTAAGTTTCGTTTTTGCGGGTATTTTTCCAATTATAGTTTGATTTTAATTCAATTTTAGGTTGTTACTTTTTTAAAAATATTTTTAGGCCCATTTTGGTAAACTTTTTGAGTCGTTTTTAATCAAATTTTTGAACATTGTTTTGGTCCCAAGTTTTATGAGGTCTTCATTTTAGTTGCTTTTTTTAAAAATTTTGTAATTTCGCCTTTCAATCATTTTTAGGGCATTATTTGTAATAGATTTCAGTCTTGGTTTCGATGGCTTTTTGGGCAGATTTTAGCTTGATTTAGAACCATGATTCGTTCCCATTTTGCGCAGTTTTTTTGGTTTATCTTTGAATCATATTTAGGTAGATACTTTCATGAGTTGTTAATACTGTTTTCGATAACTTTTTTGGTCGCTTTTAATTAAATTTTTGTAAAATGTTTTAGCCACAATTTGATGAAATTTTGGAACAACTTTTCTTATTTTTTCGTTCACCGATTCTAGCATGTTTTCGAAATCAATATTGTGTCGTGTCTGAAGTCTAATATCAGATTTTGGACCAGCTTTCGTCAGTTTTTCTGGTCGATTTCATATTATTGTTTGGACCTTTTTTCTGAGTTTTTGCATGCTTTTGGTTCTTTTTTTATGTGACTTTCAGCGCGCTCATTTGTGCGCGTTATTTTTCTGTCTATTCTTCAGTGGGTTTCTTGCCAATTTCATTGAGTATTTTAAGACTTTGAAACGTTTTTGACGAAGTTTTTCATGCTTGTTCGACGGATTTGTGACGGCGTTCCTTTTCGTGTGGTATGGAAAATTTTGACGTCATATTGACGTCTCATCAGATGGGCTTTTGAGTTTGGAAAACATTAACCCATTCTTGTAGCTAAAGAAACTAAAACACCCGAAACAACTTATATAACTCCAGTCCATAGCCGATCAGATCAACTACACACTCACCCAACCAAAACATCGTGTCAGACAAAGTGCTAGGATTCACATTTCATTTGTTTTTGTTGCCACCACACTTCAGTGTGTGTACTGCATATGAATGAGTGTATTTCATTGTCTGTTTATGGATGATAGTCATGTTCTGGGTTAAGCCCATAATGCAAGGATAAATATAAATTATGTCGTCGCACTGTAACGTCCCATTTGCTCAGCGCACAGACACTGCAAGGGAACACACCTATACAAAACTACGACTATACGAATGCATTTTGTCGTAGCAGAATAAATCTCTGGCATCAGTGGATTAGGCAGGAGCAGTACACACAAGTTTCTATATAATCTGTTGGATACACAATGACGGAAGAGACACACTCCCAAAAATTAAAAAGGGTTAATTTCTGGGTTGAGTATGGCTTGCGCTACACAATACAAATGCAAAGGATGACACAAATGCAAGTCGTCGAGCGATTAGGCGAAGCATCCCCGACGAGGGTGGACTTTAGTTGTAGTAAAACAAAGAAGCAAATTGTTTCATAATTTAAGGATCTACTTCTATTACCATCGAAAGCCAGGACGGGTGGAAAACAAGAATAACTACTTAAAGTCTATCATCGGGCAGGGCGTAACAACCAAGAACCAGTCACAGAACAATGAATGAATGAATCTTGTTGACTACCCAACAGAGAACAGCGCTAAGGAAGCGGAAAGTATAACGAGCGGCAGCAGTATTCTACGTATGGGTATGGGAAAAGGGGAACTCCCTTCGAATGGAAGGAGGATAAGAAGACGATTAGAGATATAGCAGATTTCCAGCTTTTACAGGATACTGATGACATCAGTTTGTATTGTTTCAGTCAATTGTACATTGTGCAGATACGCACACTATAAACACTGTACGAGTACGTATAGTGTATCGCAGAGGTTTGCGCACTGCCATTGCTGGCTGATGAGTCATTGTTTTTCAAGGCAGCCTCAAGGAATAAAGGAAATCCGTTCACATACGGAATTATTTAGTTGCACACAGGAATGGCTTGTATGCGTTCGGAGGGTGGGTGAGAGCGGAAATGTTGTAAAAGTGATTCTTTACATTTTAATGCAATGCCATGCATTATGCGAACGATGACAATGCTGGATGTAGAGGACTTATGTCAGCACAGGACTAAAGCACATTTGCTCCGTATCGTATGCATGTGGATGAGGACAACTTGTACACTGACTGGATGTGTATTTTAAGGGACTTATAACGGGCTTTTACTTGGATTTTGTTTGAAAGGGCGGTACTCTCTTATTCTGTTGGGGCTTTGTTGGGGAATTACAAAATTACGAGAGGCACTTGAAAGTAATTAACTGTAAATAAGTTAAAGATTTATATGTGTGAAAATGAAGTCAGCTCTGACTCCTCCAAAGACTGCGGGGACCTGGTGACTGTGCGCTGATGTAAGAGGGATTTACTGTGGATCAGAGGGAATTTGGCTTAGCCGATGCAAGAGTGAACTGGACGTAGTCCAAAATATATCTATTTTGCACTACAATATCCATTTAACTGTACATACTTTATACTACGCTCAATGTTAGTACGTACCTGCCTAGATATCATAAGCAATAAAAAAAAAGGAACCGACGTTTGCTTGTATCATTTTCACACTTTGACACAGGGCCTACGGCGCGTGTTAGCATATTGCGAACTTTGAAAGGCTGAAAAGCGAGTACATTTAGCTTATAGCTGTTTCCAAAAGTGCGTCAAAAAAAGCTTTAAAAAAAAATAATGAAAATTCATCAAAAAAATCCAACCAACTTCGAAAGGAAAACGTTCCAAAACGGGTCAATAAAACTTTCAAAAGACGCATCAAAATAGGCAATAAAAAGCAGGTCGAAACACATCCGTAAAAGGAGTCCAAAACACATCAAAATAGGCGTCCAAAAAGTTAATAAAATACATCGAAAAAACGAATTAGAGAAAGAGCCGAAAACCTCCCAATAAGCACGTACAAAAATGAGTCAAATATGTGTTTGTGAACGCATCGAACAAAAAAATAGAAAAAAATCGTAAAAATCGCTCCAAAATTGCACCTGAAAATTCTCCAAAAAACATGTAAAACAAAGACTTACAAACGGGCAAAAAACTCGTCCGAAAATATGTCGAAAATAGGCTAAAAAAACGCGTCCGAAATTGTGGGCGCGTGTTAGACCCTTTCAAAAACGCGTCCAAAATAGTTGTAGCCACCCTTGTGTATGGAGAGCGATCAATTAAAACGCTGATTCTGGTTAAAAGATTTATTGTAGAAAATATTAATAGCAAATACTAAACTACATTTAATTAATACAAATTAAGAAAAGTGCAGCATGCACCGATTAAGTTAAAGAGAAGAATGACAGACCTATGACAGCTGAGTGATGATAGCTCAGTGCCGATTTGTATTATGAATTGAGAAACAAGTGATACCAACTTGAAAAATACTCCAAAAACTCATCTAAAAATATATTGAAAATCACATAAGGCGTCCAAAAAGTCAGTAAAAAAAAAGACGGGTCAAGAAACATAATATCAAAAAAATGCATAAAAAAAGGGGCCAACAAGCAGGTAAATTAACATCCGTAGAACAAGTCCAAAAACACGTCGCAAACACATCAAAAATGGCGTCCAAAAATTCGTTTAACTACGTCTTAAAAAGCATCAGAAAATGCGCCGATAACCTCCACATAAGTACTGTAGCGTCAAAAACGCATTTATAAACACATCGCAAAATACGCCGAAAACTCATCAAAAAATGCTTCAAAAATGCCATGGAAATTGCATTCGAAAACGTTTTAAAAAAACATGTCAAGCAAAGGTTAAAGAACTGGTGATAACCGCTCAAAACCGTGTCAAAAATGGGTCATAAAATGGGTGCAAAATGCTTCAAAAAATGATGGAAAGGGCGTCAAAAACCTTGTCCAAAAATGTGTCAAAAATCGACTAAAAAAACGGGTCGGAAACAGGTAAAAAAATGCGCCCAAAGTCGAGTGTAATACGCTTTCAAAAACATGTCCAAGAAACGTGTTGAAAAATACACCAAGAACTCATCCAAAAATGTTTCGAAAAGGGTGCGAAATCGGCTTAAAGGCGGATCAGAAATAGGTCGAAAAACGGGCCCGAAATCGAGTGTAAGAGGTTTGCAAAAACACTTCCAAGAAACCTGTTGAAAACACCCCAAAAACTCGCCAAAATGAGCGTATACAAATGTATCGACAAAAATATATAAAAGGACGTTCAAAGTGAATCGAAAAGTGCGCAAAGAACCAGCAAATGACATCTAAAACGTGTTCAAAACAGCATCAAAAATGAACCAAAATTAGGTCAGAAAACTTGTCGAAAACTGTTTAAAAGGCTTCAAAAAAAAGTTGGAAAAGTATAAAAAAAAAACCATTCGAAAACGCGTCACAAAACGTGTCTAAAACCCGCGCCAAAACGTAAAAATACTCGTCGAAAAGAGAGTCCAAAACGCTACGAATACGTCAAAGAGGATGCAAAATCAACGACTGAAAACGCTTCCAAAAATGTCTAAAAAAAAACGTCAGAAATTGTCCATAAACGCTGTCGAAAACGCTTTCACAAACGAGTCAAAAAAGCCTCGAAAACACGTCGAAAACTCGCCAAAAAACGTTTCCAAAAACGCATCCGGAAAGAATGCAAAAACGCTTTGTAAAATGCTCAAGGAACGTTCAAAAAAAAATCATCATGTTGGTGCTTAGTGTACTCACCAAAGAACATGAGACCAACTTCCTTCTCCAAGTTTCAAGGCAATAATTAGGAGACCACATTTCCAAAGTCAATTACATTCGAAAGTGGTGCCCAAGAACCATTAGACCCCTCCACTTGTGTCTGTCGGAGGATTTCCTCTTCTTCTTTTTTTTTTGTGTTGGTCATCTAAAACAGAGACCATCGACAGACAGAACCGCAGGTTTGCTCTCACTACAAGTGTATGTAAAACCTATTGACAGTGATTTCGATTTTTACAACAATTTCCTGTCTGGGTGGTGGTAGCAAAAAGAACTACCGACTAGACATTTGGCAATCCCGTCATGTTTTGGGCGAAAGTTTGTACATTTTTCTGTTGTCCCTGTTTTTTTTTTTTTTGTATGTCACTTCGACAACTACTACAGGACATTCCAAATGATTATGTGCACAAGGATCATCGTTGTACATGAATGGAATTCGCTAATCGGAATGGGCGCCGTACCTATATCATGTTGTTGGACGGGGAAAAAAAGTCTCTCGAGCCGAGAATGGAGAATGGACTTTCGGGGGCTGGTTCATTGCCATTAGCAATTGGCTTAGTAATCGATGCGTTAATTGGAATTGAAGTTGAGTGCAGCTAAGCGGATATTCAAATTGGCTTTCAGCTTTTGACACTCGTTTGGGAGAGTGCGATAGACCGGTTGAGCTTTTTTTCTGCCGTCGCATCGTTTTGTCAAACAGATAGGGATTACGAATTTAGGACCGTTAATGGAGTTAATGTCGGACCGGGTTCATTGGATTATCGGAGATTAAGCTGATGCGAGTCATACCAATTAGTGAGAGCTTGAAGCAGACTTCTGTTTACATGGATTTTAGCTAATTCGATTCGATTTGGTGGAACAAAGTAGCGGTCGAGTGTGGACGGGTCGATTTAATGAGTGCGGAAGTTCGGGATGTATACGACGAAATTTCAGAAGCAACGTGTACACCAAATCTATCTCCAGCGATACAGTCGCAATTGTAAATTCACAATTCAACTGGCAGAGATAACGAAGAACGAACGTTTCCACTTTGTATCTCATATACGAAGCGATAGGTACTTATATGAGTACACGGCTTCGGATGGCAAAATATGCAGTGCCCCGACCCGCACTCTGTGCCATTTGGATACTTCTTCTGCTCCATGAATTGACTACGACAATTTTCCCGATGATAAGATCGAAATAAGAAATCGATTGATTACAGGTTAAAGAGGAACATGCGACATGGTTGCCTTTTGTTCAGCAGCAGATAGATGCTTGTATGCATGAGTCCGTCAGTCTGCTCGCCGATTCCTTGGGTTGTTTTACCATTCAGACAGTCGTTTCTTGTGACTGTGATGAGATATCGATAAAGTACTCTGAGGCAGAGGCAAACCGATGGGGCTCCACTCACAGCCACACAGATACAGTCGGAGCGTAATGAATCAGAACGAAGAGGAAGTATATAGCCTCTGGGGGTATATACAATACTTGTATGAGGGAGGAATTCGAAACCTCGAACTTCACCAGGATACCTAAATCATGACATCGATAAGATCTTTTTGTGGATGTGGGTAGCTACTTCTTTTGGTTTCTGCTTTTTGTACGAGTTTGGTTTAGTGGTTAGTGTGTCCCGTCTCTTCCAGAGATAGGATACTTTTCTGTCAAAGGCAGTTGCAATTCGTTGGCAAATACTTTTGGTGACTGGTTGCTGGTAGGTATGGGACATTGTTTGGAATATCTGCCACCTGATGTAGCTGTTCGCACTAGGAAGACCGCTGGGGATTTTAGTTGAACACAGTTTGGGATGAAGGAAAGGTCTTACCAATGATTAGAGGTGTTGAAGGCTCTGAAAATGAGTAAAAATGACCTGCAAATATGATGCAGAACTTAGCAAGGCGATGCTATGTTATATGTCGCCTTTAAGCTCAAGTGCGAGGCTCTTAGGTCTACACCAATTCAGCTATTATTCACGGGGGCCGAATTACCCTTCGTTTTGAATGGAACCTTTTAAGGCCACCTTCGGTCACAGCAAACTGCTCGCCGGCAGTTCCTAAGCCAAACAATAAATCCAAATGCTGCTGTATCAGCGCCATCTGGCGACAAAGAACACGAACCTCAACATTTATTATAATAAAATAGAACCTACAATACTGCACCAGTGATTGTAGTCAGCAAACTCCCTCATTTCGCGCCTTCTTACAATCGGGGGGCTCTGTTGTTGCCCAGCTTCACTTCCCTTCGTAGTCCCTTGTATCCCCCCATCTTAGAAAATGTAAAAGAGCGCACACACGCTCCGACGGTTGCGTTTGCGGGCAAACATTATCCGTGTCCGGTAGGCGGTACAGGTTCGTGCTGTTAAAGTTTGACCAACAGTCTCAGTGTTGTAACAGATGAAGAATTGCGAACATGAATCCCGATCGACAACAAAAGATCCATCCGGTATTCCGGTGCACAAGCTCAGTCAGATTTGAAGGTTATCCACTATCGTCGGTAAAACACAATGATCCACTCACCCGTTGACTTCCGATGGCTTCCGCAGCACAGACCCTTCCTGCAAGGAAAACTGTCAAAATCGTAGCTACAAGAAAAGACCCCTTGGTATAAGCTTTCCGGTGGTGTCTGTATTTACTCTACCTCTCATGTTCGGTGACTTAAGTCCCTTCCTTAAAATCCTTGTCGTAATCCCGTACACGTACCTATATTCCTTCAATGTCCAACACTGTGAACACTTTGAAGACTGTCGACTTTACCTATTTTCTTAAATCAGTATGACTTTTTGACAGATTTTCAAAGAACCTACTCTGCTCGAAAATTGCTTATAATGCAAACACCTAACTATAACCTAACCTACTCTTCTCGAAAGGTTGTTAAAGCCAGAAGTTTATAGAAAGATTCAAAATGTTCGCCAATGAAAGCTAGCTTTTTGGCGGTAGCTTTAACAACCTTCGTTATAAATGGAGATCCAGGACCGTATCTACGTTAGTTTTGTTGTTTGAACAGAAAATGACTTTTTTTTTATATTGCAGCATCCGACAGTTGTTAAGGTGCGGGAGGCATCGGACGTCTTTGAAACACAAATATTGACTAAAATTTCTTACATTGAAACATCTGTAGTGCAGGTGGAAAGCAGCAGCGGTTTTGGGACTGCCATACAAAAGTTGACCAGCATGGGAGCCATCACGGACCAACAGTCAAAGTCTGTAGGGTATAGTTTCATCCTCCGTAGTACCCGTCTAATTGAGTTGCTAATAAAGAACTTATGGCTCAACCTCAAGGCATCAGCCTAAAGAAAACTAGTTGCTATTTCTTCGATGAATCTTATCAAGGAACTTAGAGCTTAGAAGACGCCTTCGATTGATTTACAGGCCAGGATAGTTCGAAAAAAGAAAAAGCGCTAATTTTTTAGATCATAATTTTTTAGGTATCAAAAATGAACAAAACAGGGCGAAATAGCTGGCCTAAGTGAGCCTCGATGACCCTCTTTCCAACTGACTCTTTTAGGTTTTGGTAATCAAAAGACGGACACAACGGGCCCAAATAGCTGGTCTAAGTGAGCCACGACGACCCTCATTCCTACTGGCTCTTTTAGGTTTTCTTAATCTTGAAATGGACACAACGGGCCGAAATAGCTGGTCTAAGTGAACCTCGACGACCCTCTTTCCAACTGACTCTTTTACGTTTTGGTAATCAAAAAATGGACACAAACGGACCGAAATAGCTGGTCCAACTGAGCCACGACGACCCTCATTCCAACTGACTCTTTTAGGTTTTCTTAATCTTGAAATGGACACAACGGGCCGAAATAGCTGGTGTAAGTGAGCCTCGACGACCCTCATTCCAACTGACTCTTTTAGGTTTTGGTAATCAAAAGACGGACACAACGGGCCCAAATAGCTGGTCTAAGTAAGCCGCGACGACCCCCTTCCTACTGACTCTTTTAGGTTTTGGTAATCATTCCGACGCTTATAGGTTTTCGTATTTTTTTTTGTAACGTCGCATTTGTCCCGTTTGCCCTGACGAACTTTGAAGCTATATAAAAGACATCGACTTGGTCAAAAAACGATTATGCATCAGTCGTCAGAGGGACAAAGCACCAGACGAAGACCTCGACTAAAGGTGATGCCCAATGATGTCCCCTGAACGTATGAATTCTCTCTAAACAGTAACAGTCATTGGGTAAGTTGGTCGCAAACATGTCGCACCCACTGTATAAATGTAACCATACAACCTCTTCCAAATTATTTCACTGAATCCATCGACGAGTGGGGGGTAGAATGGCCTCTTCCCCTTTCTCCGATGCTGGCGATAGCTACAATGCGTTCTTTGATTGCCGTTTTGCATACTAATAACCCACTGGCAGCATGGCATTGCCAAAGAGCAGGTCCTGGTACATTCCCCCCTTTTATTTTTTTGTATGGTTGTTCCCAAATTGATGTTGATACCATCTAAGGGGTTATGTTAATTTTTTTTGCTGTCCGACTGCAATTGGAATTTAAATAAAACGCTTCCCTCAAAATTTGCGTGTATTGTAGTCGGGCATATGCTGGGGTCGGCGCTGAGTTGATTTGCCCGACCGAAGCGATTAATTAAATGTGAAATCCATATTAGCCTCCGACTTTCCATAGGGCAGGGGTTTGAATTTGCTTTTTTTTTATTTTTTTTTAGCCTTTGCAGTTTCAATCGAATTTCGAGATCCAAATGGAGAGAGCGAAATGACTCTACAAATGGATTTGAACTTGGGGTAAATGATATCTAGATTAACATCTGAGTGGTGAATCGAATGGAAGGTGGAATTGGTTTCTGGACGGTTTGACTCTTTGATGGCATTGATTTGTCGCGCACTAAGTCTAGTTGAATGTGATGTCGATGGTTATTTTGATTGTGATTGCTGTTTAAGGAGTGGTGTCCTTTTGGATAAATGATGGTTTATTGTAAATGGGTCATAGTTTTTGGAAATTGGAGGACGGTGTACCGTTTCAAGAGTGCGCCCTTGGGAAAAGCCGATAGACTGAATGGTATCCATAACTTGATACTGATGCAAACAATTGGACTTTTGAGTCGTATCTAGGTTTGGGAGTCATCTAGATAAGGTCGTTGTATCAAGTTCGATACCTCTACCCGTTTGTGAACTGTCCCCCATGATGACTTAGAATCGATGGCAGAAGATCGATAGTTATATAGTTCATTCATCATTGAACCGGCTCCTTCAAGGCCGTCAACACAAATGGGACCATAGGTACTTTGAAAGTACGCTCCCCGGTATTCCCAACATGGATGGCACCCAAATCTCAATTAGTTACTCCATACCAACCCACGCATGCATTTTTCGAGTTAATTTGAAACCCCCATTGTGGTCGAAAAATACAAATATCCCATATCCGTGACAAATGCCACTCGCCGCTAAAACTCCTGGCCCGAACAATGTTGTAGCCTGTCTCCATAAATCACCCACCAACAGAGGAACTCTACCTTCCCGAAAAGCCAACTCATAACCAACGACGACGCTTTCATCTTTTCATGATAAGTTGTGCATTATTCTCGTACCTGGTGCACAACTGAATGAGTTACCATTGTACAACTACACAGCACATTGTATACGACGTCCAAGTCCAAATCCACTTTGTCGATGATCCTCATGGATTTTGGTGTGTTGCGCCCTCTTTCTTCGCCCCATAGGTGGTTAATCACCAATTAAAGGTAACACGATGGAAATTTGTAAATTCCAAAACTCCGCCGCACAAAACAACTGCCATTTGTCATCAGTTCGGTTGGTGCTCGTGTGTGTTTGTGTTTATCCGTGATTTAGGAGACACGAACTCGAGCTCTATTCGAGGATTGTTGCGTGTAAAATAATGCAGCACGCTGTCGTCTTTGGTGTGCTCGCGGCGGGCCACCTTTAGTACACGAAAGGTACATTTTTAAAGCGATTTGGCTGCTGACTGCCATATGAAATAAATGGACAGATGAGGTACCCCAGCCTTTATACCTAACTTCGTAGGTGCGGCTAATTAATAAGTCAATCACAGGCCACTTGTTTGGTGATAGAGGAGCGCTCACTAAACACATCATCTGTCTTGGGAGTTTATGACTTATCAACTTAGTTGTCATCGACTGTTGAATTAGAGTCGATAGAAGTTCGGACTGATGCTGGCATTTAATATGGTCCTTTGTCAAATGAGCTCTAATTGATTGTTTGTGATTTGTCAACTCTTTGTTGGGGTTACCACGTCAAAGGGGACAAAGTGTCCAGGGAGACATTTGCATATGAATCGGTTCGAGTTGTCTTTTAGGGTTTGGCTGGGTTTTTTTTTCGAATTTATGTTTCAACTGTAACATATTGTGTGAAGGTCCCCTTTAAGCTAGCAGGAGGACCTGTAAAGTAGAATAAGAAAGAAAAAAACTACTTCTATAGAATGTGAGACGGCAGACTTTCTGTTGTCTGACAAACCTTGTGATAGCCACAACTTCAGTCTAAATTATCAAGACGAAGTGAGAAAAGCAACATCCGAGCTGAAGACTAGGTTACCCATATTGACAGATGACAGTTTACACGCTCAGCGATATTGCCCTTCCTATACCAAGTATAAACGGAGCCTTCTCAACATAGCTACAAAGGTCTCGTCAGCCATATTATGTGAACGCCCGGAACTTTTCGTCAACAATTTGCGGTTTTAGGAGTATATAAATAAATTAATAAATAGTACAGGTCCTTAGGGACCTAGGGACCCCAGGCCTGGCTTCTCACAACCATTCGTTTTGTGTGAGTCTTTCATTTTTGGCACGAATGGAAGGGATCTAAAATGTTATGCCGATTCCAAACCGCTAATTGAGAAGCTCTTTCCAGACAGTTACTCTCGGATGTTTGTCAGACGTTCACGAGAGGTGGCGCAGTGGAAATAAACCCTAAGTTGGAATTTAGGTTTCTGGGGGATTCGAACCTGAGACCCCTCGTTTTAGGAGGCTAAAGACTGAATTAATTGTTCATCGAAACACTCCAAATGCCGAGTCCAATTAGATCAAATGTTGAGCCAAAGTTGACACTTAGGCTTGAATCTATCCCAAACTTAAGCCGAAAATAAGAAGACTCTTAAAGTGCAGTATTGGTACAGTATTGACCAAGCTTACACGTTGCAACATTTCAAGGTGCAAGCAGTCATTCAAGCCAGTATATCCGTACCAGTTAAAAAAAAATATCCCTTTCAGGTCCGACAAGGTCACCTGCCTATAAGCTTATGACAGCTTATGATATAGAAAAAGTAGCCCATGAGGTATTTAAGTAGAACTAAGATCGCTAAGAGTGAGCTCATTGTTGTGGTACCATTTTGGGACTTAAATTGAAGCTCGCTACTACACAATCTACTGATTTTCATGCCAAAGTCATCAGTATACCGATCTTGCCCGTAAAGTACGATAAGATTGACAAGGCAATTGATGACTTATTTCCACATAGAATCTAGAATGATGAAGTATACTCTTCTCTAAAGTAGCTTCAGACGGACCTCATCCAGCTAAAGAAAAAATATTTATTCGGCTATCTTAAAAATAAAAATTGCCACAAAAGGTTCGAAAGGTACCCTAGACTTAGCTTATGAAAACCTTTGTGAATCACAATTTTTAGGGACGAATATTAGGGACTTACAATTGTATGCTGAATTTGAAGGGCTGATTTGAGAAGCTTTCGAATTTAGGCAGTTATACTCTCCGGTTTTCAACAGAATTTATGTTTACGAGATTTGCCGAAGTGGAAAAAACCTTAAAGACGTAGTTTGTGTCTCTCCGGGGATCCAACTTAAGATCCCTCGTTCAGCACAGTAACCACCGGAGATGCTGGGATAACTCAATTTAAGCTTGGCTCTGATATAAGGCTTCATTCTGTAGATTGAATTATAAGATCTTTTACAGCAGACTGTGGCTATTTTTAAAAATATTTTGCTGTCATGACGCTGTCAATTACCGCGGGATCATAATAAAACTAAATTAGAAATAATTACCACGGGGTCTACTCGATTCATAAGCGTATCCAAATCGCACAAATCAATTTTTTCAATAAGGGTTTGGAAGAATATTGTGCCCGCGGCTAGCGGTCCTTATAGGCGTCCTTCAGAGCTGGATATTTGACGAATTTGAAAGAGATTCAAAAAAGGGGTTAAGTGAAAGTTTCAGTACATTAACAGAACGTGCTGTCTATTGAAAATGTTGCTGCGGGGTCACAAAGTGTAGACAAGAACCAAAAGGCTTCAATTTCATGTCGTTTTCACGAACTGTACTAAGGAAAGCGGTACCGGGCGATGACAGCCGAGTCTGTTTGACAGGGATATTGGTCGCTGGGGTATGGATATGGCATGTGGTTTCAACCGGACGATGTCACCTACTATATAGCTAAAAAGAACCGCAGATATTGAAGGCAAAGCTTCTCACGAAGAGCAGGCGTCGTTTCGCAGCCTTAGAACTTTTTCTTTGGGATTAAATCAAGCTTCTGCGAATCAGCAAAAACTGCCTGTCAGCAAAACAACCCATGAGTACAACGTTGGCATATTCTTTGGCAAGACAGACTTAAAAAATGTTCGTAATTGACTTAAAAAAAAAAGGACCTTTAAAAGACCTTCGTCAAGCAAAGCAGTAGCGGTCTTGTGAACGATTTCAACTTATAACCATTATGGATCGAAATAAAGCGTTCGGTATAGCTCAGTCTATTTTACTTAGATTCGAATGTATTCCTTGCCTAATGAAAGACTTTTTTGGTTGATTCCGATAGTCCCCTATTTGTCACAAGCTACTTAGAAGAGTTCGGTTAATATTTTAGCACCTCTACCGACCCCTTCTCTAACAGCTGCCTCAGGTTCGACCTAAGAAAATCGTTTGGTATAAGAAGAAAGACTGAAACATCCTCACTTCCTTCGAATGTTGATAACACCCCACCGATCTTTTAAATCCATCCATCACCGCCTGTACTTAAATTAGCATTGTTGGCTTCCAACTCGATGCCAGCAACTTTTAAAGGCCATACAAATACACAAAGTGTTCGTGATCCATTGAGCAAAAGCATCGACTGAAAAGTTCCAACCATTTAACCTCAAAACAAAAGCGAGCTTGGCAGCAAGGGAGTTGGTCCATTGAAGCCGATATACGAGGAACTTTGTCGATCCGAATGTATACCTCCACCCTTTGATTTGCGCGCGGAAATACTTCAAATAGCAATAAAAAACAAAACACACATCACACAGACATGTAGGTATTTAACTAAACCGTTTGATACGCTGAATCAATATCGCAAATGGCGGGAGAGAACAATTTAAATAACACACACATGCAATCTAAATCTAACAATCCGACCGACAAAATCGAGCAATAAACGAGCAATAAAGTCGACATAGCAACTTCCTAACCTCAATTCACATCGTGTGAGGGTGCGGGCCGAAAGAAAAGCGTGTGCAAAGCGATATGTATACTCCTTGCACATTGTTGCGCACGCTATACTAAGTTGCGAGAGGAGCGAGTCCATGTTATGTGCGCTGCATGGACGATAAAGTATCGATAATGTTCTTGGAAAGCCATATAGACCCACCACACAGACCGTGCCTAGCGATATCGGAAAGGGTTGGTGGTGGTTTCGTGCTGAAAACTGCATGCACACAACTTTTCGATGGAGCGCGCAAAATGCTGCCAGCCTGGCAACGGGTTAAAGGGAGGCACGGTTTGAACGAGTTGGTTTTTAATATATCTTCGCAATGGAACGGACAGTAGCAGACGAAAATTTTGAACCCAATTGCTTGAAATCAAATGCAGGTTGTATATAAAAATTGTTGGCGCAACTGGTAGGTAGGCTTAGGTAACATAGGTCTACCCTCTACTTTCATTTGCTTTCAATTCAGGTCGATGTTGGTATCTAAGGGTTAGAGGGTTTTTTTTTTTTTGACTTTAATAGGAGGACACCCACATTTAGGGCACATTTTTCATAGGGCGAGTGATGGATCAAGTACCTATGAAAAGTTTTCTTGAAAAAGAAAATTTCGCCATTGTGAATTCGCAAAATCTAACAATTGAACTAAAAAGTCTGCAATCACTTTGTAAGGCTTCTGGTCGTCACTGTGCGGGGTACATCAACAACCCACAACCCACCTCGTCCCTCATTTTGTACGTATACGTAGGAGCTTCTCATCGCTCTTCCCGCAATTTGCATGTCGCTGGCTTCGTCCTGCGGAAGCTATTGCCGACGCAGAAAGGCTGCAATTCTTGTTCTTCTTGAGGGTGTTTTCGCTTATTTTTCTACACATTCAATATCCTCCTATGATCGATTTTGTATTATTAAACAAGGATAACATAAACTACCAACTAAGTTGTTCTGGTGGATGCAGGCCAGTAGAGTACAAACACCACCATCCACCAAAGGAGGATGTATTCGATTCCAGGTCGATGAGAGAATGTATTGTTTACGATTCAATTTATCGCTCAGTGGATATTTATTGCCGGGTATTGTACATGAGGTTGGCTATCTGCTGCTCTTTAAGGACTCGTTTCTTGTATTTATTCAAGTAGTCGTTGCAGCGATGACAGGGTTTTATTATACCCCCTGGCCGTGAAGAGAAATTGACTACAACTGATATGATGAGTGAAGACAGGTTGACAGTTGGCATCTCCCTATATTTACTAATCCATATTTTGCTTCACCGATCGGGGTTAGATACTTTAAATTACATAAAACCACACCCAAAAGTGTAACCAGTAACCTAAGCGGGAGCTGTTTGCACATATGCAGTCGACAGCAAAACCCCGGACAAACTAATGAAATAGGTGTTGCCGCATATACCCACCGCAACATAGAGTTACCTTTAACAAGCCCCGCACCATATCATAAAGTATCCTTACTGAGGGAAGGGAACAATTCCATCCTGGTGCACACCTAGGCCAACCAAAACCACAATAACTTTGCCATGCTCTGCGCCGAGAAGTCATTGGCTTGTTGTATGGCAGGCCAAATTCAAATGCACCCGTGTGCCTGTTCATGGGTAGGTTTCCATTTCCAATTTCAATTCCTTATCCCCCCCTTGTCGTCTGTATGTATGCCCTGATTGCTAGGATCTGAGGCTCCTCGAGCTGGTTGTAGTGCAACGTATGTTGCATTTAACCATAATCATCATCTGCCAACAACATCTGTTGAATGCATAAATCTTAAGTTGTTCTTCTGCTGTTGCTTCGGGGATGACAAATTTCAACGAGCACTATACATAGCTTTACCCTCCATTTGTACATGTGGAATTTGTGTCTTCATTGCCCGTTTCGAGGGTGCAATCATGGAGTATATCAGGTTCTCAGGCGGAAGGATGTGTCCCGGATGGCATGTTCAAATGCCCCAATTTTGATGAAATAAAAAATTGGCTACACACACACTCGCACACACTTCCTGGGTATAATCATCGTGTGTATGCCAGTGGGATTATCCATGGTCGGGTGTATGTAGACCAACTGTGGATGGAAGTCGAATGCACTTCCTCTTCCTTGGTGGGTATAATGTCGGAATGTCTGAGGAAATTTTATCGGAACTCCATGGCGGGTGACACCTGTGATTTTATCCCGGGGAAAAATGTATTTTTGCATAAAAGTGCAGGCGAAAAAGTTTCCAAATTAGGTACTGATGTCGATATGCCAGGACGAATCGTGTCAGCATAGACCGGGAAATGAGCTTGTCGCACGTTTTTGGTGCACAGGTGAGAGCATTCTTTAATCAGGGGACGATGTAGCGTATTGAATGTGAATATTATTCGAATTTGTGACTAAAAAAAGTTCCGAAACAACGATTTAACAAGCTTTAAGATGACGTCAGAAATTCAGCTCCATATTCAATAGGGCGAAGGGTGACATGTTCGATTTCAGAAAAACACAAAAAAGGGCATCTTAAGGTTTCGTATCATAACTGCGCTACGCCTCGCAAAAGTATGACAGACGTCCGAGGACATTAATCTCCTGAAAGAGCTTCGCAATGCAGGCGTTCCGACTCGGCATTAAAATGTAATTTTGTAGGTCCATTTCAAAAGTAAAATTTCATACAGAACAAACGTTTTGATTCAGATAGGTCTAAGAGACCTCACTTTAGTTGGCTGTTTATGAATGTTTACTCCACTCTTACATGCAGTACCTAGTACCCACCCAATTGACAACAGTGCCTGTATTATTTTACTATTTTTCTTCATAAATTAAAGCATCTTCAAAAGCTCTTCAAGTGTTTAGAATCACGAAGAAAAAAACCATCAATCTCCTCAATTGAAAGCAGCCTTATTCAACAAATCAACTGTCACACGAATTCGTTTCGACACCCCAAATGGTGTCAAGCAATTCATCAAATCATTCAATCAGCACCTTACATTTCTTATACTCGTATACTTGCGTATATGCGTATCTAAGTCGATCAAATGACGCGTCGCGTTTCTCGTTAATAATAACAATTAATCGAAACTTTCCCCCCGTCTGCCAATTGAACTAGATTCCAATCAATTCAGGTCTTTAAATTTTCAATGCCATCTGGCACACACCCCGCCCTACCACGCCAACCAAAATGCATTAAGACGACTGAAAGCAATCGAATACCCAATTTCGAGTAGACCACAAATAGCTATCCCCGGAAACACCTCTCAAAATCGATTAAACTTTCCCGCTGGCAAAACTAATAATTTTCAAGTGCAAGCCAAACAAAAGCTTCGTCAGAGTTCTAAAAGCGAAGCGAATTTTGTGTGCGATTTTTGCACCGCCAATTTTCGAGTGAAAGTGCTCAAATATTTATAACCAAAGCGAGGGAGTGGGTTTTCAAAAATGTTGCAGACCCTGCAAGGTTTGTAACTTGTAACTGGGTGCACGGGTGCACGGGAAACTTTTCAATTTCACAAAATGAATGAAAAATTATCCACGCAGAGATAGTGTTTTCTCGAAATGAAGCTCTCAATGGCAGCATAGCCTGCAGAGGGCCTTCGGGGCATCACTGTGAAGGCAGATTCTTCGAAGAACTACATTTATACGGAGCGCATGCAAATAAATAGACACCGCCGCACCAACTTTGGTGCGGGTGCAATTTTAAAACTCTTTCGGATAACAGAAGTTCTGTTTCAATATTTTATTTGTTTTCGAGTGAAGGCATCAGGGATGGGCGATGGGCCGCCCGCCCGTGCCCGTTGCCAAGTTTGACTTGTTCTTTGTTTTTGGGTGCAACCTTCCAGCGATGACGACGAAGACGACTACTTGTGCGAATTCAATCTGACTTTTGTAAACAACGAGTAATTATTCAAAAGATGATGGAAAGGGAATTGGCAATATGATGTTTTTTTGTCAAAATTAGGTCAGTTGTAGATGTATTTGTTTTGGAAGGATATTTGCTGTTGGTTGGGAAACTTCTCTGGGAAATACCAAATGATTTTTTGAATTTCTATGCCTGAAAGATTGGGTGATGTACCTGATGTAAAATATTTGACACACTTTCAGAATGGCTTTTTTCTTAAGGCCGCCCTAAGTCTGTGGCCGACAGCTCCAACGCAAAATTCCCTGAGAAATTGTCTACAATGTTTTGACTTATAAAATATTAAATAAACGCGATGGCGATGAAATGTTCGTCTCAGAATCTGAAGCGAACAAAATGCGAATCGCCTGGTTTATTGTACCTAAAAAATGAATTGATTCGGAACTTGATCTAGTTGGTTGACTGGTTTGTTGTCTGGAGATCGCCATGTTCCCTTTGTATATAGATAGATACTGGATTCACTTTCAGAGGGAGTTTTTTTGTTTATAAGGCATCCCTGAGTATATGAAACCGACAGATCCAACGCAGAATTCCCTGAGAAAATGTCTGCATGACTCACATGTCTATTGGTTCTCCTTTCTACAATTGTCCAAGAAATATAATGTTTTGACTCGTACAATTTTAGATGAACGCGATGTTCGTCTAAGAATCTGAGGCGAACAAAATGCGAATCGCCTAGTTTACTGTACCTAAAAAAATGAATTGATTCGCAACTTGATCGAGTTGGCTGACTGTCTTTGTTGTTTGGAGTTCGCCAAGTTCCCTTTGTATATAGATAGAGAGAGTTTTTTTGTAAGGCATCCCTCTGACAGGTCCGCAGAATTCCCTAAGAAAATGTCTACAAGGCTAATATTTCAGTTGGTTTAATTTCAACTTTCTACCATTTTCCAAGAAATATAATGTTTTGACTCGTACAATTTTAGATCAACGCAATGGCGGTGAAATGTTCGTCGAAGAATCTGAGGCGAACAAAATGCGAATCGCCTAGTTTATTGTAACTAAAAAATGAATTGATTCGGAACTTAATCTAGTTGGTTGACTGGTTTGTTGTCTGGAGATCGCCATGTTGCCTTTGTATATAGATAGATACTGGATTCACTTTCAGAGGGAGTTTTTTTTGTTTATAAGGCATCCCTGAGTAGGTATATGAAACCGACAGATCCAACGCAGAATTCCCTGAGAAAATGTCTGCAAGACTCACATGTCTATTGGTTCTCCTTTCTACAATTTTCCAAGAAATATAATGTTTTGACTCGTACAATTTTAGATCAACGCAATGGCGGTGAAATGTTCGTCGAAGAATCTGAGGCGAACAAAATGCGAATCGCCTAGTTTACTGTACCTAAAAAATGAATTGATTCGCAACTTGTTCGAGTTGGTTGACTGTCTTTGTTGTCTGGAGTTCGCCAAGTTCCCTTTGTGTATAGATATGATGCATTTTCGACAAATGGACTCTGATTTTTGACAGAAAGAAGCCTTTCTCTCTGATTCCGTCTTGAAACTGGCTTATTACAAAATTCACAGCATCGTTTAGGTTTCGCAATTCCACAGTGGCACTTCACCCTGTTCTTCCAATTCTGTCATCGTATATCGTTATTGAGTGCTGGTAATTGAAAATTTTGAAAGGCCGTACCTCGTCTTGCCAGAGCTCATTAGAAATTCTGCTTCAACTTGTGCTTATAAGTTCCCCGCAATCTGGTTATTATTAAACAAAAAAACCGTTTAAGGACAAAAGTGCCCAACAATAAACCCCCTAAATGGTTAAGACTCAACAATTCCATTTAAACTCATTCAGGACACCCATGCAATTACCACACATCCTGTGGCAGGCTATGTATAAACCCTTGTTTGTTTATATGTGCCCCAGGTGAACATTGTCCGAAAATGACTTGTTTTGTGACTGTGAATGGCGGGTGTGTTTTTCTGCCAAACAAACTAACACCTCACTGCCAGTACACAACACAGCAAAAGTGCGAGAGAGACAGAGTGCAACCAAATGTCAACAAAACACGACAACGACAACACAGTAGGTATGTAGATTGTAGAAACAATAAATTGTTGAACAATTTGTTTTCTCACTTTTGAGCTGACACTTTCTACAAAATAGCTGCATGCCCTTACCCACTCCGGGAACACACCCGCCTCACCTGTGTGCGAGATATTAAAATGAATACATGTGTAAATCACAGCACATAACATTTTATTTTAAACAGAAACCACTCTCTTGGCACTCGGTGTGACGGTGTCCTTTGTCCTGTTTCTGAGTAGAGTAGAGCTGCGCGGCGGTGGGTTGAGTGAATTTACACTTTTCCCCAAAGCAAATTGTCAGTTTGACAATAATATTGTGGGTGGGCTTTTCGGGCGGCGAACACTGACAGCTGGCGATAAAAACTATTCGTTTAGCAGTCGCACTCGCACATCATGTATACATACAGTGAAGTGGAATGTGTGTATTTGCAGACCTGTCAAGGTGTGTATGTACGGTATTCTCAACCGCAACACGAATTTGTTTGCGAAATTACCAGTAAAAGTGTGAACGGTTTTACTCGACTTGCCGGTGACAGCACGAAATACAGAAATCAACAATTTTTGACTTTCGTTAAGTAAACAACTCTGGGTACGGTATAACAGTGCACACCACTGTCGATGGAGGCGACATCCTTTTTTGTACATAGGTGTGTTGGAGATACCTAGTCCTACCAGCTACCGCACTCATTGGATTCCGATTCCGATGGAATTGTCAAAATTTTTTGTTGAATCGATAGAGTGTGTGCGGTGCGTGTTTGTAATTGCAAATTGATGTACGTACGTGAAATAAATTTGGCATTACAATGACACATGCGGTTGACCTGGATTTTGTGTGCGAGAGGGGGATTAAGTGTTGCTGTCGTTAATAAAAACAAATTGTACCTAGCAGAAAAACTGAGTAGGTACCTACTATGGAGTGTAGATATTGGTGACGTTTGGATACTTATGTCATTTTCCATTGGTTTCACTCCGGGATCCACACATTCTGTAATCGAATGAAAGAACAAAAAATGCTCCTGATTTAACCCACTAAAGTATTGGTGAAACGCCAAAAAATAATCTACGACTGCTGTCAGCTTACTCGAATCTTCTATATATATAAAAATAACTTGATAAATGTGTGTGTGACAGCCTACCGACTGCCACACAAATCCGATTTTGATTTAGTTTTTTTTTGTTGGTTAATAGACCATGCAGAGAAGGTTAATATATTGGTATGATAAATTTTTGAAAGAAGGCGCAACCGCCATTTCGATTCCGGACTCTCCCGGGCGCTTCTTTTTGGCCAATGGAAAATTACATTTTAGTGTTAGGTCTTGGGTATACCTAGTAAAACGTCAAATAATAGATTTGACTGAATTATGTAATAAACGCGTTGACGATTCAACTTAAATTGTTTTCGTATTCTCGGGGTTTATTTTGAATTTTGACACTTCATAATGTCAACTGAGTATGCAGGCAGGATTTTCTTGAATAGATGCTACCCCTCAATAAACGTCAACTGAAAAAAAAAAAACCATTCAAGTCACTGATCTGGGCCAATAATAACTGGAATACATCAAGTCCGTCAGGTGTTCGACTTAAGACGTTTGTCCTTTTTAAAGGGTGGTTAAGTTTTAAGGGCCGATGTTGATTTTTAATAAAACACAAATTGTTTAGGAAGTTACTGTCGTTTCTTTTTATTATGATAATATTGGTATGGTTCAATTATGTATGGAACAAAATATCGTCCAAATGGCCGCCGCGACCTCGGCGGCACACCTCCATCCGATGATCCAAATTTTCGATGACGCTGAGGCATAATAATTGAGGTTCTATGCCGTTAATGTGCCGAATTATCTCATCCTCTAGCTCTTGAATTGTTGCTGGCTTATCGACGTACACCTTTTCTTTCAAATAACCCCAAAGAAAGAAGTCCAACGGGGTCAAATCACATGATCTTGGCGGCCAATTGACATTGCCACCACGTGAGATAACACGGTCGTTGAATTTGTCGCGCAAAAGAGCCATTGTTTCGTTAGCTGTGTGGCAAGTGGCACCGTCCTGATGAAACCACATATCGTCCACATCCATATCTTCCAATTTGGGCCAAAAAAAGTTCGTTATCATCTCACGATAGCGAACACCATTCACAGTAACTGCCTGACCGGCCTCATTTTGGAAAAAATACGGCCCGGTGATGCCGCCAGCCCATAAACCGCACCAAACTTTCACTCTTTGTGGGTGCATTGGTTTTTCGACAATCACTCTTGGATTACCATTCGCCCAAATGCGGCAATTCTGCTTATTGACGAATCCACTGAGGTGAAAATGTGCCTCATCACTGAAGATGATTTTCTTCGAAACATGCACGATATGCATTTTGATTGAACGCCCATTTTCATACTAAGCCTGGATAACTTTAACGCGTTGCTCGATAGTGTATCTTTCCATGGTTTAAATTGAGTCAGTCTGAAATTGAGAAATGTCAAATGAAATGCAGAAAAAAACTTGACGTTTACGTGTGGTTCACATTCAACATCGGCCCTTAAAATTTAACCAACCTTTAGTTCAAAGCTGAGCACTGAACTGAGCTCGAGCTCTATATGAGCGCGCTCTGAACCGAGCGTGCTCAGATCGTTCTGATGATTTTTTGTTTTTCTCTCAAATATGACTGGAAGTGTGAATGTATTTATGTGTAATCAGGATTGTGCTCAGCCTGCTCAGTCAATTAATTCTGAACTCATAGAGCGCGCTCTGATCATGCTCTGAACGAAAAAAGAAACACAAATTCGAGCTCTGATGTATCTGAGCTAAAAAAATAGTGCGTGGAGTCCCTCCGCGCGGAAGAAGTGAAACTTCGTAATGTGGAAATGAAAATAGGAAGGGGTAGAAATTGATTTTTAGTGAAATTATATTGTTTCTTTAATATAGTGACCATACGTCCCGCTTTTAGCGGGACAGTCCCGTTTTTGAGGTCTCTGTCCCGCGGCCATATCTGTCCCGCTAAATGTCCCGCTTTTCCTACTTTTGCAAAAAATGTCCCGCTTATATAACTTTTGTAAAAATGTGTGTATGTTTCTAGAATTCTTAAAATAAAGCAATTTTATGATTTCTATTTATTATCCCTTTGCATATAAATTGGCGCATATAAAACCAACGTAAGAGCTGTTAAAGGAAGAAAATGAGCCCATCTATACTCCATCTTTAATGGAAGTCTAAATTTTTTTTTTAATAAATATGTCATTTTCACTGCATCACCTGACCTCTCGCGAACGTATGACAAACATCCGAGAGTATAACCGTCTTGAAAGAGCTTCTCAATTAGCCGTTTGGAGTCGGCATAAAACTGTAGATCCCTTCCATTCGTTCCAAAAATGAAAAACGAATGGTAGTGAGAAGCTAGGCCTAGGGTCCCTCCGGACCTGTTGCGCCAACTATTTACTTTTATGCCATTTGACGTTTATTTTACGTACTATTCTATATTTTTACTAAAACAAAGCCTAATTTCTACTCCCTTCGAAATTTTGGAAATGTGTCCCGCTTTTGTTTCAAATAAATCTGGTCACTATATTCTTTAAGCCTAGTATCCTGCTCGCGCTAAATTTTAGCGCCCCTAGTCTCCACTTCGTTTCTCCACACCAAAGATAAATGGTCGCTAAATTATTATTAAACATGATATAGATGGGACAAAACCCATAGTATGCTTAAAAGGAATCATGGCAAACAAAACACAACCACTTTCCTCCGTTTTTTTATGTCAAAATTTATCTTCGATTTAATGCACCGGACATTTATTTCGCGAGCTAAATGAGTGGAGACTTTTCATCGGCCCATCTATATGAAGTTAAGGATTTGGCGTGCGAACAGGATACTGATGCTTTGCTAAACTGCGTCGCTCAATTTTATCTTTGTAGACATTTTTGTATGGGAGATAAAATTTAGCGCGAGCAGGATACTAGGCTTTAAGACAAACTTTATTAACATTACTTACAATTCACAATTGATCGCATCTTTTAATTATCATTTTCGAGTGGAGAAATATCCAAATCCATAACATTTACAATGGGATAATGACAACTTAAGTAAGATACGATATGTTGGAAGTCGCATTAGAAGTTTCACTTCAAAAATACTACCCTATTAAATTATAGGTATGTGTATCAAATCAAACTAAAACAAGTTGCTAACGCTCGCGCTGGCCTGTAACAGGTATACTACGCGCATGCGTTCGAGTGCCACGCATTCACTCTCGCTCTGTCTCCTTCTATTCCCCCTCCCCAGGAGCGTTGAACGTTTAACGCAACTTTGTTGGAAGTCGCATTAGAAGTTTCACTTCAATAAGACATTAATTGCCAATTTAGTCATTATTTTTGGAAATTAATCTTCACCACAGAATATTCTTCTCCCAGCATTTGGTGCCAATAAACTCACTCACCATTGCATACTCTGAAGCGTGAGCGGTACCCTCACACCTTTGAGTATGCAATGCTTATAGTAGCATTAACCTTTTAAGAAGTTTCACTTCAATAAATCAAACAACATACATAATTCACCTACATCGTCTTTACTTCTTGAATTCTTCAATTCTATACTGTAGGTATCAACGTATGTAGGTATGTACTATAACAACCATTGAAACAAAACCCTTGAACTCAATTTCTATATACACCACCATAAGTCCATCAGCGCACGTCAACAGCCATGTGCGCATTTCCTCAGAAACAACCACCACTTTTCTTTTCTTTTTCATATGAACGTGCTTGTGCTGTGCAATGTGCGCTACCCTCACCCTCGCTCACGCCTTTGAGTATCCAATTATTAGCGTTAAACGTTTAACGCGACCTTGAGTTGGAAGTCGCATAAGAAGTTTCACTTCAAAAAGAAACACAAACTTTTTGTATAACAGTTCAGGTTCGGCTCTGAACTAAAAACGCCATTAGGTTAAGTGAAAAACTGGAAGTCACCACACCAGTGTCACGGGGGGCATTTTGTTAAGAGCCTGCGGCTATGCAATAGTTTTATTGTTAGCGATATTAGAAATCGGTTATTGCCCTCGGTAATGGTGCAGTGGAGACTTGCACAATGTCGTTGCATAGTAATGGCTGTCGATCAATTCATCGAGTGTAACGCTCAGGGGAGGTTATTACCCTATTCACATCGTACTGGAAATCGTGTTTTCGTCGAAAACTCTTCAGTGCATTCACTCCGAACACCAACTAGTTTTCGTTTGACGTTTCAATCAGCTGTGAGACACAAGTCGTGAAACGTCTGTGTAACTATTTTGGTTAGGTACAAATTTCTATCGCATTAATTAACAAAATTAATTTAGAGCATTTAAAAACAATGGGTACCTAATCAATTAAGTGTGAAAATTATTTTAAATCAGTTTGATGAGAATATCAAATAGTAGGCGGGGTGTCATGCCAAAGCAAAGAAAAAAAAAACATTGAGAAATAATTGCGTTAGAATGTTGCCCGCCAAAAGGCGGTCAATCCTGCTAGAGGGTTAAGTTGTGAGTTGTGACTTCTGTTCGGTGAGCGTTCTGCTGAATTTGCTGAATGTTGGAAGAAGTGTGTTTGCGGAAACCAACTCGTATATGGGGAAACTTCAGTATTCGATTAAGTTTTCGAGTGTTTTGCGCGAAAACCCAGTTTTTGGCTCGCTGTGAATAGGGTACAAGGTTGAAGCTGCAGCCACGCAGTGAGCGACTAGCGCATGAGAGATTTAGAGCGGCTTAAGTTTATCCCTTGAAGGAATAACTTCATCCATCGACTAAGGGCCGTTTTATTCACTCGAAGTTGAACACAACTTGGAGATTTTTATCTATATATCAAACTCCCCAAGTTGTGTTCAACTTCTAGTGAATAAAACGGCCCTAAGATGCCTTTAGGTGTGCTGTGCATTCAGGGGGGTTTCTAAGAATGTTTTAAATGCAATCGCGTGACTGCTACCAAAGGACGATCGATATCAAAATCGAGCAACCCAAGTTCCAAGCTTCAGTCAAATAAGAAATCTTTAAGAAGGTGAGCAGAGCAAGAACTATAAAACCTAATTGTGACTTTCTCCAACTCGCGTTCAAAATCAAACCCACCCCGAAGGATATGCGACGTATGATTACATTAGGCTGCCTCCGCTCGAAAGTTACCGCTCTTAAATTCGTCGAAAATTAATTTCCTATGCAAATTTTAGTCTTTAGCTATATAAATTTCCATCGACGGCAGTCCCATACCATTTGGACGACCGCTCTTACAGCAACAACTACCCATATACTCGCATGTATAACCGCACTTATTGAATGTTCAACTCAAAGTTGTACCGCCAACTTGTGTAAGACAGAATCTCACTAATTTATGCATATGTTACTAAAGATACGTCTCTCCCCTGTGCTGTATATGAGCTCGTTTCTCGCAGGTCCTTGTTGAATGCCCCGAGTCATAACTTGTTCCAAGAGTTCAATATTTCACAAGATGTCTACAACGGAATGGATAGATCCTTCTCTATCCTCTGTGCCGGAAATCTGTCGAATTTGTAATTTATTATTGAAAGTTAGTATACGGCAGCAGGAGAAGTTCTGCGCCATATATATATATATATCGAATTGTGAATGAAACAAGTCCTCCGAAGTATGGCTCTGTTATGTTATCCAGGACAATGGATGCAAAGTGCGCATATATATGTATAACAGATGGAGACGTTTCGGTATAGATGCACATATCGATTGCAATCGTTCCGCCGAAAGGAAGTTATATACCGAGATTCTGATGGGTGCTTTTGTTCCAACTCCGAATGGAATCCTTTCAGCACCCGCAGCGAGTCATAAACTGTATACAGAGATGCTTTTATTCTGATACGATGGGAATATGCGTGGATTTTCATAAGATGCTCAATTGAGGGCCAAGAACATCCAGGCGAGGTGCACAACATAAAGATGTATGGAGCAGTACCAAAAGTTTGAAGCGAGGATCGAGCATCGCATCGCGTTTTGTCGTTAAGAATGATAATGTTTTGCGAACGAAATCGGTTGGAAGGGCACCTGTTTATGATGGATTTATATTTGAGTGGTTTATTGAAATATTGCTGACAAGTGAGATGGGGAGTCCTTTATGGACGAGATGTTTTTTTTTTATTGCGGGTATATCGTTAGGAGAACTGCTAAATGAGGTAAGAGAACTTTTGTCATAGCGCACGCCAGTGGATGCCGATTTTTCTAAAAGTAGCTTGCTTATCTCTGTACTGAAGGAGCTGTTTCATTTCTAGTAAAGTCTCATCTTTAGTTAAGGAAAAATCCAGTATAAACTCAATACTTTCGAGAGAAATACATATGGGCCCTGAAACCAAAACTGACCCTCTGGATATACACAGCCATCGTAGGACCAATACCTACCTACGGTTCAATAGTATGGTGGCCAGCTCTAAGCAAAGCTTACAACATAACCAAGCTAAACAAAGTACAAAGAACGGTATGCAGAGGTACGACAGGCGTTCTAGGGTCAACACCATCAGACGCCCTTACAGTCCTTCTGCATCTTTCACCCTTAGACCTCCACATTAAATATATCACAGCACATAGCGCGATCAAACTCAGAGAGTCAGGGTGCTGGTCTGCGAGACCCCACGGCCACAGCTACATTCTGCTTTCTCTATCAAGGGAACTCATACCGCCCTCAACGGACAATATTACTTCAAAAATACTGGGAGCAGTCAAAGCAAAGATCTACTCAGAATTCCTATCGAAGGTCAATCTCAGATGGAGGAGGCTGACGAACTGTATCATATCCAGAAGGATGTGGCCAAACTACAGCACGGACAAAACAACCCACCTTCTAAGTAAAACACGAAAAACCCTTCTTCGACTCGCTTGAGAAGGTCTTGAAAAGGAGTATTAGGGAATTGATAACCTTTTTTGAATTCCACTGGCTGCATCTAAGCTCTTCTATTCGACAATCTTAAACAACCAGGTCAAATGAGTTGTGGTAACAAAACCGCACATAGTGCTACTTGGGGTTTTAAAATAAACCGCCACACCTAACCTACCTACCTACCTACCTTCATGGGGGAATAGTTTCCTTTTTACATTGAAGAACTTCTTCATGCTGATCGCAACCAAAGGTACCTCCAGCTTCAAGGTTCCAAATGAAAGCCATTTGTGGTCATGATAGTTACAGCAGGTAGATAGCAAAAGTTGCTAGATTAAAAAAGCCCTGGGAGATATAGCCCATTGGTCTTCATACCGATGATTGTCGAAGATGACTTGCACCAAGAATTTTCTGTTTTACCGGGGAAGCTTACAAATAGAAGTTCTTCTAGAATTATTCGCATGCAAAGTTGTTCTTCGAAAACAACCTCTCTATGTGGTGTAAGTCCCTAGACCTAGCTTCCCTATTTATTTATTTTTTGGTATAATTGTCTATGCTCTATGGTACAAATGGCAGTGGGATTTTTCCAAACCCGATAAATAAAAATTATAACTTACTTATCTAACAAAGCTACTTCTGATGAAGGGTACCACCATCCCTAATGTCAGTTAGGTCAAATATTAGGGAGTAATTCCTGATGAGAAACTGCTTAGACAACTCTTTCTGTCGCAAGTAGTTATAGACTTCCCTGAAGCTAGAAGACTGGATCTTGTTTAAAAATACTCTGAGGAGCAAGACTGCCTTTCGATTGAAGATCTCGTGATGTGCTTTTTCTCCGGCCGGGGTTTCGCTCGCCGGATCCAGGGTTTTTCAAAGAAATACCGAAACTCTGATTAAGAGGTACACTTTATTTTCAGTACTTTTCCCTAGTAATAATACAATGTTTCCATAATATAAACTTATACAAAAGCGCCCAACAAAAGAGGCCCAACTGCAATGTGGTGCCATAGCGGCAAAACGACAGCGTATGGGTCCTATTGGCCCGACGACGACGTGGTTCCTTAGCGGCCCAACGACAGCGTAGTTCCTAGTGGCCCAACGACGGCGTGGTTCCAGGGAAAGGGGAAGCAAGCCAGCGGGGATTGCTGACAATACTGAATTCATCCGCAAAAATTTAGAACAGAGACCTAAGTCGCTTTCCAAAACGGGAGCCTTATCTGGTACACAAGATTGGTACAATTCACACGTAGACAAATCTCCCCGAACGCTTCTCTCATTCGGGTACTCATGATTTTCCCAAAACTAGGCTTGCGCCTTTGGGTTAAATTTCCTAACTCACACTTTATTGTTCTTCAACTTAAAATTGCGTTTTAAATACCTACGTTTAATGCCCGTAAGCCACGTCCGCACGCTATGCCGCAAAAGAAAAGAAAACGCTCTGACGAAGACGCGTGACCAAAAAACTCGCCAAAAAAAGAAAATGGCGGCGCCACTTCAACGAAAGTAATAAAAACATCGATCAGCGCGTTAGTCGCACAATGGCCACCGTGCGACTAAAGTTGCAATTTGGCACTCTTTTTGAGAGCCGGTCACAATTTTGTTCTAAATATTTTGGCCCTTTTTTTTTGTCGAAGGAGGTGCTCCAAAAAATGTTCAAATGGGGTTACTTTCAAATAAAAACCTTTAAAATGTTACGCAGTTGCCTATCAAAACACTATTATAGTGTTCAGCTACTACAAAAATACTAATTTTGCAAAATAGTTGCAGATATGGTACTTTTTTCTCATTGGCCCTTTTTCTTGCGACTTTTCAGGAGTCGCTGCAGTGGTCACGCTGGGTTGATGGTCGGCGGTGTTATCGATTAAATTTAATTGGAAAAGGTTTGTTCGTTAAGGCTTAGATTGTAGGGCGGGAGAGCTTTCAATGAGCTCCGGCACTGCGGCTTTTTAGAGGAGTCTATATTGTGCCTTAAGGCTTGTTCGTAAAGTTTTGTTTGTTAAGGTTTGTTAATAAAGGTTTGTTGGTACTGAGCATTCGTCGACGCCACACGCTCAAGGGAGAACGTCACTGTCGCCACTTAATGTGGGTTGCCCTGGGTGTTGATGCACACCCGATCGGCAAAGCTTCTGTGGGGCATTCAGTCGATAGAACCGAACTTATGCTGATCAAAAGGTAGTTCCAATGAAATGCTATAGCTCCCTTGTAAGTGCCTCTGTGCCAGAGCTCAAACGCCCCACCCATCTATGCGAAGCAGGTGAAAGACCCCACTTACATCTCTCTCGTACCTTACCACCTGCCATAATTATCCGGCCGCAAATCAGTAAAATTCCTATTCATAAATCATAATACGCATGTAAGCCCCAAACCAATATGAGAATGAGAACTACCACCTACCAGCAGCAAAAGACACAGAGGTAGGGAGAGAGTGAGCTAGCGAGCGCGTCCCACTTAATCTGGTTATGTTTCATTTTCAACAATAAAGCCACGCTGCCACTTTCTACTAAATAAACGTTCAATATTCAATCAAATCGTCATGTCGATTTCGGGAAGCCAAAGCCACGGCATATCGCACCAACATCATCAACACCGTCGTTATCATGCTGCTCGTCATCAATTTATGGATGGCATCGCGCGACCAGCATCGTCCGTCCAGTTGCAAATGACCATAACATGATTGGACCACATCATTAGCGTGCATAACGTGAATTTAATAATCACCACAATGCGTTCATCCCACTCGCCACCAAATGTACATCCCCCATCCCCATCAGGAGATTTTTTTTTTTTTTTTTTATTTCCCCCCACCATCACGCAGAATGGCGCGATGGCGATACTTTACCTTGGTTCAGTGTATGGATATAGGGATGCACACCGACAAACACAAAGCTCGCGTAATTTCAGGGATTTCGAAATTGAATTTGTGGCGGCGCAGTCAGGTAAGTTCATTTTACCCCGATATCGAACTACACCACTTTGAAGTGGTACGACAAATTGACAACAGAGCGGGGGTGTTTGGTTTGGTTCAATCCACTGATGAAACACACTAACACCGTGCATGCAGACACTTGTGATGATGGGTAATGCTAGAGTGGCAGCCGTGTGTACCTATATGCGGGTTCACATGAGTCAGGAAGTGAGCAAATGACATAGACGATGAATTAATGCAAATGGAAATGGAATCGCATTTTGGCAATGGGCGCACACTGGGGCACAACACCACTAAAGGTGGCATTAAATCAACTTGAATCTTGAAATTGTGCACTTGCATGATACAGTTGACACATTTAAACAAACATTGACAAATATACTAGGTCTCAAGGTCTCAAGGTCTGAAGGTCCGAAAACTCACAAGCATATCGCCTTAATATTCCCCATGTTCTGTTTGCCTTGTTTCTGATGGACTCAACATGGTAAGTAAATGATAGCTTGGTATCTAAAAAAAAGACCCAAATCTTTGATTAGATTAACACGAGGAATGACAATACCACCAAGGGAAAACGTATCCATGATAGGAGATTTACAGCGAGAAAATGTTATGATAGAACACCTCGAAATGTTTGAAGAGAAGTTGCTTTTTGAGCACCACAGATTCAATTTCTGAAGATGTGAATTTAAAAGCTGAAAAGGACAACAATCATTACCCGACCTATAAATCTTAAGTCATCCGCAAACATCAACAAAAAGCATTCAGGTAAAAATTGAACGATATCATTCACAAACGAGATAAAGAGTAGTGGTCCAATATGACTTCCTTGGGGGACGCCGGAGGTTACATATATATTTTTCGAAATATGACCACGAAACTTTACATTTTGGAGTCTATCCGAGAGGAATGAGGAAAGCCAATTTAAAAAGAAGACTGGAAAACCCAATCGATCAAAAGCTTTGCTAAAATCAGTACAGATAGCATCAACATGGTACCCTTACTGATTTCAGAAACAACGTAATTCGTGAATACATTTACAGTAAAAAATTAATCTTTCGGTAGCTAGAGAATCAAACAATTTTGGTATAGAAGATTGCTTCTCTATAGTTTTCAAATTTATTTCTCCTACCAGACTTAAAAATGGGGACTATAAAAGAAGCATATGGGAATGTGCTAGTATGTAAAGACAAATTTAAGATATGGCAAAGAATTTTATGTAAAGGAAACGCACAGTTCTTAAGAAAAATAGGAGGAACTTCATCTGGACCAGGGTTAAGGCTAGAATCCGAAGACGCTATAGTTTTGAAAATATTGTCTTCAGAAAATTCCATATTATTAAAAAGAGTAGTATGGGAACCATCAATATAATCAAAAAATTGCTCATCTATCAACGAGTCATGGTTCGAATATACTGATTGGAAAAAATTTGCAAGGTTATTACAAATAGTATCGGAAGAATAAGCAAGATGTCCCTCAGAGAGAGTGCGGCTAGAAAACCATCACTTCCGTTTTTTGAATTGATGAATTTCCAAAATGTATCCGGCCTAGAACTAATAATATTCTGTATTTCATTTACATATATAAGGTATGCGTGGTAGAGCGACGTTTTTAAATCAGACTTAAGACAAGTCGGCAAGTTCTCCTGTGGCCTGAACTTCCATCAAAACCTTTCTTGGAATGTAAGCTTATTGTCTTGAGTTCTTCAGGCCTAAGTGTTTAGATTACACCTTTTTGAGCAGCTACCAAATGAGCAACTGTGAGGCTTAGCAAGCTTTGTAAATTACTATATATCAGATATTTCTGATATTCTCATGTTTTCAGGCTCCGGAAAGCAATATTTTTTGCACTCTGGAACTACTTTGTATGAAGGAAATACTTTGGGAGCTGTAAATCGCATAATTTCGTCCTGAAAGCGTGTCAGATTTGCCTCAATAATCATTGCGAAAGCTTCTTCGCCAGTCATTGCAGTAAGTTCAATTGAGTCTCTCAAAGCTTTCCTGCATTTTTCAGCATGACTTGGCTTTGTTGTCACGTAAAGCATTAGCTTTGCAGCATCTAACTGCCCAGAAGCTCTCAAACTCATTTCAGCTGCGTGAACTCAGCAACAGACGTGGACTTTTTGTAGAGTTCGATTTTCTGACGTTTTGATCTTTCTGATGATTCCTCAAACCAACCTTTGGACGACCACGTTTACAGAATATTTAAAAAAATATGTATAGGTGTTTTTAGCCTACGCAATGTTTGCTTTCAGAAATGTTGCCAAGCATGAACTAAATTTCGATTTGAACTCCGTTACTATTTCCCTAATATCTTTTTTTGGAAGCATTGGACTCATTTTTGAATTTCTTCCTTCAAAAACGCAATTTGGCTGTCTAATCCCCTGATGGAAAGAAAAATTTCTTATAAAAATAAGAAGCTGTTAGAAATTGCACCCAGTTAACTGTTGTCACTCACGTCTAGCTTCGATAAAAAAAAAATGCAAAATGCTCCATTCATGACGATTTGGCATTCTCATTTTGTAGTCCCTATCCTATTTACAATGAAAATAAAACGGTAGTTTAAATCAAAGCTCAACTTCAAAATTGGATTAAATGCCAGCATTAGTGGTGTTTTGCCCCAGTGTGGGGCGCCGGCCCGGCATAGCTATTACCCAGAAACGTAATTACTATTTTGGAAATAGGATTTCACAAGGATTTGCATTATTCAGTGAAACTATTTCGCGTTTAATAAGTGCAGGCATTGGTAATCCATTCTGCTTATTGAAAGCTACGCACAGATCTATAGTGTGGTCTGTATTTAAGACTGCATGCGACGGCCGTGGGATTCCATCAATTGATTTGAAATTGGGTGCGTGCTCCTTTGTAGGGGTTGTTGCATTAACATTCTGTGCGTAGATGATTAAGGTTGATGCAATTAGTTTTGAGGGTTCTTTCAAAAAGGGAAATGTTGCAACTTCACTTGACTTGGTTAAGCCTAAAGGTGGCAGCGCGGACTCAAAGAAAGGACTGGTCTAAAATGCTTGCAAGGTTACCTAAAATGACTTGAAGACGACTTCTTGAAATATTTTCCAACTGAAGACAAACTCAATAAACACAAATTTGCATGGCAAAATGAATATCAACGCGACTTTGCTACAAATATTATCAAACTCACGAACAAGTATATACTAAGTGTCCTTGAGGAGAATTTCGTATGCAACAGTTCTACTACCGCATGTTTATCTGCTTGCTCGCGAACGCTTCTTCAAGGTGTTGACTCGGTGTCTTGAAAAAGAAAAACACCCTGCAGGGATATAAGGACTATCTAGAGATATTTGCATGTGTTTATCCGACCCTTTGTGAGTTGTTCCCATATTTGAATTGCAAATAGCTTATAGAATATTTTCAATTTCTCAAAAGCGTGCTAAGAAACTGCGATGACATTGTGCAAATATGATTTGCGCGTATAGGATATTTGCCAATTGAATTGAGATAGGTGCTACCTCCGCACAGAGTCCTTTGTACCGTTGCTCCTACCCTGGGGCTCCGAGGTGGTTATAGTTCAAAAAAGGGACAATAAAAGTTTGAATTGTTTAGGGAGTTTATATTTATATATATCAAGAAAAGTGTAGATATAGTTGCGATTTTTTTTTATTGGTTTCTAAATCTGATGATACATTTTCAGGAATCTTATTTGGAGAAGGCTTAGCTTTGCCGATTCAATTGCACATTATCCTCCTCGCCCGGAGGCTGTTCCCCTTTCTATATGCAAAAACATTCGATCCTATTAGTTGCGGAGCTGATCACTCATGTTCATTTTCACAGAGTGGTGCAAAAGACGGGGAGCTTTTGAGTTTATTTATTTTATTTTCATTTTTGGTAGGTATTTTTTTAATTCGCTAAAAATGACTTTTCGTCATGGAAAATCTTAGAAACTTTGAACGTAGAAAACAATGGATTTTTACTTTGGAAAATCCTCGATATTTTCAAACAGTTCTGGTGGACGCGCAGAGCAAAGAATGCGATGCCTTTGTAAATAAGAGAAATTGATGCCATTCTTCATGAATAATTATAAAGGCTTTCCTTCAATCACTCAAATAAAAAAGTCTAGCCTGTTAATATGCAATGCATTCCGTGTTTCGCTTGATTTTATTGTTTAACATCCCGATTCTGGCAATCCTTACTGATATATCAGCCCCTTTCTCACTCAAGACCTTGGCGCTCACTTTTTTCCCGTATCGGGAAAAGCTCAGGGTGATTCAATTGAACCTTCATCACAGCAAAGCAGCATCAGCAATGATGACTAAATGCTTTGATGAGGATTCGTTTGATATAGCCCTCATACAGGAGCCTTGGATCTTTAGAGGAAAGATTAGAGGACTCCCAAATAGCATGACTGAATTGCATTATGCGCAAGCCAGCGAAAAAACTAGGTCCTGTATCCTGGTGAGGCGCGGAGTTCAAGCACATAAATTGCCGAATATTTGAGCCCCAGACCTTGCAGCAGTACGAGTAGGTTCAGGTATGCGGGAACTTTTGTTTTACCATCTGCATACCTGCCGTATGATTCTCCAGATTCCTCCGACAACAGAGTTGGAGTCTTTAGTGAATGCATGCAGGAACAGGAATGAGGACTTAATAAATGGTTGTGATGCCAATGCACATAACACAGTGTGGGGCAGCACCAACGATAATTACAGAGGAGAAGCATTATTCGAATTAGTATCATGCAAAATGTGCCGCAAGGACACTTAGCAAAAAAACAGAATGAAAAACTTCAAAGTCAGCGAAGCAAAAATAAAATAAAATAAAACGACTTAAAACTTTTAGTTTGACTGTAGTGTCTTAAACAAGGGAACAGAGCCAACCCTCGTGGATGTGGGGCGGAAGGAAGTGATCGATGTTACCCTGTGCAGTAGCTAGATAATTGAAAGAATATCAAATTGGAGGGTAAGGGATCAGGCTACATTGTCGGATCACTGAGCCATTTCATTTGATGTTCGCTATGGGTCTAAGAGAAAAAAAGATCGGAAAAACAGCAGAGTTCCGAAGAACACGGATGGGACTAAATACCTTGAAGTATTGGAGGAAACACTGAATGTAACAGGATTCGGAATACCGAAAAACAATTGGCATGTACATAGAATCACATAGTTCACTCACAACTTGTTAGGCTCTCGAAAACAATCGAAAGTGCGATCTAATATTGAACAGCTCACAGAAGCACTTATAATGAGTCATCATTTTCAAAGGCTGACAATACGTGATAATTGCAAAGGCAAAAATAAAACCAATCCAAAAATTTATCTACGAAAATCCACCTTCCATTTGGTTCATATTTCATAAAAATCATTTGTGAAAAAACGCCGTAATCGGTACGACAAAAAATTGTATACCCTATTACTAAGGCGATAATTCAAAGAACTGTAATTAGCGTGTGGTATCGCGGGTATTCTACCCCTAACACTAGGGATGCACACGCTCAGTCGTAGAGTACATCAATGCTTGTCATAGTAAACATTAAAATCAAGTTCATGGTTGGGCCCATGTTTAGGTGTAGCCCCTTCCGGATACTTCTTCTGTAAACGTAACATAAGTCTACAACGATATAATAATCGTTTGGGTAATTTTAAGGCGTTATATGCCTATTAGCCCAGGTTGACAGTTTTGAAAGGCTTGTAACATTGTGCCCAGCTTAGCAGTATGTCCCAAGAGTTTTTTTTAGCAAATTGCTATTTTTGGTGAAAATAATTTTACTAAAATTAAAAGTGCCCTCACTAAGTACGTTCCTTGGAATTTATTTTTATTATTTTTTAAAGATTTAAGATTTAAAAAAAATATATATATACATACTCAGGGCCCTTAAAATAGATTCAAGCTTCGGTGGTCTTTTCGAATAGCTATAACTAAAAGCGATTGCTATCGCCCAACATAAAAAAAAAAAAGAAATAAGCCGTAGCCTTGGACATATCAAAGGCATTTGACCGAGTCTGGCATAGAGCCCTATTAGGCAAGTTAGCGTCTTACGGATTACCACAACAACTCTGCGGATGGATGCAAAATTTTCTTCTGGGAAGATCGATCCAAGTTGTTGTAGATGGTGTATCGTCCAATTCGTTTGCTATAAATGCAGGAGTGCCCCAAGGGTCTATTCTTTCTCCAACTCTATTTCTTCTCCACATCAACGATTTGCTTGGATCGACAAATAATAATATCTACAGCTTTGCAGATGACAGCACTCTTTATCCTCCATCTCGAACAGTGGGCCTGTGAATACGGCTACTTCACATAGTCAGAGATGTGAACAAATTAATTCTCTAAATGATGATCTGGACAAAATCTTGAAGTGGGGAAAGGACAACTTGGTTGTATTTAATGCAAACAAGACACAGCTCACAACATTTTCCAGAAAAAATGCGTCAACAGTTCCTCAGATCCAAATGGATGACCATCCAATCCATCACAAGGACTCAATGCACCTTCTAGGAGTCACAGTCAACTCAGGAATCACATGGCAGGACCACATATCCTATATCGCAAAATCGGCGTCCGCAAAGTTGAGCTACCTTTTTAGAGCAAAGAGGTACTTTAGCCCCAAGCAACTTCTCCTTCTCTACAAAGCACAGGTTAGACCAGACTTGGAATATCGTTCCCATATATGGAGCTCGGCCCCAAAACATTCACTTAACCTGCTTGATAGCATACAGAGACGAGCAGTTCGACTCATTGGAGACCCTACACTCACATCGAATCTACAACCGTTGGTGCACAGAAGACAAGTCGCTGACCTATGCTTGTTCTATAGGTACTTCCATGGTAGATGTTCTGAGGAACTCAAAGACATTATCCCTCGAAATGCAACTTTTGGGCGCCCAACAAGACAGGCTGCTAATGTTCATGACCATACAGTACACTTGACAACCGCGAGGACATCAATTTTCAAAAACTCCTTCTGTTACAGGACAAGCAAACTTTGAAAAAAAAAAAAAATACACAAACGCTATACGGAGAAAAATATATTATTTATTTTTTTTTTAACTAAATAAAACCACAGTGGTTATCCTGAATTTTAATAAAAAAAAAAACAAAAGACAACCTTTTAAAATTAATTTTATTTAAGCAAATACCACTGGCAAAGGAGTCGATTCGAATTAATTTCGAGTTCGCTTTTTATAATCAAATGTTGCACCTACACCTAAATGTGATTTAAATCGATTGCGCGCACACACGAATTTCCGCATTTCGATTAAATGCACACTTCCAATTCAGACTTGGCATTTATTATGAACAATGTTATTTGAATATAACAAACTAGCTCCATGGAACTATAGTTGCATTCGATACCAACCTACTAGATTGTTTGTAGCATATATTTATAGTAACAGTATTTAAAAGGATAATGAAAATCAATTTCTACGCGATATAGATATTGATTGATTATTAATTCGTGCGGACTATGCTCTGCAGAGGCGTAAAGTGGAAATGATTTGGTTTTATGAATGATGCACTTATAACGCCGCAGAGGACTATGCTGCTGTGCACATGCAAAGGATAAATGTTCGCACCGCTGGCTGATGTTTTTATTGGGTTTTGCAAATTCGATTGTTATCATGTTGCGCGTTATTGGGGCGAGTTATTGTTAATTAAGTGGGTTAGTGTGCAACGCGAAATAAATAAATATGAATATTTTTCAGCTGAATCCTGTCACTGTCGTATATTTTTTTTTTTTAACTCGTGAATTTGTGTCAATGCAAACTTGATCGAAGAGATGCTAAATGCAGCCTCTGCAGGTCCGAAAAACTAACAGCAAAATGAAAAAAATAAATAAAAACAAAATGTTCTGTATATACCAAGATATGTCCAAAGGAACCCAATAAAAAACAGCAAATGCATCCAAAAATTGTCTGACAAAATCAGAAACCCACTTTGCGATTCCCTTTATCGTAGCAGCAACAGATTTGGAATAAAATAGAGCCACTTTGTGAGTGGGGAAGCGAGGAGTAACAACGATTCTCGCTTGTTTGGGGGTTACCCTGACAATTTTCTGTTGGGAAATTATGTCGAAGCCACTTTTATTGTATTTAAAAAAAAAAAAAAAACAAAAAAAACATGGAGCTTGAACTTGATAAATCAACCCTTCATACGTCCTCGTTTATTGCAAGTACATCTTAAGATAAATGCAACACAAATCGCTCGAAAACACAATCGAAAAAAGCCCCGAATTATTGCAGAACTATGCTAAAAAAAAAAACTCCGAACAGGACACAAAAAGAGATGTCGCGAACGCACCTAATGTTGATTAGATAAAACGCCTCGAATATCGTATTCGAGAACACTCTAAGAAAAAACTAAACAACTTGTATATAATACTAAAGAAACGTCGTAAGAACTCTAATAAGAACAAAATACGGAACACCATGGACTTACCTACTTACTTAGGTGGCGCTACAGTCCGCGGTGGACTTGGGCCTCAACCAATACGCCTCTCCAGTTAGCGCGATCTTTGGCTAACTGCCTCCAGTTGGGCACTTCAAGTTGGTTGAGGTCCCCTTCGACTTGTGCGCGCCACCTAAGGCGAGGTCTTCCTCTACTGCATGTCCCTTCGGGTCGAAATCAAAGACTCTTCGGGCCGGAGCGTTGGTGTCAATTCGCTCTATATGTCCCAGCCATCTTAGACGACTTATGCGTACTTTTCTGACAAGGTCGATGTCACTCGTAGAGTTCGTTGTTAAATCTCCTCCTCCAAAGCCTGTCAACTTAACGGTACCAAAAATCACTCGAAGAATTTTGCGTTCGAAGCGACCAAGAAGATCCTCATCCGCATTTTGCTAGGGTCCATGCTTCTGCGCCATAGAGCAGGACAGGGATGATGAGAGTCTTATATAGAATCTCCTTAGTGCTTCTTGACAAGGCCTAACTAATCAATTGCCGTCTTAGGCCAAAGAAACAGCGGTTGGCAAGTGTGATTCTTCGCTTGATTTCTGATGTGATGTTATTATCAGAGTTTATAGCGGAGCCAAGGTAGACAAAGTCCCGAACTACCTCAAAGTTATAGCTGTCTATCGTGACGTTCTGTCCGATTCGTCGATGTTGTGTTTTCCTTCTTGTTGACAGCATGTATTTTTTTTCTGCCCTCATTCACAACTTAACCGATTTTTGCCGCTTCTGTAGTAACAGTTGCAAACGCACCAGTCTCGCTGTGTTCTGTCAATGATGTCGATGTAGTCAGCGTATGCAAGTAGTTAGATTTAGAGGCGAGAAAGCGTTCAAGGGCCTCTGGCACTGCGCCTCCTTTAAAAGAGCCTATTGTGCCTATGCAAGTAGGTAGTTCCACAGACTTCTGGAAAAGTCTGGTGTTGGCTTGCGAGTTTCGCACAATCTTACCAAGAATAATGTTAAAAAAGTCACATGACAGCGCGTCACCATATCTAAATCCTTTTTTGACATCAAAGGTCTTGGTGAGATTGTTTTCGATCTTTATGGAGCAGCGAGCATTCTCCATAGTCATTCTGTACAATCTGACAAGTTTGGCAGGGATGTCAAAACTAGACATGGCTCTTTATAGCTCGTCTCTATAAATGCTGTCATATTCGGCCTTAAAATCGATAAGCAGGTGGTGGGTATCGACTTGGACTTCTTGGGTTTTTTTTCCAGGATCTGCCGTAGTGTGAATATTTGGTCGGTTGTGGACTTACCGGGCCTAAAACCGCACTGATAGGGTCCAACCAGTTCCTTGACATAAGGTTTCAGGCGTTCGCACAGTACGGCAGATAGGATCTTAAATTCGATGTTAAGGAGACTGATGCCTCTATAGTTGGCGCAGTTTAGAGGGTCTCCTTTCTTGTGGATCGGGCCCACGATGCTGAGGTTCTATTCACCAGGCATACTTTCCTCTAACCAAATCTTGGAGACGAGTTGGTGTATGCACTGTACCAAGTCTATGTGCGGAAAAAAGTTCGAAATATTGCTTCATCAAAATGCACCAGAGAACGCACTGAATTTCTTGCAGAAAATGACGCAAAAAAACCTTTGAAACTTCGGAAACCATTCTAAAGAACAACACGAATAATTGTAGGAGAAACGCTCCAAGACAAGACTGATAGAACGCACAAAAAAGAACACAGTTTACAAAAACAAAAGTGTTTCAAAAAAAAAAACAACGTCAAGAAAAATGCTCGAAAATAACTATAAGATCACATCCAAAAATGACTTAAGAACGTCCCGAAAAACGATCGTTGCAATGCCTCAAAAAATGTCACTCACAACGCTCTTTATAAATCCATAATGAAAAAGTCTTGAAAAACATATGAAACCTCTTAAAACGAGAGCCGAACAATGCTCAGAAAATCTTCTAAATAATCGCTGGAAACAGCTCTCCGAAGAGGCTCCAAAAACTTCCAAAAACAACCCGAAAAACTCTAAAATAAATGGTTAAAAATGATTCAATCATCTGGCAAATGTTCCGAAAAGCGTTCCGAACAACCCTCCAAAAAAAATGGTTAAAACCCTCACCCATAACATAACGCATACGATTGGGCGTCTGACTTAAACTATTTTTCAATGATCGGCAGCAGTAAAGATGTCAAAAAAGGATCCAAGCAAGGCGGTCCTTTCCCTAAGCCTTTCATATTATATTGCACTTGAAAAGATTTCGTAAGACTCAAAAGCTCAACTCAAAAACTATATGACAAAACAGTCACAGGTCTTGTAGGGAGCCATAGTGTGATCATCTCAACTGAGGTGTACCCCAAGGTTCTGTCATAGGTCCGATTCCATTTCCTGCCTCCATAAACTGCCTTCCTCCACGTATTTTAAAGGTATCTATTCAAACTGATGTTGCGGTTACAAGTGGCTCACATTTATTTATGAACCCAGCTGCTAATCTGCATCCCACTAAAATTGAAGCTCCCATTATCCTCTGATGACTATCACTGTGTCCATCTCTATCCAGCTTAAGTCCCCCCATTATTACTCTGTAATTCTGCCAGTCAAAACAATATAGCATCTCTGATAATCGGATTTGAAGCGATTACACCAACCACTATCATCGCAAATCCTATTATTCACTTTATTCTCCATAAACCGGATTATATGACCACAAAAAATCTAAATTTCATATCCCATCCCCTACGCAGTTATAGGGATTCGGGATGCCCCTTACACCCAACGGGCAACACCAAACTGCCTGCGCAATTGGTTTCGATTTTCGATTGGAAAATTTTGCGAAAAACCTCAAAATCGTTATTATGCCAGCAAAATTTTACCACTGCGGTAATTGGGGATTGCAATTGCAGTTGGAGTTAAAGTTGCAGTTGGAGTTTACTGCAGCCAGCTTCGGTGTGAATGCGCCGCTGCATGAGTGTGTGAAATTATTTATTGCGTTGTGTTGACACACAATGCAACCAGAGAATCGCATCACCAGCACCCTAACCAGCTTTGTCATGCATCATTTTATCGTGTTCCCCATATGTGGAATGGACCGGTGGCAGCAGCTATTTTAATGAATAAACTTGAAAATGTTGTCGTATCCCTCGCCTGTGCTGATGGGCGGATGGCATCTCGTTATTGTTGCCATCGTACACTGAGAGTGCAGAAATCAAATATTCTTCTGGCTTTTTGGTTCGATTTGCATTTTTAACGAGCACCACCATATCGCCGGGTGGTATCTGGTATGTTGCGAGCTGAAAGGACCGATGATGTGGCAGCAGCACGAGCAACAGTCCTATATACGTATACAGTCGAGTGGCAACTGGAAAGGACACCCCACCCGGATCGCATTAAGGCATTCGAGTATCTGCATATTGAACAAATACTGTATACGAAACAAGGACTAATCCGCATGGTAAATATGGAGAGACGAAAACGAAATGTTGTCCTTCGAATGGAAGTGGGGGGTGGTCCTGGTCAGGCGAGAGGATTTAGCAAAAATGTCATAGAGAGAGAGAGAGGGGGGGGGGAATGATCCGCCCAAACTAGCTGGTTCTCTAATCAATTGTCCTGTCGGGATTTGTAAAATTTTTTAAATTTTTATGAAGCCATGATGACGCTTTGATGACAGAGAGCTATTGATGCGTTCCCATGCATAACTGATGTTGCTGATTGGATTAGAGGACGATACCATTGTCGTCTGTATTTTTCACAAATGGGATAGAAAATGAAAATGGCTATTTTTGGGCGAGCAGGGGAGTGTTGATTTTTATACCGGGTCCTTACAAAGAACATATTTAATTGCAAATGGATAGTGAAGGATCAGGATTAGATTTATCCGTCATACGACCATATGCTGTTGTTCGGTGTAAGCTTCCGGACATATAAATTTGTCATATGAGTTATTTATGAACCAGATGGAAGTGAATACATCAGGAGTGTATTTGCCGGACCATAAATTCCGAACAGAGTGATGTTTGTTGAGTGTGCTTAGATTGCTAGTCACATGGAAATGTTTTCATTTGTTGTACCCTGCTATAAATATTATAAAGTGTGCAGCTTGATTTCATGAACTAATAGGGTCCTGAAGAGGACTTTATGAGAGTGTCCCCTTCGGTCGTATATCTGTGGCATTCCGTATCAAAGACAAATTTCAAGAAACCAACGTATTTGGTCTAGGTGAAATTTTTCCATTCAGTTGACTGTATAAGACTCGTGGTTTTAGATTTAAAACAAACAAGCTTTTCGATAATTCTCCTGCTCAAAGGATGTACGCATTTGACTCAAGTGTCGAAATTACGATATCTGAACACTTTAGTGGCAATCTAAAAAATCTGGCAAAAAAAAACAACACAAAAGGCAGCTGACAGTTGTTTTGACTGTGTCATCGTAGAGATCGCTGTTCAGTTACACAGAACGCACATAGTACTTTGAACTAGAAACCCGCATATATTGGCACCTGGTAGGGTATACCTAGTACCGTCTTTACCACAAGGGCAGACTATGTTTGGAATTACTCCACCAGATTCCAAAAAATGTATGCAATGATAAAACACCGTGACGCATTTCCGTCCCCGCAAGTTAAATGTGTGGAATTACTCCACCAGATTCCAATAACGCGGGCTTAGATGTTTACACATAAAAAAAAACTCACTCTTGCGAAATTTGATCCCGTTTGTCGTTTTTTTTTTTAAAGATCGAACATTGTAATACTTGCTATAAGTTTCTGGTACCTCAAAAGTACCTACCTAGAAAGAAACTACATAGTTACCCGAGTTAAAATTTTAAATTTATTTTTAAACATAGAAATACAGATTTCGTTGATGTTTTTGTTGACCGCCAGAAATTAAGTTTTATATTTATACTCTAAATATTCTGACACCAGGGGCCGAATTACCGCATCTGTGGGCGAGCTATACGTCACTGAATTTTGTGGATTTTACAAGCGAAATAATAACAAATTCAGTCATGTATTACTCGATCACGGATGCGGTAATTCAACCCCAGTATTGTATTTAAATATCAAAAATTAAGTACCTACAAGTAAAAAGGGAATAAATATGTGATGTAAGCGCCTTTATAACTTTTAGGTGAATCCCTTTCTTTTACTTTTAAAGTTAATCAAATATTCCGCTGTGGAATTAAATTTCCCCACGAAATAGATGTACTTCTATCAAAGAAACTCCAACGAATAAGTAAATTTCCCCCGACATCCTAACACTAGATCACCCACAGTGAATACTACTATTCAATTTCTGTTTCCTAAAACTTCCACCTTCTAGGCAACATCTCCAATTACTGTCAAACTATTAAAAAATTTAATAAAAAACAATTAATTGTAACAATGTTTTTGACAGTTCGAAAAATATGAACAACAGTGGACTGGGGAAACATGACAAATTTACCGCCGAATTGAGAGGGAAATTATTGAAAGACCTCGCAGCCAATTACCTTGCCGTGGAACGCTGCAATTGTGGCCACAGGGATCGTATTCAAAGTTTTCAAGAAAATCTGCAGTAGTAAGTAAGCTTTCACCGATGTCCCTTATTATTTCCATCAAGGACTCCCTTCCACAGCTACAAACGAATGACGCTCTTGCACACGGTGTGGATCATCTTCTCTCTGCTGGTTCTACTCGTGTTGATGTTCTTCATGGGACTTGAAGTTGGAGTTGCGCTGTCGAATTCGCCATATGGCCGGAGTCCGTGTATAAGTACTGTGCCATTTTGGCGCGACAGTGAATGTGATGTGGCTTATTAGGTCGGATTGTAAATATATTTTGGAATGAGTATAGTAAGGCATGAGTCTGATTTACACATCTTAAGGGGCGATTAGGTAGAAATCGGTATATATAAAATTGGGTTGCATCTGGGAAAAGCCGGACGGGATCAAGTGTCCCTCTTCCATTTTTTGCCACCAGTTTAAGGCGCATAATCCACACCTCAGTCTACCAGACAAGAAAATCCACTCACCAACGAACTGATCGTGAAGTTCAATGTACGTGGTTCAAGAAGCCGGTACAGCGACAACTAAGTCCGATTAGATACACGTCAAGCGAAGACTTGTTTGCTCTGCCGATTGGCACATGTAGCTAAGATGATTGATAGTCGAAAAGTTTCGCCAGCTTACAGGCACATAGAATGAAATGTACCACCAATGTTGGTGCCAGCAATTAGTGCTTCAATTAACTACCGTCCGTCGGCTAGACACACACCTATTTAAATGGCGATTCAAAGTCAAGTTTGCAGCTGAATCATGTTTCTTAGTTGTCAGTTTAACTTTGGTTATGCCAATTCACTCGTGGCGGTGCTGATACTGTATAAAAAAATAGGTCGCCAAAGGTTCGTTGACTCGCTATAGGAGAACAAGTTAGATAACGACTTTTGTTATCGTTTGTGAACAGGTAAATTGATTGGACACATATGCGTGATGTTCGTCAACGGATAGATGGTTTTAAGTTCCAGTTGTAATTTGTGAGAGTAGGGTAGACAAAACAGCAGTCCAGCAAGTTGTACGAGAGAATGGGATAGGAAAGCTGTAAAAGACTTCAAAGTTAACTGAAGTCGTCGAGTAGTTGTTGTGGATAATAATTTTTTTAACAAGTGCCTTCTTTTGACGAAACTGGACGTCTTTTCTGACTATGAAATGTAAAAGTATGTTGCAACTAACCAAGAAGCTTGTTTCTACGGAACTTTTAACTATGCTGAGTAATTTTTAACGTTCTCGTGAGAGAAAGATATTCTACTTCACATTCAGAGGCTGTGTTGGAAGTTCGAAACGTATTGCATGGTCCAACGCTCCTTTGTAAGGCCGGTTTCTTACCGACTTAAGCCAGTGAGGCCATAGACCCCAGATGTTGAGTCCCAACTCCTTTAGTTGCCTTAATCAAGTCAATATCTGAATGAACTTTTCATACAACAAGTGCCCACTTCAGCCGGAGAAAATCCTGAAGGGATCGGGTCGAAATGTTGCTTTCAAAATTTTGCTCTGCATTAGTCTTCTCACACAAAAATTCTGCTTTGAGAAATTCTGTTTTTTTTTTTACCCGACAGGGCACAGGGAGGGTTATGTGTTTCGCGCGTATCCTAGGTACGTTCCTACGTGACGCCCTGTAGCCCAAACGGCTTGACCGATTTTGAAGAGTGAGGTGTCATTAAATTGGCATTCTTTCCCGGAGTGTCTAAATAGGATAACTTCGAAAGCGAAATACAAAAATACGATGGTGCGCCGCAACGCATTTCAAATCGTAGACAAATTCCGCAACCAATTTTTGTCGGAGGATATCGGAACCTAGCTATCAAAAATTTAACAAAGAAATTAGCTTCATCGTACTTCAACGTAATTCGCCGATATGCGTTACAAAATGTCGGAACAATTCTCCAAAAAGTTGCTCCGAAGAATGCCTCGCACACAGCAAAAATCCTCCGAATCGTATTAAATCGGAGAATTTTCCATTCCGACGGATACCTTTCTAGGGCCGAATGTTTAGAAAATGTTAAAAATCGCCCGCTCTTTTATGCGAACAATAAACGATTTTTAAAATTTTCCAAGCTTTTTTTTTTATTGTTTGCAGAATTTATAAAACATATTTTCGAAAAGCAGAATTTTGAAAAGCTGACATTAGAAAAGCAGAATATTTTAGAAGCAGAATTATGGAAACAGAATTTTGTGAAAAGAGTTCTGACCCTTCCAGAATCTTAATCCCAACCCAAATCTGAAATACCTCTCCAAATGCAACAAGTTTACTGCAGTTCAAAGTTCCAAGCTGAATAAAAAGAAACCAATTTCAGCAACAACAAACTGTCCAAAAGTTAACAACCTTAGGAAAAAAAAAGGGTAGCTTGTCCCTTAATACCTCTCACTTCGTGAATCCCCCAACATACGAGTACCTACCACTTATACAAGCCTCGCTGTTATGGTAACCAACTATTTAAATATAAATGGTCATCAAAAATCAACCAAAAGTACTTCACAACAATTCGCACAAATAGCTGGTGGTAATTCTTGTCAAACCACTATCCAAATCCACTAACCCTGTGGTCCAGCATCTGCCAAGAGCCAAGCAGTTAGGTGTAATTATATTTTGCCGTGCGGTTAAGGCTTCAATTATCGCCAATAGCTGTTAAATAGGTGTAACCACGCCAAATGGCCATCTTATCGTATTTTGGGGCCTGGAATAATGCGATTAGTAGAGCTTTGACATCGAAATTGATGGACGTGCTGGAGGATTATGATGTGTCGTATACAATTAGTAGGAAGCTTTGTTCAAGAGAGACAGAGACTCGAACGGAAACGAAATGTTGTTCTTGTTCTTTAGTCTTGGTATTTATTGAATGCGGACTCCAGGGATTGCGTAGGTACATTTTGTTATTCAGTTTTTATTATCGCCGTGGCTAGGACTATTTAACGGGTGGTTCCATTTTTACGTTCTTCTGGTAAAATATAAAATATGTCCCTTCCAATCAGATCTGGAATTAATCATTCGCGTGAATTGCTGGAATAATCTGGCGGACAGTTCATTGGGCAGTAAAAATTTGCTACAAATTAAGCCACGATTTCTAATCTGGGGTTGAATTACCGCATCCGTGACCGAGTAATACGTGACTGAACTTGTTATTGTTTTGCTTGTAAGATCCACAAAATTTAGCGACGTATGGCTCGCTCACGGATACGGTAATTCAGCCCCTGGCTGTCCATCCAAAACTCTAGTAAGTTGTATATTACTTAAGTTGCTTAAACCAACAAATGTTGTTTTGAGCTGGTTTTCAAAATGCTACCGTTGCGCATTAAGCTTGATCCAAAAATCTGTTTATAAAATAAGTTCGCCAAGCAACACAAGAAGCCCCAAAAATTAAAATCTCAAAATGGCAGCCAAAACACAGAGGTAGAGGGTTGCCTAGTACATATGGACACACCGCCGACCTTAGCTATTCGGGCGCCAAAAAGGACATTTTGTTCATGTTTCTTATTTGCCTGGAGTAACATTGTTTCATCAGCGCCACATGTTTATTATCCAATAACCTAATATCAGTGTTAATTCAGCGACGAAGAGAGCTTCCCTCACGTAGACATCGTTTGCATATACAGAACAGTGCAATTTATGTGTCGAATTTTCCCATAAATTCTGTTTGATAGCAATACTATGTCCTTCTCCGTCATATTCTCTAGCCTTGTGCACACTTTCAGCTCAATCGATTGCCGCATTGAGGTGTAAAATCATAACAAACAAGCAAAATCCTTCCAATTAAAGAAAATCTATTTCAAAATATAGAAAGGGTTGGAAATTGTTTAAAATTTAGAACATTCCTGAGCGGGCGGAGTATTCGATTCCTTCAAGATTATGAGCGGACTTTGAGATTGACTCTGTCAGAGAGAAGAACAACATAGAGCAATCAGCGTTACCGCTGCAGAATTCCGAAAAGTCCCAAGAAAAAAGGCCAATCAGAAAAAAACAGGACATTTCTAAGGCTTTAGCACATTTAGTATTTTTGAACGATATTTAACAAGCATTGGCTCGCTAAACACTATAATAGTTTTGTGATAGGTAACTGAGTTGTATTTTCAAGGTTTTTATTTGGAAATATCAGCATTTAAAAATTGTTTCAAGCACTTTCTTCAACTAAAAAAAGGGCCAAAATAGCACAAACTGTGGTAGGCTCTCAAGAAAGTGTCAAAATGCAACTTTAGCCCCACAACGGACACGCTGATAGCAATAGGGTCATTTACGGGTCTTGGGGTCATGGTATTTATTTTTAACAACGCCGAAGCAAAGTCCGGTTTTATCCAATCTTAAGCCGGCCGTGGATAGGGGTTCTTCTTTCAAGTTTCCATGCGCAAATGTTGACTCGTTGCGATTAAATTCAGGGCTAGGCTGCTTAGCTGCGAACCGCCCATCAGAAGACGAAACATCGGACGGCTTGTTGTAGTAGCCAGAGAGTAAAGCGAGAACTCTCCATTCACCCATTAGTCACTACAGACGTTAACAACCAATGGACCCCGTATCGCGACATCCTCAAAAGTGTTAGCCAAAGTCGCAGTAGGGAACCAGCCCTAAAACAAATTCCACTAAATGAAAGGGCTGCAGAAATAAGATTTCTGTGCAACATGGCTGGGGTGCCTGACAAAGAAAGTCGAACGAGGGAATACTCGCTGCCAAAATGTCAAAGAGCTACTTTTTCGATCGGAGCGGACCGTATTTGGATGCAGCTTCTAGAACATATCATCAGGTATAAGTTTACCCTGAGTGGACACTAAGGGAAATGGTTAAATTAAGTCCTCACTTCATGTGGACATTGCTTCTTGTGATTAAATGTTTGCGACAGTAGATCAAGACTTACGAAAAGTCCACTTGGGAAGTCGAAAATTCGCGAATTCGACTCTCGACGATGACGAAATGCTGTTCATTATCTTCAAACTTGGGTAGGATATACTCGCGTGGTTTGTATATTCCTGGATTAGAGAGTAGCCTAAAATTTGCGAGGACTGTGGACTGTGTACATCGGAAACATTTTTTGTATATCCACCATGACTGGCTAGGAGCTGTGCTATTCGCGTTTACATTCCCAGCCCTTCGGATGTTTGCGTTTTTAGGTATTCTTCTACATTGAAACTTGGGTCGGCATTCTGTAATGTTCGAAAGTTTTCGTGTTCACGGATAATGCCGACCCTGGCATTGCTCCTTTTAGATATCGCCGATATTCTTGATCCTCCTATGTATAGCTTCTGTCAAAATCGACAACTTGTATAGCAAAATTCGACAAACGCAAGCTTCTTCCACTGATATGTTCCTAAAACTGCAGCTTGTGCTCAGAGCGTTACAAGCCCGTGGTAGCTTTCTCTTACTATGAAATTGTCGAGCAGCTCTCTATTAGAACCTTACCATTTTATATCTACCATCTTAGTTGGATTAGTTTTTCCGTTTAAATCTGAGTTTTTGTGAAGATTCATGTAGCCCAAAGTGTTGTCGAAACTCCCCGCAGTTGTAACATAGAACTGACAGCTTTTACGACCGGAAACTTTGGAACAAACCAACTAATTTATCAACTCCTAGACTCATGTGGTCAAATGCGTTCGACTTATGACTTTTTGCCTAGCGCTTGTATTCAATCAACACCAGGATCGGACCAACCATATGTGCAAGATGTGCAAATGCACAGGGCGCCAAGTTCTGGAGCCGCATTGCTAGGAGAGAAAAATTAATTTAATTAATACCATTTTGCATTCTAAACAAAAAAACTTGTTCTAATAAGCCCAAAAGAACAACATCAATCACACCTGTGCTGATTCTTGCACATTAACTCACATCACTTGCAATGTTGCAACCTCAAAGAGAATCTAACTCAAAATATCGCCAAATAAAAAAAGGGCGCACTAGTGCAAATATGAAATAAGGGCGCTTTCTGCAAATCTTTCACAGGGCGCTAGTTTGGCTAGAGCCGGCACTGATCAACACACCTGATGGGCATTTATGTTCACACCAATTCTCCGCAGAAATGGAAAGCAAAAATAGCCTCTTTTCACATGCCAAAGTCTAACTAGAGTTACACGACCCCTCCCATTAGAACGGTCATAGTACACTGCCTGGCCCGCTGTGCAATTAGCATAAAATGTGCTACCAAAATACACTCCAATTTTAAGATACATCCACACACGCTCACTGGTTCTAAGCGAAATCACGTATAAAAGCAACCGACCACATCTTGGGCATCATCAGTTCCATTTGGTATCTTCTGCTGGTGCTGGACCGCAATCATGTACAAACTGCTTGTGTGTGTCGCCGTGCTATTGGCAGTCGTTAGTGCTAACTACGACTTCAATGATTCCGACTTCAGTAAGACACTCCTCACATTCTCTTGAGTTGCACTTAACCTCTGATCCTATAGATGAACTGCTCCTTGACGATCTGCGAACGGATTTCGATGACGAGCTTGAAGACCCCCTGAGACTCAAGCGGGACACCGAAGTGACGGCTGAGCCAAAGGAGTGTCACCGGTCCAAAGAAAGGGATATGCACTGCTGCAATGGCGACAAGATCGACCCAAAGCAGCACGATATCCTGAAAGAAGTCAAAAAGCAGTGCATCGCTGAGATCCGTGGCGAGCAAGGTAAGTTGCTAAAGAACTTCCCTCCTAGTTGATGAAAGAAATTTCTCTCCCTCTCTCCCCTCAGCTGATGAGCCCAGCTTCGATCCGTTTGACTGGGAAAAAATGCAAGTGCTGAAGGAGGAAATGGTTTGTACCGCCGAATGCGTCGCCAAGAAGTTCAATTTGCTGGACGAGAGCGGTGCCCTGCGACGTGATGTCTTGCTGATTCATTTGCGTGCCAAGGTCGGGCAAAACAATTGGAAGGCCGACGCGGTGGAGGGCTATGTTGACAAGTGTTTGGAGGAATTGAAGCCAGCCAAGGAAAACAAAGATAAGAAGAGCGACTCGAAGAAGGGATGCAATCAATGCCCGCTGCAGTTCACCCACTGCATCTGGAGGGAGTTCGCCCAGGGATGTCCTTCTGAGCAGCAAGTTGACAGTGGCAAGTGCAAGAAAATTCGCGAGCGTTTGTCCAAGGGGGATACGTCACACTTGAATAAGTCCTTCTTGCACTACTTCCATTCAAATCATGATGAGAAGAAGGATTCCCCATAGGACATGGAACACTTGTGGAAATAAATAAGCGTTTGGGTTGACATATTTTGTTTTATTTGTGGGGGTTGCCCCTCTCAAATTGTGCACATCAACTAAGGTGGGTGATAAGTTCCTACCCCTCTGTTAGATGGATCGAGCAACTGTGTCCAACCCCTCAAAAAGTAATCACTGCCTCAGCGATTAAACAGCACACGGCAACTCGTAATTAAACGCCATCGAAACTCATTTAAAACTCCTTTGCGAAAGAGTGCTCCTCATGAATAGCGCAGTGTCACATGCTGCACGCAATAAGTGGTAACTGCATCCAGCTGTCATTAGCATAACAAAGGCCAGCGCGACACTTTGTCTCAAGCATCGAGGAGGTGTGCCGGTTTATACCTACGCCGAAAATTCCAAACGAAATTAATTTTTCGACGTTCGAAGCCGTTAGCCCGCTCCTTCTATCTGACACTTTTCAATCGCTTATGTGATGCGCACACCATCAAAGGCTGAAACTTAATTGAAATTTCGATTAGTTTCGATGAGGATTGCCTTTGATGAGCAGAGCTGCCATTAGAGGGATGTACCCTCCTCTGGAGGGTACTTTTGCACAAAGTTCTATATGATGACAAAAACTCATTCGAACGGTTCAAAATCGGTCATGGAGACTGCATTAGCATGCAATTGGGCATCAGTTTCAGAGCTACAAAGGCACAAGGGATGATGCCAGTATTATGTGAGACTTGATGAGTTTTCCTCCGAAAACTGGTACACCCTCGGTAGCTTACGAAAACGACCTCAATTTCACAGGAGCCCCTCCCTGTCAAATACGGTGAATAAAATATATTCTCAGAATCGAGTACATTATGAGTTCATGTATGGAGCTACCAGGGACTGCCTAAATTTATTAATTACATTCAAGGGAATACCCTACCTGCATATAGGTGGGTGAGTGCAAGCAAATGAGCTTATGTTTGCGGTGGCTTTTAATGTATAATGCTAAGTGCGTTCCTATGTTGCCGGAGGTGATGAAGTTACACATACGCAAAAATTTGTAAATAGCTGTAGGATTTTCGCCAGAATTTCGTTAAAAGCCTCTTTTTGGAATGTGACGCCTTGTTAATGAAGATTAATACCGATTTAGGCCGCATTTTTCGTGTAATTGCAACCAAGTGTGAATACGTGTGGGTTGAGCGGATTATGGCCTCAGAATGACGCCTTACATGACGGCGGAGAAAGCAAGTGGATATAATGTTTTTGGTAAGAACATTGAATTGGAGGGAGCTATCATCATATGACAAGGACACATTTAAATGTTTTCTTGAGTTCAAAAGTTTATGTATGTTCTTAGAGAATAATGAAAGGGTAACGTATTTTGTGGAATACTTTAAGGCCTCATCTACACTGAATGGAAGGCGTTCTTTTAAAGTAGGTTTTCATGTGGTAGCTCTTCCGGGTAATTATGCACAACGACCTTTGTCAGATATAACTTGAAGCACATGTTTATGACAAAGAGAAGGGTCACAAAATTAGTTCTGAGTAACTTTTCTGAGGTTCGACTTTGACTATAATCAAATAGGTATAGGTATATAAGACGAAATGGCAAGGCGAGTGCGTAAATTGTGGGAGACGATTTTCTATAATCTAGCGCCCGGCTTACCTCCGTTTCATCGAAATTTCTAAATTAGCTTTCACGCAACTAGTAACAACCAACAAATAAAAAGAATAAAAAATATTTTAGTCAAATCCGCCCCCAAAAAATAGGCGTGGCATTGAACAACATAGCCTATATCTTTCTCGGAGATTTAAAAAGTATTTCCAAAAACGTTTCAGCGAAAATTTCTGAAGTTGTTTTCATTCAACTGGTAACAAACAAAAAAAGCTTACAAATTATTTAAAATAGGTATAAATCTCTATATATATAAAATAAAGTGGTAAAAAGTGTATGTTTCCCTCTGTCGCCCGTAATTTTCAACCAATTTAGTTTATTTTTTAAATGTCGGTAATTACGGTGATCAATTGATAGGCCCAAAAAAAAAGAAAAAATAACCACCTAAATTCCAACAGTGCCTGATGGCGAAGCCGGCGGGGTTCAGCTAGTATATTATATAGGTATCTTATACCTAGCATAATGTCATCAAATAAGCTTTAAAAATGCTACCTAAGATAGCTCGAGAGTTCTTCCCTATAATCTTTGAGACCGAATATTTCATTAACCAGTTAGGAAACTTTTTGTTGAATGATATCTGAAAGCCTTCTTAAGGCTTATAAAATTAAGAGCTCGAAATGTATTATTTCTGTCTCGTTTTAAATTTTTGCTTACTTGGCCTAATGCCTAACACTCCCGGAGTTATTTTTAATCCGACAGATGAGTGCAAAAAGAAGATAAAGTGATTATTATTTTATGAGTTTTGCTTTGTTAATTTTTAAATGTCTTAAGACGGTTCCTTCCATTGGTCTTAGTTATTTCTTTAGTGTTTTTTTTAAGCCCAAAGTCTAATTTTAAAAATATACTTATATATATCACTTTAGATGCAAATGGCTCGTAGTTTATTTTTTATTCAACATAATAGGTAATAAGTTGTAGAGATAAACATGGTTGAAAAAAAACAGACAAACGAATGAATATCGGTACTGCCGATGATGCCAAAGTTGTTCTAAAAAATTCTATGAAAAGGTAATAGAAAATTCTTAAAGGAAAATTACTGCTTCTAAACGACAAATTAAATTTTCAAAATGGGGACTTTATACGATTGATCGCAGGTACATTGAATATATAACTGAAACAAAAGTCGGAAAAAAAATATTTAAAGAGGAAAAGGTCTGCTATACTTTATTTCTAGAGAAAGCTTGCTATAAAGCGAGGGGGTTGCACAAGGGACACTGAAAAAAAAAATTATTCAAAAATGTTATTCCTAATATACTACTAAAGTGATTTTTCGGAGTAAAGAATGTCCACCTCTCAACATTAAACCAAAGCTGAAGTACATCAGGGCAGCTTAGTGGGTCCAGTACTGTACATAAATTGTTACAAACTGTCTTTAAGGAGGTCAGGCGTACCTAAAAAAAGATGTACATGATTCCACCTAAAGCAGATACAAAAATGCTGTGAACAATACAGTGGACGGGTAAAAAATAATAGCAAGCCATTACATTATTTCATTAGGCTACAAGCAGTGTTCCTAGAATTCGAAGACTGCTTTCACCTTTTCACCCTTTTTTATCAGCAAAAACATAAGTTTTCCCCTAAATTCGAAAAAAAATCCACTTTTTCCCCTAAGTGAAATTTGCACTTGTTTTTATTTGGAAAAATATAACCGTTTATTTAATAACTAAATCTAATGAAATAAATAAGTAATTGTTCATTCATCGCCTTCCGGAAGCCATTTTGTTTTATAGGAACGCGGAATTTCGTTAACCATCGATATAAAAATATCAACATGCGGAGCTTTCCTATAATTCCTACCACGTAAACAAGATGCCCGACCAAGATACATGTAACGAATGTGTGCTGATGTAAATGCAGCATTAGGATACACAACAATGCTTACGTATACGTTCGATGTGCTGTTTTCTTTCATGAAAATTTCATCCTTTCACATTTTTTTGAAATTACCTAAGCTTTAGTTTTATTTTTTAAATAATTCACGTTTTACAGAGATTTTGTATTCTTCCCCCTTTTTTTAAACAAGTCCTTCCCCCCGTTTTCCCCTTTTCAAACAAAAAGCCCAAAAATTGTCATTTTTTCGCTTTTCTCCTCAATTTGGGATTACTGGCTGTGGCTGCAAATCTTTTTATCCTATCGATTAAGGTTACCCATGAAATCCCGTAGCACAAAATCCCGTTTACAAAATCCCGACTATAAATGCCCGAAACCCAAAATCCCGAAAAACCAAAAGCCCGAACCACAAAATCCCGAAAGTCATTGAATATGATTGGTGTCTTAAATCGCGCGATTCACCACACCAATAAAATTCAATGATTTTCGGGATTTTGTAATTCGGGAACGTTTTTCCTTAAAATATTAAAACTTTAATAAATTTGGACCAACAAAAATTTGCTGGCTAAAAAAATCCCGAATTTTTCGTAATGAATGAAAATAATGTAATGAACGATTTTTACTGGTAAAGTATTATTGTCTTCTATGAATGTTATAGATTTTGTAGGTAGTTTTTGTTGTTTTTTTTTTTTTTTTTTTAATTTACGATTATTTAGAAAAAAAAAATGTTCCCTCAAATAACGCAAATGTTCTGCTGGACTAATACAAATTTTGATTCTTACTTCTGTTTCCAAGTGTTTGTCAATCAGAGTTACGATTATTTTTGCACCTTATGTTGTCATAAGGACAAAGAGAATGTACCCCCATTGACTGACAAGTCAAAAGAGATCAACTTTTCTTTATAGAATTAATTCATCTTCTAAAACCCTCTTATTTTGAAGAGAGGCCACCCTTCAACGCCCCCAAAAGAACAGAGAAATTTCAAAGTGCACTCAAGTTGTTATCCTGCAGTACTTCCTTAGGTATAATTTCATGCAAACGACACCAGTCCATGGATGCACCCATTCCAGGATAAGTCCAGATAATGCCCATATTGAATTGGCACACCATAGCTGTAACGATCCCTTTGCTGCATACCATCATCAGCATCATCATCGTCATGGTAATCACTTCCTTAAGCCGTATTGCGTAAAATCCATCGGACTTTGGTCCATTCCCAGCAAAGTTACTCTATGCAAATTGATTTAGCCTCCGGCTCAAACGTAATTGATTCATGATGTCGGATAGCCTCTGCAAAATGTATAGACTTACAGGTAGTTTTATCAAAGAACTTTTTACCCAGATAGACTCTCGTACCTTTATAAATATCCTGTCGAACCAGATTCCCATTATGGATTAATTGAAGTAATCGGATGTGCAAAAGTTTTTGTTCTCTCATGTGGAATGGAAACACCAGTAACAACAAATCCGCCTGTGAGCTGTGATATCTCGCATTTTGCGAAATGAATATCAGAACGGTTGCTCTCTTGCTGTGTGTGTTTGAGATGCTTAGAGATGCAGATTAAACTCGACAGGAAGAATTTATTATTTCTGTTTGAATAGAATTATATAGCTTGCAGGAAACTTCAAGATCCGTCCGGTTTTAAAAGGGTAATTTATTAATTTAGGAATTGCTTCTTCTGAGAAGTGCCCTGGGAAATATGGCTCTTTACATGCAATCACATAAAGTCACACGATTTCAATCAGGGCCTGATTCGACCATCTCCACACAAGTTGTCCGCAATCGCCCTCAGATCATCAGCAGGACAATTGGCCCTAAACAACTGTCATCATTGGCCTTTATTAAAGTTATTCCCTGCGCTTGATTTGCTCCTCCGATGATTACAGTCGGTATCATTTAATTCCATCAGTTTGTGAAATTCAATATGTACATCGGGCAATTCCCAACTTGCCATAACCGTAACCGAGACCATGCCATCCCTATAGACACCCGCCTCGAGTGGCAGCACGTAAGTGCAAATGCGAAACATACAAGTGAGAGTACCCATGTGCGTACTAACACAACACCATCCATCGACTACGAATACGACGACGTCTTACCCAATTGACCCACATTTACCGCCATACACCGACCGAAGCCGATTATTTCCCTCCATTGGCCGCATTCTTCGTGGTGAAAGAAACTGCACTTGGGCCAAAGAATTCCCACCGCTCCAAGTGTCCGAGGAAAATTGGATTTGGGAATAACCCACCAGCCGGTAAAGAACATAATTTACTCCTTCGCTCCCATGGCGTTGTGCCAGAAAGGATATGGCCACCCAAACAGCTTTATCCACGGGCGGTATAGATGGTACTGCCTGTGTGTCCCCAAATTTTATTGCTCCTCGGCCATTTAGCTAAGGTCAAGCCAATCGAAATGGGAATGGTGTAAGTGCTGAAGATTTGCTGGTGTTGGGTGCGCTTGTAATCTCGCAAGTCCCGACCCCACCCCTCTTGCAGAGGAAATTGGATTATTTTCTTATTGATTTCCGGCTTAAAGTTTGCCATACTGGGCTGTATTTTGGCCAAAGGGTCTATTCCAAGTTAATCGGTTGCGTGCTCTCAAGTAGGTATAGCCGGTCGGACGGACTCTGTTGGATGATTTAGCCCTTGCATGGTGCATTTAATTGGAATTTAATTTTGGAACAGGCTACTTGAACTTTTGGGCGATTACACGTTTATTACTGCAGAAAAATGTTGGCAACCTCCTTTCCAGTGTAGATCCGCCTTTATGATTCGTAATTGTGGGTGTTTTCTTCGGTAGAACTCACTAGTGAGCACTCAACGGCTCCTTTTTATGGCTTTGTGATAACTTTCACTGCACAACCGGATTTGGGTACTTTCAGGTAAGGTTATGTATTTTTTTACGACGTTTCTGACACTTTTACCCACTTTTGTTTAAGTAAGAATTATTTTAAATAGTTTCGGAGAGTCGAAAAAAATTTGTTTGCATTTTTCACCCACTTTTTAAATTTCTCAATTACGTGGAGGGAAAAATATGGTATTCGAACAAAATTTCGAACTCGAGATGTTAAAAAATCTGTCATTACGATGATAGAGGAATTAAAAAAAGTGGGCCCAAAATTATGTCCGCCTGTCTGGCTTTCTGTCCATCCTTCCACAGGCTTACATTTGAAATATTGAATTGTCTCTACGAATTCGCACATACTGTCTGTTCAGAAGTTCCATAATTTGGTACGTAGGGGAGGATGGCAAAGGATTTGGGACTATGTCATGTGAAAAGGGAAAACTGGCACAGAAAGTGGTTCAGCAATCGACGTTGGACACAAGGCTAGTTACTGTATCTAGATGAATTGTTTTTGTTTATTAAATAGAAAGTATAAATAAAAAATAAAGGTGCGACTGTATCCAACAGTCCCGAAATATGTGTATGTGTAAACACCGTGCGTGCGGTATGTATGTGGCTTGATACACGTCATTGAGAAAAGAGGGAATTGTAATAACCGTATTCTTGATATATTATGAAATAACAATAATTTATTCGTTCTGTGCTAGTTTCGGTAGAATAGATACAATCGGATTGTGGTAGCTGAAGTAAGATATGTACATTCGAGACTGTAATCTATCTAGATTACGCTGGAAGACAGCATCGATGATTGTTCCATATCGTGTTGTTGAAATTTTCCAGTTGGAGTTCATTTGAAGATTAAATTTATCTTGCATAAAATCAATAAATGGTTGAGCTTCTGGAGTTGCAAAATTGATATTGAAGTCTCCGCTTATGATCATTGGTAAAAGATGATAATCTCCCTGCAGAATTCTTGAAATTTTTACTGAGTACGGTGCAAGGACGAAATGGAGAAATTTTATTTCACATCAACAAAAACCTGAAATAAATATGCCCCAGCTCATTAATGTATGCAATGATAAAAACGTATGCAATAATAAAATGTATGCATCGATAAAACACAGTGACGCATTTCCGTCCCCGCAAGTTAAATGTGTGGAATTACTCCACCAGATTCCAAAAAATGTATGCAATGATAAAACACAGTGACGCATTTCCGTCCCCGCAAGTTAAATGTGTGGAATAACTCCACCGGATTCCAACAACGCATCACTTCAATAAAAAAAACTGATGTTGTTACTTTTTACCCCTGAAAGTGTTACAACCAACCCCAGATACGGGGTTGAATGTAACAGCTATGCAATTTTATAAAACACCATATTTTTACAAGATCGAAGTGGAGATCTGCTAATATTTTAAAAGCTGTTTATAGCCAAAGCATCAATCTTTTAAGTTACCAGTTTTCATTTGAATAATCTGCCTCTGATGATAAAGGCCCACAGCAAATATTCTAAAAAATGTTACAACCAACTCCGGTCTCCCCTACTTCACTTGTGTCTTGCTGAATGCTGACAATTCTTATATCTCCAATTTCCGCGAAGTCAACAAACAACAATCCTTGTTTAAGAGCATAACCTTAGTTCGTATTTTACATTCGTCGGCTGAGAATTGGTTTGACGTATACGCCATTTCAACTTTTTTGGGAAATCGCAATTGAAAGTTTACGGTTCGATTAAAATTAAATAGGTCGATAGAAGTTTCTCATTTTTTCTTCAGTATTATTTGGATAAATCTACTTTCTGATCATAATAACATAAAAGCTCCGCCTCTTCTAGTTTATGATTTATTCAAAGATTTCCTCAGAATGGTTTTGACGTATACGCCACACAAGATACTTATTTTTTGTGTTCATACACGTACGTCAAAAGAACTGCACGTACGTCATTCCAATAGTAAGCACAGATGGTGGTGCTGAACAGAACACTACCTTCACAGAAACATAATAAAAGACCTTTTTTATGGAATTTGTTATTTTTGTTTATTAATGAATGCATTTTTTTATTGTGTTATACAGCATAAAATAATTCCTATGAAAAAAAAGACAAACGTAATAGAAAAAAGTAAACAAAAATAATATATTCCTGAGTCGAAAACTCGAAAACACGCGTTTTCCCAGACATAAGACTAATCTAGATCAATTGTTTACTCCCGAAAACCCCCATATACCAAATTTGAGCGAAATCGTTAGAGACGTTTCCGAGATCACAGAAATAAATTTATATACCTACATACAAGAATTGCTCGTTTAAAGGTATAAGATGTTCCATCCCTGCTATAACAACCATTAAAACCAAAACCTTGAACTCCATTTCTATATACACCACCATTGCACCATACGTCCGTCAGCGCACGTCATCAGCCATCTGCGCACTTCCTCAGAAACACATTGGGCCTTACCAACAATTACCAAATTTAGACTCGACTTTAGCGCAAAAGTCGAAGTTAAAATAAATTGTGTACCAACAATCCAGTTATCTCTGACTTTAAGTTAATCGAGGTTGTAACTTTCGATTCGTAGAAAGTCTAGTCTAACCCATTATTAAAGTTTAAACGTCAGTCTGGATCTGGAGAAAAGTCAATTCGGCGTTTTGAATTAAATGAGGTAGGTAAGTTCAATTATTGGTTAGTTATTTAATTATGTTACAAATGTCTTATCCCAAAATCAATTTTTTGTTTTGTCTTGTGCAGGAAATCGATTTAATTTAAAGCTGCTTCCCAATCTATATTAATGCATATTTTGTGTGTGTGTGAAATGTAATTATTGGACAGCAAATAAATAAAAAAAATAAACCTGTAGTGCCCAAAGAATTCTTTTTTGTCATAAATCTGCAAAAATAAACTCATCGCTGCTCAACATTATTGAAAAAGTACATAACTATAAGATATAAAATACAAAATGCCATTTTCAGCAAATTATTTGAAAGCTCGGAAAAAAATTATGACGCACTTGAGTTGTACTGTTATAATTTTGCCATAAAGTCAAATGTAGTTAAAGTTTCGATTATTTTGGTTGTTGGTACCTATAAATTAAAAGTCAAAACTATAGTTAGTTTCGAAATTAGTTAAACTCGAGTTTACGGTTTGGTTGTTGGTAAGGCTCATTGTCGCTGTTGATTACATACACATTCACGTCCCACACTTCTCTTTCGTTTCACTTAATTTGGAGAAAACATCACGCAGTTTTTTTTCATATGAACGTGCTTGTGCGATGTGCGCCACCCAACCACCCCAAAGCAGAACAACGATAAAGAACCGCGGCTGCTGATAATGTTCGGTTTGAGAAACTAAATTTATTTTTTTTCATGTTAGATTTTAGGTTGTAGCTCAGCTTCTAGAGGACATAGAAAGCTCATTAATGGCTTAAAATAACTATAAAAGTGTTGGCTCTCCTAAGTATTTTACTTTGTTTGCATTGATTAAGAATTGTTTGGGTAATGGCGAGTAAAAGGCAGCAAAGTCAGAAAAATAAACTCACTCACCATTAAACGCATGAAAACTCGAAAACACGCGTTTACCCAAACATAACACTAATCTAGATCAATTACTGTTTACCCCCGAAAAGCCCCATATACCAAATTTCAGTGAAATCGTTAGAGCCGTTTCCGAGATCAAAGAAATAAATAAATAAATTTATATACATACATACAAGAATTGCTCGTTTAAAGGTATAAGATATGCACATACGGCAAACCAAAACTAAAAAAAAAGAAAATGGGAATTGCATAGAAAATTTGACGTATATCCAAAAAAAAGGCGTTTACGTCAAACCAATATTCTAACTTATTAATTTGGGTGGATATACGTCAAAACAATACTAGATATCTCAGGATTGGCTAGAGATAGTAGCAAAAGACAACATTATTTGGAAAGAGCACACTTGAAAACATAAGACTGCATTTATAGTCCAAAAAGTACATTTTGGCGTATACGTCAAACCAATTCTCAGCCGACGTTATGTAGTTCATGTAGATATTAGAGATTCTCATTCTTGGCGAATAAATTCCATTTTTAAAGAGTTTGATATGGGTTTAGCTGCAGCCAAATATTTACCTGAGTCTCTGACGACTCAACTTGAACATTTTTGTTGGTAGGTGCCCTTTAACTTAAACAAGGCTTTCTCAAAATTAACATTTAACCCCACAGTTAGCGCTGTCCTGGCAACTATATTTGTTTATTGGTAAAGGAATTTTGGAAAGTGTGGAGTCTGCGTAAGCTTCCAGACTAAAGTAGGTTATTGGCAAAGCCGAATATATTTACAATACGATTTCTGCTGAAGTTGGCAGTTGAAATTGCTCGCCTTCATTTTAGTAGTTATTTCTCCATTCCACATGGCATTCTTAAAAAACAGAACAAACTGATTTAAATATCTCTTTCGAGTCTGGCGAGCTTTCGAGCACAAAGATGCATCGCTCTCCAAGTCTAGCAGTCTAGCATGATGAAAGCTTGAACTTTCCCGGCTTCCATGTTCCATTGAGTCAAATTCTTCTTCTTGTACGGCAAAACAAAAATCTAAAAAATGTATTCTTCCCCTGTATAGGTTATGTACATCCGAAACAAAAACTCAAAACCAGTCGCTGTATAAAAACCAACGCCTTGATCTTTCCCAACGCCAGTCGCAATTCATATCTCCCATTGTGTCAAAGCGATTAATTTGGCGAAACATGTTCAAGTGGTTTGTGGTTATCGCGATCTTAGTCGCATTTGTCGGTGCTAATTATAATTTTCAAGATTCCGACTTCAGTGAGCTTCAATCCGGTAATATGTGTGTCAGTTAAGAACACAATTTCTGGTTTCAGATCAACTGCTTTTCGACGATCTAGTGGAGGCAGGGGACAGCGACGACGAACTATTGCGATTCAGGCGTGGTGCTGCTGATTCAAAACAATGTCGTCGTAAGAAGATTAAGAATGAGGACGAAAATCACTGCTGTGGCGCTGAGGGAATTGAAAATCGAAAGGATCTCGACGCAGTCAAGGAGGTGAAGAAGATTTGTGTCGCTCAAGTTCGTGGTAAGTCGAGGCGCGATACCTACTAATAATCATATTTTGTGTCTAGGCTAGATTTTGCGAACTAGACTTACGTATTGTGGGTTAAAAATGATTATTAGTCGGCATGTGGAGTTTCTTTTAATTTTTTTTAATTTTTGACTCATCTCACCCCACAGGGAATAACTCCAGCAATCAGTACGACCCCCTCAAGTGTGACAGTGTGCTGACGCTGAGACAGCAAATGGTGTGCACGGGTGAATGTATGGCAAAGCGATTTGACTTGATCGAGGAGAATGGTGACTTGAAAAGGGATGCCCTGCTAGGTCACACTCGAAAGTTGGTTGGGGAGAACACCTGGAAGGCTGGCGTCTTGGAGGAATATCTCGACAAGTGTTTGCATGAATTGGGCGGAGGGGTGAATAAGAATGGGATGTGCAACTCAAAGCCGCTGGATGTGCATCACTGCATTTGGAAGAGGTTTGTGCTAGGCTGTCCATCTGAGATGCAGGTCAGCAATAAGAAATGCAGGACGATCAGGCGACGGCTGGCAAGGGAGGAAGCACCGATGGCAAAGGAGGAAGAACCGAGGGCAAAGGAGGAAGCACCGAGGGCAAAGGAGGAAGCACCGAGGGCAAAGGAGGAAGCACCGAGGGCAAAGGAGGAAGCACCGACGGCAAAGGAGGAAGCACAGAGGCCAAGGGAGACTCACAATGGGCATTAGGGGGTAGGTTAGAGCTTATTATAGACAGATTTGGTTGGTTTAGTGTGGCTTAAAGTTATCATTTCAATAAATCGGTGTGGGAAATGAGTTTCTACTTGCGGATCTGGTGTTGGCGTGGTGCACTACTCCACACTGCTATTGAGAAGGTCTTTGTTGACATGAATCGTTGTTTAATGGCAGTCAAATACATACCAAAAACACATATCACACAACCCTCTACCGAACAATATTTAATAAATACCTACCCTCGAGTTGGCAGTTCTTCAACTTATTTCACCAACGCAACCCTTTATGCACTACACCCGGATAATACATGTTGTACCGTACCCCACTCAAATTATTTTCTTCCTGATATACCCTCAAGTGCGAACCTATTTTCGTCCTCTTTCCTGAATTATTATACCCATTGTTGAGAAGAACATAAATAATCCCTTAGAACCTACAAAACTCCGTCCCGCCTCCGAAGGTGTTAATGATGAGTATCGACCTAGAAAATTAACAAACTCCTGTTTATTTATTTATCTGCCACAAGTTGGGTATAGTCAGGCTAACACCTCGCAGATACGCTCCCTAAAAAAACAACCATTCGACCGTTGCCATGGTATGTGTGGCACAATTTGATTATGCGCGCTCTTTTCCAAAGGGAATATTATTTATCGACTTGCGGGAGGGAGCAGCATATATTATTTTTGGCAAAACCTCCAGATTTATGATGGTTTGACATTTGGGGCTACGTTGGGTTAGCATGTATGACCTACCGTCTTTGAGAAGGCTATACCCACTTGTTAGAGATTGGGAACACAGAACTCTCCCGATTGAACCCTTATCCTTCCAAGAATCAACGATCCCACCCATTTCGCTCTGCAAATCAAAGACCCGAGCACAATTTTTCTCTTTCCACTTTTATTTTTTTTAAATTAGGCTCCTTTGAGAAGTCGCAGAGTGCCATAGGCCAGAGCCCCGTGAAGGCTCTCCCGCTTCGTAATCTCTTTGTTTAAATACAGTCACTAATGCCGATGGTGCGTGCGATGCTTAAAAAACTTATTCGCAGCCGAGGTGTCGCCCTTCGCCAAACGTTCGCGGATCTTTTTGCATTTCTTGCTGTCAATCTGCGACTCAGCTGGACAGCCCTCGACAAACTTCCTCCAAATGCAGTGGTGGAACTCCAAGGGACTGGGATTGCACGTTGCCTTCTCTTCTACATTGTCGCTCTGCTTTGCCTCTTTGGCCGACTTGACGCCTGCCAAACAGTTGTCGACATATTCCTCCAACACACCAGTCTTCCAATTGCTATCGCCTGCCACCCTGCGGGTGTGATTCAGCACAGCATCACGTCGCATGTCACCACTGTCATCGATCAGGTCAAACTTCTTGGCCATACACTCGGCGGCGCATACCATCTGCTGCCTCATCGTCTGCACGCCATCGCAGTTAAGTGGATCATAACTGACATCATCAGCTATTTATGAACGATGAGAAATGTAAACAAACAAAACCACAGAGTTCACTGACTTACCACTCTCGCCGCGAGCCTCAGCCACACAGGCCTTCTTGACTTCTTTCACTGCTTTCATTTCGTCTGCGTTGGCCTTCTCTCCATTGCAGCAGTGGGATTCCTTCTCTTTCTTGGCTTTCTTGCGAGGGCATTCCACTGGTTCGGCATCAGTGCCGCGCTTGAATCTCAGTGGTTCCATAAAGTCGTCATCGACGTCAGCTGTCAACTCGTCCACCAGCAATTCATCTAGAAAGTCAAATATTAATTCGCATTCAAACGGATGTATCGGTTGATCTTACTGAAGTCGGAATCTTGGAAGTCGTAGTCGGCTACAACGAGCCCAATCAGAAGGGCAGCGCACACGAGGAGTTTCAGCATTGCGAACGAGATACAAATTGGTACTGATGCTGCCAAAGATCGGACGTTGACTTTTATACGACGAGAGTGGTGAGAGAAGCGTGGCCGTGGACTTGCTTGATGTTTTGTTTGGCGAAAGTAGGGGAAGTGCAAACAGAAGTTAGGCAGACTTTTGGGTTCGTCTGGCCTGGCTGTTGGTTCTTTCTTCCCGGAAGTGTAGATATTTGTTCGAGAACTCCCACGTGCCCATGAATTATGGGTCAGTTTGCAAGTGGATTCAAAGTGGGACAGTGTTCAAGACGAAGGTGTGTTGAACTCAAATGACTGACGTTTGCTGTTAGTTTTTTGTTTTTTTTTTTTTTGTTACTGTTGCTCAGTTCGCTTTGCTCATGCGCGCAGCTCATTTTTATGTTCGTAACCTTGGGCAAGTGTTTGGAAGAGATCGGGATTTCGCCACTCTTAAAACTATACCTACCACGGTGTGCTACCTCTGCAATGGCGGTGCCGTGTTGGACGGTCCATTTAGTCGGTAAAGTTCAAAAACACCTAAAGTACCCTTCAATTTAAATACACAACTCTGACAGTTGGGTATGACGTATACCTTTGTGAACTTGACAATTGAAAAGTATTTTCGGATCGTGAATTAAAAAGAATTCAGTTGGCTCGTAAGTAACGTAGCTTCTCACAGACTTTAAGGTTAGTTGTATAGCGGTTTTCCGACATTTACAATTCCATACCTGGGAGCTATAGATCTACGCGACCCGAATTACAAGAGTCATTCTTTGAGAGTGCGACAAGGTGATATACGTTTTTGTGTTCCACATTTCTATAAGCGGGAATAATAACTAGCAACTTGAAGGGAAAGCTTTTTAAAGTGCTTGACAGCTAGCGCCTATACCAACTATCAAGCCTTCCCAACACTTTCCCATACTGGTTGTGATCTTGGAACATAATCGCACTTAAAATCTGTCGATCTTTTACTGCACCCCAGTCTTTCGATAAAATGAAATAAGGTCAGTGAGATAGAACTTTCACTTTTCCTGTTGGATAAGGTTTCCGATGTAGGGAAAAATGAGCAAGATGGTGTAAGCGCGTTGATATAGTTGCATTGAACATCTTATCAACCACTGTCAAGAATGAAGCCCTATCAAGACCTACTTACCTCAAGGTCGATTTCAGTTGCCTTCTGGAAAAGACCGGATGAGGCCTATCCGAAGTACGATGTAAAATTCGTGCCGCGGACTTCTATACTTAAATATAGTCTGAGTCACGTTTTAAGGGATAGAATATATGAAAAGTTTTTTACTTTAGGGGCGTGGCACTCGTCATACAACAGTCCTGTTTAGATTGCTATAGCTTGTTATTTACAGTAGTTTTGCCATCAAAAGTTGGTACATCCATGCCTAATGTACGAAGCAAGAGGTATATGAAATGTGGGCGGGGTTGAATGATTGGACGTGGAAGAAAAAGCATAAAAGTTTCTTAAAAAAAAAAGGTATATATATATTAGAACTTACGACCGACAGAGTTGTAGAACTTAGTAAGTTGGTGTGTATTGTCTGAGATGGTCACTGCAATCGAATGGGATTGAAAAAGGGGGCGTGGTACCTTTCATAGAGCGGACAAATTTATACTAGGAAATTATTTCTTCTAAACTCGATCCTTTAAAGGAGTCACTCGATAAGGTGGACGTAGATAGTCGCAGAAATTCTTTAGAGGTGTCACTCGGTAAGGTGGACACAGATAGCCGTAGAAATTTGAAAAGGCTTCGACGTTGCTCTGGACTATCATCGAAATATGTTAAAAGGAAAGAACTGTGCGATCGGCTCATAATTTGAAGCTTCAGATGCTTCTGTCTGCAGTATAAGAGTGATTTCCTCACAAACGGACTTTAAAGAAGTGCTCGAATGGGCATCTTAGCTCTTAGCATGTGCGGGAGCTTTTAGCCGAATGAGGCACTTACTTTCCAACGACTCGGAAACAGTACAATCACTTCGCCACCTAATTTTCTAAAAAAGAAAACTTTGACTATGTTGGACATGCGATTAAAATGGACCCAATCCCTTGGCCTGACTGAGCTGTGTAGCCTTTCACAAGAGGACATGTGCTGCCTATTTACAGCTTACCTAGAACCAAATTTGTTTCCAGACCGACCTTTTGTGAGGCCCAATAAAATACAGAAAAGAAATTGAAACACGGAATCGCCCATAATAATCACCCCTATCCAGGTGTCCGTTCGGAAAAAACTCCGATACGAAAGTCAAATCAGGGACTGAATTACCACATCCGTAAGCGAGCCATAGGTCACTGAATTTTGTGGATTTTACAAGCGAAACAATGACAAATTCAGTCACGTATTACTCGATCGCGGATGCGGTAATTCAACCCCTGATCGGAGCTCAAATTGCATTCAAAGTATCCGTTTCGGAATAAAAAAAAAAATATACGAAGTATATAAACGCGTTCATTTCTAATAAAAATATTCCGCATCAATAAGTTGTCGGAGGGCTTCGGAAAAAATGTGCCTGTCATAAGTAAGTACGGAGAATTTTTCCGAAAGTTGTTTCGCAACGGATATCTCGAATGAAATTTCACCAATTTCTTAGAAATCGGAGAAAATTCCGTTCCGAACGGATACCTCGATAGGGGTGAATAACAACTTGGGTCGGAAGAAAAACCCACCGATGATCCATCTCCCTGCGGTAGGTAATAAAATGTGTCAACTCTTGTTTAATATTTTATTCGCCTCCTTCCAATACAACACATTTCCATTCCGGATAATCCATCACACACAGGCAAGCGTCCCGAAATCAATTCTAAAACTAAAGCGCGTGTGAAGAATTTCACATCGCATCGCCCAAGGAGAGATAGATAAATAATAAGCCTCCTCGTACTCGTATCCTTGCGTGATTTTCATCCCATTAAACGAACCATAAAACACGACCTCCGGTGGCTGGCCGTGCCATCAAAACATCACTTCCATCCCAACAATCGCTCTTCAATCACAAAATCCAAAGAAAGGACAACTCAAGGATCAGTTCGGTGATGAGAGCATATAGACTGTAGTGGGTTCAGGCGAAATTAAAGAGGACCAAAGATTACGCACCGAGATTAGCATAAACCCACAAAAGTCAATGATTGATTGCCAAGTAGAGCCATTTGGATGGGTCTACACTGTACACTGTACACATACGTGCAAGTTTCTCTGTGTGTATATATGGTATTCAATTCCCGGATGAAATTAATCAAATTCAGTGGAGCAGGCGGCGGGAAAGGATGGAAATTGTCGTCATCTCTTGTTGGAGGTGGTTCTTTCTTCTCCTCTTTCTTTTTTTTTGTTGATGTAAAGGACTTTTTGCTCTTCATCGCACTAGCCATGATAAAAGTTTTACCAAACACTAGTCGTTGAGGAGCACGCTAAGAAGACAAACAGGGTGAAAAGAGAGAATATAAAAAAAAAACACATATAAAAGAGGGAACTGTGAAATTATAGAAAGGATCCTAGTGCACACATTTTGATTAATGAATTTTTTTGCTCCGCCTGACAACTATAAAACTGTTTAATACTTTTGACACAGCTGCTGGTCGGGAGCTGGTTCCCTTGTACACGTTGGGTAATGTGATTATGTTGGCGGCTGCCAGTGGGTGGGTTCCTTTGCAGTTATCATCAAAACAAAGCTGCGATAGCAAATGAGCTGGACGTGACGCTGGATGTTGTGGCATTCACGAGGGCGAATGTTGACGGTGTTGACTTATACAGGAGAGAGTGAAATTGTGGAACGAAAGTATGTAGTTGAAAAATGGGACAGAGGAGTCTTACTTCATCAGGTGGATTATGGAATTATTAGGAAGGATATACTTGCGAAATTGTCAAATGAACTTTGCGACTCTTAAGCTTCATATTGCGACGGATCTATTTATGAGTTTCCAGCTAACCCAGTTTCTTGTATACGTACTAAATACTGTGATCCGTGTAAAGGATACCGAAGCACGCTATAAATATTGTTATTGGCAATTTGAAATGTGAACACGGATACAAAGACGTATGAATGGAGCTAGCTTGTCCAAGACCTAAAACCGATCGATTTCCATCACATTAACGTGTGTAAATTAACTCAGAAGTCAGCAGATCGAATTGATCAAATCGAGATCAACAAAAGATGATCGCACAGTGGTTTTTAAGCTCCAAACTAGGATCATTTCGATCGAAGGTATATGGACGTGAATATACAAATATGCTGCGGCATGAGTTTGTATTGTGATAAAATTGCAATCGACCGATTTGACTTTCGTATCGGAATTTTTTCCGAACGGATACCTCGATAGGGGTGGTTATTATGGGCAATCCCGAGTTTCAATTTCTTTTTTGTATTTTATTGGGCCTCACAAAAGGTCGGTCTGGAAACACAACCCAAAACTTGTCCCGAAAAAAAAAACTACAAATATATTTTCCAAAACATCCCAAGAAACTCATCGAAACCCACTTAAAACCTCCGCAAAACCAAACCAAGAAAGGTTTCGAAAATTGCCTCAAATAGCGAAACTAATAACAGGTAACAGTTAAAAAGTAACCCCTCACAAACGTCCCAAAAAACGCACCAAGAGTCGCCTGAAAACTCCCCAAAAAACGTTTCGAAATACGCATCAAAAACGGTTCAAAATACGCCCCTAAAGATAAGAAAAAAGCCAACCAAATGGCTTCTAAAAGGTTCCTCCAAAGCGCTGCTGCAAACATTCCGAAAATTAGCTTAAAAAGGGACCGAACACCGCACTTAAACGCTGAAAAACGCGCTCCAAAAAGTTCCTAAAAAAAACGCGTTAGAAAACACCCAAAAAAAAACAGATGGAAAACTGTCCAAAAAACGTTTAAAACAAAGGTACAAAAACAGCTCAAAATACGCGGTAAAGGAGTTATAAAAATGCAAAAAGAAACATAAATGTTGCTACAAACGCCACAAAAAAAAAACGAAAAAACGGTCCAAGCAAACAGCAACAAAACAAAAAAAAAACTTTTGAAAAAAGTTTTTAAAAAACAAAACAAAAACTCCCTAAAACAGCTAAAAAAAGAACCTAAAAGAAAACGCTTTAAAGCATTAAAAATCGCTTTAAAAACGCTCCGAAAATTGAGACGGAAAACGTTCTGAAAATTCCAAAAAAAAAGAAAAGCCCAAGCAGTTTGGAGCTAGGTTTTGCACCGAAAAAAAAAATCAATGCAATGGCAGATCAAAATGATTCAGTTGTCAGTTGAAAATGACAAAAACAGCTTAACCCCTTTTACCCACCACTTGTAGTGAACTATGTAAGTTTGTAAGTACTGCTTTTCAAGGATCTACTCCATTAGGTATTTATGGCACATTTTAAATAAATAACTTCCCTTCCTCATTTCACTCTCAGCCGAAAGACAAGCATCCAGCATCCACCATAAAGCTTTGAACAATCAAGAACCCAAATGAATAGTCGTTTACTTATTCCGTTTAATTAGGGATTGCCTTTGCGATCCATTGAGCCGAAAATTGAAAAAGGACCTGACATACTCGTACAAGCACAAACACAGAAATCTCCAATAAACGATTCCTTCATACATTTTTGATTTCGTTTTTGCACTGCTTGTGTTCTTTTGATATGTCACAATGAAAATGGACATTCAAACGAGTACTTGTCGCCATCGTTAGTCCGCACCTACTCGCAGTGAAAATATCTCATTAGGAATGTGTCAGAAGCCGGAAATCGATTTCCATTTATTTATGGGACAAACATCCGTCTCAGTATTCGGATTTGTTCTTTTCAGTCGTCCTTTAGCTTTTTGTTTTGCGATTTTCGATTACCATTTTGAATGTCATTCCTATCCTATGCTATGGAGCGTCTTTTATTCAAATGAAAGAGACAGGCTATAGCTTAAAAGGTACTGGGGACTTCCGCTTGTTTCTTCGCAAATAGCTCCTAGCCCGCCGGAAGCCATCCATTCGGGTGGAGGTAATGATGACACGAAGTCCCCAAGGCAAGGTTATACAGCTTATTTGTTGTTCTATGGTTTTATATGCTGGGCACCGAAGTCAGAGTTAAAAGAGGTTTTTAAAAGAGGCGATGTAAGAGTTTTAGAAATTTCTAAGTTTTATGGCCAGACAAGCTAGTTTTTGACTCCAAGTCACATTGGACACGAATTTACTGCAGTTTCAAAGGCGAGTTTCAATGGATTTTAACCTTCAATTAGGGTGCCACCATCTGCGGTTACAGTGTGGAAGTCTCTCTAAGGCACACGAGCACGAGTCTAACAAATATAAATCATGGATTTGATCAATTGAATTTAAGGTGCTTTTAAGAACTTCAATTGGAGAAAATAAATAAAATAAAAATAAATAGTTGGCGCAACAGGTCCGGCCGGACCCTAGGCCTAGCTTCCCACAACAATTCTTCTTTTTTGATACCGACTCCAAACGGCAAAGCCACTGCGCCCACAATTCAATTGAAACTCTTCGCTTAAATTTATTCAACCCAAAACGATGCGGTAACCAAAAAGTTCATAGAACTATATATTTTATATAGTCTTTGAATTTAAAATATTGGTTCAAAGTTCCACTTTCATGCTTTGTCTCCCGTGGCTATAATAATTGCATTTGTCATCTCGGCGGAAAACTTTCATTTGCAATGCCAAAGCCAATCGAACCGTATTATAACAATCCATTGAACTTGAAAGGCAATTACCATGTTTATCTTCTGTTTCTCCTGTTTTTTCTCACACGCCGTCGGTGGATATCGATGTGGCTGCATCTTTCTCTCTCTCTTTCTCTATCTATCTATTTCTGCATCTCTGTCAGTGTCCTTGTTTCGTTTAATTGCAATTATGCTAACAAAACAAAAACCGGAAAATATTGCCACTGAATTCTATGCACCAGAGATCTATAAACAAAGTGTAGGTAGTTTTTTTAAAAAATCAACCTTATACACTCTCCCACATTTGCAGCCAATTATAGCATCACTTTGATGCCACAATTTTTATTTTTTTCCTATTAATACTCCGTGTGATTGGATTTTCAATTGGCTGCATTAAAATGTAATTTTCACGTTTTTATTCGATGGGAAAAAATGGGAAAAGTTGCACCAATCCTGGTAGGGGGATAATTGCAAAAATTTATTTGGATAACAAATTTCTGATCAAGTAAATTGATTGATTTTTTTTTTCTGGTAGACACCAACGATGTGAAGTTGATGGAACATGATAGATTGATAGTGCACTGGTACCCAAAGGCGTCGTTTAATGGTGAATATATAGATGATGCTGTGCGGGATTAAAAGACGTTTTGAAAAAATCACATTTTTGCCCTTTTCCACTTTCTTGGCATTCTGTCCCCTAAGCAACTGTGCTCAATGTTTCCACTTGAAAATAAAGTTTGTGTCCAGAATTGGAAATAAAAATGACCAACTGTAGCTAAAAATTACAAAGTAATTTAAGTCTTAAAAAATTCTAAACACAGAACAATCAATTCATCACATTTATCTCAACATATTGCATAAGTTGCATAAAAATTAAAGTCGAGTTTAAAATGAAATTTCATCAAAAAAATTACCAAATGGAATATTATTATTATTATTATTTATTAACCAATAAACATAAATGTACAGGTTAATCTTAAAACTAGCTCCAAGGCTTACGGCTGGTAACGAAATGGATTAAAAAATGTCAATGTGACCAAGAGAACAGATTATGACCAATTTGGCAACCATGGTGCTAATGAAGCAACATTTTGTTGGTTTGCTTTCCTTTTGTTTAAAGAAGGAGCCGAGCATTGTGATGCATAGAGTTTCACGTGGGCACTTGTGGAATTCAATAGAAATAGAAAAAGCGATCTTAATGCGATAAAAGTTCGCTAAAATTCAAGCCTGAAGATCTTGTAAGCTTCGTCGTTGAAGACAAAACTACCAGGCTACTTGAAGCCCATGTATCGTAGTTAGTAAAGTCAAAGTGAATGAATTTATTCACAAAATGGATACTAGAAATCAGCGATAACCAGTATCCAAGAACCGAGGATTGAAAATTGTTTTATTAAAATCACGGTCGAGTGCCGCAAAAATTTAAGACAGATGTACAGGCAGCCAGTAAGTTACAAACGATGCTATAGCTATATACTCACCGTATTTTTAATACTATACAATAAATAAAAATTCAAACGAAATGCAATTCCGGTTCTGAATTAACTCATGCATACCTTCAAACATAGGGTACAAAAACAACCTTTCATTACTGCACAACTTGATTTTAAACTTAGCTTCGAATAGCTTTTGGCTCTTTATTTAGAACCTAGACGTACGTTGACTATAACTTTCTCTCTAGACTGAGCATAGTTTTCCTTTAGAAGCTCTTTAGAATTAATGGACAGGGTTATTTAAAAAAAAATGATGCGTTTTTTTCATCCCGAAAACCCAATTGCCTGAAAATCCAAAATACCAAAAATCAAATATCCTGAAAATCTAAAATTCCGAACATCCAATAATCTGAAAATCTCGATTCCCAAAAACCCAAATCCCCCGAAAATACAAAAAACCTGAAAATCACAAAAATCCAAAATCAAGAAAACCCTGTGCCGAAAATCCAAAAAATAAAAAATTGTATAAAATCAAAAATTTGTGGAATTTTTGACTTTTGGGATTTTTGATTTTCTGATTTTGGGTTTTCAGGATATTGGATTTTCTTTCATACAAATTTTTAATTTTATTTAATTTTTCCGGATTTCGTTTTTTCGATGCGTAAATTTGTTACCTATATGTATAAAACAAAGTTGCATCCGTAAGAACGCTCATCACTCGAGAACGGGTCGTCCAATTTGAGCTTTCTTTTCTTTGTTGTGTCTGTCTCCGCATGAGGAAGGTTTATACGTCGAGAAAAATCCAAAAATTTTAAAAGGAAATTGAAAAATTGATAAAAATTCATTTATCATACATTTTTTACTGGGATTTTTTTTTAAATTCTACATGAATTTATGTGATGTTTCACCATCTAAAGGCGTAGGTGCGACTTGGGACTTGGGAGTACATTCGACTCGACCGAGACAGAAATTCCGTGGCTACAGCGGAAATTGGCCTGTGGCGATAGGTGGCGCCTTTGTCGATCTTCTAAGCCACTCAACCGATTTCAATGAGATTTTGTAGGTGTGTATGCTTGGTAGCATCTTGGAAGATGGAATAGTTTTGGACCCGATAGGTAGCACTGTTGTCGATCTCCGAAACTGTTCAACTGATTTAAATGAAATTTTGTGGATGTACCTAAATATGGTTGGTTGTAGTTCAAAAGATAGGAAATAAACATTTTTTCAATTCATTTAACTTAATTCTTAAAGTAAAGAGTTATATGAGCACGCTGGCCCTGGGGAGTGAACTGACAAAGCTTGGTCTTACACAGACTCTAGACTACTGAATCAGTTATATCACGGGCGAAGCCGGGCGGGAACAGCTACTTTTTTTTATAGTTTTGTACACTTTTACTAAAGCTGGCAGCCAACTTATCGTCGACATTAGTGTTTGATTATCAGTAGGTAAGGCCGATTAAAGCTCAAACAATTTAGTACCGACTTCTGATTTAATAAGATCATAGAGGGTATATTTTTTCACGCAAACTTCGCACTTGTGATCTTCCGCAAAATTGAATTCCAAACTAATATTGTTGGTTGTTAGTAAGGTAGATTGAGAGCATCAACAGCAATCTTGCCTCGACTTTAAATGTACGGAAGCTCACAATTGAAAATTTCTTTGGAAAATATAGCCATTGTGAACTAAACTTAAATTTAAAGTCGGAACGAAAAATGTTTATTTGGTAAGGTGCATTGTTACCAACTCCGTGCAACGGGGACAATAGATTCATCCAATGTCAACCTGCAAAATGTTAAACCCATCACAAAAGGGGATGAAACAGTTTGACACTTTTGAGTTACTTGAACCCAAAGATGATAAAAAATGAACTGCTCGAGTTAGTCTACTAATATTAAAAAAATCACTGACCTACATGCGGCAATAGATCTTCTACACCGGCTGGCTTCCCATAGCCTATGAGGATAAGAAAAACCGCAAAATGCACAAGAAAAAAAGTCCACAAAATTCAGACAATAGCTCGATTGGTATTTGTCCATTTTTCTTGACGTTGAAATTTACCCGATAAAAAGTAAAATAAATAAAAAACTGGTTGAAGCAAGAGGTCCCTACGGACCCTATAGCTCCTCACAACCAATCGTTTTGTGTGAGTTTCTTTTCTTTTTTGGGACGAATGGAAGGGATCTACAATTTTATACCAACTGAGAAACTCTTTCACGCCGGTTATACTCTCGGAAGTTTTTCAGACCTTCGCGAGAGGTGGCGCAGTGGAAAACCACCTCAAGATGGAAATTGGTTTTTTTTTTCAGCGATCGAACCTGGGACCCCTCGTTTAATAGTCCAAGATACTTAACCACTAATCTAGTGCGCCAACGAAATTTACCCAATAGCCTCTCTTAATTCAAAAGATTAAAAGCAACTTCAAGCCAAAGTGCAAGTCCTTGAAATAGCTCCCCAACATTCCTGATGTTGTCCACATACAAATTGGAATCAGTTACCAACTGCACGGGGCCACAAACAGCAAACTTCCAACGCATGCTGTGCGACCTTGTAACTTTAGCTTTTGAGTCTGCAGGGTACATTCAAAGGCAGACATTTTTTCTTTGGGACATTTTCCTTGAAGCGGCTACAACTGATCAAGCCTGCTACTGTCTACTGACCGAACTGCAATTTATTTATGTTTACGAGGCTTCCAGGTAGGAGCAGGGAAAACCAATCGTCGGACCACAGCAAACAAGCAAACACAAACTAAGCCCCCCCTCTAAATAAAGAAGCCAAGAAAATCCCAATCGAAAATCTAAATTGCCGTCCTATATCATTTCGCAAGAGAAAATCAAATAAAACCGCCACCATCTTCGAGATTTAATTGCACCAATCGATGACCCCATTATTGGTATAGGTATGTGTGTTATTTACCTTCGCCCAATGGCCATTTAATCCGTAAATCCAAATCCGAAGAACGTTTTTTGGCTAAACACCGGCGGGAAAAAAAAAACGATATGAACTCTGCTTGTGCCCTATCTGATTCTGGCTACCATTGCACCATCATAAGGACTCGCAGGAGTTAGCACAATGTCCCAAATAATACCATTAGGGCGCGAGCAAGGGGATGAAAATCTTCAATTTCGTTGTTGGCCGCAATCGACCTGTTTTGTAATTCTCACTTGGGGTAAGGGGCGGGCGGATCACCCGAAACACCATTAAGAAGGATTCGAGGCGGCCAGGCAATAGAACGTTAGTGGCTTTTTTGGACAATCGAAATGATTCTTGGAAGCGATTCAATTTTAGATTTCCCTCCCTGCACAATATTGTACTCGTATATCAGTGGATCTACATCTGTATGTGTGTGAGTGCGATGCCGATAACATCAAAAAGGAAAACAGACATTTTGCAAGATTAATGAGAGTCTTGGAAAGTTTTGACTATCTTTTGCTGCCAGGGAATGGTGGGGCGCGCACCCCTATTGGAGCAACAACGTTTTGGCAACATAATTGTCTACTTAAGTTGGCGGAAAGTAGAATGAGAGCACAAAATGGGCAACTGATTCATGTTGTTTTGTTATTTGTTGCTCTGTGCAGGTTTTCATTTGGGATTTAGTCCTTAATAGGTGCTTACTTTAGAGGGGACTTATCGCCGCGGCGGCTACTCTGTTTAGTTAACGATAACAAGTTTTCTGGCAGGCAGTACATTAATTGAAATAATTGCGTTAGATAAGATTGTTTCAGGTACATAATTAATTGTTGATTGCAAAGCAAAGTTGGTTCATTAATTAGCGATAACGGGTGGGGTTCCAGTTCATGCTGGCAATCTGCTTTGAAGTTGGCGAGATATTGCGTCTGCAGTTTGTCGGCAGAGTAGGAGCGAATTTAGGTTTTACTTCTGTTTAACGGGGTGCGGTGTTTGGTAATGTCAGTGTTGTGGGCTTCTTCCTAACTCCCGACTATCTAATCTGGCTTCAAGCAAACTTGTTACTTTTTTTTTGTATTAGATTTTTTTATACAAGTTTAAATTAAATTCGTACTGCTCAATTTCAGGATAAGATCTTAAAATCCTTGTGAATAATGTAGCCTTTTAATAAAAGCAAAACTATTCCCATTGGCCAAGGTATTCCAAAGCCGCAACCTAGAAGGTTTTTCTGATATACTCTCTGCTTAGATACCACCTCACATCTCCGCTTTTGGACAGCAGATAACGATCAAACATATGCTATACCCTAATCGCTATATTTTGTGAAGCAACTTTGAAAACCGGAGATGATTTCATGCGATAGTTTTTAAATCTACTCCGGACAAACACCTTAAAGTGGGGAAAAGGTAAGGGTTTGATTTTAAAAGGTTTCTGAAAAGTTTTTGGGGCAATTTGAAAATAGTGCAAAAACATGCTTAGACATTTTTGTCAGGTGAAGGCGTTAATTTTATAATTCTGGTCTTCTGTATACATGATTGTAAAGGATGTGGCCAAAAGCGTTCCCATGCTTTGGACGCACTTTTGAGGGTTGAAAATGATTTATTTACAAACGATTGTAGGTAGTGTGCTATCGACTTTTTCCGGGGTGGTTTTTGGCCTCATTTTGAGAAGTTGTGGGCGCATGTACTAAAGAATTCACAGTGCGAATTATAAACTTACTTTTCCAAGCTTTTGGTAGGATTTTTGACTCGATTTTCGGGATGTCTGCCAAAACTCTTTTTGAGGCATTTTGTTGCGCTGTTTTATGTAGATTGCTTTCAGTGCATTTATTGAGACATCATACTTAGCAAGTTTAAAAGTTTTTAAGAGTCCGAAATGCATATAAAACATTTTTGAACAATCTCTGGAAGATTTTTTTTTTTCGATTTTTGACCATGGATTTTGTTTTGTCGATTTTTGACCATGGATCCGAAGTCGATTTCAAAGTTTATTTAGGGCGATTTTCGACTCGTTTTTATGCGACTTTACTTCTTGTTACCTGATCTTTATTATGGTTTAATGTTCCAATTTTTTTGGACAATTTTCGACCCACCCCTTCCATCGATTTATAAAGTGAATAAAATCTATTAAAAGTGCAGTTCTTAACATGTTTTTCAAGCGGCTTGTTATGGATTTTTGTGTATTTTTCACGTGAGTGTATGAGAAACAAAATTTAGGCTCTAATTTTTTTTCACAACAATTTTGACCAAATTTTGAACACTCAGTGCTTTTAGGGGATATTTGTATGCGCTACAAAAATACCGCGTTGCTTTTTTTTTTGACTATGACAATTTTTAGCAATCCATTCTGAATCGTTTTTTGACAGATTTTGTACTTGTTTTTCGAGAGAATTTCAACAAGTATTGTACAGATATATGTGTGCAACATTTCTGACAAATGGTTCGTATTGATTTAGATTTTTTTTAATCCGCTTGGGATCATTTGGAATTTTTGGTTTTGATGTCAGCTTTGTTGGTACCTAAATTGGGATTTTGCAAGCGATATTTTGCACATTTTTGAGCATTATTTTCCTTCATGTTGTTAACCGATGTTAAATAAGTTTAGGTACAATTGGAAAATAAAAACGTTTTGCTTTGATTGTTATACGCATAGACTACCAGACAAAGTAGAACTTTAACTAGGTCGCCTTCATGTTCCACCACCAGCAAGTGAGTGCGCACTAAAAAAAATAAAAATCGTTCCAAATAAGTCTGAAAACAATGCTTAATAAAAAATACTAGAGTTCGCCCAATGGTAGAAATTCTACGATAATATTGACCTGGCTTATACACACAAAATAGAAAAACAAATTACAGACAGCATTTCATCTCTGCACTGTCTTCCCAACCAGAAACAATCAATCGAATCTGTTGTGTTTATGGCAGTGAAAGTCGTTCTTAAATATTTCCCTTCGCCTATTTATATTTAAGATTAAGTATAAGTATACATTAAAGAAAATGTCAAAAACCTCGCCAAAAATTTAAAGAGGAAGGTCAAAAAAACATTCCGGACGTTCTGAATAACGCCATAGAAAAAGGCATTACCAACATTAAAAAAAAAACGTGCTAAGAATTATAAAATTTGTACAGATGAATAGAATAGGTGACTGTTTTAAAAATTGTTCCCAAAAGGTTCTCTGATGCTTAAATATAGGTAGTACATTTTGACTTTTCGATTTTTCCAGACGTTAAATCGATCAGCTGTCAGGTCCTTGGCTACGTCTTTGGTCCTTATTTCTTTCCGAACATACTCATACCTTAAAAATGACGAAGTCAGGCCTTCCACGCCTTTTTTGTTGGCAGACTCAGTCCATTGACTCTCACCTAGGTTTAAAAACACCACTTATACATTTTTGAATAAGACTCAAAAATAACTCGTTTTATGCGGAGTTTGGTTGGGATTTTCCACAAACAAAGAAAAAGAAACCCACAGATAACCAGAATGAATCTCGCAACTTACTCCTACATTCATGCAAATATTTAAACCATTTAAAAGCAAAAACCATCTGACCGATAACTTCAACTCTGTGACCGCAAAAAATACCCACATTAGCAAACAATTTCCAAACAAAACTAAATTCTAAAACCCAGCCACAAATTGGTTCCCATATCAAAGCGAACGTGAAATTAAATTATTCCATATCGTGGAACAAAACCGCAATAAAAAAAAAAAGAATCCTTTGGCACATTGTGTAACCAACATGAAAGGCGTTCCACCCCCAACCCGATATTTATACTTTTTGATATTTCATGACCGTTTAACTTGCTTCTAACTCATACCTCGTCTCTTTCTCTATCTGGCCAGTGCAACACCATCTATTGGCAATTTCCATATAAATTGAAAAATTTTCCCACCGAATTTTTACTCTTTTTTTTTTGTAAATACCTACAACCTACGTGTTTTTTTTTATGGTTCCTTATTCGTTGTGTTCCGTGTCCACCACAACAACCCACAATAGGCACGCAAGCAATTTAAAAAAAAAAAAAACACACACACACACACACCCATCCATTGTGTATCCTTTTTAGCGAGGTGCATAATTATTGCAATAACCCTTTTTGGTATGAATTTATTTTTTTCCCGCTCTCCGTGTGTGTATTAATTTTCCATCTCCATATGGATGAAAATAGCCAGCAGCAGCTCTATGGAAATGTTTCACGCAATTATCTCGGGAAAAGTAATTTTTCTGTGCGTCTCGATGTGTGTGGGACAGTTTGGTATATGGCTAGGATCGGCTGGCGTGCATATGGCAATAAAAAAAAATTATGCAACGAAATATGCTACCCAAGGACATGGGTGGTGGGGGATAGGGTGGCGAAATGTCGCTGTCTCTCTTGTTTGCAAAATATCATTTCATTAAATATGATAATGAACCAATTTATGAAATAACGGGGTTTCGGGATGGATAATTCGCGTGCTTTTTTTTGTTCGACATTATAATACAATATTTTCATTTCTTTGTCGAATTTCATGCGCTCACCATCATCGTCGTCGTTGTCGTTGTCGTCGTCATCAACATCATTATAATCGTCAAGTGCGATGTCCTTTCATATGGAAATTATTTTTAGTCTGCTGGAAATTATTTTTTCACTCGTCACATGGTGTCTGAAATACACTGTCGAATGTAATTCAATTTAATGCGGCATCGTGGTTGTCCATTTCCACGCAAAAAAAAAACGGATTGAGTGCACGCTTGCTAAATGCCTGATCCTGCACACAAGGGCGGAATATCGCGAACGAGACTGCATATGAGGGGACTTGAAAGGTTTTTGGTAATATTTGTATTGCCGAGAAGAGAGAACACATGCTCCTTGTTAAGTGATGGGATTCGCCCGGAAAATGAAAGGATATACAGACGGACTGACGTTTACATTGCTAATGGAACTTTAACGTTTATTTGGCAAAGGATGGGTTGGTATATCTCAGTGTGCTGGTTTGGTCCTAATGTAAATTGAACTTTTATGAGCTGTTCGGAAAACAAAGCTGTCAATGGAATTGTTTTATCTTGTGCCACGGTCGCAAATAAGAATGACTGATTCTACGAGGTCATTGATAAAACAGATGACCAATGACCTAAGTACGACGTTCTGGTCGTACTAAATATTCAGGCCGTCTAGACTTAACGTTACTTTTTTGTACATGACCCATAGAAGGCAGCATACCTACCGGTACCGGTTGCTTTATGGCTGTCCATGGGCACTCCACCACTTGATGTCCGAATATTCCAAGACCCAATCTTCTACCCAGCGTTGCCGTTTGGCCCTTTCTTTACCCTCAAGACCCGGGGCCCTCACTTTGTTAAAATGATCGAAAAAGAATGCAAATGAACATTTTATGAACATTTAAAAAAACAAAATTCAGCGGCAACGCTGCCTCTTTCTACCTTTTTACGGGCAATATAAAAACCAAACATCTAACTCTGAAAAAAATTTTGCAGTTAGTAAAGCACGGATCTGCCATAGTAAGACGACTGCGAAAAATACAGCGAAAATGTTCGAAACCGACCCGAAGGCTCATCATAGATAAAAAAATTAAAAATGATGACGGTTGATGGCTTTTGCGGCGCAACTTCAAAACGCCTTTGTTACTATTAAAGTAATTCCCAAAAATATTTCATCCGTCAACTCTGTCATCTTGGACAGAGATTGTCGCGCAGTGGCTTAGTGGTTAGTGTGTTGGACTACTACGCTAGGGGTCGAGGTTCGAATCCCGCAAAAACCCAAATTCCAACTTAGGGTTTTTTCACTGTGCCACCTCTCGCGAACGTCTGACAAACATCCGAGAGTATGACTGTCTTGAAAGAGCTTCTCAATTAGCCGTTTGGAGTCGGCATAAAACTGTAGATCCCTTCCATTCGTTCCAAAAATGAAAAACTCACACAAAACGAATGGTTGTGAGAAGCTAGGCCTAGGGTCCCTCCGGACCTGTTGCGCCAACTATTTATTTAAATCTCAAACTTATACCCCAACAGCTCAAAAAGCTGTTAATTTTTTGATTTTTGGCAAACATTTCATAAAAAAATTAAATCTCAATAAATCGATCACCACTTTTTACATCTATATGAACCGCAGTTGTAGGATTCCCAAGCGGACTCTCCATCTCTCTCAAACTTCTCCATTGTCCTTGAATCGACATTTCTCTGTGAGGTTCCTTCGTTTGGCCGCTTTAATCTAGAAAACCACTCGTCCGCACTCCCGTAGTGACCCTAGGCCTAGCTTCTCACAGCCATTCGTTTTGTGAATTTTTCATTGTTGGAACGAATGGAAGGGATCTACCATTTTAGGCCGATTACAAACGGCTAATTGAGAAGCTCTTTGAAGACAGTTATACTCTCGGATGTTTGTCAGACGTTCGCGAGAGGTGGCGCAGTGGGAAAAACCCTAAGTTGGAATTTGGGTTTTTGCGGGAATCGATTAGTAGTCCAACACACTGACCACTATGCCACTGTGCCCACTATTTCCCTCGTTTATATATCTAAAAAGTATTTATTTTGTCAGGGGTCTTCACAAAAACACGCTATTATTAATTTTGAATATACATTGGACACTCTTTATTAGATTAATATAAATAACACACTTCATGAATCACTCCGCTCCACGTGAGCACGTCTGATCTGTTCAGTGGTCGAACTTCGTCTGATTTACAATTATACCTACCGCCGGCAATCCCATCGCAGTCAGCAAAACGTGTTTTATCATGTTGGCTTTATTTTCTCTTTCTTTAGCTTATGTACATATATAATATTATCTTCGTGTTTGTGCTCTTACACCTTGCTCATTCTTTTCCAAAGTTAAGAGGAACTACTACCTGCCTTATTTCATTGGCAGCACCAAATATCTGCGACTAAGAATGGACAGAGAGCTTCCATAAAACGAAAATATTGCTGAACGTCAAAAAAAAAATTATCTGTAAGGCTGCCTCATTAGACTTCCCACTTGTTCCAGCAGTTATGTTGTGAAAGAGGAGTACCAGTTACGGCATTTAACTGCAATTTAAGGGGTCTAAGCTTTGATACAATAGATCTTTTAGGTAGCAGTATCAGCCAACAGGGCATGGGTTTATTAAAAAAAAAAGGACTCTAAATAAGACTGGATGTTTGGCTTGCCTGTGTATCACAGGTGCACTGAGAACATCTCCAACGAACCATATTTTACCTTCCCCGCCGACGGACATTCCATTTTCGAATATTAGAGTTAACTTCTGAAGACTGGTGCCTTGATTGGCCTGCGACTTACTTGGCATCGTGATTACCACTTTCGATAGACCAAGTCTTTCTTGCTCTATTGCTTCTGTACTATTCATTTCTTCTTTTTTTTTCTAAAATAAGGCCGCGTTCCATTGATCGGCTTTATTCTACTTTTTATCGAGGTATAGAACCCAGCGCCAGCAGATTCTGTAAGGCAAAAAGTTCAAGCGTTATCGTGTGCATGAAGAAATTTGCTTGCGTAACATTGGGCAAATCATTCGTGCGCACGTAAACGTTTGTTCGTTTCGCCTTACAGAATCTGGCTCCTGGTTTCAATGTCATGTTTTGCTCACCTGCCCAACATTTAACTGGTGCTACTTCTACAACGAGCTCTTGTCGAACTTCCGCCATCCACTGCCTAACTTTTTGGATACATTACTAGCTAAAGTTCCTCCACCCAACTCGGCTACCCATAGTCAAATCGGCTTCATGCACCATCGAATCCATTGAGTTCCGTCTGCATGACTGGCGGAATCCCTTGATTAAGTACTCCCTGTTGGTTGAAATGCTGACCCCGTTTTGATACAACCCGACCCGAGTTCGAAAAATCTTGATCGCAAACAGAACCTTTCCAAGAAAATTCCACAAAAAAAAAACAGAAACAAAAACCATGTTCAATTATGAAACATAAAAAGCTCATCATGACGAACCTGGGGCATATGCCGTGTACCGGATATCCTACCCACCTGCCACACACCGGTCTATTATTCATACGAAATTTCATTAAAACCGAAAGCTCATCGCTTCGTGTTTAATGAAAATGTTAACACTGTTCTGTCAGGACCATCAGATTGACTATGCTCTGTTGGAGGATGTTCTGAGTCCTGTTTTTTTTTTATGTATAAGTTCATAATATTAAAACCCATTTAATCGATAACCATTCATCATGTACGTGTGCCACGGTTCACCTGTTCCAATAGGAAGGATGATTAAAATTCCTTTTATCTGATGCTATCCCGGGTAAGTATTTGTCCAATTATTTGCTTTTAATTATAAAACAAATATTAGCGTAACCTGAGCGAAATAATTAAAGAGTTGATATTGTTTAATTTTCGGTCGCAAATTCAATCAATTTGAGGTCATGCCACGCACCACAGTGATGATGCGCGTACTTTGTATGATAATAATAAAACATTCCTCGATATGAGATCCGTAGTCTGTTGTAGTCCTGGTGGTCGTACACCATGCTGGGGGTGGCAAACAATTGACGGATGGTTGATTGAATTGTTAGCATTCCATGAAAGCGAGATGAGGCCAATATAAATGACTATTGGATGAAATCTGTGTTGTGTTATTTTTTTTTTTTTTTTTTTTAATTCAAAGGGTATTTTTTTTAATTCAAGTTGAAGTTGAAGTTGGGTGTTAATTTTGGGATTATCCTTTGAACTGGGCATAGGTATTGTATTTTCGATTTTTAATGATGAGGCCACCGAAAGCAAGTTTCCAATCGAATTCGAAATCAATTGGAAATTGGGGGTTCGGGGCTTATAAAATGAGGGTGGATTTGCATTCAAGATTTCGACAATAGATTGGGTATTAGTCGCGTTTACAAAGCTTTGCGGTTCAATCAGGAGTAGTCACGGGACACAGTGGTGCCAGACTTTGTAGACTGTTTTTCCCTTATTTTATCAGGAAAAGCTTCTTTTTTTGTCGAAGGTTGTTACCATCTGATGGATTACTCAGACACTACTGGGCCATTGTGCTCCCAAACAGACCTTACTTCTCTCTACTTAGTTTTCCCGTCTTTCGCGTCTTTCGAAGCAAGATGAGGAGGAGCTTCAGTGAAGAGTTAGATGTTCGGCACCACGTCAGCCCCAAAGATCCGCCACCGGGTGCGGGCAAAGGCAGGACAGCTACTTTTAATTTAATTTAATTTTTAATTTCAGTGGGGGCAATACCCCCATAAACTTAATACAAGCTAAAACTAACATTAAGGCTTAAATTTTTAGTAACAACTTAAAACTAAGACATGAAAAGCCTTAAAACTTAGACTTAAAGATAAGGAGAGTGGTGAAAGAGATCAAGTTTGAGGTGGGCAGAGCTGCGGTTGAAATCGAAAATTGGAAGGTTGGAATTAACCTTTCGCAGCATACGGGACATCGGTTCATTGAAGCCATATGAGGTATTAGGGTTTGGTGGATAAAAGAGCCGAGGGCAACGTACATTTCGGGGATATGTGTTAAAGAAAATAGAGTTGTAAAGAGACGCGCAATCGACGGAGCTTGAGAGAAGACGATAAATGAAAAGTATGGCCGCAGCGTCTCTGCGTTCCTCAAGGGTATTCAGGTTAATGAGATTGAGGCGGTCTATGTAGGGTGGCAAGATAAAAGGACCGTCCCAAGGCAGATCTCGAAGTGCAAATCGAAGAAAGCGACGTTGAACGTTCTCAATTCTGTGTGCATGAACTCTATGAATGGGAGACCACTTCTGACTAGCGTATTCAAGAAGGGGACGAACTAAGGTGATATAGAGAGATCTATAGTCACTTAAGGGTCGGTGAATTCTTTAGAGTTTAGACCATCGTTTAACAAAGCCGATTGATGAATTGGCCTTACAAATTATTTCGTCAATATGCGAATGAAAATTTAGCTCCCTGTCATACAATATGCCAAGATCGCGAAGAGAATGAACGAGAGAGATTGGTTGACCTTGGAGAAGGTAAAGTCGGGGAGGGGGCTTGTTGCGTTTGCGTGGATAGGGTAATGGATTGGAATTTGGGGATGTTGAATTCTAAGCAATTTTTGAGGCACCAGGTCGAAAAACTATCAAGGTCTTGTTGAAGGAGACAGGAGTCTTGAGGTGAAGAGATGGTTTTGAAGAATTTAGTATCATCTGCGTAGAGAGAGAGGGACGAGTGTTTGATGAAGAGAAGGGGACCTAAATGGCTGCCTTGTAGGACACCAGATATTGCTAAGAAGGAGGACGAAAGTACCGACCTAAAGCTAACGCTATAGTACCTGTTTTTAAGGTAGAAAGATATCCATTTTATCAATATAGGGCAGACAATTTGAAGAGGATTAATTGGTGTGAAATCTTATCAAAGGCCTTACTGAAGTCAGTTGCAATGACGTCGACTTCGTTGCCATTCTCTAAGGTTGAGACGGCAAAGGATAAAAATTCGATGAGATTTGTAGTAGTCGATCTACCTTTCAGGAAGCCAAGTTGATAAAGAGAAATCAAGGACTTGCTTAGAAAACTTAAGACTTCGTATGAATTAATTTCAAAAAGTTGGGGTATATGCGAGAGTTTGGCAATTGGGCGGTAATTGGTAGCTTAATTTTTTGGTCCTTTTTTGTGTATCGGGGTAATGAACGACAGTAAGGAAAAGCTTTAGTTTTCCCCTAAAATCCAAAAAAAAAATCCTCTTCTATCTCCCCCAAGTGAAATTTGCACTTGTTTTCATAAGAAAAACTTAAAAACTGTAACTGTTTTCATTAACATGCTTAAAATAAGCATATCACTTTAAAATATAAATATTATGCATTCAATACAATCCTTTTCTACGCGACATAATATATCAAACCGAGTGAATGCATTCAGTAGCACAAAAAGTCTTACGTAGACGTTCGATGGGCTGCTTTTTTTCATGTTAAATATGAACAATTCATTCTTTGAAATGTGTTCGTAATTGAAATATGTTTAAATTGTATTTTGACACATTTCGCGTTTCACAGAGATTTTCGATATTTCCCTTTTTTTAAGCTTATCCATCGTTACCAGTTTGGGGTTTTTTTGATCGACGAATGGAAATATGGGGGTATAGAAATTGTTTATGGAGAAATCTGGGTTTTCGTATTTGTATTTCGTTATATTTATAATCCTTTTTGGTAACCTTAAAATGTGCCTCTACGGGAAAATTAAATTTATTGGCATTCTCCGAACGTAAGAGACGCTGAGTAAATTAAACTTAAGAATGGGGTAGCTTCGAAATTCTCCGTTCTGTTCTATCAACAACCAAGGATGAAATAAATGTGTTTGTTATGTATTTATATTGTTATTTTAAAATGCTGCTAAAGGTAGGTCGATCCTCCAAAACTATATTTGTAGTGAAAATTATTTGTTTTTCCAAAGATATTGGACTACTTTTGTTACAAAACAGATCTTTAAAAAACATTTAATGCCAGTTTTATTACGAAAAGCGTTTGGCAACGCTGAGCTTATCCCTCTTTTTCTCCCTTTTCCTTCAAAATGCGCAAAAATTGGCAAAGAACAGACTGTCGAAAACAACAACTAGAGACCAGACGATGCGACAAACGTGCGCCAGAGCCTTTTTCATTTAAGTGTGCAGCCGGCACGGGCATATCACCGAATGCCCGGCTCTTTGTCGTCTAAGGAAAACATCCTTGGTGATGAAATCGTCAATTCAGCAACTCTTGCTGACATACACCGAAGAAAAGATCCTTGTCTTCCTTACTGTCTCTGGAGGGAAATGGATGGCCCTAGGAATTTACCAGGGAAGGTACAATAGGCTCCTTTAAGCAGCCGCAGTGGCAGAGCCCCTTCAAAGCTCTCCCGCTTCACAATTTAATCTAATCCAAATCAGGAACGTCAAAAAGGATTTCGTCAGTTTCGTCTGATAACTCAGACCTTTTGTACCTTTTGTACTTTTGTACAAATCCAAAGAAAAATCTCTAGTCGAACACCCGTGGGTTTTATAGTAGTCTTCCTACTACTAATATTCGGATTAGTGGGCGTGGCACCTCGCATACTAAAAACCAAACACATTTAAGAGACCAAAAACCAGGTCCAAAAAAATCCATAGTTAGTTATAGTATGTTGCTGAAATTGATTGCAAAATTTTAAACGTGGATTTATGAGTTTCACAAAACATGGGCGGCATTGGATATCGGGGCGTGGCACCTCCAATACAAAAGCGAATTGACAGCGTTATTTTTCGACAGTCATAAAAGTTCAAGTTTTTAAATTGAGTTCTGTGCAAAACAATTCAGAAAATGTGGGCGGGAAAGGCGAAACGGGCGTGGCAACTTTTATCTAACAATAACAAACTCAAACCACTTATGACAAAGTTGTAAAATGTAAAGTATTTGATGTTAACTGTCCATACAAAGAGCCTTACAAAATGTTGTCGGGATTGATAAATGGGGCGTGGGGCATCCCAGTTTCAAAAATTTTCCTCGAAATACTAAATCTTGGCAATCGGTAGATTAAGCTCCGAAGTGTTTTAAATACGTTTAGTACGGCATTTTGTTATCACCTTAAGGAAGATGTGGGCGGAAGTTTAAAACGAGGCGTGGAACACAAGAAATTCACTTAAAACCTATTCTAGGACATTTTTTATAAATTTAGCCTGACAATTTGGTTTATGGAAGCATTTGACCTGAACTTCTGTTTTAAAACAGACTAAATGAGGGCGTGGCACCATAGAGCAAGACACGAACAAGATTTTATATAATTTTGATATACGTAGGTACTTGCAGAAATTAAAAAACAGCAGACAAAACCAACAAATGGCCTTTTGTTAACTTTAAAGAAAGGGACCGGCCGACTTCTATGAAGTACAAAGAGCAACTAACTTTATTAAATTAAATAAGTTTAGTACAATGGTTATAAGTGGGAGCCACCATTTCCCGACTTCAATTTTTCGAATAGGTTCTATTTCATAATTTTCAACAGCTTTCGTCTGACAATCGGTTAGAACCGTGAGGGTTACGTTCGTATTTATCGCACCAACAATTTTTTTTAGTTCTGCGTGATTTGCAAAAAATTACACCATCGCCCCAAGTTGAACCGCTTTGTACTATCCCACCACTCTGTGTCTTTATCGCCTCCAAAGTACGTACCTCCGCCACTGTCCCTTTATAGGTCCTCAAAACTCTTCAGGGATTAAAACCATCAGCCACCTTCCACCGCTTTTGTATGAATATCCCTACATGCACCCAGCGTTAATTTTGTATCCTTTGCGCATTCTGTTGCTGGGAAACTACCTTGCATATTCTCCCACTACCCAACATTGTTTTAACCGGAACGCCCTTACCATACTCCAACTGCAAACATGTGTGCAGATATCTCTGAGCCTGTGTCTATTAGCACGACCAAAAGCATAGAGCGAAATTAAATTAAGTTGCTGGCATTCATTAGCTCGGCAAGTGCAGGATAAAAAAAATTCCAAAAGGGAAACAAATTGCAAAACTTTATGCAAAAATAAAAAAATAATGGAAAAAAATCGAGTCTACATTCACCAGCCACATGTGTGTTAAATTTGACGCTGATGTAGAAAATGCGGATGAAGCCTGAGCTGAAACGCTCGGGGGAAACATTTTTCACTTGCCACTGCATCAGTGAAAAGTTTTTCCAACACGGTGAACAAATTTTGCGTTTTTTTTTTTTGTATGCGCGCAGTTACTCGCCATCGCCAGTCGCCACCCGTTTCGGCAGTTTAATAAGAAGGGATGTACTAAATTGTATTTGAGAGGTTTTCGTTCAACTTTTGCGAATGTCCTTTCGCGGGAATTCAATTTATTCCAGCTGCACAAAGGCAAAACCTCGCCTCCGTATAGATACTTGTTTCAGCATCAAATGCACTCAAGGATACGTTTATATTTAGAGCGGTAAATATCCCCCAGCTCAGCTGCAGGCATTGTTTCTTTATTCTCCGAACCAAACGAACGACAAGACCGCCTTATCCTTGAATGGTAAATATATTTGTAAATGTGAAAATCTGGAAAACCGATTTTAAGACTTCTTATTCTCTCCTCGGTTCGAGATGAAGGATGAGTGAGGAAGAACGAACGAAAAAAAGAAATAAAAAAAAAAACTAGGTCAAGACTATTTCTCCTCGCAATGCAAACATTCGTCGCAGCAGCCCTCCCCCGTCGAGCGAACAGTTTTCTTCCGTCAAAAGAGTAAAACAAACTTTTGGTAATCCCGTAAATCCACATTAACCTGAGCAAATCTTCGCCACCCCATTGCCCGCCAATCGCAACCCAACCTAATCCACAGGAGCAATTTTGAACATTGTTTGCTCAACTGCCACCATTTCACCCTCTCTCACTCACTCTGTCTATATACGGTTCGACTCAATGTTCTGTTCGTCCCAGAGTGCAGTTTACCTCAATCCCTTGTAAACACAATTGAGCCCAGAGCCACCCACCACCACCCAAAAACCGCATACACATATTGTACCTGTCCTCACTTAAGTCCTTAGCTCCGTTCCGCTTTTTATTACAACGAAAGTCGAACAACTCAAGAATTTTATTCACCTTCTGTTCTTTTCACTTTAAGTCGCACCAGCAGCACAGCCCACCCTCCAAAACAGGGTGGTAAATGGTGAATGAATTTTTACTTTTCTCAATTTCAATGAATTCTGCTGTGGAACTACGATTCTTGGATAAGACATCCTGTCATGGCATCAACCTCTATAGTGCACAGCAGAAGATGTTAAAAGCTTTTTTCGCCACCGCCCCAGATGTGCGGAATACGGATACGTACCTCTATATACTGTTGGTGAGCTCGTCGTCGTCGTCAGAAAGAAGCAATATTACTTTCAAATACACATCAGGATATAGGTACCAGCGGGACCTCGGCGCATAGGGCGGGGTGAAATTATTTCCCAACTTGGAAATGCACTTCTTTTGCGTTTAATTTTGAGCCACCACCACCGGTAAAGACCTCCACCACCCCCCAAACCACTTAGTTGCGCTGGCCTTTTTCTACAGGTCGGTTGCTTCAATTGCGGGACTCGCTCGCTGCTTAGAACGATTGCATAGGAGGTCTTGTTTCAAAGGCGACTCTTTTGCGGAATGGTTTACCTAACAAACCGACAGTAAATGCAGGATGAGAAATGAATTTTGACTCCAGGGGGGGAGGGTGGCGGTTTGTTCCATCTCACCCACCAAAGCAGAGATCAACTTACAAGTTGAGAACTATTATGTCACTGCCTTCAGGTGTTTTTATTTTTACTGACATCCGATGACCCTCAAAGAGTGACTTGGAAACATTTCCGGCCATCGAAGGGAGGGAGTGGAATTTAGCAGATAAATCAATGTCCTACCGTCCGTAGAGGGATTTCAGAGATTTGATCCTACCGCATGAGGGTTTTTGTCTTCTTTTGAGACTGAAGAAATTGGTGTACACCCAGAGGATGGACACACACAACCTGTGGACCGGTGGCTTTTTTAAGGCATTTCTTTATATTTGTCGAGTTAGGTTGGTGTGTGCTCAAAGGTATGTGCAACTGATGGATGATGGTTGTGGGCGGATTTCGGCCACTTTGGGGTGGCTGGAAAATGTTGCTCTAATCGTTGTGTGTGTGTGTGTGGTTTATAATTCTGACAGTATAGAAAGAGGTTTTTAACACCACCGGCAGATGAGTTTTTTATAGCGAAATGTCCCCGAAACCTGTCGTCCTGTCACTGTAGTTGTAAAAAGAAGCATAGCGGCCATCATTTATCAGAGAGTTTTTTTTGTGTTTAGTTCCTTTTTGTATATAAGTACATTTTTGACAAAACCAAAACAATATATGCGGGAAAAAAATCCACCTTTCACTTGGTGCTTATTTCATAAAAATCGGTTCAGAAAAACCGCCGCAATCGGTTCAACAAAAAGCAAACGGTCGGTGCGTCATATTGACGGTCCTCTGCATACTTGTATCAATTCAGGATCAGCTTTTTATAGGATGCAATGAATTTTTGACCAAAATTCCCAGCATTCTCTCCTGTAAAATGAGAAAATCATTTCGCACTACTTCCAGCTTCCAGGATCTATACCCTCTCGCAATCGCTGATTTCTTTCATGGGGGTTGCTGGCACTTCAACAGGTTTTGTTTATCCCCCATTCCACTACCATCATCGGCAATCAAATTCTCGTAATAATTTGGGCATTATTCAAATTTCTCTGTGGTTGATCAAGGAATGAGACAGACATACACAAAATGAGCCTCACAACCTCGTCGTTCACAATTTCGCAGGAATAAATAATTTCCACTAATTGCCGAATAGATTCTGAACAAAAGCAACTCGGCACTATTCGTTTAAATAAACAAACTCACACGCACACCAACAGACTGAAGGAACAATTCCATAGTAGGTTATGTAAGCCGATATTATCATGGAAAATTTAATTAATTCATCCAATAACAAGGACGGCGACAACGACGAACAATTAATATCTCTCTCGAGCGCAATAATACGTGCACTGTGCACATATGTATATGAGTGTAAGGCGCGTTCATTACGACATCTGCCTACGGGCTATACAAATGACAAGCTCCCATTCCCATGTGCTTCCATAAGGGATGAACCTAGCTTTTCGCAGAAATTTGTCATCTAAAAAAAAACAAAAAAAAAACTTCCCTCTCGTGTGTCGGTTGCGTATGTAGAGGCGAATCCTTTTCCATTTGTCAGCAACAATGTCAAAACTATATACAAGTAAGGGCGCAAGTATGCCAATACAAAGCCAAACATAAACTAATTAGAGAACCCAGGCATTCGTCCTTGAAGCGATGCTGGCGGATCTTGGCAATTATTGTAAAATGTAAATTTTCCTTTTGGCGCCGTGGGCGCTATGCTGCGACGATGATGCAATCGCTCACTAAAGTAACTGTGTGTTATTATATTGCTATGATGATTTTGATTAGAGGGGTGAAACTTGAACACGAACTTGCCTGTAGCCTGTAGGTGTAAGTTGGAAGTGCAATTGCTGTGCCGCGTTGTGGAATTTACAATGAAAGTGCATTTGGGCTGTATAATTTTGTCTTGAGAAGAAGTTCTCTAAGAGGCGTAGCTTACGCAAAAGCAGGTGGTGGTGGAGGGGGAACGGGTAAGGGTTGTCTATTGATCGGCGCATCACTTACTTTATGAATGCCGCGACTGAGTAGAGCCTTAAAGGCGAGTAGGCAAGAAAGTTGAACCTTCCACGGATGACGACTGTAGGAGCTAAAGGGACGAAGAAGGGGATCACATAGTTTTCCCCTAAATATTGTGTCAAGGGCGAATATTCCTCGTAGAAGCTTTTCTTCTCAATAACCTTTCCGGTTTGACAGTAACAAAGTCGTCTATCTTTGTGAAATGTACTTTTTTGTAATAGAACCATTTGACTTAAAGTTTAGTAGTCAAATAAATAAACTAGCATTATAAAGGACCGTTCCATGGTCCGAAGTACACATTTCTAGCTAACCCAGGTATGACTTTTTGCACTGGCTGCAGATCAAGCTAAATCGATCGAAAGCCTTTAAGAAATTCACGGCATAATTGCTTTCAAAAGCGATAAAAAAAAACAGGAAACCCCTCTCTTTTGGAAAGTACGTAATTTTGATGGACTCAAGTGACAAATGCATCCACAAGCATTGATGTGATCAATGATCAATGCCTTTTTCACAGAATCGACTTCACCCAGGTACCGATTTGTTTAATCACGAAGGTTTAAAATTTAAAATTCTAAGAAGAAATGTGAACATATTTAAAAGTCCTGGTGCCCCACCTGACATAAGACTAGAGTTCGTTAGTATGGGCCGGATTCAACAGTTTGAAATAACTACCTACTTTCGCAAATAAATAATTTATTTGAAAAATGTTCTTATTTACTGAAAGCTATATGATTAAAAATAAAATAAATAGTTGGCGCAACAGGTCCGGAGGACCCTAGGCCTAGCTTCTCACATCCATTGGTTTTGTGTGAGTTTTCATTTTTGGAACGAATGGAAGGGATCTACAATTTTATGCCGACTCCAAACGCCTAATTGAGAAGCTCTTTCAAGACAGTCATACTCTCGGATGTTTGTCAGACGTTCGCGAGAGGTGGCGCAGTGAAAAAACCCCTAAGTTGGATTTTGGGTATTTGCGGGATTCGAACCTCGGACCCCTCGCTTAGTAGTCCAACACATAAACCACTAAGCCACCGCGCTATATGATTATTTTAATAAGAAAATTAATAATTTCTTAAAAGTTAACTTCACGCTAATAATAATTAATAATTCCCAAAAAAAAAAAAAATGTAAAACTGCCCTTAAAAGGCCAAACTGCTCCATGATGGGGCACAATCCTCATCCGGGTGGGGCACTTTCGTCATAAATTTAGATGAAGCAATGTATTAAAAATCATTACTGTCTTTATTTGAATAGTTAAGCAAATTTTAAATCTGTAAACATTAAAATTAAATCGGATCAGAAATTCATTTTTAAACTAAAATTAAATTAAAAATTAAATCACATTTTAGTTTTCAGATCACAAAACAAAAAGTAAAGTAGAAATGTAAGATAAACGGATTTGTTAGAAGGAATCATTGCTCGTTGTATCAACGAATATCAACGTCCTTAAAAGAGATAAGGTTTAAATATCTTGACGATCCAGCAGTCCCATGTGCTTTTGTCGAAAGTGCCCCATTCTTGGTCTTGGCAAACGTTATTGTTTTTCACAATACTTTTGAAGAAAATTCAATTAAATGTTTTTAAATAACTTAAATATATTATAAGCCCAAACGTTTGACACTTACAACCCAAGAATTCCCATAAGAAACAATTAATAATTAAATATCACTTACTTCGTAAAGGTAAAGGGAAAAGGAAAAATTGCACAAAATTATTTAACGAATTAAAAGCCGGTCTAGCCACAGCAACTGCTGCAGAAGAACAGTCATAGTTCGTGTACGATCTGAGAAAACAGTGTGGCACGAGTTTCCATCAAACCATTTAACTAAAAACTAGACGCCTTTTTGTAATACGGTAAGTCAAAACTGGCCCCATCGTCGAAAGTACCCCACACTACCCTATCCCACCTTTTTTGATCTGGTGGATATAAATGCTGTGACTCATGACAGCTTCGTTGAAACCGCTCTTCAAAAGTTCCTAAGGGCCATACCTGGATAAACAACAGCTCCCCAATCTCGGCCGACGTTCAGCCTCCCAGTTTGTATGCCATAGCGACACTAATGCCTGTAAATAATAGACATTTACTTTGAATAGAGAAGCATGCTCAATATAACAGATAGAAGACCATTCTTCTTCACTCACCAACTACCGACCCATTGCACTTACGTCCATTCTTTCCAAGGTCATGGAAACGCTGATAAACCGTCAGCTTATGAAATATCTTGAATCACGAAAATTTCTCAATGACCGGCAATACGGTTTTCGTGGCAGCAGGTCCACTGGTGATTTGATGACTTATGATATTTCGAAAGCATTTGACAGAGTTTGGCACCAAGCTCTTTTGTCGAAAATGCGTGCCTATGGGATCGACGCGTGTCTTCTTCAATGGATTAGAAACTACCTTTCTGGCCGTTCAATTCAAGTTGTGTTGGACGGTTTCAAGTCTGCAATTCATCATATAAATGCTGGTGTTCCCCAAGGCTCTGTTTTGTCTCCGACACTCTTTCTCATATTCATCAATGATCGCTTGCCTGTTACTTCTAATCCAATACATTCTTTCGCTGATGATAGCACCCTCAGTTTTTCATATTCGTTCCCTGACTCACGTCCCTGCTCTCGGCCGTGGATCTGGAACGGCGACGTATGCTAAACACATTAAATTCCGATCTTGACAGCATTATAAAATGGGGTACAATCAATAGAGTGGAATTTAATGCTTCCAAAACACAATACTGCCTTCTATCATTAAAGCGAAACTTGAACCCTAACCCATTATCCATGACTTGCGTCGACGAAACCGAACGACTTTCCATACTTGGTATATGTGTCAACGACAAACTCCGGTGGAATGACCACATATACGAAGTCGCCAAAAACGCAGCGAAATGTCTAGGTTTCTTAAATCGATGTAAGAAGTACTTTACACCCTCCGACTTAGCTACAATATACAAGGCCTTTATTCGGCCTAAGCTTGAGTACAACGCTCATATCTGGTCAGGTGCACCAAAAACTTCTTTTCACCTACTAGACAGAATTCAAAAGCGCGCGATAAAAATTATAGGAGTCTATTGACCCGCTCGAACATCGCAGAAATATTTCTTGCCTTTCCTTATTTTATCGATATTTTCACCACCGATGCTCTGATGAAATAGCTAACTGCATTCCGCCCCATCAACAATTCTCTCGCAACACCCGTCAAACATCGAATGCACATCAGTTCACCCTTAAGCCTACCTTCAGACGTACTGTAAAAAATAGAGATTCTTTTGTGAGCCGAACAACACGCATGTGGAATGCATTGCCTCACACGGTTTTCCCCTCTCATTACAGCCCACAATTGTTTAAAACCAATGTGCACCAGTACCTCTTCTCTATCCTCCCTATTAACCCTTCCAATCGTGCTGTGCATTAGCATTATAAGGGAACAAAAACCCCTTGAGCACTAGTGAATTATAAAAAAAAAAAAGCATTCTTATGTAGTCGATAATAATTATCTAAGTCCATGTCGCAACTAGGGCTACCAATGCACCTACTTTCTATGTAGTAGATCTACTTCATTTATTGTTTTGTACGTATCTGCTACATAGCAATTTATTTCTAATTCATTTTTATTTATATAACATTGAAAATTTAATTTAATATGTGTTGTATTGATTCATTTTTGCAAATCAAAAATGTCATTTGCTTGATCTGAACGGACTCATCGCAATAATCTACTACAATTTGCCTTCAGTTTTCCAACTTGTCAAACTTCTTGTCATGGAGGAGAATTCACTGGAATTGAAGTGAGTTGAATGGAACAAAAAGTTCCTATCTATTTTAATATAAACTAATGTACTATGTACCGATTAAAATGCGAAACTTATTGAAGTGAAACTTCTAATAATAGCATTGGATACTCAAAGGTGCGAGGGAGGGTGAGGGTGGCGCACATTGCACAAGCACGTTCATATGAAGAAAAAACTGAGTGGTGTTTTCTCCAAAATAAGTGAAACGAAAGAGAAGTATGCGACGTGAATGTGTATGTAATCAACAGCGACAATGTGTTTCTGAGGAAATGCGCAGATGGCTGTTGACGTGCGCTGATGGACGTATGGTGGTGTATATAGAAATTGCGTTTAAGGTGTTCGTTTCAATTGTTGTAATAGTACCTACGTTGATACCTACAGTAAAGAATTGAAGAATTCAAGAAGTAAAGACGATATAGGTGAATTATGTTGTTTGATTTATTGAAGTGAAACTTCTTATACGACTTCCAACAATGTTGTGTTAAACGCTTAACGCTACTATATAAGCGTTGCATACTCAAAGGTGTGAGGGTACTGCTCACGCTTCAGAGTATGCAATGGTGTGTGAGTTTATTGGCACCAAATGCTGGGAGAGAAATATTCTGTGGTGAAGATTAATTTCCAAAAATAATGACTAAATCGGCAATTAATGTCTTGTTGAAGTGAAACTATTAATGCGACGATGTGTATTCTGCGCCGCACTCAGGTCAGTATCGACCGATTCTGATACCCGTGGGTGGAAAAGGTTTATCCCTTACCCGGAGTAAGCTATTCTGTAATAAAGTAAAAACCTTTTCTATAAGTCTTGTAATTATTTAGGCCCGTTTGCTGATACTACTCATAGCGATTTATGTTCTACTTAAATATCTATGTGTCTACATTTTCTATGTCATAAATTGGTCACGTGATATTGGAACTTAGATCGCTATGAGTAATCAGCAAACGGGCCTAAAACTACTTACTTTGCTGCTGCATACAGAACAACCTGAGGATTACTGTTGGGTAAGATGCAAGTAACAGTAAGAGCAAGAGGGACAGATAGAGTAGAAGCTTGTACCATAAATAAATTCATTTATAATTTATCTATATGCTTGTACAACGTAGTGGGTTCAACCTTCAACGTTCAACAGCAAACGATAAGTATTTTATTTTACTTTATTCAAGTTCTCCGTTTTTGAGTCTGACTCGCAAGGACTTGAACCTAAAAGATCTATTATATCACAAAGTTTCCGAGGATTCTTAGCCGGGCAGAGCCTTTTCCTTTCTCATATAGCCTCCAATGCTTTCCGCCGCATTCGTGAGTGATCGCTAGCCCAAGTATTCCTTCCGTTGTAGTACAGCCCCTGGATTGCATCAAAATTAACTGCGTGCTCTGTAAAGATGTCAGATCTTTTTTAGTTAAGTCTTTTCGTTTCCTTACCTTTGGAAACTACGGCAAATTTCTACGAATTACTTGGTCCCGTCCATAATAACAAAGGAACTAAACAAATTTGGTCTAAGTGTGTCTTTCTAGACAGCCACCTTACCTGGGTCCCATCCTCTCTCAAATATAGCTGACTCTGCCCCTTGTAAATCTTGAATCTCAATAATAACTAAATCTGTGTAGATCCCTTGGAGATAAGTCTCGGCAGTTGCTTCCAAATAGGTACGAAACTCCCCTTTGTATTTGTCCAAACGACTCGAAAGTAGTTGACAGTCCCGTACCACCTGTCGGCGTTTTGTTTGACACAAAATCCGACCAAAATTCAAAAACACTAAGATACCCTATAAATAAGCTCCAACCTACCAAGCCTTTGTTTGACTTCGAAAAGCCGTTCCCGAAATACCTACCTCTCATAATTGATTTCCCTTAAATGGCATTAGGTACCGGCAAAACAAAAGATACCACCTTTTCCTATATCTAAGCTCTACCCAACCCACGACGGTAATTTGCAAATTTTATTACCTCGAAATTAAAACCGACTCCTATCACTGTTGGCTGTGGCTGATTCACACATACAAAAAGCGCCCATAAAATCATCAAACGCTAAACAAAGAGAAAAGGTCGCGACCGCATTGTATTGTGCACGCCTTCCAGCTAATCGCGCATCCTGTCCTAATAATAAATTATCCCTTATCAAAATGGTTCTCGCTTTTATATGTTTTTGGCTTCTTCATAATTTCCACGACCTGACCTGTGCCACCGTCCACCGAGGACCGCCGAACCTTCCCCACGTCACGATAGAACTAATTAATATTAGTGAATGATGATCCCTGACGCGAGCGGTTTTTACTTTCTTTTTTTTTATATTTTTTTGTGGGGGCAGTATCAGGCAGCGTCTTATCAGATGGCGCGTCGAATGAATGGGCTTAAAATTCAAATATTTATCCTTTTGTTTGGCTGAAACACTAACATCATTAGGGATGAAATACACAGAATCCTTCCGACCGAAAACACAACAAAAAAGGGAAGACGACGCAAAAGATAAACAAACTGTGGTTAATGGGGGGAAGCGATAAAAAAATGAATGCCACAGCGCGCACTCACACATAAAAGAAGTTTGCCTGGTGAAAAGTGGAAGGGATAATCCCTTTGATTCTGCCATTCATACTTGCTAGCCGAATGTCTTCATTAAAGTCGACTTGGTTTGGTCGGTGGCGGGGCAGAAGATGGGCCAAGGCACTGACTTTCCCATTTAACGTCAACGCCATTGTGTCAGGGATATCCGGTGTGATATGATTGCGCGTACACGGTCAATGTTCATACAGGTTTCTCCTGTTTTTTTTTTTTTTTTTTTCATTTTTTGCGGTCTGAAACGAAATTGAGTCTATGCAGCGCAGCTCCTTTCAAAAGCAGTGGTGATTTAGGAGCGCCCAGCGAGCGAGATTTCCTTTCAAAAGGAGTATGCTCGGCGAGTGTGTTTCGGGGAGAAAATTCCGTTTAATTTTTTTTTTTTTTTGCATTTTCTCGTTTTGTTTATTTAGAAAACTTATTAAGGATACGGCATGCGGCACACTGCATACGGATGATGTTTTCATTTCATTTCGTCAAGTTACTTGGAAAATTGCAGGTGTCGACCGTGAGCGGGAGGAGGTAGTTAGTTAGTCAGCATCTCTCTGGTAATGAGGTTGCGTTCTGTGAAATTTGCAGCGCTTGAATGTGCGGTGTTTGGCTACGGGGTTATATTGCGTTTGGGGCTTTGATCCTTTCAGATGTTTGCATGTTGTCTGAGTTGCGAGCCAAATGAATGGCGAGGTACTGTGAATGGATGCAGGCAGGCTGGCAGCAGCAGCAGTGGTCTCCATTAAAGTGATTAATTTTGTTGGTTTCTACTGTTTAATGAGCGATGTGATGGATGTGTGGCTCTGTGTGTGTGTGTTTACTTTTATACTTTGAAGCATATTTTTGCAAGGCCTTATGAGTTCAGTGGCATTCGTGCGGTCTTGGTTGTAATATTTGTTCAAAGGATTTTCCATTTGAAAGGGATTCAAGGTATTTTTTTTTTTTTTTTTTGTTACCGTGATTTGGCGAAGTTAAGCGTCAAAAGGCGTCTATTTACTAAGCTATTCACAGCTGCTGGGGGGAGCGGAGAGTGAGTTTTGTGATATTTGGATTTCGAGGCGGCTTCTGTGGGGAGTTCTAGCTGGATATATGAATTTGGAGGGATTTATGAGCGCAATTGTAATTTGGATGGTTTGCGAGTTTAGGCGGGATTATAAGGCTGAAGAAGTTCGTTTAAATGAGAGAAGCTCTTGGTAGGGGCTAATTGAGAAGATACTGTACAAATGCATCCAAAGTTTTGCGGCAGAAACGACTCAAAAACCATTGAAATGTCGCACTTCAATCGAAAAAGAAGTGAGTCAAAAAATTGTCGTTATAAATATCCCAAATATTTGAAGAAATGCGCTGGAAAATTCCTTAATCAAAGTTAAAAAATGGAACAAAAAATGCCCCAATAGTACACCTAAAAAAAACGTTAAAATGACGACAAAATCTGTTCCGAAAATGGGTTTATATCACAACGCAAAAACAGTCTGGAACCATATTAAAAATAAATTAAAATGCGTAGAAAAATAAAAAGACGAGATATGCTTTAATCGTGGAATAGGCCCCTCCAAATAACAAGTCGAAAATCTTAGAAAAAACGCTTTCAAAAGTACCTACCAAAATGAGTTGCAAAAAGCTTGACAAAAATCGCAAATACATGTATCAAGAAATGAGTCAAAAAATGTTGCATAAGCTCCTTTTAAATGCTCTGATAAACCGCGACCAAATTCACTCTAAGAAACTGCACCAGAAAAAAAATATTCTAAAAAAACGGGCCAAAAAAGTGTCCAAAAAACCCCACTATATTTGAGCTAGGAACCTTTCTTGAAAACGTCACAAAAACGCGGCCAAAAAAAAACTCTAAAAAAGCACCAAAAATATCCACCAAAAAAATAAGACGAACAAATTGAGATCTGAAGCAAAATGTATCAAAAAATAGTGCTAACAAAAATCGTCATATAAGGCATCCAGAAGAGCTTCAAGAACTCTTAATAAATGCACTTAAGCGAAAGCGGAAACAATGAGTTCCAGTACTGGAAAAATTAAGCTAAGAAGTAAAGGAAGTTTCACAAAGAACGAGCTTAAAATTGGTAAAAAAAAAAAAAAACAATTCAAGCCCCCAACAGTCTCTCCGAAAATCAGCTCAAAATAAGAGCCAAAAAGACTTCAACAACATCTCATAAAAGCCCAAAAGATTGTCATTGAAAACAATTAAAAAAAACTGTCAAAAATTTCCAAGAAAAACACAAAATACTGAAAAGCTTAAAATAGTAATTAATAACGATCAATAAACGAGTCAACAATCATTCGAATAGCTTCAAAAATGTATATAAACGGTGTCATAAAAGGCATTAAAAACCTTCAAAAAGTGTCTTGAAAACTCACACAAAGGAATACAAAAAATGCACCAACAGATGCGTCAAAAACAAGTGAACAAGTGTCGAAAAAGGTACCATAAAACGGCCTCAGAAGAGTCTTCGAAAATTTTCGAAAACGTACCATAAAAACCCACGAAAATAAACTGACAGGAGGCTTAGAAAATGTATCAATAAATGCCTAAAAAAACAAGTCAACGATTGTCAAAAGATGTACCTAGTAAAAACGGTCTTAGAATTTTTTCACTAAAACCCGTAAAAAGAAAGTGACGATTTTTAATAGATACTTAGAAATAGTATGTCAACGGGGGTCGGAAAACGTATACCCGTTCAAAATTTATGCTTAAATGTGACACAAGCACGCTTGAAAAGAAAACGACAAGATATGCCCTAAAAAGCGCGTTGAAAAATGAGTCAAAACATTCGCCCAAAAACGTGAAAAGAAACCCTAGACCAGTCAACCTCCATACCTCAAACAGGGTATACCTACCTAAATTTCGACAAATCCCCACCAAATATATTTCTTGGTTTGACACATTGTTTGACAGGCATCTCGGATGACTTCCGAATATAGTAAACCAGGTGTCAAAATTACTACTGCCTTCTTCTTGATTACCTATCGGTCTGACCAAGTCTACCTTACTATAGATGGCGCTTGCAGTCCCAGCTGGACCACGACCTCAACCTACAAATCCTTTCCGGACATCTCTGTTTCTATCCAACAAACAGACAGGTGGTACAGTGAATAATTCCAACTAAATACATGCGACAAAAGGTGGGCGCAGTGGATCGGTGGTTAGTTTGGTGGACTATGTACTACTAAGCCAGGGGTCTGAAGTTCAGTCCATGGAAAGGCAAAAATTCAAGTTCTTCGCACCTCTGTCATAAGCCTGAAAACTATCCAAAGGTTTAGCAGTCTATAGAAAAACTTCTAAATTCAGCTCCGATTGTAGGTCCCTTCCGCATTCGCCCCAGAAAAATAAAATCTCCTTCAAGTGAAAGGTTACTGTTCTATATTGACCAGTAACACTCAATATTTTTTTTTACCTTCGAAAATCCAAGTAAATCCCCTTCCCATCAAACTCATTTTCGAAACGCATACCCATCTCATTAATCACTGCGCTCATTTACAAACTGTTTCCAGGGGATAACACCAATTCGCTTAGTTTCTGTCCGTCTAACTTCCACATACAACCATACCCCGTGAGTGTTGCTTGGGCAAAGTTTCGGCACCCGACTCCGTCTACATCTGCCATACGATGCTGATGACGGCGTTCCATTAGTAAAGTCACCCTCCGGTAATGATTTTCCATCGCGATATGGAAACATTGTCTATTCGCTTCTGTTGCATAACGCGTTGCTCCTGTAAAACGGAAAGACGGATATAAATTACGATGAATCGACATTTTAATTAACTGATAAAACTTTTAATCATTGTACATATATTTTCAAGGATATTTAACCGCAAATTCTTGAGTTTAAAATCATTGTATACGCACACACAGCAGAAGTTTGACACCACCCCCAGGGGGAGGCGTCATAGAAACCCCAGTGACGGCAACTTTCGCCAGACGGCTGTCTTTCTATTGAATCCTGTATCATATCGCAAACTTTCATGTTCCATGGTCGGCATATACAGGACGGGGGACACCCATAGACCATAGAGACCGTAGTCTTTTGGGGCGAAATTCAATTTTCCCATTTGGTGTTGTTTAAAATTCGCCGGGTGTGTGCGCTTTTGTGATTGGATTTGGCACTCAACTTTTTGGGGCCAAACTTTCACTTCGATTCCGAAGAGGGAAAGTATTCTGATTTTGAACAGCGCCTAAGGATAATAGGATTATGTGTACATTGATACGGGTGTAGACTGTAGAGCATAGGTGCGGTATAGGTGGGCGGCGTGCTGTTTGAAAGTTCCTGCAAAGGGTCTTTTCTAGACGATGGATACGCATTATGAATTGGATGGGACGAGTGGAGTTTACAGGATGGTTGCCCTCCTTCAACGCCGAATTGACCCACTTTATCTAATATCTCTTCCACAAAAGTTGGCTGCAGATATAAAGGACATATATTTCTACCCCCAACATTTGGACAGTGCAAATACATTCAAGTGTCTGACATTCAAATGGCTTGCAAGTTCCAAGGGCTTCGCTATCAAAAGCAGATCCCAGACCACAGACAATTTAAATCTGAAGAAGGTGCACTTCAGCAGCCTCACAGATACACAGACAGTTAAGTGTTAAATAAAATTCCAAGTTTTATTTACATAAAAAAGCACATCAAACAACGTAACATTCTTCAAAAGTCCTTAAAAAGGAATTTCAAACGCGAAACAGCAGCGCGCATGGAACTCTAACAACATCGTCCTTAAACAGCAACATAACATAAGAAAGTTTTTACTCTTTTGCACTATAGCTTTACAAATGTAGGATCAAACGAAAATATCATAAGGATGCACATTTCTGTGTAGACAAATGTATATGCGGGTAACATGATGATGCGTGTGTGTGTGTGTGTGTTTAAGTAAAAACAAAGTTTTTCCATCTTTCGCCTCGACGCTAACAATAGCCGTCGGGTCGGGTACCAGTTTGCAGAACAAACGGTAGCTACTAAAAATTCATAAATGCGGAACAAGTAAGAGCATCACTCACAGTCAGCGAACAACTGAGCAAAAAAAAAATTATACAAAAAAAAATTTGTTCTTCAGAACAATGTGCAGCGAGGCGGACAAGTAGGTGGACACAGAATTTTTTTTTATCGTAGTGTGAAATAAATTTTCACAGGTGAGTTTTTTATGGTTTCTTAACCTTGAAGTTTTAAGGCAGTTGACTCTTAGTCAGACTCTCTAAGAAGAGTTGGTTTAAAAATCTTCAAAGAAGAGCACAAAATGAGCAAACATCCATAGAACCTTTTGACAGCGACTTCTTCTTGAAATCTCTCGTTGAATCAGAGTCTCATTTCGTGCATGTTTTACCTCATGTGACCGCCGGCATTGTTTGTAAATTTGTAGAGGAAGGCTTCTCTAATTGACAGTCAGATGGAGGCCAAGTATTTACATAAAGGTTTTTTTTTAAGTAGCTGCTGAACCTTTAAATAAAATAGAAGACATACAACTCAAGACAAAGTCCAAGGTACTGTCTTAAAAAGAACATCATTTTATTTTATTTATATACTGTTGAGTCATGATTTTGGACAGATGCAAGCCGCCGTTTGGTCGAAGAAAGCTTAACCTGGAAGTCTAAATTTTGGCGGATTTTTCTTACAGCTAGAGCTGTTTATCGTAAGCCTGCATTCGTGGTAAAACTTCAAGCATGAGTTTACTGGTAAAATGGTGAAACAAGAGTGAGTAAAAATCGGTTGTCAGCTGTCACGTAAGCTGGTTCTAAAAAAAGGGCTACCAATTTGAAAAACAGCCCTCAACAAAAAATAAATGTCTGCGTGTCTATTTCAACTATTTCAACTAGCATTTGGACCAGCTAAAATACGGGTATTGTAAGTCTGCACTCATAGCACAAAGGCGACAAACCATTTTTTTACCACAAAATTGTTTATCACTCTTAGAAGTGCACCTAATGCGAAATTAAAACCTTTAAAAAAGCATACTTTCTAGTTTTCGACTGGCTTTTCAGAAAGCTGGTTAAAATTGAAGACGTACATTTCGTCAGTGTTAAACGCCAAAGAAATGTGAGCCCAATTCGTTCATCTGCAGCAAAAATTACTCATCGCAAAAAAAGTGCTGCCAAGTCGAAAAAAAGAAATCTTAAAAAAAAACTCTAATTGGCAATGTTGCGACCAGATTTTGTTCTGCATAATATCGGAATATCAGTTATTAAGAGCTATTGAGATATCACATGTAGCTTTAAATTCTACGACAGGGTGGCGGGTTTTGACCCTCAACTGAAAAATCTGATCTATGGTTTGTCGGCGGACTTTCAATCAGTTTAATTTTTTCATTTTTCATTTTTAAACTTTTTTATTGTTTACCCTACTTTTTTATAGTTAACACTGGTAACTGGTTCACTAAGGCGCAAATTTCAGCTATCGTAAAAAGATATCAATCCATGAATTAATTGTTCCTTACGATGTCTCCGCCTATTAGAGAACTTCAATCAAACATACCCTTTCCTGAACCACATACTGTCACTCACCTAAGAACATTCGTCTTGTGAAATGTGCGTTTATTGCATTCAAAGTCGAAACTATTCCCCCACAAACAGACGCCAAAAGAAACCAGCAAAATGGTATATGGAATATAATCCCTATCCTTGTTTTGCAATTGCATTCCTGTTGTTCCTGTGTATAGTTTTTTTGTCTTCTTTTTCATCCTCAATTTGAGTAGCACCACATCTGGAGCTTTTTGCAAGGGCTGACAATGGTCTCTAACTTGAGTTACCACTACCCCACCCAGTGCCAACGATCGCAAACGCAATTCGCAACCCAGGGCCAAGTTTACTAGTCCTTTTCTCGTTCATTTTACAGAACAAAAAAAAATAAGCAGACATAGCTCGCAGAGATATTTCCATTTCCAATGGGTTTTTCTTTTTTTTTTCTCTCTCTCTTTGCTTCGTTTTCCATTCTCTGTTTGTTTGTTTGCTGAAGTTATGATGTTTGTTCGACAAAAGAAAACACTCGCTATTTCAACTGCATACATCATTTCTTTTCGCTTTAATTTACGAATGACGAGATTTTTTCTCGTCTTGTCAGAGCACACTACCGAAGTATGGTCAAAGTTTTTTTTTCCAAGTCACACATCACTGATGACTGGTAAACGAAGAACCCGCCAATAAAACCGAGACGACCACTTTCAAGAAAATAGCCAAAGTGAATGGGCCAAAGTTTGGTGGTCGTTTAAAAACAAACGACAAAAAAAAAAAAAAACAGAAAACAAATTTGTATGCAAAAAGGACGCAAGTCCCTTACAAGCCAATGATCCGGTGAGATGATGATAATCGAAGATGGAGGGATTCATGTGGAAAAGTTTGATGCAGAACGAAGGTTCTCGAAACTTTTAACCTGTAGATAGGTGAAAGCCAGAATGAGATGCAGTATGCCATCCGACGGCCAGAGAAAAAAGTTCAAATTCGACTTTAATGGTTTAAGATGCTTAGCCAATAGGTGTGAGTCGACGAGAGCTATTGATTTAGAGCAGGGCTTCCCAAAGTGGTCGATATCGACCCCTTGGGGTCGATACCGGTTTTTTAGGGGTCAACATAAACGAAAACTGACTTTGGGGGTCGACGAGGTCTAAAAATTGACCCCTATTAATTAACAGAAGGTCTTATTATAATCGTTCAGAATACTGTATAAGTTGTGTAACATGTACCAACTTGTTTTAAGAATGACCAATATTTTAGTTGGGAATAGGTATCATTGTTCTACTTTTAAAAAACTCAACACGTCGATAAGCGTGCAAAAATTCAAACAAGATAAAAAAAACTCATCTGCTACGGCTCGAGGTAAGCTGGCACTGGCAGCTGTTCATATCTCATTGCACCGGTGTTGTTGTCGATGACGAGACGAAGAAAACAACAAAAATAAAATAAATTAAAAGTACTGTTAGTTTCATGTGGGCACAGACTCCATCAGCTTTTGTAATGATTTGTGGGCATTCTAGTCATCAACAATCAATGAATGCACTCATCTACTAATTTATTTCAAAAGATTACAAAGTGATTACAGAGCTAAATAAAGTGAATTAAAATAAAGTGATTGAAACAAAATTTACAAAATCATTAGTTACCTACAGCGTTAATAGCGTAACCATACATGTCTGAAGCTTAAGCAAAAGTAAAAGGGTAAGTACTAAAAAACGTTTTATGCCCAAAACACATGTGCAGAAAATTGTTCGACATGCATGCATCAGCTTCCATCATTCGCCGACTAAGCAGCTGATTTGTTTTTGTTTGTAATTAAATTCGTTAAAAATTAAAATTGAGAAATTCAACAAAATTCGCAAAATTGTATTGCATTTATCGGTTTAACAGTCCTACAGGAAGTTTTTATACCTTTGCCGATTATAAAAAAATAAATAGTTGGCGCAACAGGTCCGGAGAGACCCTAGGCCTAGCTTCTCACAACCATTCGTTTTGTGTGAGTTTCTCATTTTTGGAACGAATGGAAGGGATCTACAATTTTATGCCGACTCCAAACGGCCAATTGAGAAGCTTTTTCAAGACATTTATACTCTCGGATGTTTGTCAGACGTTCGCGAGAGGTAGCGCAGCGGAAAAAAACCATAAGTCGGAATTGGGTTTTTGCGGGATTCGAACCTGGGACCCCCGCATATCAGTCCAACACACTAACCACTAAGCTACTGCGATTACTACCTTTGCCGATTAGCTGAAATAATATTTTCGTTGAAAATTCTATTAGTTTTTCTTCCATTTTTGTGTCAGCCGCAAAATATTTGAAATAAACGCCAAACGCAATGATGATGATTGATTACCATTAGCACAGACGAGGAGCTTAAACAGAATTTCAACCAAGGCTGTTAAAAGTTCTGGTTGCAACGCAACATTGAAACACAGTATCATGCATTGTGGAAAATTGCTGAAAAATACCTTATCGCTTTTCCATCATCATATACTTATACTTAGTCGAAAAAGGTTTTAGTGTGGTTACAAATATTTTGAAAAAGCAAAGAAACTGTTTGAAAATCAACGAACGCGGGGATTTAAGGTTGCAACTCACCAATATTGAACCGGATCTAACTAGATTGGTAGAAAGTCACCAGGTTCATCCATCACATTGATTTTTTTATCTATTCTTTTTTACTTTACTATTTTAATGTTTGTTCAAAAAACAATTCCAATACTTAAGTATTTTTACTTAATTTATTTTAATAATTATTAATTAAGTACACTTGATACTTACTGAATTTTCTGTCTATTTATTTTGATAAATTTTGATGGGAAAATTATGTCAAGTTTACTCACTTAACCAAGCGAAAAGTTTTTAAATTGGTAAGTATTTTGTTTCAATAGGAACAAAACAAGAGATCGAGTTTTTAAAGTAATTTCGCTATAGGGGTCTAAGGTTTCAGTTCATTTTGGAAAAGGGGTCTTTTGCCCAAAATAGTTTGGGAAGCACTGATTTAGAGGGTTGATGATTTGAATTTAATTTGCTGGAACGGAAGGTCAAGGTTTAGACGGGTGCTTTTTGTTTGCACGTAAATTTGTGGACATGGGTTTGCGATTTGTTAAAGATTGTGGAAAGGGTCTCTTAACTGCTTGCGTTTGGTGGTGTGGGCGTCTCTAAGAATTTTCATCCGTGCGGTCTTAAGGAGGAAAAATCCAGGTTAGTAGTGAAATTTGATGCTGAACTTTTGGTATGCACGCGAGGCTTAAGCCAACAACAGAGAAGATTCAGTGAAATCACAATACCTATATATGGGAAGGACGTTTTATTTAGAGCTAGATTGCAAATTTCATTTACCCTTCAAACCCAAGATACAAAGTTTGAAGCAAGTCTAAATTTTTAAGACGTAGCTTATAGGGTTTAGGGGCTGGAGGAAACACTATATTTTTTTTACAGTTTTTGGAATAATAAGGATGGAATTGGCAGTCCAGGAAGCCCTGGGACCAAGTCGACACACCCGTGAATGATCTTACCTGTATTCTTTCACACAAAAGAAGAACAAATTCGGTCACGTATTGCTAGTTCGTGAGATTTACAATGTGAATGAAAGGATTCGTTCCACGTCAAGATCACTAAACACCTCGTAGAAGTCACTGGTATTCAGCTTCTTCAAAGCAAACCAAGGCAAACGGGACCGCAAGTCCCTCCAAAATCCAAAGCCAAGCATAACATAGGCTTCAAAAAAGCTCGTTCCAGGTCAAGATCGCTGAACACCTCGTAGAAGTCATTGGTGTTCAGCGTCCTCAAAGCCCATCAAGGCAAACGGGACCGAAAGTCACTTCAAGATCCAAAGCCAAGTATAACAAAGGCTTCAAAAAGCTCGTTCCAGGTCAAGATCGCTGAACACCTCGTAGAAGTCACTGGTATTCAGCTTTCTCAAAGCCGGCCAAGGCAAACGGAACCGAAAGTCACTCCAATATCCAAAGCCAAGTATATCATTGGCTTCAAAAAATCTCGTTCTTCGTCAAGATCGCTGAACAACTCTTAGAAGTCAATGGTGTTCACCGTCCTCAAAGCCCATAAAAGCAAACGGGACCGCAAGTCCCTCCAAGATCCCAAGCCAAGTATAACATAGGCTTCTAAAAACATAATAATGAACTCAAAAGCTGTGTCGAAGATTGACACCATTGTTTGAGATGGAGCACCATCCTAAAATCTGAGTCCAGGAATGGTAGGTACTCTCAATACAGTCAAACAGTCAACCTCTCTTTGACCTCTCTTTGACCTTAAGACCTTCTTTCCACCGCCATAAATTTAAAAACGAATTAATAGTCTCTACTTAACAAACGATGGGTTGCCCCACTTCGATGTTAATGACGATCATATCTTCTGGAAACATTAGAAACACTCTCCATAGTTCATCAACATCCGTTGGCCAAAAAATCTCGCACCACAACATCACAAGTGATGCAAACATAAAATTAAAAGCAAAAAAAAAAAACTAAAGCCAAAAATCAACATTTTAATTTGCTTTCCGACGAACCCCATTTCAGAGAAAACATTTCCAAAAGCCATTGGCCATTGCACCCACACTCAGAGAGAACCAACCCACGAGAGAGGAAACATGAAAATTGCTTTGACCGTTCCACCATCACCCGAGCAGCCATATTAAATTTTATGCTTAAAAAACCTCAAAATGACATAAAACTTCTAATGCGGTCCTCAGAATGGCCTTTCTGTCCATCACATCGTGCCATATACCGACAACACCGACCCCCTCTACCGTGGAGAGGGTGACCACATAAATCTTCAATTTAAATAAAAACAACCTCAGTGATGGGGTTGCTGTTGTTTTAAAGCAGGACATTGACTTTTAAGCTTTAACGCCATAAAAACACGTCCAGCTGAATGTATCATAGAGATTTTCTGTTTCTCTCTGTGTGTACCCATTTTTTTTTTTTTATGATCCTACTCCGTTCCGGATTCGTTTATCTCTCAACCGCAATGGCCTCTAAAATACCACAGAGACATAATTAATCCTTGATACTTGTGTCCGTTGATGTTGCACCGAGAGACTGAGCTGTGAAAGGGTGTTCTCTGGATAGTGGGTGCAGAGTTTTTCGTTTTTCTTCTTTCTGCATGTGTATTAAGTTCCCTAAGGATACGTTTCACTATTTAATACCGTATGGTTGCGAACGAATTTGGTGTGCACCCCCAGAGCTACCGTTAATGAGATGTACACACTGTACGAGAAATGAAGACGACTTTATTTGGGCTGATGTTGCCGTTGCATGGTGATGATGATGATGATGGGCATAGCAGGGTGGTTGACTCAGGTGGGTGGGTGTAGGTGAAGTGATGCCATCATCATTAGAATTCACAAGGATATGCAAAAAAAAAAAAGAGTTGTTTGCCTTGTGGAATGATAATAATAGAATTCTGTTTGAATAGTTCCATCAAAGGAGACCATAAGGATGCACTGCACTCGAACACACACCTGGCATCGTGCGGTGAAGAAAATTGCCCTAATAGCGCACTGTGTGCAGGTATGTGTGGTGCGCTAGTGAAGCTACTTGTGCGGATGCGGTTACAATGGGCGCGTGCAAATTTGTATGCAATTTTTAGTCCATTGACTTGGCGAGAGTGTCCTTATCGCTGTTGCGAGACTTGCACTAAAAATAAGTCGAAGAACGTGCACAGGGTGTTGGTTGCGATAAGGAATATGCAAACACCCGCCAAGATGAAGATAGTAATGCTGATGGTTATATGGTGCTTGGACCAAATGGCCTGTTCATTTGCGGTTGGTGCTTAGTTTGGTGTGTGCGAATTGAAGCGCGCTTTACATCCTTCGGCTTCGTTTTCAGTGTACTTCAGGAATTCCTACACTAATGAAGTGGATTCGAGTAATAGAAGGGTAGAGAAGTTTGATTGTCAGTATCAGCAGTCGTGGCGTTGTTCTGCGTAAGTGCTTGACATGGATTTTGGACGACAGATAGAGTGTCCTTTGAGAAAACCAGGTCAACGAGTTTGGTAATCTGCTGCGTTTGCATTGACAAGTGATACGCTGAAGGGGCAGGTGCATAGGCAATTAATGTAATTGCAAGGACATGGAATAAGTAGGTGAGTTCATCTGTAGCTGTTTGTATTTCGTGGAAATAATGGTCCAATGCAAGATTACCAGAAATAGGGAAGATTCCCATTTGTCTACCGTACACGTTCGGAAAAAAGTACAAGCGCTGTTGAGAAAACGGGTTCCTCCCTAACTCCATAAGCCCAGCTTCACATACTGTCCTTGCCGAAATAGTGTAAGCAGCTCACCAAAAAATCTGCTGTAAGACTGAAAGACGCTGCTGTCCCTGTCGATATGGTGTAAGTGGGGTCACAAAAAAATCTGCTGTAAGGCCGAAAGACTGTAAGACCCCGCTGTCCCTGCCGAAATGGTGAAAGCAGTTCACCACTAAATCTGCTGTAAGACTGAAAGACGCTGCTGTCCCTATCGAAACGGTGTAAGTGGGTTCACAGCAAAATCAGCTGTTAGACTGAAAGACTGTAAGACCCCGCTGTGCCTGCCGAAATGGTGAAAGCAGTTCAACACAAAATCAGCTGTAAGACTGAAAGACGCCGCTGTCCCTGTCGAAACGGTGTAAGTGGGTTCACAGCTAAATCAGCTGTTAGACTGAAAGACTGTAAGACCCCGCTGTCCCTGCCGAAATGGTGAAAGCAGTTCACCACAAAGTCTGCTGTAAGACTGAAAGACTGTAAGACCCCGCTGTCCCTGCCGAAATGGTGAAAGCAGTTCAACACGAAATCAGCTGTAAGACTGTAAGACCCTGCTGTCCCTGTCGAAACGGTGTAAATGGGTTTACAGCAAAATCAGCTGTTAGACTGAAAGACTGTAAGATCCCGCTGTCCCTGCCGAAATGGTGAAAGCAGTTCAACACAAAATCAGCTGTAAGACGGAAAGTTGGAAGTTAGATGGAAGGAGCTGCTGTTGAGGTACTCCATATATACCTTCGAGTCTCTTTTCCACAATAGATAACATTACTCCTTTATTGCGCAAAACTCCATCAGCCGGCATGGCAAATGAAAGGCCCCATCGATGCCTAATCCTAGCGACCCTGATGCGGAAATATAGACCAATCGCCTTTGACGGAGATGTCCTCGTCCATGCGTTAACAGCCCACTAAGTACTTGAATCGGATCACCTTATTAAAGCGAAATCCACGCACCTCTTCCGACTTCACTCCATTTGCGGCGAGAGAAAAGCGCTAATCGCAGATGAATACCTCATCCCAGCTCCCAGCACGGATTACTGCTCTAAGAACACCTTCCTTTGAAATAGGAAGTCTCTCCCCAGCCGTTTAGAATCTCCAATGCAAATGTATACCGTCACGGATGAATGCAAACTCAAGAACTACCCGATTCGAATTGAAAAGTCCACCTATCCTCTCAATAGAAATCACGCATGCATATATACCAAGAGCGCGCTACTTTACTGAACGGAAGTAACAGCGCATTAAATCACCGAGTTCAACTCACTTGTAAGTTGAAATCTCTTCGATTTCATGTAGTAGGTACCGCCTCTTCAAGGATCTTCCGGAGCTCATATATAATTTCGTTCCAAAAGCAGCCGCAAAGCCCACACAAAATCGAAAGGGGGGAGGAATACAAAATAAAACCCCCAAAAAAAAAAGGGGAAAGTGTTTCCTGTGCGAAATTATTGCCAAATAAATAAGCAAATCCTTTTCGAACTATAAATTCTGCGTTTGCAGCTTAGTCTCTGCCTTCCTCCTCGGTTCGAGGTGAATGTGAAAGGATATCTAGGTGAATCGTACGAGTATAATGGTGTTCGCTTGAAATTACCGACTTGAGGGTGTATCATTTCGATTTGTTATTCTTTTACTTTGTGTGGATTTGTGTCTTTGCCGGGTCTACATCCCATAAAGTGATACCTTTCCGATTCTGGTTTTCGTCTTCTTCTTTTTTCTTTTTTTTGCGGTGGTACTTGCTTTGAATTATACTTCATCCGTAGCAGGGAAAGCACACCCAACAGTCGTACACGCCGCTATGTTGGTAGATGGCTTGTCAGACAGTTAACCAGTGAGTTTACTGGCACGCCTTGGTTGCTGCTATCCTTCAGAATGCTCATTTATTGTTTTTCCTTTTTTTTTTCTTTTTTTTTTTGCTCCTCTTTTTTGTTAGGGCAGCCCTATGCCAGTCAAGGAACACAAGCGAAAGACTTTATTTATTATGCAGATAAATTTCATAGGATATGCGCTTGTAAATGTAGACATTACGAGTGGAATCCTTAAATAAACTACACACTTCGTAAATTTTTCTTGAGCTGTATGTTGTATGTTTTTTTTTTGCGGATGTTCCTTCCTCCAAAATGTGAGGAACAGTATATGATGGGTGCTCTCCGGGAGAATGTGTTTTGTATTTTACATTTTCTCCACTTGAAGATTGATGCGTCTTGTAGTGGATTTGGTTGGAATATCAACTGTGGGTGGTGTTCACCTTTTGTCTGGATTTGGGGGGCGATTATAAAATTTTAGAATGAAATTATACGGCAGGAGAGGTAGGTACATTCCAGGGGGCCATGAGGGAGTAATTGATGATTGGCCTTAAGTTGCGGAATGCGTTTTACTTTCGATCGCAAGTGAGCTTGAAAATTAGGTAATTTGCGGGTGGCGGATAACATTTATCTTTGGTGGATCTGGCAGTGGTATTTGGACGGGAATTCAATCGGATTTAAGAGGTGAAATAAATTTCCCAATATGCCATGGATCGGTTTGTTCAATGGGATTTTATTGGATTAGTTTTGTGGTATTTAAATTTAATTACGAATTGCGTTCGCTTTTGATGGGGTGATTTGAGGGAGGATTCATAGCAATTGGCTTGGGTCTTTGGAGTAAAAAATAAACAGCTCATTGGGTTTTTTTTTTTCCACAACTGGCTGTGATGATGTTTTAACAGGCAGAAGCAAGGGGCCCAGCAGAGCTTGTAAGAAACTTGGTTAAATATCAAGGAATTATGAATCGCGAATTGCATTACTAATGTAGGTGGCGCTACAGTCCAGGGTGGGCCTCAATTGGCTTGCTGTTTAATAACCCACTTACTTACTTAAGGTGGCGCTACAGTCCGCAATGGACCTGGGCCTCAACCAAAAAGCATCTCCAGCCAGCGCGATCTTTAGCTAGCTGTTTCCAGTTTCGCACGCTACTTTGGTTAAGGTTCCATTCCACTTGCGTGCGCCAACTTAGTCGCGGTCTTTCTCTATACTGCGTCTTCCCTCAGGTGTGGATTCGAAGATCTTCCGCGCCGGAGCATTCGTGTCCATACGCTCTACATGACCCAGCCACCTCAGTCGTTGGACCTTCACACTTCTGACTAGGTCGATGTCGCTGTACAGTTCGTCGCTGAATCTCCTCCGCCATTCACCGTCAATGCAGACGGGACCAAAAATCACTCGAAGAATTTTCCTTTCGAAACAACCTAAAGTCACCTCATCCGCTTTTGATAGAGTCCATGCCTCTGCGCCATATAGCAGGACTGGGACGATTACGGCCTTATAAAGGGTCACTTAAGTTGTTCGAGAGAGGGCTTTGCTACTCACTTGCCTTCTTAGCCCAAAGAAACAGCGATTGGCAAGAGTTATTCTACGTTTAACCTCAGCGCTGGTGTCATTGTCTGAGTTCATAGCGGGGCCTAAGTAGACAAAGTCCTTAACCACATCAAAGTTATATCTGTCTGTTGCGACGTTCTGTCCGAGCCGTCGGTGTTGGGTGTCCTTTTTAGTTGACAGCATATACTTCGTCTTGCCCTCATTAACAGCCAAGCCCATCTTCGCCGCCTAAATTTCACTAGTCACAAACGCACCGTTTACATCACGCTGCGTTCTGCCAATTATGTCAATGTCGTCGGCGTACGCGAATAATTGGACGGACTTTTGAAAGATCGTGCCTCTGGTGTTGGCGTTTGAGTTTTGCACTATTCTTTCAAGAACAATGTTGAAGAAGTCACATGACAGCGCACCGCCTTGTCTAAATCCTTTTTTGACATCAAAGGTCTCGGTGAGTTCTTTACCGACCTTGATGGAGCAGCGTGCATTCTCCATCGTCATCCTGCACAAACGGACGAGTTTGGCAGGGATTCAAAAACTAGACATTGCTCTGTATAGCTCGTCCCTATAAATACTCTCATAAGCGGCCTTAAAATCGATGAAAAGGTGTAAGGGGTATCGATTTGAAGATCCTGGGTTTTCTCCAAGATCTGCCGCAGTGTGAATGTTTAGTCGATGGTTGACTTCCCTGGCCTCAAGCCACACTGATATGGACTAATCAGGTTGTTTACGAAAGTCTTCAGGCGTTCTTATAGCAATGTTAAGAAGACTGATACCTCTGTAATTGGCGCAGTTCAGAGGGTCTCCTTTCTTGAGGATTGGGCAAACTGTTGAATTACCCTTGTGAAAAACTAAAAATGTTTTCAAAGGTCAAAGCGTCATCTTTATTACACAAAAATACAAAAATTAAGGTCTGCCTATAAGAAGAAAGGGTGGCTACCTCATACTGGGAGTCGAGCTCACTAGCCGATGCATGTTATAAGCTGAAATATCTGTCTGATGTCCTTCAGTCCATTTAACCACTTTTAAATCGGGAACTGCCGGTCCTTATTGCTTGCATTTCCTTTCGGTTTGCGACTAGCGATACCAATGCAACAGAGGCTAACCAAACAGAGTTGTAAGCCCTCAAGAGCTATTCGTCGACCTGGCTGAACAACTTGGAAAATCAACCAATTGCTTAAATTACTTAAATTTTATGAGCAACCCGATGAGATAAAAACAGGAAGAATGTTGAACAGAGAAAGGCTACCAAAACCTTTGCCCAAAGTTCTTCATTTTACTGGGTATGACAAGAGCTGCCTTGCCGCCATTTTCAAGTTCAAAAAGCCTGTGTCAGCTCAGCCAGGAAGCCACCAAAACCATCCTCACTGATGTGCTGTAAGTCTTTTCAAAACTAGACCAAGAACAATTCGTGTTTCGATGACGGGTATCGAATGAACTTGGAACCTATATTGGTCGGCTAGGTAGTTAAAGCAGATTTTAATAGTTCGGAGAGAAGTGTGCATCTGCGGCGGCGCTTTGTTTCATATGAGAATCTGCCAACCAACTTATCGGAATGGATCATTTGACGGTCCCACGGAAATACTCGACGGTCATATATTCCCATTACAGCCATCAAAACGTCATATCCAGATATTTTAGGACCTTTCTCAAGCGACTATTCCAGCAGGAACGAATGAAAAAATGGTCTTATAACTTGCATGCAATATGCACTGCTGTATAGAAAAAGTAGACCTATAAATGGCGACTCAAAAGACCTACAATTCTTAAAGTTATTTTGGTTTCCTTCCAATTTTTTAAGTAGGGTTAATCAGCACCACAGTCTTTCAGGCGAATATTTTGCCAGCGACCCAAACGGGCCGAAAGTGAGCACTATAAGCGATACTGCCGGAAGCTATCCCCTTCTTTTTCGACAGCTAGGCAGAGGTAATCATACGATAACCGCAACAGAAATAAAATCGAAGCTTCTTAAGTGCCGTCGAGAAGAGTTCAAGATTCCTAGAAATCCAGCACAAGGTTCCTAGACATGAAGGCATTTTACATAATGGTAAGGTGGACGAATCCGAAAATAAGCTGCGCAAGCTATTTCATAACAATGCGAACCTTTTGTGAGTGTCCCGCCTTGCCACAGCAGAGCTGAATACGAGATGGACCGCCATGGAAAGTTGTACCATCCTTGGAATTTTGACGGATACACGTGAGAAAAGTCTGTCTGATTTGAAGCAAATCGTAGGAGGGATCAAGGAGCTCGCTTGTTGCAAAAGCCACAACCGCAATCAAGACCGGTCCCTTTCATTTCAGAGACAAGGTTATTTCTACATGGTTTGTTTTAGAAAACTGAAAGCAGCATACCCGCAGCTAAGACTCTTCATCGATCCGGAAGTAAGTTCTACCTGCCACAGGAAAGTTGCTTACTCACGAGGCTTTTCGAGTTAATTTCCATTATCTTCCTCACAATCGAGTGACGCCCAAAAAAATGTGCTCTCCCTAATGCTTGTCAAATTTGAATCAGCCTCCAACAATCCGCATTTACCGTGTTACCCTACAGCCATTGTCTTCCTTTGTGCGCACACTTTACACCTCATAACTTTCGAATGTTATACAAGACACAGCACCTTATCCCTTCATCATCTTCTAATCTGCTCCTTAATTTTCTTATCCATATTTCTTTTCGCAAACCTTTTATCTTCATGTTCAACACCGCCCAAAGCGCAGCTTCCTTATATTTATCCATCCGCAGCTGCAAAATTCACTTCCCTCTGGCAGACAATGCCGAGGACTATATACGTATAAGTAACCAGTAACCACCCCCCAAGAGACAGCGCAAATATGAACGAAGATCCTTATTATTAAATGGATTCATGTACACGGTACACCCGAGATGGCAAACATCTCCCACGCACACCCACAAAATCATTTATCATAACCGCAGCCATAAAAACATCATCAGATACATCGACGATGGCAATAGCATATGTAGCTGCCGAGTAATTTCGTGAATTGCCATATCCAGAGTCTCGCACACACACAAAGGACAAAGCTCCTGTCACTATGAACATTCGCCCAAGAGCAAACAAACAAAAGGAGCATCATTGCCTAATGGTTTATGCAAAAAGTGCGCGCAGCAGCGAACGGAGCGCACACAGCAAGACCGATTGAATAAAAGGATGCAAACAAAAAAGCCTGTCAAGTTTGTAAGTCCTTTCGGTGTCATTATCAATATTCGATGCGTGGCATGCGACAGGGTTGGGGTGCAAGATAATAATGCAATGACTGACACTGGCTGGGGATTAGGGGTAGCAGCTAGCAGCACATCGCACGCACTTTCCGTTTCCATTGTCCTTTCAATCACTTTGAAGACTTCTTATTAATTTCCATAAATCTCATCTATCATTTTTGGGGGCGAAAACCCTCGCAGTGCAATATATTCTGTCGGCTGGATGACACTAATGTCCTTATCAATATCACTTGAGTGCATCACGTCGCCACCCTTATTTTACATTCCAAAGCAAACTTTACGACTTTGGTTCGATGACCACTATGCCATAAAAACCGGATATGACGCCGTGACAAAAGGACACGCGGCGGAGGGGACGCATTTGCCCTTTTTGCACGCACACTTTCACAATAACGGTCAGTCAGTGGACCATTTGTTAACAAAAAAAGCTGTCTGCAGCTTGTCGAGGATTCGTTGTATTATCCTTTGTTGGTTGATTTGTAGATATTTTTGTTTCTAATGGTAGATCGTGTCTGCGAGTGAAGGGGGGGACTGGGTCCTTCTGGAGGAAGATGAATGGAAAATGTGTTAATACCGTCTGACAGGTGTAATGTGCAATTTTTCATTTTCCCAAGCGGGTATATAGTTTTCTTTCTTATCCTCTGCCATTTTTCAATTTTAAAGAGTGTCTGTGTGTTTTTGCCTTGCAAAAGCAATTACAGCGATATGCGGAGTTTTGTTTGTTTCCTTTGGCCGTTGTTGTGGAAAAAGGGAGCGAACGCGTCAGAATTACCGGGAATAACATATTGTGACATTGAACGACGATTAATGGTCCTTTTGTGGATGATTTCGATTCGCAGATAAGGGATGGTTAAACGTGGATGAATCCGTAGGTATACCATCACCTGTTTTAGGATAGTTCGGGAGTTGTTTCTGGAGGAATAAAAATATTTTAACATCCTCAGCATTTGAGAAGGTTATGTTGAGGAATTTGTATGCGACAGGGCTCGGTGCGGGTGCAGGGAAATAAGTCCCCGGGAACTAAGTCCACTAAGTTCACTGAGGGACTTAGTTCCCACCTTATGGGAAATAAAACCACTTTCGTGAAGTGGACTTAGGTTAGGTTAGGTTAGCGGGTTGGCAGAACAGGGGACTTGTACGTGCCACACTTGGATCAATGTAGATCCGTTGTGATGCCCTAGGGGTTTACTGCCCCCATACACTGGAAACCTATGAAAAACCTACGGATTAGAAAACCAGTCCGTTTTATTTACAAATTTTAGTAGGTCGTTAATGGACCTATTTGAGAGTTCCTCTAAATCCTCGAAGAAGTAACTGCCAAGGAATTTATTTCTTATGTGACAGAGTGCTGGGCAGTGACAAAGAAAGTGTGGGGTGTCCTCATGCACCTCCTCATCACCGCATCCTCTGCACAGGTCATCTGAACTGATTCCCATCTTCTTGGTATGGTATTTCAGTGTATTGTGTCCGGTGATAATGCCCACAATTAAGGACAATGATTTCTTGCTCAATTGTAGGATTTTCTCCGTTTTCTGTTTGTTATAGATTGGCGACATTTTCCTGGTTATGACACAGGAGTCTAGTTTGCTCCATCTCTCAATTGTCGCCTTTAGTGTTCTGTTCCCAATCGCCTGTCTGAGATTACAGGGGGGAATCATTACTGTGGTGTCGGCCTGGTTTAGTTCAAGGGAGGATCCCTTTCTTGCCAGCTCGTCAGCTTTTTCATTCCCAGACACACCTTTGTGCCCAGGGACCCAGCATAGTCTTACGTTGTGCTGCGCGCCAAGAACCCGCAGCTCTTCGCGACAGCTACTTACAAGCTTCGATTTTATCTCAGCGGCAGCGATCGCTTTTATTGCCGCTTGACTGTCAATGAAAAATGTAATATCTGCATGAGGTATTGCCATCATTGCAACCTGTTTAGCAGCTGTAGTCACTGCCAATACCTCAGCTTGGAATACGCTGCTGTGGTTGGGTAGTCTGATTGAACTGGATAGTCCGAGACGTTCCGAGTAGAAACCCGCGCCAACGCCAATTTCCATCTTTGATCCTTCCGTGTATATGGGTATGGTTGGTCCGATGGATGTTGGTTGGTCCTCATTCCATTCGTCCCTGCTGGGGAAACACGTGGTAAATGGTCTTCTGAAGTCTAGTCGGGGAATGATATAGTCCGTGCATATATTATTGCCCGCGAATTTGTGAAGTGGACTTAGTTCCCATGTAAGGTGGGAAATAAGTTCCGAATACTCTGAGTGGTTTTATTTCCCTTTTAATGTGAAGTAAATTCTCACTGTCGACTAAGAACAAAGTAAAATTAGTTAAGTTTGTAAAGGGTTTTTCAAGAAGAGGTGTTACGTTATTTTTGTAGTGAATTTAAATATGTAATTTCAATGCGTGTTTGTGTATCATTTTTAGTAATGGCGGAGTTTCTACTTGTCAAATGTCAAAGTATAAAAGCTTCAAAAGTGGCAGCTACCGAAATAGCGGGTCATTCACAATAACACCTCTTATTGGAAATCCTTTACTTTGCAATTTTTATTAACTAAAGAGAATTTAAATCTTAACTGAGGCAGAGTAGATAGATAGAGACTCTGAAAGTAATCAAAGATAAATCAACGCACACCAAAATTTGCGTTGCGAATTTTTTTACTTTCATTTTCTCAAATTTTCGAAGTCTATGCCAATTTATTTTCTCAAACAACTTTTTGATTTAGCTTTCGAAAATTTTAGAAAAAAAGTAAAAAATTCGCCCGATTTTTCGAAGGCTAAAACTGAAATTTTTATTTTCTTAAACAACTTTTTGATTTAGCTTTCGAAAACTTGAGAAAATAAAAGTACAAAAATCGCACGAATTTTCTCAAATTTTCGATGGCTATTCCAATTTATTTTCTCAAACAATTTTTTGAGAAAATAAAAGTAAAAGATTCGCGCGAATTTTCTCAAATTTTCGATGGCTATGCCAATTGTTTGAATTAAAATTTGAATTTTGAACTGAACTTTTTGATTTAGCTTCCGAAGTTTTGAGAAAATAAAAATAAAAAATTCGCTCGAATTCAGTCTCATGAACTTATGTCAATGCGCCGAAAAATAACCGCAAATTTTCTTTGATTATTTTCAGAGTCTTGCAAACTGAATTTCGAAGAGAAGGATTTTGTTATTCAGAATAAAAATTAAAAAAATTAGCTTGCAAGACTCTGAAAATAATGAAAAAAAAATCGCTGCGATTAAATAAAAAAAAAAAATTATATCCATTTCTAAATGTTGGAAGTTAATTCCCTCTTCTTATTTTTGAATGTGTACTAAGTTCCCATAAGAAAATGAACTTAGTTCCCAACTTACATAGGAACGAAAGTGGTTTTACTTCCCACTAAGTGGGACTTAAGTCCCTCAGTGGACTTAGTTCCCGGGGAACTAAGCTCGGTGCTAGAGCCCCTACTATTGAACACCAGACCACGAGATGAACTTCAATCAATCCGCCCAATTTGGTTTTGTCCATTTCGCTGGCAGAGCCAGAGATTTCTCAAATTTTTACTCAAAAAGCAAACAAAGTCATCCCCACGACCACTAAATAAAGCCCGTGGGTGTTATTTCTTCTTCTCCTTATTTTGTTTTTGGCAATAAGACCCGCGGGCTTTAATTCGCATGGGAGTTCTTTCCCTGCGCCTCTTAATATCATCTTTTGAAAGTTCCTTATACCAACAGCACTGTGAAGACTCCTTATGACATCCTGTGTCAGGCAACATCGGTGATGGGAAACTTCTCAACTATGAATTACAATTTCTGGGCCAACTAGTTGTAAATTCGGAAAAGTTTTGTCAAAAATAACTACACCCGTCCTACAATCCTGGCTCTCCTCAATGGGACACTGCGAATTTTATAAGAATGACCAAACCACCACCGTACACAATCTTTTGACGAAGTTGATGAAGTAGCCGCCAGCCGTGTCGTCGTCAAGAGACGCGACGATCATCACAAGGACACGATGCCCCGGCGGGCACAAAATATCACCATCCTGTGTCCGGGCTCCGGACCCTCAATCCAAGAGTTAATTTCATTTGAAGAGACTTCCAAAGCAGAAAGGAGGTGCTTCATGTGCAAACTTGCTTAAGTATCCTGTGAAAGTATCAAGGAAAAACCAAGTTTTTTTTTTTTTTTTTTCTTTGCATTGTCCTGCCATATCCTTTGTACCATAAATAATTCCACACTCTTCGGTGAGCGCGCGTTATGCGTCCATGCAAAGATAGAAAAAAAAACGAAACGAACAAAAAAACAACGTTGCACACCAGATAGTGAAGTGCAAAAGAAAACTTTCGTCCTTCCTGGGCAGCGAAACTTTTCTTTTACGCCCTGTGTAAGTATATAAATATTGCCCAGCTAGAACGCCAACTCCAACAACTGAACGTGGTTCATTTCGATTATCCTTCGAGGCGTAATAAGCTTCTAAGTAGATATTCTCTCATACATAATCGTTTACGGTGTGCACTGTGGACCGTTGCCACGTTTATTGTTGCGCGCTGTGTCGTTCGCATTCATTTTGGTGTGCGCTGCTGGCGGCTTATCACCGACCGAAACGCATTGTATAACATTTTATCTATGGAACAAGTTCAAATTAGTGAAAGATGTTTAAAGTTCTATTGCCGGGCGGTAAATTTGCGACATTAGTGCGAAGCTGTAGACTGTAGAGGGACGAACAAGTTTCGAACCGAATGTGCGCTCCTCTGTCCCGCTTTGTAAATGGCAATTACTTTGAGGTTTTCAGCGATTGTAAATGGCAAATTTATGGGTTAACTTGATGTCGAGGAGGGCGAAAGTTGATCGGGCGTTTGGTGGGATTTTTAGAGTGCATAAGTAAAGTAACCTCGAGGATGGGATTGTACTTTTGATATACGGAATGTAGTGTCATGGTTATGAGAGGTGGAATGTAGTTCAAAGGGATGCCCAGAAAAAAATGAGTTAATATACTTAGTTGAAGTTGGCTAAGAGGTGGTAGATTCTGATTTGGACAACCGTTTTTACTGTTGGAGTTTCGTAGAAAGTGCACTGGCTTCCCAATCGTTGGGGCATACATACAGCGCCATCTTTTAGGAATTTATTTCTTGTAGAAAAAAATAAGAACACTACATACTTCTTTAACGACCTTTGTTGGATCGGGGAAGGCTGATCACAATTTTCATATGGGTTTTCAATTAGATGATTGTTTTTCGAATTGGCAGCACTTTTTCCAGCGACGACTTATTTCACAGCTGACAGCTGGCTTTTGCTCGATTTTAATTATTATTTTGCTGCTTGAAAAACTAGACGAAAATTGGAGACTATGTAAAGGGTGTTTCTGTTAAAGGCTTGTTTTCCCAATTGGCAGCACTTTTTCGAGCGGCGAATAGTTTAACAGCTGACAGCGGACTTTTTCTCGATTTGATTTGCCATTTTATCAAGAGTATGATGCAGAACCCCAGCTGCTTGAAAAACTAGACGGAAATCGCAGACTTTAAAGGCTTGCTTTCCCAATTGGCAGCACTTTTTCCAGCGAATAGTTTAACAGCTGATAGCGGACTTTTTGTCGATTTGATTTGCCATTTTATCAAGAGTATGATGCAGAACCCCGCAGCTGCTTGAAAAACTAGACGGAAATTGGTGACTTTATACAGGGTGCTTCTGTTAAAGGCTGTTTTTCCAATTGGCAGCACTTTTTCCAGCGACGAATAGTTTAGTAGCTGACAGCGGACTTTTGCTCGATTTGATTTGCCATTTCATCAAGAGACACAGAATCCCGCAGCTGCTTGAAAAACTAGACGGAAATTGGAGACTATGTAGAGGGTGTTTCTGTTAAAGGCTTTTTTTTCCAATTGGCAGCACTTTTCCCAGCGACGAATAGTTTAACAGCTGACAGCGGACTTTTGCTCGATTTGATTTGCAATTTTATCACGAGTTTGACACAGAACCCCGCAGCTGTTTAAAAAAACTAGATGGAAATCCGAGACTATGTAAAGGGTGTTTCTGTTAAAGGCTTTTTTTCCCAATTGGCAGCACTTTTTCCAGCGGCAAATAGTTTAACAGCTGACAGCGGACTTTTTCTCGATTTGATTTGCCATTTTATTAAGAGTATGATGCAGAACCCCGCAGCTGCTTGAAAAACTAGACGGAAATTGGTGACTTTATACAGGGTGCTTCTGTTAAAGGCTGTTTTTCCAATTGGCAGCACTTTTTCCAGCGACGAATAGTTTAGTAGCTGACAACGGACTTTTGCTCGATTTGATTTGCCATTTCATCAAGAGACACAGAATCCCGCAGCTGCTTGAAAAACTAGACGGAAATTGGAGACTATGTAGAGGGTGTTTCTGTTAAAGGCTTTTTTTTCCCAATTGGCAGCACTTTTCCCAGCGACGAATAGTTTAACAGCTGACAGCGGACTTTTGCTCGATTTGATTTGCAATTTTATCACGAGTTTGACACAGAACCCCGCAGCTGTTTAAAAAACTAGATGGAAATCCGAGACTATGTAAAGGGTGTTTCTGTTAAAGGCTTGTTTTCCCAATTGGCAGCACTTTTTCCAGCGGCGAATAGTTTAACAGCTGATAGCGGACTTTTTCTCGATTTAATTTGCCATTTTATCAAGAGTATGATGCAGAACCCCAGCTGCTTGAAAAACTAGACGGAAATCGCAGACTTAAAGGCTTGTTTTCCCAATTGGCAGCACTTTTTCGAGCGACGAATAGTTTAACAGCTGACAGCAAACCTTTGCTTGGCTTAAATTTTCATTTTCCTCAGCGTACAGCTTTTAATATAACTTCTCTTAGTGAACATTTCCCTAATGAATAAGTTTGCACTGCTCCATCTCGCGTCTCTTATCTGCAAAGAATTTAATAACCTAACGACAGCATCTTTGTTAAAACCCTTTACGTAAGTACACATTAAAAGAAATACGTAAACGACACATGTACCCTAACCCCACTTCGCCTTACACACACGGGTGAATTGTCTCAGTAACCGTTTAATTTTGCCATCATGACAACTCGAATAATTGTCAAATTGTAGGCCAATTATAAAGCTCCCTGTTGATAGCGGTGTCTCAAATTGCAATTTATTAAGGAGGAAATGTGTTTCTTTTTATAGATTGTCACCCTTCCTTTGTGGATATAACCCAGCAACTGTAACCACACATTGTTATAAATAAATAAAACAAGACGGAAAGATCTCAGAGTAAGGCTAAATTATAGCATTACCCATACCCACGCACGCACACACATTCCTTTAACGTGTTTGACAATTTTATGAATTTAATTACATCATTTGTTACGTTCGCATACTGTTGGCACATTCTTCCTACAGACTAACACCCACAAACGACTGTGTGTAAACTTCAGGACACAACAAAATTACTTTGTGTAAAATTCCAGAGCAGAGATATCATTTTCAATTAGCTTCCTTCCGACACTCGACATCCGTGCATCCGTCGCGTTCAACAATCTGCCACATCACGGTTGTATAAAAGTCGTTCAAGTTCTCATCGTTTTCAGGATAATAGAAAAAAACTTTTTATAAGGCTACGGGAGTGAGTTTACGCGGCCAAAAACCAGTTTGGGTATACCCTTTGGAAATCAGAATTTTGACACTTATTTTAATGTACGTTGCCAGTCAACAGCGGCGATAGGGAAAGAGATAACAATTAAAGAAGCAAAGTCCTTTTTGATGTCATTTAATAAGTCCTTCCTTTTCCCTTTTGGTATATGTAAATTCTGGAATTAGAACGAAAAGCCGCGATCTTCTGCAGCAATCTCACAAATTGACGTGTGTAATTATTAATAATTATTTTTATACGTTCCTGAGCTTCAAAGGGATTTATCCTGTTGCGATTGAGAGGGGGGGTGAATTCTACTTTGCTGATTTTTTAAGAGATTGTTTCATGTAGGTGTGTGTCATTTTTTGTAGGGACGGCAGTGTCATTGGAAGCACTTTTAAGACTTAATTTAAATTTTCATAAATTGAAAAAAATATGGGACCGATAATGGAACCTGATGGAACTCCAGCAGGCACTCCAAAAAATAGACTAATTGTTGCTCTACTGCAACAAATTGCTGAAGGTCCATTCAAAAAATGTAAGAGTTTATTCGATTGTTGAGAAAGTGTAAATCAGTCATCTAAGAAGGTTAGGGTAGGTTAGGTATGCGGGTTCGCGTGCGGAGTACTCCGTGCCACACTCAGGCCAATATTGACAGATTGTGATGCCAACTGGGGGGAAAAGGTTTTGCCTTACCCATAATAACCCTCCGCCGTAAAACAAATTTTAGTCTCGACTTTAAATTCACGAAAGCTCACAATTGCGAAATTCGTATGGAAAATATTGCCACTGTGAACTACTTCAATTTAAAGTCGAAAATAAAAATGTTTATTGGTAAGGCCGCCTGTCTTTACCTAGTACCTGTGATTAAGTACTCACTCACAGAAGGCTAGCGAATGGTGTGCTAGTCCTACCCAAAAAAATCTTCAACTAGAATATGACAGTCAGCGGACCTCGCTTTTAGTGGAGCCCACAAATTGAAACGAACCCCAATCGCCTTGAAGTTCGCAACATTAAAGCTATAGAAGTTTGCAGGAAGCGGTCCAATGGTTCTTTTCGATTAAAGGACACTCCAAGCTGGACCAGAAATGTTCGATCTCTCTTCTTGACGTCTGCTCAATTTGTAATTATTCACGAGGCTGATTTTGTACAGATCGGACCATAGTTTGAACCTCCTTCCTCAGGAAGACTTCGAAAAAAGGGTTTTCACTCGATAGACCTCTTAATATAGACTCTCAATCTTAGTCCGACTACCTGCATACAAAAATCCCCCTTAACCAATCAAAACTATACCCACGTGTGGTCAATATCAAACTACTGTCACGTAAACACACTTGCCGGTCTCATTTAGCGGCAAATAAAACTTTCGTCCTACGTAAACGGTAAACCTAAACCGATAGCAATTTGTCGAATTGTCTCTTGGAAAATATATCTCTTTCCGCTCCCTTTCGAAATGTAATGAAAACCAACACCTCCCTAAAGTTCATCCGAGTAGTAAAAAGGAAAACACACACACACACAGACAAACATTTATTAACTTTTCACAAAAGCATCAGCAGCAGTAAAACTTTTCTTATACACGAAAAACTTTGCAAAAAAAAAAATGAAAAATAAAATGAAATGACAAAACACAAAACAAAAGTATAAAAGGATACTATTCAGAGTCGGACTTGGAGAAAGTTTACCCCGATGCTCCTGCTTGCATTTAGACAAAGTACACAAACATTTATTTAAGTGTAAAATTCAGTTATTAACTTTTCAATAAACTTGTTCATCTACTTTTGCAATACTTTTGGTATGTCGCCGGTCCCATGCGTCGCGTCGCTGCCGAAGAACCCGTTTGGAATGTCGTCACACCATAACGTATCGGATTTCACAGCACAGCAAGTACAAGAACTGACTCCCGACTGTTATGGGTGTCCGCATGGTGTAAGCCAAACTCGAACACGGAACGACTTATTGAGTAAATTAAAGAAAACAGATGTCCTTGCATTTATAGATTGGCCTTTTTGAGAAAGTAAGTTGAGCATGGAGAAATGGAGATGGATGGGAAACTTTTTCACAGCATGAATTCGAAGGGCAAACTTCCAGCGTGACTAATTAGTCATTTTGGATCCTGTTTCGAGGTCTTTGTGTTTGTTGTCATCGTCATTGTACCCAATGAGTGGGCGTTGATAAGGTAGATGTGTATTTCATTGGCAGAGGTTCGTTATGATCCCAGCAAACTTTGGGCAATTAGAGTGGAATATAATTTTCGGATTGTACTTGAGATGAAGTTGAATTTCTTCAGAAGAGTGCTATAGTGAAGTAAATGGACAGTTGAATTTTGAGTAGAACATATATTTATTTAGACTTTTTTTTTCAGTTATTTTATAGAGGGCGAGGCTTGTTTTAGCAAAAAATATTAAATATTATTAGTCGCGAGGAACTCTAACAAAGAAGCAAGAAATACCGTAAAAGTTCAGCGATTTAATAAATTTTGTTGGGTTTTATACAGATAGTTGTAAGCCGGTGTTGACATCAATTTTCGTCAGTAACTATCCTGAGTTCACACTCCGCATTAAGTTTTTTATCGACCTCTAAAATGAACAGTAGGTACTTCCTATAAAACGTTTTAAATATAAATAAGCAATTGAAGTGCGATCTGGTCATGGACATTTTTTTATTTGAAAGATTAAGCGCCTTCTTGAAATAAGCCTATCACGATTTAGACAAGGCGATGCGCGGTCATGTGACTTCTTCAACATTGTTCTTGAAAGAATAGTTCAAAACTCAAACGCCAACACCAGAGGCACGATCTTTCAAAAGTCCGTCCTATTACTCGCGTACGCCGATCACATTGACATAATTGGAAGAACGCAGCGTGATGTAAATGGCGCGTTTCTGCGTATTGAGGCTAAGACGGGGAAGATGGGTTTGGCGGTTAATGAGGGCAAGACGAAGTAAATGCTGTCAACTAAAATGGACACCCGACACAAACGGCTTGGATAGAACGTCGCAAAACACAGATATAACTTTGAGGTGGTTAAGGACTTTTTCTACTCAGGCTCCGCTATGAACTCAGACAATGACAACAGCGCTGAGGTTAAACGTAGAATAACTCTTGCCAATCGCTGTTTCTTTGGGCTAAGAAGGCAATTGAGTAGCAAAGCCCTCTCTCGAACAACTAAAGTGACCTTTTATAAGACCCTAACCGTCCCAGTCCTGCTATATGGCGCAGAGGCATGGACTCTATCAAAAGCGGATGAGGTGACTTTAGGTTGTTTCGAAAGGAAAATTCTTCGAGTGATTTTTGGTCCCGTCTGCATTGACGGTGAATGGAGGAGGGGATTCAACGACGAACTGTACGGGCTGTACAGCCACATCGACCTAGTCAGAAGAGTGAAGGTCCAACGACTGAGGTGGCTGGGTCATGTAGAGCGTATGGACACGAATGCTCCGGGTCAGAAGATCTTCGAATCCATACCCGAGGGAGGGCGCAGTAGAGGAAGACCGCGACTCAGGTGGCGCACGCAAGTGGAAGGGGACCTTAACCAACTTAACTGGAGCGAAACTGGAGATAGCTAGCTAAAGATCGCGCTAGCTGGAGACGCTTGTTGGTTGAGGTCCAGGTCCACCCGGACTGTATATTTTTGGTTGGCTATAGTTACAAGGTTACATCAGTTCTTTTTTATAAAATACAACAATTATTTGATTTTTATATATTAAACTAGCTGACCCGGCAAACTTCGTTCCGCCCAAATTTGTTAATGTAAAAAAAATAATAATTCCGATCATGCGCAATGCACTTCCTTATTTATGTAATTCGGCCAATTAAAATTCTTTATTCAAAAGTTATATTAAATGCAATATAAATAAATTATGAATAGCAATGTTGATTTGTTTCAATCAAACCGCAATGATTTTGACGTTTCGGCTAACCTTCCGCTTTTTCACTAAATTTACAATGTGTGAAACATGGGAAATCAAGACTGATGCCACAAATGCACAAACATCCATCGATTATCCTTGTAATAAATTATTAGACATAGTGAAAGCGAGACGCACGGGAAATTGAAGTCGCACGAATGGTAAATCGTTCTAAATAAGCGAAATCTGCGGAATAAGAGTGTTTGCCTTTGAAATTTCCCCTCAAAATTATCACTTGCATGATATTTGATGTAAGATCTTTAACCATAAATCAAATGCGATCCTTTACAAAGTTTTTCGATACATTGATGTTGCGCAACAGCATTTTAACTGAGCTGACTTTCAAGTCCAAATTATGAAGAGATAAGCCCGGAACATCCAAAGAATTAAAAAAATCAACTAATCCCCATAAAGTTTTTTTCACATCAATCATTCATTTCATTTCATTTTATATGTAACTGTATCCACCCGGCTTTGCCCATACCTTTCGTATTAAGTCTTGCTCACATTTCGCAAATTACTTTATTTGAACAATGTCCATTAATAATTTTAATTATACAACTTTAGAAATAGAGTTTGATTTTATTTTTGAATGGGACGTGCCAAAATCCGTTTTCTTATCCCGTTTGTGTTTTTCAAAGTACCACCTATAGGGTCAAAAACTATCCGAAATTTAAAACTGGAAGCAACCATATCCATCTACAAAATTTCAATCAACTTGGTAGAGCTGTTTCGGAGATCGGCAGCAGCCCCACCTATCAGGTCCAAAAGTATCCTATCCTTCAAGCGGAAACGAAGAATATAAATCTACAAAATTTCTTTGAACTCGGGTGAGTGATTTTGGAGATCGTGAAACAACGCCATATAGTGGGTCAAAAATCCTATCTTTTAAGTTTGCGTTAACCTAAAATACAACAATACGAACATAACAAAAGAAGAATCATAAAAATTGACCCAGTGGCTATCGAGTTATATCATCATCATCGAGTTTCGTCCCGAAAGAATTATATGTATAAATTAAGATGATTATTATTAAAGAAAATTTAACTAAACTTAAAAAAGACATATACGCCTACAACGCCACATAATTCAGTTTTTGTTAGAAATAATACATTAATTATTTTATATGTATTTTATCAATATAATAACTCCGATCGAAGCATCTGTTTTAAACGATATTCATTTTTTTACATCCTCCTTGACGATATTTGCAGCACGCATTATGTCAATGTTATGCCAAGCGTCATAAGGTTACATCAAAAAAGTTTGAATTGTAAAAGCGCTATGGTTACATTAGATATAATTTGGTGGTTAAGTATTTTTAAATTTTCTAATTTTCCGCGCAATTTTCTTAATTTTTTCTTTCATAAGATTTTTCTCCTGGCAATAACAAACACAACAAAAAAAGAATTAGTGAAATCGGTCCAGCCGTTCACGCGTGATGCCGTGACCAAGGGAAATATGGATTCGTTTTTAGGCCACTTCCTCAAGATGATAGCGGAAGGAATTGAGGGCGAAAAATCGGGAATAGGTAGGAAGGTGGAAAGGTGGGAGACAAACACTTCCTTTTCTTTTTGTGCATTACCTGAACGCAACAACAGCTTGACTCAATGCGATTCGGTCGAAGTCCATTTCTCGTCCAGTTCCAACTGTGGCATCCCCAATTTGCACAACAAATTGACACTTTGTTGCGCTTTCCATCTGACATCTCCAGTTCATTATCCGATGTCACAGTGCGAATTCGATGCAAAATATCGTTGGCCATAATATCATCTTTATATAATCAAAGTATCTACTTCATTTCAAAAAGTTACTTAATGTAACGTAGTAAACATAATTTATTAGAACAAACTTTTTAGGTACATTCATATAAATTTAAAAAAAAAAAAAAAATCAAAATTGTTGACAACAACAATTTGCTTGGAAAACAATTAAAATAATTGACAACAATAATTGCTTTTAAAATTCAAAATATTTTTTTTTTTTTTTTGTACCTATTTGAAGTGTCACTACTTTATGTTATCCAGTTCACACTAAGTTTCACGAAAATCGGTGGAGCCGTTTCGGAGGAGTTCAATTACGCACCCCGTGACACGATAATTTTATATATTAGATTAATATAGATAAAAGTCTCAAACTTCATAATTCATAAGTTTGTTTGTTTCGAGTGGATTTTGGCGAATCATCTGCGATTATTTCGAGGCACTAGCCTCTCCGGCAAATACTTTGCCTGACACATTATTATCGTCTTGGATTCTTAGTTAAACTCGAAATATTCTTCTGGGGAGCCAGAAGCGAACGAAATGCGAATCGCCAGGATTGCTGGGTAATGTTAGAGGGCGAGAGATTAACTCGACGACAATTATTGCCCATGTCCGCATAATTCCTCAAAAATCTTCAATCTTCGTTAGATCCCATTATTTAATTTTCACGACAAATTGCCTGTAGCTACTTGAAGCACAGGAAAACAAAAGTCTGGCGAGGATTTTGGAATCGATGCATTCCCTCAGCATTATTTCTTTGATTTTTATTACTCAAGTATCAAGTTGCGACCTTTTGACGACTATTGATATTTGCTAAATGTTTATCGCTTCCAGTTTCTGACAGAATTCAGACAGAAATGATGCATTATTTGTTTCAAATTTTATTGATTTCTTAAACAAACACATTTTACAGATTTTAAAGACAAAGTTTTATTTGAAATTTTTTCCAACATTAAATACATGACGCTACATACATACGTCCTTAGTTTTCACCCCCACAGTCGCTTCACAAAATCACAACTTTCAGCAAACTGACTTAAAAATGGCTTCTGCTGACTTACCTCGCATTGGATTTCTGCTTCGTTTGCAACATTCAACTGTCCAGTCATCCATCGAGGTGCTGCCATTTCTTAGCAGACATCTCTCGATGGACATCAATGATTGCTCGCCTGAAGATCATGTCGTTCATCCATCAATCAACAGCAAAACGAAAATGTTTTCGCCGCATTCACAGCAAAGTTAGCTGTCATTCATTTTTCTTCTCTTTTCTTTTCCTTAGCCCTCTCCTCAGACTCCATTTGAAGTTGACATGGTGGAAAAGAAGAGAAACTCACTTCGAAGGTGCGAACGAGCAACACCATCCACTGTGACAGTGTTATGTGTAGAACGCTACATATAAATGACGTGACACCTGACTTGATTTGATTTGCTTCTTAAGCGCTAGCTGTATATACCGCACCTCCGCTCGCCAATGAAATGCTTTGTCCCGTGGTCAGTCACCTGTGAGTGACACTTTGTGTTAGTTGGTGAGTCTCGTTTTAATTTCGATTCCATTATTCAAATTGAATTGATCCAAGTTTACATAGGAATGCAGCCAAATGACGCTGTGACAGAAGGAGCTTAAGTAGGTTCAATTTAATTACAATGGCAATGGGAAGGACACTTTTCTATTTGAAGATTCAACTTGTTCAGCAGGAAGGAGGTCTGGTCCGTCGAGTGTTAAGGAAAGGAGTGATTAACAAAATTGTTTTCTCTGGTTCACTATAGAGCAGCTACTAGCTGCTACTACCTTCTTCATTTCAAGAGGCGTTGAAAGGATAGAAAAACTAAAACCCACGTCGAACGTTAAATGAAGGGAACCAATTCAGTCAGTCAATGTCAATAACTGGGAACAAAATGACCACTCGAATCCAAAAAAAAAACACTGAAACACATGAAGCTGTCAGAACGTATGAAACTAGATTCTCGAACATTCCCATTGCATCTGACAAAGTGTCAATGCATCACATCACTACCGCGTAAAATTTGCGCAAACAAACATGTTGTAAACACCGAAACCCATCAGCGTGTGGAACACGCATTCCAAGATGGCAACTCAAACGAAAAATGGAACGCAAATCAGATTTTCATTTCTTTGTTAGGAGAATATAATAACTCATTACTTCATGATTCCCTTCCCGAACATTGTTCCTCCTTAGGTAAGGAATCGCGTATATTCTTTTGAGATAAGTATGCCACTCAATTCATGCGGAAAAAAAAACTCGACAAATATGCCGCACACACAATTGCCATTTACCCACGCGTGGGGATTCCAATAAAAGAATTCTCATAACTCAACCCACTCCTTGGTTATGCAAACGAACATACCTATTCCAATCATATGAGTTTTTTTTTTGCAGAAATCCATTTTCATATCATCGCGTATTCTGTGGGCAATTTTAACCACAAAGGGAGGGGTCTTGTGATACCTTTGGAGGACTCTTGACGAGCAATTTATGAATTTTCGCAATGAAAATTTCAGATTGCTTAGTAAATTGTTTAGCGACGACATTCTGAGAATGAGAAGGATACGCGTGCTTTTGAGTAATAATACGAAATTAGTTTCTTCCACGGGGGGTTTCTTCTTCTTCCTATGCGGGAGTTTTGAAACGCGTTACGAAAATAAAACAAGGTCGTAATAAGGCGAAAAGCACGGTTACCTTGACAGTGAGTGGTAAGGCCGATGGAGCCTTTCAGTCGAGCTGTGGGATTGTGATTTGTTAAGCACATTTATCAATAGGTTTGTTGACGCAGGGAATATATTAAGAAAGCCGCCAGAAGACTACCACAATGGCGAACTTCATTGTTGCTTTTTGGTGAATTGTGAGGTTATAAAGGTGCATTCAATAACCAGAAGACTTGCAAGTTTACAGTCACGTATTTCATCGTAGACTGTTGCCTGCTCACGCGCATGAGATCGGAGGAGTTGTGGAGGGCCTACCCAAACTCTCAGGTCGAAGAGCCCCACGACCGTGAGAAAGTCCAGTGGTTTTATAGTAAAGTAAAAGACTTTCAGAATACTGAGGAAACGTACCTAATGAAGCCCCGGAAATAGTGGGTGTAGTTGATAAACTGAAGCTCTCCCGACCACTTTGCTTTTATTTGGACCGACGTTTTGAAGTGGAGCTCCTTATGGCCAGTTGAGCAATAATTTCGAACTTTGATGAAACAGTGATACCAAACTCTGATGAAACGACAGATGAAAGTCAAATGCCTTCTTGCTCCCTAGGCAGTAGTTCAAGCTCTGATGAAACGACATCTTGAAGTGAAACTCCGTATGGCTCCTAAGGCAGAACTTTGAGCTGAAAAAAAAAGTTGAGGATGAAAAGAAAAATCGAAAGGTGGGTTGGCAGTGATTCCAAACTCTGATGAAATAACATCTTGAAGTGAAACTCCGTATGACTCCTGGGGCAGGATTTTGAGCTCCGATGAAACGAAAGATCGAAAGGTGGGTTGGCGGTGATTCCAAATTCCGATGAAATGACAGGTTGGAGTGAAACTCCGTATGGCTCCTAAGGCAGGATTTTGAGCTCCGAGGAAACGACATCTTAAAGTGAAACTTCGTATGGCTCCTAAGGCAGAACGTTGAGCTCCGATAAAACGAAAAATCGAAAGGAGGGTTGGCGGTGATTCCAAATTCCGATGAAATGACAGGTTGGAGTGAAACTCCGTAAGGCTCCTAAGGCAGGATTTTGAGCTCCGATGAAACGACATCTTAAAGTGAAACTCCGTAAGGCTCCTAAGGCAGGATTTTGAACTCCGGTGAAACGAAAAATCGAAAGGTGGGTTGGCAGTGACTCCAAACTCTGATGAAACGAATGTTTGAGTGAAATACCTTCTGGCTCCTTAGGCAGTAGTTCAAGCTCTGATGAAACGACGTCTTCAAGTGAATCTCCGTATGGCTCCTAAGGCAGAACTTTGAGCTCGATGAAATGACAAATCGAAAGGTGGGTTGGCAGTGATTCCAAATTCCGATGAAATGACAGGTTGGAGTGAAACTCCGTAAGGCTCCTAAGGCAGGATTTTGAGCTCCGATGAAACTAAAAATCGAAAGGTGGGTTGGCAGTGATTCCAAACTCTGATGAAATGACATGTTCTTGAAGTGAAATACCTTCTGGCTCCTTAGGCAGTAGCTCAAGCTCTGATGAAACGACATGTTGAAGTGAAACTCCGTATGGCTCCTAAGGCAGGATTTTTAAGCTCCGATGGAACGAAAAAACGGAAGACCTTTGGGCATAAATTCCATTTTAACTGTTTATAGAACTTCATTAACTTTCTCTTCTATCGCGCGTATTTTCCTAAATAGGGTGAAATTTCCTTTTTTTGGCTTGCGTAGATCAACGATTTTCTCCTACACTTCCAAGTGACCGGCATTTTCGAGCCGCTACGCTCGGACGTTGATTGAAGTCTTTCCGGCTATAATACGCCTTAACTTCGCTTGAAATGTGACCGTTATTTTCCTGGCTACTACAATCTTCGACATAACCTGAATTTTTTGTTCTATCCATCACTCATTAATTTAGTCCAATTTAGCTCTCAGTTGATGTGTACAATGTCCACCAATTTTAAAGATAATAAAGCTGTTGCCGAAAACCAATTTCAAAAAGTAAGAGGTTATAGGTGGACTTTGCTATTTTTTAGTATTAAATTAAAGTACACAAAACAACCAAATACAAAAGATTATAATAAAGTATCTCTAACCTGGTCCCAAAGTTTGGTGTATGTGAATCCGACCTGCCCACTCCAAACTCTGCGATGAGCACCATTACACCTGTCAAGTGTATGCCCTTCACATATATGCAACCACTTGAAATCATAATAAATGTCCTTCGCAGCTCATAGCATACACCTTCAATTTTTCACAATAGACATCAAGTGACCACCCTCAACAAGGACAATTAAAATCTTTTTTAATTGCAATCGCAATTATTCCACTTTAAAAAATCCACTCACTGTCGAGTATTCGACACCTCTCTCGCCTTTGTTTCTGATTTTCCCTCACATATATATATATCAGTTTTTATATCTGCAATATTCAAATTAAATATGAAATGAAAAAAAAACACCGTGAGAAATGCACAATGCATGTTCACGTGGACCGAAAGAGCGCTTCTCTGGCCACGTGCGTCCTCTTCGTAATTATACAGATGGAAAGGAATTAATACATCGCATCGAATGACCGTGAATCTGATTCGGAATCAGGAACAGAGACAAAATCTCAGCTCAATTGGAATCGTAAAAATAAAATAATAAAAATAATTATGAGTGCGGAATAAATTAAAAGCGCGGAATTAATAACACAAATTGTCAGTAACGCCTGCGATTTGCAAGCGCAAATGAACTGAATAAAAATGAACACCGAACATCGATTAAAGTTAATAAGAAGATTATAATTAGCTGCGCGACGATCGGTAAATAATTACAAAAAAAAAATCCATCAAGGACACGAGGCTAATAACATCGATGGGGATAGTTTCGCACGTGTAAATGAGGCGCTACATGCGGAGGGGAATTACTGAGGGAGGAAATTCACGTTCACCCTCTTGGACAGTATATGATGGTGATAAATATTCGTGAGTTTTTGACTACGAATGATGCAGCATCATGGGCCCCCATTGGGACTCGGCCCGACCCTTGTCTGTTTTTAATGGCATAAGATGCGCGTGGCCGGACAGTGGACATGCAGGTCGTACAAGAATAATGGATTGATTCCGTATCCCCCAAAACAGAAAAGATTGACTACAATCAGTTAAAACTGTCAAATAAGAACGTCCAGTTGAATAGAATCCCCTCGGGGGTGAGCACACCCGAGAATGGAATTAAGGATATCATGTGCAGCAGCATGTATACAAATACAATATACATCTGCAACTGTGTGTTACGAATTGGTCGAGTGTACTCTGTAATTGGTGTTAGATTGTTAATGGCAAGCGACACGCTCTACTGCATCACGACTAATTGGAGTGATTTTGACAAGCTACATCTATCAGCTGAATTATGCAGAGCACAAGTCACAACAAGCTATCTTCTAATGAGACAAAGTGGAACTTGTGTCAAGCAGACAGATTGGATCATGACTGGAGGATTGCTAGGATGGATTTAATGCCAAATATGTAAGATTGCATCCAAAATAATTGGTAGAGAGTGACATATTAAGAAGCCAAGAGGAACAGTGCTGCCAAGTACGTCATTATATATGCGTGATTCCAAAATTTGGTCACCTTAAGCTTGAAGTCACTACTAAACTGAAATTTTTTTTAAAGTTTTCCATTAAAAATGATTTATTTAACATTTGGGCATCTTGAGTCTACGGCCCATTTAATACCGTTTGGGAAAAACTCGGTTCGACCACCAAAACCTTAACATACTTCATAGGCATCTTCTTTTGAGGGTTTGAAGCTCCTTTTCTGTAGAAGCACTGGCTTTTTAAAATCATTATTATCCTTAAAAAAATATCACGGATTCAACGTTAAAGTTTGGTGCTTAAGAGATGACGTTTAAAGCTGCTTGGCTGTCAAACTGAATAGTTATATTTTCATTCACATAGTAGCGCCATAGGCGGGTAAGCTTTAAAAAATGTATCCGAATAGCAAATCATCCCCACGTAGCTAGGTGTGAACTCAAAATAAAGTCTTCCCTTTAAATTTTGAACAGTTCATCAACTGCGAAGAGCCATGGCAAAGGTAAGCTTAAAGGTATTTTAAATGCCAAGATGCATAGGTACTTCATTATTACTGATCATTTTTTGATTTTACTCAAAAGATTGACAGTAGGAGGAGTCATCAGTCACTGCAAGTCGATTTTTGAAAGCCACCTGGTATACAAAAGCAAGCTGGAAGCTACAAAGGCTCTCAGTTTGAGCCCGTTTGGACTTGAGAGCTATCCATAGAGACCGAGTCCAAATTTTTCCCACAGAAAGCAATACATTCATCAATGCATACATAGCACAGAATAGTTCATCAAGAGGTACGACAAAAACTTAGGGAAAAGTTGTCATGTTACAAGAAGCTCTTCACGAAGGTTTGTAGGTTTGAATAGACGAAAAAGAAGCTCTCTACGATGGTCCAGATAAAAGCGAGTATATTCAATGAAAACCCATAGCTCGGACTACACAAACAGTGTCTTGAAATTTCCCGTCATCTTCAAGAACTTGTCAAGAAAGATTGTCCCAAAGGTTACCTAAGGCTCTTATAAGTCCGTCGAATATACCCGCTATGGCAAAGTTTCAAAATCTTCTATCTAAATGATAATTATACAGCTAACTGCAATAACTTTGTTAGTGGGACCCCAGTTTCAGCCAGAACGAAAGCTTCTAAAACGACTGTTCCTTCGAACATTTGCTTCTTTTTCCATTTATAGTAGCTCGTGAATTAATTTTCATAATTTATACGACCACTTTATGGACAAATAAAGCTCCACAACCAACCCCATCCACTTCACATCTTCCCACTACAAATTATTTCCCTGTAAATAAATTATATTAACCTAAGTCCAATTAGAAGAGCAACTTTCAGCAACTTCAGCACCATAACGAACTACACAAACTAAGCCTAATGGCAATCGCATTGTTAATACTGTCACGATGTGCGGCAGGCGAAATTTCCTCCACCATCTCAGGGCAGAACACCAACCAAAATTGCCTAACGAATCGAAACTTGTCTACGCCATATTGAACAGCATTCCATCATCTTAATACCACTTAACACCATCTTCCCTACACAATGGGACTTTCCCACAGATCTCTCTTGCCGGATCAAAGGACCATCAGCAGCAACACGCATCAAATCAATCGAAAATCATTTATCCAAATGGATAACATATAAAAATTAATATCTTTCCATCATATCGGTACCCGCTCGCTCCGCATCGACTAATTATCACTCTCGCACTAAGAACTCGTGGCCACCTAATGGTGCGGTGGCGGTGGAGTGGTCTGGTGGCATTTAATGGCGGTTCCCTTATAAGCTGATGAAAGCCCCTGTGATAGACATCAATGTCGGCCCCACTTTGCAAACAAACACTGTGTGTATACGCGCACAGGATCAAATCAATCCGCCGCCTGGTATACGCACGAGACACGAGGCACGAACCTTTATGGGCAACAATAACTTGTGCCGTAGTATATATACCGCCCTTACCAGAGGTCCTTTGTGTTCGCAGTGGAATTAATAAGGAGTTTTCTTCTTTTATTTATACGAGGCCACATGTTGCGAGTTGGAAAACATCCTGACACATGGATTTCAGATTTGATAAATGGGCGGCTTGTGCCGGTAGGTGGTGGCGCAATCATACCCGGATTGGGTGGAGTCTTTTAATGGACTTCAAGTGCAGATGCCTGCCGGCGGTTTATACAAATACAGATGGTGAGATTTTTCTCTTCAAGTGGTGTCCATCAAAGAAACCACACGCAGCAATGCAGGCAAGTGCGGATGTATCCTCAGTGACACTGGGTATGTTGGTTTGAGGTAGTCGTATCCTTTTAACTCTGGTATTGCCGGTTTCCTGCAATCATTAGGATTTTCGGTTAACCTCTAATCGAAGATGGAAACTTTCCTGTTCGCACTGATGGGGGAGCGAATACCAATTAGCAGTCTTCCAGTGTGCTCTTTGAGGTATGTTGGCTGTGGGGATTTACAGTTCGCAATGAGTTCCATACCTACGCACGATGAGTATAAGCCGACTTGTGTCTATACCTCTACCGGTTGAGATACGAGTCGTGATTTTTTCTTTTAGTGCCCCTATTGGAGTGTTGGAGTTCTATGGAAGTGAAACCAACTTTGGGGATTGTAACGAAGAATGTGGATACCGGATTTGATGTGGGACATTGAACTTTTGAGGGGAAGCCACACTCGTGAAAAAGGTTGTATAGCTGGTGTAATTAACTTTCGGTGAGTTTACTAAACGCGGGGGTGAGTCGGTATTTCGATTGGAGATATAAACCGACTGAGCCACTAGATGGACACAGCATTTGAAATGAGACCTCGTAGTATATTTGTGTCCAGCACGTGGGTATACTGTGTCCTGTCATAGATAGAGCGTCCAATCTTTGGCGTTTGTTTTTACCTTGAGCTTGAATTGCGCTTTATTTTATCTTTGTACTTATATTTTATTTTAAACAAGCTAACCCGTACCCGCCTTGCTTCGCCAGAGTTCTCCTTCACACACACACACAAAATTTTCTCCACTTAACGCTGGAAAAATCCAACGATCTAGCTTTAGTCAAACATTTTCCTTTTTTGAATTTTATAAAATTTATAGTTCATTGCTTACGAAGATTATAACTTACAGTCAGAGTTTCGAGCAAGCTATTTCCCGTAAAGCCCCGTCCTACTGCTGTGATTGCCATCGAAGTTCCGAATGCCGAAGAAAATGCGAGACATTAAAAACCGCGCGATAGAAAATGGAGTTAATTAATGAATAATCGAGCTGCGAGTGATGGTGGATAGGCGATGTTATCGATTGATTTGATTTGGAAAAGGTGTGTTTGTACTGAGAATTCGTCGACGTCGAGTTTTTACCAAGGGAACCCACAATGATTGTACCTTCTGCTCGTCTTGAAATGCATTTTGATAGGACCTCTTTAGTTGTAAAGCTATAACACATAACAAACAGCTGCCAAGATAGCACGGTGAGGAGAGAACTTATAGGTATAGCAGTATTTACAAACTAAATTCTTTCAATCGTTTCGTTGATTCAAAAAATGCTAAACAGGCTTGAGCAGTGGCTTGGTTGTTAATGTATTAGGGCCCCAGGTTCGATTCATGAAAAAAAAAAGCTCCCAAAGACGGGGGTTTTTGGTACTTTATGCAATATTAAAGTAGAAAAATTAAACTGTGCTTCAATAGCTACTTACTTACTGGATATTGAAAACCGTTTATTCCGATCGATTATCTCGTAGGCCTTGTGAGCCCCATTGTGGCGCAGAAACGTCTACCCTCAGCCACCCTAAGGTTTTTCTCCACACCGCCACCTCTTGCGAACATCTGATAAAAATCTGAGAGTATAACTGCCATGAAAGAGCTTTTCAATCGGCATCATCTCGGCAAAAAATGGTAGAACCCTTTCATTCGTTAAAAACACAAGAAAAAACTCACACAAAACGAATGGGTGTGAGAAGCTAAGGCATAGGGTCCCTACGGACCTATTGCGCGGACTACTTTATTTATTTTAAACAGGCTTGAGATCACTGCAACTATGGCTTGGAAGGTAGCAAAGGTTTAAAGTAAAAAGCGAAATTCAGGCAACGAAATCGAAAGCTAATTCGCCACTCTAACAAAGCCTGTTCGAAAGCCCATTGAATAACTAGTTGTAGTTGGTGTCATCGTCCAGCAAATGAAAGGCGTATGAGCTGATAGGCCTAGGGTCCTATACGGACCAGTCGCTACAACTATTTTTGTTTTTTTTTTTACTCCCCAAAGGGTTCTTAAAAAAATAGGGACTAGGTTCCAGAAAAGTAGAAATTCGGTGAAAACCCCTCTTGTCTGGATAAACACCTTTCAATGTCTGCTGAGGCCAAGGTGGTAGTACTCTGAAGACCCAGGTTTGTAAGGGCAAAATATTAGAGCTAATTGGGAGGAGAATTGCAATTTTAAAAGCTTAGACTTGAAATGCAAGCTACAGCTCTAGCGAACTTCTAAAGTCGAAGTATTCCAGCTTCAATTGATATGTCAAACTTTTGCTATATGTACATAGATACACGTTCAGACCATTTCATATAAAATTACAGTTGGGGAGAACCTTAAACGTCGGACTTTACAGTTTAGCTAGGCAGCGACGAAACTATTAAAAAACTGTAGCTGAGGTGGCAAGGGTACGTAGATTGGATGTATTGCAACAAATGTCCCCGACGTATTTCAACCCTCTAAAGAGAATGCAGCGGAGGAAAATCCAACCTAAGATGGCGGTAACAATTGGAGATGAAGTTCAAAAAACTTGGTGAGCCTTAGTACTGCAACTTTTTGAGGCTGAATGCCAAGGGAGCTTGTTGTTGTCGTGGTCCACCTGTAAGCGCCCCCTGCACTAGAAACGCAAGCAACTAATATGGTATCTCTATTGGGAATTTATACATGCCAAGCGTTTTTAATCAACTGGACACAGGGATGGTTGTGTGTTTCGCGCGTATATCCTTTGTACGTTCCTAGGTGACGCTCTGTAGCCTAAACGGCTTGACCGATTTTGAAGAGTGAGGTGTCATTAAATTGGTATTCTTTCCCGGAGTGTCAGTGGCTAAACAAATAAACATAAACATATAAATTAAAAAAAAAAAAAAGACAATTGTCACAGGTCAGTGAGATGTTTTCTATAGTCAGTCGGATTTTTTAGTTTTTTTCCAGAAGTCGTTCACTCCGAAGCTCAAGACTCCTTACCTTACTTTTTCTTCAATTCAAAAAGTCAAACATCAAATAAGATGAGGCTTGTTTTTAGCAGGTTAAACATTTTTTTGTCTGTATCGATGATATCGATATCTAATTCAATGCCTACCGACCTCAAATATTTTAAACAGGCTCCTCACGATCCGCCTGCATCTACTAACATCGATATTCTTCTTTCTGTAATATGAACCAACCAAAAAAAAGTTACAATGTCCCAAGGTCCTACGGTCTTCATTACTCCACATTGACATAGACTTGTACCGTTTTGGAGCTCACTAGGACTTCTTGTCATAACTCTTATGATATACATTTTAACACAATTTATCGCCTTCCTACTTCTACCCTCACCGTCATCACAAACGACCATACACTTCGATAGATTAAAATCTCTCTGTCAATCTTTTCCTTTTAAATTGAAATCCCGCACTCTTATATTAGAGCAGATAGTTAAATACCCGTTTAAGTCTGAATACAGGTTCCATCAGTCCATTTTGATATGAAAAATGCCACCGACTCGTGATATTAAAATTGCAATAAGGACCGATTTTCTGTCAGAGGGGGGGGTTTCAATTTTTAACTCCGTTATCCGCGCACATACGTCAAGGCCATTCCATTCCTCTGTGCTCGGAATAAATTGATGTCGTATCGATATCCGGTCGCGAACACATTTGTCGTTGTTTTTACTATTATTTATTTTTTCTATTTGCCTTTGACTTTTCTCATCAATTGTTGGACGGAAGTTGTTTCGCACCGGACATCGAAACAAAAACAATAACAAAAATGAAAAAATAAAAATACAAAAGTTCCAACAGCTAAATATAAAAAAAAAAAGAACCCTTGTATCTACATTTCCAATTGACATATCGCGATATGAGATCAAACGCGAAGTCTGGTGTAAGCGATGACCAAAAACGATATTCCGGAAACCATCGCCATCGTTATACCTGTGAGTGTGACTGTTACCCGTATAGTACTACATGTGCTGCGGAAGTTCCATCAATATGGAATTGGCAATCCGCGGCATGGCTTGACATATGTGGTGGCACGAACCATTGGACTGCGATTGAAATGATATTGTTTTGATGGCAGTTCCAGGTTCCAGGTTTGCATTGGCTTCGGCAGCGGTCGTATATCAATTCCAATTCGATTTCATTGAATGCATCGCTTTTGCATGTGTTTTTTCTCTCGCATTTGAGTCTATTTATTTATTCTTTGACATATCTGTGCGATGGGCTGTTATTGCGTTCGACGTATTGGGCGGAGATGTTGTTTGTTTGTCAGGCGAAAGGATAATATTCGGATGACAATTAATGGGAAAAGTTTTCCATTTTAATTTCAATGGTCGTTGATGCTGAATTGTGCTTCCTGTGAAGTCAATTTTGACGGCAATATTGTTTCGAATGTTGCTATATTTGCTTTTGTAGTAGGAGTTTATAAATATATACGGGGATTGCATTTGTGACAAAAAGATAGAAGTATGCAAATTCATGGAAAGAATTTAGTTGGCGAAAAAAGGGGGACATGGAGCCACAGCTTATTTTTATATACTTTTTTAAACATTTACAATATTAATGAAACTGCATTTCTGTAACAGTCTATAAATCCTGAAACTTTTACCTGATTAAGCTGTGAGTTTTAAAGCCGAGTGCACCACGGAAAGAAAAAGAACCTGAGAACTGCCAGCGCAAAGCAATTTGCTATAAGGAGGGGCTACTCAGCACATCTAGACAGTGTTGCGGTAGCGAACTACATTAAAAGCTCCAACGTAGTAAAATTAAATCTAAGACAGCTGTTACTAAACAAGTTTATTTTAATATTTTCTGATATAAAATTTTATTATTGTTATTGAACCTTTAGTAGTGGACCTTCACTTAATTGTTAATTTTTTAGTTTTTAGTTAGGTACTTTTAATAAATTTCCAATTCTAATTTAATTTCAATAAACTTCGATTTCATTAAAAAGGTGATTTATTCATTAATAGATAACAGTTGCCATAATTATGCTAAAATTCTCATTAAACCCCTTTAAGTTTCCATTTTCCTCAATCTTTATGGTGAAATTGCATTTTTTTTTATTAAAAATAAGAGAATTAACGATTTTGCATTTTCAATTTAAAACTAGATATAAACTGAGGGATCACTTTTAACAACAATTATCTTATAAAAGACGAAAGGACTGCCAGCGCATGAGATCGTCGTAGCGAGCGGTCAACTTTTAATAGTGTAACAACTAACAAATTAAATTAATCAATAAGTGATTGAATAAAGAAAATACATCATCAGTATTAAGACCAAGAGTGTAGTATTTTTTTAATTATTATAAAACGTGATTTAGCATTTAATCGTGAGAATTAATTTCAATGTATAATTTTAGCAAACATTTAAAACTAAGACATAAAAGGCCTTAAAACTAATTGTAGATCTCCCTACCATTCGTCCCAATAAAACAATTAAAAACTCACACAAAACGAATGGTTGCGAGAAGCTATGGGCCAAAGGTCCCTATACAGACCTGTTGCACCAACTATTTATTTTTTAGCAAAATTCCTATCCTTTGACAAATACATATTTAATACTTTCGGAAGAAATGTATTAGAGTATTTTTATACCCTTCGGAAATTGTGGACCCATTGTGATTCCCTTTTTGGGGGTTAATCGTTGGTGCTGTAGATGGTTAGCTCATGTCTCTTCTTCTTGTATTTACCCGACGTCGTCAGAAAGCGTAACATTAGAAGGTTCTCCTAAGTCATGGAAGACAAGTGTTCTATTCCTCAAGTGACAGAGGCTCGGGCAATGACAGAGGAAGTGAGGTGTGTCCTCATGAACCTCTTCGTCCCCGCAGCCCCTACATTTATCTTCATCTTTGCGATTTAGTTTCATTGTGTGGTTTCTTAGGAAGTTATGACCTGTTAGAGCCCCTACCAACTTAGACAGCGATGACCTGTCAAACTGTATAAGTTTGATGGTTCGGCCTCTGTGATATACTGGCCATAACTTCCGAGATACTTCAAAGGTAGTTAGTTCCTTCCACCTGTTATTGGTTTCCATACAAATCTTGTTCTCCACTCGTTCTCTGAGATGACAGAGTGGAGGCTTGATTGACTGTAGTGCCCTATCTTGATCCATTACAGACCCTTTTCTCGCCAGTTCGTCAGCTATCTCATTGCCGGCTGCCGGCTTGTCACTGTGTCTAGGAACCTACCAGAGATTAGTAGAGTGCTGCGAGCAGAGAACCTTGAGCTCTTCGCGACAGCTGTGAATGTGAACTAGCTTGGATTTTGTTTCAATAGCAGAAATTGACGCCTGGCTGTCAATGAAAATGGTAATATCATTGCGTGGTATATTTAATTCCTCACAGAATATACTTGGAAAATATCTTTGATCCATCTGTTGATCCATACGATGGATACCGATTTCCCCTTTGTGGGTTCATCTGCATTCCATTCATCTCTACTCCAAAAGAATACGAGAATGCTCTATCAAAGTTCAGATGGGGAGACATATAGTGAGAAGTGACAGCTATCCAAACTTATTTCCCTAGAATTTTTGCATGGCCAAAATTGCATGGGTTCCAGGTATTAGTTTGACTAATCATTATGGCACTTTTGGTAGCAGATTCTTCCATGTGAAGGTCCAGAAGAGTCAGATTGAGAATCGCTTCCAACCCAGCTGTGGGTGTAGTTCTCATCGCGCTGGTTGTCCCTATACATTCTAGACTTTGTATCTTTGTCATTGCCTTGAGATTCGTTGCCTTGCCACCAGATTACGCTGCCATATGTGAGTATTGGCCGCACGATTGCCGTGATTATTTTGGGGTTTGGTCCCCACCTCATGCCGAAGATGCGGTTACATGCGTAACTCTTCACTCTTTCATTGACGTTCTTCGGCTTCCAATTAAGTATCATTAACTAGGTATTTTCTATCTGTCACCTTTAGAGGTAGTCTCTCAAGAGTTGGTGGCTCGAATTGTGGTTTTATTCTTTTTTATTTATTTTTTTTTTTTTTTTTTTTTTGTAAAAAGGATAAGCTCGGTTTTTTGGAGATTAACCCCGATGTCGCATTTTTTGTCCTTTGTCCACACACTGAGTGTTCTTAGTGAATTCCCTAACAGGTCACTTATGGTTTGTAGGAGATCTAATTTACTAGCATAGTCATAAACCCATTTCAAATTTTTTTCAAGATACCAGTAAGTTCCTGATATCATCTATAGTCACTTACACTTGGGATAAATATCTACCTAGCGTGAGTCTTGGAAGCAGCGTTTGGACCCTTTATTGAGCTTCAAGACCCTTGGCCCCCACCTTTTTCAAAATTATCAGAATGGTCCCTTTTTCAGTTTAAGTAAGATTTTATTCTTTACTGAACGAAAAAGAATGCAAGCATCTGAAAAGAAGTGTTTCGTATTGAATAAACCTTTTTTTTATAAATGTCTTTGCTGCTCTCTTTTTTTTTTTTTTTTCTTGCTATATTAGTATTTTGTGTGGAGGCCCCTTTTTTCGACTATTGATTAGGGAACCTTGTTGTCCCCTTTTTTAAATTGTTCAGCGGCAACGCTGCTTTGAAGTGTCAAGTCTTTATTGTAATTGCGTGCTAAAGATTCGACTTGGCTTTGCTGAGACAGATGTTCAATATTTTATTGGGTATTAAGTTGAGAGACCATATAGGATAAAGATGACAGAACTGGTTATTAATTAAGTTGAATTGAGTTATTTATTAAAAGAAATAGGTAGCCAACATCGCTATACAAACTTCTAGAAATTCTGATGACTTGCCGGCAGAATTCTTCTGTTTGAAGGAGGTGACGTTTGCGTAGGGCGAATGGCTAAGCATATGGATGGGACAAAGCGTGCGCGGAGTTTGGACTTACGGCACTTCTTTCAATTAAAATAATACTATAATACTATAAAATAGCTCTAATCTACAACCTGCTTAAAATTCTTACTGAGCCAAAGACTAATGTGGTTTTCCATTGGGACAAAAAATCAATCTTTTTTTTGATCTAAATCACTTTTTGCGTTCCATTGGGACGAAAAATCAATCTTTTTTTCGATTCGGATCACTTTTCGCAGATCTCGATATTTTTTCAGATTTACGCATACCAATATACTTTGTACAGCTGTTTAACGTCAGTTTAAGAAGTTTCATTTCGAGGCAAATGCGAAAAATTTCGTGAAAACCAAAATAACAAAATACATAAATAGCTATGGATACGATTTCGGAGGAATTATTATCTTCATTATCTCCCTCGTCATCTGAAGACTACAAACCACCAATAATACTTCAGTTGTATCTACAAGAAGGAAAACATTTTTGGGGGCGATATCCATTTGTGATTTAGCCAAAAACGAATGCCATTTGAACAGCTGATATTGTTGTCAATTAACGCACTAATCCATTTACAAAAGCAGATCAATCTCGTTGCGCGTTCCATGAGCACAGTAAAATCTGAGATCTGAAAAAGATTTCTCGTGGTCCCAATGGAAAACCACATAAGTTCGTGGATGACGACAAGTCTTTCATCTGTCATCCGAGAACTGAGTCTTTTTTCCACTAAAAGTTATCGAAAAGAGACACTCTGGTTTTGACTTTTGGACGCCAACGTCGATGTCTTTGAACGTTCAAAGTTTGGCCTACGCAATTACTCCTACGCAATTTATTTAGTTCCTTTGTCAGTAACGCACGCAGGATTCTTTTGGAGGGGTGGGATTAAGACTTAATTTTGTTTGCCAATGGAATATATCAAAGAAGTCTTCACAACTCTCTGAGCTGTTGGGTTAAATGTAACTGATCTTTGGACGTACACAAAAATGTAGTTGCTTAAGTATCTATTGTCTTCTCTATCACTATCTAAGAAAGGATGTTGAATTTTACTACGTTCAATTTCGGATTACACTTTGTGTTCGTATATCTTCTGAATGAGCCTACCGATTTCGATGAAATAAAAACTCAAAGGTTGCTGGTTGTCTCAAAAAGCCCCATAGAGTATAGGCATAGAATAGAGGTTGAGTAGTTTGACGGTATGCGGTGTCAAATCCACATACAAAGAGACAGACAAATGTGTAAAACCCACCATATAGCCACCAAGAGTAGATAATAATTTGAAGTGGCAAGTCCTACATTTGTTTCACTTCCACTCTCACTTTCTCACTCTATTTAAAATCCCACCAAACAATAATCAATACATACATACACTCGCTTAATAAAGCAGCTCTTGAAATATCCAATCCATCATCAAAAGCTGTCCGCTCCCCTCTCCAACAAAAAAAAAAAAAAAAAAAAACCGGATGCACCCCATTTATATCTGGAACTTCAATTATTGGAAATATAATTGCATTATCAATCATTACAGTCGAATCCGGACTCTATCGTCGAACAAGGACACTCTAAACATTGACAGGACGCCAGACCGATGACATTTTATCTACGATAAACTGTTCAGGTGCTGATGCTGGGCTTCAGTGAATTGGATTATATTTTAAACAGGAAGTACCACTGCGAAGGGTATGGCGCCCACTGTATACAACTACACCCAGCAGAGAAAAACCGATAGAAGCGGATTATGAATGCAAAATGAACGTCATACTCTCTGTCTCTCGTCTCGATGGGGTTTTGAATTTCAAATTGTGAAAATTGTGAAAATTGTGCGGTTGTTAGTGCTGCTGCCGGAGCTGGAGACAGCATGGCATATACCCAGTGTAGTCGATTATAGATTTCCTTTCGTTAAGAGAACCTGCTGTAATTTGATTAATTCCATTGACAGAGTTATCTTCGTTTGAGCGGAATTGAAATTTCCTCAAAAAGGACTTGCAGGTTTATAGGTGTCACTATAAGAGAGCTACCCCCCAAAACAGACTCGACTCTAATAGGATCCCACTTGGAAAACCTATTCCAGCTGATTAAATATATCTCCGCACTAAGCTGCTGCTTTTATGTTGATTAAAAAAAATTACCAGGATATGTGGAACCCTTCAATTGCCGAACGGAACAACGTGAACTTTAACAATCCCAACGAGTTGGGGATTACAAGACAGAACTTTTTATTTTTTCCTTTGCAGCCACTTTGCTGGGAGAATATCCTTGGAATTTTATACTCTGAGAAGGTATCTCCAGACTGTAACTCCAGCGCAACATCTGTGGCATTCTCATTTGGAAATTACTTCACGTAGTGAATTGCACACGAATGCCAGATCATACGGAGCAGATATATACTCCCTGGAAGTGACTGGCGAAGGTGATATGCTCCTTATTTGGAGCCAGACCTCCTCGAGATGTTCTGGTGAGAGAGAGAGAGAGAGAAGACGACACAGAGAAAGTGGAAACGCGCATTTAACCTGAATGCACATCCAGAGCTCGTTTACTTTGGAGCACAAACAATCATGCCGTCATGGCAGTATCCCACATCGGCATACCCTATCGCCGATGCGGGACTTGAACACTTTAGACTATTCGACGTACATATGTGTTACAACTTCATTACACCAGTTCTCATGGCGCGCGGCAGGAAGATTGTCCTTGCTGATGATATCCTCTTTACCTGGCAATCCGAAATGAAGCGCTGTGTCTATACTTCGGCTCTGTGTTGACGTGTCGTACTAAATTCACCTCATTTCGCCTGAGTGGAGCGACATCAGTTATAGAATCATTTAATCTCATTCCCTTCGTATGTACCATCAGGAGTGTACTCTCCCGGAGAATAGAAAAGAAATCTCTTCAAAAGGGTGGCTTTTTTAGAATGTCTTTAATTTGCAGTAATGACTGCGTCGATGGGGAATGGCGGCATTACATGCATGAAAGGGATGCCACCACTGATGATGGTGATGATGCTGGTGACAATAATGGCAATATACACATTACACTCCTTTGGAACCCTTTTTTTTCAGCGTGAATCGATTAAATTAACAAAAGACGATGGTGGATACCCATCCCGCATGACAAGGGCATATACCCGTACCCGTGTGTGCATGTGTGGCAATGGCACCCATTAGGTGCCAATTTAATTAGGTAATCATGTTTCGCTTTTGTACGGGTGTGTCTGATGGGTTGACGGCAATGGGGTCACCTTTCTTTTGCCTTTCTGTTGTTTTTTTTTTTTTTGCAATCGCAAGGATAAATTAAATTTTGTGTTCCATTGAAACTGTCGGGCGCAATTTAAAATGCGACACGGTGACCGTGTGTTCAGGTGTGTAGATATATTTCAATTAAGCGCAGACTTGGCAACTAGAGCGGATGTACAAGTCTACTTTATATAGCAAGGTCATAGTCAATTGGCGGATTTTTTTTAAGGGAGGTACTACCATTATCAAGGGTCATAGGCATAGGTATTTGCTAAATGGGACGCAGAATCGTTAATCTCGGAGTTCCTACTTTTCGTGGCCGTAATTGGTGTTCCTTTCTTTCTCATATTAGTATTTTTCGAAGGGGGTAGACCTGGGACTGGGACACCTATAGCAAACAATTTCTGTTACTTAGGTACTAGAAATTTCACCATTGCCCGGTCAGAAGTAGAATTAATTTTCTTGGGCTGTTCGGAGGTTTGTAGATCATGCTCGTAGCCATATTTGTTAATGTTGTAAAAGATATTTAAAAAAAAAAAAAACAGTCAATCACTATTATAAAGACTCTCGGTCATTAGAGCGTGTTCTCTACTCTTGCGCTCACATTCATGTTTCATGTAGTTTACCTCATCTGCAAAAAAAACTTCGCAATTTCCAACTCTTACGAAGCATAGATGAAAAAAGGCTTACTATTGTACTAATTTCTGTACGATTTAACTTTCCCGAGTACGCAAGTACCACTTCTCAATTTTGTTTACTATTCGAACATGTATGAGGTTATTTCACTTACGGCCATATTATTTACTCCAAAAATTAAACCCAAGTCCATAACATTAATTTTAACTCGGCTTAGAATTTCAATTTCATAATATTAACATTTCTTCGTTTCTTAACGATGAAAATGTTGATGGCTTCGTAGTTAGAAGACGAATTTAGAACTGATGGAACAGCATAAATGGTGTATCAACTTCGTCCTCGTCTATATCGAATGCACAAGCGGGCTAGGGCTAGATGTCGTTTAGTTTCGGAAATATTTCCAGCTAAAAAAAAAAGGCATATTGGAGGTTTAATTTATAATTATGTAATACAATAAAATTAAAAATCAGCACTCAGCAAATCAAAGCAGTTGCCAAGTGACAAACAACAAAAAATAAATAAAATAAAAAAATAAATTTATGTGAAATTAAACATTACGTAGGTGTAAAATCGATCTAAAATCGGTTTAAACACCACCATTAAATGCATTTGTATCCAACGGGCTTAATGCCAGTTTTTGAGTGATTATTATATATGCCTTTTTTTTGATTGAGTGCAATAACATAAATTTATGGCATTTGAAAAAAAAGTAGGTACCTACTATTTTGTACGTTTCAGTACTATTTCATTTCAGTTTTGAGTACACTTGAGAAAAGTCGATTTTCATCACTGTTACGAAGTACGGAAACCTCGGTGCTTGAATGACACTCGCACTTGGCCGGTTTTTTTATTTTAAATTTTTGTTCTTCAATGTGGCAGCACTTTTTTATTAAAGAAATATTACACAGGGATAAGGTAGCTTCCTATTAGAGGACGAATTTCTTAAATCAGTTAACCTATTGCAAAGTTTATTATAAACCCAGTTCGTCATATTATTTTATCAACTTTAAGGTTATGTAGGATAGTGATTTATACCTTAAAACCCTTGCTAAGATATGAAACTAACTAAATTGGAATAGGTAGGAATGGCAGTTACTTACTTACTTTACTTTAGGTGGCGCTACAGTCCGGGGTGGACCTGGGCCTCAACCAATACGCCTCTCCAGTTAGCGCGATCTTTGGCTAACTGCCTCCAGTTGCGCACTCCAAGTTGGTTGAGGTCCCCTTCCACTTGCGCGCGCCACCTAAGGCGAGGTCTTCCTCTACTGCGTTGTCCCTCCGGGTTAGAATCGAAGACTCTTCGGGCCGGAGCGTTGGTGTCCATCCGCTCTACATGTCCCAGCCATCTTAGACGACTGATGGGTACTTTTCTGACTAGGTCGATGTCGCTGTACAGCTCGTAGAGTTCGCTGTTAAATCTTCTCCTCCAAAGCCCATCAACGCAAACGGGACCAAAAATCACTCGAAGAATTTTGCGTTCGAAACGACCAAGGAGATCTTCATCCGCCTTTGATAGTGCCCATGCTTCTGCACCATAAAGCAGGACTGGGATGATGAGGGTCTTATATAGAATCTCCTTAGTATTTCTCGACAAGGCCTTACTTATCAGTTGCCGATAGGCACCTACCTATCCTTTTCAAAAAACAAAAAGAATGAGGTATGTCTCATAATGAGAAGTTCCTTTTTTTATTTAACCGTAAATATCTACACACATTTTGCACAACAAATTAAGCAGCTTCGTTTATTTATTTAATTCGCATAGCTAAACTTAACCCCTACCATTCAAATTCATGTCCTTTTGCTTCGCCACCACAAACGACAAGGAAAGTTAAAAGTTAAACGGATTTCTATCACCATCGACTTTATGTTGGTTGGCGAACGTTTAATTAAATTCATCCAACCCATATGTAACTTTGGCGTGAGTTAGTTCTATAGAACAAACTTTAGCCTCATTCCGGATGTGGAAATACACACAATTACAAAACCAACACCGGACCATACGAAAACGAACGGACACACATAATTAATCACATTTGCCAGAGAAATTATATTTCAAAGTTGGTACAATTTCTACGAAGGAAGGGGAATATGGAATACCATCCATAGTCCATAGATCCAATGTGCCAAGGCAGAGAGAGAGAGAGAGAGAGAGAGAAGGAAAGCAACAGAGTTACTTCAACCTTCAACATTCGGCACAACGAACTCGAATAATGAAATTTGGATTATTCTGTTCAAAATTAGACTCTCACTGTGGCTTGGGACTTGGTACCTCTGATTAGTCATTTAGAATGTGCTTGTGCTTGTAGTGTCAGACATAAATATAAAGAAAACCTCTTCGTATGATGACCATTGATTATGGCTAGCAGAGGGATGAGCCACAGAAGTGATTTTGTTGCGGATCTCTAAGTTGCGGGGGTGGTCAGCAGGAAAGTTATTTATCGTATACAGAGGTGTGGTCCTGTGGTGTGATGTTCATCCAATGCTGTATAGTGGGAATCAGTGTTGCAGCTGGAAAATTTCTAAAGGGGGGCTTAAAAGGGGCTCCTCATAAAATACAAATATAGACATTTATTTTTAACAAAAAACGTTTTTATTTTTCATTCCGAAACACTTCTTCTCATTTGCAGTCTTTTAAGTTCAATAAAGAATAAAATCCTCCTTAAACTGAAAAAGGGTCGATTTTAATCATTTGTCAGAAAGCGGGGGCCAAGTGTCCTGAGGCTTAAAAAGGGGCCATTTGACCAATAAAGGAAGGAGCAACGCTGGTGGGAATGTTCGAATATTCTTCTTTTTTTTTAATTGGGGATGGATGTTTTTTGAGAAAGTTAAAGTAAAATGAAGAAGTTCGGTAAGTCGTGGTGGTAAGCAACAGAGAAGCGAGGAATCGGGTGCCCCTTATAGCAAGACGTTTACTTTCTGACAGCAGATAAGAACTGCATCGTAACGAGAAACGAAGGTCACGAGTGCGTTTGGTGCAACACCCCTTTAAAAGATTGTAGTAGAGACGAGGAGAACTGATTTTGAATCGTACATAAAATTAGCAATCGCTTTTCTTAGGAAATTCCATAATGAGCCAAACGTTGGTGTCCCTTAGGGTTGATGTTTATATGCGTATGGGTGCCAACGTGTACAAGGTAAGACTTGTAAACTGAAATTGATATCAGGACATATTTCTTAATTCGACTTCAAAGATTCTTCCCGGCAATTGGCCTTTCTATCCCGTTTCAACATATGAAGTTCTATAGACCAACCAAACGGATTACACTCATAAACTCAGCAACCACGCTTTTCGCAGACGTAGACTCATACGGTCTTACCGAACCACGGTTACCGTAGAACCTAATTCGCCACGACCCGCACGCTTTTTCATAGGGTCTACCGGACCTTTCGTGGGCCCCTTTCTGATCTTTTCATACCCTCGTCGCACAACTTCAAGTTCTGTGTCTTTTATCTTTTTTAGTACAGAAAAGCAACCACGTTTGTCTAAAAGCTCGAATGGAAAGGTAGTACCTATACAAAATGCCTTTAGGTGTAATTTGGAATTTTTTTTGAAATTAATTTCATTGGTCGAACATATTCCAATGAACCAATGCACCCGCAACACATTAATGAATAAATCAAATGACAAACAAAATGGTTAAACACATAAATAAAAATGGAAAGAGCAACAAACTCCAACAGATGAATGAGAAAATACCCACCTGCGGGTGAATAAACATAATCAATAATGGCGGCAAGTGAATATTGCCAGAGGAGGCAATTTAAGGAGAATTTCGAAATAGATCGTGGGCTCTACGTAGTTAGGCGCCATCTCACCCAAAATTCATATAGGCGTAGGTATATTTTTTAACCTTAATATGCCAATAAATCTACATTTCATTTTGCGGGAAAAATCAAACACACAAACACAGAGTGTTGTAATAGAAGTGCACCTCATAAAAGCAATAAAATAAGGAAATTCCACGCAAATTCGAAATTCCCATTCATTTCGAATTCCTGTTGACTGGCAAATTTAAATGTACGGGCGAGTCCACGAACTGACTTTTATTGACTTAAGAATTTATTTTTTTCCGAAGTACAACAGTGACAGCCAAAGCAGATAGCTGTCTTCGTTTTTAACCTCAAACGGTCATAAATATGCATAAAACGGCAATAAAATTGAAATTCATTTATTCATTTCGAGTTCGTTATAAGTTCAGTATCAGTTCACCTGGGCCGGGCTGCGCTGTCGAAGAACGTTTAAAATAAATTCACTTCTAACTCGACGAGTCTCGAACAGATTCGCACTGCATGTTGCACATGTTGTCCCTAAATGAAACTTTTTTTTTAATCAAAAATGAAAAAAAGATTATCTTCACACATCGTTAGTTTCCACCGGTCACCGCCTCACCGGCAAGAAGTTCCGTTTTTTATTTATTTACGAGGCTTCTTAGGTATATTTATATCAAACGGAAACGGAACCACTTTTGGCTGAGACGGCAAGAAACCTCAGAAACATACAATTGGGGATGAAAAGAAACGATAACAGCTATTTGTAAAGAAGTGCACGTTGCGGAATGGACTAATTTTCAATTAGGAACGAAAAGTGGTCAACCAAGGGCAACAGAATTGCCTACGTATGTTCATTATTCTACAGACGTGATATGTTTTAAGAACTATCAGACAGAGAAAGAAAATTGATAGTTCTTGCCTCTGCGTGTGAATATACCTCATTTTATGTCAGGAAAATGGACAGAATATTTAACCTGAGAGAAGGTTGTTGGGAAGGAAGTCCGCAGCGTATCTAGGTACTTGGCGATTAGTTGCGAAATGGTCACCTGTAAAAAATACCATTATAACAGATAAAAAAATAGCTCTCAAGTTTTGGTAACAGTAACGATTGTTGATCGAAAGAAAAGTTACTTGAAAGATGTTGATGAACTTACTGACTCGAGAGTTCAATGGATCAATTCTCGTTCTGTGAAAGAGTGAATCGAATAAATCGGTTTCACATTCGCTTTCACGCATTGCTTTCATTTTTTCGATTCACTTTGTACTAAAATGCGATTCTCGTTCAATAAGTGAAAATATCGTGGTGAATTCAAAATACACTACGTTGTATGAAAGAGGGTTCTCAATTTTCAAACTCTCAATAAAAACATTCATTTGCAACTGGGACCTGAAAAGAAATTATTCATATGGAAAAATTTAACGTTTGGTTTCACCTTTTCATAGAACGAGAATCGAAATTGCGGTGAAAAGGTGAAAACATTTTCGTTTCACTTTTTCACAGAACCAGAACTGACCCCAATTAGTTGAGTGTTCGCACCACACATTGAGCTGTCAGTTATTATAAAATGACTTCTTGTGCAAAACCTATCTGTCACCACTAGGGGCACGATTTTTCGAACGACATTCGCGAGACTACTTGCATACGCTGGGGTCATTGACATCATAGCACCATCTCATAAGGATCTGTTGCTCCAACTATCAACCAACCTTGCCACCCCCTTCAAACCTGACACTGTCATTTCGTGTGCATGCAGAGGAGCCCGCACAATGTAAAAACCACCTACACATCACTGTAATTCAATTTACTGTGCACCGACAACTCCGTTGACAGGCATTTATTATGAACTTTCTTTACGCAAAATGGCAAACAAGGGACAAGTTAAATTGATTTAAGTAGAAAAGAAAGAGTTATCCTGTCTGGCGGCACACTGTTGCTGTTAACACAATATATATACCAAAGAACAAAGGTGTTGACTGGGCAAGGCGCTATTATATTGATAAAGAAATTCCCAACACAAACTCTCTGCCAATCTATGGAAATAGTTTCTGACAGGCCGCCCCTCGATAAAACTTGATCCTGCTCCGGGTTCGTAAGTTAAGTAATTTATCGATTAAAACTATTTCCTATCCCAATATTATATATAATCAACGCAGAAAAATAACTTTGAGTGAGAATAACATTTTTTTTTTGTGCTTAAGAGAATTCCCATCAAGTTAACAATAACGTTGGCTACCTAAATTGTTCACAGGATTATGTTTGAGAACTTTCTCAAAACATGGGAAAGCGATAACAGGCGCTCACAGCGCCAGCAGCATCCCAGCTTCACAGGGGGAAAAAAAAGTTTAATTGAGAAAGTTGAGGAATTTCAATTAATCCCGGACAATTTCAATTTTGTTTTTCAGTTATCTTCTTCCACTTTTTGCCCCTTTCATTCGTCGTCGCCTTTTGTGCTTGCAGTCGCGTCTTCTGTTTTCTAAAGAACTGTTTCTTTTTAGTAAGTATTGTGTTTGATAGGGGGTGGGCCTGGGCAGACTAGCTAGAGCTCTATCAGGAGCTCAAAACAAATTGCAACAGTATAGGTTAGGTAGGGAGGCGGCAAAGAGAATCAGTTTGCTTTAAGTTTCCTTTTTCTATTTGCAATGCGCCCGAGGGACGACTTTCTTGCAAAAATATCATATACCTACAACGGTTGGGAGGTGTTGCTCTTGCTTCCTGTTCCAAAGTTGAATTGGCTCTTTTGAGAAATATTGCGTAGAACATTGTTTTCGGGGGCGAATTTCAATCAGGAAGAACAATTTTCTTTTCTTTCATCATTAAACGATTTTGGTTTAGCTCAAAAATTGAAAAAGGACTGTTGGTAGGTACTACCTACTTTTTCGTTTGTTTTTGGTTACGTTGAGTGCGAAAATTGATTGGGGTTGCTGAAATGTTAACTACCTAGTAATTGAACGATTCTAAATTGCTAGCTGGATGCAGGTTCTTTTCTTTTGGAGTTGTCAATATTCCGACAGTGTCTACTATTTGGCTTTCCTGTCATCGTTTGATCGACTGAAAAACTACCTTTATCGATATTTGATCGTTGATTTTTTAATTTTTGCAAGTGCGAGACTCGAACTGGTCAGACTTTCTTTTTTTTTTGCTCGATTTACAATCGTTCGTCGTCGTTTGCATTTTTGTAATCGACTGATGATTGTTTGCAACATGTTTTTGATAAAAGTAAATGCGTGTAAAGGCCAAAGACGAGAATCAAGGACTATTCACATGAGAGAGAATTGCGAACAAATCAGTTTAACTGTATTTACGAATTTCCCGCGAATTGAAAATTCTTGCCGCGAACTGTCACACTTAATTCACAATCCACACGAAACGCAGTCGCGATCCACAAACTCACGAATGAAAAATTCGTTTTAACTTAACCTTTAAAAATGAAACTGGGTATCTGCGACCAATAAAAGTTTACATGTGAATGAAGTGTCAGAAACTACGAATATTCGCGTGTTCGCAGTTCGCAATTCGCTCTCATGTGAAAACTGCTGAAATTGGGTGTGGAATGTGGATGTGGGGACTGGGGAGGTGAACAAAAAAGTGCGTCCGCTTTAAATGACTTGTTTTGCTAGGTGCTAGGCAGGCGTCAAAGGCGTGCACAGAATATTTATACATATCAGATAGGGGACTGATAGACAGTAAAGTTAGCTGAAGATGTCTTTTTTCTGTGGTCCAGAAAAACTATGCAGCGAATCCCATTTTCTGTAAAGAAACAACCTACGAGCGACCGAGTCCTGCACACTTTAACTCTTAAACGGGAAAGCAAAACAACGAGAATTAATATGTCATTTTAAGAATCCTGTTTAATTATTTTAAACTTTATCACTGACTACTCAACTGCTAATTAATGAGCATAGTCAACAGTGGCTACAAGGACACTGCACATTTTCGTTTTCATTTTCCACTCTTGACCCGGTTCGTTTAAACATTTTTAAAGTCCTAATTAGATGAATGTTCTTGTACACAGTCCAAGGACCTCTGTAATCAGCGCTTGACTTATGGTCCTAACCGAGAAACTTGTATTTCTATTTTAAATACGAACTTACTATCCAATGCTAGACGCATTTCAAACTCGAGTAGGTTCGTATTTCATGCCAGAGTAGATCCTTAACTCTCAATTAAAATATTAAAAGCCAAACCAACCACTCTCATAAGAACAAAAATCCACAGTCAAGGTTGTCCAGAAAATACACTGACATCGTCCTCAGGATGGTAGTCCGTTTGCCATTTCGCCATTTACATGGGCTCTTGAATAAACAATTTAACCTGAAACCCATCATTATTATCATCATCATCTTGTGTCCCTCGACAAGGATGAAAGGCTCCTTCAAATATTTGCACGCAAAGATGTTCTCAATCTTATCCAACACAAAATCAATATTATTCTTCCTACTGCAGCCCGCGCCGAGCCCCAAAACAGACAGACATTCCATCGAAGGGTTTATCTTTCACCATTGTGCCGATTCACCAATCATCATTCTTCACTGCGCATCCTTTGTTGTGCACTTCAGTCTGATTGCACTTATCCACCTATTCACCAACTTATTACATTTCAAGTTGTTGTATTCATTGCAGATGCCAAAATGAATTCCAATTACACCCTCTAGACCAGAGACCCCATACCCCATTCCATGATAGTCTTCGACGTTCGACGTCGTCGTCGGTAGTTGTTGTCGTCCTCTTTGAATCCTTTCGGGCTTGTTGGGTGTGTTGGTGTCTACGCTTTGTCTATATTTATTTATTCATTCCAATCGTCATTTTCGATGCTATTTTGGTTTTCATCTCGATGGGTGATCCATCTGATGGCAGAGCATGCCCTTGACAGAGACGAACTATGCTTTACTAGTGGTATTGATGGTGAGCGAGAGGTTTGTTCTTTTCGAAGACGGCAATTGCATTCTGTCAATGTCTCGTTGCGGGACTATCTCGAGAAATCCAAGTCGTTTCATATACCTACACCGCACAGCCGTCTTAACAGACGATTTCCCAGACATATTCTGCGTAGATGTCGTCTGGGTCTGCGTCTCTATCGTCATCGTTGACGTTCAATCCAGTGAAGCAATCAAAAATTGCATAACGTGCTGTAAGGAATTTCAATGCACAGCCGATTGGATTTCTTTCATTCTACTTGTTATTTATGATGTCTAACCAGGTGTTGTTGATCTGTCTGTCGTTATTGGCGAGCGTCAAATTATGACTTCATGTGTGGCGTGTGGGTGACCGAAAGTTAAGGTTACGCTATTGATTTCATGTTCATCGTAAAAATGTGGATGTTGACCACAATCGCGGTGTTCATGTCGTAGAGGGTGTTGTCGAATCTCGGCGAAGAGGAAATAAATAAAACTCTGAATATCCCTTTTCAGTATTGTTTTATTTCCTATGGAAACGTATAGAATAGTTATTTAACAATTAATATAGTTAATATGACAATTTAAAACTTACGCTTTTGTGCGTCCTCTCGCCTCGTGTGGTTTCGACAAAGTAAAATAATTTAATTATAAGAAGAAAAAGTTGAAGGAATGACAGATAAAACACAAATCTACTTCTCACTAGAGGACTCTGAAGTCGGCAAGAGGACGCACTTACAATAAGGCTGGTAACATAATTTTCGTGTTCGATACACTGCAACATCCCCACCTCCGTGAATCTACAACCTGTCAGATTCACCAACGTCGAGCTTGGCTAGCATACATACTGGTCGTTTGATCATTCCGGAACTCGTTCTTACTTCGGCCGTTCTCACTTGCGTATCCCTGCCCGGGAAAACCTTTGATACTCTTCCCATGGGCCACTTGGAGCGATGAATGGAGCTGTCACACACGAGCACCAGGTCGCCAACTTGGAGCGGCGTCACTGGTTGGTACCACTTCGTGCGCCGGCATAGATCAGGTAGATATTCCGCTAGCCATTTTTTCCAGAATCTGTATTGTATGTGCTGCACCTTTCGCCATTGCTTCCTGGTAACTAACAGGTCTTCTTCTTGCGGGTGCGGGGTCTGATCCGAGTTACTTGTACCTATAAGAAAGTGATTAGGGGTTAAGGGTTCATCAGTGGGCGTATCTAGAGGAATATGGGTTAGTGGTCTCGAGTTAACGAGGTTTTCGGCTTCACACATGAGGCTGTAGAGACTATGCTCTTGAAGGCGCTCGTTATAGAGCGCATATCCCATTGCCCTTTTAACACTCCGTACCAGGCGCTCCCAGCATCCTCCAGCATGGGGGTTAAGCGGGCAGTTGAAAACCCATTCGACCTTCCGATTAGCTAAGGCGTCCGCGATCTTCTTCTGGTCGAAATCTTTAAGCTGCCTCTTCAGTTCTCTATCAGCTCCGATGAAATTTGAGCCGTTGTCGGAGCGTATGCGTATAGGAGTTCCTCGGCGGCTCATGAAGTTCCTTATGCATAACAGGCAGGTGTCGGTGGAAAGGTCTCTTGCGATTTCCAGGTGTACCGCCCGCGTAGTCAAGCAGGTAAAAAGAGCAATCCATCGTTTTTCACTACTGCGGCCGTTGACAATAGAGAAAGGGCCCATGTAGTCCAGCCCTGTGTATGTGAACGGTCTGACAAATGGTGTTAGTCTGTCTTCAGGTAATTGGCCCATCATCGGGATACATGGTTCAGCTCTTCTTAATTTACATATTTGGCAATTCTTCGCATTTTTTCGTACCACGGATCTTATATGCGTTATCCAGTATCGACGGCGTATCTCGGCTATTATGGTGTCTTCGTTCTGATGATTTCCAAGACTATGAAAATGACTAACGATAAGGTTGGTCACGTGATGGTCCTTTGGTAGGACTATCGGTCTTCGTGTGTGAGGAGGAGCAACTATAGCTTGGTCTATGCGACCATTAACACAAATCAGTCGAGATTCGTTAAGGCCGGGGCTTAGTTTGTACAATTTACTATTCCTTCCTACTCGTCCCCCCGAGCATAAAGTTTCGTACTCCTCGGCAAACTCCGCCATTTGAAGGCTGCGGCATACTGCCAGTTCCGCGTTCTCAAGTTCAGATGCCTTCAACCAGTCGTGCTCTCTGTCGTAGGGTGCTTTGAAACAATTGGTTCGAAAACGCAATACCCATCCTACTACTCTGATCAACTTATTAAAAGAGGAGAACCTTTTGAATTCGTCGCTAGTTGAACTTATTAGAAGAATCGTGAACCCTGCCCGCAGCTCTTCATCAGTCGTTGTACTAGGGAGACTGGAAGGCCACTTTGACTCTTCATCTTCCAAAAACCTTGGCCCGCTTACCCAGGTCGACTCGCGTTTTCCGTCCATTAACCGAGTACCAAAATCTGCTGGGTTCTTTGCACTTGGAACCCACCTCCATTCGCTGGCGTCGCTGCTTTCCAGGATTTCATTTATTCGGTGTGCCACATAGGGCTTGTAACGTCGATGATCCGAGTTTATCCACGAAAGTACAGTGCGAGAATCAGTCCACATAACTACCCTCGTTGGTTTGACATTATGCTTTTGCAGAATAAGCTGTCGAAGACGTATAGCAAGCACTGCTGACTGCAACTCCAAACGCGGGATGGATGTCAGTTTGAGAGGAGCGCATTTTGTCTTTCCCATTGCAAATGCCAATTTTATCCTGGACTTCTTTTCGGAGATTCTCCAATATCCTACGCCAGCATATGCCTTTTCACTAGCATCGGCGAATACGTGTAGCTCCAGCGGACTGGAGAAGAGGAAGGCACTGTAGCACCGTGGTATACATATTCTCTCAAGATCCTTCAGTTTCGTCAACCATTTTATCCACAGCTCGTGGGCATCATCCGATATTGTGTCATCCCATCCAGTTCCATTACTCCAAATTATTTGTAGCATCACCTTTGCAATCAGAGAATACTCGGCGGCTAAGCCAAACGGGTCAAAGACCGACATGGTAATGCTCAGCGACTCTCGCTTCGTTGGTCTCCTACCTCCCTTAAGGAGCCTAGGGTCTACCTTGCCAAACGCCATCAGAAACTGTAAGATGTCTCTATTGGTGTCCCAGTGCATGCCTAAGACCTTTTGATACGTCCCGGTGTCACCACGTTCGAGATTTATCATCGATCCGGTTTGTTTTCCATTGAACCTTTCATTCACCAACTTCGAGTTGGAGATAAACCGCTTTAGCTCGAAGCCTCCTTGTTTATGAATCCAGGCCACCTCCTCGGAGACTTTTACGGCTTCGTGCGCGTCCGCAAAACAATGAACGAAGTCGTCCACGTAGTGGTTGTTCAGTATCGCATCCACTGCTGCCGGGAGTTTGCGCTGAAACTGCATTGCATTACAGTCCTTCACGTATTGAGCTGAACAGGGTGAGCACGTAGAACCAAAGGTCATGACGTTCATGACGTATTCGTCCATAGGCTTGCTCCGGTCTGCTCTCCACAAGAATCGCTGCGAATCTTGATCTTCGCGTAAAATTCTGATTTGGTGGAACATTTCCACTATATCTGCGCACACTCCCACTGGTTTCTGCCTAAATTTCATCAGGACTGTGACCAAGTCCGTATTCTGATCAGGACCACTGAGGAGAGCTGAGTTTAAGGAAACATTGTTCGACTCCGCCGCTGCATCGAAGACTAGCCTCAGTTTCCCCGGTTTGTTTGGGTTGCATGTGCCGAAATGAGGTAGATACCATGTACGTGGACCCTTTGTTGAAGCTTCGGCTGCACTCAACTTCCTTGAGTACCCTTTCCTTTCGTATTCCGACATAATACTGCAATATTCCTTGTGGTAGTCGTCATCGCGTCGAAACTTATTTTCGAGAGCTAAAAATCTCTTTTCTGCTAGCGCTCGACTTGGTGGTAGAACCGTATTATCCTCCCTCCATAGTAGACCGGTCTCGAAACGTTCGCCTTTCCGTGAGGTGGTGCGCTCCAGCATCATCCTTGCACGAGTATCCATCGACGACTCGACATGGTTGACATCTCGAACTCCGAGATTTTCGTTAGTGACGTAGTCGTTGACAATCTTTTCTAAGTTATCCATCGATGTTTTGTTCGCCTGTGTAAAGAATGCATGCTGGTTTTGTATATATCCATGATTTTTATCGGCGCCGTAGACCACCCAGCCCAGCTTGGTTAAGACGACCGCTGGCCCTTTCCAACCGTCGGCCACGACCCTTCGAGCTACCCCAAGGTGAGCATTGTCCAGACCGATCAGTAGTCCTGGAGTCGCTTGATTATAGTTGTGGATAGGGAGATGCTTTCTGTGACGATGCTTCAGATGTAGCTCCTCTATGTTGAGTGTTTGAGAAGGTAGCCTGAGATCTTTTACAGTTCTAACATTTTTAAGGGAAAATTTCCTACTACGTGAGCCTACCCCAGAAATCTGCATGTTAACACGACTCGATGGCTCTGTCGTGCTCGTGTTCCCGAACCATTGTAAAGTTAAATTTTCTTTATTACCTTTCAGCCCTAGCTGTTCTACTAAACTGTCGTTTATCATGTAACTGACGAACCCTCGTCAAAAAATGCAAAACACCTAACCTCCTTTTCTGTTGCATACAGCTTCACAGGCAAAATCTTAAATAAAAGTTTTCTAGAGGAAGGCTCCTCCACGGTACTCGTAAACACTTGCTGTGAAGTCCCGTATAAATCTTCCCGGTCTACGTAGCTGTCATCGGAAGTTAAGTTTGATTCGTGTAAGAGATTATGTATCTTCTTCGCACAATCCCTCTCATGACACTGATGTTGTTGCCTACACATTGTACTCCTGTGACCAAATAACAAACAGTTAAAACACAACCGATGCTGACGAACAATTCGCCATCGTTGACGGGTACCCATATTCAAAAATCTTCTGCACGTAGATATTTTATGCGCCCCTTGGCAGATTTTACACCCATCCTCTTGCTGCTCGCTACCCGTAGTTGTAGTATCAGGTTCATTTACGTGAAAAAATCTTCCCCGGTTACCAGCCCTGGCGTTCACCTGGCGAGTCTCTTCACTTGGAATTACGCATGCTACATTAGCCATTTTCGCTAGGTTTTGTAACCAGTCACTGAAGTGTCGCACGTTTGGTCGAGGTTTGATAGTCACGGCGTGACGACCCCAATCCATCCTTCTCTCCATTGGCAGCTTAAGAAGTAACTCATCCATCAACGTTGGGTTACATAAATAGTGATCACACTGTGCCGCCTCCAAGAAGGAGGATAAATTTTGAACCTTGGTTGCGAATGGCAGTAGCAAATCGATTCGTTGTTCTGGAATAGGTGGCAATTGGCGTACTCGATGAATCTGACTTTTTACAAGCTGCTCTGGCTGGCCGAAGCGTTCCTCCAATGTATCGATAGTGCGCTGTACGTTGCTGCTGTGGATGAGTAGACACTCAACAGCCTCCCTCGCCTGTCCTTTGATGGCTTTCTGTAGTCGCATCATGTTCTGTCGATCGTTGTAAAAATATTCTTCCGTCGTCATCGTAAATGCTTCTTTAAACATTGGCCATTGTTCCGGGCTTCCGTCAAATTCCGGCAAGTCGTACAGTTTTCTCTGTGTAGGGTGGTCCGCTCTTGACGTTGAGAGTGTTTGACTCAGTTGTCCCAATACGGCAGCAAGTGAAATGGGTTCCTCGTCCAGCCCACTGAGAGCGCGTGGCCTGCTTGGAGGGGGAATCTCTTCTTGGTTTCGTTCGTGTTCGATAACGGGCCGATTGCTTCTTGATATTTCTTCTCGTAAGTCGTGAATCTGAGTCATCATCTCCATTAACCGTGCTTCCATTGAAGTTGTCGGTACAGCAAGTAACGGTGCTGATATAGATGGTGGTACGATCACTGGTAACGGTCCTTGAATCGATGCTGTAACGGCTTCGTGTTCGCGCATAGTGGTATTTAACTCTTCTGCGCTGTCGCTACCGCTCTCTACCTCATTTAAACCTCTGCGTCGCGTGTTAACCGGCATATTTAATAGCGCTCAACCAAATATGACCTAACCAAACAAATTTCCAATTTCCCTATCCACGCCACACTTTAGCCCCCAACCACAAAATCAAATCTTATAAGAAAGTACTCACCGCTTCTTTACTTCTTGTTGGATTAGCCTCTCGTCTTGGCTGTTGAGGTATCTTGTTGGCGTGTATTCCCGCAGTGAGGTCCTCAGGATTGCTCCAAGATGTGCTCAGCTGCTCGTCCGGGTGAATATGAAAGGTGTGCTCCGCTGGTCGACTTCTTGGACCGATTGCGCTTGTGCTGATGAACTTCGGATTCGTGTCGTAGATAGCGGTATGGTAAATGCGCCGCTAGAGATGATTCCAGAATGTTCCACTACCGGCGAGGTCCTCAGGAACGCTCCAAGATATGCTCAACTGGTAGCAGTATCGTTCGGGCATGTGCTTTTCACTTTGCAGCAATGGCGGATGAATTTATCGCGGCAGAAAAAAGCGAAATAAAAGGTGTTGTCGAATCTCGGCGAAGAGGAAATAAATAAAACTCTGAATATCCCTTTTCAGTATTGTTTTATTTCCTATGGAAACGTATAGAATAGTTATTTAACAATTAATATAGTTAATATGACAATTTAAAACTTACGCTTTTGTGCGTCCTCTCGCCTCGTGTGGTTTCGACAAAGTAAAATAATTTAATTATAAGAAGAAAAAGTTGAAGGAATGACAGATAAAACACAAATCTACTTCTCACTAGAGGACTCTGAAGTCGGCAAGAGGACGCACTTACAATAAGGCTGGTAACATAATTTTCGTGTTCGATACACTGCAACAGAGGGTTCATCGAACACACCCAGACTTCTAGCAATTTGGTTCTTGTGAAATGGTTGACTCGATTCGGATTCGAGTGTCGCAAAAAAAACCGTTATGCAGTTTTAATGTCAAAAATGCATAATTATGCATTTGAAGAGGTTTGAGAGCTCATCTGAAAAGTCAGTCGCGAATCGTATTAAAACACCACAAAAAACATGTAAGAAGTTGCCTAAAATGCCACGTTACGGAATTTTATATAAAAGTCAGAAAGAAAAAACGTCAAAAATTGGCACTTAAGTCTCCTTAATCATCGTTTGAAGAATTGCATCAAGAAACACGTAAGAATTTTTTTATTCATTAATTCCTGTCTTCATTGGACATACTAATTGTAATAATCGTCTGTAAATGTTAAGTTTTCTTCAGTGCTGCCAACTCATTTAGTAGCCTATGACAGGCGTATGTAAACGCACATAAAAATTTTGTTTTAGAACACACCCAGACAGTTCAGCCGAATATTTTTCAAAAGTTTGCAAATGAGTTTGCTCTGGTGCAATTATTGACGGAAAACTTAACGAAACTCATATTTCTAATGCTACGTTTCCACCGGAGATTAACTGCGAGATTTAGAAAAGTGTCCGTAAATCCCGCATAAATCCCATGATTTATCATATAAAAGTTAATCTCATAAAAGGGAGATTATAGATGAATCGTGTAACGATGCATTCAATGCTATCGTTACATAATCTCGTTTGCTTAGCCAAAACCAATCACGGCTTACACGGAATATCGAAAGCACATCAATAACAAAATTGGAAATGTAAACAAACCCATGCTCTAATATTTCCGCCCGCACCGATACACACGAGACCCCCCCCGCAGCTCCATCTTGTCTATACTCATACAGAACCTGAAGAACACAGCGAAAACCAATAACATAATCTAAAAACGTAAACAAACCAATGATCTATTATTCCACCCGCACCGATACACACGAGACCCCTCCCGCAGCTCCATCTTGTCTGTACTTATACAGAACATGAAGAGCACAAGCGAAAAACCAGTAACCAAATCTAAAACGTAAACAAACCAATGATCTATTGTTCCGACCGCACCGACACACACGAGACCCCCCCGCGCTACCCAGTGGGGGGCGAGCTGTTGTCACTGGCATATGATAGCTGCACTCAGCAACAACATTCTACGCCTAACAACAATTCCTAAGACAACGCTTAGCTGGGGCATTAGAATTCACACCAGCTCGTTGGCATGAATTGTATTAGACCCCCAGCCATGGCCCCAGAAAATCGAGCAAATTCAGAGTGCAAATAGTACCAATCTCGTGTACTACTGATATTGTTCCTCAAGGGGTCTGCAGACACTTGATAAAAGTTTTGTTGCTAATTGCCTGCTGGGCATTAGCAAGTGCCAAGTCAATCGTAAGATAGACTTGTGGAACGCCGAGCTAGTCGCAAGATAGGCTCGTGGAACGCCGAGCTAGTCGCAAGATAGGCTCGTGGAACGCCAAGCTAGTCGCAAGATAGGCTTGTGGAACGCCAAGCTAGTCGCAAGATAGGCTTGTGGAACGCCGAGCTAGTCGCAAGATAGGCTCGTGGAACGCCGAGCTAGTCGCAAGATAGGCTCGTGGAACGCCAAGCTAGTCGCAAGACAGGCTTGTGGAACGCCAAGCTAGTCGCAAGATAGGCTTGTGGAACGCCGAGCTAGTCGCAAGATAGGCTCGTGGAACGCCAAGCTAGTCGCAAGATAGGCTTGTGGAACGCCGAGCTAGTCGCAAGATAGGCTCGTGGAACGCCGAGCTAGTCGCAAGATAGGCTCGTGGAACGCCAAGCTAGTCGCAAGATAGGCTTGTGGAACGCCAAGCTAGTCGCAAGATAGGCTTGTGGAACGCCGAGCTAGTCGCAAGATAGGCTCGTGGAACGCCAAGCTAGTCGCAAGATAGGCTTGTGGAACGCCAAGCTAGTCGCAAGATAGGCTTGTGGAACGCCGAGCTAGTCGCAAGATAGGCTCGTGGAACGCCGAGCTAGTCGCAAGATAGGCTCGTGGAACGCCAAGCTAGTCGCAAGATAGGCTTGTGGAACGCCAAGCTAGTCGCAAGATAGGCTTGTGGAACGCCGAGCTAGTCGCAAGATAGGCTCGTGGAACGCCGAGCTAGTCGCAAGATAGGCTTAGAGCTAACGTGGTCATTAGACCGCAAAAACCCAAACTTGAAGCAGAACAACCGCCGTAACCCCGATCTTCCTGCCAACCGAGGACCGAACCACCGCCGTGGAAGTGTAGGTGTAAATGGTAGAAAACCGTAGAATTGTGTTGAGACAGTACATAAAATTATATCGTAGAATTGTTCTGAAATTATATAAGTCGTAGAATTGTTTTGAATTATATAATTATATGAAATTATACCGATTATTTGTAGAATACCTTGATTTATCGAATCATTAAAAGTTGAGAGCCTTAGAACTACTTTGAATTATATAAAGTTATATAAATTTGAACCATTGAATTTGTACACTTGAATCTGTAACGTAGTAATTTAGAAAGGCATAATAAAGGACTTTGTTTTGTTACCTAGAGTTTTGTGTTTCTCTAGGAAGGACCTTGGCAAGCCGGCGAGCTTACCTCAGCCCAGACAAAAGACACATTACAATCGCTATTATCAACCAAGTTTTCATGTATACAGTCCGGCTAGTGAACACACTCTCCACAGCTCGAGATGACAAAAATACAAAGCAAACAGAGCTGCATTTGACAGAATTGAGAAATAATACGTCAAAAATTGAAAAATGTCTTTCTCTATCTCTCGTGAAACTTCATCCTCTCTCGAACGAACAGAGCCAGAGAGAATACGTCAAGTTAATCTTCTTTTATTTGGTGGAAACACTTCAGGATTAATTTTAAACCCCATGTACTTAATCTCGGAATTTATGTCCGGTGGAAACGTAGCATAACAATACACGTCCTATGTTATCGCTCTATTACATAGACTTGGTTATTAGGTAAGTACCGACATCAATAAATTCTTAAACTATTTTTCATTCTACACATATCAACGAAATTGTAAATCAAGAGCTTTGGTTAATTCTAATGTCAAACAGGTACAATGCAGCACACGTCAAACACGTCAGATGGAACGTAGTAAAAAAAAGGTTCGTTTACAATGCAGATATGAGGATATGATACCTATCGTAGTTGCAGTAAAATGCATCCGCAACCTATAAAGTTTTTTAATCCGATTGTGGCAGGTTCATTCCCCAGCCGAGAACGGCAGTAAACAATAGGTACCTAAACACCTACCCGACCATAAATTTGTTTATTTCTCAATATCGAGTGCTTTAACTCTTAAATGCGTCCACATTGGACCCTTGTGGCAATCCATACTGTGTGTAACAACTCTCCAAGGACGCAAAAAGAAAAACCGAAGAAATCAATTGTTAAGGATCCCCGCAACAAAAAAAAAAAACTAACAAAACCATAGCCGCACACTTGACCTACCACCTTGAATTGCATTTGAAACATGGTACACCAACTCTGTGCAACGGTCATAGTCCTTCCGAATCGAAGAAATCAAATTACTTTGAAAATTGAGAATATCCTTCGCTTGATATGTCCCATTCAATTGTGTTGCTATACATGTATGTGCCGTGGTAAACTCTCTTGCACGTCGTATCCATAAAAGGACCCTCCAGGAATTTCAATTGCATTATGGCCTGGGAGGTATAGAATATGTGCATCCCTTCGTATAGCTGAAAGGTTTTTCACGCTCGCTGGGACCAGAGAGCCTTATGGCAGACGACCGAACAAACCGATATGGATGGACCGGGAATCGATGAACTCGATATGTGACTGGAATCATTGGTTAAATTCTTTTGTTCACTATCGTTCAACAAAAGGTCCATAAAGTGGTGAGGCAAAAAAAAAAAATAGGAACACCGCCGCCAGACAAGCACCATGTTACAAAAAGCTAAAAGACAAAGTGGACATATGGAATCATCATGTGGGGCAAGATCCCGGATCCAGGTTCTAAACCAGCGACAAATCGCTTGGGAATAGAATGGGAATAACAGTTGGCTGGCGGTTAAAGTGGCGCAGTGTGAAAAATGCTTTTCCATTCATTTGGGTTTAACGAATGGACGAAGGCGGTGGCATTTCCTCGCATAAAGGGCAAATAGCGCTGTGAAACGAGTTTGGAATGGACCTTAGTTTTTGTTTCATATTTTCATCTGACTTGTAAACTAACTTATATGGGGTATCATGACTCTTTTGTTAAACAGCGGGAGATGTAGGTATCCCACCCTTCTTATATTCTACAAATTTTGAATTTCTCCCCCTCACATTTCAAATTCCCAAATACCTATGTATTTTGCGTAACTTTAACCAAACAAATTGACAAAAACAAAGCTCACGAAAACTTAAAATCCACAAAACTCTCCAAACTCACGGAGAAAAGAAGAATGTTTTACCGTGGTGCTATTAGGTCAGAATCATCCAAAGCTCTTTAATCCGCAAACAACAAAATCTTAGATTCACCTCTAAAGGGGAGCGATGGGAATATCGGCTGTCAATTGCGACACTGAGATGCAGATGTAGTGGAGCTGACCCTTGTGCGCTACCTCAAAACACAGATAGATGGCTGCATGGTTTAGTCAATAAAAGAACCAAATAATATAAAAGCTATTATACCAAACTGTCAATAAGACTTTGACAAAGAAATTCATCTAAAAGATGCTTTCAAAAGACAGCAGTATAGTTATCAAACGTACCTAGTTAGCTTTCATTTAAGGAAGCTTTAGAACCCATCAACCGTGTTTCCTTCCATTAAGGATATTCATGTCGTTTTCCATTGGGACAGAAATCAGCTGGCTGCCAGATTTCATGTTCCATTGGCCGCAAAAAAAAACACTTTTTTGAGAGTCAGAGCAATTTTGCGAATCTCGATATCCGAGCGAGATTTACACCTATTTGCACTAACACCAAAACATTTGAAATTTGTCAAACTTTAAAGTTTCCTTACTTATGTGGTTTTCGATTGGGCGCTCTCAGAGCACTTTTTAGCTCTCAGAGCAGTTTTTATGTTCGTTTGGTACAAAAAAAAAGCAATCTTTTTCAGATTTCAGAGCACTTTTGGGAATCTAGATATTTTCTTAGATTTACCAACACAAGTGCGTTTGAGTTTGACAACTGGTGGAGGGCGTTTAGGTTTTCGTGAATTTGTTCTACAGTAAAGAAAGGCATTGCATCGGGTGAATTTATTTTAGTAAATTGTTTCTGTATAAATATTTAAAAATCAATCGAGACGCAAATTTCGAATGTTTTAATATAAAATTTATCCAGTGAATGGAAAACGTTATGAAAAGTATTGAAGGCTACACATATTCGAATCGCACGAATATTATCACAAAAAAGAGCAAGTGACGTTTTTATCTTCGATTAGCCACACGAAATCTGAGAGCGAATCTGAAGAAGCCCAAACGAATACCACATTAATGCCCAAAACACATGTGCAGAATTTTGCATGCAGTGGAAATAGAACCCACACGTTTAAATGGGAGTGAACACATGTAAATTCAGCATGCGTTGCAGAACTGCAAGTTGTCGCTATTTCTAAAATCCACTGCAAACGACAATGCCACCAAAACACAGAAAAATTAAAAACTAAATTTGAACGGATTTGGCATCATTGCGTTTGCCGTTTATTCAAATATTTTGCGGCTCACACAAAAATGGAAAATAGAATTTTCAACGAAAACATTATTTCAGCTAATCGGCTAAGGTATAACAACTTTTTGTACGACTGGTAAGCCGATAAAAGCAATACAATTAAGCGAATTTTATTGAATTTCTCAATTTTCATTTTCAACGAATTTAATTACAAACAAAAACAAATCAGCTGCTTAGTCGGCGAATGACAGTAGCTGATGCAAGCATGTCAAACAATTTTCTGCACATGTGTTTTGCTTGCAGTACTGCATGCTTCACTGCGTCCAGAAATTCTGCACATGTGTTTTGGGCATAAGTACGTTTTCAGACGAGAAGTCTGTGAAAAATAAAGAAAAATTTACATTTGGCCGTTGCAATAGATAGGAAGTTATCAAAATAATGGATTTTTGTAAACACAAATAACAATTTGAGAACAGCTGACTTTTAAAACACGCACCACCACAAATGCAAAGGAAGAAAAATCTCGTTCTATGTTCCAAGAAAAATCTAAAATCTGAGAACAAAATCTAAAAATCCCAATGGAAAACGGCATTAATTTTCAAAACACTTGCAAGATGCAACCAATACGAAACCCATTCATTTTCCAAGCGCGCCCTAAAATATTCTTTCGACTCTCGAAACTCTTCAAGTGTCATCTCCCTCGCACTCACACATTGCGTAACCACTGCTGCTACTTTCTCCCATTCACCGCCACCTTTCTCGCTTTGCTCTGTTTTCACTTGTCTGTTCTGTTCTATATTCTATTGGGAAAAAATTAACGAAGCCGGCGGTTCACCATATTCGCCATTCTCCGCGAAGTTATTTTCTTTCAATTTGTTGAAAATCTGTGTTTATTTAAATTCTGTGAAAAATCTACATTCAATAATACTCTTGGATAAATCGCAAGCAAGGTAATTCTAATGAAATTCTCTACAATTTGTCTGTTCGCAAATTCTGTTCATTTTTTCCGGCCGCAACGACCGCCATCTTTTTTTTCTCGTACTGCGTGGTAAAATGGATTCTCTTCTAAAATGAAAAATTCGCGTGAATTAAAAAAAAATAATTAAATACGCTTTCTCACGTTAAACAATTTTTCACGTTCGAATTTTCACTGTCAAAACGAAAAAAAAAAAAAAATAATAATAATAATAATAATTTGCTAACATCCTCCACACAATGAAAGTTCGAATTCAATAAAAAAAAAAAAAAATTAACTATTCTTTGTCGCTTACACGAACCACTCTTTTATTGATTTTATTTAATTTACTAGAACGCTACGATTTTTCAAAACGGAACACGTAACGTCGTCCTCTCGTCGTATCGGCTAGCTAGAACCGGCGGCTCTACTCAGTGTTTGTGTCTCTGTGTCCGTTAAGTTCTCCTTCGGGCTATTATTATAACCGCGCGGCGTTCGTGCGTTTCTTCATTGCGACACCTGTTTAATAAAAAAATATCAAAATTGCGCCTGTCAGCCATCCGCCCGAGTCTGATTCAGACGAAAAACCGGGTGCGGGCACATTTAAGTTGTTCATCGGGAATCTCGATGAGAAAACCCAAGCTGGTGAATTGCGTCCGCTGTTCGAGAAATACGGTACCGTCGTCGAATGTGATGTCGTGAAGAATTATGGGTTCGTTCATATGGAAACGGAACAAACAGGTCGCGATGCCATACAGAATTTGAACGGTTACGTGCTCCATGATAATCCCATCAAAGTGGAAGCGGCCAAAAGTCGTCGTGCTCCAAATACGCCGACAACGAAAATTTTCGTCGGCAATCTGACTGATAAAACCCGAGCACCGGAAGTCCGTGAGTTATTTCAGAAGTATGGTACGGTCGTCGAGTGTGACATTGTGCGCAACTACGGTTTTGTCCATTTGGATTGTGTCGGCGATGTGCAAGATGTTATTAAAGAATTGAACGGACGCGTAGTCGATGGACAACCATTGAAAGTACAAGTGTCGACTAGTCGGGTACGACCAAAGCCGGGTATGGGCGATCCGGAGCAATGTTATCGTTGCGGACGATCCGGTCATTGGTCGAAAGAGTGTCCACGTTTGTTCGGAGGCGGCGGCGGAGGCGGAGACCGCGGCGGTTATCGAGATCGGATGTACGGACGTGACCCATATCCACCACCGCCACCACCACCGCCATTCCTACGCGACAGGATTATGGATGGCTTTAGGGTAACATTTTATTTAATTTGTTTAATTTCTTTTTATTCTTTTACTGAAATTGGAGTTTTTTTTTAAATCTATCATTGTTATTTATCTAAAGATCTGTCAACTACGGCAGTTGCTTTATAAAGTCGCATATTGAACAGGAGGTTTCTATGCACAAAATTGATACAGGTGGTACCTACAGCATGGAGCTAGACTAGTTAGTTGCATGTTTCCTTACTAAAAACAAACTGCTAGGACTCGGAAGAGGGTATAGTCAGGTTGCAAGGGAAGCTAGAATTTGCACACACGCACATAAACGCAAAACATTAAAGCCATTCTACCACGACATACTTTTTCCCCAAATAAACGTACCTACCTATTCAAGAATGTTGTTGCATTCGGGACGTTAACAAGAAGTTACCCTACGTTTGCTTGCTGTCTGTATATCCAGAATCTCGGTCTTGTGCTCAAGCTGCCACACAAATAGTTTTATATATCTGAGGACGGCAGACAGCTTTACACAATCAGTTAAGTTTTAGAGAACCCATAAACAATAGGCAAAGAAACTGACTAATTTGACAGGATTATTGCGCTTTTCAAGCGTGTAATTTAGTTCTATGCTTGAGAGCTGTGTATTTACAGCGACCCACCAGTTTATACTTACACATAGGTTGAGTTTTTAAAGCACAGGATAGTCTTCAAGTGATGCAAGTGATTTTGTGTGCATTTCGTTAGTTGGAACACGGATTAATAGCAGCAATTGCCTAGGAGAATAGCCTATAGGAAGAAAGTTATCACTGACCCAGCTTCATGCAGCGGAAGGATCCGTTTAGTTCAATTTCAAACAGCTGTGTGTGTGTTTTTTTTTTTTTTTTTTTTTTACTTTTTACCACAAACGCTATTTTAATTACGTCCCCCATCTGTACAGAGCTCCGATTCATTCAAATCGAAATTGTTGTTTGAACAGGATTATGACTACTACGAGAGACGTTTCGATGACAGCCGTGACTTGTTCGAGAGGCGCTACCAGAGCTCGAGGATGCGTGATTTCCCACCGCCACCACTGTCGCGACGAGAGCCCATGCCATTGCCACCACCGCTGAGCGGCAGTCTCAGAGGAAGCAGTATATCGCGTGGATACGATTCAATGTTCAGCCGCAGATCACCACCGCCGCCGACCAGAAGCAGCAATGGCCTTGGTCGTTATGGGTAAGTTGATGGACCTGTCCAAAAAACTTGCAAGAGATTGTTAATTTTTTTTTTATAATTTTCAGAAGTTACGAAGACTTCAGTCGAGACTCCTTCGACGATCGTATGTTGTCGCGCGGCATAAGGGGCCCATCACCACCTGGGCGCCGCTATGCCCCGTACTGAGACGAATTTTATTCCGACGCTGACTGCTGTACCACTGGCGGTGAGCTTCGAAGTGGCCGACCATCGTACAGCTTCAGCAAGAATACTTACTCGCACTCAAGAGCTTCGAAATACGGGACTGGATATAATTAGGGGGGGACACAATATAAGACAAATTGGAGGCAAGATGCATCATCAAAATAATCGTTAAATAACAAAAGAGAAACTAATACTATTTGTAGTATAAAAAATCAACCGAAAAACTGCTACTCGCACACAATCACACAGCTGTTATATTACATTACATAGTTAAATTTATTCTCGCAAATTGTGAGGAGAATTTTTGTAGCAATGTTTGATTGTTTCAATCTCAAACCATGGCAAAGAGGAAGCGTTTTTTCTCCGAGATACTGCCATTGATTTCGTAGGGGTTTTCTTATATCAAATTATTATTATATATAATTTTTAAACATTATTTATGGTTACACTAAAAGACAATGTAGAGTGTGACCGTACTTGTGTACTGTAATATGTATTTTGCATAATATAGGCATGCGAATATCGCACAGAGAGAGAGATTATTATGTGTGTGTATTTTCAACATTATATTATTGTAAAACAAAAACGAAACAGTTAGTGTATTAATAAAGGGAGTAAGATCAGTTGTGGTGCGTTTTCTTGAGGTTACTTTTGTACAATTGTCATCAGATCATGTTTGGAATTTGAAGAGTGAACAGAGGATGTAAACGATTATGAGCAGTATGAATGAAACCAACAACTGGCAAACGGCACAGTAGCTGTGTCTGTTAGCGATGACCTAGTTGGGGTAAATCCTTCAACTCATCTGTGAAATTCCGCTCCGGAGCGAGTCTTACCAGCTAACCTACGGCAACTAAGGTGGAACTCTGAAACAAGAGGTAGATAGACCGCCAGACTGATAAGAGACGTCGCTGAATGGACAACGCGAAAACACGGAGAAATATATGATTATACCACGCAGTTTCTAACTGGACATGGATATTTGAATGCATACCTACACAGGATGCGGAAAGTAGACCATCCGACATGCCAGTGCGGCGACTCATTGGTAGACGACGCTTTTCATACCTTCTTCACATGCAGCAGGTGCGCCGTGGAAAGAAAGGATTTGGAATCGCAGATAGATTATGTTTCCCCCGAAAATATCATTGGGAAGATGATCGCAAGCGAACGCAGCTGGAAACGGGTATCAGCGTTTATCGAAACCGTGCTCAAAACCAAGAAGAGAGAAGAAAGCCAGAGCAAACCCTCATAGAAGAACAGGAAAGTTTATGAGGTAGAAGGAAAATAACGGCCCCCGAAGTTATACCAATAGTGGTTCCAGGGGCTGAAGGGAGAGGGAGAGTTAAAAAAAAAAACCTGCGTTGTAATGGAATGAGTCTTCTAAACACCGCTTGTTAAAATCTTAATGGGGTAACGCAGAAGCGCCTGAAAGCACTCGTTGATAGACGGAAAATAACGGCCCCCGAAGTTATACGAATAGTGGCTCCAGGGGCTGAAGGGAGAGGGAGAGTTAAAAAAAAAAAACCTGCGTTGTAATGGAATGAGTCTTCTAAACACCGCTTGTTAAAATTTTAATTGGGTAACGCAGAAGCGCCTGAAAGCACTCGTTGATAGACTTGTGGGAAATTAGCAGTCGCGTTCTAAGGCACGATAGTCGAGAATCTACCCAAATTTGACTGAAGAGTTCCAGGAGCAATACGTGACAGAACTTATTATTGTTTCCTATGTAAAATCGACTGGATATCGTATAGCTCGTTCGAGGATGTGGCGATACCTGTACCTCCTCGAAATATTGATCAATTTGAAAGTCGGATGTTATATTTAGAGGAGAAATGCTTTACGCACCATAAGGAGGTCTATTTGCGTTGACCATTCCCGTGTATCCGGCTCTCTTCGCATGCTTACGGGGCATACGGACTAAAACTCCTCCCAACCCTGTGGTCTCCGACACACACCCCTCTTCGGGTTACTTCAAGGGGGCTGTAATCATACGGCCTTTCGGGCTCACATGCGTTCACGGTATCGTTCTTCTTCTCTTTCCTTTCTTCTGAGAATATCTTCCACAAACTGGCAAATTTTTCCCCAATTCGAGTCGCTCGTCATCATTTTGTCGACTATGTTATCTGGAGTGAAGGTACCAATGCTGCTTTCCAGGACTGTGCGTTGTGTTTCCCATATTCTGCAAGCAAAAAACGTGTGCTGTGCGTCGTCTGTTGGAGAGTCACCGTACTGGCAGGCTGGGCTATCCTTTTTGCTTATCTTATAGAGAAAGCCGTTGAGATTTCCGTGTCCGGTGAGGAACTGGGTGACGAAGTAGTTGACCTCACCGTGTTTCCAGTCGTTCCCCTCGGCCATTTTTCTTATCAGTCTCGTCGTCCACCTTTCTCTGCTTTCCGAACTCCAGCGCATTTGCCACTTCCGTATAGTCACAGTATACACAGAGATATATGGTTTGTGCCAGAGTTAGTGACGCTCTACAGTTCGTGGTGAGCCAATACCTCAATTACAAGTTTCTCCAATTAGTCAGATCCTTACCTAACTGACTCCTGGTCAAAAAAGATACCGCGTACAACTGGGAGCTAGGTTCACCACAGCTACGGCACACTGATTTTTAACGCTGACGAACTGTTGCTTCTTTGATTTTAATGTTCATCATAATCTTGGTGCAGGAGGTAGAGCCTTTTCACTTTTCCATGCCGCCTTCATAGTGAAAAACAATTATTACACCAAAATGATTCGATAAACACTTGAGCTTTCGTTGCAACATACATACAAATAGAAAACGAAAAAAAAAACTACAACTGCTTGTTATGTTCTTCTTATAATTTAAAACAAAATCGCATCAGACAGTTTTCGGAAGTAAATTATTGCATCAAGTCTTTTGGTAGGTTAAGCTTGTGCTACGAGTACCTGCAACTGTCCGTTTTGGTACATTTTCTCGACATCAGTACCACCGCCAATGAATTTGCCATTAACGAAGCAGCGTGGGACCTAAAATACACAATAAAAATATTTTTAATCAGCCAAGTAATGGGAAAATCACAAATAAATGAGTGAGTCATCTGTCTAGACTGACGTGGTTATGGTATGGATAAATTTGTCACTTTCGCCACAATCACAGGCAATTTAATTATAAAGATTACGAAACAATTAGGATCAATTTGCAAACACACGATGGACGTTCTGAAGATCACAGTTTATACAAAATAAACTCCGCGGATTGCAATCAGGTCAACGACTTGTTGTTTGAAAAAGTGACAAACGAAAACGAGTTATCTCCGTGCTTTGCAAAACAAACAAAAGTCAGGTTGTTATCAAAGTAGTTATTTTCGTCCATTATCGATTTATACAGCAACATTCTTTCTGTTGAAAGAAAACACTTTTTACTTACGGTTTTTCCTCCAGTTATTTGACCAAGGACACCTTGTATTTCATCACCATCACCACGCGTATCCAATTCAATTACATGCGTTGGAACATTGAGTTTCTTAAATTGCTAAGTAGCCGAAAAGAATTTTTTTTAGCTAGATGACTGTTTAAAATTCCCAGAGTTAACTTACATCCTTAGCCAAGGTACAGTAGGGGCAATAGGTCTTGGAGAATATCACAATCTTATTCGATTGGATTTGACTGCTTACAAATTGTGCTGTGGGACTAGACATATCTGCTGCTTTCTTTGAAAGTGAACCAACGACTGATCCCATGTGTTATCGGAATTGCTAATGGAAAAGCTATAGGTCGACCACAGGCACACTGTCACAGCCTGGGTCTGGTCTTGATAAAAAAAAAAACGAGGGAGGACGCAAACGTGTGGGGTGAGCGTGGGCCTGGGACAGTATTTTGTTTGCAGAGAGAATGAATCCACTACACTGTAGACTGCAGCAACTGGTGAAAACCTGGAAAATCTCAAGGGCAAGAACAGAGAGATTACGAACGACGTCAGACAGAAGGTACACTTGAGACTTGAATTCTTTTTTCTTGATGACAAGACAACGCAGAATCCGCACCTCATACAGACAGCTGATTTTGACAATCACGCGGGTGAGTGAAAGCTCGTATAAGTTTTTATTACATCGTACAGTGGTGGAGAAAGGAATACAGTCGAGGGCGTCTGTGGGGGCTGACTTTTTTTTTATCACGCACATGGGATAACAAAAAAATACTTAAAACGTGATTTAATGAACTATTCATAAAGGAGTAAAGACTGAACTTGATTTATTTTGAATTCCTGTCGTTAGGTTAAGTTCTGGGGTAAGTTAAACACAGAGGCGTGTGGAAATCTGTTCCAAAATACTTCGTATATTCCTGGGCCTTTCACGATTACCGGCGAACCATTATTAATTATAGATTATTAAGAGAGTCCTAATACCGTTCTATGGAGAGCGACGCTAAGCAATAACCTGTACGGCTGTACACGCTTTTGACTGAAGTCCGAGTCCGTTTTTCCATACAATTGCGTAATCGTCTCCTTTTTTTGTATTAAGTGAGCATGTGAAAATTAGGCAAATTATTATTGAATATACCAGGGGTCGAATCGCGTCCTCCGTGATCGAGCATTTCGTGACTGAATTTGTTTTTGTTTCACATGTAAAATCAACTTAATTCCGTGAACGTATAGCTCGTTCACGGAAGTGGCGATTCGACCCCAGATAGGTTGAAACACCCGTACTGTTGTTGGTCGGTTAAGTTCATATTGAACTCCTGGAGGATTTGTTTCTTAGCCTGAAGTCAGTAGCGTCTAGAACGCAAGCAAATGCAATTTCAGTCACTCTATTCAGCAACAGAAATGCTATGTAAATCGGGTTACGAGCTATGCCCTTTCCATGCGCAGATATTCGGCCTTAACGAGGTATCCGTCGGAACGGAAAATTCTCTGCAACGCTCTCTTTCGGAGGCTCAAATTCCATTCGAGGTGTCCGACTTCGGAAGAGAAATAAACAATTTCCGATGCCGCACCGCACTCCAAATCGTAAACAAATTCCCCAACCAATTTCTGTCGGACGATATCGGAACCTAGCTGTCAACAATTTAACAAAAACAATGCACTTCAACGTTATTTATGCGTTATAATACAAAATGTCGGAACAATTCTCCGAACAGTTGTTCCGAAGAATACCTTGCAGCAAGAATCTTCCGAATAGTATAAAATCGGAGAATTTTCCGTTCCGACTCATTGTCAGGTCGCTCTTCATTCTTGTTATAACAAAAGTAACCCAGCTTCAGACATTTCGCTTGCCGACATAAATGATTAACAAAAATATTCATGCTTATTTTGACATTCGAACGAATAGCCAATTCGAACGAATGTCTATTAAAATACACGCAAGTTCATTCGAACGAATAGAGACATTCGTATGAATTGGCTATTCGTTCGAATGTCAAAATAAGCATGATTACAAACTCAAGCATTCAACAAAATAAAACAAAATGCGTTTAGTTTTCTTCAAAAATTAATTTCTTTATATTTTGTTTTTATTTCAGTGTCTTTGATCTTTCAATATCCTGTATACCGCATTGTAGCGACTGATTTTGATGACATATCGAAGATTTGTGAGAATAGTTTGTAATGGTATTATACAATATAATATGAATCGCGATACGATATCCTTAATGGCGGGCAAAGAGGGCGGGAGCGCGCAAGGGAATCTCTCAATTTCAATGCGACAATAGTTTTGGGGAAATTATTACAAAAATTAATTATTAAAATACAAAAGAGAACATCTAACGAGTAACGCATCCGCAAATCAAATTTTTGTGGGCATCTTTAGAATTTCAAACTAAATCCTGGCCCCATTGCTAATTGACGTTGATCCATACCAGCGTTGAGTACAAAACCCGTACTGCTGGACGTCGCAGCTGCTGCTGCGGCTGCAGCCGCCGCTGCTTTCTTATTACCCGAGATGATGCCCGATGACTTGGTCAGGATGATTTCATCATGGCCAAGCTGTTTGAACTGCGAACCGCCGGAGGGCGGTTTTGGTGATGAGGCCAATGCCTTGCGGGCCCCCAATTCGCTTTTGGCTGGCCATGTGGGAAACATTGACGGGTCAATGGGCAGTGGCAACTCCTTGAAGTAGGGATGTTTTAGCGCCTGCTCAGCATTCAGTCGTTGCTTGGGATCGTAGGTGAGCAAACCCTGCAGCAGAGAGATTCCAACTTCTGTTGTGCGCTTTATGAATCGTTTGCGAAGATTTGACACGGGGTACTCAGTGAATTGCGAGTTTTGACTGAGCAGGTTTTTAACGGCGGGTAGGTCCTTGTAGCCAGGCCAGATTTTTTCGTTTGGCGTTCCTAGTTCCTACAGAAAAAAAAAAAGAAAAAAATTAATAACTTCCCCCTTTGGGTACGTAACTCACAACAAACTGACCTTGAATATTCTGTTGAGCTGGTCAATCTCCGACTTGCCGGGGAAGAGCGGCTGCATTTGCAGAAACTCCCCAAATATGCATCCCACCGACCAGATATCAATCGGTGTCGAGTACTCCGGCGAACAGAGCAACAGCTCAGGTGCTCTGTACCACAGTGTAACAACAAGCGAGGTGTACTTCTTCAGTGGGCTGCCATACTCGCGCGCCAATCCAAAATCGCCCACTTTCAGAATGCCCTTATGCGAGAGCAACAAGTTCGATGTCTTCAAATCACGATGCAATATCCAGTTGTCGTGCAGGTGTCCCACAGCACACAACAGCTGCTGAACGAGACATTTGATTTCGCCGGGGAAAAACGATTGCTCCTTGTGTTTCATCGTCTCCATTAGTGACTTCAGGTCGTGCTCGACGTAGTCCATGACAATGAATATCCGGTCCATGTTGCTGCCGACGACAATCTCTCTCACTGTCACAATATTCGGATGCTGGCCCTTTAGCAGAGTGTTGATCTCGCGCAGCGAGGTGATGGGAAAGCCCTCCTTTTCTTTTTCCATTTTTAGCCTCTTCAGCGCTACAATTTCGTTGGTCCGTTTGTCTTTAGCTCGATATACCACACCGTAGGTGCCTTCTTCGATGCGATTTAAACACTGAAACTCCTCAACACTTCGACAGCCCTGTATGCCGGGGAAGTAGTTGGGCAGCTTCTCACCCTTGTCGTTGCGCGGCACGTCCTCTTCTTCCATGACCACATCGGGTGCGCCTTGAAGGGCCTCTTCCTCGGCGCTCTTCTTCATATTTCGTTCTTCGCTCCGTGATCTTGATCGGGATCTTGATATTGATTTCGATCTGGAGCGCGAACGTGATCTGGACCTTGATCTGGAAGATCTAGAGCCCGAATGTGATCGAGACGGTGAACGCGAGCGCGATCTTGATCGTGTGTGCGATCGGGAATGTGACCGCGATCGGCGGCCATCGTCATCGTCTAGATCACTGCCGCTCTTGGAACCACGACTGGACGAGCGCGATCTTGAGTTTTGCTTTTGTTTGTGCGGTGATTTAGATAGATCTCCAATGGAAAGAGGACTCTCATCGGGCAGTGCACCCTCTTCTTCCGATTCCAGGAGCTTCTTCTTCTTTTTAGATTTATCTACAGTGCCGTTGTAGCTTTTGTGACTCTCCACGTCAGAGTTGCTGGACGAGCTTGTATCGCTGTCGTCGTCGTCATCGTGGTGACTGTAAACATCAGAGGTGTCAGCATCTTTCTTTGCTTTGTGGCTCCTCTTCCGCTTTTTCTCAGATTTATCAGAGGACGCATCACTGTCCCCGTCTGCATTGTCCTGCTCATTAAGGTCGTCCTCATTGTGGCTGTATACATCGGAATTGTCCGAGTCTGCATCATTTGCATCATTGTTCTTGTTACCATCTGCTTTTCTACGTTTTTTCTTCAGTACCTTCTCCTCTGCGGTGCGGTATCGTTTGAGGTTACTTTTGTGTGGCTTCTCTACGCTTGGTTCGTCTACTTCTCCCCGTTCGCGGCGCAACTCTCGCCTGGCTTCGAGTTCTTCTCGTGCCGATTCTTTTCGCTTGGCCATCTCGCGGTCCGCCTCCATAAGCTTGGCTTTTCTCGCCGCCAGTTCGGGGTCACTAGGTGATCGGTGCTTATCCTTCTTTCTGTGCTGCTTACTGCTATAGTACTCCTGCTGATCGGGACTGTCCATTACTTCGATAACAGTTTCCTTTCTCCGCTCGGCACCATCCCGCTCGCGGTGATGATTCGACCGCTTCTCATGGTGAGTGTGAGAGACTGGATACTCTTTTACATATTTGTGACGCTTGCTCAAGAGCCTTGTTCGCAGATCCTGTTCGAGCATCTCCGCATCAGGGCGACTGTCGTACGGCGCCGGTTCCATGTACTTCCTTGGCGCATGATACTCGTAGCGCTGCTGTGGTCCTGGCTGTTGATACGGCTGTTGCTGCTGGTAGTGATGATACATTTCCCGTTGCTTGTGTCGATTGTGATACTCGTATTCATCCACTCCAACCATAGACCGATCGTAGTGGTGATCGCGTCGCTGCTGTCCATGCGACATTGGTCTACCTCGCTCATAGTGCTTCACATAGCGCCTGTCGTCCACCACCATCTCCCGGTCTCTGTAGCCAACGCCACTTACAGCAGCAACACCTCCTCCTCCCCCATCGCTGCTCCTCTCACCACGTTCTCTACGTTCCTCTCTGTCCCTGTGTTCGCTTTTGTGTTTCCGGTCCTTGGAATGTTTCTTCTCCTTGGCCGAGCGCCGTTTGCTCGATGCGTCGCGTCGTATTGTCGCTTGCGGTGGTTTAATATCTAAGGAATCTGTGTCATCGTCGACCATATTGTGATCGCCCTTTTTCTGACCTCCACTGCAAACATAAAAAGAAAGAGAAAACAAAAAAACTATGGAAAATCATCTGTTGAGAGAGTTAAATGTAATTTTGTTTTTCTTCTTTGCTTTCGTCCTCGTCGTTACTTCGGCCAAATCCCGCAGTTTATTTTATTTGCGATGACAAATTTCGATGGACCTTTGCTGAACCATCGCTTTTAGCTTGAGAATCGTGTGTTTTTCTGGTACTACGCGCGCAGAGGCTGTCCAATGGCTGTCCGACAACACGGTGCAATGGCGTTGAGTATGGAATTATTTGTCAATTTTTAAGTGTAAAAGTACCTAAGATTCTATATTATAATGTACTGTATGTGGGAGTGTGTGATCGATGATCGTAGTGCTTGTCCTGGAATGCAGATTTACTTTAAAACAACAGCTGTCTCTGGATATACACCCTCACATGGACAATAGGCAAGGATGGCTGCAAATAAATCTTGATCAAAGTGTATAAGTGCAAAAATAACTTTACAACATTTGTCTGAGAAGATTTAAAAAAAAAAGTAATAACAATTAAAGTATTAAAAACCACCAAATTCATTGTCATTTATGTTTGTTATATTAAGCTGCAAGATCGTCTAAGGATCATGGTCAAGTTTAGTATGACCAAGAAGCATGCATGGCACAAAAGTGACGGTTTCATGTTTGAAAATCTAACGATAAACTGTTGGACATCAAGAACAAATCAAGAAAAAATAAACAGCAGTATGACCAAGAAGCATGCATGGCACAAAAGTGACGGTTTCATGTTTGAAAATCTAACGATAAACTGTTGGACATCAAGAACAAATCAAGAAAAAATAAACAGAGCCAACCAATGCGAAAGCCCTGGAACTGCAGACATTTTCGAGTTTCATCTTTTCGGAAATAGATGGGGTTCACTTTGATATAAAAAAAAAAAAAAACATAATCCTCTATATATAGGGTTTTCCAATAAGAGGTGTTATTGTGAATGACCCGCTATTTCGGTAGCTGTCACTTTTGAAGCTCTTATTCTTTGACATTTGACAAGTAACGCCATTACTAAAAATGGAACGATACACGCTTCAACGACGCATTGAAATTATTAAAATTCACTACAGAAATAACATAACCCCTCTTATTGAAAAAAACCTTTATTTGCACTGCCTCTACGGCGTTGAATTCCTCGCCTGGAATAAGACACACAAAGTCGAAGTGGATCCAAGCAAATGTTTTTTTGAATGCATTTGGTATGTTCAGCTGATTAGTGGTTTGTTAAACGGAAAAACTGAGGAATTTGTTGATTGCACAACAAAATTAGAGCAAAGCTTGAAAACAACAAAAAAGCACAACTTGCAGCTTTCACTGCAAAGTTGTTTTGTAATAGATTTGAACTAAAAGTAGTAGTTTAGCTGCCGGACGAGTGTCTAAAGAACAATTCACATGAGCGCGAAATGGCGAAAAGGGGAATTGCGAACAATCAATTTAATTGTATTTACGAATTAAAAGTTGCTCATATGTAGTTCTACCAAAAGAACAATATATTCAATTAATTAATTGATTTAAATAGCTATATAGTTGTACTACAGAAATTTTCGGGCGAATTGAAAATTCTTGCCGAGAACTGGCACCATTTATTCACAATCCACATAAAACAGTCGCGACAAAACCACGAATGAAAACTTTGTTCGAACTTAACCTTCAACAATGAAACTGATCCTGCGATTAAAGTGTCTCGACTGTTTTTGATTTTACTGACCTGAATATAAGTAAAATGTCACAATCTAATTCACTAATAAATTTTTGACTAATGTGGTGTTCGATTGGCACTTTTTCTGCTCTAACCTAGTGTCTCCACGAGCAATATTTCATATCTTGCAATATATCATACTATGAAACAACACAATAGTATGATATAAAAAATTTCTTGAAATATATTGCTCAGCTCATAGAATGATATCGATAGTATGATATGAGCTGTCATTTCTGTTCAGTTTGACACTTCTATCCCTTTTTTCACGATGGCTGAGAAGCGAATGGACGGTGTATTATGGCATCTAATGCGAGAATGCAACGACATGCTCTGCTCAGCGGCATTTGAACGAATGAAATAGTCATGCTTATTTTTACCTTCGAACGAATAGCCAATTCATACGAATGTCTCTATACGTTCGAATGAACTTGTGTGTATTTTGATAGACATTCGTTAGAATTGGCTATTCGTTCGAATGTCAGAATAAGCATGAGTATGCTATGAAATGCATACCCTAAATTTTATTGCATACTATCGTTCTTTCTTTCTATCAAATTTGACAGACATCAAGCTATGAAATATTGCTCATAGAGACACTAGGTAAAAGAGCAATGTTTATTGGTGTATTTACACGTTCACGCATTCCTATCACGGAAAATTAGAGGGATGCCCAATACTAAACAGCCGTCTGACTGAAAGGGACAGCATTACCTAACACGCAAAAAAACGTGATACGTTTTTTGGTCGGCCATCTTGTTACCGTGGTAGGAATTATGGGAAAGCTATGCATTTTGATATTTTTTTAGCGATGGCTGACGAAATTTCATTTTCCTATAAAACAAAATGGCTTCGGAAGTGATGAACGTACAATTATTTATTTATTTCGTATAAATGATTGATGAATTGTTGGTTTAATTTACTGAAACTAATTAACACTCTCATTTCACATATTTTAAATCGGAAATAAATATGTTTTCATGTGATTGCAGAAATGTTGGTCGCCGGAACTTCCGCTTTACGTATCTATAATTATGGTTAGAACTTCCATGACCCCTTCGGCGTCTGATTTGTGATCTCATTCCTACGTCTTTATTAGCATTGACTGCGGACAAACGAATCTCTCTGTCCCGTCTCGTGCAAAAATGCGCGTGCGTGATAGTGTAAATGCAGTTTATGTTCGTTTAGTACAAAAAAGCAATCTTTTCCAGATTTCAGAGCACTTTTGCAAATACAGATAGATATTTTCTCAGATCCGACGATGACTCCTGTCGACTCTGCGGAGAAGAGGAGGAGAAAACGGAACACATACTCTGCGAATGTCCTGCTGTGGCAAGGGACAGAGCGATCCATATGCAAAGCGCGATTTTAAGTCCTGCAGTTATTGGAAACATGGAACCAAGAAGGGTGCTGAGGTTTATAAAGAGCCTCAACAGCTCCCTGGGTTAAATAATTAAGGCCAAACACAATAGATCTCTTCTGGTCGCAGTGTATAGGGCCTAGCACTTACAATTACAATTCTCAGATTTACCAATCCAAATGCGTTTGAGTTTGACAACTGGTCGAGTTTGGGTGTTTTCATAAACGTCAAAAATCTGCGCTAGTACAATCGTCTTTCTTAATACAATAATTTGGTTTTCGCCACATTCCGCGCCGCAGTTTCTTTCTCCATTAAAAAAAGTTGAATTTAATTGTCAAAGCACATAAAAAATCCCAATAAAGCTTACATATTCCGCACTTTAACATTTTTTTACCTCCCGCGCTTTCTGCAGTCAAAGAAATGTGAATACACAATCTGCCAGACGCTGATGACATTTATGACGTTTACGAACATATCTTCTGCAATTTATCTGCGTTTGTTCGATAAAAAATCTGACTTTATGAACACGTCTTACGCAGATCTTAGTTAGGCAGACGATTATGAAAACACCCTTTATTTACGATTTCGTGAAGTTTTTCTTCTGCAATGAAAGGCATTGCATCGGGTGTACCTACCTATCTATTTTTGTAAATTATTTATGTATAAATATTTAGAAATCAATCGGCACGCAAATTTCGAATGTTTAATATAAAATTTAACCAGTGAATGGAAAACGATTTGAAAAGTGTTGAAGGCTTCACATATTTGAATCGCACGAATGTCAACACTAAAAAGAGTAGTTGACGTTTTTATGATCGATTAGCCACACGAAATCTGAAATCTCAATCGATCGAATACCAAATAAAATTCCTTCTCGCGCGATCTATTTTTTTTTTTTTCTATACAATACCCACGTAAAATCTGTTGCAAATCAACTCAAAGTGGCAAATCGTCGCATATACAAATGCTTGTTCAAAATTATTGACTTTCAGAGTCAGCTGGTTAGATTATGTCAAATATTTGAACAATTGGCTTGCAGAATGCAAGCGTTTGAAGAGCTTTAAGTTTACAAATAATTCTATTTGACAGGAACGAAAAAATAACTGAAAGTAGATAGTTGATCGTTGAACGGAGCAAAAGCATTATTTTGTGGAATGCAATTCTCGTTGCACCATACTAAACAGTTAATGACATTTGAGTGCTTCTAATTATTCCCACAGTGAGCGCAAAGAGCTAGTGCGAGTGTCATTTGAAATGTATATCGTTTTCTATTGGTTTCACTCGGGAATCCACTCATTCTGTAATCCAATGGAACAAGAAAACTGGGGCCGAATACCGCATCCGTGAGCGAGCCATATGTCACTGAATTTTGTGGATTTTACAAGCAAAACAATAACAAATTCAGTCACGTATTACTCGATCACGGATGCGGTAATTGAATCCACAAAAGTATTGGTGAAATGCCAAAAAATCATCTACGACAGCTGTTAGCCGACTTATAAATAATGCATAACCTACACTTGCGTGAGTGCTTTGTGAGTGGATTCTGACTTCAAATCGAGAAGGGAAATTCTCTTCCCAGAATCTCCAGAAGAGTATTTTTTGTGCCAATGGGACGGTTTCAGGAGCGAATTTTTCGATTCCGTCCGGTTCTTTTTGACCAATGGAAAACGACATAAACCGTACGGGGTTCGTCTACCTCTTTTGTTGGTAGACGTCAAAAAGTGGCAGCTTTTGCCGTCAAATTCGTTGGCGTATTTCACCGTAAATTGACACAAGCGGAGTACAAATTCAAATATTTGCACAAATTTTTGCTCAAACTCGAAATTTCCATTGGAAGCAGTTTACAGGGTTCCAATAAGAGGTACTCTTGAGTACGACTTTATCTGACGGCGGTTTTTCCCCCCGACACTTAGTTCTGGGGTCGAATCGCGTCGTCCGCGAACGAGCATTATGTGACGGAACTAGTTTTACACCCCGTTTCTGGCAAACCTCACTGATACCTCCACAAAACCTTTACATGCAAAATCAACTTAAGTCCGCGAACGTATGGCTCGTTCATGGAACCCCTGTTTAGTCTGATATGAGTTAAATGAACAGATTACGATTAAAAAATCGTGAATGGATTTTACTGCGTATCGGCTGCCGTATCATTACTGACGTTAATCTGCGCCGTAGAGAAAGACTTCTGTAAAGAACTTGCATTAAATAAGAAGCAAAACAGGTGAGATATGTACTAATTACTGTACGATATTAAATGCTGTGTATTCCGTACATTTCACCGATTGAATGGATCCGCATAGACATGGAAGAAGAGCACACTATTCACGCCTTATCAGAAAATTGTACCCACACGATCCCGCTAGATAATGGCTGGCGTACCTAGCTTTTAACCGCTAACAAGTATTAGAAATCTCTATCGCATCATTTAAAGCTCACAATTGTCGGCAGACAAGATGCAGTACAAAGAACAGGAGACTTGGCAGAAAGGCAGTATGGTTTCAGGAAATGTCGCTCTACGGTCGGAGCTATTGAAGAAGTGGCGAAGGCTGCCCAAACCGCCCAACAGGGAAGCTAGGGCTTTAAGATCGTTTTGCTGCCAACCCTGGACGTAAGAAATGCATCCAATTCGGGTAGGTGGGTGGAGCGATATACTAAATGCGTTAGAAAATAGATTCAACATCCCAGCTTATCTATTAAATATGGTGAAGGAACTGATCTACGAGACCACAGAAGGCCCACGAAGGAAGGAAGAATCTGGAGCAGCACAGGGAACGATTTTGGGACCAGACCTCTGGAATATCTCCTATGCCGACATACTCCGGATGGAGATACCCGAAGACACCTTTCTCGTTGGATACGCAGACGACATCGTGGCAGTGATAACGGCAAGAGACTCTGAAAACGCACAAAGAAAGTTGAGCCAAGTCATGCGACGACCAACCTCCTGGATGGATGAGCACGGTATCAGTTTGGCAACAGATAAAACTGAGATAGTCCTTCTGACGGAGAAGAGAATCGCCACGTAAATCGACTTCCAAATTGGCTCTGAAGTCATTAAGAAACTAACTTTCTGGCAACAGATAAAGTTCGCAGCGGACCAAGCCTCTAGAGTTACAACAGCACTCAGCAGATTAATGGCGAACATAGGTCCAACGCCAAGCAAGCGCAGATTACTAATCATGCTTATTTTGAGATTCGAACGAATACCCAATTCTAACGAATGTCTATCAAAATACACACAAGTTCATTCGAAATAAGCATGAATGTCGACAACGCATGCAATTCTCCTATATGGAAGCGAGATTTGGGCAGACGCGCTTCGACAAAAAAGTACAGAAAGCAGATGGCGGCAGTGCAAAGACGTGGAGCCCTACGAGTGGCTTGCTTTTGCCGAACGGTGTCGGAACCAGCCGTCCTTGTAGTCGCAGGAGTGACTCCCATCGATCCCCTAGCGGCACAAAGGAAGTACGTCCACGAAAACAAGGCGGAAATTGGATTGGAATTGGCTGATAACAAACGTGGCTGAGTGAAACGACCGGTAACACGGTGAGGTTAACTACTTCGTCACCCAGTTCCTCACCGGACACGGAAATTTCAATGCCTTTCTCCATAAGATTGGCAAAAAGGATAGTTCAGCCTGCTGGTACGGTGTATCTCCAACAGACGACGCACAGCACACGTTTTTTGCCTGCAGAAGATGGGAAACACAGCGCACAGTCCTGAAAAGCAGCATTGGTACCTTCAATCCAGGAAATATAGTCGACAAAATGATGACGAGCGACTCGAATTGGGGAAAAATTTGCCAGTTTGTGGAAGATATTCTCAGAATAAAGAAAAGAGAAGAAGAACGATACCGGGAACGCATGTGAGCCCGAATGCCGTATGATTACAGCCCCCTTGAAGTAATCTGAAGATGGAGGTGTGTCAGAGACCACATGCTTGGGAGGAGTTTTAGTCCGTATGCCCCGTAAGCATACGGAGAGAGACGGACACGCGGGGATGCTCAACGCTAACAGGCCTCCTTATCGTGCGTTAAGCATTTCTCCCCCCAAACAGAAAAAAAAAAAAAAAACTTGTCGGCAGAACGTATTTATTTGCGTCACGTTGGCAGTGGGTGTTATGCGGAATGATAAGCATGGCTGTGTTCGCCCACGTTCAGCAACTTACTGCTACCTATGGCGACACCTGCACGTGTTATCAGCCATGTGTTCTTATGTTTGTATTCTTTATTTGTTTGCACGTTAAATCAGTTTGGAAATTACCATTTTTTTAAACATAGTCTGGTCTTACGTGTCATAGCTGTGCCTGGTTTCTATGGACGGGACACAGAACAGAAAGCTCTTAAAATAACGGCTAGCACGTGCCAGTTTCTCCCCACAATCCTCTACTCACACGCAGCTAAACTGACGACGAAAATATCTACATACCTACTTTTGGTTTAGATCTAGATCTATTCCGTATAAGCTAAGCTGGAAAAACCCTGGACTTTTACAGAGTTCAAATGATTTGTGTATGCTTATTTTTGTTGCAATGAATGATGGATTGCATGCGAAGGGAAAGCAAAACCAATCCCACAGCAGTGAAAATTCCAATGAATCAGTCAAAAAATAAGATAACGAACAAAACGTGTGCGACACTTGGTAATATTTCCGACTCACTAGCTATGACGCTTGCTTTTATGTAACCAACATAATAATACCTCAAGCATACTTTACTATTAAATCCAATTCTGTTATCGCATATTGTGAAAATAAAACTGATTTTCAATGAGCCGAATTATTTTGACCTTGTTATCGACCTCCTAATCTCGATTACATTTACAAAAACAAAACGTATTTACCAGTTGATTCGGCATGCGACACAGAATCGATGCGGCCTCCTTACCCACCCACTTTACGTACGTCCGATTAGCCCCTCTGACAGGCACACAAATCAAATCAAATTAATTCAGTATTCTATATAGCAAGATATTTAAAAATGTTTTAGACTCACCCAAGATTTTCCACATGATGTCGGGAGTATTTCCAGGCGGACGGTTGTTTTATTTTTTGTCGTTTAAGTAAATCAACATTCCAAGCGTGTTCCTACATCGAGGATGAAATACAACAAATACAGTTGCCTGTGTGTGTGTGCACTACAATCTCTCTCTCTCTCATCACTTGCCAGAAGAAATATTAATTATACAGTTTAATAAGACAACAAATTTCAATTTACCACCGTGTGTCGTGTGTTTGATTAGACGGCGGCGGCGGCGGGACACTAATAGGGAGTTGGACGAAGATTTCACCATACCACCATCCATTTTGCAGTAGACATCGCGTCGGTGAGAGTTTAACCCCACATATTATTGTCTCTGGTTCGTTGTTAAACGACGTTTTTGCTTTGCTCTAAAATCGATTTTAGCTACACAAATTTTTATTTTTTTTTTTTTTTTTTTTTTTGAAAAAATACTCGTCAGCGAGTATTTAATTCGCTTTTACAATGAATTTGAATGTTTTTTTTTAGGGAGATCGTGTGGCCATCGCGCGCATCGGTCATTGGACATGTACACACTTTCTGGCCTATTTGCAACGAAAAAACTCAAGTAAATTAAATATGCTTATGCTGAATGGATAAAATATATATTTTTTCGATAAATATAATATTTAATTTCATTGTTTTTTTGTCTATTTTTGTGGCGTATTCAGTTTTTTTTTTTTTTTTTTTAATAGCCAAAAGCCAGGAACAAGAGGAGAAAAACAATTTCTTTGTGTTTGCTTCCGCGACCATGAAAAGCGATATTCATTTTGATTTTTTTTTTTTTTTTTGCAGAGAAAAGCTTAGTTTTGCAACAAAATATGATTTGTGTGGTCTATTTTTATTGATGCATCAAAAATAGGGAGAACTATTAACTTTATTACGCATCGCTTTTCATGGGTTTGCATGGAGCATAAATACCCACCTGAGAAAATGTGTATCGCCAGGGCTCCGCAGCTGGCCATCTTCGCTGCCTGAGTTGTCGTAGTGAGTCATTTGGGTTTTCTGTGGAAGTTTTCTTTTTCTTGAGAAATCTCGTCTGTTTGTGGCTGCTTTTGCACTTTGATTTGTTTGATTTTGAAAAGAATACGATAAATTATATTTTCGCGTGAAACTCAAGTGAAAATTGAAAAGAAAAAGAAAAGAAAAGGTCACTCGAAAACGCAGATTTTGGTCTGCGATTAGGTAAACCTTTGACAATTGAATGGGATTTTCTTCCAAAATGGTTGACAGCAGACAAAAGCGGAACGGCTGAGAAATGAGCTGAAATCGACGTGGAACAGTGTGACAGTGATGCCAGAAGCAAAATGGTGGCAAGCAAACTGTTGCAGGAATTGTGTTATCGATGCTTTGGAAGCGTGGTTCTGATTTGAATGTTACTACACCATTATTTTTTACAAGTGTTTTGTGGTACGACACTTGTTATATACCTTTTGGACACACATAGCACATTTAAACGTTCCTATTTTTGTCGGTTCGGTTTGGCTATGCCCCGCATTTTTCATTTCTTTTACCATCAAGTTTCCGATACTTACGACAAAAATCGGTTCGTGTAAATTCTGACGAAGATCGACATCCGCAGCGGCATCTTTTCGCTTAACATTTTTAGTAAAACCCACCAGCGAACCGAATCTTTTCGCGGGAGCCTGGTTTCATGCAAATTAATTTTTCTAATGCGTCAAGACACAAATGAATTAAATTCTGTACTTAATCCATTTTATTATTTAAACAGATGGTTAGGTCGTTGAATACATTTAAGTTCTCATCGTCGGTGAAATTACTGCGGGTACTACCCAGTGTAACCTTTCGTGACGCTTTATGTCGTTTTCCATTGGGACAGAAAAAGAATCAGCTGGCTGTCAGATTTCATGTTCCATTGGGCGCAAAAAAAGCATTTTTTTTAGAGTCAGAGCAATTTTGCGAATCTCGATATCCGAGCGAGATTCGCACCTATTTGCACTAACACCAAAACATTTATCATTATTTGTCAAACTTTAAAGTGTGTTTACGTACGTTTTGACGAGAAGTCTGTGAAAAATTGAAACAAAATTATATCCGGTCGCTGCAAAAGTTATTAAAATAAGTTGAATGAATTTTTATAAACACAAATTACAATTTAAGAACGGGTGACTTTTAAAACACGCACCACCACAGGTGCAAAGGAAGAAAAATCTCGTTTTATGTTCCATTGGGCACGAAAAATCTGAAATCTCAGAGCAAAATCTGAAAATCCCAATGGAAAACGACATTAGAGTCATTTTGACACCTTTTTGTGCGCCTGGACTGCGGACTCATCTTATTGAAAATCAGCGAGTTCGGACTCCTTTGAAAAATGTAAGCTGATATTTTTGCTATAATTTTAAAATTTTCAGTGTATTCAATTGAATTCGAAAGACTTTTGTTTTACTTGAATTTGAATTGAACAGTTTGTTTATTTAAAAAAGAAAAGAAAATATTGAAATCGGAATGAGACTCCTTTTTTCATCCAGGACTCTTTTTTGGACTCTTTCTGAAAATTTTCAGAGGTAACACTCTACTAGGTACCTATTATAAAATCTTATGGCTATAGACATTATCGTTTTCCTTTTTCGCTGAACTTGGCATCACTTAGTATTTTGACCACGAAGTGAAGAAAACATCTTTCGATAACAGAACAGATGACAATTGACAACCCAAAGATTTCGTGATGAACACAATTTTTATATAACTTATTTCACTCTTTTACCAAAATGCCGAGAAACTTAAACGCCGAACAAGAAAATCCTTGTCTAAAAGTAAATTTCCACAAATGCGCTTACTGTTTCCTTTTTGTTTACCTCGTTTCTTTCTGTCAATCACCATAGGAGCAAGATCTGACGTACAAATGTCTGCATAAATACAATTTCGACCGTGAAAAGTGTGAACTTTATTTTGCCAACTACAACAATTGCAAGGAATTCTGGGTAAAGTTGTTGAGTTTAAATGCAAAACGAATTGGTTCAACTGTTCTTGTGTTCTTTCAGAATAAAGTCCGATCAGACCGCAGAGCGAAAGGAATCGTCCCTTGGATGCCAGACGTTGAAGACCGACCGGCAATCAAGGAAGAGTATATGAAAACAAAACCGACAAAATAAACAGTTTGAAATCGATTTGTATTTTCTCAAATATGCTACATTAATCACTCGTCGTTGTTTGTGTATCACCGTGAATATCCTTCGCCGCAAAGATCTTCAACTTGGGTATGGCCTCCTCTAGTAAAGCGCAGGCCAGTTCAAACTCTAACGATGCTTTGGGATCGTCAACGATGAGTAAAGTCAACGTCGGAATCCTATACAAACATTGTAGACAATTAGCTGTAACTTGCGTGCCAGAGATGTCAAGGATTTCGAGCTTGTGAAACTCTGAGCCGGAAACGCGGTCAACACACCAATCATCAAATGTTTTTACATTGTGGAAGGATAGATATTTAAGTTTCTGCAGGCAACGAATATTCTCGAGTCCCTCATAGTAAAGCACCATGTTGTCACATCGAATAGCTTCCACCATATACGATGAATCAAATTTCGTTGGGAGGTTTAACTCTCCCTCGTCATCAATTTTGTTCCAATCCTTTTCGTGGAAGAATTTCACTTGCCCACCGCGGAAGATAATAAAATGAGCCGCTGCTAGTTCACTACCGAGTATCTCGTGACGCTCTGTTACGTACTGTTGCAGATGCCTCTCTACGGTTTCTTTTCGTTTCTTCCACCAGTTCTTGACGGTCGATGGCCTGATGTCAATCGGGTTCTGCATCATTGTTATGTAGTCCGAGGTTTGTTCCATGTCAGCGAAGCTTTTCAGCTTGCTATTCCAGTCACCGGGACGATCTCCGATGGGAGTGCGCCATTGAAGGGTTTTCTTGGATTCCTCGATTTTACGTTTGATGCGATCGGGCAGACGGGCTTCATTGGGGTCGAATTCTTCATACGCACCGGAACTCGAGGCAACAGTAGATTGCGCATATATATTAATGCGACGAAAAAGAGGCACTGTGTTCCGTAACATAGTTAAACAACGAACACAATTATTATTCCATAAGAAAATTACAAAAATTAAGTAACGAAATGCAACAAAACACAAATTTTTGTGGTTATGAGAACATTTCAAAGTGACAGCTGTCCACGGCCAGTAGTTTGCATTGCACAGGGTGCTTTGAGAATATTCTTAATGCAATATTTATTTCGGTAAAAGGGATGATCAAGCTTTTGCGATTAATCGGCGAAAATTCTCCGATTCGGACGATTTTTGCTGCGAGGTATTCTTCGGAACGACTATTCGGACAATTGTTACATTTTGTAACACATATCGGCGAATTACGTTGAAGTGCGATGAAGGCCATTTTTTGTTTGTTAATGTTTTGACAGCTAGGTTCCGATATCTTTCGACAGTTGGTTGCGGAATTTGTGTATGATTTGGAGTCGGGTGAGGTGCGGCATCGCAATTGTTTATTTCTCTTCCGAATGGGATTTGAGCCTCCGAAAGATTATGCGTTGCGGAGAATTTTCCGTTCCAGCTAATATTGAATGCCGAATGTTGGGAACCCGAAAAAGGCAGACAAATAACTGACGGCGTGTGTTAAATGCATTGTAAAAACCAGGTAAAACATATTCCAGGTAGGTAGGTAACCTTGGCCGTCAAACTAAAGTGCCAAAGGTAATGTCCTTTTCCATTGGGCAAAAAGAAGCGTCCGGGAGAGTCCGGAATCGAAAAATTCGCTTCTGAAACTGTTCCATTGGTACAAAAAATACTCTTCTGCTGATTCTGAGAAGAGAATTTTGCTTCTCGATTTGAAGTCAGAATCCACTCAAGAAGCACTCACACAAGTGCAATTTATGTATTTTATACAAGTCAGATGACAGCTGCCGTAGATTATTTTTTGGCATTTCACCAATACTTTTGTGGATTCAAACAGAAGCAGTTTTCTTGTTCCATTGGATTTCAGATTGAGTCGATCCCCGAGTGAAACCATTGGAAAACGACATAATGGAAGGCATAATTCTATTATCCTAGTGCTTTATTTTAAATGGATGAACTTGCAAATACTGCGGAACGCGCTCTTTGAAAAAAAAAGAAAAAAAAAAAATCCACCCTCTACGGATAGCAAACCAAAACAAACCACCACTGACAATAGTAAACGTCAATATCCCACTAAAACTCTGACAGTTCATATTATTTGGTGAGCAACAAGAAAACAAAAATCAATTCTCAGCCTTCTTTTCGCTTAAAATGAGTGCAATATCATTTGAAATAAAACTAAAGCGTGAAAATAAAATCTACTATGAGGGGGTAAGCAACCGGTTCCAATCCGATCCTTCTATTACTTGTTGCTTATTCGCAGGAGATGCTCACAGGCGTTGTTCAATTCAACTGTCCCACAGAAGCTAAGCACGACGGAATCAATCTAACAATGGAAGGAATCGTCAATCTCCAACTGAGTACAAAGAATGTTGGCATTTTCGAAGCATTCCTCAACTCGGTTAAACCTATTCAACTTCTGAATACCAGCTTAGAGTTGAGTGCTCCGGGAAAACTGGCGCAAGGCCTGTCCGAATTTCATTTCGAATTGCCACTCGTTTGCACTAAGGAGCCACGCATTCTCTATGAAACATATCACGGTGTATTCGTAAACATCAATTATCTGCTGAAGTGCGATGTCAAAAGGAGTTTCCTGGCCAAAAGTCTGCAAAAGACTCAGCAGTTTTGCATCCAATACAAGCCGAACATTGTGGATGTCAAGAAGGCTCCCTCAACTGAAGTTGCATTCAGTATTAGCCCTGAATCTCTGCAGAAATCTGCCAAGGAGAGGATATCGATTCCGAGATTTCTGATTACCGGCAAGTTGGACAACACTGAGTGTTGTGTGACCAAACCAATAACTGGTCATGTGAGAATTGAGTTGCTTTCACAAAAACAGCCGTCTAATAGTTGAATGTTTAGGTTTCAGTCCAGCATACAGAAGTGGCCATCAAATCCATTGAATTGCAACTGGTTCGTGTGGAGACTTGTGGATGTGATGAGGGTTACTCCAAAGATGCAACGGAAATTCAAACGATACAGATTGCCGATGGCAACGTCTGTCCACAGTTGGAGATTCCAATATTTATGATATTGCCGAGACTGTTTACGTGTCCAACATTGATAACGAAAAATTTCAAAATCGGTAATTCACTTTTGAAAATGGCTTGATGTTTGTAATGGTATATGGTTTTCTGCTTTCAGAGTTTGAAATAAATTTGGTATTCATATTCAAAGATGACTACGCCGTCACGGAGAATTTTCATATAGTTTTGAAGAGAGTAGCTCCGCCCGGGGAATCGAAATTCAGTCGTGATGGCTGAAAGGTGCACTAACTTGTCCTGTGTGATGTCTTATTATTTAGGGTTATGTTAGTCGTATAGTAATTGTAACCATTTTTATTAGCTGTTAAATCTATGTATATACACGCGTGATAAACATGATTATTGTTGTTTTGTTTAAAAGGATATATTTGTTGGTGAAGAGATCATCTCTGGTTATTGACACAGTGGTACTCAGTAGGATATATTCTTCAGTGATTAACCAAGATTAGCACTGGCTCTCTGCCTTTGAAATAACTCTCTTCTCAGCATTATTGTCAATAAGTCTTAGCAAGGACTTTTAACGTATGAATTACACTGTGACGGGTACTGGACGTAAGTTTTATGAACATTTTTTCAGATATAATGTCTCCAAAGAATCCTAGTCTTTTGTTCCACTCCAGCTGTAAGCGTATTTATTCGATAGAAGCAAACGTATACGCCTTAAGAATACAATTCAATGATCGGACCCCAGCTCAGAAATGAAGAGAACAATTTTAAAGGCTTTTTTTTCCACAGCGCCACCTCTTGCGAACGTCTCACAAAAAAATCGAGAGTTTAAATGTGCTAAATTCGGTATCGTCAACGAAATCGTCCCAAAAATCGAATCGAACTGGTAGTATTTCTGACCGAGGTTGTCACTTTGTTTTCCTAAATTTTCTATCCTTGTATGTCAATGCGAATCCAAGTGGGTAAGAGATATGATTTGTAAGGCAACAGATCCAATTTCAGTCATTTGTTAACACATTTAACTAACAACAAGAAGTAGGTAACACAATAGACAGCTTTGGTTCCTGAACAATTTCCGCTTATTTTATCGTCAAATCCTATTATGTTTCTTTCCTTAGGACCCATAGGAGTCGCGTCGACAAATATTACGTATACGACACCGATACCGAAAAATAAAATAAAATTCAAATACCTCTCAGGACATTTGCTTCAAACACGAAATAAGGCACAGCCTCAAGGCCGATTATAAAGTTTGAGGTGCTACAAACCGCAAACAAAAAAAACCTACAAATTCGATTGCACATTGTCGCAAGTACCCACACCGCATACGAGTCTGAAACTTCTTGCTATGGCCAAATATTTTGTGAAAATTAAATTCCAATTAATTTTAAAATAAATGGAACACCCGAAAATGTTGCAAAAATTCTTCCTCCAAAAACTAGGACAAATGTTCCTCGGACCCCATTACTCAGGAAATTTCTAATTAAATTCTACGAATAAAGTTTGCATACGCCCCAGCAGCCATATACGTACATGCAGTGCCCAATGTCCACTCGCCGTTCTAATCTGGCCCACACAAGTTTTGCAATCTAATAATCAATTTCTAGCGCAAATTAGTTTTAATCGCATAGCAATGGGCAAGAGCAGTCTTTCGGCGGTTGCAACAAGGCAGAGCATATACAAATAACCATACACTACCAGTAAGCCCACGCGAGTGGTATATGTCCTTTTTCTCTAACCAGCTGGGGGTAGTTAAGTGCTCGAAATAGGAATCTGGTTGGATACACATTTCTGTTCACCACACACTATATGGGAATGGGATAAAAGGCCCTTGGGGAGCAGTTACAACTGAGATTTGCCTATCCCGGCCGACAAAATGATAGTAAAGAGTAGGTACTTAGGAGAGGACACACACAAACCCGAAGGTGCAGTCAGATGTGGTGGTTCGCTTTGATATTTTCAGTCGAAAATCTCGTTCCATTTGGAGCTAGAACCTTCTTAAGCTCAAGCTCATTGTGTGAGTGTCATTATAGTTGAACCGGTCCGTTAATGTCGTGTGCGGTAGAGTTATGAGGATGATGACAGTTCCCGAAGAAGGAAGCCAACGTAAGTGCACAGTCTTCCCCAAAGGGAACGATTTGCCTTTGTGATTTTCGTTATTGTCATTTGTAGTTGCTAGAGAAGGAAACAAAGTTTCGTGATTAGGGTGTGTGACAAGTCCTATTTTATGTGTGAATACCGAGACGTGTAGCCTCTTTAATTACAAAAGAGAACTTCAACTTCCAGCCTGTTAAGGTTCCATTTACCCTTTCGATACTTATCATTGAAAATTTCCTAACCATACGCACGTAGGTCGCATCAGTTTAAAGGAGTTTCATAACTTATTCGCGAAGGCGAATTCATAATTCTATTGCTGTGACGTTCCGCCTCCCTCGGGTCTGCATCAATTTATTGACATTTCGAAAATTCGAATAGCATTTTCTGACACCCGAGTTCGCAGTAATGCTTTTCATCGACAGAGCCCTGTGCGTGTGTCCTTTTGGACCGGTGTCGAAGCAATAATCATAAAGGTAGAAAACGATATAATACATATATTCGTAAAACATTTATACAACACATAAAAACAAACGACTGTTGCGACTGTTGCTCGCTTCGAGTTAACTCATATAAAACGATTTCCATAGAGATGTACGCAATTTGCTACGTCTACGGAACGGATGTTTTGCCCCACATTCAACTCTCATAGACGGTGTAATGCTTTTGGTTTAAGGCTGAGAGGCAGCATTTGCACACATCCCTTACAACTACACCGATCAGGGAGACAGGAATGGGAAAATCTAATTCTAACTCATTTGTATGTACATACATATCTCCCAGGAAATGAAAAAGACAGGGCAATTGAGATGACAATCCCTACACATGATGCCATTTTGTTACCACATCGATTGTATCAATATTATTTTAAGAGCATTTATTTGCTGCTACTGTCAAAACGAATCGGGGGGAAAGCGGTTGGTAGATAAGTGGTTTTATCGCTGTAAGCATTTGAATACATAATGGTCGACAATTGGGATGAGTATTTTTTTGGATTTAGGTACCATTCGCATTAGGAATACGTACGCAGTCGGAATTGCTGAAATTGTTTGTACAATTCGATTCGTTGACAAAGCAGTGAGTTCGAACTTTGAATAGGTGAATGGATCCTTCATTTCATTATTGTTTATGAACAGCTTGATATTGGGTCGTATGAAAAAAACTAGCATTTGCTTTAAGTAAAAGGTTTTAGCAAAGTAAAGCCCTTAGCAATTGCTTTGATTCGGTATGAATAAAAACCTAGCTTGCTAAAGTAAGTTCGAAAATTCGAACATAGCTTTTACTTCGCTGCACGTGTACTTGCCTTGCAATTTCTTTCAAACCTGACCAGTAAATTTGAATTTTCAAAATTTCCTTGAGATTCTAACGACTTCTGTGGAAATTCAAATTAAAAAAAAAACAAACAAAACTTAATTTAACTATTTATAAACAAACCATCGAAAATTCACATTGCTTACTTTTTTTTGTGTAAAAAATGTGCGTACAAAATATTTAGCAAAAGGTCTGAGTCAACTAAATAGCAGACTCAGAATTTGCATAGCATTTGCTTTGTTTATTCATACCGATCTGAGTAAAAGGTCAGTGCCGCCGCTTTTCGAACATGTCAAAAGTTGGAACTAACTCAAATTGTTTTTTATTCATACGAAACGTAGCAAATGCTTCGACTTTGACATTTCTCTTGAGTAAAAGCAATTGCTTCGCTTTATTCATACGTCCCATTGTATTGCCTGGATCTAGATTTAAGGAACTGGTATTGTTAAACTTAAGATAATTATATTTTTAAGTTTATTTTTATTTTTTTCCCTCGATCTGTTGACTGTAAATTTCGTAGATCTAAATAAATAAATTTCGATATTTCAAAATCGATGGTGGGACTAAATCTTTGATAAAATATTTGAAATTCGAATATAGAGTGTTTGACATTTCAGTTGCGGAAAACATTTAATTCGAACAAAATTTGCCACGTTTGTACTAGATGAATAAACACTGAATTTGATGCAATTAGAAAGATTGCCTTTCAACATTCAGAAAAGTAGATAAAAACGCCTTGAAAAGTGTTGGAGGCTACACGTATTCGAATCGCACGAATAACAACAATAAAAAAATATTATTTCGTCTTTTATACAACAAATTCATCTGAATGTATGTTTTGGCCTATCCTAGCCTTTTATATAACATAAAATGTAACTCTCTTTTTAGTAAGGAAATTTCGACCCTAAAGCCTAAATATATCTCAGAAAATAATAAAAATCATGTTTTTTTAAATAATGAATTTTATTTTTACTGAACATTAAAGTATCAGTCTTCAGAAAAAAACAAAACAAAGTAATATCAACAGTAACTACAGTGGGTGAATTTTTTTTGCCGTTTGATGTCCACTATAGATAAGCTATAAATTCTTCACCACACGTCTGAATTAATTAGCCCATGTATCAAAGGGCATGGTAGTGGCCAGCCAAGTTCTGGTACTACACCCTTTTAACAGGAACAAATCTAGGCGATTTTCGACCCACCTCTGTCTTTAGTACCAATGAAGTCAGGAACTTCGAATTCGGAATATTTGCTAAGCTGATCAAGCACAAGCGCCTCAGAAAACTTTTTAAACCGCATTTACACTATCACGCACGCGCATTTTTGCACGAGACGGGACAGAGTCAATGCTAATAAAGGCGAAGGAATGAGATCACAAATCAGACGCCTAAGGTGTCATGGATGTTCTAACCATAATTATAGATACGTAAAGCGGAAGTTCCGACGACCAACATTTCTGCAATCACATGAAAACATTTTTATTTCCGATTTAAAATATGTGAAATGAGAGTGTTAGTTAGTTTCAGTAAATTAAACCAACAATTCATCAATCATTTATACGAAATTAATTAATTAATGTACCTTCATCCCTTCCGGAAGCCATTTTGTTTTATAGGAAAACGAAATTTCGTAAGCCATCGCTATAAAAATATCAACATGCATAGCTTTCCCATAATTCCTACCACGCAAACAAGATGGCCGACCAAAAAACGTATCACGTTTTTTGCGTGTTAGGTAATGCTGTCCCTTTCAGTCAGACGGCTGTTTAGTATTGGGCATCCCTTTAATTTTCCGTGATAGGAATGTGTGACCGTGTAAATGCCCCATTAGCATTAGTTTAGTGGTTCCTGAAATAGAGGGCTTCAAAAATAACAAAAACCGTAAGTGACTGACTGACAGATCATCAAAATTATGGAGTACTCCCCACATCATGGAGTCTTGTAATTTTGCACAACGGTATGTCCTGTGGTGCAAGCAAAGGAATAAATGAAATTTGAGGTTTCTCTATAAGGGGACGTGGTATCCACCCACTTTCTCAGAACTATTGTCAATTATAAGGACTTCCGATTGCTGTAGAATAATGAGATTTGGTTGATCGGTAGAGTTCGAAATTTTTTTCATTCGACGTGTTTGCCTATCGTCATTTTGAAAATATACATGCAACTTCAAAGTTCATGACTTTTCTAAAAACTTATTACTGACTAAAATTTGGTGGGCTTACTTGGCCAGTTTTCTTTTTACTACGCCAAACTTGAAAGGTTTTAAGAACTTGATCAGTGAACCCACCAAATTTAAGTCAGTAATGATTAAATAATAAAAATTCTCTCTTAATTTGTAGTTATTTCAGTATTGTTCTACTTTAAATATTTCGTATTAAACCTTAATATAGTAAGAACACGGTGTACTTTTAGATCTCGGTACTTTTCAAGGCTTACTTTGTTACAAACATAGAGATTTTTATATAGGAGAACTCTCTCTCTGGCTCTTTTTTTAATATGCTTGGGAAAGTGGTGGGAAACATCTTAAACTTCGATGCAATGTGTATAAGCTTAATGTACACGAATGACTAAAATCCTAGAGTAAATATCCAAAAATACTAAAATCCAAAAAAAAAAGCTAAAACAGCATCTGTCATTTTTCTTTTTTAAAAAAATGCTTTCAAGTTTTCGAAAATGCTAGATCTAGCATTAAAAATGCCAGAATGGCATCACTGCCCGTCAGAAGTCATTAAAAAAATAGGTGCGTTAGTGCCGATTTAAAAAAAAACAGTCGCAGTGATTACGCTCGGATTTGTAGTTTAGTAAGTCATACAGCTGACTGATGTATTTTAGTTTTTATTAGCCTAGGGGTAGGCGACAAAATATTAAGTTCATTCGCGTACGCGGTTTCATTCGAACGCTATCGATATATCGATCGCAATTGCACAAAATCTATACACGTTCGCATCAAAAATGACAGAAAAAGAGAAAATTAGCAAAATAACGAGTAACGAGTAGTTCCTCTCTTTGCTCGATACACTTCAGAGAATTTAAACTAATTGACAACTACTGATAAATAGGTACCTATGTCAAATGCACAAATTTGACAAGCAACAAATTCAAAGTCCTTCTTAAAAATTCAATTGCGCAGAATAATAAAATCTGGGAAATTAAGAAAAATTCGGTGGTGTTCGGATGTTCTCCTAGAATATTTTATATGTTGCAAAAAGTTAAGTTTAATATTTATTTGTGATATGGATTGTATTGTAAAGGTAAAAGTGGCTCAAAGCAGCTCGAAGTCTATCCACGTGCTTTGGCGTATGTTTTCAGCTCTCTAAGAGAGTTTCGCTTAATTTTTTGAGTTTGACAGATGTTAAGTGTTTGGCTCGGAAAAGTACGCGATTGGAGCTGTTGTTAGTTGATAATTCGAAGCGTCAAATAATTCGAAATAAACCGCGAGAATAAAAAAACAATAGAAGTTGCTAGTCAAAGCGTTTGTATACCCAGTTTAGACAAATACAGTTGACGTTTTACATGGAATGATTTTTTGGTCTCTTAAGCTCGTTCTAGGTATCCGAAAGTCCCCATTACCTATCAGTTTGGTTTGATGACCGGAAGACCGTCATTCTCTTCATGAAGCGTGTTTTTACCGTGTTTTCGTCGAAAACTCGAAATTGCGTTCACACTGAACAATAACCAGTTTTCGTTTGACGTTTCAATCAGCTGTGAGACACTAGTCGTGAAACTTCTTTATAAACTAGTGTCTACAAATTTCGATCGCATTAATTAATAAATAAAATTAATTCAGATCATTTAAAATAATATTAGCCCATCAATTAAGTGGGGAAAATGAGTTTAGTTGTAAGTTGTGACATTTGTTCCATCAGCTGCTCTTCTGAATGTTGCAAAAGATGTGTTTGTTGCAACAACGCAACGATTGGAAGTCGTTTTCGTGGTGTTTTCGTGGAAAACGACTTTAAAGGACTCGTTTTGAAAACTGAAATATTTATGGGAAAACTTCTGTTTTCGATGAAATTTTCGAGTGTTTTCGCGAAAACCAGGTTTTCGGCTCGGTGTGAATAGCGTATAAATGAAATGAAATCGCATTCTGGCTTTAGACAATTTATGTCACGCAGCAAAACTAGTTAAGTCGGTTTACAGAGATGCGATGTCATGTAGGTTATGTTTTTTAAGGTGTTCTTTAAAGAAAATGATGCGTCATAATGTATGTTTATGTGTTTCAAAACTGTTTAGACAGGTTGTCGAAAATCGAGTCAAAATTGAACTGTCATGATGACATCAGTTATCACTTATCCAGCGATGAGGTTGCAGTCATTCCTTTTATTTTTAAAAACCATAGATAATAATGGATCACATCATCGACAGCATCACATTCAGTTCTTCACGAAAAAGGCGATATCATGCTATGAATCCAAATGAAAACCAGTCAACATGGTCAAGTTTTCACATATTCCGTTCAGACTCACACCATTTCTATTTTACGTTCCATTACCGGTTAACCAGAACATAATGTGTAATATTACCTAAACTGTGTCAGTCGAAGGATCGCGTCACAAACACAATGCCCTACGGATATTGCCACTTTGCATTTGAATGCTGAAGAGGAGAGCCAAACATACGCACAATACTTGAAATAGGATACCAGTTCAGTTGGCATGTTACTTTTTAAGTGAGTGGACTACTGAATGCGAACGCAGTGCATTTTCGGATTGATGCAAAATCCATTTTATTCGATTTTAATTGGGAATCTGACCTGCGGTCAGCGTTGTAGCTGCACAAAGGCACGTTTTTCGCAAACCACATATTTCGCAATAATCCACAATCCTTTTAATCTGCCGTCGATGTTGTTACTCACGCAAAACCCATCCCATCCCACTAAAATGATGAACGTTGCCCCCAACTATATAAATTTATTTTTTATATTCTTATATTGAACTCTAAAAATAAATTTTTAAGGATAAATATGACCGACACTAATTCCGAACAGCCTTCCAAGGGACATTAAAAAAAAGCAATTGAAAGTCCATGATCCACCTTTGGCTATCACTCATCCTCTTATCGGTTTTCAAAGGCCAACATCTTTTGTGTTTGGTCGTTCACCTGGCTAGCTCCTGTGTATCCTGTGGTGCATTAACTTAAGCACCACTCAGCCAGAAGCAAAGCCACCATTCTAAGCAATGAATGTGAAATCATTTCCACTTCAAATGAGATAGGAAACTAAGGTGTGGAGAAATAACTTTTGAAAAGCCGTCACACTTACATCACATGCCTTTTTCCAAGGCACAAAGGCTGAATTGACTTTTACTTGTAGCTACACCTTTTATGCACTCTTTCGTTATTTGAATATCGGATTCTGGGGAAATTCATTCCAACTCCCACCACGCATTCTGACAGGAATTTGAAGTCGAGGTGGAACAAAGTTTCAGTCCGGGTAAGATATTAACTTGAATGAAAAGGCGGAAATCTTTGATGGAAATTTCCCTTTGTATTGTTGTAGGTACTTGCCTCCTTCATCGTCGTCAGAGTTGTGTTGTTCGAGTTGAAAAAGTTGTGCAAATATGTGGAGAAGCGTGTGTGCGTGAACATTAAAGAAAAAGTTTTCCGTCTTCAGCAAAAGTAGCAAGAAAACACACGAAACAGAGAATGAGGAGTTGAGGACTAAAATTGGTGTTAAGGTGGCTTACATACAAATACGTAAACTCCTCGTGTGAATGTAGATAGGGGTGGGAGTGAGATGAGTCCTTGTCCTCGAGCAGTTGGTTGGTGTTTTGCTTACTGAACACTAACAGGCAAATATTCAGGGATTTTGATATATGCCTTGGAATACCTGCATACACAAGTTGTTTGGGCGAATTGCGAATAAAGACATGTCGCAGGATTACTGTTGAAGGATGATGGGATATCAATTCAAGAGACTTAAAGTCATCTCTCATATTGACAGCCACAAATGTAAATTGAGATATTGTAGGTGCGCGGCGAGAATATAATATTCACAGTTCACACAGGGAATGCTTAAGGAAGTTTATAATTTTTGGAAATGAGTTTGGCAAGATGTTTTTGTTTGATAGGCAAACTTGGGCATGCCAAGGATCCCCTATGGGCATATGACGTTGACTTTTCGCAAATTATATTTTGTAAAACATGAGCGATAATTAATCAGCGGATTATGCGAAACATGACTGTATATTTGTGGGAGGGGGGGGGGGGGGGGAATGTGAAAAACTGGGCGCCCAGGGATTTGTCTAGCTGTCTTGTTAAGTTGATGCAAATCCCTTGGCATTAAAGCTCTAAAGGAGTTTGACATCAGTTATTCTTTTTCTTTTACATAAGGAAGTGTTTGCTTTAAAGTCGTCATAGGGAATAATTCGAAAGTGTCAAATGGAATAGCTTTTAAAGGCCAGTTGAAAGCTACTTTTAGAAATTAGCCACTCTCCAAATTTTGAATTTTACGAGTCTATATAGCTGTAGTTGCTATATGTAGGACAATCTCGTCGATACTACACCGTATCAGCATCATTGGCTTTGCAGTGTTCTAAAACCATAAAATCAATTACCAATAAATGACGCAATCACCGCATACACAATAAACCGCAATAATCTGAATGTAATAGAGCCCGAAAGGCCTCTTATGTATCAGTTTCACTCTTTAAGCGGGATTTTTCATAACTACCCTCAGCTGAAGTGGGACTGATTGGCCAACTGGAAGTCCTCTCTAAAGCCGGAACCACACTTGTAACGTGTGTTGTGATGTGGAGTGGCGTGTCGCTATCACTCCAATGGATTTCATATGTGTAGAAACATATTTTTCTCGTGTGTTGTGTTGCAGTGTGTCGCGTTGTGTCGAAATCGCTCCTGTACCGATTGCACCACAACGCTCTATGGCGCAATGAAGCGAGACATATATATTATCTGAAATTGCATATGTGAAAGAAAGAGTACACATGATCTAGGAAATCAATAACGTCAAAAAAGCAAAACAAACAACATTTGAATTCATTTAAAAAAATGACAGCACACTAGATAAGTGTGCACAGAACACGAAACGACAGACCACACCACAACACACCACACGTTACAGGTCTGGTGCGGGCTTAAGCTGCGATACTCTACAATCGACTATTGCGTCGCTGGGTACGTGAACATTAACCTTTTCAACCTTAAAAAAAAAATGTAGAAAATCTATCGCATATGCGTTGTAGAAAATGGGGACGTTCGGAAACCTAGCTAATGTTAAACATCAGCTAGATTTGTGTGAACTATAGGTATACGAACGCGTGGACTAATCAACTTAAAATGTTTATGTATTATCGCGGTTTATTTTGAATTCTGACACTTCACTTCAGGCAGGATTTTCTTGACTAGATTTGTTACTTATACCTCCATAAACGTCAACTGAAAAAACTTATTCACATCAGCAATCTGGGTTAATAAAAACTAAAATACATTAAGTCATTCAGCTGTCAGACTTAACAAACATCAAATCTGAACGTTCACAATGTTTTGTGAATGATCTCTCAGAGTTTTTTTTTTTGTTAAAGATTCCGCCAATTTCTATTTCTTTTCATGCCAGATGCAACGGGCATGACAGGACAGTTTCTCTCATGTTCTCAATATGTCCGGTAATTTATTTATTATTGATGAAAGCTGCCAATGGATTCAAAGCTCACAAAATTAAAAATTAAGCCTATTCCACAAACTAAAGGGTGTTGTTTTCCGACGTTTTTTTTTTTTCAATTGACAGCGCTTTTTCTAGCGATGAAAGGGTTGACAGCTGACAGATGATTTGTGCGTATTTCAATGCCGGTTGGCCATAAGTTACTTACGTTTTCCATTTTACCAAACCTCTACTCGAAACCATACTCCAACACTATTGGCATAAAACCATCTCCATAATAAAGTCAATACCAATGTCATTACTATATACCATGCCTTAGACGTGCTTTATTTCACTTTATATTTCTGTAACTGTGAAAAAGAAAAATACCCTACACCTTTGCGTCATTTGCAGTCACAAAAGAGAACCCCCTCCTTCATACACTTCAAGCCACACACGTACCTAGACATTGCCGTCATTTATGTCAACCTTACCAGGCAAAAATACATCACAATTTGTATTTTTGAATCCTTTTGAATGAATAACAGGATTTCCCCATTTAGTACGCCTGTCTATGCATTGGTTTTCTATTCGTTTAACAACATCCTTCTGCTCCTGCAGGTCCCAGCTCTCGTGCTCCTGTCAGTTTTCAAAAGAGGCTCTTGTCGAACATATCTCTCTTCTTATTGACAGATACCGTTGTAGCTGGTTGATGTCACATACAGCGTGAGGAAAAAAAAAAGAAGCGAATTCTACAGGGTGCACTTGAGATGAACGAGACCAGCTGGTGCATAGAACGTAGAGCTGTCAGTAGAAATATCAGACTCGGTGTAGGTGACATATTTTCCATTATTTCCCTCCTGCTGATCATGATGTGTACGACTAAGTGGGTGGGTTGTTGTCTTTTCTTTGATGCCAAGGATAGGCAAAATGTGGATACCTGAGAGGATATTGGATTTTTTTTTATGCAGAAAAAAGGGTTCCTGATTGGAATTTGAAGCGAAGTATGGGGTAACGAAAGTGGAAAATAATTGAAAAATGGTTGAGAGTTAAATTTGAAACTGGTAAGTCTTTTTTAACCGATGGATTTAAGAGACAATTGCTGCTGAATCAAGTAACGAGAAGTGTTGCCAGCAAAATGGAAAGAAACAGTGCCTCTTGTAACCAATCGAAATAAAGTTTCGTAAAAAAAACTAGCTCCTCACAACTCAACTCTCATTCATTTTCGGTTCATTAATAATCCCATTTAATTCCGTTTTACATATTTCCAATCCGCAGGATATGCATTTCACCACTTAAACGGTATAACCTGAATTCGAACAATAAAACCAGCTTCGCAGTCTGCGGGAATTTTTTTTTTTTAATTTCAGAGCTCCTTTTCGGGAGGAAATTAGCGTTCATTTTCCATCCGTATGTGCCGCGTTTCACATTTATACGAAACGAAAGTGTGCTCAGCATGTGGAAAATCCAGAATATTCCACGTACCGTACATTTCATCCTTCTGGACGGTTGTGTTTTGGATCTCCTCTTTCTTTTTCTTTTTTATCATATTAAATCAGTACCGTTCAGTGCCTTATTGCGTTTTAATTTGCTTCGTTTGTACATTTTAATGCGGGCACAAGTATGTACGGGTACGCCTTTTCCATATATAGCACATTTAATATCTTTTGCTTTTTAATATATATTTTTCCCAGAGTGTGTATAATGAGAGCGTTGAGGAACAAAAGGATATATATGGTAAGAAATTATCCAGTCCCGTAGACAGGGAAATTTAAGGCATTTATGCGAATGCGATGTCTGGTTCTGGTGGTGATATTTATGGTATGTCTGCAGTTAAATTGCTCGCAAATTTATTTTTAATGAATTTGCACCAATGTGTGAAGTTGGTGGAGGTGGTGGTAGGTAAGTCAGGAATGAATGTTTTCATCTTATAATTGTTTGAGTGTGGAGAATCGAGAATGTGAAGGGGATTTAAAAAGCCCTTCAAACTGTAGTACCTTTTCTCAATTGAATTTAAGGAATAAGCAGGTTTTTCGAAAACGTGGTATTCGAACTTCGAACAGTTTTTGATACAAGGACAAGCAAAAAACGAGAAGAAAACAAGGTACAGTGAATGAATGAACGGTTTTGAGAAGATGAACGTTTTTATTTATATATTTTTGTTTTGTATTTTTAAAGGAATAGGATTTGAGGTTGTAAAAAGCAATGAATCAGTTTTTGACAACAGATGCGGTCTTCATTGTAAAGGGTTATTCAATAAGAGGTGTTATTGTGAAAGGATATGGTCCTGTATGCGTGCTCGTGATGGCCATTCGGCTGATGTTGTTTTTCGTTATTAACGGCATACCTTCCTTTTTATTATGAAATAAACATCCGATCAATTATCTGAAAAAATGACATTTTTCTTTGAATACCGAAATAACACCTCTTATTGGAAAACCCTTTAATAAGAAGCGAAAGTCATAAAAAAGCTTACTTTGTAGATTGAGGTCAAATGTAAACGGTTCTACGGTACACAATTGCAGGTTTTTACCGTCGACTACACATTCCAAATACTTTCATTTTAGATGATGGACTGACGCACTATTGCAAGAGAAAAATCAGATGCAAATGGTGGCAATATAGAGGTGTGGAGATCTATGCAAGCTCAAAGTGAATGATGTCGAAAAGAGCGGTCTTAGTAGTTTGAGAAGTGATTGCTATAGTACCCGCAGAAAGAAAGTACCTCTTTGACAGAGAGGTGCAAATTGGGATGTAGGCGGGAAGCGAAAAGCCACATAAAAGTTGTAGTGGATAGTGAGACGGAACTTAGAGTGAGGAGCGTTACCACTTATGAACCAGCAAGGCTGATTAAAATGTTGCTGGAGTATAGAGGTGGTTAAGGCAAAAGGCACTGATGTGAAGCAAAGTACTATGTCACACAGTTCTTTACCAGGTTTTTAATCGCCTAACTCCACCATTTTTGGCAGACTTGAATTTTATCTGGTTCTCAAAGTGGAAATGCTATTCAAAGACATTGTTTGAGTACAGCTTGGAAGCTTTGATCGGAGTCATCACTTTGGATTATATAAGCGCAGGTATACCACCAAGCTCTAGGAACTAAAAGTTAGTATCATACTTCAAAAAGGTGTTTAAAAACAAAAAGAGTGAGGAAGGTCAAAGAAGACTTACCAATAAAATATTTATTTTACTCACTTAAAACGAGACCACCTAGATGACATCTTGTACAAAGACCGTGCTTTCACAGAGTGGATTCGACTTAGGTTGTTAGTGGGAAGTAGACCGTGAGGTTCTGGAAAACCAAACAAATGGTTATGGCCTTATTTTCATCTCAAAAAGAAAGTAAAGAAAATGTACCAAAGTCAGTCTAGAGCTTCCTCGGCTTAAAGCAACTTGAAACTTGCTGCTTCTTCAAGTTGTTCTTTTTGTACTTTCCGCATGAAAACGTACCTTAAAAAATGCGAAGAGTCCTAGATTTTGGTGCCATTCCTAAGGTGGTACTTTTCTAAAGCTATAAGATATATATCCTATACCAGTCGGTCTTCACGGTGATCCCGGTCCATACCTCCAACGACTGTGTATACGCCGGGACGGGACTGCAAATTAATTTAAAATACTGGTGTCGTTTACTGAACTCGTCCATTTATCTGAGTATATTCAATGACAGCGCATGCAATACAACCTCAGGTGGCAGATGGCGCTGTTTGTTTATCGATTACGTGAAGTTGCTATCACTTTTATTTTCTCTTTTTGTTAATTTTACGAGTTGGGTGTTGGGTCGTGCGCATGGAATTTGCGCTGTGAATAAAAGCTAAGTTGAAATTAAATTTCAACGTTTTATTCCCTGCAACTTCAGGAGTTTTCGGTTTCGTTGCTGTGTGCAACAACTGGACTTTATATATGAGCACAAATGCTTTTAGTGCAAGGTGGTCTGCCCAACACACTTAAATAACATAAGCTCTAAGGAGTAGATACTGACATTCCTGGGGTCGAATTACCGCATCCGTGAGCGAGCCATACGTCACTGAATTTTGTGGATTTTACAAGCGAAACAATAACGAATTCAGTCACGTATTACTCGATCACGGATCCGGTAATTCAACTACTGTTAAACTTGTAGTATCAGTTCAAGCGACAATGATTAATGCTTGCTACTCAATGGAAGTCGGTGACAACCTTCCTCCGGGGTAGACGTGGACCTACAACTATGATGTACAAAGAGCCCACCAAGCAAACGTGCAACTTAAGGTTTTTAGCTTTTCAAAACTAGCTTTGAAAAGGCTGCACAAGAGGAATATACCTACCTTCTCCTACCGAAGCTTGTTGTGCATGCTGACAACACCCAGCTTTAGCGAGCATCAAAATCCAAGCCTAAAATGAATGTAATTAGAAAATTCGTCATTTTTCATATAAAGCACTGTCCAAATTTGGATGCCCCCCTCCCCAACTGTACTAACTTTGAAACCCCCATTTCGATGGCATTAAGTAATGAAACTCATGTCCGTGTCACCCTACAAAAAGGGCATCTGCGTAAGCCATGTGGCGAACCACAACCCAACACCATTTCCCATACACACACCAATTCAATTGGAATGTTTACAAAGCATTAGATTACCCTAATTTGGCTATTTGCATCAAAAGAGCAACCCGTCCCCACATGTCCTGCCGCATGAAGGGCGTGTAATTCTTACAGTAATTTATTTCGTTTTTATCGCTTGCCATTTTCTCGGGCAAATTGTCCATTGTGATCGAGCACATGTTGTGCGCATCTGTTCGCATATCCTCTGGCCAACCGCAAACAAAATCTATTTCATTTTAAAAGATTACACACAGCAAATCCTTTTGGTATTAAGCTCATAAAGTAAAACACATATCGTCCTGATTGAGATGCTCCCCCGTATCAAATGGCCAGCATTTTAATTCGATTGGTTACACACGGCTTGTTTACCGTTCGCATCAGGATGTATTATAGCTCAGGTAGCTATGTGTCCAAACAGTGACTGGAATAAATTTAAGCAAAAGCAAACAAGGACATCCAATCATGTTAAGCAGCATATCCCATTGACAATAAGAAAGGAGATGTCTCTTGCTATAATGATGATGAAAACGAAGATGAGTTCTGATGGCTGCTTATACCATTTCCAATTTGGCAGAGTAACGTGTCAAAGGACAATAGTTTCTCCTTTGCAATCTCGCACACTTAATCAAAACAAACTTCTGTACCATTACTGGTGTCCTTGGGGGATTGCGATGATTATTTTGTTACCGGGGGAGGGAGCGTTCGGAACCTAGGTTTCAGCTTTACATCCCGTCAGTACACATTCGATTTGGGTAAATCGTCTTTCGTTGTCCCTTTGACCGCAATATCCATACACAGAGTCAACCTCGCCTTTACGACCATCATCGCATCACTAGTCAAGTCCATCAGTGGGAGGAACTTTTATGGCACAGCATATAAGAAACTCTGCTCTCAGTAAGTTTGGTATATTATCCTCGGAGGTGTCCCTTTTTCGGTAATGATGACCAGTCAGTCTAGGACTCTAGCTCTCTACTCTTGGCTTCTTACTTCTCACACTCACCCGGTGGCAAATGAAAAGAAATGATGATTGTTATTTATAGATGCTGGTCATTCTCATTCTCATTCTCAGATTCCTTTTTGTTTCGGTTTGCCAGAAGGACTTTGATTTTATTCAGTGGCTTCGGTATTGCTCTGGGGATTGGCTTTTGTTTTTCCAAATGGATGAAGATCCCTGCCTTTTGTGTGTAGCATATTCTGTTTAACTGCGGGTCAGCAGAAGGGAACGAGGGTTGGTTAAACACGTTTTGCTCCATAATGGGATAGAAGCACGGATAGCGTGGGGATAAGTGGAAGGTTTGTTCAACGATGTGATACGTAATTAAGTGAAACTGTCTTAAGTGATTGCCTTCTGTGTTGAAGGGTGGGTTTCTTTGCTTTTTTTTTTTTGTTTTTCTCCGGCGTGAACAAATTTAATTTGAGTTGTATGGGGATGTCATTAGTTTAGGTGATATAGGTTTGGGACAAATTTTGGGTAAAAGGGTTCAAAGTGGGTGGTTATGGGGTTAATTATTTTAAGTGATATGTAATTTAGTTTAGGGTAGGCAATTTCTAAAGACTATAAAGCTGTAGGAACTCAACTGCCATAGGTGTAGATTAGTTGAAGTTTTAAGAAAGTCGTTGTTCGTGAGTTCAATGGAAGCTCAAGACACTGCCCTCACAAGGACTAAAAATGAAATATATGCAGCACAGGCATCTATCCCAACAGTCGTCCTTTCTTAAACGGAGGTATGTCTTATCTTAACCAGGAATAGCCACAATTACCTAGAAATTGCAATAAGGTCCAACTAACTTTTGGCGCAAGCTGAAAATAATACTCCTTGCACAGATTTTTAAGGGTATTCACAGTTCCTTGAATAGAAATTTGTAAACATTGCGGGCTAAAGAACAAACAACGAAAGTCAAACAGTAACTTCTCCTTGGTTAAGGAGGCTTCTTCATAACCTCGAAGCTAACGTTGTGTATGAGTTTATGTTGTAAATCTATTTGGATAAAATATCCTTATAAGGTGGGCCAAAAGAAATCATCCGATGTTGTTTGGCTCTAATTTTTTTCTAAATGAAAAATTTCGATTTTGTGTTTTGATTATGTTTATTTGAACCTTTAGAATTTTATTGGTCAAGTCGAGAAGATGATATCGGCCGTCACAATTGATTGCCATACGGGCTCGTTTTATGGTATCTTTCATCACTTCGGCGAGAACTTCAGGCGACAGATTCTCGCACTCGTGTCGAATGTTGTCCTTGAGGGCTTTTAGGGTCTCGGGCTTGTTCACGTAAACACGGGACTTCAAAAAACCCCACAAAAAAAAAGTCTGGAACGGTTAGATTGGGTGATCTTGCGGGCCAGTGCAAATCACCAAAACGAGAGATGAGGCGACCCGGGAACGCCGCCTTCAGAATATCGGTCAGTGTGGGCCGTAGCTCCGTCCTGTTGGAACCACATGTCCTCCAGTCCTAATTCGTCCAATTGCGGCAGAAAAAACTCGGTTAACATGGCCCTATAGCACGGACCGTCCACTGTTGTCGTTTGACCAGCGGAGTTCTCGAAAAAAAAAAATGGCCCGATGACTCCTCCAGCGTGAACAGCGCACCATGCAGTAACTTTGAGCAGGTGTAATGGCTCCTCGTGCATTACTCGTTGATTTTCGGTGCCCCAGAAGCGATAGTTTTGCTTGAAATGAGCCTCATCGCTCATTATGATTTTGGTCGAAAAATCGAAAATTCGAAATTATTCCGCGTTCTTGGGGAGTGTATCGCTCCATGGCTTGTTCACTTATATTCCACATCTGTCAAGTCCACAAATGTCAAAGCAGATTTGACATTGGCGGCCATTTGCAAAAATAAGAGCATCTTCCAATAGGGTGATCTCTTTTGGCCCACTACAAACAAAATCTAGCAACTTCTTTTTTTTTTGGTAAATAGGTGACAGCCCGCCTTATTCCATTTATCAGGCTTTTTGACTCTTTGGATTTTCACCTACCATTTGGCCTTTTTGACTGCACAAACTTTTTAAGCAGCAGCTGGAAATGGTGCTTAAGGACGTCTTATATTTCCTACGCTTCAAACACCCAGGTTTCCGTAGCTTTCTTCCAGTCCTACAACCAGCAACTAGTTAGGCACTAGACTTTCGTTTTAAGCCTCCGTATATATTGATTTGATTGATAGCAAGATTCGGTCCTCTTAAGGTAAAAGCCGAGCTTCATTTGCTGCTCTTATTTGAAGCCGCATTGATCGTCTTCCGTCACTTTTTTCGGGCATTCGCAGGCATCATCTTAACCCTGGAGCCGGTGGCTGGTAACCTACAGCGATTATTGTCTTACCTCCTGGTTGAAGTCGCGTTGCTAGCCAACTCAAGCCTTGCAAAGGCAGAATCAGTACCAATTGTCGACACATCTCTAACTTCCATACACTTGAACGCTCCGATAACAAGTTCCCTCCAATTATGAAGAATTATCTCACAAGTGTCCCATTTAAAAATGGTTTAAGATAAGCCCCCCCAAACGTAGGTTGAGCATTAACACAGTTCAAACAAATTTTACCAATGATATCGATTAGCTTATAGAAGACGACCAAAATTCGAAAATCGCTTTGCATTGGTAAATGGCAATCCCTCTCCCATCCTTAGGCATCAATTTGTGCTACCATAGGCAGAACACAACTGCCTTTGCCCCATTTGAGATAAATTTCTCTGCGAAAATCCTTTAATCAGTTGTACGTGGCACGGAGTTTTCCCGTTTTTTTGTTATTTCTTTTCCGGAAGGGAGGCAACAAAATGTTAAACAGTATATACATAGTGTTCGTCCTCCCGGGCATATACAATGAGATAGCATGTTATATTCTGTGCGCCTTCCTAGCAGTGGATTCCTACAAAACAAACCTACCTAACCACACCTATATATAGAGATGAAGTCCCACAGGGGACTTGTACTTGTACCCCCGTAAGTCATTCCGAACCCAGACCCTTCTCGAGGGCAAACGCTCCCAGAAATAGGCAGACATTTTATGGCACCAATTGGGTTAACTCCAGACACAGCTTAACGCTGACGACTTATAGGCCTGTGTACGTGCCTTTAAAGTTGTTTCAGAGTGCCGTCATTTTTGTTATTCCATGTCCTGAGGTATATTAATGGCATTGCCTGTTCAAGGGAACGGACTAAAATAGCGCGCACAAATTAAGAGTCCACTCGGAAGCCGCTTATAAAGATGTCCGCCTTTTGCAGTGAATCCGTTTAAACTGTGTAACGATGTCATTTAGCTGTCAATGCATATTTCTATACCAGCTCTTCTTATCTCGTGTTGCGCGTACTTGAAATTGGTTTTCGGTGCCAAAAGATTTCCAAGTGGATTCCGGGTATAGTTTCCTATTTAGCGCCACCAATCGATGGCAATGAGCTCCAGGGATAAAGGTAAAGTGGAGCTTAATAGTGTGTACGTAATGTACATGTCCTTCGAATGGTTTTGTGTGTGTGTGGACGCCTAAAGGTGGTTAATGTACATAGAGCAAGGTGAGGAATTATGGCGGGCTGTGGTGTAAATAGTTGACTTGCCTTGGGTTGAATGAAATTTAATGGGTCGCGAATGCTGTTGGTATGGTTTTAAGCGGCCAGTTAAATGGTTTTAACGGCGAGATAAACTGGTTAAGCATGGGCTGGAAATTTATGTCTGCTGATGAAGTTGAATTAAAATATTAAAAGGAGGTGGACACAGGCGATGGCCTTGGTGGAACAGTTCTGCTGGGTGTCTCACTACCGAGTATATAGTTCGTGACAGTTGAAACTATAAAGTCGTAAGTTTTGGCAGTCGACTGGAAGTATGAATGTATTTCAAGGTGAAGTGTGAAAGTTTTGGCAATTTAAAGCGACTTATAGAACCTTGCACCTGTTTCATAAGGCGGATGACCTGTGGATTGGTAGAGATATAGATGGCTGGGTCGCCGAATGGGAAGAATTGACCAAGGTTTTCAGACTCGCGGTTCTCTGATAACCAGCAATTGGAAAATCCATTGTAAAATCAAGAAGCTAAGTCTAACAAGAATGTTTTTTGTTCTAGAAATCTCTCAAAGGCTGTTAATTAAGGGTAAGGCTCTTAAAATCGTTTCAATGAAGTTATAGTGGGCGATATCGCCTACAAACCTTTTATAACCCGCTAAAAATGGGTCCAAGTATATGAGAAGGTATGTGCGGTAGAAAGGCTACGGGACTGGTTGGCACTCCAAACGAAGTCTGAGAAATCACAACTAAGACACGACCCGATTTATGCGACTTGCCAAAATACTGAACATCTTAAGGAAGTTTTCATTTCAGAGCTTCAGAGGCACAAAAGACAAGTCCTAATACGGAAAGATAAGGGGAATCCACACGGTTTTTTTAGCGCACTCTTTCATCGATTCATTCATCGGATTATCTACAATAGCCTGCAGTCGGCAGAGTTCTCTCAGCATACCAATGCGGGTTTTTTAAGTCAAGATCTAACGAGAGGCTCGATGTGCTATTAGGGTAGGTGCTAAAAAGGAATGTACCAAAAAAGACTGGTTGTTACATCCTTAAATGTAAAAAAATCTATCTTATGAAGAGTCTTAAACAGATTAATGAACAGAGCTCTTCCCCGAAATTCGGACGAGGTAATAAAAGACAGCAGAGGAGCAAGAGCAGTTTGCCATATTGCTCAATTCTAGGTCCCATGCTTTGGAACGCTATGTAAGAAGACAATTAGTGCCTTTCCTGATTCCAAGAGGCGCACCAACTTTCGACTTTTGCAGACGACCTAGCTGCCAAGTTTGTGGCAAAAACGATGGCACGTGTTGAACTCCTCTGGCTATGGCTCGTTAGCGAGGACTTGCAACTTACAAATCATAAAACGAGAGTAGTGCATATTACGAGTTGAAAAGCTGGTGAAAACTATAAAATTTAGAGTAGGAGAGCATATAGTGATCGTGAGCTTCAAATACCATCCGAAGCATGCATCAAAAATGTCGTTAAAATTGTTGGATTGCTTTCTAGGCGAATTTATGAATAAGATCAGCGGCTTGAAACAGATCAAGGGATTACTTCTTGGAGGAGCTGCTGACGTAATATTCATTTGCGCAATAGAAGTATAATCAAGTGAAGGAGAAGCTATAAGTCTTAAGTGAAGCTTTAAACGACACATAGTCCATTTTAAGTCCAAATCTACTTAAATCGATCTTTCCGAGGATGCAGATGGAATTAGTAGGTTTTCGTATTATAAAGACAAAAAAGACCACATATCACAGCTTTTTTAGAGACGAGCTATAACAGCCTTGTCTAGGATTATGTAAGCTAAATTTTGTGCCAAATTTGTACAAAGATCAGTTTAATTTTAGGGCAGTGGCTTATTGGTTCGTGTGCGGGACTACTGAGCGAGGGGTCTTAAGTTCAACACAAAAACTGTCATGAAAGAGATTATTTAGCTACTCGGACATGGCATAAAATTGTAGGTCCCATCCATTCTTCTCAAAAGCGTAAGAAACTTACACGAAACTAATCGCTGTGAGAAGCTATGTCTACAGAAGCCCTAGAAGCCCTATCCTTAAACGCTGGTGAAGGTGGATGCAACCCTTTTGTCTATATGAACAGAAAAGTCTCCCAAAGTCTTCTAGTCCTTATAGTTTACGGCCTCTTTAAGGCTTTTCACATTGAAAGTGGTCCGAAAGTTTGGACTCATACATCTAGAATGTCTGAGAATAGTAGGGCGAATTGAAATCCAAGCCTCAGCGGGACAAGTCTCCGTTTGAAACCTCAAAAGACATTGGGCCTTATCAATAAACATTTTTAGTTTCGAGTTTATTAGTTCACGGTGGCTATATTTTCCATACATTCGGAATTGTGCGCTTCCCTAAATTTAAAGCCGGGTCTAAAATTTGTTTTTAGTACAGCGCATTGTAAGAGAGGAAGAGGAAGCAGTTAACCAAAGACCTAACGTATTTGTTGCACCACCTATAAATATAAGGAAGCTTTTCTGATGATAGCATTTTTATAGCTATACCTGATTGAAAAGCGGACCTATAAGTCCAAGTAAATCCAACAGAAATTCGAGCGAAATTGTTGTATTAAAGTGAGATCTAAACTAAGTTTGAAGTGGGGAAAAAGACTAGTTCGATGTAGTTAATCAAAACAGAACCAGCCCACAGCCTATGGATCAGAATCTTCTTGGATCAATTTGAATATAATAGTATAGCAGAACCACTCATCCAATATTGTAACATCAGCGCACTTAAAGTCAAAGTTAAAGCGGAGAAGGTAGGTACCGAAGCAACTCTTTCTTAAAGGCAAAGAGGCATAAGACAGACATCTTTATGGTTAAATAAAACCAATTGTAAGCTCCTAAAACTCCAAATAAAATAGGCAGGCAGATGATATGGAAAATTAATTCTCTCTTGGGTTGAAGTTAGAGGGACTGTAGTACTCCCAGGAACCGCAATAAAAGGGTAAGTCGAACCAGTATATTCTGTACCAATCTATAAAGACTTTTACCTTCCCATTTGAGCCTCTCTTTTTTTAACCAATTTTTCCCAAATGCATTCCGACACATTGTACAAAACGATTCCCCACTCTGAACACTTAAACCGCCGGCTGCCAGCACCGCAGTTAACTACTTCTTGATGTACCCATCAACGATTAAAACTTTTATCGCATTTGCCGTATATAGAAAGCCATTTGCGAACTTTTTTCCCAGTCCCAAAACTCACGCACACAGCGGGTTTTCTTAATAAAACTTCAAATTCCATTAATATCGCTGATTAACTATCTGTTACACTCATTGGTAGCTGAAAAGTTTTCTCCGAAATTATCTCTCAGTAAAACTTCGGCATCTTCATCTTCCCTGTGCGAACTATAACAAAAATGCAAACATCCGAAGAAAAACTCAGCAAAACCTTTGCTAAGCACCATAAAGATGGAGGAAAATTAAAGAATAACCAGAGGATCATTCCTGGTGGTTCGTTGTAGCAGTTCCTATTCGTCGTAGCAGGTCCTACTCAGCGTAACAGTTCCTACTCGTCCACATTCTATTCCATCGAAGGAGGAGTGCGAAGTTTTATTGCGAATAATATTTCTCTAAAGTCGTGTTTTTTTTTGCTTTTTTTTTGCTGCCCTCTCCCAAGTGCAGGCAGTCATTATGACTTATTTTCATCCTGGCAGAATTTATTGCACAAGCAATAAGGTTAAAAGTTTAGTCCTTGTTCTGCTCTTCTCTCTGTTTCATTTCAATTGAGACATCATTCATGTGAAGATGAGGACGTCTACTTCATTTTCTTATATCCGCATATACAGATACAGACCTCGCGTATATAGGGATATCCTTACAAATGGGATTATTAACTTTTTATTGCGGGAAATTAAATGATTTATAGTGTCGGAAAATGGAAAAATAAACACGCCAGTCATTCTAGTTTTTACGAGGTAATTTTCTGTTTCTTTTTTAAGGACATGCGGGTTTATGTCCCACACCTAGACATCTTGCGCCCGCTGAAGGAATAATCCAAATAGCTTTTCGTTCTGTTATTCCAAATGAAATGGCACACTTTGTATGCACATCCTGTTGGTAGTAAATTTTATTATCTCACAATCACACCCCTTGCTCAATACAGCAGCCCTCCCAAATCATTTCCTAGTGTTATTATTTTCCAACAAGGATCCAATTGACTTGGTCGTTCATTTTATCATGTAATTTCACCAACAAGGATACAAATTATCATTTTAATCAGCACAAAATGGAACGCTTCCCGCCAGCGTTGCTTGGCTTCGGTTTTTACGATCAGCTGTATCCTTCCGTGGAGCAATGTGCATTTTTATTATAACCACTGCCAGAGGAGGGATTATCATTCAGCGAGAAAGTTTTTGTATACGAACGGTCAATCCGTTGAAATCAAGTCGTATACACAACCCTTTTTCAGCGCCCGTTGGTAGTAAAGTGCGCGCGTAAATGATGGACACTTCATCACCTGTCCAATTGTATGGAAGAATATCGCTGGCAGGGAATGGAAATTTAAAAGAACTTGTTAAGGAGGAGAATGCGCTCGTAAAATGTATATACGTATTTTGCATTTGACTAATTTGCAAATAATTTGTGTATTATCCTTGTAGTTGAATATTGTTAAGGTTTTTATGGGAAAATTATTTGAGACGTTGTCCTGGAATTAATTGGGTTATTGGGAATGCGGATATGCAAAGTTTGAATCGTGTATATCCATCGGATTAGGTGGTTGAAACTACTTGCGAGGGAAGGCTTTATTTAGGAGGTTCTGACCAAGGATATAGAGATATTTTATGAGCTGCTAGGATGTAAGTAGAGGCTTGAATAGGGAATTGCCCTGGAGTTAATTAGGTTATTAGGAATGCGGATATGCAAAGTTTAAATCGTGGATATTCATCGGAAAAGGTGTGAGAAATTTATTAAGGCGGTTCTGATAAGGGATATAGTGATATTATTTTTAGAAGGTGTAAGAAAGTGAGTTAGAGGCATGAATAGGGTAGCAGTGATTAGCAGTAATACCTCTTAGTAGCCACTACGGTCCACTCTAACTTGCTAGGCTTATAAAGTTGAGTTTTAAATGGGGGTAACGAAGGTCGGTCTAAAATTGGTTTCCTAACCAGTCTAAGAAGTCAAAACAAAGGTCGCTCTAAAATTAGTTTCATAATCCGTCTGGCAAGTCAAACATACGCCCCTTATAAGTACGACGCGGCACATGAATCCGCACTACACACAAACAACGTTGTGTTCAAAAGTCAGGTTGAGGGAAACATAGTTGGTCGTTTATCTTGGATCTGCACAGTCTAACATGCTGAACATTCCAAGCCACTGCGTCGTCCATCAAAGTGACTTGTAAATACCTTACATCGGCTGAGAGAAAATGATAAAACTTCTGTCAAACATTGGGCAAAACTTCCGAGGCCAGCTATGAGTTATTTATAAAGGTCGTATGGTGGGCTTCTTTAAGATAAAGGTCTTTACGTACTGCAGATCTTAACCAAAACCCATTTTCCCAGTAGTTTTCAACTTTACAGAAGACTTTAGAGGTATACTACTGGAATAGAACGGAAATAGGTCTAAGGAAGGTAGATAGGAGTCTGGCCTCTAAACCTAAGTCAACTTTTCAAAGCTCCAGGCGAACAGAAAGTATGTCTTCCTTCAAAAGAACATATCGCACTTTGTACCTAAATCAATCCACATCTTCGGAGCAAGTAACGTGCGGTGGGCGTGGGATACGCATCTAGGGCTGTTCTCAAGTGTACACCCAAGGTAAGTCAAAGAACAAACGAAGTAATATCTATCAACTGAAGCCCCACTGTCAACTTCCTCAATACAAGCTTATGTCTACCAACCTGGAAGATCAACAACTCTTCTGGGTTTCAAGTTTTACACAACCCTATCGAGCTCAGAAAGGTTATAGTAAGTAAACATTCATATAGAGCTAGTGCAATTTCGTCAAGTTCTCCTTTGTGCAGTGTTGATAAGAGTAATCGTCGAAAAGTCCTATTTTTTAAGGATTGCATTACAGTGGTCTTGTCTCCCAATATATGATCGAAAGTCTTGAAAGATACCCTCCAAAGATCCAAGAATCACCGTTAAAAATGGAAGTTAAACTTTTACCTAATATCTTGAAGTTTCGGTCCTAAATAAATTGGAAGAAGGATTTTTTTCGGGGGCACCTAGGTTAGGTAAGGTTAGGTAAATGGGTAGGTAGAGCAGGGTGAGCTCATTTAGGTCCTCGTGAACCTATTGTGATAGTTTTTTTTTTTGGGGTTAACCGTTGGTGTTACATCGGTGGTCTCTGGATAAAATTAGAACAGTGCCTGATGAGAATACTACCAAAGTAGAGAATCACTAGACTCAAAGTTTTTCGACACGAATGGCACGCTGCCTTTTAGATTGACCCAGCTTTCATCCCTTAGGTACGTCACAACTCGTACTTTCCTTGCAGCATAAGTTTCAGCTCGACTTCTGCAAAATGTCCTATTCGATATCCAATTCAATTTATTTAACATTTTTTGATAAGTCTTGGTCTTTTGTAGTGCAAAGAGGGTTTAAATGAGGCAACAAAATTCTTAAAAAAAATATTCTTCAACATAAATACAAAACAAATCATCCCCACTCTCCCCTGAAGCTGATCCCTTCGTGCTTAATGCTTATCCATCGATTTGGTTGCGTCCAAAGGATGTGTATTCTTCATAGATGCCAGTAGTCCGTACTAGCTGGCATGTACGATTCGCGGGATATATTTCTCCAGTGGCACGCGTCTTACGTACTAAATCACACCCCCTGTACTCTTTTACCAATCTCCCCGCGGAACTGCTTGCTGTTAGGTATTACTTCGCGGGACTGGTTAGCAACTCGTGCTATGTTATATTATGTTATGTTAAAGTGGCTCTCGATGAGAGAAACACTTAGGCCGTTAATCGGCCCATTGTGCGTACACTCGTGCTAAGTCATCTGCGTCTGCCACTTCGACTCTTCTTAGTCTTTCGGCTCTTCTCAGCTCGTTTTGTATACGCTCGTTGTGAGTGAAAATGTCTCCAATCCGTCGTCTTCTGACCTCAATATGTGGACATCGCAATGTCATGAATCCACGCGTATCTGCAAGTAGATTCCCTCGCTTAGAGTATACCTTCAAAATTCTCCTATCTCCATTCGTTTTTGGCTTCCAAATTGCCTACAAGTTCTTAAATCAGAACCACATCAGAGCTGCTTAGAGAAATCTGAGCTATTCGAAAGGCTAAAGGATGGTAGAGACCCCGACTTCTCAGCAGGAAAAATCAAGAGCAGGCGTAAATTGGGCGATTAAATTAATACACGAGTATACAAGGACCTTATGGCATGAAATGAGGTTTAGTTTACTCACAGTTGATGCTGAATATTTAAAAGACTGTCAAATGGAGGAGATGACCTACTTGCTGGCTGAATACCAGTACCTTTCTTCACCCTAAGCCATGCGAGGATGGCCATTCAGTTCACCCAATTAGCACACCTCCGATCGCAACAGCCTTGTAAAGTAAATAAGTTTTACGTTGTAAGTAAAATAAGTATAGGCAAAGCTTGAATTGCAATGTATACTGTCAAAGCTCTGACTTTTCCAAGCCCAATTATTCCATGTTTCATAAAATAAAAATTATAACTCCTGCCTCGTGTTAGATGGACCAACATCAGCTATTTCTCCCACAAAAAGGAATTATATTCATTAGAAAACACCACGTTCCGCCCATGAAAAGCAAATTAAAATGTATTGCAAAAATGATTCCACACAGCCTTTTCAAGGACTTTCAATTTGTTTTCCTCTGAATTTAATTATCACTCGCACAGAGAGCTCCATATCCACCCTGTCCACAGTCATCTAGTAAGAAAGTTTTTCTTTATATTTTTGGGATCCTTTTGCTTTCACCGTCATTCCACTGTTTACCAGGAATTTACTATAGACAAGGAAAACGGATTAAGATATGGCTTATCAAATGTCTGCTGTCCTCTGGCTAATTAATTGAGTTTGCCAGATAGAGGAAATCTGATGCCTACCAGAAAATGATTTTGCACAAAAAAGAGAAAAAAAAAAAGGAATTCCTCGAAAGAGTAACCACCCATCCTTTCAGTCATCTGATTGATTACTTTTCCCGATTGTCCGATTTTTCCGCGCTGGAAATCAAATATTGCAGCTCCACAGGACGGATGGCAGGTTGAAAAATCCTGATCGGGAGGTTTGCTTAATTTTTTTTTCTGTTGGCTTTTATATTTTCTTTTTTGCCACTGAACGGATGCCAAAGAAACGGACGTGTGTCTGCGGGGAGGGAGAACAGCAAGTGAATATCCTCTATCGGATTTCCGTCTGACTTCCAGCGGCACGGTGGTATAGTCCTTATATAGACAAACTGGGTTTACATAGTAGCTTCCATGTTGAAGAGGGAATTTTTAGTAGACTTACCTCCGATCCGTGTACACATTGATGGCTGTGATTGCATTCTTGTTGCAACGACGACGGAATGACGGCGTTTGGAAATGTATCACCAGAACAAATCGATGGATAAGCATTAAGCACGAAGGGATACAATTTGTATGTTCTTTCGAGTGGGTGTATATTGTATATCTACCACTGTACTTTTTCAGCTTCAGGGGACTTTTATTGAATGGGGATGATTTGTTTTGTGTTCATGTTGAAGAATATTCCCACGCCAGTCCTGTTAGGATATAGTATATTGCAGTTGATTTGGATATTGATGCAGGTGTCCTTTGAAAGGTGGAGGATTTTTTTATTTTTTAAAAAAGAGGATTTTTCCTTAAGAATTTTGCATAAAACCATTGTTAGTTTTAATTTTAGTTTTAAGAATTTTGATACCTCATTTAAACCCTCCTTGTACTATAAAAGACCAAGACTTATAAAAATTGTTAAATAAATTTCTGATTTCTGCAGACTGCTAAACGGCGAAGACGACACAAATTCCGCTGTCAGGCAGAACGAACCATTCAACCTGGACGATGAAAGCCAAAACTTCCGTCCACCTGACCAAAATGAAGTGAGGATAGCAATATCCAAGCTGAAGTCCAACAAGGCTGCTGGACCAGACGGATTACCTGCCGAGCTCTTCAAGGCAGCCGGATATGACTTGGTAAAATTTGGTTAGAGGAAAATATGCCTGATGAATGAAACCTCAGCATCGTTTGCCCGATCCACAAGAAAGGAGACTCTCTAAACTGCGGCAACTATAGAGGCATCAGTCTCCTTAACACTGCGTATAAGATCATGTCTGCTGTATTGTGTGAACGCCTGAAACCTTTCGTCAACGATCTGATAGGTCCCTATCAGTGCGGTTTTAGGCCCGGTAAGTCCACGACCGATCAAATATTCACACTACGGCAGATCCTGGAGAAAACCCAAGAAGTCCAGATTGATACTCACCATCTTTTTATCGATTTTAAGGCCGCATATGACAGCATTTATAGAGACGAGCTATACAGAGCCATGTCTAGTTTTGGCATCCCTGCCAAACTTGTCAGATTGTGCAGAATGACGATGGAGAACGCTCGCTGCTCCGTAAAGGTCGGAAACAATCTCACCGAGATCTTTGATGTCAAAAAAGGATTTAGACAAGGTGATGCGCTGTCATGTGACTTCTTCAACATCATTCTTGAGAAGATTGTGCGAAACTCACAAGCCAACACCAGAGGCACAATTTTCTATAAGTCTGTGCAACTGCTTGCATACGCTGACGACATTGACATTGTTGGTACAACACAGCGAGCTGTCACTGGTGCGTTTGCAAGTATTAGTACAGAAGCGGCAAAAATGGGTTTAGTGGTGCATGAGGGTAAAACAAAATATATGCTGTCAACAAGAAGGGACACACAACATCGAAGAATCGGACAGAACGTCACGATAGACAGCTATAACTTTGAGGTAGTTAGGGACTTTGTCTACCTCGGCTCCGCTATAAACTCTGATAACGACATCACATCAGAAATCAAACGAAGAATCACACTTGCCAACCGCTGTTTCTTTGGCCTAAGACGGCAACTGATAAGTAAGGCCTTGTCGAGAAATACTAAGGAAACTCTGTATAAGACCCTCATCATCCCAGTCCTGCTTTATAGTGCAGAAGCATGGGCGCTATCAAAGGCGGATGAAGATCTCCTTGGTCGTTTCGAACGCAAAATTCTTCGAGTGATTTTTGTTCCCGTTTGCGTTGACGGGCTTTGGAGGAGAAGATTTAACAGCGAACTCTACGAGCTGTACAGCGACATCGACCTAGTCAGAAAAGTACGCATCAGTCGTCTAAGATGGTTAGGACATGTAGAGCGAATGGACACCAACGCTCCGGCCCGGAGAGTCTTCGATTCCAACCCGGAGGGTTAACGCAGTGGAGGAAGACCTCGCCTTAGGTAACGCGCTCAAGTGGAAGGGGACCTCAACCAACTTGGAGTGCGCAACTGGAGGCAGTTAGCCAAAGATCGCGCTAACTGGAGAGGCGTATTGGTTGAGGCCCAGGTCCACTTAAAGAAAGAAAATATGAAGTAATTTTTCATTCAGTTTTAAAAGAAACTGCCGGCTCCCCATAGCCTTGACACAAACCGGACATTTAACGCGCATAGTCTTAAAAATTCCCATTACCGCAGTTCAAACTTGGTTACCACTGAACTATAGAACTCGCGCTCAGAAAACCCTTGTCTTGCATTTCATAATTGCATATTCGTTCTTTTGCGTGCTGAGAGTGATCATGGTAGGGTGGTAGACTCCCCAAGAAATAGCCAGACATTTAAAAAAAATACTCCATATAGGTAGGTATATTTTCGGAGGAAAATAGCTGAGGGTAGCGTGGTCCTGTCTTTTGCTTTCCCTTTATTTATGTCCAACTAATTTTATTTTGCATAATTTGTATTTTTTTTCATCATCTAGCTATGACAGCCTTTCGAGTAGCAGCGTTTGAAAAGATTCCGTCTTTCATCTTCAACTGACCCAAGATACTTTAAACTGCCGCCTTTGTCAAAGCTATATACCTAAGTTCGCTCTATAAGTTCGCCCCCCATTACTTAAGGATCTAAATGCATTTCTAAATACCGGGATCCCTGTTTTTCATTCTTCGCTTCCACCTCTATCCATGCAGTAAAAAGCTATCTACCCACAGCCACCTATCATGAAAATCGCCCATCTAATCCATCAATCAAAGTCGCACTTAATTTAATGGCGTGTCAACATTATTCACACATCGCACTCGCATTCACTGTCATTTCGACACGATGCATGAACTCCTTTTGGAAAAACAATAAAACATTCAATTCAAAAATGATACCCGTCACGCGACGTAATTTAAACCGCAATGTGGCACACACATGACAATGACGGAAGCATGTTGTTCGTATGGATGCACTGCTGATGTTGGCGCCACCCATCCCAGCTGTTATCCACTTGTTATCCTTTCACTTAAAACTACATTTATCCCACCTGTTTCGTCTGTTGCACACACTATGCCATTGTGCCATTGCATGTTGGAATTTTGTTGTTTCCCTTTATAGGGTGTCTGAAAAATGCTTTTGCAATTCATTCTACGGTTTCATTCGCTCCGACACTTGAAACGCTTCAGTTTCAGGCTCGATCCTTGTAGTTGCCCACCTCCGGTGGAATTTATTAACGGGGATTGTTTTAAAAGCTCGCTGATCAAAGGATAGTCATTATCCCTCCCCCTTTCCAACAGCTCTCGACTGCTACCCCTCGTGCGGTTAAGTTTCTGAGAAATCCTGGCTGCTCTTTTAAATGGTACACATCCTTTCGTTTGCAGTTGCACATCAAGGGGCTTGCATTACAGAGCTCGCCGGCTCATGACTGCATTTATCATACTCTCTAGGGACACGTGTGATAGAGGGCACTTAAACGGATTAACCGTCGCGTTTAATGCCAACTTCCGTGTGCCCCCGAGGTTCAGCGTTCAGTTAAATATACGGTGCTCATTTTGGTTTTATTTTTCCCGCCATCCATCGCTAGATGAGATCCTGCTTTTGTTTTCTTGAGCAGCAGGAAAAAATATATTTTCCGCCTGTGTGTTGGTAATTAAACTCAGAGAGAGAGAGGAAGGGGCGGAACAAAAAAAAAACTGGGATATCCGTCTCCGTCCTGATGGAAAGGTTGAAAATTTAATTAATGTCAACTCGCATCTTTGGCGTTCCTTCCGTGGAGAATTTCATACAGAAAAGGGCTTTCGAAAAAAAAAAAAATTAATTCTCGTCCTTTTGAGGGGGGAATTTTTAGGTGGTGGTCAAAACTCTATAAATCAGCACTGTAATCCTTTTGTGCAAGGTCGACCTGAATCGGGTCTACAGTGCGGAACATACGTTTGCAGTTGGTCAGTTGAGCGGTTAAGTCCCCAAAACTACCCCGAAGAAGGGACACGTTCACCCAAGCGGATGCGAGTACATTTATATATGTGGTCTATATACCTATGCCTGTTGAGGGGATAGAGAATTGTTTGCCGAATGGAAATTTACATTGTGTCCTTTTTGCGGCGCACTAGGTATATGCGATAGAGGTGTGGCATTAAATTACCTATACGGGATAAAATCGTTCATTATGATATAGATGTAATTAAGGATATGGCGGACTTAGAGCTGTAGGATTTGGTGTTCACATTTTTAAGTCCTTTTGTTGTAGGGAGACAGCAGGTAGGTAGGAATATTTATGGGCAGCATTATTTGTTATATCTTGGGGGAAAACTTTCTGGATCGTTTTAGTGGGAAAAGGATGTTTGGGTATTGAATTCTTTAACAGGTATTGGAGTGAAATTTATTACCATAGAGTTCATCGATCGATCGGTGGTTAGAGTGACTTGAATTATGGAAAGGACAATTTATTTAAGGCAACATCAGTAAATTTTCTGAAACCCAAGTTGGAAAAGGTATATACCGACCCCAATATGGATGCCCAGTGAAAGCAGGTCATTCTTAGGGCACAACTCTCTATTAGACTTCTATATATATTTTTTTTCGACTTACAAGACCTTTGAAGAAGACCGTTTGCGGCTTGCTTGTCGGAGTCCTAGCTATCTGGCCTCTTGATCTCTATAGCTAGGTGTGCAACTTGTTTTGGACTGACCCGATTGTAACTGACGGTGGTGCCATATGTTGTGACAGCATTTCCGCAGTTTTGTGAATATCCTCTATTGCGTCGCTTACATCAACGCAAGCTTTTCAAACTGAGGCAGTTATATTTTTGGGTTAGATGATTGCTTACTTGTCAGCCCTCTTGAGGGAGAATTTGCCAAAGCTAATGCCAATTGCCCTGGCCAGGCGCAAATTGGCGTACGCATTTCCATCCTGAACGCAGCAAAACCGGGATGAAAACCACCTGGAAAAATAAACCCCTGCCATCAAGCTACAAAGACAGTACCTGCCTACCAACACTCCCAACGATTCCCCGCATATGACGTCCTAGTTCTTCTTGTTTGGGAAAATCATAAAGTAAACTCATAATTATGCCGACTAAGCCGTTAACTCCCTTTAAATAAAATTGCTCCCTTCCCAGAGCCTCCATCCAAAGACCGACTTCCCCTTAAAACAAAGTCAAGTGTCAAGAGAAAGCAAACTGCTCCTCCCTGTGAATTGCCCTTTTCACATATTCAAATATTTAAACCCCCACACCCATTACTGGCATTATTAGCCACTTCAAGGATTGAGGTTAATTCCCTCGACCCCCCTCTCCCTTATCTCCATCCAAAGATTAATTCAATTTTCGCTCAATATTTCTGCAAAACTTAATTCCATTAGGCTAAAGTGCCTCGATGTGTTCGTGATTATAAAGTTTCGCATATATCCAGCCCTTCTGGGCATCAAGAACCCTCCATCCCATCAAACACTATCGATTTCCCACAGGATACAAGGAGGTGATAAATCTTGGCAGCATCATCGGCTATAGTTCTTAATACAGTTGCCCCCCATCTCTATCCCTAACCAAACTCACCAAAGTGCTGGTTACTTTAGCAAATATTACATTTCTGGTTCTCTTCCTTCTTCCAATCGGGTGATGTTTGTGTGAGCGTGTGTTTATTTGCAAGCGGAGCACAGGAAACTGTAAGCCATAGTAGTTAATTGAAATTTCAACACTTACACGCGGAGTGGGCAAAAGAGGTGTGTATGCTTGTAAAAGGTGTTCTCCTTGTGTGTGCCTTTGCTTTACAGTCACTCGCCTTCCGGTCTTCCGCTCATTAATCTTTTCAACACGTCTAATTACCTAATCCCTGACGCAGTGCTTACTAACGTATACATATCGTCCTGGGTAAAGTGTTAATTCTTCAAATCACACAGTGGTGTTGGTGTTCCTATATACGACTGTGTGCACGTATGGGACACAGACAGTCAGTCATTCTGCTGTATTCAGCAATTCAGCTATTGTGCTAAATGAATGCGATGCGAGTCGCTTTGCAAAGGAATGTTACAATGGCCGCTACGTGCTTATTCAAACAGGCGCTTTCGAAAGAAAGCAAAAGAAGTCGTCTCTGCGTATCCTTGAAGGTACACGCACGTACAATCGTAAAGAACACTTTGCGGTGGGGGCGACGTGTGCGCCCCAGCAGCTGCCATACACCGACACCGGCCATGGGGAGCTTGCTTAGTTTATGCCTTCGAATATTGCACAAGAATGGTCCGATTTAGCGAGTAATATGTTCGGCAGGGATGTTATACAGGGAGATAGTGAATTTTCCCAACAGTTTTCTTATTTAACTTTAACGACTGCACGTGTACTGGTTTTGAAAGGGTGAAAAAGTCCAGGAAAATGATGTGCAAAATCGAATGGACTTGGTGGAAACGCCGTAAATGAACATAGGTAGGTTTTTTGCGTTCCATCGGATGGCGTTGCAATGGGCCAACATTTTCTCTTTCTAACACCAACAAAATGGCTAGGAGTGATATTTTTATTGATTAAGTAGAACGCTGAATACCTATAACTGTTGAGTTGAGCACTCGTAGCAGAACAAGCTTATCTATCGGTGAACTCCAGAAATTATTTGTGACAAATTGGTCCCTGTATTTGACAAAACCTATACTCAATATATGTGCCAATGTCAAAAGCCGCCTGTCAAAGCGGGCCTTGCAAAGAAAAGTATTTTCCATTTTACACGTTTTTCTACTAAAAAGGCAGAATATGTAAGATTGTTAAGGAGGACACTGTAGTTTAAAAGAGTCTTTATCATAAGCCCTAAAGGTAAAGGCTACAACAGTATCAATCTTTAAAGCTACAACAGTATATCAAACTTGACTTGGCAAAGTCCCTAACTGCGGTGTGAATGAGGTATTCAACTAATACTACAACTGGAAGGGTTGACAACGAATCTTGTCGACCTGATCGGCTCCAATGCATCTTAGATGGCATAACAAGAAACTTAAGGTGTCACCTTAGGCCTCAAAAAGCCCCTATAACAGAGTACGCTTTCTGACGAATGCAGGAACAGCCTCGGAAAGAATAATTTTTACCGAGGACGACCCGTGTTAATGAAATAACGACTTTTGGATATCCAAAAGGAAGAGAGGGTCTTTAGTAGGATATGTACTGACAGATGGCTTCAAGTCTGACTTAGTTGCCCAAGAGCTTCAATGTGATGGTAGAAAGAGCTTGAAAAACTGTGACTTCCAGTTGCCCCCGAGATTAAAACTATCATTTATTTGAATGCGGATCTTTCATTGCAAGCGGACTAAGGTAAAAAAGTCTTAAGCTTTAAAACGAGCGCTGAGTGAGACTCCGCAATGTGGGTGAATTTGTCGACGTAGCCTTATATATGATCGAAACCCGAACTACGGTAAAGACGACAGACTGGACAAAATATTTATACGACCTTTTTGAAAGAACCTATACGAGCTGCGTCCCAAGTACGTCATTGATATCGTGATTGACGATGCCAAGTCTAGAGTAGGAAAAGAGGGCATCTCATCATCAGATCTATAGCCTACGACATAACATTGATATGACAGACAAGGGCCATTTAACAAGCAAGTTTGCATTTCGAGCACCTAGTCCCCTATATATGATTGCTCACTGACCAAAACACAAAAACGTGGGCTGATCATATTGCCATTGACGAAGGGCTTATCTGCCTATCTACCTTTAGAGAGGTTTTAGAGACTTTGGAACTGGAAATCCGCTCATTTCGAGGTTTTAACGTCGACAAGCCTTTCTTTCAAAATGACAAGTCTTTGTCAGAATTGTAATATGGCTAGAAAACCACAAGTCCACGCAAAATCTTCACCAATTACAAAAGCGGGCCATTCAGGTTGTTGAGACAGTCGCAGAAACGGTCCCTCAGAGTTGAACTTCTATCGAGTTCGACAGGTTCTATGTTGTATGGGCTTCTCGTTCATCGGACCATGCTACATATCGGAGGTCTGTTCAAAATTCTACCGACCCTGCGACGATCGTCAGTTTCTGCAATCGTCTTAAATTAAATGGCTATTGTCATCTTAACCCATTCTCCCACTCTCCGGTATATAAAACTGAGACCCGATCGATGATCATCTCGACGAAATTTTGATGCTTAAAATAAGTTAAGTTCGGGCCTATTTTAATTTAGTAAGTTTTCAATACATTTGTGGAGAATGAATTAGGTGAAGTTCTTAAACTCGTACTTTTTGGCACTTAGTTGCTAGTCTTAGAGGTCTTTCGTTTCGACGATTATAGTCGTCCCAAAAGTTGGCGAGGGCCATGGCTTACCCATGGGTATACCAGCGCAGAAAATTATGAAACTCATTCAATAAAAAATCTGAAATACCTACACCAGATTGGTGGACTTGGGTTTGATTTTGACAGTCGCTTCATACTTTTCTCTCGGGTCACAAAAGCGAGTATAAAATCCATCAACGAGTTCAAAGAAAACGAGGTGTTTGTGCAGAAAATTCACCATCACAGCCAGTAGCTACGGCAAAGCCTTTGCCGACACTTAACCTCACAAGGATGGGATAATTTATTTTCAAAACTTCCCCTAAATAGCTTCATCCCGTAACATGTTTATGCTGCAATCCAATCCTCTCCCTTTCGTCACAAAATCCTTCGAAAGACTTTTAACCTCCACTCTCCAGCTAACCGCACAAACAACAAAAGAAATGTCAAGCATATGCTAAATAATACATTTTGACCCTTTTTGTGTCCTCGACTCGAATACATTGCTGTACAAAAGAGGAGTCCCTGTCCGCACATGTCTGAAACAGGGCACAAAAAAAAAAAAAAAATAACCCATACAAATGAGGTACTATGTTAAAACAAAATGGAAATCATTCTTCGTTACGCTAGGTACCTACATGTATTTTATTTTTAGTCACATCTCCATCTTGTTATCCTTGCTCCAGACAACACATCAAAAGTCAATGACTGTCAATCTTAATTTTAATTTTCTCTAAAACTAATGTCTCGGAAAGAAATCGCCAAGTCATGTTGTATCTTAAAATGTGATTCTTTGCCAAATGGAAAGAGAATTACCATTTGTATATATATAAAAAAGGAAATTCACTGTAATCTTGAGTCGATTAACGGCTTCCCCCTACTACAAAAATATCAAACAATACGGCGGGAAGTGGAAGTGGACACATTTGCCTCTTTCCTTGTTGTGTTTTCTAGGAGGATTTTGTTTTTTGTTATGCGGATTCGACATTCTAATCCGGTTTAAGGGGGCGGGCGGACAATTTCCCACGATCAAATGGACAAACGACGCCATCAGGACGCCAATGAAGACGATTTTATGTGCGCATATCTTAATTCTGTGAGCATTCTGCGTGAATCACCATATAGATTATCTGTACTTTGGACTGGTGTTTAGTTTATGGTGATGGCACTGTAGCGGATAAATTATTTCTCGCCATTTAATTTCCTAAACGGAGGATGAAGAGGAAATGAAAGTGCGATTTATCGCGGTATTTGGGGTAGGCCGCGGTGGCTCTGGCTATTAGAGAGGAATACTTGTAATGGCTGAGGAGATTAGCACTCGTAGAAACTTTAAAGTCGCACCCATAAGTCAATGTAACACAAGATAATGAATGACATTCGAAAGAGTTGTTGTTGTGAAAGTTGATAGGTTTTCGACAACGAAATGGAGGGGAGGGGACCTTCTATTGGGAGATAGTGCCACAGAAAAAAATCAACTCTGCGAATTCCCCTCTCATTTGGTCATGTTTTATTGAATGCGGTTTTTTTTTATAAATATAGAAAAAAAGGTACCAAACGACCCTAGATTTAGCTTCTCACAAACATTCGCTTTGTGTGAGTTTTTGGTTTTTATAAAACGCAGTTGATAATCGGAACGACCAGCAAAAGAGGGACATTTGTTTGGAAATCCTGTACTGCGTGGCTTTATCCGAAAGTGCTTTGCATCGCAATTAACAAAAAAGGGGAAAAAAGATTGCAATATAACATTTGCTTATTCAAACCTGCTAACTATGATTTGGATTACCTCAAGGTTGTGCTTCTTGTCCCAATTTGTTCTTAGCATTTATCGACTTTTAGCTTAACTTTAATTTGCCGTGTTTGAGCCACGACTTTCTGTGTTGATCCTTGAAGAATATTAAACTAAAAAAAAGAATAAAAAACAACATTTTCTTATGATTCACTTAAAACAAGCTTATGCTTCGTTTCCACCGGACACAAATCCCGAGATTAAGTACTAGAGGTTTAAAGTTACTCTTTAAGTCTTTTCACCCAATAAAATAAGTTTTAGTTGACAGTTGACGCATTATCTCTGGCTCTCTCAGACACAGAACTAGGGTTGCCAGATTAAAAAATGCGAAAAGGGGGACGTCGTGAGTTTTCTAGGGGGGACAAGTGTTCAAAAAAGGGGGACAAACATTCCTTTTTTATTTTTGAACACTAGAGTCAAAAAAAATGTGAAATAAAAATAAGTTTCATTAGGGTACAAAACAAAAATGTGCACGAGAACAACTTTAGCACGTGCACTGAAATGTAATTCGTGAGTGGTTGCATTCATCTTTGAAAGTTTTCTTGCACTTCAAATGGATGTGTTCACAGAGAATCTTGTTAAAAATATAAAAAGAAAGTATTTTCAAAGTTTGAATTGAATGTTTTCTTTTATTGAATTTTGACTTAATAAGGGGGACAGTGGTTTGTACAAGGGGGACAAACAGCATTTTTGTATTAAAAAAGGGGACTGTCCCCCCTAAAGGGGGACGTCTGGCATCCCTACACAGAACAGAATGACTTTTCACGAATCACGAGAGAGAGAGAGAGAGAAAGTGTTTCCACCGAATAAAATAAGATTTAGTTGAAAGTTGCACGGTTGCCAGATTGGGCGCTTCGTCGTATTTTGGGCTATCTTTTTACGTTTTAAAAACGATAGAAATTTCTTTCATGAGCGCCCAACAAATTGTGTGTTATTTTTGTTTGTTTTATTCATTCACAAAACTAAAAAAAGACATATTTACGAACAAACCCGCACTTTTAAAACTTGGCAGCACTATTGCAGTCAAGTGACATCGCACAGTCGTTCAAGTTGCACGTACACCAATTCATTTTGCAGGGGGCAGATTCTATCAATGATCGTCTGAACGATATCGTTTTGGAAACTTTAATCACCATTAGAAGTTATAATCTGTTGGATTTTTTTTGAATATCGTCAGCTCTCATTACATTTGTGGGAAATGAACTGGATTTACCTCTCAAACTTGTAATTTAAGCACTTAGTTGCTAGTTTTGGGTTCTATCGTTTCGATGATAATCGTCTGAAAAGTTACGGAATGAGTGCCCAGGGCTTTTGATTTGACACAAGTCGCAAAAGCCAATAGCAGAAAATAAAGTCAAATACAATCCAAGGCGTAAAAGTAAAAAAAAAAAAAAAACCTGTGAGAATAAGTCTGAAAAATACCAAAATTTTCAATAATTTTTGGGCCTCTTTCTGAACAACGATATTGGGCTACATTTTTTTTAAGCTTTGGGCGCTTAAAGCGAACTAAATTCTGGCTACCCTTCCACCGATTAAAATAGGATTTAGTTGACAGTTGACGTATTATCTCTGTCTCTCAGATATCTTTTCGTTTTGACGTCTTCTTTTTCATTCCTGTCAAAGGCCGCATTCAAGAATCTAGTTATCTTAAGTCGACTAGATTGGTCTGGATAAGATGTAACCTGAACGCAAAAACTAGATTGGTCGGGAACGTCACTTTTTCTTCGTCAGCCACTTACCCGAACTGTCAACTTAGTACTCAGTCACGAATTTCTTGACTAGATTCGTCGGCTACCCCTCCATAAACGTCAAATGTCACAGGTGCCCACGTGACCGATTTAAACCAATCACAACCGAGATAGATCTAGTCAGACAGCTGTCAGACTTACTAAACTAGATAGGTACTTGAACGCCCTCAAAGGCTGTTTCTGTTTGTCTTACATTTTTGACATCTCGAGCCGTAGAGAGTATGTTCATAAACCGTGTTATTTTTCGAGATTAGTTTTTATTCTCGTATTTATGAGATTAAAATTGGTTTGATACAAATCTCGAGACTTACACGAGATTAAGGGAAACTAATCCTAATCTCGGAGTTAATCTCTAGTGGAAAAGTAGCATACGTTTTATATTCCGCTCACTTTCCTGTTGCTTTTTCGGAGTTTGACTATTTTTGGAGCATATTTTGTTTTTGAAATATATTTCGTCTGGCGGAAACTTTTCTTTTTCACAGCAAATTCATTCGTTTCCTTGCGGAGATTTATCACCAAGGAGAATTATAAATTCAAGCTCATAAATATTATGAACGAATTTATTTCTTCAGTTAAATACATTTTCCCTTGGAGCAAGTGCCGTTTTAGTTCAGTCCCCGAATAGACTACATCCAGGAGTGCTTCTGCTTATTGTTAGCCATCATCATTCGCCTCCGCACGTAGAGTGTTTTCGACTTCGTAACGCAAGATCCCCAACGAGACGCTAGTTTTATTAGCATTTTGCAAATTTCTGAACGTAAAGTTTTTTTTTGTCGGTCATAAATTTCCCCAGTGATTTCGATGGTGCAAGCTCCACACTCCTTCATCGGAATCTGAAGAATGGACGACAATGACAACGATGACGCCACCGTCGCCGGCCACCGCGCCTCTGAGGAGAACTATGCAGGAGTTTCAGTGCAATTAAGTCTTCCACTTCTACATAATTTTAAGGATGTAAATGAACGAATGAACTGCTGCTCGACGGGAACATTTATTGCTCGGCCACATTAGAATTTCATTGTTACGCTGAATTAAATTTCCAGAAAATTAAATGAAATTGTCTCGGTTGCGTTGTGTTGGTGGGGGTTGGGGACATCCAAGGACATTTAATTAAATGACTGTTGAGGGCTTTTTGAGGCGACAGAAATTATACTCCCTTACTGTCCAACGAACAGTGCGTACCGGTGCAGTGATGCTGATGTACGTAAATGTGACTCACGGAAGTAGGTCAGGCACCGAGGAGCTGGCTGGAACCGCATACCGACCATCGAAAGTGTTAAGCACGTGAATGTTTGTTGGAAAGGGGGAAGAGATAAGAGATAAGTGTGCATTTGCTTGGACGTGTTGAAAAATTGAAGGTGTTACGGCAGAGCAGCTGCAGTTTGAGTGACATGACAGATGGTACAGCGTTGCGAATTCATTTCGCCCTGACTGCAGTCTCTTTTATGATTAAGTGGAACTTAAACTTGACAGTTTACGAGGGTCAGGTGTGTCCGTACATATTGTTTTCGTGAAGTTGCCGTCAGTATATTTAACGATGCATTTGTCCCAATTCGAGGAAGATGTATGTGAAGTCAATGAAGAGATAATTTGTAAGGAAATGCGATAGTGCAACGACACGTGCGGAGTGCTCTCAGGAATTTGGGCCATCCGAGGGAGATCTAAGGCAGGAGTGGTGGTGGCGATGGTGTCCGCCAAATCGCTGTTGTCGCTTCAACAATAGCAACCCGGGTTTTGAACAATTCCTGGAATTTAAGAAGCGGTTTGATTTGGAGTCAGTGATTTATAAGAGGTGAAGAGACAGAAGACACGCAGAAAGGTTCATTGAAAGAGATTTTTCATCGCTTCTTCGCTGTAGGTGATTTTACACCTCACCTCAGTGTTGCCTGTGGCCATTCAAGACCATTCGTCCTGATTTAGATTCCAGATAATTTTTCATTCAATTTCAATTCAAATGCCACCCTTCAAAGTTCCTTTGCTCTGAGATTTTCTAGTCGAAAACTTGTCAAAAGTCAGCAAATCTCATCTGCCAAAAACTACATCTACTACAAAAGGCAAAAACTTTTCATCAGAAACCGCACACTCAAAAGATACACAATCTAAATACAATATAACTCAATAAAGGAAAAATATATGCGATGCAAAAAAAGAACTCCTTCACCAAATCGTTTGACATCGCCTCCAGTGTCATTCAAAGTTTGTTTTGATAAGAGCCCCCTCTTCTACACAGCAGCTCTCTATGCAAAGTTTTATCATCACTTTTATCCTTGTCCGCTTATTCAAAAGGACATCTACTGTCGCTGACGCATGAATATATACGTGTATACCAACCAGATCCAAAGAGATGAAAGTGCAATGTGGTTAGCAGAATACGGCGGCCCTCTGCCCCTCTACTCCCGTCCTGCATATCTGTCACTGAAGTTGACTCAAATAACGACAGTGATGCCTGTTGTTAGATATCCCCCTCATGGTCAGAGAGAATTTTCCGAAAACTTCACCGATGGATGTCCTTTGTGCTCTTTGGGTATTTCTTGATTCCATTGCGCTGTCTGTGGCCAGGAAACGATTTCTGTTTGTCTGTGGTGTGATTATGGGGGCGTGGGAGTCGTTCAAACTTTGGCCCTTGTGCGTCCCCCCGTCTCGGTTCAAAGATGCTTGTTGATTTCATACTCTGACGTGTTTTAAAGATTCATACATCTGTGGTTGACGCGTTGAAGGATATGGATTTGAAAAGATGTCATCTCTGTCTCTCGATATCTTTCCGATATGGACTATTTAGAGTGTGACTTGTGACAGTGTGACTGCTAGTGATGTTGGTTTTCAAAAGACCTCAATCATCGTAGGTGGTTGAGGGTCTGACACCTCATACTGCGTGTGTGTCCGTATAAATTTTAGGCTATATGTCAAGGGGTGTGTACGGTACACTTCATTAAGCAGAGTGAGCATATTCAAAGTGTGAAAGGAAATCCCAGTGAAAGAGATTCAAGTCCTTTTGATAATTAATGAGATTCACGCAGATGTGACCTAGAAATGATTATGACGAGGGTGAGAGTGGTAGGGCGCAAAAAATAAAAATAAAAACCGAAGTAGGACAGTTGAGTCGGTTCATAATAGCCCTGCCTTTGACGAAAGGTAGATCACAGAGTTCGCATCAGGGTTCAGCACCCTTTTCATAGTGCGAATCAATTTGTTAATTGCCGTGCCGAAAAGTATGCAAAGACATGTATGCGCAAAAAGTGCCATAACGTCCTAAAAGTATACCTTTACGTTTTTGACTATTTTTTAGCCAACAAACATGTTACCTGTATTTAAAGAAAGTCTTATACATAGTTCATTTACATCACACCTCTAAATTCAACATTTCGGGGAATTTCGAAATCCAATTTTCCGACTGAAACTTCAATTTGTCTAATGACAGCTAGTAGCAGAATTGATTACTTATTTTTTTTCTGTTAGTTAATGCTTTTATATGCACTTCCTTCTTTTTGTTTATAACTTTTTCGTAACATTATTTATAATTTTAATAACTTGAAATGATTGATTGAATTGTTGGCAGCTGATTTTTTTTTTGTCAGCAGTCTGAAAAGTCTTTAAATGACGTGCGGAATTTGTAAAGAGGTTTGTTCGATTTGACTAACTTACAAATACAGCGTCGTAATTCAACATTTTGCTGAAATTCAACATTTGGAAATGTTGGAAATCATATAGCGAAATGCTCTACATTTGGCCTGATATTTTGAATTCAGGCGGAACGATGAATTTATGTAAGTAATAATTGTGATGAAAAATGCAAAATACTTATGCTTCGGATGAATAAACCAAAAATGTTGACGACGACGCAAACGACAAACGGACAACGATTTATGTGTATATGCACATGGAACGTGCGTACATTAAACAGGCCGCGCAAAGCAGAAAAACTAGTCGAGACCCCCGCCAGTTTTAAAGCTGATGTAACAGCCCTCCAGGAGATGCGATAGGATGGACCGGGCATGAGAAAAACAGGAAATTGTGATTTCTATTACGGGAGCTGACACCTCGATGATGGGAGGTAGCGGTTATTTGGTTGCGGATTCGCTGTTTAGAGGAAGACTAAGACAAAGCGTCGTAAGCTTCCGCGAAGTAAGTGAGAGAGTGACGACGATCCGTATAAAGGCCAAATTTCACCATCTTAGCCTTATAAGCGCGCATGCCCATACGGAAGAGAAGGACGACGTGACCAAGGAAAGTTCCTATAAGCTCCTCGCCAAAACATAGGAGCAATGCCCCAAAGACGCCAATAAAATTCTCTTGGGAGGTTTTAACGCCGAAATTGGAAGACATCTTTGGTAGGACGATCGGAAGGCATAACCTACATGAGACTACCTCCGGCAACGGATTCAGGCTCATCGATTTTGTAGCGGAAAAAAAACATGGTGTTAAGCAGCACACGATTCCCATGTCTTGACATCCATAAAGGCACATGGCGGTCACCAGATGGTCGAACATGCAACCAAATCGATCATGTCGCGATTGACGTACATTCAGAGGAGCCAACATCGACTCGGATCACTATATCTAGCTGGTGCGAAACTTCGAGTATGGATATCAAGGGAAACTCTTAGGCGAAGAACAGCCACGCAGAGGAAATTCTATGTTGGACGACTTCAATCGGAAGAGACTGCTACAGCCTATGGCGACTGTGTATCCCTTGAGCTTGCGAGAAATCCTACGACTGTTGATATGAATCCGGAATGGCAATGGCAGTTATGTCAACAAGCCATAAAAAACGCAGCATCAGAAGTGTTGGGCTTCTCACGACCACCTCCGAGAAACCACTGGTTCGACTCCGTATGTACGACTCAGGCAAACAAAGCCAAAACGGAAAAAAATTTCGCTGACATTTTTGAACACTTCCGCAGTTTTACCATTCATATTAAAAAATGATCTACAACTGAATTTCTATAGCACTTTGTTGAATATCAGCAGTCTGAAAAGTATTTGGAAAATAGCATTTCCACAGAGTTGTTTCCGAATTATAGGTACTCGGTTTGCCTTCAAGTATGAAGTTAACTTGGTAACTTAGATAGGTACTTGGAAACGAACGTGCTTTGGAGTATATCCCTGATAGGAGTTTTTTTTTTTTTTTTTTAACATTTACGTGCGTGTTTTCGTTGCACTTCAATATCATTTTTGCTAGTATTTTCATACCAAAAAACGTAACTCCCACAAATGGGCCCGAAAAACAGCCAAAAGACTCTCCAAAAAGCGCAAAAAAAGTCTTAAAAACGTTTGAAAAAAAAAACTGTCGTTCAGTTATTCACTCATTTTGTAAATTAAATCTATTTACTACAAAGGTCACGTTTAAGGTATGCCTACCTGAATCCTCTATAAAACGCAATGAAAAACGTCCAAAAATATCATCAAAAACTTTGCAAAAAAGCGCTTAAAAAAATAACTGAAAAACGGATAAGAAAACAAAAACAACCACCCGAAAATTGCCACCGCATAATTGTTAAAATCGAACGAGAAACTTTCGTTAAGTCATTCATTTGTTTCCAGCGGCCTGTCTACGATTTTCAAGGCTTATACGTGTATGCGGCTTAAGTAGACTCTTCACTCCATAAACCACCTTGAAAATGTATTGAAAAATACTCCGAAAATCAAAGAAAAATCCGACTAAAAAATTAATCAAAATACGCCTCAGAATAAGTGCCGAAAAACTTTCCAAAAAAGAGTTGAAAAACGTGGCAATTAACACACCTCCCAACCCCAAAAAACGTGTAGAAAATGGCCCCAGAAACGTTTTGAAAAACTGCCAAAAAACGTTCGTTAAGTTCATTAAGCAGAGTTGGCTACAATGACGCCACAAAACTGCTCAAAAAATCTGCCGAAAAAATGACTTACGGTTCGAAAAACTTCTCAAAAATAGATTTGACACCTTTAGGCCTTGCAAAGTTGCACTAAGAAAGCAAAACGGCAATAGGCAACTAGTGTCAAACAAAGAGCGAGTTTAATTATCTCAAAGTCTCTAAGCCTTGTTTAGTTCAGTTTATGATAAAGGGGTTTCCAATAAGAGGTGTTATTTTGGTATTCAAAGAAAAATGCAATTTTTTGCGGCAAATGATCAGATGTTTATTTCATAATAAAGAAAAAGGTATGCCGTTAACAACGAAAAACAACATCAGCCAAATGGCCACCACGAGCACGCATACAGGACCATATCCTTTTCATGAAATTTTCCATAACTAAATCGCAAAGTGGCTGCCCTATGTCCTCGATAGCCCCACGAATTTTATCTTTGAGGTCTTGAATCGACGATGGGCTGTTGGCGTAGACCTTATCTTTCACGTGGCCCCAAAGGAAGAAGTCGCAAGGTGTTAAATCACAAGATCTCGGTGGCCAATTGTGATCACCTCTTCGAGAGATAACACGGTCCGGAAACTTTTCCCGTAAAAGATCAATGGTCTCGTTGCTTGTGTGGCGGTCTTGTTGAAAGTAAACGTTGTCCAGATCAATACCATCCAACTCCGACCATAAAAAATCATTAATCATCTCTCGATAGCGCAATCCATTCACCGTAACTGTTGATCCCACCTCATTTTCGAAAAAGCAAGGTCCAATGACCCTGCCGGACCATAAACCGCACCAAACAGTCACACGTTGAGGATGGAGACATGGAGAGGCTTCTCAACAATAACTCTTCGGTTTTTCGAGCCCCAGATGCGACAATTTTGCTTGTTGACGTATCCACCGAGGTGGAAATGAGCCTCATCAGTCAAGATGGTTTTTCGATGGAATTCCGGATCATTTTCATGCATTTCAAGGACCCAATCAACAAAGACACGGCGTTGTTGATGATCGGCCGGCTTGAGTTTTTATGTTAACTGATTTTTATAAGCCTTAAGACCCAAGTCTTTATGCAAAATACGGTGTAATGACGTTTGTGAAATGCCCAATTCCAAAGAACGACGAGGAATGGACAAACCTGGGTTTTCTTCAACACTTTGGGCTACAGCAGCAATATTCTCAGTAGTTCTTGAGCGACGTGCACGGGTTTTATTCTTCACATCACTAACTTGTCCCAACAGCTGGAATTTTTCCACCAATTTCTGTATTGCGGTCCGACAAGGTGCTTCACGACGACCAAAAAATGCTTTAGTTTGGCGAACTGTGACTGCAAGATTTTCACCATTTTTGTAGTAAATTTTAATAATTTCAATGCGTTGCTGAAGCGTTTTTAGTAATAGCGTAGTTTCTATTTGTCAAATGTCAAAGACTAAAAGCTTCAAAAGTGACAGCTACCGAAATAGCGGGTCAATCACAGTAACACCTCTTATTGGAAAACCCTTTATTATGATTTTCTTAGAGCATTCTTTTGAACCATACGAAGAAATTTCCTACCACATGTGGTGTACAAAAGGGTCAGTCTTTTGCATATAATATTTCCCGAATGCGGACTCGCATCTTTTGCCAATATATCAAAGCAATGTTGAAGCTTAACTCTCTTTTAGATGAGGACAACCAGACAATTACCCCTGAACCGAACTTTAATGGCCAATCCGTTTAATCGCCAATCGACCTAATAAAGATAAACCAACTGCTCCAAAATCAACCGACCATCTTTTTTCTATATACCTACCGCATGTTTGCAGTCAATCTATCTGGAAATCCTATTTCGCAATCATTTTGAAATAAATCACCAAGAAATCCTTTTACTGTCCAATTTTCCCTTTTTCGACTGACCATAACAAAAGGAAATCTAATTTTCCAATTTTCATTCGCATAAAAACAAACAGAAAACTTTCGGAACTGTGTTGTAAGTATGTCCTGCGCCGCCCTCCCTCCCACAGAAGCAGGACATTCATTCTCCATTGTTATGCAAATATCTGACATCATTCATTCCGACAAATCCTTTTTATGTGTTGTAACCTAGAAATATATATCCTACACACAGAGAGAGCAAATGGAAAACAAATAAAAAACCGAAAATGGCCATTTAAACGACTCATTTGAGGCGAACAAAATTTTAGATTACTCCTTCCTATCGCAAGTGGGGAGGCAATCCATTTTTTTGGGTCAGATCGTTCTTTGTCGATGTGGCTGTTGACATCAAGTGATTGACCACTCACCAGATATTTGTCCTCTATATTTCCATGCTGACGGTTTTTGCGAGCCCCACTGTAAGCATTTGTTTGCTAATTAATTCACCGGCCAGATGCTGCCTGATAGGCTAACGCATAAACGACAAAGCATGAGCTGCCCATTACCTATGCCCAGTCCAATCATATGAATCTAAGGCGCAATCACTGCCTGGTAGTTGAACCCTGCCCTTGTATAGGAGCACAGCTAAACAGCCGCGACTCACGAATGCACGGACTATCGCCATGGCAAGCACCTCTTGAACTTGACCTTCATCTTGTCTGTGTATGAAGCCGACTGAAATCGCAATCCAGGTGAAAAGAAAACTGCCGGCCTAGCTCCTCCTTCCTCCTTGGCACACACACGCAGCACGGTACGTAATTGATTACTGCCTATGGCAAAGTGCAGACAAGCTAACCATGGATCAGTTCCACACTCTCCGCCTGGCAATTTCCATTATAAGTATCACCTGCCCAGGCGGCTGCGATTCAATAATTCACGCGGTAGATACACAGATAGCCAGCCGGTGTGCTGGTGCTGTGCTCCATGTCCCATGTGCTGTGTAGACAAACAGAGTTGCTCTTGCACCGGCTGGTGTTGTACAACATCGGAAACAGTTTTGCTGCCAAAAAACAACAACAACAACAGCGAACCCTGGGAATTGTGTGTCGCCTGCGCGTGTTTTTTGTGCACACCTGCGCGCCACCAGTGATCGTGTCAGGTCGACAAGCCGATTTATATGCAAAGTGATCGCTGACCGAGGGGGAAAGCGATTTAACAGCTTGACCCTCAAATGTTTTTTTTTGTTCCACTGGATCGCGCGGGATTATATCTCCTTCGGTGATTTTATGGCGCCAACTACTGGAGCGATCAGTTGGAGATCGCCTGCCAAACCTGGCTGATCGGTGGAATTTTTACTTGGAACGAAATAAATAAGAGTTGGTATTATCTTCCTTTTCGAGGAACCATAAACGACGCATCAACTGCTTCCGAACAGAATGCAGTGTTGTCTGCGGAATCCGGAGGCGCTGCTGGAGATGATCGTATCCAGGTTAGTGATCGATTGATAAAAGTGGATAACATGTTAATGAAGGGAGATCGGTTCTAATGATGATTGGGACTTGGGAGGGTCGTTGTTTTCTTTTTTTTAAGGAACTATGACGAAGGGGACTCACTAATGATCGTGAAAGGAAATAGCTTTGTGGCGATCAACGTTCAAGGTTGCTTTCGGCAGATGTGAATGTTGGAAGCAGGTCGGCATAGCAAATTAAGTTGCAGCTGTTGAACTCATTAAATTGAGCGGGGCTCGGGAACTCTTTATTTGACTTCAATTGATTTTAGGACAGTCATCAAATAATTTAGAACAATCAACATGTTCCAAGAGGTAGGGTTTTGAATGCTTCTGGTGAAGGAAAAGTGAAACGTACCCGATGGTCGCAGGATTTCATTCGCAAATGACTTTGTGGTAAAAGTCTATAAAAGGGGATTTCGGATGAACTCAAGTTCCTGAATAAAGGGTGGCGTCAACAGCTACTTTGACGTTTTTCGAGTTGAGGCTATAAACGTTTTTTAAGACTAACCCCGGTTTTGAAAGATAGATGAAGAGTGACAGCATTGATAGCAGAAAAACCGGAGAGCTCTGTATAAACAGAAGATCGTCGCGAAACATGGCGTACTACAAAATATCATGAAAAGTCCGCAAACATATATGAATAAACCACTCCAGGAATAGTGTTTGGACATTTAACCAGAAAGTTAAGAGAACATCGTAAGGCGACAAGACCCGAATAGGAAACTTTAGACGGAGACCCTGTTGTCGATGGCGCTGATATAGGGAAGCCGCCACTATGTGTCTATTGCTTTTAAGTCGTCATACGACATTATTCATAGAGACAGATTGGACGGAACCATTTTAGGACGGAGAAAACGATCTGCTATGTTAAGAAGCGACCTTCCCAACACCTTTGCCGTTAATAAATCGACTTGGACATGGTCATGTAAACTTCGTGCAAGTGACGTTTTTATGTTCGATAAGCCACACGAAATCTGAAATCTGAGAGCGAATCTGATGAAGCCCAATTATTTGCATCCTTGCCAGTGCCAGAGCGTAATTAAGCTCTCATTGGTGAGTTTGAAAATATTGCTCAAACATCAGTATATCCAGTCTTATACAAGGAAACCACATTTTTTGGTAAAACCCACCAGGTTCTTAGACTACCCGGTGTTTCATCCATTAGGGGATCCCTCCAAACGAAGTCCTAGAGAAGATACTGTAGCTTCCTTCAAAATCAAGAATTATCCCGCAATCTAGGTCTAAGGCGATTTTTTTCTCAACTGCATCTGCATCAAATTTAAACTTAATTACTCCATGCAGCAATTAGGGTATACCAAAGTCTAAAAAAATAAAAAAAAATACACCCACACCAAGAACAAACTTTCCATCAACCAACATTCCACTTTTAAGGAAGAGCGGCATAAAAAAAGAAAACATAATCAAAACAAAGAAACCGAAAACTTTCCTTTCCGAAAGAAAAATCCGCTCAAGTAAACCTTCAAAAATGTAAACCACCAGTTTCCAACCAGATAAGGATACCACGACGTTTTCTTCGTCCTAGAAAAAGACTTCAGTTAATAAAGTAAAAGAAAAAACAAAACAAAAACGTATCCTTTCACAGGCAAGCTTATCAGCACTGTGCTGTACTGAGCACACAACACATACACACACACAGGATAAAGCTGAAAAAAAAGTAAACCTAAACCAACTACTGAACTTCCACAGGAAGACGGTTGGTTGGTTAGTGCTCTCCGCTAAAACCAACAAACCCCCCACCCAACGAAAAAAAAAAAAGGTCATCAGTTATTGTTCATTTAAAAGATATTAAAAGGAGAAAGCCTTTGTTTGCTTACAGGATGCTTGCTGCGCGTTCATATTTCCTCTACCAAACTTCTAAGATTACTTTTTCGGTTCTTCTTTGTACAAGAAAGTACGAACAAACACGAGGAGAACTCCACGTTTTTGATTACTCTCTGCGCTGGGCAAGAGTTCAAGGTTGGTCTTGCTTTTCATCCTTATTTTTCTGAGCGTTTGTTGCACTAATGACTTTTCCAATCGTTTTCGCCTACACCAGTCCTTGGTATAGATATAGTTTCCGATACCGAATAGTGTCACCGTTAAGTATATACGTCATGACCATGAGTGACATTACTAATTTTGCCATTGGAGACAAATTCGGAAGGACACTCGCCATAATGGGCATGCATTTAGGAAAACATTTTCGATGTGCACACATATGACAGTGTGCAGTATTTTGTGTAATTTAAATCTTGACATAGAAAAAGGATCAACACAGCAGCATATGCCCTTAAGAATAAGTTGCATATGGCAAAGAGCGGTATAGGAAGATAGGAAGGACAACATGGAAAAGGGATGTTGCACTCAAAGTTTTCCAGGGTAAACTTTTCGCAAACATTGTTAGAACATTTTATTTGACTTTGTATTACAAGTCAGAGATTGTTGGGGTGTGGTGTGTCCTTGCGGGGATAGTTTCACTCATAAATTGCAAGACTTTTTAGTGCTCTCGCAAAGGAACTTGGGTAAACGAGCGAGTTTGGGGGCGACGTCCATTTTGTCTATTTTTCGAGTGGAATCTCCCTCGACCATCGGCCACAGATGCCAGATAGTCAGTTGAAAATAATCCTCGCACAAGTTTTGCATAAATATTTACCAACATATTCACGAGTAAAGCTGGGGGTCGAATTGCCACTTCCGTGAACGTATAGCTCGTTTAAGTTGATTTAAAAAAAAACATCCGTCACGTAATGCTCGTTCACGGACGACGCGATTCGACCCCTGATTAGGTGCTTCTAGATGCGATGGATATTGGAGGTCAGAGCAAACTTAGTGGAATCGCCAGAATTGGGCTTCACAACGATGGAGGTTTTTAGGATCTGAGCGGATTTTAGTTCCCCATTCACGGGGGACTCTTATTTGAAACTAATGGTAGGCACTGCAACGTAAATAGTCAACCACAAAGGTTTTCAGGCTAAAGACAGGCAAAGGCCATCTTAAGCTCTTTTATACACTTTCAATTTTGTAATGGGGAAATAAGTCCCCGGGAACAAATTCTAATGAGGAATAGTTCCACAGAGGGACTTAGTTCCTTAGTTCAATTAGTGGCAAATAAAACCACTTACGTGAAGTGGACTTATTACCCATGTAAGGTACTTTATTCTTAGTCGACGGTGAGAATTTACTTCATATATTAAAAGCGAAATAAAACCACTCACAGTTTTCGGAATTTATTTCCCACCTTACATAAGAACTAAGTCCAATTCACGAAAGTGTTTTTATTCCCCACTAGATACTAGGTAATAGCGACTTATTTCCCTACACCACTTGCAATGGGCCAGCGTTTGCTTTATGAGACCTTATAAAAAATAAACTACTAAAGTGAAAAAGTTAATTTAAAAAATCAAAAAACCCGACTGACTGTAAAAAAGATTTAAGAAGATTAAAACGAGACACTTTCAAGTATAATTGATTGCCAATTGGAGACTACCTACACTCCGACTGCCAATTAGTTATACTTGAAAGTGTCTTGTTTTAATCTTTTTAAATCTACAGTCAGTCGGGTTTTTAAATTAACTTTCTCATTTCTAGCTTTTTATGTAAGCATTTAGTCGGAGAGTAAATACTAAGTAGGTATGTTTAGTTATTTCAATTAAAATGCAGACACTCCGCAAGACCGCTATTGTGAATACATCAGAAAGTAATTTATTTCACAGTTCAGTGTATTCCATATTTTGACATTTCTCACTGACATTTGTGTGACAATTGTTTTTTTTTTTTTAATTTATATTTTTATATTTATTTGTTTAGCCAAACACTCAGGGAAAGAATACCAATTCAATGACACCTCACGCTTCAAAATCGGTCAAGCCGTTTGGGCTACAGAGCGTCACGTAGGAACGTACAGCGAAAATTTTTGGCTTCAAACTGACTGTACACATGATACGCGCGAGACACATAACCCTTCCTGTGTCCAGTCGGTAAAAAGAAGAAAGTGTTTCCAAATCAATGTTTTAACAGGCTACTGGTCATTTTTTGTCGCACTGATTACGGCCTTATCTCAGGACCGTTTTTAATGAAATATGTAACAAATGAGAGGTGAATTTAAGGATAAAAACACAGAGTTGCAATAAAATTCTTGGAGAACAGTTCGGTGCACCTGATCACCTGGCAACATATAACAACCTTCCCAAAATTGAAGCAAGGCTCTGTAAATCAGCGTCTCATCGATTCGTATTCTATTATTCTGGTCTCCTACAGTTTAATCTGACCTTTTCAACAGCGAATACTACAAAAAAAATAATCCCCTTCACTTCCTTAATTTTAAAACTGCTTTTTAATAGCCCCCAACAGATGTTTATGATGCTACAACTTTTTAATTACCTTTTTAAAAATAATTTCAATTCCTACCTCCAGTCACAGTGAAGTATACTTAACTTTAAAACTTTAGCAGCGTTTAAACTATAGAACTACTTCCAACTTGGGAAAAAAACGCAAACAAACGAACAAACCCATTCGCCATGACGTAACTCCCTTTTAAAATAAAGTCACGATACACTCATGAAGGAATAAAATACCCTTTCGCAAAAAAAAAAACCTAACAACAAAATAATGGCTCCATAAAATCATAAGCCGGCTAAAGTTTAGAACGCAACCGGCTAATGAAGAAAATCCCCTGAGGATTCGACAAAAAAAAAAAAAGAAACATGCACACTACAAACTTAAGACGATAAAAATATTAACAACGGATTCCAAACTCTTTTCGTCCTCAGGACTCTTTATATTAAAGAGGAATGAAAATGGGGAAAAAAAAATATACCGATACAGAAGGACCTCGTGGGAAAGAGAAAATGAGTCTTGGACATATGCCACGCAGTGCAGTGACTGACGTGCATCTCGTCGTCAAAGTGAACTCTAACCATAACCACTAAAACTCTTTGTTCGCTATGAAGTTCTTGCGGCTAATACAACAACAACAGGGCAGAAGGATACCATGTCCCGTTCACATCAAGAGGTTACTGACTGGCATACACAAATGCCATTGTTTTTGTATTTTATTTGCTTATGGATGTGTGCGTGGTGGTGTGGCTTAGCGGTCTTGCATGCATTTTGATGGCGATGACTACAACTATGATGATGACGACGGTGATGATTATGATGTTGTGTATAGTTAAGTGGTTTTTGGGGGCATTCAGCAGGAGGGCTTAGCGGTCATATGTGTGGCAATTTAATGACATGGGTGTTGCTTATTAACTGGAAAACTTCAGGGGTTAAGTTGTTGGAATAATTAAAGGTTGAATGGATTTGTGGGTTCTGTTCAGGAGGAGTCGCCCTTGATCGATGGGACCAAGTGGACAGTCATCACAAGGCATGACAGTTAGAGGAATCAATCACTCAGTTTGGGCAGTCATGTGTAAAACAATAGATATTCAGTTCATTCAAAATATAGTTAGTAGAAAATACTTTTGTACGTACCCTAGGCCTGGCTTCTAACAACCATTGTTTTGTGTACGTTTTTCATTTTTGGGACGAATAAAAGTTATGTTTATATTCATTCCTAGTCCAAACGGCTAATTAAGAAGTTCTTTCTCGACAGTTATACTGTCGGAAGTTTGTCAGACCTTCGCGAGAGGTGACGCAGTGGAAAAAAAAACCTTAAGATGTTTTTTTTTTTCATTTTTTTCTAGTTTAGTAGTTCAACAAGCTAACCACGAAGCCACTGCCCCTAATGCTGCTTTTGTATAAGCTTGTACACAAAAGCCCTACAAATCTACGGTGACGAGGTTTTATGGTGAGGTTCGCCAGGCTTAGTAGTTAGTGTGTTGAACTACTTAGTGGGGGTCCTAGGTTTGAGTCCCGCAAAAACCCAAATTCTAACTTAGGGTTTATTTTTCAACTGCGCCGACGCTCCCGACCATCTGACAAATATCCGAGAGAACAACTGTCTTGAAAGATCTTCTCAATGAGCCGCTTTCTCTCTCTTTCAAGGGAAATTGTTTAGGTTTTGTTCACTGTTGCTTACTGCAATTGGTTCCTCAGGGATCGCGATGGGCCCTTATGGTGCCTAGTGCCGTATGAGATCTAATTATCTCATACACCTTTTTTACCTAACCTAACCTAAGCCGCTTGGACTCGGCGTAAAATTGTACATCCCTTCCATTTGTTCCAAAAATGAAAAATTTATACAAAAACGAATGGTTTGGAGAAGCTAGGAGTAGGTTCCTTCTGGACCTATTGCGCCAACTATTTATTTATATTTTTTTGTCAGGATTTGGAAATTGAAATACCTTTTTAAGGAGATACCTTGCTCGCTCTTTCTGGTATTCGAAGTGTCGATTTCACATCAGAAGCCGCCTTATCAAAGTTTGGCGTAGAAGAGCCTAATTCTCTGCTACTCTTTTTATTGGCATAAAAGACAAACCTAAAGCTTTTAACAAGGTGGATCATAGTATAGTGATATATGCTAGTTTTGAAAATCGTGACTATCTATCGGGCCTCCCAACGAGTCACAGAGCTTCCCAAAGGAAGCTGGATCAATGTACCCATCAGAATTTCTTCTCCTCCCCTACCTCATTTGGTATCACAATGGACCTTAAACTATGGCCTTGATGTGTCTTTCAAGACAGCCTTTTAACCTTACCAAGCCTAAAGAATTGTAGCCAAAGACTTCGGACTCGAAACTATTTCAATGCAGAAATTCTCTTTAATAAAAAAGATGTTCCACAGGTTTCCGTATTAAGTCCAATTCTTTTCTTAATTATTGCAAGCAAGCTCGGTTTTTCTTCAACCTTTGAAGGGCATACTCAAAGCTATTGCTGAGTATAGTTCTTCACCACATCCCTCATTTGGTAAATGCTATTTTAAAAGATTTTTGGATGTAAACTTGCTTAGAAAGCTCTATATATAGTCCGGGGGCGAATGGAAGCCTCAACCAATACGCCTCTGTACTGTAGTGACCGCGGTCATTGGGTAACTGCATCTCAGTCAGTTAAGGATCTCTTTAGCTTAAAGTGGGCTCTTCCTCTTCCTATGGGCTAGACTCGAGGACTCTACAAACCTGGGGATTTGAGTCAATACGCGCTTCAAGTCTACCTGAATATATGAAAAGACTGATGGTAATTTTTTTTTAACTTGGTCGGTTTCGCTTAACTCGCTTCCCAAAATTCCGTCAACAAAAACGCGACCTCCAATTTTAAGCTCGAATCAACCGAGAATATCTTCATCCACTTTAGTTAGGGTACAAGCTGCAGCGTTATAAAGCACGACCGGGACGATCAAGTTCGAAAATATTTTTCGTTTTAATAGCGTAAATGTTTTTTGGTCATGCTGGAATTTGGCCTGTAGCCAAGCTTCTAAATGAAGCAAAAAGTTCATGGATAGCTTAAGAGAATTATAGAAGTGTTGCATTCCTTAAGCAATCTTTTCTTCTTTTTTTTTTTTGCATTGATTAGGAACTGTTTGCGTAATGGGAAGTTAAATGTAGTAAAGTCAGAAATAAAATATGGGTACATTCTGGTGAAAAACACTACCAAAAAGGAGGCGTGGCAACTACAGTTGATATGCGAATATTCCTCTCAGAGTCGTAGGAAGTATTTTCGTCATCGATTCAGTTGCTCAACCGGTAACAAACATGTAACCCCCCAACAAATTTTTCATACTTTTTGATTAGTCAGACATCGTAGAAGCCCCATACTTCTACAAAGCGCAGACTGGTAAAAGGTACCATAATTAAATGATTTACAAAAGTCAAACTCTGGCCCGTCAGAAGTATCCTTGCCCGCATCAACCCCTTTCAAGAGCAATCACCTTCACACATCTAAGACACCTCCCAAGCTCAGCTTTTCCTGTTAAAATTCGATTTACAAAATCCATCCGCCTGCACTGTGTCAACACAGATGTGCGTCATATCTCAAGCACCATCCAGTTCCACTCCGCCATATGTAAAATATATTAAATCCTTCACATTTATGTGTAAAGGAAAGTTTCCTTCCTCCAATAAAAGTCCCCGCAGCGACGACGAAAAATCGATAAATACAATTTTATTCATATCCTGCAGCGGTTGCCGCGGATAGGCTGCATGCCACTGTGCAATTTCGATTTCAATGCCACTCTGCATATAAATCGATGACGTCTGCTTGTCAAAGAAGAGATAGGAGGCATCCTTCAGGCAGTTGCTCCTTCTCTTCTGTGTGCAGGCACTTCACATTGTTGTTGAGTGGGTCATGCAAGCAAAATAGCTTGAGACTGAAGATGAGAAATTTACATATAACAAGGACATGCCTAGACGGGGTGATGACAACGGCACGAAAACAACAACGCACCTCCATTGAGGAAGTTTGAAATTGAAATTGAATTCACATGTCTCACTCATGAAGTATGTACGAGTAGCCGTTGAGAATGCTTCTCGTACTCGTGTGCAGGCTTATTACTTATTTACCATACACCAAACATACTTCAGTTGGCTACCTTTTGAAGTCGTCGGCGGAGATGATACCCCCAATCGTATGCCATTCCCTTTGTGGATATATTCCTTCATTCGGGAAATCGCTCAGGTTCCACCTTAAGTAAAAAAAAAAAAAATAAAACAATCTCCTGTCTTATGCATGCACATATCCTGCCGACACACATATCGTTAAGAGAGCTTTAAAAGCCTGAAACCCCCGCTGAGCATAAGGGTAATGCCAACGCCATGCATGAATAAAAGGGAGACAAACAAAGTCCCATCGTGTCCATCGCGTAATAACATTTTTCAATATTGGATATATCTTTAACGACTTTTGCAGTTTATGGACGGCGGCACGGGGGCGGGCACTCAATTTGTTCCCCACTCCCCGACGAAACATATATATATAAATATAGGTATACTCTTTACGATGTCGTTAAACCAAAGAAAGCCCCAAAGGGATGCATTGGACCCTTTTGCGCAATAGATGTTGAACCATCATGCATAAATCAAAAAATTGGGAACACCGTCACAAAGAGAAACCGTATCCAGACAGATTAGCTGCGAAGGAAAAAGGATACCAAAGGAATTTGGAAGACTGTCGACGACCCTAAAACTGAAATCGATTTCAATATTTATATTCTCGATTTGGGCAGATGTCTGGTAAAATTACAGTGGTTCGTGGGACTTTTTTTTTAATCTTCTGTCACATGTACATGTTTTATGTTAGCTGTCAGCGAAAGGATATTTGCACGCACGGATTGGATGCGTAACGAATGCGGGATCGGATGAAGTATTAAAATTCAAATTCGTACACCGGTCATGGTTGACAGTGTTAAATATGAGTTTTGTGACAGACGTCATGTTGTGCGCGCGCTGGCTGGGAGAAAAAGGCTTTAAGTGTCTTCGAAGGTGATCTTAATTGGGTGTGAGGGATTTAAATAAATCCGCAGTGACTTCGGGATGTTGGTAGGTAGGAGTTGCTGTCCAGCCGAGTGGGCTTTTTTTGTTAAGGAGTTGTTGACAGGCGCACATTAATGAAATCAAAATCGAACAGGCGGATAACATGGGTCGGGCGGGAATGTAGGTAGGCAGCCACATTCTGATAGGAGGTATAAGAGGATGGCAGATAAGTGTATTTGCCTTAAGAAACAGTGAGATGTTATTGATAAAAAAAAATATGCAAAGTCTTAAGGGCGCGTTAGAAAAAAGGCTTTTAAAGTCGCTACAAAAAAGAATCCTCAGCTGTCGTTGTTGTCGGCACAGATTTTAAACGATGTCTATAGGAAAAAGAAGCCTGGTCCATCTTAGGGAGAGGAAAAACCGGACAAAGCTAGACTGCTCTTAAGCCGGAACCGAAGATTGATCGGGAAATACGAGTCGAACAAAAATGTTGACTAGGGAAACAAAGTCATCTTCCCGGACGAGGTCCCGATTATAGCTGGAAGATAGTGGAACTCTTTCCGCATAAGAGTAGAGAGTCCTAAACGAGGTTGAGTTTTGTCTCTAAAATACGTCTACGGACGTTTTTGTAAAGACATTCTACCGTCTTGCTTTCTGATATTTAACAGTGACAGCATCAGTTAACCGCTTTGTCGAGACTTGTAGGTTGATGAATGACCACGACAAAATGTGGCAAGCAGGCGTCCAGGAACTATAAAAAGTTTCTCGTTACACACCTTCGACTCAAATCCGTCGAAATCTATCAATTGGCAATAAGCAGCTGTAAATAAAGCCCGAGGAGGTACAACGAAGTTCTAATACAATTGTCAACGTATTCGCTATTGCGCTCTCAACTAATACGTCTTGGTAGTAATAAAGAAAAAACAACATGACTTTGACTGATAAAGTGCACAGCCAAGATGAGAAAAAGAATTAAACGAGCGATACGAGGCTTGGACCTTTTTTTTGCGATTACAAAAAGAATTAAGAGAGCCTACGAAACTAGGTTTGGACCTGTCAAATTATAACTGCCTTTAGAGTGGGGATCAGTTGTTCAGTGGTTAGTGTGCTGTACTAACAATAGATGGGTGTTCTAAATTTTAAAGGCTTTTAACTATGCGGACCATATTTGACAAAGATCCGAGAGTGTAACTTTACTGTAAAGAAGCTTCTAAATTTAGCCTTTGTGATTGAGAAAATGAAGGTCTAAGGGGTGGGATTTTGCAAGTGCCTTGTGCTCGGTTTGTCAAGCTCGGCAGTTGACGGGGCTTAACAAGAAGCGGGTACGAACTACCCATCCTCGGTCTCCTGTTGTCGAAAATAGCATTGACTTATATGTAGGTTCATGAAACATTTCTTCGCTCACAAGAAAAATCGCATCTTATCAGGTAAGCTGTTAAATAACTAACTGCCTTTGCTTCCCTGTGCACTTCCAAGTATGACTTAGGTGCGCCGCATTGATGGTTTCAACGTGAATAATTCTCTTAATCACAGCTATTGGTCCATGGATCTTTTTTCGGTAGAACTTCGGCCCATTCGTATCCCAAAATAATCTCACAAGATCCTGATGGCATAATGTCTTGAGCAAAGAAAGAAAATTCGCAACTACTTGAGGTTTGCTGACGGACAGCTTTAGCTTCTTAGGTGCAGCTTGACTATCCGATCAGACTAATCCTATCGGAAGTAGTTTTGCACGATCTTTGCTTGGAACAAACTGATTCAAGGTAAAAGCGTGATATTAAGGCCAACCCCAGCTATGGCTCCAGGCGTATATACCGAAGTTCGACTTGACAGCCTTTCTAGATGAGGTTCATTTATCGAAGAAAATTCTGAAGAAAAATTTCATATACAAGAGAATTTTTTTCAAACGTTAAACAGAGCTCAGAGCTTAATTTATAAGATGGGGCCTCAAAAGACCTAAAGTTAACTATAGGTAGTCTTTATAAATTTACTATTTTCTCTCTGCCGATAAAAGTAGTTAACCTTTCTTCAAGACCGAAACAAATAGTTGATTTTCATCAAATCATATTTAATGCAGCCTTGAACAGCACAGTGCTAAAGTTGTCAACTTCAAAGCTTTATAAATATTTTGGATCTATATTTTCAATTATCGCTTCGTTTTGGTGGATTTGACGGAACTTTGATGTGACTTTAACGAAGTTAAATGTGTTTTTCTGCCAAGTAATGAGGCCCCGGTTGTTTTCCCTGTTTAAGAGGTACAGATAAGTTGTCTCACCTCGTTTTCAGAGCATCGCCTGTAAATCTACTTTAAGTGTGCCGTATACGTCTTTCGAGGGCACGAGTTCGGATATTTTTTTAACATTTATCATAACGCTTAATGAAACTTAAGAACTTCATTCATGGAGACAAGCTTTTCTATCCATTTATCAGCGTACTTTACATGTTTTCTATTTTTTCGTCAGTTTTGTCAGAGAAGCAGGCTTGTTTGTAAATTGCGGGCGCTGCCTCTGCTCTCTTTTTCTGTAGATGTCACAGCTTTTCATACTCTTTTTTTCTGGTACAAACCCACCTACTTCTTGTCTCCGTCAGTTCTTCGAACCCATTAGGGGTCATCCCGTTCTATGTGCATATCGACAGTGAACCCATTTAAACCTTTTTGCGAGCTATTTCCAGTGACTATCAAGACTCGTAAAATTGTGTTACACGACATTTTTTTTTTACAACTCACCATCGATATCTGTAACTGTCTCAAGCGTTTTGTTGCGGCAAAGAATTGTGATACCCTGTCAACAAAAATGTTCTCTACACAAAAAAAAAAAAAAAAAACAGATCACACCATTATAATGTATATTCATCCGCAATGCGCCACAAATTCCTGCAAAACCAAACACACCAATACTTACGTATAAATTATTTGCTTAGTCTGTCGCGAACAAAAAAGTTGGACATATTATATAAGCCCATCGGCGATGTACAAATCCTTTTCAACTGTCCAAAGTATTTAAGACCAGTGCCACACAATAGCCCAATTAATCTCTCTCTCTCTCGCCCACCAAATTTGCAGATATTCCCATAAACGGACAAACAAATTAGATTACAAGTTCTTAAGAAACGTCAGAGAGGACCATAGCGGATAGCGCGATAAATTTGTCCAATCCAATTCGGCGGAACTTTGCCAGGACCACGACATTAATCTCCACCCCCAGCGAAACGGAACAAAAGGGCTCTTAGCCAAACACAATAAAAAATGACTAATGCCCGCATTGACCGTAAATGGCTAAATCGCATTTTAATGATGACATTAAGGATATACGGCGGCGGGAGGAGAATAAATTTTAAATTAAAAATTACCGACCGCCATATATAATTATACTCGAACGGTGTTAATATGCAAATTTTGGACAATTCTTGGGCATACAACACACACCACAGGACTGACTAATCGGTTGACTGAATCAGCATTGAGTCTGCAAAAGGCGTCCTCAATAGTAGGTACATATTCCGTCATCGGATTATCCTGTGGCAAAAAACGGAGATGGCTCTCGAAATTGAATTTATGGCTGTAAACTAATTTATTGTTTAAAATGGAACACGCGCGCGATTTTTATTATGCGGAGCTGATTCGACGGGTCAGTTTCAGTTGGATGGACTGGACATGGACCGTGAGAGAAAGAAGCGCTAAACGATACGAGTTGTCAAATTCTTTGATTTATTCACTCTCTCAAATTTAATGGTGGTGCTGGTGCTTAATGCTTAATGCACATTTGCACATTCGGATGAGGGAATATGTCCATCAGTGGCTGTATAGTCGCACACGCAATCTGCAGTCACTGTGCTTCCTTTTCCAGATCACGTTTCATCCTTAGGGTGGTTCGTTGTCACTCGTCACAGCGTGGTGTGCGCATCGAATTGGGGCTCATGGGTGATGCATAAATACTGTAATTGCAGGAGGCACGGGTTGTATGTTCGCTGGCGGCGAAGGCGGCATGATTGACGGATGTCAGTGAGTGGTGTATGTTGCGCCTTCGATAATATTTCCCAATTTTTGATGGATCAGCTTTTTTTTTATGGCGAACTTTTTATTCAAATGTTGGCTGCGAGATACAAGGCAGTTGCAATTTACCGTGCCATGCCGTTATGCGCATAGATTTGTGTTCATGACAGTGATTTGGCCGTGCCAAGTGGGGGGTCTGTTCGAAGTTTCTAAGTTGCATCCAATGACACATCGATTTCATGCTGCACAAAGGGCAACATGACAAAGCTCTGTTCGATTCCGAAAAACGACTCATGAAGAACTCACAAAATTACATTTCTGGTTGAATTAAAAATTCATTTCAGGTGCGCGTATTCAGTTGAACACAGAACCAGAACCAACAATGCATAGCACAGCAAAGTCGAAAAGCAATTGACACTCCTTCCTCTCCTTAGGAGGAACAATAAACAACAATTACTGTCAATTCGAAAATCTACCCCATTAACGGTGTTATGCGATTTTAAGCGATGTTCGATTAATTACCTACCAATTTTTTTTCTCTTTGAAGTTGTTATTAATTTCAAAACGATTTTGTTGATCGAGTTACTTTGAGTTGTTGTTGCAAACGTTTGGCGTATTGAAATATTTTTGCAAACAAAAAAAAATTGTAATAAATTATTTTACGGTTGATTGAGAATTCATGCAAGTTGATCATTCAAAGTTTGTTTTACGTTCTTTAGGGGCTTGTGCACAGAACGTAATTTAATGAGGCGTGCTCCTTGCGAATCGGTGCTAAGTATTCAATTTGTTGATCATTCTTGGAGGTAATGACTCGTGCAGTCGCCAAATAAAGTTGATTTGTTGTGCGAGTACTCAACATGGAAATGGGAATAGGCTATGCAGTATTTTACATTCCTCTGGCTAAGTGGGGGAGTTGAATGAACCTTGCGGCCAATTTGTTGATTTAGCTTTAAAGTTTAAAGTGCGTTTTACGATGTCTTTTTATTTGGCGGGGTTTTTAAAGCATTTTTGAAGAATCTTTGGAGAACTTTATATGGGTCCTTGACGAGTTTTTGAACTTATGTTGGACCCTACTTTCATATGGGGTTTTTGAAACACGTTAGAACCTCTTTTTGAGTTGGATTTTTGGATATGTTTCTTCCATGACGGTGTTTGACTCGTTTTGAGACGTGATTTTGATGTGGTTTTCATGCTGTTTGTTTAGGTGCTTTTATTGTGTTTATCGACGCGATTTTGAGGCTTTTTGACGCGTTTTTATTTGATTCTTTGTTTTTTTTTTTTTAAATATTTTTCAACGATATTTTTGAAAGCTGTTTCGATGCGTTTTTCGATGTCGTTTTTCAAGTTTTCTTAAAACATTTTTGAGGGATTTAAGATGCTCCTTTATGGAGTTTTTTTACCCTTTTTGTTTGATTAATATTGCTAATTAGTTAAGGTATTTATAGTTTGGTTTTTGAAGCGTTTTTTTTATGCGTTTTTTGACGCCCTTTTATGGCGTTTTTTGACGCATATTTTGACCCGCTTTGATGCATATTTTGAGGTCTTTTTCAACAGTTTTTTTAATTGCTTTTGAAGCTTTTTTTATATTTTTTTTTTACGCTCTCTTCGAGATGTTTTTTGAAGCCTTCTTAGCATATTTTTGAATGATTTTACGACGCTCTTTTATGAAGTTCTTAAAACTTTTTTTTTGTTCATTGCTAATGTGTTAGTTGAGGTATTTTCTATGTGTTTCTTGGAGAGTTCTTGGAAAATATTTGATGCACAATTCGACGTCTTTTTCCAAAGAATGTTGACTTATTTTTGAAGCTTTCCTTAAGATTTTTTAACCCGCATTTCGATGTGTTTTTTTATGGAGGTCGTAGTTTGTTTTTATTTCGTTGCTGATTGTTAGTTGTTGTAGTTTCGATGTGTATTTCGAAGCGTTTTTGAATGCGTTCTTTGAGAATCTTTTATATCGGTTTTTGAAGCATATTTTGACGTCTTTTTCAACAAATTCTTGATTATTTTTTGAAGCTTTCTCTAATATTTTCTGTCTCGCTTTTGGATGTGTTTTTTGGAGCGATCCTCAAATCAAATATTTTTGAACGATTTTAAGACGCTCTTTAATAGAGTTCTTGATTCTTTTTTTTTTTTCTTTGGTTTATTGCTAATGTGTGTGATTTGGTGTTCTTTTTGAATTATTTTTTATGCGTTCTTTGACGCTCTTTTATGCAGTTTTTTTACTCAAATTTTTAACTGCTCCAAATGCATATTTTGACATATTTTTCGACACGTTTTTGATTTTTTTTTGAAACGTTATTAAAGTATTTTTGGTGCGTTTTTTGACACTCGTTTATGTCATTTTTGATACTCGTTTTTTGGAGCGTTGCTGAAGTCCTGTTTCGCTTTTTTCGCTGTCTTTTTTTTATGCTTTTAACATTTTTTCTTATGTCGTTTTCAATGTGTTTTTGGCCCATTTCTTTACTCTTTCTGGCGTATCAGACGTTTCTGATACGTTTTTCGACGCGTTTTTGAATAAATGCTTCCGTGTGGCGCTTTAACGTATTTTATTTACAAGGTTTTGCAACGTCTTTTTTCCGCGTTTTTGATGTGTTTTTTATCGCGTTCTTCTTAAGCCTCTTCAAAACATATTAAACGCGATTTTGATGTGTTCTTGAATATTTTTGCCAACTCTCTTAGGTACTTCCTTTTCAACATTCGTTGGCCCTGTTAAAATTCGTTAACGAAAAAGAAATCATGCAAATTTGAACCACACTAAATATTTCTCAACCCACCATTTCACGACAATCAATGACAAATGTGAAACTGTCAAAATGACAACACTAATCCCCCCAACGACGTGTTAATTATAAAACAGCCAACCCCTACTCAATAGATGAGTATCCTGAATCAAAATCTCCTCATCCAATTAAAAAAGAACAAGGGACACTAAAACAAACACCGCACAAACCGACATCTGTCAAATATGCTTCGCTGACCTGAAAAGAGTTTCGATATCTCCAAATTGAGGTGCACATCTCTGTCATTGATTAATATACAAATTCAATGCACAGGTAGAGCAGAACTGGATTACCATTCCTTCATCCGGCAACCAGCATCCTCCTCACTTCATGATGGCCAAGTGCAACTTAATTAATTCTAATACGACATCCGATTAGAAGAGCTCAGATTCAGGTTGATTAATGTCCTCGTGCTGGGGGCCTCCCAAAAATAGCAACCACTTGATGAATGCCTTTTTTTTTCTCTTCATAACTTCAACTCATTCCCATTCCCATTCAGTTGGAAACTTGTTTCCGCGCGTCAGAGAGGGGGCTAATCAAAGACCGAATAGAAATTGCGCTTAATAGTTTAGTATGGCGCTGCACAAGATACAAAGCATAAAATTAAAGAGAACACGCGAAAAAAAAGAAACGAGAGACAAACACAAATAAACAATCAAACGAAAGTTTAATTTATGATATTCCTCGACGATTGCGCGCATAGTTCTTTTTGTTCGTTTGTTTATTTATTTGTTTATTCGATTTAATGATTATTGTTGCGAACAAGAAAAAAAATAAATATATAATTTAAACTAAATGTAAATTTAGTTTCAGCGGTGAAGAGCGGGTGGCCCAGGGGGAGAGGTGCGCTAACATTAAGTTGAATTCGATTTCAATCCATGGAATTCAATCAGCAAACATTTTTATTGCTGTGTCGATGTTGATGTTGATGCTTCTGCTGCTGCTGAGTTATGTCATCGAGTGTGTGTGATTCTTCGGTGGATATTTATCCATCGAAAGATAGATATAGTACCTACCCATATGATGGATAACGGGGAAGACGCCAACATTACCGGGAGTGGTACAATGTCGCCTGAGAGGAACGGCGGAGGAATGGCGAGAGGAAATTACATTTCGATTGGAATTTAAAGTGCGGAGTATTTTTAGACGAGGTGCTGCTCTTAGAGGTAGACATCAAACGTTTTTAGACTTTAGTGCGGCGAAGACTTCTCATATCTATTGAATGAGAACACCATGAGCTATAAGGCTTCTTCCTGCAAGTCAAGGTATACGTGCATGCTTAAAAGTCGAGTAAACTAAAGCTAGAAGAACCATAGAGAGCTGGACTTGTCTAGCATTTTACCATCCCAATCGTTGCTATAGTCTCACACTTATATCAGAAACGTTGACGTACTGCCTCCTTTTATTATTTTTTTTTTTCAAGTGCCCACCTTAAGCCATTTCGAAGTCAGATTCATACCAACAGTACTGATGTTCTGCACGTATAGACCCCTACTTAATTTTCATGGTTATACAAGGGCCTGGCCCTCATCCACTATATCTCAATAGTCGGCTCTATCTATGGCTAGTTGCATCCAGTTCTACACGTACATTTTTTCAGAGGATCTCTTTCAACATGGGAACACAAGATGGGTTGGTAAATGGGTGTCCTTGTGACAGCTTCACTCAGACACAGCTTCACCTTTGGACACCCAACAATTGAATCTCTTTTTATATTTAAGCCGCCTAAACTATGCATGAATCTCTGGAGATGTTAAAGCTTTTATGTCCTCACTTCTGCGATTAAATCTGTCTTCTGTTCGGCCCAACATGTATTGCGATTGGTCTGCAGTTGGTCAATTCTACTGTAAAATTCAGTATCAGTCTTCCTCAGAGGAGTTTTCTTACAGATTCTTAGGTCAGAAGACTAATTTGACTCACTTCTTGCAAGCTCATACCCGGCTTATCCATATTCCTGGCATCCAGCAATTATAAATAAATAAGAGTTGGCCCAACAGGTCCGTAGGGACCCCAGGCCTAGCTTGTTATAACCATTCGTTTTTAATTTTTGGAATGAATGGAATGGCATCCAGCATATCCATATGATATTTCTTAAATTCTTCATTGGAAAAAAAAAAAAAAAACAAACGTCTCTTCAAATCCCCGCAGCTTGGGTTTTAACAGCTACCTTTGCATAAAACGCACTGCAGTCTATCTATATATGATTCTGACTGTTTGTCGAAGATCAGCACAGCTTCACTGAAGATACCCGCGTCTCTTTAAAGATATCCTCCTTGAAACCTACGGTGAAGAGGTCTACCTCTTCGTCTTCTGTAATAACGAGTTCTCCCCATTAACATTTTTTTAGGAATTTTAGTAGTGAATGGGTCTCAAGTGATGTAAAAAAGGGGCTTAATTAACCTAGCTTCTTATCTTGCCTCACTTGTAAGTTCCAAGCCCAAGTATACTAAACTGAGTCTTTAAAGGGTACTGGCCTCATATGCTTCCAAGTACTTCAAAGATGATACCTCGACTATCTATAAATGACAGTTTTCTGGTGTCAATTCCTAACTTTGAACCTCTCTTAACCTGGCTATGCCAATTTTAGACACCTTCCCCGAAAGCAAAGACTGTTTAGTCTCTGAAGGTTACACCAATCTATCAGAAAGCTATGCGATAGATGAAATATCCAGCCTTGTTTGGCGAAAACCTCGTCAAAACTATTTGAAAAGACTCAACCAGTTCCCAAGCTCTGTTACACATACTTTGACCTCATTAGAAGTTCTAATAAAAATGTATAACCTTTCGAAATGTGGCAAGTAATGCTTGCTTTGAGTCACTCTTCAAATTTGCATCCCACAAAACAGTTACAATGCCGTCAATAAAATAATAAAAAATAAATTTCTACCTCTGTGAATAAAAACTCCACCCAAAATCTTTAAACCGTGTCAAGGTTTCCCTAAATCTCAAGCCTATCTGTACGCTTTCACTGCGCAATATGCGAAAACAACATTTTAAGACCCTCACGGAGTCACGGCTATGCTGGCTTTTCTCCACCAAACTCAAGTGCTTTGTTGATCAGAATTACTTTCTAATAGTAAGCTCGCAACCGCGCCCGCCAAATTGCACAACCGCAAACAAACACCGACAACTAAATCGGATAACAGAGACCGCTCTACTGCCCCAGGAAATCCTCTTTTGTTACAGTTTATATAATTGCAATCTGCTACACTTTGCTACAGAAATAGATTTGAGCCTCCGCTTTGACAATCAGAGCGATCAAACGATCGATGGGCGAGCTCCAAATGGCGTCCAAAGTCCAACACCCGCTCTGAATAGAAAGCGAACAATAATGTACTGCAAAAGCGACGATAGACGTGATCTTAATAAGGTCACCAATTCAGACACCTTATCGATATGATTGCCGTAGTCGGCTACGTCCATTGACAGTGCGTGACAGAAAACAGTGCGCACCCATCACAGAGGCGTTCAGTGCGAAAACGCGGCCGATAATCCGTCAGACACTATCCAACTGAATCATCATCATCTGTCACATTGAATCATCTGTCACATTGACTCATCTGCCGCGTTGACGTACTGCCTGCCTCTCTGCTGTACAGCGTCATACGAGGCAAACAAAACAAAATGCAGAACAGAAAGGAATCACAATGAGGCACACAGGCACACAGCAGCATTTTTGTAAATTATGTAACCGACTTTATACGAGTAGTCGTAAACGTCCCGTTCCCGTATGCAGATTATGCGTCTTTGCGATCAGAGAACGGAGCACGGCGCACGGGAAACCATGAGTGGTCATTGTTGGGCATGGCAAGCACACACCTGACGGTAATGTTGTGTTGTCTGCGTGCTTACAAATGAGCTTGGGGGCAGATTTCGGAACAGACCCAAGCGTACGAGTATACCGACGTGCACTTGTTGTCCACCTTTTCCCTTTTCATTGGTGTATGTGGTGGTGGTGGTGCGGTGACAGTTTCACCAGGGCGTGCTGATTTATAGGCCCTTGTGTTGCATTGAATAATGCCCGAGTTGCACAAATTTAAAGCGTGTTATATCATGTCAGCCGAGTTGGGTGGACGACAGCAGTGAGGTGTCCTTTTTTTTTTGCATCTTAGAGTTTTAATGGGGGCTTTTGATACTTTTTGGAAGACCATTGTTTGGGGGTAGGGTGCTGTATGAATTATTCATTTGTTAAGCAAACTTGTGGGGTTTTTATGTTTCCAAAGTTTCAAAATTCCATTCGCAGGCGAACTGAATATTAACGGTGGTTTTGGGAACGTTTTCGAACCTACCCACCAGGAAGAAGTTGGAATTGTTTGTTGGTGTGACTCAGGGCTATTGGGATTTTTATGCACACGATGAGGCTAATTGGGCTGTCCTGGATTCTTACTGCATTTTTGATCTTCTAGTCGACGCTTTTGGGAGTTTAAAAACTTGGCTGTAGGGAAGTTCTGGCTGATTAAAGGCGGTTAAGAGATCAGTGACTGCAGCTGCACATTTTGTTTAGTCTTTTTGGTAATTGATTTTTGCGCTCTGTAAACGTATATGCTAAGTCAAACCGACTTGTATACAGCAATACAAATTTATACTGGCTCTTTGGGCAGGTCTTGTAATTTATTAAGTATAGAGGACTGTGTTCGGCAGACTTTTACTTTGTGTACTCCCAACAATTAAAAAAAAAAAAACAAAAAAATGGTCAGCCCAATTAGGTACTGCCTACTAGACCTCTAAATGCCCGTTTGCTGATACTACTTCTACCGATTTAAGGTCTTACTAAATACATTATGGGCTACTTTTTCTATGTCATTAACTGTCACATAAGATTTTAAGTGGACCTAAAATCGCTAAATGAAGTTTGGCGCAGCAACATCAATAGTAACAACTTATTTAGTCAATGAAGGCATCTTTTGAAAAGTCTGAAATTCACAATAAGTGGGCGGGATTGGATCGATTTGAAACTGACACTTTAACACAAATATAGGGTCATTTATATATTTTAGAACTAATGGCAACAAAATTTTGGTTTATCCATTGTTATCCTATACGTATTAAACAGTTTGAAATTATATCAAGGGGGCGTGGCACTTGTCATCCAACAAAAGTCGCCTAAAATTATATTTCTTATCACTCATGATAACTTAAGCTTCAGCGTTCAGCAAAAGGGTGTATTTTGCCTATTTAGATGGGTAGAAATGGGGCGTGGCACCACCTACACAGCAAACTTATTTTATTATAATCCGAACATAATATCCAGTAAGCAATCCTCTGTCAGATGAAAAATAACTTGGATCCTATTTAGTTTACGAAGCCGAATTTTGAACCATAGTAGGTTAGGTTAGGTTAGGTTAGGTTTGTTTTTTTTTTTTTTTTTTTTTATAATTTTACTCGCGCTCAAGGGGTTATGAATACCCTTATAATGCGGGGCACAGCGCGGCATTCAAGTTTTTAGGAAGAGAAAGAGGGATAGGAAAGAGTTTGTGGCGCAGTGGATATTCTCCACGAGTGGCGTCCTAGTAAGCTAGGGGAGAATTGTTGATATTTGTGTTCGCTTATAATTCACTTAAACTTATTCGTTTTTATTTGTGAAAAATGTTTCGTGGTACTGGCTCGGATTTGAACACGTAACCTCCCACTCAACAAGCGAACACTCTATCACTGCGCCACGGCCACCCGTGGGCTGGCAAAGAAAGATTCCGCTCCATACTCAGGTCAAAATTGATCCTTTGTGGTACCCATAGGGGAAAAGGTTAATCCATTGCCCGTGTTAATCCCCTATAACTCCCCCATCATCGCAGCCTCTGCAAAGTTCTTCTTCGGTCAATCGCATTTTCTTCATGTGGTATCGCAGGGTGTTGTGTCCCGTTAGAATACCTACAAGCGTATAGAGAAATTTCCGGTTATTCCGCATGATTCTCTCTGTTCTGGATTTACAAAAAGATGGCCAAATATCCATCTAGCGTTTGCCTCATCTGTGGCCTTCTTCCCTGCTTCTAGCTTTAGTGTACAGAGCGGGATACACACAGAGGGGCAAGTTTCAATCAACTGTCATAAAAGAGCTTACCAATTATTCGTTTGGAATCGCAAAACTATTGTAGATCCCTCCACTCGTTCCAAAAAAAATAAATAAAAAAAAAACTGAATAAAAACTCAAGCTATGCCTAGGGTCCTAACTGATCTGTTGCGCCACCTACTCACTTAAAAGTTATGAAAAAGAAACATTGATCTGGAACATGAAGGACCCTTAATAATTCTGCAAAGTTTTTACTGCCAGTCTTCGTCTTTCAAAACCACTTCTGTCTTTTTAAACCCGTGCCAAAGAAAAAAGCAGCTCGCATCCATCTACTAACCCATTTCGTGGGGGAGTGGACCTCCAACTCTGTTCCAAGTGTGTCTTCTTAGACATCCTCCCGACCTAACCTCGAATAAATCAAACACAACCACCTCTCTTCAATAACTTTTTTATATATAACATAATAATATTTATTTCCTCTTAAATTTAAAAAAAATCAACTTAGAAAAATAATTAAATTTCCTTAAAACCTAACTTCGTAAACAAAATTTTCAATTTTTGCTTTTGTTTATTGTAATACTATTCAAAATGTTTTTCTCTTCTCGTCATCGTTGTTAAAAGACCCCAACATCTGTTAATAGTGCGACTATTCACCTTTTGTCATTGTAACAATTTTTTAAAGTTTTTCTTTAAATTTAATATTAATAATACAAAAATACAGTTCATACAATTTTTTTTTTCTCGTATTATTAGTTCACAATAATAATCAGTAGTCTTACAATCAAATATCACATAACTTTTTTTTTTTCTTCTTTATAATTTATTTCGTTTTTTTTTGTTTTGTCTATTAAAATAGTGAATAATTTTTTTCTTTCTTATATAAAATAATAATAAAAACAATAAATATAAGAATAACTTAAAAATAAAATATTTTAATGAAACAACATTTTTTTTGAATGAAACAGTAAAAATGGATGATAGGGTGGGATGGAAATAAAAAATAAAAAAAAGAATGGTTTGAACATTATAAGAAAAAAAAAAAAATGTTTCGTTTGTTTTGGTTATGAGATCTTCAAACTCAAAATTCATGAAAAAGTGTAATTTAGTTTATAAAAAAAAGAACAATACTCGAATTATATTGCTGTTGATAAGAAACGCATTTTTAGTAAAGATTAGTATTTTTTTTTTGTTAACGGACCTTAGATGAGTTCACCCATTTTCTCAATTTTTAGAGAGGTCTTCTGGCAATTGTTGAAATTGTCGTCAAAGTGCGAGACGGTGTTGTAGGAGTGCTTCCTGGCCCGCATGTGATAGATGATGCAGCTCAAGACGACCAACAGGAAGGTTTCTATGCCGATGATCGCGTAGAGGACATTTTGATCGTTGGCCGGGTGTACCACCTCGACAACGTCCGGGTAGACGGCATAGGTGGCCGACGGATCTTCGCCGAATACACATGGTGGTGGCGATGATGTTGATAGTGGTGGTGGAGTTTGAGTGGTGCTGGTGGTACTGGTAGCACTGGTGGTAGTTGAAGGGACACTTGTCGTCGATGAAGTCGTCGTATTAGTACTGGCTGTGGTCGGCCTCATTACAATAATTGGCGGAGCTAGAGGTGCCTCTGAGAAGGGCTCCACCTCATGCTGATGATTGACGCTGTCCTCCCCCTCATAGTAGTCATTATCGTCGTGGGGCGACTTGTATTCAGTGTCGGGCCAACACACGGGGCAGCAGTCGCCCTCTAGCTTGACTGGCTTCGGGCAGTTGACACTCCGACAGAATGGCACGACACACTTCTCCTCGCCATTATGGCACTCACACTCGAAGCAGCCGTCCTTCCAGGTCTCGCCGTGGGAGAAGAATCGATTGAGGTTCTTCGACTTGCAGTAGGCCGCAGTGGGATTTGGCATCATTTCGTCACAGGATTTGTGACAGATCCTCTGGTCGTAGGCACACTTGCAACGCTGACAGTTGATTAGCCAGTAGCTTTCCGTGTCGTGAACCTCAGTGCAATTCGGCTCCACACGGCACTCGTACTCTCCGCAACACTGTCCGGGTATCTGTGTTTCGGGGATGATTTCGTAGACCACCTGTGAGGTGTTGTGACACGAGGGGATGTAGCACAGCTTGCACGCACACTTGCGGGCCAAACAGCACTCGTGAAATACTTCGTCGGACACCTCCGATGAGTTGGTGGTGATTTCAGTCGACGAAAAGTCGATGTACTCACGAAGTTGACTGTCCTCAGGACATGTGATGTCCTCCATCGGGGGGCACTTGATGCCTTCGCACTTCAGGAGATCAGCTGCAAAGAGAAAGAGGAAAAGTGGACGTTACTCATCAAATTCGTGTCCTTTTCATAAAATTAAATTAAATTAAATTAAATTCCCCGTCACCCATTTCGTATTAATTAGTGCAACGACCCCAATGCCCTCTGTTGGATTTTTTTTTCTCATTTGCATACCAAATGGCGGATGACAGATTGAACGGAAAACTAGAACAAAGCTCCGCGTCTGGTTGTCTTCCTTGCGCGAGGCAACGGCGAAAGGATTAAATATTTAAAGCGAGCTCAGTTCGTCTGTCAAGTTTCAGTTTTTTTTTAGGTCCCATCTTTTCATATGTACGTTTCTGTTTGACTGTAGGCTGTCGGCGGATTGGATGTGCTTCTGATGAGTACAACGAGGGTGTGCATCCTTTTTGTGTTTGCCTCATCGCTCAGTCTGTGTAATGGAGACAGCAGCGCCGGCAGAGTCACTTGGGAATTTTAATGACAAACGAAAAACTCACTTAATCTACCGTTCAACCTTTTGGACAGTTTCATATGAAGTGGAGTAGTTTTGGGTTCATTAGAAAGAGAATAATTGCTGCAAATATGTTAGAGGCGGATGGGTTACATTTTTGTTTTTTTTTGGGGCACACGCAGTTCATTAGGGATGACAGAGGAGGGATACTTTTACCGCGTTTTGTAGCTGTGAGCAGGTTTATCCATTTAAAAGGACTTTCTACAGTTCATCGTCGCTGAAAAGGACGTCTTTTTTAGAAACGTACATTGTTGCTGAACGATTTTTGTTTTATTTTTTTAATTTAATGTCGACCATGTTGAGAGGGGACACAACTTGAATGCACATCTATGTACCTGATGCTATGGACCGGGTTGCCTGGAGAGGAATCTTGCTTTAGGCCAAGGTATACCACATATCCCATTCCTCTGCGACTACGTCAGTGCTGCAGGAGACTAAACAAACAATTTGCAGACTTTTTATGGGCAGGGTATTATTTTGTAGGTTAGCTTATTGGACTGACAACACACTCAGGTAAATGCTGACCCATTTTGTTCGCCTTTGGGGGATGGAGGTCGTTACTTTCCCAGTGTAACCCTATCTACAAAATTTTGTAATCAATTACTTTCTAGGGTGCTACACACATAAACCCTCCTCAGGACTTAGTGAAGTTCATTAACGTGTCTGCTGTTATGGTGGAAAGTTTCTCATGGTACCGAAAGAAGTTTCTCACAAGGTATTCGCTCCCTTAGGTGGTTGATACACGGCTGGGCAAAGCAAACAAAGTGAACTGTGTACAAAGTTCTATTGAATAGAGTATTTTGCCTCGTAAGAATTCCAATGACGACAAAAGGTATATCTTGCTGAAGAATGCTCTTTATCATCCATTTGATGAAGAATGGCCACAGCTTTGCTGGTGGTGGTGCAAGTTTTCTTGGAGGTCCATTTGTTGCTCTCTGACTCTCGTAACGCATTTTTCTGCCTCAATCTACTGTGTAAAGCTGTCAAATGATTTTCTTGGTAATTTGTATGTTTTCTCAATGCGCCTGGGGCCTCTTTATGTCTAGGCACCCATCAGGTCGATAGCTTTTATGTGTTCCCATATCAACAAGATTATCCACACGTTCGGGTTGTATTTCTGTTATCAGATATTTGCTATTATAGAATCATATCTGTTGATAGAGGAGATTCTGCCTTTCAATAGGATTATAACGGTCACAGACTTATTGATTGCTGATGTCCTTCATTTGGACTATATTTCTATAATATTTTATGAGTTGCCCAGCCGTTCGAAGGAGACGCCTGACCTTACACCGTTGTCCATCTCTGATGATCGGACAAGATGGATTGTGAGTACTTTTTCATAGGTGCCAGAGAAGGTCTTTATAAATCTAGATATAGCATGATGAATAGTTTGTGACGTGTAAAACATCAAGAGTTTTGTTTTGGGAGATGGTCTGCCAACCTTCCACTGCAGAACTGAAACCCAATATTAGTTTTTGTGACCCTTTTTCAGTGTTAGTTTTTGGAGTAAGGATCAGAAGTTCTGTCGTCCACCGAAGGTGTTTAAAAGCTCTGGTATCCGCCTTCTGTACGTTAAAATTATCAGTTTGAGATTCTGCGGATAGACGGAAGGTGAGATTGAAGTTCCTGGTATATGCACCGAGGCTCTAGACACGCTACATCCAGGATTTTCACCCACAAATCTCTACTTGCTAATTCAAACTCGTAATAAATCAGCTAACTATAGTGAGGACCACCCAACGTACTTCAAACGACTTGAAAAAATGCGACGCGTCTCCTCGAAAATCTTATCGCCAGCATCACCAATAAATCATCTCCCATGTCGCTACCTATCTGCGTAAATTCTTGCACGATAGACAACTGATTCCAACACCTGTTAATCAGAGATACACAGATAATGAAAAGTAAATAGAATCCATACCCCCCATCAACAAGTTTGTTACCTCAATGATTACATTCAGCCAACACCACATTTAAATGCCATTTAAATGCGGTAATTCGTGTCCCGCTTTCATCAGCGATTTGCCGATATTTTGTAATTAATTTTTTTTCAAGGCAAATTTCCAACAAATATGCACAATTTATGAATTGAAAATTGGCAGCAACATTTTTCAAATGCCTGTCACATTTTGGCATCTGGCAAAGTGTAAATAAAGCGCACAAATTCATTTAAAAACCATCCATGGCAGAGATTTATCTCAACTGCACACCTTTCAGTCTTTTTGGCAAAAACTTTGCCTTTTAAGATATACACCTTCCTATTCAACATTCATCTATAATTAGCAAAACCGAAAACAGGTTAAGCCCCAAGTTAAAGTTGACAATAAAAGACACTGCCAATCAAAAAACCGAATCTGTCATCAACAGACAACAAAATATAAACAAACAACATGATCAGCAAAGTGTCATCGAATTATACTGACAGCCACGCTCTATAGAAAGACCCTCCAATTCAGACTCTCAGCCGTGGGTTACTGATCTTCATTGCGGATATGCACAGCCATACTCTTTGATTGCGATCTTTCTATTGCATACATAGGTAGCGTGTAATCAAATATCCGTGTGTAGTCATTGTGAATGGATTTAATCTTCTCATAAGTATTTTTTACGACCGCAGATATGTATAATGTATATACATTGTCCGGACGGCTATTGCTATACTCTGATTAAAACGTCTCTTTCGCTGTATCGCATTTCTGAAAGTGCGACGCGAGGGGAGGCTTTCATTATTTTGCCGGCTAGAATTACGCCCTATTTTGGAACTGACTCGTTATTCGAATTTAAGTGGGATATTTATGTTTATTTTATGGCGCGTTGAAATCCGATTTATTTGCTGCTGTTGACTGTGTGCGGACTCCGGACTGCGCAATGTGTACTGTGAGCATTTCGAAAGGTAATTGCCTGCTGAGTAAATCTAAGGTACAGATTAGGTAATAGGTATAATGTAATTTTTGTTTTTAACCAGAATCGAGTGACTGCGAGAAAGCACGTGACACGACACACTTGCGAATTTTGCTGGAATTCTACTTGAATTTCGAAGTGACGGGGAAACTTGAGGTAAGCTCACGCAAAATTTAGTGAGCTCATAATGGAAGTGATTTCCATATCTATACCTACGTGATTTGGAATAGCGTGCAGCTAAAGACCCTTTTAAGGGCACGTCTTAAGGGCCATGAATTTAATATAAAATAGGCTGTTTTGTAGATAAGAATGGTATTTGAATGGTAAACTGAGCAACACTAACTTCTGATCAAACTGCGGTAGCGGAGGCTGGAAGTGAATGGTATGAGACGGGGAAACCTGAAACCTGAAAAACTGTGGCATTTACTATGCTGATGAATACATAGAAAAGCGCGTCAATTTAAGTTTAAGAACTTCTTTTAAATGACAGACTTTTGGCAATGAGTTTGAGTCTGAGACACATTAGGGAAACATCGTATGACAATCCGCATGAATGCTTGTTAATAGCCTATTGGCAGACATTGTTTCACAATAAAATTCATGGCAATGCCTTTCTTATAATGCTAAAATCTTCCTAGGTGCCTTTACCGCCAGGAGGACATCTTCGATAATACAATCGGAAAAGAGTTACCACCCGGTCTAAGAGGCTAGCGAATGGTTTCCTTGCCCTAATATGCATTAAGGAAAATGGTTATCCCCTGATTTGTTCAACCCAAAATGCGACTGCAGATATTTGCAACACCATCAACAACAAAAACAACAACAGCAACAACATCAACAGCAGCAACAGTAACATAAAAAACAACAACAACAAAAACAATTATAACAACAACAAAAGCAACAACAACAACGCTTGAATGTAGACTAGAGACAATCTTCTTTACTTAGCTTGGTCTCCCCTCTGATGCCACCAACAATAACGTCAACAACAACTGCAGAAGTAATAATAACAACAACAACAACTGGAATGGAAAATAGCAAAAATATAGGTACACTTTTATACGGTAATGTAAAGCGAAAAAAAGAGAAATAAGAAAATATGAACAACAATAGCAATACTAATGACAACCATAACAACAATAACAACAACAACAATAAAAGCAACAGCAACACAAAAAACAATAACGCTTGAGTATAGAGTAGAGACAGTCTTCTTCAGTTAGCCTGGTTATAAGTCAACCAAATGCCTCTGACGCCACCAACAATAACGTCAACAACAACGACAGAAATAACAATAACAACAACAACTGGAATATTAACAGTAAACAGATAGGTACACTTTTAGACGGTAGTGTAAAGCGAAAAAAAAGAAAGAAAATATGAACAACAATAGCAATACTAATGACAACAACACTAATAACAACAACAACAAAGCCCGCAGTCTCCAAAAGCCTCAAACCAGATAAGCAATACCCAGAGACCAGGTATTTCCACCATTTTGATTTTTTTTTTTCATTCTGTAGCGTTCACCTTTAAACGAAATGGTTTCGATTGAGATAATTCCGAGCAACTTTGCTCGTTATTTTATTACTCGCTAGTTCCCCAGGCCACAAAAACAGCCGCTGCAACTGCATTTAAATGTCACCCACTTCACATCGGAAGTGCGACGGCCATCAATGAACCATACAGTAGGTACCTAACTGGTATAAAAAGCGACTGTGTGAAAGCTCGCCCTTTTTTTCTTTGATTGGCTTCGACGTGGTCAAACGTGCGTCGCCATATTGCCAAAAAAGTAATTTACTCAGTTTGTGGAAAAAGAAAATATAAAAATTTTTTATTAAACGTTTCTCACGGTGGAAAGTAAGTTACCAAAAATTTTAAATGTAAATTCGTGCGAAAAATAAAGAAATAATAATCCGTAGTGTTAAATTGCGCATAAACTATTGCGTAGTGTGCAACCGGTACTGCGCAGTCCACGGGAATTCCACCCTGCAGCGACAACGATACTTCACCAGAGCACACCACAGGTTTATATCTAGTAGGATCAAGCACACTCAGAGACCCACCAGGTAAAATCAATTTTTTTGTTGTTAATGCAATTGTGAAGTGACTGTGTTCCAACCCCTTTTAGATAAGGCGGCCTCAGGTGTCCCACTCTACCTCCACCAAGGATTGCTTAGTCCGGTAGTGAGATAGGCACCTGCAGCGCACCTTTTCCACGGTTTTTTTTTGCCCCTGCGCAAGGAAATCCAAATTTACCTCGTGTGTTCTGGTACAAGGACACGAAGTCTGTGCGTAATTCAGTAGTCATATATTTTATCTACATATATATATAGACTTGTGTGCCTCGTTCCGATGACAACTTTTGACCCCTCCGAGGAGGTCGGAAAAACACGTCACAGCATCGTCAACCACAGTGATTTAGCCGTGGGATGCCCCAAACTGCCTGGAATTAGCAGTATTATAATTTCATCTGCTCACGTTGCTGCTACTGTGCAGACCGAACAGTGACAGTGACTCCACAACCGCACGTCACCCTGCGCGACGCAAAACCAAGTCACCAATAAGGCGATCCGATTTTCAACCAAGGATAACACCGCAGTTGAGTTACGTGACCTGCTCTGCTGGACAAGCAAACCCCCCATATCAACATAGGTTGGGATATTCCACCGAAGACCATCCATCGAAATATATATATATATTAAGCAAGTAGTTTATGTATCTGTACCTCAAATGAATCGTTTACAACCACCAAAGGTAATGTCAGTCGGATATCACTTAGAATCCCTATATTATTTGTCAGAATGCCCGAAGAAAATATAAACTAAATCTAAATTTCAGCCAAGTAAGCCAGCCTTTTATAACATCCAGACGATTTGTGCGCACAAACCGGAGGAGCAAGCAGTATTTTCCGGCAACAACATCAGTCATAAGAAAAAAATGAAACAACTGTAAGTTCATCACTTTATATTTTCCTTTGGCATCCTTTTTTTCGTCTTAGGCATTTGTAAGAGACCATAACCATTTTTTTTTTTAGTAAATTAGTATACATATATATATATATATTCTAACTAACTTCGATTTTGTGTAATAATTCTAAACCGTTGCGCTAAGGGATACAATAACTTTTCCATCGTAAGGTACGGGTCGGTCTCAAGTAAAAATGGATATAATGTTAACTAAACATAACCGAATATAATCACTTTCAAACAAAACTGACATACCTATATAAAAAAAAAGAATTATCCTTTTGCGTTTAAACTATATTATGCCCATATGGTTTTAAATATATTATTTTTTTCTTGTATTGGAACAACCAATTTATGTCTTACGTCTTTTCCTTTAAAATGAAATCTCATATTATGATGATTTAAGTTTTCTTATTTTGGTGATAGTGTGGTGATCTTAAACAGGGATGTAAGGTACATACAGCGTAAACTACCTTTTTTTTTTGGGGTTACCAACAAAATATATTGGCACCTGGTAACCATGGCGACAATGCCCCTTGGACATTGTATAAGGGTGGGATCCGCCAAAAGATGACCTTAGATCATCGTCTGTCAATACTAGCCGACAGGTTTATGTTTCCTCTTGTCTCGTTTATTTTCGTGTTTACGGGTTCGGGTTACCTTACCTTGTAGCGGTAGATATGTAATGTTACGTTGCATTACATTATAGGTCTCTCATGGGAATTTATGCATCGAACACTAGACATTACCAATCTTTCAAATTTTTTTTTTTTTGTTCGGCACGATAAATTTATTTTGTGGACCAAATGGACAGCAGGAAAGAACCAACCCCACCGACGAGCTAATTGCCGGAGCATTTCGCAAGCGTGCCGACTCTCTGCCCAGGAGATGGAACTTCGGTTTCAAACCATCATTTCTCCTCCCCGTCCTGGTAAGATGCGATAGTATCTTTTCCTTTACAAAATTGGCGCCCAAAAACGTGAGGCCCGCCATACGTTTCATTAGAAATTGGCAGCCTACATAATTAGCAACAAGTCGTCAGTCCGGACAAATTAAGTTTTCTTAAGTTGTCCTGGCAGATCAATCACAAGCAGTATTTAACATCGTAATTTCAAAAAGTTGCATTGTAAGTCTTTTGCGAAGTCTTGCAAGCTACTGCATAATTTGTAATGTCTGTTTTCCAAATGCAACATTTTATTCTTATAACACCTAGAATTTTGTTTTCAATGTTCGTTTATGTCAGTACCTGTGAGTCATAATAATGAATCCTAGGAGTCCGTTCTATCGAGACTTTAAGTCAGTAGAAGTCAGTTGCACTAGGACATTCATTTATTTTACAGTGTCGACAGTATCGCGAGATCATGGAGATTTATAAGTTCTTCTACGAGTCCTTTCAATCAAGGCTTCATAGCTATTGGAAAGTTGCAGTAGAAAGATGCTCCAAAGATTAATGCATCAGTACCTACATTGAAAATCAATAAATTGTTCATGAGCGACCTAATATTGTTTGTCGCATTTTATTCCTTTTTTGTTTATTATTTACGCCTGTATCTACTCCCAAATATATTTTACGATCACAACCAAATCACCAAATACCTTTATGAACTTTGTAACAACTTAGACTTACCATTGATTCGTCGAACATATTCAAGAATTTCCGAAATATACCAAAGCATTTCTCCATATCAAGTAAGAATAGCTTATGTTTATCTTTTCGCTTGCAAACACTTAATTAAGTAAATTACAAGACGAAAATAAATTCCAACCGAAATAAGTAACAAAATTTTATTGAATTCAAACTTTATTTAAACAATATAAAAACATGAGTTCCGTCAACGGACACACCAGTAAAGGAGCGGTAGCAAAACAGAGCAGAAGTCAAGCTCACGATATAAACAGGAGCATGCAAACCCGTTCGCACTCCAATAGGCAACCAGTGCCAAATACACCTTTTCCTTTACCACTTACTAGCAGCAGTCGTGTTCGTCATTCACCTCCCTTACTAGAAAGAACCGGAGTAAACAACATGAATCGTTCTCTGAACACTAGTAATAATATGCTTAATAATTCTGCAAGTAATATTAGACATATTAGCCTGAATGATACACTTCGAACGAATGCAGCAAATTCAGCTGTCACTACTTTCGTTCCAACAACAGTCATATCGACTATGTTAACAACCACTTCTACTAACTCAAACCCAATTATGTCTCTCCCGATGATACCAACCAGTGATCAAATGACAAATGCCATTGACCCTTTAAACAGACGTTTAGCGTATGAGGGAAGCGCAAATGCTTTGCCCACTCTACCATCACAGCCTCATTCAAATAGCCACTTGCACTCGCACATCAAAAGCGTAGTCGAAGCAAGCCTAGTTGAGTTGAAAAATTCACTATTTAGGGAATTACCTAGCCTTATTCGAGATAATGTTGGACACACATTAAGCCATTTACAGCAAACTAATCCTCTTGCACAGACAAACCAAAATAATTTTGAATACGAGCCAGTACCACCGAACTTGAATCATGAGGAAGCAATTGCTAATAGTACACGCCATTCAGTGCACCATTCAAATAACTCACGATCAAGCAATAGCTCACATAACCAAAATATAAATATTCCTCCAGAACCCACACATTTTGACATCCCTCGTGTATCACAACATCCAACCAGACAGATTTCCGAACAGCCAGTTTATAGACCTGGCAGTCGTAAATTTGATTTGGATCGTTGGGGAATAATATTTGACGGTACCGATAAGGGAATGTCAATTGAAGATTTTGTATTCCGCGTCGAAGTTCTGAAATCTAACTACGATTGCCCATGGGAAGAAGTAATGAGAAATTTCCACCATTTAGTAAAAGGATCGGCAGAAGATTGGTTCTGGCAACACTTGCGCAATAACCCGCGAGGTGATTGGCCCATGCTTCGAGCAGCCCTTTTCAAGCGTTTCAAAAGTTACGAAAATGATTTCGAAATTCTGAAGCAGATTATGGACCGAAGACAAATGCCTTCGGAACCATTCGATGAGTTTTACTCAAGCATCAGACATCTCATAAGCCAGTTGAGAGATCCCATTCGTGAGCTAGATCTCATCAAAATTTTAAGAAACAACATTAACACCCGACTTATGAATTTCATCTATCCCATGCAGATAGAATCGTTTGAGCAGTTCCGTGATGAATGTCGTCGAACAGAAAAAATGTTACAATCGAGATATTCTGCTCAAAATCGCTTTAATAATGCCAGACATGTGCATGAACTTGATTTTATATCACACGAGCAATCGACAGAAATGTTTTTTGAATCACCTAGTGACATCTCAGCTGTTACTTTTGCTAATCGTCCTAAAACGCCGAATATCTTGGATAAACCAACTCCTGATCGTGTCATATGCTTTAATTGCAAACGTGCTGGTCATATCTTCATCAATTGTACTGCCCCTGTTCGAAATCTCTTTTGTTATCGATGCGGAGCAGACAATTATACGGTTCTTGATTGTCCAAAATGTAATCAGCCGAAGGGAAACCTGAGTGCGAACAAAACCAACTCCGGGAGGTGTTGTTCGACTCAGACGGGCCCGGATTAAGCAAGAAAGATGCTTTCACGAACACCTCGACCGATTCAGAAGATGACATATTAATTAAGGTCAATAAAACCCTAACTTTTTCGAAGCCACGGGCTACTGCATCCGAAAGAGACCCTAAACTAAACTCTGTACCACACAATATTTTTATGCCGTCTGAGACTGACGTTAATCTACTTAACAAAACCATACCCTTTTACAAGAAACCGTATAGTGAACGCTTAAAGGAGTACCTTGAGATACGTAAAAGAATATTTAATGAAAACATTAATGATAACAAACCAGACTTACCCTTAAAGATTAAAAAGACTAGAATTCGTTTCCGAAAAAGACGTTCTTATCGAAAACTTATAAGCGAATCCATGCTTGAAGGACAAATTGATCCGAGACCCTTTACAAAAGTTATCATTCGAGGCAAGGAGATTTCCGGCTTGCTTGATAGCGGAGCATCCGTATCCTGTTTGGGTATCGGCTGCATTCAACTTTTGAAAGATCTTGGTATCCCAATTATTCCTTACAACTCCACTGTTAGAACCGCTGACGGAAAAGGGCAGGATATAGTTGGACGCGTTAATGTGAGCGTAGAGCATGGAAATAAAACTAATGAAATGACTTTATACGTAGTACCCAGCTTATCGCTACCCCTCTATCTAGGAATAGACTTTTGGTCGAAATTTAGCATAGCTCCCCATGTCATCAGTGAGTTGTTCGCCGATACCAGAGAGACCTTTCCTACTGAGGAGGCAACCAAGTTGCCACCGCCATCTCATGAGTTGAGCGAGACTCAAACCCGACAGCTGGAAGCAGTTGTCTCGAAGTTCCCCTCGTTCACAAAACTAGGCTTGGGTAAAACAACTATTGAAAAACACGTTATTGACACAAGCGACGCGGATCCGGTGAAACAACGCCACTATCCGGTGTCTCCCGTGATCCAGAAGATGATTTATGAGCAATTGGATCGCATGCTATCTATGGGAGTAATCGAAGAAAGTCAGAGCGCCTGGAGTAGCCCAGTAGTTCTTATTAAGAAACCAGGCAAAAACAGACTATGTTTAGACTACCGGAAGGTTAATGCTCTGACTAAACGAGATGCGTATCCGTTGCCTCATATAGAGGGTTTGCTTAGCCGCCTTGGGGAAACTCATTACATAAGTAGTGTAGACCTCAAGGACGCGTTTTGGCAAATCCCTCTAGAGGAAAGTTCAAAAGAGAAGACCGCTTTCACTGTGCCAGGACGGCCGCTTTATCAATTCACCGTCATGCCCTTTGGATTGTGTAATGCACCCCAAAGGATGTGTCGGTTAATGGATAAGGTGGTCCCCAGTGCACTCAGGGAAAGTGTGTTTGTCTACCTTGACGATCTCCTCATCATCTCCTCTGATTTCGACCAACACCTGTCACTTCTTTCGCAAGTAGCCGAATGCTTGAAAGCCGCTCAATTAACCATCAATGTTGAAAAATCATTTTTCTGTTTTAAGGAACTCCGATACCTTGGGTACATTGTCGGACAGGGCCACATTAAACCGAATCCTGATAAGGTATCCGCCATCAAGGATTTTCCTATACCAACTTCGCCTAAGCAAGTAAGAAGATTCCTTGGCCTTTGCGGCTGGTACCGCAGGTTTATTAGGAACTTCGCTGCAATCGCCTCACCCTTAACCGATACTATAAAAAAGTCAAAAACCTTTACGATGACCCCGGAAGCTATCAGTTCCTTCGAAGCATTAAAAATATCACTAATTTCAGCGCCTCTACTAAGCAACCCTGACTTTTCGAAGCGTTTCATAATCCAATGTGATGCCTCAAGCACTGGTATTGGAGGTGTATTGTTCCAATATGATGATGAGGGCAACGAAAAGCCGGTTGCATTTTTCTCGGAAAAATTGAACGCCTGCCAACGAAACTACACTGTCACTGAACAGGAATGCTTAGCAGCTTTACGCTCGATAATAAAATTCAGACCTTACATCGAAGGAACCCCGTTCACAATCATCACCGACCACGCAAGCCTCAAATGGCTTATGGGCCTTAAGGACCTAAGCGGAAGGCTTGCTCGCTGGTCGCTGAAACTGCAATATTTTACGTTTGACATACAACACCGAAAAGGAGCGCAGAATATAGTGCCCGATACCTTGTCTCGCAAGTATATAGACGAATTATCCTTGCCCTTTTACGATTATTCTCTACCTGACCTAACTGCCCCAGAATTTAAATCATCTGACTATATGAGCCTAATTGAAACTGTGAATAAAAACTCAGACAGGTTACCCGATCTAAAAGTCGAAGATAATCTCGTCTACAAGCGATCGTTTCCAAATGAGTCCGATAAATTACAAACACAATTTCAATGGAAGTTGTGGATTGCCACTGAACTGACTCAGTCAATCATTAAAAACAATCACTGCCCACCCAATTGTGCTCATGGAGGCATTCGCAAGACCTTGGAGAGAATCAGGCAAACCTGTTACTGGCCGAACATGGTTCTGCAGGTTCGAGATTTTGTTCGAAACTGTGAGTCATGTAAACAAAACAAGGCACCAAACTTCACGCTCAGACCGCCAATGGGTACACATCATCAAATCGATCTGCCTTTTCAAAAGCTATATGTAGACTTTATGGGTCCCTATGTACGTACGAAAAAAGGCAATTTATTCATATTCATTGTGTTAGATCAAGTGTCCAAATATGTTTTCCTCAAAGCTATGCCAAAAGCAACATCGAGATTGGTGATTAACTTTTTGGAAAAGGAAGTTTTCCAAAAGTTTGGAGTACCGGAGTATCTACACAGTGACAATGGAAAACAATTTGTCTCACAAGAATTTGCTAATTTCCTTTCTAAGTACGGCACGACGCATATCAAAAATGCTGTCTATTCGCCGCAGTCTAACTCATCCGAAAGAGTGAACCGAACAATCTTGTCTGCCATTCGAACGTATCTAAAGGACGACCAAAGGGAGTGGGATAACCATTTAACAGATATCCAACAAGCAATATGTACATCGGTACATCAGTCCACCGGTATGACCCCTTTTTATATACTTTTCGGTAGGCACATGACGACGCATGCGAATATGTACCCCTTGAGTAAGAAGCTTCAAGCGCTTAACGAAAGTGAAATTGAATACTTGCCATTGTCTAACAGATTAGAGCTTATCCGTGAAAAGGTTAAGTCAAATTTACATCTCGCATTCAAACGAAATGAGAAAGCATACAATTTGAGATCCTCGATTCGAGTCTTCAAGCCAGGAGAGGAGGTGTATCGAAGGAATTTCGTTTTGAGCAACTCTTCAAAACATTTCAATGCTAAACTCAGTAAAAAGTTCGTTAAATGTAGGATTGTAAAACAAACCGGGAAGTCTACATATCTCATTGAAAATATTCAAGGCAAACCTCTTGGAGTATACCATGCAAAGGACCTAAGACATTAACCATCTCTGTGACAAGATTCCACTACGTATAGGCTAAATGCCATAATTATACACCATCGCCCTTCGTCATCGTTAAATTCGACCTTAATCGCACTTCGTAATATGGGTCACCCCTCTGAGATTGCAACGAATAAAGAATGAAAACACTGACGAGAATGCACTTCTTACGATGTCTTTAACGAAATAATAAGAGTTGCATATTCGTAGGCATAGTTCAAATAAAACTAATTGCACAGTGCTGCCAAAATTATGTCTCTGCATTGCTAAATTGCTAAAGCTTTAGCCAGGAAGTTAATTGTAGTAGATTTATTTTCTATAAATTTGTAATTGCATTTGAAGTTAAAGAATGGGAGGTTGCCAAATGGTTGTGAATTAGGGACGATGTGGGAAATGATAAAATGAATAGGCAAATAGAATTTATGATGTAGTCTATATTGTAACGAAGTTGTGCGTATATGAGACCCAACTACCACTGATAATCTAAACAAAAATACTCATTAGTCTTAGCTCTTTTCAGGGGTGTGGGTCGATAAGACTTTCGCGCCTATAAATATCTACCTTTCGATGTAAAGCCTTCCGTTCTTCATGTATTTTGAGAACACGGGTTGTTCGCAAAATCCATGGATTTGTAGCGTTCACCTTTAAACGAAATGGTTTCGATTGAGATAATTCCGAGCAACTTTGCTCGTTATTTTATTACTCGCTAGTTCCCCAGGCCACAAAAACAGCCGCTGCAACTGCATTTAAATGTCACCCACTTCACATCGGAAGTGCGACGGCCATCAATGAACCATACAGTAGGTACCTAACTGGTATAAAAAGCGACTGTGTGAAAGCTCGCCCTTTTTTTCTTTGATTGGCTTCGACGTGGTCAAACGTGCGTCGCCATATTGCCAAAAAAGTAATTTACTCAGTTTGTGGAAAAAGAAAATATAAAAATTTTTTATTAAACGTTTCTCACGGTGGAAAGTAAGTTACCAAAAATTTTAAATGTAAATTCGTGCGAAAAATAAAGAAATAATAATCCGTAGTGTTAAATTGCGCATAAACTATTGCGTAGTGTGCAACCGGTACTGCGCAGTCCACGGGAATTCCACCCTGCAGCGACAACGATACTTCACCAGAGCACACCACAGGTTTATATCTAGTAGGATCAAGCACACTCAGAGACCCACCAGGTAAAATCAATTTTTTTGTTGTTAATGCAATTGTGAAGTGACTGTGTTCCAACCCCTTTTAGATAAGGCGGCCTCAGGTGTCCCACTCTACCTCCACCAAGGATTGCTTAGTCCGGTAGTGAGATAGGCACCTGCAGCGCACCTTTTCCACGGTTTTTTTTTGCCCCTGCGCAAGGAAATCCAAATTTACCTCGTGTGTTCTGGTACAAGGACACGAAGTCTGTGCGTAATTCAGTAGTCATATATTTTATCTACATATATATATAGACTTGTGTGCCTCGTTCCGATGACAACTTTTGACCCCTCCGAGGAGGTCGGAAAAACACGTCACAGCATCGTCAACCACAGTGATTTAGCCGTGGGATGCCCCAAACTGCCTGGAATTAGCAGTATTATAATTTCATCTGCTCACGTTGCTGCTACTGTGCAGACCGAACAGTGACAGTGACTCCACAACCGCACGTCACCCTGCGCGACGCAAAACCAAGTCACCAATAAGGCGATCCGATTTTCAACCAAGGATAACACCGCAGTTGAGTTACGTGACCTGCTCTGCTGGACAAGCAAACCCCCCATATCAACATAGGTTGGGATATTCCACCGAAGACCATCCATCGAAATATATATATATATTAAGCAAGTAGTTTATGTATCTGTACCTCAAATGAATCGTTTACAACCACCAAAGGTAATGTCAGTCGGATATCACTTAGAATCCCTATATTATTTGTCAGAATGCCCGAAGAAAATATAAACTAAATCTAAATTTCAGCCAAGTAAGCCAGCCTTTTATAACATCCAGACGATTTGTGCGCACAAACCGGAGGAGCAAGCAGTATTTTCCGGCAACAACATCAGTCATAAGAAAAAAATGAAACAACTGTAAGTTCATCACTTTATATTTTCCTTTGGCATCCTTTTTTTCGTCTTAGGCATTTGTAAGAGACCATAACCATTTTTTTTTTTAGTAAATTAGTATACATATATATATATATATTCTAACTAACTTCGATTTTGTGTAATAATTCTAAACCGTTGCGCTAAGGGATACAATAACTTTTCCATCGTAAGGTACGGGTCGGTCTCAAGTAAAAATGGATATAATGTTAACTAAACATAACCGAATATAATCACTTTCAAACAAAACTGACATACCTATATAAAAAAAAAGAATTATCCTTTTGCGTTTAAACTATATTATGCCCATATGGTTTTAAATATATTATTTTTTTCTTGTATTGGAACAACCAATTTATGTCTTACGTCTTTTCCTTTAAAATGAAATCTCATATTATGATGATTTAAGTTTTCTTATTTTGGTGATAGTGTGGTGATCTTAAACAGGGATGTAAGGTACATACAGCGTAAACTACCTTTTTTTTTTGGGGTTACCAACAAAATATATTGGCACCTGGTAACCATGGCGACAATGCCCCTTGGACATTGTATAAGGGTGGGATCCGCCAAAAGATGACCTTAGATCATCGTCTGTCAATACTAGCCGACAGGTTTATGTTTCCTCTTGTCTCGTTTATTTTCGTGTTTACGGGTTCGGGTTACCTTACCTTGTAGCGGTAGATATGTAATGTTACGTTGCATTACATTATAGGTCTCTCATGGGAATTTATGCATCGAACACTAGACATTACCAATCTTTCAAATTTTTTTTTTTTTGTTCGGCACGATAAATTTATTTTGTGGACCAAATGGACAGCAGGAAAGAACCAACCCCACCGACGAGCTAATTGCCGGAGCATTTCGCAAGCGTGCCGACTCTCTGCCCAGGAGATGGAACTTCGGTTTCAAACCATCATTTCTCCTCCCCGTCCTGGTAAGATGCGATAGCATCTTTTGCTACAATTCGCATATACAATTCACACGGCCTTATCAGCAGGTATTGTGAGTTTGTTGTCTTAAAACTCCACTTAAGCAGCTACATAAACCATTCAACCAACCAAAATGAGACTCAGCCTAGTCGGATGTCGAACCTTTTTCTGCACGCTTTAAGCTTTGTAAGCCTTCATTTGTGAGACTTCTCTAGTTTAGAACAGAATCCTATATCATCCTTTGAAACATAAAAGTACTATCTCCAAGTCTGAGAGCTGTTCTTAAGTATTTGCACCGCATAACCTACCCCCAGTCGATCTTAATACAACCCACCCGCTTTCCCCTTTCTCTCGAAGACTTAAAAATGAACTTCCAACTATAGGCAGGTACTCGAGACTTGAGAGCGCATCCCAAACACTATTATAATATACACTCGACAATTATTTGTAATTACTAAAGCTCTCTAGACCGCCTTGTATCTTTCATCTGTACCCGAACGTAGAAAATCAACGAATGGAAAACTTTTCCACTCAAAGGACTTGCATCGAACTGTATTGGCAGAAGTACCTAGACTTTATACTTGAGGCCTTCTTGAGGTACCTACAGAAAATCTGTTCAATTAAAAGTTTTTCTTGAGCGCTTTTTTTCCGATTGCACCTTTAATTCAGAAGACGCTTTTGTATTTTCTCTCCTTCCACGGCGATAGTGGATTATAAAAGTTCTTAAATTGTGGTAGAACATTTTTTTCATCCTATTTTTCAATCGACTACTGGCATGCGTGGTTAGGCCTCATTTGGGGTAAAATGAAGAAAAGTTTTTAAATTTTGTTGGGAAATAGTTTTCAAATTCAAATTGGGAAAATTGGGGATTTACAAGTTCGAAATTAAGGCAATTTGCGTGGGAGGAGCCGTGCCAAATTGTTGAATTTGAAATGTGCGGCAAATTGGTGGTCGGGGCTGCGAGCAAGCTGGTACCATGTGTTGTGGAAATGAAGTTAATTGGTAAAACAATAAGGTACAAAAATTATTAAGGTAGGCTGGGGTTTGCTTATATACAAAAAGGGGAATAAGGCGGCATGATTAGTTCTCATGAGTCATGATAACTGAGAGCCTTGTGCTATGTAGGTATAGTTTTTATATCCTATTTGGTGGCGCCTTCAGTAATTCGACAAAAGTCCGTGGGACCGTAGCTAACAAAATTCTCGGTTTTGTCTAGAGAAAGCGACTTCTGCGACTCTATTTCTAAATCTGTCTTTAAGCGACACTTGAGAGCATGCTCTTCCAAGCCCTGAAGTTGTGTTTGACGATTTTTCGAATGCCCAGCACCAAATAGACCTTAAACAAAGTCATGTCAATAATGCCATAGGACCGTAGAGCCCGTCTTAAACTTAAAACCTACAGTAAAACAGTTCCTGCCTGCGGCTAGAAGTCGCATTGTCCTTATAACTATATAATTGGCCTCCATATTCGGGTCTATCACAGAATCTGTCGTAGGGTACATATTTTTCTTTCGAAATTCGTAGAACGTGGTATTGATACCACTTTTTACGAATTTCAAAATTCCCCAACGACGGATTCTGTAACAGTTCTTTCGGGGTTCGTAGCAAAATTCCGAATATGACGGATTCTGTGAAAGACCCGATTATAAGGCCCTTATTCTATTTTTGAGAAAAATGGAAATGGCCCTACAGTTTTATTCCAACTTTGAACGACTTAATTGACAGGCTTTTCTCAGGACTTACATACTCTCAGATTTTTCTTAGACCGCGCAGTAAAAAAAGTCTCAAGACGTGCTGGCGTTATCCGGAAAGCCTTGAGGTAGGTTGCTCGTAGCTCATCATGGTAAGGCTAATCACTGTCCATACGCGCCCAGTAAAAACAATCGCCAGGACATCGGCATAACAAGTCTATTTAATAAAAATTGACAAGAAGTCTTTCAATGAATATTTCCCACAAGAGAAGAGAAATAAGACGTCCATAGAGCCAGTCTTTCTGAAGATCAAAGGCATGATTTCAGTTTAGATTAATTCTTAAAAAATAACTTCAGTAATCAAAGTTTGGGGTGGTAAATCGCACTAAAGCATAGTTCTGGAAGTACATTTCTCCATCGGCTTTTCCCTGCAATATGATTCAAAACTGTGACAGTTTTTAAGGTCTAATAGTCGTCTTGAGAATCTTTTGACAGAATCGCCTCATCAATGAATAACTTTTGTAGAGAATAAGCCAAAACCGTTTAGACATTACTATGCGGGGGGGAAAGTGTCAGTGGATTAAACAAGGCGAGGACAACTCCATATTGCAAAATACGCCACGCAGTGGAACGTCAACCAGGCAAACGGAACTGCACAGCGGGACCCCCAACGTAAAAATATCACAGAATAATTGAGTAGGAATCAAGCTCTTTCGAAGTGCGTTGGAGGCAACTCAAACGCCAACTAGATGGCGCTGTTGACAGCATGGGTTAACCGCGTTTGAGTTGCCTTCAACGCACTTCGAACTAGATGGCGCTGTTGACAGCATATGCCACCGATGGGTTAACCGCGTTTGAGTTGCCTTCAACGTACTTCGAACTAGATGGCGCAGTTGACAGCTTATGCCAGCTTATGCCACCGATTGGATAAACGCCTCGTGCACACAGTTTTTTAGAATAATCTTCTATAAAAATTATGTGATCGGATGGAAAATGGTAGGATCAGCGAAGGAGGGTAAACATCCTACCTTAAGGCGCATGTCTCGAAAACCGTTGAGTATTTTATTTTTGTTCAACCATGTTTATAGGAGTTATACCTATAACATTTAAAATTTTAAGACCCACAACTTTAAACTACCGACCGTCTTCATCCCCAGTATTATTACGAGCCCCCATCAAAACCTATTCCAGTTCCAGAATCAATTAAATGGAAATAATAAAAAAAATCTTTTTCTTTCAGCAGCCCTCGCAAAGCCTAATGTTATGTTCTTCGAAATGGTCAGCTTGTGGATTGCCTTACACCGAAATGAGGCTGCAGAAGAATTGCCGCAAATTATATTACGCTAAATAATTATCGCAGTCATCATAAAGACGACGACGACGACGCGATGATGGTATAAAATAAATGGCGAGACGGTCGGCTCTCGATTGAATAGCTGTCGGGCCTCGGGCGTTTAATGAATCGAAATGATTGACATTACGCCGGGTGGGTGTTTGTATGCATGTATGGATGTATGGTGGAACGTTAAAAAGTTATGTCGCTTTTATTGCTACGGTTAAAGTTCGATTGGATACAGTTTCCGACTAATTATCACGAACGGGCATGTCGAATGTTTATGTCGTCTAATGGGATTGAATTTTTTTTTACCGAACACCGACACATATAATTTCACAGTGCCTGATGATACTGGGCTGTTTGCTGTGCTGAATGCGGCCGCCGTCGGCCGCTACTCGAATGCCCGGCGTCATGTAAAGTGGAAGGGAATTTATTTTTAATTGAACGTTTATTTAATTAGGGGATCGAATTTGTGTGTAAAATGTAACAAGTTTTTGATTTGCGTTTCGGTACAATGAAATCGGGGGTCGTAAAGTGAAACTGAGGCGATAAAAGGAAGGGAGGAAAGTGAGCCGGGGTCTGTATATATTTGTAGATTATAGAGACGGCGATAGGAAGCGAAGGTGAGGTTTAGGGTTGCCAGAAATGTTTCTCAACAAATCGGGAGGTTTCAGATAAAATATCGGGAAAGTGAAAACAAATCGGGAGAATTAGAAAAACCTCATTTTAATGAAATCTTATATACATATACGCAACATTATTAAAATTAATTCATATTGAAATTCATTTTTAATAACTTACCATTTGATATTTTTGGTGAGCAAAATTGAAAGCCACCATTTTTCTTCGAGTTAAGCAATATATTTGGGGATATGTCAATGGCAATGTGGCAGATCAAAAACCAAAATAGGTGCTGGTTTTATTTCTTCGTAATAAAGCTTTTTCTTAAATGTTCGTTGTTTTTAAGACACCGGGAGATTAGTAAAAAACCTGGGAGACTCCCGGAATATTGGGCGAAATGGCAACCCTATGTGAAGCTAGTACTAATAAGCATTTTTAGTCTTTCACATAAATTGATTGTGTAGTTTGTAAAATTAAATCTGAACGCTAAAATTTACACTTGCAAACAAAATTAGGTATAATAACAGTTTACTACTATTCGAATCTTCTCTTAGGTCTCTAGCTAGCAGCTGGAGTTTTGTTTTTGTACCAAAAAAAGTCATCCGATGTTGTTCTCATTTTTTCGATTCTGTTTTTTGATTATGTTTGTGTGAACCTTTAGAAATTAATTGGTCAAGTCGATCGGCCGTCACAATTGATTGCCATACGGGCTCGTTTTATGGCATTTTTCATCACTTCGGCGAGAACTTCGTGTCGAATGTTGTCCTTGAGGGCTTCCAGTGGCTGTCGGCGATCCGACACACTTAGACCATTATTAGGTCCCTTGTAATACCACATGAATCTATATTTATTCTTAATACTCATTGAACCAGTTGGAGCTTCTGATGAAGCGTAGGAGATTTCGAATGTCTGTCTTTTTTAGATCGTTCAGATCACTAAAGTAGAACGCCCCCACTGGACTTTTCGTCTTTGTGAGAAAGCCGGACAAGTACAGCGAAGATGGAGAAGAATAGTTTCTTCCTTCTCCTCGTCAAAGCAGCTTCTGCAAAAATCGTTAGCAAATACCCCAAGCCTTTTTGCATGCCTGCCGAGAAGACAGTGTCCCGTGATGACACCTATTGTAGCACTGATATGCTTCCTATCGAGGGCGATCAGATGCCTAGAACGTTTTAGATCCAGCTTTGGTCAGGTCTGTCTTGTCGCTAGACATGTCGAGCCGGTTGTCCACCTAAGATTTGTTCTTTCTATAGCTTTCAGACTTATTGTAACTTTGCAAGTAGCGATTGGAATACTTAAGGTATCCTTCATTGGAAGCAGAGGTAGTGTAGTTCCGTGTTTGGCGAGTTCATCAGCCTTGCTGTTACCTGGGATGTCCCTATGCCCAGAGGTGAATATTGAACTGCTCCGCCATCTCTCTGAGATACGAACGAAAGTCTTGGGCGTTTGTGGAGACTGATTCCAGGCACTTGATAGCAGCTTGACTATCCGAGAAGATACGGATATCTTTAGCAGATATCACGTTTTCCCTTAGCCAAGATAAGACTTCTTTTATCGCCATTATTTCTGCCTAAAAAACGCTACGGTGATCAGGAAGACGGAAGGGGAGACTAAGATTTAATCTATCAGAGAAGACACCGCCACCAGCACCGTCCACAGTTTTCGAACCATCTGTGAAGAAATGGATCGATTCATCATCCACGAATGCTTCCTCCTCCCAGAATGATCTAGCAGGAATGGAGACCTGGAAATTTTTAACAAATTGTAGTTTTGATGTGGTGTAGTCGATGTTTTCTGGAAGGTTCCTAATGTTGTTCAGGATAGCGGCATGGCCAGTTGTTTTGCTTGTCCATTGTGAAATAGCTTTGAGGCGTACGGCTGAAGAAGCTGCCGTTTGCCTGCTGAAGATGGCAATGGGTGTCAGATGAAACAGGATGTTAAGTGCAGCGGAGGGGAAGGTTCGAAGAGTCCCGCCGATGCACAAGCAAGCTGTACTTTGGACTTTGCTTAGTTCATCGCGATTAATCGCTTTCCCCAAAGCAGTCCACCAGACAACCACACCGTACGTGAGTATCGGTCTTAGGTAATACAAGGCTGTAAACCCCATCTGTTCCCTATGGCTTTTTTGCAAGAGAAAAGTGTCACAGTGGCCTTTTTAGCTCTTTATTGGATGTAAGGCTTCCAGGCTAACTTTCTATCAAAAATAAGACGACCCAAGTATATAGCTTCATTTGAAAATGTCAAGATGGTGCCATTAATAGATGGAGGGTCAATGTGTGGAATATTTTATTTCCTAGAGAAGAGGACAAGTTCAGTTTTGTGAGGGTTTACACCCAACCCACAACTGTTTGTCCATTTTATTAGCTTGTTAAGAGCGTGTTGTAGGAGTTCTTTTATTGTGTTAAGGTACTTTCCTGAGACAGCAATAGCAACGTCGTCCGCATAGGCAATCACATTGTAACCTCCCGCTTCCAGGCATATCAGCAGTTCATTCACCACCAAATTCCAGAGAAGGGGAGATAGGACGCCACCTTGTGGAGTTCCTCTACGAACAGATCTTCTGGCATATGTTTCACCTAGATTTGAGTTCATAATTCTGCTATTAAGCATCAAATTGATCAGCTTGCCAAGTGAGGCATCAACGTTCAGAGCAGCCAGTGCGCCAGTGTACAAGTATACCTACTCACTCAAAATTTAGTTTTTGGTCGACTATCTAAGTGTTGAAATTGGGGAACTTGTTTTTCGAGTTGTAAAAATGTCTTACTCAAAAACATTCCCAATGAAAAACAGATGATACTAGTGAAAAGCGCATCAAAATCCGTCCATTGGTTTGTCAAGATTACCCCAATCAAAACAGACAAACGCACTTAAAGGTGAAAAAAAACAGCGCCACCTCTCGGATTTTATCCACACAACTCTTGAAACACTCTCCGCACTAATAGAGACAAAATGTCGATTTGCGAGCAAAATCGTTCGATTCATTTTCGAACAGGCCAAACACAAACGAACATTTCCACTCCACTCATTTGTGGCTCATAATTTCTGCGGTGTTTTAGTCCAAAAATAAGTGCAAGTTTTCCATTAATTAAATAATTGGTAAATTCACGACATTGCCAATATACCATTGGCCAACAAACAACGCGACTTTTAGTTTGCTAAATGGAATCATTCAATTTCATAGAAACACTGCCAGAGGATTGAAAATCTCCCATCAACTGATGGTTTGATATTGAAAAACATATCCGACAGCACTATCTGCATAATACATTAGGCCATCTGAGCTGATAGGCATTTGGGAAATCGGATGCAGTCCAGTCGACTAGAGCTGGTGCAGTTTTGATGATTTTTGAAATTGGAGTGTGAATACTCCCGTGTGTGTGTTTACCTACATGCCAGGACACATCCTCCCGCAGGCTTTATTCACGATTTATGCGACTTTCGGTTTAGTGGCTTAGTGCAAACGGTTTTCACGAACTTTGGTGATGATTCTCCGTTCGTTGGTTTTATACATATTTTTTGTTTTTTATGTTTTAGGTGGTTTGGTATAGCACAGGTGCTTTTTAGGAGATTGGAATAGTTTCCTGTTGAATATCGATTCTGGATGTGGATTTTTTTTAGTTTTTCTATAGAGGTGGGAAGTTCTTGAAAGTAAGACTCATTTTATTTATTTCCCACTCGAATGTCCGTAGGGTGTTCTTAAATTTCACTAGGAAAAAATGTTCTAAAAATCACTTCAACCTTTCTTGAGAGGGCGATAATAATTGACTGTCATTGTCACCGGATTCGCCGAAATTTCGAAAAAGGTTCCCTCAAAGCAGACTTAATTATCTCGGCAGTGGAAAAACAAATAAAAAAAAGGAAAAGTCATTGACTTTGAATGACCGCTGGGGCCGTAAAACCTTTTTCAAACAATGACAGCAAGAAATTAATTCAAAACTTCCCAAAAATGCCCGAAAAATGTTCTTTGTCTCCTTCTAATTGTTGTCAGTATCTACGCCTACTTACAAACCATAAGGCGTATGCAAAATTCAGATCATAAATCCATGTTCGCTGTCTGACAAGCAAGCAGGAGACAATCCCATTAGAAATTCTGGTTCCCCACGAACCGCTATAATAATTATTGTAAATGCGTCAAGACTGTTTACTGTTTGTCTGTACACAAACGTGTGCCATTTCAATTATGAAAGCAATAATTGAAATTCATCAATAATTTTCTATAAACGAGAGATACGTGCGTGCGGTGGCGGCAACGACAACCGCGACTCAGCTGATTTGTGCGTACACCAAACCTACAGAAATAGATGCCGACCTTCAATTTAACCACATATATGAGTATGAGTAGATATGGCTATGGGGAGCGTAGCTTTTGCGAATGATTACCTAATGGATGCGAAGGGGATACCGTATTTTCAACAGTGATTTACTCACCTACCTATACGCAACAAAAGCGAAAAGAGCGAACTACGCCAGGACGTCAATGGAATCCGAAATCGATGACAATTTGCGCTAAGCAAATACAACCAAGGCCCAAGTGGCAAGAGCCAAGACCCAATTGCCCAATTCAAAGTCACCGATTGGCTTGGTCGCACAATGGTATGTGCAGATACTCAACAAAAAATAACGAAAAAAAAAAAATAAAATAAACGCCGATTCCAATCACTGTGTGACTGTGACATGATTTTCTTTTTATATTCCCGTGCTCTCAAACTCTCAAGTTATCCAACTTTGAATTTGGATCAATGAAATTTTATTGAAGGGGTGTCTTCGCTTACCTCTATAGGGTATGGAAATTTATACGGGTGTCAATAAATAAATCGGGTAACGATGACTTCTGCATAACAAAAACGTTGACAGTCGGATGGTGTTGAGTACGAAGAAGGTGTGAAGATATAATTTTATTTTTTTTTTGTTTGGCATTGGGAGAGGTTAATGGGAATGACACTTGAAGAGAGCTGGAGGAAAAAAATACTGGACTGGGTAATTGTCATCGTTTGGTATAATTCGTCGATTTGTGGCTGGCGGATTCTGGATATGGCTTGAGTGCAGTATTTGTTGGAAAATAAAACGAGCTGATTTCGTCAGGCAGCAAAGCGATAACTGTTTTATTCTTCTGAGAATCAGATTGGTTTCCAATAGTAATAAGAATGAGCGATAAAATTTCTAATCATATTTTATTTGAGACCTTGTCAACGCCAGACGTGGCTGGTCAACGCAGTCACTGTCTGCTTGTCAATTGTTGAACAAAGAAGTTCCATAAAGATGTGACAGATAAAAAAAATACAGCTCATCGTATTTAGAAAGAAAATCGATTCGAAAACGCCGACTAGAGACCGACTCATCAAAATGGTTAACTCGATGGGAGTGTATCCAAATCGGCAGGCTTCTTGAGGTAGATATTTAGCTTCATACAGATCTGGTAGGTAGCCGAAGTTTACTAAACCAACTGTAGGGACAAACATAAATTTCGAATACAGCTTAAAATACAGCGAATGGAATAAAGCATCCCGGGTCTAACTAAGGCGGGTCAAATAGGCCGTTCTGTCTTGCAGAAACGATGCCAAGTAATCGCTGAATACAAAAAAAGCTTGTACAAAAATTTTAAAACATAACTTTTCGAAAAAACTTAGAGACTTCGCTGAGTGCCGATGGTGTCTTGAAGAAGGCGAAAAAACAGAGCAGAAACTATGGGATTCAATTTTATTCCGCTTCTTATTAAATTGCATAATTTTCTAGTTTTAATTGGCATATCTCAATCGAGATGATGCATTTCATTCTTCCGCGGGGGTTTTAGAGAATCGCATTCGATTCTTCCGCAACAATAAGTCGCTACTACGAAATTTCATTATCTAAGAATTTTTTGAGTGCTTATTTTTTTTTATTTGTGGATTTGTGAATTTTATTTTATCCACAGAAATAAAGCAAAAACTAATGTAAATCATAGAGTCGACATTTAAATGTAAAATCGTGAAAATAATTTGAAATTGTTTTTTTTTCTCAATAGAATTCGTTGGATAAGTTGTTAATTATATACTACTCTTGTTAAATGTGAGCTTTTTTGTTTATAAATGCATCAGAAGTGGTTTGTTCCAGTCAATTAAATTTTATGAATTTTATCAATTATTTCGTTCACTCTCATTGTATGAAACTTATATCGCTTGGGATTCGCGGATAAACTTGCCGGCGAACAAAATTCGAATCGCTTGGTTTGCTGTGCCGTGTGACTATACAAAGTTAGATATCGGCAAACGAAAGACTAGATTTTTTATATCATAGTCCAAGCACTGATTTTTTTAAAAGGAAAAGTCTAAACATTCGATAGGCCTGTTTTTTTAGCTTCGATCTCAGCAAAGCAAAGTAAGGTAGGATTTTCAGCACGCAATTACTAGGTAGGTACACATACGCCTTACTTGACACTTCGAGGACTCACAGTAGTTGTTGTAATTTCAATTTCAATTTCAATTCAAATTCCCACCTACGAAGGCCATGAATGTAGCGTATAGCATCATTAAAAGCTACTTGGAGTTTTTGCATTGATAGCGAGTCAGGGTTAGGGTAAACAACTTCAGAGTATATTATCAAAGGCAGAATGAGGGTGCGAACAAGTTTTTGTCTGGTTTCAGGGGGTGTGAAGCTCGCAGTTAGCCATAGTTGCGTGCTAAAAAACCTACTTTAGTTCGCTTTGCTCAGATCAGGCCTGATGTCAGAGCTAGAGTCAAGCTTTCGCCAGCCTTCCCCGGCACACCGGGCTCCGCTCTAGATGCTTTTTATGAACAATCCCCCGCCTTGATATTTTTATCATGGAGTGTACGCCGAAAACCATCTCTCGGTTAAAGGCTTTTGGTAACACGCGCATTGCAATTTTGAAGAAAATAAGCGAGAATTATTCTTTGACCCCGGTCTATGGATATGCCGCCTGACGCAATGACAGTAGATAGAAGTCATACTTCGACAGAACTACCACGTCAACTTTTCTCGGGCAACGGAATGACTTAGGCCAGACTCTGAGCCAGGGAAAGCATGCCATCGTGTATTCACAGATGGCTCCAAAACCGGACAGGAGCCTGGTTCTGGAGTTTTCGTGGAAAGTGAGAACATTAGAGTTCACTATACCCCTTAGGAAACCATGCGTCTGTCTTCCAAGCGGAGATTTTCGCTATCCTAATGGCTATGCGCTATATTGTGACAAACAAGTGGAGGGCTAGAAGCATATGCGTTTGCAATGATAGCCAAGCTGCGTTAAAAGCGCTGCCTAACCTTCTTACCTCGTCTAAATTAGTTCTCGAATTCAAGCCTTCTCTGAACTTGATCGGAAGGCTAAATACAGTGTATCTTGTTTGGGTCCCAGGTCACACTGGTATCCAGGGAAATAAGATCGCTGATGAGCTTGCTAGGCTAGCTTCAGAAGAAGCATATTCTTAGAACCTGAACCTGCGTTGGGTCTACCTACATCGGTGGTTAAGTCATCCATTGATACTTGGGTTTCTCGCGAACATGAGTGACGGTGGCGTGGTTGCGCTGGGTGTGGACAGACTGCGTCGATATATATAATATCTGCAAAAGGTCAGCATCTTTCCTTCTGTCTCTCAGGAGAATCGACTGTAGACTGCTTGTGGGTGTCCTTTCGGGCCACCAAGCTTTTACCAAACACTTAAATGTTTTGGGCTTGAGCGTCACCACCATCTGTACTGCTTGTGGAGAGGACGACGATACAGCGGAACAGTTAGGTGTCTGTTTGGCAGTACAATGGAGCAGTAGTTGTGTCTGAGTGCTCTATCGGATAGTAACAACCTCCGACAAAGAAAAAAAAAAAAAAAAATTCTGTCAAAAAAGTTTTTTTTTTTTTTTTTAAATAATCAAATTTTGTTGTTTTGTGCAGTTTTTTTTTTTGCAAATCACAGCTGATTCTTTACAGCAATTTCAATCATTGTACACGAAGTTAGTATCGCCGAGGATTCTCCGTTAAACTTGCTGGCGAACGAAATGGGAATCTTCTGGTTTTCTGGGACTTTACACAGCTCGTTATGGGCAAGTAAATGACCGACTTTTTTTAGTTTTAAAGTGAAGGTATACATACATTGACTTGATTAAAAGGGAAGTCTATGATTCTTTTTATGTCCGAGCTATAGTAAAAAAGTTAAAAACGGGTGAGCGTACAAAGTTGGTAAGAATCGGTGGAAATGGTCTTTTTTTTCATTGAAAAAGTTCCAAAGTAAGCACGGAACTCATAAAAATTGTCAAGTTCCGACCTTAGTCCTAAAACAGTAGCTCTAGCAAAAGGTGAAACTATCTCTGCAGAAGAGTCTTCTTGGAAAGGGCAAATTTATGCAACACGATTGTCGTGCAACCGTGATATTATAGCAACTTTTCGCTAAAAGCTGCTGCTATGTTTTCCATCCCCCAGATGTCAACATTAATTTCGTATTCCCACTTTTACCGAGTGCCTATTAGAACCACGTCATAGCGGGTGCACAAATTTGTACGTATATCAATTTCGCTACCATTCATCGACAAGTGCGACAGGTGACACGAAACGTCTATTATCACAGTCATCAAACACGATACGACTGGTGCGTGTTACTCAAAGTGCACTATGCCATACGATTAACCACCGACCGCCAGGAACTTCAACCCATTGACAAGTGTGCCTCCCAGATACTTCACAATCCCAAGGACCATCAATTAACCAATTAAACACGTCAGTCTACCATTCATTCTGCGTGCCATAATGCTCCCCAAAAATCAAATCTCCACTTATTGCCAGAAATTATGCCGCCCATCATGGTGATTTGAAATGAATTATCACACCCTTTGCTCTCATCTTGAAAATTTTGACGCAAGCTGTCACCCTGTCAGTCGTCTCGTTGGTTTCTATAAACTTCCCCACTCGGCGCCGGTATAAATGTTGTTAGCTTCTAATCATTGTTAGCTGATGGTAATTTCTTTGATGGGGTGTTATGGGAAAAATGATTATTAATCAAAAACAAATACCTAATTAACAAGCGTTTTCTCTCGGCTCCCCCATTTTCCAGTTCACTTTGAAGTGCGACCTGATATTTTAGGGGGTCGAGGCACACTCAGTACAGACTCTATTTGATTGTTAAGTGATTGTCTATCGCACTGCGTATCTATGTTTCTATGGGTGTGTGTAGCCCTATCTCATGTGTAAATGCTCAGATTGTTTTCGCTGTCAATCATCACGAATTGCCTTAGAGGCTCTCTGCGCTGGGTGCCACATATCGTCTTTCTATAAGTTTTTGATTTCATTTTCGAACTCAGCCACAAAGAATTCATTAGCTCGTCGGTTACAAATTTGGGGGAAAAGCAAAACGCCAAAAATAATGGAGAATGGAACAAGCTATTAATTATTATTATCCAATTAAGATTTGTGGCGGGTAATTGAGTTCGAATTTTGAAGTGTTTATTGATGAAGGTCTGAGGTGGATATTTGTTAATTATGCGATTGTTTCTTGTTTTCGGATGTGAAAAGTTTACTAATTTGTAAACTATACGTAATTATTTAATACCTCTAATTGGGGGCCCATTTATCACTACGGGAACTAGGGTGACGTAACGACTAATCTTAGTCTCTCGTCATCATCAGTTGTAGTCTTGTAGTTGCTGTTTTGTAAGCAAGTATTCGCACCTTTGGCCGGTTTTTTGTACAATTTTCTGAAACAACTATCAAACCATTGATGGATCTTGCTCACCTTTTCATCTGCTGATCAACTTCAAGGAGCTCCCCCTAAGTAAACCCTCATAAAATTGTCCCATTGCTTTGGAAAAATATTTCAGTATCCTCTCTGTCTATACTGCCTGGTATTTGCAATTTCACAGCAATCCTTTAGTTTGGCCTTACATTGTAAAATCGATTTTGTTTCTATGAAAGAGATATAAACTGCAGATGGTCAGGTGCAAGGATTATGGTTCTGGTGCACAAACTTCTGCCATTCGAAGTACAGGAAAACTTTTGTTTGAATGGCTTTGCCATTACCACTCACATTCACATTCAAACACATACCAGACAGTACATTGTGTAGTAAAACAATGCATCCTTTTCGAATGAGGATTACTGCAGCTGTTAGGGGGATACGTGTACTTATTCAAGTATTAAGTTTATACCTTCCACTTGGGCAGGGTCGTAAAGTTCTGAACACAATTTTAAATTGAGTTGTATGTCTTTGTGAACAAATTATTTCGCCTTGTTTGTAATGAAGGGTGACGCAAAATGTGCTACCTGCTGGTGACAATTTGTTGCAAATATTGTCGCATTTATTTTGTATATTGTGGCTTAATTTGTGGAATGAGGGCATCTGCACTCATTTGACACTGAATCTGCTTAGAAACCAACCGATTTAAGGTGTCGAATTTATACGGCTTATTGAGTCTGAAATTCAGACTCTGAATTGGGTACATTTACGAAGCATGGACTGATGTATTCAGTGTTCCCAGACTTTGAAGACTGTTTTCTTCTTTTATTATCAGCAAAAGTGTTGCAACCTTAATTAAAGAAAAATAGAAAATTAATAAACTTAGTTTAAACTTAGTAGTTCTTTTTATTTTCTCAAATTAAAATCGTCTTTTTTTGTGACACAGCTCTTCATTGATTTTTTTTCCACGTGAGTTTATGACAGCTGTCAGCAGATGACAGCCTCCAAGGTAAAAGACTCCAAATGGGTGTCGCAGTTACCACAGTAAATTTGTCCCTGGTTTTCAATTTTTGTTTTTATTAAAAACACAGGTATAGTGACTTTCAGGGATCGTATAAGTGACACCAGAATACGTGTCGAATATCTCATTTTTTAATAGAGCCAGTGATAGCAGGCGCCAGTTCCACCCAATCTGGGATCACTGGCTCTATTAAAAAAGTAGGTATTATTCGGCACGTATTCTGGTCTGATGTCACTTATACGATCCCTGAGCGTCTACAAGCAATACAATAGCAAAAAAAACTTAATTTCGGTAGCTTGGATCCTCGATATCATTCCATCGGTGGATACTCTAACTTTCAGACAAAATGAAGAGTTACAACAGCCACTAAATTGAAACCGGATAACTTAGCATTCCCACCAATATAAGACCCTTTTACAACAGGTCGTCTTTACCCCTTTCAAAATTGATCCATCTTGCTCAAATCTAGGGAAAACTCATCAGTATTTGTATTTCCATTGATCGTTAATAGAAAACTCCGAAAGACTTACATATTTCTGCAGCTGTTTAAATAGAACTGCCCTGATATTTGATTTTTACCGTTCAACACTTTTGCGGTAATTCAACCCGAGGTTTGAGTCTCGAATTTTTTATTTCGGGGATTATAACTGCACTTCGAAGTAAGGCTCGTATCTGGCTCGAAGGACCGTGTGTGAACTCAAGAATTAAATTAACGCCGGGCAAATTAAAAACGCTGTCAAGCCAAAAAGGTGTTAAAAGTGTCAGTATGCAACGTGTTAAGCGACAAAGACTCAAAAAGGTAGACCCATAGGGCACCTTTGGTAGCTTTAGATATCAGCTGTAGAAGATGGCTCTTCTTAAGCAGGTTGAATACAGATTATGCCTTAACGACATGAATACGGCGGTATAAAACTGTGATGTTGCCCAATACTTTCTTTAAGACGAGAAAAGTTATTCGGTTCAGATCAGTTGGGCTATCAGGAAAAAACCCAGACAACTGCTAAACAGATGCTGGGGCTAACAAAATATATCGGGCTATGGAGTTAATCTCAGGACATTCTGAGAGTTTTTCCACCTATGAGGTTACAAAAAGGGGACCCAGCTATTTTTACCCACATTGAATCGATGGCTTCTTCCAAAGTTAATATTCACAAAACCAAGTGTCCAGCTGTCCCTCGTGAACACTTCCTTAAAAAGAGCAATACTTTTCGCGTAAACGTAGATCCCACTTCTCTTTTTTTTTTCATTTTTCATTTCATTTATTTTAATTGAATGCTTAAACTTTATGACCTAAAATTTCTTTTACTTTTGCTTCAACAGATAAAACGACACTCATTCCATTTGATTTGTACCCATCAATGGAAAAGAGATGAAATTCCAATTCGATGAAATTTGGACTGAAGCTAAAAATCAGAAGGCTAAATACTAGCTAAGATATTCAACGATTTTTTGGCTTTTTTTTTAGAAATAATTTGTCTAGAACTGGATTAAGAATTATTTGAGCATTGAAAAACTAAGGCCAATGATGGCAGAAAAAATGCATTATGCTGAAAAACGATTCCAAAAAATGGGCGTGGCAATAACCGACGTAGCCTATAGCATTCTCAGAGTCTTAGCAAACATTTCAAAGCAAGGTTCACCGAAATATATGTAGTGGACTTAATGTCAAAGGCGGTCAAACATGAACCTTTCTTTGCATAATATCATATTTCCCCTCAGTAAATCCAATTTTGATTCTCGTTTTAGATTTCCTTTACCTAGTTGAATACGCATTAAATGCTAGGATTTCCGCTAAGAAATGCGGTTGCAGATGAAATTTTTTGCCGAAGGTTGGGGAGGTTACTGACTTGTGCCCAAAAAACATCAATGAAACCTCCACGACTGAAAGAACTGCTCTTCGTTGTCAAAGTTAGGAGTTTTCAAGTTTGAAAAAGTATATAAACAATCCGGTTGAATTGCAATCATTCAGCTGCTGGATTCCCAACCTTTATTAACAGCAAGCCGGTGGTTTACAGACCAACCCTCGGTTATCAAAATACAGCATAACGACATCGTAAAGAATGCCACATTTTTCAAAACGCATTCCTTAAACGACTTGTAGCTCCGTGAGCGATTTATGCATTACATCATTCCGACCACCTTCCTTTTTTTTCGCATGTAAATTACGACCCCATCATATTTATAGGCAAAACGTACCTCAACGACATTGATAGGAGCATCCTTGAATAAATATAAAAACCAAGGGCCTGCAAAAAAAAAAAAAAAAAAACACCAACCATTGCATAATAAATTGCGCACATCTCGTAAACAGTTCACATTTTTCGGCAGATACACTCGTATCCAACAAATTAAATATTCATCATATTTTTAGATCTAATTAAAGCCAGAGAACGTTTCACGAATTTTCGTCGCATCCATCATTAGTTTGTAAAGACTTTCGCACTTAAAGATACACACAGTCAGATACGGAATGAACCAACGACAACACGATCTGAATAAATACGAAAACAAAAACTTGTCAGAGCAAATAAATATGAAATTCCTTTTGGCTTAGCAAGCCTCCAAGTCACTATACGTGCACACGTGATTGCTGTAAAATATTTGCATTTTCCCCATAGAGAGAAATTCCTCACAAAATCTACTACACTCATCATAAATTTGTTTGGGGGGATAAACTTTGTATGAACTCAAAAGCTGTACCTACTCAGATACGTCGCAGACAAAGTGTTGAAAGAAATTAGTTCAAATGGAAATGCGGTTATCTTATCTGGATCGTTTCTAGGTAAATTGAGAGTGTAAACAGGAGATTACCGCCTTGTGTGGATTTTCTAGAGCAAATTTGAATATCCCAGTGCCAGTTTAGCATACCTACCCTTTGAGTATCGGCTTAGGGACCGCAGTCATTGTTTTTACCGAGAAACGTTGCCGGGTAAACTTTTCTTATTGTGAAGACACATTTCAGGAAATGTAGCCAAGGTGAATGCATATTTGCATCGATAGTCCGCCTCAGTATGGCTGGGTAATTGCTTTTAATTGCGCTTTATTGTGCTCGAATGGATGTTTGAACAGCGCGTGTCAATATTGCCTCGAATTGCATTGTTTTAGGTAAATGAGATGAAGGGATTCTTTTCGTTTTACGACTGTCTACGGTCGTATTTTAACGATGAGATGTAGATACTACGATACGAATATGCGAGCCTTAGCCTTGTGCCGTGTTTGTCGTGGATAATGCAGTTGACAAATATTTGTGCATACTTGACAATGAGCGAAGCAATTTTGAGGCGCAGAACAGCGAGAGGGCTAACCAAAGACTGAAAATGCACAAAACAAACTAAAGAATTGAATTGCCATACAATATAAGCTCTATTGAGTCTCAAATATGAATTTTTGGTCGTATCCGGCCCGAAGGACCATGTGTAGACTACATGCGAAGATGAAACATATCTGCCAATCTTCCTTATCATCTACTCCAATCGGCTAAGGCTTTTCAAAGCTGGGAGCTGAAAGTTAGTCGTAAAAGACTCTCTTCTTATAACCTCAGGTCTCCGCTTTTGGACTGCGGATTTCAATAAAATATACCCTACCTTCAAATTGCAACGCAGGTGTGAAAACTGGAGTCAATTTTGAGGAGTAGTTTTCAAGTTTATTCCAGACAAATATACCTTGCAGTCGGAAAAAAAGTTAAAAACGTTACAGATGCTCGCGAGACTACCCAAGGTAAACCTCTGCGATAATATGACCCATATTTTAGAGGTTGTGAAAAAAGTGCAAAAGAATGCCATCGATAACATATCAGAACATCAGAAGTAGCGACTGATTCTCCTGTACGAATTTCGAAAGGCACCCCAACCTCAGCTGTTGATGGGATTAAGGAAGTAGTTGACACAGCGGGAGGGCTTTGAAAGAGGTTTAGTTTAGAGGGAGAGTTACAAAAGTGGACCATTGCGATCTGGAAACATACGTATCATGGAAGATCTGCGAAATATGAGAGTGTAACTTAGGTTAAGTTAAATATGGGATACAAGACTCAGGCCCTTACCAATAAACATTTTTAGTTTCGACTTTAAATTTTAGTTGTAGTAGTAGTTCATTTGTTTCGGATTGAATTTCTATGAGCTACGCAGTCAATCGACTTGGTATCTGCATTTACAGCGAGTAGTGCGCAGCCTTTCGCACATAATACGCTTCATTGTAGAGAAGAACTGCAGGAATAGTTTTAGGGAACCAGAGAGTTGAAAGCTACCTTACAATAAAGCAGCGGACCTACCAAATAGAGGCACAAATTTGATGAAGTTGCAGCAAGATTGGCGACTTTCGTCTGAGGGTAATCGTCTTAATCCGATTTTATTAAGATTTGTAAGAGTCTCTAACATGGCGACAGCTGACGGGACAAGACCTTTCGGTCATACCTATACATCCATGGAAAAACGATCAGCTTCCCATTTGTCCATTCGCTCAGGAGTGGAGGATATATTTTTGTTCCTCACCGCGATTCTGGACATAAGCTGAAAATATGCCTAATAAACAGAAGAAGGTGGAACAGTCCGATTAAGGGAACCTAGACCAAGGTCCTCACAAGCATTCGATTTTAGAGTTTTCGTACTTGCGACGACTGATGAGAATGTTGGTACCCAGTCGAGAATAACTTGCACAGGCTCTGCAAAAATTAGCTTCATTCAGAAGGAGGAACTTTAGTATAATTGCAGAGCTTAAGACAGCTTAAGTCAGCTTAAGTCAGCTTAAGCCAGCTTAATCTAATGTGTAAATATTTATAATGAAGTCGAATGCCGTTGTCAAAATTAGTTGGATATTTCAATAGTTCGTCTTCATTTTTAGCGCCAACTTAAGCCGGCTTAATCTCTTTATAGGTAACTCCTTATATCCACTATGCTAGTTTATATGCACCAAAACTGAGACCCAAGGCACACTATTCTAATTCTAGAGTACGGATACTCCCACTTGTCAACTCAAACATTTGCATGCATAAACCATTTATCAACGACTCCCAGTAGGAAACGGCCGTATTTAACTCACAAATTGACTCACATTAGCATCGCCTGCTCCGTTCAATATCTCTCCACATTCAGTCTAATAATACAGTCAATCTGCAGCGCCTCAGCTATTACACTAATTTCGTATCGATGTCGCCCCCAAGATGTACATCTATTACCTCAATTGGGTGCAACACGCAGATGGCATCAAAATTGCCGACATTAATGCACGATGTCCGCATTCCATAGCGCGATTCAGTCGAAACATATCATCAGAACCAATCTATACAAAGCCGCTCTTAATCAGTGCCTGCCTGTGCCGATCCTTTTCTATCGCGCTCTTAAACAATTGTCATTCGAAACAGGGGTTATATGTATATGTAACGAACCCACCCACCGATTGCATTCCATAAATTGTCACTCATCAAACAAACATTAAGCTATAAAGTTGATCGGGCAAATTAAAATTCAAAATCATAAACGATTCAATTACATGTTCGTCGGAGTGGTATCGCCCGTTGCACGTGTTGCATTTAAAGTGCACAACTCCAACCACCTGCAAGTGAGGAAGTTTTCGTAAATAAATTACTCGATGCACGCAGCACGCAGTACGCACTGGCAATGCCACCGCCATCCATCTCAACCATCTAGATGTGAAAATGAGAAAACAAACTTTTATTATCATTACAAGACATACGGCTAAACAGTTGTGACAGCAATGATTGTCGTTCGTTGATATGTCAGCGGTGGCGGCCGGCGGCGACGGCGTCCACACTAATGAGTGCGACTGCAGCACATCGCTCGACAGTGATTTGTTTAATTAAGCAAACAGAACATGCAGCAAGAGGTTTAAGCTGTGTTCCTCTGGCACTGGCATTGCGTGCGTTAAATTTCGTATGTGTTTGACAAGTCCGATGTTTACCTCGCGGTTAAGGCGAGCTGATGGTAAAGGTATATCTTGACAATAATCCTTGACAAACAACGTCTGGGGGATTTTGAATGATAATTTTTATGACGACCGACGGACCGGGAGTGTGCGATAGACTTTACCTTTAGCGATGTCGTCTTAGCATAACCTACGTATGAGAGATGAGATGTTTACTTTGTGTACGCAACTGGGTAACTTTGTTGTTGCTCATGAAGGGTATTTCAAGTTGAGTGGGAGAACGTCCTCTATAAGGAATTCAAAGTATTTGCCTTAGTTGTCAAGAGAAATTCCGGGCCGTAGTTGCCGAGAAGAAACTAACAGTGAGTGCAACTTCCACGCAAAGGCGTCTCTTTGCGAAAAAGACTGCCTTGTATCAAAAACTTATGCGGCGTGGTTCGATTATTGTTCGACTGGGTTGTTTAAATCCGTCCTGTTGAGTTTTGAGATTCGATTCAGTCACCAAAATATCGAACAGGTGTTCAAAAATGGTATTTGTCTAGGCTAAAATATGTCTCTGCTCAAGCCGCACATAGGATTTTTGCTGCGAGGTATTCTTCGGAACAACTGTTCGGAGAATTGTTCCGACATTTTGCAACGCATATCGGCGAATTACGTTGAAGTGCGATGAAGTGTATTTTTTTGTAATTTTTTGACAGCTAGGTTCCGATATCCTCCGACAGAATTTGATTGTGGAATTTGTTTACGATTTGGAGTGCGGTGCGGTGTGCCATCGCAATTGTTTATTTCTATTCCGAAGTCGGACAGAAAAAGTAGGTATGCGGTGCGGAGAATCTTCCGTACCGGCGGATACCTCGTTAGGGCCGATTAAAGGGTCTCTTTCGAAACACGTGAAGCTACAATTTGTTGTAGATTGGGGCCCTAACTAAAAAGTCTCTCTCTAGGTAGTTCAGTGCCTAGCCTACTGTCTCTGGCGATTTAAAACAGTTCTGTGATTGAAAAGGTCTTATAAAATTGAGCAGTCGTGAATGAGGGAGAGGCCTCTGCTACAGAGTTACATCAGTTACATTTTCAGCTCAAAATTAACACGAAATGATGGCTAGACAAAGTCGACAAGTGTATAGGGAACTCCTCACAAAATTTGAGACGCTAAAGGTGAAGCATAGCCCTCCTTGGGTATAAGACCTACGTGAACATCTTGAGCTAGACTCTTGTTAATTTTTGTACACTCAATATGGAGCAGTAGCCTATTATGTTTGATGCTTGTGATCCAAGCGGGGCGGCGTATTTTATTATATTTTGTATATTATATTATATTTCTTATCCCTATATATAAAAGAGAGTTGCAAAAGCTTCGTGACTTTATAACTCACGAACGGTCAAACCGAATTCGAACAAATTTTTAGGATTTGTTTGCATGGTCCTGTAGTTGGTTTATCTAAACGAAATTGGTTAACGCGTCCATGAGTTATGTCAATATCTGATTTTGTCCATATAAAAAAAAAAAAACTTAGGCGCCTATGAGCGTGTGCTGTATGTTTACTGTGTGCCGATGTTACGTAAGAACGCCCATCACTCGAGAACGGATCGTCCAATTTGAGCTATCTTTTCTTGGTTGTGTCTGTTCCCGTTGAGGAAGGTTTATACGTCGAGAAAATTGGAAAATCTTAAAAGGAAATTGAAAAATTCATAAAAATTCATTTCCATACATTTTTACTGGCAAAGATTTCTCCACTCATCAGACAGAGAACGCGGTACGGATACCATTGGAATTTCCATTTAGGTTAGGTTAGGTTAGGTTGAGTGGGGTTGTGAGATCATCACAAAAGACCAGGCACCAAAGCGGGCCCATCGCCATCCACGGGGTTAAAAACCTAACCAAAAATCGCTCAAACAATCAACTTCCCTTTAGAATTTGATTGTGGTCCCAATATTGTCTAGATGGACGCAAATTCCATCCTCGGGAAACTAAGTCAAGTAATAAAGACAGCATGGAGAACCACTCACAATGTAACGCGGCCATTCGCAATGAAGCCATAAACAAGCAAATCACACACTTACCGCCACCGCGTACTCTCAACTGAAAACATGGCGCCCAGTCTCCAATACCGATTGCATCTCCACCTTCTTCCGAACACAGCGGAACAAAATTCTTGTGGTCCCCGCAAATTCTTCAGTTCATTGAGCATCCGTTTCGATGCAACTCTATCGTTTTGAGAGCACTGTAAGCGATACTTATATACGCTCCACTCATGTCTCGCCAAATGAAATGCGACATTTGCATATCTGTCTCATCTATGCCGTTGACAATCAATACCTATTCTATCCCGTCAAACTGTCAATTAATTTGACATGATGTCACTGCCGTACGCAGTATAGAGTAGGTATAGTATCGATATCGGTGTGTCGAGTGCACTATACGTACGCATACTTCAAAGTAATTCGAGATCAATATTTCTGCCTAGAGCTATGGCTTTCTGTTTGTTGTCTCTGCTCACACGGCACAAACAATCAGCAAACCAGAAAATCAATTCAACTCTTTTTCAATTCCGGGCGACATCATCGTCGTCGTATCAAATGGCCTGGCTCTGCGAGATATTTTCAATTTTGCATCTGTTGCGGCTGTGTATTGTGTTACTGTTGTCATTTGTTGTCATATTTTTTTGCGCGCACACACTCTTTGCATCCGCTTGTGTGGTAACACTCGGTTTTGAAAAAAAAAAAAGGAATTTTGCCGACACGTCACGCTCACGATACAGATCCAACAGCTTTGTTTATTTATATTGCTTTTTGTGCTGTCTCTTTTTGTTCATCTGCGGAAGCTGAGATTTCAAATTAAAGCCAAGCACAAATGATGTGTTCATCACATCGCCCGAAAGCAAGAGACTGCACTGCATCCTTTTACAAAGAGACGATGTCACTTTTAACCGAGATGCCAATCTTATCGTCACCTCATTAAAGCCGTAACAAATTTTTAAAGTACGTATACCTAGTCATATAAAAAAAAATCAAAACAATTCAGTACTCGGTTTGTTACGTTCTCCGTCGTCGTAAGGTAGAGATAGAGAGCGGAGAAATTCGTAAACTGACCTTTGATCTGGAAACCGCGAAACGAGTCACGCTCATAAGTAAGAGTACTACAACGTACGAGTACGAGTATATCTCTGCAGCATCGTCGTCGTCGTCGTTGTAGCGTTTCTCTGTTTGTTTTGGTTATTTAGGCGATGATTTCACAAGTCACACTCACAACAGATACGACGGATACTTTGCTGCTAATCCTTGTTGTTGTTCTCTCAGAGTCTGCTGCTATCGCTTGTTTAGTTTCTACCTAAATGTCTAGCAGATAATTGCGATTGTATAATTTTGATTGTGTGCAGTCTGCAGTGTTGCCAGATGGTGAGATCAATCGTTTTCAATCGCGACAGTTTTGACAGTCGAATCGAAATTAATCTTAAGAATCTAGTTCAGAAGTTCAGACCTCACTCAAGTGAAAATGTGACGGGAATTTGAAAGTCAGAATATTTTACGTGTGAAATGCAGCAAATGACCGCCTAAATTGAGATTGTTTTTGTCAATTGCCCGACAAATGTTAATCTAGTGAGCATTCATACCTCATCCACTCACATTTAAAATGAGTACCTACCTAACCTACCCAACCGAAAATCAGCTTAATAAACAAATTAATAATTTATGCGTCACAGTAGTAGGTGTCACTTACCGCAATACAAAAAAAAAAAAGTCAACCACGTACGACACACCTTTAATTTGGTATTCCCCAAAAAAAAAATAATGTCACCACATATCCATGCATACAATTACGTTAATAGTTTTTAGTTTCGGATGTTTATTGCCGATTAGCGGACTGTCAATATGGGATATGGAATTTTTAATGTCCACTATATAATTTTTTTATTGCTACAAGCATACACAATGGGTGATGATATAAAATCAAAACTAGCACCGCAAAGGAAATGAAATGAAGTCAATTAGGCCAGCAAATTGTAAACAAAATTATGCGTATATAGTTAGGGTTGCCATGGCTGTCCAAGCTAACCTAGGACAAAGAGTTTGGGAGGACATCATCGACCTTAAAAAGAGGACAAAAACAAGAAAAAATGAAAACAGAAATTAGGTCTCATGGACCAAAAAAAAATTATTTAATTCTTAAAATAATATAAATTAAAATACAAATAACAAATAATTTATAGTTAAAAGGAACATTTTTTAAGGTATGTACATTGTACATGTTCTTGATACTTTTAAGTCTTTTTTTACTCGTATTTATCATTACTCGTATTATTCAGATTGCATTTTTTTCAAGATTCCATCATTGCTATTAAGAAAAAGGTCATAAAATGACAGTTGAGGTTATTGTAATTAAATTTATTTAAAATGTTACTTTTAATAGTTTTTGTTAATAGTTTATTTCTCTCGTTTGTTCATTGTGACTTTATTAATTCAGAGTACGATGATTTTTTTTTATTTCAAAATTACTTGTTAGGGGAAAAAGAGAACAATTTCTTAAGACATTGTGAGACGTTTCGCGACGGGGTTAAAAAGAGGGTATGTTCTCCAAAAAGATGACGCACGGCAACCCTATTTATAGTGCTTAGTTATAAACAAACAAAATACGTGACATGAGTAGATAGTTGTGGTTGTGGAGTTTGTGTATTGTTTATTATTTATTTATTTTTTTGGGGAGGGAATACATTTCTCAATGCCTTATTAAAAAGCGCATTAAAAAAAATCATTTATCTATCGGAGAACAAATTTACGATTCTAATTGTGCATTGTGAACAGGCAGAAAAAGCTAAATATCAGGACTACCTCAATGACTGGAAAACCGAGATATTGAGGTAACTAATCCAGCAAGGAGTATTAAAAATCGTGTTGAAAATAGTTCAATTCAAACGTTTTTAATGCGAACTTGCGGCAATGACCAAGTTGCATTCACAATCCACATTATGTCTTATTTCCACAAACTAGATAACAGAACGTTTATATGATATTAACTATTTAACCAAAATATCAGTTCAAAATTTTATATTCGCTTTCCCAAAATCTACGCATTTACAATCGTCATCTTAAATATTTTGTAAATCACAATAGACAAGTTTATATAAATGGGCTATAAAACTGACGATTGGATCTGCTTCTTTTAACTTAGTAGATGCGGTTTGTAGGGTCACACCTTAAGGGGTAATCGGAATCACTGTCGCATCTGTTGGGAATGACTTAATTTTAGAAAACAAATAAGATCGGGTTGCTAATTCGTTGTACCTAGCACGTGAATAAAATGTTGTAATATTTCGTAAGTCAGTCTCATGCGAGAAATCCTCGGTCAAGCCAAGCAAATTATATCTGCATATATCTCAATGTCAAATTTTTTTTTTGTAAATATTTAAGGACATCTTACGGCAGTTTCATTCCCCTTCGCTTCCACCTATATAAACTCACTACATTATTGTGTAAAACCAACCCAAAGACCTAATAGAACTAATACGAAACGGACTTTTACTTTTACAATCGCTCGCCAACAGATAAGTGTGATCCGCTCACTTTTGCGTTGAGACATTAAACCTTAATGATGACCGAAGCCTATAAACTTTTTCCAAGAAGAATGATGATGCGATGGTAGATATAACAACGTTTTGTGTACATTATCGAAAAACAAACGAGGCCTTAATGGAAAGTAGCTGATTTTGCTGACTTTCGAACTTGGTGGAGAAATAAACAACAACGTTAGATGGAGCTGATTTAAGGCAGTCCTACCGAGAGTATAAGTTGTAGGCATATACATTTTTATTGGATAGATCGAAGAGGGATTTTATATCTACATTTTGTTTTAGTTGTCATAAAAATTGAAAGATCGAAATTCGCTGAGAATTCGTAGGCCCCATCTAAAACGAAATAAATTACTGATAAGAGTGGATATAGAGACTTCCAACTTCCTTAGTATGATCAAGCTGATTAGAGTGTTTTTTTTTTTTTTAATTTTTCCGTAGTCGACATTTCTTTTAAAAAGTCTCAATATTACCATGGCAATGCGGAAGTTTGGATTCGATTTGTCTTATATGCGTTTTTAAGGATCAGCGAAACTATAGACCTGGCTACGCAGAAACGTCTTGCGAAGATGACATGAATTTTCCTCTGTATTATTCAATAAAAATATTTAAATAACTTTCAAAACCAAAAAAATCATAGATGTTAAAAACGAATGACTTCATTCCCAACGATCTATCGGGCTTATAAAGCCTATTAGAGCTATTTTTCATGGTCGATATGATTAAAGATTGTCTACAAAACGTTGCATAGATAAAGGGTAACTGGATGTAATTGTTACTGGGTGGGGAAGCGAGGAGTAACAATGATTCTCGCTTGTTTGGGGTATACCCTGACAATTTCTGTTGGGAAATTATGTCGAATTTCAGTTTGTGAATTATTGTTTTGAGAGAAACAACTCTTAACAACAACTCGTAGATATAGTCACTTTGGTAGGAATGATAGCTATTTCGAACTACACCACTGATTCATCATCAGACTCCTTTGAAGTGATTGCTTGAATAGTTTTGGGAAGACATTTCTGTTTGCCCCTGTCAGGAAATGAACTTGCATTGCAATTTTTCTCCAATTGACCAAGTGACTCTGACTACCAAGTCAGCCAACTGACCGACGAGTACAAGTCAGCCAACTGGTGATTAGAACGGAGGGGAAGACCAACCTCTGTGCGTTTTTGTTGCTACGAGGTGTTTTTTGTCAATTGTCGTTCTCTCGGGTCTGGTTGTATGATCCTGTCGACAACGGGTTTCAAGTTCGTCTTATATTGGATTTGCAACACTTAGGCTGCTTCCACACCGGATGGAACAAAACGCCTTAGACAAACAAAGCTGTTTTTCTGTGTGTTTCTGGAATTTAAATACCCACATTTAAATGCGCGCGCCCACACTGAATAAGGCAAAACAAAGCAAGAAAACAAAATAAGGCGTTTTGTTCCATCCGGTGTGGAAGCTCCCTTAGTTACAGAAAAGTGTTAAACTTCTAAAAATATTCCGGCCTACTACGAGTACTTGTCTAGCTCATGGAGGCATCTGCTATTTTGAGACAAGTTGACTAGTTTTAGGTAGGTATGCAAGTTTTTGTCTAAGGCCATCATTTATTATATCTACCTACGTCTGTATTCCCAGTCAATTGAATAATTTTGGGTTGGGGTCAAAATTCCGGATGGGTCCAAATTCTTTTTCCAAAATTTTGTTTTCTAGATTCTGCTTTTCTACGTTCTGCTTTAAAAAATTCTGCCTCACAAAATTATTCAGACACTAAAAATAGGTTTGGGAAATTTTAAAAAGAGCGCGCTTTTGAACATTTTCCAAACCTATTTTCATTGTTTGCAGAATTTCGTGAAGCAGATGTGTAGAAAACATTTTAGTTTTTTCACCTACCTATAACTTTTCTTTAAATTCGTTTTTTCAGTTTTGTTTTCTTTAAATTTTTTTAAATTCTCCAATCATTGTGAATTTTTTTTTACTCATAATCATTTTTAACTTTCAGACTAAATATTTTATAGGTCACAATACGCAATTTTGTATGGAAAATTTCGCCATTGTGAGTTCGAAAAATTTATTCTTGACACTAAAAATGATTATTAGTATCGCGGAATATTTAATTTAATTTTGATTGTTTCTTTTATTTTATTTTTAATTTTATTTAATTTTTATTTTCAATTAAAACAGTTTTCCAATTTTTTTTTTTTACATTTGTTAGGTGGAAAAAAGCAGAATAAGTAGAATTTTATTGCTTATAATTTGAAAAGCACAATTTAGTAAAGCAGAACTGAAAAAAAAAAACAGAATTTTTGTGTGAAGGACGACAGAATTTTGGAAAGTAGAATTTTGAAGCAGAATTTCGAGCAGCTCCTAATAATTTCGACTAGAAGCTTGAGATAGTTGATAGTTGATAGATACTTGCAGAAGCTTACATAAAGTTGAGAGTCAGGTGGATGGAAGAAATATCCTTATAGCACTGGACAATCAGGCGGTGACCAGACGCATGGAACAGACAAACATAATAACATCATTGGCACTGGAATGTGTACTTAAGTTCAATAAGTGTTCATCTAAAAATGAAGTAACACTGACTTGGGTACGAGAACACATAGGGATCGAAGGCAACGAAAAGGCGGACTCCCTTGCAAAACAGGGGTCAACTGAAAAGTTTCTGGGACCAGAATCATTCTCTTCAATTGGCAAAAGAATGGTAGAACAGCTGATTCACAAATGGATCACGGCAGGACACCTGGAGAAGGTGGTCAACCGTGGAACAATGTAGACAGGCTAAAATGGCAATTTTGGCCGACCTGCTCCACTCAAAGAAGGGCTCTAAGCATAAGTCGAGGAACATTAAAATGGGTGGTGGCTTTGTCAACAGGACATGGTAACTTCGGGTATAACTTTACGAGGATGGGCCTTAGAGAGGATGATACCTGTAAACTATGCCTGGAGGAATCTGAGACAGCGGCACATATACTGTGTCAATGTCCAGCGTTGGCTGGCAAAAGAATGAAGATCTTGGGACATCATTGGGTCGAGACCCAGTCGATGAAACAGATCTCCCATAAACAGATGCTAGCGTTAACACTAGGAATTGAGCCCAGGGAAGAACTCTGGAGGAATCCAGAAAGTCTCTCTGGGTAAGATTTATAGTGGTAGAGAGACGAAAAGAAACCCGATAATGCTGGTCTGATTAGATTATCTCTCGAAATCTATATACATACATAAAGTTGCAAGAGTTTCATATTCAGGTGTTTGGCTCACGTTCCCAAACGAGATAATAAATTGCTTGAGTTCGATTTTATTATTACAAAGGGACTCATAACTTGTTGCCGCATTTAAAAGGAGAAGTTTCTAAGCTTTCTTGACAATATAAAGCAATATGCTGTGCGTTGAATATGAAAAATGTGCCGCTGTGACTCTACCCATCAGCTGCTTATCTATTGCAAATTTCCACTCGAACTTTTCCTCCCTAAAGCCGCACTCATCCCATCCCATCCCATTTGCCTCCTGACTTTTACAGTAGATACCTAGCGATACATTTCGATAAATAATAAAAAAAAAATTGTCAACAGCGTTAACCTGATTTTTCCTCTTCACTTCACATCACCCACCTATCACAAGCGCAAATCTGAGTTGCCTTTCGTCTCCCAAGATAAAAATATAAAAAAAAAAAAACATATCAGAAAAAACAACAAACCCAAGTACAATATCGGCAATCTCTGCGTACAAATAGCTTGTGCAGTGTGCACTAGAAAATCTGTATACACACTCGTAAAATCGACTCTCATACTCATAGTGCGGTCAGTGACTGGCACGTTCGGACTTTGGAACATACCCAAAAGCTACACTACATAATCCAAACCATCCATGCGACTATATAGGTATATACAGTTGGAGTATAGGTACATCTGAAAACCAAGTTTTTCTGGTCCAAAGACGGATGAAAAATTACGAAAATAATTCGAAAGACCCAGGGTAGATACAAGTTGCCTCTCAAATCAGTACTTTTACTCTATTACCTGTGTGGTACTCTATCACTGGCTATGTGTGTGTGTGTATCTTATCTTTTGCTAATTTTTTCCATCTCCTACATAGTTGTAACCGCCTTTAGAAATTTCAAAGTTAACGCAATAAAAATTGGCTACGCTTTTATGATCATCATTATGAATAAAATTTGAGATTAATGATCAACACGGATCGCCGATGGCGACACAACGTCGAACGCCTTATCTTCGGGCTCGACGGTACCATCTTCCACATTAAATTGGGGAGTCAATCATCCATGTGTAGCTACAGCTATACACTTGAGATACTTTTTGCCTGCCTTGCGGTTGATACGAATTGTCATGGTGGATTACAAAGCCACCTTTATGTGCATGATATCTGTACAGCTGGCACTCTGCAAACTTCTGTTTAATGAGCAGAAGGTACACTCTTTGTGTGGACACAATGGTCACCGCCACCGCGGTCCGTGTTTGTGGTGATACACTCCTTGGCAAAGCGTTTCGAAGACGATGAGGTCAGCTGGGAGTATTTGCATCTTTCTATTGAGTTTCACTTTTTCGCTGGCGTTGGCACGAATTTTCGCTTTCGAAGTCGACTGACACTTTGATGTGTATCTGATATTGTACAGTTCTCTTCGTCGATCGTCATCGAAGCGACAAATACAATAATTTTGAGAATGTTTGGCCTGTCTGCCTTGACCTACACCACACTCTCTGCCACTGGAAAAAACGAAGGGACCCAGACTGGTTAAACGACTCAGAAGCAGCTGCTTCCCTTCCCCCCGCAACACATGTTATTGTACTCACTTAAAATGGCCAAACATGACGCTATCGTGCAAGTTTTTGACCTGTTTTCCAGCCGACTAGTTAACTTTTCTCCTCCTCACATTCCCTATAATCAAATGGTATTACTATTATTACATATCCACCTCCTTTGATGGCGGAACGTATCTTAATTACCTAACCACAGCCACACACATGCATAAGTGCATGTCATAAGGCTAAAGTTGCTTGGGCCTGGCTAATGACTATGGTCATTATGGCAAGCCGAGAGGAGGAAGACAGAATGTCCGGCTGTTACCATCTGTCATTTGAATGGGTTTTGTGATGGAAACTTGTTATTGTCGAAGCAGAAGAAAGGCGAGAGACTGCGGTTGAGCATGGAGAAAGGATATACACATCTATATATGGGTTTTGTGTGCGGTTGTTCAACAACGAGTTGCCACAGATGATGTGTAATCTGATGAATAGTGTGGGTTAGGGTTAAGGTTAAGACAAGTATGGTGTGGGCAAGATAGTTAGTGTTTGAGTGGGGGATAGGTAAAGCGATGTCTTTGGTGGTTTGAGTATGGTTTTTGGATTACAAAATTCGTCTTGATATCATCACTGCATGCAGAGTTTGCGTATTATTTAGGATTACCATTCTTATTGACTTATTTGTCAATATAGCCCAAGAAATTGGGTGCTGATGGTCCTACAGAGGAGGGCTGCTTGTTTGAGGTTACATTGAGCTCAATAGCGACTTTCGCTAGTTGCTCACTGTGTGGGTGCACGCTTACAAGTCCCAAACAGATGTGCATGCTAACAGTAGGCACACCAAGCTCGCGTGGTGTACAGGAAGCTTTTTTTTAGTTTGCTATATAATTCACACGCACTTTGTCATTAGCACACGAATGTTGAGGGGAGCCGATATCCACCACTTTTTTTTTCTGAGCCGAATACAGACAAACAAACAAAAATTGATGGCGGTCAATTTAAAGAATATTTCTGAGGCTGAATTTAATTTTATAAACTCGACTTAATTCGGAAGTTTCCAACATTATATTGCCCAAGTCCCATACCGCTTACCATGCTTTCCATGTGCATCTTCTCTTCAGAGGCCGGAGTGGCGCTTGCCAAGTTGGCCGCCTTACTTATCTGCATGGCCAGACGCTAGACCACATGACCTACGCTTTGTCGTATAGGGCCCTCTTGGACCCACATTTTTCGATGGAACGCTTACTGCAATCTTGTTTTCACCCAGGAACCACGCTTTGTCTTAGGGCTTCATCGGAACAGCATTCATCGATCGATCACCTTTTGCCATCCATCAACGCGGAACCACGCTTTGTCTTAAGACTTTATCGGAACAGCATTCATCGATCGATCACCTTTTGCCATTCGTCAATGCGGAACTACGCTTTCTCTAACAGCCTTCTAAGAAGTAAACTTGTCAAACTTTTGGCCCGATCTAATATGTAATGGTCAAGCTATTTCTAAGTTTCGTTGTGAAGACCCCGGAGTTATAGCTTAAGTTCAGAAACGAACCACATTTCGGTTTTGCTGTGCAGTATAAAGTCATAGACTTTGTCGACAATTCTGTTGAGATACCCCCTCAAAAGCTTTGAGAAAAAGATTCCTTGGGTACTACTCGGTCCAATTTTCTATTTAGGAGTGTGGACGAGAATATTTAACGGCCACCTTTTCCTTTACGTAGGGTAACCATTTGTACCCCGTTTTCGTCTTAAAAACGACTTTGTCCTCCAAAATTCAAAATACAAAAGGGGGACAGTTTGGATTTGCAAAGCCATAGGCCAAACTGCCCACAAGGATATCAGTGTTATACAAATTTTCACAACAGAAACGTTTAAAGATTTTTTAAAATAATTTATTTGAAAATAATGTATATTTTTTTAAATTTATAAATGGATAAAGTCGGCGCAGTGCCCTAAGCTACTAAGCGAGGGGTCACAGGTTCGAATCCCGCAAAACCTCAAATTCCAACGTAGGTTTTTTTTTCCACCGCGCCACCTCTTGCGAACGTCTGACAAACATCCGAGAGTAAAACTGTCTTGAAAGAGCTTCTCAAGTAGCCGTTTTGAATCGGCATAAAATTGTAGATCCCTTCCACTCGTTTCAAAAATGAAAAACTCACACAAATCGAATGGTTGTGAGAAGCTAGGCCTAGGTCCCTATACGGACCTATTGCGCCAAATATTTATTTATTTATTTAAATGGATAAAGTCCCCCTTTTCGCATTTTCCAATCGGGATATATTTATAAACCGACGCTGATCTTGTCAGAAAGTTAATTTTACAACTTCTAAGGTGGCTGAGTCCAGTGGAGCTACGTAGCATAGAAAGATCCGACCTTAAGTAATGGCGAGAGCAACCTTCGAGTCACCGCAACTAAATCGGGCGTAACTACAGGCAGCTATCTAGCGGTTCGTCTGAAAAGAGACTTATAAGTCTTGGTGGTTCGGGTCGTGGTCCATTTTGGACTGTAAGTGCAAAGTAAGCAACTTGTATCTTTATAAAGAAGCAGTAGTCAATTGTGGTGTCGCTCAATTTAGTTTGCCTCAAAAACACTAAAAAAAACTCTACAAAAAACCTGCAAAAAAGCCAACGGAAAACGGCTAACGAAATAGGTCAAAAATGACCCAAAACTTGTTTACAAAATCGATCTTTATTCGCTGATTTTATTGTTGAGATTGAATACAAATTTATCAAATAAATTAAATAGAATTTCTCCGCAGATGCGAAAATAAATAAATTTTATGCCCCTAAAATATGCAGTGAAGTTGACGTCAATTCGCGTCGATTTGCCAGCGCTGCGAAATTGAACGCGTACGTATTTACAATTTGACAATTTACAACATGGGCCTGATTGGCATCTTCGCCATTCGTTTGCGTAGGTTTTTTTGTGTGGGCCGAATGGAAGGAACCTACAGTTATATGCCGAATTCGACAAGCCGTCTTACTTACTTACTTAAGGTGGCGCTACAGTCTGGGGTGGACCTGGGCCTGGGCGTCTGACGGCAGCTATACTGTCAGATGTTTGTCAGACGTTGTCGAAAGGTGGGGCAGCGAAAAAAACAAACAAACAGTACGTTGCCATTTCTGAATTTCCTGTGATCGAACTTGACACCTTTCGCTAAGTAGTTTAGCCCAGAAACCACGGAAACACTGTGCCCGCTGTGATTGCCAACTGAAGTGGGCAATTTGATCGAATATGTATACCTAATTTAAAATTACAATCAACGGCCATAAAAAACTCGCTACCTAAATTGTTGTCTAGTCTTTCCCAACTCAGTGTAGACCATAAATCCATTCCAAGCTTTAAATAAAATTCCACTTGTATCCATTCGAAAAGATTTATAATTGACGTTACCATTAATGTTCGCTGCAATAACCTACAACTGGGTCACAATTAATAACCACAAATCAAGTCAAAAGAATACGTATCTTCCCATTGAGTAAACCTAAACATCCTGCACACATACCGTCGGTCGTCACGAGTTTTATCTCTCATTAAAACCGAAACACTCTTTACAGGCAGACCTTCGTACCACCAAGTGTATCTACGTCAGCAAAACGTTGATTGAAATAATGAAAACGAAAAACAAGTCCATTCGAAAAAAAAAAAAAAACATTTCTCGCGCCTCCATAAAATGTATCTTTTATCTATTAGTATCAAACTAAATATACACTCTGCTGCAGGTTTAGTTTTTCTAATAATACACGCATTGGCACTCTTTGAAATTCGCTTAAAATTAGCGAAAGTCCATTCCATTAGGGAAATGGTGCGTAAATTACGAGCATAAATTTCCAAACGCCAAATGTATCTATTTATTCTAATTTCCTCAATTTCGCCTGCACGCAGGAAAGAGAATCGTTATTCTGTTGTGTCTTGTGTCTGTGTGTGCTGTTGATTGTTTTGCAAAACAAAAAGTAAGGAAAACTAGTCCTAGGCGTTAAATTGCTCACACTCTTCACGCAGAATGAACTCAATCTGTGTGTGGATCTGGAGTGAGAAATAAACACAAGTGGTGATTTCTGAGTGCATTCGAACTTGTTATTTTTATTGAGATGAATGGAAATGGAAAATATATATTTTTGTCTGTCGATCTGTCTTCTTGTCTGGATTGGGGAGATCGTTTGCAATTGCATTACGGTGCCAAATGTAGAGTAGAAAATAATTAGCGGCTTATTTTAATTCAGCAGGCGTCATTGGTTCGAGTCTCACTGTCGATGGGAGTAACTGACAGGGTCAGTCGGGATGTTTACAACTTCTCTATGTCAGCCAGTGGACTGTTGTAGTGATTTTGCCATCTAATAATGGTATCTCTTCATTTGCATAGGTGAATTTTATTGCAGCGATTGATGTATGACTTGCCGGCGGAAAACCATTCAAGGAGAACTTCATTCGCGGGGTGTTAGGTGAATAACTGTGTATCCGTGCTTAAACTGGAAAAGAGCAGTGATTTGCAGAACGAAGTTGTGTTGCTGTTGCACGAGAGCAGGCTTCGTACTTCAAACTTTCTCAACTCAACTCATCTGAGAACCTCAAAGAGCCAGTATATAATGGGGGTATTTATGATGCTATTTCGAAGCAAGTTATACATATCTTTCAACAGACCTATAGTCAATCATTATTGCGGTGGAGGTTTTCAGTACCAAGTGCCTTAGGAGAGAGACTCTCTCATTCCCCTCTTTAAGGTGTCGGTATATTCTGAGGAATTAAATATACACTGCTCCATTAGGCTTCCTGACAGTAGCGGTGTCTTCCAAGCAGAGGTTCTGGCAATCGCGGAAGCAGCCCGAATGGTGTCATTGTTGGCAATACCACGTAATGATATTACCATTTTCATTGACAGCCAGGCGGCTATAAAGGCAATTTCTGCTATTGAAATAAAATCCAAGCTAGTTCATAGCTGTCGCGAAGAGCTCAAGGTTCTCTGCTCGCAGCACTCTACCAGTCTCTGCTGGGTCCCTGGACACAGTGAAAAAGCCGGCAATGAGATAGCTGACAAACTGGCGAGAAAAGGGTCTGCAATGGATCATGATAGAGCACTACAGTCGATCAAGCCTCCACTCTGTAATCTCAGAGGACGAGTGGAGAACAAGATTCGTATGAAAACCAATAACAGGTGGAAGTAACTAACTACCTGTGAAGTATCTCGGAAGATATGGTCAGTATAATGACAGAGGCCGAACCATCAAACTTCTACAGTTTGACAGGTCATCGCTGTCTAAGCTGGGCTGGGCTTTAACGGGTTATAACTTTCTAAGAAACCACACGATGAAACTAAATCTCAAAGATGACGATATATGTAGAGGCTGCGGAGACGAAGAGGTTCATGAGGACACACCTCACTTCCTCTGTCACTGCCCGAGCCTTTGTCACTTGAGGAAAAGAACACTTGGAAGCTATTTCTTCCATAACTTAGAAGAACTTTCTGATGTTACACTCTCTGATCTTTACAGGTTCTTGAGGACATCAGGATGGCTTGACAACGTCGGGTAAATACATGAAGGAGAGACATGTGCTAACTATCTACAGCACCAACGATCAACCCCCAAAAATAGGGCATCATAATGGGTCTACAAGGACCTGAGTGTGGTATAGTAGGGTCTACCCTGCTCTACCAACCCGTTAACCTAACCTAAAGCCCCATTGGGCCTTACCAATAATCATTTTTAACTCACATTTTTAACTAAATATTTTGTAGGTCACAATATCCATTTTTATAGGAAAAATTTCGCCATTGAGAGTTCGTAAAATCGAAACTGGATACTAAATTTGATTATCGCGCATTCAAAGTCGGATTTAACTAATAAACAAGCGGCGCAATAGGCTTGTAAAGATCTCCTATTCCTATAGCTTCTTCTTGTGGGAGTTTCTAATTTTTTTGGTATGAAATCTTGCACTTCGAAGGTTGACCTCATCTCACGATTGAGGGCTTTAGTGGTGAATATTAAAAAAAAAACATCTACTCAACTCGCTTAAAAATTATTGTAAAAGATGCCAAAGTGCAATATGAATGTTGTAGATCGACGAAGGTTTTGAAATAAGAAAACACCCGACTCTTGGATCAGAAAACGAATCAATCTTAGAAAAGCTTCGGTATGAAATTTATTGAGCTGCTGTTGAGTCGATAATTTTGCTTGTGTATTTGGAGCTTGTATCACCGCCATCCAGGAAGTGCGGTGGGATGGGCCGGGCAAAAGGAGGATGAAAAACTGTGACATTTACTACGGTGACTGCTACAGAGAACAAAAGCAGCGTCTATTTGGATGCGGATTTGTTGTAAGCGGCAGACTTAGGCAAGAAGTCTTGAGCTTTCGACACGTTAGTGAACGCCTTACAACTATCCGCATCAAGGCTAAATTCGCCAACATCAGCCTGATATGCGCTCACGCCCCCACAGAAGATAAAGACGATGCTACCAAAGAGTGTTTCTACGAGCTCCTCGACAAAACATATGAGCAATGTCCTAAGCATGACGTTAAAATCGTCTTGGGTGATTTTAACGCCAAAATAGGAAAGGAGGACATCTTTGGTAGCACAATCGGAAAACACAGCCTACACGACACCACGTCTGGAAACGGACTTAGGCTGATTGATTTTGCTGCGGGACGTAATGTTACCATAGCTAGCTCACGGTTTCCTCACCTCAATATACACAAAGGAACATGGCGGTCACCTGATCATCAAACCGTCAACCAAATTGATCACGTTGCGATCGACGCAAGGCACTCCTCCAGTATTCTAGATGTCCGAACTTTCCGAGCGGCCAACATAGACTCGGACCACTACCTTGTTGTAGCCAAGGTACGGATGCGGATATCCAAGACGCCACAACAACGAGAAAATACTGTGAGGAGATTTAACGTTGGACGACTACAAACGCAACAAACCGCCAGAACCTTTGCCGATCGCGTATCCCTCAACCTCTCGAGAAGTCCTATGCTGCCAGCATCAAGTGCCGAAGACCAGTGGCGCCGATGCCAAGAAGCCATCAAAAACGCCGCAACTGATGTGCTTGGTTTCACCAGTCCACCCCCCCGAAACCCCTGGTTTGACGAAGAGTGCCGGCAAGCACATGCAGCAAAACAAAGTGCCTACGAAGCGTCGCTGCATAGAAGGACGAGAGCAGCTCGTCAGCTCTACGAGCAAAAAAGGAGGGAAGAACATCGGCTTCTCCGGAGAAAAAAGAGAGAGCATGAGAAGCGCGCGATCGAGGATATAGAGAGGTGTTACTCCAGGAACAATGTTCGGAAGTTTTACCAAAAGGTAAAAAGAACGTGTCATGCCAACAAGACCCGAACGGAGACCTGTAGAGACGAGCAAGGAAACCTTGTAGTAGAGTCACAGTCGGTGCTGAGGACATGGAAAAACCATTTCTGCAGACTGCTAAACGGCGAAGACGACACAAATTCCGCTGTTAGGCAGAACGATCTATTCAACCTGGACGATGACAGCCAAGATTTCCGTCCACCTGACCAAAATGAAGTGAGGATAGCAATATCTAAGCTTAAATCCAACAAGGCTGCTGGTCCAGACGGCTTACCTGCCGAGCTCTTCAAGGCAGCCGGAGATGACTTGGTAGAGTGCATACACCAACTCATCTCCAAGATTTGGTTAGAGGAAAGTATGCCTGATGAATGGAACCTCAGCATTGTTTGCCCGATCCACAAGAAGGGAGACCCTCTAAACTGCGCCAACTACAGAGGCATCAGTCTCCTGAACACTGCGTATAAGATCATGTCTGCTGTATTGTGTGAACGCCTGAAACCATTCGTCAACGATCTGATAGGTCCCTATCAGTGCGGTTTTAGGCCCGGTAAGTCCACGACCGATCAAATATTCACACTACGGCAGATCCTGGAAAAAACCCAAGAATACCAGATCGATACTCACCATCTTTTTGTCGATTTTAAGGCCGCATATGACAGCGTTTATAGAGACGAGCTATACAGAGCCATGTCTAGTTTTGGCATCCCTGCCAAACTTGTCAGATTGTGCAGAATGACGATGGAGAACGCTCGCTGCTCCGTAAAGGTCGGAAACAATCTCACCGAGACTTTTGATGTCAAAAAAGGATTTAGACAAGGTGATGCGCTGTCATGTGACTTCTTCAACATCATTCTTGAGAAGATTGTGCGAAACTCACAAGCCAACACCAGAGGCACAATTTTCTATAAGTCTGTGCAACTGCTTGCATACGCTGACGACATTGACATTGTTGGTACAACACAGCGAGCTGTCACTGGTGCGTTTGCAAGTATTAGTGCAGAAGCGGCAAAAATGGGTTTAGTGGTGAATGAGGGTAAAACAAAATATATGCTGTCAACAAGAAGGGACACACGACATCGACGAATCGGGCAGAACGTCACGATAGACAGCTATAACTTTGAGGTAGTTAGGGACTTTGTCTACCTCGGCTCCGCTATAAACTCTGATAACGACATCACATCAGAAATCAAACGAAGAATCACACTTGCCAACCGCTGTTTCTTTGGCCTAAGACGGCAACTGATAAGTAAGGCCTTGTCGAGAAATACTAAGGAAACTCTGTATAAGACCCTCATCATCCCAGTCCTGCTTTATGGTGCAGAAGCATGGGCGCTATCAAAGGCGGATGAAGATCTCCTTGGTCGTTTCGAACGCAAAATTCTTCGAGTGATTTTTGGTCCCGTTTGCGTTGACGGGTTTTGGAGGAGAAGATTTAACAGCGAACTCTACGAGCTGTACAGCGACATTGACCTAGTCAGAAAAGTACGCATCAGTCGTCTAAGATGGCTGGGACATGTAGAGCGAATGGACACCAACGCTCCGGCCCGAAGAGTCTTCGATTCTAACCCGGAGGGACAACGCAGTAGAGGAAGACCTCGCCTTAGGTGGCGCGCGCAAGTGGAAGGGGACTTCAACCAACTTGGAGTGCGCAACTGGAGGCAGTTAGCCAAAGATCGCGCTAACTGGAGAGGCGTATTGGTTGAGGCCCAGGTCCACCCCGGACTGTAGCGCCACCTAAGTAAGTAAGTATTTGGAGCTTCTGGAAACTTCTGTATGAACTTCGTTGGGCTGCTGTTGAGTCGATTATTTTGCTTGTTTTTTAAGCCGGTCTAACAAAATGCTGACTTTGGTCCTTAAAAGTTATACAAATTTTCAACCAACTTAAGGAAGCTGTCCCTGGGGATGGCGATGGGCCCACTTTGGTGCCTGGTCTTTTGTGACGATCTCACAACCCCACCCAACCTAACCTAATCTAAGGAAGCTGTCAGCGAACTTTAAGTGCTAGGACTTGACTCATTTACAAGAGTATTGCTTAGAATATCCCGAGAAAAATTAAGCTATGATGTGACTTGACTGACCTAGAAACATGAATGTGCCTCAGAATAAGGAATATAAATGAATGTACTACAAAGTTCCTTCTCAGCCCACAGAAACCTCGATTGACAAGAGTTTGTCTTCGTTTCATCTTTCATTATTCTGCCATTTTAATGGCATAAAATGCAAGTGACATTTCATGAAATCGGGAGAGAGTTACGATGACACAACGCAGCCCTGAGGTATGCCAGTATTTTTGGTGAGTTTCGGACTTCAAGCCACCCAACAGAAATTGATTTGAACGGGCAGTAAGACATTTACTAATCCATTGAATAAGGGACTTATATCAGTCACTTTTCATTCATTCATTCATTTTCAAAATGGCCGTTCCTCCATTAGTAGGATCGCAAGTGTAGGATGCCTACATTAGTCCCCTTTCTTGATTTAAATGCCTGGAGCAAAAGTCTGCCAAATGCAGTTAAAATATCATCCGCAATCCAAAAGATAAACTAAGCCTTACATAAGGAAATACTAAAATTCAATGAGGAAAATATTAGAAAGCAAGTGGTCTTTCTAACAGGCCAGTGTGGCTTGAGATATCACCTTAACAAGTTGAACTTATGTCAGAAAGCAGATTGTAGATTCTGTCTAGAGGATGACGAATCCTCTGAACATATATTCTGTGATTGTCCTTCATAGGTTAAGAAGACGTATACCTTTAACAGAGATACTCTGATCTAAGAAACTCTGCTTCTAAAGACATATTGGCCTTCACTAGGGAGGTCAATCGTTTCTTGGTCTAAGTCACCCCGTTTGATACAATAGATCATTTAGGTCGCAATGTCAGCCATAGGGCAGGGTATTAAATAAATAAAAATATCATCCGCAACAATCTTCCTATCGCCGGAGTGAAGAAGAGATTGGTTCCAGTTTTTGGTGAGATATGCCATCAAATCAGCAGTGGATCTGTTGCCATGAAAAGCGCACTCAGGATCCCAAGAGAGTTTTCATATTTTCAGATCTGTCGACCAATCAACACCTCGATGACCTTAAAAAAAAAGTTTTAGCTTTCAAATGTGACTTGTAGTGGTTCCTGCGCCTGCTGACAGCGTAAACTGGGGTTGTATTAACGCAGCCGCCATCGAGTACTATTTCACTGAATGTGTTATTGCTTTGCCTGAAAAATCCACAAAATTCAGTGACGTATGCTCGCCCACGGATGAAGTATTTCGAACCCTGCATGTTGCCTTCCCCAACCGATAGTACCATTTGCTTCTATGTCTATTACGAGACCAGTGATTATAAGCACAGTTAGAGCCATTTCACACATACCCTACAGCCGGCTAATCGGTCTTTGGGAATAAATTCTTATGCTCGCGTTTACGGTCACCCGGTAGCTGGCTTTGCTCATTTTATTAGCTGTCAAAAACTGAACTGAAGAGATTTTTTTCAAAATCGCAGCTTTTGTGTTGGCTCATATGAGTTTCGCGCCATTCCTTCAAGTGTCATACTAAAGAAGTCAAAAGCCATTTCGACATCACTGGCAACCACGAAAAATACCGCCAATTCATTCACGAAGGGTATACAAAGAGTGCAAATTTTTTTAGCACAAATGTAACCATGCCATCTTTTTTATATGCGCGTCAACTTTCTTCAAAAAATAGGTTATAAGGGAAACCTCAACACAGACCTATCGTTTCATAAGAAAAAAAAAAAAAAAAACCGTCTCCTTCTACTTCTCCCTGAGAACGCGCCAAAAAGATACCAGACCAACCTCCCTACTTAATCAATAATTCAACAAGTTCTTTATAAAAGATGATTGACAGCTTCTGTATGGCCCAAATAAACGCACTGGGGCCCAGTTAACGGCCAACGCGTGGAACTACCTGTCCGACAACAAGTAGTAGTAACAACCGAATTTCATACACGTCTGCGCGTATGGATCGTCTTCCTACTCACCGGCCAGTTAATGGAGCATGTATGTACATGTACATAGCACTCGTACATCTACGGCCTACTTACGCATAAATTCACATGCCGCAGATACGCAATCAACTGTTGTTTGTTCGGTAAACTTGTAAAATGCTCGAGTGGAGGTATACGAAATGTTTTTCTGTTGGCTTTTTTTTAGTATAGATACTCATCCATTTTATGAGTTTTTTTTTTATTGTTTTCTTCTATTTTTCTTGAATGGGGGGCGGTCAATAGCGAGAGATCAAAGAGGAGCTTGCCGCCTTTATAAATCGTCGCGCAAAAGTTTCATCATTAATTTCTTGTTATACACTTCCAGATGGACTTTGCATCTTCATTTTGTTGCCCGTAATGGGAATCGATAAATATGTCGCATTTAATAAATGGTTTAATTTTTACACTTGTAACGGCCTTATGTGGGGAATGGACCAAACATATTCAAGTGTTATCAGGAAATCATCAACAGCAGATACATTTTGTTGTAATAATTGTTTCTTAATTTTTCTGTGAAGAACGAAAGCCAAGCCATGTGGTTTTGATGTGGGGAAGTTTTGAAATTTAATTTTCTTTTGTGGGAAAATGTGAGTTTTTCTTCTTCCATACTCAGATTGAACGAACAGAACCATAAACAATTTGTCTTGTTGGTGTTAAAAGAAAAAATAAATTGAATGGATGTACATGTACACAAAGGAGAATGGTCAGCATACATTTTGTGCTATGGCGTCATTGGACAGGGGATGTTAATATTCGAGAATAATTGTGCTGTTGCAACAAAAGTGAACCATTTCAAGCAAAGAGGGTCTTTTCCTTTTCAAAAAGTCGCGATTGGATACTGAATGGGAGAGACTTTTGGGGCTTCGGAGACATACAGGACAGAGTTACGGCGATACCACATAAGTGTCCGAAAAAACAGGTGGAAGAACTTTTTCTACTTTAATGATCTTGGTGATGTGGTATGGTCTTTGACAGAAAGCTTACCTTCAATCTCCATTTGGATTCCATTGTTAGCAAGGCATGAAACCGATTGGGACTTATAAAACATTTCTCAAAGGAATTTAGCGATCCCTATGTATCCAAAATTCTACTGTAGTCCTGTTTGGTGTCCGTCCTACGAATCTGGAATCTCAAGAATTGAAAGTATTCAAAAGCAGTTTCTTCTTTTCGAATTACGTAATTAGCCTTGGAATCCCGAAAGTCGTCTTCCACCCGACATAAGTCGATTAAAATTGTTGAATCAATGTTATATTCCTGTTTTGCGTTCTGACTGGTAACGTCATCTCCACATATGTTCTCAATTCCGTAAACATCAATACCAGTCCGAGGACAACAAGGAACACAATTTTTCTATACCAAAGGACGTCTCGATGTAACTATGGGAGTATTAGCCCCATCAATAACCTGACGAGGATTGCCCCACTAATCATAAAATGGGTTCTAAGCATGTTAGAAAGCAGAATTATTAATCTGGAGTATGGAGGCTCACAAAAGACTGTTAAGGCCACTAGGGGCTGTCCTCAAGGTGGAGTACTTTCTCCCCTTCTGTGGACTTTAGTCCACCTCACACAATCGGGGTACATAATACAAGGTTATGCAGATGATGTAGTAATCACTGTTAGGGGCAAACATGACTCCACGATATCGGAGATCATGCAAGGAGCCCTAAACTTAACCTATAGATGGTGTCAGAACAAAGGATTGACCATAAATCCCTCAAAAACATTCATGATACCATTCTCAAGAAAGAGAAAACTAGAATTAAGCCGATCAAGCTAAATAACGAAGTTATTGACTTATCAGGGGAGGTAAAATATCTGGGAGTAATCCTGGACAAGACTCTCACCTGGAACTCACACCTTGATCAAGCCACCAAGAAGGCGACAAAGGCAATTTATATGTGCCAGCGTCTTCACGGCAAAACCTGGGGCTTAAAACCAAAAATGATCTACTGGTCATACAACACGATCATCAAACCAATGGTCACCTATGCAGCGATATCATGGTGGCCAAAAACCGAACAATTAACGGCCCAGAAAAAACTAAACAAGATATATCGCTTAATAGCATGTGTTAGTTATACTAGCAATGAAAACTTGTCCAACTGCAGCCATAGGGGCAATGCTCAGCCTTCTGCTTTACATATTTCTGTAAAGAAGGAAGCGAGTCTCAGTGCCCTTAGGCTTCCTGATATATCAAATCTTAAAGCAGGAAATCTGACAGGACACCTTCGAGTATTACAAATGCTTCAAGATGATCCTGTGATCAAAGTATCAGACACCATGCATAAAAGACTTCGCTTCTCCAGAAAATTTAAGATAGTCATATCTGACAGGAATACCTGGAGAACCAACCAATTCGTAACACGACCAGGATCACAAATCTGGTACACCGACGGTTCAAAGATGGAAGATGAAGCCACCGGTGCTGGGGTCTATGGGCCTAGGTTCCAAAGAGCCGTAGCACTAGGAAAATCACCAGACATCTTTCAAGCGGAGGTACACGCCATAGAGATATGTGTCCGGGAATGCTTACGGAGGCGCACTAAAGGTGCCCATATCTACATCCTCTCAGACAGCCAGGCAGCCCTTAAGGCTCTAAGATCGTTTTCGATCAGATCAAAGCTAGTCTGGGAATGTTTCAATCTCCTCGAAGAACTGGCAAAGGACAACACAGTCACTGTTGCTTGGATACCAGGCCATGAGGGATTTGAGGGCAACGAACGAGAAGAGGTGCATCATGCCTACTCACCGGTCCTGAACCCTACAACGGGTTACCTTTGAGTTACATACACTCAAAATTCAGGAAATGGGAAGATGATCACCTTGCCGAATACTGGACGGAATCAAAGGGACAGAGGCAGGCAAAAAGACTCATAAGCCCAGCTCGTAGTAAAGCAAAAAAGTTACAAAGAAGATCTAAGGATCCTAACAGGTTATCTTACTGGTCACTGGCCACTAAGATATCATCTCAAAAAAATTGGACTTTCCGACGATGACTCCTGTCGACTCTGCGGAGAAGAGGAGGAGACAACGGAACACATACTCTGCGAATGTCCTGCTGTGGCAAGGGGCAGAGCGATCCATATGCAAAGGGCGATTTTAAGTCCTGCAGATATTGGAAACATGGAACCAAGAAGGGTGCTGAGGTTTATAAAGAGCCTCAACAGCTCCCTGGGTTAAATAATAAAGGCCAGCACAATAGATCTCTTCTGGTCGCAGTTAATAGGGCCTTGCACTTACAATACAATACAAACCTGACGAGGGATTTTAATAAGTACCTACAATCATGTGATTGATTTCAACCTCTCAAAATAAAAAAAAATAAAAAAATTGAAAGAAATGTAAATCAGTATGTTGTAATAATAGGCTTTTCAAAATCTGTTCATTATCGATTAACTGTGACGTTATGTATAGTAGTTAAATAAAATAAATAAATAAAGTGACATTTTTATGAGTTTTTAAACTAAATAAGTAGAGGTTTTTTCATTTCCTCTAGTGCAAAGTTTGTGACACCCAGTAAGTTGAAAATTTACATTAAAAAAAATTTAAATAGTTAATAATAAGCTCAATTAACAAACCAATTTTTGGCCGGGTGACTTTCTCATTATTGGAGAACTTACCTGAAAAATATAAAAAAAAATCAAACATTAGTAAGAACTAGTTGAAACAAATTATTTTTAAGCTTAATAAATAAACACTGTAGCATAAAAAAAAAAAATATGTATATGTAAGTGTCTAAGTGTTAAAGTTAAAATCTATTTCTGAGAAAGACGACAAACCCTTTAGATGAAAATGTCTCTTTTCAACTAACAACCATTAGCAATTTAACAAAAAAACACTCACAATGTCTGTGGTCTTGACTGGTCAAGTGGAAGGCGTATCCCCCAAGGTCAACTACATCCAATTTATGTTCAGTTCTAAACAGTCGTAGTTCATGAAACCTACTAATGCTGAAAAGATCAGTAATTTCTCAATAAAAATGAAAATAATTTCATGTTAATTTGTATGCGCACCTTATATGCAAATAAAGGACCTTGTCAATGGCCCCATAAGTTGGTTCAACCAAAATGGCTCAACCCATATTTGATTCGCCTCATCCTCCCACTCATATACTGCCCGCAATCGCCAGTACCTCTTGCAATGTAACAACTTCTAATGTTAACAAAAATCCACAACTGTCACTACCCACACTAGATAACTATATGCACAATGTACATACAGCGGCTTCTAATTTATCCAAATTACGTGAATAATTATCCAAGGTATACTAATCGCATTCACAAACTGTGTTAATAAGAACAGAATACATGATTAGCCCAAAATAAGCAGGTAGTGGATACAAAGGGTTATGTAAAAGAAAATAAAGCCCAGAGCCACCACGGTCGGAGATTAAATATTGACAATAAATCAAGACACCAATTAGAGGCTTGACAGGTCTGCAATCTGCTTGCCGGTTTGAGTTGATAAATAATTTATTTTGCATTTCGTCCGGGTTTTTACTGACGGAACTGACCTCAGAAATATTCAGCATTGGGAAATAGCAATTTAAAAAAAAAAAAAAACTCCACTTGACTAGTACTAAATTTACAAAATCAACCCAATTGACCCAAATGTTCGTTCAGTCAATGAGAGCAAGAGAAATCGATCATAAAAACAAAACCAGATAACAAAATACAAAACAAAACAAAACACCAATCACTTGAGATTTCGGCATTGACAAAGACCCATCAACGGAAGAGAACAACGCGCGCAGCACTCAAATAGTTTTCAAGACAAATGTAAGGCCACATAGAAAAGGAAATGACGCAAGGTGCGCTATGACGAAGGAATGACAAGTTGCTCGGGTTTTATTATTCACTTTCTCCGATGTAGGTTGTACCTTGTACGTGGCGAGCAGCTTTACATGAAGAGCATAATTTGTTTACCCACGCTCTAAACGACGTGTGTATAGATTGACATGTCAAATTAATGTCACTTAACAGCGTACAGCTGAATAACAAATGACCGTGCGGGATATCGAAGACACTTTCTATAAGGGTCACGTGAGTGATTAACTTATTGATGAAGTGATTTTGGGTCTAGTTTTTGACAGCCGATGAAAACGTATGCTTGGGCATTTTGTGTATACTTGTGTGGTAAAGTGAAAGCTTTTTACGAATTCGGAAGTTGTGTAGGGAACTGATAAATCGACGGGAGAATGTCCAGAAAAGATAAAAATTGTTTGAAATTAGTATTCACTTGGACAGAAAAGAATTCATAAATATAATATTAGTAGTTAAAGCCCTGTGTTGGCAGACTTATATAAATCAAGCAGTCTTTCCTTGGGTTGGGCTAAGAGATATCTTTCAGCTATATCCGCTTTTTGGCATCAAATAGTGCAGCTTTGGAGTGGATTGTCGACAGCTGGTGTACCACAAGGTTGCGTTTTTAGTCCCATACTTTTATGCTGACTTTTTCGTACAGCTTGCTGGCCGCCAATTAGTTCTACGGTATCTAATAAATCGACAAAAAACATACTGTGAAGCTAGGGGTCTAAGGAAAAGAACTGGTGCAACCAAAACAAGGGATTTTGAGGGGAGGCTGCTAATGAAGACTGGTGTTTCGAAGGCGAACTTGTGGAGACTATGTATGAATTTAAATACTTCTAAGCGTATGAATTTAAATTCGACCGAAAAAGCTTTGAAGGGAGGTTGACATAATTTGAAAGGAGGTCCATACTTCGTTTAGAGTGGGGCCTTGCTGCTTTCACGTTTCAAGTTTCAAGTAAAAAAGGCGTAAAAGGCGTCGGAGGGATTGAGTGTTTCAAGAGCCAGATTTAGCATGTAAATACGACTACAAAACGAAGAATATTTAGCAGGGTCTATTAAGACTGTTACCGGATTTCAAAACGTGCAGTGGAAGTCGTGTCGTTAGGAAGGAATCTTCTAGGGCTAGGTTGAGATTGTTGGAGTAAGTTCGACACCTTTCTTGTAGGTGGCACCTGATCAGTAGCGTACGCAGGATTAAGGTTAAGTAACTTAGGTAGTTTAAGATATATTCTTTTTCTCCACTCTTCTTCGGGTGATTTTTGGTCCCGTTTGCGTTGACGGGCTTTGGAGGAGAAGATTTAACAGCGAACTCTACAAGCTGTACAGCGACATCGACCTGGTCAGAAAATTTAGTCGTCTAAGATGGTTAGGACATGTAGAGCGAATGAACACCAACGCTCCGGCCAGGAGAGTCTTCAATTCCAACCCCGAGGGCCAACGCAATAGAGGAAGACCTCGCCTTGGGTGGGGCGCGCAAGTGGAAGGGGACCTCAACCAACTTGGAGTGCGTAACTGGAGGCAGTTAGCCAAAGATCGCGCTAACTGGAGAGGCGTATTGGTTGAGGCCCAGGTCCACCCTGGACTGTAGCGCCACCTTAAGTAAGTAAGTAATATTAAAGATTCATCGATTTGAGGCCGAAAGGCACTTTTTAGCATATTGATAAGTTTAGACCGCTCGCTAAGAGCCTTATTCGTTTTTGTTAAGTTAAAGAAGGAATGAATAAAAAATGAATTTAAAATAAAAATATAAGTACGCAGTATTTTTCTTTGGAGACTTAATTTTGTTATGAAATTTATGAAATTTGTACCAATGAAATTCTCCAAGGAGTTTTCACAGCTCTCTGAGCCTTTAAGTTCGAAGTTTAGAGGGAGAAGCGCAAGTCCCTGAGCCCCCCGACCTTCGTACGCCATTGCACCTAATGATTTATGATCGGTGCCGGAAAATTTGTATTTGTGGAGGCTTCCCCTAAGCATCCTACATCCGCTGCTCTTTAAATGGTTCGGTGGGGCTTTATAAAAGTGAATGAATGGATCATTAATGACCCTCACCAAAAGGTTGGGGGGGTCAAAGGTGATTGGAATTGTGCACATCATTTGGAAAAATTAAAAAAGAAGTTTAATTGCAACTTCAAGTGTACTTTCGAGTGTCTGCTTCATAACGCATTTGATGTGTTGTTCTGTTTGAATGCACAAAATTATTCAAATGCCCTTCAGTTTTGACAGATTTCCTATGAATCTTTTGCGTTAAATTTGTGTGCACAATTTTTGCAACGAGTTTACTTAGTGCACGATTTTTGCAGAAGCTGTTTTGACGACGAGGAAGAAAAAACTATTCTCCATCTTCTCTGTACTTGTCCGGCTCTCTCACAAAGACGAGAACTCCATTTGGGAGCGTTCTGCTATGAACGATCTAAAAAACACAGACATTCGAGATCTCCTATACCCTTCATCAGAAGTTCCGACTCCAACTGGTTCAACGAGTAGGAAGAATAACTATGGACTCGCAATTTGAAGGCTGTTAACAATCATTCGCACGCCTGAATTTTGTAGCAGACAAAATTGCAGTGATTCCTAATTCCAGCTTCTCAATCTTAAAAGAAGAATTTCTTAATTTCAGCTTCTCAATCTTAAAAGAAGAATTTCTTAATTTCAGCTTTTAAATCCTTAAGAATTATTTATACTCAGAGTTTTCTTAAAATCATTTTCTTGTTTCGCTTAAGATCGTGTATTATTTTTAACATGACCACTAACATTTGTTATTTATCAAAAATGAGTGACATGAACAGAAGTAAAATTATTAGGTAACAAAATTATAATAAAAAATACGCAAAAATCCCGCCTGGAGCCAAGAACCAAATTGATTTATTTTTAACATTATAATGCACTAGTCGAAAGTATTTCATTTTAGATTTTAACGACAACAACACGGTCTCGCTTTTTATTTCAGTAATTTTTTGTTGTTTATGTGGCTTTGAATATTCAAGAAAATAAAATATTTTTTATTAGTATTTCCGCCACGACTGAGTTAATAATGTTATTTATTCCAAATGGACTATAACGTTAATTCAGACAAACATAGCGCCACTGGTATCCACATTTATTAATATTCATATTCTATCGCTCGTTAAAACGTAACAGAAAGCCGTTAAGAGCTCATAAGACCGAACTAAGCATGCAGACCCTTCCCTCTAAGACGAAGACACTTATTAGATTTATGCTCCAGAGATCACTATAAAGTTAACATATTGCTCGTTGTATGTTGTGTGGGTTATTTATCACCTCTATTAAATTATTGGCACTTTGTAGTGAGCAGTCGGGCGGGTGTCATCAATCAGCAGCAACAATGCGAAATCATATAGTCAGACCACAGACCTCAGACCCCCTTTGGGTTACATTAATCCGGGACGATTAAAAGTGGGACTAGGTATTTACGTAGCTCTTGTGGCACACTCTCTCTCTCTCAACGCACGTTAATTAATGTTTGTGCGTCGTATCGTGTCGCTATGCGTGTGGGCGGTCTTTTTATATATAGTTATATATATATATATTTTTTTAATATCGGTTTGGTATTTTTAACCAAGTTTGCGGATTGTAACATTTAAAGGGATACATAATCGTAAATCACCCATTAAGATGGATGAATGGTTTTGATGCGATGGTGCGAGGTGAAGTGATGAAATTAATGGATGCGCGTTCCTGTATCTGAAGTAATATTTTCTTGTTCTTCTTGCGGGCGTATTTATGAGGTAGGAGATTGTCGAAATGCTCGACAAGAAATAAAATTAATTTTCAGCACTTTGGGCGAGTCTTATGGGGTGGCATTCCGTTGCCAAATTGCTTCCTTGTTTCAAGGAATATTTATTTTGAAGGGGAATACACTTTGTGGGCTTGCGATGGGTTAACAGTATACCTGGTAGCATGTATAATTGTTTCTTGAAGGCAATTAAGAGTGATTTGGGGTACTTAGATGGATGTAGGACCATTTGGGTTGGAAACGGACGGTGCAGATTAGTTGCGAATTTATTTGTGTACTTAGCGATAACGATTTCGTCGAAATTGAGGGTTTTTTTTTTTTGTGCGTACAATCCTTTTCTAAAGTATAATAATTGCGCATCAGTCATCTCTCATCTCAAGGCATTTGGAGCGTATGAACACAAATTCTCCGGCTCAAAGGATTTTCGAGTCTCATCCGGAGGGACAACACAACGGAGCAGGACCTCCTTTTAGAAGGCGCAAACAAGTCAAAGGGAATTTTAATAGATTTGAAACCAGCTAGTTGGGGCAACAGGTTCAACTCCCGAAAAAATTATAGCTTTAGGTATTTTCCACTGCGTCATCTCTCGCAAACGTCTCACAAATATCCTAGAATATAACTGTTGATGAAAGAGTTTCTCAATTAGCCTCGGCATCAAATTGTAAATCCCTTCCATTTGTCCCAAAAATTAAGAACTCAGACAAAACGAATGGTTGTGGGAAGCTAGACCTAGGGCCCCTACGGACCTGTTGGGCCAACTATTTATTTTTTTATTGATTTGTAGTTGAGGACTCTGTTCATCCCAAACCATAAACCCACATAATGATTACAAACAGTCCTTTAACCCGGGGTGGACCACGGCCACTGATAACAAGCTTATTTTTAGCCAGCGCTAAAGCAATCATTTTTCGATTAAACTTGCCATCTCAGAGGGCTCTCAGTGGTTAGGGTAATTATCCCTCATAGGCTCATACGTTCTTAGCGAAATACATTGACGCTCTGGGAACTTTAACTAAGATACTGCAGGTTGCCCTCCGCGATGCTTGACGGGCTCATGTTCAAGGCTAAAAATCCCCTTGTGTACAATTCTTCATTGTTCGTATGATTTCCCCATAGCGCCTCACTTTCTGGTGGATTACAAGGTCTCCGAATGCTCGGGCCAGATTTAAGATCTTCGAAAATTCGGCGGGCAGATCTAAAGCTTCGTTGATCTTACTTCTTCTCATATTTACCAAGCTCTTTCTGTCGGAATAAATGTTTCTCGTTTTGGACGCACAGCTCCCAATTTGGGTAGGCAAAGCAAATTTTGGGACGCATATTCCAAACTGTTGTTCATCTGGCTCTATTTGCGCACCATGGATTGGTCTTAAAAGTGACGAAAACTCCCCACAGACCTCAGCTCCCATTTTATAACAAAAGAACATTTTAGCTCCACATACCTAACAAGCAAATTTGCAGAAAGTTATAACTCGAAAGTTTATTAAATAAAAATAACTCTACCAAATGTGGGCGACATAAAGTACGGGGCGTGGCAATTTCCATATAGGCAGCGATTAAAGCTTCCGATATAACCAAGCCTCCATAGAAGCTTGTTATGATGGACCGCAGGTAGACACTGTTACCGATTTCTCAGTCCGCCCGTAGTTATACATAGAGGGTAAGAGAAAGCTGTCGCGTAGGCCCTGGTGTGGCTCTGAGAGCCAATAAAGGGTGGTTAAGTTTTAAGGGCCGATGTTGATTTTTAATAAAACACAAATTATTTAGGAAATTATTGTCCTTTCTGTTTATTATGATAATATTGGTATGGTTCAATTATGTATGGAACAAAATATCGGCCAAATGGCCGCCGCGACCTCGGCGGCACACCTCAATCCCATGGTCCAAATTTTCGATGACGCTGAGGCATAATTGAGGTTCTATGCAGTTAATGTGCCGAATTATCTCATCCTTTAGCTCTTGAATTGTTGCTGGCTTATCGACGTACACCTTTTCTTTCAAATAACCCCAAAGAAAGAAGTCCAACGGTGTCAAATTACATGATCTTGGCGTCCAATTGACATCGCCACCACGTGAGATAACACGGCCATTGAATTTGTCGCGCAAAAGAGCCATTGTTTCGTTAGCTGTGTGGCAAGTGGCACCGTCCTGTTGAAACCACGTAACGTCCACATCCATATCTTCCAATTCGGGTTATAAAAAGTTCGTTATCATTAACGATAGCGAACACCATTCACAGTAACTGCCTGACCGGCCTCATTTTGGAAAAAATACGGCCCGATGATGCCGCCAGCCCATAAACCGCACCAAACAGTCACTCTTGGGGTGCAATGGTTTTTCGACAATCACTCTTGGATTATCATTCGCCCAAATGTGGCAATTCTGCTTATTGACGAATCTACTGAGTCGAAAATGTACCTCATCACTGAAGATGATTTTCTTCGAAAATTGATCATCCACTGTTGCCATTTCTTGCCACCATTCTGACCGTTGACGACGCTTGAAATGAAATTGAGTTAGTCTGAGATTGAGAAATGTCAAATGAAATGCAGAAAAAACTTGACGTCTAGGTGTGGTTCACATTCAACGTCGGCCCTTAAAACCCTTTATTTAAAAACAAAAATAGCATTGGAATTGTTCCAAGTGCGCACTCCACCCTAAATCCTTCATTAACCCTCGCAGCATCTGTGCCTCCCGTCAGTGGTATTCATAAGAGCTCTGGTCAAGGTTCAATTCTTAATTTCAGACAAAAAATCTGTCCTCCTTTAAAACCCCGAGTAGCTGCCCAAAAAATTGCAACATTCACCATGGGTTAACCCACATCTCCTTTCACAATTAAACCCACGAAAACGCTGTCAAATCTGTTCTCCTTTTTTTCTGCCAACAACCAAACGAATAAACAAATCAGTCTGAATTGCAAAAAAAAAAAAAAAAAACAAATCACAACCAAAACCACAAATGGCCACGCACAACAAATCGTGATAATGTCCGTTGTCGTGTAGCTAATTCAAACAATTCTCGTGCAACACCATGTGCATTTATAGCATCAACAACAATCCGTGCCTGGTTTTTTCGCATCATATGCCAAAAGAAAATTTGTCAAGCAATTAATTTAAAGTTTAGCATATTTATGCAATTAGCTGGTGCTAATTCATTTAAGCCTTGCGACGCCATTAATCATCATGTGCCCATCCGTAACAAGTCACGCAGCACAATTACACACTGACCCAGAAGTTTGTGGCTGCACTCATCTTCCTCACTCTAGAAGACCCAAGTCGAACTCAAACACGTCACACGTATAAGGAACCTCTCTCTTATCAAAGTTCAAGGCTGCATCTTTTTTAAGTTTTTTTTTTGTTCAGTTTCTTTCCTCTCCTTGGATTAGGAATTCATAATGTAAGAGAGGAATTTGCATTTTTCAAATTTGTTTTGGGTCACCGTTAGGTAGTATCTTGTTTTGCAGTCCCCCCCCCCCCTCTCTCTCTCTATCTCTCTCTCCCTCTCTATCCCAGGTGTATTCTTTGAAAGCATTTTTGTTTGATTTTAAATTGGCTACTTTACCTGTGGACGGCGTGACGTAGTCAAACGTTTTAATCCTCATACATTTTTCATGAGTTTTTGTCGTCTGTTTTGGATCGTGGATATGGACTAAGCGCCTCGATGATAAGGTACAATGTTTACGACTTAGAAAGGCTTCAACGTAGTTAACCAAACTTGTATGTTAATTTTTTTTTTTTAATTTTAAAATACCCGGTGAGTTAATGTGAATGCTATAGGTGGGCGCTATACATCAGGCAGTTGTTTGGAGCATTCAATGGAATTTATTGGCATGAAATGTCAGTCCGCTAAGTATCTCCTTAATGGAACGACTATTTAAATTACGATTTTTTATTTTTTTTTTCGTAAAACAGGTGCCGAAATTAACTTCGCTAGGGGACAGAATCAAGCTCCTTCGAAGGCTCTTCTATTTGAGATGAATATCTTGAAGTATTAACCTCGGAAGTGTGGAGTGGAATTGTGTCAATTGTGAGCTGAAAATCTTACCAGACTGAACAAAAAAGCAGTTAAAAAGGACTTGGAGCTCACGAACGAGGCCATCTCTATAGACAGGGGTCGGTGCAATATATGTTGACCCCTAAAGTGATTGGTGATCGTCGCCATTGAATGATTATAAGCCTGCAACTCGTACCGCACGGAGACCATCAAATCTCGATGACAAGGAAGCCTCAAAATGTCAGCTGCATTTTTCAAAACTTTCTGTCAAATATTTACTCATCAGTCACTGACTTTTATATGTCAATTTGTTTACCGACTTTATTTATGGGCGCCTACATCAAAACTACTCCTAAACTACTAAAATCGTCAAGCTTATTTTAAGCAATTTCCATTATGCAAACGCTTTTAGCAGCCACTGGAATAAATTAACAAATGGCGCCACAACGTAATCCAAACCAACAAATCATAAATCAATAACTGTTGAACCTGTTTTTTTTTTTTTTTTTGGTTCTATACATGCCAGATGCCACTTTACCCCGGTACCGCTGTTGTTGTCTCTTATTCAGAGTTCGCACCTGAAGTGGGGTAGCCCCTCTTAAAAGCGATTGAAACTCGCCCACTTACCGCTACTGAATAGAGCCGAAAAGAGGCCCAACTACGACCCACTATAGCAAAATTATCAAAAGCATATATTTACATTTGAAAGAAGCCTTCGAGCGTACGCACAGCCATATCTGGCCGACATCACCATTTGGATTGGCAAACAAAATGACATCATTTGCATGGGGGGACTTACCGCAGACCACACACAAAAGATTGCCGAAAATCATATAAAATATGCCTGTTGATCCAGAGTGGAGCGAGTGACACAAACAGTTGCTAACAAATTGGTAGGTTGTAGCTTCTAGGTACCTGATCCTCATCTATTCAGGTAGAATTTCTAATCTGCCCCATCTACCTGTCTCCGAGGGGCTTGACTGTCGCTCTCACTTCAATCTGGCGAAATGTAATAAAGAATACGAAAATCGGTCAACATATTTCACACATTAGCTGACGCGATATCCACGCCTAAGTTGAATTAATTTGCATAAATTAATTTAAAGCCGAACGAGAACCTCACCAAACCGACACTGACTCACAGCAACCAGCGGCAAGCCGATTGCTTGTCATAATTTGCAACAAGAGCGCGCGCCATTTCCATTGCGGGTACCGGGTACGCTTTGCTTGTGTCAGATTTGTTTACTGTTCGTTTTTTCTCGATGGAAATTTGCCTCACGACTTTGGCCGTGGCGCGCTCATTTTCTCCGTCGGTCGTCTTCGTTGTCATTGTCGGAGATTTACATCTGTTAGCTGTATATTTTCCAGTTCAGTGACTGACCTAGAAATAGGGTGTCAAATATCCCAGTTGGCGTAGATGGCTTTTCCTTTCTTTCAGCTGTCAATTGTGACAATTTGACGGTTTAACGGATAGGACTTATTTCGAAGTGGGATGAAGGTTCGACGTTAAATGGCTCGATGCGAAATTTGACACGCGTCTATCGCCCTTTTCGGTTATGTCTGTTGGTTGAGACGTCACGCGCGTTCTGACGTCTGGACGACGTTTTGGGTAGCATTTTAAGCGATTCGCTATATGGAGTAGTGTTTGGGTGAAAAATAAAACAAAACTCAGTTTGTTTTGACTTCTTTTGGATTGGGAGTGGTTTTCCATTGCATATGACCCGGCGGGGGCCACTTGAGAATGGCCACGCTATCCGTCGCACACACCAGTGGCGAATAACTCTGTCGAAAGGAATTTTATGGATGAGTGGACGGCTTGAAAGTGGACTTGTTTTTTTTTTTTTTTTTTGTATTGCCCGCCAATGTAAGTGGATGAGTGGATTTGGGTCAATTGGAGGAGGTCATGTTATTTTTAGGGAAGATTTCATTTAAACTGTGGCCACATGGAACACAGTGGTGTAGGTGTAATTAATGTGACAGAGTGTAAACATACAGTCGGCGAGGTTTTAAGTGCAATCCAATCGGGTTTGTTTACCGAAGTGTGCCAGTGAACCGAGTGGATGTTTGTATTTGATTTGAAATTTGAACGGAGTTTTCTTTGGGGATGATATCTGGACGTGTCCTGTTACTGTATCTAAAAAGTGTGTGCACTGGTTTTTGTTTGACTTTCAGTCCTTGTTTTTGTAAAGTAAACCTTCAGTAGAGGAACCAGCACATATTGAGGATCCGAAAGAGGTGAAGTACAGCCAAACAAGTGCAGAGAACTTGAACTTTACTACTCTAAGTACACATTCAGCGACAGAATCTCTGGCTATTTTCGACAGAGGAGTTATTGACCTTTTGCAGGAGCAAAGTGGTGGATGCGACCTAAAAGTTGTTGAACTTTCCCAACGAACGGTGGTGCTTCTCATTCTCAATGTTAAATTTTGAGGGATTTTTTACCAAAGATGCAGAGACAGAGACAGAGACAGAGACAGAGACAGAGAGATGCCATTTAAAAACTTAAGGTCGCAAACTTTTCTGTCAACAATTGTCAACCGGTTAATAAATTTTGCCAGCCAGTGGATTATTTCAGCGAGAAGGAATTACAGTTACCAACTTACCGATGGTGACTCTAATTTCTAATAGCTGGTCTGATCTTAGAACGAGTTTTGTGACCCAAGCCATTTATCACAATTTTTGGAAAGTTGAAGCAAGCCTTACATCCTTAGAATCCTTGCAGAAAGAAGATATTTTTCTGATGGATATTTCGCGTAATCTTCTCACTGGAGCTGGCATAGGAAAATTCCGTAAATTCCTACATCGTTCCGAAGGTAGTTTGCTTTATCTTCCCTTATGCATTTGGATAAGTTTCCTCTGTATGTTCGCATTTCGTTCTTCCGCGTATAAAATCGCATTGCATCGGTGCATTTGCAGAACGATGACAGTGCCAAAAATGTTATCGATAAAAATTCGGCGGCACCAATAAAAGAAACGAGTACTATCGCGTTCTATGAGAAAGACTTTATAGATAAATGAAAAGAAGAGGTTCCATAAGTTAAGTAAGAAGAAGAAATTCGATTTACTGACTGAAAAGCAGCTGCAAAAACATCATAAACACATGTGTCAGCAGATACTCCCGATGAAGCATAATTCAAACTATTGGAGTCATAGCCCCGGGTGGCATGTTAAGAACATTTTCATGTTAAGAACATTTTCATGTAAAGAACATTCTCATGTTAAGAACATTTTCATGTTAAGAACATTCTCATATTAAGAACATTCCCACGTTTAGAACATTCCCATGTCAAGAAACCTATGTCAAGAAACTTCCCGTGTTAAGAAGGTTTCGAAACAGCGTATCTAAAATGTGGAATAGTATACTTACTACAAAAAAAAAAAAAAAACAATATTCAGAAGCTCCTTAAGTGCGTCGGCTGGGCCTTGACCGAAAGGCCCTGTGCTTGCTATTCCTGCCGCTTTTTGAACTCCCCTAAATCTTGTACTCTCTCAATGATTTGGAGACCATTTCATCGGTTAAAACTGATTAAATATCATTCCAGATGGTGAGAGTCAAAACATCAGTTGTTTTGTAATAAATAGGGTGGCATTGTACTTGTAATTTTTCAACATTGGGCGCCATTTTGTAAACACATACCCACCCATTTATCGACTTACACTGAGCTGCAGTTCCACCTTCTATTTCACGGAACTTTTAAAACGACGCCAATCTGGAACTTGTTTACGGATTACAAAATTCATCGAGTATTTATGGTATACTGATAGCAATGGCGCTCAGCGAGAGGCCTTTGAACAATTTTCGATCACTACCATTTGATAGTTATCGCCGAAACACAATTAAGACCCAGGAGCCAACTTATCCACTAAACAAAATAACGTAAATTGAATTTATCGTTATTAAGCTTTCACCAGGTATATTATAAAATTCAATAAAAATAAATGAAATGAAAAAAATGTTCGACTAGAGAAAAATAATTGTTCAGAAGAAAAATGTGCTCAGCAGGCAAACCAGTCAAAGTTGTTAAAAAAATGTTAGCCGACCTTCTTACTAAAGGAGTTTTAAACGAATAGTTTTGCTGGTTTTTAAAGAGCCGCTAATAACTATTAAGATCTGCCCGACATTACTACGAAATAAGGCGGTCTAAATTTAGACAAAATGAAGATAGGTTAGGTCCGTCTCTGGGCACGACATCTGGTAGTGATTTATCGCATCCGTGTGCAAGCAAGAATAATGGAGCAAACCACAAAGAAATTCCGTCATGAAGTTCTCGCTTGCGAATGCCCCAAGTCTGCTACGGGAAAAGATGCCTAACCGTTCTTATCTCCACTCATATGAGGCGCCATCTTCCACAGGAATCAAAACTTTGTTTTACCGCAACTCAAGTCTGTGTCAGGGAAAAGGCCCAATTGTTACATTGAGTGAAGGTGGCTTAAAACAGAAAAGAAACATACTCCAACGGCAGAGAAATCGCTACAAACATACTTCTCACAATATGTATTGTGAAACATTAAAAAGTCTCCCGAAAATGGCGCCCAACGTCCGGCCAATTGTAGGTTCTCAATGACTATCTGATGTTTAAGGTCATGAAAATAATCATCAGAGACAAGTTATAATTCTGCAAAAGCAGCATTGGAAAAATACACCTGAATTCAAAATCCCAAAACTTGTCCACCAAAAACGACTGCAGCTACGTCCACACGATTCGCTATAAATAACACCGATTGAGCTACAAATGCGTGGATGGCATCACGTATTTATACGCTGTAACCTAAATGGGTAATTTTATCTAAACCAATATGAAATCGTAGCTTTTTAGAATTTTTTCACTTAAAAATAGCGCATACCTACTGCGAAATTAAAAATCTTCGCAAGCAAGGAGAAAAAAAAATTAAAATCGCCCCCAAAAGTAAACAGAAAAATAAACACTTTTCTGTTTATATTCGCAAAAATGTATCTACGTACATTTATACAAAACCCCTTGGACCATAGCTAACCACACTACCCCCGATAGAAATAAAAAAAAAAAAAAAAAAAACACGAAAACAACGGAAAACAACATCATCGCAGCTCAATGCTAAACAATATCTATACCATGGCATCCGTCGGAATCGAAACGAATTGTCGTCATTTTTCCACCAAGCGCAGATATTTTCGGAATCCTAAATATTTCATTCAATTCGAATTCGCGCAAAATAAAAAAAAAATAAACCTCACAAACAGAAAAAAATTCCAGCCAAATTCGGTTCGCATCCAAAGGCTTATATTTTGACGAGTGGTTGACTAAAGGGGGAATGGAAACATGCAAACCAATTGCACCCCCATTTTTGATTGGCACAAATTCCAATCCCGCTTACAGAGAATTCCCCTATAAATTCAGTGGCAAAAACACGAAAGAAAAAAATTTCCAAATCGAATAGAAAAAGTCAGATGAGCCGCTGTAAATTGATGTATATCTTTAATTGCTGGACTTTTTGTTGTTCCTCCTGGTGGCGGGTACCAATGTACTACATTCGGATGAATGAAGATACCTTGTTCTAAATCAAAATAGTTTATTGAAATAAAAAAATGTACATTAGTAGTTTTTCATTCTCTTTGTAGTGTGTGTGGATGTGTATGTGTTTGTGTATGTATATCTTTGGCGAAAATAAATTAGAGTAGATCTTTTTTTTTTTGTACTTGTTGCAATTCTTTTATTATTCAGTTTCTTTCCTTTTTCGATCCGCAAATTGTTTTGGTAGATTTATTGCTGACTGATTGAATGGAATGCAGATGTATTAAGATTAAGGAAAGACAAACAAAATACTTATGTATCCATTGGATCTAAATTTTGTTGGGAGCATTTTAGAAAATTTCGCTACTCAATTATGGATTTGGTCATAATTTAGAGGTCATTTCGTTTCGTTAATACAATCTGTGTTAGTGGGCTGTGATATTTACAAGGAGATTCCGCAATGCAACAGGGGAATGTATACTTTTCAATATATAGGACAGGGTTGTCATATTGAAATCCCAGTTATTTGCAAAAGGTAGTCGGTGAATCCCTTTTGGAACATACCGACTCAAGAAACCTCTTTAACAGAGATGAATGCATTTCCCTAATGTCCGCGCTGTATATTTTTTACTACTACATAAAAAATAAAGTGCACGACTGGGTCGATAAAAAACGAAACGAAAAACGCTTTCGCTTTTCAAAAAACGATATAGAAATCACTGTTCATGTAACTCCTTTCGTTTCCTTTGTTCTCTTTCGCGTGGGTTTAAGAAACAGTGTGACGAAGAAATTCGAGTGATTTTTGGTCCCGTCTGCATTGACGGTGAATGGAGGAGAAGATTCAACGACGAACTGTAAGGGCTGTACAGCGACATCGACCTAGTCAGAAAAGTGAAGGTCCAACGACTGAGGTGGCTGGGTCATGTAGAGCGTATGGACACGAATGCTTCGGCCCGGAAGATCTTTGAACCCACACCCGAGGGAAGGCGCAGTAGAGGAAGGCCGCGACTCAGGTGGCGCACGCAAGTGGAAGGGGACCCTTAACCAACCTAGCGTGCGAAACTGGAGACAACTAGCTAAAGATCGCGCTGGCTGAAGACGCTTGTTGGTTTAGGTCCAGGTCCACCCTGGACTACAGCGCCACCTTAAGTAAGTAAGTAAGTGACAAAGAAATTAAATTTTGTGAAGCTGAATGTATCAAAATGAGCATATGACAGCTCCAAAACATTTTATTTGCTGATATTTTCGTTTCCCACCAATTACCGACTCATAGCACTTACGTCCATTCTTTCTAAGGTCATGGAAACGCTGATAACCCGTCAGCTTATGAAATATCTTGAATCACGGAAACTCCTGAATCGAAGATTGTTGCGCTCGATATTTCAAAGGCACTTGACAGAGTTTGGCACCAAGATCTTTTGTCGAAAATGCGTGCTTATGGGATCGATGCTTCTCTTATTCAATGGATTAGAAACTACCTTTCTGGCCGTTCAATTCAAGTTGTTTTGGATGGTTTCAGTTCTGAAACCCACCATATAAATGCTGGTGTTCCCCAAGGCTCCGTTTTGTCTCATTTTTATAAATGATCTCTTGTCTGCAAATTCTAATCCAATCCATTCCTTCGCTGATGACAGCACTCTTAGCTTTTCATATTCTTTCCAGGACTCACGCCCCTGCTCTTCGGCCGTAGAACTGGAACGGCAACGTATGTTAAGCTCAATAAATTCCGACCTTGACAGCATTTCAAAATGGGGTTCAGAAAATAGAGTGGAATTTAATGCTTCAAAAACACAATGCTGTCTGATGTCTCTAAAGTGAAACCCGAATCTACAGCCATTATCCATGAACGGCACTTGCATTACCGAAACCGAAAGACTTTCTATTCTCGGTATGTGCGTTCATGACAACCTCCGTTGGAATGACCGTGTAGACGAAGTCGCCAAGAATGCAGCGAAATGTCTAGGTTTCCTCAAACGGTGCAAGAAATATTTTACCCCTTCTGATCTGGCTACAATATATAAGGCGTTTACTCGCCCAAAACTTGAGTAAAAATTCCACATCTGGTCTGGTGTACCGAAAACTATATTGCACTTACTGGATAGGATCCAAAACTAATTGGAGACAAGAATATCGCGAATTCTATAAATTCGCTTGAACATCCTAGAAAGGTTTCGTGTCTCTCATTGTTTTATGGTTTTTTCAACAAACAGTGCTCAAATGAAATTGCCAACTGCATTCCTCCCCTTCAGCAATTCAACCGCAATACTCGCCATGCTAGGAATGCCCATCATTTTACCATCCAGCCTATCTTCGGACGTACTATGAAATACAGAGACTCTTTTATAAGCCGTACAACGCGAATGTGGAATGCCTTGCCCAGCTCTGTCTTTCCTCCCCAGTGCAATTTACAGACATTTAGGACCAATGTGCATCGGTATCTCCTATCTCCTCGATCCCAATTTCCTTAATTATAAAAAAAGGTCAACATATCATTTTCTAGCAAGAAATTCACAAATAATTCGCCAGAATATTTTTATGGAATAAATAACACAACCACCATTTTAGCAATGAAAGAAAATGAGAAACGTCAATGAATAAGCTGTCGTTGTTTTCTTTTCCCACGGAACGAAAATGCCATTCGTTTTTTAGAAGTTCATGAAGCGAAATAAACGAAAATTCCTTTCGTTTTTAGAGGTTCATGAAGCAAAATAAACGAAACAAAATGGCTTTCGTTTTTTTTCTTTCGTGCAAACGAAAATTCCTTTCGTTTTTGTAGTTACATGAAGCAAACGAAAACGATCGAACGTTTTCATCTTACAGAATCCCACCCCTGATACGGAAGTATATATCAACTAACAATGTGAGTTTTTAAATGTTGAAGATCTCAGTACCAAGTTTTTCGAGATATTAGCAGTTTTTGAAACTAGCGTTTTCGGTGATTCGATTTGAAAATTATGGACGCAATAATTTTGAAAATATCAATTTTACTCTAAGTTTATATTTTGGTCAAAATCGTTATTGCCGTTTTCAGGTAAACTAAAGAAAACTATTTAAAAAAAAATGTCCCATAATAACCCGGCCTATAAATACAGTCGAACCCGTTTAAATGAAATGAGAAAAAATCGTTACTTAAATTTCAATTAAACGGGTTTTTTCATTTAAACGGACTTCTTATAACTGAAAAAATGTACACGGTGACAAATTAAATTTTTCATATAAGCGGGGTTTTCAATTAAAAGAGTTTCAAATAAGCGGGTCCGACTGTACCTGTGATTTTTACAGATACATGAAGTCCATTCTAAACCAAAAGTTTGACTGTTTAGTTCGAAGTTGCGCTAGCAAGTTATTTATCAAATGGAAAAATCAGTCTCCCTTTATGCAAAAGTGACTGCAAATAAACTCGCACACCAATCGAACTAGGTTCTATCAATTATTCACTGTACATCAATGTGTTTTCCCTGAGACGAAAGAAACACCGCACAACACAACCAAACTCTCCAATAAGCCTTTCAAGTCCACCGCCGATGACGTGGTCCAATCGCATGCCCACTGCGCAAAAAAATTAATTAGACTTATACTGAGTCATTTGTCCGCAAGGCAATTATGATGGTCTTTGAAAATATTCATATCGGACGATACCTGCCTAAAAAAAGGGGTAAACAAATCAAAAAATGATGTCATCCGCATCAGCTTCCTGTGAATCATTTTTTTTCTTTTTGGACCACAATCTTACACTGATTGCTCTGCTAATTGCTATAGAGTTTGATAACCCCGCCAGTTGCTGACACTCAAGTCGTCCAAGTCTTTATTAGCGAAAGCAATCCGCTTTTCCTTATTGTCGTTAATGGTACATTTATGCGCATATACGTTACACCGAAAATGACTTTAAAGTGTGAGCACTTACTTAAGAGCAGCCATTCGATGTCGAACGTTATGATCTTGACTAAGTAGTTCCGGCAATGACGAAAGTATACCTCTTTACAGATGTAACAAATTTTCCTTTTTTATATTTTACTCAATTCGATTAAAAAATCATCGGTCTTTTGCCTTTAGTGTCACAACAACTCCTACTCCCATAACAAGATAGTGATGGATGGTGTCGCGCTACTTTGACGAGACTGCCATAGACACAAACGAATTTCATTCAACGCCCTTGTTAAGTATTTAAATTTTCATAGTTCCCAGCCGATGATTTATTATTAACCATAAAAGTTCTAATGACAATAATAAAAATTAAAAACACAAGATTAGAGCTGTAGCAAAACTAGAAGGGCAATTATACCGTGGGAAGAAACAAATTGGCTGATGATGTGCTTGCCAAAACTGGGATCGCACCATTTATGGTATTTTGATTAACTGCAGTTGGTGCCTATAGTTTTGTTATTATCGTAAGTTTGACAAATAGTTTGGGAGGCGGAAAAAAATTAGTGCCAACAGATTGTCAACAAGATATTCAATTTTGAGGGACAATCAATATTTATCGACGAGAAGTGGGAGAGCTTGTTCCGTAGAGACTCTTAAAAACCACTCGCTGATTAGTCGAAATTTATAAAAAAAAAAGAACAAGTGCTAAGCCGTGCTACTCGTAAACGAGAGAAAGCTACAGACATTTGTTTTGGATTTTTAATTTGGTAAACTTAAAGTTCGGTCACGGATGCGGGAATCAGGTCCAATTCTAGATTAGTGTGGGAGTCTTTTTTTATAATTTTCCTGTAACTTTAGGATGACATACGAAGACGATTTATAAGAAATAGTCTCTACTTAGATAGGTATAAACTTAAGGGTTTTGGTCGGCATAAAATTGTTGATCCATTCCATCGTTCCATTGTGAGAAGCTAAGCCTAGGGTACCTGTTGCGCAAACTTTTTATTTTTTTTCATCTGGTTTTGGACAGTCGGTTGACAGTTGAAACTCACTATTTCAGATAAAATTAGGTACCTTTTATAACTAAGTACTATTTTTTTTAATAATCTTTCGAAAAAAAAACTCAGCAAGTTCACTAATCGATTAAAATATCAGTATACAACACGATTTTCAAATTTCATAAAATACGTTTTTTTATTTTTTAGCAGCAGAAAAAAAAATACTATTTGCAAATAGCTCGATATTATAATGTACTTAGTGAGTTTTATCTGTCAACCGCATGCATGCGGATAACGATAGAATACTATAATTATCCCATTTTCGAACAGCGTTTTTTTTAAATTTATAGAAAAATAATTTATTCATTTTTTCGTGTTTTTTCCAAGTTTTTCGTACGGAAAAATTTATAAATTCTTATTTTAGAAAAGTTTAAGGTATTCTGCTTTTTTTTTTTTTTTGATAGACCAACTTTTTAATTCTAATTCATAAGGAACATCTTAAGACCAAGATTTCGTTCAACCATCAAGTTTAGGTGGTCAAAAAAAGCAAAGGAAACTTTGTACTGTCCTGAGTGTCTTAAGCTCCAGCTTACGTTGAAACAATGTTTTGTTGACGATAATAATATTTACATATTGGGGATATCTCTATCTCTCTATATAAAAAAATCAATTGCTGTGCATTTGTCGGATAAAGGCTCCAGAACGGCTCGACCGATTTGAATGATTTTTGTTTTGTTTTGTTCATCTTGAATCAGGGATGGTTTAGAAAAAAAGAAATATTGCAAAATTATCAACTTGTGGCACTGTAGGCGAATATTTCGTTTTTCAGTAAAATTCAATTATATTCAATAGTAATCGTCTATATAATTATTATACCTATAACTCTTTCGGGGTGGAATTCGACGACGATATAACTCGATAACCACTGAGGCAATTTTCATGGTTCTTCTTTTGTTTAGTTCGTATTGTTGTATTTCAGGTTTAGGCAGTCTTAAAAGAAAGCACTATTTTGGACCCGATAGGTGGCGCGGTCGTCGATCTCCGAAACCTCCCAGTCGATTTCAATGAAATTTTGTGGATGTATATGGTTGGTTCCAGCTTGAAAAATATGATACTTTTAGACCTTTATAAAGTTGTATAATTAAAATTATTAATGGATATTGTCCAAATAATGCACTTTGCGAAATGTGAGCAGGAATTAATACGAAAGGTACGGGCAATGCTGCGTGGATACAGCTACATATAAAAGAGACTGACGGAGAACTTTTAAACACGATCTAACTGTATTCTACGATTAAAATTTAAAAAAAAGAAGAAAATTCCCAGTACAAAATGTATGAAAAATTAATTTTTACGAATTTTCCAATTTCCTTTTAAATTTTTCCAATTTTCTCACCGTATGAACCTTTCTTGGGCGTATACAAACACAACTGAGAAAAGATAGCTCAAATCGGACGATCATTTCTTGAGTTATGGGTGGTCTTAAGGATGCAACTGTGTTTTATATATATAGGTAGATAAAAAATAAGCCCATAAATATAATCAGAGGTTCATGAGTTATCCCGTTTTTTTTTTTTTTTTGATTATTACAGTCCACCACGGATATAAGAAAATAAGAAACAATCATATAAGAACAAATTGCTTTTAAGAAACACATGTGGAAACACGGCGTCTTTTCTTTTATGTGTCTATATAAAAAATACCTGCCAAGGATCTCAAAACACAATATTTAAAAGAAAATCCCCCGCATATAAGGAACATACATTTTTTCATGTGTAAAAAATTATTTTTCTATATCGAACCGTTCTTTTCTCATAAAAAAAGTAATTTATTTAATCAGTTGTTTTCATAAAAGATTCTTTTAAATATGAATATAAGAAACCTAGTTTATTGTATACGTTTTTCATATACCAGTTGTTTTCAAATCAGAAACGTTCTTATCTATATAAGAACAACTCGGATATAATAATTTTTTTATTTTTACTTTAGAAGTTTAACTTATAACCATTGTGGACTGTAATAGGCTAAATGGTTTTTGCCTTGCCGATTGGCGATCTTGTTTCAAGCTCGACTTTAAAGAAATATGGACCAAACGAGAGATGGATTTTCAAAGCTCTATTCCGGTATGTCTAACGATTGTATCTTCTTTCGGCCCAAAAACAGAATATTTGAACAAAAAAAAAAATTTAAAAAAAGCAGTAAATCGATTTAAAACAAAATTTTATTTTGCGCAGTTACAACGTTTTAAATGAGAATTGAAAAGATAGCAAATAAACCACCGAACAATTCATTTCCATCAACTGAATCGTCTTCGTTTTTAGGGTTCCGTAGCCAAATGGCAAAAATCGGAACCCTATTAGATTCGTCATGTCTGTCTGTCTGTCTGTCTGTCTGTCTGTCCGTCCGTACGTCACAGCCACTTTTCTCCGAAACTATAAGAGCTATACCGTTGAAACTTGGTAAGTAGATGTATTCTGTGAACCGCATTAAGATTTTACACAAAAATAAAAAATAAAACAGTAAATTTTGGGGGTCCCCATACATAGAACTGAAACTCAAAAAAACCATACGTGTGGGGTATCTATTGATAGGTCTTCAAAAATTATATTTAGGTTTCTAATATCATTTTTTTCTAAAGTGAATAGTTTGCGCGAGAGACACTTTCAAAGTGGTAAAATGTTGGTCCCCCCCCCCCCCCTCTAACTTCTAAAATAAGAGAACGATAAAACTAAAAAAAATATATGATGTACATTACCATGTAAACTTCAAACGAAAATTTTTTGAACGAGATCTAGCGAGTAGTTCTTAAAATATCGATCAAAGTTACAACGAACTACAAGAACTTTTATGGTATGTTACTTGCTGTTTCGGAACCCTGCATGAGCGAGTCCGACTCGCACTTGTCTTACTTTTTTTATTCCATTAGCTCCTTCTGTGACTGTTCTTTTGTATTTGTCATTTAAATTAATGACGAAGCAATGGCGGAGATTTTTGAGGTATGCAAAGAAATAAACGCATGAATTGATCTACCGCAGTATTTTGAGAAAAAAAAAAAAAAAACGGTATGCAGTTTGGGAGTCTAAGAAAAATGTACAATCCTGCGAAAAATAGTATACCATGTCTCACAAACTATAAAAGTTAACAAGACACAGAGTTGTTGGTTCCAATATAAAAATGCGTTGCATCTATTAGGTAACTATTTACCATTTTATTAGAATGCGGAAAAGGTTTGTTCCCTGGTTTTCTTATTAGGGACCTGAGTCTGAACCAAATCCCGGTAGAAAAAAAAAACTATTTACCATTTTACTAGAATGCGGTAAAACGTTTGTTCCCTGGTTCTTCCAGTAATTATAAAAAAAACAAGCCTAAGGATCAGAGCAGAGTTAGTCCTTTTGAAAATTTTCAGACGTTCATCTTACCCTTGATTCGAGTACTCAGTCATTTGTCTGTTTGCATTTTTAGTGAACGAGGTATGCTATAGCAGTTGGCGCAGGAGCTTAGTGGTTAGTGTGTTTGACTACTAAGCGAGGGGTCGAGGTTCGAATCCCGCAAAAACCCAAATTCCAACTTAGGGTTTTTTCCACTGCGCCACCTCTTGCGAACGTCTGACAAACATCCGAGAGTATAACTGTCTTGAAAGAGCTTCTCAATTCGGCGTTTGGAATCGGCATAAAATTGTAGATCCCTTTCACTCGTTCCAAAAAATGAAAAACTCACACAAAACGAATGGTTGTGAGAACCTAGGCCTAGGGTCCCTCCGGACCTGTTGGGCCAACTATTTATATTTACACTCAGGGAAAAACTGCATGCTAGATTTTAATAGCAACGTATTAAAAACTAGGTTGCATACATTTTTGAAAAACACATTTGAATCAAAGTAAAAGCAATTTGATTCAAACACGAAAAGCGTTTGAGAAGGCAGGTAAGTATATAATTCATTTGAATTGATAATAGAACTACTTCGATTCAAATTTTTGAACAAAATAACCGAAAATATTTTAAATCAAAGTGGGAACGTAATAAAATACTAAAAGTCTCTTATTTCAATAGCAACGTATTTAAAAGTAAGTAGTTTCATTTTTACAAGACGTATTTAAATCAAAATAAAATATATTTGATTCAAATACGAAAACAATTGAGAAAACAGGTAAGTGCATAATGCATTTGAATTTATAATGAAACAACTTCGTTTACAATTATGGAATGGAATAAATGAAAATACTTTAAATCAAAGTGGGAACGTAATAAAATACTATGAGTGCCTTATTTCAATAGCAACGTATTTAAAAGTAAGTTGTTTCATTTTTACAAGACGTATTTAAATCAAAATAAAATATATTTGATTCAAATACGAAAACAATTGAGAAAACAGGTAAGTGCAAAATGCATTTGAATTTATAATGAAACAACTTCGTTTACAATTATAGAATGGAATAAATGAAAATACTTTAAATCAAAGTGGGAACGTAATAAAATACTATGAGTGCCTTATTTCAATAGCAACGTATTTAAAAGTAAGTTGTTTCATTTTTACAAGACGTATTTAAATCAAAATAAAATATATTTGATTCAAATACGAAAACAATTGAGAAAACAGGTAAGTGCAAAATGCATTTGAATTTATAATGAAACAACTTCGTTTACAATTATAGAATGGAATAAATGAAAATACTTTAAATCAAAGTGGGAACGTAATAAAATACTATGAGTGCCTTATTTCAATAGCAACGTATTTAAAAGTAAGTTGTTTCATTTTTACAAGACGTATTTAAATCAAAATAAAATATATTTGATTCAAATACGAAAACAATTGAGAAAACAGGTAAGTGCAAAATGCATTTGAATTTATAATGAAACAACTTCGTTTACAATTATAGAATGGAATAAATGAAAATACTTTAAATCAAAGTGGGAACGTAATAAAATACTATAAGTGCCTTATTTCAATAGCAACGTATTTAAAAGTAAGTTGTTTCATTTTTACAAGACGTATTTAAATCAAAATAAAATATATTTGATTCAAATACGAAAACAATTGAGAAAACAGGTAAGTGCATAATGCATTTGAATTTATAATGGAACCATTTATTAAAAAGTATTATTAATTTTTTGCATTTTAAATCAGAAAACAAACAGCATTAAGACTTTTGAATTAAATTGAAAACGTACTCATTCCAAAATTAAAACGGCTTAGTTTACTGTCTTTTTGTATGCTAAAGTGAGTTTTTACTTAAAGGATAATAATTTTCAAATCAAACATACTGACAAGCCAGCAATGAAAATCAGGTTAAAATCGCTGTACAATCGACCCAAAATAGTTACACTCAGCAAGAATTTTATTTTATTCAAAATAAAAACTAATTACAATCCACCCATTTGTTGTATACCGATTTCAGCGCCATCTGTGGAATGTTTTGACGACCTATTTAATGCATATTGACGATATCTGAAAATATCTAAATGATTGGTTGAGCTTAAGCCATTAAAAAGTTATTCTCCGCACACCAACGATTATACATTATTCTAAGTATACAAGGGAATTATATTTTAAATGAATTTGGACAATTTTTGATGTTTTTTTTTAGAAAATTTTGCATACAAAATGGTACCAAATAAATACTCCAAGGTTCGAGAAGTATCTAATTTAATACCTTTTAGAGCCTATGTGCTGCGGTGAATAACATTTTAAATCAAAGTGCAAACGTATTAAAATAAACCTATCAAAGTGAGATCATTTTTAAATTAAATACACATTTTATCTTTTTTTCCTCGGAGCATCGAAAAAAAAACTTCGTCTTTGATTTTAATAGAAAATACATTAAAAAGGAAGTTGCTTATAATTTGTTTTGAAAAAGATTTTAGTGGTTGCAATATTGTTTTTATTGGAACGACGATATTGAGGTTTACAAAAAGGTACTATGTGAAAGGCAAAGCAATATATAGATAGATATTTTTGGAATACGAATCTATAAAATATACAGTTCAAACAATATCGTTTGAGCGGTATTTACAATATAATGGAAACAAAATTTTTTTGACAAAACTTCCAAGGTTCGGAAAGTACCTACTATTCTTCAACTGTTAAGCAGAAAACTGAATACACACGATTGTTTAGGGGATGTACGAACGTATTTTCGAATATTTAAATTCCTATCGAATTCGAAATGGAGTTGTGTTTTTATTTGTATTTTTTATTTTTATAGAATGTCTATAAACTACAGAAAACCAAATTCTTAAAAATGCCTGTCATTTAAAATTATATGATAATACAAAAACTGATTTTGCCATCAAATTACTATTTATCATTACCTTAAGAATTGATTTTTGTTGAAATATAAATACCAGTTTTTAAAAGTATCGTCATATTCGCATTATTGGAAAATAATCAAACATGTCTAAAATCTTTATATAGAAAGTAGCGGAAATATATAGGAGCTAAAATGGAAAAAATGGGTTCGCACACTAGGCCTACAAACTCTAAATAAGAAGTTTCAAACAAAAAGAGCTTGTAGCCGTTTCTTTAAGTTCCATATCAATATCTTTCTCTTACAACGTATACGAGAAAGTAAAAAAATACAATTCAGTACAAAATAATACGATTTAAACTAAGATGTGTACACTGTACACAGCTCATTTTTCATTCCTATCGACACCACACATTCTATTTCAGTTCAGTTTCAGTTGTCGGCGAGTGTGGTGCAGTGGTGTGGTGGTGGTCAGTCCGTTCGCGTTAAAGTAACAAAACACAAAAAAAAAAAACACAGAAATCTATGGTAAGTGTCTTTTAATAGTTTTAGTTTTATTATATAATTAAAATATATTAATGCGCAATTGTTTACGTGGTATAGCTTTCATTTAGCCAAATATTATTCTTGCAAAAACAAATTATTGGTTATTCTGTTTGGTATTGCAATTCGGCGAAATACATATTCATTTGGCTTGACGGCACGTGCGGCTCATATCAGTATTTTCGCATTCATTATTTTCGTGGTATAACTATATTAATATCCTATCTGTTTTATGGCTTAGAAAATATATTCAAATCTCAAATACCAATTTTTTTTTTTTGCAAGAACAAATAATTTTTTGTCTGCGATTTGGCGTCATAATGCGACGCCATATTTTTTGCACTTTTCATATTTAAAGTGAGTGCGAAAGGGAAGGTATTCGTACTATCGTTGCAATCTACCCTTGTAATATGTGAAACAAATAGGTCTGCCATTTTCACATTTTTTTCTCGTAAAGTGCGCATTTCGATCAAAATTAAATTAATCAGTCAGAAAGTTTTTCTTTGATGGGTTGTGATCATGAATATAAATGTGTAAACCTATTTGTTACATAATGTACAACGCAGAAAATACACGTTTTTTTTTTGTAGTCAGGTCGTCGCTACAATGCAGAAATAGACCAGCTAAATCATACTTTAAATTCAGTAGATCGATTTTTATATTTGAAAATGTATTTACTCCTAAACTACATATTTTATGAAACACCTTGGCGTAAAAAACATTTATATTATTCGTTTGAGCTGTATTTTAACGGCACTAGATTGTTGAAAAAAAAAAAACATTTTTATTTTAGTTGATTTTTGCACTTTCAATTATTGTGCATACATATTTTGAGTGTAGAAGGAGTGTGTTTTTATTATTTTTTATAAGATAACATAAAAATGGATATCCAAAATTTTGCACATATAAACAGCAGAATATTAAGCCCCGATTTCGAATTTATTCAATTGGATGAAAATGGTCAACTTTTAGATGAATTGCTCCAACCAGCAGATGACGACCAAAAAAAATTGACTCAATTACTGAAAGAGTTTAACCTTGAGTCTGTTATTAAAGTCAATGCAGTTTGGGAGCCGTACCTAAATACAGTACTGTCGAAACAACAATATATTTAGTAATGTTTGTCAAAAATGTATAACTAGTTTTATATGCATTTGTCTTTCGATCCTGTATAAAACTTGAAGTATTTTTCTTGTTCCTCTTTATAATTTTGGATTGAGTGGAACCAAAAAAACACTTTGGCACTAAAAAAAGTTATATTTAACCCTTTTTTTTATGTACTTATTTAGTTGTTACTATACTTCTTATTCAGATAAGCGCATTACTTACCACAGTTTGCAATATCTATCCAAAGAGGACATTAGAGATGCTATTCGAAACATTGCGAAGAGGGCAGAATTTAGAGAAAAACTTTTTTTTGGAGAAAAGAACAGTTAGGTAGTTATCAATATACCTTATAACACATTGTATGTCAAGGGTTATATTTGTTATTTTTATTTGTATTACACCTTAGTATGGGAAGGATGATGAAACCATTTCCCTCAATTCGAAAGTTGGCGAGTGGCAAAGCAAAACCGATACTTCAAAAGAAATAATTCTTCAACCCAGACATTCTAAAATTGTAAGTATGAAACTAAATGTGGTAGATAGATATTTAAGTAATAAAAATATTACAATTCATATAGAATCTTCGAGAACTAAAATTATCCACAAATGCTGAATTTTTAAAATCTTGGCCGAAATTCTCGGACTCAAGGACCTGGTAAAAATATAATTAAATTTAAATAATATTTTAACTCATAGCTATTTTTTGCAGATAAACATAGACTTTACGCTTTAATACCCAAAAAAGCAACAACTTTTATGTGCTAAATGGGAGGACTTCAAAATAAATATTAAGAAATATTTTAAAGTCAACATCCACAACGAAAATTGCAAAAGAAGGTTTTCACTTTTGAAAACAACCCCAGAGATTGGAAAAGGTAAATATAAAAGGAAACAATACAGACATGCCTGATATAAAACCATTTATTTCTTAGATTCCGAAGACTATCTCTTGACAACGTTGTTGAACTCAGTCATTCCCCCAGTATCCAGGTTCAAAGATAAGGCTGGCAGCAATAAAAGAAAGGTGACTATAAGCGATGCACAATAAAGTTTCATTCTGAGGCTTTCTTTGATAAAGAACTATTCCGAAAAGATAGAAGAGCTGATAAATAAATATTATAACGTAGGACTGACTATACAGCCTTTCATATATTGTCGTGGAGGCAGACGAAATTAATTTAAATTCATTTTTTATATATTTAGATAAAACTTTGTACAAATTCGATTCATTTATAGAACCACTTGACATTTGCTTTTTTAAGTTCTCTCATTGGAGTATCCCTTAGCATGTCAGCCCTGTTGGGTTTTTATTCAAAAGTACTTTTATAATTTAGAAACGCAATATGATTTACAATCACCCAACATAACATCTCTATTAAGTTATATGAGCTCTGTTAAGTAGTACAGATAAGTTTTACAACTGTATGCATCTGTTTCAAATGCTGCAATCATTTTCCTTACTTACTTTATACAAATTTAATTCTTTTATAGAAGCACCTCCTTGTAAGTCACCTTGATTACTTTATACAAATTCGATTCGTTTTTAGAATAACTTTTGTGTTCTTTTATAATACAACAGTATTAATCTGTTTCAAATGCTGAAATAATTTTTCATGTATTCACCTCCTTCTTCGTAGTCGTAGCATATAAGCCCTATTGGGTTTTTCTTAAAACAACTATGTATACATGTTTTAAATGCTGCAATCAATTTTCTTGCACTGACCTCCTTGTACGTCATCTAAAATACGATCACTTAATACCGCAAAACAATGACTTGCAATGTAAGCAAAATAACTGCAACCAAGTATTTTCCAATTATAAAGTTTTTCGTCGTCATTTAGACAATTTGCATAAATCCTCAGAAATAGAAAAATTTAAAACTGTTTCCGGATGCAAAAATATTTCTAATTCAAATAACAACACTTTGATGTACATACAAGTCATTCCAACAGCTCATCGCATGTAAAACATGAAGTTATTTACGATGTTTCTAAAATTTTGAGCGAGCTTAAAGTATCTGCCATTAATTTATCTCTAAAGCTATACGCACGTACTTTTTACTACATAAACAAAATCATTTCTATCACTTTTTTAAATGAATAGCTCGTATGAATTATTGTGTAAATTACTTAAATTCATTAATATACAACTACATAAAATGTTCAAAATATCTAACAAGAAATTCCAAGCCTAATAAATTAGGAAACAATTGAGTAATGTAATAGTAAAAGGCAATTGTATACAAAAATCACATATTTCATAAGGAAAAGGAAAAGACATTTGTGAACTTTCTTTTAATAAAATTAAAGAAGTTGTCGTTATACATAGAAATTGTTTTATATTAAATCATTTTTATCTCTCTTGAATGAATTTTTCTGGGTCCATCTTTAAAGGGTAAGCTAATGTAAGTCAATATTTGGAATTAAAATGGATCATTTTATGTAAATCAAAGTAATCAATTATTAATTTAAAGCATAGATTTTGTTATATTTAATGTGAAAGTTCATTAAATATAACAAATATCGTGTTTGAAATAAGATTGTTTATGTTTTGATTTAAACAGATTGCAACTAAATTCAAAGTCGATTCATTTTGGTTCTTAATAAGGATTACTTTCATTCAAAGTCGACGAGCATTAGAAGTAAACGGAAGTCACACTTAAATCAAAGATAAAAGTGATTAAAATCAAGTGTGAGTAACATTAAATCAAGCTCGTCTATGACATTAATTAAAAGTCAAATTGCCTTTGAAATAAGGTTGTTATCGTTATAGATTTAGGTGGAATCTATTTTGATCTAAAAACATTTCAACTAAATTCAAAGTTGCTTCACTTTTGTTTGTAATAATGATTACTTTCATTCAAAGTCGACGAGCATTTGAAGTAAACGGAAGTCACACTTAAATCAAAGATAAAAGTGATTAAAATCAAGTGTGAGTAACATTAAATCAAGCTCGTCTATGACATTAATTGAAAGTCAAATTGCCTTTGAAATAAGGTTGTTATCGTAATAGATTTAGGTGGATTCTATTTTGATTTAAAAAAATTTCAACTAAATTCAAAGTTGCTTCACTTTTGTTTGTAATAAGGATTACTTTCATTCAAAGTCGACGAGCATTTGAAGTAAACGGAAGTCACACTTAAATCAAAGATAAATGTGATTAAAATCAAGTGTACGCAATTATGAAAACCTTTTCAACTGTTTTCAACTACGTCCTCAATTTAAAGTTGTTATGTATTTGATTTTAAGTGTCTTTTCATTAAAAAAATATTTTAAGTTGCACTACTTTGATTTAAAAATTTCCGTGTTTGGTCCCAAATCGTTAACGTTTTACTTTGATTCAAAGACGTTTTTTTTGATTCTAGGTTGTTTTTTGGCTCAGTGTAGGTATGCTAGCAAAAATTTAATATAGCTTGAACAAGGTGTCAACCTTTTCAATCTGTATGTGACATAATTTTTTTTTATCTCAATTAATGGGTTTGTTCACTAAGATGTAATCCTAATCAGTTACAAAAATGTTGGGTGCTTAAATTTGTATATACAGATACCCTTCATTTATGTAAAAAAATCTAAAGCACCCGAAATTTGCGCAAGAAATGTTAGTACTTATTTTTTCCACAAAACCATCCTAAGGTTTTGTGGTTTCTATATTTCTGTAATCTAAATTAACTTACCTAGGTCTTAAATAATAAAAGTAACAAATAAAACTATGAAAAACTAATTAAAAATAAATGAAAAACTTACGGATTGCTAAAGTGCATGTCCCGAACATCAATACAGCAACACAGCATACAGCCACCGAATTCAGATTAATTTGCTTAGCCATCTCGTACAGGTTTTATAGATGTTCTTCGTGTCTTCCACTCTTTCTTGATGTACCCGCTTTAGTATCGCGAACAAACACTATCAGCAATTTTTAACTAGCAAACAGAAAATTAACCTTCACTGGGGAACTTTTTCGCCACACTTCACTATTCTGATAGACGCACTTCGAACTTCTGACCGAAGAATTCTCCTCGTATATTTACAAAGATTTTTTTTTTCTTCTCTCGGCTTATTTTTCTATTCCCATTCTCTCCGCACTTCTTTGTGGTGTCGGGCTCTTATCAGAGGACAGCAGAACGGCCGCACAGGGAACTCACAACTCACATGCACACGACCGTGATTAAAGTGAATAATTTTTTTTTTATTTGTTTAATTTGAGTTTTATTTTATTTGTTCGATTGATTGATGATTGTAGTTTTCGATACACACTCGTGTTGTCGACTGATTTGATTTTATTTTATTTTATTTTGTTGTTGTTGCGTATGGTACTTCGTACTGGTTACATAATTCACATTCGGTTGGAGGAAAACACTGCAAAGATAGAGTGAAAAATAAAAGAAGATGTTGACAATTTGTTGAAAGACTTAAAAAAGCATATGTGCTGACTGCTGACAGATTAATTAGCTGCAATCGATTTGTTGTTTTCGGAAATTTTGTCGATCGGACTTTTGACCCTTCAAATGCGTGATATGAGCGCACAAACGTCGTCCCATCCCATCCCAACCCAATGACGGGCGACAATAAAGTTTCGTTGCTGCTCGGGCAATCAATTGTCAGTCAATATTGGTATTTGGCAGATTCGATTCTATCAATCGATTTGTATCTATCTACTCGAAAGTAATTTCATTTAATTGAGGAATTTCTTCAAACGAAATCAACGAAATATTGCTTTCAATTAGGAGAGATAGTTTTTGGTATGCCGTTTGCCGTATCTTTTTCGGTTGCGAGAGAGCGAATTAAATTTCCGAAGCCACCCCTGACCTGGGACAATCCTGTGCGCTGCAGTGGAAGGCAGATCAACTCATATGACTTTCGGTGAACGAAGAGTTATTTTTAAAAAGAACTACTAAAGCTGATGACACTGATTCGTCTTGCCTTTGTGCAGTGAACCCAGTGGAGTGAAGACAAGACTGCTATATTTGGAATCGAATGGGGGGTTTCATGCGAGGTTTCAAGTGTCGGACGCTGTTTTGGGCGCAGATTGATTATTTCTGGAATTGAGTTTGAAATCGGTATCAGAATGAGAGTGGGACCGAGTTAATCGAGAATTGGGAGATTGCATTGTATGCTGAAGATGACATACTTTTGCAAATTTGGGTCGACCGTATAAATTTGTCATTCAGCGAGATACTGATGTTGCGATTGCGTTGTAGATTGTGAATTGGTGTGAATGCCAATGGAGAAAGACCTTCGAAACGGGGTTAACATTTGGCAGTGAGATTTATTCTGTGGGGAGCAAGTGAAGCAATGTAGTTGTACATAAAATTAATTTTGTAGTTGGCTTGGAAGGTGCTGCTTTGTTTGGTCTAAAACGAGTCACTTTACATCGGTTCATTTTTATTGCGCTACCATCCGTAATTGGCCCTCAAACATGCTCCATCATACAGCTTTATCGGTGGTCAGTTATCAGTTGACGGCAACTGCGAGTGCCATATGTTGGTCGATGCCTATTCCCCTTTCAACTGGGTGGGCCAAGTAAGGAGAGGTCAGCCGTAGAGAATGACCTTACCTTAGGCGGTGAGCACAACTCTTAGGGGACATCAACCAACACTACATACTCAACGGGAAGGACCTTACAATCGACCGAACTAGAGGTATGTTGGTTCAAGGCTCGCACTGAAGCACCATAAAAATTAAGTTGAGCTGTCCTCATTTTTTTATAAATTCGTCCACTGGTCAGGGAGTTATTCCACCAGTACGAGTGTCAGTAATTTGTCTCTCAAATTTGCTCTTCATCCTTTAAAGCACATGGTTTTATTGGAATTAGAATGCTTCCTTAATCATACCTACCATAAAGAGAATGGTCTCTCACATGAGTCCCTCTCGAAATTAAAAACCCTGCAACGCACTGCGCTGCATATAAAAGATCCAAAGGAGCATGACTGCATTAAACAAAAAACTCCGTATCTCCTTAAAAAACAAACCTACAAGGGTCGGGATTGTGGACATCCCATTTTTCCAACCGCACTCGCCGACACCTTATCAGATAAAAGATATCCACCACTCTTCTGTTACACAATAAATCGGCACATCAATCGAGGCGCATAACAAAAATATTTCGACATCCTGTCCCCAGGGAGTTCTCCTTCCAAAGTCTCCCATGTGCCGTGTCCCATCATCTGCGAAACAAACAAAAATTCCCAACACAAAGTGAGCCAACTGAAAAAGAAAACGTAAAAAGAACCCAAAAACTCCTTTGCGCTGCACCGATACCCTTTCGAACTCCCTTTCGTTTTCATTTCGCGATGAGATAACAAAAACCACATCGCATGTGAAACGCAACGCCAGCTACGCATCTGATTACCTTTTCGAGATCAAGGCTTCTCGCAACAACGTGCAAAACGTCGATAACAAACACAGAAAGACAACGATGTTCCTCAACTTTCCACCCTGTACCGCTCGCACTCATCCAGCTCTCCAAGAATTTGCGGTTAGCAAAAGTGAAACTATTGCAGAACGCCGACTGCCGAGTGCTGAATGCTGATTCATGCGGTTTCGATAGTGCGAACGCGAAGTGCGATCACCACTGGCATTCGCGAAACGAGACGAGCCTCTCTAAAATATTCTGCTCATGTATCTTCTACTCACTGTCGTTCGCTATGGCAAAGTACTTGCTCATGTGCTTTGTGAGTTTTGCGTACTTTTTTTTTTTTTTTTTTTGCTGTGAGTGAAATTAATTCAACTTTTATGTAACGGAAACGATCAATACAGCTAACCGGGGATGATCGCCGTTCTCTATGTGTCACACTGAAGGATATTTATTCTAATCGTGCGTTGATGGTGTCGATTGATTTATTGGTAATGTACAATAAATTAAAAAAAAAATAGTTCCCAACTCGATCAATTCACTGTCGTCACAATTTACCACACATATGCGACTCTGATCGATTGCGATCGTGTTGCTCTCAATCACGAAATTGTATAATTGAAATTTACGCGATATTAATTAAGATGTTTGCTGTAGTGAACCACCGCGTTGACGTCGACCAATACCGACGAGTAGGAAATCGCGTGCATTGTTGGAATTTTTCTGTTGTTACGAAAATTTTAATAGAAATTCTGAATTGCCACACCACATCAGAGATGATGAGGAAATGAAATATTTTCTAAATTGAAAGTCGTGTGTGAGATGGGTGCGATTTTTGGGAATTCAGCTTCTGAATTCCATTGTGGTAGGAGCCATAAATATGTCAATTTGATGGGTACCTTCCCCATTTTTGGATAGTGATCGAGGAATTTAAATTCTTTTGAATATATTTCGATGTGATGATCGGCCCAAATTGAAAGCACAGGGGAGATTCATCTGTTATCTGAACTGCGGCGTAGATGATATTTATTCGCTTTGAATGAGCGGTCTATAAAATCTGTGATTTGAAGAAGATGTCGTTTATCTTATTGATTAGGGTGAGACCGGAAGGCTGCGCTAGGTCATTGGCTTTTCACGGTCTAAACGTGGCGAGAATGACCTATTTTGGGGATTCAGAAAAGCTTCCTTGGCAGTAGCTGACCTACCTTCGTAATGGCAGAAAACTCGACTAAATACACCTTATCCAGGACCATGACAAAACACGCGCAATTCGGTTCACAAGAACTATTTATATTTAGCTGAATAAAAATGAAGTACCTCTGGGTTGAGCTTGCGGGCCCATACCGTTTTGATCAACTAAAAGAGGGAATACTAACGATGCGCTCGATTGTGATGATGATGCCAACGTTTCTTCAATCCCTTGACTGCATGAGCCTATAGACTGAGCACCATACTAATAACAAATTTTAGTCCCGACTTTAAGTTTACGGAAGCTCACAATTGCGGAATTTGTATGGAAAATAGAGCCATGTGAACTACTGAAACTTAAAGTCGGCACTAAAAATGTTTATTGGTAAGGCCCTGAGTAAATGATGGATATCAAGCTGAGAGGTAAGCTCTTTTTGGCTTCCAGCTAAGCTCCACTAAAGCAAGTATACACTTGTACTTAAAAGCCTGAATAGTTTCTTAGAAAGATTTGCTCACATTTGTTTAGGAAACAGTTACTTCCGCCAATTTGTTGAAGCAGACTTTTAACATATTCACTGCAAAACAAGCACCTAACTCTGGAGAAGTCAGTCAGCTGAAGTTGGACAATGCGGTGCAGAAATGTGCCGAGATGTTAGAAAAGGCGAAAGATGATGGGAACTCCGACTTAGTGGGAACATTTTTCAAACAAACGGAATAAGAGGTTTATAAGCGGTATTGAACCTCCTTAGAGAGTCTATGACTCTACTGAAATCTGCTAAATCAAGCGTGCAAGTTATAGACAGAGTCGACTCAAAGCATTAAATTCAAAAGCAGGTGTGTACTGTGTAATCGTAGACTGATGGCCTGGCCAGCCTACGGATTGAGGCGGAAAGTCATCTGCTTATGGAAGAACACTTCAGCTATGAATTATGAGTGAGGAGATGCGAAAGTACTTCCAAGCGGGTCTGTTGAGCCTATACAGAGTTATCGAGTAATACGTGACTGAATTTGTTATTGGTTTGCTTGTAAAATCCACAAAATTCAGTGACGTATGGCTCGCTCACGGATGTGGATATTCGGCCCTTGATTCGAGATTCGGAAGGTTAAGGTAAGATCCAAAAGATGGAGTATTCAAGTGAATTTTGTTAAAACATTCAAGTCTTGTTTCCACCTTAAGACATATGTTCTATAAAGAAAAGCTCAACTTAAGCTTCATCTGTCAAAATGCCAACTAACCACATGTTAAATTGAATTTCCCTAACCTGTGCTTGTTTAAATCTACTTGTTTTATACATCTTTTGGACATCGATCTTTTTCTTTGCGATCGTACAGTATTATCAACAAATATTTGTGGAGGTAACAATACACTTGCCCTGGCTATGCGACCAGGGAACGTTTACTTACTTACTTAAGGTGGCGCTACAGTCCGGGGTAGACCTGGGCCTCAACCAATACGCCTCTCCAGTTAAAGCGATCTTTGGCTAACTGTCTCCAGTTACGCACTCCAAGTTGGTTGAGATTTCCTTCCACTTACGCGCGCCACCTAAGGCGAGGTCTTCCTCTACTGTGTCGTCCCTCCGGGCTGGAATCGAAGACTCTCCGGGCCTGAGCGTTGGTGTCCATTCGAGCTACATGTCCTAATTATCTTAGACGACTAATGCGTACTTTTCTGACCAGGTCAATGTCGCTGTACAGTGTACAGCTCGGAGAGTTCGCTGTTAAATCATCTCCTCCAAAGCCCGTCAACGCAAACGGGACCAAAAATCACTCAAAGAATTTTGCGTTCGAAGCGACCAAGAAGATCCTCATCCAGGGAACGTTTAATCGATTCAAATCGACTAAGGCTTTAGAGGATGTTTTGTCGACATCGACATCCTAGAGTCTATATTGGATGGACAGCCTCAAAGTCAAGAGAAGTTAAGTTTTAAAAACAATGACTCCTTGCAGTGAAAAATAAATTAGTTCTTTTTAATGAACAATGAACTTGGAAGCCATAGTATATCAATGTTGGTCATGTTGCGCTTCAATTTCTACTGAGTCACTTTTATTTGGAAATTCATTTCGTCCAGCAATCTGCTCTAGAAACACGTCTCACTGATCGTGCACACTTCGAATTTCAATTGGATATTCACTTTTGCAGAAAAGAACATTACTCAAGGCAGACTTATTGGCAGATTTTTATCGATAAAACCTGCACAGACCTAACCTATTCATATAATGAGTCATTAAGCGTCAGCCAACCAGTCATAGTCGAAACAGATTTCACAAACCTACAACGAGCCTACTTTCGTGTTTGTTTAAAAAATTCCTCCCGCCGGCCGTCACGTCGTTCTATCCTTGAGTGAGTGAGTCCATAGAAAGACAGGCATTTAAAGAACCTGTCAAATCTTATACAAACGACAAAATTTTCCATTCGCTCTCTGATTTGCATAAATAAGTCATCGAATTAATGCAATTAGTTAACTCGTTCCCCAGTGCAGACGCAGACACTTTATCTACGAGAGTTCTGTGTATTGGCTATCTAGATAGTAACATATCAACGCCCACGTCAAACCAATACCCATGCCCGACCCGTAAATACCATTCAATTAAATTACGTGGAACGTGGAATTTTGAGGTCAAAGTTTTGTTTACCGTTTGGCTGCTCAATTAAATTCGAAAAAAAAAAAAAAAATATTTCACTCGACAAAGAGACACAAACAGAAATTAATCAGATTCAATGTTATCGCTGTGCTCCAGTTCTTATTTGTATATTTATAAAAATTTGTCCCATTCGCAAGTGCAGAATAATTTATTGCCAATTAAATCATGTTTTTTTTTTTTGTCCCCAAAATTTCATGACTGAACTTCCTGCACCGAGCGAGTGATAATGGACGTCTGTTTATGTCACTCGTATTGTTGTGAGTATGACAACAGTTTTATGTGCATTTGACACCTTGAGGGTGAGGAGATAAACTTCTTTTTTTTTTTTGATAAAGTATACTTGCGTAAACAAGATGCAATCTAAAGTTGGGTACTTAAAAAGCACGTACTGTCGTAAAGGCAAAAATTTATACTGCACTATCGGTTGATCTTTGAGTGATCTTCTGCTAGACTATGGAACATAATGGTGGGGTAGTTAATTTAGAATTGGTTTGAGGTAGATTGAGCGCTGTTTGAATACTTAAAAACCAAGGGCAACCAACAGCTAAGGCAGATGTGCGATCGGTGATTTTATACCGAGAGATCTTCGATATTGGAGATCAGTTTTGGATTAGAATAGCGAATGTACGATCGCTGCTCACCTGCTTTTAAAGTTAATAAAAAACTGAGTCAAAGAAAGGTAAGGAAGTGTGAAAACTTTAAATAAAAACGATCACTCATGAGTTGGAGATCAGGTGATCAGAAGATCAAAAAATTCCGTAAACATTGTGGTTTCCAAATGGATCGCACTTACTCTTTTCTTAATCCTACTTTTAAAGTTAATAAAAACTGAGTCAAAGAAAGGTAAGCAAGTGTGAAAACTTGCAATAAAAAAGATCACTCATGAGTTGGAGATCAGTTGATCAGAACATCGAAAAATTCCGTAAACATTGCGGTTTCAAAATGTTGGTTTTCACAAATTTTATTATTGATCTTCGTAGTCTATATGAACTTGAAATAAGAACGATCACTCAATAGTTGAAGATCAGTTGATCAGAAGATCGAAAAATTCCGTAAACAGTGTGGTTTCCAAATGGGTCGCTTACTCTTTTCTTACTTCTACTTTTAAAGTCAATAAAAACTGAGTCAAAGAAAGGTAAGGAAGTCTGAAAACTTTAAATAAAAACGATCACTCATGAGTTGGAGATCAGGTGATCAGAAGATCAAAAAATTCCGTAAAAATTGTGGTTTCCAAATGGATCGCACTTACTCTTTTCTAAATCCTACTTTTAAAGTTAATAAAAACTGAGTCAAAGAAAGGTAAGCAAGTGTGAAAACTTGCAATAAAAAAGATCACTCATGAGTTGGAGATCAGTTGATCAGAACATCGAAAAATTCCGTAAACATTGCGGTTTCAAAATGTTGGTTTTCACAAATTTTATTATTGATCTTCGTAGTCTATATGAACTTGAAATAAGAACGATCACTCAATAGTTGAAGATCAGTTGATCAGAAGATCGAAAAATTCCGTAAACAGTGTGGTTTCCAAATGGGTCGCTTACTCTTTTCTTACTTCTACTTTTAAAGTCAATAAAAACTGAGTCAAAGAAAGGTAAGGAAGTCTGAAAACTTGAAATAAAAACGATCACTCAATAAGTGAAGATCAGTTGATCAGAAGATCGAAAAATTCCGTAAACATTGCGGTTTCAAAATGTTGGTTTTCACAAATTTTATTATTGATCTTCGTAGTCTATATGAACTTGAAATAAGAACGATCACTCAATAGTTGAAGATCAGTTGATCAGAAGATCGAAAAATTCCGTAAACAGTGTGGTTTCCAAATGGGTCGCTTACTCTTTTCTTACTTCTACTTTTAAAGTCAATAAAAACTGAGTCAAAGAAAGGTAAGGAAGTCTGAAAACTTGAAATAAAAACGATCACTCAATAAGTGAAGATCAGTTGATCAGAAGATCGAAAAATTCCGTAAACATTGCGGTTTCCAAATGGTGGTATTCACAAATTTTATTACTGATCTTCGTAGTCTTATGAACCATGAAATAAGAAGTAAGTTATAAACTGTAATGCAAGATCACTTAAGGTTGAAGATCACTAGAAGGGGATTTGTTAACAGATACCTCTCTTCGAAATCGTAGCCATTGTGGTTGATTATATATAAATAGGCAAGGGTAAATAGTTAAGAACCGCTATCACTGCCTTAACCACAACATATTCGCTTGATTTTTTTTTTGTCGGGAAGTTAGTGCAGAGATGCAATACTGTTTGTAATTTGTTTTCCAAATTTATTGTGTATGAACCAAGTCAATATAATGGAAGGATTTCTACCACTAGGCGAACTCTTTTATCTAGAAATGATTTGGAAAAAATGACGATCAGTTGGACGAATGCACAATCGATTGATCGCAGTGAAAATTTAGCAACGTATTTATAACGAAATACGCCTTGTAGCCAAAGGTTTTGGGCCAAAAAATCTCTCCGATCATGTGTGGGAAGATCAGATGATTTAATATTTTACAAAACAACCCGTGGCATATATCTCGGAGTAAATATATGCTACGATCGATCACCATTAGAGAAATATTTGTAGGTAAACGATTGGAAGGATCTTTTCAAGTCCTTGTCTCATAAGGACCCGATTTTCATATGAAGATCGATGGAATGATCGCTATCGAAAGTATCGATTAAGATCTGATTTGATTAATTTTCATAAATATGTAGTACATTGCGAGTGGGATCACTGTAGCTTATAGCTCGATCTGCGCTCGATCATTTTCGAACTGCATTAATGGAAAGATAAGGGGTTTTTAAGGAATGAGGGACCTTTGGTCTATAGAATCAAGTGGAAGACAAGCTAGATTGCAGCTGATATGATAGGTATTGCCGTTTACAACAGAATTTCTGGGATTAAAAACCGGAACTCACCTGAGGATCAGTAGAAGCCCGATGGTAACACCCAGGCCGTGACGAAGTCTATTTTAATATAGAAGTGGAAATAGGTATAGTGGTACCCCCGTGACATGAAATGAACGACGAGAGGAAGCCCTACTTTTTAATGAAGGGAGGCTGATATTAGCTGCAAAGTAGGTTACTTAAAAAGACGGCTGATAGAACTGACGGGAAACGAATATATAGCGAGCAGGTAATCGTTCTACTAAACAGCACAGTTGCAGACAAGGATATTCAACAATAGGAGCAGTAGAAGAGGTGGTTTTGACCTCTCACAAGGCCCGGTGTAGCAGCTTCATTAAAACAAACAGAAATGCCTCAACCTCTGACATTATTCTGAACGCCATAAAGAGAAAATATACCTTAGAAATGACAAAGAGTACTCGAAGACAGCACAGTGTCTCAAACGATGGAAATTAACACTAGTACCGCTCTGAGCTCAGTCTTAGGACCCCTGACCCCACTTATAGAAATTTTTCTTTGATGGAACCAAACGTAATTTAGCTGCGCAAATCACATCATGATCAAAGGCAGCTCATCCAAGTCATGAAACACAACTGATGAATTTCGAAAGAAAACCCCGATCAGCCTTATGCATACTAATATCCCACCTCAAGGGTAAGAAAATCCCACTTCCAATTAGTCTCGCACTTCTTTCCCGACTTATTTGATCGCAAAGCCCCTACAACAATTAACTAATTGAAGGAATTATCATTGAATTACTATTCTCAACTTCTGGGCAATTTTCCACTGCTATCTATCTACCTTTCGTTTCCTTAGATGCGGAAATACTACCCGATCGACAGCCTGACATACATTATGCAATACGATCCCTGACAAAATATGCCCTCGTCGATCGCCGTGTATTAAATAAACCTTTCCGGTATTTGAAATTCCGATTACCGTTTCAAATTGGATTTTCCTTCACTTAGCACACTTGTGCCATGTTTTTCATACTGAACAGATATTTCGTTTTGCATTTAACCACCATGTAATAGATGTTAAATGTCACAGGCCGCACTTCAGGTGATGTGTTCATTAAAAAAAAAAAAAAAACTCCCCTTGATGTGGCGTGGAGTATGGAGACTGCTGTCTCATGTTTTATTATGTCTTGTACATAATTCATCAATCCAGCCGGACGCGAGATATATAAATCCGTATAAATTAAAATGTCAGCACTCGGGAGAGTAATTAGCTATATTTTCTTCAGAAAATACGCTTTTAAGCGTTAATGACAAAGTGATGGGATTAATGCGTATAGCAACTGTCCAACCTTCGAGGGAGATTTATTCGAATTTATTTCAAATGCCTCGATGTCTGACAGTGTAGAGCCGATGAACAGCGTGGCATATTAATACCAGCATTCAACGCGAATCTAAGACTTTGATGTTGAACGATTTTGATGCCAGCACTGAGCCTCTGTGAGGGACGACTTATCGGCACAGTATTGAGTTGTCTCGGAATCGTTGGCATTTAGAGTAAGTCAATTAATCAGTTGGGTCTTTGAATGTCTTATCGTAATTTTCTAATGAATTTTCGAGGCCTGTTAGAATACCAAGGGTAGGGAGGTGTTGTGAAAAATGTTCCACTTGCTGGGGGGGTGGGCTCTGCGCAGCACATTTCTGGAACAACTGTTTATCCTTTATGACAAAGTGTTGCCCATCTCCGTATATCACAGACGAAATGCGTTTCAACTTTTACGACGATCCCCAAAAGCGTTGAGGTGTATGCAAGCAGGACAAACAAGCAAATTCACTTCCGCATCTAAGCAAAAATGTACCAAGATATGCCAAAGATCAAAATCATTATAGTCCCGGTTCCATCAAGACCAACAAGTGTGACTGCGACCAAGAGAAATTATCACTCTTTCGATCCCCATCACAACAACCACGCGTCATTGGTGCTGTTAAATTTTGCTCTGAATTGCCCAAAATTCACAGTCTATTTGAGTCCATGAACATTGTTCAAAACGTACTTCTCAAGAGCGATAAACACCCCCATCGAGGAGGTACACATCGCCATAAAAATTAATCACCTACATCACGACATATGAGCGTTTTTCGCAAAGAAAATCCAAAAATAAACACACACAAAAACCACAGACAACCACAAAGCAAGTAATTCTCCTCAAAAACCACAAAACTGTTGCACATGCACAATTCAATGGAATTTCCTACAAAAAAAAAAAAAAAAAAAAATACAACGCCATTGACCCAGTAAACAAATCAATCCCGTGGCTTGTTCTTTCCATGAGCACCACATACACACAGCAAACCCCAAAACACAAAAATGTGTGTTCAAACTAAAAACCACACAAAAAAACCACACACGGCATCTGTGCGCATTTTAAATGTTTCTTCAGTTCAAGGTCAATGTTATTAACTTTAGAAAAATATTCTGTCTTCGAGAACGAAGACATTTTTGATATATTTTTTGTTTGTTTATCTTCCCTTCCCTTTAACCAAATATGACCAGCACAAGTCAGCCGTTCCCGTTCAGGTGTGCGTAGATACCATGACCGTTCCAGTATTTAAATATATTTTAGTAACCACCCACCGTTATCGGTATCACATTATTACGTCAAAGCAGAACCGAATATTTTTCTATTAGCTTCTTGTAATTATTTATACGAGTCTTGAATTTTATTGATATTTTCTCAGTTTGAGAGCGAGAAGGAAAGACAACAAATTTAAAATTAACATTACCCCGTGAATGGGAGATCAAATAAACAGCTGAATTTATTGTTATTAATGTTTATCGAGTGAAATAGAATTCAAACTGAGGTTTTAAGTTTGCCCTTCGGGGCATGCTTCCCAAGAGCCTTCCTTGTGTAGGTACGGTTTTTTTTGTTTTGCCGGAAATCGAGATAGGGGTTCAGCTCTTTGAGTTCGTATGGATGTATGGACTGTTCGCTGTGCGAATAATATCTAACACGATTGATAAGGAACGCTATCTGGGGGAGTCTTATCGGAAAAGGTAGGTATGCGAAGATAAGTACATATAGTGGGTGAGTGGAATAACAAATAATAAAGATAAACGCTAAATTCTGAATCGGGTATATACCTAAGGCAGAAGGTAGGTGTGGAGCTATGTTCTTTCTAAGTTTTTTGAAACTATAATTTTTTTTTGGTGGAAGTAATTTTTGTTTGTTCTCACGTATATAAGGTCTTATGTGGCCTAAAGTGTTTGGGCACACTTTCCGCCTATTAAAATTTAGGATTAATTTGGGGAAAGACGCCATTTTACGTGGAACTTCGGTCTAGGTAGAAATAGTGCCCACATGCATCTGATCACGTACCTAGTAGTGTCTGGCTGTTTGCCAATCAGCTCCAATCACTTAAAATATTTTTCATTTCTTTTTTTTATCATTTATTGGGTTTTTGGTATACTTTATATAATCATTGGCAATAAATGGAATTCATTTTCCAATCATTTGCGTTGCCTTGTCTACTTTTTCAATCATATGCATAAATTTTCCAATCATTTACGTTTCATTCCATACTTTTCCAATCATTTGAATTCTTTTTCTAATCATTTGCATTCTGTTGCATACTTTTCCAATCACTGTCCATTATTTGCATACTTTTGCAATTGTTTGCGGCGTTCCTTTCCATACATTTCCAACCATTTTCATTTGTTTTCCAATAATTTGACTTGCCTTGTGTACTTTTCCGACATTTGACCATAGTTTGCATTCTTTTTCTAATCATTTGCGTTCTTTCCATACTTTTCCAATCATTGCCTATAATTTGTATTCTTCTTCTAATGACTTGCGTTAATTTCCATACTTTACCAATCATTTGGGATAAGTTTCATACTTTTCCAATCATTTGAATTCTTTTTCTAATCATTTGCATTCTGTTGCATACTTTTGCAATCACTGTCCATTATTATTGTATACTTTTGCAATCATTTGCACTATTTTTCCAATTGTTTGCTTTCTTTTCTATACATTTCCAATCATTTTCATTTGTTTCCCAATCATTTGCGTTGCCCTGCGTACTTTTCCAACGTTTGCCCATAGTTTGTATTCTTTTTCTAATCACTTGCGTTCATTTCCATACTTTTCCAATCATTTGCATTACTTTTCCAATTATTTTAGTTCCTTTCTTTACATTTCCAATCATTTGCATTCTTTCCATACATTCCCAATCACTGTCCACCATTTGCATACTTTTCCAATAATTTGTTGCATACTTTTCCAATCATTTGCTTTTATTTTTCCAATTGTTTGCGCTTCTTTCCATACATTTCCAATCATTTTCATTTGCTTACCAATCACATGGGATAAGTTTCATACTTTTCCAATCATTTGAATTCTTTTTCTAATCATTTGCATTCTGTTTCATATACTTTTCTAATCACTGTCCATTATTATTGTATACTTTTTCAATCATTTGCATTTATTTTTTCAATTGTTTGCGGCATTCCTTTCTATAAATTTCCAATCATTTCCGTTATTTCCATACTTTTCCAACCATTGTATTCCTTTGCTGACTTTTCTAAGCATTGCTAATCATTTGCATTCTGTTGCATACTTTTCAAACGTTTGCCCTGCAATCTTTTCCCAATCATTTGTATTATTTTTCACAATCATTGGACCGGCCTTTCAGCAATGCCAAAGTATCTATACAAAACCTTAAGCAGCCTTTATTGCCAGACTTATTACTTAGGAAGGATGATATTAAAAGCAGTCGTGTAAAAGTAATCACCTCAGCATCAGAGATTACCAAGCTTGTGGAAATACTGAATAGCTCAAAGTTCTTGAAGTAATGTTGAAGGGTGTCACTTTGCTCGGTCTCTAGATATAAATGCATTCAAGACACGGGAAAAATTGGACGAATTAGAATTAAAAGGTCGGATAGCTTTATATAAAAAAAACTTTCTGTGCAGGGCGGGAACTTGCACTATCAGAAAAATAAGGCCACAAGAAAGGCCAACAACTGATTGACTTCCACACACCACCACAAGAAAGTTATATGATTGTCCATCAACATAGCCATGAGCGAGAGGCTTATAGGGAAATGTTTGAGATCCCGCATTACATTCTTGTAGAAATTACTAAAATAAATAAATTATTAGCGCAACAGGTCTGTGAATAGAAGGTACACTATGTGAGTTTACTTTTGGGTAGAAAGGAAGGGCCTACAATTTCATGTCGAGTCTAAATGGCTTTATTGAGAAGGTTTTTCAACACAGTTCTACCATCGGATGTTTGTGTCAGACTTTCGCGAGAGGTGTCGCAGTAGAAAAAACCTTAAGATGTATGTATTTGCATTTTTCCTGACATCGAACTTGCGACCCGTCGCTTAGATGTCTCTAACTATAAAGACTTAGCTAATGCGCCAACTAGTATCGAGTATTAAAAGAGGAAAATGCGCAACATAGTGGATCAGTATATTGACCTGGATGTGGCACGTGATATCAGTCTTACCATTTAAATACCTTTGGCAAAGTTGTCATTAAAACACTAAGGGACCTACAAAAAAACCTTTTTATTTGCGACTTTAAATTGTTTTATTAGTTCACAGTGGCTTTAATTTCCATACAAATTTTGCAATTGTGAGCTTCCGTAAATTTAAAGTCGAGACTGAAATTTTTTATTAGCACGGTGCTAAGGGTTTAGGATGATGCACACTTTAGTGCCTCCTTAAACATTTAAAGTGTAAAAACATCAAGATGCACCAGAATCAAAGCCTCATCCAAACCAGGAAAGCTTTTCTTCCATTAAATATATTATTATATGTTTTTCTTGAGTTATGTATCTACTTATGTAATAGTCCAAGTTGGTTCTAATCTAATTTATAGCTTCCACCGTTTGGACAACAAGTTACTGGCCTCATGATCTACAACAGGTAATATCGCAATTGTTATTAGCTATACTATAGATCTAGTGGCTTAGTGGTTAGTGTGTTGGACTACTAAGCGAGGGTTCCCAGGTTCGAATGCCGCAAAAACACAAAATTCCAACTTAGGGTATTTTTCCACTGCGCCACCTTCCTCGAACGACTGACAAACAGCCGACTGTCTTGAAAGAGCTTCTCAATAAGTCGTTTGGAATCGGAATAAAATTGTAGATCCCTTCCATTTGTTCCAAAAATGGAAAACTCACACAAAATGAATGGTTGTAAGAAGCTAAGCCTAGGGTCCCTACGGACCTGTTGCGGCAAATATTTTTTTTATAGATCTACTCGTATATTTCATAACACCAACGGCATCTCCGAAAAAATTCCATACGAATCCAAACAAACGGGTTTGCATTCAAACTTGAGGTGTTAAATTATTACCTGATTTGGTACGACTTTTGGGTGAATTTTTCAGAACCTGATGGTTATTTTTTCGCCGGAATAATATTTGTGCCATGGCGATGACCGCTGACTTGACTTATAAAATTGACAAATATAAAAAATGTATGAGCTCAATTCCCTAATTCAGTCGCACTTGTCAAACCTCGCTAAACGTGCGTACATAGCGCAACACCTTACTGCCATTCATTAACTGAGAAACAGACACTCGAATACACACAGTTGGTTTCCATTTCACAACTAGGTCAATCCTCTGTAGGTTGACACGTTCTTCAGATACTTAAGATTGCCGGTTGACTTTGACTGACGGCTGTTGCTTACACTCTTCCGCATACGAAATTCCAACAAAAGCTATTTGGCAAAACTACAGCAAACACATTTTTCAAAGCGGCCATTCAATTTCCCTTGAGTTGGCAATACCGTGTGGCCTATTTCGTATCTTCTATCCATATTAAAAACATTCGTCTAATATTTAAAAAATGTTCACTTTTCCCAACCTTTGTCCACCTGTAGATACACCTCCCTCCCCATCGAGATCGGTTTCAAATTCCGCCAACAAATCACATTTCCCCCTATCAATTTCGAGTTCCAGCAGAAAAATATGGAAACCTCGTCATCATATCTCTGTCTGAAGTTGATTATTTTCATACTAGGCATATTGAATTACACACTTACGTTTGACAGCTTGGCAAGGCAATGGCCGCGCGCTTCTTATTAGGTTTACAACGCACCTACAGGCTACAGCCGGATAGGGTTGAAAGTTGACACTTTTGCACTGCGCACTGCACACAACGACGACACAATGACAGCCGGTGTAGATGGTAGACGCACGCGAACGCGACAATTAAATAAAAAAATACTTTTAAATAGTTTGTTTTGTTTTTGGACTCCTTCGCAAAAAATGTATCTGACTAAAATACAAACACTGACGGAAGAAATATTTCGAATTTCTATTTTTAACGAAAATACAAATTTTCTTGTTGTTATTGTTGGTTTATTTATAAAAGTGATAAATAAAATAGCAACAAAAGTTAAGAATGCCCAACTGGCACTATAACTGGTAGCGGTTTGTTTGTTACACAAAAATATAAAAGAATTGACATAATTTGAATTTGTTTATTGACTTTCGTATTCTTTTAGATTTTTGTTATTCACGTTGCAGTTTAATTTATACCGAAAGATTAACGAGACGATCGTACAAGCCACGTTGAAAGCACTCAATGAACTGATCGTCGGACGGAGAAATGTTTAAGAAGAACTGTCGTCGTCGCCGTCGCCGGTAACCGGTAAGCTTTGAGTCTTGAGTGAGTGAGATCGTTTTTTTTTTTTTTTTTCGTAGGTGGGGATGAAGTGCGAGCTTTTTTTTTGTTTAAATAATTTCCGATTTCACTCGGGAAAAAAATATTGTATCGAAACGAAGTCTCTTAAAGTGATGCTGAATCGGAATCTATCTCATTGAGGGGCACCTGTTTTTGACTTTTGAGTTGTGGTTGCCGGCCTTTTTTCACTCAAAATCGTTAAATCTATTTTGGGAGATTATGATATCAGGCATGGATGAAGGCAGAATCAGCTGAAAAATCAAAACAAACAACAAAAGTTGAAGAGAGCCCAGCTCTTCTCATTGCAAATCGGGTTGGCTCTTTAGTTTCCCCTCTAAGCGATCGTGTTTGACAGAAAACATAGAAAACGCGAAGAGTTAGTATAAATGGCAGTGGGAGAGACAGAGATATTCCCCTCTGAGGTCTGAATATGCTCTTCGTAGTTCGTACGCTCTTCATGACTCTTCTTCTTGACGATGGTCACTTTCAAAAATCTAATTATCATAGATTGGTCTGAGGTCAGGACTAGATATGTAACCTAAACGAAAAAACTGTATTGGGTGGTAAAGTCACTTTGCCTACGTCAGCGACCTGTCAACTTCGCACTCAGTCATAAAACTCTTGACCAGGTTCGTCGGCTATCCCTCCATAAAAGTCAACTGAAAGCTATTCAAATGACTGATAGAGATCAATCCAAATTGATACCTACACAAAGTCAGCCAGCTGTCAGACTTATTAAGCTCGATACTTGAACGTCCCCAATATAGAGTTCTTTTTTTATCCTTTAAATTAAATCACATGATTTTTTATACATTTTTTATCAACATAGCCTAGCAGGGATGTTCATTTTAAATCAGGGGAGAACGCAGGTAGGAGTTTTGGGGTTTTTCCTGCGTTCGCCCCTGAATATATTTTTAGGTTGAATGCGCTTTTACGACGAAGCCTCTGGTTGACAGGGATGGCAATAGGGAAGGCCTGCGGGTTCAAGCAAGTTAAATCCAAGAACGACAAATTAAATACGACCTTGGAGGCCAATTCTAGCATTCAAACGAGGAATGTTGGGATCAGCGTGACCGCTCTGCGACTCAAGTTGCAATTTGGCACTTTTTCGAGAGCCTGCCACAATTGTTTGTTAGCATGGCCCTTTATTAGTTGGAAAAGGCGCACTAAAAATTGAATTTGCTATTATTTATTTTAAATAAAAACCTTTAAAATGTACCGCAGTGTTTGGCGAGCTTGTTAAATATGGTTCAAAAATTCAAAATGTGAAGAATAGCTTCAGTAATTTAAATATTTCTCGGGCTCTTCGTCAAGTGACTTTCGTCCGCATCAATATCTTGGAGGTTTAAGCTCAACAAAACGTTGTTATCATTTTTCAGTCTTGTGCACACCTAAACAGCCGAATTTCCAAAGAAGGCTTGTCCAGAAGAATGCCTTCAGCTTAGAAATCCTGCCAAACTTAATGATTCCTGTTAATCAGATGTTTATGTCGGAGATTCGCGAGGCTTGGCGCAGTGGAAAAAACCTTAACAATAACTCTTGCAATTTGCGAAACTGACTTTTCGAAAATTTGGACATATTTCGAAGTTATTAAGATGAAAATCAGCCTCATCGCCGAAGTCCGAAATTTAGGTGTAAAATCTCCTTTACTTTAGAAATATTTCGTGGTGCTCTGCATTTCAAGTATCTCTGATCTGTCATCTGTCACGTTCTCTTTTTCTTTGTCATGTAAAATTTTACTGCACAAAAAAGGGCGCAAAATTCAAACAGTGTGGGAACAGGTTTCCTAAAAGTAATGCACTCAAAATACTCGTACCAGCCTTACTCCAGGCCTATTCGAAGGCAGATTAAGAAATTTTCAGCCGTTTTGTTTGGAGAATTCTCCGAATCCTTTGGGGCAGTCTTTACATCTTTTATAGGAAAAGATTTGACAATAATTTCTTCAGCTTTTATAGTGTTAACCAAGATGGTAAGAAAAATTGACGTCGCGCGTGTCAGCTGAATATGAGTAGCGACGTTTTTTACCATTGAACCAGCTGTAGAGGAAAGTCGGCAAGAACACCACCGAGCCCTTTGATGTCGAAAAAGGTTTGAGACAAGGCGACGCGCTATCATGTACGTTCTATAACATCGTTCTTGAAGCAATTGTAAGAAACTCACAAGCCAACACCAGAGGTACAATTTTTCAAAAGTCCGTTCAACTACTTGCCTAAGCTGATGATATTGACATTATTGAGAGAACGGTGCGAGCTGTCAGTGGCGCATTTGCAAGTGGACAAAACGAAGTATATGATGTTCTGAGGAACTCAAAGACATTATCCCTCGAAATGCAACTTTTGGGCGCCCCACAAGACAGGCTGCTAATGCTCATGACCATACAGTACACTTGACAACCGCGAGGACATCAACTTTCCAAAACTCCTTCTGTTACAGGACAAGCAAACTTTGGAACTCGCTTCCTGGGGATATATTTCCAGAAGACTACAATTTGCAGCAATTTAAGTGCAGAGCAAACATACATCTGCAGGTATCTCGGGGCGCTGTTGAAGCGTTATAGGTTCGCCTTTCCCGGGAGAAGTATATATAAAAAAAAAAAAAAAAAAACGAGTAAGGACTCTCAACATCGGCGACTCGAACAAAACGTCACGATGCACACAGGCGGATTTTCCAAAAAACATGGCCAAAATTATTTTTTTGTGTTTGGTAGCTAATTATTGTAAAAATTCATCAGAAAAAGATAGAAGTAAACAAAAAACATTTTTTTAGTAAACTTTGTAAAACTTAATTATAAATTATTAGAAAAACTACAAAAAAATCACGAAAAAATAAAGAATTTAAATTGTATGAAAAATAAAAAAAAAAGATAATGAAAATAATAAAATTTTTAGATTTGAACAAGTAAGAAATAAAATTTAAAAAATGTTTCATTGCTAATAATGTATAAATAGAGTAAAATATTTTCACTAATTTTAAGGCTCTTGTTGTCAATCTGAAACAAACTCTGTTTCCTCAATTCCTGGTTCTTTTAGGAACTGCAAAACTTCAGAAGGATAGGATTTAACATTTTTATGATTAATTTTTCTTAAACTACTAATTTATGGATCAGAAGAAACCAAAAGTTTATGGAAAATATCTTCCATATTTTGTTGCCTTGAAAACCTTCTTGAAAAACTTTCTCGAAAACGCTTGATGTCCTTGTTTCGGGCTTCTTGAGCTTCCTCTCCAAGCTGTCCAATTGGAAGAATAGCATCCGAGAAAATTTCAGGACTATGTATTAAAATTTTGTGCACTGTTGTTGGCATATTGTACCACGGATAAAGGTGCACAAACTTCTTTGCTGTATCAATACAGTACTCCTTAAATTCATTTATTTTTATCGGGTAGCCACTAGATATTGTCAGAAGCACTATCCGAAAGCGATTAATTATGTCTTGATCTACGTTGGTTATTTGGGATGAAGTGGCAGAGTCATAATTAGCTCTGCAAAATCAGTTTGTGGCCGCCCAACAAATCAATGGGCTCGGCGTGGAAACGAAATTTCAAGCTCCAACCAGGTTTTATTCTTATTTTTAAAAGCATAGTAATTTCTTGAGGAGGCTAACCATCGACTTTTATATTCATATGCAAACTTAGTTAACATTTTCTTTGTTTCCTCTGAGGCATCAATGTTAGTGAAACTTCTTACTTTTTCTGCCAAAAATATATTTTTTTCTTTAAATTCATGAGATGGACAACTTCTCAAGAATTCAGTAAGCTGATTTCTTGACAGAAAAATAAAACTTGATTGTGAACCTGTAGCAAAAAAGCAAAAAAAAAAACAAAAAAATCATATAGGCAACCCTTTATTTTCGGTAATTTCAAAAGCTTTACTTGACGATATCTTGCAACATCGCAAAATATCGCAACTTTTTGTGGTGATTCCTTAATAAGCATATATTAACCTAAATTTTAAGCTATTTAATATTGCCAGACTCCACAGGAAAATAAAACTTTTTCTTTATGAAACAAAAAACTACGATTTTTTTGTTTGTCTCAAAAGTACTTATTTTGGACACCTTTTAAATCTACATAGCACTTAAAATTACATAAAAAGTTTGAATTAGAACTATTCTACCTACCACTAGCAACAAATTCCATAACAATTTGTTTTAATAAGTTCTCACAGAAAATTATGAAAAATCAATGCAAATCAACCACTCACCAAACACCAAACTTGGTACTGCACGAGATTCCCAAATGCATACACTTTAGAAGCATCAACTAACGAAACGGTATCAAAAAAAAAATATCGGAATTATTCAGATAATATGCTCATGTAATATGTAAACAACTTGGCATGCAAAAAAAGCAACAAATTAAAAAAAATTTTTTGTAGTTTTGGCCATGTTTTTTGGAAAATCCGCCTGTGTGCGATGGACACATACAAATTCGAAGTAGTTAAAGACTTTGTATACCTGGGATCCACTATCATCTATGACTTCGCAAAATGACATCGGCGCAGAGATCACGCGAAGAATCGCTCTTGCCAATCGCTGTTTCTTCGGGCTAAGAAGGCATAGTAAAGCCCTCTCTCATAGAACCAAGGAGATATTGTATAAGACCTTCATAATCCCGGTCCTGCTTTATGGTGCAGAAGCATGTACCCTGTCAAAAGCGGATGAAAATCTTCTGGGATGCTTTGAGAGAAAGATTCTTCGAGTGATATTCGGTCCAGTTTCTGACGATAGAGTATGGAGAAGAAGATTAAACTACGAACTGTATGGGCTATACTGCGACGCTTACTTACTTACTTAGGTGGCGCTACAGTCCGGGGTGGACCTGGGCCTCAACCAATACGCCTCTCCAGTTAGCGCGATCTTTGGCTAACTGCCTCCAGTTGCGCACTCCAAGTTGGTTGAGGTCCCCTTCCACTTGCGCGCGCCACCTAAGGCGAGGTCTTCCTCTACTGCGTTGTCCCTCCGGGTTAGAATCGAAGACTCTTCGGGCCGGAGCGTTGGTGTCCATTCGCTCTACATGTCCCAGCCATCTTAGACGACTGATGCGTACTTTTCTGACTAGGTCGATGTCGCTGTACAGCTCGTAGAGTTCGCTGTTAAATCTTCTCCTCCAAAGCCCGTCAACGCAAACGGGACCAAAAATCACTCGAAGAATTTTGCGTTCGAAGCGACCAAGAAGATCCTCATCCGTTTTTGCTAGGGTCCATGCTTCTGCGCCATAGAGCAGGACAGGGATGATGAGAGTCTTATATAGAATCTCCTTAGTGCTTCTTGACAAGGCCTTACTAATCAATTGCCGTCTTAGGCCAAAGAAACAGCGGTTGGCAAGTGTGATTCTTCGTTTGATTTCTGATGTGATGTCGTTATCAGAGTTTATAGCGGAGCCGAGGTAGACAAAGTCCCTAACTACCTCAAAGTTATAGCTGTCTATCGTGACGTTCTGCCCGATTCGTCGATGTCGTGTGTCCCTTCTTGTTGACAGCATATATTTTGTTTTACCCTCATTCACCACTAAACCCATTTTTGCCGCTTCTGTACTAATACTTGCAAACGCACCAGTGACAGCTCGCTGTGTTGTACCAACAATGTCAATGTCGTCAGTGTATGCAAGCAGTTGCACAGACTTATAGAAAATTGTGCCTCTGGTGTTGGCTTGTGAGTTTCGCACAATCTTCTCAAGAATGATGTTGAAGAAGTCACATGACAGCGCATCACCTTGTCTAAATCCTTTTTTGACATCAAAGGTCTCGGTGAGATTGTTTCCGACCTTTACGGAGCAGCGAGCGTTCTCCATCGTCATTCTGCACAATCTGACAAGTTTGGCAGGGATGCCAAAACTAGACATGGCTCTGTATAGCTCGTCTCTATAAACGCTGTCATATGCGGCCTTAAAATCGATAAAAAGATGGTGATTATCGATCTGGTATTCTTGGGTTTTTTCCAGGATCTGCCGTAGTGTGAATATTTGATCGGTCGTGGACTTACCGGGCCTAAAACCGCACTGATAGGGACCTATCAGATCGTTGACGAATGGTTTCAGGCGTTCACACAATACAGCAGACATGATCTTATACGCAGTGTTCAGGAGACTGATGCCTCTGTAGTTGGCGCAGTTTAGAGGGTCTCCTTTCTTGTGGATCGGGCAAACAATGCTGAGGTTCCATTCATCAGGCATACTTTCCTCTAACCAAATCTTGGAGATGAGTTGGTGTATGCACTCTACCAAGTCATCTCCGGCTGCCTTGAAGAGCTCGGCAGGTAAGCCGTCTGGACCAGCAGCCTTGTTGGATTTAAGCTTAGATATTGCTATCCTCACTTCATTTTGGTCAGGTGGACGGAAATCTTGGCTGTCATCGTCCAGGTTGAATGGATCGTTCTGCCTAACAGCGGAATTTGTGTCGTCTTCGCCGTTTAGCAGTCTGCAGAAATGGTTTTTCCATGTCCTCAGCACCGACTGTGACTCTACTACAAGGTTTCCTTGCTCGTCTCTACAGGTCTCCGTTCGGGTCTTGTTGCCATGACACGTTCTTTTTACCTTTTGGTAAAACTTCCGAACATTGTTCCTGGAGTAACACCTCTCTATATCCTCGATCGCGCGCTTCTCATGCTCTCTCTTTTTTCTCCGGAGAAGCCGATGTTCTTCCCTCCTTTTTTGCTCGTAGAGCTGACGAGCTGCTCTCGTCCTTCTATGCAGCGACGCTTCGTAGGCACTTTGTTTTGCTGCATGTGCTTGCCGGCACTCTTCGTCAAACCAGGGGTTTCGGGGGGGTGGGCTGGTGAAACCGAGCACATCAGTTGCGGCGTTTTTGATGGCTTCTTGGCATCGGCGCCACTGGTCTTCGGAATAACCGAATACTGCGACGCTGGTCTGGTCAAAAAGCTTAAAATATAGCGGCTGAGATGGCTAGGACACGTGGAGCGTATGGACAACAACGCACCAGCCCGACGAGTCTTCGAATCCATCCCTTACGGATAACGCAGCAGAGGAAGAAGACCACATCTTAGGTGGCGCGCACAATTGGAGAACGACCTCAACCAACTTGGTGTGCGTAACTTTAGGCAGCTAGCGAGGGACAGAGCTGACTGGAGGGGCTTGTTGGTTGAGGCCGTGGTCCACCCCGGACTGTAAGCGCCGACAAAAGTAAAGTAAGCTGTAGAGGAAGACTTCAACTCGTCCACATAGAATCGAACTTGAGTCAATGTTGGTAACTTGCTGTGGGTGTTGCCATTGGTGTGTAGTTGCTAAATACAATTCTGTCTTTGCAGTTCTGCCTCTAGTTTCAATATGGGCAAAACTACAGTCGATTTTCCTTTGGCGAAAGGACGCCGTCCTTTTTTGGATTATCAAGCCAGGTTCCTCGTTTCTTTTTTCAGACAATTTACAGCGACTTACTTCAGTGGACTGGAAGGAGCTCCTAAAAATTTATAGATGCATCAAGAAAACTGACAGAGAAATTCCGACCCATTTTTACTAATTAAATGACACGAGTAATTCATAATTTTATCATTCATATCATATGAGGTACATAATGTTCCAATCGCTTTTATTCCCAATTCCAACTTAGGGTTTTTTCAACTCAGCCACCTCTCGCGAACGTCTGACAAACATCCGAGAGTATAACTGTCTTGAAAGAGCTTCTCAATTAGCCGTTTGGGGTCGGCATAAAATTGAAGATCCCTATCCCTTCCATTTGCTCCAAAAAATGAAAAACTCACACAAAACGAATGGTTGTGAGAAGCTAGGCCTAGGGTCCCTCGTCCCTCTGGACCTTTCGCGCCAACTATGTATGTATGTAATTCATAATTATATGGTACGAAAGTTGATCCCAATTGCTGTTCGCCCCGTAAGTCATAACTCATGATCTTCATTCGCTGGCATATTTACACAGTGACTGAACTGATGGACTGTTCATTTCCTAATTATTCCCAGACAATCCGCATTGAGTAAGTGAATCACAACTGCTGAGTGGGATTAGTTTACTATTCTCCATTTCCGAAAACGGATTTTCCCAGAAAATCTTCATTTCATTCCTTGCACACTCGTATAATAGTCACCCTGCAAACAGAATTTGGCGCACACACAAATTACTCGCTCGAATTTTGACTATTTCATCACATGCCTTCAACCGGAAATTCCGTTCCGTATCCTAAATACCTTGTTGCAGCAATTACCCAGTCAAAGTTGCCTCCAATAAACAGCATTATACAAAACCTACCTACACCAAGGTTGCAGGAAAAGTTGCACACAATTAGACAATCCTTCCGCCTCGCTTCGAGAAAGTCATTAAATGTATGCCCGGCCTTCCAGGCAGGGATTAACACCGGGTCAACAGAGATAAATCGAAGCCATTCTGTGGACGGGGTTGGGCCAAAAGTTAGATGGTAATTAATTCACCTGACACTTCCTTGCGGCGACCTAGTTTCCTTGTTCATGGCATTGGATATACAGGGCGGGCGAAGGAATACTTTTGTTTTGCAATGATTTCGAATGAATGAAAAGGGTAGATTGAGGTACGTAATGCTGGTTGTACTATACTTTGGAGCACACTACCCTCAACGATGTGTCCATCCGAGTATCACATGACTTTAGCCCAACTGTTTTCCAAACAAAACAGGACATTTTATATTTTTCGTTAAATAGAACAGAGAGATGGATGTAGGGATGACAAGGGGTGAATGTAGCATTCATTGCCTGAAGGCCGCATAAAATTGTTTTCTTATTTTCCAGTGAAAACACGACGTCGACAAAATGATGACACGTCGAAAGGACATTGAAGCAAAATCGACTGCTTAATGATGTAATTTTTATAATTTTTATCTCGCACTTCTGAATCAAGTTCAATTATAGAAAAATACTCTCTGACCCTGTCCATGGCTAAGTTCACCTCACTTCCACCCATTATATTCATTTTAGCGGAAATACCTATTTTTTTTTAACAAACTTCCTTGTTACCCAATATCCCTGCCTCCTAATTGAAAAATAATCAAAACTATACGCCAGCGTTGATGTTATGCCAGCAGCTGAACTACTCCGAAGGATGAACCTTAAAAAATACATGCATACCCACCGGAGCTAGTCGTCGGTCCCTCGTCCATAGAAACTGTACAAAGTTGTTTCTGCAATTATTCCCCACCCTATTCAAACTTTAGTCGAGAAGAGAGAAAGGGAGGAAAAAAAAAAAAAACTATTCTGCCAAAGCAAAGTTTTCCTTTCGAAGTGCACTTGCTCGTTCGGTCTTTTCTTCTTTTTTTCAACACAAATCTACCCATCCCAGGTGAGAGATTAGTCGGAATGGTGGACAGACGACAGAGCATGAGACCCGCAGGAACTTTCATCAGAAGACATCGCAACTAACAATGCAGTTTCATTAGGGTTCCATAAATTCAACAAGCGCAAACTTTAATAATAAGCGCCCTTCTCACCTGATGGCAAGGACCGTGGTATTCGTATTCGCATACATGCGAGATTGCGTCCGGATCAGATAGTTGTTTGTTGGGAAATAGAAATAGCCCCCTCAAGCGGGTGGAAAAGTTTTCTCCTTAGAGTTGGAATATCACCAGGTGCTTATCTAATGCTTCCTCTCTGTACGAGCATAGCGTTTCAGTTTCGGTGGGGTCTGGGGTTGAAGGATTTAGCGACTTTTGCTCTATAGTTTTCGGGGTAATGTTCCGTGGCTGGGTGATGACGTATGTGTTTGTTTGTTTGCGAATGTAAGCGACCCTAAAAGTGTGGTGCGGGTGAATTCAATGAGGATCCTTGAATTTGTTTTCCATGTTTGTGTACTCGCTGTGAATGGCTTTTAATTTGCAACTATTTCCGGAAGTGGAGAACTGACGGCAAAAGTTGTAGCATTTCGCTCTTAATTAGGTATATAATATGATGGAAGACATACAAGCCTTTTGCTTATGAGTTTGAGGGATTTCGAGGAGCTTTTTGTTTTAGGTGGTTATATGATCTTCAGGGTGGGTGCATGCTTAGACTTATAATGGTTTTATTGCGTGGGTGACAAAATTAAGGAAACATGGAATGAAACCTTTTGTGATGGATAGTGTTGGTTTATGGGATTGTTGTTTCTAGATTTTATTTTCTTTAATTGTTAATACTACTTCCGGTTGCAGGGGCTCCGTGGTAAGTGGGCTGAACTACTGATTGAGGAGCCTCAGGTTTTATTCCTAGAAAAACACGCATTATGTACATCTTAAGGGTTTTCTTTTTTAACGGCGACCACATCGCGAACGCCTGACAAACATTCGAAAGTATAGTTGTCATTGAAGAGCTTCTCAATTCAGTCGTTCGGACTTAGCATGAAATTGAAGGTCCCAAAAATATAAAACCTAGAAAAACGAACGGTTGTAATAGGCTTCTCATGCCAAAAATATTTTTAAGATTCTCTAATAGGGAAAGATATTGCATTCGTACAAATTTTAGAAATCAAGACCGCCTGTCCGTGACTACATAGCAAACGGCTGCCCGGATTTGGTTCAAACTTTTGATTTGGAGTTTGTGGGCCTATAGTTCAAGGTCGTTTTTTTAAGGCAACCTCAATGTGAATGGTATACTTCCCATATAAAACGGCTCTGATGATTTCAACCAAAATTGACATTTAAATTTGGGAATAGGTGAGGTTAACTTGCCTGCAGTTTTAACAAAAAAAGAATCGAATAAAGGGACTTTTGACTTCTGAAATTTGGACATATCACGAAAGCGTTTCATACGATTAAAACAAAAATGCATTCATGGTCATTTCTAACTAAATAGAATACTCAGTTTTTCCTTTATCTTATTTCTATTATCATACAATAGATTTTTGAAAAAATGATTTTTTTAAAGGGCTTTGATTTCTTTGGTTTACCTGAAAAACGGCACTAACGACTTTTGAGCTATATTAGGAAAGTAGAAACTCTAATAGTCTTAACAATTTTTTTCTGATTTTGTTTATTTGTTTATTTATTCTAAGTCTACCATTTTACAATTTACAATCCTATGGCACTTTGGGTCGTATGAATAAAAACTAGCATTTGCTTTAAGTAAAAGGTTTTAGCAAAGTAAAAGCCCTTAGCAATTGCTTTGAATCGGTATGAATAAAAACCTACTTTGCTAAAGTAAGTTCGAAAATTCGAATAAAGCATTTACTTCCCTGTACTGTACGTGTACTTGCCTTGCAGTTCCTGTCAAACTTGACTAGGTATAGTAAATTTGAATTTTTTAATTCCTTGAGATTCTAACGACTTTTGTGGAAATGAAATTAAAAAAAATAAATTCAGAAATATGATTGCATGCTATGTATAGCTCCAATTGCACCTGGAAGAAATATGATTTTTGTTTGCCAAATAGGTTGCTGATGTTTTATTTCTTCTTCAGGTGCAGGGAATCGTATCAGATCAGAGGCTTGCTGGAAATATTTGTTGACACGCCAGTCATTTGAACTGTCAACCTTAAAGTCCGGATCTCTTATATACCTTAGAAATGTATTTTTCAAACCGACATGTCTACGAGTTGTTTTTAAAAAGTTATTCCCCCGAAAATAATAACTCAAAAGAAATTCGACAAAAATTTCCCAACCAAAGTTGTCGGGGTTAACCCCAAAACTAGCGAGAATCGTTGTTACTCCTCATCATCAGATAAATAAGCTTCAAGTGGATTTTATCTAACACTATTCTCATAATTATGAACTGTTCTTTTATCTTGCATCGCTTGTCAGATTTCTACCGACCTCTATAATAAAATTGGAAAATAACAAACCAATCTTTTGATGACCGAGAAAGTTCCGTCCGATCCAGTCGTGCACTTTCTTTTTGATTTGAATCCAATTGCTGTGTAAGAAAATCAAAGTGTTTCAACTACGGTAAGACACGTTTTTCCAAATTTAAGGGGAATACCAACCAACTTCAATTGGTCTCAGCATTACAGCTCTAGCTAATATAGCCACTCTGACCTAACCTACCCTATCCCATGACAAAGTACTATGTAAAGGGCAAGACTCGACAGGGAAGGTATTAAAGTCGTTGCGAATGCGGATGACGTGGTTGTTGTAGTATCAGGAATGTTTCCGAACGTGAAAAGTGAAATCATGGAAAGAGCACTGGGTAAGATTAGCGGTTGGGCTACAAGTTGTGGTCTTAGCGTAAACCCAAGCAAAACTGAACTGATGCTTCTCACAAACAAAACCAAAATACCAACCTTCTCACTTCCCCGCTTAAATAACCAAAATCGTACCTTATCCACAAGCGCACAGTACCTTGGAGTCATGCTTGACCTCAAACTCAACAGGAAGTCCAATATCGAACACCTAGTGCGGAAGGCAATTACCCTTAGATTAGATTCCCCTCTAGATCAGAATGGGAGGAAAATGCGGTCGTAGACGAATTCGACATATCTATCTTCACAGATGGTTCCAAAATGAACCGTGGAGTCGGAGCGGGCATTTTTCTCAACAGAATTAGACATCTCCAAAACTGTTCGCCTTTCCAACGCAGCCAGTGTGTTTCAAGCAGAAGTACTGGCAATTAAGGGGACGTATAGACTGCTACTTAACATAGCGACACCCAGAAAAAAAGAGATCTTCGTCGACAGTCAGGCCGGGATTAAGGCTGTCGGTTTGACTAAGTCAACGCCCAAGTTTGTTTTGGAATGCAGAGAGACACTGACCAGGGCTTGTCATCGGTTTGGAATCACTCTCGTCTGGGTTACCGGCCCAAGGTATATTGAGGGGAATTAAAAAGCCGATGAACTTGTCAGGCGAGGCTCTGCTCTGTGCGTGTCTCATGCGGAGGAAGTTCTCCCTCCGCTGGGATGCGTAAAGAGGGAAATCCTCCTGCACTTCACCTCAAGGGCCGCGACTAGATGGATGATCCTAACGAACTGCGTCAATTCAAGGAAGATCTGGCCAGCCTACAGAACAAACAACCTCTTAGCCATAACGCGTGTAGATGTCGCCAGACTTACGGCGATTAGTACGAGCCATTGGCCTTTAGGAACTCACGCGGCCAGGCTTGGCATCCCCCATTACACCCACCGTCGTATCTGCGCATGTTTCATCTTCTTTGTTAGTATCCGGCCCTAGCCAAAACCAGACGAGTGCACCAGGTCACCCATTTTATGATGACCTATCGGTCATCCAAAGTATCCATTTCACCAAGATCAACAAATTTCTCAACTCCACAGGCTGGTCTTGAGCTCCCTTAACTTCCTTCTCCTCCTTTTTGTTCAGCTTTCGTTAGTTGTGGTGTCAAAACGGCGCTCAATGCGTTATTTGTGGCTTTCCTTCGTCAGAAGACGGGAATACAGCCACTTAAACCAACCAACCAACTATGTAAATTAAAATCACCGCTGAATAAAATTTTGGCACCAAACTGTCTGTTGCACAAATCGTTCCCACATCAACAACAATTTGATGGCATGACATTTCCACCGAAATGGGTGTGACACCACCTCTTCTAATAAAACATTGCCTCAACTGCAACACCGCCAGCTCACTGCCAAAAATCATGACAAATTGCCTTGATATTCTTCCGCTCCAAATACAAGTAGGTACACCGACACCGACACCGACATTTATTAAAGTCATTGCGATCGTCCACCCTCGGCAGTGCCTGCCAAAATTACCAAAAATCAACATGCCTGCCAAATAGTATTTCGCATTTCATTGTCAAATATAAAGTCCACGTAGCTATCTGTAGCCAGCTGTGTATTGTCAGCTGTCAGACACTCAACAGATGTGAACTACAACCCATCGGAGACGTCTCAATGAAAGTTCCTTTCATTCAGATGGGCTTTTAGAAAATATGTTGCCGGTCTGCAATTAATTTTGTCTTAATTACTGCTTTTAATTATCAAACCCCGAAAATGTGTGGAAGGGAAATGAGCCAGGCACTTTTTTCTGTTTTTGAAAATAGAAAAGTCGTACATCCACTCAAATGGTATAAACAAATGGACTGCAATGTACTGGGTGGCATGTTTTGACATTCAGATTTTTTTTTTTTAAATAGATGCAAGTTCTAAAAATGGAACTGACAAATTACAACCAATTCCACTTCAGATGCATTGGGCATACGTGGCTGCACTTGCCCTCAAAAAACATGTCTAACTCATTTCGTCATTTCCACTTCAATTATGCGAATCATTTTGCATTCGGGGAATTTTTATTTATTTCGGTGCAACACACACACGTCTGAAGTGGTCACGAATTGTATCGTTGCATTTTAAGGACTGCCAAGAGAAATGGTCTGCCTGCCCCAAAGAGTAATGTCGTCATCATCGTTAAGCGAATGGGTACCCTTGCCTTGGCACGTTGCGACAAAAAAAAATTGGCAAACGGCCTAGGAATTTCTAGAAAATAATGTCGCCCCTAAGCGAGGGAGGATATCGATTTGTATACGGACGAAATTCTTTTGTTTTCCTTTAGTTCGAATTGCGAATGTACTCCCGTCCCACATTTTGGTTTGTGGTTTATTGAGTCTCTGTCAAGACCAGAATGTGGAGGGAGTGTTGGTTCTCTTAAAAGGAACTAAAAAAAAAATACGTTTTCGAAAAAATTCTAAAGAAGACAAATAGAGGTGGAGGACAAGTGACTTGTGATGGGACTTGTTGATGTATAAATTGACAAGGTGATGGGTACATGATGCCAATTAGGATAGCTCAGTAGGTCATTAGTTCTTCTCTTCGTTTGACGAGGGAATCGCCAGCCAAAATGGTTGAGTTTTTGCCAAAGACTGGGGCAAGTGGTTTAGAGGGTAAGACCTGAAAAGAATTTTATATTGGGCGGCTCAAAATTTGCCCTTTGATGGAAGTGAGTCTTTGAGTTTGGTTTGATTATTCATTTTTGGAAAAGGTGGAGTACTGCGACATCATTTCGAAGGATTAGTTGAGCTTCCAAAATATTTGAAAGAAAGGTACAAAGAAAGTCAAACACTACATACTTTTGAGTAGACACCTTGTTCCTTCATTCGTAGTCACACCTTCAAGTGTGTTTGCAATTATTGGAGCGACAAAAACAGGTTACAGGTCGAGCTTATGACGGAAATCGTAGCAGAGATGAAAGAATCGTAGAAGTCGAAGAGTGCCCTTACGACTAAGGCGCTGTCACCTTTTGATAGAATATTAACAGAGGCCGAATTTTTGACCGGAAATTCGGAATATTTTTAAAAACTAGAGGTCGCCGCAGAGGTAGAAATTCGACCATTAAAGTAACGTGGCTTATAAACGAATTATTGGAAAACAAATTAAACGCAGCAGATATTCCATCTCTTCAAAATCTTCCCAATAAAAGACAAATGAAGCGAATGCGGTTCTTAACTATTTGCCGTCGGCTATTTATAAATAAGTTTCATCAATTGAAAGGTTGACTCTGAGATCTGGATGTCCATAAATGGTGTCAAAACTCCAAGTAAGCTCAGCGCTCTCACCAAGCTCTTCAATGACGAGCCTATTTATTGCAAGGACCAAGAGTGTAGGATACTCAAACATTTATTTGAAGACTGATAACTTACAGTTGCCACTAAGCTGGGAGGCTTTTCAAACAGATCGACAAGAACTGAATAACACTAAAGAGGGAACTTGTCATAGCTCTTTCGATTTTTAGTGAAGACGACCCCAAGATACTCAAACTTCTCCACCTACAAAGTGCAGTAAAAAGTTTTTCTGGAGCGACCATAACATCAAAAAATTATTCACGCTACCTTTCTGTCAAAGTCAACACAGACGGCGCCGAAAGTTTTGCCTGGGAGTACCTACCAGAAGAAAAGCAATCCATCAGGGAAGAAGACTTTTTCATGTGTCTCCCAGTTCGGTTTGACTTCCGCCACTGTAACTTGTAGCATATGTAGTCCAATGGTTTTATAAAAACAAAAAGAGTCTGGCAGTTTTAAGGCCTCTTAAGTCCACTTTTACAGGTACTCCCCCCAACACCGTTCATCTGAATGGAGATTTCATAGTTCAGACAAAGTCCATCCTCAGAGAGCAGCTTTCTCAGCAAATAATTTCAAAGGTGTTTGAAACTTGTTGCCAAACTAATTTTGCGAGCTTAATTGCCTTAATTGTTATTCGAAAAAAAAAAAACATTCTTAAGTCATAGTTGGAACTAAAGGCGCCATATTTTCTCCATACCCGTTGCTATTGATTCAGCTGACTCCAAGCTTATCGGATAGTTTTCCAAAGAATACCAATCGCTATAAACAAACACTAGCCAGCTGTCTTTGCATTCCTGTCTTTCTATACTACCCAGCATTACCTGTTGTTCATACTACACGCTGGGAGTCAAGAACGCAATCCCTTACTCATCTCCATGATGAAATATACTCCTATGATAACAGCCCCTAATTATCTACTAGACTGACAGATTTATTCCTTCGGCATAAGTTAATCAACCCAAGTAAACATTATCCCCCCCAGTGATCACCTGATGGAAGATTCGTCCCCCACCCACCCACGTCGATCGATTAAAAGTCATCTGGCGCAACACATTCCCGTGATTCAAATACGTATACCTCGCTCATATTTGAAAATGATGCGATAGTTCGAGTATTTTCTAATATTTACTTAACATTAGGTATATGCGGCGTGCAACGTTCTGCCAGATGGCCGGGCTATTTATAAACGCCAACCCTCTAGAGAGACACACACACACCCGATTAAGTGCACGTCCGTTTGACCTTTAACGATGCACCATCGCCATGATCTTGATCTTGCGATAGGTGTGAGGAAATATTTTCATCGATCGATTTTGGAACTCATCACAAGCTTTGACCTTCGAAATGTTTACGGGAAGTCCACATGGCAGGGGTATACGTAAGCGCCGCATGCATTTGCCGACCTTCGGAGATATATATCCGTTTGAAGGAATTTGGCCAGGAACTCGCTGTACCTGGAAGTTATTGTTTCGCACAAAAAAAAAAAAAAAAATGTTTACCATCGGTGGTGTTCGATTTTTGACGTCACGATGTGCGAGGTTCGTTTTCTGATTTTCCTGGAATTTTGTTTCTATTTCCAAGCGAATCGAAACAGTTTCATTATGAAAATAAACAGATACTTGAAACTTGGCTGGTATTTTTAGGACATTCTTCATTAAGCACATTGTAAATACGTTTTGTGTATTTTCTCAGCCATTTAATGGATTTTTAATAAATCTTTAACGATTCGGGGGTGTATTTTTAGCGAACGCGAACTCAATTCATCAAAACAAAATTCGTTGGGGCTATTTTGGGAGGGCTATTGGAACAGAATTCAAAAAATGTATGGGCCGACCAATGAGTAATTCAAGTGTGGGTTAGGTGGTTCGGATAGTTTAAGGAATTTCATGAAATCATGAAATCATGAAATTCTCCCACAAGATAGATAGATAGAACAACTAGGCTTGATGTAGATGGCGATTAAAAATTATGACTAAGGTTGGTAGGTCTATGATCTGTTCACTAGGACTATATTGAAAAAATATGACAGAAGGCTTGCGGCTATCGTAGCCATCATCATTTTCAGCATCTTCGCCATCATCATCATCTTCATCATCATCACTATCTTAATCATCATCATCATCATCTTCATCTTCATCATCATAAACTTCATCACCATCATCATCTTTATCTTCATTATCTTCATTATCATCATTATCTTTATCATCATCTTCTTCATCATCATCATCATCACCATCATCATCATCATCATCATCATCATCATCATCATCATCATCATCATCATCATCATCATCATCATCATCTTCATCTTCATCTTCATCTTCATCTTCATTATCATCATCTTCGTCATCGTCGTCATCTTCGTCATCATCATCAGCTTCATCGTCATCATCTTCATCATCATCACTATCTTAATCATCATCATCATCATCTTCATCTTCATCATCATAAACTTCATCACCATCATCATCTTTATCTTCATTATCTTCATTATCATCATTATCTTTATCATCATCTTCTTCATCATCATCACCATCATCATCATCATCATCATCATCATCATCATCATCATCATCATCATCATCATCATCATCATCATCATCATCATCATCATCATCATCATCATCATCATCATCTTCATCTTCATCTTCATCTTCATCTTCATTATCATCATCTTCGTCATCGTCGTCATCTTCGTCATCATCATCAGCTTCATCGTCATCATCTTCATCATCATCACTATCTTAATCATCATCATCATCATCTTCATCTTCATCATCATAAACTTCATCACAATCATCATCTTTATCTTCATTATCTTCATTATCATCATTATCTTTATCATCATCTTCTTCATCATCATCACCATCATCATCATCATCATCATCATCATCATCATCATCATCATCATCATCATCATCATCATCATCATCACCATCATCATCATCATCATCTTCATCTTCATCTTCATCTTCATCTTCATCTTCATTATCATCATCTTCGTCATCGTCGTCATCTTCGTCATCATCATCAGCTTCATCGTCATCATCTTCATCATCATCACTATCTTAATCATCATCATCATCATCTTCATCTTCATCATCATAAACTTCATCACCATCATCATCTTTATCTTCATTATCTTCATTATCATCATTATCTTTATCATCATCTTCTTCATCATCATCACCATCATCATCATCATCATCATCATCATCATCATCATCATCATCATCATCATCATCATCATCATCATCATCATCATCATCATCATCATCATCATCATCTTCATCTTCATCTTCATCTTCATCTTCATTATCATCATCTTCGTCATCGTCGTCATCTTCGTCATCATCATCAGCTTCATCGTCATCATCTTCATCATCATCACTATCTTAATCATCATCATCATCATCTTCATCTTCATCATCATAAACTTCATCACCATCATCATCTTTATCTTCATTATCTTCATTATCATCATTATCTTTATCATCATCTTCTTCATCATCATCACCATCATCATCATCATCATCATCATCATCATCATCATCATCATCATCATCATCATCATCTTCGTCATCAGCAAGATCATCATCTCCATCATCATCATCGTCATTACCTTCATCATCATCAACATTTTTAAAAACGCATCTGTCCACTGCAGAAGTCGTCGACGTATGATGCTCGAGTACACCATCCGAAACCCTCGATTACCCTAAAAATCTCATAATCATAACGAGGAATTCTCCGACGGATAAAGCGGACATATCAGCCTTAGTTTAACAACCTTATCTTGATGAAACTGAAGCTGCTTAAGAATTATCAAAACACTGACCCACCGATCAGCGCATTCCCAGACCTATCTAATGAAGCCAGAAAGCCATTGAGCTCCTGCTTTTTCTTTGACCTTTAGAAGCTACCAAGTTTTAGCGAATGGTAGCTAAAATTGCATCCGCTACTGTAAACTTAGCCCAGCTATCGTGCTCGCTCACGCTGCGTATACATTTCCATTTACATCATTGAACGCCTCCAATGGTATTCCCATCATCTCAGATGGGTAGATTTTGGGTAGACCATGTTTGTGATTGCAGTCTAACGTTTCGTAGAACTCCTTCAAAAACTAGCTTAACAGCTAATTGGAAAGTTCAAATTGAAGACCTTTTTCTCAATGTTTGTCCACGGCTTGTTGATCTTTTCAAATACACAATTTCTCGCTCTCGACGACTAGTAGTCACGGTTCTTCGCTCCGAAAATATCCTTCCTACAGAGGCGACAAATGTTGTTGAAGGCAAATGGATTCCTTCCTACAGATTCAGTAAAATAATGCTGTGCGATTTTTGTTCAATATTCGGTAATTCAAAATGAGTGAATCTCAACGTTCTGGACTTAGACATTTTAGTTTAAAAAGGTCTTATATGTCAGTAGGCAGAAGAAGGAACCTCCGCATTCACATTCTTATTTCGCAATAATTCTAAACCATCTTTTAAGGAGGTAAGAAGCACTAACCGACTTCTGCTGTACACTGCGACGGCACCATCTGTACATGGACAGCAAAAGTTCGAAATCTTCCACCCAACTTGTTGCATCCACATCTACTTAGGTGAGCACTCAAGTCACTCATAAGGATATGGATCGTCAATCTTGTCGAAGACTGCTTCGATTCAATTGAACACAGCTGGGTACCTCGACTCAAGATTCGGTTCATACACTTAGGATCTTGATCTGGTATAGTGTATTGATGTAAGACCCCTCAAGCCTAAACTTTAAAATTCCAGCTCTCGCTATAAATGGCATCGACTTGAAAACTCAGCAGCCTGGGTTATGTGCGCATTTTCAATTCCGCCTGAGGAGAAGATAATACTTCTGATAAAAAGAGCTGTCACCCATCAGGAAAGTTCAAAATTTTAAAAACCCCTACATCTAGCCGATGTATAAGGCCTCACCAACAAGCTGTAGGTCTTTTTTATTAGCAGATTTGTCTTAAGATCTAGTTCACCAATTGCTAAGAGCCCTTCAACGAGAAGACCTTTTGTACAATGCGTACCTGATTTGAAACAGATTGAAGGTAAACGCTCTAAATGCTACTTGACCTAGCCGATTTAAATGTCATACTCCTGGATTACACAAAGTAGAGCCTGAAATGCACATTAACCTTTTTAGACTGATTTCGAAAGTTTGAGGCTTAGGTTACGACTTCTATTACCATGGCTATTTTAAATCCAGTGGTTTACCTTCTGTTATCTAATGTATTAAAATATTGTGGAGCTAGGTACTTCTTCACCGGATTTTTGAAAAAATCTCCGCATTCTGTTTGAAATTCATCCAAATTATTGCATACTTTTGGGGCAAAGGGATTTTTTCAGAACAAAAATTTTCAAGGCAAGAAAGCGCTTGAGCGAAGCCACTGTTTCAAAATATCATCACTCATAAAGTCTACAAAACTAATTTCTGTCTTAGTCTTGTTTGGCAACCTCCCTAACTATAAACTTTTTTTTTAATCTGTTTTTATATATCAAAGGCATAACCTATTCATATGTTTGTTACCTTTAAACTCGAAAACTGCTCAACCGATTTTGCTGAAAATCTAGCAGTTTATTCCCATAAGTACCATCGATGTTTACAAGATACAGTTTCAATAAAATCCAATAGGTGGCGCTTTTATTTTTGCAAAGTTTGTATGTTATTATGCAAGTGTGTTTTTCTGCATGACTGCACTAATCTCCGAAACTACTGAACGGATTTGCAACCGGTTTTCAGATTTACAACCTGATTTTCTTTGGAAGGGCTATCGTATATAACAACAAAAAAAAAAAATTGTTCCACAACTTTTAAAAGCTGAATATTTTTGCTCAAAGTCTACTTGACAGCAAGGGTGATAAAATCAAATTTTACATCATTGTGAGCTCGTACAAATTAACCTAGCTCTTAAAAAAGACTAGTTCGCCTCTAAATCAAATCCATCTTTAAAACACTACCTTCAAATTAAAACCACGCCTTGGCTTCATCAGATCATCGTTATAATTCCCTTCATGTTTCTATTGATTATTTCGTCTATTTTTAGGTGAACTTATAACGCTGCCTCGAGATGGTGTGATCTTAAGCACAGGATAGGTATTTAAATTCCTAAACTTCCGCCATCCATAAAAGTTTAATGAGAAGTCCTTAGAAAAGTTTAAATACCGTCACTGTTTTCGATTCGTTCCAAGTTGTTTACAATTTTAAGACTCCCCTGGCCCGCATCAGAACACCCCCAACATAGCATTTTCATGAGTATGGGTTGGTGAATACCCTGGCAACAGGGAAACGTAAAGTACTCTCTAGCCTTCATGCCCTAGAAGCCGGTAATCCATTGACCGATGCGATGGAACTATTTTCCAAAGTTTTGTCACAGCCAAGGATATTTGTCCCACCCCAAACAGAAAGTAATCACAAGTACTCACTGTACACATGCTTGGAGTGAAAAATTGGAAAATATTAGGCGAGGGTGTGTGGGCAAAAGTTTTCACTTGAACCCTTTTGCAACCGAAAGACGACACACGACTCACAATCTCCCAGGTGTATTTGTAAGGCAAAAAGTTTCCGTTCTTTCCTGTACCTGCAGCAGGGATTTCTATGAGGATTCACTGTCGACCTCTGAGGGGTGATTACACCTACCTTTTCTGATGGGGTGTTTTGCGAGCACGTCAAACTTTCGGACGTTCCATGACAAATGGATCTATTTTGCATGGCCACGATGTGTGCATACGTATATAAACGTATAGGCTCCATAGGGACACATGCGAAGGTAAATCAACAGATGATATGGAAAAATTGGGGAAATTTCCCAACTTTTCTGTTGGAGAAGGACATGCGCGCGATAGCTGGTGGAAAAGTTCCCAACTTTGTCTCTCCGAATAGAATATATGTGGCTGGGGAGTGGGGATATGCAGACGGTTTCAGGTGAGGTTCTTATTTCAGATGACTGAAATGACGCACTATGGGGTGTAGTTGTGTAGATGCTCGTTTCGATGTAGGTTAAAGAGAACCAAGGTTCCGGTTGTATTCAGTCGTTGTCAAAGGAAGTGTTTGAGTTGTCATTCTATTTCACGACTCACTAAGGAAGATGTAAAACCTGACCTAAGCTACTTAAATGTCTATTTCGCTCTACTGAATTAATCCAATCAGCAGAGCAAAGCGCAACTGATTGATGATATCAAATTTGAATTGATTTGAAACGGGGATCCGCGGTGCAGAAAGCCAGTGGCATTGAGTGAAATATGTTGGTGGCAGAAGTTAGAGGGAGTTTGGTTTGCGGCAGCCAGAGTGGTTATGACTTGGCTGAAGGGTGTTGAAACTTAATGGAGCTCAGAAGGTAAGGACAATTAAAATGATATGTGTTTGGAGAGAGGATAAGTCGGTGAAGGTCCCAAGTTCGCGGGTACTTATTGACATTCGTCGTCAAGTGCGTTAGATTTTTTGTTCCACCATAAACTTTCTATTAATACGTCGCACCTCGCTGTAGTAATGGATAGTCTTTTAAATGGGAAACTCGACAACGTTGTCTTTAATAAAGTTCTGATCAGGACTGTTCAGGGTACGGATGTCTTTTATACAGATCTATATATCTGTACCCAAGTCCTTGGGTCTGGTTAGAACTCATCGAGAGTGGAGCTGATGTCTAAATCGATTTTCAAACAAAATGTAGCTTAGTTGGACAGCAATGCCGCCAAAAAGGCCCCAAATTAAACCATAGATAGGTCTTGAAATAAAGGATCCTCCTCTGATACTGCAGCCTCTCTAAAAGGAGCCTATTGTACTTTAAATTAAACTATGGATCAGTCGAAGAGCGGTTCTCGGCTATAGGGATATAAAAACAGAGGAAAATTAAAGAAATAATCCCAAACGTTGTTCCATTCTTTATGCAATCTGTGGAAAAGGTCTAGAGAATTTATAGATTCTTTCACCTAACATTAAATGCATCGACTAGGTGGACCAATCAGAAGAATTACTTAATTTCCAGGTTTCAGTAAGATGTTGACGACATACAAATGGACCCGAACAAAGAATCAAATCACTTATAGGAGTCATTTGCATGAGAAAGATAAGCAAGGACCATTGGCCATTAGGCAGGCACGCAGCTAAGCGTGTCAATCTACTACTAGATCCTAGGCTTCAATCCCTTCCTAAGTTTCAATCCCTTTCCAAGCTTCAATCCCTTCCCAAGCTCTACTCGCTTCCTAAGCTTCTCTCCCTTTCTGAGCTCGACACCCTTTCTAAGCTCCACTGCCCCCTCCTTCCTAAGCTCTACTCCCTTTCTAAGCTCTACACTCTTTCGAAACTTTACTGCCTTCCTAAGCTCCAATCCCTTCATAAGCTCTACACTATTTCGAAACTTAACTACCTTCCTAAGCTCCAATCCCTTCCTAAGCTATACACTCTTTCGAAACTTTACTGCCGTCCTAAGCTCCAATCTCTTCCTAAGCTTCAATTCCTTCCTAGGCTCCACTCCCCTTCTAGGCTTCAATCCCTTCCTAAGCTGTACTCTTTTCCTAGGCTTTGCTCATTTATTAAGCTCCGATCGCCCTGCCTAAGCTCGACTCCCTTCCTAAGCTCTACACTATTTCAAAATTTAACTGCCTTCCTAAGCTCCAATCCCTCCCTAAGCTCCAATCCAACTGCAACTGTTTTCCTGAGCTCTACTCCCTTCCTAAGCTCTACACTCTTTCGAAACTTTACTTCCTTCCTAAGCTGCAATCCCTTCCTGGGCTACAATCCCTTCCTATGCTTCAATCCCTTCCTAAGCTATACTCTCTTCCTAGGCCTTACTCATTTATTGAGCTCCAATCGCCATTTCTAAACTCTACACTTTTTCGAAACTTAACTGCCTTCCTAAGCTCCAATCCAACTGCAACTATCTTCTGAGCTCTACTCCGTACTCCCTTCCTAAGCAATACACTCTTTCGGAACTTTTCTTCCTTCCTAAGCTTCAATCCCTTCCTAAGCTGTACTCCCTTCCCAGGCTTTACTCATTTATTAAGCTCCAATCGCCCTTCCTAAGCTCTACACTCTTTCGAAACCTTACTGCCTTCCTAAGCTCCACTCCCTTTCTGAGCTCGAAACCATTTCTAAGCTCCACCGCCGCTATCTTTCTAAGATCTACTGCCTTCTTAAGCTCTACTCCCTTCCTAAGCTCTACACTCTTTCGAAACTTTACTTCCTTCCTGAGTCCCAATACCTTCCTAAGCTCCAATCCCTTTCTAAGCTTCAATCCCTTCCCAAGCTGTACTTTCTTCCTAGGGTTTACTCATTTATTAAGCTCCGATCCCTTCCTGAGCGCAAATCCCTTTCTAATATTACTTATTCAATGTGACAGAGAAATGGGTGCAGAGAGTAAAATCCACAGGAATATCTAGTGAACCGTTCGGTAAGAAAGACGCCGCTATCGACGATGTACCAGTAAGCTAGTAAACTTATTATAAACATAACTCGTCAAGACTATCACTTGAAGGAAATTATGAAAAATTACGGATTCGAAAGAACAATATTTCCCGCCATAGTGTTTTTAACCAAAGTCTTTATTTTTGGTATTAAAAATGCCAAACTCGGCAACAATTAATCAAAAGTCGCTTTCCAATCTAAGCAAGACAGCTCCTTTTATCGACTTAAGAATAGCTGATGCATTTTTTAAGTATTGGAGACGCAACTTTATCCCTAAAGCCGTTAATGCTGGCGTCTAAACTGTGATGGCGCATTTCGTACACGTTTTCTCAGAAACAAAATCACTAACTATATAACAAAAAAAAATATTTCTCCGCCCGCACATCCTCAAACAAAAAAATCTCCAACTAAAACCACACTCAAGATCTCTCGGTTAAATTGTTTAACACAAACACCAAGAAAATTATTCATTAATCCCGTTCCAAGTTGAACAACCTCTGATGACAATTACACCAAAGCGTTGGCTTAATTATTCAAAAGCTGCAAGGAGTCACCATCCAACTTCAGGATAACTTTTTTAGTTTCAGTCCAGCGATTACAGTTTGCGGATTTATTTTTGACATGACTTTCCAGTTAAAGTTATGCACTCACTCACTCACTCAAAAAAAAAAAAAAACACCCGCTTACCACTTTAAACCACTTAAACATTTTCCCAACCGCGATGATAGCTTTTAACTGCAAGAGGACTGTTCCCTGCTGACAATTTTGATGCAACAAAGTTGTTGAGCGTTTTTTCTCTTATTTTGTAACGTAGCCAAACGAGAGGATAAAACTTTCAAAAGGTTGAAAAATATATATGACAAGGTATAAAAAAAAAATCAACCTTTCACACAGAGATCCTTTTTTTCGCAATTTAATGGCAAACTTAGTTTTTCCGCACTTTTACTCCCCAGCCAGCAAACAACAATAACAAAAGGATTTAATTAATTGCACACAAACTTGTGAGGGTAAAGTTTCCACCAGCGCAACGTGAAAAGTCGATTGTTTTGTCGATCCTATCCAAGTATTTGCTTGGTTGTCACACAAGGCCAAACGAGATAGTTAAATGGAAAATCCTGAAGAATTAAAGAATTAGGAATGCCAAGTAACGAAGCGCTAAGGATCTGTTCGATTGTTTTTCTTTTTTTCTGCTGGCGGATGTAATACCTGCCTATACGCGATGAGTGTCACAAAAGTGACGCCAGAGTTGATTTGAACGCACATTTTCATAATAAGCCTGAATAAATTTAACGCGTTGCTCGATTGTGCACCTTTCCATGGTTCAAGTTGAGTTAGTCTGAAATTGAGAAATGTCAAATGAAATGCAGAAAAAAACTTGACGTTTAGGTGTGGTTCACATTCAACATCGGCCCTTAAAATTTAACCACCCTTTAGAAGAGACGGCATATTTATTTATGGAACATTAAGCAGCGGTATACCGCTGTATATGAGCCGCATTTGGAACTTTCTTCAACTCACGATTGGGTGACGATTTTAAGGCAAAAGTGCCCTATTAAGACATCACATCTGTGTACGAGGATCTTGGCTCGTAAGCCATTTAAGCCAATGGCCTCTTGCTCTTCTTAAGTTGTTTTATGGGTAAGCCAACCTCTTCTTCTTGGTGGTTGAGCTGGAAATGCATTAACTGAATGCGGGCTATGTCATTGACATATCACTGCTCTTTCTGCAAGACGCCCATTTGAATGTTTTCTTTCTTTTTAAAGTCCTGCTTAACAAATCTACAAATAGTCTGAATTCCGGTCTTAAAATCGGTCTTAAGGCCAAACGTCAGTGGATTGATTTATTCAAAATCCCTGTTGGTTAGGTACTAGAAGTTGCTGGGTTTCTAGGTTCGTTCTTATCCCTGATTGACTTCTTTACGTCTTCTTTTTCAACTTGATTTTGAAGGAATTAGGACGAGCTGTTGTGGAAATTTCTTTGGGGAAAAGTTTTGTTGCGGTAGCCTACCGAAGTTGGTTTCAGTAACTTAATTGATGACCTCGTAACATTGAGACTACTTGTAGTAGACAAAGCAGAGGCTGAATTCTGACTCAGCTTCTCCTTGCATTCTGTGGTTAGGTTGCTAAGGATCCCAACGTTGAATGGAAAAGTTGCAGAAGTCCTTCATCTTGTTAGAGTCTATGGTCTAATGAAAACTAAAGCCCGGTGAAACTTAACTGTTTGCAGTGTCGTTCATTGCAAAAAAAAAGCATCTTCCTTCAAGAACTAAAAGAACAAACCCCCAAACCACCATCATCGCCATACATCTTCCATGTAAATCCCTTTCGCTGAAATTGAAGAGACCTTTCTCAAAAGCCGCAAATAATTCAATACCCTTTATCCAATCATCACATATCTTCAAGTTTACTCCCCGAGAGTAACACAGTCTATGGCTGCGTACTTCTCTGAGTGATAAGAAATGAAAATCTGCCATCGCCATCGCATCAGATAGAAATGCCACTCGTAAAAATCCAAATTAAATCCATTCGCATCCTGGATCGAGCCAAGTACACGGATTGCATATAAAACGAAAATTTTACACTTGGATTATTTGCGGCAAATCGAGATGTCAATGTCATGTCATCGCAGACAATTTTTAAGGGAAAGAAAAAAAAGATTTAAAAAAAAAAAAACTTTAAATCCGTGTAATAAAATAAAACCTCTTGCTCTATTCGTATCCATTTGCGGAACCTCTACTATATCAAGTCAACCCGGTTATAGCCAAGCACAACCAAGGGTACGAATTTTTGCGAAAAATCATTTCGCATTTTTATTATGGAATTCTGCGGGACATAGCCCACTCCAAACTGAATGGCGCAAGTCGAAAAGAGGGAAAATATTATTAAATTAGGGATCTGCTGTGATTTGGCGCGCCATTCGGAGGGTTCATTTAATTTTTTAATTATTCCTCAATCGACATTGCTAAAGGTCTACAAAGGGGAATGCCAAAAAGAATGGAATCCCATCCACTTTATCTGCTGTAATAGACTAATTGCCAGGTACAACACTTTGGCTAATTGCAATTTGCGGTTAGGAATCCCCTGGTGTTTTTTTTTTTTTTGGGTAAGCGAATTTTTCTGTGTAACTTAAGTCGTTTCCCAAAGGAGCAATTATCCTCTTTTATTCTGCAGTCGGTTGGGGTATGGTATGAGACTTTTTGTTTTCCTGTAGGAGGGATTTCCAGTGATATAGCTTTCTGCTGGTTCAGAGAAGTTATTAGTGCCACGTGTGTAGGGCTCATTCGGTGTGGTGTTGTTGAGAGCGTAATGGATTAGGCTTTGCGGAGACGAGATTTTGACGTTATGTGGATGTTAAGTATTTTAGAATGACAATGTTGAAAATAGAATGGAAAAAGTGTTTTTCACTCAAGCTTCCAATTATCACCATAGCACTTTGAAGGGGGCGGATACCTCTTTAGAGATTTGCTTTTATATATTTGACAAAGGAGCTCATACAGGGCAAATCTTTAGCAGCAGAGCTCAAAGATACTCTGATTGAGGCTTTTACTCGGGAGTAATCCGGTGTGAATTAAAAAAAAACAAACTTGAACCCAATCAGCTCTCTAAATAATCCTGCGTCACAAATAAAGCCGCAATATTAAGACAAGACGTTTAGCCTAAAGCCCTGGTAGCTAGTGCTATAATTTTTTATATATATATATATATATATATATATTTTTTTTATATAATTCATTTAGGAAGAAGAAGAATGGTGGTTGTTTTCAATAGCAATAATTGCCTCTGCAGAAGAGGTTTGCGGAGTGAAGCGGCTCGGCGTGGCGGCTGGTGGCGAGAAAAGAACTGCATGGTTTAAAACCCCCGGAGTTCAAGAAGCCAAGAAAAGAGAAGAAGAAGGCCTTTAAGGTGTGGATTCACTTGGGGGAATCAGCTTCTCGAAACCGGTACACGGAGGTGCGAAGAACTTGCAAATTGACTGTGAAGACAGCCAAAGAAAGGTCTTGGATGGAGTTCGGTGAAAAATTAGACCGTGATCAAAGATCTGCAAGCAAGGTGTTTTGGCAGACTATCCGCCGACATAGAGAAAGGAAGTGGAATATCATCGAAGGAGTTATAGCCAAAGACGGGTCACTTCTTTCCGATGAGAACGACATCTTGCGAAGATGGAGTGAGCACTTCTCCGAATTGCTTAATCCAGGTAAGGCACTGATGATGACAGATCCATCGCCTTGAACAGGGCGGAAAATAGTCCCACGGTAAAGGAAGTCATTTTTGCGATTAAATCGGTAAAAGCTGGAAAATCTGCAGGAGTGGATGAAATCCGGCCAGAAATGCTCAAGGCTCTTGGTGAAGTGGGAGTTAAATAATGGCTCTCTCGTGTCACTAAAGTGACCTGGGAATGCGGTGAAACACCCAGTGATTGGCAGACTGGAGTGATTGTGTCCCTTTTCAAAAAAGGGGATAGAAGGGATTGTTTCAACTTAAGTCTCCCCCGAAAACTGTTTGCCAAGGTGTTGGAATCGCGTTGCAGAGCTGTGGTCGAGTCACGGTCGGGGATGAGCAGTGTGGCTTTCGTCCGGGCAGAAGCACAACCGACCAGTTGTTCACTCTCTTACTCAGAATGGTATTTGAGAAGGTCTGGGAGTATGCTACACCTGTCTACACATGTTTTGTAGACTTGGAAAAGGCATACGACCGAGTCTCTCGAGGTAAACTCTGGATCTGGAGTGTACTGCAGGAGTATGGAATTGAGGGTTCATTTCCCAGAGCGATTTAATCTCTTTACTGAAACTGTACAACCTGCGTTCGGGTAACAGGCGTTAAATCAATACCTTTCACCGCGGGCGTTGGACTCCGTCAGAGGTCTCCTCTCCTTTTCATTACTTAAATGGACTGGATGTACAACACAGCCTTGACGAAGAACGATTTCAGTTGGGAGACCTAAGAACATGTCATTTGCTCTTCGTTGATGAGTTGGTCATTCTTGTGGCCTTCCAGACGGAAGGTTTGTAGCCGAATGTGTTGAAGCTGGGATGAAGGTGAATGTGAAAAAATCTGAGGTAATGGTGGTCTCCAGAAAGGCTGTTCAATGCACTCCACATGTTAGTTGAGTCCCATTGAAGCAGGTGGAGAAGTCTAAGTATCTCGGGGTCTTATTCACGAGTGATGGAAGGAGCAATGCTGAGTTTCACTGTAAAATGAATAACGCTGGATCAATTCTGAGACAACTATTCCATTCTGTTATCAGGAGGACCGAACTTGGTGTCAAAGCTAGGTTGTCGGTCTTAAATTCGGTGATCGTTCCTACTCTTACCTATGGTCATGAAATTTGGGTAATGACCGAACGAATAAGATCGCGAATACAAGCTGCCGAAATGAGATTCCTTCGTTGTATTGCTGGTGTAACTCGCAGAGATCGATCCCCAGAATACGTGAGGAACTGAATGTCGAGCAGCTGTTTCTCCGGACGGAGCGGTCCATACTTCGTTGGTTGATCACGTTAAGTGCATGCTTCCAACTCGAATCCCAAGACGAGCTATTGAAGCCGTGCCATCAGGCAGGCGTCCCAAAGGAAGACCCAGGATGAGATAGTTAGATCAACGATGAAATGAAAGCTCGGACCGTATGGGGATTGCCCCTGATGATCTAAAGTCGGTGGCGGAAGATCGGGAGCTATGGAGGGTTCACTCAGGCATCCTATACCCGCGACCCTTTTAATGGAAGAGCGGCCATTGAAAGTGTTAAGTGAATGAATAATAAATGAATTATTCATTCACTTCAATGTAACAATGAAGTCATAAAAATAAGACAAGATCTGTCAGAAATGGCGCACCATGGTGGAATGTTGATCTAGAAAAGCTATAAAAAGGAATCGCAAGGACTGGGCTACTAATCACCCAGCATGTACGATTGCGACATACAACTCGACTCAGAAAAAGTCAGAAAAGATGATACGGAGAACCTTCTCCTTAGGGATTCACCTACTTTCATTAAAGTCCAAAAAAGTCTGACTCACTGATTTTTGATTCAACCTGAAAACTGAAATACTGAAAAGTGAAAAAAATCGGTGCAGGGAATTAAGTCCCCGCTGGACTTAGTCCCTCAGTAGACTTAGTCCCTCAGTGGGCTTAGTTCCCGGGAACTTATTTCCCTGCACCAAAAAAAAAAAAAAAGACCTCTAAACCCTATTCACACCGAGCGGAATCGCTCGATAATCTTGATAATGATCCAAAAGCGACGAAAGCGGAGTATTTGTCAAAAGAAGTGGTTGAGACTTTCGCGAGAAGAGTTGCGGAGAGTTGCTTTTGCACCCCTATACAGTCAAACGCGATTCCTCTTCGTCGCTCCACGAATGGCCAATTTGCCTAACCCAATTCACTCCTGCACTCTCGTCTTCGTTGTACTTTGTGTATCCAAATTCACAACATAGGTGACGCCTGGTAATTTTTTGGAGGCTGGTCATTTGTCCTAAAGTCGTCATTAAAGAGCGATCACACGGTCATTCCGTCATTTTAATGGCACAAAATTCATGTCATTTGGCCCGGCATTTTCCTCGTCATTTAAATGGCGCCGAAAATGTTATCCCAAAAATGGCGATCACGCACAGAGCGACAGTAAAATGACGGCTTTGTGACGCGATTTTGACATCAAGGCGCCAGTTAAAAGACGCAACAAGAATGGCGGTGTAATCGTAGCTTAAGAGATGACAGCTACATAACCTCAACAAACCCTGTATACTGTATAATATAAAAATATTTATCAGCAGTCCTTATATTGCGACGCAATTCAGAATCAAATCATTCAATCACCTTCTTGGCGACTTCCAATATTACCCGTCACTCTTACGTCTGGCATACCTTCCTCCCCCAATAAAACATAAGACACAAAATTCAACTACAAAAATTTATGTACCTGAAATAATTTCCCATGCATAAGTAGCGCCAGATAAGACAATCCATAACTGTAATATTTCCTACAGTGTAAAAGGACGATGCCATCTCGCTTCCTGATCGGCAGAAAGCAGCCAGCGCACTTGTAAACTAAGGACAAGCACTTGTACCTGCACTTTTCAATTTATTTAATGACACAGGAGCTTGTGTCCTTAATGCTTTCATATGCAACCTGCACATTTGTATCCAGTACTTCGAATACGGAGTGTGCATGGTTCTCTAACTCTCCCCGTTCCTGCTAAAAGGAAGCAAAAGTGTGTTATGAGAACAAAACAAAACTGCATATGTGCGCCGCGCACTCCCCGGGCATGTAGCTGTGCAATTTGCAATATGCATGCAGGTACATTATACATATACTCTATCTAAGCTACTGCCCTGCAGGTGTAGTATAATGAAAAAAAAAAAAAAAAAAAAAAAATTGTTCCCCTCCTTGGGCATCCTTTTGCGCGACGTAGTGTAATAGTTTCCCATGCACTCATGCCGCGTGCTGGCAAGCACCCACAATGCTATTATAAGCTTTGCGTGTGTGCATTGGAGTTGGGGATTTGCATTTTTTTTTCTCTCCTAAATTTCAAATGCAAGGATACTGCGAGCACAGTGCTGCTGCTTTTGAGCTAAAGTGCAATTACATTTCGATTTGGTTCAGAGGGTTGGAAAATTTGTCGAAATACCATTAACGAGGGGTACCATATACCTAGTCTAAAATGATGAACAGGGACTGTCTCACCGGGACTGTGCTCGTTTTTATCAGAAGTCCTTTATATTCCATTAGTCGGATAGTATTTCGATGCCGGAAAGGTGGGCTTTGTTGAGAGGTTGCTCCTTTGTGCTTGATATCCACCACTGAATGTCTTTCACCAACAGAATATAGAACGTGAGGTGTCCCAAATCGGGGAAAAAATACGCCTTTGGTGTTTGTGGTTATATCTGATGTGCGTTAAAAATGCGTGGCGCTCTCAAAAGAATCCCTTCAGATTCAGGTTGCAAGTTGTAAGATAAGTTGTATACAAAGGGGAATTATTAAAATGAGTAGGGAAGTCCTGTGTAAGCAGGGGATAATAGATGTGCGTGTGAGAACGCATTCATTACTTATAACAGGCAGCTCTTTCAGATAAACTAAGCCTTTTGAGGTTTAGTTTGTGGCTCAATCGGCTTTTCATCGTAACTGGGGCAGTAATTTTATATTTGTCGAGTGATTTAGATAGTCCTATAGTCCTAGTCCTAAGCTATCGGACTTGATCGGGGAGTATATACCTATAAAAAGGATTTAAAGGTGGGAAAAACAGTTCCGTAGGGACCCTTCTTCTCACAACCATTTGTTTTGTGTGAGTTTTTCATATTTTTGGACGAATGGAAGGGAACTACAATTTATGCCGAGTCCAAACGGCCAATTGGGAAGCTCTTTCATGACAGTTATACGGCCCTAAGACCTCTGTTCTAAATCTGTTTACAAAAGTTGCGTTGTTACCATTATTTAGGATTTTATAAGTAAGGTTAATATGAAGTTCTAATTTAGACTCACTCCGTTGGTTGATGGAAGCATACAAACAGTCCAATAGCTCCTTCCACGCGACGACGGCGAGAAGTCCATGCCACTCGGAGTTACCAAGCATCTGTTTTACCTGTGTTGCTGTGTTGAAGGGAAGCTTCATTTTTAGATTATTTAAGGTATGTAGAGGCAGTTCATCTGGAGGGTAACAAAACTTCAAGATTGGTTTATGGTTTATCCTCGGATAGGGGACGGGTGACCGAAACAGTCTTCCCCTCGCCTGTAATCCTCAGACAACTCCTTGAAGAGAGTATACTGAGAATAACTATTGGACGATATGTCCTCGGATGTATGTATATATGACGGGTAACCGAAACAGTGCCCCCCTTGCTTACAATCCTTTGACGTCTCGTCAAAATGACGTAAACCGGTATGCGTCGTCGGTGATAAGTAGATCGACTCATTCGTTGTGTGCCTTGCTTAAGGTTAAATAAAGTTGGTCAAGGAGGAAGTGATCGGTCGAAAGTATACCTTCGGACAAGCGGGTGGTGGCCGTATCGGTTAGACCCTCGCTTGTGTCCTCTGGCAGCTTATCAAGTAGGACGGGTGTAGAAAAAAGCGTAGTAGTAAAGGCAACAATCAGCCTGTTTACTGCGCATATTGCGGGGTGTTTCAACTTGGTCAAAAGGTGAGTTTGACGGATATACGAAGGGTGACTGAAGCAGTCTGTCCCTCGATTGTTATCCAAAGACAGTCCGTCTAAGAGATGCAGGTGGTGCGAGCAGTAGTCGATAGGACCAACTGCTAACGCCGAGTATATGTGAATTTGGTCTTTTGTAATAAATTAGCTGATACAAATGTCTGTGCGAGACAAGTCACTGAGGTCATCGAAGAAGTAGTCTCCTAAGTTGGTTTTGCGTTAAATTTGCAAGAGCTAGTCAGTTACAAAGAAGATGAAGAACGGTTTCTTCCTCCTCCCCATCCATGCAGCTCCTGCAAAAGTCATTGTAGGGTATAGCAAACCTGCGAGCGTGCCTACCTATCAAACAGTGTCCTGTTAATGCCCCCACTACGGAGTTGAGTTTGTTTCTACCTATAGAGAGAAGTCTCTGAGTCCTTTTAGCATCTAGTTTTCGCCAGATTTGCTTTGATATGACGCAGGTATCTATGCTGTTCCACCTATTTTTTGCGACCTTTATTGCCTCTTTGAATAGAAGGAATTTGATAGATTGCATAGGAGCGTTCGGTTCACTGTTTTTTGTTGAGTGAAAGCCGCTTCCTGTCTAATTTGTCCGCTTTGCAGTTGCCCGGAATCCCGCTCTGACCTGGAAACCAGCACAGGGTTACTGAAAATCTATCTGTAATCTCGTTAAGACATTCCCGGCATTGTCTTACCAACTTTGATCTGGTTGTTGGTGTATTCAGGGCTTCTATGACTGCCTGACTGTCTGTGTCTATGTAGAGGGCGATAGCTTTGTCGTCTATCGCAAACAAGGCCACTCTGCCGGCTGCCTCTGGGCATTGGGTCCTAAAAATACGTACAGATTGGGTGAGTAATTTTAACATGACACGTGGTCAAATCCACACACAAGGAGGTGAGATTCATATTTTATTAAATTAATGGATTGAGTTGCATTATGCGAAGATTGAAGTAACTTTTAAGAAAAGCTTACGCTGGGCACTTAAAGCCTCATTTTGAATATTAAAAGGTGTGGGATGTTTGACATTTACATATACATTTCCTCCTTCCACGCAAATGCCCACAAGTCATAATTGTTTAATTCGTTCAAACGGATATTGCAATTTCAGATAAATTAAGCCAATTTCCCCATAATTAGAGACCCTAAACAATTGGCGCCGTTTTGATGCACCATTCCGACATTAGCATATTTGAATCGAAAATTCCAAATATCCGGCGCTAAATCCAATTAATTTCGTATCCCTTATGAATAATTTGCCTACTCATTGACCTGATTAAATAATAGGCCAACCACAAAGTGGTCGGTATTTGCTTTGTGGAAATTGTTCTCGCAGGAGCAACAAAAAAAAAAAAAAAACAAAAGTAACACACCAGAAATTTCCTCCCCCATTTGAACCGAACAGCAAAACGACTGAAAGTGATTCACCACAACAACACGGGTGAGGTGCGGCTCAATCGGTGTAAATCCTTTTTTGTTTTCGTTTGTCCCTGACGAGACGACAAGTCCCTTGACATTCATTTTATATGTTCTGTTGAATGGGATTTCCTGCTAGAAAGTAGGTCCTACTTTGGACGAAAATCCCCCATTCAAAATTATAATCAAAATGACATCTGGTTGGTGTCTTTATTTTTTTTAAGGTCCTTCCTGGATACCTGTTTACTGTGTGTAGACAAAAGTGTCACTTTTGGATGACAGAATTTATAGGGTAATAAAGAAAAATCATTGGACTTTTCCGTTGCCGGTATTCGTAACCATAGCACCGCTGAGGGAGGTATTAGCTTTGTATTGAAAAGTGGACTCTGGAAAAGCTGTTCCTTGGGCATTGTTATAGCGGAGGCATGTGCCCCTAATAATGATTTTTTTTTTTTTTTGAATTTGTTCTGTTGAATATAACTTTGTACTTGGATGGAATGATGCTCCTTTCAGGATGGCACATAGATGCCCTTTTTCAATGTTGAAACGTGCCAGGCTTTCGGTGGGTTCTCCCTTGTTGGCAATGGCAGGATAATTGGTTTCGTCACGTGTGCGCAAACTTGGAATACAAATTTTCAGATGGCCCTTCGGAAAGAATTCAATTATTGTAATCAAGGAAAGCAAAGTAAAAGGGAAGTAGATTAGATGGTCTAATATAGCTCTAAGGGTGTATCTAGTTGTTGTCGAAAAGTGAGAGATTCCGACGAATAAAATTGAGGCGAAGTTTGATGTTGTTTGTATAAATGGTAGCGGAGATTTTTGTAAACATTAAATTTGAATTAAAAAATCCGTCTCCTATTGCCATGAAATACTTGTACAAAGTCTGCAGAAAGTCATTTGGGTCGTTTAGCCTGCAGCAAATCATAAATCCAGACAGAGGGATTTTTTAGTAAATGCCACGTAGATCGTCCTTCTCTTAGGAAGAAGAATATTTTTGGGGTGCTGGCAAGTTACAGAAATATTTATCCGATCCCGATGTGGGAAGTGGGACAGAACATTTTTTAAAGGCAACAAAATGTGTATGAATTTTGCCAGAAAAAAGAACACAGGACGAACCAAAGGGATTATTCAGTTTTCGAGTCATTTCCTTCTAAAAAAAAAGATATATATTTTTTTTGAACAAATATTTGTAATTATGTTGAATTTGCACACCTCGATGCAATAAGCTGGAGATGTCAGGTGTGGCCGTACAGGATGCAGCAAATTCGAAAACCGAGGGTTTTGTTAAAAAGCAATTACCTACCATTGATGGCCATTGTCCTTAGCCCGCTGTGTCTGTATTACTGCGTAATTAGAGCAATTTACCATTTTTATTGCCACTGTTAATCATTAGCGATGGGAGTGTCCCCATCGCATGAAAGGCAATTGCATTTTAATTACGAAAACTGTACTCACCACGAGCTGCAGAAAATAGATATTGGAAGAAAATCAAAGCCATCCTTTTTTTTTAGCTAAAGTGCTTATGCAGTTGCAACCGAAATATTTGTAGTAAAACAACTCCGCCTGGAATAATATTTTATGTTATGCGCACGCCCAGAAATGATCACCATCATCTATCGTATTACATTTGGCGAAAACTTAATCCCCATCGGATTGCAATATTATTCATCTCGAACAACTGCGATTTGCAATTGCAAAAATTCACTTTCCACGCCATTTGCAACGCGCAGCACGTCACTTCGCATCCGGGATGTTGTACACAATGTTACTTCCGGACTACTTGTGCTGTTGTATTTCGCATTAGTAACCACCACCACAAGAGTATTCTGGTTTCAATTTGCTCTGAAGCTGCGGGTATAACAAAACTGGCAACTGACCAGAAATGAAATCTATCCATAGTTTTTCAATTTTCCAGTCACGAAATTCGAAGTCGAATGGTTTCGCCTTTATGGCCAGTGAGTACCATTCCACTTGAGGATGCTTCATACTACTAGCAGTCCTCTATAGATCGAGAAGAACTCCTTCTTTCACTTCCAAAGGATTGCATATACCTAGCTGCGATGCAACTGCGAACAAAGAGAAACAACTGATGTCTGTGTATGGCTGGGTGTCCTTTAAAGTTATCCTTGCGTTGCGTTTGGTTAAACAACAAATAATGTTGGCAAATAAAAATTTGCATTATTTACTTTGGCTTTCTTCTTCTTCTGCTCCTTCTTCGCCTTTATCTTTTCCATGGCAAATTGTATTTCTTTTTATATTTTCAAGGTTTTTGCCGTAGCGAAGAGGCGTGCATTTCGTATCCTTTCTGAATAGTAATGAGATGCGATTGCTGGAATATGGAAAATTTGTCTCCATTGAGGTGACAATTGCCACAATTTATTTGCCTTGGGCGATATGCTTCAGAGGGGACATGGATATGGATACTGGTATAAAATTTTACTTTATTGTTCCTTTTATAAAAAAAGAAAGGAAATGTACCTCTTTGTGTGCCTCACAAAGGCACACAAGGGTGAAGCACGGAGATTGTTCACCCAACCACCATGGGACGGATATAATCGAACGACATTAAGCGGAAAAAAAGTCCAACATGTATAACTTGTATAGCTTGTACAAGCATGGGGTGTTTTGCAGGTCATGGATTGTGATACCAACCTGAAAGCCATTTTTGAGAAGTAGCATTTTCCTTGCAGTAAGGATAAAAATCAGAAAATAAAAATATATATCATCGTGTTGTCGCAATTCAGTTGTAAGAATCGTATAGCATGCTGTGTAATTTCATGAAACGAAATGACACTGACATGGATGGAGTTTTAATTAAGTTTTTTTTTTTTTTTTTTTTTTTAGCAACTGCTATGCTTATGGCATAAGAATTCCATTTAGATGAAGTTGTGTTGTTCATTTCTTCTGTTTCATTCAGTGACATATGACTTTGAAGTGACATTTCAATTTTCGAAATGGGAAAATGAGAAAATATTGCTTTCGGCTTGGTAAAGTAGCTTTTGTTGGCCAATGGAGCTGTTTTAATTGTTGTCCTTGTTTTTTGGAGAAATGTTTTCTAGGGATGTCATACCACTTGACAATGGCGCTGCACTGGAAGGTAATAGATGATGATGCTAAAGGAGATAATGAAAGGTTAGTGAGGGCATTAAAAAAAAAAATAGAAGTGAGTTTATTTATTTATTTTAAAAAATCCGTACCGTAAGCTGGGGTTACTTTGTGCCTGCAGGGTTACTTTGTGCCAACCGTACTTTTGTACATTCAATTTCACTTTACCAATACTTTTACATAAAATATGAACGTTTTTTCACTGTGCAAGGCTGCTGGAAAAGCTTTCCAGTAAGTATTTTATATTCATCAATTTCTTTGTTTTTACGTTTTTGAATAATGACATGAGATTCAAAATCAAATTTTTGCCGAAAAAATTCTATTGCGACAAATTTCATATACAACCAAAAAACTATAATCGCTACGGAATTGAAGGTGGGTTATATTATTTTATGATTTATTTGTGATAAATAATATTAAAGTTAATATTAGTAAAACCTATTGTTTTCATTTTTACGTCCCCTTTTCAATAAAGTCGCAAGTTCATGGGGTAACTTTGTGCCACCATCCTTGGTGTTTAACTTGGCACAAAGTTACCCTCTGGGTATTGATTTTCTTTTGCACGTACAACGTCCTTGGTCCAAAGAAACCCCTTGTCTTTAATTTTAAATTTGAAGGTTCCAGAATTGAGCCGAAATGCCTCGAAAGTATATAAAAAAGATAGGAGGACGGCCCTACAGCAATTTCACCCAGGATGCTTTGAAAAAATCTGTGCAGGAAGTCCGAAGTGGACGAATTTCAATTCAAGAAGCGAGAGAAAAGAACGGTATTCATAGGAATACTCTAATAAATAAAGGATAAGATGCTCATTCAAATGTTGCGGGACGTCAAACCATTTTCAGTGCCGAAGAAGAGTTGTTACTACACCCGCTTATGGTTTTCCAGTCACTTTTCTTGATCCAAGACGAATTGGCAAAAGCTATTACGACATAATTATGGAGGAAATAAACTCCTTTCCAGAACAACATGCATGGCCCTGAATGCAGAATATCATTTCTGGACCGACACAAAGCCTTATAGTCTTTATAGCGTCCCGGAAATATCTTTTTAAAATTTTTATTTTTAACGCTTTTATTTTTTTTTTATATGTTATAGATATAAAAGAAATCCTTCACTTGTTTCTTAAAATAATTGTGTTATCATGTGTTTTAATGGTATATTGGGTAAGATTCAACCAAACTTACATTTTGACAAGATTAGCGAAGGATTTCTTCAGTGGCACAAAGTTACCCCAAACGTGGGGCAACTTTGTGCCACACTTTAAAGGCTTACATGTTTAAAATCCTAAGCCCTTTCGAGAATTTGAGAACGTTGCCTTTATTGCTTAATGCTTAAGATCAAAATGGTATATCTTATTTTGTTTATTTCCTACAGAAATACAAGTTTTTTTTACAAAAACCTCAAAAACTGGCACAAAGTAACCCCAGTTTACGGTAGCGAAAAGTAGCCAATACGAAAACGTCTTTCAGTTTAGGCAAGAGTTCGAATAAAAAATGAATAAAAAAAGAAAACGTTCATGCTGTCAAATTATGCGAGCCGTCACTTTGACAGCAGGAACAAATTGGGAAAAGAACTTTGAAAGGGCAAATCACACTTGTTTGCTCATAAGTAAATCCTAGACTGATACCTTCTTGGGAATGCCAAGCTAACAACGCTTCGACAGCGTCTCTAAAGATCGATGTTAGCTCTGTACCTTTGCGTAAGCTGTACGTACAATTGTGACAAAAAAAAAACAGACGAAAAAGTTGAATGTTTTTTTTTAGATATTTGGTTTTGAATCAGATAAAAGTTTACATGCATGAATCCACCCATGGATACATTTCATTCGGTCCATAATCCATAAAAATTGGCTTTGAAATGACGCCTTAATCTGTTCGACAAAAAAAAGTAAAGCCTTTCTTCCAGGGAGCTGCCCTGAGAAGCCTATTAAAAAAGGTCTCCAAAAAGCGCATTCAAAGGACTACCTCAATCAATTAAAACAGAAATATTTTTTAGAGAAGTCTTTCTTCCAGGGAGCTTCCTCATTAAGCCCCATTAATTATTAAAATTGGCATCCAGGAAGCGTGTTCCAAAGAGTATACTTCTTCTGTGTTCAATTGAAACAATAAGGGAATTCTTAATGCGAGAAACAGATTAAAAACAGCGACAGCAACAGCAACAGCAACATCGTATTTTTGACAGCTTTAACGTTGACTTCGCTGTCGATGTTGCTGTGCTAATGTGTTCAAAGTAATTAAAATACATTGGTTCTAAATTCGCTGTTGCTGTCGCTGTGTTAATCTGTTTCTCGCATAAGACTTCTCTGCGGAATCAATTCCGGTGTAAAAAAAAAAATGCTACGCCCCTTTGTATTCGTAGTTGAAGTCCTATCCCAGTGCTGCCATCTGTTAGTCAAATTCTTAAAAGATAAATTTAAAATTGGATGTTTAAATTTCGCATCCAAGCCATTTTTTTTAAGTTCTGTCAAGTTCTGTTTCAAAGTAGGCAAACCAAGTTGAAAGTGTAGTCTTTTATGTCGTTTTCCATTGGTTTCATTCGGGGATCCACTCATTCTATAATCCAATGGCACAAGAAAACTGCTTCTGATTGAATTCACAAAAGTATTGGTGAAATGCCAAACAGTAATCTAAGGCAGCTGTCAGCTGATTTGAATAAAATACATAAACTACACTTGTGTGAGTGAATTCTGGGGCCAGATTCTGTAAGGCGAAACGTTCAAATGTTTTCGTGCGCACGAAGAAATTTGCTTGTAAATATATCATAGGGCAAACCATTCGTGCGCACGAAAACGTGTGATCGTTTCGCCTTACAGAATCTGACCCCTGACTTCACATCGTGAAGCGAAATTCTCTTCTCAGAATCACCAGAAGAGTATTTTTTGTACCAATGGAACGGTTTCAGAAGCGAATTTTTCGATTCAGTACTCTAACGGACGCTGCTTTTTGCCCAATGGAAAACGACATTTGGTTGCTTGCAAATATGATCCGATTTTTATTTTTGACAGAAAGAATTTAAGCCTAGCAATTCAGATTTTTTTGGCTTCGTATTTGCATGGTACAAAACATACCTGAAAGATAGAGCACAAAGGTTAAAAATAGATGAAATCAGTACTGAAGTAGGTTCATTAAATATTTGTGTAGTACCAAAGGGCTTAGTATTGGGACCAGTACTTTTTGGCATTCATATTTGCTATTTAGATTGATTGTTTTAAGGTGGGCTAGGAGTATTAATCGTCTTTGTTGCCTTCCAGAATAAGTGCCAACGTTCTTTGATTTTTTCTTGTACTCATATTTAAGTATTAATTATAACAGCAATACTCCATTCAAATATAAAGCAATAAATAATTAAATTTGTACCATTTGTACCTTTTGTATTCAAAATATATAGAAGACCACTACCACTTTGTATGTTTAAACGTCACTTTAGTCACTTTAAATGGAAATGCCAGATCAGTGTTATTAGCACTCATTTCATTTATCCCACGAAGCGTGGTAATTTTCCCTTTTTTCTCTTTTCACCGTACTCAAATTCCCTTTTAAGATCCCACGATACTTTTTGACTCAAAATCAAGTTTTTAAAAGTAAAATTTGTATTACAAGGAAAGAAAATCACGGTTAATTGACCTTTAGTATAAAAATCACAGTTTGTAACATTATTACGATTATTTTTTTTTAATAGAAAATTTTGATAAAGACAGTTTATATAAGCAGTTTGTTTAAAGCACGTTTATTGTGTTGTAGGAGTTTTTTTTTTATGAAATTTCAGCAAATATTTATAGTTTGAATGTTTTTTCTTAGATTCCTAAAAATCCCACGATTTGGTGCTTTTTCCCTTTATCCCCCGATAGGCTTTTCGGACATAGAAATTCCCATAAAAAGGGATAAATCCCACGATATAAGAGCACTGTGCCAGATATGTTAAGTTCGCGAGGTCGATTTGTAAAAATACTCTTCTGATACACAAAGATCGTTTGGACAGATCGAGACTTCCATCCCTGACACTTACTAACCAATTTCAATTAAGGAACCCCCCAAACAAACCGCAAAAAGGAATTATGTTGAGTTTTTCCAAAGTTTGCATTTCGCAGGTGGGTTTAAAAATTCCAAACAAGTTGAAGAATGCAAAGATATAAATTTGAACTTCGTGAAGAAGTTCTCCTCAGGCGAGTAAAATGAATCTTCCATATCGTTGTCTTGAACTTCCTGTTTTCGTTATATTTTACTCAGTTTTCATTCAAATCTCTGAACTGCCTGTCGTGGAATAAATCTAACGCAGAGACGATGAAGACGAAATGTATGAAGTATTTTTAAGGAAATCTCCAGAGGGGACGAGCTGAAAGGTTTACAAAAATAAACATCAAATGAGAATGAATATTCATAAAACGAGGATAATGACCTCGGATACACTAACACAAATCCACACATACTCATACAAAACTCCGTAACATTAAGGAAATGTGGTTAAAAAAAAATTAATTGAAATAAGAACCCGCTGAGAATGTTTCCTTACACTGTCACACCCGCCAAGACACATCCCCCGACACCAACGAGTGTAAGGATAATTAGAAAAGTTTTGTTACTTTATACCGTTGATGTATCCTTTTTTGTTTGGGCAATTTTCCATGACTGGGTATTTCGCAAAAGGGAACGAAAAAAAGTATGCAAATGATAAAAGTAAAATGTCATTATGCTGTTGATCCTTGACTAAAAGCCAACAAAACATCCTTTGTTCGGAGACATACATCGGGCTTTGAAGGGTAATGCTGACGTGTTTGTTGTTTTCCTTTTTCTGTGTTCTTCTCCCGTAGTTTGGTCTTGAATTTATTTATTTTTCCATGTCACCGGCAGGGGACATGACTTTCGTCATGATTTTCATATCGATTTTAGGTTAGTTTTTGATGTTGGCACAAGTTTGTCATTCTTTAAATACACAATGACAGTTAATTTTTTTATCATATTCTTTTTTTGCAAAGAATTTTCTATTAGTAAGGCGGTTTTAAGCTTTGAGACCGAAAGGGACACATTTTTGACGGCTTTTTACTGCAGTTTAAGTTTGTTTTATGATTTTGGACACATTTTGGATGTTTTACTTTTTTAAACACTCTTGAAGTTTCAATAAATTTCCACACATTTTAGAAAAGCACCCTTCACAACCTAGTTGAATGTAGTTCCATCACAGTTACTCTTTCTTGACCTGCGAATTTAATATGGAAATGCAATTTAATGCACCTTTATCTTGTAAATGGCCCAACTTCAGTAGAACAATTTCTGAAATATTTTCAACGCAAATCCCAGGACTTCCTTCGCTAAGCTTATTTTCTTTCTCTGTGCCAATCCCTACACATTCAGTGCGAATGTTATTTTGCCAAAAATACAATTCACCCAAAACGGATATCATACTTCCATCTATCATCATACATCATTCAATGGTTTCCATATTGGAATCACAGTTCACTGCTCTGCTCGTGGCTGTCACTTCCTAAGTTGCTGTCGGATGTTAAACTTTCCCATTTCAATCTGTTTACGAGATTTGAATAAACACAACCGGAATCTGCAACAATTTCCAGAAGGACATCCACTTCGAATGGGGATAAGTATATTTTTCTGGTCTCTTGGGCATCATAAAGCCGGAAAATGTGTATCTTCAGGATTTCGATATGTCCAACTTGAGGATTTATGCGAATACGTTATGTGATATTTATTTCTCTAATTCAAAATGATTTACGGATCAGAATATAATGACAGCGTGCCAATTTGCAAATTTCAATTAAACGAGTTTTTTGTTTTTAAATGCAAAACGATTTCCTAAATAGGCTTTAATTATACAAAATCAGTTTCATCCACAAAGCGCACTGATTAACAATTCCATTAAAAAAAAAGAAGAGAAAACCACAAATCCAATCGTTTACCATTGAAAAACAACTCACAACCGCGCCAACTAAACTGAATATTCCCTAGCGACCTTGTGCAATTAAAAAATGCAGAAAATAAAAACTGTCGTGCAATAAAATTGCATAATAAACGAGAAAATTAATTCAATTATCAATATTTAACACAGAAATTCTAATTGTGAATGGCAGATGAAAAAAAAAAGAAACAAACGCAACAACTTCCCATGGGATTAATTAAAATTAATTTTCCAATTCAACCACGGGGCCGTATACGTAACATGTTAATTTTTTTGCGTGACAAATGCCGACGCAGTGCATATATAATTACTGTTAATTTGCCAGTGACGCAAGCAAAAGTCCCTTGGAATGTGTTGTGCGCTTTGAAAGAGTTCATGCACAAATTTTAGTGTTTAATAATGAAGCGGGACTGAAAGTGTCCTGCATTGGAGACAACCGACACGACACGCTTAGAAATTTAATCATCATCACTGTCTGGCTGATCGTCCTTTGTCTGACAGCGCACAACCAAATGGTATAGGAGATAGGACAAGTAGTGGCAAATTGTCTGATGCATGTTTGCAAAATTAACGCGCCCCGCTTTTAGCACTTGGTGAGAGTTGTGGATGTCAGATGATGGAAAGTGGGTGCACAAAGGAACCCAATATGGCTCAGCATCAACGCTAGGGGGTAGCGATTTCATCTGTTTTGGGAATTTATTTGTCTGTCTCTTGTTTGTGGTAGTCCTTGCATGTTCTTTAGTCTAATGGAAATTGTTCGCCTACGAAGGAGTGAGTGGGTGAGTGTTGTGCGGGACTATTGAAGTGACGAGTAATTTGTCTGTCGGCTAAATGCAATTGAGAGGTGAATGGTGAGTGACTGGATGTTTCGGTTTCTATGGACAAGGTCTGAAAGGTTTTTTGTTTCTGTTTTGCAGGTTTATACTTCTTCTTTGTGACACTTTTGGAAATGGTTAGTAGTAGTTGTCATTAAAATGGTGGGTTCATTAGTGGAGCCAATACCGCCTCAAATGCCAGGGAAATAAGTTCAACTTCGAATGCAGACTCGTGAGATATTTAGGTATCAAAACAGAATTCTAAGAACACTCAAAATAAGCATTACTTACAAATGTTTTCTAAAATTTTCGTCAAGAGGTTGTCTGTGGGATTTTTAGCTGAGAAGAGCTACACACATTTCATTGAAGTCGGTTTAATGGTTTCGGAGATCTACGACAGCGCTATCAACGATGTACAAGTACATCCACAAAACCAAACCAACGATTTACATCCACAAAACGTCATTGAAATCGGGGGAGTCGTTTCGGAGATCGACAACAACGCCACCTAACGGGTTCAAAATCCTACCTTTTAAGACTGCCTGAACCTGAAACAGTCGCAGTGGCTTAGTGTTAGTGTTGGACTACTAAGCGACGGGTCTCAGGTTCGAATCCCGCAAAAACCCAAATTCCAACTTATGGTTTTTTTCCACTGCGCTACCTCTCGCGAACGTCTGACAAATATCCGAGAGTATAAATGTCTTGAAAGAGCTTCTCAATTAGCCGTTTGGAGTCGGCATAAGAATGTAGATCCCTTCCATTCGTTCCAAAAATTTAAAACTCACACAAAACTAATGGTTGTGAGAAGCTAGGCCTAGGGTTCCTCCGGACCTGTGTCAACTATTTATTTATTATTAAACCTGAAACACACTAATACGAACAAAACGAAAGAAGATTCATAAAAATCGCCCCAGTGGTTATCGAGTTATATCGTCATCTAGTTTCACCCCGAAAGAATTGTAGGTTTGTATATAAAAGAAGATTATTACTGAAGAAAATTGAATTGAACTGAAAAACGAAATATACGCCTATAACGCCACATGTTGAGGATTTTCCGTCATTTCTTTTTTCCTAAACCATCCCTGATTCAAGTAGAACAAAACAAAATATAATTCATTTAAATCGGTAGAGCCGTTCTGGAGCCTTTACCCAACTAACGCACAGTTGATTTTTATATATATAGAGAAGAGATAAAAAAAAAAAAAAAAAACTATTGTCACACAAATATCAGTGAGATTAATTTTAAAGCGAGTCAGGTTTTTCTGATTTCTTAAATTAATTACTATTATTTATTCAAATGGTGGTTGGGTGCTGTATGAATAGGGTAGGCACTGATTGGCGTCAACCTGGCGATGCCCAGTCGTTGTAACTGTTCATACACATCAATTGTGCTTATTTTACCTCCGCGTGGTAGCCACCGGGTACTGGTCCTGTCCTTCCGGGCATGACTTGCTAAACTTATAAGCGCGAGTGTTGAACACGAAGAAAATAGCAACACTATAATGCTCTGTCGGAATGACTGCCTGATCGAGTCTCAGAGGTCTTACATGAGCCCCTCAGAAAGAGGACGTACGGCGGATGAATTCACATGGTTGAATCAACGGTGGCGTCAACAGTCAACATGGCAGATACCTCAATGAGCTACTTTGACGTATTTAGAGCTGAGGTCATTGAGGATTTTTCAGCACTAGTCAGGGTGTTGAAATAGAGATGGTGGCGGAAGAGCCCTTAATGGGTCAACGGCAGCTCTCACATCCCCGCAGCGGGTTACTGACTCCGGAATATTCCGGCTCCTTTTGCCCAAGGGGTTACAGAAAGGGCCTGGTCCTCCAGGTTGGGGGTTGTGCGTGGGGTTAACGACCCTACCACGGAAAAAAAAGAATTGTTGCGAAGCAACCAAAAGCCTCGGATAAGGACGGATTCACTGTTGACGACCCTGCAAAACGAAAAAAGGACAATGGCGTTCGGATCTGCACGTGGAATGTTCGAACTCTGAACAGACCGCGTGCAGCCGAACAACTAGCGGAGGCCCTAGACTGCTACAAAGCAGGTATCACCGCCATCCAGGAAGTGCGGTGGGATGGGCCGGGCAAAAGGAGGATGAAAAACTGTGACATTTACTACGGTGACTGCTACAGAGAACAAAAGCAGCGTCTATTTGGATGCGGATTTGTTGTAAGCGGCAGACTTAGGCAAGAAGTCTTGAGCTTTCGACACGTTAGTGAACGCCTTACAACTATCCGCATCAAGGCTAAATTCGCCAACATCAGCCTGATATGCGCTCACGCCCCCACAGAAGATAAAGACGATGCTACCAAAGAGTGTTTCTACGAGCTCCTCGACAAAACATATGAGCAATGTCCTAAGCATGACGTTAAAATCGTCTTGGGTGATTTTAACGCCAAAATAGGAAAGGAGGACATCTTTGGTAGCACAATCGGAAAACACAGCCTACACGACACCACGTCTGGAAACGGACTTAGGCTGATTGATTTTGCTGCGGGACGTAATGTTACCATAGCTAGCTCACGGTTTCCTCACCTCAATATACACAAAGGAACATGGCGGTCACCTGATCATCAAACCGTCAACCAAATTGATCACGTTGCGATCGACGCAAGGCACTCCTCCAGTATTCTAGATGTCCGAACTTTCCGAGCGGCCAACATAGACTCGGACCACTACCTTGTTGTAGCCAAGGTACGGATGCGGATATCCAAGACGCCACAACAACGAGAAAATACTGTGAGGAGATTTAACGTTGGACGACTACAAACGCAACAAACCGCCAGAACCTTTGCCGATCGCGTATCCCTCAACCTCTCGAGAAGTCCTATGCTGCCAGCATCAAGTGCCGAAGACCAGTGGCGCCGATGCCAAGAAGCCATCAAAAACGCCGCAACTGATGTGCTCGGTTTCACCAGTCCACCCCCCCGAAACCCCTGGTTTGACGAAGAGTGCCGGCAAGCACATGCAGCAAAACAAAGTGCCTACGAAGCGTCGCTGCATAGAAGGACGAGAGCAGCTCGTCAGTTCTACGAGCAAAAAAGGAGGGAAGAACATCGGCTTCTCCGGAGAAAAAAGAGAGAGCATGAGAAGCGCGCGATCGAGGATATAGAGAGGTGTTACTCCAGGAACAATGTTCGGAAGTTTTACCAAAAGGTAAAAAGAACGTGTCATGCCAACAAGACCCGAACGGAGACCTGTAGAGACGAGCAAGGAAACCTTGTAGTAGAGTCACAGTCGGTGCTGAGGACATGGAAAAACCATTTCTGCAGACTGCTAAACGGCGAAGACGACACAAATTCCGCTGTTAGGCAGAACGATCCATTCAACCTGGACGATGACAGCCAAGATTTCCGTCCACCTGACCAAAATGAAGTGAGGATAGCAATATCTAAGCTTAAATCCAACAAGGCTGCTGGTCCAGACGGCTTACCTGCCGAGCTCTTCAAGGCAGCCGGAGATGACTTGGTAGAGTGCATACACCAACTCATCTCCAAGATTTGGTTAGAGGAAAGTATGCCTGATGAATGGAACCTCAGCATTGTTTGCCCGATCCACAAGAAGGGAGACCCTCTAAACTGCGCCAACTACAGAGGCATCAGTCTCCTGAACACTGCGTATAAGATCATGTCTGCTGTATTGTGTGAACGCCTGAAACCATTCGTCAACGATCTGATAGGTCCCTATCAGTGCGGTTTTAGGCCCGGTAAGTCCACGACCGATCAAATATTCACACTACGGCAGATCCTGGAAAAAACCCAAGAATACCAGATCGATACTCACCATCTTTTTATCGATTTTAAGGCCGCATATGACAGCGTTTATAGAGACGAGCTATACAGAGCCATGTCTAGTTTTGGCATCCCTGCCAAACTTGTCAGATTGTGCAGAATGACGATGGAGAACGCTCGCTGCTCCGTAAAGGTCGGAAACAATCTCACCGAGACCTTTGATGTCAAAAAAGGATTTAGACAAGGTGATGCGCTGTCATGTGACTTCTTCAACATCATTCTTGAGAAGATTGTGCGAAACTCACAAGCCAACACCAGAGGCACAATTTTCTATAAGTCTGTGCAACTGCTTGCATACGCTGACGACATTGACATTGTTGGTACAACACAGCGAGCTGTCACTGGTGCGTTTGCAAGTATTAGTACAGAAGCGGCAAAAATGGGTTTAGTGGTGAATGAAGGTAAAACAAAATATATGCTGTCAACAAGAAGGGACACACGACATCGACGAATCGGGCAGAACGTCACGATAGACAGCTATAACTTTGAGGTAGTTAGGGACTTTGTCTACCTCGGCTCCGCTATAAACTCTGATAACGACATCACATCAGAAATCAAACGAAGAATCACACTTGCCAACCGCTGTTTCTTTGGCCTAAGACGGCAACTGATAAGTAAGGCCTTGTCGAGAAATACTAAGGAAACTCTGTATAAGACCCTCATCATCCCAGTCCTGCTTTATGGTGCAGAAGCATGGACGCTATCAAAGGCGGATGAAGATCTCCTTGGTCGTTTCGAACGCAAAATTCTTCGAGTGATTTTTGGTCCCGTTTGCGTTGACGGGCTTTGGAGGAGAAGACTTAACAGCGAACTCTACGAGCTGTACAGCGACATCGACCTAGTCAGAAAAGTACGCATCAGTCGTCTAAGATGGCTGGGACATGTAGAGCGAATGGACACCAACGCTCCGGCCCGAAGAGTCTTCGATTCTAACCCGGAGGGACAACGCAGTAGAGGAAGACCTCGCCTTAGGTGGCGCGCGCAAGTGAAAGGGGACCTCAACCAACTTGGAGTGCGCAACTGGAGGCAGTTAGCCAAAGATCGCGCTAACTGGAGAGGCGTATTGGTTGAGGCCCAGGTCCACCCCGGACTGTAGCGCCACCTAAGTAAGTAAGTAAGTAAGTATTTATTCAAATGGCTCAAACTAGCGTGAAATGGCTCGGAAAATGGGTCAACTTCAAAATTTCCTCCAAGCAACGCTAATGGTCTATAGGAAAATTATTGAAACACCATACCTCCTTCTCAAGCTATTTGTTGTCAAATCCGCTGTTTCATTTGTCATCGCTATTATAATTTCTTCTTGATAGTTGTCAGTTGAAACCTCGCATATGATGTAAGTAGACACTTCTAGCGATTTTCAAGCAGTGCTGACACTGATGTTCTGCTCTTGATTTGAATGGAACGGTAGGTCGTTCTGCAGTCAACATTTCACTGATAGCTATGGTTCAAAAGTTGTGTATGTCTTTTATGGGTTTTTTGGTCCATAGTTTTCAAATGTGGGTTAGTGTGTTGAACTACTAAGCGTAGGGTCCCAGGTTCGAATCCCGAAAATTCCAGTTAAGGTTAGGTCTGTTGTCCACTGCGCCACCTCTCGTGAAAGTCTGACAAACATCCGAGAGTACAACCCTCTTGAAAGATCTTCTCAATTAGCCGTTTGGACTCGGCGTCAAATTGTAAATCCCTTCCACTTAATCCAAAAATTAAGTGGACAGAAGTGAAAAACTCACACAAAACGAATGGTTGTGCGAAGCTAGACCTACGAACCTGTCGAAACTCCGAAAGCTCCATTGTAAAATGATGACAGAACACAATGACAGCAGAGTGACACCAAATATTTTCGAATACTGCCGCAGTTGGCTGTCAATTTTGTCACCATTTCTTCTCATCGAATCTTTTGACTTCGATTGACGTAATTATATATACAGCTGACTTAGATTGACGTAAGCACTTAGCTATAAATGTACCTGTACATCGTTAAAGGGGGTATCATGACGTAGGTTATGGTACCCCACTCATGAATATCTGCCACTCAAAAATACCCTTCGATTTTATAAAACAACCAAACCAAAATTTTTTTTTTTATAAAATCACCCGTAGGCAAATCTCCTTTTCCATTGTCGGTACTTACTATAATTCCATGTCCTGCGAAACATGCTACAACAGCAATTACCCGCAACACTATCAGCAAACAGTAAATCCCATTATTATGGATGAGTAAAAAATTATATACCATTTAAAAAAAAAAAAAAATCAATACCTTCCCACTCACACAGCGTTACAAATTCAAATGACTGTGCGGCTGAACATTTCCAGGACACGACCAAAAGGGTCGAAATTGCATTTTAAAAATTTACTGGAATTCAATATTCGCTGCTGCAGTGTTTTCCGCGTAATTGACGTCAAATTTCAGTTGCCATCCGACCGATGTTGCCGCACAGTACCTAATTGGATATTTATGAGCTCCTGTTGCTAACATGTATGTCGTATCCGTACTGCCACTAAGTGTTCAAAGCGCATTACGCACACACACTCACGCTAATACGTTTCTGTCTATTTGAACAACTGGTTGACTAAGTGGTTTTGCTGTTCCGCTGATTGGTGGGGGTCAGATTTGTCTTCGTCCTTTTTGTTCAATTGTCTTTTTTCGTCGATAATCCGCTCAGAAATTCATCATCTGCAACTCCGCCATGGATGGCAAACGGTAAAACAAACACGATTTATTCGACGCTAAGAATATCCCATAAGAATGAAAGTAGCCAGAGAATGTGCAAAGGCTTTTGTTGCACGGCACGAATTGGCAAGTTTATGATCACACAAGAATGATGCTAGCTTATGAGCAGCGGCAGCAGCAGAAGGCGAAGGCTTAAAAGGGAGTTGCAAACTTTCGTCAGAGCAAAAGTAACTTGCGGTAGGTGGAGTGGCTTTATTTGCTAAAATGATGGCAGCGATAGACTCTGCTTTCTGCAAGTATGACGGTAGCTTTAGCGGTGTTTGCTAAGTTGAATTTTTTCGTCTGGATGGAATTTCATTCCGGGGGAAAAGTATGATTCATTTGAAAGTTTCCCCTCGGCTGAAGAATGCAAGTGTTGAAACATGAATTCGTAATGAAATTGGAGATAATGTAGGCAGTGGAGGCTGGAAATTGGAATTACTGCTGTAAAGGGAGAAGAATGACTTTCTTTCGTTTAATGGGAGTTTTAAAGCTGTTTGCGAACATACGCTGTTACTGGGCATGGAGAGTGGGTTGCGATTTATTGTGCGCCACTGTGACAGAGGCTGAGCTTGGGGTTGCCTACTGTTCACTGTTAAGAGTTTCGTCAGAAAGACGTCGCATTTCATGAAAGGAATTCAAGCTGTTGCCAGTTATGGAAGCGAGTAGATTATGTCCTACCCCTTCAAATGGGGTAGTCGTCGGACTTAACTCAAATCCTGTTTTACGACAAATAAACAAAAAAAATCTTCACAATTGAAGCAAAATAAACTGGTACATCATTACAAATTCAGACTTTTCTTTGCCGAATCGGTGGTTCCTTTCCACTTTCAATTTTGGCAGTACTCCCAAGATACTGCGAGGACTCTATCCTGTCTGCCTTCTTCTCTGTTACCAGTTCAATCGAGAGAATGAGCTAGAGCAAGGCTGGTGATCTCCGTTTTTATAGTCTTAAATTTCAGCTCAATGACATTCGCCTAACTCTTCATATCTGATGTCATTTCCTGTGGCGGAATAAGTATACGACGTCAACTCTAAAACTTTTGAGTTGTTGTTGACAGCTAGAGTGGTTTTATGCACAACTATAGCGATATCTTGACAAGTCTTGACGAAGTTCAGTCAGACAAACTATCGGTCAATATTTTGGTTTTGAAAATTGGCGAAGGTTAGGTTACGTACGTAAGCCAATCAGGTCTTTCAAATTTCACATGGTTCTATACTCCGATGAAACGAAAAAGCGACAGAAGACAGAGGAGAGTAGATTAACGCAGTGTAACTCATTGGGGCTCGTTGGGAATAAATCTCGTTCCTCCGATGAGACAAAAAAAGCACCAGGTTGCTGGCAGTAGTTTCTTACTTCGGTGGAACGAAAATTCGACAGGAAATGGGTTGGTGTCGATTGACGTGAGTTTTTTATACGTTGGGCGATAATTCCGGATTCCGATGAAACAAAAAATGAGCCAAGTTATGAAGTTGTGGGCAGAGCTCAAATGAAAAAAAAGTTGCGACAGCTGGAAGCAAAGTTACTTGTGGCTCGTTGGGATATAATTCCGGACTCCGATGAAACAAAAAATGAACCAAGTTATGGGCAGAGCTCAAATGAAACGAACTGGCGACAGCTGGAAGTGAAGTTACTTGTGGCTCGTTGGGCGATAATTCCGGACTCCGATGAAACAAAAAATGAATCAAGTTATGGGCAGAGCTCAAATAAAACGAAGCTGCGATAGCTGAAGGGAAGTTACTTGTGGCTCGTTGGGCGATAATTCCGGACTCCGATGAAACAAAAAATGAATCAAGTTATGGGCAGAGCTCAAATAAAACGAAGCTGCGATAGCTGAAGGGAAGTTACTTGTGGCTCGTTGGGCGATAATTCCGGACTCCGATGAAACAAAAAATGAATCAAGTTATGGCTCAAATAAAACGAAGCTGCGATAGCTGGAAGGGAAGTTACTTGTGGCTCGTTGGGCGATAATTCCGGACTCCGATGAAACAAAAAATGAATCAAGTTATGGGCAGAGCTCAAATAAAACGAAGCTGCGATAGCTGAAGGGAAGTTACTTGTGGCTCGTTGGGCGATAATTCCGGACTCCGATGAAAAGAACATGAACCAAGTTATGGGCACAGCTCAAATGAAACGAATTGGCGACAGCTGGAAGTGAAGTTACTTGTGGCTCGTTGGGCGATAATTCCGGACTCCGATGAAACAAAAAATGAACCAAGTTATGGGCAGAGCTCAAATGAAACGAATTGGCGACAGCTAGAAGTGACGTTCGTTGGGCGATAATTCCGGACTCCGATGAAAAGAACATGAACCAAGTTATGGGCACAGCTCAAATGAAACGAATTGGCGACAGCTGGAAGTGAAGTTACTTGTGGCTCGTTGGGCGATAATTCCGGACTCCGATGAAACAAAAAATTAACCAAGTTATGGGCAGAGCTCAAATGAAACGAATTGGTGACAGCTAGAAGTGACGTTCGTTGGGCGATAATTCCGGACTCCGATGAAAAGAACATGAACCAAGTTATAGGCACAGCTCAAATGAAACGAATTGGCGACAGCTGGAAGTGAAGTTACTTCTGGCTCGTTGGGCGATAATTCCGGACTCCGATGAAACAAAAAATGAGCCAAGTTATTGGTAGAGATCAAGTGAAACGAATTGGCGACAGCTTTAAGTGAAGTTTTTTGCAATAGTTTCACACTCCGATGAAACAAAAAAGCAACATGTTGCTAAACAGAAATTTTGAACTCTTATGAAACGAAAAGGCAACAGAACGGGTATCATGCGTGGTAAGATAAGACTCCTTGGGAATGGGAGTGAGGTTACAGGGCGACAGACTCGGAGTAAGGAGGAGTGTTGTATGATATTTGTGATTTAGATTGACTAGGACCACTCTTACTTCAACTATTTGCCGTGATGAAGTACCACTTGTACCACTGAAAATCATTTTACAGATAATCAGGTGCGTACGTCCATCAATTTTTCATTTTAACCCTGTCTCCTTCAAATAGTTTTCATCCACTAAAATCACCTGCTATTACTGGGTGCCAGCCGAAAACATACTCCACTTCCAATCAATAATTTTGGGACTTTTCGTGTCAAATACCTTTCGGGCTATAGTTGGAAAGAGCACAGAATCAACTAACCCATATAAATAGCACCACCACAATTGCTCTATTTGAGAAATGGGAAGGACCTTTATTGATTTTAAATAATATAACCAAAAATCCCGCTTTCGTATAGCTTGCCCTCTTTTAGTTCGCGGTTGTCCCTACTCACTTCTAGTCACCGCCATGCATCCACCATCTACTCAACTGCCATACATAAGTTATAGCTCCATTTATATTACGCAGCTAAGTGGTACCCAATTGTTTGAAAGTTTCTCCAACAATATCAATCCCCCCCAGAGTGTTATCCTTTAAATCCAATTAAACATACCTTGTTAAATGAAATTGCGTGCCAGCACTATAGGCACGCACACACTATCTGTATCGAATCCGTTTTGCAGCATGGCGTTAGGTAATTTCCGGTTAACCGAAAGTAGCGTGTAAGCTCGCACAAAATTTGGTCATTGTCTTTGATTAAATCGATTAGGTATTTGAAGTCGGCTTTTGTTCGAAAAGTCCTTTCACTTGTTCTTATGTTCGGACGAAATTTAGCAGATCAGATTATGTACCTTGAAGGATGTTTGTTGCCTCTTGAAAATTTACAGAATATCAGGGATTGTTCTTGCATCTCCCCAAGGCAATTTCACAGTACAAGGCGTAGTACAACAATTAAGTGGGTAGCTTGCGAGTGTGCATTTGTTTATACGAAGGAATGACGCTAAAGGATATTCTCACACATGCAATTTGAGGTGGTGTTTCTTGACCAAGCATGATATCAAACGAACTTCCTTTATACGCAACTATGTATGTGCCATTGTCTACTTGGAGTACAGGGATTTAGTGAGAAGTTCGTCCTTGGTTAAGGATACTCCTTCTTAACGTCGTATGCACATTCGTATATCGGGGGGAAGGGAGTGCATTAAATTTTTGTTTCTACTGGCATTTCGGACGTCCAGTTAAAATGAATTGAGGAAAATGACGGTGGCATCTTTTTTTTTTAAGATCTCCTTCCCCAATTTATACAGTGACATCTATCGCAAGTTTGTAACGGACAGTACGATAACTTCCTCTTCAACTTGCGAAGGGCATCATCTTTTCTGCATCAGTCCTCATTTCTATTGACATCTGTCGTGAGCTTCTTTCTAAACATAGAACCACCTTCAAAGTGTTTCTTTTTAAAGCTTCCTCTTCCCAATTTATTACAGCGCCACCTATCACCAGTTTGTAACTCACAGTGCGATAAATTCCTCCTCAACTCGCGAACCTTTTCTGCATCAGTCCTTATTTCTATTGACATCTGTCGTAAGCTACTTTCTAAACGTAGAACCATCTTCAAAGTGTTTCTTTTTAAAGCCTCCTCTTCACAATTTACTACAGCGCCACCTATCGCCAGTTTGTAACTCACAGTGCGATAAATTCCTCCTCAACTCGCGAGGGGCATCGTCTTTTTTGCATCAGTCCTCATTTCTATTGACATCTGTCGTGAGCTTCTTTCTAAACATAGAACCATCTTCAAAGTGTTTCTTTTTAAAGCCTCCTCTTCCCAATTTATTACAGCGCCACCTATTGCCAGTTTGTAACCCATAGTGCGATAAATTCCTCCTCAACTCGCGAAGGGCTTCATCTTTTCTGCATCAGTCGACATTTCTATTGACATCTGTCGTAAGCTCCTTTCTCAATATAGAACCATCTTCAAAGTGTTTCTTTTTAAAGCTTCCTTTTCCTAATTTATTACAGCGCCACCTATCGCCAGTTTGTAACTCACAGTGCGATAACTCCTTCCCCAACTTGCGAAGGGCTTCATATTTTCTGCATCAGTCGACATTTCTATTGACATCTGTCGTAAGCCCCTTTCTCAATATAGAACCATCTTCAAAGTGTTTCTTTTTAAAGCCCCCCTTTGACAATTTAATACAGCGCCACCTATCGCAAGTTTGTAAGCACGGTGCGATAAATTCCTCCTCAAATCGCGTAGGGCATCATCTTTTCTGCATCGGTTCTCATTTCTATTGACATCTTTCGTAAGCTACTTTCTAAACGTAGAACCATCTTCAAAGTGTTTCTTTTTAAAGCCTCTTTTTCCCAATTTATTACAGCGCCACCTATCGCCAGTTTGTAACTCACAGTGCGATAAATTCCTCCTCAACTCGCGAAGGGCATCATCTTTTTTGCATCAGTCCTCATTTCTATTGACATCTGTCGTGAGCTTCTTTCTAAACGTCAAACCATCTTCAAAGTGTTTCTTTTTAAATCCTCCTCTTCCCAATTTATTACAGCGCCACCTATCGCCAGTTTGTAACTCACAGTGCGATAACTCCTTCCCCAACTCGCGAAGGGCTTCATCGTTTCTGCATCAGTCCTCATTTCTATTGACATCTGTCGTGAGCTTCTTTCTAAACATAGAACCATCTTCAAAGTGCTTCTTGTCAAAGCCCCCCATTTTCCAGTTTATTACAGCTCACATTTGCGCTCCGAAAATATTTTACAAAAAATAATATTTCCTTGTTTCGACTTACCAAACTCATAACTTAAGTTGCCTGATATACCTCCACCTCCACCTACCCCCGATTGCTCCAAATAGAGCACACACGGTAATAAACCCTTCCAGTACTTATTGTTCCAAGGCGGATGGTATAATTTATGTTTCCTTTGTTCTACACGCTGCACCCGCTCTTGCATTCAATTTTCTAGCCGAAAAGAAAAGATAATATGGTAAATTATAGAACTGCTCCCAACGTACCAGCTCCCACCGTTAGTTTCTATGCACTGCACCTTTCAGCAGAATGTTTGCACAGCGGAGCTCTATACTGTACACAATCACATGATGCATAAACTTTGACTCTTATAGGATTCCAGCTATGCAAGAACATTCTGCGTCGTCTTCGTTTGGCCCTTCCTGCAGTTCTCTATATGTCGGATAATAGCCAGCGATAAATTAACAACCAAGTGCAGAGTAGTTCAGTATAGAGCTGGAGTGGTAGTGCAGCAGCAGCAGCAGCAGCAAGATGCATGTGGGGAAAGTACTTTGGTCGTTTGCACATGAGAATTTTAAATAATTTTTCCCACCATAAGCGGCGAAGTGTTTCGCCTGATTTGTGCGGCCCCGGATTGCTTTGGTGCACTCATTTCTTTGTAAAATTGCCTTGCAGCAGAAGCGGGTGTTGTATGTAGTGGATACTTCAACTCGATTTGGATGGGTTCGTGCAGCAGAGTATTGTCTGCTAAAAACACGGACGTATGGCATTGTTAGCATTACTGAACCATCGAAAATATCTATGGAATCGTAAAGCGTAAGCGGAATTTAAAACAATGCGGAAGCGCAGCTAATGCAGCTAATGTGGTATTGCAGGTGTTAACACAGGATGTCCGAAAGGCGGTGTTTTGTCCACCTCTGCTTTGTTGCATGGTGGCGGAGGAATCATTGCTACTGATGACTACGTCCGGCTCTATGCAGTTGATGTACCTACCTGGTGCTCTGGTTGGGTTTTTATTTTTTTACCCTTTGTGATAAGGCAACTTTGCATATCCTTTGTAATATGGAAACGGAGGTATCCTCTTCCCAAACATTCCATTCTCCACCGAATTTAATAAGTTTTGATGTATCCCTCATTGTAAGATGCTTTACTCCAGGTTCGTGGACCTGCGCCATCTGTCTTTTCACAGTGCCTCATTTGCCCAGCTTCAAAGAAACTGTCTGTTTAGGCTGCTTAGAGGTATTTCATGGGCAAGCCTATGTTTGCCTTAAATGTTTGTATCACTTCCTAAGTTATTTACTAGGGAAGTGTCTTTTGGGTAGAGTAGCATTGCATGCTTTCAAAAATTACAAAAAAAAAGTCTTTGGCTTCAAAATCATCCTCCCATTGTTTCGTGCAGTACTTTGAAGCCACCATATATTTAGATACGACCTCAGGTCTTCGTCAAAATAATAGCTGAACCTCTTATGATCGTGGGAAATGTGAAAACTGAAAGAAATGCCAGAGTACCCCTCCCACTTCTGGTATACAATTACGCTAGGAAAGGAGTTCAGTGCTTACATTTTTTTTCAAACTACTAAAAGAGGTCTTCCCGGTTCGACCCCCGAAAAGGAAACACAATTAACACCTTGTATGATCTTTTTACACTAAATTTTCTAAATTTCGTCGTCTAGAAACGTAGGTAGTTTCCATAGAAAAAAAATTAAACTCAAATAAGTCAATGAGTCAGAGAAGTTTGCATGCTATAATTTCAAATATGTACGACGCCAAATATATATGAACGTCTCAAACCGTTGTTATGAAAACATTTTTTAACGCTTTAGAGTTACATTTGATCCAACAGAGAGAATATTTCCACTGGAGGAAATCAATCCTTGACCAGATTATTCCAAGTCAAGACTTATTAAGACTGATAGCACTCCGAATCTCCGTTTGAACATCTTCAAATTCAAATCGCGGCACTCTAGGTCGGTAGGCCTTGCAAAACATGAAATGCAATGTAAAATTTAGATTCAGCATTATAGAGCCCGCGGGCTGAACCTTTGCCAAAAACTAAACATCTAGATGAATTATTCAATAGTTTTCAAAACCAGATATTTCGAGGGTCAGTGTCATCATGAAAAGCATTATCTTCAACCGATTCTATAGGGTATGCGAACGATATCGATATTATTGGACGTTCGAAGATTTCTGTCAGATTTCTGGTTATTGAATTGTAAGTGTGGTTAAAAGTTATCTTCGAAGATCGCAGCTTTTTCGGTTTTTGAAGGAGGTCGAGTTCAACACTTCTAACTTAGAAAAAAACGTATAGGTTCCTAAGGATAGATGTTACTAGACACACGCAGAAGTTGTTTTTCGTGACGAATTTCTGTTTTTGCCAAGAAGATATAGGTAATAGCAAACACAAGCTCTTTGAGCTGCACCAATCTTTGGATTTAGGTAGTCCAAGAACACTACGACAGCAACGGAAAAGGTTTTGGCGCAATAGAGCTTCTGTCTTGAGGTGCCTTGCTTCACTTTGGTAAGCTCGAAGCCAGTAGCTTTACTATATTGAGCAGCTCGACTATAATCGCCTGGAAAAGAGTTCTAACGGGTGATTTTTTAGCTGGTTTGGTTTTGGCAACACTGGTTTTGACAGCTGACGTGTGTTTAGTACTTTGTGTCACTGTCAAACAGCTTCAGTTTGGTTTGCAATTTAACCGTGGATCATCTTACAAATGAACAACGCTTACAAATTATTGAATTTTACTATCAAAATTCGTGCTCGGTTCGAAATGTTCATCGCGCGCTGCTTCCATTTTATGATCGGCAGTCTCGACCTTCTGAGCAGTCTATTCGGAAGATTGTGACCAAATTTCGCACCAAATTTACTTTGTTGGACATTAAACCACCAACACGTTTACGTACTGTGCGTAGTAGCGTAGTGAAGAAAATATTGCGGCCGTATCAGCTAGTGTGACAGAAGACCGCGAAATGTCGATTCGGCGCCGTTCCCAGCAGTTAGGCCTTTGTTACAGCACTACGTGGAAAATTTTGCGGAAGGATTTGTGCGTAAAGCCTTTTAAGATACAGCTTGCGCAAGAACTAAAGCCAGCCGACCTACCACAACGCCGAATTTTTGGTGAATGGGCTCTTGGAAAGCTGGCCGAGGATCCGCTTTTTTATCGAAAAATTGAGTTCAGCGATGAGGCTCATTTTTGGTTGAATGGGTATGTAAATAAGCAAAATTGCTGCATTTGGAGTGAAGATCAGCCAGAAGCATTGCAACAGCTACCAATGCATCCCGAAAAAGCCACTGTTTGGTGCGGTTTATGGGCCGGCGGCATTATTGGGCCATATTTCTTCAAAGATGATGCGAATCGCAGCGTTACTGTCAATGGTGAACGCTACCGAGCGATGATAACAAACTTTTTTTTGCCCGAAATGGAAGTTCTTGACTTGCATGATATGTGGTTTCAACAAGACGGTGCCACATGCCACACAGCACGCGAAACAATGGCGCAATTGCGAGGCGAGTTTGGTGAACAGTTAATTTCACGTTTCGGGCCGGTCAATTGGCCGCCTAGATCGTGCGATTTGACACCATTAGATTATTTTTTGTGGGGGTATGTCAAGGCTAATGTGTATAGGGATAAGCCCGCTTCGATTGACGCACTGGAAGCCAACATCCATGCATTCATTCGTGAGATACCGGCCGATATGTGTGAAAGAGTATGCCAAAATTGGACTCAGCGGATGGACTACCTGAGACGCAGCCGCGGTCAACATTTGCATGAAATTATCTTTAAACATTAAATTGCAAGGTTCAAACTATCGATTCAAATAAATATTTCATTAATTTTTTCGAATTTTTTGTGTTTTTTTTTTAAAAAAAGTTCTAAGCCTCTTAAAAAATCACCCGTTATAATTGTGAGACTCTGGCCGGAAGTAATACGGCGGTAAGCATTTCTTCATAGAGATCGAAGGCAGATATATGGTAAGATGCAGTATATCAGACAGATCTTGTTAAGTAAGGTTCTAATAGCATTTTGTGTTGCAAACTCCCTCACCGCAATTGCAAGTGTCCCCTAAGGTAGTCTGCTTAGTCCTATTCTTTTTGGCTGATCAATAAATGGTTTTTGTAGCACCTAAAACGAATAAGAATTTTGAAGAAAACGCAGAGATTGTGTTGAGAAACTTTCAAAATAAAATTAACTCAGAAATAAGCCACTAAAAAGGCCCCACAAGCAAAAATTAAATAAGATCACAAAAAGTGAAACTGATTCCCAGATTTAGACAGTTCTTAATGTTATTGTTTTGTATGCTGCGCATTTGTTTTGGGGCCTTATTTAATTTTAACTTTGATTGAGTTCTAGGCAGGTAAAGACCAATCCCATGGTTCGGAGTCCATTCTCGCATTCTCGACACAGCATTTGGATACCTTTGGCTTGGATTTTTTTTAGAAGTCGTTTGCCAAGTTTATGACTATTATCGTTTTGACATCTAGTGCCATCTGACGTCAATCTTGGTGTTAATTGTGATGTAGGTACTTTTTCTATTTCCAGTGTGACCCAGTACTACTATTTCGCTTCGAAAAAGTTTAATAAATATTTAAAGTCACCTTTGGTAAAGTCTCCTCTCGATTTACCAATCAAAACAGGAGCCTAATTCAGCTTATTGTTATATAAACATAAACAGTATTGGCTGCAATTCACATACCGAACATCCGATTCCCAAAGAAGTGACCTTTAAAACTCCTCCAATATCATCCAAAGCTCGCATTGTGCACTTGAAACGTCCCCTCCAACAAAAGGCTGCTTGTTAATTAAATTTTGCCAATTTGATCATTAACTCATCACAAGTTCACCGGGGACACAATCATTGAATCTCATTATCCCTTTTTTGCCATGCAGACTGGGCGAATGAAAGCACGTAGGGGGATTTAAATGCTAATTCTTAAATCCTCCTACAACTTAATCCATATATGCCAAAATCAAAACGAAATTAAATTCAAATTACGCAGAAGTCTCTGCCCAAAACCGTTTTTTTTTTTTTTTTTTTTCTACCCCTAATGTAGAATTTAAATTAGCTACCCATTTTCGTAAGGATAACGTGTGCGGGGCGGTTAAAAAAACACAAAACCTGTTGTGCAGTTCCTGGGAACAACTAAGCAAAAATCTTCATTATTGTTCGAAGGATGCAAAGCTGTAAAGTTTGCACATAAAGATGGAAGTAGGAAAACTTCAGGTATGACAGTATGAAAGAGAATGGCTGCCACAATAAATTGCAACCCTCTCCTTGTAAGATTAGCTTGAGAAAAGGTAACCCAAAAAAAAATAATAACCATACCCGATAAGGATGTACAGAGGTTCAACCATTGTAAAATATTGCATCGGGGATGTGGTTTCTTGCTTTGTTCTTCGGAACAACAAAAGAATATCATGAGGGCAACATTTTCGGTTCTATGATTACTTCCTTGAAGGAGGCAGCGAAACAAAAGGGATCCTCATCATCATTATATATTTTTAGACTATAACCAGCGTCTGTGGCGTGCTAGGAATCTAGGTCGGTTGGAGTGCTTGCTGCGCAGATGATGGCGGCAAATAAATTTTGCTTAGAACGACACAATAGTGGAGCTGGGTGGCTTGTTGGGCGCAATTCCTTTTTGACTTTTTCAAACGACTGTCGGGTAATAAATTTCATGTTTATCAGTATTCAAATAGGGAATGAATGGGAATTAATTTTTTGAAGTACGCAAAGTGCCCACACAAGTGCCAACATACGGAAATGAGGAGAAGGCGCATTTCAATGAAAGTGCTGAAGGTACTCCAAAGTCTAAATGGCACATTAATTAAGATCCAAGTGATTGTATGGTGAGAAGCGATTTCGAACCCGCATAAAAGTGTTTCTATTATCCCAGTGTGTCTCGTCGTGAATGGTATGACTTTTGGCGGTAGGTTAGCATGCGATCATGCGATTCGTCTGTCTTTATTTGCTATTAGCATGGTTTGGGTGATTGCTTAAACGAATGCCGTGCGCAGTAAAGACCCTCAAAACCTTGTACAAACGAACTAAAGTATTTTTAACGAGATGGGTTGGGTGTCTGTCTTTTTAGTTGGGAAAGTGCACCGACACCCGTGAAGAGCGAAAACTCTTTGGGACCTACAAATATCTACACCCACTCAAATTGGCGTCAATTTTCCTTCACGTTTCTCGAAAGGAGCGCCATTTGATCTGGAAGTAAACTTCAATCCACTGCATACCGCATCTCAACGTCTTAACACCTTCTCCTTTATAATATCAAATTCAATTCCCAACAGAAGGGGGACACAAAATATGTCTAGTAGAAATGTAACTTTCAAGGATTATCCAACAACTAGACATCGTTTCGAAACAGCCATAAGCTTATCTCGTTAACCTCTAGCCCAACGACGAGAAAATGTTGAAACATTTCTCCAAACTGAAGTTTACGAAGGAAATTACTTTGGTACTTAGGTTAACGGAATGTTGCTGTTGTAAATGATAAAAACCGCATTTAATGGAACTTTTGAATAATACAATCCAGCGGTTATGGCATTTTGTTGCCATGAGAAAGAAAATGCAAACTTGGGGTTATTGAGGTTGCAAACGAGAAATTGCCAAGAGAATGCTGTGGATGAAGTTGTATGTTTGTGAACATGGACTGGTTGTATGCACTTTTTAGTAGAGTTTTAGGATAGGCATGTGGTAATTATATACCTGGGAACGGTTTAATGTGTTTGGCGGATGATGCTACTTTTATGTTGCTTGTATCAATATTTTCGCTCAATTTTTATCCTTAGATGGGATTACTGGTTTGAATTTTTCAGGGCAGTATATTTACCTAACTTAAATCTGAAGAAGTTCGAGTTAAACTCACAGTTTTAATCGACATACTGCCCTTTTTTACACAGTCCTGGGAAAATATAGATCGCAGCATGAATGCAAATACAGAACCTACGAAAATGGGTCAAAGGTCCCAGAAGATCAAAAAATAAGAACTAGTCGAATGTTATTTGTTTTTTTTTTTTTTAAATAATTTATCAGCACTGAAAACAACTGCCCAGGCACAAAGTCGAAAAGACCTTATTTCGGACGAAGTCTAAACAAAATAAATGAAATGAGTGTGACAATAACACCGGCTGAGTGGCTTTTAGAAGCTTATTTATCAAAAAAATCAGAACATATCAGAATCAAAAAAAGGTACCCAAACAACTTCAGAAAAGTGAGCCAATAATCTCCCTAGGAAGCCACAAAAACCGGACCAAAAATCGAACTGAGAAATGTTTCAAAATGTTAGTCAAAAAAGTGGAAATAGTTCTTGTAAAAACACTCCAAAAACCAACAAACAGTAGGTACTTCAAAAATTAATCAAATATTGCTCAACTTATAAAAAAAACAGCTAAAAACAGCAAAAAAAAGCTTTAAATATGCTCCTGAAAAAAATATTAAACACGAGCTCCGAGAAAAGACTCCGGAAATCGCCCCAAAAAATGTTGAATTCGAATAAAATGCTCCCCGAAAACGCACTCCCTAAAGAATCATGTTCTTTAAAAAAAGAAAAAAGTCACCAAAAAATATTAATCTAGAGTTTATTCTAAAGTAGGAACTAAAAATTGACCGAACTAAATCGAGAAAACATTACACACGCCCCGCATAATACCGAAGGAAATGCCCCAAAAACGGGTAAAAAATCGTTATAAAAACCACATCAAAATTCAGCCCAATGAGGGACCTAAATGTTCGAAAGAAAAACACAGGAATACGTCCTCCGAAAACCCATACATATGCTTTTTAAAATATAAAAAAACGAGCTAAAATTAACCATTAAAAACGGTACAATAAAAAAGACAGAGGAAAGTTAAGAAACAGTTCTTCAATACACCTCAAAAATACTTTGACTCAAAAACATCCAAAAACTGCTCTAAAAATTTAATGAACAAGTTCCAAAAAAAAAAAAAAAACGGTTTAAAAAATCCTCCGAAAAATGATTTAGGAATACGAATGTGAAAATCAAAATAATGATTCGAAAATCCATTGAAAAAAGTCCATGAAAAAAGCTCAGCAATGATCCAAGAGGCTTGCGCTAAAAAATGCATCAAAAAGAGCCATACAAAATTACCCGATATACATTACTAAACAAGTGAAAAAAAAACAGCATATCAAATATTTGCGGTAGGATCCAGAAATCGTCGTAAGTACCAACTCGAAAAAATGACCTCTGATAATCCGAAAAACACAAACAAAATTTAAAACGAATAAAGAAAGGCACAAGAAAAACACTTAAAAACCAGCTCAAAAATTAATCCAAAAATTACCCAAAGGCATTACAAAATTCGAGCAAAGCCATTGAAATATGAATCGGGAAGTGCTTGAAAAAGCTTTCAAAAAACCAACAACAAAACGATATCCCGAATGCACCAAAATCATTTTTCAAAAAACCGAATACGTCGAGAGAAATGGAATTTAGAAAGTTCAAAGAACGCTCCAAAAATACCAAAAAAAAAAAAATACTGAAACCATCAAATATTGAATAATCTAGTTTGCTTGGAAGCTAGTGGACTGTAATCACGAATTTAAACAAAAACTGTTTCACAAACAGGGACGAAAAACGTCCATGTAAAGGGTGATTTTTTAAGAGGTTTAGAATTTAAAAAAAAAAAACACAAAAAATTCGAAAAAATGAATGAAATATTTATTTGAATCGATAGTTTGAACCTTGCAATTTAATGTTTAAAGATAATTTCATGCAAATGTTGACCGCGGCTGCGTCTCAGGTAGTCCATCCGCTGAGTCCAATTTTGGCATACTCTTTCACACATATCGGCCGGTATCTCACGAATGAATGCATGGATGTTGGCTTCCAGTGCGTCAATCGAAGCGGGCTTGTCCCTATACACATTAGCCTTGACATACCCCCACAAAAAATAATCTAATGGTGTCAAATCGCACGATCTAGGCGGCCAATTGACCGGCCCGAAACGTGAAATTAACTGTTCACCAAACTCGCCTCGCAATTGCGCCATTGTTTCGCGTGCTGTGTGGCATGTGGCACCGTCTTGTTGAAACCACATATCATGCAAGTCAAGAACTTCCATTTCGGGCAAAAAAAAGTTTGTTATCATCGCTCGGTAGCGTTCACCATTGACAGTAACGCTGCGATTCGCATCATCTTTGAAGAAATATGGCCCAATAATGCCGCCGGCCCATAAACCGCACCAAACAGTGGCTTTTTCGGGATGCATTGGTAGCTGTTGCAATGCTTCTGGCTGATCTTCACTCCAAATGCGGCAATTTTGCTTATTTATGTACCCATTCAACCAAAAATGAGCCTCATCGCTGAACACAATTTTTCGATAAAAAAGCGGATCCTCGGCCAGCTTTCCAAGAGCCCATTCACCAAAAATTCGGCGTTGTGGTAGGTCGCCTGGCTTTAGTTCTTGCACAAGCTGTATCTTAAAAGGCTTTACGCACAAATCCTTCCGCAAAATTTTCCACGAAGTGCTGTAACAAAGGCCTAACGGCTGGGAACGGCGCCGAATCGACATTTCGCTGTCTTCTGTCACACTAGCTGATACGGCCACAATATTTTCTTCACTACGCACAGTACGTAAACGTGTTGGTGGTTTAATGTCCAACAAAGTAAATTTGGTGCGAAATTTGGTCACAATCTTCCGAATAGACTGCTCAGAAGGTCGAGAATGCCGATCATAAAATGGAAGCAGCGCGCGATGAACATTTCGAACCGAGCACGAATTTTGATGGTAAAATTCAATAATTTGCAAGCGTTGTTCATTTGTAAGACGATCCATGGTTAAATTGCAAACCAAACTGAAGCTGTTTGACAGTGACACAAGGTACTAAACACACGTCAGCTGTCAAAACCAGTGTTGCCAAAACCAAACCAGCTAAAAAATCACCCGTTATATCACTTGTTGTTGAACTTATTTTTCGCTACTACTCGTAAAATGTATCTCTTGTTCGAAAGTCGAAAAACGATTTCTTGAGTACAGAGGACAGCACACTTCACTTGAGAGAACCAAAGGATAGATAACACATGGTCGGTCGCACATATACAGATAAGCTTGTACCTATGAACGTGGGCAGCCACCGCTCGCTTCATCCTTTGCTTCGTTTTGGGTAGTTCAAATTCAATATTCATAGGGATATTGAAATATGGCTAAAAGTACGAACAACGCCACAAAAACCGCTTCAAGAAACTCACCAAATATCGAGCAAAAAACTTTTCGAAAATGCTCTAAAAATTATTCAAAAAAAATGTAATGTGCTAAAAAGTTAGGCTCATGTAAAACTTCAAAAGAAAAAATCCCAGACCCATCGCAAAATGCTTCAAAAACCCTTCGAACACCTTTAAAAAATATTTAAAAAATGTCGAAAAAAATGTCTCAGATCTTATGCTCAAAAATGTCGTTGACCTAAAACCACATAAAAACAACCATAAACATTCTCCGCTGTTCATCCTCAAAATCTTTGTAACCAACGACCTTAAAAGACGAAATCCGCTGCAAAAAAATCAATCCAAAACATCAAAAATATTAAGTACCCAACAAATTAGCGATCAAAATATGATCCAAAAACCGTTTCAAATAGTTCCTCAAATAACATTTTCAAAAAGTCCCGAAAAGCGCTCCTTAACGCGTTGCAAAGGAAAAAACGAGAAGCCACCAGAAAAAAACCCACAAAAGTTTTAAGAATCCCACAAAAAAATCCAAGAAATGCTGCAAAATATATTTCAAAAAAAAAAAACGTTTTAAAAGAACCACGAACAACAGTTAAAAAATCCCATTAGACCGACCATCAAGAGGAATCAATTTTATTTTATGGCATGCCTTTGTCGAATCAAGGTCCCTCCCGGATCGAGTTCAATTCTTTCGAGGCAAATTTATTCCAACAAATATCACATGTAAGATAACATCAAGTGATCACATATGCGGTACATAAAAAAATACTTCCTCCTTGCACAAGGACCCCCCACCTACACTTCACCCAAAAGTCAACGCCGCTCGCTACCACAGCGAATATTTCTGCAGCAGCACAATATATGTTCCACGCTATGCCAACAATTTAGTGAATTTAATTTCCGCATAAATGTTTCGCGTTCGAGGAAGTTTCATTCAGCCCCCAAGGACCCAATTTATTACATTACTTCCTGATCTGGATATTCATGACCACGAATACCCATCACTGTACGCGAAGCTGTATCTCCATTGAAACGCAAAGCTTATGCCTCCGCACATTGCTTTCGTGACCATATAGTGCAGCGCGCCATTAAAATTCGCACACGGTAACATTTCCATTATGAATAAATGAAACGAAAGTCCTGCCTCAAGGAGATTGCTACAGTCGATTCACAAAATGCATATACAACACTCGAATGCATGTTACGATTTCGCATTAACTACGCGGATACGTACCGCTACCGATCCGACTCTCAGACACTCTTCTGCCAGGACGATTGCATTTTAATTTTGATACTTTTTAGTCCTTTAAGTCGTGTGCATTATTGTTTGTTGCGCAGATATCCCTGTTGGAATTCACAGCAGGTGTGTACCCTGGTGCATGCATTCAGCCAAAAATTGCATGTGCACATAATTTGAATCTCAAACGACGACACAGGGCGAAATTTTCCGACCAGCTATATATGCTGATTGGTGGTTATGTAAGATGAGAACCAGGATAATCAAGTCACGCAAAATTATGCCATAAATTTCGATCTAATTATGTTGTGTTGTACATACAGACTTTCGTGTGTACCGACAGACTGATGTTGTATAAATCAGTGGCAAAGTACACATGTGCGAGCTGGGGAGCCCGATATTCGGTTTTATGGGACACATGTCGTCCCCTCAGCAGCATACTCGTGCCAAAACTGAATACTAATTTATAATGCCGATTGCGTGCGAGGATATCAGATAACTGCGGGTTCATTATTTCACTCACTGGCTAGCAATTAGCTGTTTACAAGGGGGTAGGAGGTTTGCTCGAAATTGAAACACAATCAGATAAAAGCGATTCACAACTCACATGGTGTTGAATAAACTCGGAGAGGACAAAATCACGGGCTGTCAGAGCTGTTGGCCGGTGGTGTGTGCATGAAAGAGATAACCCAAGGAGAAGTGCAGCTTTTTTTCACCCTACATACCCACATTTTGGAGATGTCCTGACGATAAAACATGCCACCGGAGGATGATCCGTCTGTAGGCATGTTATTACCAAAGGACACTATTTAATCCCTCCGTATTTGACAAATTGATGACAGTTGTTATGGACGAGAAGGCACTCGTGTGTGAAGGCTGTGGCTAATTACCAAACTAATTACATACGAATTCATGGTGTGGCCAGCGGCTGTCATACTCCGCGTCCTTTGGGGTCGACAGTGTTGCATGTAATTACAGTTTAGATAATAATGGCACAATCAAAATTGAATTTATTGCTCACTATATTATATTGTACTGAAATTGACATATTACCCGATGATCAGAGGGAACTGGCAATTTGTCGTGTCAGGCGCACTCCTTGACTTGGTTTAAGTAAAGGGTAGGGGCTCGCCGACGCTAATTGCCTTCACGTTATGCGTTAGTGTTGTTTGTGGTAATGTAATAGAATTCTTAACTATTGTCTGAGAGTGATATAGAATTTACAAACAGGCCGTTTGGTGGAGGTGGATGAACAGCACCGGTAGTTCAGAAAGGAAAAGAAAGCCCGAGACACCTACAACAAATTTTGCTGCCAAGTCCTCATTATTTCACTCACTTTCTATTTTTTTTTTTGTAAAGTCCCATGGCCACTTGGCCGGTACTGCAACCTAAAAGATCTATTATATTAGTGGGGAAAGTTTAATCTAAGAGACGTGTGACCTCCCTAATGAAGGTCAATAAGTCCTTAGAAGCAGAGTGCGCTATATCTGCTGGTGTGCGAGTCTCTCTATTAAATACACATTTTCTTAACCAATGAAAAGCCGGGCAGTCGCAGAAAACATGTTCAGAGGATTCGACATCCTCCGGACAGAATCTGCATTCTGTTTCCGGGCAAAGGTTCATTTTGTTGAGGTGATATCTAAGGCCACAGTGACCTGTGAGGAAGCTCGCTAGCTTTCTTATATTATCCTTATAGAAGTAAGGCTTAATTAATCATTTGGATTGTCTTAGACCAGGAACATGTTCCCAGTATTTAAGACGAAGTTGTTTTTCCCAATCAGCACCGATCACTGTCACAGTACTACACCCAGAACAACTAGGAGTGGCATGCCCATCAGCACTACCACTGCCTAATTCTCGGGTTCCTTCCACAACAACTTTCAAGCCAAGCTGGCAGTATGAGACTTTTCCCTTCAGCTCAATGAGTTTGGCCATGAAATTCAATTGTCAATTGACAGAACGAGGTGAAGGGATGCACCATCCTTTAAGCTCTCGACGACTCTCCAGGTGTTCTCCTTTTTTGAGCCGTCAGGGTGGCAATCACTTTGTCATTTGAAAGTTCCAGGCTATGCGGAAAGAAACTCCGGACGATGTGTGACTTTGGAAATGAATCCAGCAGCATCAGGTCCAGACCTCATTTTGCTATGGTACTCCCAAAATTGGAGCGCATCCATCCTGCGGTAGCACCATCTGTGCAAATAAACATTACCCACCCCGACTTTGGAACTGACCCTGAGAACTTGGGCCACACAAAGCGTTTTTAAAACGTCTCTTTTCGAAGCCCCGCAGCTTAACGAATCCACTTTGTTGAACCTGTAGTCCAGCCAAACTCTTGCCGATAGAAGAGCAGTCCGACTTCTCGGATAATACACAGCAGGAGTCAACGGTAGTGGATGTGTCGGAATCAGAGGTAGAAGATTCCCTGTGCTCAAATCTGTCACAGCCCTGACTGGTAGATGAAGCCCTCATGACATCATCATCCATTTGAAGGGAGTTCGGTTGCCCGTCAGCAGACCGAGAGGTTAGGGTCACATTTGGCTCTACGGCACAAGTATAGAGATTTGTTTAATCAGGTTTACTCCTCATGGGTAGTGCTAAGTTAGTTGCTCCTCAAGCAGCCTGTCTGTCATGGGTGACCCTTCAGACAACTACCGCTCGCTGAGTCTTTGCAACATTAAGCCTCCGCGCCAGCGCACTTTAAAAAGGCGCCCTCGTGACTACCATCGCGGAAGTACACTCACTTACTATGTTCTATTCCACTATTTGGTGGTCTAGTCGATACTTGATCTTGAAGAGCGTGGTTGACTTTCTGACAAGACTTACATTGAACAAACAGGCATTTATTGAAATACTTTCTTCTTACATATCAGCTTTGGACGCCTCTTCAGGACTGTATGGGTGATGATAGGACTATCCTATATTTTAATCTCCACAAATCGCAACGCAACTGTGAAGACCGGAGTCAATTTCGAACAGTAGTTTTTAAATCTATCTCGGACAAACACCTTGAAGCTAGAAAATGGGTTAGAAAATTTTTTTTAAGGATTTGCTTATTTTTTTTTTTTAGTTTTGAGCTGTCAATTGGTGCTACAAAATAATGAGGGATCTAATATTCGATCTCAGGGAAATCACAATTTACATGGATACGTTTTTGTACAAATTTCACTCGTACGAACACCTACGAACATGCCCAAACAATTCCGATTTCCGACGTTCAAAGTACTATGGGAGCGCGCACACTTCACACTTCAATGTGCGCACTCACGCGCACCCACTGTGCGGCCGGCCTTAGGTTTTTCAAACTGCGCCATCTTTTGTAATAGTCTCAGTAACATCCGAGAGTCTGACGGTTCTGGAAGGGCTTCGCAATTCAGCTGTTCACATTCCGCATGATTCCCTCTATTCGACTAAAAAATAAATATGGGTACAAAAAACTTGTTTTAGGGTCCCTATACGGACCTGTTGCGTCAACTATTTATTTATTTATTTATTAATAAAAGCAAGGGCCCAATGTGGCCTCCTTGCGAAACACTTGATGTTACAAAGGTTGACTCAAGTTGTAAATCAACAGATTTTAACGTATTGTAGTCGGTCTTGAGGGTATACGACGAGAATAGTCGAGCTAAATTCATTTAAACTTTAGTACTTTTAACAGTGATTTAGGTATGTAGAAAACCAGGTCTGCGACTGGCTTTCTATATACAGATTTTCGGTATAAAATTGCCAGCCTTGTTGCTATGGAGTGTGGACCTGCCTAGCCTGCCTTGAGAATCGACTCTAAATTTCTTTGATAAAGGTGTTCTAATTATCGCTTTAGCTCAAGAGGGCTTCCGAAATCTTGTATTTTTTTTTTTAATTCGGACATATAATTCAAATTGATTTTTTGGAAGTTCGTCACTGATGCCCAAAAATTAAAATGTATTCGAGAGAAGTCTCTTAAGTGCTGCTAAGTTTCATTCTTTGGTAGAAACGATTTTTCTTAGACTCATTCTTAGTTGCAAATACAGCTCTGGGGTATTCTGTTCACGTGACAGCCATCCTTGTTCAATCGAGAATCATGAACCGACACAGAAACCTGCCCATTCATAGACGCAGATATCACAGATCACAGTACGTGGTGTAGAATGAGTCAAAAGCTGTTGGATCTTGGACTTCCAGGTAAGGTAGCTTGGACGAAACTGGTTTAGACCCAGACTTCCTTTTGGTGGCGCTTACTTATAAACAGACTAGAGAAAGCAAATGGCAGTATCGCTAAGGAGTTTTTCAATTGGAAGCCTTTAGTTTAATGGAAGACCAATTACGACGTGGACATCAACAGTTTTGTGAGAGCGGTGCCCCAAAAGCGTAAACAGATGCGAGAGTTCTGAAAGAGTTATACAATTGGAAAGCTTTAGGTTCATGGAAGACCAATAACAACGTGGATATCAACAGGCCCAACGGCAAAAGGGCCACTGATGAAATGTCTAGCCGCAGACCGAGCAAGGTGAAAGAGATTCGTTTCCTCACGTAGTTGGAATGGGGGTCACAAAGACCTCTTCAGTTTATAGGTATTGAAGCCTTTCTCATACACCTTTTAATAAGTTTGGAGTTATATATGCGTTGTGTTCCTATACGTATAAGAGTTGTCAGCAAAGACGCCAAATCAAGGACTTACCCCTATTTATTCTTTCGCCTTACCAACCAAGCTTAAAAGAGCTGTTATTGTTGGAAAATAACGAAGCAAGCCTGAGTCAGCAGTGCCCTAATTTTTCCCGGTCCCCCTTTGGTTTTCATCCATCCGGATCAACCAGCTATTTAAAGTATAAGCAGAATACGTACCGTATATTAGGTACCCCTCTCATTTGCAAAGACGAGTTGCCTTATTTTCCTTGTTTCCCTTTTTCCAACTAAACCCTCACATGGGAAATCCATTCCAAGACCCCATCCGCACCCACTTCACACGATACCTAACCTGTTACATTTGTGTTTCCTATCACATTTCCCTCCTTTTTTCCGGAGCAGAGAATTTAATAGTTAAGACCAAAACTGACGGAAAAGGATTACGTAATTCACTTCACATAAATTGCACAGATCCTTCGCTTCATCAAGGAAACCTTCAGAGTCCACAAACAAAAAAGTAACTGGATGAGCACTGCAAAGCGGAGTTACCCCCACTGTGTATAACAATGTCAAGGAATAAGGAAAAAAAATACTAAAACGTCCTTAGCGTAGTATGAAGAAAAATTACCAATCCTATTCCTTGCACGTATCCCCAATGAAATGAAGTGCCATAAGTTCTTCCGCACAGCGTTACAGTCTTCCCCTAGCCGCGTAGCGGCAACTTCCTTAGCAGCATAATATGTCCCCCCCCCCACCCGACGTAAATGCGTCAAGAGATTTCACACACAACAGAGAACTAAAGTTGGACAACTGAAATGGTTCCTATAACATTTTGCTGGATCCACTAAATCCACCACAAAATGAACACAATTGATTCATGGTGTCGTTAAACCTAATTGCTTATGTCACTTTTGTCCTTGCCAACTGACACAAACGAGTTGACATTATATATTGTGCCGATGCTTGGTATCATAATGAATGCCTTGATGACTTCCGATGGCGTCGTGTGTACGGACTTGTATGTACATTGTACAATGCGCTACCAACCACACGTGTTGTCATTTCGTCCTTTTCGGCGACAGTAATGACAGCGCCGAGAACCGTATGCTGGCGGTGGTGAATGACTCACGTAACAGATGGACGAACATCAACTGTTTGACAGATTGTTCCTGGCTGGTAAAGTTAGGGTTGGAATGGTATCATCTGGAAAGGAAGAGTTTAAGCCTTGAGTTCGAAGTAGGTAATCCCATATTTATCGGAGTCAATGTAGTTCCAGAAAGCTTTAACATCATGGCAAATGGCGATACAAAAAGTCTCTGATGCAAAAGAAAATCGTAATTGGATGGCTTTTCAAACAGAAATCCTTTAAACGGGTACCTCCTGAGGAAATCTCCTGTTAGATCCTTTAAAACACTTTTTGCTTAAAGGATGAAAGACGTTTTACCATCTACAGTAAGCAGAAGGCTAAGGCACTAAGGGGACGGATAATGGATACGTATAAGCGAATACATTGTTTTTTTTTTTTTTCTATATGGAAACACTTTTATGGGAGGGAGGTCTCCTGGGAGAATTATTCCATCATTTGTAGTGAGGATGCGATTATTTGCGATATTACTGGTGGATTGCAGAAAACTACTGCAAAAGGTTTCAGGTATAGGGTTGTACTCGGTTTATTTGTTTGGAATGCAAGGCACGTCTGCTGTGAGCGTCGTCATCTGTTAAATTCCACTGTACTTGGAAAGGAGCGGGGTTAAAAATGGATTTCAAAGGTTCCCGGCACTAGGGAGTTGTTCTTAAAATTGTTTTTAAATGATCGCCACAATTGAAAGTACATAATGAAAAAATATGTTGTTGAAATAGAAAAAATGGTTGCATATGGGGCTATACGTTTTCTGAGCGATTTCAAATTATATCTTAAATTATGATCACTCCATCGAACTCTTTTACCACTAAAGCTAAGATTACACGTGTCATTTTCCGTTGCAAATTTTGACATGCTGTATAGTCTAGATATACTCTCTGTCTTTGAATTGAAAGTAAAGCTGCGAGGATACAAGGACCGACCGCCAAAAGGCACATCGCACAACTAAGATCGCAGAAAGAGAGGAAGTAGCAAAATAGTATGAGCAAAAATTAAAGACTGCGAATCCAGAGCCATTACAGAATTGGCGCTCACTAGAAGACATACAATAAAAACCGGAGAAAGATCTAGAGCCTTAAGAGCTGTTAAACTTTTAGACAGAGATGCAGTGGAAGTCAGACTAACCTACGAAGCTTACCTAATCTTCGACCAAGGCAATGCAGACCCAGATCAAATATAAGAATGTTTTCTCAAAATTTTTGATAATTTTCTTGAACAATGTTTGGCGTTGCTGGACAAGATGATTAAAAATTTGGAATAACTTTTTTTTTTTCAAATTTTGAATGAGACTGGACTGAAATAGTTGATGCCATAAATATCCAGCGATTATCCTTGCGACTTATTAGTTGCCATAGACGCTTTAATGCCAATGGCAAATCGTTCTGAATAATCAGAGTCCGCGATTTTGAATTTCGAACAATTTTTGTTGTATTGGAAGTAAGACTACCCATTTTCTATCCATTCCGTTTTATTTCTTTTTCAAAATGCGGTTCTATTATCAGGTTTGAAGACAAATCTGCGATTGTCTGAGTTCATTTTCTCCATCGCCGTTTTAAAGATCTAATCAAAGCGTTGATTGCATTATAATTGTTGCAATTGTCGAATAAGTTTTTTTGTCAATCCTGTTTGCCCTATCCACTTGATCATCCTCCGACGAAATGAAGTACACCTGCGGATATTGGTATACGGCTTCATTTACTGGCAAGAATGCACCCATTCGATGGCAAATTTGGCCTTGAATCTGATAATCGGAATTTTGCAGTGTAGAATCCCATGCCATTGTTAGAAAATGTGTGTTTGCATGATGTGCAAGGGAAAATATTGCCCTGCCAGTCGGCATGAAACCAGTTTTTTTGAATGATTTTTGTTCCCAATGAAGTCATACGAAAACAGTTGTTGTTCTGTCAAATGTTCTTTAGAAAATCCTCCGATTCAAATGACTCTGCAGGTGCTAATTTCACTGTGCCACTTGCACAGCAGTTTTTTTTAGCGCGTTTTAATGGTGGCACACAGTTATAGTCATCGCTCCAATATCGAAAATCGCATCACCGACATAGTTTTCTGTTCGTTCTCTGAAATGCCAGTCGTTCGAATGTCAGCAACGACTCGCATCTTGCCACTCAGATTTGAATTTCATCCATCCATCCCACCCCAGCAGCAGTAGGATTTGACGCAGTTCTCATCACTTGCACTCTCAATTTTCTTGACTGTTGATCTGGTCTTACGCCATGCGATGTCCCACTTTTCGCTTTCTTCTGTAGTTTGGCTTCGTTGATATTTGTTGTTGACTTGCTTGCCTTGTTCGTCGGCCAATATTTGTGCGCATTCGTCTTGGCATTTTTAAAAATCACTGAAATTTGCTTTTCAATAACTATTTTGTCCGCGTTTAAAATTTGTACATTTAATTTTTACCTTATCAACCGTATAAAAGAAATGAAACTGTTGGAGCGATGCACAAAATCAAAAACAAACCATCACTGTTGACCAACGTATAATACATTAAATTTATCTCGATTTTATCAATCTACTTTTTGAAAACAAAAAAAAAAGATCCGCACATAGTAGGCACGTAGTTCTCTAATTAATTTTTGATATAGAAAAGTCAAAACAAATAGTGCAGAAAATCAAAAAAAAAAATCTAAAATGGGAAAATTAAAAAATAAAGTAGCCTATTTCAATACTCTATCCCGTAACTTTCTATTAGTAAAAGAATTTTTGAAATCGGTTTAGTAGTTCCGGAGATTACCTCCCACAAACAAACATTACCTTTTTATATAATAAAAAAAAAAATGTAGTTTGATTTGATGTGATGTGATGTGATTAATCTGAAATTCTCGATTTTCTCAATTTACTTATTGAAAAAAAAGCCTACGTATGCGTGACATAGAAAAGTCAAAATAAATATTTAATAGAAAGAATCATTGGATGCCAAATCAGGACCGCAAGGCGATTAACCCGGAATTTTCTCTCTTCCTAAACCTGATATACAGCAATACGAACAAAACCAAAAAAGAATCATCGAAACCGTCCCAGGGGTTAACCAGTTATAACATCATCGAGTTTCACCCCGAAAGAATTATTTATATAGAAGATGAAAGTCTTCCTTTTTTAATCCACGTTATGAATATGCAATAATTTATTTTTCTATTAATTCAATTAGGTCTTAGAATTTTAATATATTATAACTATATGGCTTTGGAAGGATAAGGGAAACAACCAAGAGGTTAGAACGAGACGTGTGCGTTGGTCGAGATAGACAGACGTATCTTGCGGTCAGGTTGGCCATCACCAACAATAAACTGTGGTTCCTCTAGCGATTCTTTGAATTATTTTTCTGGATGTTGTCGTTTTCGTGGTATTACACATTTTAGCGGTGGGTTTGAATTCTCTTCTTACACATATATAAGGCATTATTACACATGTCTTGTTATGACTTCTTAGATAGATCTGGCAGCCACTACAGTCAGCCTCCATTTTAAATCGTCAATTAAGGTTTCTGGTTACTATTTATATACCTACCCTTGGACAGCGTCCTACCCGTTTCTATGAGCAACACAAAAAACGTACGAACCGATCAGATTCAACTGTCATTGACCGTCCTTCAACCCCTCGAAGTCGACCAGAATTCCTGTCCAACTTGAAAGCTTGCAACCAACTACGTACCCACTTAAGGAACTTCTTTCAACTCCCTCTCCAATCAGAAACTTCATCAATCACCTGCGTCAATAGATTTAAAACGACAATTCATGCCAAAAGATGCTATCGCATAAGCTATTTCCCATAAACCCCTCAGGAATCGAGTCCATTCCCTAATCATGGAGCATATTCCACCCGCAACTCAGCACTGTGCAGAGAGACACACCTTCCATTACGTGAAGTTGGAGTTATGACTGGTCTTATACCCATCCAACAGTAGTAAATACTGCTCATGAGCCAACAAAGCATTAAGTGTTCGCACAAGAAGCATGTTAGCAATATCAACACTAGAACGGATACGTTCCTGTGCAATTTATCCGCACAGAGAAACTGTCACCGGGGAATTACTATGAGAGATTGCATTGAGTCCAGTCACCCATCCTCGCTCGATGGACGATGGCAAAATCCAAAATGACTTTGGGATATACAATGGCTCGCAGCGCAATATAGATAAAAGATAACAACAATATCAAGAGCACTCACACACAGAAACACATAATATTCGTTGGATGCAAGGGTATAAGTCAGCACCATTTCTTGTGGATTACAGGATCTACTGTGTCTGTGGAGCGATGAAAGCCAACAAGATGGGATGATTTGGTTTGGCAATCCTCAGCATATTGCTTTTTGCACGAAGGATGGAAGACCGAGTATATAAATATATGAGAGCGACAACACGGTGTTAAAGATGTTCCGTTCTTATTACTGTCGGACGGATACCAATCGAGATTGGACGAAGAGAAAGTGCCTCAGCATGAAATGGCCCTTCTCTGGGGTGTAGTTAAAGTCAACACCGATAGAGAGTCGGAGTTACTGGCCCGAAAGACAGTGTGCTTCTCGTCACACTCGGTTTCATCATAATGCTGATGGCAACGACTGTCCAGAGCGTTTTATTGCCATGCTTACAGATACGACCAAGGCGAGCTGGAATATATAACTTTTACTTTCATTTAACGACCAATATGTTTTGTAGTGAACATCTTCGAAGGTGTCCATGATTACGCAGAGGACCCCCTGGATTTCATTGCTGCCAAATTGACCTTGTATAAAATGTAAGTGCCTATAGCTACTTTATCGGCCACTCGACAAAACTCCCACTCGCGCTCAATGACCATTCACTTTGTGTTTTAGTACATACAACAAAAATTCGACCTTTCATAGACGGCCCTTCAATCCCACTCGAAGGCACTCAACTTATTTACGAGGGTGTATTGACTAAGCCAAATGATTTTCCCTTAAACATGGCTGCCAACTCTCTGCAATGCAAATACGCAAAATTACTTAACTTTTGAATATAAATATCGAGCAATAGCAGATTCCATATTTATGAGTGCACACAGATAAAGTTTCAAATGCAAATTGCTTTTCATTCCAACGCACCCCTAGCTAAAAGCTGAAGCTACCTGCCGCAGCAAGCCCAAGCATCTGCCATCGTACATGAACCTACATGGTGTACATTTATGTTGGCAGTGGTTGATGTCAGCTACACCCATCACCCACCCTCGGGTTCAAATTCCAACACAAAATATGCTAACGTATATTTTTTGATTTACATATTTGGCGAGGCTTTTGCAAAAACATCTCTGACTGGATGTATGCTCTTCGTTCGCATGCGAATTTGGCTCTGCGACGGATGACATTTTATTGGGCTTTTTATTATTCCTCAAGCGAAGTATGCACAGGGATTGCTTTTGCGTTTTTGGGGAATTTTTTCCCCAAATTGATTGCTTTTTTTTTTTAAATAAACAGCTAATAGGGTGATAGGTACGTACCTCCGTCAATGACAATCAAAGTGAGTTAATTTGTGAACCATTCTATAAAATATTTCCTAGAATACTGATGGAAAGACAGGGGAAAAGAGAAAAAGAGAAACTGTTCCATGGGAATATAAGAATTGCGCGGTTCAGTGATGCAATTGATCAGGAGGGCTGTACCAGCGTTGCCATAAGAAAAATAAAAAATAAAAATAAAAAGCGCGGGTCACTAACCTTCAGAGGGCTTTACTACTAAAGAATTTTAGTTTCGACTTAAAATTTAAGTTGAGGTTAAATAATTTGTTAGGAAATAAAAATTCAATGAAAGCACAAAAATCATGTATTCAAATATTTCAATCAGGTCAATCAAGTCAGCAAGGCATTTGCTTAGATGAGGCTATGATTTCTTTTTTAAGCCTTGCATGAGGCACCAATGGTCGGAAGTCCATTGCTAGTGCCGAATTCCTACCGGCTTAAGCCACCTTCCTTCCCGAACCGGCCGATCTATGGGTCCCCCGCGGAACTACCGTAAGACACTACTTCACGGGGGTCGTAATAACGACTTAGCTTACTCTATCATTCGCTTTTCGTTGACGCTCTAAACGTCTGAGGTCGCTGAGTACTCGAACCACCACGTCACTTACAATGGTCCAATTTTCATTATTCTGAAGCATGAAATTAACGACATTATCGGGAGTTGGCCACTCCCCAAATTTGCCCCGTAGCGCGATTCTCTCGGTTTCGCACCGTGGGCAATGAAAAAACACATGTTCAGCGTTTTCGGAAACGGTTTCACATGTGGATAGTTGGGGTGGTTTCATGTCCGTGTTCAAAGAGATATTATCTGTAACAACCATGACCCGTCAAGAACTGAGTCAGATAGAAGTTTGTTTTGCCATGAGCACGATTAATCCATGCGTCGATCACTGTAGACAATCAGGGCTGTAGGAAATAAGGCCCCAATGAAATAAGGCCCCAAAAGAGAAAATGAAATAAGGCCCCAAATTTGTGGTTTATTTCATAATGAAATTAAAAATAATGAAAACTACTTTTCATTTAATATTGGTGATATTGGATAAACTAGTTTAGATTAAAGGAACCTTTTATATGCTCAACCTCGCACCCAGCCCGCAATCTAACAGTAAACCCAAGCAGGGACCCCCATAGGCAGTCCATATCGGAAGGGTAACAATTAATAATGAAAAAATAATTTTGGGGACTTTACACTGGGGTGTACTACCTTCACTAAAGCACCTTGTGATACACAATATTTTTCGTTTTCTTATCCAGGCTAAGGCAGCAATAAAGTGGATGGTTTGCCGACAAGTGAATATGCCACGTACAATTGACCATGAGAAAAACATGTACTTTCTAAATTCAGACCACAAACACTCAATTATTGATCTTGTGATTGGTAAATCGTCATGGTGAATGCAAGACGAATCGAAAATTAAATCTGTTTAAACTCCAGAGGCATATCGGTTGGGATCATCGGCATCCTTGAAATGAGAACTTCCTCACATTTGAATGAACCACATTGATCCTTAATTCTCTTATCACCAAACGCGTTCCACTATATGATTTTGATTGGTTTGAATTTCGAAGCAATAGTCATCAATCATCATGCTTCGAAATCTAAACCGAGCCAATATTTAGTTGGAAATTTTGCGGTGCCATAAGCCAGGTACATTCAAGTAGTTAAAAAATTAGATAGTTTCTTCGTCTTTTTTTTTTTTCTTTTTTTTATATATACTTCTCCCGGGAAAGGCGAACCTATAACGCTTCAACAGCGCCCCGAGATGCTTGCAGATGTATGTTTGCTCTGCACTTAAATTGCTGCAAATTGTAGTCTTCTGGAAATATATCCCCAGGAAGCGAGTTCCAAAGTTTGCTTGTCCTGTAACAGAAGGAGTTTTGGAAAGTTGATGTCTTCGCGGTTGTCAAGTGTACTGTATGATCATGAGTATTAGCAGCCTGTCTTGTTGGGCGCCCAAAAGTTGCATTTCGAGGGATAATGTCTTTGAGTTCCTCAGAACATCTACCATGGAAGTACCTATAGAACAAGCATAGGTCAGCGACTTGTCTTCTGTGCACCAACGGTTGTAGATTCGATGTGAGTGTAGGGTCTCCAATGAGTCGAACTGCTCGTCTCTGTATATGCCATCAAGCAGGTTAAGTGAGTGTTTTGGGGCCGAGCTCCATATATGGGAACAATATTCCAATCCTGGTCTAACCTGTGCTTTGTCGAAAATGAAACCAATCCGCTCAATTCGTCGACAGGAACAAGGCCATTACCGATAGTCAGCAATTGCTTGGAGTAATCTTGAGCAGATGGATCGTTCAGCAATGCAACTCCCATGTTTGCCTACTGAAGTTTCTTCATATAGCGCCACAGATTTTCTGATTTGAGGCAACGCTGGGCCAGACAATCAAAATATTTCCCCCCAGATAAATCTGGAAAACCCCCAGGTTTGGCTATATAAAAAAACAACAATTTTTGGCTTAAACTTAAACTTAAAAAAAAAATGAATAGTTGGCACAACAGATCTTTAGAGACCCTAGGCCAAGCCATTCTTTCTGATCACTGTAGCGTTTTTCAGGCGGAAATAATGGCGATAAAAGAGGTCTTATCTTGGCTAAGGGAAAACGTGATATCTGCTAAAGATATCCGTATCTTCTCTGATAGTCAAGCCGCTATCAAGTGCCTGGAATCAGTCTCCACGAATTCCATAACAGCCCAAGACTGTCGTTCGTCTCTCAGAGAGATGGCGGAGCAGTTCAACAATCACCTTTGCTGGGTGCCGGGGCATAGGGACATTCCAGGTAACTGCAGGGCTGATGAACTCGCCAAACACGGAACTACGATACCTCTGTTCCCAATTAAGGATTCCTTAGGTATTCCACTCGCTACTTGCAAACTCAAAATAAAGCTGGACGCTATCGAAAGAACAAATCTTAGGTGGTCAACCGGCTCGACTTGTCTAGCGACAAAGCAGATCTGGCCAAAGTTGGATCTAAAACGTTCTATAGGCATCTGATCTCCCTCGATAGGAAGCATTTTAGTGCAACAATAGGTGTCATCACGGGACACTGTCTTATCGGCAGGCATGCAAAAAGGCTTGGCGTGTTCTCTAACGATTTTTGCAGAAGCTGTTTTGACGAGGAGGAGGAGGAGACTGTTCTCCATCTTCTCTGTACTTGTCCGGCTCTCTCACTAAGACGAAAACTCCACTTTGGAGCGTTCTACTTTAGTGATCTCAACGATCTAAAAAACATAGACATCCGAAATCTATTACATTTCATTAGAAGCTCCGATTGGTTCAACGAGTAGAAGGAATGAATTATAGATTCACGTGGTATCACAAGGGACCTTATAAAGGTCTAAGTGTGTCAACTAACCTAACCAGTTAGCCGACAGCCATTTCAACCTAACCTAACCTAGGCCAAGCCATAGCAACCATTCGTTGTGAGTGAGTTTTTCATTTTTGGAACAAATGAAAGGGATCTACAATTTTATGCCGAGTCCAAGTCCGAGTTATCCTCTCGGACGTTTGCAAGAGGTGGCGCAGCGAAAAATAAACCTTAAGATGCAATTTTTTTTCGGTAATCGAGCCTGAGAGCTGAGATCCTGGCTTAGCAGTCCAACACACTAACCAAACGACTAAAACACGGCATGAATTTCGAATTTGAAACGCGGACATGTAAAAGTTTGGTTTGCCAAATGCTTAAGTATGCGGCAACTAAATACACAGCTCTTAGGCTAATTCAATAAAATTCTTCTTTATACAATTTACAGATTAGATTGGTGCCTTAATTTTGAAAAATATTTAAGGAACTTGTACAAAAACTTTTCTTAATGAAACTCGAACGAACTTTTTGTGAATGATTTGTTTTGTTAAAGAAAATTGTCCAAACATTTTAGCTTTGGGGGATTGATCGATTATTCAACAGAATTTTAAAGTAGCACACACATTTATTTCACTCTGGATTATCATGCTCAATTTTGAATCATTTAGTTGTGAACAGAACGAAGAATCTCTACAGGTACCTCATTCTTAAGAATAAGATACTCAGCGTTTCTTACGTTTACCGAATGCCCATAAATTTTATTTTTCTGCGGAAGATTATTTTAAGGTTACCAGAAAGGATATTACAATGAAAAATAAATAAAATATAATTTCTCCCTCTCTCACTTTCATCGTGAATGTTCGGTCGGAAATTTTAAATATTAAGTTTAGTTTTATGTGTTTGAAGTGACTCGTTTTTCTCATCAGTTAATTTTTTTCAAAGTGCAATATCCCTTACAAACGTTTTATAATTTTTATTTACGCGAATTTTTCCGATATTTTAAAGTTATTCTGCTATTCGGGATGGAGACGCATTAAACAAATCACACATCATCAAATAATTTATTAACCGTGGTTTAAGTGTTTATAAGTTAAATAAATAATTTCCAAGCTTGTTAGACGGGCTTTCTGGTTGCGGGCCAGTGAAGCTACTTAAGTAAGCATCTTGAGACATAAAACAACTTCTGCGGAGGAAAGTTTCTTCAAGTTTACGAAATTCGTTCCCAAAACTGACCCAGTTAATTGGGTTCGAACGAAATCCCATTCAAAAACTGAGTATTCATGCAGTCAGAACCGAACAGAAGGAGGGAATTGTACTACATGTATGGACAGAGGCACTTCTGTTTCAAAACTTTTTTTTCTAGTTTTGAATTGAAACTCTGTAACTTAGGACAGAGTAAACAAATTTAACTCAAAATAAACAGACGTCCATTTTAAAAGCCATCCAATTTATTGTAGTGCGTATATCTCGAACAAATTACTCCTCCCAAGTTGAGTATATCAATTCAGCTAGCGAACTTTTCAAAATCATTTATCAAGAGCTCGCAAATCCTCTCATCTTCATCTACTGTATAGTTACGATCCCGCTTTCAATTGACTTTCAATCCCAACAATTCAAAATACCCTCCTGCTGTAAGCTGTATATCCTTGCAGTTTTATTCTCTTGTGGAACTTGAAATAAAATCAATTTTTCATCCCTGCCAGGTTATTCAAGTGCCGATGAATGAATACAAATTCGAACTATTTTTCTGTGTGTGTGAGGAGGAGGAGGAGGAGCAGTAAAACTCATCATTTTTTGCCAAAAAGAGGAGTACAGGAAGGAGAAACTCTTCCCAATTGTGCGCGCTTTATATCAAATGTAATCCGGATCAATTGAAGTTGTTTCTTTTGGCTGCTGTTTCTCTTCGTTGTGTTCTTGAATATTTCTTTGCAGAATGTGCTTTGCAATTTTCTCTATGCAAATATTGGGAACACTTGAGCAGCTACAGGTGCAACGATGGTCTGTGTGCTCTCCTGGGTGTAGGGACATGAAAGCACGTTAGGAGGTTCACATTATGTTTGAACTGAACCGAAGGGAGAAAGCAATCTGTATGGATAATTGATGGCGCCGAACAGGTGTATTTGAGCTGTTCAATTTCACATTCAGGACGTTGCAAGGAAGAAGCGGCTGCAAGGAGCTTTTTTCCGTATGTCATGTGAAGGAGGAGCATACTGTTTTTGTTGAATTTATAAATTTATTTCCGTTGTTGACCGATGTGTGTTTGGTTTTTTTTTTTTTTAATATTATTCAGAGTTGAAGCCTGCTTTCCGGGGCCATATGGTTGGCGTTAAATAAACATTGTGGGTGCGGTCCATCCGACTGTGGAGAGGGCATGGGGATTTGGAGAATAAATTGAAAAATGTTGTGAAATTGAATAGTGGAGCACTAAAATATTTATTAGTGGTATGGAGAGCAGCGTTTTTTATCGCAGGTGTGTAGTGTGGTCGCCAGGCCACACCCGTTTACGTGCGAAATTAAAAGCCCACAAGAGGATTGAATTTAAGCAGTTGTTATTTCTACAAAGTGTTTTCTCAGATGCCGCCTTAGCTATTGAAAATGGTACTCACATAGCACAAGAATTTTTGTTATGCAAAGGGAACGGAGACTTAGATCAAATGGTATGGCCCACTTCGTCTATTTCAGCTATATCCAGCAGGATCGATCAGACATAGCTCGCATTGACGAAAACATTGTTTGCCTAATGTTCCGTCGCGATTTAAATGAAACAAGCACAGCTTTTTAACGTGGGGGAACATTTTACAAAAAAAAAAAGAACCCCACATTTGTTGGCCTTCTGTTTCCTCGAGACTAAAAACACGTCTCTCTCGCTTCACAGTCAAGGCGAGACTCCCAGTGTTGCCATTCGCAACACCTAAAATAGGAATCTTTGTTTCAGTAAGATCTAGATATCATCATAAAAGAAGGCAGAGACAGAGTTAGCCCTCTGTAGGCAATCGTCTGTCGGAAGAAGGCTAACTGGAAGCGTTAAGGAGCCAGGAAGCTGATGGGTACATGAAAATATTTCGAGCTTGTAACATTATTATCAAAAGTACCCCACGATGGCTTTCAGTCACCTGACAGCCAGCTAGTTCAGCTACATAGTTCCCATAGAAAGTGCAATGGGATACACAAGTTTCAAAAATTTCACAGTTACAAGACTCTCTAAAACACTTAAGCCACTTCTGTGGCAGATGGCTGTTGGGTTAGTTCTAATACAAAATTGTAAATGGATAGAACCCTATAAATGGTTAGGCGGGAAAAAATACAAATCGTTTTTATTTCGTTGCAGAGCTCTTCTATTGCATAAGTTCTATCAGTTATACACCTTCCCAGTTCCCAGTCATTTAAGTCTAGTTCCCAAAAATTATAAGGCAGCACCTTCTTCTTCTCCAAAGCATTTCTTTTGCTAGAGTGGCGATATTTGGTTGAAAAACAGCTTTCTCTCTACCTTGTCGAATCTGATTGACACTATAGAAGGCTCAAGCTCGTAAAAGACCTTCATTCTTTCGGTTTAACGTTGGTGCTACCCTTCCTGGAACTCATTCATCCCATAGAGTGTGACGTTCCATGGTGATCCGGAATGAGGAAGCGAAACTGTCGCTGAAAAGTCCATACAGCTCCAAGAGGTTCGACATTAGATATAGAACTGTTCAAAGCCTAACTTCTCTGATGCCTACGATGAAATTGATATGATTGAAGTAGCATAAGTTCCTATATGTTATATAGCTTTACGCATCATGAAAGACAGCTAGCGAGGTCTTGACTAGTAGAAAATTGGAAAGACTAGTGGAAAGTTACGCTAAGAGACTTCATGGTACGAGTGGTACTTCCTCGTATCACACCTGCAATGCTACAGCTAAGCTTAGTCACTTAATCAGGTTCTTTTTCAAAAAATAAGCACATAGGCTTCAATAATATTTTTATGGAAAGGCCAGTGGTGCGTACTGTTGAGTTACTATTGCAAAAATGGGCTTTTGAAGTTGTGGCAAAAGCCATTTACATTATAATACATATAGTCTTGTATGCTGTAGATTGTAACAAAGAATGAACCAACTGGACACGTCGATTTTGGCTAAGGCGATAAAAATAAAGATAGGACTGTGATATCAAAATTCAAGTCCAAAAGCTGACAGATAAGGCGATCTGATCAAACTTTTTAAGACAGTTTATATGACTTGATCTGCTCATTTAGAAGAACTTTTCCCCAACAAAGGAGACCTTCAAACTCGTATCAAATATGGAGCCACTTTGTGTACGTCTGTTAACGTTTTCTAAAAAAAATCAATTGGGTATTGTGAGTAAAGAATGAGCTATGAGCTAAGTTTGTATACTGTCAAAAAGGAGGTACACCGAACGGTGTCGAATCGAACTGAAAGATTGCAAAGGTAGGACTTGCCTACCCAGTTCTTCTATAAACTCTGAAAAGTACATCAAGTGAAGAGTTACATGGATAGTGGCAATAAGGCAATAAGCTGGTAAAGGCTTGATGAAGAACACTAAGGAGCCTCTTGATAAAGACTCTCATCATTCCATGCAACTTCCAGATCTCATTTCCAAAACTAACCTCTACATTTGCTACAAATTTTTGCAAATAAATACATATGCCTAGCTTCAGTCAAGCGTTCTTTTCTGAGGGTTATTTTTTTAGTTTTAAGGCGAAATGAAGTGACCTAAAGCAAAGGACTCTCTGGTGCCAAATCTGTTAATTTTACAACTCAATCAGGTTATGTTAGGTATGCGTGCAGTACTCTATGCCACACTCAGGTCAATATTGACCCATTGTTATGCCCATTGGGGGAAAAGGTTGTCCCTTACCCATAATATCTATAACTACTATGTCTATAACTACCTGTGATTAATTACACTGTGCTGGAAAGTTCGTCTAGTTCGTGGAAGAAGTGTCTCCCTAAGGAATCTCTACCTATTGTGTTGGAGACCTGCGGCAGTGACATGGGAAGTGGGCTGTGTCGGCAAGAGCTTCCTCACCACAGCCTCTACAAAGTTCTTCTTCCGTCCAGACTAATTTCTTCATGTGATATAGCAGAGTGTTGTGCGCCTTTATGATTCCTACGAGGGTGGAACGAGACTTTCTATCATTTCGTATGAGACTCTCGGTTCTGGCTTCATTGAAGGTTGGCCAGCATTCATGTAGTATGACAAATTTCTAGTGCAGTCCATCTAGTGTTCGGCGCTCTTGTGGCCATTCATCCGTCTGCAAGCTTAACTGTGCCATTAATTGAAAAAGACTGGCACAAGTGCACCAACCCACGTCTTCCACCCTCTGGATTGGTAAGAAAAAATATTTTTTATTAAAAATCCATAAACCATAATCATCTCATCTGGCGACTACGCTTTCCAAGCATGATTAGCACCAAATGTTGCTGCATTGAAATTATTGCAAACATCCTTTATATCCTTTATGGGACGAAATTGCCTATAAGCGTTTTTTTCTGCCTGCTACTTTTGCTGTATGGGTCGTTTGGCAAATTACCCTAGGTGGAGTTAAAACTTAAAACGAAAGCCGACGCTAGAGGCAAAACTTCTCCAACCAAGGTTCCGATGTCGCCCCTGTTAAGCATCATTGCCACGCGAAAAGTACACAAGAAAGTTTTTCCATTTCGACCGCATTTGTCCGGAACGACCGACGAATGGCGCGTTCAGTCACGTAGGCCATATTTCCCCTAGTGGAAATCACAAAAATGACAGGTGTCAATGGCGACTTGCTGATGAGGCGAATTTGTTGACTTGGAATATTATTCTGTTGACCCCCAGAACCCCAGAACGTATCCTGAAACTTTTTGATGTAGGCCTGGGAGTACCATTGCCAATAATTTAACACCTCATCGAATCGAGCAGCCGGAAACCTTGCCGTTGCCATTGCCATTGCCAATTTTGATTACAATGTGCATTATGTCGTATGGCCCACTATTCAACAAAAGAAGAACTCAAGGACACTGTCCTACATCCACATCCTACCACAAGTATACACAAAGAGAGAGGAAACTGCAAACACATTTCCATGTGCATCACGTTGAATGCTGAACAAATTGGCTACGAGAGCGAGCATTCGATTTCAACATCACTGGTTGCAACTATCCACAAAATCCACTGCACACCGAGTCTATGATGCACATCCACATCCACACACACTCCACATATATATGGAGCTCGCTCCGTAAACCTATTGTAGCAGCGAAGGTACACAAACTCAGATCCATATGTCCTCATTACTCTTCATGTCAGCCTCGACTACGTGCCGGGATTTATGCCCGCAAATGTGAGAGGGAGGACATCAACAACAACAAAAACTGTCGAAAACAAAAAAAGCAATATCAGTGGAAAGGAAGTCCATGCAGGTTGGTTGCTTAGTCTTTCAATGAAAGCGAATTTAGTGACTGCACATGAAGCGCATACCCATAACATGAATGGACATTTTCGGTGAAGGACAAAAGAGGCAAAACGAGTGTTAAGTACTGTATTTATGATGTGCCTGATATGCGGGTTGCTGTGGCTGCAAAACGGAACGCCATTTCATCCAGTTGAAGGCCGGAACCTCTGTGTCAGGGTACCTTCTGTTAGGTTTAGTTAGTGAAACTTTAATCAATTAAAGATGTAGCTACTTATCGAAGGATTATTTTTAGTTTAGTCTGTTTTCAAGGGCTGGTGAAGCTACTCAATACCACACTGCTTGAAGTTGTTCATCAAGTTTATAGAAGCTGGTTTTGAATGTGTACTGTGTAAGCAATGGGTACGACTTGACTATTGTGGTCTAAACTTTTGGGGGGAACAAATTTACGATTTTAGGTCTGTAGCTGGTAGGTGGTACTAATTATTGGTCCTTTTTGATAGCAATTGGATCAACTGCTGTGGTTATGCTTTTAAATGTCTATTCTATACCTATTGGAGCGGTTAATAAGGTAATGAGAGCTTTTTAGACCTGCAAAGTCGCCAAGGTAGCCAATATTTCCCATTGCCCCGATTTATATCGGTTAAAACTTTTGGGTCTTCTTGGTCATTTTCACAGGTTTCGAGGATGTCAGCGAGTACTAGAATAGGTATAGGTAACTGAAAAAATCGGGCTTTAATATAAATTAAATAAAAATAAAAGCCCCATCTCATTGGAACCTTATTTCCATTTAAAAATGGGTCATAATTTCATTATTAAAATTTATCCCAATTTTGGACCACTATTTCATTTTTACTTTTGGGGCCTTACTTCCTGGGGTCCTATTTCGTGGAGCCATTTCCTAAGCAAGCCTTTCATAGGTTGGCTATGGCAGGAAAGATAAGGCTAGTGACGGTCTCATCCTCTTTCTTGTATCACCTACTTCTGCAAAAGCTATTGTAGGGCTGTCCAAGCCATCGCGCGTGTCTTACCAGAAAATACTTCCGGGAAATGACTCTGATGACCTTTGAGTAAGGATCTCTTTAGTTACAGAAGCTCCTTGGATATTTTTATATCCAGGCTTGTCCGTGTAAGCCTAGCAGGATAGCAGTTATAGTTATATAATATGTGGGGGTTTCAGTATGACTTGTTTATGATTAAGTCCATCAAACCACCACTATGCAATCTCAGAGAGAGTGGAAAATAAGATCTGCATGAAAGCCAATAGCAGGTGGAAAGATTTAACCACTTGTGAAATATCACGGAAGATATGGCCGGAATATAATCCTAGTCGGACTAGCAAGCTCATGCTCATGGTAACCTCAATATTCCACCAAAATTGTTATTTGAGCTTAAGTAGGTGAGGTTTACATGACTGCATAGGTATTCAGTGTTCGAAAAAAAAAAATCGAATAACGGCTCTTTTGAAATTTTGACTACATAGCTCGAAAACGGTTCATACGATTGTAATAAAATTTCATTTCTCGGATAATATGGATCATTTTCATTAGCTGGAAACCCAATATCCTGCGGAGAGTTCAAAAAGCCACCACGGCTCTGTACTGCTGTAAAAAAGCCATTGGAAGCAGATGGGGACTCCAGCCTCGAATTACATATTGGCTATATGTATCCGTTATCAGACCTATACTCACTTATGGCGTTATTGTATGGTGCACTGCCCTCGAAAAGGCCATCCATCATAATCAGCTTAGCCGCGTCCAAAGAACGGCATGCATATGCATAAGTAGAGCCCTTAGAACCACTCCAACAGCGGCCATGGACGTAATGTTCCACTTGCTACCGCTGGACATCTATTGTAAACAAGTGGCAGCAAATGCAGCCACTCGGATGAAAGCAATTCAGTTGTGGACCAGTCGCCAAACTGGTCACTCATCGATTCTAAATACATTGGAATGCATTCCAAAAGATACTGATTACACCCTCCCTCAGTTTCAATTCGAAAAGAACTTCGAAACTTACATACCCTCCAGGAGTGACTGGGAGAACGAAATAGTACCCCGCGAGGAGTCTGTCTGTTTCTATACAGATGGGTCCAAAACTGAAACAGGAGTAGGGGGGGGGGGGGGGAGGCCCTGTCGTGGCTTCGGTATAATGTAATATCTGTAAAGGATATCACCATCTTTACCGACAGTCAAGCCGCGATTAAATCCCTGGATTCTGTCGTCTTCAACTCAACAACTGCCCTCAATTGCCGACTATCTCTGAACGAGATGGCGAAACAATTCAAAATTCACCTTATATGGGTGCCGGGCCATAGAGACATTCCAGGTAATTGCATCGCCGATGAGCTCGCCAGACAAGGCACTACTATGTCGACTCTACCAGAAAAAAGGAGTCTCTATATGCCTCTTGCTACTTGCAAGCTCCTAATTAAACAAAACGCATTAAGCGCTACTAATCGCAGGTGGTCTAGCTGCTTAACGTGCCACACCTCGAAACAGATCTGGCCTCAGCTGGATTCCAAGCGCTCAAAAAGTCTCATTACACTGAAAAGACCCATAATAAGCACTCTAGTAGGTGTCATCACGGGACACTGCATCATAGGGAGACATGCTCTCAGATTAGGCCTCCCTTCAAATGGAGGAGGAGACTATTCTTCACCTTCTCTGCACGTATCCAGCACTGTCACTCCGTAGAAAACTATACCTCGGAGAATATTTCTTCGACAATCTCAGCGAACTCGCAAACATAGGTATCAACTGCCTCCATCGCTTCATTCTTAGCTCCGGCTGGTTCAACGGGTAGATAAGGAGTCGATATCGATCCTGTGGTAACACAATGGGCCTAATTTGGCCTAAGTGAGGCTGCACTTGAGGCGGCCTGCCACTCTAACCTAACCTAACCTATGGTCATTTTATTTATAATTTAATAGCAAACTCAGTTTTTGTCTATATTATCGTAGGATTGTTTTTTGAAAAGAACGTTACCCGAAAACGGACAATAACAATTTCAATTCAGTTTTTAAAATTTTGTCTTTATAAATTCTGCTTTAAAAAATTCTGCAAATAATAAAAAAAGATTCGGAAAGTGTTAAAAAGCGCGTTTTTTATGGGCTTTGCAGCTTCTTAAGTTTTTTTCATTTAAACGTCGTCTAATTGTTCTGGAAGATACAGAGATGCCGCAGCGTGACTCAACATCATATTTAATCTGCTAAGATGTATTGAAGGTGTGTGCAGCCCACGATTTGCGTATCTTCTTTAAAGGTGTTTTTTCTTGCTCTAGCAACGTTTCCTGCGGTTCCAAATGTCTTAAAATTAAAAATTTTCCATATCCGAGGTACCATTTTGACAACAAATCGTTTGAACTTTTTTCTAACATTTTTTTATTGTTTGCATAATTTTGTAAAGACAGTCCTCTCACTAATTTATTATGCATAAAGTGTAGGGAAATTTTTCTTTAAGATTGCAGATGCAGTGTTGTTTTAGACAATTACTCTTCTAGGTAGTGTTTTTTTGCTATAGTGCTATACTCATAATAAACGTATCAATCGTTAAAATAAAGGGAAAGATAAGTTGTGCGTGGATGGATGGAGATGGGGAGAAATTGAAAAAGAAAAGGAAATTTATTTTGAAAAACAAACAAATAAGAAGAATTCTAAAAAAAAAATACGACTGTATCCAACAGTCCCGAAATATGTGTAAACAACGCGCGTGCGGTTTGTGTGTGGCTTGATACACGTCATTGAGAAAAGAGGAAATTGTAATATTTTTGATATATTATGAAATAACAAAAACATGCTTTATTTCACATCAACAAAAAGCTGAAGTGAATATGCCCCAGCTCATAAATGTATGCAATGATAAAACACAGTGACGCATTTCCGTCCCCGCAAGTTAAATTTGTGGAATTACTCCACCAGATTCCAATAACGCGCGCTTAGATGTTTACACATCCAAAAAACAGAGCAGAATGGCTAAGATCTGCTTAGTTTTCTGAAACGAATATCAAAAAATATATAATTCTCTAGCTTTGTTTAGTTTCTTAATTTTTTGGTAATTTCAAATGTGAAATAGTTTGCTTCTTTTGGGTTTTTGTCTTATTTTTGGTTCATGTAAAGAATAAGCAGATTTTTATTGATTAAAATTTCAAAAGCAGCATTTTGTAAAGCAGAATTAAAAGAGCAGACTTTTTGTATGAGGAGCCAGAATTTTGGAAGCAGAATTTCGACTGGATCCCATAACTAGGTTAGGTTAGGTTAGGTAAAAAAGGGGTATGAGATAATTAGATCCCATACGGCACTAGGCACCATAAGGGCCCATCGCGATCCCTGGGGAACCAATTGCAGTAAGCAACAGTGAACAAAACCTAAACAATTTCCCTTGAAAAACAATTAATCTCCTTACAGAAATTGAGTAGCCCCTTGAAATTTGTGTGGTCAATCTCCTCCAGCTGTTGGAAAAAGTACCTACCCAAAAACTTCCTTCGGTTGCGAGAAACTGCTTCGCATTCACACAGTATGTGCTTGATATCCTCATCGGCTTGCAGGTCATCGCAGAATCTACAAGTGTCCGTGTCTGTCAGTCTAAGTCTTTTTGCATGTTTTCTTAGAAGACAGTGCCCTGACAGGATTCCAACCAATGTTCTGAGTTGTTCCCTACCTAATTTTAGAATTTCCCTAGACTTTTTGATGTTGAGTTGTGGCCAGAGTGCCTTGGACACCTTATGTCCGGTGATGTTTGACCACCTTAGATCAGCCTTCATTTCGGTTTGGTTTTTGATAACTAACTTCTTCTTTTTATTTCAGCCATATTTAATATGCACCCCAAAAATAATTCCAACAACTTGGAGCTTACACACTCTTTTGACGAACGAGAAAGTTACGTTCGACCCAGTCGTGCACTTTATTTCATCAACATCTCCTCTCTTCCAGTAGGTATTGTCACAAATTTCCACATTAAGTGGACTGGTCCTGTCCTCATCATCACCAAGTGTATCCTTATTCTTTCAAGGAGTTCGATATAATTCGCAAACGACAGAATGAATTCAAATCGCTGTTCAACGAGAATCTAATATTGAACCCAAACAGTGTCACCGTTAAACGGGAGCGTATGAGTAACTTTTTCTGTTCTACATCGCTTCTCATTTAAATTCCAATTGCTGCATCCTGTCACTTTGTTTATTCAGCGAATTCCTTAGTCTAAACTCATTTTGCTCTCCTTCTCGTCCTTGTTCTTCTTCGGGGTTTTTTTTTGTTGCCAATTTTCACATATCATTGAATAAATCTCACATCTGTTAGTAGGAGAAGAAAATTCCTTTTCAAGCATTTAATTGCATATACGAGTACTGCAGCACAAAAAAAAGAAAGTAAAAAAAAAAACAGTTGTCGGCATCTGTTGTACTGGAAAAACAATAACAAAGCATTCACGTTCACATGTTGTGTGTGTTGTCAGCAGTCATTGGCTTGTTGTGTTCGCAACACTTGTACGTCATGCTAACGAGTGCCGCCCTAAATTCGTATAATTTACAAAAGTATAAACCCCAAACTCAGGTAGGGGAAACATTCTGTGAAAATTCCTGGAAATTTAATTTGCATTCGCCTTTTCCTGGGCACACACTGTTATAATATAAAAGTATATAATACCACACCGTTGCTAATCCCATAAGAGAGACTATCCGACAAAAGGAAAAATTTAACCACAACCGCCATCGCAACAAGACGAATTTTATCATGCTCGCGCACTGGAAACTGGATGATGCTAGATCCTGGTATTTGGAGCGAGGATACCGAAAAGACATAATCCACATCGTCATCAAGATTTTATTCTTCATTTTCATAATAAAGCCTTCTACCATCGCCCCGCCGCCCAAACAATTGTGAAATGATAAGCCATTGCTGGTGCTTTTGGGCTGCCTCAAGAAGATTGTGCTCCTTGTGCGCTCGCCATGCTGATTGTCAACGAGTGATTAAATTAAAATTGCCGCATCTTTATTGAATTTTCACGTTTTCTAATCTTCGCAAAACATCTGCGGCAAAGCAGGTATAAACGGCAAGGATGCTGCAACTTGGCTGCGATGTGGAGGACTGCCTCCCGACTTTATAGGTGGATGGGATTTTTGGTGATTATTTTGAAATTAATTTACCAGCGGCCGCCTTTGTTATCGTCCTGGCGCACAATTTGTCAGCACTAAGGACCTAATGGAGTTGCTTTCATCTCTGCCAGAAATCGGATAACGAGTCCTTTGTATATTTTCCATTGTTCTACCGAGAGAGGTGAATGGAACTGCGGGGTTAGTGACCCTCAAGGATAATGAATTTAACAGTTCGTCGGAATGCCAAATGGATATTTAAATGCAATTAAGCAAAACGAATGCCAGCGAGAGGGAAGACCGTTTTTATTTGAATGATAATCCTTTGCAGAGAAATAAAGGGACACAACGACGAACGTATGGTCCTTAGTAATTGGAGGAGAATTTGTTTCACAAACGAAGGACAGACGAAGGACACTGGGACGTCAGAAAGAAATCACTTTGCATGGTCCGGTTGACATTAATATCCCATTTGTATGCACGCATAAATAACCCATCCAGATGGAGTGCGAAACTATAGTCATGGACAGGACGTCGTTTCGTTTTACATCTCACCAAGGACAAACGTGTATCTATCTACGGTGCACACACACGCACATGAAACCAAAAGACGATACTTTGTGCCCTTTTTGGCCTCCCCAGAACCTTAGACCCAGGTAACAACACGTGTAGGCCATAATCCATATGCATATAATATCCCGCGTGTCATTGAATGTTCAGAAGAATTTCCCTGTATGCTTGGATCCTTGTATGTACCTACATCTATGTGTGTACCTCATATTACCGGTACACAAGTATCAGCTGATGGAATCTAAAATGTTGTCAAAATGCATTATCCTTGCGCAAAAAATATTAAAGGTGATAAAATGCCGAAGGATCTGCTTTCATAAATAATCAAACGGAAGGCACATTCTTCTCACGCCATTGACAGGCAGTGGATAAGTACATAGATTGATGTTGGCTCTTCCTTTTTGCCGGGCATGTGGGTAAGTGTGTGGCGCCAACTTCAGTTGAGAAATATGAGTAAATTGATGGCGGAAAAGTTGTCCTTTGTCAAAGTTTTGGTAAGCTCACAAAATGGAATAAGTACACGATCCTAGTTTGAGGTATGCATTCATCTGCTGGAGGTATTGTGGGGATGAATGTTGGCGTCCTGCTGTAATCCAAGCGGACGCTGTGACATCGCATTGACTCTGACGACATGTGGATACAAAGTTGACACTAAAGCCATTAAGGAAGTGCCAAAGTTCTTGCAAAGTTCCACCTACGCAAACACATGAATTACATCTTGGGGATTTTTTGCGACTCTTATAACAACCGTCTGACAAGGACATCCGTTCGGATTCGCCTTAAAATCGTAGGTCCCTACTATTCATCCATTAATCCCATCTTCCAGGGGCATCTTCTATGCCTGATTTAACAAAAACGCTTCCTTTTAGCACTCCTGGTGTGTTCTGTTCAACCCTCTATCGAAGGATATAAATACAAACGGTGGCGGCACACTGATTCATTCATGAGACGAATTGAAGCTGCTTCGTCTTATTTCTGCTTCCCCTTCAAGTAGCATATTCATGGCTTTCGCAAGTGAGTACTATCTACAAATAGAATGGCAACTGAAACTGAACAAGTATGATATCCTACATACGTCTGTCGGTCGGTTGGTTGGTTGCCAGAGTTTACTTCATTTTCATTTGAGTCCCTGATACGAAATTCTGTGTGCTCCTTTTTCGGTTTTACCTGTGATGCACATCCAACATCCAAATGTCTGAATATGTATATCAAATGCATGGATGGATGAATGAGCAAATAAACGAAGCAAGAGGAAAAAATTGTTCAGAGAAATTTCGAGCGCGGTAGGACTCGTTTACACACTCGACTTGCATAATTTGAAGCGTTTCGAGCTCCGACCTCTGCCAATCTTTTTCTATTTTCGAATATTTTTCTCATCCCCTTGGGTTGTTTGTGAGAGCGTGGAACTAAATCCGATACAGAAATACATAAATGGTTGGAACGGTTTTTAGTCCATATTGCAATTTTGGAAAATAGCGTTTGCGTTTGCGTTTGGAGCTGTGTTAGAGCTCCTTGTAACTGCGTTGAAGAGCTCATGACCCTTTGATGTGAACGCATAAAATTTTTAAATGTGATTAAGGGTTTAAGTGGCACACAAGGCCATCTACTGCTTTTAGAGTGAAGGAAATGTAAAGATGGAAGTTCGTTCGTATTTCGAGGACTGTTTCTTTGGCGTTTTTAATTTTATTTTTATAAAATTTCATCCGGTTTATGGGATTTTATAATGTCTGCTTACCAATCGCAAGAATTTGCAAGGGAAAATAATTTTCCACTCGATCTTTCGCAGATGATGATGACCCATTTCATCATCCTATTTCTTACATTTGGGTAAAAATGTTAAGCTTTAAGTCGGTCGATTGCAATGAAATAAAAAGGATACGTTGCTCCATGTTAACCCATATGTCCTTCTGAGAAATATATGTGGATTTTGTTACTAAGTCCAACAAATCCACATACTTATAGACGAACTCTACTATTCTACTATAAGAATTCAATAAGTGGATGCCGTAATTCGGAAAATTTTGATCTTTGTTGGAACCCCGCTTTAGATCATCTACAACAATCAAAAATTGACAGCATACAGAGACGAGTAGACTAACTGACAAGCAGGTCCGACTACATTAACATGAAATATAGAGGCGCTAGCTCACAAAACAGAAGACTTACATTCAGTCTATAATACCTTGTTACGAGGAACCTTATTTTTCCTATTCGAGTGCGAGAAGTCGCAAGACAGGCGATAGTAATATACAAAACTTATCAGTACCTACTCTTGAGGACAGCACTTTTCGAGACATCTTTGGCTAGAAGATAAGCAAGCTTTGGTAAAATATATTTTTAAGCAGCTCAATAGCTCTAAATACCAAAACTAAATAGGCAGGGAAAAAAAGGTGAAAATTAAACGCTTTTTCTGCAAGGTTCCCAAGGGTCAAGCTTCACTTTGAAATTATATTTTTAAGGCTGTGAAAGCAGCTCAACAGCTCGATATGCCAAAACTGAATAGGCAGGAGAAAAGCAGTGGAATTTACTCGCTTTTTCTGCAAGGTTCCCTAGTGTTAAGTTTCACTTCCGAATTCTATTTTTAAAGCTGTGAAATCAACTCAATAGCTCGATAGACCAAAACTGAATAGGCAGGAGAAAATCAGTGAAAACTACTCGCTTTTTCGGCAAGGTTCCCTAGGGTCAAGCTTCACTTTGAAATTATATTTTTAAGGCTGTGAAAGCAGCTCAACAGCTCGATAGACCAAAACTGAATAGGCAGGAGAAAAGTAGTGAAAATTACTCGCTTTTTCGGCAAGGTTCCGCAAAACCAAAGTTTCATTCCAAAATGTATTTTTAAGGCTGAGAAAGCAGTTCAATAGCTCGATAGACCAAAACTGAATAGACAGGAGAAAAGCAGTGGAAATTACTCGCTTTTTCTGCAAGGTGCCCTAGGGTCAAGCTTCACTTCCAAATTCTAATTTTAAAGCTGTGAAAGCAGCTCAACAGCTCGATAGGCCAAAACTGAATAGGCAGGAGAAAAGCAGTGAAAATTACTCGCTTTTTCGGCAAGGTTCCGCAAAACCAAAGTTTCATTCCAATATATATTTTTAAGGTTGTGAAAGCAGCTCAATAGCCCGACATAGAAATAAACTGAATCAGCAGGAGAAAAGCAATGATCTCTTTAAGGTTCGACTGTACCGAAAAGACTTTTTTTCGAAGGAGAAGCTTTTGTAGTTAGGCTCCGTTTATGAACTCCGAGGTTAGGCGAATACCTATGGTGAATTTTCTTTAACGAGGAAGCAAGCGAAAAGGTCAAGCAGTACGAGAAACGTCGTGATTCGTGATCAAGACAAAATTACACAGCTCGTACCAGTGGCGATAAAGGCTACAAACTCATCGACCATCGGCTGGTAAAATAGAGGTCGAAGATGTCAGGAAGGCTAAGGAGCAGCCACATTTTTAGGCAAATCTAACTCCATCGTCATCCAAAACCAGAAACTATTTCTAGGTAACCTACCGCCAAGTCTAAGGGAATTAAGTATTCATTCAAGTCTGAGAGCTTGGAAGTTGGGCAGGCATTTAAGTCTAAGAGCTTGGAAGTTAAGCAGACATTCAAGTCTGAGAGCTTGGAAGTTAAGCAGGCATTTAAGTCTGAGAGCTTGGAAATTACGCAGGCATCCAAGTCTGAGAGCTTGGAAGTTGAGCAGGCCTTTAAGTCTAAGAACTTCAAAGTTAAACAGGCATCCAAAAGAATCTACTCAGCTAAAGAGAAGATAATAGGTTAAGCAAGTATACAAAAAAGCTCTTAAAAATGGAATGGCTGATGGAGCTAGTCCCAGGTAGCATCAAGCATAGTGGCCTCGATAAATAACTGACTAAGATAGGAGGACAAGATTCTCGAAGCTATGCTTGCAGAAGGCAGCAGCAGTACTTGACAGTACAAACCAACAAAAAAGAGTCAAGTTTTGTAGCATGTATGTCAAAAGGAAGTATTTTGAGCCTGAACTGTTGATAACTAGCGTATCTATAGATACCTCCAAAACTGGATCAACAATGCCAAAAGGAAGTATTTTGAGCCTGATCTGGTGATACCTAGCGTATCTATAGATACCTCCAGAACTGGATCAACAATGCATACTTCAACTGCGATGGGTAGGTATATGAAACAAAGCGTTTTGAGTAGAGAAACTGAGGATTTTAAGCTTCAAGTCTCTGGAAAAGGGAAAATGTACGAATCTACGAAGTGAGTTATGTCCCAAACTTGCAACTTCGCCTAGGTAGTATCCAAAAATCCGCCTTGACGATACAGATCAGCTTATACTATAGAATTCCGATGCTTCCGCCAGCATAAAAACATAAAAACAAATTTTTATATAAAGAACTTCTAGCGGATGGGATAATGATTCCGGAACTTTGGTCTAGCTTTGATATGAGTTCTCACCTTTTTCTGCTATACTTGAAGAATGTCTGGCAGAACTTTAAAAACTAACAAACTGGTGTGGTAATTTTTTGTTTTTTCTTCCCGGGGCTCACAAAGCTTGCAGGTCTGTTATATAAAATGCTGGTACAGCTCCCCGCTTAATATGAGCTCCTTCGACTTTTGGAGTGCTTATTGTTCTCCGTCGACTTTTAGGTAGATACGTCGGTTTGCATGGTTGCGACTATGCATTCTCCTCTTAGTCTGTAGCACCGCCAGAAAGGAGGGAGATTACGAATATCACGCGCCATGTCCTTCATCTTCCACTGTGCCGTTCTTGGTTATTGTTCGTTTGCGTTACAGTTTTCATGGTTCTTTTTAGTGAATCCTCTGTCAAAGTGCAGTAGCAAAGTAGCTTCTCAATGAACTCTCGATTGCTTAGTGAAGATCGGGTGGGTCAGCAGTCAGCACTGCGCATCTGTCACCGAAAGTGGAGCTCTCAAAATACCAAATCATCAAACCAATCAATTTGGTTCTACAGAATTAATTACCATGCCAAGTATTGCCACTTTATGCCAAGCGCTAACATTCAGAGCTTGTTCCCAAAGGATCTCTCCCATCTACCCATTTTCATTGAATTTTTCACACCCACTTATCCCCCTTTTCCTTCATCTCTCCTAATTCAATTCAGTATATCATTGAATTTTCTGCCTTTAATGGCACACGTTGAACACGATGGTTGTACCTTGTACGAGTACGAGTACACCTTGTCGCTACCACCCTCAACATGCATGCATTTGTGTACAACAAATAGCTGAACATTGTCATGCGGTATCCCAACGTTCCCCACTATTGACTTGCGCCTCGCAATTGAATGATGCGTCGCGTAGGCATCTTAACCTGTTAACCCCACAATCAAACATTGTCTATACAGTGAGTTATGTTGACACGCTGCTCGGTCATGTGTGGAACGTTATGTTGCATGCATTTAGCCGGAGCACGACAGCTGTGTATTTTGTTCCAGATTTTCTATTAAAATGTTCACTTTACTTGTCGAAATGACTGGCTGACGTGCGGTTGAGTACCATATTCCAATGGAAATACTATGTACTGGTGGTGGTGGTGATGATTTATTTATTGACAGCTGGCTGGTATCCTTGAGATTTGTGCCTACGTTATTGTTCGTGCACCAGCACGGGGTTATATATTTCATGATTGCAACAATGATTGATGCTTGTAAGACAGCATACGGCATTACGTGGTCGGGTTTGTCACTGAGTCAAGATTAATGAGACGTATCCACATAGGAGCTCGTCTGAAGGACATTCACATGTTCGTAGGTTCGTGAATTATTTAAATGGGCATTGGAGGTATATAAAATTGGATGGCAGGCAACAGTAATTTGCGGGCTGACTGATGGTTCTTTGATGGGATTTGGGAGGACTGGTTACGCCCTGGTAGGTCCTCTTTAACGTGACTTGTGATGAATAACTGTTCCGAAGATACCTACACCCATGTGCTTTTTTGGGACTACTTTTCATACAATCTGTGATATGCTCAGTGTACTCGAAGGCGCATACTTCACCTTCCTCGCACTAAGTCCAAACAAACCCAACAAACAAACCCCTATGCAACTGTCTATTCGTCCAAGCATTAAATTCACCAATCGCCATTTTATTACACACTTTAAAAGGCAATTGCCGCCTAATCCTACCTATGTAATTTGAAATTGTTTCGGAATTGAAATCCTTCCATTCTCTGTGCGTACGCCGTCCTGGATCACATTGTAAATTTTCGAAAACTCATCTATGCCACCGCATTGACTAAATGAAATCGTACTGAAGAAATTGCGAGCACCCACATCCAACATCCACACAGCATCAAAATCTGAGCATTCAATTAAGTCTGAAGCCAAAATGTGCCAGTCAACTGTATCTCTATTTCTCTCTCTGCCTGCATCTGGCCATACTATGATACATTTTCAATTCGATTGCATGTTTCATGTCCTTTCAGTGCATCATGCAGCTTTAATTACCATTCGGCCCAGTATATTGTCATTGTCAGTGTGTGTTGCCCTTATACAACAGTCCGGCCATTGTATGCACACCGACAAATTGGAGAATTTGTATCGGGATCCTAAGGACTCCTAAAATAAAGTGAAAAAACCCCCAACGAAACAAATTTGCCAAATTGATTTTACAGTGTGTGCTGAGACTTTCGGCAGAGCCATTGTTTTGGGCAGCGTGCTTGCTGTTTTGCAATTCAACCAAATTTAGGCCAAAACCAGATTCAAATCGAAAGCCTGTATAAATGTTACAGAATAAGGATTTGCAATATAATAGAGAGAGCTCGACCGATTCGATTGTTGTAACCTTGTTAAATGGCAAGTGGGCATTTGAGAATGTCCTTGGTGCAGTTTAAACTGCAGAAAGTCATCGTATCAATGGTTATTTTAGAATTCAAGTGTGAATTGGAATTTACATAAATGTTATGCGGATGCAAATACCTGAAGGTAGCTAAATTGAAATTGGCCGTACATTGCAGTGGATTTGTTTACAATGTTGAAATTATTTAACAGAAGGTAGCTTGCCAAACAAAAATAAAGGATAACGCGACCACTTTCATTATTATGGTACCAGCAGCACCAACCGCGTGGTTGTTAATAAAATTATGTGTTCGACTGGATCGCACGAAACTCTCTCCGCATTAAGACGAATTCTTTCGAACACTTCAACAATTTCATCTGAATTATTCAAAACTAGCTGAGCCCCTCCGGCTTCTCGAGGCACTGATTTTTTTTGTTCATTTTTTTGGCCTATCAATTGATCACTGTAATTACCGACATTTTTTTAAAGAAAAATCAACTAAATTCGTTGAAAATTACGGGCGACAGAGGGAACCATACACTTTTTGCAACTTGTTTTTTTATATATAGAGATTTAAAATTTAAAATTATATCCCAAACATTTTAAACCCGATGACTAGACTATGTCCATATATCCATATCCATCTACAAAAAGGCGGAACTATCGAGGCATATCCCTGCTTAATTTCGCATACAAGATCCTATCAAACGTATACTGTGTGAATGTCTAAAACCGTTCTGCAATACACTAATCGGCACGTACCAGTGTGGCTTCCGGCCCGGCAGATCGAAGATAAACCAAATTTTCACACTGAGGCAAATCCTGGAAAAGACCAACGAATTTCAAGTCGAAACTCACCACCTATTCATCGACTTCAAAGCCGCGTATGATAGCATTCATCGTCAGGAACTCTATATGGCGATGGCCGAATTCGGAATCCCGGGATAACTGATTCAGCTGTGTCGCGTGACGCTGGAAAGCACGCGCTGCAGCGTGCAGTTTGCAAGTAGCTCCTTCGAACTATTTCAGATACGCACCGGATTTCGGCAAGGAGACGCGTTATCATGCGACTTCTTCAATCTCGTACTGGAGCAGATAGTGTGCAGGGCAGGTGTCAACACGGAAGGCACTATCTTCAACAGGTCCGTCCAGTGGGCTATGCGGATGATATTGACATCATCGGTCGCTCCCAGCGTGCCGTGATAGAAGCATTCACAGCGATTGAAGAACAGGCAAAATCCGTTGGCCTTAAAGTAAATGAGGGCAAGACCAAGTACATGCTATCAACAAACAAACAAGCATCTGTCCACCGGCTAGGACCGGTCACTATTGATAGCAACAATTTCGAGGTAGTTAAGGAGTTCACCTACCTCGGAGTAAACATAAACTCCACGAATGACACCATAGTGGAGATCCGGCGAAGAATTACCCTAGGAAACCGTTGCTACTTCGGTTTGGCAAAACAACTGGGTTCAAAACTCCTAACTCGAAGGACGAAATGTGTGCTCTACAAGACCCTTATCTTGCCAGTCCTGCTTAATGGCGCCGAGTGATGCACCATAGGCAAGAAGGGAGAGCTGATACTGGGCTCCTTCGAAAGAAAAATTCTTCGGCGGATTTTTGGTCATGTGTGCGAGGAGGGCGAATGGAGGAGAAGATACAACCGCGAACTCTATGAGCTGTACCAAGATGTGGATGTAGTCCAAAAGCCCAAAACACTTCGACTACATTGGCTCGGCCACATCGAGCGAATAGACAATAATGCTCCGGCTAAGAGGATCTTCGAATCCCAGCCCCCAGGTTCGACAAGACAAGAAAGACCGAACCTCCGTTTCAAAGACCAAGCCATCGCGGATGCCAGAGCGCTTGGTCTGGACAACTGGAAGCAGCGTGCCCGGGATCGTAGAGGATGGAAGGCTGCAGTGTCTCAGGCAGAGATTCTTCACGGGTCGGGAGCCCGATAAGTAAGTAAGTAAACATTTTAAACGACTGAAAAGGAAATAAAGAAAAAAATAGATTAAAATAGAGCTCTGCTGACGGATTAAAGATTGAAGACGTTAGAGACGATAAAAGACCTTCCTTGAATTCTTTGTCTAAGACCATTTTTTTAAGAAAAGTTTGGATTTTAGAAAATTAGATCGACAGAGGATAGTCCTCTACAAATGAAATGAAAATACAATATGCAAAAATACAGCCGGAAACTAAAACATAAAGCTTTTAATAAGGTTAATAATGACGTATTGATTTTTAAAACTAAAATTCCTGGAACATGTCTAAGTACCTACAACAATCGAAATAGATCACTGAGACTGAAGATTTCTGATACAAAAAAAACCCTGAAGAGCATCATAGTAATGGAGTTCCCCAGGGTTCGATTTTGGGACCCATAGGGTAGAGTGGGACAGAATCAACACTTTTTTGCAAATTTGAAATAACTTCTTTCGCAAATAAATAGTAAAGACAAACATTCCGTTCGTCCCGAAAATGAAAAACTCACCGAATGGTTGTGAGAAGCTAGGCCTAGGGTCCCTACGGACCTATTGCGCCATCTATTTATATTTATAAAAGACAAAAGACCCCGTTTCGTTACTCAGGGATTGGAAGGTTCTACCACTTCGTCGATTCGACTACTGTAAAGTGCTGACATTTTTCAGAAATTCTTAATTTCAGATATCTAATCTTATTGTGAGGTGTTCTTAAAATCAGACACCTAATCTTAATTTCAGATTCATCAGCAATCAACATTTATATGACAAATTCAAGTAGCTATGACTGTTTTGCGTAAATTTTGTAGTGCTGTTTCTTAATTCAAGAAGTTTCCATTTTTGGCAGAGCGCGCCTAACTGACTAGGACCACCGTGCTTTTGTTTAAAAATTATCAGATGAGGAAATATGATAACTGGAGCCAGTTCTCGGTTAAAAAATTCCAAACTGTGCTGTACTATCGATGTTTTCCTGTCGAAGGTATATCATATGAGTACAAGACCCTCAAAGCGAGGGGAGTTCTTTTCGAGGAACGAACCTCCAGGGGACCTAGGCAGCGGATATAATAGACACATAACAACATACCCCTCTCTCAAATAGCAAACGTAGTCCTTCATCTCCAACTAAGTCAAAATAAAAAGGAAAATTCCCTGTTCTTCACTAACAGCCCTGCTAATTTAAGAGTCCATCTTCAACTTGTATACCTACCAAATTCACCTAGTCCAACTTAAAACTTTGCATCTTTTCAATTGCATCTGGTAAATGAAGCAATGCCTCACAATTTACGAGGTACACTTAAACCTTAAGCAGCCGTCTCATACACCCTCCAACAATTACCATATGCACCCGTCGTTACATTGCCTGCAAACTGAATAAAGGAGACTAAATTTTCAGCAGAACCATTACGAATCGGGGCTAAGTGATGATGATGTACTCGCCTGTACAGCCAATTAGTTGTTATGCGTGCTGTAGGGTAACACTTGCAATCCCCAAGTGGATGAGTAATTAGACTACCCCAAGCGCACTGGATTACATGTATCCCATTGACAGATGTAAGGAAGAAAGGGTGCAAATTAAAAAAAAAGAACTCACAGGATATCCCACCTCTGTAGAAGGTAAATTTAAAAATAAAGTTGAGACTAAACGTTAATTCGGCGACGAAGTCAATAGGGTTTCCATTAGCCGGCTAATTTCATTCCGAAAATTGTATTTTACTTGTATGGGTTGCCTCCTTCCCAATGCTCATTCTGCTGTTTCACAGCAATATCCTTGGGGAGTCATCGCTTCGAAATGTAATCGAATGAAAACCATAGCTCGTTCGTATAGAACGATTGCAGAAACGCGATCCCCATCGGTAGATTATACGTTATAACCCGAAGGGCAGTGAAGACGATGTTGGGAGCCTTGCCGAACCACCAAATCATTTCCTTGCTAGCTTCACTTTGTATTATATACACCACCTCGCTGATTTGCTCGTAACGATATTATATCAACCCTTTTCATGTCATTGAGCATAAGCTTTTCATTCCAGTGTAACTGGAAATGATCAAAGGACAAGCGCCTGGGGGGTTGTTAGAAATGGAAAATGTATTAAAAGAACGGGAAAGGAAAATCGATAATGGATATTTCGTTGGGGGTTGCGTTGTGTTACCTAGGAGCACCTCTTCAAACCACACTCAAGACGCCCCAAAAGCTGTTGAAATATAATATAAATATCCCCAGGGGCAATCACATCACTCCGGCAACCCTTTTTCACTGGATAGAGGTATCATGCGGGAGTTAGGGTTACGCAGATGGGCGGTCCCGTCAAAGGGATTTTTTTTTTGTGTGGTACCCAATTCACGTACTGGCAAAGCGCTACTTTCATTTGTTCCGCGAATACTTGCATATTGTTTCGGAGTTACCTCTGCTTCCTTTTGTTCTTTCAAAATGTAAAAAGTTGTGGCTCAGTGGAATATTTTTTTTTCCCCCGCCGAAAGGTACATAGCCTTTGGGGATGACGCTCGATTCGCCATAACAATAACTAATATTCAAAATCCCATTCAAGTTGAATCAACTCAATGGACCAGGTGGAATTTGAGGAGGGATGGCAAGGACTTTCAGGTATTGAATTGAGTTTTTATACGCATTCAGCAATTTTTAATCTACTTGAGAGGTATGGTGGAATGTGTTCATCCTTTTGTGTGTGCAGAGGTTTGCACGAAATCGAAAAGGGTGCGGGGGCGGAATACAATCGCGTGCGGTGGGAAGGGGAGAACTTGATTTGATTTCAGAAAATTGCATTCTTCGTGCTCAATCGTCGGGAAGCTAAGACTACACGTGTCATTTCTTTTGGCAAATTTTGACATGCGTCACAAAAATCCACTCTTTTTATTGTCACTCGTGTGTCTCTCGTGAAAGTACGTTGCGACAGCCAGTGTGACCAGACACTTGAAAGGCGATCACACGTGGGGACATATTTAGCAAGTTCTTACGTCAAAAATGACACTTGTAATCTTAACTTAAGTGCACATAACGGACGATAGGTAGGTAGATGTGAAAAATTAACTACGAAAAGCGAAGAGAAGGGGCATTTTGACGAGAACACAAAAATCTGTCTCCGCGTGCAGCAAATGACAGCGGGCCTTACCAATAAACACTTCTAGATTCGAGTTTAAATGTTAGTAATTCAAAATGACTATATCTATGTGTATATAAAATAAAGTTGCATCCGTAAGAACGCCCATCACTCGAGAACGGATCGTCCAATTTGAGCTGTTTTTTCTTTGTTGTATCTGTCTCCGTCTGCGGAAGGTTTATACGTCGAGAAAATTGGAATTTTTTAAAAGGAAATTGAAAAAGTTCATAAAAACTAGTACTGGGATTTTTTTTTTAAATTTTAATCGCAATACCTATACAGTGAGGTCGTGTTTGTCAAAAATTCTACATGAACTTATGTGATGTGAAACATTTATAGGCACAGGCGCGATTTGGGACTTGGGGGTGAAATCGACTCGACCGAGACGGACATTACATGGCGACGGCGGAAATTGGCCAGTCGCGATAGGTGGCGCTGTTGACGAAACTATTCAACTGATTTCAATGATTTTTTTTGGATCTACCTATACATGGTTGGTTGTCATTTGAAAGATAGGAAATAACGATTTTTTCAATTCATTTAGCTTAATTCTTAAAGTTAAGTCTATAGGCACGCTGGCCCTGGGGAATGAACTGATAAAACTTGGTCTTACACAGAATCTAGACTACTGAATCAGTTGTATCACGGGCGAAGCCAGGCGGGAACAGCTAGTTTTTTATAAAAAATTTGAAATTCTGAGCTCCCGTAAATTTAAAGTCGAGACTAAAATTGTTTTTAGCTGTTTTTTTTATTTTTATTTATGTAGGGTTCAATAAAAAACGATCGTTAATTTTAATATAATGCTTATTTCACTGATCTCATGGTTGTTCACTCCTGAACGGCTGATCAGTTACCACGACCTCTGACTAACTGTGACTGTAGCCTTTTATTCGTCGCTTGTTCGTTTCTGAAGTCTCTTAACCGGCTCGTTCGTTGCTGTTAGCTGTTGTTGTCTGTCCATGTGTTGTTCGTTAACGTGTTCTGACTAGCGTGATGTTCGATTGTCTGGCTCAATCCCACATTAATGTAGGGTCACATAGAAAGTGTTTCCCTTTTGTAGTACCTAGGTCGTTTCTGAATAATTTTCCAAATGGTTGTATTCCTGTTGAGGTGAATATTTTTGATTGAGGAAGCTCTTTCAATCGGGTCTGTGGGACCTTGCTAGAGACCACTTCTTTGTATATGCTTAAATAAAGAAGATCGCAACACATTGTGCGCTGATTTCATTGTCTGGGATACCATCATTTTTAAGGATCCGTGCCCAAAGGGAAAAACGGAACCTTATTAGTTTCGCTTTTGTCCGTCTGTCCTAACCCAGACTATTTTTGTACCTAGGTATACCTCAGAAACTAATTTACGTAGAAGGCTGAAATTTGAACACAACATGACTCAAAAGACTCTCGGTCATTAGAGCATATAGCTCTTGCGCTTACATTCATGTTTCATGTAGCTTTCATCATCTGCAAACAATTTTATTTTCGAAATTTCCAAATCTAAGGATGTAGGTACGGAAAACGGAACCTTCGGTGCGCGATTGACACTCGCAGTTAATCGGTTTTTTGTATGGTGGGTACCTGTATATCAGTCGTGTCATTTATGGTGAAATCCAAGATGTCCATCCTGCACATAGATGGTTTTCATCCCCAGCAGACCTTATAAATTTACATGAGGCATGAGGGCTATCACTCGTTGAGCCAGTCAACCATCCCGACATACTATTCTCGCAAGGAGTACCGCACTTCCCGATACCCAAGCCACCACTGAAAGACCAATAAATTTTTGAACAGAGAATGCCCTCCAACTCATTGTCTCACAGCCTCCTTCAACAACAAACAAGTCACATAAATAGCATAACGACTATCAGCGGTGTTACACAGTTCAATCAATCAACTATACCCCCCAGTGAAGGGTAGGTACAAATGTAAAAATTACCACCTCCCCATCTGAATATTTTATAGGCCGTATGGGCCAGCTGTTCAAAACCAGCTGCCTCTCAAATTATCCCTACGGCGTCGAATAGCAACACATTTTTCGATCTCAAACAAATAGCACTGGTGGTCGTCTGGTATTTTGCAAAGGCCCCTCCACTAGCCTATTATCCTTTTTCCAATTTTCCTTCCTTCTTCTGGCCTCGGTTTTCCAATTAATTTCAACTTTAAATGGATGGAAACCGTCAGCGTCGGCACTGGCGTCCGCCTGCCACAGGAATAAGAGGTCAGATGGAGCCTCTGCCTCTGCCAGATATCGCTACTCAACCTGGTGCTGTTTTTGTTTAGCTTCGAGGTATTTAATGAGAATTTCTTTTGGGCATTCTGTGCCAGTGTCCTAATGCGAAGAAGTATTTTTCAGAAGATTGGCAAATTGGCCGTTTATTTCTTGGTAAGAACAAAAAAAAAAAAAAAAAATGAAACCCCCTATTATTAGTGCGAGTATCTGTTGGCGTTTTTTTTTTTTGTTTTGCAGGGGGAGAAATTGGGGCATTTCCGAACGTCCTTGAGGAGAATTTTATTTGAATATAACCGAAGGGCATACCATATATTTGTAGACGAAATTGTTACGCGAGTCAAAGTGATTATGTCCCGGCACAATCTGCCTTTGCGCTCGAAAAACCATTTTCTTCGGTTAATGACTTTATTTAAATATCGCGCCATAATTTTTGGGGCATTTTATTTTTTGATATCGCTGCCGATGATGTTACTGTTAAAATTGAAATGGAATTGTCGAAAGTTTGCCAAGTGAATTGTTTGGAAAATTTCCTCCATCGGAATTTTATCGCTTCAAATAAATGGACACAATTATGGGCTGTTGCTGGAAGTGGTGGAAGGGATGGAACAATTGTAATTTTTTTTTTTACAGCTATAACCATTATTCTGTTCGCTTTGGAGTTTCTTTTTTTTTTTTTTTTTTGTCCAGAGTTTTCGAAGGATAAACGATGTTAATAGCATGGGACGTGCGGTTGCATGGTTTAGTATGGCTCTTCGTCAAGCCTAGAAGGCAATTGGAGGGCCAGATGATTGGGAAAATAATGTAATTAGGATAATTGTGGGGGGTATATTGTGGGTGCTCTTGGTTTCAGTGTGATTTGTGGGAAAAGTTCGAGTTTTCCACTTGAATTGAGGGATTATAAATGGAGGTTGAAGATCGGTTGGGTTTCCTGAAACAAATTGTGTAAATATTATATCCTGTAGAGAAGATCCAAGGATAATAGTTGTAGGATACCGGGTAAGACTTTGGAATTGTGTGACCTTGTAGGCTAATTGTGGATAGAACTTTTAAAACAATTTGAACACACTTAGCAACAACAAAATCGTACTACGGATATATGCTATGGGGGCATCTTTTCCCTTACGCGTTTTAAGAGGCTTTGATCCGCTTGCGACAAGTTCCATATTTCGAAAGTATAAAAGAGAACCTCTGCCACCAGGGTCTTTGGCAGTATTTCCTCGGTTTTACAAGGCTTACTTTTTGACGGCCTTCTTGACCGAAAAAAAAAAAGCAATTGGCAGTAGTTATTCTTCGCTTGATCCCTCCGCCGATGTAATTTTGCAAGGTGCCTGTGGATGTATATAGACGAAGTTCGATAGTATATCGTTAATGCAAAAATGTTCACAAGTTGCTGGTGCTAGGATTGTTGGCAGTAGCATAAAATATTCATCCAACAACGTCAGCGATAACAATGGAAGTTGCGAGCCATAACCATAGCCAAGTGCAACAATCCATTCGTCAACCGACCCGATATCCTTTCTCCTTCATTGTGGTTACGTTAAATATATTTTTTTCTTCTCATAGGCTTGGTACTCTATTTTTTTTTCTGGAGTCGTCGATATGCCTTCCATTTCTCTATTTAAAAATCCATTTATACATGTTGCGCCGCACTAATAGCAAATTTTAGTCTCGACTCCCGCAAACACCCTAATTCCAATTTGGGTTTTTTTTTTCACTGCGCCACCTCTCGCGAACGTCTGACAAACATCCGAGACTATAACTGTCTTGAAATAGCTTCTCAATTGGCCGTTTGGAGTCGGCATTCGATTCGTTTCAACTTTGAAAATCTCACACAAAACGAATAGTTGTGAGAAGATAGCCCTAGGTTTGAGAGACGAAAAGAGACCCGACAATGGTGGTCTGATTCGAATATCTCTCGAATCTATATATTTTTACTTTTAGTCTCGACTTTACATTTTTGGAAGCTCACAATTGCGAAGTTTATATTGAAAATATATCCAGTGTTAACTGATAAATTTAGAGTCGAATCTAAAAATGTTTATTGGAAAGGCTCGTTGACTTTGGTCCATTTAACATAGGCCGTGGTATATCTCATAGTTTTTCACCCTTAAAACCAGTTTTAAGCTCACAACCTGTGCCCTTCTACCTTCTAGCCATTGACCCCTTGCTGTACGTACCTACTTTAAATGAATTTCCAAAGGCTTATGTGTAAAAGAAAATTGCAAGTTTCGACGTCATAATATAGAAGACACTTCAAAAGTCCACATCATAGTTGCACTGCAAGGGACATATCTCACTCTCTCGCTTACCTACATCATCATCATCGATGGCACACGTGTGTGACCACAAGGTGACAGTAGTCAGTAGTCAGGTTAACATAATTAGCATACGAAACCGAATCTGCATAGATAAACGGCACAGAGAGAAGAGACCCAGAAAGGGTGTCTGCTTGGAATTTGCTTCACATTTACCTTCGGTGTTTATCATGTTGTTCAACTTCCCCTGACGATAGATTTTAAACACACATTGCCAGAGTGACACTTTCCGTAGGCTCCCAGCCTAAAATTGACATTATAGCCGAGAGAGAAACTCTAATAGATACCTAAATTTATTTGATTTACGCCAACACTTTGTGCAGGCGCAAATGTTTGGACTGAATGTTGATTCGTCTTCTGATGAAGATTAATTGTCATCCGAGTTGACTTATATGTCCGTTGGTAAATATAAATTATTTCATATTAAATAAAGCCAACACACACACTCACAGAAACGTCTGGGCAAAAAGGATTTTACTCATAAAGGGAGGGAGTCGAAATGCGGCTTTCAAAATTCTGCTTTACAAGATTCAAATTTACCAGCAACACAATTCAGCTCATTCTGCTTTTTTTCAACTAACAAATTATTATAAACGAAACAAAAGTATAAATAAACAAAAGTAGATCTTAATAAACAAAATTTAAATCTATAAAATTACCAAACTTAAATTAAATTCAATTAATAAAACACCAAGTTAATTTAAAAAAAATAGGCCCCCGACTGACTGTAAAAAAGATTAAAACAGGACCCTTTCAAGTATATCTAATTGGCAGTCGGCAGTAAATTTAGTTATATTTGAAAGTGTCTTGTTTTAATCTTTTTTTACAGTCAGTCGAGTTTTTTTGCATTTTGAGTAAACTTTTTCTTTTTTCTAAGTTATTTTTTTATATTTATTTGTCTAGCCTAAGACCCTCCGGGAAAGAATACCAATATAACGATACCTGACTTTTCAAAACCGGTCAATCCGTTTGGGCTACAGAGCGTCACGAAGAAACGTACATAGGATACGCGCGAAACACATAACCTTCCCTGTCGGATAAAAAATGCAAATTTATAAAAAAAATAAATAGGAAAAGATTTAAAAATTGAAAAAAAAAAAAAGGAAATTGAAAAAAATACAATTCAAAAAAAATATTCCCTACAAAAGGGATTTTTTTGCTGAATTTTGTAAAGCAGAATTTTGAAAGAATTTTGACCCATCTAGGGTTTTTATCCAAACGCTTTTGTTCACCAAAGGAGAACGCACCATGGACATAGAGTGCCATTTGTCCATCATCATAGTGTTCAGTTAGCAGGTAAAAATACGTCTGCCGATTTAAGAAATCAAACCACCGTTTGAACAGAGCTAATAGGAAAACTTTGAAACTATCCTCACATGCCCTCGATCGCTGAACACAAATCGACAACGAGATTGTCAGCAGTGGTTGCTGGTTACTTCGAGAAAAAAAAACCCATTTCCCTCTGACATCTTTGCATTAGCTTGCGGGTGGATTTTTATTTCCATTCAAACTTTTGCCAACAACTGCAAAGGTCATTCCGGTGCACGGTCTAGAGAGCAGCACTCATTGTTGCATCGGTATCCCATCACCATCTTCATCGCCATCGCCACCGCATTCATTGGCAAGTGGAAAAGAATGGAAAAAAATAAAATAAGGAACCGATGGCAGAAAACTTTTCTAATAAAAACTCCTTCACCGTATATGACAAAGAAAAGTCCTTTGGCCAAAGAACTAAAGAAGATGTCACCTCGCAGGGCATAACCAAGAGTTAAGTATTTCCAAAGCATTGCAAAACTTTCACAAAGTATATTCGCAGTCGTAGGGAATGCTTGAGGATGACAGGATTGACATTGATTGCAGATCTCTGTGCGAGCATAACAAGCGACACTTTGCAATTCTACACCAACGGCGTAAGTAGGAGTCCACATTGAGGTTATGATATTAATGGCCAAGTGATAACTTGTAGATAGGGTGGCAATCAAAGCGAGGAAGTGATGTTAGGTGCTGACTTTAAGGATAATCGATTTCCAATTCATTTGGTCTATTTAAGCCGATTTGAGGGGTGATTGATGGTCACATTTTAAACCAATTAAGACAGTGTTCGTTTGTGGGTCTATTATTTGAAAACAAGTCGATAGATTTTTCTGAAAATTCAACAGTTTGTAACTAATCGTGCTGGCAGTGTTTCGAGTGTAGTTTGGATAAAATCAGGCAGGTGGCGCTGTTGCAGTGGGTATTGTGCGGATGAGCAGTTTTTTTTTTCTGTAAAATCGTGGAGTCGTTTTACAAATTAAAATGTGCGTCAACAGGAAGAACTGAAAACACATAAATGCAAAGATTACAAGATTGTCATAATCTATTTGAAAAAAAGGCTGGCGTAAAACCTGACAGGTAAAACCTTTAGGTTCTGTCACCCATTTGAGGTCCAATTTTATAAGGAAAGGAAGGAATCTGTAACTTAAACTTGAAATTACCATGGGTATGGTAAGAGCAGGAGTTTGGTGCTAAGATGCTCCTATCTCATCTTCCAGAATCTTCACATATCCACCACCTATTGGCCGAAGCCTAAAAGCTCAATCTACTCCACTTATAATGCGATATACATCAATATTAACCTCACTTTTCAAAACTACAGTCAGTAAGTAGAGTTTTAGCTAATTCAAAAAATCCCCTCTTCACTCTTCATTTTATTCTCTAGACAGTATAAACTAATTCCTTCTAAAGTCAACCAAAGACGCAACCTCCGTAACTCGATCATTATCTAACAACCCCTATTGTCAAAGCACGCCTGAAATCCGTAGCAACTTTTCACCCCCATACCAGGTAATATAAACTTCAAATAGAATGTACAGCGTAAGTAAAAAGGTACCTCATCTGCGTGCTTCCTTTTGGGAACGTTCCTTTGATATGCATACTGCATAGGGCATAGCGGTATTATGTACGACATCGCCTGTGCTGTTATTCAAATCATATTGTAGTTAAAATAATTGCACATTCACGACGTAAATTAATGACATTCATTAGAAAGACTCTTTTGCTAAAAAAAAAAATGCTCATGCAGCCAGGATAATCAAGTGCACCCCCACCGTTTTCCTTTTAATAAAACTAAAATTTTGCCATAACAATAATCAGTTTTGAGTGTGCTACGAAATTACCTACGCGATAGGTGTCACATCCGCTACTCCTTGGAGCTCTAGGCGACAGTTTTGTTGAGATTCCTTATCCTATTATGACATCCTCATGTGATGCTTTTGGAATTGTTCAGCAGTGAAGCTGTGCAACTGGCAGAGTGTGTATGGTGTATCCCATTTGGGGACAGGTATAAAATGCAGAAGGCAGTCTCCGAACTGAGAGGAATTTTATGGGTAAATAATGAGGAAGGGCATGCAAGCAGGGTTGCCAGGATTTGGTTTGCTTTAAGCGCGTAAATCTTAAAAAAATTTAGCTTATTATCGTTGCCTAGAAAGGAGCCCAAAAAATCCTGGAAAATTTTGGTATTTTTTCCACTTACCCATCTCACTTATGCGTGCCGCGGTTTTGTATTGACTTCTTTAATCTGCAATTGGCTTTTGTGGTTTGTGTCAAATCAAAAGTCCTGAAAAATAAATTGACCTGCGTACAAGTTGAACGACTGTTCGATGTCACTTCACTGCCAGTTGCCAGATTGGGCTCTTTGTCGTATTTTGGGCTATCTTTTGTCTTAAAAAACAATAGAAATAAAAATATAAGCGCTCATCACAATTTTGGGCTACATATGGTTTTAAAAATGTTGTGTTAATTTTTTGATTTTTATTCCTTCACAGAACTAAAAAACAGTAGTTTCAAACAAATATGCACTTTTAAAACTTGGCAGCAATTTTGTATTGTGAAAAGGAAGTGGTTGACAAAAGATAGCCCAAAATACGACAAAGCGCCCAATCTGGCAGCCCTGCATGCAGGGTCTTTAGATGGTGCGGTATTTCTCCTTTCGATGCCTTGAAGATGTCATTAAAATTCCATCAATATTTGACAAAGGGAATTCCTGGTTTTAAGACACTTCCTGTTAGTTATTTGCGAACTTACAGGGAAATGTCTCTGATCGAGTTGATAAGTTTTGTGGTCCAAGAGGGTCTAATTGGAATGAATTCAAATAAAATAAGACACCGCACTCTTCAAATTTGTAGGGCTCGAAAAAGGGACGTTTACCCAAAGCTTCTAAAGCTGTGTTACAAGTCTTCCGAGAGTAAAAATCTTCCTTATTCAAAAGTGGGCATCAATTTGATTCTTCACTTTCAATCCCGCATATAGAATATAATCTAGCTCTAGCGACCTTTCTAGACTTAGAAGGGTCCTTCAACAATGTACATACTGAAGCAATTCTAGAGTCCCTTACGGACCTAGGGATAGAAAACCATATTAGTCAATGGATTGTCTCTATGCTTAGTACCAGAATTATTCAATCAACACTGGGAAATAGTAGCATAACCAAATTTGTCAGCAGAGGCACACCCCAAGGAGTTGTCATTTCACCACTGCTGTGGCTCATATTTATGAACAAAATACTCGTAACTCTAGACAAAGAAAGAATTAAGGTGGTCGGATATGCGGACGATATGGTGATATTGGTTTCAGGAAAGTTTACAAGCGTAATTAGTGAAATTATGGAAAATGCTCTAGTGAAGGTTAGCACCTGGGCCAGCAGGTGCGGTCTTGGTGTCAACCCGAGCAAAACCGAACTGATGCTTTTCACCACTAAAACCAAAATACCCGACTTCACACTTCCTCGCCTAAACGGCCAACAATTATCCTTATCGAACAGCACTAGGTATATCTGGAAGTGATCCTGGATCCCAAGCTCAGCTGGAAACTTAACATCGAACAACGGGTAAAGAAAGCATGCATAGCTATCTATGCCTGCAACAGAACATTCGGCAAAAGATGGGGCCTACCTGACCCTCTGGATGTAGTCAGCCGTTGTACCACCTATCCCTACTTATGGGTCAATAGTTTGGTGGCCGGCTCTAAGTAAAGCTTACAACATAACCAAACTTAATAAAGTACAAAGAACGGCTTGCATAAGCACCACAGGCGCTCTACGGTCTACACCTTCAGACGCCCTAACAGTGCTTCTGCATCTTTTACCATTAGACCTTCACATTACCAACATCACAGCACTTAGCGCGATCAGACTCAGAGAGTCGGGGTGCTGGTCTGCGAGACCCTACGGCCATAGTAACATTTTGCTTTCTCTACCAGGAGAACTCGTACCACCCTCAACAGACTTCATTACTCCGAAAACGCTTTTTTACTAAACATTTTGAAGCAGAATTCCCTTCAAGATTAGATTTGCAAGAGGCACGGTTGAACAGAGACTCGAGTTTAACAATATACACAGACGCGATTCTAAAATGGACTGTGGGGTAGGTGCGGGTGTATTCTCGGAGTCTTTAAACATCTCAAAATCCTTTAGACTTCCGGATACGGCAACTGTTTTTCAGGCTGAATTACTTGCCATCCGCGAAGCCTGCCGTCAAATCAAACTACACACAAACTTAGTTCCGAGGCAAAAGATAGACATTTTCATTGATAGCTGCTTTCAAGTCTATCGCCTCAGTCAATATAACCTCAAAACTGGTATTAGAATGCCGCAAAGAGCTGGCCTCGCTTGACCAGTTCCAGTTTACCCTGATTTGGGTCCCAAGTCACAGCAACGTCAGTGGGAACGAACACACTGACGAACTGGCCAGGCAAGACTCAGCCCTTCACTGTTCTCTTGCGGTACCGGTTCATATTCCGCTCGGAGCGGTCAAAGCAAAGATCTCCTCAGAATTCCAATCGAGGGCCAACCTTAGATGGAGCAGGCTTACAAACTACATCATATCCAGAAAGATGTGGCCAAACTACAACGCGGAAAAAACAACCCACCTTCTGAGCAAGTCACGAAGAGATATTGCCAGAATAAAAGCGGTAACCACGGGCCACTGGCCTATAGGGGATCACACTGTAAGATTAGGCATCCCACATAATACACACTGCCGCAGCTACAATAACGCGGCCGAAAAATAAACCCTCTCTCACTACCTATGCACCTGTCCGGCACTAGCTAGAGCTAGACAGCGATCTATTGGTAAACCCTTCTTCGACTCCCTTGAGGAGGTCTCGAAGAGTACTATCAAGGAACTGATAACCTTTTTGAATTCCACAGGCTGGATCTAAACTCCCCTACTCAACCATCTTTAACAAACGGGTCAAATGAGTTGTGGTAACAAAACGGTACATAGTGCTACTTGGGTTTTTAATTAAACCGCCACTCCTACCTACCTACCTACCTGCCTTCACTCCGGCAAGGTCATCGATAACCGTATGCATCTATAAGAACGCCCTTAAGGTCTGATATGCGACTTAATAAATTTAAAGATGGCTTGCCAGTTGAAAATGTACTAGGTATCTGAATTTATTGACGACAGTCAGAAAATTATTTCACCGGTTTGACTCGTCATCCCCTTTAACCTACAATTTGTCAAACGTCACCTCTAATCAAATATCTGTCCTTGGGCCATCCACCATCCTATCTCTTCGCCCCAATCATCCCATCCTCTCCATCCCAATCGCACTTCCTTTTGACAGTACAAATTTACAAGAGAAAAATAGGAAAAATATCCCAATTCGTCGTTCCCGTTTGGCAATTATTTTCCACCCCCTCTACCCGGTAATGGAGTAGATTTTAGATCCCATTACGTCAATGTCATTGTCAAAATAAAGAAGCCAACTCAGCCTATGCAAACACAACTCTTTCTGCCGGTACATTTCCGTCCATTTTTGATCCCTTTTCACAACATGATTTACCTACTCACTTTTCTTACTTATTTTTTGTTTGCCATTCACCAATAATGACATTGTCACTTAGTGTTTTTCATTTTCCTTTCGTCCTTCCTTTCGTTCGTGCTTGTCTGCCACATAGACAGCGCCTTTGTGTATTGCCGGCTTCCAACGAAATTATGCATTATTATTTCCATTTCCCTTCTGGATCTCGTCAGAATTGGCTTATTATATCCTTTTCTCTCTGTGACAAGAAGAAGAAAAAAGAAAAAAATCTAAATTCATTTTTGTTACCGATTTGTTGTTGCTTCTTTCGCTTGGATACAAAATAAAAAATCTACCTCCACTGCTGAGATACAATAGAACAAGAGCATTTAAGATTATGCCCTTTCCTACCTCCATCGATGTCGTGTCCTGCTTAGCCTTGTAGGTAACCAGTCTGACACTCGTTGTTTCCTGTTTCATAATAATGATAATGACACATCCAAGATGGACGGACACGGACATGAAATCCGCGCAGATAAGCTCTGATGGGGAAAATATCAACCAACAACGGCTTAAAAATTTAAAGGGGAAAGGGAATTCTATCCCTTTTTGCTATTCCTTGTGTTCTACTGTAATAATGAGGGGCATCGCATATACCAACCTGTCCGTAAGCATGGTGATTAGGAAAAAATGATTTCCCTTCTAATGGTTTTTTTTTTGCAGGATTTTTTTCAGGTGGAACGCGAGGTTGGAAAATAGCCTCGTCCTGGTTTGCGTAATGAGAATAGGCTGGTTATTATCTCGTTGTCACTTTTGATGAAGGTTCACAGGGCTGGCGAATATAATTTGCAAAAGATCACCGAAATTGCATTTGGTTTTTTTTTTTTTTCAGATGAATTATGGGCATGTGACAAGATTATGACAAAGAGTCATTTTAACGAGGGGTCGTTAATCACCTGCTGCGATGTGATGTTACAAGGGTAGATGAGGTCCTACAACATGACAGACAGACAGAATTTTTCAAATGAATCCTCGGTGTTCCTGCCAATCGAAATGAACAAGAAATGACAATGCATAAGTGACGAAGATCGGAAAAGGCTTTTTCAGCTCTGTCAGTCTTTTTGACAAATTATGACGGTCTTTTGTAGGAGCTTACCCAACCAAGAAGAAGATACTTTCTCAAAGGGCATGCAGACAAGAAATTGCTATCCCCCCACCACCCACCTACACCGATTACCCTTGGACCTGGAAATTTCTATATAGGCGACCTTGCTTGGCCATGCAACCGATTAACCGGCATTGCTCCTGTTTTCATTTCAATTGATTGACCGCATATTATCGATGCAATAGAAAATCACTGTGCAGTATTCATTCGTCCGAACCAATTCACTTCCACTCGAACCGATATAACCGGATAGCGATTGTCGTAAATTCTCACAACCAGCAACGGGGTATCACAATTCAATTGTGGACTCTGGGTTCAACGAGTCCTCAACACTTTTCCTTGTTAACTGTTCTATATAGTACGTAGATCGAGCGCAACGAAACGAATCCAAATGGAATTAATGATTGCATTCTAACAATTTTGTGCGGGTGGTTTTTTTTCTTTTCTACCCAACTGCGTTATTCGATCTGAAGACATGGGCCACTTCAATAGGAAATGCGACGACATCGTGATTTAAAATTGAACTTTTGAGAGAAGTAGGTATGTTCAATGTTAATATTGTGAGGGATTGTTACCGCGACGGAGTGCACTTTGTCGCAACTATTTCGATGTCTGGATTTATTTCAGTAGCAGGTACAATGACCCACTTGTAGATAACGACAACTGGTACTGGATGGATATGCGAATTGGAGTAGATTTCGATTTCCTTTTGGAAATGATTTCCATGTTACTAGAGACGAGTGCGGAGAAGAGTAGGTAATGTCGAGAAAGTTCTTGGGAAGGTGGCGAACTTGGATGAGTTGTTTGTTAGTGGATTTTTTTACTACGCCATGAACTCGTTTTATTAAGTATGTTACCCTGTAAAGTAGGTAGAGGTTCAGGGATATCCCTCCTGCTCAAAGGTACAAAAGTATTAGTACAGGACTGCACAATGCAACTTGACAAGTGAGTCAGACGTATTGAGTTAAGATCGCAGTTCGTATTAGACTTTCAAGGGCGCTTGACGCGCAGTGCCACATAAATTTTGTTTATAAGTATTTGAACATTTAATGGTTCCAAGATGAACTTGCATTATCACATTTCGTTTCCTTCAAAGGTTGCGTAGTCTTCATCTTCATACATGCATTCGCATTAGTTTTGTATATATGTTCGCATTTTGTTCTTCCGCGATAGTTTTTATGAATCTCCCGCTATGCATTTAAGATTGATGGAGATTAGATCTGATTCCATGTTTATGATTCGTTTTATTTTGTTCTAATAATTTATAACGTTGTACGGTAATGAAACCTTAAGATTAGTTTTGTTCGTCCACGTAAATTTTCGCGAAATGCAGCTGACTTTGTTATATACAAAATATGCATACATCCATATACCCTAGATCTTGTTTCAAACCATCGTTCGTTTTGTTAGAGTTGTCAATTTTGGTACCAATAAAAGTATGCTTCGCCGCTGAATCTTAGATGAACTCGCCGGCGAACGAAATCTTCTTTTGAGAAGCTGGTAGCGAAAGAAATTTGAATCAAGTGGTTTGTTAGATGTAATTTTGCAAAAGACTGTGGCTCTACTAATAAACAATTTTAACCTTCACTCCAAATATTTTGCACGTCACAATATGCAATTTTGTATGGAATATTTCGTCATTGTTTGTTCAAAAATTGAGACTGGACATAAAATTTTTTATATCGCGGACATAAAAGATAACTATTATTCATCATGCAGGAATATTCGATCAAAAATGATGGTTCAGAAGTTTCAAGCCTTGAAGCCACAAATTTGTTATCACTTTTTTGATGCATGATATGAAGAAGACGAAGAGAATGGGAGGAGGAAAAATATCACGGAATAAGTGAAGGTATGGAAGATGTTCCAAATTTATCCGCTTACAAGTTTGATTTTCTCAAAGTACCATCTGAAAAATTTTGCGAAAAGATCTGGGTGTGTCTATGGTGAATGGTGAGTAGTTTTTTTCTTATACAGGGCACTCATTCCGTAATTTTACAGACGATTATCGTCAAAACGATAGGCCGCCAAAAGTATCAAACTAAGCGCCGAAATTACAAGTTCGAGAAACAATTGAAATGAGAGCTGAAGATAGTCAGACAAATTCGTGCAGAATATAACTGCTTATGGTCATCAAAATTTCCAAAACGTCCAGACGATTATTGTTATACGGAATCTATCCCCGGGCCTTGCAAAAGCTTACATAAATTTGCTGACCGTTGAACCTAATAAAAAAAAAAAAAAAAAATGTGCACGACTGTGTCGCGCGTTACTTTGCATTTTGTACACCATTTTCGTTTAATGAAAGAGAATATCTTTTTTTAGAGGTAAATCAAAAATTCCAATCCGTCCCAGAATGGTGAGCCAAAATCGAATTTCTGTTGAAAATCGGTAAGCGATTTAGACTGCAACTGAGTGTACAAATTGGCTTACAGGACACAACCAAACACACTTTTTGTGATCTTGGTATACCTATCTATTGAAGGTACGAAGTTAGTGATGTAGTTTTGGAGTTATAGTCTAAGGACTTTCAGTATTATTTTTGTAAGTTTTACAAATTTTATATCTGCAAATGCACCAGTAGTGGTTGAAGGGAGTTGCCAGGTATACACATTTTGTCCTCTATCATTGTTTTACCATTAATTTATTATTTAAATTTCGAGAACAACACATTTTGTGAACAGATTTTTTAAGGAGCATGTTAAAATTGAATCTTCAATTGTTGGTGGTTCAGACACAAGGCCAATTTTTTCTTAGTGGCAATGGCAATGCCAATTAGGAGCACAGCAATGCATTAGCTGCATGTCAGTGACATAATCTGAATTCATTTCTTCAGAAAGGAGGAATGACATCATTTGACTGGCAATGACGACAACTAGCTATGTTTAAAGCCAGCAATACGTAAAACCAAACCAGAAACTTTTTTTGTTTTGCTTTTTTTGACCACTTAAACTTGATGGCTGAACTCAATCTTGGTCTTAAAATGTAGCTTATGAATTATAAAGTTAGACTAACAACAAAAAATATGCAAATGATCTTTAAATTTTCTATAAACATAATTTATTCATTTTTCCGTACGAAAAACTTTTTCTGATCAACTTCTCAGTCAATTCCAAAAAAAAAAAACACAAAAGAAACCCAGATCATTCCACTGAAATACTTCATTTCTTTACTGTTCCATCTGTCAGGAATATTTTTTTCTGATGGAATCCAATCAGTGGGGGTAAGTTTGTTCTAATTGTTTTCGTAGGGAAACATTTTTCTGACTGATTTTTCGCTATGACCGCCTAGACGAAAAAAAAAAACTCATTTTCATACTGTTCCAACTTTTTCGGTTGCATTTTACGTATGGCTATAACGGAGGCCTAAACCCACCGATTTTACCAAGTTTTCATGGCTTACATTTGCAAGACGGTAGCGGAAAAAAAATCATCGATTAGCACTAACCTATCCACTTCCATCCATTCCATTTCCAGCCAGAATGAGGGTCTACCTACTTCTGCTGCTTGTCATCCGCAGTTTATTTTGACCCAGAAAGTGTCGGGTGAGAAGCAGATTATTTTTTTCACAACGTCCTCAACTTGGCTTTACAATGTAAAAATCTAGCGGCCATTTGCGTTTAGCTTCAAAAACGCTGAATGCTAAGCGAATCCAAAGTTCGTCGGTTCGTTTGGGTGTTCGTTGACAAAAGCAAGTTCATCATTTCCATCATCCATTTCTATTGAACTTGTGTTTACAACAGACATGGCCAGGGAGTAATATGACGTCCTAATCACGCTGCCACAGGAAAGCCAAGAAATGGATGTGACTTCCTAGAGAACAAGTCATTGCCTAGTCCAGATTCGGAAGGAGTTACAGAAATACTCCAACATCCCCAACAAGTGTCCCATGTCTAAGCTACGTAAAATTATCAGAGATTCCGATTTCAATTTCTTATACTCTTACAGGGAACCAAGTTACGAGTGCACGGGTTGCAACTTGCAACTCGATCCGGAGGAGACAAAGTTTTACACCCACATTCGCATATATACGCAAACGGTGAGCATTTCTTCAATACATATAAGAATCAATGGAACTTGTGAGCACAGCAGAAGCTTCTTTAGCGGCAGGGGTTGATGTGTCACAATAATTTCCAACACAAAGTCAAGCTAACAATAAAATACACCGCGTGCTATCACAGCAAATTGGTTTTTATCTCAATTTTCAGGATACCATTGTGTCTATTGTTCTGGAAAGGACATTAAAGCAAACACCACGGCATCTTGAAGGAGTCGAAGTTCTGCCGTCGTTCTTGGTAATTCTATACAAGCTGGATAAAGGAGAATCGTTTGGCCGTCTTTATTGTGTGCTTATCTCGAATGGACAAGACATTGTTTCAGTAGTCTGAATGTGCGCCGCGGTGTGGATTTTGTGAGCGAAATGCGAAATGGATATGGGCATGGGCACAGGAGCAGGATGCTCGGGGAAACTGGGATTTATGTTGAAAAAGTTCGCGGTCGAAAGGTGACTTGGTTTATTGTTATTGTATTTAGAGATAGCGTGGTTTCGGATTCATGATAGATGCTTGGAATGGGGTTGGTTGGAGTGGTTCGTTTTTTTTTTTTCAGTAAACAAAAGTGTATTGTGTTGAGGGAATAGAATTCAAGTTGTATATTTCATGACTTTGAATGGAAAACATAAATCGTCAGAAATTTTGCGGTTTGGGGTAGATGTTGTTTGACAAACTTGTGGAAGTCCTTGGTGGAACCACTGATGCTTTGAGCTACACCACAAACGCGTTTAAGTGAATTTTTGAAAATCCAAGATCCGATAGTCTTTGGAGGCATTTCAATTTTTATTTTCCTGTCAAGAAGTGAATGATTTATTGCTTGCAGCAACTGAGAAGTGAGCAGAAAAGTCGTCATTATGAGTGACCCACTTCAGATCGTTCATTGTTGAAAAAAAAAAAAAAAATAGAAGTGGACCTAGATGGCTACCTTGATGAACACCAGAGGTAGCCAAGAAATTAGGTGATATGACGGACCCGACGCGAACACCTTCAGTTCCCAAGACGATGACAGAAAATTTGAATGTTTAAGCTCCTTTAAGAAGCCGCAGTACCGGAGCCTCTTGAAGGATCTACAGCTTCATAATATATAGGATATAGTAACAAAATAAATTAATACTGGTGTAAGTCGACTTCTTACCGCTTTTTAAGGCTGATTGGTCAAAGAATGCTGTTTTGATTAGTTGGTACCAGTGGCCTCTGCTGCTTCCAGTTATCCACACCAATGGGTCTGCCATGCGCGATGTCTTGATCTATAAAATAAATCTCTTAAGGAGGGATGATTAGGACAAACGTAATAAGCGATGCGATGTTAAAGCCCAGTATCTCTCACATAACCATAAGGGAGACTGTCCAATGTGACTTAGACTCGATGTTGGAAGATCAAGAGTTTCTGATCACAAGTTGAAGATAAAAAGAACCATCACCAGATTTTCCTACAAGATTCACCATAACAGAATGGGAGATGAATGTATGTAGGTATTTTATCATGAACGCTGTAGGACGCTTGGTCGGGACCGGTGGTGGTGCTGCAATTAGTCGATGGCCAACAGTTTCCAGGAAACGAAAGCGGGGTAGCGTTTTTGCTGGGTATGGTTGATTGTGGATCTTACCTTACATGGTTGCGCTGCAGGGTACCTATTCATAAGCAGCGTCCTTCCGCCACTCTGTCCCGGTGGTAATAACTAAGTATAGCTCTTTCGACCTTCCTTCTATTATTGGCACAGGTTTCGGACTGACCTCTGAGGTTTGTCAGACCTCTAATGCTCCAGATATATATGCTTAGGTCTTCAACGTCGGGTTTTTTGTTTTGAGCAGTTTTTTTCTTTTAGAATTGTCGGGCTAAAAATTCATCCGCAACAAGAAAAAAGTCAGAGCTAAGGTGCGTGCGGATTATCTCCAATCTGTTCAACCTGCTGATGAAGTTTACCTGTATGCGAAAACAGCACTGAACTCCAGCCGATGAGAACTTTGACATAGTTCCTCTTACTGGGTCCGATGGCTCCCTTATCTCAATGCAATAGGTCATAAGACTCCCCCACGTTCGTATCCTTATCCTCTTCAATGACCAAACTAATAAAAAGCTAAAAGTTAATAATTCAGCAGCCAAAACTAGTCATCTTTAGTCATCTGTCGCCCAACATAAATACATCGATCCAAGCATTTCCCATTCAAGTGCACGCTTACAGTTTTCTTTTCTCTCATCGTTATGATCCTTTACATCCCCCATACAAATAAATCCATCAATTGTAATTCATTGGCACGAAGCAAAGTGCCACTGCTTACAGAGAACCCATGCCCAAGTGCGTCATATATTTTTGTTCGCCGAAGGATAATATCCTGCGCGACATAAAATACAAACAAAAAAAAGAAAACTGCACAAGCACATCCACTCCCCTTACAGAGTCGAACTAAACAAGAAACAAAACCAACATAATGCACCCCATATAAATGTTGTATCCATAGAGACATTCCCATTGTCGTCCTTACAAACTGTGTGTGCGTATATACAGTATAAACCCCTACTCGGCTGTGTGGAAGGTTATCCACTTGGTCTACGACTGCATTCATTAGTCAGTCAGTGCACACATTACGGCTTAACCGGACCACACAATTGAAGACGACAATGGGAAGGACATACCTACTTAGCTGTGAAAAGGAACTAATGGCAAAACCCAAGGACACTGCACTCATACTATGATGTGTACTTGCCCCTAAGTGAGTGGGTCATCTAAGCGGGATCACAAGTCGCCACTACATCAACCAGGAATACGAATGCATATCTATCTCATTTGCAATGCATACGAGCGTAGTTGAATGGGATTGTTGAAGTAAGTTCTCCCCCCGCTTATGTGGTAAACGGAAGCGAGAAGTCGCTGTTTGATCCTATGAATATGCATTGGATGGCCAGTGCGGAAAAGTCCTTCATGCTTTGGCTGTGAATAAGAATTTTCCAAGGACTTTCTCACAGAATCTGAATCAGAATTTCAAAGTTCGACGAAGCCTTTCAAGAAGATTAATTTCCAAAGAACTGCAAACCATTGTTCTCGGCTTCTGCTCGACACTTGAAAATTCCCAACACCTGGAGTAAACAAAAATTACGAAAGGCAAAGGAGGGGGCGTGAAATCAATTTTGCAAATTGACAGCATTGATCTGACTGGTATGGGCGTAAAATGAATAAATCCTTCAAGTCAACGAAGTTCGTTAGTTAGACGGCAGCACAAGATGGAAGTTTGCCTCATCGAGCAAACACAAAACAGTATTGAGTAGATATCTTTTTGTCAGGAATGGCTCTTGCCGAGGAAAGAAGAAAGAAGTTTATCAGGCGAGTCTGATTAATTTGTGACGAATTTTTTTAATCATTCCAAGTTGATGTGTTCAACGACTTGGAGGTTATAAAAATGTAAAGCGTACAAATTTACACTTAGCTTCTTATAGAAATGGACGTGAGAACTCTAAGCTTTGAAGGATGCATCGCTTTTGTAATAAAGTACTTATATTGATTGATTTAACGAAGGGCAGGTAGAATGAGGCTTTTTACCTACAGCTTCTATAAGGAAGCTTTTCTACTGCGGTTTTATGTGGATACAAAACTCTGCACACTTATATTTAACAACCACGAGGTAGTCGCTAGGTAAGTGGGGTTTTAATACTCGGTGACACTATCTGAAAGACCCGGAATTGACCTTCCTAGCCAGGTATCTTTTATCTTCAAACTTACCACACTTTGCATAGCTCTAACGAACCAACCTCCATGGTAAAGTTAACTCGAGCCTCACAGTTTTCGACTTTAACGGCTACAACCATTCCCTTTAGTTCTATCTCCGTAACCGACTTTAGCATTCTGACTTTATGACCTAGTAAAAAAGTTTTCATTTCAATCTCAGATTGAAGATTTAAGTTTTAAGCCAGTTTGACAGCTTGCACTGAGCCTTAAAAGTGGCTGCCCTTGCCTAAAGTAAATTGAAAGAAAAAAATATAAAAATATAGGTAGGTACCTTTAAATATCAAGGCTTGCGAAGGTCAAGAAATTCATCATGACATCGTCGGCGTTTCCTTAAACTGTGAAATCAACGAACATTTTAGAGACTTTCTTACAAGTACGCGAACTTCCCATTGCATTAGGTTAAGGGTATTCAAAAAATTGACTACAACAATGTGGAGTAGGTCTAGGAACAGTTTAAAGACTTTCTTCAAGTCCACGAACTTCCCATAGAACTAGGTTAAATTTATTAAAAAAAAATTACTACGCTTCTGTAGAGTGGATTGGGGCAGCTACACTCAGGTACTGTGATATTTTATCACAATATTCGGATGAATTCAAAATAAAAGGTTCAGATGATTGTAAAATTTGACTGCACTTCTGTAGAGTGGGTCTAGGTAGCTCGACTGAGGTACTATGATAAAAAGCTTGGATAAAATCAGTTGCAATAGCTAAGTAAACGTGAAAAGTAGTTTATATTGGACCTTATAAGTTCAGCTGATTTTAAAACTAAAAATGGTAGATTCAAGCCGAATCTGGAAGATGTGAGGTATTTTGGTAATTTTTACTTTGTCTAGTCGGAGGTGTCAGATCGGAGTAGACAGAATATAAGGTGCCAAATTTGGAGCATAGAAGAGATCCCAAGAATACCGATTGGACAGGTCTGTGGCAATAAGGAAAAACAGCATAAGTCGACTTATGTAAAAATTGAGTTAATGTTGCGATCGGACGTACTGTACAACGTATGCTGCTTCTAAATTTTAAATAATTTTTTCATTCAAATATTTATTATTGTTGCTGGGTTATGAATGAGGAAAAAGTCGCATAAGTCGTCTTCCCATATTTAAAGTTAAGCCTTTAACCTGCGCCCCTGAAAAGTGACTAAAAATGACTTATGCTGTTTTTCCTTGTGGCCACAGAGTTATTTAAGAACCTATTGTTAGATCTGCCCAATCCTAAGTTAAACTAAGAACAAGTTGGAAGGTGGAGTCAGCTGTTTAATACCTTCACAAGACTTTTAGCGGAGGTTTTGAACTACAGTCCTAAATACGCAAATCATAGCATGGAAATTGAAGGTCCGTCCTTTGGTGGAGCTCTGATTTGCATGCGGACTTCGGAAAAATAGCACAAAGCTTTTAAGAAAGTGTATTAGGAAAAAAAGAAGAAATAAAAGAAGACTGGAGCCTTTGTAAATAAAAGTAAATGTAAAATGGACCTCAAGATGTTGAAAATGATACTGAAGGGACTTTAGAAAAGATCAAGCTCTTTAGTCCGACGAGGAGAATGGTAATTGGGTAATCGGTTTAAAAAAGGCTAAATCACTGAAATCTGATCCAATTAATAGGTCTTGAAACCAGCGTTACCTCTGACATTTTTTAGAATGAGTCCAAAAAAGGGTCCTGGAGGAGTCCCATTCCGATTTAAACATTTTCTTGTCTTATTTAAAGAAACAAACTGTTCGATTCAAATTCAGATGAAAAAAAATTCTTTCCAATTCAAGTAAATAGACTAAACAATTGTGAATTATAGCAAAAATCGTCCTACATTTATAAAAGGAGTCTGGATTCATTGATTTTCAAAAAGATGAGTCCGAAGTCCAGACGCTTAAAAAGGTGTCGAAATGACTCTAAAGCTTCCCGAAGGTAACACTGCTTGAAACCCTATTCCAGACAACCACTGGTTTACTATTGAAATAAATTTTAACCCTAACGTGTCATGAGTGGTACGTACTATTTTACTATTCTTGGTGTCAAATAAATAGATAGCTTTAGTAGTTGATACCACGATATGCGATTGTAGCCATTTAGAGGGAGAAAGTCGCTATCGAGCCACGCTGCGGCAATCACACGTTAGGTTGGTGGGCTGGGGGGGAGTGTCCCGCGCCACACTCAGGTCAAAATTGACCCATTGTGATACCCGCCGGGGGAAAGGTTTTATCCCTTATCCGTAGTAACCTATTCTGCCTGTAAATTAATTAATTAATTAATTACTGTGTCGTTGCATACAAACCATCTTGAGGATTTGATGAAGTTCATGATTTTGTCCGTTGGTGTGCTAGATAACTCGTTCAGGTTGTTAAAGAAGAATTTTTCAAGGACTCTGTATCTGGAGTGTTGAAGGACTGGACAGTGACATAGGAAGTGGGTTGTATCCTCTATAACTCCCTCGTCACCACAGCCTCTGCAAAGTTCTTCCTCGGTCAGTCGCATTTTTTTCATGTGGTATCGCAAGGTGTTGTGTCCCGTAAGGATACCTACAAGCAGACAGAGACGGTTATTCCGCATGATTTTCTCTGTTCTGGATTTACAGAAAGATGGCCATAGTTTCCTTGTGTTTTCGCACGTATCCATGGATTTCCATCTAGCGTTTGCCTCATCCGTGGCCTTTTTCCCTGCTTCTAGCTTTAGTGTACAGAGCGGGATGCACACAGAGGGGAATGTTTGTTCTAGAGCATTAGCCGAGCCATGTCGTGCTAGTTCATCCGTTTTCTCATTGCCTGAAATGCCTTCATGTCCAGGGACCCAACATAGTAATACCTTTTGCTGTGTTCCAAGAGCTCTGAGCTCGCGACAGCTCTTCACAAGCTTCGATTTTATTTCTGGGGCAGTCAAAGCTTTTATAGCTGCCTGGCTGTCGATAAAGAAGGTGATACCTTCCGGAGGAATACGCTGCAGTGGTCTGGGAGGCGTATTGATGTTGAGATGCCCGGCGGTTCAGTGTAGATGCCTGACGTGTCAGGTACAAGTCCATCTCTCCATTCTTCCCTGCCGGGGTAGGCGCTAGAGAAGGGTCTTCTGAATTCCAAATATGGCGTTATGTAATCCGTATTAGGTACATTGCCAAGGTACTTCTGTAGGATCGTTGAGTGACCCTCTTCATCGTGTTTCCAATCCATTGATTGGCTAATTCTCATGGCACTTGTTGCTGCCACACACTGTACAAAGATGTCTAGCGGAAGCAGGTTGAGGATAGCCTCAAGTCCGGCGGTTGGAGTTGATCTCATCGCCCTGGTGACCCCGATGCATGCTAGTCTTTGCACTTCACTTGCTTGACAGAATTGACTACCAACGCTCAGCAGAAAAACATTGTAATGCCAACAGTTTTCGTTGGTTGAAAAAAACCCAAAAGGTCAAAATGTTTGATTTAAGAATGAAATTGTTGTCAAAGTTGCAGCAAAATATTTATAGATATTTATTATTCTTACGCGGAATACTTGGTTCTTGAAAACTTAGAAAGGGGTTCTTTATTAAGAATAATATTAAACGCAAGAACTTTTAGCTTACAATTTTTTTAAGAATATCAAAGTTCTTCATTTAACATTTTTTTTTTTTGCCTTGGTGAACGTGCAGGATATTTTCCGCAAAAGCAAGTTCTGAAAGCTAGTGCTCTCGATATCTATAGGCAAAAAATCTGAGTCAAGTCAAGTTTTGTTTTTAAAACAAATCGAAGGGACCTTCAATTTTGTGCTGTCTCTCAGCTGATGAATTGAAAGCCTTTGCCAAGACAGTTTTGCTGTCGCAAGTCTTTCAGATGTTCGGAAAATGTGAGGCAATTGCAATGTGTGCCTTTTCTGGCTTTGAGCTCAAAAAGGTAGCCCCCCTAAGTCACTGATCTTCCATTAGTTATGCCAACAATCATCATTGCATAAAAAAAAACTGTTGTAGCATTTCTTTGAAAACCCTTTTCCATGACTTGAGTCCTTGAATGCAAATCAACACTTTTTCCACCGTCGACCACTGCATTGTGAGTGTACTCGGAAACCCTCTCCCAGACTCACCGCAACCACTCATTGTCATGCCCCATTTGTGGCACCCACACCAAACTCTCCCTCTGTGTGTGGGATACCTACCTCTGCCGATCGGTATAAATTTCCCAATCACAGACGTACATTATGTTATTTACTACCACAGCTTCGAAAAAAAAAAAAAACACCCATCCGACCGACTGACATCCAAAGCGTTGATTAAGTTATCAACGCAAAATTTCGCCCAAGCGGATGACATTAGCTTAATGGAAAAATTGCCCACCGTGCGACCGCACACCACACACCGTCGACCGCCGATCGTGTGTCGGCAAGTTCAGACTCCACACTCGAACTCACAGGAAGGAGGAAAAAGGTCATCACCGCAACCAAAGTGCATAAAGATATCTCTCCGGCCTGGTGATTTAGTATCACTCGTCTGACAGTCGCATAAAAATGCCACCGACACCCGGCTGTCTCATTAAATTGGCAGCGTGAACATGGTCTCTATGTAGCTACATATAGTGCATACATTATGTGGTCAAGCGGTCCAGCGTCTACAGCTTCCACCAACCACATACTCTCGGACAAAGTCTGGAGAGAGGAAGGCAATGGCAATAATAAAATAAAAGTCTGACGTCTGATTTAGATGGTGACCGCTCCGAGCATATAATATCTCACGACATTACTATTGTTGGTGTATCTGCCTATCTGCAGTTGCAGTGAGCAGTGAGTTGTGGGTGATGGTACTATCTATACCCATTCATATATAACGGTGAATTATGCTGGCATTGTTTCAGTTTTTTTTTTTTTTTGTACTTGTGAAGCCAACCATAAGATCATAGATAACCATCGGACAGAAGGCGGAGTACAGGAAGAAACACTGCTCCGGGTATTTATTCAATCAAGGACATTTGACAAAGCTAATTATAATTCAATTAAATGCGAAATGAGATGGTCTCATTGATTATTACGCACCCCTCCCAGAAGTCCCAGTTTAATTTAATTTTATACGTACCTGCACGCATTACTTTTCATTTGAGCAATTTATTGATTTGGGGTGTCTCCCTGGGGCGTAGTTGCATTGCACCGCACAGGGAGAGTGCAAGTTCAGTTAAGAATCGATTTATTACAGCAAATAATTTCTAGCCAACTTACGGTCACATCAAGTCAATTCAATTTGATGGACGTCCTACCTTAAGGCTAGGATTAAGATCATCGGTAGTCACTTGACAATAGGCCTTAAAGAAGTTCAAAGAGTTGCAATGAAATGTTGAAAGCGGCTCCCTGGGGACACATTTTCAGAGGAATACGACTGAAAACAATTTACGTTAAGGGGTGAAAGCTACCTTCAAGCATGTGGAAGTGTAATTGTAGCCTTATAGGTTCGTTTTTCCTGAGAGAAGTGTTTGAAAAAACCCTGCAAAGGTAGGTATGTTGAGTAGCTTTTTCTAAAGGCTACTAACTACGCAACGTGTTGGGTATACGTCGTCAAACTTGTTCTTCTATGCGGTAGGAAAGTAGCCGCAGTGCCCAACTTCTACATAAAGGCCCAGATCATTTGCTAAACTGACTTATATGTTGACGACCTCAAGCGTCATGAGGACAGCGCACTTCGGATCTATTCTTGGATTGGATAAGCTGGCTCATGGAGCTGAATATCAAATGAAGACCATGGAACAAGGCTCAGTTCACCGAAATTAATAGAGCCTTAGAGGGATTGAAAACTGCGGCTGTACAGAATGCTCGTTCAAATTGAAAACAGGGGTCGAATCGCCACTTTCGTGAACAAGCTATAATAAAAAAATAAATAGTTGGCGCAATAGGCGCGGAGAGACCCTAGGACTAGCTTCTCACAACCATTCGTTTTGTATGAGTTTTTCATTTTTGGAACGAATGGAAGGGATCTACAATGGTATGCCGACTCCAAACGGCTAATTGAGAAGTTCGTTCAAGACATTTATACTCTCGAATGTTTGTCAGACGTTCGCGAGAGGTAACGCAGTGGAAAAAAACCCTAAGTTGGAATTTACGTTTTTGCGGGATTCGAACCTGAGACCCCTCGCTTAGTAGTTCAACACATTAGCCACTAAGCCACTGCGACTATCCGTGAACGAGCTACGTTTTCCAAATTAAGTTCATTTTATATGTGGAAAAAAAAAAAAAAAATTCCATCACGTAATGCTCATTTAAGGACGACCCCATTCGACCCCCAGATTTATGAATGCAGGGAACTTTGAGACACCATTTTACATACAATCCACATCAGATTATCACAAGGGACCTTATAATGGTCTAAGTGTGGCAACTAGCCGACAGCAACTTCAACCTAACCACATCAGTGTTAACTTTAAGGACTTCGTACTAGTTTGAGCTGACAGAGGACAAAGATCAGGATATCTTCGACAAAACCTACAATAAGTGTGAAAAGATCGACATTGAACTTTGTAGCTTCGGCAAAGTCGGAAAGTACGAACGTTTCTCTTCGTCAAACTTTACATGAACGCAACTGCATAGATCATTCATATTTATAGATGCTCGCAACGGCAGAAAGACTATCGTCTGCATTATAGAAGACTTGCTAAAAAATTTGTATTCACTTTATAGTTCACACTCGCATTCTGGTAAAAAATAAAATGACGCTTAAGTCCTCGTTCTTGGGTTAAGCTTTGCGTCAATTTTTAAGAAAGTTACGGACGATAATTTGCATACTGCTTCGAGTGGCTGTGAAAGTCGAGGCTAATCTCAGGTGGTAGGTTATTTGACAACACAAAGAAGGATATTGAATAATGCCTTCCAATTCATCTTTTGAAATGACAAATCGAAGCAGAGATATTCACTTTTGTGAACTTCTTATGACACAAACGTAACTGGAACTTGTCTAATGTCTAGATACGGACCTTTTTTTTACACCTTAAATGATGTCTGGATTTCGTACTGGAAAAATAGGTACGAACTGTTGTGTCTAGTGCGCTCCTATAAAAAAAATATTTTGCGCAACAGGTCCAGGGCGCAAGGACCATAAGTTTATCTCCTTACAACCATTCGTTTTGTGTGAGTTTTTCATTTTTTGGTATGAAAGGAAGGGATCTACAATTCAATGCGGAGTCCAAGTAGAGAGACGAAAAGAGACCCAACAATGGTGGTCTAATTCGAATATCTCTCGAAATCTATACATATATTTATATATATATATGGCGAGTGCAAACGGCCAATTGAGAAGCCCTTTCATGACAGTTATACTTTCGGTTGCTTATCAGCCGTTCGCAAGAAGTGGCGCAGTGGAAAAAAAAATCCAAGATGTTAATTGTGCTTTTCCGCGGATCGAACCTGGGACCCCACGCGTTCTGCTATTTAGCTAGATTTTCCCCTGAAGGTTTATTTTAATTTGGGAGTCTTCAAAGTTCAACTTCCCATCCCGGTCCGAGGTACACGCATAACTCGAATCGCGCCATTCGTGAACGAGCATTATGTGACTTCAACGTATAGCTAGTGCATGGTAGCCATAATTCGGCGCCAGGTAATTTGCTGTAGAAAATTAAATTTTTTCGTAAGAACTATATCACAATGGCTTGCCATGATAGATGGGCAACACCCCCGGCTTGCAACCAGAAACCATTCTATATCGTAGAGACCTCTCGGAACCGCGCATCGTCTTTGGGGTCTGCCTCAGAGACCCCGAAACTGAAAGTGCAGCTGTCCTTGGGGCGCCTACTGTTGAGTTTGTACCAAGTCGTTCGTTCTAAGTGGTAGTTCGTCATTCTTTAGGAAAACCGTGGATAAGACAAGTTATACCTCAGCCGAAGATCAAAACGGTCTGAGTCTCGTCGGCTTTGCCGAAGTGAGGACAGCAAAATATTCTTGTTTTATGTTTTTTATAGGCTTTATCTAGTAGCGGGGACATCAACCACATCAGTTAGCTTCTCTAACCGTGTTGCAGTGCTCTTGACATGCATTTCTTCTTCGTTCTTGTTTCCATCCCAAAATAGCCATCAAAATCATAGCTTACCGTCATCTTTGTGCCCCTAGCGCCCTCTTTGTTCCAAGAATTGTCACATTGAAAATTTTATTTTCTATAAACAAAAATAGAAACCATCTTGAGCGAGTTGACAGTCGCACTGATAAGTCCTTTAGTACACTTCTGAGTGATAATGTAGCAGAGGATGACCCCATATTATTTGATTTTTTTTTTCACCCATACTCAAAATTCTTACGTATACTGGCCCTGGGTATCCATCCAATGGGACTTTAAAAAATCGCCGACTCTATACCCAAACATTGCGAAATCTCCAGACTAACTAAATAAAATTTCTACTATCCGCTCCGCAACTGATTGAATGAATTCCAGTCTCCAACAAAAGGATATTTCCCGCGCATGTCGAATATCCACCTCTTGGAAATATACTGGGAAAATTTCAAACAACTCCTAGCCGAATGCACGGTAAGGATAAAATGTAAACTGCCTGCGATACAAGTCTCCAGTAACTTTTAGTCGACAGAACGAACCGGCAGCGAAACCGATTCTGTCCCTTCAAAAAAAAAAAAAACGCGACTCTGTATGTAATTTTCGGATTGTGTTTATAGCTCCCAAACATGGTTCGCCGATAGTTCTTGCAATAAAATTCGACAAATCTGGCCGTATTGGAATTTCAGCCGAGTATTATGTAAATGTCAATTCGTCAGTCGATTTTTTTTTTTCGATAAATGATTGCGTTCGGAACGTGTCCCTCTTAATTAAGTTAGAAAATCCCTTGCCTGTGGTAAGAGTGGTGGAATGGCCAATAAAAGTGATATATATGTAGAAAAATGTAACCCATCTTGCGAGTGAGTTAAAAGTGTTTACTTGCGTCCTTGTGTTGGATAAACCTGGTTCATAATATTGTATATGTGCCACATCAGTAAGGATAAGGATACAATAGCAACACCTCGAAGGCGGATCAGGAACAAATTACACAAAAGGTAGATATGAAGTAGCTTTAGGAGCACACACACATACACACGGATAAAATATTCTTAGAACATATGTAGGGATTTGGATTTTATTCGCAGAAGAGTAGGTTCTAGGTTCAGGTTGGGTTTCCATCGACAAAACCTTCAGGATATTCATTTTGTACGTTAAAATGCAAACATCACTTTAAGGCAAATAATATACCATCATAATAATCATAATAAAATTAAGTGTTCCTCCTCTAAAGTGGTTCCACCCCAAAGTGTCAGTTATTTTAGCGGCGTCTTGGGCATGGGAGGTAGGACAGCCAAGGTATTTTGCATCTGATTAATAATTCATCGCAGGATACTAAGGACTTTATTGTGATGTCGATGGGATATTTCCGGCTCAAAATTGTTTCCTTTGTCGATGCGATATGGCTTTTGAGCTTGTGTGTTATTATTATTTTTTTATTTTTTTGTTTCTACTCTTGAATAAAGGGACAATTAAAATTTCGTTTATATTGAATTTTTAATGTTGGGGCTTGGGGCTGTTTTTCGCGTCATTTTCGAAACGAATTTTAATAAGTCCGCAACAAGAGAGAGACCAATCTGTTGGCAAATGCTTTTTAGGGATTTTCCGAATATCAATTTTTGTCTCACCAGATGACATGTGACAGTTGTAATTATGCTCCGCAGATTTTCAAATTGATTCTAATCATGAGGTTGATTTGATGGCTTCTTTTTTATTAATGAAATTCTGAAAGCGGATTAAAATTTGTTTTGAGGTATATAACATTTGCGTAGGGAAATGTTGACTACGCGATTTGGAAATGTAGGTACGACAGGACATAGGTTGTTGTTTTTGGAGCTTTGGTTATTGGTAATTGGAAGCCTGTTTGGGTAAGGTTAGTGAAGTATTTCACAGGATTGCTTGAGTTTGGTATAGACTTTGACTTTGGCTTTTTTTGACTGAAGTTGAGCCTGTTCTAAGTTCACAATACTTCCCTCTAGGGAAACGCCTGATACGTCAGGAGCAAAATTGTGATTTTGTTTCAAAAAATCGGGGACGCAAGCCCGAAATTATTTCATTGTCTGCATTTGTCACAGACCGGATAATGCGTGACGACTGTTTATTCTCGTTTTAAAAATGAAATAGATGGACTTGTTAGGAACTCGAAAATTCCAAAATACTGTCAGTCGTAGGCCATACTTTGAAGACTGTTATCCCCTTCTTTGTCAACAAAAGCATTAATTTCCACAAAATTCGATAAAAACTCTTTTTCCCATTAGTGAAATTTTCATTTATTTTCATTTGAAAAAAATTAAGAAATTAAAAGATTAACAAGTATAAAATAAACATAATAAAGTAAAACCCGGATAAGTGCTTAACCTGCATAAGTACCTTTTCTTTTTGAGAACCAAAATTCTGATGATTTTTTCATTACGTAACCTTTCGCTTAACTACTTTTCCCGCTGAATTGCCTCTTATTTTGTATACTTTCATTGAAATTTACCTGAAAAAATTCAATTTTTAAGCGGATTTTTTTTTTATAACTGCCTAACCCGCATAAGTGCCTATCAAAACGGGGCATTTAAGGTGAGGCACCTATCCGGGTTTGACTGTATAAAAAATTACATATTATACAAGAATCAGTTAAGTAAATCATACAAAAGTTTGAATTTGAAATGATTTCCTTTTCTGATAGTCAAAATATCAAGGCAAATGAATGCATTCTTACGTAGACGTTCGATGGGCTGTTTTGTTTCATATAATGGTATAAACAGTTCATTCTTCGTAAGCTTTGACATTTATTTGGAATGATTTTTTTGTTTTGTACTTTTAAACAATTTAAGGTTGACCGAATTTTTGTTTTGTTTTTCCCCTTGTCTAAAGCTTTTCACTCGTTTTCTCCTTTTGAATTACAGAAGCGCCAAAATGGCATAGAAGTGTTAACATAGCTAAGCAGAGTTGCACAATTTTGAACATTTAAAATATTAGTCGACTGACTAAGTCGTTTAATAATTTAAACTCCAGTGAAACCGTTTGATGGCACTAAGAACAAGACAAGTGAATAATACTTGCATCGTCTTCTGAATGCAGGTTGTACAAAGAACAGTCAGCACGTTGATTATTTTCACAGGCAGTTTAAGGCTCTCCTCTCATTTTTCATACAGTTGGGATAGAGTCCTGATTTAGTGAAAATAAATTTGTGCTATATAGGTAGATAGTGCTAAAGAGTACCACAAGTGTAGCCTGTAACCTTCATTTTGATGTCTGGAGCGTTGAATTCTTTTTCGTAAAATGCAAATCAATGGTTATAGGAAGTTTGGCATTGTGTCCTATTCGGATATTTTGAGAAACCTTTCATTTTTCTTTTTACCCGACTGTACACAGAGAGGGTTATGTGTTTCGCGCGTATCCTATGTACGTTCCTACGTGACGCCCTGTAGCCTAAACGGCCTGACCGATTTTAAAGTGTGAGGTGTCACTAGATTCGTATTCTTCCCCGGAGTGTCATAGGCTAAACAAATTATTATAAAAATATATATTAACACACAAATGTCAGTCACGAGATTTTTTTACAGGCAGTCGGGTTTTTTGTTTTTTTAAATTATTTTAGGTAGTTTTTGGTTTTCTGACTGACTTTCAAATATAAACCAAGGGTCTTTAATTTTTGATGAGTACCTACCTAGCTTCTAAATCAACTCAACCTTTTCACAAAATATGTCGCACTCAGAGACATCCATTCCGGGATTTCTTTCATGAATAGTTAACTTAGTTGATGGCACACTTCGACATTTTTTAGGAAAGTAGAGGTAGTACGAGGTGGCGCAAAATGAATCAACCTATCGGAAGATGTTATAATTTCTGCAAATGGCGTTGTACGTCAACCATATTTGACATTTGTAAACTCGACAGCTGTAGTATAAAATAGGTCACAATGGTTATTGTGAAGGAAGCGTTTTAGGTGATTTGGCATGACCAGCAAGACCGCCCGATTTAATACCATTTCAGACTTCTTTCTTTTGAAAAATGGTTCTTTCGAAAACGGTCCATACGATTGTAATAAAAAATAATTTCTAATGTAATTTGGTCATTTCTAACTTAATGGCAAACTCAGTTTTTCTCTGTATTATCGTACAATACATTTTTGAAAAAAGTATTTTTTTTTTAAATTTACATTTCTTCAGTTTACCTGAAAACGGCAATACCGATTTTGACTAAAATACAAACTTAGAGTTAAAATAATATTCTCAAAATTATTGCGTTTTTAATTTTTAATTCGAATCACCAAAAACGCTAATTTTGAAAAAAAAAAAAAAAACTGTTCATATCTCTAAAACCCCATTTTCAATTTCGATAAAACTCTAAACACCATGTAATGCTTACATCCCGAACAATATCCTATACTCGGTTTCAACTAAGTAGTTAATCAATGGTATTTTTCAAACCAAGCATTGCAATATTTTGCAGTACTGTTTTGTGTGCCAAATTTTTCAAAAACCGATCTAACGATTTTGATCGAAATGTATACTAAAGATAATATCAGTATTCTAAATAAGATCCCATACTAAGGTTTTCTCAAAAATTCGAATAGATAAACCCATTTTTTAATTATTGCTCCAAAATGACTATACCCAAAGGCCGATCTGTGTTCAAATATATTTTTAAAACTCAATATCGCACTTAAAAATTAAAATTGAAACAGCCAACAAAAATGCAATAACACCAACGCAAAACTTATTTTTAGCAAATATAACCCAATTCTTCTTTTATTTTCAACAATATTGAATATGCCCCTTCAAATAATTTCCAGTCAAAATCTCACAGTGTAATTTGATATATAATATAATATCAGATAAATAACTCAAAAATTGATTTATTTGTTTAACACTATTCCTAACATTGCTTTTCAAATGTTTACCTACCTAACTAATAAAATAAGAAGGCAACCTTTTTAATTAACAAGAAAGTTTCGTTCGACCCAGTCGTGCATTTTATTACTTTTTTACACAAAAAAGCTAATGCCGCTTTTTAAAATCAAAGAACCTTTCCACTGAATTCCTAAAAATGCCTACCTTTCTCTGGGGACATGACAATGATAGCACCTACCATCATAAATACTTATCATAATTTCAGACAGTATTCCAAGAAAGATTAGCTGCTTTAACTCGTTAAGTAATAATAAGTTAAGTAATAATAAGATATGTAAGCCACCGAACCAATAAAAAGAAATATCGAAAGTCCCTGTGAAACACTTGTCAACTTTCTCTCGGAATTTCCACACCCAAATATAGGACTGCACCTTTTGACTAAATTATTACAGAGTACCGAATTTGTCAGGTGGAGCACCGTTGACAAAAACTCGATGAATGAATTAATAATTTCAGAGTTCCAAACCAAATTATAGACCAACGAAAAGAACAGGATTTACCACCACCAATTATAAATGTCCTCGTATATTTCAATTTGAATACACAACGTAGGTACCCAGGCAACAGGATAACGAAGAAGCAGAACTGAAATTCATCAATAACATGAATGGTAAATATTTGTAGTCGCCCCATGGGCTCAAATCGCTTCTGAAAGCCATTTGAAATTTATCAATGCAGAATGATAAAAGAGGAAGTTCGCCTTGGGAGAGGAAATACTCCTGTAGGGATTATCAGGACGGCAAAATGCCTACGGTTATTTTTTTTTTTTTTTTTTGAAAATGGTCGTGGATGGAGTAGTAAATATTTCATAAGCCCGTTTTGGGTAGGTCAGTATGTTAAATTAATAGGCCGATTTAAAGACCACATTTGGAAAAACGAGCACTTTTATGGGGAAGCTTTTAAATAAAATTGAAAAATTGCAAGTGGGCGGAAAAGGGTGACATAGGTATGGCATTTTATAACCATTCGATTGCGGGTTTTTCTTTTGTTGGTAAATGAAAGAGACCTCTTATTTTATGACGAGTTTCAATGACTGAATTAATTAAGAAGCTTTTTCAGGCGATTTATACTCTTGGAGAGTTTCCACTGTGGAAAAAATACGAGATATCTATGAGTTTTTTCGGGCATCAAACCCGACGCCAGTCGCTCAGTAAATCAACACTAACTCACTGCGAAACTTATTGAAACTAAATGTAAATAAGCCGCTTAGTAAAGTCCTGGTAATCGACAGAGGGAAAGCGAATTAAATTGTTTTTTCGCTTGAAAGTGTCTTTACTGACCTTTGTTGATGGACTTCTCTGAACTTTGTTTGTAACCATCCAGAATTGGGTTGTGAGTATTATCGGAGATATTTCTATGAAAAGTTTCTTCAACGTAGGACAGTGGAGATTAGATATTGTAGAAGCTTTCGTTATGAACGTCAGTGGAACCTCATCTAACTAGTTCGTCTCTGTACAATTTATGAGACCAAGAATAGAGCAAACGGTGAGATTTGACAGTCGAGCTGTCCTTCTCCGATCGCGACAATCTGCCCTTACTTTTATTTTGCTAGTATCTAGTGGTTCGTAGGATGGCAATGTATATGAAGATAGAGCTCCGGAAACTGAAATAATCAACACCACTCTGGCTTGACGAAAGACTATGATTCTGACTTGGGGACAAGGACAATACACTGAGTCGTATGGCGAAAATAAATGCAAAGACGTAGATCTTAGGTTTTAAGAGTGTTAACCAGTCGAGAGCGTTCAAGAGCAAGACTACTCTTCATAAATTTTCATCTTCCGCCACTGAAATTTGACAAGAAAACAAAAAAAAAAAATGTCAGAACTAGACTTTACGTATTCATTTCACTCTGGGTCTACCTTGAAGACTACTTTTAATGTTCAGCATTTAAACTATAGTCACCAAACGGTATATTCGACTCGGTTTTGTGTCGCTTAACTCCATTCCAATAAGATGGTAACGATTTGACATTTTTGTGACCATTACGTGTCTCAAAGATACAAATGCCCTTTACTGTAACATTTCAAACACACAAAAACTGTGAGGTTACTATTTAATGTTACCACCTGGTTACCACTTAACAGCTACGCAAATCGACTGCGCACAGTCGAAATTGTGACCACTGATTGTTACCAACCAGGCGTGCACGGATAATTCTATAACTATGGCGCATCAAGCGTAAAAGGGAATATAGGGTGGCATGGAAAAGAAAAACACCGCGAATGGTTTTATGATGGACAATGAATCTATCTAAAAAGAATGGAAATATGTAAATTAGAGACTTCATTATTTTGGAATACGTATATCTTTCCATGAGTTTTCCTCCTAAAGTATTATTTTTCATTTTAAAAGGTGTATTGAAAATTGTTTGCCGTTGTAGTGCAACATCGAATAAACTTTTCATTGTACTTTTAGTTTGTGCGCTACGCTGCTTTCCGACGTTTCAATAGTATTGTAGGAGAAAAATGAGAATGCTTTCCGATTTTACTACACATTAACTCCAGCAGATTGAATTGGAAACAATTAATGAAGTGCGAGATAATAAAATAATTATATTTGATTTGAAAAAGTTAAAAAAAAAAACAATATTCTAACTTCTATCATTCACATTATATCAAATGGTACCAATATTTTTGAATAAATAGCATGTTATACGTATATAAAATGGTAGAAATATCATAACCTTCTGCAGCGATTTAGTAGAATAAAATTAAACCAGCCAAGTGAATGCGTATGAGGGGTGGGTTTTGTAAGAAAATATTCCCATATATGGACAACAAACGTTGTATACATTCAATTGTGTTTCCTACATGTAGGTAAACATGTTTACTTTATTATGTCGGTCTTAGCAAACCAGAATAGCAGTACAAAAATTAGAAGCGAAAATATTTTAAAATTTGCAAATCCGTTTCTTATTATTCCCCCCAAACTTTTGTGCATGTTCTCATATACTCTAAAAGGTAGAATTCAAAAGAATGAATCATTTAAATATTACGATTTAATAATAATAAACGCAAAAAAAAAAAAGTTTCCTCAATTTATGTGCATGCACCCTGTGCTCCCTCCTAAAGAAATGCAAATGGCAGGCAAGTGGTCGCTTTCTGATTCTAATTGGGATTCAATTTCAAAAAAAAAAAAAAAAATAGTCCATGGAAAAATGAAAGTACCTACCTAACTTCGAAATAAAATTAATTTCTTAAATACTCAATATTTCTTGAGCGCGTGAGTTTTTGCCACTACAACTTATTGATATTTGTGGTGAAACTGATTTTCGTTTGAATATTTAGCATTCTGGTACGAAGAAATGCAATAATTATCAAATTCTCATAATATTACCTGCTTTACCATTTTCATGACATATGCTCGTTTAGGTATTTTAGCATCCCCATTAAAGAGGATAGGTTATGTGTGCACGTTTTATATTGCTATCGCAGTATTTCTATTTCACATTTTCTTTTTCATGTGAAGCAACATACAAACACATGAAAACAAATTTGACAGCTCACTAAGATTCGGTCACACTTTGGTTACAAATAATAGCCGAAATACCATTATGTGTGTTTCCCGAAATAGTAATTTAAAGAGGTAAAACTGATTCCCCACTTTGGTCAGCGTTACACCCTGCAGTGGAAACAGTACGCACATTGAGAGCCTATACACACTGTTACTGTTACGGAAACATTCCGAAATGTAGGATCAGCGCCTCCACTATAACCATCAATTTCTACTTGGGAGGAGCTGAAAGGGGAGTCTGAAGTTATCAGTGCTTTCTTGAATTACTGAATTTACCCAAATTTCTTGTTTTTTAAGGAATACCCTAAATCGGAGACAACCCCTCGGCAAGATAAATATCGCATAAGAGAATCCACTTACGAGTTCTATGTATTGTAATGACATGAAAGTAAAATAAAAACGTTTTTTTGGGTTTTCTTAAATTAAGAAACAAAATGTTTGACTCGTAAAAAATATCTTTCCTTTAACAACCTGACTATTATAGCGTCTCAAAATTCCAACATAATCAAAATATTTTCCCTGAAAGATAACGGCAACGAATTTGCTGAAAATTTAAGAAGATTTTGCTTTTGTAAATATTTTCAGATCATAAATTCTCAAAGAACTCTTAAAATCATTTCAAATACAAGAACCCTTCTCAAGCTGCCATCAAAATCATATGCATGTCAATTGGATATATAGGTACATTAGATTTCCAATTAGCATCCTTTCTCGGCAGGATTTTTTTTTTTACAAAAACACGATATCGACAACAAAAGAATAACTAAAAACTTCTTATTGTAAGGTGTGTTCCCAAGGATCTCTTTCTCAACCTTTTGATTTTGCTTGTTAGGACGAAGACTTATCTATCCAATACCCATGTAAAACTAAGATACGACATCAACCCTTATTTTTCTCGCTCACAGAATGAATGTAGGGAAACCGGATGGAAAAAAATTAGAATCCAGCTTGGGCACAATTTTTGCTCTACAACATCCAATATAGAAGGATATCCTTTTCTTCTCGTATCTGTAGTCAATGTGGACAAGAAATAAAAAAATCATTAAACTATAATTGAAATTTGCCTCGACGAGAACAAACGAAGTTATCCTTCACAGTTTGTTGTCCTTATAGTAAGTTTTGCTTGCTTTCTAATTTATTTAAAACTTATTGAGCATGTGAGTTGTGAGGATTGGGAAAGGGTTTGTGTTTTTCCTTCTTTGTATTGCATTTTAGTTGGCAAAAGTTTAAGTTCTGATTATCATTTTGGAGATAAAAGATACGACAAAGTTTAAAACTCTATTCTCATTCTATGTACAGTGTACAGTGTAAATGCAAATACAAAATAGTTGGAAAAGTTACAGTTCGCTTGGTGTAAGTTGATCGCATTTGCGACTGGTAAACAAATTTAAAAGTCACTCGCGGGGAAAGTAAATAAGTGTTTCAGAAAAAAGAAATCTCCATTAACGTTAAATGGTTAAGTGGAAATTGATGGACCTCGGGTATATATTTGTCATTACCAGGAAGTCGAAAATGGGGCTCAACCGGATGGGTAATTGGAATTGGATCTATTAACTTTAAAAGCTTCAGTTACATGGTACTTGGCGATGTGCTTACGCCACTTAAGGTAGATACTCATAAAAATAACTTCAAAAAATAGTTTCTTACATTCAGCCTTAGTTGCTGAATTGTTTTCTTAAATGTAGCAAACACTTATTGTAAGGCTGGATAACTTTCTTCACTTTGAAAAATATATCAAATGAAAATAAATTTATTTCGTACGTCGGGCTGGATCTTGGTTGCCCGAATTTCGTTTTAATTGCTCCGACATGTCAGATAAATCCCTTCCTAGCTGGGATCCCCAACCTAAGGAATATCAATCAATACGGCCGGCATTCATGTAGTAAATTTGAAAATTCTAAGAGATTGAACTTTGATATCCTACCACTCAATGGGACCTTACTAATAATAATTTCCAACCTTCACACTTAGTATTTTTTAGGTCACAATGGCCAAATTTGTAAATTGGATTAAGTTTGGTTAACTTGAGTGTGTTCACCACAAAACACCAGGTACCATAGCGAGTCCATCGCCATCTAAAGTAAATTGTATTAACAGTTCGTAAAATCTATCCCGGACACTAAATACGATTATTAGTGTCGCGCATTATTCATCCAAGTCGATCCAGTCGACTCTTCTAGGTTTATTATTTTTTCTTCAAAGTCCTGCGATACGAACCGAACCGAAGATCGAGAGGATAGCTTTATTTGTAGTGCGTTTTTATCCGACCTTTATTGAAATTTTTGAGACACCTTAAGGTACATGGTACACTGACCAAAAAAGTCGTCGTCATTTTGACGAATGTCTTTCATCAACATGATATTCATTGATATGACGTACTTTTCATCAACATGATGAAAAAATTAATGAAAACTTTTTGACAATTGATGAACCGTATTTCAATATGAAGGATTCTGAAAAGAATTTGGCGTATTTTTTTATGAGGTACGTTCATCATTTCATCAAAACATTCCATAAATATGACGAAACCACTTATTTTGATGAATTTAGTGACTAATCTTACAAATAAATGAAAACAAATTTGACAATTGATGAACCGTATTTCAATATGAAGGATTTTGATAAGAATGTGGCGTATTTTGTTATGAATTACGTTCATCATTTCATCAAAACATTCCATCAATATGACGAAAACACTTATTTTGATGAATTTATCTTACAATGAAATGAAAAATGATGAAATCTTACAAATAAATGAAAAACACAGAAAGTGTGCATTATATTAATGAACAAATTGGTCGATATGATAAATACAGTCATCACATTGATGAAATGAAAGGGAAAAGGGGAGTTCATCATCAAATTGATGAATTTTTCATAATATTGATGAACAAAGTTAATGAATGATGATTTCTTTTTTTTGCTCATCATTTGATGAAATCCGTTTCATCGTATCAATGACAAAGTTCACTGAACTAAAATTGATGATTTTTTATTCACATTATTTATGAAACTTTTCACTATGATGCTTTTTGGATCAATGTTTAACACAACACGGACATTCTGTTGAATTTGCTCAACGCATCCATTGTACTGATATTTAACTCGTATAACTAATCTCCTAGATGCAGGAGGAGAAGCGAGAGACCTGTTTTCTTAAGTACCCTATGTCTTCCCAATAAATGCAAGCCAACGTCCAAATGTTTGTTCCTTATAAACTCGAAAATGACTCAAACGACTTTGCTTAAAATCCAACAAGCTTCTTCTTATTAGTTCTAGTAGCGTTATAAAATTGTATTGTATAAAATCCGATAGGTGTCGCTGCTGTTTTTGCAGTGTTTTTCTTGTAAAACCATCCAAGTCAGTTACCTACCCGTTTGACTGCGTTAATCTCGAGAACCACTCAACAGAATTGGATGAAATTTGGTAAATAGATAGCTCTTCTTTCCAGTAAGATATGATATGAGATATGCATTATCTCTGAAGATAGAAAAAGAGGGTCTACTACATTCAATATGAATGCAATCAAAATCTGTACACACAGATGTGCCATGTGAAGACAAAGTTTCACTATAAAAAAGAAACTCGGTATCCATCATCACTTATTCATAAATGGTTTCTTATTACGGCAGTTTTTCCTAGTTCAAGGCAATAGGGAAAGTCCTCACCGTAGCCGCCTGGGTTCTAGTCATAACGCAGCCCCCAATGTATCTTAATAAAATCGATCGACGAAGCAAATGCTTTGCACTAACCGGCGATCTGTGGAATGGGGACCATATTCCCGTACAAATAGTCCTTTAATCCTCTTATGACAAGCACCTTCCCTTAATAAGGTTTCACTGGCACGTTTCGCCCTCTACTTCACAACGTAGGCACCTACTTACAAATTTTCTATTTTCCCACTGAAACATGTAGAAAAATCAAAATAAAACAAGCTCTCTATACACCAACAAACAAAATAATTCAAAACAATAAGCAGAAACAAACAGGGGGAGACCTCAACACGACGCAGGGTGCGCTGGATGGTATCCTTGAATATTCACATTTATACGCTCCCCGAGCGCCGTGCCTCTTCAAGTCACTCGCACTTTGTCTCGCCCCCAATGCCTCTCATTTCAATTCAACAGTATATCTGCGCAATGTTTAGCATTATGTAAATTTTTATTAAACTCAATTTGGTGTGTGCTAAAAAATACTTCTACACATACAAGGGTGGGTGGAATACTCGTACATATAGAGTCGCACGTTGATTGTTTTTGGCTGGATGGTGTACGTGCAAAATACGAGTACTCCTTCACAGTGGAGCTATAAAGTGGGGGTACAGTTCATTTCAGCGAGCTGAAAGTTGATGATCTTTAGGGCAAAAAAAAAAAAAAAAAAACAAGGGTTAACACAACACATTTTGTCAAGCGATGCGATTTTTTTGCTTACCCTCCCACTAGATTAGGTATGGTTGATTGTGATTTTTCTCTCTGCAAAAAATGGTGGTTATTGTGCGTACGATGTGACCCAGATTCTCGCTAAACGCTGTACAGATTCATTAAGCCTGATATGGGTTGAAAATGCTGCAGCAATAATCACAATTACAGGATCATAAACAAAAGAATAAATATTATGTAGCCTTTTAGAGTGGAAGACATCAGTTTTAATTAACATAATGAGTATTTTGCGTGGATTATGGGAGAGATTAAACGGGATTAGTAAGGATTCCCCACTTTGATGTGAGTTGTTTGAGTGCAAAGGGTACGCCAGTAAAGGTAATTGGCATTTCAATACGCTTTTTATCCTTCTAATAGGGTACTGAGCTTGAAATTAGTTTGCAGTGTTTGATTAATAGCGAAGTTCACGAACTATACAGATGAGGCTTCAGTAGATAAGTAAAACCGGAAACCGGAGCAAATGTTCTTATGGTAATAGTGTAGGTACCTATGCAGGTTTTTATTTTTGAAGTTCGACAAACCCTTTTCAGCACCTCTCTACATCAGCGTTACATCAGCCCCTTTTTCAGTTTAAGTAAGATTTTATTCATTACTAGCTACCCCGGCGAACTTCGTTCCGCCCAAAATCGTTAATGTAGGTAATGAAAATAATAATTCCGAGCGTGCACAATGCACTAACTACTCTATGTGTTTCGGTCAATTCAAATTCTTTATTCAAAGTTATATTAAATACAATAGAAATAATTGAAGTAGGTACAGCAATGTCGATTTATTTCAGTCAAACGGCAATGATTGACTAGTCGGCCAACCTTCCGATTTTTCACAAAATTGACCATGTGAGAAACATGGCTAGGGTATTCAAGATTGATGCCACAAATGCACAAATATCCTTGAAACATTTATTTATTTGTCAATTCAGGACGCTTAAATACGAATGGCAAATCGTTCTGAATAAGCAGAATCCGCGGAATGAGGATTTTTGAATTTAAATTTCCACCTCAAAACCGTCGGTTGCATGACATTTGATTTGGGATCCTTCACCATCAAATCAAACGCAATGCGTTACAAAGGTTTGATATGTCAATGGTTGGTTGGACCAATGGGGTCCAAAACTATCACATCCTTCAAGCGGAAACGAAAAATATACATTCAAAAAATTTCATTGAAGTCGGGTAAGTGGTTTTGGAGATCGACAACAACGCCACCTATCGGGTGGTCCAAAAGTATCGTATCATTTAAGACTGCCTAAACCTGAAGTACAAAAATACGAACAAAACAAAAGAAGAATCATGGAAATTGGCCCAGTGGTTATCGAGTTATATTGACATCGAGTTTCACGCCGAAAGAATTATAGGAGATATTAATATTGAAGACAATTGAATTGAACTGAAAAAAGAAATATTCCCCTAAAGGCGAATTTTCCCTACTTTTCTTTTTTCTAAACCATCCCTGATTCAAGACGAACGAAACAGAATAAAAATCATTCAAATCGGTCGAGCCGTTCTGGAGCCTTTACCCGACTAACGCACAGCGATTGCTTTTTATATATATATAGAGAGAGAAAGAAGTCTTTCGTAATAAAAAAAAATGTTTCTTTGTTAAAAATAAATGACTTAGTTGCTCTGTTTTTTTAATTTGTTTTTCCTATCTTAGTATTTTATGTAGAGGCCCCTTTTCTCAGCGGAAGCCCCTTGTTAGTCCCCTTTTTAAATATTTTCAGCATAATGTGGAGCAGAGTTAACTACCTGGCGACAAGCGTTTGCTATAGCTGACTACAAAGTTTTTGTTTTTTTTTTATCGCAAGTCGCACGGCTAACCCTTAAAGACCAAAAATATTTTAATCTCTAATTTAGCTTTCTTTTGATTTTTTTAATAGCGACTTGTCAAAAGTAGGAACAACTACATCTGACCACGACTGATGTAGTTCTCAAATTCACGAGAGAAAACAAGCGGTGTAGACTGTGGAGCTGTAAAAAGTTCTTCCACACAATGTATAAACTTCGGACTACAAGTAGTGTAGCGTTTGAAGAACATGCCACCACAACTACTTTTGTAGTGCTGCATAAATTTTGAACCACATCTGGTATTGTTCTGAAAAATATTGACCACAACGGTGTAGCGCTGGAAGAATGTATGACCACAACTACACGTTTGTGTAGTGCTTGGTAAAAGTTGGACCACATCTGTTATCGTGGTGCGACAATACCGGACTACAACCCCGTACAGCTTGAAATATGAAATATAAAACCACAACTAGGTGTTGATGTAGTGCTGGAAAAGGTGCGACTACAACTGGTGCAGTTCCGTGTAATCTTTCCACCACATTTGTTGTCGCGCTGATAAAACATCGAACCACAACTATGTAGCTCTTGCAATATTTCATACCACAACTACATGTTGGTGTCGTATTGGATAAATGTTGGAGCACAATAGGTGGAGCGCCTTAAAAATGTCGGATCATACAATTAGTGACTGAGATTTCAAAGGAACACTGCTTAGCAAGAAAAGTAGTTTCCTCCAAATAAACAACATTTATTCGTGATAACTTTTTAAATTCCTTAAATTCTGACAAATCACACAATTCTCTGTAAAAACTCAATAACCCTCGCCAGTCGTTCCCAGCGCTTCGACAGAATCTCCATTGCAAAAATACAAACACTAAGACCAATCATAATGGCGAGCAATTGAAATGCCCCCACCAAGTCATACATCGACAGAACTTTAAACACCTTCTCATCGGCTTTGTTCATCTTCACAACATTATCCAAAACAATTTGCGTCTTGTGGATCCTATCCTTCAATCCGTTTTCCTTAATCTGTCCAGAACGTATGTCAAACTCTGTCGTCAGGAATGAATATTTAGGCAGCATCATGCAGCCCATGTACGTCAAAATTGGTGACTTGGCGACGCTGTACTTCTCAGTGGCATTGTTTATGTACGTCAAGTAGTCACTATTTGCGAAGGTGCCATACTTACCCTCGTACTTGTCGAGGATGTTGAAAATTTTATCGGGATTCATAGCATTGATCGGAATTAGCTGGGGTATTGCCAAGGGTCCGTTCTTCATGGTATTGTAAACGGCAATATCGGCGATGACCTTGTAGTTCTCCTTAATCGCTTCCCTAAGATTATTGACGGGGCGCCTGGTGGGGTGCTTTTGAAGGAACCGAAAGAACGAACCTTCATAGCTGCTCTGAAGGATAATAATGCCTAGCAGCCAGGCAATTGTGCGCACGCGAGTAGAGTGCCCTCCAAAGGGGACATCTACGCCGTATGAGTAGATGCTCCACAACATGCTGCCGATCCACTTCACCGAAAGAAATATGAACAAAATCATCCAAGTGGCCGTGTCAAAGGGTAAGATTAAGGTCTCCAACGAGCTAAATGGCTCCGGCTTCTTGGTAATCAGAAGCATTTCGATCGTGTGATACTCTCTTGTGATGGCAAAGTGTTCCCTTACTTCGGCGTTGCAGGTAGCAGGTCCAAAAGAGATGTCTGCAGCGCCATCTGCCAACTAAAAATAAGGTCTTATTTAATTAGGTCTTTAGGACTGTCAAGCACTGACCAGTTTCAGGGCTCCGGTGAACGTCTTGTTGGGAAAGATAACACCCCGGCGACTTGACGACGTAGTCAAATCGAACGAGAAGTTCATCAGTGCTGCCAAGCTCTTTAGAATCTCGATATTCATTCCCGAGACCTGTCTCTTGTTAACATGTATATATGGTGGATGATGCCATATGGCCACTCGGAGAGGGCACTGCCAAAAGTTGTCCAATTTCCGTGGAAAAAGTGGGTTCTTCCATTCGAAGCTTCCGTTTGAGAAGCGGTTGTGTATGCGAGGCGTACTGTCATGGCACTTAGTTGCCGAGTAGGGATAGTAGGTGTACAGATTGATTGTGTCGTTGTCATCCTTGATGAGGACATTTATGTGTAGGATATAGTTTCTTAAACAAAAGTCCAGAATATCCTCCACTGTGCCCATTGACGTGTTGACCGGCAGCACCACCAAGTGGTACATGCTCCCACCTGATGTCTCTGCAGTATGTTGGCGTCCGACTACGAGCCTGAAAATATTCGCCATTTTCATGGTATGACAAAAATCACTTGCTTAACTTACTTGAACGATTGCAGGGAATCGAGAAAAATGAGTCGAACTTCAGTGCTGTAGTTTGAACTTCCTCCTGAGTCAATATCGACTATGCCTCGGTAGTGTGCCAGAAAGCGGTCGACTGTGTCCCGAAAAATGCTCCGAATCTTTGGGGACTCGGTTTCGACACTTATTCGAATACCTTTCGAGAAGATTTCGTCCTTCGCGCTGACGATGGATTGTATGCAATCGACCAGGGCATCGTTGTCAGCCAGAAGCAATTCCATGCCATCGGCTGGGTTTTGAACAATCAGCAGCAGCAGCAAAGTTTGCCAGAACCATCCCATCGCGCTTGGATTTCTATGCAGACTGATGTTGATGTTCGTGACATTGCAGTTGGACTGCCCTGAACCATCGTGTTTAAGTTGAGTCGGCATTTTTCTATCGTTTAAAATGAATTTAATTTAAAGCGAAATAAAATACCATCCCTTATCTGATTGTCGAAGGCTTTTAGCTGACTGTTGGCCAAATAAAATACCTGCTGTTTGTAATTTTATACAACGAAAGTGCATTACTGGTCGACGATATTCGTTGGATCCTTTTTTGCAAATTGGTTTTGCTTCCAAATAGACGGGTTGATGAGTGGAAACATTCATTAAATGTGATATATCAGCCACGCGACAGTGAAATAATCCACCAGAGCGGACTGGCTTTGGTCAGTTTTCTCGTCACACAAGATGACATTGGCTAGTTATGTGCTGTGTATAGAGGCCTCACTCTATAGAATTCGTTGGCTCTGCTGCAATGACATATTTAATAGGCAGGTGGATAAAATCTACTCCGGCTTATGAAAGGTGACCCGAACGTTTAGTAGGTTTGCTTCATACTTTTGTGTCCGTTGACAATTTTCACAAAGTTGGATATTATTTGTTCAATATTTTCCAACAGATCTCACCATATATATTTTCTAGCCACTCCGGCTTTTTAATTAATTTATTTATGCAAATTTTGAATGCATGTATTGGTCGGTGCCCTCTTCCTATTCCATCACAAATTTATTACACTTTTTTCGTTTAAGTTAGGTGCAGAAGCGAAATGCAAAAAAAGGCAGAATATCCTGATGGAAATTGTTTGTGCACAGGCAACAAAACTCATTGGAAAATAAAAGAAAAAAACCCGGGAAGTATCCTGATCACTTTGTTTCCATACCTCTGGGTTGTCCTGGTTGGCGGTGAATACACACACATGCACCCATAGAAACAAAGCTCTTTTCGTTTTTTACTTCTAAAGAACGATACGATTGCGTTGATGTTCAATATTCTCCTACCCACCTCGATCCCCGGCCAGAAGGAGCACTCCGGTATTTTATTTATTTTTCATCAAACGAAAAGTATGAAAAGATGCATCACAGCTTTTTTGTGCCTTCACAATGTTTTAATAATTGAATTTGTTCTTTTTTTTCTCCCTCTTTTGCTTTTGTGGATTTTATTTTTGCATTTCATTAGAAGGCGATTTTCAACAGACGTTTGTTTGTACAGTTCGGATTCGTTTGTTGAACTGCATTTAAGGTTGGCAGAGAATAGAACTTTCTTTAATATAAATAGGAAGAACGCATCGGAGTAAGCCACGATAGGTATGAGCCACATTTACAAGAAGTGTTGTGTTGTATTTTCGATGGGGTTTGGCGGCAATCCACTCGTTGGTGCACATGGGATGCTGACACTTCGATTTATTGTTTTTCTTAATATTTTTCCGAGGACAAGCTAGATATTAAGCGAAGTAGTTTTGAAGTCCTTAAGAGGGCATCACATCACTGATGGGCATCACTTTCGATGTCATTCTTAAAATACTCAATTTTTCTGATAAGGAGCTCAAACAACGGTATTCCAATCACCATAGAAATCTTTAAAAAATAAAAAATAAAAATTCCAAGAAGTGGACATTTTTATGCATGCCGTTTATCCTTCTCTATCTAAAAAGATCTCATGATTTATCTCATTGGTTGGTATAAGAGTTATCTCACGAGTTATCACACCAGTTCATACGCCCTGTCTCTCTTTGTGTAATCATTTTACAGAGAGCCAAGCTCTTGATTTAGCCTGGTGAGTAAATAGTGTGAGTATCTAGTGCCTTGATAGGGTCTATAGGCTCTTTAAGGCTTAAGCATATTATTAATCGCTTGATTTCTTTATATAGAAGCCGCATTGAACTAGGTCTATTAGGCTTCGTGTTTTATCTTACTTAGAAATTCAGATACCGCAACTATTGGTCTGCCGTCGGAAACCCGATTAATTTATACCTACTTCATAGGAAACCTCGGCTTGGTCGGTATTTTATCCAGCATTAGGTAACACAGTAGCAGACTTTATAAAGTTTAAAGTGTTTTAGTTTATTTTATATTTTTATTGACAAACAAAAAAATTCACCGCACTTTTATATTTTTTCAATAGTTTTATATTTTTTTATTTTATTATTCAAATTATTTTATTATTTATATAGATTTAATACAATTTGATACAATTCCCTATTAACTAAAAAATAGGTCTACACTTTCCAAAAGGCTTTCAAAGAACAGCATGCTTATTTTATAGTCAGGACTAGCTCGACTCTCAAAATTATCTTTCCACGAAGAAAATTTCGAGAGAGGAAGACTAGCTGAGCAAAATTTGAAGTTGCGTTCTTGTTGTGTGTTTCGAAAACGACAAGAGGAAAATATGTTACCAAAGTAAATGGTGGAAATGTTATATAACAGTATGGAACCCTGTGTCACCCCGCCAGTAATGGTGTACTGTTTCAATCCATCTCCAGTATCGTACAGAAACACCCTATCTTCGAAACAGTCCTTCAAAGCTCGTTAGTATATAATATTTCAAGTCTATATTTCCTATTAAGGAATGTGTTCCCGACCAAGAAGATTTTCCGAGAAAAGAAAGAGCTGACGTACTCTTAAGAAGAGATTCGGCAACTACTTTTATAGGAGCAGAAATTTTCTGTGAAGCTCACAACATTTGTAGCGCATCATTTTTGGAGAACATCCAAGTTGTAAAACAGGACAAAAGGACTCAGCTATTCAGCAAAAACGACCAGAAAATTTATACATCTACTTAGGCAGGATGTCAAAAACTTTATAGGCTGCCTTACAGGTCCTCACGGTGCACCTATCAACTCCTCGTCGGCGTCGTACCGAATCGAATATGTCCCCGGGTAGACGAGCAACTTAGCATGTTATATGTGAATGCCCAGCTCTATCTGGATTTGGGATAGAAGGAAGGTTTGCTTGAGTAAATTTTTAAGTCCAGAGAACTGATGAAGGTAGAGACTACTAGCCTAGTTAAATTTTTGAAGCTCTTGACACAATAAGTATTAAAGGTCGACGTATATGCCTTTACATCGTTATAAATGCCCAGATTGGCTGGAGCATGGACATGAACCGTTTTCAGTAGCAAATTTTTCCAATCACGAACTTTATGTCAAACTGGTTAGAATTTTCCTCAATCTTGCAATTCTAATACGGAAAACGCTGTCACCATTGACCTAACTTTCTGCATTCAAAATCTTAAAGAAAAAAAAAATGTTTACATTAGATTGTAGGGCGGGAGAGTTTTCAATTCGCTCCGGCACTGCGACTTCTTAGAGTAGCCTATTGTGCCTTCCCTGGTAAATTCTTAGAGCCATATTTTCACTCCAGAGACCGTCAGGAACACAAGGATCTTCTCTGGGTGTTTATTCGCAAGAGATGCTGAATTAACTATTTCATCACCAAGGATGTTTTTTCTGAGACGACAAAGAGCCGGACATTCTGTGATTATGTGAAGAGAGGATTCGTCACTCTCGAGACAGGGTCTACAGATGGGATCCGGTGAGACGCCAATGCGGTGGAGATGTATTTTCACGCGACCGTGTCCGCTGATTGTTCCTGTTACGATTCTCAGGTTGTTTTTGTCCAGATTAATCAAGAAGAGGGATTTTCTGGAGGAGAATTTGGAAAAAAAGTTCTGGTGCAATTCTGCCCAGCTGTATTTTTCCAGATCTCGTTAGACTCTATACGAGATAGGTTCTTGATGTAGTTCCTGAAAAGATTTTTGCTGACTCCGCAGAAGGGTTCAGTTCCGATAAGTCGATTGGTTGCTCCAATTTTAGCCAGTGAGTCAGCCGATTCGTTACCCACAAATCCTCTATGGGCTGGAATCCAGTGGAGGATGACTAGGTTTATCTTAGAAAGTCCTTAGATAGTTGAGAACATTTCTAAGACGAGTTTGGATTTGATGACAGATGAGCCAGAGCCTTGAGAGCTGCTTGGCTATCTGAGAATATGAATATGGTTTCTCCACGTGTGTTAGAAGTAAGGCTGACTGACAAGTTCACCTGGTTTGACTCACCGTAGATTCCAGAGCCAGTCCCTGATTCCATCTTTGAACCGTCTGTGTACCAGATGATGTCGAGTCGAGATGGATTAGGTTTATATTTTTCCCATTCTTCCCTAGGGGAGATGACTATGGACAAGTTTTTATGGAAGACATATTCCGGTAGCATGTCATCAAGAGGCATGCTGAATTAGCTTGAAGGCTCAATGGTGCCGAGTAAGGTCAGATGACCTCCCTGATAGGTATAGGGGTCAAAGTTGTTCGATTGGAACAGGCGGTGAATACTTAGTCTGGCTTCCATTTGAATATGTGTTTGAAGGGGTGTTTGACCAAGGATAACATTGAAAAAAATGTTTGAAAATGTATTTTTTCTTTTAATCAATTTACAATCACGTCACAAGTTAAGGATATCAAAGATAAATAACGTTTTACGTTTTACGTAAGAAAACGACTTTTGATTTTCTTGTCATGACAAAGCCTAAGCTTTTAGGTAGTGACTAAAAAAAACAGAGCCAAAAACTAATTAAATACAATTTTTAAAGAAACAAAAATCCAAGGAACGCCTCTTTCCCCTACAAAACCGTACTGGTTTTTGTAGGTGAAAATGGTGCTCAAAGTCACTTTAAATTTTCTTATCAAAACCGTCCACTTTTGTCTACATTTCAGATACCAACCAGAATGCCCAACAGAATGCCACCATCATCACACCATCACCTTTCCACTGTGCGGTTAATTGATTAAAAAAAAAAGTTCATGCAAGTATTTCCAAATGTAAACACTTGAACATTTGCCCGCAAAACGTTCACCGCACAAAAACAATGTCACCAACGAGCTACTTTTGCTTGCTGAACTTTCGAACTTATTTGATATATCTGTGTTGTTATTTGTTAATTATGGTCGCTGCCGGTAGTAGGGTAGTGAACGGACTCAAATGCTACTGCAATCCGAAGGAGTGTGATGTCATCAGATCGCCGGACTGCCCTGGCAAGGGCATGGTGCTGTGGGATCCATGCAAGTGAGTTCTTATTTTTCAATATAAATGATTTTTAATACCTACCTAATTTTCTTTGTATATTTCCTCTTCAGATGCTGCAGGATGTGTGCGAAAACTCTGGGCGAAACCTGTGGCGGTCCGGGTGGATTTTCGGGTACCTGCGAGCCGCCACTACAGTGTGTAGCGAAACTGCCCATCACCAGTGGATTGGGTGTTTGCATGGGTGAGTTTTGTTAATATTTTTATTGCCATCTTAATGGTTTATTATCGTGTTGTAACTAAGCGGTTATAGGTGTGGAATTATCCGCAGTAAAATTGAAAAGAAATAGCGGGAACACGCTTTATTCGAATTTTTTCCTGAGAGGGAAATTTCATTTCTCTTGCCGTTTCCATTGGCGGTCGTGGTGATTCATTAAAATTAATTTGAGTTCGTGTTTTTTTTCCATGTTTCTATCAAGGATATCCGTAAAACACACCACGCATACATAATATATAATATACTCCCTTCCATGGTGGATGTGAGTTTTTTTTGTGTTTGTCAGCAGACTTAACGGTGTAATTAACTTAAATCAAGGATAATTGACTGAAGGAGTTTTTGTGTGTGCGCTAGATTTCTACAAGTAGGATTATTTGAATATACCAACGGTTTTGACTATTGCCTTCGTAATTCTTGTGTATGTGTGATTGTTTTTTTGTTTTTCTTTTTTCGTGCGGATGTTTAAGAGGGATTATTATACTTTAGTGGGCTAAATTAAGCCCGAGCGGTATTTAATTGTATGAATGAGTAAAAGTGTGTTTGGTGTATGAATGGGATGTCCGTAGAGGAATAACAAGGCGAATGATTGAAAGGATATGGAGCGCACTTATCGTGGACGATTATGCAAGTGAATTGGGTATGCATTATTCAAGGAGGGATTCGCATATAACTGGAACAAGATTTTAGGGAGCTATACTCCTAAAAGGTGCCCTCAGCAAATGGATAGAATTTCCTTCTAAATGGGTGTCGGGTTGGTCGTGAGAATTGCAAATTAAGTAGACAGATGCTCATTAAAAAATTGTATAAAATTCAGAGGGACTTGCCAACGAATCCACCTGTAAGTACGCAGCAATTTGTTGTAAGGTTCTTCAGGTTACTTTGGTGTATGTCTCGACTTTTGGTTTTATTTTCTACTAAGTATACCCGCTCAATGAAAGCGAATGACGCTGGAAGGCAGTTTACAAGCAGTTTCGCAGGTTTATTTGCTTAGCGACGATTACCGACGATGTGAAAGAGATTGTATGGATCACTCCTGCTCTAATAGTTGGCATAGAGAAGGCGGCGAAATGAAGCTCGGTAGGAATTTTGTATCCGACCATTTAGGGCGTCTTTCCAAGATTGCCTCTATGCTAATTAATGGCTAGGTAATGTCAACTCATCCACCGGATGTCGTGCTTCTAAGACCCTGCATTGGTCTACTAAAATGAGTCCCCTCACTGTCATAAGACTCTTATTCAACATTCGCACTACCAATAACTGCACCAAGTCACATTTGGAGACAGTTGCCTTGAAGAGACTCCATACACAAGTCCAATGAGTGGCATGTAATTAAAGTTACAAAATCAATCAATGCCAATACTATTCACACTCCCATTAATTTTCCATTCGACATAACAACAGCTAGCTACTAGAAACACTCGCTTCATTAATTCTCCAACTTGTATACATACCTAGTTAATTTTGTTCCAGTACTTAGTTATTTTCGATTATAATCACGTCCGGTTCGATTACCGACAAATTGTTTTCCTCCCTCAGCAGAGAGGAATAAGTTCCGGAGAGCTATATCCTGTTGTTTTGACATCGAGGACATTATTTTATGAATTCATAAGATGTTGCTAGAGTTCTTATGGGGCGTAACTTTACCGTTATCTTCTTCATAAATAATTGGCGAAAAGTTTGCGTGCTGTGAGACAGGACGATAACAGGATGTTGATATTGGAGCGTGTAATGCAACAAGCTATACTGGAAATGAAGAATTGGGATACTCGTTGTACTTCTACTGTTAGTTTTCATTTTTCCTTTTATAGCATGTTGTTTTGATTTGGCGATGCTTATTCAGTTCCATTCTGGGGATTAGTTGTTATTGATTTTTTTATATTTCGCATGATATCTATCATCATATATATTATGTATGGCATGTCCATGTATCCATTGGGAAATGAGGTGTCCGAGGGATTCCAACGTTTCTACATTTTATATTGATTTATTGAGTTGTAAAAAAACGCATGGGAGTTCTCGCATGAATGTTTTTTTGTTTTTTTCGTATAGGTAAAGATCATTTAAGCTGCTCTAACCAAACCTATTACAACGAGTTTTTTTTTGCTGGGAATCGAACCTGTGACACCGGATCTCCCATGACACGGTGATATATAAAATTATATAATTTCGGTGAAGCTACCTTAATTGAGGCACTCACCCAACACCGATTGACAGATGTGAATAGTTTAGCTATCAAAATAAGTAAATTGCCTGAAATATCAGCGAAGATAATGAGAAAAAAAAAAATCTCATGATATTTCTCGTATTAATATTATTATTTTGTGTGAAGACTAACCGCTCGCACACAACCAATTTGAAGTAGGTATGAATAAGTGAAGCGTCAAAAGAAAATATTTTTTTTACCTGTAATGAATTGCGTATTATAATTATCATCGATGAGTTGAAAAAAAAAACGCATGAGAGTTTTCGCATGACATATACATATTATTTTTCGTAGCTAAGACAATTGCTGCGCCTTCATTCCCCCACCGATCATAAAAGTTGATTAGTCGAAAAGTGAAATTGCCGGAATCACCAGCGAAGAACATAAAAGAAAACTTATAACTTATGACAGTTCTCGCACGGATGCTTTTGATGCACTGTTTTTTTGTAATAGAATTGTGCGGAAAAAAATTAGTTTCCTGTAACATTTAGTGGCGAATTGCAACCTAACAAAAATATATTTATTTATTTTTTCAACAAATTTTAGCCTTTCCTTGAGAAATAAAATGCAAGAGAGTTCTCTCATGAGAACTTTGATATATATTATACATATATTGTTTCATACCCTACCAAACTTAGCATCAGTTGAGTGGTTAAACATTTTACTAAAATACCAGAAAAAATATAAAAGAAACACATGATAGTTCTCGCATGAGATTGGTTGCTAAATTACATCTTAGCTTCTTTTTTAACTGCTGCTCTAAAAAATCTAAAGAGGTGATGTCTCAAAAGCAAAGCATTTTCCTTTACCAGTATGGACTGCCTAAGAAAATCGGGCAAGAGTTCTAGCATGGTCTCTCTCGCTTGATATATTTTCTAAGTGCAAAGGTAAAGAAGAGTTTAGTGGTTCGGTGGATGCAAAGAAACTACCCAAAGAAAATTGCAAAGTCTATAGGGAACTCTTGCGCCAGTTACTGATTTATTTGTTTAATTCTTATGACAATTATACAGAGTTTGGAACAAGCAAAAGTTTGCCAGTTCATTCCTTTATGGCATTCTCCAAGTCCTTCAGACTTCAATTTAAATGTTAAAATTCACCCAGACGCCGTCTAACCTAGAAACAAAGTGCAATTTTCAAAGTCTTTTCAAAAACTCATTGAAATTATAAAAGCTACTCAACTCAACCACCAACTTCCTGGAAATCACACTTTATCTTAAAAGTGCAAAGGATTCAAATTTTCCAGTAGTTGAGCAAATTCCCTTAAAACACCTGAGTGAAGGGAAACACTCTTGTAATCACGTGCCGTGCATTTAAACCCTCATCTCTTACAACGAAAGAAACTCATAAAAAAACGGAGCTGGGAAAATGCGCAAAAAAAAACCGCACAATGCTTCTTTCCAGGAAAATATTCTCCTCTTGTGCAAATGACAAAAAATGTCCTTCTCCCCGTGTCATTCAAATTCTTTCGCATAAAACATGATGGCGGAACACAAATTCACCGACGCATCAAAGCATGGCTTGTTATCCCTTAAACATCCTTTGGCGGCGATTAAAGCAAATTACACTTAAAAGCCAATTCAGTTAAATGATTCGAAAAATTTATTATCCACGGATAAGCATAGACGAAATAAATATTCACTCAGTTAAGTCCTGGCGATCGATAGCCATGCTATGCGTCGGCAGCGGGAGAATACTCTCTAAAGCGACTTTAATAGTGTGCTCGCATTAAAGGATTGCCTCGGCTAGAGAAAATGAAAAGCCCATTACTTCCAGCATGATATTGAAACGAAGAAGGATACAAGAAATCCAGACAAATACCAACTGATAAGAGCATTAAGCTGGATGAATGTATTCACCGGACGAAGGTTGTGTTGTGTGTTGTTGTGCGCGGTACAATACAAAGGAGTCATGTTAATTTAATCAATGAGCCATATATAGGCGAAACAAATATATAGGTGGGCGGGAAGCCCGAGGATATATATCATTTGTTTGCTGTGGGGGAGAAAAGGAGTACGGGCAAAGAACTCTTGCACACATTGTTGATTTCTTGGGCGTCTTAACTCAACAATAGCGCAACGGTTGGCTGGGAATCCTCTTTTCTTTTTTTTTTGCTCTTTAACGATAATGGGCTCTGTTGTTTGTAAAGGGCTTCGAAATGAATGGGGTGCTTGTTTGAATTGGAGGAGCCTTGTGGTATTCCAAAGAGGGAGTCTGTATTTATCAAAGAAATGCGAATTGTAAAGAAGAACTAATTAGGTACAAGTGGCACTTATTTGAATAGGCCAGTTGTTAGTTGTTTGGGTTAAGGATTTGTAATCACTATGAATGGCAATGAGTTTTCTTACAACTTATAGTTATGCTTATGGTCCTTGGAATGGACAAAAATGTAGGCCAATAAAACCGAGTGCCAGGTGTTCAGGAAAGGACTTGTGTGTTGATGCAGATAATGGGCGAACAGATTTGCTTAAGGTGGAGCTGTTTTTAAATTTGATTCATTTAATAGGAGGTTGGCAGACGTCCTTGGTGGTGTGGCTCTTAAATACGACCGCGGTGTGGTCCTTGAATCAGCTAACATGCGGAAGTCAAAGCAAGGTGTAGGTCCTACGTAGGGCTTTAGAAAATGAGGCTTAAGTTCTCGTTTTGAGTTAAGTTTTGTATACATTTTTAAAGAAGTTACTGACGGCTATTTACATAATGCTTGGAGTGGCTATGAAAGTCCAGGCTTATCTCAGGTGAAATATTATTTGACAACACAAAGAAGAACCTCACGAAAAGCCTTCTAATTCATATTTAGGCACAACATATTTTGGAATCATATCGAAGTGAATTTTTGTAAGCTTTTCCTTGCACAAAAATCACTGAAATTTGTCTAAATACAGAAATGTTTTTATACCCCTTGGATTTTGTTTAAATTTTGTACTTGAAAAACAGGATCGATGCCCTCCTCGAGCCACTTTCATCTTTGAAATCCAATCCACATGTCATAAATAAATATGTATATAACTTATACATTTTTGGTTTTGTCTACTGCGCTTTTATCAATAAAAAAAGTAGATGGCGCTACAGGTCCGTAGAGACCCTAGGCCTAGCTTCCAAAAACCGTTAGTTTTGAGTGAGTTTTTCATATTTGATATGAACGGAATGGATCTACAGTTTTATACCGATTCCAAATGGCTAATTGGAAAGCTCTTTTCCGACAGTAATACTCTCGGATTTTTGTCAGACGTTGGCGCAGTGGAAAAAAACCTGAAGATGTAATTTGTGTTTTTTCGAAAATCGAATGCGTCTAGCTTTTTTTTAAAGCTACCAATCACATTTTTGGCAAAAATTTAAGCCGAAGCTTGAAGCGAAGTGAACAACAGGATTCTGTCCTGAATCTATCTATATATATAAAAAGAAAACCTTAAAATTGTGTTCGTTAGTCGTCGATTCACGCCTTAACGCATTTATCGATTTGAACCAAACTTTCACACATATTTGCTATTGGTCTGTATATCATTTGTGTGAAGTTTTGTCGCGAAAACAAAACTTTGAGGGGATGAAAAAGGCTATGAAAGTTTGTATGGGGAAATGCACTTTGAAACAACAAAAAAATGAATAGACATCGAGTAGTGACATTTCAAATACAAAAAAAAAAAATATTTTAAAAGCAATTGTTGTTGTCAATGATTTCAATTATTTTCCGAGCAAATTGTTATTGTGAACAATTTTGATATTTTTTTTAAATATAGGTACCTACCTAATAAGTTTGTTCTTTTAAATTATGTTTACTATGTTACATTAAGTAACATTTTAAAGTGGAGTAGATATTTTGATATTTGTTTGATGGTGTTTGAATCCATTATTTTCAGGATCCTTGCATTAGTACGAGTGAGTAAGTTGAAATGTAGGAGTGATTGAGATGCGTGGACAATGATGTTGTTCAGCGTTTTGAGTTTTCACGTAGGGGTTGTTACGAAAAATGAGCAAGTAACAATCTTGGTACTCTGCTCATTCGTGAGTAGGGTTATGGCACCTGCAACAACATTAACCAATTTTTTGACACTTGCCGAAGCCACGAGCTTGCGCGAACACTTTCTCATTGCAAAATGACCAGATATTGGAATGCGTCGTCGAAGAAGTTCAAGCGGCGGAAACAAGGTGAAGTAGTTCCCGCATTTCGTGGTGTTTATGCAAGTGATGCAATTGGTAGAATATACACAGTTCACCCGAAAAACAACGTATGCTCCTATTTGAGAATGCTTTTGGTCAATGTTTGTGGTCCTACTTCGTTCGAAGTGCTGCGGACTGGTGACGGTGTGTTGTGTGCTATGGCCGAGATGAAAAGCGCAACAAAGCTTTGATTTTGATCGAGGATATGTGTCTGCTAATGAGTTACAATTTTTGGTTTAAAATGATGACACAAAGATATTTTCAGGAAATCTAGATGGTTTTGGCGTTCATCAAGATTATATGGCCTTTTATAGTGATTTGACGTCTCAAGATGTCGTTCGAGAAGTTAAAAACTACGAGTTGGAAGATTTTGACAATACAACAACACTCGAAATTTATAATGAGGCATTAGTTATAATTGAAGATTATGTGCTTAGCAATTGCAAATAAAACATTGTCACAATTAGGTTTGCCAGCTCCTAATTGACCATTGCATGACGTATTTAATCAAGAAATGCAACGTGAACAACAATACGATATAAATGAACTGAACACATTTATAAATTTGAATCTGCCGAAATTGAACCGAGAACTAAGAAATGTATATGATACAATAATTCAAGCTATATAAAACGAAAGCGGAGGAATGTTTTTTTTATACGCGCCAGGTGGTACCGGAAAAACGTTTTTGATTTCCATGCTACTAGCTACTATAAGATCACCGAAGAATATAGCATTAGCACTTGCATCGTCTGGAATAGCTGCTACATTGGATGGTGGTCGTACAGCGCACTCCGCACTTAAATGACCTACCATTGAATATGCAAATTAATGAAAATCCAACGTGTAATATTTCTAAAAATTCTGGAATGGGAAGTGTTTTGCAACAATGCAAATTAATAGTATGGGATGAATGTACAATGTCACATAAGAGATCGGTGGAAGCTTTGGATAGCACTTTGAAAGATTTACGTATTAATCAAGAAATATTTGGTGGCGCTTTAATATTATTGGTTGGTGATTTCCGTCAAACACTGCCATTGATACCCCGTGCAACTCCAGCAGATGAATTAAAGGCATATTTAAAGTCATCAAATTTATGGAGAAATGTACAAACACTCACTTTAACAACAAATGTGAGAGTACAAATACAAAATGACTCATCGGCTGAAGAATTTTCTAGGCAAATATTGTCGATAGGAAATGGACAAATTCCTATTGATAACACTGGATTAATCACTTTTAAAATTAATAATAACAATAATAAAATAACAGATAATTTTTGTAATTTCGCACAAACAAAACAACAATTGGTTTCAAGTGTTTTTCCAAACATTGCGCAAAATTGTAAAAATCACAATGGTTAGCTGAAAGAGCAATATTGGCTGCCAAAAATAAGGACGTCGGCCAATTGAATGCGGGAATGCGGATATTTAAACTGATGGTGCCTGGTGAGATTGTAACGGTATCAATCAGTAGACACGGTCACAAATAAAGATGACGCTGTCAAGTATCCGATGGAATTTCTGAATTCGTTGGATTTACCTGGATTGCCGCCTCATCGTTTACAATTGAAAGTTGGTGCACCAATTATTCTTCTTCGGAATATAAATCAGCCTCGATTGTGCAACGGAACAAGATTAGCAGTTAGAAAGGTTATGAACAATCTTATTGAAGCAAAGAATTTAAAAGGAAAATTTAAAGGTGAAGATGTATTGATTCCGCGTATTCCAATGATTCCACCAGATTTAACTTTTGAATTCAAAAGATTGCAATTTCCGATAGGTACGTCTTGCGTTCGCTATGACAATAAATAAGGCGCAATGACAATCGTTGGAATTGTGTGGAATCGACCTAGAATGGATACTCTAGGTCGATTCCTTCTTCCACGGACAATTATATGTATCATGTTCACGTGTAGGAAAGCCATCAGTTCTGTTTATTTATACTACTACTCAGGGCAAAACAAAAAATGTAGTTTATGAAAAGGCTCTGCGATAGTTAAAAAAACATATACATTAAATAAAAATAATAGTGATTAAGTTGTCCACAACATTTTTGCTTTTTATTTTTGACGAAACATTTTTTTTTTAGTTTTTTAGATTTGGCATCAAAAATTATGTTTAACACCAAATCTTCGCCGAACCACGATCCATTCCCGAGTTATGAGTGCACATACGGACGTCAGTCTCTTTTACATATAGCCGTACCCACCATACCAAAATAGTATCCTCTTTTTCAAACTTTAACCAACCATACACAGCCCCGAAATTTCATTGAAATCTGTTAAGTGGCTTAGGAGATTGAACACAGCGCCACCTATCGTGCCCAAAATAGTCATATCTTTCAAATTGTAACCAACCAAACACGGCCACAAAATTCCATTGAAATTGGTTGAGTGGTTTAGGAGATCGAAAACAGCGCCACAAATATATATTTTTTTTGCACCGTTTTTTTGTAAACAAATTACACAAACATACGTTTACCATTTGCAACCAAACTTCACAAAAATCATATAAAGACCAATACGTATTGGCGACAACGAACACAATTTTAAGGCTCAATTTTTATATATATAGATTTGGGCGGAACGAAGTTCGCCGGGTCAGCTAGTTTTGTATAAATATATCTCATTCCGACAAACAAATAGCAGTCCATTGCATCTCGAAACTTCCCTTTTGATGTTATGAACCTTTGTTGAACTTAAATGCTTTAGCAAATGCACTCCCATTCTTCAGCATTTGTCTGGTTGTATTTGTTCAACTGTATTCGAAATGTATACGCAATTGTCTCTCAATACACTCTACATCTATCTCATGCTGTTTTTTTTTTATTTTCTGGCTAACATTTTAAGGATATACTATAATTCCGGTGCCACACGGTGGAAAAGGCAGGTATCCCCTGTTACACCTCCATAGATGTTATCTCGTTTTATTCGAGAAGACCCTCAAGGATAATATAACATAATTTTATTGTGTCTCCTTTCCGAAATCCCTAAGTTGAGTTGTAGATCCTTTTCAAATGGGAAACATGGGACACACGATGTTGTGCAGAAAACTCTATTATTGCTGCCCCTTGTGTATATCCTCTTAAGAATGGGTGTATGAACAAACCTCTGTATAGGGATTATCCATTTTTGTTGAAAAGACATACGTACGTGGTGAGCTTTAACGTCTTAAAGGGTACAAGTTTATACATTTTTTTGGGTTTGTTAAATATATTTATTTTTATTAAACTTCTGACTCGCCCACGTCGCACGTCGACCTAAAAGATCTATTGAGCCGATTATAAAATATATAACAGGCCTTGAAGTGACGTAACTCTTGGTAGGTGGGTGTTTAACTTCATAAAATGGTTGGCTTATTGCTTATTATGACTATCATTTTCATAATGGTATTCATTATCATCCATCAGTCTATTTCTACTGCCTCCACCTCCAGCTAAATGCCATAAAATTTGCAAAAGTCGATATGAAACAAAAATCACATGAACCCGCTAAAAGCCATTAATTTTCCGATGACCAGATGTTATCCTGAGTCGGTGATGGTGGTGTCCTATTCCGCTCTAAGTTATAATCATTTCGAACCACTAAACGCCGAAGAACTGTCTGCAGTAATGGCATGCCACAGTCAACTGCTGAAACTAACCGCAGTCTGCATAAAAATCCAAGCGCAATGGGATGGTTCTGGCAAACGTTGCTGCTGCTGCTGATTGTTCAAAACCCAGCCGATGGCATGGAATTGCTTCTGGCAGACAACGATACCCTGGTCGATTGCATACAATCCATCGTCAGCGCGAAGGACGAAATCTTTTCGAAAGGCATTCGAATAAGTGTCGAAACCGAGTCCCCAGAGATTCGGAGCATTTTTCGGGACACAGTCGACCGCTTTCTGGCACACTACCGAGGCATAGTCGATATTGACTCAGGGGGAAGTTCAAACTACAGCACTGAAGTTCGACTCATTTTTCTCGATTCCCTGCAATCGTTCAAGTAAGTTAAGCAAGTGATTTTTGTCATACCATGAAAATGGCGAATATTTTCAGGCTCGTAGTCGGACGCCAACATACTGCAGAGACATCAGGTGGGAGCATGTACCACTTGGTGGTGCTGCCGGTCAACACGTCAATGGGCACAGTGGAGGATATTCTGGACTTTTGTTTAAAAAACTATATCCTACACATAAATGTCCTCATCAAGGATGACAACGACACAATCAATCTGTACACCTACTATCCCTACTCGGCAACTAAGTGCCATGACAGTACGCCTCGCATACACAACCGCTTCTCAAACGGAAGCTTCGAATGGAAGAACCCACTTTTTCCACGGAAATTGGACAACTTTTGGCAGTGCCCTCTCCGAGTGGCCATATGGCATCATCCACCATATATATATGTTAACAAGAGACAGGTCTCGGGAATGAATATCGAGATTCTAAAGAGCTTGGCAGCACTGATGAACTTCTCGTTCGATTTGACTACGTCGTCAAGTCGCCGGGGTGTTATCTTTCCCAACAAGACGTTCACCGGAGCCCTGAAACAGGTCAGTGCTTGACAGTCCTAAAGACCTAATTAAATAAGACCTTATTTTTAGTTGGCAGATGGCGCTGCAGACATCTCTCTTGGACCTGCTACCTGCAACGCCGAAGTAAGGGAACACTTTGCCATCACAAGAGAGTATCACACGACCGAAATGCTTCTGATTACCAAGAAGCCGGAGCCATTTAGCTCGTTGGAGACCTTAATCTTACCCTTTGACTCGTCCACTTGGACGATTTTGTTCATATTTCTTTCGGTGAAGTGGATCGGCAGCATGTTGTGGAGCATCTACTCATATGGCGTAGATGTCCCCTTTGGAGGGCACTCTACTCGCGTGCGCACAATTGCCTGGCTGCTAGGCATTATTGTCCTTCAGAGCAGCTATGAAGGTTCGGTCTTTCGGTTCCTTCAAAAGCACCCCACCAGGCGCCCCGTCAATAATCTTAGGGAAGCGATTAAGGAGAACTACGAGGTCATCGCCGATATTTCCGATTACAATACCATGAAGAACGGTCCTTTGGCAATGCCCCAGATAATTCCGATCAAAACTATGAATCCCGATAACATTTTCAACATCCTCGACAAGTACGAGGGTAGCTACGGCTGCTTCGCAAATAGTGACTACTTGATGTACATAAACAATGCCACTGAGAAGTACAGCGTCGCCAAGTCACCAATTTATACGTACATGGGCTGCATGATGCTGCCTAAATATTCATTCCTGACGACAGAGTTTGACATACGTTTTGGACAGATTAAGGAAAACGGATTGAAGGATAGGATCCACAAGACGCAAATTGTTTTAGATAATGTTGTGAAGATGAACAAAGCCGATGAGAAGGTGTTTAAAGTTCTGTCGATGTATGACTTGGTGGGGGCATTTCAATTGCTCGCCATTATGATTGGTCTTAGTGTTTGTATTTTTGCAATGGAGATTCTGTCGAAGCGCTGGCTACGACTGGCGAGGGTTATTGAGTTTTTACAAAGAATTGTTTGATTTTTTTTGCAGTTCTAAGAACCTATGCACAAATAAATTTATTTATTCCCGCAGTGAAACACGAACAGTGTTCTTATGCCGTGGGAATTTTTCTCGTCCGCATATGGGAATTTTAGTGCACAAAAATTTATTGTATTTTTTGATTAGGCAATCGCTATATAGATGATTTTGTTTTTAAAAAATACACCTAATAAAGGAAATTAGCTACCCAGTTTTCAACACCATTCAGTATATTTCTCATTTCATAACGATATTGGTGATTTACAATTTTGTTTTTGTTTTATAATTTTTCTTTTCTAAAAACAGTGAACAGTGCTCACGTGAGTGGGTTGATTTACCCTTAATTGGGAATTGGAAAGCTGGAAAATTAAGGTTGTGGGAAAATGTTCCGACAGTTGGTTGTGGTTGAGTGAAGAGCGTGATTATTGATGACACCCATTTTTGTTTTTTAAGATTCAATGTCCTGTCCGTATGTGTGTTGTATGTGAAAAGTCGCCCGCTGCTAAACAATTCATCTCTAAAGTAGTTATTTGAGGCGGCGATTTGATTCCAGTGATGCCAGGCGCTTTAAGAGACCTCAAAATTTCCATTTTTTCCCCACATTTCGGTCTATAAGAGGAAGATTCCCCTTTTCCCCTTTAATCAATTATTTGTGTTTAATCCCTACAAAAAGGGAAATTCCCCACGACCTGAAAACACTTTTTGATTTTTTCGGATATTATGTAGTTGTGAATTATATTTTATTGGGTGTCCAGTTTGGATATTTTGCAATCGGGTAGTGACTATGGGATTTTTCTTCGTCCTCACTATCTCCCTTATTTCACTGCAAGGTTTAGTGATTTAAGGGTGCGAATCAGGCCTACCTTTTTCGGTTATTTTTATGTATTTATCTAGATAGATGTAGTATACAATTACACATCATGCTGTCCTCTTTTTCAAACAAGGTCTCTCTACAAAATCTCTATAAAATGGGTAACTTCATAACATAAAAAAAGTGAAATTTGTTCTCACTCCAGGTGAAGTTCTTTTACATGTGAAATCATTCCCCGTGAAGTTATTTCCCTGTCCCTCAGTTTTTCTATCATTCATAGAGTGCCGCTGCCGACACTTGCTTAACATTATGCCATCGATAGCAGATACAGTGATCCCCGGATAAGTGACCCTCGCTTTATTACTCCCCTTATTTAATTCAATCAAAAACGGAGTAAACAAAGCATTCAATTTTTCCGGATGTAAAGATTTTCTAACTACCTACCCTCTGCAATGTCCCATCGCTGCTGCATCCGTATTTTCGCCAATATACGTACCCTTTATGCAGACTAAGTGAGACAATTGGATAAAACGTCCTCTCAACACTGTCGACCTCGATTGCCAGCAATAAAACGCTAAAACTCATCCATTCGCCAGCGAAATTCCTCCACCAATTAGCCAATTTGAAAGTCAGAAAGTCGTCGAATCGTTTACACAAACACACACTGGCAATTAACGTTCAACTTAAATCCCCCCTCTAATGAACTGTTAATTGAATTTCGAAGCAGACCAATTTAGAATCGTCCTACATAGACCAAAAGTGCTCTATGCCGCCACCAAATGCACACAATAATACCCCCGCTTATATAATCCACCATAAACTCCAACGGAAGAGGACAAAAAACGGATATTAGATACAAAATCGAAAATTAATTAGCACTTCCATGTGAGAGCAAAGTCGATATCCAGTATCATCCCGCAGACACACTCACAGAGATGCCATCCCAATGACAACTTAACCACCACGACAACGACGAGGACAATACACGTTTTCAGGCTACAAATGCTTCAGACTTTTCCGAGATGCACCATGCTAGAAGAGAGCAAAAAGTCATCGCGAATGGAAAAAACCGATGACACAGATAGATAAAGCAACATGAAAAAAGGTCAATAAAAAAAAAAAAAAAAAATTGTTCATTAAATTGCAGTATCGATTGTTGATCACCAAGGAAACGACTCAATCCATAGTCCTTTGTTCTTCATACAGCTGGTATGGTGCAGACAAATTCTAAGGATATCAGACGGAATACGCTACATTAAACTGAAATAAAGGACGGACTTTTCCTTGTATTTTTGCAATTTCTTTCTGTTTGACTTTCTATGTATGGATGGATGATTTCGGTTTTGTTCTTTCTGGTCAGCTTTTAGTCCCGTATGGTATTATGGCGATTAAAAAGGATTGTTGTGAGCTGAATGGAGGGAGGAATCCTTTTGAATGTTAATTAAGTGGAACTCTGATCTGAGTTGGGGTAGTTGTAGCTATCTTCGGAGCGGTGTTCTAGGTATTTAAGTAAGCTTAGAACCTAAGACGTTTTGGTTTTTGTATACATAACGAGAGGGTCCTTAGAGCGGATGATTTTGGAAATATATGAACATAATATGTGCACAAGCCTATGCCCACGACGGAGCTCAATATCTTAGCAAGAGATTGGTTTGGTGCTTAGAATTTGTTCAGCCGGCTTAATTCCTGAAATGTGCTCCGAAATTGTATACCTACCCTGTGATGGAGCACAAGTGATGTGGATGAGTATGGATAGATGACGTTTGTAGAGACTTACTATCGTTCAGCTTGTTCTTTATAATCCCATATGCCAATACCTAGGAGTGGGTGGCAGTCTTCTTACATCATGTACTTATTCTGTTCTGTTCCCATTTCGGCGGGCGCACTGCTATCTTATGGAGGTTAGATCTAGGACTCGACAAGCCAACAAAAAAAAAACCTGTGGACACACCACAGGTAGGAATTCGACGTCGTGCACAGTAGCATAGCCCCAGAGTCTGCAAAAAGGGAAAAAGCTCTCCATACACGAACTATGGGCGCCGGTGGTCTTCGAACATAAAGATTCCTAAAAAAAATCCAAAACTACTATAAGCATGCCAGCCACCTCAAAAAGAAGCTTCCACGCTACCATGATGCATGCGTGTACTAAAAAAAAAAACTGGAGCAAGCAAATTCAGCAACCAAATACCTTCAACCAACAAGAAGAAAGTATAAGCGATCTACCAGCTCACGGAGATCGAAGAGCCTCGAGATGAATAAACCAAACCGAAGGTTTTACAAAAAAGCCAAGATAGTTACGCCTGGTTTTAAGAGTGTAATGCAGAATCGACGAAATAGCGTAGGTTAAGCTTATAACCCTCATCCTTTGCTCTTTGTAAATGGGCTTGAGTAGATCCAAAGGTGAACAAGAAGCTTTGTATTTGAGAACGTATGGAACTTTTTTTCTTTTTTTTTTTTTTTACCGAGGGTAGGTGAAAATCTTCCAAAGACACTATGAGAATAGCAAGCGCGTGCTCATAGTAGTGTCAGATTTTTACTGACTAAAAACACCACCCTTCGAAAGATTGTTAGATACTGCAACTAAGATATAACTTATCAAGCAATTTTTCTATAACGAAATAACAACTTTTGACAGGCTACTTTCCAATGAAAGATCCTGCATGTTCCGCAATTTAGACGCGGTTAATCTTATCTTGCCAAGTCGAACGGTTTCGTTCTTTGTAGCCGGCGCAATAAATTGTTCTCGTCCAAAATTTGTCGGACTGTATTGTTGACATGTCCGATTAGTCGGTTTCTATGTTTTCTCGCGAAGCTTCTAGTTTCAGCTTCAATTGTTGGAATTCCGAGATCCCTGTGGATATCGTCGTTTCTAATATACCATGGTGCTTGTACAATTTCTCTAAGCACTTTATTTTGAAAAGTTTGTAGAATATTGGCATTTGTTTTCTTGGTACAACCCCAAAGTTGTATACCGTAGGTCCACACCGGCTTTAGCACTTGCTTGTATAGAAGCAGTTTGTTTTCGGTACTGAGCTGGGAATATTTTCCAAGGAGCCAGTACATTTCTCTATATTTGATATCGAGTTCTTTACGTTTCATTTTCACGTGCGAATTCCATTTCAGCTTTGCGTCGAGTGTCATTCCCAGGTATTTGGCCTCGTTTGCAAAGGGTATTCGGGCCAAGTTTAGGAAAATTGGCAAGTCATTAGTTTTCTTATACGTGAAATTCACGTGAACAGATTTAGTTTCGTTGAGGGCGATCCGCCAGTCCCTCGTCCATTCATTTACCTTATTCAGCGCGATTTGAAGTTTCGCAGTCGTTTCTTCAATTGTATTACCTACTGCTAGGATAGCGGTGTCGTCGGCGAACGTAGCGAGAGTAGTGTCATCTTCTCTTGGTATATCGCGAGTATATAACAAATAGAGAAGGGGCCCAAGGACACTTCCTTGCGGCACGCCGGCCGAAATTTCCTTAAGTTCAGAGTATTCATTTCCATGTCTAACACGGAAGAGTCTATTCCCGAGATATGATTCTAAAATATCATATAGGCGTACGGGAAGAACTTGTCGCAATTTAAATTTTAAACCGTCATGCCACACCTTGTCAAAGGCTTGTGAGACGTCTAGGAATACGCTTGAGCATATCTTTTTTTCTTCAAATGCTTTCTCAATTACGTCAGTAATTCTATGCACTTGGTCAATCGTGGAATGCTTGGTTCTGAACCCAAACTGGTGGTCAGGGATAAGATTATTATTTTCTATAACCGGTTGTAGTCGCGTTAGTAAAATTCTCTCAAAAACTTTGGATATAACTGGAAGAAGGGAAATCGGTCTATACGACTTTACTTCATTTGGCGGTTTTCCTGGTTTTAAAACCATTATGACCTCCGCAACTTTCCATTGGCTCGGCACGTGTTTTAGTCTGAGCGCGGCATTTATAATATGAAGAAGCTTAATTAGTGCTTTTCTTGGTAGAACTTTGAGAACTTCTCCCGTGATCAAATCATAACCAGGAGCTTTCTTAGGTTTTAGGGATTCAATTTCACGTTTTAGTTCCCTTAGCGTTGCACTTGTGAGTACTAAATCGTCGGATAGTAATTCCGCCGCAATAACACTGTCGTGAACCGCCCGACCATCGAACGGTTTAAAGGTTTCTTCTAAATGGGCGGCAAAAACGTCCGCTTTTTCTTTATTTTCCCTTGCCCATTCATTTTGATTTATTTTAATTGGCGGCGCGGGGATTTTGGGCCTTTTGGTGCCTTTTACAGCTTTCCAAAGTGAATAATTGGAATCTTTTTTAGCCGTTAAACTTTCAAGGTAAGAACCTATCGCACGATTTTTAAAGTCCTTGATAGCTGTCTTCAACAAATTGCACAAATAATTCAAATGTGTTTTATGTTGCGGGGCGCGACTCTGTTGCCATTTTTTACGCGCCTTCCTTTTTTCGTTGACCAATTCTTTTATTTCGGGGGGATATCGTAGACCGTATTTGGCCGGCGTTTTCCTTGGATTAGGCGTATTATTCCAGGAAGCGAGCTGTACGATCTCAACGAAGCGATCTACTTCAACCTCAAGTTCATAGGGTGTCGTAAGTGGAACGCTCAGTTCAACATTCTCTTCAATTTCGTTCCTAAAGCCTTCCCAGTTAGTTGTTCTACCAGTTAATCTCGCTGGCTGAAGGTTATTTACTAGTTTTACGCTCAATGTTAAAATAACCGGTGAATGATCAGATGATAGATCAAAGCTCTCTTCAACTTTAATGTGGTTGGTAGATATTCCTTTCACGACGAAAAAATCGATCAGGTCAGGTATTTTTGAAGTATCAGTTGGCCAGTAGGTCGGTTTGCCCGTCGAGTGGAAATCGCAACTGTACTCCTTACCTGCTTTGCTTTGTTCCTCAAGTTTCTGCAAAATAACTGAGAAAACATGTGAAGCAGGGTCCGGCGAAGTTTCAACGTTTTTTGCTCCTTCGGATGCCGCGGCCTGAGCGTAGGTCTGCACTCTGGCTGACCGAGGGCCACTATTCGCCACTATTGGCTTTCCTGATTTTAACTTTTCAGTAGCGTTTCTTTTGACAACAGAGGTCGAGGGCTTTTCTGTTGTCTCTCTTTCTTTGACATTATTACGCTCTTGAAGCGGAGGTTTTATATTGCCTACTACCTCCTGGGCGGTCTTACGCTTTGTCTTTGTTGGCGGCTTTGTTTTTATATTTTGTGGCTTAAGGAGCGCATCTCTCCGTTTTTGCAACTCCTTAGCTACTTCGCAACCTCTATAATTTGCCGGGTGCTTTCCATCTGCAACGTATGGAACTGCTGCGCTTACTTTGCAGATAATGAAAAATAAGGTCCACCACCTAGTGCAGAAGAGGTAAGCTTAGCTATAAAGGAGTTTAAGACCAAACATTTTACTGTGTCTATTGACAGAAAACGAGCTATGAGAAGCTAGGCCTAGGTTCTCTACGGACCTATTGCGCCAACTATTTATTTTTTATTTTATTGGCTTACCAAGATAATTTTCTAATAAGGAGGTAAGGTGTTGATAGAGCGGATCTACTGTATCATTAAATAAATAGAAGTTGGAAAAAAGCTTTGATAGAGGACTGGACTGTGGTCTTGTTAAAAAAGACGGTCTTATGATTCGCAAGTACAATCGAGGAAAGTTCCTTCCCCATGGCCCATGGAAGTTCACTAATAAAGGGTTATTCAATAAGAGGATTGTGAAAAGATATGGTCCTGTATGCGTGCTCGTGGTGGCTATTTGGCTAATGTTATAAAATTTTTTTTTCAACGGCATATCTTCTTCTTTATTATGAAATAAACTTCTGATCATTTATTTCAAAAAATGGCATTTTTCTTTGAGTACCAAAATAACACCTCTTATTGGAAAACCCTTTATTTTTGTCTTTATCTGCAACACACTTATCGGTATGTAAGTCTTTCAGTGTGATTTTCGTCACAGAAAATCAAAAATAGACCAAGTTCTTACAGTGAGACAGTGGTCGAAGCTTAACCCCATTTAAGTTGAGATCCCCTAGATTTAAACGACTTTAAAGTCAAGTTTGACAACATTTATCATCACGAGCTCTATCTGTAAATCTGTAAGAGTTACTGAGGCTAAAAGTCGGTAGGTCTGAAACCATCTAAGAAAAGTCTCCTCAAGCTCTTTCACGAGTGACGAACTCAGTCATTATCTTGAAGAAAGAGGACAAGTGTATATCGCAAAACTGTCGAGCAAGCTTCCTCAGAAACCTCAGACAGAAATTGAAATTATTTTCCCAAAATGTCAACTCCACCGATTGTCTGTAAAGAAATGATTAACGTCGGGGTGACTGCCAAGCTGGCGTCACCCATCTACCAGATATCTGGCGCCTTGCAAAGCAGCTCAACAGACACCGACAACACAACGCTGCAAAGCAAATATCAAAAATTCCTCAATGAAAACACTTCAAATCCATCCGAGGAGGATACCCTGCCAACCAACTCGGATAACTCGAAAACCCTCTATCAATTCAAAACCATCGACGAGCGAGGTGCACACAAGGTGACACCATCCAAGATGGAGTTTCTTCTCTACCGCAAGTCGAAGAAAATCCACCATCAAAAGTGTATCGCTGGCAAAGGTGTTCGAGCGAAAAAATCGCACAGCTCCATCAAAAGACTCATCGAGAGCGAGAGTAAAAGTGAGGAGGCTAAAAAGCACCACCCGCAGGCGGGAACATCATTCGTGGGTAAGCTGAAGAGATCTCTGGGAAAAGTGAAGAACCGAGAAGAGGGTGCGAAGAAAATAAATCCACCCAAGGAGCCAAGAATCGATGTGTATCCCTTTGACCATGGTTGCGCCGAGTACCTACGGACGACGGACTCTGCACCGCAAATTATCTCCGAGCTATTGGCGCAAAGGGCGGCCGATTATGCGACCAGATTTTGGGCTGAATTCTTTGGAAGTCTTCACATTGGAGTGGCCTTCTTTTTGACATTCTTCCTGCAAGCGTATCGATTTGTGCTGCACAGTTTGGTGAAGTCGGTCGTGGTGGGATTTTTGCAAATGACATCAGACTATGCGGTGAAGCCGTTGTTAACGGTCACGTTTAATGGGTTCCTGCAACCGACGCTTATTTTTGTGCACAACATTTTGTCGTCGCTGAGGGATGTGCTCAAGCCTGTGGCAGAAACATTGGGTAACTTTCTGAAGCCAGTTGGGAATTTATTAAAGTCGATCCGGCTGGCAACGGTGAAGTTTAGCCATAGGAATGGGGTGGTTAAGGATGTTTGAATAAAATGTGAAGGAGTTAGCTCGAGCATTGTTGTATAGCTCTACATCTGACTGAATGACTTTTGTAGCTGCCCGACTGCGGTGTTTTTCTACTTTTCTTTTCTTTCTTTTCTTTTATTGTGGATTTTTTTGACGTAGTTTTCAAAGCATGAGGTAATGAGTGGGCATGTTACTCTTTCCTTCCGTTTTCACTTGGCGCACAGAACTTACAACAGGCAATTCTACAGAAGTTAAGTCAGCAAAAGCTTAGTAAAAAAAACGTATATCAAGGAAAAATATATTATATTCAAAAACGCCTCCGGAAAGTAGGCGTGGCGATGAGCGCAATAGCCTATATTCTTTTCGGAGTCCTACGGCACCGACCCAAGCAAAGTATCCGTCCGAACGGAAAATTCTCCAATTTGATACGAGTCGGAGAATTTTTGCTGCGAGGTATTCTTCGGAACAACTGTTCGGAGAATTGTTCCGAAATTTTGTAACGCGTATCGATGAATTACGTTGAAGTGCGATGAAGTGAACTTTTTTTGTTAAATTTTTGACAGCTAGGTTCCGATATCCTCCGAAAGAAATTGGTTGCGGAATTCGAAGTCGGACACCTCGAATGGAATCTGAGCCTCTAAAAGAGGATACCTCGCTAGGGCCGAATAAGTTGGCGTGTTACTCTTTCGCTCCGTTCTCACTTGGTTCCGATATCCTCCGACAGAAATTGGTTGCGGAATATATGGAGTGCGGCTCCGTGCGCCATCGCAATTGTTTATTTCTCTTCCGAAGTCGGACAACTCGAAGGGAATTTGAGCGTCCAAGAAAGTATGAGTTGCTTAGAATTTTCCATTTTGACGGATACCTCGCTGGGGCCGAATAAGTGGGCATGTTACTCTTTCGCTCCGTTTTCACTTGGGCCACACGACAACTTACAACAGGCAATTCTACAGAAGTTAAGTCAGAAAAATGTAAGTAGAAAAAAAAAAAGCTTATGCCAAAGAATGATACATTTTGTTCAAAAAAGCCTCCAAGAAGTAGGCCTGGCAATGGGTGAAATAACCTATATTCTTTACGGAGTCCTACGGAATATTTTAAAGAAATCTTCCTCAAAATCTGTCCAGTGGTTCTTCCCTGAACCAGTAACAGGCCTAAAAACCCTCATAGTCCCCACTGTCAGTACCATCACTCCTTTGTTAACAAATCGAAGTGAAAGGTAGAGTACTTCCTTCCTTCCATAACAACCTGCAGCACATGTATATTCTACTCAATCCACCTTCAATCTTTTTCTTACCTAACCCAAGGCAGTTGCGGTCTCGGTTCATTCGCCTTCCAGCAACTGTGAGGTTAATATTACGAAAATTTGTTGAGAATCCTGACACTTGCTACGAACTTTTTTACAAATTCATATCTCACCATCTGTTCTGTGTCGTCTGCTTGTTTTAATATCGACAAAAAAAATATAAAAATTCCATCCAAATGCCAGCAGAATGTCGTCCTTGAGCCTGTCGCAGGAATATTTATTATTTTCTTTTCTTTTCCCTCACAAAACACAAATAAGTAAAGGTGTAATAGAAAACGACAATTTCCCATTCAATTTTATTATTCCCATAGGGGCAATATCCGATTGATATATGTGCGTATATTTTTTTCGACGTGTGTCCTTTTGGTAACCATAGGACACCGCATACTCATATGCTATGGGCAGAAGCAATACAAAAAAAAAGGAACTCCATAACAGGACAACAACTCACATACACACACAGATACACATTCTCCATGAATGAGTGACTTTTTCCTGATTGTTTTTCCATGCGTTGATATTGTGTAAACGCTCACTGCATTGTCATTCGGTGTGCCGCAGAGGTTATGTGTTCCTTGAAGCTATGTCCTTGGTATTTGTGTAGGCGTCTGCTGAAATAACAGTAACAAATTAAATAAATAATACCAGCCGACATGAGGAATGGTGGCAAGACAATGGGCATAGATGGAGGAAAATGCCAGTCACATTCTCTGCCCCCAGGTTGTTCGTTGTGTTTCGGTGGTAACAGGTGTATTCTGTTATTTTATTCTTAACTTAAACACGATTAATATTTATTACATTTGCATGCTAGCAGATGGGTCATTTGGAGAAAAAAAAAAAAAAAAAAAAACATAACAATCTCGGGCATACATGACGTATACGTAACATTTATTTATTTTTATTTTTTTTTTCATATTGCAGAACTGCCATTTTCCACAACAACATATCTTAATTGTACAAATGAAAAGACAACACTACTAGAGCCTGGATGTGAAATTACAAATAAACGCTGTCAATGTTGGCCGAAATTGCAGATATGCAAGGACAACACACTGCCATCGGACACACGGTGGCACTTTAGGACATTAGAGGTGAGTTTTGTTTCTGAGTAGTGTCAAGTGATTTTATTTATTTTTTTTCCTGTATCCAATAGGACTGTCAGTTGAATTTACAAAATCTAATAAAAATCGAAATGGATTTCGACGAGGATTACACAATCTCACCGCAATTTTTCACATACAAGAAACTGAGAAGGAAGCGAAGATCACTGAGGAAAAGATGGTGAGTACCTAATTTTTTTTTTCGTTAGCTCAAAGGCCTTAACAATTGTTGATAAATCTTGAAAAGGATTTAGTTGAGTGAGTCACTGTCGAAAATGGGAGGACTTGTTATGAGGGAGTCAATTTAAGCCCAATAATGACCTTTTTAGGTATAAATCAGCCATTGGGGTTTGGGGGGTATTGCCTTCCTATGAAACGAGATGCGAATTATTTGGTATTTTGCCTTTTAACATTCGCAGAAAATTCTCTGAGGCTATGTTCATTCCTGATGTATTGTCTAATCATATTGTTTGTTCCGCTATCTAGGCCTTAATTTACTTTAATGTTCCAGCTTTGAACCGAAACTGAATTAATTAATAATCTTTATATATATAAAAATCAATTGCTGTGCATTAGTCGTATAAAGGCTCCAGAACGGCTCGACCGATTTGAATGATTTTTGTATTGTTTTGTTCGTCTTGAATTAGGGATGGTTTAGGAAAAAAGGAAAGTCGGAAAATCCTCAACATGGTCCATATTTCGTTTTTCAGTTCAATGCAGTTTTATTTAATAATAATCTACTTTTTATATTTTTCGGGGTGCAACTCGATGACGATATAACAAGATAGCCACTGGGCCAATTTTAATGATTCCTATTTTCTTTTTTTTGTATTGTTGTATTTCAGGTTTAGGTAGTCTTAAAAGATAGGATATGACCCGAAAGGTGGCGCTGTTGTCGATCTCCGAAACCACTCACCCGATTTCAATAAAATTTTGTGGATATGTATGGTTGGTTTTCGATTGAAAGACAGGATACTTTTGGACCCGATAGATAGCGCTGTCGTCGATCTCCGAAACCGATTTGAACTATATTTTGTAGATGTATATTCGTCGTTCCCGCTTGAAGGATAGGATACTTTTGGACCTGATAGGTAGCGTTGTTGACGATCTCCGAAACAGCTCTACCGAGTTGATTGAAATTCTGTAGATGGGTATGGTTGCTTCCAGTTTTAAAATTCGGATAATTTTTGACACCATAAGTGGTACTTTGCAAAACATAAACGGGATAGGAAAACGGGTTGTGGCACGTCCCATTCAAAAATAAAACCAAACGCTTTTTCTAAAGTTGTAGGTAAAATTAAAATTATTAATGGACATTGTCCAAATAAAGCACTTTGCGAAATGTGAGCAAGATTTAATACGAAGGGTACGGAAAAAGCCGGGTACAGTTACATATAAAAGAGACTGACGGGAACGGATCGTTCGATTTTTAATGGTTTTTGGTTGGAAGGAAGGACATACCTTTTGTCGTTGAATTTTTTAATTCATTGGTTGCTTCGGGCTTACCTTTACATAATTTGGATTTGAATCAATGGTTGTTTGTGTTTGTGCATTTGTGGCTTCAATCTTGAATTCCCATATTTTTCACATGGTCAATTTAGTAAAAAAGCGGAAGCGACACGTCAAAATCATTGCGGTTTGATTGAAACAAATCAACACTGCTATTCGTCATTTATTTATTTTTTATTTAATAAAACTTTCGAATAAAGAATTTTGATTGACCGAATTACATAAATTAGCAAGTGCATTCTGCATGCTCGGAATTTTTATTTTCTTTACATTAACAAATTTGGGCAGAACGAAGTTTTACGGGTTAGCTAGTATAAAATAAAATAAACTAAACTATTGTCGGGTGTGGCATTTGTTTTTTGGTCGTGAGAAGTGTCAAGTAGCCTGAAATCTAAATTGCAACCAGAACAAGAAATAAATAACCAACACAAACGATATAAAATTAAAGTTCCTTTATTGCTTTCACTTGAAGAACACGACCGTTCACCTTAACGATTACAAACCGACTGCCTGGGAGAGGAGAATGGAAAAGCATAAGGGATCGCAAATGAAAGGATAGGATAAAAGGAAGAAGGGACGTGGTATGTAAAGGAATTGTTACGCCGTTGACATTTCGGCCTTTCCTGATCAGGAACTCGCCTCGAGTTCCGTAGAAAGGTCTTCCGCTTCTTCTCCGATATCATCTGCATCAGGGAATATACGGCACCAGGGTTTCAGCTTATCTGAAGACAATATCGCACCATACTTCCGTTTAGAGGTTGAAACGCCTTCCACGTCTTCTACTAGATATCGGTCATTTCCGATAGCCTTTCGAATAATATGTGGGTCTCGATATTTTGCCTCCAATTTTCGGGACTCGCCGGTTGCTGCTGGTACGGTTTCGCTTACAACCAAATCGTCTACGGCATACATTTTTGGCTGCTTATGCTTGCTGTCGAACCTCTGCTTCCATTTTGCTCGTTCTTCGTTTATACGCTGCTTTGCTTCTTTTCGACGAAAAGACATGTCGATTTCTCTTGCTGGTTCTTGAAGAGTGTGATGCAATTTATTGGCAGTAATGTCTCGAAGCTGAAAATCGAAGACAAGATCGTTCGGCGAGTATCCGGTTGTTGTATTGATTTGGCTGTTAATAGTCCACTGCATACAGCGTAATTCCTGGTCCCAGTTTTTAGAATCTGCTTCACTTGTGCGAAGAAATGAAAGAATGCTTTGATTGATGCGTTCTACTTGCCCGTTTGCCCTTGGTGTACGAACAGCTGTCTTTTGATGTTGAATGTTATTAACACGACAATAGTTTTCAAACGTTTTTGAGGTATAGGAAGTACCTCGATCAGTGATTATCTTTGCTGGCAATCCAAAAATAGCGGTGAGATCATTCATCACGTTGATCACCGGATCCGTCTTAGTGTTTCGAACAGCCTTTAGTACGGTGAATTTGGTAAACCGGTCCACGAATGCAACAATGTGGGTGTTCCCCTTTCGACTCTTAATAAACGGCCCAAGATGATCTGCATGTAAAATCCTAAATGGCACCAATGGTTCAATCTCGTCGATATGAAGTTCGCCTTCCTGTGAACCACCAGGTTTTCGATGGTAGCAGCATTCGATACAATTCGCTATGTACCCCTTTACGAAGTTTCTCATGCGTGGAAACCAATAAGTTGTGCTGATTCGGTTCAATGTCTTTTCCAATGCGAAGTGTCCGGCATCATCGTGGCAGGACTTTACAACCCTCCAGCGTGCTCCCTTAGGAACTACCCATAACTCTGCCGTACCAATTATATGAAAAAGACGAGAGTTCTTAAGTTTAAACTCCTTTTTCCATTTTTGTTTTTGGTTGGACTCAGCTTTTCCTTGGAGTACCTCGATGATGTTTCTCAGCTTTTCGTCTTGGCACTGCATGGTCGCAAGCCAATCATCCGTGGAAATGTCGACACGGAAAATCTTCTCGGCTACAGTATTCGGCGAATTCGCAGGTTCCACTGGCATCCTACTCAATGCGTCAACATGCGGCATATGCGATCCAGACCGATGAACAGTGACGAAGTCGTACTCCATCAATTTAAGCCACCACCTAGCCACTCGTGCATTATTAGTACATGTTTTCATCGAAGAAATCGCTGCGCAATCGGTCACTACTTTAAACGGCTTACCCAATAAATAGACACGGAAACGTTCCACGGTCTCGACGACAGCCAGCATTTCTAGCTCGTAGCTATGATAGTTTTTTTCGGCGTCGCTGCAATGACGGCTAAAGTAAAACACTGGTCTCAAATCGTTATCATCGCCTTTTTGTAGAAGTACTCCAGCCAAACCTACTGAGCTAGCGTCAGTGTGGACTTCGTGTTCTCTCTTGAACTCATACAACGCCAAAGTTGGAGGTTCACGCAGATTTTCCTTTAGCTTACGGAAAGCCTCATCCTGGTCTTTACCCCACTCAAACGCTGATTCTTTTCGGAGAAGATTTGTCAATGGCTTGGAAATTAGCGAGTAATTCTTTACAAATTTTCGAAAGAAACCGGTAAGTCCAAGAAAACGTCGAACCTCAGTTAGTGTTACGGGAGCAGAAAATTGTTCAATAGCCTTGGTCTTATCAACACCGGGACGTATTCCATTCTTATTGACGATATGACCAAGGAATTCGATTTCTTCTTTTAAGAACTTACACTTATCTCGTCGCAGCGTCAGTCCATGTACCCGCAGTAGGTTCAGGAATTTACGGCTGATTCCTTCTTCGATACTCACACTCGGAATGATGACATCATCAAGATACACGATTACTTCGCCTTGGCCCATTTCGTTGGCAATTGAATTCATAATACCCTGAAACACGGCTGGGGCATTTACCAATCCAAACGGCATTACGTTGTATTCGAAGTGTCCGTCTCCAGTCGTAAATGCGGTAAGATGTTTGCTGTGTTCATCCAATTCGATTTGGTGATAACCTGAGAACAAGTCAAGCGACGTAAAAAAAATTGTTTCCGGCGAGGGAGGATAGTTGCTCTTCGACTAGCGGCATTGGGAAGACTTCTTTCACAGTAATGCTGTTAAGTTCACGGAAATCAACGCACATGCGATCTTCGCCGTTTTTCTTCTTAACCAATACGATTGGCGATGCATATGCAGAATTGCTATGTCTAATAATGTTATTTTGTAATAACTCATCAACAATAGTACGTACCTTTTCCCTTTTGGCGAATGGAATTTTGTATGCTCGGCGATTAATCACTTTGTCAGAGTTTACTTTGATACTCATTTTCTTCCCGGAGTATCTCCCGATTTGCGACGTCGAATCAGCGAAACAATCTTTGAACTTCAAAAGTGTTTGCTGTAGATCGCAACAAGGCATCTCTGTATTGTCATTTTTTTGTAGAGTTTTCATATGACACATACCGTTCTCAATAATCACTCTCACATTTGAGTCACACAAAATGTTATTGCCAATTAATACTGATTGATCGAGCATTATATCGTCCACGACTAACAGTACCGCCGGTAACTCTAAATCATCCAATTTCACAACAGTCTCCAGCTGAGACGAACAGTTGTATTTTCCACCGAAAATTCCAGAAAGTTCTTTTCCCGAATACCGTTCTAAGTCTTTGAAACGAGCCGCACAACTTCTTTTAATTAAAGACACGTCACTTCCGCAGTCAATTAAAGCACTAAAGTGCACACCGTTCACTTGCACATCCTTTGTCAATGATTTTTGTTTCGTGGTATGCACTGTATTGATGCGGCTTGTCCTACAATTTTCAACTGTATGTCCTGTTTTCTGACACCTTTCACAACGTACCATTTTTGCTGGCTTTGGACAGTTTCGCGAAATGTGTCCCTTTTCTGCGCAATTGTAGCACTTCACTTTGTCACTTTGTTCTTCTTTTTCCCGCGGAGCACTGATTTTAACTTTTTCCTGCTTTAATGAGCTTTGAGGCATTTGCACAGTATTCGACACATATCGACGTATCGCGAACAGTAGATCATTGGCCGTATTATACAACCCACATGCTAATGCTTGTTGTAGTTGGAACATATTTAGTCCGCGCAATGTATACCGTACAATTGAGTCATCGGATAAATTTCCTCTACGCGCCATAGCACACACACGAAAGAAATACTGTTCCGCGGACTCACTATAGTCACGATAGCTGTTCATTAACCGCATGTGTATATCAGCTTCGGCTTCAGCTCTTGGGAATGCTTCCAGCAATTCGCACACAAACTCACCCCAGGTACTATGTACCACTTGCAAACTATCTACCCACAACTTAGCTGGACCCTTTAGTTTTGTTTGCACACTATACAGCAAAATTCGTTCATCCCAATTGTATGCCTGTTTGAGCATGTTTACTCGGCGCACGAATTGTTCCGCAGATAAGGATGTGTCAGCGATCGGGTTGAACTCAGGTAGCATCTCGACAACATCCTTTATCTGTGGTTGGTTTTGAAAATTGTTTTGCCCAGTAAAATTCTCTCTTCCGTACGCAGAAGTAACAGTTGGCTGTGCATACATTGGTGCATGGTATGATGTACTCGGTGGAAAATTAGGGTTGGAAATTGATGTTGTTGGGAGTATTGGTGAATTTACTGGTGTGTGATACACTGTTGCTGTGAAGGATTGCGGGTCGTTTTGCACAACCGGTGTGCTATACTGCATTTGCGGCTGTGTATAATATACATTAGCCGGAACGTAAGGGTTTGTATTTGGCACAAATACAGGTGAAGATTGCTGAATGCTCGGTTTTGGTATGGACGACGATGTTGTTGGCGGCGGCACGTACACGGTCTCATTTATATGTGGCGTAAACGATTGCACATATACCGAATCACACGCACTCGATTTCGGCATGAGTGTGTATTCTACGGCTGTATTTTCGGATACACTGCTTCCAACCGTTATCTCGCCCGAGTTTAAAACCGACGCGACACTATTCTTTCTATAGCTGTGAAGACGAATTTTCAGCCCTTCAATTTCCGCTTGCAACTGGCTGATCTTATCATCCTCTTCGTTTGCAAGCTGATAATGCACCAATCGCTTAATTAAATCAGTTTTCGAACCGATAGTCGAAACTTTCAACGCGGCACATTTTTCACGCAATGCTGAGACACTCAAATCTTTAAAATTAGGCATTTTCCCACTTCTGAAATTGTCAAGTAGCCTGAAATCTAAATTGCAACCAGAACAAGAAATAAATAACCAACACAAACGATATAAAATTAAAGTTCCTTTATTGCTTTCACTTGAAGAACACGACCGTTCACCTTAACGATTACAAACCGACTGCCTGGGAGAGGAGAATGGAAAAGCATAAGGGATCGCAAATGAAAGGATAGGATAAAAGGAAGAAGGGACGTGGTATGTAAAGGAATTGTTACGCCGTTGACAGAAGTAAATGTGCGGGAGTGGTGCAAAATATTGTCTTATCTGCGGCTTCCACTTTATTGAATTTAGGAGTATCATCTTCATCAGTCCTGTCTTTTCACTCATGTACAAATTTTTACTAATTTCTGACGCTCCGGTTTATGGTCGTTAAAATTAAAATTGAAAAAAAAAATTCTATCTCCAGTACTTGGGAAGAAAACAATTGCAAGGACATTTTTTGTGGCATCAAAAACGCTTCTACCAAATAGGGCTACATTAATTTTTTTTTATTACGATTTTCTTCTGCTCTCGAAAATTATTTCATTCAGACTTGTGGCATCGGCTTAGGCTCACTGTCGCATCAGCTCTTCCTTTTGAACATAAAAATAATAAATACTTCTGCTGCGAATGGAAAACCCTCATCAAAGCTGAAATAATGTCCCATTTTGCCGAAAATCTATAGAAGGGTTTCCGCCAAATTTGAATACCTTTAAAAACTTCGCATTTTCAGTTCTTGGGTTGGGCTTTCTCGCCTTGTCAGCCTTTTGCCAAAAAAAAAACCTTCCTGTCTCAGTACTATCTCCCGGCATCTCTCTATCCTAACTTAAGGACCTTTTCCCCTCCATACTTTTTCCTTCTAGAAATAGGACATTTTAGCTCAAATGATGATAAGGATTCGGGCAGTCTCTATCAATCGCAGATCATTGGTAACTTCCATACAGCGGTTTAAATAAAATCGACCATATTTCAAAAAGTTCGCAATGGGTAACTTCCACCAAATCTCTATAACGTTGCCGATGGGGCTGATTGATGGCGACCGTAAATCAAAGGAGAGCATATTAAAATTACACCCATATTCGTATCCCATCGATTAGGTATTGATGTAGGTATATGCAACCTCATATTCGTCTGCTTATAAGCTAAAAATCAATTTATGCAAATCAGTAATATTCAGTAAACACCTGTGAGTCCAATTGCCACCCAAACAGTTTTTAAACTGAAACCACAACTCCATCTTAAATTGGGGGAATTTTTTACCTATTATTACTACATAGGGAAAACACGAGCCTGGTTACAGACACGTTTCGCATTCCAAAATAAAAAAAATAAATAAAAATTCGATTGCAAAGAGATATCGATTTGAATCTCTCCCAAACTCAGTACCCAAACACACACCGCTCTCTACTTCAAGTCACACAGCACACGGTTTTGTGATAATCACTCGTCAGACATCTAGTCGATTTGCCAGGACCCCTCCGTTAAATTAACTCGGTGTAACACCATCGCCTATTTAAGTATTCATGCGAGTCGAACAAATTCCATCAATCTAGTCCATTTATTTGGGTTGTCTTCAATTTGGAAAAAAAAAAAAATAGATACAATCCTCGTTTTGATTAATTGACTCTAATCGACTTACATAATGAGATTCCCGCACATGAAAGGCAATGCGTGCGTTCGGATAAGCCCTTGAGTGTATCCCTAGGTCGATTGATGGCACTCGCTTAACTCCTGTTTCGAATTAATGTCAATCAAGTCGTTGAATGACTTCATATTTAGCCATCCTCTGAGGATTTTGTAACAAATAAAATACTTCACTATCGCCTTAAATCTGGAGCTAATTTTCCTTCCAAATTTAGCCCCAATATCGGTACTTTTTGTGCCCCATTAAAATTCCATACAAATAATCAGCGACACGTCATGAACACAAATTGATTCGAAAAATAATAAAATCTCAAGGAGGGCTGTGGAGTGAAATTACTTATCCTTGGCACGCACACACAACCAACTTGAATTGTTTCGTTCTATGGAAAGTAGATTATCGAAGTAGATATTACAATTTAGCGAGAAATAGAAGACAAATGTGTTTTCCTTGTCCCCAATGCTCCTTTCTAATCGTTCAAGGTGTCGGTTCGGTACTCCTTTTGCAAATTCACATAACAAAGGACGAAAACAATAAAAAGAAATAACACGAAAACTTGTGTTTTTTTCAATGGCATCATCAAGGACACTTTCATTTCGTATTCCGTCTCGACCTTTGATTTTGTTTCTATGGACGTCCTTTGTCCTTTTTTTTTCTCTCGTACAAGTCTATGCGGTGTTTTGCGCAAAAAAATGTAAATTTTCTCGCCCTTCTTTGGAATTTCCCCCCAGGACTATGGTTCATTTTGTATTGGTACTTCAGCGTTTGTGCTGAGCTGGATGGAGAGGATACTATATTAAGACATGTCTTTCTTTTTATTTTTGTAAAGCTCTTTATTCTGTTTGGATTACTCTTTTTTCTGAATAATTAATTGTTTTCTTCAAGATGGCATGCTAAAACCTTTGGAGTTGTTCAAGTCACTGTAAAGGAGGAAGGAGGGGTGATTGAAACCGCCTTTAGACCTTATCTTACATTCGCGGGGGTTATGAAGAAGCGTCTTGAAGTGTAAGCACTTTATAATTATTCATGAAAATCAGGCCTTTATTCATCAGAAAGTTGAAAGATTCATTTCCGCAGATGGACTAAAGATCGACTGTGAATGAGTGCACGTTATTCGCATAGGAATCGAAAATACTGTGCTGACTCAGACTTCCTAATCACAACAGTGTCCTTCAAGCGTCATTCACAGCAGAACTATTCACAAAAATTTCCTTAAAAAACCTGCTTCGAAACAATCGTTCCCTACTGGCTTTTCTCCTTCTGTCAAAAACTGTCAAGCAAAAATATTTTAATTTTCAAAACCCCAAATTCGACACAGGAAATTATTAATTCTGAAACCCCTTATGTCACTTACAAAAAGAGTTACAAATTTCCCTCCGAGTAGAGCTCTCCATGTCCATGCGGTAGTAAATTAAAATTTTATGCGTCAGGTATCTCGGCATCCGGCTCGACCAGTATCTGTATTTTGACAAACATATAGATGCTTGTCTTGCTGGGGCTAAGAGGGCCTACGCTCTGACAAGGAGACTGTTTCGCAGCAGTCAACTTGACTCCAGGGTGAAGGTCATTTGCTACGTGGCCCTTATAAGGCCTATCATCGCTTATGGCTGTCCCATGTGGTTCAATATAGCGCCGTCCTATATGGAAAGGATTCGGGTGTTTGAGAGGCAATGCCTCAGGGCCTGTCTAGGGTTGTTTAGAACTCCTGAATCTCAGTACATAAAATACTATCCCAACCGGACCTTATACAATGGGGCCCGACTGAATAGGATTGACAATTTCCTTATTAAGGTGATTCGGAGGCACGTTGCTAGGGCGATGGCCAGTGATAATAACCTGATCTCAGGGGCTTACTACCCCAATTTAATGTACCACGAGAGTACGCTTCGGTCTGGCTTTATCCCGCCTGAGGCATTTCTTCATGTAGACATGAAAGGGTTAGTCCAGAAAAAAGATGGTGTGCCGGTATTGTACCACAGCCACCGCGGCGCGAGGGATAAGCGGCTCATCCACGACGGGTACGCCGCCAATGCTCAGGAGCTCCTCCGTTTTAGTACCGCAATTGCGGAACGGGACAGGGTCGATACGGTAAAGCAGTTCACCGAATTTTGGTGGCTTGAGGAAGAGGTGAGAGTGGATACGCTCTCCCGGGCCGGTGCGCTACTTACGTAGCATCCTCCTTAGTTTTAAGCTAGATTTAAGGTAGTAGGTTTAGGTTTAGCGTAGGGGGTCTTTGGGAAGTGCTGGACTAGCCAACATGAAAGAGTGCTTCCGAGACTTGACCGACGCTCATGGCCTCGGTGGAGGCTCGGCGGCGCGGATGAACCCTTGTTGGCGGCCGACAGGCAACCAAAGACGCGATCAGGATGGTGACCAATCGATAAGATTGCTCACCACCCTGATTATAGGTAATGTAGGTTAAGTAGCTTAGGTAGATTTAAGTAGTTTTAATAAAACCAATAATAAAGTATCCAAGTTTTCTAAAGTTTCTTGGAAATTAAAAAACAAAACAAATCATAGATATAGATAGATTTAAGGCCGAAAGGCAATAATTTTAAGGATATTGTTAAGTTTAGAGCGCTCGCTAAGAGCCAGTAAGCTAGAATAAGAAAAAATGTTAGTTTTAAATTAGATTTAATCGTTTTTGTCTAGTAGGTAAGTTAAAAAAGAATTAATAAAAATGAATTTAAAATGAAATGAAAAAATAAAATTTTATGCATGCCAATGAGGACCTTCTCATGCTGTGTCTCCATTCCTTCGACAGTAACAGCAAATGTGAAGCTCTCCAAAATGAAATCAAAACATTTTCAAAATCTTTTTCCCTAGTTGCATAGACGACCATATTCCATAAATGTCCATTCCTGAGCTGGGACATATTTTCCACCAACTGACCAGTGTCCACATTACTTTGTAATTTAGAACCAAAGTTGAATTATGCCTGTCAATTCAATTAGGATTCTCCACTACGCATAGAGATGGTGTTTACGTCTGTAATCTTTGACATTTAGTCCCTGGGTAAACAATATTGCCAAAGGACGAACATTAAATATTGTGCCACTCGTTGTGTAACATTCGCCCCTCTACTCCTATCACAGACTTCCACCTCTGCAGCTGTATATTGCCCTCATTGATATTATTATGTTTATCCTTGTTGAAATATAAATACACGAGTCCATTCAAGGGGAGACGTGGAAAAATTACCAGGAAACTGAACAGAGTAAGAGTAGGAAAGGTTCGTCTCGTCATGTCATGAATTTAATACCAAAACGGACGACATTACGCTTGCGGAGGACTTGTTTTAAAATTGTACTGTGTGTGTGGGTGCGTCTTTATTATGTTATACTTTTTGCTCGAGGCTAATTGAAAAATTCTCAAATCTCCGTGTAATCAGCGTTTCAGTTTTTTCTTTCTTTGCCATGATTTTCTTTCAGATTTCCTTTCATATCCTGTTTTTTTTTTTTTTTTTTTTTTTTTGTGTTTTGTTTGCTGTGTTTGTTTCTTTGTTGATAACGAAAGTGAAGAAGCTGTGCGTAAAGCTGATGGAAGAACTCTCTGGGAGTTTTGTATTTTTTCTCTTCATCGTCATTTTTCCTTCTTTTTTCCTGTAATTAATCATTGAGTAGGTTGTCCTGAGTGGATCCTTAGAAGGAAAGTTTTTCGTTCTTTTAAGTTTTATGGAGGTAATAAAACTTTGAGAGAAGAAGACAGATGACAGTTTGAGGACGAAAGTGATTGAATGGAGGTTGAAGGACTGCGAACAGCAGGAGGCTTTAACCAGGATTTTATATAGTCCGTGAAAAGTTTTGCCTTTTGTTGGACGCATTTAGGATGTTGATCGAGAAGTTTTCGTAGGTAGGTAGTGTGTGATTTATTTTGTTGTAAGTTTGAAGTCTCTTCGCAACCGGCGGGACTTATATTCACCATAGAGATGGAGACGCACACTCTACCATTGACCGAATTTCAAGATCCAAGAGACTTCTTAAAGTATTGTTTTTATACAGTCCTGGGAAACTGAACCTACTCAAAGTGTTCCACGTAGCTGTGAGTTATGAAACTCATTTAATCACTCGTCATTTTCGTTGTACGACATTTTATCGAAACATTCTGACCCATACATACAGTTTTTACAGGTCTTGATTTGATTCGCACAAAAATGAATAAAAAAAATAAGGAGTACGTTTTTCGCATCACAAAAAGAAAGGCGAAGTGAGGTTTTCTTCAGCGAGATGAACAGAAAGCGGCCCGAAATTCAATCGCAAGATTTTTAATTTGACTAAATCCGCATGGAATTTAGGACAAATAGGCAAAAAATATCCATGTCAAATTTTAGGTACCCAAAAGTACGAAAAGTTGTCCGAAATTTGGTAGAAAAATTCCGAGCTGTTCTGGTCTGCACAAAAATAATTCGAAAAATAAGGGACATGGTTTCGGCATCACAAAAGGAAGTACCTACATATTAAATCTTAGGGTACTAGATATCCGGATTGTGGGCTGAAATTCGATTGCAAAATTTGGACTTTACTGGTCCGTACAAAAATAAGCAAAAAAAAAAAAAAAAATGGAACTATGTGCCAATATCAGAAGAAGTTACTCATGTGAAATTTAGAGCCGCAGATATCTGGAAACCGGACTGAAATTCGATTGCAAAATTTTGACTTTACTGTTCCGTTCAAAAATAAGGAATCAAAAACATGGAACCATATGTGAGTATCAGACGAAGTTACTCATGTGAAATTTAGAGCCGCAGATTTCAGGAAACCGGACTGAAATTCGATTGCAAAATTTTGACTTTACTGGTCTGTACAAAAATAAGCAAAAAAATATGGAACCATGTGTCAGTATCAGAAGAAGTTACTCATGTGATATTTAGAGCCGCAGATTTCAGGAAACCGGACTGAAATTCGATTGCAAAATTTTGACATTACTGGTCCGTACAAAAATAAGCAAAAAACATGGAACCATGTGTCAGTATCAGAAGAAGTTACTCATGTGAAATTTAGAGCCGCGGATATCTGGAAACCGGACTGAAATTCGATTGCAAAATTTTAATTTTACTGTTCCGTACAAAAATAAGGAAAAAAAAAACATGGAACCATATATGAGTATCAGACAAAGTTACTCATGTGAAATTTAGAGCCGCAGATTTCAGGAAACCGGACTGAAATTCGATTGCAAAATTTGGACTTTACTGGTCCGTACAAAAATAAGCAAAAAACATGGAACCATGTGTCAGTATCAGAAGAAGTTACTCATGTGAAATTTAGAGCCGCGGATATCTGGAAACCGGACTGAAATTCGATTGCAAAATTTTAATTTTACTGTTCCGTACAAAAATAAGGAAAAAAAAAACATGGAACCATATATGAGTATCAGACAAAGTTACTCATGTGAAATTTAGAGCCGCAGATATCTGGAAACCGGACTGAAGTTCGATATCAAAGTTTTGACTTTTCTGGTCCGTACAAAAATAAGCAAAAAAAAAAAAAAAAAATGGAACCACGTGCCAGTATCAGAAGAAGTTTCTCATGTGAAATTTAGAGCCGCAGATATCTGGAAACCAAACTGAAATTCGATTGCAAAATTTTGACTTTACTGTTCCGTTCAAAAATAAGGAATCAAAAACATGGAACCATATGTGAGTATCAGACGAAGTTACTCATGTGAAATTTAGAGCCGCAGATTTCAGGAAACCGGACTGAAATTCGATTGCAAAATTTTGACTTTACTGGTCCGTACAAAAATAAGCAAAAAACATGGAACCATGTGTCAGTATCAGAAGAAGTTACTCATGTGAAATTTAGAGCCGCGGATATCTGGAAACCGGACTGAAATTCGATTGCAAAATTTTAATTTTACTGTTCCGTACAAAAATAAGGAAAAAAAAAACATGGAACCATATATGAGTATCAGACAAAGTTACTCATGTGAAATTTAGAGCCGCAGATTTCAGGAAACCGGACTGAAATTCGATTGCAAAATCTTAGGTTTACTGTTCCGTACAAAAATAAGGAAACAAAAACATGGAACCATATGTGAGTATCAGACGAAGTTACTCATGTGAAATTTAGAGCCGCAGATTTCAGGAAACCGGACTGAAATTCGATTGCAAAATCTTAAGTTTACAGTTCCGTACAAAAATAAGGAAACAAAAACATGGAACCATATGTGAGTATCAGACGAAGTTACTCATGTGAAATTTAGAGCCGCAGATTTCAAGAAACCGGATTGAAATTCCATTGCAAAATTTTGACTTTACTGGTCTGTACAAAAATAAGCAAAAAAATATGGAACCATGTGTCGGTATCAGAAGAAGTTACTCATGTGATATTTAGAGCCGCAGATTTCAGGAAACCGGACTGAAATTCGATTGCAAAATTTTGACTTTACTGTATGTGAGTATCAGACGAAGTTACTCATGTGAAATTTAGAGCCGCAGATTTCAGGAAACCGGACTGAAATTCGATTGCAAAATCTTAAGTTTACTGTTCCGTACAAAAATAAGGAAACAAAAACATGGAACCATATGTGAGTATCAGACGAAGTTACTCATGTGAAATTTAGAGCCGCAGATTTCAGGAAACCGGACTGAAATTCGATTGCAAAATTTGGACTTTACTGGTCCGTACAAAAATAAACAAAAAACATGGAACCATGTGTCAGTATCAGAAGAAGTTACTCATGTGAAATTTAGAGCCGCGGATATCTGGAAACCGGACTGAAATTCGATTGCAAAATTTTAACTTTACTGTTCCGTACAAAAATAAGGAAACAAAAACATGGAACCATATATGAGTATCAGACGAAGTTACTCATGTGAAATTTAGAGCCGCAGATTTCAGGAAACCGGACTGAAATTCGATTGCAAAATTTTGACTTTACTGTTCCGTACAAAAATAAGGAAACAAAAACATGGAACCATATGTGAGTATCAGACGAAGTTACTCATGTGAAATTTAGAGCCGCAGATTTCAGGAAACCGGACTGAAGTTCGATTTCAAAATTTTGACTTTTCTGGTCCGTACAAAAATAAGCAAAAAAAAATATGGAACCATGTGTCAGTATCAGAAGAAGTTGCTCATGTGAAATTTACAGCCGCAGATATCTGGAAACCGGACTGAAGTTCGATTTCAAAATTTTGACTTTTCTGGTCCGTACAAAAATAACCAAAAAAAAAAAAAATATGGAACCATGTGTCAGTATCAGAAGAAGTTACTCATGTAAAATTTAGAGCCGCAGATATCTGGAAACCGGACTGAAATTCGATTGCAAAATTTTAACTTTACTGTTCCGTACAAAAATAAGCAAAAAACATGGAACCATGTGTCAGTATCAGAAGAAGTTACTCATGTGAAATTTAGAGCCGCAAAATTTTGACTTGATCTGGTCCGCTCACTAAACAATAACAAAATAGAGAACTGGGTTTTGGCATAACAAAGTTATATCCTTGCTACATTTCAGGTCGCATTAATTAAAAAAAAAAAAATAAGAATCATGTTTTGCTGTCACAAAATCTGCTCGTGCAAAATTGTATGTCTCCAGATGAACAGAAACTGGCCCGAAATTTCTCTGCAAAATTTTGACTTTCTATGGTCCCTACAGAAATAAATAGAAAATAAGAAACTGGGTTTGGGTGGGTACCTACTGATTATTGTTCTGACATCAGAAATATATATGGCCACATGGAATTTTAGGCCGATAGATGTACGAAAAGTGGGTTGAAATTTTGGTGCAAAATGCTGACTGGACATGAATATTTTACTGAATAAGTATTTTGATAAAAAGTAAATACAAAAATGAGATTACTACTGATTCAAAGTGATTTACCATCAAAAATCCATCAATACAAAGTTTCTGGCTTGAGGTTAGACAATGGGCTAAAATTTGAACCCATACAAAACTTGTCGGCCGTTTTCTCTATTTCAAGCTCATCATGAACGTCGTGCTTGTGAATGAAACTGGTGATATGAATCGGAGTTTGACACCACCAAAGGTAATAACGTGCAGGTTATACCAATCGTGGTTTCTGATCGGATCCTCTTTCTACAGTGGTCCAAAAAAAAACCTCTTCTTCCCCTACACTGCTACATTTCTAAATCGACTGCAACTGACATTCAGTATATGGCTACATTTTGGCATGGATTTGTTTACGATTTAGTATCGCAAAACAGACAGAAGGCATAAATAAAGCGCCCGAAACTAGCCTCATGGAAAATTCTATAGCAATTTCGATTTGCACAGTACTGTAAATCACTATGGATGAATGTTCCACCCACGATACCAATCACCGATAAAGTGAAGCCAATACAATATTGCTGCCCCACTGAGCGGCGCCGAATTAAAAACACCCCAAAGTTGCAACAAAAAAAGTTAAACCATCGCCGTTCTTTGAATAACAAATATATTCAGTTTATCCGTAATAAATTGTTTGCTTTTGGTCCTTAAAAAGCGTCTCCATGGCAAATGGAATAACAAAATGTATTCATCGCTTCTTTAGGAAAATCCCCTGCAAATTGAATGCGCCAAAAAGAAAGAATGAAGTAAAACCCCGTCCTACCCCCAAAGATACGTCAGACGCATAACAGCATACACAACTTGTTGAATAACATCTCCGAACAAGGGGAAGTGGTGTGTGCCTCTATACACATACACGTCTAACCATGGCCTCTCTCACAAAGGATCTCAGAACACAAAACGAGAACAAAACTGCGACCTTCCATCGAATGCCGTATTCATATTATACTTATACACCATACTAACAAAAAAAATGTTGAAATACTTCTTACATAATACATTATTCCGCTGTTGGTGGTTGAAGCCCTCCAGGGAGTCAGTTTGTCGCTATTCCCCCTGCAAATTGGAGGCGCACGGCGAGAGTTCACCCCATTGAAAATGTCGACTATATAAGGCGCTTAAAGTTCAGAGGTTAAGTACGGTGTATCCTCGAGATGCGGTGGAAAGCAAAAGTGGTTGGGATATGCAAATAATCATAAAACCACCCAGCTAGGTATGGCACAGGGGATCCGTTTTGTTTTGGACTGTGTTCTTATTTTTTCTTTTTTTTGCTCAGTGCCTATGGGTAGATACAATTTACTTAATTAGTACAAAGTATAGTGTGCGCTTTTTACTATTTTATTTGATTAAGGTTCATCTTTTTGCAGCTTGTGCTGCTTCGCAGGGAATGTCAGGGACTGTGCGGCACCAATTGAGCTGGAAAATTCGAAAAGAACTGGGGGCGGCTGGATTAATATTCTATTTGCATGAAATATGAGCAGACAGAGTAGGCCGCACTACTTAGGACCAACTAAACTTAATTAAGTAACGTAAATTGAGTTTTGGGAGGAGCTTGACAGGACGGTGTTTGCTGGCGTTTGGTGCCGGAAATTGGAAATTGTCGGTGGTAGGGTCGCTTAATCAGTTTATTTTTAAATAGACGTAAGTTGTCCTTTTTTATGTTCGTTGATTTGTTACAAAAGTCACAATAGTCCTTTACAATTGCCCACATATCTGATGGCAAGACCCACATAGTTAGAGGGACACCATTTTCAGGAGCCCACTTTCCAATTGAAGTGGCAAACGTCGTTAGTCCTGGTTTCACCCACATTCGCGTCTCTTGTCGATATCCACGACTATTGAAAATTGCTAGGGCAGGTCTGTTAGAAAATTTTGAGCTCCATCGTTCAATCTGCTCCATTGAGCTTGCACTTGGATTTTTTTTTTGACGAGTTCTGCATATAACAACCATTGAAGTTTTTTTAAACTGATACAAGCGCCCTAAAATGAGTAGGGTAGTGGGCTTCTAGAAATTGTGTCTGTCGAACTTTGTGGGTGAAAGGGCAGACAATTTGCACATATTCTATGCGGACTTAGTTAAAAGGTCTTGCGCGTTCCACATGTGAACGAATTCGTTAATCAATTGTGCATCAAAACTAAATTGGATAACATCATCAACAACCAACACTGCTCACGTTCGAAAAGGATTTCAAAAGCTCATCGACATATGTGAGATATAACGTACAACCCGTTATTGGTGATTTTAGCCCCAAATGCAACGAAAGAAGTTTATCTTTGGTAGTACATTTAGACATGGGTCCCAAGTGAATTTATTTTGCTGCAAAACTTACATGAGAGAGAGATACTCCTCTAACAGGTTCTTCTCTGAGGACCCCATTCATAGCAAAATTAGAGTCAAACATTGCTACGAAAGAGCCTTTAACACCTGTCTCTAGAAAATCCGCATAGATGATTTTAAAACCCACCGTGGAGTCGGTGAACTAAAAACTTCTTAGTCCTTTAGGCTCCTAAAGAAGATAGAGTCTGTTGCAATTAGTGAAGCCTGTAAGCTGCTTCTGTGTAAATCTATATTGTAACAAATATTTTGTATCGTATTTGGAAGCCAAACTGCAATTTAGGCCTTCGAAGCTCATTGACGGCGGCAAATGTAGCACTGGCACGGATAGCCATAGCTCCAAGACTACCTCCAACATACCCATCATGGTTACAGAGGAGATTGACTGAACCAACGAATTCGCCAGTCATACCTCCGTGTTTTTGAGTATCATATGTGATGACTATCCGTCGGTGGGATACATTAGGACAGATATATTTTCTTGCCAAGAATAGGTAGATCGGTCTAACAAAATGTGTTATTTCCAGCAAGACTTGGTTACAACAAAGCTAGAGCTGTTGCCATAGTAGTTACAAAATCGGGTTAGGTAGTAGAATGCTGTTAAGAATTGCATCGATAAATCAAACAAGAATGCACAATTAAAGGCAGTTGAACTTCGATATTTAAGGAAGGGATCAAATCTCTAATGTCACTGAATCAGCGCTTCCACTAGAAAGACTTTCGAATAAGTTCTTAACAAACGATAGGAACTTGCGCACTTCAAAAATGGTTGACATCCGTATCAGCTTCTATAGAAATTTCCTCTAATACGTTGATACTTTGCATTAGAATTGAGGACTCTGCGGGCTGCAATTTTGCCAACCAATTTCCCAACAGTCTCTAGCCGTTTCAAGAACCTACCAATTTTTTTTTTACTAGAGGGATGTGGCTGTACAGATCGTAGAATTTCGTAGAGTAGGCAGCAATTTTCCTCATGAGACAGTTAAGGATCAAAGAGAAAAATTGGCATAAAGCCTTTGGCTGTTTTTTGGTTAATTCTTTTCAACAAACGGCTAATACTTTTCACTCATAAATATTCCTTAGAGGCTTTCGAACTGGCATCGTCATTTCACTCCAATTGTGTACTAGTAACTGACCGAGGAGAATGCTTTTTAAAAAGAGGATACCTACGACTTGTATGACTTTCATTTTATTTTTGAAAATATTCCGAAACATTCCGAAATAACAAGCCTTGATATACCATAATTTCTGTTAAAATACATTTAAAAGCCTGTAGCACAATCTGAAGTGAAAATCGCCATCATAACGGCTCATTCGCAGTTCAAAATATGTCATCGTTAATATAATTCAGTTGTTTGCTTCATCAAACAGACACTCGCCCACACATTTCGCCAGCCAGCTCTACAGAGCCCAATGTTTTCTTCGCCTAATAACAACATCCTACGTCCTACCACAACCCATCTTACTGACAAATTCATTTCAAAATCCTCACCCTGAACTTGACTGTAGCGTTCACTTGTCAATATTTCAAAGCAAAAATCGACAAATTCAACGCTCTCATAGGACATCCCGAGACTATAATGCCACAGATAAAAAATGATTTCCCACTAATTACCGCGGATCGTTTTTATTTATTTTTTTTTTGTTCCCGTACTGCTGGTGTTGCTGTTGCCTAGTGTTTGCGTTGGTCAATCGGTTGTGGTTGTTGTTATTCAAAATCGAATTAGCAAAGCTAAGCGTTTTTTTTTTTTCTAGCTCTAAAATTTAGCTTTTGATTCATAAAAAGTTCAGCCAAAAAAATGATGCAATCACTGTTTAAAAAACACATTTCTACAAACATGTATTGCGAAATAAACATTTGAATATCCTGTTGTTGAGAATTCCGAACGCGAAAATATATAATTCACTCCATCTCGGTGGAGGTCTGGTTAGTTTCAGTTTTTTTTTTTTTTAGAATTTCACAAGCCCCATGCTCAGTGATGACGTAGCACCGCCAAAACGTAGATGAGCCAGTCATAGTACCTGCGTCAGAGATTTGCCGTTGTGTTTGTTTTCACTTGTTGTGCTGGCAATGATGAAATTATTTTAAATATCTAATCGCATTATTTGGCAGCTCGTATATAATGTTGAGAGATGTAGAGGCGCTCCGGCCCACCTCTGTATCGTATTTGGGTCACGTTGAGGTAATTACAGGAAGTAGGAAGTAAATAAGCTGAGCGCAAAGAGAAAACGACAGAGGAGACCGTGTCCAACGCTTTTGACTAACGAGTCCTTTTGGTAAATAAAATATTGCAAACGGGAGGTTCATTAAAATTGTTGTTTGAACACTGGCATTATAAGAGGTGGGATGTAGCCGGTCCTGGAAATGTGTAATGAAAAATTGAAACCTAAAATGATTAGGTGGGAACTAATTGGCATAAGAACAGTTTGTTGGGTTGGGATTTGTAAACAAACGGAACAACAAAGTGGTTCTACATAGGTAGATCAAACGTAAGTGGTAGTGACGGATGAAGCTCTTCCTGCTGTCTAGGATTCAAAATGGCGTCGAAATTTATTGCAAAATCTTAGATTAAGATTCAGTTTTCCCAATGCATATGGACACTATAGAGACAATTTCTTACTTTTTTTTTTTTTTTTTTTATATAACTACTTCTCCCGGGAAAGGCGAACCTTTAACGCTTCAACAGCGCCCCGAGATGCCTGCAGATGTATGTTTGTTCTGCACTTAAATTGCTGCAAATTGAAGTCTTCTGGAAATATATCCCCAGGAAGCGAGTTCCAAAGTTGGCTTGTCCTATAACAGAAGGAGTTTTTGAAAGTTGATGTCCTCGCGGTTGTCAAGTTTACTGTATGGTCATGAGCATTAGCAGCCTGTCTTGTTGGGCGTCCAAAAGTTGCATTTCGAGGGATAATGTCTTTGAGTTCCTCAGAACATCTACCATGGAAGTACCTATAGAACAAGCATAGGTCAGCTACTTGTCTTCTGTGCACCAACTGGAGGCTTAGGGACCGATCTGAGTTTATGGCATTTGAATGAATTCTTAAGAAGTTACCATTACTAAGGGTAATGGGTAGCGATGTCAATAAGCCATCAGAACTACCCCGAATGATTTAGTTGGACTTGCACAACAACTTCTGCTACTTTGCTGTTGTGTTTTTCTTGTTGTTGTTATTGTCATTGTTTTAGCTACTTCTTTTGCTGTGAATGCTGAAGTTGTAATTACTATTGTTGCTTCTGTTGTTGTTATTGCTGCTTGTTGTTGTTTCTAATTCTTGTGACTTTTTTTTTTATATTGCTGATGTAATTTTGATAGCTGTTATTGCTTCGGCTGTTGTTGCTTCAACTATAGTTATTTTTAATGGCGTTGTTTTCGTTTTTGTGGTTGTTTTTGTTGTCGTTGTTGTTGTAAGCAATGTTGTTGTTGTTGGTGTTGGTATTGTGGTTGTTATTGTTGTCGTTGTTGCCGCTGTTTGTTGTTATCGTTGTTGTTGTTGTTGGTGCTGTTGTTGTTGTAGTGTTGTTGTTACTTTTGTTTTTGTTGTTTCTGTTGTTATTGTTTTTGTTTCTGTTATTTTTATTGTTGCTCAGAGCCCATATAATACTTGTTGCAACAACTGGGCGTGTTGCCGACTCGGGTTACAGTAATTGGATGTCGCCTCATGCCGATAGGTACTGACAGAGTAAAGGGTTTGCAATTTGTCACAATATGATGTATATTTGAAGATTAAGTAAACCTAAAATTTCATATTCTGTCGATGCTGACATCTTTTCCAGTCAGAAAGGTGCCAGAGACACAGTACCATTATATAAACATTTCGAGGGATTATTTTAAAAGTGCGGATTCTCATCGAATTAATGCGCAAACTATGCCTGCTGCATGGAAGCTAATGTAAACATTTTTTTCAAATTAAAGTTGTAGTCGATAGCACATGAGTTAATCTAGAGTTTGCTTCGAAGAAATCAAAAAAGTAAGCATTGGGCGCATGATATAAGACATATGCATAGAAAATGTGAACCAGCGCAGTCCTCAGAAGACAACAGAGTCTAACCGACAAGGTAAACGCTGTAGGAAAGACCTCGATAAAGGTGGCGTGTACAAGTAGAAAATTACCTCAACAAACTGGTAGTCCATATCTGCCGGCAGTGGGCTAAAGAACGCCCCTACTGGGTAGAGTTGTAGTAAATGCCTCGTACCACTCCAAAATGTTGAGCTGCATGAGTAAGTGAGTGGAAATTACTCAAGATTTTCTTATTGCGCTGGCAAAATGTCTCCTCTATGTAGACAAGCAGTAAAGGTTCAAGAAGCTAATGAGAAATCCTCGCCAGCCATAGTAACATCAGGCATTACTCACCATCACCAAACAGCATCAGCAGAGTGATCTGCATGGATGACGTATATCCTACCCACTGTAGTGTATCCATGAATCATTGTTCTCATGATCGACCTCGTGATTGGTAAATTTTGTTGAAATACCTTCTAAAGAATTTCACTAAAATGATGGCCCAAATTTGCGAAATTTGCGCACTACCGGAATTCGACTTTAAATCCGATTTCTACTAAAGTGAAAACCATACATCACTGAGTCATATAACAGAGAGCAACATTCCACGGATATGCAAACACACAGTTCAATGAATAATAGTAAATAAGTGCAAAAATGTATTGCCTCAGAATTCCATATAGATTATCGATAAATTTGCACTGGAACCGTCAAACTCTAAGCAAGCTAACAACTCAAGTGGAGTGTTCTATGATTGATGGGAATTCTGTTATTCCACTTAGAAAGGTACCACAACGATGATGGACCGCCGATGAGTGTTGCGTCTGGTTTCTGTTGTTTTGTGTAGCGAGTTGGAAGGGGCGGCAGGAGGAGGAAATGGAAAATCACCATTATTCGGCCATTGATACCCACCTTACTTGGGGATGTTGTTGACGATGAGCAATCAGCGCGATAGCATTACAAAGTCGATGGGAGTGAATCCGAGGCGAATGAGCTAAGTGGCCAGATGGCTTTTGTCTAGTGGGATGGCCGAACGGTGTAGTGTCTGTCATAGGCTGGTGGGGAATTTTCATTCCTTATCATCAAGTCATTGAGCGAATGTACAGAGTTGTCTGCCGGGCTATGGCTTTTATTTGCGAGCAGATATATCTGGTCGTTGACCGGTTTTGAGATAAAACAAACAAGATAAATTTATAATGGTTGTGTTTACAAGAAAGCGTGGTCTATTCACATGGGTGTGATGTGTCGAAATTGCTTTAGAAAAATCCCTAAATGATGCCGTTCTTTATATAGCGTATACCTAGCTTTTGAAGCTCAGCTCTTTGCCAATCACTACTTTTCTGTGTGGCTTTCAGTACCTCCTTCGATTTAGTTTCCTGTCAAAAAGCAGTCCTTCGAATGGCTTTTAGGCCAGTATCGGTCCTGTGATTACTTTATCTATGGTGCACTCTATGTCACTGATATGTTTGGTTGCAGTAACCACGGCTAAATCATCAGGAAAGTCGACCAATTTGTCTCATTTTTGAAGCTTAAATCGTAGTACTCGGCCATTAATACTGTTGAGGTCCAATAAACCAGCCTTTTGGTACTCCAATGGTGGCAAGTTAGTACTTCACGCCGACGTCAGTCCAGTATATAATACCTATTTCAAATTATTGAGTAACAGGTAGGTTCCTTTTTCATCAAGAGCTTGTGACTTATTATGTATTCATTGTCACCAGGGATGGTCTAATGTTAACAGCTTTTATAACATCAAACCTGATTACCAATCTCGCAATCTCTTTTCATTATTAGGGAGGGCAAAAATAGCTTTAAATCCTGCTGCACAATGGTTAAGGGTTATCCCACCCATCTTCATTGTAAGATCCAAAGACTGAGAAGTTGCCACACGTAAGGTGGGCCAAAAGAGATCACCCTATTGGAAGATGCTCCTATTTTTTGCAAATGACCGCCAATGTCAAATGAAGCGATACACTCCCCAAGAACGCGGAATAATTTCGAATTTTCGATTTTTCGACCAAAATCATAATGAGCGATGAGGCTCATTTCCACCTCAGCGGGTACGTGAACAAGCAAAACTATCGCTTCTAGGCCACCGAAAATCCACGAGTAATGCATGTGGAGCCATTGCACCCGCTCAAAGTTACTTCATGGTGCGCTGTTCACGCTGGAGGAGTCATTGGGCCATTTTTTATTTTTTTTTTTTGAGAACGCCGTTGGTCAAACGACAAAAGTGGACGCTACGCGCTATAGGGCCATGCTAACTGAGTTTTTTATGCCGCAATTGAACGAATTAGGACTGGAGGACAAGTGGTTCCAACGGGACGGAGCTACGGCATACACTGCGCGAGCCACAACCGATATTCTGAAGGCGGCGTTCCCGGGTCGCCTCATCTCTCGTTATGGCGATTTGCACTGGCCCGAGTTACAAACACTCAACTGTACTTAAAAACAGCAACAGGAAATAAACGCTAAAGATAAGAAACAGCTTATCAGCAACACAAACCACAAACATCCAAATAAAATATCAACAACCCTACACAAACAAGATAGGACTCACAACAGATTTTATAATCAACCCTACACAAATAGCAGCTACACAAAGTAACCAACATGACCATAAACATTGAAGATAAGGAAAACGACCCATTAGGATAATGGGTATAAATACCTACAACACGGAAGGAACGAGGCAGTAGTTGCTAAGAAACCGAACCTAACGTTTGTATTAGCAAAAACAAAAACTATTGTCATTATTTGTTAGAAAAAATAAAAATTTAAAAATATATTTTTTTTGTACCTTTTACTTCTCCGACAAATAAATATAATTGGGGGCTCAACCGGGATAGCTCATTACTAACGTTAAAAGTGAAAGTGAATGAAATAGTCAAATCTGCATAAACACTTGTAGATACAATAAAGACAAAAAAAAACTTTCAAAGTGAAATTGAAGCTATCAGCCAAAACTGTGAACTAAAAGGAAGAAACCAGCAAAGTGATTCCCGTTCGCTCTATAAAGCCAGTATCCAACAATAGATTGGAGAACAGCATCCTAAGAAGACAAGCGGATAAAATTATCGTAAGCATTTATTTATTTATTTTAAAGAAGTGAAATTAAAAGTGTTAAAATGACTTCAATAGATATCAAACAAATAATTGAATTAGCTATTGAACAGGCTACTGCTCATCAGCAGAATCAAATAGATGAATTAACAAAAAAATTAGAAAGTTTGACAGTTCCAAATAATGTAACAGATTATAAAAAACAAACGATAGATCCACAAATACTAGATAATGAAAATCTTGATATTATTAAAAGTCTACCAACTTTCGAAGGTAGCAATGAGGGATATGTGAGTTGGCGAGAAGCTTGTCAAAATAGTATGAGTCTCTACACTCCTGGTAGTAAACGATATTTTGCTGCACTAAGTATAATGAGAAATAAAATAACTGGTCATGCAAACTCCGTTCTTACCAGTCATGGTACGGTACTAAACCTTGAAGCCATTTTAAGTAGATTGGACTTCGCCTACGCGGATAAAAGACCAATTCACGTTTTAAATCATGAGTTAAGTATGCTAACACAGGGAAAAAAAACGTTATTAGAATTTTATAATGAAGTTACAGAAAAATTGACATTATTAATAAATAAAGTTATAATGACATATGGTACTTATAGTGAAACCACCGAGAAATTCAATGAATCATATAGGAAGAATGCATTAATAGCATTTATAAATGGCCTTCATCAGCCAATGTCTGATACAGTATTTAGTATGAAACCTGAAGATTTGCCCAATGCATTAGCCCAGGCACAAGAATTAGAAAGCAACAAAACTAGAAGTAGATTTCTGAATCAATATAATCAAAGAAGTAATGTTAGAGATGAAACACACAGTAATACATTAAGATACCAACAAAATCCTCAACATAGTTATCAACAAGCAAATAGAGCTAGTCAACAGAAACCAGATCCAATGGAATTAGGATCTTCAGCTTACAGAAAGGTAACTCCACAAGAAATGCAAAGGTTTAGACAAGTACATAATAATCAGAATAATCAATTTAGGAATACTAACAATCAATTTAATCACAATAGGAATTTTAATAGGAATTTCAATCAGAATAATAATTTTAAAAGAGGAAGAGAACAAAGCGTTCAATTAAGCTCCCAACCACCAAACAAAGTAAGGGTAAACAACATCCAAGAGAATCATTTTTTAGACGAAACGTGGGATTACCCCACATATACAGAAGAATAAATAACAAATGGTTAAAAATATTAATAGATACCGGAGCAACATCTTGTTACACGTCTCCAAAAATATTTAGTGACAGGAAAACATGGGCAATATATAAAAGAGTAAAAACCATAAATGGATTTACAATTATTAAATATTATTATGAAATATACATTTTTGATAGAATGGTTCGATTTTACGAAATTGAAAACCTAGAGGCAAATTGCTTGATAGGCTACAATCTTTTGCGAAGTGCGTATGTAAATTTAAATTTAGAAAGAAATTTATTGATATATAAAAATAAGGCAGAAAAGATGTTCATGGATGGCGAATCATTACCAGGAAATGAAAATAAAGCTTCATTAGAAACAGCAAATTCGAATGACTCATGTTCTATTTACAGTCTCGAACCACGTCTCAATAACCAAGTGATTGAAAAAGTACAATCAGATCAAAACATTGAGATTCTGAATGAACAAGTTCGTTCCCTTATCGAAGCAATACATTCAAAAATAAACATAACATTGCCATTCCGTACAGATGTGTTGGCAGAAATAAATACTAATATAGAATCACCAATTTGGACAAAACAATACCCGTACCCGTTGAGTTCTTCAGAATTTATCAATAAAGAAATAAGTAAGATGCTAAAAGATAATATAATCAGGCCAAGTAAAAGTCCATACTCAAGTCCGGTATGGGTAGTCCCAAAAAAAGGGTTCAACGAAGATGGAACACCTAAGAGCAGGTTAGTCATCGACTTTAAGAAACTCAATGAACACACTATCAGTGATAAATATCCAATCCCAGACACAAATGTGATCTTAAGTAATTTGGGTAAATCTAAATACTTTTCAACGATAGATTTGGAAAGCGGATTCCATCAGATATTAATGAAAGAATCTGATATTCAAAAGACATCATTCTCCGTGAATAATGGTAAATACGAATACATACGCATGCCTTTTGGTCTAAAGAACGCACCTTCTATATTCCAAAGAGCCATGGATGATATTCTTAAGCCATATATCGGAAAATTCTGTCATGTATACATTGATGACATTATAGTCTTTTCAAAAAATGTCGAAGAACACACTCATCACTTGAAAGCAATAATAAAAATACTGAAAGAAGCAAATATGAAAATATCATTAGAAAAATCAAAATTCTACCAAACAGAAGTAGAATTTCTGGGATATGTTATCAGTGAAAATATAATTACTACCGATCCCAAGAAAATCACCACAATTAAAGAATATCCAGAACCAAAAACTCTTAGACAATTAAGAAGCTTTTTAGGTATGACAGGGTATTATCGTAAGTTTATACAAAACTATGCTCATATAACTAAACCCCTAACAATTCATTTAAATGGTGAAAATGGGAGGATATCAAAGAATCGGAGCAAGAAATGTAGTATAAACATAGGCGAGGAAGGTAGGAAAGCGTTTAATAAACTTAAAGAATATTTAATCGAAAATGTAAGGTTGACACAACCAGATTTTAAGAAAAAATTTATATTAACTACTGATGCTAGTAATGATGCAATCGGAGGAGTATTGTCACAGGACGACAAACCAATTATATTCATTTCGAAAACACTGAATAAAACAGAGAAAAATTATGCAACAAACGAAAAAGAACTCTTCGCTATAGTATACGCCTTAAAGAATTTAAGAAATTACTTGTACGGAGTTACAAACTTAGAAATACATACTGATCACCAACCACTTACGTACTCAGTATCAAAAAGAAATCCAAATATAAAAATGAAGCGCTGGCATGCTATAATTGAAGAGTATGCGCCGAAAATAGTATACAAACCAGGTAAAGATAACATTGTCGCGGATGCACTAAGCCGACAAAACCTAAACAATCTTACGAATTCAAGTCAAACTATTCATTCCGCTGAAAGCAGCGATAATACCAGAATAGAAACGACATCCTTGCCTATTAATTGTTTTAAGCAACAGATAATATTAAGTAAAGGGAATATAAGTTCAGACATTATAGAGACTTATTTCGATAAACTAAAGAGGTATACAATAACATATACAAACACCAATGAAGTCATTACCCTATTTAAAAAATATATAGTCCCGGGTACAGTATGCATCTATGCTTCAGACGAAGACCTATACGAAGTTAAAAGTAAACTTCTCGACACATTTAGTAATAAATTTTTGCGATCCCAAATATATGCTCAGGATATACCGAACAAAGAAGACCAGTTGAACATAATTACTAATACACACAAAAGAGCACACAGGGGAGCTCTCGAAAATTATAACCAAATAAAGACAATATACTACTGGCCAAAAATGAAGAAGCAAATTTCTTCATATACAAATACCTGTGTTATTTGCAACGAAAACAAATACGATCGTAAACCTATAAAAGTGCCTATAGGATCCAAACCCATACCAGAAAGAGAAGGTGAACAGCTGCATATAGATATTTTTTATGCAAGCAAAGAAATATATCTTACTGTCGTAGACAGTTATTCAAAGTTTTTAGTCGTACATCCCCTTGAATCCAAAGTGGGTATTGAACTGGAATTATTAAAAATTTTAAATATTTTCCCTTACGCGAAAAACGTTATTTGCGATAACGAATCTGTATTCAAATCTGTGTTCTTTAAAAATACCTTAGAAAGAAAGAAAATTGAAATATACTATGTACCAGTTAGTCATTCAACGACAAACGGACAAGTAGAACGTACTCATAGTACATTAATCGAAATAACACGCTGTATTAAAGCAGAATACAACATAATAGACGATAAACAGGCAGTATTAGAAGCAGCACATAAATATAACGAAACCGTTCATTCTGTGACAGGACTGAAACCCCAGGAAGTATTATTCAACAAGGTAAAACACAATCTTAGAGAAATTTTGAAAGAAAAACAAATTAAAATGTTAGAGACACATAATGAAAATCGTGAAAGTAGAGAATTTCAAAAAAACCAACTAGTTTACGTGAAAAATCACGGAACTGAAAGAAATAAATTAAAAAAGAGATTTAATCGTACTAAAGTGATAGATGATAAAAAATATCAAATATTAACTAACAAAGGTAAAATACATAAAGATAATATTAAGTCATAGATTTTTACTTTTTCCAGGAAATGGACTCCATAAAACTTATTATGCTAATTACAATAAGTAATACAATTCTAATAAGGTCGGAAATAATAGATTATTCTAGAAGTGAATATTTACTTATAGAAAATGGTAATACAGCAGTTTATAAAGAATATGGAACGTTATTCCATATGACAAACATTAGTTATATTAATGAAATCGTAACGGAATTAGAAAAAGAACAAAACGTAGAGAACTTAAGATATGATTTTAATTCAGTAAATTTAGACGAAAACACAGAAATAATGTCAGAAATAACCTTAATGAGGACACTCATAGACGCAGTTAGAATTACCAAGTTCAAAAGATCAATCAATACTATAGGTAGTATACTTAAATGGATATCAGGAGTACCTGACCATGATGACCATTTATTAGTAGAAAATAAATTAAATGAACTAATCTATAACAATAATAAACAAGCAACTACCAATTCACAGGTCTTTCAAGCTATTCAAGAAATTACTAAAATCTTGAATACTGAAAAAAATACCTTAAAAACAAGAAGATTACAAGAAAGAAATAAATTAATTATATTAGAATTACAAAACCTTATTCAAACTATTGCTTTAAGCAAAGCTAAAGTTATAAACCCAATCATACTGAATAAAAAAGATATTCAACAAATAACAAATAATGAACATGGAACCATGTCAATATCCGATCTATTAGACGTTAGTAATTTTAAGATTGTTCAAACTAAAGATGTCGTAATAATATTAATAAAATACCCAATCATATATAAAAATTGTAAAATATTTGAAACAAGAGCAATTGAACAAAATAATGAAAGAATAATAATTAATAAGAACATAGCAAAATGCAATGAAACATTTTACAATATTAAAGATTGTAAACAAGAAACAAACATACATTTTTGTAAAATAAATTATGAAAAATCATGTCTTTCAGATTTACTAAATAAACTTCCTACAATATGTAATAAAACAAAAGAAATACAAAAAGATTTTGAAATAATAAAAGATGGAGCAATTTTAATAAAAAATAACCATACTGTCAATAATGATAAATTAAATGGAATTTACCTAATTACATTTAACGAAACTATTAATATAGATAATACGAATTATACGAACCCTACTCAGAAAATACTTAGTTATATAAAAACACATACCATAAATGATTATGTTGTTGATTCATACATAATAGACACAAACACCGAACTAAAATTTGAATTTGAGAATATTAACACATTAAGTTACTTAAATATAACAAAAGCACAGTCAGTAATTGGAATTAGTATCATAAGTATAATTATTATTATTACTATTATATTAGCGTTATTTTTTAAGAAAAAACAAATAAAAATCAACAATAATATACCGATGAAACATATAGTCGAACAAACAGCTCCACAAAAAGAGATGACATTAGATGAAAGACTTGCCTTACTTCAAAAATACATTGATGAATCGGGGCGATTCATTTTGAGCGATGGGGGGAGTTACAAACACTCAACTGTACTTAAAAACAGCAACAGGAAATAAACGCTAAAGATAAGAAACAGCTTATCAGCAACACAAACCACAAACATCCAAATAAAATATCAACAACCCTACACAAACAAGATAGGACTCACAACAGATTTTATAATCAACCCTACACAAATAGCAGCTACACAAAGTAACCAACATGACCATAAACATTGAAGATAAGGAAAACGACCCATTAGGATAATGGGTATAAATACCTACAACACGGAAGGAACGAGGCAGTAGTTGCTAAGAAACCGAACCTAACGTTTGTATTAGCAAAAACAAAAACTATTGTCATTATTTGTTAGAAAAAATAAAAATTTAAAAATATATTTTTTTTGTACCTTTTACTTCTCCGACAAATAAATATAATTCCCGCAAGATCGCCCGATTTAACCGTTTCAGACTTTTTCGGATGACTTCTTTTGGCCCACCTGTAGTTTGCTGGTTACTTCATTATTGACAATTGGGCAACCTACCACGTCCCCAGGGTTCTTGACAAACACATATGAAAACAAATCTGACAGCTCACTAAAGTTCGGTCACATTTTGGTTACAAGTCATACCCAAAATACCATTATGTGTGCTTCCCCAAATAGTTATTCAAAGAGCTAAAACTGATTCCCCACTTTGGCACCGTTCCATCCTGCACTGGAAACAGTACGCACTTTGATATTTAATACACACTGTTACTGTTATGGAAACATTTCTGAAATGCAGAAACAGCGCAAACAGCTTAAACAGCTCGCTCTTTCAGTTGTGCACTTATTTTCTAAATTCCAGGCACTCAAAGTATTCTATTAAAATTGTGGACAAGTGGATGGCTCAATCTGCTGTAACAGCCTTATGACTGTGGGGTGTTTTTGCCTGACTGCCACGAGTCACTTTGATGCCAGCCTTATGGAACTTGAATTACGAACGCGTCCTTCACAAATTTTCTATTACTAGGAACCGCCATTTCCCATAACGTCACCTATGACCTAAGAAATACCAACCACCCAAGATAGTTTTCGCTACAACAAATATTTTTATGTCCCCACATATCTTTTGCTGGTTAAATTTGATGGATTAACAGGGATCTTAGTTATTGGAGGTAGTTCCCCTTAAAAAGGTTAACCCTGCACTTTTTATAGGTGCTAAGTATTTCCCATCAGGATTACAATTAAGAGAAAGGCAGCAATATGAAGATTTATCCTCGCGCCAAGATGGTGTAATTTTTAAGAATATAAATTGAGTTCCCTCTAACATGACACCTCAAACTGGCAGTGGAAAATAAATATATCCACAGAGAGCCTTAAATGAGCTATACATAATTTACACTCCCCCACAGTCACTTGTCTACCAGGGAGTGAAAAGAAAACACACATCCTGAAAGTAAGTCAACCCACAGATGTTTTGAGTTTACGAGTAGGTATATGGTATGCCTTCAGTTGGGATATATGATGGGGATGTGGCGCTCGGTTTACACTGTCAAAGTTAGTGATTTGTAACTCCTGTCTTTTTTTTTAAATTCAAAATTACCTTCACGTCTTTTTCTCCCAAATTCTGATGCTTTTTGAGGAAATTTATTACCATCAGGTGTGTTGTTCAGCTACCGAGTGGCTGGTTAGGGTGTTGGTTTTTCAGGCACCGACATTGCTCTGCTAATATCTAGTCCATGGTTTATGAACTTTCTCTCAAGATAACTCACATTACAGGTCCCTGGTCCCCATTACTTTTGGATTTTTTTGAATTTAACTCAATTTCCTCCGAATAAAACTATTTTCCAAATTAATAAAACTACCCCCACTACATCTCGTTTTAATGATTTAATAACTCCCCCGTTTATCTTTTCTTTCCAGGTCACCGACAAACCACTAAAATCTTACCCAACAAATTAAATAAAAATAAATACAATGTTCATTACAGCAGGGAAAAAAATCGACATCCAATTTTCTCTTGTCCCTGTCAACAAGAAACAAAAACCAACACACAGAAAAAATATTTTATAAATCATCAAACAAAAGATACCTATCATATATACAATTTTTTCAGGAATCATATTCCTGCCCGCGCGCATTTTCATCTGTATTTGGGTTCCAACTTGTAAAACATACTTATAAATATTATATAAACTCACAAAACATAATTTTTCTTTTTCGGCTTTGTATAAACAAAACAAAAATTGTACTAAAAATAATATTAAATAAGATTGAGATACAATAATATTTTATTAGAATATACGAGAAAAACCAAATAATATAAATAAAAAAAAAAACTATATAGTATCCATAAAATAAGGACAAACCAATAAATAATAAAAAAAACAAAATATATATATTTAAAGAAATAGAGGCAAACAAACTTTATTGTAATTGATTTTCTAAATGTCTAACTAAGAGCATAATTATAATGTTAGTATTAAAAATAAAAGTAACAAATAAAATATGTAAATAAATGGCAGGCAACAAAATATTGATTATATAAATAAATATTAAGGAGCTGGAATTTAATTGGAAAGGCTTTTTTTCATATTTTGCCTTTGTTACATCTAAGGAGTTTTGTGGGAGCTAGTGGATTGTGTCAGCGTCGTGAAGTTTGGTTCCTTCCTGAAAGAAAGAAGAAAAACGGCCAAAATTTCATCTGCATTTTTCAAGTATGACATGGGAAAGTTGAACTACGATTTAGAAATACTTGGAGAGTCGTTTGGTTCTTCAGGGAGTTAAAAAAGCCTCCGGCCAAGGTTGCCACGTTGGTCATTTGTGACCAAAAAAATTTGTCATTATTTTTTCTCTTGGTCACATTGTCATTTTTTATTCCATTTGGGAATTTTTTTACGAAATGAAAAAATAAACTCGACTTTTTCTGCAACCTAAAGCGCTTTTCTTTTCGTCAGATGTAAATGGTGCGTTAATGTGTTTGATTGAACGCACGAATAACACATGCACGATCACTGAAAATGCAAACACTGAATGCATAAATTTCCCTCATTTGGCAATTTATTGATAGATGACTGGAAAACTCAAAATTGTGTGTTTCAATAAATTGCTAAAGTACTTGGTCATTTTTAGCTACAGTTGGTCTTTTTTTTTCGAATTTTTGACGAAAACTTTATTTTCAAGTGGCTACTGGCAACCCTGAGCCTCTCCAACTAAAAAAAAAAATTGTTCAACAGACTAGCGAACTTCTTTAAAATGTATTTTGAGAGCGACCTTTATATGCAAAATACTTTTTTAATCAGCGTAGCGAACTAGCAAGCCGTACTAAATCCTATGAAGGGATTGTCAAGCACATTAGACAGCTTAGACTATCAATAGGCCAGCTGGATGAAGATCTTCGAATTTAAGCCTCGTCGTCAGTAGGACGATTTTTTTTAAGTCAAAAATGAATGGAAATTTATAACGCAAATATCTCGGCAAGCAGGTAGGTAATGGACATAGATTAATCAAATGAACTTTAGGTCTACATAGAAACAGAAGCTATACGACCTCCAGTATATTGGTGAAACCTTCAAGACGGAGGAACTCAGATCGATTGATGTATCACCAAACAAAATACCAGTGTCACCAGATTAGGCTTCTTTTGTTTTTTTATTGAAATTAGTTTTTTAGAAAGCGTCTTTATTTTGGGAATCCTGGTGAGGAACTCGACAATGACGCGTGGGATAAGGCTATCGAGATTGTAAGTCGACGATGATAAAGCGCGATACCAGTAACAAATTTTAGCCTCGACTTTAAACGGAAGCTTGACAAATTTGTAGGGAAAATGTAGCCACTAAAATTTAGAGTCACAACTAAAAATGTTTATCGGTAAGGCCCAAAATGTATAGTTACGGTAAATAGTTCAGGCTCTACTTCCTTGACAAGAAAGCAGGAATCTGGGTAGTTAAAAAGTGTCCAAGAGAACGTGGGTAGAGGCCATAATAACAGATGAAGAATTATTCGACTGCATGCTCTTCGAAGTGAGAGCAGTGGCATAGTGGTTAGTGTGTTGAACTACTAAGCGAGGAGTCCGAGGTTCAAATCCCCCGCAAAAACCCAAATTCCAACTTAGGGTTTTTTTCCACTGCGCCACTTCTCGCGAACGTCTGACAAACATCGGAGAGTATTCCTGTAGCCGTTTGGAGTCAGCTTTAAATTGTAGATCCCTTCCATTCGTTCCAAAAATGAAAAACTCACACAGAACGAAAGGTTGTGAGAGGCCTAGGGTCCCTCCGGACTTATTGCGCCAAGTATCTATTTTTTTTATGCTCTTCCAAGTTGAGAAATACAAAAATTCTTATTAAAACATGAGCGGATTTATTTGCGGTCACGTTTTAAGGAGTAATTTTGTCTAAGCCAGGGAAGCAACAACGGCTAGTACTCCAGCCTGCTGGTAAGGGTAATCCAAACGAAGCTTCTGCTATTAAATGTTTTTTTACTAGACACGAATGGTCAAATTTTTGAGCGGATTATTTCGAATTATAGGTGTTGACCAAAATAAGTAGGTAGCCTCTGGGCACACCAACACATTTTTCTAAGTCAAGATCTATTAGTTGACGGTATCAACTTGGTAATAAAGTGAGATCAAAGCTGCTAAAGATGTCTAGGCACAGCAAAGGAGGCCTTAAAAATGCATACTATGGACGCGACTACTGATGAATTTGGAGCATATCTGTTACGTATGGCAACACTGGCCATACGTCAATAAAATGGGAGTGTTATACAATACCTTAGCCTGTCTTCATAACTACCCTCGTAAAATAACAACGACTTACTTTGGAAGTAAGGTCTTCTACGACTTCTATAGCAAATTAAAAAAGAAAAATTACGAAGTAAGTAGCGGTGTGCCACAAGACTCGGTCCTAGGTCCATTACTTTGCATCGAATGGGAGCGTGAATAATCAGCTTTGCAAATAAAAAAGTCGAAGTAGTTCTGACAAAAACGATAGAAGATGTCGAAGGACTAAGGACTGCAAGTAGATGGCTAACTAGTGGCCACCACGGCGGTTTCAACTTGCGGACTTCGTGGCACTAGTCGCTCTGCAAGCTGCCCATACTTAAATTTGAAATACACTACAATGATCAGGGAAATATGAGGCAGGGTTGAGCTTGTGTGATTGAGCAAAAGACTACCTTCTGCCGTTTTAGACCGATCTGTATATTTTTCAAAGGCTAATACACTACAGATTGTTAAATCTTCTATTTGAATGGATTTGACACTTTCAACTTTACGTTAAAGACTACAAAAAAAGCTATAGACTGATCAGTTCAGAATTGCAGACCTCAGAGTTGGTCAATATATGAATTTTTCTTAATTTAAAACCAGCTTTAGATGAAAAGTATGTAATGTCCCGAAAATGTCAACAACAAAAAGGTGTAGCATTGTGTCTGTAGCTCCTTTATGTCCTCAATGCATAGATTTTAAACTACATCTCTGTTCCTGCCCACAAGACCACGATTTGTTAGAGCAAATTGCGCGGTACTACCACCGGTTAGAGCCTGTTTAGGTGTTAGCTTGAACTGAAGGTTTCATTTAGAACATAAACCTTTTTTAAAGGTACGCACTTCAACAGCAGCCTTTCTTGTGCGGTCCTGAATGTTCTAAAATCATATCTTGTTTATAGTCTACTCCATAAATTTAAATTGTAGCTCCTTTCTTCCAAGTTTGGATGGAGTTATGTATGTTGAGGACTTAACATGTGAACTATAGACCAGCTCAGTCTTGAAGGGGTCGACACCAAATCCAACCATATCCGTCCAAAAAATTGTTGTTTTTAGTGTTGCCAGTTCTCCAGTAGCTAATAAATTTTTGCGAGCTTATAAAAATACAGTCGGAACAAAAATAATTGGATGCGCTCAATTTCAGTTTGAAGGTTCAAAATACAGGAAATCGAAAAATCGCAACAGTAGATTTTAAATTTTTCTTAAATCAGAGTAAATCTGCTGCAATTGCAGTAAAGTCCGAACACTGGCACGGACCCTGACCTATTGGTTTGACAATTCTCCAACACGGATACAATCTTGCTAAGAAGCTTTCTATCGAAACGCAAACGCAGTTAGAGGTATCATTTTTTTATAGTGCAAGAGCTCATTAAAGTTAGCCTCTCGGATGAGTTAAAGGCCTCTGGCTGTTGACTTCCCACAGGTTAATTTTTGCTTTGTAACGCTCCTAACTGACAGATATAGGTCCGTACTTGACTTTTCCTCATTTCATCTGAAGTCTGAACTCTGAACTAACATTTACCATTTATCAGTGCGGTCTGCCCATGAAGTCAGTGTCATCACCAACATACCTATCTGCAAGTAGTGTGATAGAGTTTTAAGTAAATTTCGCTAGCTTAAAATACTTTGCTCAACCACATGATATCACCTTACCTTGTCTAAAACCCTTTTTCTGCTTACTGTACTGAACCAATCGAAGTCGTTTTTATCTAAATTTGAGAACTACCTTACCCCATTAGGGGTGTCTTTTCTTTTTATAACGGGTGATTTTTTAACAGGTTTAGAACTTTAAAAAAAAAAAAACACAAAAAATTCGAAAAAATGAATGAAATATTTATTTGAATCGATAGTTTGAACCTTGCAATTTAATGTTTAAAGATAATTTCATGCAAATGTTGACCGCGGCTGCGTCTCAGGTAGTCCATCCGCTGAGTCCAATTTTGGCATACTCTTTCACACATATCGGCCGGTATCTCACGAATGAATGCATGGATGTTGGCTTCCAGTGCGTCAATCGAAGCGGGCTTGTCCCTATACACATTAGCCTTGACATACCCCCACAAAAAATAATCTAATGGTGTCAAATCGCACGATCTAGGCGGCCAATTGACCGGCCCGAAACGTGAAATTAACTGTTCACCAAACTCGCCTCGCAATTGCGCCATTGTTTCGCGTGCTGTGTGGCATGTGGCACCGTCTTGTTGAAACCACATATCATGCAAGTCAAGAACTTCCATTTCGGGCAAAAAAAAGTTTGTTATCATCGCTCGGTAGCGTTCACCATTGACAGTAACGCTGCGATTCGCATCATCTTTGAAGAAATATGGCCCAATAATGCCGCCGGCCCATAAACCGCACCGAACAGTGGCTTTTTCGGGATGCATTGGTAGCTGTTGCAATGCTTCTGGCTGATCTTCACTCCAAATGCGGCAATTTTGCTTATTTACGTACCCATTCAACCAAAAATGAGCCTCATCGCTGAACACAATTTTTCGATAAAAAAGCGGATCCTCGGCCAGCTTTCCAAGAGCCCATTCACCAAAAATTCGGCGTTGTGGTAGGTCGCCTGGCTTTAGTTCTTGCACAAGCTGTATCTTAAAAGGCTTTACGCACAAATCCTTCCGCAAAATTTTCCACGAAGTGCTGTAACAAAGGCCTAACGGCTGGGAACGGCGCCGAATCGACATTTCGCGGTCTTCTGTCACACTAGCTGATACGGCCGCAATATTTTCTTCACTACGCACAGTACGTAAACGTGTTGGTGGTTTAATGTCCAACAAAGTAAATTTGGTGCGAAATTTGGTCACAATCTTCCGAATAGACTGCTCAGAAGGTCGAGAATGCCGATCATAAAATGGAAGCAGCGCGCGATGAACATTTCGAACCGAGCACGAATTTTGATAGTAAAATTCAATAATTTGCAAGCGTTGTTCATTTGTAAGACGATCCATGGTTAAATTGCAAACCAAACTGAAGCTGTTTGACAGTGACACAAGGAACTAAACACACGTCAGCTGTCAAAACCAGTGTTGCCAAAACCAAACCAGCTAAAAAATCACCCATTATATAAATGCCAATCACACTGAAGATTGTACTGTAGTACAGTCGAACCCGTTTAAATGAAATGAGAAAAAATCTTTACTTTAATTTTAATTAACCGGGTTTTTGTCATTTAAACGGACTTCGGATAACTGAAATAGTAAACGGGGACAAATTAAAGTTTTCATTGAGCGGGGTTCTCAATTAAACGAGTTTAAAATAAGCGGGTCCGACTGTATAGTGATAGGTATGTTGACCTTTTCTGATCTTTCCAAGTTCCAACATCCGTTGCTGCTTCCAACCAAGATCCAAGTCCTTTCAATAACCTTCCCAAGAATGTCCAATCCACCTAGATTCTCTTACTAAATTTTTCAAAGAAATCTCACACGCTCTTTCTTATTACACTTTTCCCCTCCTGATCGGAAAACATCGCAAAAGAGAAATAATTTACTCGTCTCTTAAATCAGTGATCGCCTCAACGTCTCCACATCTCTTTCCGAAGCCAGATCTCGCTGTTTTCGATGGAAAGAGTGCTCTTCCCCTTCCAACTGTTGACAGTTGGTATGGTGTCTTATCAGCGGTGTTTTGCCTTTCCATTGGAAAGCTTCGCTACCTATCTTCACTTAAGCTGTCAGAACAAAAACAAAATTGAAACGAAAAAGCTCACTGTGATAACTGATAAGTGGAGTTCTACGATGTTTTCTGCCACCGCGCTGAGCGCCGCTCTGCGAACGAAAGCCCATCTAGAACAGAACAACCAACGAGCAACGAATTACCGTTGTGCCCGCAGCTGCTGAGTGCTGATGTCATAATAATATAGCTCCGCGGACTTTGTCGGTATATCTTTTAATAGGTATCTCTGTCACGTGACTTACATGCTCCCCTATTCGAAAATAGTATGCACTTGCTGTAGTAGCCCGTCGTCTCCATCGTCTATTCCATTTTTACTTTCTTCGACGATGAGACGACTGAGTGAAAATGCGAGGCAGATATAATTTTTTTTTTTAGTTTTTGTCTTTATTATACAATCAGCTGGTAATCAGCTGTGATTTGTGTTGGTATGGTGTGTCGCTGTACTTTCGGGAGGGTTGCCTCGTCGTTGTGTTTGGTTGTGGTAGGGTACAATCGCAATATGGTGCCGGTGTCGGCGGCGGTGTTGTTATTGGTGGTGATGGTGGTGGTGGTTGGTTGGCTGTTTCTATTGAGGGGTTGTGGGGTTGGCGTTGGGGCTTGTAGCCCTGTATTTGGCTACACTATTGTGGGTGACTGTTGGGTTGTGTCTGGGACTATGATATGACGACGCTCTCCATATGTCTGCTGGTTGCTTTCGCTGTCGAGTCACAAATCGTCACAGTTCCTCGATAACTTTGCTTTTGGTATTTCATTGAAAAAAAATTCACCGTCAAAGCAGTTTCACGTAGATCGTTCAAGCGAGTGGATGAGGCTTTCGTCGCCTAGATACATAAATATTTTAACAAACTATATTTCGTTCGGCTATTGTTATTGTTTTTATTTTTATTTTCCTACGTTCAAAGGGAATTTAATTCTCTTACACGCAAATCGTCGTTAAACTAAATTCTCACGCTGGCCCGAGGGGTAGAATATAATATTGCCTATCTTATCCTGTCTGATATAAATATTTTTTATCGGTTTATACCTAATTAAGACGATTAAGATATTTTCGCGAAACAAAAATTATCAATTTGAATACCTAGCTAGTTTGTGTGGAGACGGATATTTTTGTTTTGTGTTTTTTTTTTTTTTTTAATTTGACGGTTGGTGTTGTGGTGATTTATTGTCTTGTTTGAGCAGCTGAGCGATGGTTTTCTTTGTGCCAGTTAAATCAGTTAAATCAGTTAAATCTCTTTAAAATTATAGTAAAAAAAAAAAGCAGGAAACAAACCGTGAAGTTGTGATTTATATAGTTGCAGTTGTGGTATCGACAAGTGTTTGATGAATCATATCTTTTTGAAAGTAACATTTTTATGGACTCTTTGCAACCTTAGTGATGGGCATGATGTGTTTAATTAAATTAGTAATAGTAAATCGGAATGTTTGAGTATTTTTTTTATTAACTATCCACCCACGTGGAACTGTAACTGAAACTGACGCAATAGACGATGGCGCACGGTGGTGCTGCAATGGTGTGGTTAGTGGGTGAATTTCTTTGGGTGTCAAATTATTACAGTGATTGATTTGTTTATAATAGCCGGGTGCAGATAGCGTAGAAACCGTGATAATAGACGAGATAGAATCGGTTGTTGTTTTGGATTTTTTTTTTTTTTTTTTTTCTAAAAATGGGAACAGTGGTCATTAGAAAAATGTTGTGATATTGGGGAGCATTGTGAAATTTCGAAAAGGGTCAAGAAAATTGTGTTTTCTCTCGTCTGTAAATTGACCTAAATATTATTCAAATACGTCAAGTGGTGTAATACACAACCTGTCGAGATATGGAGATCCTACTACTCGTAGTTTGCTTAAATAACTTTCGGTTTTGTTTGAATGTGCGATCGGATTCACGTTTTGGTGTGACACGAGACTAAATTTAATGGGGTCACGTAATATTTTCGACTCGAATGATTGATGCGAGGAAGACGCACGTATCTATAGAGTAATGACGAATACCTACCTATGGAAAATGTGTTACAAGACTTAGTTGCGGTTTTACGAATTATTTTGGCAATTTCCACTTGTGCATTTTGAAATAATAAAGGTATCTACGTACATATTTAAATTATGGAGAAGAGTAGGATAGTGGATAGGCAACACGGTTGGCAACACGGTTTATTTGGGACAAAATAATTGTCTTTCCCAATGTTTCTTTGCCCTTTGTCCTTCCCGACGATTTCTCAGTCCGAAAGTTAATTTAATTCAACAAATAACTAAAAAATAGGGTAATCTACACAAATAGCCTTGGTTATGGAAAACACATTTTTTATGTTATTTTATGGTAGGTAGTACGTTTTTAGGTGTACTAAAATACGAATTGGATGAGCAATTTATAAAACTTTAAAATTTTAATAGGTAGGTATAATATTTTATTATTTCAGTTGGAAAATTAAATCTTTGTCCCAATGTTGATTTCTCCGTCCCACTCTTTCGCTATATTTGTCCGAAGTTATGTTTGAAGTTGGCAAGCCTGATAGGTAACAATTATTTCGATTTGCAAAAAATAAAAATCCACCAGAGATAGACCCAACAGAAGTGACAGAATTGAGTGTGTCGAAAGTAGGTATAGGAACCTATGGCGATTTAAAAGCAGTCGAATGAGGAGTCCATTCGCTCCAAAGAATTGCGAAAAGAAATATGGCAAACGTAAGAAAGCTAGGTCAGGGTAGCCAATGAGTCTGTTTTGTCAACTTTCTAGGTAGGTACCTATTTCTTTTATTTATTTGTTTATTTATTATTTAAATAGATTGAGAATAATTTACATTGAGTATAATTTCTTAGAACATTACAGGTAGGTTGCAAATTAATTATTATCCCACCTCTTTTAAGATGGAGGCAATCTTTTTTTCAATTATGTTTATTCGTGATTTAATAAATGGTCATATCGATTGCTCTTTCTCATTATCATTAATTGGATGTTATGCTCCTGCGAGAGTTCTTAGAAATTGTCTTTTATTTTATGTAGGTAGGTACCTACCTTATCATAGAGTTATTTATGGATACATGGAAACAATTTCTAGATGGCTTAGTGAATCAATTAAATACTGTTGTAGGTACCTATATTAGATTTTCACATTATTCTCTAAGGAATAAATTAATTCTGTTGCTAGGCGTTGGTGGTAATTTGTTTTGTATGTATGTAGGAGCTGTATTTGTATTATGTAATCTAGCGAGAACAGCAGATGAACTCATTTGATTGAAAATACAAAATAATAAAATAATCAAATAGTCAATAAAATATTAAAGTAATAAAATAGCTATTTCTATTGCCAACTTCAATTGCTATAACTCAACTAGGTACTTTATGAAAGGATGCCATTGAAACACTCTGACGGTCCGGTTGCACTTCCTATAACGACTGATTTTGAAAAGTTTTTTTTTTAAATAGCTGCAGCAACAATAATTAAAAAACAATAATTAAAAATTGATTTTCTTAAATTGTTTAACGTTACAATTATTATGTTACCTGCGTTAAGGCCTTTCTGCAGGCGATTGTGTCTCATATATTTTAATGTTTGGATGTAATATTTAGATTTCAGTTAAAAAAATTCAATAAAAATGTTAAAGCTAAAACAAAAAAAAAAACATTTTAATTAAGGAAATATGATTTCAAACCTTTTCTTAAAATTGACTACATTTTTTAGGTTGGTGGGTAGTGAATTCATCAAAGTTGGAATACTATAGGCTAATTGTCTTCGTCCTTAATTGTTAAATATTTCAGGTATTTCGAGAAGTTTTTGTGCTCGTCTTATAGTATTTTGGTTGTGACGTATCGGTTGTTGGAAACGGGAGTCATCGTAGTACTCCAGTACTGCAGTCATCTTAAAAATGCTTTCGACCTCTAGAAATTGAAACAGGTTATTATTATTATAATATAATCTTTACCAGCCGTCGTTGGAGATTGTGTATTCTATCCAGGTGCGTTTAAGATGCATTTCCCCATACTAAAATGCCGTATCGAACTCTCGATTCAGCAAGTGAATAATATAAACCTGCCTTTGGACATCTGCTGTCGTGTACTTCTTCAGGTAGACCATCGCAAATACAGCACTTTTTAATTGTGACCGCAAACGATGAATGTTCGTGCCAAATGAAATGATTATTCCTAAATAATTAATAGATTTGACGACCTCAATTGTTTCGCTTCTTTATATGGTTGGACAGCTTTCGTTTTGATGAAAGATATTAATAGGTGCTGTTTTTTGATTGGGTGTGGGTATGTGCATCAGCTTTGTCTTTGCCGTGTTTATTATCAAGTTGTGATCGTGGCACCATCTTGACACTTTGTCGAATTCCTTCTGCATTACTGCTATCGCCATATCAAGTTTTTGGTGTCTGACCACTATGGCAATGTCATCTGCATATGCAAATGCAGTCGATTGCTTTAGTAAAAAACACAAACAATATTGGGCCAAGTTTGGAGCCTTTTGGAACACCGTAGATGTTCTGCTTTTGCTCGCTAACTTTATTTGCAATCTTCAACCTGAATGTTTTTTCAGATAGATAGCTTTTTAACCATATTGCAGCCTTTCCTCTAACTCCGATCCGGAAGAGGCATTTTAGCAGCTTGTCGTGCACCAGCGTATCAAAGGCTTTACTGAAATCTACGAACATAACTAACACGTGATGGTTTTTATTCAAGCCAGCGTTAGTAACGTTCGACATCGCTCCCAGTAGTCTTCCAGTGCTCTTTCCTTTTTGAAGCGCATATTGGTTTGGTTGCAAGATTTTGTGTTGTGTGATAAATTTCTTTAAGCGATCAAGAAAAATTTCTTCCATACATTTTTCGACAAATATAATATTTCGGGCTCAATATTGAATTTTTAAGTACCTAATGAATTTTTAAAACAACAATTTTTATTTTTGACAATGCAAGTTGTTCGTTTTAAATTTAGGTCTATAAAAAATAATATGGTTACCCTTTGCTGCAGTTAGTTGGCATTAATCCTGATAAAGTTGTTCTCGAACTTTTTTATTTCTTAAAAACGACTTCGTTTACAAATGCTGTCACTGCTTTCAGCTGTCTAAATCTTGCTTTTGATATACCTATAGTGCTTCGCCCGACTTTTCAATAAAGTTAAGCCTCAAAAAGTTTGCGCAAATATTTTTATCGATTCGTTTCAGATCGACCCAAACGACGACTTGGTCTGATTTAAATGTATTTGAATGCATTTGGAGTGGAGTTGTATTTTTTCTTATGTTTAAATTGCTTTACATTCGCTTTATTTTTAGTTGATATAATTTCCTTACATAAAAATGTATTAGATCCCAGTTTTACTGTGGTTTTATGCAAGCTATTTTTATCTGGGTTCGCTGTCCCGCAGTGTTATGTTAAATTTAAAATTTTAAATCATTTCAAGGCTGCAAATGAAATCTTCTGTACATCATACACACTTTACAAAATTCGACAAACAAATTGTTTAATACCAAATGCCAGTATAATTCACTTTTCCTTTATTCAAAACCATAAAGAAACCCATCAACCAGTTCTCAGCGAAATGGTGAATCTGTTAAAAAAACAATCCTATAACTCTGCGTCTACTTGTTGTTAAATACTAATTTATCTCATTTTCTTTTTTTAAAGTTAATAAATCGGCGAGGTTCATGATCATTTCACATGAGAAATAAATAAAAGTGCAAAGAGACAAAAATTAAATAAAAATACAAATAAAAAGTGCCAAAAGCTATAAAGTGAAAAAATAAAGAAATGAATCCTTATCCGATTAGAGTGGAAAAAATATAAAATAAAATACAAAAAAGAAAACCATCACAATCAAGAATATTTCCCAACATCACAGGGAATCAAAAACCAACCATGTACTACAGAATGAAAATCATTGTCGCAGTGTTTCTGATACTCAATGTTGCTTCAATAAAATCAGGTAAGCCAATATTTTTGTAAACAATTTTCCTTTCATTCGTCTTTTTTTCTATTTTGAATTTTATTTGATTTCTGAGGTAAACAATACCAAAAACAAACTGCTTTCGAAAAAAGCCATCTCTCACTCTCATATCGCTTCTTCGGCGGGATCTGTACACAGAATGTTTGAAACGCCGCACAAAACGCCCACACATACACTCTGACTCTAGTCAGCTGCTTTTTGTTGTCTCTTCGCAGCTGTGGTTTGTTCTGCTGGTGCGGGGACCGGGGACTACTCGCAATCTCGCAATTATGTGTATGTCTCTCTGAGGCGTAGAATTGCTAAAATTGGCTTCTGACTTCTGATTCTGACTGAATCTGTGGTGGCTTTTGTGAAGAATTTTCATTCATGAATCGCCTGCCCTTGGCGAGGAATATTATTTTTTTTTGCGGCTTTGTTTTGCTTTTGCATCAATCGGTATCGATGTATTTGTTTGGGCATGGTATAGTCAGTCGCAGGTGATTGCCGACCCCGGAATAGATGAACTGGAAAGAAAAGAAAATCGTTCTTTTTTTTATCGACATCTGGTTAATTTGTTTGGAATTTAAAGATTTTCACTTCGTTATTATAATGTTGTTTGTTGTGTGTTTTTCGCTATCGATTAGGCGACGGAAAAATGTATTCAGTGACAAAAGCTCAGTATACTCGACGATTAAACAGAATGCGTATGAGTCTGTTCTAAGGTGCGGGTAGGGTAATAAAGTTGATTAAAGACAATGGGGTGCTCGAGACAGCTTTTTTCTTGCGTAGGATTCGCTATTATAATGATTTTGCGACTTGTCAACAGATGGAGAAGGCAGGGTATCGTATAACGATCAGAGGTGGTTGGTTGTTACGTCATTACCAGCCATTCTTTGCCATCATCGGTTGTCATCAGCCATTCTTAGCCATCATCAGTCAACGAAAGTCAGCTGGAGTCATCATCAGTCAACAACAATCATTTTGGGTTATCATCATTCCACATTCAAAATTTATCATCAGCTGCTGTCAGTCATTACCAGCCATTCTTAGCCATCATCGATTGTCATTAGCCATCCTAAGCCATCATCAGTCAACAAAAGTCATCTGGAGTCATCATCAGTCAACAGCAATCATTTTGAGTCATCATCATGCAACATTCATGATCAGCTGCTTTCAGTCATTACCAGCCATTCTAAGCCATCATCGGTTGTCATCAGCACCCTTAGCTATCATCAGTCAACGAAAGTCATCTGGAATCATTATCAGTTAATAACAAATAACTTTGAGTCATCATCATTCAACATTCAACATCCATCATCAGCTGTTGTCAGTTAGTACCAGCCATTTTCCGCCATCATCGACTATCATCAGCTACCCTTAGCCACCATCAGTCAACGCAAGTCATCTGCAGTCATGATCATTCAACAACAATCATTTTGAGTCATCATCATTCAACGTTTAGAATTCATCATCATATGCTGTCAGTCATTACCAGCCATTCTTAGTCATCATCGGTTGTCATCAGTCATCATCAGTCGACGAAAGTCATCTGGAGTCATTATCAGTCAACATCCACTATAATCATCAGCAACTGTCATTCATTTCCAACCATTATCTTCAGTCTTAATCCTCAGCCATGGCCAGCCATCTTTAGCCATCGTTAGGCATCATCAGCCATCACCAGACAACAACAGTCATCTTGTGTCATCTTCAGTCAATATCAGTCTTCATCAACAGCTACTATAAGAACTTCTGTCGTCACTTGACATCAACCACTGGATATGTCCTCTCATATGTCACATTTGTCCTGTGGAATAAGGTTCCTACCATCATCGCTAGGGCGGCATATAAGGTCCTTTAGCTCTTAAAAATCGCCCGTGGCTCCCTATACGTTCTTCACGACTTAAAGGCGTCATAATAAATTCATGTCCCAAGCGAAATGGCTTACGGCTCGAGACTTTGCTATCCCAGCAAAATGTGCTTCTGAAATAAACCAACAGATGGCCAATCCTATATAGCTCGTATCTTTTTCCATAGCTATTTAATTCTCTATGTTAATGACAACTTTTGTGCTTGCCCCGGTCAACTTTACCCAACTTCCTATGTTGTTTCTACACACATTTGGCACTTATTCACTTAAGCAAATACAAGCTCTACAGGAAGAGTGTCATCCCCCGAGGAAACTCTTCCAATACTCCTTACAAGCAACAATTCTCAGGTATGATTCCTATGCTTACTCAAACCTTAACTGTTTCTTGTCACGCCATTTCCACATAATATCCAGATGCCTGGCTATAGGTATTCACCCCATCCCAGCTTGCATTATTTAGGTACATGCTCCAAAAATAACTCCAATTGTCCCCCATATTTATACAGTGCTTAGCTATTTGCGCGATAAAGAAGTTGGACTTTTGGAATTTATCGCATCTGCATGGAATTAATGCGATGAAGGGAACAAACAAATTGCCATTTAATGCTGGAATATGGGTGCACTTAGGGTACGCATTGCGTGATGGTTTCCACTATTTCCAACGACAGCAGGATGTTGGTAGCAACAATTGAGAGGGTTGGAAAGTTTTGACATAATTTCTCAAAGTTTGAGTACCATATCCGGACGAACTACCTTACCAACTGCATTTCAATCAATACCCTGGGTGACTCAGAGATACATCGGTCAAGCCGAATATATCGATACCTACACCTAACACACTCGATCGAATCGCGTTAAACCAATTAAAATCCAATACATTTGCCATCGCATTTAAGCCAAACAACAATAAATAAAATAAAAACAAAAACCACATCCAACAACGTATCAATCCATTATACCACACCGGAGAATGCAATTAATTATCGTTTCGTCGTTGGATACAACTGGCGCTGCGCAGAAAAAAAAACGCAAATTATCTTTCTCCCCGATCTACAACAATTTCACTCTCGTTTGACGTAGACTCGACATCGACATCGACAGTCGACAAGTCAAATCGCCAGCGACACACAAGGGAGCGATAGAGAAACAGAGAGACAGATAGAGAAATGGAATTCACTGACCTTGACAATGCGAAAGCAACATGAAAGCAGTCAAAATAATATTTAAAACGCAAACATTAATAGAACTAGAACCGCAAGCAGTATCTGAAAGTCATATTCACAGCGCACCCCCTCTTTGCACTTGAACGTCAACAAACCTTGATGGTTTTGCCGTCCAAGGGAAGCGAGTCGCACTATCACTGAACCCCCGAAAATAAAGTTTGAAGTTGTTTTGTTATCCTATCTATTCAAAATGATATGGCGTAAAAAAAGCTCCGTTATCATTAGGTACTGGATACACTCTGGTGGGGGAAATACTTAAACTTATATTAATATCGTAGCGAAAAAAAAAAAAAAAAAATCAAAACAAACCCCGCAAGTGTTTGTTTAAATTGTGTAAAATGCGACGCATCAGCTTCGGCACGACGCACGCGAGGTGTCGATTTGTCGTCATAAATTGGATTAATTAATAAGTTCGACCGGTCTTATGAATCAGTTCTGTCTCTCTTATGTAAATTAATCGATTTCATGGTGGCAGCCAACGGTGAACGGTACCTACTCTAGCGACTGTGTTAATTTATTCAAATTGACTCTTGAAAGACATTGCTGACAGGTGAATCATTTCCAATGAATTTGCAATGAAATAGCGTGGAAAATTATGTTATCGATAACAGATTTTATGTGCAATTTTCTGTTTCGATAAAAATTGGGTCATTATTATGCACCGGGCAGGGGTTTGCAACCCTTGCGTGGATGGTGCGTGGGGTTGTAGAAAGTGCATGCAGGATTTGTCAGAAAAATGCTTCATACAATCGAATTGGTGAGAGAAGGTAGGTCAAGGGACAGTTTTGTATATCGATTGTATCTATATCGGTTTTCCCTGCGAAAAGTGTTAAATTTCCCAAAATTTCACCACAACTTTAGATACAGAAGATTCGTTTAAATTGTAAACCACGATAAATACCTATAACCTATGTAGCTGTCACTTTCTTTGCATATTTTTGTGAAATCGGGAGCGTGTGACGTGTGAGTCAGAGTGCTATACGCTGCTGCACTTCTTCATAAAACTTTCGATAGCCTGATGGTGGTGTGAACAAAAATTACATGTAGGTACCTACGTCCTTGACTTAGGCGTTCGGAATGCGTTACGGATGATAAGGAAAAAAATACTGTTCGCAATATTGTTTGCGGTTTTCTTGGAATGACCAAGCGAACGAAATATGGGAAGGTTGATCAAGGTTTTGCTTTTTCTTTTGCAAAAGTATGAGGCATTATCATGCAATGCTAAGAAGGAAGGAAAGTTGGCGCCGGTCGTTGATTATTGTGGAATGTGTGCGATGAGTAACTTTTGGAATATTTTCTCTCCTATGTTTGAAAAGTTACAACTTTGGCTATTGCGCCTATTTGAAATTTCTAGGAGCGCTTCTGCGTTTGCTCCCATCCATATCCATATCCATCCAATGCCGAGTAAATTCTAATAAATGTTATTTAGGCTGAATTTTCAAGGTTAAACTAATAACAAGTTTACACAACAATGTTTGGCAAATTTTAACTTTTCCTTTTGAAGGATAATTCTCCTTTGATGTTACTGCAGAAGCTAGACTGAAACTGCGGAGGAAGGTCTGTGTACAGAAGATTTTGAATGAAGTATTTGCACTATCTCGCAAAAAGCCCTTTGGCGGATTTATCATATTGACAGACTTTCTTGGTTTGTTAATGAGAAATATATCATTAAACTTAGCTCTTTTGTAGAGAAAGAACTTTACAGTTGTGTTTTTTTTTTAATGCAAATATTTTGTACAATACTTTTGATTAAAAAAATATTCGAATACAATAGCTTTCCAACCTCCTAACCATCCTATTAGGTGGATCTTTCGAAAAGGGTGACAGTTCGGTTTCAGGTACATAGTTTTACCTAATTCCAGCTGTCAAAATATTCCGTCACTTGGCGTTTCTAAGTTTAAGATCTATTTAGAAATAGCAATTACCAAAGATCACCATCAAAATTTTATCAAAATGTTGAAAAGGTCGGGTGCGTCTGTAGTAACACAAATCCATGGTACACGGTTAAAAAACGTGGCGCTAAATTTTATATTGTTGGGGTTGTATATAATTCAACGCCGAGAAAATATTAAAAATTAATATTTTGCATGTATTCAAATTAAACAACTAATAAAAGATTTATTAATTTTAAATAATGTCGGGTATTACAAAATATGTCTGAAATGTTAGATTTTAATATAGTAGATGGAGATGGGTTTCGATACAAAAGTATTTAAATTAAATCCTTATTCAAAAATTTTATAATTTTAATAAAATTTAAATTTGTATTCGAATTAAATAAACTGTAGATATAAATATAATAATTTCACCTCAAATACACTACTTCTTTTGTTAAAAAAAAAAACATGGAATATTAAAATATAATACAATCTTATTATATTTTAATACTTCTTTTTATTGGTTTTAATTAATATTATATCTAGATAATTATTTTTAAGCGTAGGCAAATTCCCTTCGTCTTCTATCCCCTATAGAGTGCCACTGTGCTTCCTTTAATAGGTATATTTTTCTAGACCTCTAAATGAAGGATAACTCATGTATGCCCGAATTCTCTTATTAATTCTCCAGTCAATTGCTTACTTTTTGGAATATAAAAGCTATATTTCTAAGGCAATGAATTGAAATCTCTAGACCGTTCTGTAGATCTGCAAAAGCAAATCGACTAGGAATAATTCTGCGCTTCACAACTTAAAGAAAATTTATATATCAGGTCAACTTAATTGTAATAAGTTCTTGATTGAATCATTATTTTATTATAGACCGCGTTAGATTGTAGAACAAAAATACCAGATTGTAATGAATCAGTTATTGAATTTTAATACGAAAATATTACAGAAAACGTTTAATAAATTGGAAATATTGAAAACAAATGTTTCTTGTGCTGTATTGACTTTTAAATTATAAGTTGTAATATTGCAGAGGTATTAAAAAGCACCCCATTTTTGTAACTGTGTAGACATCTTAAACGATGCCTCGTTGCCACCATAGCTGCATTGTTCATGCTTCGAAATTCAGCAAATTCACAAAAATTTGCTTCACTTTTAATGAAAGCCATATTTAATAGAATTCAATTCCAGTAGGTCTAAAGTTAAACTACATGTCTTTTAAATTATGTCAGATGGTATTGAATTGTAAAATGTGGTTGACTTATATGTATTATATGTACAGCGTTATCTGCAAAATATGGGCGATATTGGACAACGGGGCGTGGCACTTTCTACACTTGAAAGTGACTTAAAATGCTGCACAGTGATTAATAACTCAACATCATGGTATTTACTTGTGATTCAGCCCTAAAATTTGGCAAATGGACATAATGATAAAGGAAAGTAAAAGAATTCCACAAAAAATACCCGCAATTGAAAAAAAAGGCGTGGCATCTTTCATGCTACAGAGTCATTAAAAATACTTCTCGTGAAGTTTATTGAATATTTGGCTTTGGAATTTATCAAATAGGCGTATATTGATTGTTGGAGGCATTTTGAGAAATGTGGGATGGATTGGATAAGAGGGCGTGGCACGTTTTAGCATTTCTTATTGTAACCACATGATCCATATAGGTCATTGATATCCACGGTTAGCAACAACAGTTGGAACTCGTACTATTGTAAACCATGATGCCCCACTACCATGGCATCTATTTTTCTTATTTATGGCAGACAGGATTTCACGAAAAGTGGGGGGGGGGGGGGGGAGTACAACAAATGGCGTGGCACCCCTTATAAAAAATAATATTTTAAACGCTATATAGCTGTCAAAGTAGCGAAATTTGTATATTGAAAGTGTCCTTAGTTTAAACTTTAAAAACTGTGGGCGGGACTCAAACATAAGTCATGGCGCATTCTACACAAAACACATTAATAAAAAAAAATACATATCATGGCATTTGAAGTGGTTTTGCTGTTGTAGTTTCTTGCAACAGAACGTACATTGTCTGTTGAAAGTATTTCTCAAACTGGGAACGGGATTGACAGTTCCTTCCAGCTTTTAAAAGGTCGAATGCCTTCATTGATGGCATCATGTAAAAATGACTAAGGAATAGTAAAAGGTCAAAGGTCTATCTGCTTCATTAAATCCCACCAAAGTCCTAAGGACTGGCTCTTTTCATACAAACACGGTACCTACCTACCCACACAGAATATCTAAAACGTTTTTTTCTTCCCTCATTTCAGGTGAGCCTTGAACATTTTTCCACTCCGAAGAGAATATCGGGAATCCCTATTAATCTTCTAGGTATATAGGTATTTACCAACATCAATTAGCTGTAACAACATTGAATATTTATACGGAGAACAGTTACTAAACGACTAAATCCACGCAAGGGGTACAAAAAATAAATAAAATAAATTAGAAGACTCTGTCAACAACCTTCCACAGATAACTACTGTAGCTCTAGGATAGGTATCTTTGCTTCTTTTAGTGTGAAGTCCATTAGCACTTATCCCAACACTTTTCCATTCCAACTCCAACAAAAAATAAGCATATACGGTTTGGTTTGGAAACAATTTCCCTTCTATCAGCAAGTATATAGAAATAAAACCGAGGAGTGTAAACTGAAACCGGCTCCAGGAGTCCTCCCCTAAATACGCAAACATATACGTAATACGTATGTATATATCGATTATCGATATGGACTTCAATTATCATGTCCGTTATTCGATTATCCTCAATTCGTTTGCAAATCAATGGCTTTTCCAATCCGATAAAGGATACGACCGTAAGACAGTTCGAATGAGTGTATTTGTGTTTGAGTGTTTGTGTGCGGTCGATTTGGTCAGATTGGCTTGGCAAATTGCACAGAGTACGTGTACCCATAGTCACTCGCAGAGTGATTTTATTTTAATGTAGGTATATAAATATATATCTAATTTTCTTTGCAAGAATATGTCGATTGGTTTTTGGGTGGACAGCTGGAAAGGAGGCCAACTCATTCATGATATAGCTTCCCAATAACATAACAAAATAACTACTCAATCCGACTGTATTTAACTGCAGATATTGTAGTGCAAATAATTTTTCTGTATAAGGTGATAAAAGGACATTCCAACGCCGTGATATCATCCCTTTAATCTCGGTCACTATCTTTCAATTGCGTACTTTCGGCAGTTATAGATAAACAAATTCATTTAAACCTAATGCTATTTAATAATTTCATGGTCTCCTTATCTGGTGTATGGAGTGATAAACAGATTTCTGTTGTGATATTGCACATAGTGGTGCAATAAAACATTGAAAATTAATTATTCCAAGCTCCCCACCCGCACCATACAGAACTGCTGTTCTCACCAGCGATGTAACTGAAATCAAACACCTGTCAAGGCAAAGGCAGTATAACCAGATAAGGCTTGGCGAGGTTAAGTGGGTACATACGAGTGCATGACTAAGATTAGAAGCAATTGCGGACTTTGCACCTAGAAGTTGTCGTCAGGAATTTTTTTTTTATTTGCTATTATAATTTGGCAGCACTCTTAAGTGAGTCAAATTCGATGGGAAAATTTCTTCATATCCCTCTGGGCATTTGTGCACGACAACCATGTCATTTGGGAGATTCAGATTTGTATGACTGAAGACTCAAACTTGATTGACAAAGCTCAGACGGAGAGAATCGACACGGTATGGTCGTGTGTGTAGTGTTATCACTCTGATGTATCTGACATTTGATACGTTTTTTGTTTTTGTTTTGTTTCATTGTGCAGTGTCCAGAATTGTTTAATTACTGTTCGCAATTATAATTTTTTTTTTAGACTGTTATATGCGATCAAATTTTCGGTTAAACGGTTAAAAATCCTGGCGTTAAATTTAATATTTTTTGGGTTGTATATAAGTCCACGCCGAAAAAATATTAAAATTTAATATTTTGCATAGGTATATTAAAATTAAACAACTAATAAAAGATTTATTGATTTTAAATAATGCCTACTATTACAAAATATGTCTGAAATATTAAACTTTAATATAGACGAAACTGAGTTTCAATGCAGACGACTTTAAATGAAACCCTTATTTATATTGAAAAATACAATAATTTTAATATATTATTTGTATTCGAATTAAATAAACTGCAGATTAAAACATAATACAATCTTATTTCATTTTAATACTTCCTTAGATTTGATTTAAATATCTATAGGATATATTTTAACACCAGAAATATTGTATTTTAAAACAATTTCTTATTGTTTTTAAATATTACAATAATATAAAAATTGTCAAGCGTAGGCAAATTCTGGTGTCTTTTATCCCCTTGTAAAATAATTCTATAGAGTGCCGCTGTGCTCCCTTACGTAGGTGTATTTTTCCAAACCTTTTAATGAAGGAGAACTCATGAATGCCTGAATTATCTTATTAATTATTCAGTTAATTACTTACTTTTTGGTATGTAATAGCTGTATTTCTGTGGCAATGAACCGGAATCTCTAGACCGCCCTTATCTTCAATAGAAAATTGACTAGTTACATCTCTGCGCTTCATAACTAAGAGAATAAAAAGCAATTATTACGACTTCTTACAAGAATACTTTGAAATTAAAGTTATTTACTTGTTAGAATAATATTCTTATTGGATATCAATGAAAATATCTCCCTTTTTAAGCTTTTTTACTTGCTTATAGTTATATGTAAACCATTTTTTTAATAAACTCTATCCCAATCATCCACTCTATTGAGTAGGACGCTCAAACTAACTGTACATTCTTAACCAAGCTACAAAATAATATATTTGTGTTGAAAATTAATACCAATATATTTAAATATATTCAGTTTAATTCAGTATTAAAAACGAATACAAATGTATTGAATTTAATGGTTTTAAGAAGTTCATATTAAAATGTAATCATAGTAGTTGTTATATTTTAGGTCAACTATAACTTAATTCTAATAAGTTCTTGATTGAAATATGATTTTAATATAAACAGGGTTAGATTGTAGTACAAAAAATGGATTTTAATCTTTCGAGACTTAAGTTCAGAAAATTCGTATTAAAATGAGCATTTGAATGAAAAATTGTTAAATTTAAATCTAAAAATATTACAGAAAAAGTTTAATAAATTCGAAATATTGAAAACTAATTTTTCTTGTGTTGCAAAGACTTGTAATATTGCGGAGGGATAAAAAAAAAAAAACAAATTTATAACCGTGTAGAGCCAACGCTCTAATGAACTCGAGACTTTGAAACTGTATCCCGATTCGTTGTAGGTATACCGTGGGTCCTATAGCACAACAGTTGAGCCAACTTTTTGTTTTTAATCTTTCTCTCGTGAATATCTGCCAACATTTTGAGACCATTACTCTGAAGAAAGCTTTTTAGTTTCAAAACTCCTATTCGGCGTAAAATTGTAGTTTTGTAGATTTGCAACTGAAAAGTAGCCCATTCCTTGCAAAGTCTATTGCTTTATTGAGTCCCTTCAATTCAAGATGAAATGCCTATTGAAACGAAGTCTTTTTTGGACGGACGGAAGGGTTGCACACATTTAAATGTGGGCTAACGAAGACGGGTTCCTCAATAAAATTCGTTAGCACTTGTCAAAGGGGTTTTAGGGTGCCAACAACGCTTATATGAATTCAGGCTAAATATAACCATGCCACCTACCATATTATACCATGTCCTCTCTAGGTAAATTTTAAGGAAACCTACCTTTCAGCAAGAGTTGTTGTTACTGCGGGTAGTTTTTTTGTGTTTTTTACCCACTTTTCGACAGTTTTGTTGAATTTTGCTAATTTATTTAGTAATCGCATTAGTGTAAGAATTTATTAAAGTAGTACAATTTTTTTTTGCGTTTTTTACCCACTTCTAAACTGTACGTGCACTTCACTTAGCATATAAATATAAAATGAATCATGGCCACGCATCAACAGACAGACCTTTCCCAACTCAAGAAAAGAACCATTCAAGCATGAACTTTTAACTTTAGCCCTTATAACCCGTATCACAATCCAAATCCAAATCAGCCATACCTAGCTCACCCAAAGGGTAACAAACACAACATCCGGACACCTTCATCCGAGCAGAGGCTTTGAAAACAATAAAACATTCCCATCTGACTGTACCACAGCTTGTGGGCATAGTACGCGTAGATTTATCTTAGCACATTGTTCTTATACACAAAAGGAAACTTAAGAATCAATTTCATCATGTAAACCCTAAAATCTTTTCGATGACGCGTGAATATGGGTTTTTCTTCTTTTTTTTTTTTGTTGCGGCATCAAAAACTTTTTACTTCTCCCCCTGGGGATTTTTAAGTGTTCCCTTCGATCTATTTATATTTTGTATGCGATATACAATCAAAAGTTCGATCCATCTTCCCGACGCACTCAAGCAAGATGGTATAACTTTTAGTATCTGGAAAAGAAAAAAGAAAAACAACCACCACTGTCGACCTTAAGAAGGGATTGAGATTTTGGAATTTTTAATTGTCTGTTCAACCTGCACGAGGGCGGCTTCCATGTCTACCATGCCAATTTGGATTTTATATTTTTTCTTATTCTGTCCCGCACCTCTAACTCGCAAAACACCTAAGGCCTTAAAAACTGTCTGCCTGTCTGACATAATTCAGCATCAATTTAGAGATAATAGCCAGAGGGGAGCTTAACACAGAAACCAGTGTAACCGGGGTAGGAAATACCTAAAGCTAAACCTATATATCTGTGTCACAGAGTAGGTCTTATATTTTAACGAAATAAAACGAAGACACAAGAAAACTTGCAGAAGAAAAAATGTTGAGCTATGTCTCTTGTGGTGCCACCTAAGGATGGCAAGAAAAAAGAAGTAAAAACAAGCAAAAGTGAAGCCAAAGGGCACCCAAAAAATTGGAGGCGTGCATGTGTCCTAAAAATAGATCGATACACACGAGAGTTCCAAGGAATTGAAATCATTTGGTTTATAATAGACCGCTGACATTTTTGTTCGTGTGCCTTCACGGAGACACTGAGTCTGGAGAAGGCACAAGAGATGGAGTCATCATTTTTGGTGTTTTTTCCCCAGAACACCATGAATAACTGGAGTGTCGAGTGTCATCAGACATTTTTTCCTGGGAAGGTTAGGGTAGGTAGGTAAATAATTTGGCTTCTTGGCAATGGTCAAGTGCCAAAGGGCAATCGCAAATTTGATGTCGTTCCAAGAAGGATATTCTTTCTATTTTGTATTTCTGAACACGTCATTATGTTGGGGATAGTGAGGATTTTATTAAAATACAAGCAAGTCAATTTATGGCAGCAGAAGGCCGTACAAATGGCATCGGCACGGTTTGTTTTTATAGCGCAAACGATTAAGTGCAGTTCAGCATGTAATACCCGGTCATAATAGGTTGAAGAACTATGATAGACTATCAGGAAGTTTATGACAACAAGTGACGGCAGAGTTATTATCCCTTCCGACGGGATGACCTTATAACAGATTTGTGGACCATACATCACTTGAAAGAATGTGTTATTTGGTATAAATATACTTGTAGAACTAAATGTACGTTCACTTAGTTCAACGAAGTTCAAGACTCTGTAAGTTTAAAACGCGAGTCATATTTTTAAGACGCAAATTTTGACTGATTTGCTTTATGGTACATCCAACGGCGACTTCCAAAACGATTTGTGGATTATATTGAACTATTTGTCGGTTCACTTAGTTCAACGTAGTTCATGATAGACTTCCTAAAAGATTTGTGAACTATATTCCATTTGAAGGAGCTCCAAACTGGGTACAAATTTACCTAACGAACTAGGTATTTATTAGTTTGTTGAGTTCAACATAGTTAATGAGTTATGACTCGATAAGTCTTAAAAACGTGCCATTCAAATGCCGCAAGTTCCGACTGCAATTATAAATAAATAAATAATTATCGCGACAAGTCTGTTTAAAGAAACCCCCCGATGCAAATTTAACGACCTTTTTTTCTGTTTTCATTTATCCATAAGTGTAAATAAGTGCACACAAATGCAGGAAATTAAGACGAGTCCCATGACGAGTGTTCACTCCCAGTGATTACGTACCAAGAATTTGGCAACTATTTAATGGCCTACACCCTCCATGATAATAAATCGTCAACAAAAAATATACCGCTCTGATGGAGATCACATGCCTCATCATTTATATCCCAACTACCTACCCGCGGATGTCCTCGCACTAACACGGTCATAACATCTTTCAGTTGGGGGGCATAATTTATAGCATCGCTCGTTTACAATTCTATTTCAGTCAATTCGATCTACCGCCTCTTTAACTACCGTAACACTTCTTCATCATTCCGGGGTCTGACCCTCATCATCATCTTTATCGTCATCCTTTGTCGACGACATCAGTCACATCGTTGTCGCCGTCGCGTCGTTGCCATTTATCAGCGCGCCGAACTGATTAATGAGTACGACACTTACTTGACACATTATATGTGATTAAAACTGTAAAATCACATCAGTTGCGTTCCATCGTAAACATCGCAGTTCGCAGGGTGGAGCCCGGCACGCTCAATCTAGTCGTTTTTATTTGACAAAGTGCCACATCGTGTCGAACATATACCGCCGCGCTACAGTCCAAAAAGAATCCATCGGGCTAGGTAGGAGATGATCAAATTTTATGTGTATGAATACCTACGGATATAATCTAGCACACAGCATGCTCTGCTCATGGCATATATCATATATGGCATGGCACCCTCGGTATAAAAGCAGCGGTGTCAATTAATAAAATTCCATACTAACTTTGCGAATGGCGTATATACGTTTTTCACATAAGAGGGCGCACAGCACCTGAACTTGAGGAGGAAGGAAATTCCCACTTTCCCGTACCGCCTTTACTCTTTGTAATGATTGTATAATTAATGTAATGAGGCGAGTAATTAGAGAAATTCCGAGGGTTTCTATTTTTCCTTTCCCATGAAACTTATATCTGCAGTTGGTTGCCAATGTGTGCGAAAACTTGAGCCCGTCTCCTAATTGCATGAAAAATTACTCCTTCGCATTTAAATGGTGGCAGGATATTATAAATATACGACTTGACGTGGAAGAACTAATGAGATGGCGAAATTGGAGGAAATCGCGATGAGGTATATAATGCTCTCGAATCATTTTGAATTTTTTAAATGACATCAAACCAATTGAAATTGATATGCGCTGCATCTTCGTTGGGGTTTGAATAGTTTGAATAAATTCTGCCATCAGTCAGTAAAGTGGTGGAAGGATTTACTGAAATGAAGTGACGCTTTTATGGAATTAGGTTAAGGGCATTTGATACTACATTTTTTCGACCTCAACGTTGTATAATCGTCAAGGTTTTTTTTTTAGATGAATGTCAGAAGTTAGAACTTGCTAGGTTATTTTTCGGAGAACTTAGTTTGGCATTTTCAATAAGGACAAGGATCCTTTAATTAATTTAAGGGTGCATTTTCAAGGCGAATGGAAATTGTCCGAAATTTACTATACGTTATTTTGTTTTCAGTACTTTTACTTTCTACCTCTTAAACTTCGAAACTTCTAAATAGATTTGAGAGAAGCTGTTGGCAAAGTATAAGAAAACTTTCAATGTTAATACAGTCAGTACTTCCCAAAAGGAAGCTTTGAAATGACCAAAAACTACACAAATACAGGAATTTGTATTATTTTCCGCTTAAATGTATTTTATTTATATTTCGTTTTAAATGGATTTAATTCAGTTTACGTTTGTTTATTTGTTTATTTATTTAAGTGTACCATTTAACAATTTACAGACTATATAATTACATAATTAAAAAAAAAAAAACTCTTAAAGTAAGAGAAAAAAATATTTAAAAACAAAAAAATATATATACATATAATAATATTAAAAATAAAAAAAAACGATTTGTTTGTATATAGTATATTTAAAATGAGCAATTTTATTTATTCGCAAAGTTTAGCCAATCATACTAATTCGTGGATGACTTATAATTCCACGGAGTTTAGTCGGTTTTATAGCCACTGCTCGTACAGGCATAATATATGACTCGACCCTAGATCAATAAAGATGTCAAGCTTGAAGGTTTTCCATAACCCAGTCGAAGATTTGTGCATTTTCATTTTTGTGAAAGGTTTTTAAAGATTGTCAACTGCTTCAGTGGAAAGGTTGTTCATCTACTCTGTGACGGACTCAAGGTTTAACGCCCGAAAAGATCACAAATAGACCTCAAAATATTTATCACTGAACCATTAACCAAACTCGGATAAGCATTCGAGAGTACAAACACGACTGTCCTCAGTTGCTTAATTCAGTCGTTTGGTATAGGTACGACAAACAATTGTAGGTCCATTCTATTTTAGGAACTAATCTGAAGTCTAGAGCCTTACGGAACCGCACTTGTTTCTAAACCGCTTTTTGCCACCAAGCAACTACGATCTGGAGTACAGCTTCACTTGGAACTACGTTTATTAATGGCCCCTTTATTTGATCCAGAAGCAAGTCTTCTTTGAGTCCCTTTCTACCACTTACCCAACGAGCCACGATAATTTGTAGACTCTTTCGAAATCCACGCTTGTTTTTGCGCCACTTTCTGTCTGTTACCCATGATTTTAATTCAGTTTTAGGGCTTATAGAAACCCAGCTTAGTCGTAGGGTCTCATGAAACCGAGCTTCTCTTTGGGCCACTTTTTGATATACCCCACATTTGTCGTTGGGCTGATTTTAATAACCCACGAGCCATACTTGGTTGGTTGGTTGGTTGGTGAGGGTGAGTGTTTCACTCTTCACTGAGGCCCTTGATGGGCCCGTTGTGGTCCCCTCTTATTCTGTGAACGGTTGGAAAAAGTTTTTGTTAGGATATGTGAAAGGATATAGGAGGTAAGGGGTTTTTTAAATTATAGGTAGCCACTGTATGTAGGACTTTTTTTTTAGCGAATCTGTTTGTTCGCTTGGAGAACCCCATGATGTCGCTTAGTTCCACATTTCCGAGGCATGTAAGTTCTGGTATCAAGTGTGCTCCCAGAATTTTGTTACGTAGCCTCGCTGTAGCTGGACAGTGGCAGAGGAAACGTTCTATATCTTCCTCCTCCTCCTGGCAGTTTGGGCATATCGGTGTTTCTGAAATGCCGATTCTACTTAGATGTTTATTCAGGTTTATGTGTCCTGAAATAAGTCCCACCATCATTCTTAACTGCACTCTTCCAGAGTTTAACGCTCTTTTTACCAATTTATTGGTTGGTGTCTCTAATATTATTTTAGCCACTCTGTATGTTTCAAGGTGTTCCCAGTATCTCTTAAAATATACCTTGGCTCGTTGGTTTATTGCTGCTTTAATAGTAGTCCGTGGTACGCCTATTTCTTTTTCTGGTGGTTGTTCTTTTTTCCTCGCACCTTCCCTTACTAGTTCATCTGCTCTTTCATTGCCCGTTACACCTTCGTGTCCCGGTACCCAAATTAGAGAGACTTTGTTCTTACTAGCTAGGGTGTTAGATTTGTTTTTACACTCCTTTACCAGAAAAGATTCCGTGACGGGGTTGCTCAAGGCGCTTATGGCTGCTTCACTATCGGAACAGATATCTATTTGTCTCCTCAAGATGTGGAGGGCTGTAAGCGATTCCACTCCTTTGAGTTAATTAATTTTAAAGCATTTTAAGGAATTTGTTTTATTTGTGAACATAAAAACGACCACGATCCGTCAACGTGTACCCAACTCGTTCACCTACATTATGAGGATTCGGCGAATTACCTACAAAATCGATTCCATGTTGATGTGCAAGACAAAATTCTCCCATCTCAAATGCCACGCTGTGTTCTACCGCAATTATTCCACTCGACCACTCGACAAAGTCAACAACTAAACTTGAGGACAGTCTTGTATCGCTTCATAATCCAAACAATTGTACTAGCTAATCCACTTTATCTGGTTTCTTATATACAACCGTTCTACCACTCGCAAACTATCGGCCATCAACTATAATAATCCCCATGAAGGCTTGAAGCTTTATCTTTCGAGTACCTACCTCACGTTAGTTCTGATGTACATGAACTGTGACCAACACCTTACACAATAATGGACGCTCATAAAACCAAAACCCCTCTATAATTCTTTAAAACATATCACCTATCACCTTATATATTGTGCAATAAACAGCTCAATTGATAAAACCTGTCAATTGACCACAACAGACCAAAACCGTATCAACAATGGCCTAAAAAAAAAACAAAGTTACTCAACTCATTATGTTCATCTAACGAGATAACCAAAACCCTAAAAAGAGGCACCCACCTACAACCCAGAGTGGGGGAGACCGGCAGAGGCTTCGGTATGTACCCACTTGTCAGAGATACTTTTGAGTTATCTCCTTACAATGTAATCGCAGCCGCACTTGAGTGGGTCACAATGAAGTGGCGACCAACAAAAAAGGGCAGCACACACACACACACACACACACCACAACTACCTACTTTAATTATTAATAGTGTTGACAAAAAAACATATTACGATAAATTTGTGTTTTTTTTTTTTTTTTGGGTACCGTTTTCGTCCCGAGTCTCGAAAAAAGATAAATATACTCCTATTCATCGCCGTACTTTGTAAGCTACTCATTGGTGTGAAAACATTTTTTTTACTGTTGGGGGAGGGGTACTCCAATCTCCAACGGTATCTATGTCACTTCGTCGTCGGTCGACCACAAGGGCAGTCTTCTTGTCTCTTATACAATTTATTGCTTTCCTTTATCGATGGAGAAGAATACAAATTGTATGTGCGACAGATAAACAAATTTTTTATTGTGTGTGATGATGGCTATCGGGTTTACTTCCTCATTTCGAGAGGGCACACTCGATAAGGTATAGGCAAACTTGAGCACATTATTGATTGGCAAATATTTGCGCAGTCTGAGCTCTGAGGTTTGCAAAATCGAACACACGAAAATTCACAAGCCAAACTCTGCCGTCAGCCAAACGATGTCAATATTAATTAATTCAATTGAATCGATTTTTTGATCAGCAGCGCAACAGATGCACTGCAAAGATAAAGATGAGATAAATAAAAAAAGAATAATAATAAAAATACCTATCCTACGAATGTAGTTATTCAAATGAGATTATGAATAAATTTAAGCGGATTCCGCTGGTTTTGTTATTGAGCATGTCAGATTTGGGGTGATGAAAATATTAACTTAGCAGGAGGTATTGGAAAATAAATACAAATGACATAATAACCGCGACCGGGACCGCAAGCAGTGTGGAGTTTCTTTGTTTGTTTTAAAAATTTATATAACTATCTAGGCGATTCAAGAGGTGAACCTGATGAGCGGATTGTGCGGATTTGTCGTGATTTGTGTTTTTTTTTTTTTTTTTGACGGATTGACAGATAATTGGATATATATGTAGAAATGAGGACGACTAAAATGCGAGTCCAAGCTGAAGTCCAACAAGGCTGCTGGACCAGACGGCTTACCTGCCGAGGTCTTCAAGGCAGCCGGAGATGACTTGGTAGAGTGCACACACCAACTCGTCTCCAAAATTTGGTTAGAGGAAAGTATGCCTGATGAATGGAACCTCAGCATTGTTTGCCCGATCCAAAAGAAAGGAGACCATCGAAACTGCGCCAACTATAGAGGCATCAGTCTCCTTAACACTGCGTATAAGATCATGTCTGCTGTACTGTGTGAACGCCTGAAACCTTTCGTCAACGATCTGATAGGTCCCTATCAGTGGGGTTTTAGGCCCGGTACGTTCACAACCGTCCAAATATTCACACTACGGTAGATCCTGGAAAAAAACCCAAGAAGTCCAAGCCAATACCCACCACCGGTTTATCGATTTTAAGGCCGCATATGACAGCATTTATAGAGACGAGCTGTATAGAGCCATGTCTAGTTTTGACATCCCTGCCAAACTTGTCAGATTGTGCAGAATGACGATGGAGAACGCTCGCTGCTCCATAAAGGTCGGAAATAATCTCACCGAGACTTTAGATGTAAAAAAAGGATTTGGACAAGGTGACGCGCTATCATATAACTTTCTCAACATCATTCTTGAGAAGATTGTGCGAAACTCACAAGCCAACACCAGAGGTACAATTTTCCAGAAGTCTGTGCAACTACTTGCATACGCTGACGACATTGACATTGTTGGCAGAACACAGCGAGCTGTCACTGGTGCGTTTGCAAGTATCAGTACAGAAGCGGCAAAAATGGGTTTAGTGGTGAATGAGAGTAAAACAAAATACATGATGTCAACAAGAAGGGACACACAACATCGACGAATCGGACAGAACGTCACGATAGACAGCTATAACTTTGAGGTAGTTAGGGACTTTGTCTACCTCGGATCCGCTATTAACTCTGAAAATGACATCAGCTCAGAAATCGAGCGAGCGAGGTCTAAGAAGGCGATTGATTAGTAAGGCCTTGTCGAGAAATACTAAGGAGACTCTGTATAAGACCCTCATCATCCCTGTCCTGCTCTATGGCGCAGAAGCATGGACGCTATTAAAAGCGGATGAAGGTCTCCTTGGTCGTTTCGAACGCAAAATTCTTCGAGTGATTTTTGGTCCCGTTTACGTTGACGGGCTCTGGAGGAGGAGATTTAACAGCGACCTCTACGAGCTGTACAGCGACATCGACCTGGTCAGAAAAATTCACATCAGCCGACTAAGATGGCTAGGACATGTAGAGCGAATGGACATCGACTCTTCGGCCCGAAGAATCTTCGATTCCAACCCGGAGGGACAACGCAGTAGAGAAAGACCTCGCCTTAGGTGACACGTGCAAGTGGAAGGGGACCTCAACCACCTTGGAGTGCGCAACTGGAGGCAGTTAGCCAAAGATCGAACTAACTGGAGAGGCGTTTTGCTTGAGGTCCACCCCGGTAAGTAAGAAAGTAAGTAAAATGCGAGCTTCAACGAGGACTTTCAGAGGACAAAATAAGCTGCTTAAAGATATAAAAATTATGTACCTTTGAGGAGCCAAAAAAACAACAATTCATCACCAAATCAAGGCATAGATGAATGAACAAAACGTGTTGGAAAATAGTTTTATTTCGAGCCAAAACTTATCTCTATACAAATAGTCTCAAACCTCTACTTGTCGAACTTTTTATAGGCTTTTTTACTATGTCAAAAATTGACATGAAAAGGGACATTTTGTAATCGTAGCTGACGGCCCATGGTAGAAGAGTCAAGTGATATCTGTAATTTACTTTGATTTACTGAGAACTTTTTTTTCATTAAAGTCATTCTGATGCACTTTCTGTAGACGCTTATTTAGTGGCGGTTTTACCGGTCTCCTGAAGCGCCATTCTTAGAAGTTTCAATTAGACACCTTCTCCATAGATGCCATCAAAGCCGTTTTTTTTTTTTTTTTTTCAAGGGAACAATGAAAACTTAATTTTGTTCTTTCCCCCAAATGTATTCCATCTACGATTTGTATCCAAACAGATAATAACTATGACCTGCTTGGTGTCTTTTATTTGATTGCCAAACTTCCGGAACTAATTGCCTTACAAAGCACCAATTTCCAAACTAAATGCTACAAAATTTACGCTAATTATCATGCGCCAGGCAGATGGAGGTCTCGCGTTTTAGATTCAACTTGATTGTGTGTCTGCCTTTAGGATGTCTACGAGTAATTAAAGACCGCCGTGATATGCCTATCGTATACTTTTGTCAAATTAAGCGTACAGCGTAGTAATAAATTCGACAAACCTAGGACAGATGGAGAGAGTCCTTAGGCTTTTGCAGCTTCATTAGCAGTGTGTATCGGGTGAGGCATAAACCCAGAAGGGAAGCAATTGGACCATCTGTAATTGATATTTAGTGAAAATTAGCGAGACATGACTTCGGTGTGTTTCGAAATGCAGTCTCATCGAAAGAAGGACTGTACTGCTGTGTGCAGTTATAGATCCAGGGAGGAAGGGAGAATTTTTTTTAGGGTTGCAAACTTAGCTACTTGCAGTTTTTTTTTTTTTTTTTGTACATTGGAGTGAAGTAAGAATGGTTATATTCGTAGGATGGTTTAACCAAGCTGGGGTCTGCTCGTGGGTGATATATTTAAACATGCATTTCCCAACGAGAAGAAACCGAAAACCGATCAGAAAAATAAGCTCGAATTTAAAAGGTCTGCAATCCTGCAGAGATTCCTACAGTAACGAGTGTAGTCTTACAATGTGTGAATTCAGTGATGCAACATCACTAGTGCGGTATCCAAGGCAGTGAAAAATGGAGCCTGTTACCAGGCAATGTCTCTGAGATCCGGACAATTTGACACTTCGCCTGCAGACTTATCAGAAAATTATAGAAGCAGCATGAAAGTCCACAGGAAGGCCCTGCTTTTATGAGTACAAATCCAGATTATCTCGCGTTCGAAGCAATTTGTTTTGAGGTTTCATAAAAAAGGTCAAAATACTGTCTTTAAAATTTGCATGCAGGCTGGCCAAATAGTGGGAGCAGCAGTTTTGATTTTTTAAACCTCTGAAGAATGAACAACATTTTTAGCTCGCCGAAATGGGATCGATTTTCGTTCGGCTTCTTTTTTAACACAGTTTTCCCTTTGGGGTGGAATGGGTTTAGAAACGAGCTACAGCGGTTGGTGTAGTGGATATATTTATATATAATTTTTTTTTTGGTAGAGGGGTAGTCTTTACTGGTGTTTATGGGTCGCTAGTAATTCGCAAAATTTGATTTTGCTGGAGACTTAAAAAAAATAAAAATATTAAATTATCGGCATCTTTTTTCATATAGTTTTTCCATTTGGGTAGAATGGGCTTAGAAACAAGCTACAGTGGTTGGTGTCGTGGATGTATTTTTTTTTTTTTTCTTTTTTTTCGGTAGAGGGTGTAGTTTTTACTGGTGTTTATAGTTCCCAGAATTGTATTTTGCTGCAGATTTAATGAAATATTTTTAGTGAAGAACATTCTTGAATTATTTCATGTGAAAGGAACTAATTCAAGTGTGGATACAGCCTTAGAAGCAGCGCCTAAATGGGCATTCGGATGAAGTGGTAGTTGACGATTCATTTCTCGATATAAAAGGATGCAGTCTCGGCTTAAAAAAAAAAAATTTAAAACGAGCAAAGCTGTTTCTAGCTCTACCTACCAGCAGGAACTTTTACATACCTACATTTACCTACATAATATTCATCAGACGAGTTCATGTATGAAAGGATATATTATAAATTCACATTTCGTGAGCTTCGAAAAGTTTTAGTACCTTGCGCGTTCTTTTTGGGTACAACGCGCGGAATATTTTGAACGCATATGGTTAGAATCATTTTTTTTACTTTTCGTTTTATTGCAGTTGTCTTGGTCGGTGTAGATATGAGCTGCATGGGTTGGTGCAGTGGCTATTTTAAATTCTCTAAAAGTCTGCTGTCTTGTAAAGGTTACCAAACGAATATTCGCCGCCTTGTAAGAACTATAAAAGGAGTAATCTCCCTAAATGTCTCACGTTAGGTGTCAAAACCTCACACGTAATAAATTGGTCGACGCTACAGTGGCGTTTTCGCGGTAAGCCTGACTGTAGGCCTTTTTTTAGTCGCTGTAATTATCTTCGACTGTAAAACTGCATGCTATGTTCTAAGTCGCACTGAACCATCGTCAAAATTTGTCCAGTCCTTTATGAAAATAGTTGTATCGCACTGTCACCGATAGCCACTACTATAACTCAAGATCTTGAAGCATGCAGTGACTTTCTATGACGATGTAACAAAACAAGAAAATAATGCAAGGCACCGTCTTACTATCGCGCACAGGAGTATAATTTATTTCCACTTCACTGTCATATACCATCGCAGTACCATGTACCATCCATCACCACTGTTACATATAAAATTAAACTCAACTCCTGCGACCACTTAGAAGATCAGTCCGTCCGCGGCTCTTAATATGCTCCACTTTTCCATAGATCTCCGTTTCGAAAAATTGTACATCCTTGTTCGAAAATGTAATTAAGACCGTAAATACAGCTTCCGGGGTATATGCTGGAAGATAACTCTCATCTAGGAATACGTTCGTCATGCTGTAGTTATTCGGCTAAAAGTATACTCAGATAGTTAAATTTACTTTATGAAATGCTAGCTCGTTTTTGAAATATTTTTGATTTTCCTAAATACTTACCGCTATGATGGGGCACTTTCTCGGCAATCTTCCAAACTGTTCGACAAGCTTAAACGCAATTATGGCTGCCAAATCGTTAGATGCACCTTTTAGAAACTTACATCCATCTATGTGCCTCTCAATTATCCGGATATTGTCCTGTTTAGTCCTGATAACATCGATATAGCTGTATATATGGACATCTTCGATATCCTTGACTACACTTCCCCAATAATTGATTACCGTTCTGTTTTCGGATTTTGCAGTTTCACAAGCGACTAGCAAAATATCCGGGTTATTCGTACACGTCACATTTATCCAGCTGAAGTTGAACGATCTCTGCAGGAGAGTTAAAACGGTCATTATAGATCGGTATAAGGGCTTTGAAAAAAAAAACCTACCTTGGCACAGACACACATGCATACGAAGGATACTGAGCAAAGAAATAGTAACCGATATATTCGCATGACGGAGAGTGCAGAAAATGATTTGCATTTCTATCGCGTCGCATTTTATGTGAAATCAATTGAGCATCGGTAGCCGCATTTAATATCTCGATAAGAGTAGTTGATCTATGTATTTTTTGGGGGTGCGGAGTAATTAAAAACAGATTAAAAACAGATTAAGTTGTCACACCAGCACGTGTGCAATTATAGAGGTTATCGGCGATGATCTAGATCGTATCGTTTATTTCTATTTTTATTCTAAAAATCTAATGACAGTCATAAAATAATTTTTAAGTAGCTCCGCAGGAGATTATTTACAACAAAAATTACTTTTGTGGCTACGAAAAACTAGTCGTAGTCGTAGTGACACGTCAAATTTAAGTTTTGAACTATTACATCGTTTTCGTTCTCCAACAGAGTAAATGAGACACAGTGCTTTCGAAATACGACAATTTTTTTTTTTTTTTGTTTGGGGTTCGTTGGAAGGAAAAATCATCGAAAGACATTGCAGAGCGAGTACGCGAGGGATGCTTCTGCAATAGTGAGGGACTCGAACAACCTCTAAAAAACCTCCCGGGAGGGACTGACTTTCGTCATCCCGAAATGGGATTGCACCTAGTCGTTCGACTAATCGGCAATTTATTTTTAAAATATTTGGAAAATTCATAAGAAAAATCCGCCGTTTGACGGATTTCGAAACTTTTTTATTTGAAGATATTACCTTATCTCTTGGCCTTGGCTAACTCTTATAGATCAAGGGGTTTTACCCGCCTCAATCTTCTGATTACATTGTCAGTATTTAAAAGTTCTGTAATTTCAACGTTAACGTGGTTATGAAGCCTACTTCTGTGCCTTTGGGCAACCTTTTTAACTTCATCTTCAACCATTTCAATATTTAGATCTCTATGTAGATCAGCGTTGCGTATGTACCAAGGTGCATTAACTATGTTCCTTAGTACTTTATTTTGGAAAACTTGAATTTTTTGTAAATTTGATTGGCATGTGCATGCCCACAATTGGAGCCCGTAGGTCCATACTGGTTTCAAGACTTGCTTATATAGCAGTAATTTATTGTAGTTGGACAGGGATGAATATCTCCCAATAAGCCAATACATTTTACTGTATCGCATGTTCAGCTCATCTCTCTTTTTCTTTACATGCGCTTTCCAACGCAGTTTAGCGTCTAGGGTCATGCCCAGATATTTAGCTGTATTTGAGTATTCCACTACATTGTTATTAATGTATACTGGAATGTGTGGTACGTTTTTATACGTAAAATTAATATGGACTGACTTAAGGTCATTCAATCTAATCTGCCACTTTTTGGTCCATTCTGAAATACCGTTTATTGCCATTTGGAGCTTTTCTGTTGCAATTTCGACAGTTGCTCCAACAGCAAGCACAGCAGTGTCATCTGCAAAAGTTGCTATAGTAGTTTCTTCACTATCAGGTAGATCGCTAGTAAACAGAAGGTATAGCACTGGACCTAGGACACTACCTTGTGGTACACCAGCTTTAATTCCTCTAAATGTTGAGTACTCTGTCTCTTGTTTAATTCTGAAGAATCGATCTGTTATATATGACTCCAGAATTGTTGAATACTGCTCCGGCAGTTGCCTTTGTAATTTATGGATCAGTCCCTTATGCCAGACTTTATCGAAAGTTTGTGCTATATCAAGAAATATTGTAGAGCACACATTTTTCTCTTCGAATGCTTTTTCGATCTTATCTGTGATTCTATGCACTTGATCAATTGTAGAGTGCTTGTTTCTAAGCCCAAATTGATGGATCGATAACTATCGTTGTTGAGGTTTTTTTTTTTTTTAATTTGACTCGATTTTGGTCTGTAGCTAAGCTTCTTGATGAGTCCAAAGGCTGATTGTTAGCTTTAAAAATATATATAAGAAGTTGTTGGCTCTCTCAAGTATCCTTTTATTTATATTGATTCAGGATTATTTGAGAAATTTCAAGTTCTGAGTCGGAAAAACCGTATTTCGGTCAAAAACCGCCTCTTAAATGTGGGCCTGGCATACAGCTTTCTCATCGTCTTACGAAATATTTAAAAAAAAAAATTTCATCGAAATCCAAGCATTCTTTTTCACATTAACCCGTAACAAACATAAAATTCCCTGAAGTTTTATGTATTTAAATAGATTAGTAAAGTGCACGACTGGGTCGAACAAAACTTTCCCGTTCATCAAAAGTTTTGTTGGTTGTTTTCTTATTTTATTACATCGGTACGTAAAGATCTGAGAAGCAATGGTAGGTAATAGAAAGGGTTCATGAAATATAGAAAAAGGAACACGTGGTGTTAAATAAAATTCGTTTTTAGTTTTTAAACGTTGAAGGTCTAGAAACAGGCAATTCTCGCAAGTTCTTGTTATAGAGTTATAATCGCCTACTGTACTATTTTATAGCGCTTTACAAGTTTTTGAGTACAAGAACAAGTTTTGTAGGAATTTCTGATTTGTGATCTTTTTGGGAATGATTTTCTTTTTGACTGGAATAGATTAATGACGCTGGGTTAAGTTGTCAATGATTGCAAGTATTGTTCGTGAATCGTGATGGATCGATATCTTTAAATATAAATATATATATAATGTAGGTATATGCAAGAATTCAGAGATTTGTTTTTTAATTTGCATTATCAGTTATAAACTGAATATCACGATCAACGTGTGTGGGGGTACAAATGCAGTGGGATTTCCTGATTGTGTAGACTCCAAGTGATTGGAAATTTTCTAAGGTGCATAATGGTACTAAATATTGCAAAATTTGGTTTGAAAAATTATATTTGATAAGTTTATAGCTTAAAACCGATTATGAGTTATTGTTCGGGATTTAAGCATTACTTAGTTTTCAAAGTTTTATCGAAGTCAAAAATGGGGTTTTCGAGATATGAGCGGTTTTTAAAATTAGCGTTTTTGGTAATTCGAATTGAAAATTAAGGACGCAACAATTTTTAAAACATCCGTATTACTCTATGTTTGCATTTTGGTCAAAATCGTTAGTGCCATTTTCTGGTAATCTAAGAAAAACTAAATTTTAAAAAAATTCCTTTTTTCAAAAATTGATTCTACGATAATACCGAGAAAAACTGAGCTTGCCATTAAGTTGGAAATGACCGTATAACCTTAGAAATTAATTTTTGTTACAATCGAATGGACCGTTTTCGAGATATGTCTAAATTTCAAAAGTACTGTTACTCGAATTTTGAGCCAAAAACTGGGTACGTAGTCATGGTAACCCCACCCACGTAAGCTTAAATATCAATTTTGGTTGAAATCGTTTGAGCCGTTTTCGAGCAAATCAAACTGATACGAACAGTTTGTATGGGAAGTACCATTTATATTGAGGTTACCTTGCAAAATGAAAAACCTCCCTGAGCCCTGAGCCCACAAACACCAAATCCGAATTTTGAACGAAATCCGGTCAGACGTTTAAGCTGTAGGCCTGCGGGACAGACAGACAGACAGACAGATGAACAGACCGGACAGAATTTTGCGACCCACTTTTTTGAGTTCGTCTATCATCGTAATGTCAGAGTTTATGAACATCTCGAGTTCGAAATTTTGTACGAAAACAATATCTTTCTCTTACTATACTACGTAATGGAGAAAGTTAAAAAAGAAAAAAAACTTTGGTTGAACTTGAAAATTCAAACGGTCGTCTTTTGTAAAAAAAAAAAAGTTAAAAAATAAAAATTTCCTCAGATATCCTCTCCAGGCTAAAACTATGCGGACTTCCAAAGATTGATCTTGCCACTAACTTCCGACAACATTTTAAATGCAGGTATTAATGAACAGCGCAGTGGCTAAGTCCTAAGTGTTTTGGACTACTAAGCGAAGGGGTTCAAGGTTCGATCCCCGTAAAAAAAAAACACAAATAAGATCTAAAGGTTTTTTCCACTGTGCCACCTCTCGTGGACTTCTGACAATCATCCGAGAGTATTACTGTCATGAAAGAGCTTTTCATTCACTAGTGACATGTGTGTCTTGAAGATGTACATCAAGCCCTCAGCGTATTTCACTGGAATCCGATCCGTGAAGGCGCTTAGCCTGAAAAACTGCAGCGATCTGTGTAATGTCGAATATGGTTCCCTAAATCAAATTTTTCAAACAATCAGCTTTTTGTTTGAACTTATAGAGTGAACCTAATATTTTTTGTTAGACGTTTAGATGTAATTTGTATGTAATTTTTCATGCATCTACTGACCCATAACACTGATAGCAATTAGCTTCAGCTAATTGCTTCTCATAACCATTCTTGTGTGGCAAAATGTTATGTCAAGTCCGGAATAATGCTAATTGAGAAACTCTTTCATGACAGTTATACTCTTTAATGTTTCTCAGAAGTTCACGAGAGGTGGCACTGTAAAGGGACCCCTTCGCTTAGTTATCCAACACAATAACCACTAAGCCACTGATTAAACTTCTAGTTTAAACTTCTAGTTTAGTTTGTATCGCCTTTTTCAAAATCCCTCTTCGACTATTTAGCAAATTGATGAATTGTGTTTGCTGGGCGCGCTGCTTAACGACTTGATGTATTTTTAATTACCCACCCAACACTAATAGTACTCACCTACGCTTTAGGTAACCTATTTTGTAATTTTGTATTTTGTATTTCGTAATTTATGTAAAACCTATCTAAGCAAAATTAAAATCGAATCGTACAGTTTGAAATCATTTGAAGGTTGACATTCCCGGTACCATCATGTTCGTTTATACGTTTAAATTTTTCTTTTTGTTCGCTGTTGTCCACCTCTCCGATGGTGCTAGGGTGAGTTTTTTTTCTTAAAGACCTCTTTAGAATGACCCACACCTAACAAGACCCATTCCACAGAGATCATTCGACATCAATTTCATAAATCTGACCTGTGCCCATAATTCGGATATGCTTCATCTCGATTGTAGCACTGATTCATTTAAGAACAAGACCGTAATCAATTTTATTGGATATCCTATCGCAGTTATCGATAAAATGCAAGCACATTTTATCATTGATGTTAAGAGGAGCACCTACGATACCATGAGATTGTTGGAGTTGAACTTTGATGGATGTAAATTCCTAGAGGGTGGATCAAAGCAAACTTTTGTGTCAATTCTTAGAAAGATGTTCGATCAATTCGGAGTGTTTCCGAACAAGTGTCCCCTTACACCGGTAAGAAAGATCTGTCGGTGTAGTTTCGGAAGAATATTAGAAATAATTTTGCTTTTCACAGGGTCACAACTACAGTCTGAAAAAATTAAGTATAGATTCGGAATATTTTCCGCCCTATACCCCAGAGTCAGTGTTCAATGTAAAGCTCAATTTAACGACTGGAGGCACCATGCTTCTGACAACAACGATTTTTGGCGAGATCGTACAGAAACCGACTAGAAAACGGTTTCTGTTTTAAATCTAATTTAAGCTATTTTCGCTTGATTTTTAATTTTTATTTTTCATTTCACACACTTTGTCTGCAATAAAAATATGTCTTTTTTTTTTTATTGCAAAAACATGTTTTTAGTTTACATAAATAAATATCATTATCAATACCCGCCATCGCAATTTTTTATTTTGGTATGCACTGGCGAATGCAACAATTTTAAGTTTAAAGGATTTTTCTTCCTCTTGACATGGGACACCTTTCCATAGATCGTTGTTTGCAAGTACATTATTTTCTTGTCGTATAAATTGATTCGAACTTTAAAACCAGCCTCTGGCACAAATGGTGGTAGGTAATTCGCATCCAATGTCGTGTTACGAAGCGAATAGATCAAGCCCTTTAAGATAAAAATGAAGCCATGAGATTTGTGATACAACATTTAAATTCCAATCCAAACTTACCCCTGGAATGGGACAATCTGTCCAATTGTAACCATGATTCGATAACAAGTCCCTTAGCATTATTATAATCGGTGAAGTAATATTCTTACTGAATATCGTGCATCCGTCCAAATTGGCGGCCTTAAACAATTGAATACTCTCTGCATTCGAACGATTTAAGTTGACAAAGAACCCCACGCGCTGTTCCTGTACTTGCTGTAGCATCTCGAAGTAGATATTGATTCGAGTGGGACCTGGTAGACCAGTGTCAACAGTGCAACTCAAATTTGCCACATATTCCTCTTTGGCTAGGCAATTGATATCAGTTAGGATAAGGTTGAAGTTGCGCTATCAACAAAAAAAAAATTACATAATTTTTGTTTATTTTTTATTTTTATTTTATTTATTACATATTTTGTTAAAACTTGGACTCACTAAAGAAGAAATTCCGCTGATGTTGAAGGAGGCTAGAACGATGTAAATAATTGGTGCTACACGACTTGTTGTCATTTTGAATTTAACTGAGGGCTTTTGTGGTAGGTAATTGTTTTTGAATTGGCTAGAATCGGACAGATATTTGGCATAAATGGTTCTAAATTATGGGCAATTTTGATAATTTTGTTATGAGCTCATAATTGGGGTTGGGGGCGAACTCAGATCTCAGATCCAATGGCGATGGTGGGGCCGAATGACATACGCGTTTAATGGGTGTAATTTTTGTATAATGATACAAGCGACACTAATTGGCAATAGTGGAAATGGCTTTATTGTTTTTTTTTTTTTTTTTTTTTTCGGTGCGACGATTCAACATGGAGGCGTTTGTTAGAGACTTCTGAGTAGGTGAGTAGATTACCGCACTTTACTTTCACCACAAACAGGCTGTAATTTTTTCGACATAAATATTACTTATATAGCATGTCTTGTTGAATCTTTCAATGACCGATATTCGTTGGGACGATTCGGCGAATGATTCAATATTTACTTGCATTTATTTGGCCTAAGTTTTGAATAGAATACAAAATTCTGTAACCACCTAGAAAGGCAGAAAATGTTGGCTATGGTAAATTTATCTTCGTGAACTTATATACAGTTGGTGATTCATTTTTCCGGATAAATACCGTCAAATTTAGAAATTAATCTAGATCTTTGAAAACTAATCTAGATCGAAATAAAAAAAATATTAACATTCTGTGTAAGTCTGAAGGCGACCGCCGTCACCTAACCTCTCCATAATTTCCATGCTTGGCGTTTCCGTAAAAATATGATTTTTGTCATTAAATCGCCATTCACGAATAAACGAGGCCAAAAGTAGGTCTAGAGTTGCACACTTTCAACACGAAGTACCAAGAAAACATCGACCAGTCTGAACTAACATTACGGACAAATTTATATGTAGCTAAAGACTTTCTACACCTCGCCTTTACTACTAGCTCTAACAACGCATTGACCTGTAAAGGATTTTGAGTTCCACTTGTCAAGCAATTCTAGGCAGGGTTGCCATTTCAAATCCGTTCTTCCAGTCAGATTTGACTGGAAAAAAAGCAGTCAAAAAACTGGAATTCAGTCAAATAAAACAGTCAAAGAATTTTAAACACAAATCCAGCTAAAAATCCAGCTAAGATAAAAAAAATTGTTTTATTCAATAAAAATAACACAGAATCCATTTTCTTTCATATTTGTACATTAAAGGGTAGGTAATTAAGTATAAGAAAATAAAAATTGTTTTTATAAAAAAACAAAGAATTGTAAATATACACACAAGTCTTAAAATTCATTCTAATAAGTAGTACATTGCAAAACAAAATCATAAATAAACTTTATTCGAAACAAAAATAACAGACTTCATGCTTAAAAAAGAAATAAAAAACTGATAATAAGAATAAAATAAGTTAATGATTTAAAAATTGAATCCAGCTAAAAAAACCAGCCGGCTGGATTTCAAAAAATCTTCCAGCTAAATTCATTTCAATCCAGTCAGATCTGACTGGAAAACAGTCAAAATGGCAACGCTGATTCTAGGGGAACTAACATATAAATACCAACATCATTTTTCACAGCAACATAATAAGTCAGTAGTATCGTCGACTAAAAAATGTTGAACCCATAATCCTTCGAACGATTCTCGGTTCCGTTCGCTTCAAAAAAAAGTTGAATTTCAAAAATGCCTTCGTTCTTTATTGTTCTTTTTATTGATAACACTGCCGAAAATTTCTAACCGCCAAAAATTTGTTTTCCTTTCCTTTATATTCAGCGAGATTTTAAAATTAGTTTCGGGCATAAACGTCGGTAGATAACTGGAGTCCAATGTTAGATTTGTAAGCAAAAAATGATAGTCCTTTAAGGGATACAAACAAAAAAATCATCAAAAAGCAAGCGCAGCCATTTAAATTCAACTCACCGCTGCGACGGGACATTTCTTTGGCCAAACGCCAAACTTTGCAGTCAAATCCTTATACATCTTCACCAAAGGTTGTGTTATGTTTTCTGTCAGTAAATCGCAGCCATCTAAGTCCTTTCCATGAAATAGGGAAATGCTATTTCGATTGGGTCGTTCCAAGTTCACAAAGAAATCCAGTCGCGGCGCCTTTAATTCTTTTATCATTTGCCCATCCACATTGAGGCTCGGTATGGATTTATTTTTGTCAATCGTGCAGGACACGTTAGTAATAAACACCGGATTAACGGTGCATTTTATGCCTGTTAGAAGGAGTATGTAGTTGCGCTGTAAATAAAGTAATAATCGTGCTAGAAGTTAGTTTTTTTTTTTTTAAATTAGGCTCACCTTAGCTAAGGAGTTGTGAAGTGTTAGCGAAAGAGCTATAACAAAGCCTATCAGTCGAAGCGAATGCATTTTGATAGCAGTTTTTATTCAGACTGGAGTTTGGGAAGTTGCTTCTTCAGTTTAAATATATATTTGGCGTAAATCTATTTTTAATAACTCGGCTTGTTTGGCGCTAATTGTCGATTGTAACGACATGATGTAGGTTTCGCATTGTGAAAGGCCGATGGCATCACATAGGTTAGAACATAAATGGCTCTATTTGGATGGGATTTGTACTTGAAATTCGGTGGTGGTAATCATGTGATTGATGTTTAATGACAGCACTAAGAGGGCTTTTTTTTCAACTGTGGTGTGTGGGTTATCATTCGTTTGCACAACAGGTCCCTCTAACTTGGGGAAGTTCTTCCTTTATATTCGATGTAAATCAGCGTTGATATTCAATCGATATATTAAGCGTTGTCTGCTTTTGTAGTTTCTGGTCATTGTGTCTTTAGTACCAAAGGCTCACATATTAGGTTCTTTTTTTTTAGCTTTGAACTCAGCAAAGCAAAGTAAAGTAGGATTTTCAGCATGTGGTTACAACAACTACGCTGTACTTGACACTTCGAAGACTCACACTCACGGTTGCCATATTGGTCGCTTTTTCGTATTTTGGGCTATCTTTTTACTTAAAAATCGATAGAAATTTCTTCGTTTTACAAATTTTGTGTTAATTTTGTTTGTTTTATTCTTTCACAAAACTAAAAAAAGAAATATTTTCGAACAAACCCGCAGTTTTAAAACTTAGCACCACTCTTGCTGTCAAGTAACATCGAACAGGCATTTTGGTTTGACACAACGACACTGAAATGTAAATGGGGAAAAATACTTAAGAAATGGTCAACGACTTGAATCCCTATTTCCCTTGGTCACGGCATCATGCGTGAACGGCTGTACCGATTTTGCTAATTCTTTTTTTGTTGTGTTTGTTATTGTCAGGAGAAGAATCTTATGAAAGAAAAAATTAAATGGATTGCGCTATCGAGAGATAATTAATATTTTTTTATGGTCGGAGTTGAATGGTATTGATCTGGACAACGTCTACTTTAAACAAGACGGCGCTACGTGCAACACAAGTAACGCAATCATTGATATTTTACGGGAAAAGTCTCCGGACCGTGTTATCTCTCGAAGAGGTGATCACAATTGGCCACCGAGATCTTGTGATTTAAACATTGCGACTTCTTCCTTTGGGGCATGCTGCCCCCCTGCAACCCCCCTCCTTGGGTTTACTGTTACATTACGGGGTGGGTGCGAGGTTGAGTATATACAAAGTTCATTTAATTTAAATTAGTTTATCCAATATAAACAATATTAAATAAAAAGTAGTTTTCATTATTTTTAATTTCATTATGAAATAAAACCCCAAATTTGGGGCCTTATTTCCTACAGCCACTGGGTCCATTAGGTTGTTCTGCTTTGACTTGGGAATTTTAAAGCTCTTGGTCCGCGGATGTGTAAATACCTCTACCACACTACGTGGCCTTCCCCTATCGCCTGGGGATGCTACGGGTCGCCTGAGAAGCTCGTGTTTTATCCCGGACTACTAGCTCTAACGAAGCATTGACCTGTAAAGGAATTGACTAAACCCAAAATCCTTCGAACGATTCTCGATTCCGTTTTTTTTTTTAGTTTACTTAACGAACATCTCCCAGGAGCTTTATTTCGATTTAACACTGCAAAATAGCAGTTGAATTTCAAAAATTCCTTCGTTCTTTTATGTTCTTCTTATTGACAACACTGCCGAAAATTTCTATGCGCCAAAAACTTGTTTTCCTTTCCTTTAAATTCAGCGAGATTTCAAAGTTAGTTTCGGGCACAAACGTCGGTAGATAACTGGAGTCCAATGTTATATTTGTAAAGGAAACATGATAGTCCGCTGCGACGGGACATTTCTTTGGCCAAACGCCAGACTTTGCGGTCAAATCCATAAACATCTTCACCAACGGTTGTGTTACGTTTTCTGTCAGTAAATCGCAGCCGTCTAAGTCCTTTCCATGAAATAGGGAAATGCTATCTCCATTGGGTCGTTGCAAGTTCACAAAGAAATCCAGTCGCGGCGCCTTTAATTCTTTTATCATTTGCCCATCCACATTGATGCTCGGTATGGAAGTAGTGTTGCCTATCGTGCAGGACGCGTTAGTAGCAAACACCGGATTGACGGTGCATTTTATGCCTGTTAGAAGGAGTATAAAGTTGCGCTGTAAAGAAAATAATAACCGTGCAAGAAGTTAGTAAACATTTTTTTAGATTAGGTTCACCTTAGCTAAGGAGTCGTGAAGTGTTAGCGAAAGAGCTATAAGAAAGCCTATCAGTCGAAGCGAATGCATTTTGATAGCAGTTTTAATTCAGACTGGAGTTTGGGAAGCTGCTTCTGCAGCTTATATATATTTGGCGTAGATCTATTTTTAATAACTCGGCTTGTTTGGCGCAAATTGTAGATTGTAACGACATGATGTAGGGTTCGCATTGTAAAGGGCTGATGGCAGAGATTAGGACATAAATGGATGTGTTTTGGTTGAATTTGTACTTGGTGGTAGTCATGTGATTGATGTTTAATGACAGCAATAAGAGGGTTTTTTTTTTTTCATTTGTGGTGTGTTATCATTCGTTAGCAACTAACTTTGTTTTTAACGACTCATTTGGAAGCTTTTTAGCTGTCATAAGTTGGGTACGACGAGTTCATTTCAACAGGTCCCTCTAACTTGGGGAAGTTCTTCCTTTAGATTCGATGTAAATCAGCGTTGATGTTCAATCGATATATTAAGCGTTGTCTGCTTTTGTTGTTTCTGGTCATCGCGTCTTTAGTACCAAAGGCTCACATATCGTTGCAGAGTTACAGAGCGGCTCTTCAGAGTGAACACAAATCTCAACCGGTTCGCGGAAAATTGGCAAAAAATTTGAAATCGTCTAGAAAACGAGTGTAAATAGTGTTTTAAATATTTCTCAAAAATATTAAGCTGTCCATTAAGCTACATCCTTGTTACCCACTAGAAATATAATTTCATGCTTCCCCCATGACCTGTATTCTCTGGTGCATCAGCAAAATCCGATGGTTTATATCATGGTGGGAAATATAAAAACAAACACCTTTTGATGGCACAAAGTCCCACCACAAGTCCGTCGATATATGGCTAAGCAAATGTCTGTAACGTCTCAAGCTGTCAGTGATACCATGTGTTTGATTTTCTTTCCTTCTCTCCGTCCACTTAAAGGTGTGATTCTTATGATTGCGACTGTCTAGTTCAAAGTCCATCACTTAATTGCTATTGACACACGGCTAACTATCTGTCAACAAAATCCAATTCGAGTTCATTTAACCACAAACTGCCCCGATCGTGCCCTTTGTTTGTTTCGTCAATTTCAGAGAAAATTTCGTTTGTAAACACAATTAAGTATGTTGACTTGTTCTCGCTGTGTGCGTTTGGTTTTTTCCCCCTTTAATATTTCTTGACAGTACGGAGTTTTTTTTTTTTTTTTTTTTTTTCTCTCTCAAAGTGCACTTCCAAGTACCGATCGTGACATAATCCAACGAGCCCACAGGAATCTCTGATAGTATTTACTGTTCCACATGAGAAGGTAAACAACTGAACGTATTCCTCGTTGGCTCTCGAATTAAACTGCGTTCTATCAAATAATTGCGAAAATATTTAAAATAGAAAAAATCTCGTCCTTGAACCGATATCTATAGTAGCAGTTCATTTGCACCTGAAAAATTTCAGATGAATTCCGCAACACCATCAGATACATATGCATCTATTTCTATATCTAACGAACGAGATTCTATTTCGATACCGGTCGCAATTATAATTTCCCCATCAAGTGGCTGTTTTTGTCGCTATTTTCATCCGCCACCGCCAAAAACGTATAATAAGAGATTCCGAGGACCAAGTGGTCGGGATATTTGTCGATTTAAACGCACGTCTCTGTGGGGTTGAATTTATTTTCAATTTATCTCTTCATTATCGCTGTGGCGCGTTAATTGGAATGGGCATGTCTTCGATTGGATAATTTTTATTTTTTTTTTATTTTTGGAAACATCTTCCTCGGTGGTTGTTTTCACGTTCACTCACGCGGCTCGCACACACACGTTCTGCACGGCTGGCCTCGTAAACAAATTGCGCCGCATCCATTCCACCTGATCTCTCTGACGTAGCATCGTGAATGTTTACAAATAGTTTTTAAGTTTTTAATTGCGAAGTAGATAGGTGGTATCTGGAATGAATTTATTTTCCCACCAGTAAATGGGACTGGTGTTGTGGTATTATGACACTAGCCATAAAATAAAATAAGACCGTTAAACCCAAAACCAATTTATTTTATTTGTTTTGTATACTGTTGTATTTTCCTTAAGCAAGTTGGGTAGGTACTTTAAGCTGGCCACAGAAAACAAATCATACCTCAAAGTCATCCCTGATATGATCAGAGAGCAGAGACTGACTTCAGTATTTTTCTTTCCGGAGTCTATTTCAAAAAATTATCGTCATTGGTTGGTAATAAAGCCTTCGCCTAAACTAAGATATTAAGCATGAGACCGTGCGTTTTTTACTTGTACCTTTTTAGAGCTACAGTCAAAAACAATCGTTTTAACATTTTGTTCCGTCAGATGAAATAAGTTCTGTTTTGAATTTACTGTAGCTCAGCCTCTCGGAGGAGCACAGGAATAAGTGGTATCATAAAATACTCGGAGAAATAATGCCTAGAAATGGTTTTCAGGTTTTTTGTCTTGACTTGGAAACCGTTAGTAGTTTCCGACCCGAGTTTACTCCGGACATATACCTACACATGAATATTTACATGAGTATAGATTTAGATATAATCCTGTTACTTGGAACATCGCTTTTAAATTGCGGATATTTTTGTCTGAATCGAGAGCTCAGTTGTCCATTGTATAATACCGCTGAAGAAAACGGACAATTCAACGTCATGAGCTCGGCATTTAAATTTATCTCCGTGCAAAATAACACTAAAATCCATAAAATAAATTAAGAACATTCAACGGCGTTAATGTCAAAATATTGCTCCATGAAACAAAAATTAGTTTTCCTGATTAGATTTCTTATTAGACATCACTGTCCGGCACAAAAGTCCATATCTAGTATACTTACATATAATAAAACTGAAGGCATTTTCTTTGTTACCTAATGGCGTGAAAACGACTGCACATATTTCGATGAAACTGTTTTTGAAATGTTCCTTAAGATTCTGAGAAAGACATAGGCTATTCCTTTTATTGCCATGCCTATTTTTTGGAGCGTTTTTGATAAAAATGTATTTTTTCCTGACTTCACTGCCTTTTACTCGCCATTACTCAAACAATTCTTAATCAATGCAAACAAAACAAAATACTTAGGAGAGCCAACACTTTTATAGTTATTTCAAGCCATCAATCAGCTTTCTATGTCCTGTAGAAGTTGAGCTACAACCTAAAATCTAACATGGAAAAAATAAATTAATTTTCTCAAATCGAACATTATCAGCAGCCGCGGCTCTTGATCGTTGTTCTGCTTTGGGGTGGTTGGGTGGCGCTCATCACACAAGCACGTTCATATGAAAAAAAAAAAAAAAACTGCGTGGTGTTTTCTCCAAATTGAGTGAAACGAAAGAGAAGTATGAGACGTGAATGTGTATGTAATCAACAGCGACAATGTGTTTCTGAGGAAATGCGCAGGTGGCTGATGACATGCGCTGATGGACGTATGGTGGGGTATATAGAAATTGAGTTCAAGGTTTTTGTTTTAATTGTTGTTTTGATATTACCTACGTTGATATCTACAGTAAAGACGATAGGTATAGGTGAATTGTGTTGTTTGATTTATTTATTGTTGTTTTAGGTAAATAGATTTGTTTGATTTATTGTTTCACATTGACAACGTTCATTTTATTGGAAATTACACATTCTCACGCCGCGTACGAAGTTGCGGGCACAGCTAGTCGAAAATAATGTGGACGTTGGGATACATTATAGTTTATGTTAAATTTCAACTAGATTTGTCGTGACTAGGTATCCGAACGCTTTGACTAGGCAACTTGAATTGTTTTTGTATTCTCGCGGTCAGCGTTATGATACGTTTCCACCAGACTTAAATCCCGAGATTAAGTACAAGAGATTTAAAATTAATCCTGAAGTGTTTCCACCAAATAAAACAAGATTAACTTGACGTATTCTCTCTGGCTCTGTCCATTCGAGAGAGGATGACGTTTCACGAGAGAGGAAAAAGAGAATTTTTTCCATTTTTGACGTCTTATTTGTCATTTCTGTCAAATGCAGCTCTGTTTGCTTTGTATTTTTGACATCTCGAGCTGTGGAAAGTGTGTTCACAAATCGGACTGTACATGCATACCTGGTTGATAACAGGGATTTATTTGTAATCTCCCTTTTATGAGATTATATTTTGTATTTACGGATTTACGGAAATTTTTCTAAATCTCGCAGTTAATCTCCGGTGGAAACGTAGCATTAACTTTGTTGGATTTTGCACTTTTTTTATTTAGAAAAGCCCTTCGCAAATTTAAGAAAACATAGTTATTTCCAAAAAGTACGTTTAAAATGTAAGAAGATTGGCTATCATAAAACTGTTATAATGTTATGCGTACTAATGATTGTTAAATATCGTGCGAAGATTCTAAACTTGCAGAGTAGCCTTAGAAATGCCACCTTTTTCTCTCTCCGACCCTTTTGTTGACTCTTCTGTTTATTTTAAATTTGATTCTTCGAAATGTCAACTGAGTATGCAGGCAGGAGTTTCTTGACAAGATTTGTCGGCTTCTCCTCCATAAACGTCAACTGCAAAAACTATACAATGGACCAGTATAGACCAATGAAAACTGATACACATCCAGTAAAGTAAGTCAGCTGTCAGACTTACTGAACTAGGAAAACGAACGTCCCCAATAACACCGCCGATAAATCACACCACTTGACCGCGAACTCACTGACAGAGGGCAGCACACTGTTTTCTTTACTGTTAAGTATAACATGTCCGACTGTCACAGTTGCACATTATTGACATCAAACAACTTGCACTTTGCACACCGCCCCAAATAAATAAATCACGGCATCACCATGCGAGTACACAAACAGTGTCCAAAATTGTTACTCGTACGTCACACGCCTCAGGTGACGTATGGCCTGCAGAGAAAAACTAATTTATTCGCGAAAGGAATCTCGGCCAAAATGAAACAAAATGAAACAAATCCCGTGTTTTCTCTTTTTCGCTTTCAATTCGCGTGTGTAGTTTTTGGACGATGATTTTCTGTCAACAATATGATGTTCCTCTGTGCTAGCGCCAATTCGAAACAATTTGGAAAATTCGAAGCAAACAAATTATGTAGAAATGTTTACTCTAGGGTTTGGTTTTGATGTTTTGTCAAAATTGGAATTTCGTTTGCGTTCAAACGAATTTATTTCACTCTCGTTCATAGTTTCGTAAATGTGAGTTCTTTTAGTGAAGGCTGAAGGTTTTTTTTTTTTTTTATTGAACAAGAAAACTCTGATGTAACTGTTGCTGCGGATGCTTATTTGTCTTTCATCAGCTACAGTACAGCGATGTTATGACATCGCCCAAGGATGCAATCTTGTTTGGATTGTTGTGCCACTTTTTGTTTTTCATTGTAAAATCAACGTCCCTTTTAGTTTGCTCTTGGCAGTTGTGTGTTGTGTGTTGTGTCTTGTGTGTGTTTATTTTATTATTGTTGTTGTTTATTTTATTGCAGGTGATCTTAGATGGGGGCGTAATTAGGATTGAGGATTGGGAAATTTATCGACGATGATTGTGATGATTTAGAGTTTTCAACTGCGTTTAGCAGTGTTTTGAAATAATAATTGATTGGATTTAATGGGTGTTTATTTTTATTGTTGATTGATTGTGATTTTGTTGTTTGTTTGCTAATTGAATGTATGAACTCATAGGTCATTTGATAATATTTGTAGGCTAGAAATAGAGTGCGTTGTTGGTAATTTGTTTTTAACTTTTTTCTTTTTGTTGCAGGTAAAAATATCAAAATGTATTTGTAAGTATGCATTGCAGACTTTATTATTTAACTTTAGAATTTATAAAAAGAAGTACGACAACAGACCGTTCCTCCATCGGATAATAGGGCCCATACACGACACAGACACGTCGCTGCAGACCAATATATTTGCCTCTATCTGTGTCGTGTGCATCCTATGTCGATCCTTTGCAGCGACCGTCTGCGTGAATTCAAAACTTTTTGAATTTTTCTTGATCTGCAACATGTCTGTGTCGTGAATGGGCCCTATAAGCCTATCGTGCGAGAGTTGATTTCATAAAATATTGGTCACCGGTTTTTGTATAAGAACTTTTTTGCTTGTAAGGTTGAACAAAAGGAAATTATGAAGAAAATTGTAGGAAATTTAATTTCTCACAACATTGCTCCTACAGAATTGTTCCCTACGATCGATATTTTATCGACTTGGTTTGTGATAAAAAAAAAAGGACAGGGGTTTTTCTTGTATACATAAATCTAAAGTAGGTACCTAAATGAGTTTAAGTACTAATACATATTTAAATGGAGAAATATCGATCGTAGACAAAATAATATCAGGTAATGATTGCAGAAAATTAAATTCCCTACACATTTTGCGAAAATAATTTTTTGTTTAAAGTTGAATTTTGAAAAGTTTTAAAAACCAAGCGCCATCGGATAGGGACAAATCAAAATGTATACAACTTTTCTCCTATTGGTTTTGGACAAATAACTTTTTTATTTGCAACTTTTCGTGAAAAATTATCTTGATAAGACTTGTAGGGAATTTAATTTCCCACAACTTTTGTTTATAATAATTTTGTCCTACAGTTTATATTTATCGACTAAATTTTTAAAAACATTCGGTACCTTTTAAATCTCTCTTTTGTCGCTAAATTTGATGGTTGTGAGTGCAAAACTGATTATCTAAGTGGAAAGGCAAAAGTCTTAGATAACAAAATTAGTAATTAGAGCTGTAGAAAATTAAATTTTCTACAATTTTTGCGAAAATAATTTTTTCTTTAAAGTTGAAAATGAAAGAGTTTCGTAACCAAAACCAAGCGCCATCGCATAGGGACAAATCAAAATGTCTACAACTTTTCTCCTGTTGGTTTTGGACAAATAACTTTTTTATTTACAACTTTTCGTGAAAAATTATCTTGATAAGACTTGTAGGGAATTTAATTTCCTATAACTTTTGTTTACAGTATTTTTGTCCTACGGTTGATATTTATCGACTAAATTTTTAAAAACTTTCGGTACCTTTTAAATCTCTCTTTTGTCGCTAAATTTGATGGTTGTGAGTGCAAAACTGATTATCTAAGACTTCTGTCTTAAATAACGAATTTTCTAATTAGAGCTGTAGAAAATTAAATTCCCCAAAGTTTTTGCGAAAATAATTTTTTGTTTAAAGTTGAAAATGAAAGAGTTTCGTAACCAAAACCAAGCGCCATCGCATAGGGACAAATCAAAATATCTACAATTTGTCTTGTTGGTTTTTGTCAAACAACTTTTTTATATGCAACTTTTCGTTAAAAATTATTTTGATAAAACTTGTAGGGAATTTAATTTCCTATAACTTTTGTTTACAGTATTTTTGTCCTACGGTTGATATTTATCGACTAAAATTTTAAAAACATTCGGTACCTATTAAATATCTCTTTTGTCGCTAAATTTTATGGTTGTGAGTGCAAAACTGATTATCTAAGACTACTGTCTTAAATAACGAATTTTCTAATTAGAGCTGTAGAAAATTAAATTTCCCACAATTTTTGCGAAAATAATTTTTTCTTTAAAGTTGAAAATTTAAGAGTTTCGTAACCAAAACCAAGCGCCATCCCCATCGCATAGGGACAGATCAAAATGTCTACAACTTTTCTCCTGTTGGTTTTGGACAAATAACTTTTTTATTTGCAACTTTTCGTTAAAAATGAACCTAATAAAATTTGTAGGGAATTTAATTTCCTATAACTTTTGTTTGCAGTATTTTTGTCCTACGGTTGATATTTATCAAGTATTTTTTAAAAAGATTGGGTACATTATAAATCTTTCTTTTGTCGCTAAATTTGATGGTTGTGAGTGCAAAACGGATTATCTAAGTGGAAAGATAGAAGTCTTAGATAACAAATTTTGTAATTAGAGCTGTAGAAAATGAAATTTCCCAAAATTTTTGCGAAAATAATTTTTTGTTTATGGTTGAAAATGAAAGAGTTTCGCAACCAAAACCAAGCGCCATCGCATAGGGACAAATCAAAATGTCTACAACTTTTCTTCTGTTGGTTTTGGACAAATAACTTTTTTATTTGCAACTTTTCGTGAAAAATTATCTTGATAAGATTTGTAGGGAATTTAATTTCCCACAACTTTTGTTTATAATAATTTTGTCCTACGGTTGATATTTATCGACTAAATTTTTAAAAACATTCGGTACCTTTTAAATCTCTATTTTGTCGCTAAATTGGATGGTTGTGAGTGCAAATCTGATTATCTAAGGGAAAATAGCAGTCAAAGATAAAAAATGTTGTAATTAGAGCTGTAGAAAATTAAATTTTCTACAAGTTTCTTAATAATCATTTTTTGTTTTAAGTTGAAAAGTAAGGAGTTTTGTAACAAAAACCAAGCCCCACCTTAATTTAAGATGACAGCTGCTGCATATTCTTTGGTTATCCTTGACGGGACAACAGAGGGGCGAATTTGTTGCTGTTGCTGTTATTGCAGATATTATAAAAGAATCCCAATTTCATAAAGTTCTACCACATTCTGGGATATGGCTATTTGGTCGCCTATCTCCATTTAATTCGTCAACGAACCTCATTAAAAAAAAAAAAAAAACAAATTGGGAATGACACTCGTTTATTTGAAATACACAACATAATGGACTGGGCTATTGGGCTCTGCAATTGGGGAAATTGTACCTGAGTGGTATATAGCTACTAATTGCTAATTCCACCTAGAAACAGCATGATCGGTGTCTCTCAAATAACCAGGTTAATTGATGCATTAAAAACTGGCAAACACAATCAACAACAAATTGGTCAAATATACGGATTAAGTGGTTCCCAAATTAAGAGATTGAATTAAACGATAGCTAATGACTTAACGTTTGACTTTGTCAGCACCAATATGAGATTCGTAATATCAGAGCTACAGTCCATTTTGGTGCTACACCACAACATGAACGTATCGAAGACCCCATTACTCTACATCCTGGTGCTGGTAGTTCTATCAACGACGTCCACTCATGGAAGGGTAAGCTCTAAATACACATCTGTCAAATTAAAACTCTGCATATCAATTACGAAACTTTCACAGCGCAACTTTGAAATATACTTGGACTCCTGCAACTGCACCAGTAATCCAACATTTGCAGAACCATGTACGTCTTATGTCGACAAGACTTTGGATCCGCCAAAGGCTTTCTTCGACTTGCAAATGCACAAAGAAATGCCTCAGGCGTACTTCTCCTTTGCAGTGTTCGTTTTAAGAAAGGACAGTACATATGTATTGTTTAATTCGACGGGCAATGATTATTGTGTGCTTTTTGAGAAAAATGCAAAACCACAGCTAAAAATGATTATGATATTGAGGGATGTACTGCACAAGGCCGCGGAACAGGTGCCAGATAAGTGTCCCTCTGATAAGGTGGGTGAGCCTGAGCATTTAAGTATTTTTTTTTTTTTTACAAATAATCGCTCTTGCAGGACTACCATATCTCGCTGAAAGGAATGTCTTTGGATCCGGAATCATTTCCACCATATGTGCCGGAGACGAGATTTTATACACGCTTCAATGTGACCACGCAAAATGATTTTGTGTATTCTGTCAACCTCTATGGGGATGTTAGACAGAAGGCGAAAAGGCAATGGGGATGACAACAAAAAGATGGGGTCCAACGTCCAAGGTAGCAATCCTATAATTATTTTTTTTTTTGTGAGGACATAAAAAACAAAAACAATTGTGGTGTAAAGGTTGTCACATGACTTGGAATTATATTTTTATGGTGTCAAATAAAATATGAAATGGGAACAACAGGTTTATCAAGGAAGAAGCTGTATGGTTTTGGGGGTATTTTCTTATATCTTGGACTGGAGTGAAGGTTTAACTGTATATGATCTGGTGAAACCCACTTTGAAGTGTGTAAAGAACCGCTTAAAGGGGAGTTTTTATATGGAGCCCGTCCAGAGTACGATATTATAGTCGTGCTCAGAGTCGGATAGATATTCACTTTCCTACGGTTAGTTTGTTGAGCAAAGCCTTCATAGAGCAGCAAGAGATACCTGCTGCCGACTAATAGACTTTGCAACACGTTGATAAGTCTGTAGCACTCGGTTTAAAAGTCTACCCTGTCATCCGAATACGAGACTGACGATCCCAGTTCGCCAAGTCGAGATGGTAGCTCTGTTGGATGCCCTGGCTCACATAGCAGAGTTTCAGATCCGTAAATAAATACAATACGATAAGTTTGGTGCAGGTTTGACATATTTTTCGGCTTTATTGCCCTAGAAGTTTCATGACTTCCTTCAAGGCCTGACTGTTTCTCCAGCTTCAAGCCCGGTTTTCTTTCTCAGGTTGGAATTCTTCTTTGGTTCAGGGCCAACGGAAGTAGCTGCTTGGAAGTCGGCCATTAAGTTACAAGCTATCGTCTTTTGAGTCTATCTACTCAGTTTGATAAGGTTTTGCAGGCTTTCATGTACAAGTTGAGACTTAGTGATGGAGAAGTCCAGTATCATCAATGATATCAGCTGGGCTATCTGTCACTTTCGCTATATCACAGTTGGATTTGCTTGTGTCGATGTTGGTTTGGACGCGTAAAAGTGACTGTGACATCATTTTTGCCTGAAAGATGCTGCTACTCTCGCCGATGACTCAAAATATCTCTGTTTTGGGTTCCAAATACTCCCTTATCAGTTCTTGACGTCTCTGAGTGGCACTTTTTTGTGTGAAGATTCAGTTCGTGTCTCATACTTCGATTCTTTAAAGCAAACTGGATAACAAAGAGCGCTGGAGGACTTTTTTTCTTCCACCAAGGTATAGTAAGCCGGACTCTCGAAATTGATTACAAAAGCGATTTTAGTGCGAGGGAAGTCTAATGGGAAACTTATCTCTCCAAAAGGTTTAATAGGTGACGAAATAAGGTAGCGCATTTCTCAAATAAAAACTGCAATGAAAGGAAGTCAAAAAGCCGTGCATCTCCGATCTCCGATTAGAGAAAGACCTTAGAAAGAAGAGTCGAATTTTCACAATATAGCGAAGGCCTTCATCCATGTACCAAATATAAGAGCGACGCGCTGATTTTTTTATTTTTATTTTTTATTTTAAGGTTCCGCAACTTTTCAGAGCGGAGGGGTTACTTCCCCCTAAGAGGCTCTCTATCGGATTCTCCCGAGAAGGCCTATGGTCCAACGTTAAGATCACTCCTATAGACTTTTCGGGGGGGGGGGGGGGGGGGGGGGGGGAAAACAACATCTGTTTCGGCAAAAGAACGCCTGTTTATCACTTTTTTAATAGTTTCAAATCTGACATATATACATATACAAGTCACCCATGGGCCCTCCACGAAGCCAAACTTTCAAGTCCATATGCGTGAACAAAAGCTACACATCCACGCAATCGACGAAAGTATTCCAAAGTTCGCCTTGACGAACAATCATCAATCAAATTCATGATGCAAGCCATCTGAAGTACAAGTCTTGTTTTCTGCATCAATTAATCAAATTTGATGTAATTCATTCGCAGCATGATGCCGCCGCGTTCTCTTCAAGTGATAAATGAAAAAAAAAAAACAAAAAAAAAAAATCCCCAACTGTAGCAGTGATTTGAATACGGTTCGCTCCTAATCCCAGGCATTTACCTACTTCCCCATTCCAATTGACTCCACTGCTTGAACTTTGCACTCTCAGTAGTTGTCACAATCCCATAAATATGTTTCAGTGTTTCAAGTTGCAAACCTCATAATCTACCGCACCTCAAGTAAGCGATTTAGCGCACATTGCGCATTCGAAACCGAAAAATGTATCGCGTTACTCTTTCGCCACTTTGATGGTTGCGGCTCAAACTGGGAAAAGAGCATGAACCGTTCGAAACAATGCCACACATTGTAATTGGAGACACTAACCATTACCTAGCTGGTTGTATATTGTATCTGCAGCGTAGGTTATTGTTCCAGATACCCACCTAACGCAACCACATCAGCCCGAGGAAAAAAAAAATAAAATCAAATCCAAACTGCATTTGCCAGTCAACTTAAAAAAAAAATTATATCTGCGCACAATTTAAATACAAATCGGCGAAAATAGCAATTTGTGTAACCGTGCTGTGCATTGTACTTTGCGCTGTCAGACTTTGGTGGCGCGCAAGTTCAAAGCCGCCTCGATGATGCTTGCAAATACATACATACCCATGGATACGAGTAATCGTTTCTTTAGTGTTGTCCGCTATTTGGTGCAATCAACCGCAGTTTGTTGCGATTTAATTGCAGTCGACTGTGTGCGCGCTAATTGAGCTATTATTAACGAGTGCCCGCTCTGGCCATAGACGGATTTCAAGTTCGTCGATGGATTTGGCGGCCGTGGGTGTGCAGCTAAGGTATCCACAGAGGCGGAAGAGAATCTGAAAATGTCCGCAGGGCGATCCGAACAAAAATTAAGTTCTACTCGTAGGTACGGTGCGGTTTTTGTTTACATCTTTTATGGGTTGGTGCAACACTAGCTGATGTGCATCATCGTTTGGATGATATTCCGGAGAATTGTGTGCGGTTGTGTATGTTTGTGGCTGCTCTGGGTTGAGAGGAGGCTTTCATCATAGCGCGCGACGAACCAAACCAAACGGATCGGATATTTGTCCATTAGCTATGGTTATTGTGTGTCGGTTGCTGCTTATCATTTATCTTCGTGTCAGAGCAAGGAATGCAACCAAAGCCGACGAGGGCTGCATGTTCGTTGTAAGTCTATGCGGTTGTGCAACGTTTTTGATTAGGAAGTAAAGCAATAGCTCGTATAGGGAAGCACACGCGTCCTGGTCCAACAATGCGGGTTTCATTAATCTAAAACGCCGTTGTGTTGGATCTGTTGTTTGCAGATTCGAGGTAGCCCATCCGCATGTCTCCTTCGCATGTTCTGAATCTGTTTCGAGATGTTAGTCATGGATTATGTGGAAATCAATGCTCGGAATAGACAAAGGCAAACAATGACGGAAGTTTCCTGGTAGGTTGGCTGCTATCTGTTGCGGTCCAGATGGAAGTTTGAGTGTACCAAAGGAAGGGAAATAGTGGTTGTAGTGGCGCTCTTGAGGGGTAGGCCATTCTGTAATAAATTGGGGATATAACCATCAGTTTTACTCATTAGTGAGGTATACGTCTGTGGCACTAATCTCGCAATTAAGGTCAGCAGTTGCTTACATCCATCAGACAGTGATAGTTAGAAGGTGGTACGGCCTTGTTCCGCAATTTATCACTATCACTCTATCAGGCAACGTTGCCGCTGAAAAATTTCGAAAACGGGAATAGAAAGGGGCCCGAGGTAGAAAAAGGGACATCCCCAAATAAAATAAGAACAAACAGCGCAAAAACGTTTCTTTATAACAGAGGCAAACAAATGTGTTCAGTGCTAAGAACCTTTTTAAATTGCGTTATTTATTTATTTTTAATACTTAAATACTTTTAATATACTTTAATATATTTTTTTTTGTACTTAAACTGAAAAAGTTGCCATTTTGATCATTGACGGGTCTTGATTCCAAAGGGCAGCGCTGCTTCAGTTGTCTGATCACAATAAACACATATCCCCGACTTGGATTCTAAGACAAGCTATGGAATCCATGACAAATTCCTCTTCAATCGTATAGGCCCAAGACGATATATTCAATTCAAGTCTCCACCTGCCATCCTCTCTTAAAATAGATGCCCATCTCCAGCCAGCCAACGCACATTCAAAACCATTACCTCAAGCGTAATTGCAAATTCGATCGTGCAATTTAATTCAAAGACCAATTTGCTGTCATAACACCATGACCTACCACAAAACATTCAAGAAATCACCGCCGAAACTGATCCTACACCCTGCCGCACGATCATCAGCATAATATACTTCATAAGTGATCTTCACCACAGCATCTGCTCGCACACACACACACACACAAACTAATTGAAGCTCCATTAGAACGCGGCGCTCAGAACAACTTGTGCTGATGTACAACTTGTTGTGTCTCACATATCATGTCCTCGTTAAGTATTTTACGCGCCACTTTGTTGTGAAATTGCAGCAAATTTTACCACACTCCTTGTGATCGCAAGATCGGTGGAATAAGAATACCGTACCCGCAAGCAGATGCAATCACAGTCAAACGATCTGTTGCGCTACTTTAAATATGAAACAGCGATCAATTTATCGCCTCAATCTTTTGATCTTCAAACCGCCAAAATCGGGAAAGAAAATCAGCATAAAAAGAGTATCTACTCCATCATGATCTGCGCGATCACGATCTTGCTATGCACGAACGAAGTGTATCAGGGGGTGTACGGGACGGATACAGTCGATTTCACTTCGCAAAGAATAAAAAAAAAAAACATTGAGAGGGCCAGACAAACAAAATGTGTTGACACGATGTTGAAGAAGTCGCGATCTTCGGAAGCTTCAACCAAAGCGTAGGGGATTAAGAGATTTGGTGTTTGACATGCTGTCGACAGTGAAGATCTATAACATGACTCTTGCCATCGCGCCCTGGATCTACCAAGTTGTCGACCAGTCAATTAAAAATGTGTAATGCCCGGGTGATGGGTAAGAGTGTGTTAAGCTTTGACAGCAACAAGACCACACACATACACGGGTGCAGATGTTCAACTAGAAAGTTCAGAATGACAAACTGACAGATGCTGAGGTGGCATTTTCTGGTGATGGAGGGGACACCGGAGTAGATTAAGCAAGAAAGTAGCTCACAATAGTTTCAGTAATTTTAGTCTCTAAAAGGGGACTCAAAATGGAGCCTTTAGGAGACCTTTTATTGCCCTTAACCTCATTAAGGAACTTTTTCTCTGGACTGGACAAAAATATCACTGACACGGTAACGAACACAGATATGTCGCACGGCACGTGTGTTGTTCTAGTTCTATCCAGTTCCAGACTGATTGCTTTCAACATCGAATTTTATGAGATATTCTAGTTATTTGAAACAACCAGCAAATTGACGGGGCCATTTCTTGAACGTGATGGAGCTCATTATCACAACTTCACAGATAGAACTCAATCTACACCTAATAGAATATGAATGAGTTTCAAATGGAAATCAGTAGAATTTTTCAAGTTCTCGACACTCGAAAACGGCTTAACATTTGAGTTTGACTAAAAAATATCAACTGGCCATCTCTGGGTTGAAGCTTGATTACTTTATTAGTTCATAAAGCCCCCTAAAAGGTTTGGATATTTTTTTAAGAAGGCATTAAAACCCTCTAAAGAAGTTTTGAAAATAGACCAGGGGATGCTTTTTTATTGGAAAGCTAAGCCAGATCGGCGTGCACACGGAAGATTCCTCCCTTCAGTTGTATTCATATATTGGTTGCTGCTAAAATGTTTATCATAAAGTTCCTTTATTCTTGGACCAAATAATAAGCCTTTTGTTAGCAAATACGACTTTTTTGGGTTTATTCTAGGGTATTGGGTAGATTTCTGTGCCACCCACGAGCTCCAATAGCCTGCGACAAACGAAGGTTTGAAAAACTGTGACTACAGTGGAAAAGTCTGCATGGCATTTATTTCCTCCGACTCGAAATATTAGACCCTTCTCCACGGCAAAGGGTAACGACTCTCACCACTCAAACTGCACAGCGGGACTAGCAACATGCATGCCCGTAAGCTCTATGGTCAAAAATGAATGGAGGTATAACTACTGCCAAGAAGAATTAAGAAATAGTATAAAGACAGAACGGTTATATCGATTAAGAGGTTCTATACATCAGAGTCTTTTGTTTGAAGAGAGAGCCAAGTGATCTTCAAAAGGGTGCAAGGTGTGAGTAGAAGCCTAAGAGAAAAGTGCGGAAATGCGATAGTTCCTGAATGTGCTGATGGAAAAACCTCAGCAGACTGATGATCAAAAAGTATGATGCGTTGAACTTATGTGGTGAAGCGGAACACGTCCAACATGAAGTCAGGACAGCTATATTCAAACTTCAGACTAGATTGGTCACTGTACGAACTTTTCACAGTGGCAAAAGATGATTTTTCCTTACAAATCTATCTATACGAGGCGCCCATGAACCCTCCACAGAGCCAAACTATCAAGTCCAAATGCCGTAACAAAAGTATCCACGCTATCGATGAAAGTATTCCGAAGTTCGCCTTGACGAACAATATCAGACGGGTCGATGAATGAAACCCCAGCACCCTCAAGATCCTCTTACTTCTTACCCTCCGGGATGTCGGCAAACGATTCAGTAGCCTCCACTATTTGATCACATAATACCTGTTGGCAACGACCTGATCGGCCTACATTAGTGCGAGTTAGTGGCCAGTGAAGTCAACCGTTGACTACCTTTAAATACCCACAGGAAATCGTATACAAACCTCCTCTCTATCAACCCATTCATGCCATGCCCAGTTTCGTCATTCCTGCTAAACTTGTTCGTCATGGCTGCGTCAAATTTAAAAACAGCACAATTGAACGCTTTCGCAAAAGGTTTAGGACATAGTTCCGCTCTTATATTTTACCTCTCTGGGAACAGTCTTGATGCAACAATATTTTCGAACCTCCCCAGCCAACTTCAGAGGTAGAACTGTTAAGGCTGCTTGCATAAGCTAATGCTATCGACATTATCGGGAAAATGCGGGTGGCTCGTGACGATGGGTAGATAAAGCTCGATAAAGCCAAAGTCGATCTTTCCAATCGTTGTTCTTTTTTTCTGGCTTGAAGCGAGTTCCGAGTGGCTAAGCGCTTACTTAAAGAACCAAGAAAATATTGCACAAGACCCAAATCATTCAGGTGCTACTGTGGGATAGGTCGGATCTTTACAAAGACCTACAAATCCGAATACGTAGGCCTTCGCTTTTATGTGCCGATGTCACTTGGTTGAACAAATTTGAGAAGTATCGACTTGTAAGACTCAGCGTTGCCGCTGAAAATTTTCTAAAAGGGCCCGATCCGAAAAAAATGGGCCTGTAGCAACAAAGACATTTATTTTTAACAAAAAAGAAAAAAATGTTTCATTACGAAAAATTTCTTTTAATACGTTTGCAGTCTTTTTCGTTGAATAAAGGATAAAAATTTAATTAAACTGAAAAGCGGCCATTTTGATAATTTTTCAAAAAGCGGAGCCCAAGGGTTCTCGGGCTCAAAAAGGGGTCATTTGGCCCCAACAGGGGCAGCATCGCTCGTTCGACTATTTTCATCTTCGGGATACCGATTCCGGACTGTTACAGCTGTTGGAAGCTTCCTTATCCCCTGAAATTGGTGACATATTTGAGAACGTAAGCCTCTAGATTACATCTGAACCACTAAATAGCTAAAGAACGCGCGCTGTAGCATTAAATGCTACATTCGGAGATGCGGGCAGATGATGAGTCTGGTGTTGAATTACCGCATCCTTGATCGGATGTTTTGCTTGTAAATTCCACAAAATTGAGTGACGTATGGCTCGCTCACGGATTCGGTAATTCGGCCCCAGGTTTTCCTTATACGATCTTTGTTATAAAACAAACGAACATCATCTCGGTAGCGTCTGCCTGCAATCACAGTTAAACAGGTCAGACGTAGTTAGCGATCCATTTGGTCAAGGCGCCATTAAATCCTATAGCTGCTGACCTATGGGGCTTGTCACTACTATATATACAAAACAAAGATTCCCAAGGTCCCAACTAATACTTCAACGCATCAGTCACTTTTGGTCTACCATCATTATACCGCTCGATTCCGAAATAATCACAAAATCACCTGGTTACCACATTAAGGGACAACAAACTTCGACAGCATAACAAATAAACTAGGCCGGCAATTGGATCACTTTGGCCATCAGTCAAAGATCGTTAAGTAAGACATCTGGCACTCTGTTCAAGTTCCAATCAATTGAGACCAATCACGAGGGTATACCTCAATAGAAACCGAAATTTATTTGGGTCAGCGCATATCTCGCTTCTCAGGGCAGCATATGCCTTCAGCCATGTTCCGCAAAGCCCCCCACCTGTCACAATGTAATAAATCGAATTACAAGTCGTTCGTGTACCATTGCGCATCGCCACCATAGTTTCGGCAGGGGGAGAGCGGGAGAGAAGCTAAACATTTGTCCTCCTGCAATGCTGACCACACCAACACCACAGATGACTAGTTAAATAGGTACCATGCACTCAATCACCAGCTGCTGCAGCACACAGCCCACACTCGATATCGTAGAGATTGGCCGGAGAGATACAGATACCTAAGCGACTATGTTCGGCTTTGTAGAAGACGCTTCCTGAAACGTTTCTCCACACTCATAAACATAGCTCAAGATGACACATGTTCTGCATTTTGAATTTCTTAGATTGTACACAGATAGCTACGGGCATACGCGCATCCTAGCCAAATGACACGAATGCAAAAATATCCGTGAAATGTTTGCCATCCACTTTCGACCACTCACTGTGTCACTCACGCGGATAGTTGGCTAACGTTTGTTTGGCTGCTATGTCGAAAAGGTTCGTCGTCGTCGGTGTATCGTGTATCCATGTAATTGGTATTTGGAAGCAATTTGTCAGAGACGGTCGGCGGCACCAACAGCGAAACAAAAATTACCCAGATACATGAGCGCAATTATGGTCATTGTACGGTATCTGATTTCAAAGGGGCATAGCTGGGCTAGTGGGCTTTGACTGAATTTGGTATCGCGGTGTGCATCTCTCGTTGCAAGTCCGAGTGTGGCTGTACGGATGTACAATTATCTGATCCAAAGGTAAATAATTGCACTACGGCTCGGTGGTGACACAGAATGAGTCCGCGATTTGCCATCTCTAGTTGCAGTTACATATACGTGTGCATTAGGAAGGTATATTAATCAAGGCGGGTGAAGGGCGTCGGTGGATGAATGGGGAGTTTTTGTTGGCAACTACAGAAGCTGGGTTGGCGTGGGCCTGGCGATTTGAATTAACCTCCGTCGATGGTTTTGACAAACAGAGGTCTTTCGTTGAACACTATCAACGATTAGCGGACTGTGCGGGGAATTTGATTTATTGGGTCCGTTTCTGTTTGTATGCTGTTTGCAGTGGCTTGCGGATGGTTTGAATGGAAATGGCTATTGACAATCGTCTGATGGTTTCCATAGAAATGGCTATCGACATTCCTTTGATTTACGACCTAAGGTGATGTTGCAAATGGGTGGGTTGTAATTTGTACATTTGGGTATAAGAACTTGGTGATCTTTTGAGAATGTTGGGCAAGCTTGTACGAAGATTTTGAGGACGACCCCCATTGGAAGTGCATCTGGGGCATGTTTAAAAAGTTTCATCGCTTAAGATGAGTGCCTTTTAGTGTGCAATTTCAATTGGTCTCTTAGGAAATACGATGGACCCATTTGGTAGAGGAGTTTTTAGTGCTGTCATAAGAGTTATCATACCCTTGGCAAAGAGTCTTAATCTGAACAAAAAGTCAGCCTTTCGGAGACTTTAACTAGAAGAATTTTGTGTAGGAAGTTGAGCCGTACAAAATCCAACTAACCCGGCAGCTTAAAATGAATGCTTGGACTTCGTAGAGTTTGGGGGAGGACACCAAGTTTAGGGAAGAGGCGCAATTTTTATGAATATCTATGTTAAAAATGAAAATTGCCGTATATGGGACGATGCCAATCCACTTGAGGCTTACCAGGGGGCAATGCTTCCACAGGAAGATGCTGTTTGTGGCGAATTTTGTTCCACCGGCGTCATTAGGCCCGTACTTTTTTTTAAAACGAGGTTGGTGAGGCTTACCGAATACTTTTGGGTTAAATTGAACGGTATTGAGGTGGCTCTGCGAAATAAGGCCCCAATGAAATAAGGCCCCAAAAAGAAAATGAGATAAGGCCCCAAAAAAATATACAGGAAACAACAACAAAGATTTTTAATACAATTTGGGGTGTTATTTCCTTTTTTGGGGCCTTATTTCCTAATGAAAATCGGGGTCTTGTTTCATTATGAAATAAGACCCCAAAAGAAGAAATGAAATAAGTCCCCAAAATTATTTGTTTTATTATTAATTGTTGCCCTTCCGATAGGAAATGCGTATGGGGGGGCATGCTGCCCCCCTGCAACCCCCCTGCTTGGATTTACTGTTAGATTACGGGGTGAGTGCGAGGTTGAGTATGTAAAAAGTTTCTTTAATCTAAATTAGTTTATCCAATATCAACAATATTAAATAAAAAGTAGTTTTTATTATTATTAATTTCATTATTAAATAAACCCCAAATTTGAGGCCTTATTTCATTTTGTTTTTGGGGCCTTATTTCATCGCAGTGGGGCCTTATTTCATAGTTGAAATTGGGGTGTTATTTCATTATGAAATAAGACCCCAAATTTGGGGCAAATATGACGTGAACTGTCCACCAAGATCGTCCGAATTCACCCCGGCAGATCTTTTCCTGTGGGGTTTGCTAAAGGCGTAGGTCTATGTCAATATGCTGCAATCGAACGATGGCAAAATATCCAATTCCATCGCTCAAGTTCTGTCGGATATATGCGGCAGAGTCTTTAAAAGTTTGACCCTTCGTATCCGTGCCACCGTGGGAAGACGCTGCGGACATTTTAATGATGTTATTTTCCATACAGAATGACATACATGGTCTTTGGAAATAAACAAAAAAAATTGTGAATACACCTCAGATGGAGCTTGTTTTATTCCATTTCAACATCGACCCGTTTTTATGAAAAACCTTTTATACCAACTAGTGCATTTTTGCGTTGCGCCAAAAGCAAAAAATGATCTTCGTCCAACTATCTTCAGGCTTGAGATGCTTTTTTTGAATAACGACATATTTGGTTCGCGAATTTAAGCTTCTAAGACCCTTTTTTTATAAGCTGTCACTTAAGATTTTGAGTATGGACCTTAGATCGCTGTGACTAGTATCAGCAAACGCGCCTAAGTTCTGTAAGTCGCAATATTTTCCTGAAGTCCTGCACAGGCGGGTAATCCAAAGGATGTCCACGCAACGCACGATCTTCTGACAACGGGTAAAGCGATTAAGTTGAGACTTCATATCTCTACAGGTTCACGGTGTAATCGGATAACAATTTGACCATGTGAACATTTGACCATGTGACCATTTGACCATGTGACCATTTGACCATGTGACCGTATGACCATCTGACTATGAGACCTTGAGGACTTGTGACGACGTTTACATCAAAATTGCCTTTTTTGGAGTCTAAGTTCTTTCTGTACTATCTGAGTCAGGGGCGAACGCTGGGAAAAATTTGGGGGGTTTTCAAAAAAGGGTCTAATTTTCATAAGGGCCCATCAAGCTATCGGAAACAAAACATATTTTTCTGTTTCGCTTTCTATTACCATATGCGGTGCTGCCTGCCCCGTAAATATGGGCCGCCAGATCGACTGTTAACCGAATTTTCACACTGAAGAAAATCCTGGAAAAGACGAACGAATTTCAAGTCGAGAGTCAGCGTCTCACCGTAAACAAAAAATGATTTTTATAACTTTTAAGGAATAAAAACATTCCTTATTTTTTAATTTCAACCCCAAAACCCCTACCTGAGCTCGCCCCTGATCAGAGTAGTATGCAAAACTCAGGTTAGGTAATCTAAAAGCTCAAAGAAGACTTTTCGGCACCCCATGGTCAGCTTAAGGCAGATAATCTTGTGACTGGTTCTTCGAAAAATATACCCACCCCTCTAAACTAAACAGAGCTATACCCCGCCACTAAAATCCAACACAAACTGCATTGTCATTCACGCGGAACCTCACAAATCACTATGCTAATGCCCCTAAATCAATACATCATCTCTAAAGCCAGTTCCAATGCCAAGTCATACTCCATCATCAATTAGCTGAAACTGTTTTTGTTGTTCGTTTCTAATTTTAGTACATGTCGCGTTTTGAACGCCGGGAACTTCCCCACCTTTTCGTATAACATGCCTCGTGCGTCGTCTGCACTTACAGCTTTATATTCATCCAACCCGACAATTAATCAAAACTATAGAAAAAATAAAATAAAAAAAAAAACAGTTGACATGAGAATGACGCTATTTACTTGTAATTATGTCATTTTGCGAGCACCACGCTTCAACACCCTCGCTTTTCAATTATATCTCGATGCTGTATAAAGTCAGGGACACCGGTACTCCATACTCATAGTCACAGCATCATTATCTGCACCGGTTTGCATCGGCACTCCTTGGCTGTTATATTGAATATCAAATCATCGGTGATAATTAAGTGCATGAATGCAGGATAATTTCGAACTGCCGACATGGCTAATGACAGTCCGCCTGTTCATATATGGCGATGGGGAGGGATACACCCCCGCGATAATTTAACGCTTTATCAACGCCATATTTGCGCGGCGCCTTTTAATTTGCCATATCAGACGATTAAGCAAATAAAAATAAATAAAAGTCCATCTAATCCCTCGCACTCCTGTGGTAGTCATTGGCATACAGTTTGGTAGTTCTTAACTTTCCCGCTCGCTTTGACGCAAAAGTATGTCGGCTGCAGGATTTATGGACCAATGGCTGACTAAGTACTGTGTACACGAATGGCATTCATAGTCGAACACAGTTGTACTCAGTTGCATAGTCGTAAGTAGTACCCATTGCGGCGCTAAGATGGAGCAAAGTGACATGTCGCATGCTGTTCGCAATTTAGTTGGGTGCACGTGAATGATCCGATGGACAGGCTTGCCTACTTTTTCTATGTCGTCCTGAGTGCTACCGTTTGTTTGGGCTGAGGGGATGGAAACAACCTGTGCTGGAATTATGTCTTCGTGAATGCATGGGAAATAGACTGTTGGCATTTTTACTGACAGAGAGCATGGATTGCATTTGGTTTGCTATTTTCCTGCGTAAGCCCTGTCTGTGGCATGCTTTTTAAGGGGCTGTTTTTGAAAGGCAATAAAAAGGGAATTTTAGTAGAGAGGTTCATTGACGAGGGCTTACGTTGCGGTGTGTTGGGCTCTGCAAAGTAGTTGTCCTACCTCGTTTTCATTGGGATTGCTTTAGAAGGCAGGTTGCTTATCAAAGGCATCAGAAATCGAGCTTTAAGTAGGGGGATTGAGTCTAAAGACTTGCCATTCGCTTTTTTTATTTTTTTTAACTAAACTTTGTTATATATACCAAAGATAAATAGCAACGATTCAAGTTTTATCGATCAGACTGCTTTTAGAGAGTTATTCACTTCAAGGTTAGTTGTGCACATCTCCTCCAGATGGCGTCTTCTATTGTCCAGGGTAATAAATTCTGTGGTGTCTTCTTTACCATTTTATATATATCACTAACCATTTTACAACCATATTGAACTTGTTTTCCAGCACCCCAATCAGTTCGCAACCTTCGAAAATCATGGTCAGTATTTTTGGTCAAAATTTTTCTCCACCGGTGAAGCCTTCTTTTCTCTCAGAAGCTACCAAATTTGTCGGTTCTAAAAATGCAGTAGGTTCTGATCTCTAGGGCATCTTGTTGCAGATTGGTTGATTTTTAATTTTTAAAACGACAAGGGTTCCACTTATAGGCTGAATTTTCTGTGCTATGGTCAAACGATAAACAGTACTTCTAGGCCAGAGATTAAAAACGATTATGTGGGTACAATACAGGGTGGACCGCGGCGTAATCAACAGTCTTCTACAACCCGTTTGGTCTTCAACTTTCTGCCGTCCATTGCACAGTCGAAGTTGGTTGCGGTCGCAACACTCAAAGACTTATCTTCATCAACGATAGCCCATAGGCTCCAAGCGACATAGCCATCTCAGCCGTTGCATTTGAAGCTTTTTTAAACGAAGCACAAATCGGAGTTTTGCTAAAAATATCACCCAAAACAAAATCGTTCTCCCAAAGTGCTTATACTTACTAACTCAGGCGCTTACAGTATGAACCGAGGATGAACCGAGGTTTCAACTAACAAGCATCTACAATTAGCCGGTCCTTAGCGTAGCCAGTTGCAAACTCCAACCTCCATGTCGGTTGAGGTCTTCTTCTATACGTTCACACCCAGATCTTCCTCTACAGGGTTGCGCCTACGGGTTTGATTTGAAGACTTTACGGGAGCTGTTGTGTTTATTAGCTGTAGCTTTCGAGTTCAATAGCTGTAGCCTTCGTAGACGTCGTGGACTTATATCCTATTCAATAAATCGACGAGTTTCGACGAAAACACGGTTTTCGGTGCGGTGTGAATAGGGTAGGTAGGGTAGAGGGTAGTCTATTTCGCGGTAGTATGTTTGCATAGGTGGTCGTTGAATATTCAATTCCAAAACCCGTCAATGCAAATGCGACAGAATATTTTTCGAAGAGTCTTGATCTTAAAGCGACAGAGGATATTTTCATCTGCTTTAGTCAGAGTCCAAGTTTCTTCGCCAAAAAGCAGGACGGCGACTATCGCGGTCTTATAAAAAAAATCTTTCGTTGTCTCAAACAGGGCTCTCCCACTCAATTGCCTTCAAACCCCAAAGAAACAGCGGTCTTTTCCTTCTGATCACGGCGTAAATTAATTTAAGACCCGTTTTGGAACAGGCATAGTTTTGTTTAGCCCGTAAAATGCTAATAAATGAGATTTTATGGAACCCTTTTTCTGCCAAAAGCTAAAATACAGCAGTACTAACAAATAAAAAAAAAATTAATCATTAAAATCGGCCCATCGGTTATCGAGTAAAAACGTCATCGATAGTTTTATCACAAAAATCGAATAGTAATACCCAACGCAGTTGCTGAAATGCTAGGTATTATATTTAAAAACATTTTTTTGAAATCCGCAAAACTCTTTGGAAACCACCTCAAAAGAGAGTCAAACAATTCGACAAAAAAGGTCCAAAAAATATATAAAAAACAAAGAATAAAGCGCCCAATTTGTGTTTAGAAAACGGAAAAAAAATGTGTCCAAAAACACGCCAAAAATGCGTCCAAAAACGATCCGAAAATACGCCCAATTACGCCAACAAACCTTGAATGCTATATAGACAGGACGTTGAAGGTGAAAAAATAACTAAATAAATGTTTTGCAGGACCTCTTTTGGCACGTTTTCACGGCGGTTTGTAAAGAGTCCACTTAAGCATTTTACGCACGCATCACCTCTAATGGACACGCGGAGCGTTAAAAATGAATAGATAATGAAAGTATCGTCCCAAACAGGTAGACCTATTCCCGACGGTTTTGTTTCAATACTGCCCGACGTGCTACTGACAGCTAGCCGCGTTCTCTCGTAGTTCAAAATAGTTTTGAAAAATTGAAAACTTGAATTGTGTTGAAAACTGGGAAGAGGAAGAAAAATCACAGTTGGCACAAGTAACGTCACATTTGGATCTAAGCTGGACTGTTCCATATAATGAAACCGCTCAAATACCCACTCGCTATGTAGTGTAGAGCTTTGTGAAGGTGTGTGGCCACTTCCACGTTCCCAAAGCTTCTTAATCTACAGCAGAGTTCATCCAGCAACACTATAACTTTTGATTTAAGTCAATCTGAATGGTAAACCCTTTTAAAAGAGCAGCGCCACCTTTCGGATTTAATCAAAACCCCTTCCTAAACACTTCCGCCTCTAATAGGACCAAACTATTGAATTTTAAGCGAAATCGGTTGATTCGTTTCTGAGTCTATCCGAAAAGACGCACATTGCCCTTCGTTTCGATAAAGGATGTCCGCTTAAGTCTCTTCATATCTGCACCTCCGCGGAGCATAATAGCCGACAGCACCAACTTTCGGATTTCATCAAAATTCCTTCCTAAACACTGCCGCAATAAGACCGAACTGTTAAATTTTAAGCGAATTCGGTTGATTAGTTTCTGAGTCTTTGCGAACAGACCCACATTGTCCTTCATTGCACCTCCGCGCCGGATAATAGCCCAGACCTTTTGTATTTTTACTCTCATTTTCAGTGCTGGCTGACTGCTGACACATCCAATGATATCACCGCCAAAAAGTCAATAAAAATCCTACAAAAGACACCAAACAACCCAACAATCAAATCATTTGGAACAATAACTTCACGCACAGGGCTCTCTTTCTCTCTCTCTCACTCTCTGTAAGTTGGATATGCCGTAGCCCGTAGCCCCCGTATTAATGATTCGTTTCACCGAAAGTCAATTAAAAAATAAAAATATTATTCTTCCAGGTTACACCGTGATAGACCTAACCTTGAACGCAATCTACACGAATCGGAGGAAAATCAAAAACTGATTGAAAGCATAAAGCGAATCTAATTCAATGACATTAAAAAAAAGAAGAAAAATTCCTTGTTTCTGCTTACCGGTGTAACCGGCGCGCTGCATGGGCCTACAAAGTATTACTTCAACAACTACTCAAATCGTATAATGGATACCCAGCTAATCCATTCGACTTCATTGTCACAATGAGCTTGGAATTGTACCGCTGAATCATTCTCAGAATAAAAACATCAATGGGTATCAGCATATGTATAACACCTCGTGGTGTGTTTCGAATTCAATGCCATGATATCATATATATGTCACTCTTGTCGGGCACACTTTCGCTTATGACATCATTCGCACCTAGTGGACTGTGGACCTGCATTTTTCGACGCTAAGTTTTATAGTCCACTTGGCTTCACTTATTTTATCGATTATCCGGTCCAACAGAGTGTTCTTGTTTCTTGACATTGACACTGACACGGAGAGAACTGGCTGTGTTTTTTTTTTTTTTTTTTATTCGGAATTTTCCTGGGCATGCCATTGTTAAAGACTTAAAGTAAGTGTCGCACAATTGTATCTGGCAATGCGACATACCGCACATTCGCATAAAGTGTGACATTTCAATGGAACTAAAGTCGAGCACAACACTTTGCTCGTGCATCTATCTGTTCGTTTTGGTTGCTGTCGCTGGGTTGTGGTGGGTTGTGTAGTGTTAGCCGAGACTACGACTGGGAACTTTTACCACTTTGTTGTTGTTGTTTTTGCCATAGGGCTCTCTGAATGTGGGATAATGAACTTAACTATACGTTCTTGAGCATGCAAGAGTACTGCGTAGATGCACATGAGAAATTCTGTTTTGTATGTTATTATGCAACTCTGCGAGATGTTGATGCTTTGTACGCTTTGGCGACAAGTCGAGTGTGGTTCTGTGTTTGCAGGGATATGTTCAGCAGTCCTTATGGAATGGGGGAACTCATGTATATAATTTTAAGAGCGCATTAAAGTCGTTCGCTTGAAACGGTTATGACGCGTGAAATGCTCAAAGAATTACCACTGTAAATGATTGGAGGCATGCACATTGCACAAACTGCTAGTTATGTGACAATTGACGCAGGAAAAGTTCCAAAAGGATTGCGAAAAATGGATCAAGGAATTTTTAAATGTTGGGGATCTTAAGGGGGCTTATCGGGCCACGACATAAAAATACAGTCGAGAGTTTCAGAGGTCGATTAAAATGCAGTTTGCCTTACTCAAACTTGGGAAAATCTTATTAAGAAAAATCAAAAACGCTGCCTTTTTTTGCAGCCTATTGGAAAAGGTCAGACTTCGTCGAATATAGGCCAAAGATTCATTCATATGCGTGCTCAAAATGAGGAAGCTCTTTAGTCAGTGTTTGGTAGGATCGCATGCCCGTCGAATGAAGTGAAGTAGTCGCCAACAAGGATTTGGGTCCACTCCCCCATTGGCATGGTCAGTCCTTTCCTTTTGGCGCGATAGAAAGTTGGTAGAATCAGGCATCTGACTATTGTCATGGCTGACTTAGACCAGCAACTTATAGGTCCATTTTGGATACTTCGGGAGCTATGATTTCCTTCCTGGAAATATTCAAATTTATTAATTAGTTTTAGCAACTTTTTAAACTCGGCGCTGTCCAGATCTTCTAGTTCATTAGGGAGGGAGCTACAAAAGATTTTCCAGCTGCTGTGCCGCCGTAAAGGCTACCCAACGTTGTAAACGACAGATAGATGGCGCAAGTTGCACACTTTGGGAGACGACTTACTTTCAAACTGGGGCTTTCGTTGACTGTCTCATGAGATATCAAGACGCAGCGTCCTTAATATCGACTTATTATCTTTGAACATATGTTAGAAATAATATTAGAGTCTAGGCTGTATGAAAACAACTTCGTTTAAGGACGCTTGCTGTGAGAATGCCCCTTTCTCACCGGTCCTCCTTCCTCCACCTAAACTAATTTAACTGGCATTGAAATTCAAATACTGCTTTCAAAACGTTTTCAACTTAAGATCTAATCACACATCTATTGCCTGATATTCAAAAATACCACTAGATAGAGCATTTCTTCTTATAGAATGTATCTATATCTATATCTTATCTATCATATATAAAACAAAGTTACATCCGTAAGAGCGCCTATAACTCGAGAATGGATCGCCCGATTTGAGTTAACTTTGCTTTGATGTATTTGGCTGCGCCTAAGGAAGGTTTATACGGCGATAAAATTGGAAAATTTTGAAAGGATATTGGAAAATTCGTAGAAATTAATTTTCCATACATTTTTTACTGGGAATTTTCATTTTTTTTTTTTTTTTTTTTTTTTTCTAATTGTAATCAGATTTCGGAAACCACTTCTTGTGCTTATGCAGTTGGATTTTTGTTAATTAATACAACGTTGATTATTTGACACAACAACAATTTAACTGAAAACGCATTTTCTTGACACTCATGGTAGCTAAAGACATGCACTGTCCAAACAAAGCACTTTGCTAAATGTGAGCGGGACGTGAGACAAAATATTTAAACAACAGAGTTCCTTCGCACATGCAAAGCCGGGCGGGAACAGCTAGTTTACTATATATTTCTTGCGACCAATATACAACGTCTTATGGTCTGACTACCATTCGAAAGTGATTCGGAGGTAAACTTCAATGATGCTACTTTTCTAATGTGATGTGATCTGCTCTGAAATACAAGCTGTATTCTGTATTCTCCCGCTTCCACTCCATCCACTTACTGATTATAGCCAGCTACTTCAAAACTGTTTCAGTTTCTCCCCATCCACTTGTTGTATGGTAATTGAACCTACAATTTTTGTTTAAGTGCGTCTTGACACGGCAAAGTTCCAATTCTAACCCCTCACTTGGGAAGGCGTCCTTAACATGCATCAAATTCAACATGTCACACTCCCAACCCCGATCCTCCCGACCAACAACCTCAAGCCGACGCACTAAGGCGCATACCGACGCACTAAGGACATCCATCTGCCAGTTCCCACATCACGCCTCACATACTTGCCGATATCACTATCTCCATTCAGTGGCCATTCAACCAGCACCAACATCCCCAATCAATCCGCATTCATGTTTCTGCGCACACATCCATCATCCAGCCTACGAAATGACCTTTCGCAGAGTATAACTATAAACATCCTCTTCACATAGAGGTGTCCATCCATCACTCGCAATCGTTTCATGATGCATACCATTTATCTCATTAGCAAAATAGCCAAACATCCTCACGTAGATAATATCTCTTACATAACATCTGGTCGGGTCATCTCGCCGCATATGTTCAGTACATGTGCGTACTCCTATCTGTGCCATAAGTCCAACATCCCGTCAATCATCGATTGCTGACACTTGCTAAAAGCTAACCCGCTTATTCCATCAACCCCTCAGCTGGTGTTCAATACCGCTCTCCAGTTGATTGATTTTCCAGCTCCAAAACAACGTCAGCGGTATCTATGAGATTTCATGTGCGACCATCGAGCAAAATTGAGTGCACCTGCAGCACATACGCACACGCATTCTGGACATTAATCGGCAATTTCTGTCAATTGGAGAAAATTCTGTTTACACGATCAATTCCGTTGTTTACACGAATCACGAATGGAATCAATTATTCGTTAACCTTGGTCCGCAATAGAAGTCGCACTTTTGTCATCTGCCATTGTGCGTGTGAACAGAACACAAACACAACTCTCAAGCATCATTTCAATTGAATTGGAATTTTTTTTATCAAAAATATTGTGTTACATGATAGATCAATCAAGGTATATCTTCTGCTGTTAGCGCCATTGTTGTGGCAAGGTCCAAGTAATTTGTTTATGCGATGTTCAATCGAGTCATACTCCAGCTACAACATGTCGCCACCTATTTGTTTTTTTTTTTTTTTTTTTTTTTTTTCTGCACAGATTCAAGTGGGAATGTCAATTAAACGTCAGAGAGACAGTCGCGCCGTGCCGTAGAGAAAACAGCAAAAAAAAAAAAAAAACTCTAGACTGGCGCCAATAGGTGAGGCGTTCGCAGAAGTGCCTATGTACGTTGCCTGTCAAAATTGTCAATTTTCACGCAATGGGCAGGGTAATTAAGTTTATTTATATATGTGACATTGGACGGTTTGGTCTTTGCTTGCATGAGTAGCCCGATGGACCGGTTATAGTGATTTAGGAAGTTGGTTGCCAATTTGCGTGACAACATTTGCAAGAGGTAGACGCAGAGGTCAGGCGAAAAAGGTTCGGGTTGAAGGTGATTTGAGTAATAAACAAAATTGCTTCTACCAAATTTGGATGTGCAGATAAAATCAAGAAGGTAAGAGATGCGAGTGCACAAGTGGCACGTAGGTTGGGTTAAGCAATGCTTGACATGGCAAATAGGTTGAAGATTGATGTGGTGAGACGGATATGGAAATTTAGTACTTGTCGAAAATTGCATTTGGCAAGTGAAATTAATCAGAGTCTGGGAAACCAATTGGAATTTTATGGTCCATTCCATATACCAACAAACTATGCAGGTTTATATTTGACGAATATTTCTTCTTCGGACGTTAGCTTCCTAGCTCTTGAGTAAATCAGAGTTTTTTAAAAAGTTCGGCGACAAGAAATATTTTACAGAGTCGTGTTCGTTGGTTTAACAAAATTACAAGACACGTGAATACCTGGTTAGACCTCTAAGTCGAAACATACAAATTTTACTTCTGATGTAAGCCGGATTTTCACATAAAAGAGGAACAAGTCCACTTTAAGAAAAAAAAAACAGTATAGCTTAGAGAGAGCATTTTCAGAAAGAGTTCAAAAAAAGAATCCTACATTTTTAAAAGGAGTCCAAATTCACTGATTTTCAAAAAGATGAGTCCGGATTCTAAACGCTCAAAAAGGAGTAAAAAGAGCTCTTAAGCATCCCGCAGGTAACACTGGCTTAGAGTTGAGTTGTGACCTAAATCCTCTCACGTCTTTTCATACAAAAAAGGGGTAAAAGCCTTCGACATCTTTGTCGGATCATATTTAGAGACAAACGTTTCAAACCAAAATGGTATGTGTCGAAAAACCTATAAATCGGAGAACCTACCGTGAAAATCAAGCGGGCAAGACTGACATACTGTTGCTCCTGTATAAGGGTCATCGGTCTTTTCTTATACTATAAAAACAACAAAAGATAAAGAGACTGCTATTCCAAAAAATGATCAGACTTTTCGTTATAATAGACCTCTTAGGTCGACGGGTCTTTTACATGTCGGTCCTCATTGAACTTTATTTTAGCGATAGGCAGCAAAGTTCCAAAGTAGATAGAAGACGTAACGCACGTATCAAGGTCATCGGTCTGTTCTGGGTTTGTAGCAAATTCATCGCAATGTTTCAAAACTTGTGACGAAAAGCCGAAGATTGCTCCAAGATTCATATATTCATGGGTATCAAGCAGCGCTCTATCTCCCTCCATCTTTTTCGAATGACTTCACATCAGTCTTCCTCTGCTCCAACTATCAGTTGTGGGAAGAAACGCAGATTAAAAAGGTGTCTGGATATGAGAGACTCATGGGTAAAGCAAAAGGCAGTTAACTGCCGAAATTTTGTTCCAAAATTTCCTTTTAGGTGGCTTTAAGTTAAGCAGTAGTCAAAAATTGTCAATGAATTTAGTTTTACAAAAAGACAAACAAACACCCACAGCCTAGGACAGGCTAAACGGGTCATACAGACCTTTGAAACGTTTCCAATAAATATTTTAATCTAGGCAGGCTTCGTAGAAAAGCTTTGTGACCACCTTGTCTCCACAGTTTAAAATACGACCTTTAAAAAATGGAATCTACAGCTTATCGCATGTGTTTGATGAGAAATCAGTTCGGTACTATATATGAAAGTCAAGCCATCATCTTCAAGGCAATACTTGCTGGGGACGAAACTGAAAAGTCTGATCTAGCCTGGCAGGTATTAATACCTACTTTAGAAAAAAAAAATGTAAAGAGACTGCCATTCCAAAAACTTGTCAGACTTTTTGATATAATAGACCTCTTAGGTCGACGTACCTTTTATTGCCTAGGAGGGTCAGGAGTTTATAAAAAGAAATGTTTGGATGTCCCTGAAAGACTGGAGATCTAGTAACTGAAGCTTTGGCTAAGACCACTCACTAGACTGCAGGCGCACGGCTTATAAAGTTGCCACCAATTGTCTATATATACAGGACCCATACCTATAACTTTATTCCTTTTGTCAAAGAAGGTGCTAAGGAATTTGAGCAGCAATGAAAAACACTTTTGATTGTTTTTTAGTTCAAATACAATATTCTATGCACGAATGCTTATTTTTTGTATTTTTTTATTTTTGCTAGGCTCTTTAAGCTGATTAGCTGGTCTAGACTCAGGAGTACTATTGAAGGCTTCGCTTTAGAGAGATAACACCTCGTAGCGCTTGCTATTTGACCATAGGAAGGTATTAAACTAGGATGCGGTTCTCTCGGTGGTTCAGTCTTTCATAACTTGAACTAATTCCGGGTTCCGGGTGTACCTAAATTATAATTGCATCAGTTACCAATCATCAATCTTTTGCGGTCCATATGTGGAAAACTGATGTAAAAAAAGTTGCTCATCAAACTTTATTTAACTAAACCTTCTTAAGGCAGTAGAGCTCTAAAGTAGATAGAAGAAGTACGATAGGTACCTCAAAAATGAATCCAAGCCTCATACCGACAAAAATGTTTATTTGTTTAGCCTCTGTATGATCATAAATAAAAAAAAATCCTTTTCGATCCCTTTTATACAGCAGCTTAGGGCAGCCACTCTTTTGCTAGAAGGGGGTCAATAGAAAGCTACTTAAGTGTTAGTCTTCAGTTTTTGAACCTGATACATCTGGCTCAATGGTCCAACACAGAATTCGCTCAGCTACTGAAAACATTTGAGTAGTGACCCAAAATATATTTATTTTCTTTGAACGGAAACTCCTACCTGCAAAAGTTCACCACCTTAAGCCAGGGCGGAAACTTGTATTTGTACCCTCTAGACATGGATTGGCTCCATCAAAGATCTATTTCTACCCTGGGAATGGAATGCATACTCATTCTCAATGATCTCATTGAAATTCACAAGATCACATCATACCTCTAAGCAAGTATCCCAACCGTTGTCGGTTGTCGTTAAATGTCATGTAACGAGCGACACTCTAGTTTTCCATTAGAATTAATTTATCACGCAGTAAACACAATCAGAGGAAAAATAAATACGCTGCAGTGCTAAAAGTTGCATTCAGCCGTCAGATTTGTTAAATGTTGTTAATTTATAAAGAAATAATTAATTATTCTAATTGATTGCATATGCAGTGGTTTAATAAGACAACCAATCAGCCCATGCAGACATCTATCTGAATGTATTATACACAAATATTTGTTTTTACTTAAACAGTAATTAATGAGCAGTTATTAGTTATTAGCACCTATGTTAAACAGCAAGATATATTTAAAACCTTACACTTTGTTGTGAACCTGTTTACATACAGTTGTCTGCCTGGAAAATAATGTTAACGAAGGGCACTGTGATCAGAAAGGTCTTTGCTTTCTTTCTTTCAGTGATCTATTCAGTGATTGTGAAAGCTTAAGCCATATGGAAGTAATGGTGGGCCTTTTGTGACCTTCTGGATATTCCTGTAACTATTTAGCAGCCCTCCGATCGGTAATAACTTAATTGAAGTTATCTGTAGCTAGATCAGTTCCAAAATAGACTGGCGGAGTAGGCATAGATAATAAACTCTTCGATCATCTCCTGTATAACTCTCTGAGAGTATTATGTGCATCAAACTTCTGGAAGGGTCAAAATTCTTTTTACAAAATTCTGCTTTCAAAATTCTGCAAACAATACGAATAGGCTTGAACAATTTTAAAAAGCGCGTGCTTTGTACAGCAGAATTTCGATCCGCTCCCAATATAGAGGTCACATTCGACTCTCCGACCATCTTTTATACATATCAGCAGATTTTTAGCTGATCAAAAAATCAATGAGACGGACCACCTTTTGTTTTTTTTGGTATTTTATATTATGGTTCAAAAATCCTTCCAGCAAGCCTGCTACATCTTCAGTTACAGTTCCCTAGGCTGTAGGGACAAGGTCAAGATGAGTTTACTCGGAAATGAACTTAAACCGCCTGTGATTTCAGTTCTTTTGTGCATGTTTTGAATTCAAGGAACTTCAAACATCTTTTCAAAGCACCTTCCATGATAGCTATACGTCTTGCCTAGGGACATCTAAGTTTCTGGTGACAATTTTGAAATTTACAGACGTTGAATAGAGTTTGAAAAGTGCTCCAAGTCGAAGGGCTTTTGAAAAGAAGCAACGACTTAGTTACTGCTCATCTGAGTACTGATCGACCTAATCTCAATTTCCCATCGCCGAGGTAAAAGATGAGGTTCGAGCCACAGCTACTTCCGTCAAACTCAGGCCAGAGGTACTAACTATCTTTCTAGATGGCGCAGCATATCAGTCTGTGACCCTTACTTTCTATATAGAATATTGAATCTTAGAAATTAGAATGCCGAAGGGATGCTGGTGAATTTAGAGCTCTCTCAGGACAGTCATACCCTTGGTAAGATGTTCGGGCAAAAGTAGGCATACATTCGAGCAAAGGCAGACAGAGAAAAAGTTACTATTTTGTTTCGCATGGGAGCTTGAGCTCTCTCCCTCACTAGCCCATCATGTCATCAACTGAATCATTGGTAGAGGTATCGGGTGAATTGTCACATATTTATATGGATAGTCGGTTTGTGTATTAGATGAAAAAACCCATTCGGTTTGAAAAAAATGTCTTATGCAGAATTTATACCTTTTGACCTATAGAAAGTAACTTCGAGTTCTACTAAGCTTTGAAATGATCCAGCTATTCCCATGGTATTAGTCTCAAGCCCCGAGTCAGTTTTATGCAGTCAAAAAAAAGCCCGCGATACACCATCACACCATCATCTTTATCCCACGGATTAAGTCATCATTCAGTCGGAAAGCCCTTCCAGGAAACGTACACCATTTCCCAGTATCTATCCACATAATCGCAACACACATCACATCCACTTACACGCACCACGGGGCACTTCGCATTTGATACCTAGAGATCTTGACGTGTTTGCCCAGTGATGAGATTTAATTGAATGCTCGTGTCACGTGTGTCCACTAAGTGTCAAGACAATACCCAGCACACGGTTGGAGCCACGCTAACCAGGGCTTCCTGGTTATTGTACCTATTTGTGTCATCATAATAACTTAGGGGCTCCGTCTGCGTTTTGTTTTTCTTTTTGTTGTTCACATCATGTATCCGTCTCGAGTGGTTTTCCCTCAAGACAAGTTGAAGAGTTAAATCGACAGATGGACTGTAGGAAGTTTCTTTTTCCGCCGCATGTGTCAATGAAGTTGAAATGAAGTTGATGCATGTAATTATTTTGATTATAGTTTCATGAATTAGTCGCATCTGGACTAGCGCAACCAGACTCCACTCTCGAGAGGTACGTGTGCGCAGAGCGGTGTATACCGTCAATAATTGATCTGCCTCTTTAATGGTGAAGATAAGACAGACAAAATGAAGAAATCAAAAAAAGGCTGTGATCTCCTGTGAAGATCACTAAATGGACGATCAGCACGAAGTGACAATCTTAACGACTCTATAATTAATGGCTTGTGGACGATTAAGACAAGATGCGGATACAGACTGCTGTGACAGTAAGTGGAGAGGCCCTAAGTGATAATGCGGTTAACAAATCACTTGGATGGGTCTTCTGACACAAGTGAGTGCAGAAAAAAACGTTTTTAGAGACGTTTATTAGGTATCGTCAGTTTTATGGTGAACGTGAAGTTATGCAAGGCACTCTTATCTGAGGAGGCATCTCAACCTCATCAGTTTGTTCGATCCAAACTAAGTTGACTTTCGAGATATAGTACTGCATATATTCTGTCTCCTTGCAGAAGCTAATTGGCCGGCACTTACTTTATTGAGTGCAATTGTATGTACGAGGTAGGGAACGATGTTCATCGGACCCCTCTAAAGGCAGAAGAACACGCTTCTGAACTTGAATCTCACCCAACAGATCTCAATTTTAAAAATATTCCTCCGTAAAACATTCGACAAAAATAAAGCAGCAGGTTTTTCTACCGTCTTACCGTCTTCTGGAAGGAATAAACGCCTTTTCGGGGACATATTAAACGAGCTTCAAAATCAATTCCATCTGGCTATAGATACGCCTTGAAATAATCCACTTCAAAATTATAAAACTTACATCCAAATACCCTTGTCTACAAATAGCCCATTATGTCCAGATTTAAATTTACATAAACCGCCGCCCAAAATAGGCCAGTTATCTGAAAAGCCATACACAATCGAAACTTAGATACGTAACAAATTTCAATCTACCTGGAATTTTTGTTCGCCGTGTCAAGTTTCAATCGGAAAAGCCACACCGTCAATCAAAATCCAATTGAGCTTTCACGGTCGACGCCTTAATCCATTTTTAACCAGTTAAACACTTTTGCTTTGCATGTCGTTCAAAATGCGATACGCGTAATTATTAGAGATGCCACGAATAGTAATTTGGCCGAATACCGAATACCGAATATTCGGCGAGGCTCGTGGCCGAAGCGCCGAATATTCGGCCGCCGAATATTCGGCGACACTTTGTAGTAATTTCCGTGAGTTTCAAGTCACAACTCGTCACTTACGAGTTTAAACTTGTATCGCTGAAGTTGTACGTATGTAGGCGCGGCCAGTTTTGTTTCATTTGCGATTAGGTCGCGGTCGTGTCATAACACTTATTATTTGTTGTTATTTGTATGTCTGGTTGGTGCTTCTTTACGCACTGAGTGTTTCTTTTTTTTTCATGATTTTCTATTAACTTTTCACTATTCGGTATTCGGCCGAATGTTGCAAACTATTCGGCCGAATACCGAATAGTGAAAAATGTGGCCGAATAGCCGAATACCGAATAGTTGCCGAATATTCGTGGCATCTCTAGTAATTATCACGCACGCACCCGCACACCAGCTGACCTCACAAATAGCAACCACTCTGTGCCTGTGTAAGAGCTCGAGTATCTCTTGGCCTTTGTATCTCTATATATCTATTGTTATTAATTTCAACAGTTTATTTCTGTCAGACACTTTGACATGCATCTGAAGGTGTGGAGTTTTGTTTTCGCCACTTTGCAGGAATTTATAACGGCATTATGGGCACCTGCTCTAATCTCAGACTTACACATTCTTTGCCATCGAAATGTCGATTCGCAAAAGTTGACGGCTGCGGCGCACGTTAAGTATTGGTAAAAGGTACACCCAAGACCCAACCTTAGAGCTATTGCCGATAAATCACCACGAACAGTGCGGTGCGAGTATATAACTCTCCCGCACTCTTTGTATCTCTGACAACAAATCAAAATGGAGAAATAATGAGTTATTGGTTTAGTCCTTCCAGCGATAACGGCGCCAAAGAGTCAGAAGAAAAAAACAACATCAAACCTGCCCAGAAAATTGAATATGTTGTCGGAAAGTTTTTATATCTACAGACCCACCGAGCACATAGCACCGAACCCTGTCGAGGATTTGGCGAGCAGTTTCCATTTTGTTGTTGCTTATTGAAGAAACATTTGAAATGATGACGGTGACGACGAATCTAAGACGAAGCCCGAAATGCCTTTGAGTATTCAATTATGCAATTTTCGCGCAATTTATCAAAAGGCAAAGGCGCGCGGCGCCATTCACTATGTGTGTGGTATGCTAGAGTCAAATGCATCTATATCCACAGTTAGAAGTGGTGTGCTCTAGAGTCGTCACGACACGATGGCAAACACACAAAGTTCATAATAAACGCTGATGCTCATAAATGCAAAATCAATTTGTCATCGTCAGATACTTTAGTATCTGTTTTGTTGGATCTCCCATGGAGTGGAAGTCGGTCCAGCAATTTGGTATATAGCGGATAGATGGGTGCTGTGTGTCTGTGTATCTGTAGTGCAAGCACGCTTTTGTCGTGAGTCGTGATTGTGGATATGGAATATATGTCAAACAGAAGTCACATTCAAGATGACGGCCGGCGATTGAAGTGAATGTGAGGAGAGAAAATAAATTCGCATGCAAGGCGAATGATAATTTTAATTCGATGGATTAGTGACAAAGTAGGGGCCATAAAAAACTGCTGTCGGAGATTGTGTTGTCGTTTGGTGTACTTGTGCGGTGAGTGGATATACGTGGAGTGGTGGAGTGTTGTTATGAGATTAATCTGAGGTCAACAAGTGAAAAGGAAGCAGGAGCGATGGCTTTCTATTTGCTGCTCAAGTGAGTTGGATGGCATGTTTTTCTGTGTTATTTGAACTGTCTTTAAAGACGGGAGAGGTGTCAAATATTTTGAGTGAGTTGAACCCACTTTAGAAAGTCCTATCAAGGATTACGATGGATATGGAGATAGCGATAGGATGGGAATGGAGATGGAGATGGAGATGGAGATGGAGATGGATATGGATGTGGATATGGATAGGGATATGGATATGGATATGGATATGGATAGGGATAGGGATATGGATATGGATATGGACGTCAAAAGAACGGAGTACCGAAACCAAATGTCATCTATCATAACAGCGCCACTTTAGTTGTTAGTTTGGTAATTTAACCCTTCCTACATACCCAACACACTTTACTACAATATCAAATATCGCTATCGTATGCACCTCCAATCAGAAGTCCCAACGAAAATCTCAACATAGATAATGGAAATGGATAGGGATAAGGATATGGATATGGATATGGATATGGATATGGATATGGATAGGGATAGTGATATGGATAGGGATATGGATATGGATATGGATATGGATATGGATATGGATATGGATATGGATATGGATATGGATATGGATATGGATATGGATAGGGATATGGATAGGGATAGTGATATGGATGTGGATATGGATAGGGATATGGATATGGATATGGATAGGGATAGGGATATGGATATGGATATAATAGGGATATGGATATGGATATGGATATGGATAGGGATATGGATAGGGATAGTGATATGGATGTGGATATGGATAGGGATATGGATATGGATATGGATATGGATAGGGATAGGGATATGGATATGGATATGGATATGGATATGGATATTGATATGGATATGGATAGGGATATGGATAGGGATATGGATATGGATATGGATATGGATATGGATATGGATATGGATATGGATAGGGATATGGATAGGGATATGGATATGGATATGGATATGGATAGGGATAGGGATATGGATAGGGTATGGATATGGATAGGGATAGTGATATGGATATTGATATTGATATGGATAGGGATAGTGATATGGATGTGGAAATGGATAGGGATAAGGATATGGATATGGATATGGATATGGATATGGATATGGATATGGATAGGGATAGTGATATGGATAGGGATATGGATATGGATAGGGATAGTGATATGGATATTGATATTGATATGGATAGGGATGGTGTTATGGATATGGATAGGGATAGGGATATGGATAGGAATATGGATATGGATAGGTATATGGATAGGGATATGGATAGTGATATGGATAGGGATAGTGATATGGATGTGGATATGGATAGGGATAGGGATATAGATATGGATACCTATCGATAGGGATAGGGATATGTATATCGACATAGATGTGGATAAGAATAGAAACAGTGATAGGGAAACGTATAAGAATATAAACAGTGATAGGGATAGACATAGAAATGGGGATAGGGATTAACGAAATTTATAATATCAGGTGTGGTTTCTTGTGACGAGTGACCTTGTATTTATCTGACATCTAGACGCCATAAATGAACCACCAGAACTTATTCTCCTAAAATGTAAGTGAGAGCTTTAAGAAATATTGCCATGTTGAGGCAAAACTTACTACTGAAAGTGTCCCATTTCTTAGTGTTTGTCCTAAAATTTGGATTGATTGCCGCGAGTCCTAATAGACCCAGTTTATGTTGTCTTCGACAAAAATAAAGTCACATTAGTGCGGCAGTAATTGCTCCTTAGCCTCAAAAGGACGTCAAAAGAACGGAGTACCGAAACCAAATGTCATCTATCATAACAGTGCCACTTTAGTTGTTAGTTTGGTAATTTAACCCTTCCTACATACCCAACACACTTTACTACAATATCAAATATCGCTATCGTATGCACCTCCAATCAGAAGTACCCAACGAAAATCTCAACACCTTTTCAACATTTAATGTTGTTTATCCTACATCTACATAATAACGTCAAAAGTATTATCGCCATTTACCCACTGCAGCAACACGCAGTCATCAATCGAAAGTAAAATAAACTCCATGAGGCATTCGTTTCATTTGAGCAGAGGCAATAATCAGCAGCAAGAACACACACACATCGACACAATTGTTGAATAACTGCCATGCATTTGACAGCTCAACCTCAGCAACAGTGGTAAATAGGTTTCTACAAAGTCTTATCAAGACAAATGACTTGGCAGCTCCCTGCTGTTGCCAGTGTACGTCACAGTCACAGAAATGGCAGCGTACAAGGGGCTTAAGTTGTACTTACTGGTGGAATGTTGCCGATGGAATTCCACTCTTTGCCACGCACTCTCCAGGTGGGACACAGTATGTGCTACTGTAGATACGGTTTTATCTAATCACAACATGTCTGTCGATAAAAACCACAAAACCAATTACTACTACTTTTCCACCCGTTTTAATTGCAATTAATAATAATCGCATGTCGTTCGATAACCTCAAGCAGCTACCGCGGACAGTGACTGCCAGTCTAATCGCCACCAACTGCACATAATGCATGAGTGTAAATGACCTCAAAAAGAGGTGTCTGCTTTTATTATTAGAGCCGGGGCGCCAATCGTGTGATATTTGCCGAACAATGATCGTAGCATGCCCGTATGTGGAATTGATCTATGACCAAAAATGGTAGCACCCGCTGTTGAAATGGCGAATGCTACTGTCAAATTATTTAAAAGTCAAACGGAGGCATATGGAGAGGGAGACCTCTCCGCAAACAATTGGCGTCACAACAGCGTGAGTCCGAAGAAGTGGGGCTAATGACATGTCAGCACCAGTCGGCGGTATAAGGTTTTATGTTCAGCGGGACATACAATTTAAATTTAGCTTCATTAGCTGCAAGCGGAATTTTCCAAAGAACATGCAAATGGCGTGCAGCTTTTGCGGTAACACTCTTGATGAAATGGAAATGGAAATGTACAGTGGTTCACTAATAAAATTGCTTCATCACGCAAGGCGACATGCAATCCGTTTTCCAATTAACCTGCATACTCAGAGGCGGTACGTATAAGATGAAATTGAAAAACGGAGCAACATTTCGATGTAAACGGCCTATCGTTTTGGGATGTTCTTTTTGTGACGGTGGTAGCGACTGATTTATATTGTTAGCTGCAACCGGCTATCACTAGATAAACTTGTACAAACAAAATAGCTGCTCACTTAGTCATACCTATTGAGTAATATCGAACAGAAAAATGTTTACAAGTCCATGGGCATTTGCGAAAACGTGTTATCTGACAGATTACAATTTAAGTGGACTTCGATTGGACTATCAGACCTTGCTTGCGTATGAAGGTAGCTTCTAGCCATGGAATTTTATAAAAGCAATTCATTGCTGTCTGAAGTGATCCGTCTTAATCAACGTCGTCAGTCTTTATGGTTTTTCGCTGATTTCCAACCTTTTAGCAAAGAAATAAGTACATGTAAATCGCCTTTGCTAAAAAAAACTGTCGGTACGACCCGTGTTGGTCTTTTAAAAGACCGTTTTTAAAAAATTTGGCTCTTCGAGAGAAATAAAAATCATTCGACAACAATTTTTCAAAATTACCCCCTTTTCAGGGTAAGTTGGTAAAAGTAGGTACTGTTGTGAGCCAGGGTCGAGCCACAGGGGCAGCTTTGACACAGGTGAGGAGGGCGCGGCATGCTCGCGGTCGCTCGGCTAAAGCTCGTCGGACGGGGTGGTTTCTTGCCCTCTCACCACATGCCACCTGCTCAACAACCATTTATCCATGCCATTATAGAAAAGGAAAGATAGAAAATAAAAGAAAGCTACTTTATGCGGACCTCGGACGGACTAAAACGAACTCTAATGATGAATGAAACGAAAGAAAGAGGAAAGAAAAGCGGAAAAGAAAGACCCAAGAACTTCTGCCACTAACCTTGAGGAAGACCGGACAGGAACTAGCGAAACTTACCCTAAACTAAAACTAATCTAAAACTATTCTAACCTAGAAGTAAAACTAGGCCCTAACCTATCCCTAATCTAACTTAAATTATGCTACTCTACACCTCACCCGCGGAATTGTCCTCTCCAGCGTCCCTCCCAGATAGTGGTTCGCCATGAACCTCAAGACATGCCCGATGTTGGTGGCAAGGGTCGGCCAGCCCACCCCATGTCGATAAAGACATTTCCATGGCTATCTTCTTGGCCAAAAAAAACTATGAAAATAGCCCCTATAATGAATCCCCCCAGTCACTAACACACTAAAACACCACACGAGCAATTATCTGTCACATCCTGTCGTCTAGTTAGTAAACGTCCAGTCCTGTCATCGTTCACCTATAGAAGGACGGCCTTCCCAGAGTACCCACACACCGAGAGCGAAGGAAATTAAACGCACATGTTAAGGAAACAATTCAACTATAATATGATAATAAAAGAAAAAAAAAAATGTGCCACTTCAAATTTAAAATTACCCTATTTCAAAACCTTATCGCAAAAAGTATAAAAAGGCAAAAAATCCAAAAATTCAAATAGTATCTAAGTTAAAAGAAAGGTATCAGAGGGATACCAAAAATCATCCAAAAGAAAAAGATCTGCTCTTAATACTAGTTATACTACTTTACTAATACTAAATACTTCAATAAATTCAAATATATTTCAAAAAGATAAAAAAAAGGAAAAGAATTACTCACGTTTTCACGTCCCCCGTTGTCCTGGCGCCAGCACAAGAAGTTCCGCTTCGTTGATTCGGCTTGCAAATGCCTTTTTTTTTTGTTTTTGTCGCGCACAAAACTACCACTTAAACTAATAATTAAAGCAGAACTTACCCTAGCCTTACGTTACTTAAAAATCAATATAAAAAAATTCAAATCTTAATTCAAAAAAACTAAAACTAAAACAAATTCTTTGTGGCACTACTGTAACACTAATCACTATAGTTATATCGCAAGTCTTATCGTCCCTTGGTGGACATCGGTGTTAAATTCACTTTTTGTAATTCGTTATGTGTTTTTTTGTTCGTGATAATGATCGTTTTTTGTTCGTCTCGTTGAGTATCTGTTATATGGCTTTTGTATGTAGAGCCAATGGGCAGTGGGTGGGCGGTAAAAACTCCCAGAACGCCAGGCCGTTCCCACCCAATTTTTGGTTGGCACGGTTTCAATCGGACGTGGCGCTTTGATGGTGGACAGTAGCGGCTTACTTAGCGATCGATTTTAAATCGGCCGGCAGGAGCAGTGTTCATGGACACTTGAAGTGCAGAGGCCAGAGAACCGTCCGACATGCGGTTGGATGACAATTTAATTGTATCTGTCTCTATAAATTGAGATAAATTACTACCAGTTGAATAGCCGGAGCACATTGTCTAACTACATACCTCTGCAGTGCACTTGTTCCTTTCTTTGCTCCTTATTTTTAATGAGTTTCACCCCCTTTTGCCTTAGCTTTCGAAAGACCTAGGATTTAATTTTCTTTAGCTTAATATAAGCGTTATTCCTAATTTTCAAATCGAAGACTCACCTCAACAGGAACTCTCAACAAAAAAATAATAAAAAAAATCGCTGCACAATTACTTTGTGCCTCACTGTTCTTTGCTTGGAATTTGCTACCGCAATTATGCACAATGGCTAATCAATTTGCAAATGACTATGAGGGCCGGTCAGTTAGTCGGTCGTTGCTCTTTTCGGTAGTTTTTTCCTATTCTTTTTTTCATTGCAAGCTACGAGTACTATTTGTAAGTGTTAGTGTCCTGACACTTATACTTTCTATTCTATTCTACTCTCTCCTTTCAATTCTCTCAATGGGGAGGAGCTTAGCCGTCTAACTCTACAAACTCTTTTCTGGGGTTATCGATCACTTGAGTTAAAATACATCAGACACCTAATACTAATAAATAATAAGCTGAACTGCACTACTTAACATCCTAGAACATAAATATTGCACATAAAATATCACATTATAACCTAAACCTAAATACATAATTACAATGACGAATTCTAAATCAAAAACATAACACCGCGATCGATAACAAGTTATCGAAATGTGTCTGCGTAGGTACTTCTTCCCCTCATAGGTAAGGAAGTCAGTTCTAGTGATACGAATGACATAGTAAACAAAGAACATGATGTGGAAACGAAATGCCATAGACATACGGACAGTCGGACAGAGCAATCAAACGATCATTTGGGTAATTTGAGTTGTGTTTTAATATTTTTATTTTTTTTTTATTTTAATTAATTTGTTCTCTTTCAGATCTTTCTACTGCGTTATTGTTTCAGGTGAGTGTTGTGCGTTAGTCTTGGAGTTTGCTACTTAGTGCAATTGCGTATTGTCCAAAGGTGCAAACTCCTAGCTGTAACCTGTTGATTTTTGTAAACAAACTCCTTTTTTTCTTGTTTTCTTTTTTTTTTTTTTTTTCTTTTCAGGTATGCCCCCGTAACAAGCTCGACGTCGTTCGCCGAGTGGCCGAGAGGCTAACGACCTCGTAAAAGAGGGGTCATCTGAGTATTTCTTCCCTCGCAAGCAGTCGGAGTTTTCAGCCTGTCATTATGCTCGACCCTATATTGGCCATCAAGCGTGTGGCAAGGGCCCACATCCTGGGATAACTCAATTGCCGGGCAAATCAATAGTCAAACTTCCAACTAGCGAATGATTGTTTCCCTACGTGTTTGTGAACAAAGATTAAAAAAAAATCTCACGAAATGTAGTTGGATTATGTAGTGTTTATATTATTTTTTTTTTTTGTTTGTTGTGATTACGAGCATTCAGCATTGCTAATCCCGTTGCCGTGGCTGATTGTAATTATTAGGGGTGTGTTTCTAGCTGTTTGGTGACAGTTGACTTCTGTTGTGCGTTAAGTCTTTCTTCGCTTGCATAGAAATATCCTGCACGAGTATCACAGATAAAGCTAACTTAATAGAACTTGGACTATACGATGAAATAAATACCATATAAATAAATAAACTCTGTAATAAATAGATAAATAAACTATGGGAATAATAAATAAATAAATAATAGGTAGATGACTAGAATGAATAAATACATGAATTAATACTAAAATAAATAAATAAATAAATAAATAAATAAATAATCTCTAAATAAATAACATACAGGACCTAACGTAGGGTAAATATCACAGCTATTAAAGCAACGGCAAGCGAGAGTGCGTCAGAAAGGAACACTTATTATGCATGGAGATCCTTGGCGTGGTAAACGCCTATCTTTTCTCCTCTAAGATTACCTATCTCGTATAGTGCACTGCCCAACGTTTTGAGCACTATGCCCTTGATGAACTTTGGACCGAGTTTTGCATTATACTTATCGATAAGACTGCTTTGCTTGAAGTTTCTTTTGTAAACAATTTGTCCTACTCTATATTTTACACTTCTGCTTCGCGTATTGTAGATTTTTGCTGCCTTTTGGTGAGCAAGTCCTAGGTTATTGAATATTTTGGTTCTAATAAGCTCTAGTTTGTCATGGTTATTGGTTATCACAGTGTCGATGTCTTTGATCTTGTCTAATTTTCTGAGAGTTTCGTAGGCACTTGCGTGCTGAACCATATGGGTGCCGAACACCGCGTAATAAGGTTCAAACCTAATCGCTTCGTGAAGCACGCTCCTCAGGGAAAACGCCGCATCACTGACGTGCTGGTCCCAGTTTCGTTGGTCCTCTTTGAGGTAAGACCTTATTTTGGACAAAACGGAACGGTTTACCCTTTCAGACGCGTTAGCCTGAGGCGAATAAAATGCGGTGCGTACATGCCTGACCCCGTACTTGGTTAGCAGGCTGCCAAACAGTTCAGAGACGAACTGTTTGCCGTTGTCAGAATGGATGTACTCGGGGACACCGAAGACATGGAACACTGATTCTTCTAGATATTTCACTACCTCTGCTGCCGTTGCTTTCCTAATTGGTTTTAAGAACACGAATTTGCTGAAGTGGTCTAAAACTATGAAAATGTGCGTGTTTCCGTTCTTTGTTCTTGTATAAGGTCCTAAAAAGTCGATGTAAAGTCTTTGGAAAGGCCGCTCCGTGATTGTTTGTTGTCCCATCGGCGGTCGGGATATCACATTAAGAGGTTTATTGCACTTGCAAATATCACAGGACTTAACCCAGTCTTGGACTTCTGTGGCCATACCTGGCCAGAAATAGAGTTGCCTTAACTTGGCAAGCGTTTTGTGTATCCCACCGTGTCCTGCAGATGGGTGATTATGAGCGGATTCCACGAGACTCCCGCGCAACTCCCTCGGTATCCAGAGCTTCCATGCCCTGTCGTCCTGTATTGCGTCCCCAGTTCGTATGTCCGTCCTTTTGTAGACGAATCCGTCTGAAACGCATATGTCCGGTAGTCGGTCTTGGTTGTCGTCAACGGTTTTTCTCAACTCCTCATACTCTTCTGATGCAAAGTATGGAGAGTTGAGGTCCACCTGCAGTATTTCGCTTTCGGGAAGGAGCTCCTCCATATGAACGCGGGAAAGAGTATCAGGGACTACGTTTTGGGTACCTTTCCTATGCTCGATTTGGAAGTCAAACCCTTGTAGCTTAAGGCTCCATCTGGCCAAACGACCAGACAAATCTTTTTGGGTCATGAGCCACTTCAAACTTGCGTGGTCCGTAATGATAGTGAAAGGTAATCCCTCCACATAGGCCCTGAATTTCTTAACAGATAGAACGGCCGCGTAGCATTCAAGTTCCGTTACGCTATAATTCCGCTGTGCGGAATTAAGCTTTTGGGACATGAATGCTATCGGCCTTTCGTTGTTTTCCGCATCCATTTGGAAGAGCACACTCCCTACACCCGATGTTGAGGCGTCACATTGTACGTAGAATCGTTTCGTAAAGTCCGGATTCGTCAAAATAGGTGCTGACACCAAAGTCGCCTTGAGTTTTACAAACGCGTTTAGCGCATCTACTGTCATTGAAAATGTCTGTCCTTTCTTCAGGCAGTCGGTCATTGGGGCAGCCAAAGCTGCGAAATTTGGTATGAAGCGTCTGTACCACCCCGTCATCCCTAGAAACCGACGGAGTTGCTTGGGGGTCCTTGGAACCGGAAAGTCCTCGACCGCCGATACCTTGTCAGGGTCAGTCCGCAAACATCCATCGCCGACAATGTACCCCAAATATTTGATTTCTTTATAGCAAAACTTGCTCTTTTGCACGTTTATGGAAAGCCCTGCCTCTTTAAGACACCTTGCGACCTCTTCGAGCGCCCTGACATGTGATTCGAAATCCGGAGAGCAAACCAAGAGGTCATCGAGATAAACAAAGACATACTCCCTCAAACGAGCGGGTATGACCTTGTCCATCAGCCGACACATTCTCTGAGCGGCATTGCACAGGCCAAACGGCATCACCGTGAACTGATACAATGGTCGCCCAGGGACTGTGAAGGCTGTCTTCTCCCTTGATCTGCACTCCAGAGGAATCTGCCAGAACGCGTCTTTGAGGTCGATGCCGGAAATAAAGCGAGTATTCTGAAGCCTACTCAGCAGTCCCTCTATATGGGGAAGGGGGTATGCGTCCTTTTTGGTGACCGCGTTTACTTTTCTCGAGTCCAGGCATAATCTATTTTTGCCGGGTTTCCTCACCAGCACTACTGGAGAGCTCCACGCGCTATTGCTCTCTTCAATGACCCCCAGAGAGATCATTCGGTCTAACTCGTCATACAAGAGCTTTTGTATTGCGGGTGAGATCGGGTAGTGCCTTTGTTTTATGGGTATTTTTTCATCTTCCACCTCGATGACATGCTCTTCGAGGCTGGTCTTACCCAATCCCATCACCGCAAAAGAGGGGAACAGCTGCTTGGCTCTCTCCAGTTGTTGCGACTGCGCTGGTGAGAGTGCCTGGACGGGAGATTGGTCCTCGTTCGGCGATGGTATGTCGAGTTCGTTGATTACGTCTGGAGCGACCTTAAACGTCCGCCAGAAGTCGACGCCTAAGTATAGCGTTTGTTGAAGGCTTGGCACTACGAACATTTCTATCCTATGTGTCTTCCCACCCCATGAGACATTGGTCATAATTCGCCCTAATATGCGTTGGTGATTTCCGTCTGCTGTTCTAATCTCTGTTGTCATGCTCGTCATAGTAATGTTGTGCCGGTCTAAAAATTCTATTGCTCCTTTCCCTAGGCAACTGATTGATGCCCCACTGTCTAGTAAACCTAGGACCTCTTCGCCTTCTATTTGGACTTTGGCGTAGGGCCTATTATCGTCTGTCATTGTTATTACAGACGCTATAATCTTTCTCTTTCGTCGTCTATTGATTGCACTTATTTCCCTTAGCCTACTAATTTTTCTAAAATTTCTTGTTTCCTTCGCCGACATTGCCACTTCTTCCCCGAAAATTCGCTTTCTGACTTCGCGGTATTCTTGGAGTCTTTGGTGAAGACTTTTTCTCGGCGACATTCTTTTCTGTGTGTCTTCATTATCTTTGTCTGGATCTCTTTTTAGTATTTGGATTGGTCCAGGTTGTCTTGTTGCTCCGGGATGGCTGCCTGCATCGGCAAGTTGCTCCCGGAAGCATTGCCGATCTTCAGGTTTTCCTGGCACTTAGTGCACTGGAAACTGAGGTTGCCCTGACCGCAATTGAAACAAGTTAGCGAGTGGAAGCCCGACGTGCAAGTCTGCTGCGTCGTTCGCGTGATCCTAGACGTTTCTGGTTTACCTGCAGTATTCTGATCAGACCTTTGTCTTGGCGGTCTATTCGTTCTGTGCTGTTGGTGGAGCGCAGCTATCTCCATGTCTAAGTCCTCGTCCTCTGTGTCCTCTTGCTGCTCCTGTCTATTCCTTGGTCTTGTATGGTCCTCAATCTCAGTTACCTGTCGTCTGAACTTCTGTTCCCTCGTCAAGAGATGTTTTTCCGCTCGCCTACATTCCTCTCTTAAATCCTGAATACCCCTAATTCGGCATCCAAAGATTAAGGTTGCCACTCTATCTTTTAAGTTTTGCCTGAGAATGTCGGTTAAATCTCTTTCGTGAGGTCTATTTGTCATTTGCAAAGCCATAGACCTAATATCACCATAAAATTCATCGAACGTCTCATGGGGTAGCTGCCTCCTATCCATCATTGCTCTTAGAATTTCATGGTCCCTTCTGTTGTTGCTAAACTGCCTAACTAACTCGACCCTCAAGTCCTTATAGCCTAACCTATCGTCTCCCTCACTCTCTTGTAAATATTGCCAGTACCAACGTTCGGCTGGCCCTGTGACAAGGTGGTGGAATTGGGCTAGTAGGCTTTCATCGGAAAGCCCACTTTGGCGTTGTAGAGTTTCAACTCTGAATAGGAAACTTTGCACTGACATCGTTTTAGAGGTACCATCAAATTTTATACCCCATTTATGCACTGGCATATCGAACCGCCTTCCCTCGTTCTGTGGGTAAAAGGTCTCAGGTCTTTGCCCATTTCCTTCACGGTAATCAGGTTGCGATCCCTGGGCATAATCCGGTTCGAATGGTAGTTGAGTCGGCTGCCTACTTGTCTCTTGTCGTCTGTCTGTTATTGCCGTTGGATCCCTCTGAGCTGCTACGGAAAGCTCCAGGCCAGCAATTTTATTGTTCATAGCCTTCATGTTGTTTTGGAAGGTCACCATCATCGTTTTCATCGTGTCTGCTAGGGCAGATAAGACTTCAGCCTGGTTGCCTCCCATAGCCGCCGAGATCACCTCTGGCATTGGTTCTGTATTTTGTCTGTCCTCTACTAGATTCTCATTGTGTACTCTGTTATCGGTGTTTTCAGTGGTCGAATTCCCTGGCCCCGCTCGTATGTCTTCTCCATCTATAGCCGACGTATTTTCATGCTGTTGTTGGGTGGCGGCCTGCCGCTGTATTGGGAAACGTTTATGAGTCAAAGTTTGTTCTGTTTGGTCGTCGTTACTGGAGGTTTGTTCAACTGGAGGGTACTCTTTTTCAAACCCCAATTTTCCTCCTTTTTCTCCTAAAGGGGCGGCTACCTTGTTCTTCGTTATGCCCGTTGAAAAATGTCGCCTAGGGTCACTTGGACTAAACTGCATGAAATCGAATGAGTAGTTCGTTAAGTCAGTTGCATCCAAGTACCTAGTTCCCGTGGCCGGATATTGTCCAGGCGGGTTGCTCATTTGCCCTAACTCGGGTTTATTCTGCCCGAATGTTGAGTAACGCAAAGAATGATCCTCTTCCTGAGATTTCCTAAACGCCGTTTTCTTCGGGACAGCTCCTAAACCTTTATCGCCCGATTCCATATTGGGCTTCTCCATCTTTGCTTTTTTTTTTTTTTTTTTTTTTTTTTTTTTTTTTTTTCAATTCCTAATGTAATTCAATGTGCTATTTCAATTCAGAATTCAAAGAAATATCTAGGCTCTTTATATATTTTTTTGTGTTTATATCTTAATTCACTATTTGCTTTACCTATTTCAGATCAAGAAACCAATATTTTATAATTCAAATGTATATTATAGCTGTTGAATTTCTTCCCTTTTGAGTTTACTAGATATAAAAATATATGTAGTTATTTATATATGTGGTCGCGCTGGTGTGTGGATTTCTGGTTGGTTTTTCCGCAAACCATTCTATAGGTGTGTGTGTACGTCTCGTATTATTCGTAAGATGTATTAGTGGTATTGTTGGATTGTGACTGGTGCCTTGGATTCATGGCGAGTGTTGGAATATGCCTTTCTTCCCTACCACAACTTGCTATCTGGCAAGACCGAATAAAAGGATAGCAGGGCCTCCAGACTATATTCCAACACGATCAAAGCTTCTAGACCTACGCTTAAGCCTCACGAGAAGTGCGTCGAAACTAACTCCTCTCGGATAGCAATCAGCAGTTTGGCCTATCCACCTTGACCCGCTCTTCGCTTGGCGATCGACTTCAGACTGCCTCACAAAATCTCTTAGCTTTACGCCTGGGGATTGGAGCAGCAGTCGTCACTCTATCACCAAACTGAGAGCCACTCTTAATTCCTCCACAGCCTTCTGACTACCTCACTAGTTCCTTTGGCTTTGAGCCTGGGGATTGGATAGCTGTCGTCGGTCTGTTTTGGAACTGAGCTTATACAGTTCTTGGGTGAAGAAGAGATAGAAAAGTAAAATTAAAAGAAATCTAAAATAAAATCGCGAAGGCTGTTGCAAGTCCAAGGCGATGACTTTCAAATGGGAAAATCATCCCCTTGGAGTCACAAACGGCCTAGCCAGTAATATCGTTGGGCGCCATTGTTGTGAGCCAGGGTCGAGCCACAGGGGCAGCTTTGACACAGGTGAGGAGGGCGCGGCATGCTCGCGGTCGCTCGGCTAAAGCTCGTCGGACGGGGTGGTTTCTTGCCCTCTCACCACATGCCACCTGCTCAACAACCATTTATCCATGCCATTATAGAAAAGGAAAGATAGAAAATAAAAGAAAGCTACTTTATGCGGACCTCGGACGGACTAAAACGAACTCTAATGATGAATGAAACGAAAGAAAGAGGAAAGAAAAGCGGAAAAGAAAGACCCAAGAACTTCTGCCACTAACCTTGAGGAAGACCGGACAGGAACTAGCGAAACTTACCCTAAACTAAAACTAATCTAAAACTATTCTAACCTAGAAGTAAAACTAGGCCCTAACCTATCCCTAATCTAACTTAAATTATGCTACTCTACACCTCACCCGCGGAATTGTCCTCTCCAGCGTCCCTCCCAGATAGTGGTTCGCCATGAACCTCAAGACATGCCCGATGTTGGTGGCAAGGGTCGGCCAGCCCACCCCATGTCGATAAAGACATTTCCATGGCTATCTTCTTGGCCAAAAAAAACTATGAAAATAGCCCCTATAATGAATCCCCCCAGTCACTAACACACTAAAACACCACACGAGCAATTATCTGTCACATCCTGTCGTCTAGTTAGTAAACGTCCAGTCCTGTCATCGTTCACCTATAGAAGGACGGCCTTCCCAGAGTACCCACACACCGAGAGCGAAGGAAATTAAACGCACATGTTAAGGAAACAATTCAACTATAATATGATAATAAAAGAAAAAAAAAAATGTGCCACTTCAAATTTAAAATTACCCTATTTCAAAACCTTATCGCAAAAAGTATAAAAAGGCAAAAAATCCAAAAATTCAAATAGTATCTAAGTTAAAAGAAAGGTATCAGAGGGATACCAAAAATCATCCAAAAGAAAAAGATCTGCTCTTAATACTAGTTATACTACTTTACTAATACTAAATACTTCAATAAATTCAAATATATTTCAAAAAGATAAAAAAAAGGAAAAGAATTACTCACGTTTTCACGTCCCCCGTTGTCCTGGCGCCAGCACAAGAAGTTCCGCTTCGTTGATTCGGCTTGCAAATGCCTTTTTTTTTTGTTTTTGTCGCGCACAAAACTACCACTTAAACTAATAATTAAAGCAGAACTTACCCTAGCCTTACGTTACTTAAAAATCAATATAAAAAAATTCAAATCTTAATTCAAAAAAACTAAAACTAAAACAAATTCTTTGTGGCACTACTGTAACACTAATCACTATAGTTATATCGCAAGTCTTATCGTCCCTTGGTGGACATCGGTGTTAAATTCACTTTTTGTAATTCGTTATGTGTTTTTTTGTTCGTGATAATGATCGTTTTTTGTTCGTCTCGTTGAGTATCTGTTATATGGCTTTTGTATGTAGAGCCAATGGGCAGTGGGTGGGCGGTAAAAACTCCCAGAACGCCAGGCCGTTCCCACCCAATTTTTGGTTGGCACGGTTTCAATCGGACGTGGCGCTTTGATGGTGGACAGTAGCGGCTTACTTAGCGATCGATTTTAAATCGGCCGGCAGGAGCAGTGTTCATGGACACTTGAAGTGCAGAGGCCAGAGAACCGTCCGACATGCGGTTGGATGACAATTTAATTGTATCTGTCTCTATAAATTGAGATAAATTACTACCAGTTGAATAGCCGGAGCACATTGTCTAACTACATACCTCTGCAGTGCACTTGTTCCTTTCTTTGCTCCTTATTTTTAATGAGTTTCACCCCCTTTTGCCTTAGCTTTCGAAAGACCTAGGATTTAATTTTCTTTAGCTTAATATAAGCGTTATTCCTAATTTTCAAATCGAAGACTCACCTCAACAGGAACTCTCAACAAAAAAATAATAAAAAAAATCGCTGCACAATTACTTTGTGCCTCACTGTTCTTTGCTTGGAATTTGCTACCGCAATTATGCACAATGGCTAATCAATTTGCAAATGACTATGAGGGCCGGTCAGTTAGTCGGTCGTTGCTCTTTTCGGTAGTTTTTTCCTATTCTTTTTTTCATTGCAAGCTACGAGTACTATTTGTAAGTGTTAGTGTCCTGACACTTATACTTTCTATTCTATTCTACTCTCTCCTTTCAATTCTCTCAATGGGGAGGAGCTTAGCCGTCTAACTCTACAAACTCTTTTCTGGGGTTATCGATCACTTGAGTTAAAATACATCAGACACCTAATACTAATAAATAATAAGCTGAACTGCACTACTTAACATCCTAGAACATAAATATTGCACATAAAATATCACATTATAACCTAAACCTAAATACATAATTACAATGACGAATTCTAAATCAAAAACATAACACCGCGATCGATAACAAGTTATCGAAATGTGTCTGCGTAGGTACTTCTTCCCCTCATAGGTAAGGAAGTCAGTTCTAGTGATACGAATGACATAGTAAACAAAGAACATGATGTGGAAACGAAATGCCATAGACATACGGACAGTCGGACAGAGCAATCAAACGATCATTTGGGTAATTTGAGTTGTGTTTTAATATTTTTATTTTTTTTTTATTTTAATTAATTTGTTCTCTTTCAGATCTTTCTACTGCGTTATTGTTTCAGGTGAGTGTTGTGCGTTAGTCTTGGAGTTTGCTACTTAGTGCAATTGCGTATTGTCCAAAGGTGCAAACTCCTAGCTGTAACCTGTTGATTTTTGTAAACAAACTCCTTTTTTTCTTGTTTTCTTTTTTTTTTTTTTTTTCTTTTCAGGTATGCCCCCGTAACAGTACGTATGCTTCTAAGAAGCTCTGATTTGCTGAATTTATCCCAAGCGACTTGTCAGAAATATTTCAATTTGACACCATTTAAAAATAGATAAAGATAGACAGTAAACAGCTTTCAACGCCATTCCGACTCAGATAGTGGCAACTACGAGAACTAAAAGTTAAAACACACATAAAAAATATATAACAGTTTATCCTTTTTTACTGCAAATGTGACTGTGAACTGTTTTAATGCCTTAATCAACTTTGGTTTGCTTTACATTTTTAATATCCAATGATATTGTCAAAGCTGTCCAAAATTCGCGTCTGTGTCAAAATTTCTCTCTATACTTAAGGGTCACTCGGGCTGAGAAGAGTTTCTGCATGAGGTACTTCAGCCTTTCTTTGCAACTGTGAGGTTCCGATATGGTTACCACATTGAAAAACGAGAAAAGGTGGACTTTAGGCTTGTACAGAATTTTGCTCCTTCTTTTATTTTAAAATTTGGGTCTGAATTATCAAACCTTTTGGCTTGTGTATTATTGTCCTATTGCTGGATGTAGTAGCTAGCATTACCAAGTCATTCTGGCGTTTGAGCACCGTTTTTAAAATTGCCAGCGTTAATTTTGACCTCTTCGACACCAAAACTGGCAAAGGACAATAAAATATTTTTTTTTAACACTAAAAGAACGTCCAAGCCCTAAATCTACTTCGTCGGTACTAAAATGAAATTTTGGGCACTAAAATTAACGCTGAAAAAACTGACTTCACTCGCTTTCCGAAGGGCCAAAAATCTGTCAAAAAAAAAAACTTTTCATCGAAAAAAGGAACGTAAAAAGAAGTTGTAATAGCTAATAACGAAATATATAGAAGAAAGATGCCTGGTAGATGTGGTTATTGGACAAAATTGCTTCTTGTACAGTCAGAGGGTCGAAAACAGAACAATTTTTATTTTTTATTTCTTAAACTAGCTGACCCGGCAAACTTCGTTCCGCCCAAATTTGTTAATGTAATGAAAATAATAATTCCGAGCATGCACAATGCACTTACTAATTTATGTAATTCGGCAATGATGTTGACGTGTCGTCCAACCATCCGCTTTTTCATTTTCACTAAATTGACAATGTGAGAAACATGGGGAATCAAGACTGATGCTACAAATGCACAAACATCCATCGATTATCCTTGCAATAAATTATTTGTCATAGTGAAAGCGAGACGCACGGGAAATTGAAGTCGAACGAATGGTAAATCGTTCTGAATAAGCGAAATCGGCGGAATAAGAGTGTTTGCCTTTGAATTTTCCCCTCAAATTCATCACTTACATGATATTTGATATGAGATCCTTCACCACGAATCAAATGCGATCCGTTACAAAGTTTCGGTACATTGATGTTGCGCAACAAAATTTTAACTGAACCAACTTTCAAATCCGAATTATGTAGATAAATATATAAATTATAAAAATTATAAAAATCGAACGATCCGTCCGAGTTATGAGTGCACATACGGACTCTTTTATACTCTCTTTTATATGTAACTGTACCCACCCGGCTTTGCCCGTACCTTTCGTATTAAATCTTGCTCACATTTCGCAAATTGCTTTATTTGGACAGCGTCCATTAATAATTTTCATTATACAACTTTAGAAATAGCGTTTGATTTTATTTTTGAATGGGACGTGCCACAATACGTTTTCTTATCCCGCTTGTGTTTTTCAAAGTACCACCTATCTATAGGTCAAAAACTATCCGAAATTTAAAACTGGAAGCATCTACAAAATTTCAATCAACTTGGTAGCGCTGTTTCGGCGATCGGCAACAGCGCCACCTATCAGGTCCGGTTACATCAAAAAAGTTTGAATTGTAAAAGCGCTATGGTTACATTAGATATATGTAATTTAATATGGTGGTTAAGTATTCTTAAATTTTCTAATTTTCCGCGCAATTTTCTTAATTTTTTCTTTCATAAGATTTTTCTCCTGACAATAACAAACACAACAAAAAAAATTTAGCGAAATCGGTCAAGCCGTTCACGCGTCATGCCGCGACCAAGGGAAATAGGGATTCATTTTTATATATTATAGATTCAACATTGGCACATTTGTTCGAACAGCTTGAATCAATGCGATTCGTTCGAAGTCCATTTCTCGCTCCTATTCTCGATTAAATGTGTCAAATCAAAGCTTTGTTGCGCATTTCATCTGACATCTCCAGTTCATTAACCGATGTCACAGTGCGAAATCGATGCAAAATATCGTCGGCCATAATATCATCTTTGTATAATCAAAGTACCTATCTACTTCATTTCAAAAAGTTACTTAATGTAACATAGTAGGTAAACATAATTTATTAGAACAAAGTTTTTAGGTACCTATATTTAAAAAAAAAGAAAAAACTTCAAAATTGTTGACAACAACAATTTGCTTGGAAAATATTTAAAATAATTGACAACAACAATTGCTTTTAAAATTCAAAATATTTTTTTTTTTTATTTGAAGTGTCACTACTTGATTTCTATCCAGTTAATTTTTTTTTCAAAGTGTATTTCCCCATTCAAACTTTAATTTTCTAATTTTCCGCGCAATTTTCTTAATTTTTTCTTTCATAACTTTGTTCTCCTGACAATAACAAACACAACAAAAAAAGAATTAGCGAAATCGGTCCAGCCGTTCTCTCGTGATGCCCTTACCAACGAACATCATTTCATTTTTATTTATATAGATTAGATGCAAACTCTGGACATAAATTTAAAAGTCCGTCCAGAACAGTCAAAAAAAGAAGGTACATCCTATGTTATATAGGAAAATTTGGTTTGTCTATAATTTTAGTTGGATTCGTGTCAAATTTAACCATTGGTCATGAAGAGTTGCCAAAAAATGCATTATGGGCTACGACCTCCGCTTAAAACGTCCCAAAGTTAACCCCGCAGTAAAGACTCCATAAAAGAGTTTTGTAAATGTCTAAAACAAACAACCAAGCGCATTTTCTTAAAACTGCACTCACAAGAAAACTTCACCGACTTAAAAAAAAAAAACTCAATTAATAAACAATTTACTGTCCATTTCAAATAAAGTGTTATTTACTCTGTTATTCTCTTCCTCTTCCAGGTAATTGTTTGTAATGATATAAATATGGACATACGAAATAAAAAATAAAAACTAAAAACCCTCCAGAAAACCCAAGGTAAGATTGATAATAACAGCTCACTGATATAATTCTTATGGGAATTGCAAAATTCCAAGCGAAGAATTTATGACTAAGCCGTATTCTTATCTGTGAAGAAATTCCTCACATTCCACAGACATGAATTATAGCCTCGTATTTCAATTAAACAGAGCACACTCACCTCCTTTCAGCCAGTAGATAATTATGTCACGAACAGCTGACTCGAAGTAATTTTTACTTTCTTTTTTGTAGGTACATTATATTGCAATGACAGCTAATTAGAATAATACTGTTCAGCACACAAAATGGAATGCAAATAAAATTCCTTAAATTCCCCAGCACAAGACAAACAACAACAATAGTGGAAGGTGGTGACGACTCGGAAATTCACAAGTAAATACAGAACGGCAAACAAAAACAAAAAACCAAACAAATTAAACAATAACAGATAAAGTTTGATAAAAAACACAGTACCTACTCCGCTTTGGGATCGTATAAGAACGTGTATCTTTTTACTTGTGATTTCCATCAGTGATAACACAACACAGTAGGTGTGTTCCAATTGCGTTGTGCCGTTTGGTATTTTCCCCTTCTTCTTTTGTTGTTATTGGGAAATTAAAAACCTATATTATGACCTTGATATTTTGGAGCACACTGATAGTGGGATAATACAATTTAGGTCATCATACCGTTGCAGAGTAGCCATTTTGTTTCGGGTGGATTTTGTTGTTATTTCCTGACATTTGGCTGGAAGTTATAATTTGATCAGTATATGGATAATAGTATTAAGTGCAAGCAAAACAGAATAGCAAATTTTTTTTAATATTTCACGGGTTGGATAATTTCTATTTTTATGTGCACTTATCGTTTTCTTATAGATTGATATTCATGAGCAAATATTTATATTTGACACCAAAACGCTTTTAAGTGATAAGTTTTGTTGATGATGTCAATGGCCGGTAGTAGGGGTTTTTCAAGGCTCCCGTTGAAGATAAGGTGCTGGATGTGATTGACTGTCTAAAACATTATTCTACTTAGTGTGTGATTTGAGGTCTTTTGAGTGCGCAGTCACATCAATTCAGCTTGACGAATGTAAACAGTTGCGAATGCAATTTCTAATTGAATTCGCGATCCAATTATAGAGTTAGTTGGATTATGTGGTCTTAAGCTACTGTCAGAACTGGTTTATGTCAGATCACTTATAAATTTGAACAGTCACAAAATATAATTTAAATGATGTCGGGAGTTAGCTTAAGCTGTATTACGCCCATGGACTCATATTGCTTAATGGTTCTTGCTTTATCAATAAAATTGCCATAAGTTATTTATTATTGTCCCCCGTCAGGCATGCATATTTGGTTGACTTAGCCTTTTAGTAGAGGGTCAAGTGTAGTTGCATTTTGTAGACTTAAGCTAGTGTCAAAACGATTTATACCAGGAATCAACACTTTACATGAATCACTTATCATTTGCTATGGTGGCAAATACATGTCATTCAAATTATATTTTGTGATGGTGCACATTTATAAGTGATCTGACATAAACCAGTTTTTACACTAGCTTAAGTCCACATAATCCAAATAACTTTCTATTTAGATAGCGAATTCAATTAAAAGTTGCATTCGCAACTACATATGTACAGTTGAATGCTGTACATTGGCTTAAGTTGGCTTACCTCCTAGGAATCACATTATGTAATGGCTCTTATTTTATCCATTAAGTTGACAAGAGACTTTTCTCAATACCACCTGTTGTGCATCCATATGCTATTGACTTAGCCTTCTTAGTAGTTGGATTACGTGGGCTTCATCTACTGTCAGAAATTAACGAAAATGTACTTGAGTTCAGTTGAGATTAAACCAATAATCATTTATAATAGTCACGAAGGCGATCATTCAGTTTGAATTTGTTCGTACATTAGCTTAAGTTGGATTACTCCCGTGGAATCATTGTTTCGAATGGCTGTTCATAAAGCCATTTAATTGATAAAAATTATGTTTTGAGAGTCGTTTTCTCTCGACGGGAGATATTTATTCATTTTCTCTTATTTGCTGCGCGGTCTGCCTCTGCCTCGACGAATACACTGACAGGTCAGTTTACATAATGTCAATGCGAATGTAGGTCGTTTGAAAGATTGTAAAAGCGGTCTAATTTTTTTTTTTTTTTTTTTTACAAATATGGGAAGTCGCAGGCAAACGACTTGGTGGAATTTCAAGACAACCGGCATCTTACAAAAAATTTCAAGTGCAGAACCAATGTTTAGGTCGGGATATCGGGACTGATTTGAGGCCATATTGGTCGTCTTTTCGGTGGGACTATAATATTAAATATTTGGCAATGATTTTCTGACATTTCAGTCACATTAAATGGCTTTGACGTCGGTCATTGGGTGAATAGAAATTTAAGTGACCCATTCGATTTCTTCATGCTTCAATCGCTGTTAGCTTGCAGAGGTTAAATAAAGAGATTTTTAAACAATTAGAAAGCTAATGACAGTGCTGCCAATTTGTTATAACAAAAAGATGTATGGTAGTGAAAAATCTGCCTCGGCTGCAATCTGGTTTTGGGTACTCTCTCACATCAGATGCCGGGATATATTCGTCCCAGCAACGAATGCGAAAGTTCGCCAACAAAAATGTACATTTTGCGAAAATTTCAATCCAAAAATTTGTCCTTTGGTACCCTTCATCTACTAACTCCAAGTGTCAAACGGAAAGTGATTTTCTGAATCGCCCTTTTATTTTCCATAGGACTTTTCTAGATGCGATTTCTTTACACGGGTGCGTCTAAACTAATCTAATCTAATAAAAATGCAACAACACGATCTATTCAACTGATACGTCAATTTATAAACAGCATTGAAAACGAACAACAACCCTTGTGCGGCCTTGACATTGCTCACATCTCGCGACTTGCATCACTTAATTAATTATTAACAACCGCAAATGCCCCTCTGAAACTAATTGCACCCCCATTTCATTTTCAAGTGGCAAATAATTCAAAGTTACAAATAAAAGTCATAACAAATAAAGCTTACTACTATTTACAATGTGCGCATGAAGCAGCATACAATTCGAATGCATTCTCATTTTCACAGAGCACTGATGCAATTGTGCGGTCAACGATGCGATGTAACGCCAACGATGTGCCACGTTCCAATAGAACACGGGCGGTAAGTTGCTTTAATCTTCGATGAACGGCAAAACTTTTAATTAGCCATAATGGAAGTAAATATTGTAAGTGAATGCGATTGTTAGGTGATACGAGAGGCGGAACAAAGATCGATTATTATTTACGTAATATGCAACAGAATGGAAATTATTTTATGTGTAAGTTTGAGATAGAATATTGCAGTTTGTAGCTTCATTTGCAGCTTTGAAATCGCTGAATTTATCAGATCTGTTGGAATGGGAAAGCCTCTAGTTAATGGAGCGGAATAATGACAAAATGTGCTCGATGAAACAAACTGTTTGACAGTCGCGTTCATTGATGAGTGTACTTGTGGCATGTTGAGCCCTATGTAAAAGAAACTGACATTTTCTACTAGAAATTGTTGTAATAATAGGGTGGGTTTTTTTTAAGTCCTACCGATTACGGGGGTTTTTCAAAATCGACTTTTATGAAATAAAGGCGATGGGTGATTCCCGCATGTAGTGCTTTGTGGCAACTTTTCCGTGTGGTCAACTTTTGGATATCTTTTTAATAAAAATAATGGGAAGAAACAGAATCAAACATTATAATTTACTGACTTTATTTTTAAGAGTGCATAGTAGTACATGAAAAATCTATATTAGGTATATAAAAAAAAATTGCATCCGTAAGAACGCCCATAACTCGAGAACGGATCGTCCCATGTGAGCTATATTTTCTTTGTTGTGATTGTCTAGGCCTGAGGAAGGTTCATATGGTAGGAAAATTGGAAAATTTTAAAAGCAAATTAGAGAATTCGTAAAAATTACTTTTCCATACATTTTGTAAGGGAAATTTTCCTTATTTTTTCTTTCGATCGCAATACAGTGAGATCGTATTTGTCAAAAATTCTATATAAGTCAAATTATTTAGAAGATTTTCTTTACGGAAACAATTTTGTTTAGCACGGGCCAAGACGGGCGGGAACAGCTAGTAAAAATATAAATAAAAAATAAGTAAATAAAAGCAGAATTAAATGCTCAAAAAAAACAGAAAAACTATTCGGCAGAAATCGATTATCGAAGTTAGTCTTTCTCAAGCTCTTCTGCAATGTAAATAGATGGTCCATTGCGAGCTTTCCGTAAACTAAGATCCACTTAAAAAACTATTTGTATTGTAGATCATGGTTTCTAATAATGAACTCTATAAGAAAAACCGGGGTCCACAATATTAAACGTTTTTCTAAGACGGTAATACACTAGCTAGCCTCGATCGCCTTTCATCTTATATGGTCTTAATGAGTTTAATTCATATCTTTTGAACTTTTTGAAAGAATGTTTCTACTCGCTTCCAATTCTTAAAGCAACCGTGCTGAGTAATAAGTTTTAGTGCGGTTAAAACTCGCCTCCCAAATCTGTGATACTTTCACTTTGCGATTTTTACGATCAGTCTTGAACGTCTGAATTTCCCAGGAATTTTTTGTTCTAGCCAACGTTCCTGCCACCGATCTCTAATGATCTCTCCAGCTTTCCGTCCAATTATTAACTCAGGGAAACTCTTCAACCTTCTTCCGTATTTGTTCTGGTAGAAGGTTGAAAAATTGCTTAAGGACTGATGTAGTCAGCGGGAAAAAACAGTAACCTTGTCGATAATTTTAAAATAGGGTTACATGGTTAGACCTATGAAGATCGGAGAAAAGTACGCCCAAAAGGGTTTAAACCGAGATCTATAAAGATCGGAAAAATGTCCACCCAACTCTTGGAAAGCGTATAGGGTCGTTAATAAATTTAAAACAGGCTTTACACCGGACCTATAAAGATCGGAGAAACTTACGTAAGCCTTGGATTTTAGTGGCTGATACCCGCCAGTGTAAACTTTCTACGAGAATGCAAAGCACATCTCTCCCGAACTGGTCTGAGTGGACGACAGAGAGGCTAATGGATTCCCACTCAGCAAGATACACTAGCGGTCTTCAAACGCAGTGTTTAGACAAACAACATGTGGGCATCACTTCAATATCTCAGTGCCTCTTGAACCTTCAGCAATAATCTTCCCGTTCTGTCCAATCTTTCTATACAATTGAACTATGTGAGAGAGAATGTTGGAATAATCATCAATCTACGCCAGAATCTGCATTTTTATGCAGAAAATTGGCATTGCATATGCAACATTGCTGTACTTGCATTAAATGCCAATTTGTTACAAGAATATTGACAGAATTAAAAGCCGCCCTAAGAGCTGACCATACTTCTGATTTTTTTTATTTAATTTAATTTATTTTAATTGACTTCTTATAATGTAGTGAAAGCTTAAGAACGATAAATTCAATTATAATACAAGCTTAACAACAAAACTCGTTACCGACTATCTGTACAGGATCAAAGTGTAATCTGCTCATAATAAAGTCGGGCTTCTGGAATCCAGGTCGCAATGGACTCGAAGGCATCATGAAGACTAATAATCCAGCCCTCTTAGACTCAATAACTTTTTCCTTCCTTATAGGGAATTTTTACCTTGAAGCAGAATTCCTCTCGGCGTTCGATACAAAGTCTCGTCTTCATCGTCCAGCAACTGCCTATTTATCTTAAAGACCAATTCCCTTCGCACCGACTTTTCCTTCTGGCTATAAAAACACACAGGCCCGGATCAAGTTTGAAGCATATCTAGAATTCTAGAGGCTTACACTACACCCCGCATAATTTGTCAGAGAAATCCCAATTCCACTGGATGCACGACACACTCTCCATCACCAGCTTGAATGACAAATTTCGACTGCGCCACTTCGACTTTGCGGCCACTGTCCTGAGCCGCCTGATTGTCCAATAATCTGTTGCGTCAATTCATTTGGATTACCTACACGCTACACCCTGCCGTGTGTACTGTGTATTGAGCGCTTGAATAAATTAACTCGCTAACTGTATCCATTTAACAATAAATTCATTCCAATTTATTGCGTCGCCCAATCAAACCCAGATAGTGGCTACTTCCATTCCCGAATAAGTAAGCCAGCGACCGCAGCGAGTAACATGTCCAACTGCAAGACATCTCCGCATATTTATGCGAGTTCGGTTGAGATGTTTATTTGCGGCGTCCATTTGTCTTTATCACTGTTACGCGGGAGGGGGACTTGCATTTTTTTTTTGCCCCCGTTTTTAATTTACTATTCTGTTCCAGTTGAGCTTGATTTTGTGCCGATGCTGGGTGGTAATGCAATATCCTTCATAGGCCAAGTTATTGTGTATTGTGGCCGGCTTGACCGCCAGTGGAGCCTCCTTGCCATACGTATGTGTATACAGCTGGCATATCGTGGACGTCGTCGTCTGATTTATCTTGGTCCTCGGGGGGATTTTCACTTTGTGCTGTTGGTTAATAGCGCAGTATTCTACTAGCCACGATAAGACAGACAGGCTGGGAGATGAAGCGAAACCGTATGCTGTGCGGTGGGATGGATGTATGTGCCAGAGTAGCACCCCGGCGAACAGAGTCAAGGAAGTCACGTTTATGACTTTAAGGCTGCTGTTGGTTGTTGTTGTTTTATTTTTTTTTTTCTAGTCCACACAAAAGAAACGATAAGGAGCGCCAAGGGAAAGCCAAACGAGAAAATGTACCCAGAAATCAGAGATTTTGGCTCTCAGGAAGAACCGACGAAGAAGGAGAAAGATTTATTGGACCGTGCCGGTGTTTAGCTATAGCATCAGGGAGACTGAGGTTCCGGAGGTCATATTCGAGGAAAAGATAAATATTAGATAATTCGCTTGTTTATCGTGTTAGTGAGAGGCCGGGATTTGCCAATGCCGACGTTGCTGTTGATGCTGAATTGCCGACCAGCGAATTGGAATGGGGATGTAAAATGATGAACGGCTTTAAGGCGTGCGTATGGTATTGTTGGTTGAGGTGGTCGATGGAGTGGCCGCGATAAGAAGTAGGAAATGTAACTCTGAACCGGTGATCTATTTATGAGGGACTGCATTGGAATATAGGCAGAGTCGTTTGAAATTTTAAATCGGCACAGTGTCTGTTGATGACACGGCAGGGGTCAAGCAGGTGGATTTCGGTGACTGTTTTCTTTTGGTCAACGATGGTGATATCTGATTGAAAGGTGGGCAGGAGTCGGTCTTTGGAAAAAGCTGTCCTGAGTATGCAAGCGTATCATAAAAAAGTCATATCTGACAGGAATACCTAGTAATACCATCAGGATCACAAATCTGGTACACCGACAGTTCAAAGATGGAAGATGATGCCACCGGTGCTGGGGTCTATGGGCCTAGATTCCAAAGAGCTATAGAACTGGGAAAATCACGACACATCTTTCAAGCGGAGGTACACGCCATAAAGATATGTATCCGAGAATGCCTACGAAGGCGCACTAAAGGTGCCCGCATTTACATCCTCTCAGACAGCCAAACAGCTCTTAAGGCCCTAAGATCGTATTCGATCAGATCAAAGATGGTTTGGGAATGCTTCAACCTCGTCAAAGATTCGGCCAAGGACAACACAGTCACCGTTGCTTAGATACCAGGTCATGAGGGATTTGAGGGCAATGAACGGGCGGATTGTCTAGCAAGAAGAGGCGCATCATGCCTGTTCACTATGCCCTATTTCGGGGTACCTTCAAGTTACGTACACTCGAAATTCAGGAAATGGAAGATGATCACCTTGCCGAATACTGGACGGAATCCAAAAGACCGAGGCAGGCGAAAAGGTTCATAAGCCCAGCTCGTAGTAAAACAAGAAAATGACTTGAGCCACTGCTGTGGCAAGGAGTAGATCGATCAATATGCAAGGGGCGTTTTTAAGTCCTGCAGATATAGGAAAAATGGAACGAATAAGGGTACTGAGGTTTATGAAGAGCCTCAAAAGCCCTCAAAATATCTCTTCTGGTCGCACTGTACAGGGCCTAATACTTACAATACAATGCCAGCGTATGCAGCTGTTTGGAGGATCGTATTACCCAAATTTTCAACTCTAAAATCGACGGCACAAAGCAGTTAAAGCTTCTTAATCGAGGAAGGGTGGTTTACATTTAGCATTCACTGTCTCGCCAAACATGTATGGCACGTTTATGGGTTTATGGTCGACCTAGACCACCCTAGGAGACCTTAGGAGCATCAGCAAAACAAGCAATATTTCTATTTTCAAAATCTCTTTCAATTTGCAGGAAACTCATTTTAAATCCCTGCAAAAATATGAAGCCTTATGGGTCTCTCTCTTAAATCCATTCATGTGTCCATCGCCTCAATCAGAACCGACATCCATTCATCCATGAACCCAATCACACAATATGGATCAAAATAAGAAGTGGAAAAAAATCAACCCTTCCAATTACCTCTCATCATCAAGGAGCACCAGCATCAACCTACTCCATTCATTAGCTTCTGTAAGGCTGATTACGAACATGATATGGCTGCGCCATTGTATCAAGCCACCCACTTGTCCGTTCATTCATTCAAGAGCCACCACCACAACAACACTCTGACGTAGTGCTATCAAAAATAATCAGCAATCTGCGCCTGAATCCGCATTTTTATGCAACAAATTCACGTCGCATATGCAGCGCTGCTGTATACATGCATAAAATGCCAATTTGGCGCTGGCTGTGCACGCTTCCGCGCTTCAATTTGTTGTTCTCCGTAAAGAGGGATGTACTGTACGTAATACCATCTGCATGTGTAATCTTGATTGCTCCATATAATTCCGAGCACACCACAACGAACCCAGATAGATATTGTGTCGATTGACAGTTGCACCTTTGACGGAATACAAATAGCGCGCAGTTCTACGAGCACGATACAATGATCTTGTCACCCATCATCGTTATATACGCATTCAGGAAAACGATTCGAGATACTTCACACAAATGCGTTTGTAGTTGGCAAGGCAAAGGCGAAGATTTTACAGCGAAATGCAGTAGTTGGAACAAGTGTAATTGAAATTCCGTTGGCGATCATTATGAGGCGCGCACACACGTTTAACGAACCCAATTTGATGAACGGAATTAATTACTTGGTGTGTTACAATTTACTGCAGCGCAAAGGCAACGGGCATGAGGTGGTCGGGTGGTGGGAAAATGTACATTACGTCGTCTCCGTGTCATATAATATGCCATCGGGGGGTAGTAGACAATCAGTCTGGTTTGGAATATACGCGCAGACACAATCTTGACAGTGATAAGCTGTATAGTTTCACAGATCGTGATAAGGCAATGTATACGTTGTGTTATGTGTGTCGATGAACGATAGAGGTGATTAAGCTTAGGGAAGCTATTTGTCACAGCGAAACATGCTGACATATTATGTGCAGTGCGCCATGAGTTTTTGTGCACCCAATGGGGTTGACGCAATGATGGTGAGTGGGTGGAAGTTTGACTGCAACTGAAAGGACTAGGTAAGGTGTCATGTTTGATTTTGTTACAAATTGTAAAAGATGAAGTTTCTTTTAAACCTTTTGGACCATCCGTAAATGGGTTTTTAATGAATGACTATTTCTAGTATGTGGCGCCACCTGTTGGAAATATTGACAAAATTATTTTATAAATAGCCTATATCGTTGATTTTGGAGGATGTCCAACTTTGACTTCACTTATATCAGTCTTTGGTTGAAATGCTCCAGAACCACCCTTGAAATACTACTGTCGAAATACGCATTTAGTTGGTAAATATACCTGTATAAAATAACCTTAGACGATACTGCTATGAAATATAATAGAGGGAGACGGTGGCGCCATGCTCTACACCCAAATTTGTTAGAACAAAATTAGGACGGATTTTGTGGCAGAGCAATAGATTCCTACTGAACCTAAATTACCTATTTTTGTGGACTCTGAAATAGTAGGCTGCGGTCAAAATGTCACCTCCAAAATCTGCACCGTCAAAAAGTGGAACTCCCTTTATATAAGTCATAAGAGGTGGTATTGAGCTAATAGGCAAAACTAAGCGGGCAAAACTTATGTGACCTTCGTAAGCTTTAATCCACAACGACCCAGATAACGGCAGTTTGAATAATTTTCTTCAAGACTCAAAGGTACCATCATCTACGATTTCGCCTGTAACCCAAGATGCATATTTGGACACAAATTCGCTCCGAGTTCGTCCATCCCCATCAGGAGCTACCTAGGTACGGTACACAAGCCTACAGAGAAGTTGCAAAAGCCTTTACTTCAGCGGATGTGCCACTCTCGAGCTTAACAAAAAGCCACAAGCCTGAAATTCATTCTCAGACATTCTCCTCCGCCTCTTCAGAGCGACCGCTATTCGCTTCCGTTCAAACCTGCCTGCCATCGAAACGGCACCTTATCCACTTCCACGCTCACTTTTCAGACACCTTTTTGGCAGGCAAAAATCTTGATAAAAATGTTCAAAATACGCAAATCGAAATGGACATTATGACACACATTTCCAGATCGCCACCTGCCGAACGTGGTCTGCGGAACGCCTTATACCACGTTGTTTGGGCTACCACAAACCTCTGTGAGCCTTTCACACAAAAACAGGTACCTTACCAGCAGTTTTGTGTGCTGATTTTCTTCCAGGCGTTGGCGGTTGACACAGTACAGCGTGTCTATTTTTAATTGCCAACTAGATGCATGCTCAGAGACTATCTATAGGTACAGCGCAACGTAAACCGATTCTGCATGTCTATACTCTATACCCAAAAGAGTTTGACAAGTGGCGGCAGGTATTTATCAGCGGATCTTGTACTACTCCACTTTCGTGTGCCAGCAGCGGATTGGCATCAGTTGGTGTGCAGTTTTATTTCTGATTTATTGACAGATCTCTAATAACTGTGCAGTCACACTTTGGCGTAATGGCGCACGTGCCATTCGCCCATAGTTGGCGGAAGTCGTAAATTATGTGGAAAATCGAACTTGTTTAGTCTTAGCAGGAGGTATATCCACTGCGGGCAATCAATTTAGCAAGGCGTTCCGTGTGACATTTCCAACGGGCTTTCGAATATCTGCATACTGGTATCAGATAGATCGTCGATTGGATAAGTTTTGTATTAGAAATATAAATTTGAGGCATGCTGTCAGCGTTTGAATTCATTAGTTGGGCAAAAATGAGCGTGGGCTGTGGGTGGGCTGAGGTCTAACGGCGTTGAATTTTATTTACACCAGGAGACGGTAAAAGGCGCTGCTTTGATATGCAGCGATTTCAATTTTTATTTTGGGGCGCAATTGGGAGATATTTCTTTTTAATTGCGGCGTGTAGGCAGGATCTAGTTTAATTTGCCAACGAATTTGAGTGTATGATTGTGGTATTGAGGAAGAAACGGGATCAGCCTACAGAGGACATCTTTTCAAATGGCTCATGAGTCGGGCGGAGGCGCGACATTTCCAAACGGAAGTAAGAGTGGTTTCTTCGCCAGATTGGTTATGAAATAAATGCTGATACAATTTTTTGGGGTGTCCAAAAACTGTTGTTTTAGTTCCCCCTCCAAAAACGGTCCACTTTTAATAAGTTTGTTGCTTGAAGCGTTCCCGTACTTGTTACCCATTTTATTACTCTGTCTCATGCGCTGAGGGAAATATGAAATTTAAACAGAATGACAAAAAGTCCCAATCCCCTCTTTTAACCACCACTGTTCAAATCCCCCTCCCATCTGTCTGTCAAGTGTCTGAAACGCTCCCTCTTAATCGAATGTGTCACCCATATTATGATGCTAAGGCGTTCTTCATTTTCATATTCCATTGTTTCGTAATAAATCGTCCGTAATCGATAAATTAACGCGAGCAACTCGTAAATAAAAGGCCTTTGTGTCAATGCCGCACAGTGCCGCCTGTTGGAATACACTGTGATGACAACTCTCTTTCGGTGCGGCGTAAGAAGGCAGATTAAATAACTCCCCAAGGGTCGTGCTCGGTGCTTTGCTTTGGATGTGTATCGTCAATATGGCACAAAGTGATTTTTGAATGCTGCCTGTCATTCAATTATAATGATTTGAAAATTTTATTTTATTTTACGACTTTTTAACGTCCAACCATATTGTCACTTGACATGACACTTGGGAAACTGGTTGAGTTGTAAATGGCTGGCAAAGAGAAGGGAAGCACATTTTATGACAGATTTTCAATTGAATTTTATGGTTCTTTGTAGGTATGCTTTCGATTTGGGGTTTTAGTTGAGCAAGGTTTTTTTTTTATGTCATACCTATGAGTTCCACATTTTGTTGGTGTCATATCTGGTGTTGTTTTGAATTGACTGGTGTTTAATTATGTCCCATAAAGTTGACCATACAAAGTAATGAGAAATGTACGTTTTATGTGGCTGAATGATGTGGACAGCGACGGACTGATGCTTTGTGTGGGTTACAATGTGCGCAGTGATTTGTGGAATGTTTTGGGTACTCGACAATGCATAGCACTTTTTGGTCATAAGTTCTGGTTTTCATTGTAGCGTTTTGTTGATGAGGTTGATTGATATTTGGAAACTTTTAATGGAGTCGTAATTTGTTGAGTTTTTCAAAGCGATTTGATTTTTTCCTTGACGCAATTTTGATGCGTTTTCGAACAGGGGTTGAATTACCACATCCGTGATCGAGTAATACGTGACTGAATTTGTATTGTTTTGCTTGTAAAATCCACAAAATTCAGTGACGTATGGCTCGCTCACGGATGCGGTAATTCGGCCCCAGTTTTTCAACGAGTTTTTAGATGCGCTTTTTTATTCGACTTTATCGCGTTTTATGATGCAACTTTGGCCCTTTTTATGACGCTTTTGCTGTGACATTTTCTGACGCTTTTTTAATGTAATTTCGACCCAAGTTTTCAATGTCATTTTGTTGATTTTTTCGACCAATTTTTGTCTTTTTTGTCCCCTTTTCATCAGTATTTCGACTCGATTTGAAGCGTTTTCAAATGATTTTTTGGCATGATTTTTGACCCCTTTTTTGATGCCTTTTTGATGCGAATTCGAACTCGATTTTCGTCCTTTATTCAGTTGGTTCTTGGCGTGGTTTTATTGGTTTTTATGAAACAATTTTTAAACTTTTTCAGACCTTTTTTGGTCCGCTTTTTCATTAAATTTAATTCAATTGTTTTTTATGTGATTTTTAAGCGGTCTTCGGCTTTTTTTAACGAGTTGGTTGATGCGACTTTTACGGGTCTTGCAAATCTATTTTGACACCTTTTTATGGCGTGGTTTCGCTTGATTTTCGACGCTATTCTGATACATTTTTGGACACATTTTTCGACGCTGTTTTTCATGTGACTTTGTTGTGTTTCCGACGTAATTCTGAGGGTTTTCAAATCAGGTTCTTATCAGTTTTTTTTATTCTTCTGTTTTTTAAGACGTGTATTTTTGGCGTATTTTTGCTCTTTTTGACACGTCTTTTATATCATTTTCGAAACAGTTTGGAGCAGTTTTAAATGCATTTTTGACGATTTGAATTCTTTTGTTGACGTAAATTTAATGCGATTTTCCAACCATTTTTATTATATGATTTTGAAGATGTTTCTTTTCTATTTTTGTGAGCTCGAATTTTATACGTTTTTTATGCGAGTTTTAAGCATTTTTTTACGTGCATTTTCGACACAAATTGAAAAAGTTTTTTGGCAAATTGTTCAACGTGGTCTGACCGCAGTTTTTGAACATATATTCCGGCTCAAATTTCATAATTTTAGAGCTGAGTTTTTCGATGTTGGTTCGTCGCACTTCTGAACGCCTTCATCGACTCTATTTTGATGCATTTTGTGCTTCGATTTCTATTAATTGTTTGATATGATTTTGAAGAAAATTTGATAAATTTTTGAAGCTTATATTTGATACATTTCTTGACGCGTTTTAAGTACCTTGTCTTATTTGACTCGTGTTTTGATGCACTTTTTGATACCTTTTAGTGGACTTTTTTATGCAATACTAAAGAGATTTGTGGATAGCTTTTTAACGCATTTTATGATCCCATTTTGGTGAGATTTTTGATGCATATTTTGACTCGTTTTTAGTACGCTTATTTGACTCGTGTTTTGATGCACTTTTTGACACAATTTTGGTGGATTTTTTCATGCAGTACTAAAGCGATTTGTGGATAGCTTTTTGGCGCATTTTATGATCCCATTTTGGTGCGATTTTTGATGCATATTTCGAAGCGTTTTTTGTACGCTTATTTGACTCATGTTTTGATGCACTTTTCGACACTGTTTTAGTGGATTTTTTCATGCAGTACTAAAGCGATTTTTGTTAAAATTTTTAACGCATTTTATGATCTCATTTTGGTGCGATTTTTGATGCATTTTTCGACTCGTTTTTAGTACGCTTATTTGACTCGTGTTTTGATGCACTTTTCGACACGTTTTTAGTGGATTTTTTCATGCAGTACTTAGCGATTTTTGTTAAAATTTTAACTCATTTTATGATCCCATTTTAGAATGATTTTTAATACATTTTTCGACTAGCTTTTCGATGCTTTTTCTGTCGAAAATATGGCTTTCGAATTGCGCTTCAATCGAGCAAGATTCACCGCCCATCTGCCCGATATCCTACTTAGAATCAAATGGCATAAAACCATCCTTCTAACTAATCCTCTATAGGGAACATTACCCTATCTTGTATGCATAGTTTTTTCCTTCAAATTTTTGTATAACCCTGTGAAAATCCGCCCTAATTTGACTCCAAACGTCCAAACCAAAATTACTAAACTGTGGGTATATGCCAGTCCAATTAATAGTCGAAATCATCTTCAAACCAAATCAAATGCCCTCATCCAAATATTTGCAAATTGCGGTCCTTCAAATCTATTATTCCAAAGAAGCGTTCTAATTCCCACAATAACAAATACCACAAGCCATTACGGCTCCCAAACTTTCATTCAGATATTTCGAAAATTCTCCAAATTGATTTGCCAAAATTACATTGAGTAGGTACTCCTACTCATGCTCACTGTATACTCATCAAATGCGAGAACCGTGCTCTCCATCATCATATGAGTACTTCAGCAACTTTTCAACATCACATCTATGGAACAAAAGCAAAAAAAAAAGAAGCCCAAACCATAACCACCCACAGGATACTTTGGAAAATACTTTCATGCCAAATTGGCATATTTATTCCCCGGACTGACTGTATGCTTCAATTCAACGCTGGCATCGACTTCACGACGAGTCACGGTCAAGAGCATGGGGTATCAATGACACCCAGATGGTGGTGTACGAGCACCAGGATGGATTGCAGCATTCGATTATGTGGATTACTAGCGGATTAAGTTTCAAAAATATTTATCCGATACACACTCGCCGTCGCCAGTCGCCACATACACGCCTACGCGGTACACCGGTGGATGTTGGCTGCAGTTGAGAGCGCGCTTATGCAAATGTTTGCCAAACAACTTTTCCCGCTCAATATCGCGTTTGTCGTATACACTCTGTTTGGGTGTACATTGAGAGTTTTCACAGTTATGTTGCTGTTTGTTGAGCTTGATTATTGGCTTCGAGTGTACATTATATTGGGTATAATGGGTGGAAGTGTGTTTTTGTACAGTAGCAATGGGGATGCACTTGTGACGGGTGGTGATGTTTTGTAAATTGGAACTCAGCTGGGGTGGAATTTTGAAATCGATAATGACTGGAATCCATTACCGAGGGGGTGTAAATGATACACTCAGTAAATCGATACAGTAATTGGGCCATGAACAATAATGGTAGCTTAGTACGTACAGAATGTTTAATCGCGTTGTAGCGATATCCTTACTAGTTGCGAGGACACAATGGGGTAAGTCAGGGGGTAATCCTCGCTGTGGTGTACAGGGAAGTGGTTCAAACGTGCTGACAGTGGAAGAAGAGTTTTTTTTTTTTCAGTTTTAAAAGGCCTCTCAATGAATTCTACTCCATATCTGGTTGCAAAGAATTGCAGTTTTTTTTTTCCATTTTGGTACCTATGTACAGACATGCATAGCGTCACAGTTCTGTAACGTTTACAAGTCCGTTGCGGAGAAATTCAGCTGCCAGCTGGAAGACTTATGGACTTTACTTTGTCTTTTACCTAGTGTCTTCTGTCATTGGCATCTGCAGTCTTTTAACTGTCGTTACGTCGATACATTAGATGAACCCCGTGCTAGACTCTACTCCTTGCGCGTGAAGTGTCACTGCAGGCTATAAATTACAAATCTGCTATTAAAAGGAATGACATTTGCAATAGCTTTTAGCACCCGTCACACTAATTGGCAAATGGTCAATGGGAAATATTTCACGAGTACCGTCACCGCCATATGGTCGTGCTTTGCATAAACACTTTGGCGGCGATTGGGGAGGAATCCTCTCAGCTACTTTATACATAAAAATCTACAAATATCCTCACTACGTTCGCACTACAAACTACAATCGTTTTTATTGCCAACGACGTCGTATAAATTGTTTAATTGCATCTGCATCACAGTAATAACCGTTTCACGACGATCATAAATTTCCAATGAGCTGCGCTGCAGTTCAATGCTGATGCGATTTATAACTAGTAGTTGTGCATTTTCCAAACACCACTTGCAATCTCGCTCCTGTTTTCCAAACACACACGAAAATATTTTCGCAGCTGCAAATAAAAATAAAACAGAATAAATATCAGGGACTAGGGACAAGGAGGTGCAGTCGTGTCTATTGCTCCTGCATCCACCACTGCCACCACCACCGAGAGTATATTTTGAGGTTATGTAGACAAACTTTCAAGTTCCACTTTCCACATGGTGCGGAGCAGCTGTTATATACATACGTTGGCAGTGGTTGGTTGTTTCAGGGTTACGGACAATTTTCCGCATTACAGCTGTTCACTGTGCGAATACACATTTCAAGTGCAGGTCGTAATAAAAATGTGTGGGTGATGTGCCATTATTATGGAAATATATGCCAGGTGAGTGAGGTCAAATTTGGTCTGGGATTTATGACCGACACACACGGAATTGTGGGAAAATGTTTTAATGACGTCAAACTAAACGTGTCAATCGATTGAACAGGCGGGTACATGGTGCAAGTGGGTTTCGCCATCGGGGGTGTTGGTTAAACCATAAGCGGTTCTGGTATTTGGGAGCGCTGTGGGTTATTGTTAAAGGTGTAGTATAAGGTACTTTGTCGAATTTTAAATAAACTGTCAAAAAGGTATTTGCCTTGTTTAATTTTGAGTGAAGTTCAAAACTTGATTAACAGGCTTTTAAATTGATACAAGGTGCTTATGGGACAGTAAGTAATTGGTCTGGATAATCCCTAGCCGTCGAAACACCAAAAAATCCATTCCAAGAAGATATATAAAAGAGCTGTCGACATTATTTAAGAACTTCAGCCCAAATATCTCATTATGTATGGGCTAAACTGTTGCCAAAAGATTCACAGCGGTATTAGTAGACCTTTTAAGGTGTACAGGCAACATTTTAAGAGCTTAAAATTTCAAAATTTCTAAAATTTCTAACACAAAATTGTCGATTTTCACTGGAAAAAAGGCTATAGATGGTTAGGTACAAGGTGCGCCAAAAGAGATCACCCTATTGGAAGATGCTCTTATTTTTGCAAATGGCCGCCAATGTCAAATCTGTTTCGACATTTGTGGACTAGACAGATGTAGAATACAAGTGAATGAGCCATGGAGCGATACACTCCCCAAGAACGCGGAATAATTTCAAATTTTCAATTTTTCGACCAAAATTATAATGAGCGATGAGGCTCCTTTTCACCTCAGCGGGTACGTGAACAAGCAAAACTATCACTTGTGAGGCACAGAAAATCTACGAATAATGCACGAGGAGCCATTACATCCGCTCAAAGTTACTGCATGGTGCGCTGTTCACGCTGGAGGATTCATCGGGCCATTTTTTTTTTTTTTTTTGAGAACGCTGCTGGTCAAACGACAACAGTGGACGCTGCGCGCTATAGGGCCATTCTAACCGAGTTTTTTATGCCGCAATTGGACGAATTAGGACTGGAAGACATGTGGTTTCATCAGGACGGAGCTAGGGCACACACTGAGCGAGCCACAACCGATATTCTGAAGGCGGCGTTCCCCGTTCGCCTCATCTCTCGTTTCGGCGATTTGCACTGGCCCGCAAGATCGCCCTATTTAATCATTCCAGACTTTTTTTGTGGGGTTTTTTGAAGTCCCGTGTTTACGTGAACAAGCCCGAGACCCTATAAGCCCTCAAGGACACGACACGAGTGCGAGAATCTGTCGCCCGGACTATTCGCCGAAGTTAGGAAAAATGCCATAAAACGAGCCCGTATGGCAATCAATTGTGAAGGCCGATATCATCTTCTCGACTTAACAATAAAATTCTAAAAGTTCAAATAAACATAATGAAAAAAACAGAATCGAAGTTTTTCATTTAGAAAAAAAAAATGAGAGCCAAACATCATCGGATGACTTCTTTTGGCCCACCTTGTACATTCACTAAGGCCCAAAGTTTGCTGAATCGGATAACCACTTAACACCTTCAAACTTGGCGGTGGCAAGAGCTTCAAACTTCTTTCAAAAATATGTGTAAAAGAGCCTTTATCGTTAGTTAAGAGCGGTTTTCATTTAACCGCTTCACAACTTGTCTGTGACAAGAGCTTCTTAGCTGACCTTATACTTTCATAATTTGGACCAAAAATATTACGAAACTTGAATCGTGTTGTATGAACAATGATCAAACTTTCTTTCTAGTCAAAGAGGGTAACATTCGGAATGGTGGTTGGAATACTTTTATTGTAAAGGGGAGAACTTTTTTTGCTGTACCGATTACTGCGGTATTTCAAAAGCGAATTTTTTGAAATATCGACCAAATGAAAGGGGAAAATTTGAAAAATGAACGACTGAATGTGTTCTGTTTTCTAAATTTTGTTACAACTGAACAAGAAATCACTTAAAGACGGTGTAAAAATACATTTTTCTAGTAAATATAGCTCGAGCTTAATATTTGTCATCTATTAATCCCTCAAAGACCTCCAGGCTAGCTTATTGTGAACTAAAAGGAACTTACTTCAAAGGACAAAAGTTTGCTCTTCCCAAAAATGAACTCAACAAAGTAAAAATTCCTAAAAAAAACTGATCAAACTTACAAAAATGCGTCCCAATTTCGTCACATCCCAAAAAATCAATCTCCCTTTCGTTGATCATAAATCACTATTCATTATTCAGCCATGGAGAACTATAGGTGACCCCCTTAAATACCTCGCGCAATTAATATCTATTTATCTAATCAATTGTTGCTCCCAATGGCCCATCTATCCCAAATACAAATTAACACATTTTCGACAGAACATATACAAGATGTTGGACGATCGTATTTGTTCACTCGTTGCTAGCAATTGTCCGGTGACACATGATCATGACATAAAAACTTTCACTAAAAACGCGCACTGAGCTACTCTACATACTGCACAGCACTAACTTGCCAACAAATTGGTTCTGATCGATTTTCAATTAAATGTTGAAGAACGAAAACAATCACTCGCCAAGGTTTTTCAATTTTGTTCAATAATTTTGCTATTACTCCTAATATTTGAGAGGAATTTGTTTATTTTTTACTGTTGGCGATTAGTTTTAGTTATTTTGTGTGTATCACATGAAACTCTGATAATTTGTAATAAATTTTTGAAGAAAGTGAAACTCAATTGACCATCGAATGTACTGAAAGTAAATTATGTTCTTTTCACCATTTAGAGGATGTTTGTTTGTTAGTGCTACGCATCGGGGAAAGTGAATATTTTTCGAGTTAGTTAATAAATTTCTCTTCGCCGTTCCATACAAACTGACATAACTATATACTTACGAAATATAAAACATCTCCCGGGCTGTAAAATATAGTCCATTTCTATCTATACAAGTAAATGCAGTGTTTGTTTGTTTGTTGCATAAAGACTCAAAAACTAATCGACTGATTTCGCTGAAAGTTTAACAGTTTATTCCTAACTCTTTCAGTAGTACAATGAGAGTAATTTCAATAAAATCCTGCACTTAATTAACAGCTTTCCCCCTTTAAGTGTAGATGTGTACATGTCCGCGCTAAACTCGAGAAGAACTAAACGGATTTGTATGCGGTTTTCAGTGTTATTACCTGTGTTTGCCGGTAATGTTTATAGGGAATATTAAAATTGACGAAGGACCTCATTTTTACTATTTTTTTGCAACAGTTGTGCCATCGTCCCTATTCAAATTTCAAAAACACCTCGGAAGGCTGCCAGAATATCTACATATCACCGTCACCAGTCCCCCATATATGACCACATTCAATAACTGAATCAGTTTTCATTTCGAAGCAGGACCCTGTCATCACACTTTACATATCCACCATAGAGCCGGTGCTTTCATTGCGTGCGCCCGCATTCGGCTATACCTATAACTCATTCTAAGCATCGCCATAAATTCGCCCACTTAGTATGCAAAGTGGAAAATTAAAAATTGAATCTAATGCGCTTTGTCCGGCCGCCATGTCAGCTGCGAAAAGTGCATCCAAATATACCTAGAGCTAGCAATTGGGAGCGCGTTCGGCTAACCACCACAATTTGTAACCGCATCACGTCGTTCGTACAGCGCTGCGCATCTATTGAGCAATAAAAATGGAATTCGTGTCAATCAATGTGTGTACTGCTGCAAACGATGTAAGAGACCGCGCCAAACCGAACAGCTTCTAGATGACAACCATAACTCTCTGCAGGATGTACATCATGTAATTGAACAATAAATAATCAAAATAGAATAGAATATTCAAGGGTAGAGACAGAGACCCAGGTCCCTGGTCAAGCAGCACTGAAATCTCTTCCGCACACACAATTTGTATCGGCGCGGTGGTGGTGGTGGTGCGTGGTGGAACAACAATCAGACACGAAAGTGTACTTTGTAGCATGTTGAGCTTTTATAGTCCATACAGTCGTAAAACAGTTGAGACCTGAGTGAGAGCAGATTTTCGAAAAGACCACCCCCGGCCGCAGGCTCTGCGCTATCACCACTTGGTCAGAAATTAGAGCCTTCCCCCCGTCCTGCTGTGCGTGTAATTTAATAAAACAACTTTTATGGACATGAATAGGCGGCTTGGAGTGGTTGGGGTTGGATAAAAGTGAATACTGCGTGGTTGTTCCTTGATGAAGGCTGTTTATTGAAGGCCATAGGCCACCCTCTTGATGAATTATTGCCCAAACGGGGCTGCACGTCCAAGTGGACAATCTCCAAGCGAGGGAGAGTAAATGATTTCGTAATCGAGATATATGTGTGTGTGTGGATGGATGCGTCCGGCGGATACGTTATATTTTGCTCGTCTTTTTTTTTTTTTTTTGACTTGCGTTGAGATGCAATGAAAGTTTTATGACGTGGTAGTTAAACGCTTAAGTGGTTTCCATTTTCGGTCACAGCATTTGGAGGCGGAAAAGTTCACAGCAATCATGTTTATTATGCGTGGGTAATGTGCAAAGAGGACATCCAAAAGGAGGACCGACGTCATATTGTCAATTAGAGAGTCGTTGATCATTTAGATTTAAGATAGTCCCGTGTCATAAAGCGGTACACATATGAATTTGTGACTTTTGTGAGATGTCATTGGGTATGGCCGCCGGATTTTATGATGAGTAGACAATCATCATAAATTCCGACAGTCCACCCACCAACAGCTCTCCAAAGTCGATAATAAATTTGTTATGTGTACCGGTTTATTATAAATAAAATAAATAGTTGGCACAACAGGTCCGGGGGACCATAGGCCTAGCTTCCCACAACCATTCGCTTTGTGTGAGTTTTTCATTTTTGGAACGAATGGAAGGGATCTACAATTTTATGCGGACTCCAAGCGGCTAGTTGAGAAGTTCTTTCAAGACAGTTGTTATACTATCGAATGTTTGTCAGACGTTCGCGATAGGTGGCGTTATCATCTCGCGATAGCGGACACCATTCATGGTAACTGCTTGGCCGACCACATTTTTTTGAAGAAGTATACGGCCCGATGACGCCGCGCCAGCCCATAAACCGCACCAAACAGTCACTCTTTGTGAATGTGTCGGCTTTTCGGTGTTTTCACATTTCCTACAGACCCATTTGGTCGATTATGCTGACCAAGAAAATCACGAAGTGCACGCAAATGCATTTTGATTTGAACGCCCATTTTCGTAAAAGGCTTCAACAATCTTAACACGCTGCTCAATTGTGTTCCTCTCCATGATTTTTTTATTTAGTCCATTAGAGCTTCCGAAAAAAAAAACCCAAAGAAAAAGCACTATCCGTTCATGTTGTTCCTAGGAGGTTCTGCGCCTCAAGGCGCCGTTTTAGGTCCCTTGCGGCCTTTGATAACGAAAAACCAAACAAAGTTGCTGACTCAGTTTTACTGGGGATACGATCCTACTTTGCTTACCTTCGCTCAAAAAAGATGTCACCTAAAATAAGCCTACAACTGAACCTGTACCGAATGCCTCGGCCAAGGCTGATGTCACCAAACACACCATATCCGAAGGGATCTCCGCCGCACACGAGAGTATGATCTAACAACAATAAATCAGACTTAGACCGTTAAATCATTTTCCCGAACCTTCAATGCAAAAAACCACATCAAACGCGGCTTGGCCCTTTTGCAAGACCACAACTTATTAACATGATAGATATAGATACACCCTAAGTAGAACGCCAGGGTGGTCAAATAATCTTTGTCGGTGGCTGTCCCCCAAAGGATTACCTACAGTTACCAAATTATCGCTACCGCCCAAGTGGCAAGTTTGATTTACGGCCACGTAATTATAATCCCTCCGAACCCGGTAGTAATAAATCGTCCATGCTAACCATGTGTAAACATGTATACGTCGTTAACCACATCCCAATCCCATATCTCGTCAACTTGCAACCGCAAAAACCACGCAATTCAAACGCACTCAGCGTGGTAAGCTCTTTTGTTTTTTGTTGTTTTTTTTTTTATTGCTTCTTGTAACCTACCACACGGCACCATCGATTCGAACGAAAAGAAACCCCCAATCATGGGAACATTTCCCCAATTTAATTGCATAATATAATTACCGCCCATATAATCAGACATCAGAGCAGCGAGTTTGGCAGTCCGTATTAATACAAATGCATGGACCGGTCAATTAGCATACGACTACCTTAAGATGACAGATCGATATTTATTGGCGTCGGAATGCCCAAATAATGGCGCACAATAAAGCAAAAAAGACGCGCGCAAAATAACTTGTTTGCACCGCCTTTTGTTTGCGTTCGGGCGCCGCCGGCACGGAAAAGGTTGTCATTTGCATTTTGTTTAACCACGAAAAGTGACAGCGAGAGAGAGGGAGAGAAAAACTTGGCAAAAAATGGTTTAATTAGCGTGTCCTCGATGATAGGCTTTGATAGCGTTGACGACGGTGTAGCTATAGCCGTTATATTAAGACCACTCCACTCGAGGTGTTGTGACAGTGACGTTGACCACACCATGAATAGCACACCTTGAACTTGAACCACTGTTTTATAGTGGTCAACGAGTTTGTGACCAAAAGAGTCAAGTGGCATGACAGTGATGATAGGTACGATGCGGGATGCGTTCGTTCGTTATGCTGGAAAATAAAAATGCCAGATGACGCGCCAGTCAGGTGCTAATGAATGATGTATCTGCGAAATTGGGTTTTCGCGCTGCAACCGGATCTAAAATGATGATGAGTATGCGGAGATAAAAATGTTAAATGGTTTTAAGAGGGTGGTAATTGGCTGTGGAATTCTCGTTACCAAAAAAAAGGAAATTCAAATAAATGGCAATAGACTTTATTCAGTATCACGCGTGCGAGTTGATTCGTCGTTAATTCCGCGATGAACGGTGAGCGAAAATAGTGTAATGGGGTTTTGGGGCTACATGCGGTATAAGTGGGACCATCTATACCTTCCCGTTGGGCTATAGGATTTGGCATTCAAAAAGGCGGGGAGTGGAAGACTGTTTCAACCGATTGTTGGACTTCTGTCTGAGTTGGGATATCACAAACCGTTTTTCCCCTAGAAAATGTCATCACTGTTCACCCAGTCACCTCAAGTTGGACATAGGCTTCATTATAGTTGGATAAAAAAGCACCAATGATCGTCACCAAAAAAGACTTTCTGAACTGTTTATGAGCCCGGGAAATGCACAGAGGGAACAGATTTACATACTTACTCAATCATACATAAGACCCATTAGCAGAGACTCCTTACCCGGGGACTCCACGCGAACGAAATGAAATTTCATGGCATGATTTTCCCAGTACAGATATGAGAAAATTGTATGAGATGGATGTCAGGCATTGAGTCGGAGTCGGCGTGTACAGCAGTAATTTGGAGAAATCTGGGGCAAACTCCCCCCTCTACCGTCCTTGCGCCCACCTTGGAACTGCTCTTTTCGGATTACATTTAACATCAAAATAAACCCATTTTAAGGGCTATTTGGTGAGTCTTTTGTGGCTTAAAAAAAGAGCTTTCTTACAAGGAAAAAAATATTTCTTAAACTGAATGTAGAAGTTTTTTAAAACAAGAACTTAAAACACGGTTATGGTCCAAGTCAATTATTTCTTATTTTTAAAATGTTTATTTCATGCATCAAAAACGAGAAAAAAAATACTAAAATTAGGAAGTTTTTCTTGATTTAAGATGTAAACTTATGTAAAAGCGCCATCTGTGCTTTCAACGTATGAAGGTGTTTGCCAGACGCACCCATTGACGACTACTTGTCAGACGCACCCATTTCGACGACAACAGCTGCACCCAACTTAACGACGAAGGTGGGATGACAGCTGTTGGGAATTTAAATAGTTGTTGGACGCCGTCGTTTTCTTGGATAAGTTGATAGTTATTAATAAAGATTTTAATCGAGTGTAATCCTCTAAATTAATAAATAAAACGTGTTTAAAACTCAGATGTGGGGTCAGAATATCACTGGCCTGTGAAATAAAATAAAATTTAATTAAAAATTCTGATAATAATTACATTAAACGTGTTAAAATGCCGCGTGTCTTGTCAAAACAGCAGTTGGTAGAAGCGCTCAGGGAAGCTGGCGTAGAATTCCCCGAAACAGCTACCACGGCCCAGTTAAAGAGACTGCACCACAGTGAAGTCAACAAAAGCAACAATTTATCTGCGGCGAGCGAGGAAGATGCCGATGCCGATGCCGATGCCGATGACGTTGATACCGAAGCCGACGATGCCGAGGAACTGAGAAGTGCCGCGTTGGATGAGGAATTAAGCGAGCTACGTAAGCGTCTCGAAGTGCTGAAGCTGCGGAAGCAGATTAAAGAGTTGGAGAATGATGCCGCCCCTCCTGCCGAACGACGATCGGAATTTGGCGAAATTGAGCACGCCATTCCAAAATTTGATGGCGATGACGTAAGCCATTCGGTAAAACATTTTTTCCGTGATTTTGAAGAAATTATGCAGACGGTAAATGCCGATGAAAGGTTTAAATTATTGAGCTTGAGACGTTCACTAATAGGAACTGCTAAAGTGTTCCTACTCTCGACGGTGGCGCTTAATTATAGCGAACTGAAGGCAGCACTATTAAAAGAATTCGACATAGCTGTGTCTCGCCAGGATGTGTACAGAATGCTAGCCCTAAGGAAGTGGAAAAAACAAGAAGAGTCGCTGCATTGCTACATTCTAAACATGCAGGCGATTGCCAAACGATCCGACATTGGTGAAACGGAGATCATTGACTTCATCATAGACGGGATGGGTAGTAACATATCCAATGTTAATCTGCTGTTAGGTGCTCGTACCATCGACGAACTGAAACAACTCGTTAATCGCTATCAGCAGAAATATTTGATGGAAAGTGCTACGAGTACATCAGGATGTATTTCTAATGCCGTATCGACGAAACCTGCCGCTGTAACCAAGCCGAATGTTAATAGAAATGCCGTACTATGCTTTAATTGCTCACAGACGGGGCATATTAAACCATACTGTCCACACCCTTTGCGCCGAAATGGGTCGTGTTTCCGATGTTGGGAGATGGGACATGACCACAGGACGTGCCCGAACCCGAAGAAGATGCTGTCTGCCGTTGCCGTTCCGAAGCGTAATCAACAAGTTGCTGCCGTTTCGAAAGTAGGGTCTGATAACGATGAAAGTTTAAGCGAAGTAGTTGGTGCTGTAAATTGGGTGAGTGTCGCTTTTGAAGTTGATTTGGCAAAAGATGTAGAATTCATGAAGTTCCTTTCTCTTTTTGATACGGGCAGCCCAACTAGTTTTATAAAGTCTTCGTATGTCCCGGTTAAGTTGCTGCGACGATTGAAAATTCCGAAATCCTCATTTTACGGGGTGGGTGGAAACAAATTAAATGTTTTAGGAGAAATGAAATGTAAAGCAAAATTTCATAATAAAATAAAGACGATAAAAATTAATATTGTCCCAGATGAAAGTATGGCTCTACCGATTATTTTTGGACGTAATTTTTTGTATGCTTTTAGTATCCATTTGACAAGAGTAAAGGTTAGATACTCTAAAGAAAAGTTGGTTGCTATAAATAGAAATAATAAATTTGTTTTGCCAAATGAACTTCTTACAACTCTTAATAGATATAGCCTCATCGGGAATAAGTGTTCGCTAGTTGGTAATAAACCAGAAAGATTTGAAATGGTATTGGAAGTTGAGGCAACTGAGACTAATTACGAGTACTATAAAATGCCGGATATATTTAATATTGAAGTTGTGTCTGACGAATTAGATTTGAATATTGATCATAAATTGGGTAAATTGTGCTGTGCCGAACTGAATAGTTTAATTATAGATGCTTATGTGTTGCCGAAAGATATTGAAGTAGAACCGTTAGATTATGAAATGAAGATTCATCTGACTGATAATGTTCCGTTCCACTGTTCTCCCCGACGACTGTCTTACTTTGAAAGAACTCAAGTGCAGGCAATAGTGAATCAGTTGGAAAAAGACGGTATTATTAGACAAAGTAACTCGCCGTATGCGTCTGCTATTGTGTTAGTAAAAAAGAAGAACGGAGAACTTCGAATGTGTGTGGACTATCGTGGTCTCAATAAAAAAACCATTAGGGATAATCAACCTTTGCCGCTTATAGAAGATTGTATAGAGTATCTTGAAGGAAAACAATATTTTACGCTCCTAGATTTGAAAAGCGGATTCCATCAAGTTAGGGTTTCTGAGGAATCTATTCCTCTTACTGCGTTCGTTACTCCAAATGGCATGTGGGAGTATTTAAAAATGCCGTTCGGGTTGAAAAATGCTCCGGCCGTTTTTCAGCGGTTTATTAATGTTATTTTCCGAGATTTAATTGATTCGGGTAAAATAGTTGCTTATATGGACGATATATTGATTGCTACAGCAGACTTTGAGGAACACAAATTATTGCTAAGAACCGTTTTGAGACGTATAACTCAACGGAATCTTAAACTAAATCTCTCGAAATGCCGGTTCGGTCATACGGAAATAGAGTATTTGGGATACGCCGTTTCTTCGCAAGGTATTGCGCCAAGTGATTCTCATATTGCCGCTATTAAAGAATATCGAGTGCCGACTAATCAGAAACAATTGCATTCTTGTATTGGGTTGTTCTCTTATTTCAGACGATTTGTGCCGTCATTTTCCCGAATTGCAAAGCCGTTGCAAAATTTATTAAAGAAAAATGCCGACTATGATTTTGACAAACCATGTTTGGACGCTTTTAATGAGTTAAAATGCAGACTAATTGAAGCACCGATTTTGGCTATTTATAGTCCTATAAAGGACACAGAACTGCATTGTGATGCCAGTTCAATTGGTTTTGGTGCTGTCTTGCTTCAAAGGCAAGATGATAGAAAATTTCATCCGGTGTCTTACTTTTCTAAGACAACTTCCGCTGCCGAATCTAGGTATCATAGCTTTGAACTAGAGACGCTTGCTATAATTTATGCTTTGAGACGATTCCGGGTATATTTGGAAGGAATACCCTTCAAAATAGTTACGGATTGTAGCTCGCTGACGATGACATTAGAAAAGAAACAAGTTAATCCACGGATTGCCCGCTGGGCCTTAGAACTTGAAAATTATAATTATAAAATTCAGCATCGTAGTGGTATATCTATGGGACATGTGGATGCCCTTAGCAGGTGCCAGGTTGCTGCAATTTGGGATGTTGATGATACGGATTTTCAAATCCAAATTGCGCAAGGACGGGACAAAATAATTATGGAATTACGGGATCGAATGGAGGTTGAAGAAGTCAAAAACTTTGAATTGAGGGATGGACTTGTATATAGAGTGAAGAGAAGTGGAAGAAAGGCATTATTCGTGCCGAATGAAATGGAAGATAATGTTATACGGTTGATTCATGAAAAACTAGGTCATCAGGCGCTGGAGAAATGTTACGATAAGATTGCTATGCATTACTGGTTTCCGAGCATAAGACGAAAGATTGAAAGATTTATCCAAAATTGTATTAAGTGCATTATGTACGCTATGCCGGTCCGTTCTAGCGAGAGGAACTTGTATAATATTCCTAAAAACCCTCTGCCGTTTGACACAATTCATGTGGATCACTTTGGTCCCTTGCCGTCCCTTAGTTCGAAAAGGAAGCATATTTTGGTAGTAATAGATGCTTTTACAAAATTCGTAAAGCTATATCCTACGAACTCGACGAGTACAATAGAAGTAATTTCCGCATTAGATAAATACTTTCAGTATTATAGCAGACCGCGACGCATTGTGTCAGATAGAGGTACATGCTTTACCTCTTTCGAATTTGAGGACTTTCTAATAAAACGAAATATAGAACATGTAAAGGTTGCCGTGGCTTCACCCCAGGCAAATGGGCAAGTCGAAAGAGTCAATCGGGTTATCAAGTCTATGCTGGGAAAATTGAGTGAGCCGGTAAATCATGCCGATTGGTCGAGTAAGTTACTAAAGGTGGAGTACGCTATTAATAATTCTATTCATAGCACGACGAAGAACTCACCTAGTATGCTATTGTTTGGTGTTAGCCAAAGGGGTGAAATAATAGATGAAATGACGGAACATCTAGAGGAAAAGATGGCTTCCGAGAGCTGCCGTAATTTAGATCAAATTCGTGCCGAAGCTTCAGGAGAGATTGATAAGTCTCAGAAATATAATTTAGACTATTTTCTTAGGCACAGTAAAAAAGTTAAAGAATATAAAGTCGGTGATTTTGTTGTTATGCGTAACGTTGATACTGCCGTCGGGACGAATAAAAAGTTTTTGCCGAAATTTCGTGGCCCTTATGTCGTATGTAAGATTCTCGGACATGACAGATATGTATTGCGGGATATTGAAAACTGCCAGTTGACTCAGCTTCCGTACGATGGTGTTGTTGAGGCGAATAGAATGCGAAAATGGTTGTTAGACCGAAATGAAGAGGCTGTTTCTATTGAGAGTCCAAGTGACCCTCTTGCCGTAGATATAAGTTTGGAGTAATATGTAGAGATTATTGATAAGTATTTAGTTTATCTTTTGTTCGAGGTCGATCAATTGTCAGATTGGCCGAGTTGTAAACTTATGTAAAAGCGCCATCTGTGCTTTCAACGTATGAAGGTGTTTGCCAGACGCACCCATTGACGACTACTTGTCAGACGCACCCATTTCGACGACAACAGCTGCACCCAACTTAACGACGAAGGTGGGATGACAGCTGTTGGGAATTTAAATAGTTGTTGGACGCCGTCGTTTTCTTGGATAAGTTGATAGTTATTAATAAAGATTTTAATCGAGTGTAATCCTCTAAATTAATAAATAAAACGTGTTTAAAAAGAAAACAAGTGTTTTGCTAGAATTTATTTTTTTAAGACTTTCTTTCCTAAATCGTGCAAAGATTTTCTTGAACCAAGCAACTATTTGCTTAATTATAAATATAATGTGGAATCAGAAACAATTTTCTTAAATCAATAACTTATTTCTGAAATCAAAAATAATTATTCTTGATCAAAGAAGGGAATATGTTGAGTACGGAAAAAGACCTTAAGAACTTTTCTTTTGTGTCAATAACTTTTTTCTTAAATCGTGCATTCAAAATACCTTATGCGAAATAATTTTTTTTTTAAATAGGAATATTAAGTTTATTTTATTACTTACTCTACTACTTACTTTTATGACTTAGGTACTCTTGTTTTTGTAACTATGCGGTTATTTACATAATTTTAAGTTATCTATTACTTTAAGTCATAGTGGTCTTGTTTTTATAATTGTCATATTAAACTACCAAGATTCCGCTGTCTTCAACCTTAGGAGCTATGCAAGAAGTATTTTTTTTTAGAAAATTCATCTGTTTTTGCTATGTTAATTTATAAAATAAATAAAAAGTAGATCAATGATAACAAGATAAAATAAATATATAGTTTGAGTTTTTTTTTATTGGGGGGTGCCACAACACATTTTACTATCCCGCTTATCTTTTGCAAAGCGTCACCTATAGGGTCCTAAACTATTCTATCATTCAAACTGGAACCAACCACATAGGTACATCCACAAAATTTTTATTGAATTCGGTTGAGTGGTTTCGGAAGTCGCCAACAGCTAAAACTATCGGGTCCAAAAGCAGTCTATCTTTCAAACGGGAACCAACTATATACATCTACAAAATGTTTCTTATCGGTTAAGTGGTTTCGGAGATTGAAAACAGTGCCACCTATCGGGTCCGAAAGTATCTTATCTTTTAAAAGTCTGCCTGAAATACATCAATACGAAAAAAAAAAGGAATGATGAAAATCGATGCAGCGGTTTTCGAGTTATAACGTCATCGAATTTCACCCCGAAGGAATTATTATATACCTACTCGTATTATTATAACTCTTTGTTAAATAATAAACAAATAATTTGCAATAAAAAAAGATAGTGCAACTGTAAATTTAGTTATAAACTAAATAAATCCTATCTCTCAGATTAGATCAAACTACACAGAGTGTGCAAAATTTGATAAAAATCAGTTCAGTACTTAGTTTAGGTTTCCATCGCGGAATAACCTGTGACACGTGATTTTTATTGTAGTTATAGTTCACTATTTTGGCTATACTGGCTTACACATAAGATATAGATATATCGATACTGTGGCGGTCTTTTTTGTACGACTATTTAAGATAAACATTTCCATCATACATTGCATATGTGTAACTCTAGCGGCTCAGAATAGTTCGCAGATGGTAGATTTTGTCCTACTTACTTGATATTTTGGACAATTAACACAATATCTTTATAAATTGAAGCCTATGTGTTATTCTGATGTATAGGCTATATTATTGTAAAGTTTCATTAAAATCCATTCAGTAGTTTTTACGTGAAAGAGTAACAAACATACATCCTTACAAACATTCGCCTTTATAATATTAGTAGAATATCCAAATACTGACAGTGGCATATCCACATCCAGTTACAGGAAACACGGCTTCTCGCAACGATACCTACTCTTCTTATATCCCAGTTACAAATAGGAATAAATGGCACAACAAAATTATAACGCGATATTGTAAATCAAAATAACGATAAAAATTATAATGTTAGATTAAAATAATTTACCAAAATTAATACTTTACATTCGGGCGTACTCAGTAAGAAGTCGACAATGGAAAGACTATTTATGCTATCGATTTGCAAACTGGAAGCAAGACAAAATAAATGTGCTCATGCGTGACTCCTTGAAAACGGAACATATTGCATATAGAAATTTTTGTAGTAAATAACGGGTGATTTTTTAAGAGGTTTAGAACTTTAAAAAAAAAAAACACAAAAAATTCGAAAAAATGAATGAAATATTTATTTGAATCGATAGTTTGAACCTTGCAATTTAATGTTTAAAGATAATTTCATGCAAATGTTGACCGCGGCTGCGTCTCAGGTAGTCCATCCGCTGAGTCCAATTTTGGCATACTCTTTCACACATATCGGCCGGTATCTCACGAATGAATGCATGGATGTTGGCTTCCAGTGCGTCAATCGAAGCGGGCTTGTCCCTATACACATTAGCCTTGACATACCCCCACAAAAAATAATCTAATGGTGTCAAATCGCACGATCTAGGCGGCCAATTGACCGGCCCGAAACGTGAAATTAACTGTTCACCAAACTCGCCTCGCAATTGCGCCATTGTTTCGCGTGCTGTGTAGCATGTGGCACCGTCTTGTTGAAACCACATATCATGCAAGTCAAGAACTTCCATTTCGGGCAAAAAAAAGTTTGTTATCATCGCTCGGTAGCGTTCACCATTGACAGTAACGCTGCGATTCGCATCATCTTTGAAGAAATATGGCCCAATAATGCCACCGGCCCATAAACCGCACCAAACAGTGGCTTTTTCGGGAAGCATTGGTAGCTGTTGCAATGCTTCTGGCTGATCTTCACTCCAAATGCGGCAATTTTGCTTATTTACGTACCCATTCAACCAAAAATGAGCCTCATCGCTGAACACAATTTTTCGATAAAAAAGCGGATCCTCGGCCAGCTTTCCAAGAGCCCATTCACCAAAAATTCGGCGTTGTGGTAGGTCGGCTGGCTTTAGTTCTTGCACAAGCTGTATCTTAAAAGGCTTTACGCACAAATCCTTCCGCAAAATTTTCCACGTAGTGGCCTAACTGCTGGGAACGGCGCCGAATCGACATTTCGCGGTCTTCTGTCACACTAGCTGATACGGCCGCAATATTTTCTTCACTACGCACAGTACGTAAACGTGTTGGTGGTTTAATGTCCAACAAAGTAAATTTGGTGCGAAATTTGGTCACAATCTTCCGAATAGACTGCTCAGAAGGTCGAGAATGCCGATCATAAAATGGAAGCAGCGCGCGATGAACATTTCGAACCGAGCACGAATTTTGATAGTAAAATTCAATAATTTGCAAGCGTTGTTCATTTGTAAGACGATCCATGGTTAAATTGCAAACCAAACTGAAGCTGTTTGACAGTGACACAAGGTACTAAACACACGTCAGCTGTCAAAACCAGTGTTGCCAAAACCAAACCAGCTAAAAAATCACCCTTTACGAATCAAGTATTTGTATTGTATTGTATTGTGATTTTATTAAACAATAAAAATATTTCTTTCTTCTCGAATCAAGTAGATGAGTTGTAACTATGAATACAGAATTCTTTGGCGCAAAGTTATAGTCGATATAAAACCCACTTTATCCTTATCACCTGGTATTAAATTTAAAACCACCAAAAGTACATTTAATCCCTTCGTACTTAATCTCAACTATCTCCCAGCTGTCATTTCTATTGAAAATTTTAAGTTTTAAATTTGTTTAAGATTTTTAAAAAAATGTTCTCAGGATATTAATATTTTTGAAGATCTCGAAATGTTTAACGAAGTTGGGCAACAGAATATAGAACCCGAACAAATCCTTTTGAAGATTTTGTAGATGCAGATTCTTACTCTCACTACAGAACTAAGAACTGTTCAGTTCTTGTGATCGAAAATTTGAAAAATTTCATGCATTTTTGCAAGTTGTTGTCACTTTTTTTTTTTTTTTTTTTTTTTGGTCTGCTGTCATTTCATTCAAATTTGTTTAAAGAGAATTCCCCACACTGTGTTTATTTTCACCAACTGTCAATTCTTGGGTTTATTTGACAAAAATTTGCGTCGCGCCCGCTCTAAGGTTGGTATACTCGTTGTAGGTAGGTTACAACCTCGAGCATTTATAATGAAGTAAAAATTTAGGCACCGGTTTTGAAGTTAGAGTGCTGTAACTTAGTATCGACTAAGCTCCCCTTTCTTCTGTTGGGGATGTCTTTTTCGATATAAGAATTTTTTTCTGACAAGCAGTTAATGTTAAGTATCCCCATCCTCTCTCACCCCTCCCCCTGCATCTTCTCTTCAATGATATCAATCCAAACAAAAGCCGATAATATAATACACATTCGATCTAAAATAAGGTAGAATAAAATCCTACTTTCTCAATAAGTTTCATAAAACTCTACCAAGCAGCTACATTTATTTTCTAGACATCAAGAAATGTGTACTAGTTTAAAGTTCAGTTCAAAATGCAAAGTATCAAATAATTGCTTCTTGGTTTTAGAATCGTGTTGGTTGTTGTTCTTTTTTTAAGCAATATGCTTTTTTCTATATTCACCACTACGGTTTTAGAATATATTTCTTAACTTTGCTGTACAAAATTCGTTTCTTAAACCAAGAAATGTAAGTTCGTTTAAGTATCATGAAATTTTTTACCAATGAGAATTATTTTCCTGATTTAAGAATTGATGTTTACAATCAATTAAATTAAATTTAAATAAAGAAGAATCTGTCAATTATTAAATCTTCTCGTTTTAAGAAATGAAATTTCTTTGTGTAGAAAATCATTTTCATTTCGTCTTTATCTCTTGAACATTTATCCGAGTACCTATACATTTGCCCACTTCTCTCTGTTTTCTTCCGCACGTTTTGTTTTCTGAACACCTCTGGCGGCTGCAATCGCCGTTTCCATTCTTGCTTTTGTCTTTCTCTCATACAGAGCTCCTACTCCCCCTCAAATGTCGCTTGTCAATGTCAAAACGAAAATAATAACCGTCCTTCTCCAGTTCACCTCGAACATGAATACCTTCATTCATGTTTCTTTATGCAATGTTGAAGAAAAAACAAATTCCTTAACTCAAAACCCCACCTGACAGTGTCAACACAAAGGCTATGTTCATCAATCACGATCGTGACCCACTGACAACCAAAAAGTGAAACTGGTCCACACACCACACTCCACAATGGCAATGGCATGAGCCGAGCGGCTGTCATTAATAATTATATATCCTCTCCCTGTGTGTCGATTCCTTTGGCTTTTTCAGGTGAAATTTTGTACAAACACGGACTCTACACACAATAATTAATAACTGTCACCCGGTTGCGGTTGTGGGTCACGGTGTCGCTATTGCCACAAATGAAAGATGACGACAGACACAGTTCAATGAAATCGACCGCCAAATTGGAACAACAACCCTTTTTTCGTGACAAAAGTAATAACTGTCGTTCGTCAGTAGAGTAGAGCGTCACATCATCGACCTTGAAACATCGCACTATCAGCGACTTGTCAATCAAACGCCATTTCTCGCTCTCGCAAATTGTTCTAGCTTCACGCTCGTATTTCGACGAAATTTCACCAAATTTCTTGGAAATGTCACGATGGTGCCTTTATTGCGCCAAATATTCGGCTAGGTATATATGTCACGACGAAGATGCGCAATATAGTCATCAACAAAATTAAATAGAGCAATTGTTTGAAACTGTCATCTTCGTGTTGTGATTGTTGTTGACTATTTGTTGTGAAATAAAAATATCGCAATGACGTTTTGTTTTGGTTGCTTTTGCTCGTCTGGTGGTCGTGGTGCTGGTTCTAGCTTCTAGGTGGTGGGCGGGAAACAAACAGAGCTGACTTTTTTGCGGGGTTGAGAACTAGAAAATATAGGTATACGCGCGTTCGTTTTAAAGCGGCTGCTACTGTTTTTCTTGTTACCGCATGCATGAATGTATCAATGTTGTGGCGGTTTTTGTTTTGGTTTTGCTACTATGTGGGTGTGACCGTGACGGCGTGGTGCCACCGAGTCTTTAGATGGCGAAGAACATTTGTTAGCGTTTTCGCTTTCTTTTGAGCCACCCACTTGCGAAGTGGAACATGTGGAATTTAAGTGTTTACAACAACTAGTGGCTGTCATGGGAATTGGAGTGGAACTGTGTATTTTTTTTAAGCGGAATGCATGCTGTTTAGTCTATTGACAGGGTGCACAGTGGGTATGACAGGCTGGCGTTTAGAATGAACCAGAGGTGGGTGGAATCTCATTGTTTGAATTAAATTCAGAATTACTCACGACATTGGCATTAGGTCTTATCCGTCGCAAGTGGGAAAGAGGTGGTTTTTATTTATGAGTCGACATCGACAATATGAGTTTTTTTTTTTTTTTTAAGGGACTAACAACTTTTTTGGGTTCCAAATGGCTGCGACTTCCAGATCTCGCGGAACAGACATTCACTTGGATATTTGTGAAACTTTCGCAGGAGGTGATAACACTCCAAACATTTTAAGTTTTTAGCGGGGAAGGTCGAAAACATTTAAAATTAAAACAGAATGTAAACGACAGCTCAATCAAAATTATGGCTGCTGCCTCTGGCAATACTGTACTTTACTATTGAGTTTTACTCATCTTTTTCTTTTTGTATTTCCCGTTTTCTCTGTTCTATTCTATTATCGAACAGAACGAAACAAGAAGAGGCAGCCATATATATTTTTTTATAGAGCTCCTCGCGTTACGAATCCTTCATTCGCTATATACAAATTAAGCGCAATATTCAATATAAAAAAAAATTCAGAGCTAGAATCAAATTTTAATTTTAAGATTCGGATGCAGCGGCATTTTTAAATTGCAAAACCACTTGAAACTGTCACGATAGACAGCTATAACTTTGAGGTAGTTAGGGACTTTGTCTACCTCGGCTCCGCTATAAACTCTGATAACGACATCACATCAGAAATCAAACGAAGAATCACACTTGCCAACCGCTGTTTCTTTGGCCTAAGACGGCAACTGATAAGTAAGGCCTTGTCGAGAAATACTAAGGAAACTCTGTATAAGACCCTCATCATCCCAGTCCTGCTTTATGGTGCAGAAGCATGGACGCTATCAAAGGCGGATGAAGATCTCCTTGGTCGTTTCGAACGCAAAATTCTTCGAGTGATTTTTGGTCCCGTTTGCGTTGACGGGCTTTGGAGGAGAAGATTTAACAGCGAACTCTACGAGCTGTACAGCGACATCGACCTAGTCAGAAAAGTACGCATCAGTCGTCTAAGATGGCTGGGACATGTAGAGCGAATGGACACCAACGCTCCGGCCCGAAGAGTCTTCGATTCTAACCCGGAGGGACAACGCAGTAGAGGAAGGCCTCGCCTTAGGTGGCGCGCGCAAGTGGAAGGGGACCTCAACCAACTTGGAGTGCGCAACTGGAGGCAGTTAGCCAAAGATCGCGCTAACTGGAGAGGCGTATTGGTTGAGGCCCAGGTCCACCCCGGACTGTAGCGCCACCTAAGTAAGTAAGTAAACCACTTGAAAGCCCAACAAATTCAACATCTTTCTATTTTATATACGTACCAGACCAGTTGATTCACAACTACTTTCAAGGCTCACAAATCGAATATCAAAATTCGGAAAAACTAAAAAAAATCGACTCTTAATTCGGATTTTCGAAATTTTGGAAACGAATCTCAATGCAACAAATTATGATTTATGAAAGCTTAAATCATTTTTTAAAGTCACATTGACAGATAGAGAGCTGCAGTAGAAACTAATATCCGTAAACGGATAAATCCGGACATACAACATTTAAGACCGTAAGTCTCCGCTAAGCTCCGGATATACTATTGTCAATATTTTTGTTTTTATTCCGGATACCAACCATAATTCTGTATAAACATCCTCCACATTGAATATACAAAATACAACCATTACGGTGGGTTTAGTGATTTAAAATGCATGTACAACCTCAACTGCGGTCTGGAAACTTGTCAATTTAAAACTTTACCTTTATTTAGGTACCACTCACTCGCGATAAAAACATATCCACCAAACTGATTCTTAAATGAATTATATAGACACATAAATAAAAGAACTAAGCAAAAGAGAAAAAAAAATACGTATCCCTCGGCGGAAAATTAAAACTTTTAATTGAATTCGTTGTAGGAAATGTTTTAACAAAAAAAAAAAAAAAAAAAAAAGCAATCAACCGCCACACCATGGAAGGCAATTTTCTCCACTAATCTCCTTCTAATTTCAATCTTTTCCCATTGACTTTCCTTCTGGGTGTACATAATTGGTTAGACAGCTTGTTGCCTTTATAGTTGCACGGAGTACATGAATATAAATTGAAATCAAAGTGTGGGTAAGCCGATAATGGCACAAATACTAATTTTCTACATCCCTAAATGCAAAATGGCGTAGAAAGTGCCAAGCACGTGCCAGCTCTTAGATGAGCGATTGTTTTTATTTTACTCACGAGTGAATTTTAATTATTTAAAATTTGAATGAGTTTGGCTGTGGTTTGTTATTCTTCATTTTGGAGGAAGTTCTACATAATGGATGAGTGTGGAAGTCTGAATGAGCTTCATAGCCTTGCGGTCGTTTTTAGTTTGTGAGCCTTAAGTTGTACGGAAATTATAAATATGTAACACTCGTTGAAACAGACCTCATGAGTGGTCTAGTGAAGAGTTAGGTCGGTCAAAAATAATGCCAACTGTAGGAAAAAGGGGCGTGGCACCTCCCATACAAAAAAGTTATTAACAAAATACTACATCTTCACAATTCTGAGAGTTTTACCTTTAAAATTTAAAAAAATTGGACCTACATTGCTTACTTACTTACTTAAGGTGGCGCTACAGTCCGGGGTGGACCTGGGCCTCAACCAACAAGCGTCTCCAGCCAGCACGATCTTTGGCCAGCCGTCTCCAGTTTCGCACGCTAAGTTGGTTAAGGTCCCCTTCCACTTGCGTGCGCCACCTGAGTCGCGGTCTTCCTCTACTGCGCCGTCCCTCGGGTGTGGATTCGAAGATCTTCCGGGCCGGAGCATTGACGTCCATTCGCTCTACATGACCCAGCCACCTCAGTCGTTGGACCTTCACTCTTCTGGCTAGGTCGATGTCGCTGTACAGCCCGTACAGTTCGTCGTTGTATCTCCTCCTCCATTCACCGTCTATGCAGACGGGACCGAAAATTACTCGAAGAATTTTCCTCTCGAAGTAACCAAGAGTAGCCTCATCCGCTTTTGATAGAGTCCATGCCTCTGCACCATAAAGTAGGACTGGGATGATCAAGGTCTTATAAAGGGTCACTTTAGTTGTTCGAGAGAGGGCTTTGCTACTCAATTGCTTTCTTAGCCCAAAGAAACAGCGATTGGCAAGAGTTATTCTTCGTTTAATCTCAGCGCTGGTGTCATTGTCTGAAGTCATAGCGGAGCCTAGGTAGACAAAGTCCTTTACCACCTCAAAGTTATATCTGTCTATGGTGACATTTTGTCCAAGACGTCGGTGTTGGTTGTCCTTTCTTGATGACAGCATATACTTTGTCTTGCCCTCATTGACCGCCAAACCCATCTTTGCCGCTTCCGTCTCAATGCTCACGAACGCGTCAGTGACATCACGCTTCGATCTGCCGATTATGTCGATGTCATCGGCGTAAGCGAGTAGTTGGACGGACTTATAGAAGATAGTGCCTCTGGTGTTAGCGTTTGAGTTTTGCACTATTCTTTCAAGAACGATGTTAAAGAAGTCACATGACAGCGCATCGCCTTGTCTAAATCCTTTTTTGACATCGAAGGTCTCGGTGAGTTCTTTACCGACCTTAATGGAGCAGCGTGCATTCTCCATTGTCATCCTGCACAAACGGACGAGTTTGGCAGGGATGCCAAAACTAGACATTGCTCTATATAGCTCGTCCCTATAAATGCTGTCATAGGCGGCCTTAAAATCGATAAAAAGGTGGTGGGTATCGATTTGGACTTCCTGGGTTTTCTCCAAGATCTGCCGCAGTGTGAATATTTGGTCAATGGTAGACTTTCCTGGCCTGAAGTCACACTGATAGGGACCAATCAGGTTGTTGGCGAAAGGCTTCAGGCGTTCACACAACACGGCAGATAAGATCTTGTAGGCGATGTTAAGAATACTTATACCTCTGTAGTTGGCGCAGTTCAGAGGATCTCCTTTCTTGAGGATCGGGCAAACAATGCTGAGGTTCCATTCATCGGGCATACTTTCCTCCGACCATATTTTACAGATGAGTTGGTGCATGCTCCTACCCAAGTCATCGCCTGCCGCTTTGAATAGCTCGGCGGCTAGGCCATCTGCTTCAGCGGCTTTGTTGGACTTCAGCTTAGATATGGCTATCTTCACCTCGTCCAGGTCGGGTGGACGGAATTGTTGGTCTTCATCGTCCAGGTTGAATGGTTCATTCTGCCTGACAGCGGGATTTTGTTCGTCATCGCCGTTAAACAGTCTGCAGAAGTAGTTCTTCCATACCCTCAGCATCGACTGCGATTCTACTACGATGTTCCCTTGTTCGTCCTTGCAGGCTTCGGTTCGGGCTCTGTAGCCTTGTGAGGTTCTTTTTACCCTTTGGTAAAACTTCCGAATCTCATTCCTGCAGTAGCATCTCTCAATTTCCTCGATCGCGCGCTTCTCATGCTCTTTCTTTTTCCTCCTCAGAAGCCGGTGTTCGTCTCTTCTCTTCTGCGCGTAGAGCTCACGGGCAGCTCTTGTCCTCCTTTGCAGCGCCGCTTTGTATGCCTCTTGTTTCGCTGCATGTGCTTGCCGGCATTCGTCGTCGAACCAGGGGTTTCTTTGCGGTGGTCGGGTGAAACCCAGCACATCAGAGGCGGCGTCTCTAATGGCTATTTGGCAATGGTGCCACTGGTCTTCAATACTTGATGCTGGCTGCATAGGACATCTTGAGAGATTGAGAGAGACTCGATCGGAAAAGGCTCTGGAGATATCTTGCGATTGCAGCCGTCCGACGTCAAACTTCCTCACAGTATTTACTTGTCTTGGCGGTGTTCGGGATATCCGCAGTCGTACCTTGGCTGTACCTTCCGACAGTACTACCAAAGATCGCCTCTCTTCCTATCTTTGCATTGAAATCACCTAGGACAATTTTAATGTCATAGTTAGGGCATTGCTCATACGTCTTGTCTAAGAGCTCGTAGAACCTCTCTTTGGTGTCGCCGTCTTTCACCTCCGTGGGGGCATGGGCGCATATCAGGCTAATGTTGGCGAATTTAGCCTTGATGCGGATTGTCGTAAGGCGCTCGTTCACACAACTGAAACTTAAGACTTCTTGCCTGAGTCTACCGCCAACGACGAATCCACAACCAAATAGGCGCTGTTTTTGTTGTCGATAGCAGTCGCACCTACATTGCTAGTTAGAAGTATTTAAAGAAAGTTGGCTGCATTAGATAAAGGGGCGTGGCACTTTCCATACCAAAAAGTTATTAAAAACGCTATTTTGTACTTGACTTTTTTGGCAGATTTAGCCTTGAAGTTTGAAAAATATCGACGTGCACTGCTGGTTGGAAATTGGAGGCATTTAACACAATTTGGGCTATATTGAACAAATGGGCGTGGCACATACCTAAAAAAGAACAAACTTTTTTATATGAACATAGACAAGAACAGATCAAGCACCAAAGTTCCTTGGGCAAAGCCGGGCTGTTATCTATACTTTTTTCAAAAAACAACAATACTTGTAACTACAGTCGAACCGTCTAAGTAGGACCTGGCTAAGTGGAATATTTCTATTAGTAGGCCTAATTGTGGCGCACCTTCATTTTCCTTAAAAGCATCTCTATAAGTGAAACTTATATTTTATAAATAAATAACCTCTGTAATTAAGCCAGACTTGCAAATTTATTTATTTTAACCTCTGTAAGTGAGACAAACTTGCAACAAAAATCGTGTTTTTCGCTACAAATTTTTGCATGTGGTTGCCCAAACACGTTTTATTTAGAAGGCCTCCTTAAGTGAGAGAAATATTTACTCGGGATAAATGAGAAACTGGGCAATTGGAATACAGTAAAACCCGGATAAGTGTCTCACCTTGAATGCCCCGTTTTGATAGGCACTTATCCGTGTTAGGCAGTTTTAAAAAAAAATCCGCATATAGGCACTTCTCTCTAAATTTATTTAAAAAAATACAAAAATATATTTTTTTTAACTAAAAAAACATTTAACTTTATTTAAAAAATAAGAAAATACACAACATTACATTTTTATATTTGATTTTTAAAGCATGAAACACAAGAAAGCACTAAAGGAAAAAAAGCTTTTGTATTTTTTCAGCTGATTTCAAACATTTTTCAGGTAAATTTTTAAGGCAACTAATCGGGAAAGGTATAGTTAAGCGAAAGGAACTCATAAGATTAGTTTTATATAAAAAAAATCGCCAGAATTTTGGTTCTCAAAAAAAAGGTACTCATGCGGGTTCGGCACTTAAGCGAGAGGCACTTATTCGGGTCTTACTGTACCTCTGTAAGTGAAACTGAAATAAAGGAACCATTAGGTTCCAATTAACCAGGTTCGACTATTTTGTAAAAACACTTATAACTTGTAAATTTTGATTGAATTATATAAGCCATAAATTTCCTGATAAAAATACAAGTTGCAAGTAAATTCGCCTACTCCCCTCGCCCTGTCAAAACCACTTTCAACTATCACCCATTTGGCAGGCCATCTCATTATTCACTGTGTCTAGACAACGTTTAGAGTGTTTACCTGCTTTGAAATTCACCGTTAATTCTCGATCCACCAAAACGCGAATGACACTCCGCAATCCGCAACTTCAGCGCACCACAAGTCTTACCAACTGTGCATATTTTAACACTCACTCAAAAGTGACTTGTTAATTAGCTACTAAAATAATCTTTTCACTGCCTCAGCGATCAACAGGCCAGCTTCGTAAATGCCCATTCAAATCTACAAGTATATAATCTTTGAAGCGAAAAAAAATGTTTTCAACAAGATCCGGATCTTCTTGTACTCTTATAATGAGGGTGAATCATCTTTCGTTTTTTTTTTTTTTTTTTTTGCCAAGGTTTAGGCTTTAGGACAATGTTCACGCAGAAAAAACTCTCATACATACTGATGGTGCAAAAACTGATCGTTAAAAGCGATGATCGATCGCAGATAAATAATGCCTGTGACTCATATGATGACTTTTCTCTGGCGCAACACCGGCCAATGAATCACTCAGCTGAGGTGTAGTCTGCGGCCATTAGTCAAACAATAAAGCTTGTGGCTTAAAACTAATTTAGATCTTGGCGTGACAATGATTGACTTACTTTTATGAGTTCACTAAACTGATGATTTTTTTTTTTTTATGTGCCAACAATTTGTGTATGAAATCACGGCATCTGTTGTCGTTTTATGTCAGAGCTTTTTGGCAGTTGTCGTGATTGTCATCAAGGTCAAATGGACCAAAAATTCGCTCGAGTGTTTAAAATAAATAAATAGACTAAGCGACAGTCTCATGCAGGAGCAAACGCATCTGACAAATATTCTCTTGGGTGAGGTTTCATTTTAAGGGCCCTACGCCTAGTTTTTGACTGTCATTCGCCGATCTCCGATTTGAAATTTAAAGGGACCCAGAATTTGATTTATGAGAGGCTTTTTCACAAACCAGACGTTTGGAAAGCTTCGGTAAACAAATGTCATTATGAAGTAATTTCAAACAGCTTCAAAGGTCTGATAAAACCATCAATACTGTTCAGAGCGCGAGTATATGGGAAACGTTGTTGTCATTCAATCAGTTGAAGTGCGAGTACTTCTCTGCAGAATTATCTATCGGTCGCCCTTTAAAACCTACCCAGTATATGCCTCGGAACAACTACATGCTCCCATTTGATTTGGAAATGTCCGCCACTCACGAAGGCTTCATTTCATGCAGTACACCATCGAAAACAATTCCTCGCCTCTGTCAACAAGCAACCGCATCTGTGCTGTCCAAGGCTCACAAATATTGTGCCAATAACAAGAATATTTGCGACTTCCAAATGCTCTTTGGCTTCAGAAAGTCAAACAGATGACATGCAATCAAACAAACAGCAGCCATTCTTCTTGTCGGCACCAGTCACGTCAACACACAGGAGAGTTCTCCCAATTCATTCAATTAAATTAAACAAACACTACCCAGTCCGCCCGCCTCTAGTTCCAACCAAGTCTGCACTTGAAGGTTACACCGGCAATATCCACCCCCTAATCACTCAATTAGACAAACAGCCAGTGAGTCGAGAGAACTGCGCGAAAAAAAATGAACAACAGACTGAAATTTGCTACCGAATAACATCCGGTACTTTGTTGGACGCTAGCGGCGCAGTTCGCAGTCCGCAGTTCAGAGCCAGCTAATCGCTGCATCCCCTGATGGATGTGCGAGTTAACAGTAAGCAAACTGCAGGCGAATGGTTAAATATTTATTTTAAATTAAGCACCCCACAAAGCGCGCGCACAAACGAATTTCAAATAAACTAAACTAAGAGGGGGGGGGGGCTAAAACCGACTTGACATCGTCCGGACATCAAAGGCGACCCTTTTTGGATTCGTCTACTTGGACCATACATTCGCCAGATCAATACAAAATCAAAGAGCTTCACGAAAACGTCGCGGCCCCCGCCATCTAATTAGATATTCCCGCAGCGTGTAGCGCACATCCATGAACAACACATTAACGGCGTGTTAATCGTATAAGCCATACAATTACGTCTAATGTACTCAGAGACACTCGAATCGGGTACTTGAATGCATGCGAGTAGTACGCGCGCTCTTTTTCAAAAAGAATACAACTTTGTTGGACGGCGACGGCGACGGCGACGCGACGAGTGGGTGTTGGGTGACAAAGCAAATGCGAGGGAGTCTAGCCGCGTAATTCAGTGGCACAGTAGCACCTAGTATGTTCATCTGGATATGGGCGACAGTGTTTGCATTTCAACGCGATTTTCGCGGAGCGATTTCGTCATGGGTCGTGTGAATTTTTTTTTTTTTTAAACTGATCTGTTGGAAAATAATTATTTCTGTCTGTCAATCAGGAGATGAAAGCGTGCCGCATTGTCAGAACAATATTCGAATGTCATGTACTTTTGACAGTAGGTGCTTCCTTCCCATGATTGGTTGAGGAATTTTGGATAGATTTGCATAGATTCACTTGAGTACAAGGTGTGTGTGTATTGCTGCTGCTGCTGCTTCGGAATGTGTAAATATTTAGCTTGATTAGTATGCCAAGGGGTTTTCAAGGTTGCGTAAATTTACCTGATACTATCTGTGAGTAAGTGTGGGATGGAATTGGATCATCGATGTTGTGCGCTAAATTGTATCACGTCAATAGGTTGTCACAGCGCATTGTTGTGGCAATTTCCATTGAGCGCTTGTGGAATTCGATGAAGTTTAAGGAAACGAAGATTGTGTTCCACATTGCAGTAAAACCACAATAGAGCAGGGAATACATAGACAAATTATTAGAAATACATAGAGAGAGAGAGAGTACGGGTTTTTAGGAGAATAATCTTAAAAATCTCTGAAGACGTGCAGACGACTATACGAGCGCAGAAGTTGATTGGGACATTTTTCTTCGACTTTGAAGATTACTTCTGATGAATACTGTAGTCCTTAAGGCGGTCGTATACTCTGTACGCAACGCATAAGCCGATACTTTCCATGTGCGCAACGCATAAACCGGTCGTACACTATGTGCGCAACGCCTAAACCGGTCGTACACTAAGTGGGCAAAGCATAAACTGGTCGTACACTATGTGCGCAACACATAAACCGGTCGTACACTTAATGCGAAACGCATATGCCCGCTGAACACTGTGTGCGCAAAGCATAACCCGGTCGTACCCTATGTGCGCAACGCATTAGCTGATACTACTCAATGTGCGCAACGCATAAACCGGTCGTACATTATGTGCGCAAAGCATAAAGCAGTTGGGGACTATATACTACAGCTACAGATCATAAGCCGATCGTACACTCTGCGCGCAACGCAAAGCCGATACTACTCTATGTGCGCAACGCATAAACCGGTCGTATATTATGTGCCCAAAGCATAAACCGGTCATGGACTATGTGCGCTACTCTTAAGCCGATCGTACACTATGTGCGCAACGCATAAGTTTCGAGGCGAACACAATCGTCTCTGTAATGTGCGACGATCTCAGTGTCAACTTTATCTTACAAACGTTTTGAAGACATTTTCAGACCGATCCTCGTATTACGCGGGTCGTATATCATCTCAAGTTGTAACATAACCCATTCAACTCGAATCAATTCCGCTCTCAATTTCACCCCTCTTCAACCAAGGCAACTTGGAGATGATTGCTTGTTGCTTTTAGTTGCCCGTCGCGTTGAGCAACAATTTCAAAATGCTAAGCTCGATATTACCTGTTCAACGAGTTGTTCAACTTTTTTCAATTCTCCTTTCACGTGAGTAGGGAGCAACGTTTTATACATCCCGGGTCCAGTTGAAAAACGACATTAATCAACTCACTCGGTTACATTGCTGCTGCCATCGCTATGTCGCTCTCGTTAAGGTCACTGCTATTGTTGTCGTCGGCTTCATTGATACCATTCGTCAGTCGCATCTAAAGTGTACTACGTCTATTGGCTACCGAGTACAATCAATGGGTCGATCAATATGCGATAAATGGTCTTTCTAGTGAACTATGGTTTTCAACTGATTTTACAACCATCAAAACAACGCAGTTAGTCAATTCGGTTAATAAATTTTGCAATGAAAATTGCTGGAAGTTGATGAACTATTAGATTTTCAATTGAATGAGTTTCTCAATTTATCATACGAGGCTGTTCAATAATTGAAAGGGTGGTTCAATAATTGAAAGTGTTGTTTTTTAATTGAATTGAACATTGTTGAACCTGCTGTAAGACTCCCCAACAATTGAACAAGATGGTCATTGCAATCTTCTCCCAAGTGTAAGAGGCAATTTAATCATTGAGTAAGTTGATCAACTGCGTGCAAGAGGCTGATCAACCATTAAATGGGCTGATCAACTTGGTTTAAGTCGTACGTGGTTATATGTATCTGCTAAAGTTTAAAAGAACACGTTTCATACAACCCATCAGTGGTGAAGTTTTGTTTCACTGCTCCAAAACAGATAAAATGTTTATTAAGAGGCTGCGTTAGATTCCTCTTCTTAAGATCAACTTGAAGATCATTCCCTTATATACTCGTGAACATTATTGCTGAAGGTACGCATAAAATCTTCGCAAAAACGCCATAAAGTTGAACGTTGTAATGATAAAAAGCTTGCTGATGGTTGCTGTGTTTCTTCGGTATTTTATATTTCCCCACCAACAATCCTTTGCAGTTAGTTAAATCCATTGCTAACTGCCTCCAGTTTGCCACATTCAAGGGACCTAGAAAGCTCTGATAATGCGGTGTACAGCCGGAGCAGTATTTTAAGCTGGCGCCCTAAGTTAGGCTCAATTTTTGTCTGCTCTTATTTTTTTTATGATGATGGAGATTGTTTATTTTAGTCCTTTTCTTAGATTTCTTATCAAATTTAGAGTTCGCTTAAAATTCCCAGATTTTTGTTTAACAAGGCTAATGAAATTTACTTGACTTTTGATTTATTCCATTCAGAGCTTTATGCGGTAGGCAGATCTCTATCAGAAATAAGCGCACATCCCTCTAAGACTTTCACTGGTTTCTGGTTGGAGCGACCCTTACTACCACCTGCAGCTTTTGAGCTACTTGGTCGCCGCTTGAAATAGAGACAACTTTTCAATACAACAGGTTCAGAGCCTTGCTGAAGAATAAAGAGATTTTCTCTTGTATTACACAAGGAGCTCAGGAAAAGCTTTAATGTTGGACTTTTTCAAAAGATCTTGTTGTTAAAAATAAATTAAATTCCTACAATCTTTCTCTGTTTATTTTGAGTGACAGAAAGCAAGCTCTGATGCTCTTGAACTGGTTAACATACTTTGTTTGGAAAAAAACGAAGAGGTCCAGACCTCAAAACTAGGTTCTCTTCTGTAGAGAGCAGGTAGCAACGTCTTGGTTGGGCATGACTGCTATTTAAAAAGAACAAACCGACTCATAGATTGCTTTAAAGTACAATAAAAGACTCCTTTGGCCTTTTCTTATTTTCGGGCGCTCTAGTAAGGTCCCTTTCGACGTCGGCCTTAACCACAATATAAAAATGCAGTCTTAAAGAATCTCTAGATCACAGAAGCAAATGCCAATACGACCCCCTGAACCACGTCATCATCATCAGCAACGTCTTCGTCACGTTTATGCCATATTATTAATTTATCTCCAAATATTGTACCCGCAGACATTTCCGGACTTCTCTATCGAATACCTCTAACCGCACTGTATCCTCAACTTGAACCATATCCAAGAAATGGAAATTTCAATTGCGACACTATCACCACCGAAACAATTCGCAAATCATCGATTCTGCTCCGTCACACAAATCGGTTCGGTCTGTGGTTGGAAAATGGAAACCCTCTCACAAGCTGCCAAATACGTGAAAATCTTTGGGAAATCGTTACAGCTCTGCCACATTATCAACAACGTCATCGCATTTTCATTCCCGATGATGCGGCACACCACAATTAATTAACGCATTACAAATATAGGTGTGCAGGTATCTGCTCAAGCGGAATGCACTTCGATCAATAAGTAAATTCCAGTGAGGCATTTGTCCTTACACCTATCCAGCCCACACTCAAGACGTAACATCGCCCCCATCAGGGTAAATGCAATTGCATGTGCGAGCAAGGACAAAAAAGGAAAAGCCCGCCTTTGCCTATAGTCTAATTGGAAATTTCTGCAAATTTCTGCAAAATTTCTGGCGTATTTGCAAAGTTTATTGGGGACTCCATAAAATGTGCATGCCATCGGTGTATAGGTATTCCGAACAATGCAGTATAGCATGAGCATGAGCATGCAACTCTAAGGCAAAATGTCAATTAACGCTGAATTAGGGTCTACACAGTAAGTCGTTTGGAGGCAAGATTAATTGACGCCTCCGCTCACCCCTCGAAAAGGGATCGGGAAGGGCAAACGTGAATAGGACACATCTACGCGAAGACAGATGATGGGCAAAGATATTCATTACTTTGGGTGAAACAAATTGAAATGCCTTCGCCGAAAACGGGATAATATGGAAGTGTATGCCACTAATCGACTTGTGTAGCTTGTTGGTCGTTTATCACACTTGATGGATTGAGGAAAAGTACTCGCTTTATGAGAGACTTTTATAAACCCCGCCAGCAAAGGAGAAGAAGATGTTTCGAGATGTTTTTGAATGAAGGTCAACTTCGGATAAAAATGGGTTTCGGAAGTATTCTTCGCTCTCAATGGAGTTGGGACGGTCTGTGTAGGTATGTCATGTGGACGAGTATTTAGTTTTTGGGAGAAATGAATTTAAAATCCCACCTAAAATACGCGCCTCGAGTTCTGAACATTTATGTTTATTTACATTCAGAGCACTTTTCGACAGAGTTACAGGGGGCTTCGTAGGTTTTACGGTTTCCGAAGTAGGCCAAGGCAATGGGCCTACACCCCTACACGTTCCGTGTTATTTGAGAAGTTTGACGCCCATTTTTCTCCTTTGAACATCCACCCATCAGCCATCATATTTTCACAACATTCAAATTTAAAATTTATCAAACTTCCCAGTTTTAAGCGATTTGACCGATTAAGTGACTACTCTTCCGTTGGACTGTCTTCCACCGTGCTAACAAAATCTACTCATCTGTCATATTCAGTGACTTGTATATGGACTTCAGGGACTCATTGAATATCGCTCGTTTCCTCTGCGTAAAAGGTTCTTCACATCGGAAAGGTGTACATGATCGATAGTCTTGACTCTCGCACTATACCCTCTTCTAAAAAGTCGAAGAGTTCTGCCCGAACAACAGATTTGGGACTACGGTCTAAATTTTCACTCCTTCCAAGGCTGTTTTTCGGCTGCATTATTAGGGTTTTGCGAGTTTTTCGATCCTTCTTCGATGAACCCAGTCTCGAGAAGACAAGTCTCTAAATAAATCCAGTCGGATGATGGCTTTTTGAGCTGCTAAAGTTGTAAGCCGCCTTATTACAGCTGCTTTATCACTATCGAAAATCGGAGGTAATGACAGCTGATGAAGGCAACCTCTCTCAGCACGCTCACATCAAATAAATCCATCCACGATTTCAATTGAAAGCTATGGCGGTACCATGGGTAACTAAACACGGTACCGTCGCCTTTAAATTGAACAGCATTCATCTCACATCTTCCCTCCCTCGGCATGACAACTGATGAAGGCAGCCTGAAGGCTGTGGCGGTACCATGGGTAACTAAACACGGTACCGTCGCCTTTAAATTGAACAGCATTTATCTCACATCTTCCCTCCATCGGCATGCTTTTCAAAATCACTGCTAGTTACATGTTATAACATCCAAACCTTCTTCAAGCTTGAAAACACCCTCCAGTTTATGAAAATCAATATCTTAAACCATTTCAAGGTCAACCTTGGGTCAAAAACCAACTCCGACTCCATATTCGATGCATATACCTATACCTGCACCGCAGCTAGAGACCTAGAGACCTTTTAAGACACAACTCTTCCTCCTATCGGTATTCACTCTAAAAATCTGGGACTACTAAGTATTCCACACTTTGCTATTTTAAGCCTTGAAATGACCTTCTCCTGACATCAAAACTTTCCACTTGCAACCTTTAGAGGAAGGTTCATCAGCCTGAACATACATAGACTTTCACCAGACATAAGATGATTCACCTCAGAATAAGATGCATAAAGAGCCTCATGTCTTCTGAATGAGTGACTTGCGCAAAGAAGTCCTTAACACCTCCCATCGTAGTGTTTGCTCACATCATGTGAGTTGAACGTTTAGGGCTAGGGATGGCGGTTATCACAATGCAACCGGTTTTCGGTTTTTCCTATCCCTCAGGCCGCACTGGGTTTCTCAGATAGTCCACCGTTATCAACAGTTGGGACCATCTGCTACCTTTCTGAGGCCCGTTTGCTGATACAACTTATAGCGATTTAAGTTCCGCTTAAACTCTTATGTGACGGTTTATGACTTAGAAAAAGTAGCCCGTAAGTTGAATTTGACGAAAAATTTCAATTCAAAACAACCGCATCTCCCTATAGAAGATCCACTGACCACGTATACCCCATCGGACTGATTTAATTCCAAAAACCGGAACCTCTTCTGTGTGAACATCTCTGACAAGAGTCTATCCAACAACATCCATCAATTCACACGCCTGCCGTTAAAAGCTTTCCCATGTCCAAGGATCAATTCCGTCAACCATCTGCAACATCATTCTAAATTTATGTTAACATCACCATCATTACCATCGTCATTGCTGCAGGACATGATTTCCATTGCAACAACTTAGACCGCGCATCTATATACTGCGTATACCCTTGGCCAAGGCTCGCCACTCGCTTCAGCGCTCACACAACACACAAGATCTTAAGTGAAATTAATTTGCAGTGATTTTCTGCACCCGATCAATTACTGAACCAGAATTGTCTGTATCTCGGCATTAAGATAACAAGTATCTATTTGTGCAGCTGGCCGGACAAATTCGTTGCATTTTTTGTTCCATTTTCGCCGTCTGCGTCTGCTTTCTGCCCTCGAGGCGTTCGCGTTAATCGCAGTGGATAATTTAATCAGGCATATAAATCGGACCAACTCCGAGAAAAGGAGCCAGCGCCCATGGCAAACAAATTTATGACTGCAATTAGGTACCAGTTGCATTTGCATGCGCTTAGCGGCAGACGTCTTTCGAGAGGGGGGCGCAAACTAGAAACTTAATGACAGGCTGGCTAGGCTAGGTGTCCTCTTTTTCCCTCTCCAATGGTTTAGTTCATACTGGTAACAACTGATGGTAGCGAAACTATTTTTCGGGTTGTGTAATAAAAGTGACCAAACTGATTTAATGGAGCCATTAAAACGTGGCCGCAAAGGGCCGTCGCAGTAAATACAAAAATAAAATGAACTATACACATTTTTGGGTGTAGTAAAAAAATAAATTTTAATTTAGGGCACCCTCTTGGGCAGTTCGTTTTGTTAAAGTTTACAGCGACCGACGATTGTCTATTTTCGTTTTATTGGAGTTGATGTAATTTTATTTGTTTTAAATAGAGTGCAGTGGTTTTTTTTTTCACTCTCCCTTGGAATTTAGTTTCCACTTACATTTTATGTTTGACACAACATTTTAGATTTTATGGGTTCAACTTCTATAAAGTGATGATTTATGTCACACATAACATAAACTGGTTCATATAGAGTGGTACTTTGGAAAATCAATAAATCAAGACCACAAATGGAATTACCTTCTGGCAATATTTTGTGGGTTGTTTACTAAGCCAGCACTTTTTTTTTCAAATCCCAAAAACTCATAAATTAAAATATTTATATTGTTAATAAATACAAACAGCGCAACGTAAACAAAAACATTCGAGCTAATAAATAAAAAATACCGCCAAACAATAGGGAAATCCGACACCCAAATTATTTAAATATATTATCATGAGGAATTGTTCTTAAAATATTTTTGTTTTCTTTTCTTTATTTTTTTTATTTATATTATTTTTTTCTTATTGCAGGTAATTTTTGGAACAACATCTAGAGGCCGGCGTGTTCAGTCAGTCGGAAGAAGATAAGTTGTTGACACTTGTTGGTAATTTGTTCTACAGGCACTACTGTTATAATTGATTGCTAATACGGTTCGTTTTGTTGTTGTGTTTGTGGTAGGTAACTGGGGAGGAAATATAATATATTATTTAAAAAGAAGAGCTGCAAGATTAAATTGAATGGGCGTTATCTCGCTTGTTTATTTTGTTTATTATGTGGGTTAATGAGGGTGATTACTCAATGTCGTCTGAATTGCTTTTTGTTTACTATATGATTTGTAGGTCAAATGAAATACGAGACATTTATGTAAGAACACGGTATCTGGTCGTTTTGTTTGTATGGGAATTGGAAATATCATGTTGAGTTTTGAGTCACGTTCTAAAAATGCAAATACTTCGAGTATGGATTTTGTTAAATGATAAAGATGTCTCCTTGTTGAAGCATATTTAGGTCAGCCTACTGATACCATTTTCCATAGCTTCAGCCCTCAAAAATTGCGTTTTCTTTGTAAATTTACTTTTAAATTTGCTTGTCAGTCAGAACTTTAAAAAGACCTACAGTAAAACATGGATAATTGTTTCTTGCTTACGTGCCTAACCCGCATATAAGTACAGGGTGTCCGCCGGGAAGGTATACTACTTTGTTTGTTTATAATTTTTGATCAAATGAAAGAGAATGGATCTTATATTGATAAACGTTTTATTTAATGTCGGCAATTATGTATGGAGTACAATATCAGGTAAATGTCCGCCTCTGTTAGTCTCACAAATGTGAGCTCTTTTGAGCACATTTTTCATTACATTCTCACACATTTCACGCGGTATTTCATTAATTTCATCACGAATATTTTGTTTGAGTTGCTCAAGCATTTCTGGTTTCTTTGCATGAACCTTGCTTTTCAGATATCCCCACAAAAAGAAGTCCGGAGCAGTCAAATCAGGCGACCGTGGAGGCCAATCAACATCACCATTTCTTTAAATAAATTGTTGTGGAAAGAGGTCTCGCAGTAATTCCATTGTAATTCTGGCTGTAGGTATGCGATGTGGCACCGTCTTGTTGATACCACACGTTAATCAAGCCCAAAGTATGAAGCTGTGGCGTTAAAAAGTCGCCAAAGTTGTTCTTTGAAGACCAAGCTCCTGAGCACGGCGTCGAACTGAGGTTGATGGATTGTTCCGAACACTTCCTTGAGCAGCAGTAATGTTTTCAGCCGATCTTGCAGTACGTTGTGGTCCATGCTTGGACCTATCACCTACAGACCCTCTTTCTCCGAAATCATTCACTACACCATAAATGTAAATAGTGCGTTTTGTTGGCACGTTGTTTCTCCCAAAAATTTCACGTAACTTTCTCATCGTCACAGTAATCGATGATTGATTTTGATTAAATGTTTTAACGATTAGAACACGTTGGTTTATCGAATATTTTTCCATAATAAATCTGCCACAAGTCTACTTCATGACTGCCAAATATGAACTGTCAAGACTAATGTTTATCAAAATGGCGGCAAAACAAAGCAGTATACCTTCCCTTATAAAAAAAAGTGGCAAACTTGTATGTTTCCCTCTGTCGTCCGTAATTTTCAACCAATTTAGGTGATTTTTTTTTTCAAAATGTCGGTAATTACGGTGATCAATTGATAAGCAAAAAAAAATAGAAACCACTTAATGTCGTTTAAGTTTATATGTAAGATGCTGTATGTTCGAAGTAAACTCAGAGTTGTCTTGACGAATTTCGATGAAACTTTCACTTAAATATTTGCCGAACTACTCTGCATATAATAGAACATTCATATTGTTGCTATTTCATCTTGAGAATTTCAAATTTTACTTTATTTTTTAAATAGTTGACTTCTCTTTTCATTTTTTTTTTTTTTCATAAATTTAAATCAATAAAAAAAGCTTAAAACGATTTTTAGGCAATACTTCAAAGGACATTTTGAGCTATCTCCCATTTGCTGCTATGTCCAGAGGCTGAGCTAAATTTGTTTTCCAAAACAGATCTCGTTTCATCAAATGGTAAAAATGTAAAAGCAACTATTGTGTCCGATTGTTGCTCTACTCGGGGCATTTGGAGCAGTTTGAAATCGTTTTATGAGCTATGATGTTGTGATGGTACCGCGTGCCGTCGATAAAAAGGACAAAAATCGGATGTGGTCTGTGTGTGCTAAAGGGGCATAGCGCTTGGTAGAATGAAAGTAAGATGCAAAGTTTTGGTGAATTATTTGAATATCATATATGCCGCAGGTTCTATTGTGATGTGAATTCGAAATAAATGTTTTGTATGGAGTACAGAGGTATATAAAAACTTCACCAGTGAAGCTGAGAAATTGGACGTTTCATTATAAATTGTTATCGACTATCCTTCACGACCATCACGACCGACAAACGACGAAAACAACCGGCACAAAAAACACGTGACTCCCAATAATACCAGCAATTTCATCCATTGACTTCACCTTTTGCATGATATATCCCTATTGACTCCACTTCACGACCATTAGAGCAACAAACTTGCGAAAACTTCGTCAACTTGACAAATAAAAATGTCTTGTTGTTCCCCGAATTACTTTCAATTCCAATCATAAAAAATTTCAACATGATGCTGAGTTACTGAATAACTAGTTGACTACACTTCACGACCATCGAAAATAATTGACACAAACAACCATCGACTTGGCACTTACAAATGTGGTCTTCTACAAAATCCCTGCGATTACAACCAATAAATTTGACTTCTGCTTGGTAAATGGCTACTGACTTCACTTCACGACCACCATGAGTCATGACTAGCAAAATACACAAACGTTACACAAATTTTCAGTCTTCTGAAAACCATGTAAATAGAACCATGACATTTAGCTCGATGTTCAACGATAATCTGCAATTGACTTCCTTTCACGACCACCGAGACAAACTAATGACAGAATGTGGTATTTTTCTAAATATAAGCCTCTAATTTGAACACAATACGGACGAGTTAGTTGTCCCACGAAAAACTGCTATCGACTATTTTTCACGACCAATGTTTTTTTTTTTTATAAATTGAAGTGGATTCAATAAGGGATTTCTAAAGTGAAGTAAATATAAAGAACTTAACAATACTAAGTAGACACCCAAAAATAAAATAATAACATAACTACAAGAATCAGCGTGCCACATAAAGAAGAAGTAGGTCCCCAAAACCAAACCACTAGCCTAAGACACTATATAGGTGTGAAGTCCTCATTAAACATAAATAAAAGACCCTCAGTCTTTTTATTTGTCATACGAATTTACAACCACTACAACAGTTCAATTGTTTTGAAAGAAAAAAAGAAAAAAACTTTCCTCTACGGCTTTACACGTTTTTATTTACCCATAACCTACAAGTGTGACCAATGTCACAGAACTACTCTCCGTCCATTTACTGCTCAGTTAACAGAATTCGAAGACGCAAGACGCCATCAAATTGATTTATTTTTATCTTCCTTTAATTTGAATTTCTATTCCGTCAACCGCCTACACAAATCAAACACCATACACATAATTTTCGCTAAAACCTTAAGAGCATAATAAATGCCCACAAGCCAGACACAGACTTGGAGTGTAAATAAAATTAAATCGCAATATTATGTTATAATATATAGAATATTTTTTGACTATCACAACAAATTAATACACCCTCCTACTTGGCTTAGGCTTTTTGACGCAATTTACTACCCAAACTAACAATAAGCTTAACTTATTGTCCTCGCCTGTCATTCATTCAGATTGGACTTTGAATTATCGACTCAAGATGATGTTTTCTATCAAAAAAAAAATAAATAAATAAACTCTTACAAACGAGAAACAAAAGATACAGTTTCATATTGATTAACATCTTCATTAGAATGTTTCTGTGAATCCGTAAAAATAAAAAAAAAGACCAACAGAATCTGCTCTTCGTCGATAAATATTTTGCTGAGATTGTGAGTTTTTTTTTTATACTCTCTAGCGTGGCGTCAGTCTCTGCCGCCTACACTGCGATATAATAATCCGCAGATGAAACTCAGGGTTTTCCCCAAAAAAAATAAATAAAAACAAACGAAGCAAAAAACTTTGGAACGCATAAGTTGTCATAAAATACACCATAAAAAAAAATCTTAATTAATGCAGATTTCTGTTCTGTCAACGCGGTAGCACATTCCTCGGTTTATCAAAATTATTTACCAACCCACCTCTATCTCTCTGAACTGAGGCTAATGTACGGTGCCTTGACTATGGACGACCACGACCATGGAAAGTAGCCAAACCGTAACCGCAATATAATTTGAGACGTGTGTGAAGTGTGAGGTCCTCTAATTTTATGAAGAATGGATTTTTTATAGGTGATAACCCTTTGGACAAGAATTATGACGTGCGGAGGCGAATATATACAGGAACTTGTTGTGAGGTCGAGTTTGATTGATGGCGGCCCTAAATTAGATTCGGTACACCGAATTTATTTTATGAGAAGGGTGGCCTTTGATACTTAAAAGTCCACCTGCTCTTGAGGTTATGAAATTTGTTGTTAAATAGATTTCGTCAAGAGCAAGGCTTGATTTTATTAATAGAGTAGGATTTATGGAGGAATTTAAATTTTGTGTTATATGTTGTGAGGGATGGTTCTTTTTTTACGAAAAAAAAAAAACGGTAGCAGCGGGCATTATAAAGGTTATGTCAGGTAAGGTTGAGATCGGTTAGGTTGTCAGATCTTTACCAAAGGACCAGGCAATTTAGCGGGCCGATCTCGGGCATTATAAAACTTTTAATAATTTTTAGATGGCATACCCAACCACATGACTGATGCCTATTGAAATTTTCAGAACTTTTTAAGACTTTTGCAAATGGCCAAGAAATTGTAAGTCAGAAATTATAAAAAAGAACAAAAAAAACCTGTTCGAATGCGGATGTTTGTGTCTTTTTGAAATGACATCCTTGTCGGTCTCACAATTCGTCTGCCGTGTAAGGACTAGCATCGCAATCGTTTTCTACAGTCTTTCACTATCGAACCTCCATCAGAGGACGTATAAGCTTTGCACCTACAACTTTTTTAAAAAGGTTTCCAACACTAGAGTTCATTGTGTTCAACTTTGATGTCTAGGAAACTACAATTCGAAAAAAAAAATTGCTACATTGCTACCAAAATGTGCTTTAAACGTTTGGTTTTGAAGTTTGTTTAGTTGCGTGTCTTTGTAGACAGCCACCTTACCTAACCTAACTTAATCTTGAGGCTATGGCCTTTTCACCATCACAATCATTAGATCCCTCTAGATCCCTCTACTGAGGCCCTGCGATTCTTAGATGATAAAACCTGTTTCTGCAGGGCTGGAAGGTATAAATAAACGTCAATTTCGTGGGAAACATTTTTACCGCTTATATAAGATCTTCCGCGATTCCTGCTATCTCTACAGTGAGTGAATGTGAATTGTACGTATGAGTGAAAATAATTTCTTTTGTGCCCAATTGTAGGAGCTCAGTGTTCTGGACTATTGAGTGGGTGGTTGAATCGTTTGCTCTATAGCTTTGGCGCTTAAGACCCCACTAAGCAGGCTGCTGTTTGATGCAATAGATCTTTTAGGTCGCAATGTCAGCCATTGGACAGGGAATTAAAATAAAAACAGGCTTTTGCGTGCACGCCATCAAAAGTGATTTATTTTTCAACTTATACCAGCAAGACGCACATGTTGATACATCTCAATCTTCTCCTCAGGCCCCTTCACTGACAGAACAAGGTACCTCAACACTTTGGAAATTTCCATAAAGACATACGATTCCCACTGAGTCTTTGCAAAGCAAACAAGACCGAACTTTCTTGGTGCTCTTGCAGTTTTAACACTTTGCTCAGTCTTTTAGTACATTCTATCCCTGTTCTTATCGTTAGTCACAACTCATGAGTCTTACTAAGAGCCTCCATGTATTACGGCTCTCCAAAATTGATTTAACCTCTTTTTTGTACCGCGCACCGACCGATGTAGCTCGTATGTAGTACTTTCCGAAGCTTCTCATGCTCTACCACTTCCGCATTCTACCACATGAACTCAAACATCTTCTGTACATAGGCTCCTTGAAAAAAATCAATTTTGAGTAAAATACGACCATAAACGTCTATAGAAAGTTGCCCACTTTTCCGATTCATATCCTGTCAGTCGTTTGTACAAATTCTCACTCAAGTCAATCTTTCGTTTTGGTATTACATCCTTGTAAATATTGCTCCCACCCTCTGTTACCTTGCCCATTGTAATCAAGCCGTCATCGTTGCCGAGTATAGACCAAGTCTCTTCAGTCCTCCTTCGGATGAGTCAACAACTAAAACGCAAATACACCGAAACCACGTACATACCGAGAAACTTCAAAAGCAATCCGACAGCCAATCTCATGTCGAGTGTAAAATATTTTCATCCAAATGAATTTTGCCTCGACGACAAGTTTTCCGAAATTTTCTACGCAAACGGATTCCTACGCAGGCAAGGACTACACAAAAGCCGTTCGAATCATGTTTACTTTACCACTGAATGCTGGTTTGGTATCCTTTCTATGCAAACAATATATTTCACCTCACAGATGATGCTCAATGGTGATGGTGGTCGGTGCGGTGGGTCCTTTTGTGTATTCTTTGAAATTTGCATAAAATTCAACGAATTGCAGAATGGCTATGGCTACAGCTACATCCGCCAAAACTTTCTTGTTTGACTTTAGTATACGATGATATTTGGTCCGCTTTTTGATTTAATTAAAAATCCGTGTTTTATCTCATCCATTTTGGGTTCAGTGTATGAGTGCAGATGAATAATCTGGTCTCAATACAACGGAAAAGAAAACACACACACACAAATTCGACTGTAATTACGTTTACCCATTTTTGGGTTCGAAGTTCATGTAAAGAGTCCGACTGGTTCTTGTGTGTTATTGGGGTCTAAGTAGTAGCGAGAGATTTGCTTTGTTTCAACATGGTGATTGTACGGGCTAAGGGCCGAGTTCACCAAGGCGCTTTTAAAACCAGAAAGGTGGTTAGTTCTTGCCTTCTTTGAAAGGGGACTGCCCCTGACAGATTTAGCTCAACAAAGTCTTGTTAAAGTATATAAACTCGCTGTTATTGTTAAGTATTTAAAAATTTAAGTGGCGAAGGTTTTTTGTATGTACCTACCTATTTCAGTCGAACCCGTTTAAATGAAATGAGAGAAAATCGTTACTTTAATTTCAATTAACCGGGTTTTTCATTTAAACGGACTTCGGATAACTGAAAAAAAGTACACGGGGACAAATTAATTTTTTTATATAAACGGGGTTTTCAATTAAACGAGTTTCAAATAAGCGGGTCCGACTGTATTTCATTTAATTTCGATAATCGTATCAATGACGTCACTTTCGGTAGAAACTCTGCTAGAACTGTATTGTCAATAATTCCCTTTAAACTATAAGAGTCGGGGTAAAAAAACGAATGCCCTAAAATTAATGTTTACTGAGCTGCGAGTGTTCTCTAGTTCAACCCCCAGAAAAACAAAAATTGCTTCGTAAACATCTTAGAATTTTTTTTTTCTCACATTACGCCACCTCCTGCAAAAACCTGATGAATATCCGAGAGTATTTTTATTCTGGAAAGCTATGCATTCACATTTAGTTCTATATTTACAGTGAAAGCCCTTTAATTCGGAAAACTTGTTTATTCGGGAAAAAAAAAAATCTGAATAAATGAGAGTTTTACACTTTTTTTATGTAAAAATTAAATTAAATTATCAAAAATTAAATAACGCAATTATTGAACACGTACCTTTAGGTAGAAAATAAACCTCAAATATATAGAAGTCGGAACAAATTATCAAAACGTCTTTTGGGGGAGTCCCGGATATTCAAATATAAAAATCGGGAAAAACAATAAAAAAATAATTTTATTATTTGCAATCTAATGTGTTAAAAAAAATTTTGTTTTAAGTTCTTTATTTTCTTATTTTCTTCTTCATTTTTTATCTATAGGAACGTGTTTTAGTGCTTAAAAAAATGCTCTCATTAATTCGTAAAATTCGTTTATTCGGACTGATTTTAACATCAAGAAAAGTAATCAATACAAATTTTAAATTCGAATTTAAGGCATTTAAGGCATTTCTGTCATGTAGGCATGTAGGCGCAGTGGCTTAGTGGTTAGTGTGTTGGACTACTACGCTAGGGGTCGAGGTTTGAATCCCGCAAAAATCCAAAATTCCAACTTATGGTTTTTTTCACTGCGCCACCTCTCGCGAACGTCTGACAAACATCCGAGAGTATGACTGTCTTGAAAGAGCTTCTCAATTAGCCGTTTGGAGTCACACAAAACGAATGGTTGTGAGAAGCTAGGCCTAGGGTCCCTCCGGGCCTGTTGCGCCATCTATTTATTTTATTTTTTAAGGCATTTCTGTCACCTCAAACAAGACATAGAATAAAAATACTGCGACAATTAATTTCCAACAGAAATTGCTAAAAGTCTTACATTACTCAAATCTTGACCGTCCTTTCCATCACTCAACTTAAATTAAATTGACTTGATAGAGCGGAGGCCTATGCAGCTGGTGTTTTTTTTTTAAATTAAGATATTTAATTTTAATTTATGTCTTAATAATTATAATAATAATAATAATAATAAATTGACTTGAATTTTTCAAATTTTCTGATGAAATCCGGCCCTTAGACCGTCAAACTAATTGCAGGTTGGTTCTGTTGTCATCTTCACGGCTGTGTGGCCTCGTAATGTTAAATAATAATTTATAGTATTTTCCAGATTAGAGCGAAACAATAAAAAAGGAAGAGCAAAACAAAAAAACGAGAGCACTAATTATGGTATCACAGTCACAGCACAGTTGTTTATTACTACGTTTCGTAGCAAACATTTTAATACAAAAATCGTGAGTCATTTCTAGTTTTAGACGGCGCAATGGCTGGAGGCGAAAGTTCACATTCGAATGGATTAGTTTTCATGCATGGAATCATTTCATTTCATTCATAAAGAGGAAACAACCAACTCACACACAAAGACTAATTATAGTGCTGCTCAAATGAGTTGCGATTCTTTTCCAACCAAATTATGAATGATGCCTTGGTTAACGTGGAGGTAGGTCTTAACCTGTCGAAATAATTGCTCAAATTGTTTGTTACAATTAAATATACATTTTGTGGGCAATTAAATATATGTAATCGGTTAAATAGCATGCTAAAAAATACAAAATTTTGTAAAGCGAAAACAAGTGAAGTTTGTGTCAATGTTGTCTGGAGAAGATTGTCAGAAAGTGTGCCCAATAAAAGGGAAGTTACAATATTACTTCGGGATGAGGTTGAAATATTTAATTTAGTGAATTACATTTTCCACCGAAGTGGATTATTTTTTTGTTGCAACTGCTTCGGAAACAATTTGTTAATGACTTTTGTTTAGAAAACTAACAGATTTTGTATGGGGTAAAGTGAGATATTTTCAACTAAGTTACGAATGAGCTCCTGAAATTCAATGAGAGGTTTAGTTCAATACAACTTTTGCAGCAGTAGCTTGTACCATCAACGCGTGTGCTAAAATCTTAAAACTAAGTGAAGACAACCTTAAACACAAAAATCCCTCTTCCGTACAATATTTAGAAAAATATATTATAAAGTGTTTTTCAATAAGAGGTGTGATTTTTGTATTCAAAGAAAAATGACATTTTTTGAGACAAATGATCGAATGTTTATTTCATATTAAGAGGAAGGTATGCCGTTAATAATGAAAAACAACATCAGCCAAATGACCACCACGAGCATGCATACAGGACCACATCCTTTTCATGAAATTTTCCATAACCAAATCGCAAAGTGGCTGTCCTATGTCCTCGATAGCCTCACGAATTTTATCTTTGAGGTCTTGAATCGACGCTGGGCTGTTACCGTAGAACTTATCTTTCACGTTACCCCAAAGGAAGAACTGGCAAGGTGTTAAATCACAAGATCTCGGTGGGCAATTGTGATCACCTCTTCTAGAGATAATACGGTCCGAAAACTTTTCCCGTAAAAGATCAATGGTTTCGTTGCTTGTGTGGCACGTAGCGCCGTCTTGTTGAAAGTCAACGTTGTCCAGATGAATACCATCCAACTCCGGCCATAAAAAAATCATTAATCATCTCTCGATAACGCGATCCATTCATAGTAACTGTTGATCCAACCTCATTTTCGAAAAAGTAAGGTCCAATGACCCCGCCGGACCATAAACCGCACCAAACAGTCACACGTTGAGGATGGAGAGGCTCCTCAACAATAACTCTTGAGTTTTCCGAGCCCCAGATGCGATAATTTTGCTTGTTGACGTAGCCACCGATGTGGAAATGGGCCTCATCAGTCAAGATGATTTTTCCATGGAATTCCGGATCATTTTCATGCATTTTAAGGACCCCATCAGCAAAGACACGACGTTGCTGATTATCGGCCGGCTTGAGTTCTTGTGTTAACTGAACTTTATAAGCCTTAAGACCCAAGTCTTTATGCAAAATACGGTGTAATGATGTTTTTGGAATGCCCAATTGCAAAGAACGACGAGGAATGGACAAACCTGGGTTTTCTTCAACACTTTGGGCGTCAGCAGCAATATTCTCAGTTGTTCTTGAGCGACGTACACGGGTTTTATTCTTCACATCACTAACTTGTCCCAACATTTCGAATTTTTCCACCAATTTCTGTATTGCGGTCCGACAAGGTGGTTCAGGACGACCAAAAAATGCTTTAGTTTTGCGAACTGTGACTGCAAGATTTTCACCATTTTTGTAGTGAATTTTAATAATTTCAATGCATTGTTGCAGCGTGTATCGTTCCATTTTTAGTAATGGAGTAGTTTCTTCTTGTAAAATGTCATAGAATAAAAGCTTCAAAAGTGACGGCTACCGAAATAGCGGGTCATTCACAATAACACCTCTTATTGGAAAACCCTTTATATTCTGACATATAAAAGACAAGCTGACCAGGCGAATTTCGTTCCGCCTAAATTCGTTAATGTTGTAATGAAAATAATAATTCCGAGTCCACAATGGACTTTTGACCCACCTAAGTGGGTTATAAGCCCACAAATCAATTTTGTGGACTTATAACCCACCCAGGTGAGCCAAAAGTTCATAAGTCCACAACCCTGCGCCACAAATTTCTATCCCTATTCCCCAATTCCATCCCCTTAAAGTTTTATTTTTTACTTCCCTCCTTGGGTCGATGCGAATTCATGAAGCACGATCCATTCCCGAGTTATGAGTGCACTTACGGACGTCAGGCTCTTTTACATATAGTTGTACCCACCCAGTTTTGCCCGTGCCTTTCGTATAAAATCCCGCCCAGTTCTCGCGAAGTTCCAAATGTTCAATACAAATTTCAATATACAACTTTTGAGCGTTTGACTTTTCAATTTTTTTGAATGGGAGGTGCTACAACCCGTTTTCCTATCCCGCTTATCTTTTACAAAGCCACCTACCAGGTCCAAAATTATCCTATTTTTAAAACTGGAATCAACTGTGACAATGCAGCTCTAAGCGTTCTCATCGAACGGAGCCATGACACAACACCCATCCACTTCGTTAACAACACGACCATCCATTTGGTAAACCATCGCTGACCAGCTGTCACATTGGACTTCTTCCGGTCTCTTTTTCTTTGACAGCGACGGCGAGCAGAAGTCATTTTACACGTGTTTGAATTATTTAATAAAATAGAACAATCGTTTTTTAGTATTTTATTCTTTTGTTTTATTGAATTGAATTTCTTTTCATAACACAACCATACCAAAATAGTGTTCTATCTATCCAACTGTAACGAACCATACAAAGCCAACAAATTTCATTAAAATCGGTTGAGTGGTTTAGGTTATCGACAACAGCGCCATTTATCTATATATTATTGAGCTGTATACGATTTGTTAATGTGTGGAAAAAACCCAAAAATTTGCTGAAATTCATGTGTTTTTCACGCACGCACAACACACCGATACGTGTTCCGATTTTACCCAAACTTTACAAAAACCATATATAGACCAATACCAAAGATTTGTAAAAGTTTTGTTAAAGTCGGTAAATGCGTTAAAACGTGGAACGGCGACAAAGGAACACAATTTTAAAACTCAATTTTTGTATAAAGGGTTATCCAATAAGAGGTGTTATTTTTATATTTAAAGAAAAGTGCCATTTTTTGAGATAAATGATCGGATGTTTATTTCATAATAAAGAGGAAGGTATGCCGTTAATAATGAAAAACAACATCAGCCAAATGGCCACCACGAGCACGTCACCCACGAGCGGGTCACTCACAAAAATCTTATTGAAAACCCCTTTATATAGAAGATAGATAGATATAACAGACTTTAAAGAGCTTATAAAGAAGAACACTTATACAGGCATCTTAGATGCTAGGTGGTCCTCCGAAAGCAATCGCTGCAACTCACGACATTTTGATAGGACTATCTTTCAGAATTGAAAGCTCGAATACTTCATTCCACACATAAGGCCATTTTTCCCCATTCGTCAGTCGAATTTATTTATTTATTTATTTACATAAAACAAACCTTGTCAGCATTTATGCGTCGTCGCCTTAATTTTAAGGCAAAGCCGTATCCCAAGTTTTTTATTTTTTATTTTCCTGCATGGCAACCCTTAAAAATGAACACATCTCCACCTACCTAAAACTCACTTCCAAAAAAAAAAAAACGGCACCAAAAACACCACAAATGCCCAGTCCCTCAACATTCCAATTATAAATTCCATCGCTCGATTGCAATTTAGCAAATCAAAGCGCCCCAATTGACCTTGCAATCTCGCGATTTCGGTCAAACCATCACCACACAAAGTGATACCCTCTCAAATATTTACCCCAAAGGATACACACAATTATCAAATTTGCAAGCAATCCATACATCATCGCTATTTATAGCGAAATCGTTCTAAATTTAAATTAATTGCATTTGGCTGTTCAATTCCCAGCACAGCGCCACACAGTAGGTCATTCAAATTGTCAATCAGAAAGAGCAAAACCAAAATTACCGCCATACCAAATTAGCTAACCACTGACCAGCCAAATGCAGACACAAGACAGGATTCCACTCCTCGAAAACAAAATAAATTTTAATCGAAGAAATCCCATAAATTATTCCGCACACAATCACAACAAATAGATTTTTTATTTTTTTTTTTTTTTTTTTGCTCAGCTGCGAGCATGTAGGCGCCACCGAATTTGGTCAATAAAGTCACACTCCTGGGAGGTTGCTACTGCTGTAGATGCTACCGAAACGACTCTCTCGTTTGAACACAGCAACTATTGATGAAGTGTCAAAATTCAATGATAAATCAAACAAACTCTTATCATAAATTAATAATTTATTTATTATGCATACAAAGTGTTGTGAAGAGGTGTCGAGAGGAAAGAGTACATGCGGAAAGTTCAAGACAATGGATCATCATCCATCTTACACTCGTCCTCAAGTTTTTGTTTTACTTTTGTTTTTCGTCAGTTACAAGAAGACGGAAAATAAAAGCGCTTGGGAGGGAGTACTCGGATGTTGAGCGTCTCCCACAAGCCCTGGGCAAATCAACGCCTCCTCACTCTACCGGAGAGTTGGTTGTTGTTTAATTAATAACCTAGCAGCAGCCTAGGGGTCGTGTGTCTAATGTGCGATGCTTGCGTCATTGATGCCGATGACGATGGGGGATAGTTGTGATGATAGAAGTAGACGATACTGCATCATGTTTTACGATATACTCGCATATGTATGCCCAATTGAAGTGCGACACACGCATATGGAATGAGGAAGAAATCTTATTGGAAATGTGAGTTTGATTGATTGTGTGTATTAGGACAGCCGTATGGACTGCGGATGCGAGTAAACGGGGACTAACTCCCAGAGGTGGAGGAATTTGATTAAGTGGTCTCAACACCTGAGTGTGGAATTTCACTTCAACATGATGCGTGGGAAACACTGAAATGTGGTATTAAGTGTCACTTGTCAGTGGTGTAGGTTTTAATATCCCCAATGGTGTTGACTTTTAACAAAGAACTTTCTTAAGAAAGGCGAACGAAAAAGGTGCCAAATGGACTGCAGGTGGGTTGGTTGTTGACAGTTGACAGTTGACTTTTTTTAAGTTTACTTTGAAATTAGCAGGAGAAGGTAGTCTATTCCCTATTAAATGTTTGTTTCAGGTATTTGTTAAGGCAAATAACTAGCTCACATCTCTAACTTAGTGTACCTATTTGGGAAGAAAGACCCAGAGGTCTGTTGTCAATACCATACATGCATATTTCTGTTGGGAAGTTATTATAATTTATTCCCTGTCAGTGGGTGAAAATTTCACTTTGATTCGCTGTAAATTCAGCAAGCGACTTGTGGTCTTTTGACGTTTGACACTTTAAGACCTTCCAAATCATGAAATGGTATGAAAGAGAAATACAAAGAATTTTTCAATAACGCGTAGGAAGAATAGCTTTCAAGTGCCAGATCAGCCATTTTTGGTATTCAATTTTAGCTTCTCCTTCTGTTAAGCTACGATTACAAGGCCATTTTTGTGCGTCATTTAAATGGCGCCTTGACGTTAAAATCGCGGCACAGCCGTCATTTTAATAACGTTCTGTGTGATCGCCGTTTTTGGGATAACATTTTCTGCGTCATTTAAATGACTAGGAAAATGGCGGACCATATGACATGAATTGTGTGCCATTAAAACGACGCTCTTTAGTGACGGCTAGGATAAATGACCAAACTTTTTGGCTGTCGCTCATTAAAATGCCAGCCTCCAAAAAATGATCAGGCACGAAATTCATGCCTTGACTATTCCGTGAACGAAAAAAAATATTTGGCACAAAAGGTCCGGAGGGACCCCAGGCCTAGCTTCTCACAACCGTTCGTTTTGTGTGAGTTTTTCATTTTTGGAATACGAATGGAAGGGGTCTACAATTTTATGCCGACTCCAAACGGCTAATTGAGAAGCTCTTTCAAGACAGTTATACTCTCGGATGTTTGTCAGACGTTCGCGAGAGGTGGCGCAGTGTGACTCTAAGTTGGAATTTTGGGTTTTTGCGAGATGAATTTGAATATACAAAGTACATAAAACAAAGTCGAGAAAATTAAGCAAATTTATTATAATAATTTTTTTACTTTTTCACTGCAATTTAATTTAATTAAAAAAAATTGTAGCACTCACACTAAATGGCAGTAGCTATATTTCAATCATTGGTCATTATCTTCTGATTACAAAACAGATAAATGACGCAAAATAGAAATAATTGAAAAGGTGTCATTTGTCATTTTGATTGGGCATGTCATTACCATGTGATCGAATCGTTTTTCGCTCGTCATTTAATGGCAAGCCAACGGAAAATTCTAAATGACGCACAGTGTCCGTCATTTTATTTTGGCGTATCGTAGCTTCAATGTCACTCTAATGCGATATTTTTTCCTGGCTTCTCAGCGCCATTTAAGTGACTCGAAAAAATGGCCGCGTAATCGTACCTTTAGTCTTGTTACAATTTCGTTTCCAATTTATTTTATTAATATTGAAAATTTTGGACAGCAAATATTCAATTTTTTCCACTATGTGATGGGAATTTTTCTTGTATTTTTTTTTTTTTTTTTTTGACAGTGAAAGTCACTAAAAGCTGCAGTAATCTGGATTAAGTCTACTAAATTCAATTTTTTCCACTATGTGAATGGAATTTTTCTTGTATTTTTTTTTTTTGACAGTGAAAGTCACTAAAAGCTGCAGTAATCTGGATTAAGTCTACTAAATTTCACTTCCAATTAGTTTGTAAACAAGCCTTGGCTTTTCCTTGAATTTGAACTTGAACGTGCTGTGAACTAAAATAAAATATATTTTCGAGAATTTTATGTTAAGCGGGATTAATCTGACATAAGCCAATACCCGATGACGTTTTATTCATATGTCTTGATAATAGGATTGACTCACTTCACTTCTTTCGATTATCTCGTTTGAGTTTATTTTTCGAACTGGCTTAGGCTCATGATAAGAGAAAACGAGAGAATATGTTTGACAGATGAGTCCAAATAACTGTTACGAGAATGTTACTGAAAATTGTTGGTAGAAATGATTTTCCTTCAAGTGAAATACAGAATAACTTGTCCTGGCATAGGCCAACTTAATCTTCGTATGGCTCAAATAATAAGAGAAAATGGGAAACAGTGTCGGTGACAAAACGGAGCCTTGCGGAACTCCAACATTTTTTTGACGGGGTTCTGGTTATATCTTCAATCAAGCGATCAGATGGGTAGTAGTTCTAGTTAATTGAAGAACAGTTGAACCTCTTTCACACATCAAGTGCGACCATTATTTTTCTCATCAGCGACGGACGGATCTGATGGATTTTCCTGTGAGATAAACCATCAAATCACCAGGCGACAGGTTTTTCTTTTGTAAGATGTTTCATAATTTATATGGGTATATGATGCAGTAGTCCCATTCATTCAATTCTAGCAGTTAAGTTGAGAAGCTTTCTCTGGATAGTTAAACCGGCAAAAGTCTGTCAGGCATATTTATCATTGGAAAGCGGTTATTGTACTCGGACCTTTTGGTCTGTTGTACGTTCTACCTCCTGCTTGCGCTTCAGAGAGGTATATTCCCTCTTAAGAACTCCCCTCGCAGTATAATTCCTTTCGGAATCATTTTAGAGCTTCGTGTACTCTTGTTTCCCCTTGGCGCAAGAAATCCTTCCTATAGCACTCTCTCACTAGTCCACTTTTCTTTAAGAATCATAGGATAAGCGCTGGCTTCAGCGACAGTATTTCCTCATTCAGATAGTTGGTACTTGCCCAAGTATTTCAATCTTTTTTGGGTCAGTGCCCCACAGGTGTAAGGTCAGGCTTGAGGTGGTAATTTGTGTTTTTCTGGGTTGAACCTCAATCGACTTTGTAACCTGATAATTTATCGGCGTCAGGCTTTAAAAAAAAAACACACTTTCGTCAGGTCGCAATGGCTCAGTGATTATTATGCTGAACGATTAAGTTAAAGAGTCCCGGTTCAACCCCCAAGAAATACTATTCAGCCGTTCTGATCCGCTTACCTACTTCCTTCGGTTCAGGCTTCGTAGTTTTCACACCTTGTTCGACCAGTTGGAAGTAATTTCCAACCCTCATTTCGGCATAAATTTCCTCATTTTCCTTTCCGTTTGCATTATCCATCAGTCGCACAAATCTGCGCCAAGTAGCCCTCTCTTAAAGTCAATCATCATTTCCCGATTGCTCGAACAAATCCAATCGCTTGCAAACCATAAATCTCCAAAGGAATCCCTGTCAGCTTTTGAAGTGAAATTAAATTCCGAATTTCTATACCAATCAAATTTATGCTAAGTTCATCCATCGAATCTCGGCCGAAATTAAATTTCTAACTTTCATCCTTGTTGTGAGAATTTGGTCACTCGCAGCACAGCAGCTGCTGCCGATGGAATTCCTCTCGACCGACCAGTAAATGTTTATTTTTCTATGAAAGGAAAAAAATCGTTTATATCGATTTAAATCGAAAGTTAACCACACATGCCAACGAAAGGAATCTTATCCCTTTGCCCAGGGGACCATGTTTGTCTGCTTGGTCATGGCATCACAGATTGCTGTTAACCAAAAAAAATTGAACCTCCATTCTTCCACTGGGATATCCTGTATGGCAAATAATCGTTTTATTATTGGTTTTGGTTTGGGTTTTGGTTTCGGTTCGACGGGATGTTTGTGCTTACATATTTTTCTGTCAGGAGCGATACACCAGTCAGAGGCGGAGGACATTCTAAATTCCCCAGATTTGTCCTCCATTATACACCGCACAAGCTGTTTTCAAAGAGGTATTGCGAAAGGGTTTACTATTTTTTTTTTTTTTTTCCGCCCAACCACCTACAGTTGCGGTAAATTTCGTTATCGATTTTTGATGTTTTGAATTGACATCTAATGGCTGGTGTGGTTCGAATTCGTGTGTGATATATATTTGCTGTTATTATCCAGCCAGAAGGATTTACCGTGTGAGATTGGTGGGATGCACATTTTTTTTTTTTTTTTTCTGTAAAATTAAACTTCGAGGACATTTTCATTTATGGCGCTGCTGAAAGAGAATATCCCGCTGTGACAAGGGATAATAAAATATATATATTCTCCTAAATAATGGCTCAGTAAAATGGCAGAGGAGTCGAGACTGGAGAGGCTGTGTCACTGTCACAGATGTAACAACCACATCTTGTGTTGTTCACTTTGGCTTGGTTTCACCAGAGCGATGCGAGTGATGAAGAACCATCAAGAAGCCAAAAGGATCTCTAAGACGTGTATATGAGCAGTGGATCCTTTGTGAGCACACAACATTATGCAAATGACGGAATAATAATGCTAATTTCTTCGCCATTTTGTGTTATTTCTATGCGAGTGCGAGCTGGAGAGGCAGGATGAATATTTTCAAAAGGATTTCAAGTTCTTTTGGAATATTAGTTATGTTGTCTTTTGTTCATGGAGAGAGGTGGAATAATTGTGTTAATTAAGATAACTTTATGATCCAAAAATATTGTCATTTTGGCGGAGGAAATTTGCGTGGGTGAGTAGTTTGTGTCTTAAATTGTGTGGATTTTGGGATTAGCGTTGGTAATATTCGTCAAAAAGTGTCACTAATATGGGAGAGCGCTTTTGTTTTGACAAGATCGAGTTAAGGTGAAGATAAACAGGACTAACCAGTTTTTGTTGCAAGTATCCAGTGCTAGGACACCTTTTTCTGTGATCTATTGGTGCCGAAAGATTTTGTATGCGGCCCTGAAGTCGATGGAAAGGTGAAGAGTACGTTTGTATTTTCAAGCCTCTGTATTAAAATTAAATCGATGGTCAATCTTTCAGGCCGAAGACAATAGTGGAACTTGCCGATTACTGTGCAGAAGTGTTAAGGACCTTCACATAGTCCGTTGGATATGCGATCTAGGAATATGACCTCACAGTTTTTGAAAGACATATGACTGTCATTTTTTTAGATGCGCCACGAGTTTATTGAGAGTCCTGTCCTCGATGAAGTTTACCTCCACCCAGAGTTGGTAAAGCTAGTTATCCAAGTTATCAGCCGCCTTGTTGCTTCTTCATGGAGATGATTCCCTCTGCTCCTACAATTTTTTAAGAAAGGAAGCTATTGACGCCCATTGGAACTTCATCCATAAAATGATTGGAATGTCCTTCCCTAGACAGACCATATAACTCCTATGACGTACACCCCCATTCATTTCGCTCTGCAATATTGTACGAGGCAGCGTCCATCTATAACCTTCCATTCCACTTCAATGTTGCTCATACCTGCGAAGTCGCGGAAAAAGCACACTGCCCTCCGCCAAACGCATTTATGACTCATAACGACCCACTTCGGTCCATAACTGATGACTGGCGGAAGCAATTTATGCGCTTATAATCCGGCCCGGCTCTGGATGAATTTAGATTTCATTACCCCAAATTAAGAAGCTCCACCATATTCAGACTTGCAGCCGTTTAACTAACGTAATTCAATTAGTATAATGGATTAAAATGTTCTTTTTACTATACCTTGTCCGGTCTACACTCGAGAGCATACAATACACTTGGGTGTATCTTTTCGCTCTCTAGGAGTTGTTATCATCGTCATCGTCGTCGTCCTACTTTTAACTCGGTGTACATAGCACTCAGCTGCGCTGTACACGCTGTAGGTAAGTCAAGCAACGAGGCAACTCAAGTTGATACCTTATTTATACTTCTTTATATTTAAATAGTCCTTCTCGTCCTGTCATTCATAGAGAGAGAGAATGTTTTTTTTTTCCATTCTTTTTTTTTTATATATATATATCATGCACCAGTTGCCAGTTTCATTTTGGTGTACGTCCTGTTTAAAGTAGTTCATTTACCTTCAGGCTCGACACAACCGAGCTGTGTTGTTGTTTTTTTTTTTTTTTTTCACGGCGATTTAGTGCAAGACAAACAAGTAGTAGGTAGGTATAAACATCGAATGCGCAAAATATGAAACATAACTTAGTCAGGCCTCAAATGATGACAGCCGAGGATGACAGAAGGAAGAGGGATCCTTGAGTTTCGCTTTATAAATATTTCATTCTATTACCCGGAACAAGAGTAGGCAATTTGAGGAGCAAGCGATTTTTAGTTCACATGGAAACCGAACCGAAAAACATTTTGAGACCATATTTAGGGTGGAGATTGGAGAACAAAAAATAAAGTTAAATTTTGAAAAATCGAAAAAACCAAATTCCTTCCTCATGTTGGAGTAGTACCTATCGTGTTGTGTGTCCTGTTCGAGGAGGAAAAAAACGGTCGAGGTAACTTAATGAATAATAAATGAATCTTTCAACCCGGCTTAATTTGGTGAATTTTTTTTCTCCACTTGGGATCTATGTAGCTACACGCTTAAAGTTGTTTTGGCTGGAAAAGATTGCGGTGCTATTGTTCAATTTCAATAGGAGTTTGGAGCGTTCATTTTTATTGCATTTTGGGGGTAAAAAGGACATGGAAAATAATCACAGGACTTTCTTCGTTTGTTTGTGGAGCCTTTTTTTTAGATGAGAGCATGTCTTTTTAGAGGTTCGACTCTAGGGTGGTTTCAAATTTAGGTGCATAGAATCCTGTGATGTGCGTTTTGGGAGTCCTCTCCTTTTTGTGTGTTTATTTTTCTTACACTTGCGTCATTTTTAGTGATATAGCTACATAAAGGACTTATGCCAAGGCTATGATTATGAGAGATATAAGGTAGGGGAGAACGGGGTCGAGTGGAAAAAAAATGTCCCTAAACGGTAAGTTGCTTTTAAGGTGAACTAATTTAGTCGGCCAAATAATCTGAACGATTGAGGGATATATTTTGAGCTAAGGGTCCAAAAAGTTCGTGTCAAAATGTGGAATTTGGAAGTACCGAGGAGTGAAAACAAATTATCAGGCTAGGTGGAGCTTTCTGTCTTTCAACACCGACTTGGATTCCTGATCACGCAGTTAAAATTGGACATTTGACTTGATGCGACTTAGAATAATTATAAACCGACCACTTCTATCTGCTTTTGGGAAGATTTTTAGGAGACCTCTTATCTAATGCTTCTCTGGAGTTCGAAAGGTGGCGCAGTGGAAAAACGATTAAGATGGAGTTTGTTTGAGGCCGGTAGCTCTTGCTCAGTAATGCAGCTAGCTAACCTGTGACAGAGTGACCCTTTTATGATTAAAGTTGTAATTTGGCCATTTTTTCGAGAGTCTGCCACAATTTTGTTGGAAAAGGCGCTTCGAAAATTGTCCAAATGCTCTTATTTCCAGATAAAAAAACTCTTGCTCAGTAATACAGCGGGCTAACCTGTGACAGCGTGAGCCTTGTGCGACTAAAGTTGCAATTTGGCACTTTTTTCGAGAGTCTATCACAATTAAGTTAAATAAGTCACTTCGAAAATTTTCCAAATGCTCTTATTTCCACATAAATTTTTTTTTTTAATTTTTGTCTCTTGGTCACATTGTCATCTTCGATTCCAGTTGCAGTTAGTCATTTTTTTACAAAATGAAAAACGAAACTCGACTTTTATTTTTATGAAGCCTATGCAATATCCTTACTATAATAAAACAGTAACTTTTTTTGCGGCTGTAAGCTGTGAGCAAATAATAGATTCAAAAATTACTGCACGAATTTTATTCCGGTTTTCACAGTTGCATAGGAAATTGTTCAGATTTGATAATAGGATATGTTTTACCCATTATTCGCTGTCCGGAAGTGGAAATCTAAGCTGATATCTAAGAAAAGTTGTAATTCTCGGATGCCTTCTAGCTCCTAGCTTCGGAATCACTCATCCAAATGAAATGGGATTTTTTTTAATACAAAGTTCAATAATGTACAAAGATTTTAAGGTATAAATCATCTTTGTACGTTATCCTGAAGTCGAACAATAAGCAATAAACTATAAATTTAATACAATTGAAAAAATCAAAATGTTCGATTGAAGCTAGATCATTGGATTTTTCCAGCATTGAGTGGAGGAAATTTTGTGTGTGTGTGCGGCAAAACCTGTTTCTCTCTCTGTACACTTTCTGCGGTGCGCTTTTTCTTTCTCTTTTTTTATGCACCTTTTGGGCTTTTTGTTGTTTTTTTTTTCACGTTTTTAAATTGAACTGGAGTATTATGCGAGAAACAGATTAACACAGCGACAGCAACAGCAACAGCGAATTTAGGATTGGCTCTTAAGTTGATGTCGCTGTCGATGTTGCGGTGCTAATGTGTTCAAATTAATTAAAATACATTGGTTCTCAAGTTCTGTCAAAGTTGCTGTTGCTGTGTTAATCTGTTCCTCGCATTAATGAATAATGAGTTGAGTAGTAGAGTAAATGAGATGAATGGAGCATGGGATTGTGAGAGATAGGTCTGTAACAGCGTTGCCACTTCAAAAAGAGAGGAGCGCAGTAGATCATTAAAAAATATTGCAGTAGATTGGACATTTCCGCAGTAGATTTTTTATTATACAAAAAACAAAGATTAATATTGCTTTAAACTACGTATAGATATAAATAATCACTTTAATGTTTTTTTTTTATAAAAGCCAAGGAGAGTCTGAGGGTGTCCAGACATTATTCATTTCCTTACAACAAATTACATTTTTAAGAGTATTTACGTTTCGTAGGTTATTTTTGAATTGGCTTACAATCGGAAACTTTCGCTCTGCAGCAGCACTATGGTCTCTAAACAATTTTACTTTTTTTTGTGGTTTTCAATAAATATTTATCCATGTTTAAAATTTCAAATAAGCTCTCAGAGACAGATTTGATTCATGATATCCTGAATGACAGCAGCCAAGGTCAACTCATTTCAAAAGAGAATGTGGCCAATTTCACAATAAGTTGACTTCATTCAGACGTTCTTTGCAGCGGTTCTTTGAATGTCAGTTTTGTACAGCTGCCTAAGACAAGGTTTATCAAACAAAAAAAGTGCAGTAGATTGGATTTAGTGGCAGCAGATTTATTTTTTGCGAAAAGTGCAGTAGATCTACTGATATTGCAGCAAACTGGCAACGCTGGTCTGTAATTGAGATTGAGAGGAAGTCACACTCAGTTGTAATTGTGATTTAAAATGCGTTATAGTGATTCTGATTTTATAGTGATTCATGTGCATGCCAAAACCTGTTTGTGCAATTGCACCTTTTTTGCTTTATGTTTTGCTTTCTGTTTTTTTTTTTAATTTGAACTTGAGGATGTTTGTGTTTGAGTAGTAAGTGAGCGAGTATGGCGCATATGGGTTATGGGATTGAGAGGGATGGGGTATAAATTGTAACAACTAACAATAACAAGTGGAATGTAAATGAGATTAAAAGGGAATAATAGAAGTTAGTTAGTTAGTTAGTTAGGGTCATCAACTTTGGAACTAATCCTAAATTCGCTTTTGCTGTTGCTGATAGAGTCGCTGTGTTAATCTGTTTCTCGCATTACTGGCAGTTTTTCTTCTCTTTTTTCGGGTAAGCATCTTTTTGTATAACGCTAATTATTTTATTTTTAATCTGAGAAGTGGAACTCTGGCGAAGCAAGGCGAGCACGGGTCAGCTAGTATTGAAATAAATGTGATGAATTGATTGCTCTGTGTTAACAAATATTTCGGACTTAAATTATTTTGATCATTTTTTGCTACAGTTGGCCATTTTTATTTCCAACTAGCTGACCAGGCGAACTTCGTTCCGCTCAAATTCGTTAACGTAATGAAAATAATAATTTCGAGCATGCACAATCCACTTACTACTTTATGTAATCCGGTCAATTAAATTTTTGTATTCAAAAGTTATATTAAATGCAATAGAAATAATTGAAGTAGGTAAAGCATTGTCGATTTGTTTCAATCAAACTGCAATGATTGACGTGTCGACCAACCTTCCGATTTTTCACTAAATGGTCAATTTATGTGAGAAACTTGGGTATTCAAGATTGATGCCACAAATGCAAATATCCTTGAAACATTTATGTATTTGTCAATTCAAGACGTTTAAATACGAATGGCAAATCGTTCTGAATAAGCGGAATCCGCGGAATGAGAATGTTTGAATTTGAATTTCCACCTCAAAATCGTCGTTTGCATGCATGACATTTGATTTGAGATCCTTCACCATTTAATCAAACGCGATCCCTTACCAAGTTCCGGTATCTCAATGGTTGCGCAACAACATTTTTACTGAGACGACTTTCAATTTCACATTATGTAGAGTTAAACCCGGAACATCCAAAGAATTCAAAAGTTCAACTAATCCCCATAAAATTTTGTTTTCACGACAAAGAGTAGCATATTATGTCCTTCCTTGAGCCCACGCGAATTGGAACCAAAAATCATAAAAATCGTACGATCCGTTCCCGAGTTATGACATCCGTCTCTTTTATATGCAGCTGTACCCACCCGGCTTTGCCAGTATCTTACTTATTAAGTCCTGCTCGCATTTCGCAAAGTGCTTTTTGGACAATGTCCATTAAAAGTTTTAATTGGGAGGTGCCACAACCCGTTCTTCTATCCCGCTTATGTTTTGCAAGGCACCGCCTATAGGGTCCAGAACTATCCTATCCTTCAAGCGAGAACAAACAAAATACATCCACAAAATTTCATTAAAGTCGGTGGAGTGGTTTCGTAGATAGACAAAAACTACACTTATCGGGTCTAAAATTAGGTACCTATCCTATCTTTCAAGTTGCAACCAACCATACACACCCACGAAATTTTTTTGATATCAATTGGTTGTCTTAGAAGATCGACAACGGCGCCACATATCTGGCCCAAAAGAATCCCATCCTTCAAGCGGGAACGAATTCAAAATCGAAGATTGACAACAACTCCAGTTATCGGGTCCAAAAGTATCCTACCTTTCAAGTTGCAAACAACCATGCACACCCACAAAATTTCATTTAAATTGGTTAAGTTGTTTCATAGATCGATGACAGCGCTATCAAAGTATCCTATCTTTTAAGACTGCCTAAACCTGAAATACAACAGTACAAATAAAACAAAAGGAGAATCATGAAAATTGGCCCAGTGGTTATCGATTTATATCTACATCGAGTTTCAGCCCGAAAGAATTATATAAAGAAGATTATTATTAAAGATAATTGAATTGAACTGAACGAAATATTCGCCTACAGGCCACATGTTCAGAATTTTCCGATTTTTCTTTTTTCCTAAACCATCCCTGATTCAAGACGAACAAAACAAAACAAAAATCATTCAAATCGGGCGAGCCGTTCTGGAGCCTTTACCCCACTAACGCACAGCAATTGATTTTTATATATATATAGAAAGATTTTGGACACAAACTTTATTTTCAAGTGGCAATTGTGGTTATTGCGTTTAACGGCCAATGTTTGTTAAATATCGTGGGAAAATTGTAAGTTTGCAAAATGGCTTTCGAAATGACACTTTTTTTCTAATTGGCCGTTTTCTCTTGCGACTTTTTAAAATTCTGCAGCGTTCACCTTGCCATAGTAAAGTAAGTCTTTGGGAATTGTATGACATCTGTCGGAAAACAAATAATTTAAAGATCTCGCTCCTTTTCAAACAGAAATTAAAGCAATTTGGCACCTCATTCTATATCAGTCACTCCAACTGTTGTCCCTCTCTTTCAAAAAAAATGCTGCTTAATATGCCCTCCATTTTACCATTTAAATGCCTGTCCTTCATCAATGGCAACTTAATTTTTAACTCGCCTTAATATCGCGACACGAACATCGTACATTATTCATTCCATATGATTAAATCGGGATGATTATTTTTTTTTTATGGAAACGCCCCCATTTTGTTAATAATATTTTTAATATTTTATCGCAATTAACAAATAGCCCCTATAATTCCATAAAATCCTCGTCAACCTCTGATGGTAATTCGAATGGCTGTGACATTAATTTGGCATGACGATGATGGCCGTTCGGCTTCTGTTTGCATTATCTACCTTGGTTAAAATGGTCAACACAAAAAAAAAATAAAGAAAGGAGGAAAATATAAACAAAAAAAGGATGCACATTGGTTGTATGCACCTGCTCATGGAAGTTGGTTTGTTTTCATGCATTAAAACGAAGACACATTTATTGCTTTTAATAAAAAGTGTCTACAGAGTACAATTTCATCGTCACAAGATTTCCAGGAAAATTCCAGAATATACCAAAAATCATTTCGAAAAACCCAATAACTTCCATAAGAGCAATATCCGCCATTTAAACAGTGAACCAAAAACCCCGTTTGAAGATTAAAACCGACCACATCCATCGGATTTCCATCAACAACTTCCTTTTCGTTTTATTTGAAGGGTCAGAGCGCGGCATTTGTACCGCCAACCACGGAATACTCCTGCCTTAATATACAATCGAATATTTGTGTGTTTCGATCCATAAGTGTGGCTGTGCCATCAGCTATGTCATTTCATTCAACATCAACATCAACATGTATATAGGCGACTGTAGCCATTGCCGTCCTCCGTACAGGGGATGAGCCAAGAGTGTCGCATTTTTTAATGACGTTACTGACAATTATTGAATTCATTAACCCATCACCCGTAATGAAGACATACAAATGAGGCCAGAACGAAGGACGACCATTATGCTCTGTCAATTCGTATAAATTGTTCGTACTTTTATGTACTTTTGCGCTTAAATTATATGTCCGGCAATATAATGTCAATACATAAAAAAAAGTTTTAATGATTGAAAAAATAAAAAGAATTGACAATAAAATTGGTTTTTCTTTTTTACTTGACCAACCAGACGGAAATTTGCTTAAAATAAATTAATGAGAAGCGGGAGGTTTTATTTTTTGCGCTTTTATTTAAATTTTGTTTCACATTTATGCAATAAAAAAAAGAAAGGAATTTACATATCTGATTGGGTACTTATGTAGGTCAAACGGAATTTAAGTTGTGTCATTGTGTTCGCAGATACCAATTTGTATAAGGGTGCAACATTAAAGTAGATTAAAGGAGCGGAAGTTGAAGGTAGTTTCGGGATATATTTGCAGGGGAGTTGTTGTCAATCTGATGGAAAGTGTCATTGCACAGAAACTGTCAATGTGGCAGTTAGATGTTTAGGACTTTAATACAAAAGTTGTAGCGGATAAATTGTCAGATAAATTCATCTGAAAATGAGTTTTTGACAGTTGTCACCCTGCGTCGTCAAGGTTGTTTTTTTTTTTCCTCTAAACGTATTTCTTCCTTTTTTTTAGTGGAAACTCTGTACAAAAAAGGCAAGCCACTGTGTAGAGACCTCACTAAGTCTTGAACTAAGTCAAAAACTTCAGAGAACCCAAAACAGAACTCAGCAGGGCTCTAAAACCAAAATTTGGATTATTCAGTCGGACTGTATCGTAGCTCAGGGATATTGGAAACAAAAGAAAACAGACCGTCACAAAAATAATACGCGCCAGAATAAACAAAAACACAAGATAATTATAGTGGAAAAATGTTATAAAAAAACACTTTCATTTATTCCTTCTCAAAAATAGTTGCTCCTGCTCACATTGGTGCCTGGGTCTGCTATAAGACTGACTCCCGTCATACAATTAATTAAACCTTCTCGGTCTTTTGTTAAGTTTTATATCTTCGCTCAATACCTACATCGACCGCAGAGTTGCAATACTCATGCAGTTCGATACACGGACTTTATTGATTCCTGGATTTGGGGTGAAAAGACTTCTTTGAGAATATTTTGTGGAAAGTTTGTCGAAATTTAATTTTTGAAGTCTGGATCAATGGTTATCTAGAAGTGTTCTTAGTAGTTCTTAGTAGAACTCTTACTGAATTTGAAATTCGATTTAGTTCAATGATATCAATATGAATATAGTCCCATTTTTTAATCGTCTTCGGTAAACAAAGGAAGGCTCAAGATTCTCTGCTCGCAGCACACCACCAGTCTCTGCTGGGTCCCTGGACACAGAGCCAAAACCGGCAATGAGATGGTAGATGAACTAGCGCGAAAGGGGTCCGTAATGGATCTTGATAAAGCGCTCCAATCGATCAAGCCAACACTCTGCAATGTCAAAAAGCGAGTGGAGAACAAAATTCGAATGAAAACCAACAACAGGTGGAAAGAACTCACTACCTGTGAAATATCAGGGAAGCTTTGGCCAATATAACAGAAGCCGGGCCAACAAACTATTACAGTTTGACAGGTCATCGCTATCTAAGTTATTAGGGGCTCTAACTGGTCATAACTTCCTTAGAAACCACGCAATGAAACTAAATCTCAAAGATGACGACATATGTAGAGGCTGCGGAGACGACCAGGTTCACGAGGACACACCTCACTTCCCTTGTCATTGCCCGAGTCTCTGTCACTTGAGGAACAGAACACTTGGAAGCTATTATTTCCATCACGTACATGAACTTTCTGATGTCTCACTGTCTGATCTTTACAGGTTTCTGAGGACATCGGGATGGCTAGACGGAGTCAGGTAACCGCAAGAGGAGAAGGAATGGAGACCACCGATAACACCAACGGTTAACCCCAAAAAAAGGGCGTCACAATGGGTCCACGAGGACCTGAGTGTGGTATTGCAGGGCTCACCCTGTTCTACCTAGCCGTCTACCTAACCTAACCTTTCAAGATATTCGAATCAGATCACCATTTTCAGGCCTCTTTTCGTCTCTCTGTTTTTTTAGTTCTTTAAACAGCCGAAATAAAAACTCACGGGTAATCTTAAAAAAAATATACATTTTTGAATTTTTCCACAACGATCCCTTAAAGAGGTCGTCAAGTCTTTCTAGATCTCTTTTGAATTTAAGCCACTAGGTGGGAAGGCAAAACAGGAGAAAATGCCAGTAAATAAACAAAGAAAATTAAGCACTTGGAGCTAAAGAAGTCAATGCTGTTGATAAATTTGTTTGGCTGAGATATCCGAGTGCAAAAACGTCAGATTTGCCTAGCTCGCCAATGTCATGTCTAAGCACTAGCTGGACTATTACCAAGAAAATTTAAAAAAATGTGTCACTTTATGTATAAGCCCACTTTGACAACGGGACCTACGCCAAACCTGAATGCATGTGTGTCTAATGACTCGCTGTTATAACCAACTAAAAAGCACAGTCTAAACTAGTTTTGTGCTAAAAGGTGTCGTGTTTTAGTTTTTTTTTTTTTTTTTTCTGCCTGAGACCATTTCAATCTCTTATCAAAGTTGTAAAAAATGGACGTAGGTTTTGTTTAATCTTGGTCCTGAAACCAAAACTCTATAGTTATTATACGGATGTTTACTTATTTAAGGATTACTTACATGCCCTCTTTATTAAGCCCAAGTGGCATCTTTTACGAATATCCTACCCGGTTTTTGACGAACTGATAATGGCGTTATTTCAATATCAATTTTTATGAAACATGAAACAAAGATAAATTTCTGTTCGTGAATTCCCCAAAGCACTTTTTTACAACTTTCTCTTCAATACTGGGAAATTTCGTTTTAAAAATGATAGCCACCATTTTTACTGGATTTTTTTTAAGCAACATATATTTTTTTCAATATCGATGGTACGATGGAATATCTTTTGCTGGATGTTAATGATGGCAACACAAAATGTGTTGTTGGCGTTGCTTATAACCCTAAACGTTGTTATTCTTTGGAGCCACTATTTTCTGCAATCCAGGAATTCACTGCTCTATATGAGCATATTATAATTTGTGGTGATCTCAATATTGATCTCTTAAAATCTGATAACAAAAGTCGTCTACTTTTAGATTCTGCTGCTGCTTCTGGTTTGTCGGTTGTTAATTCTTATGCTACGCGTTTTGCCCCAAATGCTCCTCCCAGTCTTCTTGACGTGCTTATAGTGTCAAACCGACACAATGTCTTACTTCAGGATCAGCTGTCTTTGGAAGGGGTGTCTGATCATGATCTAATTTTTTGCACGTACAATGTTCACTTTGCTCGTTGTCACTTACCATCGTCGTTCCAGTTCAGAGATTTTTCCTCCGTGGACAACTACAACCTGCAGTTAGATGCATCTCGAATCCCATGGCGTAACTGCTATTATGCCTCAAATGTGAATGATAAGGTCAATTATCTGCAAAACCTTTTATTGGACCTCTTCAATAGACATGTTCCGTTGAAGACAGTTTTAATACGAAACAGAAATTGCCCTTGGTTCACATGCGAGGTTCGGAATGCCATGAAAGCCCGTAACAAGTTGTACTCAAGGTGGAAGCAAAGTCGAACTAGTGTCAACTGGGAAATATTTTGTCGGGCACGAAATCGTGCCACCTTTATAACGCGAAGAGCTAAAAAGAGATATTTTCTATTCAAGCTAAGTACTAACCAAACTTCAAAAAAGCTCTGGAGTAATTTACGTTCAATTGGTGTCGGGAAAAATGCTGCCGTCGATACTACGAGTATACTTGATGCCAACGAGCTTAATAATGCATTTCTCTCTGGTGCCATAAACAACCTACATTTCATTCCTGAAAGTCAGCAGTTTTTTGAGTTTGATTTCGATTTTGAAGTCGTCTCGGAAATTGATATCGTCAATACCATTCGCTCTATAAAATCAAATGCTGTAGGTGAAGATGGAGTACCTATTCGTTTTGTAAAGATGATTTTACCCCACATCTTGAGCTCTCTCACACACATTATTAATTATTGTATTACGACCTCTTCTTTTCCAGACAATTGGAAATTGGCCAAAATCATCCCCGTTCCGAAGAAGTCACAGCCCTCATCGGCAAACGACTTTCGCCCAATCAGTATTTTACCGTGTCTATCAAAAGTCTTGGAGAAAATCCTTGCAAATCAAATCTTAAGTTACCTGAATCAACATTGCTTGTTATCCCCAGTTCAATCTGGCTTTCAAGCACATCACAGCTGTTCTACAGCTATGATTAAAATTCTGGATGATGTTAGGACTAGCTTTGATATGGATTATTTAACGGTACTATGTTTGCTTGACTTCTCCAAGGCTTTTGATAGAGTGGATCATAAAATATTATGTCAGAAACTCAGACTGTATTTTGGTTTTAGCGAAAGATCGGTGCGCATGATGGTTAATTACCTGGGTAATCGGTTCCAGAGGGTCGTTCATGATGGCAGATCCTCCCAATTTGGTACATTAGTAGCTGGAGTGCCACAAGGATCAATATTAGGACCAATTTTATTTTGTTTGTTTATCAATGACCTCCCTAAAGTATGCTCTGATGTATCTATTCATCTTTACGCTGATGATGCCCAAATTTACTTATCACGACCAATTGGTATGGTTGAGGATTTAATATTTAGAATAAATGAGGATCTGTCGAGAATTTACAACTGGTCAATATGTAATGGGCTTAATTTGAATCCAGACAAATCTCAGATGATACTTATTTCCAAAAAACAATGCGATACAGATGAACTACCACCAGTGTTCTTAAATAACAGGCAAATCAAATTCGTAAACGTTGTGACCAATCTTGGTTTTAAATTGAATCGATCACTCTCTTCCATTGACCATATCAATTATGTCATTGGCCGAATCTATGCTGGCTTGCGCAAACTCTGGTTATCTTCCAGTTTCACTCCAACATGCACGAAACTAAGACTGGTTAAGACCCTGTTTGTGCCCATTATTGATTATGCTACAGTTGTTTATTGTAAGCTGGACTCCCACTCAGAGCACAAGCTGCTTGTTGCATTCAATGACATGATTAGGTATGTGTATGGGCTGCATCGTTACGAACATATATCTCAATATCATAAACTTGTTCTGGGGTGTACGTTTCAGCAGTATCTAAAAATAAGGTGCTGCCAATTCATGCATAAACTTATTCATAAAAGATCGCCCAAGTATCTATTCGATAAGCTTCAATTTGCGCAATCGACTAGAACAATTAACCTTATAATGCCTTCTTTCAACTACTTGAACTCTTCTCGTCTCTTCTTCATTCATGTCACCAGGCTTTGGAACTCTCTTCCAGCATCGACAAGGCAAATAATGAGAGCTACCAGGTTCAAAAGTTCCGCATTAGAACACTTCTCCTAACTGCAACAACTACATTTCCCTTTCCTTTCTTTTTCTTCTGTATTTCTCACTTTATTTTAAATAATATACTTCTTCTCCATCATCTATTTCTTCTACTTCTTTTACTTATATATATATACTTGAAAATTGTTAATATTAATTCTGTAATTTATGTACTATAAAAGACAAAGTCTTATTTGTACTCTGTAAAATAAATGAAATGAAATGAATGAAATGATTCATTTGTTTTTTTTTATGATCGGCAGATATTGTTATATTTTAGAGGAACTAACTGAATGCTGTTCTCAAGCCTTTTACTAGTGGAGAGTAGCGAAGTTTGTTGAGCTTTAACGTCTTTATTTTCGATGACAATCGTCTAAATAAATATTTAGGATAGGCTTCTATCTGTAAGAAAATGGATGAGTTTAGTACTGTGCACAAGACGCCTGCTTCGATAGCTGAACCCGTTTAGAACCATAGACACATCGAACCCTTTTGTAACTTTGTTTGAAAGCTTTTCCTATTTGGAAAGGAATTCTGGAGAAATATCTGTTAAGAAGTTTAGTGTCTAGTTTGGATGTTTCATAGAGGCTCTAGTAAGTTTTACCTAAACGATGAAAGGTAGATAAGTCGTCCAAGGTCTATTGTCAGAATTGTGTCTGAAAATATTCAGGCAAATCGACTATCTCCTTTCCTTTTCAAACCCTGCCAGCAGACGACTTACTAATTTCCTGCAGAATATATTGTTTCTCAAAAAGTTATTTACTTGCTTAAATTTTGGTCCTACTTTCCGCCAAACATTTTAAAAGCAACTTTGCTTTGCTTTGCCCTTGGTGTTTTATATCTAATTTCGAAGGTGATGAATAATTGCGACTGTATAATGGGATAGTTCTTCGTGTGCCCCCGACTTGTTTGAAATTAGCTTAGAGGCCGTAGTTATGAGAGGGTATTTAGAATTTTTGGACAACTTTCAGGAACTGACTTCAACTCATAAAAACAACATTTTCCCATTAATGATTCGTGTCTACCATTTATTTGGATTACCCACATCTTGGAAAAGTTTTGCTTAAAACTTTTGTTACTTAAATTATCAATCCACAAACAAAGTTTAGTTTTTCTCTTATAACTTAATGGCATTTTGGGTAATAAAAAAATAGCGTGGACAATTCAATTTTCAAAACAGCAATTCCTTTCCCAGAAGAAAAAACAGTTTGTTGAGTGACTTAAGTGGATTTTAAATGCATTTAAAAGAAGACAATCTTGGCTCCGTTCTGGTCGACTACTTTTTATTTAATTTGAACTTTTCCAAAAAAGGCAACTTGTACCAAAGCTTCTCGAAATAAATATCACTAAATATCTATCTGTGACATGAAAAATCTACCCCACAAAGAAGGAATGTCTATCGGCCGGCACTTTGAGCATTTCAAAACAATCCGTCATGTTTTTAAATATTTTCACTAAACATGGACCACCTACCATCAGCTTTAATTGTGTCCACGCCAACAATACACACACCCCCGAAGGTCTCACATTCATAAGCACACCGAGTTCCTATATCATTGGAAATGCATCGCCAACTCCCTTTCGATTAGCCCCCATAAATTACAATTCATTTCCAGAAAATGGAATTTCCATCAATATGCAAACCATTCGCCCCCATAGAGATGCAGCCATCAAAATCCACTGATATGAGCAAATTTGGTAAATTCTCTTCTCTAGGAATATCAAATCGTATCAGCCAACATCAGTCCACTGCATATGTACTCATTGACCACATACTGGTTCTGTCCCGCTGCATCCCCTATATAACTGACACCTTACCAAATATGCGCGCGTATATATGCCTCACTCCGTGTATAGCCCATTACAACCCTAAATGGCATTCAGTCAGATAAAATCAAGCCACATTCGCTGCCCAAAATGATTCCCATATGCCTGTGCTGCTGTGCGGTGTATTGTATAGCACCCAGTGCCAATTCATTCACAATGGTACCGCATGTATTTGGTAGCAGTTATGGTCGTCCATTAAGGGTGCGTGGCAGATAGAACAAAAAAATTACCCAAGCGGAAGGTCGTACAGAGGGTTTTGTGCATCGGTGCATATTTCATTTGGTTTTTCTTTTTTTTTTCCACTGCCTGGTTTCGGTATTGGCTGGAAGCTCATTTAATTTGGAAATCCGCAGTCGGGGTGAATCGGGTTGCCATTAAATAGGGGATCATTTAAATAAATTCATCGATATACAGAAGGACTGAGCCGATGCAGACCCTGTTTCCGAAAGTAATCAGCTTTTACTGAATCGCGTAATGAAGTGCGCCCGAATTGGCAACATTTAGATAACTAGTTGGTTTTAATTTAGCTCGGAATGTATTTGAATTTATAATTCAATTATTTGGGTGGGTTGTGCATAATTTGTCAGATTGTATTCAGAGAAAAGTTGCACTCAATTTATGGGGAATCGTTTTCGACCTGCATTAGGATTGGTAGAGGGTTTATGGCGCTATTATGATTCTTGCTGATGTATTTACGTTTTAAACAATGAATCATATCACTTGAATACTAAAATTGCTCCTAATAACTAATCATTCATCGATTCGACGAGTGGTACTAAAATGGATTTTCTGAAAATAAAAATCATATTCGTTCTCGCACCAGGTAGGTCGCCATCGATTTGAAAAGCCTTAATCACAGGTACTTGGTGATTAGAATTTAGTAGGACTAAGAAAATTGTTTAACCCATCAGGATTTGCAAGTGCTGGACAAGGATTTCCATTATAATCTAGAAGGACTAAAGGAAATCATATCAAAGACCCTGCTACTCATAAGAAATTCAAGTGATACTTTCTTTCCAGCCAAATCGACAGTCATTGATATGCCAGGCAATTCAACTTGAACTCATCCTACACATGACTAATTCAAGTCAATAATATTCCAAAGTCCTCTTCACTAAATCATTCCAATGGCCTTACATAAATCAGTACAAAATGCAACCTACAACATAAAAATCACTCATACGCCACAGTGAACGTGATATAATTATTTTTTATTTTTTTTTAGAATGACCAAAAAGTTCACAAACAATTTCATGTTTAAGTTTAAAACTCTTTTCCCTGTCACACATTTTTTCTACCTGTGTGCCATAGCAATTTTTTATGGTATTTATCCGCACATCCTTTTGGCTTTAAATATTTGGCTCACACAACCTGATCTGTGTCGACAACATCAGCAGAAAAAAAAAAGAGATAAGGCACGAAACTTTAATGTCATCTAACTGCCTATGTAGACTATATAGACACAAACACATACACAAGGGAAGTACAATTTCGCAGGCAAACACAACACAGAAGTTCCATAAGAAACGTGTCAATACATTAACATTTTATGGAAAAAAACGAAATAAAACTCACGTAAAAGTGACTCTGCTAAAATTCGGTGAGTGGGTAGGCAAACAAAATAAAAACAAAACTACATCCTGCACGGTGGTGTGGGGTGTCCTTGAATATTTTTAGTTGGGTGGGTATTTATTTTCTCTTTTTTTTTTGTCGTAGCAGTTCCGGTTTTAGCTATTCTCTAACGATTTTCGGATGAAAAAATCTACATATTACACCGGAGTCCTGTGAATGGATGCATAAAATAGACAATTGCAATGCACGATGGATTGAGTGAGAGACTGACTTTGTTTTTGTTCGGCGAAACTCTTTCGGCTGTGTATGAGAATATATCAGTATTAGGTGTGTTCTCTTTTTTTTTATTGCACATGGATAACTTCTATCAGGGGAATGCGAATACGAATGGTAGTTCGAGAACATCCATTAGTGCCTCCATTTGGCTTTTAGGATTAGACAAAAGACTGAAGTGGCAATCATTCAAAAGACCAAAAAACTAAAGCAAGCAATATTCGGTTAAGTAGATTATCGTTTGTTGTAAATTGAATTGCCAGCAAAGGTAGAGAAAAAATTAAACGTGAAAAAATACACATCTCTTTTATTTTGCTACAATTGCAAACCGTTTTCGGGATAAATGTCTACACCCACTTTGGTGGGAATCGCACAACCGTTTTTCACTCCAAGAACACGTCTGTGCTGTGAGGATACACGAGCAAAAATAAATGTGAACTGGTTGGGAAAATTCAACTCACGTTTCTTTGGAATGCCGACAAAAATGTTTTTCGCTTTGGGTTTTTTGTTCTTCTTTTTTTTTTTTTTTTTGTCCGACAGTTAAAATACTGGAAAAGTGTTTCACCAAAGATCGTTTGCTAACACGCCCGCAATCATCATCATCGCATACACAGTTTGAGGCGATTTGATGTTTTTTTTTTTTTTTTGTATGTGTGTTTGCGTGCGTGCTACGGCACCCAGAATACCACCACAACAATTGGCAAAGGTGATGGAAAAGGATTCATGTAGAAATTTGTAGAAGTTTCACAAAACTCAGGCATGAGATAAACGCTGAGGCTGGACGATATTTTTTGAACTTGCTGTGTAGGCAGTCAGGTTTGCAGCAATTCAAAATGAGTACACACAGTGGACGGCTGATTGAGTGAACTCGATTTTGATGGGGGGTTGCACTTTTTTGTTTTTAACATTCGATGACCATGTTCCTTGAACTGTAACTATTTAAGGAAAGAGCCGAATATACGACTGAAGTATTGGACTTTCGTCTGTCATAAACAGCAGAGAGGAAAAATCATCGAAACAGGCTACAAATGTTTTAACGCGAGGGAGCCCACTGTAATGAATAATGATTTTAACCGGACTCTAAAAAATCCTCCCAAAGACTGACTAAAACATCTATCGTCTGTTTTAAGTGCACTTAATCGGTAAAATAATCGGCAGTTTTTTTTCTACATTTAAAGGAGTCTACAGTAGAACCCATAGTTTGGAGGAGAATGATACATAATTATGTCTTATTATATTTTTCAAATCTGCTAATGAAAATGTATTGCCAACTCAAAAAATCATCAGAAACAAAAACCATTTTTTTAGAAAAGGAAATTCAAAGGGAACAGAACTTTTGAACTGTCGCCTGTCACCTGTCAAAATTATTCTTATATTTTTATTCGCGCTTTTAATTAGCAATTTAAAGTTTAAACAATCGAATTAGGTTAGATAGCTCAGCAAATGTACTGTAAATCGGTAAAGTTATCGGCAGTTTATTTTTCTAAATTTAAAGGAGTCTACAGTAGAACCCATAGATTGTAGGTGAATGGACACATATTTATGTCATATCATATATTACAAATCTGCATAGTGAAATGTATTGTATTTGAACTGTCACCTGTCAAAATAATTCTAGTATTTTTATTCGCGCTTTTCAGTAGCAAAAAAAAAAGTTCTAACAATCGAAATAAGTTTGATAGCTAAGCAAATGTGCTATAAGGAGGCACCTGAAATTAAAATATGGAATCTCCTTTCATTTAATTCAGTTCTGTTTGTTAAAATTGTATTTACATCCTTAGAAATGCGTTAAAATGCTATGCCCTAGTCCATTTTCTTAAAGCATTTCTTTGATTTCTAACTAAATGATAAATAATTTAATGTTTGAGTTATTGTCTTTTCGAGAGAATAACAACTTTAACAACAACTCGTAGATAAAAGTCTGTTTGTTAATATTTGACTAAGAAACGCCCCTAAAAAGTGGGCGTGGTATTTTTTAGATGCGAGGTTTTTAGAAGGACATGATTTTGTAAGCATGTTTTTTAATGGGAATTGATAGAGAAAACTAAGCGCACTTTTTTATATATTTATTCACTCGAAGGTGGCGCTACAGTCTGCGGTTGCGTTGGCACTGAAAATTTTTAAAAAGTGGACAAAAAAGGGTCCTGAGTCGGAAAAAAGCGGCCTTCATATAAGATACTAATATAGCAAAACAAAAAATGGAACAGAGTAACAAAGAAATTGATTTTTTACAAAAAAAAAATGTTTCCATTATTAATTATTTATTTCTTATTATTATTAGGTACTTCTTTTCATAAGTTTGCAGTCTTTTTTGTTCAATAAATAATATAATCTTACTCACTGAAAAAATGCCCATTTGGATAACTTTTCAAAAAGTGGGGGCCATAGGTCTTGTGGCTCAAAAAGGGGCCAAACGGAAAGGCTGGTCCGCGGTGGACCTCTAAAATTAGCACCCTTTTTGGCTAACTTTCGTTACTTTTCACCCAAGAAGGTATAGGTACATAGTTTGATTTGTTTCTGCATACGTTTTAAAATCGACGACTTTTCAGATCGGAACCTTAGTACCGAATTGCTCCGGCATTAAGCAATGTGGATGTCCCTCCCCAGCTGGTAGTGTTCTCCATCTACAAACTGTGTCATCTAAAGTGGGATCAAAAATCAGTCAAAGTTTTCAAGTAGGTATACAAAACAATAACCCCCGTGTTAACAAACACTGTGTAAAAGTTATCAACTTGTTACTTACTTCTGTACATTTTTTTATTAATAAGGGGGTAATTAATCCATGTTCGAGTCTATAGTTACCCTGATGTGATGTTGTCTTTACCTTTTAGTTATATCTTCTGAAAATTATTCCTGCAGTAGCACACCTCTATTTCCCCAGTCGCGGTTGCTTTTTTATTTCTCTCCCGAGCAGACGCTGTTCCTCCTATCTCCATTAGTTCGTGAAGCTGACAAGCCGGTCGCGTCTTTCGCTACAGCGCCGCTTTGTAGGCAAATATTTTGACTGATTCTGCTTGCCGGTAGCCTTCATCAAACCAATGGTGAGATTGAAACCATCACCTACTACAATAATTCCCTTTGAAGTCGAGTATTTTCATCATTCGGCGCATCTCTTTTCTATACGAAGGACTTTTTTATGCTTAAATAAATTGGTCGCACAAAATTTCTCTTAGGTTGACTAAATGATTTATTAAATTCGGCGGCGACTACACTTCAAACCGCACACCTTTACAAAAATTGTAAAACCAACTGACCAGGTTGACAAGGTCAAGCTGCATTACACTTGTAAAGCCAAGCCCACTACTAATTTAACATCAGATTAACCCACCCACATTTGTGGAAAATTCCTCACACATGATGTGCATGTAAAAACTCAGTATCTGTCTATCTGACCTAACTAGGGGGTGGTATCTGACACTGAAACAGCACTGCAACCATTTTGTAAATAATGTCTATGGACATTTAACCCAGCAAAGTTAATTTATTTAATCACAGCCCCCGGGTAATAGTGTAGTGGCTCACCAATGGAAACCACCTACCTAACCACCGATGCAGGGAGCCGCCAGATTCGAGCGTACGCCAGCCGTTGATCGATAGCCTTTTGAGCGGAAAATTAACTTTAAATTAGATTGAGGCCATGCGATAAATTTGAACTCGATGCAATTTACCTTTACACACGATAAGCTGCACTTAATTTACTGTGTAAAACAAATCACTCTGATGATCGGCAAAAGTTAATCAAATGTCAACGCGATGAATAATTTGATTCAATTAACGATTGCAATAGATACTGTAGCCAGACAGTGGACATCGTTAATTACACGAGTATCAGCATTGGACAGTGTGTGCAGCGTGTTCTGTCAATAAAAAACATTTGGGTGGCAACTATTTTCGAAACCACACGCATGTGACGACATCTTGACGTCAAGGAAGGTTAAGAAGAAAAGCAAAAAACAAACAAATCGATGTCGAATCGATTTGGTTTGACACACAATACATTGCATGCGCAAACGGCAATCAAGATCAAAGTGACACATGTCACGGTGGCAATTGTGCACTGTGCAGGAAACTTCAATTGGTTTGCAATTTTACTCCAAGCTAGCGCCAAGCCCTACTGCTACTGTCATCGAACGGCAATAATGACTGTCAGCGGAATGTCGCTTGCAGTGCCTTTGTGATGAAAAGTCAAAGGAGTGGAGTGGATGACATATACAAAAATATAGGACAGTTGGAAGTGTGTGGCGGCAATATGGGCGCAATGAAACCGAAAGTTTGTATAAATTGCTGCCGCTGCTGTGGTGCAATAATTGTAAACGCTGTAAATTGGGTAAATTCGTTTAAGTCGAGTGCAGTCATTGAATGGGGTTTTTATTGAATGATTGGTGTATTAAATGCAATTTCATTGGCATGATTTGTTTTTTTTTTTTTTTGTCAGCGCGGTAGCTTTGTACATTTAACGATATGTCACGGTAATGGGAGGAACGTAATAAAAGTGACTTTATATGAACTGCGGCTAAATTGGTAAAGGGCGCGAATGTGCGCTACGTGCTGTTCGGAATGGTCAATAAAAATGATCTCAAAGTGTTTAGGAAACGAAGGAGGAAAGTTTTCATGGGGATATTAATGGCGTAGGAGACTTTCCTGTGTAGAGTAAGGGTTGGTATGGCGACAGAGATAATGGACTTACTTCTGTGGTAAATTAAACGGACATGAGGGGGGTTTTGTCTAGAACTTTTGAAAAAAACTTCCTAGGATTAAATAAGATCTCGGTCAAAGATGTGTATACTGTATATTTCTTCAAAAAAAGAAAACGAAAAAACCTGAAATTGTGTGGTAGGCTTAAAAGTAGCACCTGCCCCGTACCCTTTATACAGTAGTGAAGAAGTCAACCATTATTATGTTCATTCGCGTACACAAACTCAATCGATCAAAATCGCACAAAGTTTATACACACGTGCTCATCAAAAATGACAGAAAAATTAAATTTTCAAAGTAACGAGTAACGAGCAGTTCATCTCTTGGCTCGAAACAGCTCAGTGAATTTCAACCATCAATTATTGATAAATATCTCGGTTGCCAGATTGGGCGCTTTGTCGTATTTTGGGCTATCTTTTTACTTAAAAAACGATAGAAATTACGTCCATGAGCGCCCAACACAATTTTGGGCTATACATCGTTTCACAAATTGCGTGTTAATTTTGTTTGTTTTATTCATGCACAAACCTAAAAAAAGAAATATTTTCGAACAAACCCGCACTTTTAAAACTTGGCAGCACTCTTGCAGTCAAGTGACATCGCACAGTCGTTCAAATTGCACGCACATCAATTCATTTTGCAGGTCTTTTGGTTTGACACAAGCCACAAAAGTCAATAGCAGAAAAAATAGTCAAATAAAATCCAAGGCGTAGAAGTACAAAGGCGGTGAGAATAAGTCTGAAAAATACCAAAATTTTCAACGATTTTTGGGCTTCCTTCTGAGCAATATTGATGTTGAGCTACATTTTTTTAAGGTTTGGGTGCTTGAAGCGAACTAAATTCTGGCAACCCTGATAAATATGTCAAACGCACAAAGTTGACAAGAAAGGAATTCAAAATCATATTCAATCCGTCTTAAAAATCAATTGCGCATACAAATAAAATCTGTGGAGAAAAAGAATGGTCCACGTACTTTGAAGTAGGATTTTTAGCTCTTTAAGTGATTTTTGCCCAAATTTTTGGAATCGGACCGTTTTTTAGTGATTGGCTTGGGAAAGTACACAATAAGACCTATTATATCGTATTTTTTTTCCATGCGTATACAACATGGTGGGCTTACTCGGACCTAGTAGTTTGACACATCTGCGATCGATTTGCCGTATTTGAATGCACTAGCCAAATAACCACCACAATCGCTTAGAATTTACAATTATCAGTCTGCCAATGAGAAAAAAAAGTAGTCTAATCTTGCTTAGTATCGTTTACTTTATTTAACTTAAGCTAACTTAACCTGGATTAAGCCAACTTAAGCCTACTTAAGTCAACTTAAATCAACTTAAACCAGGTAACAATCACAAAATTATAAATTCAACAGAAGAACAAACATAAAATATTTTTGTGGCCCGAAGGGACCTAAATACTGAACGCTCTAGGAAGCTTCGATGTTTGCATGAAGTGGCGCTGAGGAAAGTACCTACGTCAAGATGTAATTTATGTTTTTCCAATGGTCTAACCTAAAACCTTGCACTAAGATGTACAGTTATGATAATATCTGACAAACATCCCAGAGTAAAACGCTCCTGATAAACCCTCTCAATTCATCCGTTGTTACTCATAACATAAAATTGAAAGCCCCTTTTCCATTGTTGCCAATAAAAATGAATAGGTACAACTGCATGTTCGTCAGAAGCTAGACCAATATAGAACTGTTGCGCCATCTATTTCTTTTTTATTTATTCTCTTCCCCAAATTGAACTGAATTTTATACAGACCTTTAAAATATTCGTCCTATAACAATGAGTACCAACCTACCCTTTTAAACTTATGTAACTTCAAGCTCCATAACAATACACATTCAAAAAGGAGGCGTGTGTCCTCCCAGAGCTGGCTAGTTTGGTCAACCATGCGTTCATAAATTTGTAACCGACCAAAAACCCCTTTAAACCGCACCAACTGATGCTAGAGTTTAAGGTCAACATAATTTGGTTGGCTTTTAAATTTTCCCCCAGCACTGAATCTATTCCATCCGTTTCGGCCATAAAATCAGACGTATCTCCCACCAAAGTGTTGTAATAAAATTGATTTTTATTTATCCTGCACGTTCGCATGGCACAAGGACACACGACCAATGAAATCGAATCGCATTTGGTCAAAAATAATTGTAATAAAAATACCAAAAAGAAGAACTTTAACAACGCAGCGAAGTCCAATGAAAATAAAATCATTTTTCATTCTCTGCAATATCCAGCGTTCGTTTTATGGTCAAAATGGGAGAGAGACAAAAAAAAACGACCAGAGAAATGACTGCAGATATACAACTTCAAGAGCGTGTAGTTTTGTGTGGCACCACTAACAAATGTGCCGCACCCTGGGTGGATGTAGTTGTTGTTTCTGAATAGAAAGGACTGTGCGGAGTTATAACTGATTCAATTGCGAGATGACCTGGAAAATATGAAACGTGATCGAAAGTTTTTTTCCCAGTTTTGCTCCAGAACCAGAGTCGTCTTGGAATGTCTTTCTTTTATTTTTTTTTTTAATGCTTATCAAGTTTTTCCTACTCTACATCTCGGTCTGGGAGAAGGACAACTGTGCGCAATGATTGCAAGAGAAAGTCGTTACGGAGATTGTAAAGTGATTTTCCATTTCATATTAGATGACTATGGGGGGATAACAGCGAAGGAATGCGATTCACTGATTCACTGCAGTCTATAAAGTGGTTACCCATGACAGTGGATGGATGTTGTTGTAGTTTTTCTTTTTATTTTCCAATAATAGAGTCCTTGTCCAATGGTTGACCTTAAGTGCACGAAATCGGGCAGGGTAGGAACTGAATTGAATTTTAACATGAAAATTGGATTGTTGTCGATTTTATTTGGCTATTAGCATTTGAGGGGTATTTGCTTAGAGAAGGGTGCTTTTGAGTTTTAGTTTACTTAAAAGTCGCAGTTGTGCCATGACAAAGGAATTATGTATAGTATACAAGATTGTATTATACTTATGGAACTGGGAATTTGTTTTTGCACGCATTTTTGCTAGCACCTTCTATAACCTCATGTTTGAGGTATGCTTGGCAACTACTTTGATCTTCTTCCTCTTTATCCCATGAGGTTTATCTGATTCAAGACCAAACCTGATGGCATTCGATTGTTTTTCTCACAAAAAGAACTAAGCCTCTCTTTCTTAAATTTTCAGCTTACAGTTGGGTCCATTGTGTCCAGGTAAGGCAAACATCCAGTGCAGCCTGTTGGGAAACAATAAATATACCGCTTTTATGCTGGAGCCACATAAATTTAGTATGAATCTTATAGGCGTTCTTAAAACTCCGTTGTAACCTGATTCTCTAGTTCGTCCTACGAGTAAGTAGTTACTGATATGAAGTCAGTACTAGAACCACCCAGATTTAATTATGAATCTTAGGAGTACTTTGAGATCAACATTCTTCGGATCCTCTGGGTCATCCGAGAAGTCACTGATGAGAATTCTCCGTCTGCTGTTTTTAAGGGCTGTGCATTCGCAAAGTAGGTGACGAACAGATTCTTATTCTTCAAAGTCCGTACAGCTTCTGCAAAAATCATTATGCAGTATCCCCAGCCGTTCCGCATGTACGCCTTTCACACAGTGTCCAGTAATGACCCCCTTGAGTATGCGAATCATACATTTAGATCTTCTTTTGTTCACCTCTGGCCATAGTTCTTTAGTGTGCCTGCAGGTAATGAGCTTGGTCCATCGTAGGTTAGTTGTACTCCAGGATTCAATGTCAATCTTCCTTGCAAGCGTGCTTAGCGGAGTTCTAACTGATTTAAGGACCATAGATGCATGCATTTTCGACCCGTTTCTTGCAAGCTCATCCACCTGTTCATTACCCAGAATATCCATATGCCCTGGTACCCAGCATAGGGTCACCGCGTTGGCTTGTGATATTTCGTCCAGATAAATCTTGCAGTGACTTACTGCTCTTGACTTCACCACGACGATACCATGGCTTTTATGGCCACTTGGCTGTCAGAGTAAAGGTTGATTTGCTTACTTGGGTTATAGAGGCTACCTCTGCTTGGAAGACACTGCAATCATCGTTGATGATGCCCGTGCCTGTGCCGATATCCATCTTTGAATTCTAGTAGAGAATCGCCTGTCAAAAACGAGAGTACAGGGGTAGGTAGTCACCCTCTCCTTCGCCGCGCTCCATTGGAACACAATGGATGCATGTCCGTAGGGTTTGGATGACCATTCTCTGAGCTAACAAAAGGTCTACGAGATTTCGCTTCCCAGAAAAAAATCTAAAATTCTGCACTATTAGATTTGTTTTATTGAATATCTCATTAGACAAATGCTCAGTAAAGCGATGCACGACCTGAAAGTATGCAAAGATTTACGAACTTAACCACAGGGAGCTTTACCGGGCTATGCTAACCGATTGTTTATTGATGGAAATTGATCATTTGGGTACTGACGATGGGACAGTTCAGCGTATGCCACACATCGAATGAGACATCTTACAAAAACTTAACGCCAAAAGGTTATGGAAGCCTTTGGGCCTTTGTATTTAGAGTTGCGTTAAACCTCTCTCTGGTCTATATGCCAATAAGTCAGCAAGATTTCTTCATCTGAATATATTTTTGCCAAAGAGGGTTGCTATCTTAAATGACTTTAAGGTTTTTAACAGCCTTCCAGTACTAAGTATTGACAGTACAATTAAAAGGATACATTGTGAGCTCAGTCGACTCCAGTTAACGACTATCATTACGCTTCGACAATCGTCACATTTACTCACATTGATCGGGTTAACGCCATCTATGTTTCATTTGCTCTTGGTGTTGCTGGTGAATTTTTGTTCCAATACTTTTACTTCGATTCGAAAAGATACCTCTGCAACTTTGAGCAATCCTTTCAAAAACCATCTTCAAAAATTTGACTTATGTCGTCGTTTAACATCAGTTCACAATTTTGTACGCGGCTTTATTAGGGTTATGCAAAGTCTCCTCTGACTTTTGTCCGATAGGGGAATATCTTTCTAGTTTTTACCTCACATCCGTCGCATTTTATTGTCTATCTAAGTCATTTGCAATATTTTGTTTCCTTACTGCATTCAAAATGTCCTTGACACATGAAGAAACAAACTCATTCTGCCATAAAATATGGAGAAAAAAGTCCGTCTTACTGCCACCATAAATCATAATTTATTATTTATCACACAATTCAAACAGTCCCCCTACCGTAACTCAAATCCATAACTAGTCTCTTCCTGTGACTGGCATTATCCAATTCTTTGCCGCCCGAATCCCCCAGACAATTGAAATGATAGGCGTTAACTTATTGGCATTCTTCGCGATACTAATTTTGGTAAACAAATTAATTCCCCCGACTCAGTCCATAACAATATACGTATTGGCCCGATAACAGTTGAGTTGAGAGATACGAAAACCAATTTGGAGCGCTTCTCTCCCAAGCGCAATTATACACGCAACGTCGATGTCGAATCGATAATTAATTACACTGCCGAATCGGCTGGCCCAACCGACCGGACCGGTCCCTTCCACGATAACAAATGTTTGCCATGGAAGATTTACAAGCCACAACGGCGACTACCAGAAACACAGCCATGCCCCATGTCCATTGGGAAAAAGAATTTATTTATGTGGGTCAGAAGGACGATAAGAAGTAGCAAATTATTGTGTCAATTCGATGAGATTACACAATTTGTGTACGTGCTACGGTTTGGCTGCACTATTTTCTTGGAAATACTTCTCGCAGGAGGGAGTTCCAATATATGAAACACATCCTCGCACAGAGGAAAGTTGCTTTTCCGACATAATCCATCCTGCGTACTATGGCAGGTGAAAGGGAGCTTACGTTTGTTTGTTCGTGTCTTGTGTGTATCTTGCTGAAATATAATGCACTCTGATAAGATCCTTTTCAGAAGATACTCAAAAGGAGTATTACTAACTCGTACCCTAAGTAGATTGCGAGTACTTAAAACTGCATTTTTGAGAAGAGCATGTGATGTGCATTGATTCGCTTTTCATTAAATCTCCACTGACATTCATTTGACATCTAAGTGCACTTTTCAATCCAGGCAAAGTCACTTTAACGTTGCAATATCCATTACATCGGTGACTTGCTGCATTGAGATGTTTAGACACTTTAAAGTCACAACCAGGATCAATCAATCAACATCACGGTTGCAGTGCACACCACACAGTAATCTGCTGGCAGAGATGCTTGTTGACAGCGATGGGGTTAGGGATATACCGCCCCACTCGAATTGTTTAATTTTTAGCTTAATCCTTGCACAAAAAAAAAAAAAACAAACGCTAAGTGGTTTGATTGGAAAAAATGCGCATTTTTTCAATTATTTTGCACAATGAATATAAATTGGCTCCGCATATACTCATGTACAGTGTACAGTGGGGGAATGTTTATTTTTGTGTTTCTGATCAATCCCTTTTCGAGCTAAAATATACACTCAGTTGGGAATTTGCTTGACGGACAGAATATCCATCATCGGAGCGAATTTTCGTAGGGGATGCAAATCGATTGGACTATTTTTTTATAACTATACCAGTTTGTTGTAGACGATGGCAAATTTATATTCGATTTTTAAGTTGCACAAGTGGCGGGTGATCAATTCAATTTTTGGCATCTAAAATGGACGGGTGGCAAATGAATTGATTGGATTAATTTGCGAAAAAAAAAAAATCGAGCATGGATGGACTAAATGTATTTTGCTATATTCAAGAGGTAATCGTGTTAGTTGCAGACTTTGAGGAGCAATTCACAGGAATGAATTGTGAATTGGTAAAATAGATAGACAGTAAAAACGTTGCCAGTTTTTGTGTTTTTTTTTTTTTTCCTACAACCTGTACCTATAACTAAAGTCAAATGAGTTTGAGTTGAAATAAATACTGCGCTTGCTGTCAAAATGTTGTTATTCTATAAGCTTAGTACGACTGTCGAGCTTAATTTTAGCTCCCATATAAAATTCTCTCCAAAATTCAGCTGAGCTAAATTCAAGCCCAGCTCGAGCTAGAAAATCAAACTTTTGTTTCGGAATGTACTTCATGTAAATATCTGTCAAAATTTAGTGTGCCTATTAACTGGGGCGGCTCATTTTTTCTATCTAAATTTTGACAGATTGTTGTATTCTGTTGTTCTGTTGCGTTTCGGTATTGCGATGAGTTTTTTTAATAAATAAAATACCTCGATGAGGAGTACCTATAATTGGAAATGGTTGAAATTAGAGAGAGTTGAATTTTTAAAGTAATCACTTATATGCGCACTTAAAAAAAAATATAGTACTAGATTATTATAAGTTCCATATTTGAAATGCATTAAATTATTCATGATAGATGGAGCTATAAGCTTAATACGCTGCTCGAGCTAAATTTCCGCTTCTATAGAAAATTCTCTCCAAAACTCAGCTGAGCTAAATTTAAGCGAACCCATTTAGCCGAATGGTACGCTGCTCGAGCTAAATACTCCAACTTTTGTTTCAGAATGTACTTCATGTATCTGTCAAAATTTAGCGTGCCCATTTAATGGGGCGGTACATTTTCTCAAGCTCATTTTTGACAGATCTTTTGTCTTCTGTTGTTTTGTTGCAATTTTGTATTGCGGAGAAGGAGGAAGAAGTAAGCATGGATGCGTTTTTTTTATGTCAAAATTTATCTAGCTAATCTTTATCTTTAGCTAATGTTTGGAGAAAAAAGTTTGAGAGCAGATAAAATATAGTTAAGCTCGAGCAGCGTACTAAGCTTTAAGTTCCACTTTATTTTCTTGATATAATCCTTCTTTCATGTCCATCTATAATTATACTTCTTCTTGTTACAACACTCGTCGAGGTAAGAGATTTTTATTGGAAAATAATAAAACCATCTTAAAAACTTACGAAACTTTTTTTTTTGTATTTGGTTTCTTTTTCCTCCCATCTCAACCAGGACGAGATCCCATCGACAACCAGCGACTAGGTGCTCATCGAACGCAACCTAATGCTACGTTTTCACCGGGCATAAATCCCGAGATATGCAGAGCTGCATCTGACAGAAATGACAAATAAGACGTCAAAAATGGAAAAATGTCTCTTTTTCTCTCTCGTGAAACCTTCTCTCTCTCTCGAATGGACAGAGCCAGAGAGTATACGTCAATTTAATCTTCTTTTATTTGGTTAAAACACTTCAGAATGAATTTTAAATCTCTTGTTCTTAATCTCGGGATTTATGTCCGGTGGAAACGTAGCATAACAGTTGTTTTCAAAGAGCAGCTGTGTTTTGTTACAATAATCTAAGATTTTAGCTAATGTTTGGGAGAAAAGTTGGAGAGCAGATAAAATTAAGTTAAGGTCAAGTTGCGTTTACCAGCAGTACAGTAATGCAAAAGTGTCATCTAAGTATGTACAGTAATGCTGATGAATTTTCACTTGTACAGTAATGATAGTAAGTAAGCTTCCTATTAGTAGAACAAGGTATTTATTTAAATACTAACAGGTTTGTTGCAATATCAACCTTAAAAATATGTAACAAAAGAAGAAAATTGGTTAGCTCAATGTACTATATCTCGTACGAGAATTTTCCCAAATGTTTGTTACGCCAATTCCATTGAAGCCTCCACTTAAAAAGACGTCACATTACTTCTGATTCAGGGTTACTGTCGCGCTTATAATCGTTTGTATTGTCCAATGTTGCTGGTACACATATACATATAGATGACGCTGTCATTCGCTCACAAGATGTTGTTTTCATACACAGGCTTAAATTGTGAGAGAACGCCATCTTGTGAGTTTTCTATGCGGCCTAAGACGTCTGTATCTGGAAGTATTTTCAAAATATTTCCGAGTTTGTTCCTCTAGAAACTGGGCCTTGTTGGACCATATTTCTCCAGTCTTACAAGGGTATATCAATACGTCTTCCTCTATCTCCGTTGTTCAGCCTACCTAAAGCAATATATTCTCACAAGCAATTATCAATTTTCCAACTAAAACCACTTCAATTGACAGTCGAAAGCTGATTTCCCAATATGCAACATCCTCTCTCATAAAACTGAATACCAATATGTCGTTATAATTCCAGCGGAAATCGCGCCACATTACATACTGGGGTGTTACAATACTGCCATTCATATCAATTGAACAACAATAAACGCAATATGGCCATAATGAAAGATAGCAAAGCAAATGCGATTTGCATTCGCAAACGAGGAATTCAACTGGCAAACGGAATTCGCACGAAACAATACATTACAGACCACCACCACCACCATCACCGGAAGGATTTCATTCGACGAGAAAATCTACTGCCGCCACAGCAAACCGTTATGGAAATGCCAAAACAATTGACCGTATTGTTGTACTTTGTCAAGTTGGTGCCACAAAATGCTGTCAATGAACAATGCCGGCATTTTTGTTTACTTCAATTAAATGGCGCGAAGAAAAAGTGACTATTCGCAGTGTGGTTGTTTGTTTAAAACAAACAAAAAAAAACACAGCCAACAAAATTTAGCACGAATTTTTATGACTGGTATGAAAAATTCATTTGTTTACTCACAATACATAAAAAAATATGCAAACATCCAGATCAATGAACTTGCGTAGCGGAAAGTAGTAAATTTCGGATTACGGCCCACTCATGAGATTTATTGGAAAAATTCCACCATACAGATAGTGGGGCAGCAAGCTGTCGTTTTATGTAGCCCAACAGACGCGGGGACATGTAAAGATGAATATGCTGATGCGAAGGTTTTGTGTCTTCCAAGAAGGTTAGCATCTATGTATGATCCAAAAAAAAACACTCTATACGCTCAGTTGTGCCCATTAATAATAAAGTTCCGCAGAATTTTATCACTTCCACGTCGGAGACTCACAGTTGACAAAAACCGGGCAAGCGCAAGAAAGCTCTCATAATTACCAGTACCGGCCTTGCCAGGATGACTAACCATTTATTAACCAATGATGCGTACCATGCGTAGGCCATCTCTTGATTCTTGGAACCAACCAATGCGAAACGCAGCCCATAAAGAACGCCGCAGTTTCATAAAACTTGATGGTTTAGGTTTAGATTCATGTGCTACCACTTTATGACTTCAGCGCGCGAACTCCTCCACTATAGTCAGTTGTACTGCGTATCTCCTCTCTGGACCTTTCGATCCAAGGAAACCTGTTTCATACAAATTTTCGTAGCTCTACTCTATCTATTTTTTTTTTGCCTGTGCAACTTTATTGACTCGATGACGCGCGCGTTTGTGTACGCAAATAAAGTTTACGCGTCAGAGTCGTAAAAAACGCTGCAATAACAATCACCGCCAAATGACTGTAGTAGTAACTGTGAGAACTTGTTCAGCAGCCTGAGCTTGGATGGTTAAATGCCTTATTTGGTATATCTCGGAATAGTTTATTGCAAACGGTGGCAGACGCTATGATCGTTGACTAAATGATTGGTATTCCTGGTGGTGGTTTTTATTGGTGACACTTTAACCGCATTATTGTGTAGAAATGTTGGTGCGTTGCGGGGTATGGTTAATGTACTAATTATTGGACTACAAGTTGGACGGTTGTTGGTCCAGTGACGATGATGCGAGGGCGTCCAATCTGTTGGAAATTTAAGAGATACCTATTACATTAATATTTGTTAACTGGCGCCCAAGTCTACTTCAACTGAACTATTTGTACAAGTACGAGTATGACTGTGATATTAAATATTTTCGAAAGTTTTAACTTTAATTTGGACAAATTTAGCCAAACTTTGATACAAACAGCCACATAGGTTGAAGGCGACAAAATCGTACCAAAAATGTTGCACATAATTAAAAAGATTGAAGATGAAAGTGGAAGCCCCAGCAATCTCAGTTGCACTTCTTGTCTCTACCATGCATAAACTATTACCTCCTTATGAAACTCCAAAGATGCCACTCATAGCCCGTATTCCTCAGACCAATAGAAGTCTATTCCAAAGAATGTCGAAAACAATTCGTTATCATCCTCTGTTAGATATTTGAATTTTATACTAAAATGTTCTTGCACACACAAAAACGCAAAAACAATGTGCAAAACTTTCATTGCCAATTATATAGCAATTTGTCTCCATTAGCAATTCATTTTGCTCGTGTACATGCACAAGAATAAATCCCACACAGGCTCGACTCGGCACACCATAGAAGGTGCACGTAGTTAATCCATAAATCTGAGAGAAAACAGGATAAAAAGGAATTACAACACAGAAAATTATGCAAAACAAAAAATATAACTAAAACCAAAGTTTCCACACTCTCAATATGATATTTTCTGTAACAGTAAACTTTAATAAAACACACACGCATAAAATGTATCCACAGAGAAGATAAACAGAATGTAGGTATACCTATTCAAATTAATAAATGTAAAAGTTTTTCAAGCACAAAAGGATCCCATACGAACGGAAAGGAAAAGTTTCCATTTCCTCTGACGGCAGTGGTTGTGTTTTGATGCTGGATGAACTTGATAAGCTGACTGATAGTACGTGTAGCTATGGTTTCGGCATAGCAACAACAAAATCCAGAAGATGCTTAACAACAAGAGTCAGAAACCACTCACGTCGATTTAAATTCCCATGAGCACAAGTGCCACACAATGTTGGGCAAACAAAAAACACATCAAGTGACGGAAAAAAGGAGATTTGTTCATCATCCCGTTAGTTGGTGAATTTTTAACCGAGTAAATTAGAAAAAGGATCAGTATCCTATAATAACAATGACAGCTGCGAAGCACAGTGTGCATCGTTAAAGTGTAAGCGGGCGTGCAAGTGGAATGAACGGAAAAGTGCAGACATAGAGAGTCTGATGGTGAAAAGCGCATTCCTTGCGGGTTGTTTGTCCTTTGGGAATTCCAACGCAAAGGCATATGAGGAGGAAAGGAGGTGTGTGTGAATATTTTATGACAATAGTAGGCTGTTCAGTGGTGACACTTTTCACCACTAATGGGAGCAGTTCTTTCAAAGCCGGAAAGTGGGGTTATACAAAATTGACTCACACAATCGAATGGTTGTAAGGAGTTGGACCTCTTATGTTTTTAATTGAGTCATTTTAATAAAAGCAAGACACTCATTGAGAACATTCGCATTTGGTCAAAAACGCCCACGTAAAGTAGGCGTGGCAACAGACGAAATAGCCTATAGCCCTTTCGGAGTTTTAGGAAATATTTGCCAATAAGTTTCAGCGAAAACTATAGAGCGGCTTTCGCGCCAACTGGTAACAAATGTGAAACCTTCTTCATTTGTATTATATGGATAAAAGAATATATTACGCAATCTGAAAGTGTAATTTTAAACTGGGTTTTCGAGCAGCTGAGGCAGTAAGTACCTACATAACACTTACGATGAAATGGCAAACTAATGTTAGCACAAATCAGCTGTCAGCTGTCAAACTGATTGCTGTTGAAAAATTTGCTGCCAAATATTCTTCATGTAATTTCTTCTTTTTTCTCTATGTTTTTGAGCAGCTAATCCCATCTTTCGTAAGTCTATTGCGAGAAACAGATTAACACAGCGACTTTGACAGCAACAGCGAATTTAGGATTAGCTCTAACGTTGATGTCGCTGTGCTAATGTGTTCAAAGTAATTCAAATACATTGGCTCTAAAAAGTTGTCAAAGTTGCTGTTGATGTCGCTGTGTTAATCTGTTTCTCGCATATTCGTAGTGAAATCGCATGCCAATGGCCTCGTTCCACTGCTCGCTAGACGTCTAGCACTAAATATCCCAAATGATGGAACGACCGCGCTAGAACACTAGTGGAAGCGGCAAAATCCCCATTACAATTAAAGGAATGATACAAATATTAGAAAAATAATATCTGAATTGCTATTTTATTTTATTTATACTGCTCGACTTGGTATTTATTTTGATTTTGTAAATGTTTGTACCATTTCATTTGACAGTTTTTCTTTTTTATTTGTTCTCAATGCCAGATTGAGAAATTTCCCCGAAAGGGATATTTTACAAAAATTGATAGACATCTAGCGCAAAGGGTGAAATGTCAATTTTTTTTTATATGAAGTGTGACATGCCGCTTGTCATCTAGCGGACTGTGGAACGCGGCCAATGTATGTTCAGTTTAGATGTCATGTGTCAAATTGTTTATTTCTAGAAAAATTAGGTATGTCAATGCGAAAATCTAACCTGTAAAGTGAACATCCTTCCCTGGTTTCTGATTTTAAACAATTTTCCTGAGCAGCAATTTTTCAAATAGGTTGACAGTTGACACTGAACACAAAAAGTGCTGCCAATTGAAAATAAAATAGCAAGCCTTTTAAAATAACATCCTTCACATTTTCACTTATTAAAAGAAAAAGTGACATCACTGTTCCATTTTGCAGCCTGCTGCACTTTTATGTGAATACCTTCTCTGTTCTCAAAACTCATAACATATTCCTCCCCAACTCTGGCAGACGATTGAGGGCAAATAAACAAGAGGAACATTCCTGACAGTTTAACTAGAATGTGAATGTTGTCAGGAGTATAAAAATGTTATGCAGATAGTTCGGGCTGTAGTTTTAAAGGAACAATATAAATAAGTAGTTAACCTTAAATTTTCAATTCCGCCAAACAGTTCTGCAGACATATATATGCAATATATGTCTCCATTTCGTGACATTATTTATGACATCCGATGGCTGACCTCAACAATATTTCGCATTCAGTCGACTATCTGCCAGCAAAAAGGACATTGTGCCATCAACCATCCATAGCTTGAATCTGAACATTATTCCGACAAGTTCACATACATTTGTACATAAATAAAAATAAATATTTGTCAGGACATACATAAATTGTGTCGTATCCTTCGTCGCATAGCCAAACATGTCACGCACGCGAACATAAATACCAAATACCCATAGACCATACCGGAAGAATGTCCTTCTTCATGCCATAGATATCCTTCTGGAAAAAAAAAAAAAACCTACACCAACCATAATGCGGATGACATCTCAGTGACACAACGTCCACATAATCACACATACATGGGCCTCTCCTATTTTGTTTTATACTCTCTCTGCCTTTTCTGACTTTTTGTCTGCATTTTACCGTGCGTGGAGATTGAATGAGTTGATGGATGGTGATGGCCAAATGGAAATGGCGTTGCTCTTTCCCGTTAAAAATAAAATGAAATAAATTCCACGTCAGTGTCAATGCTCTGCAAGGAAGAAAACGGGCAGAGGATAGTCGGTAAAAGGACTAAAGTTCAACTGTCTACTGCATGGAGGAAGAGAGGAAGACTGCATTACAGTCGGAGTACCACGTAACAAGTCGAATTTTTCCGTTTGCTTGTGCGCCATCATTCTGATTGATACGACAAATGAAATGAGAGTGCCCCCTTCTGTGAATTATATGAATTATGCGAATCATATGCGGAATGACGTATAGTGTGGGATTATGGCATCATTTATAAAAAGCCAGTGAAATGGGATTGGGTGTTGGAGCAGTGGTTTTAGTGAGATTTATTGTGGTTATGTATGACACGAGCGCTTAAGGCTGAGATTCTGATTTTCGTATTTATTTTCTTTAGCTTTCGTCTATTTGGCGCCCAACATGGGGCCGAATATATTTTCATATTCTAAAGAAAACTTTCTCTTCTTCTACTTCCAGATCACATTGAAGACGACTGCAGAGAGGTAAACTGTCCAAAGCCAGAATTTGATTGTCCAGCAGACAGTGAGCTGAAATCGACGTCCACCGAAGACTCGGAGGAGAATGACGAGGACAGTAACTCGAATCCATTTGACAGGCTTGCCGCAGAAGGCTTGATTGAAGGCTTTTTCCCCACCCTAAAGCTGGAGTCGACAACACATCCACCACATGTGGTGGAAAAACGCAGCCTTCAACACAGACGCAGAGAGGCAATAAAGATCGTGCCAGGTGATTATCGAAGCTTCGAACCGGAGTTCTTTAAATATCACAACCATCATCAGCCGCACAGAAAGTGGAAGCGTGATCTGATCATGGGAGTTCAACCTCACTCGGAGGCAGCCATAAAAAAATGCTGCCCCGAGTTCCAGTGCGTTTGTAAAGCATGCCCAGCGGTTCCAAAGTGTATTGGGGGTAAAGTAGCCATTGTTGTTGATCAGGGTCATGGTTTGCCTGGCAGCTGTTGCCCAAGGTATGAATGTGTTCCAGAGATAGAATGTACGGCTACCAGCCTGTCGATGGCATCCTACTGGAGAGATGAATGCAAGAAATGTGACTGCTTCGGAGGGCAGGAGCTATGCCAACAATTGTGTGTAATTAAGGAGGATGATAGTGCCAACAACTGTTTCTCAGGGTATCTGAACAGACCCATGATGAATGGAGAGAGTTGGCTAGAGGATCAAGACTGTAAGGAATGTAAATGCGTGAATGGCGACACCCTGTGTGAGGGGAGTTTCTGTAAGCCTGTGGACTGTGAGAATCCAGTTAAAGTGGAGGGTCGTTGCTGTAAGGTATGCCCGGTGACAACGTCGACCACAACTGAAGGACCAGTAGTCAACACCACTGTCGTAGACGTCACAACAACCGATGTTTCGGTCACATCAACTGAGGCTCCTATAACAAGAATATTTACAACAACACCAACAACAACAACAACTACAATAACAACAACAACTACAATAACAACAACATCTACAACACCAACAACAACAACAACATCTGCAACATCATCAACAACAACAACAGAATCTGATGAATTCATCACCGAAGATGACACAACTTACCTACCACCAACGGTCATCATTAGTACGCCCAAGGAAATGAGCGATCTGTTGAAACAAATCGATGTTATTGTTATTCTCGCACTGGCAACACTGATTGTGGTTGTCTGTACACTTGGCATCATTTACATGGTCAAGCAAAGCAACAAGAAGAAGAAGTCGATGTATTCGACAATTCCAAGTTCCGAGTCGAGTCAGTCGTCTAGAGTGACATTGGCTTAAATAACGCAGCGCTCTGTAACCTGAGATTTAAGCTTAATTGTTTTTATTCAATTTGTTTACTATTGCTGCAACATGAAGAATTGTTGCAACAACATGTATACCTACTCATTTGAATTTTTATTCTCATTTCATGTTATTTATTATTATTTGTTCATTTTTGTTTAAATTATGTTGTTTGGCTTGAATTGTGTGACAGCGGCTATGCGAAGGTTTAGATACAATGTTGATTGGTTTCCATTGCGACAGAATGTATCTGACAGTATGTAGTTGGTGACAGTAAATTTGAAGGAATGGGAGAGGTTTGTAGTACTTGTTCATGAAATTAATATTATTTATTTGTGCGGAGGTCAATTAGCCATTTCTTTAAATATGAAGTTGCTGCAACATTTTTTTCAGATGACTGACTAGTGCTGGGTGCATCTGTGCGGAATGATTAAAGTAGATCATCATTTACTACTACATATTTACAGATTAACCATTTAGAACAGATTCGATTGTGCACTTATTTATTTGAATGTTGCAGCAACATTCTAAAAACTTATTTTTTTATTCATCAAACTTTTTGTGTCTTTCAGATACACGGCCAATTTCTGTAGACATTTTTCTTCTCCTATACAATTTTATTTATCCAAAACAACTTGCAAGGAATATTATTTCGATGTTGCAGCAACATGCTGACTAAAATACTCTTAGTTCTTATTTTTTATTCAAAATATTTTCAATTTAAGTCTCCATATTATTTCTAAGACCTTCAAAACTCTCAAGATTATCGAAAGGCATTCACTCCTCGTCACCATCAAAAGTGTTTCTTTATCTGACTTTGTTTATCTGACATTTGAATTCCTCCAAGAAACCACAAAACATTGTGTCTGGTGTACTGATCAAAAGTTGTGAAATACTCAAAGTTCAATATGACCGTAGAATTTGAGTCATTAATCTTATCAGAGCCATTTCCTTTCAGGGGCAAGTTTTTGCGCAAATCAGAAATAACACGATTACATTCTTCGACTTGCCGCAGTCGATATTAACATTCTCACCTCAGGCGTTTATTTGAGCTCACGATACAAAATTTATAAGCCATCGAGTGGTCAAGTGGAGCATTTGGATTAAAAGAAGTTATTGCTAAATTAATAACTTCCAATACGTAACCATTTAAAATGGACATTTATTTCGAGCTCTTTATCAGTGAAATTCTTTGCCATAGGTCAACATTCAACACTATTTGCAGTGGCGGCAATTTTCGTAGATAAAGATTTTAGATAAAGTCACCGCTAACCTTCCTTTAGACGTTCAATTGTATAGTACACCTTTAAAAACCGATACATCAGTGCGGCGATTTTTAAGCCCATTGCGAAAGATATGACATAATGACATTTTTATCTCACTAAAAAATAAAACCACTGGCGCCCTTAAACTGATTATGTGTAGATATTATTAATATTATGTACAACCCCAGTCGGGTCCTTAACCTCTTTAATCGCGCACTGTTGACAACCCTGTCAGTGTTTATCTCATGGCAATTTGTCAAATGAGCTTATCGAATTCATTTCGCCGCTCGCTAATTGTTGAGTTTATTTTCTTTAATTTATTATTCTGTTTACCTTATTAAATTGTAATGTATTAGAGATTGTAGGATTTGATTAGAATTTCGCACGAAAAATATGCCCTACTTAGGAACTATATGTAGAAAAGGCGCTTGCTTTATTTTATATCTATATTTTCGAATGAAGACAAGTTATCTAAACAATTCGAATCACATGTAAACTGCGTGGCAGTGACGTTTCCGATTTATTTATTTATTACAGAGTATTGTCAATATTTTTTGTTGTTAAGCTTTTTCGAATATTTTAAAGGGAGATCCTCCAAATAAAACAGTTTTACTTGGAACCATTCATAACTGATGCTCAAATTCCCTCGAATAAGTGAATCATTTGAAAGATAATAATTGTCACCAGCATTTTCCCTATTGTTCACAGACTTTCAGAGCATACTTTCTTTAACATTTTTTTGTTTCTCAATGCATCCATCCCAGTAACCGTTTCTCTGTGACATTTCAAGAGACGACGATCACCTACGATCGATCTACAATTTTTATATATCGATTAACCGTTTCCCTGTGACATTTCAATGAGACGACGATCACCTACGATCGATCTACAATTTTTAAATACAGCAATACAGATATATTCTACACAAAATTAATCATGAAGTGATCTTCAATATAGCGGATTATTTTTTCGGCCATTGGCTAGTGAGCACCAGAGCTGATGATCTTCGATTACATTTCTGTTACATTGTCTCTTTAATTCATCTTCGGCTATAAGCAATTTCAGTCGCTTTTCCATAATACCTCCCAGTCAACAACGATCACTGGTGATCTACTTAAGTTCTTAAGCCTTCAGTTTTCTCTCGAGTCTCCTACGCAGCGTGAGTCAGTAGAGTAGAGTCAATCATATTTAATCCAAAAGGTTCTGTTGATTAACTATTATGAACCAATGATCACTGATCACGGATAGATGATCTTCGGTGATATATATTTCTTTTTTCTTTTTTTTTTTTTGCTTGAAAGTTTGAAAGTATTTTCTCAACTCACCTGAAGTTAGAACGTGTGTCTTTGACTTGACCCTGTTTTCTATTAACTGTATAATGAGTAACAACGATCGACAACAACGAACCTATGATCATCTACGACCTTCAAGTGTTCCATTTGCTATGAATTTTGTTCTTGGGAGTAATAGTAACGAACTAAAACCAGAAGATCACCTGACGATTGCTTGATCGCCCAATAATGATATTTAGGAATGAATGACCAACCGTAGCTTGTAAGGGTAGATAAATACTGATCTTGTTAAAAATATGCCTACGCCTTTTACTGATTGTTCTTGCCACCATTTTTTGACATAATTCTCAAATCCGCTGTCACACAACTTCTTAGTCGTAATCAATTTGTTTACGTTCCCAAGCATTCTAATCATAATTTTGTTTTTGTTCCTTTTTTTATATGCCTACCCAAACTACATATTTTATATTTCACTGCAATTATCTGTGAAGTATTATTTTATTGTGATGTGATAAAAGATTAAACTATTATAAATTATTTAGATTGTAAAATAATAATCAAAAAAAAATGTATTTTGTATTAATCCAAAAAAGTATTTAGTGATAAATTAGTGATAAAATTATTTTTTTTATAATCATATACATTTATATTATAGGTACATAAATCTAAATTGCTAAAAAATAAATCACTCAAACATTAGAAGATGAAACAAACAGAAGCTTAATCCACATGTGCATGGCAAACGATTCAAAAATATACACAGAGACTATTATCAGACGAAAATTTATAAAAAGTATATCGATATATTAATGTTAACTTTTAATATCTTATCAGATAGAAAATTATGTTTTATTTTAACGAAAAATTGCAATTTTTAATTTTTATCGCAAAATTTGTATAAAATTTATAATTTGAGTTTTTAATTTTTTTTTTTTTATGGAGAACAACTGTTGAAAGGTCGTGTTCTCTTTGTAAAATGGATGACATTTTTATTTACTCTTACATTTTGTTTGTTATTATTATTATTATATTTTGTATTATTTTTTTAATTTAAGTGAAAGAAATATTAAAAAGATGACTGATTGGAAAATGATAAATTATTTACAAAAGTAACAAAAAAAAAAATCTATATGAAATAAGAGACAAATTTTAAATGTTGTAATGAATATACATAAAATAATTCATTTAGTCTTAATGCGTATATTAATTATGTTTTTTTTATTAAATTGTTTTTGTATTATTTTTGTTTCTATTTATGTATAATATCATAATTATAGTATTCACATGATAAATAAATTGTACATACCTAAGCAATAAAGAAAATAAAGTAATACGTGTGATTTGGGTTTTACTTTTTAACTAAAAGACTGACTACTGACAGCTTTAGGAAGTTTTTAGAGTTCAAGAGAAGGGTACAATGGGGGCGTTCAAGTATCTAGTTTAGTAAGTCTGACAGCTGTCTGACTAGATCTATCTCGGTTGTGATTGGTTTAAATCGGTCACGTGGGCACCTGTGACATTTGACGTTTATGGAGGGGTAGCCGACGAATCTAGTCAAGAAATTCGTGACTGAGTACTAAGTTGACAGTTCGGGTATGTGGCTGACGTAGAAAAAGTGACGTTCCCGACCAATCTAGTTTATGCGTTCAGGTTACATCTTATCCAGACCAATCTAGTCGACTTAAGATAACTAGATTCTTGAATGCGGCCAATGTCCGACTGACAGAAAAGGAACTCATTTGGAAATTGCAAAGGGGAGACCAACAACACGCATCAGTGTGGTTCAGTCTTCAGTGGTAAGTGTTCACAATCTGAAACCTTTCACTTCACTTTTTCCCAATTCCGTCTCTGTCTTTACGAGTTATTTCCAGATCGTAAAGACAATCACAATAATTGCTATTCCGCTTACCCAAAGATTTGTCATCATGCTTCCAGGGATCCTAAAACCAATTTCCCTGCTCTCGTTTAATTTCGAATTACCGATGCCAATCCTCATTATGATTCACCTCGTTTATATAATGAGATCACTGTCAGAAAAGTAATTCCAGTCTGACCTAATACCTAATTACAGTCAACAATAGCAACTTTCCTCATCAATCTGAGGCCCATATATAGATGGTTCCCAGAGTTCCATCATTAAATTTACATCATTATCACCACCATCCATCAACGGCACGACCGAAACCACTGTGTGAGCTCCGAAAAAGGCCTAACACTCAAGCGCGGTAGCCCAAAGGGTTATTCTGAGCCATGCAACATAATGCGAAACAAATAACCACAAAATAGACACGCAACACGCTTCGCTGATTGAGACCTTTTTAATTTGAGCCAATGGGCAACCAGAACCAACTTCCAACACGTACTCCGACGAAAGATACCATCGCATCGATTCTACGATGAGCCGACCCTTACCTAGTCTTACCTGTCGGCATTTTCCGCATCAAAAGATGCGGAGATGTAAGCGCGCATTATTGTCTATTCACACCACGATCGGCAGTTAAGTTACACCGTGTAAACCAAAGAAAAAAAACGAGGCGAGGTCATTAAGCTGGGCTTTGGGGGGCGTGCGTGGAGTTTTCAAGTTGATGAAGGTGGAGAAGCAAACACAAAAAAATGTATGTTGCCTCCTGTGATGAACTCACGATCCCTGGTTTACAAGACCAGTGCTCTGCCACTGTGCTAAAGAGCCTGCTGATGGTTCCCGGCCTGTGTGTAGAGCCAGTGTGCATGGCGAGAGGCGGAAGTGTTTTACCCGTTTGGGGGAAGATTGTTACCCTTGAAAGTATCGGCGTTAGTTAATTAGAGGAAAACGCCTTCAGCACAATAAATAGTGCATAATAAATTGAATCAGTTCATAATTTATTCCGAAAGATCAAGACACTTGTGGCGATTGTACAGCGCTAAGGATAAGTCAGTTGAATCAGAATAGCTTACCGAAATTTCATCAACCAGTTTCTTCTTTGAGTGTTTGACTAGAGACAAATTTATTTAGTCCGCTGTTCGAAAACAAAAGATCAATCTTATACCCAGCTTGTAATAAATCGGTTGTCTCTCATTCTCGGCTACGGACAACGACTCTCCATGCTGGCGGCCATCATTTCCACAGCTAGTTCCAAATGGCAGCTCTGTCCTTTCTTTACTTCTAATCGACTTCTCAAATGCCTTATTTAGCTTGTGTACCTCGTTGCTGCGGTCCTTGCGGCAGTCTTCATTGTAATTCTTGATCCGAAGGGATGCCATTAGCTTGTCAACTTTGGATAGACACCTGCAAGCGAAAAATGGGAATCTGCACTAGTTGGGGAGTGATTATAATCACTCACAATGAATTCCTTAGCGAATAGACGCCAGGCAACTGTTGGTTCTTTAATAGCTCACGAGTCTTCAAGGCTACACAGCGAAGCAATTCGCTGGCAGCCCTCAGCTGAAGCTTCTTCAGCTTGCAGTGATCGTGGATATATTTTCTTGAATGAAATCCACGAAAGGTGGCCTGTATTCTCGTAACAGAGTTGTTGTAATGCTCAATCATACGGCGTTCGAGAGTGTTTTCCAAAAGATGAAAATATCGCGTACGACCGAGAAATCCGCGCCAAGTCTTTTGAATTTTGATCGCTGATAAATGTAAGAGGAGGATCCTCTGTCGCACTTTCCATCCACGTAGATTAGACTGAATCTTTATTGCGGCTTGATGCTTCTTGGGAGCGTTGAGAAGGGCAACTCTAGAAACGGATATAGAACGGCTGTCATTGGCGTCGATTTTTTAATGAATTTAGACGGACTTGGAGCGGGCTGTGATGGCATTGCGCAGCCAAGACATTGTTATGCCAGCATATTGGGGTTCGACTGTAACTTCAGGTTCCTCTTGTTCAAGTGATAGACTTAAGCTGAGCGTGGTCTCAGACAAGTCCATATTTTTGAGGATTTAATTCACAAAATTGAAGAATTCTGTCGAAATGAAATATATCTACTTACGTACGTAATTTGGAAATTGATTAAGCGAACAAGTTCTGCCGCAAACGCGATTACGGCACAGTACTGTAAGGTTGTCAGGTTGACATCGAAGATGACCCAACTTCTTATTGGATTTGCCAAAAAAACAAAATCGCACTTGGCTTTTAACGACATAACCATGGAAATATGAGCATTTAACTTTTAAACTCTGAATGGCAGTGCATTCTATCAAGAAGGTGTGACTGTCAACTAACTCGACGCATGCGATTTTAGATTGTTCGATCACCAAAAGTCGTTAGAGCCGCTTGTATTATCGTCAGACCCTGCATTAGCCAGAGTTAGCTGGAGTAGATTAGCCATGGAAACGAAAATCAAACAATCTTACCTCACTCGCTTCCAACACATCCTATTTCTATAGAAAAAACGGTCGTTCGATTGGGAAGATTCTGAGGCACTTACCACCTTCGCATTTCGGAAACCTTCGGCAACGAAATAAAACACTCGCCTTACGTTTTTTAAACGAAAAACCTTTATTTACAACAAAAAGGGGAACAGACCCATACAAAAGAAAAATAAACAACTTGTGCAATGTGCGTCATACATCAGCTCTAAGCTTTGAAATTGTCCTTTTCGCTCCTCAAGCTCTTCATCGTTAGGATTGGATCTGTTTCGCCGGCGTGTTTCTGCACCGACGGCTGGTGAACGCGCATAAATGGATTCCAAGACTTTTCCTGGCCGATAGTTGACGGCACAGTTGGTGATCCTTCGGCTCGTTTCAACTTGCACCACTCGATGCGCTTCAGAACGTTCTCATTCAACGGTTCCACATGACGCGCATATCCCAAGTTCTGCAACGAGTATTCATGTCCACAAAACACTTTCGTATCATCGTTGAGACTAGACAGCTTTTCAATCAACGCCGAGTACATCTCCTCGGCAGTTCCCTCAAAGAAACGACCACAACCCCCCTGGAAGAGGGTGTCCCCAGTGAAAACAGCCCGCTCGCCACTTGGCGTCTCGACGTAGTAGCAAATGTGACCAATTGTATGGCAAGGAGTAAACAGGCAACGAACGGTCAGCTTGCCAATTTGGAAGCTATCATCCTGACGGACACTGTCGGTAAGTGCATCGATTCGGGTGTCTCCCCCATAGACGGTGAGTTGTGTTGGAAATTTCTTCACAAGCTTCTCATTCCCTCCGGCATGGTCCCAATGATGATGGGTCGTCATGACTTTGGTTAGCTTAACTGCTTCATCTTCGACTGCCCGCATCACACAGTCTGGATCGACGGGATCTACGATAGCTGCTTCCCGTGTTGCAGTATCTATAATCTGAAGAGAAATTAAATAAATAAAAACAGTTGGCAACGCTTTATAACCACTATTACCAAATACATATAGTTATCCTGCAGAGCTGGCAGGATTTTCACGTGCATATCGCCGGTTTTTATATCCTCAACTGAACTATGCATACCTCTAATTCCGACTTTGTGTAGTTTTTTAGCTAAAAGAACATAAAGTAAATTGAAAGAATTCAAAAATATAACCGCCTATGAAACATATTCCACACAGAATGCAAAACGCGACATCTCTACGTGACATTTGACCAACCACCTCAGACCAAAACCGTTTGACAAAACAATGAAACAGCTGTTTGAACGAAAGCACTCTTTCGTTGATGATAACGATTTTCCCCCGCCCTCAGCAATAAACTACATGACAAAGCTATTTTTTATTTTTTATAAACATGCAAGCAAGAAACAAGCAAAGGATCCACTTTCCAAGTGTCTTTTGGGCAAAACAAACCTCTAAAATATGCAGCTGTTAAATTTTGTTCTACACACAGCGTAAGACGCTGCCACAAACTCGATATCATTGGATTTTCCACTGAACTACCCGAAATGATGAAGCAGGCGGTGCTTCGGTCTGTTGGATGTTGGAGTTGGAGGGACTCGGTTCACTTTTATTTGGGCTTTCAAATATTTACTGAAGTGCACATGAACGGAAAAAGGTTAAAATAACACAACTGTGGTATGGCCGTCTACTCTGATTAATGTTTCAAATAAGAACTAAAGCAATCAACTAAAATTAAGCCAACAATTCAAGTGGTAGGAAAACAACGAAAGAATATTTATTAACAAAAACTAAATTGTTTTTTTGCGTACACGAAAAATGTTGAGAATTTTTCACTGCGTTGGGTTCGCCTGGTTGAAAACTGTCAAATTTACAAGGCGGCTAGATGACAGCGAAAAATTCAAGATGGTAGCGTTGGGACAAAATGTGGATAGTGGAATGTAGTTTTTGCTGCGGTTACATATGGCGGTTATTTTATGAATGCGAAAGTAAAACTTTTCTGTTTAAATAACGACCAGTACCTAGGTTTTTATTAAGGAATATAAGAATTTGGGACATATTTCAATAATATTACAAATAAAAATAAGAAATCATAGATTAGCTGACGTAATAACTGGGCGGCACCTTTTTATATACAAATAATACGTAAGCTTTAGGCCCCAATTATAGCAATACGTAAAACCAAACCGTACAAATTTTCTTTTGCTTTCTTTGACCACTTGAACTTGATGGTTGAACTCAATCTTGGTCTTAAGATTTTGCTTTTGAATTATGAAGTTATTATTACCAAAAAAAAATATGCAAATGATCTTTAAATTTTCTAGAAAAATAATTTATTCTATTTTCCGTATGAAAACTTTTTCTGATCAACTTCTCAGTCACTTCCACAAAAGAAAACCAAATCATTCCACTGAAATATATTTCATTTCTTTACTGTTCCATCTGTCAGGAACTTTTTTTCTGATGGAATCCAATCAGTGGGGGCTGGTTTGTTGTAATTGTTTAAGGCCCGGTTGTTCAATCTTGGTTATCTTTAATCATCGGTTATTCCAGCTCGAATGAGTTTGTTCTGCAATATAATCAATAAAATATTTCACATCGGTTTCGTTGAGGTTTTCAACTGACATATAAGTATAGAGTAAACAACACGCCAAAATAATGGATCCAAAGGATGAAGTAAGATTATTTTCAACATTTTTTGGCCGTTGACAGTTCTCATAATTTGAGATAAAGCACACGCGTTAGGAAAAATATTGAGAGTATGAGAAAATTGTGATTGTCGTTGAATAAATTAATTTGAGGCCTGTTAATTTGTAATAAATTTGATTGGTTTTGGCTTTATTTCGGTTTTGTTCTCAAAAAAGCATTGACTAACAAATACAAAGTTTCATTCTTTAGTACTCAAACAAATTCTGTATAATTTGGTTATGACATTCATTTTTGTGTTTTTTAAGTTTACTAAAAATAAATACATTAATAAAATACCTACCTAAATAAATTAACCTAATAGTAACCTAACCAAGGCTTAAACCAGTTGTGAACAGACTGGCCCTAAAAAGGCATAATCATAGGTTAACTTAAATCTGTGGTAACCTAACCAAGGCTTTAACCAGTTGTGAATAGACTGGCCCTAAAAAGGCTTTAACCAGCTGTGAAAAGACCGGCCCTTAGTAGGGAAACTTTTTCTGACAGATTTTTCGCTATGACTGTCCAATGTCCAAAAAAAAAAAACTCATTTTCATACTGTTCCAACTTTTTCGGTTGCAAGTTACGTATAGCTATAACTGGGCCTAATACTCATAGACGCTGGTCGTATGGTTCACGAGATATTCGCGTTGTTTCAACCGCCCTGTGTTTCAACCGTACCCAGTCTCCCCTACCTAAGTGTTCCTCGATCATTGTTCGTTTACAGAACAAAATGATTTTCTTTTTGAAGCTGCTAATGTTTACTTTACAGGCATCGCTTAGAGATTGATAGCATCCTTTCAGGGATTCGGGAGCTGACGTTCACAAATATACCGTATCTGCAGCTCCTGTGATGCACTTGGTACCTAGCTTAGCTACTTACTAAATATGGAAGAATATTGATATCAAAATTCACTCTTCAACCTATGCATATCTTCATAAAAGTTGAATCTTCTTCAAATCGAAAAGCACATAGCTAGTGTAGTAAGGTACCTACTAACCTCGGTTTTAAAAGAACTCTCCCTGCTGTTTCTAATTAAAATGATCTACAAAACTGACAGTGTGAAGAAAAATAATGACAGAGTTATTTCAACAACCAGACTTCTCATATCGAAGCATCTTCTCTGCTGCTGTATAAAAAGACTAATTCCAAAATCTCCTCTAATTGAAATTTGACACTCATTTCCTTGAAGCGAGCAATTTTCCCAGGAAGGGGAACGAGATAAAACGACGAATTGTTCTTTTTTTTACCTCCTTTTGTGAAATGCAGCGCGCACCATTGAACTTCGTCACGATTGCTAATTAGAAAGTGCGAAAGCAATTCTGACATGGCTGATGAATCTGTTTCTATTTTCATTTCGTTCCACATTTTCTGTCATAAATAGGAGGAGTCTATGCGTTCGAAAATCATCCCCTTACCGAAGGACATAGAAAGAAAAAAACCTGCTTCCGAACATCCCTTATCCAACAGCCAACAACCACTGTCATGGCTACGATTAAATAAAATATACCAGCGGTCTCAAATTACGCACAGAATATTCACCCCGAAAAACGGTTAGTAGGTATGAGTATGAGGACAGTGGAAAATCGCACAGAGGGGAAGTGGGCATGGAAAAGCGGTCCCTTCGCTATAAATCTCTTCTTTTTTTTCTATAAAATTGTTGCTGGTCCTTGGAGGTTTCACAGATTTCATAAATGAAATGATTGAAATAATAATTGCATCCCCGGGGAGCAACAACACCGGCGAGCTAGCTTGCTGTTCATTTGAAGTCTGGGGTGGGTTGCAGACAGAGTGTAACTGTGTAACTAATATTGTTTTTATGGGTGGTGCTGGGTCATAGTACCTACGTAATAATTGAATGAAGGCGAATCACAACCAAAATTTGGGCGATAGAGGTCTAATATGTATAAATATAGTTATTTAATTTAAAAAAAAAAAATCGTTTTCGTGACAGTGAACGAAGAGACCTGCAGCTTTTTAGGGGCACCTTAAGGAATGTGAGGATTATTTAAGTGCATTTACCAATAGAGAAAAAACTTATTTCACAATTGCGGGTAGCTGCAGTTGCAGTGTAATCCACACAGTGTCCTCAGTAACGTCACTGACGAATAAAGACCACACACGTCACTAAGCAAAACAGTTGAATAAAAAAAGCTTACGGCTGTGTTTGTAAAGAGATTCAAGGAATGAATTTTTAAAAAGCCACAAAGTTGTAGAAAACAAAATGTCAAAGCTGCAAAACACCATTTCGATTGCGAAAAAGATGAACAACATTGATTGATTACAGTACCTATGGTACCTACAGTCTTATAGGGGACGTTCGGATACCTAGTTTATGTAAAACGTCAACTAGATTCGTCGTGACTAGGAATCCGAACGCGTTGACTAAGCAACTTGAATTGTTTTTGTATTCTCGCGGTCAGCGTTTGATTTGCCTTTTTTATTCAGAAAGGGCCCTTCATAAAATGTTCAAAAATTGTTATTTTCGAATAAGTATTTAACATGTAACACGGTTGCCTATCACAAAACTATTATACACTGTTATGCGAACTAATGGTTTTTAAATATCGTGCGAAAATTCGAAATTTGCAGAGTAGCTTTAGAAATGACACCTTTTTCTCTCACAGGCCCTTTTTTCGACTCCTCAGAATTCTGCCACTCCCACTCTGTTTATTTTAAATTTAACTCTTCGAAATGTCAACTGAGTATGCAGGCAGGATTTTCTTGACTAGATTTTTCGACTTCCCCTCCATAAACGTCAACTGCAAAAACTGATCACTTGACCACTCTGAGCCAATAAAAACTGAAATACATATAGTGTGAAAGCTGTCAGACTTACTAAACTATGAATCCGAACGTCACCACTGTAGTTGGAATCTATTCTGGGAATTTGAAGGAATACCTTCTTTAGACAGTGAAACGTCAAAAACGACAGCGAACCGCTGTCAGGCAGCATGCACCATTCATAATAGCTCTTGATAACCCAATCGAAAGGAATTAAGCCAGTGACATAGTTGCGTTAATTTAAACTTAGAGACAAATCTAAACAAATCAAAGATGACTTTGACTCCTAGTATTAGATATATTAAATAACATTCCCTTACACCCCCTCAGTAGATTATACACCTCCTATACACTGACAGTGATTTCCTAGCTCAATTCAAATTGTCTCCGTGTCTCATTCTGTAGGTATACCCTTTAACAACTTCAAGTTTAAAGCGTAGTTTGCATTTTTAAGAAAAGTTCACGTGTACAAGCCATCCGATATTCACATTCAATATACACTGTCACTCTGCAACCCTAAGCCAAACATTAGTTTCCTTCGTGATCTGAAAAGTATCCGGGCTAATTTCCTTCCCATTCGATCACAGCACATCTTATCTATGAAATTCAACACTTTAAGAACTCCTAAGCACAAATATTGTTTCAAAAGACCCTCAACAAAATATCTATAGTCCACATTACAACATTGCCCCTTTTGATTTTGGTGGAGCTGAATGGCGCAGCTATATCGAAACGACAAATGCAACATGGTAATCCGATAGATCGCCTAAGAACAAGAAGTAGTAACATTAGCATTCCAATGCAATTTTTATATTTCCTTACTGGCACTGTCTTCCTATGGGATATTGTACTGTTGCCGTTACAAATTTACCGCACCATGTGTAGATATATTTGTGTGGGTTTTGGAACCGGACACCGGTTGAAAAATCAGCAAATATCCCAACTGTGGGAACGTTTTGGAAAAGCTCTACATAAATATTCTCGTAGATATGGTACGATACGTTTTTATTTCCTTTTTTGTTTTGGTTTTGATTTTGTTTTTCATAATGGACAACAAAAAAGAAAAAAAAAAATAAAGAAAACAAAAATAAAGCACAAACCTGGAAGAGTTTTCGACTATAGATATGGATGACGAAAAACGAACGATGAGAGGAGTGAGACGTTGGTATCACCTTTTCAGTGCATGTGACTATGATGGAATCGAAATTGATGAAATGTCATGTTGATTACGTTTGTTTGACCATGTGCGAGGCGCGTATAATTTTGGTAAGACAAACAATAATCGAAGTCAATGGTTTTGGTCATGGGCGGTCATATTGGATTGTAGTTTAAATATGGTATTTGGAAATTTGATCTTCAACGAGCGAACATAGTGTCACTTGGGTAGTTTTCATTGATCAATTGAAATTGAAAGTTGAAAGTACCTATCTATTGCAATTATACCTACAATCTGCGTTTATTGCAACCGCCAATGTGCCCAGCAATACAATCTTTGGTTGGATATTACCTATTGTATTGTAACTGTCAATTGTTTTCAGAATTGTTACGTCAAAAAGTAGGGACCTAATTACTTCCTTGGCAAAAATATAGAAGTTGGTAATCAACATCTCGATTTTAATGCGTTTTAACAGACAGTTAACAGAGTTCGAGATATAGAGAATGCTCTGATGTTTGCTCCGAGTGTGCTCAGAGGGATCTGATCGCATTTAAGCACCTGCTGTCATGTCACACGATTATAATAAATATACGTCATGGGAACACCATTTGTTGTAGTTTGTAGTTGTTTAGTCTGCTGTAAACATTTTTACGACTTAGGTGCTTTCTTTTTGTATCAGCATACGCATTTCTTATCGGCAATTGTATAGCTGTCAAAATATAAATAAGCCATACCTATACCTACTCAGATCATTACTCTGACTATGATCAGTCAATTTGTTCTGGGTTCAAAAAATTGCGGACTGAGAGCTTAAAAGAAATACAAACCTTTTTTGACAGAGAAACGACTAAAATTTCCCCAAAAGTGCGCTTATACCCAGTGTTGCCATAAAAATATTTGGACAAATTTGCAATTATGATAAACAAAAAATCTGCATTGCAGATTTCTATGGAAAAATCTTACTTCACATTTTTTTTTTTTGTATAAATAACAATAAAAAAAATAGCTGAATAGAAAAATGATATAGGATATGCAGCCAAAGTAAGATTGTAAAAAATGTTGAAACAATTTTTTTAAAAGAACAAAATTTATTATTGCGAATGCAGACAAAATCTGAAGCGCAGATTTCTGGTTGTTAAAAGTCTGCAGCTAGGTTGAAAATCTGCAAAATGCAGACAAATCTGCGCACTTATGGCAACGCTGCTATACCCAAACGCGATAGAAGAGCGAAGAGCCACGTTAGCGGATGTGGATGGTATTCCAAAAAGAGCATTGCATTGATAATACTCGTTTAACAAAAACCAAAACCAACCTATTTAACGAGGAGCAACAATACTTCGGTCTATTCGAGTACTTTCCCGAGCCAAGTAGGAATACTAAAAATCTGTCAAAATACAAAAATAGAGCGGAAATCTCTCAGAGAGCGGAAAATATACTCAAAAAGAATGTGAATTCTGCAGAATTCCGAAAAGTCGCAAGAAAAGGGCCATTGAGAAAAAATTTTCATTTTTGAATCTATAGTGAATATTAAGTATTTTCGAACGATATTTAACGAGCATGAACTTCACTAAACACTATAATTTGTTGTGATAGGCGCAAGTGCGTTACATTTTAAAGGTTTTTATTTGGAAATAACAGCATTTGAAAAAATGTTGGAGCGCCCCATTAAACTAAAAGTGTCAAAATATCAAAAACTAGTGGCAGGATTTATAAAAAAAGATTGCAACTTTATTCGCACAACGGTCACACTGCTCAAAAGTATGCGGAATCGTGGATAGATTACGATTACGAGCTACTTTGAGCCACTTATATTTTTGACATCTTATCCACCTCACAAATAAATAATTAATAACAAATTTGTTTGCAACATATGAAACGGTCTAGGAGAACATTCGACCAACACCGATTTTTTTTTATTTTCAGAGATTTTATTTTTGGTTGGATTTGATTTTTAAAAATCATTTCGAATTTGTTTCATGTCAATTTTGTGTATTTGACATATTTATCAGTAGCTGCCTGTTGAAATTCTCTGAGCTGTTTCAAGCTAAGAGAGGAGCTGCTCGTTAGGTACTCGTTATTTTGCTAATTTTCTCTTTTCTTGTCATTTTTGATGAGTACGTGTACTTTGCGCGATAACGATTGATTTATATCGATTGCTTTCGATTTAAGCCGCGTGTGCGAATGAACCTTCTGTTTTCACAAATCAACGTCTACTGTAAACGCGGTAACAACGAGAGCTTGAACAGCTATTGTAACAAGCTGTACTTTTAAACCGTACTCGTTAAATATTCAATAAAATTAGTCTACCTATATAGGAAATTGAATGTTTTGGAATTGTTCAATTTTTTAACCGTAATGGTTTCCTGTGGATGGCGATGAACCGGGACCCGCTATGGTACCTGCTCTTTTGTGACAATCTCACATCCCCACTTAGGCCCAGCATATCAAAGCTCTCGCACCCAAAATTCCCACTTCTCACTACATTCCATATAGTGGCTTCCACAATATGTCTATCCGAACAAGGACCAAATGCACATTGCTAGCTAATTTCGCAACCAACCAACCAAATGTCCTGCGAAAAACAAATTCATGAATGAAACACAATACAATAAACCAAACAGAATAATATTGCACAAAAGAGCAGTGCGCACAGTAGCGATTATGTCACATTTTGTTCCTACTCCACAATAGAGAGTCGACATTTTCCACTTCATTATGCGATTCACAGACAGAAAATTGTTTTAAGTCCCTGGGAGCTAAGCCGTTGATCCCTCTCACTTCATCAGGGGATTATTATGCGAAGGGAGAGACGACAACGAAACGTTGTGTAATTGTGTGTAAACCCTGTTTATACCCTATTTTGAGGGTATACTGTATACAATATGATTTTTGAAAAAGGCCTACGTCGTGATCACACCTCGTCATCTAGATTGTCTTTGCGTAAGCGCTGACAAAGTTGGTGACACAATAGAAAGGATACATTTTCCCTCTTCTCGTTATTCTTCTTTTTTTGTTTGTTGTTGTTGTATTCTGACGTGGACAGTGATGGTGAAGAGCAGTGTGATGGTGTCACCCAGGCACACAAATTGAGGTTAAGGTTGCTGCGAGTTTATTGCACGTCATCTTTTGTTAGAAGAATGTTTTATGCTTGTATGTTGTCCAAATTGTTGGTTTTTGTCTATTGTTTGGTGGGTTATCAAAATGTGTTTTCACTTTATTGTGAATTGTGATTGTGAGTGCGAAACATTTCAACAGGATGTCATTATTTAAATGGGAGTGCATTGATGGGAAATAATTTTGATATAAAAAGCATCCTTTTCGACAAAATCTTTGTGTATGGAGTTAGATGAAATGTAGTCAATGTATGAGAGCATTCACGTGGTTTTTGTACTGCCCACAATGACAGCCCACCGTGGGACTGAGAAAATACTGAGTAAACATAACCTGGTTCACTGACAAATGCAAATGTTACCCCTAAAATTATGCAGAACCATCTGTGTGACAGCTGACAGATATCTGTCAAAATTACGTCTTTAATACAAAAAAGAAAGACAGCTTGTTACGTCTGCTGACTTTGCAGGCCTAATTAAAACCCCAAAAGAGTGAGAGTGACTATTATTGACACAACGACGTGACTATATAAGAATTCGAATAAAATTAGGCAGATTCCAAAATCCAGTTAACTTAAGGCGACTAGATTGGTATGGATTCGAAGTAAACTGAACGCAAAAACTATAGATCGATCAGGAACGTCACTTTTCCTACGTCAACTAAGTACTCAGTCACGAACTTCTTGACTAGAATAATCGGCTAGCCCTCCATACGCCATAGACGTCAACTAATCAGAACTGAGTTTCCTACATCAAAAGTCAGACAGCTGTCAGACTTGCTAAACTAGATATTTGAACGTGCCCATTATCTCATTATCTAGTATGCAATCGGTTGGCTTTAAGTTGTTGTACTTAGGTACTTAGGTGGCGCTATAAGTGAGGACCTGGTCCTAAAGTCTTTGACACAGAAGTAGATACCGCCTACCTTTTAAGGACTATTGACATGAGAGCGAATTGCGAACTGCGAACACGCGAATATTCGTGGTTTCTGACACTTCATTCACACGAAAACTTTTTTTGGTCGCAGATACCCGCGTATCAGTTTCATTTTTAAAGGTTAAGTTCGAACGAATTTTTCATTCGCGGGTTTGTGGATCGCGACTGTTTTGTGTGGATTGTGAATAAAGTGTGACAGTTCGCGGCAAGAATTTTCAATTCAAGGGAAAATTGCTTTAATTGTTAATTTAGCTGTTTAAATCAATTGAGAGTAATGTTTTTTTAGACTAGATGTTAGATTAATTAAATATAATGGTTTTGTGATAGGACAAATACAAATTTTCAATTCATAAATGCAGTTAAATTGATTTGTTCGCAATTCGCCTATTCGCAGTTCGCTCTCATGTGAATGGTCCTTTACACCAAAAATCCACTCCTAGTCAACCGTGATAATTTAATCAATTTAATAGACCCAACACTGGATACATGAGGTCAGGCAGCTTTGCTTTAGTTAATTTCCAGCATTCAAGGAATTTCTTTAATCCCTTGCACACTTCCCAATTATGCGTTAGGAAAACTTGTTAAAATCGCTTAGCAACTTTTTTCGGTCGGGTGTTGCTAAGAACCCTTCCTGAGGATATCCCTGCACTTGTTCGCTTCTATTCTCATTTATTGACATTCTACTAACTACACTTAAGTGTCCAATAAGGAAACATCCGCAAATTTGTTCCATCAAAGTTCAGATACACCAAACCCATACCTATACCAAAATACATACCCAAATTGAATTAAAAGTCCTTCTCCCCTTATTCCCAGGGGTGTTATCATCCAGTTCGCTTTAGAGATATCTATACGCTTCTTGTTTAGCTGCTGCTGGAATCCCTTTGAATTGAGCTTGTCTCTAGGTATATGTACAACAACCCTCAATGTTTGACAACTGATGGCGGTGGTGACACTTTAACAGCGATTTGCCCATTTGCACGTTGCTAATATACTTTTGAATTAAGTCCCGCGTGGAAAATGTGAAAATTATTGTTTGATCTGCGTAGAGTCTCTGTGCTGTGTAATTTGATTCCAGGTGACAAAAGGAAGACAGAGGACATTGTCGAGGGTGCGAAAAAAAAAACGTCTGACATATACCGAGCTATGTATTGTGAGGGGTGCTCGCAGCATTTTATTGAACAATTTGGTGATGTTATCGATGGATTTGCGAAATGAGATTGTAATTTAAGAGGATTATTAATCATTACCGTTGTTTGGGCAGACAAAAACAAAAATTGTCCCTGATACGAATTTATGTGATTGGCTGAAGTGGTTTATTCTTTTAATATACTTTATACTCGCGTATACCACTAAAGGACTATTCACATGAGAGCGAACTGCGAATAGGCGAATTGCGAACAAATCAATTTAACAGTATTTATGAATAGAAAATTGCTATTTTTTCTATCACAACCATTATATTTAATTAATCTAACATCTATTCTAAAAAAAAAAAACGTGACTCTCATTGATTTAAACATCTAAATTAAGGACTATTCACTATTCGCTCTCATGTGAATAGTCCTTTAACAATTAAAGCAATCTTCCCGCGAATTGAAAATTCTTGTCGCGAACTGTCACGATTTATTCCACAATCCACACAAAACAGTCGCGATCCACAAACCCACGAATGAAAAATTCGTTCGAACTTAACCTTTAAAAATGAAACTGATACGCGGGTATCTGCGACCAAAAAAAGTTTTCATGTGAATGAAGTGTCAGACTCTATAAATATTCGCGTGTTCGCAGTTCGCAATTCGCCCTCATGTGAATAGTCCTTAACTGCCAGTTCCTCTACTGCTTGAGCTTGGGCGATTAAGTTTATTTTGCTATTTCGGTTTTAAAACAAACTTACAGTAGTTGTTGTCTGGCTTCCGTCATTAAAAATACCGCGTTTACACTTGCGTTATATTTCATGCGACTTCTACAATATTTGTTCTCGAAACGTAATCCTCGTCAGTCCACAGTCTTTTTCAATTGGGTAGTTTTGATTTTTGCTTGTTGGAGTTCACACTGTGGGCAGCTTCTCCCCATCATAGCCGTTCGCTTCTAAGTAGTGGTAGTTGCGACTGGACAACTAGCTCCTCGGTGACAAATAATGCGAGAACTACCTATACATTATACAAGGACTGTGCCAATCACCACCATCGACAGTTGTTCCCCAGAAGCCTCAAATTCATTTACCTTCTTCCCTCCACAAATCAGTGAGTGGCATGGGAAACAATATTCCCAAAACGCTGCACCCAATTTTTTGCAACCCCAATCCTACCCGCACATAATAGGAAATGCAAACAACAAACTGGATTCGAAAAGCGCGATAAGGCACTTCCACCTTTGGCACCTTTTATTCCAACGAATTGCACTTAACACAGCAGTATTCAGCAATTGCAAACAAAAATCACCGCATTATCCACGTTTATCCTTATCGATCCTATCGGACAGGTTTTCGGGAATTTCCTTGGAAATCATTGCCCGATCTGCATTCGGTAGCAGTAGGTAAATGCTCTATGCATTCTCACTTTTATTATCCATTTGGCCAGACAGACAGACAGACTTAGAGACTGACTCTCTCCTTTGCTCTAAATATTCCGGATAATCCCGAAGAATCCCTTTCTCCGGACTTTGTGTCTTATCGCACGTAAACGATCCTTAAGGCGATCAGTTGATCAGTCGATCAGTTGATCAGTGTCCGATCAGTAGTCGTGATCACCAGCGTCTACATTAAGGATCCTTCGCTCATCCAGTTTAGGTACCTATATACCTGCAACTCCTTCTCGTTGTATTTTGCAAAAGGCCAACCAGTGACAGTTCATCCCGAAAAGCGGTTAATTAGCTTAGAATCGAAATTGAACACTTCATGTGGCTTGCGATCGATATACTGCTCGTATGTGAGCATATGTCAAATGTTTTATCTAATTGGATGAAATCAAAGGAAAAACATATGCAGAGAGGGAGTTGATGATGATGAGTGTCAAAAGGGGTGGAAACTGCTAACCTCCCTTGATATGTACCTTACCTATACCATTTTACTATTGCTGTGTGTAAAATGACCCGCAACTCGCTGATTTATTAGTTATACGGATTTGATGGGTGTCCTTTTACATGTTTTGTGTTGTTCGAGAGAAGGAACGAACAAAAAAACAGAAAAGAACGCGAAAGGAGCTGACTTTCACTTTTCCATCTAGTTCGGGGTAATAATTAGTTTGTGGCTGTGTTTTTATGCTGGAAGACCACTAATTTAGATTTATTGAGATTAATTAGGGAGAGTGTGTGGCAGAAAGGGTGCGGTTGTGGTGTGCGCGTGCACACGCTTATTTTGAAGGCGAATACTGGTTAGTGCCGCAAAATAATATAGTTGTTCATGTTTTTAAATTGTTGGTTTCGTATTCGGGAATGTTTTTTGTGCTGAGCCTCTTTTTGAATGAATTCCTTAAACGGCGATGTCAAATGGAAAGGTGATTTGTTAGAAGGGCTATCTGCGAGTCGGAGTTTGTACTTGTGGGTATTTATTTATTAAGACAGAAACTAGAAGTGCAAGAGTCTGTTAAGCACAGTTTTAGGTAGTCAATTTCTGCAAAAAAATTAAAATAAAAAAAGCATCTACCAGTGACCTTGATTGTTTTGTTTTTTTTACTTTTCGGTAATTTCATTTAATTTAAACGTGGTTTTAATCTGCAGATTTTGTTCGGCATTTATGAACGAGCTTTTAGAAAAATGTGTATAGAGACGGTTTTTTTTTTTAACATCATCCATGTTTTTGAGATTATTTTGACACTTTCTAACTTTTTTGTGACAGAAGTTTCAACTAGCAGTTGCAAGATATTAGGTCTGTTCCTTTACTTTTAAATCTTATGATTTTACTAATTTTTACGAATTCTTACGAATTTTTACTCACTGACGTTCCTTAACTCAAAAAAATTCCTAAAAGAGAGCGTCATCGAAAGAGCAAGATGTCACCCCTCCACTGAGAATCTTCCGAATTTTTACTCAACAAATTTCTTGGTGTAAGAAGTGGAAAAGGTGTCAGTCACCTTACAATTAACAGCTGATTTGAAATTTGTGTTCCTATTTGGCATATGCGTGAATTTGTTTTGATTTCTTGAGTATTCAAATAGTATCAACAGGCGATAAAATAAAAATGAATGTTCTCCTCAAGATTCTTTTCGTAAGTGGAGACGAAATTCTGTCGTCGCTGTAAAAAAAAGACAACCTCCTCCTCGAAATTTTTAATGCAGTGGCGCTTTTCCTCTTATCGAATGCTTGTAGTTCAATTAGTACTAACTCGAAGTTCGATTAATTCCAGATCATCATCGCTATGTAGATGATATAACAAATTTTCTTGGTAAATTAGCAAATTATACGAGTTTATCAGGTATTTTAACGACTTTTCGTAATACTCTTTTAAATTTTTGAATTATGCATCTGTCATTTTTCATAGATTACTACAAAAGCGTTCCCTAACTTTTTCTTAAATGTCTCTCTCTCTCTGTGAGAGAATTTATCCCCACCACTGGCATTTTGACAGTCTTTTCCATTCTTACTACAAAAGTAAAGGAACAGGTCTATTTTTATTTTGTTCTCAGAAGCTAATTTGTGGAACTTTAAAACGTTTTCAAACTAATTCCGACAAGTTCCTCTGACTCATTTATTTTTTGCACTTCTGCGTGTAGACCAAACAAGCAACAAGCAACAAGCAACTGGCAATAGGAAACATGCGATATTATCGCTAACAGTTATTTTACATTGAATCAAATTAGACGTCTCACATTAAAGCAACTCAATATCGGTTGAACGAAAAATGTTGCTGATTGCGGCAACATTATTGCTGGCGATACACAGCGCATGTTGAAAAGCGATATATATCGCGTCGTTGTATCAATATTTTGCGGGTAGTGAGTGCGGTGATAGTACATGTAGGTAAAAATCCCTGCACGTAGGGATTTTCGATCTAAAAATGACGCCGTAGGCAAAAAGGGACAGATTTGTAACGTAGGTATTTTTTTCGGATGGAACATTTTCATCTTATTTGTAAGTAAATTGATTTGCTCAGTCAAAAAATGTTTATTATTTTTGTTTATCTGTTATATTTTGCTCTTACATTCGTCGATATTAGCTAAGGAATGAAATGGGATGACATTACTTGAAGAGTCAACAAATAGGAAAAATTAATTTGTGGTTGAAATTGAGTATGAGAAGTTTGATTCGATTTTATTCATGTATGATAAAATAGTTATGTAGAGAGTTTGTATTGAAAATTATTCGACGGTGTAGGGAAAAGTAGGGACTTTCTTTGTGTACTGTAAGGATTTTTCCTGTGTTTTCTGTACTATCACTGAGTGAGTGACAGGTCGCTAGAAATACTGTTGCTTCAATGTGAGAATAGGTTAAAATAAAAGTTGCGTATTGCTTATTGCTTATTGCTAGTTGTTTATTGCTTATTGCTTGTTGCCTCAGTGGGAGAGCCGCCTAACGAATTTAGTTAAGAAACTCGTGACTGTGTACCAAGTTGACAGTTCGCTAATGTGTCTGACGTAAGAAAAGTAGCATTGCCGATCAATTTAGTATTTTTGTTTTCAGTTACATCTAGTCTAGACCAATCTATAAATAAATAAATAGTTGGCGCAACAGGTCCGGAGTGGCCCTAGGCTAAGCATTGACCAGACCAATCTATGTAGTCAAATTCAAATAACCAGATTTTTATATGTGCCCAATGCATACTTATTCAAAGCGTTTTAAGAGCATTTTTGAAAACGTTTTCAACATTTGGACAAGTTTTTATTAATAAATATGAAAATATCCATACTCAACTATTTGTAGGTATGCCCTTTTCAATCGTTTCTTGACAAGTTCTTGGCACACTAATAAATCCTTTTTTAAAACCATATCTTTGTAGGTAGGTATCTTTTGACCATGTTTTTGTATTATTGTGCGGATTTCTTCTCTTTTTTGTTTCTCATTTACAAGTGGAAATATTTTACACTACAACTAGGTACCTAGCAACACTTTTTGTTTACTGTGCTATTAGTTTAAGTGACATAAAAAGTAAAGTATTTATAGATTCGAGAGATATTCGAATCAGACCACCATTGTCGGGGATCTTTTCGTCTCTCAAACCTAGTTCAGCTTCTCATAATCATTCTACAATTTTATACCGACTCCAAACGGTCAATTGAGAAGCTGTTTCAAGACAGTTATACTCTCGGATGTTTGTCAGACGTTCGCGAGGGGTTTCGCAGTGGAATTAGTCAAACTTCGTTCCTGCATTACTTATAAGTGAAATAACGAATTTTTGGTCTCTTTTCGACACCTCTCCTCACGCATTGTTGTCACATTTATGGAATCTTTCTTAAAAAAAAATGTTCGACTTTATTTTAAGATATTTTAAGCGGTCTTTCCGAATTCTTTGTTTTGATTGTTACCTCTGCTGAAGATGATTCCTTTTAACAACAGGTATTTTGAAATGGAACCAGTTTTAAAAACAAATTAAATACATTGGCATTGTTTTTCGAAAACAAGAACTATTGAATAAAAATTCATGTGACTGCCTTCAGCCTGTAGTCTTCCTTTGAATGCATGAAAACGCGCGCTTTTCCACTTTCCAAACTCTTTTTATTGTTTGCAGAATTTTGTGAAACAGAATTTTGAAAAGCAGAATTTTGAAAACAGAATTTTGAAAGCAGATTTTGTAAAAATAATCTTGACCCATCCAGAATTTTGACCCCAACTCTGCACTTATTTATATGCCTTTGTAAAAATTTATACTTTGATTTTGATACTTTACCCAGTAATCTTTACCAGGTAAACTCAAAATAAGTGAGTGGTTCGAATTCCCAGCAGTAAAGGGTGATACCTACCTTCCTATTTGGCAAAAAATTGCATAATGCTACGTTCGACGTTCATATTTTTTTGTTTTCTTCTTTTTTTAATTCAACTAAAACTATGTGAAATGAAAGTGATTTCGACTTCGGAATCTCTGTACCTACATATCCTACCACACAAGTTGATTCAGTCTCAATAACTTAATTTTTCCCTGATTAAACCGAGCTATTCCAATATTAAATTCCATCATTTCGTGTCCTTCAAAAATCCCAATAAAATCAATACAACCAACCATTTCTGTTCTGATATACCTACCTAGCTCTAAAACTGGTTTCTTTAGGTCAAGGTGATAAATTCCACACCATCTTCCCTGTCTGTTAAAAAAAAAGTAGCACCTAGATAGGTAGGTATATTGAATTTCGCCCCAACCCGCTTCCCTACATACCATTCAACATTCCAGCAGAAAAGAAGAAAAAAACTCCTAAACCAAAAACAAAAAAACTCTAACAAAAAATGGCGCCCAAAAATCTCGAAGAACCGCCTTTCTCAACTCACCCTTGTCAATTGGAATTTCTCACCCCTTGCAAACGCATGAATTTTCATGCGCAATGCCATCCCAATCGTCGTTTCAATTCAACTTGTTCCTATCAAAAGAACGTCTGCTTGTGCACTACTCAACATTATTACACCTACAACATAGCGCACTAAGCACTATTCTCGGTCACCATAAATGAAGTACTCGTAGCTGTGCACTGTGATCATCATCCCCTTATGCTGTGTGGCTTCGCCTTCTGCACAAATCGTACTTCAGTTCAATAGGAACGTTTGTCGTGTTCGGTTTAAGATCTCAAATCGCTGCGAGTCATATTTGTAACCAAGTATTGGTACCTGCACACATAAGTAATTAGAAAAATAATATACAACTGCGGTCTGGTGGTAAAATAAAAACAAAATTTAAAGGATGTGTTGAAATAGTGATAAATTCGAAATAATTTCTGTGAATACAATGTTACAGTGATGTATATGTTTTAAGCAACTAATTGGTTGGATATATATACCTACGTAGCCCTAAGGACATTTTAAAAATGTTCGACAAAAATATCGACACAACGTTGTCGTCATCGTTGAACGGTGATTTGGATTCCACGAGTTCTGGTGGGACAGCATCCGATTCGACTATTAACCAGGATCTGATGTCACCTTCGTCATATGGATCGATTTTTCTACCAAATGCAGGTAGGTTTTTGACACGGAGAGGAGCAATCAAAATTTCGAAACATTTCACATTGTGTAAACCTATATCCAACTTATGTATTCCTATGTTTAAAATGAAAAGGTTCATATTTCCAAAGTCGTGTAGGTAACTAAAGAGTCAATTGGGGATGCCGAATACACTAGCCTATTATTGGAGAATTTTCTGGGCTTATAAAAAATTTAAGTGAGGCTTTTTTAATTTCAATCTTATATCGGTGGTCAAGCCTATCAGGCATTTAAATTTTCTAATATTAAAATTGAGAAAGCTGACGCTTTATTGGTTTTTATTTTATTGCGCGATCCTGCAGACTAATTTGATATCCTCACTCCCCGACGGGTAAAGTAAAGGTCCATTTAAATTATAGGGTGATGGCGCCATTAGTTAGCCCTTAAAATCTTTTTTTGAGTCTGATTGCTCCTTAAAAATCCATTCTTCAAGTGTTTAATCAAGTAGGTATTTGGTTCTTCTGAATGTTTGAAGTCTGTAGATTCGAAAATACCAAGCTTATGAAGTGAATGAGCTACCTAATGCAAACTATTTAGAAAATAAGTTAAAAGGGTATGATTTGGGAGTAGTCAGCACCCTCAGCTCCAGTAGTGGGCCACGCAAGTATCCAGTAGTCGGCTAAAATTTAATTTACACATTTTCTGACAACTGGAGAACGTTTAAAGGAACCGAGCTTTTATAGTCAGCCCTTCTCTAGTAAATAAACAGGGGGCCTGACTACTGAAAAACAAAGAGAAATTTTGTCGAGAGTCAAGACAGATTGAACTTTCCATTCATTTTGCATAATCAGTTATTGAAAAAAAAAAAAAAAGACATAGTCTCCAGTAGTCGGCCGGAGGGGCTGAGCCTAGGCTAATCATAAAAAATAATGTCTCATAAGGTCGGCCCCCCTCTTAATTATTTAACAAAACATATTTTTAACATTTAAAGTTAAGAAACAAGTAAAATAAACTGTCAATAATATTAGAACAATAATCACAAAATGCAAATACCTTAACAACCTCACTTCTGCTATTTATTTTTTTTTTGGAATACGACTCGTAATCTGCGTTTATAAAAGCTGTTTATATTGCAAGTATATTTTTTACGCACGAAGCAGCACCACGATTATTGCAAGTTTTTGGACGCAGATGGAAGAAAAATGTTAGCCAAGGGAATGATATTTTTCGCTTGAAAGAAAGGCCAAAGGATTAACTACCGCGCTATACTTTGTATTCCAGAGGCTAAACTTAGATGCCATCACCCTACAATTGATAATCGTATTTCGAAGTACTTCTCGAAAATTTAAAGACCTTAAAGAACTTGATTCCGAACCTTAATTTTACTAATTCGACTTTTCACAGTAGATATATGTATGGAATTAAAACCAACTTAAGGCAGCCTGCCACTCTAACCTAACCTAACCTAAGACCAGCTAAGCCGAGGTAGCGTAGAGATGAATGGTTTCGGTGACTTTCGTGATTAGGACCCTGAACAACCTATTTTATAATCATTTGCCTATTTTAAAATAACCCAGTGAGGTTCAACTAATTTATGACACAAACGCGTCGGACTTTCCAATGCCCAAAAGACCCACAAAAATTCAAATTTTAGCAAGGCTTTAACTAGTAAATATCTTACCAATTTTTCTGTCTTCAAAGTTAGCTATGCTAAAATTAAAAGTAGCCGCCAAATTGTTTCTGACATATACTACAAAAATGTGTATGGTTTAACTATAAGCTAATTTTATTTAGCGATAGTTATAGAGCGATGTTCCTATCCAGCTGAGTGTAAGGTTGCAAGTTCCAACCCCAGAAAATAGGAATATGTACATGAATGTCTCATAAATGTCCGATAAGCTAACAAATCCTCTCCAGTTAAACCAGTCCGTAGCGTAAGTATCTTCAGTAGGTATCCAGCTCTGCATTCCAAGATCAAGGTACGGCTTTTCGACTTGCTCTATAGGTACGTGTCCCAAACATATTTAAAGGCAAATGGGTTGTTTATATTTTATTACACTGACGTCCGGGTAAAGTTTGTCTTGTTTATCCCTCAATGCGAAGGGCCACGGTACGAATATATGTCCATTCGCTCTTAAAATATATGTCAAGCTATACGAGTATATATAACTCACGGAGTATTCGAATTTTACACAGCGTCAGAACAATAGGTACTATAATTTAGTTTTGTATAGTCTATTGGCAATACTGGCCTGACTGGGTAACATTCGCAAGTGAAACTATATTTATAGCCCATTTCGAAACCGGTTTTCTTGGTCCGCAAGACCCGATGGCCCACTTCCTCTTCTTCATTTGAGTATTTTGCGGTTCCCGATTTGCCTTAGTTCTATTCTTTGCATCTCGTTTGCAAAATGTCTTTAGATTGAAGGGCGGAAGAACCTTCAATGAGCTCTGGCACTGCGGCTTCTTAGAGGAGCCTATTGTGCTCAGATGTCTTTGAGGAGCATTCTACCTATACCGCAAAATCAGCAGGTCCTTGAATATTTGGGAAGCAAGCGGACGCGAGTTTCTTGCGTTAGTGGCCCCTCCTTTCTATGTTTTAACTGAACGTGCACGCTTAGATGCTTATTCAGCTGTTGAACATAGACGTTTACACTCCTTCTTTGACCCTGAATTAAGTATACTCCAGTTTTGTGGCTGAATATTATAGAACCGTCCTAGTCTTGTGGTCTGCGACTGTTTTTCTCCGGGGCGGACCCTATCTTGTATACAATACCGATCACCTTTAACTACTTCTTTAATGAACGTAATTCGTAGAACTGCAATAGCCTTGTTTTTAAAAAGAGGTAAAACGAGAGAGCCTTGTGGGACTTCGTATAGAATCGCCATCGTCAGTCTTGCACCTCAAATTCTTCTTGTTGTAGTAGTTCGTGACTACCCGTACATTACAGTAGCGTTGAACTCGAAATTGGAAGTCTCTAAATAGATTTTTTTTTAAATGCTTAAAAACTAAATGCCGATTTTTTTTAATCAGTTTTTCTGTGAAAAGATAACCTGGCTTGCAATCCCGGAATGTCTAAGCTCTATAATTTTTACTCCTTTATAGGTTTACTTCTAAGCTAAAGTTCAATTGCATTTTTAGTTACATAAGTCGCTCAGATCAGAGATTTTATTTCCACTGAAGCAGCTATAAGAGGTTATCGATTAGTTTCACAAACTCTCCGACTTCAAGGCTTCACAGTGGCACCAAAGTACCTTCAGTTTATCGTTTTTAAGACATCTCCATCTTTTCCTTTGTTGAAGTGCTTGCTAAAATTCACAGTGGGACTTCAAAAAAAAAACAAGGAATACATCACTGCAAATGACAGTACATTTATGGGCCACGCTATAAGGTTACTAAAATTGCAGACATAAACTGATTCAAATAACCCTTGCTCGAACGTCTCGCAGAAAACTGTACCCAAAGTGAGATCGCACGCAGTTTTAGAGAAATACTGTTGACCTTGAATGTATAAATCCCACAACCGTTCATGTATCAACAAAAAAAAACCGCTTATGACACAAAACCTCCACAAAAGTCACCTTTTAGCGCCGACAAAAACAAAACAACCACTCGCCTTCCACTTCCAATTCCAAATCACATTTTGCAAGCCAAAACAATCGTCTCGTGTCTCATATTCCTTTTGGCCCATCATTCTAGACATCTTCGATTTCAATGCCCGTGCTAATGCGGTGCGCTTTTGGTGTAATTGGACATTTCATGTCATTGGCAAAAATTCTTCTGTCTGTCAACAAAGCCTGCTACACTATATCCACACATCGTTTGTAATATGACTTGTATGCCCTCCATGCATATTTTCGGAGCCCGGGTTACGTGACAGAGCTTCAATTAGTCACCCGCAGTGTTCGTGGAATCCATATTTCAAAACTATATAACCTGCACTATGAATCATTTCTAGGCTATCGGGGCAACATTTCCTGTAAGACGGTTCTGCACCTGGAAAAGTTCTCACCCTACTCCACCGAGAAAGACATCGAACGGCGGTTCCATGATATAACGAATGAATTTGAGAAATCACCTCAAGGCTCGTACCCCAGTTTGAGTGGGATTTTCGACGGTACCGGCGATCTGAATGGAAATACAACGACCCTCGTCAAGAATACCCTACATGGAGACTTGCATCAGAATGGACGAACGAATGGACAGTTCATCACCGGGCTGGGCAACGGAACGGGCAGCTTTGATATCACTAGGAAATGTCTGCCATTTAGCACGGATCAGGTAGGGAAGTCCACCATTTCGGTTGTCATGTCATTGAGTTTTTTCCCCGCATCCAGATCCAGTGCATGTGTGAGGCCCTGCAGCAGAAAGGCGACATTGAAAAGTTGGCCACATTCCTATGGTCTCTGCCGCCCAGTGAGCTATTTAAGACGAACGAAAGTATCCTTAGGTAGAATCAGACTTTTATACGTTTTTGTCAGCTTTTTATGTGCGTTTTGTATTTGCAGAGCCCGAGCAATAGTGTCCTATCACAGAGGCCTCTACCATGAACTATACAACCTACTCGAAGCACACTGTTTCTCCGCCAAGTACCATCCCGAGCTGCAGAACCTATGGTTCAAGGCCCACTACAAAGAGGCCGAGAAGGTTAGAGGTAGACCGCTGGGCGCTGTCGATAAATACCGACTGCGGAAGAAGTATCCCCTGCCTAAGACAATCTGGGACGGTGAAGAGACGGTATACTGTTTCAAGGAGAAGAGTCGGAACGCTCTGAAGGATTGCTATTTGACGAATCGCTATCCAACGCCCGATGAGAAAAAGACTTTGGCCAAGAAGACTGGACTGACACTGACGCAGGTGTCGAATTGGTTTAAGAACCGGCGACAGAGGGATCGAACGCCACAACAGAGGTCGTAAGTAATTTAAAATTTATTCTGTCAGATGAAATTTTGTTGCGGTTATTTTAAAACTTTGTGACCTCATCTACTCGTGTACAGTGGGGCAATAGCCCTAAAAATGTGGCCGACAATTCACCAAATGAGCTGTCAAAATTGAACTTCGTAAAACCAAATTTAGATTCGATTTCTTGCGAATTATATTTATGTGGTATTCGATTGGGCGCTCTCAGGGCACTTTTTCTGCTCTCAGAACAATTTTTATGTTCGTTTGGTACAAAAAGAGCAGATTTCAGAGAACTTTTGCGAATCTGGATTTTTCCTCAGATTTCCTTCAGATCTACCAATAGAGAAGTGTGTTTGAGTTTGACAACTGGTGCAGTTTATTTACGTTTTCTTGAAGTTTTCTACTGCAAAGTAAGGCATTTCATCGGGTGAATCTATTTTTCTAAATTATTTATGTATAATTGCTTAGAAACCAATCAGTTTTAATATAAAATTTAAACAGTGGATGGAAAACGCTTTGGAAAGTGTCGAAGGCTACACGTATTCGAATCGCACGAATATTAACACAAAAAAGAGCAAGTGACGTTTTTATGTTCGATTAGACACACGAAATCTGAGAGCGAATCTGAAGAAGCCCAATCGAATACCACATTAGAAAAGGCGCCAGTGGGGTGATGCAACCGGAAATTTAACGAAAAATAAAAATCAAGCAGACGGTTTCTTATTTTTCGTTAAAAATGGCCGGGTTCCAATTCCCGCTAGACGTCTAGCACAAAATATCTCCGATGAAAGAACGCTCGCGCTAGAACACTAGCGGCAGCGGCAAAGTCCCTACTACAATTAAAGTAATGATACAATTAGCATAAGAATAATATCTGAATTGCTATTTTATTTACATTATTGCCAATTTTATCACAACTACACTTGCTCGGCTTCGTATTTATTTTCATTTTGTAAACGTTTGGACGATTTCCTTTGACAGGTCGTTGTTTTTTTTTTTTTTTTTTTTTTTCTCAATGCAGCGGGTAGTTTTGCGCTAGATTGACAAATTTCCCAGAAAGGGATATTTCACTAGACGTCTAGCGCAAATGGTGAAATGTCAACTTTTTTATATGGAGTTTGCCATGCCGCTAGTCATCTAGCGGGCAGTGGAACGCGGCCATTAAAATGTCTTTCTTTTCTTCAATATATTCCGTAAAAGTGACATTTTGTAGCATTTCTTCACAGTGGGACAATGCGCCAGAAATGTTTGGTGGAAATTTAGCAACACGATTTGTTGATTAAATTCCAAAAATAAAATTATAAACTCGGTTTCGTAGTGGGGCAATATGGAGAAGAACATCGTCAGTTCAATGAAAAATAATAGTCTGAGCTCGTCACCACAGATGAACATATTCATCGTTTAGATCGTTTGACGTTTCCAACAACGAACAGAGCAACTTTATTCTTTTGAGGCTCAGAGTAGTAGAACCACCCCATCCATCCCAAGTATCATGAAATGAAACTCCCTAGAAAATACCACACACATGGGCCACCCGTCTGCGGCACCTTCCAGACCCACAACGCGAACATTTCCTCAGCCTTCACAATGGGCCTCCCACGAAATCAAACGCCAATTATGACCACCCTATCCATAGTGCAGCAAATTCCCTTAAACTTCAATTTATCACGCGCGCACTTGATAGTTGAGCCTCGCGGCACTTCCATTCCGCACTAAGTACCGCATCAAATCCCAAATGCGCATGATATTCAATGTTTATGAATTTTCCAAGGAAACGTTCACAGTTCACACTTAACGCATACCACGTGCATTTCGGTTGTTTAGTTGTACGCACTTGCTAAAGGAGCGATATCAATCCACTTGACCGGCCAAGTGCAAGGCACATGCCCTGCGCGCACCCAAAAGATTCTTCTTGGGATTCGAGCAGAAAAAAATAAGAAGAAAGAAACGACCCTCGGTGACCATCAGTCTAAAAATATGGAAACAAAGAAACTCAACCCAGAAACGCATACGCAAAAAACAAAAGACCGCCAGCCAGAGTCGTTAAAACGGTTGGGTTGAGCTGGAACGCATATGTGGACCAGAGACCGATCTCCCGTCGATTGATTGAGATTGAGAACGACAATCGTTTAGGTATAGTGTACGCCAAGTAGTAGTTAGTAATTCGAGACGGTCGTTGGTGTTACTACTACGTCGGGTCTAGAGTTGGTGCAATTGTTTTTTTTTTTTTTTGGAAATCATTTGTTTTTTACGATTTGCTTGGGCGCTGGGATTTTGCATGTACGTTGCATTTGCGAAGAGAGTATAAGTACCTATTTGGGTGTGTGACCGGGAGAGTTTTAATGGATTTTAATACAGTTTATGGATTTCCCTAATGATGAAAGGGAATTTAGTTTTAATGGCGTCTGTCATTATAGGTCAATAATCGGCGGAGTCACAGACTCACAGAGCTCGTTCAGTGACATATTATTATTGTTCAGAAATAGAAACATCTCTTGGAATGGTTCCACTTTTAAAATTTAACAAACCATAAAGAAAATCGATCTGTTTATAAAGTCCTTTTGTATCTTTCCAGCGACATAATGTCAGTTCTACCTGTCAACCAATTGGATGCATCTGGATTTCCAAGAATGTTCAATGCACCCAGTTACTATCCGGAATCGATATTCAATGGACAATGAGCTGGTCACAACTATTACTAGTATCGGTATACGAGCAATATGGTTTCCAAATTCGATCGCAATCAAAATTACGATAACGATAACCACGCATTTGCAATAACTAAAACCCAGAAAAATCTAGTAAAATCTAGTAAAATCTAGATCTAGTTTTAACAATTTGTAAAATATGTTGTTTCATAATTTTCCTCTAACTAATAGAGAGTTGGACGAAGAAATGAATAATTCGCCTGTACAGTAGAGTTTAAGCTGTTGTCTCTTTTATTATAAATGTGCAATTGTAAATAAATAGCAATTAGAATATAAATAGAAATAAAATTTAATTTTAAAGGACTATGTTTTATTTGACCTTACCAATTAACACTTTTTAGTAGTTCACAGTGGATACATTTCCCATACAAATTTCACAACTGTGAGCTTCCGTAAATTTAAAGTCGAGACTAAAATTTGTCATTGGTAACAAAATGTAAACGTTCACATTTGATTCACTTTGACTACCCGGAATAAGATTACATTCACCTTCGACTTCATTTAGGAATTGCAGGTGATAAATATTTCGTTTAAAATGGCTGACATCGAGACAATGGAAAAAAGTGACAGCAAATTGGAAACATCTTGAAGAAGTTTGTGGAAATAGGTACGTGCAGAAAGTTCAACGTTCCAACGTCACATCTTACTTTCTGTAGAGAGTTTTATCGTTTAAATCTAAAATATGACACTAAAAGACTATTCAAATGAGAGCGAACTGCGATAGGCGAATTGCGAACAAATCAATTTAACTGTACCTATATATGAATTGAAAATTGCTATTTGTTCTATCACAAAACCATTATATTTAATTAATCTAACATCTAATCTAAAAAAAACATGACTCTCAATTGATTTATGTCGTTTTCCATTGGGACAGAAAAAACACTTTTTTCAAATTCAGAGCAGTTTTTCTGCTCTCGAAATCAGGTGGTTGTCACATTTCATGATCCATTCCATTGGCCGGAAAAAAAAAGCTCTTTTTTTGAGAGTCAGAGCAATTTTACGAATCTCGATATCCGAGCAAAATTCACACCTATTTGCACTAACACCAAAACATTTGTCAGCTGTCAAACTTTAAAGTGTGTTTACTTAACATTTTTAGACGAGAAGTCTGTGAAAAATAGAGAAAAAATTACATTTTGCCGCTGCAATGGATATTAGCATAAATTTAATGGATTCTTATAAACACAAATTACAATTTAAGAACAGCTGACTTTTAAAACACGCACCACCACAGGTGCAAAGGAAGAAAAAATCTCGTTTTATATTCCATTGGGCACGAAAGCTCTGAAATCTGAGAGTAAAATCCGAAAATCCCAATGGAAAACGACATTAAACAGCTAGATTAACAATTAAAGTAATTTTCCCGCGAATTGAAAATTCTTGCCGCGAACTGTCACAATTTATTCACAATCCACACAAAACAGTCGCGATCCACAAACCCACGAATGAAAAATTCGTTCGAACTTAACCTTTAAAAATGAAACTGATACGCGGGTATCTGCGACCAAAAAAAGTTTTCATGTGAATGAAGTGTCAGAAAATAGGAATAGTTCGCAATTCGCTCTCATGTGAATAGTCCTTAATGTCGTTTTCCATTGGGATTTTCAGATTTTGCTCTCAGATTTCAGATTTTTCTCGCCCAATGGAACATAAAACGAGATTTTTCTTTCTTTGCATTTGTGGTGGTGCGTGTTTTAAAAGTCGGCTGTTCTTAAATTATTTTGGATTATTATGTTGATAACAAAGTTTGACAAATGACAAATGTTTTTGTCTTAGTGAAAGTAGGTGTAAATCTCGCTCAGAAATCGAGATTCGCAAAATTACTCTAACTCTGAAAAAAACGTGTTTTTTTTTTAGGTCAATGGAACATGAAATCTGACAGACAGCTGATTTTGAGAGCAAAAAACCGGTCTGAATCTGAAATAAAAAATGTTTTTTTTTTTTCTGCTCCAATGGAAAGCGACTTAATTGTCCTAGTTCGTCACATACGACTGAACTATCCCACATAATCCCAATAACAGACTTTTTCTTGCCACACTAACATCGCACTTATCTTCAGTTTTCAGTTTTCAACTTAACCTGACAGTTTTGTTGCGTAATAGCTATACACTGCGATCAACTTTTCCTCATTAAATTTAGCTAATCAGGCGAAATTCCACTTCTTGTATATGAAAAAGACAGTTGCCCTATTCAAGCTGTAACGTTTAACTCAACAGTGCCATCTACATTGGAAAAATAGTAACCCGCTGTTATTCTACCACCCAATTCTAGTACAACAACCCATTATGCACATTTCCAAACACCTCCCAAAGTACTTTCATAAAGTTTGCCTCTTCTTCTATTAACAGCTTCGCTTTTGACTTTTGTTTTCGCCAGTCCTTCGCTTAACTTTCTTCCTTTTTGATGACATTCCATCTCCTGTAATATAAAAAGTAAATCCACAATAGAGTATAAAATATAAATAAAGGAAAACAATTCTTGTTCCCTATACATTCGGCGTAAATAACCACTTTTCAATTATTATTTTGCATTAATCCCTTACCAACAATCATTTATCACACCATGATGATTTGTCTAAAGTGAAATATTAAAACATTTGGGTGATTTATTTATATGAATCTGTTGGAAAACCGCCACAGCAATGGACAACACAACACAACCAGTGTCCGCGATGGAGCAGGATCAGGGCGACGAATATTCTAAGGCCAACGTCAAGCAAGCACTTTCGGAAGAGCTTGGGGAATTCCAAGAGATTGTTGCAATGCCTAAGCAAATGATTTTGATTACACTCATTTCAAAGGAGCCGGCTATTTTCAATCCCAAACACAGTGATTACCGGAATCCACTACGAAGAGACAGTCTGTGGAACCAGATTGCAAAACGTGTTGGATGGACGGGTAAGTGTGGAGTTCCGGGTTGAGTCCCTTGTACCTATGAATCGATTTCAATTTCAGATAAATACTGTAAAAACAAATGGAAGGCTATGAGAGACCAGTACTGTCGAGAATTGAAGCGGTCGCGAACAAACCCAAAAGTCATCATCAAATGGAAGTACTTTAACCACTTGGACTTTTTAAGACCATATGCGTTGTATAGAAAGTAAGTTGTAGGTGGATTGTCAGTGTCAGAGGCTGCAACACAGTTTCTATTAAAATACCGCCGTGTAAAAGCGTTTTGATTCTTCGGCTACTATAACAATAGATCCATCCTGAAACCAGCAAAATCTGCGAATTCGACAGTTCTACTGCATGCTATTGGGTAGAACTGTTACGAGAAGAAACCACAACTCGAACTGTGCTCCAAACTATCATGTTTTCCATCGAAGTCACATGATTTTAGTTAACCGTGTATCCATTTTTAATCACGTTCTAGGACTGGTTCCCATTTCAGTTATCGACCTAAAATGTCTACACGATCGCAGCCTGAAAAAGACCTTAAAATGGTACAAATTCAACTGTACGAGCCCCAGGAAGAGGAAGCGCCCAGCATCAAAGAAGACAGTTTGTGTTCAATCCCGAAAGCAGAAAACCTGGACACGAGTCTCTACAACAATTCTACTCAAGCGAATGAATCCTCCGATATAGCATTACAAATAATGGATCAAATCGCCCAGGGAGTAAACAACGATGAAATAGATGAAGAAGTACAAGACTATGATGACGACGATGACGAAGACGACGACGATGAGGATGATGACCCCATACACACATTTCTAAACATTGAAAGCTACTTTGAGAAGGAGCTAATCTCGATGATACAATCGGCGGATGTACTGTACAACTTTAAACATCCGTTGTACCGCAATGCAAAGTACAAGTTATCTGTATGGGAGGAGATCGCCAGGAAGCTCAAGAAAACTGGTAAGCTGTATGAGGCTTCCTTCATTAAGCAATTTAAAATAATATGTCCCCCCTTTCAGTCAGACAGTGTCGATTGAAGTGGAAAGCGCTCCGCGACCAATACATACGGGAGCATAAACGGCTGCTTTTCATCTCTACAGTGCATGGCAAGGATATGCCACGTTGGAAGCACTACGACGCACTGGGGTTCCTAGAGAACTTCACTCGAACGAAGAGGTTAGCATTCAGCATTGTTTTTCATTTCATTAGAATCCCCTTTGATATGGATTATTTGTTTTCAGCTCGCCCAAGTGTGATTTTATAGAAAAACCGGAACTGGGTATCTGCATTGAGCCTGAGGAGGATCATGATATGACCCAGTACATAATGCAGAGCGACGACAGATCGCAGATGTTTGCCAACTGTGGTCGCACCAGGCAAAGCGGCGCCGAAGAGGAACAACCCGAATATATAGAAAGTCGCGAAGACACTCGGCCTGATTACTTGCGAAACGGTGACGACAATCGCTCGGAATGTAGGCAAAATGAGAAGACCACTGAAGAGGTGGGAGCCGTAGTAAAAGAGGACACCGACGAAGTCGGTGCTTTCTTTCGGGCGATAGCCATCAAGATCCGAAAGGCCAATATGTCGGATGTAGCGTTTACAGAGCTTCAGATTGATATTCTGAAAGTTATCAATACTGCACTGAGGGATCATTGAGATTGTTTAATAAGTGGGCTTCGGGAAGCTGTTGAATCTATCGTTTTATTTTATTGTTTTGTTTCTTCTGTTTATCTATTTTTTGTATACAGTTTAGTGTTCAAATCTTTCGAGTTTTTCATTTAGTCGTAGGTATTTTATTTGAATAAAGTAGTTTTTACGTACGGTGGTTTTCTTTTGACTGTAAGCGCACATTCCGAGCGCATTCCGCTACATGAAATGAAACTGTTAACAATTGATTGACGCTGAGCAAAAGAGTGTTACAAATTTCCGTCATTATTTGACCCTGATTCGGTATTCGATTGGGCTCCTCATATTCTGCTCCGAAAAGTGCTGAAAAAAATTCATTTTGTTGGTGCCAATCGAACATAGAAAAGTGGTCTTAGAAGCCCAATCGAATACCACATTAGGTCTGTTCCTTTACTTTAAAATCTTACGAATTTTTACGAATCCTTACGAATTTTTACTCAGTGCCGTTTCTTAACTCAAAAAATTCGTAAAAGAGAGCGTCATCGAGAGTAAAACGGTAGTAAAAGTAGTAAAACGGCGAAGGCAATACTTTTTGACAGCACGGATAGAAACAGGCGTAAGACTTGGAATTTTATCGTGCTGTAGATCGAATATCGTTAACTTTGTTCCTCGAAGTTGCTGTTATCAATTGCGACGTTTTGCGCAGGACCATGGAAAGAGGATTGCGAGTTGGTGGTTTCAGTATGTATTGCAGAAAGGGTAAGAACAACTTTAAGGGACGTTCTGGTACGGGTAAGAATCGACATTCGCAAGAACAGTCCATTCAATCCTACATTCATACTTGTGCTATGCGAGCAGCAGTTGCTGTTGAGTGTTTTGCTGGCTCTCCAGCGCTCTGACAAGAGCAATAGTCACTTCTTTGTTTTTCTGAGCACAATCATGTAAGGCAAGCGGAAGATGATGTCTTATAAGGGTATTGTAACTGGTTGTATATCTCTGCTCTCAATTTTCCTGGAACTTATACACAAGCATACGCGGATGATGTCGCCGTTCTGTCTGCCGGTTCTGATCTAGGGACTGTCTGCTCTCGGGCTCAGAGATCCCTTGGCTTAATCGATGGCTGGTGCACAAGAAATGGGCTTTCAGTGAATCCTCTTAAAACGACTGTTGTTCTCTTCACGAGAAGGAGGAAGGTCACTGGTCTGACTCGGCTTGTGTTAAAAGGTGTCACTATTTCGATATCCGATGAAGTCAAATATCTGGGAGTACTCCTCGATAGAAAGTTTCTTTGGTCCAAGCATGTCAAATCGAAAACCGATAAAGCGCTGTCAACTTTCTGGCAGTCTAAATGCGGTTTTGGCAAGACATGGGGCTTATCTCCTAAAAGGGTCCTTTGGATCTATACGGCAATGGTAAGACCACTCCTCTCATACGCGTCGGTTGTATGGTGGAACAGGCTTTCACAGAAACGTGTTACTGCCCCTTTTGCCAGACTTCAAAGAACGGTTTGTCTCGGCTGCACAGGTGCCTTCCCCAGCACTCCGGGCTCCGCTCTAGACGCTATGATGAACCTCCCCCCTTTGATATTTTTACCATGGGGTGTACGCTGAAAACCATCTCTCGGTTAATAAGAGGTGGCTTTTGGTACCACGCGCATTGGAGTTTTGAAGAACTTGTGCGAGAATTATCCTTTGACCCCGGTCTTATGGATATGTTCTCTGACGCAATGACTCCAGAAATCCTACTGCGACAAAACTACCACGTCAACTTTCCTCAGGCAACGGAATGGCTTAGGCCAGACTCTGAGCCAGGGAAAGAATGCCATCGTATTTTTACGGATGGCTTCAGAACCGGACAGGGGTCTGGCTTTAGGTTAGACTTCACTACCTCTTAGGAAACCGTGCGTCTGTTTTCCAAGAGGAGATTTTCGCTATTCTTATGGATATGCGCTATTTTGTGACAAACAGGTGGAGGGCTAGTCGTATATGCGTTTGCAGCGACAGCCAAGCTGCATTAAAAGCGCTGCTTAAGCCTCTTGCCTCGTCTAAATTAGTGCTCGAACTCAAGCTTTCTCTGAACTTGGTCGGAAGGCTAAATACAGTGTATCTTGTTTGGGTCCCAGGTCAAACTGATACCCAGGGAAATGAGATCGCTGATGAGCTTGCCAGGCTGGGCTTAGAGGAAGAATTCTTAGGACCGGAACCTGCGTTGGGGGTGCCTACATCGGTGGTTAGGTCCATTGATGCTTGGGTTTCTCGCGAACACGAGTGTCGGTGGCGTGGCTGCGCTGGGTGTGGACAGACCAAACGACTGCGTCCGGACATCTGCAAAAGGTCGGCGGCCTTCCTTCTGTATCTCAGGAGAAGCGACTGTAGACTGCTTATGGGGGTCCTTTCGGGCTACCAAGCTTTTGCCAAACACTTAAAGGTTTCGGCTTGAGCGTCTCCAAATCCAACGGTGGTGTAACATAGATCACTGATCAAGTGGTTTCTGTCAAACTGTTCGAAGTGAAGTTTTCGAAATGCCAATGAATGGGTAGGTGCTTCTATTTAAAAGTTCTATACAGAGACAGATATTCAGAGTATCATCTCTGGGTCTATAGTTGCATTGCCGTGTGCGATGTCATTTATTTGAGAAAGCAAGTGAGAAATGGTGAAACCACAGTCTTGGCAAATAAAATACTATCCTTCCACTCGTTCTGTACTATTTCCATAAAACAGTGGTCCATGAATTTCGCTTTTTTTTTGTGTGTAAATCCTTTGCGAAACAATAAACATTTTAATCCTGTTTTAAATTTCAAATTGATCGACGCGGCTTCTCTGGCTTCTGAAACCGAAACCACGAACAAAAAAAAAAAAAAAAAGTGACAAGCATACCCTAAACGGATTATTTCGAGTTCGTTACACCTGCATTGTTTAAGGGCGGTCCAACAGCGGAATATATACGCTGCAAACAAAAAAAAAAAACAAAAAAACACAGGACACAGAGGATTATACCCAGTACAACTTTGATTGCTGGAGAATGGCCACAAATCCAAACACAAATTGACGCTTCTCTCACCATTATTGGCGTCCATCCTTCCAGCTCTATACAGAGCTCACAACGAGCCAAAGAGGAACGACACTGTGTAAATATTTAATTAACGAACAAATCCAATTTCCATCTACATCAAAATCCTGCGCCCAATTCAAATTCCATTGCCAATCAAAGAGAGCAACAAAAAAAAAAAAAAAACAAAAAAACAAAAAACGTAAAATATACTGAAAATTATTCGTCCTGCGGTTGAGTTGACTTTGACGATTTACATCTCGAAATTTTTTAATAAAATTAGTTTCACAAGGATCAAGCTTAATGAAAAATAAATATATAACATTTTCCAAGGATTCCTTCAGACTCAGCTACATAGCTACGTAGTGACATCCTTATAAGACTCCTGCTTGTCTATCGGTGCATTTATGATGATTTTTTCCGCCTCTTTTACCCTTGTTGCATCCCCAACAGACCGTACAGAGGCTCAGGAAAAAAGCACTCAAGTCAGATGAGAGACAGTGCGCCAGAAGGACGAGCAAAGATCTTCCGCTCAAGGTGTACTCAAAGGTGCGCCACTTAATTGCCAGGCACACAGAAGAAACAAAAAAAAAAAAAAAAACGACGAACAGAGAGGCTAATTTCATTACGGTTGACTTTGATGCTTGTCTGTCATCATAGCGCATAGCTCCTTTCCCCCCAAAATGAACAGACGAAAGGAGACACTCTCAAGGATTCGACGGAAGACAAAAGCAGACCTACCACTTGGTGTGGGGAGGCGGAGTTGGAGTCCGTTTGAAGGGATGAACAAATGAAAATCATCTGGTATCATAATTTCATCGTTTTTCTTCAGTTTCCCTTTTCGGCTGATACCTATATCCTTGTGGGTTGAGACGAGTGGATAAAGTGGAAAATGTTGCGACCCTCTTCGCGCGCTTGGTGGCGGTGAATTAATTTGCATGCGTTTATAATCGGTTCGTTGTGTCGTCTCTCCGTGCATCGCGTTGGTCTTTTGACTTTTTTTGGTCTCTCTGATTATGAACAAAGGAGGTGGGTGATGATTTGATTTTCAGCTGGGGTCTCACCGTTCTTAATAAGTTGGTTGATAATGACTACGGATGGGTAGTTTTCTTCGTCTTTTTTTAAGTCTTAGCGGAAAATTCTCACCCAATTAACCTTGTTTGTTCAATATTTGAAAGCCTTCCCTAATGCGAGCTTTCGCTTTCAGTAAATACCTACTAATTGCATTATGCTCGGCTGAACGAGTGCTAAATACGCACACGGAATTTTTCCTTATGTGGTTTTCCATTGGGACAAAAAATCAATCTTTTTTTTTGATCTAAATCACTTTTCGCGTTCCATTGGGACGAAAAATCAATCTTTTTTTCGATTCGGAGCACTTTTCGCAGATCTCGATATTTTTTCAGATTTACGCATACCAATATACTTTGTACAGCTGTTTAACGTCAGTTAAAGAAGTTTCATTTCGAGGCAAATGCGCAAAGTTTCGTGAAAATCAAAATAACAAAATACATAAATAGCTATGGATACGATTTTGGGAGGAATTATTATCTTCATTATCTCCCTCGTCATCTGAAGACTACAAACCACCAAAAATACTTCATTTGTATCTACAAGAAGGAAAACATTTTTGAGGGCGATATCCATTTGTGATTTAGCCAAAAACGAATGCCTTTTGAACAGCTGATATTGTTGTCAATTAACGCACTAATCCATTTACAAAAGCAGATCAATCTCGTTGCGCGTTCCATGAGCACAGTAAAATCTGAGATCTGAAAAAGATTTCTGGTGGTCCCAATGGAAAACCACATTAGTTGAAGTTAAGGCTCGATTTGCTTTAAGGGAATTAGCCAATGATATTCAACTCATAAATTTGATCATGACAAACTCAAAAAAAATTGGTCTATTGGTTTCGGACAGACGGACAGACATCGTAGCGAAACTAATAAGGTTCCGTTTTTCCCCTTTGGGAACAAAACCTTAAGAACATCCCTGTGAAATGTAGCCCATGAGTTGGTTGGGCTCTAACCAAAAGTGAAAAGGAGCAGTCAGTTTTATTTCACTTTCAAACGACTGAACTAGAAAGCATTTTCAAAACGTCCACGAAAGGTGGGGCGGTAAAAATAACCTAGCAATGTATTTTGAGTTTTTGCGGGGGTTGAACCGAAGATCCTAAGTAGGTACCTACTTATAGCTTGATACCTACTGTTTCGTTGCGAACGCCATATAAAAATGAACATCTAGCACAAACGACAGGAGCTCTAGCGTAAACCGTCAGATGTCAATTTTGATTTTATGCGGAGTTTGACATTTATTTTGCATGTCAATGGGAACATTCAAAAATCAAGCAACCCAAAGTCGACTAGATTGGTCTGGGCTAGATTTAATCTGAACGCAAAAACTGGGAACGTAATTTTTCCTACGTCAGGTACTTACGTACTATGCGAACTGTCAACTTAATGCTCAGTCACGAATTTTTTGACTAGATTCGTCTGCTACCTCTCCATAAACGTCAACTAAAAAGTCTGACCGATCTAGATCAATCAGCTGCGACACATGTAGTCAGGCATTTCTGTCGGACTTAAGGACCATTCACATGAGAGCGAACTGTGAATAGGCGAAATGCGAACAAATCAATTGATATTTGTTCTATCATAAATCCTTTATATTTAATTAATCTGACATCTAATCTAAGAAAAACCAGACTCTCTCAATTGATTTAAATAGCTACATCAACAATTAAAGTAATTTTCCCGCGAATTGAAAATTCTTGCCGCGAACTGTCACACTTTATTCACAATCCACACAAAACAGTCGCGATCCACAAACTCACGAATGAAAAATTCGTTCGAACTTAACCTTTAAAAATGAAACTGATACCTACCTACGCGGGTATCTGCGACAAAAAAAAAAGTTTTCATGTGAATGAAGTGTCAGAAACCACGAATATTCGCGTTGTTCGCAATTCGCTCTCATGTGAATAGACCTTAAACGTCAACTAAAAAAGCTGTTCATGTGACCGATCTAGGCCAATCAAAACTGTGACTCATGTAGTCAGGCATCTGTCAGACTTACCTACTAAACTAGATAATTGAACGTTTGGAACAAATAAAGCTATCAATATATTGTAAGGTTTATAATTCGAGAGGTTTTTCTGTGAGCTGGAACGTTCTTGACGCAAACTGTACCTAAACTTTTAACTTTACTATCCACATAAATGCAATACGTTCCACAAACATCAAATACAACCTGCAACTGCAAATTGAAAAAGTCAAAACTGACAGTACCTATACAAAATCATCTTCGTGATGAATGATTTAAAGGTTTAAGCTTAGTACGCTGCTCGAGCTAAACTACATTTTATCTGCTCTCCGACTTCTCTCTCCCTTTCTTATGTCGTTTTCCATTGGGACAGAAAAAGCACTTTTTTTCATAGTCAGAGCAGTTTTTCTGCTCTCGAAATCAGCTGGCTGTCAGATTTCATGTTCCATTGGGCGCAAAAAAAGCACTTTTTTTGAGAGTCAGACACATCTTATGCAACATTCAGCAAAGCATCTGACCGAACAAAAAATGTCAAAACTCACAACTTAAAATAATTTTCCACACTAATTGATGTGTTATTTTTAAAGGCTCTGAATTAATTTTACTTGTTAATTAATGCGATCGAAATTTATAAACAAAATAGTTTACACAGCAGTTCCGCGGCTAGTGTCTCACAGCTGATTGAAACATCAAACGAAAATTAGTTAGGTACTGTTCGGTGTGAATGGAATTTCGAGTTTTCGACGAAAACACGGTTTTTGCTGCGGTGTGAAAAGGGTATTACTTCCGCAATACAATGACACAACAAAATACAACGATCAGTCAAAATTTAGCTTGAGAAAATCCTATTAAATCGACATGCTTAATTTTGACAGACAAGGTGGCGCAAAAGTAATCCTCCTATCAGAAAATGCTATAAATTTTGCGATTGGCCCCTATGTCAGTTCTGTTTTGACATTTGTGTAGTAAACACATGCGAAATACACGTTAATAAACAATGTTACTACACAAATGTCAAAACACAAATGGCAAAACAGAACTGACATTAGGGGCCAATCGCAAAATTTATAGCATTTTCTGATAGGAGGATTACTTTTGCGCCACCTTGTATATGAAGTAGGTACATTCTGAATAAAAAGTTAGATTTTTTAGCACGAGCTCGTATTCGTTTGAACTTAGCTCATTTAAATTTTAGAGAGATTTTTATATGGGAGGTAAAATTTAGATCAATCAGCGTACTAAGCTTTCACGACTAAGGTGGCAGGCGCTCTCGGAAAGAACTGACAAACTTCGGAGAGCTTCTTAATTCACCCGCTCATAGTCAGCATAAAATTCGTTTGAATAACAGAGTTGTGAAAAGCTTTTGGTACAGGTCCTTACTTACTTACTTAAGGTGGCGCTACAGTCCGAGTTGGACCTGGGCCTCAACCAACAAGCGCCTCCAGCCAGCGCGATCTTTAGCTAGCTGTCTCCGCAGTTTCACACGCTAAGTTGGTTAAGGTTCCCTTCCAATTGTGTGCGCCACCTGAGTCGCGGTCTTCGTCTACTGCGCCTTCCCTCGGGTGTGGATTCGAAGATCTTTCGGGCCGAAGCATTCGTGTCCATACGCTCTACATGACCCAGCCACCTCATACGTTGGACCTTCACTCTTCTGACTAGGGCGATGTCGCTGTACAGCCCGTACAGTTCGTCGTTGAATCTCCTCCTCCATTCACCGTCAATACAGACGAGACCAAAAATCACTCGAAGAATTTTCCTCTCGAAACAACCTAGAGTTACCTCATCCGCCATTGATAAGAGGCCATGCCTCTGCGCCATATAGCAGGACTGGGACGATTAGGGTCTTATAAAGGGTAATTTTAGTTGTTCGAGAGAGGGCTTTGCTTCTCAATTGCATTCTTAGCCCAAAGACACAGTGCGGTTGGCAAGAGTTATGCTTCGTTTAATTTCAGCGCTGGTGTCATTGTCTGAGTTCATAGCGGAGCCTAGGTAGACAAAGTCCTTAACCACCTCAAAGTTATATCTGTCTATAGTGACGTTCTGTCCGAGCCGTCGGTCTTCGTCTTACCCTCATTAACCGCCAAACCAAACTTTGCCGCCTCAGTCTCAAATCTCAATACTCACAAACGCGCCATTTACATCACGCTGCGTTCTGCCAGGTACAGGTCCTTACCGTCCCATATTTATTTATATTTATTACACAACAAATTCACAAAACACGTGCTGAACAACCACAGTGATGGATGATTGCCAGGGGTGCCGCAACTAGGCTGGGCTCTGTGCTCGTCTATTTAAATTTAAACAAATATACCCAAACATTTTCATTCAAGTCTACTAAACTCAAAATCGTTCATCTTCAAGAGCCATCCTTATGTTACATTCCCCTTCCAAATCGAAAATTCAAACTTGTTGAACGTTAGACGTTCCTCCTTTTGCTAATCAGTTCCGGGTTCAAGAAAAGGTTACGGAGGTTACACCAGGTCAAGAAAAACAGATTCTCCTTGCAATAATCGAATTACCAATCTCGGACAAGATTAACCATCTTCGAAGCACATGTGTCCCTTTGTCATATATTCATCCCCAAAGGAGGATTGGTGTAGTGTGAGTATAACATTTGTGTTCGTGTGTCTCGCCTGGAATCACGAAGAAAACGTGACAAAAACATTAATCCAGATGAAGAGGCGGGGGAATTTTTCTGCGGCAACAATCGAGTTGCGAGAACTTTTTGTTTATCCTTTGGCTTTTGGGTGTGTCCAGGACACATTCACAAAATGAGAAGAACTTTCGCACGGACTAATGATAACCACTGACGAATTAATGATGCCCAGGCGATTCCGATAATATAATCCGCTTGTGATATCAGTGTTGGGGATTTATTGACAGCTTCTATCCGTTGCAATGTGTCAGTTATGGTGGCGAACCACACACACTTGTTTGACGAAGTTATTAAAGATGTATTACTGTCATAAATGTCAGAGGAAAAGTTGTCGCTTTGTTGTATTTTTTTGGTGAAAATTTCTGGGGGTCAAAGAAAACATATTGCATGCAACTGCGAGGGTTGACGAAATGGGGAAATGACGAAAGTACGTGGTGTTTATTAAAGTGTTTGCCATGGCTGCGTATACGGGATTCATCATTTCGCAAACTTCTGATGAAGTGAAAGATGCGACGGCTGATGGCGGCAGGTGCTGGTATGGTTGTGCTTTGTTTGGTGGTTCTTGCAAGAGATGGCAGTTTTATTTTATAATACAGTCGAGTGTCTGACAGAATGCGTGGTCTGTTAGATAAATTAGCTTTGGAGGAGAGGCGCTGTATCTGTACACCATATCGTGGAAATGAACAAAGTTTTATAGGACGTACATCGGCAGAGTTAGTTGATGGATGTTGCAAAGTAGTTTGCTGGGGTTTTTGCTTTGTTATATTGGAATTTGGATATAGGTACTGAGAATATAGGAGTGCGGTACCAAGATAACGAAAATGGTAATGCCTCCTGTGGGGACTTAACTCACAATTCCAGATTTTGCAAAGTGGGGAAAAACGGGCAGCGGAGAAGGCATACGGTAACGATAACTACCTACAAGTGTGACTCTAATGTCGTTTGCCGTTGGTTTCACTCGGGGATCCACTCATTCTGCAATCCAATGGAACAAGAAAACTGCCTCTGATTGAATCCGGTGCAGGGAAATAAGTCCCCAGGAACTAAGTCTACTGAGGGACCTAGTTCCCACCTAATGGGAAATAAAACCACTTTCGTGAAGTGGACTTAGTTCCCATATTTCCCTGCACCATTCAATCCACAAAATGTGTTGGTGAAATGCCAAAAAATAATCTACGGCAGTTGCTAGCTGACTTAAAATACAAAAATTACACTTGTGTTAGTGCTTCTTGAGTGGATTCTGACTTCAAGTTTAGAAGTGAAATTCTCTTCTCAGAACCACCGGAAGAGTATTTTCTATTTTTTTTTTTTTTTTTTTTTTGTGCCAATGGAACGGTTCCAGAAGTGATTTTTTGTTCGATTCCGGACTCTCTCGGACGCTTCTTTTTGCCCAATGGAAACGGACTTAAGGGAAGGAAAGAGGTAACTCAACAAATTTAAACTAAAATTGGAGGCCAACATTTTAAATATCCATTGGTTTGGGCCAACTTCTGTGTTGAGCAGGCTTATTTGGTATCCTGGACTGATTTAGTGCAGCTCCACTCGGTTTGCAGATCAATCTCAATGACACGAACTTACCTTTGGGTATATCAACTAATTCTAATCTAGTTTTTCCAGCCGTCGGCAGTATGAGTTGTAAGACGTAACTAATAGAATAAAGAATTGCGGGCACAACAACCTATGGAATGTATAGTTTAGTAGATTAATTTTCATCAGGGAAGATGCAAACCTTTCTAACATACCTTTGGCAATAAGACAAAGTGCCCAAAATATCGCCCAAAACTATTCCCTAAATTAATAGCCACTTTCCAAATGTGCATCTACACCGGCTGTCAGAAATCGATTTAATTTTTCTAGGGCGAAAACCTTCTGTAACCGTTGTAAAAAAATGAAGTGAAAAAAGAATACAATTGCCTCCTGTGAGGATTGAACTCACGACCCCTGGTTTACAAGACCAGTGCTCTACCACTGAGCTAAAGAGGCAGATACTAAGCTCTGCCTGTCAAATAGTTTCGGTGTTCTAGGTTTGCCGTTTTGGCAGTTGAAGGCTATAATTCTATTCCATTGGCTGATTAGAGAGTAGGTATTCATGTTTCGATAACAAGACAGTGGCGTAGCGTGGATTGGAGCCGCCCGGGGCAGACCCAATTTATGCCGCCCCCATAATTTGTTCACACATTAAAAAAAATACCTTTGTAAACTTGGTAAAATTTCTGGAATAGAATAACGGCACTTTTGAAATTTTTTTCCTGAATAGAGGGCTCAGTTTTTGTCTATATTATCGTAGGGTTACCATTATTTTGCAAAATTCATTCGGTTTTCCTTTATTTTGCAATCCTGAATCTTAAATTCGGTTTTTTGTTCCTTAAATTCTCAATCATTGCGCGATTACTAATTGGCGTTTTTATCTTTCGTATTTTTTTAAAATGATTTTTGATCATTTCGCAAAAATCATTTGGTAATTTGCTGATGTTATTGTGAAGTAATTTTTCAACAAAATATCGTTTCGACGTTTTACTATTTCCCAGATTGATCATTTCGCCACCCCGGCGAAACGTCAATTTTTCCAACAATTTAAGCGAAACGTACCATAGCCATTATCGTACATTAGATTTTTGAAAAGGAGTTTTTTTTAAATTTCGTTTTCTTTAGTTTTCTAAGAAAATGGATAACGGATTTGACCAGAATGATATAAATCGAAAACCCCAATTTTAAATTCGATAAAACTCTAAAAACCAATTAATGCTTACATCCCGAACAATAACTACTAAGTAGTCAGTTTTTAGCTACATAGTTAGGCAATAGTATTATTCAAGCAACATTGCAAAATTTGGTACGTTTTTTTCTGTGTAATTTTATAAAAACCTCTCTAAAGATTTTGATCAAAATAGTACATATTAAAGATAGTATAGGTATTTTAAATAAGATCCCTTACTTAGTTTTTCTCAAAAAATTCGGCTAAATCAGTTTTTTAAATTATTTCTGAAAAATTACCACCCAAAAGCCGATCTGTGTTCATCAATTTTTTTAAAACTCCGCGCTTCCATTAACTTATGTTTTGCAATTATTGCCCACTTTTTCTTCTTTTTTTTTTTTAACCATTTTGAATATGCGTCTTAAAATAATTCCAGCCACTTGGATCGTTACATAATCAGAAAATCCCACTTCGTTTACACCCCCACAAACGTCTATCGGGATATTCAGTTTATAACGTCTAATGCAAATTCAAGAACAAATCTCTGAATTCTTAGATATACTCGTACATATATGTAAGGGTATCGATCTATCACCAACACTACTTGCAATCAAAAAACAGAAACTCCTACTACGCCTGTCAACTTGTAAACTGTAAGAGCTTATAAAATAGTAAAGTAGTCGCTTATAGCTCTCTAACCAGAACTCGCCAAAATGATATTAGTAAATATATATAAATTATTTATTTAAAAAAAAAAAACTGCTCCAAATTGCCGCCCCTAGCAAAGTGCCGCCCGGGGCCTGTGCCCCCCCTTGCCCCCCCCCCCTTGCTACGCCACTGTAACAAGAGTTACTTGTACTATATCATGCGATAAAATCGTATAAGATAACACAGTAAGGATAACTTTGCCATCAGCTCCAGTTATCTTTTCGCCCTTAGTGCAGGCATATTTATTTCCAATGTCAAGAAAAATTTATTTGAGAGGGTTTGACTGCTTATAATTGCCTTCAGAGAAAAGTGTCGAAACGCTGTGAAGACGTCTTTCAAGATTTAACCGTTTAACCAGATAGCCTTCACTATACCAGCATAACCGTTGTGCGACTAAACTTTCAAATTGGCTGTTTTTTCGAGGTCCTGCTACAATTTTTTGCTATTTTGGGCCTTTTTTAGTTGGAAAAGGCTTTTAAAAAATGTTTCAAATGCTGTTATGTCCAAATAAAAAGCTTTAAAATGTAAATAAGTTGACTATCGCAACACTGTTATAGAGTTTACAGAGCCAATGCTTGTTAAATATTGTTCAAAAATTCTAAATTTGTAGAATAGCTTCAGAAGTTAAATTTTTGTTTTTTCTTATTTGCCCAATTTTCTTGCGACTTTTCCGAATTCTGCAGCCGTCACCCTGGCCTGTACTCTCGCAAGTGGAAAGTTAAAATAAACACTCAGCGAAAGGCATATAAAACCTTTTAAATTGCCAGAAAGAAGCTAAATCTTTTCCTCCTTTGTTATTTATTGTTATCGACGACTTACCTTTAAACGGAAAACAAGTCGCTATGTTTCTTTGAATGCTGAATACGTAAAGATCCGGGGAAGAGCCTTGGATTCAGTTGAAAATGCAACCTACTTGGCAAAGACCATTTCGGTTTGGAGAGTAAGGCCTATGAACCAGCGTCAAATATACAAATTCAGGCGCATAGAAAACCAGTGCTTCTAAACTGTGCCTTGTCTACATGGGTATAGGTAGATACTACCATGAAAGATGTTCCAAGTACAGAACTTACTAGATAAACTCAACGCCTGATTTTCAAGGAAGGCACTTGAACAACTTGAAGAAGAGCTTGTTCGAGAGGAGCTACTTGAACAAGCTTTGAACACCTTCAAACTGAGGTCGAACTTGGATAATATTTTTTAGTTATTTACAACCGTTCTTAAAGTATCCAAAAATACTTTTTTTGGACTTTGTAAATGACAGGCCTTGGAGATATTGCGGGATCAGAAAAGAAGACATACAGAGAGGGGCTGTTATTCTTTTGGACGACACGAAAAGATTCTTGTGAGCTCACTTTTTCGAGACGACCTTTAAAATGTGCCAACAATGATTTCGGTTAACTGATGCTCGTGGGTCCTTGCAAGGCTGTCGTGGTCCGACGACGTGTTTACAGATTTGATACCGATTCTTAATAAACATTCATAATCAAGGTCAAGACTTTATGCCTATACATCTGATATTGAGGTACAAAGTGGGACTATATAAATAGACACACATCCCTGATGCAGCTGTCAATGTTACAGAGGTATTAAGTTTTAACTTGTACCTTTTAAACGTACTCTTATTGACTGGTGAAGAGAGCGAGTTTAAGAGGAACCATCACAAACAGAGCTTAAATGAAAGTGGCGATGGATAGTTTGTCTGATTGAATAATAACCGCATGTTTTGTGGAGTACCTCAAGGTAGACATCTTGGTCTCTAATAATTTTATTGTATGATATAGGTATGTGATTGTCGAGATGTGCTCCGGATTGGTCTCCCACGTGTTTGGCGCATACACTTACTTACTTAGATGGCGCTACAGTCCGGGGTGAACCTGGGCCTCAACCAATACGCCTCTCCAGTTAGCGCGATCTTTAGCTAACTGCCTACAGTTGCGCACTCCAAGTTGGTTGAGGTCCCCTTCCACTTGCGCGCGCCACCTAAGGCGAGGTCTTCCTCTACTGCGTTTTCCCTCTGGGTTCGAATCGACGAGGTTTAGCGCATATGCAAGTATTATAAAATAGAGAACCTAAAATTATATCCTCAGCATTGGCTGGCGGTGGACACGGGACCCTTTCTCAATTCTTCATCACCATCATAATGCTCTTTCACAAGAAGCCGAAGCTGATCCGCTTAATATTCACCTAAGATTTTCTACCTTGTCTTCCTTTATGTTTTTTTATGTGCAAACTCTAAGGCTGTTAGACGCCCCTGACATTCAAGATGTGTCGGCTTTAGCTGCATTTCGCTCTGACCGTAATGTCTTAGTCTAAAAGCCTATTCATACCGCACCGAAAACTGTGTTTTTATCAAAAATTCATCGATGCATTCACTTACCGAACACCAAATAGTTTTCGTTTGACGTTTCAATCAGCTGTGAGACACTAGTCGTGAAACTTTTTTGTAAACTTTTTTGGTAACAAATTCCGATAGCATTAATTAATAAATAAAATTAATTCAGAGCATTAAAAAATAATATTAACCCATGTGTTTGTGACATTTGTTCGGTCAGCTGCTCTGCTGAATTGGCTGAGTATTGCAAAAGGTGTGTTTGTTTCAACAACCCAACGATTGGAAGTCGTTTTCGTGTAAAACTACTTTAAACGACTCGTTTTGAAAACTGACACATGTATGGGAAAACGTCTGTTTTCGATGAAGTTTTCGAGTGTTTTCGCTAATACCATGTTCCCACCAACGTGATTTAGCTAAATCCACTTGACTTAGCTAAATCATCTCATAAATTACGTGATTTACCATACATTTTCGTGATTACTAATTACGTGATTTAGACGTGTTTAAATTTTAATTACGTATCGGTCCACACAAAATAAAATCGAACATACCTTTATTATGTTCAGCACTTCATTCAGCAAACGAAAAGTCAGTGATGGGACTTGAGGAAAATGAAACGGTGGTAGAAAAGTGGTAGAACAAAAATTGTCCATGATAAATAATTCAGTAAATAATGAAGTAATGGCGCAGTAAATGGTGTATACTGGACTGGAAGTTTTTACTGATGCAATTCTTCGAAAAAAATACCGGTAGCTGAGTGTGTATGGGTAAAAGTAAGTAGTAGCAGTAGGTATAGTAGGTACAATTTTCGATTTAATGATGGAAAATAAATATTATTAGCGAATAGCTTTGTTAAAAGGTGATAGATTTGGAGTTCTGGTAGAATTTCCGAAAGTGTAAAAAGTGATTGAAATACCACTTAAGTGTTAGAAGTCCCATTACTGGTATGGCAAAGTTGGCGTAAATGCCACATTTAATCACTTAAAGTTCGGTGGGGACGCGTTTCGTGATTTATAAATCACTTCGGCTAAATCACGTTGGTGGGAACATGGTATAAAACCCGCTTTTCGGCTTGGTGAGACCTATTCACATTTATACGGAAGACCCCACAGCAGGCAGTTGATGCGCTTATGATCCCTTTGCTCCGCTACTGGGCTGAAAAGTCGATGTTCCTCATTTTTTGCTTCTTTATCGAAGAACGCCGACTGCACCTTCTGACTTGCTAGGTAGAGCCGCTGATGCCTGAGCTTGTCTTAGATTAGTGCTTGCTCATAGTTGGAGTTGCCCTGTAAACAATGTTAGGTAATGGTGGACCAGTGCCGCTTCTGGGGTGGGGCGACCTAGGCAGAGTATTCTCGTGCTCCAGGTTCAGCCCGCTACCGAATACGAGGCTCGCATGCTGGGTGTTGCGTTTAGGTCGATCGCCACGGCTTAAAAGAAAATCAGGGTTTCAGGGCCTGCGATTTAGTAGACTCTGGGTCGCTCTTAGTCGTAGTACATTGACATGAATTTTATATAGGTACGATGGTGAGGAGACTCATGCGTTTGTAGTAAAAGCGACTTTCGTTTCAATCGTTTCAAGGACCAGGCAAACACTTAAGGCATCATTCATCAGGCTTTCCTTCATCCGACTGAATTCAACATTTAAGTTAGGTCCAGGCCAGCGGCTTCCCTACTTTTATTGGCCTTAAGTACAGAATGACATTAGTCATCTTTGAAGTGCTTGGATGGCAGCATCCATCATACCTCTTGGTATCAATTTCGAACCTCATAGCTTCTTAGGCTCTCCGCTTGTTAGTCAAATCAGCTCTCGTTGTTCTAGCTGACTTTCGAAATAGTTCAAGTTATATATCAACAAACGCGCAGCTCCTAATCCTTTGTGCCACAGTTCTGATCCCAATTTGGTGCATAAAACACCACCAATGTCCTTTCTATTTCCGTCTCTTACATATACGAGTATACAACTCAATTGTCTGGGTCTATATCGCCTCCGCGAGACTTCATTCTACTGACTACATCCATACCCGCCAGTATCCGGGACAAAGACTTTTTTAACCGCGCTGATGCTATTACCTCCAGTCGGACAATGGTGCGTGCGTGCGAAAACATATGCAACGCACGTACTTCGCAATGCGTGTCACGGTTTTTTTTTGTTCGTCTGGCATCTGTTCATTATATGCCCGCCAGTGGTTAAGAGTGACATCGACATGTTATCCTGTCCCAGGAGTACAAACGAGGAGAGTTTATATTGATTTTTCCAACTTAAATTTTCCACCATAATCCGCTCCGCTTCAAGGTTATACACAGTAGATGCCTAATACAGTAAGCAGAAAGCAGCACCACAGCTGCCAACGAACTGCTCCACAGGTATAAAGGAGCCAGAGATAGATGGACTCTCCCAACTGGCACCGTCTCTATATACAGCGGGGTATACTCGTATATATATATCCAAACGAAGGAGCAGAACCTACATACACTTCCACGCCCAGAAGTTGGTTTCTTTTTGTTTGAAGTTTCCTTTTTCTTTCCACTCAGAGCATGCGTTCTCCAAGATAGGTATAGTATGAGATACGACAATAGCCGTTGCCATTTGTGTGCACCTATAACCCACCCCACTCGCGGCACTCTTCCCCGAAAAGCATTGACTTGCTGGGCTATTCGTTGGCAAATTTATTGAACTAGATACCGCTTTACCAGTCTACATACAAACACACGGAATGATAAATTCCATCGGTTCCGCTGTGGATTTATGATCGCACCAATCCCTGGAGGGAGCTTCCTGAGAAACTCCATTCTCAGCGCGCGCACTACCAACTGTACTTTGAAATTCAAATGATTGAAGCGCGATTCTTCGATTATGATAACCGAATGATGTATTCGGGGCTAGGAGTCTTAAATTAGCTTTGGCTTCCATTGGATGGGGTTCCTCTTCTGCCGGCGTCCGTCACGCCGTCTCACCGTTTGATCAATCAACCGAGCCAGTGAGCAACCCCTGGGTAGATACGTTTAGTAGGTATTTTCCTTTTTCCAGCTCCCCAGTGCGAGCTATAGCAGAAGTGAATGCAAGTACCTAGTTGTCGATGGAGGACGGGCGTGTTTTTTTCAATCGTCGTCGTCGGCGGGACTCAATTACTATCTCTCTACATATAAAGGCTGCGTGTTCCGCGCAGCAATCGATGCAGGGAGGGGTGTTCGCCAGAAAGTTTACGATTGGAGAAGTGGGGGAGTTTGAATAGAGTGCGCGGCTATGTATCTACAGTTTTGGTATATAAGATGCAGCTGTATGGTATACTTTCGAAATTGTATTTCTTAGATTAGGGTGTAGGTGGCAGTAGCGAGCGCGGATAGCAGGGTTTTATGGGTGCAGTCAGAAATTGAATGAACTAAAAGTTAATGAGTTGTATAGAGAGAGAGAGAGAGAGATATGATGTTGATGGTGGTATAAATACTTTTAGGAGACTTCAACATGAAGCTGATTAGAAATAAGGAACGGAGCGAGTTGGGAGTAACGTACCTATAGATGGAAGCTAATGGATGTCGTTGTGGAGTTTATTTTTCAGTAGATAGGTATACCTACAAGTTTATTGCTGAAATTCGTCGTAAAATTAAAAGCACCCAGAGCTCAATTATAAGTTTGACAATGGGTTTACTGAACTTCCTAGTTTTTGTGTGTCCCATAGTCCAGTTGTGGGATAGTTCGCGCCTTCCATCAGAGTACAACAGTTTATGTTTCCAATTTCCAAAAATGTTCTTCCATGCATTCCACTGACACCAGTGCCGGCTCCAGCCAAACTAGCGCCCTGTGCAAGATTTACAAAACGCGCCCTTTTTCATATTTGCACACATGCATAGGTCTTTTTCACATCACCAAGGAGGTAGACTTTCAATGGGTTTTTTTTTATTGGGTCCTCGGAACTACCTGGCCATTGGATAATGTTAGTTGATAACTTGTAATTGAAAATTTTGTTTTTGGAAAATGTTGATCCCGAATTTGCATTGGACCCTTTAAAACTCTTCTCTATAAAACTCATCAGATAAATTTTCCCAATTGTTAGAAGAGAACTAAAGATACTTCTTTTCCTGGCCCTAATGTGTTTCCTACCTGTATTATTTAAATTACTTACATTAGTTACATTTATCCCATCTGTATGTTCCTCGCTGCGTTTTAAAAATTTTATTAAATTTTTGCTCTGTTTTTTATTATCGGCTTCAACAAGCCTTCGCCTTTTTCTAAATTCTGAAAGAAAGAAACAGAATTTAGAATATAAATAACACTACCGCACTTCACTGCACTGCGCCGCACTGCACCAGACTATATCTAATAGCGACAGTGAGTACCTATATGGTTTATGTAGGGAAATTCTTTTTACAATTTTAGGGGTCAGTAATTAATTTTCAAACAAAAATTCCATTAGTCAAAGCAAAAGAAATTCGTTATTCAAAATCGCCTGCGCAATAACGATTCCACGCGTTCATCCCTCGCAGGTCGCAGCTTTCCATCATAAACTAAGTACTAGTACTAGTACTTAGTTTATGCTTTCCATATTATGTCACAATCACAATAGACTTTCAATTTTCAAAGGCACTGAAGTGGAAGAGAATACAATATTTTCATTTACGAAAATACGATACGACAATACGACATACGAGCTACTTGTTCTCTTTGTAACTGTAAGAGAAATTTTTGACTCTCTTTCGAAGATGAGAAATCCCATCCTCCACGCTCCACCTCCATAATATGTGCACTGTGCTACTGTGCAGGATCAAAAACCTGCACGTTCAACACAAACGATTCTGTAGGAATAATTTTTGTTTGTTTGACTTTTTTCATATGTAAATTTTGCGAGGTAATGTGCGAGAAATAAAACCTGCACATACGAGGTGGAACTTTTTTTGTTTTGAGATTTTTGAACCAGATTCTCTTTGAAAATGTAAAGTGGATGTGCAAGAAATTTACGTGCACGAACAGGGTGTAATATTTTCAGATTTGTTAGGTAAGAAATGAACTTGCATATGGCTGTGGGATTTCTTTATTGTGCGATATTTTGAGTTAGATTCTCCTTGAAGTTGCAACTTTGCAAGTGATGTGAGTAAATGTGCAAGAAATACTTCAGCACAGGTGTGATGGATGATGTTATTTTGCGCTTATTTGAACAGTTTTTTTTTTTTTAAAAATGAAAATGACAGTATGTATTTCTTCGCACAAGTTAAAATTAGTTCTTCTTTCCTAGCAATGCGCCCCCAAAACCTGGCGCCCTGTGCATTTGCACACCTTGCACATATGGTTGGGCCGGCCCTGACTGACACTGACTGTCAGACAGTCTTCGTCTTTTTAAAAGGACAGTTGAGCCTCCTTTTTGTACTATGGGCTGTTCAAAAGTGAATTCTTCAAACTCCAAGACGATCAAACTTTGTAAGTCCTGCTTTTATGTAGGCCTTTTACAAACTTTAATTTGTTTGCCTTACTACAGTCCGGGGTGGACCAGGGCCTCAACCAATACTCCCGTTGCGCGCTCCAAGTTGGTCGAGGTCCTCTTCCACTTGCGCGCGCCACCTAAAGCGAGGTCTTCCTCTACTGCGTTGTCCCTCCGGGTTGGAATCGAAGACTCTCCGGGCCGGAGCGTTGGTGTCCATTCGCTCTACATGTCCTAACCATCTTAGACGACTAATGCGTACTTTTCTGACCAGGTCGATGTCGCTGCACAGCTCGTAGAGTTCGCTGTTAAATCTTCTCCTCCAAATCCCGTCAACGCAAACGGGACCAAAAATCACTCGAAGAATTTTGCATTCGAAGCGACCAAGAAGATCCTCATCCGTTTTTGCTAGGGTCCATGCTTCTGCGCCATAGAGCAGGACAGGGATGATGAGAGTCTTATATAGTATCTCCTTAGTGCTTCTTGACAAGGCCTTACTAATCAATTGCCGTCTTAGGCCAAAGAAACAGCGGTTGGCAAGTGTGATTCTTCGCTTGATTTCTGATGTGATGTCGTTATCAGAGTTTATAGCGAAACCGAGGTAGACAAAGTCCCTAACTACCTCAAAGTTATAGCTGTCTATCGTGACGTTCTGTTAGATTCGTCGATGTTGTGTGTCCCTTCTTGTTGACAGCATATATTTTGTTTTACCCTCATTCACCACTAAACCCATTTTTGCCGCTTCTGTACTAATACTTGCAAACGCACCAGTGACAGCTCGCTGTGTTGTACCAACAATGTCAATGTCGTCAGCGTATGCAAGCAGTTGCACAGACTTATGGAAAATTGTGCCTCTGGTCTTAGCTTGTGAGTTTCGCACAATTTGAAGAATGAAGAATGATGTTGAAGAAGTCACATGACAGCGCGTCGCCTTGTCTAAATCCTTTTTTGACATCAAAGGTCTCGGTGAAATTGTTTCCGACCTTTACGGAGCAGCGAGCGTTCTCCATCGTCATTCTGCACAATCTGACAAGTTTGGCAGGGATGCCAAAACTAGGCATGGCTCTGTATAGCTCGTCTCTATAAATGCTTTCATATGCGGCCTTAAAATCGATAAAAAGATGTTGAGTATCGATCTGGACTTCTTTGGTTTTCTCCAGGATCTGCCGTAGTGTGAATATTTGATCGGTCGTGGACTTACCGGGCCTAAAACCGCACTGATAGGGACCTATGAGATCGTTGACGAAAGGTTTCAGGCGTTCACAAAGTACGGCAGATAGGATCTTATATGCGATGTTAAGGAGGCTGATGCCTCTATATTTGGCGCAGTTTAGAGAGTCTCCTTTCTTGTGGATCGGGCAAACGATGCTGAGGTTCCATTCATCAGGCATACCTTCCTCTAACCAAATTTTGGAGACGAGTTGGTGTATGCACTCTACCAAAGTCATCTCCGGCTGCCTTGAAGAGCTCGGCAGGTAAGCCGTCTGGTCCAGCAGCCTTGTTAGATTTCAACTTGGATATTGCTATCCTCACTTCATTTTGGTCAGGTGGACGGAAGTCTTGGCTTTCATCGTCCAGGTTGAATGGTTCGTTCTGCCTGACAGCGGAATTTGTGTCGTCTTCGCCTTTTAGCAGTCTGCAGAAATGGTTTTTCCATGTACTCAGCACCGACTGTAACTCTACTACAAGGTTTCCTTGTTCGTCTCTACAGGTCTCTGTTCGGGACACGTTCTTTTTACCTTTTGGTAAAACTTCCTGAAGTAGCACCTCTCTATATCCTCGATCGCGAGCTTCTCATGCTCTCTCTTTTTTCTCCGGAGAAGCCGATGTTCTTCCCTCCTTTTTTGCTCGTAGAGCTGACGAGCTGCTCTCGTCCTTCTATGCAGCGACGAGAACAGATACAACAACAAAATTTACGGGCAATACAGCGAATCGACGTGTCATAAAGGCTTCAGGTGGCTAAAGTAGGTCACATAATGGCGCGCTTAACTTTTTCAAAGTTATATATGTGCATCATGACTATCTGTCCGAGTTGAGGACCTTCGCCTTCGATGAGATCGTATATTTTGCCCTCATTTACAGCCGTTTCTAGACCTAGAGACGTCGTTTTCTCCTCTGAATCAGTGCTTGATGCTTGCAACGTTCTCTGGAACTTGGAAATAAAATAAACGACAACCTCGCTTTACTTGCATTTTATTATTGATTTTTAAAAAATGCGTTCGACGTAATTTCAAAAGAAATAGGTACCTGGCTTTTATTGCGCATTAGGGACGGTAGGTGTCATCTTCTACTTCAAAGAAGGCTGTCAGAGGATTTTGAAAAAATAAAATAATAAAAAATACAAAGTGGAGTTTGACAATGGTGTTCTAGAATCTGCGCTAAGAGCATTCGTCTGGTCATTTAATTTAATTTAATTTAATTTAATTTAATTTAATTGCTTAATACAAGCGCGTACAATAAATAATATAGAAACTTAAGACTAAAATACAGATATTGAAAGTACAATCGCAAACATAGCACATAAGCGCATAATTATATTATAAAATAGGTATAAAACAAAATATATATAAATATACATTAGATAGAAGGAAATGAGATGTTAATGGTTAAGTTAATTTATGAAGCGCATTTTTTAGACTTACTTTGGTGCAATTTAAGTCAAATAAATTTGGTAACATGTTAGCTTTGCAAAGCATTCTTGTTAAAGGCTCGTGTTGGCCATAGTCAGTACGGTGATGGGGAAGGCGGAAAAAGGGAATTGACCGTAGGCGTCGAGGATTAGTGTTCAATGAGATTTTATGCAGTAGATGTGGGCAGTCGATGTTACCAGATAGTAATTGATGAACAAAGATTATATCAGCGATATCGCGACGAGTCATAAGAGCCTTTAAATTGAGCAACTTTAGGCGATTCTCGTAGGGAGGTAAATTGTGAGGGTCATCCCAGTCGAGTCCACGTAAGGCGAAACGAATGAATCTACGCTGGACAGCTTCGATTCTCAAAATATGTACCTGATGGTAAGGTGACCAGACTTGGCTGGCATTTTCAAGAAGTGGTCTAACAAACGTCGTATATAGGGATTTAGTGACATAGGGGTTTGAAAACTCCTTCGACCAACGTTTAACAAACCCAAGTGCAGAATTAGCCCTGTTAATAATGTTGTCGATGTGATGTCGAAAATTAAGTTGAGCGTCGCAGATAATGCCCAGATCACGAATAGATGAAACAGTGGATACAGACTCGTTGTTTATGAAATAAGATCTTTGATTCAGGGGATGACGTTTACGGGAGAAAGTTATAGCTTGACATTTTTTCACGTTAAGTTCCAATCGATTCTGTTGACACCAGGTGTAGAAGTGGTTAAGGTCAGCTTGTAGTGAGAGAGAATCAGCGGTGCAAGATATTTGTTTAGAGAATCTCATATCATCTGCGTAGATCTCCAGGTCTGAGTGTAAAATGACACGTACTACATCATTTATTGTCGAATTAAAGATCAATGGACCGAGATGACTCCCCTGTGGTACACCAGAGGATGCGATGAATGGCTTAGAAATGGCAGATCTAAAAAGGACACTAAACTTGCGATCTTCCAAATAGGACTTAATCCATGAAGTAAATCGCGGTGGGAAACCGATCGCTTTTAGTTTGAAGAGTATGACATTGTGAGAGATCTTGTCGAACGCTTTGCTAAAATCGGTAGCCACAACATCCACTTCCTTACCATTTTCCAAGGCACATAATGTGCTAGAGACAAAATCCGTAAGGTTTGTAGTTGTAGATCTGCCCTTAAAAAACCCATGTTGCTTCGGGGAGAGTATTGATTTACAATGAAAGAACATTGACTCGTAAACGATGCTCTCAAAGAGTTTTGGTATGGATGATAGTTTGGCAATAGGTCGATAGTTAGAGATATCGCTCTTGCAGCCCTTTTTGTGGATGGGAATGATAAATGAGTCCTTCCAGAATTTAGGGAAAATACCTTGTGTAATAGAAAGCTGGAAAAGAGCATAAAGAGGCAGTGACAGTTTTTCAACACATTTCTTTAAAACTATAGCAGGGATACCATCTGGACCCGAGGAATAGTCATCCTTAAGAAGGTTTATTTTTTCAACTACTGAAGATAAGCTTAGATGTATATGTGTTAAAGATGTTTGGGCATAGCCATCCATGTAACTGAAATAGTTAGGGTCGGGTTCAACGTCATCATTCACAAACGCCTGGCTGAAGAAATCAGCGAAAAGGTTGGTAATTATTTTAGAATCTGCAGACGAACAATTATCGAATTTTAAGGTGGTAGGATACCCATCCGATCTTCTTTTGGTGTTAATAAATTGAAAGAAACGTTTGGGGTCAGCAATTAGATTATGCTGCATACGGTCAAGGTATTCGGAGTAAAGACGATCACACAAAGCGGAGAAGTTGTTATAAACTATAAGATAGTTTGAGAAGTTAGACACAGATCTGCATCTGAGGTATTTTTGCCATAGTTTGTTTCGTTTGTTCCGAAGAGATCGCAGTTCGCGGTTATACCAGGGAGGGGAAGAAGTAATATTTTTTTGAGTTGTGACAGGAACAGATTTTAGGAAACATTCATAGATTTGTACGTAGAAACTGGTAGTAGCAACATCAACATTAACTGTTTTGTCTAGGATAAAGCCAAAATTAATTTTTCCGATAAGATCGGAGAGTTTATCAAAATTAGCTTTGCGAAAGTTAAATTTGCGCTGCGTCAACGAGTCGATCTTTAAATTTACGCTGTCATACATAAAAGATAAAAACAGGGGAGGGTGATGGTTGTCAAGTTTAGAAAGAAGGTGACTACTCTCAATCACTACACCGTTTTCGGAGTCAGTAGAAAAAATTAGGTCCAGTTGTCTTCCTATGTTGTTTTGGATACCGCTTAGTTGATAAAGACCAGCAGCCAAAAGCCGATCTGTAAAAGTGATTTCCTTATCAGAGGTAGCATTAATTGGGACAAGGTGAGTATTATCATCTCATCTCGTCATCTGGTGCTAGCGGAGAGAGAACGTTCAAGAATAATCGCTGCTCTGAGAATTTATCTGTCAAAAACGATGAAAAAATTTTGCGCAAAACTTTGCATAGGTAGCTACTTGATTTAATAATTGAACAATAAATTTTTAGAGACCAATTAAACACACAAACAAAAAAACCTTAAAAGGGAGACTACTGTGATGGCACCACCCTACATAAATGCAGCATCAGGCTCGACCTTTTAAAAGTCAGTTTCGTTCATAGTTGGAATCCAACAAATAAAAAAAATTCACAACTTTCTGAGCTGTGGATGGGCTAGAAGTTTGGGGGGTCGCAAGCCCCCCTGAGCCCCCACCTGCACACGCCACTGGTACCTACTTAGGCCCATATAGGCAGGGGTGCCAGAATTTGATTTGCTGTAAACGACCATAACTTAAAAAAATGCAGCCCAAAATCATTGCCCAGAAAGAAGCTCAAAAATCGTTGAACATTTTTGTATTTTTCCCACTTACCCATCTTACTTATGAGCGTCGCGGATTTTATTTACTTATATTTGCTGCAATTGACTTCTGCGACTCGTATCAAATCAAAATGCCTGCAAAATAAATAATTGTGCGTGCAAGATGAATGACTGATCGATGTCACTTTACTGCAAGAGCGTTGCCAAGTTTTAAAAGTGCGTGTTTGTTCGAAAATATTTATTTTTTTAGTTTTGTGGAGTATACAACATTTGTAAAACAATATGTAGCCCAAAATTATGTTTAAGAAAAAAGATAGCCCAAAATACGACAAAGCGCTCAGTTTGGCAACCCTGCATATACAGGGTGGGCCAAATACAAGTTTCTTTTTAAAAATGCAATAAAATGAGCAAAATTAATTTTTTTACATGTGTTATGAATTTATTGGTAGGTAATAGCAAACATTTCCATTGATTATGGAACACAACGGGTTGTTCAAGTGGTTGCCTTGGCTGACTTCGCAGTAGCGCATTCTGCCACTCCAATTCTCCAAGACCTTATTGATGGTTTCGGGCTGTAGCTCGCACGGATTGCTTATATGATATTTTCTTTAAGTATGCTTGAATTGTTGCCGGATTGTTGGCAAAATATCGGTCTTTCACGGTTCCCCACAAAAAAAAAACAAAAAAATCCAAAGGTGGTATGGTACTGACTTTCTGTCGAGATTTCGAGCTGGAAACAGCTGTCAGTGTCAAAATACACCTTTAGACACGCAGTTGATAGTCTGAGAACCAGAGACAATACTGAGACCCCCAACTTCGACCGATTAACAGTTATTTGCCTACAAGCTAAATTTTACGCTCCCAAAAAGTTTAGGTGCGCTAGTATTGTTGCATAGCAATTCGTATTGACAAATGTCAAAAATCCTCTCAACCAACACATTCGCACCTAATCTTTTTACATTTCACTGTGGGCAAAGCAAAACGGATAGGAATTGGCGTACACGGATAGGACAACAAAATGGCGGATTCCCGGCAAAAATTGAGGGGGCCAGCGGCAAGAGGATTGTGAGTTGGGGGTCTCAGTATGATTTGTTTATGCTGAGAACTGCTCTGGCAGGTCCACTATTTGTGAGCATGTAGAAATGGATATCGAAATGCGCCAAGCTTCTAACGATGGCCAAACGAAGCTGTAATGTAATTTTGAAAAAAAAAAAATGGATATCGATGGTTCACGTGAAAGCGTTACAGTGCAAAGAGCTACAACGTGGTAGAGGTGGTAAAGGGCTAAGTCTACCAGATGGGCGTCTCTACTTTCCCATCTGTAAATGACATCTCTCCATCTTCTATCATCTATCTTCTATCTTCTATCTTCTATCTTCTATCTTCTATCTTCTATCTTCTATCTTCTATCTTCTATCTTCTATCTTCTATCATCTATCTTCTATTTTCTATATTCTATCTTCTATCTTCTATCTTCTATCTTCTATCTTCTATCTTTTATCTTCTATCTTCTTTCTTCTATATGTGTAAAAATCAATTACTGTGCGTTAGTCGGGTAAAGGCTCCAGAACGGCTCGACCGATTTGATTGATTTTTATTTTGTTTTTTTCGTCTTGAATCAGGGATGGTTTAGGAAAAAAGAAAAGTCGGAAAATTCCCAACAGATGGCGCTGTAGGCGTATTTTCCATTCAATTCAGTTATCTTCAAAAATAATCTTCTACATTATACCTACAGTTCGTTTGGTTTGAAACTCGATGACGATATAACTCGATAACCACTGGTCCAATTTTCATGATTCTTCTTTTGTTGTGTTCGTATTGTTGTATTTCAGGTTTAGGCAATAGGTAGTCTTAACTTTTGCACCCATTTGCATTGTTGTCGATCTCCGAAACCACTCACCTGATTTCAATGAAATTTTGTGGATGCGTATGACTGATTCGAGCTTAAAAGATAGAATACTTTTGAACCAGATAGATGTCAAGGGCGTCGATCTCCGAAACAACTTAACACATTGTATATGGTTTTTATCAGGTTGAAAGGTAGGATACTTTTGGACCCGATAGGCGGCTCTGTTGTCGGTCTCCTAAACCACTCCACCAATTTCAATGAAATTTTGTGGATGTGCATGGTTGATTGCAAATTGAAAGATACTTTTGGACCCTATAGGTGGTACTTTGCAAAACATAAGCGGCATAGAAAAACGGGTTGTGGCACCACCTCCCTTTCATTTATAAAATCAAACGCTATTTCTAAAGTTATGTAATTAAAATTATTAATGGACATTGGACAAATAAAGAACTTTGCGAAATGGGATCAGGACTTAATACGAAAGGTACGAGCAAATCCGGGTGGGTACAGCTACATATAAAAGAGACTGACGTCCGGATGTGCACTCAAAACTCATGTACGGATTGGTCGATTTTTATGATTTTTGTTTTAAAGTCGCACGCACGTGCCCAAGGAAGGACATAATGTGCTACTCTTTGTCGTGAAAACAAAACTTTATGGGGATCAGTTGAATTTTTTAATACTTTAAATGTTCCGGGCTTACCTCCTTACAATTTGAAATTGAAGTCGGCTCAGGTATAATTATGTTGCGCAACGTCAATGCACCGAAACTTTGCAACGGAACGCGTTTGATTTGATGGCGAAGGATCTCAAATTAAATGTCATCCAATCGACGGTTTCGAGGGGACATTTTAAAGGCAAATATTCTCATTGCTTGAACTCCGCTTACTCAGAACGGTTTGCCATTCGTATTTAAACGTCTTGAATTTTTCATGCGTCTCCCTTTGAATCTCAGAGATGGTAACACCTACCACAAAATTTTGCACATTTCTGAAAAAAAGGAGCAAGAGATGCTTCATATGAGGGAACTCGAGAACCTATCGTCGGATTTGAGCTTTCTTTTCTTTGTTGTGTTTGTCTACGCCTAAGGAAGGTTCATACGACTTAAAAGAAAAAATGGAGAACTTGAAATGGAAATTGGAGAGTTCGTAGAAATTGAATTTCCACACATTTTGTTATTTTTTTTTTTTTTTTTTGAAATTTGATCGTAGTAGGACAGTGAGATCGTATTTGTCAAAAGATATTTTGGATCAACAAAATTAATTTCTGGTGTAATAGTGAATGCTCCAAAGTAAAATTATTTTAGTCTAAAAGTCAATATTGGGCGGGACGGAATTCTCCGAGCACACTATTTTATGTAGGAAATCAAAACAGACAAAACCATTTTGCTTCACTTTAAATAATGAGATTGCCGAGCACTTAGCTGCCTATCTGCAAGATATATCCGCGATATTTAACAAAAAAAAAAAAAAAAACATCTTGTAGGTATACTCACGCAGTTCTTCCCATTTAATGTTTGATCTTTGATGCCCAAAATAAAAGTTCTTTTATACAAAAACGACTTCAAAGGAAACGCCTGAAGCTAATTTACGTACCCAGTTGGCAAGTATTTAAGTTTGCTTTCTTAAGAAGCCATCAACCGCCTACTGGCCACCAAATGTAGAGCACACTGCTAGGTATATGAGCCTATGGTTGTCTATAGATTTTCTATAAACACTACCTACACAAATTCCGCCATTATTAATAAACGAAAATGTATATTTTATCCACAGCGCAAAGGAGTAGGTAGGTATATAGACACATACCTACCTAACAGCAGCTGCCCATTCCCCAAACGAGCCGAACGAAGAAGCACACATTTTTATATATAAAAGTCGTTGGTCACTCCATAAATTAAGTGTCAACTCCTATAGTATTTAGTGCCAGATAAAATATAAAATGACATTCTTGGCCGGGGAAGGAGTACCTACGGCGGCCACCAGCGCCCAGTACGAGTATTTAATTTTCTCGCAAGAAAAGTATATCCACAGACAAAGACAAAGACCGCACACGCTTATGTTATGTACTAAAGACACCAGAGAACTTATTAAATATCAAAAATATACTCATGCGCAGAGCATTGTTCGGTTTACGGTTCTCCCACCTACCCGCAGCTCACTCCGTGCCTATTTTTTTATTGGAAATTTATCGACATACCGACGTGGAATCCATAACAAACTCGGCCGCACAATCCAGCAAATTAATGTCATTTATTCGTCGAGTTAATGAGCAAGAAATTGTTGTTCAGCTAAGCTAGATTACACTTGAAATGTTGAAATGTTGAAATGTTGAAATGTACGAGCTGTCATCGTTCCCCCATGCCCCCCACCCGAACAATACATAGATACTTTATTATGTACCTATACTGATCTCTGCAACGGGTTGCCAGGCACTGGGAGTATAGGTACTACTCTTACCCATGTAGGAAAGTCGAATTTCCCAAAAACGGACAACACGATGACGAGAAAAAAGTATCTACAAGATACTTTATTTAGTTATCTCTCCATGTTAACACACTCTCGGACGGTACTAAAATCACTTTTAGATGCAGACAACTTCCTACGCCTATAGTCCTTTTTTGCTTTGATTTTGCTTTTCGTGTTCCCTGTTCCCTCCTATACCTACTCGGCGACTGTATAAGTGTATATAGACACTTTGGTGTCTTTCTCGCTCGTGCAACTTGTGGTAGGTTCCATTTTGGGAAAATCACACACCAAACTCTTGCCAGCTTGCCACTACTCCAGCGGCAGTCGCTGGGTTAATCTCTTCCATTGGTCGAACGAACAATGAACTGCAAACCGGTTCCGTCGACCAATCCCATCGCACACTGGCACAATTGGCGCGCCACCATTGTGACTGTGAATGTGACTGCGAGTTAGGGGAGGCGTTTTCCACTGCGCAGCAGTACAACGAATCAAAGCGAATCCTTTCATCTTGCTGCAGCAGCTTCGTTTGGCTGGTTTTTGCGCTTCCAGTTACCGTTGAACCCTCGAACGGGTGTGTTGGATGCATAGATACGTTTGTTGTCGACTTTTTTTTGTTGTTGTTTCCCATTTTGTTGTTGTTCGCTTGGTGTTCCGTTCGGACTGCGTCTATTGTGTCACGGATTCTGTGTTATTGGATAATTGCAGTCGATTCTCTACGGGATTGCATATAAATTTGTGAAACGGAACGGATTTGTGTTTTTTTTTTTGGTTACCTACCTTTGTGTGATATTGATACAGAGCCTGACGGGGGTGTCGTGATACTGAGCAGGTACCTAGTGTGTGCGGCGGTTTTTGTTGTCCCCCAGGTGTGAAAACGTGCGTGATTGTGATTTATGCGGACGTGAGTGAAAGTGAAGTGTGTAGTCTGCGAGTTTGTAAAATTCTGCTGAGAATGAGACACCAATTTTGCAGTCCGATGAATCGATTTTGATTGTGAAGAATAATTATAGAAGAAAACTGAAAAGGGATTATTATTGTAGCACCTATTATGGAAAGTAACACATTTGGCGGAAGTCATTTGCCATCGCAAGCTTTGGTTGTGCTATCGGAAGCTGCATCGGGATTGCATGAAGCACTAAGGAATCAGCGGCCATTTCCAAACAGAGTAAGAAACAGAAAAGTTGATTTACCTATACCTCTTATTTAGGTGGAACCTATAGGTAACCTAGGTAGAAGAACCCTCTTAAATAAATCTCTTGAAAACCATTGTTTCAGTGAAGTTGTGAATACTTACCTACATACCTATAACCTGCCGACGGATCAGCAAGCTTATTGTAAAGAATAATTGGTTTTCAAAGCAGTTTGAATAGGTTTAGACCTACCAAGACCTAGCTCACGCCTTTGTTTGTTAAAAAAGACCATCATGTGACAATCTATAAGGTTCAACGCTCAAGATATCAAACTATCTCCCTTCCGCTTCGTAGTGCAGTCAGAAATGAAATGCTGTTTATATTTTGACCCTCAAGTCTTCAATTTTTGATATAATTTATAAACTCTCCTACGTTAGTGAGCTCAATGATCGCGACACAAAATGATCATCAAGAGTGATCAAATCAATTGAGAGGCATATTTCGAAATTACCCTATATAGCCAATTCTTCGTGTCAACATGTCCCCGTAGTTGCGGTCGCCGTCGGTATAGGTAGGTAGGTACCTAAGGCACTTTTGTTTGAACCCATACCTCATGAGGTTGTCATCCACATTTCTATATCCATCTATTCAGCTATATAGAAACATTATATCAAATTATTCGTGGTGCGGTAACGATATCCCTTGACCCAAACACAAACTTAGGCTTGCATTTGGTATGTTGACACCACCGGAGTAGTGTAATCAGCACCAAAGAGTGCATTTTCATTTTCTTGGTGCTAGACTAATAGGATCCATTGTGAATTGGCCGCACTCAAGTCCTATACAGTTCAAGTCCTACCTACAAGGTGGGCCAAAAGAGTTCACCCTTTTGGAAGATGTACTTATTTTTGCAAATGGCTGCCAATGTCAAATCTGTTTTGACAGTTGTGGACTAAACGGATGTAGAATACAAGTGAACAAGCCATGGAGCGATACACTCCACAAGAACGCGGAATAATTTCAAATTTTCGATTTTTCGACCAAAATCATAATTAGCGATGAGGCTCATTTCGACCACAGCGGGTACGTGAACAACCAAAATGCTTGTGGGGCACCGAAAATCCACGAGTAATGCACGAGGAGCCATTACACTTGCTCAAAGTTACTGCATGGTGCGCTGTTCACGCTGGAGGAGTCATCGGGCTATTTTTTTTTCGAGAACGCCGCTGGTCAAACGACAGCAGTGGACGGTGCGCGCTATAGGGCCATGTTAACCGAGGTTTTTTTTACCGCAATTGGACGAATTAGGACTGGAGGACATGTGGTTCCAATAGGACGGAGCTACGGCAAACATGCGCGAGCCACAACCGATATTCTGAAGGCGGCGTTCCCGGGTCGCCGCATCTCTCGTTTTGGCGATTTGCACTGGCCCTCAAGATCGCCCGATTTAACCGTTCCAGACTTTTTTTTGTTGGTTTTTTTTTAAGTCCCGTGTTTACGTGAACAAGCCCGAGACCCTAAATTCGACACGAGTGCGAGAATCTGTCGCCCAAGGTTCTCGCCGAAGTGAATAAAATTTTAAAGGTTCAAATAAACATAATCAAAAAACAGAATCGAAGTCTTTCATTTAGGAAAAAAATGAGAGCCAAACAACATCGGATGATTTCTTTTGGCCCACCTTGTATATGAACTTAATTTCTGAACACGCCCATATGTTGCGAGAGTTGACAACTTTGTTCAACCATAAGTCTATTCCTGATGAATTAGCACAGATAAATAAAAAAGACTATTCCTACCTTATAGTTTTTTTTGTTTTTTTTTTTTTCCTGTTGAGGGGAGGAGAAAGCCTTTATGCACCGTAGGTCTTATTTTCGTTGACCATCCCCGTGAGTCGACTCTCATTTGTACAACGTGCATTTGTACAAGGTTAACGTAGACTAAGACTCCTCCTAGCCCTTCTATTCCTGACCCACCCCCCTGGGACCGCTGTCCGCATTAGGTAGGTACTTCAGCGGGGCTCTACTTATAGTGAACATGCCAAAAAGCCATGTATGTAATGTAGGGTCGAATTACCACATCCGTGAATGAACACTAACCTATACGTGACTTATGTTAAATATACCTACACAATTCAGTGACATATGGATCCTTCAAAGATGCGATAATTCCACCTTCTTTGACAGTTAACCCTCGCTTAAAAGTTGTATAACTTAGCGAAATAAGCACTTTGCGTAAAGTTTGGTTTTTTATTTGGCAACACTTTTTCCAGTTTCTACCAATTTCTCTGCTGAAAGCTACGTTTCGTGCTCATTTTGGATTGGCATTTTTATCAATACTAAATAGACTTATGATCAGTGCCGGGCTCCAGTCAAACTAGCGCCTAGTGCAAGATTTACAGAAAGCGCCGATTTTTCATATTTACACACATGCATAAGTATTTTCAACATCATCCAGGAGATAGTCCTCGGAACTAACTTGCCATTGGATAATTTTCATTGATAACTTAAAATTGAAAAATTTCTATTACATTTGTTTTTGAAGTTGCAACATTGCAAGTGATGTGAGTTATTGTGCAAGAAATAATTCAGCACAGGTGTGATGGATGTTGTTATTTTGGGCTTATTTGAACAAGCTTTGGCAGTATTTCTTCGCGAAGAATAAAATTAATTTTTCTTTTCTAGCAAAGCGCCCCCAGAACTGGGCGCCCTGTGTATTTGCACATCTTGCACATATGGTTGGTCCGGCCCTGCTTATGATACACGTCCCCAGACCGTAGATCTACTAAAAAACTAGTCGAAAATTCGAATTTCTTATTCTGCTACACACAGCCGCCGGCGCCGCCGTCGTACCTACATACATGCCCGTTGCCCGAACTCAGGCATTTATTGTGAGGGCATGGATTTATCTTTCTAAAAACCAACACTATTGCTATTGGCATGATATTTATGTGTGCTCGCTAAAAAAAAAACGCCCTTTACATTTTAAAAGGACCTTGACAGTGGGCCACTGTCCACATCCTACAGCGCCGGTTCCAGAAAATGTTCCCCTCGGCCAACAGCCACATTGCTACCTACACTGAAAAAAAAAGGTACACCATAGTAGTGAAAAAGTTCATCAATGTGATGAAAAAATCAACAATTTTAGTCCAGTGAACTTTTTCATTAGTTTGATGAAACCGATTTCGTCAATATGATGTTGTTCATCATTCATCAACTTTGTTCATCAATATTATGAAAAATTCATCAATATGATGAACCCAAATTCCCCTTTAATTTCAAAATGTGATGAATGTATTCATTATATTGACAAATTTGTTCATCAATATGATGCACACTTTCTGTGCTGTCAAATTTGTTTTCATGTAGTTGTAAGATTATTCACACAAATAGAAACATGAAATAAAAATACTGACACCAATATAAATCGTAAAGATATAGCCTTCCCACTTTCATGGGGATGCTAAAATACTTAAACGAGCATAATGTCATGAAAATGGTAATGGTAATATTATGTGAATTTAACTATTGAATTTCTTCGCATCCGAAAGGAAAATATTCAAACGAAAATCAGTTTCACCACGAAAGTCAATAAAGTGTAGTGGCAAAAACTCACGCGCTCAAGAAATATTGAAGATTTATAAAAATAAAATTTATTTCTGAGTTACTTTTATCACTCCTGGGACCATTTTCTTTTTTTTTTTTTTTTTTTTCATAATGGATCCCAATGAGAATCAGAGAACGGCCATTTGCCTGCCATATGCATAGAGTCACAGGGTGCACGATGCACGTGCATACATTTGTGTTTGAAATGTGTTTTTGCGTTTTTTGTTATTTAGTTATAATTTTATTGATCTATTCTGTTGAATTCTATAATGTTGAGGCGTGAGAGAACAATGTATGAGAAAAGTTTGGTTAAATAACAATATTACATTGATTTTGAAAATATTTTTAAAAAGTAAATATTTATTTACATTTATGTGTGTAATGAAATCACAACGTTATAATTATATAGCGAGCTCTTTTTTTTTACCAAAGGAAAGTCGTTGTAGAAAATTCATGATAATTGTAGTTTTATTTTAATGACATATTTATTTAACGTCAAAAATCGACCCTACTGCTAAGTTTCCACCGGAGAATAACTGCGAGATTTAGAAAATTTCCGTAAATCCCGCATAAATCTCGGAATTTATCATACGAAAGTAATCTCATAAAAAGGGAGATTAGAAATAAAACTAACACCCTTTTCACAGCTCGATATGTCAAAAGTGAAAAAAAAAAAAATGAAATAAAAGACATCAAAAATGGAAAAATGTCTCTCTCTCTCTCTCTCTCTCTCTCTCTCTCTCTCGTGAAATGTCATTTTCTCTCAAATGGTCAGAGCCAGAGAGAATACGTCAAGTTAATCTTCTTTTATTTGGTGGAAACACTTCGGGAATAATTCTAAACCTTTTGTACTTAATCTTGGTATTTGTGTTCGGTGGAAACGTAGCTTAACCTACCTTTTAGAAGTATGTATTCTAAAACACGTACAACAACATTTTTCGATATTTACGTTTTACTTTTTACAAATGAAAAAGCTATATTAAGATATCGGAAAAATAAGCCCCTTTGAAAATTAGATAGCCTTACTCATGATTTAGCTTTTAAAACGTCGCTATGAACATTTAGAGCAAACAGTTTATGCCGAAAAACGTTCGTTTACATAGTAAAATCATTGAAACGAAATCACTTGGTCAACACCTCCCAGATATATTTATGCAACTGAATTAAAGTTATACATTAATTGCATACCTTTAATTAAGGCTAGGTAAATTGCATTCTTTTTAGGGTAAATGAGGCGCTCCATCGAAGATATATGTTCTAATTATATAAGTTTCATTATACTGATAACATAATAAATACTTAAAATATATTAATATTTTAAAGCTATTTATGCAAGATTTATAACACTTTATATAATGTGAATAATCGAAGTTAGACTATAGCTTTTTTATATTTCCACCATTCTTACACTAACATTGAATTTTTCACACATCATTAAATGTTTTAAATTGTATATACTGCAGTTTATTTAGCAAAACCAGTCGCCCGTAGTAAAATAAAAAATAAAAAAGTTTGTTCATCGGCAAGCAATTGTCAATACATTGTATAAAATGCAAATGGATACTTTTGGGGGAATGTAATTAAGAGATAAACAAATAATTATGTGATGAAATTTCTAAATCACATATATCGAATCTTTTAAGATATTAATCGTTCATCGTAAAACCATTCACAATTTTCTTCTATGCCACCCTGTGTAGATACTTTACGCTTGATGAGCAATGACATATAATTATCTACGCATATATATGTACATTAAAAGACTCATCATGCGTGTGTGAGTACAAATGCTGTACCAACATCGCGTGTAACGCGGTCATCAATATAATAAAAGCGGTCATCAAAACGATGAACGTCGTTATCAATATGATAAAAATTCAAAACTTGGCAATCGTACTTGAATATGATGATTCCATTCATCAATAAGACGAATAAATCATCAACTGGATGAACAAATGACTATATTCATCAAAATAAGTGTTTTCGTCATATTGATGAAATGTTTTGATGAAATAATGAACGTAGTTCATAAAAACATACGCTAAATTCTCTTCAGAATCCTGTTGAAAAAATTGATGAATTCATTTTCATCATATTGAAAAACTGTTCATCAATTGTCAAAAAGTTTTCATGAATTTGTTCATCATATTTATGAAAATTACGTCATATCAATGAATATCATGTTGATGAACGCCATTCATCAATACGACGCCGACTTTTTTTTTCAGTGATACACCAAAAACTTTTTTTTAGAAACTCTTATGGCCAACTTTTAATGTAGGTACCTATATCCAGTTTTTAAAAAAATACAGGGTGGTCCAGTCATTCCAGTGGATTTTAAGGTTAAACTCATTTTAATTCGAATTTAAACAAAAACCAAAGAAATATTGATGATATTTGTATGAAGTTTAGAATGTAGACAATGTGGAAAATACCATCTTTTCAGGTGACTATCATTTTCGTTTTTGCAATACTCCAAACTAATGAAATTTTGTTTTATAATCCGATTTATACCGAGGGTTAAGCCACCATCTTTAAAACAAACGGTTCCATGTTACTTTTTTAACATATAACGCTGTCTACGTTAGTATAATAACCTGTAACTAACTTGACATTTTATATAACTTATACAAATTATAAAGAGGAGTCAAGCTTAACGCTTTTCTTTCATAATAAGATATACACTGGCATTCACTTGGATGAGGCCATACATTTTGCAATCAATTTTCACTCTTTATAAAAATAAAAAAAAATTGGCGCAGCAGGTCCGGAGGGACCCTAGGCCTAGCATCTCACAACCATTCGGTTTGTGTGAGTTTTTCGTTTTTAGAACGAATGGAAGGGATCTACAATTTTATTCCGACATCCAAACGGCTTATTGAGAAGTTTTTTCAAGACACTTATACTCTCAGATGTTTGTCAGACGTGTGGCGCAGTGGAAAAAAAACTCTAAGTTGGAATTTGGGTTTTTGCGGGATCCGAACCTCGCGCCCGGTGAATAGGGCGGCCAAGGCAAAAGTTCCACGTCTTCTATGATTGAATCCAACTTCTAACAACCCTGGAAGTGTGGATAGGGGCATTGTCTTGTTGGAATATCCAAGATAGGTGTGCGAAAATGTTTTTCACTTTTGGAATAGACCGTTCCAGCAAACATTTTTAGTTGTTTCCGTTTCACTGTTGTGGGCAAAAACTCCAACTCGATTGTGCCATATTAGGTTATACCTCCCTACACCATTACACCTGATGTACGGCTGTGATTATTTGCCAAAATAAGCTCCTTCCTTTCTTAAATCATGGAAATAAAAGTTGCAACAATCGGGGCCGCCAAGATTAAAATTTGTTCATCCGAAAAGACAACTCGTTTCCATTTACTGCTCCAAGCGACATGTTCTCTTGCAAAATGCATTCGATGCTCCTTGTGTTCTTGCCCCAAAAGAGGTCTCTTGGCCCTTATTTTAGTCGCTGGCAAGCCGTAGAATGAATCGCTTTTCTCGCAATGTTGTTGCTTCTGCCGTGCGTCCTTTTTTTATTTTTCGCATAGTTTTGTGGATCCGCAAGATGAGTGCTTACAATAATCTTACTTCTATTTAGCCTCCTTGCAATTTCTCGGCCTGAGAGTCCTTGAAAGCATCTATTTTTCCTCTTTCTGTCGCCATCAAAGTCTTTTCGGAACGAATTATTTTTTTGACTTGATAAAAACAGTTCTTTTCAACGCTTTTTTAAATATTCTTAACAAATCTTTGAAAACAAAAAAAAGACTGATATGAACTCCTGCAACGAAATATTCGCAATATGGCCTCATCCTAGTGGCGCATCATTTTACCTAAACGCTTTTCAAGTAGATCATTGTTTGATTTTGGAAAATTCCAGCGGTCGTTTCTTATTTACAAATTAGGTGCAGGAAAATAAGTCCCCGGGAACTAAATCCAGTGAGGGACTAAGTTCCCACCTAGTGGAAAGTAAACCCACTTTCGTAAAGTGGACTTAGTTCCTATGTAAGGTGGGAACTTAGTCCACTTTCTTATGGGAACTTAGTACACATTCAAAAATAAGAAGAGGCAACTAACTTCCAACATTTAGAATTAGAATTTTTGATTTCGTTTGACAAAATACTCCATTCGAAATTCAGTTCGAAGACTATGTTTGTAAGACTCTGAAAACAATCAAAGAAAAATTGCGGTGATGTTCCGGCGCAGGGAAAATTCAGTCCACGAGACTAAATTTTCGCGAATTTGTTACTTTTATTTTTTCAAATTTTCGAAAGCTGAACCAAAAAAGTTGTTTGAGAAAATAAATTACCATTTTAAGCCTCCGAAAAATTAAGAAAAAAAATCGCACGACCGGTTTTTGCGAGCGTCAATTTTTCTTTGATTACTTTTAGAGTCTTGCAAACCCAATTTCGATTTTGATTTTTTTATATATATACTCTGCCTCAGTTAAAATTGAATTTCTCTTAGTTAATAAAAATTGAAAAGTACCAACTTGAAGCTTTAGTTTTACTTTGTTCTTAGTCGTCACCTCGACACTGAGAATTTCCTTCACATTAAAAGGGAAATAAAACCACTCAGAGTTTTCGGAATTTATTTCCCACCTTACATGGGAACTAAGTCTACTTCACGAAAGTGGTTTTATTTCCAATTAGGTGGGAACTAAGTCTCTCTGTGAACTCTGCGGACATAGTTCACGGAGACTTATTTCCCTGACCGGTAAAGAGCATTACGTGACGGAATTTGTGTTTGTTTCACATGTAAAATCACCATAATTCCATGAACGAGCTATACGTAACGATTCGACCTCAGATTTTATAGCTCTGATGAGGCAGTCCCATAATTTAGTTCCTATAAAAAGTTATTCACAAAGTGTTCACAAAGTTCAATTCGCTTGCATCTTTGACAGCTGTACAACAACATCCACTGTGTTAAATCAAACGCAAACGCAAATTGCACCTTTTTTCTATTTCCTATACCTACCGTCGCTATAAAAAAATCGCTGCAGGACAATGAAAGAAGTCGCAACACCGGATGCAAGGAAAATACCTATACCATCCAACACCCAAAAGGGATAGAAAAAAAAAACACAATCTCTTTACTGCTCGCCCAAGAAAAGCGATTAAATATAAAAATCTCGCAATTTTAAGTTTTCATATCCTCGTTTACAATCTCATCATCAACACCCATACACACACTTGATGGAGCATTTAGCATCATCTCGTCGGCTTCGTGGTATTGCCCTGCATCCGGGACAAACTAAATTAGATTTTCCGGGATTATGGAAACTCCTTTCACGCTCGGTTTAACATCATCAAAAGGCCCACGAAAGCAGAGCAAAACAGAAGACCTACCACATCTAGGTACATCAGAAGCACAGTGCTGTCTGTTGTGTACCACATTTGCCCTGTGGAGGAAGAACATCCTTGAACGAGTTGCACCAGCACCAATACATAGATTGAGCGAGAGAAAACCTGAACAAAAAAAAAAAAAAATATCACATCCCACTGCAAGGGGGAGGGGTTGTAACTTTATTACGAAACGATTACCGCCCATTTGCTTTGCTTTGGAGGACGTGCTGGTGCTGCACACCCAAAGTGCGGTTACATGGCTGCGGGTCAAATCGGTTTCTTTGGCTGGCTTTCTGTTTTCCGTTCGGTTTCTGTGACATTTGAAGATGTTTTTTGTCGGCGGTATTTCTTTTTTCACCACTTCCTGATTTGTGTCGATGCAATAACACAATTTTAAGGACATTTTCCGCATGACAAACGCCTTCTAGATTGAGGCGTCATGTGCGCTTGGAAATGAGTTATCGATTGGCAAGTGCACGAGGTGAATGAGCTTGTCAGAGAATAGAGAAGCGCGATCGATATAGGTACCTATATAGTGTCGGATTTTGGCAGTAGGTATACAACGAAAGGACACATACTTTCTGAGCTAGATTTCTGATTTCATCACAAAAAGACGGACGTCCTTCCGAAATCCGTGCTGCAACTCGCATACATCACCAGCACCACCATTATACATCTGCCTCGTGTGTAACATTTTAATTTAATATGTGAAATTCCACGAGACATCCCCCGCTCCGCATGTCCCTTTTGTACTTTATATGTGGCATGTATCATAGACCAACTATACAACCACCCGTCGGCCGCGCCGCCACAAATGCTTTATGCCGCACAATGTTGGTTACCAGAGAGGCAACTGTTTCTTGTTGTTTTTGGGTTTTTTTCCTGCCAGCTCTACCTCATATTAATAGCCGCAACGAAAGTACCAAGGAAATTAAATATAATAATTCATTGCGAGTTCGCAGCACAACAGTTAAGTTATTAAATGGCGGCGCGGTATAGGTTGGTATACGGTGGTGGCGGTAGTGGCAAGGCCAAGACCGAAAAGCCACTTGTAATTCGCTTTGTCAAGGTAGAAATAATTTTCTGCGGTAAGGCAACGTGGAGGGTTGCACAAAAAAAAATAAAGGACTAAGAACTCAGATTTATTATTTTTACTATAACATGTGCACATACAGGAACATCGGGACTCCCCTCGTGGAAGAGAGTAAGCAACTAATCTAAGCTGGGGATGGGTTATACTATACTGTTACTGTTACTGTGAAATATTTTCGCATCGTAATTTTCAGCCTGTGCGGAAAATGATTTTCTCTGTCCTAGAGTTGGGTATAGGTTGGTATATCCTTGCAAATTAAATGAAAGTTATGAAGAGGAACTAAGTGAAATATTAGCAGCAGGTACCCAGGTTATGATGCAACGACGGGTGGCTGTTGAAAGATAAATTGGAAAGAAGTTGATTCATAGGAGTATGTTACATACTTAGATGTAGAAAGTGTGGGTCACTAAGTCCAGCGGGGAAACATGTGTGATCTTTGAGTTGGACAACCTCCCGTATAGGCGAACGACGTAGGTACTTCCTTACCACGGATGACGAATTCGCATTTCAAAGCAACGGCAGGCAACCCAAATGTTGACAACAACAGTATAAAGGAAGTAAGGACAACAAACTTTGGAATTCGATTTTCTTCGCTTCTTAGAGCTTCTAAGAATCACAAAGTACAGAGGAGCGTCGCTAACAGTGAGACACATTTTTTTTAAATGACTTTTTGTGCTGCTTATTGTATACTTAAAATTAAATTTACTTTTACCTACCAATAAAAAAAATGTAAATCAAAATGGCCGAGTAGCTCCTTTGTCTCACTGTTGGCGATGTTCCCCTACCTACTTTGCAGCCATCGGGAGAGAGATGATGAGAAATTTTTGGAGAAGACATATGATAGTGGCTAAAGTGCGGCTTCTAGATTGCTCTCGGCAAAATTAACGCCAGAATCGAAATTGTGGACTTCCTTGAAAAAATAAGAATGCGCGATAATGCGTCCTTCACTTGTATATCCCCCCCTAATGTGGACTTGTCGTTGTTACAAACATATTAAACATATAAAGCCATTTTTCGTGTTGAATTTTGACATGCTGATGTCACAGAAATTCAGCCCAATTTTACTCGTCAAAAGACGGAAGTCAAAATTTATTTGACACTCTGGGCTTAATTAGTTCCACAAAAATCATCGCAAAAATGACTTCTCAACGTTTGTCGAAGCTAAAGAGCCTTCTAAGCCTCAAAAGATCTGCACAGGTTTCACACCACACGCATCACAGTTTCATCGGCTAACGTCTAGACGATGGTCAATCCAATGAAGTTGACGATTTTGTTTTTTTGTCATAATGTTAAACCTATGCTCGAAGTTGCGAGTGTCAGGCTTCAACCAAGGTTTAACCTATGACGAAAAAATGAAGTCATCAACTTCCCCAGGTTAATGGTAAACTGTTGGCTCTAGTCCTGAGTCATATATACAGAACCATGATAGGGGTTCTTCGGACAATCTTTGCAAACCGAGCTGCCTGCCACCTTCCGCCCTCTATTGGACTGATCCGCACCATGCCTAAAACTCCACTTCTGTCTACCTGGCCTTAATAACAAATCAGACCATCGGGATCACCATTCCATGTCGGTCTACACACAGCATGCCAGTTGAGAGTGCCATCACGCTAGAAACTTATCGTTTGCTATTCTTCTAAAAGGAAGTTAAGCCCAGGGCCGGCACGGCATTCTGTAAGGCGAAACGTTCAAACGCTTTCGTGTGCACGACCGATTTACGTCTGCAACTCGGAGAAAATCATTCTTGCGTACGAAAATATTTCAGTATCTGATCCAAGGTCTCTGTATAGGCCTTGCCCAAAGTAGCAAAAACACAAACCGAAGCTGCTTTCTGCTGTTTGCAGTGGACGAGTCTCTAATTCTTTTGGTGGATCTTATACAGGAATTCATCTTGTCAATGATTTTTGTATAGACATCCGTCTAACAAGCCCGTTTGAGGAAGTACGCCCTCAGTTTAAAACGAATATTAACGAATACTCAAACGCAACTCTACAGAACAAAAAAGGGCGAACTGTTATTAACGAATCTCAACAGCTTCAACAGCAGATTCTGAGCGATTCGCTTCGGCCTCGCTTTACTGCATGACTTCCCTGCTTTCAACGATGAGTTGTGGACTGGGCTTTGCTTTTTTAAAAGACGCCAACAAATTCAAAACTATTATGGAAATCTGTAGTAGTCGCAGTGGCTTAGTGGTCAGTGTGTGGGACTAATAAGCGACGGGTCTCGAATTCCGCAAAAACCCAAACTCCAACTTAGGGTTTTTTCCACTGCGCTGACTCTCGCGAACGTCTGACAAACATCCGAGAGTATAAATGGGTTGAAAGAACTTCTCAATTAGCCGTTTGGAGTCGGCATGAAATTGTATAGGTACCCCTTCCATTCGTTCCAAAAATGAAAAAGTCACACAAAACGAATGGTTGTGAGTAGCTAGGGTCCCTCCGGACCTGTTGCGCCAACAATTTTTTTTTATGGAAATCTGATAACCAAATAATCACAAGAGCGCAGTAGCAGTTGTGTTAATTTTCAGGCAGCTCAGAAAGAACGCCTCAAACTGAACACAATTCCAACTCCATTCGATGAAAGGAGCCCCCATCTCACTGCGACATTCCCTTTGAGCCGTAAAAATATCCCATCCAGCTTAAAATACTTGAGCCAACAACAAACAACTGTCGATCTTATAATAACTCCACCCAACTGAACGAACAGTAGTTCGTTCGACTCCCAGTCATCGTCCACTAATTATATCCACAACAATATCCTTATTAGCCATCACTGTGCTGCCGCACGATGCAGTCTCATAACGATAGGTATAACCCGCCATTCAAACTGGTATACACTGGCAGGGCAACCAACGGTGGCACCATTCTCACCGGGCCGCAGATTCTCCGCGAGCGACGACACCACCATCATCTTATTTATGAAGTTGGCTGCGGAATTTTATATGAACTTGCGCGCACGCAGTCTCCCATTGCGCTGCTCCCGTTTTCGTTCGGCCGATGGCGCACACGAGTATAGGTGAGTCATGCCCCGGCAAACCTCTGCGATAAACATGAGATATCATCCTATTGTTGTCAAAAATGTTTATCATATAAAGTGGACATATTGTTTGCATTCGTCTCGGCATAACCAGGCGAGTGAGGAAATTCACTCCAGGACAACGGATCCGAGACATAACCTATAAAACGGCGGAAAACAATATGTTTAGTGGTACGCTGATTTATTGCCGTTAATAAACCGCCCTTTACATTTTTCGAAAAATCGAGTGCAAGCGGTAAGTCTTCCCGCGATGATGGTCTCGTTGGCTTCCAAGAAAGTGCGGTATAGTCTCATCGCAACCGACGGCGACAACGACAACGACGACGACAATGATGACGATGATAGTTGTTGGCAACAACTGAGGCAAACACAGCAGTGTCCTTTTTGTGTGTAATATATTGATTCGCGAATCCTAAACTTGGGTATATGGAGACGGAGAGGTTGTACTCTACTCCGAGTGGCCAAGATGCGCGCAGCGCACTCACAAGACAGAGAGAATAAAATGTTTTATTCATGGATTCGCGATGTGAACTCTGGCGCGTTGGGTGCCATGCTGTCCTCTTCACCTAGCCGTTTATACATATATGCCGAATGGATACTCGTACTCGTACTCGTACTCGTAGTCCAAGGGAAGGACGCTCGCATATGAATGGAAATGACTTGGAAACAGTGGCAGTGTGGCGGCACGCTATATGACGCTACTGTGTGCGCGCTGGGCGAAGCAAACTCTCGCCTCTTCGTGATCTCAAATTACGAATTTTATTGTGTTCGGAGATTATGTCCGACAATGTCCGACAGGAATGCTCTTTGCTTTATGCAAATTCCAAACAAATCGATTTGAACGTTTGTATTGTCAGTTGTTCGTCTCTGTTTGTTGTTGTACCTACTTTGTTTTGCTCTTTCTATAGCTGTGCACTTCTCTACTGGGGTGATAGAAGGCTGGGTATATGGGCCGGTGCTTTTTTTCGCAATGATTGCGGTTGTCTTTTATTCGAAGTAGTGGAAGGTGGTTCACATTTTCAGTTGGGAAATTGTTAGAAATGCGTTAAGGATGGTCTTGTTAAGATCAGCCAAATAGGAACTAAGGCGGTCTCTGGTTATTAGGAGTCATTGGAGCACATCTTTTGAAGCCTTTAATATTCGTTTCTCTGTTGACTTCCTGTAATATTATGGTTTCTAATAGAGATCCCGTCTTTTTTCCTACTCAAAAAGCAAACGCTACTCAATTCTGACTCCGAATGACCGCATTTGTTCGATAGAACCTCAAAGTCAGTCCAGCTTCTAGACCTTTTGTTTCTTTGTAACTGCTGCGCTATTGTCTTGTTCCGGAGTTTGTAGACTGCAGTACTGGTCAACCTCTAATATATGACCGTTTGATTGCACACCAAGGCTGTGGGTAAAAGAGAAGATAGAGAAGAGATACCAGAGGCATAAATGTGAGGAATGTGCGAAGCTCTAAGAGACCTTCAAAGTCAGAGGGCATTATTATTATGTGAAGGGGGTGGTTGTACTGCGACCTTTTTGTCCAATGTACCCCCTGACTACGTCTCAGATAGGTATATTCCCTCTTAAGAGTTCCCCTCGCAGTATAATTCCTTTCGGAATCATTTTAGAGCTTCTTGTATTCTTGTTGCCCCTTCGCGAAATAAATCCGTCCTAAAGCACTCTCTCTAGTCCAGTTTCCTTTAAGAGTCTTAGAATGAGAGCTGGCTCTAGTGAGTATTTCCTCATCAGATAGTTGGTACTTGCCCAAGTAATTCAATCTTTTGTGTGTCAGTGCCCCACATGATCCCAGCACGTGTTCTGGGATATCACTGGACTCATCGCAGAATCTGCCCATATCTTTTTTCAGATAAACCCAGTTCCCTAAGGTATTCCTTAACGGAGGTTATTTTTGCCGATGCAAGCTTGGAATTTTTTTCATGCCCTGAATGTTATGCCAGGTTATTGACCCGTTTTCTTTCTCTAGTTTCCTAAATTCTTCTTTGAGGGTATGATCTTCTATTCCGCAGAGTGGTTCAGGACTTTGACCTATGAAAGTTAAGTCGAAGGGCAAGACTAAAACTTTCTTCAGTATAAAAAATGGAAAATGTGTGCAGTTTATTCTTCGAGGTTTTTAATCGTTTCTGCGCTCTGTTTATTAAAATGAGAAAATGTTTCTTTATTTAAGAAATATGTTTTGTACTCCTATACACATGTTAAGATTATTGATTAGGCAAAGATTCTCTATTCTTAAGCAATGGCGCCGGATTGTAAGGTTCTATACTTCATAATACTTTAAGCCGAGGATTGTAGGAGTTTTTCAAAGTCAGGATGAAGAAAAAGAGGCAGTGGCGGGTGGACCACATTTCCAAAATTGTCAAAGAAGGCATTTAACATAGCGTGTTCATCTGAAGACAGATTAAAATTTGAAAGGTCGAGATGGCTGTAGAGGAATGTCGCATGTGAGTCGGGTCCACCACAGACAGTAGAGCTATCAAAAAATAAAGCTAAACAAGACCCGGAACATAAACTGTGACTATTGTCTTGTTCAGCCTAGATTATAAGAGCACAGCTGTCCAACGAGAAGAACATGTGAACCGCCCTAAAGAAGATATCCAAAGACGCCTAAAAACACTTTTATTTAAGTAGGCAATAGCCAAAGTCTGCAAAGAGTAACCTACCTGAAGTGAAAGAAATGACAACGAGGCTAATACATTGGGCCAGGAGAAGGAAGAAATTGAAGATCTTACGTAGGTACGTAGTTTCACAGCTCCAGATCGAATATTCTGATGATAGAAATGGCATCTGAAAGTTTCGTACAGCCCAAGCATGGGATAGTATGGCTTAAATCAATAGTTTCCTAAAGTCTTGACCTTTCTCATTTTTCGTAAGTGACCGCATTTTTTCACAACCTGCAAGTCAGATTTTTAACGAAACTGCAACGAAAAGACAGTCTCCGAGGTGTAAGCAAAAATTGACGTCTTCAAGCTTCAAGTATTGAGGGAACCTTAGAGCAAGAATAGTATCCACGTCAAAAGCCAACAAAGAACAAAGTAAAGCGAACAACAAGATACTCGCCTAGTCAACAAAAAAGCTAAAGAAAAATATAAGGTCGGCGACTCTTTGGCTTACCAGCGGATCTTTTAAAATATCTAAATATAAATATGCGCTCTAAGCTATCAACTTTTTGGATGGAAGAAAGGTTGCACGAGGGCCACGGTGTTAACCCTTTTCTCATTGCTGCGCAGTCATTTTTGTTGCTTTCTCCCGCTTGGGTGTATATACAGGGTGTCCGCCGGGAAGGTATACTTCTTTGTTTGTTTATAATTTTTGATTAAATGAAAGAGAATGGATCTTATATTGATAAATGTTTTATTTAATGTCGGCAATTATGTATGGAATACAATATCAGGTAAATGTCCGCCTCTGTTAGTCTCACAAATGCGAGCCCTTCTGAGCACATTTTTCATTACATTCTCACACATTTCACGCGGTATTTCATTAATTTCATCACGAATATTTGGTTTGAGTTGCTCAAGCGTTTCTGGTTTGTTTCATAAACCTTGCTTTTCAGATATCCCCACAAAAAGAAGTCCGGAGCAGTCAAATCAGGCGACCGTGGAGGCCAATCAACATCACCATTTCTTGAAATAACTTGTTGTGGAAAGAGGTCTCGCAGTAATTCCATTGTAATTCTGGCTGTAGGTATGCGATGTGGCACCGTCTTGTTGATACCACATGTTAGTCAAGCCCAAAGCATGAAGCTGTGCCGTTAAAAAGTCGCCAAAGTTGTTCTTTGAAGACCAAGCTCTTGAGCACGGCGTCGAACTGAGGTTGATGGATTGTTGTGAACACTTCCTTGAGCAGCAGTAATGTTTTCAGCCGATCTTCCAGTACGTTGTGGTCCATGCTTGGGCCTATCACCTACAGACCCTCTTTCTTCGAAATCATTCACTACACGATAAATAGTGCGTTTCGTTGGCACGTCGTTTCTCCCAAAAATTTCACGTAACATTCTCATCGTCACAGTAATCGATGATTGATTTTGATAAAATGTTTTAACGATTAAAACACGTTGGTTTATCGAATATTTTTCCATAATAAATTTGCCACGTGTCTACTTCACGACTGCCAAATATGAACTGTCAAGATTACCAAAATGGCGGCAAAACAAAGTAGTATACCTTCCCGGCGGACACCCTGTATTATACATTTTTGCAGTCGTCATCGAATTCTTGGTTGTCGACTTTTGAAACCTGTTGAAACCTAGCAGCTTCGAATCGGAATTTTAGGCTGCTTCCCAATTCTGCCAATGGTTTATTGGGCATAAATCGGCTCAGCACGGGTCTTCTTCTGTCCTCTTCATGTGTTGAAGAAAACGCAGTCCCCGGAGTTTCTGTTAGTCACTTGCGACCGCAGCCTTTTAAAGTCTATCTTTCTAACCTCACTTTCTCGACGCCGCTGGCGCTGTATTTTTCCCTTGTTAACCAAGGAAGTGATATCTGTAAATCTGTATCTGTGTGCCACGCTGATCACGATGGTAAAGAAATTTGGGCGGTTTTTTCAATCATCTTAAGAGTAGTGATTTTTTTTAACTTAAATCTAGTCCGTCAACGCAAAGCAACTTACGAAACACAATCAAATTGCGTCACACATTTTTCGTTCACGGGTACCGCGATTCGGTTGCTGTTCGGTCGGTGGGTCTGGACTCTAGATCATCCACATTTAAAAAAAAATATATTTCAGCTTATAAAACTGGTAGCTATAAATTGGAACCTATGATTTACTGACCATCCTGTGCTATGCGGCGCAGTTGCATCAACATAAAAAACGTATACAGGTCTCCCCTAATGCACACATCTGTTTGACTCGAAGATACCTCTGTCCTGTCTACAAAATAACGCACCTACATATTTCCAACCACAGATAGTCCCACAACTATACTTCACTGCGATCAATCATCACTCGCCGCCGTCATTATTTGAGGTTTGACATCAATACCAACCGACCAACCAGTTAGTTGAACAGTTTTTCACTTTTTAATGAACGATATCCAAGTTGGCTTATAGGTATAGGCCCACTCTCCGCCGTCTTATTAAAAATAATTAACTCCCCATTGGTCGGTACTTTACCACTCCATTGAGGGAGATACTCACTTGTGTTATTGTGGCCCGCTGTCTGCCATCTACTCCGTCATCGTCATTGTCAACATCGATTTCCATACAACGCCAACGTCCCATTCGGCTATTGCGCGCACAAATTCCCATTCAAATCCAAACAACCAATTGTGTTCGCATCCGTCCAGTGTCCAACATTCTAAACCCAACTCCCAGCGGACAAATATCTCCATTTTAGAGGGAGCACTTTCCGCGCGCCGGCCTCGATATGCAAAAAGCCCCGACACGCAAAAAAAAAACAAAAAAAAAGCACTTCACACAGTACAGCCGAGTGAGTACCTACCTACACGAGTACAGGTGTTCGATAATTTTTCAAAATGTTCAGAGCTCCCTCTCCTCCAATTGCGACCGACAACAACGACAACGACGACGTCGTCGACGAAGATTGTTCAAACGTGCTTCACTCGTCCCATCGCATCGTTGTCCGCGCACCAAACTTCAAAAAATATTCTTTATTCACCGATGACAATAAAAGTATTTACATATTACCATTTCGGGTGCACACTCTCTCGCTCGCACTAGAGCGTGGGGAGGGGGGGGGGGGGAGGCTTACAGCAGCGCACACAACTTACAAGCCAACATTATTGAGTACCCTGGTATTACAATTCTTTTAACATATGTAAATCCTTTTGTGGCCCAGAAGACGGTCCAGAAAGTTGCGCTATCTCTCCGTTGCGATGTTGAAAAATTATTCAAATGTCACTCGTCGTATATGAGACGATGCGGTGCGGAGCTACGGTGGCGGGGTCCTGTAAAAACCCATCCAAAAAGGGTGTAATCGCTCTCCATCTCTTTATCGGAAGCCTATAAATCTGTTCATGCAAATTTTTCCGTTCGCCTCTTCTTGTTCTTCTACTGCTGCTGCTGCTGCTGCCACTACCACGGCCACGACACGAATGTTGCAACATTTATACGACTGTGAGTCGTAGTGCCGGCGATCAAAAGTCGTATATATATCGGTGGCTGTATGTACATGCACGGCAGTGGAATGGAAGGCTTTTTCGAGTGCTAAAGGACATTTTACAAGCTTGCGCGGGGTTTTGTGTTGCGCCGACTTTACTGGAACTCCTTCCGTATGGTGCGATGACAAGCGAGATTTAAATCTCAAAATCATGCTCTGAAAGTGGAAAGTGTAGCAAAACATGTAGGTACACACTCTGGCGCTGAATATGGGTGTATCGGGGTGTTACCAGAAGAAACAAAAATGGCTATACGGGTGGCGGTAAGGTTTAGCTGAGCTTGGGGGCCGTCGTTTGAATGGTCAAACTATTTGTTCTCATCCTGCTGAGGGTGCTTATGATTGTACAGACTTTTTTATGTGGGATATTATGGGGAATGTAAGCCATTTGTCATAACAATTAACTGGTAAGAATTTTAAGACATGACTTGTGTCACTTTTAAAGTCACTCCCGTAACACCAATAAAGTATTTTTTAAAGTCGATCAATCTACGTTCAGCCTCAAACAAAGAGCAATCTTCTTCCTTTCATCAAATTTTATAAGAAGGTTAGAAGGGGTAGGCGCAGTGGCTTAGTGGTTAGTGTGTTGGACTACTAAGCGAGGGGTCGAGGTTTGAATCCCGTAAAAACCCAAATTGCAACTTTGGATTTTTTCCTCTGCGCCAAGTGCCGCGAACGTCTGACAAACATCCGAGAGTATAACTGTCTTGAAAGAGCTTCTCAGTCAGCCGTTTGGAGTCGGCATAAAATTGAAGATCCCTTGCATTCGTTCCAAAAATGAAATACTCACACAAAACGAATGGTTGTGAGAAGCTAGGCCTAGGTCCCTCCGGACCTATTGCGCCAACTATTTATTTTCATTTAAGAAGGGGTTACACTGGTAGCCTTTAGCATTGGCACCGCTGAAAACGAATCGAGCGGAATCTTTTTATAAAGCGATAGGTACCTATATAGGAAAGGAGTAGTTCGCTCCAAAAAATTCCCTCAAAACGTAAAAGCAAAAAATTTAAGCCACCCGAAGCGATTATCTTGGAGCATCTTTAGTCTTAAAATTTAAGAAACTTCAAACGATTCAAGGCTGAAAAAGGTCCCCTCAGCAAACCCGTTCGTGTCATGCTGTTAAAAAAAATCTTGAACAACTTCAACTAAATGAATTTTCGTACTATTTTCACGGTCAATAAATACAAATATAATAAATTGGCAGCACTTTTAACATACGTATGCCATTGGGGAAGTTCAGATACCTAGTTTATGTAAAACGTCAACTAGATTTGTCGGGACTAGATATTTGAACGCGTTGACTAGGCAACTTTTGTATTCTCGCGGTCAGCGTTACCTTTGTTTGAGTTTGACCTTTTTATTTAGAAAAGGCCCTTCGTAAATTTTTTAAAAATTGTTATTTCCAAAAAAGTACGTTTAAAATGTAACACGGTTTCCTATCATAAAACTATTATATTGTTATGCGAACTAATGGTTGTTAAATATCATGTGAAAATTTGAAATTTGCAGAGTAGCTTTAGAAATGACACCTTTTTCTCTCGCTGGCCCTTTTTTGACTCGTCAAAATTCTACCCACTCGGCCACTCTGTTTATTTTAAATTTGACTCTTCGGAATGTCAACTGAGTATGCAGGCAGGATTTTCTTGACTAGATTTATCGGCTTCCCTTCCATAAACGTCAACTGCAAAAACTTATCACGTGACCACTCTGGGCCAATTAAAAGTGATATTCATCTAATCAGTCAACTGTCAGACTTACAAAACAAGGAATCCGAACGTCTTCATTTTTACGAAATAATTGGAACATTAAAAAATCTAGCCGTCTTAAAACGGTCTGAACTAGATGGAACCTGAACGGAAAAACTCGATCAGTCGGAAACGTCACTTTTCCTACGTCAGTCAGAAATGCGAACTGTCAACTTAGTACCTACTCAGTCACGAATTTATTGACTGGATTCCCCCTCTTTAAGCCCATACCGCTCTTTAAACCCCAACGGAAATAGCTTTACATATGACTCATCAAAACTGGGATAGATAAAGTCAGGCAGCTGTCAGACTTAATAAACTTGAACGTCCCCAATAATGTCGAAATGAACTGTCAAAAAAGTAAAGCTTATTTTTGGTGATAAAATTCGCGGAAGGGCTACCTATAAACGGTGGCTTATTGTAAAAATATAACCGCCTGGAAGCGAGTTCCAAATCATAACCTCAAAGATCTTTCTTATTAGGATCTTTGAGGTTAAGATTTTATGACAGTAGTTGATATTATTTGGTAAAACAGTCAGGGTGGGCACAAGGTACCTGCCACGGGAGTTCCAAACAACCTGTCACTTGCCGGTGTTAAATCAGTAGGTAGGTCTTTATCATTAAATTAAACAATTCTTATGACACAGTGAAAGACAGCAGGCTGCACGGTCCAAGCCTTAATTTACACACAATGCAGCCATTAGGGTTACTTGTCGATACCGCACCGAAGACAGATATTTCCTCCTCTGGGGCAATTTAAATTGCCCATAAAGTATCTAATTAACTTCATTGCCGCGACATTCTATCACAAGGCTGTCTGACAGCTTTTTCCTTACAACTGCTGGTAACAACTATGGGTTTACACATTGAAGCTGTGTTCTAGTAAACGCGCCCCGATATCGGTTACAGAGTGTGCGCCGCTAGCTAAAGTATATCTCTCAGCACACACATGTCAACTCTCTATGTTCGACATCTTAATTGTGCCGATCGGAGCCTAATGACAAATGCCCCGCACAGTATACTCTATCGCATCGTACTGTCCGTTTGTGTGTTCTGTGTACATATAATGTCGCAGTGATCGCATAAAAATTCGCATTTTATTGAATTTCCTATAGAAATTGATCGCTAATAATAAATCGTTAAGTAATTCATTTTGAGATTTATTACCATCTCTCGGCCATTTACTGGTGCTGCACAGAAACAAAAACAAAACAACAAAACATTGTCGGTCGTCGCACAATAATGTGTATCCAACTGACGTGTGTAATTGTTTGTATCGCTCTTAGATTTCAATTCAATTTCAATTCAGCGAGGATATTGGTTATCCATTCAAACGACAGATTGGTGGGGAGGGGGGCAACATCACCTCTACCTCTGCATGTAGTACAAGTCAATTGATTGACACTTTTTACATGTCCTTTGGGCCAGAAGCGTTTGAACTCAAAACACAATCAGGATATAAATTTCTCTCTCTCTCTCTCTCTTTCTTTGATTGTGATGACGTTGAGTGTAATTTCACTCACCAAAGGGACACAAACAGGAGAGATGGGCCCAAAAAAAAAAGCACAACACGAACCTCTGAAGAAGACCCAATGCGATGCTATAAATCGTGTCCGCGTTCGCGTTCCATGTTTGCGACGATGTTTTTCTTTCAAAACTCAATTTGCGATAATAAATCGCCAAATTTTGACATTTGTGTGCCTCTGTTGTTCGATATTTAATCCATCTATCGGTTGAGTTGTTGTCCCGTTTTTATTCGTTTATTCCTTTTGCCGCCGGTCCAGTTTTAGTCGTCCGTTTGTCTGCCGTTCACATATCCGCAATCCGCATATATTATGGAATTGAGTTGGACATCGTTTAGTTTTCATATTTGAGGGTAATAAAGCATTTTCTTTTGTTTTTTTCTTCTGTTTTGCTTATCGGCTTTTGTTCGAAAGTGGTGCGGGTTAGAGAGAGGAAACTGTTATGCAATGCAGAGCACTGGCTGGCATGGGGACTGGCGTAATCTGTCATCGTTTATATTTATATGAAAAGGTGGCTGCCCAGACAAACGGCAATTTCGTTGACTGCAACTTTGTGGCAAGAAGCAGCAACTTTGTGGGCAGAAGCAATCTCCTTCTCGATTGAGGTTCTTTTTGTAAACTTGAAGGTTTGAGAAGGCTTCATGTGAAGGCTGTTTCTTTGGGGAAAAGCAATAGTCCTTGCAGTTAATTTGCGCATTTAAACATGTTAGCTACCTGTAAAATAGCTATACCACTCGGAAGCACTTATACACGGGTGGTTCTATTGAACTATTTCTTATCCGGCTCGAAGGACCAGGCGCTTTGGTGCAGTTAATTTATTTACTCGACTTGTTCTGAATTTTCTACAGTGTATTAGGTCGCAATATCACGACCTTTTATCAAAGAAACAGCCGAAACCGGTGTAGGCTGCCAGCCACCCCAGTGAGAAAGAGAAAAGGCGCTTGTTGACGTTGTTCTTGGTTCTTCGTTTGCCAGTGTTATCTGCGATAATATAGAACTCTGATTTGAAAATGAATAAAGAGTGGTGGTTATATGGTAAGCTGCAGCTTCACAGGAATTTTTTAGCCATTATTACTAATAGACCGTTCAAAAATATAAAAGGGTTGAACCTTTTGTTTTGGGACTTGGGACCATATTCCATCTGATAGTTTTAGTGGTGATCTTGTAGCTGCGCCTATATAAACGATTCGAATTTTAATAGAACCTGGTGTATGCACCTAATTGACGTTATACCTCAACGAACATGTTGAAAAAAACTCTTTAAGAGCTTCATTTTGTTTAGAATAGAAACTGGGGTAAACCTGTAAGAGCAGCAAACAGTCAATTTTAATGAGACAGTTCTGAGAACCCACCTATATACCCCGGCCTCGGGGGAGACTTCTTCATCCGACACACCTTGCCGCCGGTGAATTGTGTAAAAAATTTAATTAACGTCAGATTCAGTCCCACTGACTTGATGGCAAATCAATTAGAGTCACATTTTGCGTGACAGTATTTCATAGGAAATAGTATTGAGCTGCATATTTAAAAAAAATAAAAATCCAATGACATTTGAGTGCCTTTCGTCTATACATACCCCAACTGTCAACTCCTTCCTACATATTAACACTGTACGATGATGATTTATTTATCCCCCTTAGCCCATCATTCACTATTGAGTCGTTTGAAAACAAACCTACAGCCACTTCAACGGTAATCGAAGTTGCAACACATGCGTGGGGGTTCTTCGCACCCACTTGACGCCACCCCCTCCGACTTTGTAAAGGTGATGATAAATAAATTCTACACCGCACGCTGCCAACAACACCCGCAATCTATCGTCTATATCTCCCCGGGGTCGACTGAGTTTAGCGCGCGGGCAACCAAAAAAGGATTAATTATTTGATTTATTGCGCAAAACTATACTACATGTCAGCCAAAGCCAACCCCATGTATTGGACATACACACATCCGAGCATGAGTATCTAAATCTCGTGCTGAGTCTCCGAACGGGAATGGGAATGGGAAGCCTTTCGACACTTTCCGAAGAAGAGTTTTGCCAACAACGACAATATCAGCTCCGTTTGACACAATTCGCTTGTTCCAACAGACAATTTATCACCATAGCCTCCCTTGGCCATTCAGAAATACTCGTATACACAAACACATGCGGGAGATTCGTAACTACCCTAGAGCCTAGACCCCATCGCAATTCAACACCTAAATATTGACACATCGCTCAGCAGAGAGCTTTGCTAATGAGTTTGACTTTTTTCCGTAGTTCAAATGAGCTCCCCACTGTGTAGAGAGTCTGGTGCAAGATAACATCCCTGCATTGATTGTTATTGTTGTTCTAGCGTTTAAATTGATGTGATTAACGCCGATGAAAGTGCCAGTGAAATGAGGGTAGCATATGGCCGGCTGTGTCCGGCCAGCACACAAGTTTGCTGGTCATACTGCGGGCGCAATGGTTTAGGATGTAACTGCTACCGGCTAATGCCATTTAATCCTTGCATTTCGTTAAACGGATATACGACAACGACGACAACGACATGCTGATTAAATGCGATTAAGTGGAGAGAGAGAGATAGAGGTGGTTGCTATAACATGACGAATTTGAACTTTCTGGATGCCTTCTGGCTTTTTCCTACTAAATGGGGTTTTGATTGATGACTGGCGTGCGGTTTTTCGTTGATCTGGGTTGGTCGGAGTTGTTCCAAGAGTGTGCAGCTCCATAAAGATTGACAGGGTTCCTATGGATTTTTCAATGGAGCTGGACAATATTCGTATATGGATTGCGAGAGTTGGAGAGTTCTTAAAGCAGATGTAGTTATAATTTTCAAATAAGCTTTAAAAGGTGGACTGAATATTGCTCTTTATAAATTTATTTAGAAGACCGAATTGACGTGTTCAATTTGGGTCTATGGACCAGATCAAGGTTTCTAATTTAAAGCATCTTTGGAGTACCTCAAATTACCCAGCATGGTCCCTTAGTATTTTCTTTTCCGCCTCTTCTTTTTTTCACAAGCGTTTTTTTTCGGTTTTGCGCGGGGGTATCCAAGACGCTGTGCATAAAAATGATATAAATGACTATACAGGCCTTGAGTTTTACATTGTAGAATTTCTGGATATTTTTTGGACCAGAGCTGTGCAGGTGAGCCTTTCTTTGTCGCAATATTCAAGACGCCTTTGCTTGCTTCGCTAAAACGACTCAATAAGTGGTTCGTTTTGTATGGCACTCTCACTTTTAGGGTGAGATAAGAATAGTCTAGAATTAAGTCAGCAAAGTGACAAAGCTGAGGTTATACTGTCCATCAGTTAGCTCGGTAAGAGATACACGGAAGTACTGGACAACTTTGGGGACTTAATTTCGCACAGTTTAACCGTCGACAATATTTCCCTGAAGTATTATATCAACCGACATTCGGTTTGGGACTTGATGAATAGTTGTGATTTCGACTTGAAGACAGGGCAATGTTTGTTAAGACGGCTCTGAAATTGTGTCAGTACTTTGCTAAGTTGGCTCTTAAATTGTGTCAGCACTTTGCTAAGTCGGGTCCAAAGTTGTATTAAGACTTTGGTAAGTCGGATCCGAAGTTGTGTCAGCACTATGCAAAGTCGGGACCACAATTGTATCAGCAGTTAGCTAAGTCGGGCCCGGAGTTACGTCAGTACTTTGCTAAGTCGACTCTGAAATTGTGTCAGCACTTCGCTAATGCGGGCCCGAAGCTGTATCAGCACTTTGTTAAGTCGGGCCCGAAGTTGTGTCAGTACTTTGCTAAGACGGCTCTGAAATTGTATCCGTACTTTGCTAAGTCGTCTCTTAAATTGTGTCAGCACTTTGCTAAGTCGGGTCCGAAGTTATGTTAGCACTTTGGCAAGTCTGCTCTGAAATTGTGTCAGCACTCTGCTAAGTCGACTCTGAAATTATGTCAGCACTTTGCTAAGTCAGGTCCAAAGTTGTATTAGGGCTTTGGTAAGTCGGGTCTGAAGTTGTGTCAGTACTTTGCTAAGTCGACTCTGAAATCGTGTCAGCGCTTTCCTAAGTCGGGCCCGAAGTTGTATCAGCAGTTAGCTAAGTCGTGCCCGAAGTTATGTCAGCACCTTGGCAAGTCTGCTTTGAAATTGTGTCAGCACTTTGCTAAGTCGGGATTAAATTCTTCGATCATAGCCCTGGACGTAAAGAGTGTACCTCAGCATTTGAGGAAAAACACCGTCACAAGACTCCCATAAGCTCAGTCAAATTTCCCCGAAGTTGGTCTGTCATGTAGATGAACTACATGGCTACGTGCTGTCTACAACTGCAGGTGTATCTATGCCACAGACCTTGTCAATCTGCATTAGCAACAGCGAATGTAAAAATTATTCACAGCTACGTCCGAACCACTAAGATGATTGCCTTGCTAATTCCACAGTAACTGCCACAGCCGCATTCAACAATGCATTAGCAACAAATCAACTTCCAGCTAACGCTTAATTAAATCGCTTAGGATACAAGCACACTATTCACTCTCAACTCTACCGCCAGTGTCACGCTGTTGGCTGGTAGTTATTTTAATTAACTGCTCATGACTTCTCAGAAAACGAACACAGTTTGTGCTCGTCGTTGTAATTGCTCATTTAATTGCGACTACTGTGTACAGCGAGCGAATTCTTTCAAGTCGAACACGCGACACAAACAAACAAAAACGAAACCCAACAGCGTCCTTAAATATACATATTTCGTCCTTTTTCGACTGGGCAAACATGAAATGTCCAATCGATCACACAGCAATTAACGACGGTTAAAAAGAGATTGCCGCTGATTTATGATGCAATGTGCGAAAAGGATAACAATTCATTGTCACCACCAAACAGGATTCTTAACACAGCGATACAAGGAGTAGGAGCAAAAAAAAACAAAATAAACCCCAACAACAACTCGCATTGTCAACTTAATTAAGCCGCACAGAGAACGCACCATCAGTGGCATCAACAACAGCTGAACTGAACGGAGAATTCCACCTCGCACATCATTAAAACCGCGCACTCTGATGGAATCCTTTCGCAGAATTAACCCATCATCGTCATCATCATGATCGTGCCATGATCTTAGCTCTGTCGCTCTTGATGGAATATAATGATCCTTTCATAATGTCCATGATATTTAATTGAAATACCAAAAACGGTCATCGATATGAATTGTCTACGACGATGACGATGTTGATGATGATGTTCGATTGCGCGGCGAGGCGGCGAAAAGAATTCCAGCACACAATTCACTGAAACTGACTCGGAATTCCACACAGCCCAGAAGACAGTGATTCCGTTCTCCCTCTGCACTTCGGTGTCACACACCTAACCATCTGTCACCGGAATCGTATAGCAACTCAATTTAGTTTTTGCTACTGCGCTACTGGTACTGATGCGCGCGCTGATGATGACGATTCGCCGTCGCATAATGATGGACAGAGAGAACTTTCACGCGCATGATCGACAGGCCGATCGGTGCTGGAGCTGGATCCGCCCTTTTCTCGTGTATAGTCCGTGTGACATCGGTTCTGTTCAAAAATCCACTTTCCTTCCAATTGCTCGAAATCACCTGTCAAAAATTCGCACAAAAACCCCCGAAACGTTTGACTCTAAATGTGATGCGCGATTACTTTTCGAAAGCACGTCGCGTCGTCGTCGTCGTTGTCGCTGTCGTTGCCGATTGTCGGCGGTTTCTCTGGGCTTTCACAGACTTCTTGACGTCTCATCGTGATGATGTTGATGATGACAAAAAACCCAAGCGCGAATAAAAATTCATTGAATTTCTGATGAAAGGACAATTCGCCGGTCGTAGTGCAGCGGGCACCAGCGAACAACAATGATGACACCAAAAAGTGGCCAACAAGCAACAACACAATACACGCACAGCGGGAGCAAGAATACATTTTTTCTTTTATTTCGTGGAGCAATCCAAACTGTCCCGTCCAATAAAACGTCATTTTTTGTGCGGCTACCGAGTGCCGACGGCATAATGCCGTCGATTGGATTTGGTTGTAGTTTTTTTTTTTTTTTTTGTAGTCGGACTAACGTTTGTTTTGACAACAACAACAATTGGCCATTGTTTGTGTAGAGGACCGTGTTTGAGACTGTTTTTTTGGTTACAAAGAGAATGATGAGGATGTGCAGTAGGACCTTAGTGAAGTCTTAACAATTTGGTTGAAAAATTTCGTTGGTAGCGTGAATATGTGTTACTTTTACATTCTGGTGACTGGTTCTTGAAATGCATGACAAACACAAAAATTTAGAGAGCAGGAAGGGTAGTTGGAGGTGCGAGTGCGATGATGATGATTGGGAAGTTTCAGGTGTAAGTTTTTTGTTTCCTTGAAGAGGTTGTTGTTTTATGAAGCAAGATTATCACCCCGGCAGATTTTGGGCTTAAAATCTGTCGAATATTTGCGTGTCCTTGCGATATGCGATATGCCTGCCTTAATTTTTTGTCTGTATCAAAAAAGGGATGTGCGACATTTTTAACAATTAGGTGAGCGGGAGATATTGAAAAGTATACGTGTAAAGCTGTAGCAGAGCAGCAACAACAAAAATAACAGAGAAGTAACAGAGCAATAGCAGAACAGTACTAGATGAGTAGCGATTGGAGGAACTGTGCAGTAGCAGAGAAGAACCAGCGCAGTGGCAGTAGTAGCAGAGCAATAGCATAAAAGTACTAGATCAGTAGAAAAGAGTTAAACGAACTGTAGCAGAGCGAACAGTAGCAGAAAAGAACCAGTGCACTGGTAGTAGCACTCTATCAGAGCAATAGCAGAAAAGTACTAGATCAGTAGCAAAGCGTTAATCGAGCTGTAGCAGAGTTAATAGTAGCGGAAAAGAACCAGCGAAGTGATAGTAGTAGTAGCAGTGCAATAGCAGAAAAGTACTAGATCAGTAGCAAAGCCTTAACCGAATAGTATCTTAGCAGAAAATTACCAGGTCAACAGCAAAGCATCAACTAAGGAAAAGTAGGAGCGTTATGACAGTAGCATGGTAGTGACACAGCAGCAGCTGAGAAGTAGTAGAATACCTGCAGAGAAATAACAGAGCAAAGTAGCAAAGTATTAATCGACCAGTGGTGGGAAATAACATCACCAGTGGCAGTAGGAAAGCAACAGAATCTATGGTTAGCATAATAATAGCAGAGATATAACAGATCATTAACAGAGTAGGAGCAGAAAAAATAGTAAAGGGTGATTTTTTAACTGGTTTGGTTTTGGCAACACTGGTTTTGACAGCTGACGTGTGTTTAGTACCTTGTGTCACTGTCAAACAGCTTCAGTTTGGTTTGCAATTTAACCATGGATCGTCTTACAAATGAACAACGCTTGCAAATTATTGAATTTTACTATCAAAATTCGTGCTCGGTTCGAAATGTTCATCGCGCGCTGCTTCCATTTTATGATCGGCATTCTCGACCTTCTGAGCAGTCTATTCGGAAGATTGTGACCAAATTTCGCACCAAATTTACTTTGTTGGACATTAAACCACCAACACGTTTACGTACTGTGCGTAGTGAAGAAAATATTGCGGCCGTATCAGCTAGTGTGACAGAAGACCGCGAAGTGTCGATTCGGCGCCGTTCCCAGCAGTTAGGCCTTTGTTACAGCACTACGTGGAAAATTTTGCGGAAGGATTTGTGCGTAAAGCCTTTTAAGATACAGCTTGTGCAAGAACTAAAGCCAGGCGACCTACCACAACGCCGAATTTTTGGTGAATGGGCTCTTGGAAAGCTGGCCGAGGATCCGCTTTTTTATCGAAAAATTGTGTTCAGCGATGAGGCTCATTTTTGGTTGAATGGGTACGTAAATAAGCAAAATTGCCGCATTTGGAGTGAAGATCAGCCAGAAGCATTGCAACAGCTACCAAAATGGAAGTTCTTGACTTGCATGATATGTGGTTTCAACAACACGGTGCCACATGCCACACAGCACGCGAAACAATGGCGCAATTGCGAGGCGAGTTTGGTGAACAGTTAATTTCACGTTTCGGGCCGGTCAATTGGCCGCCTAGATCGTGCGATTTGACACCATTAGATTACTTTTTGTGGGGGTATGTCAAGGCTAATGTGTATGGGGACAAGCCCGCTTCGATTGACGCACTGGAAGCCAACATCCATGCATTCATTCGTGAGATACCGGCCGATATGTGTGAAAGAGTATGCCAAAATTGGACTCAGCGGATGGACTACAAGGTTCAAACTATCGATTCAATAAAATATTTCATTCATTTTTTCGAATTTTTTGTGTTTTTTTTTTTTTTTTAAGTTCTAAGCCTCTTAAAAAATCACCCGTTAGAATACCGAACCTGAGCAGACCAGTGTATCCATGTTAGTTCTCCCAAGCACGGCTAGCTCGAAAATTGATAGGGACGCACTTAGGTCTTAGGCCAATGTCGACTCATTTAGGGTCTTTGCAAGCGTTTTACTTAGACACTTAAAAAATTCGTCTCAAATGTCAAATCTATGCAATGTTAGAGAGCATTCATCCATCTATATGCCAAATTATGAATTTTCAAAAGAGAAATAGCAATGAAATTGGAAGCCCATTAAGCTAACAACCGAAGTGAGTAAAGAAGCAATTTGGTTAAAGTCCATTGGTCACATCGTTGTACTACTTCTGGCTCGATGTACATTTACCCCCACGATAGCCTAACTTTGCGCATCCGTCCGAGTACATTTCCACCTGCAAACATCGCAACAGTTTTACAAATGTACAGCCAAACTTCCACCTATTCCTTCTTCACCGTATCGACGACAACACAACGACCCAAATCTGACGACAAATTGACACTCATTCGACATTGTTGCCAATACATACGAGTATTCGAATGGAAATTACTTTTAAATCCCCTTTTTGCGAATTTATATGACAGAAATGTCATCTCACCGATTATCCTCAATTTTTTGTGGTTCTCGTACGGAAATCGGTTTTTTTTTTCAGTGGGTGGTGGTTGGTTTCCCTCATCAATGTAAATTTGCAAATCGATTTAAGTTCGTTCGGGAGAAGGGACGCGCACACACAGGCACAACACATATCTCGCCTCTCATATGTACATTTGCATACAAATGTGCAAATATCCATGTAATTTGTTACAAATAAGTAAACACAAGGATCAAAAGATAATAGTTTGTCGTAGTTGTTTTTCGTTTTTTCTTTTGCGAAAAAGGATCAAAATGTATTGTTTTTTTTTTTTTCTAGAGAGACAGTGGTACAGTTGTAATCCCTACAGAGTGTGATAGTGACCCCTTCCATCTGCACCGGATAGACATATCATTTTTGAGCATTTATTTTTAGTGCTCTTCCCGCGCGTTTACAGGGGTGATAATGTGCACACAAAAGGGAGCCCGAAAATGAAATGGGCCAGAAGGAATAGGTGGGTGGTGGAACACGAGACACGACTAGAAAATATTTTATTCTTCGCTGTTTCTATTTTGTTTTTCTGTTGGTAGTTTGTACTCTTTTTCAGTTTTTCGGGAGAGATTGTAATCGGGTTTTTTTGTTTGCATCCTTTTCCCGACCACTGTCACTGCGAGGAGGATGTGATGATGGTTTTAAAATGCTAAATGGCTATTGGTATGTCTTTGTTGTAGAGCGACTGTGCGGGAGAAGATTTAGTGTGAAGATATTTAGCGGAAGAAGAAGGATAAAACTGGTCAAGGACAGCACACATGATGCATGGGTACATACGAGTATACTGTGCTGTACTCTGGTGTATCTTTATTTGTCGAACACGGTTGAGAGCGTTTGAAAAATACGTTTAAATTTGAATTCGTGGGGGTTTAGAATTTGTGTTCCTTTTTGGATTTTCCCTTTGCAGGAATATAAATACATTCTTTATACCGAATGCGGATATTAATGGCGTGCGTTCGAGATAAGAGAAAAAGGATAACACACAACACAGCAGCCAGAGTTGGTATGGTGGAGTGTTAAGTGAGAGATGCAGATTTGCACAGTTTAAAGAATAATTTCTGTTTTCACTGTGTTTGTGTGGGTTCTTTTATTTTTTATTTCTTTGAAAAGGGGGAGAGACAGCGTGATTTGTTGACTTTTTTAAAGTTTTGTATCCCTTTTATGTTTGCTGGTGATGGTATCAGGTGATTGAGTGGAAGAACAGGATGCACATTGTGAATATGAGCGGGGGTTTAGTGCTATTTGTTGTTATTGTTAGAGGAAATTGGGGTTTTATGAGCTGGTTGCTACTTTTGTTGTAACGTAGATAACAATAAGTCCGAAAATTTATAGGTTTTTCTATAAAGAAAGACGTTCAAGCCTTGTGCATAGCTCTATTAAACAGAATGGCGTTTGGTTCGAATTCCATTCGGATCAAAAGAAAAGGCGGTTGAATTTCGAATTTCAATAAGAACCTATACCAATAAATGTCCGCATACTTTAGCAGTCATTTTGTACATATTTATCAATTTAACCAGATAAAAAGTCAAGCCCCTATAATTAAGCAGTGAATGGCTTTGTCCTGTTTAAACCCTTATCTTCGGTTTGAGCCTTTTTCTATTTCGCCTAACCCTAATATACTACGTTAGGGGCGTGTTCAACAAATTTATAGAACCAGCATTGCCTGATGTCAGAGAACTATAAATGTAAACATGAATAAGGTATACCTACCCAATTAAAAGTTGCTGTTCAAAGGTGTTATATTGGGTCTCGAAATTACTAGCTACCAAAGTCCTTGCTGCAAAATATTCTTAGAACCTTAAGTAAAACTAGCTATGTAAAAATGTTAATGAAGGTAAAATGGAAACATTTTAATTTTTAAATACCTACTATTAAAAAATATTTCTGTTGTCAAAGTTGGTTTTTAGGGCATAACAATTTAGGAAAAGAAAAGGACGAATGAACCATCACCAACAGCAGCTTTGACAAAAGGGACGACTTCGGCAGCACATAATATCACATTGCGCGATACTAATAATCATATTTAATGTCCAGGTTGGATCCAGGTGATTTACAAACTATTTAGTGTCAAGATTAAAAATGATTTTTAGTGAAACAAAATTTTAATCTCGAGTTTAAATTTACGGAAGCTCAAAATTGGGAAATTTGTATGAAAACAAAACATCCACTGTGAACTGCTAAAATTTAAAGTTGATGCTAAAATGTTTATTGGTAATGGCCCATTGAAAACAGCGGCAAAAACTTTTCAGTGCTGGAGAAAAATGATAGTTGATAGCATCACATCGTAACCAGATTATGTTTCATTCGATACCTGTCAAAGCAAGAAATGACAGAAATATTAGGACCAACAGATTTATTCATTACAACTTGTAAAATCTTAAAACAGCTACATGAAATGCATCTTGTGCATCGTGTGATCTAATAGGTTCGTTCGTGTACTATGTTTGAAAACGCAATAATATTAAAAATTTCCTAAGCAACTGTGTGACTGAGAAAATTGAACAAACAAAAAAAAATGAGAGAGAAATCCATTTTTTCGTAATTTTCTACTCGCCAAATTTCGACTTAAGCCTAGTATCCTGCTCGCGCTAAATTTTAGCGCGCATAGTCTCCACTTCGTTTCTCCACACCAAAGATAAATGGTCGCTAAATTATTATTAAACTTGATATAGATGGGACAAAACCCATATGTTTATGAAGCATGAGTACCATGACAGATATCAGTAAACGTAATTTTAATAGAATTTTCGAATTTCACACTTGAAAGACGTAAGAAACCTAGAAATTGTAAGAAGAACTTCTACATATTGTGTCCTCAAACTTTCCACAATCTTTTTACCATAGTGGAACACTTGTTATTATCCAAAAGACGAGGCCAAATGAAAGCATAAGCCTCCCTGAAATGCGATTCGCTTTATTTATTTTTATATTTTTGTTTTGGCTCTGTTGTTTGACTTTGCGTTTTCTTTTATTTATTACACAAACATTATCTGCGTTTTCCGCCAAAAAAAAAAATCATAGCAAACACAAGAAAAAGGCCGCATTCAAGAATCTAGTTATCTTAAGCCGACTAGATTGGTCTGGATAAGATGTAACCTGAACGCAAAAACTAGATTGGTCGGGAACGTCACTTTTTCTACGTCAGCCACATACCCGAACTGTCAACTTAGTACTCAGTCACGAATTTCTTGACTAGATTCGTCGGCTACCCCTCCATAAACGTCAAATGTCACAGGTGCCCACGTGACCGAATTAAACCAATCACAACCGAGATAGATCTAGTCAGACAGCTGTCAGACTTACTAAACTAGATACTTGAACGCCCTCAAACTCTTTCCTCCGTTTTGTATGTCAGAATTTATCTTCGATTTAATGTACCGGACATTTATTTCGCGAGCTAAATGAGTGGAGACTTTTCATCGGCCCATCTATATGAAGTTAAGGATTTAGCGTGCGAACAGGATACTGCTTTGCTAAACTGCCTCGCTAAATTTTATCTTTGTAGACATTTTTGTATGGGAGATACAATTTAGCGCGAGCAGGATACTAGGCTTTACTGAAAAATTAAAAATTAAAACTGATAAAGTAACAGCTCAAATATTTGACAAGTATAACTCTATTTATTTTCGTCTTCAACGAAAAGTTTTTGTCGGAGGAATAAGTTGTAATTGAATGTTCTCCTTGATCAGATCAGTGAATTCGAAATGGTAAGTTTAATAGGAATTTTGCTTATAAAAAATGCAATTCCAACTGCATTTAAAGAGTACGTTTGTTTATTTTACATTTTTTTATTTTTTCGTAAGAAAACCGGTCAAGCCCGTTTTCATTTTTTTCCTCATTTTCATCACATTAAATCATGTTCAAATGTCAGCTTCGTGCAAAAGAGACTTAAAGTGTACGAAAGAGGTAGCAATTGTTTGCAAAGCAACCACAAATTTTCAAACGAAATAATTTCAAATAATCTTGAAATGTCAAAAAAAAGATGCCAATAGCTGAAAAATGTAAATTGAATGCATTTTTTTGACATCTCTACATTAACAAAATTGATGTGTACTCCAATCGGAAATTGTGGTTCTAATTTTTTGTTCCATTTTAAAAGTAAAAAAAAAAATGTAGTGTCATACGGGCTTCAGGTATTTCTCTTCAAATTGAGAGATTTCTTTCTCGATTTTTAAGATTTGACATTTTTCATTTTTCTATGCTGAAAGTACACAAACGAAAGTAAAATTTATACTTGGGTAACAGCTGCAACTCAACTTAATGGAGTTCCAATTTTTGTCAAGGTTACTGGTAACGCTGACGCAACATATGTCAGTTTTTGACAGATTGTAAAACTAGAAAAATCACCGTAATTTACACTACGGCAATATTAAATTTAGTTCTTGAGCATGTCATTCATGTTGCGACGGTCGTACAAACGAGGGTAAGGTTCTAACGTAAATGGGGCTTTCTGTACATCGGACATAAGTCTATAGACCTACAGCCAGTTCATACGAGAGTCACAACTTGAATAACCACCATTAATTCGGTGGTCTAAAAATTGCACTGAAGCTGTCAAAATTCTCTGTTGCTCTTGCTGTGGCAGTCTATTTTGCGCATGGGGGTACTTTGTACAGCTTTTAAAAAGCCTCACTCAAATTATTTCTGAAGAAGTCACTTTAATGGTCCAGTATTAATCAGTGACCATGAGAACGTTCGCAAGTTGATTCCCGAACTAAATTGCAATGCTTTGCTTGATGCGAACACAAATTTGATGGAAAAGAAATAAGGTTTTGAAAAGCTTCTGTCAAATCGGCAAAGTATAAGCTTATGACTTTTACCCATTGGATGCATGGTCATTTTGTAAGCAGCTTCTGAATGGTGCTTTACACACTTATAAGGTTTGGCTCTCTGTTTCGTAGAGTCTGTGTTCTGGCTTTTCATATAAAACCCTTGGGCGTTGTCGTTGTGTCATTCTGGTACATTTTTCAGGCACACTCAAAGTCATACTTAGGAACGAACTCTGCCTTAGAGGCATTTTACAACCTTCAATGGTTCTGCTTACATCTTAAATGTTGTCCTAAATTTTTGAATTGAATTTTCGAATTTTTCAAATCTTTTTGCTGGGTTGGTTTCCGAACATGCGTGTCACATTGAACGCGTAAAAAATGACTTAAATGTGCACTGAGCAATCCCAAGCCGGAGTTGCACATGCTGCTGTTTAACCGCTCCCATTTCGTCGATCTCCAAGAGAATACAAAATTCCAAAATACGCGACAGCAACATAAATAGACGCGCTGTCCTCCAAGTCCCCTCTAATATGCCCATTCGGCTTAGTATTTAAATTAATTCAGTCTCTCTTCTGCCCGATTCAGAACTCGATATTGCGTTTTTCTCCCCCGCCATAAGCCCATGCACCAGCTACCCTGTTTTATTTTACCACGTCCTCCCCAACGAATGCCGCAACAAAAAAAAAAATCGACAAAAAGGATTTTCCATCCTTCCGCACACTTAATCCCAAGCTTATGTGACTTTTGAAACGGATTTACACTGTAAAGTGGCATCAGCATGGAGGCAGAACAACCAGAGCATCCAGGATCTACCTAATATTGGATGGACACAAGGAATTTGATTTGGATTCCTTTCTTTGGTGTGTACATATCCTTTTGACTTCTGACCCCAGGTTCTGTTCGGTGTAAAACATGAACTTTATTATTTTCTGCTGTCTTTGATGTCTCAAAACTCAAGGAAACATAACCAAGGCGAATGGAATTGTGCGGCCACTTTCCTTTATCTATTTTTACGAGGAGGTGGAACCGAGAGTCATAATCCTCACTGCATGTTGCATTTTCATAAAGAAATGTTGCCGGGAATTTATTCTCTTCATAAAAATATAACGAGAAGTGGAACTGAATTTTTTTTTCTGAAATGTTTTGCATTTTTATATCCGTCATTGACCGCAAGGACATATGCGGGTGGGAGATCCCATTTCGATGGGATTATCGGTGTTGGGCGTGAAATTGGATTGCAGAAAGAACCAACAACTGTATTAAATTGGACGTTTTATTCTTGAGTATGGGGTGCATGTGCTCATATTTAAATGACAGCTGTCACAATGACAGCATATAATACAAAATCAGTAACCAAACCAAACGTCAAACAGTTTTTGACCGCCAACAACCACCATTTCCAACCATGTCGCCCAGAAGTCACACAAAAATTAATTATGCAACCACCAACCAACCAGTTACCAATGACCTGTCAATCGAAATTAATTTCATTTAATTACATAAATACACTTATAAATAATTGTGACATTAACTAACTACATTTGTCACCAAAAAGCCAGAGAGAGAAACAGTTATAATAAAAAAAAAAAAAAACTGAACACCATCCTTCATCTTAATTGCGGGCAAATATATTTAATCCGACTCAACGCCAACCCTGGTTAAATCAGTTCAGTACAGTTCAACCCTAAAAAGGTGTTAATTAATCTGCTGCAATTTGATTTATAGTGTTTGCTTATACACAGAGTAATACTGTTTGTATATGAATGTCTGTATATACACGCTTTTTGTGTATAATAGGATGTTGAAGACCATCTGCGGCACCCTGCCGAGTACGAGAGCCCCATAATCATCGACATGATGACAAATTTGGTTTGAAAACTTTGTCCAACCAAAAAGAGTGTGTTCAGCAGTTGGGGTTTTTTTTTCTGGCCACTTTTGACAGCAGTTTTCATGTTCGCTTTTAAATGAAATGCAAACTTGAGTAACACCAGTTGGTATAATTTACATGTTGCATACTTATTCGGGGGCAGGAGACATGGAAAAAAACGCCTCGAAGGGGATTAGACGATGAGCAAATATACTGCCGGAAAGAATGAGACCGTCTAATCGCATTAGAGAGATCCATTGAGAGGCGTTGGAGTCGCATGAACTTTTTATTTGAGTTTATAGTTAAGGATTGAATTGTTTCTGTTTGAGATAAAGGACTTGCATTCAGTGAGCACAAGTTGAGAGCGTATGCAAAGTGAAACCTGTAACCAAATCCTCTTTTCTGTGTTTTACAAAATTTTTATTTCGACTGATACCTCCAATTTCTCTCCTCATATCCTCAAATTCCACATCAATCTCTGCGAACCGATTAAGAGTCCTTAAATCAGGCTTAAATATCAGGATAATTAACACGTCCTTATCGTGGACATCTTTCTAGAATATATTACCCACAGTTCAACAAATCGAAGACCTTTTTACCACATTCTTGAGGTTAGTTAAGCTGCCGCAAACTATTTGGCCAACCCCCATTGATGCAAAAGGACACTACACTTCCTTTCTATTGTCTTGACTTTGACTTTGCGTGTGCGGGCAGACAAAATTATCTTAAGAACTCCAATCAGGGTTAATGCGGTTGAATAAACGATGTCCTCTTTGTTTTGCAGCTCCCCGACGCCAAAGACCTTCACAATATGTCCTTAGTGGGCAGCTATGGCACCCACCTCCTGCACAGCTTCCATCCGCATCTCCTGCAATCTCTCAACCATGGAATGCTGGCGAACGGTGGACCAGCCAGTTATTTCGCCAGCGATCGAGGACTCTCGAAACCGGTACTAACGAATTTTCAACTGCCTTCAGCATTCTCACCTCCAAAGTACATCGGCATCTCCTTGGACCAGGTGAGTGAGGTATAAAGTGCCGAGTGCCGAAAAGGGTGCAAAATAAAATCCAATTATGGCAAACGGGATTTATCACATATCAACATACGTGTCCTGGTTCCTTTTTTTCTGCTTTCAGAATTTATTCAACAGTAGCAGTGAATCATTTCGAACGGATTCAGCCAGCCCGACATGCACATCACATGAATCCATGGAGGGATCAAACGATTATGACGGTGAAAAGGGTGAAAGTCCACGAAGTAATAATTCTGATCCCAGGGATTTGAGACGTAAGTTGTGCGAGATACACTAAGATACAATTTTTATTTTTATTTTTACCAACAAAACAACACAAACAAAAAAAAATCGCAATTGATTTTGATGGTGAATTTGAGGGTGGAAATAGTACAGCACAGATATGTAAATCAACAGAGAGGAAGGATGATGTGGCAAAAGTTGTGCATTCTAACGCATGAATGGCTTTTATTGGCTTTCGACTGTTTCGTAGATAAACACACACAAGGCTTATTTTATACTGGTTCCTTCTTCTGTTGATTTGAAGAAATTAAAGAAAAATGCAAATTTCTCTACTCCTCCCCGGTGTCCTTACTTCTTTGCTGTTTAATTTAAAATAGAAAAGAAGAAAAAAAAAAGGCAGCAAACGGAGGACTATTTGCATTTTATCAAGTGGCCTTGCGTATGGATTAACAAATGGAAAAAAGGATGTTGAAAGGAAATCACTTAATGAGAGAATTCCTTTCTTTATTAAATTAGAGACGGCGTTAAAAAAAAAATCCCATGAGAAAGGTGTATCTGTATACTCAAGAGGGGGAAAGTAAAATTTCAATGAGATTGACCAAAGTGATTTTAATTGGAAGCAAGTAAGGAGTGAGCAATTTGAGGCGGGAAAAAAAAAGTAATAAACGGCAAAGTGTTACAATTTTGTGTGTGAAACGTGAGAATGGCGTTGGAATTGCTCAATTTGATGAACCTTTGATCTTGGGCGAAGTAAATTTGAGTTAGTAAACTTGCAGCTTGCAGGTGTTCATAAACATTGGAAGTTTGGCAGCACTGTGTTTATTTGACAGCTGAATCATAATTTTAGTCTGAGGAGATCTTTTCACGGATTTCTGTTATCGAATAGGTACGATTAGGTGGAGACGGCACAAAGTAGTAATTTTATTGCAAATAAGAGTAAAAACAGTTCATTGTTATACAAACCTTATGTGAGCTTAAGCTAATGTCACAACTGAATAGTAACGCTTAAATGGGGCTGCTAATTTTGTTTTAATCATGCATGTTTTAATGAATATTGTTCTAAGTTAAGCGAGGTAAAGCTGAATTTTCATCAAACTAATGCAGCAGCTACACTCGCCTTGACATGACACTTCTAAAATTCACATTTCGAATCCAACCCAAGTAGAAGTGACTGGTGAGTATGTAGGTATAGCTGGTTCATTTTGACACCTTTCTCGTAGATGTTGTCATGATACTTATTACAAAATTAAGAATTGCTTTTAAAGCCATTCATTTTCATCTAGAGGAAGTTTGAATCAAACCTAAAGACGAGACTTACCCAAAAGGATTGTACGAGCTTATTCCAGCTTAAAACACTTTATAACAAACGTCACTTTGATTTTTTTTATTGTACTTAACTTTGGAAATAAAACTCTTATAAATATCGAACAACTAGGAAAAACAATCACATAACGTCAAAGTTTCTAGAAATGTCAAATTAAAACCACCTAAACTTAGATTTAGTAATCGCTTTCGTTAAATCACGTTATTTGGGAACATGGTATTACTACGCTCAAATAAGAGTTTAACGAAACCAAACTAATGTCAAATAGAAACAATCGCACATCGGCTTAAGCTGGATTACAACCAGGCATTTTTAAAACCATAAAATTGAGATAGGTGTCATGAAAGGCAAGTTCTAAATAAATGAAATTAAGTGCGGATAATTTAATTTACGATTTGTCGACGCGTCCATTTTGCAAAGGAGTCTCTCTTTTTTTATACTTAATTTAACAGTTCTTAATTCAACAGTTATTTGTGGATCCTATTTCGGAAATTGTGCTAAACAAAGACATTAATAGTCTCGCAAAGAACTCTGTTGACTTCTGCTATTAACTTCTGTCTTGACACAAAATGAAACAAAGCTCCACGTGAGCGTCTGATCGAAAACTTTAGAAAGAATTTCTGTTCCATACTGTATCGTAGGTATTTGAGTTGTCACAAGTAGATGGGTACTCACTTCTTTCATTATTGAAACTGACGTACGAATGACAGATAAATTAAATAATAGCCTGAGACATCATACTCTATCGATGTTTTGTCTGCTTTTTAAAGAAACGGACCTATACCGAATACTGCTGAAGTAAGAATCTTCATAAAGGCAGTTTACTATTCAATGTTTGTCAGATCTGCACTTAAGATGGCGCTGCTAACTTATTTCAAAACAACTCAAATGTCTAGTCATAAAGAGAAGACAACGATATGTTTTATTTTTACCAAGACATCGGTCCTAATATCGGTTACTTGATTACTTCGAACTATGTATAATAGGTGGCGCTAGCAGTGTGGGCTATACCTGCGTCGCAACTTATATCGTTCTTTAGTTAAAGCAGTCTGTGGATCCAAATTGGTTTGAATTGTGAGTGCCACTCCAACGGCGCAGCTGATAGAATCTGTCGTGCAAACATTTTAAACTGACAGAGTGACATCTGATATATGTATAGAAAATACGCCACCTCATGGAAGATTACTCAATACGACGTTAAAAGTAAGACGACTGTGACGCACGACCGGCCGAAGGTCTGTATAGTAAATCAACTCAAAATATGGAGAACCTTTAGAAACTTATGGCGGTAACTGTTCTTACCGATTTTTGGGCAGTAACAGCGTAATAAATAAATTCTTATTCTTTCATTGGCCGTGGCTTATTAGGCTATAACTCTCTTTCTTTAGCAACTTGCATAAAAGTCAGCTCATAAATAGCGCGTTTCCTGCTTTCAAACTAAACTTGGGCACAATTTCAAATCGCCTACAGAAACTCATCCAATTTCCCATTAAACATTTAATTAGAATACTTTGTCCGCAACAACTCCTAACGACTTCCATAAACAAGTGTCAAATGACAACTTTATTGTCCATATCCCAACTCCACAGTCATTCACCTAAAGGAGCCCGCACCAATTTACAATTACACTCCGTGTGCGGAATTCCATTAAACCCTCTCCGTCTCCCGTTTTCAAAACATGATTCGCAACGGAAGCGCTAAAGTTTACATTTCCCACAAGAACTCAATCCGCACAGCATCGCCCAACTGTCAGAATTCCAAAAATATCCTCGCACACACAAAGCGAATGTTGCAACACTTGTCAAGAGTCAAGAGTGTTCGGCGGTGTTGGGAAAATATTTTCCCGCAGAAGGGGTTATACTCGTACAATTGCCAGTCCAAACAACCCCTTCGCACAATATGTTTGCAGCATCCCTCTAGACCATAGTGTGTCATGCCGCCCGCCGCTGCCGCCGCCACCTCAAACGATTAGAAATAATGATCGTAATTAAGAGATTCTCCCCAACAAACGTCAGCCGATGCTGATATGGAGCCATTTGTGTATAAACGAGTAAGTGGCGGGCCTAGTATCTATTATTGAAATTCAAGTGAACAAAAGTATCTCACTCGAGCTCCGGCATGCAAAAGGATTGACATGGAGAATTTATATTTGAAAATTGCCTGCGTTCGTGTGACGTTGTGCAAGGGGTGCCTCGAACAATAGCACATCATCTGACTGTGCGAGGACAACGACGTCAATTTTTCGGGTAATGATTGTTTATTTGTTCGGCGATTAGCATCGTCAGAGTCGGAGTCATAAACACCATATGGGTGCACACCGTGGCGGATGCTGCGAGGCGGATAGATAGCCTTGGCGCTTCATCTTTGATTTCAAATATAAAAGTGTACGAGAGCGGATTGAAAATTCCGCTCGCGAGCTATTATAATCCAATCGTTTCCCGATTTGTGTGTGCCCTTTGTTTTGATGATTGCCCGTGGGGCTGTTCGTGTATATATGGGTTGCGACAGCGGGTGGATCCATACGCTACGCCGCGCCGCAGCCTCAACCTCGCATCCCTGATTAGCTCGCATCGTCGTGTATCATCATCAATCGATTAAGTAAAGTGGCACTTGGAAGATTCTTCTATTTTTTCCCGGGGGGACTCTGAGGATTCCTGAGATGTTTACGGAAGTGTGAAGCGTGTGTGCGGGGAGAAATTTCGAAATATCAATAAAAATGCTAAAGATCAGGGGTCGCGTCCGTATTGATGTTGAATGTTAAACAAATATACTGGTTAAAGAGGATATTTGGGGGAAGGATGGCCATAAAACGAGCGATATAATTTTAAATTGAATGCGATAAATTTTCCACGGAATTGGTGCGTACAAGTCGTTTTACGTGCGGTGGCTAAAATTGAGCTATTTGAGGGGTAGGGATGGCCCTATGGCGTGTAAGTGGGTTGTAACAATGTCGTTTGTAATTAATTGTAGAAGAACATAAGAGGCACACGATGGAGGTGACTGATTTAGGTGAATGCCTCTGGATTGTGATATCCTTTGAAGAATGGGATTTTCAACACTTAGTCATTGACAGTGGCGGAATTAAAATTTGGTACCTACTAATCATATTTGAAGAATATGAGTTTATTTCAAAACATAGAAGCTCTATCGTCTTTCGGCGTACGTAGGTAACATATTTTTACATCAGTAACACACTTCTGTCTTTTCCGTCGCTAGTTACAGCTAGTTACAGCCACGCCGTTTTATAGCTACCGCAGAAATTTACCTTCAAAAAAAACAAATGCTATGAGAAAATACACGACATTGAGGTCCTTATAGTTTTAGAATGGCATCGCGCATTTGAATTATAAAACAGACTTTATTTCCATAAAAAAATTTTGGCTTAGAATAGGTATTTTTTGTTCGGCAAGTCTTTTATGGCCTGGTTTAAGAAACCGTCGGTCAATGCATCGCGAATTATACTCAACAACAGCGGACCTAAGACTGAACCTTGGGGAACTCCATCAGTTATTCATTGCTGACTCAGCTGGTCGTCAGTATCGTACTGTATCTTTAAATTAGTCAATTTGAAATCGGGCAGCATGTTAACGACGACGTCCTTAAAGACTAAAATTTGCTTTAATTCCTTCCAAAGGAAAGGGTCATACTTGCCTTTGAACGTATAAATATATTATGACTGCATGGGTACCAGCACGGCAGTTCTCCTGTTAGAAAGAGTTTAAAACTTTGTTCACTGCAACGTTCGATTTAACGCCGCCATCTTTCGGACTAATTCGTATTTGCACACATTCTTTGGAACGCAACCATTGCGCAACTAAGTTCACTACGTATACTAGGGGACGACTTTGACATTTGAAACACTAGAAGGACTATTAAAAAAATATATATATACAGCGGCTAACATGTGCTAAAGAATTATTTTATCGTAGAATTGTCACAAACCCTATTATTAAATAATTTTGATAAGTAGTTGACGTTTAACTTACGAGCGATTAATTTCACTAAAAATTCAAAAGTCTATAGTTATCTTAAGTCGACTTGATTAGTCTGACATTAAATGTACCGACCCTGAACGCAAACTATGTCGATTTATCGGTAACGTCACTTTTCCTACGTCAGCCACACACACGAAATGTCAACTTAGTAACGAAAATCTGGACTAGATTTGTCGTCTACCCTTCTATGAACATCAGTTTAAAAATAACATTCACGTGACTAGTCTAGGCAAATGGAAACTACATTTATCAGTAACGTCACTTTTCTTACGTCAGCCACATTGTGCGGAATGTCAATTTAGTACTGTCACGAAAATCTGGACTAAACTTCTTCTCGTTTACCTACCCCTCCATAAACGTCAGCTGAAAAAAACTGTTCATGTAAACAATCTTGACCAGTAAACACTGAAACTCATAAAGTCAGCCAGCTGTCAGACTTACTAAACTAGACTCTTGAATATCTCCACTGTTAAACTGCGTATAAATCAGCATTCTTACCTCGAAATCATTATAAGGAGATTCACAATTATTATTCATTGCTGGCAAATACACAGAGATAGACAATTTTACACTTTGCTCCCGCCTTTTTTCACAGTTTTCATCCAAAAACGGCACATTTGCCACCACACCAGACTCCACAATTTAATTAATAGCCCTCCCCCTTCGATGACATCGCCAATTTCCACCTTGACCAACAATCAATAACACACCTCCAATCGCCGAAAAGTCGCAGTACATATTTTATCCATTTTTCAGCATCTCATCGTTCAATCATTACCCTCATCCTTTTCAATTTCAACAAGGATATTTGTACGTACACGTGTTAACAACGAGAACACAAACAAACAATAAAGGCGAAGGAACAATAAAAAAAGAAAAACATTTATAAAAGGGAAATGAATTATGAGAGTTCAAACAAGGGTTGCTGGACCGTTCCCATACAGCTAATCTCACCCCAATCCCCCTGTCAGTGGAAATATGAGCCTCATATGCTTATACTACATGTGACTAATAGCGATTTTTATTGCAATTGGAAGAATAAATAATGTAGCCACACACAGTTATGGGTTGCGGAATTTTTATATTAAAACGATGTAACAAACGATAACCATACATACAACGATAACATCAAAACAATGACGTAAAGTGCCCCTCCTCTGGCAGTCAGACCTACCGACAAAATTAGACGCATGAACGAGTACTGTATGGTTCCGTCGGATGGTTGATTTTTTGGCGGATGTGTTCAACATTATGCGAGTGCAAAATATTTCCTGGCGTAGGTGTGGTTTCCACAAAAAAAAAAAAAAAAAAAAACACAAATTTTTTGACGTCCATTCAAGCGTGCGGATTCGTTTCATTTCTCCATTTTTAGTTGTCTGATGAAACGGAACAGAAAAAAACATTTTCATCACCACGAAATAATGTTGTTGACATTCAAACCGCGAACAACAGAAATGTCAAAAAATGTCTGTCTCCCAGCGACACAAATGTCAATGGTGGGAGAGTTTTTTATTTTTCTTTTGTGCATACTGTTTTGACACTCGACAGTCGACACGATGGTTTCACTTATTTTTGTGGACAAACCTGTAGGTCCACCACTCCTGACAGTGTCACCCTAACCCAAATTTGTTACCGAAAACAGGAGCTGTCAAAAATATATTTATTTAAATTTGACACACTTTGGCTTAGGAGTTACTGCAAATTTATCTTCACCGCCTAATTAAACGCAAATGAATAGAATTTTCAATGCAAATGAATCCGGCAGGGGTTAGACTGACATCTGTTTACTGCTACCCAATTTTGGGGTGAGTTCGTGGAGTACCACATGAAACAAAAACAACTACACGAAGACGAGAGTTTGTCATGTAATTCTGGGAATTAATGGTAGGTGGTATAACGCACACATACGTTTGGCATAACCTCTTTTGTTGGTGGGTGGAAACCTCTTTGACCTCTTAACGTTTTGAAGTTTGTTCTAGCTTGTATGTAGATATATGGCAAGTGAAGGGTATGTCGGTAGAGTGTGTACCCACAACAATTGTTGTGAAATGATTCCGTTTTAATGAGCTTTTTGGAATACGTATAACATTCAGCAGTTGTTAGAACGTGTTTTGGAAAATGTGTTCGGCTATTGGAAATTGCATTGCAAGGGGTTGAATGGTGTGTGGTTTGGCGCACAGTTAGGTGAAAGATGACTTTGCACAGATTTGAAGTGATTAGCCGGGTGAGTTGAAGTGGAACATTATGCGATGTTATAGTTATTAATTGCTGTCGAAAAATGTTTCCTCTGTCGAGGGGGATGAATGTGGATGCATAACAAATTGGATTTGGAAAATTAATTTTGATATTATGAAATGAATTATTATTGGCGGTGGAGTTGTTGCTGATGGAGTGGGGACATAGCTTGTGCCATCGGTTGGAATTTATAAGCAAATACCTAACTCTTTAAGGACCGGAGTAGCTTGAAGCTGATTTGTGAGGGTTGGTGATGCAAATGGAGTTTGTTTATCACTTTTGAACTGTCTACTGTCTGGGCATTCCAGAGGATGTATGGCGGACTCGATGGTGATGAAACCAATGGAAGAATCTTTTGCTGGCGAAGGGCTACATTTAAGTAGATAACTAGTGTATAAAACGCTTCAGTTAGCCACTCTCAATAGCAGGAATCATTCTCCCACTTTCAAAAACCGTTCAGTTTATTTTCATTCTCGGTTTGACATTTACTATCCACTTACCGCAAATGTCCGTCACTTCTCATTCATAACTGTCAGTTTGTGTTCAAAAACGACTTCTCTTTGAACATCAAAAGAATACCAATCCCACATTATCATCGCCACATCAATCATTAAGGTAGCCATATTTACTCTGTTGATGTTCCTCTCTATCCGAAATACTTGGCCAAACACATGTTTACATTAAGTAATCATTGCACGGCCATTAAGTGGGAGATAGTACTCGTCCTCCCTCTTTCAAAAGATGAGCGGAAATCTTTTCAAAATGAAACACCTCCTGTAAACCATCAGTCAATTCGGATTCAGATTATTGTTGTAGATCATGTCCAATAAAGGGCGCCCAAGTTCTGTGTTTTTAATTTCGGCTATAGTTTGATTAGTCCCAACTGCGGGCGCAATTCAGGGATGAGTAACGCGTAGCCAATTATTACGAGTACATTGGATTTATTTTTGCGGAGAAACAACAAACACGGAGGTGCGGTTTCAATCGCTTTGCGGTTACCAACTAAATTAAAAATTTATTATTTCTATTGTTCGGGAATTTTTTTTTTGTTCCTTTTTTTTTTTTTTTTTTTTTGGTTCGTTTGTTATTTTTGTTTGCGTGTCGGTAATTTATGTTTTCAAAATAGAGTATGGTTCTTATAGTGGATAGAAGTTTTTGATTTTGTTTTATTTTGTGGATTTTTGGAAATACAGATCTTTGGAATTGGGAAAGAGAAATATTTTGGCAGGAGGAATTTTTTTGTTGCCAATAATGCGATAGATCAATTTTTTAGGTTACAAAGCTGTTTATTCTATTTGGAGGTACATACTACTACCTGCGGCTATTTTTATCTGCATTTGTTAATTTTGTTAAAATCTGGTTTGAGGTAAAAATTCGTAAGGCATGGATTTGATAAGCTGGATGTTGTTGAATAACAGACAAAATTTAAGTGCTCTGCAGTATCAATTAAACAAAATATTAGAAGCGTTCCAACGACAACGTATCTTTAGGTTAGGAGTGAAAAATATCGATAACTGGGCGCCAGTTAAGAATTTAATTGTTTGCCAAATGTCATTAAAATTTTCCTTAAAGACCGCTGGAAAAAAACGGATTCAAGAGTTAGAAGCTACACAAACTCGGCCTTAAAAAATTAAAAAGTTCGATCAATTGGCACTATCTACTTTTTGACTTGACTTGTTACCAGAATTGTCGGTAATGTAGGTTATGATACAATTATTATGCTACTTTTATTAGTCAGACCCATGGAGACTCCAGTCCACCACACTTTGCTAAGAATTTCCCGAAATACTGACTAAATGTCATCCCTTTCGGGATCCGTTCCGCGATCGCCGCCATTTTTCTTTGTATTACCTATATGACTTCCATCTGTCAGATTACTCTTAATAACGAAGTGGTTGCAATGGATCTACTAAAAAACTTTATTCAGAAATAACTTCAAGTTTTGCAAACCGTTTATTCGCTGTTTCCACTGTTTTTTGCAACAAGTTCCACATTCCACAAAGGTGCCGCTGAATTTTCTTTCTCGCTTTATACGTCAATCATCATGCAACCTGAATTTTTCTCTTCGTATTTTTTTAGATTTTCGACCGACAAGAATTTAAATAGCCCCATTCACTCTCTACTCCCATCAAAATTGGCTCGCGTGCTTATCGCCTCAACAGAACTCCTCTACCCTCCACTCCGTCAATACAACTCATACGAACAAATCCGACTGAACTTTGACTTGCATTTGCAAAAGTAACACCCGCATTGTCATCATCATGCATTTTACGCAGCATTTGCCAACGGTAATTGTCACCATAAAAACCAACAACGTCGCATTGCTTTTAGTAAATTTGCATCCATAAACTGCATCCTTGACAGGGTGGCATTTTCCTAATTCGCATCCACTTTGCCCCCTCGCAACAAACTCACAATGCAATCTAGACAACAGATGGCGCACACGGATATGAATTCGCTTGCATTTTCCTCAGTAAATGGTTATTATCTGTCCCGTTTATACAAGGTTCGTTGATTATTCACTATACGGCCGATGTAATGACCGTTAAATTTATTTCTGCATCCTTTTTTTTATTTTGATTTTTGAAAACATTTCTGACATATATCCTAGGCATCTAGAATTAATTCAATTTTAATTACTTACACCGTCTACCGCATTTTGCAGATATCCATAGTAGCAGTGGTGGTCAGCAAAAAAACGGCAACTCACGTGGTCATGTTCCTGATGTGTGTCCGGTCTGTGGTATTAAACTCACCCCCGAGGAGTGGAACTCACACTTCCTAACCGAACTAGATAGGCTGTATAAATTGAGCGCGGGCATGGAGCGAGCGAATTTACAATCCAATTATATGTTCGCCCCACCGTGTCCCGCCCAGGAGAATGCCATACGGACTAGTCACAATCGATGGGAGGTGGGTGTTGAAAATATAAGCTCCATCAAAGGACTGGTAATAGAAGGTTACGTTTTTTTTTTTTTTGCAGACATTCCAGAGAATACGAAACAATCGACAAAATCGTTTGCGGATCAAAGTTCGAAAACGAAAGTACGGCAGTGACATGTACTTCTTGGACAATTTGTTTTGTAGTTCTTGCCCGATTTGTAAACGGAAGTATTCAATGGAAGCGACAAAGGGCAGTGAGGTGAGGTCGAGTTTGGGTTCGGGGATCATTGACAGATTTTATTTGAAAATTTCTGTTGTAGGAGGAGCCACAGCCGAAAGAAGAAATCGAGACGGTCGATGTGGAGAGTTGTAACGATGATATACCGGACTCCGGATCAGAGATGAACACGAACAGTTCGAACAGTACTACTGGCAAATTGGACGGTGTTCTGTATCGGACGGCATGTGTGATAAACAAGGAGAGTGCAGAGGATGATGTGACGAATTCGAATAACTGGGACTCAAACCCCAGTCCACATATCAGTGGTGAGTATAATTATAATTCTTGTGCAGCACTTGCTCATAACCCCTCAAAACTGGCAACCATTTTACACAATTCCTTCAGTTAAAAATGTCAGCGAACTGTCGTCCACGACGCATCACTTCTACAATGCGGACTCTTGCGGCGAGGAGCGCAACTGCAATAGCAAAGAAGTCGACACCAATATGTGCAATAATGACAGCGATGAAGATGTCATCGTCGACGATGACGACAACAATGTCAAAACGTTGAACTCAAAAAAGCGAAAATTCGAAGAAACCATTAGGTGAGCTCATATTCATCTGTCACTTTGACATTTTACTCAACCACCATTTTATTAGGAATGAAAATCACTCTCCGGATGATGAGCGACCTCGTTCGGAGCCCCAGGTAACCAGCACAGAGCCAAATATTGAGTTGTCAAACAACAATAATAACAACAACAACAATAACAAATACAATTTCGAAGAACTGCGTTCGAAAATTCCCGATCCGGATACTGGCGGACCACCAGCGTTGACCGGCACTACTGGAGGAGGAGGTGGCACAATGCAGGACACAAAGGTGGGGATAAGTTCGGATAAACCGGACGAAGAATACAAATGTTTCATTTGTAAGGTAAATTTGCATTGGATTTTAGTTTCGCTTGCACTTATAGCACTCGTTGCATGGCAATTTATTTTATTTTGTACACGAAAACAATTGAATTGAATATTTAAACTGTGACGCCGCTTAAAACTGACAGGTCTTTGTATTCTGTTTACTTAAGACAGGTATAAAGGAGTTCTCGTCGGATTTCTTTCGCGGCAGGAATCTCTACTTTCACCAGAGCTGTGCGAATGTCATGAGTACTTATCGATTGAGTAAAGACATTCAACAGCAACAGCAGCATCATCAGCAATTGTTGCAGCAGCAGCAGCAGCAGCAGCAACAGCAACAACATCAGCAGCAACACAATGCATCAAACAATTGAGAAACATTTAATGTTTTAAAAAAATGTAATTAAATTTACTTTTAGTTTTTTTTATTTTATTTCTCTATGAATACTTTATAGCTTTTATTTAATTGTTTCTTTATTTATTTATATTAAATGCACATATTCTTTATTATTTTTTACGTTTCTATTTAAATAGAAGAGAACAAATCGTTTTAATGTAGATTATTTAAAATTAATGAGGAATTTTATCGATATAGACTTTGAAAGGAAAAACAAAATAAAAAGAAACTCTTAGGTCGCAGTTGGGAGAGGTTGCATTTGACACGACCTCTGACAAATAAATGAGCTATTATGTATGTAATTTATCGGTGAATATTATTAAAATTTAAAATAAAACTAAAAGTGTGCAAACATGAATTTAGAAAATATATATAAATCAATTATTGTTATATTTAAATATGAGAAATAAAAATACTAACGCAAGATAATGAGGGTGCTTTTAATTTGTTAATTTCGGACGGCCAAAAAAAGGGAACTTTTTGGGAAAGCCGAGGGCCAATCGGATGAGAATGCTAATAGCAGCTGTGTTTTTTTTTTTTTTTTTTATCCAATTTATTGATGGCAGCGGACTTTCAATTGGTGGGTATTTTTGGATCGGTACCTAGTCGTCTGTGCTTGCGACGTAGATTAGGACTCTTGTGGCGACTGGGGAACTGAAATAATGTATACCTACAATACGTTTACTCTTTCCAGCAAAAAAAGTCGTTTAATGTACCTAAGTAAACAAAATATTTGGCGCAGAGGGTGCGTTATAAACAATTGTGTTTTTATATGGATTGAACCCGAAACCCCTCGCCGCTGTATTCATATTAAATCAGTACAAGAATCAGGCTCCAACAATTTAAGCAAAAATCTGACACTTATAACATCCACATGTGCAGTTTCTTTCACAAATTCTGAGAGTGGGCCTTTGAAATAAAAGCGAATGAAATCACAAATTGGCATTTTTTATAGATAAATATACAATGAAAGCCAAAACAACCATTTCTACAATCAACTAATAACTTATATATAGTAAATTATATCAACCGCACATTAACGAATTAAGCAAATGATTGTCCGACATCTGCATTAGGATGCCATTTTGTTTTAGAGGAAAGGCTATCGCTATAATATAATATCGACATGCTGATCTTTCCCATAATTCGTAATCCTTAGCAAGATGGCTGACCAAAATACGTGTCACATATTTTTGCAAGTTATGTAGTGATGCCACTTACTGATGTCAAGGGCCACAATACGCGATAATTTTGCGTGATCTTGTAAATGTGACATAAGAACTTATAATGTTGGTAGTTTATGCTGTATTTATACAACATGACACATGGAAGATAAAAGGGATGGTCAATATTAAATAGCAGTCTGACTGAAAGGGTCAGCATTACCTTACACCCAACATCTTCTTTACCTACTTTGTACGAATTAAGGGAAAGTTCTGCATGTTGTTATTTTCATACCTAGCATGTCTTATGAAATTTCGCTTTCCTATAAAACAAAATGCCTTCCGGAAGGGAATAATGAATTTCATATAATTGATTAATGAATTTTCGGTTTAATTTACTTACACTAATTACCGCTCTCATTTGAAATGTTTCAATGGAAAAATAGAAATATATTCAAGTAATTGCAGAAATGTTGGTTGCCGCTGGTTGTGTTTATTTCTATCTATAATTATGGACAACAAATCAATGGCCTCTGATTTGTGATCTCATTCTTGCTCATTTACAGTGGCGTAGCGTGCCTTGGCGGGGCCCCGTATACAAATTTGTTTGGGGGCCCTTTGGAAGGGTAACGATTTTTCCAAAAAAAAAAATGTTGCCATAAAATTAAAAGAAATATTTATTCATCATAATTATCTATCTGTCACTTTTTCCAATAAAATTTACAAACTATATACACCTTTGCCTTTTTTTCGGCAAACTGATTTATTAAATCATTTATAGCTGATGATGACCTTAGTTTCTGCCTCTATGGACATGGACAATAGTGACAGGTCTGACAGAGTGACAGGCCTTCATGTCCCATCGAAGTTCTTAGGTAATAAATAAAAAGACAAATCGAGTTGTAGCTTGCAGCAACCGATTCAATTCAATGTAACACTTTTCTCTTTTGTTCGTTTTAGCTTGAGTTGCTTACATGTCTTATCCTTTTCAAATCTCTTATTCTGACGGTGGCGGTAACATGATTGTGACGGTTTTTAGTTTGTTTATTGTCCAAAACAGGAAGAAAAATATCTCAAATTATTTTCTTACTCCAACTCGGCTTGCAACTCGATTTGCAACTCGGTGTGCTTCAATTCTAAACCGGTTTAACTCGGTTTGAAAAATTAAAGGTTTGGCACATCACTGGCGATAAACGAGGTAGGGTGTTGCCAACTTTTGAACGCACGCTTTACGCGGAAAAAAATAAACTGTTTTTTTTTTTTTGTAACTTTTGTCAAATGGGGAAGTTTTTCTTAATTTTTGCTTACGCACGTTGGGGGCCCCGTATAATTGATACGGCAGATACTGCGGTAGCTACGCCCCTGCTCACTTATTAGCACTTACTGATGTGGTCACCGGACCTATTTGTCCCGTCTCGTGATTAAATGCACGTGTGTGATGTTGTTAACGCAGCTTAAGGTTGCTGCTTAATGGTTTATGGTTGAAAGCAGAGACAATACTGAGACCCCCAAACCCCACCCCAACACACAACACGCCATTTCGTTTCCATTTTGTGTTCATATCGGTTCGGTGTTACAATGTCAATTTAGAATCCGCGTGATATCCAAATCCAAAAATCAATGCTGCCAACCGCCATTTAAGCAAAAGTACACTCATTCCTAAAAAAAAAATACTATCATAGACAAATTAATTTGTTTATGGTACTATCCACATGTAACGAATAATTTCAAATTTACCGGATAAAATTCTATGAACAGTGACAGCAACTTTGCCGACAGCAGAAGTGGCATTATGCAAGGTGTGAGTGTGTTGGTAAGCAGGAATTTTTGAAGTTACGTGACATTTCTCAATACGAATTTCTATGTAACAACACTTACGCACTTAGCATTTGCCACCCCATAAAAATATAGCTTGTAGGCAAGTATCGGAAAATCGGCCAAACTTGGTTGTCTCAGTATTTCCTCTGGTTGAAAATTGTTGGGTAAAAGAAAACGTTGATGGTTGTTAATGATTTCGATGCTGATATTGAAGTTGCAGCAAGATCGAAAGAGGAATAAAGAAAATGTAAGCTACCAACTCCAAGAAAGGGTTCTCATTTTACAAGTGTGGCCCCGATTCTACTTAGCTACTTACTTTGTGTCGAAACGGAAAACGAATGTAGCCATAACCTACCAGGTAACTTTCTGACAGATGGTAAGATTATATACACTTTTCGGTTCTTAAATATTTCCTAACATTAGAAAATGTTTTCCGTTTAGCATTTTCAGAATGAAATATCTATACAAATGTCAGAACCGATTTCAGAATGCGATCTCACACTCCCACTACCTATATCCTACTGTCTCTATACCGTCTGCGTGAAGATGTCAAAACTAGTTGGCACTAATTCGAATATGGTAAAACTCAATATAAGACTATTGAGAAACTAGATTCCTCTTATCATTAAAGTCTCGTCAACAACTAATTATATTGAGATCGACTTTAAGTGGAATCTTTTTTTCATTAGCTAATTAAAGCAGGTAGTTCTGACCTGGGCAACAGCATATTGGGACAAATCTTTTTTACGACATGCTTATAAGAAAGTACCTTAGAGTACCAGTAGAGTAAATCAATCCAAGTTTCAACTTTAATGTAGTTCCTATCGTAAATTTGCAAAACTTTCGACAGCAACTGCACATGTGACATATCTCAAACGTCAAAAGCTTCCGCCACGTATACTCTCATCCCCACGCGCCACTCCCACTCCCATAGAAGAACACGAGCGACGCGCCAACTTGTTATTCAAAAAACAAACCTTTATCGCACGTTTTCAGCTGATGGCATACGTATAGCATACGTAGGTATAGCATATTCCCGCCAAGACACTTCTGAAAAAAAAAAAAAAAAATAACCAAACCAAGACCACCAGTAGAGCAGCAAAGTTCCATTCGCAGTTCGCACTCCAATATTGAGCAGAAAAATCCAGCTCTGTCAGTTTTGCATGTCTACTCGACCAGTTCACAAGTGCTGATCTATCGCCTCCGTTCTGTGTATAAACTTTTGCTGTACCTATCTATATTTATAAAGAATAAAGCTCGTTGTACATCAACTGTCAGTAATTTTAAACGAAAATAGAATCGCAACGCAAAAATGTTCGTTAGTCTCGTTCTAATGCGAAGTGTTGCTGCTCTGCCGCGCACTATCGCTCGCACGAGATGTGCCTCTTCGAAGGAGGTGTTCGCACGTGAGAAGAAATACGGTGCGCATAACTATCATCCGCTGCCGGTAGCTCTGAAGCGGGGCGAGGGTGTATTCGTTTGGGATCTCGAGGATAAGCGCTATTTTGACTTTTTGAGTGCCTATTCTGCCGTCAATCAAGGTCATGGCCATCCGAAGATTGTTGCCGCTTTGGTGGATCAGTCGAAGCGTCTAGCTCTGACGTCAAGGTGAGAGAAATTTTTCCATTTGTGTGGGTGTATGAATGCTTTATCTGTGCGAATGTGCGTTTTTTTTTAATCAATGCAAGTGTTATAACTTACAAGTACCTACCTATGGTTACCTGGCGATAGCAGTCTTATCAGCGTGTTAACAGAAGACGCTTTTTACTTGGACCAGTGGACTTAAATCTGATTTTAAAATTTCCAATAGCGTATATTCCATTGTACCTAATAGGTACTTTCCTACTAATATGCTTCATTTAGCAACAAATTAGTTGGCAGACCTTTACCGTAGGTACATACTTCTCAGCAAGCAAAGAGCGAAGAATACAAATCTCTACTGGATACATACCTAAATTTTTTGCTTAAAATTGGAATAGAATCACTACAATGGGTCATTTAGTGAATATGATCGCAGACTTTGACAATGTATTTAGAATGATTAGCAAAACGACGCTAAAAGCGAGTCAGCTAGGGAGGCCGTGTTTCAATTCGTTGTTTATTTAAAGCTGAAACCTGACGCAAGGGAAATTCTATTTTAATCCTCTTCACTTCAAGTGTCGACTTGTAGTCGTCGAAAGTGATAACTGATAACCTTTTACAAAGTTTTAACATCGTTTTGACTAAATTTGATTATCTAATCGTTTTACTGCTTCGATCGATTTTGATTTCGATTTATTTTTCTTGGCAAATATTTACTGACGAAAATAACCCCCCAGGCAGGTTTCGTGTTAATTTTTTTGATTAGTAACTATATTATTTCTTTTCATTTTTTTGAATACTTCGAATGATAAGTAAAGAGCGAATTTATTTGCTTTGGCAGCACTAGACCTCAAAGTAAAATTAAATTTTTTTTTGGTACAATATGGCAATTGGAGTCTTCAGAATGGTCTGAAATGAAACTGATCTTTAGTTTTCGTTGTTACTCATGAAAATAAATTACCGAACTTGGCGGTTAACATTTTTTAAAGGTCCGTTGTAAAAGACTTGGATGGCGTTTTTGACCCCGTATTAATTTTGAACCCGAGGAAAATATATTTCTCGAAAAATTTCGAGTTTCAATTACTGTGGTGAATAATCTTGTTGAAAGACTTAGGTATGTATAAATAAATGTCCCCAACAAACCGAAACAAAGCTCTTAGAGTTCGATAAAAAAGTTTAATACCTCTGCATTGGTTTTTTTTTAGCAAGCTATATAGTTACTTGTTAAATCGGCATATTTAACAAGTGCCTGTAGAACTGCTAAATTGTAGTTTTGTGGTACAGGCCCCAGGGATCGAATCGCCACTTCCTAGAATGAGCTATATACCTACGTTCACGAAATTAAGTTGACTTTAGATGTGAAACAAAAACGAATTCTGTCACGTAATGTTCGTTCACAAACGATGCGATTTGACCCCAGATATATTCAGTTTCCAAATGCGAGAATGCATAAACGTCAGCTAAGTTTGTATGTTCCGCTTCCGCTTCCGAACTGAAAAAGATCTTAAATTTGCTGCTCAAGCCGTCCAGGCTTTTGTTATTTTTATTTTACGGAAAAAGTACTAGAACAGACATATTGTCATCAGCGAGAATAGTTGGCACAGACTTGTAAACATTTGTATAATGTATACATCTGTCACATTACTGAAGTTATCTGTCTTTATTGTTTTTTGACAGCAAAGAGCTAAGTGGATGCTGAAACCAAAGTATTAGTCTCTGGTATTCGTATGAACTAGTTACACAGCAGTTATGTCAAATTTAGTTGAAGTCAAGTTTGCTAGCTAACTAACTTATGCAAATTTATTTAATAACTAGCTGACCAAGCGAACTCCGTTCCGCCCAAATTCGTTAATGTAATGAAAATAGTATTTCCAAGCATGCACATGCACAACGCATGCTACTTTGTGTAATAACGTCAATGCAAATTCTGCGCTGTGTATTTGCCGTGCCGTGTATATGACATCAGCACACAGTAAACATACAGCACACGCTCATAGGCGCCTAGGTTTTTTTTTTTTTATATGGACAAAATCTGATGTTGACATAACAAGCATTGACCAATTTCGTTCAAACTTTAGATAAACCCACTACACAACCATGCAAACAAACTCTAAAAATTTGACCGAATTCGGTTTGACCGTTCGTGAGTTATAAAGTCACAACGCTTTTGCAACTCTCTTTTATATATATAGAGGAGAGATAGAGAAGAGAAGAGAAGAGATGAGAGATATAATATATAAATTAAAAATTCATTAATTTAATAATTAACTACTTTGGATGATAGCAGATGACAGTTCACGTTCATCGATGGCAAGCCGGCAAAATCAAGTTATGAATTCTCCAAATCCAAATACTTAGTTGACATTTCGGTTGTATGGCTGATGTGGTAAAAGAGACGTTACCGACGAATCATTGAGGGAACAAATCTTAAGTAAAGAAAAATTGTCCTTTAACGTCGCCTGGAGTTTTGAAACGCGAGTGACTCTCTCATCACAGCTCATCCCTCTTTGACTTTTCTCCTAATCCATCCAACCCCAGTTCCAAGTATACTAAATCTTCATAATCTCAACGCTTTTGTTCCCCTATTAGCTCGATCAATGCTCCGCTATCAGTTTAGCGTAGTTTTCCGCTGATGTCAATTGCATCACGCTATCAACACGCTCTGTGCTTGTTCATATGCTGATAAGGTTCATATCAAACTCACATCATATGTTCGCAGCAATTAATGAGTACCCCCATTGTTGCCGCAAGGTGAAATTCGATTGCTTCCTTATCATAGCAATAAAATAAAGATTCCACCGATATACTATTTCTGGACAGATCACGCAAAGTTTATCGCCAGAGCGCGCACGTTCAGCCGTCTAGCTCTATTGACCCATTTCTACTTTGATTGATAAATTCTTGTTTTTATTTTTATATTTTTTGGTAGAGCTTTCTATTCAGACGTCCTTGGCGAGTACGAGGAGTTCGTTACGAAATTCTTCAACTATGAAAAAGTATTGCCAATGAACACGGGTGTGGAAGGTGGAGAAACCGCCTGCAAATTGGCCAGGAAATGGGGCTACCTGAAGAAGGAAATCCCTAAGAACCAAGCGAAGGTAGAGGAGGGCCTGAAATGATTTTAAAAAAATGTGTCCTCACAGTGTTTTCGTTGATTATAGATAATTTTTGCAAAGAACAACTTCTGGGGCCGTACCATGTCAGCTGTGTCCTCATCAACTGATCCCACCAGCTATGAAGGATTTGGTCCTTTTATGCCCGGATTCGACGTCATCGACTATAACGATGCGAATGCTTTGGAGGTATGTATAGTGAATCTCATAGGGCTTCGCTTTTACATGGAACTTGCATCATTTTAGGAAGCCCTCAAGGACCCCAATGTGTGTGCCTTTATGGTAGAACCGATTCAGGGTGAAGCTGGTGTTGTAGTCCCTGATGCTGGCTACCTAACCAAGGTTCGTGAGCTCTGCACAAAGTACAATGTTCTCTTCATTGCCGATGAAGTGCAGACGGGTTTGGCGCGTACTGGACGCATGCTCGCTGTCGATCATGAAAATGTCAGACCGGACATTTTGATTTTGGGTAAGTCCCTCTATTAAGCACTCGAATTTTCCAGCCTACATTCGTATGGTTTAGGAAAAGCCCTCTCTGGAGGTATGTACCCAGTCTCTGCAGTGCTCTGTGACGATGAAATCATGCTGTGCATCAAGCCCGGTGAGCACGGTTCAACTTACGGCGGCAATCCACTTGGCTGCAAGGTGGCTATGGCAGCTTTGGAGGTCCTAGTGGAGGAACAATTGGCTGAGAATGCGGACAAAATGGGAGATATTCTAAGGACCGGATTGAGCACACTGCCAAAGGATGTCGTGTCTGTTGTTCGAGGCAAAGGTCTCCTCAATGCTATTGTCATCAGTCAAAGTAAGTTGTGGAAAAATTTCTCATTTGAATTGGATTTAATTGGGTTTTCTATTTCAGAACATGACGCCTGGGATGTGTGCTTGAAGCTCAAGGAAAATGGACTTTTAGCCAAACCGACACATGGCGACATCATTCGTTTTGCGCCGCCTCTTGTCATAAATCAAGCACAAATTGAAGAAAGTATTGATATTATAAAGAAGACAATCCTCTCAATGCATCTGCAATGAAAGATAAAAACTACCGTTAAGAGTTGTGCTTATTTATTTTCAACACCACCTGAACGTCAAGCACTTCGTGGCGAGTGGTCTCATTCGTATTTCCCTTCAAGCACGTTTATTTAAGCTGGCTCACTCCTATGCAACTTTCTTCCAATGTTTTTCAACAGTTTAGTTCAGAAGCTTCTCTAAGAATTTCTAAACGTTCCTACCATGTGTTCCGTCTATAATGACACAATTCTTCCTCAACATAACTGCCGCCGGTTATTAATTCATCTTCTTCACTCAAGCTCTTGTCATGCCACAAGAAATCTGCTATGCGGTGCCGCTCTTCCCCATTTCCAAATGTTTATGTTTGAAACTACATCAGTTCTAATTATGTAAAATATAAAAGCCACCATTTCTACCGCTCAACCTATTCCTAATCCTGCCTAAGTGAAGCTCTACAGTTTAAATCAATTTCGTTCGTCCTGACACGTGCTACACAGCGGAACAAACTTTTTCTTTTTTTTCGTTGTCCTTTACTACCTCACCCAACTTAATTCCATAAGCGTAATTGCCATCCACAAAGTTACCACCACTAACTGTCACTGTGTACTCTCGTTCACGGAAAGTACTGTCAAAAGATGTCGGCAACATAGCGCAGGAATGGGCGAAAAAAATCCCATAACTTCCTAAAACACCGAACTCAACGAAATGTGACTTGAATTCATTATGAGACTGTTGCAAGGCTATTTTTCCAGCCTTGAGTACCCATAGCCCATACCATCACTGTGTGTACAAAAAAAAGCCCGAACCAATGCAAGGACGACACATTTTTTGACAGAACTACCACACCAACCACATTCGAAGAGCAGGCAATGACAATTTCCCGGCGCAGTGATTTTTCCGCACACTTTAAGAGCAATTATAAATTTTAATATTCAAAGTTCATCACGCGTTGTTGCAGAGAGGCGCGCAAAAACGACTCGTACGGTACAGTAATCAATTATCCTTTTTTTTGCCATTGGGCCAATTCAGTGAATGTATGTGTGTTTGTGTTTTTTTATCATCAGTCCTGACTCCTGAGGTAACATTTGTTACTCCATTTGAGTGTGGTGGAATTTTTATTGCTGGACTGACATTTGTTTTGAGGACACTTTTGCTTCACTGGGTGGATGTTGTGTCACAGGAATACATAATAATTTTTCAAGCGAAAAATTGCAACGGTTGATGCTGATTTTTGCAATGGACTTTTTTTTTTTTTTTGCTTAATTTAAATGTATATTTTGAGCAAGCTAATATGCGTGGTGTAACATCAAAAAGGTTTACTGAACTGAAGTGAAGTTGTTTTGTTGTGGGTTCCTTTTTTTTAAGTGAGTAGGCTTTTTTTTTTTTTTTGGGTAGACAGAATATTGAAAATATGATTTTATTTCGCATTTTTCGTGTCGATTAAATAAAATTTAAACGCAACCGCATGGTTTTGTAATTACCAATTACACGAGTATGGCGAAGTCTATCGGAAACAGTAAATGACCCGCAAGAGAGTGGGATAGTGACAAACGGAAATGTCAATCGAAAGTGACGTTTTGAGTTGAAGGGAACTTGTGTGGTAAGTGATGTTGTTTTGAATGTTTGTCAGAAATTTGCGAGAGATGGCGCAGGGGAAAAAACCTTAAGATGTAATTTGTGTTCATCCGGGAGTCATACCTGGGACCCAACTTATTTCTTAAAAAACATTTTTTTAATGAAAATACAATTACGTTACGTCAAATACGTAGCCGTGCCCCGAAGCCAGACAAACGTCAGTCAGTAGAAAAGTGTCGGGCGAATAGCCACTTTGTAGATAGATACGTTAGAATAACTAAAATTTCGCGACCATAATCGAGGCACTACCTCATTGCATTCATGGAACTAAAATTAATTTTCGTCCATTTTTGACTCAAGCTTAAGCCCACATAACCCGGGTTTATTTTTTAACTTAGAGAACACAGAGCAAATGGACGATCAAAACGTGACTTTTTTTGGCAACATCAATGCCACGGACTAAGGTAATTTGTTGCTCCTTTCTTTAATAAATTTTGTTGACGTTTGCATAGAGCTTTCGTAGACCCGGATTTTGGTGCCTTCTTGAACAGGTTTAATGAGCTTTCTAGACCATTCTTCAAGCGACTGGGCGAGATTATTAAAGGCATTTTCGGGCTCTTATCTGGAGAGCAAGGAATCAATTTCTTTTCTTTTAGGTTAGACATTTTTTAAACAACACATTTTTTGGCTAAATATTTTAGTTGAATTTCCACGATTTCTAAAATCCAATATTACCTACACTTACGTAGCTCATCTTCTTCTTCTTTTTTCTTCTTCTCCTATATAAAAAAAAGTTGTATTGTGTTTGTCGCCAATGTTCTCTGTAATGTGTGAACCGATTTTGATTCTGGAAATTTCCCACGAAAGGTGACGTTAATGCCATGGTTCGTACGTATGCATATACATTCTTTGCAGGTGTATTGGTTCATGAGATATAAAATTTCTAATGTTTTTTTTTTGTACTACTCCCCTTTGTAAATATAATTCCTTTGGGGTGAATTTCGAAGACGTTATAACTCGAAAACCGCTGGGTCGATTTTTTTTTTGTATTTCGAACTTAAAATTTAAGATACGATGGACTCGATAGGTGGAGCTATTATCGATCAGCGAAACCACTCAACCGATTTCCATAAAATGTTGTGTATGTATATGGTTGGATCCCGCTTGAAAGATAAGCTACTTTTGTACCCAATAGGTGGCACTGTTTTCGATCTCCGAAACCACTTAACCGATAGCAATAAAATTTTGTGGTTGGTTTCAGTTTGAAAGATAGGTATAATAGCTTCGGACTCTATGGGTGGCAAAAGATAAGCGGGATAGGAAAACGGGTTGTGGCTCCTCCCAATCAAAAAAATGGAACAAATTCAAGCCACCTTAGCCAAAGCAACAACTAGTTGTCTGTATGGATTTAAATTTGATATTTTTGGGAGACTTCTTTACCTGATTTAAAGGTTTTTAGATGGATTATTTCTTGCTTAATTTAAGATTTTTACGACTTTCGATGCCATTTCGACATTTTTGCCTTTAAGACATTTATTTATAACTTTTCCTGTCGTGTTTCTTTCCTTCTGTTTCTCTTTTTATTTTATTTTAGCACCCATTTTTTTCGCACGTTAGTAGTTTTAAAGTACCCACTTTAGGTATAGCAAATTAAAACCAGTTCGGTGCTAAAAATCACATTTATTTAAGCGCCCGAACAACAAAATACCAAATCCATTTCCAAATTATATAAATGACCATTTCTGCCTGTCCTCAGGACCACCAAACACAACTTTACAAAATAAACCCGTGCCAAAATAACCTCATCTAGTAATGCGTGCCACTTAATATCCAACACTGCGTTCAAGTGCAATAATTTATAATAATAATTAACAAAAGCGACCACAATTAATTACCTCCTCTGGCGCTGTTGTTTTTTGTGCTTTCAAACCAACTAAATCCAATAAAAATCCACACTGCAGCACAACCAATTAGAGTCGGTAATTGGCCAATTTCTATTCACACCACGCGCCAAATCAACATCAACTTTCTATGGGCCGCATCCGAATTACCCCGAAACCAATTGTTTAGTCCAACACGCAGTAGAAAAAAAAAAAAACAAAATATCAATTCCAATTTAAATCGTTTTACAACTTCTTATTGATTCCAATTGATATTTTTATCCAGTGCGATGAAAAATTGAGGTGTTGCTGCCATCATGGGGTGAAAAACTGAAAAGCAGATGATTTCACCTGTAAACGATACCGCTGGCAGACAATAAACAAAAACTCTCAACGCCAGCAACCCTTGATATTCCTCTTGTAGATTCTCCACGCAGGATGTGTCCCATTTGCACGGTTTAGATAGGAAAAAAAAAAACGAATCACAGATCCTAACCACCATCCTTAAACACAATTTATAAAAAGGTTACAAGTATTATTACAGCGAAACAGTATCAGAGCAAACCCCCAAAGGCAATCATCCCTTAAGTTGTTGCGTCGTTTTCCCTTTGCTGGCGCGTCCTCCTGTGCGGGGGATAGAAAATTATGCACGAACTAACTTGGAGAGTCCCGCAGGCAGTTTAGCCTGACGGTGGTTGTGATGATGCTTTCAACAGGATTTGTTATACGATACAGTGTTTATGGCCGGGCGAGGGTGTCGGTGAGGACGATGGATTTACAGTCGAGTTAAGCAAACAGATGAACACATCTGAGACAAAGTCGAAGGAGATTTCACATCCACATGTGCTCCCGCACAAAGAAGGAAAAAAAAACACCAACTAATAACATTGCAAATTTTTCATGTCACTTAACGCACCAGGATTCGCACGATAGAAAAAAAAATCCTTAAACTGGTGTCAAAATCCTTAATACCATAATGATTTGTTATAAGGATTACATACGCAACAACAAAAAAAATCACTGTTTGACTACTCTACATCTACACACATGAACACTGAACAATATGCGAGTGTGTATGGATAAATTTTGATGAAATTATACCTACATATTAGCCGGGGATATGTGCCAGAGTCCTGCGTGTGGTTTGCTTATTTTTTCTTTTGCCTTTTGTGGGCGGATGACGGTGTTAGGTGTGGGCTTACTCTGACAGCAGCAGGTTGTTCTGTTCACTGGTGGCTAAGTGTGGTTCGTTCGTTTTTTATATGTTCTCTCTGTATCAGAGGAATCATAAACAGGATTTGATTTAATGCTATTCCGATTTTTCATATTAGCATTAAAATGAGAGCAACATAGTACGAGTAGATTGGTACAGTGGCGGTGAGAAGTTGTCTAAACGAATTTTAATCAAAACTTTCGTTCAGTCACGTAAAATGTATACTTTTGTCTTTTTACATATATTTTTAGGAGCCACCTGGTTTTTGTTTACTCATTTGACACTGGCTTTTTCGCGAACTACTATTGAGATAATTCGGGACGTTTAAAAATCTAGTTTAGTAGGTACATTTGACAGCTTGCTGACTTGATGCGTTTCATTTTTTATTGGCATAGATTGGTCACGTGAACAATTTTTTTCAGTTGACGTCTATTGAGGCGTAGCTGACAAATCTAGTCAATATTTTCATGACTGAGCCCTAAATTGACATTTCGTATATTTGGCTGACATAGGGCGTTACACATATTGCGCTATTACTTCTTTTACGTTTCTTATCTACACCTTGCAACAACATTAGTAGATTGAACTTATGGCTGTCACTTTTCTTTCTACTGTCAGTGTTTCAATGTCAAAACATAGGTATGTTGAGAAACGTAATAACTTCATCTGTACTTGTCTGAGCAGCAGTTTTTCAACCCCACTGTATGAAAAAGCCCACCTAAACACCGCTAAAATGTTATAAAACTGGGATCAGTTGCTTGATTGCCTAGACTTATGAAAAGGGATATAAAAATATTAAACGACGCAAAGGAAAAAAAAAAACAAAAACAACAGTTTTCTTTGTGCATTCCTTTTTTGGGATGATTTCCTTTTATATATACATACATATATTTTGCCTAAACAAAATTGTAAAAGAAAATTAAAGAAGATTCTTTAGCACATAAAAATGATAATAACCGCACTTTGTGTGGAAGTGGTGAGGACATCAGAGGACTAGTCTACTTGTGCGTCCTTATTATGGTGATGTGATGATGGTTTGCGATGCTTTTTACGAACTGCGTACTTTTTCGTTTTTTTCTTTTGTTTGATATTACACTTGCATTTATTACACCCTTAGCGATTTTCATTATTCCAGGGGTGGGATAGGGCGATAATTATGCTTATTTCTTTTTTTTAACACTAAATAGGATTTTTGTGGTAAAACGAGGAAAATATAGTCCTGATGTTTTTTTTATTGCCATTTAGGGACATAATTTAATTTTTTTTATCATCATCTGGGTAAGTTCTTTTGTAATGCCGAAGTTATAAGTGCGCGTAAGTTTTTTCATTCCATTTTCGGAGGATAATAAAAAAATTAATTAGAGATTTTGCGATTGTCATTGCGGTCTTTTACGAATTTTATTCCTTTCACGGAATTACTTTTTACAGTTGCTTCGAAATAAAATTTCCTGATGGTCTCCAAATCGACACCGAAATGTTTTCTAAAAGGCAGTGGAAAACTATTTGTGGATAGTTAGACTGCTACAAAAACGTCACTCCATTCTTAAGTGATTTCGTGTTGTCAATTTTTGGACAATTCACGAAACCAGGTCCATTCTGGATACATTTTTTATCAGTTTCTTATTTGGCCGTGTTTTTGCAAAGTCCAGCTGTTATTTAAATCACAACAGAAATAAACACGTCAACATTTTGCAAGCAAATAATTTTACGAAAAATAAATATTAGCTATGCGAACAAAGAGTGGATGTTTCTACTGCTACGATTACACATGCCACTTTTCATGTAAAATTTTGACATGCCGACGTCATTATGACGTAATCGTTTGTCCTAAATCTGTCACTACGTGTGATCGCTCACAAGCGTCTGGTCACACAGGCTATAGCAGCGCACTCTGACGAAAGACACGCGAGTGTCCACCGAATGGCCGAATTCTTGTGACGTCAGCATGTCAAAATTCGAAAAATGACACTTGTATCTAGTCGCAGCTTTATTAATCTACTAAAAATACCCATTTCTGGTTTATTTCGCAGAGGATTCGCATAGCTACTGTAAAACAATTTACGCTCCAACCTGTGTAAAGATTTGTACGTTTGTGACAGTCAAAGTGAACAGACAAAACAATCTCCAGCCTCAATACAAAGTTTGTTATGATGAACGAAAGATATTTTTAAAATATGGTCTCCAAGTAAGACAATATATTCCAACTGTGTTCGAATAGGTATAAAAAAAAATCCTCACACTTGGCGCCAATTATCGATTTAGCATTTAAATCCTTAATAATACTATCTGATTACCATTTTCCTTTAATTAACTTCTAAAGACATAAAATTCAATATACTCTTCAACAGATTGTATCTTCCATGCACACCCAACCTGAGCCTTCAAATCAACTTAATGACATAAAACCCCAAACAAATCTCGGCCAGTAAAAAATGGATATCAAAAGAATTTAATTGCATTTTTAACGCCTCAAATGATAAGCCAAAGCGACGACACACGACCAGAACTCTTGACAGGAAAAAAAAGTCAAACACATCAAACGCGACCCAACACACAGCAAGCTAAAAAAAAAAAAATAAAAAATGAAAACCCTGAATTGGGTCAGAAAAAAAACGGAAACATCATCAACACCATCGCACCTCTCTTAACGCTTCGATAAATAGCCACCGATGCTTAAATTAAATTCCTTCTGTCGCACTAACCGTTTTATTATTAGATACTCTGTAGAAATGTTTGCGATTAGAACCAGCATTCCCCAAACAGGATAATTGGCCGACAAAAAAAAATACCACCCCATTTTAGACTATGTCTGCGATGAGACAAGTGACTGTGTCAAAAATTACGGGTCATCAGCGGACTGTCATAGTTGAGGGTTCAATTCCTCCCATAGTCAAACAGGATGTCATCCGCTTACGAAAATACTTCAAAAATCGTCATTTCCCTCAGAAACCAAACCCCAACCTCCCACTGAAATTTTGGAAAATTTTTATTACACTCCAAAAGAAAATAATTAGCAATTTTAACGTTTTAATTAAAAAAGAAGAGGATAACGAAACTGAAAGGTACTTTTCGTGTTATCTACACGCTAAGAAAATGACACAAAAAAACGAAAAAAAGCCTGGAATTTCCATGCCAATGTAGGGTAACCCCATACCAAAGAGGAAACAATAGATACCGTCAGGAATGAAAAGAAGGAATCTTCTTCCTTTAACTATCTCTTACATCGGTGTTTTTAACTTTACTTCGAGGGTGACAATGGTGGCAAAGGACTTTACAGACGTCTTATCAACTTAGGGTATACGCGCGACTACTTGTTTCGTGTTGACTTTTTTATTGCTTCTTTTCTGCGACAAAATGACAAAAAAAAATAGAAAAAACAGAGTTCAAGAGAATTATATAGGTTGAAGGGTCTAGCAACATATTTCCGGGACTCATCTTTGGTTGTTATGGGGATGGGGATACGTACGGTAGGTGGGTAGGTCTTTATGTTTTTATGAGAATTCCACATTTTTGTATGTAACAGAAGAATGAGGCGCGAATGTGGAAAGTATTGGCCGATAGAGTCGATGGAAATTAGTTGGATACTTGGCCTAAGTGTACCTAATGAACCTATTTAAAGGGAAGTTAGTGCTGCGTGTCAATATATTGAGCTGTCTTTTGGGGCGTATCTCCATCGTCTGCTTACTTCTGGATCTGGTAACTTTTTTAATTTCATGGCGCGAAAGTGGGAAGGGCTTTTCTTGTGTTTCTCCTAGTAACAAATTCGGAGCTAATTTGATTGAAAACCTTACAGTTTCGACGTGTACCTAGTGCGGTCGTTGTCTTATTGTTGGGGTTTGGATATTTTTAAAAAAATCGTAATTTTCTTAACCCGAAATAGCATTTTCTTAAAATTATTTTAAATATTTGTCTTGGTTTTATATTTTTTCAATATCAGAGCCACTAAGAATATAGAATTTTCTTTGTGACAGCTTGTGTTAGCCAGTAACGGAATAAGAATGGGCGTATATCTACCACTGAGCCATTTTAAGAAAAAGGCTAATACGGGAAGGAAATAAAGAAGCCTATTCTTAGCTAAAAACGCTTTACGTCTTTAGGTCGGATTTTCTTTGTAGAGAAAGTTCGGGTAATGTGGAGTACCTACTCTTTTTGTTTCCTGAAATATTTCGGAAATTGAAACTGATTCTGTTAGGAGGGGCCATTGCTATTATACATTGGAGTATTGTTGTCAACATTTACTTTGCTAATAGCTCAATATTTCATAAACCAGGTATTGTGGTGTACTACTTCGCACTACCAAAAAGAACTGGATCAAGACAAAGATATATTTTAATAACTTTATCTTATATTTTATAAATAAATAATGAACATTAACTTTAATTATGCAAACAAAAAGTGAAATTAACATCAAAATGAAACCACTACAAAACAGGCGGCTAATGTGGAGTACTCTATACTTTATTAGCTCCTGCGTACTCCACAATTCCCGCAATGGTACTATTTTAAAGAAAACAAAATGAAAAATAAATATTAAACAGAACTGTGAAACTGACCTAAAATACTAAAAGAGCAATATATAAAGTCTCAGAATAATAAAACACACAACTAAAATTCATTCTATTTTACACGATTTATTCGCAGTCAAAATAATTAACGACCTCACTAAAAAAATCAACAAATACCATATTGCGAAAAAAGGAAACCTACGAAAAGAATATAGGACAGGAATTGGCTATCTGCATAAGTTAACTTACGTTTAGTAGCATATATAGTCACCTACTCTTAACAGAAAAAGAGATATGGCAGTGATCCACATTTCCCGCCCTCCACATTACCCAAACTTTCTACTGTACTTTATTCGGGGTCTGACGTTTGAAGTGGAGAGCTACTACAATACGTCCTAAAAAATCATTAGTTTATTCAAAGCGGATAGAGAGGCACTCTTGAGATTTAGTTTCGGAACTAAATGAAAATAATTAATAAGTCTGAACAAGTTCATTGAGTTTACTCTTATTATTTATTAGACTTCAAATATTTCGAAAATGCAACATACAAAATGTATCCAATTTATTTATAACATGCCATTAAACAGCGTGTAGTCCAATAACTGTGTACTAGATCTGTACTATACTTCCAAACATTTAAGACTTGGCTGCACTGAAAAGTCACACAGAGAAAAGAATTCCAAAACATGGCGGCTTTCGCCCTCGCCAAGTGACGTGTGACCTAAAAAAATTAGTTTTTGTGCTATTTCCAATGCAATTTTCACTTCAAATAAAAGTTCTATAGTGCATTTTTAAGGTTTCCCATATAATCAAATCAGAACCAATTAGAATATCACAATTTGTCCAGCTAATTTTCTTCAAAATATGTCACTACGTAAACTACTTTATCGTGTGCACAGATAAAAATGTATAAAATGTGTTTGTTTAGGTTAACATAAATTATACAAAACACTCAAAAACTCGTGTAAATTAACGGATTAGAAACTATATTTAGAAGAAATGGAAACAAAGTGCGATTATGTCGATGGTAGGGTCCAGATTAAATCAAGTGCATTCCAATTAGAACTTCCATTTTCTCTTTTCGCAGAAAAGCCACCAGCGACTCTCACTCATCTTTCGGCAGGAGGCAACATAAGTGTCGAACTGTGTTTAGTATGCGGGGATCGTGCTTCCGGGCGTCATTATGGAGCTATTAGCTGTGAAGGCTGTAAAGGTTTCTTCAAGCGTTCGATACGTAAACAACTCGGCTACCAATGTCGCGGGGCAATGAACTGTGAGGTCACCAAACACCATCGGAATCGGTGTCAATTCTGTCGATTGCAGAAATGCTTAGCCAGCGGCATGAGAAGTGATTGTAATTTTCAGTTAATTAATAGAAAAAATCCATGAAAAAAGTGATAATTTTGAGCAAACATTTTTTGGATAAACAAGGTTTTTCTGCCGTCATTTATGCTGACTAATGTTATGTTTTGTATTTTCCACAGCCGTCCAACATGAAAGAAAACCTATATTGGATAAAAAAGATCCCACTTTGACTTCCTCAAACAATACGAGTGCAAATAGTCCGTCGGCCTATCAGCGTGGCAAGATGTACAACCATCAAAACTCGTCACCCACTACGACTGCGACCACTTTGAGTGGCACAGCGGCTGCTGCTGCAGCTGCCGCCTTATCTATTGATAGTGGAATTTCAACTAGTGTATTTCCTTCGATGGGATTCAATTTTGCCGATTTAACTCAGACCTTGAGTGAGTTCAATGCATTCATATAGCCTGTTCAATTAAATGAAATTATTTCTTACTTCAGTGTTTGCGTCGGCTACTGCCCAACAAGCTCAACAGCAGCAGCAAGCTCAGCAACAGAGTCAGGGCTCCAAGCATGAGAGCTACTGCTATTCCCCTGAGGAAGCCAATATCGACGATGATTCCATGGACAATGACACCCTATGTGCTCCGAATAACAACACTAGTAGCACTAGTGCTTTGAACACCTCTACCTCTGAGGCGTTGCCAAACCCTGCCTCATCATCGGTTCATCTTATTCAGACGTCCATTGATAAGACAATAATTGGAAAATCTCTCGAGCTCCTGGCAGCTGTTCAGCTTCACTACGATCGTAGTGGAGGTTCCCACTTCGATGGAATAGTAAAGCATGAACTAGACGACGAAGCAGATGATGAAAGTATCGACAACTGTACTGTGTTAAATGAAGCCGTCTTCGACGGTCCCCTTGTGCAAGACCAACAGACAGCCTTCATTCTGCAGGTACCCTCCCTAGTCTCGACTTATTTGAACAACCATTACGTCTGTGAGAGCAGCAGTCGAATCATATTCCTAACCGCCTACTGGTTGAAGAAAATTCCCGCCTTCGACCAGCTCGACGAAAAGATTCAAACCAAACTGATGCGCCGCCACTGGCCGCAGCTCTTCGCCGTTGCACTAGCACAGTGTAGAGTCCTATCCATTGGCACCATAATAAGCACCCTGGTTGCCAACATTCGACAGCTCTCCGAAGTGGACAAAATCGAACCGCATAAAATACGGAAACTCTGCGAGCACACACTGCGCCTGCACCAATTCATCGAGACAATGAAGGCACTTGACATGCACGACTATGAATTCGCCTACCTACGCCTCATACTCGTATTCAGCGCCGACGGGGTAGTCAACATTAAGGACAATAACGGACGGAACTACATCAAACGCGTTCAACTGCACGCAATGGCAGGGTTGCGCAATCATCTCAGTGAAAATATTCCCCATCACGACGAAATGGAGGAGCGTTTCAATACGATCATTCTACGTCTTATGCCGCTCTGCGCCTTAGAAGCGGATGTCGTCGAAGAGCTGTTCTTCGCCAATCTGATTGGCCAGATACAGATCGAGAATATGATACCCTACGTACTTAAGCTGTGCAGCAACGGCATCTAGAACTGGATGCCCGGCACACCAATGCAATACTGTTAAACTTATTTATAGAGTAGCAGATGTTTTTATTGTTATAAACAAACAGATTATAAGCGCTTTGTTCGGATGCAAAGCAACAATCGGTTAAGATAAACGGACTGAGTAGTTTTTATTACTAAAAGTACGCTAGTTAGTTGTTAGGGAAAATATTAATAATTTAGACAAAGATATTATAAACGAGGACGAGATAAAAGTACTTTAAATCGCTGGAAGACTTTATTATTTTAGTACTATTGTTACGCAAATGTATTAATTACATTTTTAACGTACATATATATACCTATAAATATATATTATACAATAAAATTATTATAACACGCTAAGGAGGTTCCAGTCAAATGCTTTTAATTAGTTTGGTATGTAATAAGAACTGATGATTACACTGCGCCAGCACGAAGTGATTTCCCGCCAAACGCCACACAATAGGAAGCCGAAGTAGCTATACTGGCAATTCAGGTAAGCTTTGTTCGAGCAACGGCGAAAAGGTGTAAACTTATTGGCGTTAGGCTGAGATCAATTTCCATTCAGCCGAGAAAGACAGTAAAACAATGAAGTCTGTTTCAGCCATTGCTATTTATTCATATTTATTTATGTCACTCGTAAAACATGTGTGCAACTTAACTTGAGCAACCATGTCCCAGGAAGCCAGGTATCTACTCAACGTAAGGTGATTCCATGACCATACACGGCTCTGGTTGAAAGTCCATACAAACGGTCAATATTTGATTTTTTAACCTAAAAGAATATAATAAAGGCAATGCAAAGAGGGGAACAGAAAAAAACAGTAAACTTACCTTTGGGCGTCGTGGTCCTCGTACCTATCAAGTTCACAAGAAATATAATCCAGAAATACGGTTTTCCACCTTTTGGCGGGTGCAACTTCTTGACGGCTTTTAAAAATGTCAACGATTTCACTCAGGAGAGCGGTTCGCTGTGGACTTGGTATAGGAGCAGATAGTGGCTTGCGCTTTCGCTTAGTGGAACTCGATTTTGTTATTCTTGCTTCATCATCATGATCTGATGTTGATGGCGTTGTTACCATTGAACTCGAGTCCTCAAAGTCATGAGTTTCGTCTTTCATAACCTGAAAATATTTGTAATTAGGTACAACTTTCTTTTGAATTCAATTTATGTATATGCTTTAGATGTGAGCAGCAAAGTAGGAGAACTGGAGGCGAAATGCAAATAACGACAAACAAATTTGTGAGAATTTCAAGGAGTATTCTATTCATGCAAGAAGCTAGCATTCAACGGCGTTAGTAATTATAATCTAGAGTAGGTATCAAGAAATATCAAACCAAGTGTGTTGCAGTTCTTCCAGGTGGTCTACCCTCCACTGTTGCCAAAAACTGCAACGGCTGGTACAGTTCATAATTGGAACTAAATGTTGCCCCAGACTGTTTGCTCCTACATTGCAAGTCCTTTTTCCGCTCTAACTGTAATAAATTATTGCAACATATACATAAATAATGAAGGTATGATTTATTAAATAATCAAATTTACGTTGAATCTGGATTTAATTGTATTCCAGTGATTTTTGGCGTCAACAACACTGTGGTTTGTGCTTTCCGCTACGTCGATCCAACATTTCTTTTTGGTATCGAGATCACGGTACTCTGGCGAACCAAAATTCCAAATGGACGGCCGCTGTTCGATCATTAGAATCATTACTTTATCTTCCTCCTTGGTCCACTTCTTCTGCTGTTTGCGCGGGCGACTGCGATGAGTTGAATTCATTTGTCTTCTGCTTCGATATTTCATTCGATTCAATAAAATTGTATAATTTCAATTAAGAACGTAGAAAATCTGGTAGTTTTAATTTAGGAATGTATTTTGCGCACAAAAATAAAATTGCAACAGAAGGAAGAGCTCATTTAATGACAATCTGTCATTAAAAAATGAATTCGCTTTGACGAATCTTATGGATGTGTCAAAATGAAAAGTTATTTGCGCGGCACTTGTCATTATTATGACGTATTTATTTGATCTAGTACTTAATTCTCAGTTCCGATTGGATTTCCTACAAACGGATGCGGATACGTAAAACACCTTTCGAGTTTTGGACTGGTATACCAAAGAATTGTAACGAGTGTAAAGATTCCGAGTCATGCACTGGGAGCACGTATGTCTGATTCGTTCTGGAAATTGTGTGAAAAGTAATCACACTATGTAGGTATAATAAAAGCCATTTCGCGCCTCTCACTCACTCCAAATAAAGAGATTGATATATAAATAACAGATACAAGAGGAACAAATTAACTACCTATACAAAGCTAACATGTAGCAGTCATGATTACGGACAGGAAAGAACACAGTCCAGCATTAACTTTGTTTCAACAAACCAGTAGGATGTAGGTGACCCCATCCCTAAGAATCCACATTAAATTGAAAGCGACTTTTGAAATTTTTATTTTTATTTATTTCCTTAGTAAGCTCTCTAGAAACTCCCTTATAGAAGTATAACTGGCTTTACACGTTCACTCCATTCTTTGAGTGCTGGTGTGAGATCTTTTGGCGAGTATTTGATGCGCAGCAACGAGCTGTAAACTCCAATATCAGCAACTGAGAGTTGGTGGCCGCCAAAGAATTTCTCCTTCGACAGTCGATTGTTCAGCAATCGAATGATGTCTGACTTTGCTTTCGGAGTATTGCAACGCAGGAGCTGATAGCAGATGTCCAATACAAGATCAATTTCATTGTTGATCGGGCTCAGCTCGTAGCGATATTCAGTTGGACCCACGCGTCCGAGGTATCGAATAATGTTAACCTCGCCGTAGATGGGGACATACATCGTTGGTGACATTATCATCTCTGTGTGCTCACCTAGGGTAAGGAAAACATTGCATACAAAACAAATACAAATTATATGGGATGTTACTAACAATCTGTCCAAATGAGCGTAACATTGATGCCACGTTTGGTAGGATCTGTCTGTCCGGAGCATAGCTTCTGTTGGAAGTCCTTTGCTTCGTCGCCAATGTCAGGGACGGTTGAGTGGGAAAATACTTTCACATCAATGTTGAAGATGTTACTCCATGCATTCTTCAGTGCTAGTAGGGCGTACGGGATAAATTTGGGATGGGCATTGATGACGATGTCATGGAGGGGATCCTGAAATGAAAGAAAAGATAGTTTAACAGGTACACAGATAGAAATTACAAAGAGTTACATCGACAAGGAGCTCGCCCTTAGAAAGGGCATACTGCTGGGTGTGCTTAATTCCCTTTTGGCACAAGCCCAGTTGAGATCGTATGTCAGCCAGTTGGGATTTTAGTTCATTCAGCTGCTGAAGAACCTTTTCTTGTCGCTGTTCAATTGCGGAGGTGTTGTTGGAGCCCTAGAATCAAGAGAAATTCATATAATTAAGCACAAAGAACATCGTTCTGCTTAAACAAAATGAAAATGAGTTAATATTTGCGAAGTACCAATTGATGAACTCTGTGCGGTGACCCATTCAGCTGCATATTCAAGCAGATGGTTGCGCGACTGTCTAATTATAGATTCAAATGGGCACCACGTTGTCTACATGAATGACTTTACAAAAGCTTCGTTGAAACCAATTAGATGTTTATTTACAAAATTTAAAAAAAGCACATACAAAAACAGCAGCACACAGTTTAGTGTTAAATTTAGTTAAGGATTTTTTTTTTTTTAATTCGATAGGAAAGGAAATAACCTTGAGAATTTGTTGAATTTGTCGTTCCACGGCATCGAGGAGAACACATTTTTTTGATTGTGGTGGCAGTGGTGATACTGATGATGTGGATTTCAATTTACTTTTTCTATCACTTACATCTGGTCGTGATTCAGATCCAGATCCATTGCAATTTGTCGTCGTTTTCGCAGTATCAATATCCTGTGGGAGTGCATTACTCCTCAGGGTATACATACAGGTCGGTAATTCGATATCGAACGTGGGTAGAAGGGTTTTTAGCTCGTACATTATTTTATTAAAGAAAAAAGTAAATCACACACTGAACACTGATATTTTATACCGAGCAAAATGTTGGGAATTATTTAAACTAACCTTCGAATTTTGGCAATTTTCGCCGTCGTTTTCCTTGGCAGAATGACGTGTTGCGACAGTAGGAGTTGCGAACATTTTTTTTTATGAAAAAATCTTGACAGATAGCTTTTCTTTAGAGCGAGATAACAACTGCAGGGATGTTACAGGAGCTCCAACTGGTGTAGTAGAATTATGTTATTAAGTGTGTCATACTAGATTTATTTCGTTTGCAATTGGGACAACAAATTAATCTTTTTTTTTTATCTAAATCACTTTTCATGTTCTATTGGGCAAAAAAAAATGTTTTCTTCGATTCGAATCGCTTTTTGCAGATCTCGATATTTTATTTCAGATTTACATATATTACCACTATACACACAGCTGTTTTACGTAATTTTGAGAAGTTTGAATTCAAAATAAATGTGCGAAGTTTCGTTAAAACTAATGTCGTTTTCCATTGGGACCAAAAATCACTTTTAACGTTCCATTGGGCAGAAAAATCAATCTCTTTTTTTGATTCGGATCACTTTTTGCAGATCTCGATATTTTTTCAGATTAACACATACCAGTATACTTTGTATAGCTGTTTTACGTCAAAACAAAATGCGCGAGGTTTCGTGAAAACCAAAATAGCAAAATACATAAAAAGCTATGGATATGATTTCGGAGGAATTATTATCTTCATTGTCATCTGAAGACTACAAACCACATATAATACTTCACTTGTATCTACAACAGGCGAAACATTTTTCAGGTCGATATCCATTTGAGATTTTGCCAAAAACGAATGCAATGAATGAACAGCTGATATTGCTGTCAATTAACGCACTAATCCATTTACAAAAGCAGATCAATTTCGTTGCATATTCCATGAGCTGCGTATAATCTGAGATCTGAAAAAAAATATCTGATGGTCCCAATGGAAAACGACATCAGTATGAAACTGTGTCAACCCAGTAGCTACCTAAAGAATTTATTTCGATTTTGGTTGTGTGCTCTGTCTGAAAGAATCCTGAATAACAGCACATTACAGTTCTGCAAGACTTCCTCACTTTGGCCAAATGCAAAGGCACAACAGGTGGTTACACCCATTCATGTGTGTCTCTACTTTGGGACTGACGGAAGTGACCAAACACTCTTTATGCCGTATTAATGCTCAAATTTAGGTAGGTATTAGGGAATGACTTTTTATTCAACAACAAAGCAATAATAGTTTTTGTACATCAGTGGCGCCTCTTCATCTGAGATAAAGTTTCTTTCTGGTTTGACTGAACCAAAAGGATTAACCGTAGGTGGTACAATAATATCCAAGTGACGATTTGATTCTTGAATGAGACGTGAAAAATCCTGTGGCGCCTCAAACTGTGTGTATGAAGTCACAATAATAGGACAATACTTTTGTGCAGCAGCCTCAATAGTCTCAGGCCAGGTGTCTTCCGTTTGATAGCCAGTTGACCGATACAGACCCGGATTGAAGAAGCAGACTATTAAGGAGATATTTGGTTTAAGAATATGCCACACACTCAAGTATGTCAACTTACTTAGATCCGGTTTCAAAAACGATTCTTCTTTGCAATAGGTGTGATAGAATTTGTTCTCAAAATGATAATTTACAGTTCGGTTATTCTTCCGGCATGATCGGCAGGGCCTGTTGAAAGTAAGGCTACACACCGCGCTGAAGGTTATAAAATAATTGATCATACTTAGTCTTCTTGAGTTGGTCAAATGAAATATTTCTTGGATTTAATTCGGGCCCCACGAAAACCACATTTAATTCCTTCAAAGCTGGAGTGATATGCAAAAAGAACAGCTCCCACTTGTGCAGCAGATCAACCTCGAATTCAATTTCAGCACCTACCAAATTTTTCTTAGAAATTGCTCAATTAGCATACAAATTTGTAACAAACTTACCAATTAAATGGATGATCATCTTCTCAGCTCTCAATTTATCACACAACTTCAAGGCGTACCAGGCAGTCAGAGGTCCCGTAGCAATTTGACTTAACGCCGCATATTCGCATTCATCTTTCATATCTGTAATGCAATTTTAAATATACATACGTGTTTTGGGGTGGAAATATACAGATTCCGAGTGTATTACCAAATGCCAGCTTTGTGCAGATCTGTCCCATATTTGCACATCCAAGAGGAAGGTCTCTTAGCACCTTCGTTGGCAGTGATGGATCTATTTTACCAAATTTCTCCTGAAACATTATCATTTCCTTAAAAAGCTGAAAGGACCTACACCAAAAACGATGGAACTTTGGTAAATGTTCAGGAGTGGCCTTGCAAAAAGCAACCTAGAAATAAAGTGTTGAAGGCCGTTTATTGGGAGAAGTCTTTGTTTATCATTACCGATCCACAGTCCTTACAATGTTCTAATTTGTTAAATCTATATTCTCTGCATTTGATATCGCTGCAAATCCTGGGAAAAAGTATAACTTCCTGTTCAGAAGGTGTTAGCGGACGATTGAGAACTCCTTCTGCTTTGCGGACGGCAATAATACGGTAGGAACGGAACTGTTCTGGTGAAAAATCTCCACATTTAAAGAAAATGTAACCACCTGTGAATTTTGAAACATTTTCTATTATAGTGTAAGCGAAATAAATGAACAATTTCGCAAGTATGTACAAAAGTTTTCATTAACCTGGGATCGGCTGAAACCCTTTTCCGGAAATACGCTCTCCGATTTAACAACAAATTTATACTTTATTTTATATATCGGAACTGCTGTTTGCATACAAAGGTAATACGCGGATTGAGAGAAAGTAACCAACACAATCGGAAAGGCTCTGAATACTATATTCATGTCCTACATTATAATAGTCAAAATTTTTAAAACGAGTTTCGTAAATCAATGAGGCCAGTTTTCTAAACTTTTAATAATTACAAACGCCAAAATCTGAACTCACCAGATGGCATTACTCAAAATACGTGAGTAAAAAACAGAGCGTGTGAGATGTGAGCTTATAGACTTATAGACTCTACATATATTCTAATTCCTAGCCTTGACAAATGTTAGCAGATGAATTTACTCTTTCTTAATTACTATCAACACTTTGCTTTGCCAAAACCTCTTAGTCATAGTCACAACACTGCAATATTTCCTTGCACTTGTCGCATTGTTATACCGCAGCGTAATTCACGCATTTTACGTAAAACTATTTTTGGAAAATGTCTCCGTTGACTGATCCGCTCGGTTGACAGCATCTGAATTTGAACAGCACTTGTGAGTGGAACTAGACATTAATTTTGCGTCGATTAGCCTTACAGAGTCAGTGCACGGGAAAAGCAAACATAGTCCATTGCCAATTTGACAACTGTCCAACAATGTATTTTAAATTAGCCAAGCGAGCGCATCTCCACGTTGTACATGCAGTTGTAACAGAGGCAGAGGCAGGGCACTGTAGGTAAAAATGAATAAATCAATTTGATTCGTTGAAATTATTGATTCAATTTAAAGCTTGGGTGAGCACGAGCAAATTTGAGAATGTAAATCATTTTTAACTACGAGAATTTGGTGGAATGCGATATATTTTAATGGCGCCAACTAGCTACCAACTCACCGTAGTTGTCAGCAACCTGTCGCAGAGCATAGCACAGTGGTTTATGTGAGTCGTCTAATTTCATGTGATCGGCGGAGCAGTAGAATGTCATTTTGCATTTGCTGCACTGGATCGGTTTTGAGCAGCGTAGGTCGGATTTACAAAGCTAAAAAAAGAAGTCAAGGTGTATTTAGGAATTTGAAAAATATCCTAAAAGGTAATGATTTTATTTTTACATTACAAATTGAGGCCGCGAAATACTGTCTGGGCTTATAGACGTATTCCACGTATTCGTCCTCCTCGTCAGATGATTCGACGTCACTGACTGGCGCTTGGTTCATCAACTTTTGCAGATTTCCCAGAAGAGTGTTGGTTAGATCTTCTCCGCCTGTTAACATAGAACTCAGTGTTAAAAATGTCTAAAATGAAATGTACTTATATCATTTAGCGCATTTAATAGGTAGGTTTATTCGAAAGTCGGATTTAAAAATGCAGTCGTCGTCCGTTTAGACGTATACCCTTTTCACACCGAGCCGAAAACCGGGTTTTCGCGAAAACTCTCGAAAACTTAATCGAAAACAGAAGTTTTCCCATACATTTTTCAGTTTTCAAAACGAGTTGTTTAAAGTCGTTTTCCACCACGAAAACGACTTCCGATCGTTGGGTTTTTAAATCAAACACACCTTATGCAACATTCAGCAGAGCATCTGACCGAACAATTGTCAAAACTCACAACTTAAAATCATTTTCCACACTAATTGATGGGTTAATATTATTTTTAAATACTCTGAATTCATTTTATTTGTTAATTAATGCGATCGAAATTTGTAAACAAAATAGTTTACACAGAAGTTTCGCGGCTAGTGTCTGGTAGCTGGTTGAAACGTCAAACGAAAACTAGTTATTGTTCGGTGTGAATGCAATTTCGAGTTTTCGACGAAAACACGGTTTTCGCTGCGGTGTGAAAAAGGTATTAGTTATGAAGTCATAAAGTCTTGGGTCATAAAGGGTGGTATGACATAAAAAGAACATTTTTTTATTTTTTGTCTTAGAAACATCAGCAGTGAAGTAGCAATGGAGCCAACAATTTGGTGATCTATTTTGTGCTTCCTGCCATGTAATTCGCACCGCATGCATATATTGTCACAAAGTTAAAATATATTTTATCCACCAAAGCTTAAACAAGTACACTACGTAAGGCGTTTTTCTTTTTTAGTTCAGAGCATAACCTGAACTGTTATACAAAAAGTTTGTGTTTCTTTTTTAGCTCAGATACATCAGAGCTCGAATTTGTGTTTCTTTTTTCGTTCAGAGCATGATCAGAGCGCGCTCTATGAGCTCAGAATTAATTGACTGAGCAGGCTGAGTAAAATGCTGATTACACTTATACATTCACACTTCCAGTCATATTTGAGAAAAAAAAAAAACAGGAAAAACAGAAAATCATCAGAACGATCTGAGCACGCTCGGTTCAGAGCGCGCTCATATAGCTCGAGCTCAGTTCAGTTCTCAGCTCTGAATTAAAAAAGAAAAACGCCTATAAGCACATAATTCTGAAGTCGTAGCTCATTCCCTTCCACAACTCACTATATTCGACGAGCGAAAAATGACGGAAGGATTTTTCGTTGAAAATTCGCAAATCGTAGTCTTGATTCATTGGTTATTTATTTATGCAAGTATTGAGCTTCACTTGTGATACATATTTGTCAACGTCCACTTTCAATTTAACATGCACACACTATAGTTATATTTTAAATATTAACCCTCGTATAAATATTGACAGATGACATTGACTTAGCTTATTCTAGAATCATCCAGAATAATTTGAGTTATCAACTCGTTACTTAGCAGTTACGTCAAATTTGTATAATATGCTGTCTGACATCTGCTAGCTAACTTTTTTGTGCACATTTTAACACGGGGTTAAATTCCCCATTATAGAGAATAATTATGAAAATAACAATTGCAACCCTCCGACTTACCATTGGCAAAGGCAATTTCCATTTTCTTTTGCAACGAACTGAAAAAAGGATCATTTGTCTTTGCAACAGGTTGTGCTACATCCTCAGGTAAAATTTTACTGACAGTTGACAGAGATGAATTTAAAGTTTCTTTTAAAACACATTTCACTGGAGTTATATCAGATTCTTTTTCGGAAATTTCCTCTGACGCGCTTCCGTTAACAATCACTTTCTTCTGATCGTTATTTATATTCTGGGTTTTCTTATTCTTTTGCTTATTCTTCCTTTTCCGTCTCGCACAGGTTTCCATATCGCTTTTAATAATATAACTTATGTAATCTGTTCTCTGACGGTACTTCTAACTAAATCTGACCGATGCGGTCTATTGTTATCGAAGAACTAAATCAAAATTGGCTGTAGGCCATTTTTGATATTTTTTTAAGTTAATTGCCCGTATGTGTATGTACCAGTTGGCCGGGACTATGTACATTGTACATAGTCTACTTGATTTTTCTATAAAAATTCTCTGAAGGAACTAATACAACTGCAACTGCTGCAAGACTGAGATGAAACGAAATTAAAAGAAAAAAAAAACCGCCTGCATTATCCTCTACATCGACATACTAAAGTAGAGAGACACGAGTACCTAACACTCGAAATGAATTCTTTTGGTTACAGACCGTCTGTTGGTTGTACTTGGTGATCACTTGAAGCAGATTATACGGCATTTTCGATTTCTTAGAAGGTACCGGAAGCAAAAAACTTGGCAGCAAACAGATGTGGACAATTTCTATTCAGATGCTAAAGCAATCAACGAACGCTGATGACATATGAAACTAATTACAGATGTCAAAATAGATTAAAAGTGCCTACCTTACTGAAATATGTTACAGGAGCAAATATTTTCTACGAAGCGTTGCATAAACGCTGCATTATGTTGATTTAGAAAATGCAACACAGCAAATAAATTCTAAGATGTAAGATTTAAAACTGAAAACTAACTGTAAGAATGACAAAAAAATTTACGAAATATTAACCCCCATACTTGTTGAATTGACAAAATGCTTAAAGAGAAATTTCAATGAGTGTACATAGGGAAAACGTAGGAACACGGGTCGTATACGCAACATTATTCTATGTAAAGGTACACTAAGCAAACATTGCTGTATTATGCGACAAACGAAGTAGGTAACTGGATTGGCGCTACTATAGAAATATATATACAAAGGTAATAGTCGTTTCTGATACCAAAGAAACAATTAAACCTAAATCTATTACAACAAAGTAATGTAGGAAATATTTTTAAACCTAAACCACCCCCAAATACAAAAAATAAGTTTGACAGAATAACAATACTAACTTCGCCGATGTTGTGTAACTTGGTTACGTTGCGCGGTTACCTAAGCAAAGCCCTTGTTATCTTCCTTGGATACGTTGTTTTTATTTCAATGTTTATTATATACTTGTCCTAAGAAGCCAGAATATATATTTCTTTTTTAAATATGAGTATTTCTAGTAAAACTGGATTAGTTCCGACTCCCAACCGGCATATCCTTAAAAAGAAGGTTAAACTCCCTAAAATAACGCCCAGTCTATTATATTTGTTTATACTTAAATGTTTTCATTAGAAAATTAAGCCGGAAACCCTTTTGTCAACACATCAAGTGGTTAAGCCAATCACTCTGTCCCTGCGGCCATTTGGTGGACTATACAATCCATATGCCAAGGGCTGTTCAGTCCTTTGCAACCATCCAGCCCCAAGTGCCGTTCGAAATTACATAAATCAGTTAAAAACTTCTTTGGTGAGCTGAAAAGCAGAATAAGCATCACATTTATTTTGTTTGCTGTCACCTCTAGGTAACTGAAAATAAAGCCTCTCACAACAGAGACCAATTTGAGTCAAATCACTTCGGTGAAGCTGATAATATCCCAGAAGATTTGTTTCGTCGGTACACGGACACAGATTCAAGGCCCTTAACACCTTCGCCGACAGTGACCAGTATTCGAACACGGAACAGTACCGGATCGTTTTTGAACAACCGCCGTTGTATAACACCAGAATTGAGAAAGAATGAAATTAGCCAGAGAAAGAAGATTATCTTGGACTTGAGGTATAGTAATTTTGTGACATTTGAGGTAACCTCTAAGAACGGGTAAACAAACAGGCGAAGTCACAGTCAGGAAACTCTGTATTGGAAGCCAACTTCAGAGAAATCGCAAAATGTCTTGCCCGAAGTGGAAATTGAAGAAAAGCGGGTAACCCTTGAAAAGAAGGTTAGGAAACAGAAGTCAGAGGACGTTAGACCAAAAGTACGTATGCGGCTTATGGAAGACGCATTTCTTAAGATAGTATTTTTTTCTTGAAAGACCCCAGCGACCATTCCAGAGGAGTTCCAAGAAGACACAAAGAAGCCACCAGTGTCTTGTATTAACGAACACGATATCCCAGATGATGATGTCCGTCGAGGAAAAAAGAGGAAAAAGATTAAACCACAACCAGGTATAGGTCAATAGAATTTTAATGTCACCCTAATTAATATGGAATTCCACTTTCTAGCCACGACAACGTTTCATCTTAGTGAAGATCCCGAGACTCAAGTGGCAACCCTAGGTCCAGATTCGCTGAATCCGAGTACTCGGCCATCTCTGATACCAAATGCGGCTAATATGCTGCCAAGCAAGGAGAAACGTGAAAGCGAACCGGTGTTGCTTAGGGGTAGCTATCTTACCGATGAAGCTTTTGAAGCCCTGAAAACGGAATTAGACATCGATGCTATTGAAAACACCTTTGGGAAATATGTGAGACATAAACATTTTTATTTTGAAACACTTTGAAAAGTAGTTTTTAAATTTCAGCTGAATCGAGCAATGCGGGAAGCCATTAAATATGTCCCAGTTAAAAATAAAGAAAAGGCGGTCAAAGATCCTTACCAAACGGAAAAGTTGTATTTTGAAACGCGTACGAAAATGCCAAGGAAGTTTTCGAAATCGGCTACGAGATTTGAGGTTCCACTCGATATGAAGGCTTTAGAAAGTAAGTTGACGAAATCGTTTTAATTGTTTGTTATTACAGTCAGTACAGAAATAGAGTTGACTTGATAGTTTTTAAGCTTTTTCAACAATTTTCTGGTCAAGTTCCCAATTTAAGTTGAAATTTAACAAACAAACGATTAGAGCAAATACCATGTCAAACATCCGATCATTTGTTGCTATGCGTTTGTTGAAAAGAGTAAAAAATCAAATTCTATGATCACAACATAATTGCATATTAGGTCTAGATGAAAAACAGCCACAAATTCTTACTGAAAGACTCTAATAATCTAAAATAATCTAAGAAAATACTGAATCAAAAGTAAGCCTCCTTTTTCTGTTTTTGCAGAGATGACAGTATTTGACTATCTCAGCAAGTACGTCTGGGTGTCCAGACAACGTAAACAACTTTACAAAAAGATATTCCTGAAGTATTTGGTCCAAGTAGAAGAAGGCGACGAAATAGAAGAGAACGAACTGACCATTAATTTCGAATATACGGAACGCAAAATGTCTGCAAAGTGTCTTTCTGAAGCCTTGACAGAAGTATTGGAATTTTACGGCACCGAAAAGAATATTAATGAAATTCTGCGCATTATCGAAGTCGATGAAGCTAGAGAATTTAATTTCCGATCATGGTGTGGTATTGTGTCCTTTGGAGAACGTTTGGCGCTGGACGATGTTACTGACACGGATTCTAGTGACGAGGTAAGCAAATAGTTTGAAGGTGATTTCCGGAATTTAAAATTTCAATATTTATTTTTTTAAGTTGGAGAAGGCAGACTTTACAAGCATGCAGCAGAGATTGGAAACATACGATGTTCCAGACAAACTTAAAGAAGTTTTCAACGTTATTCGAAAAGGTCATTCAAATTAGGATGGTCATTTGATGTAGCATTAAATAATAACCGTTACGTATAATGCCAGATCATATTCCAAGCGTCAACCTGCATAACAAAATCATAGCTTTAATTTTATAACTTTTCTTTATGTGATTTGAAACAGACCATAATAAAATCTACCAATCTTCATTGCTTAACTAATTATATATGTTGTTGTTGTTTTTTTTTTTTCTATAACCAGCAGAACGAGATGGGCAAAAAAAATTGCAGTATAAAACTAAATCTAGTACAATATGCAATTATGCCTACGCCTACTGAATAAACGTAACATGCAAACACGGCCAATCGCCTTTCAAGAAGCATCTGCCACTTTTGTTGACATTTTAAAAAGGAAGGCATCGCCAAGTGAAAAATCTATAATTTGTATCCTAATTTAATTGCTTAATTAAAAGCAGATCTTTTTCAATTGTATTATATAGTAATGGCAACCTTAGAAGATAAATTAATGGGTGAAAAACTTCACTACTATTGCAGTAGTAGCGAAGGTGAAGATAACGACGATGATGGAGAAGACCAACCTAAAGAAAGAGCTGGGCCCTCAAATCCTGGTCCACTTATGCAGGAACCGCCAGCGCTATCAACAAACATGACCCATCGTGCCACAACCAATACTGGACCAAAAGGTGTTGTTCAAGATTGGCAACTTTACAAACAATTGGAAGCACAAAAGCGAGAGGAAAACGAGAAGCAGCGAATTGCGCTGATGAAGAAGCTAAGTATGTCTGCTGCCACTAGCGCCGAAGATGAGGCTCGTAAAAAGGAAGAAGAACTCGAAGCTGAAATGGCCGAACTCATGAGTGAAGACTTTCTGCATCAGTTCCAAAAAAAAAGAATGGCCGAAATGATGCAGCAATGTGGACACTTGCAGAAATTCGGAAAAGTGTTTCATTTGACCACACATGGGGAGTTCCTCGACGCTGTCGAGAAAGAGAACAAACATACAACTGTCATTATCCACATATACGATCGGTCAGTCACGGCATGTGCAACACTCAACAAATGTTTGGACACTCTTGCTGCCGATTATCAGACAATCAAATTCGGAAAGATCTGCAGCTCCGTGGCGGGCATGAGTCGAGATTTCCGTTCGAAAGGCCTTCCTGCCTTATTGGTGTACAAGGGAAACAGTTTGATTGGCAACTTTGTGCGTATCACTGACGATTTGAGTGATGACTTTTTTCCGTCCGACTTGGAGAGCTTTTTGATTGAAAACGGGATCATTGTGGACAAGAGTCTGTACAACTGAAAATGTGGATGACCACGGACATGGGCGTGAAATCAAATGCTCGACTTACTTCCGTTTAGAGTCTAAACTGTAGTGTTAAGATATTTATGTACATGGGAACCATGTTTTCAAATACAAGTATACACAAACTATTATACAAACAAAACCTTTATATAGGCTTGTAGGCGTCTTGTAGTAATCTATTGATATTTAATCGAAATAAAAGAAAAACTTGCATTCGATATGCAGTTCAAAAGAATTGGCTTTCATTGAAGGTTGGAGCGAGGTCACAAATCGGCGGTTGTAGGTACATTTACTGATCATTGGGGGGGACGTCGTCGTGAAGATGAGAGAAGACTTTTCTTATTTATGTTTATTGTGCAATTAGCTGCAAAATATTCGGGTCTATCACAGAATCCGTCGTATTCGGAATTTTGCTACGAACCCCGAAAGAACTAGGTATCACAGAATCCGTCAGTTCTTTCGGGGTTCGTAGCAAAATTCCGAATACGACGGATTCTGTTATAGACCCGATCTTGTTGGCTCTCATATCCTGGCAAGTTTGAAGTTTATAAGGGCGATCATAAAGAATTCCTTGAACTAACTGTCATTTTATATTCTAAATATATTATTTTATAACTTAACGATGGACCATGTCAAGGCCAATGTGCGGTATTGATAATCATTTCCAGTAATTACTTCATCGACAAGCAGTATCAGTGATTTTACAACTTACTAAATGCCCCCATTTTAGAAAATATCGCAACCAAAAACCAATAAAACCCCATCGAAGACAGTCGGCACAGAGCTCTTCGGAATCGAATTAAAAAGCTCGAACTGCCTACTGCAATAAATATTTTTCCAATGAAATAAAAATAAAACACCATCTCTTTGTACTATCCATAATGATTTAATTGATAAATTTATTTTGATTTTCCTAAAAATCTGATTTTCAAAAAACAATGAGAAAGTAATGCATATTTTGTTTTCTGTTCAATTGATTTGTTTTAATTTAAAAAGCTACATATTTGAAGAATATTTTCAATAAATTAAATAAATATTTAAAAATTGTTCAAATACAGCAATATAAGTAATATAATTCAGTTTAAAATATGTGTTTTTTTTATAAATAAATTTTGGCCGTATTAAAGTTCTTTAAACATAATTTACTCATAGACGTCAATCAATTTCAATTACGTACTAGGTATTATTTACGTTTTTCAATCAAATGTATCCGTAATGTTTTTAGTCTTAATCTACATTGGTGTTTCGTGAATTTCTTTTTTCTTCTTAAATTATTTTTTAAAATACCTATTCCTATAATAATAAACACATTAGTTTATGAAAAAAGAAAAACGTCTTATTCTAATTGATAAATGTGTATTTTATGTAAATTTTCTTGTACCTATTTCTTAAGATAATGATAAAATACAGACATTTATTTTTAAGCGTATTTTTGTTGTTTTCTTTTTTTTTCTAAACTTTTTTGTTAAAGATACTTAGTAAATAATGATAAACGTTATACATATTATTAAAAAAAAGTAAATATTATAAAAGCAATGAATATTAATTTTGTTTTATATAAAAATGTACATTTAAAAATGTAATAATATTTGTTTAGTTCCCATTAAAAATATCATATTTTGTTTACTTTTGTTTTTAAATATATTATATAAAAAGACGAAGCTCATTTTCTTATGTTTAGTTATATTTTTATATATCAAATACATTTTAACTTTTTCATTCTAGGTTTTTACTAGAAATAACATTTAGAAAAAACCTTAATTTTGCTCTGATAAATTTGATATTCACTGTTCTCATTCAATCCGTATACGAAGGAAATAAAAAAATCTATTCGATATAATATAATGTAAAAAAAAGGTTCACTATAATCTTCTTAATTAAAATAAATAGTTATGTTCTTAAAATTTAAAAATAGGAATTGTAATAGTAATGGGTTTTATTTGTATGTACTAATGTTTTATGTTTATGAAATTAAGTAAATGCTATCGTACGGAATTATGTTTTTTTATATATTAAATATGGTCTCGTGTTGGGAAAAGGATGTGACGGGTATTCTCTTCAGTTGAAGTCTTATTTAAACAATTTGTTTGGACATTTTTCCAAACAAAAAAAACCGATGCTAAGATGGAAGAGGCCATTTTGATTCTCATATACTCGGCTGCAGTAAAAAATAAGTGAATTGACAGAATACTGTCATCCAAGTTATGCTAAAAGTCGAATCAAAGTAATGTCATAATAATCTTTTCTGTTGCTATATCTGTCAACGAGTCGCTGCCTGCGAGTTAGAAATTTCGAAAGAATAATGTTCTGTATTTTAATTGTGTAAAAATCTAGCGAATGCTGCAGTTGCATGTATTAAAATATATCCCAACTCCTCCGTAAGCTGCCATATTTGATTGAAATGCCAAGAAAAAACCAGCCGACTCTAATTTCAATCGTTAATAGCACTTATAGACTTCGTAAAGCTGGATCATGAATAAATAAAGACCGTTCCGAAAGAATTATTAGGTCTGTTCCTTTACTTTTAAATCTTACGAATTTTTACTAATTCTTACGAATTCTTATGAATTTTTAGTCAGTGCCGTTCCTTAACTCAAAAAATTCGTAAAAGAGAGCGTCATCGAGAGAGCAAGATATTTCCCCTCCAGTGAGCTGGATCATGAATAAATAAAGACCGTTCCGAAAGAATTATTAGGTCTGTTCCTTTACTTTTAAATCTTACGAATTTTTACTAATTCTTACGAATTCTTATGAATTTTTAGTCAGTGCCGTTCCTTAACTCAAAAAATTCGTAAAAGAGAGCGTCATCGAGAGAGCAAGATATTTCCCCTCCAGTGAGAATCTTACGAATTCTTACTGAACAAATTTCTTGGTGTAAGAAGTGAAAAAGCTGTCAGTCATCTTACAATTAATAGCTGATTTGAAATTTGTCGTTCTATTTGACATAAATGCGTGCATTTATCTTGATTTTTTGCGTATTAAAACAGCCGGAAAAATAAAATCAAATGTTCTTCTCAAGATTCTTTTCGAAAGTGACGACGAAATTCTTCCTCGCTGTAATAAGGACACGGACCTAGGGAGGTATCCGTCGGAACGGAAAATTCTCCGATTTTACACAATTCGGAGGATTTTTGCTTCGAGGTATTCTTCGGAATAACTGTTCAGAGAATTGTTCCGACATTTTGTAACGCATATCGGCAAATTACGCCGAAGTGCAATGAAGGACATTTTTTGGTTAAACTTTTGACAGCTAGGTTCCGATATCCTTCGACAGAAATTGGTTGCGGAAGCCTCCGAAAGAGTATGCGTTGCGGAGAATGTTTCATAGGTACTTGGATTCATCAAAAATGAGTTCGATTAACTCATTTCGTAGTAAATTAGAAAATTACTCGAGCTTATCAGATATTTTAACGACTTTTCGTACCTACCACTTTTTTAAATATTTGAATTATGTATCTGTCATTTTTCATAGATTACTACAAAAACGTTCCCTAACTTTTTCGGCGGTATCTCTCTCTGTGAGAGAATTTATCCCCACCACTGCCATTTTGACAGTCTTTTCCATTCTTACTAAAGTGGGACGTTACTCTTTCAACAATTGACTGTCCCGAAAAGTAATGAAAGACTCAGAACAGGATTTCGTGAACGTGATCTAGTTTACATTAAAATCACCCCATAAAGAGTTTTAGTTGAGCCATTTAACACATGTGACACACTTGCTAAGTCCTACATAATTCTGGTACGATTGTGGGGCCGGTTATTATTCATTCAGGGAATATTTATGTACTGTTCCCTTTCACTTTGTGTTTTAAATTTTGTGTTAATTTTCATTTTTAACTAAAGAGATTCTCTTGGTAAACTGAAATTGTTTTCAATAGTTTGATCTCCTCACTTTTTTGTTTGTTTGTTGTAAATCAGCCTTAAAATGTTTTCATCGAAAGTTAGATTTAGTTTGTTTTAAGTTTTACTTCTTTTTGTAATAGATGTTTCAATCTTTGTTTGGTAACGATTGGAAGAAAATATTTATAAACAAATTACAAAATATAAATATTGGACGCATAGCAGTCAGTTGTATATTTATAAACATTGTAGTAGGAAGGTAGAGTTAAAGAAATAAGTAATAGATTATATTAATTAAATATTCTCGATTTTTCACCGTGTTAAATGAGTGCGTACCGCATTTTAACTATTGTTCCACTTAAAAATAATCATAACCTTAATCCGCCGAGATGTTAACTCATACTTCTAGAAAATTAAATTGTATAGTAAAACAAGCTGCCTTGCAAATTCGAATAGTCAAAAGTACCTACGTAAATGTATTTCCTCTTCGCCATTGTATTCTTGTTATTTTGTTTGAAGTCAAATTTGAATTTATGAAATTCTGAACACTGATCAATCAATGATTTGTCTTAAGATAAATGTAAATAAAGTTCTTACAAATATTTAAATTGTTGACTATGTGCCCTTTAAACTCTTGGTGGCTTAAAGCGTAAACCAGTTGGTAGCGTGGCTGTGATTACCTGCGATGTGGCACCAGCAGTTGTACTAGAATTATCGATGTCTTCGGCTGGAGGAGATGTGTAAATATAAATAGTGGCATCGGATTTCAACAGTGGCTCTGTAGTGTCCATTTCCATGTTAGAGCCGGTGGTTAAGTAGGACTTTAATTGGCTATTTGTTTCGAAGGATACGGTACGTGGACGTGTGGAGAAATTTGTTGTGGGTGCACATTCGGCTATGGAATTGCGTGTCGAATTACAACATCCGGTACAACCGAGTGTAGCAATCCCATTTCCGGCTGAGGATTTCACTTTATCCTTATTGCGACGTAACGACGATCTATGTGGATGATGGCGTGCAAGTGCAGTTATTCCTCGTCTAGATGGTCGCCTGGTGACGGGACATTGGACTGATTCGGCACTGTTACTCAAACGGATGTTGCCAGCTAGACGGTGCGTGTATAGATATAGAAAATCGCAGATGGGCGTGGAAAAACGAATTGAAAATTAGTTTACGATACATTTTTAGAGTCGCCATTTTTTTTTAACTTGAATGGAGTTCGTTAGATTTTTAAAATGAAGTGATATATGTCTGGTGATGACGTGTGAACAAATTAAGCAAAACAAAACGATCTAAAAAACAATGAAAAACAAACGTGCAAAAATAATAAATAAATTAGTGGCGTTATGAGTTTTTCCAAGTTATAAATGAAAATGCTGCTCTTAATTGAACAGTCTTTCGATGTCATTAAGTGTTTTAGAACAAATCCAGGTGTGTTAAGAACATACATTACTTATCTTGGAGTCAGAGTTAATTCGACAAATGACTTCCATGCAGAGATTCGACGATTCGGCGGAAAAACTCGATTAAAAACTGTTAAATTAAATGTCGACAGAAATGCTCTGAAGGACGATGATCCTGTACTTCCTGCTGATTGCGACGAAAGCTAAGAAACAAGCGCAAGAACTGAGCTCATTAATTAAGTATTTATTTTCAAGGCTTTTTTGTCATTAGGTACGGTGTGAAATTAAGAAAAAAATATATGGTTCTACCTTAGACGTAAAGGATCGATTTAAGCGAATTTTGAAAATATTTTAGACGTATTTTACGGGGTAGGAAGTTTTAGCATAGGTAGTCCAAACTATCATAAGAGGTTAAGCACAATGGCGTTTATTATTATGCCTCCATGATCCATATAGATCATTGATTTTCATGGTTTACAACAACAGTTGGATCTCGTATTATTGTTCTACACCATAGAATTCAATGATCTATATAGATCCTGAGGGCATAATAAAAAACGCCTAATGTAGACAAGCTTACGTATGCAAGTATAAAAGTACTAGATTGTCTTTATCAAAACACAACGAAATTAGCACATTCTCTGGGCGCGTTCAATAAATTTCAAGGGTAGGATCAATGTAAAATGTGCAACCGTTCCTGTATTCAGTCATTTGATTTCTGCAAACTGATAACAGTCCCCTTTGACAGAAGATCCAGAAAATATTCACGACAAGCGTTTAGTCACTAACAGGTAACAGCACTTATATTCTTTGAAGGGGGCATTCTTATCAGATCAACTTTAACCTCAATATTATTTTTTGACAGATCATTTTTACTTAAAGATGCCCGGTTATTGTGGGAATCGGTTAATAAAAAAAAATGGTTAGTCCCAAAGAACAACACAAACAAATAAAACAAAACACAAAAACCACATTTACCGTACAATTATTATTAAACAAAAAATATATAAAACCACACTCATAAAACAAATATTAAAATTATTATAAAATGAAAAATATGTGAACTTTACTTTGTATAAGTTGTCATATTATTGTTCAATCAATAAATTACGCTTATACTAAATATTTAGTAGTTTATCCATTAGATATATTGTATCAAAAAGCCGTGAGCATATATATTTGTGACAACAACAAATTATATAATTAAATAAAATAAAAACGGACGTTTCTTTTTAAAATAAAAAATCCAAAACATTGAATAATACTGAAACGAAATTCACACTACTACTCCTGTTACGATTGTCGTTGCTCTGTGACGACATTTGTTGACGTCGTCGTGACGATGACGATTGTCTACGAACGCGCCGATTTCTTCGTCTTTCCGTAATCGGTGTACTGTGCCGGAAACGCGAAGTTAAAATATAATCAACTTCCTCTTGAGCAGCTGCATCAGATGCCGACATTACAGTCTCATGAGTTGCATTTGAACTCTCACCACTGTCACCGAGTACTAGCGTCAAGTTGTGCGCTGAACGCGACAAAGTCTTATTTGGACTGTGATAGGTTGTGTTCATATCGCTGGTACTCGGCTGGCGATGGTGAAGGAACTCAAAGTCTTCACTGCAACTGGCGATCGATGTCGATGAGTAGTAATGTGAATAGCTTTGCTGGTGAGTATGATTATTGTGATGATATGCGTGATGTTTGTGTGTATTGTCTGATGTTGATGAGCAATGGACAACAATTTGGTTGTTATAGTTGTTGTTAATTGTGTTATTCAATGCATCATCATAATAGCTACCGGAATGCGTTGAGAAGTTCGTCTCCAGAAACATGCGTCCCGCTGATGCCGATGAACTGTTCTCATCGGTGCGACATCCATGTGGCGATAGATACTGGCCAGCACCAATGCCACAGTAGTCCTCCCCATCGTCGGTGTCCATGTGCTCGGCATGCTGATGGCTAGATGCGACACGACGTTTGAACATCATGTACATTTCGTTGCTGGGCTCGAGTGGGATGTCGTTGGAGCTGCCGCCCAGGAATTCATCGGCACGTTGGGCGGCAAGGCATTTACTGCATGTGGTTGTAAGGCCTGAGTCTCCAAGGAACCATTCGGAACGCGTGCGCATGCGTGCCGTCTGACGTTCATGGACCTTTTTTTTTTTTCATATATTTCGTTTGTGAAAAGTTTCGCAAATGTTTCAGCAGCAGAGTGGTGATGTGGTGATGCGATATTGGTGTGGTAAAAAAAGGGTTGGGCAGGGTTGACATGAGGGAAATAGTACATTTAGAATAATTTATATTTTTATTTTTTTTTTTAATATTTTATTTCTTTAGCTAAATAATAAACTATTAAAGGAAATTTTATACAAACTGAAAATATATGAATTCTTTACAAAAAAATACACTGAAAGGTCAACAAAAGGTGCATCACTTTGCCGTGCAAGTGCATGTTGGGTGATGGTGAAGTTGTTGTGTTTGGTGGTATATTTATAATGCAGAGGGAGTTAGTGTGGTATAAATGTGAACAAAAAGCGAAAACCTATTCTAACGTAACCTATGACTAATTCAGTCGCTATGTACAAAAAGTAAATCAGCAAAATTATGTTCCAAAACTTGCTTTATCTAAAATGGTTCTCCACATCTTTGGTCTTAAAATTGTATTGATTATTAAAATTGCTCTATTGCATCCACTAGAAACGTAAATGGGGAAACACGTCGAATTTTAAATATTGCACCATGAAATAAAAGCTTTGTAGTGGCTACTTTCAGTCAGAAACACCCCATTAAAATAAAAATGGCGACCCAGTTGGTCGACATACATTTATTTGATTAAGTTAATTCGCCTAAAATACACCTACACTTTCTCTCATTCCAATTGCAAATTGCATGTACATGTACAAAATACTTATACAAAAATGTACCTTTATCTAATCATTTGCTGTAGAGCTTTAGCAAAATCGCTGAAATGGGGAATTATTGAACCCAACTAGTCCTAAAAGAGTAGATTGAGAAAAACGGAGCCGCGAAGAAGTGCTATCAATATAATTTGTTTAAAAGTTAACAAATTTAATTTGGAAATTAACGTCTGCTTTTGACGTATACGGTATACTGTATACATGTCATCCAAATTGGTTACAACATCTAAATAAAACGTTTCTTTACGTTTTCTGAATTCTATGAGAAATATTCTACCTCGCTTGGCCATTCCTCGAAATTTGTTTGCATGGAAACAGAGTCAAGTCGAATGTTCGGAAGCATTATCATACAGTCCTATTACAAGTGCGGCATTTGACAGCTTCATCAGATGCATGCACGCACTTTTGAAACTTTAACATGCTTTCGTCGAGCCTTGATTAATCTGACAGAAAGAAAATTATCCAAATATTGATTTGTCATCCCAATAGAAAACAACATTAATTGTCTCAAATTGACAAACTAAAAATATTAACTCAAGCCCTTACGGCTTAAGTATTTGGTTACAAAACCTAATAAAAGTCACTCTGACGTTACACATTTGCTGTCGTTTATCTTGTTTTGGTAATTTATACAGACAAATAAAGCGAAACACCTATTTCCTCCTCTTCTCGGAAGTGACTTTCTTAATGACTAATCTACTTTGTTTGGTAAAAAGCCGAAACCTGATGACTCTCTGCGCAGTAGTTAACACGATCGCGTGATCATTATCTTATATATAAATTATCGATAATTAATAACATTTCGTCAACTTCACACGTACAACTGCACTTCATTTAAAGCAAAGACAAAACAGCTATCAAAAAGCTACTCAAACTACACTCTTTATCTATCTATCTACAAAACAATTAATAAAAAAAAAACCACTACCTATACCTACAACAGCTACACCAACTATTACCTAATCAAATTAACAAAGTAATAAAACCCAACGTGTGTTGAAAAACTATGATAAGCCCACCAGGGCAAACTAGAAAAAAATAACAAAGTGTGAGGAACGTGTAAAACTTACAATTTCGGGTGACATCTAAAGCATTTTTTTTTTTATTTACGCCAGCGATAAAAATGAAAGAAAATAAAAAAACAAATTTTAACGCAAAAAAAAAACGTATGTACAACTAAAGTATTCTTAACCATTCCCACCACGTAAAACGAATGTTTAAAGTATTTTTTTTTTTATCAGAGATCTCAAGATAAAAGTGCCAGAGGAAAAGGAAAGAACAACAACGAACAAAATAATAAATGGAGTAAAAAAAATTCTTTTGTTTATAATGATTTTTTTATTTATAATTAGTAAAGTTGATATTTTTTTTTATAAAATAAGTAGCATTTTTATAAAATATTAAAAGGGCGTGCCATTTCGATTTCGTTCACAAAAGAATATAAACATAAAATTAAAAAAAAAAAAGAAGACAAATGGAAGAATGGCCTCCCACTGACCGCCAAAAATATGAGTGGGCCCCATGTTGGGCGCCAACCACGAAAAAAGTACAAACTCGTGACCTGACATAGGACCCACTCACTAAAAATGGCGCCCAACGTCAATGCAAAATTTCCTATTAAATATGTAGTGCAGTTTTATTAAATAAAGTTGATAACTTCTATGAATTAATGAATTAACAGAGAGAGACAGCAAGTGAGCGAGAGAGAAAGTATATATTTCAATGTAACAAAAACAACACAACTGAGATTTGAATAATTATTATGAGCGAGATTTTGTGTGAAACAAAAATTAGTAGAAGATTACAAGTAAATTTAATTAAAAAAAAAGTTATAACTAAAAATTAATATAATAGCGCATTCTCTAATCACTAAGGGGAATAGAAAAATTACATAAAAAAATCAAACAGTTTAGGAGTAGTTGTCATCTATACAAAAAACAAAAGAAAGAACAGTGTCTCTATCTCTATACCGAAATCCTTGAAGCTATATAGAAATCATCCCTCACCTGTGGCAGATACGATAGACTCTTTGTACTCTCCGCATAACGATTGACCGCCCTCAGTTCGTCCATTGTCATGTGATGCTGTGGTTGTTGATGGCCACTACTGGTCGATTTCGAGGATCGTGTCGATGAGCAGCTGGAGGAATGCTTAATGCCACGATTGCAACGGCTGCATGTGGCTACCACCTGTTTCTGGGATGATGGTCGGCATTCGTCGCCACTAATACCGGTAACTTTCTTTTTGCGTCGTTGTGGCCGTTCAACCACTTGATTGGATGGATTATTCTCGTCGATATCTTCGTAGTCACCATCGTGAGCTGCCTCTTCGCCGCCATCCGGCTTCGAGGGCGATGGAATGGGTGATGATGTAGTTGCCATGGCAAAGAGTCCGGGTCCTTCGAGCGAAACCGATAGTCGGGCGCAAGACTCTATGAACGAGTGATCGGGTGTTACGCCCAGTGAGAGTACACTATTGTCGAGGGCAGAACTTGAGCTGGTCAGGAGTGCGGGCGTCGATCGGGATTCCTCTTGAGCAACTGCACGCGAGAGAGTACATCAGCAGAACAGCACAGCATAAGTACGATGGAAGATGAAATATGGAATTGATGGTGTGGTTAATGAAGATTCAATGCGGTCGATGGGATGTTAAAAAAAAAAAAAAATTTATATGGACAGGTGAAGGAAAAAAAGCAGGACCAACCAACGACCCAAGGTATATAGTTGACAAAAAAAAAAAAAAAAAAAACAGAAAACCATGAACGTTATATGAATGTGAACGTCGACAATAGATAAAGATAGAGTAAGAAAAAATAAAATAAAATAAATATATATATAAATGAGGATGGGAGTTTGGGATTAGTAGTCAAGCGAGTTAAAATTTGTGTAAGTATAAGAGTATAACAAGGAGTGTATGGAATGTACTCACTTAATCCCCAGCGTTCGCATTGGCATTGCAGCCACGTCTTCTCAGCCTCTAGTGAATGTTGTACTAATAGAATTGGACACATTAGGGTATGCTTCTCTTTATTTATTGTAAAATACTTACATGCGTACTTCTGTTGAGCCAATTTGCCGCGGGGCGGCGGAGGATACTGGAAGCTGCATATCCATTCGTCTTGTACTTTGAGTATACGACCGGTAACACGGGCATAGTATTCATAATTCGTACGACCGAACAAATCGTGTACGGCGAATTTGTCGATGATGTGTTTCATAATTTTTGTTGCAACCTAGAATTAGAGAACCAGATGGGCAATTAGAGAGGTGTTCTTAATCTTAGTTAATGAGGGAAAGTAGAGCTTTGACTAGACTGAATGTTGTTCACGATCGCATTGACTAAACAAATTTCCACTCCGTCGCAAAAAAAGATGGCCGCAAAGAAGGAGAATACAAAACGGTGTCGTGAAGACTTACAAGGGAAGCTGTGTCTCTTTATACTATAGTTACCAAATTTTACGACCGAGCAGATAAAAAGTCCCAAAAGGCTAATAACCTAGCTAATTTAATTTTGTACCAATAATACGCTTGAGTTTAATTTTTACGTAACCCAGAGGTTTTCATCAAAAATGACAACTCCAATTATCCAATTATCTCATTTACCAGCGCAACTGCAGCCGACAGAGTGTTCTGCATGCAGTTTGAAGCCGAATTCATTCACAAGAAATTACTGCTTTCATTACCAAAACGCACTTATTCCTGTAGTACCTCTTAATCAATTCCATCACTGCTACTTATTTCAGCAATGTTCACGTAACAATTGACAAACCAGAGATAATCTCCTCGCCCATATTGACTGTCAGTCAATAGTAAATAGATGGGCCGCGCCCTTTATTCGCATAGATTTCACAAACAAATAAATTTCAATTTCAATATTTCCATTATTAAACATGGAGAAAAACAGCAAACAAATTGACTACAGTGACAGTGCAGTGAGCGTAGTTATGTGCAAAGTCAAAACACTGCACTGCACACCACTAATTTCCATAAAGAGTCGGAAGATTTATTTGTTTTGTTGGTGTTATTGTGACTGCGTTGCAACTGCTCAACTGTACATATTCGTTTTATTTTCACACAATGACACGACATGACTTATGGATCACTTTAAGTGAACAAGTTGTCTGGTATCCTTGGCAAAACAATGATAAAACTTTTACACTGCTGCTCACTTTTGCTCGTCACGATAAAGCAAGAGCAATGCATCAACGATAAATATTTTTGTTTACTTAATCCGTAGCTTGGCAGAGTGCACACTTTTGTGTATGGGACAGATCGTGTAATTAAAGAGAAATTTAATCATTTCGAAGAAGACGGAACTGGAAACACTCCGGAATGACTAAAAACATTGTGTTGGTCAAAGAGCACAAAGAATTTGTAATCAAAACAGATTACTGCCGCAATAACAATGATAATTAAGTGTTACAATCAAAACTGTCACCGGAAGAAAAGCTTTGAAGTGGAACATCTGCACAATGGGAACAAACCATTAGCTGGCGAAGTGGTCGTAGCACACTATCAAGGAGTGCAGATCATGATAGGAGTCTCGACTGGAATTCGAGACTCAAAACGTTTGTGTTACGGCCTTAGGAACTGAAAAGTTTGCAAAACTGTTGTTCTCATCTTTCCCGTACTTTTTAGTTATTGAATGGTTCTTCTCCACTTTTCCAAATGAAAACGTTGAATATCGCCGTAAATTTCCATTGGCCATCGGTTCACAACAGTCAATATGTTTACTCTTGCGATTTTCATGCACTCACAATCATTTAATTAATTTTCGGTTTAGAAAGCGTTTCTCAATGCGATTACTAACAATTTCACGCCATCGTTTAATTGTCATCATAATTCGCGAATACAAATTTCCAAGCAGATTAATTTTCCTAAATTCCAACAATAACCGGCTGCGGCTATTATTAAAAACTACCCTGACATATGTCAGTTATTTAACTACATATATAAAAATCAATCAAAGAAACTATAGATGAATTCGTCTTACCTTAAATTTTAACACATCTTCCATTCTCGCTGTTTTACCATCGCTGACACAAGACTGGAAAAAACTCGGTGCCACAGAAACGCCCAGCGCTTCACTTGTCATCCCGGTGTTGGCATGACTGGCATTTGTCGCAATCACACGGAATGTACCAAAGAGTAAAACTAATAAATGTTGGGTATATTTGGGCAGTGATGTAATTAATCTGAAAAGAAAATAAAAGAAAAAAACAAGAAACAGAATTATCATCAACAAATCACTTGTCAACTGTCAATTGTTATTTCACATTTGAAATCCGCAAAAGAAGCATAAAACCAGCATTAAAAAATGTTCGTGTATTTTCTGTTTTTCTTCCTCATCCGATCTGGTTCAGTTATCTAATATTTTTTGTTCTCTTTTTTCCGTTTTAATTGGAGATTCAAAATGAAAATGGAAACATAAGCGGTAAACGAAAAAAAAAAAAACTCCGAACAAAGAGGCAAAAGTAAAGTGTGCGCCCTTTTTTTTAACCGACATGCAGTCTCTCGGTAATAAATACATAGTTGCCTTTGTCACTTACTTATCTCATGGATATAGTGAGACGACGTAATTGTTGATGTGGAACTCTCTATACATAAATGATGCATAGAGAAGCGAACAACACCCTCTAATTGCAATGTGTTAACTGCTTCAGTTTATTTGCGCGAAAGTGGCTACATGGTGTTTTTTTTTTCTATCACCAACAATTAGCACTTGAAGGCGCGAACTTGTCAGCTTTTGATATAAATTTTAAAATTTCACAGCCAGATGTGGTATAGCCTCTAGAAAAAGATGGAATGTCATCATAAATTAAAAGGAAAAAAAAAAAAAACAGACTGACATAATGGCTGACGCACAGATATAATTTTTTAGAGATCTTCATGAATGGCCCATTGTCGTCGTATATCTAGCTTGGATGAAGATATGATGAATTCATCTTCTTCGCGAAATTACAGATCAATAAGCAGACAAAACTGGTGAACCAACAGTGCATATTGACAGCCGAAGCGCTTTTAAGGCTCGTGCGCATTTTAAGCGTCATTATTCGGAGCAAACAAACGAATATTATGTTTTTTAGCTTATGAATAAGTTATTTGCATTTTATGTGATAAACTACCTAGCCGTAACCGGTTAACAAAATATTTTACGATCATCCACAAGTTTCCTAAGAAAGTATTAGCTTTTTGTTTGTTAACGGGGATTAGTAACTTTTTGCCAGATTGATTTGGTGGGTCGACTTGGAAATTTATTTATGATAGAAAACGCACGTAGTCGGATATTTGGCGAGCGAAATTTGAATCGGTAAAATGGAGTCCCCTCTGAATTGGAAAGAGATATAGTGAAAGTGGAACGATCTGTTGTTTATGTGGGAGAATTGAAGTGCGGATAATTTGGATCGTTTGCTTCACCTGGATTCGGATCAAAGAGAACTCGTATCAGGTTTAGGTTAAATTTAACGACTCATAACCTGTTTATATGTACTTGCTCGACTTAATTGCTAAAGTCGTTTCCCTATTTGAAGTATAAAAATAGAGATGCAAGCATTTCACAGCGTAATATACCTCAATCGCAAGATATTTACTGATTGGAAAGTTGTAGCTTTCTTTTCGTAAATTAGAATTTTGTATAATTTGAAACTTTTCCTAATAATCACTCCCATAAGAAAGTATTTCAATTTATTCCGCGTTTATTTAATCGCTATATAGTAATTACTTGTACATTAACTAACAAATTATTTTAGGGTACCTATATCCGATATTTTAAAAACATTTCATCATTTCAATTTAAAAAATAGAAAACATCTGTCATTATTTCATAATCTACTACTTTCGACTACAAAAGCATTCGATAACCTTCCTTTCTTGTGAAAGTGTTCTCTCCCGCTTATATTTTGACAGTATTTTCCTTAAAATTATTATGGCTTAGAAAAGTAGGTAGAGAAACGATTTTACTGTCTGACAAAACGTCGCACTATATTAGCTGTCAGACGTTGTTAAGTAACGTTAAATCAAATACTTGACAAGGAAAACATGTAACGGGTGATTTTTTAAGAGTTAAGTTTTTTTCAGGTTGGCAGCACTGGTTAGTAATGGCGTCCAAACGTCATCTGTCAAAGTGAAAAGTATTCAGTATACTCTGCCATTTAATCATGGAAAGACTTACAAACGAGCAACGATTGTAAATTATTGAAATTTATTATAAAAATTCGTGCTCTGTGAAAAATGAGCAACAAAGACGACCGTGGAAGAAACGTTACCGTCAACGGCGAACGATATCGAGACATGATACGCGACTTTTTTTTTGCCCCAGTTGGCTGAGTTGAACTTGGTTGACATGTGGTTTCATCAAGACGGTGCCACATGCCACATAGCTCGTGAAACAATGGAAATGTTGGAGGATGAATTTGATGAGCAGCTTATCTCTCGAAATGGTCCTGTGAGTTCGCCGCCAAGATCATGCAATTTAACGCCTCTTGATTATTTCTTGTGGGGTCATGTAAAGTCGTTAGTCTATTTGGACAAGCCGAACACGATTGAAGCCTTACAGGATAACATAACACGCGTTATTCGTGGAATACAGGCCGAAATGCTCGAAAAAGTGACGCAAAACTGGACCTTCCGAATGGACCATTTAAAACGGAGCCGCGGACAACATTTACATGAAGTTGTCTTTAAAACGTAAATGGCAGAGGCCTATTTATCGATTACAATTTTGAATATTTGATGCAAATTTGAGTGTTTTATTCGATTTTTAAAAAAACTACGCTTAAAAAAATCACCCGTTATAATGATTAAGGGCCGTTATATTCACTCGTAGTTGAACACAACTTGGGGATTTTTATTTATCAAACTCCCCTAGTTGTGTTCAACTTCGAGTGAATAAAACGGCCTAAAATGTTTGCATGTATGCCATCCATCTTGTTCCGTGTAGGTCACAATAGATAACTTGATATGGTAAATGTCATCAGTATAAGATGGCGCAATGTTTTTATACTTACAAGATTTAGCTTAAAGATCTATAGATCTCCCTAGGGGTTTCCATTGAAGAAAGAGTGATTCACTTTGACGTTTCTAATTACAATCGTAGGTACAAATAACAAATTTCAATCTCAACTTTAAATTTACGGAAGCTTACAATAAAGAAATTTGTATCAAAAATATATAGTAGTAGTAGCAGTAATAATCTCTTTTCTTTATTATCAATTGACCCCCTTATTAATAAAAAAAAATGTACACAAGTAAGTTAGCTAGCAAACGTCAGATAGCATTACAAATTGGACATAACTGCTGATTAACAAGATGATAATTTTTACAGTGTTTATTAATACGGGTCGCAGTAGCTTAGTGGTTAGTGTGTTGGACTGCTATGCGGGGGTCCCAGGTTCGAATCCCGCAAAAACCCAATTCCGACTCTCGCGAACGTCTGACAAACATCCGAGAGTATAAATGTCTTGAAAGAGCTTCTTAATTAGCCGTTTGGAGTCGGCATAAAATTGTGGATCCCTTCCATTCGTTCCAAAAATGAGAAACTCACACAAAACGAATGGTTGTGAGAAGCTAGGCCTAGGGTCTCTCCGGACCTGTTGCGCCAACTATTTATTTATTTATTTATTAATACGGGGGTTAATATATAATTTATTAACAAGCAATTTAAATTAATTATTCAAAAATATAGACAATTTGGTATAGATGTATATTCAAGGTGCTATCCACTGTGAACTACTAAAATTTAAAGTCGAAACAAACAAATTTTCATTGGTAAGGACCATTGCGCGATACTAATAATCATATATTTATGGTATAGGCCATATTTTACGAACTCACAATAGGGATTTTTTCATATAAACCACCCATTGTGACCTAGAAAATATTGTGTATGAAGGTTAAAAATGATTTTTAGTAAGGCCCGCTGATAATAGCTGCCAAATTTTCCAACGACATTGTTGGGACTGGGAAATCATCTTTCCTCTTAGACTAGGTACTATTGGAACTTATTGTTTAATAACATTAAGACTATTTGTAATAATATTTTCCGTATAAAAAAAAGAAGGAATATTTGGAGAAATAAAATAACAATCTGAACTGTTTGTTCTTCTGTTTGTCTGCGCTGAATGAGGAGGTGAACCACAAGATGGATGGACCGCAATGACAGATATGAGATTGACAATAAATCTTGCGATGTAACTGAATCTTGCATTTGGTGTCAAGTCTTGTCAGTCGTAAGTCGTAACATGTCAATGACCTGACAGGGGACACAATTAACAATAGTTGCGTATAGGTATAGGCTTCACAGTTTTTACTCCTTCTTTGCAAAGATAATTGACGTCGAAAATGTTATACATCACTGCACTTGGGTTTCAAATTATGAATCCACCCCTTTTGGTACATTTCCAAAATGCCCTTGCAGAGGTTCTACTTCATTGTTACTTTCTCCCCAAGCGAAAACGAAAGACACAGCGACCTTTCTCAGGTTATTCCACCATTTTGCCGAACCCGTTGCAATATATTTTATTTCAATAACATAGCTCAAACTATTAAGTCTTAAAAGACCACATCAAATCACACGAGAACAAACAACAAAACTAACCCCAAATCAAGCCATAATGTGAACAAGGTGAGGTCGATGCAGCACTTTGTTGTATTCCCATAACCGTGCGTGCCTCGTCGTCGTCAACTAAACTGTATACCTACTCCACTCGACTTATAATTTCAGGGTCAGAAGAAACAGAAATTTATGCGGGTCTTGTATTCCTTAATAAAGCACCATGCCACCATGATGTCTGGCGGATCCATTTTAGCATTTTGTCATTGGAATGCTGCTTTTATTTTTCTGTTCGCTCAAACAACAGGGGGTGGGGTTTTATGAAGACAAATTGGTGACTACTTCCACCCTGTGTCATATACGAATGCCGCCTATGGATATCAGACTGTATACTGGTGGTGGGACACAATTTGAAAACTGAACGCAAGCCACAAATATGTCGAAACACATTAAGAGCACTTTATAATTTGCAATCTCATATGCAATCGAATCGTTTGCAAAAAGTACAGCCACCAGTCAAGAGGCGAACAAAAATTATCGCGTGGCTGTGGTTTTTCGCGCCAAAAATATCGAACGTGTGAGATTTGAGATACAACATACAAATGGCAAATGTAGGTACACAAATCGGAGACACTCGGTCTAGCCTGAGAAGTATCCGAAGATCAGCTGTCGAAGACAGAAGCCATTAAACGCCATCTGTGCGTATGGATTGAATTGAGGGTATATATACTGATCCTCTTTGATTGCACAAAATGATCATAAATATTGATATAGCAAATAAAAGATGACAGTAAGGAGTGCGTATTGACTTGCTGCTGAAACAGGAAGGTTTTCTTTATTTTTCAATTTGCAAAGCGATACGTAAACAAAAGAATTAAACGGTGCTCACTTGATTCGATTGATGGCGTTTTTTTGTTTTTCGCTAGTGCTGACAAATTGATAATGGCGGGACATGGTCGCGTTTATCTGTGGAATGTATTCATTGGGAGCTAATGTCGGGCTGGTTGATTTTTTCCTTTCAAGTGAAAGCCATGTGAATTAAAATCGAATTATCACTTCGCGCACGGTTGATATAATGGGCTTTTAATGTACAATAATTGAGGTGTCATTTTGAGGCTGTGTAGAGTTTTCGCAAAGCATGTGGAAGTGTTCTCACTTACGAGTTTGTATTACCACAGTACTCAATTATATCAGTTGAGAGAGCGAATTAGTGGAGTTTCTCGAAATGGCTACAATTCCAACCAAAATTTTTGGATTCATAAAAACAGAAAAAAAAAAAAAAAAAAAAAGAACACCACCGATCAATGATCGCTGAGAAAATAGGCCAGGGTCGGCTAGAGTTCACAATGAACAATAGTTCAGTGTAGTTCTGCTGCTTTCACGTGTTTCAAACAGTAAAAAAAAAAAAAAAAAACTACACAATAGAGCATCAGTCTGACGCCCACAATTTTACGGTTTAAATGACATGAAGAAAAGCGCGACAAGTTTGTTTAATGGTTTTGTTTATTTTAAAATTTAAACATGTGCGGGCTGTTACACGCGAAAACTCAATGAATTGGAACATTTATCGTTTATAAAAATAGCACATGCTTAATATTTTTATATCATTTAAGTGCCTATTCCACTATTCATTTAGAAGTCATTAGTGAACCGTTTACTTTGTTGCTCAACTCATTTTGCTTTTTCAAAAGCTTTGCAAATGTGCTAGCATCTTTTAACTAAGTCCTTTTGAGAAAGAAAGAGTGTTTAGGGTACTAATGCATTACAAAACATTGTGTCGTCGGCCTTAGATAAACTGCAGATTTATGTCTGAAAACGGATCAGTTCATCATAAACTTTGAAGATGAAGTTCCATTGCTCGCCGAGTAAGGCCACAAATTCATCGATGCTTCAATGGGAATTTCTTCGGCACCTGGTATGGTTACAGCCTGCAGGGTTTCAAACATTGTATCCACATCGAACACACCATTGTGGCAACTGTGCTGGAAACTGTTTAATACAGAGAGGTCACAGCTGTTGTAGATACAGGGACAGTTCTTGATGGACACTGCGGCAGGGTTGCCATAATTTAGTTTGCTTTAAGCGCCCAAACCTTAACAAAATGTAGCCCAATATCGTTGCTCAGAAAGAAGCCCAAAAATCGTTGAAAATTTTGGAATTTTTCAGACTTATTCTCACATTGTGTCAAACCAAAAAGCCTGCAAAATGAATTGGTGTGTGTGCAACTTGAACGACTGTTCGAAGTCACCTGACTGCAAGAGTGCTGTCAAGTTTTAAAAGTGCGGGTTTGTTCGAAAATATTTATTTTTTTTAGTTTTGTGAAAGAATAAAACAAATAAAATTAGCACACAATTTTTAAAACGATATCTAGCCCAAAATTGTGTTGGGCGCTCATGGAAGAAATTTCTATCGTTTTTTTAAGTAAAAAGATAGCCCAAAAATACGACAAAGCGCTCAATCTGGCAACCGTGCATTGCGGTGTGCTGTTTCATATTCTGTTGAACATTTTGGTACACTCTTATCTAGGAATGAGTCATAGAAAAGGACATCCTGCTTTTGAGTACGCTGATGATACATTCGATTACAAGGTTATTGAAAGTTGCTATTATAAGGTTTGTTCATTGGGTACTCGAATGTGAATCGAATTGATCATCAATTGGGGAATAGAATTCCAAACAGAGAGATATACCAAACAGTCAAACGCCTCTCTGTGTCCTCCTCATCTACCTTTTATCACATTGTCAATCGTCGATCTGCCAAAAACAAAACAACAAACTTTCCCTTTCAATGCGACGATCGACGGTGATTCGACAATTCCATAATGTGTCATAATGTGTCATAATGTGTCATCTCGCGCTCACGCTACCTAAACGATTATGGCCAAACAGTAAATAAATCCCGTCGGCGATAAAGATCTCCAGCAAGCAAAACACAAAGATTGACCAAAATGTTGAATGTCGAAGCCTGCTTCGCGCAGCGCACGCCAAAATGATATTCAAATGAACCCCGCGCTGAATCTCTCGATCTCTATGGCATTTACATATACGCCAGGCCAATGCCTGCCTGCCAGCCAGCCAATCGATCACACAACGTGTGCGTATGATGAATTATGCAAAGCGGAATTCCGAAAATAAAATGGAGAACAACTCTGACGCAGGTAGCGGCGAACCGCCCGTTGAGAAGCACGAATTGATCTCTTCCGGGCTGCCATCAAAGGTCAATACGGGATAAAAGTCTTGCCCTTCACCCAAATGACAATAGCAGTTACAATTATAACCCAAATCCTTCTGCATGAATATACCTGAAACTGGAACGTCATTTAAAATATACCTACACACAAATCATAACGGAAGGCGCTTTTCCTCGAAACGAAAAATCAAAAGACGCAAAGAAGAAGAACGGTACATCGTGTACGAGTGTTTATTTACGAAGCGAACACCATACACTCCGCACCTCGGCACAAGAGTGTAATGACTCACAACAAATTAGCCACAAAGTTGGGTAAAGGGGCAAGGGGTAAGGCAGCGTTTAACGTTTTTCGCAGATAATATAATCAGAATTTCATTTTTATCGAGCCAACTACACGCGAGGCGATCAGCTTCGGGCTAAAACATTTTTCCGCCCAGTCAGCGCAAGTTATAGTTCCATTGAAACGAGGCGCACACAAAACACCGTTTAGACCGATAAAAATTATTCACCGTGTGGACAGACAAACAAATTGCCTCTGCCGCTGGCCCGTCGATTGTTATCACAGCACAAAGTTCAGTGACGTAGGTGGATCCCATTGTGGTTGGGCGAAGTTGGAGGTGCGGTGCGGGTAAGGTCTGCTGTGGCGTTGGCTGAGGCAGACCCAGTTCCATTGCGTGCTGTGCTGGCCAAAAACATAACAATTACATTGGGGGTCCCACCCGGCCAACCAACCTCATGTTGACTGCATTTTCGATTTCCGGTTGGTTGGAGCAGTTGGAGCATATTGTGGAATTCGATTGGCAAAGGAATTGAGGTCGGCAGACAACGAGATTTGTTTAGAATATTATGTTATGCGTTTAACTTTTGAGTGATGGTTTTGTTTGTAGTTGACTCACTATGGCATTTGATGAGTTGCAAGAGATAATTCGTGTCGGAGTTGGCAGTACCTACGTATTGTTGCGACTGGGAAAATGGGGAAGCAATTATAGGAAAATCATGATCACAAAGTGGAATGGCAACAACCCTTTACAGACGGACGGCGTTACTATCGAATTGTCTGATCTGACATCCGGAGCTTTTGTGTATGTCTGGAATTTGTAATTTCCTGTACAAGCGATTAGGAGTATCACAGCTATTTTACGACTATGAGTATGGGTGTCCTGCTGTGCTGACAGACACTCAAGAGTGACTAATGGTTGGGAAATGTAATGTTTTTTTTTTCTTTCATCACAATAGACGCATCCAATTCGCTCAATTGTTTTGACTGTTTACAAAGGATGAGTACAGCAGGACCCGGCAAACATCAGCGGCAGCAATATGAATCTCTGCCATCTTGAAATCGGACGAGTACTTGCAGATTGTCGCACTCTACAGATAAAAGTTTAATGGCGAAGCAGCTGTAGGTGCTGCCTGGCAATGACAATCGTGAAACGATTTCAAGTGTTATTTTTGACTTTTTGGAAATGTGTTGCTCATGAACAGAAACTTACTTACAGCGAAATGACTAATTACAGTTTTAAAGAAGAACTCAAGCTGTTATTAGATTTTTGAGGAAACTTTATATCGTCGGCTTTCTTTCAAAAACTCGTAAGTCGAAAATAGAAATTTTTTGAGGAGGCGCAAAAAACCGATTTAAAAAATTGAAAAAGGAAACTGTTAAAGTAAGACGTACGAGGGACATACGAGTTTTTAATGGAAATTTTAGACTTAGGAGATTTTGAAACTGTTTGATAGAGTCAAAAGGAATTATGATGGAGCTACGAGGTATTGATATTTAAATTCAGCAATTTTTTTTCCTCAGGATTCCATTAAATGTCATTTTTTCATAAAATTCGGACTTACGAGGTTTTGAAAGAAAGCCGACGATATATAATCTTCATTTTTATTTGCAAACGGTGTCTAAACAGTCTGATACATTCCTCTTGTTAAATATTTGACAATACGGTGATTGAGAGCGTCTAGCAGGAAAGTTAATTTCACAACTCGCGTACTTTTTCTAACCAATCACTAAAAATCTGTCGATCAGTTTTTTCCTATGGAGGTTGACGTTCGTTTAATCATCTAACCAAACACTAAAAATTTGTCCATCAGTTTGCTTAATGGAGTTTTACATTCCGTTATAGACATCTGGCTGACAATAGGCGTTTTTTATAATGCCCTCAGGATCTATAAAGATCATTGAAATCTATGGTGTACAACAATAATACGAGATCCAACTGTTGTTGTAAACCGGGGCACTGCCCAAATTTGAGTGATGTCTTTATTGTGGGCATCACCAAATTCATCAGTGCAAGAGCAAAAAGGTGATGAGCTATCTGTTTTCGCTAGTAATATGGAATTCAAGATGCTCTGTTCACCTAACACTTTTGAACGAAAAGGCGATACTCATGCCGGAACTGGGTAAGGCGGTTCAATTGGGAGTAACTTTCGGGTTGCGAAAGCTTCACCATTAGCTTAAACTGGCACCACGGGAGATGGGGGGGGGCCCCTGTACCAATTTCACTATTGGTCAGCCCCCATCATTTAGCGGTTGGATTCGTGGTGGTTGTGGTTTATTCCAAATGCGGAAGACAAGAGCGTTCTTTCAGAACGAAGAGGTGTCAAGATAGGCCTCGCCCAATACGAATGGTTCGATGGACTGTAATCTTACCTATCAACCACGGTAATTCTACTAAGGTCGGTACTTGTACTTGTACTTGAGCCGGCCTTGGGGCGCTTAGTCAGCGTCTTTCTCAGGGACTCTGATGTGGGTGTGCCCACCGTGAAATTAAGCCGTCAAGGATGTGTGTTCACGTAAAGCATGCTTTTTCATTTCTGTTTTTGTAAACCATGAAAATCAATGATCTATATGGATCATGGAGGCATAATAAAAAACGCCAAATAAAACGTAGCCAATGTTACGTACAAGTCTAATATGTTAATACGGGTACGTGGTTTAAATCGAACGGTATCGATATAAATTGATCGCAATCGCACAAACTTTATACAAGAGGTATGTTCCTTTACTTTTAAATCTTACGAATTTTTACTCAACAAATTTCTTGGTGTAAGAAGTGGAAAAGCTGTCAGTCACCTTACAACTAACAGCTGATTTGAAATTTATTGTCTCATTTGGCATATGCGTTGATTATTTTTGGACTTCTTGCTTATTAATTGGTATCAAGAGGCGGCAAAATAAAATTGAAAGTTCTCTTTAAAATTCTTTTCGATATTGGCGACGAAATTCTTCATCGCCGTAACAAGGAACAATCTATTCCATGTAATTCTTAATGCAGTGACGCTTTTTTCTCTTCTCGAATGCTTGTGTTCAATCAGTACAAACTCTTCCACATACTCGGATTCATCAAAACGAAGCTCGATTAGTTCCTGGTCACTTTCATCGCTAGGTAGATGATATAACTAAGGGTGTTTTCATAAACGTCTGCCGAACTAATGTCAACGTGGTATTCGATTGGGCGCTCTCAGAGCCCTTTTTTGCTCTCAGAGCAGTTTTTATGTTCGTTTAAGTGCGTTTGAGTTTGACAACTGGTGGAGGGCGTTTAGGTTTTCGTGAATTTGTTATACAGCAAAGAAAGGCATTGCATCGGGTGAATCTATTTTTGAAAATTATTAAGGTAAGGTAAGGTAAACGCCCTCCACCAGTTAACTGGTCAATTGTCAAACTCAAACGCACTTGTATTGGTAAATCAGAGAAATATCTTCATTCGCAAAAGTGCTCTGATATCTGAAAAAGATTGCTCTTTTTGTACCAAACGAAAACAAAAACTGCTCTGAGAGCAAAAAAAAGTGCTCCGAGAGCCCCAATCGAAAACCAACCACATTAAAAAGTGTTTTTTTTGCGGCCAATGGAAGGATGGAACATAAAATCTGACAGCCAGCTGATTTCGAGAGCAGAAAAACTTCTCTGAATCTGAAAATTGCATTCCGTCCCAATGCAAAACCACATGAGTACTAAGATTCGTACTAAGTTCGCTCTCAAATTTACTAGCGGAAGCTAAAGCAAATACGCGATCAGTTTCTATTGATCCAATCGATTTTTACGTAAAAATGTACTCAAATATAATTTTGCATATTTATAAACGCAGCAAAATAATTAAAAAAAAAGACAATTTAATAAAAACAACAAGAACAAATTTATTTGTGATAAATACAACTTTACGCAGTCATTTATTAAAAATAACGCAGTAGGTACCTATATATTTCATTGATTTAGGTGAATTGAACGAGTGCGTTGGCAATACTCTGCCTGACACCTCCCTCATTTCTCTTTTCTTTTTTCTTTTTTTTTTTTTGTGTTAAAACATAAATCCTATGTTATTCACTTTTGATATTGGCAAAACGATAGATCCCACTTCCGTCTTCGTCCTGCCCGGGAAGTAAACGAGTAAAATGTGCGGCAATCACAATCCTGTCAAGCCAAGGACAATTTTTTTTTAAAAGAAATGGTAAAACTATATCGGAAACATTGACATTTTGTATAGGTATAGGTACATACTTTCGAAATCCCAATTGCTTACGCCGATCTAACAAATACATTTTGCAATGCCAATTCTTATCTACTCGAGCATGTGATTCCCATTTACGATTAACGATCCATTCAAGTAGCAAAGATCCATAGATAAAACCGCTTCATTGCTTTGACTTTAATGCTTCTTAGCAAACAAGAACCTAACGATTTTGGAGTAGGTACCTATCGGCTGGAAAGCCATTCAATTGAAGGCTAACGCAACTTTTGCTGGCATTTACGAAACGATTCACAACTGGCTTTGTGGCGGTGCTTTTACGATGCAACCAGTACAAAACTGGAAAGTATGTATAGTTACTCCATAAATAAAAAAATGGAAATAACCGTAAACCGAGTGCATAACCTCTCAAGCAAGTAAATTGTTCCACTTATTCCCTTGAACATAACTCTTTCGCAGAACTAAAAGTAGTTGAACCTAGAAATGATGGGCACCTACTTCCGACACGTTTACAGATTTCCAATCTCGCATCGGACTGATAGCGCTCGTTATCAATTACAACAACAAGCGAATGACTCACTTTTTATTGCCACGAACAATTGAGACCGTCACCTAATCGAGATAAAAGTTCCAAAATTTCTGATCTCAACATACAGAGTTGTAAGATGGCACAGTTTGGTATGTCTGCCCCCAATTAAGCAATTGCTCAATTACACTGTGTTATCGGGCATTTGCTCGCATTACACGCCTTATCGAAGCGCAATACGCCCAGCCAAATGTGCTGTTTGTCCCCAATTTAGGTAGACCGCCCACCGAACAAATCCAAATGAATTCAATTAAAACCCCAACTCACCTATGAATTCTCTCCTGTTGCTCCATTTCGTTATCCAGTTCAATGCAGGCGAAAAGTTCCATCTCGCCCATTCGCCCGAAAACCCCATTTGGGATTTTCCTCAGGAACTTTTTCAGTACACTGGCAATTGTGTACACCGAGTAGTTGTCCACGTTGACCAATCGGCCAGCTTGCAGGAAATGTATCAGTTTCTTCATGGCACCTTGATGGCCCGGAGCACGGAATACATCTCGTCGATTTGGTGATTCCTTGTTCAGCTTGAGTATAAGAACAAGCAGTGGTCCGGGAATGTTGTCATTTTTGCATACTTCTTCCAGTGGAACACCGAACTTCACTTTCTCCAAACGGTAAGAGGGATAAGGAGCACCACCGGACCCGGGATGGCCACACGATGTGACTACGTTGCCAAGATCCGCGGCTCGGCGGTGTACACGTTCCGCCCAGCTGGACATTTTATTTGGCTTCAGTTTTACTTCCAACACTGTGATCGTTTTCGAATTTTTTGTTATGGTTTGCTGAGGGTTTTCGGTGAAATTAAAAGGAGACCCGAAAAAAAAAATATATAAATCTCAAAAAACGGGTCGAAAAGAAAAAAAAATATTTAATTGTTTTCACTTGTGTATCACAAAATCATTTATGTGTGGTTTTCATTTTTTTTTCTCTCTATGGGGATGCGTAGAAAATTTCTTTCACAGCCTTTTGCTTCACACGCTGAAGTTTGAGGCGAAAAAAATGTGTTTTGTGCGGGCGGCGAGTGTTTTTCACTATGTTCTCACTTTGAATTTAATCATTTTATTTATTAATTTGAAGGAATTGTACTGTTTCGGCGTGGTAATCAAGTTGTAAAGAATAACGAACGCGAATTTAGGGCACACTATATATTTTCTTTATTTCTTTTTTTCACACAGAACGAACTAAACTAACCAACTGGGCAAATCTGGACGGACCCCACGGGCCATGGACATGCAATAGTGAACACTGGAAGAGGGCGCTTCCATAGATTCCATGAAAATAGGTAAAATAAGAGTGTGTGCGTGTGTTTCACGGCGGGAAGTGTTCCGAAAGCGGTCACAAGTTGTTGACATTCAAATAAGTGCATTCAGCAAATCAGTTCGTCATTTCACTTAAGGGAATGAAGAACCTCGCAAAATTTGCCATTTATTGTCTATAATTCTGTAGTAGCTAGTAGATAACAAATAAAAAATGGTCAGCTATCAAATTCTCCAATGTCTGCCGATGATGACGCGTACAAATAAGTCCATACCGATGTCAATTTGAAATTTGACAGCAGCAAACCTTATAACAAAGGAGGGTGTTCATATTTATATTTTCACTGAGTTTTTGTATATTTTGCTATTTCGTTTATGCGATTAAATATAAATATATATAAAAATATTCACGCATACTTGTCACAAACTAGTTAATAACTGAGCCAACAAGCAAGCATTCGTGTAGGTACGAATAAAAATTTGAAAACCATGGGTTTTTTTTTTAACGTAAATGCTCCTAGATATAGACTTTCATTTGAATTATTCTCATTTACTCCTAAGAGTCCTTTGTATCTGCAAAGTGCAAAGTTGCTTCTGAGTACAGCGAAATTCACAATAGTGACATTTTGTGCGTTGTGCAATCTGAATTCGGCTTTCTTTCGCTTTCGCAGAACAAAACACATAATTTCGGCTTTTTTTTTTCGCTTAAATTTTAATATTTTCAATGTAAGGCCAAAGATTGCGCCTTTCGGGAAATTCTCCCAAAAACTTCACACAATTCACAATGGAAAATACTGTTTCCAGTTCTACACTTTTTTCATTGCATACCGTATGGCGTGTTGAAAAAAAAAAAAAAAAAAAAAAACTACCATGTAGGTCCAGTAAGGCCCGATTCGCCAGGGGCTGCACCATTTTTTAACTTTATTTTTATAGTAATTTTAAGTATTTTGTGCGCCCCGGTTTTTTCTACCCCATGCAAAAATAAAGATTCCAACCGCTAAACCAACAGAAATAACAAATTCTGAAGATTGGTACATTTGTTTGTTTTTGTTGTAGGATTTAAAACAAACTTCTTGTCTCAGCGAAACTAAAGTACAACAACTAATGTCACCTCCTCCGAGTCAGGCTTTTTTTTATCTCAATTTGGGAAAATATCTCGTGAATCGTGTCCTTAGGGCCCGATTCTGGGTCAAATATCCGGGCTTACTGGTAAAACCTTAACTAGGTACTACCAAAAATTGATGAACAACTTGATCTCCAAAACGATTTGGACTGAAGCTCATCAGGAAATCAAGAAAAGGCAAAAATGTAAATGCTGGGCGACGTCAATGGTGGGAATTGTGAATCCTTTTCCTTAACCGTCGCGAAAATCACACAGGACAGAGGCTACGAATTAATATACAAATAATGATTGTTCGTGAGATATGTGCGTTGTACAGATGGATCGTAGACTTGCTTAAAAGGTCGAGGAACATGAATGAGAGTGAGAAAAGATGAATTCTTGGAGTCGAGCTTAATTCTACCGGGTTTCAGAGGGCTGGCACGCAGATCCCACTGATGTAAGAGGTTTACTCCTATGTCTTGTGAAGGAGTCCAATATATACGACGATTGCCTACGCAATAGCTCTTTATCAAATGGGATCCAAGGTTTACTTTGGTGAATCTCAGGTGGAAAATACCACAAAGTCTTCGATATCCATGCTCAGGTAGACAGGTTTGAAACGCATTCGACTTTCATTGCTTTTAATACATAACTTATGTATCTCAATGTGCGGCTTAAATTAAAAATATACTTGCAACCATCACTACTCAAATGAAATGGGTGTCTCAGCAAATTAGCTTTAATTATGTATGCCAGTTGAATTAACTGTTCGAAGGCCAGTGCCATTTGCACGTTCCTCAATTAAGCGACAACCCACAAGTGAATTCGCAATCTCCGCCTACAACTGCATCGCTTTTGAATGTGCGATCTATTGAATAGTTTGTCTCAAGTAACAGTAAGTACAAGTAATTGGCTACATTAATCTTTGTTTCTATGCATGTCTCAGCTCTTAATGAAGACAAAGCCCTGCAGGACCTATGAAACAGCTCTTAATAACAAAATAGAAATATTCTATCGTTCGCCCTGCAGGACCCATGAAACAGCTCTTAATAACAAAATAGAAATATTCGATCGTTTTCACATGTGCTTTATTGCGGCGCAATCGTCAACTCAAAAGGTTAAATCTTCCAATCGCGCACACAATTCAGCAACAATACCTTTATTTACATAGCATATATTAGGTCTAACTAGATCTCCTTTGCCTCTATTCGTCGTTGGCAAACTCCGCTGGGTCCTTGCGCAACCGACGAGCGTGATCCTTCTCTGCAAAGTCATAGACCAGGTATCCAATGATGAATTCTTTAGAAAACAATGGAATTAATTACTTATATCATATATACTGCGGAGTCATGGCAAACTTACGTGGTGTTACACGAAACACATTCGACCTGAATCGCCGGAACATGTTGGGGACACCCTTGCTGATGGCGCCAGCGAATGCCTTCTGTTCGAATGGTGAAATCTTGTAGGTCACGATGCCATTGATTTTGTACAAATTGCCAAAATGGGCGCCACGCAAAATTGAAGTCAAACGCATCTTGTAGTCGGAGTTGGAGGCTTGAAGTGTAGAAAGAATTTAATATTTATTATTTTTCCATCAAAACAGAACAAAAAGGATCTGGGCGAATAGGCAAATTGTAAAAATAAACATTGCACCGGGGATATATTTGATGTTGGGCACTAAGCGGTGTACTGAACTGGTTATGATGATTTTTCACGGAGCTCACGGAAGCTTATGTAATCTGTGCCCGACTCATTGCTACCCTGGGGTCCTCATAAAAGTCATAATTGCTTGGTATTTTTAGAATTGGCAATTAAGTGCGGAATCATTAATGCCAAATGAACACCCTCAAGCAATTACACTTACAAGAAATTAATTAAAAGTTTTTTTTTTCAGTCCAGCGAAAATTTTATTCTTACCTGCGGGGGGAAATTACAATGCAAACTGTCAGAGAATGTAGGCGAACGGAATAAAAGAAGTGTGAAGGCTGTCAGAATTTCACAGATATGTTTTCGAAGTTGAAGGTGGGGCCATCTATACTCTGACGACAGAAACAGAAGTGGTTTTATTGGAGTGTATGATCTGTACTGTGAAAAAGTAGCAACCAATTCGCAATTGATGAATATTATGGTTTTAAACAAAATGTTGCCTACAAATCGAGGTTTTTTGACAAAATATGGACACAAATTGACAGAACAAAATACCAAATTATTTTGCCCTAAATAAGCTACCTACTGACAAATATACAGGAGTATTAATGTCTTGAAAAATGTCGATCCGTGACAAGTCTATTATAGCGTCCAATAAATCCGATTAAAATTAAGACATTTCAAAAACAAAAGCCAATTTAGGAATTTTATTTTATTTATGAGTAGGTAGGTACGAAATCCTTTTAAAAAATAACTAAAACCTCTCTAAATCGTTCGTGTATCTTCGAAAAATTAAAGAACAAACAGAACTCCTTGCTTGTTATGGCATCAACTCATATGACATAGTGCAACTGTCAGTGTCAGTAAAATATTTAATTTTTGCAAGTGAAAATCCTACAAAAATGTCCACACGCTGGTACCCAATTTATCAAAGAGGAAATCCTCAGCTACGTGTGTTCCTTCCAAATTTTTGGATGAAATTAATTCGCCCAAAAGAGGAACAACCCGAAAATGTCGTAACCTTTTCAGTGTCAATGCAAATGACAAAACTCGATGTCACCAACTATTTGGAGAAAATTTACAATGTGCCGGTGAAACATGTTCGTACGAGGATAGCCCTGGGACCAACTAAGAGAGATCAAATCTATGGTTACGTGACTAAAGGCGATGATGTTAAATTTGCTTATGTAACATTGGTAAGTGTTCTCCATTCAAAAGCAGAACAATAAACTAACAAAATGATTATCCACAGCCGAAGGACGTAAAATTCGTTTTTCCTGAAGTTTGTCCGAACAAGGATGGTGAAAACGGTGATGGCGATGAAAAAGCAATGGACGAATCGAAGAAGGGATTCAAAGACTTCCTCGACAGAAACAAGAAACGCCCTGGAACACCCGGCTGGTTTTCGATTTAAGGAATTTGGCCAAAATTCCACTTTGTTTTTGAAAGTGTTCTGTATTGTTGTGTTAATAGGAAAAAGATTAAATAAAAATTAGTTTTTGTTTAAAAATAGCTGTTTGAATGTCAGGCGAGAAGAAAATTGTACGAAGAGCGCCAATAAGGCGGATGAGGTAGGTTTATTTTTGGAATGGAAGGGAATGGATGTATTGAGGCGAATATACTGATCGAAGTTCGCGTTCATATACAGAGCGAACTGTATATAATATGCTCTCTGAAGTACAGCACAGCCTGTTGAAATTGGCATCGATTTCGCCTAACACGAATCAACAATCCTATCTACGATAGCAACGACTTACCTCTCCTGTTTGGTCGATAACTTCACTTGATTAACGCATATAATTTTCATCATCACCTGCTTTACGTGACCATATTCGTACACGTACCTGCCAACCAACCCCTGCCGCTTGAATAAAACTCCCTTCCACCATGGCATGCGGGGAACAGAAACGTTTAGTTACGAATCTGGCAAACATGTATGGCAGGTGAGTACGAGGTCATATGGGGAAGGGTACGTGGTAAGGTCATTCGATTACAATTTCTTGAGTTTAAATTCATTTGCAGAGTGGGCGCCCAGTCGAATGCACACGAACGCATGAAGATCTGCTTCTGTACGGATTTGGACAAGTCGGTCCTGGTGAATAACTTCGAAAAACGCGGTTGGTCACAGGTTGGTGCCGATGATGATTGGAATTTCTATTGGGCTGGTGTGCAAAGTTGTAGAAATATCTTTAGTGTGGATAGTGGCTATCGGATGCACGACAACCAGTGAGTTAAAAATGACCGCTTTTCGTTGATACAGAAAGTATACTCCATTGATTTTCAGAATAATCAACCATTTTCCCAATCACTACGAATTGTCGCGAAAGGATCTGTTAGTAAAGAACATCAAGAGATATCGCAAGGACCTGGAACGCGATGGCAATCCACTTGCAGAAAAATCAGAGGCTAATCAGTACGGTGCAGCTAGATACTTGTATTTGGACTTTATTCCGGTGACTTTTGTCCTGCCAGCTGGTAAGACGGTGTTTGTCATGTTTTCTATATTCTTTTTTCAATCCGGCCTTTCTCAGATTACAACATGTTCGTGGAGGAGTACCGAAAGAATCCGCAGAGCACATGGATAATGAAGCCCTGTGGAAAATCGCAGGGCGCTGGCATTTTTCTCATTAATAAATTGTCTAAGTTAAAAAAGTGGTCGCGTGAGGCTAAAGGACCTTTCCATCCACAAATTGGCAAGGAGAGTTATGTGATCTCAAGGTAGGCATAGTTCGTTAGAATTTTTAGAATTTTCATACTCCTTTTCTGCGTGTAGATATATCGATAATCCTCTGCTGATTGGTGGGAAGAAATTCGATCTTCGATTGTACGTGCTCGTGACTTCCTTTCGGCCTTTGAAAGCCTATTTGTTCAAGCAGGGCTTCTGTCGATTTTGCACTGTAAAATACGACACCAGTGTTACAGAGTTGGACAACATGTACGTTCATTTGACCAATGTCAGTGTACAGAAACACGGGGTAAGCATTTAAAGTCCCAGTGATACCTTATATTTCTAACCCTATTTGCATGTCCAGGGTGAGTACAACAATCTACATGGCGGAAAATGGTCAGTACAAAATCTCGGCCTTTACCTAGAAGGCACTCGCGGTAAGGAAGTAACCGACCGGCTCTTTGGAGCTATTTCCTGGCTCATTGTCCACTCATTGCGAGCAGTTGCACCAGTAATGGCAAGTGATCGTCACTGTTTTGAGTGCTACGGCTACGACATTATAATAGACAATAATTTGAAGCCATGGCTTGTGGAAGTAAACGCATCACCGTCTTTGACATCAACAACGGTTACGGATCGAATTTTGAAATACAAACTGATCGACAATATGCTGTCAGTGGTCCTACCACCAGATGGTGTTCCAGAGTACGTATCAATTTGTTTTCCATTTCAACTTATACACTCATAAATAAACTGCGTCTAGTGTTCGTTGGAACAAAGTTCCCTCGCCGGACGCCTTGGGCAACTTTGAACTCCTAATCGACGAGGAACTGGCTGCCCAGGAAGAATCACAAAACACGAATGCTATGAATACCAAGGGCAAGTCGCAGGGTAATCGGTGGAAGTAGGGTTACACAAAACATATTTCTATTCACTTTTCCATTCATTCCTTCAAATTTGTACAAGAAATTGAAATTTCGAATAAAATACGAAAGAGTTGACATGCGAACTGGGTTTTCATTTAAGAGTAACGTCTTTTTCTCTTAAGCTACCGGCATTTATCACAATCAGCTGATGGAATGTAAACAAACCACAAACGCCAGCCAACTACCGCTACAAGACGAAATGAGAACATGCAGAGCAAGGTTGCTACGAAGACAACCGAACCGAAACCGATCTGTCGTCGTCGTCACGTCATCGTCATCATCGACGAACGTGGAAGTAAATTGCGTGCCTCCATCGTGCCATGGTAATGGTAACCACAAACGACCTTTCTCTTTTGTGATGTAAATAAACAGTGGTAACTCTTAACAGCGGTCTCCATCGAAACGATCGAAACGGTTAACAGCGTTAAAGCTACCACTTTTAGATACTTGAACGAGTTAAACACTGATGGTGCTGCTGCAGTCTGCAGCCAGCAGGTGAACGAAGGTAAAAGTAACCAGGAAAGCGACAGTTCGATTTGTTATCTGTTCGCAGACAGACGTTGGAACGGAAAAATATCGATTTTGCCTCCGGTACTTTTCATTTTGGGAAGTCTGGTTCTTGTTTTTTTTTCTTTTTTTTTTTCAAACAAAATAAAGTTGAAGATTCATTTTTGTGTGCATATTTTAATATTTTAATCAGCGGAAGAAATTAAACGTGTTGCACAAGTGAAAACAAAAAAATATATACAAAAAAAATAAATATATTCAAACAGATATCGTTAAATACCTGATATTTGAAAGTGTTTGAAAGTATATCGAATATATTATTTTTGCAATGAAATTACACCGATTCATGATCAATTTTGTGAGTTAATACAGGAAAAGAAAAAATCTCCCGCTCGTCTATTACCTTGGATATTTGTGCAACTGTTTATTTATTTTTGTGTCTTGGATTAAAATCGATTTCGAAAAATGCAGCACTTGCGTGGATAAACTACAAACCGATTGGAATATTTTGTTTAAATAAAAGGTACGTCCGAATTCTTCGTTGCAAATATATATACATTTTTTTTTTTAAATTAGTTTGCAATTGGCAATCGAAATGGGGCAAGTGATGAAAGTCAGTTCATTGTTTGAATGCATTTACAAAATTGTTTCATTGCCAATAGTATTTCAACGGTTTTATTGTTATTTCTCAAGTGAGTTGGAATTATGTGAAAACTGCTGGTAGGTACATAGTTGGTGGGTATAACAGTTGTGATATTTGGTATCTCGGTTTAGGTGATAGGACTTTGTGGGCTGAAGTCTACAAAAAGGATAAAAATCCAGGCTCTGCGAAATAAGGCCACAATGAAAAAAGGCCCCGAAATAAAAAAGAAATAAGTCCCCAAAAAATTATACAGGAAACAAAAACAACGATTTTTAATAGGATTTGGGGTGTTATTTCCTTTTTAGGCCTTATTTCCTAATGGAAATTGGGGTCTTATTTCATTACGAAATTATGAAATAAGACCCCAAAAGAAGAAATGAAGTAAGTCCCCAAAACTAACTTCTGCATAACTTCTTGACACTCAAAATAGTTAGACCGTTTTTGTTTTTCTAATTTATTTAATTTTAAAAGTACAACAGTTCAAGTATTTGTGCCCAATCAAGTAGAAGACATACACGAATGCAGACATACCTATTCACATCTCGTTGTTTATTGGGATCTTTGTAAGGAAATAAGTAAATCGAGCTTATAACTAGCATAAGTGGTTTTGCAGTTAAGTGAACTTAATTTCCAGTTTGTAAGGCCCACAGCTTTTTAGATTATTCTTATTACTGTATTGGTTTCAGCGCAGTGGCTTATTGGTTAGTGTGTTGGACTAGTAAAGCGAGGGGTCGAGGTTCGAATCCCGCAAAAACCCAAATTCCAACTTAGGGTTTTTTCTACTGCGCCACCTCTTGCGCACGTCTGACAAACATCCGAGAGTACCTATAACTGTCTTGAAATAGCTTCTCAATTGGCTGTTTGGAGTCGGCAAAAAATTGTTGATCCCTTCCATTCGTTTCAAACTTGAAAAACTCACACAAAACGAATGGTTGTGAGAAGCTAGGCCTAGGGTCCCTCCGTACCTGTTGCGCCAACTATTAATTTATTTTTGTATTGGTTTCAGCAATTGCAATCATTTTTACATATTAGGATAAATTGGCTTAGTGAGGTTTTTGGTGGTACGGAACATTTGACCAGTTCTTTTACCTTATACACACCAAGCCCATAACCGGGTTTTCGCAAAAACACTCGAAAAAACGTAATTTTCATACATATTTCAGTTCTCAAAATGAGTCGTTTTCCCCGAAAATACCACGAAAACGACTTCCAATCGTTGGGTTGTTGAAATAAACACATCTTTTGCTATATTCAGCAAATTCAGCAGGACAGCTGACCGAAGAAATGTCAAAACTCACAACTTAAAATCATTTTCCACGCTTGATTGATGGGCTAATATTATTTTTAAACGCTCTGAATTCATTTTATTTGTTAATTAATGCGATCGAAATTTGTAACCAAAATAGTTTACACAGAAGTTTCACGACTTGTGCCTCACAGCTGATTAAAACGTCAAACGAAAACTAGTTGGTGTTCGCTGTGAATGCATCTTCGAGTTTTCGACGAAAACGTGGTTTTCGGTTCGGTGTGAATAGGGTATTAGGAAATCGTTGTTTTAAATGGTTTTGACAGCAACAGCGAATTTTTGACAGCTTTAACGTTGACTTCGCTGTCGATGTTGCTGTGCTAATGTGTTCAAAGTAATTAAAATACATTGGTTCTAAATTCGCTGTTGCTGTCGCTGTGTTAATCTGTTTCTCGCATAACTCATTTTGGCATTGTGAGTATTTCACTTGTAAGTCAGGTTAGTACGGTTTGCTTGCTTTTCCTTTTTGATATTATGATGCATGAGTCCAATGCAAACTGGGTAATTAAATCAAACAGGATATTTTCATTAAGTTTTGTAGCCATGTTTAAAGAGCTTAGTACCTACTATAAGCAGCCATTATCACAATTTGAACACTTTTTATCTGCAATAAATGTTTGATCCTAGATTATGCATAAAATTCCTAAGATTTATACAATATGTAAGCAAAGTAATAAAAAAAAGGTGTTTATGTAGATTATTTAATATGCTATTATGTCACTTCAAATAATATACCACCAGTTCTTTTTTATAGTATTTTAATGTGGTCCACTCAATGGCCGGCCCTGTTCCCCCAGTATCATTTGAATATGACAGATCTGAAAATAATTTCCCTTTAGTTCTCCATTAGTGTCATATCCGCATCATAAATGCAAATGTACCCTAATCAAATCAAGTAGCTTACACTCGCTTTTACCTGTCTTATTAAATGCATGTGCTTCTGAATCATTATCTAAACTGCATAAGCAAGTGTGAAATCCAGAAAGAATATCGCCTACAAAAAGCTATTAAAAGTACTACCACATTTAACAATGGTTTACGATTTAATAAAACTACAAGTAGTTAAACTAGACAAACTCAATGAAGTGAGACCGAAACTAGATTAGAGTCATAACCGCACCTAATTAGTTCCTTCTACGTACCTTGTACTTAACCATAACCACTTTCATCGAGGCGTAAATGCTCTATATTCAAGCTGGCCACTCGCGGATGTCGACAACTACAGTGCATATTTATTGAACTGCTTGAATGCATCTTGCACTAAATACTACAACTACAACCTGTAGTGATCTATGTTGGATTCGTATTTTATATTACACTTTACATAAGTTCCGTAGGTATAGGAGCATGACAGGGGGGTTTATCTTTAGTAGGGCAATGGGTATTTACTGCGTAACCATAAATTGGGGTAAATAAATGTGAACTATGCGTATCTTTTCTCAACACATTAAACTGTCAGTTAAATGTAGGTAAGGAGAAAAATATTCAAATCCGAGAATCTCAGTTGTTTGGGAAATCCGTAGAGTTCAGACGTCGAATTTAACAACTTAGCGTTTAGACGAGCCTATCCTTAGGAAAACCCCTGCAAATGGCTGATTATGTTCCTAATCGCACCTACCTACATTAAAAGCTGTTTTAGGTTGAAGGCTGTCCGAACATTGTAGTCCTCACGGTAGCTAGCGCCCAAAGTTTGCGGCAAAATTTGTAAGATCCGTTTTGATAATCTTTCTTAACTAAATGGTATTTCTGTACGTAATTTACGCTGCGCTGATCTTTACACTCTTATATCACCAGTTATTATCCAACATTTAAAAGGAGACTTCTTAAGAGCCCGATTGAGGATGTAGTTGACGGTAGATCAGTCTAACTATATCCTATATGCCGTTTAGCTTGCTGATCGTGACACTTCTGTATGGGTTAGAAGCTGCACAGAATATCAGGCCGACTTCTCAATAACTCGACGGAAAATACGGTTGATGGTAGATCAATCCAACTTTAATAGATACTTAGAATCGCTTGTCAATCGCTTAGATTGTCAAAAATGAAATCGGGAAAAATCCCCAACATTTTTGTTGTTGAACATATTCTGCGTGACAACAAATGTAATAGATTCGACAGAAAGTCTTCGAACTAGTAAAGGTTAGAGATCAATTTGTTTATTGGTACCATTTAAAAAATACTGTATATTTTTATTTAAACTGGCAGCCATCTAATAGTCGACATTAGTGTTTGATTATTGGTAAGGCCGATTAAGAAGTTGATCACTATGTCACTTTCTTGCAAATCCGATCGAGATAACTTTATGGACTGGTCTGGTTAATCTTTGTCATACGTTCCACTGATCGTAACTTTTCGAAATATCCTGCAAGTGGCGCAACACTTGCAACGAGATTTCTTCGATTTTTTCGACTGAAATCTACACTTATCTAAATTCTCGATATTCTAATTTGGTATTCGATTGGGCTTCTTTAGATTCGCTCTCAGATTTCACTTGCTCTTTTTTGTGTTGATATTCGTGCGAATATGTTTAATTGTATACCCTTCGATACTTTTCTACGCGTTTTCCATTCACTGGTTAAATTTTATATTAAAACATTCGGAGTTTTGCATACCGATTTATTTTTAAATATTTAGGTATACATAAATAATTTAAACAAATAGATGTATCCGATGCAATATGCCTTTCTTTGCAGGCGAAAAACGTCACGAAAACGTGAACAAACGCGACCAGTTGTCAAACTCAAACGCACTTGGATTGGGAAATCTGAAGCAAATCAGAGAAAAAATTCAAATTCGCAAAAAAGAAAAAGAAATCTTTTTCAGATTTCGAGCACATTAAAAGTGACCTAGAGCGAAAAAAAAAGTGCTCTGAGACCTGAGAGTGTCCAATCGAATACCACATAAACAGATATTTGCGACTTCCTCTAACTAAAGTCAACAAACTTTTGTCGTTTTCCATTTGGCAAAAAGAAGCGTCCGGTAGCGAAAAAATCACTTCTGAAACCGTTCCATTGGCACAAAATGTACTCTTCTGGTGATTCTGAGAAGTGAATTTCGCTTCTTGATTTGAAGTAAGAAACAGAATCCACTCAAGAAGCACTCACACAAGTGTAATTTATTTATTTCGTACAAGTCAGCTGACAGCAGGCGTAGGCTATTTTTTGGCATTTCACCAATACTTTTATGGATTTAATGTCAGTCACAAGCAGTGTTCTTGTTCCATTGGATTGCAGAATGAGTTAATCCCCGAGTGCAACCAATGGAAAACGACATTAGAACAACTAATTAGATGCTTAAGCTTAGTACGCTACTCGAGCTTAACTAAATCTGATCTGCTCTCCAACTTTTCGCTCCAAACATTAGCTAAAATCCCAGCTAAATTTTGACATAAGGCACACCGCGGATAAGTGGCACAGAAAACAGCTGTTCTTTCGAAAGAATTTACTTCTAAAATTCAACCCTCTCTGACTTCAACCATTCCCGTTTCTAGGTCGCCGAGGTTCTTATTAAAAAAACACATCCGTCATTACTTCTCCCATTCTCCGCAATGCAAAATTGCAACAAAACACAAAGATCTGTCAAAATTTAGCTTGAGAAAATGTACCATGTACGACCCATTAAGTGGGCACACTAAATTTTGACAGATACATGAAGTACATTTTGAAATTTTCGGAGCGAAAATTTAGCTCGAGCAGCGTACCAAGCTTCAGAAATGAATCGTGCTCTCAATCTTCACTCAGCCTATAACTTTCACTGCAAAATGTAAAAATCTATACAACTTATGATGGACGGTGACGTTTAATAATTATAATATTGCTTATGTGGTGGTGCGATCAACGCCAACGGGTTTTCCCGATCGCTGGCGAGTGCAGGACACTGACATTGAGTCGATAAATGCTTTATACTCTACAAAACTACAACCCTGCTGATTAGAGATCAAAATGTTTTAACTCTTTTGCAACTCTAACCGGCATGCTAATCAAAGTCATTAAATCTTTTAATCGATGCAAAAAAAAAAAAATTGCCAAACAACGTTCACTTTCCAATCTGCAGCCATTTTGCCTTATTAAATCACTTCAAAGCGATTGAGGAAACTTTGCGTTGACACATTTCTCTCCAGTTGAAGGAACTATTTAAACTGAGATTTTGTGCGAAATACCACATCCAATATCTTACTGCTTACATGGCTCTCTTGATCTATGATTAGACTAAAGTCATTTGCCGCTTAATTACTTACTGGTAGCTGGCGAAACCAATGAAATTAAATGTGAAACAATTAAGTAATTGACTGCGCGTCTGTTATGTAACATACTGATCGCGTTCGTAATTCGCATTAAGCGCTGTGTTCTCGTGATTTATCCCAGTAAATTTCAACTGTGCCTGCGCGTAAGTTGTGAATTTTAGGCCCGAGATGATTTATTTTTGCGTTACAGTCAGTAAGTATAAAGACAAGAGTTTGTATATAATTTAGTACCACACGTTGTAAATGATGGTAAATCCGATTAATCGTACGGCCGTCAAATGATAGATAGAAATGTCATGAATTTATTGATTGAGTCGCTAGTGTTGCAGCGGTTGGTCTATTATGCAATTCATTAGTAGATATTTTCCAGCAAATTAGTGGTTGTTAGAATGGCTGTAATTCGTTGTAATTAGATGACTCAACGCCTTGACGTTTTCGATTTAATTTAAAAGGCAATAAAACACCAGGTTTGCCATTTTTTTTTTTTTTTTTACTTCAGAATTTTGATTTATCTCTGCAACCAATTGGGGTGTATGCAACCGCTGACATCTAACTAAGCTAAAGTACTTATTGCATCCAGTTATAAGCACACCGTCTTGGTCGTTCGTATCATGTTTGTATGCAAATCGCTGGTTAAACGGATTTATTTCGCAAAATAAACGGGATATTTTTTTCTTAAAAAGTATCAAGACTTTGACTAGAACAGTAGTTGGTATGGTACCTATATTGGTGCAGTTATATGACCACTTAAGCGGGGGCAACTAAGTGCCCATGGCGAGCTCACGACTTTGGCTTCAAAACGTGCGACTTTTTTCTGTTTCTGTTTATTATGGCCTTGGTATTCTGTCATTTCATGTTGTTGTTTTATCACTGTTTGTTTGAAGGGAAATGGATTGTGATTAATTTTTTGTCCGCTAATTAATGATTTGCTGAAGATGAATGACATGTTGAAGGAGAAAGTATGAACGATAATGCGGTTTTCTCATCTTGAAATAAATTGTGACGCACCTTGAGCTTAATTTTAGTTTCCATTCCGCAAATTCTCTCCAAAATGCAATTTGGCTATTTCTCGGATTATAGGATTCCACGCAATGTATCTGTCAAAATAAAGAGTCATTTTCTCAAGTTTTTGACACTTTTTTTCTCATGTTCTTCAAGATCAACAACATCTTTAATCACATAAGCCACCTAAATACACTAAATTTGATTATCGTTCTCAAAAAGTTTGCATAATAAACGTCTACCTTTGCATAATTCGCTTGCTGTGAGTGATAAACGGGGCTCTTGACATTAATTAGCCACGGCCTCACCAATTCCACACGAAACATGAACCAACTGGGATTTTCAAATTAACTTGGCATCAAACGAAATCCACTTCCGGAGAACTCGAAGCGAAGGAAAAGCGAATCGGAGAATCTCATTTTTAACAGTGCAATCAAAAATACAGTTGACTATATGTATCTTTTTTCAGTAACAATGGCTTGTTGCTTAGTTTCGTTAAGTTTTTTTTTTAATTCCGCTCACTTCCTATATTGATCTTATTCGTACTTTTTAAACAAAAATTTGACAGTCATCTGTGTAGTAGGCACACTCCGAACTATAATTTTTACTCACATACTAAGGTGGCGCTGCAGTTCAGGTTGGATCTGGGTCTCAAACTGGCCTCTCCAGTGAGCGCGATCTTTGGCTTACTGCCTCCAGTTGCGAACTCCGAGTCCGAGTTGGTTGAGGTCCTCTTCCACCTGTTCGCGCCACCTAAGGCGAACTCTGCCTCTACTAAGTTGTCCCTCCTGGTTGCAATCAAAGACTCTTCGGGCCGGAGCGTTAGTGTCAAAATAGAATTTTTATTTGGCAAAAAACGAAAATGATGACCTCGACAAGTACGGTACCCGAAATAAGTAAGCCAAACAAACCGCACCCAACGAGAGATTCAGGTGACAAGAGTTACGAATCATTTTGATATCTCAGCCATGTAGTATTTCCTGGCCCAAGAGAGGGTACCACCTTACAAACCACTTTGCTGTTTATGATAGTCATAAAAGAAATAGCCATTACACAACTAAAAGGCGACATTCGCTCAGGGCAACTGCGTCTAAGCCATAAAATTCATCTACACATCTGTAAGTAGGTATATTAAATCTTGTCCTTTTACTTTCTTTACCCGGTTTTCATTTTCACTTCCCATTCTCAAATTCATCATCATAATCGTAATAATAATACAAAAAGAAAAAAAAAAACGTTTTTACTTCCTTTCAGATTGGATTTCCATCAGTCAGTAAAAGCGGGAAGGCACAACAGCACAAGCGGACACCACCACTCGTGTTGTAACAGTGGATCAAGCAGAACGATGAAATGTCACGATTGGATATTTTTAATGTTTACAACGATAATTTGTTGTACAGCAACAATCTCGATAGCACAGGTGAGTCGTTATGCGAGTAACCCTATCAAATTGCATTGAATAGTAACCAATATGTTGCCCACATCGATATCGGTATTATCAAATTGATCGTTGCCGTTAATTACTATCGCTGCGAGTGAGAGTAATATGCAATAGTGATTCCACTAGCTTGTTTCAACTGATCCCTACTGAGACTTACAACTCGTATACTATCCAGCGAAATAGAAAAGCGATACCCGATACCCTGCAAGCAGGTGAAAGAAGCATCACCGAGATATGTAATTACAAAAGGGTGTCGCCCGGGGCACAATATTGATGTAATCCAGTTTAAAGCGTGCGCCGCGAAATGGAGCCGGTGTCAGATTGGTCTTCCTCTGTTGGTCTGTTACAACGTTCGCTTCTTCTACTTTATAATTCCGTTTATGTAGATGATTCCAATCAACTTTCGCTCTCATCTCAGCCGTGAGCGTGTTGGCCATAATTATACTTTAACCGGTTGTGGTAGTGTGCGCATATTCATTAGTATTCGTGTTTGAGGAAAGCAAAAGTGATCTGGAATTTCACTTAACCGGCGACGATCGTGTTGGGCGTCTTCATACCTATTGACTGTCAGAGTGTCAGCGTGCTGATGCATACCGCCACTTGTTGCCGAAACCAGACACCATACACAAAGTCACTGTGAGAAGTACAACCTCCCCAGTTCCCCGATTTGGCTCCACTTTTTGCTCTCGTTAATAGACGGGTTTTCGGTGACCGGCTTAATATTTGGAAATACCGTGTCTGCTACATGCTGACCAAATTTGTTTTTTGGAGTTCTCTTGTGTAATCAAACGCAACTAGTGGTTGCCAGACACATGGTATTTGTAGACGGATTTGGGAAACTGTTCTAACTCCTTTATTGGGGATGTCTACAAAATGGGAGCATGAAGTCAATTTTTTAATTAGCGACAACGATTAAGTGATGTTCAATAGAGCTACGAGACGGGTGCACTTCGCGAGATCATTATAGCTTATTCACACCGCACCGAAAAACATGTTTTCGTCGATACGATAACTCATCGATGCATTCACACCAACCACCAACTAGTTTTCGTTTGACGTTTCAATCAGCTGTGCGACAATAGTCGTGAAACGTCTGTGTAAACAATTTTGGTTACCAAATTTCGATCGCATTAATTAACAAATAAAATGAATTCTGAATTCAAAAATAATATTAACCCATCAATTAAGTGTGGAAAATGATTTTAAGTTGTGAATTATGACATTTGTTCGGTCCGCTCTTCTGCTGAATTTGCTGAATATTGCAAAAGGTGTGTTTGTTTCAGCAACCCGACGATTGAAGGTTGTTTTCGTGGTGTTTTCGACTTTAAACGACTCATTTTGAAAGCTGAAATATGTATGGAAAAACTTATGTTTTCGTTGAAGTTTTCGAGTGTTTTCGGCTCGGTGTGAATGGGGCATTACACTCTAACTGGGGATTAGTCATAATTATCCCTCGAGAAAGCGGCACCTTATTTCTTTGAATGCAATTATACATTTCCACAGGATTTTTCTCGTTTTCCAATATCCTCTACAAGGCGTACGATATTTATTGCATCTTCCTACAGCCATCAATTTTTTCCCCTCACTTTGGGATCATGCAGTGAACTCTATTTCACATCTCACATCACACAAGACAACTTAATTGACTGTGGCATAATTTGTGGCTCTGCTGTAGTTAGTCAAAGCGCGGACCCCCTCTCCATGAGTGTCTGCAATTACTGGCTATAGATATGCTGCCTAGTGCAATAAGCTAACAATTGCGTAAGCGTATAACATTCGCCCCTCGAGGAATCAAATTAAATCACCTTAGCTAAAGGGTAGGGTGAGTGCGCAAGCGTAAATCACACACTCGGATAGTTTATTTGATAAAGCCAAATTGAAAGCAAACTGTAATAAAGTCGAAGGAGAATTAATCAAACTGAGCGCAGTAATTTTCGAAACGAAATAACATTTCATTCAAGTTATGCGAATTGAAATTGCAATGTTCCACAACGAGGGCAAACTCCACGGATGAAGTGACATTCAATTTAGACTTAAACGATTATTGTTATCGTTATTGCAGGGCAATTTGATGTTTTATTTTGCAACATTGCCACAATAAGCTTTGCAATGCGTTCGAGTATTTTAATGAAATAATTGCTGCGACGGCTTGCCGCAATTGCGCGAAATAGTTTTGCGCTTGAACCATAACTAGTGACATTTGTTGTGTGATATTGAATCTATGCGGCATGTTTATCCCGCTTTTTTGGTAAGTGGAACACGCTTAACATCTGACTGGAGATGTTTCTCAATATTTTGCAGACTATTCGGGTGAAAAACGTTAAATACGATTTAAACTGTCGAAGGAATAGACTGTGATTTGAATTGTATGACATTTATATGATAGATGGCATTACACCTGCTATGATTGCAATGGCCGCGTTCCACTGCCCGCTAGATGACTAGTGGCATGTCAAACTCCATACACAAAAAAAATTACATTTCACCATTTGCGATAGACGTCTAGAACCTTTTGTGAAATTTTTCAGGAAATTTTCTCAGCGCAAAACACCTACACGTCGCACCACAGCGCATAATTATGGCGACTCTTCTTTAAACATTTATTTATTTATTTATCTAACAACATAATGTCTCAGAAAGTAAATGACAGTTTGAAACTGACTTACTTACTTACTTAAAGTGGCGCTACAGTCCGGGGTTGACCTGGGCCTCAACCAACAAGCGTCTCCAGCCAGCGCGATCTTTAGCTAGCTGTCTCCAGTTTCGCACGCTAAGTTGGTTAAGGTCCCCTTCCACTTGCGTGCGTCACCTGAGTCGCGGCCTTCCTCTACTGCGCCTTCCCTCGGGTGTGGATGCGAAGATCTTCCGGGCCGGAGCATTCGTGTCCATACGCTCTACATGAGCCAGCCACCTCAGTCGTTGGACCTTCACTCTTCTGACTAGGTCGATGTCGCTGTACAGCCCGTACAGTTCGTCGTTGAATCTTCTCCTCCATTCACCGTCAATGCAGGCGGGACCAAAAATCACTCGAAGAATTTTCCTCTCGAAACAAGCTAAAGTTACCTCATCCGCTTTTGATAGAGTCTATGCCTCTGCGCCATATAGCAGGACTGGGACGATTAGGGTCTTATAAAGAGTCACTTTAGTTGTTCGAGAGAGGGCTTTGCTACTCAATTGCTTTCTTAGCCCAAAGAAACAGCGGTTGGCAAGAGCTATTCTTCGTTTGATCTCAGCGCTGGTGTCATTGTCTGAGTTCATAGCGGACCCTAAGTAGACAAAGTCATTTACCACCTCAAAGTTATATCTGTCTATTGTAACGTTTTGTCCGAGTCGTCGGTGTTGGGTGTTCTTTTTAGCTGACAGCATATACTTCGTCTTGCCCTCATTAACCGCCAAACCCATCTTCGCTGCCTCATTCTCAATACTCACAAACGCGCCATTTACATCACGCTGCGTTCTGCCAATTATGTCAATGTCATCGGCGTACGCGAGTAATTGGACGGACTTTCGAAAGATCGTGCCTCTGGTGTTGGCGTTTGAGTTTTGCACTATTCTTTCAAGAACAATGTTGAAGAAGTCACACGACAGCGCATCGCCTTGTCTAAATCCATTTTTGACATCGAAGGTCTCGGTGAGTTCGGTGAATGCAGCGTGCATTCTCCATCGTCATTCTGCACAAACGGACGAGGGATGCCAAAACTAGACATTGCTCTGTATAACTCGTCCCTATAAATGCTGTCATAGGCGGCCTTAAAATCGATGAAAAGGTGATGGGTATCGATTTGAAGTTCCTGGGTTTTCTCCAAGATCTGCCGCAGTGTGAATATTTGGTTCAAAACTGACATTATTGTAAAATATCGTTAATTCAATATAAATAGTTGGCAATCATTAACCGAATGCGTTTTTCTAGACAAATGTTCATTCTTTCGTTAAGTCCAAAAGCTATTCGTGTGAGCTGAAAAGTTGTATTTGGTTTTTCGATCAGAGTAAGATCAGAGCGCACTCTTTAAATATACTATAGCTAACAAAAAAGCTTACCACAGTCATTCTGACAGTTTGATGTTTGATTGTCAATCATACGACAGTTAAGTTGTGTAAACTAATCAAATTCTTTCCCATGATGTTTGCATTTAGATGTTCTTCTAAAAAAGATCGAACCTTATTATTATGGCTTTTATGATTCTAAGATAAACTCGATGACGGCGACTGACAGTCTTCTTCGGGAGAACCGGAAGCGAACAGAAACCGAATTCTACTATATTAAATATTGCCACTTCTAATTTTGAAGTTTCTTTCAATATGTCACTAACAAATGATGGATTGCTGCGAAGATGAGTTGTTGATAGTTTACTTTTACTTTTTATTTGTTTCCTAAGGTTTTTATATCTTTTTTTAGATGATTGATTTGACGATTTAAACTTTCAACTAAAGGCCAATTTATATAAGAACAAAAGACCCATATTTTTTTGCCTTAACAATCAGAAAATTGTACATTTAATAATTCTAAGAGTGAGAAATGCAGGTACTTGAAGAAAATAAGTTTAAAAAGTGTTTAAATTACGAAATTTCGAGTTCGAAACTTTTTGTCGCGAATAAGAACATATTTGCAACATTATTGTCGTTTTTCATTGGGCGTCCGGGAGAGTCTGGACTCTGGAATCAAAAAAATCACTTCGAAACCCTTCCATTGGCACAAAAAATACTCTTTTGGTGATTCTAAAATAAGAATTTGAAATTAGAATTCACTCGAGAATAACGCACAAAAGTGTAATGTATTTAATTGAAGTCAGCTGACAGCAGCCGTAGATTATTGAAAAACAAAAAACCTACTTTGTGGATTCAATCAGAAGCAGTTTTCTTGTTGCATTGGATTTATGAATGAGATGATCCCCGAGTGAAACCAGTGAAAACGACATAAAACGCGTTCCACAAATCATCGAATAAAAAGTTCGTTCGAACTTAACCTCACAATCCAAGTGTCATTGCAATTTTTTTGTATTTTTAGTAGATATATACCTATATTGAAAAAGCATCGGTACTTCAACATGCGACCAAATAAAATGTGTCATATAAATGAACTGTCAGACATATGGGAATATTCGGTCATTTTCGCAGGTGTATATTGTTGCCGCCAATTGAATGTTTCATTAGGCAGTAATATCGTAATATTTCGACTAAAATTGTCATAGCCATCCATAAATGTCAACTGGAAAGCTATTTTAATACACGCTCAATTTGTCCTAATAAAATAAATGCTAACACCTAGATTTTATAGATATCAACGTACCAATAATACGTGAGTCAAACCCACGTGAAAATCAATACAGAAATATATTTTGCCAATTGATCATTTTAGGAAGTAACATTTATCGAATCTTCGACTGATTTGAGTTTTCTAAAACGACGTTTCACAGATATATCACTTTTAGGACCCGGTTCATTGCATTTTCTCTACACGCTGACGCAGGGAATTTGAAATGACTTAACCGATTTAGAGCATTTCTCTTTTCCTCATTATTTATTCAAATTTTAAGCAGATTTAATGCATATTTGCTTTTGGCGCTATCTAGCGAATTATGTGAATAAACAATAAAAAACACCTTTTGAATTGGTAATTCACAAAAGCAAAAGCTTGTAGGTAGTATACGTTAATCCGTAAATTTTATAACACACACACCGCAAATGAGTGGATGCGATAGAAAAGAAGGAACTGCCACCATTTGTCACTTCAACAATTCACAATAAAACAAATCGCAACGCACCGCACATTCTCGTTCGCCGTAATACCTCGCTCTGGCCGAGTTGTGTAATTTGTTGGTCGCATGCTACCGCGCCGCCACCATAAGTTGGCTTGCTTGCTGGCGCTGGATGCCGCCATTAAACAAAACAAGTTTCCCACTTCCCTCTTGGCCCATAGTGTGTGATTAGATTTTTGCGTTCACATTCACTTTCTTGGAATGATGTCCGCCAGAGGCAAAATGGTGAGATGGTGACTTCCATTCCAGTTAACCACTTTTGCTCGAGCAACACCATTAGAGCTGTCCATCCACTCAGATGTTACCAATTGTCGTCATTTACAACTGATGCTTTTTAATTAGCGGTAATAAAAAGTCAACGAAATTGAGCGACTCATGAGAAAGAAACGCAAACAAAGTAAAGAAAAGAGAGATCATCTCAAAAAATTACATAAAACAAACCCAACCAGACCGGGGAAGTTTGATGAATTCATTAAATAAAATTGTTTATAGGGCGGCTATCGTGAACATAAATATTTTGTTTTCTTTTATAAACCATAGCAATGGTTGGTGCCTGGTGTGGTACCATTCATATCCATTGATTGTTTCTTCGATTGCTTCCGTATGGCTTGGCGAGTGGTTGCACCACTTTTTTTCTTTGGAACCAGTCTTGCAGTTCAGGTGTCGAAAAGTGATTGCACTCGGACGCACAGAGAGGAAGTGCATTTTAACAATTATTGGAAATGGAGTTGTAGCATAGAAATCTGTAATTATTGTTTATTGATACAGTTCCTTATGGATTAAGTAATTTACATCGAGTTGTGATGCAACAAACTTTCATATTGATTATTTACAGGTTATGTCAAAGTGCTAAGGGATACCTACTCGCTTTTTTTTTTAATTGGTATTGGATACATTTCTAGTAGTAGGTAGTACATTTTTGTAGCTAAATACATTTGTTCATTAATACGAAGGTTATAAGGACAAGTGACAAACTTTATGCAAGAATTCACGAGGGAAACAGTTAAAAAAAGAAGCGCTAACAATTAGCGAACTAGGAAAAAATGAACTATGGAACGCGTCAACTCTACTGTCATCTTATTTAAATAACAATAATTGTAGATTTTACACCAAATTGACTGATTTTCAGCTTTGCTAAATTTCAGCTGAGAAATAATTACATACGACTATAACTGTTGTACTCCAAAGTCATATAGCATTCGCACTTCGCACACACTTTGTATCACAACATGATTTCCTATGCACACGAACTTATTACATAATCATCCTCGACAGTATCTCATCTTGAAAAGGCCAATGGTCGTTAATAAATTTACAGTCGTATCATCAAAATGTATCCGTCATATGATCGGCATTAACTGGCTAGATTTGATTACTGCTACGTCAGATAAATTCCAATAAATATTGACTTACTCTCAGTCTCGGTCTATGTCTAGTCTAGTGATTGTTAATTGAAGACGCCTGTAATACGTACTCCTGGAACAAGTTGAAGAAGAACTAGTTTCTTGTTTGTCCTGATGTAATCGCAGATATTGGTCAACTCTCACAATTTCGAGTGGATTTTGAAAGGAGTTATATCGGTATGACACGCATATATTTGTTGTGGGCAGCCATTGGCCAATAATTTTCAATTTTCGGACACTGACGTTGTGGAAAGTAGGTAGTTTCTCTTCCCATCAGTTGGTTTGTTAAACTTAATGCGGTTTTATTTATGATACCGTAATGGACGATGTCAGAAATTAATGCCTGGAGTGGGACAGATTTTCGACCACCAGGTGGAGCTGTAAGAAGCAAGATAAGTCTATACACTATAAGTACCTGTCTACAGAGATAGCTTCTGGATTTATGTCGTTTTCCATTGAGAAAGAAAAAACCCATTCTTCAGATTCAAAACTCTCTCTCCAAATCAGCTGTTTTCAGATTTCATGTTCCATTGTCTGCAAAAAAAAATAAAATAAAATCAGAGTCAGAGCTGGAATTGCGAATCTCGATTTCTGAGCGAGATTTACACGTACTCACACTAAAGGTAAGATTAGACGGTATGCCAAGTGGTCATAAAATGCCAATTTCTGACAGTTCTCCTGTCAAAATATGGTCATACAATGTAATGGGCATATCTCATATGCCCTAATGACCTAAATGCCACATATGACCACGCCGATTTTGACAGATAAAAATGCCAAAATAGCATATAGTGTAATCAGACAATAAGCACGGATGCCAGCATAAAGCCTATGTGCCCATATGCTGTTCATTGAAATTTCGTTGTGGCATTGCTGGCATTTTTGATGGAACAAGAATTATTTTGTTGTCGTCGGTGTTTGAGTTCGTGGGATTGTGATTTATTTTCATTTTCGTTCTCTTTTTTCTCGAAAAATAACAAATATGAAATGAAAAAATAACAAATGCCTCAAATGACCCCCAAGGCAAATATGATCATATTGGTAATTTTGGTCATATAATCTAATATACAGTTTTGATAATCCTGGCATTTTGGTCATTTGACAGCTAATCTGGTCATTTGCCTGTTGGCATTCATATGCATAATTGGCATACAGTCTAATCTTAGCTTAACTCCAAAACATTTGTCATTTTTCTAACTTTAAAGTGTGCTATTACTTCCGTTTTAATGGACATAATTTGGAATAGAATATCAACATAAATTGAATGTATTTTTATAAACACAAATTACAATTGAAGAACAGCTGACTTTAAATACACGCAATACCACAAATGCAAAGAAAGAAAAATCTCGTTTTATGCTTCATTATGGGCACGAAAAATCTGAAATCTGACAGCAAAAAATGAAAACGACATTAGAAAACACATTAAAGAAAATAACCCTAAAATGGGCACTAAAATAAAAAGAAGTGAGACAGAAAAATGTTCTTCTTACGGAGACAGCTGCAATACAGACAACGTGCTGTTTCACGTTTCACAAAAGAAAGACTCCTATCTTTTAAAAAGGCACCAGCTCAAGTCTCATAATTGTTGAAAAAGTTTGTACACTCACTGACCTTCATGCAGTTTAAAATATTTGGCAAACAATTGCTAAACATTTCCTACAAATACCCAAGTCAATAGGTAATCAAAGGCCTGAACCATAAAGGCAACTTTTTCTCAATTTGCAACATAAAATCCATTTGTGTAGGCTATTATAAACTATCAATATATTATCGCCACCACATTCAGCGCAATAAAAGACAAAGCGTAAATGTGCTTACAATTTGTCATCGTTAATGAATGCACTATAAGCCTTTTGTCCGACATTGACCAACAACAAAAGAGCACGCTTACCAAATATCCTCGACAATAAATTGAAACCCAAATAACTCATCAGACCTGGGAGTTTAATGCGACAACAATGGTCACAATGGTCACAATCATAATATAAAGACGACCTGGAAGGAAGTTGTTCACAAAGTAGATCAGTAAACGCATTCAAAAAGACAGACCGTCAATGCCAGTACAATAATCTGTGAATGCTGACCAAAACAAATACTCGCCTAATGAGCCCGATATGTCAAGGCTGTTCTGTTTGTTGTCATAAACGTGTAATTCATGGGCATACGGACCAGTTTCGAAAAAGACAAATCCCCGCCAAGACAACCGCACGAGCGCTCACCGAAATTAAATTGTCTAACATCGCGCCACTTAATCAAGCTGATGTGGCATCGCCATCTAAGGATTGCTGAAATGGCATCTTTATTGCTCATTGTATCTCAATTCTCCCATGAACATCGTGTAATCAACTTGTATTCATCTGTCAAAAGCGCAGTGTCGACGCGACGGTGCGATTGCCTTAAAGGAAGTTCAAAGCCTGCTCCTCTCCGAAGACAGTGCCATCATCTTCAAGTGCATCACTTAGCACGAACTGAAGCAGAAAAACCGTCTCGAGTTACCTAACATGCAGCTGCCTAACTTGTGCTTTTCCAATCAACAATCACAAACCGACGAGCACCGCCAGCAGCAGTGCACCCAGTAATGATGCATACTAATGCACAAAAGGTGGTAAAAAAGAGACCACTCGTACTTGCATCTACTTAAAGGCTTTTTGTGGCGGCCTTCCTTGGGGGAGCCGGTAGACAAGGCACACGCCACGGATTGCTCATAGGTATAGGCGAATTCACCAACAGTTCGCGAGGGCGAGGGTTCGGTTGGTTGCGCGCATGTCGAACCTGCATTTGGGGCTTGCACTAGGCTAAAACCTGGAGTGCACGTTGGTCACGATTTTGTACTAGAATAGCGAATCAAGCAATCGATTGTCTGACTGCGAGACTGGTAAAAATTGGAACGTTCTTAAGTTGGCCTTAGGCTTCCACCGTTAACCTGATGGGGTGTGGGGCGTTTATGAGTGATTTGATTTTTTTTTTTTTTTGAAGAATTGTGGTTAAAAGATTCGAAATGAAAGGACTGGCCATTCGCTTAAGTGATTGTTATCGTTTAATTGTTTCTGAAAACCGAGTTGATTTGTGTATTTGCGAGGCTGTGGGCTCGCACAAGTTCGAGGTGTTGTATAAGTTGTAGGTTCAAGTAGATTGTGGTCTATTTGGTTGTGGTTAAGCTTTAAGTTTGAGGGTATTGTATCGCAAATAATTTGTGGTCGTTTAGTAAGGGATTTGTTGCCACGTTTGTATTTTCTGCGCTTAGTTTGGGAGCTCAAAAGTAGATCCTCAAACTGTAGCTTCAAACAATTAAAAGCAAGATAGGTTTTTAGGATATGTAGACAATATACAAGGTTGGTTTTTTATCCACAAATCCAGTTAAAATAAACTATTTCCAAAGCTATTACCAAAGATGTCCGCCCTGTTTGCATTTGCTTTAAAATCGAAGATGATATTTACAGCCTGAGCATGAGCACATCATCTACATTTACACTAATCGTATTTATCCAGGCGCATCGTATTATTTGAGCAAATAATATTACCTGCGCATTTTTTCCAATAAAACCGGCAGCGCCATGAGTCCGCATCTCCAAACTTTCTACTTCCTCAAATTCCATTTGCTTAGGTATCCAGCGCAAATCTGGAGGACGGTTTTATTGGCCTCAATTCGAATGATCCAAGTCCCATGTATAGGTATCTGCGGCTTTTCTTTAAATTCAGAAGATACTACCTAAAGGTGAGCGCCCTCTTGAACTTTCATTATGTCAAATGACAGTTTGCTGAGCAACACTGTTGTTTTTTTTTTCTCGATTGGCTTTCGCTTTTTTTCTCTGTGTGTTTGTCAGATTCCCATAACAAATATAATTACAGCTTAAGCACCAACAACCAATCAATTAGACACTACAGCAGCTGGATATAAAAAAAAGTCCATTAGGCGTACCTACATCATGTGCGGGACGCGTCAATCTTCTCGAATCAAATCAATCCCTTCTTATGCGATGCCAAAAGGTGACCATTCATCAAACGGACTGCTAATAAATTTCGGAAATATCCCATCACTTGATGGCCATTAGTGTCAGACAACAACGAGAGAAACTCACAGCAGTTCATCAAAATTCAAAATTGCCATGCGTTACAAAAATGTCAGACGGTGCGAATTTACTACCAATTATGTGGTTCGTCTGTTGCCGCGCCCCGCACACGTCATAACCACGTCGATTAATTTCGTCTGAGTCTGACACCTATAACAGTGGGCGAACCATGAAATGGATAAACATGTGTTTTCTGTTCAATCCGAAACCGCGTTTCTATTGTCTCAGTTCTTCGTTGGAATTGGTTCAGCATTGTTACGTGTTTCATGTTGTTTTGATGGTATGATTGCGGCCTTAAATCGAAACTATCTTTGACGTTTTGCTTGCTGTCATCATTGTCATCATCTGAAACTGTCAACTTGAGTAGTCCATTTATCTGTTGTGAGTTTTATTTTTTCCTGGACCATAGTGGACGGAAATACTTTCGCTGCGCGGCAGTGGAGGAGTTTCGCACTCAATATTATATTGTGCAAAAGATGATTGAATGAAAGATCGTGTGGAATTTTTTTCCACTGCGCTTGTTAGTATTCATGCTGGGAAGAGGAAACAGAAAGCAACTCATGTGGGCATACGTAATTTGTGGTGGAAGATTAATCACTTGGCTATTGCCCAGACTCAGGCATTTACCAAAGTGGCGACTGGTGAAATATTAAGATAATGGTATTGTACTCCGTTTGACCTGTAAGATTGCACAATAATTATAACGAGACGGCTGCGCATTTCATTGGACGCAGTTTGAGTCCAAACATTTGTCGGGTCTGCTGTTTTGACGCAGCTATTAAAAAAACGGACTTCGTTGTCGTTTTTAAGTCCGTAAATAAGTAAGTAAGTAAATAAGTAAAAATAAACCGAAAACTTTTATTTTACTTTTACGAAATATGTACATGATGGTAATGTAATGTGATCAATCACTAAAATCCATGTCTTCTTTTGCTTATGTCGTTGTCCATTGGTTTCACTCGGGGATACACTCATTCCGCAATCCAATGGAACAAGAAAACTACTGCTGATTGAACCCAGAAAAGTGAAATGCCAAAAAATAATTTAAGACTGCTGTCAGCTGACTTGCGAAGTTGGCTTCTCAGAATCATCACAAGAGTACTTTTTTTGCCAATGGAACGGTTTCAGAAGTGATTTTTTCGGACTCTCTCGGACGCTTCTTTTTGCCCAATGGAAAACTACATTAGATTCTGTATTAGCTCATGCGGATTCCGCGTACATAGTTTCAACAATAGATTTTTTGCAAGCAGCTAGCATTTCACACATTCAGAAATACGAGTGATAAAATCAGGGGTGGCATTCTGCACGATCAACGCGTTCAATCGTTTTCGCTTACATGAACCTTTTTCGTATATAAATTTGAAAACGAAACAAATTTTCGTTTTTATAAATGAAACAGTGGTTCTTGTTTCGTTTTTTCTAGAACTCCGTCCCAGTATTCTTTAGTAAAATTTAGCCCATCGTAAAAGACTTCCCTTTGAATATCTACCATTAGGGAGGTGTTTCCTGGGCAGACGTAAACTGGCTGAAATGAATATTAAGAGTTATATAATATAGATTTCGAGAGATATAAGAATCAGACCACCATTGTCGGGTCTCTTTTCATCTCTCTACCACTATAAATCTTACCCAGAGGGACTCTCTGGATTTCTCCAGAGTTCTTCCCTGGGCTCAATTCCTAGTGTTTATGCTAGCATCTGTTTATGGAAGATCTGTTTCATCGATTGGGTCTCGAACCAATGATGTCCAGGCATAGTTTACAGGTATCATCCTCTCTAAGGCCCATCTTCCTTAAGTGATACCTGAAATTACCATGTCCTGCTATAAGTTATAAGTTGTTATAACAATTATTAAGGCCCGTTTGCTGATACTACTCATAGCAATTTAAGTTCCACTTAAAATCTTTTGTGACATTTTATGACTTAGAAAAAGTAGCCCATAAGGTATTTAAGTAGAACTTAAATTGATATGAGTAGTCGGGTTTATCACAGAATCCGTCGTATTCGGAATTTTGCTACGAACCCCGATAGAACTATCACAGAATCCGTCGTAGGGGACATTTTTTGCTTTCGAAATTCATAGAACGTGGTGAAGACAAATGACAGCCAGTTTGTATTTATTTATTGCAAAAAAGACTGAGCTATAATTTTCTGCAGAAAAATGCATCAACTGTAGCATAAATAAAAATAGGCTACCAGCTCAATCATTTTGGGAATAACATCGCATGACGACGTGGCATCAAACATCGCAAGTTTTGTGTCATCAAAGTTGAGTTACCTACTTACAGCTACGAGCTTGAATATTGTTTCCATTTTTAGAGCAAAGACATACTTACCTACTTAAATTAACTATACTTAAATTATTACTTCACTCAAACTTAACTAAAACTAAATCCCGAAGTAGAACAATTTTAATTCACCAAAATAGTTTAAAAAAGCCAACCGAAGCGAACTACATTAAACGCCATAAACAAATAAATCTTAGACCTCTGGCTCTCAAAAGATCCTATTTATGGTTCGTCCACAGTAGTATTACGCGTTACGACATCTTTTTGAACATTTATTTGGATCCAATCCCTCGATCTTGACTGCTCTTGATTCAATAGGGCTGACCCCGACCTGAAGTTGGTTGTAGTTTCTTTATTTTGTAATGTGCTTTTTAGGTTTAGTTCTCATGTCGTTTTCCATTGAAAATATCCAGATTTTCCTCTAAGATTTCAGATTTTTCGTTGTCAAATGCCAAAGGCACATAAAACACTCTTCTTTGGCATTTTTCTTGGTGCGTGGAGCGTGGTTTAAAAGTCAGCTGTTCTTAAATTCGAAATCTGTGCTTATAAAAATGCATTCAATTTATGTTGATTAATGCATTGCAACGGCCAAATGTTTTTTCTTCTCTATTTTTCTCAGACCTGTCGCCCAAAAACGTACATAATAACACACTTAAAAGTTTGACAAATGTCAAATGGCTTGGTGTTGTTAGTGTAAGTAGTTGTTAGTCTCGCTAAGAAATCGAGATTCACAAAATTGCCCGACGCTGAAAAAAGTGTTTTCTTTTTGTGGCCAATGGAACACGATATTTCGACAACCAGCTGATTTCTAGAGCAGAATAACTGCCGAATCTGAAAAAAGTGTTTTTTCACTCGTAAAAATATAGTTCTCTTACAAAATTCATTAAAAAACCGTAGCCGAATTTAAATTTAGTGTTTATCAAATGTATTTGCAAAAACGTGAAAAAGGAATTGCGCTCAGTTTCACAACATTTCAACAAAACCTGCTGTGTCCATAATCTGCTATTACTTTCCTACAAAAGACATGCTATCTGTAAAAATATAACGAACCCCGTTCCCTGTATGTTTCTGAAAATGACGATGTCCCACACGCTCATCAGAACTTGAGATGAAACCATTTTTTTACCGCGGTGACGAAGTATTTTTTTTTTTTTTAAACATTGTTCAATGACAAACTGTCAAACAAAGTGGATCTTAATCATCAACGATATAATGCAACACAAAACTTAGAACAAAGTGTAAGCCGAATATTATTATAAATACCTAACCTTAAATTATAAGATGGCCGTCTGTGGCCGTTGATATTTAAATGTCGAACACGCTACTCAAATGCCAGTGCTACCAAATTCTTAAGAACCGTGTATGTTTAACTGAAGTTTGGGACGCATAATTATTCCTTATTTTAAAGAAGGGTTACATTTTTTTTTTACATATTTCCCGTCACTCTGTAAACCATTGGTAATTAGTGAGGAACTAATGTTCCCATCGAGTCACCTCTTTAAAAATATAGATGCCAAACAATAATTATGCCAGTAATAATTATTTAAACAAACCGTGTACCTATTCGTATAATTCGTTAAACAAATTGTCGATATTAACAAGTAACAACACACTTAATCACAGTCAATTGATGCGACCATATCAAGTGGTAGATTGACACTTTACTCTGTTCGCGATGGTGGCAGATGGTCATCAGGTGGCTCTATTCAGTCAATTACATAGTTTGAGTCAGGTTTGAGTGGTGTACACGATATTTGCACAGCGACTTAGTGTTGGCGCATCTAATGACGGCATCCGTGTGTGCGCTATTGACGTGTTTGTTTATTTATGCAGAAGGGGACTTTAATTTATTCATCTTCTTACTGCGAACAAATCTGCTTGCTTTTGTAAGATTTTTATCGCCGAAAGTTACCAATTGGGAGTTTATTCACTTGGACCGGTGGGAATTTGAAATTTTGTATAATGCGGATGACAGCGACTTAATTAAGATTTACATTTTAATTGTTAAATTAGATCGCTACAGACGTGATATGTATTTATATGTAGTGTATGCATACCCAGCTGTTGAGGGCTAAAATAAGTTTTCGAAACGTGTGGAATATTGTTGAAAGTAACTTTTGACAAGGCTGTCAGCTCTTTTTTCTAGAATTCCTGTAAAATAGAAACCGCAATGGAAAATTTAAAAATACCACTACAAAACACGATTCTTAACCTTAAAATCTATTTTTCGAAATTGCAATTAATAGCCGTTCCCTTTCGTTTGACGTTTACATCATCAGTTTCCCGCCCTAAATAAAGACATGAAAAGGTTATTTTTCTTTCAACTTAACATGATTGTATGTATTAAATACTTCAAGTGAATAATATATTGACTGTATAAGTAGATTTGTCTTGATATTCGTCAGTATCACATTTATCTACTATACCTCAGTCAGGCTGTAGTAAAATTCTGTCAAAATAAATCTACTTGTAAATGTGTTGGTCCAAAGCCCTCCGTAAATGTCAAACGAAAAAAAATCAAATGATAAAAATCTAGTCCAATTAAAACTCTGACACATCACATCAGCCAGCTGTCAACCTTAGTTAAGTAAAATTAAAAACGTTTCCAATGTCTCTTTTCAATCGATGACTAACGTAAGCTTTAAAAAAAACACCTCACCCACTTTCGATTTAGTTAAATTTCGCTAATAGCCATTTTGCTTCCATCAAAAGAGACAGCTAATTAAACAAATTCACAAATTCATACCATTTAGGCGGCTTCAGTTAGATTAATTCTTTTCGTAGTAGAAAGTTTGACATAGTGAAAAGAAAGTGCAAAATTGTTGACCAAAGACCATGTGCTCTCCAGTTTATTTGTTTACATGGGGATGACACATGTACGATGTGCCTGCATGCGATTGATTTTGTTTTTGGTTTTGCGTGTCCGATTAGTTGACATAGTTGACATTTTTTCTTTAATAGAGTTGGCTATCGATTGTGCGGGCTAAAGGTGGAGCTCTATGCTCTAGTAGTTAACATGCCGACACGAATTGAAGCTCGGTTATACTTTCTTCCATTGATCGGGTGGTAAATTAAATATGAAACAAATTACAGCTGGGTTTTGGATGAATGGCCGCCATGGGAAGTCACTTCAAGCTGTGGTTATTCATTTTTATATGCAATGCGGTATGTCGTGGGTGCATGGCATGTATGAACTTGGCTGCGGTTAAAAGAAAAAGTTGTACTAAAGATAGAATTAAATTTCTTTGTTCTAATTGGCGGACCCATCAATGCAATCGAAAGTCGGTTAGTGGCATCAATTAAATGTGGTTATGGTTGGTATGACAGATAGCTAAGGCTTTCTTGAGTTGTAGGTATAATTAGTTCGTAGGTATACTTATGGATTGATAAATGAATATGATTCGGTTAATTGATAGTGCAAAAAATGATACATTATACTCGTTAGGATAGCTTGTCAGAGATGTTATGGAGGTTTTAATAAAATGTAGATGTAATGTCGTTCTGAAAAGTTGAGAGCTTCATGCATTCGTCACGTCACTATTCGGACTTTGGAATTGAGTTTAATTTATTTACTATATGTTTGCTGTACATCAAAAACATCAGACTTTGAATGGCTGCTTAAGTGGCGTAACTCAGGACAAAATATGCATATATGACACAAAAGCAGGGCCGTCCGCCCACTTATCTACGATAGATAAAGGTACTACAAATTCACGTTTAAAGAATTATTATTGTTACATTCAGGCTGGGACTCGAAAATATAAAACACTATTCTGCTTAGCTTTTCCAATAAAATCACTTTGTTTACACTTTCTACTTATTCACTTATTAATTACCAAAACAATATCACTTAAATCAATTCTTAAACGTTTCAATCCAATCGCTTTATTTACTGTATTACTTTTCACTTATTTATCTCACAACCGATTACTCTTTCGAACTTCACCAATCACTGGTTAAAAATCAACTGTACATCTCTGTTCTCAACGCGCCCCTTTTATATCCGCTCTGCCACCTATCAGCGAATATTCCAGAAGTATATTCCAACTCTTCTCTAGATGGTTCTAGAACTAGCTAACTTGACAGATTCCAGTTTCCAATTGGAAGTGGAACTTGGAGGGTGAATAAGTGCCCGATTCACCACAATTCCTAAGTGTCTTCAATAAACAATAAAAATTAGTAACACAGGCCAAGACCTCGTAAGCAGGGTTGCCAGAAGTTAGTTCGCTTTAGCGCCCAAACCTTTAAAAAAAAGTAGCCCAATATCGTTGCTCAGAAAGAAGCCCAAAAATCGTTGAAATTTTTGGTATTTTTCAGACTTATTTTCACCGCGGTTTTTCTTCTTCTACACCTTGGATTTTATTCGACTTTTTTTCTGCTATTGGCTTTTGTGGCTTGTGTCAAACCAAAAGGCCTGCAAAAAGAATTGGTGTGCGTGCAACTTGAACGACTGTTCGATGTCACTTGACTGCAAGAGTGCTGCCAAGTTTTAAAAGAGCGGGTTTGTTCGAAAATATTTCTTTTTTTAGTTTTGTGAAAGAATAAAACAAACAAAAATAACACACAGTTTGTAAAACTATATGTAGCCCAAAATTGTGTTGGGCGCTCATGGAAGAAATTTCTATCATTTTTTAAGTAAAAAGATAGCCCAAAATACGACAAAGCGCCCAATCTGGCAACCGTGCTCGTAAGTCTTAACCCAGTCTTTGACAACAGCTGAATTATATCTCACTCACCCTAAATTTGTTCTCCGAATGTTTTATTCATAATTTCGCACATAACAGTTACATGAACAATACATGCAAACATTTCATTGAATCATGAATGAACAGCTTCATCTTTATGTAAGAATACAAATTGCATTGTGTAAATAACTAAATAAATTTATAACCGTCACGTGAGTGAGTGCGTGTAAAAAAATAAATGCACAGCGCGTGGCGTACTTTCCTGATCAATGAGCTTACTTGCTTCACACATAATCACTACCGCATTTCCAATCCGTTGATATTCAATTGAACTGTTAATAAAATACAGTTAATCATACGAGTACAACATTGTAAACGCCACCATTGTAATATATCTACCCACCGACGAGTATCTACAAGTCCTCTTACGAATTTTAAAGTGATTTACGCAATTCGATTCGAACGGGTTTTGTTTTTCAGCCGAAAAGTTTAATTATTGTATAAACCAAACAGAAACTATTCAGTTTTTCTCTTTTTGGTTTTGTTAAGATGCAATTTTGTTGTTGGAATTTAAAACAACATTCGAAAGTGAATGAACTCTTTGAAAGTGAAGTTTACATTTACTGATTTATGTAATTCGCCTCTTTTTTTTTGTTTCTTTTGTTAAGAAAGCCTAAGTATAATAAACACGGTACGACTTAAACTAAGTGACAATTCGTTGTCAAGTTTTATGACAGCAATTATGACTTTTTTCGTTAAGTACTTAGTGGTAGTCGCGAAATTATAAAGTAAAGCAGTCGGCAACTCATAAAAGAAAGTTTTTGCGTGCAGAAATTCTTTTTATGAGTGCATTTTCATTAAGTCGGCCATACTCGACCGGGTTTACAGTCATGGTTATGGTGTGCTAAAAATGTCGACCAAGTTTGGTGTTTTTTTTTATGTTAATGAGGTTTATCGGTCAGTTAAAAGCAAAACCGGCCCTTTATTTAGTGCGTTGCTGTAATACATACCTACCTCGGCTATCGGCGCTCACAATTTATTCGGCTGTCGAACTGACACAATCAGTGCTCCACTATAAAGTGCACACTGTCACCAAGGAGTGGACCGATTCGGCGGTTAAATCGTATTTCCTCATTAATCATTTTGGCGAAGTGGACTGTGTCATGGAGTGGAGTGAAGTGTGTTTTCTCTGTTACCGGTAATAATTTAAAGTTCACAGTGGGGTTGTTGATCTGAATAGTGGCACTTGTTTTGGTTGCAACGAGTTTTTTGCTTTGAATTTGTTATGGGGTTAGTAAGAGGGGAGGAAATGAAGGTATGCAAACAGATCCATACTGTATGAAATTTGAATTGGAGTGGGGAACATTGAGGTTATGGAAATTTCACCAATATAGTGGAAAACATTTAATCATCGGCTTTGCCATTGAAATGGAATACCAAATATTGGTTCTTCGGGTTTTTAAGTGGTTAATCGGTTTGGTGTTTTTGGGAATATTTGGTGATAAGTCATTAGCCGACGGGTCAGTGTTACCTTTGGTGTTTATGCTATCAGTGGAGAAGTTTGCTCGCGAAAGTTAAGTAAGAGCAATGGAGTTCAGTAACTGCTCGTTTTATACAAGAAGGCATATTCATACCACGGTTAAAAATATTTGAATACAACATTTAAATCCTAGAGAAAGTCTTGCCCTATTCGAAGTGGCTACAATAATGTGCTCTGAAATGTCTTTTCTCGGTGCTGATTTAGACTTGAATGGTGACGATATTCGAAGTTTGATCATCTGATTTCTACTTTTTTTTTGTTGCAGTTTCTCGTTATTCGACTGCTGAACTGATGACACCTATGCAAATAATGTATTCCCAAGAAATGCACATTTAACATTTAACAGTGGAAGCTGCATCCAAATTCGAGCATTGGTCCTCGAGATTGGCGCGTTGCATACAGACAGACGCATTCTACGCACTTCTTTTTATACTATGTAATGATGCAGGCAATATTTTGACCCTCAACTTATGGCAAAATGACAGTTCCTCGCCACAAAAGCTTAAATTGATTGATTGATTGAAATGATTTATTTAGCATTCTTTTAAAAGCTATCAAATACAATTATGTTAAATGATTTAAGATTAAAATCTTCTATACATATATAAAATCAATTGCTGTGCGTTAGTCGGGTAAAGGCTTAAGAACGTCTCGACCAATTTGAATGATTTTTGTTTTGTTTTGTTCGTCTTGAATCAGGGATGGTTTAGGAAAAAGGAAAAGTCAGAAAATCCTCAACATGTAGCGTTGTAGGCCTATATTTCGTTTTTTAGTTCAATATAGTTTTCTTCAATAATAATCTTCTTTATATACCTATAATTCTTTCGGGGTGAAACGATGACGATATAACTCGATAACCACTGGGCCAATTTTTATGATTCTTCTTTTGTTTTGTTCGTATTGTTGTATTTCAGGTTTAGGCAGTCTTAAAAGATAGGATTTTGGACCCGAAAGGTGGCGTTGTTGTTGATCTATGAAACCACTCACCCGATTTCAATGAAATTTGGTGGATGCGTATGACTGGTTCTAGCTTAGAAGATAGGATAGGTACTTTTGTACCAGATAGGTGTCAATGGTGTCGGTCTCCGAAACAACTCAGCCGATTTCAATGAAATTTTGTGGATTATATGGTTGACATTTATGTGAAACCTTTTTTCGTGAAAACAAAACTTTATGGGGATTAGTTGAATTTTTGAATTCATTGGATGTTCCGGCTTACCTCTATATAATTTGGATTTGAAAGTCGGTTCAGTTACAATTTTGTTGCGCAACATCAATGTACCGAAACTTTGTATAGGATCGCATCTGATTTAGTGTGAAGGATCTCAAACGTCATGCAAATGACGATTTTGAGGGGGACATCTAAAGGCAAACACTCTCATTCCGCAGATTCCGCTTATTCAGAACGATTTGCCATTCATATATTTAAGCAAATAATTTGTTGCAAGTGTTTTTTAGTGTGTTTTAGTATCAATCTTGAATTTCTATGTTTCTCACATGGTCAATTTAGTGAAAAGCGGATGGTTGGCCGATACGTAAAAATCATTGCGGTTTGATTGAAACAAATCAACATTGCTATTCGTCATTTATTTCTATTGCATTTAATATAACTTTTAAATAAAGAATTTTATTTGGCCGAATTACATAAATTAGCAAGTGCATGCTCGGAATAATTATTTTCATTACATTAACAAATTTGGGCGGAACGAAGTTTGCCGGGTCAGCTAGTTAATTATAAATTTACAAAATTTCATTATGTCTACGAGTTACATTTTACATTTATTAGAACTTTAATTTTACATATCGACGGTTAACTATGTATTCCTCCTATGTCGCATTATATAAACTTTACAGGAGACACAAAAAATGAATATTTTCTCAAAAAAGAAACGTCCGATAATGATATTTGGTAATGTATTATCAATTTTGAAATTATAACATATGAATGTTGTTCTATAACCAGATTTCTTATAAACTCTTATACTGTACGTACTTTGGATGTTCACTGATGAGTTATTAAATAATTTAAAACCGTTTTATAGTAGGGAATTTTGTGCACCTGCTGTTAAATATTTTTTTCAAACGGAAATCTCTCGCATTCCTTAGGGATATGGCTGTATATCGGTAATAGTTTGAATATATTTAGTTAAATATTTTGGCAATAATTTACTTTTAATTTTAAATAGGTAACCTTAACATATAACACAATAATCCGCTGTTTCACAGATAACCACAAGCATTTAACAAAAAATTGATTGAACTATAAATATTGCAATTTAAAATCATTCTCATGGGCTTGTTTTGTAGTAATTCAATTCACTCTTTTAAATTATTCGGGGAAAAAAAAAGAAGAGTTTACTCATCGATTCAAAAATTCATCGCTAAATATACTCTCCGTTGACCCCACTGTGCTATGAGTCTCTTTGTTAATTGCGCCCCAAACGCTTATGTTGGGTTATCTCATTATGTATAGTTCAATTCGAATTTGCTCGCCTCTTGGCCAGAAATTGCATATTGAGCCACAAAAAAAAATATATATCCAACAAATCCCAACCACGTAAGACAGGGGGGACCCGGACTGACAACCGAACACTGCCTGGAAAACAACTTTCGAAATGATCCTTGAGCTGGGACAGCATGTCGTTTATATGTGTATCAACCGTGTACAACTGCCGCTGTTGTTTAAAGTCAATTCTTTTCTTTTTGTTCCATTATTTCCCTGTCGGTTATCTGAGCAATGTATCTCCGAATACTGGGGCATTGGACACCATCAGCGTATTGCAGAATCGCCTCGCTTTAACGTGCGCTTAATGGGATATGTGCACACAAGTGTACTCGTATAGTCTGCATATGAATATCGGTCGGTTCGGTTTGTCCGTTGTATACTGTATTGTACAATCACCTCTAAATGATTAACCATGAATTATGAGATAGTGGAGCGGATTTTGGGTTGCGCGGCAGTTTTAGCTTTTCGGGAGTGATTATTAAATCAACCAAATGAACGTGGTGTTGATGTATGAGATCGATTTCAGGTACTTGTCAGGTTGTCATTAGTTTATGTTGGACATTTTGAAGGCGTGCAAAGATTTGATAAACGACATTGTGTGAGATAGTTTCCAGTTAATCCTGTTCTATGGGAAATAGAGCCTAAAAATTACCTTGAAATGAGTTATTGCATTAGAACTCAATCAAAATCTGTCGAATTTGGTTGAGCTGACACATTAATTGATTTGTTTGAAAGAGTTCAGTTTAAGAATATTCCTCTTGAAAGCGAAAAACCCCCAAGGCTACATGATTAAAGGTAGCTTTGAAGTTTTGTTTGCCTCTTAGTTTGAAAGAGTTTGAAGTCTTAACCAAACAAGATGTCCAGCTAATTAGCGACCGCGGATCATCTTGTTGTTGAGCCATGTTGAGACTTATCTTTTTTGAAAACATCCGCACTGATTGTGTGAATGATTTTAATATGATGCGTTAATAAATATACGTACAAACTGACAATCAGATTTTATATATGTTTATTGTTTATATATGCATTCTTTATGACACTGACACTCGGTGATGTCTTCACAGGGGTGGGTTACTGGGTGGGTAAACTCGAAGTCAGAAATAGCGCGTCAATGTCCGCTTATTGGTAAGAGTTGAGATTTTCACAAGTCTCAGGCTGGCAGGCAGAGTTGTCGATTACATCTATTGCTGCAGTGGGTGTAGTTTTCCCTCCAGACAGACTTTCCTTTCGATTTTGGTAAAAACCAAAAGTCTTAATTTTTCCCCAATATCATTCCACCACACAACTGAGTCATAATACATATTCAAATAGGCCTCACATATGACGACCTCACGAAACAATTTATGGAAGTAAAACTTTAGCACTAACTGTCCACTGAGTACCTTGTACCTACCTACTCAAAATTCATAGCAAAAACCTCAAGCGGTAAAAGAAACGCCACTTAAACCAAAAGCGCAACAACCAAAGACACTCTTGCCTACGGAATAATTAATTTTATTTCATTTTCAGCCATATAATCTCGACAATTAACATCAGTCAACACGCAGTTTTCTGAATGTTAAAACGATTAATCCTATTTTACAGCGCTCATTGAAAAATAACTAATTGAACGAAGAAATTCAGCCAACAATTCAAAGTGCGCTGGTGGTAAATCAAAAAGACATCATCGTGAAAGAACATTTTTATACCACTTTCACTGCGGGTTGGTTGGCTATGCATACGAATGTCGGGCAACGAAAACGAAAACCAAGTCTATAGTCAAATAAAAAAAATAAGTACGTTACAAGAAAACAGTTATTTAATGACTATTACGCGATATATGTTTTTTTATTCAATTTTTCATTTTGTAGCTCAACATCTAGTTGCAAGTTGTTGAGTTTTGCACTTGAGTAACCTTCTGATTGCTTATAACAGGTCTGAGTATAGATACGAGTCTGCAAATAAGTTTAGCTTGAGAGCAAATTATTGGGGGCACACATACGGAACTAAATGTTGCTATAATTTGTTTTTACAAACATTGTTCAATGAACTCTCGATAGGTGGGTAAACCTGATTAAATCCAATTTCAGAACGAAACTCAAAGCTGGCTTTACAAAAAATGTAATCTGATGGGGAGGAAGCTAGCTGGCTTACAAGATTTCTCTTTCGGGGCGGCTTTAGCTAAGACACTATTAGTACATGTGTCTTAAACAAGTTGCCAGTTTTTAATTAAAAAAAATATTGTAATAATAGCTGCAACTAATCCGAGTTGGTGCTGTACTCAATTAGATTCAGTTTGATTAGAAAATCAGTGTCGGTTTTGAAGTCCAAGGTGCTAGTGGATTCTACGAGCTTTTGCCATTGAAAATTGCGAGTAGTGGCAATTAGATTATGAGATACAATGTTTTACTACATAAAAACAAGGTAATTGGTAGTTGGAGCCTTCACCCGCATAGGTGATGTTGAATAAATTAAGGTGCACATGCTTTGAGGCCCTATAGCAAATGTCTTATCTTTTAAGTGGCAGCATAATTGGTTGACAGTAATAGTGCATTTACACGGTCACATATTCCTATCACGGAAAATTAAAGGGATGCCCAATACTAAACAGCCGTCTGACTGAAAGGGACAGCATTACCTAACACGCAAAAAAACGTGATACGTTTTTTGGTCGGCCATCTTGTTTGCGTGGTAGAAATTATGGGAAAGCTATACATGTTGATATTTTTATAGCGATGGCTTACGAAATTTCGTTTTCCTATAAAACAAAATGGCTTCCGGAAGTTATGAACGTACAATTATTTATTTATTTCGTATAAATGATTGATGAATTGTTTGTTTAATTTACTGAAACTAATTAACACTCTCATTACACATATTTTAAATCGGAAATAGAAATGTTTTTATGTGATTGCAGAAATGTTGGTTGCCGGAACTTCCGCTTTACGTATCTATAATTATGGGTAGAACATCCATGACACCTCAGGCGTCTGATTTGTGATCTCATTCCTACGCCTTTATTAGCATTGACTGCGGATAAACGGATCTCTCTGTCCCATCTCGGTTTCTCAGTGCTGACAGATCTGTACCAATGTGCACAAATGTTTTCTTCTCATGAGAAACAGAGAAATGAGCACGTTCTGGTTTAGAGGGTTACAGCCAGAGTTCGGACTTACATTGTACATACCAAACGCAGTAAAATCAAAGTTTGGCATCACTTGTGACTGGAATCCATTTCATAAATGGGCCCATTTATCAAGTTTGTCATCTTAGGTTAGGTTAGGTTAGGTTAACGGGTTGGTAGAGCAGGTTAGACCCTACTATACCACACTTGTGGACCCATTGTGATGCCCTTTGTTGGGGGTCTATCGTTGGTGCTGTAGACAGTTAGCACATGCCTCTCCTTCATGTATTTACCCGACATTGTCTAGCCATCCTGATGTCCTCAAGAACCTGTAAAGATCAGAGAGTCTAACATCAGAAAGTTGTTCTAAGTTATGGAAGTAATAGCTTCCAAGTGTTCTTTTCCTCAAGTGACAGAGGCTCGGGCAGTGACAGAGGAAGTGAGGTGTGTCCTCATGAACCTCTTCTTCCCCGCAGCCTCTACATATATCGTCATCTTTGAGGGGTAATAACTCGCTCGTCTTAAGTTGAATAGAGGCACATATACATTTCTTATAAAGGGTGATTTTTTAAGCGTAGTTTTTTTTTAAATCGAATAAAACACTCAAATTTGCATCAAGTATTCAAAATTTGTATTGTAATCGATAAGTAGGCCTTTGCCATTTACGTTTTAAAGACAACTTCATGTAAATTTTGTTCGCGGCTCCGTTTCAAATGGTCCATTCGGAAGGTCCAATTTTGCGTCACTTTTTCGAGCATTTCGGCCTATATTCCACGAATTACGCGTGTTATGTTATCCTGTAAGGCTTCAATCGTGTTCGGCTTGTCCACATAGACTAACGACTTTACATAACCCCACAAGAAATAATCAAGAGGCGTTAAATCGCATGATCTTGGCGACCAACAGGGCCATTTCGAGAGATAAGCTGCTCACCAAATTCATCCTTCAACATTTCCATTGTATCACGAGCGGTGTGGCATGTGGAACCGTTTTGATGAAACCACATGTCAACCAAGTTCAAGTCAGCCAACTGGGGCAAAAAAAGTAGCGTATCATGGCTCAATATTGCTCGCCGTTGACGGTAACGTTTCTTCTACGGTCGTCTTTGGTGCACATTTTTCACAGAGCACGAATTTTTATAATTAATTTCAATAATTTACATTCGTTGCTCGTTTGTTAGTCTTTCCATGAATAAATGACAGAGTATACTGAAAACTTTTCACTTTGACAGATGACGTTTGGACGCCATTACTAATCAGTGCTGCCAACCTGAAAACTTAACTCTTAAAAAATCACCCCTTAATTAACAATTAACTAACGAAGACTTAAATCAATTGATCATCAAACTGGTTGCAATTTCTTGTTCAAAACTGTGTTAAGTTAGAGATACTGGTCATTATTTGAACTAAAGAATTTGTATTACAAGTGACAATTACCTATTTTTATGTATCTTTAACTGAATTGACAACTGAGTGCCTACTCTTCTCAGTTGTAAATTCGTTGTGTAAAAATAAGTAATAGTCATATGTAATGCAAATTCTTTAGTTGAAATAACGACTTGTATCTTGAAAAGATTTATCGTTTACCTCATTCTAAATTCATCACAAAAAAAAAAAAAAATACTTGCGCGACCAGTCTGGACTAATAAAAACCCAGTCAAATTGTGTCAGCAACACCTGTCAAACTATGTAAACATTTTGTTCCGAATGCAGTTTACATAAATACAAAAAATGTTCCTTAAAACACTAATGCATGTATTCAGCAAAAAAATCTTGAACTATCAGCCTGTAAACAACAAATCTTGAAACATGAACTTGTGAACAAACTAATAAAAGCATCGATGTCACGCCGGTCGCTTATAGGACTTATTATTAAAATGAGTCGCCATCTATCCGAGTGCCAGCTGTCATATTCAACGTAAAGAAATTCTGGTTTTATCCTTAGTTTATTTGTATTTTTGTTGTCAATTATGACTTTACAAATCTAGCAGACTTTTTTTTATGTTTCACAAAATAAATTATATTTCAGTAAGATTTACGTTACGGTTCTTCTGTCAGTTTTCACCAGCTCGTGTTGTTGTCTTCTTAACTAAAATGGCAGCCAAATAAAAATGAGAGCAAAACAAAATTCCGTGTTGAAAATAAAATGCACCCTGTATTTGCATGCATAAGTACAATGTGGGCCAAAAGAGATCATCCTGTTGGAAGATGCTCTTATTTTTTTTGCCAATATCAAATCTGTTTTGACATTTGTGGACTAGACAGATGTAGAATACAAGTGAACAGGCCATGAAGCGATACACTCCCCAAGAACGCGGTATAATTTCGAATTTTCGATTTTTCGCCCAAAATCATAATGAGCGATGAGGCTCATTTCCACCTCAGCGGGTACGTGAACAAGCATAACTATCGCTTCTGGGGCACCGAAAATCCACGAGTAATGCACGAGGAGCCATTACACTCGCTCAAAGTTACTGCATGGTGCGCTGTTCACGCTGGAGAAGTCATCGGGCCATTTTCTATTTTTTTTTTTTTCGAGAACGCCGCTGGTCAAACGACAACAGTGGATGGTGCGCGCTATAGGGCCATGTTAACCGAGTTTTTTCTGCCGCAATTGGACGAATTAGGACTGGAGGACATGTTGTGGTTCCAACAGGACGGAGCTACGGCACATACTGCGCGAGCCACAACCGATATTCTGAAGGCGGCGTTCTCGGTTCGCCTCATCTCTCGTTTTGGCGATTTGCACTGGCCCGAAAGATCGCCCAATTTAATCGTTCCAGACTTTTTTTTGTGCTGTTTTTTGAAGTCCCGTGTTTACGTGAACAAGCCTGAGACCCTAGAAGCCCTTAACGACACGACACGAGTGCGAGAATCTGTCGCCCGAAGTTCTCGCCGAAGCCGAAGTGATGAAAAATGCCATAAAACGAGTCCGTATGACAATCAATTGTGACGGCCGATATCATCTTCTCGACTTGACCAATAAAATTCTAAAGGTTCAAATAAACATAATCAAAAAAACAAAATCGAAATTTTTTATTTAGAAACAAAATGAGAGCCAAACAACATCGGATGACTTTTTTTGGCCCACTGGCCCACCTTGTATAAGGAAGGAAAATTTGTAAAAATGTCATTGGAGCCTTAAAACCCGCTTTCTACTTGTTGCCATTGTGAAGAGATATTTATCATCAAATTCGTCATTATACAAAATTCACAACGTTCATAATTTTGCAAAAATGAAAAAAAATCTTCGTTTGTCATGGATAAGCAAAAAAAAACTCAGTCAAGAAGAAACAAATATCTTGTTTAATTTGTCACTGAAATACCGCTATTTCATAAAGCCACCATAAGAGTCCAAGTGACAGTGGACGTAGGTAGTTCTCTTAAGTTGCAGCACACGTACTATCAAGTATGCAAATTTAAAATTCCTCTAACCCTTTCACCTACGTCGGTTATTTGCAAATTGTACCACTCAAATGCATGGGCATATTTTCTGTTTGTGGCACATAAATGTATTGTATACCTCTTGGCCTTGGACTTTTTCACATTATTTAACAAAAAGAGCTCACTTGCCAATTTAATGAAAGCAATGCGACGACGCTGATCATTTACACGAAGTTGTCAGGAAAAGTTGTTCTCCATCTGCCTTTTTGTTCTGCTCATCTGGACAATAACTACGAAAACGAGGACGGCCCTTTTCGTAGCCTTGCCTGAAAAAATCCCGATTTTCTTGTTTCATATACAATCTTATCTGTGGTGCTAAGAAAAAGTGAATGCATCGCCCTTGACGTTCGCGAAAACCCAAAAAGGAAAGTATGCAATCGGTATTTCCTTCCACTTGCGACGTACGGATGAATTCAACTCCCAGGAATTCAGCCTTTTGCAATGAATTTATCTGCCCTGAAAGTTGATTTGACTGACTAATGATTCAATTGGACTTGCGATTTACGGATGAATTCAACTCCCAGGAATTCAGACTTCTGCAATGAATTTATCTGCCCTGAAAGTTGATTTGACTGACTAATGATTCAATTGGACTTGATCAATGATCAATGTCTTTTGATTTGAATGACTGCTACCACGGTAGAGTGGGAAAAACAATTTACTTCAAATTCAACAACAAAAGAGTTTGAACTTGAACCTACCTATAAATTGGCTAACTCACTAAATTTGGGTAGAGAATAGTTTAATTATTTTGTTTGTCCGCCTTTAAAAAGTCATACTGGTTACGTACTTGTGGCAACCTACACCAACTTCTTTCAATTGGCGGGTTTTACTGCGAACTATATAAATTTTGAGTAAGCAATATTTCTGCAAATCATCCACTTCCATTACGGATGTCATTTAAGAATAATTATCCAATTCAAATAAAAATCCGTCCCATGGGCACTTTCAACTGAAGAATGGAGTAAGCTATTCTTGAAGTTGGTTATACCAAAGTGGTTGAAAAATTACTTCAAGTTCATCTACCTGCTGTGTGGGTGATTAGTATTAACTATATTATTATGTATGTTTATATATAACAATTTCAATCTGGAAATAGTTAGAGACTAGGGACTACAATTCGAAATACTTGTATTAGTTACAATAAACTCGGGCTCTTTCGAGGTTAAGCTTGATTTGGTTTATTGGGAGTGGACTGTTCTAAGAAAGAATTATTGTCTAGGAAGTAACTAAAATTAATCAACAAAATGTAGTGAAGGTTATTCAAAGCGTGCGGTTATGAAAACTTTGCGAGCTGATTAATTACATTTGCCATTACACAGGACAATCAATTTGACAGCTGACAGGTGATTGATTTTACCATGAGAAGGTTTAAATATAGGTAACTATAGGCTGACACCTTCGGGGGCAATAAGCAGTGAACAAGCTGTCCATAGAGGGCGCCATGACTGTCTCACTATTTCTCGATTTCAAAATTTAATTCTATTACTTACCATCTTGACTTCATAATGAAACTAGTACAAATTGCTTCAGCGAGGAATGACAGTTCTTTTGCCTACAATCTAAATCGTCGTATGCATTCCTCTTGAAAATACATTTTTGACTTTTTTTTTCCTTGTCAGGAAGGGAACCTGTGGTTCAATCCGCTGCCAATTTTCCAAGCAGTGAGCCTTGAACAACAATTACTGCTTACTACCTACAGAGGTTGGCGACTGTTGTTTATTTTGTCATTGCTCATAAAGAAGGTTTTCTGATCTGTCGATTCCTCTTCTGATTTTTATAAGTTTCGTCTGCTATTTCCAAAAACCTGCTTGGCTTTTTATAAGCCCTCCGAGTACAAGGTAGTTTCGATCGCGGGAATCTGAATTTTCTTTCCATCTCTTCTAATCTTTTGATACACTTGCCTTGCTTTATTTATGCGCATCTTCGTAACCATACCAATAACCCCTTTTCTTTTTCAAATTCCAGGCACAACAACGTGGACGAGTGAAATTCGCTCTAGCACCGCAGAAATATGAAGCCGACCCCACATCGAACCCCGACACGGCCCCCAAACCCAGTCGCCCACGATCGTCTGCACCCAGAGCATCGAATCGTTTTCGTGCCACTGAACAGCCCGCCATACAGCCCACATCAGGGTCAGTAGAAAGTAAGGAAACGCCTAGAACTCAGCATCGGAGCAGCGCGAGTAGAAGTCGTTCTGATGATCGTTCCTCTCGGAAACTTGACGCAGAGGCAACCGAACTAGTTCCATCGATTCGTTCGAGAAAGCGAGTGAATTCTGTTTCGCAAAATCCAATTCCACCAAGTGATCAGCCCACAAGGGTACAACTCCCGACGGCGAACATCGATCGAACGAATATCATCAGGCGTGGTAAAAGTCGTTTAGAGGCGGCACCAACAAGTGCGGCTCCTCCAAATGCTTCACAAACCCCACACTTGCGGCGAAGATCTGACGGGCCAGCGGAGGAGTCTACTGAGAGTGTTCGAAAAGTGAGAAATTTCTCGTCACGTCGATCCGATGATGAGGTTTCGTCGGAGCTCCCTGTTATAGTAACTACGGCGAAGAACAATTGGCGAAATGCTGGCAGTAAGAGGGGCTCAGCGAAGGCCAAGATTAGCGAGAGAATGCCCAAATCTTTGGATGACGATCAGTTGGAGGACGAAAACTACCCAGAGCACTTTAAGCTTCTGCTTAAGAAGCAGAATCCAAAGTCAGCTTTGGCCCCGAGGAATCTACCAAGGCCGTCAGTATCGGAAGACCCCTCATATTCGAGGTCAAATGAGGTCTACGATTCGACCAAGTCTCCAGCTAGGCAGCGTCGCTTGGAGCATGCGAGTCAGGAGAGCAGTGACGAGATTCTTCAAGTCTCTAGGGCAATTCCTAAAGTTCGGCGTGTTGAGCTAAAGCGGGAGGACACAGCTAGGGCGGCCCTGAAGTCAAGAAGGGTTGAGCCCCCAGCGGAGGCAGTGAATAAGAGTGAGTCTGTCGTTAAGGCCCCTTTGAAATCCAGGCGTACAGAACCTCAGTTTGCGGCACTGAAATCTATCCGAAATGATGTCTCACCTGATGAGCTTCCGCCTAGACGTGAAGAAACTTCAAGGGCGCCATTCAAGTCGAGACGCAATGAGCCTCAGACGGATGAAAAGCCAAATGAAATTATCGGAGCTACAAAGTCATCGAAGCCCTTATTTGTACCTCGAAGAGCAGAGCCATACCGCCCCAAGCCAACGTCTACAACGCCGCGATCAACGACAACTCTCAAGTCCAGCAGAAAGACAGAAGCTCTCGATGCTCGGCAGAAATACAAGCCTCGCGTCAACGCCCGGCTACAGTTTCCAACTCTAAAAACAAAGATTACCTCGGAAGATGTAAGCAAAGGGGAGAACGAAATTGCCAACGACAAGCCATCGTCACACCCAATTCGTCCGCCACATATAACAAAGTCGAAAAATCTAGCCCTAGAGTCAACGCCATTAGTTGACTCGAAAAAGGTAGGTAGCCTCCCTTAGCAGAACCACAGGAGATTGCTCACTGAAGTCGATTTCTTTCAGACAAAGTCGCAAAAGTTCAGCTCCCGGTATCGCGGTGATGCTTATAGCCGCTACCAACCTAAGACGGAGTCTTCCAAGCCTGTTTACACACCCACCATCCCAGCTGTATCTACCGAACCTGTAAGTAAGCCTCAGAAGTTATTCACTCTTTCTATACTATATCCCAAAGCTTTCCAAAAGAACTCGAAAAATCATCAAAATTTTGCTCAATCAACTATTGAGAGTTTTCCATTAGAAGCCAAACATTATTGCCAACATTACTTTTCAAAACATTCCATCATGCCCTCATATTTGACATATTGCACAAGCACAAAATAAAATACTAAACATTACATTACTCGTACATTGTACACACATTTTTTTGTTGTTTTTTTTGTTTTTGGTAACTCAATTGGTAACACTTGACGTGACGGGACAAGGACGTTGACTTATTATTTGTGTTTTTTTGCTAGCTTGTATGAAGTTTTTTTAAATTGTTTGTAAGAGCTTTTGTTGGGGACATGCGGCTGGGTGACGGGAGTTGATTTGTTTTGAATTTTTTGTGATTTATTATAACGCAAACCCTGGTTAAAGAAAAAATGTAGTCGACCGAAACTGGCGTTGAATTGCCACATCCGTGATCGAGTAATACGTGACTGAATTTGTTATTGTTTTGCTTGTAAAATCCACAAAATTCAATTCGATCACGGATGCGGTAATTCGGCCCCTGTTTTTATTGGGAGATCCTACCGAACTCGAAAAGGGTTCTGCCGGAGATTGAATAATATGTTGGTGAACAAAATTATTTTTTTTTTAAGAGATCAGATACGGCTGATGAAAGCAGTTGCTTCTCAAATATCTCATTTTTCTTGCAGTTTTTCTCGTAAATCCGTTTCTGATATGAAAACCTTTTCTGTTTCCCATATAAACACTTTTAAAAATGTTTATAATAAAAGTGTCAAACTTGGAAAACGTCAAAAGAGTCTGGAAAATTAAATATACCTAACTAAAAGCTCCTAAACTGATTTATAAATACTATTATAGCGCGTTACAATTTATTTAGACTTTTACTCAATAGATGACAATAGATGACAGCAGCTACATACAATTATCGAATAAAAAATCGACCGATAACTACTGTTTTTTTTTATATATTGTTCCTTTACTTCATTTCTTCGATTTATTTTGCTGTTTTTAAAATAACTTTACGTTTGTGGAGTTCAAGAATCACTGCCATAAGACCTAAAGGAGGTAAACTGCGCCCTTAACTAATAAACGATTATCGAAATTAAGAAAAAAAAAATTCTCCTGTCAGTAAAATCTACTCGTTTTGAGAAAAAATGATGACACTTTAATAAAAGTTATCGATAACATTGGTAAAACAAAGCCAAGTTCTTTTGACTGCTAATGACATCTCATACTAATCACAGATGGAGGAACGCTTCTTCTGAGAGTAGTCGGTTTGCATTGACACTTGGCAGTTCGTTTTTTCTGTCGCTTATTCTCAATTAACTTAAAGAAAAATATTCACTTTAACTTGAACTTTATATCCTCGCGGACGTATTTATATTTTTCATAAGGTATAATTCTATTAAGAATAACAGTTTTGACAAAACGAGCATATCAAACGAGTTTTTTGTTTAGTTCAAAGCAGGTCCCGAAGTTGTCAAAAAAAAGTTATGTCGTTTTCCATTGCGACAGAAAAATCAGTTTTCAGAAATTCAGAGCAGTTTTTCTGCTCTCGAAATCAGCTGGCTGTCAGATTTTATGTTCCATTGGCCGCAAAAAAAAAAAAAAAAACTTTTTTAAAAGTCAGAGCAATTTTGCGAATCTCGATATCTGAGCAAGATTTAAAACTATTTGCACTAAAATTGAATGGATTTTTATAAACACAAATAAAAATTTGAGAACAGCTGGCTTTTAAAACACTCACCACCACAAATGCAAAGGAAGAAAAATCTCCTTTTATGTTCCATTGGGTACGAAAAATCTGAAGAGCAAAATCTGAAAATCCCAATGGAAAACGACATTAAGGACTATTCACATGAGAGCGAATTGCGAACTGCGAACACGCGAATATTCGTGGTTTCTGACACTTCATTCACATGAAAACTTTTTTTGGTCGCAGATACCCGCGTATCAGTTTCATTTTTAAAGGTTAAGTTCGAACGAATTTTTCATTCGTGGGTTTGTGGATCGCGACTGTTTTGTGTGGATTGTGAATAAAGTGCGACAGTGCGCGGCAAGAATTTTCAATTCGCGGGAAAATAGCTTTAATTGTTAATTTAGCTGTTTAAATCAATTGAGAGTAATGTTTTTTTTTAGACTAGATGTAAGATTAATTAAATATAATGGTTTTGTAATAGAACAAATACAAATTTTCAATTCATAAATGCAGTTAAATTGATTTGTTCGTAATTCGCCTATTCGCAATTCGCTCTCATGTGAATGGTCCTTTACATGAGCTTTGAGCTTGTGTTTTCGTTCAGAATATTATCACAGCGCACTCTTTTAGAGCTCAAAATAAATTGAGCGAGCTGTTTAATCTAAATTGCACGACAGGTGACAGCCAGGTTCAATGTGTGTTCGCCGTGCTCGAGTTTTGCTCAGTTTTGCAATCTAAGCGAAATAAATGCCCAAACTTGCTCCAATCTAAAAATGTGATAAATAAATCTGGTTGAAAGCTGTACAATCCGAATATGATTATCTCCAGTGGCAGCTACAGCTATGTACTTTCAACTATAGTGGTATTCAAGCAAATCAAGCGATTTTATAAAAAAAAATCTCCAAGTTGGAATGTGCTAATGAAATGATTTTTTTGTTACCCGAGAAAGCTGAATATAGTTTGAAGTCGCTTTAAATTTTGATGCCTCTAGAATAATGTGAACACCATGGAATGCTAAATCATCAACTAAATATAATAAGAGCCATACCAACTGGCTCAGTTGGTAATTGTAACAAGGTTTTTGAACATCTGTTCCATAAAACTATCTTGTTTCGAATCAGCAAAATGGTATGCATGGATTTGTGATAAAGTGGGGAAAAAACCGTGAACGATTTGTGTTGCAGTATAGTAGTTTTATGAACATACCCATTTCATAAAGGTGTCAACATGAACAAACATTTTCATTGAGTTTTGCACTTGAGATCAATCCTGACAGTGTTTAAATTCGTGCTGTGATAAGGATTGATCGTCTTGCTGAACGGGCTGAATGTAATATCAGTTGTACAATACTTTCCACCTTCGTTGAACATACATATTTCCATAGAACTTTAACTTTCTACAATTTAAGGGTGGGAGTAAAGGACTATTCACATGAGAGCGAACTGCGAATATGCGAATTGCGAACAAATCAATTTGACTGTATTTATGAATTGAAAATTGGTATTTGTTCTATCACAAAATTATTATATCTAATTAATCTAACAACTAGTCTAAAAAAAACAAGACTTTCAATTGATTTAAACAGCTAAATTAACAATTAAAGCGAATTGAAAATTCTTGCCGCGAACTGTCACAATTTATTCACAATCCACACAAAACAGTCGCGATCCACAAGCCCACGAATGAAAAATTCATTCAAACTTAACCTTTAAAAATGAAACTGATACGCGGGTATCTACGACCAAAAAAAGTTTTAATGTGAATGAAGTGTCAGAAACTACGAATATTCGCGTTTTCGCTGTTCGCAATTCGCTTTAATGTGAATAGTCCTTAACACCTAGCTGCCAGCACGCGTTACAGATTCTTAACCTTTAATAAGAGAAGTACTTACTTAAAAGAACCACCACATGTTTTTTTTTATTTAAGAAAAATAAAAATGTGCTAACAATCTTTATATAGGTAACCAATTATAAAAAAAAAAAAAAAAATCCGCACATGATATACCTACCTAATTTCTTACTATAATTATTTAAATTTTAAAAAAATGCATTCCTGGACATAATTGACAACACGACAAATAACTTGACAATAGTCCTAAATCAATATAAGTATTTAGAACCAAATCAGCTCCGAAAAAAGTGTTGCCAATTTCGATGCCACACCAAAAGTTACTCCTTATTGGTAATACAAATCAACACTACTTTCTCCCCCCACCCCATGCACTGTACATATTTCAATTTTATATAACAATTGAAATCCATGTCATCAACCATCAATCAGAGCAAACAAAAAAAAAAACTCGCTTTTTAAAGGCTTTCATATGGGAGTGGTCCATTAGCCATCCACCATTAATGGGACCCAGCTACCATCAGGAAAGGATCAGCCCGGACACATACAGCTACCACCAGTCGCCACAATTGCAAAAGCTTAGACGGCACAGCATTCTCAAGCCGGCCATCGGCAATCAAATCCAAATGCCGCAACCGCAACAGCCAACGCCATCGTTACCGCATCGTAGACCGGTCCAGCATGCAACATCATATGCGCTGCACAAGAGCCTAATCAAAACTACAGAGATTCAAAGGCGTTTTGTGACGCCAACTACGGAGATACCACACGACCTGAACGAGATTTGGTCGTCGCTGTCGTTGATTCAGCCAAATTGGAGCAACAAACGCAGCTACGGTGGCAAATAGGAGAGACCGGCTGTCTCTCAGTTGTTGTTTTTTTCTTTATTATTTATTTTTAATTGAATTTTCCTTTTTATCTTCGTACATCTGTATCTGTGTTATGTTTAATGTTGGTGGTTGGTTTTTTTGGTTATGTTTCTGTTAATTAACTCGATCGTACTAATTCATTCATCAAACATCGTATTGTTATAATTTTGTAGCCTTGCTCGTTACACACCAATAACATTTAATCAATTGTTTTATGGAAAATTTTGTTTAATTTTTTAATTCGAATATCGCATATAATGAGTGTTAAAAGTTTAAGCATGCTGTAAAGGGACATTTAATGAGAATCTATTTTAATAAAACAGAAAAAAAAGTAAAAACTTAATCAATTAGGGTTGGCAATGCCTTTAATTGACTAGATGCAAATTTATATTGTTGTATGTCTGGTTGAAAAAACTAATGTTTGGCTTCTAATCGGTTAGTTTCGGGAATTTTAGGCACTTTTTTCAGAATGGATGCCAATTAATTTCGATTTCGGAACATGTGTTGTAAGTTGTCGAAAGTTCCTTAAGGTCGTATTACAATAGTAAGGTCAAATATTTGTCACATATCTATGACTCGAATTTTAATATGACTTTTTAAAACTCCACAAAACATATTTTAAGCTTTGGCTGAAGTGTTCACATTGCGCACGATTACCTCGCAACTTATCTCTAAATGAATGCCATCTCTGTCCAGCAGATGACCACATTTCTTTTCGCGTTAATTTGTAAAATTTCAGCATTGAATAGGAAACATATGTTGTCAAAGGCAATTAACAGAAACTGACATCTAGTACAAATGGTTAGGTGGCAATTAAAAGAGAGTTTGACATTAGTTTGACATTAGTTTGACATGTCGCTAGCTATCTAGCTGTCAAAGGGCACATTCCAAAATCTAGTTACCTACCATACATAGGTCGAATAGATTGATCTGGCCTACATTTAACCTTAACGCAAAAACTAGATTGGTGGCGAACGTCACTTTTCCTACGTCAGTCACATAAATGCGAACATAAACGTCAACTGAAACGCTACATTAATGTGGTTTTCGATTGGGCGCGACCACTTTTCATGTTCGTTTGGTACGAAAAAAAAAACAATATTTTTCAGATTTAAGAGCACTTTTGCGAATCTGGATTTTTTCTCAGATTTGTTTCAGATTTACCAATACCTACAAGTGGGTTTGAGTTTGACAACTGGTGGAGTTTGTTTAGGCTTTCTTAAAGTCGTTCTACGGCAACGAAAGACATTGCATAGAGTGAATGTATTTGTGTAATTTATTTGTGTAAATATTTTGACATCAATCGGGACGCAAATTTCGAATATTTTAATATAAAATGTAGCCAGTGAAGGGAAAACGCTTTGAAAAGTGTTGAATATCAACACAAAAAAGAGCAAGTGACGTTTATGTTCGATTAGATACACGAAATCTGAAATCTAAGAGTGAATCTGAAGAAGCCCAATCGAATACCACATAGGTCAGCCAGCTGTCAGACTTACTAAACTAAATACCTGAACGTGTGTCGAACTTTCTTACACTTTGTCCCTTTATTCAAATATTTGAAAGAGTTTTGTTAACACAAATTTGACATTTCACTCTAATTGACAGATATCAAAAGTCTTTGTTCCGTTTTCCATTGGGCAAAAAGAAGCGTCCGGCAGAGTTCGGAATCGAAAAAATCACTTCTGAAACCGTTCCATTGGCACAAAAAATACTCTTCTGGTGATTCTGAGAAGAGAATTTCGCTTCTCTATTTGAAGTCAGAATCCACTCAAGAAGCACTCACACAAGTGTAATTTATATGTATTTTATGTATTCAGCTGACAGCTGCCGTAGATTATTTTTTGGCATTTTACCAATACTTTTGTGGATTAAATTTTCAATCGGAAGTCATTTTCTTTGGATTACAGGATGAGTGGATCCCCGAGTGAAACCAATTCAAAACGACATTAGGGGTGTTAGCATAGTTTCTAAAAATAGTTGTAAGTCCAACTTAACGCTGCCGAATGCAGGCTGTATTCCAAGAATATTGCACTAGTGTGCTTTTTTTTTTTGTTTGAATTCAACTCTCCTGATGAACTGTCTAGCAAGTGTACATAATTCCCACATACATTTAAGATTTAAAAAATATTTTCCAATGTCCTGCATTATGTCCCGCATGCTGAATATGTATTCATTGAAATTTTGAGAAGACTAGGAAGCATCTCATCCAAAATCACGGTGGGTATACAACCCTAATCACAAGTACGAGTTCTTTCCCAACAGCAATGACATAATATTCCACATTTAAAATGATAAAAATTTGTTTTCCTTTCTTTAGACTCCATTACAGACCGACTTACCATCATCACGAACAGCCAAGTCAGTTAACCTGTACAACCCTGAAAATGCGGCTCTCATCCAATCACCCAACGACATGAACTCCGGCGTCGTCTTCGATGAAAGAGCCGGTGTATGGAATATGGTAGAACCCGTCGCTGGTGGTCTGACACGCAGCGATATCAGCGTGGACAGTTTTGGAGAAAATCCGCTCCAACCATCATCGGTTACGGTGTCAATATTTGGAGCTCTTGCTGATATCCTATCGAAAACCCCACCAACCACAAGCAGCACATCAACTTCAACCACAACAACGACAACAACAACAACTTCAACAACAGAACTGCCGGAAATAATTCAGGTACCGGCGATAAAAATTGATTCCATGCAAATGTCATCAACCACTGTAAATACACATCTCATCACCGATGTGGATGGTGAAAATACAACTACTAATGAAATAACGAATAACGATCGCAATGGGCGAATACTAAACAGAGTGGATATTAATCAAAAACAATCCACCACAAGTGCATCCAATGATTATCCCACTGAATCAACTGAACCCACCACAGTCCCCCAGTACACTGCCACAGTCACACACACGAACTCCTCACCGCCATTAACCACCCAAACAGAACAGACAACAGCAAACGACGTTACCGACTCAACTTTATTGCTTGTTCCCACCACTCAGCCTACTTACACTAACATCCCTACTAACTTTAGCGCTAACAGCTTTGAACTAACCACACTCGCGAGTAATCCGCCAACAAGTCTCCCGATGCCATTTCTGGCAGATGCACTAACAACTCCCGGTAGTAGCTTGATAACACGGCCGCAACTAATTTCAGCTATAAGTAACTTTTTGGATACTTCCGTACAAAATGCTTCTGAAATAATGGCAACAAATACCACTACCACCACCACCACTACAGCCACCACCAATACAACAACAACAACAGCAACACTGGATACAGATACAGAGCAAAGTACTACTTCTGATGCTTCTACCACACTGTCTCCCCCTCCTACTACTTTTACTCCCTCTTCTACGGGCACGCCACCGGTCACAATTTCCTTCCTCGATCTTTTCACAATCCAGCCGAAGAAGGTGAATCCCAATACAGAGCCGGCTGTTGAAGTGCATCCGATCTACAAAGAACCAGATCCCTATACCACCCCTGTTAGTAGGCAGCAGAAAACCTTCATTAAAGAGCAGACTACTGGAGGCCCGGTAAACATTCTCACCTTCTTTGGTACGGGCACCTATCCATCGATCGCTGTCACCGGTGCCACATCAACGGATCGTATCGAGGAGCTGACAACCGCCTTCTTTGACAGCGTGACCAGTGGCGTGACCACCGATTCTCCCCTCCCATCAACTACAAGTCGCGAACAAGACTCCACCACATACACTACTCCACAGTCAACCAGTCGTACCCAGTCCTTACCCATCCACTTGAACAGTATCCTAGGTTCCACTCAGAAATACGACCAAACTAGCCCATCAAAAACAGTACATACCACCGAGAGCACTACAACACTACGATCACGCTTTGGCAACAACCGCTTGCCAATTCTACCAGCTGGATCCGTTCCAATTCGCAATACAACAACATCCACAACAGGTTCCACTACCACCACCAAAACCACATCATCATCAACAACAACAAAAACAGCTGAAACTGTCACTCAAACGTCACCCAAGCAACAACAGCCATCACAACTGTCAAATTTCATACCCGACCAACAAGTGCCGAAACCCATTAAAGACTTCTCGGTCTATGGCATTCTGCCAAATAACACGGTGGTGCGTAAACGACCCACCCAAGTCTCACCCACACTCGACGTGGGCCTAATGGTGTATGGGATATTGCCAAATCGAACTGTGGTACGGAAGTATCCAAACGGTACACTGGCAATAGTTGATTCAGCGCAGGACGTCGAAGTGGTCGATATCGATCCGCAAATGCTTTTCAATCCATTCAGCGAATTGTATCGCACCAGTCAAAGCAGCTTGCTACTAACCACGCATCGTAGTACGACATCACACCGGTTGGTCGAGGGCAATCGTATTGTTGCTAGCTCGAGCTTGGGGTCGAACATAGAAGTTCCAAGTTCTACTACTAGTCGCTGGGCGAATAGTATTAAAGATGCCACGGATAGTGGTAGCACTGAATCAACCACAACTAACAGTGATGATGATGATGAGAATCTAATTCAGTTACTAAGTGAAAATGAGGATAATTTATTGAATTCCACTAGTCTAGTTGAAGCTAATACGGTACGGTATTTATGTGTTAATAATAGTTTTAAGAATATTTAATAATTTACGTTTCTAATTGCATGGAAATTAGTTTTTATGTGATCTAAAGGACCATTCACATGAGAGCGAACTGCGAATAGGCGAATTGCGAACAAATCAATTTAACTGCATTTATGAATTGCAAATTTGTATTTGTTCTATCACAAAACCATTATATTTAATTAATCTAACATCTAGTCTAAAAAAAACATTACTCTCAATTGATTTAAACAGCTAAATTAACAATTAAAGCAATTTTCCGCGAATTGAAAATTCTTGCCGCGAACTGTCACACTTTATTCACAATCCTCACAAAACAGTCGCGATCCACAAACCCACGAATGAAAAATTTGTTCGAACTTAAGCTTTAAAAATGAAACAACTGATGCGCGGGTATTTGCGACCAAAAAAAGTTCTCATGTGAATGAAGTGTCAGAAACTACGTATATTCGCGCGTTCGCAGTTCGCAATTCGCTCTCATGTGAAAAGTCCTTAAGGGACAGTGTCAGCTTTTAGTGGAATGAACTTAAATGGGAGGGTGAACCATGTACTTGTGTTTCATACCTAATGTTGTCGGATGAATTTGAATTTGTCCAAATTTATCGGCAGGTCTTGTGCCCTGTTGACTGTTTTCTGTTTAGACAGGAAATCGGTTATAATCTGACTTCTGACACCTTGGGTTTTTAATGCGTTTCGAATCAAGAAATAAGGGATGTACTTGTGATTGAAATTAAGGTCCAAATTCATCTCTAAGATCACTCTGATCACTCTTTTTGCAGAAAATCAGTTGAAATCGGTTACCTGACGTTTCTAACACCAAATTGTAGAGAATGCACTTGTGCTCCTACGCTCTGTTGGCTTGAATGAATTTACAATCCAAACTGACCGATATTTTGTCCGTTCTTTACTATGTATTAAATCTGAATCAGATATTGATAGTTTGGAATGGATGGGTGACAATTTTCCTCGCTTAAATGCGTCATTTATAATCAACAGCTGACGAAATATTTTCGAAGCAAATTCAGTCAAATAAATACAGTCAAATTCAATACAGCGAATTTGACCCCTTACTTGTCAAATGAAAATTTCCCGGGAAGTAGGTACATTTCATTCGCGTAGAATGAACAAAGCTTACGTTTTTTTTTTGTAGAGTTTTTAAATGTAATTCAGCTCTATTCCTTTACGGTTAATTTGTCTGAATGCAACCATTTTTCGCAAAAGTTGCCACTAGATTCGTTTGCGGAAAGTTGTAAACCAAGTTTCCATTGACGAGATTTACCTACCAAGACTTAGCTTAATCTTTAAGGGCCGTTTTATTCAATCGAAGTTGAACACAAGACACAACTTGGGGAGTTTGATATATAAAAATCCCCAAGTTGTGTTCAACTTTGAGTGAATAAAACGACCCTAAAAGATTTAGAAAACACAAGATTTATAATGATACACGTATCTGTCATGGCGGTTCAAGCACACCTCTTATCATTTCATTCAACACGTCATTCAGCACAAACAAATGAAACAACAGACGGCGCAGATCTATAAATTTAAATTATCGCAAGCTTTTCGTAAATTTTTAATAATTTAAAACAATGTTTATATTACTAAACAATAACTACACAATTAAAATAGTCGACCAATGGTTTGACAGTGACGGAGACTTCAGGGAGACTTCCGGATGGAAATTTAACCGCTTGTCTACATAATTGTTTTTGGGCCTTTCCAATAAACATTTTTAATTCCGACTCTAAATTTTAGCAATTCACAGTGGCTATATTTTCCATACAAATTTCGCAATTTTGAGGTTCCGTAAATTTAAAGCCGAGACTAAAATTTGTTATTAGTACGGCGGAATGTCGTTGGATAATAAAAATAAATTTCCTTTCCTTGAATTGAAGCATGTCTTGTCTATGTTGTACTTATAACTTTTGTGACACTTAAGTTTCACTTTGTCGACTGAAAAATGGTTTGCTTTTCGCGCAAAAAATTTGGAATACCAAAATAAACGGTAGCACAGAAAACATATTTAAGCAGCACTCATTTTAAAAAAATGTTTGGCAGCACCTGTATGAAAAACACGAAATTCACATCAAAAATGTCAGATGTGAAGCTACGACCTACGATTAGCTTGACTTCTTATGTCAAATTTTGACATGCCGATGTCATCATGACGTAAATATTTGTCCCAAATTTGTCACTACGTGTTATCGCCTGTCATGCGGGCTGCTGCAGCGCACTCTCACGAAATGCAGACGAGTGAGAGTTACCACCGAGTGACCGAATTTTTATGACGGCAACGGCTTGAGACCAATCACAGTTAATAATAAAAAACATTGGTAACTTCCTAGTACTTATTGTAGTAAAAGACTTAACAGCATAAATATCAATGCTGCCATTTATGCTGAGATTAGTCGCAAGACTTTAATTTTTTTTAGTTTTTTTGATTCTGCAGAACGACTTCATTTTGTGCGATATTGATGTTTTCTGACATATTTTATGTTGATAATTAATGCATCCGTTTCTTTCTACTAATATTATGTCGAGGCTGATACAAATCTTTCTCGCTCTTTAAAACTTTGACTGCCAAATGCACATCAACCACGATCCACGAAGAGAGAAATTCGAACATTATCCAGCATCGATCGCAACCAAATGGTTTCGAAAGACGGTACTATGTTCGAATCGGTTCTTATCGGTTTCACATATCAAATACTGAAACCCCATAACAATTTAAACATCCAACAACAAAAAGACGTTACAAAATTATGTTTCTATTGAGCTGGGTATAAATGGAAGCCTTCAGCAAGAAAACTACAGAAACACAAGTACGTCGTCCCAGTATAATTTATCAACCAAAAGCTGGCGCCTAAAATTTGTACATTTTTTTTTCTTATTTCCAAGCAATTCGATTTACCCAGGCCATAATTTAATCATTAAAAATAACAAATGATAAAAAAACATATTTTCCAAAATCTGTACAGCTCAAAATTTGTAAAAAGCATGAATGATAAAAAAAAAACTAAAATCTTTTTTAAAATGGCCTTAAAAACAAATATTTTCACAAAGGCTCGTCAAATAAAAATCTCATTGCTAACCAAAATCTAGGAGAACGCAGTTCTTTTGGACTTACTCAAACGCAAGTACATCAATACGGACATACCGTCAAGCTCCTCGAATGTCGTTAGTTTGACAAAAGCACGGAATATGATTCAGAAAAGTTCGATCCCAGCAAACCGAGATAAGGATATTTCGGAGAATACCCTATCCGATTCCAGTGGAGAGAAGGTAAGCTTTCAACGTAACTCTTTATTTTGTCTTCCTAATCAGTTTTATTTTAGAGAAAGGATTTCTCATCGTCATCATCGGAGGAGGATCTGCTGGGAAAGCTCTTCCCTGGTAATGGTTCCACCGGACCAAACCGTTCGAATACCGACGATGATAATGCGATTTCCCACCATTTCGACACATTCGCCAATATTGGTAGCATATTCACGGGAAACAAAGGTAGAGAACTTCAATTCAACCAGCGTACACAATTGTATCCAATTAAGTTGGTGATGGCCAGTCAGAATACAACAACAATACTCTTTCCAATACAAACAAGTCAATCGGCAACGAGTGTCAAAAATGACAGCCGTTCTGTAATAGAGGCGTTTTTAGCTGAGGCGAATCGTACGCATGGTGTCAGTGCGAAAAGCTCTGTAGACGGGTCTAAAACGGTGATGCCATTGCGTGACGATGGAGAGTCGAAAATGATTGATTTTGGTGTTTTGGAATCGGAAGTCGATTCGGAAGTTGGTGGGGTATATTTGTTGGATCACAAAGATCGTTTCGAAGGCATGGGATTTCAGGGAGAACTCTTCGAGGGCAGTGGAGATGATATGGAGGCCACAACGGAATCTGAGAAGAAAGACAGTGATGCTTGGAATTATCCACCGGATTCACTTCCGGTGCAAGTTGTGCATTCAAACGACTTTGATGAGTTTGGTGGCGCTGAAGGTTCTGGGGATTTTGACACACCCAAATCGACTTTTATGTACAACCCCGGTGAGGTTTCCACAGTCGCAAATGACAAATCTATGAAATCGACTCCAGATTTGACGACATCCCCAACTCCAGCTACACATCGCCCTATAGAACCGGAATTTTTCATTCCGGTTGAAGTCGTTTACCCTGAAGGCTACTCTGAACAATTGCCAAAATATTTAGAGCACCTCGCTCACACGTCGACAACTGTCAGCCCTATATCTCAAACTGATGTTGAATTTTCTTCTAAAATTGTACATCAATCAACGAGTATCTCAACAACGACATCGTCACCAACAAATTCCGACGATTCTCTGTCCGAAAATGTGATATTCGAACCAAAACTGTCTAAAAGTGACCAAATTGATTTCCCTGATAGTTCCCAACAAAATTATTCAGATATCTTGACATCTGATGTGAATTTTGATCAAGCCCCTATCAAAACTCCCAGTACTAAAAATGTCGTTCATAGTTTACAATCCTATTCTGAAAACTCTGTCAGTAATGATGAGCCCCTGACTTCCACTATTAGTTCAATAATGTCCGGCCAATTTTTGACGACTGAAGATACCAATAACACTTCGACTGGTGTCACAAATTCTGACACTACCTCCAAAAACTCTGCTGATAAAATTGCCCAAAGCCCAAATTCCTTACCCACCGATATGGCGAGTTATTTCGGCTCCAAATTACTCTCTGTTTCTGACGACAGTGAATCTGACTCAAATTCTCATTCAATAAATGGATCCACTACCGACAAAGTCTCCAAATCTAGTACCGAAAATTATTCTACGTCTACTGGTAATGATGAAGTCCATACTTCTACTAAAAGTTCCAAAATTTCCGACAAATTCAAGTTCAGTAACAACGAACTTGATTCTATTGTAAGCAACGTCTTTAAGGATTCCCAGTTTCTAAATAAGTCAGCGGATGTGACCATTTCTGACATCCGTTTCAAAACTAATCCGAATGATTCTGACAAAAATATGCAACTAAGCCCTGATTTGGAACAAATGCCTTCTGTGAGCGATTTTCTGGATAACTACGATACAGATTCCGTCGAAAATGTATTGGTCAAAATTGAAACAGACTTTGACGATGAAAATCCTATGCATGACTCCTCTACCACAAAAGCCAGTAATTCCGACCATATAGGTCTTGAGGATGAGGGACTGCTAAGACTACCAAATTTTGACACCTCAGTTCGTACTAAATCTACTACTAAATCGAATCTTTTGAACAGTGTTTTTTCATCAGAATTGGACACTGTTTCCAATAAAAATGAATCCAAATTGGAAGACCCGAAAGCCACTTCTGTCCCAATATCTGATGATGTTGATTGGGTTACGTTGGCAACAATTCATAGAAATACGTCTTCGACGGATTTCGGGGACTGGAGTTCCGGTCTAAATTTAGCTGAAGTTGATGACGCTCCTTTTAAAAACCATTCAAAAATATATCAGAAGAGTGAGAGCATAGATGTTAAAAATAAATCACTCAATTCGGAACATAGTTCAGAAATCCTAACAAAAATGCCAAATGAAAGCTACACTCAGGTTATTCAGACAGCAAATGCCTCCAACAATTTCGAGCTAAATTCACAAACGCCAACAGAAGCCACAAAAACAAACTTTGATTTGAGCTATTCTGACAGCTCTGAAGATGAAAATCTTCAAGAAAAGTTCAAAATTGTAGCAAAAGTTGAGCTTTCTGAACAGCTTTCGGGGAATTCAAGCCTGAATGAATATAAAACTGAAAGCGATGTAAGTCAGAGTGTCAAAAATGCTGAAAACAATCAGTCTGAAACAGTCTGGGTGGAAGCAAAAGGTTCTGCTATTTCAAGAGACTCACAATATGATATTCAAGGTGAAGCGATGGACAAGGCTGAGGGCGGCTCTTCATTGCCGGTGTCAGAAATAGAAGGGAGTACTACATTTCCACATTTTAATAGTTCGTCTATCAGTTTATCAACTTTAAAGGGTTTTGAAAACCCATACTTAGTGAGTTCTCCAATATCAGACAGCACAATTAACAACACATTTTCAAAATCCGATGTTCTGTTGCCAATTTATCGGGAAAACTCCACAGTGTCAGAATATGCACAGCAGCCTTCGGGATATCCTCAAAAAGAACCGAACGAAACAAAAGCAGGCTTTGCTCTTTTGGATAATTTTGAATATCTGAACTCATTCAGTTTGACGGAACCATCTACTGGTAAATCGTCAGAAAATAATTCTGCTCCTCCACAAGTCTCTTCTGAAAGAATAAGTTCATTTGATCCAAAAATTGAGTCGCAAATTCAGACGACGCATGTTTCCGATATACAGGAAACTTCTACCGAAAGAATTATTGAAATTCAAAACTCCTCACCAAGCCTTGAACGTCTTGGCGATTTAGGCCAATGGAGTAGTACAACTGACGTTCCTAGCCTTATAAGCATGATTCAAACGTCTAACCCTATTTTTGAAACTTTTTATGCCAGCACTCAGTTGAATCTCGAGTCAAGTACAAACAAATCTGCAGTTAGAGAAGATTCTGACACACAATACAGAACAAATTTTGACTCTCTTCACAATTTAGGACAATTAAGGACAATAACTGAAGGTCCTATATACTTAAGTACGGTCCAAATGTTAGAACAAGTTTCCGTGCCTTCAACAAACGATGAAGCAATTGAAGGAAATTCTGACGCTCAGGCCGAAAATGTAATACTTAGGCCAAAATCGGACTTTGACATAAGTTCGTATCACAATCTGAGTACCACGGAAAATAAAATAACACTTAAGGAAGACTCTCAGCATACTGATAACAAATTTGAGTCAAGTTTCGAAATGTCTGTCCAAGCATCAAATGAAAGCGACGGTAATTTAAAAATTGAAGTCAGTGCCATGTCGGAAATTGACAAAATCAGATCTGATCTGCAATTTAGACCCAGTTTCTTGGAACTTTCTACGGGTTCTGTACCGAATCAGACCGCTTATACTGATGCATCAACAGAAAATTTTAAACAAAGCCAAAACAACTTTGAAAATTTTGAACAAAGATCAGAGATATCCGCAAATCGGACACTTTCACTTGACAGCTTGGTGACAGAGAGATCTGAAGCTGAAAACTCTAAGGTAATCGGGAATCACAATATTAATTCCGAACAAAATTCAAAAATATCTGAGATCGAGTTTGATAAAACCACCGAGACAGCATCTGAAATTGAGTTCAAAAACTTAAAACCAACAACAGATCTAAATTTTGACCCAAATATCTTGGAAATCGTCAAAGATCCACCAATGAGCGACAACAACGCTTTGACCAAAAACTTTGAGCGGAGTCAAAAAGTTTCCAACAATTTCGAACTGGGTCAGAAAGTGACAGCAAACATAACTGGTCTTTATTATTCTGTGCCAGAGATGGTGGCTGAAAAGCACCCCGAAAATGAAAACCCTAATGACACTCAGCACCATTCCAACAATTTCGATCAAAGGTCGAAAATACCTGTAGAAGTTCAAAATATGCCCTTCCAGTATAAGATGTTGATGGAAGACATTAATGACGATGAAAGTGATTTTGAGGAAGATCCAAAAGTCAGCTTTGATGAGAATTCAAACCCACAACTTGAACGCAGCGTTGACACTAGTTCACAAGTTGAAGTTTCTGGTCACTCTACAGACAGCAACGACAAAAGTTTTTTGGATTCCTCAACTACTCACCCGATTCAGCACCATTCCAACAATTTGGATCAAAGGTCGAAAATACCTGTAGAAGTTCAAAATATGCCCTTCCAGTATAAGATGTTGATGGAAGACATTAATGACGATGAAAGTGATTTTGAGGAAGATCCAAAAGTCAGCTATGATGAGAATTCAAACCCACAACTTGAACGCCACGTTGACACAAGTTCACAAGTTGAAGTTTCTGATCACTCTACAGACAGCAACGACAAAGGTTTATTGAATTCCACTACTACTCACCCCTCGCCAAAACTGGTTACTGAAATCCACTCAGAAAACACACATCCTCCCGCGGTCTACTATCCAATGAATATGCCTAAAAAGTCACCCGCTTTGAAGGCAACCTTTGTAATGCCCACAAATATGCAAGGGGTTGTCGAAAGCTCAACAGAAGGAAGTCGCGTTGCGATGGTTTTCCCAAAGAATGCTAAGCCTCAGTTGAATGAGGCTTTGCCTGGACATTTTCGTAAAATGTACACTGAAGAAGGTCCACGGAAAATCAAAGTATCCGATTTTCAGCCGGACTCAAAACTGGTATTGTCGATTTTACATGATCGTAGGCCTGAAAATAAGCCCCAATCTGTCAACGAACAGTTGAACTTAATGGCAACAACCGTGAGCTCAAAAATTGAAACAGCTTTTGTTTTGGACCGACTTTCTCCCTTACCTAAGGAACCTTCCCTTTTCGAAGACAAGTCCAGCTCAAAGTTTGACTTAACAGCATTGGTCCCAAAAGAGGTAGGCGAAAGCCCAGAACCTATTTTTGTGCCAGGAGGTATTCCACCTGAGATGTTAACGACTCCCGGTGACTTTTTTGAGCCAGAAACAAAACCTACATCTACCGACAAAATATTTGTACCTGGTGGTGTACCTCAAGACCTTTTGGTCACGACCGCAGCTTACTCAGAGGCAGTACCCCTCTTAATTTCCGAATCGCCTCTTGAACATTCACCTGTTGATGAGACTACAAAAGTGTACACAGTCCCTGATTCGTCTTTTAGGCTAGAATCTGTATTACAAGATGATAGCGAGCGGCTCTCGGCTGTCAAAATCGCTCACACTTCTTCGAATAGTGAGACCAGAAAAGTCTTAGAAACAATCCCTGCCATAGACTCATCCTCTAAATATATCGCCACAGATCAAACCCCTGCCCAACTTGATTCAAACCCTTCCAACAACTCAAAACCAGTCATAAAGTTAAAACCTTTGTCAGATAACCTTCCCATGGACAAAAGTCCCCCTTCAACTCACGAGGCTCGCCAAGAAATAACTAAAGACGAATTCAAAGCCTATAAAATGAGTTTAAACTTTTTAGAATCAGCATTAGAAAAAGTAGAATACGACGTAAAAGACCTAAAAAAGAACTTCCAAAACACTTTAGAAAATATTTCTACCCAGTCCCCACCAATATATCAAGAGAAGCCAAGAGATTCACAGGAAACATTCCAAGAAGCTGTAGAAAACGATTTTGAAAGCTATGCATCTGATTCCAAACAACTTGATTTTAACAATCAAGCATCCCTTGTCCAACAAGACCCAAGTAAATCCTCTGACGTTGGCCAAAAGTTCTATTTCAAATCAGAATCTTTTAAAACAGAGACCTTAACCTCTTCCAATCGTGTCGTACAAACGACAGACCCAACTGTTGACAATATTATTACAAGATTACCCACTCCTCTGTTTTTAATAAGTAACCCTCCGCCCAACTCAAAAACCAGCATTCAACAGTCAAATACCACGCCCTCTTTCTTCCATCAAATGTCAGAAAACGCTTTAGCTAAGGCACAAACCATCAACTCCCCAATGTCGAGCGAAAGTTCCAATATTTCCCTTTCCGAACTCGATCCATCTTTGATGGCCTCATTAAATAACCCTACCACTGAAGAAAATTTATCCGATTCTGATCAAAATCATTCAGCAACGACATCTATTAGTCAGATGCTTCAGCTACCGAGAAAAGTTGACGTTGAATCATGGATAAAAAGTACTCCACCAGAAGTTCTATACATGGCAATGAATCCTGCAGTTGCAGCACAAACACGCAATCACACTGAAACACAGTACACTACACAACATCAGTACACCAATTTTCACGAATCTAGTACAATAAGTTCTCTAGATAATAATATTGTTATTGATAATTTAAAAAATTCCATAAATACCATCACAGAGCCAAAGAGAATTGATAGCATACCAACGACGCCGGGTGTATTTGTGGTTACTCCGGGAACTACATCTAGTACAACGACAAGTACTACAATTCCATCATCTACAACTTCAACTACTACCACCACACTATCGACCACAACTAGTAGTACTATTCCACCGACCACCACAACAACAACTACATTGGCGCCTACAACAACGATGCGAACAACTACTACAACTCCGGTAACCACAACCACAACGACAACTCCACTCCCAACAACTGTGTCAACAACGCCGTCGACCTCTACCACAAACGAGAGTCCACAAACTGCAGCCCAGGCAAATATGGCAATTGGTGAATTAGAAAAGAACATCAAGCTGCTGCAGCAGTTATTAGGACTGCAGGCATCATTGAAGCCGGAAAGTAGTAGTAGTACCAGTAGTTCAACATCGTCGAGCTCTTCAACAACTACAACCACAACGCCAATGCCGACATCCACTAAAACTACAACTACAACGACAACCACAAACAAGGCCGCTGCCAATTCAGGCTTGGATGATGTGAACTTCGTGAATACATTGGTAAGCCTTAACTCCGCTACACTGAATGCCACAAAGTGGTTTTGTTGCTTATACCTACACTTCGCAAAAAACAAACATTAGCCAACGTCAGATTTCACTTGACGTAACTACTGCTATATTTTACAGAGTTAATCAACCGTATGGTTACTCATTTCAGCGTCAACTGCTTTTGGCTCAACAACAGGCGGCAAAGAAGCCTACTACATCAACTACAACTACACCAAAGACGACAACGACAACAACGGCAAAACCGATTACCATTTCGCCGCAAAATTTAGAAGACCTATTGAATAGCTTCTCCACACCTTCATTTTCAACAACAGCCAAGACAAATGATCAAGATGACACCGCATTTCTAAATTCCCTCGTAAGTGTGCTACACAACTCTCCCAGTGACCCAGGATTTCTTACATTTCCTTTTCATTTTCAGCGTGACATTGGTAAGCTTCGCGTAACCACCTCCACACCGCCAACATTTGCCAATCGAATCATCGAGCTAGCCTTGCAAAACCGTAAGGCCACGCCGACGCCAATGTCGCCTGTATATATCCCCGCAAGAGTAAGTACTACGACGATGCCAGCATTCGCTCCGCTACCAAATGTCAAGCGCCCAGCGATACTTCCACCCGCAGAAATCGAGCAACACCGCCAGGACCAAGCGTCTCTTTCTGCCGATTTGTCATTGCTATCCACTCTGTTAGGACGACGAATAACCGCCGAAGACCTGCCGCAGATAACACAACAATTTGGTGGAAATAAGCAGTCGGTTTCAGCGCCAAGGAGACCAACTACAACTCCAAGGACAACCGCGAGAACAACAACCACCACTACTACAGAGAAGCCCATGTCCAGAGACGAGATTGCAGAGATCGAGAAGAATTTGAATCTACTGTCTTCGCTGTTAGGTCGTCCTGTTTCACTCAATGAATTGCCGCTCATAATGCAGGACCTTCGTTCGGGTCGAAAAACGTCCGGAGCGAGGATAAATCAAATAAATCCCGTTAACACAAGGACCACCACGACGACTTTCCGGCCCAGGCCGACAATCAGCGTACAGTCGCAGACTCCAATAAGCCAAGAGGAAGTCATTCAACTGCTGAAAGATCCGTCCTTTGGCGTGTCTCCTGATCAACTCAATATATACGGAAAGTCAAACGATGCAGTATTAGCGGCAGTTCTGAAACAGAGAGGCATCGGTCCGACGCATAACAACATACCAATCAATGTGAGTTCAAATGACTTCCAACCATTTCGTGTGTACAAACACTTTATCCTTTATGCAGGACCTCTTCCTACAAGGGCCGACTCCGACGCCTTATCACACAACTCGAGCTCCTCCACCACCACCACCGCAGCCGCCAGCAGCTCAACGACGCCCTCTACTCGACGGTCTAGCTTGGCTTTGGCGAGCGTGGCAGGACACCGCTCCTGGTACCCGCCCATCGAGAAACAATCGCCAACCAGTAGCGGCGGCATCAACGAGACTCGAAAGTCCGCTGACCATTGGGGTGTTTGGTGGGGCCCAACCCGCACCACCCGCCACCTCAAACTCCGGCGAAGTAAGTTGGCACTGAATGTCGTTATCTGCTGGCTGCACCTATCCACCATCGAATTGCTTCTTTCATCCGCTTTTTTTTTATATACCTATGTCTCCTGTTCGTAGTCGTAGTCAGCACTCTGACCCACTTCTACTGCTTTTCGTAGTCGTTAATGCACTAACTCACCGCTTTATGCTTTCTTAGTAGGACAGTATGCTTTTTCAAATTTAAATTCTTAAAACCTGCCAATGATACCAATCCAACAAAAAAAAAAAAAAAAAAAAAACAATCCTGTGAACCTTGTAGGGTGGAGAATATGCCGAATTACAATATCCTCAAAATCCAACTCCAAGCTTCGGACAGGGCAATGGTTTACTAACAGCGGCCTTTGGTGTTACAAGGGCGGTAACACAATTCCTGGGCGCTGCATTTCAGGTGAGTGTCCAAAGGACTACAATACGCAAAGTATACTCGCAACAGCAAGTAGTATATACCTACACATATTTTTTGGAATATAGAAAGTCCGGCGATTGAAATTAATTTGATTTGAAATCTATGATTGTAATTTTTACAAGTAGTTGTCAAAAGAGTGTCAAAGACCCATGTGTCAATTGCGCTTTATATTTGTACCTAGTTGTCTTTGGATATTTTTGACTGGCACTCCCAAGTGAGTAAAAATTGCTTTCCTCCGGCAGGTACTTAACAATTTACTCTGTTGATTCACTTTTGACATTTGTTGATCACTCATATGTCAGAAAATTAACAGACGATATTTTTTTAACGCATTTAACACACGACTTAAGTAAAAGAAATATTGCGATCACTCGCTGATCAGCAAAATTTATAGAAAAATCAGCAGAGTGTTTATCTGTCAGTTAGTGTTTAAAATTAATCAATAACAAATCGCAACCATCAGCGAGATAGAGTCATTGTCAAAATTGTAGCTGATCAATTTTTAAAGAGTAGGTGATATCTTTGATCGCTTCAAAGTTAACTAATCAGCGGAAGGTACTTACGTGATCCAACGATCGTTTTTCGACAGACAGATAACGACATATTTCCCAGAAAAATAATGTAACGATGAGGATAATTACGCTCCCAAAAAAATGTAGCAGATCAGCAAAGCTTCGTTCTGATCAGTATGTGCATTTTTAAACCAGCAAGGGAAAGTACTTGATCAGGAAACCAAATTAAACGATCAGAAAATTATGTAACTAACAAACTGACAGTTTATAGGCCATCTGATCGGTTGTTGGTAATTTATTTGTAACTAAAATTAGATAAAAGCTATAAGAAATTATAGCTAAAAAAACGAACCGATCATCTCTTTAACTACTTGTCGATTTTAGCAAGTCTTTCGATAGGAAACCTCGAAACGCTCCAATGCAGTACATGTATGTATTCGGAAATGGCCTTTTGACAGTTATATTTGCAAAATCTATCGCCGGATTTTAAATATCCTTTTTTTCTTTCCCATTTCTTATTACATTTTTATTTGTATTTAGAATTTTTAATTTATTTTATTTTTCGTTGCTGTAATATTAGTTTATGACTTATTTTATAAATTCTTAGGGGACGCCTTTATACTGTGGTTACAGACAAGACACCGAACTTTGCTAGGGTTGTTTTTATTTATGAAATAACGAACAGTAGGTACTAACCTATGCTTTGCAGTTTGACGGAAGCTCTTGTAAATATGTTCACATAAAGGAGTCAGTGCAGTATCAGCAATATGATAAGAAAACGGGTTTTTGAGGAAATTACTGAAAGCTTTTAAACAAAAACACTTGATGCCTGGTGTTGCCGCGGTGAATAGTTGTGGGCATTAGTGTGACCAGAGTAAAATATTATACTCCAGAACCAACATCGATCACAAGCAAGCTTTAGTACCCCCGACTTGTAGAGGTTTTCTGTTTTTTTGTCTGCTGATCCAAATGTCAAAAAGACGAAAAATAGCGCGTGTATTGAATACAAATGAAATCTCAAACTAGGACGAATAATTTCCGTTGATAAAATGGATTGTTTAGCATCAACGAGTGTTCCCTACATTTTTAAATATAAGCGGGGTCAATTGAAATAGGCTCTGCGAAATAAGGCCCCAAGCCCTTATTTCATAATTGGAGTATTATTTCATTATCAAATAACACCCTACATTTTTAGGCCTTATTTAAATTTCTCTTTTGGGTCCTTATTTCCTACAGCCATTGAAACAAATTAAAGTTTCTTTCCGTTCATAGGTAGGTATGAGGGTACAATAGACCAAAAGGTCGCACTATTCCAAGTGTAAGGTCGAAGCCGACTTTGGGTGCAAAAACGAACATGAATATATCCAAAATACGTCCAAAATCTTCAGAAAAATTAAGTCTAAACACGCTCCAAACAATTCCACTTGATAATTATACGTTAGCTACCCCAAAAGAAGTTTGTGAAAAAAAAAAATGTGTAAACCCCTAAAGTATGCATTGATTGTAAATGCATACATTATTCGCCCGGACTGTACTGTCACCAGAAGTCAGAGCTAAATTTGTAAGAAGAACGTCGTTTACTAGCTTTAGCATTTTTCAATTTAGATTGAGTAGGTATAAAAATTCCTACTTAAACACAGATATTTATTAGGCACATTGTTTATAGTCTTAAAGTCGATATTTTCACAAACATCTATTATTTGCAACTTTATTCAAATGCAATTTCAACTTATCTCCACAGGGTGCAGCAAAATCCGTGCAATCGGCATTTTCACCACAAGCAGTTCAGCAAAACAGTTTACAGGGCCTGAGTGGATAGTCGCGTCTGACCAACGGCACATTTTAACATTTTCATAAATTATTATTATTTCATATATTTTTACAAAATTTATTTATTTCAAAAATAAAACAACGAATTCTCAAAACGAAGCATAAACCATCCACAGCAGCACAAAATGAAAGGTGATCCCTAGTCCTTAGAAATGAAACAAAAAAACAAAATCATTTAGGTAAAACTTAATTTTAAAAATATTAAAATAAGTATAAAAACTACTACATGTCAAAATTTGAACAACTTGTAGACTGTAATTTATCACATAAAAAACAAGCACATTTATTTATTCTTAAGAATATACATATTCATAACTAGGCAACCTTAAATATTTAGAATTACCTACGCTATAAGACAAGCAATCCAGGTGAAATGTTAAACATTTTATTTAATATTTTTACTTTTACTATGACAAGTAGTGTAGTGTACACGAAGAAAATGCGAATTTCCTACTTAAGTTAGGGTGTATGTAAGTATTGTTGGTGCAGACTCTAGGGTAAGGTTTCTATATTTTTTTCCTTGATTGTTTCTGCTAAAAAAAAGAACTTATTTTAAGAATGCAAGAAGAAGGCAAATGAATAATTTATTGTTATTGTGATTGTTTCCTTTGTTTATATGATATGTTTAATGTAACTTTTATGTTTGTAAATATTTTTTTCGCAAAACTGTCTTTGTATTTAGAAATTGTATACTTTTATGGAGAATAAAATAAATTAATTAATGTGGGTGGTTTTGACTTTACTTGTTGGTGGAAGAGAGACCAATCCTGTGCCGCGTTGTTTGCATAATCTGTCAAAGGGCCATAGACTTCCTCATTAAAATCTAAAAAAAAAACGCTGACGTTTCTCAAGCAGGCAGACAGCCGTCAAAAACAAAAATTGTCGTATAAAATACCTTGCAAGGAATATTAGAACCTTATATTAGTAAGGCCCGGAGAGTTGTGCACAATTTTATTGTTGTTTTTTTTTGCGCATTATGTCAAACTCGTAAACGTCGTTTTGATGCAGGAATGACTTTGAAAACAGGTAATTGAAGGACGGCTCTAGAAATAAACATTAGTTTATTTTCGGCTCAAAATTTAATTAGTTCACTCTTTACGGTGGCTATATTTTCCATACAAATTTAACAATTGTGAGCTTCCGTAAATTTAAAGTCGAGACTAAAATTTCTTATTAGTACGATGCAGAAATACCTTACTACAATATATATAAAAGAAGAGCAATCACCAGCGAAATCCACCCTAAATATAATTGCACAGAGCACGAATACTCTGTGTAAGTTCAGAAACGTCAAACATTTGCGCAGTGATGCGGCATCACTGCTTGTTTGCTATGCTGATGCGATGCACAGTTTATGCTGATGCGTTGGTGATTGAATGTGTCGTTTGAGTTTTAGAACGCGTTGTTTGTGAAAAATAATAATATAAAGAGTTCAACAAAAATGTATAAATTTGTCTTTCAAAAGCATTGCAATCTATTGAGAAAAATGTTTATTTACTTATTTTTCTTTCACTTCCGGCATTTTTCTTACTTTTTTGCCGGCGAATCAACTGCGCATCAGGTATTGCTGTGATTTTTTTTTGCGTTATGTTTGCGCATCAGTTTGATTTGATCAACTTTGCAATAGTGAACACTTGACGTTGAAAGTGATGCCAAAAGTTCGCATATAATGAACATTATGAGCATCATGATGCGAGTGATGTGTTACTGAATCTACACTCTATTACCAAACTGTTTCATTTTGACACATTCATTCAGAGCATGCGTTATTCGGCCCTAACGAGGTATCCGTCAGACGGAGCGGAAAATTCTCCGATTTTATACGATTCGGACAATTTTTGCTGCCAGGTATTCTTCGGAACAACTACCTACTGTTGCATTATGCATTTTTTTTTTTTTTTTTTTAATTTTTGACAGCTAGGTTCCGATATCCTCCGACAGAAATTGATTACGGGTTTTGTTTACGATTTGGAATGCGGTGCGGTGCGCCATCGCAACGCAATTGTTTATTTCTCTTCCGAAGTCGGTCACCCCGAATGGAATTTGAGCCTCCGAAAGAGTATGCGTAGCGGAGAATTTTCCGTTCCGACAGATACCTCGCTAGGGCAGATTGTCAATGGAAAAGTGTTACCTACTGTGAGGGCAAAACCCAGTATAGAAATGTTTCAAAATTTGTAAGTGTTTATGCCCTAAAATTTCTAAGATTTCACTACAAAAAAAAAAAAAATATATAGGGAGCAGATCAGACCCATTTACAATATGAACTGGAATTGAAATGGTATCATTAAAGTTAGTCCAACTTTATGATTTATTTTTACTACACACTCGAGCCATGCTGGGATAATTTTATCAAGCAATTCTATATTTAAGACTTTACATAAATGAGATGTGAATGACTTTCAATTACATGAAATTGAATGCGCTTGAGAATTTTTGCATTTTCTCTTTTTTTTGTAATCAGTATAAACAATAACAAAATACTTACTTCTGCCTGCAGGAAATCAACTAAACATACCATTTCCATTATCAAGAGCAATTGACTTTACAAATATTTGTATGTGATTCAGCTTTAGACAGATTGCTTTTGATTGCAAAATAAATAAACTGCTGAAGTTTTATGGCGCATTTTTAAGTTCTACTCCATTAATGGCCCACTTGTATAATATTAGTTAATAATTAATAAGACTGCTGTTTTTCGCCATGTGTGTTAATAGTGTTTTGACGCCTATTGCTGGATTAAAATACAAACTGATTCTGTTACCTGAAATGTCACTGTTAAAATGTTTGTTCGACTTAGTTATACCCTTTTCACACCGAGCCGAAAACTGTGTTTTCGTCGAAAACTCGAAATTACATTCACACCGAACAATAACTAGTTTTCATTTGACGTTTCAATCAGCTGTAAGACACTAGCCGCGGAACTTCTGTGTAAACTATTTTGTTTACAAATTTGGATCGCATTAATTAACAAATAAAATGAATTTAGCCCATCAATTAGTGTGGAAAATGATTTTAACTTGTGAGTTTTGACATTTGTTCGGTCAGATGCTCTGCTGAATGTTGCATAAGGTGTGTTTGTTTCAACAACTCAACGATCGGAAGTCGTTTTCGTGGTGTTTTGGTGGAAAATGACTTTAAACAACTCGTTTTGAAAACTGAAAAATGTATGGAAAAACTTCTGTTTTCTCGATGAAGTTTTCGAGTGTTTTCGCGAAAACCCGGTTTTCGGCTCGGTGTGAAAAGGGTATTAGGGTTAGTAACAGGCAGAAGTGTCAATTAATTTTCGAGGCTGGGAAAACCACAATAGAAACCCAGACATTTGCTTTCATATCGAGACCAAAGTGTAACGCTGACAGCTGTCACTCTAAAAATGGCTACCATAAACAGGTTAGGTATATATTTTGAGCAGTTATGTTCGCTTATTTTTGCGTATCTGTCAAAAATGATCGATATAATGTGCTTACATACTATTAGTACCTATATGATTGGCGCCTTGTTTGGCTCCGATCCGATGCCGCCCCACCTGACTACCACAAATCAATCTGTTTCAGATGCGACCCTGTTCAATGCAATCTACAACTACCTTCTGCATAAATATTTAAATATAAATGAACCTCCTTATATGAAACCATAGGCTTTAGTTAATAATACTAGGGGTCGCTCCGTGGTCGAAATTCGACCAATTTATTCTATAAGTTCATTTTTGAAGGGTGGAAATACGTTATAGGCAACTCCGTATTAATATATAAATATCATGCGGGTCCCATCTCAGCAACTAACTCATTGCAGTTGCAACTAAGTCAATAGAAAGTAGGTAATCACAGTCTGTAAGCCGAATTATTTTAGTTAAATACTTTTATCAAAATGTAAACAGAAGCGACGAGAACAACCACGATGTCTTCAGCAAGCGTCTTCAAATTTACTCAAAGTAATTAGTAAACCGTGTCGCAATCACAATAAATTCGAATGTCGTTTTACGAAAGAAATAGCGTGCTTAGGGTCACGTAGACAGGGCCTGATCAAGAGTTCTGACCGCCCTAGGCTAATTCTGAGGCCGCGCCCCTGTCAGGTGTGTTACAGACGGTCTAAAAATTAGTAAATGGGTAGAGTAGTAGTGGAGAATTTTAACATGGTTTATAATACTCATAAAAGTTTCCAGATCGATCAGCAAGCGGAACTAACGTTGTTCTTTAATCTGCAAGACATTCAACCTTAGGGTGGCACTGTTTAAATTCCGAATTTCCCATACAAAATGAAGTTAAAATTTACATCCGTTATTGCGAAGTGGCTTAGTGGTTAGTGTGTTAGACTACTAAGCGAGGGGTCGATGTTCGTATCCCGTAAAAACCCAAATTCCAACTTAGGGTTTTTTTTTCCACTGCGCCACCTCTCGCGAAGCGAACGTCTGCTTTTTAAAATTTCAAAATTTATTGTTAAAATCAGGGACTCTCAAGCACATTTAGTTTTAGTGTTTTGTCTCGGTCTAGTTGAAATATGTAGGGTCGATGCAATGATGCTAGATTAGTACATGCGAAGACATGATTTTAGCGCGCCCCCTCTGATCCTCGCGCCCTTGGCTGCAGCCTAATTAGCCTAAGGGTTAATCAGGGCCTGCACGTAGACTGTCGTTTTAAATCACCTGGGTATAGAATGTGATTATATTTCTTACTAGGGAATATTGATAAACTATTTTCCATGATCAAAAATTACCACAGTAGGAACTTATTACATAGCCAGCTCACATTTAACAATTAACAATTAACATAACTTGACTATTATAGCATATTCCGCTTATGTGCTTATATCGGAAACCAAAACATTTGACCTCACCTCTCGGATGAGGTAGGTACAATTTGACGTGACTCAAGTACCTAGTACCTACCCATAAATTGAAAGCTACGCAATCGCAAAGAATACAACTGATTTCGATTTTGTAACTTTTACGTTTGAACGCTTAAGCGCCACATCTACTTTTAAATACCTACACTTTGCGCTACGATGATGTGAAGAGAGAGGTCATCAGTAGACGACCACCTGAAGTGTTCCAGATGCAATAGCCAATAGAGACTTATAGTTTTGCAGTCAAAAACTGGTGGTGCAACATAAACTAAAAAAGCAATTTTCATTACAAGTATGTCCGGGAAGTTTTTAACACCAAAATAAATATCCATCAATCAAGTACATTTTAATAAAAGCCATTTTCGACGATTTCAAGTCCCCAATTCACCCCAAAAATGTTGGTGTTTATCAAGGCTTTACTAGGACGAACTCTTAGCTGACAGACAAGCGTCTTTATTCAGCTTTCAAGACAGATAATGGTGCCGCAATATGCTTACTTGCAAAAAGATGGTTCTTAAGGTATAAGAGGGTAAAGAACTTAAGAACCCAAAAATTCGAAATGTCGTCGTAGTACTAACCGGAAACTCATTGTAAACATGGCTTGATAATGGGCATCTTTAAAAATAGCTTCTGTAACAACTGCATCAGAAACGAAGAGAAAATAGAATTTTTGAAACATCGCTGCAAAACTCCCCAAGAATGCCGCTTCCCAAGCATTGGGGGACTTACATTTATGACAGCTTGTAGGTATATGGGTATGGTACGGTACCATATACCATATTAAAAGATATCCACATCTTCTTAAAATCTGCGTGTCCCACTCTTCCTCAATGTTCCATTATTCACAATGTTTCCCAATGGCTTCTGGGTGAAAATTACGAGTGGAGCATGAAACCCGCCTTAAGGCTTAAGTTATAGCCATACGTAAAATGCAACCGAAAAAGTTCGAGCAGTATGAAAATGAAGTTTTTTTTTTCGTTTAGGCGGTCATAGCGAAAAATCTGTCAGAAACATTTTTCCCTACGAAAACAATTACAACATACCAAATCCTACGGATTGGATTTCATCAGGAAACAATTTCCTGACAGATGGAAAAGCAAGGCCCCAGTTATAGCCATAAGTAAAATGCAACCGAAAAAGTTGGAACAGTATGAAAATTAGTTTTTTTTTTTGTTTGGGCGGTCATAGCAAAAAATCTGTCAGAAAATCATTTCCCTAGGAAAACATTTACAACAAAGCAACCCCCACTGATTGGATTTCATCAGAAAAAAAATTTCCTGACAAATGGAACAGTAAAGAAATGAAATACTTCACCGGAATGATTCGGTTTTCTTTTATGGAATTGACTGAGAAGTTGATCAGAATAAGTTTTCTCGTAAGGAAAAATGAATAAATTATTTTTCTAGAAAATTTAAAGATCATTTTTATTTTTATTAAACTAAATTTATAATTCATAAGCAACATTTTAAGACCAAGTTTGAGTTCATCTATTAGGTTTGAGTGGTAAAAAAAAAACAAACGCAAATTTGTACGGTTTCATTCTCCTTGCAAGTGCAAGGAATTATAAAATGAGTTGACACTAGCTTAAGCTAGATTAATTTTTACGTAAGTCAAAAAATTCATCTTACGTAAATCAGTCTCCAACGTCCAGTAAAAAATCCGTCTATATCAGTTTCTGAGTCAATCTAACTGGAACAGATAATGCTTGATTGGTTTATTATCGTACTAGATTACAAAGCCCGTTCTTATCCAAAGTACCTATACTGCAATCAAATGAAAATCTATCCCGATAAGCACGTCTACTGCGCAAATGCTTACCCAAACAAACTAACCAGGTGAAAAATGAGAAAGAAAAAACCGCCAAAACAAGAAACATTACTCAAAACGTACCTGCTCATTATCTAACCCCCACCATATCTAGAAAGGTGTTAGGTGCCAGGCCCTCTAAACGAGGTTCTCATGCTTCACGAGTTAGGATTTGGGTTTCCATTTCCATTTGCTTTTGTAATTTTATTCACAAACAAGTTCCACCTAGTCATTGGTGTTATACCCCAACAGTAAATTAGTATATATCGTATGCGATGTTGTTGGCTTATCGCTACTTTCAGTCTACCCTCCCACACCCACTCCCACCTATCTTTTGGTCCGGTTTCTCATTAATTGGCGCGGGTAAACAGTAAACAGAGCACAATATTATTGAAGCGCGTCTCCTCAACCTCATATGCATTTTTTTTTATTTAAATTGTTTTATTCGAAGTTCGAAGAGATTTTTCGCTCTTTTTTTTGTTTTGTTTTGTTTTATAAAGTAAAGTAAAAACAAAAAAAAATGTGTATAGCCTTCAACAGAACTTACTCGTCCGTTCTCCATTGTGCCGTCGACGACGACGACTCTAGTTGGAATAAAATTTGTCTTCAGTTTTAGTTCGTATCGCGTAGCCGTATCGGAGTAGTCGAGTTTGAGTTTCTCTCGAATGAGATAAAGGAAATAAGTTCGGAGTTCGCCGAAAGTTGAATCCTTTTATAAAAGACTGACACAAAAAAAATCATACACAATGCCATTCCCGACAACACCCCCACCACAGATGCCCTGTCCACATTGGATACATTTCCCTATCCGGCCAGATGGAGTCCTGGAATGTCCACCATCACCAGACGCATCCTACGCACCATATTGTGATTTGTGCCGTGGAAAGGACAAAACAGAGAATCCCCTAAAGAAGTTTAAATTAACTGACTGAGATAACCCATAATTTTGTATTTTTTTTTTTGTATACCAATATTTTTATGTTTTATTGTTATTTTTTTTTTTCTTTAAATAGAAATTAAAAAACGGCTACTCAGAGTTCAGAGAGTATGTGCGAAGAATGAAGTGTGTTTTGTTTTGTACGCGTTATCATTGGCGGTCATTTTGTTGGTGCTTTATTTCTTTTTGCAGCAACATAACAGACATATCGTTATCAAAACTCAAGGCAGGTTGTGATAATGATCATGCACAAATATAGAATTGTTTGTGCGCCGATTGGGGGCTGGGTTATATTTGTTGACGGACAGATTCGATAAGAATACTGCAGAAGCTTCTAGTGCTGAATGGAGTCTTTGTGTGGTTGTTTATTCAGCCCCACGTACTTAAAAAAAAAGTACAAATTTATAAGTACCTACTCTTGTGGATTGGGGATTGCGGAATACGGATGGAATCGGTATAATCAGAGTGATCAGAATCGTATTTCGCTTGCGTACATTGTACGCATACGTAGGTACATACTTCTGGTGTTTATTATTAAAAGTTTTAAATTGTTTTATCGAGGGCAATGGTGGGTAATCGTATTGCGATTGAGTGAGCGTTTACGAGCAGTGTATAGGTATATGCATTTTTTTTTTTTTTTTAACAGAAGACGATAAAGAGGGCTTTGTAGGAACACAATGGTGAGACAACAAAGGAGTTCGATGGACAAGGGAAATATATGAGTTTAACTAGCCCATAGTTGGGGAAATGAACTGTCTCGAAAGATCTAGACTTGGAAATGAGAATCGGTAGTTATAGAGAGAGCAAAAATACTGTGAGACTATAGGAAACAAGCACCAAAAGACGTACCGAGGTCTCAGAAAGAACTGGAGTCGAATCGCGTCGTCCTTGAACGAGCATAACGTGAAGGAATTTGTTTTTGTTTAACATGAAAAATCAATTTAATTTCATTGAACGTATAGCTTGTTCACGGAAGTGGTGCTTCGACCGCTGGGCTGTTGGCATTTTTTTTTTTTTTTTTTTTTTTTTTGAATTTAGTGTAGTTGAGCATTGAGCTTCTGAATTAAACAAAAGAATGATTTCTTTTGTGGTTTTCTATAAACCATTTTTGAGCGAGAACTTTGTAGTCGATTCTAATTTAACTGATGCATAAAACTGCATTTACACTTTCACGCACGCGCATTTTTGCACGAGACGGGACAGAGAGATCCGTTTGTCCGCAGTCAATGCTAATAAAGGCGTAGGAATGAGATCACAAATCAGACGCCTAAGGTGTCATGGATGTTCTACCCATAATTATAGATACGTAAAGCGGAAGTTCCGGCAACCAACATTTCTGCAATTACATGAAAACATTTCTATTTCCGATTTAAAATATGTGAAATGAGAGTGTTAATTAGTTTCAGTAAGTTAAACCAACAATTCATCAATCATTTATACGAAATAAATAAATAATTGTACGTTCATCACTTCCGGAAGCCATTTTGTTTTATAGGAAAACGAAATTTCGTAAGCCATCGCTATAAAAATATCAACATGCATAGCTTTCCTATAATTCCTACCACGTAAACAAGATGGCCGACCAAAAAACGTATCACGTTTTTTGCGTGTTAGGTAATGCTGTCCCTTTCAGTCAGATGGCTGTTTAGTATTGGGCATCCCTTTAATTTTCCGTGATAGGAATGTGTGACCGTGTAAATGCACTATTACTGAGTTGATTTTATTTAACAGCTTTGCACAGACTTTTGCTCTCTTCGTAACGTATTTACTTAGACCTGGCCCGAGAATAGACCTATATAACCTAAAAATCGCCTATTATAAACGGCCTTAAGCTAACCCTGTTGCATTAAAATTAGTAAAGTGTTATAAAATGGCTTCTCTCCTTTTACATCAGTTTTCCAACGTTGCTTGTCGAAGGGGAGAATCAAATCTTTTCTTCTTCAGCCATTCAAGCCAACCACAGCCTCTATCTAAGTATATCTATCTCACTATTATATTAGATATACTGAATTTATTATTAGTAATAGGTATTATTAATGAAAACAAATTGTAATAGTTCAAATTAAAAGTTTTCATTCACTTAACACAACGAAAACTTAACACAAATTTGTTCAGTGGTTCTCATGTTGAGTCCGGTGGAATGAATAAAAAAGTAAAATAGAAAGATTGGAGTTTAGTTTGAGGTTAGAGTTTATTTACTAAGCAATGTGTTATAAGTGATAATTTCGCAAAGTGATATGAAATTCACGACAATGTGAATAAATGTAAATGACAGCAGCTACCTATAAACATTTTCATACGCATTTTGAATTTCTCCAAGTATTCTCCCATAGTTCTCTAAGCTATCAAGGATTGCATGGAAGTAAGCCAGCTTAAGCAAAAGTAAGTTGGATGAAGATATTCCTAATCGTTAGGTAAATTCTTCATGTGTTATTTTAGCTACTGTGGTACTGTTTGCATTGTTTATCGAGTCTATTGAGGAAAAGACTTTATAGAACTTAAAGAGCAGTATTGTATTGACCTTGTCACAAAAGTGCGAATAATGCATTAAGGTTGGTTACGACACTCAGAAGTTTCAAACTGTTGTATAACGTATGCGTATTAATACGGGTTTGGTCTATTACACTCTTTATTTGAATGACATCCATGTCATCTGTCACTTCTCAATATTTCTTATCAACTTTCTAATTACACGCTATATTATCAAAATATACGTTATTTTTTATCGCCAATAAACAATGAGCCAAACGCAAAATACATGATATAAAACCGGCACAAGGCGGTTGCAACTTGAAACTCTGTACAGCTGTGGAATGCTTGTGGAATGCTACCGCTGAGGCGGTGAGCACATCTACTTTACAGAGAAAAATAAATAACATAACCTGAAATATAATTATTTATGACAAGCTGCAAGCTCATGTTGGCAATGTCTGGATGAAATCTAGATTAAGAAATCAAATTTGTTCAGCCTACTGTCTCCGTGTTTAAAAATGGAGAATAAAGAAACACAATTGAATCCATACACGCCCTCTCACTCCAACTCAGAAAACCATGCGGTAAGATCTGACAGACGAATTCGTACGTCAACATTCCTGTCGACATAAATGAATTTAATTCAGTCGTAGTTTCTCGAATAAACTCGCCGATAAACAAATTCTTTTCGGAGGAGCTCGAATGACAGCGAACGCCATGCGAAGGTGCTAGATATATAAAATGGCTCGGTTTCATAAATCGAAACCAAACAAGCGCTTAATCCACAAGCAAAACAAAACAAAAACAACATAATGCAACTCAATGGCAGATTTCAATTTAACTTTGAATTTATTACAAAACTTACACGCTTAAAATAATTAGCAACTTAACTTAAAACTTAGCTAATCAAATCTTTGAAATATCACAAAAGGAAACATTTAATACGCTGCATCGACAAACTTAAAACAAATCTTGCCTTTACGCTTTCGTGCCTTGCTGTCTGTTATTTGAGTCACTGACAGTTGTCGCCCTTGGGTGTCGATGAATAAAATTGTGAAACTGCTTTTGGTGTTGGTATTCCAAATTTTTCTCCTCCAGCGTGTATGGTGGCAGCTGTAAGCGACATTTGTCACAGAAATTGTCTAAGCAATCAACACAGGTCCTTCGCACCGGAAATTGACGCCAATGTTGGCAAGGCAAACGCCTCGAGGAACTCAGTGGGAACTGAAACTGTTGGCTAGACGTTGTGCTGTTATCCATGACGAGCTTCACTTTCGAACTGACGCACCTACGGGTAATCGCAGCTAACTTATGTTGTTTTTAACTCAATCTGAACTAAGCCAACAATGCTATCTATACGAATATAATCTCTAATATTGTGGTCACACGAGACCACATCGAGTGCAATACTAACTACGAACCATCTAGTACCAGCGTACAAAGAACGTTTCGACAATGTAACAAGGGAAATCCAGAAAGTTTGTCGGAGCGATTATCAAGTCGGAAAAGTAAATAACCATTAGTAATAATAATATAATTACATGCTACAAGTAACAGCTGTGGGCATTAATCGTACGTGTATTACTTGTTGTGTTGGAGTTAGAAGTTATTATTTTGCGTGATCAAAGTGTAAACAAATCCGCTGTGACGTTGTTTGTTTTTCTTCGAGTATCGTCACGTCAACTTTGATCATAATTATTTATATGCATACCTAGTTTAAGCGATAGAACTTTGGTCGTAATATTGGTTCTGTTTTTGTAACGATCAGAGATTTTCACTGGTGGCATTGATTTGCTGCTTCCTGATAGTGATATTGGAAAGGCAATGACCAGTAAGAATATTGACACCCCCAACTTCACCCGATTTTCCGTTACATGTCTACAAGCTATATTTTTATGGGTGGAGGGTGGTATAAGCTAAGTGCGTTAGTATTGTAACATAGAAATTCGTATTGACAAATGTCACGTAACGTCACTCACCAACACACTCGCACCTTGCATGTGCCACTTCCGCTGGCGGCAAAGTTGCTGCCAGCGTTCATAGAACTTTGTCCGTTAATTTTGAAATTATTCGTTATTCGTTAAATGTCAGTTATTTAAGAAAAATTCACTCATGAAATCTAAGTCAATGAGGGCGTTCAAGTATTTAGTTAAGTAAGTCTGACAGCTGTCTGACTAGATCTATCTCGGTTGTGATTGGTTTAAATCGGTCACGTGGGCACCTGTGAAATTTGACGTTTATGGAGGAGTAGCCGACGAATCTAGTCAAGAAATTCGTGACTGAGTGCTAAGTTGACAGTTCGGGTATGTGGCTGACGTAGAAAAAGTGACGTTCCCGACCAATCTAGTTTTTGCGTTCAGGTTACATCTTATCCAGACCAATCTAGTCGACTTAAGATAACTAGATTCTTGAATGCGGCCAATGATATTTAAATAGTTTTATTAACCAAACAAATTATATTATTCGCCTTTTAAAAATATATAATAACTTACAGACAGCAATCAGTTATCTTAAATTGTGGTATTCCCGAACTCTATCACGTTCCCCCATGGTTGGTAGCAGTTGGCAGAATTGATTTTATTTTTTTGTATGTTTTTTCATGTCACACGGATTCAAAATAGACATAACTTCGATGGGGAAACAAAATGGCCAATTTAAAAAAAAAAAAATAATAATAAGAAATTGAGGGGGCCAGCGGCAGGAGGATTGCGAGTTGGGGGTCTCAGTACTGACTCTGGTTTATAGTTTGGGATTTGTCTTTTGACAGATAAATTTCAGAAAAGATATTCTCTAAAAAATTACAAAAGAACAGTCTTCCTTCTTTCTCATTGATAAACGCTTCAAAAAACTAAGAAAAAAAACGTATCAAAAATTGTACCACATGGAAAAATGATTTGAAAAAAAGATGTAAGAAACTCAATACACCAGTCAAAACCGTATCGAAAAAAGGGGGCAAATGACGTTGTTTTTAATGAGACTATAAAATTCGTACGTCGTTTAAATCTTGTACCCAATTGGTCGTATTAGGTCTATTTTCGTACTTTCCCAAGCAAAGAAATAAAAATCGATCAAACTAATAACGTTTAGCGAGACTTTCTCAGAGGTAAGAAAATATACTCCGACGTACTACGTGGCTAGACTTTGGGATACAGTGAAATCCGGATATAACGACGGTGTGAAGGGACCGGGCTCAAATGGTCGCTATAGCCGAACGTCGCTATAAGCGAAGGTCAGAAAAATAAAAAAATAAACTCATTCTTTACTAGTAGATATGTTACTACACAATGCTGTATTGGTAGTTCTATTAATCAGTCAGAATTAAAAAGAAAAGCCTGTAGGTAATAACAAATGTAATTAAAAAAAATGCGCAAGTTATAAGAGATGCAACACTGGTTGGCATCTAATTCATTTCCTTGAAAAAATCTGTAATATTTCGCTGCTTAAGGTTCCTTTTTTCAGCAAAAAGTTTTTCTAGCGACTTCTCAGTTCTTATAAGCCACGAGACTTTCATCTCGTTTTCCCCTTCACCAAATAGAGCAAATCGTTTTAAGACTGAAATAGCCCATAAAGCATCTGTGACTGTTGGAACTGGCTCTTCCAATTCCTGATCGTCAGACTCCTCCTCATCAGATAACACTTCATGCATATTTATTGCTGAAGCTGAAGCTAAAGCTACGCTTTCAATAATATCTGTAGGGTCAACGGAGGTCAAAACGTGGTTATCTACATCAATGTAAGTCTCCCAGTTAGAGTAGTTTTCCTCGTTCGCCCAAATTTTAGCGAGTTGTGTCAATGGCAAACTATCCAGTCCATCATGGGTTTGCATCATGGAAAAAATTCGAATTTTAGCAAAAAAAACAGACGATATTTAAGCAAACGAAACCAACGGTCGCTTTTTTGCACAGGCCGAGGCAACTATAGTTAGATGATTTTATTTCGTCGCTGTATCCGGAGAAAAAAATCAAATTGTTATAAAAAAAGGTCGCTAATCGCCGTTATATCCGAGGTCGCTATATCAGGATGAATTTGTATGGAAAATATGATGCAAAATCAAGGGACTTAGAGTTTGCGTCGTTATATCCGCAAGGTCGTTATAACCGAGGTCGTTATAGGCGAATTTCACTGTATTTTGTGCCACTTACATCTTTGACATCCAATCCATACCACAAATAAATATACAACTCACACTTTTGCCACATATGAAACGTTCCGGGAGAACATTCGACCACCACCGTAATTTCTTTTTTCCACCGATTTTATTTTTGTACGGAATTTATTTTTAAGATCGATTTTGGTTTTGTTTTGTGTCAAGTATGTGCATTTGACATATTTATCAGTCGGTACTTGCCGGTAGAAATTTGCTAACCAGTTTCGAGCCTTGGGAGGAACTGCTCGTTACTCGTTTTTTTCTTTCTAGTTTTTTCTTTTCTGTTCTTCGTCCCTTAATATCGATTGCGTTCGATTTAAGCCGCGTACATGAATTAACCTATTTTATTTAGCTTTAGAAAGATGACAGTTTAAGGACACCGGGCACAATAAAAAATCTAGTTATTTTAAGTCGACTAGTTTCATCTGAACTAGATGTAAGCTAAATGTAAAACTACACAGGTCGGGAACGTCACTTTTCCTACGTCAACGACATAATATGCGAACTGTCAACTTAATATTCAGTCACGAATTTCTTGACCAGATTCGTCGGCTATTTTCTGTTGTTCATTTTACTTTTCATATTACCGATCCAAGCCAATCAAAACTGATATAAATCAAGTCAGACAACTATCAGGCTTATGGCGTTTTTCATTGGAGATCCGACAGAATTGCAACGAAATTCAAAATTGATCTTTTCAATGAAATTGAGATTTCGTTTTCTCTAGTTACTTTTTGTTATATTAGGCGTGTTTTTTTGAGCCTCGATTGCAATTACAACAACTACGCTCTACTTGACACTTCGAGGAATCGCAGTACCTAGTTGTTGTGATTTTGTGCTGAAACTCCTACTTTACTTTGCTTTGCTGAGATCGAAGTTAAACAAAACAGGCCTATTATAGAATAAATATTTTTGTTTTATTAAGCCAAATCAATTTATTTCAAATGAAGTTTACATTCGCACGGTTAATTGCATATTTTCGGATCACAAAGAGTACAGTTTGTTTCCAACAATACAACAAACATTTCAATCTGGCATTTTTTTTGTGTGTGTTGGTGAGTTCAGGGCACTTGTTTAAAAATATCCCGGACACTTCTGTCGTGTTGAGAATTGACCTTTTCCTTCAATGAAAAATGGAAAACATAGAAAGAGCACCTCTGGATTTGCTCTTTTCATAGAAAGAGCAATTCTTTTCTTCAATCGAAAACGCCATTACTATATAATTTATACTTGAACTTCTCCAATTCAACTAAAAATGATGAACCGCATTATGTTTCTGCCCTAACGTGTTCATTACATTCCTCTGAATTCAATCTACTACAATTCAACTAATGTCACTGTCAAACTGACATCTGTCAGTGGTCTATTTTCGTTCATCGTTCTTCAAAAAAAAAAGAAACCTCATAAAATATTTACATTATTTATCTTTTCCAGTGGTATTTTAGCATTTCGTCTGTTGAAACGCGAATAACTGCGCCGCATTCTCTTTGATCTTAATATATTTCTGAATCCATCATCCACCTGTATTATTTTCTAATTGATATAAAAACAACCTCCAATCGGAAAAATTAAAGAAACAAATCCCAGTGCAAAGTGCTCGTTAAATAATTGTTGCTATGATTGCGACAACCCTAATTGCTGAATTGTGGTAAATTTTTTTGCAAAATTCTTTCCCTATCAAATCAATTTTTTATTTCTAATATGACAAAGCATCTATGATTCATACATTGGACATAATTTGCTTAATCTGAGTAAAAGCTCGACATCGTCAAAATTCACTGGAAGTTTGCCCATAATAATGTAGAATTCTTCACTATTTTCTCTAGTTTCATTTGAACTAAATTGAAGTAGAAATTGTGCGCAAAACTGTGTGAACAAAGTAAAGTGGCGTAGTGTTAAACAATTGACAAACTGCAAAAGCAGACCCACTCAAAAGTACCTACAGCGAAACAGAAACAACAAAACTCTTGACAAAATGAATAAAAATAATAAATCGGTCACAACGCCGTGGAACTTTAAGTAAGTGCTAACAAATTATTAACCATAGGTATATTTAAAAAAAAACAAATCTAGCTACTTTTTTTGTTTGTTAAGTGGGACTATCTTATCGTGGTTGTCGTTGACTCCATGCTTGGTTGTTTGTTGTTTTTCTATTTTCTCACCGCCCTGGAATACAGTACAGGGGTTCCCAATTTTTTTCGGCCACGGAACCCTAAATGATCAAACTTTTCTTGGCGGACCCCCATATTGATATTAACAGAAAACATAGTTCCTTCAAGTGCGGTTTGGATATTTTTATGTTTGACAAGAAAAGAAATAATAAATGATACAAATATAATTATTTTAAGTTTTATAAAACATTTATTGCACAACAAAAAATACGCTGCAACTTTTTAATGTGAGGAATGAAATTTTTCCACATATTTACTTAAAATATCTTTAAAATTAGGCTTAATGTCCGACAACTGAATGCGAAGGTCTGGAGCTGCGTCCAGTCTGTTTCTGTATTTGTTTTTCGTGTAAGTGTAAGCCGAAAACCCAGCCTCGCATCGGTAAGTTGTTACAAATGGAAGGAGAACCATAAGAGCTTTGTCTGCCACTGCAGGGTATTCATCTGTCAGTCCAACCCAAAATGTATTTAAATTAGAATCTTCTGATTCAAAATTTTGTTTTAGAAGGGATGAACTTTTGATGTCGATCAAATTTTCATACTCTGGCACAGTTAGCATTGATGGTTGGCTATAATTTCCAAATGGATTCTGTACCCAGTCGATGTCGTCAATACAATTATTGACAAATCGCGCTGTATAACTTCGTTCTGCACCGAATTTTTGCAACAAACTGGCATAAGGTCAATAGTAAAAAGAGAAGAATTCAAACCAAAACAAATAAGAAAAACTCCCTTTACATATCCGTTGTAACCAATTACATGCAGTTTTGTTTGAATTTGAATAGCTAAAACAGCATCTACCTACAGAATGTACATACACAAGTGTATGTACACACATGGCATTCTTCCCAAATCCCAATCCACAACACATTGGGGACGTTCGGATTCATAGTTTATGTAAAACGTCAACTAGATTGGTCGTGACTAGGAATCCGAACGCGTTGACTGAGCAAGTTGAATTGTTTTTGTATTCTCACGGTCAGCGTTGCCTTTGTTTGATTTGCCCTTTTTTATTCGGAAAAGACCCCTCATAATATTTTCAAAAATTGATATTTTCAAATAAGTACATTTAAAATGTAATGTAAACTTATGTAAAAGCGCCATCTGTGCTTTCAACGTATGAAGGTGTTTGCCAGACGCACCCATTGACGACTACTTGTCAGACGCACCCATTTCGACGACAACAGCTGCACCCAACTTAACGACGAAGGTGGGATGACAGCTGTTGGGAATTTAAATAGTTGTTGGACGCCGTCGTTTTCTTGGATAAGTTGATAGTTATTAATAAAGATTTTAATCGAGTGTAATCCTCTAAATTAATAAATAAAAACGTGTTTAAAACTCAGATGTGGGGTCAGAATATCACTGGCCTGTGAAATAAAATAAAATTTAATTAAAAATTCTGATAATAATTACATTAAACGTGTTAAAATGCCGCGTGTCTTGTCAAAACAGCAGTTGGTAGAAGCGCTCAGGGAAGCTGGCGTAGAATTCCCCGAAACAGCTACCACGGCCCAGTTAAAGAGACTGCACCACAGTGAAGTCAACAAAAGCAACAATTTATCTGCGGCAAGCGAGGAAGATGCCGATGCCGATGACGTTGCCGATGACGTTGATACCGAAGCCGACGATGCCGAGGAACTGAGAAGTGCCGCGTTGGATGAGGAATTAAGCGAGCTACGTAAGCGTCTCGAAGTGCTGAAGCTGCGGAAGCAGATTAAAGAGTTGGAGAATGATGCCGCCCCTCCTGCCGAACGACGATCGGAATTTGGCGAAATTGAGCACGCCATTCCAAAATTTGATGGCGATGACGTAAGCCATTCGGTAAAACATTTTTTCCGTGATTTTGAAGAAATTATGCAGACGGTAAATGCCGATGAAAGGTTTAAATTATTGAGCTTGAGACGTTCACTAATAGGAACCGCTAAAGTGTTCCTACTCTCGACGGTGGCGCTTAATTATAGCGAACTGAAGGCAGCACTATTAAAAGAATTCGACATAGCTGTGTCTCGCCAGGATGTGTACAGAATGCTAGCCCTAAGGAAGTGGAAAAAACAAGAAGAGTCGCTGCATTGCTACATTCTAAACATGCAGGCGATTGCCAAACGATCCGACATTGGTGAAACGGAGATCATTGACTTCATCATAGACGGGATGGGTAGTAACATATCCAATGTTAATCTGCTGTTAGGTGCTCGTACCATCGACGAACTGAAACAACTCGTTAATCGCTATCAGCAGAAATATTTGATGGAAAGTGCTACGAGTACATCAGGATGTATTTCTAATGCCGTATCGACGAAACCTGCCGCTGTAACCAAGCCGAATGTTAATAGAAATGCCGTACTATGCTTTAATTGCTCACAGACGGGGCATATTAAACCATACTGTCCACACCCTTTGCGCCGAAATGGGTCGTGTTTCCGATGTTGGGAGATGGGACATGACCACAGGACGTGCCCGAACCCGAAGAAGATGCTGTCTGCCGCTGCCGTTCCGAAGCGTAATCAACAAGTTGCTGCCGTTTCGAAAGTAGGGTCTGATAACGATGAAAGTTTAAGCGAAGTAGTTGGTGCTGTAAATTGGGTGAGTGTCGCTTTTGAAGTTGATTTGGCAAAAGATGTAGAATTCATGAAGTTCCTTTCTCTTTTTGATACGGGCAGCCCAACTAGTTTTATAAAGTCTTCGTATGTCCCGGTTAAGTTGCTGCGACGATTGAAAATTCCGAAATCCTCATTTTACGGGGTGGGTGGAAACAAATTAAATGTTTTAGGAGAAATGAAATGTAAAGCAAAATTTCATAATAAAATAAAGACGATAAAAATTAATATTGTCCCAGATGAAAGTATGGCTCTACCGATTATTTTTGGACGTAATTTTTTGTATGCTTTTAGTATCCATTTGACAAGAGTAAAGGTTAGATACTCTAAAGAAAAGTTGGTTGCTATAAATAGAAATAATAAATTTGTTTTGCCAAATGAACTTCTTACAACTCTTAATAGATATAGCCTCATCGGGAATAAGTGTTCGCTAGTTGGTAATAAACCAGAAAGATTTGAAATGGTATTGGAAGTTGAGGCAACTGAGACTAATTACGAGTACTATAAAATGCCGGATATATTTAATATTGAAGTTGTGTCTGACGAATTAGATTTGAATATTGATCATAAATTGGGTAAATTGTGCTGTGCCGAACTGAATAGTTTAATTATAGATGCTTATGTGTTGCCGAAAGATATTGAAGTAGAACCGTTAGATTATGAAATGAAGATTCATCTGACTGATAATGTTCCGTTCCACTGTTCTCCCCGACGACTGTCTTACTTTGAAAGAACTCAAGTGCAGGCAATAGTGAATCAGTTGGAAAAAGACGGTATTATTAGACAAAGTAACTCGCCGTATGCGTCTGCTATTGTGTTAGTAAAAAAGAAGAACGGAGAACTTCGAATGTGTGTGGACTATCGTGGTCTCAATAAAAAAACCATTAGGGATAATCAACCTTTGCCGCTTATAGAAGATTGTATAGAGTATCTTGAAGGAAAACAATATTTTACGCTCCTAGATTTGAAAAGCGGATTCCATCAAGTTAGGGTTTCTGAGGAATCTATTCCTCTTACTGCGTTCGTTACTCCAAATGGCATGTGGGAGTATTTAAAAATGCCGTTCGGGTTGAAAAATGCTCCGGCCGTTTTTCAGCGGTTTATTAATGTTATTTTCCGAGATTTAATTGATTCGGGTAAAATAGTTGCTTATATGGACGATATATTGATTGCTACAGCAGACTTTGAGGAACACAAATTATTGCTAAGAACCGTTTTGAGACGTATAACTCAACGGAATCTTAAACTAAATCTCTCGAAATGCCGGTTCGGTCATACGGAAATAGAGTATTTGGGATACGCCGTTTCTTCGCAAGGTATTGCGCCAAGTGATTCTCATATTGCCGCTATTAAAGAATATCGAGTGCCGACTAATCAGAAACAATTGCATTCTTGTATTGGGTTGTTCTCTTATTTCAGACGATTTGTGCCGTCATTTTCCCGAATTGCAAAGCCGTTGCAAAATTTATTAAAGAAAAATGCCGACTATGATTTTGACAAACCATGTTTGGACGCTTTTAATGAGTTAAAATGCAGACTAATTGAAGCACCGATTTTGGCTATTTATAGTCCTATAAAGGACACAGAACTGCATTGTGATGCCAGTTCAATTGGTTTTGGTGCTGTCTTGCTTCAAAGGCAAGATGATAGAAAATTTCATCCGGTGTCTTACTTTTCTAAGACAACTTCCGCTGCCGAATCTAGGTATCATAGCTTTGAACTAGAGACGCTTGCTATAATTTATGCTTTGAGACGATTCCGGGTATATTTGGAAGGAATACCCTTCAAAATAGTTACGGATTGTAGCTCGCTGACGATGACATTAGAAAAGAAACAAGTTAATCCACGGATTGCCCGCTGGGCCTTAGAACTTGAAAATTATAATTATAAAATTCAGCATCGTAGTGGTATATCTATGGGACATGTGGATGCCCTTAGCAGGTGCCAGGTTGCTGCAATTTGGGATGTTGATGATACGGATTTTCAAATCCAAATTGCGCAAGGACGGGACAAAATAATTATGGAATTACGGGATCGAATGGAGGTTGAAGAAGTCAAAAACTTTGAATTGAGGGATGGACTTGTATATAGAGTGAAGAGAAGTGGAAGAAAGGCATTATTCGTGCCGAATGAAATGGAAGATAATGTTATACGGTTGATTCATGAAAAACTAGGTCATCAGGCGCTGGAGAAATGTTACGATAAGATTGCTATGCATTACTGGTTTCCGAGCATAAGACGAAAGATTGAAAGATTTATCCAAAATTGTATTAAGTGCATTATGTACGCTATGCCGGTCCGTTCTAGCGAGAGGAACTTGTATAATATTCCTAAAAACCCTCTGCCGTTTGACACAATTCATGTGGATCACTTTGGTCCCTTGCCGTCCCTTAGTTCGAAAAGGAAGCATATTTTGGTAGTAATAGATGCTTTTACAAAATTCGTAAAGCTATATCCTACGAACTCGACGAGTACAATAGAAGTAATTTCCGCATTAGATAAATACTTTCAGTATTATAGCAGACCGCGACGCATTGTGTCAGATAGAGGTACATGCTTTACCTCTTTCGAATTTGAGGACTTTCTAATAAAACGAAATATAGAACATGTAAAGGTTGCCGTGGCTTCACCCCAGGCAAATGGGCAAGTCGAAAGAGTCAATCGGGTTATCAAGTCTATGCTGGGAAAATTGAGTGAGCCGGTAAATCATGCCGATTGGTCGAGTAAGTTACTAAAGGTGGAGTACGCTATTAATAATTCTATTCATAGCACGACGAAGAACTCACCTAGTATGCTATTGTTTGGTGTTAGCCAAAGGGGTGAAATAATAGATGAAATGACGGAACATCTAGAGGAAAAGATGGCTTCCGAGAGCTGCCGTAATTTAGATCAAATTCGTGCCGAAGCTTCAGGAGAGATTGATAAGTCTCAGAAATATAATTTAGACTATTTTCTTAGGCACAGTAAAAAAGTTAAAGAATATAAAGTCGGTGATTTTGTTGTTATGCGTAACGTTGATACTGCCGTCGGGACGAATAAAAAGTTTTTGCCGAAATTTCGTGGCCCTTATGTCGTATGTAAGATTCTCGGACATGACAGATATGTATTGCGGGATATTGAAAACTGCCAGTTGACTCAGCTTCCGTACGATGGTGTTGTTGAGGCGAATAGAATGCGAAAATGGTTGTTAGACCGAAATGAAGAGGCTGTTTCTATTGAGAGTCCAAGTGACCCTCTTGCCGTAGATATAAGTTTGGAGTAATATGTAGAGATTATTGATAAGTATTTAGTTTATCTTTTGTTCGAGGTCGATCAATTGTCAGATTGGCCGAGTTGTAAACTTATGTAAAAGCGCCATCTGTGCTTTCAACGTATGAAGGTGTTTGCCAGACGCACCCATTGACGACTACTTGTCAGACGCACCCATTTCGACGACAACAGCTGCACCCAACTTAACGACGAAGGTGGGATGACAGCTGTTGGGAATTTAAATAGTTGTTGGACGCCGTCGTTTTCTTGGATAAGTTGATAGTTATTAATAAAGATTTTAATCGAGTGTAATCCTCTAAATTAATAAATAAAAACGTGTTTAAAGTAACATGGTTGCCTATCACAACTATATTACACTGTTATGCGAACTAATGGTTGTTAAATATCTTGCGAAAATTCGAAATTTGCAGAGTACCTTTAGAAATGGCACCCTTTTCTCTCACTGGCCCTTTTTTCGACACCTAAGAATTCTGCCACGGCCACTCTGTTTATTTTGAATCTGACTCTTCGAAATGTCAACTGAGTATGCAGGCAGGATTTTCCTGACTAGATTTGTCGGCTTCCCCTCCATAAACGTCAACTGCAAAAACTAATGACGTGACCACTCTGGGCCAATCAAAACTGAGATACATCTAGTCTGACAGCCTGTCAACTTACTAAACTATGAATCCGAACGTCCCCATTGTGACACCGACACAAAAAATTCAAAATATTTTTTTCGCGGATGACTAGATGTATGAATTTGTTTGATGATGAATTTCGGTGCGCCGCGACGGCACGATTATGTTTTTTCTACGGAACCCTTTTTACCCTTCCACGGAACCCCTGGGTTCCGCGGAACACCATTTGGGAAACGCTGGTCTACGGTGTCTACAATCGTGGAAAATGGTACTTTTTGTTATATAATTTATCCATAGGCTTGGTAATCGGTGTCTATGCTATGCCTCCAAATCGTTGTGTCAAGGACGACTTCTATTCATAACATAGCTGTCCCCATGTGCCCAGTGGAAGTGTGGGTATATTGTCCAAATATTTATGTCGCATTTGTTTGTAGCTGTATGTTGCATCTCTGTTTTTTTGTCTTCTAGAATCTAGATGGGATGTTTCAGATAATTGGACTGTAGCTTTTTACTTGTCGGAGATAGTGATTGACAGTAAAATAGCTAAACTAACCATGTACATTGTACATATGTATTGTTCGACAACTCAACCCTTACTCGAGTTTTTTTTTGCGTTGTTTTAATGGTATCCAATTGATTCTATGAATACGTATACGCGGATCTATTGTTCGACATTAATCCGGTGTGTTATGACTGGACTACAGAAGGAAATACTCGAAAAACCGGTTTAACTGACTACGACTACCTGCGACTACTTGATGTTTTGCTAAATAATTTTTTTTATAATCACCTGAACAACTGGCGCCGTTAAAATTGGCCGCATGAAGTCGCAACATTTGAAATTCAACTGGTTTTGGTGCACATTGTTGCACTGTAAGTTACAGTTTGATGAATCAGTCATGATGTAGTCAAGACAGTCAGGTGCATGAACTTGTTTACTATTGCGTGATGTTATGTCTTTGTCTTTATTGTTTAAGCTTTTTAGTACTCACGGAGGGTGTTATTATTTATGTCTTATTAAAAGGTATATCTCGTTCGATTGTGCTAGGTATAGTAATGCGTGCTAAGTCAGGTCTAATAAATTAATGCACATAAATTATTTCCGCGCATCGAATGTATTAAGCACTATTTGTTTTTTCTTAAACGGAATCAGGTGCTAAAAATAAAATTAATACTGACTTGAATAAGAAAGCCAAACCTCTTTTGTTTAGCACAAGCATGTCAAACTCAATGAACACAAGGGGCCAACCCAGCAGGATATAAATTTGTATGGGCCGCAAAAAAAAAAAAAAAGAAGAAGAGAACAAGAACCACTTTTACTGTTTTTCTTATTAATAAGATTACTTTATTCGCTCCGTCGGAACGGTAAATTCTAAGCAACGCTTATATACTCTTTCGGAAGCTTAAATTCCATTCGAGGTGTCCGACTTCGGAAGAGAAGCAAACAATTGCGATGCCGCACCGCACTCCAATTCGTAAACAGATTTCGCAACCAATTTTTGTTCTGCGTTACAAAATGTCGGAATAATTCTCCGAACATTTGTTCCGAAGAATAATCCGCAGCAAAAATCCTCCGAATTCTATTAATCCGGAGAATTTTCCGTTCCGGATGCCTCACTAGCGCCGTATAATTTTTAGAAAACATTTCGAAAAACAAAAAAAAAAACAAAAAGCAAATTAATAACTTAACCTCAAAATTATAAATACCGCCGGCTGGGCCGCACAATTATTCGTAGTGGGCCGCATGTGGCCCGCGGGCCGCGAGTTTGACATGCTTGGTTTAGCACAATCATTAGAACGAAGTAAGTATAGGTACAGTTTCATTAGTTATGCTTTATGCATCGACACAAAGCGACTGTTTATTCCGCTTCTGCTGATGTTGTACGTGTGCTGTAGGTCAAAATCATTGCACCAAAGTATCTACTGGGCAAATCACAGTTGAAGGAAATGGTTCCTCATTATGATAATTGCACATAACGTAGTTAGAACTACATACATTATTAGTTTAACGAAAATACCCATTCAACTCAAAACTCACATTCGAGTTAAAGTCGAACTCTTCGCATTTGTATCACTTGAATGACGCCCTTGCGTCTACAATGAATCGTATAGGGTCAGTTGGGGTAAATGGAAACTTTCTGCCTTTTTTTAAACCAAATTTTGAAAAAAATAAACACAAACATGTTTGGTACCTCCTTTCAACTTTCGGAAATTAATATTATTATTAAAAAACACCAAGAATTGTACTGGTGATCATTGCACAGCTGTGCTGTTTACATTAACCCCGGCGTTGTTTACATTTCTCCCAATTATTTTGAAAATCAAGGTGTAAATGGAAACAGTCCGTTTGATTCCTGTAGATACTAAGGGACTTCGGTATGGGGTGAATGTAAACAAGTAAGATTTGGCTATTGATTTTTTACGACTAAAATTACTTTTCACGACTAATATATCAGTGATATATGAAAGTCACCGGCGAGTAAGTGCGGCGAAAGATTGGCGGCAATTCAAATTGTTTTTTGTTGTTTCTTGGCCTACGACAATTAATTTTAAAAGGATTACAATTATCCCGTGTTTAGATTTACCCAAACTGACCCTACTTTCAAATAAACAGCTGTCAGTATACTGACTTTTTGTTTGCAGGGAGGTTTAAATTCATTAAACAAAAGCGTGGCACATAAATACCTACTCCAACAGTTCGGCCTCAAAACAACCGAGTTCCGTGTAGTGCATTCTGTCAAATTTTTACTGAAACACTACCACTGAAACTGTATTTTCGAAATTTTTAATTTTTTTCTGAAATTATATTGTACTATATAATTTTTTATTCATTTTGTCTTAAAAACTAATATTTTTGCAATCGATTTAGTAATAGCTATTGAAAAATCAGATCTCAATTCGACTCCATACGAATATGCCAAACTTTACGTCGGCCAACTGTCAAACATCGTTCATTTTTCAACAATTTTCAAACGCTCTCAATAGGCCTGTTCCTTTACTTTTAAATTTTACGAATTTTTACTAATTCTTACGAATTCTTAAGAATTTTTACTCAGTGCCGTTCCTTAACTCGAAAAATACGTAAAAGAGGCGTATTCGAGAGAGAGAGAGTTTACTCAACAAATTTCTTGGTGTAGAAGTGGAAAAGCTGTCAGCTGTCAACCTTACAATTGCAATTTACAGTCCCATTTGGCATATTCATGGATTATTTTTTTTATTTATTGCGTAAAATACAAAATCTCTCAAGATAAAAAATGTTCTCCTCAAGAGTCTTTCGAAAGTGGCGACGAAACTCTTCTTCGCTGGAACAGGAATAATCTCCTCCATGAAATTCTGCATGCAGTGTCGCTTTTTCCTCTTTTCTCTTCCACATACTTGGATTCATCAAAATAAAGTTCAAAATAAATGATAAAACTAATTTTCTAGTAGTTTATTAGACATTTTAACGACTTTTCGTACCATTTTTTTTAATATATATATATCTGTCATTTTTCATAAATTAGGTAGGTACTGCAAAAGCGTTCCCTAACTTTTTCGAAAGCGTCTCTCTCTGTGAGGGAATCTATCCCCACCACTGCTATTTTGACAGTCTTTTCCATTCTTACTAAAAAGGTTAAGGAACAGACTTAATAATTAACATTTTTGAACTCGACACGTAGGACTGTTCGTTTTATCATGTGGAATTTTTACAAAAATCCACTTAAACCTTTTTAAGAGGGCAGAATTTCGTACACAAGAGAGGAACTAATTGCACTTCCTTCGGAACTTTTGTAAAACAAACAAAATTTCTTGGACCAACATTTTCCAGCATTTTTCTGGAGGAATATAGGAAACGTAGTTTGCTCTCTTTTATCGCAACAAAGTTTAGTAAAAATTAGAAAAACTCGACATATTTAAAATCGTAGTCGTACATTGTACCCTGTGTTTGAGTTTGCCAAATGCCAGCGTGTTTAAGAGTTTGCCAAGTGCCAACGTTGATATATAATCTAAGTCGTAAAGCTAGCTAACGATAAAAAGCTTAATTTCTTCTTCAAGGCAAGCATTATAATTGAATAAAATCTTATCAATGTTTTGTTAAGTATACCGTCGAACAATATTTGTAATAAAATTGATGGCTAGTCGAAAAATACTAAAGTAGGTAGGTATGTATCGTACGATAATTGAGAGTACATTTTTAGTTACTTTAAAATTGCAACTACATACATATGTATTGATTCTCAATCGAAAATATGTACTGTCACTGGCGACAAAGAGCAAGTGACGTTTTTATGTTCGATTAGCCAGATGAAATCTGAAATCTGAGAGCGAATCTGAAGAATCCCAATCGAATACCATTATTAGTACGTACGCCTGACAGCTGATTGACTTGAAAGGTCTGTTCCTTAAGTCGAAAAACTTATAAAAGAGGTCTTACGAATTTTTACTCAACAAATTTCTTGGTGTAGGAAGTGGAAAAACTGTCAGTCACCTTTCAATTAACAGCTGGTTTGAAAACAGGAGCCGGAATAAAATTGAATGTTCTCCTCAAGATTCTGTTCCAAAGTGGCGACGAAATTCTTCCTCACTGTAACAAGAAACCATCTCCTTCATGTAATTCTTATTCCTCGAGTTTATCAGACATTTTAACGATTTTTCGCACCACTTTTTTGAAGATTTGAATTATGTAACGTGTCATTCTTCATAGATTACTATACCACATAACTCTTTCGTAAGTGTTTCACTCTGTGAGTAAATTTATCCCCACCACTGCCATTTTGACAGTCTTTTCCATTTTTACTACAAAAGTAAAGAAACAGACCAGATTTGTCTCAGTTTTGATTGGACTAGATCTATCACATGAACAGTTTATTTTCCGTTGACATTTTTGGAGGGGTAGCCGACGAATTTAGCCAAGAATTTCGTGACTGAGCACTAAGTTGACAGTTCGTATAAGTTGGCTGACGTCAGAAAAGTGTGGTAACCCAGAAATCTACTTTTTTCGTTCAATGTACATCTATCTAGTCCAAACAATTCTAGTTGACTTAAGATAACTAGGTTTTAAAATGTCACAACTGATAGATGACTTATGAGTAACATTTTAAGGAGGGTTACGATTAATAGATAACACTAATCTTTTCAATTTTTGCGAACTCAGCTTGTTTGGCTGTCTAAATAAGCGTACTAATTGATTCATATTTTACTACGTTTAGGAGGCAAGCAATCAATTTCAACAGACATTTTAAAGTCGCTTTTTCGACTATGTAGCTCATGTCATTAAACATTTTACAAACATATCCTTTCGTGACACCCAAAAGAGATTTTAAGGAACTTTGCAAACAAAAGTTTCTACTTAGAAAAATGTAGCAGGCATTGTAAAAAGTTGTTACCCCCACATGTCCTAACCATCTTAGACGACTTATGCGTACTTTTCTGACCAGGTCGATGTCGCTGTACAGCTCGTAGAGTTCACTGTTAAATCTTCTCCTCAAAATCCCGTCAACGCAAACGGGACCAAAAATCACTCGAAGAATTTGCGTTCGAAGCGACCAAAAAGATCCTCATCCGTTTTTGCTATTGTCCATGCTTCTGCGCCATAGAGCAGGACAGGGATGATGAGAGTCTCATATAGAATCTCCTTAGTGCTTCTTGACAAGGCCTTACTAATCAATCGCCGTCTTAGGCCAAAGAAACAGCGGTTGGCAAGTGTGATTCTTCGCTTGATTTCTGATGTGATGTCATTTTCAGAGTTAATAGCGGATCCGAGGTAGACAAAGTCCCTAACTACCTCAAAGTTATAGCTGTCTATCGTGACGTTCTGTCCGATTCGTCGATGTTGTGTGTCCCTTCTTGTTTACAGCACATATTTTGTTTTACCCTCATTCACCACTAAACCCATTTTTGCCGCTTCTGTACTAATACTTGCAAACGCACCAGTGACAGCTCGCTGTGTTCTGCCAACAATGTCAATATTTGGATGAATAATTGACCGGTCGTGGACTTACCGGTCCTAAAACCGCACTGATAGGGACCTATCAGATCGTTGACGACTGGTTTCTTATACGCAGTATTCAGGAGACTGATGCCTCTGTAGTTGGCGCAGTTTAGAGAATCTCCTTTCTTGTGGATCGGGCAAACAATGCTGAGCTTCAATTCATCAGGCATACTTTCGTCTGACCAAATCTTGGAGACGAGTTGATGTATGCTCTCTACCAGGTCATCTCCCGCTGCCTTAAACAGCTCGGCAGTTAAGCCGTCCGGTCCAGCAGCCTTGTTGGACTTAAGCTTAGATATTGCTATCCTCATTTTGGTCAGGTGGACGGAAATCTTGGCTTTCATCGTCCAGGTTGAATGGCTCGTTCTGCCTGACAGCGGAATTTATGTCGTCTTCGCCGTTTAGCAGTCTGCAGAAATAGTTTTTCCATGTCCTCAGCACCGACTGTGACTCTACTACAAGGTTTCCTTGGTCGGCTCTACAGGTCTCCGTTCGGGTCTTGTTGGCATGACACGTTCTGTTCACCTTTTGGTAAAACTTCCGAACATTGTTCCTGGAGTAACACCTCTCTATATCCTCGATCGCGCGCTTCTCATGCTCTCTCTTTTTCCTCCGGAGAAGCCGATGTTCTTCCCTCCTTTTTTGCTCGTAGAGCTGACGAGCTGCTCTCGTCCTTCTATGCAGCGACGCTTCGTAGGCACTTTGTTTTTCTGCATGTGCTTGCCGGCACTCTTCGTCAAATCAGGGGTTTCGGGTGAAACCCAGCACATCAGTTGCGGCGTTTTTGATGGCTTCTTGGCATCGGCGCCACTGGTCTTCGGCACTTGATGCTGGCAGCATAGGACCTCTCGAGAGGTTCAGGGATACGCGATCGGCATAGGTTCTGGCGGTTTGTTGCGTTTGTAGTCGTCCGACGTTAAATCTCCTCACAGTATTTTCTCGTTGTTGTGGCGTCTGGGATTTCCGCATCCGTACCTTGGCTACAACAAGGTAGTGGTCCGAGTCTATGTTGGCCGCTCGGAAAGTTCGGACATCTAGAATACTGGAGGAGTGCCTTGCTTCGATCGCAACTTGATCAATTTGGTTGACGGTTTGATGATCAGGTGACCGCCATGTTCCTTTGTGGATACTGAGGTTAGGAAACCGTGAACTAGCTATGGTAACATTACGTCCCACAGCAAAATCAATCAGCCCAAGTCCGTTTCCAGACGTGGTGTCGTGTTGGCTGTGTTTTCCGATTGTGCTATCAAATAGACGCTGCTTTTGTTCCCTTTAGCAGTCACCGTAGTAAATGTCACAGTTTTTCATCCTTCTTTTGCCCGGCCCATCCCACCGCACTTCCCGGATGGCGGTAATACCTGCTTTGTAGCAGTCTAGGGCCTCCGCTAGTTGTTCGGCTGCACCCAGTCTGTTCAGAGTTCGAACATTCCACGTGCAGATCCGAACGTCATTGTCCTTTTTTCGTCTTGCAGGGTCGTCAACAGTGAATCCGTCCTTATCCGAGGCTATTGGTTGCTTCGCAACATAGATTTTTTTCCGTAGTAGGGTAGTTAACCCCACGCACAACCCCCAACCTGGGGGACCAGACCCTTTCTGCGACCCCTTGGGCAACAGGAGCTCAGTAATCTAATTTATACTCAAATCGTGATGTGTACCTCGTTAGAAAGAGCATTTGTGTTGGAAACAAACAGAGAAAGGTCCATTATACTAAAAGCACTATTGTAGTTCATGTGGTTTTTACTCATGAACAGGATATACTTAGAAGTAATGTTATTAGTGTGGTTAATGAAAAACAATAGATCTGGTCATTTGCCAGAGAATTCAACGAAGACAAAATTTGTCAACCCTCTATTGGGAACTTTAAAGTAGCCGCATGTATCCATTTTAAGAACACACACAGACGAACGATAAGATAACCTCAAAACGCATTTAGTGAGTTTGACTTGCCAACCGAAAGTAGACACATTCGAATTTTAAACAAGTTGACTCGTTGATGTGGTGGACGTATTTTGTCCTTTTTGAAGGACATTTCGATCCAAAAGATGTATAAGTCGTAAGTTGACGTCGTGGGTCTTGGAAATCAGTTACAAAATTCCTGATTCCATTGCCAAATGTCGTGTCTTCATATAGCTTCCATCTAAAGTGGATAAACCTGTTAAAAAGTATTCGACAAAATGTGCTTTCTAAACTGATTTTTAATAGAAATGTGCATCCACCTACAGTAATCATCTGCCGTAAAATTATCTGCCATAACCTAATGAGGCAGCAACGAAAAATTTACCTCTTTCTATGTTTATGTCATTATGCAAGAAAACTACAAGTTTACCTCTCAATGAGATTTTTACTCATAACTTGATGGTGAAACGAAGAAGAACAAAACTCAATTGGGTATTTAATTACAGTTTTCCAAAAGGAGGGGGTTTAATGACTCATGGGCTCCCCAGAATAAAAATACATGCCGTCGTTTCAGCCAGCACACATAACCGAGCTGTGAAATTTAATTAAATCATTATATACAGTTGGGCTGTGCAATTTTCTAGTGCAACGACTTTTCCTATAAATCTCTCATTTTCCAGTATGTGTATATCTATGTGCATACATTAATGTTGTGGTATGGTAGAGAGACTTTTATTACCAACCACAAGTGCGAGTTAGTTACGTGAAACTTTTTTAATTTACGGGGGTCGTTTTTGCGGTGCACTAAATAAGAGTTGGAACATATTTGCGCAGTAAATGACTTACAATAGTTGAAGTTGATAAGGTATGAGAAGGTTTTGTCATGACATTATACCGACCTCGGAATTTTATGAATAATTAAAAAAAAAAAAAAAAAAGTGGTTGAGTCAGATTCAATACGGTTTTGTTCGACTCTCATAAAAGGACAAGTCTCCAAATGTAATCCCTTGGCAAAGGCAGTTGATTTAAGTTCAGAAATGTATACGAGAAGGACTGTAATTTGTTTACTTTCTTTACTTTAGCTACCCTGGAAAATTGAACGTAAACCGTTTGAGAAACGTCCCGAGAATCTTGCAAATAGGTGTTAGTTTCGCATTTGAATTAAAATAAAAATTCATCCTTCTTTTTTCGAAACCAAAAACTCTACAAGAAGCACAAGATTCATTCACTGAAAAGACGTAGTTTTAAAATCTAGAGTTCGCCCAGTGGTAGAAATTCTACCATTATAATTGACCTGGCTTATACGCAACATATTGGAAAACAACTAACAGACAGCATTGCATCTCTAAACAATCTTCCAAAAAAAAAAAAAAAAATTAAGCGAATATGTTGCGTTTAAGACAGTGAAAGTGGTTCTTAACTTTTTCCCTTTGCCTATTTATACAGGACATATTTGGAACACACCCAATTTGTGGAAGCTTCTGTCCATTCAGTTTGACATCAAGAATTATGTTTAGTTTTATAAATTTTCATTCTTATCACATACCCTTACCAAACTTATCTTAATCTGAGCACTTAAGAGTTATGCTGGTAATACTTGGTTTTGCGTCCAACTGCTCCTGTTTTGTAATGCGTAGTTGTCCTCATTATCCTTTTCTTATACTCTTCGGCGTCAACTCTTTTCTAGGGACATACTTAACATAACTGAATTCGTTTTGCCATTGAAATGCCATTTGGAATTTTATAGGAGGTCTGACAGACCAGACAGCGGGCTGTCTTTTTCTTTGGAAAGGCCTTTGTCAGTTTGTAAAACATCCCTTTTCTCATACTTCTAATCATCGTTTTTTAAAGAGCACAACAAGAACTGTGAAATGTACTTAAAAATCGCTTCTGGCTATCCATTGGTTTCAACGAAAATATTCTCACTCTAATTTTCTATCAACAAATAAAAAGCGTTCTTAAATTTTCCTTTTATGATATCAGATCGGGGGTACTCTACTTTTAAGGGGTTTTTCAACAGGGACACTACAAAAGTAGAACGACAGGGACAGCAAACGACGCCGAATTTCTTGACGCTCTTTTGACATTTCTCTTCAGTAAGGTTTGCCATTTTATGACGAAAAGATATACGAGCCAACAACGAGTCCAAAAAATTATTAAAATTTACCACCGAAATTCGGAGTCAGTGGCCTCAACGTTAAGAGCGCTACGTCCAATTTATCGTCGTCATAATCGTCCTAGCAGATCAACAATTGAGCGTCTAGTATGGAAAAATTTGAATCCACAGGCACGTACAAAATGTTCCCGTGCCAGTGAGACAAAGAAGTGCCGATAGTGTCGAGAATATTGCTGCCGCTGAGGCTTCAGTTGAAGAAAGCCCAAATGTGTCTCTCACACGTCGTTCTCAAGCGTTGGGCATCTCTGTGACGTCGTTGTGGCGAATTTTGCGAAAAGATCTTGGCCTAAATCCTTACAAGATTAAATTGACGCAAGAACTGAAGCCGCTGGACCACCAGAAGCGTCGTATGTTCGTGAATTGGGCTGAGCAACAACTTGAAAATTATTCGGATTTTCATCGAAAAATCATCTTCAGCGATGAGGCTCATTTCTGGCTGAATGGCTTCGTCAATAAACAAAATATGCGGTATTGGTCAGGCAGCAATCCACACGTACTCCATGAGTCATCATTGCATCCGAAAAAATTACGGTTTGGTGTGGTTTATGGGCCGGCGGCGTCAATGGGCCGTACTTCTTCCGTGATGATCAAGACCGGCACGTTACTGTGAATGGGAATCGCTACCGTTCAATGATAACCGAATATTTTTGGCCCCAATTGGATGATATTGACTTGGACGACATGTGGTTCCAACAGGACGGCAGCGCCACAAGCCACACAGCGAATGTCACAATCAATTTATTGGAAACCAAGTTTGGAGAACGTGTTATCTCACGAATTGGTCCAGTCGCTTGGCCGCCTCGGTCGTGCGATTTGACGCCGTTAGACTATTTCCTGTGGGGCTACGTCAAGTCTATGGTCTATGCCAACAAGCCAGCGACGATTGATGAGCTTCGTACGAATATCGAACGTGAAATTGCAGCAGTATCGGCCGATTTATGCTTGAAAACCTTCCCAAATTGGGTTCAGCGTCTGGACTTCGGGAAGCGTGCCCGTGGTGGCCATGCAAAAAAAATCGAGTTACATACATAATGGCATCGAACGTTCTTTCACAGGAATAAAGAATTTCATTGTAGCTACTTTTAGTAACTTTTGTAGCGCTCTTATTGAAAAACCAGATACTTTGCATCTGTAAAAAGTGTTAATAGGGAAAGTTGACATTTTTGTTCATACCTTTCCATAGGAAATCTTTTAATACCAATTTTATTATATCGTTTTAACTTCTAGTGCATTCGTAAAAAAATTCATTCCTGTTTTTTTTTGTGTCAAATACTTGTACCCTATTCACACCGAGCCGAAAACCGGGTTGTCGAGAAAACAATCGAAAACAGAAGTTCCCACCTATTTCAGTTTTCAAAACGAGTCGTTTAAATTCGTTTTCCACGAAAACACTACGTAAACGACTTCCAATCGTTGGGTTGTGGAAACAAACACAACTTTTGCAATATTCAGTAGAAGAGCGGACCGAACAAATTCAGAACTTAAAATGATTTTCCACACTTCATTGACTAATATATAATAATTTTGGAATGCTCTGAGTACATTTTATTTATTTATTTTAATCAATACGATCGAAATTTTTAACCAAAATAGGTTACACAGAAGTCTCACGACTAGTGTCTAACAGCTGATTGAAACGTCAAAAGAAAACTAATTGGTGTACGGTGGGAATGCATCGACGAGTTTTCGACGAAAACAAGGTTCGTTGCGGTGTGAATGGGCTATTACTTGCAAATATTTACTCTCACAGTTTGGGACTTTGTTGAAGCCTTTTCCAACGAATGACTACAGGGCATCCTGCCATGCCTATTACCTATATTAGTTGTACGTGTTTTTGTCTTTTAAAAAATGTCTTCTTGTTGTTTCCCTTTGACTAAATGGGATCGAGGATGAATTTTATCTATTTACACATTTTGATGGGGGATTTTTTTTTTCGGAGGTTGTTACTATCCGATGAAGCACTCAGACACAACTACTGGTTCATTGTACTGCCAAACAGACACCTTACATTTATGTACTTAGTTTTCCCGTCTTTCGAAGAAAGATGAGAAGGAGCTTCAGTGATGAAGAGCTTAGATGTTCGGCACTCACCACGTCAGCCCCAAGGATCCGCCACCGGATGCGAGCAAAGGCAGGACTTCTACAGAAGAAGTGCTCCGCTGTATCGTCGTCCACTCCTCAAGCAGGACAGATGGTGGAGACGCTCAAGCCCAAATCCTTTAAGTGTTTGGCAAAAGCTTGGTGGCCCGAAAGGACGCCCACATGCAGTCTACAGTCGATTCTCCTGAGAGACAGAAGGAGGCCGCCGACCTTTTGCAGATGTCAGGGCGCAGTCGTTTGGTCTGTCCACACCCATCAGCGCAGCCACGCCACCGACACTCGTGTTCGCCACCAACCACCGATTAAGGCAGACCCAACGCAGGTTCAGGTCCTAAGAATTCTTCCTCTGAACCCAGCCTGGCAAGCTCATCAGCGATCTCATTTCCCTGGATACCAGTGTGACCTGGGACCCAAACAAGATACACTGTATTTAGCCTTCCGACAAAGTTCAGAGAAAGCTTGAGTTCGAGCACTAATTTAGACGAGGTAGGAGGGTTAAGCAGCGCTTTTAATGCAGCTTGGCTATCGCTGCAAACGCATATACTCCTAGCCTTCAACCTGTTTTTCACAATATAGCGCATAGCCATAAGGATAGCGAAAATCTCCGCTTGGTTATCTAAGGGGTAGTGAAGTCTAATGTTCTCGCTTTCCACGAAGACTCCAGAAGCGGACCCCGTCCGGGGGATTTTTGTTTATAAGAACGCAAAGGAAATTTTTGGTTATTGCGTTGCGGGAAATTCAATACCATAAGTTTGATATCGCTGGCCGGAGCGGAAGTTTTTTTTTTAACTCTGAATTAAATACCCAAATTTCAAACGTTGTGCAATAAAAGCAACACAGTTCTACCTGTAGTACGTTTTACATCTAACGCGTTGCGTTATTGCTTCTTGTGTGTTTTAAAAAAAAGTGTAAAATTAAAATCTTCGTGAAGCTTCGTGAGAAAGTGCAGGTCAAGTACAGAGATACTGGTAAATTGGTATCATTCTTCTTTTTACCTCAAAGCAGCCGACAAATAGCTGCAAGCTCAATCAAAGAGCTAGCCGCCTTAAAAACAAAGTGCGGCATCCCGGGACGACCTCTAAATGGAGGACATCACAATAGGCCCACATGTGGCCGCAGTGATCAGGGATACCGGATACACTATACCACCTCCACCCACTATCTAATCTATTTATTTCTGTAGGTCCTTTAAGGGAATCTTTAGCCTTAGAGCACGTTAGCCATTAAAACAGACTTAATTTCAAATCGCTTTTCAGTTGGTGGCTTTCAGGGTTCCAACTCTGATTTGGATTTCATTCGTGATTTGCAATTGACATTAATAAGCTATTACCACCGAGTCGAAAATCTGGTTTTCGCGAAAACACAAGTTTTCCCATACATATTTCAGTTTTCAAAACGAGTCGTTGTCAATGAAAACACCACGAAAACGACTTCCAATCTTTGCGTTGTTGAAACAAACATACCTTTTGCAACATTCAGCAAAGCAGCTGACCGAACAAATGTCACAACTCACAACTTAAAATCATTTTCCACACTAATTGATGGGCTTATTTTATTTTCAAATACTCTGAATTCATTTTATTTGTTAATTAAACAAATTGGTAAACAAAATAGTTTACACAGAAGTTTCACGACTAGTGTCTCACAGCGTTTGACGTTTCAGTCAAACGAAAACTGGTTATTGTTCGGTGTGAAAAGGGGTATAAGAAGTTCGCCTGCGAAAAATGTCTCTCTTTTCGAAGTATATATTTTTTCAACAAGACTGTACCTATATGCGTATACATAAACATAAACTTCTTCACTTAAAAATTCATTCAAAGCTCGATTGAATGATTTTCTAGGGGGCTGCTCCCCATACGAAGACAGAATTGATTTAACTTCTCGCTTTCGCATACTTAACTGATTAATTATAATTCGTTTTACAATGATAAGTAGTTAGATAGATATAGATACCTCCTTTGTTTATTGGACAGTCAGCGTATTGATTCCAAAAACGAGCTACGTGCCGTACATTAATCGGTTTTCACCCTCTTTTACGACAACCATCGGTAGTTTATACCCAAAATGGGTAAACGGGTGCCTACCCCACTTAGTTGTGTTTACGCCCGATAACGCATTAAAAACGAAGCAGCCATTAACAGTATGACGTCAAGGCCAAAGCAAACACACAAAGTCAACAACTTTGGCATCAACGATACTCGCACTTCAGAAAAATACATTCAAAAAGTTGTATACCAACAAACAAGACTGAGAGTACAATAGTCATCGGCCTCGTCCATGGCAAAGACAAGGCTACTGTCCGTTAAAAAATAAGCAAACCAATAGAGCAGAGATCAAGTTTATATTGGATGACGTCATTGGACATGATATACCTATTAAAAAAAATATATGTACAGCTAAAACTAAAACTTATAAAGAGCCCAAACCATCTATTAAACGCAACTTCCAAGCGGGATGAGTTGCCCTTCAAAATGCCAACCATTCGAAAATCGGTAGTATCCTTAGCGTCAGTTCTCTTTACGGTTATCCCATCATCATCACATCTTTGTGGCGCCCATCAATGCATAAATATCGTTCGCATTTGTAATATCACCGAACTGGGGTCTGGGGAGACAGTAGCTTTCTGTGATGAGTCTGTGTTATGTGTACGGAAAATAAACTCATCCAAGGTTACTAGTACAGTAATCGTAGAAATCTTGCGTCATTCACCACAAACTGGAAAGTAGTGTGAGTAGCAATAAAATAGGTGTAGCGAAGCATCACACAGACCCAATGGCATTTGTTCATTAATTTAACAATATTATAGAGAATTGCGATTTTTATTTTAATTGTATGCAATTGGCCACACTATTTAACACGTGACTCAGCGAATTACGCGGAATGTAGATGGGAGATTAAATCAGTTGTCAGATCTGTACGAATGATTTCATTTGCAAAATTGTACTAATTAGCATTTTTGCTGGGATATTTTGCCACTAGCTTTCGCTTATGTGAAACGCAATCTATTTTGTTGCGAAACTATGCAAACCGTCAATAGTTACGTATATGTCACTTATGGAACAGAAGCACTTTTTTTTGTAAATGACATTTAAAATATATTGAAAAACTGTCAAACATCAAACTGTCATAACTCGTATTACTTTCGGTCGGATAAATTACTATCGTCACATTGTGACATCCAAAGCTTGGTTATGGTGTGGTAGACATTTAAAGTGATGTTTGTAAGTTACTGTCAGAGTATTGTATGTTCATGGCCGGTGAAGCGTTAATGGGTTATTTCAGGTCAAAATCGTGATGGCGATTTTGTGTTTGGGAAGCCGGTGTTAATTGTGTTATATTTCTTTTATTATTATTTGTCTAAACTCATAACTAAATAGATCAAAATAAGAATCATATTTCAGACTGTGAAATTGCTGTGACATGTGCTTTTAAGATAGCATTCTGCTGAAATAAACTTAAGCAAACCATTTTACGTACGCTGCTCAAGCTAAATTTTAGACCCTATACACAATTCTTTTCAAAAGTTAGCTAAACTTAATTTAAGCGAATCCCTTTAGCCTACCACTCGACTAAAATATCAAACTTTTGATTCAGAATGTAACGGGTGATTTTTTAGCTGGTTTGGTTTTGGCAACACTGGTTTTGACAGCTGACGTGTGCTTATTACCTTGTGTCACTGTCAAACAGCTTCAGTTTGGTTTGCAATTTAACCATGGATCGTCTTACAAATGAACAACGCTTGCAAATTATTGAATTTTACTATCAAAATTCGTGCTCGGTTCGAAATGTTCATCGCGCGCTGCTTCCATTTTATGATCGGCATTCTCGACCTTCTGAGCAGTCTATTCGGAAGATTGTGACCAAATTTCCCACCAAATTTACTTTGTTGGACATTAAACCACCAACACGTTTACGTACTGTGCGTAGTGAAGAAAATATTGCGGCCGTATCAGCTAGTGTGACAGAAGACCGCGAAATGTCGATTCGGCGCCGTTCCCAGCAGTTAGGCCTTTGTTACAGCACTACGTGGAAAATTTTGCGGAAGGATTTGTGCGTAAAGCCTTTTAAGATACAGCTTGTGCAAGAACTAAAGCCAGCCGACCTACCACAACGCCGAATTTTTGGTGAATGGGCTCTTGGAAAGCTGGCCGAGGATCCGCTTTTTTATCGAAAAATTGTGTTCAGCGATGAGGCTCATTTTTGGTTGAATGGGTACGTAAATAAGCAAAATTGCCGCATTTGGAGTGAAGATCAGCCAGAAGCATTGCAACAGCTACCAATGCATCCCGAAAAAGCCACTGTTTGGTGCGGTTTATGGGCCGGCGGCATTATTGGGCCATATTTCTTCAAAGATGATGCGAATCGCAGCGTTACTGTCAATGGTGAACGCTACCGAGCGATGATAACAAACTTTTTTTTGCCCGAAATGGAAGTTCTTGACTTGCATGATATGTGGTTTCAACAAGACGGTGCCACATGCCACACAGCACGCGAAACAATGGCGCAATTGCGAGGCGAGTTTGGTGAACAGATAATTTCACGTTTCGGGCCGGTCAATTGGCCGCCTAGATCGTGCGATTTGACACCATTAGATTATTTTTTGTGGGGGTATGTCAAGGCTAATGTGTATAGGGACAAGCCCGCTTCGATTGACGCACTGGAAGCCAACATCCATGCATTCATTCGTGAGATACCGCCCGATATGTGTGAAAGAGTATGCCAAAATTGGACTCAGCGGATGGACTACCTGAGACGCAGCCGCGGTCAACATTTGCATGAAATTATCTTTAAACATTAAATTGCAAGGTTCAAACTATCGATTCAAATAAATATTTCATTCATTTTTTCGAATTTTTTGTGTTTTTTTTTTTTAAAAAGTTCTAAACCTCTTAAAAAATCACCCGTTACTTCATGTATCTGTCAAAATTTAGCACGCCCATTAAATGGGCAGACTCATATTATTAGGTCTGTTCCTTTACTTTTAAATCTTACGAATTTTTACTAATTCTTACGAATTCTTACGAATTTTTACTCAGTGACGTTCCTTTACTCGAAAAATTCGTAAACGAGAGCGTCATCGAGAATGCTTGTAGTTCAGGCAGTAGATATTAACTCTTCCACATACTCGGATTACTACAAAAGCGTTCCCTAACTTTTTCGTAAACGTCTCTCTCTGTGAGAGAATTTATCCGCACCACTGCCATTTTGACAGTCTTTTCCATTCTTACTACAAAAGTAAAGGAACAGACCTATTCTATAGCTAAATTTAAACATTATCGTTTTTGTTTTCTGAAGAGTACGCAAGGATGAGTATCTGGGCAAAATGTATAGCTACAATCTGAAATGGTTGAAAACAGAGAGAAGGCAAAGAAGATTTCAATTTTCAATTTCGAAATATTTCATATATTTATGTTTCAAAGAACAGCTGTTTTCTCTGACACTTATCCAGAGCGCAGTCCAAAATTTAGCTGGGAGTTTAGCTAATGTTTGGAGAGAAAAGTGGGAAAGCAGATAAAATTGAGTTTACCTCCAGCAGCGTACTAATAGCGTCCTTTCTATGAAAAGAGCAAATCCATAAGTGCTCTTTCTGTGTTTACTATGTTTCATTGAAATAAAAAGTGCACTTCCTGATCAACACTACAGAAGTGTACGACTAGCAGCCATTAATGTTTTAATACTCACATGAATTGTTTATCCGAATCGAGGTCAAATAGTTTTCTCTTGATCTGTCAAAATGTGGTTTGTGGCGGTGCAGGGAAATAAGTCCACGAGAACTTAGGTACTAAGGGACTTAGGTTGCACTTAGTGGGAATTAAAACCACTTTTGTGAGGTGGACTTAGTTCCCATGTAAGATGGAAACTAAGTTCACTTTCTTATTGGAACTTAGTACACATTCAAAAATAGGAAGAGGGAACCAACTTCCAACATTTACAATTATGTACAGTTTTGTTTAAATAATCACGGTGTTTTTCTTTGATTATTTTCAGAGTCTTGCAAGCTGAATTTTTTAATTTTTTATTCTGTATGACAAGATACTCTCTTCGAAATTCAGTTTGCAAGACTCTGAAACTAATCAAATAAAAATTGCGGTGATTTTTCGGCGCAGGGACATAAGTTCACGAGACTAAATCTCGTGAATTGTTTACTTTTATTTTCTCAAATTTTCGAAAGCTAAAACAAAAGAAAATAAATTGGCATGTCCATTATGAACTCCTTCTTTCCTCACAAAGATGTCCACAAATACACATGGTACCGTCAAAGTCTTCAGCAGAAGTCGTTGATAGATTTTTTTTGTGGAACCGTCGTGTAATAAAAAAATCGTTTGAGAGGGGCGGAACTGTCAACTGATCACAACCTTGTGCTGTGCAAATTGTATCTCAACGCGTAAACCAAGGTAGGAGGGTTACACGCATTCGGTGGGAGGGGTTACAAAACGATGAGGTACGGTAAGAATTTGCAAGGCAGGTATCTGAGAGGTTTGAACTCATTCCAACTGTTCCATTGAATGTAGGGGAAGAATGGCAGTTGTTTTCAACAGCAATCATTGCCTCTGCAGGAGAGGTTTGCGGAGTGAAGCGACTCAACGTGGAGGCTGGTGGTGAGAAAAGAACAGCGTGGTTTAAACTTCCGGAGTTCAAGAAGCCATCAGAGAGAAGAAGAAGGCCTTCATGGTGGTCAGATACATCGCTTTGAACAGGGCGGAAAATAGTCCCACGGTAGAGGAAGTCACTTTTGCGATTAAATCGCTAAAAGTTGGCAAAACTGCAGGAGTGGATGAAAACCGGCCAGAAATGTTCAAGGCTCTTGGTGAAGAGGGAGTTAAATGGCTCTCTGGTGTCATTAAAGTGGCCTGGGAATGTGGTGAAACACCCGGTGATTGGCAGATTGGAGTGATTGTGCCCCTTTTCAAAAACGGGAATAAAAGGGATTGTTACAATTATAGAGGCATATCACTTTTAAGTCTTTTTCCGGGGAAAAGTGTTTGCCAAGGTGTTGGAATCGCGTTGCATGGTCAAGTCACGATTGGGGGACGACCAGTTGTGAGTATGCTACACCTGTCTACACATGTTTTGTAGACTTGGAAAAGGCATACGACCGAGTCCCTCGAGATAAACTCTGGAGTGTACTGCAGGAGTATGGAATTGAGGGTTCACTTCTCAGAGCGATTCAATCTCTTTACAGAAACTGTACAAGCTGCGTTCGGGTAAATGGCGGTAAATCAATACGTTTTACCAGACTGTGACTGTGGCAGAGATCGAACACCAGAATACGTGAGGAACGGAGCGGTCCATACTTCGTTGGTTTGGTCACGTTAATCGCATGCTTCCAACTCGAATATCAAGACGTGCTATGGAATCGTTGCCATCAGGCAGGCGTCCCCTAGGAAGACCCAGGATGAGATGGTTAGATCAAGTTCGAAATTTCGAAATCTCTCCTCGGCCCGTATGGGGATTGCCCCTGATGATCTAGAGTCGGTGGCGGAAGATCGGCAGCTATGGAGGGTCCACTTAGGCATCCTATACCCGCGACCCTATTAATGGAAGAGCGGCCATTGAAAATGAATGCATGAATATAAATTCCAATTCTTTAAGAAAAAACAACGACTATGGGGAGGCACAATTGGTTTCCGAAACTTTTTGTTATTTAGGTCGATCCAGTCGATCAATATTTTTCCACTCGCTAGTAATCGCAATTTGGCTGGCAAATTAAGCAGATTGCATTCGTTTCCATTAATATATCGTCAACCATTAGGCGTTTTTATTATGCCCACTTGATCTATAACAATAATATGGGATCCAACTCTTGTTGTAAGCCACGAGAATCAAAGATCTATATGGATCGTGCGGGCATAACAGAAAATCCCTATTACTGATTAGCATACGCTGATAAAAAATCACAAAGTGCTACGTTTAACTCATATGATCGTTAAAATACCTCCACCTTCATCTATTCCCTTTTACGTGATCCAATTCACATAGAAAAACAGCATTCAACGTCAACACGAAACTGTCGCACATCGTCCATAAATATAGTAATGTACTCGTCATTTCTTGTTTATTGTCACGTATAGTTGTACTGACTATTTATTACTAACACCCCATTCCATCAAATTGCAATAGAAAAAAAAAAATCCAAATCACCAGCAACTTCTTCTCCTTTCAGTGTTTACATAGTAACATGGAATGTCGGCACAAAATACCCCGAAACTCTTTCACTTACCAATCTGCTCGGTATAGGTGGCAATCAGTGCCCGGGTGAAGGCGGCCCAGACTTGTACGCAATCGGTCTGCAAGAAGTCAAGTCACAGCCACAAAACCAAGTGCTTGGCCTCTTCAAGGACGACCCATGGACCCTGAAATTCAAAGAAGTGCTCAAAGATCTCGACTATGTCGCTGTTAAAACGGAACAAATGCAAGGACTCATGCTAACGCTCTTCTCTAAACGCAAACACGTTCCACATCTGCGAAATATCGAAGCGGAATTCACCCGAACTGGATTTGGCGGCATATGGGTAAGGAAAATGGACAGGGGCCCTATGCGGTTTTTGTAACGTAGGTTTTAGGTACACAGAAAAGTCGGGCGATTAATTTATCTAAGTAGTATGTTACCTAATTTTAAAATATCTCCTCTCTCCTCTTGTTTTAGGGCAACAAAGGCGCCGTCAGCATACGATTGAACGTCTACGGTTGTGGCGTATCCTTCGTTGTGTCACACTTGGCAGCCCACGACCATGAACTGGAGGAACGAATCGCAGATTTCAACCAAATAATGGAAAATCATCATTATCACGTAAAGAGATATCGAGAGATTTTCGATCATGAGTGAGTGGCAATTCATTTCGTTTTAGAACAATCTAAATTAGTTTTGTTTGTTTCAGATATGTCTTTTGGTTTGGTGATCTAAATTTCCGTCTCACCGGTGACGATTCGCCCGAAGAAGTGCGTGCTCTTGTGGAGAAGGACAAAATTGACGAACTCGTGCAAAGGGATCAGCTGTTGTTGGTCAGGGAAACTCGCAAAGCATTCCATCAACTCGAGGAGAGGCTTCCCGAATTCCCGCCAACATTCAAGTTCAAGGAGAACACCTCTATATATGACATGAAGTGGGTGACATTTTGATGTATTGTAATTTTGTAACTAAACTGTTCCATTTTTGCCTGTAGACGCCGACCGGCATGGACTGATCGCATCTTGTACACTGTGCAGCGAGATAAGTATCCCAATGTTAAACTTAACTTGGACCAGTTGTCGTACAGAAGTCACCCAGGATACAATATCAGCGATCATAAGCCCGTTTCTAGTGAATTCATTATGAAGGTATGTGGTTTCGTTTTGTTTTGTGTTATTTATTTATTTTTTTGTTGTTATTTTCTGTTCTCTTACGTGCTGTTGTTTGTGCTGTCCTTTTGGGCGATGGGGAGCTTTCATCGGTTTCACTCATTTGTCACAATAGTGTTGTCTGACATGGCGAAGTCATCGCGTACATTGAAATGTAATTCTTTATTTAGTGTTTTTCTTTATACTGAAATGTAATTTTGAAGTGAAGAAAACTGCTAGGGGAGAGTTTTGACCCTGGATTCATACAGATGCATACTGCGTGAAGATCAATGATCAGTCTATCAGAGGTTTTGAAAGCTTTTCGAGGTTTGTTTCAGTATCAAAGGTATGTTTCTGACTAACTGGATAATATAATTCCACTGGTCAATGCACAGCCACAGGGAAGTTTGTGCTGTCACTCAAGTGCTGCGAATACAAACGTATCTATTGTGATATGTCTTGTTCCCTAGCCCCTTTGCACCAAACTCAGCAAATTTTAGACTAGCAAAAGGCTACTGCCTTTACTAACGAAATGGGAATGAACTAGAGTATATGACTTGTACTAGCGTTTAACGTACACGTTCTGTTGATCCCTGGTCATTCCCACGAAACTATACTAATAGTACTGAGTGGGGGAAGCGAGGAGTAACAACGATTCTCCTTTGTTTGGGAGTTACCCTGACAATTTCTGTTGGCAAGTTATGTCGAATTTCAGTTTGTGAATTTTTGTTTTTTTCGACTGAACAACTCTTAACAACGTAGGCGCAGTGGCTTAGTGGTTAGTGTGTTGGACTACTACGCTAGGGGTCGAGGTTCGAATCCCGCAAAAACCCAAATTCCAACTTATGGTTTTTTTCACTGTGCCACCTCTCGCGAACGTCTGACAAACATCCGAGAGTATGACTGTCTTGAAAGAGCTTCTCAATTAGCCGTTTGGAGTCGGCATAAAATTGTAGATCCCTTCCATTCGTTCCAAAAATGAAAACTCACACAAAACGAATGGTTGTGGGAAGCTAGGCCTAGGGTCCCTCCGGACCTGTTCCGCCAACTATTTTTTTTTTTTTAACTCTTAACAACAACTCGTAGACACAGTCACTTGGTAGGAATGATATCTATTCCGAACTACACCACTAATTCATCATCAGACTCCTTTAAAGTGATTGTTGGAATAGTTTTGAATTCTGACAGTCAATTCTCCGTATATAACTCCACTTGGGAAGACATTTCTGTCAGGAAATGAACTTGCATTTCGATTTTTCTCCAATTGACCAAGTGACTACCACTTGCGCCAACTGAGCGACGAGTACAAGCCCGACAACTGGTGATTAGAACGGAACTACTAATAATAGTCAACGCACCAACACCATTTCGTGAATCGAACCTACAGCTACTGGGTATCTCTCCTTCTTGCAGCGTTTTCGTTGGACAAAGCGTCGATTTCCTTTCACTTCTAACACAGAAAGATCCTTCTGGGTGGTTTTTTCTAGCAGTACAGTGTTATGGGTTGATAATTTTACCCACCAGAATTCAGTTATCTCTCTTCATTTCTACTTTTATGTCTTTAGGTGTTTTAATGGGTCCAAGGTTCGAATCCCACAAAAACCCAAATTCCAACTTAGGGTTTTTTTTTCACTGCGCCACCTCTCTCGAACGTCTGACAAACATCCGAGAGCATAACTGTCGTAAACTAGCTTCTCAATCGGCCGTTTGGAGTCGGCAATAAATTGTAGATCCCTTCCATTCGTTTCAAACTTGAAAAACTCACACAAAACGAATGGTTGTGTGAAGCTAGGCCTAGGTTTGAGAGACGAAAAGAGACCCGACAATGGTGGTCTGATTCTTGCTAGAGCTCAAGTGATTTACCCAAATTTAAACACATCTGCTTCTACCTGGTATAGAAATCTTAGATCGTTGCGCACGTGCAGATTTAGACTTCGTTGTTATACAAATAGTTGTCAGATCCACCTACAACCACTTCATTGTTACGCTACTACCACAAACCAAACCGTTTTTATCAGTAAATAACTTCCCGATCTATCGCAATCCAAAGCACCAACTCCAACAAGTCATCAGGTTCCACAACCCACTAGAACAGACCTTCTTTCTCCGTATTATACACCTCTTCGCGCGTCGCTAGGGACTCACCCTCTAACCTCTTGTATCATAACTAATTAAAACTTCAACCAACAATTAAATCTGAACTTTAAATCACCGGCATTCTATTTTTATGTTTTTTATTGTTTTTATAGATTGAATCCGAAAGTGAAACCGACTTCTATGAACTAATTTCTTCATCATCCCAACACATCCAACTACACAATATGATTTTCAATTTGGGAATCCTTATACTCTTCTCAGTATTGTTTGTGTCCAGGCGGCGCATCGCCATACTCATATAAATTTGCTCATAAACACATTTTTTATAGTTTTAAGAAGTTCAATTTCATAATGTTTCGTGATGCAAAATTAAATTAAAAAAAATTGTTAAAATTATCAATCGTGCCGCTCAAAGCAATATATAAAGTTCAACATAATTTAGTCAATTCGTTAAAAATAAATATAAAAGTTTACTCAGCTCATTGTTGTGTTTGATTTCTGTCTTTCGAATTTAAATTGTTTTATGTCAGCGCTTTTGTTTTTGCTTTGTTGTTGTTATGAAAACCTTTTTCTTGTGTTTCAAATAATTGGCTGTAATAGGGAAGATGTCATCTGCTTCTGGAGATAGGAGGGAGAAACATATCCGCTCTTCTACATAGTTTCAATGTTTGTGGTTGTCCGAGCTACCAGATGTTTACAGACTACGCTGACCTTATTTTAACACATACATTTTCTTTCCCACCCTACTACTCGCTTCTACGGCTATGCTGTTCCCCCACAACTTATGACGTTCCTTTTTTCGCGGTTATTCTTGTTATAAAGCTCCCCATCCTACCAAAGCCAGTGGATACTCCCAAACATGCACAACAGCTACGAACTCGCACTTTCGACGTAGTTTACTATGATCATACTGATTCTCCCTATGAACAGGTCTTCAAGGATCCAACTGAGCTGTACATTGAGTTCCATAATGTACCAATTTGGATGATTGGCGAAGAGAACACAGTCGAGTACTACAAACCGCAGGGTTTCCAAGAGGAAGATAACGATTGGATCGGTATTTATCGCAGTAACTATGCCAGTTTCAGCGACTACAAAGCCTATCAGTATGTCAATCAAGCTGACAGCCCATCACCGGGTGCTACGGGTAATTTAGGACCACGCTCCTATCATAGGGCGCAGCAAGTAAATCAGCAAACAATGCGCATTCAGTTCTCCGAAGATATCGAACTGAAGGATGGTAAGGACTATATGTTGATTTATTTCCAAAATACAGGACTGCGAGGGATAACGAGCATTGCTGGCTTGAGCAATGTCTTCAGGGCTGAGAAGAGGCCACCAACACCAAGATTCGAAATGCTGGATTAGGTTGCATTCGAAATTGTTATGACGATGAGATGATTGTTGTTGATTTTTTTTATTGTATCCTAAGTCTTTGTTTATAAAATAAATATTTTTGTTTGTTAAAAAAAAAAAAAAGAAAAAAAGAACTAAAGTTATGATGGTAGTTTTAAGTAGCAAATGACGGGTAATAGTGTGTAATTTTTGAAAAGGAAAAGTGTAAGAGACTTTATTTATGAATTCTCCTCTTTAAGATAACAAATTCAACGTTTTGTTGATGTATGAAAAGGATCAAAGTTTTAATAGGCTTAAAGAGGGTTTATAGAAGAAAGTTGGAATCTGCAAACTCAGTTGTTAACAATCATCGCAAGGGAATGGGGTAGATATGGTGTATGTTGCGCTATAAGGGACATCAGTTTGTTTGTTTTCAAAGGCAAATCATTGTGAATGGGAAATTGTGCGGTTTGTGGAACAGAAAAGTTGTAGCTGTAAATTTTTGTACAGATGGTCAACACTGTTTTCAAATTATAGAAACGGATGCAATGCTACTTGTAACAACTTCCATTGGCAGCTTCAAAGTCGTTAGTACCGCAGGATGATCGATTTCGACCAAACTTTTTGAGACGTATGCCAGTTGCCCTGATTAAAAAAGATATGGTTCTGTTTCCTCTTTCAAAAACCAGATGATTATAGCCTTGTATAATATGAGATTGGGTAAGAAGTACTATTGTGGTTAGAGTAGAAGCGTAAGACTTTCATTCGGCTTGTAAATTTATAAACACTATCAAGCTTAACATTTCTTTTATGCAACAACGACGTTTATAATACAAAATATATTAAGTTAATGTGATAATTGATTTCTTTCTGTATATATTATAAGTAAAATACCTAAGTCTTAGGGCCTTAAGCTTATAGGCAGGGTTTTCCTCGACTGCTGTCTTAAAATCGAGGACTACGGGCCAAAGCGTTGATGTTTGACCAAATAGTTGATGTCCCTTCGGCAATCATATCCTAACCACATTTTTTGTTGACTAGGTCCATATCGCTGTACAGTTTGTATAGTTTGCGATTGAATACGATTGCTCCAAAGAATAAATTTATAAAGTTCGAGACTAACGTGAGATTGGAATTCTTCTCATATATTCCACTTCTACCTCTAAATCCAGCCGACATATACCGAAAGTGCCAAAGCTCTAAGTAGCGCTGCATTTTCTTAGGCTTCAATTGCTTAATAGAAAAATTCTACTCCTAGAATTAGGCTCCTTTAGTTTGGAACTTTTCTGAGTAAGTACAAATGAAGGGAATATTTCTAGATGGATCGTTTGTCGATCAACTTGAGAATTGACAACTCATACCCATACAACTCATCTATGCGATAACTTAACACCAGACCAATATATCGGACATTCTTAGAAGTGATATGGTTAGCGTTCTTGATAGAAAAAAATCCTGAGCGCCCCCTTATAGCCGTTTTTACTCTCAATTGTATATTTACTGAAGCTCACAACCGCACCGGTGTATAGTGAAATATAGGGTTGCAATGATTTGATATACATATTTGAATTTGTAGTGCTACAAAATTCGTTGCATGGCCGTCGCTATCTGTCAACATTTTGTGATTTTGTGAGTAGATTCAACTATCTATTTGGCCTTCTCTTAGTGTAGAAAATCAACAATTTTACCAAAGCTTATAGAACAAACGCATTTCTGTTTAAAATATATATTAAACAATAAAAAAATTTCTTAATTTATGTGCCGCAATTATGTAGGTACTGTTGAATATTTTATCACATGTAATTAAAATCTATATAGAATATAAATTGTCATAATGTTTGGAACAAATTTTACAAATATCCACAAATTCTCTTTTCTTACTTTACTTAAACTGGCGTGCATTTTAGTACTATATCAGCAACTTAATAATATTTTAAAGTGTAAAGGGAACAATTCAAATAAACATTAATATTTCAGCAGGTATATTACTTTCAATAAATTACTTTTGCTGTATTAAAATTATTAAAATAAAAGATGTCTATGAATGCGAAAATATTAGTAAAAAAATTACAATCTTTCGGATATTATATAAGAATATACTATGAGCTTAAATGGCGGTCTTAAATAAAGAATTTTAAAAGAAAAGGGGAATATTTGTCGATTGTATACACTCATTTCTTTTTTAAGGTCCAAGCGGACCTGGTTTTCTATATTTACACGCACACAGATCGATGGATAGCTGAACCTGCTGCCTTAAATTGTCTGCTCTATAAGTCATTAGCCTCTAATATTTAAGTGTGAAATAAGATTCGAATAAGACTCAGCAACACATTTGTGGAAGACACAGATAACGTCTGAAATATAACTGAAGCTTTGGCGAGACAAAAGTCCTAAAGCCGGACCATCAAAATTCTATAATTTGACAGAACATCGTTGTGTTATGTCGTTTTCGATTGGGCAAAAAGAAGCGTCCGGTAGAGTCCGGAATCAACAAAATCGCTTCTAAGACCGTTCCATTGGCACAAAAAACACTCTTCTGGTGATTCTGAGAAGAGAATTTCGCTCAAGAAGCACTCACACAAGTGTAATTTATGTATTTTATACAAGTCAGATGACAGCTGCCGTAGATTATTTTTTGGCATTTCACCAATACTTTTGTGGATTCAACCAGAAGCAGTTTTCTTGTTCCATTGGATTACAGATTGAGTCGATACTCGAGTGAAACCAATGTAAGTTGAGTGGTTCGAACTTCACGAAACCTCCTTGTTATGAAATAAAATCTGATGCATAATGACATAAAAGGACTATGGCCATTATTGAGTCCCGCGAGTAGGCTCTGTCAAATCATCTGAAAGGTATTGCATTATTAAAATATATTCAATAAAATTCCAATGCCTCACTATCTAATATTTATAGGATTCCGTGGACAACAGAATGGTTGGACAGCGTCGGGTAAATACAAGAATGATGGACACTAGGTCATAGTTAACACGGCTAGTCCCCCATTTCAGGACTTCACATCGTCACAATACGTCGGTCCATAAGGACTTAAGACCCTACTCTGTATAACAAAACGACAACCTAATCAGACATAAGTTGCATATGCAATATTAAATGGTCGTGGCAGGTCTTCGAAGATTTGTTGCTGAGTTAACTGGCAGTTAATTATCTTGGACTTCAAGCAAATTGTGAGGCATCAGGTTGGAAAACTATCCCATAGCTGTTGAAGGAGGGCGGAGTCTTGTGGCTAAGAAATGAGTTAACAAAATTTAATGTCTTCAGCACAAAGTGACAGCAATATAGGGTTGGAATATAGAGAAGGGGACCCAGACGGCTCCCTTGTGGATTATCAGAATTCGCCAACAGACAAGGCTCGATAAAATGGACCTGCACCGAACACTGTGGAAACGGGTTAGGAGGGCAGGCAACTTGAAAAGGAATATAATTGAAGTGAAGCCGTACTAACAATTTCATACTTAATTTTTATGCAGAATATAGTTCTTATTTCATCGCAAGAGGGCGCATCTCACCTGTAAACAAATGCATCGCATGTACAACCAAAGTGTAACTTCATTCAGCATTACATTGCTTAATTCATAAATATAGGATTCAATTTTATTTTCTACAACTATAAATAAATAACTAAGCAAATTAAAAAACACATGACTCTTTTTTTCTTATAGATAACATTAAAAATAATTAATGATAAATATAAAATAAAAATAATTATATTACATATACTCGAATTATTCGTTTTTGTTCTATTCTGCTGCTGTTAACCACATGACAGTTTACAGTTTTTCGCCGCCATTTGCATTGTCTGGACGAATAATTGTCATTTCGGTTGGGGTGACCTCATGGGATCCACGATCGTGCCACCAACGAACGATGGCATTTCTTCGACGACGTATCACAATGAAGATCATCAGGATGAAGACACCTTGTAGACCGTTTATGATTTCCATAAAGGCGATATAATCATCTGGTCCGGGGGAGTAGAAGGTGACCACCTCAAGAGTCCAAGCGATGATTACGATTACGAAAAGACAGCATATACACTTGGCGCTGGAAAGACAATACAAAATTTATTCAAGGTTAGTTATTTCGATTGTACGGTAGGGTAGTTGTTTTTGTATAAAAGAAATGACATTCAACGAACGCGAATTGAATGAAAGTAAGTCTATGTTACAGTTCGCGTATATGGCTGACGTAGGAAAAGTGACGTTCCCGACCAATCTAGTTTTTGCATTCAGGTTCCATCTAGTCCAGACCAATACTAATCTAGTCGACTTAAGATAACTAGATTCTTGAACGTGCCCATTGCGATGGATAAATGCGTGTGAGCGCTTAGTCTCTAAGCTGATAAGAATAGGCCAATAGAACTCTTCAAGCGTAAAATGTAGTCTTTGGTGATTTTCTGATTGTAAAAGCTTGAAATCTGTTCATGGAGTTTAAGACCAATGTGCATCGGTATCTCCTATCTCCTCTATCCCAATTTCCTTAATGCCCGCGCTGTGTAAAAACACTATAAGAGTAGTCACAACCTCTTTAGCGCGTGTAAATTATAAAAAAAAAAAAAAACAAAAAAAAAAATAAGCGCTCCGTCCACGTAGGCAAATAAAGAACGAATTCTTCATAAGAAAGCCAAGCAGCAGGTGATACTAGCCACAACCAGCATATAACTTCCAGGGGTTGTAGCAGAACGGACAGCTCAATTTACGCGTACAAAATTACAAAATGCCTTCAAATGAAAATGGAACTCTTTTTTTTTTAGGTTGGCAGCACTTTTTTTGCGACAGATAATTTGACAACTGTAAGCTGATTCGTGCGCCATTTTAGTTCGCCATCTTAACTTGAATACATATCTGCTTTGAGTGCAAACTTCCGATTTGTAAACATTTAAGCCTAAAGATCACACCTCGGTATAAGAGACAGTAGATGGTTGTGGTCGGAGATAAGACGAAACGTTTGGAATCTTCAAAATCACCACCTTTTTAATCACCTTCACCAGCATTCAAAGGATATGTCGAAGAAGATTTCGTCGCCATCCATAATGAGGAAATTTTCCGTTAAAAAGAAAACAAATTCACCGGCTGAGAATATTCAAAAGTACATGCAGTCTTTAGGGTTGCTGTCGGGACTAAAGCGATTTCAATGTCTTGTTCAGTTTTACATCTTTTTAGCTTGAATTTCCCACTCTTCCCTCCAATGCCAATGAAAAGTGATCAAAACTTTTCTGGAATACACAATCTAAAATAGTAAACAACACTCACTCCTTTTTGATTTCCTGGTATCCCTCCTGATCCACTGACAACTCTGGTACTTGGGAATGAGCTGTGGCACTCACTGGCTGATATATCGCAAGACGTTGTTGGAGATTCTTAAAACCAAAGAACGATACCACCAGCAAGCAAAAGCTCAAAAACAAGGCTATCGTAACTGGTGGAATGAAGTAGCGCTGAGATTCACGGATAGCTGTAAGATTAGTTTGCACTATAAAAGCCAGAATTAAATCACAAATTGTTCAGTAAACTTACATTCGGTGAGTCCCTGGAAGAAGTAGGACGGCATCCCGGGTAAACCTTTGTACACGGTCAATAAAACCAGAATGAGGGGAATCAAAAACGAAGTCGTCGCATAGGTGAGAAAGTGCCAATAACGAGTGGTGCGCGTGATGAATATCTTGCGCGGCAGGTAGTACCTAAAATAGATGCTTATTATCAATTCGATGTTCCCTAAGGACGGTCTGTTTGACTTACCAAACATGCAACGCCACATTATAGCAGAGATGCAACAGCCAGCTGAAGTAGGCGAGCATAAAGAACTGCACAGCATAGCCCAGCCCTGACTTGTAATAGTCCGATATCTGGGCGATGCTGTGAAGGAGGAATCCTACAGCCAGACACGCGGACATAACGCCCAACGACAGTCCATGAACCGAGCGCAACTCTTTGACGGCCAAATGCAGAAAGCTGACAATACACAGGCATGGTATGGAAACGATCATGAAGCATGCATACAGAATAGTACGGCTCGTTCCGAGGTGATCCTGAATTGATGAAATACACACAAGGGCAAACATTTTCCCACTGGTGACTTCGGTATCCAGGCAGTAGCTGCTCTCAACCTCATAGGATTTGTTTTTGCTGTCTATTATCAGCAGGGAACCGTCCTGCAGCACCATCAGACGATCGCCTTCGCTGGTGAAAAACATCAAGGATCTGTGGAGATACGTAGAGAGTATAGTTGCACAAAATCAATAAATAAGAAACTTACTCATTGCAAGGGTTGCCCACTTCTATGGACAAATTGACAGGCTCCTCCAGATCCTCAATGCAATTCTCATACAGCTCGACTTTGATAACTTGCGGTGCGAATTCTTTTTCTTGTGTCTCACACTGTGATGAATGAGCACCGATGACTAGAGTCTCGCCATTGGGACAGCATTTCCGCATTCTCGATGCCGGTGACTGCTCCGGTTGTTTCGGGAGTTTCTCTCGATAGCCCAATGAGCAGTTTGATGGATAGCGTTCCACTTTGGGGGCTACTGTCGTAGTATTCTCTGTTGACGGTGATACATCCGACGGTTTTGCAGTGCTCACTAAAAACTCTTCAAGCATCATCGATTCTGGTTTACTTGCAGCAGTTCTTTCCACCGGCAGGGTTGACACATCGTTCGTGTTCGCTGTGACGGTAGTTACTGTCGCGGTTATATCTGTGGTAACATTTGTGGTATTTGTGATGTTTTGTGCTGCGATCGTCCCTAGCACTGTGATGACTAAGACTAGGCTTCGTCGCACTGTCATTTGAGGTAGGTTTGTCATTTTATGATCTAAAAATAAAGGAAAGGAATTTTGTAAAAAAATAAAATAAAATGGTGAAGCGTGGTTGAGAACTGTATATGTTGGGACTTGTATTGGCTGAAGTTTCTGATGGGACCCAGGCGTAGAAGAGTGTGATCAGGGAGTCGGTATTTTATTCCGAGAAATATTTCGGTTGATCTCCATTTTTTTCTAAATTGCAGCATATCCTTTTATTTTCTTCGAAAAAAAAAAAAATACAGATCCACTGATCTATGTCCCGTCAGGAAGAAGAACCAACTTAAACAGTTCTCTCTCTCTCTCTCTCTCTTCCTCCTAAAAATAATGAGTCAACCTTGAGGCGCAATACAAAAAATGACTGCTCACAATTAATGGCGCAGTGAATCCAACTATATTCATAAGCCTAATGACAGTCAAGGCAAAGCAAGTAGAAGAGAACACACATCGTGATCGTCTTGAAGTCCCGTCTATTCGTAACAACAGTCGAAGTGGTTGGACGCCTAAGCGGAAGGTTTGGTCATTTTCATCATCAATCAAAAAGATTTTCGCTACTTTGTTAACTGTGTCCTCGTCTTTTAATTATGTTAATCATTCTCCCCCATCCATGCATAGCTCTTCTCAGCCTTTTTCGTACAAGCCTCCCACATAACAGATTTATTTTTTAGATGAAATGATCAGAAACATTCCAAGCTTAATTTTGACTAATTCAAAGAAGCAAATTGACTCGCTAAACAGAACTATTTGCACAAAGTTAAGAGTAGTACGAGGGCGTATACGTAACATTTGCGGTATGAAGAAATAATTTTATTGATAGGTAGTTACTGAGAATCAAAGTCATATGACAGTGCTAAATAATATTGACATCGTTAGTTAATTAGTTGTGCTAAAGCTACCTCAAGAAACAGCAGATTTGTGAGACGTGGCACGTAGGAGAAGAACGAGTTCAACAGTCGTGCGGAAACTACGCATTATGTTGCAAAAGGAGAAATTTCCCAGAGCTGCATGGAATATTCAAAGCGGGCTATAAGAACTCAGTTGCTTAGATCGGTCAGGGATATTCACATACAATATCCAACAACTACGCAAACTCAAACTGCAATTGAACTTATCAAGCAGATGGGCTTGGTACCTATACAGGCCGAGTTCCCACAAGAAAATCCCGCAACAGAGGTTTCTTCTTTGCGAAGATTGTGAAGACACTTAAGGCTTTAAATTTGGAGGATATAGCATCTAAGGCCCAAAAAAAATGTTTGCTATTACAAATAAGTCTCTCAAGACATTTTTGAGAAAAGGCAGCTTGCCGATTCTTTTAAAGTGCAACTGAGGGATACTCCAATTGATTTCAAGAGTTTGAATTAGAAAGAGAAAATAGCAAAAATTTTGTGTAGTGAGAAGGAGAGAATACAAATAAATCCCATATGCACCGCACGTTTAAATAATTTTGTACGACACGCCAAAGTAAATTCAACTTCAGAGGAATAAGAATCGGCACAATCGGATTTCTAGTTTAGTAAATCTGACAGCTGGCTGACCTGATGTATTTCAGAGTGGTCACGTGAATAGTTTTTTTTTTTTTTCAGTTGACTTTTATGCGAGGGGTAGTTGACAGATATAGTCAAATAAATCCTGCCTGCATACTAAGCTGACATTTTGATGTGTCAAAATTCAAAATAAACCACGAGAATATAAAAACAATTCAATAACTAGTCCCGGCAAAACTAGTTGAAGATTTACATGAACTAGGTATCCGAAGGTTCCCACTGAACGCTTTTCATTTGATAACTTTGTGAACCATATACCTAAGTCTATGAGCAATTGGGGACGTTCAGGTATCTAGTTAAGTAATTCTGACAGCTGTCTGACTAGATGAAACTCGGTTTCGATTGGCTGAAATCGGTCATATGAGCAGCTGGCTGAGTTGACGTTTATGGAGGGGTAGTTGACAGATTATAGTCAAATAAATACTGCCTGCATACTTACTTGACATTATGAAGTGTCAAAATTCGAAATAAATCGCAAGTATATAAAAATAATTCAGTAACTAGTCGAGACAAATCTAGTTGACGATTTACATGAACTAGGTATCCGAACGTCCCCACTGAACGCTTTTGATTTGATAACTTCGTGAACCATATAAGTCTATGAGCAATTGGGAACGTTCAGGTATCTAGTTCAGTAAGTCTGACAGCTGTCTGAATAGATGTAACTCGGTTTTGATTGGCTGAAATCGGTCATATGAGCAGCTGGCTCAGTTGACGTTAATGGAGGGGTATCCAACGAATTTATTCAAGTAATTCGTGACTGAGTACTATGTTGACAGTTCCCCTTCGCGTTTGTGGCTAACGTAGAAAAAAAATGACGTTCCCGATCTATCTAGTTCTTGCGTTTATATTACATCGAATCCAGACCATAATCTAGTCGACTTAAGATGACTAGATTGTTGAATGTGGCCATTGACATAATATTAACAACACGCTTATTAAGAATCCTTACAAAACTTTCTACTATTGGGGTCCTATATATGGAGCTGTTCCGACAACTATTCATTTTAATATGAGCTCAAAGTATTTTTGTTGAAAATGTTGATTGTCAACCCATCGCGGTTCAAAAACTATAGGAAATATTTTAAATAGACCCTCGTTTGTATAAAAAATATGAATGTCACTACCACTTTTAACACCATAAACTTTAAAACTAACTTCCACTTACGCGAACTAATAAACGAATGCCGTTACAAGTACACTATAATTTGTTTTTCTACAAAAACATGGTTTCCTTATTTTCGTCAATAAAATAAACCGATCCGACGATCACGTAAAATCGATTTTGCGCCACAAAGTCGAGAACTATTATGTAAACAATTTAACAAAATTGATTTTGAGCAAGTTCCACATTAGCTACAACAAATTCTATTGAAATTTTTTTCGCTATGATTAACTTACATATTGTTCGACTTTTCATTGAAACTACTCACACACTACACCCACAACTACTGTGGACATGAATGTCATTGCAGTTCAGTCCATACTAAAAGATACTCACTCACAATTAATTTGCCGATGAACACAACAAAGACCCGGAAAAATAGATACTCCCGGCAATAATGAACTGGGTCGCCAAGTTTACGAAATATAACAAATTTATACAGTTTATACAGAAAAAGAAAGACGTATTTGTATACCTACTTCGAATATATTCGAAGAATAGACACAGAAACAACCACCTGTTGCGTACGATTTACTTAAACAAGTGACCCCAACCCCAATGAGGCTGGAATTCCATTCTAAATACTCGCGCGGCGTTGTCGCCTTATCTGCGGACAAATTTGATATCTAATCTAGCAAAGAACAATTTCCAATTTGATATCAATATAAATCTATTACGTCAGCTTTTAAAATGAGTGCATGTGTTTGGCAGTTTTTTATAAAATTCCGATCTTATTACTTGACCAATATTTAAGAGCAGTCCATAAAAGCAATCCATAAAGACGTGTTGAGACGATCTATTAACAGGAGGGAGATGGGCGGAATAATGGACTGGAATATTAGCTGTGAATAAGTTTAGGATAGTACTCTATGTCTGTATTTGTTTTGTGTTAAATTGAGAGTGTGTGTTAAACTAGCTGAGAACAGCCTGCTTTACAATTTTTAATTCAATAATAAAATAAGTCACTTGCAAAATATGAAGACTCGGTGATACTTTGTTCAAGGTTGGTATTCAAGTACAATTTTATGTACAAAAGTCTTCAGATGACAGATAGAATTGCGTACGACTTGGAGGCTTTTTTGAAGAACGCAAAACCAAAAATATGATTTTTTCCAATCCAAGTTTATTATTACTCCACTTGTCCGCTTCAGATTATCCACGGACCTAGGCCAATAAAAGGTCAGCCACCTGTCAGACTTACTAAACTAGATTCGTGAACGTCCCCAATGTTCTTGCATACCGCATACGTCGCAATGAAAGCGGGATCGTAAAGGGACTCATCCTCCTTACCCAACTGTGTTTTTCATTGCAATAGTATTTCCATTGCCCATAAATATGAAGTTCAGCGAAAACTGATTCATTTTGTTGGCGCTCTGGATGCAACCACAAGTGGTGGCGGTGTGTCATCAAGCAAATTTATCTCCCAAACCATAGAATACAATTGAAAAAGAAGTGTCAAATCACTCGTCATCACATGGGTGACTGATACCTGTTGTTTGGGGTCAGAAAACTGTTCTTACTATTGACATATCGGTTAATACCACTATGACCACCGCACGTTTAATTATGCAATAAGTTATAGAAAAATCCGATGAATCATTTTGCCTTTGCAACGTTGATTGTTATTGGAAATATCCAACCATGTGCTCATCACATAAAAGCGCTAAAGGTGTCATTAACTGCATGAATATGAAAAAGAAAAAAGCGAAACCTAGTGCCATCTGCCTGCAAAGAAGCACGCGCCAATAATTGAAGTTGAGTGACTGTCAAAAAAGTTTCTCACATTCGCTTTTCGTTCGTTTCGTTTGTTAATGTCAGGCAGCGCAAATATTTAACTGCATCGAATTGTTTAATGAACTAAAAAATACGTTGCCCAAAAAAAATAATTTTTTTATTCAAATTTCAACCCGAAACAGCGATTTAAAGTTTGGAATAAAGTTACCATTGAGATTCTTGTATGAAAAAGTGCACCCCCGTAATAATGAAGCAATGCTATCCCCGCTTTAACACGTGTTTTACCTGACAGATGGGTAGTTAACTTATCCGTTTGTTAGCTTTTCTCATTAATAAACATTATTCCACCTCCATGTTAGATATTCACTCTTTGTCACCTAACGCACGACAGCACTACACGAAATTGTACTAAACATTCTAGTACATCTGTCATACGTCGTCTTATTTCATGCAGTTGTCGTACTGAGGCTGAGGGTGTTATATCGTTATTATGTTATATCTGATATGGTATACACCAATTCTGTCTCAGATTCCCTTTTAAGACTTCAATCAAACGTTTTGAAAGCTAACTCGCATTTTTTAATAAAAATCTGACGTTAACATGCAAGTTAGCGCTAACTCGCCGCTGCGACACAAGATCCCAAGATGTGTTGTCATTTTTTTTCTGCATCAAACTACAATTCTGCGTCGAAATACGTTAACGTAGACCTCGGATAAAGCCACATACCTAAGTTATTAATTAATTTGTATAAGTTATCAAACCCATCGAGATATTCGATCGAAAAAAAATCCTAAATAAAAGTCAAATTTGTTCGGAACTCAGATTGCGTTCGAAGTATCCGTTTCGGAGTAAAATAAATGAAGCATATAAACGCATTTATTTGACTTACAAATATTCCGCAGGTTGTCGTAGAGCTTCGGGAAATATGTGCCGTGTAGCTGTCAACAGCAAGTGAGATACCTAACGCTGTACAACGCACTTGTGGCATGGTGCGCAATTTGTATGTCATCGGAGAATTTTTTCGGAAGTTATCGAAAAGAATTTTTCCAATTTCGATTTCGTACAATTCGAAGAATATTCCGTTCCGAACGGATACCTCGATAGGCATGAATATTTCCCTAGTAAAAACAGAAAATAAACACATTCACATTCAGGCGATATATTACGGGTTGGAAACATTTTGAGTTCACGTTTTGATAGCAACATTTCACGCTGGAATAGCTAACTAACTAGGCAAACTAAATTAGCAGAAAAAGGAACTGTATAGGTATCGTCTAACTCCGAAGTATAATAAATGCGATAGAGGAATCATTTCTTCATAATTTTGGCGCTTTGTATTTACTTTGCAATCGGGTGAACTTGATAAACTAAATAACTTTGAGCTATGACGAATAACCAATGAATTTATCAATATACAAAATTTATACTCAGACTTACTGATACTGACTTGATAAGCACTTCCGATCGGAAACGTTCGCGCAAATATATTGCAAACGAATTTCGGCCGCGTTTCTATTTGCGATGACCCGTCATTTTTAAATATTTTTAGCCCAAAGCTAATACGAAAAGTCTACTAAAGGCTGGTACGCTGTTCAAGTGAAGTAAAATTTTCACTGCTCTCCAAAAATGCGGTGAAATCGAAAGTGAAATAGTTTTTTGGAGATTTTCGTGGAGAAATTAATGCAGGGTGACTGAGCTGAAAAGTTAAAGAAACATCTGAAATCGAAATGAATTTCTTAACCGTCTTCCTACGAATCATTTTTCACGCCGAAATGTCAAAAAATGAATGCGACGGACAATAGACACCAAGTGAAATAGCTATGGAGAGATTTTACTATCGCCACCTACTGCTCAGTTTTTGAAACGCTATTTTTCACTCGAACTGCGTACTGCCAAATGAAATTTCCATATGTAGAAAGTCCATTTTGACATTTCGCGGTGAAAATTTTGTATGAAAAATTGGATTTTATAGGATCCTCCATGGGATCAGATATTAATGGACCGTAGAGCATTCATATGTGCTCGAGAGTGTTCCTAAAACTATTCAATTGATTTCGGAAACTTAGCATTGTACTTTGGGTTGGACAAACACATTTAAAATCCCTATGAAAAAAAAAAAAAAAAAACATAAAACGATATATCTTGGCACCTGTTGCAGGGTTGCAGCGACTGTGATAGAACCACTTTAGACGCTTTCTCCTTGCGAAATGGGGCGTGGCTCTTTGCAAAGCCATTTGAAATACTATCCCAATGCTTTTAAGGTACCTTCGACCTCAATAAACCAATAGACGTGTTTTTAGTACATTATGTTGGTTTGATGTAATTGCTCCGAGAAATATGAACGGTATTTGACATCTGGACGTGGCCCTGCTACTTAATACAATTATTATTCAAATGTGTAGCGCATTATAATTTAATTATATATATTAATAACTTTTCAAAATATGGACAGACAACAAATCACACCGATCATCAGTTGATTTGTCACACTTTCTTCCAACGCCAACAATCGCACAAACAGTTAACAATTTGAAGAATAACAATGTAATTCTGACTCAGGTTCTGTTTACCTGCTTAATTTGTTTCATATTCACTTTGCGGTATTTTACACACTCTTTCGTTGTGTATTTCCCATAGGCAGCATTCCTAAAACGCAATTTCATGTCGATGTTCCTGTTTCTGGTTCTGATGAACCCATATCCATTTATGTATATACTTGCGACACTTCTTAACAAAACAACAATCAAGGCAGGTATCTAAATATAAACCAAATGCAATAAAACGGGCAAAGACTCAAAGACAGCCTTATCGGCGAAGGATTGCTTATCAATTCCTCCAACTTCAAATGGCTTTCGCTGAAAAATTTATCGGTATAAATATTTTTGACAGCTACAGGCTACACCTTCCCAATTTTCTTTGAATTGGTTGAATGCGTTCGAGACCCAGTCAGTGTGGGCATTCACAGAATCTGGGTTACATAGAAGTAGTTTGAAGAATTAATCAAATCAAAAGCAAACAATATGTACACGTGAATAAAATTCGAGTTAACTCAATTGTTTGCTTTTCAAATGCTTGACATTGATGACAGTAAAATTATCACTTCGCGTTAAACTAAAAACAGGATTATCTGGAATTCGTATTTAATATGCATTCTCAACTGGAGTGCACTGCGAAATCTTTAACGATTCGGGTTATTTATTAATTTTTTTAGTTTAAAAAAATGAATCTCCTCTGTCAGTGGAGGGAGTACAAAACGAAAGCCACTTGAATAACGAAGCGTGCCTTCACCATGCCCACTCTGACGCTTCGTAGATAAAATTACAATGACAGTGATATGATAACTCTATTTGTTATTATAAAGTTACTTATTTAGGAACTAGTGAGTAGTAACTAGCATTTATTTTTACTGACATAAGTTACAGTTACGGTGCATCCAAAGAGACATTATTCTCGCACGAAGGTAGCGTTTTAACAACGTTGACTCATCTGCAATCGCTGGTGCACTGGCTGCTCTGAACGTTGATGCCTCACTTGGCGAGCTGATCAATTTGATGCTTAATAGCCGAATTATCAACTCAAATCTAGGTGAGACATCTGCCAGAAGATCTGTCAGTAGAGGAACTCCACAAGGTGCCGTCCTATCTCCCCTTCTCTGGAATTTGGTGGTGAATGAACTGCTGATATGCCTGGAAGCAGGAGGTTACATTGTGATTGCCTATGCGGACGACGTTGCTATTGCCGTCTCAGGAAAGTACCTTAACACAGTAAAATAACTCCTACAACACGCTCTTAACAAGCTAATAAAATGGGCAAACAGTTGTGGGTTGGGTGTACACACTCACAAAACTGAACTTGTCCTCTTCTCTAGGAAATATAAGAGTCCACACATTGACCCTCCATCTATAAATGGCACCAGCTTGACATTCTCAAATGAAGCTGCTATCAAGTGCCTGGAATCGGTCTCCACAAACTCTATAACAGCCCAAGACTGTCGTTCGTATCATAGAGAGATGGCGGAGCAGTTCAATATTCACCTCTGTTGGGTGCCGGGGCATAGGGAGATCCCAGGTAACTGCAAGGCTGATGAACTCGCAAAACACGGAACTACACTACCTCTGCGTCCAATTAAGGATTCCTTAGGCATTCCAATTGATATCTGCAAACTTACAATAAAGCTGGATGCTATCGAAAGAACAAATCTCAGGTTGACTACCGGCTCAACATGTCTAGCGACAAAACAGATCTGGCCAAAGCTGGATCTAAAACGTTCTAGGCATCTGATCTCCCTCGATAGGACGCATATCAGTGCTACGATAGGTGTCATCACGGGACACTGCCTTATCCGCAGGCATACAAAAAGGCTTGGCGTATTATGTAACGATTTTTGCAGAAGCAGCTTTGATGAGGAGGAGGAAGAAACTATTCTCCATCTTCTCTGTACTTGTCCAGCTCTTTCACAAAGAAAAAAACTCCACTTGGGAGCATTCTACTTTAATGATCTGAACGATCTCACAAGGACGGACATTCGAAATCTCCTACGCTTCATCAGAAGCTCCAACTGGTTCAATGAGTAGGAAGAATAAATATGGATTCATGTGGTATCACAAGGGACCTGATACCTAACCCAACCTAAGGCAGCGTTGCATTTTTAAGCCTCAGAACCATTGGCGCCCACATTTTGAAAAATTATCGAAATGGTCCCTTTTTTAATTTAAGTAAGATTTTATTCTTTATTGAACGAAAAAGACTGCAAATATTTATGAAAAGACGTATAATTAAAAATATTTTTTGTTAAAAACAAAAGTCTTTGTTGCTCTGTTTTTTCCTAGATTAGTATTTTATGTGGATGCCCTTTTTTGGCTCGGGCTCCTTCCCCTTTTTGAAAATTTTCAGCGGAAACGCTGTACGCAAGTACATAAATTATGTAATTATACAGTCTGTAAATTGTAAAATGGTAGACTAAATAAATAAATAAATAAATGAAATGTTTAACAATAATTGATTTAATTGTCCTGAAATCTGTAAAAACATTTTACAAAATTATCAAAAGCCTTTATTCACTAGAACAAAAACAAGCGGGAAATTCACAAGCGATCGCTAAAAATCAAAAGCTGTCGCGCATGTATATTACAACGCCATCTGGAAAGAAAGTAATACCCACTGCACCTGATGACAGCGTCAAAACTATAAGCAAATGCAACAATGGCGCCAATAAACCAATGAAACGAGTTCGATGGGAGCTATAAATAGCTCCTTGAATGCGCAAAAAGAAGTGGTTAGGGAGGAAGATTTCCCGCGTAGTGTTTTCTATTCAGCAATCTGCTTTACATTGCTGACAGTGGATACCTTATTATCTGAATTTATTCCCATCAAATAAGAGAAACATCTGCATCTATCTCGCTACCAAATTTGACACCTTTGTGGGTAGAGCCAACTCTACCTACTGTCATCATAAATTATTATTAAACGCTCGTAGCTGTTACAGGGACGTTGCTTGTTTTTTTTATTTATTCCCATGTTGTTTAAAATCACATCACTGTAGCCACCGAGTCGATTACCACCGCCCACAGTACTTAAACTATTTTAAAACAATTTTTCATTCAGCTCTCTCAAGCGAAGCTTATGATAGGTTTGGTTTGATGGACTTAGGTACTTACGACCTTATTCCCAGTAAGCCATGCATACAAATTATTGCCGGCATATTAAATTAATGCCAAGAGCATTTTCGAACTAATAGATCGGAAGCCCAAAAACCACTTTTCACTACAATCGTTAAAAATCGTACACCTCAATTTGAAAGAACCTTGAAACCTTTACTGGCTTTACACAATGAAAACTTGTTTTCAAGGCCCTTCCATCGCACTGTAAACAAAAGTCATTTGCTACCTATTCAAACTTGAGCACGTGATTGACAAATGTGGCAAAGTGCATCTTTAAAAGAAGTAGATATACGCCGGTCAAGATCACTAAGCGCTGCGAATTCCATCCAATTCTCTCTAAATCACTTTGACACTAATAAAACTAATTGCACCCTCTGTCAAATGCAATTAACCACTTTTGAACAAACCCACTTACACTACACTACAGTTCTACTTACATTTTTAATTACAGTAGGGATGCTAAAAACTATATTTCAAAATTTACAAACACGCACGATCTGTCACTTGTCATCAGTCAAAGGTAAGAATCTTTCTCTCACTCTCTTTAAAATAGGTACAGCAAACAAAATTAAACTCTGACACTGTGACTGGGAATTTGTAGAAAACATTTGCTTCAGAATTTAAAAATAAAATCTATCTTATCAATCGAATTTATTTATCGCACTAAACAAACACACCATTGCCGATTGCAATGACACTTGCTTTGCCGTTCCGGCTGTCAATACACTTTACGGTTATGCGATCTTTTGTCAACTGATCATGGCGGCAGAAAACTACGAATTAAGTGTTGGCTCACTTTTAGGGTACTTCCACCAAGTTCGAGAGATGTTTTTCGGAGTGTTCTCATTTTTATTAGTCACTGCTTTTAAGTATAGTATTATTAAGTATCTCTAGGCGGAGAGAGTGTTTTTCTTCAGAGATTAGATAAAGGGAATGAAATTTTTCTTTTTCTTTTGACGACTGGAGCGTGGAGCGGTGAATTTGAATAATATATATTTACAATAAACATCTCATGCGAGGGGCTTCGAGAGCGTTAATATTTTCAATGAGCTTATAGAGGCAGAAAGCCATCAATCTTCTTAATAGAGTATAGGCAGTGTGACCAATTAAGCACATTTCCTGCTAAATTTAGTAAGTAAATTTAAATAATTTCGCGACTTTAACAAATTTCGGGACTAGCCAATTAAACTAGAATTTGCTAAATGACGTTAACTCAGTCGTAAACAAAATAAAAAGGGAGGTGGTTTTAGTGGGTGGCGAGTCCCGGAAAAAAAATCTCATTTGACATTAAACACAGCCATTCAAAGAATTCAGCAACTTTCCAAACACACACTTTATTGTTATTTTTGTGAAATATATCTTATTTTTTCTGAGAAACTTCTTTTTTGTTAATTTTTTTGGGTTTTTAGAAGATTTTATTTCAAAAAATATTTAGCAAGATTTTTAGCACTTTTTTATACCATAAAAAATAATGCTACGCTGCTGAACTTAGGCCCCAGTTATAGCAATACGTAAAACCAAACCGTACAAATTTTCTTTTGCTTTTTTTGACCACTTAAACTTAATGGTTGAACTCAATCTTGGTCTTAAAATGTTTTTTTTATGAATTATGAAGTTAGATTACCAAAAAAATGTGGAAATGATCTTTAAATTTTCTAGAAAAATAAGTTATTCATTTTATTACGAAAAACTTTGTCTGATCAACTTCTCACTCAATTCCACAAAAGAAAACCGAATCGTTCCACTGAAATATTTCATTTCTTTACTGTTCCATCTGTCAGGAATTTTTTTTTTTCTGGTGGAATCCAATCAGCGGGGATTGGTTTGTTGTAATTGTTTCCGTAGGGAAACATTTTTCTGACAAATTTTTCGCTATGACCGCATAAATGAAAAAAAAAAAACTCATTTTCATACTGTTCCAACTTTTTCGGTTGCATTTTACGTATGGCTATAACTGAGGCCTTAGCATGATTTCAAATATTGAATTGGTTACACTGGTAAAGGTATCAGGTATGTCGTATGTGTGATGAAACAACTTTTTTTTTGTGGGCACTAATAATATTTCGAAATCATTAGCACCGGTCGCCCGGTGTTTTTTTTTTTTTTGGCATTATGTTTGGAAAAGTGTTAAGCAAACACATCTAAATGGTGGAAGAAGTGTTCTGTGCTACGTCGAGTGTGATTAATTGGACAAATATACACACACACATTTTTGTAGTTTAGGAATGAACTCTGTTTTGCAGTGAAGAAAATCGCAAATTATACTCGTATACACAAGGGGCTGGAATGAAATGGGGCTATCTTCCGACTTCCTGCAAAGAAACAAGAAAAGGTCTGTGAATAAAAGAAGTTGAAAATGGAAACAGGGGTTAAAGTAGCCGGTAGATTTGATCTCTTCAATGATGGCTTGTTAAGTGCGAACTTTGTGTAGAACCGCACATCCGTAAATGAAAATGAACAGTGGGTATAAGGTGTATGTGACGTTTGGCTGCGCGCGTGCCACTGAAGAAGGAAATATTGTGGATGCGTAAACATTGACACCTCAATGCTAAATGAATTAAAATGTTGATTTAAGTTCTAAATAGCTGGTGGAGAGTTCTAGCGTTGTTGAAAAACCTTTTTGAAGTGTTTGACGTCTATCTATTTAAGATTTCCCTTCGTAAGTTCGCGAAGCACTCTATTTGCAAAAGTATTTGGAATTTTCTTTTTTGTATCTAACAAAAGAACTCAACGTTTTTTTTTTTTTATTTTTTTGTGTTAACTTCTTTCCTATGTAGAACTCTGAACTAAAGTTTCTTAAGCTGTTGATCGGTCCAATGCACACTTTTTTCAGTTGACGTTTGTGAAGGGAATTTGGTCAAGAATTTCATGACGCAAGAAAAATGACATTGCCCGCGTTCCACTGCCCGCTAGACGAATAGCGGCATGACAAACTCCATATAAAAAACTGACATTTCACAAAAAGTGCTAGTCGTCTTTTTTGTATGGAGTTTGACATGGCCGCTACTCATCTAGCGGGCAGTGGAACGCGGGTATTACCAATCAGTCTAGATTCTGCATTCAGAGTGGATTTAGTCTAGACCAATCTACTCGACTAGATTTTTTGATCTGCCCAATCACTCGTCACACTGTCTAGATGGCAGTTCTGGTCTTTCAAATCGTAGTTTATTTTCGTCTGATTACAAATGCATCGCAAAAGTATTTATATAGAATTTATTTTTGATAATGTGGCGCTAGCTTGAGTTGTACGCGTGCTTGCGCTGATTAATCATCATTTTACCATGCGCTCTGTATGAGTGTATACTTCTTTTCCACACAGTACTACAATTAAAACGTCACACACTCTGATTTCATGTCATCACCAATTCGGAAATGACATGACATAAATTCTAATCAAAATAATGTCCATTTCGTGTGAATTATTGATATTCCATGGAAATCTTGGGCTAGGAAGAGGAACGTGAAGTGCGATTTAATTATACTCACAGAGATTGCGCGAATTCCTAATGACACCATCATTTCAATTTGGAAGCGATAAAAGTATCGGAATTTTGTACTATGTCCTCTTACTCTGTTTGCGAATTAGCTTTTACTTTATGACATTAACAGTTGAAGATGGCAACTGGAATTTGTGCTGATCAGTGATCACACACGCGTGACACACACACGTTGCTAGTAAGTTCATAGTGCGGGTATTTTTGGGGAAGAACCATTAAGTACACTGCTGAATGTAATAAAAATTCATTGGGAATGGATTGCATCCCATGCTGTAAATTGCATCATTGGATATGTGTGGCGTGTTATGTCGTTTTCCATTGGGCAAAAAGAAGCGTCCGGGAGAGTACGAAGTCGAAAAAATGCTTCTGAAACCGTTTCATTGACACAAAAAATACTCTTCTAGTGATTCTGAGAAGAGAATTTCGCTTCCCGATTTGAAGTCAGAATTCACTCAAGAAGCATTCACATTAAGTTTAATTTGTGTATTTATACACGTCAGATGACAGCTGCTGTAGATTATTTTTTGGAATTTCAGCAATACTCTTGTCTCTTGTGGATTCAATCAGAAGCCGTTTTCTTGTTCCATTGGATTACAGGGGTTGAATTACCGCATCTGTGATCGAGCAATACGTTACTGAATTTGTTATTGTTTTGCTTGTAAAATCCACAAAATTCAGTGACGTATGGCTCGCTCACGAATGCGGTAATTCGGCCCCAGATTGAGTGGATCCCCGAGTGAAACCAAGGGAAAACAACATTAGTCACCAGGGGGATACATTTTGTGTGAACAAAATAAGAAGGTGAACTACTGGACAAACTGGAGTCATTTTAGATAGGCGCGAAAAATGTTATTTACATGCTTGCTGAGTGTAGACACGATTGTATGAGAAACTGATAAAATTGTCTGGTTTGTCAGCATTGATAAGGATAGCAATTTAATCAGAAATATTTCCACACCCAGTTTGTAAGTCACAGGAATTTGCATTCGTATATGTAGTACATCAAGCTGTATGAAATGTTGAGCGTGAGATAGTTTCATTCAAATATTTCCCCTGCCAAGATTGACTTTTGGAAACCACCCAACAAGTGCGTATATTTGACGAACTTTCGCTCACAAAGTTGTGTTATCTTAAAAGTGCGGTGTATGCATTTCTTCATGGGGATGTACCCTTGTACGACTTCCTTCTTTAACATAACACTGATGAAATTCGAGCAATCAATTACTGTCTGTGAAAAGTGCAAAAAATATTGCCGCACGTCGGTGTCATCTGTCATGTACAAGAATGTCCGGCGGCACGGTGAATTTATCTGAATTGCAAATCCAAACAGATTTTTGTTTATTATTTCCAAAACATAAAAACGAATCTACATAAATGCGCTGGATTATTAAAAAAACAAACTTCCTATTTCCCACTTACTGAAAAAAAATAATGATATTTGGTACAACTAAAATCCTGCGTTTATTTCAACACCTCCATTTTCTCGACGTACTAGGTACTCCGTTGACATTTCGATTGTGTGAAGTAGTAAAAGTATCGTCCGCAAAAACCTATTCGAGACAAATCTAGTCGGCTCGAGGTTATTATTGACTTTTAAATGTTCTTATTTATCTTGCCAAAAAAAAAAAATTGAAATTGAAATTGAAATGTGCCTATTGCGTTCGAAGTGTCAAAAGAAAGAGGAATTCATTGAGCAGTAAGAGTTGACATAAAATAAAAGCTGTTGTTGTCCAGTCCAGTTCACAAATTTAAGGGCAATTCAATAGCCACAAAAGAAATCTGGTTATGTAAAAAGTAGTAGAATTCTTCATCTGCTACTATCAATAACTGACATGCCTACCCTGGCGAGAAATTTCGAACTTGTCTTCAAAGTAAACTTGAGGTGCTTGGGGAAATTCCCCCTCACGTGACATTTACGGGTACCTCCTGTTTAGTTTTGTTAAATATGATAAAAATTATATTATAATGGTAACAGTTTGACAGCTGACAGATGATTTAGCCCCTTAGTTTGCCATCTCATCATATATTTGACTCGCGATGCTTGACGCATGACCTCAGTTGTCCGAAAAACTATAGGTACAATTTGGGATTGTGCTTTGTTTAAGCCATAAATGAATAATACAAAATTACAGATAATTTGCTTTTCAATGAAAGTCAACAGTGGTTTCAATCACAGAATACTTACACACAAATCTTTTTCGTCCCACTGTCAGATAATTATAGGCAAAAACTGACCCCAAGTTTATAGGAAATACATTTGGGTTGGGTATCAACTGAATTGAATTTCTATGAAGCATTTACTATAACTGGCTGGTTTAAACATATACTAAAAACAAAATCATGAAACTTTAGAAGCTTCGGACAGCTTTTCAGGGTGTTATCGGTTAATCAGCAAGAGTAAGTACCTATGAGTGCGCAGTTGATAGGCCATATTATTTGTTCGAATTGGTTTACGAAAAACCGTTTGTTTAAACTAAAAAAAAAACCTTTATGGTTCATCTTGCCCTCTGTGTGTTTAAGTTGAATCAAAGTGGCCTGCGAACCTTGTAAAATAGTTTTTATTCTGGAAAATCTTAATTTATCTTCACAATCAATATTATTTTATACCTTGACCGAATGTGTCAATTCAAAAACGAATGTTTGAGCTGTCAAAAAGTAATCTAGCAAGATTGTAAATTATCTTGTGGCTAATTTTTTTACATTTTCTTCCGCTTGGAATTTCACATAAAGGCAAATAAAACGCTACCTATAGAATAAGAGTGAGAAATTAGAGATGTTCTGTTTTAAAAATAAAAACTTGTCAATGGAATACCTCAATAAATTAATACAAAGTCCACAAAGGCTTGATGTGACATTCAATTAATGGTTCTGCGTAGTTATTATTTACATTAACAAGAGAGAAAATTGTGAATAAAATTATTAATGCATGGAAATGAATTAAGCGTGCTAATTCATTAGGTACGACTCACAAATATTCATTTGCTTATGTAATTTATTTTTACAATTCAAACCGAAGCAAATTTAGCTTCAAACTATAGGAGTATTCACGTTTTTGGGTAACAGTCTTAGTTGTGCGAAATTTAATTTCATTTTATCAGATCGTGAACATACTTTTTCTCATCTCTAGGATAAGTGAAACAAATGACAGATCCAGTTTGACAATTGGCATTTGTTCTGAGAAAACTTTTCTAAAACTGAAAAATTTGCTTTTAATTATTTATTATGCCGAAAAAAAGCGAAAAAGAAAAAATATTTCAATGTTTATTGGAAAATACTGCAGACAAAATTAATTGGATTGAAAGTATAAAGAAACTAATGATGAAAAAGATAAAAAAAAAATATATTGACAGGTTTTATTTTAGATATTGGAGAGAGTAAAGTCGAGGATGATATCGATGGAATCCTTTTTAATATTGACGAGGGTATTCTATTCTTAATTTTCTTTAAAATAGCTATATACAGGAGCTACTAATTTGGCGAACTGTCAACTTGACAAGGTTAGACTTTACTCTTCTGTATTTTTAGGGTTACAATAGAGTAGGAGTATAGATAAGTAGTATATAGAAGTGTAGCAAAATGTAAGTCAGTATATTCTGTTGTTGTAGAGTGCGCTTTTGCACTTTCGCCGCAATGATAAGACCAGCATCGGATCGTGAATACCCCTTATGGAGTTTAAATTGTTCGTCATAAACGTTTGCTTGTATATGTGAAAGATTGTGACTTCTCAGGGAGGAAATAATCGAGCCTATTCACATGACCGATCAACTACTACAGAAAGGAATGAATATACTTAGGAATATTGACAGATGACAGTTCATTCATTCTAATGATAATGAGTATGTAAATAAACAAACAAATTGCAGTGGCCTCCGTTTTCTCTTGATTCGTACGTCTACTCTGACGTGAATAGCCCTGAGAAGGTTTCATTCATTCTGTCTTTTTAATTGACTTGTCAAAATCTTGAACGGAACATGTCTGCAGTCCAATCGAAATGTGAAAAGTTCACAAATTTCGTCTTCCAATCGTTGATGATGGATCATGGTTTTCAAAATCGAGATTTTCTACCACATCCAGCGGGAGCGTTGGCCCTTTTATTATTTAAAATTTAAAAGTAGGTACTTAATTCTTGCAAAATAGTTCCCCTATTTCAAGCTTTTTACTACGAACTGTTTAAAAAAAAGTTTCGGTAAGTTTTCTGTCTTCATCTTTGGTGCTGCCAGTTTTTAGTGCAAGTTCGTGGAGGCCAGGAACGTTTATTTAGAGGGCAACGCCTTGAAAGGTACGAAGTGCTAATTCGTGTTTAAAGCAGAATGGCTTGCAATGCAAGAAGCCTTGCATCTATTTATACAGAATAATTTGTCGCGTTTACAGTTCCAGACAGACCGAAATATTAAGAGTTACCCTACATAAGCTGTATGGTATTTAGAGCTCAGGATAAGGACATTGATAGAGATAATGGAAAATGACCCCGTAATGGGTCAACTAATAGGATCTGTATTCGCAATGGATTATCTGACCTTTTTACAGACTATAATACACTACGCCTAGGGACAGAGTTGTCTTATTAACTTTGTTTTGAAGATATCACTGCCGTAGTCGAGAAGGGTCTATACAGAAATCAGTCTAAGCCCTGGTGTACCTACAGTTTGCTAAAAGTTCCATTCCTTTATGATAGTGTTTACTGTCAATTAAAGTCTTTTGATTTGTCAAATATATAAGTAGAGGGGGTCTCTCTATAACCAAAAGCCTCTTGGTTCAAAAAAAGTGATGTAGCTCTTTCTATCGACAACAAATATGATGTTTATGCAGCTCGCTGACAGTGATTTTTATTCTGTATTTGCTTTAGCTGTTTAAAGACCCTCTCGGGAGGAATAAGACGCCCGGATCCTAATAGGGTAATGCGAATGGTGGATCATAGGACGAAACGCGTTTAAGCCCTCAACTACGACAACCCTTTTGTCTACACTGTGGGCCTTCCTAGTAATCATTTTCACCTTCACACTAAATATTTTGTAGGTCACAATGGGTAATCTTATATGAAAAATTTCGCCATTGGGAGTTCGTAAAATCTTAACTGGACACAAAACTTTATTATTACTATAGCGCTGCGACAGCTAAGTCTTAAAAACTCTACTCCTTTAAAGGCTTTTCAAACGGAACCATAGTTCTAAGATTAGCGGACTACACAAACGACAGAGAGGGCCAGTGAGCTATGGTGGCGTGACGCGACGTAGATTCTCAGTAATTGACCATCATTCGGGGAAACCTAAGTACAGCAGATATATATATCCTCCGTTGCTTGCCAAACGTGTCGATAAAATTTGCCCATCATGGTCAATCGATTAGCTGTCATAGTCATACTCATACTCATACCCCTTCCGTCATTTCCCCAACATATAAATACCAACCCGATGTAATCAAACAGATGTGAGTACATGTGCACACCCACATCAAATAAATTATTTAAAGGGAAGTCGAAAATCCCTTTGCAATTCTTCATAATATGCTTATTAAAATGCCCCTTCACCCTGAGCGGGAGATACGATTCCGAAAAGTGGGCGCTGGCAGAGGGCTACGCAGCTTTCGTAAGTCGCATAAATTCTGCGCCATTAGACCCATTTATGATTGATGGGTCATTATGAGCGAGCTCAAGACATTTGCGCCTACTCATCGTTGACGTGATGACGCAGCCATTTTTCGCCTGACACATCACATCATACTCTCAACTCTCACCACCTGCGCGCCGCCACACGAACTCGATTGCAAAATATAAGCAAATACGAGCCGCAAGGAGATGCCGCCAAGTGTGATGGATCAACAGGAAGATACTACAATCGCACTGCAATCCAAAGTCGTCACTGTTTTTAATTGATTTCAAGCGCAGAGAAATAGGGACCCTTAGAAGCGGATATTAGGTGCTCATTAGGGATTAACTATTTCTTGAGCTTGTTAATGGAAAATTATCGATTTTTGGCAGCAGGGTGGTGCGCGTTCGCTCTGTGGCAAATTACTACTTTATATCTATGTATCTGTGGCCAAGCACCAAGGGTGGGTAATTGAAGGAAAACTAATTATTAGCTCGTCGCTGTAGCTATATCGACGGGGGCTATACGTGTACATACATGTGGCTTTGTAATAGTGTAATATGTGCAGTAAAATTGATGTCGTCGTCGTCTTAAGGCGCCACAAGGATACACTGGGTGGGTGTAATAATTTGAATCAAAGTGGGCGACACATACACTGGTGTTGCGTTCAGAGTGCATGGCACACAAGTGTCACGCAAATAGACAAAAACCACACAACTTACATTTAATTGGATTCTATTCTGATGGGGGCGAGTGCGAGTGCGAGAACTAGCTCCATATATATACTCGTGGCTATGGCTGTATGTCGATCTTTAGTGTCAAAATTGAGAAAATAAAACTGTTTTGCGGTGTAGGAAACCTTACCGACGGGGGAAATGGTCATTTGATATGTTCCGGTTGTGTGCGGTGGGGCGATTTTAATTTAAGACCGTCATTGACTGAAGAATTTTCCTGCTGGAATGGGTGTTCGTTGGTGGAAAGTCAATTTTTATGCACCCATCGAAGCAGGAAAGAGTTGCCATATTTGAATTTTGAAGTTTATCTTATGAAGGTGACTTTGTTCTGATTGTAGTACTAAAAGCACTTTTTGTTCAACCCTGTAATCCGTTCCAGAATAGCGCAGGACCTCTCTGAATTCGGTTGCAATAGTTGAACTCTTTGACTCGAAGTAGGTACTTGTGAAGGGGTGAACTGTCAAACGAGCTGTCATACATTTATTATCAGTAAATAAGACAAATCATCGATTCGCTTATCTTTAAGACGTCCTTGTGAGTTGTGAGATTAATTGTTAACTTGATGGCAAACCAACCAACAAGACTGATGTCATTAAAAAACCTGACTCGATTGGTTTCTTTATAGTGAAAGGTATGCCCGTCAATTTTGTTACAGTTTAAAACAGTTTTAATCTTTCAGCTGATCATTCTCCGGTCATTTTAACAACAATCGTGGACTGACAAATTAAATACCACCGTGACTTTACCAAACGGAAAAATTAACCGGAAAGGCTTGAAGGATGATGTCGAGGACAGTACTTAACTGAGTGTATCATTCAAAATGCCATTTTAACTGAAAGCCAGAGCTGACTTCTTCGATATATAAAAAGCTGCATATGGAACGATATTCCTTAACCAACAGAAAACACCGGATTGAATCAATTATCCGCCAGAAAGAACTGATATTGCCACGACAAAAGGGAAGGTCCCCAAAAGATGGCAAAAATCTCGTGCCCAACGTCAAATACATCATTTGAATCAAATGTGCAACTTATTTAGCAAGTTTTAGGTCCCGATGCATTTGACATTTACTTCAAAAGACTTATATCTGAATGAAATATCAATTGCTCGCTTTGGAAAGCTTTTAAAGCCACAAAAAGCCGAAAACCTCACAACCCAATAAGAAGAGAAAACCTATTATAAATGAATACCAAACTAGGTTGAGAAGCAAGCACTCGACGCTGGATCAAGGACCTTGGATAACTGACTGAGCACTAGAGAAGGCTTTCAAAGACGTCTTCCTAGACGTTGCTCAAGCAGTTGATAGGTTGTGGCGTAAAGGTCCAAGAGCAAACTAAGGAAAAAGACTCTTTCGTGTCAAACACGGAAATAGTACAAATGCTCAGGAGTTTAAGAAATAATGACGGGTGTGCCGCAAGGAAGCGTTCTTAGTCCGCTTATGTAGCTCCTTGTTAGGGAAGTTGTGATTAGTATGATAAGTATGACCCATCAATAACACTGTCCGTCAAAATCAAAGTGACAAACACTAAAAATTCCGACTTTGGCTGCTCTCTGAATTGTCGGTTCGGTACCTATATTCTTGCGCAACTGATTTACATTTAAATTTTTGTAAAGTACCATTGTAATCCAGTCTTCATAACGCCTCCATGTATCTAGCTAGCCCCCTATTTCGAGGTGTCTCTTAATTGTCTTAAAAACGAATATCATCAGTCTATCTGTATGGTTAAAAATTGCAAGCTTATCGACCTTAAATTTGTTACCCTCTTCGGGAGGACTATATGTTATTGAGGGTTTCATGCCGCCTGGCCCTCGAATTTTGGGTTCATTCATTTGAATATATTGATCCTGTTGGGGAATGAGGCGTCGTTTACTCTGGTGTCACCTGCATCCGTCGTTACAGGGCTACAACCCATAATATTTTAGACTAAAATCCATCTTGATGTGAGTTCGACTTGGTTCGGGGCCCAGGTTCACACTATACCTAAGTAGGTACCTGCAAACTTGAGCCAAAATCCCTCAATCACTTTTAACGTTCCTGATCTCAATTACCTTTCCTTTTGTGTCAAATCGATTATGCAACCGAATTGCTGCATTCGTGAACAAAACGCCCGTAGTGGTGAATATTGAAAAAAACATATTGCTACAAAAAAAAAATTACGGAATTAATTCGGTATTAGCAGCACGGTTTGACCCCCATTTCTCCGCTTTAGAACCTGATTTTCTGACTCTATCTGAAAGGCCTTACTACACTCAGAAAACTACAGAGCAACGATAGCCCTACTAAAGCTATAACCAAAAGTAAGGTGTGATGCCTTCAGTACCATGGATACAGCACATTAACAGAGCTGTGGTAACCAACGAATAATATTGGAAGACATCCGAGTTAGCTATCAGACCGGCATACAGAGCTGTTGAAGCCTCCTCGCAGAGCTAATGCGCACACATTCGAGGCTGTCACAGCCTCTCAACAGATTTGTGATACCCATAAACAGAGCTGTCAGAATCTCATCAGAGGCTACCACAGCTGCTCAAGGAATTGTGGTAGCCGTAAGTAGAGCTGTCAGATCCTCACGAAGGCTGTTACAGCCTTTCGAAAAATTTGTAGTACCCGTATACAAAGCTGGCAGAACCTCATAAGGAGCTTGTGAACCCAAATGGGAAGCTGAGATAGTCTGGTACAAGTATTCTACTACCCGCATAAATAGAGCCTACCTTGGTTGATGTATTAGCCTCTTAGAAGCCTTTACATGCCCCTTATACTTAGCCTGACTTTTTTAGAAAATTGGAAAGCTACCTCTTGAAAGCCTATTCGCCCGTATCTGTTAATAGAGGATTGTTTAGACCAACACAGAGCTGTCATAGCAGCATGCCAGTTGGTATAATTAGAAACGACTCCGAAAAGGGCTATCATAGCCGTAAGGCAGTGCTTTTGTACCGTAACTACTAGCTAACGCAGCTGATAAAAGGTTGTTGCAAACAAGCATAGCTGGCTTAGCGGGTAACAGGACGACGCAAGGCACTCCTCCAGTATTCTAGATGTCCGAACTTCCCGAGCGGCCAACATAGACTCGGACCACTACCTTGTTGTAGCCAAGGTACGGAAGCGGATATCCCAGACGCCACAACAGCGAGAAAATACTGTGAGGAGATTTAACGTTGGACGGCTACAAACGCAACAAACCTCAAGAACCTTTGCCGATCGCGTATCCCTCAACCTCTTGAGAAGTCCTATACTGCCAGCATCAAGTGCCGAAGACCAGTGGCGCCGATGCCAAGAACCCATCAAAAACGCCGCAACTGATGTGCTGGGTATCACCCGACCACCACCCTGAAACCCCTGGTTTGACGAAGAGTGCCGGCAAGCACATGCAGCAAAACAAAGTGCCTAGGAAGCGTCGCTGCATAGAAGGACGAGAGCAGCTCGTCAGCTCTACGAGCAAAAAAGGAGGGAAGAACATCGACTTCTCCGGAGAAAAAAGAGAGAGCATGAGAAGTGCGCGATCGAGGATATAGAGAGGTGTTACTCCAGGAACAATGTTCGGAAGTTTTACCAAAAGGTGAACAGAACGTGTCATGCCAACAAGACCGACCACGGCCGATCAAATATTCACAATACGGCAGACCCTGGAAAAAACCCAAGAAGTCCAGACCGATACTCACCATCTTTTTATCGATTTTAAGGCCGCATATGACAGCATTTATAGAAACGAGCTATACAGAGCCATGTCTAGTTTTGGCATCCCTGCCAAACTTGTCAGATTGTGCAGAATGACAATGGAGAATGCTCGCTTCTCCGTACAGGTCGGAAACAATCTCACCGAGACCTTTGATGTCAAAAAAGTATTTAGACAAGGCGACGTCATGTGACTTCTTCAACATCATTCTTGAGAAGATTGTGCGAAACTCACAAGCCAACACCAGAGGCACAATTTTCCATAAGTCTGTGCAACTACTTGCATACGCTGACGACATTGACATTGTTGGCAGAACACAGCGAGCTGTCACTGGTCCGTTTGCAAGTATCAGTACAGAAGCGGCAAAAATGGGTTTAGTGGTGAATGATGGTAAAACAAAATATATGCTGTCAACAAGAAGGGACACACAACATCGAAGAATTGGACAGAACGTCACGATAGACAGCTATAACTTTGAGGTAGTTAGGGACTTTGTCTACCTCGGCTCCGCCATAAACTCTGATAATGACATCACATCAGAAATCAAACGAAGAATCACACTTGCCAACCGCTGTTTCTTTGGCCTAAGACGGCAACTGATAAGTAAGGCCTTGTCAAGAAATACTAAGGAAACTCTGTATAAGATACTCATCATCCCAGTCCTGCTTTATGGTGCAGAAGCATGGGCGCTATCAAAGGCGGATGAAGATCTCCTTGGTCGTTTCGAACGCAAAATTCTTCGAGTGATTTTTGGTCCCGTTTGCGTTGACGGGCTTTGGAGGAGAAGATTTAACAGCGATATCTACGAGCTGTACAGCGACATCGACCTATTCAGAAAAGTACGCATACGTCGTCTAAGATGGCTGGAACATGTAGAGCGAATGGACACCAACGCTCCAGCCCGAAGAGTCTTCGATTCTAACCCGGAGGGACAACGCAATAGAGGAAGACCTCGCCTTAGGTGGCGCGCGCAAGTGGAAGGGGACCTCAACCAACTTGGAGTGCGCAACTGGAGGCAGTTAGCCAAAGATCGCGCTAACTGGAGAGGCGTATTGGTTGAGGCCCAGGTCCACCCCGGACTGTAGCGCCACCTAAGTAAGTAAGTGTACCTAGTATGTACGCTAATTTCCGGTCCAAGTTTGACCAGTTTCTTTGCTCTGAACGCCAAAAGCTTGAGTCACCAGGACTTACAGCTGCCATCTTGTTTTTCAAATTCTCAATAACTCTATTTCCGCTATTATTCAAAATTGACTAGCCAGAATCGTGTCTCTGGTTTTATTTTCAATTCTGCCTGAGGTATCTTTTAAGCAATCGTTTTGATTGACAGCTCCTGTCATTTACTGGCTTGGCCTAAGATTGGATGGCACAGCCTTGAACCACATTGTTCATTCAATAACATTATAACTAAAAAACCGAGTGTTTCTTTGGTGCGCCAGTTTCGGAAACCACCTATTTTGAAACCTATTTTAAAGTGGCTCCGCACCTCCAACTTCAAGTGCATTTTTCGTCAAACAGCTGCAAGTTTTATGAAAATATTCAAACAGAAAGAACTTCAAAAAACGAATGCGAAGCAAGAGACAGTTTTGAGACATAACGACAAAAAAATATTTTTCAACCTACGGACTTAAATGACGCATTCCATCCATACATCCCCACAGACAAAGAGCAATCTCGTTCAATACTACTCCTCATGATGATATCTAATACCGGTGTCCACTGCTCCTTTGTTCGTCTATTTTATCAATCAAAAATCACGATGCACATTAGGAAACTCCGCACGATTCCAATGACTCATTCAATCAGCAATACACAGAAAAGTAAAAAAAAAAAAAAACTCAACGTGCCGCAAGTCCCCATAGAATCCCGGAAATACACAACCGATGCTGAATAGATTCGAAAATAAATTTCCACACACCATGCAAAGAGCGTATACCACACTGGCTCACCTGCCATGATTCACAGGCCCCTGGCAGAGGGTGTGAGTTGTTTTCTTCTCAAAATTGTAGAGCATACTTGGTTTCTGGTCCTCCTCCTTCCTTGCACAGGGGAGTAAAACTTTCACGACGCACGCAAAAGAAAAATTCCTCCAACTAAGCATAGTTTTTTTTTTTTTTTTTTTTTTGAAATCATGCCGCCGAGGAGTTATTGCTTTTACTCCCTTCTTCCGGTCGTGTTGGAAAGGTTAAAATTAAAAAAGTTTGTTTTTTCCAAAATTTATCTTTTGTTAAACCGAGTCCTTCCTTATTTATTATGAGGAACAATGGGAAATAAATTTTCCTTATCCAATAAGTGGAAATAAAAAAAGCAAGTGAGATGAACTCCCCTTATACTCTTTCTCCGACGTCACTGGCTCTTTTTGACTCGCAGAACCCTCCTTTTGGTTTAAATGAGGATTCCGCATTAGATTTGTGACAAAATTCCCCGCCCGCAATTCCTTCAAACACAGCAGCCACCCGAGGGAACGATACTATTTAATTTGTTCGATCAAAGCAACCAACCCTCATATTCAAATCCAAGGACGAATTCCCGCAATAGGCAGACGGTCAGGTTTTAGCTCCCTTAGTCTCCTTAACGTATAGGAGAAAATGCCGGTGGTGGTGTGTTGGTATAGGAAGATACACCCCGCAAACCAGTTCATTTCAAAGACAAAAATACGGACAGGTGCATTTAGTGCATGTTGGCTTGGAGGAGAATTTCACACAGGTGCTTACGCTTAGTAGCACGTTGACAGTTTCATCCGTAGAAATTGCTTTTAAGGATGTTTACTTTGGCTTGAGTCACTAATTTTGCGCCCTCGCATCGTGTGTGGGTGTATCTTCTGCTATCGAAGGGTACAGAAAATGTCTCATGTGGTAAGTTTCAGCTGGGAGGAATGAAATGTCAGAGATTCTTGTGGGATTTGTTTAATACAATTTAGTGTTGGATGTGCTCGATGGGGATTAGCCTTCATCCTTGAGATGGCAGTGTTGGATAAATTAATTTATATTATATTTTCATCACAGTCGGGGGTAGTTTATTTGAAATGAACGTTGGAAATGTCTGTGCCACCTTGTTGCATAGTACAATGTGTAAGCAAAATCTCAGCATCTCTTTTAGCTTTTGCTAGGTGCGCTAAAAATACTCAAGCCCCCTTGATTTGTATCCTTTCTAAATTTAATTCAATTCGACGCTTGTTGTGAAGTTCAAGAAGTTGCAGATACATATGACACTAGCTGTCAACAAAGACATGAGCGCTTACAGATGGGTAACAAATATGTTGCACATTAATGAAAGTTCAAAAAGTACTAGTGACATAAAGTGATACTTTGTTCTATAAAAGGTGCCACGCCCCATTTTGCAATTTCGCCTTCATTCCGCACAGTATTTGATAGAATATATGTGCAGCAATATGCCAAATTTGACAGCTCTAAATGCCATTAGTGGCGAGATATACCTCTTTAACTGATTTAACAGTGTTTAGTGCTGCCACGCCCACATTATGCAAATAAATCGATTGAATTAGTGGACTTTTGTAACTAAAACTGCAATAAGTATCAATATGTAGAGGTTTAATGTTGGCCTTGTGCCGAGATAAGCATTTGAAGTGGTTTTGCTGTATGGAAAGTGTCAAGCTTCATGGTCTAAAAGCCTTCGAATAGCCTTAGTGACATCCTTCAAACACCCACGGACTTACGACAGTCTGCTCTGGCCCCCTTTTAGTCCGTTTTTTTTTAAGTTTTCAGTGGCAAAGCGGTATAAATTCTAAAAGCTTATAAAGGGCAAAAAACCAATTGCCATTGGTAAACGGAGCTCTGAGGTCTGAGCGCAATCTGAAATCCAAACTTCCCACATTTTTTCGAACAACAAAATTAAATAAATAGTTGACGCAAGACGTCTTTATTTTGGAAAGATTGGAAGGTCCTACTTTCTACCGAGTTCCAATGGTTGAATTAAAAAGATTTCTCAGAACAATTGCTGCCTTAAATATTTGTCAAACTTCATGGGAGGTAGCGTGGACTAAAAATGCAATTTTTGTTTTAGCGGAGGCAGACAGGGATTGAATTACTGCATCAGTGATAGAGTACTACACGACTGAATTTGTTATTGTTTCGCATGTAAAATCCACAAAATTCAGTGACGTATTGCTCGTTCACGGATGCGGTAATTCGACTTTGAAAACCTACGATCAGTAATGCAGCATATTGCCCACAATGGTCGTAATAAGTACACGCTTATGATAAAATAACAATTTAAAATGAGTAAAAATCAGCCGTCAGCTGTCAAATTGGTTTTCGGAAAAAATAGACTTGCCAGTTCAAAATTCAGACCTTGAACAAAACACCTTTTACATTGCCTTCTTAAGGAAAAGAAACATCGATTGACAAGTGTAACTTTGGAGCCGGTATCTGATAAGTGGAATGTGGATTTTATGTCTTATGTGAGGTTATGTAGTGTAGCAATGCGAAATCTCCGTCCGTTCCGACAATATTTTAAATTCTGTTGACAGCTGGGTCATTCACAACTAAACCCGCTTCTGTTTCAATACATTTTTGCATATCCAGTGTCCAGTGACAGCTAGCTCTATCATATTGCAAACGCATCGTCTTCCCTAAGGCCGCTTTTAAAATGAAGGGTCTCGGTGAGATTGTTTTCGAACTTAACGGAGCATCGTGTGTCCTTTAACTTTAAGCTGCATAGTCTGGCACGTTTGACATGGTATTGGGAAGTTTGGCACGCCTCTGTAGAGCTCCACCTTATCTATCGAATGAGGTCTTAACAGGGTTGCCAGAATTTTAGTTCGCTTTAAGCGCACAAACCTTAAAAAAATGTAGCCCAATATCGTTGCTCAGAAAGAAGCCCAAAAATCGTTGAAAATTTTGGTATTTTTCAGACTTATTCTTATCGTGTTTTTTTTTTTTATTTATTTAACGCCTTGGATTTTATTTGACTTTTTTCTGCTATTGGCTTTTGTGGCTTGTGTCAAACCAAAAGGTCTGCAAAATGAATTGGTGTGCGTGCAACTCGAACGACTATTCGGTGTCACTTAACTACAGGAGTGCTGCCAAGTTTCAAAAGTGCGGGTTTGCTCGAAAATATTTCTTTTTTTAGTTTTGTGAAAGAATAAAACAAACAAAATTAACACACAATGTGTAAAACGATATATAGCTCGAAATTGTGTTGGGCGCTCATGGACGAAATTTCTATCGTTTTTTAAGTAAAAAGATAGCCCAAAATACGACAAAGCGCCCAATCTGGCAACCATGGGTCTTAACATCGATAATGAGCACAATTAGACACAAGGTCATAGTTATGAATACCTAATTTTATCGGACTTAAGGGCGCATTTTTAGGAAGGGGTTCAGGCATTCACATACAGTATATTATTAAGCTGTGTTTTTTGTTAATCGTTTCGTTTGAAATGCGTGACTGGGTCGATGATCTACTTTGTTGAGGATCTGATGATCTAGATCAAAAGTCTAATTAATTTTCCTTTATGAATATTTAAGTGAGGAAACACCGAAATAACAGGCGAATTTGAGGAAGATTCAACCTTCCGTTGCCGATGTAAAAAACGCTTATAGTCTGTACTTTGTCTGGACTTAATCTGGATTTAGTGTAGGCTTAGTCTGGATTTAGTCTGGCCACTCGGAAGCAATATACGGGCGAATCGAAGAGGAAAAGTGTCTGCAGAAACTCTTTGCGGGTGATAGACAAGTTAAGCCCAAAGCTGCCGCTTATACAACAACGTAGAAGCTGAATCCTTTTCAGCTGTACCTGTCAGAGTTCTTTGTCCTTCCCTTTAGTTTCTACTACTATACCACTTTGTGAATAATGGATTTTCTATCCACCAAGCACGCTTCTTCAGTGTGATACCTCATGTTAGACAAGATCCTAGTTCGAACATCTTGTCATGTCCATGTCCCAAGTCTTTCTTGCAATCACTTAAAATACTGGTTCCTTCCTTGGCACGACACATCAGACAGACACCTACTTGCAAGGGGTACTGTTTAATTGTCCACCAATAGCAGTGGTCTCCCTAGCACATCTTGCCAGTTGCCACAATCCCCCTGACAAACAATGCAGCGCGCAATAAAAACCGCAACTCGAAATGCGGAAAGCCGTCATAAAACTTATGTTAAATAAATTTGCAATACCCCAGGCCAACTAACGCGATAGGACATATACCGCGAGGATGATGATGATGATGACTATAAAGGAACATGCGACCAGATGAACATAAAAATTACCAAGCTGTACGATAAATTCCATTTCATGACGGATTTCTAAAAGCGATACCATATTTGTACATATATACGAATATCCCCACATAGAGCTCCCCGTTTGTCACAAGTTTGGTGTGTGTGGGCGGCACATTAAGATTGTTCCACATGCACTTCAAAAGACACTATACCTACATTCTATGACAGCCCACTTGTGTAGCACACACACACACAGCCATACATCTGCAGCATATTATATGACCATCGCAAAACCACGCGGACTTGATACTTAAATGTCGCCATAAAAATCCCAATTTAATGCCATAAAAGCCCCCGTGCATATATATACTCTCGAGGAGTATAGTATAATAGTACTCGCGGACAAACATAATGTACTCGTACTTGTAATGCTGGTAAGTGCTACGACCGTGTCGTCGTTATATAATGTGTGCCACAATGTGCTTTTGTTCTATTCCAGGTGGCAGCAATTTGGTTGTGGAGGATCCTGGAATTTAGCGCGAGATGAGGTCTTCTATATTTGGTTTGGTTTTGACACAACAAAGGAAATATACTCAGCACAATTACGCACTATTGTTGTGTGCTGATCCCGCTTTATTCTAGATGATTTATCGATTCGTAGAGTGTTCATGAGGTTTGTGAGACGTTTTGCGTGACGTTTTGCCTTCTGTCTTGTGGCGCTAGGGCATTGAAATTGAATTACGGTGCATAGTTTAGTTGAAGAGACTGTACTACTACTGACACTGAGTTATGACGCATCTGGAAAATATTTTTTCAAACTTGTAAGCAAGAGTTTTTTGGACACGTATTTGAGACGTAGGTGGCGATGTAACGCACTTTTCCTTTTAGTTGGCTATGGCTTTGACATTTCCTTGCCCACTTCAAGCTTGAGAGACCTATGTAGGTGGCGCTGTAACCCGTCGTTCCTTTTAGTTAGCTCTGCCTTTGGCTATAACAGTTGCTTGCCTACTCCAAGATGGTAGATATCACCGCGCAGTTTGTTGCATCATCTAAGGCGAGGAGTTCTCCATTCTGGTGCAAATCTAAGACTCTTCGGAACGGAGCTTGAAGCTTGATGTCCGCTGATTCTACATCTCAATCTAAGAGACTACTTGTTATGTCTACAAATCGGAGCCTTGGACCAGGAGTAGTTTTCAAACGCACCCGAAGATCTAGGTGGTGTCCAATGAAGATTCCGGTTGTGAACCATGTTTGACGTTCAGCTTTTCCTTCTGCCTCGGTTAGCTCTCTTCTCTTTTGTGCCCAACGTGAGCGTACCAACCACTCCACTCTTACTTGTTTCTTTAATGGATTACTTTGCATTTTAAGATAAGTTACAATTAAAATCAGAGCCTGTCAATCGTATTACTAATTATGCTCGCTTTTTTGACCGCAGATATACCTTGCTTAGAGATCTTAGTAAATCTTGCCAATGGGATCAAAAATTACTCAAGGAATTGTGAGTTTAAAAGAGCCAAGCTTATCGCCAGAAGTACTAGAATGGGGAGGAGCATTTATAGAGCATCCTTAGTATTTGTTGGCACAGCCTTTCTGCTCGATTGGAAATAGAAGCAGCGATTAACAAGTGTAACTCTTTGAATCATTTTTGATAGGTTATGTCGTTGACAGAACTAAAAACGGAGCAGCGGTATGGTGAGTCACTTATCCATTTCTATCTGGTGAACTTATTTCTGTCTATTCCGAAAGTCTCTGCGATTTATCGATGTTGGGTGTTTATTCTTCTTTATAGCGTATAGACTGTGCCTTTTATAGTTAGAAGCAATTTTGTTTGACCGCCATTTTGTTCCGCCTGTCATCTGTCATTGCTTGCTATCTCCGTCACAGCCCGTTAAAATTATTAAAAGATTTATTTGAAGTAATTGTTGGGTTGTGGATAATGCGACGTGAATTTGGTATGCGATTGAGCCACGAGGCACAATTCGCTTTGACAAGGTTTGACAAAGAAAAACAGTGTCGATGATATATTACAGTCAAACAAAACGTTAAAACGCATCTTGTAGGACTTTGCTCTGCCCTTAATCTCAAATGTACCAGTTTTTGACACTTCTGTGTTAATATTTGCAGGGTTGTTAGGCATCAAAAGAATGGAGCATTATGTTCTTCGCAATAAGACAAAGACAGAGAGAGCTGAGATAGCCATGAATGGTCTCAACCTCCACTTTATTCCTGCAGTTCCTAGAGAGGTTATTGAAATGAAATTAAACCTTCTGTCTTATTGGCTTATGAAATTTTCAAGAGACAGGTTTCCTTGAATCTTATTGATAGCTATAAGCCACAGAAAGGGAGGTAGGTACATCTCCACCCTTCCGTGTTTTGGAACTTACGATCCTACGTATTGAAATGGAAAAATCAGAGAAAAAGTTGTCTTATCAGTTTACTGAGTGAACACTCCACCCTCCTGGTAAAGTAGCTTCTCACTAACTGCCTTCGAAGTTGCTGAAAATGCTCTTAAATGCTCAAGAACGTAGTCCTGTCGTACTTCTTGAAGCTCTGAAGATTTTCTGCTGTACACATCAGAAGCGAATTCAAGACCTCTTCTCTTACGGTGTGAATCGCGAAACGCTGGGAGTAGTCATTAATCAGTCTTTGTTAAAGAATATACAGTAAAACCCGGATAAGTGCCTAACTTTAAATGCCCCGTTTTGGTAGGCACTTCTGCGGGTAAGGCAGTTATATAAAAAAAAATGTATGAAAAAATAAAGAAATATTATGGACAGTTAACACAATGGAGCGCTAAAAGAAAAAAGGTTTCTGTACTTTTTCAGCTGATTTCAAAAATGTGTACTTAAAAGAATTTTGTTCAGGTAAATTTCAATAAAATTATACAAAATAAAAGGTAATTAAGAAGGAAAGGCAGTTAAGCGAAAGTTACTTATAAGATGATTCTTATATGAAAAAATCCTCAGAATTTTGGTTTAAAAAAAAGAAAAAAAGAAGAAGGTAGGTACTTATGCGGGTTAGGCACTTATACGGGTTCTACTGTAATTCGAATCATAAATATAATAGTTGTATAACGATAACATTTATAATATTCTAGTACATTTTATCAGCTCTGTTACCTTTTTGAAGAGTTTATTGTTTGGTATCATTGTTTAATGTATTCGAAGTTAAATGTCAAAATTTATGAAGTGTCAAAGCTGCTAAAATGTCAAAATGTAATTTTTTATTGGCGGTAAAAAAGAATATTATTACGTATATATTAAAAGTTACTTAAATTACTAAAGTTAAGTGCGCTTTCCCGTTTATTCAACCAAAAGTTCAAAGAAAGTAAAGTGTAGGTAAGTGACGTCGTACGTATACAGCCTTTTAGGAGGTTAACCCAGACATGACGATAAGCACAGAAGCGATTTCCAGACCTCTGCGCTCTGCCCTTATAATGTGGCTCTTAAAAATGCTCACAATAGGTTTCAATCAGTCTTTCATATGGTTCAATCACAAATGACAATAAGCTTATAGGTAGGATGTCCTTTCGTGCTTATTAAAAACAAAGGAATGTTTGACGCAACAGGTCCGTATGTTTACCCTAGGTCTACCTTCTACTACCATTTTTTCGGGTAAGACTTAATATTTTGGGTTAAATGGAGTTTTGCCCGAATTGAGACGGACTTAACGTCGGCTTATGGTTTTAGAGCTAGCCATAAAAGTAACCACCATCCAACGCAGATTGTGTCCAGAGATTGTTTAATTTTGGCTCGTATTATACCCTCAGGTCCAAGTATTTAAAGCCATTTACAGTCCTGTAAATTAAGCCAACCGTGATGTACGCTTTAAGGTTGCTGCAAGTCAGATATTATGGGCGTGAGTTAAGAGTTGGAACTTGTCGAATACTAGGTGAATGGTCTCGTTACTTAAAATATTTCATTTCATATCAGGTTTTCATTGTTTAGAAGGCTTGTTTTGCCTAGAATACAATTCAGCCCTTCAAACCTTGGCAAAATACATATAAAAAAACTCCAAGACTATTGCGAGTCAGGGTTGAGCCACAGGATTCACTGCGTTGCATACAAAAATAACCACAACGAAAACACCTGTCACCTGCATGCGATACAGCCGTCGCCGACATCACTATAAAAAAAAATAATATAGTCAGGACAACCTTAAAAGCTTCAACCAGCTATACCCTTGGGAGAACGTAATCTTCTGTGTATACGATTTCTGTTACACAAGCGAATATAGCCAGGCCTGAACTCGTGCCAACGTCAATACGGAACTTTTCGAAATTAAAATTGAACACAGCCAGAGTAAATATGTTGGCAAACAGAAATTACGCAATTCTCACTCAACCAGTGGCTAAGTACCTACATTACCGCCTCGTTGTTGTTGGGGAACTTCTGACATCAGTCGCATCCACTTGCGTAAGCCCCTAAAGTAAATACACCGTTTCTTCACTTTAATTATTTAAGTTTACTCTCCTCTTAAACAATGCGTTCGATTCATTAAACCCTAAACCCATCGTCTTGTTAACAACATTTTACCATCCAATTGAGCCGAGCGTATAGAACGTCGATTTGATGTAGCCTGGTGTATGCTCAGGCAATTAGCACGTATAGGCTTCACACAGTCGCAAACCCTTATCAATGGAAGAAAAGCTTTCCTGTGGTCATGCTCTTAGGTTTCGAAAAGTTTTCAGATTCCATTTAATGGAATAAAACGCAAAACAAAAACCCTCGCAAAAGAGGAAACACTAAAACAAAATTGAATTTCACACAGGAAGTTGTGTGTTCGACTGTGTGTATGTGTGTATAGGAAAATTTAATTTAATGCGAGACATTACGAAGTAGGTAGGTATGTATAAAATGTAATTAGCAATTTTAATTAAAAATCCGCGCGGAATTAATTTAGGGCCGTGCGGATCGGTTTAAGGTGTTGTTTATATACTTCGTATAGATATACAGTGGAGGGGGTGACAAGGCGGACATGTACAAATCTGCGAAGCACATAAAACTGTCACCGGCAGAGCAGGACGAGGATGAGGATAAGGCCCGCGCAAAGTATTCCTAAGTGAGTTAATAAAGTTAGTATATCCGCGCGTGTAGGGCTGTCTTTTTTTTTTTTTTTTTTATCGCTTCAGAAGCAACGAACAAAAGGGAAATTTACGACAGGCTATTGTTTAATGTTGCCATCGGTTGGTGGGATGAAAGTAGGTACAGCGAGCGAGAGAGAGTGAGGGAGTCGGTCTGATGAACGGATGTGAAGTAAATCGATGTGCCTAATGTATGGTATAATAAACTTTTGTGTTTACAATTAATCCAAACAGATGCAAACAGAGTGGGTTGGGTATACGTCTCGCCGAAAGAGAAAGTTAAGTGGAAAATACATATTCGCAAGCATCTGCGGGAAAAGTGTGACGTGTTAGTGACAAGGTACATATTTAGATAAATTGAGTGCACCTAGATTCGATGCATACCTAGATTGCAGCAAAAGGTGCAGATAAGTAGTCTTGCATTGTGAGTATTAAAAACTGACAACGAGGGCATATTAGTAACTTACGCTTTGTATGAACGCTGTCAGTGGTTTTAGCGGGAGACGATGCACAGATGATGGGGCACGTTCAAAAATCTAATCACAGGTAGATATAAAGTCGACTATATTGGTCTGCACTAGCTGTAACCTGAACGCAAAAACTAGTTTGGTCGGGAACGTCGCTTTTCCTATGGCAGCCACATTATGCGAACTGTTAACTTAGTACTTTGTCAAGAATTTCTTGACTAGATTCGTCGGCTACCCCTCCACAAACGTCAACTGCAACAGCTGTTCCTATAACCGATATAAGCCAATTAAAACGCAGAGACATCAAGTCAGACAGCTGTCAGAGTTACTTAACAAAACAGTTAAACGTCCACATTGACATAAGTTGGAAGCAGCGGCAGACGTTGAGGCTTTCAATGGGCTTATTGTAAAAGGGTGCTTTCTAAGAGCGGGTCAACTTTAAAATAAGAAAATTAATAGACCAACTGTTAATGCCGCATCTGGGAACGATTAGAGAAATTGTAACAACTAGTACAATTTCTTTAATCGGCTTAAAATCGGAATGCCGAACCACCACCAACTTCAGGCAGCTCTACATAAAGTAGAACACACACGCATATAGACTGATGGGGATGACGTTTTTTATATTGGGCGCTCTCAGAGCACGTTTTTGCCATAAACTAAGTATCTACTAAATAGACTGACAGCTTCAGCCAAAAAAGAGAAATTGCCTACAAGCTGAATTTGGCCTTGAGTGTAGCCTAGTTTCAATTCATGTATTTGTGCCATGTTAATCAAAGGGGGCACACACATACTTGGGAAAAACCAGCCTACACTGCCGGTTTTACCAGATGTCAGGTAGCCTGAGGTGGATTCTCATTTATTATCGAGTGTGAGACGGTTTTGCATTTTTACACGTTTTCACTGATAGGCTCGCTATCAGAGAGAGAAAGGGAGTATTATTGAAAAAATCTGCGGGTGAAATCGGGGAGACGTACGAAAGCTGACAGTCTATTTCATATTTAGTTTATGGTTTTTGCTCTGTCTATTTCAGATTTACGAGCACTTTGCGAATCTGGATTTGTTCCTCCGAGTTCAGATTCGCTTCATATTTACCAATGCAAATGCGTTTGAGTTTGACAACTGGTGGAGTTCGTTTAGGTTTTCGTGAATTTTTTCTACTGCAAAAAAAAGCCATTGCATCGGGTGAATTTATTTTTGTAAGTTATTTATGAGTAAACTATAGCTGACCCGGCAAACTTCGTTCCACCCAAATTTGTTAATATAATGAAAATAATAATTCCGAGCATGCACAATGCACTTGCTAATTTATGTAATTGGGCCAATTAAAATTCTTTATTCAAAAGTTATATGAAATGCAATAGAAATAAATGACAAATAGCAATGTTGATTTGTTTCAATCAAACCGCAACCGTCGGCCAACCTTCCGCTTTTCACTAAATTAACCAAAAATCATAAAAATCGAACGATCCGTTCCCGAGTTATGAATGCACATACGGACGTCAGTCTCTTTTATATGTAACTGTACCCACTGTACCCAGGTTCAAAAGTATCCTATCCCTCAAGCGGGAACGAAGAATATACATCTACAAAATTTCATTGAAATCGGTTAAGTGGTTTTGGAGATCGACAACAACGCCACCTATCGGGTCCAAAATCCTATCTTTTAAGACTGCCTAAACCTAAAATACAACAATACGAACAAAACAAAAGAAGAATCATAAAAATTGGCTCATTGGTTATCGATTTATGTCGTCATCATTTCACCCCGAAAGAATTATAGGTATATAAAGAAGATTATTATTCAAGAAAACTGAATTGAACTGAAAAACGAAATATAGGCCTACAACGCCACATGTTGAGGATTTTCTGACTTTTCGTTTTTCCTAAACCATCCCTGATTCAAGACGAACAAAACAACACAAAAATCCTTCAAATAGGTCGAGCCGTTCTGGAGCCTTTACCCGACTAACGCACAGCAATTGATTTTTATATATATAAAGAGATATTTAGAAATCCATCGGGATGCAAGTTTCGAATGTTTTAATATAAAATTAAACCAGTGAATGGAAAACATGTTGAAAAGTGTTGAAGGCTACACATATTCGAATCGCACGAATATCAACACAAAAAAGAACAAGTGACGTTTTTATATTCGATTAGCCACTCGAAATCTGAAATCTGAGAGCGAATCTGAAGATGCGTAATTGAATACCACAATTTAAAAAGCTATAGTAGCCAACTTCGCGTTGGTTCCAACATTAGCGCTAGCGCCCTTGGTTCAGAGCGGAATAAACTGGAAACAAATTAAATATAAGAAGCAAAAGTAAAGTAGAGGTTTTATGGGCTTCCATATTAGCATGAGGAATTTAAAAATAACTTCTTTAAAATACAGTGAAGACAAAAAAGCTGAGAATACATTTCGTCTTTTAAGTTGAATAAGGGGGTATACGCTTATTTAATAGCTGCCCTGTTATATAGTTGTAAAATTCGGAGGGAATTCCATACGAACCTGCAGTTGATCTGATGTTTACAGCTTATGGGAGAGGCAGGTTACTAATTGAGCTGAATAAAGCAGCCGTTGGACATACTTTGAAGTCCTGTATATGTAGAGAAAATGTTAATGAAGACATAACTATGACTGGTGATTGGGATCAGTGACCACTGAGTAATGGGTATCAAATTCGAACCCCGGGAAAACAGAAATTACATTTTAAAAGTTGTTACCCACTGCGCCACCTCTCGCAAATGTCTGACAAACATTCAAGAGTAAAGGGTTTTCCAATAAGAGGGGTTATTGTGAATAGCCCACTATTTCGGTAGCTGTCACATTTGAAGCTCTTCTTTCCAATTTAACAAGTAGAAACTACGCCATTGCTAAAAATGGAACGATACACGCTTCAACAACGCATTGAAATTAGGCATTTTGCTTTGAATACCAAAATAATACCTCTTATTAAAAAACCCCTTATAACTGTCATGAAAGAGCTTCTCAACTCAGCCGCTCGGACTGGGCAGACAATTGTAGATCGCTTCCATTCGTCGCAAAACTGTGAACTGACACAAAACGAATGGTTGTCATCGAAGCTAGGCCTGGGATACCTGCACGGACCTTTTTCGCTAACTATTCATTTATTTATTTATTTATTTCAATAGTGGGTGAAAAGGGTCTGTGAAGCACTATTCATGATCGAACTTTTTTAACTGAAAAGATTTTGAATGAGGGACAATACAAGTTAAACCCTGGTGCCGTCTTTCAACGAAAAAAGAACGAAATGTTGAATCAACATGAAGTAGCCCCGCGAAGAAATTCTTTCGAAAAGGCACTCCGGGAAGGACTTGAAAGTATCTAGCAGATCAGTATCTCGGTCAACTATAAACGCTTGTTGTCACAAAAAACTGCAAGCCTCTAAAATTTGTTTACAAACAACTCTTCTGCGTGAGAGGCATATATATACACATGACAACAACCCCTACTCGTCATCACCTCGTATTTCAATCAACACTTAATTGAAGGCTATCATCAAAGAATTCCAAGATTAAAAAATCTCAATACCATATAGCCACAGCGACAACAAAGCTCTCACGTACTTTCGAAAGCATTTTCTACATCCAAAGTGACCTCTGACGAAGTAATGTCTCACTTGAGCCGTAAGTGGCCCTTACAAGTCGCCCATAAATATGTATATTATAAATGCAATGGACTTGAAAAAGGAATGCCCTCCGAGGACAGCCCATGGATTAACCTCTCTCTCTCTCTCTCTCTCTCTCTGTACCTCTCTTTCCCTCTGCACCATCACATCATCGCCTAATTGACGGACTTTGCAATTAAAATTATTCCATTTCGGGGCGAATTAATTCAAAGCTGTGTTCGTTGCTCTGTACCCGCTGCATAAATCGGAATTGTAAATTGCAGCTAAATTGAATAATTGAGAATGGACGCGTCTGAGGTTGTGTATATATGTACGGAGGTGGAGTAGGTCTACCTTATCTGGTGTCCCTTTAGTGCGCATAAATATTTATAGGGACTAAAAAGAATCACCAACTAAAAATGCACAGAAAAAAAAAAACAGAAAAAAAGCAAAACCCTAGAAAGACCGTCGAAAAAGATTGCCTTTCAAAGTCAATCAATGCAGTGACCTTTGGGACGAGAATTCGTTTTAGTTTAAACAAAAAGAAAGAAATCACACGAAGAGCAAAGACCGCGGGTGATATACGCTATAGGTACGCGTACGGTCTGCGGGACTTAAATAATTGAGAAAAATGTAAACTAAACAGAAATCTTGTTTGATATTGAAATGGTCTTGCGATGGATAGGAATAGGACATGGAAATCGATTCAGTTGAAAGGATATCCATTGACAAGTTTCAGTTGCTGCTGGTGGAGGCTTATTTGATGGGAGGAATATCGGAAAATGCACGATTTATTGATATTTGGAAGGCGAGATATTAGGTCGGTTCCCTTTCGATAATGCAATCGAATACATTAGTCGAACTGCGTTCCCTTAGGGAGCTTCCACACCGGATGCAACAAAACGCTTTATTTTGTTTTCTTGCTTTGTTTTGCCTTATGCAGTGTGGGCGCGCGTATTTAAATGTGTGTTTTTAAATTTCAGAAACACACAGAAAAACAGTTTTGTTTGTCTAAAGCGTTTTGTTCCATCCGGTGTGGAGGTACCCTTACCCAAAAGCTGGGTAGAAGTGGCCGAAGATTGACTTAATTTGACTAATGTATTCGAATGCATTATCATAATTCAATTCAATTCAATTCAATTCAATTTTATTGTTATTTCCATTTCATGTCAAGATTAAAATTCATTAAATAATAAATTAATTCCTTTTTTTTTATAAATTTATTTTTAATATAGACGAAATTCTGGGTATAATGATCACGGACTATGGAAATAAAAATAATCCACTTTGTGGTATAGCAAGCAGAAGCAAGTGTTTGACTATAAAAATAATTAAAGCCGAGAAGAGGAGATGGAAGGAAGAGCGCGGTATATATATATATATATAAGCGAAACGCAAATATAATTGTTTGTTGTGCAAATATTTTGAATATACTGACAGAAAAACAGCGTGAATGAGTCGATTCAACGTTAATGATAAAAAAAAAAGGTTAATAAGATACAACTTGAAGTAGAGTCTCAACTTCAGCTAGTGAGAGTAACCAAGCTTCGAGTTTTTTTAAGAATTGATTTCCCTGTGTCACCAGATTGGATATAAAGGGTGGTTAAATTTTAAGAGCCGATGTTGAATGTGAAGCACACCTAAACGTAAAGTTTTTATCTGCATTTCATTTGATATTTCTCAATTTCAGACTAACTCAATTTGATGTGATTTGACACCGTTGGACTTCTTTCTTTAGGGTTATTTGAAAGAAAAAGTGTACGTCAATAAGCCAGCAACAATTCAAGAGCTAAAGAATGAGATTATTCGGCACATTAACGGCATAGAACCTCAATTATGCCTCAGCGTCATCGAAAATTTGGACCATCGGATGGAGGTGCGCCGCCGAGGTCGCGGCGGCCATTTGGCCGATATTTTGTTCCATATATAATTGAACCATACCAGTATTATCATAATAAAAAGAAATGATCATAATTTCCTAAAAAAATTGTGTTTTATTCAAAATCAACATCGGCCCTTAAAACTTAACCACCCTTTATAAGAGCAAACATTCCCACTAATTATGGAACACAACGTCGTTCAAGTGGCTGGCTTCGCAGTAGCACATTCTGTCACTACAATTTTCCATGACCTTGTTGATGGTTTCGGGCTGTAGCTCACAGATTGCTTGGATGATATTGGCCTTAAGTGCTTGAATCGTTTCCGGATTGTTGGCATAACATCGGTTCTTCACGGTTCCCCACATAAAAAGTGTCAAATCACAGCTGTGAAGATGGCTGATAACACGATTTGGGAATTTGGTGCGCAAATGATCGATTGTGGCATGAGCTGTGTGGCATGGAGCGCCATCCTGCATGAACCAGGTCTTCCAAATCCATTTCAGATAAAAATGTTTTTGGTTAACATGGCTCTGTAAGGCCCAACGTTGACCGAAACGTTGTTCCCAGCCTGGTTTTTGAAGAAAAATGGTCCAATGATGCCACCACTCCACAATCCGCACCAAACTGTCACTTTCTGTGAATGCATCCTTCACAATAACGTGCGGGTTTTCCGAGCCCCAGATGCGGCAATTTTGTTTGTTAACGTAGCCGCCGAGAAGAAAATTGGCCTCGTCAGAAGGCACTATTTGGGCTACACAGCACCCACTTTCGAAATAAGTTTTCAATATTCCCAACTATATACAAGCGTAAAGCGACTCATTTCCTTTTGCGGATGTATATGATACTCACTTTCGGTCAAGATTTCGAACGGGAAATATCTGTCAGTGTCAAAATAACCTATGATTTAAAAAGGAACCACTAGATGGCCCATCCTTTATAAGTATTCTAAATAAGATCCCCTACTTAGTTTTTCTCAAAAAAAAAAAAATCCAATTAAACGGTTCTTCTTCAATTTTTCAAAAATGACTACTCAAAAACGGGTCTGTGTTCATAATATTTTTGTCAAACTCAATATCCCACTTGCATTAAAGAGTTTTAAACATTTTGAACAGGCAATGAACGGAAATTGATGAATAAAACTGCAGTGAAAAGTTAAATGGGTGAACAGCCGGTTGTAGTTTTAGGTTATGTGGCCATTACGCACACGCCTCTTTTGGCTAACTGCAAATATTTGAAATGGAATTCTTGTACTGTCTCTCTCTACTCAGCTCCAATGGCCAAGTTTTATATTCCAAAAAAGTTCTATTCCGTTCAACCAAACCAGCGCAGATATCATTCGAGTCCACTTTTTGACTCAGCATCTATAAAATTTGGACGGAACTTTCCCAAAATGGCCTACTTTTCGGGCACGATGTTCCACCTTCATCGGATAGAAATTCACTTCAGTTAACTAGTACTTTGGAGCGTCAAGCCACACGCCTTTCATCACTTTAGTTGCCAGCGCGAGAGCATTAAAAATGAACTTTCAAGTAATTGCCAAAGGAGTGGCAGCCATATCCACAGAGCCACAGATCCACATAGCCATCGCCAAACCAGCGCCTCCCCACAAACCGCAAAACCACATTCAATCATTTACCTAATTACCATTGATTTCGTGCTTTTTAGCTCTGTGCTAATAGTCCGTCTAAATATGTTTCCATTCCGATATTTTTATGGATTTAGCTCAAAAGAAAAACACCCAAAGTTGGGTGTGTTCCGCAGGCGCAGAAAGCCATTTGCCTATACATTCCGCGACGTAGCTACATCCATCATTTTGTGCGCCGTAAAAATGCCAAGCTCCCATTGTTTTTTTTTTTTTTTTTTTTTTTTTTTTTTTGTTGCAGAAAACAACTTGCTTAACAAATTAAAATCTGTACACGCCGTCCTAAACAGAAAACAGAATCACTGCGGCAGAGCGACGAAGTGAGATCAATGTTCGAGACAAAATGTCGTGAATTCGACCTGCAATCCAATATTGCAGTCGTGACATGCACAAAGCGCAGCGATAGATAGATTTCCCGTATCTAAGAGATTGGGTCCATACAAGCGCGCCTATTACAATTCTTGCAGCTTTGAGATGTCTCCGACTTGGGAGGCGGAATAGGAAGTGTATCGCGCGTTTTGTACGTATAAAGAGTCGCTTGTACATGCGGGCAAACGAGTCTTTTGTGACACAAAAGAGCACTCGTACATGTAGGATAGGAGAGGAGCGTGATCTGTTACAAAGAGCCAAGAGACAAAGAAAGTATGAAACAGTTCTGGATATTGTTTGCCATTTATTTGAAGCACTTTTCGGTGAACTGGGTCATTGGACATTTGCGAGTGAAGCAGACTTAAGGAGATCTCATTTGCGGACGGCGGCGGCATCTTTTGGAATGTGGAGAAATGTGGTGGCTCCACTTGTGTCACTTCTCACTTTATATTTATAGCCTGATGCATTCGCTGAAAATAAAAGACGTCAACCGTCAACATGCTGTTTGGGATTTTTTTTAATGTGTTTGGTTATTTGGGTGGAACTTCGGATCAATGTTGGCGGTTGTTTGACAGATTTAACCAGGGCGTATTGGTTCGTGAATCATTTTGACTGAAATACAGAAGCCGAAGGAGCATTTCCAACCCAGGATTTTTTTTTTTTTTTTATATACTTCTCCCGGGAAAGGCGAACCTATAACGCTTCAACAGCGCCCCACGATTGAGTTCGTTGCACGTTTCCTCTCAATTGACACATTTCACACATGGACCGAGAGTCGCAAAAACACGACTTGACATCGGTTTTATGCTGTCAACACACTGCACAACAATTCAAAAATTATTGACAGGTATGGTGACATCTGCTGAAAGATATGCTTTCCGCTGCGTAGCACAAGTTTGAACCGTACTTTGGCGGAATCCGCGGACATTTAAAACAACTTGGAACACACCTCCAAAAAGTCTGTTATCGTCTCCTGTAACTTGTAACAGATATGATCGAAGATCCCCCCCGCAGATCTCCATTAAGGTGGCATTGGCGTAGTTTATCGCAAGAATATTCGATCCGTTTGAGCCGGGAAACTGCTTCTTTGCATAGGACTTTGTTTGGTCTTCCAAACTTTGGCTCTTGACACTTGCCTCGCTGCTCTTCTTTTACCCCCAATGAAACTGCTGCTTTATAGTTTCTTAATCGATTTAGCCACCCGCCTTTCAAATACTTTTTCTGTCAGGATCTCCGGTTTTGATGTGAGGAATTGGCTGCCATAGGATTCAGTCTCCCCATAAAATCAAGGATTTCGTTGCAATCGCCTACTTACACCAATCACCACAAAACTTCTGACAAAAAATCCACCGCCACATTTCCTGCACCAACCCAATTTCGGTGGCAAATTTAAGAAATTAGCGGATTTTATTTTTCACTTGTTTTTCTTTTTTTCTGTCTGTCTGTGCCAAATGGCTGCCGCTGCATGCTGTTTACAATGCGACTGACAGATTGATAGAATATACAGCATGAATGCGACGAAAAAGTACCAACTTTTCTGTCAGTTGCACCCACGCTTACAGTTGGCACAGAGAAAGAGAAACTGTCGGCTGTTGCCTGGATTCTATGGTATTGCTCGTTCCGTCAAATTCGTCAATATTAACTGATCGGTTGACGTTACGGAAGCAACGGATTCTATGGCCTGGGCAATTAAGGTCTTAATACTTTCATACAATTTATGCGACTTAACTGCAGTTTTGCAGGCCTTTTTTACTGAAGGTCTATCCAAGATTGATCCAAGACTTCGGGTAATGAAATTTCCCTCACCGATGATACAAAATTCCCTTTCCATACCACACCGCTGTTTAATAAATCCCAGCAAAGTTGTTTCCCATGAAGTTATATGCTTAGACTTCAATTTATACGTTTTTTTGAGCTGGCAACGCAACATCTTCTAGCGAGCTAAGAAAGCCAGCCTGGCGCAAAACTATACTGTAAGAGCGAATGGTAAGCAAATTCGGCCTCGATAGAGAGTGCCTTGGGTTGGCTGAGGAAGAACGTAATATTCGTGAGAGGTATCCCCATTCTTACCTGGAGTCGATCGCCTTCATGTGACACTGCATCATTAGGAGCCAGACCCTTAAGCTGAGCCTCCCTGCGCAAACACTCATTGCCAAACTTTGGTCGACAGAAAGTATGCAGGATGAATGGAGCCTCAGCTGCCACTGACATCATCAGGCAGTTATTGAGCTGTTACTACTGCCACTATAAAGCCCCTACCACCTGCCGTCTACAACTTTTCAATTTTCCAACTCAAACTGAACTCAAATAATGACATTTTGACAGACGTTGAAAGATGACGCAACACTTCCACAAAACAACTCAATTGTTCCATGAGAATCTAATTAAGATCCTACTGATGCCTTCAAATCGACTGGCATAATACAACTGCACGTGCGAGACAAAATGCACCCCCGACCATCGTACCCTCTGGCTTGTCATCTCTTCAAGGAAGTTAACACATTTCATGGCAGATTAAAGCCGCTGGCAATTACAATTTATTTCTAGCAAATCGCATTCATAAAGAGAAACAGCATCTTAACATCTAAGTTCGTGTTCGACTGTATGGTGTATACTGCACCCGGTCGCCGCCGTCGTCGAGATACACGGTTACAGTTCCCGTTCCCGTTCCCGCTCCCGTTCGCCTCTACAACCGCACATATAAATAGGAAGCAAACATTTATCACGCCAAGGTGGGTAATTAAAATTGCAACAAAAATAAAAGAAAATACACAATCAAATACAAAATGGCAAAGCCAAACACTAAAAGCGATCTCAGGTCTCTCTATATAGGAATAGCAACCCGGTTTTGGATATAGAGCTTGCAACTTGCAAGAGAAAACTCCACAAACGTGAGGTCATGCGACCGATGATAGTGGGAACGGGGCCGGTGGGGTGTATGATATTTTCCTCCAATTTCACACTTTTGTGAGATTAAAGTCGAGTGTGACGGCGCAAATTGCCCACAATGCTGCGGCTATATAGATACAAACGTTTCTAAACGAAGTGAAGCTGCAGATTTATGTACGAGTACGAGTATTCGTATTCGTATTCGCGCTCTAAGTGCCTGCACATGCAAATTTGAATTATATTTTGGCGCGAACGAATCGCGAAAGGAGATCTCGATCAAGATAAGTCAGAGTTTCCCCTCTCCCGATTCCCCTGCAACAAAAAAACAGGATGCCAGCGAGAAGGATGCTAAATGCCTATACACGCTCCATTCAAAAAGGAGCGCGAGCGAGTATAAAAAATATCTTCGCGCGCGAATTTCTCTTCATTTATTCGAGTTTCGCTCGCATAATATTTATGTACTAGAAGTGGTCGGTTGTCACACTGCATTTTTTTTTTTTCTTTTTGTTCGGTGTCAGTCTACACAAAAAAGGTACATCATTCCCAGGGAGACGAACTGCTGAAATTTAAGATTCTAATGCGCTTTTCAGTTTGATGGAGAGCTGTGTCTTGTATGTGATACTGTATACAGAATTCAACTGTACATAAGTAACATTCCGACTGTCGATAGCCAGATATGACGACAGTACACTACCCACGTAACAATAATGTAGATAGTACAAGAAGTATATTGTAAGCAATTGGTGAAGCGTTAAGAATTTACTGGCGGCACTGCCAGGTGGAAATTAAAAAAAAATTCCAGTACTAGCTTTTATCGACCTTTCTGACTAGGGCCTATCGGTAAGTGCTTGTATTATGCTTATAAAAATGAGAAAAACCTTCTTTTGGAGATTATCAGTTATTTAAAAGAAAAATGTAGGTACAGTAAAATCCCTTTAATTCGGAAAACTCGTTAATTCGAAAAAAAATGTCTGAGTAAATGAGAGCTTTACATTTTTTATGTAAGAATTAAATTAAATTAGCAAATATTAAATAACTCAAATTGAACACGTATAGGTAGCAAACAGATCTCAAATATATAGAAGTCGGAAAAAATCATCAAAATATCTTTTGGGGGAGTCCCAATATAAATCGGGAAAAACTATACAATAATTGTATGTATTATTTGCAATCTTTTGTGTTAAAAAATAATTTTTTGTTTTAAGTTCTTGCATTTTATTCATCAATAGGAACGCGTATTAGTGCATAAAAAGAATCTCTCATTAATTCGGAAAATTCGTTTATTCGGACTGACCATCTCCCCCCAACCATTCCGAATTAACTCTCTTTTACTTTATAAAAGAGAGCGCCAGCGATATCGATGAAAATTAATATTTAAAGTAGTACGTGCGTTTTAAATAAGATGGCGCACTTCGAATGTTCATATTCGTTAAGGGCTGCACATTCGGTGAGTTCTTTTTGGTTTTTATATGAAACCTGCGCGATTTCGTTAACTTTTAGCTCCTTTAAAGATGTTGCGATGTAAACCTGGTTCATTTTTGGTTGAACCCCATGATTGTGGATATTTTTGAAGGCACAATGACGGTGAAATATTGATGGGGGTAGCATTACGAGGAAAGACTGCAAACGCAATGAAAAGTCAAAACGTTCATCGATCAAGACCTCAAATCAGCGATTTTTTGCATAGAAGTGGTGAAGTTATACCCAGTTTTGTCATTTTTTATGGTTTCTTCACTTCGATGCAGGCAGCATTTAGTGGCAAAAGCCGGTTGCATCGAAGCGAAAAAAAACATCAAAAATGAGACAACTGGGTTATTCACCATTTCCACGCACAAAATCGCTGATTTGTCTTGAGGGACATCTGATCAATGAACATAACTTCACTTCATGCTCGGCAGCATTTACAGTAGAAAAGATCGATCGCTGCTCGAAAAACAGAAATGGATGCTCACCGAGCATTTCAAAACAGAAGAAGATCGGCATGACCAATAAAATAAAGGACTGCCACTTAAAAAAAAAAAACTATTTTTTGTTTTTTGACTAAAAAAGAACGTGACAAGTTAAGAAAATATCAATAGGAAGATGTGCCGTTCGGCCGCAGTCGTATAGAAACACTGCTTTGCTTCTGTCGACTGTCCAAATATATAGACGGACCAAAATTCCCTGTGAATCTGAACGAATTTTCAACACGGAGAATGACAGCCCAAGTAAAAAAAAAAAAATGCTCCACCTGAATAAAGAAAAGGTGAGGATAGCAATATCTAAGTTCGAGTCCAACGAATCCGCTGATCTAGTACAGCGTTAGCAACCAATCGGCCTGACTATGAAACACACATGCGAATGGTATTGAGAAGCTTTTTTTTAGGACACTGACGGATTTAAGATATGTGTGTAACCTTAAATGCATTAATGGAGGCAGTTAGCAAGAGTTTTGGGTATAACTATAGAGTAGAGATGATACGGAGCTTCGACTCCGATTCCTATATGTCCGAACTTCCGGTTTAAATTGCACCTCCGAATCCGGCTTCGGTTCCGATATAATCACATCGAAGGCTTTTCGGAGCACCATCGGTGACGAAGCGACAGATGAACATAAACAACAAAGAATTATCGAGTTGCGACATCTTACAATACGACTATCTTTTCACTCTTTTATGTATTTTACATAACTAGGCGAGATTTGCATTGAAGTTGAGAGTGTACGTGCGAAAATTTTATATTTTCAAATTTTACATTTTAATAATTTGTGTCAACTCCGACTCCGCTGAGGTTGGTATGACGCTTCCGACTCCGACTCCGTTAAAACCACCTCCGTAACATCCCTACTATAAAGCCATATTGCTTGATCTCAAGATCATCAGATCTGTGACATGAAGCACAGCGTTGACTATGGGAGTCGATATGCAGTATTAGGCTCACTGTCAGCAATATAAGGCTAGATATCTTCACCGATCATATTTACTGAAGACAACCGAAACCCCAACCCATTTTTGAGCCGACTTATCTTCTTGAATTAGGTTAGGTTTTGCGGTACTCCGCTTGAATCTTTGTTTCTGCTGCTCTTAAATTGGCTTACGGCCATATTATTCACTCACTTAAATCCGGTTTAAAGTTTACACCCGGATTTAAGTGAGTTTAATCCAAAAAATAAACCCAAGTTCATAATATTCATTATTTAAACCCGAGCATTAACCCATTTTTTTTTTTTAACTTGACAGCGTCTAATCCGATTGGATTAAAACTGCACTCCAGAGACCAATTTAAGTACATTAACTCGAGTTAAAACTCAATTTGATAATATTCACTCTTTTTGTTTGGGTCACATTTTTGACATTTGTGATGTTAACAATCAAAACGGTGCTAAAGTCAATTTTTTTAATATATGGAGTGTGATATACCAAAATGTGGGTATCAAAGAGAGCTTTAGATTGTGGAAAAGTTTTCTTTCAAAACGCACTAAATAAGAAGCATATTACTATTCCAATTTTATGTTTGCTGCCAAAACGAGGCTATTTATGTTTTGTCTAACAATCAAAAGGCACCACCTATCATTCATACAAAGCTAGTAATTTTCGAAACGGCTCTATTTTTTCTCTTAATAAAATCAAATAAATATGATAAATTTTCAAAAGGAAACTATATACGAGTATATATATTGAATTTACTCTTCATAAAAGAAAGGCAAAAGCGTTTTTTGATTTGCTTAAGGAAAGTCGATCAGGTCTTGTTACTATTTAATTTGATTGTCAAAAAAAATATGGTACTACCCAATGTGCAAGACCAAGCTGCGTACTACAGCCGCCAGATCAATGTCTTTAACTTTGGAGTTGTGCAAGGATGTTCCAAGGCAAAGCTCTCAAAAGAAAATATTAATTTATATGTTTGGCTGGAGACCGAGAGGGAAAAAGGATCAAACGAAATAGCTTCCGCTGTTTATAATACGCTTTGTGGTATCGACATCCAAGGAAGGAAAGTGGTACGTCTTTGCGCCGATGGTTGTGCACGCCAAAATAAGAATTCTACATTGATATACATGGCTTCATATTGGCTAAACAAGAATCCTTCATTTAAACAAATCGAAGTAATTTTTCCCATTGTTGGCCATTCTTTTTTACCGCCGTACAGAGTCTTCGCTGGCATAGAAAAAAAAGTACAACATGAGGAAGCAATTCTTCTTCCTGAAAACTATCACGAAATTTTTAGTGAACATGGAACTGTCAAAAAACTTGGAACGGAAGAGTGCCCAGTAATGAACTGGGAGAGCTTGTGGCATTATCAAAGCTAGAGGCGAGATGAGCTACAAATCTGACGTTGGAGTTTTAAGGTTAATTTAAAATCATTGCCCTCAGGGGTTCCTATTGCAGAATCTAAAAAGAATGATATTGACAAACTCCTTAAACATCATTGTGGTGAAAACTGGAGGAAAACGAAGATTTGCAATTTTATAAAGGTATTTTGGATGCAGATGTTTTGCAAGATCCTGAGGATCAATCTGATATTTGTGAGTTTCTCGAAGAAACTCAGTACTGCTGTGTTTAGTTTTCTTTTTTTTTTTAACTTTATTTTGACTTTTTTTCATTCTCTCTTTGTGTGAATACGTTTATGATGAAATAGTTATTATTTTATTTATTTTATTCATATTCTTTTTTGTCGCTGTCAAATAATTTTTAATGAATTCCAATAAAAAGAAACTTTTCGTTAGTTAATTTTTCTCTTTCTTTCTTAATTTTACATATTGTATGTATTTGAGAATCAAAACGATACCATTTAAAAAACTTATTTCCAAAATGCACTGAATATAATTTTAATAAGCAAAACTGCCTGAAAATTAAAACCATTTTACCAAAGGACCAAAATAAAAGGCCCTTTTATTTTGTTTTTTTGATCAATCTTATAAAAATAACCTTCCACACTTAAAACAAAATTTACTGTATTTAATTCTCTAGATTATTTTAGAAGTTATAGGTTTTCGCCCTTTAACTCGGTTTCACGTTAAATTTGTTTAGCCTCTGTTTGATTGTTAACGTCACTTTCTTCGCTTGCAAGAGGCAGGAAATAAAAATTGAAATACAATAAAAAAAAATGATTTCATTCGTGATATTAACAAAATGTTGATGTCTTCGTCGTCAGAGGATAATATAATGAAAATAAAAATAAAAAAATGTCGCGTTTTTGTTCATCTTTTAATTTAATAGCTTTTTGAATTAATTATTTTATTATTATTATTAATAATTTATTAAAAAGGGAAAAATAAAAATCTCATTCATTCGTCTTCTTCTTCTTCTGCTTCATCGTCGACGGGTGATAGACCTTCATTTTCGCGTTCACTACTGCTGTAGTCCTCATCATTCACCTTGCCGACACCTTTCATTTTAAATTATTTCTCAATTTATTTTACTGAAAATGGAAAAACCACAAGACAATGGTAGGACATCAAAACAATTTCCTAAAAAATGCGACAAACAACAAAAAACAAATGTCATTATTTGTGAAATTTTACATTACGTACATAGGCTTAAAATGGACTAAAAACGGTTTAAAGTATTTTAAATTCGCATTTAAATCCATCTTTAATCCAGTGGGTTAAATGCATGTTTTTCAGTGAATTAAATTTAAATTGTCGGGTTTAAGAAATGCGGATTAATGTTCGGATGTAAAATTATCTTAAAACTGAGTTACACTCGGAGTGATAATAATATGGCCGTTAGATTCATAAACAAAAGTGTTATATTGGTTTATTTTTCGTCTGTGAATTAACTCCGACAAATTTTATGAGCCTTAGATGATGGCTTTAGACAGTTTGCCATCAATGCCGCCATTTGTTTTTCAAAGAGATAAATAGCTGTTGCCTCCTTAACGATCGTTGGTATTTCTTTGGCCACCCCCCTCGTGCCGAGTTAAATTACGCCGTGTGCTTCTCACTGTAGAATTCAATAATACTGTCAACTTGGACATTTCCAACTCGAATCGTTAAAAGCAATCTTTGTACGATTTACGATTCCAAACTTGAAACACTGTCCACTGTCCACTCTTCGTCTTATTAAAGCAACCTCCAATCCAACTATTTGAAATACCCACAATTATTTTGCCCTGATGGCAATACCATTCACCTCTTCTGTACATAGAGCGCATACCTCCATGTTGCCCCCCCATGTAATGTGAAAAACTACTCTCATGCCAAAATAAGGTCAACGAACTTGTGTGATGATAGTTTCACATTTTTGTTATTGTAGCCCCCTTGTGTGTGCAGCTCCACAGCTGGAGCTGTGTGCAATTTGCCCACATAAAGACACACACACACACTCTCATGCAAGTTCACAATGAGCGATTGTAGCCGTCTTCTTGCCCAGCATGCCACGGCCACATCGTATGGCGGAGCTTATGCTGCACAGCAAAGAGCTCAGTTTGAGTGTTAGATATACTTATTCCCATTGCAGTAGCAATCGCTTATTGCAATTCCCTCTGACATATAGCAGTCGTTTCTATCCGCCGCTATCGCTCCACTAAACGCACACTTTCGTGGAACATTTTTACGATAATTGTTCACACGTTGTAACACATTTTGCCATCCAGCCAGCAGTCTTTTATTTTTCAATCATACGTAGGTACTTTGGGTTCTATGTTGGCTGCTGTTGCTGCAGTGCTTTCTGTATCTTGTATCTTGGTTTTTAGCTAAGTCGGTGGAGGGGTTTTCTTTTCACTTCTTCACTTCGCGTTGTCGTCTTTTGCCCTTCTTGGGGAAAAATTTATCGTTCATCATTGGTGCGGATGCGGCCGCAGCATTATTCAGTTTCAGCCAGTTTTGAAACGATAATAATGGAATTCACGCTGGGGTCAACCGCATTGGTTTCGCCATGGACTCTGCAAAAGGAACAAAGAGATATGACGCGACAACAATGGCCAGGGCCACTACCACGGTGCGCACTTAAAACCGCACAAGTTTGCTTTATGTGCAAATTAAAATCCGACGCGGAAAATATGGAAATTGTGGCCATTCTCGCGCGTTTGGTTTGGTGATTTCCGAACCAAAGTAAGATGTTGTTGATGTTGATGGCAGAGTACACACTTCCTTTATGCTTTGGTGCTTTTAGCTAAGTTTACGGTAGGTATATATCTATAGTTGTTGAGGTTAAGCATAAGTTTGCAAATGCACAAGTTTTGAAGTGCATTGAAGGGCTTTCGGAACTTGTCCTGTTAGTGCGGTGATTCACTGCCACAATTAGCAAAGTTCAAAAGCCTTTTGGGTTCAATGTTTTGAGCAAGTTCTTTTTGAATGTTTAGAGGGTAAACAGAGTTAGAATGTTAAGATGGTGGCCAAAAGTTTGGATTCTAAACGAATTTCCTATCCGTCTTATATGGCGGGTTAAAAGCGGCAACTTTATACTCATAAACCTAACTGACAAGTCTTCAGTAAATTTGATGTAAAGTCCACAGAATTTGACAAAGTTCGGCTTCCTAATTGTGGGCGCCGCATAAAAGGAGATGTACTGAAAGTTGGGAACCTTATAAAATCCACTAGATGGAACTACTTCCACGTATTTGAGTACAGCGCAGTTTCAAGCTATATAAGTCGTTCATTGTTTTTTTTTTTGAAAACAGTCTTCGCTATCGGATATAAACCTCGCAAGTTATAAGCACACAGCAGGGTCCTGTCAAAATTTGAATAGTTTTCAAAAATATTCATCGACAGGCCAAATAAAGTTCACTTAAGTTGGGACACCTCTCCGTCATAACTTTCCATTAAAGATGTTTACATCGATCCCCGTATATGGGTGACAGAAAAAATGTCAAATTTTGGGCCCATACACGTGCAATGTTTCCGGACTTTTAAGGAGGTTTCATGCAGCTGTGTAACCCTTTTAGAAACCCTGGATAGGTGCACATATTGTAGCCAACCAGGTTGTTAGATTAGATAGAGGTAGTCCAAAAAGTTACAAAATTGGTTGTCCTATATAATGGCGACTGCTTCAGGGAGCGAGATCGTCGTATATTTGGACTGGAATTCTTGGTAAGAGAAAGGCTTAGAATGCGCTAATATAAACCCTCAGATGGTCACAATTCGCATCAAAACACAAATTTAAAAACGTCACCCTGATGGGTGTTCAAGTCCGCACAGAGTAGAATAACGAAGAAGACAAATGAAAAGGTCACATAATCCTCAAGAGAAGTCCACCGAAAAGTGGCCGAAGTTCGACAGACTGTTTTTGGTGACTCTTTTGCCAGGTTTGCGAATGAGGCTTTTTGGCTTACAGTAGCTACAAGCACAGTCTGATGTACAAGAAACGTAAATCAACACCTCAATATTTACAAGTGAAGACAGATGGCCAATAATCCGTTGTCAAGCAGAATGATTCGTTCAGTCTGGGCGACGACTGCCACAAAGTCTTGACAACTTATAACAACACTTAAGACTTAAGTCCGATAAGGATCAGCACTATATCTCCGTGTTCGATCTAAGCAGTGAACTACCCTTATAGCTACACTAAGCTGGCTGTCAAAAAAGATGTTTTTTCTGGTCAATATACTCTGCAAGCTTCTTATAAGGAATCTGTTCCCCATATTGAGATATCCTCGGACCTCATCATATGACGTTTCCGTAACTTTTGGCTATCGGCACGCTTTGGAGCTTTTATTGAGAGCCCCGTTTCGTATTTTTGCCTGAATATTCTGAGCAGAAAGGTAACCGATTGAGTCGAAATCTGCCATTGATCTGATGTTGCCTGCTGTCGTCATACAGACTTTGGTTGTGGGGGTTCAGTTTGTACCTACCCTTAGCAGTACAATCTAACCTGCGTTGCTACAAAGCTGCAGATTGGGCACTTTTATGGCTCTAAGCAGCTCTCTTTTTCGGTTTGCATAAGTTAAACCCTTTGGGCCTCGTTGACGAAAGCGTCGACTTCTTTAAATACAGAGCGCCGTACTAATAACAAATTTTAGCCTCGACTTTAAATTTACGGAAGCTCACAACTGCGAAATTATTATGAAATATATAGCCACTGTGAACTAAAGAGAGTGAAATACTACTCTGGAGTCGAAACTAAAAATGTTTATTGGTAAGGCCCAGAGTCTTTTTGGACACCTTTACTGCTCTGATTGTACAGAGCCTTAGTTTGCTGACAAGTTTCATGTTGCGACCATGACGCAAGACAGTTTTTGTCCTCTTTTATGCCTTTTTTCTATTTTATCAGTTATTCGATGGACCCGGTCGAACTGTTTGTAGACCCAAAACGAAGCGACACATGTCTTTGAATCCTTTTCTAAGCTTGTGGCTTAGTCTTGTTGTATCACTCGCAAAAGTTGTCACTGCCTATGACCTTGTATTTAATCGCCTGTCAAAGTTAAAGTTTATAGCTTACCCAGGTTCATATAGAATCGTAGACCTAGCTTGATAAAACCGTTCGCTTGTGTAATTTGTATTTTTAGAGTGAATTGAAAAGACCTAAAATTTTAGGCCGTAAATCCAGCCGACCAATAGCAACCAATAGGCGAATCCTTCCTCATAAATAAATGTATAGCGAACGTTGCTATAATAATTTGAAAATAGAAAGAAACACAAAATGATCTACGTTTCTTTTTTCTTTAAGCTATCTAGGTACCTCTTCCTTTTTAAAGTTTTCAAAAACCTAAAAGCACTGGGATGCTCGGCCAGCATTTTCTTCTCTACTTTCGCTAGAGCCAAAAAATGTTCGTAGTTAATAAACTTTCCATTGATAATTTGAATGGGTTTCGGTGGCGAATCGCCAGCGAATCTTCCACCAAAAATCTCCCAAAATAAAAACGACAGATATTTCTTTATAGGAACTGCCTGTAACTCCATAATGTTTGAAGAACTCGCACTGACGAACAAACGAAGTCTTCTCCTGGGAACTTAAAGCGAACGAAATGCGAACTTGGACTGAACAGTGTACACATCTATAAATCAAGCTGCTGATTTGATTTCGAAATCAGTGAAAAGTTGCAGCACTCTTTTACCAGTTAATTATTGAGGCCGGGCCGGGGTTAATCCAAAAGCCAAGTACCTACCTACAAACAAAAATGTTGAATCACTGACTGCAGCCAGCCTTATCTGTCCGCTGTATATGGCAACATCTGTGCAACTTTAGGTGGATTCCTAATTTCGGTATTAATAGCTTGACACGCCTGCTAATGACAAATCACACTGCGGCACACATGTTTACGTTGCCCTAACCCTTATCAAGTAGGTGTGGGCCTTCTCCGTATGCGTGTTTCCTAATCCGAGATAAAATGTCAAGTCAAGAGTGGTTGGTCGCAACTCTGTCCGCCACAGGCCACAGTTTCCGTGTAATAATCTTGTCAACGAATTTATTAACATTTCGAAACCGCACATAGTACTACTATCTGTGTGGCATTCGAATTTTTAATCTCTCCCTCTCTCTCTCTCTCTCTGTTGTCGGAATCCACTTAATCTTTGGCTGTCAATCAAACTGGTGCGGTGCGGTCTTGCTGTCTGTCGTGCCTTTGTGCCCTCTCTATACCCGTACACATGCCCAGCCATTGAACTGTGATCGTTCGAATAGCAGTTGTGACGGCTCATTACTCTTCTAAGCCACCATCCATTTGACTGCATTAGTTTGTCATAACTTTTTTATATTTTTTCTCTTGAATTTTCTAGTTTCTAAAAGATACACGTTCGCTTTGTGCTCTCCATTTTGCCGTGGAAGAGTTCATTGTCCGAGCGGTCTAATGTACCCATTATGGTTTACTGGCTGCATATATATACACAGAAAGTTTGTAATAGAAAAATATGGTTGCCCGGAAGTAGAATTATCTAAGCGTATACATTAATTTGCCACGACGACCTCATTGCGGTGTACGCGACTATCGCATATCCAAATGATACTACGGCCGGGGCGGCGAGGTGGAGAGCAGTCATTGCCAAACGATATAACTATACTTATACCTATATGGAGAGGAAATTATGTTCCGTTTCTGACTTATGGCTGTGGCTGGAGCCGGACAAAACACTCTCTTGGTGTTCTATTTTCGTGATTCAAAAGTGGAGCTCTCTACGTTTCGGAGGGGGACGCATTCTTATTGACGTAGCATGGCAAGGGAAAAAATGTATCTCTTGTATAGGTATCATCCCATCGTCATATGAAATTTAATTCCCGCATTCGAATATTGAATTTATAAAAGAAGGTGTTCCAGTGAATATTTTTAGATCAATTCTATTCACGATAGCATGACGGATGAACAGTGGGGTCTATAAAAAGCTGTGACGACTGAGGTCGTAGTTGGCCGGCAGGGAAGTAAGTGTAGGAGATCGCATTTGTTATGGGTACATTGGACTTTGGACACTTTGGATTTCAAAAGGTGAAAAGAATTTCAGGGTAGCTATGTATGAGCGACTTATGTCCCAGACAGCTCTTCTACAAGGAAGTGAGCTATACACTGAATATTTCTGCAGATTTTTGACTCTATACATAGGATTAAAACGAAGCCTTAAGTCCACGATCGATGCAGACTATCTAAAACTGTCAGTTGCACAGAAGGTGGATGAATTGTTGAACTTTCTCGTTTGTCATGATTATCACTAATATTTTTAATAACACCTCCATCAGTATAGGGTAATTTTTATGCAGGAAGCTTGACTTTAAGTCTTAGATCGGTGATCTAGGTCTAGATCTAGGTTTCTCAAGTGGCCATCTATAAAACTAGATCTCCTCATTCCGAACGGCCATCACTACCGTCATTTTTATGCAGGAAGCTTGACTATAAGTCCTAGATCGGTGATATAGGTCTAGATCTAGGTTTCTCAAGTGGCCGTCTATAAAACTAGATCTCCGCATTCCGAACGACCATCACTACCGTCATTTTTATGCAGGAAGCTTCAGTCTTGGATCGGTGATCTAGGTCTAGATCTAGGTTTCTCAAGTGGCCGTCTATAAAACTAGATCTCATCATTCCGAACGAATATCACTAGACCATTTTTAACTAGGAAGCTTGAATATGAGTCTTAGATCGGTGATCTAGGTCTAGATCTAGGTTTCTTAAGTGGCCGTCTATAAAACTGGATCTCCTCATTCCGAACGACCATCAATAGCGCCATTCTTATGTAGGAAGCTTGACTATAAGTTTTAGACCGGTGCTCTAGATCTATACCTAAGTTTCACAATTGGCCGTATTTAAAACTAGATCTCATCATTCCGAACGAACATCACTAGAGCACTAGAACGGTACCAGCATTAGCGTCATTCTTATGCAGGAAGTCTTACTATAATTTTTAGAGATCGGTGCGACCATGAAGAGGAAATCATGGAAAACCGTCCTTCATTAAAGGTAGCAACTCAACGTACTTCAGTGGCTTTCACGTCCCTGCCAAGATGCACTAGAAGCGGTTCCTAGAGCTCTAGCCAATATATTTTTAGCAGTGATCTTTGTTGGCCAGGGAGTATATTTTTCCAGATTATTTGATCTAGATGTGGGTCGCCGAAAAGTCGGAAAATGGATAAAGTTGGAGCCTTTGTTATCCCAATACAAGCGTTCCAGACTGACAAATTATTTCACTCACAAAACACGCAACCATTTTAAGCCTTGTTGGCTGAATTTCTACCATGATATTGAAAAATATTTGCAATTGTACAAGATTAAGGCTTGTAAGGGATTTCCAGATTTCCTTGTAAGGTAAAAGGATTTTCTGATGATATAAATATAAAAATTGGAAGCTTGTGAACTACGTGCTCATCGGTTTTCGTTTCCCACCTGAGATCATATACCTCGTCGTATTAAATAGACACCGAGAAGCGAGAACAGCAGTGCAGGGTCTAAGTCTTTTTCTGTTGAGCTGAAGACTGTTCCTCCTAAGGACGTGTATAATGTCCAGTCGAATCAGTGGCCCATTTTGACAAAAATTGTCCTCGTCGAACCGGTCATATCCGTAGTCTATCAAAATGAATGACTGAATAGTCTGAAATCTAAAACAATATATTTTAAATTTTAGTCAAATGTGATTCACAAAATGTGTCAAAATATTGCAGTACCTACTTAGACACAAATAGACAGAATGGGCAGACTTACTCCTTGATCCACAAGCGAATGACATTGACAGAATTGGCCAGAATTGAGAGATCTGTCACTATCGTGACGAATGCGGTACAAATGCTTTAAGTCGTGAATGAGGACACGATAAATATGTATTCGTGATTTCAAGCTTCAACGAGAAGGTACAACAACTCGATAGGTATAAAAAAAAATCCTGCTAGAACTTTGTGGGGGTTTCTGGTTTCTCTAAATATGACATTATAGCAGAACACGGTAAACGCTTGTCAATCGCTGGTTCGTTTGTTTCTAAGAGAACTAAGTGGTAAGGCCTTGTCAAGAAATGTCTTAGCAGACTCTATTTAGGTTCTTCACCTTCCTTCCTATTTAGGATCTCCACCTTCCTTGAACCGATATAATGTCACAAAAGCAAGGACACTGGCAAAGGCGTATTATACGATTTTGTTTCAGGCGCACAATTCTTCGAGTGAGTCTTGGATTCTTTTGATGTTGAACTTAGGACCCACTGTGGCGCCACCTAAATGTAGTGAGTAAGAATTAGCAATGTAGCTGAGAGTGATGGGAATTTCAGTGAGCTCCGACTCGTTTCCGTACTTACTTATTTAAATATCAGGGCGGACTTAATTAAGGCACCTCTTGAGTTGACGTTGTGAAATGATTGATGTTGTCTGACCTGACCGGTTTTCTTACAAAAAGTTTAAAAAATTCATTTTGACATTATCGTAAGATAAACAAAAGTTCTCTTTAATAGCAGCATCTACAAAATAAGGCAGAATTGCATTTTTTTTTTAAGCTAAATACCTATTAAACACCATTTTGAATGTGCTGATATGTTCTAGGAGAACATTAAATTAAAACTTGTTGAAGACGAAAATAAATAGAGTTTTACTTGTCAAACTTTTAAGCTGTCAGTTAGTTGACAGTTCTAATTTTTCATTTTTCATTTTTCATTTTTCAGCAAGTCGAAATTCGGCGAGCAGAAAATTACGAAAAAATGAAAAGAGGGGATATGGATTTCTCTCTCATTTTTTTCAATTTTTTCAATACGTGGTCGCATTCGCACAGTTTCTTAACAAATTTTAAATAATTTAACGTTTAAAAAAAAGTACACGAACGTACCTAATGTAAACATGAATTTAAGTGCTAATTCAGAATCATTAAATTATATTACTGACTCAATATAGAGGTATGCGACCACTTCCTTCTTCTTTGTTTATAACTTGTTCGTTCCATATTTATAACTTGAATAAATTGAAATGATTGATTAGTTGACAGCAGATTTTTTTTTTTTCCTTTTTTGTCAGCGGGCTGAAAAAGCATTACCGAAGTTACGTTCGGAATTTGTAAAGAGGTTTGTTAGATTTGACAAACTTACAATTGCAGCGACGAAATTTTGTTATTTGGTAATGTTTGAAAATTCATGGCGAAATGCTGGACTTTTGCCTAAAATGTTGAATTTAGCCGAAACGGTGAATTTAGGTCCGGTTTTGATATGCCTACCATTAACCTTGTTAAAAGTAAAAGTACGAAAAGTCCCACTAACAGCCTTGCAAATGCGTATAAATAGGACTTTCATCATTTTCCACAGTATAATCTGCTTGTCAGGGACGCATCTAAAAAATATAATCAAGATCATGTCATGACTTCGTCAATGCACAAAATAGGTATCTTATATCTGAAAAGGAAGATTAAGAAATATTCAAGCTTAGAATTCAGCGCAGTACTAAACCACTTCACCAGAGCGTGTTGCTTATACATACCTTATATTCACACCATGAAATGGCGCCCAATGAGCGGCTCAAACTATAAAAACTGAACTGAACTGACATCCTCTAATAGCAAATTTTATGGAAAATCTAAAGAAGGAGCTCAAATGGAAGTAGTGTAAGTAAACGTAGCTCTGAGCCTGGTTAGAATTTAATAACCTCGCATCAGACCAACTGCAACAATCTGCTTGACTTTCTGTTTTGCTGCTGTACCTTCTGTCAGTTGAAGTTGACAGCAAGGGAACAACATTTTTATACCCCCCAGAGAAGTCATTCGTTTTGATCGAGTATTATTTATACGTTGTATTCATCTTAGTAAATCATTTATTTATCGCTGAAGCGAATTAGTTTTGGTTGGGTCACATCTGTTTACTGTGGAATTGGCCACGATCTTATATCTAGTGCTTCAGAAGCGGACATATACCTACTCGATTTTATTTAAATGGGTCAAATGGTTTCTCTTGAATTGCTCAACACAACAAATTCTGTGTTGGGTAGGTAGGTAAACGTTATACGTTCGAGTTCTAGGCGAGGGGAGTCGTCAAAACCTAGAATATTTGCCGCAGAAAGAAAGGGAGTGGAAGAAAATTTCATTCGGGACATCCTAAGTAGGTATAATGATCATGATCAATCCCTAAGTCTGTTCCTAAAGCTTTTTTTTTATGGGAAATAGCTGGCATAAATGCTAGAGGTTTAAATCAGCTTTGTTCAAGCTTACTAGCTATCTGTAGAATAAGCTTAAATACCCATGTTTGTTAGAAACTGTGTTTTTTCTCAATTTTTCTACATATCCCCTTGAACTGTGGGGGGTGATGTCGCAAGTGATGTATTTCCCTTCGCAAAGTCATGCTTTGGGTGTACCTATATCTCACAGGAATATTGTGACGCTCATTACACATCTAGCGCGGGCCATACATTTTTTCTTACGTATGTTCTCATAATCCACGCGTTTGTAGATAGGTTTATCCACCAAACACATCCCAAGGGGCATTTAAAACATATTTGTTAGCAGATATGTAGGACCCAACCATCCCCTAAATAAAAGTTCGTTCCCTATATACCTACCTACCTACCTACATATATGTATACCGTATGGCAATTCCTTTGAGAAATTTGCCCGCATTCATCCAATTTCATACCTATATACAAAATCGCACATACCTACATAAATTCCGTCCCGAAAGTGCTCGCATGTTTTGCACCCCTCTACCCATCCTGCCTACACGATGACTTTTCAAAACACTTTACGCTGAGCTGCTCCCTAACTCCCATTTCCTGACCCAAAAAGAAAATATAAAAAGCAAACGGATTTAATGTGTTCACTATAAATTCCCTGTTCCTCGTGCTCCTTTTCTCGCCACCACGCCGCCGACCGAAGTGGGTTGGGGGGTGAATGGGATTTTCCATCATTTGGCCAACACCATTTGGTTTTCGGGGAAAATCCCAGTCCCTCGAAACGAGAAATCTCCATTTTATTGATTTTGTTCCATCAGCCTCATCCCCGAAAAGCAGCTATACCAGAAAGCGCCAGAGAACGTAAGAAGAATAAAAAGGAACGGAAATTATTTTTTTATTGCAGCCTTTCTCCAACTCCAACGTCCAACCCCATCCATAGAGCAACTTAAATGACCAAAAGTTCACATCAACTTCAAAGAAATTATTTTCTCAAGCATTTTGACCGTCTTGCGATGAATTCGCAGCAACACCACCCCGCCCTTAGAAATTGCGGACAACCACCCTGTTGCAGTCACATTGCCAGCGACAAGCACAAAAGCTTTTGAAAGTTTTCCGTTTTCCCCGAGTTTGCTGCGCGGAAGGACACATAACAACGCCCAAACACACATAGAGAAACCAGCGTCGAACTGGGTCCCCACATAAATAGAGGTTGTATTTGTATCTCACCCATTAGCAGGGTGGTGATGATGAAATTAATTAGATTTAATTAAAATCGATCGAGGATGTGAAAACGGTTATGCAACATCATTCTGACGCAAGGCGAAATAAGAACGTCGTCATCTGACTGTGCAGTTGAATTCATATTGCATGTTGATACCGATGTCATCATCATCTGTCAGCTGTCAGTTTTAATTGCTTTTCTTCCCATCATAGGGTAAGATGCATGATGTGGTACATTGGTGTTTTATGCCCCCATCCACCACGACCCAGAGGCGTGGCTTCAAAGTGCAGTGGTCTCATTGCAGAGGGCGTTCCTTTTGTTGCACGCGTTTTCTTTTCCGTGTGTATTTCTCTACTCTCCTGCCTTGATTTGGTTTGTTTGTTTGTTCGCTTGACGTTGACGTGTATTGTTGGCTTCTTCTCTCGCTCTTTCACTGGAGACTTTCGGTTTCATTTTGTCAATAACAACAAACAACAAATCAGTGTGTGTGTGTCGTTTTTTGTTCTTGCTGTGCACCCCTCCTTTGACGTCTCTTTCTGTCAACTATTGTTTTGCTATGATTTCTCTTTCTTACGTTTGGTGGACACATTTTCCTGAGCTCGAGTTCATTATTCCACGGGAGTTCATTAGATAAATCGATGAATTCGAGAATCTCTACGAAGAATCTGTAAAAGAGAAGAGAGAACAGAGTGTTTGCGCGGTTTTTCGATTTGTTTTTCGATTTTTCTTATTGCGCTTAGCGCTGCAACGGTATGGTAATGTTAAGTGTAAACGTGTAAGGTTGACTTTTTTTGCCCGACGAATGAGAGAAAATGAGGAGATTTTATGAATTAAAATGCGCCGAGCAGATCAATGTGTGAGTGAGAATTTATCTTGTTCTTGGTCAAGTCGACTTCAATTCAATCTTCAACTCTGGAAATCGAGAATCGTTTTTTTATTGTTGAATATTCTTCGTTCTCCAGATGTTCCGATTTTGCGGCTAACTAAGAGATGGAAAATTAGACGATAAGGAGACGTAGTACAAGATACGACCATTTGAAAGTTCATGAAGATGAAAAGAATACGAACAGTGGCTTTTTTCGTGTGTACAATGGTGTTGCCATTGGGCGCTTTTTGTAATTTTTTTTATAGGTTCATCTTCATAGTATGATAAAATTTGTCATCAATAATTAGCTAAATTGCAAGACACGAAATACTTTTCAAAGTTATGAACTTTTGCTTCTACACATATTAAACAGATTCGTGTCCTTTTATGTCCCCTAATACTCTTATCGTTAATATCTCTTCGCACTTCTATCCAGAGACAATAGGTACTGAGACCCCCAACTTCGACCGATTAACAGTTATTTGCCTACAAGCTAAATTTTACGCTCCCAAAAAGTTTAGGCGCGCTAGTATTGTTGCATAGAAATTCGTATTGACAGATGTCAAAAATCCTCTCAACCAACACATTCGCACCTAATCTTTTAACATTTCACTGTGGGCAAAGCAAAACGGATAGGAGTTGACGTACACGGATAGGACAACAAAATGGCGGATTCCTGGCAAAAATTGAGGGGGCCAGCGGCAAGAGGATTGTGAGTTGGGGGTCTCAGTATGATTTGTTTATGCTTCTATCCTTAAAAATGGCTGAAACGATTTGAGCAGAATACGCTTTTCTATTTATTTTTATCTGTAGCTACTTCCTAGGACCAAATTAGGCAGCCAAAATATAGTGTCTTGTGTCATATGTCATTCACAATAGAGTCGGTCCGGTAGGGTATACCCGTAACCATTGTAAGTGGGTTTAAAGTAGGTGTACTAATCACTAAGTCGCTAAAGACAAAGATTAAGTTAATTGACGTAATAATTCGCTATTTCATTATTATATTGAAAGCCATCTAAAAATAGTATGTTACGAATTGATTACTCATATAGTGGCAAGTTAATTTTAAATTCAATTATAGATTAATGAATCAGCGATTGCGTGTATCCAATACTGTGTCACCTAATGATGACTGACATATAGGGAGGTAGGTGCTGCATTTAAGGAATTATTATGTCCACTATGGCATTTTTGAAATAAGACTAAAATAAATAGTTGGCGCAACAGGTCTGGAGAGACCCTAGGCCTAGCTTCTCACAACCATTCGTTTTGTGTGAGTTTATCATTTTTGGAACGAATGGAAGGGATCTACAGTTTTATGCCGACTCCAAACGGCTAATTGAGAAGCTCTTACAAGACATTTATACTCTCGGATGTTTGTCAGACGTTCGCGAGAGGTAGCGCAGCGGAAAAAAACCCTAAGTCGGAACTGGGTTTTTGCGGGATTCGAACCTGGGACTCCCGCATAGCAGTCCAACACACTAACCACTAAGCTACTGCGACTACTAAGACTAAAGTACATCTAAGAAATTATGTAGATATATCAAATGTATCCAGTGTCCAGTATCAACATAAAAATAACCGCTTAACCACCGTATCCAAAGGGACAAATAAATCAGAAAAAGTTTCGGCAAGCTTGCTATACGAAACGTCAGATCTTTGACAGTTTTCATTCGGGAACGATGTTAAACTCTAAAAAACTATTCATTTGACAGTGCATGTCAAGTAAGTGAACTACCAACATAAAAACGTTGGTACATTTGGGAGTAACAAATTGTTAATTTTACTATTACCCAAGGATTATATTTTATTGATACTTCTTTAAAAAAAAAAAATAGGTCGAAATTGATTTAAACAGAAAAAATTGTCAGAACGAATTGAAATATTCTGCAAACTGTTAGACTTTATTCACAATTTACAAAATATTTTCGCGACCCACAAATTTGCCTAAGGAATCTTAACCTTAAAAAACGTATGTGAAAGAAATGACAATTCATAAATTGCTGAAAATTTCGTACCTTGTTGAATAATTTTTCTTGCTTGTTTTTTTGACATCGGGATATCTGTCATGTCTTTTCAACTTTCTTGCTTAAAAACATGAATAGTTTCGAAGATGCCATAGCTTGTGATTTAAAGAGCGCTTATTCGGAAGCCATTTACTTTCGGTAAATTGTTTAACTGTAATTTTTGATCCGAACGTTCATATCTCTACTTTGAACGAAAGATTGCTGGTGGTTTATATTGGCTCACGAATCAACTTACTTATTGACAGTTGACGTTCAAGAAAATTCAAATCCAAGCGTCCTTCTCATTTCCGTGTTTTCATCATCCCCTTGATTTAATTCTATTTCAATAGAGAAAAAACTTTCAAATTGCAAATGCAGTAGGTATTTGGCTGAGCAAACTTTACACTACTTCAACACGGCAACACTCCCGCTTGTCTCGGCCTCACAATCACAAACAGCGCATTCCAAACACCCCGCTGAACCATCTTATCAGAAAAAAAAAAGAAACACCACATACCTACTTCCACTTATTTTCGCCAACAACTGTCATCTTTATCAACAACCACTGGCTAAAATATAATCCACTGCAAAGAGAAAAACCGGATACCGGAATATCTACCATAAACTGACGTCATAACAACTACCCACCTACCAACCACTGTGCTGCTACTGTCAAAATGCACCCGTGTGCCGTGTGATTCATTCCAGTGATAACAAAAATTCATCCGGGGGCCAATGTTCCATTTATTTCTCTCAACACAACAAAAACTGAGACAAATACCACTACACTCGCACCAACTGGCACACTACCACTACCACGACCACCCGGCGCACACATTCTTGAACTCGAAAGAGCCAAACTGCGCCAACCAAGTGATTTCGCTCGCCATTTGACTAGTATTCGACGGACAGCGAAACGATGATGAACTTCCAAAATGTACAATGGAATGTGACTGCGGTTGCTCCTCCGCGCGCGTCCACTTCAGCAACTCAATGAGAAAAAGTTGCGAATCAGTGTGAAAAAGAAAGAAGAAGCAAAAAAAATATACATTTTGTATATACACGCAGAAGTGAAGAACGGAGAGAGATAGGTGGTGAATTCAAGTGAATACAAGACACACCACGTACGGTATTCGGTCCACACAATTGGAATAATCAATTACAAGTGTCAAACGTGAACGTACGAACTGTGGTGTATAGGTAGTACGAAAAATAAAATAAAAAGAAAATCATACTGTGCAAATTTACTTATTGTTACAAAATAAAATAAAAAATAAAATAAATAAACCTCCTGAAGGGGAATGAAAAGTTGGAATGATAAAAGAAAATCCAATAAGAAAAATATATAATTTAGATGTAGAGAAATTTAAATTAGAAAAATATTTCCTCAGTGCCCCCCCTGTGTGTCCCAAATTCGGTGTTTGTAGTTGAATCATACATATTATGTGACAAGTGCAATATATTAGGAAACGAAAAATCCCTAGTGTCAAAAATAAAAAGGCAAAGTTGTCAAAATTTTAACGGCATTTCAGGGAAAAAATTAAAAGAAAACCCCGTGGAAAATCTCTCTGAAAACCTCTCGAATAGCCCACAAGAAAATTTTAGTAAATAAATAAAAATTTCTCTATTCGCCAAGCGAGAGCGAGAAAACCCGATAAAAAGCGAGTGCAAGGTGTCAGTGCAAGAGTGTATCCCACAATACAGCCTTCTCCCTCGGAAAATCTATTTGCCCGTCGAAACAAAATAAAACCATAACAAAACAGCTGAGTACAGAATACCCATCAGAGAGAGAAAGAGAGCGATCAAGGAGGAGAAGAAACGTGTTTGTTGTTTTATTTATTTATTTTTTATTTTGTTCATTTTAAGTTTGTGTGTGTTTGTGTACCGACCCTCTCTCTTACCCCAATTGGATAAGCGGAAGAGAGAGTGACAAGTGTCAGAAAAAAAATAAGAATTCCTCACAAAATTCAAATAAGAAAGAAAAGTGATAATAGGAAAGAAATTAAATTAACAAAAATTTAATGCAAAAAATCAGCGCTTAGTTTTAGGTATACTTTGTGTCAAAAGTCCCACAGAAAATAGGTAGTGTCAAGTGTCAAAAATAAATAGGAGTACATCTCTGTCTCCAATTGGAAGAGAATATTCCACATTGTGCTACCATTTTTGTGCGAAAATTAATCTCCTCTCTCCGTGCAGTTGCGCCGCTCTCTGATATCTGATTCCGTTTTGTTGTTGTGGAATTTTTAGAAAGTTTTTTTCATGTCGCCTTGTTGTTTTTGTTTTGTTGTGCTAAATAAACGTCAGAAAGAAAATTAGAAAAAAAAAAAAAAAAAACTGAAATGCAATGTGAATTGCATGCAATAAGTGGGAAGCATTCACAATAAGATAAGAGAATAAATTATGAGCATTGAGTTTGTTGGTGTGAACCAATCATGGACACAACCATCAACATTGCTCCCAGCATCATCATCGCCACCAAGCTCATCGTCAACGAGATCAGCAATATCAACAACAACCTCACCAGCACCACCATCATCGCCGACGACCACCTTAATACAAGCAATAGACGTCGCAGTGATCGACGACAGTGGCAATTCCACTCTCACAGAAGCGGATGCGGATGTGGACCATCCTAGCGATCCGCTGACGATCGAGGAGCCAACCCTTGACAGCTCAACAACGGCAATTGTTGAACTGTCATCGGCTGACAGTGATGTAGCTCAGCAACAGCTGTCAGTGACATTACCGCCATTGCCGGATCTGATACCGATTCGTAAGGCTCAACAAACACAGTTGCAAGGAGCTGAGATCAGTTGCAACAATCATCCTCAGCATTCACCATCAGCAACATCATCATCTAGTCAAATTTTATCAGTTAGTAGTAGAAACCCTGTGGAGGACGATAACGCCGACGAAGACGACGGCAACGACAACGACGAAGACGATCCTCAACATTCCACATTTGAAGAAGCGACATCAACTAGCGTTACAACAACATCCACGGGAGTAGACAATCAAACAATCATGTATCACGATGGCAACATGTCTCAGCAACATTCTGGCAACATGTTGCCAGAACAAACATTGACGCCGACCTTAGTGGCTAGCCCGACCAGCCCCAAGAAGCGCGGCAAAAAAATTAAGACTGAGATTGAAGATCCCGAACTGTGTCGGATACCACATCGAAAGTCCGATCGTCGAAGAGTGGCGCGCGATATATTCTTAGTCTTCGAGGAGCATCCGGCGAATCGACGGCGGGCGAAAGGTGGCAAAGTGAAGTCGCAAAAAGGGCGCCCCAAGTCAAAGTTCGCCCACCTCATGACCGAAACCAAGAGACAGAAGAAGACAACGGTGGGGACATTGCCACCCGTTCGGATAAAATCTGAACCGAAGACCACAAGTTCATCCAATGCCCGCAAGCCCAAAACATCTGCCACCCCTACCACCCCTGCCTCAGCCGCCCATGCAGCAGCACCGCCATCAGCGGCATCAACAGTTCCTCGAGTGAATCCCATATTTCTGTGGGTCAAGCAGGATGACACACGAATAGTCGAGGTGCGATGTGAGGACTATGACAAGCGGAATCGTATACGATTGACAAAGACGGCAAATGGGTGGCGGGCGATACCGAGGACGGATCCCTCATCATCACGTGTTGCTAAGCTTCTGCCAAATCCGATGGTCAAAATTAAGCAGGAAAGGTTGGAGGATGCAATGCGAAGTTCTTCAACAGCTGAAACATCTATGCCGCCAGCGCCTTCGACACGACCATCGACACCTGTTGCTGGGAAGGGTTCAGAAGCAGAGGCGTCTTCCGAGGCTGGTCATGCGTCGAAGAAGAAAAAGAAAAAGAAGAAGAAGAAAAAGCGCAAACACGCAGACGAGGCAGCGACGGCGACGGAGGCGGTAGAGACCAAGAAACAACCAGAAGCGGAGGAGGTGATCTATCCTCCGGCGATCCCTGAGAATCCAATCATATCAACAGAACCAAATCACTTAGTATACGAAAGCACAAATCATGAACGAGAACCAGCCGAAGAACTCGAAGAAGAAGAGGAAGCGGAGGCCGAGGAAGAGCCTCCGCTAATTCCCAAAGACCCCGACATAGAGGACGAAGACGGAACTGATCTTGTGCATAACTTCGAACCAAATAACAATGAGCCCAGCGAAGAGCTGTCAAAGAATCTCACACAAATCTCCGACGATCTGGAGCTGGACGATATCCCGCACTTCATTCAGACCGTGAACCCAGGCGCCCTGCAATTATGTCCAGAAACTGGACTTTTCATTCAAAAGACACCGATCACCGCCGCAAACGATGACCGTGAGCACGATCGATCGCCAGATCCCGATCGTGAGCACGATCATCACGATGACCACCAGGAGGTTCATGTGCACCACCCGGTGGTCCTGTCAGACAGTTTCGATGGTTCGGACGTTGATACCAAAAACCTCAAGGACCTCCTAGACGACGCGGACCTCCTGCAGCACTGCAGTGACAATGCGATGAGTGGCGCCGAGCTGATAGATTCGCTGGTAAAGCGGGGCTGCGAGGATAATCACATATCAGGCGATGAACCGTCAATTAAGGAGACCATATGCCTGGATGATTTTGAGAACGAAGAAGACGACGTCCTGCTGCAGCCCGAACCAGTGGCGGATATTATTTCGCGTTTGGGTGGTTCACTGACCGCATCACCAAAGTGCTTGTCGTTCAATGAGGCCGGTGAAATCGAGGGACTCCACGGCGAACTCTTCCAACCCACCACCCAAACGGATCCATTCAACCGACACGCACTCGAGGAGCTCTCGATCACCATCAAAGACCTGGAAAAATCCGCCGAGGAGAACTACAACTCACCGTCGAAAACAAAGTCCGCCGAAGCCGTGACCATAGTTTCGCCTGACTCGTGTGTCGATGAAATGCCAAAGGACCTGACTTGTAAGAAACAGTCTGTTGCCGTCGAAAAGGAAAAATCTCAGCCGCAGCTCCTCGAACGACCGAATTCCCGGAGCTCGGACGCCATTCAATCGCCACAGCCTAGCGGCTTGCCAGCGGTACCGCCTTCCCCAGACTTAGTGCATTCCAAGTCGAAGAACGTCTTCCTCGAGCAGCTGCTGAACTCCAGCAACTCCATCAGTCCGAAGGTCTGCTCCTCAGTCACGGTGACGCCGATCAAGATACCGAACGCACCGGCTAAACAGCAAAAGGAGCCCCTGGACCTGGGCAAACATCGAAAGTCGGCCAGTCCGACGGTCAGTTGCTCAGAGGAGGCGAAGCGAGTTCAACCTGTTACCATCGACGACGACACGCCCGATGAGCCGCTACAAAAACGCATAAAAAGAGAGGAGACCGAGGAGGAGGACACCTCGGAGAAAACTCACACCGAAAACCTTATAGAGATGCTCTCGTCTGGGAAGGATCCCGATCCGCTCACCCAACTGCGATTGCTCATCCGAAACCCTGAATGGAAAGTACCTGATCCTATTCTAGTGCCAAAGGATCGTTTAAGTGCGGTTTTGGCTTCGCCAGCACGTGAGATTCCACTGCTGCTGACCACAAGACCCGAGTTGAGACTGCCAGAGGCGTTCGCCTATCCAGCCATACTCCAAGATCCGGATATCTTGGTGATATCCATGGCTCAGCTGGAGACCATCCTCCAGAAACAGGTCGAAATGACACGGCCGAAGGCGAAAACACCCCCCATTCCGCAGGTGACCATCGAGGCGATCCCAAACCCCAACAAGAACCGCATTGCCGACAAGCCCCACTGCGCTCCGTCACCAGACATCACGGTATCGAGCAAAAAGTCTGCTCCGTCCGCATCCGCGCAAGCACAACCAAACAAGCAGAACAACTTCATGAATCCCCTAATGGGCGACATCGATGCGGCAACTCTAGCGGCGTTCAACCAAATGCTGTGGCTTCCCTACCTTGGCCAAATGGCGCCAGATTTTATAAAAGCCATGGCCGGCCTTCAGAATGCCAACGGTTTGACTGAACTACTGCCGCTATTGCAGCAGCAACAGCAATCAATACAACAGCAAACAAATCAAAAAACCGCCTTCCCAACGTCGCAGCAGTTCAATCCGATGGCAGCGGCAGCCGCAGCTGCGGGCCTCACAAATCCCTTGGCAGCAGCAGCAGCGTTCCAGAACCCCCTCGAAATGGCAATGTGGCAAGAAGCCCTCGGTCAGGCACAAATGCAGCGGATGCTGAAAATGAATGCTGCCGCAGCCTTAGCCGCCCAACAACAGCAGCAGCGTGAGTCCGTCAAAAAGTCATCTGTCAACATCGACACTAAAGCGAATATCGCGTCTCGCAATCACTACAACTCGGCGACGAACTATAGCTCAAAGCAAACTCCCTCGAATCCCGGTCCTCCTCCTCCCTATCATCATCCACAGGCAACTCAGTCAAATCAGCGACATCTATCGGCGGTCTCGGAGAAATCCAACTCGTCGTCGGCGCGATCGGTACCTAACCCCTTCTATCGCCCCCCAGCTGCCGGCAGCACAGAGTCGTCAAGCGCACATCGTGCCAAACAGAAAACGCAACAGCAACAAATGCAACAAGATCAAAAGCCTCGCGTCACCTGCAAGTCGTTGTCGAATCTCCTGCAACCCGAACGTCTTACCGACGCGAAAATGTCCAATCTCATGGCAATGCCGGGCTTCGATTTCGGTTTTAATGGAAGCGGGGCCACAACCGGCGCCGGTGCCAATCCATTCCAATTCGCAACAGCTGCAGTCGCCGCCGCCGCAGCAGCATCATCTGGCCGGTCCAGTGGTGTTGGTCAATTTGCTACCGGTGGTGCTGGTGGCAGTGGTGTTGGTGGTGTTGGTAGCAATCATTCAGCTACCTTACATCGTAATAATCATTCAGCTTCCAATATGCATGGCAGTATGTCTGCCAATCAGCAACAACAACAGCATCATCATCATCAGCAGCAGTTGCTGCAGCAGCAACAACATCAACAACAACAGCAGCAGCAACAGCAACGCCAGCAACAGCAACAACAGGCGAAGCTGAAGGTGAAGCCTGGATCGCACTTAATAGATCCGGCTGCACTACAGCGGCGACTCTTAAACTGCGAGGATATGTCTGAAGTTGGCAGCACAACCAATGGGTTGGAGGAAATGATGGCAGATCCAAATGCTGCCCTCTGGCATCCACTCTTTGGAAAGTGAGTACATTTTTATTTTGTTCGTTTTTTATTAGCACCGTCCATAGCACGAGACAATCGAGTTCTTATTTTTTTTTGGGATATAGGTGGATGAGTAGCAATTAAGTTGGGATATCGTATCGACGAATGGTAAAACATTTGGTTTTATTTTGGATGCCCTTGTCGTAGGTACTTAGGTTGGGCTAGGTTATACGAAGCAGTTTCCTTCCACTTACACGAATGAAATAATTCCAAGCCGGCCATCCACACATTCAGCATTATTTTTGGTTTAATTTTGCATACAATTTCTAATCAGATTTTTTACCTTAACTGTCGGAAAAATGCGTTTGAAGTATTGAAACCGAATGGCGCCCAACAGGAGTTGGTTGTTAAATGGGATGGCGCCCAACCGGAGCTAGTTGCCAAATCGGATTTCGAACAGCGATTGATTAATTGAAGTAAAAGACCTATTCTTAGGGAAGCAATCCCATTGTCACAAAGCTTCTTCGCGATTGGCGGCCTTAAAAAATGTCATTCGAGTTTAGCTGCATCCTCTCTTTTACTATATAAACGTACTTACACCCTCAAAAAGGTTAAATAAAATATGTCATCTGTTTTTTTCAGTAAAGTCGGACGAAATATTTGGTTCAGCGTTGGGCGCCATTTAAAGTCAAAAATATAAATTCATCTCTCTATACATTTGCTCACAAACACTTATGTAAAAGCAAATATTGTAAAAGCCTTAAATATCGAAGAAAACCCAAAAGGTAAACGCCCCAAATTCAGCAACGCGAATTTAATCCAACGTTGGGCGCCATTAAACAAAAATTATCTCTTAACCGGAATTCAATGCATCAGTTGCAAATGACTTAATACGTCCTTGATATTGGTAAATTGGCAGTTGAAAATTTGTTCAGACAAAACTATTAAGTCGGGTTTGGAAAGATTTTCTTGCCTTCTTCTAAAACAGCTTTTCTTATTTTAGTGACTGTCTTTAGGGACGTATCTCACTGTTTGTGGTATGGTTTTCGGTACTACTTGTTTGGCTGTTGCATACAAACTATTCAAACAATGCGCGATTTGACTTTTTTACAAAAAAATGGCGCCCAAGGTAGAACTTGTCGAAATCGAATAACATCCCACGAAAGTATGCAATCACATCTTAACGCAATTAGTAGATAGAATACAAAACATAGATTCTCGCTTCATCTGCTGGAACTTACATCTGGGATGGAATTACTGCAACCATGAGCTTTGCTATAAGAGATTCTGTTGTTGTGTTGCATGTGAAATCCTTATAAATCTTTAAATTGCTCGCTCGAGGATGATACAATTCGATCACTGACTACTCAAAAATATGTCGATATCGTCACAGTTATTGGGGTTGGTCCAGCGTGGTCCTCGACTTCTGTGTTTCAAAACTAACCGGTGGTTTAAGAGACTATTGGTTCCAAATGATCAGAACTTCCTGCAGTGTGCCTACAGTCTCTTACGAAATGTCACTGCTGTTTCGCACTTCCACAATATTGAGTGAATCCAAGTACGATTGGAAAAATGATGGAATTTTTTCCGTTTAAAATCTCTGTGGCCTATATGTTAACAAAATTCCAATTATTATATTTTCACCTCTCATCCATTTTATTCCGCTCTGCAACCGCATTTGCAAGAATCCTACGTAGACAATCTCTTTAGAAAGGATTGCGGAATTAAGGAGAGGCTTACCACCCTAACAATACCTCTGTGCGGTCATACGCAGAATATTAGACGCAACAGGCCCACTACAGTCGGTCTTACAGCTAAAAACTGTTCGATTCTCTACTCGTGCGGCTTGAATGGCAACCATTCTCAAGACAGTTGTACACTTGATCGTTCATCAGACGATTTTTATTTTCTGGGGATCGAACCTGGAACCCTTCGTTAAGTAGTCAAACACATTAACCCAGAGTTCAATTTTAAATTGTTCGCCAGCCTTCACAGTGTAGAGCTTCTGTATTTCCTGCCCTGTCTTAAGGGTCAATTATATGACTATAATTAAAAAACTTAAGCTAGGACTTGTCAAAAATTTAAATGTTCAATCATGGAACATGGTAGGGTAAATATTGTTCGCTTAGTATTGCATGAGAGTCCTCATACTCTCTCTAAAATAAGTCCAATAAGCCCAAAGTCCCAACCATTTAAACAGACACCTAATATAAATGTAATCGCCTTCTGGCTTAAGCTGGATTACTCCCACATAAACGCAGTATGTTGCTTCCTCAAAACTTAAGCAGTTTAAAAAAAATTAAAATTTTATTTTTTCCGATAAAAGACGACCGCCTTAAAAACACATAACTATCGCCTCTCTTCCGATAATGTTTAACCGATATTCCTCTATACTGATTTACGCCAACCTCAAGTGGAAGTGGTTATTAAAATACTCGCACCATGAATAAAAAAAAACACACAGACATCGCATATAGCTACCCCTGATGAAATTACTGAGAACTAATTATTGTATCTTATCTCAATTCTGTGGTTTTTCTGACGAAGCGGTAGCAGCGATTAGTTGGAATGATACGTTTGTAGATATACGATATTTCTCTTAAATAATTAATATCTAATCTAAGTCTAATTGATGTGAAATTAAGCAAAAATATTTACTTATTGCGTGATCTCTTGAAAAGTGTCAAATTTTTAAACTTGAAGTTGGTACTGAAAGCTACTGTGTTGCTTGGAATCATGCTGAACCGCCACATCTACCTATATCCACCCCTATGTCCCTTCCATAAAATACCACCCTTTGGTGGGCCATCAACTCATTTAAACCATTTAAAGCACCAGCCACAGAGGTTATACTTCCAGCACTCATTTCAGAAGAACCGGACTTCTTTGTAACTACCAAGCTGGCCGTTTTTAGGACCGGCTTAGGGTGGTGTTACATGCCAAGCGCAGTTTAAACGAGGTAAAATTCTGTTTTTCCTCCCAAAATCAGGCAATAAACTTGGTCCTATAGTCCCATAAGCTTGATACCGTCTTCCCTGGAAAGAATGGAATGACTAAGACGTTCATATTAGAGAAAGCTTAGTTAGTTGCATGACACAAGAAATAAGGGAAGGTGTTTAAGGTTGTTAATTCTTACAAGGCAGTATAAAAAATCGCCCACCGGTGCAAAAAGGCCGTAAGATTGTACGCCCCTTCATTGACAAAGACGTTGTTTTTGACAGTACTGGGTATTAAGTGCTTTGCATCACAGAAATATAGACCAACCTACCGTGAAAGTGATGCCTGAAAGTCGAAAAATCATTGCGTAGTCAGCGCTGTCAAGACGGTACTAGTCCACGAAGGATGAAAACCGCCACCATGGAGCTCAAAAGGTAACACTGTCTTGCAAAGGGCTTTCCGACTCTTTCCCACCACTGCCTTTCACATATGTAAATATGTACAAAATCTTCGGCAAAAGCTTGCTTCAAACGAGGCTAGTTTTTGATGTGTAAACATCTAAGCGCGCGTTGTTGGAATCTGGTGGAGTAATTCCACACATTTAACTTGACGGGACACTGTGTTTTATCATTGCATACGTTTTTATCATTGCATACATTTATGAGCTGGGGCATATTAATTTCAGCTTTTTGTTGATGTGAACAAAAATTATCCATTTCGTCCTTGCACCGTACTCAGAAGAAATTTCAAGAATTCTGCAGGGAGATTATCATCTTTTACCAATGATCATAAGCGGAGACTTTAATATCAATTTTGCAACTCCAGAAACTCAACCATTTATTGATTTTATGCAAGATAAATTTAATCTTCATAATATATCAAGAATACGGTTATTACAATTCCCTCTTTTCTCAATGACTTGTATCAAGCCACAGACATAACGCACGCACGGTGTTTACACATATTTCGGGACTGTTGGATACAGTCGCACCGATTTTTTTTTTGTTCTTTCTTTAATTGCATTAATTGAAATATTGTAACTGTCCTGTAATTTTCTATGATCCCCATTATTACACCGAAATAAAATAAAGAAAGATAAAAGTTTTTTTTTAAAGAATTTTACTGAAAATGTTAGCTTTAAGTTCCGACACAAAATGAACTTTAAAATAAAATAAAAAAAATAACCCCTACTGACGACCCCGAACTAATGACTCCCTTTTCCTGAACTACCAAAATCTGACATGATAAACAGCAGTCCAGCAAACGTTATACGTTATATACGTATACCCCAAAATATAACTCTTTAAATATTTATAGCCAGCCTTCTCCGGCAACCCGCTTCCTGGCTTCCTTATTATTCTTCCAAATGAGGCGTGAAAACACTCTCACCACCAGCCCTCACCTCTCACCCCTTTTGAACATCAATTATACTGTCCATTAGCGATGCACTTTTCGTGTTTTCCAATGCACTTTGCGGTTACACATCCATAATAACATACCCTCAAAGGAGACATCGGAACGGAGAAAGTGCCCAATTCAGGGTAAACAAGATATTCCCTCTCCTTGACATCGCTTCTCAATTTTAATATCGTATTTCACACAGTAACACTCTGTATGGGTACATACGATAAATCCCAAATTCAAAAGGAAGCAGGAAAACAAGAGGGGGGACGAAAAAAAAAGTCTGAAAAAACTGACAGAAAGGAAACTCGTTGATTTATATTCACCAACTGTCGGCATAAGTGCGATCGTAAATTGTTAAACAAGAAATAATTTCTATTTTTAAAGCTAAATGAACAAACTATCCACATATGCATGCAGATAGTTATTAAATAGCTCAATTGATCATAACTCATCAGAAAATATTCATACAGTATGCTCGCTCAACAGCGCACGTATAGGAGCGTTGTATTTATGGTGTACGTTTAGATACTGTTTCGCAATGTTGATGCACTCAGAAGTCATAATGATGAGCAGTCGTCATAAAATTTTTAAGTAATCGGTATAAATGTAAATGCAAGACTTTTGATACGCCATGTGTGGGAGATACATTTAGTTAGATAATAAATACATTCAATCACAATCGAAATAAGTGAATCATTTCTTGTGCGACGTGAAACAAACTTTTCTGATTAGATAGGAACGGTTGGAGGTACATAGCTGAAAATTGAATTGAATTTTGATTGGCATTTATAGATAGCGACAAAAAAACAACCATTGTTGTTCATAAAAATACCAAAAATAAGGTAAGGAGCAGCACTAAAACCATTTATAAAGTTGACAAGTCCATCTTTGTCTCTGATCTACTGGTAGTCTTGTGCAGATCGCAATTTATTTTTGTAAATCCAATATACTGATTTATCGAATAAGTGACAAATGTACGTCTATACACAGCTCGAATTTAGATCGTAATGTTGATTTTCGCCAATTTATGTTAATTTATGTGACGTAGAATTGTATACGTAAAATACGACAGCTGCAGTGTCGCAATCTTTCGTATGAATCAACGCCACTTGCCTGTTTGTCGTTGCAATTATGTTTTTTTAAAATCTATGTGGATTGATTAATGTCGATAATAGTTGTTTATTATGCGAGCTAATTTTAACAATAGTTCGTTTTATAATATTTACAATCCCTTTTATATAAGGGTTATTCAATAAGAGGTGTTATTGTGAAAGGATATGGTCCTGTATGCGTGATCGTGGTGGCTATTTGGCTGATGTTGTTTTTCATTATTAACGGCATACCTTCCCCTTTATTATGAAATAAACATCCGATCATTTATCTCAAAAAAAATGGCATTTTTCTTTGACTACCAAAATAACACCTCTTATTGGAAAACCCTTTATATATGTTATGTAGGAAGGGGATTCACCCAGTTTTGCTTAAAAAACATGCGGGCAATGTTAGATTTGATCCTAGTTTATCACAGACAATTAACTTCATATCATCATAGAAATCATAGGCTTGACTATTATAATAGTTATATTAAGAACGTATAAATCTACGATGCGAACCACCCAATTCCCAGTGGTAATAACGTTTGCTTTTGAGAAGACATGTCTGATAAACAAAAATTCAAAATGCGGTCCAAACTTTATGGTAGAACAGCAAAACCACCCTTAAGGTGAAATGAAGTAAAAAAAATGTCCCAATTACATCGAAACTATTTAAAAATTACAGTGAAAGCAGAGTATAGGAACTTGGTTAGCCAAGACTTCGAAGCTAACTAAAATACTGTCATTCCAAGCTACGTTAAAAGGATTGATAAAGCCTGTGCCCTGTGCGGTGGAAAAAAGAACACAATCTCTACAATATATTTTTTTGTTCTCTAAGCTTGTTTGAACCTTCTTAAGGAAGTTACAGAACCAAGACGAGTCTTATTTTAGACACAAACTGAGGGTAATACTCGCACTCTAAGTCTTTTGTTATTCTCTAAACTTGTTTGAGTTTTGTGTAGGAAGTTGAAAGATCTATGAGTCTAATTTTAGCACAAACTGAGAGTAATACTTGCACTGTAAGCCTTTCATACTATATAAGCTTGTTTAAACCTTCTATAGGAAGTTGCAGAACCAAGACGAGTCTTATTTTAGGCACAAACTGAAAGTAATGCTCGCACTGTAAGCCTTTTTTTATTCTCCAAACTTATTTGAGTTTTGTATAGGAAGTTGAAAGATCTATGAGTCTTATGTAAAGGACAAACTGAGAGTAATACTTGCACTGTAAGCCTTTTTTACTCTCTAAGCTTGTTTGAGCCTTATTTTAGGCACAAACTGAAGCACATGAAAATCAGTCTTAAAAAACTTATGAACTTTTTTATTTTAAAATCAATAGGACGACATTTTCCTGCAAAGATTAAGACTTCAAGGTGCCTATGCGACTTGCGCATGTCTTAAAATCAGAAATTCTGACTGCTTTTACAGTGGCAAAGCTTAATAGTGTTACGGAAGTGGTTATCGGACCTGTCAGTGCGGACTGAATGACACCAGGTGCAGAAGAAGGAAAGAAGGGACTCCAGCTCAAATGGAATGGAAGAGCCTTTGGTATCACTTCAGCGAAATATTTTAAAAAAAATTCTTGAATTATGCCGGGAAGTAGCTTAAGATAATATTTGGAATTGAAGCAGGGATTGAACTATCGCGTCAGTGATCGTGTAATACGTGACTGAATTATTTATTGTTATGCTTTTAAGATTCACAAAATTCAGTGCCGTATGGCTCGCTCACGGATGCGGTAATTCGGCCCCAGAACTCTGATTTAAAAAAAAAAAAAGACTCCTACAGACAGATCGCGGTTTATGTTATCGTATCTGTCAGTCGGAGTCTTTTTGTTGCTAATAACCATTTTAAGTGTCCAGGCTAAATTTTTCGAACTCACATTGGCGAAATTTTCCATACCACGTTTCATATTCTGACCTACAAAGTATATTAGGTTTCATGTCAAATTTTGACATTTGTCCTATAGTTGTCACTATGTGTGATCGCCTGTTAAGCGTCTGGTCAGGCGGGCTGTCGCAACGTACTCTCAAAAAGACATCGCTGAATTTTTGTGACGTTAGCATGTCAAAATTTGCCAAGATAAATGGCACGGGTAATCGTAGCTTAAGGCCCAACGATTATGCTGTGACATACAAACTGAACAAGACATAGTATAGCTCATAATACTAGGCCTGTTCCCTAACGATAATGCATTCGAACACATTCGCCAAATTTAGTCAAACTTCGTTCCCTTACGCAAAAGTTGGGCAGAAGAGAGCCAAAAAGAGAGAGCAAAACATTTCCCCTCCATAAAAAACCTACGAACATTAGCCCAAGAAATTTCTTTGGGCTAGTTGTTTATTGCTGACAGATGGTTGTCAAATCGTTCAAATGCTAATTTCAAACTGACTTTTTATTTGATTTCATTTATAATTTTGTGCTTGTATATAATTAAAATAGATGTAAGAAACAAAAGAATTGAATTTTTTAATTTCTGCAATAAAAGCAATACAAATCTTGGTCTTGAATAAAAATTTCTCTTTTGTTCTACCGAGATTCGAATATTCTCGCCTTGGAAAAATTCATATTTTTCAAATTTGTGGTTCAATGCGTTCCTTTTCTTTTTGGTTATATTTCATTTCGGTGAGCGAATTCTCTCGCAATGAGAGAAATGTGAGTTTTTGCCAAAATTGAACCAGAAAGTAAGGGAACAGACCTACTATGTAGGATGCTTTCATTAATAAAAAAAGACAGTTACTGGGATCTTTGGAGGGAAATCTTTGTTTTTTTACATCTTTAATTTTATTCGCTTTCCAGAGAGTATGATGAGCCGTCTTAGCCTTGCCCAAGCTAACCCTACTTAAAGTTGAATTTGATCAACGATGAGCTAGCTTCGAGCGTAGATAACTTTTACAGCTCAACGGACTCCATTCTTATTCAAAAGTCAGGCAATGGCGGACTGAATGTCATCGCGGTATTTAAGAGTCTTACGTTGGCTTTAGTCAGTATCAGAAATGAGGGAAAATCCACACTTAAGTTCAAACGTTTGAAATGATCCACTGATCCTATGATCCTATTATGGTCACGACAGTCACTAGAATTGCAATTTAATCACTCGGTGCTTAAGTAAGAGGGGTAGAAGATCGGCGATAACACTCTTAGCAGGCCTCTGGCCATGGATTGACTTACGTACTGGATGGGTTCATCCAGCTTCTAAACTTCAAAGCAGAAGCTTCATAAAAATGTATTGGGAAGTCTTCTGTAAATATTCTGGCAATAAGTCTTTTAAATCATTTCGAATTTTATGCAGAACATTTTTTTTAAGTAATTTTTGTGACTGAACTTTATTTTATTATGTGAAGGTTTTCAGGTTTTAAGACAACCTCTGACAAAAAACTCAAATCTCCTGCTGTATTACTTCTGGTAGAGTTCATTTACTCGGTAGCCCTAAGACGCAGTTTTTCACTTTACGTTTCATGTCAAACGTTATATTGAATATACACTGCGGGTCATTTGAATAGGGACAGCATATCTTAGAATCATTTTACCTTATATGTTTCGTTCCTAACTTCCTACTATAAAAATTGTTATACGGTATGAAAGGTTATTTCATTGCCCTCTCACTAGATGTGTTATATTAATACATTCGGAATGTTTACCAATTTCTTTCCACAGTTAACTGTGATGATCTAAAAACCATGCAAAAAATGTAGGTCAATAGAATAGGGACACAAGCAATATTCTGCTTTTACTTCCCGAAAAGTGACAAAAAAAGTATGCATTTGTTTTTTTAGTAATGAGTACTTCCTCCTTTATTTAAAACTAATTCAAAAATTCTGGTATTCATGGAATCATATAACGATTTTAAATAATCTAGGGAAATTTCACCCCAAGCAAGTTTGATGGCTTCAGTAAGCTGATTTCTGTCCTCGAACTGCCTGCCACCTTCGTACACTTTTCGCGTGAGCCATCCCCAAACATTTTCCATGATGTTTAGGTCTGGGGAATATGGGGGCCATGTCATCAAATCGACATTTTGAGCTTGGATCCAAGTTTTTATTATGCGGACTGTATGGATGGGAGCATTATCCTGCTGGTATGTCCACCTAAGGGGGCCGAAAATGTGCTGACATTGCGGAAAAGCTGTTTCCAGAACTTGTTGGTACGATTTTGCTGTCATTCTTGTACTTTGGAAGTTCAATGGTATCGCACCATAGTAGGAGACAGCTCCCCAAACCATAACGCCACCTTCCCTGCTGTGATGCCTCGTCAAAAACCGTTCTTCCTTTCGCAGATCATGGAAATAGTAGTTGAATCCGTCCGGACCATCGAGGTTAAACTTCTTTTCATCCGAGAAAACTACTTTTTGCCACCTCTTTCCCCATGCCATGTGCTGACGTGCAAACTCCAAACGTTGTTCTTTCCTAACCGGATTTAATGGTGGTTTTTTCTTCATTTTTTTAAGTTGCAAATGTGGGGCCCTCTTAATCACTCGTTTAACTGTTGATAAACTTGCACTTACTCCAACTTTTTCCCTGATTTTCGCCACTGATCGAGCCGAATTAGAGGCTTCTCGTAAGATTGCTCGTTTATCATGAGCAGTTAGCACTTCCCCCGTACGTCCTTTCATATTTTTGAAATAGTTCTCTTTATTTTTTAAATAATTATGCACAACCGATTTGCTTTTCTCAATTTTTCGGGCTATTTCACGCAAACTGTGACCGTCCTCTTTGAAAGCGTCGATTTTTGCCATATCCGCGACATTTAATGGCTTTCCTCTACCCATTATTATTATTATTATTACTATTAATGCAAAACCACAATCTCAAAGCACGCTTGCAAATTCACAAAATTTTAGTTATGCTTTTTGGATAGCACTTTTCGAATTGACGACCGAATTGCAACTGTCCCTATTCTATTGACCCAATTTTAAACGTGCAGTTTATTAGTGAACAAAGAAAAAAATAAAGAAATATAACTGTTCTTAAATAAAACTCTCTTATTTTGCTCAAAATGTGTGAGCAATAAAGTAATCTATCATAACGGAAACTAATTTTTGCTTTTTGAACTAAACAACTGGAGATTTAGAGTAAAACAAATGATGAAGCGGCTGTCCCTATTCAAATGACCCGCAGTGTAAATGGTAACCTATAATGGAAAGTCTTAAAAGTTCCAAGGCTTTATAGAGTATGCAGAAAAAAATGGTCCTTAAATTCGTTCAGCGGGCTTGATGTTTAAATTAGTACTAGAAGACTTTAGTGTTTCAGTGTTTACCGCTTACAGAATTAAAACAAACATTTTGAGTCTTTAGCCTCGACTTTAAATTTACGGAAGCTCACAATTTGTGGAGTTTGTATGGAAAATAAAGTCACTGTGAACTACTCAAAATTTTGAGTCGAAACTAAAAGTAATTTCGATAAGTTCCACTGTCTTTATCAAATTGACTAAGTAAGTTTAGTATTCGAGAAGGCCGCTAAACAGCTCAGCTAAACAAATGCATTCGAACTATATTGAACTAAGTGCACTTGGTTTTTGACTTGACTTGATTTAATAAGCGATTTTCCCGAGGGTTTTGTAGTCAATAAGACACAATAAGGCCCTACTTGGACCTGTTGCGCCAATTATTTATTTATTTCTGAATAAACAATTTGAAATTCGTTCTACTTCATTCCATTTCTCGCCCTAAGTCCAGCGCCGACGTGTAGGTCTGTTTAAAATGCAGAAACAAAAAATAATGACGGCATATTTGCTATCACAATTTAACTACAATTTCACACGTGCAGCTACTGCTAGAATAATTTATATACGAGTACCTATACATATACGCGTTTCACATTCGTTTGCAATCAGTTTCGACGATTTACGTAATATAATGCAATAATTGTTCAATTGTTGCGGCTCGCTATTTTAGATAAGTGCTTGATTGATACATTTTGTTTCGTGTATTTTTTTTTATTGCATGATAATGAAACGACTGCAATAAGTGAAATTGGCTATATAAATGGCCTGCATTCTGTAGGAAGGTATTATGACTAAATTAACTCTGCCTTTGCCCACCCCTGCTGCAGAGATTGCTTTTAATTGAGTTGTTTACAGCGCTCTATAAAAAAAACAGGCAATTTCGTGAAATAAATCCAATAAAAAACTTTAAAAAAACACAATGGATGCTTTGAAGAAAAATAAAACGATAATCGGGTAGAACGTTACCAGAAATTTCCGTTTAAAAATACAATACAATGGAACAGCGTTGCCGTTTTGACCCCTTTTTTAGACTCAAGCCCGTTGCCCCACTTTTTAAAAAGAAAAAAAATAATTTTGCAACAAAAGAGCTAAAAATATATAGAATAGTTTAGCTTAAATTGTTATAAGGAAATTATTTAACTTAATATTTCGAATAAATCCAGTAGGTACAGATTTGTTATGAAACAAATGAAATTTTCATAAGCCAAATTTTCTACATTCTATGAACCTTTCCAGTAACATTTTTTTAATTGGGAGCAATTATCTCTTTTTTTTAAACAAATAGGTAGCTGGCAATCAAAGAAAATGTTATAGTTTTAAATATCGTTTTCAATGTTCGTGTGGTTTTTGAGGTTAAATTTGTCATGAGAGAGGATGGGGATTTTCAACCATTTATTTTTTGAATTCAAAGGACTACCTTCTGGTAACACTGGTCGGGTCTATTTACAGTATAGCTGGCACTGGCAGTGCTGAAGCTGTTTTCCAGCCATTTTTTTAGTGTTGAAAAAAACCTATTGGGGTGGTGGAATTTTGAACGTAAGCACGGACTACCAAAATTGTCTTGAGCGGTGCCTATATTTTGAGCTGTAGTGCTGAAATTGTGTACTAAAAGTGTCTAACTCGAGGAAATGTAATACAGCAATTCTGCTTAAATCTACCAGCTAAAATGATTATTTTTAGAAAATGTACTACGTTCCTTTTTGAATGCAGTAGAAAAAAACAGAAATACAGTAGAATGTAAAGAATGTTATGCAAAATTACAATATGATTGTACCACGCCCACTTTAAAAATGACATTGATCCATTGAAAGCATTAGCTATTGCTACAGCGACTCATTATCTGCATGCAGAAATAATGGATCCAGACGTTTCAGATAAACTGCATCATTTCCTTGTGTTCTTTTATTTCCAATCTATTTATCACTCCTTTTTTTTTTGCATAAATTCCACAACATACTTTTAGTCGACCTCTTTTTGCACAATTTTGTTTTCTCGGCTATAAATTCAAATTACATCCGCATAACAATATAAATCACGCACTCAAAGACCAGGATTTAATTTTTTTATTTCTCTTATAACATAAATGCACATCCTCACAGACACACACACACACACAATGAACATACTTTCCCACCCTATACCTATGAATAACTCTTAAAATTTGCTACTCATGAACAAAAATAAAAGTACAAGAATTTCCATTTTTTTTTTATTTTTAGCTACTTATATTCTGTTTGGCAGCACTAATTTCGAAAGCCAAATTGAATTGTCATTGTAAGTAAAATTAGAACGTAGCCACGTAAAACTTTACAAATCGCTAAGAACGAAAACGAAAACGAAAAAGTTTGCACAAAATTTTAAATCAATTGGAATGTGAAGTGATATTGTTTAGAATCAAATTCGTGTTGCCAAAATAGAAAATTGGGGGGTAGGAAAAATAAAAGATCGCTTCGGACGACCCTGCCAGGAGTCGAACCTGGAATCTTCTGATCCGTAGTCAGACGCGTTATCCATTGCGCCACAGGGCCAGTTGCTCTTTGCGTTGCTAAGTTTAGTCCACGTGGCGGTAGATAAGCGAGTGTCGATTTTATTGTTTGTAATGAATTTAAGTGACAGCAGATTTGCGTGTGCAATGAGATTGCCATCAATTGATTAAATAATATGACACAGGTGTGTCAAATATTGACCCATATCGATTGGAACAATAGAAACGTCAAATAAATAAACGCTGATGTCGTTGTGTGTCTGGGTAAATGTTGATTTTTGGTTTTATTTCGCAATCATTTTCAAGGTTATTCATATAGACGGTTTCAAGGGCAAAATTTAAAGCAAATAACTTTAGGATATAAATATATACGTTCTACGTGTCAAACAAAATATTTACATCCTAAAGTTATATATTAAGAGTTTTACATACCTACATTATGATGGGTGGTTTACTCCGCTTGAGCGAGAACCATTATGATTGTGTTGCATTGGAGTAGGCTAGCTTAAGCAAATGTCACGATCATTGTAGGATAGGTGGTCACTCGTAAAATGGCTTAGAACTTTCGATTACTTTTTCCAGCACCTTGGTCCCTCTATTGTTAGTCTACTCGTGGTTAAATTTGAAAAGCAGATTTTATGATGGCGAAGTAGCAAATCAAAGAGAGTACAATTTGGGAATAACCATATAAAAAAATATATTGTATATTCTTTCCCATTTTCGACTGGTTTTTCGAGCAGTTGAGACTATTTATATTAAAATTCAATATTCGCCTTGAAATGGCAAAGAAAACTGAGCAAAAATCAGCTATCAGCTGTTAAATTGGTTGTCACAGAAAAAAGTGCTGCCAATTTGTAGAAAAAAACATCTTAAAAAAATGTATTGTATATTCTTTCCCATTTTCGACTGCTTTTTCGAGCAGTTGAGACTATTTATATTAAAATTCAATATTCGCCTTGAAATGGCAAAGAAAACTGAGCAAAAATCAGCTATCAGCTGTTAAATTGGTTGTCACAAAAAAAAGTGCTGCCAATTTGTAGAAAAAAACATCTAAAAAATATTCGCGTTGAAATGGCAAGGAAAACTGAGCAAAAATCAGCTATCAGCTCTTAAATTGGTTGTCACAGAAAAAAAGTGCTGCCAATTCGTAGAACAAACATCTGAAAAAATATATTGTATATTCTTTCCCATTTGCGACTGGTTTTTCGAGCAGTTGAGACTGTATATATTAAAGTAAAATACTCGCGGTGAAATTGCAAACTAAACTGAGCAAAAATCAGCTATCAGCTGTTAAATTGGTTGTCACAGAAAAAAGTGCTGCCAATTTGTAGAACAAACAACTGAAAAAATATATAGTGTATATTCTTTCCCATTTGCGACTGGTTTTTCGAGCAGTTGAAACTGTTTATACTAAAATTCAATATTCGCGTTGAAATGGCAAATAAAACTAAGCAAAAATTAGTTATCAGCTGTTAAATTGGTTGTCACAGAAAAAAGTGCTGCCAATTCGTAGAACAAACATCTGAAAAATATATTAGTTTAGTTAAAAATATAATAGTGAAATGGCAAAGAAAACTGAGCAAAAATCAATTATCAGGTTGTAAATTTCCTGGCGCTGCAGAAAGTGTTACCAATTCTAACAAACCTCCTTAAAAAAAGACAATTTGTAAATATGTCAAATGGCGGAATAGTTGTCGTTTACTTATTATCAGCATTAGGTACATTAGAACATCTCGTTAAAAACTAAAGCGCTAGGGAATGACTACACTTTCGATAATGTCGCAAGTTACATTGCTAGATCATTGTTAGCGAATATCGTAAAGTAAATAGTTCTAGAGTAAGCTAAGTATTTAAAAACTTGCCTTGCCACGACAAAAATCCATTTATTTTTAGAGCATTGAAGTATTTTAAGTCGGTAAGCATCTGGCACTACCGATAAACCGAAAATGAAACTAAGCTCCCAAAGGCTTCGGAGAACTGTGAAAACCAGTGGTGCTGCAAAAACATTTTCAAAACAATTCTTCACCCTACTGACAGTAGTAGACAAAATATTTTAAATGTCAATGCACAAAAAATAATTGTCAGCCAACGCAAAAAAAAATTCATGATACATTCTGAAAAAGATTTAAAATTCCCACCGTTTTTACTCATCTAGGGCGACCAACACAAAACAGATTCAGTCCAAAGGTACATTAGCAGAGGGTTCAAAAATTGTAATTTCATTATAAAGGTTTCCATGCGACTGTGATCAGTGATGCCTGATGTCAAAACCACACACAGTCACCAGACCGCTGATATTCTGGTCACTCAAATCCAACACCAACCGAGCCAATATCAGTCACAGCTCACAGAGAAAACTCTACTTCGAGGTAGATCCACATCCACGGTTCGCCATCATCATGATTCTTCATGTAGCAGATATACAGAATACAGTACCATACTTAGCAAACCAACAACCAGTAACCAGATTGTGCCATTCTTTTCGGGTTAACACGAAGATTGGAGGAGGGAAATCCATTCTATTCTAGTGAATTTCATAATTTAATTCCCACAGAAGAACAACAGAGTGCGCCGACTGCCGAGCGAGAGCACACCAAGTTCCCAGTTCCCAGTTCCCACTTCCCAGAGTTCAATGTTCACCGAGGACAAGAACGCCAGACGAGAGACGACGGCTAAACGAAAACACACAGCCACACCAACGAAGACCGAATGCCTTTGCTTTGGCGTGCATTTTACTCGTTCTTGTCCATGTTCACTTACTGTGCTGCTGTGTAAGGTATATTATTCGAATATTTATCTCTGAAAGTATCTTTTGTTTGGAGTGAAAAAGAAAATCAAATAAAAATTCAAGTTCTCCTTAGCGACTGAGCTGGATTCTGTATTATATACGGGTACGAGAACTACGAGTGCACGCTCGTCGAGAGCTCCGCTCATAGCTGCTGCAATTCAAGTTAATCACTTTAAATGTAATTAAATTGAGAAATAAATGCGCTTTTCGTATGAGTGGATTCCAAGGAGTGTTTTTGTAGATAGTTAGCTGAAAACTTTTCATACATTTTGAATATCTCAAAAAAAAAAAAAAAAAAAAAATGTAATTGAAATCACAAGAGAAAATGTGAATTTAACGAAGAGGAAGTGATGATGGAGCATAAAGACATGATGATTGTTATTGTACCTATATCCGTGTTGTGTGTTGGGTGTACCATTCATTGTTTCGAGTCTTCTGCTGGAGGACTTCTGCATGGAGGTGCATATCCCGGTTGTTGGTTTATTCATGAATAACTTATCAAATGAATGATATTCCCAACAATGTGGGGAATGTAAAACAATTCTGTAATTAATTTTAGTTGCCTTGGGGGATTTGCTTTTATATTATGCAGTTTTAAGGGTGACCCTAAGGGATATGTCGTCAAACGAATGTCTTAAATGTTGGCGCAATTCGTTCACACTAAGTGCTTACAGGAATACATCTAAACGGAGGTGTCAAGGAGGTGTTAACTTATTTATTGTCGATTTCTTACTGCCGAATGGATTCAAGTTCGCAGAGGGCTTATAAAGATTGCGAGAGATATTCGAAACAGACCACCATTGTTCATAGTCTCTTCTGGTATCTCTACCACTATCCGTTTTCCCAAGGAGAGATTTTTCTCCAGAGTTCTTCCCTGGATTCGATTCCTAGTGTTACATTTTTTTATTGACTTGGAAAGTATCTTTTACATTGGACTTGGAGTCCATTTGTAGCAAAAGTTACAAGGTACTATTTTAATTAATTAATTAAGCTAAACGAATAAAAAGGTTGGGATCTTTTTATGGCAGATCTGTTCTGGGTCCCTCAAAGGGATCAGTTTAAATATGGAGATTTTTAAAGTTCACCAATTCACCGTACTAATAAAGGGATCATCCAATTTCGTCCACAAAACTACTGTCCAACTCATTCACGGACATCTCATCCACCTTCATGTCTTACATTCACCCAAAAAAAATGGTTTCTCGCAGAAATGTTGAAAACCAATCGTCCTAATCGACCCCACATACAGTGCTGTCAATTATACAGAGACATGGTTGTACATTCCAAATTTTATTATGAAAATTAGAGCTTTTTGTAGATTTTGCGACTAGAATATTTTGTAAACACAAAAGCATTCATTGTTGAATGTAACTCACAATTAGTTGATTACACACAATAAGCTTATAAACTAAAAACTACAGATTTTAGTTGTATTATTCACAACACCACGCGGTAAAAATTAAATTTCTATCGTACATTGCTTTCTTTTTCACAGCTTTTTAGCCTCTTATAGGTAACGTTTGTTGCAATGAACCTCCAACCGAACCGAACGTTTTTCTTTTGCTCCCACTTCGCGAGTTTAAATAAATTTAATTCCAATTTATTTATTTGCATAATTGCAATTTTTCCCTGTGCCTTTCGATCGCGAAACATTAATCGACCCAATTAAGACACCTATTTCTTGGTCATCGCCTTTACCTAATTAAACGAACTGACCCGCCTCACGTTAAATATGTCAAAACAGTGCGGTAATTCTGATTGTGTGCTATCATCGCAAGACCTTAGTGCTGACTGGGTGAAATGTAATGGTTTATGCGGTAAATCATTTCATGCTCTCTGCATCGGGTTAAGCAAGCGCTCAATTACATACCTAAGTGACTATAACAACAATTTCCTCTTTTTCTGCGATGAGTGCAAGGGCATCTCCCTTTCGCATGTTATGCTCGCGATAAAATGTGTTAGTGACACCGTTAACGAAAATTCCTCCGATTGTAAAATGCTTTACAAACAAATCGTGACCCAACTCGCAAAATATGACGATCTACTTAAGTGGGTAGAGGAAATATCTTCCAGCATAGATCTTTCCACCACTTTCTGTAAGACAAAGTTTAAAAACATAGACAAGCAGCTGGCAAGTCTTAGTGATTTAACTAAAAAGTCGCCAGCTGAATTTGAATCTAAAATTTTGAACCTAAAAAGTGATATTAAATCGGATATAAACTCACTTCTGAACCCGCATTTAATAAGGATCGATGATCATCTCAATTCATTTCGCTCTTACCTGGATACATATTTACAAAGCACATCAAAACCAACTGCTGCACCTCATCAACTCGTCGACCCACTGTTGTTTGATATAATAAGCAAAATCAGCGATATAAGTAACGATGTCGCTGCTTTCCGCGTAGTTATGGGTGATATAGATGAGAATGTTAGACTGACCTCAAACAAGATTGATTTCATACCAGAGCTCATTCAACCACAAACAAGCTCGGTATACAATACATCAATACTTGCGGAAATCCATGAATCCACAGATTACCAAACTTCAATCATTCCTCAACCACCAACATCGACCACTACAGCAACAACAACAACCACTACCACAATAGCATCACCCATAACATCATCAGCAGTGGTTATACCATTACCGCCCATTTCGCCAGCTACTCAAAATGGTAACTCTTCTACCGCCCCTACACTCCAAGCTGATTCAACGCCAACTCCTCCCGTCGCTGCCCCACGTAAGCTTATCAAGCATTTTGGAACTACGTGGTCACCTTCGGAATGGCAACAGAGAGTTAATAAACTACGTGAAGAGAATCAGAAGACTATTCCCTTCTTCATCAAAGGCGCTCCCCAGCATGCTGATGTTTCTTGGATATCGGAGTTCTTCAATAAGAAATTTGGTATAACCATTAGTCAATGTAAAATGTTTCTACCATCTCACCATAAAGGCATGCGGAACTTCAAATTTGACATCCCGATCAAATATGAATGGTTATTTCAAAGTTCTGCCGGTAAAAACCTCAAGCTTGGCAATATGATTATATCTAGATGGACGGACAAACCTACCAAAAATAAAAACAAAAATAAGTCTAGAAATAAGTTACCAACACCCGTTTCAAATTCCCTTCCCAAATCCGACTCTAACTGGAGCCTCAAAACCAACATATTCCCCAACTTTGCTCCTCCAACTCATATTCCCAATGAGCCTCCTTCGGCTTCTTCAAATCCGACGCCCAACCCTAAACGAGTATCCTTCAATCTAACCGAAACCCCTCTCACTCCCTCCTCTCAAAATTCCCCGCAATCTTTAACCACTAATTTCCCCAATTTCGACCTTCAAACTGGAGCTAAGTACCCTAATTTCATTAGGTCCCATATTCTAAATCCTTCATCTGATCAGATGTCTAAGGTCCCATCTTCATCCCATACCCCTATTTTTGACCCCCTTCTGCCTCCCACAGTTAAACTAACACAACAAACTAGTGATACTACAGAATGTCGCTATGCACTTTCAAGGCTAAGAGAAAAAAAAACATACGAGAATATACGACTCCTTTTAGCATATCTACACGACAAATCCGACTCAGTCTGCTATGAGGGAAAAACGAAAACAAGCGTCATGGTCTCCATTCAACAGGAAGGGCTCCCTACTGATCTAAAGACTCTCAGGAACATATATATCAGGTTCCACGAGATTTTTAATATGTCTCCCAAAAAAGTCTCGGATGACCTTGCAGCTTTTGGTAACTATGTTCACTCCAAAAGGATTTCGCATCTTCAACGGAGCAGAGTTGACCACAACAAATTTTTTCGTCCCTAATATGCCAAAAAAACCAATGCTTCAAATACCCACTCCCAAAAATATTCCTCTTACCTTCTACTATCAGAACGTAAGGGGACTACGATCTAAAACCAGTGCTGTTCTGCGCCAATCTCATGCTCTCCCTTTCGATATCTACGCTCTGACTGAAACCAACCTAATTCCCGATATAAAGAACCAAGAATTATTCCCCCCTACATTTAGCGTTTTTCGAGACGACGATCCTACCCACCCAAAGGATAACTCTCCTTGCCGAGGCGTGCTACTGGCCATACACAACGACTTCGACTCTACCCTTATTTCCATTTCTTCTTCTCCTAAGCTTGACTTTGTTTCGATAAAAATAGTACTCCCCCGCAGATCGCTGTACCTTATGTGTTTTTACATCCTACCAGCTCAACCTATTGAATCCTACCAACTCGCTATTAATGCGATTGATGAAGTAATCGAGTTATCTGACTCCCATGACGACATCCTCATATTTGGCGACTTTAATCTGCCTCTGCTACAATGGGGCCCATCAGATGATGAATCATATTTCATAGCTTCAAATCCCAAGTCAATAAAGGAATGCCTCTTCTTAGATCACCTAACCGACTCAAGTCTATGCCAAGTTAGTGGTATTACAAACTTTATGGGTAGGCAATTAGACCTTATCTTCACCTCTGATCCCATTAACTCCTCTGTCTCACTTTCTCCTCTATTGCTGTCAACTATTGATAACTTACACCCCCCACTTCTTCTCTCTTTTTTTCATAACACTCCACCGCAGCCCACACCTTCTACAGCTCACCCTTCCTACGATTTTCATAAAGCCAACTTCCGCAAAATCAATGAATACCTCAGCAGAGCCTCTTTTGACTTTACCAATCTGTCTTTAAATGATGCCCTCTCCATGTTTTATAGAGAATTATTTAGCTCTATCTCTCTTTATGTCCCCATCACTCGCCCTAAAACATCTTCTACATCCCCGCCTTGGTATAATCGAAGACTTCGCTCATTACGCAACAAGCGTAATAAATTATGGGCTGTTTTCCTTCGCACTAACTCTTTTTCTGACTTTTCAAATTACCTCGGCTCATACCTTCAATTTACTCAGGTTTATAACTCTCTCTACCAGCGATATCTCCATAACGCGCAAGCCAACATTATTAATGACCCTAAATCTTTTTTCCGATTCGTTAACTATAAAAAAAAATCCGATGGTTACCCATCTTCCCTCTCTTACGAAAACATTTACTCAAGTGATCCACACACAATTGCTAACTTTTTTGCCACCTTTTTTAAACAATCTTTTGCCGACAACTCCTTCGTACCGGATCCCTCTTATTTTAAATACCTACAGAACTTCTCCATTGGTCCCTTTCTCTCTCAAACTTTTGAACCCTATTTAATTGAAAATAAATTACAAAAACTTAATGATGAATATTCACCTGGTCCTGACGGTCTTCCCGCCATTTTTCTTAAAAAATGTTCCTTCAATCTCTCTATCCCGCTTTCAAACCTCTTTCAGCTGTCGCTTTCTCAGGGCGAATTCCCTCAGATATGGAAATCTTCCTTTATAACAGCAGTTCACAAAAAGGGATTAAAGAGCGAGGTTACTAACTATCGACCTATTGCTAAACTTTCACATATACCCAAACTCCTCGAAAGTATTTTGTACGAAGCCCTAAGCTTTCAGTGCAAGTCTTTAATTTCCCCTACCCAACACGGCTTTCTTAAAGGTAGGTCAACTACTACTAACCTTATCGAATTTGTGTCCTCTACACTCTCCGCCTTAGAAAGTGGTAAAGAAGTCGACGTCATTACAACCGACTTCAGTAAGGCCTTTGATAAAATATCCCATAAATTAATCCTTTTCAAATTGTCAGCACTTGGCTTTGAACCTATTTTGCTAAAGTGGTTAAATTCATACTTGGAAAATCGCTTTTACAGTGTTCGCTTCAGGTCCGTCCTATCGGCCCCTTTCCTGGCTACATCTGGCGTGCCCCAAGGCAGCCATCTTGGTCCCCTTCTTTTTATCCTAACCATTAACGACCTTGAAAGTGTCATTCAGCACTCAGCACTTTCTCTCTATGCTGACGATACAAAATTTTTCAAATCCATTTCCTCACATCACGACTCCCGTCTCCTTCAAATAGATCTAGATAATTTTTCCACCTGGTGCCTCAAAAACTGCCTTGAACTCAATGTCACCAAATGCCAATCTATTACCTTCTCACGCAAGTGCAACAAGTCTCCTCCTCGAACTTACCTCCTCCACGGCCAAGCTATATCCATAGCCCAATCTATTCGTGACCTTGGTGTATTATGCGACAGGGAACTTAATTTCCGCTCGCATATTGATGAGATAATTCTTAAAGCCAACTCATCGCTTGGCTTCGTTAAAAGATGGTCCAAGGAATTCTCCAACCCGTACGTGACCAAATCTCTGTACGTCACATTTGTTCGCCCCCTGCTCGAGTACGCTAGCCAAGCATGGTCTCCCTTTCAACGTGTTCATATAGACAGAATTGAGAGTATCCAACGTCGTTTTCTTCGATTTGCGCTTCGGGGGCTTTCTTGGAATGATCCCTTAATCTTACCTCCATATCAAGACCGCCTCAAACTTATTAACCTCAATACCCTTGAGGAACGCAGAGACGTAGCAGACATTCTCTTTATCCACCGTCTACTCTCAGGCTCCATCGACTGTATGTCTCTTTACAACTCTATCTCCTTTAACACTAACCCTCGGAATCTTCGTTGTCCCCGTCTCTTCTATTTACCAATTCACCGAACCTCATATGGGTCAAACGAACCTATCTCCCGTATGCTGCGGAAGGTTAATTCAAACCATACTGTTTTTGACTTCAACCGCAGTAGTCCTTCCCTTAAAATTGACCTCCTTCACCATCCTTAGCTTTTAGTAGTAGATTTAAGTTAGTCTTAGTTTAATTGTTCGTAGTTTTTTTAAGTTAGTAGTTAAGCAATGTTATAGCTTGTAATAAGCCGAATAAATGGGGGCGTTTGCCCCCACCAAAATTTGTCAAAAATGTTGTTAGGATGTGTGAAAGGATGTAAGGGGTAAGGGTTTGGTTGAATTATGGGTAGTCACTGTAAGTAGGACTTGTGTTTTCAGCGAATCTGTTTGTTCGTTATTGGAGAACTCCATGATGTTGCTAAGTTCCACACTTCTGAGGCACGTAAGGTCTGGTATCAGGTGTGCTCCCAGAATTTTGTTACGTAGCCTCGCTGTAGCTGGACAGTGGCAGAGGAAGTGTTCTATATCTTCCTCCTCTTCCTGGCAGTTTGGGCATATCGATATTTCTGAAATGGCGATTCTATTTGCGTGTTTATTAAGGTTGATGTGTCCTGAAATAAGTCCCACCATCATTCTTAATTGTGCTCTTCCAGAGTCTAACGCTCTTTTTGCCAATTTATTGGTTGGTGTCTCTATCGTTATTTTAGCCACTCTGCATGTTTCTAGGTGTTCCCAGTATCTCTTAAAATCAACCTTGGCTCGTTGATTTATTGCTATTTTAATATTCGTCAGTTCTCAGTGGTACGCCTATGTCTTTTTCTGGTGGTTGTTATTTTTTCCCGCACCTTCCCTTGCTAGTTCATCTGCTCTTTCGTTGCCCAGTACACCTTCGTGTCCCGGTACCCAAATTAGAGAGACTTTGTTCTTACTAGCTAGGGTGTTTAATTTGTTTTTACACTGCCTTACCAGAAAAGATTTCGTGACGGGGTTGCTCAAGGCGTTTATGGCTGCTTTACTATCGGAACAGATAGCTATTTGTCTCCTCGAGATATGGAGCGCAGTAAGCATTTCCACTCCTTTAAGTATGGCAAAGACCTCTGCTTGAAATACAATAGTGAAAGATTCCAAATGCGTTGCCAGTTAAATCTCTGGGTTGGCACTATTTCATCAAATATTTGCTCCAAAGTAAAAACAACTGGACACCAAATAATTAGAAATGCCTTTTATTCAAGTAATTTCTATTAAAGAATCTATAAATGACATAAATAAATGTAATAGTAATATCAAAAAATAAAATCCACTTACGTTGAAAAACGTTTGACATCAATTGAAAAATTATTAATATTTTAAATAATATAGTAAAAATAATAAATTACTTCTAATATGTTCAAGGGGACATTATTTAACATGGCAAGGTAACAAACACTCGAAGAAAATGTAAAATTGCCGGAGACAAACGTCCACGCCCAAAAGTAATATTGTTAAAATTCTGGTTTCAACGTTCTAAGCTTCTGACAGCTACAAAAAAAAACAATGGTCTTAGCGCTTCCCGACTTAATGACTATAAATGTTCCAAGATATGCGCATAAACTATAAAAATGTTCTGGCTGGACGGATCGGTTGCAGGAAATGCCGCCGTCAGCCGAATGTTGTTTCAACTGAAAATGGTTTTAGATTTGAATGCGTTTTTTATTCATTTTACAGCTTAAGAACTTTCTACTGTATTTGGGTTGTAAATTTGACGAGTTCAAGACTGTACATTAAACAAGAGAAATTGACAACGCGCTGTCAATTTTACAAGAAGAAATTGCCATCATTTTTACAATTTCATTGGTAAAATAAAAGCAAACTCTGTAAAACTTACAATTTATTGTGAATATGAACGCTTTTGCTTTTTATTACACAAATATTCAATTTATTGTTAATTTGACTGCCACATGTTGCAGTGAAATTTACAGTGGAGACTTTTTTGGGTGTTGGATTAGGTGTTCCCATAGGGCAAGTTGTTCCCGTGTTTTACTGGACGATTTTCTAAAATAATGATGTACCAGAGTTTGTAGACTTTTTTCCGAAAGAAGCAAGTCACACAATATCCTCGAAAATAAGATGTCTAATTGGGATGAGAGTCTAAAAGGCGCAAGTTGAGAGTTAGAGCTCGGAGTATAGTTTAACCAAAGATACCAATGCCGTACCAAGAGGAATGCATACAGAGAATTGACTGTACAAACTGAAAATCTTTCAAACTCTAATTGCGATTTATAATTAGTCTTTAACTTATTTCTAAGTCTGTATTGCTTGTCAGTTGATAAACGATAAAGCAATTCTGTTGTTAAAAAATATAGGAAAATCAAAAGCGCGCAGCTTATACAGAAAGCTTGAAAGGTAATTAACATTTTTAATTGGATTTATATGCAATACATGGAATACATCCACTATACCTTCTTACTCTCACAGTTTCTATGATTGAAGTTTTTTTTTCCATGGAAGAAGAACCTCAAAAAGTCGTCCTAAATTTTCCAATCAGTGACACAAATCTAGAACTGAGCGCAATAAAATAGTAAAGGTCTAAGTGCGTCTCAAGTCTTGATATATCTGTAGTCTATAAGCTAACCCAAAACGAACTGCCTCTATAAAGCTTGGCAGGAATTTCAGCTCAAAGACATCGAATTGCTGATTTCTATCACATTTCGAAAGATAACACTAAGCTCTACTCCAAAAGGAGGAATAGAAAAGCATCTCAACGAAGCCGGTTAACAACCTACCAGGCGATTCTCCTAAGAAGCCATAAAGACTAAATAAAAGAGCTGCTGTTATTTAACAAATTAAGGCCCAACTATAGCAACCTATAACCTACGTCAGTATGATAACACGTGCACAATATGTCACAAATGCAATCGATAAGCAGAGTGGCTGAGTAAATGAAACTAAATTACGTTGTTGCGATCTGACAGTTTGAACATCCTCGTAATCCTCACCCGCAAATTTGCATTCTTTTGGAAGGTTGCTTAATATTCCTCTATGCGTGCGCAGATGATTCATCTAGAAAGATGTTCGGATATTGTTCTTCGGCGTAGATTTTGTCTAATTATTCTTGCTTCAATAGTTAGGAGAGTCAACTATTTTAAACGGAGTATTTATGACCAGGAACTCGCTAGCGAACGTACGTGCGAACGTGCGAATAAGATTCGAAATTAAAATAAAAACTCTAGGGAAAAAAATACATAAAAGCAATGATTTCAGTATTCAGCATAATTTTAATTATTTTGAATCTGTTAGGAAAGATGAAATCCTTCCCAAACTATAGTTTGGGATATATTTAAACTTTTTGCTTTGACACTTAATTTTTCTTTCATTTTTTTCCTCATTTTTATCACATTAAAACATGTTGAAAAGTCAGCTGCGAGTAAAAGAGTCTAAAAGTGGATTACAAAAGAGGTAGCAACTGTTTGCAAAGCAACCACAAATTTTCAAACGAATTAATTTTCAAATAATCTTGAAATGTCAGAAAAAGCTGTCAGCAGCTGAAAAATATAAATTGAATAGGTTTTTTGACATCTCTACATTAATAAGGTTGAGGTGTACGCGCACATTCCAATCGGGAATTTTCGTTCTAATTTTTCAATCTGCTTTTGCTTTCGTTTTAAAAGTATAAAAAATAAAAAAAATAAAAAATTTAGTGTCATACGGACTTTACAGAAAATATTCTGTCGATCTCGAATTATTAATAAGAACTGTCATCAACTATGTACCTTCGATTTTAGAACTCAACTTTAAATCTAAATGAGCTGTCAAACTGTCAGTTTGAATGATCGATCACGTTTAAAACAAATAAAATGCTAAACGAACTTGAAACGAACGAGGGTGACTGACCATGAGTATGTATGTAAGTTCCATAAAACACTTCCATTTGTTTGAATTCAAATTCACTTGTAGCTTGTAGCTTGTAGGTGACACTTTGAAGTCAACACACCGCAGTATATGGAAAGGGTTAAGTATATGTTGACGCTGAACTTAGGCATGTAATGCAGCTTTTGAATAATTTATCAGTGACTGACCTATTGTCAGTTGGGTACCTACTTTGGTATTTATTTATTAAGCTTGTGCATTTAGCGTCCACTGCAATTGAATTGGAACAGTGGAATTAATATTTACTCGATTGATGTCAGCAGAAGCTCCATTTTACACACAAAAAATAAAAAAACAAAAAACAGGTCAGAAAAATTGAAACACAAATGAGCTGCTTATATCCATAGTAGCTTGACAGACCTTTGGGCTCACATTTCTTCTTTGTAAAGGTGCAAAGTACACAAATAATTTCAGACATTTAAGCATGTCTAACGAAGCTTAACCATGGCTTACAAAACAAGATAAGGTAGCCGCGAATATTGTCAACTTTTTCGGATAATTTGCGCTCTCTAAAAGGAAAGGTTAGAAAGGAACTTAGCGCCTTTAGATACCAGGAATGCAAGAAGCCATCGGAGAAAAGAAGAGATATTTTAGGTGTATGTGCATTTCTTTGTTTGACTTCTCAAAACCGCTATATAAAGGTACAAATAACTTGAAATTTGTTTATTAAATCTGTCTAAGAAAGATCTTGAAAGGTAAAAAGTTCTTTCAAAAGTTAGATCATAATTTAAGTTCTGCAATTAAGCTGTTCCATTCGCCTTCTTAGAGGAGGGAACTGGAGTATCATTGAAGAAGTCTTACGAGGTCTTACGAGTCTTACCCAAAGATGTTTTGTTTTTCCTACCCAGATAAAGCAAACACTTTTACGAACTTCTTAAGCCAGGTAAGGCCACTGAGAATGACAGATCATTCGCTTTGAGAAGTGTATAAAAGAAGTCCCAAGACAGAGAAATATTGCAAGACTTTGAGTGAAGAGGTAGCATAATGCAATGCGAAGCTCCTTGGAAATGTGGGTAAATATTTGTCGAATTGTGGTGATTGGATATGGCAGGGGCTTGCTGAATTAGCTAGAACTTTATCGTGCATTGATAAAAAATCGACAATGTCGCACGCTGACCTAGAGCAAAACCTTCCCCAACCAAACAAAACAAACCTCCCTAATAACATAAGGCTATTATATCTGATTGTAAACGAAGAAGCTCGCTAGCTACTTTGATTTAGAATGGTAAAGCAAACTTGACAAGTCTGCCTGTTAAAAGGAGCACTCGTAGAAACTTAATTGACGGCTAAGAACAAATTTGCCAAAAGTAAACTGCTGATAAGGTACACGATTCCCAGATACTAGGTATCAAATTTTGCTCAATTTCCCGTAGCATAGCCTGATGATTGACCCAGGTTTTCCAATCATTTTGACCCTTTTGTAGAAATACCTATCAATCGGTCATCTAGGACCGGGTTTTTGTGACATTACTACTGCTGCATTTCAAAATTTTAGCTAAAAATTCTCAAGTCGAGTTCGTAAAGCAGCTGGGTCCAAGCAATTTTCAAGAGTGGACGCCTGATCTACACAAGAATGTTCAATTAGAACATTCAAAATAAATTCCACTTCGTCAGGAAACGGCAGCCTCTTCAACCGGAGATTGTCCCTTTTATAGCTGGTGCCCCAGATACATAAATTTACTCTCATTCTCAGAATCAGGTAATAGCTTGAGCAAAATTTGAAAAATCCTACCTACCTTTCAGTTTTTAAGGCATTTTTTGGATTTTAGTTTAAAATTTGTTATTTAAAAAAAATACCCAAAACGGGACACATAACCTTTTTAAATAACTATTGATGTGCATCCCCTTTCGGATATTTTTTTAACAACAAAATTTAGTAAAAAAAACTCGTCAGACTTCGGAAAGACCTCGAACAATATCTCACAAAATTTGTGTTTTACGAGACAGGGAATCAAACCCTCTTTTATCAAGTTTGTCGTATTTAAACGGCCTTTTTTTTAAGTTTTTTTTTTATAATTTCCCCCAGCTTTGATGAACTTGTTGTTTTGCTAAAAACAAAAATCACTCAACCAAAGTTTGGAGTTTCAAGAAGTTTAAATTTTCATTCCCACTTCTTTTAACTGGCAGTAGAAGCAACTCATCCACGGACGTGCCATTCCTGTGCATTTGAGTCCCATACAGGATACAGATTATCTGCGAAAGACCTCACTTACAGTCCAGCTCATTCATTTACATGGTTCATTCATCTAAATTTATTTCATTGGGGTACCTATAGTACTTCAAAGAAATAGTAAAATTTAAAGCAATATTGCCGCGCCAGCTACACCGAAAATGGGGACGGCTTAATTCATGAACAAAGAATGGGTTTTCACTTCTCAACTGACAACGTCTCTTGGCATCCAAGAAGCATCACTTTTGACAATTTATGAATCCTATTTCGCCACTAATGCGTGATTCTCAGTTTAAAAATAGACGACTGTCGTAAAGCATTTAATTCATCGAAATACCATTAGGGGTCGTCATCGCCCCAACCCACGTGTAATACGCAGCACATTCATAAAATGCAGCTTTAAAAGACACGACCAAATTTTTTATTACTTCAGATAAATATCTGTGGCACCAATTTTTCATCTTAATCTTCCCCGTCCCCGCTACCCCACCGCCCCAAAAAATAAAGACTGGGGTTTTTTTGTAATTCCAATCTAAAACTCAAACCCAATATATCAATTCACACAGCTCTTATGCTCTTGAATTACAAAACAGTTTTTAATTACTAACCCCCGCACGTTAAAATGCATCCACACACCGCCCGCAGCTGTTTTACTGTTGTTGATGATTTAATGCCCAAGCAAAAGGGATATATAAACGTTTGCCCTTTTCCCCGCACTCAAGAGTAAAGACATGTCATTCACTCAGTTCACTCATCAGCCATGAGCATTGAGCATGAGGGTTTGGGTTGGGTTGGGGTGTATGATTTGAGTACAATTTCGTATTCGTGCTCATAGTGCAGAGCTGTATAATTCCAATTAACGAGAATTTATTCGGAAATGCAGTCCTCCGCCGCGTCCGCCATTGATTTTCATAATTTTCCGTGGTAAGAGGTGTATATTCTTGGATATTTTTCAAGCGTTAAATTTCATTTCGGGCATAAATCTGTCTATCTGCGCTGCTCATTGCAGTGATCCTTTCAGATACGGATGCATCGATGCAGAACTGTGAGACGTGCCAAAGCGTAAATTGCCATTTCACTGGGATCTCCATTTCACATCGCGTACCCATTTCTTGTTCACGATTTTCGTTAATTTTAGAGGTTTTTTTTTTTTGTATCCGTTTATCTTTGTTGTATATATCGTTAGTGTATATCTTTAGGGCCCTTCCCTGTCTGGGCTTTAATTTAGTGGTTTATTCTACCATTTAGACCGTGAACGTGAACCATTGTTTTAGAGACGAGTGTGAGAGTGTTGCCTTAAGTGTCTCATACACGGTGGGATTTTTTTGTTAAACAACATATTTGTGAAGTGAACGTAGAAGCTGTGACTGCAGTTCGAAGGCGGATTGCTTCCCGATTGGGCTTGTTTGAAAGCGTGATCGCTTTTGGAAATTTACTGTGGGACATTAAAACTGGATCTTCTTTTTTTTTCATTTCTGTAAACCTACTTTCACACTTCAGTCGTGGTTGCCCTGTTCTAAAATATGATTATGGATTCTGATCTTAAAGTTGGGCGACCAAAAGGAATTGTATTGATGGCTATATAGAAAACATGTTTGGCTTAGTGTCCTTATATTCAAAATTTGCAACTCTGAATAATAAAACAATTCGTATAATTCTCAATATATCTATATAAGTTTCCGTCAAATGCAGACCAAAACTGTGAAAACCGCATTCAAATCCGTTCAGCGGTTCTCGAGATTAGCACAGTCATAGGTGCAGATAGATGTTTGAAAAAACAACCGCGGAACCTTTTGCATTTCATTCAAGTAGCTCTTAAAACACTGCCACCACTAACAGGAATAAACTGTTAAATTTTCAGCGAAATCGGTCGAGTAGTTTTAGCGTTTATTCGCAACAAACGAACATGCCTTTTATTTATAAAGAAGAAGGTTGTTCACTTCTACCTAGTTTACGAACTACAACTCTATTTCGTTTCCAAAAAGTTATTTACCCACAACCTAGTCAAAAGGCTTAAGTCGTTGGGTACATTTCTATTTGTTGCTACAGTTTTTCCCATAATCATTTTAAAATTAAAAAAAAAAATGTAAACACTTTGTCACTCTAATCGTAGGTATTTGTCACTGTCAGTGTAGCAAGACAGAAATGTATGGCATCTCTGTTGAATACATAACTCTTTCTTTATATAGAAATATAATTTTTTATTCTATGATTTCCTTAAGTTAATTTGTGTATAAAAAAGAATCTGCAGAGGGCGCATCAGTCAGTGATTGGTTACTTAGGTATTAAAAAAGATGTTTACTTAAATTTGCTATAAATAAAATAAACACTATCCCCGTATTAATAAACACTGCGCAGAAGTTGTCAACTCGTTACTCAGCGCAGTTATGTCAAATTTTTGTTTACTATCTGGCGTCTACTAGCCAACTTAATTGGGCACATTTGTTTATTAATACGGGGTTATCTGTTTGGGATTGTTTGTATAATCTTTACCAATCTAATGTGATAATTAAAACTGCTACGTGTGTGAGACACTTTAGTAGAGCATTCCTTTGGCGTTGATACTTATATGTCACGCATTGAAGCGCATGTTAAGATTTGCTTCTGTGGGAAATTTGATATTTTGACGCTTGACTGTAAATTAACACAAGGGCACTCATCTGTTATTTATTGGATTAACCTGCTTTTTTTGTGCAGCATTGTTGGCTTTTAAATGACCCAGGCAATGGGATGCGGTAGTGAAAAATTCGTGGGTCTTATTGCGATCTGGGTAAGGAGTTTTATTTGAAGAAACAATTTCGTACGTGTGATTTTTCACGCATTTTATTACCAAGGCCAAAAGTGGACAGAGCCGGTTCTTTCATTGAGGATTATCAACGACTAATAAGTGAAATAAAAGCGGTAAATATTTTGCCCAGACTGACTACAAACGACCCTAAAATAAGTTTCGAAAACCATTATTGTTTGTGCGACTATTTTCGGTTGGAATGGAAAATATCTAGTTGTAATTTATCATTTTATCGTCCAATTCTCCGATCTCAGGAATAGCGTCTATTTTATAAAAGTCGTAAACCGAGTTTTGCTGGAAAAGTGGATCCAAAATTTGAGGGCAATTTCCTATATTTCCCAGCAAACCCAAAGATCTCGCATATCGTTCGCTTCGAATTCGCTAGAAGAAGATTTTGTTCATCGGGAAGCTTATCTGAGAATCCCACGCGATATGTTTCTCTTTTCAAACGGTTGGCGGCGCCAAAAACGCCTGTGGAAGAATCAGTAACGATTCCCAAAAATGCACGCGGAAGAATAAAATGCGAATGCATACAAAAAAGTTTTGCTGGAAAAGTGGATCAAAAATTTGAGGGCAATTTTCTATATTTCCAAGCAAACCCATCGGGGATCTCGCATATCGTTCGCTTCGAATTCGCTAGAAGAAGGTTTTTTTTATCGGCAAGTTCATCTAAGAATCCCACGCGATATGTTTCTCGTTTCAAACATTTGACGGCGCCAAAATCGCCTGTGGAAGAATCAGTAGCGATTCCCAAAAATGCACACGGAAGAATAATATGCGAATGCATACAAGAAGATTATGCAGTCATCCTATAGAAATTTCTAGCAAACCATCAAGAATCTACCACTCGATACAGAGAACAATTTCGTCTTTCATTGGTCCACTTTCTGTCATTCAAAATGGCGGATCTTTGCGTACGAACGTATTGATTTTGATGGATTTCGTCAGCTCCGTTCGTCCCGTTTATTCATTGCAATATTTGCGAATTAAACTCAGGTCCAGCCTTTATCTTTTCATTACTGTGCAATTAATTTTAAGTTATCAGAAAATCCACAGATAGACTTTTTACCCGACCGGTTTGAGTTGTAAACGCCACTCCACTAAATCGATGACTTTTTCTATAATGTGTTGGGCCCTTTCAATTTGCAATCTTTATGTCCATTCGCTCTACCTTTACATGTTTCTACTCATCTAAATCGTTCAATTTTTGTTGTCTCGAACGATTTTATTGAACCGTCTTGGACCATGTGTTATTTCTTAAGAGCATTTTGACCTCTGTAACACTCGGACCCGATTCTTCCAATCAAAACCCAACTTACCAGAGGGATTTCCCTTTAAATACTCAAATGACATCCAAAAAAAAGAAGAAAAAATCAATCAAAACGTCACCATTTTGGAATGCTTTCTGTTGCTGGTGGCCTTTTTCTTCTTTGGCAACATAATATAATCGGCTTTGGCGTTCCCATACATTAGCTACAGAACAAAATACAATCCGTCGTGCATAACAAGGGTAATAATCCGCTTTGTAGATCTCTATCAATTTTACTTTCCAATTCCAATTTATTTTTATACACGAGGATGCCGAGGAACATTAAAAATCGAATATTATGTACACATATAAAATCCTAAATCTCAATAATTTATTTTAATTTAAAATTCAATACACCTCGTTGCATCTTCTGGATACACTATATGTTATATATATGGGTGTATTGATGCACACCCCGATACTCTGCATCTTAAATCGCCTTGTGCCGTAGAAACACTGTCGTAGTAGAACACATTCGCCATTAGTTTGTGCAAATTGCATTTACATATGCAAATGAGCATAAGATATCGCGCAGTAGACATACTTTATTTTTACCCTCATCTCGTCTCTTCTTAATGCAATCTGTGAATGTGAACTGAAAACAAATAACAAACAAAAAAAAATAACCAACTGATTTTTTTTTTTGTATGCGTATATTTGTATAGGTATGACCAAATAAACACACATCTTCGAGGGTATGGTGCTCGCTAAAAGCTAAATGAATTCACCTTCACATCGAACGAAAAAAAAAAAAAAAAAAAAATCAGCAATGGAAAATAATAACAAAATGTAGATAACACAAAAGGCGCGCATCTGTTTTGTTTTTCTTGCTGCTTTGTGATTGCTTGACACCCATCAGACCCAGTCCCCCAGTGGCTTTGAGTTTGAGGTATTTTTTCACAAGAGAGATTTCCGATTCCCTGTGTCATCCATATTACCTATACAGTGGTCGATTGCGGCTGATTGGGTGGCGAAAATCGATGTCGACGTCAAATTGCAAAAAAAGTGAGAAATTGTAGAGTATAGTTGGTTGAGGGATATAGAGTATGATGCTAAAATTTCGAAATTTAAGGTGGCGTAACAAATATAGTACATCTGACTGGTGAAATTTATAAACGCAGCACCTGAAACTATAGGTATATGTCAGTTGATTTTAAATGGTTTGGCGTTATTGGTTTAATAAGAAAAGAGGAAAAAAAGAGAGAGTTTGCTTAAACCAACCACACACCATATATGAAACTTCTCTCGCTAAATGTGGATGTTCAATTGTATATTGTGTTGTATTTGAATTGTATTAAGAAATTGAATCTAAAAACCAGATCTTTATAATCAATTAATCTTAATGCAGCACAGTAGATACCGAAGTGTGTTCATACCTTGAACAATTTTCTATAACGCAATCCAATCCAACATTTGCTATTCTTAGAGTTTTTGTTTGCATTTAGATTTAATTTAATCAACTGATTAAGTAATTTAGTGTCTGTGTAAGACCTAGCTTTAGCAGTTCATTCCCCAAGTCCAGCGTGCCCATATAAGTCTTCACTTTACGAATTAAGTTGAATGAATTGAAAAAAATGTTTATATCCTCTCTTTCAAACTACAACCAACTATATACAGCCAAAAAATGTCATTGAAATCAGTTGAGTAGTTTCTGACATGACAACAGCGCCACCTATCGAGTCCAAAACTGTCCTATATTTGAACTTGCAAGCAGCCATACACACTCACAAAATTTAATTAAAATCGGTTGAGTGCTTTAGAAGATCGACAACAGCGCCACCTATCGGGTCCAAGTCTTTCGTATCTTTCAATATATGAAACAATACTCCCGCCTTCCATTTTCATGTTTGTAACATAAAGAAATTCGCGTTTCAAAAATCAAGCTATCGAGGATACTAATGCTGCATTTACAACATCACACATTCTTAAACCAGAAGATTAAAGAGATGCGCAATTCTAAATACCTAATAAGCAAAAATACGTGACAGGTATTTTGGTCGGCCATCTTGTTTACGTGGTAATAATTAGGGTAACGTTTTGTATCTTGAAATTTTTATAGAGATGGCTTACAGAATTTCGCATTCCTATAAAAGAAAATGGCTTCCGGAGGTGATAAACGGACAATTCTTTTTTTCTTTCCTATACAATTGATTTATGAATATTTGGTTTAGTTTACTGACAATAATTACCACTCTCATTTGACATGTTTTAACTCAGATATGGAAATGCTTTCAAGTGATTGCAGAAATGCTGGTGGCCAGAACTTGTGTTTATTCCCGTTTTACGTAAGTATGTATCTATGGTTATGGTAAGAGTATTTATGACACTTAAGGCGTCTGATTTGTGATCTCTTTCTTACGCCTTTATTATGATTGACTGGACAAACGGATATCTCTGTCTCATCTCTTGCAAAAATGACCGAGTGCGTGATGTTGTAAATGAATTTTAAAGCGCTTGGTCTATCTAACTGAAAGAAAAATAACAGAGAGATGAAATAACGAAGTGCCTTTGGCAGAATCATCTAGAAGAACTTAACAGCAGAACTTCTACCAAGTCAAAGAACGTACCACAGCCATTGAGCGAGCCATTGCTTAAAAAGGTCCAGAGAACTCATGCCTAGGCAGTTAGTCCCACATTTTGATGAGCTCTAGATGAGATTTAGCATTTAGGATAATCACTCCAAGGCACCTTAGAAACGGTTTAGAACCGCTTGCTACATAATTTTATATCTCTTCTCTTTCGAATCATAGAGGGCTCATATATTCGCAAAGTAGATAGGATTGTAAGGCGGGCGAGCCTTCAAGGGGCACTGCCACTGCGGCTTCTTAAAGGAGCCTATTGTGCAAAGTAACTCGATATCATTTTACTAGGATCTTTTGTTATTTAAAGACAGGTTAACATTTAAAATACCCCAAACGAAGTATGCCAGTTTTGCTTTGAAGTTTATAACGACGCAGTACTTTTTGATCCTTCCTTTCCAGTGTTTGCTCTCTATAGCGCATTAGACTCTTGCTATCTTAACTAACGAAAACCGTATTCATGTTCCTATACGGAACAAGCAATTGCTTGCTGGGGAGCTGTTGTAAGCTATTCGTCTAAATTTGTTGTTGTTTGTTAAAAGATGACAAAAACACAAAGGTTCGTTTGGACAGTAGGACTAGTTTTGGGGTCTTCCTAAGTCACAGGAAAAACGCTGTCGGGTCGGGTTTTAATAGCTGCATTTGGAAATCATTCTAAAGCGAATCTTCTTTAAAGCTTTAAGTAAAAACTTGCATTCTATCGAATTCGAGGATATATTTCCCCTCTCGTAGACGCATTCATTGCCCAGCTCTCTAATTTCTTAATGACGAATAAATAGCCCCTTATACCCTATTAACACCAAGCCGAAAACCGGGTTTTCGCGACAACACTCGAAAACTTCATCTACAACAGAAGTTTCCGCATTATTTCAGTTTTCAAAACGAGTCGTTCAGAGTCCACCAACAATTTATTTTGGTTGTTGAAACAAACACACCTTTTGCAACATTCAGCAGAGCAGCTGATCGAACAAATTTAACAACTTAAAATCATTTTCCCCACTTAATTGAGGGGCTCATATTATTTTTAAATGCTCTGAATTCATTTTATTTGTTGATTAATGCGATCGAAATTTGTAAACAAAATAATTTACAAAGAAGTTTCACGACTAGTGGATCACAGCTGCTGGAAACGTCAAACGAAAACTAATTATTGTTTGGTGTGAAGGCAATTTCGAATTTTCGACGAAAACACGGTTTTCGGTGCGGTGTGAATAAGCAATTAGCTATTTATCATATCTCGGTACGTTTACGATTGCATACGTCCTCCTGGACAAGTTAAGCCCGAGACGTCATTATCAGGTTTTTTGCAGAGATTCCTAAAACAAACAGGTCTTTAAATTGTTTGTTTGTAACGGGTTCTTGATGATCAGTCATCGGTGTAAATTGCGCCTGAATTGCATTAAATGGTTTAAAAAATCAAAACATCGAGTAGATGACGTTTTAAATTTTACATGTTACATCGGCAGTTACGCAAATCTGGTGCAAAGAAGTAACGCAAGTGTGCACTGCTGTCAATTCACGGACTGTAGCAAGACACGTAAGAGTTTTTATTCATAGTTTTGTCTGCCAGAAGAGCTAATTTTAGTTTACTTGGATGATTTTCCATTTCCTCTTGCCATTGGTCCTGTTTTGTTAATACAGTCGAACCCGTTTAATCGAAATTAGAAAAAATCGTTACTTTAATTTTAATTGACCGGGTTTTTCATTTAAACGGACTTCGGATTACTGAAGAAAAAAGTACACGGGGACAAATTATATTTTTCATATAAGCGGGGTTTTTAATTAAACGAGTTTCAAATAAGCGGGTCCGACTGTACGTTGCCTTAATTTTCTGACTGTCATGTCTCATAAAACAGCAACAGAATGAATATACTGATTTGATTGTGTACATATCATCTGTTTAAAACTGCGATTGTGTAGTTGGAACAAGTAATCAAATAATAAACTCATTCTTTCTAAATTGGGTCCTGGTTTAACCCCAAAAATAATGTTTTTTTAACTTTTTCTGATACATCTTTGAATTGTAGATCTCTGTCAATGTTGTCCTGGTTTAACCCCAAAAAAAATGTTTCTTTAACTTTTTCTGATACATCTTTGAATTGTAGATCTCTGCCAATGTTGCCTTAAAGTTAACTTTTGCCGAAAAATTACGTATATGTAGACGTTCGAAATATTTATTTTACACTATCGTATAAGGAAATTTTAGTGCCAACTTTTAATTAAATTTTCCTCTGAAATATCTCGCGATCTTGTGTGAAATTTGTCCCCCCATTCGACCACAGTGGCCCACTGTATAAGCCTGTTCGATTTATTTATTCAATGAATTTTTTTTTTTTTTGAGGGCCCCCTCGTATCTGTTGCAAAATGTATGCTTCTTTCTAAAGCAAGCGACTGCTGAATGAAGATCGTAAATACCAGCCAAGAGGTCGGTATACTGTAGCCGCACAGACACAGCTCTTTCAAGTCTCAACTCACAGATCCAAAGAGACAGTATATTAGGTATATGAATGATCAGTGAAACGTGTTTTTTTTATAAATGACAGTGTTGTTGTTGTTGTGGGTAAATAATTTATGAAAAGCACTTCTATAGTTACACAAGTATATACATATAACTCATTGAAGTGGGTCGAACATTGGTTTTTTTTTTCTTAAATTTTGTTTAGGTTATCACGAACAGCTTTTGACCATGACAAAAGTCGATCAGTAGCGGTGAGGAGATTACTCTTAGAATGAGGGTCAAAACGAGGGCCATAGGACGGCCCTGTGGCGCAATGGATAACGCGTCTGACTACGGATCAGAAGATTCCAGGTTCGACTCCTGGCAGGGTCGCAGAAAAGAATAATTTTTTGTTCAATAATTTACTGGACGATTTATAGAGCTCTAGAGATACGTGAGAAAATATCTCTATGAATATTGATGAATATTTTGCCCGGGGATTGCATTTACCCATTCATACACAGGCACGCGTGTCTATATACAAAGCAATTAAATCATAAATACCTATACGATGAAGGTTGATGTCGTGTTTTGAAATCTTTCACGACGAGCTTGAGCTTAGTCGGTTATGTGGTGGTACTTCATGTAGGTACTGTATAATTGGCGGTAGTGGTGCTCCAGGATATCCATACTTGATTTAAACACATATTTGCGAAACGAAGATCGTATCGGCTGGATAATGGCTGACTAGATAGTTGGTTCGTTTTGAGAGAGATTATCACACAGAGATTGTATTGCGCATTTAGCGCTTAATTGTACTTTTGGAAATTGCAACACTAATAGTGGGAATTGGAATTTATTACCAGCTGCTTTTGTGATAAGAGTCTTTTAAATACAGCGTGTCTATGATGGATTACTGGTTAATTACACTCGTTACAAAGTCTGTCTATATCTGGGGTAAGGTGGGTAAATCTAAATATTGCTATATTGTTGTGAATTTCTGTTCATACAGATTTAATACCATAAAGTACAAACCGAATGAAAATAGACGGTCGCAACTGCAAATTTTGTAGGATCTATACTTACGATGTTCCAGGCTATGTAAATGTGCTTAAAATTTCTGAATATGTGCTGTCAAATTCTGACGTCTGTCAGATAGCTTATATGAAAAGAAAACACTTTCTGAAGACAGCTGAATGTCTAGTCTTCCGACGGTTATTGGATAGAAAACTAGTGAAACATTATATTTTTTGGCGATCAGTGATCAACATCGAAAGATCAGTCGCTAAGCGATATCCTTTATTTATTTATTTATACATAATTTAAAGAGTGCGTTTTCAGTGTGTAATCCAATCCGACTTCAGTAATTCAGAGCTGCAAGAAATGATACAGCCAGCTGGCGTGTAGTTCATTGTCGAACTCGGTTTTTCCCTGTTACAATATACGATTTTTCACTACCTAACCTATGGAGCTTTTGTAAGCTGACAAGTTTGGATATCCCACCATACTCTTTCTCATATTTTGACTGCTTTAAAGTAAACATCTGGACCCTAGTTTTTATAGCTTTACCGCTTACAAGTGCAAATGAAAATTTTTGCAGAACGTTGTACTTTGTGCGACGAAACCTGTCAAACCTGTTCCCTGTTAACCTGATAGGTATATTACGATACAGAGTCAGCTTAAAAGACCAAGAGATGTCCACTTCTTTTTATGAATTTGAGGAACTTACTCTGTTAAACTCCAGTGATTGCAGTTTTAGGAACGTAGGTTCCTCCGAAGGTAGATTGCATCTAATTTTTAGGTCAATCTAGTACAATTGATAACAATGCTGAGTCGTAAGAAAACCAACAAACCTAAGTTGTCGTGACTCCTCTTCAAATGTTCTGGAACACATATTTTCTTAGACCAGCCATTGTATGCTTAGCTTTGGAAGTGTAAGCTTTTCAAAATCTGGTACCGCAATTTTCCTTATGTCATCAATTTACCGTGTTAGCCGTGTCCAGCAGTTGATTGAATGACTCACAATACAGATACTTTGTATAGAAACTTGAAAAACATTTAAACTACACGTTTACTAACCTATCGATGGATTGATCATACTTATTTTAAAGTGATATCCATTCTCTTCATGGCAGAACATGAGTGGATTGCAATGCGTCGTATGAGCTAGGGTCTCATAAAGTTCGGCCTGCTCGATTTCGCGACGCAGGTGCTCGAAGTTGTTTTCGATAATTTCACCGGAATCACTGCAACTATGCTGACGATTAAAAAAAATAACAATACAGCACTGAATGACTAAGCACGAAAGACTTGAATATATATCTTCATAGTAAAAGAAATTTCACAGATTATCAAAATGTGGTAGAACTTTTGACAAATACGATCTCACTGATTACAATGATTATTTATTTAAAAAAAAAAAAATCCCCGCAAAAATGTATAGAAAATTAATTATAACAAATTTTCCAATTTCCTTTTAATATTTTCGAATTTTTTCGCCGTATGAACCTTTCTTAGGCGTAGACAAACACAACAAAGAAAAGATAGCTCAAATCGGACGATCCGTTCTCGAGTGATGGGTGTTCTTACGGAACATACATACACTATATAAAACATCATGCCAAAAACATCAAAACAACAACACTTACGGGCAAGCCCGAATAAAATGTGCACGTACGTTTGTGTTTAAACGATAAACAAATTAATTAATATTATATCCGTTCAGAATTCGAGTTCGATGAAAAAAAAAAAACCGTAACAAAATAACTCATTGACAGGTGTATGCATGTATGCGCTGCAACGTGTATTTGCCGTGTTTATGACATCAGCGCAACAGTAAACATACAGCACACGCTCATAGGCGCCTAGGTTTTTTTTTTATATGGACAAAATCTGATGTTGACATAACTCACGAACGCATTGACCAATTTCGTCAATTTAATAAACCAACTACACAACCATGCAAACAAGCCCTAAGAATTTGATCAAATTCAGTTTGACCGTTCGTGAGTTATTAAGTCACGACGCTTTTGCAACTCTATTTCATAAATATAGAGATTCCTTTTTTTACAGAAAGAAAAATGTACTAACGTCACTGTACCCTGATGCAGTTTGCAGTGATGCCAAATCGATGCCATTTAGGGAGGGGGTCTTCTCGTGTCACGTCAATCTAAAATGGAAAAAAATAAATTTTTCCTACCATCAGCACAAGAAAAACGAAATTTCCAAAGTAAAAATAATAAATTTTATTTACGATTCTTAATTTATTGTTTTGCTTTATACACATTATTGAAAAATATCCACTGAAACTTATTGACTTTCAGCAGTCAAACATTGCAAAGGTTCGAAGTTTTTCACTGAAATTTCACTTTCAGCAGTCAAATATTAGAAAGTGTTTAATTTGCATTCACAATTAAAGAAACTGTGTTAAAAGATCCAAAGCATTTGGCATTTGTCTGAAAATCTGACATTTTGTTCTTACATCGTTGTCGTAAACTATTAACCCTTGAATTTATGAGAAAATGCGATGTAATTGCAATTTTTTTCTTATAATTTGTATAGGTACCGTGAATATTTTTATCTATTCATTTCATTTGAAATATGATTTTTGTGGTTTAATGCGATCCTTCATAAAATGGGAGCTGAATTTAATGAAAACATCATGAGATTTTCTTCAAGAGCGCCCTTGAAAAAAAAAAATCCATAATAAATGAGAGAAAATCAACGTCTGACATCACCGCTCCCAAACCTATTCCCCCGATCAACCCTATGACAACTTGTTTGTCATATCTTTGACCCACATTCCCCACCAACACTCAAACACACCTATCAACATTGAGAAGCATAATACAGACCAACCCACACGTTAGCACTTAATTTGCTTAGCAAATCCATTTCGATAACATTATAATCGATCGATTAAACTTACGCATTTCAGCCGTTACGTCAAGCGCACTACATCCACACATGCATGTATAATGCTCGAGTGCTCAATGCCCCCACAAAGGCAAAGGTGATTATCTTGAAATGTGCCACTCTAACCTCGAACTAAAAAAAAAAAAAAAATAAGGAAAAATCAATAACAATTAAAATATTCATTAATAACGATATCGATGATGGTATAGATTCCCACCATCATTGCGCAGAAGGCTATAACTATACATGTTCTATATGCTGTTCAAATGCATGGAATAAAAGGAGTTCGCGTTCGTTCTTAATGGTTTCCATAAATTATTTATAACAATAATCGTTATTTATTACCCCAGAGGCAAAAGAACGATAAACTTCAATACAAATATGGCCGGGCAGCGTATTGTGTGTTGGTTTTTCCTTCAAATGGAACGAGTGCGACGAGTACGGCTACAGCTACGAGTACCAATAAAACTAAGAGAAATATATATGTACAACAAAAAGCCATTATCCGTCGCATACAATATTTATCCCGTCCCGGTGCGTACTTGAGTACTCGTATAAATGTGTCTTTGTCCACCCGTATATATCTTTCTTCGTTTCGAAATTTTCCAATTTGAAATCTTTCCAATATTGCGCAGCTATAACGAGTACGAGCTGCGCTCATCAATGTTGTGTAATATTTATTTCTTCACTTGGCAAAATAATGTCTTGCTCTTAGAAATGTCAGCACTTGTACACACATGTGTCACACGCGTTATTTAACACACCCCACCCTACGTGTCTGTATAGTGTAGACACGGCAACTCCAACTCAAAAGACATCTTTTCAAATAGCGCGCGCTGTTCAAATATCAAATATTTGTCCCGCACTTGAGGGCGGAAACCCGTGTTCAGTTTTATTGGAAGAGGAACTATATGAATGAGAATCTAAATCAACAACCATATGTTTTGATAAATGTCACATCGTTGCGTGTTTCGGGTGTGACAACACTCCACCTGACACATCATGCGTCGTCGTATTCAAAACAATCAAACCATCCAAAAAGTACACGTAACCTTCGATCGATTGTCCCATAAGGTAGGTATAAAAGTTTAAAGCACGACGCCTCCTTCGAAATGTCAGCCATGCGTCAATCCACTCTTATTAAACAGAGTACTCCGTATGCGAATTAATAAATAATGAGGTGACATGCAACAAAACCAGCAATTAGAAGTTCAACTTTGTTTTAAGTGATTTTTCGCTTGCTTAAACATATATTTATATGTTGTAGCTCTGTAAGTTATAATAAATTATTTAGTTTTCCCCTATTCGAATGAGTGTATTGTGGGCCATTCGTGTCAGTCATTTAGATACGCTAATTGGTAGGTACGACTGTGTTTTCTTCATGCCTGAGGCGGCTTTTTTGAGAGCGATTTCGTGCGAGAGAGACGAAACAATGGGAAATATGAAAAGGAGATATGTAGGGAAGAGGTGGGTTAGCTTGTTAACATTTTAAATAATTTACAAGTTTTTTTTTTAGAAAATGCTGTTCTACTTTTGAAAGGTTAATTTAGGGACATTATTTTTGCTGGGGCACTCCAAATTGACTGTCTTGAAAGCAGTTGGTCAGGATTAAAAAAAATATTTAAACTTCTAAAAAAAAAATTGATCTGAGGCGTTAAAAAAAATCCTGCATTGTTTAAGGCTGAATTAAGAAAACGCTAAATAAATTTTGTAGGACCCTTTCTAGTGCAATGTCTTCTTTTTTTTAAGACAAGTGGATGTGACTTACAATTTTAAACCGGGAGAACGGCATTCAATTAAAAAAAATTCACTTATTCACTCATTCACTTATTGATTTATTTAGTTTTAACGTTTTAACATAGTTTAATCTGTTGCTAACTTGTTTTAACTTTTATTAATATTTGAAATTTCTTCTTTCTTTTCAGGTAAGTTCACCAAACTGAGTTCATTTCAATTTTGGCAAGTAAACACATTATTTAGACGAGTAGTTTTTTTTAGGTGGATTATGGGGCTTAAAACTTCTTAAAAAAAAAACTACTTTAGTTACTCGATTTTTTCCGGTAGTAGAAGCCCGATTAAATAGCGCCAAACACAAAATAGTATGGCACGCCTTTTTAAGTTACAGTCGGACCCGCTTATTTGAAACTCGTTTAATTGAAAACCCCGCTTATATGCAGAATTTAATTTGTCCCCGTGTACTTTTTTTCAGTTATCCGAAGTCCGATTAAATGAAAAACCCGGTTAATTGAAATTAAAGTAACGATTTTTTCTCATTTCATTTAAACGGGTTCGACTGTAACTGTGTATAACCACTTGCAGGCACAACAACTATTCTTATCGGAGGACTTTATGCACTTTTCCCAAAAATGTTGGTTTTAAGAACTGTGCCAAAGTGCGAACTGTTGCTAATACTGGATACCGGCGGAAGCTTTGGAAAATTCAATATTAAATGGCGGTCTTAGGGTTGTTTACACTGTTCTTCTCGTTGTAAAAGTGTGGCCTCAATTGCAGTGCAGGCGATAACGCTGTTTTCGAATGTAGTTTGAGTAGAAAATTTATATCGTTTCCCATAAATTCTGCTGTTTATCTGTGGTTGATTTATAAAATGTGCCACGCCCCATTGTAAAATTCCGATCATTCGTTTAGAGTTCTTTATAGGTACGGTGACCATCCGTCCTTTATTTAAAAGGACAGTCCTTTCTTTTTAACACCTGTCCTATATTATTTTCTTTTTAATAAAGGACGGATTTTGTCCTTTATTTTTGAAACTGTCCTTTAAAACACTGACTAACAATTGTTTGTATTTAGTTCAATTAAAAATATTACCTACTTATAATGTACACACATTACTTGAAATTGGGTTTACACCCTCAGTGCTTCAGTGCATGCACCTTAAATTTCAGTTTGTGCCTACCGGGTTCTAGTGCACCAACTGAAGAGTATTTTCAATCATGAATAACCCTTGGAGCAGTGACAAATATCAAATGTATTATGCTGTTAAAGCTATTCTTATAACTAAATGTAGTTTGGGAAAACCCTACTTAGAATTTAGAGGTTTTCGTAATGAAAATGAAGACGTTTTTAAATCTATCCACCCTTCTCAAAAATACGAAAAGTTAGACTGGCTTTACATTACTTTAGACATTTTATTTTTTTTTTTTTCCTGTAGACCTAAATAATAATGTACCTAAATGTTTTTTTGACAAATCGAACATAATAAGCAATACCGATCACAAAGGAAATTGATTTTTTCTCCAAAAAATGTATCTTTTTGGCAAATCGAGGACGATGAATTATCAGTCCGCTGACTAACAAAAAAAAAAAAAACAGTTGTCAACAAATCAATTATTTCAAGTTATTCAAATTATAAATATGGATCGTAGAAGTTATTAAACCAAAGAACAAGGAAGTCGTTGCATACCTCTATATTGAGTCCAGTAATATATTTAATATGCCTGAACTAGCACATAAATTCTTTAATATAGCTAAAAAAATAATTCTTTAGGTTCAACCATTTCCGATTTATAAACAGACTGTCATTTGAAATGTTGAAGTTTCAGTGAGAACGCAAAGTCGAATTTCTGAATTTTTTTCCAGAAATGTTGAATTTAGGTGCGGTGTAAATGTAATACGATGTTCGATTTGGCAGCAGAAATTTGAAATCTCAGCTCAACATCTGAAAAGCCAAAATCGAAAACGACGTTAACGTTTTTTTTTTTTTTTTTGTAAACAAATAAATAACAAATATAAAAATATTGGAAGCAAAATAATTATTGTCCTTTATTTTTTTTCGGCGAATATGGTCACCCACCGTATTTATAGGTACAACCAGTTGACCAAATTTTATAATAAAGGTGCAGACTGCAGACTGGTTTTTAGGGTTATTGTCGCACCAGCGTTTTAAATGGCTTCGGAGGTGCTACGCCTTTTTCCATAATTTCATCCAGATTTTGCAAATTTCTTAAGCGGACATTTAAAATTTTTAGTGACTATAGCTGCCATAAGCTGCTTGTTTTTTTGTACTGCCATGTTACGCGGGATTATTTACTTTCGGGTACAATACCGCCAACTCAAAGACGCACGAACGACTTCGATCAGAATGAAGGCGCCACGTCCCACGTCCCATTTGGCACATCAAAACCTTGACTTACTTGAGAGTTTTTATTATATAACACGTTATTTGTGAGGTAAATTCCAAAAAGCTCGAAAGAGTTTTCCGAAAACTCGGTTAGTCTTAGTAGGACTAGTGGGATTCGCTTCGTAAAAAAAGCATCCGCGATGCCCTTAAGCCTCAAATAAGATCCAAATTTTAACGTCATTAAGTCTTCATAATGAATCAAAGTTTGTAATTTGAACTCAATTCTTGTCGATGTTAATTATCAAGGAAGTAGGTACCTATTACACCCTTGAAAAACACAAAACCCTCTTTAGTTCAGTAATCAAACATTGGGCCCTAGTTACCTCAACTTCAGTCACAAGAACCTATATTTATGCCTGATCAAATATGATTATATTGGAGTGCCACAGGGTTTTATTGTAGGAACTATACTTGTTGTTGCCACCCTATGGATCAATGAACAAACCGCAGCGACAACTAGTGGTGACTCGCGAGTCGGCTAGCAGTTTTTATACTATATATACTTATAATAAAACTGTAGGCAATTTTTCTGTTACCTAATGGTGTGAAAACTACTGCACAGATTTCGATGAAACTTTTTTTGAAATGTTCCTTAAGATTTTGTGCAACACATAGGCTATTCCCTTTCATTGCCATGCCTATTTTTTGGAGCGTTTTTGACCAAAATGTGTTTTTTATCTGGCTTTACTGCCTTTAACTCGCCATTACTCAAATAATTCTTAATCAATGCAAACAAAACAAAATAATTAGGAGAGCCAGCACTTTCATAGTTATTCAATTAGCTTTCTATGTCCTCTAGAAGCTGAGCTACAACCTAAAATCTAACATGAAAAAAAATAAATTTATTTTCTCAAATCGAACATTATCAGCAGCCGCGGTTCTTGATCGTTGTTCTGCTTTGGGGTGGTTGGGTGGCGCACATCACACAAGCACGTTCATATGCAAAAAAAAAACTGCGTGGTGTTCTCTCCAAATTAGGTGAAACAAAAGAGAAGTAGGTAAGCGACGTGAATGTGTATGTAATCAACAGCGACAATGTGTTTCTGAGGAAATGCGCAGGTGGCTGATGACGTGTGGTGTGGTGATGGACGTATGGTGGAGGTGGTGTATATAGAAATTGAGTTCATGGTTTTCGTTTTAATGGTTGTTATAGTACCTACGTTGATACTTACAGTAAAGAATTGAAAAATTCAAGAAGTAAAGACGATATAGGTGAATTATATTGTTTGATTTATTTATTGTTGGTGTAGATACAAATTTCCGTAGTAAACTATAATTTAATTAAACGAGTTAAAAGCCCATGTCTGCTTTTTTACATCTAACTTCCAAAGATGTGAACTGCACTCCAAGTCAATTCTGTAAACTAATTGCTTATAGTTGTCTCAGCTGCAGCCTGCAGGAAGTTTATTTATTTTTTATTAATGAATTTATCTTTTTCCTTTAAATACTCGTTTTTATTAATTTTGTATTGTTTATCTTATTTTTGGTTATTTCCCTTGGTTTTGTTTGAAAACAAATCGACAAATTCAAACAACTGCATTTTCTTTAGAGAATCTACTGCGAAAAAATATTCCTAAAATGGCAACGCTTTTTATTGACTCAAGAAAAAACTTTAATATCATGTCATGAGAAGTTTAAGGCGGTACTTCCATGGCACCCTTCAAAGTTTGTTTATTATCTGCACAATAATTTTTCGCTTTATTACTTCGCGACACACAAACCCACGAATGAAAAATTCGTTCGAACTTAACCTTTAAAAATGAAACTGATACGCGGGTATCTGCGACCAAAAAAAAAGTTTTCATGTGAATGAAGTGTCAGAAAATGCGAATATTCGCGTGTTCGCAGTTCGCGTAGGTATTCGAAATTGCTTTCCTTTCCGCTTTTGAGTAGAAACTGAAAAAAAAATAATATCAAATACCTATGTGTTAATTAATTCCTGTTTCGGAATTCTCAATCCGACAGTAGTACTACTAGTAATATTTGAACTAATAACAAATAATATTAATCTCGACTTTAAATCGACGGAAACTCATAAGTGCAAAATTATAAAATTTGTAAAACGTAGCTATTTTTAAATTTAAATGCTGTATAAATTTCACCTCTCATAAGGAGCTGTATTTCCTTTTCCAAAAATAAGACCAATCAGTAGGTACCTAAAGCGCAAGTTCGTTCATAAAATCAGTCCCAAAGCCAACTCCATCAGTCGGAGATCTTTCAAATTCCTTAAAGTGCAACATTTAGCACTTATTCATACACTATTCCCATTTGTTTACGTATGATTTATACCAATTAGTTCTTCGTTAGCATTGTTGTGCCATTAAACCGGAGAAGGTTAATTCTTTGGCAATGTTCTGCTGAAAAACTGAATTCGTCTCACAGCCACGTCGTACATTCTTCCTTTCGCCTGACTGTACTACTGCGCCTGGCTGTATAAATAGTTAGACGCACATAGCATACCTAAAATTATTCTCTGACTTGAAATATGTATTTTTCCAAAAAGTACCTATAAGAAGAAACGTTCCGAAACACTAATGAGGCCAATTAGAAGATGATACACTCAGAAAAAAAAACGTTGTTATCCGAAGAATTTTCAGTTCTTGTTAGATTGTGAGTGAAAAATTGTTAGCTCAAAAAAAAAGTTCTTCCACCAACAACTCATTATTCATTAAATTATTGGTCTAAAAATGAAATTCTTGTAAAAACAATTTTAAAATTCTTAAACAATTTCAAGAACGAAAAACTATCAGCCCAACAAGAAAATTGTTCTGTTAAATATTTCTTGAGACAAAATATCCTTCAAAAAATGAAATTGTTAACTCAACAATTCGTTTTTCAGTTAACAATTCTTATTAAGAATAAAAGAACTTGCCATAACAATTAAAAATGTTAACTATCTGTATGATAATCTGATTTAAGTACATATTTCTTAAGCCAAGAACAAAATTGTTATTTCCCAGTCAGTACATTAATTTAGCTTCCATCAAAGAGTATATTTGTATCATCGTTGGCTTGCATACAAATGTAGGTATACGCAATATATCTATATCGCAACTGTTTCTTTAAAAATGTATTCTTTAGTTTTAAATAAAAATTGTTACGTTTTCAACAACTAGTTCTTGGGATAACAACTAGTTCTTGACACGACAATTTATTCTTAAATTCATAAAAAAGTAGCTGTAAAACTTTCCCTTACTACAAGAAGCAAAGCAATCATCATTGTCTTATGAATTGCGAGCGCGTGAACAACATTTTTTGTTAAAAGTGCAAGATAAAAAAGTGAAATTAAAATGGAATTTCAGATATATCAACCTGAAAATGGACAAGTTCATTAACCATATTGATGTTTACACCCTTGAATTATTTGTAAGTTGGGGATTATCCTGTGACGGGCCGAAAGCATTGGAAGAGTGTCGCATAACTTCCCAGGAACTACTCTTAGTATTAAAAATATTGAATATCTTTTTGGATTCGGAAAATAATTGTTTTTTGATATGCCAAGAATTCAAAAGTTTATTTTTAGAAAATTTTCAGGCGTATCAATAGAAAAAAAAAATAAGTTGCTTTTATATAAAAAATATTATTAATTTTTCAACATGTGTAAAAAGTGACACTTTAAACAGCTCTGAAGAAGTTGTTGGGATTTTAGTTTTTGTAAGTTATTTTTAAGAATTACTTATGCTTATGGAAAAATATATGTTTCGTTATAACACCTACCTAATTTTGAGCGTTTCATTTTTATTTTTCGTTGCTCTTAAATATGTACATATTTCTAATATTTATGTTGATTTTTGTGTGGAGAAGGAATAGTTTTTGGATTACTCAAACTAGGGGATGTTCTCAAGGTAAGTTTAAATTTATATATAAAAATATTGGGCCTTACCAATAGTTTCGCCTTTAAATTTTAGTAGTTCACAGTGGCAATATTTTTCATACAAATTTCGCAATTGTGAGCTTCCATAAATTTAAAGTCGAGACTAAAATTTGTTGATAGTACGGCGCATTGGTTTTAAGCAAATAGACGTTTTGACATAATGTATAGAAATATCATAATAAATGTTTCCCGTATGGTTTACCTTTTAAATAAAACTTTTGGACATTTAGTTTTGCCGCTGCACTATATTTCTTACATTTCATTTCTGTCATGACATTTATATATTTATATTGTCTTACTTAAAAAAAATTCAAATAGATTTATTTCAACAACCATTATTTTTAAAGTATGTTGATAACGAGTTCTTAACGGAACAATTTAAGTTTTTGGAAATCTGCCAATTTAAATATTTTAACCATCAATTGTTTTCTATGTTTTGTTGACAATTTGTTTTTGTGTCAACAATTTATATTTTTAAAATTTAACATTTATTGTTTTTGAACCAAGAATTTTCTCTCTTAAAATTTTAAATATTTTCATATTTGGCTACACAATTTAAATTGTTGAGGGTTTTTAACAACTCGTTCTAAAGACAACAGTTTACATTCTTAAAATTTTGACATTTTGTATCTTTAAGTCAAGAATAAAAGTTCTTTCATCACGAAAACACTTGCATTCTCAAATTAAGAATTTTAAGTACTTGGGTTCATTTTAAAGTACGAAAACTGTTGGGCCAAAGTATAAAATTCTTAATATTACAATTTTTTTTTCTGAGTGATGGAATTACACACAGAAAGGCATGAGCAAATAAATTGTTGTTGCTGTTTGTATTGCCCAATGCACATAACTACGTAGGAAGTGTAGCATACATCTCACATCTCACATACTCTTCAATGAAGTTAATTAGCAACAGCAGTAGAAATTACGAAATAAACGTGCATTCGAGTACCTAATGCGAACACGAATTTGATTCCCTCTCGCTCAGGCTGGCCTTTGTCGAGAGATTTTTCAGAATACCTTAAAATTCGTAAGCGATTTTTTTTTTAATGAAGCATTTTTGTTCGTTAGCACACATCGCTGCTGCTGGTCTGGACTGGATGCATAATGAATTGATGACTGAGATACATACTCTCGCATTATGCATTTCAATTTGATTATTATTTTGGTCTCCGGGTTTTGTTCTTCTTTTCGGTTCGTAATATTCAAATTGTCACGTTCGTTGATTGTGTAGTTCATGTGAAATCAATTGCGAATAAATTAAAGGACACAATGAAAAGGAAACATAATAATATGAGGTTGAGAATGCAAATCGTGCATTTGACAAAGAACATAAGCAGCTTTTCTGTGACTTGAATTAGAGGGGTGGAGGCGCTGCGGCTGTTGTTGTTGTTAGCCTTTGTAAAGTATTGTATTTGTAAAGTGAAGGGTTATCCAACTGGAGCACTAGCATCTATAATAAATAAATGAATTGAAATCCGAAGACAATTTTATTAATTATTTTTATTTATTTATTTAATTATTGATTTCAATGAAAAAGCAAGCTTAATGCTAACAGAATTTAAATAAGTATTTTTAAGTAATGTAAGTGTAGTTCAACCAACGCGTTAACGTATTGCATTTGGAATTAAATTGAACGTCAAGATGTCTATCCCAATGTGCGTTGTTCTGAAGGTATTTTACAGGGTGGCTGATGAATATTGCTACATTAAGAAATTCAAATAACTTTTTTTTCCGTGTATGGAACTAATTTTTCTCTTATTCATGTTAAAGCTCATTCAATTTTATTAAATATAGCTTAATTAGTGTTAATGCCCCCCTGCTCGTTCATGCATGAGCGGCATCTTACCAAAAAGTTGTTCATTACTGCTTGGTGAGTTGAGACAGGCATAGCCGCAATTGTTTCTCGAATGGATTGCTTTAATTCATTCAAATTTGTTGGTTTTGCTTTGTAGACTTCCTGTTTGCAATAACCGAAATTTGTAATAAAACAAGAAAAAGTCAGGTGCAGTAAGGTCAGGCGACCTGTGGGGTCAACGGAATGTGGAATTTCTGGATATCAGCTTATTGGGAAATAATTTTCGTCGCAATTCTGTCATAACAGGCCGGGCTATGTGAGGAGTTGCACCATCTAGCTGAAACCACACAGAGTTGAAAGAAATTCTCATTCGGCGTAATTCTGGATAGAAAATCTCTTTCAACATGCTCAAGTAACGATCTCCAGTAACCGTAACGGTGTGACCGTTTTCTTCGAAGAAGTAGGGCCCGACATTGCAGCGTGATGAAACTGCACACCACACTGTGAAACGAAGTGGATGCAATTCCGTCTCATGGAGTATCTGAGGATATTCGACAATTTTGTTTGTTTAAATCGAAATGAGCCTCGTCAGACATATAAAGACAGTTCAACATGTTTCCATCCTCTTCCACCATTTGAAGCATCTTCTGGCAAAATTCCAAGCTAATCGGCAAGTCTGCTGTGTTTGTTTGGCCATTTGAATTTTGTATGGGAATAAGTCCAAATCATTGTGCATAATTGACTGCAATGACTGTCTGCTTATACCCATTTGAGCAGATAAGCTCCTTGTCGAAACTCTTGGATTGTTTTGTATGGCAGCAGCTACAGCGGCGATTGTTTCCTCCGCCCGAACTGAAGGGTTTTGATGGTAAGGTCTTCTTTCGACTGTCCCAATGCTCGGCAAAATTGTTAACAAGTCTCATTATGGTCCTTTTGCTCGGAGGGTTGCCGCCAAACGTGCGCCTATACGCTCTTTGAACCGAAACTAAGGACTACAATGCGTGATAGCGGCGGACAATCCAAATTCATGTTTCAGTGTCCCAGTTATCCATTTTTGTTAAATCAAAAAATCAATCTGCAAAATAAAAAGAAAATTAACCAGATTCATTAAAAAGAAAAAAGTTATTAAATTTTTTTTTTATGGTAGTGGCTTTGATCAGCCACCCTGTACTTTGTGGCATGACAAAATTGGAGCAATGGCTGGCAATCAATTTTGAACACTTGACTTCTACGTTTATTACGAGGTGTTGCCAGATTGGGCGCTTTGTCGTATTTTGGTCTATTTTTATTTCTAAAAAACGATAGAAATTTCTTCCATATGAGCTGAGCGCCCAACACAATTTTGGGCTATACCTATTCCTATATCGTTTTATTTTGTTCATTCTATAGCTTCACAAAACTAAAGAAAGAAATATTTTCGAACAAACCCGCACCTTTAAAACTTGGCAGCACCCTTTGCAGTGAAGTGACATCGAAAAGTCGTTCAACTTGAACACACATCAATTTATTTTGCATGCCTTTTGATTTGACACAAGCCACAAAATCCAATCGCAGAAAATAGAAGTCAAATAAAATTTACGGCGCGCATAAGTGAGATGGGTAAATGGGAAAAATACCAAATTTTCCATGATTTTCTTCTTCTTTCTGGACAACGATATTGGGCTAAAAATTCTGGCAACCCTGTCATTGATTCTTATGATTTGAACTGAGACCGCCTGACTGCATTATTAATACTGCATTTACAACACCACACACTCACATTTTCGCACGAGACGGGGACAGAGAGATCCGTTTGTCCGCAATCAATGCGTAAGAATGAATTCACAAATAAGACGCCTAAAGTGTCATGGATCTTCTGCCCATAAATATAGACATAAATATGTAAAACGGAAATAAACACAAATTTCGGCGACCAACATTTTTGCGATCACTTGAAAATGGTTCTATTTCTGAATGAAACATGCCAAATGAGAGTCGTAATTACCTACTGTCAGTGTCAGTAAATTAAACTGACAATTCATCAATCAATAATACGAAATAAATAAATATTATTGTCCGCTCATCACTTCCGAAAGCCATTTTGTTTTATGGGAATACGAAATTTTGTAAGCCCATAATTCCTACCACGTAAACAAAATGGCCGACGTGCCTCGTATTTTTGCGTGTCATGGGCATTGCTGTCCCTTTCGCTTTCATTCATTTAGTATTGGGCATCTCTTTAATTTTCCGTGTTAGGAATGTGTGGCGATGTAAATGCAAATTAAATGTGCTCTAAGTTTCAAAACAACAAGTTTGAATCTGCCTTTAAGTCATAGACAACTATTCCCTCAATGAAAAAAGCGGTCTATCCAAGATATCTTGAGTGTAGTTCTGAAAGGTGGGGTAAAAGTGAGCAACATTTTCCAATTTTGTATATAATGGGCGTCGTAATCACACAAAACTGTCCTGAAACATGGGATACCACAACGTGACTACTAAAATGAAGCTCCAAGACGATATAGATGTCGCTATCGGCTGACGATATGAACTACAAACCTCCACTTTTAATAAAACCGTTGGCGGTTTCATGTAATAAGCCTGAAACATACCAGTTGACGTGAAAACTCCTGGACAAATGTTCATGAAACTTTGTTTTAAATGTTTTACACAACCCCAAGAAAACTATAGGCAATTGCGTTCATTGCCACGCCTACTTTTTGTGGCCATTTTTGACCAAAATGTATTTTTTTAACTGACCACTGATCAACATTTAGAACTCGCTGACTGGAAACATATTTCTCGATGACAACTGCTTACAAAACACTCAAGTGCACAGCTATTACAATCAGAAAGCATCCCGTTTAACGGTGCTCACGATTTAACATCTGAAGCTCATGATTTTTCCCAATTCTAGTTACTTACTCTTCGCAGCTTACCAAGTACTCTTTTTCAAATGTTTTGTCAGTCAGAAAACTGTTCAAAACCCGCAAGGGACACTCTTGTGCTCTCCAATTCCACATCACTATGCCATTCAGTCATTACTGACATTTTTCTAATTAGACGGTCGAAAAGGCATCTATAAAATCCGGGAAAATTCAATTATCTGCAAGCATCCGTTTTCCACTCAAGTGCATAATCTCTTTATTTCGCAAGCAAATGCTAGAAGAATTTCAATATTGCCAGAGCTCAATGCGTACATAATTATTTTAATTAAAAATATCCTTTCTCTAACGCTGACCCTAAATATAAAATTCAGTTCTTACAGGACGTCACGGAAATGACCAACCATCAATCTAACCAATTTTTTTTTTAACATACCATATCCAACAAAGAATCTCTTGTACATGAAAATATCCAAGAGAAGCCAAAAACAGAAACCCTTTTGTATTTGACGTTTGTCTGGCACACCCCATGGCGCTGGGCACGTACACGTACACGCGTACCTATAACCTACACATAATAATGAAGCATTTTAAATGAAATTTAATTTTTACAACACGACGCCTCCTGTTCGATGTTGTGATGATGATGACGACTAACCTTATACAGGATATAGGGTTTCACCCATAAAAAGGGTTGACATGGCGAATCATACAGGTGATACGGCACGTGGATCTGGTCGGTAATTTAACACCCTCTTGCGAGTGCAGAAAAATAAAAACAGGGCTTGCGTGTATTGTACTACTCACCCCATTCGTAAAACGATGTAAAGCGCTTCGGCATTCGCTTTACAAAAAATAAATATGAAAGTATCTCGCACTTGATATTGGATGCGCTATCCAGTTGATGTCGCAGGGAGTACATTGAGCTGCCACGAAACCGAAACCATAAGGATCAAGGGTAAATTTGCATGAATTTTCGGGAGATAGGGGATGGCATTCATGGCATCCAATTGGAATTACATTGTGAAAAGTTGAAGGACTCCCCGTGGTACGGCAGCGGCGGATTGCATTTAACATTTTGTATCTGACTGTGGAATGTCCTTGTCATGCAATTTGATGTTGCACGTTCTTTCTGTGAGTGCGGGGACGAGGTCATTGATAGGAGAGACCGTTCAGCTTGCCAAAGCAGACGGAATCAAAATACAGCTGAGGAGTTCAGATTCTGTATGCGCACAGCAGATGGTATAGGGATAGACTACTGCAACCCTCACAAGGACCTTTCAAGTGCGAGAAAAGAATTCGATTTGCACAGAACTGTTTTCATGAATTGACTGTAGAGAAGTATGAAGTTAACAATCCTCGTCGCTGTTGATTGCTTGAGATAATTGCCATTGTTGTAGCATTGATTGGGTTCAATGATAGTGACGGTGTTCGTTCGGGGACAGAAAAGTGGTTGAACTGTCAAAACTAAAATGATTGAGAGAGCATCCAGATGTTCGATCGTGTTTATTAAATTTCACGAATTTGATGTGAATTTGGATTTTGGAAGACACCTCCCCATTGACCAGATTGAGGTCAACTTATGTATGCAGATTTGTTTAAAATTTGGACCTTTCAGGTGGACGCCAACAGCCTTTACAGCGGATAGGCCGCACTTGTAAGCTGTAAAAGGAAAATGGAGGCTTAGACCAGTGCATTGACTTATACCTACTACTGAAACTTTGTTAAAACGTCCACATAAATGGTCTAAGTAGAAACATGGAAATCTTCTTGTTGGTTTATTTATGAAGGAAGTAAGCACATGGTTCCTTACTACCCCTAAAAATCAGCCTCCTCTAAGTATTCACAAATTTTCACGACCCATTAGTCGATACACAGTATCCCATTGGCACATCTGGATTCTGAGCAGTTCCTTTTCAAGCCAATTAAACCTTGTTAAGGAAGATTTATTATTTATGCATCGAAAACAAAAATTTTAAATTTGAAAACACGCATCTGCGTTTTTCTTCACGCCCCAATTACTGCCTAACAAAACAAAAAACCAAGCTAGGTAGCTGTTCCATGTCTCTCGTGTCTCTAATTAAAAATGCCAAATGTATCAGATATTCTCTGTGTGTGCACTCCCGCCGTCACCGTCACACAAGACCGTGTTTGAACGCTAATCGAAAATAAAAGAAAGACTACGTTCTGGCACACTCCGAAACCAGAGCGGCGATAACTGAAACTCCAACTCCAACTGAACCACTATACAAAGAAGACTACAAAAGAACGAAAAGAAAAGGAGAAAGAAAAAACAATAAATGTCAATCAAGCGCCGCTCTGACGACTGAAAGAAAAGAATGTTCCCTACAGTTGGTTCTGGAAACTATTTTCATTAGACACGACAGCTGGTTTTTGTTAGAGACCAGTCCACATGCCAAACAAGACAGAGTGCGAACAAACAAAACGACCAGACGAAGAGCCAAACACGCAAACACAAATACGACAAACGAAAAAAAAAGAAAAAAGAAGTAGTAAAGGATCCAGGTCTGGAGTTGGTATAGCTAAGGAATGAGCACACAAAAATATGGTTAAAAGAGACACACAAAATTTTCAGGGCACACACCGTTTGACAGACAGCACGGGACAATAATGCCATCCACCGCACGCAAACAACCACAGCCACCTCAATCCTCAACTAAGTGCTATCGCTATATGAGATAATAATTTTACACAAGTGTTCCCTAGGGAGAGAGAGATATCTGTGCGTGACATGCATCCCTTATTAGTCGGATCGAGTTGCCCTAAGTGCACAATTTGATGCGTTTTGCATGAAACCGTTTACCGAACAAACCACCCACGAGATTCAAGATGGTAATTGGGGAAAGGGTGCCGCAAAAGTTGAGTAAAGTTTCGACCCCGACAGATGACTATTTGGAAGAGGAAATTACAACATCTTGTAAAGTTCGATGCGAAGTCGATGCCTAAAGTTGGAGGAGACCATCTTCGTTCGTAGGTTGTAATTGGTTTCATTTGGGAGCAGAAAAGCGATGTTCAGTTTACCAATTGAGCACGCTCTCAAATTATCGACTTTCCAGTACCGCCACTGCTGTCATATATTTTATATGTCACCATTAGATAATATTGGAACGAAAGCACTGCCACTTTAAATTATACTTTTTTTTAGAACTTTGTCGGTTAGCTTTTCGTTTCCTTATCTTCTTTTCCCAACTTTGCTCAATTTTGATGTAGGTACTCGCAATTGCATTGACAGCTAGTATTTTCTTTTAACTTTTCCTTAATTTTGCCTACAAATTGAGAACTTCCAATTAAATGTCAATAGGTTTGTTTTTATTTTTGACAGCTGACAGTCAAATACGCGCGAATAATGATCAGCAAACGTAAGTGAAGTAAATGAAGAAAATGAAGAATAAACTTAATATGAAGGTTTAAAGACTATTCACATGAGAGCGAATTGCGAACTGCGAACTGCGAACTAGCGAATATTCGTAGTTTCTGACACTTCATTCACATGAAAACTTTTTTTGGTCGCAGATACCCGCGTCTCAGTTTTATTTTTAGAGGGTAAGTTCAAACGAATTTTTCATTCGTGGGCTTGTGGATCGCGATTCGCGTGTGTGTGGATTTGTGAATAAATTGTGACAGTTCGCGGCAAGAATTTTCAATTCGCGGGAAAATTATTTTAATTGTTAATTTAGCTGTTTAAATCAATTGAGATTCGTGTTTTTTTTTTAGATTAGATGTTAGATTAATTAAATATAATGGTTTTGTGATAGAACATGTAGCAATTTTCAATTCATAAATATAGTTAAACTAGCTGACCCGGCAAACTTCGTTTCGCCCAAATTTGTTAATTTGTTAATAAATTCCGAGCATGCACCAAGCACTTGCTAATTTATGTAATTCGACCAATTAAAAATCTTTATTCAAAAGTTATATTAAATGCAATAGAAATAAATGATGAATAGCAAGGTTGATTTTTTTCAATCAAACCGCAATGATTTTGACGTGTCGTCCAACCTTCCACTTTTTCACTAAATTGACAAACATCCATCGATTATCCTTGCAATAAATTATTTGTCATAGCGAAAGCGAGACGCACGGGAAATTGAAGTCGCACGAATGGTAAATCATTCTTAATAAGCGAAATCTGCGGAATAAGAATGTTTGCCTTTGAATTTTCCCCTTAAAATCATCACTTGTATAATATTTGATTTGAGATCCTTCACCATAAAACAAATGCGATCCGTTGCAAAGTTTCGGTACATTGATGTTTCGCAACGGAATTTTAACTGAACCAACTTTCAAATCCGAATTATGTAGATAAATATATAAATTATAAAAATCGAACGATCCGTCCCCGAGTTATGAGTGCACATACGGACGTCAGTCTCTTTTATATGTAACTGTACCCACCCGGCTTTGCCCGTACCTTTCGTATTAAATCTTGCTCACATTTCGCAAATTGCTTTATTTGGACAGCGTCCATTAATAATTTTCATTATACAACTTTAGAAATAGCGTTTGATTTTATTTTTGAATGGGACGTGTCACAATCCGTTTTCTTATCCCGCTTGTGTTTTTCAAAGTACCACCTATAGGTCAAAAACTATCCGAAATTTAAAACTGGAAGCAACCATATCCATCTACAAAATTTTAATCAACTTGGTAGCGCTGTTTCGGCGATCGGCAACAGCGCCACCTATCAGGTCCGGTTACATCAAAAAAGTTTGAATTGTAAAAGCGCTATGGTTACATTAGATATAATTTAATATGGTGGTTAGGTATTCTTAAATTTTCTAATTTTCCGCGCAATTTTCTTAATTTTTTCTTTCATAAGATTTTTCTCCTGACAATAACAAACACAAAAAAAAAAAAAAAAAAAAAAAATTTAGCGAAATGGGTCCAGCCGTTCACGCGTCATGCCGCGACCAAGGGAAATAGGGATTCATTTTTATATATATAGATTCAACATTGGCACATTTGTTCGAACAGCTTGACTCAATGCGATTCGTTCGAAGTCCATTTATCGCTCCAATTCTCGATTAAATGCGTCAAATCAAAGCTTTGTTGCGCATTTCATTTGACATCTCCAGTTCATTATCCGATGTCACAGTGCGAATTCGATGCAAAATATCGTCGGCCATAATATCATCTTTGTATAATCAAAGTACCTATCTACTTCATTTCAAAAAGTTATTTAATGTAACATAGTAAACATAATTTATTAGAACAAAGTTTTTAGGTAGATACCTACCTATATTTAAAAAAAAAAACAAAAAAAAACTTTAAAATTGTTGACAACAACAATTTGCTTGGAAAATAATTAAAATAATTGACAACAACAATTGCTTTTAAAATTCAAAATATTTTTTTTTTATTTGAAGTGTCACTTCTTGATTTCTATCCAGTTAATTTTTTTTCAAAGTGTATTTCCCCATACAAACTTTAATTTTCTAATTTTCCGCGCAATTTTCTTAATTTTTTCAATTTTTCTTTTTTCCTAAACCTTCGCGGAGCAATTACGAACAAATCCGCAGAAGGAAGTATCCAATTTGGTCCAGTCGTTTTCGAGTTTTAAGCATCCGAACAAACCAAGATCCATTTTTATATATATAGATTGATTTGTTCGCAATTCGCCTATTCGCAGTTCACTCTCATGTGTAAATTTGACGTATACAAATAACAATTGGGTAAAGACAATCTTTTGATTTTTACATTCAAAAGGCTAGTAGTTTTTATTCGTCTATAGACTTTCGCGGAATGCAAAAGGTACACTGGTCGGGAACGGCACTTTTCTTACGTCAGTCACGTATAAAAACGTCAAGTTAGAACTCAATCACGAAATTATTGAAAAAAAGATTTGTAAGCTTCTCCTCTATAGACGTCAATTGTAAAAAAAAGCTTCATGTGATCGATCTAGGCCAATAAAAATTGAGACATATCAAGTCAGCCAGCTGTCAGACTTAAGGACTAGATATTCACATGAGAGTGAATTGCGAACAAATCAATTTAACTGTATTTATTAATTGAAAATTGCTATTTTTTCTACCACAAAACCATTATATTTAATTTTCCCATGAATTGAAAATGCTTGCTGCGAACTGTCACACGTTATTCACAATCCACACAAAACATTCGCGATCTACGAACCGACGAACGAAAAATTCGTTCGAACTTAACCTTTAAAAATAAAACTGATACGCGGGTGTCTGCGACCAATAAAAGTTTTCATGTGAATGAAGTGTCAGAAACTACGAATATTCGCTTGTTCGCAGTTCGCAATTCGCTCTGATGTAAAGTCCATTACTGGAGTATTTCTTTTACCAGTGCAAATTAAAAGACTATTTGGTCTTGGTCTAAATTTAATTCAGAGTGAGGTTCACCAACCATGAGGTAAAAAAGAAAACGTCAGAAGAAACGTTATACGAAAAGAGTACGTTCGCAATATAATTATAAATTCCTACGGATTCTAAAAAATCGCAAAACTTTAAATAAAGTGAATAGCGTAAATAACGATAAACCCTAAATGACAATTTAACGGAGCCAAATTGGAATTGGCCAGTGCTGGTAACACTGCTACTTGTGCATCAGCTGATGGAAATCTACACAAATTATTTTCCGCTGCCTTTTCGCAGACGTTTCGCTGTCCATTTGGAGACCACCGGAAAATTTCGGTTCGGAAGAACTCCGTACTATGCTTTAGAGTTTTGATATTTACGGCTTAAATTTTTCTCAATTTGGCTCCACTCTCTTATAAAAGCTGGCAGCACAAATGACAAATTTTCGCAAGCAATTAATGCGCCGAACAATAAACGCGTGCGAAAAGAGAGTGGAGAATTGTACCAAGCAATCTACTACAATTACCCATTTTTCGGCCATAATTTCGCAGCAGCTGCGTACTGCAAAACTAAAAGGAGACCGAAATTTGTCGTTTATGATTTCGTTGTGTCACTTTTGTCCGCTTTAACAGCAAGTTGCGATTGTTCAACCGAGTTGCTGATGCAACACTTACTAAACTAGATACTTGAACGTCCCCAATATCTCGACTAGAATTTCCGGCTACGTTATTTGAGAAAATTGTTCACGTCATAAATCGACGCCAATGACAACTCGGACACATTAAGTCAACCAGCTGTCAGACTTAGCAATCTGATGTTTTGAACGTCCGTTTACCAGATTCATTTTAGTTAATTTTTGTTCTCTCTGAACTGTCACAACTAGCAATGCTGTAGTTCATTCAGTTAAGAACGGCGAAATTTATAATCCAGCCCTGGCTGACAACTGTCAAAATGGAATAATATTGCTTTTTTTTATTGCTTACCTTCAATAACTTATTACGTAATATCGAAAAAATACAAAACAAAAAAAAGAACATTTCTAGGTTTATCACTAAGAAATGAATCATAGAGAACAATGTCGTCGATTGCAGTACCATTTTTTATTATAAAGAACAGATGGTCACCGTAGCCATATAGGTATGCCCCAATGCCAACTGTTTTCAGCAAGCTGAAGGTTTTCACACTATCGCTGTCACTCATGGTCATGATGATTCAAGAAAATGTGAGATTGTTCGCCAATTACGCCAACGTTACGGTTGTTAACATGTTTTCATTGTTTGTATGATGAGTTTCAATGCAGTCCCTTTTTTGCTTTACGTGCGTCGCTGATATGTCATTCTTAGGTAAACAATGCAAAGCGAACTGATTTATTTTCTATTTATTATGTCGTGTTTGACATATCAATTTTTCGAAACTAATTTTCTTAATTTAATGGACGTTTTTCTACTTTAGTTCAGAACAGAGTGTGAACTGTCAGAACGGAGTTTTTATTTGTATTCTATCAGAGCGAGCTTTGACGTTGTGAATGTTTTTTTTTTTTTTTTGTTCAGAGCATGATAGGAGTTCACTCTATGTCCAGTCTAAAGAAAAGTCTGAGTACAACATATTTTGACAGCTGACCATGGTTGTGATTGCTGATCAGGATTTCGAATGCTGGTACTAAAGAAATTCACTAACTATTCACATATTACATTTGTATATTCACATGACACTTTGTGCTCATGGTGGAGAACACGCGAATTGGTGCATCCCAAAAAAAGTCCTCCAAATAGTATCAAAACCAATGTATAAATCATTCCGAAAGTATACGTTCACTTTGTCCATTCCCATGCGCCAGCGCCAGCTACATGAAAATCCATATTTGCTCGAAAAATGTACAAAAGAAAAAAAGAACTCCCGACGGCCGTCAAATAAATGTATCTGTCTGCATAGCGGCGGAACATGTTTCCACCATACATCCCAATTGCCCCTACCCCCTCAGGCATATTTCCATAATCTATACGACGGCAGAACGTTTCGGATTCGCTCCTAATTGATATGACCTTTTCTGCAATAGTTGAATTAATTTTGCGATGGCTCTGGGGTGACACACGGGGTCACATTTCCTTGACCCATTTCCATAATGGAAGACAATTTGAACGTCATGTTAGAATAATGAAACGACAAACAATAGCGCACAGTATAAATTGCGTTTTAAGTAAACAACAACCTGACCACGAGATTACAAGCAAACTTACAATAACGAAAGCTACGTCTGAAAACAATTACACAATTAAATTTGTTTAATTTCATTTTCTCCTCGGTATTGTTGCGAAATTATATGGCAAATAAAAGCTCAGAAATGTTACGAAATATTATATAGGTAGGTGTATACTGTATACGCTTTGTACCTACGTTACATTGACATTACAATTACAACATGTGACATTTGTCGTCGTAAGACGGCAAACACTAATTTTATTTTTAATTACTCAATCCGAACTGACAGTTAAAGGGGTGACTTTAGCATTATACCCGCTCGATTGAGTAATCTAATTTGATGTACTGAGAGTGAGACTATAGGCATACCGCTTACCGCATACATACATTTGTTAGATCTGTTTGTATATTTCACGAACAGGAAAATGAATGTGACAGTTTGTGACGGCTGTGATAATTGGTTGCTTTGTGAGATTTAATTGAGGATATCAACTGTCAGTTGGAAGAATATTACATACCTATCTGATGCAATGCCGATGTGCAATATGTACCTACCTACTGACATATATATTGTGCAATGTTTGTGTCAATAATCTGGCATGCACCTGAAAAAAAATGTTACCTAATTTTATTATTTGCACAAATGTACCTGATTTTTGTACTGAACGTCTCGGTTGAGGTCTATGTTTGGAATGTTCTATTTGGTTTATGTGTCAATTTCGTGTATAGATAATCATTAGGTGTGTTCCCTAACGATAATGCATTCGAACACATTATCCAAATTAAGTCAAACATAGTCCCTTGCCTAAAAGTTGGGAAGAGAGCCGAAAAGAGAGAATAAAACATTTCCCTTCCATAAAAAAAAAAACCTGCAAAAATATTAGCCCAAAAAATTTCTTTGGGCCAGTTGGTTATTGCTGACAGATGGTTGTCAAATCTTTCAAATATCTACCAATTTGTAACTGACTTTTTAAAATAGATGTAACAAGCGAAAAAATTGGACGTTTTAATTTCTGCAATAAAAGCAATTCAAATTTTGGTCTTAAATTTAAATTTGTGCCATGCTCTACTAATATCCCCTTTTTCAGATTTCTGGTTCAACGAGTTCCTTTTCTTTTTGGTTATATTTCATTTCGGTAAGCGAATTTTCTCGCAAAGAGAGAAATGTCAAATGTGACATATAGTAAGGGAACAGAGTTGAGCAATTAAATGGAGCCCTCTCCATCCTTGACTCCTGGACCAGGAATTGCGGTCTATCAGTCAATCCCCAGAAGACTGAACTAGTATTCTTCACTAACAAAAGGAAAATTCCGCAGTTTGTCATGCCTTCTGTTGGCGGTACACCCCTCAGAATCTCTGACAATGCTAAATACTTGGAAAATGAACATAGACGAACGAATCAAGAAAGCCACTATAGCATTCTACACCTGCAGCAAATTTTTTGGGAAAACATGGGGACCATCTCCGAAGATCAAACTCTGCTTATACACAGCTATTGTAAGACCAATACTGACAGTCTTGTATGGTGGCCAGCAACAAAAAAGGCTATACATACCTAAAGGCTAATACAAAAGTGCAAAGACTAGCTTGCATCGGAGTCACCAGCGCGATGAGATCAACTCCAACCGCCGGACTTGAGGCTATCCTCAGCCTGCTTCCGCTAGATATCTTTGTACAATCAGTGGCAGCAACAAGTGCCATGAGAATTAGCCAAACAATAGACTGGAAACACGATAAAGAGGGTTATTCAACGATCCTACAGAAGTACCTTGGCAACGTAACACGGATTAAATAACGCCATATTTGGAATTCAGAAGACCCTTCTTTAGCGCCTACCCCAGAAGGGAAGAATGGAGAGATGGACTTGTACCTGACACACAATCCATTCCCGTGTACACAGACGGATCTAAAATGGATAACGGCGTGGGGTAAGGCATCTTCTCTGAACCGCTGGGCATCTCAACATCAATACGCCTCCCAGACCACTGCAGTGTATTCCAAGCGGAAGTCATGGCAGTGTCAAGAGCCGCCCGTGAGTCTGCGACAAAGGTAATACCTCCGGAAGGTATCACCTTCTTTATCGATAGCCAGGCAGAGTATAAAAGCTTTAAGGTATCCTTACGGGACACGCCCCAGAAATAAAATCGAAGCTTGTGAAGAGCTGTCGCGAAGAGCTCAGAGCTCTTGGAACACAGCACAAGGTATTACTGTGTTGGGTCCCTGGACATGAAGGCATTCCAGGCACTGAGAAAGCGGACGAACTAGCACGACAGGGCTCGGCTAATGCTTTTGAACAAACATGCCTCTCTGTGTGCATCCCGCTCTGAACACTAAAGCTAGAAGCAGGGAAAAAGGCCACGGATGAGGCAAATGTCAGATGGAAATCCATGGATACGTGCGAAAATACAAGGAAGCTATGGCCATCTTTCTGTAAATCCAGAACAGAGAGAATAATGCGGAATAACCGGAGATGACTCTCTACGCTTGTAGGTGTCCTTACGGGACACAACACAACACAAAATGCGACTGACCGAGGAAGAACTTTTCAGAGGCTGCGGTGACGAGGGAGCTTTAGAGGACACAACCCACTTCCTATATCAATGTCCAGGTCTTCAACACTCCAGATACAGAGTCCTTGGAAAATTCTTCTTCAACAATCTGAACGAGCTATATAGCACATCAACGGACAAAATCAGAACTTCATCAAATCCTCAAGATGGTTTGTATGCAACGACACAGTAATTAATTAATTAATTAATTTACAGGCAGAATAGGTTACTACGGATAAGGGATAAAACCTTTCCCCCGACGGGTATCAATTTTGACCTGAGTGTGGCGCGGGACACTCCCCGCCAGCCCACCAACCTAACCTAACCTAAGGGAACAGACCTATTTTCTGACACTGTTGACTGTAAAAAATTGTACAGCTCTGAAAGCTAGATAATTTAATTTAATTTAATTACTAGTTTCCTCAAATGAAAAAAAAATTTTTGGAGTTTGGTGGTCCAATTTACACGATCGTTTTTTATAGCATTAACAGGATTTTACACTTCTCCTTATCCGTTTTTCACTTGACGCTTAGCCTTAGAAATGCTCGCTTTACTCGTATGTCGAAGCTACGATTACACGTGTCATTTTTCGTAGCAAATTTTCATATGCGTCACAAAAATTCGGCTATTAAGTGGTCACTCGTGTGTCTTTCGTGAGAGTGCGCTGCGACAGCCCGCTTGACCAGACGTTTGACAGGCGGTCATACGCAGTGAAAAATTTAGGACAAATGTTTACGTCATAATGACGTAGGCATGTCAGAATTTGACATGAAAAGTGGGGTGTGTAATCTTAGCTTGAGAAAGAAAAGTAATTGTGTCAGCAAATTATTAATAAAATAAATTGTTCGTCAGTGTACCTGACTGCTAAGTCCTAACCTTTCTGCTGTCAAAACAAAACACAACTAAAAGAATATTATTTATACAATCAAACTGTCATTTTAAGTGACAAGCATGGAAAAGGGTGCCGAAAACAATCAGTCTCTTTTACGTCTTGATCCTCGAAAGCGGTATGTAAATGTAGACAAAACATAACTACACAGGCATCCCCCTATTTGACACTTGTCAAAATCTGCTGGCCGCGTCCCGCTGCGCCCTTGAATAAGACTATACACCACAAAAGCAAATAATCCAATCAAAGTAAGTCCTTAATGCCATGCAATCACCCTATAAGTGTCATCGCCCTCAAATTTTACACCAACAACCTATAGTATACGTTTGAACTTGCATTTAGCAAAAACGATAAATGCAACAGCTAAGTCAACTGATTGATTGATGCATCTGCAAACATCAACACCAAGTCCCATTCTTATGTCAGCGTAGAAAATTGAATTGTTTCCCCTCAAACTCCGCATATTCCTCTTAAGCAGGTACATCTACATATATAGATATAGAGTCTCCTGGGGAATCAAGCGGAAAAATAAAGATTAATAGAAGTCCTGCAGTCTGTACCACTGAGGGAGAGGACTTCTCTAGAGATTGACAAATATAGTAACAACTGTACATACCGTACAGACTGTCAGTGTCACCCCATCATCAGACTATCGAATTTTGACATGAAATTAAAAGCAAACATAACATTAACTCTAATTGTTTGTCCAACAGAGTGCGCTCGTGGGTGCTGTGTGCTGTCACTGTATACGAATACTATTGCAAACTGCACTCGAGTTTGCAATGAAAATGAAGTGAGGTGCGCAACGACCGGCGACGGCGAAAATGAATGATAAGGAACGGAGCAGAGAGCACACAAATAACTGTAATCAGTTGAGAACCAAAGGGGAGAAGGAGGAAATGTTGGTTGACACTTGACATGCGTTATTTGGCAGACTCAATGAACTGACGTGCACTTTGATTTCGATGTGCGTGCAAAAGTGCGGGGTGGCCATTATTGCGCGTTTCGATTCGCACGAAGGCTTAAAATAAAAGAAAATGTTAAATTGCAAGAAAGCAGAAGAAAAATTGTGTGTTCATATGTTTTAATAATTTCAAGAGTTCCTGTTCATGATCGTTGTATATTTTTACGATCTTAAACATGAAAAGAACTCACTTGAAGGTTAGAAATGAGCACTAGAATTTTTAGTCGTCGTCGTTTCTAGTACATTTTTGTTTATTACTATTGTCTGGAGCGGGAAATGTTTACCGAAATGGAATGATAATTATTCTGAAACGTCGCTCGAAGGTCTATGGTCCTGAACATTAGTACTCAGTTGCCAACAAAGAAGCTACTCCAAAGGTACGAGTGTCGTGTACGAGTACTCCAGTTCATAAACGACGTCCTTGGACTTTGAATCTGCAACAATAGTCATCCATCATCGGTATGTCCCATTTATTATTGTTTATAATCGATTATGCTATGACCAATGATTAATAAACATTTTCGCCGCTGGTTATTAATTAAATAATCCATCGGCCATAAATTCTGTTTTTTTCTCTCCATAGGTTCTATCATTGCCATAACCAATTCCAACTGATTTGTTACCCCCTTTAGCAAATTGAACATCATCCGATGAGGGCCGAGGGGGTCTTCAATTAGCTTAGCAGAATCTCCATTAATTACTGTTTTTATATCTGCGTGTTGGGGTTATGGTTCTAATAGGCTTGAGATGTTTGTTGGCCATGTCTTTAACCCCTTGTGATTTATTTTTAGACACAATTTTGGTTTACACACTATTAAAACTGGTATATAAGTTTGCGACAGTGTGTTGTTGGTTTTTTTTTACTCCTTGGTCATGTCGTTTATATTAGAGCAAGTGACATCATTTTTCAAAAATACTACAAGACGCGGTCGGCGTTTCGCATAGTTGATACTTGATAGCGAAAAGCAACGCGAACAAAAAATAGGAACATTGTAAACGCGCCGAAGAAATATACTGTTTCTAGGCATGATTTCATGTTTCATATAATTTAATTTAAAATTAAATGTGCTTGTGCACGGCCTTGGCGCGATAGGCCTATACCTACTAGATTTTAATGAAAGAATGTCAAAGATTTATTTCAGTTTTAATTAGTGTGATACAGAATTTAATTTCGTTTAGATTTTGTACAAAAAATATGCGCCAACGGAATGAAAGACTATACTTGAACAATTAATAAGCAATTTTAGAACATGGAATTTAGAATGTATTTGGTACATACCTATACCTGTTTCACAGTGCAGATAATGTTCATGAGTCTGATAGTAATCTGCTGTCAGCGCCATTCACTTTCAGCGAATCACACAGCCAATTATACCAGTTTACGCCACTTTTCAACAAAAGGCGTTTATTTTTTTTAGTTCAGAGTAGAACCTGAACTGTTATACACAAAGTTCGTGTTTCCTTTTTAGTTCCGACACATCAGGGCTCGAATTGGTGTTTCTTTTTTGGTTCAGAGCATGATCAGAGGAGAGCACGCTTTATGAGCTCATCAGAATAAATTGATTGAGTAGGCTGAGTAAAAAGCTGGCTACACATTTTTACCTACATACATACACTTCCAGTCATATTTGATAGAAGAAAAAAAAAAACAGGAAAAACAGAAAAACATCAGAACGATGAACGAGAGTGACAAGAAGTGAGTCATTTGCCGATTTTATTAAACAGTAGACAACTTTGACGTCTGGAAAATACGAATATCTTTTTTAACGCTGAACTTTAAGTAGACTATTATAAGCAGCTAAAATGTATGGCTCCCTGTTTTATTTGTATAAAGTTCAATGGACAATTTGACTTGATTTGTCGCATATCACTCCATAAACGTCAAATTTTTGTTCATCCAGCAATTGTGATTAATCTAGTCCAATAAAAATTAGACACATCAGGACGACTTTTTACTGCTTTTCATCATCTACACTTCAAAATTCAAAATACGTTTTCCATCTATATTTCTTCAGGGAAAGAAATATATAAAATAAATTTCTGCGGTGGCTTAAGTGAACACCGCTCGGAAATGTCATTGCCTTTTTCGCGTAAAACGACTGTCAAGTCTCTTGTCAAACTCAGCTGTTCTTAGACTTTATCGATATCGAAAAATGATCGATATGCCGAAATTAAGTGAAAAGAGACTACAGATTAAATTCTTGAAGAGATTGGCAGTAAATATACTTTATTTGGAAGTTTTTGGCCAAAACAAAGGCACATACATAATATTTGCATCAAGAGTGCTTTTATAATAACCGATTAACATAATTTTATTGATTTCCAGGCCATAAACAACAAAAAGAGAACAAGATTTTGGAAGAATTAATTTATTCACTGTTTTTTTATTATTTTTGTATTCACAATTTGACATTTGAAAATTTGCGTAATTTTCCGCAGTCGATTTCCGAGTCAAATTGATCGCGGAAAATTATGAGACCTGCTTAAACTATTTTCCGTACAAAACCTGACAGTTGATTTACGAGGTGGTAAATTTCTACAATTTACGCAGTTTATAAGGGTTTTACGCGTGAATCCCCTTAATATTTAATTAATCTAATATCTAACCTAAATAAACATAAATCTAAATTTATTTAAATAGCAATATTTGCAATTGAAAGTAATTTTCCCGCGTATGGAAAATGTTTGCCCCAAATTGTCACACTAAATTCACAACCCACATAAAACAGTCCCGATCCACAAGCCCACGAATGAAAAATCAAATGTCAAAAAGTTTTCATGTGAATGCAGTGTCAGAAACTACAAATATTCTTGTGTCCGCAGTTCGCAATTCGCTCTCGAACGAAGTTCGAGAATTTTTCATTCGTGGGCTTGTGGATCGCGACTGTTTTGTGTGGATTGTGAATAAATTGTGACAGTTCGCGGCAAGAATTTGCAATTCGCGGGAAAATTGCTTTAATTGTTAATTTAGCTGTTAAAATCAATTGAGAGTCATGTTTTTTTTAAACTAGATGTTGTAGGCCCAGTGGCTTAGTGGTTCCTGTGTTGGACTACTAAGCGAGGGGTCCGAGGTTCGAATCCCGCAAAAACCCAAATTCCAACTTAGGGTTTTTTCCACTGCGCCACCTCTCGCGAACGTCTGACAAACATCCGAGCGTATAAAAAACAATAAAACAATAATTTGGCACCATATTTGCTAAAAATTTGATTCGAAATTCGTAAGTTTAAAAATAGGTAGGTACATATACTGATGAACAGTTCTGAATTATGTTGCACGTCACTATCAGTCAAAACGAAGATTAAGGCTCCAACCAAATGCAAATGCAAATTGGTAAAAAGTGTCGAAACGAATTCGCCAATGACACCAGCAGGCCAGCAGCTGTCAAAGGAAACTCGTCAATCGAAGTGAACACACTTCTTATTTAAAATGAAGAATATATAAATGAATGCGACTTATTACTAAATAATAGTTGAGAGAATAAAAGAAATCATTTACACAAAAAAAAGTACTCAAACGGAAAGTTGATCGAATGGAATCCTTCAACCCCACTTACGAGTGAAAAGATTAGTTGGACAACTTTTCATTCTATTTTTAGGTACCTATTTGCATTCGATGAACGATTTGTTTCACTTCTTTTTCAATTTTCAACTACAATCGTAAAATTAATAAAAAAATAAAAAAAATTGTACTCGTAGTCCCCAACATAGTTTTTCCAGCAGACGTCATTCCATTTCCAACCGATGCGATGTGCAAACTTTAGGTCTGAACGAACTCTTTGACTGAAGAAAACCGAAACTAGAGTTGTTCAGCAGCGGTGCCAGATTCCACGATTTATCGTATTTTTACGATTTTGGGGCTTAAAATTTATTCCACGATTTTCGAGCTAAAAAAGCATAAAATTCCACGATTTTTCAAATTTATCGAAAACAAAAATTTATTTACAAAATTCAAGACACCGATGCCGAATTTCGTAAGATAAGTAGGTAACCTAAATTATGAAAATCTTTTTTCTGAACCTCGATCTTCAATAGATATATCAGTTTTTTAGAAAATGTTTTACAAACAAAGCATGGTAATAAAAGCTTAGCATTTCCGTTAATGAAAAAAATCATTTTTGAAGTCTTATCACTTCCGAATTCATCTGCTATTATTGAACTTATATTTTCGGCGATTAACCTTAATAAAACGAAAACAAGGAATTCGTTGACCACAAAAAACTTGCATGGAATTTTGCATACCAATGATTTGCTAAGAGTGCAAGAGGTTTCTTACTACAATTTGAATATAAATAGCAGCATTTTTAATCAATTTAATTCAAGTATGAATGTGTAATAAAGTAGACTGCAGTAGATTACAGTAGTAAAAACATATACATATACCCGTACGTTTTTAGGGTTCCGTAGCCAAATGGCAAAAATCGGAACGCTATTAGATTCGTCATGTCTGTCTGTCTGTCTGTCTGTCCGTTGTATGTCACAGCCACTTTCTCCGAAACTATAAGAGCTATACCGTTGAAAATTGGTAAGTAGATGTATTCTGTAAACCGCATTAAGATGTTACACAAAAAAAAAAAAAAAAAAACAGTAAATTTTGGGGGTCCCCAAACATAGAACTGAAACTCAAAAAAACATTTTTTCATCAAACCCATACGTGTGGGGTATCTATGGATAGGTCTTCGAAAATGATATTTAGGTTTCTAATATCATTTTTTTCTAAAGTGAATAGTTTGCGCGAGAGACACTTCTTAAGTGGGAAAATGTTGGTCCCCCCCCCTTCCCACCCCCCCTCCCCCCAACCTCTAAAATAAGAGAACGATAAAACTAAAAAAAATATATGATGTACATTACCATGTGAACTTCAAACGAAATTTTTTTGAATGAGATCTAGCGAGTAGTTTTTAAAATATCGATCAAAGTTACAACGAACTACAATAAGTTTTATGTTATGTTACTTGCTGTTTCGGAACCCTTCATGAGCGAGTCCGACTCGCACTTGCCTTACTTTTTTCTCATTTAATAAATTAGAACTGTTATTTTTCGAAAAATGTTAATGTTGTCCAAAATAATGTACGTTGTAGTAAATTGAAGTAGGTATAATAACGTTCTTCTGTGTTTTCATTTTGTTTTTTGTTTATTTCCAATAAAATCGTATTTCCACGATTTTGAAAGCTTGTATTTACGATTTCTGGTGAAAAAAATCTGGCAGCACTGTTGTTCAGTAGCTTTTATGAAGCGGATATCTGACTACATCGATAAGTGAATTATTGAAGAAAACTATAATTTCAGGCGTCACTTTGAAACAGACATATTATACACGTTCTCAGTTCTCAAACTTTAACGCCCAATGGACGTGTTTCTCCCTTTTTCTTGAATGAATTTTTTTGTTTTTCTTTTTGTTTAGTCTCAATCCAATAATAAAATTATATCTGGGTGATTAATTGAAGGTCGTGTCCTAGTTTATACATATATGTATTCACTTGCATACATTTTCTGCCGCTGCTACTGCGGCTGATGTTGTTATTGAAGTATTCTTCTCCCCACTGCATTTGATGTGTTGCCAATGCCATTTCAGTTAAAGAATTCTGCTGTTTTTGTGTTTGTAGTTTATTTTTCTTCTATAAACAACCGAGTCAACTAAAAAATATAGCTTCAGTTGCTATAAGTTGTTGTGAAGTAGGTATGTTAGTTGTGTATAAATTTTATTGTTGTTGTCACTTTGTGGTGTACAAACCTTGATCCATAATGCTAATCGAAAACACAGCGCACCGGAAATGAGAACAAAGATTAGAATACAAATTTAAAATAAAAACAAAAATGCACGCACGTTTGCAAAAAGGAAAAGAAAAGTTTAAAAAAAAAAAAACGACAAATTGATATTTCCAAGGTGAATTTTATCTTATCAAACTAAAATAATCAGGCCTAATATTTTTTTTGGATACACGCTGTTTACTGGTAGTTGCTCGAATTTTTTTTTACGGCATTCGGCTGCGGTGATTAAGTCGTTTTTTCTTTGAAGAATGTGCCGACGCGAAAATATGTATGATGCTGAGTAAAAACAAAAAAAAAAAACATTATCAACTTGTCCTTGAATTGAGGTGTAGGCAGGCGAATTAGTTCACAAGTGCGTGGCATTTTTACTTGCTCTCCTCGAAGATGAGGTTCGATGTATGAAGTATGAGGTATTATGAAAGGAATTCGTGATCATTATTTTGGGAGTGCTTTGAAGTGTGTCAAAGTAATGAAGATAATGCCAGACTTATGTAGGATATATATTTGTGCAATTGGCAACGCTTTGTATGGGGCTGTGTTGCGAGAAAATGTGCAAAACATATTGCGCCGTACTAATAACAAATTTTAGTCTTGAATTTAAATTTACGGAATCACAATTGCGAAATTCGTATGGAAAATATATAGCTACTAAGAACTATTAAAATTTAGAGTCGAAAATAAAAATATTTATAGGTAAGGCACATGGACATAGATTGGGTTTTTAGATTCGTAGATGAACTAGCGACATATTTGACTGTGGATTGTATAAAGTATAAGTTTAATATATGATTTAGATGAGTTCGTGGAACGCACTCGTTTAAATGTAAAAATTTCCAAAGTGATGGTAAAGATCTTGCGAAAGGTTATCATTAACGCATTCAAATTGGTGCTTATTTTGCACCATATATGCGCAGTGGCTTAGTGGTTAGTGTGTTGGACTACTGAGCGAGGGGTCCCCTCCCAGGCTCGATTCCTGGAAAAACACGAATTATCTACATCTTAAGATTTTTCCCACTGAGCGTCACCTCTCGCGAACGTCTGATAAACATCCGTTTGAACTCGGTATAAAATTATTAGTAGATCCCGACCAATCGTCCCAAAAATGAAAAACTCAAACAAAACGAATGGTTGTGAGAAGCTAGGCCTAGGGCCTTTACGGACCTGTTGCGTCAACTATTTATTCCTTTTTTTTTAGTAGGTACACTAAAGCGGAGTCTACACTGTTTTTTTCAAAAGCCCCCCAAGTTGATGATATAAATAAAACGAGCTATTCCGTGAATTGATTAACTGGTAGTATAGGCTATTCAACACTTTACTGAGTTGATCAACTCCTTGGGACAACCGAAAGTGTTGATCAATAAGGTGAACAAATGGGTTTCTATTTAGATAGGTATTGAATGAGTTAGTTAAAACATATCTTGGAAGAGGCTATTAATTTAATCAATTTAATTAAATATACAAAATGTAATGGGTTGGTGCAATGAAAACTAAATGTTACTCCATATGTGAAGGTGGTTTCTCTGAAAAATTCATCCGAATTTGGTGACTGGTTTTAAGGCGAAGTGGGCACAATTCCACTCGCAAACGGGGAAACTTTTTTTATTATTCCGAACATGTTTTGTTCCCTGGAAAATATTCCACCCCCAGAATTTGTCGAAAATATGTTCGATTGATAGTTGTCAATTGTGATTTATTCAATTGTCAATTAAGCTCATATTTGGGAATATTTTGCAAATATTTGTTCTAAATTAATGAATTTCGGTAATTTGAGCAATTGCGAAGAGATATTCGGAGCGATTCGGTAAAATAGAAAACAAAATATTTATGAAGCTTACAAATATGTATGTACAGCAAAGTGTTTAGATTGCTGGTCGAAGAACAAATTCAGCAAGAAACAAATTAAGTGAAAAAGAACAGAAGAACTTTAAAAGATAAATCCAATCCCTTAGAGTTACCACAGGCGTTGTATGTAGAAATATACATATTCTTTCTTCATTAGATTTCACCAGTCCCCTGCTCCTGCTGCTCCGTATCTGCTGGATTTACCGATTTTATCGGAGGCCCAGCACTGTTCAGCTCTTTCTCTAGAAGGTTCCAAAACGTCTTTACATCCTATTTGCTCTTATTCGTGGGAAACCGTTAGCAATGTCGCGATTTTCTTCAAATAAACTTAACACAAAAGACTTCAAACTCCCATAGAAACTGCTTACGCTTTGAATTTCCACCTATACAAATTTACAAAGGAAATATTCCGGGGGGAATCCCATCAAATTCCGTGGGGAATTTTTGTTCACAATACCAATTCATTCCGAGGGGAATTGTTTCCATTTTTCGAAATTCATTGCCGATGCCTATTTTTGAAAAATTGGAAATATTTCGGGAGGAATTTTGTTCACGATATCAAGCCCTGATTTACGAAGGAAATATTCCGGGGGGAATTCCATCAAATTCCGGGGGGAATTTTTGTTCACAATACCAATTCATTCCGGAGGGAATTGTTTCCCTTTTTCAAAAATCATTGCCGATGCCTATTTTTTAAAAAAATGGGAAATATTTGGGGGGGGGGGGAATTTTGTTCTGCTTTGATGATATGAATAGATTTTAGCAAAGCTTCTTTTGCTGAAGAATGTCGAATTTTGTATGGCGATTTTCTGACAGACGCCGTTTTTGACATTTTCAATAATCTTCTTACGGGCGATGCCATATAATTCGTCAGTTTAGCTCGACTTTGACTCCAAACCCTTTGACATTGCTACTCTAGCTTAGTGCGCTGCTCGAGCTAAATTTTCGCTACCATACAAAATTCTCTCCAAAATTTAGCTGAGCTAAATTTTAGCAAAACCCATTTAGCTGAGTGGTACGCTGCTCGAGCTAAATAATCAAGCTTTTATTTCAGAATATACTTCATGTATCAGTATCTGTCAAAATTTAGCGTGCCCATTTAATGGGGCGGGACATTATCCCAAGCTAAATTTTGACAGATAGTTATGTTCTGTTGTTTTGTTGCAATTTTGTATTGCGGAGAATGGGAGAAGTAAGCAAGGTTGTGTTTTTTTTTTAATAAATACCTCGGCTAAGAGTAAGTACCTAGAATCGGAAATGGTTGAAATCAGAGAGTGTTGAACTTTCGAAGTTAATTATTTTGAAAGAACAGCTGTTTTCAGTGACACGTATCCGCGGCGTGATTTATGTCAAAATTTAGCTAGGACTTTAGCTGATGTTTGGAGAGAAAAGTTGGAGACCAGATAAATTTTAGCTAAGATCGAGCAGCGTACTAAGCTTGAGTATTTACAAATTCCCGAGGGGCTTATAGTTTTGACAATAACTATGGCCACGTAAAAAAAGTGACGAATTCATTATATATAACTTTAATGCCACCACTTTGTCGTTCTTTCTAATGTGGTGTACCTCACGAGACCCACCTGTGGCCGATTCTTTTTTTATTTTATTTGTTGCATTTGCAACGTCAAATTAAGCCTGGGGTTGAATTACCGCATCCGTGATCGAGTAATACGTGACTGAATTTGTTATTGTTTTGCTTGTAAAATCCACAAAATTCAGTGACGCTTGGCTCGCTCACGGATGCGGTAATTCGGCCTCTGCATATCTAATTAGTACGTAACAGTCTGAAAGGAGAAAGACTCCACCGGATGTATACAATGTCAAAGATTTAAATATCAAAAGTGAACAAAAACATACACATATCTGATCAGACAATCGGAGACAAAAGTTCAAAGAAAATCGATTGGTCTGCCTTTTAATATAGCCTCCCTATACGTATATAGAGGCCGATAGAACCTTTTCAATAAACATCAGCATCCTGATAGAGAATTCCAAATAAACAGATGCCAAATCGAGTCATATGCCGCACCGCTAGCAACGAGCACCGACTCTTTATAGATACACATTCTTTTTTGCTGTTTATTCGTTTATTTTTGAAGTCGGCAAAACAGCAGAGCAGCAACAACAACAAAAAAACGCAACAACTTGCTTCAAGCTGTTAAAAATTGCAACGCGATGTATAAATACGTATCTGTTGGGTGATTATGACCTAAATTTCTCTCGCGATCTCATCTCGCTCGCTCTGACTCGCTGCATGCACTTTACTGTATATATGCGAACTAAGTCGCGCGAATTTTACTTTTATTTGTGTTTGCGTTTGTTGTTGCTCCGTCTTTTGCTTTTTGCTAATTTATTTCGTGCTTTCTACACATAAATGGCCTGAACGAGATGGCGTTGTTTTTTTTTCCGTTGCAAATAAATAGACAGACCTACCTACAACATTGTCTATGTCATAAACATCGGACTATATCAAGATTCGAGATACTATCAACCTTGACTGCGAGTACTGATATTTTATGATGGTGTTTGCAGTATATGGTCTGCACTTAATTTAGATGAAACAAATACATTAATTATAAAAAGCCGTAGGCATTTATTTATTTATTTTGTTCCCATCTCTAGATAGAGATGTGTACTTTCTAATCACCTTTCTCCCAAACGGTTTGAGGGGGACATTTACTTGTTTTTGGAATATCCTAGCGCAGTGTAAGCGATGAATTTTCCTTGATTAACATTTTAATAAATGATTCATTAGCAAGCGCGTTTCGAGTAATTTATGGACGGGAAGGGAAATGTCAATATTTACTTTGACAAGTCGAATGGGGACGATTGTCATCATTGGGTGGCGGCCTAAATTATATTTTCTGTTTTTTTTTTTTTTTTTATCATAAGCAAACAGCAACTAGAGGGAGGAAGGAACACTTGACTTGTAATTAATGCAACAAAATGGGGTCTTAATTAAGTTTCCGTTGTTTGTTGTACCTATGTGTAGGTTGTTTTATTTTTCGTTTCTCGACTAAATGACTTTTAAATGAACTGCAAAGAAGTTCGTTGCAGGCGATTGCACAGGGAAAATATACGACTAATGGTTATAGTTGCGTCGTAAAGTTTCCTTGTTTACTGTCTGGATTGGTGTTGTTTTTAAAAGCGACCAACGTCACGTTTTAATTGCACTGTAGAAATGGTAATTTTCTATGAATATGTAGAGAACATTTATAAAATTTTTACAAGCAAGATATGGTTTGCCAAATGTCTATTAAGTTGTTGCAAGTCTTTGAGGGTGTTTTACTAGCACCACGTTTTGCTAAAATTGACGAACGATTCCTTTCGTCACGACAAAGTAATAAAATAAATAAATTTGTTAGAAAGTGTTGAAAATTAAATACTTAAAATGCTCTCAAAAATAATCGTTTACATTTTAATTAAAAGCCCAACTTTCGCTCTTTCTATTTTCAGCACACAAAAAGTCGGCTACAACAGTCCGTGGCAGTGGACAACCGTGACAGCGAGCGGCGAATGACATATAGGGGCTCGCAAAGAGCCCGCACTCAATGGTGGTGGTCATCAATCAAGTTCCAATAGCCAAAACACCAATAGCAATAGTAATAACAGCAACGGTCACAGCAATAATACAAATAGTACCAATGCCATGTTAAATAGCAATACATCGTCTAGCACAAATAGTAATGTTCAGAGTACCAGTAATAGTAATTCCTATGCCGATGGCGGCAGCAATCTCATGCAACAGCAGCAACAGTATGCAGCTGCTGAGGCAGCTCTTGGTACTTATGCGGCCAATATAATGTTCCCTGGGGGAAAATATCATACACCGCAGCAGCAACAGCAGCAGCATCATCCAAATCACTCGCAACAGCATTCGAATCAACTTTCGCAACAACAGCAGCAACAACAACATCACCAACAACCATCTGCATATGGGCCAACAACAGCAGCAACAGCGACACAAAGTCAACACAGCTCAAGTAGTTTGCTACAGCAACAGCAGCAGCAGCAACAACAACAACAACAGCAGCAGCAGCAGCAGCAACTTCAACAACAACAACAACAACAAAGCAATTACAACTTCCATGTGGGTGGCATACCTCCCGGTTTCGCAGCACATTCCCAGGCCGCTCTAGCAGCGGCCACAGCTGCTGCTGCAGCTGGCTACATACCAACACCCACCGCCCATCAGGCACCACCATCTTTGATGCAAACAGCCGCCGCACACCATCATCAGCAACAATTGCATCAACAGCAGCAGCAGCAACAACACCAGCAGCAGCAGAGCCATCAGCAACAACAGCAACATGTTGCCAACGCTCAGCAACTCCACCAGCACAGTAGCGCCGCACAAAGTGTATTCGCTGCGAGAAATCTTCCATTCGCTGGGTATGACTACAACTACCGAGCAGGAGGATATCTATAAAGTCTAAACTCATCAAAACAAAATTAGTATAAATTAAAAACAAAAATAACATTTGATATATTTAGTACTGTCTTTAGCTCCTTATTATAGAAGAAAAAAACAAAAAAAAAATATAGAAAAACGTAGTGAAACGTCAAAATGACAAGAAACGTAGTGTACCCCATGAAATGAAACCTAGCGTATATATACACTGTAAAATGTTAAGCATAAAAAAACCACAATAACTGACGTGAATTGACTAACAACAAACAATAAATTATTAAACTAACAGACACACACACATACATACACAACTAACAACAATTACGGAGATCAGTAAAAAAAAGATTAATTTAATTTAATTAAATTAAAAAAAAAAAAACACATATTTCAAAGAAAAAGCAAAATAAGCTAAACTAATTAAATAAATAAATAAATTATATATATTATATATGGAAGCAAATGAATATAAAATAAAAAACTATATCCTAGAATATAAAAATATTATTGTTTGTTTATTTAATTTCTATTATAAATCTCTTGTACTGTTCTGTATTATTATTTTATAGTTATTTTAATTTGTAGGCATTTTTATTAAATATTCTGTTTATTATTTCTACTCGTAAATGTTTAATTGTTTATAAATGTATTTAAATTGCAAACGATGAAACCCCCAGAAGACGGAATTTACTTTTAAGACAAAGATAAAGCTATTATTATTATTATTATTGTATAAAGAAAGCAAATTTATTTAAATTAATTATTAATAATTGTTAAAACAAAACAAAAAAAAAACACAAACGATTGAAAAGATGATGAAGAAAAAAAGCAAAGTAAACAAAAAAAAAGAGAACCCACACACAAAAAATAAAATAAAACAAGAATCAAATTAAAGCAAAAACCTTGGATAGTTAGAAAAAAATAACTCAAATTGTGTTTTTATTGATTGTTGACAGGTTTAAGGTCATACTACAAGTTCTACTTCTTGTCAAAGATGCAGTAAGTTTCAGTTAAAAGGTAAACATTTCTCTAAAAGAAAGCAGCAAGTTAAAAAAGCTAAAAGAGAGGACGTGAAAGACTCGAGCTATGATTAGAAGCCTAGAATGGATGAAATACGAGATATGAGATGCGATGGGACATTTAGGGCAGAGATAATACTGAGACCCCCAACTTCGATCGATTAACAGTTATTTGCCTACAAGCTAAATTTTACGCTCCCAAAAAGTTTAGGTGCGCTAGTATTGTTGCATAGAAATTCGTATTGACAAGTGTCAAAAATCCTCTCAACCAACACATTCGCACCTAATCTTTTTACATTTCACTGTGGGCAAAGCAAAACGGATAGGAATTGGCGTACACGGATAGGAAAACAAAATGGCGGATTCCTGTCAAAAATTGAGGTGGCCAGCGGCAAGAGGATTGTGAGTTGGGGGTCTCAGTATGATTTGTTTATGATTTAGGTTATTATTTCATCTCTGTTCATTATTTTCGCATGAAATTGTCATGGCGTTCTTTTGGATTAATAATTTCGCCACAATTGATTGGAATTTTCTCGTTCTCTGCGCGAAAACGTTACATTTCACAATACAACAAATAAAAATATATTACAATATAAGTTTATATTACGGTTTCCAGAACATCTCTTTTAAAGAGAGCATGTCCTCTTTTTTGTCAGCGATCTATTTTACACTTTCTTTTTTCGTTTGATTCTTTTTTTGTCCTCTTTATTTGTTCTTCCCTCTTTTTACTCTCTTTTTTTAACATATACAAATACATATATGTATATATTTCAATTTCAATATAAAAACAATTCCCTTGTTTTAAAACTTTTCAGTACCTACGCCCATAAAAACTAGCAGTGGTAACACTTTTCCGACGTAATTTAATTCCTCTCTGTTCCACATCACCCACATCTGTAGCCAGTTTAGATCTATTTCGTTCGGCGACGAAAAGTTGTCTTACAACACGAAGAGAAAATCGGGTCTATCACAGAATCCGTCGTATTCGGAATTTTGCTACGAAACCCGAAAGAACTATCACAGAATCCGTCGTAGGGTACATTTTTTGCTTCGAAATTAGTAGAATGTGGTACATTCAGTTTTACCACTTTCTACGAATTTCAAAATTCCCCTACGACAGATTCTGTAACAGTTCTATTATAATGATAGTCCTCCTGCCGGCCTTCTGTCAGTCCTGGGGTCGAATCGTCACTTCCGTGAACGAGCTTTACGTTTACAGAGTTTAGTTGATTTTACATTTGAAACAAAAACAAATTCCGTCACGTAATGCTCGTTCACGTATGCGATTTAACCTCTGCTCTCTTGCTTATAACGGGTGATTTTTTAGCTGGTTTGGTTTTGGCAACACTGGTTTTGACAGCTGACGTGTGTTTAGTACCTTGTGTCACTGTCAAACAGCTTCAGTTTGGTTTGCAATTTAACCATGGATCGTCTTACAAATGAACAACGCTTGCAAATTATTGAATTTTACTATCAAAATTCGTGCTCGGTTCGAAATGTTCATCGCGCGCTGCTTCCATTTTATGATCGGCATTCTCGACCTTCTGAGCAGTCTATTCGGAAGATTGTGACCAAATTTCGCACCAAATTTACTTTGTTGGACATTAAACCACCAACACGTTTACGTACTGTGCGTAGTGAAGAAAATATTGCGGCCGTATCAGCTAGTGTGACAGAAGACCGCGAAATGTCGATTCGGCGCCGTTCCCAGCAGTTAGGCCTTTGTTACAGCACTACGTGCAAAATTTTGCGAAAGGATTTGTGCGTAAAGCCTTTTAAGATACAGCTTGTGCAAGAACTAAAGCCAGCCGACCTACCACAACGCCGAATTTTTGGTGAATGGGCTCTTGGAAAGCTGGCCGAGGATCCGCTTTTTTATCGAAAAATTGTGTTCAGCGATGAGGCTCATTTTTGGTTGAATGGGTACGTAAATAAGCAAAATTGCCGCATTTGGAGTGAAGATCAGCCAGAAGCATTGCAACAGCTACCAATGCATCCCGAAAAAGCAACTGTTTGGTGCGGTTTATGGGCCGGCGGCATTATTGGGCCATATTTCTTCAAAGATGATGCGAATCGCAGCGTTACTGTCAATGGTGAACGCTACCGAGCGATGATAACAAACTTTTTTTTGCCCGAAATGGAAGTTCTTGACTTGCACGATATGTGGTTTCAACAAGACGGTGCCACATGCCACACAGCACGCGAAACAATGGCGCAATTGCGAGGCGAGTTTGGTGAACAGTTAATTTCACGTTTCGGGCCGGTCAATTGGCCGCCTAGATCGTGCGATTTGACACCATTATTTTTTGTGGGGGTATGTCAAGGCTAATGTGTATAGGGACAAGCCCGCTTCGATTGACGCACTGGAAGCCAACATCCATGCATTCATTCGTGAGATACCGGCCGATATGTGTGAAAGAGTATGCCAAAATTGGACTCAGCGGATGGACTACCTGAGACGCAGCCGCGGTCAACATTTGCATGAAATTATCTTTAAACATTAAATTGCAAGGTTCAAACTATCGATTCAAATAAATATTTTATTCATTTTTTCGAATTTTTTGTGTTTTTTTTTTTTTTTTAAAGTTCTAAACCTCTTAAAAAATCACCCGTTATTTTAGTACAAGTCGTATGAAGATATTCTTGTCTGTTTCAAATGCAAAACTCGAATATCAGTTCCATTTTTATTGACACAATTTATAGAATTGGAACAGTGCGCTCTGCATACAGTACATAGATAGATTTGGTCAAAATAGAATGAATCTGTCATTTAAAAGAGTTAGGACATGTAGAGCGATGCAACTGTCCAACCGCAGGACACAACTGGGTAAACCTAGCCACCTAAGACCACCAACTCTGGTGATTTATCTTACAGGATCCCAGATCGAAAACACGTAAAAGACGACAAGGAAGACCAAGTCTCCGTTTCAAAGACTAAGCTCTAAGATTAGTTTACGTTTTATTACCAATCTATACATATAATAAAACTGTAGGCATTTTCTTTGTTACCTAATGGCGTGAAAACTACTGCACAGATTTCGATGAAACTTTTTTTGAAATGTTCCTTAAGATTCTGAGAAACACATAGGCTATTTCTATCATTGTCATGCCTATTTTTTGGAGCGTTTTTGACCAAAATGTGCTTTTTCTGACTTTACTGCCTTTTACTCGCCATTACTCAAACAATTCTTAATCAATGCAAACAAAACAAAATAATTAGGAGAGCCAACACTTTCATAATTATTCAATCAGCTTTCTATGTCCTCTAGAAGCTGAGCTACAACCTAAAATCTAACATGAAAAAAAAAAAATTATTTTCTCAAATCGAACATTATCAGCAGTCGCGGTTCTTGATCGTTGTTCTGCTTTGGGGTGGTTGGGTGGGGCACATCGCACAAGCACGTTCATATGAAAAAAAAAACTTCGTGGTGTTTTCTCCAAATTAGGTGAAACAAACGAGAAGTAGGTATGCGACGTGAATGTGTATGTAATCAATAGCGACAATGTGTTTCTGAGGAAATGCGCAGGTGGCTGATGACGTGCGCTGATGGACGTATGGTGGTGTATATAGAAATTAAGTTCAAAGTTTTTGTTTTGATGGTTGTTATAGTACCAACGTTGATACATACAGTAAAGAATTGAAGAATTCAAGAAGTAAAGACGATATAGGTCAATTATGTTGTTAGATTTATTTATTGTTGTTGTAGATACATACAAATTTGCGTTAAGGCTTTTGTTTTAGTGGTTGTTTTGATATTTACTACGTTGATACCTACAGTAAGGAAGTGGAACTTTAGTACTTACGCTGTTGAATTTAATTTTCTTAATAAGCAATAAACTATAAATTTTATACAATTCAAAAAAGTAAAATGTTCGATTGAAGCTAGATCGTTGGATTTCCCCAGCGTTCAGTGGAGGAAATTTTGTGTGTGTGTGAGAAGTGGAACTCTGGCGAAGCAAGGCGAGCACGGGTTAGCTAGTTATAAATATATGCGCCATCTAGTGGGACTTTTTATATTGCGTTGCGCCGTTGCCCCCTGCGGTGGAAGTAAAGCCAACGATATTCAATAGGTACAACGATAATACCGCTGTTTGTAAATTGTCTTTAAGACTTATTTTATTTATTTATTTTAATTTTTTGTTTTTTTTTTAGACGGTCTAGGTATGTGATTTTCTGCTACAGAAAAAGAGGACCGATACGATGGCAGATAATTCAGTCCCTTCAATTAGCTAAGACCGTGTTCATCTTCACTTAGAAGCTGGCTATTTCTCCCAAAAATGCAGCAAAAGACGACGACTCTTTTTGATTCTAAAATGGTTTACTGTTTACATTGGCTTTTGACTGCAGAGTTTCACCAGAGTACTAGGTAAGGCTAACGATAGATGTGGCATCGACACTTGTAAATTATAGGTTTGAGCGGAACGGATGACCTGGTACGTTTCACATTTCAAAATTGAATTAAGTTGCATTTCTTCAGTTGAAGCAATAGGTACTGAACGTTTGTGATAAAGACTGCCTTTCAAATACCTATTTACGATAAAAAGAGTGCCGTAACTATTACCATTAATTTAGCGATGCAGGTGTAACAAATTATTACATTTTTCGTAACGAAATTCAACAAACTGCGACTCTTAAACTTTGATTTGCTTTCAAGGAACTGCGTCGTATATTATTTGTAATTCCAATACGCATTTCAACAGCGACATCTGTGCTTAGTGGACAAAAAAAAGTACTGACTTGTAATTTCCCCGAGGTACCTACACACCTACATATATCTACCACTCCCGAACACCCCCTTTCCAATTAAACTTTACAGCCACCCAAAACCCACCCCCTGAGAGAAAAACAAAAACAGTTCATTGGCCTTTCTTAAAACCCTCGACGTGACTGCTATCCCCACTCCAGAGTTTAAAGAGAAACTGCATCTGGTACATTCTCCCGTCCCGACAATGAAAATTCGTCGTTCTTCAAACACATAAAAAGGAAATCCCAGCAACTCCCCATCCAATATCTGAATCGTGTGCCAACATTTAGCATAGCATCGACTCAAATCAATAGCCAACAACGAAACTATACCAAAAACAAGTGAAAATGTAAAAGAACCTCCTCGCACAGCATCCCTCAGGAATATCATACCACAAGACGACAAAGTTAGGTATACAAAAAAAAAAAAAAAAAACAAAAAAAAAGAGAAATCCACAAATAAATAGAAACCGCAAATAGTACAACATAATTTGAGTAAAGCACAAATAACATTTATACGAACAATGAGCGTCTAACTGTGATGGGATTTTCTACACTTCGTTCCCATTCACTGCCGTCTGCCGCTGCCACACGCCACACCCCACACCACCCCCGCGGCGTCTTAAATCACAGCTGCTACATTGTGACTGTGAGGGAAGGAAAACTTCCAAGAAAACGAACCGAAAGAACAGAACGCAAAAGACGCTGCAGCGACCCAGGGAGCAGGAAACTTTGCAAGATTTCTCGCTGTCTCCATTCTCTTCATCTCCATCATCCCGAAATTTATTGATTTTCCACTTCGCCCTTGCGGAGGAAATAATAATAAAAAGAAAAAAAAGTTTTTAATGAGTTATGCGGGTATGTAGAAGGAGAGAAAGAGAAAGAATGGACGGAATGGAATTATTATGTGTGGTAATTCTTCATCGTCATCACTGTTCATGTTCATGTTCATGTTCACCCTTAAAACGTCCTTGCCTAAGTGCAAAGTTTCTTATTCATCCCTTTTCCGTCTTTCTGACTGAATTGTATAAATGGTTATACAGATGTATACACACAGTAAAAATAACTTTCGCACCAAAGCTTTTCTACGCAGTGCATTTTAAGTGAAACGGACTAGAAAAGGGTATTTCATATTACTATATCCCTACAAATAGCTAGGTACGAGACGAGTTCATGTACTTGTCAGCTCTGCGGAAGGCTTTCCATCCACATCCAAACGGAGACATTTTCATTCATCAATATTGTACGTGTGTACACGGATAGTGTTGTCAGGTCGAAATTTGTTGGCACTCCCTTCGAATGAGGAGCTAGGTAGATATCTAATATTTCGTCCACATTCAGTTGATTCTTTCTATACTTATGGGATTCAAGGACAACTGGAATAGAACGAGTCATTTGATGTGCTACCGAAAAACATACATATCTACCATTGTCCTCTCAAGATATATTGGAAAAGTTTGTCAGGTTAAAAAATACCAGCCTTCGCAAGACACCTGCTTACGTATTCCACCGTGATAGACCCTTCCCAATCTCCAATAAATGCAATGGCCACGTTCAAAAACCTAGTCATCTTAATTCTGGACTACATTTTCCCTGATCGCAAAAACTAGATTGGTCTGTAATGTAGGGTGTCCATATACCTCAAACGAAAAAAGAGGACATACTTTACGATCACCAAACAATAATACCCCCCCCCCCCTCCCCCCCCTCCCCCCCCCCCCCTCTTACGGTCAAAATAAAACCCCAACTTTTTGTAATTTTTTTTTGAACATATTATAAATAGTTGACGCAACAAGTCCCAAGGCTAGGACTAGCTCCTCCTAACCATTCGTTTTTTGCGACTCTTTCATTTTTGGAACGAATGGAAAGGATCTACAATTTTATGCCGAGTCCAAATAGCCAATTCAGAACCTTTTTCATGACAGCTATACTCTCGGATGCTTGCCAGGGATTTTTTTTTATATTGAAATTGATATATACATATATATACATATCTTAAAAAAAGAACAAAAAGAGGACAGAACAAATAAAGAGGACAAAAAAAGAGCCAAGCGAAAAAAGAAAGTGTAAAATAGATCGCTGACAAAAAAGAGGACATGTTCTCTTTAAAAGAGATGTTCTGGAAACCCTACTGTAATGTCACTTTTCCTATACTTCAGCCACATATGCGAAGGCGAACTGTCAATTTAGTACGAATTCTTGACTAGATCGGCTACCTCTCCATAGACGTCAATTGAAAAAGTTGTTCCCGTCTACCAAAATTAGACAAGTCAACTTAGCCAGCTGTCAGACTTACTGAACTAGATACTTCAACGCGCCCAATTTTTGTAGAAATCTTTCATTTTGCTTTTTTTTTATTAATTTCCTATCCGCAAATGTCATTTAGACAGTTTTGAGAGCGACCTCAACAACTTGGTGTTTACAATTGGAGACAGCTAGTTATAGACTGAGAAGGGTAGAGGGGCATGTTGGGTGAGGCTGTGGTCAACCCTGAACTGCGAGCGCCATCTGAAGTAAAAGTGAGTATAAGTATGACATTTGAAATTAATGTCAACTCCAACAGCTTCAGACATTGAGTTGACTTAAAACTAGGAACGCATTAGAGACAATTTTTACCGTTTTATGATAGAACGCAATGAAATTTTGATTTAGAAATGGCCGCGTCTCATTGATGGCTGGATAATTAACGATCAATAAAGAACAAAGCTCACATCTATTACAAATGGTTACAGATCTAGGACAAATCGATTTTTTCTTTTACAAAATCATTGAATACCTACAATTATCTAGTGAGCTCCGCTTTGGTGGTAGTTTTATAACCGCGAATTGCGAACAAATCAATTTAACTGTGTTTATGAATTGAAAATTGCTATTTGTTCTATCACAAAACCACTATATTTAATTAATCTAACAGCTAATATAAAAAAAAACATAAATCTTTAATTTAAACAGCTAAATTAATAATTAAAGCAATTTTCCGGCGAATTGCAAACTCTTTCCGCGAACTGTCACACTTTATTCACAATCCACACAAAACAGTCGCGATCCACACGAATGAAAAATTCGTTCGAATGGAACTAATACGCGGGTATCAACGACCAAAAAAAGTTTTCATGTGAATGAAGTGTCAGAAACTACGAATATTCGCGTGTCCGTCGTCGCAATTCACTCTCATGTGAATGGTCCTTAATCTATGTATTGTATACTTATAAGTTTTGACGCTTTAAAGTGTCAAATGAGCAGGATTTTCTTGACAAGATTTGTCGGCTACCGTTTATAAACGTCAACTATTCATGTCACCAATCTGGACCAATAAACACTGAAATGCATCAAGTCAGTCGCAGCTGTCAGACTTGCTAAACTAGAAATAGAAACCCGAATGACCTCAATTTCTGCCTACTACTGCGACTTTTTGCTCTGCAAACGTCAGTTACACCTGGCAACTCTTTATTTAAAAAATACGGTTAACTTAGTTCTAATCTACATCTCCTTTCTCAAACATTTTTCTCGGTGGAGAGAACTTCATTCGCACGAACTTTTATCTCAAACAATCATCGACTTTTATGATTTTTTCATTACCACCCATCCGGACACGTTTTCCATTCCTGAGCTGGCCAAAAACTCAGCCATCAGGCCATCACAATCATCCAAGCAATAACTTACAACTTCCTTTACCTGGAGTAATAATTTATCTTCCATCTTTCTATCTGCCTTCATAAATTTATTTATCCAAAACGAACAGGAAGAAATGGGAAAAACTCTAGTACAACACTGTCTCTGCTGTCACTGCCCGAGGCGCATGTCAGGCGAATTTTCAAACATTTTTATTTCATTTATTTTGTGTAGATATTTATTTATTTTTTTTACTTGTACTTCTCGTTAATTTCCTTTTCAGGCTCGTTTTTTTTTTCTCTCTCTCTTCTTTTTGTTTCTCCTTCTAGCTGCCGGCACTATTAGAGTGTACATAGATTTTGTCGTTACCCGCCAACCACCTCGAGCTGGTACTAAAACTCTTTGTGACAGTAACAAAAACTAGGAAAAAAAGGGTTCCCCATCAGCACGAGTATCTTATTACATATCTACAATCTACATCCATGCGGATATTGAAATAGAAATATACCCGTGCCGTAACCCGTCCCGTACTATGCGATGGGTTGTGTGCACTGCGTACACACGGTTCATGTATGAAACTCAAGACATGATGATGAATAGATAGCAAAGGAGAAATTGATGACTGAATGGATATCGAATTGACAAGCTGATGGATATGTATACAATTGATATTGGAACGAACACCAGAGAGCGTACATAAAACGCGGCGTTGTTATGGATAAAATGGGTGAACGCAACCAACTGCGGAATTAAATTGGACTTTTAAATGTTTTTAGCAGTTAAATGTAGTTTACATGCGCATTTAATTGTTTAAATGTTTAAATGTTTGCTGAGCGATTTAATTGCCATATGGCTCATTAATTCCCGCATTCGAATGGAATATATAGTGTGGCATTTAAAAATATTGGCTGTTGCTAATGCGTGTGTAAATTTACACGCGATAGGAATTGAGCTTCGAATTTTACGTTACTTAAGTTTCTTTGAACTTAATGACCCATTTGTCTGTACCTAATGCATCAAGGAAAACAAGGAAAATGTCTGGTGGTTCAGATGTCTGACCGCTTTCTAGATCCCGCAATTATGCCCGATGCAAGAGTCAGAGGACTACCAAAAATAGCTTTGGAGAATTTCGGACTAACGTTGGGCGCCGCGCCGTTTCTTGTTCATTTTTTTTTTTTTAGAAATTTAATCAGGAACGGCTGTGGTAGAGTCTACATTTATAACTGAGATTAAGCAATTATTGATTTAGATAAACAAAGTCAGATTATGGAAGCGAATAATATGCTTCAGAAGAAGACACAACTGATCATCATCATCTCCAGTGTCCCATCACTTCCGAAATTGTGTACTTTTTCCTTATACCTCATCATCATCGTCCAAGTTAAAACTATTGACATTTGAAATTCTCTGACAACCAATAATGTAGATAGAAGAACACAGAAAATGTAAAAAAAAAATCATGGATGACTTTGGGGACCTCAAGATGTCTAAGGTGCAGAAAGAAGCAATTCCCACTTATGAGGAGCTGTTATTGGCACCAAACGCCGAAGCAGAAAATTGTGAGCATTTATATAAAGTTTATTGTTAGTTAAACAAAAACATCAGTAAAACCTTTTTGTCTTTCAGCAGTATATATGTTATCCAGCTATCCAGTTCTTGGTTAACTGCCTCTGTAAGCCAACATGGTTGACGTCCCCTTCCGCTTGTTTGGAGTTGAAGATTCCTTTTGGGACAAAAGGCTAGCGGCCACAAATCACATATACCTACTGAGATTTATAAATTGATGGCGGAGCGAAGTGTAGGTTCACTTCCTGACAGGAAGAGAAAAATAAAAATGTCTCCCCAAGAGGGTTTTTCGGTTTCAACTGCAACACCCTGCATAAAGACAGCACGCTGCGACGCATTGTCTGCAACCACAGCCAACAACACCTCATATTAAATTAAATAGCTGCCCACCTACTTTGACCTATCCACCGGAAGGAAGTTCTTATTATTCTCCTCCCTCGGATCCACTACCCAGGATATCTTTTCGGAAATCTCATTAGACCCAAATAAACACTGTGGTGTGTTCAGCTGACAACACACCACCCTATGCCTATCCCCCACCGCCAACACCCAGCACAAATGCCATCTCCATTTGTCAATTAAAAAAGCTTTAGAAACGTCAATTCATCCTGTCGAACGATTTAACGCTGCCCATTCTCTATTATCCTTTTACAAAATTTCAAGCATATTTACATTTTTTTAAAGGCGGGTGGTTGAGATAACCAAAACAAAAGAAAAGCACCGAAAATTTACCAAAAAGCTTTCGCAAAAATTCCATCAACATTTCTTGTGTTTGCTGATGACATTGACTTTTCGTCCTTGTGGCGTCAAAAGCTCTCCACCAGTTTTGTTGTTTCTGTAAAACAAGGCATTATGTAATATTTGTTATGTTTTTGACATGAAGGCACAGTCGCATAAAGATTTATGTCTATGTGCCTACATGGATATGTGTGCGTGCAGTCTATCAGAATTACCAAAGAGCCCCGACAGAAAATAAATAAAATAAAATTCCTGGCATCAAATACCTAATATGGTAGGGGTCGCCCCGGCTGAGAGGAGGGGGGGGGGGGGGGCGAAAGGTTATTTAACTTTTTTTACGATTTTCATACGCTAGTCCTTCTTTTGTCGAAACTCATATAACAAGAAAAAAAAATATTGCTGTTGCTTATACGGGCTTATGGGGTTTTACGTTAAAGGTGATTACTTTGACCTTTGAGCGGAAGGTTATTTAGGGTACCGAAGAGGGTGTGTGGAATTTATGAGGACCTACATCTACCTTTCCACTCCGAGTTTTTTTTTTTTTTTTCCTTTTTCCTGTGCAGAAAATTTAGTCCTAGTGCGGTTGAAGAAGGGGAATCTGTAGGATACTCGCGTGCATGGAAATAATTTCTCAAGTTCAACGCAATTGCACACCGCGCGCGTTAAATTTTGTGTGACTAATTGTGCGTGCGAATAGTACGATTTCGTATGATGTGGCGAATGTACTTTTGTCAGGAAATCAGACGGAATTGGAAAAAACATTGATCCGAGGCGGATCATTTGCAATTGTTGTCAACAACTTTTTTTTACCTCGGCTCCGCTTACAGGAGAATTAGCCTTGCCAATCGCTGTTACTTGGGCCTAAGAAGGCAGTAATCAACTGCCTTGTCTCTACATAAGACCATCATCATCCCAGTCCTGCCTTATGGCGCAGATGCATGGACTTTATCAATCGTGGATAAAGATCTCGTTGGTCGCTTCAAACTCAAAATGCGTTAACAGGCTTCATAGAGGAGGAGATTTAGCAGAGAACTCTACAAATTGTACAACGACATCGACAGAACATCGGCCCAGGTTAGAAAAGCACGCATCAGTCTTGTCAGTTAACTATAACTTGTAGAGCGAATAGACACCAACTCTCAGTCCTGAAGAGTCTTCGATTCCAACCTTCCCTCCGAGAGGAAGACTTCCCCTTAGATGGCGTACGAAACTGGAATGGAGCGTCAACCAACTTGGAGTGCGCAACTATGGAGGTAGTAAGCCAAAGATCGCTTACCCTCACCTCACACCTCAAAGAGGTGTATTGGTTGAGACTCAGATCCACCCGGACTGCAGTCCCACCGTAGTAAGTATAAGAAGAACATCCTTAACCCATTTGACTTGCTGCTACTGTCATTCGATGAACATTGTCCTATGATAGAATTCTAGCACGAATTGTAAATGGTATTGCAGCAATTTAAAGATGATGCTTATGGGTAATTAATTTGTGAATAAATTATCTCTGTGAATACATTTGAAAATTGTACATATAATTCATGGAATTTGCTTAAATGCGCAAAACTGCACAGGTACATTTTTTTCACTTCACCTTTGAACTAAATGAAAAGGCCGCTTTGATATTAGGTTTGTTTGACGTGGCTAGCACTAGTGCCCACTCGATTGCTGATAAATTTAAAGCTAAGGCGGCCTATAATAATTTAAGAACATCATTAGCCTACAGTGCGGAAAAGCATATTGCGATTTTTCTCTGGTTTGCTGGGCACGAAGCCTGCTCATTCAGAGACTTATCAGACCGCTTTAATACCTCAACATCGACAGTTTGCCTAATAATAAGTCGAGGGACTTTTTCCTGCAGGGAACATGCAATGAAAATAAAAAATTCATTGACATCTTCGTTGGTTTGGTCCAGGCTCAGTGCACGATAGTTGAGTTTTTAAGACGTCATTCGTTTACACAAATCTTGATAAATTGTGTGAAGGTAGGTACTACATTAATTATGATGGTAGCACTTTAGCACAATAATGCAAAAATTTACAGGTTACCACATTTTGGGAGATTCTGCGTACCTATGTGCTCACACCATATAGGGACTTGTCACCTGCTCAAGCACACTTCAACAAGTGTTTAAGTTTTTCGCGTGTTATCATAGAGCATAGGCTATACTCAAACAACGTTTCCGTCAACTTTACTACTGCAAGCTGAGAGGAATTAAGAAAATTTGTCACTTCATACGAGCTTGTTGTGTATTGCACAATTTGGCTGATACTTTGGACCTCGAAGAATCTCGACCGTAACAAATGTTGAAGACGCGACTGCTGACACTCAAAATTGGGGCGCTGACAACACTGCTGGTAAGTTAAAGCGAGTCGGTAGGTATATGTCGGAAATATTTCATATTTCATTTATTTATAAAAATTATTTATCACACTTCATTTTATTATAACTAACTAACTAAATAGGAACTAAAAATCACATTTCATTTTTAAAAACAAAAATAAAAAAAGAAATTAGAAAAAAAAACAATACAAAAAACAAAACAATTACAATTATAAATAAAAAATTAAAGTTTAAGTTTTCAGTATCTACTGCGACTGACCAAGCCTGCTGCACAGCTTCTCCAACAAATCGTTCCTTTTTTTAGAGTCTTCTTTCAGAAAGTCAGTGCGTTGCTGGTAGGCAAGAAGCTTCGCCTCCTCGTGCTTTAGTTTCTTTTCTTTGTACTCGAAGTACGAGCCTTTCTCGCTCGGTTTCCTCCTCCTGGAATATCCTGGCGATAAGGAGGCCAAAGCGGTCTGGGATGTTGAAGGCAATGCCGGATCCTTATTTGGGGCGTCACAATGCTGAGAGGTTTCAGATATCACAACTGAAACAGTAAATTTCGTTTATAAACTTAAAATTTTCGTTTAATCACCTACTGTTTCTTTGCACCGCCTCCAAGTTTGTAGACCCCAGTAAAAAATTTGGGGATGCACGCCAGCCCGATGCAAGAATAGAGATTCCAGCTCACTGGAAATAAAATTGCAAAAAAGTTATTGGCATCAATTTGCCTTCAGTTTCAATATAGGTATACTCACTCATGGTATTTGAAGACCATTCGCGCACTTCCCATTCTTTTATTGTTGTCTACTGCTTTTTTGTGTGATTTTTCTTATCCTTTCGCCTTGTTGTCTATTTGGACGTTTGTGAAAAAGTGCCCTTCTCTCTCCATGTCCTATGGCGAATAAGACTAACATTTTTTTATCTTTTTATTTTTTTGTTTTTTTTTGGGATTTGCCCAATTTTGGTTTGTATTCCTTACTCACTTGGTTAAGGTGGCGCTACAGTCCGGGGTGGGCCTCAACCAATACGCCTCTCCAGTTAGCGCGATCATTGGCTAACTGCCTCCAGTTGCGCACTCCAAGTTGGTTTAGGTCCCCTTCCACTTGCGCGCGCCACCTAAGGCGAGGTCTTCCTCTACTGCGTTGTTCTTCCGGGTTGGAATCGAAGACTCTCCGGGACGGAGCGTTGGTGTCCATTCGCTCTACATGTCCTAACCATCTTATATGACTAATGCGGAGTTCGCTGTTAAATCTTCTCCTCCATATCCCGTTAACGCAAACGTGAACAAAACCAAGAAGATCCTCATCCGTTTTTGCTAGGGTCCATGCTTCTGCGCCATAGAGCAGGAAAGGGATGATGAGAGTCTTATATAGAATCTCCTTAGTGCTTCTTGACAAGGCCTTAATAATCAATTGCCGTCTAAGGCCAAAGAAAGAGCGGTTGGCAAGTGTGATTCTTCGCTTGATTTCTGATGTGATGTCATTGTCAGAGTTTATAGCGGAGCCGAGGTAGACAAAGTCCCTAACTACCTCAAAGTTATAGCTGTCTATATTGACGTTCTGTCCGATTTGTCGATGTTTGACCAGGGGTTGGGTTCTAAGAGGATTATAAAATAACAGCAATTAGTTTTTGAAAACTTACGAATTAGTTGCTGTTCCAGCTCGACGCATTCCTCTTCTTCCATTCTAGGATCGTCATTGTAGCACTCCTCATACTCTTCGTCATTTACCAACGCTTCGTGGTAAATTTCAGAAAGGTAACTTGGATCTATAAAATACATTTGTCTTATTAGCATAATTTTTATTGTTATAAAGTAAAAAACTACCATCACGGGCTCTTTCCGTCACTTCAGTTGCACATTCCAGCTTTATGGAAATCCCTGCCTGATTGTCTGTCGGTCAGTGTGAAGCGTTCCATTTTTCTATAATATACAATTTTAATTCATAAACGTTGTTGTTTTCAAATAATTCACTTTTGAATATCAAATTTATTGTATTTACCTTTATCACGATATTACAACAATTGAATGACTGCAAGCGAAATGACAGCGAAACTCAGCACTGTAACTGGGGTCAGTTCAGGGCTCAACTAGGGCGCCATAGAAGTCATGTCGAATACAGATTTACAGTACCAGGGTGAGTTCAGTGCTATATCGAACACCTTAGGGATAACCCTAACCTAACCCTGCACTAGGTCCACGTCAAACAAACCTATTAACTTCTAAAAGTGCTGCATTGACGCAACTGTACGAGTAGTCTTTGCAGAATTGAATGAAGGAGAAATGAAGAATAAAGATAAATAAAAAACTCAAATATATGAACTACAGTCGAACTTCGATAACTCGAACCATCACTTGCCAGGAAAAAAATTCGAGTTATTAAGACTTCGAGTTATCAAGTAAAATACAAAATTGATAGGAATACAAAATATGTACATATTTATTTGCGAATATATAAGACACAAAAGTACAGGAAATTAGCATATTTAATATTTAAAATAGTCTGTTATAAATGATTGAAAAGTAATTTTATTTTGGTTTTAAAAAAAATCTTCAATGGAATTTATATTTTAAACAGAATCGGTTGTCTTTCATTAGTCTTTAAATATAAACGCAAAATGCTTAATAAATTTGCAACCAACTCGTTTGAAGGTTGTTGAATCAAATCATGCTCCAAATTTGATTTTGTCTTCCTCTTATTTTTTTCAATAATTCAAAAAAAATATAGCAACCTGGAAGAAATTTGAAAATGTTTACTCAAACATACGAAATTTACGATTTTCTACACGGTATGTATAAGGAACATTCAAACTCAGTGCCCCCGAAAGCGATGCATTATAAAACGAACTTGTTAAAACACGCAGAATTAGGGAATTCCCCTTTAGAATTTGGGATTTCCCCCTTTAGAATTCGACTTATCGAAGGTGACGCCAAATAATCTCTTCGAGTTATAAAGACATTCGAGTTATAGAAGTTCGAGTTATCAAATACAAATTACATGCAAATTTTAGTGTTGGCGCTATTGCCAACCAATTTTATTCGAGTTATTAAATATTCGAGTTATCGAAGTTCGACTTATCGAAGTTCGACTGTATAACTATACCACCGAAGGTATACCGTAACCACATTGGGAGTATAAAAGGGAATCAGTGGGAATTCGAGTAATTTGGGACGTTCCAGTTTATATTTTGGTAAGTCTGACAACTGTCTCAGTTTTGGTTAGCCTATATATATATATTTGTTTTTTTTTAGATCTGTCACATGGACAGCTTTGCCAGTTGATGCTTATGGAGAGGTAGCCGACGAATCTAAACAAGAAATTCGTGACGCGTTCGTGTGATGACAGTTCGTATATGTGGCTGAAGTAGAAAAAGTGACGTTACCGTCCAATCTGTAAGGTCTGTTCCCTTACTTTCTGGTTCAATATTGGCAATATGTCACATTTCCCTCATTGCGAGAGAATTCGATAACCGAAATGAAATATAATCAAAAAAAAAAAACGTACGCTTTGTACCAAAAATGTGAATTTTCAGGGCGGTAATATTAAAATATTTTTTATTTATTTTATTTATTGCTTTTATTGCAGAAATTTAAAAGTTAATTCTTTTGCTGATCTGATCACGAGTGAACTCCTAAAAATGCTACCTCGGAAAGCATTAACTAAGCTTCTCCACATTATAAACGCTGCGATCAGATTACAATACTTACATTCCGAGTCAATGGAAAATCGCGGAAGTCATAAAGGTTCTCAAACCAGGCAAACCCCGAATGAAAAAAAAGCCTTATAAACCCATCTCGCTTCTTCCAATTTTGTCCAAAGTTTTTGAGAGGATATTACTCAGACGCTTACAAAAAATTATAGAAGAAAACCGTCTTATACCCGACCACCAGTTCGGGCTTAGAACCATTCGACAATTGATCAAGTGCATCGGATAACTGACGTAATAGAGAAAGCTCTAGCAGCAAACAAAATTGCTCTGCCGTATTCTTGGACGTTTCGCAAGCATTTGATAAGGTTTGGCATGAAGGCCTCAAGTATACAAATTAAGACAAATTCTCCCCGAACGGTTATGGGAAATTCTAGAATCGTATCTAGAGAATAGACTCTTTCGTGTCAAACACGGAAACGAATATTCGGAATTTAAAGAAATAAGGGCAGGTGTGCCGCAAGGAAGCGTCCTTGGGCCAATCCTGTACCTGCTTTTTACGCGTGATATTCCGCAAACAGAAGGTACTACCGTAGCCACTTTTGCCGATGACACTGCTATACTAGCAGTTGGTTCAACGACCAAAGAAACAAACAAAATATTACAAGGCGCGCTTAACCGGGTCTATGAATTGACAAAATCATGGAGAATAGCTCTTAACAAAACGAAATCGGTCCACGTGGATTTTACATATAAAAAAACAAATAACTTGCCTGTATTTATAAACACGGTACAAGTTCCGTTTGCAAGCGAGGCCAGATATCTCGGAATGACTCTTGACACAAAATTGAAATGGAAACCACATGTAAAGAAAAAATGCGAAGAACTTAAAATCAAATATAGAGAACTTTATTGGTTACTCGGAAAATTTTCCAAGCTTACCCTCGAGAACAAGCTTTTATTATATAAGCAAGTGATGAAGCCTGTATGGAAATGTGGTATACAGTTATGTGGCTGTACCAGCAAAATAATTCTAAACATTTTACAAACTTTTCAAAACAAAGTGCTAAGATCATTCGTCAGTGCACGTTGGTACATCAGAAATGAAGATCTCCATAGAGACCTCCGAGTTCCCTCAGCTAAGGACGAAACGAAAATATGCGCTCGAAAGCATAGAAATCAATTATTGGGACATATTAATAGCTCGGTCCGTGAAATTCTCGATGAAACAAATTAATTGCGGCGTCTACAACGAACTAAACCTTCGGACTTAGCCCGATAATTATCAACCGCGTTAAAATTGCAGAACGAGCACGAACTTTCGCCGGAATGCTGCCTGCCAAACGTATATAACTTCGTGATAAAAAAATTTGCTTGATAAGTCATAACTTAGTTGCAAAAGAAATTTGTTGGAGGTGGTTTTATTGAGTAAAAATCTCACACTACTATGAGCACGCGCCGAGTGTCCTCATAGTGTCTTCTAGAAGATTTCCACCTACCTGGGAGAAAAAAAATTCTTTTGCTTCTTACATCTATTTTAATGCTATTCAAGCACAAAAATAAATTAAATCAAATGAAAAGTCAGTTAGTAATTAGCATTTAAAGGATTTGACAACCATCTGTCAGTAGTAACCAACTAGCCCAAAGAAATTTCTTGGGCTAATATTTGCAGTTTTTTTTTTTTTTTTTTAAGGTAAATGTTTTGTTCTCTCTTTTTGGCTCTCTTTTGGCCAAATTTTACGGAACGAGGTTTGACTAAATTTGGCTAATGCATTATTGTTAGGGAACAGACCTATTAGTTCAGGGTATCTAGTCATCGTTACCATAAGTACAGACTTGTCTGTATTTTGCAGATTTTCAACCTAGCTGCAGACTTTTAACAACCAGGATTCTGCGCTTCAGGTTTTGTCTGCATTCGCAATAATAAATTTTGCTCTTTTTAATAAATAATAACAGTTTTTGCACACTTATTTTCTCTGTATGCTATAATTTTCGTATTCACCTCATTTATTTATTTTTTATTGTGACATAAATAATAAAAAAAAAAATGTGAAATAATATTTTTCCATAGAAATCTGAAGATTTTTTTTTTTTTTTTTTGTAATTATTTCAGATTTATCCAAATATTTTTGTGGCATCACTGCGATCTGGTTGACTTAAGATTTTTATATATGCGCATTTACCCTCAGCAGAGGCACGCGGATTGATTAAGAAATTGACTTTGAATTTGAAAAATAATTTTCCAGTGCAAAGTATTTTTGTCTTAGCATTTTTTTTTTTTTTTTTTTTTTTTTTTTTCGGAATACAAGCAGTTGTTCAATTTATTTGAAAGCGACGAGGAAGCCATTATTTCACATGGGGACTTTGTCATTCACTTTCGGACTCCGTTTTATTTAGAAGGACGAATACTAAAAAGACTGCTAAATTTTCTGTTTGTACCTTCAATCCAAAAAGGAATTTCTTCTTGGACCAAGGAGCTGTCCAGAAAATTTACTGGGTCTTCTCGTTATTCAAAATTCCTGCCGGAGTGTAGAAAAACCCTTTCTATGTGGAACGTAGTTCTGCTTAAGTTGATCGCTGAAGGTATTTTATATTTTTATTTATTTATTTTTTTTATTTTTATTTCTTTTTTTTTTCTATCATTTCTTCATTAGTTGCTGTTGTGTATAGCTCTGCAAAATCGTATTCCGCCAGTGCATCCCTTTTGGCAAAGAGCTCAAATATTCGGGGCTGCGAATTCGGAAGTGGTCATTGTCCACAGTGCTTAGAGCATTATTTGCGGCTCGAGCGTATGCGTCGTAGGCCATCAATGTCGCATTGATGCACTGGAAGAACAGGCACAGCATCCACTCCACAATAGTAAAAAAAAAAAAAGTTTCTTCTCGGTACAGTGCAATGGACCGGATTTCGCTCAAGGGTTTGATACCCCTTTTTCAATAAAACCCTCGAATAAACTCGTTTAGTGTATAGCAATTTTCAAAAGAAACCAGTAGGCTGTCCGCACTTTTTAAAGGTAATCCGAATGCGCCTTCATGGCCTCTTGTTGATGTATAGCTATTTTTCATACAACCCTAGCCGACTTTCGTGAACAAAAAGTACCGCCCAATAGAACCCCCGCTCACCAGTTGAACAACCCTCTACATGCAGTCCATCTTCCACGGCCCCTCCTAAACCCTACATCCCCAAATACCCACGCTTGTTGAAAATTAAACACAGTTCGAAAAGGCAATTTATTACAATTGCCTCAATTTAAATATTTCACAAGATCGTTCAGTTTCGGATTACTCATTATATCCACAAACAATAATGTAAAATAAATGAGTTACCTTAAAAACTGAATTACTCAACCCTAACCCCCAATCCCAAGCCCAAAAAGATAAAGTTCTCGGACGCAAACACGAAAAACAAGAGCGAAAAACTCATATCAACAGAAAACAAAAATTAATTGAATTCAATTAAGTTTAATTAGAGAACTGAAATACTACTGTCAGCACGACACGTCAACACGACTGACACAACACTAACTACAGTTATCAGTCTTTCGTGCGCCTCATACCTCGAACCACCCCTTTCCCGGGCATAAAAATGACATTTTAAGGAAATTCGTTTAGGGAAGTTAACTCGATATAGACCGAGTCTATTCGTTTACTAAAATGGGTAGTATTTTGGCTTTTGTTCTTATTGTGAATGTTCATATGGAGGATGTTTTTTCTTCGATAGTCGAACGGACAAACGAACATCGATTGCAATTTTCCGTCCGCGCTAATTGATTTCAATTAAAGTTGATGTAGATTTTTTTATACTGTTTTTCGTGACTTTGGCTGTGTAATAGTAAATGATTGACATGACAGTGGTAAGCAGTAGGTAGTCAGTTGGTTGGTACCTTACCTAACCGTGCAGCGAATGAGGTTTTTTTTTTTTTTCTTTCTTTTTTTTTTGTCGTGTGTATGTTGGCGATCGAAAATTACAATACGCGTGGGGGGTAGCTTTTTTTTATTAATTTAATGGTTCCTCATCATTGCACTGAGAGTGCGATGGCACAATTGAAGCTGTGCTTGAAGCTTGTTCACACCAATGAGTTTGGAGGGTAAAGAGCGTTGCTAAAAACAAAACCTGAGGGTGATGTTTGCTCAGTTGAAGGGTGCAATTGTGGAATTCCTCCACGGAAAATAGTTCATCATTCATTCTTTTGGACTTGGCCATCTCTGAACAGTTTACAAAGCTATGGACATTTCAAACTGATGGAGATAATGATATCTGTACTCATTTTGACGAGTCTAAAATTGAGTTCTATGCCTCTCTGAAAAATACGATTGAAAATATTAGGTTAGGTGTTCTATGAAATCAAACAAATTGTTCGCTTTTCATTGACGTCTTGTAAGATCTGTAAGATGACGGGTGTTTTTATAAACGTCGAAAATCTCTGCGCTAGTACAATCGTCTTTCTTTTTTGTTGCATTAATGAATACGCTTATTCTGCAGCACGTGTGCAGGCCTGCTTTAGTACAACTTTAAGTAGTCACTAAATGTTCATAAACGTCAGACAAACATCAAAAAAATCATCACAATAGTTTGGTTTTCGTGACATTCCACGCCGCAGCTTCTTTTTCCCTTAAAAAAAGTTAAATTTAATTGTGAAAACACATAAAAAATTGCCAGTAAAACTTACAATTTCGCACTTTAAAATAGTTTACCTCCCGCGCTTTCTGCAGTCAAAAAAATATGGATGCACAATCTGCCAGACGCTGATGACATTTATGACGTATACGAACATATCTTGTGCAATTCATCTGCGTTTATTGGATTTAAAATCTGAGTTTATGAACACGTCTTACGCAGATCTTGGTCAGGCAGATGTTTAGAAAACACCCGACGTTTTACAACTTCTAAACAACGACTTTGCTGACATTTTTCTAACATCATCTCAAAACTAATAATTATATTCCGAGAGAAATAGTAGTGTGGAAATTGGTAAGCGCATCGGTTAGAAATTTGACAGAAAGGCGTTCACCAATAGATGGCGTTAGATCGTTGACATAGTTTTCTATTAGCATTTACAACATTATTTTCTGTGCCTACCACTAGGCGGTTAAATAAGCGAAATTGATGGGTAGGTACAGATGGCGTTTCTTCAACAACCAACACCCATCGACATAGCGTTTTAAAAATAGTTGTTTCAAAAGGTAAGTGTCAAAGATGTGACCTAACAAATGGCACGACATTACGAAACTGATTTGGTTACTTAGGAGGCATGTATCGAGCTATTAATTATCTGTCTAAATTATGTTGCTGACTACTTTATTAGTCAAAACCGTGCTGTCATTAGTATATGCAAAATAATTTGATTGATAGAGCTTTTGGCCGCGTTCCATTGATCACTAGTTTGATTAGCGGCCTGTCAAAGTATATACAACAAAATTAATTGACATACAACCTTTTAAGAAATGATTAAATCTCCCTTAGTGGAAATTTATAAAACAAAATTATACACTGGATTGGGCGATGGGCGGTACCGCAGTTTAAAATTGACTCGGAGAGAGAGCAATGGTGTCGTCACAACGAAAAGTAGAATTATGAAAGGTCAATCAATATGATGTAAAAGTCAATGGAACGCGTTCATTGAGTAATCATTACGAGCGAAATTCATGACAGATGTTACATTGTGTTTGCTTTTGCATTATCTTATGCATATTAAATTTCCGGTAATAAGGAAAAAAAAACTAATAAGATCCTCCTCTTGGATGAGTCAATTTGAATTTTTACTTGATTGTGTCCCGTATTACTCACTGATGCAAAACAAAGAACAACGTTGGTGTAGGTATATTATTTTTATTGCGTCGCAGCTTTTCGGAAAAATTGATTGAAGCGTGAAATATTCCAACACAAAAGGATAAACACTCCACAATTTTTTATTTTTTTATTTGCACTTGTGTGCCTTGAGGTATTTTGTCACATCGGATAGAAATAATTTATTTGCTTTCGGATTGATTGTGGGATGTGGAAATCAGTAGCTGTGAGGCAATTTTTGCACAAACAATTTTTGTAGTTGTGGGTAATAAAAATTATGTTAGATGAATTAATGCGAATTCAATGGTTGGGGGCTGTTCAGAGTAAGCCCTGCTTCAAGAACCTGAATTCGGTACAAAGCCAAGATTGACTTTGACAAGTCATTTAAATCGGTTTTCGTCCGTTGCTGTCGGAAAAGGTACCTACCTTCTTCACAGAGATGAATATGGGACCAGAATTCGTCTCCGAAGAACTAACTAGTCACACGGACTTAAATGATAAATCAAGTTCTATATATTGTACGCCCTACCGTAGTAATTCTTTTCGATCACACTGTCAACCGTTACATGTACGATTTAGAAAGTTGTCATAAGAAAACAGAAAAATAAACATTTAATTAGCATCCATTAAAATAATTTTTAGTGCTGCTTACCCACACGCACCACAAACAGTTCTCGTCTCTATTCAAAAACGTTATTTGTCAATGGCAACCAGCTTCACCTTCAAATTGTTGACCTTTTTTGTGCGAAATAATTCAGCTGTTTTGTGGCTATTAGGTACATGTGAATATCCATATCTATGTGTATAAACTATACCCAGTAAGCCAACCGTGGGAAATCGTATGGAAATGTTTATATAGATAAATCAGGTTTCACGCTGGCTTTGGGGTTATTTCTCTTTTTTTCTTGCGTTTAGAAAATGGCACACACTGTGCAGAATAAAATTTGCCTAAGTTGTTTTTTTGTTGCTGTTTGTATAATGTACATAGACGGGTGAAAAAATAAATTCAATTCGACCGGATAGAGTGAAATTTCAATTCATGGAACAGAGCCCTTAGAGCCAACTTAAGGAATTTACTTATTTTGTGTTGAAAATAATCGTAGGAATATTTATAATTATTTTTTTTAATTTTTAATTAATTTTTATTTAATTCTTTCTTGAACTGAAAATCTAGACAAAAGCGATTAAATTTAATTTAAAATTATCATTTATCTTATTCTAGCCTAATGGCTCTTAGCGAGCGCTCTAAGCTTAACAAAATATTCAAAATTATTGCCTTTCGGCCTTAAATCTATTGATGTCTATGACTTGTTTTGCTTTTTTTTAATTTTCAAGAAATTTTAGAAAGCTTGAATTCTTTATTTTTGGTTTATTTAAAACTGCCTACTTTACTTAACCTAAATAACCTGTAATCAGTATGATCGCGTCCATGGTTGTTGGTCGGGCCGCAAGCAGGAGTTTCCAATCTTCGAAATGACTGACTGATCATTTTTGTCCCATCCTGATGTCTTTCTGAACGAAACCCTTTTAAATAGGCGCTTCATGCTATCATGCAGTCTTAATGGTACCTAAAATAAAGAAAATTTGTTATCACTCAAAGTATTATTTATTTTCTATTGATCTCACCAATATCGCCATTTGTTAAAGTTGAAAACAAACATTCCTACTTCATTACAATTTTTCTACCCGCCAAGCAAAGTGCTTATCTGAAGGCGGTTGTCTAGGGACTTGATTTTGAAATTTGAAGTGGTTTAAAATTTAAGTTATAGGCATATAATAAAATTCAATTTAATTTGTGTCAGTTTTGTGTCAAAATCGCCTACTGCGACAAATCATACCTTTAAAGTTTTCCTGCGAAAATATTGCTTGGCCCAAAATATACCAGACGAATCAACATTGCGCAAAAACTACGTGCCAACAATTTACCTAATAAATAAAAACCGCCAAATAACATCCGAATTCCAAAGTAAACGTTTGAGAACAAAATGTTAAACAAATTCTCAATTATAAATTTTATTCATCTATATTCATTTATAGTATTTTTCATACATCCCTCCTAATTTGCATCGATCCATTTTTTTAGCACCATCAATAATTCTGCTTTTGCTTCCAGTTTGTGACGCTGGGAGACCTTTTGCAGGTCATCGGTCAATGAAAGGAGAAACAGACGGTCTTGTTCGTACGACGACGATGATGATGCCTGACCATCTTCCGACGGGTCGCCAGCGTTCCCGTCGTGTGAGACACTTAGTTTTTCTATGTCCTCTATATGTTTTTTTATTGACTGGTGCAAAAATGACAATTTATTGCCATACTTGGACCCAGTCTTTTTATGATCCCGACATAGCTGTCCCATGTCGCTTTCCACTTTCGATGAGCAAGATCATCTGCAAAGAAAGAGCGTGATGATTAAAATATATTATAGTAATAATTAAAGTGATGGAGTCAGACAAATGTTTACTGTCGTTAAGTCGATTTAAAAACGGTATGTTAAGAGAGCATAATGGCTCAGTGGATAGTCTACATACCTACTGCTTTTAAATTTAATAAAAATTTCTAAAAAAAAAAAAAAAAACTCTAAATTGCCTTAAATTCATTCACTTAAACCGTCCTTCTCTGCAATGACATGTTAGTAAAATCCTCAAATGGGGCAACACAAACTTCAGCCCAGACATATTTTATTGAATAAATTTAAAAGTATGATTTATTTACTTTCGTACTCACAAATACTTCCGCCATTGGTTGACGTCTTTCCATGCACATCTTTTTGAATTCATAGTGGTGGTACGCATTTGCCGTTTCGTAGCTTTTAAATGTGCACAATTTTTTGATTCAAATCTGTATTGAAAAAAAATTAAATAATTAAAAAAAAAATAAAAAAAAAAGTTTAGGTTAAATGAACAAACCTGCCGTGACCAAACTTCATATGGGTAGGTCAACAAGCACTGTCTTCTTTTACTCATCACTGTTTTTTTTTTTTCGGGTTATATTTTTATTTTATTTTTTTTTTTTTTTTATTTTTTTGTTTCGCCCATTTTTCTGCACCATCTTCACTTTCAGCGGAAAACAGAGTAAACATATTTCTTGAATTGTGTGCACGACCACTGTCAAAAAAACTCACTCACTTTCACTTACTTAAAATCGGAACAAGGCGGTGTGCACTTTTTTCCGTGTAGGTACACAGAAAAACTCCCTGTAGCATATTTCGGCTCTTTCACAGTACCGGTATCTGCGTATTTGCTCAAAATAACACGATCCCTGTTGGTAAAATGCACATGCACGCCATATACCTACTTCTCCCCCATTTTGCTTCAGGAGAGAAAGCGAGACACAGCCATAGGAAGTCTTTGTTCAACTGCATGTGCTTTTATGTATATTTAACATATTTAACAAAGAATGACAGTGAAGTTAAAAAATGGTTATTTCTTACAAAAAGTCTCCAAAACTTGTTTCTTAAAATTGTTTTTTTTTTTGCCTTTATTTATTTGTTTATTATTTGTCAACAAAGTACTAGGCCTTTTTTATACATGAAAAAATAAAATGATAGACAAAAATTTAAGAAAAATTAAGTAAATAAAGATAATTCAGAAAAAAAGCAAGTACAATAGGTACTAACTAAGAACTGAGCAATACAATTAGAACTGGAAATAATTAAACAAGATGGATTTTATTATTGGTATTGTCATATTAATGTCAATTAAAGACGCACATTCATTAAACAATAACATTAAAATCTTGAATGAAGACTTAAAATATCAGGACAGTGAATCTCCCCAATAAGTATTCTGTGGAAAAAAAACAATCTTTTGGTACCTTTCTCCTAACCTCAAGAGACTCGAGTCCAATAAGTTGTAATCGGGCTAAGTAAGGGGGTAAGTTATTAAAATCCGACCAAGGTAGACGTCTGAGGGCAAACCTGAGGAACGACGGGAAAACATACACCCAAAGTTTGTACTCACACGGTGGAGGAAGTAGGAAGAATGCAGGTGTACTCCGAAATGGCAGAGAAGGATGGAACCACTTTCTTACTCAAAGGCAGTCGTTGAACGTTGATGCAGTTAAAAATATACTATAATGAAAACCGTTTTAAGCTTTTAGTGTAGGCTAGCAAAATTTGCTTCAAGGGCAGAAAATAACTAATTTTCGTTTTCCATTGGGCAAAAAGAAGCTTCCGGGAGAGTCCGGAATCGAAAAATTCGCTTCTGAAACCGTTCCATTGGCACAAAAAATACTCTTCTGGTGATTCTGAGAAGAGAATTTCGCTTCTCGATTTGAAGTCAGAATCCACTCAAGAAGCACTCACACAAGTGCAATTTATGTATTTTATACAAGTCAGATGACAGCTGCCGTAGATTATTTTTTGGCATTTCACCAATACTTTTGTAGATTCAACCAGAAGCAGTTTTCTTGTTCCATTGGATTCAAATGTAAGAGCTCACCGGGAATAAAAAAAGACAGACAGCTTTTAAAATAATGTGTAGGTTATTAAATATAACTCAAATATGCACAGAGCAAAAAATGTTTAAGAAATTGAATTTTTTGTTAACACTTTTTAATCAAAAATAAAGAGCAGCGCAACTCGCGAGGTATCTAAACCATGAAACAGCTTGACGAAATTTTAGTGCAGCACAAGTTGTATTTTGCGGTAATTTAACAGATAAAAGTGAAAATAAAGCAAGCGGCAAAATGAAACACAAGCTTGTTTAGCGAAACTTCAATGTCGATGATGATACAAACAAGACATCAAAAGATTTGTTAAAAAAACAATACGTACTTACTCGAGCGATGATTTATTTGTTGCTCCTCTTCTTGAAACAATGAAATAAAATTGTTTACCTACTTTACTACAACACTTTGCACTTTCACTTTGATTTTTTGCAACTCAAACTTTTAAAATTTTTGTTGGGTATTTTACATTTAATTTCTGTTATTTTTACCGCACAATCGAATGCAAAAACCGAAATTTATTACGTTTTTTTTTTATATGGTTTGCCCGCCAAAAAAAATTATTGTCACTGTTTACATGACGATTTAAACACTTTTCGGCACAATTTCGATTTCAACAATATTACATATTGTTAAAAAAAAATCAGTTTTAAAGCACATTCAACCGACGGTAGTTTATTTTACAAACGTCCGGAGCGTCTTCTTCAGTTCATATAGAACACGTTGTTGTTGTTGTTGGGTGTGAATTTAATAATAAAAAAAAACTATATCTACGTCCGTTGTTTTCTTTATATCGTCGTCGCAAGAAAAAAACAAAACACCACAGCAATAACAACACAAACAACACATTGTTGCTGTCACAGAAAAAATATTCAATTATTCATCACCTATTTATCTACTGGGAAATTCCAATAAAAAACATAATGAACTCTATCACTCTTAAACACGAATTACCTATACTTTTAAATTATAAACAAATTTATAAACAACAGGAATCTTCGGCGGATTGTTAAATGTTTGCGTACATTGACCACTATTGTCTATACATATATATATATATATTTATGTAATATTTGTACAGCAAGTGTTATGTTGTTCCACACAGCCTGTGGCGTTGAAAAATGTACCGTACCGATATTGAACTAATTACAAGCTAACAAAACAGTGCAGTAGTAACACATGATTGTTCAGTCTCAGTGTCATACGGTAAAGTAATCGTATAGAAAATATTTATATATGCATAAGGAAAGAACCCGTTTTTGGCGTAAATGATAACGCACTTCATGATATTTCTTTTGGTTTGATTGGAAAGGATTTTTCTTTTTTGTACACTCAATGAAAATATTATATAGTGAAATCTGCATTATCTCATGTGGTTTTCTATTGGATCTAAATAATTTTTCATGATCCATATCGGCAAACAAATCAGCTTTTTGTTGTTTCGATCAATTTCTGCAGATCTCGATATTTTTTTCATATTTGCACATATGTACTGCCAATATAATGCCAATATACTTTGCACAGCTGTTTTACGTTATTTTAGGAAGTTTGTTTTGAAGCCAATGCGCAAAGTTTCGTGAAAATAAAATAAAGAAATACAAAAGTAGCCGTCGGATAAGAGGAAATAATTTTGGGGGAATTATTATCTTCTTCGTCTTCCTCTTCAACTTAAAAGTACGAATCATCAAAACTACATTTGTATATAAAGGGTTTTCCAATAAGAGGTGTTATTTTGGTATTCAAAGAAAAATGTCAGTTTCTGAGATAAATGATCGGATGTTTTCATAATAAAGAGGAAGGTATGCAGTTAATAATGAAAAACATCATCAGCCAAATGGCCACCAGGAGCACACATACAGGACCATATCCTTTCACAATAACACCTCTTATTGAAAAACCCTTTACAACAAGGGAAAATTTTTCTAGTCGATATCCATATTTAGGATTTTTCCAAAAATGAAAGCAATGTTATTTGACAGCATTTGACGTACAAATCCATTTACAAAAGCATTTAAATATGGTTGCATGTTGCATGAGCCGCGTTAAATATGAGATCTAGAAAAAAATATCTGGTGGTCCCTATTAAAAACGACATGAACTTCATAGTAAGTGACAAAGTTAGTGAATCCGTGACATCCAGCGGGGGGTTAGTTTTAAAGAAAAATTGCTATATATATACATATATTTTTTTTTTTTTGATAAACTAACTTTATAATTGATAAGCAACGTTTTAAGACCAAGATTGAGTTCAACCATCAAGTTTAAGTGGTCAATCAAATCAAAACAATTTTGTCGGTTTTGGCTATAACTGGGGTCTAAAATTCTCAAATGGAACGAAACACAAACTTTTTCTTTCCTTCTGCACGAAATAATTGGGATTTAAAATATTGTATAATTTATTAACATTATTAAAACAAAAAATAAAATAAAAAGCAACGAGACGTTCGACTATTCACATCCTGATGTCTTTCTGAACGAAACCCTTTTAAATAGGCGCTTCATGCTTTCATGCAGTCTTAATGGTACCTAAAATAAAGAATATTTGTTATCACTCAAAGTATTATTTATTTTCTATTGATCTCACCAATACCGCCATTTGTTAAAGTTGAAAAAAAAACATTCCTACTTCATTACAATTTTTCTACCCGCCAAGCAAAGTGCTTATCTGAAGGCGGTTGTTAAAGGACTTGATTTTGAAATTTGAAGTGGTTTAAAATTTAAGTTATAGGCATATAGTTAAATTCAATTTAATTTGTGTCAGTTTTGTGTCAGAATCGCCTACTGCGACAAATCATACCTTTAAAGTTTTCCTGCGAAAATATTGCTTGGCCCAAAATATACCAGACGAATCAACATTGCGCAAAAACTACGTGCCAACAATTTACCTAATAAATAAAAACCGCCAAATAACATCCGAATTCCAAAGTAAACGTTTGAGAACAAAATGTTAAACAAATTCTTAATTATAAATTTTATTCAACTAGGTATATGTTTCCTTTTTATTCATATGTATTTATAGTATTTTTCATACATATTTGTATGCATATTTCATGCTTTTAATAATCTCCTCTCTAATTAGCATCTATCCATTTTTTCAGCACCATCAATAACTCCGATTTCGCTTCCAGTTTGTGACGCTGGGAGACCTTTTGCAGGTCATCGGTCAATGAAAGGAGAAAGAGACGGTCTTGCTTGTACGACGACGATGATGATGCCTGAGCATTATCTTCCGACGGGTCGCCAGCGCTCCCGTCGTGTGAAACGCTCAAGCTTTCCATCTCCTCAATAGATTTTTTTAAGGACTGGTCCAAAAATGACAATTTATGGCCATGCTTGGACCCAGCCTTTTTCACATCGCGGACATAGCTGTCGCGAATGGTCTTCCACTTACGGTGAACCATAATATCTGCAAATGGAGAACATTATATTTATATTAGATAGGTAATTACAAAAATGGGGACATAAAAAGCCGACCATTGCTCGAAGATAGAGTGAATAGCCGATTGTTTTTAATTATATTATATATTCGCTTACTTAAATTCTCCTTTAGTTCGTGGGATAGGCTGTCAAAATTTTCAATTATTGCAGCACAAACTTCGATCCAAGCCAAGGCCCTTTCCTTCCTGTCGAAATAATTGGGTTGATTGCAATCCCAAATTATTGGTCGTGTTTTTATTCAGTTTATCAAAACGTCGTTTTCAATTTTATACATTTTATGTTGTAAACTTATGTAAAAGCGCCATCTGTGCTTTCAACGTATGAAGGTGTTTGCCAGACGCACCCATTGACGACTACTTGTCAGACGCACCCATTTCGACGACAACAGCTGCACCCAACTTAACGACGAATGTGGGATGACAGCTGTTGGGAATTTAAATAGTTGTTGGACGCCGTCGTTTTCTTGGATAAGTTGATAGTTATTAATAAAGATTTTAATCGAGTGTAATCCTCTAAATTAATAAATAAAAACGTGTTTAAAACTCAGATGTGGGGTCAGAATATCACTGGCCTGTGAAATAAAATAAAATTTAATTAAAAATTCTGATAATAATTACATTAAACGTGTTAAAATGCCGCGTGTCTTGTCAAAACAGCAGTTGGTAGAAGCGCTCAGGGAAGCTGGCGTAGAATTCCCCGAAACAGCTACCACGGCCCAGTTAAAGAGACTGCACCACAGTGAAGTCAACAAAAGCAACAATTTATCTGCGGCAAGCGAGGAAGATGCCGATGCCGATGCCGATGCCGATGACGTTGCCGATGACGTTGATACCGAAGCCGACGATGCCGAGGAACTGAGAAGTGCCGCGTTGGATGAGGAATTAAGCGAGCTACGTAAGCGTCTCGAAGTGCTGAAGCTGCGGAAGCAGATTAAAGAGTTGGAGAATGATGCCGCCCCTCCTGCCGAACGACGATCGGAATTTGGCGAAATTGAGCACGCCATTCCAAAATTTGATGGCGATGACGTAAGCCATTCGGTAAAACATTTTTTCCGTGATTTTGAAGAAATTATGCAGACGGTAAATGCCGATGAAAGGTTTAAATTATTGAGCTTGAGACGTTCACTAATAGGAACTGCTAAAGTGTTCCTACTCTCGACGGTGGCGCTTAATTATAGCGAACTGAAGGCAGCACTATTAAAAGAATTCGACATAGCTGTGTCTCGCCAGGATGTGTACAGAATGCTAGCCCTAAGGAAGTGGAAAAAACAAGAAGAGTCGCTGCATTGCTACATTCTAAACATGCAGGCGATTGCCAAACGATCCGACATTGGTGAAACGGAGATCATTGACTTCATCATAGACGGGATGGGTAGTAACATATCCAATGTTAATCTGCTGTTAGGTGCTCGTACCATCGACGAACTGAAACAACTCGTTAATCGCTATCAGCAGAAATATTTGATGGAAAGTGCTACGAGTACATCAGGATGTATTTCTAATGCCGTATCGACGAAACCTGCCGCTGTAACCAAGCCGAATGTTAATAGAAATGCCGTACTATGCTTTAATTGCTCACAGACGGGGCATATTAAACCATACTGTCCACACCCTTTGCGCCGAAATGGGTCGTGTTTCCGATGTTGGGAGATGGGACATGACCACAGGACGTGCCCGAACCCGAAGAAGATGCTGTCTGCCGCTGCCGTTCCGAAGCGTAATCAACAAGTTGCTGCCGTTTCGAAAGTAGGGTCTGATAACGATGAAAGTTTAAGCGAAGTAGTTGGTGCTGTAAATTGGGTGAGTGTCGCTTTTGAAGTTGATTTGGCAAAAGATGTAGAATTCATGAAGTTCCTTTCTCTTTTTGATACGGGCAGCCCAACTAGTTTTATAAAGTCTTCGTATGTCCCGGTTAAGTTGCTGCGACGATTGAAAATTCCGAAATCCTCATTTTACGGGGTGGGTGGAAACAAATTAAATGTTTTAGGAGAAATGAAATGTAAAGCAAAATTTCATAATAAAATAAAGACGATAAAAATTAATATTGTCCCAGATGAAAGTATGGCTCTACCGATTATTTTTGGACGTAATTTTTTGTATGCTTTTAGTATCCATTTGACAAGAGTAAAGGTTAGATACTCTAAAGAAAAGTTGGTTGCTATAAATAGAAATAATAAATTTGTTTTGCCAAATGAACTTCTTACAACTCTTAATAGATATAGCCTCATCGGGAATAAGTGTTCGCTAGTTGGTAATAAACCAGAAAGATTTGAAATGGTATTGGAAGTTGAGGCAACTGAGACTAATTACGAGTACTATAAAATGCCGGATATATTTAATATTGAAGTTGTGTCTGACGAATTAGATTTGAATATTGATCATAAATTGGGTAAATTGTGCTGTGCCGAACTGAATAGTTTAATTATAGATGCTTATGTGTTGCCGAAAGATATTGAAGTAGAACCGTTAGATTATGAAATGAAGATTCATCTGACTGATAATGTTCCGTTCCACTGTTCTCCCCGACGACTGTCTTACTTTGAAAGAACTCAAGTGCAGGCAATAGTGAATCAGTTGGAAAAAGACGGTATTATTAGACAAAGTAACTCGCCGTATGCGTCTGCTATTGTGTTAGTAAAAAAGAAGAACGGAGAACTTCGAATGTGTGTGGACTATCGTGGTCTCAATAAAAAAACCATTAGGGATAATCAACCTTTGCCGCTTATAGAAGATTGTATAGAGTATCTTGAAGGAAAACAATATTTTACGCTCCTAGATTTGAAAAGCGGATTCCATCAAGTTAGGGTTTCTGAGGAATCTATTCCTCTTACTGCGTTCGTTACTCCAAATGGCATGTGGGAGTATTTAAAAATGCCGTTCGGGTTGAAAAATGCTCCGGCCGTTTTTCAGCGGTTTATTAATGTTATTTTCCGAGATTTAATTGATTCGGGTAAAATAGTTGCTTATATGGACGATATATTGATTGCTACAGCAGACTTTGAGGAACACAAATTATTGCTAAGAACCGTTTTGAGACGTATAACTCAACGGAATCTTAAACTAAATCTCTCGAAATGCCGGTTCGGTCATACGGAAATAGAGTATTTGGGATACGCCGTTTCTTCGCAAGGTATTGCGCCAAGTGATTCTCATATTGCCGCTATTAAAGAATATCGAGTGCCGACTAATCAGAAACAATTGCATTCTTGTATTGGGTTGTTCTCTTATTTCAGACGATTTGTGCCGTCATTTTCCCGAATTGCAAAGCCGTTGCAAAATTTATTAAAGAAAAATGCCGACTATGATTTTGACAAACCATGTTTGGACGCTTTTAATGAGTTAAAATGCAGACTAATTGAAGCACCGATTTTGGCTATTTATAGTCCTATAAAGGACACAGAACTGCATTGTGATGCCAGTTCAATTGGTTTTGGTGCTGTCTTGCTTCAAAGGCAAGATGATAGAAAATTTCATCCGGTGTCTTACTTTTCTAAGACAACTTCCGCTGCCGAATCTAGGTATCATAGCTTTGAACTAGAGACGCTTGCTATAATTTATGCTTTGAGACGATTCCGGGTATATTTGGAAGGAATACCCTTCAAAATAGTTACGGATTGTAGCTCGCTGACGATGACATTAGAAAAGAAACAAGTTAATCCACGGATTGCCCGCTGGGCCTTAGAACTTGAAAATTATAATTATAAAATTCAGCATCGTAGTGGTATATCTATGGGACATGTGGATGCCCTTAGCAGGTGCCAGGTTGCTGCAATTTGGGATGTTGATGATACGGATTTTCAAATCCAAATTGCGCAAGGACGGGACAAAATAATTATGGAATTACGGGATCGAATGGAGGTTGAAGAAGTCAAAAACTTTGAATTGAGGGATGGACTTGTATATAGAGTGAAGAGAAGTGGAAGAAAGGCATTATTCGTGCCGAATGAAATGGAAGATAATGTTATACGGTTGATTCATGAAAAACTAGGTCATCAGGCGCTGGAGAAATGTTACGATAAGATTGCTATGCATTACTGGTTTCCGAGCATAAGACGAAAGATTGAAAGATTTATCCAAAATTGTATTAAGTGCATTATGTACGCTATGCCGGTCCGTTCTAGCGAGAGGAACTTGTATAATATTCCTAAAAACCCTCTGCCGTTTGACACAATTCATGTGGATCACTTTGGTCCCTTGCCGTCCCTTAGTTCGAAAAGGAAGCATATTTTGGTAGTAATAGATGCTTTTACAAAATTCGTAAAGCTATATCCTACGAACTCGACGAGTACAATAGAAGTAATTTCCGCATTAGATAAATACTTTCAGTATTATAGCAGACCGCGACGCATTGTGTCAGATAGAGGTACATGCTTTACCTCTTTCGAATTTGAGGACTTTCTAATAAAACGAAATATAGAACATGTAAAGGTTGCCGTGGCTTCACCCCAGGCAAATGGGCAAGTCGAAAGAGTCAATCGGGTTATCAAGTCTATGCTGGGAAAATTGAGTGAGCCGGTAAATCATGCCGATTGGTCGAGTAAGTTACTAAAGGTGGAGTACGCTATTAATAATTCTATTCATAGCACGACGAAGAACTCACCTAGTATGCTATTGTTTGGTGTTAGCCAAAGGGGTGAAATAATAGATGAAATGACGGAACATCTAGAGGAAAAGATGGCTTCCGAGAGCTGCCGTAATTTAGATCAAATTCGTGCCGAAGCTTCAGGAGAGATTGATAAGTCTCAGAAATATAATTTAGACTATTTTCTTAGGCACAGTAAAAAAGTTAAAGAATATAAAGTCGGTGATTTTGTTGTTATGCGTAACGTTGATACTGCCGTCGGGACGAATAAAAAGTTTTTGCCGAAATTTCGTGGCCCTTATGTCGTATGTAAGATTCTCGGACATGACAGATATGTATTGCGGGATATTGAAAACTGCCAGTTGACTCAGCTTCCGTACGATGGTGTTGTTGAGGCGAATAGAATGCGAAAATGGTTGTTAGACCGAAATGAAGAGGCTGTTTCTATTGAGAGTCCAAGTGACCCTCTTGCCGTAGATATAAGTTTGGAGTAATATGTAGAGATTATTGATAAGTATTTAGTTTATCTTTTGCTCGAGGTCGATCAATTGTCAGATTGGCCGAGTTGTAAACTTATGTAAAAGCGCCATCTGTGCTTTCAACGTATGAAGGTGTTTGCCAGACGCACCCATTGACGACTACTTGTCAGACGCACCCATTTCGACGACAACAGCTGCACCCAACTTAACGACGAATGTGGGATGACAGCTGTTGGGAATTTAAATAGTTGTTGGACGCCGTCGTTTTCTTGGATAAGTTGATAGTTATTAATAAAGATTTTAATCGAGTGTAATCCTCTAAATTAATAAATAAAAACGTGTTTAAAATGTATGCTTATTTAAATTCTCCTTTAGCTCGTTGGATAGGCTGTCAAAATTTTCAATTATTGCAGCACAAACTGTGATCCATGCCAGAGCCCTTTCCTTCCGGTCAAAATAATTGGGATGATGGCAATTCAGCACCATCAACACTTCGGCCTTAGCTTCCAGTTTATTGCTTTGGGAGACCCTTTGCAAGTCATCGGTGAGTGATATTAAAAAGAGCTGGTCTTGCTCGTACGACGACGATTATGCCTGACCATTTTCTTCCGACGGGTCGCCAGCGTTCCCGTCGTGTGAGACACTTATTTTTTCTATATCCTCTATGGATTTTTTCAAAGACTGGTCCAAAAATGACAATTTATGGCCATACTTGGACCCAGTCTTTTTAATGTCCCGGACATAGCTGTCGCGAATGGTCTTCCATTTACGGTGAACCATACTATCTGCAAATGGAGAACATTATATTTATATTAGATAATTACAAAAATGGGGACCTAAAAAGCCGATCATTGCTGAAGATAGAGTGATTAGCCGATTGTTTTTAATTATATTATATATCCTCTATCTTTTTTTTTATTGACTGGTCCAAAAATGAAAAGTTATTGTCATACTTGGACCGAGTCCTTTTATGATCCCGGACATAGCTGTCGCGAATGGTCTTCCATTTACGGTGAACCATAATTATTATTCCTTTAATAATTATTATAATAATTCCTTTAATTTTTGGATGGTAAAATGTTCGTATATTGCAGCACAAACTGTGATCCATGCAAGTGCCCTTTCCTTCCGATTGAAATAATTGGGATGATGGCAATCCCAAATTATTGGTCATGTTTTAATTGCCCATTTAAGTTTTTCTTTGTCAACTTTGTACATTTCATACATTTTTTTAACGCGGGTATTAAAATAATGAAAGAAATTAAACAACATATTACAAGCACCGTTCAACCGCCACGGCGCCACTGAACCTATAGCTTGAATGGGATCCACTTTTGTTTCGATTAGGTACTAAGAAATTAGAGATTTCGGTAATTTTATTCTATTCGAGAAAGCTCAATGTCATTAATTGCTGGCATCGGCTCGAAAATAAATTAAGCCAGCATTTCTAGAATAGGAAAGAAGGCCTTTTCTTCGATTTTAGCATGACTTCATGAAATTTTTCACGTGTTTCTTAACGCATTTTTCATGCCTTTTTGGAAGCATTTTTTGCTACAATTATTTTCACGCATTTTTTGGGTTTTTTTTTTCGAGCTTTGTTACCATGCGTTTTATGACGCATTTTTTCACTCGTTTTTCACGGGGTTTCAGGAGAACTTATTTTTTGTTTTTACTTGGGATGCTGAATGCTTTTTAAATGTGAATACTGTTTTCGATTGATTCAATTTCTTCCCATAGAGGATCGCGTTCCGATTTAGTCGCAAATTCTCTGTACTTTTCCTTAACAGTTGGCTGCAGAAAGGAAAGCACGTCGTAGTTCAAATACTTTCGGCGATAGGCACTACCCTTGTTTTCCATATTTTGACTATGTTCGCGGACGCAAGGATCGCACAGTCTCTTCCGTTTCCGTTGAAGTAAATAAAGCACACACGTTCTGAAAACACTGCCGATTATTGGACGTACATATGCAATGCCAATAAATGAGAGTTAACAGTTAGTTACTTCCGTTGGTCTTATATCGTTCAAATATCGTATGTAGGTATATCCAAACCTGGAGGGCAGTATGCTTAGCAAAGCAGTTTCTTATTTTGGTTTATTACTTCATGAACGGAGTGTCTATCTTGTTTAACAACAGCGATCAACTTAAGCGATAAATGGGAAATTTGCAACTGGCGCAAAAAAAAAACATACTCATTCTTCGTTTAACTCACGTAATTCAAGTTTGTTTACAGGGCTTTTGAATCGTCAAACATGGCATATTTCTCGCCAAGCGGTCTGTCGGCTGTCGCTCCCTTTGCATCAAATGATATTCAGATCCCAGATTGTCTAACTCGCAGAAACTTCTTCTTTCCGTTCGACTTCAACGGCTGTGGTTGTGGTTTTAGTGTTAGTCATGTTTGTTTTCTTTAATTTGTAAACAACATTTTAAACTACGCTGGTTTGTTGGCGCGACGCGGCGTTTTTATTTTACAAGTTTGAAGTTTGACGTTTAAATTCATGCACTCACACAGCGAAGTAAAGTTACTTGGAATGAAACGAAATTGTAGTAGATTCAATTCATTAAATGCCGCGGCATTGCCAAGTTCAAATATGTTAACAGTGATAATGCAACTGTTTCCGATTGAACAACTTGTGTCGTTTTCGGTTTGATCTGAGATTTCAGATTTCTGATGCCAAATCGAACATGCAGTCCGAATTTTATTTGTTCTTGTGTATATTAGTTGGCGCCAAAAAAAACTGTTTTCACTTGCAGTGGAAATCCATTTCGATTAATTTTCACACATTTATATAACGCATTTCACCTAAAAAAAAACAATACTTCCAACGATATAAACAATTCGAAACCGCCAGCTGTGTGTCATAAACATTGGCTCAGCGAAAGAATGTGTAAATATAAAAAAAAAGTGATTTTTTTGACAAATCGAACATGAAAAAAAAGGACATATATGTATTACATAGTTTCAGTACATATTTCTGTTAATGAAAAATATATTTTTACAATCATTCTCCTTTTTACTCGTCAACAATATTGACCTAAATAAATTTTTCTTAAATAAACCTTTTAATTTATTATCAACTATTATTGCGGGATTGTATACATTTTCCGAACGAAAAACTTTTTCCTTATGTGGAAAAATTAATTAATTAATTCTTTTTCTAGAAAATTTAAACGTAATTTGCTTATTTTTTCGATAAACTAACTGTAATTCATAAGCAACATTTTAAAACCAAGATTGAGTTCAACCATCAAGTTTAAATGGTCAAAAAAGCAAAAGAGCATTTTTACGGTTTCGTTTTACATATGGCTATAACTGGGGCCTTATTTAAAATTGTATGTGGCATTCGATTGGGCGCACTCACAGAACTTTGTTTTACCTCTAAGAGCACTTTTTATGTTCGTTTAGTACAAAAAAATCAATCTTTTTCTATAATACCTACGTTTATAAATAAAGGCTTTTACAAATCAATCAGGTGTAAACTTATGTAAAAGCGCCATCTGTGCTTTCAACGTATGAAGGTGTTTGCCAGACGCACCCATTGACGACTACTTGTCAGACGCACCCATTTCGACGACAACAGCTGCACCCAACTTAACGACGAAGGTGGGATGACAGCTGTTGGGAATTTAAATAGTTGTTGGACGCCGTCGTTTTCTTGGATAAGTTGATAGTTATTAATAAAGATTTTAATCGAGTGTAATCCTCTAAATTAATAAATAAAAACGTGTTTAAAACTCAGATGTGGGGTCAGAATATCACTGGCCTGTGAAATAAAATAAAATTTAATTAAAAATTCTGATAATAATTACATTAAACGTGTTAAAATGCCGCGTGTCTTGTCAAAACAGCAGTTGGTAGAAGCGCTCAGGGAAGCTGGCGTAGAATTCCCCGAAACAGCTACCACGGCCCAGTTAAAGAGACTGCACCACAGTGAAGTCAACAAAAGCAACAATTTATCTGCGGCAAGCGAGGAAGATGCCGATGCCGATGCCGATGCCGATGACGTTGCCGATGACGTTGATACCGAAGCCGACGATGCCGAGGAACTGAGAAGTGCCGCGTTGGATGAGGAATTAAGCGAGCTACGTAAGCGTCTCGAAGTGCTGAAGCTGCGGAAGCAGATTAAAGAGTTGGAGAATGATGCCGCCCCTCCTGCCGAACGACGATCGGAATTTGGCGAAATTGAGCACGCCATTCCAAAATTTGATGGCGATGACGTAAGCCATTCGGTAAAACATTTTTTCCGTGATTTTGAAGAAATTATGCAGACGGTAAATGCCGATGAAAGGTTTAAATTATTGAGCTTGAGACGTTCACTAATAGGAACCGCTAAAGTGTTCCTACTCTCGACGGTGGCGCTTAATTATAGCGAACTGAAGGCAGCACTATTAAAAGAATTCGACATAGCTGTGTCTCGCCAGGATGTGTACAGAATGCTAGCCCTAAGGAAGTGGAAAAAACAAGAAGAGTCGCTGCATTGCTACATTCTAAACATGCAGGCGATTGCCAAACGATCCGACATTGGTGAAACGGAGATCATTGACTTCATCATAGACGGGATGGGTAGTAACATATCCAATGTTAATCTGCTGTTAGGTGCTCGTACCATCGACGAACTGAAACAACTCGTTAATCGCTATCAGCAGAAATATTTGATGGAAAGTGCTACGAGTACATCAGGATGTATTTCTAATGCCGTATCGACGAAACCTGCCGCTGTAACCAAGCCGAATGTTAATAGAAATGCCGTACTATGCTTTAATTGCTCACAGACGGGGCATATTAAACCATACTGTCCACACCCTTTGCGCCGAAATGGGTCGTGTTTCCGATGTTGGGAGATGGGACATGACCACAGGACGTGCCCGAACCCGAAGAAGATGCTGTCTGCCGCTGCCGTTCCGAAGCGTAATCAACAAGTTGCTGCCGTTTCGAAAGTAGGGTCTGATAACGATGAAAGTTTAAGCGAAGTAGTTGGTGCTGTAAATTGGGTGAGTGTCGCTTTTGAAGTTGATTTGGCAAAAGATGTAGAATTCATGAAGTTCCTTTCTCTTTTTGATACGGGCAGCCCAACTAGTTTTATAAAGTCTTCGTATGTCCCGGTTAAGTTGCTGCGACGATTGAAAATTCCGAAATCCTCATTTTACGGGGTGGGTGGAAACAAATTAAATGTTTTAGGAGAAATGAAATGTAAAGCAAAATTTCATAATAAAATAAAGACGATAAAAATTAATATTGTCCCAGATGAAAGTATGGCTCTACCGATTATTTTTGGACGTAATTTTTTGTATGCTTTTAGTATCCATTTGACAAGAGTAAAGGTTAGATACTCTAAAGAAAAGTTGGTTGCTATAAATAGAAATAATAAATTTGTTTTGCCAAATGAACTTCTTACAACTCTTAATAGATATAGCCTCATCGGGAATAAGTGTTCGCTAGTTGGTAATAAACCAGAAAGATTTGAAATGGTATTGGAAGTTGAGGCAACTGAGACTAATTACGAGTACTATAAAATGCCGGATATATTTAATATTGAAGTTGTGTCTGACGAATTAGATTTGAATATTGATCATAAATTGGGTAAATTGTGCTGTGCCGAACTGAATAGTTTAATTATAGATGCTTATGTGTTGCCGAAAGATATTGAAGTAGAACCGTTAGATTATGAAATGAAGATTCATCTGACTGATAATGTTCCGTTCCACTGTTCTCCCCGACGACTGTCTTACTTTGAAAGAACTCAAGTGCAGGCAATAGTGAATCAGTTGGAAAAAGACGGTATTATTAGACAAAGTAACTCGCCGTATGCGTCTGCTATTGTGTTAGTAAAAAAGAAGAACGGAGAACTTCGAATGTGTGTGGACTATCGTGGTCTCAATAAAAAAACCATTAGGGATAATCAACCTTTGCCGCTTATAGAAGATTGTATAGAGTATCTTGAAGGAAAACAATATTTTACGCTCCTAGATTTGAAAAGCGGATTCCATCAAGTTAGGGTTTCTGAGGAATCTATTCCTCTTACTGCGTTCGTTACTCCAAATGGCATGTGGGAGTATTTAAAAATGCCGTTCGGGTTGAAAAATGCTCCGGCCGTTTTTCAGCGGTTTATTAATGTTATTTTCCGAGATTTAATTGATTCGGGTAAAATAGTTGCTTATATGGACGATATATTGATTGCTACAGCAGACTTTGAGGAACACAAATTATTGCTAAGAACCGTTTTGAGACGTATAACTCAACGGAATCTTAAACTAAATCTCTCGAAATGCCGGTTCGGTCATACGGAAATAGAGTATTTGGGATACGCCGTTTCTTCGCAAGGTATTGCGCCAAGTGATTCTCATATTGCCGCTATTAAAGAATATCGAGTGCCGACTAATCAGAAACAATTGCATTCTTGTATTGGGTTGTTCTCTTATTTCAGACGATTTGTGCCGTCATTTTCCCGAATTGCAAAGCCGTTGCAAAATTTATTAAAGAAAAATGCCGACTATGATTTTGACAAACCATGTTTGGACGCTTTTAATGAGTTAAAATGCAGACTAATTGAAGCACCGATTTTGGCTATTTATAGTCCTATAAAGGACACAGAACTGCATTGTGATGCCAGTTCAATTGGTTTTGGTGCTGTCTTGCTTCAAAGGCAAGATGATAGAAAATTTCATCCGGTGTCTTACTTTTCTAAGACAACTTCCGCTGCCGAATCTAGGTATCATAGCTTTGAACTAGAGACGCTTGCTATAATTTATGCTTTGAGACGATTCCGGGTATATTTGGAAGGAATACCCTTCAAAATAGTTACGGATTGTAGCTCGCTGACGATGACATTAGAAAAGAAACAAGTTAATCCACGGATTGCCCGCTGGGCCTTAGAACTTGAAAATTATAATTATAAAATTCAGCATCGTAGTGGTATATCTATGGGACATGTGGATGCCCTTAGCAGGTGCCAGGTTGCTGCAATTTGGGATGTTGATGATACGGATTTTCAAATCCAAATTGCGCAAGGACGGGACAAAATAATTATGGAATTACGGGATCGAATGGAGGTTGAAGAAGTCAAAAACTTTGAATTGAGGGATGGACTTGTATATAGAGTGAAGAGAAGTGGAAGAAAGGCATTATTCGTGCCGAATGAAATGGAAGATAATGTTATACGGTTGATTCATGAAAAACTAGGTCATCAGGCGCTGGAGAAATGTTACGATAAGATTGCTATGCATTACTGGTTTCCGAGCATAAGACGAAAGATTGAAAGATTTATCCAAAATTGTATTAAGTGCATTATGTACGCTATGCCGGTCCGTTCTAGCGAGAGGAACTTGTATAATATTCCTAAAAACCCTCTGCCGTTTGACACAATTCATGTGGATCACTTTGGTCCCTTGCCGTCCCTTAGTTCGAAAAGGAAGCATATTTTGGTAGTAATAGATGCTTTTACAAAATTCGTAAAGCTATATCCTACGAACTCGACGAGTACAATAGAAGTAATTTCCGCATTAGATAAATACTTTCAGTATTATAGCAGACCGCGACGCATTGTGTCAGATAGAGGTACATGCTTTACCTCTTTCGAATTTGAGGACTTTCTAATAAAACGAAATATAGAACATGTAAAGGTTGCCGTGGCTTCACCCCAGGCAAATGGGCAAGTCGAAAGAGTCAATTGGGTTATCAAGTCTATGCTGGGAAAATTGAGTGAGCCGGTAAATCATGCCGATTGGTCGAGTAAGTTACTAAAGGTGGAGTACGCTATTAATAATTCTATTCATAGCACGACGAAGAACTCACCTAGTATGCTATTGTTTGGTGTTAGCCAAAGGGGTGAAATAATAGATGAAATGACGGAACATCTAGAGGAAAAGATGGCTTCCGAGAGCTGCCGTAATTTAGATCAAATTCGTGCCGAAGCTTCAGGAGAGATTGATAAGTCTCAGAAATATAATTTAGACTATTTTCTTAGGCACAGTAAAAAAGTTAAAGAATATAAAGTCGGTGATTTTGTTGTTATGCGTAACGTTGATACTGCCGTCGGGACGAATAAAAAGTTTTTGCCGAAATTTCGTGGCCCTTATGTCGTATGTAAGATTCTCGGACATGACAGATATGTATTGCGGGATATTGAAAACTGCCAGTTGACTCAGCTTCCGTACGATGGTGTTGTTGAGGCGAATAGAATGCGAAAATGGTTGTTAGACCGAAATGAAGAGGCTGTTTCTATTGAGAGTCCAAGTGACCCTCTTGCCGTAGATATAAGTTTGGAGTAATATGTAGAGATTATTGATAAGTATTTAGTTTATCTTTTGTTCGAGGTCGATCAATTGTCAGATTGGCCGAGTTGTAAACTTATGTAAAAGCGCCATCTGTGCTTTCAACGTATGAAGGTGTTTGCCAGACGCACCCATTGACGACTACTTGTCAGACGCACCCATTTCGACGACAACAGCTGCACCCAACTTAACGACGAAGGTGGGATGACAGCTGTTGGGAATTTAAATAGTTGTTGGACGCCGTCGTTTTCTTGGATAAGTTGATAGTTATTAATAAAGATTTTAATCGAGTGTAATCCTCTAAATTAATAAATAAAAACGTGTTTAAACAGGAAACAAATTTCGAATGTTTTAATATAAAATTTAACCAATGAATGGAAATCGGTTTGAAAAGTGTTGAAGGCTACACATATTTGAATCGCACGAATATAAACACAAAATAGCGCAAGTGACGTTTTTATGTTCGATTAGCCACACGAAATCTGAAATCTGAGAGCGAATCTGAAGAAGCCCAATCGAATACAACATTAATTAACATTTTAATCTCTCACCGAAATTTTTACATTGCGAACACAACCTCCTTGACAGCTCTACAAATAATAAATTTCCGCGACGCCATTTCCTTTATTCCAATAGAGATATAAAATGTCCCATTCCAATTGGCAATCGCCTTTAATCGAATCAAATATGGCTGTCAAAAGTTCGCCAGAGTGTACCTCTTTAATGAATCTGTGCTGATTTTGGATTCACAAATTTAACCCAATTAGCGCATTTTTCACTTCACTATATGTATTTACAAGTTGAGCAAACAATTAACGCGTAAAGTGAACTTCTAATTGTTCAGTGCCGCCAAAACAAAATGTATTGATCGCCGGCGTGTGTGTTTTTGTTTCGAGGGAAAATTCTCATTTTCTGCAGTTTTGCATTTTGCATGTAAAGTCGTCGCTATCGGTAAAACTAGGGGCGAAAAAACGAGTAACGTTCCCTCCTCTGTCTCCCTCATACCAATGTGTGCACCCTAGTGTAGGTAAGTTTATAATTTATAATTGTTGTCTTCTTTGATTGCAATTTTCTTTGTTGTTTTTTTTTTTTCTCATTTTATAAATTGCAGTTCGTTGATGTTTTGTGTGGAAATTATGCAAATATAGTGGACTCTGTTGCACAATCAATTGATGTAGCGTGCCGCTGGAAATTCTACTTGAAAAAAATATCCCTCCGCTGGAAGGAACTTTGACACTACATTTTCGCTGTCAGTGAGGAGTTTTGTGAGAAGGGAAGTTTTTGCTTCTTCCTGACAACCGCGCGGTTGTTTCTTGTTTATTTCAATTTTGTCTGTGAACAATTATTTGTAATTGCAAATTGCTGCTGGCATTATGGAAAAAAGTGAAAAAGTCGATGATGGTGCTCCTAAAAATATTGTGGATACCGAGCAGCCTGGAGACAGTACACGAGAGGAGGACACATCAGTCGATGCGGAAGTTATTGCTGATAAAAAACCTTTAGACAACATTGAATCGGAGCCAAAGGCAGTAGCAGCTACAACTGATATTACTGATGCATGTGAGGAGAAAACTGCGGAAACAATAGTAGCAGCTGAAAGTGAAATAACCAGATCCAGTGAGGAGAAGCCTAAAGAAGTGGTACTGCCTCTGTTGGAGAAGGAATTTGAAAAACTGGCACAAACAATTGAACAATGCGACACCGGTGGCGATGAAATTCCAGACTTGTCTATTGTTTCAGATGCTCTTGAACTGGCTTCAGTTGTGGAGGTGCCCGAAGTTATCACGATAAGTCAAAGTATAGAGAAGGAGCCAGTTCTCTTGGCCGAATTGACCACAGTCGTTCCGGAAGAACTTCTGGTTCCAAGTAGCGTGGCCGAACCGCGAACAGAGGTTGTAGCCATTGACGATGACGATGAGGACGACGACGACAATGACGATGATGTCGAGGACGACGACGATGAAGACGATGAGGATGCCGACGATGATGATGACGATGACGACGAAATGAGCAACGACGCCTTGAACGCTGATGAACTCGATCTGTACGATGATGGGGAGAAAGTGCGGAAAAGCTCATCACTCACCCGTGGATTGCTACCATCACACCCAATCGATGACTTTGATGATGATTCCGACGATGTGGACGATGATGATGATGATGAAATGCAGGACGCAAAGGACGATAGTAATGTAGCAGTGGTCATTGGGTCTTCCGACGATGATGACGAACAAGTACAAATGCCAAGACCAGCTGCTCCGCCGCAAAAACCACAGCAAGCAGCACCTGTAAGAAAGTATGATGATTTAGATGACGATCTGGACTACGAGGACGATGATGACGACGACGATGATGATGACTACGATGATGACGATCTTATGAATGCTGTAGTAACGTCAGCGTCGAAATCTTTGTCTACGACACCCGTAAAGAAACGTCCACGTTCGCAGTCGCGCTCACCATTGCCATCACCAAATGTCGCCCGACGAAGGGAAGCCGATGAAATAAACGTGCTGACGAGGCGAATCAACTACGGAAGAATCGTCAAGAAAAAGTCACTCAAATGGTGAGTCTTAGGTTAGATAGAAATTCGAATTTTAATCCTTGTTGGTATTTTTTTTTTTTTTTTTTTTTTTATTATTGAATCGTTTCTGACATCGGTATAAAGCGCGCAGGATTTTAAACGCGTTGCTGGTAATATGTCGCAGATCTTTTCGATTGTTGTGTCTACCTACACCAGTTTCGTCGTCCTTTCTTATTATCCAGAGTTGTCTTTCACTCGGACTCCGCTGTGTGCCTTTTCAATCGTAGATACTGATGCTGTTTGTTGTCACATTTTTTGGGTTATAAACAGCACGAGTGATGCCGTTCACCAGTGTTGCATCTATAGTTCTAAGGCATTCTTGCCTACTTGGTATTCCAGCGGCACATGCATGATGCTGGTCTTCAGAATGCATTGTCTGTAACACAGAATTGTAGAAATGTTCCCGGCAGCTTCCATATTTCATTAGCAGTCAAGTAAGATTAAAGATAACGTCTTCGTTGGGGAAGACAAACTGCTCCCTAACTCAGGACAATTCGAGAGAGTCGATAGCTTACTAATAGGCGCTATAGACTGATTCATCCCAAATTACTGGTTACGGATTTGAATATTCAAGGAACGAAATACCGAAAATCTTGCGCATTTCGTGGAAGTAAGGACTACGGTTTACTCGATTTTTAATTGGACAGAGGATTATACTTTCTTAGAAGCAGTGTGTTTCAATAGCCCTAGGAATATAGCATACATTTTTGTATACCATAACGAACAAGGTGTAACCTTCCTGTCTACATTGAGTTCTTTGTACGATTGCCGCAAGTATTTTTATGACTTGTGTCTAACACTCCATCAGTAAAGACTATCACCAAAGCTGCTCACGATTGCGCTGGTTTTAATGTCCGATATCTCCCTTACAAGGGTAGCGCATGTCTGATTCTGATTACTCTCTATCTTCCGCCACCCACTCAAAGTCGTCCAGGTCAATCTGCATTCTGCAACTTAATCAGATGCCACATATTCCAAGGCACGCCTTGGCAGCCCATTTGAGGACATTACCCATCCAAGCTCGGACAAGCACATTTGATTCGTCCACTCAACCTACCACTTAACTCTGCCTTCTGGACAATATAAACTTTAAACACAACATGCCAATCATATTCAGTTGAACAAATAATTACAGCCTCGCCGCTGGATCTCCTCGAAAGCAATGTAATACAATTTGAATGTGCATTGCGCGCGCACACCAAGTCAGGTCTTAATCAGAAGATTAAATATTGTGCACACCTTATTACGCATGAGCTGGCACCTCCTTGTTACTTACTATTTGCACTGCCACAAACCGATGGTGACCACCACCACCACCACCACCGAGATCAGCACCGAAGGTAATCGTGAAGCATCTCATCTAAAGTGAACCAGTCTCTAGGACAGTGTGATCAATACGATTCGCGCATTGTGCATATACTTGTCGCGTCGCCGTGCCGTGTATGTGCGAAAGCGACCTCGTTTCAATGATTAGTGTGTGGAAGGTACCAACGACCTATCCTTGACCCATATAGCATGACAAGGCTGTGACTTCGAAACAAAAGCCCACGTTTATATACACACTCGGGCTACAGCTAACACAACACACCCTATGACGCTGTGATGTGTATGTCAGATGTCTCATCGAGCGAGATCGGGCTCGAATGAAAACTGCTGCTGCTGGTGGTGATGGTCAGTCGCAAGTGGACGCGCGCGCTTAATAAAATGCATTACGCGACGAGTCTCGGTGTTGTAGTTGCAGACGCACATGGAGACGAAAGAAATTATTTGATTTATTGAAATGGAAATATAAAGCTTCAAGGTTACGAATGCGTTGCGCTATTGTGTGCAGTCGTGAAGACAGTTTAGCTTTTCGCTTCCTCTGTAGGTGTTCTGTTTCTGTTTGTGTGTGTGTGTGTGCTTTTTTATTTTTATTATTGAAAAGACCCTGAGCATTGTTTCTTTCTTTCTTTCTTTCCCTTTTTTTTTCGTTTTGGCTTTATTTTATTTGAGTTAAATTTTGTTCGTTTCGGTTTTATTTTGCGCAAATTTCGTAATGCAAAAGGGCATGGCAAGTGGTTGACACCATTCGCGAGTGTAAATTGCACTTTATTTCTCCTTCATGCAGAAATTTCGAAAAAGCAACCCAAAACTATCAGTAGGTTGATCATAAATCCGCATTTAAATTAAATTCAAGGTTTGGATTTTATTTTTTATTTTATTTTTGTAGTTTTTGTGCTCTCGCGTTTCACATTTTATTTTTTTTTAATGAGTATCTTATTAGGATTTATTAGGTCGGTTCTGTTTCGGGACTTCTTTCTGTGAAAGTTAATCTTCTGAAGCGATTTTAACTGACACATTTGAAATGTAACCTCAAAAATTAAATGTACATGTAACATCTCTTAGTCATGGATTTTAAGAAAGTTATATGTTTCCGTACCAAAATACTGGAAATCTTATTTGTAAAGGGTGTTTTTTTTAAGAGGTATAGAACTTTAAGTTGGCAACACTATTTTAACTGGAGGCCATTTTGTCAGCTGTCAAGTGATTTATTTTAAGTGTGGTTTGGCATTTCAACATGAAATTGCTTCCAAATTGTGCAAATTTAGTTTGAAAATCATGGTTCTGTTCGAAATACGTATCGCACGCACTACGTCCATTTTACGGTCAACACAATCGTCCATCAGAGCAATTAAATCGAACAGAAGAAGTCATTGCTGCTGTAGAGCGTAGCGTAGAGAAAGACCCGAATCAGTCTATCCGCCATCGTTTACAGGAATTGGATATGTTTCCATCCACTTTATGGAAGATTTTCCGGAAAGATCTTGGTTTGCGTGCTTACAAAATGATTTGCAGGAGCTGTGGTTTCAAAAAGACTGCGGAACATGTCACACAGCTCGTGCCACAATTGATTTATTGAAGGAAACGTTTGGTAACCGCATTTTTTCACGTTGCGGACCCGTGAATTGGCCTCCAAGATCTTGCGATTTAACGCCGCTAGACTAAAAAAATAGAAATCACCACGTACACTTAGAACCAAAACAGTCTTAGTGTAAGTGTGTCTTATAGACAGCCACCTTACCTGACCTAACCTAACCTAGAACCAAAACAACTCAACTCAAGAACACTGAAACATGAAAATTGATGAAAATGTACAATGTCCCCATTAATTTGGCAACCCACTGTAGTTTGCAAAGAGAAAACTTTTGTGGAGGAGTAAGACCGTCTTTATACAGGGTGGGCCCAATACAAGTTTTTTTTAATGCAATAAAATGAGAAAAAAAAATTCATGTTATATGGCTTTATTAGTAAGAGCAAACATTCCCCTTCATTATGGAACACAACCTCGTTCAAGTAGCTGCAATTTTCCAAGACCTTGTTGAGGGTTTCGGGCTGTAGCTCACCGATTGCTTGAAAACCGCCAAATGAAGTAAAGTCGTATAGACCAATTTCCCTTCTTCCAGTCATATCCAAAGTTTTCGAGAGGATATTTCTAAGGCGCCTACAACCGGTCATAGAAGACAATAATCTTATTCCTGAAGCAGTTTGGGTTCAGAACCAAGCATTCGACGATTGACCAAGTGCATAAAATTAATGACGTAATCGAGAAAGCATTTGAGGAAAAAAAAATATATGCTCAAGCGTATTCCTTGACGTTGCACAAGCCTTTGATAAGGATTGGCGCGACGGCTTAGAATTTAAATTACGTCAGGTTCTCCCCGAGCGCCTATATGATATTCTAGAATCATATCTGGGGAAGAGACTCTTCCGTGTTAGAAATGGAAACGAATACTCGGAGCTTAAGGAAATTTCGGCCGGCGGGCCGCAAGGAAGTGTCCTTGGGCCCATTCTCTATCTGCTATATACTCGCGATATACCAAGAGAAGATGGCACTACTCTCGCTACGTTCGCCGACGACACCGCTATCCTTCCAATTTTCTAAAATTGGCTCGAATACCCTTTGCAAACAAGGCCAAATACCTGAGAATGACACTCGACGCAAAGCTGAAATGGAATTCGCACGTGAAAATGAAACGTAAAGAACTCGATATCAAATATAGAGAAATGTACTGCTTACTCGGAAAACATTCCCAGCTCAGTACCGAAAACAAACTGCTTCTATACAAGCAATTGCTAAAGCCGGTGTGGACCTACGGTATACAACTTTGGGGTTGTGCCAAGAAAACAAACGCTAATATTCTACAAACTTTTCAAAATAAAGTGCTTAGGGAAAATGTACGAGCGCCATGGTATATTAGAAACGACGATATCCACAGGGATCTCGGAATTCCAACAATTGAAGCTGAAACTAGGAGCTTCGCGAGAAAGCATAGAAACCGACTAATCGGCATATCAACAACACAGTCCGACAAATTTTGGACGAGAGCAATATATTGCGCCGACTACAAAGAACGAGACCGTTGGACTTGTCAAGATTATATTAACCGCGTTTAAATTGCGGACCATGTAGGATCTTTCATTGGAAAGTAACCTGTCAAAAGTTGTTATTTCGTGATGGAAAAATTGCTCTATAAGTTATATCTGAGTTGCAGTATCTAACAATTCTTTGAACGGTGGTGTTTTTAGTCAGTACAAATTTAACACGCGATCCTGCATGAACTCAGTTAACATGGCTCTGTAACGCCCATCGTTGACGGAAACGTTGTGCCCAGCTTCATTTTCGAAGAAAAATGGTCCAGTGATACCACCACACCACTATCCGCACCAAACTGCCACTCTCTGTGGGTGCATTGGATTCTCGACAATACATACGACAATATATACGTGCTGGTTTTCCGAGCCCCAGATGCGGCAATTTTGTTTGTTAACGGAGCCGCCGAGATGAAAATGCGCCTCGTCAGAAAAGATGAGTTTTTTCGCCCAAAACTGTTTCAATATTTCCTAACATTAAAAATAAATAGTTGGCGCAACAGGTCCGGACGGACCCTAGGCCTAGCTTCTCACAACCATTCGTTTTGTGTGAATTTTTCATTTTTGGAACGAATGGAGGGGATCTACAATTTTATGCCAACTCAAAACAGCTAATTGAGAAGCTCTTTCAAGACAGTCATACTCTCTGATGTTTGTCAGAACATATGATTTAAAAAGAAACCACTAGATGGCTCCAGCCTTTATATTCTTTATTAAAATCAACTTAATTCCGTGAACATATAGCTCGTTCACGGAAGTGGCGATTCGACCCCTGGTTTCAGTATGGGATTTTCTGACCTAGCACGTTGCGTTAACTAACACAGGTGATGTTAATCGTGTAGGAAAACACACCATCTCTCTTCTTACACTCAACCTTATTGTTATTTTTGTTTGAAATAAGATTACAAAATGGCACGAACTGAGCTTGCAAACAGACTGAATCTGAGCATCAGAAGTTCCCTGTCGTGGCTGTAAAAAATTCAAACAATCAGGAGACACTATCAACCGGATTTGTCCTTACATAATCAGTTTCGTAAGTTTTATATGTTTTTTTTTTTAATCATGTCGACTGTCACGCTTTAACAAACGAATTTCCTCCCTAAGTTCCCAAGTGTACAAATGACTTGTCGAATCTATTTAGTAGAATTCACTCCCTCACTCTCCTTGCCATTATTTCGCGTTCTCCACGCCACACCGATATTAGCTTTTGTTTTAACTACAGCAACCCCAAGGTTATTGCATCAATATTAATTCCAATGACCTCGTCGCTGTACATACATACATACAAAAAAAAAAAAAAAAAAAAAAAACTATATTCTGTCCCACTGCGCTGTAGCGATGATTTCTAATGCAGCGCGACCGACCCGCAGCAGCCGCTGCCATTGACGCCGTCAAACAATGATGTAGCCTTGACTAAATGAGAAAAATATCTCAATAAATGGCAGAAATCACGAATAAAGAAACTATTTGGGATGCGATGCATTCCCCCTCCCTATATCTACCGAAACAAATTCATAGCGTGTGATTTTGTGAATGTAATTAAACTGAAAATTATTACATTTTGCGGCACCCCCTGCGAGGAGATGTATGGCAGCGGAACAGCGCTTGAACTTTTAATTGCACACGACAGGTTGGGGGTTGCTAAACGCAAGTTCAGACGCACTCAACAAACAAAGTGATAGTCAGTTGTTGAGGGATGTTTTTTTTTTGTTTTGTTATTTAAAATGGTTCTACGTTCAGGTATGCTAATTTAATTGTGCAATGAACTTTGGCGATGATTCAGAGGGTTGCTGGTAAGTTATCGGTATTTATTAGTTGACGGAGATAGTAAAGTGTTGTTGCATTTGAATCGATAAGAAAAAACAAAACCAAACACGACGCTACTTGGATGGGTGAAGGAAGTCAATGACCCGTGGTTATCCATTCAGGAGACTAGTCATAAAATGTTTGTTAGGTTTTTAAGGAGGATTCTTGGCTATTGTGTGTCGATTTTTCACCGAAAAGCTAAGGATTGGGGCTTGAGGGAGAGGATTGTAAGTCATCTCCATCACCCAAAGGCTCAGCGGGCCAAATGAGAAATAGTGATTGACTTAGTAAAACTTTTTGGGATTTCAGTTAACGTGCGTCTGCGTGCCATCTAGAGTCAAGCTATGTAAGCAATACGAGCACAACTATTCCGCACCTTTATTGGTTACTCTACAAGAAATAAGAACATTTAAAAATAAATAAACACTGACGTATAAACAAATAAAATCTCACGTTCTCAACAAAATAGAAACATAAAACAAAAAATTGACAACAGAAACAGCTGTTCCAAAACAGAAACTAAGCTCACGGAAAAGGAGTAGGAAGAAAGTGTGGCTAGGTAGGTAGAAGTGGCGGTTCAGCTTTGAACCCAAGTAGCACTGTGATGAGCCTTTTTGTTACTACTAGTACTAGTGCTAGTGCTGGGCATTTGCAGAGAAAATGGGAGAGAGTTTCTTTCTCATTTATGTTCCCGCAACTGCGGCGTGACATTCTTGGGCGCAGGGTGACCGAAACAGTCTTCCCCTCGTCTGTAATCCTCAGACAACTCCTTGAAGAGAGGAGACGGGGGACAACTATTGGACGATATGTCTTCGAATATACGACGGGTAGCCGAAACAGAGTGCCCTTCGCTTATAATCCTTTGAAGTCTCGTCATAATGACGTAATCCGTATGCGCCATCGGTGATTAGTAGATCGGCCCTTTCGTTGTGTGCCTTATTTAAAATTTAGTAAGGCTGGTCAAAAAGGAATGACGGGCGAGCCGGTCGACCGGATGAGCGGGTGGTGACCCTCGCCTATGTCCTCTGACAACTTATCAAATAGGGTGGATGTTGCAAAAAGCGTAGTAGTAGTGGCGATTGCAGCAATCCGCCTACTACGCATATTGTGGGGTGTTACAACTTGTTCAAAAGGTGAGTCTGACCGAGTGACGGTATGTTTCGGATATACGAAGGGTGACCGAAACAGTCTACCCCTCGATTGTAATCCACAGACAGAACGTCTAAGAGATGCGGGTGGAGCGAGCAGTAGTCTAGGACCAACTGCTAACGCTGAGTATATGCGGAAGTTCATTGAAGCCATTTGGTCTTTCTAATGCGTATGTCTGTACGAGACAAGTCACTTAGGTCATCGAAGAAGTAGTCTCCTAAGTTGGTTTTGCGCAAATTTGCATGTGCTGGACAGTTACAGAAGATGAAGAATGGTTTCTTTCTCCTCCTCATCCATGCTTAACTTACTTAAGGTGGCGCTACAGTCCGGGGTGGACCTGGGCCTCATCCATGCAGCTCCTGCAAAAGTCATTGTAGGGTGTTCCCAACCTACGAGCGTGCCTACCTATCAAACAGTGTCCTGTTAATGACCCCACTACGGAGCTGATTCTGTTTCTACCTATAGAGAGAAGTCTCTGACTCCTTTTAACATCTAGTTTTGGCCATATTTGCTTGGATATAACGCAGGTATTTATGCTGTTCCACCCATTGTTTGCGAACTTTATTGCCTCTTTGAATAGGAGGAATTTGATAGATTGCACAGGAGCGTGCGGTTCACTATTGTTTGTTGAGTGGAGGCCGCTTCCTTGTCTGGCTAGTTCATCCGCTTTGCAGTTTCCCGGAATGTCGCTGTGACCTGGAACTGAACATCTGTCCGCATCCATAACCATACATAAAATGCAACCGAAAAAGTTTGAACAGTGTCAAAATGAGTTTCCAAATTCTGCCAGAAGAATGTTCCCCTTCGAAAGCAATTACAACAAATCAACTACCACTGATTGGAATCCATCAGAAAACATATTCCTGACAGATGGAACAGTAAAGAAATGAAATATTCAGTGGGATGACTTTTTTTTTTGGTTTTTTTTTTTGTGGAATTGACTGGGAAGTTTTAAAAAAATTAATAAATTAGTTTTTTAGAAAATTTAAAGATCATTTGTCCATTTTATAAATCATAAGCAACATTTTAAGACCAGGATTGAGTTCAACCATTAAGTTTAAGTGGTCAAAAAAAGCTAAAAAAAAATGTGTGCGGTTTCCTTTTACCTATGGCTATAACTAGGGCCTTACGTAGTGTTGTCCCTTTCAATCATTTGGCTTTTTAAGTATTGCGCATCCCTTAAATCTTCCGTTTTAGGAATGTGGTATGTTGTAAATCCACTATTATATTATCATTAGGGAACGCACCCACTTTGAACTGTACTGTTCCGTATTATCTTTAGTCGCCAGGCGCCAAATTTCTGCCAATAAATGGTGTTGCTAAAAAATACTGTGATGGCTCTGTTTCTCTTGTTGCAAATTTAAGTATTTTTTTTTTATTAGATATACTACCGGACGTTTTAAATAGTCAAACAAAATGACCCAACGAGTATTTGGGGTTACAACACATGCCGGTAACGCATCGAGTATCCCTGCTTAAAATTCCTTTACAAAAATAATGCTATACCAACTTGACTTAACCAAAATCTATTTTAACTTCAAAGTCAATTTGACGTTTCTAAAATTTAGCCCTCTGACATACCATGTCCAATGCACGAGGTCAAATGAAAAAAGTCCACTGCTCCCAAATCGCCTGCATGCGAGACCCAACACCACCTTCCAAATGCATCGGAGCCTTCTCTCATCGAAAATGCATTTCTCACTAACACTGCTTCAATCTACTGAGCAAAAAAAAAAACGACAGAGCTAAGCATTATAGAAAAACGAAAAAACAAACAAAAATCTAATAAACATCAGCCTCCTTCGATAAACCGGAGGCAAACAAAGATCTAACGATGACGTGAGTCTGACTATATCTGTATCGGTATAAATTGTGCACACACCACAAGTTGTGGCCGGGTAAACGTCAAACGCCAGCGCAGCTCGCTTTTCATTTGCAATTACATTGCGCTATGCTTGTGCCAAACCAATGCCGGCGACGAAGTGGTGAAGCTTTCATACGCGTCACATAACCGCCACCTCCTCGACTGAGTACACTGGTGGATATCATATAGGTTCGTCTAAAAAGCGCGAGTCATTGAACGCGATAGACACAGCCAGTCACAGGCGTCGCAGTTGCAGTTGCATGAATGCACGTTCTATTTATTTTGTGCACGATGAACTCTCATCGGTCTTCTTCTTCTTCTTCTATTCTCTGCACTCTTATAGAGAAGAGCTGTACTAGCGCAGCTCCACTGCCGTAGGTTCAAGTAAATCCGCAATCCCAACGTTGACGCGTCCAATCGCTCGTCTCCGGGTCACTGAACTCAAAATGGCATGCAATGGCAGCAGTTTTTTTGTTCTCTGAATGGGTACTTTTTTTTTTTTTTTTTTGATTTCATTTGCCGCTGTTTGTAATTTTAATAAATTTAAATTGTTTTTTTTTGTCTGTTGATTCATTTTTAGTCACCCACTGCATATAAAAAATGGGCTTATAAAAAAAGGGCCCATTTTATAAGAGCAGAATGGAAAGTAAATTTCGTCAAAAACGAATGGCAAAGCTATCGTGGAGCATTAGAAGTGTAGTGGAATGAGCTGGGAACTGCTCTAGTGCTTGTGGAAATTTTCTATTGACGTCAAAGCCATGGCAGCCAAATGGATTCCGATAAATTGTGCAATCGCATTGTATACAATAAACCTTTGGTTTATTTATGTAGTTTTTTTAACGTTTTATAGAATTTGGTATACAATGAAGTGCTCGTGATCAGGTGAATAATATAAACACACTCACGAAATGTGTAGTTCTGTCTATTCCATGACCACTTTGTGATGTGGTAATGAATTCCTTAAAAGACATCCATCTTCGTGGAATCGATTGACAAATCAGATTGACTGCGTTGTTTCCTTTTCAAAACGTCGCCGTCGTCGTCAAGTTTCATTCTATGAACTTGATGCCCGATTCACAATTCGGCGTTGAACGCGTGTGCGCTTTGACTCGCGTTATCGAAACTTAACGATCTTAAATGCCAAAGCGCGTGAGTAAGAATATTATAAAAAGAAATAAAATGCTGTTCTAGGCGTTTTTCTGTTTTAGTTCAGAGCAGAACCCGAACAGAAAGTTCGTGTTTCTTTTTTCGTTCAGACACATCAGAGCTCAGACTTTGTTCTTCTTTTTTCGTTAAGAACATGACCAGAGCACACTCTATAAGCTCTGAATTAATTGCCTGGGCAGGATAAGTAAAAATCTGATTACTCGGGTTTTCCAATAAGAGGTGTTATTGTGAATGACCCGCTTTTTCGGTAGCTGTCACTTTTGAAGCTTTTATTCTTTGACATTTGACAAGTAGAAACTAACGCCATTACTAAAAATGCAACGATACACGCTTCAACAACGCATTGAAATTACTAAAAATTCACTACAAAAATGGTGAAAAACTTGCAGTCACAGTTCGCAAAACTAAAGCATTTTTTGGTCGTCGTGAAGCACCTTGTCGGACCGCAATACAGAAATTGGTGGAAAAAATCGAGCTGTTGGGACAAGTTAGTGATGTAGAATAAAACCCGTGCACGACGCTCAAGAACACTTGTGAATATTGGTGCTGTAGACCAAAGTGTTGGAGGAAACCCTCGTCGTTCTTTGGAATTGGACATTCCACAAACGTCATTACACCGTATTTTGCATAAAGACTTGGTTCTTAAGGCTTATAAAGTTCAGTTAACACAAGAACTCAATCCGGCCAATCATCAACAACGTCGTGTCTTTGCTGATTGGGTCCATGAAATGCATGAAAATGATCCGGAATTCCATCGAAAAATCATCTTGACTGATGAGGCCCATTTCCACCTCGGTGGCTACGTCAACAAGCAAAATTGTCGCATCTGTAGCTCGGAAAACTAAAGAGTTATTGTTGAGAAGCCTCTCCATCCTCAACGTGTGACTGTTTGGTGAGGTTTATGGTCCGGCGGGGTCATTGGACCTGACTTTTTTGAAAATGTGGTTGGATCAACAGTTACGGTGAATGGATTGCGCTATCGAGAGATGATTAATGATTTTTTATGATCAGAGTGATCTGGACAACGTTTACTTTCAACAAGACGGCGCTACGTGCCACAAAAGCAACGAAACCATTGATCTTTTACGGGAAAAGTTTCCGGACCGTGTTATCTCTCGAAGAGATGATCACAATTGGCCACCGAGATCTTGTGATTTAACACCTTGCGAATTCTTCCTTTGGGGCCACGTGAAAGATAAGGCCACGTGAAAGATAAGGTCTACGCCAACAGCCCAGCGTCGATTCAAGACCTCAAAGAAAAAATTCGTGAGGCTATCGAAAATTTCATGAAAAGGATATGGTCCTGTATGCGTGCTCGTGGTGGCTATTTGGCTGATGTTGTTTTTCATTATTAACGGCATACCTTCCTCTTTATTATGAAATAAACATCCAATTATTTATCTCAAAAAATTACATTTTTCTTTGAATACCAAAATAACACCTCTTATTGGAAAACCCTACATACATACTTGCAGTCACATTTGACAGAAATAATAAAAAAAAAAACAGGAAAAACATCAGAACGATCTGAGCTCGCTCGTAATGCTCGACCTCAGTTCAGTGTTCAGCTCTAAACTAAAAAAAGGAAAACACCTTTTGAAGCGAATGCGCGCTGGGAGGGTAGAGTATGACAGTCTTAAAGTTCGGTTTTCTTTTTTTGCCTAAAAAAACACAAATTCAGAGCAGAATTCAAATTTCAAGTCTACTCCTTTTTTTCCTGTATCTGAAATTTTTATGCACGAATTGAAAAAGGATTCTAATAAATACAATCGGGTCTGTCACAGAATCCGTCGTATTCGGAATTTTGCTACGAACCCCGAAAGATCTATCACAGAATCCGTCGTAGGGTACATTTTTTGCTTTCGAAATTCGTAGAACGTGGTATATTCAGTGATACCACTTTCTACGACGGATTCTGTAACAGTTCTTTCGGGGTTCGTAGCAAAATTCTGAATACGACGGATTCTGTGATAGACCCGAATAAAATCACATCTAACAATACAGTTGAACGCGTTTAAATGAAATGAGAAAAAATCGTTACTTTAATTTCAACTAACCGGGTTTTTCATTTAAACGGACTTCGGATAACTGAAAAAAAGTACACGGGGACAAATTGATTTTTTCATATAAGCGGGATTTTCAATTAAACGAGTTCGAATAAGCGGGTCCGACTGTATATCGAAACAAAAAACAACATTTATACGGGTACAAGACCCTTCATTAATATTTTTGTTCTCCAACAAATCTAAAGAAATAAAAAGTTGTCCTACAAAAAAAAAAAAAAAAAATGATTTGTCATTTCCACACACTGAATTAATCAATTTGCATTGAAAAAACATCAAAGAGCTCTTTAAAAGTTGTGTTTGATGAACCAAGCGGATCTGTACCACTCCAACAATGAACGGCACATTCTATCACTTCAAATCGAACAATTTGAAATTCTAAAGTTGTCAAACGCACATCAAGTAGAAAGTCTACTCAGCTATCGCGTTGAACTTTACGATATTTACGATCAACACCTGAAATTGTATTTCGTGAACATATGAACGCTTGTTCCCTACATAATCTTTGAACGCGACATTATGAATTGGGCATAACAGGCCGTTACATTAAGAAAGTTACTAGATTTTAAATCTGCCTTACCGACACATCATCGGTAAAACTGGGCAAATACAAAAATCTAGATATCTTAAGTCGAATAGATTGGTCTGGACTAGATGAACCATGAACTCAAAATCTAGATTGGTCGGTAATGTCACTTTGCCCACTTTGCCAACGTCAGCTCTACATATGCGAACTGTAAACTTGGTACTCTGTCACGAATTTCTTGACGAGATTCTTCGGCTAACCCTCCTATAAACTTCAACTGAAAAAGTTTTTCATGCGATCGGTCTAAGCCAATCAAAACTGAGACCCATCTGTCAAGCTAATAAGTTGTTCACACCTAGCCGAAAACCTGTGCCTTGATTTTGTGCGGTTTTTGTCGCAATTGCGCTAGGGAACGTTCCGAATCGGATTTGAATGTGTGAGTGCACCGCGCGCTGGATCAGCGGGACCGTTGTGCAAAAATTTTACACTTTTTTCGAGGCCTCTAGTACAATTTGTTAGTACTTTTTCCCTTTTTTTAGTTGAAAAAGGAACTTCGCAAAATCTTTAAACAACTGTGATTTTCAAATAAATATGTTTAAAATGTAACGCGGTTGCGTATAACAATACTACTATAACTTCAAGAGAGCCTATACTTGTTAAATATCGTGCGAAAATTCCAAATTTGCAGAGTAGCCTTAGGCCTCTTATAGTCATACGTAAAACCGAACCGTACAAATTTTCTTTTGCTTTTTTTGACCACTTAAACTTAATGGTTGACCTTAATCTAGGTCTTAAAATGTTGCTTATGATTTATAAAGCTAGTTTATAAAAAAAAAATAATAATAAGCAAATTATCTTTCAATTTTATAGAAAAAGAAATTTATTAATTTTTCTGTGATCGGAAAACGATTTTCGTACAAACAGATTATAAATTCTTATTTTAGAAAAATGAATATGATAAAATAAATTTTTAATTCATAATCAAAATTTAAAGATCAAGATTGAGGTCTACCATCAAGTTTAAGTGGTCGAAAAAAGAAAAAAAGAAAATTGATACGGTTTCGTTTGACGTATGACATTTGGACCTTAGTAATAATGCCCTTTATTGTTTCACCGCCCTGAGTGTTAGAGAAAGGTTATAGTCTAAGAGCTAGCAACGTTTTTGAGAGAGAATTTCAGTACGGCCAGTTTTTAGATATGTTATCTCTCTCACTCTCCCGGACGTCATAACACGCTCTCTCCACATGCGATGAATTCAAAGCAAAGAGCAACAGCAAACAAAAACAGCACATAGCAGAGCAACTGTCAAATTTCGTGTGATGGGCATTTCATAGCATACTTTCTTAGTACGAATAGAATGGCAACGAGCACACACACGAAGAGTACTTTGGCAAATTGCAAAAAAAAAATTGAGTAATTTATAATTTATTAGTTTTAAGATTTCTTAAGAGTTTTATTTCCCAATTTTCCATTTTTATATTCATAAAAAATAAATTTGAAGCGATAACTTATTAATTTAAATTAAACATTTTGAATTCCCAAACAGCACACTTTGATTTCAAATTTATTTGACAGCAAAATGACACTTCTCTTGTGTTCATAGTATGCGATAGATGGTATGCTTTTAAAGCATGCTTTCTATCGCAAACTATGGAAATAAAGCAGCTATAATGGTCTCCACTTGTGATAATGAAAGCATGCTCTATCGCATACTCTGAATTCATCGCAAGTGGAGACAGCATGTTAAGGCTGTCTGGCTGGCGGTAGTGGTTGCGTTCATCAGTGCTCGTAATACATACAGACGGTAAATTGATCACTTTCATCTAAGTTTTTTAATAAAAAAAAAATAATAAAAAAAAAATAGATGCAATTCGTTTTCGAATGACATAATTTAAAATGAAAACCTTAAAGCCTTATATTATAAATATTATATCAGCTCATATTTATATCGACATTTTAAGATCTCGTTTCATTATAGTTTTAAAATGTTCTATATATTCTATATAAACTTAGAATTTTCTCACAATATTTAACAAGTATTTGCTCGTCTTAACCGAAAATAGTGTTGTGATAGGGAACAGCGTTAGGTATATTTTAAACACATTTATTTTTAAATCACAGTTTTTGAAAACTCCCCGAAGCGTTTTTTCCAACTAACAAAAAGGAACAAATTGTATCAGGGTCCTCGGAAAAAGTACCAAATTGTCGCACAACGGTAACGCTGTTGTCAGTTGTTCTCATCCGACATCCTTCTCGCAACCTAAATAGGTTGCGTATGGGAAAGGGTGCCTGGAATTTTCAGGAACAATGCTACAATAGAACAGGAAATATTGGAAGTTGTCAGTTCTCGACATCACGCAGACATTTATAGAATCCGCCTATACGTGAACCCTTTCCGCAACCGCAATTGCGACAAAAACCGCACAAAATCAAGGCACTGGTTGTTGTGAAAACACTCGAAAACTTCATCGAAAACAGAAGTTTTCCCATTCATATTTCAGTTTTCAAAACGAGTCGTTTAAATTCGTTTTTCACGAAAATGACTTTTGCAACATTCAGCAGAGCAGCTGACCGATCAAATGTCATAACTCACAACTTAAAATCGTTTTCCATACTTAATTTATGGGCTCATATTAATTTTAAATGCTCTGAATTCATTTTATTTGTTAATTAACGCGATAGAAATTAGTAAACAAAATAGTTTACACAGAAGTTTCCCGATTAGCGTCTCACAGCTGATTGAAACGTCAAACGAAAACTGGTTATTGTTCGGTGTGAATGAAATTTCGAGTTTTCGACGAAAACACGGTTGTCGCTGCGGTGTGAAAAGGGTATAAGATTGCACCTGTCATTTGTCGTGGCAGACTTTGGCATCTCGTGAGAGTACGCTGCGACAGCCAGACGGTTGACAATCGATCACACGTCATAATGAAGTCGGCAGTCAAGATTTGTCACAAAAAATCACACGTGTAATTTTAGCTTCAGACATACTAAACTATAGATATGTACTTGAACGTCCCCTGACATGGATAGAATATATACGGCAGCTGATGCAATTCATATGTCAAATGCGTCAGATAAAGTCGGTTTACTGCAATTAAATTCGTTGACAGCTTCCATAAACTGAGATAGAGATTTGGTGCAAATTCTGAAACTCCGGTGACAGGTCATTAACAAAACATTGTGTCTGTTGAAGACAGGAGACAACATCTGAATGGATGTTTATTTGACATCGAAGGTGGCGATAATGATGTGATGTGGCAATGGTAATGTTTCTTTATTGCATATTTCGTATGGCGTCCGTCCTCACTGCCATTCTTTTATCGACTGTGCTTTTCTAAAATAGTTTACCACCCTCCCGAGGATGTGTTGTTGTAGTGGTTTGGTAGATTTGGTGGGGTGGAATTCAATGAGCGACTTTGACATGTTATCCGCAGAAGGTATCTACACTACAGCCCTTTACATAATATAGCAAGAAAATAGCCATCTTCCGGTCAATAGCTGACCATCATCGACAAAGGATACACACCTTCACCAAATGTCCAGAGGTCATGGAACACAACCAAAGTATAGCAGCAAATCAATTGAAACCATCCTGCTACAACGCCCCAGCTTTTTATTGATTTAACATCATCAGGGCACCGATGATATTGATGGTATGATATGTTTTTTTAATTAACATCCTGTAAGGACTATGTATTGTTGCCCCGCAGAGAGTATAATCCCCAACAAAGCTCTATGTGCGACAAGTTTCTTGACACATGCCGTCATCGCACACATAGGTATGCCACTCTTGTTTGTTTCGACATAAAGGTGGATGTCCTATTAGATAATACCCCCAGCAAAGGACCTTTGAACTTTTTACTTCCTATGTTTTTTTCCCGTATGTAAGAAGTTCATCCATCCGGCGCGCTACCGCGCACTCACGAAGGAGAACATGAGCGCAATGGTGCTTTTTCTATTGTATGTGTATATGTTTATGACTTTCAAGGATATTCTCTGATGCCGATGTTCATCTGGTATGTGTTTTGGAACTGTTCACTTTTCAACGTGTTTTGTTTTTATTTTCAAAGCATAAAAAGCTCAATTACTCCAATCAACTTTCAAATTGAATTAATTAGCGCTGGCAAGGGTGCGTTTCCTTCTGCCCTTGTTCACTGCGAAGGTGGCTTTTTATAATAAAAAAAAAAATTAGCAAGACGATCCTGATGCACACATCCCTCAGCGACGGAGAACAGACATACGTAACAGCCTACTCTCTATCTATGATGTGGCACCTTGCATTGCACTGCACATGCCAATTGCATCCGTTCGTTCGTTAGAACTTTGTTCTCCTCTTTTTCTCGCTGTATATACTGTACAGTGTTGCATTAAAATAAATGACCTTCATAATGCACCCGAATCGTGCATGCCGAGTCATCCAGAGGGTAAAAGTCCATTAACCTCGAATCTTGAGTTGAACAAATGCGCGTTGCTTCATTCGCGTTCGTCAGTTTGTTTTGTATACTGTGTGCAGTTTGCAGTACCACCTCTCCCTCTCTCGCACCACAATTCGCTCGCTGGTCTAAAGCAGCGGCGAGCGCAGTGCGGTGTACTACACGCTCGCTTGCAATAGATTGTCTCGGACGTATCCGAAGGTGGTCAGCAGTCAGTAGTAGTTTTGTTTCTATCGTCGCATTCCAAGTCTTTAGCGTTGCTTTTTGTACTTGCGCGCGTGGTTTTGTGTTGAGATTGCAAAAAATGAAGAAACCAAGCAGCAGCGAAATGGATTTGCATTAGATAACCGGTGAGTTTGTTTGGTGTCTATGTGTAGGTATGGGCGGTTGGCTCTGTTCGTGCTTGTGTAGAGTATGTGATCGGCTTTAGATCGTTTATCATTGTTAGTTGGTTCCTTGGCATTTGTCATAGGTTGCTGTTTGGATTTGGTCAGCGTATCGTAGTAACTTGTTTTCCCTCTGACAACGAACCACTGTTGTGCTTTGAAAAAGGATTACAAACTTGTCGACTACATTGTTGGAAATTTTCCTCGTATAATCTCGAAGTGAATAAGGACGCGTTATTTACTTTGTCATATTAAGTTGAGCCGCGTCTGTTGATGGTATGCGCAGTCAATTTTAGTACAAGTAGTTGTAGCTGTTGCTGAAATGTTATTTTCTTAGACTATACGAGTAGTAGGCAATGTAGTTTGTAGTTGTTTTTTTTTTTTTTGTATTTAATTTGACAAACATGTCACTTGTGGCAGTTCATTAAGCCAATTCGGAACCAGTAGCAAATCAATTTCCGTCTCTATATTTATGAACTCAATTTACCGGACTGCAAATATTTTATCCCCGAAACTATTATTATATTTACACCGCACCTAAATTCATCATTTCTACTAAATTCAACAATTCAGGCCAAATGTCCAGCATTTCGGCATCTATTTTCCAACATTTCCAAATGGTGAATTTCAGCGAAATGTTGAATTTCGTCGCTGCATTTGTAAGTTTGTCAAATCGAACAAACCTCTATACAAATTCCGCACGCCATTTAATGACTTTTCAGCCCGCTGACGAAAAAAAAAAAAAACAGCTGTCAACAAATCCATCAATCAATCAAAATGAGTCAGAAATATATTTAATATGTCTTAGTTAGCACTTAAATTCATGTTTAAATAAATAGAACTAAAAAAATAAATTCTTTTGGTTCAACACTTCTGATTTTAAACAGAACAAAAGACCAGTTATCAATTCAGAGCTGTCATTTGAAATGATGAAGTTTCAGTGGGAACGCAAAATTGGATTCCGACATTTTTTTCCCGAAATGTTGAACTTAGGTGAGGTGTAAATGTACTATAAAAGGCCCATTATACGTCGTGTCCGTCGGTGCAACATATTCAACTGACATATGGATACAAATTACGCCAGCTTATGAAAGGAGACTCGTAAGCAAAATGACTTTGCTGTCCACATTTGTTACCGTTGACATCGTTGTCAATTTTCACAAATTGATATAGAGCTCAGTCGTATGTCGAAACCCTATGACGCCGATGACAGCGACTTGTCAATCATAAAACTGGGCCTGGGGCCTTACCAAAATTTCTCTGATGCAAACAAATAACTCTTTTGACTGAATCGAAATGTTGAAGTGACGTTACCCAGTCAAATTTTCGCTTTCAGGGGAATTCTATAGTCTAAAGTTTTTAATGCACAAATACTGTTCCAGAGACAATACTGAGACCCCCAACTTCGCCCAATTTTCCCCTACTCTCCTACAAGCTATATTTTTATGGGGTGTTATATATTGTTACATAGAAATTCGTATACTCGCACCTTGCATATGCCACTTCCGCTGGCGGCAAAGTTGCTGCCAGCGTTCATAGAATTTTGTCCGTTAATTTTGAAATTATTCGTTATTCGTTAGATGTCAGTTTTTTTAGAAAAATTTACTCATGAAATCTAAGTCAATGATATCCAAAAGCGGAAAATACACAACCATGTTTGTCCTAATATATATTTCTAGTATATAAAACATTTCATTTAGATAGTTTTATTTACCAAACTTATATTATTCACTTTAAATATATTTAATAACTAACCAATAGCATTCAGTTATCTTATAATGGGGATCATGACGTAATCTCGAATGACAAAATCTCGAATGCTAAAAATCTCGAATTTTTTTTTTTAAATCTCGAATGCAAAAATCTCGAATGTACAAAAATCTCGAATGTACAAAAATCTCGAAAGACTATATCTCGAAAAAATCTCGAAAATAAAAAGTGAATTCGAGATTTTTTTTTGCTTCTAGTTTAAGACCTAAAATTCGTGTAAAACATAAAATTGTATGTTCTGTTTATTAAATAATTTATTCATCTTTGAAAAACAATAACAAAACATCAAAATTTAACAAAACAAAACTAACAGATAATTCATTATAACAAATTAGTAATTTCAAAATCGAATATATACATAAATACAACTAACTATACAAAGTAAAAAATATCAAAACAATACAAAAAAACTCATAAAAAAAAATCACTAAATAAAATAAAAATAACAGCTGATAACTAGCGCCCATCATGGACAATGTAGGTACTGCACGTGGTTGATTGTTGTTGAGAGAATAGGCGTTTTTAATTTTCCTCAGATGATATACGTATAGAGATTATTGATTTTCATGCATTACAACAACTATGGGTTCATTTACAATTGTTGTGTTGCATGTAAACCAATGATCTATATAGATTACCTGGGAAAAATAAAAAAACAAGACATCTAATAATTGAAGCAATCTCGAATTAATATTAATTTTTGAGACAATGGTAATATTTTGCGCGCGCAAAATGTTACCATTGTCTCAAAAATTAATATTAATTCGAGATTTTTTTTTTCGAGATTTTTGTTATTCGAGATTTTGGTTTCTAGATTTTTGCTTTCGAGATTTTTTTAATTCGAGATTTTTGCATTCGAGATTTTTGCATTCGAGATTTTAGCTTTCGAGATTTTTTTTTTCGAGATATCGTAGGTAACCCCTTAAAATGTGGTATTCCCGAACTCTATCAGATTCCCCCTCGGTTGGCAGCATTGATTTTATATTTTTTCTATGTTTTTGCATGTCACACGGATTCTAAATTGCCATTACACCGATACGAAAACAAAATGGCGAATTTGAAAAAAAAAATGGGGGGTTAGCGACAAGATTGCGAGTTTGGTTTGGTATGGTTTGTCTCTGTACTGTTTCTTTTTTTGTTTTATGGGATGGGTGCGTTTCCATTTACAAGTAGTAAGATTTCTGTCGTTTACGTCTTCATTTGTTCGCTGAAACATTCCGTTCCAGTTTTGAAAATCGATTTAGAACTGTCTTTCAGCTCAAGCATTTTTGAAGTGCGACATTTTGAACAGTATTTTTTTTTTTTTTTTTGTGATTTTGATCTTGCAAATTCCTCATAAAATTGTAGGAGCTACCAGCATGATAGAAGTCAAACTATAGCATTTGTGTGCGGATTCTGCAAAATTGTCGATTACTTAACTTTATTTGACCTGTCACATTAACCTTGACAGTTAAAGTAAACCACCAGCCATTCCGCACTCAACTTAAAACCCACTTTTGCGTTTCACCCTGAAAAGTTGCATAGAACCTTTCAAGTCTCCCCTTCAAGGTGGCGACTGTCAGTTCAGTGTCATATACCTAATCCAATAATATCGCAAAACTGAACTGGCCACCTTATTACTATGTGCATATCGCTGCCGCCTGTAATCTGCCAGCTGAAGGACAATCACACGACCATTCTAAACAAAGTGCATTAGCTGTGCTCCACAGAGAATGCGCTGGCAAACAAAAAATGCACATACCATCCCACTTGCAGTAGCTACTCCGCGGCAGCATTGTGTTCCATATACCCTGTGACTGTGACTCAGATATGGATTTTCGAAATGAATTAAATTAAACATAAAGAGCGGCTTCTTTCACAAAAAAGAAAAAAAAAAAAAAACATCTCACATCGCCAGCGCTTCTAGTAAGCGAGGTCATTGCGTTGACTCTTTTTTAGGTTATGTTCATCTGTTCAATGCCATTCGAACAGAAAGAGATACAAATGCGAAGGTTTCTCATTTTCTTCTTCGGTTTTTTTCATTTCATTTATTTTTTGATGTCAAGTTTTACCTTCGATTCGACTTGTATACTGTTACGTGACGTAACATTTGCAAAACGGAGCCAGAGAGGGATTTTATTTTTTGCTAAAAATCTAAATCCCTTTCTCTTTTCTTTGATTAGAAGACAAACAAAAAATGTAAATTTTCCCTAAAAGGTTACTGCATTTCGGAATAGCGGTTGCCCAACGCCGCACACACATCGGCTGTGCCTTTCATTTTGTTGCTATATCATTGTCCGATTTCTTGATCACTTAGCTCTTGCTCTCTATATATGCGAAAGAGTTCATCGAACTGTGTTGTATGTTCACCTTCGGTTTTGGTGGCCCCAAACACCGAACCGAACCACACCACTGCCAAAAGATATACCTACCTAGTAAAGTTAAAGTAGAAACGTTTTTCTTCTCCTCCTCTTTCTCTCTAGCTCAACATTTTGGTTTTGTGTAATTTTGAGTGTCGCACTGATGCAGACAGCTTTTGCACAATTCACCTACCGACAAAATTATTTTGCAATAAACAATTCGCCCACAAAAACGAGCGAAAAAGTAAACACGAAAAATAATTAGGAAACAAAGCAGTCCAAATGACATATTATAATGTGTCAAACCAACACAGGCGCACGGTCGGTATGTGTATGCGGATGTTCGGAAAAGTCCAATGAACTTTTTGCATTTTATTTTTCTCTCGTTATTTTGTTAAATGTACATTTTCTTTTTCTCTCTTGGCTATTTGTTGCGGTTTGCTAGCGCAGTTTGTTTTTGTTATCTATGAGACTTTAGTTCGATGATGGGAGATGAGCATGTATGGTGATTGGTGAGCTTTGCTTTTCGCTCTCTTTTAAGTGCATTCGGGTTTACTCGCTTGGTTGATGCTATTTTTTTTTTAGGGATAGGTAGCGAAAAATGTATAAGACCTAGGAAATGAAAATTTTAGAAAAGTCTACACAGGCTTGGAAAATCCTTGTAAATATGAAGAGTTTGATTGTCTGCATTTAAACATGTGGCAACGTGAAACTACTACGATGTCAGTAAGAGTCAAAGAAGGACTTCGATCTCAAAGTGGGGACGTTCAAGTGTCTAGTTTGGGAAGTCTGACAGCTGTCTGACTTGATGTATCTCAGTTGGTTTTAGATCGGTCATATGAACACTTGTTTCAGTTGACATTGAAGGGGGGGGTTAGTTGACGAATCTAGTCAAAAAAATCGTTACTGAATACTAAGTGGACAGATTGAATATGTGGCTGACGTAGGAAAAGTGACGTCTCCGACCGATCTAGTTTTTTGCATCTTAGTCTAGACCAATCTATTCGACTACACATAGAACTAGACTTTTGAATGTGCCCAGTGTTTTTGTAATTTATACCAATTCGCTTGACAGCTCGCTCTGTTATATTAAATTGACAGCTCGTTTGAGGTAATTTAAGACGGTTATAGAAATATTTGATTTTTCTTTACGACCTGTCAAAAATGTGACTTTAATAATAACCGCAAAAATAAAACGAAACTAACGTCTTTTTTGCTCGTAGTTCTTGGCCATTGCTCGACTTAGCAGAAATTTCACGGTAGTGGTCATGTGAAGCTCAAAATGTCAGTGAATGGCTTTTTGCCAATGCTGCCAGTTGTTGCTGCTTATCGTAAGGCATTGGGATACGCTTCCAAGTAAAGTTCTGACAGTCTGTTGCGACTGCAGCTTTTCGATGTCATGCATCATCAAAAGTATTTCATTGGCTACGTTCAAGTGTCTAGTGCAGTAAGTCTGACAGCTGGTTGACTTTATGTGCCTCAATTTTCATTGGCTTATATCGGTCACATGAACATCTTTTTCAGTTGACGTTTATAGAGGGGTAGTCGACTAATTTAGTTTAGAAATTCCCGACTGAGCTGAGGTACTACATTCACAGTTCGTATATGTGGCTGACGTAAGAAGAGTCACGTTACCGACCTTTCTATTCGACTCAAGATAATTAGATTTTTGAGTGTGCCCATTGTTAAGGTTAATTGGACAATAATTACGCTCCATAGTAAAAAAAATATGTTTCTGACAGCATTCGTAAAAGACGAGGAACAATTATGCCAGCCATTGACCATCAGTTGCGCAACAAATGCACGCCTTGATTTCATTCGAAATACAGTCATTACAATCTTGCTAAACATGAATAAAACCTCACCATTCGTACAACTCTCGACTTGATTAACATTCGTTCAATAAAGGTGAGAGATCGAGGTTTTAATTTGTCCACTCTGACACCCATTTTGGATAAAAACAAAATCTAATCTGTCAGTTCCCCGGTCGTATGCACTCGTCTGCTAATATTTATACATCTTCCACTGGTCTGGCCTAGTTGGGTAGGTAATCATTCTGCTAAACATTTTGGTGTGCGTTTCCCGTTCTATTCAATTTGCAGCACAATTACATGCACCATGCCGTTGAACATTTTGCATATCGTTCCAATTTCAATATAGTACATACCTAGTCGAATGAATTAAACTATGATTCACAGAGTTTGTTCTGCTTTCGATGAGTAGGGGCACATTTGGCTGCAAAATAAAAAATAAAAAATAAAACCCTAAGGCGATAAAATGGTCATTGCACTTTTCGTCTATATCTGATGATTTATGTTGTCATCTCATGGCGGGGGGATATTTTAAACATGCCCCCCAGTGCCAGTCTCTGGCGATGCTGCTTTTGTTTGCCTAGCCGCATATACTCGTACATTTATGATGTGGGAGGTGGCTTGGTCACAGTTTTTGTTTTTTTTTTCGATTAACTAGGCCATGCAATGCATCAGTGTTGACAGATTTCCCTACACTAAATACATTCCCGATGGAATTTTGATGTAGCAACTGCCAGAACTGTAATGTTCACATAAAAAATTGAGCAAAATTATTTTTATGGCTTGAAATGTCTACATAAAATTCCAACCAAAGGGTTTGGGTGTTTTCATAAACGTCTGCCTGACTAAGATCTGCGTAAGACGTGTTCATAAAGTCAGATTTTTTATCGAACAGATGAATTGCAGAAGATATGTTCGTAAACGTCATAAATGTCATCAGTGTCTGGCAGATTGTGCATCCATATTTTTTGACTGCAGAAAGCGCGGGAGGTAAAAAATGTTAAAGTGCGAAAAATGTAAGTTTTATTGGCAATTTTTTATGTGTTTTCACAATTAAATTTAACTTTTTTTTTAAGAAAAAAAGAAGCTGCGACATGGAATGTGGCGAAAACCAAACTTTTGTTATGATTTTTTTGATTTTTGTCTGACGTTTATGAACATTCAGTGCCTACTTAAAATTGTACTAAAGCAGGCCTGCACACGTGCTGGAGAATAAGTGTGTTCATTAATGCAACAAAAAAGAAAGACGATTGTACTAGCGCAGATTTTTGACGTTTATGAAAACACCCTTTGTTTCGAAACAAATCATTTTGTTGTTCTCTTAACAAAATTATATAAAAATGGTTGCGTATTTATCTGTTTATTGCAGATTGGTAAACTTTGGGGTATTGGTATTATATTGTGGCATGAATATACTTGCGAACGGTAGATGGCGCTCAAGTGACATGAGTGACTATGCTTCAAAGGTTTCAATGATACACACAAAAGGCATTTAAAAGTCTATAGTTGTTCACTATGGTTGAGGAAGCCGATACATCGATGCATATTGTAGTTTCCTACCAAAAATGTGATCGGGAAAAGAGGGCGTGGCACCTCCCAGTCAACAAATTCATTAAAAATGAAATTTTTTGGTATAGTAGGTATATATTCTCTCGGGTTTCGTAGCGAAATTCCGAATACGACGGATTCTGCGATAGACCCGATTATCTTTAAAATTTCGTTAATAAATCTCTGTTGCTTCCTTAAAGTATTTTTGCAAATGTGGACGGTATCTGAAGGTGGGCGTGGACCATCCCTCAAACCCAAAACGTATCCAAAGCTTTGTATGGCTGTCATCTTGTCTTATGTTTGCATGCATCGTAGGTACTTATGGCAACTCTTATAGGAAAAGCGAAACTATAACGCCAGGAGATTCTCGCACCGATTCGCCACAAGACACAGAAATGCAACATCTCCCTCCAACACAGTGGGAGTGGAACCATCATAGTAAAATTTCAAATCGACGTCAATGAACTTCGTTTGACTACTGCGGGGATTATTTCAGCCGTGATCCCCCTTCGCAAACTCCTCAAAATTGGCTTGCAAAAAAAAAAAAAAGTTAACCTGCACATTAGCTCCTAAAATAAATAAAGCATCCAACAGCCTTGTTCCAAAAAACACAATAAGAAAAAAAAAAACAAAAACGAAAAATGAAAACCTCCACAAATGCACTTGCCAATGACAAGGTATAAAAATGCCATCGACACTTAGTCAACTGCAACTGAAGTGCATCCGCACACCCATTCGTACGTTTACACACGGTGTTCACCTTAAATCCGACCGCCACCCAACCAAGTGGTGGCTGCCTTGTGCCTCCCTCTCGGTTGGGCTTGGGTGTCTCTAAATTCAATGCAAAAAAAAAAAGCTTTTCCATTCCATATGCAGGCTGAAACACTCGAGACGCATGCTTCAAAAAGTTTTCCCAACAAATTTTCCACTCTCTATCTCTCTGAGCACACATACAGTCGCAGTCGCCACACCAGAGCAGAGACCAGACCTAGACTCATCGACTCATCGTGTCCAATTCGCAACAGATCGCTGGATACGGACCGAGGAGAATTCACCTTCAATCGGCGCTCTGCCAGTCTGCATTGGAGCGGCATTGAACGCGTCTCTGTACGGCTCTAAAAATATATCGCGGATTCCACTTGGATTTTACAAGCATCCGGGGAAAGAAAAACATAAAAAATAAAAATATACAAAAGGGAATACAAAAAAGTGAAGTGATTGTTGTTGTTTTTTTTTTTTTATCGTATTTCTTTTTTTTAAGAAAGCGAAAGTGCGAACCGCAGCTTATTTGGGACAACGTTTTTGTGTACCTTTTTCGGTGATTTTTGCTGATGGGTTTTTTCTTTTTTGTCGGCTTTTCTCGTGTAGTAGATTTACGTTAGTCGTCCCTTATGTTTTTTTAACCAATCGCGAGTGCGAACAATTTCTTAGCCGGTGGGCGTTTAACAACCGCAGAAAGGGGGCCTTTGACCACTGTCCACTGCTCCGGTTCATCATCATCGCTTCCTACACCTTCAACAAAAAAAAAAAAACACTTGCACACACATACTCAGATCCATCCATCTCTGTGTAATTGTTGGTATTATGCAACTTCGCATCCAGCATCAGGTTTGGTACACAATTTACACATCTGTATGCAAATGTGGGAGAGAGCGACTCCAACCGAAGTGAAGTGGCCCACCAGTTATCATAACAAAAGCACCAACAGTCAGTAGCAGAACACAGCCCATCCAGTATAATATAGACCGACAGCCAGCCAGCCAAGCACACAGACAACCCCTAGGAGAGAGGATGAGGTGCTGTTCATAGCTCATAGCTTATAGCATATGCAAGCAGAAGCAGCAGCAGCAGCATCAGCCAGCGCACCTTTGCCAATTCATCGGTAAATAGAGAATAGACAGAGAGAAGAGTGAGTGACGTACATATGGTATATAAGTATTACGCAAAATACTATTGTTTATATATTTTGTTATGATATCGCTCGTTATGTGTGATTTGAGTGGCGGCCCTGTAGCAATTAAAACAGAGAGGGCCGCCATTACGAGTCAACATTTTGGTATATACCGGGTGACAGGGAAGCATCAGGATATTTATCTGTAATTGTTGTTCTTTTTTTCGGTACGCTTCTGTAGTTGTAAAATTGAAATGAAATTCAATAGGCTCTCGAGTGGATGCACTCTCCGGCCCGGTGTGTTCGCTCAAGTGAATGCAAATAAATTAAGGGATTTCTTCAACTGGATGTACAACTTTTGGGGGTTGGTTGTGAATATTCTCCCTTTGAACTTCTGTCGGAAAGGGAGCTTTATATATAATAAAGATGGATGCGGAAATGAAACCCCCTTTGCAATTTATCCCTGTACACAAAGGACTATTGCGAGCGTGACTCTACAACGTGGGGTGAACTTTCCAGTAAAGAGGACTTAACTCAACAACTCTTCTTAAACAACAAAAAAAAAAATCGATTAAATAATGGACCGGGCAATCAATAAGTTCATTTGGAACATGGAGAGGTACCTCCCACTGGCGGTGTATGGTCCGTTGTTTGAATTTTAATGAGGAATTGCCGGGTCGCAACTTTTTTTTGTGGCGTTTACATGCCGGTTACTATAATAATTGTCGAGGGGTAAAATGTGCACTTGTGTAAAAGTATATAAGTTTTAAACTGCTCTCGCTTTATATATAATGCATATGCATCATGCTTTTCTATTCCAGGAAATGTGGGATTATTTTGTGCATCCCTTCTCCTCATCTCTGCAGAGTTTTCCTTGTACGTGAGAGACTGGTATACCTACCTGGACATGGATTTATAATTGTCATTGTCAGGTTGTAAATGAAGTTTTAATTTTCTCAACTGAAGTTTATGTGGCGAAGTAGCATATATGGAAAATATATGGAAAATTGTTCATGCAATAATGGGCAGACAGTTTCTCATCTCTCGAGTTAACGAAAATGTAAAGTCTTTTACCATCAGTTACACCTCAATACCTAAATCAAAGTTTAATGTAGGTAGTAGATAAAGAAGGTTATTTGGCCTTGTGGCTCCTAATTCGCCACATAATGAGCAAGGAAAGGGACTCCGACTTGAAGCCTTTTTCTTGGCGACAAGTGCGGCCAGGTTGCAGTGATTGTAGAGACTGATTTTATCCTCCTGCAACTCCTTGGTTCAGGAGTCATTGTTAGGGAAAGTAGACCTTCTACATTGTCCAATCAAATTCGAATTTTCGACTGACTTCTTTTCGATTATAGGCTGGGGTCGAATCGCCACTTACGTAAACGAGCTACCCGTTCACGGAATTAAGTTGGTTTTACATGATAAACAAAAACAAATTCCGTCGCGAAATGCTCGTTCACGGAGGACGCGATTCGACCCCTGATTTTACTGTATGTATTTATGTAGATGACACTGAATGCTACTCCCAAACTTAGCACTAAGTTACTGCTGCTCTTGGAAGTCTATCGTTTCCACGACAATCGTCTTTAATTATAACTGGATGCCTAGCTAATAGCACAATGAATCTGTATTGCCCTACATTGCGTCAAATAAAATAAAAACTTCTCTAATTCCTTGTTATTTGAATCAGGAGTCATATTACTGAAGCCATTGATCTTTGAGACACAACATCGTTCAATAAATCGTCCTGATAACTACTGAGACTGACACTCGTCTCATCTCATCAATATCGCGTAGATATAAACACAACTTCACAAATATTGGCATCCACTTTAAACTGTCAAATCTTCTCAGCAATTCGAAAAGTACCGCGCATTTTGATATTCATTTTTGTGTGACTTCTTCACTGATTCAAGTCGTCTATGCATTTTCACCAAACACTATTTTATTGTTCCATTTCCTAAAACATTCTTAAACATTAGCTCAATTTTGCAAGCAACTTACGTTACAAAACTATTTTCATCTTCTTGCAGGTTGTACAACAAGAAAAAACGCGAATCCTACAAATCGATTCTGCCCAGGTGGAGAACCAGCACAAAAGCAGTAGAAATGCGAAGTAGCGATCAATCGGGCGGACTATTGCATTTAAAAATAACCCCACCATCTGTCGCATCAATTGTGCAAAGGCCTCTCATAAAGTCATCCGCATCTACACCAATAATATCCAGAATTGAAGCACGTACAACGGCGCCGGCAACCCCACAAAAGGAAGAGTATGTAATCGACTTGGATTCATCGCCGGAAAAATCACTCGAAAAGGTTACACCTCGCAATCAAGTCGATGATCGACAGCATCTAGAGACTGGCGTGAAGAAACCTCCTGACAACCAAGAAGAAACGGACAATAAAAGTCTTACAATGCAGCAAACGGACAAAGTTCGTGACAGCATACAAAAATCCACCGAAGAGTTGGAAGAAGTAAAATCAGATGCACGCCTCACCTGTGAACAAAACAAAGAGAATCTACAAAATAACGAAGCTCTCAAGAAGGAAAAAGATGAACTAACAACGAAAAATGAAGCTGAATCTAAGGACACTGCACCCGCCGAAGAAGCCATGGACACAGTTGACGAGCCCATTGAGAGCACTTTGAAAGCAACTGATTTTACTATTTCAGCGGTTGGTTCTCTGAATTTGGACATCAAGGAAGAGAAACTTGATCATATGCCACTCATACCGCCGCAAAGGGTTGAAGTGACATCCAAAGTAGCCATTGAAGACGTCCAAGAGAAAGAAATTGCCAGAATAGTTGCATCTCCGCAGCCAACACAAACAGTCGGTGCTTCCAAGCGTCGCCGTTCATCGTCGACCGCGCATGAGAGAAGTAAACTACCCAAAACTGCAGCACCTGAACAAGACGACGATGAAGAGTATATCCATCCCACAAAGAAGCTGCGTGAAGAACTACAATCGAATTACCCCACGCATGATCGCATCCTCACCGAGTACATAGAGAAGACCTCCAATGATTCCATCGACACCATACAGCGACACATCCAACAGATGCTGTCCGAGATACAAACGCTCAATGATATGATTAAAGCCAAAGAAGTCGAATGGAATAATATGTTGCATCTGAAGAAGGTCAAGGAGGAGATATGTTTCCGGCTGACAAGGCGAAAGCAATGCATGGAAATTATGGCGACTAAAGTCGGTGAGACGGGCCATTCAGCTGGACTGGATGAAGACTATCAGGGCAATGAGTCGGTATTGGCATTAGGTAAGACTCCACCACCGCAGCAGCAGCATCCGCAGTTATCGTCCACACCAATAGCGGCCGCGATCAACTCACTAAGCACGAATATCTGCAACTTTACCGCAGTGAGCAGTTCTTCATCAGCAGCGCCGACTACCGCACAGTTGATAATCCAAAATCGGGCGAACATGAAGAGCTCGGATTTGGTCAAAGAGAAGGCGAACACACAGAGGCTGCATCGGTGAGTTGATTTCAAAGATGGTTTGTAGTTTGGTATGCATTCGACATGCTTGATTCATTATTTTCTTGGAGTGCGGTAGAATTAAGGACGAATATATATAGTGCATCTCTCTGTGGCGATTTTTCTTTTTTTATTTTTATTTTGTTTTTGATATCAAGTTCAGCTCGTAAAGTTCGTATTTGGATTTCCTCTCGCTTGCAATGTCAGATCATGTTCATGCAAAGAAAACGTGAATTGAAATTCGGTTCGATGACCCGAAGAATACCTTTGAGGCTCCCGCCTTTTATTTCTAGAGATCCTTCATGTGGGGTAGACTGCTAAGCTGTCTCGTTGAATCGTCTTAATTTTTCGTCGTTGCAACTATTCCGCCCATCAATAGCTTCAGATGGTAATGTCAATCGCACCTTAAAATTGTAAACGAGCATCCTTTAAGCGTGTGAGACGAAAGAACTGTGTTTCGTGTCGAAGTTGGGCATTTTAGTATACTTTGAGCAGTCCTTCTGATGAGCCTGCAGTATTAAAATTCCAGCTGATTGTTGCAGCTGTCATTGCACGAATGAAGAATGGTCTTAACCTAGCTCGCACGTTTAGTTATTCATATTTCATTCATTCATCCCACATAAAAAGTATATTTACAGCCATTTATTGCACCATAACCTAAAAATGTGTTCATAACACTGCTTAACACCAATATCCAAACTAACGCCTTTTGGGTAGAGTAATTTTGATTTTGGTTTTTTTATCGATCCCACTCATAATTTAACATCGCCACATTAATTTTTCGTCTTGTTAAAATTAACCTGCACCTCCATCTGTTTTTCTGAAAAAACAGCCTTCTTGTTTCTAGAAACATCCTTCCGAAGCCGAACACCACATCAGGACCAGCAGCCACATCTTCGCCGATGGTGGCTGCATCACTGAACAATCAGCAACCACCAACAAATGGCCCAGCGACGCCCAGTTCCAGCAACCAGCCAATCCTCAACAGTTATCTGACATCAGCGGACAGTGTACAACAGCTGGTCGACATGATGAACGGACACCACAACAATCACAGTGGATTGCAGAATGGTGGCGCCGCCAACAACTCTCAAGCAGCGATGGTCGGCAGGCAGGGACCTTTTAAAGATGTCCGCAGCATTATTGCAGATTTCAGACAGCAGCACCCGGAAGCGGTGCCACGCCGAGGCCGAAGAGTAAAGAACAGTAACACATCCAACTTATCGGATTCCAATACGATTCTGGCGAACGCTTTGAAATCTGATACGGTGGGAGTGGGGTGACCATTCAGAGCGAGGCATATTAAGAATGTTTTTTTTTCTTCTTCTTCTTGTTCGCAGAACTCGCGCCCATCGAGCAATGATTCGTCGTCGCATAGCTTGAGCAACGCTACCCAACCGACGACTAACCACAATAATGTGAACTCATTCAAGGATGTGTTGGCGCCATTTGCAAAATCACAAGCAGCAGCTTCTTTGAGGTCAGCTGCTGGACAACAGCCCCCATATCCAGAGGTGACACTGCACCCGGTGTCAACGCCAGTGACTGCGTCGGGGGGCCAAGATCAGCCCACTGGATCGCTTCTTCATGGAATTCTAACAAAGGTTGGTTTGGCAGTCGGTTGCCTTTTGCGTGGAACCACTTGACTATGTTTGTTTGTCTTTTTCACAGTTTTCTCGTCCGAATGAATCAGCCAATAGTAAAACAGCCGGCAATCAGACGTCGGCCAACTACATCAGTAATTTCTCGCCAACTCTCGCCAGGTTGTTGACGGCCCCTGAACGTATATCCGCTGGTGGTGCAGGAGGTCTCATGGGCAACCAACTTCATAGCAGCTCAGCTGGAGCCGTGAGCGGATCAGATGGTGGCGGCAATAACAGTGGCCACACGCATCACTCCATGCCTGGCTACGGTGTAAACCTTTCCAAAGTCGTTGGTCACAATAGCGAGATCACGATCACACCGGTAATGAATTCCATGCACCAACAGTCGGTGCTGCAGCACCAACTACAGCAACAGCAACTGAAGGATGTCCTAACCCGGGCTGCAGCCGCTGTGAGTGGCAACACTGTCAAGGAGGAGCATTTTCATAAACTTGTAAGAGTCACTTTTACTTCTGTTGTTTTGTTATGCCATTGACCATCTTTCACCGTACCTACATAATCTATTTTGTTGGTTTCGCTTTTCTCTATCGCTTTTTGTATTTTCTTTTATTTCTTTCCATTTTTTTTTTTTTTTTTTTTGTTTTCCCCCTTTTTTTTTGCATTTTCCTCACAACCATTTAGTCATCCTATGCGGCCGCAACTGCTGCCAATGATGACGACGCCGAGGACAGCGTCGACAGACTGGTAATCGATGAGGGTGCTGATTCAATTGTCGGAGGGGAAGATCATCAAAGAATTGCACCACATGCCATCGGCCAAGAGTTCAACGAGAACGAAGTTCCTGTCTGCCAAGGTTGCAAGAAGCACGAAGCGCAATTTGTGTGCGCCGGTTGCGGTAATCAATGGTATTGCAGTCGAGAGTGTCAGGTGAGTGATTGAAAAATTTAACGTTGTAAACAAACTTTCTAATTGTTAAATATGCTATTGTTATATAATCGTTTGTACCCTGTCCATGGGGTTATAACATCTGTCTTAAATGTATCACAGATAAGGTAGTTTATCTTGCAAGATTCAAACCCAGCACTGTCAATCTGTAACGTTAAAAATATAGACCCCACAAATCTACGAGAGCAAAAACTTAGCTCAAAAGGACCTGTATACGAGAAACAAGATTTAGCAAGTCCCCGCCCCAAGATGAAATCACAATCCGCTGGCAGCAAATTCTTCCCTCAATTCTTTTCAGAATACGAAAGGTTTCTGTCAAATTTTCAGTACGTGTATGGTGTAGCCCATCTAAACCGCTCTTATAAAAAAATTAGGAAAAACATCTAAATTCTGTTAAATTGGTATTTACTGTCTAATCGTATACCGTTGTACATATTCGGCTATTGTTGTATCAGAGTTCTTAATCCCGTTTTAACCTAACCTAAAATATGCTCCACCTTTACTCAATTGTTATTGACTGCTGATGAAACAGATATGTACTTTGTTTTTGGAGGAATTGCGAAATGGCTGCGGCAACAGATCACATAATATGACGACGATCTTGCGTATAAGTGTTTTTGAAATTTTGACGATCATAAGGAGCTATTTCTTGGCCTTTATTTTCTTAATAATTGGCAGTTGCGATTTATTAACCTTTTTGAGATTGAGCTGGTGCTGCTTTCAAGCCTGTAACTATTGCATTGAGTTGTTAGTTTTGAAGATCTATCGTTTTAACGATAATCGTCTGCAAAGACATGTCTTTAGGGTTCTGGAAGGTTAAGTTGAATATATTGATGACCTTATTTTCAAAAAAGTACGGACCAATTACACCGCCGATCCAACATTTGTAAATAAAAACTTTATGTGGATGCATTGCCAGCTGGAGAACTTCGTTTGGTTGGCGTCGGTCCATACACAGCAATTTTGCTTTTTAACAAAGACAATCATAAAAATGTGTCTCTCGTTGCTAAAGGTGTTTTTTCGCCGAAAATTGGGGGGCCCCTTTCCCAATGCTCCGAAGCCCAGTCAGCGAACAAACGGTGTTGTCTGCGGTCATTAAATTTCAGTTTCACGAAAACACTCAAAAACTTTTCTTTTTTTTTTCCCGAGGGTAGGTGAAAATCTTCCAAAGACCCTATGAGAATATCAAGCGCGTGCTCATAGTAGTGTCAGATTTTTACCGACTTAAAACACCACCCTTCGAAAGATTGTTAGATACAGCAACTAAGATATAACTAACAAGCAATTTTTCTATCACGAAATAACAACTTTTGGCAGGTTACTTTCCACTAAAAGATCCTGCATGTTCCGCAATTTAGACGCGGTTATTCTTATCTTGCCAAGTCGAACGGCTTCGTTCTTTGTAGTCGGCGCAATAAATTGCTCTGGTCCAAAATTTGTCGGACTGTGTTGTTGATATGCCGATTAGTCGGTTTCTATGCTTTCTCGCGAAGCTTCTAGTTTCAGCTTCAATTGTTGGAATTTCGAGATCCCTGTGGATATCGTCGTTTCTAATATAGCATGGTGCTTGTGCAATTTCTCTAAGCACTTTATTTTGAAAAGTTTGGAGAATATTGGCATTTTTCTTGGTACAACCCCAAAGTTGTATACCGTAGGTCCACACCGGGTTTAGCACTTGGTTGTATAAAAGCAGTTTGTTTTTGGGTACTGAGCTGGGAATGTTTTCCGAGTAACCAGAACATTTCTCTATATTTGATATCGAGTTCCTTAAGTTGCATTTTTACGTGCGAATTCCATTTCAGCTTTGCGTCGAGTGTCATTCCCAGATATTTGGCCTCGTTTGCAAAGGGTATTCGTGGAAATTTTAGAAAAATTGGCAAGTTATTAATTTTCTCATACGTGGAATATTTTGTGAACAGATTTAGTTTCGTTGAGGGCGATCCGCCAGTCCCTCGTCCATTCGTTTACCTTATTCAGTGCGATTTGCAGCTGGGCAGTCGTTTCGTCAATAGTATTACCTACTGCTAGGATAGCGGTGTCGTCAGCGAACGTAGCAAGGGTAGTGCCATCTTCTCTTGGTATATCGCGAGTATATAACAGATAGAGAAGCGGCCCAATGACGCTTCCTTGCGGTACGCCGGCCGAAATTTCCTTAAGCTCAGAGTATTTGTTCCCATGTCTAACACGGAAGAGTCTCTTCCCGAGATATGATTCTAGAATATCATATAGGCGCTCGGGGAGAACCTGACGTTATTTAAATTGTAAGCCGTCGCGCCACACCTTATCAAAGGCTTGTGAAACGTCAAGGAATACGCTTGAGCACATCTTTTTTGTTAAAATGCTTTCTCGATTACGTCAGTAATTCTATATACACTTGGTCAATCGTCGAATGCTTGGTTCTGAACCCAAACTGGTGGTCAGGAATAAGATTATTGTCTTCTATATTTGGTTGTAGGCGCCTTAGAAATATCCTCTCGAAACGGTGGATATGAATGGAAGAAGAGAAATTGGTCTATACGATTTTACTTCATTTGGCGGTTTTCCTGGTTTTAAAACCATTATGACCTCCGCATCTGTCCATTGGCTCGGCACGTGTTTTAGTCTGAGCGCAGCATTTATACAAGGTGGCGCAAAAATAACCTTCCGATGTTTTTTGGCTGTAATTAAAAAAAAAAAAAAAGAAAAACTTTGATTCTTCTTGTTGATTATTTTTATTTGGTCTTTTAATTTTTTTTACATCAAGTCGAGAATATGATGTCATGTAAATGGCCGCCGCCACAGTTGATTGTCATTTGAGCCCTTTTTATGGCATTTTCCATCACTTTGGCCAAAACTTCCGGCGATAGGTCCTCACATTCTTGACGGATATTGTCTTTAAGAGCTGCAAGAGTCTGAGGCTTGTTGACATAAACCCGCGACTTAAAAAGCCCCACAAAAAGAAGTCTGAAGCGGTCAAATCAGGCGATCTTGCTGGCCAGTGCAAATCGCCAAAACGGGAGATTAGGCGCCCGGGAAATGTATCCTTCAGCATATCGGTTGTGGCACGTGCAGTGTGTGCCGTTGCACCGTCCTGTTGGAACCACATGTTTTCCAATCCCAATTCATCAAGTTGCGGCAAAAAGAGCTCGTTGATCATTGCTCTGTAGCGCTCACCATTCGTGGCACGTGGTCTGGTTGATGTCGACGGCGCTTCCATGACATCTTCGGCTACAGCAGCAATTTTCTCTGCAGAACGGCTACTCCGGGGTCTGCCACGCCTGGCAGCATCTCGTGTTGTGCCAGTCTCTTGGAGGCGAGCGGCTAAACGTAGGCGTTGGACGGCCAGGAAATCTGCGACGAAATTCACGTTGTGCCAAAGTCACCGACCGATTATTGCTCAAATAAATAGTCACCAATATTCCGCGTTCTGGAGCAGTGTAGCGTAACATTGTTTATTAACGTGTATTTCGCATGTGTTTACTATACAAATGTCAAAACAGAACTGACATTAGGGGCCAATCGCAAAATTTATAGCATTTTCTGATAGGAGGATTACTTTTGCGCCACCCTGTAATATAAAGAAGCTTAATTAATTCTTTTTTTGGTAGAATTTTGAGAACTTCATTGAAAACAGAAGTTTCCCCATACATATTCATCATGTTCATTAATGCAAACTATTGGCATCACTTTTAACGTCAAGTGTTCATTATTGCAAAGTTGATCGAACTGATGCGCAAACATAACGCAAAAAAGCATCACAGAAATACCTGATGCGCTGTTGATTCGCCGGCAAAAAAGTAAGAAAAATGCCGGAAGTGAAAGAAAAATAAGTAAATATACATTTTTATCAATAGATTACTACGCTTTTGAAAGACAAATTTATAAATTTTTGTTGAAGTCGTTATATTATTTTTTTCACAAACAATGCGTTCTAAAACTCAAACGACACATTCAATCACCAACGCATCAGCATAATCTGTGCATCGCATCATCATAGCAAATAAGCAGTGATGCCGCATCACTGCGCAAATGTTTGACGTTTCTGAATTTACAAATTTTCAAAACGAGTCGTTAAAAGTCGTTTTCAACGAAAACATCACGAAAACGACTTCCAATCGTTGGGTTGTTGAGACAAACAAACCTTTTGCAATATTCAGCAAATTCAGCAGAACAGCTAACCGAACAAATGTCACAACTTGAAATCATTTTCGACACTTAATTTATGGGCTCATATTTATTTTAAATGCTCTGAATTCATTTTATTTGTAATGAAAGTTGTTTACACAGAAGTTTCAAGCCTAGTGTCTCACAGCTAATTGAAACGTCAAACGAAAACCAGTTCGTGTTCGGTGTGAATGCGTCTTTGAGTTTTCGACGAAAACACGGTTTTTTGTGCGTTGTGAATAGGGTATTAAAGTTCACCAAGCAACCGGGGAACGTCTAAATAGATCGGCAACATTGTGTAATTCCGAAACAAATACACCCAACACTGCAAAGTGCTGACTGGAACCAGTCATTGACTTCAATAAAAACTAATTGTAATTTATTTCCTAAAAGGTTTATTTAAAAATGCTTTTCATCCATCAAAAACTACAGTTTCAACTCGTATCTCTACTTGCAGGTCACAGCGTGGGACGATCACTCGGAAGTTTGTACAGGTTAATTAATTATATAATTAATAGTAATAATAGTTATTAACGTTAAGTTATCATAAAATACATATAGACTTAGATTTGAGAAACAAAAAAAAATGCATAAAAAGTATATAATTTATAATCTATATAGGTTTTTCGTATCTTTATTATTACTATTATTAAAATATTCATTCGGTTGAAATAAAAACCCGAACAGAACAATTTTTTGCAATCATTCTAATTACCTATTATTCGTAGAACTCTAGTTTTATAAAAAGAAAAACAAAACAAAAAAAAAGCAAAGCAAACAAAGTTAATTTTTTTATTCTCCATTTCTGAGAAATACCAAACAAGTTAAGCAATAGAAACCAATCGATTGACATACATTTCTATGATTTCACTACTAGTTTTTGACGTAGACAAAACAACCAAAATTTACTTCTACTTCTGATACAAGCTCCTCCTATTCGGTGCAACATTTGGACACTCATATTAATTGACTTTTGCCAAAACGAAATTCCTGAAATTTATATTCAAAAGCAAATCCTCTAATTCGGTTTCAATTCAATTCTACTCTATTCAAGCTCAACTTTCACTTCAACAAACAATGAAAACTTGATGATTATTATTTTTTTTATAAAAATTTTCTCTTTTTCCCCTTACAGCTACCAAACAGATCAGAAATAAATTTAATATGTTGAAATCTAGAGATTTAGAGAGAGATGATGAGTATTTTATTGTCAGGCGAAGAAAGAGAAATAAGTTCTTACCAAAGTTTTACTAAAAATGTGTAAGACTTAAATAAATAAAATAAATGAAAACAAGTTAAACTACACAATAAAAACATAAACAGAAAATTCAAAGTGTTAAAAATGTTGAACAGAAATAAGTAAACTTAGTAAGTAAAACGCTAACGCACGATTTAAGGTAGAATCTGCTTTTCTCTTAAATTACAATATACTATACTATAAGTGTGTTTATGTTTTCCTATTATAATACTTTTCTTCTTCTTTTTTTTGTTTTTAAATATAAAATATTCCCTATTTAAGCAAGCAAATTATTTTTCTACCATATGATGTGCTCTTTCTTTTGCAAAAGATTTTATAAAATAAGTATTGCAGTTTTTTGAATGTAAAATTTGATGTGAGAAAAATTAAATAAACTACATTAATAGGAACAATAGGACCAACTACCGTTTACATACATTTATAAATTGTACTATAATTTGTTGTTTTTTTTTATATTATTTGCGTTCTAAATAAAAAAAAAGAAGAACCATTAAAAGTATACCAGTAAATATGACAACGAGATTTTTCTTTTATTTTTATTATTATTTTTTGTGGTTGTATCTGGGGATTTCAGGAAATGGCAAAAGGAATTGGGCGGAAAGTAGCAACCCGCACATTGATAGCAAACTGTGTACAGTTTGTCTGCATTTCGAGCTCCGTGCTGCTAACGCTTAGCGTTTTGAATTCTCAACTTGGTGCGTTGTATATAAATTAATTCTAAAATGGAAAAATCGGTGTATCCTTGTATACCCTGCCGAACTTGTATATGAATTGTCATTGAAAGTCAGTTCATGTGGTACATAAACAAGTTGTGCGTGAGAAAATCACACGTAGTTTATGCGCCCAGGATATTGTCTGACTGAGTCTTTTATTTCTTGTTGTATTACCAACTACCAACTCATTGCAATTGTATTTTGGTGGTAAGTGTATAGCTCATTTTAAAAATCGTTATACGTCTTTTTAGAGACGAATAAGCACAACTTAAGGCAGCGATAATTTGCTGTTCTAGCCTTGTAAGGCTCAGATGAAAGGTAAAGCCCTTCGAGTTATTATAACAGATGGCGAATAACAATTTAAATGATTCTGAATAGCGTTTTGTTAGCCGTCCGATAAAACTGACGGAAGGTTTCCTTTACAGAAAATTCATATGAGAATCTCAGGTGATGCGTATTTGGTTGTAATTATTTTTTGGATGTCCTATTTCGCACATAATCGCCATACGTAGATAAATATCAAAATAAAAAGGTAAAAATGGAAATTTCAAGGAGTTTTTTTTTTTATTAAAAATGTTTCTTACCGCTCATTTGAAAACTCGCTTTAAAAGAAAGGAAAGAGAAAGATTATGCACGGGGGTTGAACAAGCTTTTTAGTTTTCTTCAAGGATTCTTTAATTTGATTATTTGTTAATGGATTCTTATAGATTCTAGAACAAACACAGTTCTCCGAAAGTAACAAACAGAAATCTGAAAGCTTAAAAAAAAGGCTTGGGTTCAGCGATCGACACTTACCATACCCATTGTGTTTGAGGCAAAGTAAATCTAAAAATCACATTGACCCCACGTCGGGCGCCACTAATATGTTTTTAATTCTGAAACTTCACAAAAAGAGAAATATAGGAATCTGTTAAGCAGAGAGGTGATTTATGTCAACCTCTACGAAAGTTTAGGAACACGTGAGGGCACACAAACACGTCAAAGTGAGCTAAGGCTATGTATGCGGGACTTACGTGACACCAGGGGTCGAATGGCCACTTCCGTTAACGAGGTAGACGTTTACGGAATTAATTTGATTTTACATTTGGAACAAAAACAAATTCCGTCACGTAATGGTCGTTCACGGACGACGCGATTCGAATCCAGGGGTTGAATGGCCACTTTCGCTAACGAGCTAGACGTTTACGGATTTAAGTTAATTTTCATTTAGAACAAAAACAAATTCCGTCACGAAATGGTCGTTCACGGACGATGCGATTTATAAATTTGTTCAAAATGGCGGAACTCACCCGACGCACTTCTGAAAGAGTCAATAAACAACCTTTTTTTAAATGAGTGGGGAAGCGAGGAGTAACAACGATTCTCGCTTGTTTGGGGTTTTTTTATATAGTAAACTGCGGATAAAGTGCACGAAACTATTATATCACGTTGACCCAACGTTGGGCGCCACACTAGTGTTTTGAATTCTGAAGCTTCACAAATGTACAAGAAGACAAAATGGAGACATCAGTTAGACAGAGACACCAATCGCGTCTATATTGGCACTAGATAAAAAAAATAGTTGGCGCAACAGCTCCGTAGGGACCCTAGGCCTTCTCACAAGCATTCGTTTCTGTGCGAGTTCTTCATATATTTGGATCGAAGGGATCTACAATTTTATGCGGAGTTCAACCGACTAATTGAGAAGCTCTTTTATGACTGTTATACTCGCGGATATTTGTCAGATGTGGAAAAAGAACTTTGAGATGGAGTTTGATATTTTTTTGTTGTTCAGGAATCGAACCTGGTACCCTTTGATTATTAGTCCAACACACTGAACACTTAGCCGCTGCGCCTACTAGATTTATATTTAAAATATTTGAAGGAGGTGGAAAGAAGTATAACCATATCCCTGCGGCCATAAGTGGGCCTATTTTGATTTTTTCCGATAAGAGCTCGCTCATGATACCGGACTTGGTGATGTTTACTAGTAGGTCTTTGAGTGGGCTGTCAGATATGTCCTCTGCCTCAAGATAGAGTTAACCTGGCTGGTGTTGACTTTGTTACCTCATTTAAACCCTCTTTGTACTATAAAAGACTTCGTCCAAAGAGAAGAAAGAACCACCAGGTGGAAACGCTTGTTGAAGTTGTTCAGAAACTGGTCCTTTCCAAAGGAATTTGGACAATTTGAAGAATTTACATTTGAAAACTCTTATTAAATGCTTCACATGCCATTCGATATTCTTCCTCAAGTGACATGATCCAGTAACTGAATCTTTCTTTTCAGATTCAGATTCGAACGATGTTCAAGATCCTCATGCTGAGACTTCACAAGCAGCTAGATCATCTCGAGTACGTGCCGTGCCTAGAAGGTTCAGCGACTATTTGATGGAGTCGGAGGGAGTTGACGACTAAATAGTGGACTTGCCACCACTTGACATCACTGAAATTACCACTTTTATTGTAATGTGCTTTAGGTATTCTCTAATGCTCGATGCCTACTTCTAGAGAAATGTCAAAAATCTTTGTATTAAAGCCGGATTAAATGTAGAAAGGGGAAATTTGCGCAAACGGCAGAACACTGCTGATGGTTAGCAGAGCACTCAAAAACTGATTATCTACGTAGGAGGTTAGTGAATTCATTGTTGAATCAAAAAGATTTGAATTAGAACTGTTGTTATGTGCATGATATAAACAATTATTACATATAAAATAAATCCCATTGAGTAAGAGGCTCCGAATCAAAGGCAACAACCCTATTCGTGAATATGGAGTTTGGGTGTGCAGGGCCTTACCATTTCCATGTGAATCTGCACAGCCCGTATTAAAAACAAACTTTAATTTCCACCCGATAGCAGTGTATTAGATATATGTATCAACCCAGGTGCATTTTTCTTCTACAGTTTTATTTTTTTAAATATTTATGAAAGCTCTAGCTAAATAAATAACTAAACAATGGCCACAGCAAAAATGTATGGATGAATTTGTAATTAAAATAAATAGATATACATATACACACATAAATAATATTCAATCGAAAACTGTTACATTAAACATATTTAGCCACACATAATATGCCAAAACTAAAAACCAATAGTAATGTTTTGCATGATATAAAATATATCAAATAAGAAAAAAGCATGCCAAAAGAATGAACAGATTTTATAAGTTATGTAGTTAAGAAAGACCCTGAAATAAAATGTCGCTGTAATTTTACATAATAATCATACCTACCTAAATTATAATTATTTCTTAGGATGTATGTTGTATGTATATTTGAATCTACTGATTGTTTTCCTTTTCGAAATGAAATAAAACATGATGATATTGATAAAAGTATTAAAAGCAATTTTTTTTACTGAAGCCGACTTTCAGCCAGCAGCAAGGAAACTAACTTAACACTTAAACTAACATAAAATGGCTTTGATTATTGAATAGGTGCTCTTAGAACGAAACTTTCTTTTAGTTTCCATCTCAAGAAGTCGTATACGATTTTCTTCTATTTTAGTGTTTAACATTGTTTCTTGTAGCCGTAAACGTTCCAGCTCTTTATTTTCGTAAAGTTCAAGCTTTTTTTTTTCATCCTGTATAGTTTCGGTTGCATTAACGTATTGCATCATTAAATTTTCTTCATTTTCTTTTTTATTTGGGCGAACATTTCTCTTGTAAGTTCGGTTGCCTTGAATGAATTTCATAGTAAAATTTAAACAATAAAATGAGCCCACACCAACTACCTACCTTCATTTTCAACATCCGATTCTTCTCCGGGAACATTGTCTTCGTTTTCAATGTCCGTGCTCGTAGGTTCGTTTTTATTATTATTGCTTTTATTATTTGGGGTAGCTGTTGAAGGTGCCCCAAACAATGTTGCTGTTGTGACGCCTTCAACAGCTGCTTCAAGACCAGCGCACTCTATAATTTTTTCCTTCCACTCATCAATTTTCTTCTGCAGGTAAGGACCTCCGCCTGTTCCTTTCAAATGGAGTTGCTTCTTAATTTATTCTTGACTGTATACTTAAGATCATTCCAAGTCTTAAAAAAAAAAATATATAAGTAAAATAGAATATAATTTATAATAAGCACCTTTTTCCAATCTTTTAAATCCTTTTGTGGGGGACCCTCTGTATTCAGTGCGTTAGAGATCTGTCCCCAAAGAAAACAACTATTTTTTCGCCCCTGCGCTATTTTCAGTATCCCTCGAGCCAAATCGTGATGATCACCCATAAAATTTGTTAAAATTTGTATTTGTTTTTTGTTAACTGCCATGTTTTGTTTATTTTCCATTTTTTAATATGTTAGCGATAGGTATTTGCTATCGAGTTTAATTTAATGTGAGACGTTTAATTCGATTCAATGTAAAATAACTGTTAGCGATAATATCGCATGTTTGCTATTGTCAGTTGCTTGTTGCTTCAGTGGTCAGTGGGAGAGCCGCCTAAAAGTTTTGTTTCAAACGCCATTTTTGAATTGTGTGCTGCCTAGTGTTACGATTCAATCGAGGTAACACGATTGAACCAAATTAGGTGCTGCCAGAGTTCGAATGTATCGACTGAACTCGATTGTGTCAGGTCAGAGCAAGTGCTCTGCCACTATCCACTGTTTCAAACCAATAAAAAATACTAAGAATGCATTCGGTACACAGTCACGAAAGGTACGTCATAAAAAACAAAGCCGACAAAAATTCACCTTCAGACGGCACAAGCCCGTTAGTCACGTTTATTGGGAAAACAAAGATTGGCTTACATTAAATACAAAACTTAGGTAACACTAACAGTCTCATTCAAATTAAGAACCTACTTTATCCGCTGCCTTTTCGAACCAATTGGAACAAGTGGCGGGGGCTCTGATAACACTGGCAACCGCCGCTTATCCTTCAGCTTCTTCACATGCGGTAGAAAGACCAACGGCGGGGGGCTTGATAGCTCTCTGGGATTGATAGCGCCTTGTTGAGGTTGGATACATTGATTTTCTGCTGATGCATCTACAATCGATTGACTAGGAGCTTGTGCCTCTCCGGGACAGCTCTTCATACTCGAACACTGAGCAAAACAGCTCGGATAGCTATTGCCTGGATTGCCATCATCGCATATCACAATGTCGCCGCAATTATAGGAATCCTGTGGAATGTGAGCAGTCGGTATGAACTCCGAGGCAGGCGAATTCGATTCTGGCTGGGTGTTTGTGGAATTTTTTTCCGCATTGGAAGACGTATACGTACTGGTATCGATCATGGCCCATGTCTTCAAACCCGACACTTGTGCTGTGGATGAAGATTGGTTGCCTGTCTTCGGATACGTTGCCATTGTGTAGTTGCGATCTTTAATATTCGACAGATTTGCCAAGTACATGGAATCGGTTATACAATGGCTGCTCAACTGAAGGAACTGTAGGGGATTCCGCAGGTGAACTGGGGTCTTGATCCACAACTGTGTGGCACTTTCGACAATCTTTTCTGCGACCATTTCGTTGCGTTTCTGTCGCATAGCCGAATTTAAATTTTTCGACTTTGAGGTTCTGCCATGTTTTCGCTTGAGATTGACGTACAATTTTGTGGCCAATTGTCGGATGGCGTCTAGAATCGTCCAAATCACTGGGCTCTGCCCTATTCGATCAGTTAGGTCCTTGTTGAACACCTTGATGTGGTTGGAGGCGATGCGATTGGTGCCGAATATGGACATCTTCTCAGTGCCAACTGCACGTAGCCAGGTATGTTCTACATAGTCGCAGAGGTTCGAGAGGCCGGATGAGAATATAGTCTTCTCGCGCATCCACTTCCGCAACGCGTCCAGACCAGGCACCATATATTCCGGAGGAAGCAGCGGCAGCACCAGTAACATCCGCAGAGCACTTGCTCCCACTCCTTTGGCGGTTTCCCGCTGCAGTCCTAGTTGCTTCATTTTGTTTAGCACCGCATCTGTGTACTGGTACCAGGATCCTTTGATAATGGCCTCGGGAAAGGCATAAGCCAGTTCCGACTGCACGGTGTTATCAAAATCGGATACGATTATGTTTGGGGTGACTTTCAACTCCTGCCGAATGTAGTCAAATATGGCAGCATAGGCAGACTTTGTTTTTGCCGTCACCATGGAGTATATAATTGGAGCAGTCTGTAAGGAAATAGTTAAGATAACCGTCAAGAGATTTAAATGACTTCTCTTACCATATGTCCATTGACAGCATGAAATGTCAGGAGAAAGTAGTCCGGCTGATTGGGACACACAAATTCAAATGACCCATCCATGTGAATTTCATCGATGCGGGGAATCAATTCGAACGTCTTTCTGTGCATGAAAATCATGCACGTTGCATCGGACAGAGTTATGGTCTTCTGGTAGATGCGTTCCTTCTGTGAACCACTGTTAACTTGCAGAAAGTCCTTACCGCCGTCTAAGATGCTAACTATGTCGGCAACTTTGGTGGCACTTTCTTTCGGCAACTGCTTGCGCCGAGCCTTGCGCATGGCACTCTCCGCCGATGTGAATGGGTATAGAAGGGCAGCATCTGCATGTCGATTGGTTGCTTCATCGCAGTAGATCACGTTTAAATCGATTGTTTCATCGGTGGCTCGTTGGGTGAGCACTTTGCGAAACGCATCGACCAGCAGTTGATTTGGAACGGGTGCATGGTCATGCTCTACGATTATCTTGGTTTTACCATTTTCATTGGTAAGACGACCGGGGCATTTGGTACTTTTGTGACGATGGCAGCGATAGTAGCTGAGGAAGTACAGAATGGAAATGTTAAATGTTTAGAAGCGCAGCATAAGCGGGATCGCAGAAGTTTGTTCAACAAATGGTAAGACGCGATTCTAGCGTTTATCTTGAGTTTGTCAACGTTTCATATGCTACCAAGGATTGGCCTGGAGATTTGCAACCAAAACTATACAACAAATGCAGGAAATCAACTGCATTACCACAGAATGGTAGCCAGTCCACTCAGGATAAAAACCTACCTTACGGATCCAGTTTTGTACGCAAGCCAATATTTATGCCCATCGACGTACATTATTTGTACACTTTGTCGATTGATCTTATACTAAATTCCTTGAAAAATAACTCCCAACTAAATGTTTCCATTTATTTATTGAAGAAATACGTAAAACTGCGTAAAACCTTCGAAAATAATTGTTTGTTATGACAAATTCATAAAATGAAATGACAGCTGACGTTTATGTGCTAGGGATGCGCATGTGCTGTCCAAAGATGAAGAAAGTTCGCCAAACGCCAAAGGTAATGGAATACATAATTCATCTCTGGTTAACGCTGTTATTTGGTGCTGTCTCTAAACGTGTGGTAGAAAATTTCTGTTGTTTCTTTGTAAAATAATATTCTCAAATATCCATTTTTTTTTATAGCTTCACTTTAATTATTCGCTAAAGCAAATAGCGATTGGGCATAAGTAAAAGCTATGTTCGAATTTTCGAACTTACTTAAGCAAACTAGGTTTTGATTCATACCGATTCAAAGCAGGGCTAAGGGCTTTTACTTTGCTAAAACCTTTTCCTCAAAGCAAATGCTAGGTTTTATTCATACGACCCACTGTCGAAAGATGTGATCATCTTCATCATTATGACATAAAAGTAGCTGCACAAAAATGAAAAGCTCAAACAGAATCTTGTCCATTAATAACTACCCATTTACTTGGAAAATTGTTTTTCTTTAAAAATTAACCATCTTTATTAACAAGAACAACTCCTAGAAAACTAGGCAATATGCGAACACATATTCTTTTCTACAGTTTTCCCAATATGTAGGTATTACCAAACATAACTACAAAATCCATAAATCTGTACATTAGCCCAAACTTCGAAGACTACGCCTCACTTGGGGCGCTACTTGTGTTGGGCATGGAATTGTGATGTTTCGCCACCGCTTGTTGTGCTTTGCTTAGATTAAGGTTGCCCTCTTTAGCACGCCCTCTGAGTTCGCTTTCCGCAGATTTGTTTACATTCTTTGTGATAACTTGTTTAATCTTTTGATTTTCTGTAAATTTTGTTTTCTTCGCTTGAATTGGAGCATCTGCAAGAAAAAAATTATCGATGAAATTTCGAACACATTGGACAGTCTGGTAGAGTGTACTTACTTGAGCGCCTTGTAAATGCTGGCGAATTCTTTTGTTTCTGCTTCTTCTGCACATTTGCTGGAAGCTTAGCTTTTTTAAATTTTCCTTGAGCCATTTTTCACTTTTATTTAAACAATCAAATTCGCGATCGCAAAATAAAAACACGAGCACGTTTAAAGCACTACCTACCTTCGAATATTTGACTTTTGAGTTTTGACATATGACATTTTCATTGATAACGTTGCCAGAGGAAAACAAATGCTGCAGTAAGGAACTGCTTACATTACACAATCGTGTTCCACAAATAAAATTACCATTTCAAGATACTAGGCGAATGCTAGAAATGGAAAGCATGAATTTTGTTTAAGGCCATTACATCATTTAAGGACTGTTCACATGAGAGCGAATTGCGAACACGTAGTTTCTGACACTTCATTCAAGTGAAAACTTTTTTTAGTCGCAGATACCCGTTTTACCTGACACCCGAATTTTTCATTCGTGGATTTGTGGATCGCGACTGTTTTGTGTGGATTGTGAATAAACAATAAAGTGTGACAGTTCGCGGGCAAGAATTTTCAATTCGCGGGAAAATTGCTTTAATTGGTTATTTAGCTGTTTTAACCAATTGAGTTGAGATCCATGTTTTGATGTTAGATTAATTAAATATAATGGTTTTGTGATAGAACAAATAGCAATTTTCAATTCATAAATACAGTTTAATTGATTTGTTCGCAATTCGCCTATTCGCAATTCGCTCTCATGTGAATATACCTTAACTCTTTGCTCCGATAGATTTGACCGTCATTTACCAAAAGCCTTCTTCCTATTCTCCGATCTGTACGAAATCGTAGGGATTCCATTCGATGATCCGTTCCGATACAATTTTCGGAAAAATTCTCCGATGACATATCGTCACCTCAGTATTTGAGTGATCTAAACGACAAAAACATAGTTTCGAGAAAACGACGTTTTAAGTTTGAAAACGAATAAAACAAAAACCTTCAGTAAGACAACCATTAACTAAATTTTTTAATTTAGTGGCTATTGAGTTCTACTTACACTTTAGTTCTTGTTTTAATTGGACCATTGGTTTTTTTGTAATCTCAAGTTGAAAAAAAGGAAATTGCATATGTGGCATGATTTTTTTTCCAAATAATGCGTATTTGTATGGTATGAGGCACTTTTTGAGCAACCTATGTGGCATTTAAATACTGAGCGGCATTGTGACTTTTGAATGCGTATGTGGCATATATTCATACAAAAGTTGAAATAAAAGCATTTTTTTAAATTACTGTTATTTTATTTTTCTTGGCGTTTTTTATGGCAAACTTATTTTTTTATGTAAAAAACAAGGTAAGTTATCGTTTCAAAGAAAAATAATTCTGTAATATAGTAACGTTTGTTTATATCGGGGATCTAAAAATCCAAGATTTCAGCTTTTTTTTAAATTAATTTAGTACCATCAGAGGGTAAAAAAGGAAAACAATAAAATAAAATACCTATTTTATCCAACTTTAATTTCAGATCATACTTGTACAGAATATATTATTAAATAATTATAATGCAGAAAAACCAAACATAAATTGAACAGTAACTGTTTATAAGGAATTTATGAAGCCGACTGTATTGTATGTATCACTTATGCACTGAATTACAAATTTGACTTGGAGTTTTGTTTGTATGTATCACTTAAACACTGAAAAATTATTATGCATATGAAGCACTTTTGAGGAAGAATTGTATGTTTAGATCATTCAAGCACTGAATTGGTGTTTGTCAATGAAGCATAATTTTTGTTCAATTGTATGTATAGGTCATTTAAAATGTTTAAGAAATTTAGGAAAAGTTCATACGAAAATGTGACCTTCCCATATGAAGGCTTATGTGGCAGACCAATACTGACCATTAATTCCCAAAAGTGCGTTTAGATCATTTGTAACACTGATATCTTTGGCAATAATGGACATAGGATAGATTTAATTACACCAAAAGAAAGATCTCCATCTTGTCTCTTAGAAATCATTCCTAACTCAAAAATGGCAGAAATGCAAATGTATCACTCAAATACTGAGGTGACGATATATAGCGCACCTTATCGCATTGCGAGGAACCGCGTTATACCACTAACTTTTGACAGCCACACGGCACATTCACCCCTATCGAGGGATCCGTTCGGAACGAAATTTTCTTCGATCTGTACGGAATCGGAGAAATTCCATTCGAGGTATCCGTTTCGACACAACTTTTGGAAAAATTCTCCGATGACATGAAGCGCACTTTGTCGTATTGCGTGGAACCGCGTTATACCACTTACTTTTGAAAGCTACACAGTACACAGTACTTGTTCCGAAGCTCTCCGACAACTTATTGCTGCGGAATATTTTCATGTGAAATGAACGCGTTTGTATGCTTCATTTATTTTATTCCGAAACGGATACTTCGAACGCAATTTGAGTTCCGATCGGATTTCACTTTCGTATCGGAATTTTCTCCGAACGGATACCTCGATTGGGGTGTATATGTTTTGTTTATGTTTTTAAGACTCATAAAGCAGCGAGTAGCAAAAGGCAAAATGGAAAATTTCTATTCGGTATATTTGTTTTCTATGCAAGTAACAGAAAAACCCCCATCGGCTGACATACAGGACAAACTTACCACGATCGCACTCCTCTTCAAAGTAAATAAACACAACAATTGTTTGTCTAGAAATGTTCTTTTCATTTATTCCCTTAAAAGTATTGCCGACCAGGTGATAATATCCTTTCAGCCAACATTTGTTTCTTTTTCTTTTTTGTATTTTGTTAATAAGTCGTAGTAATATAGATTTCTCATAATTTGTTGTTTGTCTTAAATGGGTAATTACGTTTTTTTTTTTAGTGATCGTATTTTGTTCTTTTTATTTTCTTTTAACATGATTATTATTTTCGTAGATAAAACATCTTGCATCAATGCTCATTCATTCTTACTGTGTTTTACCAACATTTCGCCCATCATTTGGTTATAATTAATTTGTCTAAACTACTGGTTTATTCAATTTAACGAAATTAGTTTTGGTTCATATATATATTATATATATATTGCAAACAAACAAATATCTACTGTATTTAGTTGTTAATTTATTTTTTATCATTTTATCACATGCCATTTTTGTTTGAATTGATTCTTTGTTCTGTAATTTGTTTTATAATTCACTTTAAAATTTCGTGGGTTATCTATATCTTGTTGTCCCTAAAAAAAAAGTACATCGTATAATTTTATTTCCAAAAAAAAACCAAAGATCTTTTCGGTATTAGTTGTGTGTGTATCTGTATAGTCAAAAATTTGTTCTTATTATTTTCTAGATGGCTGAATAATCTAAATATTTATAACTTTTTTGTTTGCTTGTTCTTTGAATAATAATTATGTAGGTTTGTAGATGGCGGTTCGATAGACGAATGAGATGAGAAATAGGTTTTTTGTATGCAGGCTAGGTTGTCATTTGCAAATGATCAGCTGTATGGTAGTCTTTGGATTCAAACTGGTAGAACTTTATATGAATTTAAAACTAATGTGGTTTTCCATTGGGACCACCAGAAATCTTTTTCAGATCTCAGATTTTACTGTGCTCATGGAACGCGCAACGAGATTGATCTGCTTTTGTAAATGGATTAGTGCGTTAATTGACAACAATATCAGCTGTTCAAATGGCATTCGTGTTTGGCTAAATCACAAATGGATATCGACTTGAAAAATGTTTCGCCTGTTGTAGATACAAATGAAGTATTATTGGTGATTTGTAGTCTTCAGATGACGAGGAAGACAATGAAGATAATAATTCCTCCGAAATAATATCCATAGCTATTTATATATTTTGTTATTTTGGTTTTCACGAAACTTTGCGCATTTGCCTCGAAAGCAAACTTCTTAAACTGACGTAAAACAGCTGTGCAAATTAAATTGGTGTGTGTAGATCTGAAAAAATATCGAGATCTGCAAAAAGTGCTCCGAATCGAAAAAAAGATTGATTTTTCGTCCCAATGGAACGCGAAAAGTGATTTAGATCAAAAAAAAGATTGATTTTTTGTCCCTATGGAAAACCACATTACTTTCCTCCAAAATCGCCGATGCTATATTTTTGGTTTTGCTTTTTATTTTTTCTTGATATATACTGAGATGATTATGAGATATATTGTGTGTATTTATGTATTACATGCTATGATTTATATGATTTCTGTTGTTTAATTTATATAAACAGTTGAATTATAGAGAATTATCGATAAAATGTAAAAAAAAAATAACTTGAAATCAATCACAACGAGTTGAATATTTATCGAATGCTCTCATTAATTAATGGTTTTTGTTTTGTTAATTTATCTTATGTGTAGTGACCTACTAACAATAATTTGTTTCAATAATTTTTTTTTTTACTTCTCCACACTCGTAAATAAAATACTCAATCAACTTACAACAATAATATACAGCGACATTTGTTCATGTTTTCTATTTAATAAAAGTGTATGAACCGTTTTAGGCAAAAACTAAACAAAAATGTAATGCGAGAAACAGATTAACACAGGAACAGCAACAGCGAATTTAGGATTAGCTCTAACGTTGACATCGCTGTCGATGTTGCTGTGCTAATGTGTTAAAAGTAATACAGTCGAGAACGGCTAAGTGGAAAACGGATAAGTGGAAAAATCACCTAAGTGCAACGCGTTTAAATATCCCGAGTCTTTTCACGTGATTTCTATACAAATTTGTTCGTGTAAGTGCAAAACGTATAAGTGCAAATTTCTCATAAGAGAACAATTTTTCAAACCACGAAATATAATTTTATACTGTTTTTAAAACCTATAAGTGCACATGTAAAATTATTTTTAAATTTGTTTATACAAATTGAATTTGACTGCACTTATCACATACCTGTACAATAAATGAAGTTGTTCGTTCACTGGATATTGTAAGATCTTATTTGGATCAAAATAATTTGAGTTGTGTCAACGTAGACGAAATTGAAAATCAAATTTTTGTTTCGTTTGGTTCGTTAATTCAAACCACAATTAATAATTTTTTTTCTTAATTTAAACACTAAAGCTATACAAATATATAGTATTTAGCCTAGATTGTATTACCAATGTGATATTGGATATAATACATAACTACATAGACTTGAGTACAAATGTACAAATACTTAATCCCAAATTGAAATGTGATATTTTTGTTTTTGTTAATTTTTGTTCGTTTAATAAATGAATTCCAAATGCATATGTGCATAATACATATGTAGGTAGTATAGTCTTTTTTTGTGAATACTGTTTTGTGACTTTAATACATATTTAGAGTAGGTAACGTCATGTGAACTCGAAATAGCACGTATAAGTGCAATAAATGTGCACTTACGGATAAGTGCAAAGTTCGTATAAGTGCACACACAATTCAAGTCCCGACGTTGTGCACTTATCCGTTCTCGACTGTAATTAAAATACATTGGTTCTAAAAAGTTGTCAAAGTTGCTGTTGCTGTGTTAATCTGTTTCTCGCATAAGGCTTACATGAACTCGGTGAGCGGAGATAATCAAAATGGCAGCAAGGCAAGCCGGGCTTTCAATTCTAAAGTTAACATAAATGTCAGAACATATTTCGAAAAAGGTAGAGTGTAGTTAGATGGTTTCTGGCATGCAATGTTTCAAAGTTCTACCAGAGAGAAAAACCATCGTTCAAAAGACAATTCACCCCTATCGAGGTATCCGTTCGAAAAAAAAATTCCGATACGAAAGTCAAATCCGATCGGAGAGCTTCGGAAAAAATGTGCCGTTTACGTGTAGCTGTCAAAAGTAAGCGGTAGAACGCGGTTCCCCTCCTCTATGTCAGGGGTCGAATCGACACTTCATTGAACGACCTACCCGTTCACGGAATTAAGTTGGTTTTACATGTGAAACAAAAACAAATTCCGTCAAAAAATGCTCAATCACGGAGCACGCGATTCGACCCCAGCAGAATTTTTCGAAAATAGTATGGGAACGGACAACTCGAATGGAAAATTCCGTTCCGGCCCGAACAGATGCCTACTGATGGAAAATGCGGTGATAGATTCACAGTCAGTGCTCCAGAATTTTGAAATAACACTGTAAACTGTTGAACGGCGAATTAAGTGCGAATTGGGGTTAGAAACGTTAACCAGTCGACAGTACAGCAAAGAACTGTCACCGACTGTTTCTCTACCAAAAAATAAATTTCTGCTTGGCAGTCGAGGCGAACATACCCTTCTAAGGCCAGGGTCGGCCGGCATTCTGTAAGGCGAAACGTTCAAACGTTTTAGTGTGCACGAACGATTTAGTTCTGTAACTTAGAGCATTACAACCCTGTGCACGAAAACGTTTTTGCTTAACAGAATCTGTCCCCAGGCAATTAAAAGCGGGCTGCACGTAATTTGATACAATATTGAGTACTGTTCATCAACAGCCAACTCGAAACTAATAAATTTTGGTAGCACGTAACTTGAAACGAGTTTGATTGTGACTTGTACTTAAAAGTGTCACTTAAAGTGTCAAATCGGGTATTTTTTTTAATCTAAGGCCCAACTTATTTCTTAAAACACTGTTTTTAATGAAAATACAATTACGTTACTTCAAATAGGTAGCCGTGTCCCGAAGCCAGACAAACGTGTGAATAGCCACTTCGAAGAAAATAAAATGTCGGTAGGTACAAATGTACCAAATACCTATTAAAAGTATGGCACAGACAACAATTTCGAAGTTCTTTCATTTAAAATTTGTTAAAATTTGTATGTTTTTTTATTAATAGCCATATTTTGCTTATTTTCGGTTTTAAATTAGTTAGCGATAGGTATTTTCTATCGAGTAAAATGTTTTGTTTCAAACGTAATTTTCTAGTTTTTATGCTGCCAACTTCGACGATACAATCGAGGATAATCGACTGAGACAAATTAGGTGCTGTCAGAGCTCGACTGTATCGACTGAACTCGATTGTATCAAGTTACGTGCTGCCACCCCAGTGTGCACAGTATTTCACAGGATGAAATACTGCAGTGTATATTAGAGACTACAAAATAATCTATGTATATAAAAGAAAGTGACGGTAGTTACTACGCTTGTAACTTAAGGGCGCCTAGACCGATTTCGATCTACTCTAATCCAACTTGTTCGAACCCCCTCAAGTCCAGTGTCAAATCTGTGCCAGTAAGGCTTAGGATGTACTTTAGGGTCATTCGCGACACTCATCTTGTAACCGTTCACGATTCAAAAGCAGTTGAGTAAAGGTAGAAATTAAACAAAAGACCGACTAATTATCGCTCAAAAGCAACTAGAATTTGTTTGGAACGTATTCTAGCAGAAGGTAAATAAAATCAGCCGCAATAGAGCAAACTCACCAACAGCAGTCGCCACTCACTATCTATGAGTTGTCACGAATTTTCTTTCAGTCAAATGACCGATAACGGTACAATCAGTGTCAGAAAAAAAAAAAAAACTGTCTACACGTTTGTATAAAAATAAACTTTGTATGTATGTATTTGTTTTCTATCAATGCGATTAAATTTTTATAAATTACTTTTCTTTTTTTTTTAAAACGACAAGAACAAGACAAGATCAAATGTACACAAGAAGTATGTTTCGCCAATTTCTGCTGCAGAAAATCGGCTTAATCATGCTAAAACAATGGCATCTCTTTTCGCCGTACTAGCCATTTGGTACTGTAACATATTGTAACTGCCAGCTGTTTGTATGAATACTAAAATGAATGTGTTTCTGTGACGCTTAACAATATTATTTTATGAGGACAAAATTAAAATTTTTAAATTAAAACTAAGAAATAATAAAATAATGCAAGTAATAATAATAAACGAAGCGATTTCTCTTCAGCCGGTTGACGTTTTCTGGTGGTAAAACGATGACGAAAAGAATCGCTCGCGAATAACAATATAGAAACGAAGAGGACGAAGCAAACAAGCATTCTCCTTCATCTCTGCGATATAATGAACAAGTAATTAGAGTTTGTATATATATCTATATATGCATGGTATATGTATAAAGACTTATTAAGAATGTGTGTTTGTTTGTGTGTGTGTGTGTGTTGTATTGTGGTAATATAATATTAATAATAATCAAGAAAGAGAAATAAAGTTCACAGAGTGATGCCCTCCTTCTTGGATTCACTCGCAATTTAACTGTTTAACTTTCCTACAATAATTCCAGTCACGATTAAACCTATTATCACAGCGATCGCTAGTAGTATTAATATTTTCCGACGATAACGTGTCCTGTATTCGGCAGCTTTCAATAGTTCAGCTGCGCCGGCCTCTACCTCGACGCAGGTATTATCAATACTGTTTTCGATCGTACCTGCAAGAGAATACTCATGAGTGGTTGCATTGGGATTGATAGATTGTTTGCTTACCAATTTGTTCCCCTTGTTGTTCCACTAAACTACTTAATACTCTCATAATTGCATTGACATCCAATACATCAGCCTCTATGTCTCTAATTCTATTTTCTCGGTCGGTTAGCATGTCCTTTTCGAACTGCAGACTGGCGTTGGTCTGCTGCTGTCGCTGGATGAGCTCCTCTCGATCTTCGACGGTCATATTTGCCGCCGATTCCTCGTCCTGCAGTTGGCCCTGCACCGATTGGAGGAAGACTTGCTTCATAAGGGTCGCCAGCAACTGCTGAGTGCCCGAATATTTTTCCACCACCTGCCGAAAGTCGTTTGTTAGCTTCTCTAGCTGCAGCTTTTGCTGCTTGTCGGCACGACTCACGACAGCTGTTAGACGTTGCAGGTCTTTGCTTGTCGTTTGAATTCGTATGTTGGTCTGCGCTTGGAGATGGTGCACTTTGTCGCGTGTCTCTTGCTTGTCCCTCTGAGTTCCGATCACTTTGATGGCTTTTGCCAGTTGTTTCCAACTGGAGTCCACCGAATTGATGTTGTAGGCGATGTTCTCGCTTAGCGACATGAACTCGGTGGGACTGAAGCCGGAAAAATTCACATCCGGTATACTGGTAATGGCCGACACGCTCGATGACGACGTTGCCCCATAGTCCCTGTGCAGAGCAGGATTGTTGAGATTACGAGCCATAGCTGCGTCTGCTTATGGAGATGGTGGTGGTGGTTGTTGTGCTGGTGGGTGCTTTGTTAGTTGTCGTCGTCCGGTGGCTGTGGTGTTTTTTGTCTTGTTTGATGGTTTTAGTTTCTAATCTGCAAAGGAGAAAAGTGAGGTTTAGTTTCTTTTGGGTTTTTAAAGAGTGTTTATTATTTAGAAGAAGGTTTGTGTGACATTCCAAGATATAGGTGTAGAGTTTGTGAGATCGTCACAGAATTTAAGCCGCCATAGCGGGACCATCGCTATTTCTAGAAATAACGTATTTGCAATTCCTCAAGAACTAAAGGAACTCGTGACTTGTGAAAAATTGTGCGCCCTCTCTTGCTGGCTTGTGAGTTTCGCACAATTTTTTTTTTTTTTTTTAAAATATGAAAGTAACCATGCGAATTCAGTTAAACACCATTGTTTACAGTGTTTCCCTGACTTATTTTAATGCAAACAGTAGTCCGTCTGTGTATGTGCACAATCGCAAAATATCACTGGCACCTTGAAACTATAACCTTTCGATTTCAAGTCTCGTTTGCACGCTACAACACCGACACTCATTTGATAAGACTCGAGTACCATGGAAAGTAAATCCATTCATAAGAAACAAAAAATATTCGTAAACCGTTGTTTTTTTGCAAACCACACAATATTTGCTTGAATTTTCTACGCGTCCCACTCTCTGCTCCCAATACCCCCACCAAGGTTAACAGAAAATATCACAACAATAACAAACAAATTAAATTTCTACAAACAACAACATTGAGCCGTCTATCGACTTTCACGTATATACATATATTTTTTGTTTACTATCAATTTGCACAATATTTTATGACAAGCACCTACCGATGCGAGGAGCGACAGACTAGTCTCTCTAATAAATCCAACAAAGTCATCGACTTAATCCGACTGACTGGCTTTTGACCCACGATTCATTTGCGTAACTACCTACAAAATCTGACATAATTTCTGCTATAGCTTATCAATCAAAAGTTATTAAGCTCATACTTGTTTTGAGTTGTACACTATCTTGTAGCTTGTACTCCCCCTACTTGGTGATTGGTGGGTGCTGTGCTGGGTGGTCACTCAACGTGCATGTTATGTGTTACTCATCACATCGCAGCAGCAAATCATTTGTCACTGTAATTGTAACGATGTGTTTGTCAGACCGACGATTATTCAAATGGAATTTAAATTTAAAAACTAAAAGCTGCTCCGATTACAGTTCATAATGCTTGTCGTTATGTTTCTGTCGCCTTTGTCGTTATATATTATGCACAAAAAAAAAATACAAAAATACAAAAACAAAATAAACCAAACGAGGCAAAACAAAAACGATAAAACAAATAAATCGCAAAGGCACTCGAGACTGGACTATCGCACACTCTCCGTCACATAGAGCTTAGAGCACGAGTGTGCGTAACGTTGTTTAGGTTTTATTTTATCAAAACAACAAATGAATCATCGTTTCGATTGAACTTCTACACAGAATAAGTGTGCAGAACAGAAATGCGTTGAATCGTACAGATGCAACCAGTAATTGAAAAGAATCTCAATGTAGATATGTATCGAAAAGTTCATCAAGTAATTAATTTCATTACCAGGGATTTGTCATGAATAATCAACTGTGCCGCGAAGAAAGTGGCGCACTAAAAGAAATTCGAATTTAGAGGTGGCTTGTTTATGCGTTGGTCGCTTTTAGTCAGTCAAATTATTCAACTCGGCTGACTGATAGTGGAAATATTTTCGAATGGATGTTTGTTTTGGCAATGAATACAGTCAGCTCTTATCGCTTTGAGTATTTTTAGGAGGTTTGTTTTTGTTCTCATGTTGGTCTCTGTCAAGTTTTTCAACTTCTGGCGGCGATTGGCGAAAAATCCAATTTTGATGTTTGTACAAATAACAAATCGCGGCACTCTCTGGTCGAGCTAGTCAGTGGAAAAATACAGACAGCCGCGAATTTGAATTTAAAAGAAGATGGACGTTGAAACTTGAATAGTTCGACTTTTTTTTTTTTTTTTTTTGACCAACGAATGGTATTTTCTCCTATTCCACTGCAAAATATAGCAAATCGCCAGTTAAACGCAGTAGAGAGCGGCAATTTAATAACAATTATAGTTGTTAGCGAACCTTGTTTCAATGCAAATGACTGTTTCCATGGATGATGTCATTTAGTTGTAGAGAGATGAATGATGCAGACCAACTCCTTGGGGTAAGCGGTAGCAAAAATGTACCAGCAAAGAAAATTGGCAGCTGTATCTAAGTATGTAAATCCAATTGTGGCGATGTAAGGCTCAACTTCGAACAGTTGTAATTGTGATGGATATACAGGACATTGAAAATCATGGTAAACAAACGAATGTACACACGTCTTATGGACTTGAATGAATGATGAGTTTCATAAACCACTGCAGGCTATGGAACCTGTGCCGGGTACAGTGCCAAAGCGTTCGGAACTTCTTTGCGAAGAGAAATATCTTCGCCGGATTAGTTAATAGACACCGTGGCCACGACAACCGACAACCGATAACGGCTATGTACTGCAGCATCTCGTTAAACCTTGATAAGCACTGATTTTGCCAGATTAAGAATCAACGTTCCAAGCTTACCCTGCCGCAAAGAGAGCATCCAACATTTCAGCATCCGAGAAGGCGGCTTTTGCCATTTTGTTGGTGCGTTTAATTCCGTCTAAAACAAGAAATTAGGCTTTTTACTTGATTCAGCTCACTGGGGGTACCTAGACCGAGTAGTTTAATTTCTATGTTGCCGCAAAACCAAACTGTCGGTAGATAATTGTTTGGTTAAATTTTAAGGGCTGATGTTGAATGTGAACCACACCTAAACGTCAAGTTTTTTTTTGCATTTCATTTGACATTTCTCAATTTCAGACGAACTCAATTTGAACCATGGAAAGATACACAAAGGCTTATTATGAAAATGGACGTTCATATCAAAATGCATATCGTGCGCTTCGTGATTTTTTCGGTCAATTTAATTGTCCATTTTCACCTCAGTGGATTCGTCAATAAGCAGAATTGCCGCATTTTGGCGAATGATAATCCAATAGTGATTGTCGAAAAACCAATGCACCCATAAAGAGTGGATGTTTGGTAGCGGTTTATGGGCTGGCGGCATCATCGGGCCGTATTTTTTCCAAAATGAGGCCGATCAGGCAGTTACTGTGAATGGTGTTCGCTATCGTGAGATGATAACGAACTTTTTATGGCCCGAATTGGAAGATATGGATGTGGACGATATGTGATTTCAACAGGACGATGCCACTTGCCACACAGCTAACGAAACAATGGCTCTCTTTGCGCGACAAATTCAATGGCCGTGTTATCTCACGTGGTGGCGATGTCAATTGACCGCCTAGCCTAGATCATGTGATTTGACACTGTTGGACTTCTTTCTTTGGGGTTATTTGAAAGAAAAAGTGTACGTCGATAAACCAGCAACAATTAAAGAGCTAAAGGATGAGATAATTCGGCACATTAACATTACATTACATTACATTTGCTTTTATTAAACTTTTTGTATATACAATTTGACTTAAGGCTAGGTAACAAATGGTGGTGAATAGTTAATATTTAAAGGTGTTGGCTCAACAACAGGGGCCCAACGGTATACAGTGTTTGTTTTCTTAAATCTATTTTACATATATTGTGGTTGTCTTCTCAGATTCATACTCGTAGTATGCATGGCATGGAACCTCAATTATGCCTCAGCGTCATCGAAAATTTGGACCATCGGATGGAGGTGCGCCGCCGAGGTCGCGGCGGCCATTTGACCAATATTTTGTTCCATGCATATTTGAACCATACCAGTATTATCATAATAAAAAGAAATGACAGTAATTTCCTAAATAATTTGTGTTTTATTCAAAATCAACATCGGCCCTTAAAACGTAGGTAACCACCCTTTATAATCCAACTTCAAGGGGTGGCTGAGTAGCTCTCTGAATACACAGTTCCCCATTTCTATACGATCGACTTAACAAATGCCGTTCATATTAAAGTTAAACGTTCAGTTGAGCTGTTCGTTTACTACATTATCCGTAAATACCTTTTTTTTGTCTGCCTAAAATATCACACGTTAATGTTAAAATTGCCCGTGATTTTCTTTAAAAAAAAAGGTAGGTACCTACACTACAAGAAGACGATTCGTACGATGTCAACTGGTACTTGTTTCTCGAAAAGAAAACCACTTTATACCAGTACAATTCATTTAATTCACTACTGTTACTGAGTCATTGCATGCCCGAACATGCGACGACTCTCAATCTCAATCTGTTGTAGTTATTGTGGGGCTTCTTTCTATTCCATTCCTCTTGGTTGTAGGGGGGGGGGGAGGCGTGTGTGAAAACGGATGGTGGTGAACCCCAGCCAGGTTGGCAACAGTACAATTTACCTACATAGGCTCACTTCTGTCTGTCCCTGTTTTCCAATTGCATTCGACAGTAACAAAGAACAAAAAAAATCTATAAATTGGAATTAACTTGTAACAACGCAGTCTCAGCCACAAACAAACAAAATATGTAACCAATTTTTACTCCCTGGACCCGTTGCCACCCGTTGGCTTGTCATCACCACTGAAATTGTCCCACAATGTTTATCAATTTCTGTATGCACTGGACGCTGATTATTCAGTATTCTTTGCAATAATTATTTATGTACATTGGGTTTGTACTTACAATCGTGTTTTTTCTTGTTGCGGTATTTAAATCTTCCTTTATTGACGAAATTGTCGTTATTTCACGCGCACGCACACACGTTCATGCAGAGAACGAAAAAACACGAACAAAATAATGAAAAAAAAAACTTCTTTTTTTCACTTGAATTGAGAATTTTGCGAGTGCGAGACAAAAAAAGAAGAAAGAACTTTGTCCTGAGAATTTGTATAGAAAAAGTGGTCGTTGTCAACGTGTTATGTATTTTTTTCGACGGGAAAATCACAATACTTTACAAATTTAACAAGATACTAAACAAAGTGATATTTTTTGCAACACAAAATTCGACAAAAATGATGGAGTTGGAAACGGTCTTCTTTATGTGTGAAAACGAACAAAAAAAATCCACCTTCTCTGACAGTGGACGAGGCAAGTTGTGTCATGTGTCGTCTCTGTCGCGAGTTTGAAAAAAACAAACGTCAGACGAATGGAAGAGCTTTTTCGAAGATACGGGTTAAGCTTATTTTCTACTCGTACCCTTTGTTTTAAAAATTGAATGTCTGATTAGCTTACCTTTGAGTATGAATGGTGGTTTTTATTTAAAATGACAGATAGTGGTTCTTCCTGGTAAACCAACACAAAAGTTATGCGCACTAAACAAAGAAAACCTATTAAAAATCAAACCGGCTATGCTGTGGTACGGATTGATGATGCGGGAAGTATAAGAACAAGAAGACAAGAAAGAATGAGCTTTTTTTTATCCAGCTGGTCGAAAATGGGAGAACATCTGTGGTGTATGGTGTTTGTTCGACAAACAGCTGTGAACGCTGTTGTTGGCCCTTTCTGTTACTACGATGATGCTGGGTGGTTGGAATGAGAAAGAATAATAGTGAATAGTGAACAACTGAACTGTCATTTTATATTCGAATTGGATTTATCTTGAAAGCAGGCGGCGGAGACGTAGAAATATAAGGCTGTGTGGTAAGTAACTATTGGTTTAATTGTTCCTCCAAGGAGCCTATATCACTCTTATGTGGTATTCGATTGGGCGCTCTCAGAGCAGTTTTTATGTTCGTTTGGTACAAAAAAAAAAGCAATCTTTTTCAGTTTTCCGAGCACTTTTGGGAATCTAGATATTTTCTCTGAATTACCAATACAAATGCGCTTGAGTTTGAAAACTGGTGGAGGGCGTTTAGGTTTTCGTTAATTTGTTCTAAAGCAAAGAAATTATCGTAAAATTATTTATGTATAAATACTTAAAAATCAATCGGGACGCAAATTTCGAATGTTTTAATTTAAAATTTAGCCAGTGAATGGAAAACGGTTTGAAAAGTATTGAAGGCACACATTTTTGAATCGCACGAATATTATCACAAAAAAGAGCAAGTGACGTTTTTATTATTGTCTCTGGTTTTCATGTTCGATTAGCCATGGTGTTAGTGCAAATAGGTGTGGATCTATTTATTTATTTTATTTATTTTATTTATTTATTTATTTAAGTGAACAAAAGTGGTTTGTACAATTAAGAACTAAGTTCTTTTACTAGTACATAAGATACAGTATACTTTAAGCGAGATATGGCAACATCATTTTACTTACATACAATACAAAAAAAGAAAGAAAATATCTCGCTCGTATATCAAGATTCGCTTTTTTTGCGCCCAATGGAACATGAAATCTGACAGCCAGCTGATTTGTCCCAATGGAAAACGACATAAATTAACTTGTGGCCAGAATATTCTTGGCTGAGTAGGTACCTATGCACAGTTGAAGAGTTGTTTCCCTGATGTATTAAAAATGTTACTAACGACCAAATAATAGACGCAGTGGCTTAGTGGTTAGTGTGTTGGACTACTAAGCGAAGGGTTCGAGGTTCGAACTCCGCAAAAACCCAAATCCCAACTTGGGTTTTTCCACTGCGCCACCTCTCGCGAACGTCTGACAAACATCCGAGAGTATAACTGTCTTGAAAGAGCTTCTCAATTAGCCGTTTGGAGTCGGCATAAAATTGTAGATACCTTCCTTTCGTTCCAAAAATGAAAAACTCACACAAAACGAATGGTTGTGAGAACTGAGAAGCTAGGTCTAGGGTCCCTCCAGACCTGTGTTGCGCCAACTATTTATTCTTTTAACCAGAGACAATACTGAGACCCCCAACTCACAATCCTCTTGCCGCTGGCCCCCTCAGTTTTTTTTCAAATTCGCCATTTTGTTTTCCTATCGGTGTTATGTCTATTTAGAATCCGTGTGACATGTAAAAACATACAAAAAATATAAATTCAATGCTGCCAACCGCTACCAACCATGGGGGAATGTGATAGAGTTCGAGAATCCCACATTTTAAGATAACTGAATGCTATTGGTTGGTTATTATAAATTTTTAAAAAACGATTAATATAATTTGTTTAGTTAATAATGCGATCTAAATGAGATGTTTTATATACTAGAAACATATTAGGACAAATATTGTTGTGTATTTTCTGCTTTTGAATATCATTAACTTCGATTTGATGTGTACATTTTTCTTAAATAACTGAAGAAAAATTGTCCAAAATGTTTTTATTTTCATACAACCAATCTACAGTAATCATTTTTCATAAATATTTTCAGCAAAAGTGCACTAATTCCTAAAATAAAATACTATTTACACGAAACGAATAATTTCAAATTTAACTGACAAGATTCTATGAACGCTGGAAGCAACTTTGCCGACAGCGGAAGTGGGACACGCAAGGTGCGAGTGTGTTGGTGAGTGACAGTTGTCAATACGAATTTCTATGTAACAATACTAACGCACTTAGCGTGTACCACCCCATAGAAATATAGCTTGTAGGCAAGTAACGGAAAATCGGCCGAAGTTGGGGGTCTCAGTATTGTCTCTGCTTTTAACGACCAAATTACTTGGGATTAGCGGAAATCTAGTCGAGACAAAACTTCTCGACTTAGGACGAATAGGTTCTTTAATGTTGGAACATATTTAACAAATCTAAGAAGCTGACCTTCTTCCCGTTCCCCTCTCTTCGGCAGACTTCAAAAGTGTCTTTTTGCAAATTAAGATATAGGGCTAACGATTTTAGAACTCATTTGAATGGTTGACAAAACGCTTCGCTTGCCATTTAGCAGTCAATCGAACACGGTTTGAGAAGTAGAAAAGTATAAACTGTTAAAATGAGTAAATGACTACGAAAAGTTAGGTAACAAACGTTTAAAAACAAACAATCCTGAAAATAAAGGTCCACAAGTAGTAAGAAAGTCGTTTTAAAGGGTTCCTAGACCATTCGGTGTCATTCTCTCTTTATTTCACAAGAAGACTAGTTCCTCTTGTCACTATATGACATAAGTAAAGACAAAGAAGGGCTGTCAGTAGTCTTGCGTTCATTGTTTACATAAAATTTCGAATGCAAAACTAGTTTCCAGGTTCCTTCTTTCAGCTTATCTGTGTACCTATGAAACTACACTGTGATTCGTTATCTTATTTTATGTACGATATACACCTGTGGAAGCCGATTACAAAAACTAAAAGTAGGTATGCCTAAACCAAAATATATTTGCTTTCGAGAGAGCATATGTTTTTGATTTTGTGTACCTACACATTTTGGGTAAATAGTATTCGATAAAACATCCTGCAGTGTTTGGTAGTTCCTTAATATGCCAACCAAGTGCCAATAAGCTGACTACACAGTAGGTGCACAGGCAGAAAACATTTCCTGACCTTTCAAAACGTATACTTTAGGTACTCATATGAAAAATACCTCATACATGCACATGTACCGCAAAGCCGCATCGCATCGCATCACCGACTCTAACCTTGACATCAAATAGCGTCACTTGGTCCTCTGTTTGCTTTTCAGAAGCTCACTACATCCATTTCTATAGTGACCCGGTTAATAGCTGCTTGTAGCGGCAACCCACTTTTTTTTTTATGTAAATGTGGATCAATTCAAAAAAACACTCAAGCCTGAACTCCTTTTTGTGTCATATTACTTCATACTTGGCCATTGTGCCAAAAAAAAAAAAAAACCTTTGGCAGTCATAAAGAACTCGTATCTGGTATGGAAGATGACCCAGGCCAGACTCATTGAGAGGTAAACTAATGCATCCACCACAAAACTCCCAGTCCCAGTGGGTGTAAACAGAGTGAGATGCGACTGTGATTATGAATGAGACATCTATGTGGAGTGGACCGTAGTTGCTTGGAATTGAAAGTTCATTAGTAAAAAGCACTCAGCTAAACAGCTGGCAAACAGATAAGGCTATAGCGCGCCAAGCACTATTGAGTGTAGTAGTAGTGTTGTTGTATTGCAAGTTAGATCAATAACAGCAAGCAAAAGTGTCTTTCGTGTGTCGTCACTGTACTGTGGGGTCAAACGAAAAATACAGAGGAACAGTGGCATTTAAGCTGGAGTCGAATCGCTTTGATTGTTGATTTTACGTGTGCAACAAAAACGAATTCCCTCACGTAATGCTCGTTCGTGGACGACGCGATTCGACCCCTGATTTTGTAACATTTACAATTTCTATCCATTTTATGTGCCCTATTATTAATCAGTGCTTATAAGTATAACGGTGAGATTGAGAATGGTGCAAAGTTGTATAAATGTCGGAGAATTGACAGAGTTATTCAAACATTTTCAATTTGGTGGTTATTGGTGCGACTTTCATCTTGTTGTTGTTCCGCGACGTCAATTGGACTAATTTGAAAAAAGACTTAAGACACTTTTTTTTTTTTTTAAACATCTCGCTGGCGACGTGCGTTTAGGCACCTTCAATTCTTCAGAATTATGTGTATCTCCACCATATAAATGCAGGTGTTGACAGAAATTCAAATCTCGTCCGGCTGAAGACTTAAACTGTCTCTTTAGGTACCTACCGTATTAACAGCAATCTTCCCAACTTTATATTGCTGGGGAAGCGTGAATATGCCGTAGATTTTAACATCGCTGTTACTTACTTACTTACTTAAGGTGGCGCTACAGTCGGGGGTGGACCAGGGCCTCAACCAATACGCCTCTCCAGTTAGCGCGATCTTTGGCTAACTGCCTCCAGTTGCGCACTCCAAGTTGGTTGAGGTCCCCTTTCACTTGCGCGCGCCACCTAAGGCGAGGTCTTCCTCTACCGCGTTGTCCCTCCGGGTTGGAATCGAAGGCTCTCCGGGCCGGAGCGTTGGCGTCCATTCGCTCTACATGTCCTAACCATCTTAGACGACTAATGCGTACTTTTCTGACCAGGTCGATGTCGCTGTACAGCTCGTAGAGTTCGCTGTTAAATCTTCTCCTCCAAATCCTGTCAACGCAAACGGGACCAAAAATCACTCGAAGAATTTTGCGTTCGAAGCGACCAAGAAGATCCTCATCGGTTTTTGCTAGGGTTCATGTTTCTGCGCCATAGAGCAGGATAGGGATGATGAGAGTCTTATATAAAATCTCCTTAGTGCTTCTTGACAAGGCCTTACTAATCAATTGCCGTCTAAGGCCAAAGAAACAGCGGTTGGCAAGTGCGATTCTTCGCTTGATTTCTGATGTGATGTCATTGTCAGAGTTTATAGCGGAGGTAGACAAAGTCCTGAACTACCTCAAAGTTATAGCTGTCTATCGTGACGTTCTGTCCGATTCGTCGATGTTGTGTGTCCCTTCACAACTTAAGCCATTTTTGCCGCTTCTGTACTAATATTTGCAAACGCACCAGTGACCACCAGTTGCACAGACTCTTGGAAAATTGTGCCTCTGGTGTTGGCTTACGAGTTTCGCACAATTTTCTCAAGAATGAGGTTGAAGGAGTCACATGACAGCGCGTCACCTTGTCTAATTCCTTTTTTGACACCAAAGGTTGCGGTGAGATTGTTTCCGACCAGCGAGCGTTCTCCATCGTAATTCTGCACAATCTGACAAGTTTGGCAGGGATGCCAAAACTAGGCATTGTTCTGTATAGCTCGTATCTATAGATGCTGTCATATGCTGCCTTAAAATCGTTAAAACATCGCTGTTGAACGAGGATAATCATACAGGTATTCAGGTAGAACAAAAAGTTACAGGTAGCGAATCCCAACAAATTGTTAGTCCCCTCCATTGGTCCTAAGAATACCAATACAAATCTGACGCAAATGAATGGCGGTGAGGAAGAGGGCATATTTATTTTTCTGCAGCGAGAGACGGCAAAAATTCTGCGAAACAAAAGTAGTCATTCCTCAAAATGACCGCACTGTGTCTATTCAACTTCATCACGTCATTCATTTTCTGTACGGGAATGTGCAAGTCGTTTCGATTTTACGTCAACAATTCTTCTGTTAAGGCTAGCAGAAAGCAGACTTTTTGGTTTGTAAATTTCAGTTTAGCCAGCCAGTCAGCAGTCACCGTTTGTCTTTCGAATTGAGCGTATTCGTGTATGCTGGTTCGTCGAACTACTCACGCTTCGCGAAGTGTAAACTTAAATTGACGCCGGTACGTGGATTAGGTGAAATGATAAGGACATTGTTCTCCAACAGGGTTTCTCGATCTCGAATTCGGTTTTGCGCATTCAATTCCAATTATTGTATCTTATTATTCTCGCTTGTATTCGTGACGTGATCCTTTTAAAATGTTCTGTTTCACCATGATCGTTTGTCATGATGTTGTATCGTGGCCAAGTCATCTAATTCCCTTTTTCCTTTTTCAAAATTCAAAGCGGGGCGAGGAGCAAACAAAAACAGCACATAGAGCCTGTTTGACTGAAGAGGCCGGTTTTTTTTTCTGTTCATATTTGTTGTTGTTTCTTTTTTGTTTTCTTTTTTCAACCTCTTTTACTTTTCTTCTTTATAGTTATATATACAAATACATATATATAAAATTGTTTTTTGGTGGTTCGTGTTGTGCTTCTTTCTTTTGTATTTTGGTACGGAAAGTCCTCCTTGAAAGAGTTCCAAGTTCCAACTTTGATCTTTTTATGTACCTAGTGGGTCAGGTTTTTAATTTGATCATTGTTGTTGTTGCTGCTGTTTGCATACTAGGGTTACCTTTCAGAGACACCATCGGATATCAGGTTTTCTTCTGCCTGTCTGATGATGAGTGCAGAACGGGATTTCGCCTCCAAATAATACAGCAGTCGGTCGGGTTATTTATTGGAATTGGAATTAAACGAGGCATGCGACACTAATCCAAGCCACTAACTAATCCAAATGTCGAACATAGACGAACATAGACAGATTTAACGGTCAGAAAAAGTGAAAATGCCGGCCTAGAATTACCTGTCATGTTAAGCTCTTCTATCGGTTTCGTTTGTCGTTCGTGTTGTTGTTATGCCGGTTTATTTGAACATGTGCTGTGCATATGTTTTTATATTCTTATTCTATTCCATTTTAAATGTTTTTGTAATTTATATTCATTAATTTTAGAAAGTGCACAAGGAAGTGTTTTTTGCATCGTATGAGTGATTTTTATTAAATTGCTTTGCAATCAAGTATAATTTGCATTGATCTTGTGAACTGGATTTTGTTTTAAAACGAATTTCAGCGTGAGCAATAAGGAAACTGTCAACAAACGATTTTAAGGATTACCATCGAATTACTGCGGCTTCAGGAAGGTGAGTCTTTGTTTAAAGAAAATATTGCGGTATTAATTGAATCAAGCTCTAGTACGCTAACGCTCTGGGCTCTAGTACAAAAGAAAGGGTTGGGTTCGATATCCCGCTTTTTATAATGCCGATTCTTAAAATCCCGCTATTAAAATCCCGCTTTTTATAATCCCGCTTTTTATAATCCCGCTTTTTTAAAATCCCGCTTTTTAAAATCCCGCCTCTTATAATCCCGTTTTTTATAATCCCGTTTCGGGAAGGGTACGAATTGACGACAAAAAAAATGTCGGCTGTAATAAATGTCGATTTTGCCATTCCTTGTCGCTTATTAAAATATCGACTAAAGATTTACCGACAATAAAAAAAGCCGACAATTTGAAATGCCGTTGGCGAAATGTCGAATGGAATATAATATAAACAAAGTGTCGGCGAAAATGTCGACTGGTGCTCGAACGCTAAAGTATCAAAAATAAAACAATCCGGTTTTCATAAACGGGAGGATTATCCGTATTGTCAGCAAGATCTTTCACGATAGCATTTGGTTTATAGAATTGCACCTAATGGGCCAATGTGTCATGAGAATGATTTGATGGCTTTTTAACAATACTATGCTTTCCATTGACAAGAGTAGTGCTTACGCGACCTTTAAAACATAATTTGTTTTTGGATTCACATCGCCACCGATTATATCCTTTTGAAGTTTTTCTAAGTGATAAACAAATCCATCGATCACTAATTTATCATTTTTTTTATTGGATTTAACTGAACTTATTACACTGCATTGTATTCTGTTCGAGAGCTGCACGTCAACTGGCTGAACCAAAATGTAATGTTGATAACAGTACAGTAAGTACATTTAACAAGGTAGAGAATATCTATACTTATAATAAAACTGTAGGCAATTTTTCTGTTTCCTAATGGCGTGAAAACTACTGCACAGATTTCGATGAAACTTTTTTTGAAATATTTCTTAAGATTCTGTGCAACATATAGGCTATTCCTTTCATTGCCATGCCTATTTTTTGGAGCGTTTTTGACCAAAATGTGTTTTTTTTTCGACTTTACTGCTTTTAACTCGCCATTACTCAAATAATTCTTTATCAATGTAAACAAAACAAAATACTTAGCAGAGCCAACACTTTTGTAGATATTTCAAGCCATCAATCAGCTTTCTATGTCCTCTAGAAGCTGAGCTACAAGCTAAAATCTAACATTAAAAAAATAAATTTATTTTCTGAAATCGAATATTATCAGCCGCCGCGGATCTTGATCGTTGTTCTGCTTTGGGGTGGTTTTTGGTGGCGCACATCGCACAAGCAAGTTCATATGAAAAAAAAAACAGCCACAACGTGTTTCTGTGGAAATGCGCAGATGGCTGATGACGTGTGGTGTGGTGATGGACTCATGGTGGAGGGTGTGTATATGGAAATTGAGTTCATAGTTTTTGTTTTAATGGTTATTATAGTACCTACGTTGATACCTACAGTAAAGAATTGAAGAATTCAGAAGTAAAGACGATATGGGTGAATTATGTTGTTTGATTTATTTATTGTTGGTGTAGATACAAATTTCCGTTAAGGCTTTTGTTTAAGTGGTTGTTTGATATTACCTACGTGGTACCTACAGTAAGGAAGTTGAACTTCAGTTTAATTTTCTTAAATTGGTGTTTTAGGTAAATAGATTTGTTTGATTTATTGTTTCAATGTCGACAATGTTCACCGCTTTTTTTAGCTAGATTGTTGATTTTAAACAAATATGCCGTTGAGAAAACGGTCAAATCTCTTTTATTGGAAACTACACAGTCTCACGACGCGTACGAAGTTGCGGGCACAGCTAGTTGTAAATAAATTTGAACAGTTAGCCGACAATGGTTTAGTGAATGATGTTCACGGGCATGCCGCATGCACGTGAACATCATTCACTAAACCATTGTCGACATTTTAAAAATCGACGTTTTAAAAATCTACAAATTTTCAATAAACATTTTGACCAGTCGATATTTTTCCCGAACGACTTTTTTTTTGTCGGCATTATGTCAATCGGCTTTTACAGTCGATATTTTTAATATCTACTAATCGGACCCAACCCTCCCGTTTCTTATTATCCCGCTTTTACAATCAAAAGTAGTTGTTTTATTCTAAAAAATCGCGCGATTTTTTAAAATAAAACAACTACTTTTGATTGTAAAAGCGGGATAATAAGAACATTAAAATAAATTAAGCAATGAGTGTTTTTTTGAAATGCAGTTTATTTTTACATTTATCATTTTTAGAGGAAGTAACAAAATAAGATATAATCAAAATACATTTTTAAGTAATAAATATGACAATCTTCAATAATTAAAAAAAAAAAAAAATGTTATATGATATTCTACACAATATAAATTGGCGTAAACTCCAATTATTGTTACAGCAGTAAATGATTAGTCTAAAACCGTTAGCAAGAGGAAGGTTTTTATGTGCATTATATACTATTTTCTTTTGTAGGCGCAGTGGCTTAGTGGTTAGTGTGTTGGACTACTACGCTAGGGGTCGAGGTTCGAATCCCGCAAAAACCCAAATTCCAACTTAGGGTTTTTTTCACTGCGCCACCTCTCGCGAACGTTTGACAAACATCCGAGAGTATGACTGTCTTGAAAGAGCTTCTCAATTAGCCGTTTGGAGTCGGCATAAAACTGTAGATCCCTTCCATTCGTTCCACAAATGAAAACTCACACAAAACGAATGGTTGTGAGAAGCTAGGCCTAGGGCCCCTTCGGACCTGTTGCGCCAACAATTTATTTATTTATATACTATTTTCGCAATGCGTAGAAAAAATGTTGAATATGTAAGCAAAAACAAATACTTACAGTAAAAACTAAAAACATTCGGATGCATTTTCTTTTTGGTCGAGTATTTTTAATATTTTTAAATATATAATAATAGAATAAAAAAGCGCATATAATCAACATCTATTTTTTTTTTTTTTTGATAACAATATTTTGTAAAAAAAACGGGATTAGCGGGAATAGGCGGGATTTTAAAAAGCGGGATTATAATAGATCGGGATTTTGAACAAGCGGGATTTTAGAAGACGGGATTTTAAAAAAACAGTATTTTAGCAGACGGGATTTTAAAACTTTTTTTTCGGGATTTTTGAAAAGCGGGATTTCAAAAAGCGGGATTCCGATACGCTCCCCAAAAGAAAATATTTAAAATAGGGCGCGAACTATAATATTAATATGGTATGGTGCGAACTATTTGCTTTGGTAAGTCGAATGAGATAGTTCGTGGTAAGGTTTGTTTACTTCAGATCGAAATTGGTATTTAATTATATAAAATTTCACAGCCTACACATTCTTCGCAGTTCTTATGGCGTTTTTCATTGAAGATTCGAGAGAATTGCCCAGAAATTCAGAATTTCCCTCATTAATGAAATTGGTTGGAGCACTTTTGCAATGTGATAATTGGTTTTCTGTTGCTACTTTTCTGCTGGTTTCTAAATAAATACTTATATTTTAATAAACCAAACGAATATATTTCAATTAAAGTCTACATTTGCACGTTCAAATTTCAAATTTTGGGATCAAATAGCACAACAAACATTTCAATCTGACATTTACTGAGTTCAGGGCAATTCTTTAAGAATATCCCGGACACTTCTGTCGTGTTAAGAATTGACCTTGAAGTGCCCTTTTTTCTTCAATAAAACATTGAAAACATAGAAAGAACACTTTTAGATTTGATCTTTCATAGAAAGGGCAATTCTTTTCTTCAATCGAAAACACCATTATGCGAGAGATGGATTGACACATCAACTCTGACGTAGACAGGGTAGGTACTTTGGTGTTGTTATTTTCAATCTGTTTCTGTTGCTGACATTTTCTGTGCTGTCAAAGTTTCTGTTGTGTTAATAAATTTTTTAGTACATTTCTTTAGTATGAAATTTGACATAAAATTGACGTCAAAATGTAGATACATTGGAAAACCTAGTTATCTTAAGTCGACAATAAATTGGTCTGAACGCAAAAACTACGAGAAGATTGGTCGGTAGTATCAGTTTTTCTACGTCAGCGGTCAGCCACATATTCGAACTCTCAACTTATGTGGTATTCGATTGAGATTCTTCAGATTTGCTCTCAGATATCAGATTTGGTGTGGGTAATCGAACATGAAACCAATAAAAACGTCACTTGCTCTTTTTTGAATTTATATTCATGCGATTCGAATATGTGTAGCCTTCAACACTTTTCAAAGCGTTTTCCATTCACTGGTTAAATTTTATATTAAAACATTCGAAATTTGCGTCCCGATTGATTTCTAAATATTTATACATAAATAATTTACCAAAATAGATTCACCAGTGACCAATGCCTTTCCTTGTTGTAGAAAAAATTCACGAAAACTTAAACAATTGTCAAACTCAAACGCACTTTTATTGGTAAATCTGAGAAAATATCTAGACTCGCAAAAGTGCCCTGAAAGCGAAGCGCCCAATCGAATACCACATTAGTACTCAATCACGAAATGTCAACAGGAAATACTTTTCGTTTTCATGTGACCAATCTAAGCTAAGCAAATCTTTGACACATCATGTCAGGCAGCTGGCAGACATACTAAAGTAGGTACTTGAACGTCCCCAATGTCGCTGGAAAATCTGATAATATTTTATATTCTACCAATATTATGTACGTTTTCAACGGAAACGACTTACGCAACTTGAAGACTACGAGGTTCTAATAGAAATACAGGGTGTCCGCCGGGAAGGTATACTACTTTATTTTGCCGCAATTTTGGTAAACATTAGTCTTGACAGTTCATATTTGGCAGTCGTGAAGTAGACACGTGGCAAATTTATTGTGGAAAAATATTCGATAAGCCAACGTGTTTTAATCGTTAAAACATTTTATCAAAATCAATCATCGATTACTGTCACGATAAGAAAGTTATCATAATGAGTGACGAGGCACATTTTCATTTGAATGGATATGTGAATAAACAGAATACCTAGTCGGTTCTGGGCAATGGAAAACCCTCAAATTATTCATCAGCCACCTTTGCATCCATTAAAAGTTACAGTCTGGTGTGCAATTTGTTCAGGAGGAATCATTGGGCCTTACTTCTTTGAAAATGAAAACGGCGTAACGGTAACTGTGAATGGGGAGCGATATCGTGATATGATTGAACACTTTTTAACTTTTTTTTAACAACTTCATGCTTTGGGCTTGATTGACATGTGGTATCAACAAGACGTTGCCACATCGCATACAGCCAGGATTACAATGGAATCACTGCGAGACCTCTTTCCACAACAAGTTATTTCAAGAAATGGTGATGTTGATTGGCCTCCACGGTCGCCTGATTTGACTGCTCAGGACTTCTTTTTGAGGGGATATCTGAAAAGCAAGGTTTATGCAAACAAACCAGAAACGCTTGAGCTACTCAAACAAAATATTCGTGATGAAATTAATGAAATACCGCTGAAATGTGTGAGAATGCAATGAAAAATGTGCTGAAAAGGGCTCGCATTTGTGAGACTAACAGAGGCGGACATTTACCTGATATTGTATTCCTTACATAATTGCCGACATTAAATAAAACATTTATCAATATAAGAACCATTCTCTTGCATTTAATCAAAAATTATAAACAAACAAAGTAGTATACCCTAACGGCGGACACCCTGTACAACGAATTCAATTATTTTATCGGCATAGCAACTCACTTTATTAGCAATCAATTTTAATTCCTTCAAATGGTGACAACTATTCTTTGATACCTAGGTTTGGCTAGCTATCAAGTTGTTAAGAGCTTATAAAACTTCAATTTCCTGACCACTTGTACGAGTTGTATTTATAACAATACCACTTATCGTTTGTCTTATCATTATCACTGATACTTCCAAGGGAATTCCCACTGCAATCTAGCACTTGATCAATTCCTCAAAACCTTTTGTCACATGATGCAATATAACCATATACTTTTCCCAAATCAATAAAATCAAGCAAATACACATATCTTGAGGTTCACTCATATCGCACAGCATTAATTACCCTCATTAATAAATTACCAAACCTATTCGAAATCAATTGAGATAGCAAGAGGTGGGCTTAGTAGTTGCTATACGCCTGTTTGGTGATTACATAAAAACGATCAAATTGCACTTTGTTATCCGAAAAGCAAAATTTTAAATGTTTAATTTGTCAGTCTGCTGCTGGGCACACTCGTTCATGATGTATAGTATGTAACAATCCGACGCAGCTAATAGCGATCGTAGACATCTCACTCACTCGAAACGATTGGATTACGACGACCGCAAAAGGCATAATAATACGATCCAGGGATGGAAAAGCAATACAATTGTACCGAATTCGATACAAATGAGTTTTCTCGAAGTACAAAAGTACAATTTGCCTTAATTCGATACAATTTATTTATTTCTACTTATCTGGAATCTACTTTTCATTAGAAACTCATCTTAAAAGGAGAGTATTAATTCTTAAGATCTTTTTTGTAGTGTGTGCAGTTTTATTATGAAGTCATTAACATTCATTTAAGTTAATGTTTTGTTTATAGTTTTGAAAATCAAGTATTTTGAATTCACTTTTTTATACGAAAATTTGTTTTCAGTACAATTGGCTCCACTTCAGTACAATCTTACAACAGTTTTCAGTACAAATCGAAAGTGGTATTTTCCTTCCCTAACAATCACTCAGATCTCAGATGAACAAATGCAAGTGTAACATGTCGGCCCAGAGAAGAAAAGTAATCAAAATGACGAATTGCGATGCATTATAAAAAAAAGGTACATACAACAAAAAGAAAACACCAATAATAAACAGAAATTCATAATTGGAGTATGAAATGTTGCACAACGACCGTAACTGGAATAATTTGCCTTTTTCGATTTCTTTCGACTGTTGTATACCTATGCATATTTTGGTGTTATGAAATGTTCGCGTGTTTTCACTTTGTTCCTCATTTAGTTAATTTTAAGATTAGACTGCATGATAAATGGTTAAATTTTGACCATTGATAGTTATCGCTGTCAAAGTTAGGGGATAGGCAAGGCACATCTCATAAATAAAAATGATCTAATAAAATATTGACCACGCTTGGTTACGTTTAAATTGGTTGAGGATGTACAGGTACACTCATCGGCAGAAGTATTTTGACAAAACTTAAAGTTAAATCTTATGAATTTTAGGAAGAAATGAAAAAAATGAATAGATACACAGTTTGCTTACTTAATTAACAGGTGAACATAGGCAATTTTTATTTTTAAATGCATTAAATTAAATTTATTAAAATGAATTAAATTAACTTTTTACTTTGGCATAATTATTTTCACAAATAAGTTTTATTTAAAAAAATATAAGTATACGAGGGGAGTTCAATATATTCGCGGTATGGGGGGGGGGGGATACTCCAAAGATGTGAACAAATTATTTCGTGATTTTAGTAGCCCAATTATTATTCAAGTGTTTTACTGTAAAATTTCATTTGGCTGTGATTATAAGTTAGCTTTGTATTTTGCGTAGAACAAAGGCGAAATGGCTGGTGTGGCGATGATCACTAAAATTGAGAACCGCGCTGTGATAAAATTTATTACTATACAAGGAAAAAGTAAACAAATCATTCACGAAGAGATGGTGACTGTTTTTCGTGATTCTGCACCTTCATTGTCAACTGTTCAAAAGTGGTCAAGTTTATTTCAAAGGGGCAGGGAGAGCATTGAAGACGACCCTCGCTCAGACTGCCCACTAACTGGCTGGACCGGAGAAAACATTACACAAGTCGAGAAACTTGTACTTGAGGATGCCCGAGTAAAGGTTAAAACAATAGCTACGAAGATTAACCTTTCTATTGGTACCATACACACCATTCTTCATGACTGTCTAAATCTTTCAAAAGTCAGTGCAAGATGGGTGGCTCGAATGCTCACATCGCATCAGAAACAAGTGCGAATCGAGTGTTTTAAGGATTTTTTGGAGTTGTGTAGCGAGGACCCGGTAGGGATTATTAATAGAATTGTTACTGGGGACGAAACATGGGTCCATCACTATGATCCTGAAAGCAAGCAGGAGTCCATGCAGTGGAGCAAGAAGGGCACAGGCCCCCGAAGAAGTTCAAGGTCACTCCGTCTGCCGGAAAGATAATTGCTACAGTGTTTTGGGACTCAAAGGGAATTTGGCTAATAGAATAAAAAAAAAAAAGGTGAAACCATGAACGCCACATCCTACGCATCGACTTTTCATCGTTTACGGGAAGAAATAAAGAAAAAAAGAAAGGGAACCATTACGGTTAAAAACCTACCTATATAAAATCGCCCAAACAATTAATTTCCCTACAGAATTTGATTATGGTCTCAATATTATTTGAGGAACCGACCTCCTCGAAGTTAAAGAAGTACCTGCTTTAGGTGCTTCCTTCTACTCTGAGCAATTGCTTGACAGTCGCATAGAAGGTGGGAGATGTCTTCCGTAACTTGTAGGTCCTCACAGTACCTGCATGTATCCCTATTAGCTAAGCCTAGTCTCATGGCATGCTTCTTTAGAAGAGAGTATTCCCACCGTTAATCTTAACTTTGTTCTACTGAGATTGATTAATTCTTCAGACTTCTCTCGATTTAAAACGGGCCACAGTGCCTTTGAGACCCTGTGCCCTTATAGTTGTGAGCATCTTGTGGCTGCTTTATTGGAGGTTTTCTCAAACCTCAATAACATTCTGTAATTTTCATGGGACCCTTTCGACGAGTTTTTGCAGCATTTCTGCAGGAACGTCAATACGTCATCCAAAAGCTTCGGTTACTACAAAAACGATCTCCTCTCTGTTCCGTGTCAGAAAAACATTTATTTTTCCTTTAACGCAACATTATACATATTTAATGACATTAAATCTGCGTCTCGGGGTGGACAGTTGTTTCTGGTTCAATATCCCGTAAAAGTTAAATCACCATTGGGCTTTTGTAACAAGGAGCTCGATTCAGAGCGCGCTCATAATGCTCGAGCTCAGTTTAGTGCTCAGCTCTGAACTAAAAAAGAAAAACACCTTTTAAAGTTTGTGCTAGATCACCGTTCCATCGATTGACAGCAAATATGCACAACCGTTGGACGGTATACAACCCTAAAACATTACAAACTGGCCACAAACTGGTCTGAAAGACTCGTGCGTATTTTTCATGAGATAATTTCGACATCCGAACAAATCTTCTTTACGGTGATCCATGAGACTCAAATGAACTCTCTTCTGTTCATAAAACCCGGTTCCTTTCCGTATGGGTTTATTTTTAAATTCTTACAGGTATTCAAATTGAGTTCAGCAGGACGCCTCTGAATTATCCTTTCGATAATGGAGTTTTCAGCTTATTTTTGTATTTTAAGTTCGAGAATTTTAGCAGGATTTTTAACAAACTTCTCCGAAATTCATCTTCCATACTTTTACCTTCTTCGGTATGTATAACTTTTTCATTTTTTACCCGAGGGAGATAAATTTTGTACAGCGATCGTTCTTTTGTGATTATTGATTTTGATATTTACATTTGGCTTCAACAAATTAAATGCTTCCCTTATTTTTTAACAGGAAGACCGCAATGGTCTTTTGCAACAAGAGTTACTCGCTCTTTCATATTTAACTCCGTCGTTTTCCCCATACTTTAATCAAAATGGTGCTGTACACAGTAAATCTATCACATTTAATTTAAATTCAAACGATAACAGTTTGTTTCACTTATGAATTTGTCAAAATACGTTTGCCAGTCAAAAAATCATCGCACTTTAACCTCAAATTGGCCTGGAGCTATCCAGCCATGGATCTCAAATGGTCTCATTTACACACGTAATCATATGTCACACCATATATTATGCAATTACTGACCGAAAACTGTAGACAGGTAATCCGTAGCCATTAGGAATTATTCGCCTTGAAAAGCGACTTGCATTTCTGTCAAAATACTTTTGCCGACTAGTGTAGTTGATATTGACATGAATCGTGATTTTTAGATTTCTCAGCTATTCCTGGGGCTTATTCTAAAGAAATAAAGTTAAATCTATACTGAACGATCTTAAGCTATAGTGGCAAATATCGACCGTAAAAACGGACATCTAATCGTCTAAATTTCATCATCTAACCTCACTTAAACTTAAAATTGAAATGTGTCCACTGTCCATTCAGCTTAAACAAAATTGACGTAAACTTATAACCGTTTGCAACTTACCTAAAAGCCTATTACTCAAACAACTCAACTCTGCTTTTCCAAAGCCCATTTTTATTGCCTAGTAAAGAAACGGCAAACATAAACGAGATTTTAAATGTCAAACCACTAAACAAATCAATTTTACAGCACGTAAAATACATAACTGTTTGCAATTTTTCCAAATAAAAATGACATTGCAGACGATTGCAATAAAAAATCACGTACCAACTTCTTTTTCCAAAATAATTGCCAATGAAGCGATAACAACCACTAGGTATGTCAAACATAAATATTATTTATTTCACAACGTCAAAAGAAAAAAAGTGCAGACAAAAGAATAACTGCAAAGCGTCAAATAAAAATATATATTTTTTTTTTCATATCCTCTCCACCCACTCATAAATACAAACAAAAATGGTTCGACTTAAAATTCGACACATCAAGCTTTTGATTTGTTGTGTTCTTTGTTTTTTTGCAAGTGTTACCAACTTAATGTCGAGATTTGTAAAATGCTATTACTTTTTACTTTAGAATCTGAATCATCGCCATGAAATGTTAGTAATAAAAAAGGAGTCACATTAATTTTGTGAATGTTAATACATGCATGTGTATATGTCTAATCTAAATAATATTATCACCATAAATGACGAATTCCGCTTGACATTTAGGTACTTGCTTTATGGATGAATTCATTAAAGTCAAAAAGAAAGAACCAACATTATTTACATTCTTAATCGTGTTGACGCCTAAGTTAATGTTTCATCAAACCCCGAGTGCGTTTACCGTCTGTCATTGAGTAAATAGTCCGCTGCCTGCATTGCGTGATAAGCAAATTAAACTTCAACAGCGCTGTCATTTAATTGCATTTAATTACCCATATAATGTGATTAAATTTGTCGCTGTTAGTGCAGGAATATGTCATGGATGGTGTAGTGCTTGTGATGGTGGTAAAACCGTTTTAAGTATGCCAACATTATGCAGACATTTCCGGTGAAACTATGGATGACACTGGGTGCGTTCGGAAATTAAGTCATTGATCTTGATTTTATCGGTATATATGGTGTAGCTTATGTAATTCTGTCGGGACTATTGGCAGTGAAATTTAGTTGGTGGTATAATGTTTGTGCAGTAATGTCAAGCGTGACAAACTACAAAATAGGACGCTGACACCGTTAACAGCTGTCAACAAAGTAGACGTGGTATTTATAGAGTTGGAGGAAAGTTAGAAAAATGCCGAAAATAGCTAAAAATTGAAATGTTTGTGATTATTATTATATACCCACCAGATGGGGCGTTGAATGAATTTCCCTAATACATTTCCTATAGTCACTGACACCAATTACATCGCCCCCATCAGTATCCTCCTAATTAAGTTAAGTTTTCTGCCAGCAGTGCTTTGTAAACAATCTCACAACTAATTATCACCAAAACGACTATAGAAACTTAATACCCCCTAAGCCACTGTTCACGTAATCCCCCTAAGAAATCAAACTGTCAAAAATTAACGCCCTGCCCTAGTTATATTTTTACCATGAATCAAATAAGTAATTTGTTTTTCGCAAAATAAACGTTGTTTTGTGTCTTCTCTCATCAATCAAATGTGGGCTTTCAATTTAAAATGTCAGCACAGTATCATGTTCACGTAATCCCCCTAAGAAATCAAACTGTCAAAAATTAACGCCCTGCCCTAGTTATATTTTTACCATGAATCAAATAAGTAATTTGTTTTTCGCAAAATAAACGTTGTTTTGTGTCTTCTCTCATCAATCAAATGTGGGCTTTCAATTTAAAATGTCAGCACAGTATCATTTTATCCTTAAGTCACCCACTATCGGTGTTTAGTCAACATTCAACTAAATACATACACACATCTTTATCTTAACCGATAAGCGTTCGTAGCTGTGATATTTTATACTATACTTCTAAATAAAACTTCGTTTACTTTAATGCATTCCGGAAAACGCATTTTAATTCACTTTGACGGTAGATAAATCGAATGTAGTCCACCATCTGTCGCCGTTTTATGGTGAAATAACGATGACATCATCCCTTCTTTATAACTTCCTCCAGAGTCAGTCAAAGATATAGTCGATTGATCGGCTTTGGGAAGAAGAACAAAAATAATGGTCATAGGAAACACTATAAAGAAGCGAATGTCAGATGTAAGGAGAAACGCGAAACAAAGAGGATCAGGGGCTGCTTGTCATGAATTTGTTCTTGTTTGTATATGTATATGCATATAAATTTATATATTTGCTAACTGCTGGAATATACGTATGTATGTATATTTTTTACTATTGTGTGACGGCAGTTTGTTGAACTTATAAACCTCTGTGAACATCAACTTGAAAGTTACAATATCCCATTCAGATTACCTGTGAATCATGGTGATGTTGCCAGCGGCTGTGCACGTTTTAACTTTTTTATTTTTCAATACACATCACGTTTTGCTGTTGTTCAAAAAAAAAAAAAAAAAATAGGAATAATAATAATAAGGAATTACGGATGACAGCTTTGGTCCCATCACCTAGGATGGGTTAATTTTTATAATTTCTTAGAAGGAACAAAAGAACACACAACTAGTAATTGGGAATAAACTGTCTTGGTAAGGCATCTTAAAACGTGACAGTCGCATTTTATGGTTGTATAAAGTAAATTTCTTTCTAGGTTACACTGAGGGTCATAGTGACGTCTACCAGCGTGCGAAACAGTTCACGAATCACGATACCTTGAAAAAGCCGCCTAATTTCATTATTCCACTGACCGTATAAAGAGATCGTAAAATTTTTTTTATGTACATTTACTTAATGCCTGTTTATTCATTTGTCACAAAAGGTGATTAAAGCGTTGAAGTAATTAAATATCAAAGGGGTGAAAATGTATACATACATAAACGGTATGTCTGTTGTTTCATGTAGGTACGATATAAAGTTATATAGGCATATACCGTTCAGTACAACTTGTACCTTAATACCTGATATGAAAAATGCGGTTTAAATAACGTTCTGACAAATTTTTGTAAGGTTATGTAAAGTTTTTTTTACATCAATCATCCGTTTGTGTCAAACGGATTTTTTTGATGTCTTCAGTACAATTTGCTTTCCTTCATTATACAAAGTCAATTGTGACAACGCTAATTCTGTTCTTGAATGCCCACTAACGAGATGTTTAAATGCTACAATGTTGTTGTTTTGGACAACTTACGAAGTCCGACTCATGTGTCATGTGTCATCTGTGGATATGCATGAGGGCTACATATGTGTTAATTGCATTAGTAAAAACTCAAATATCCGAGGCATTCATTCGTGATTGTGTGGTGTTTCCTTTAACTTTAAAGGACTATTCACATGAAAGCGAATTGTGAACTGCGAATACGCGAATATTCGTAGTTTCTGACACTTCATTCTTTCTTCAACTTTTTTTGGTCGCAGATACCCGCGTATCAGTTTCATTTTTAAAGGTTAAGTTCGAACGAATTTTTCATTCGTGGGTTTGTGGATCGCGACTGTTTTGTGTGGATTGTGAATAAAGTGTGACAGTTGGCGGCAAGAATTTGCTTTAATTGTTAATTTAGCTGTTTAAATTAATTGAGAGTCATGTTTTTTTTAGACTAGATGTTAGATTAATTAAATATAATGGTTTTGTGATAGAACAAATATCAATTTTCAATTCATAAAAACAGTTAAATTGATTTGTGCGCAATTCGCCTATTCGCAGTTCGCTCTCATCTGAATAGTCCTTAAGAAATTTAAATCCGCATGTAGTAGATATTGTTTACAATTTTAAATCAATTTTGTCAACTGTAAGGACGCAATGACCCCAAAAAACTGCAAATCGATTAATGTCTCTTTAATGCGGCCTTAGCGCTTTGTGTTTCTGGGTGTGAATTTCACATTGGATTAACAACCACAGGACTGCGATAAAATTCCTTTTTTTTTTTTTTCTTGTTATGCTGTTTCCTGTTGGTTTAGTGTTGTCTGATGCGCTGTGCCAAAAACACACACACACAAATACATATACCCCGGTTCGTCCTACAGTTAAGTGGAATTTGGGTCAGTCGAATTTACTTTTTTCATTCTTTTGAGCTATCGTTAATTTAATACGCGCTTCCTTTTCATATTAAAGATGTCTCTCTAGTAAGGGGATGGACGAGTGAAACTTCAACCAAGAAAGGTGTGTGCGCTTGGACTGCGGAAATTGCGCCATAATTTGTGTGCTCTTAAATTAATTTGATTTAAATTAATTGAACCTAGCCACAGGAGTTAGTTCTAAGAAAAATCACTTAGGCTACAAATTGGAATTTATAGGTTAATGACCACAACGATGGATCTGTTTTACCAAGGATGGGTTTCTTTGGTGATTTTTTTTTATTTATATATTATGACTTATGAGTATATGCTATGTATAGAGTGCGATATGTTTTAAACGAATGGCGCGACAGGATATCTGATCAAAAGAAAATGCGAACAAGTGAATTTTAGAGTGGCAATAGTAAAATAAATAAAATAAATAGTTGGCGCAACAGGTCCGGATTATTATGCCGACTCCAAACGGTTAATTGAGAAGCTCTTTCAAGACAGTTATGCTCTCGGATGTTTGTCAGACTTTCGCTAGAGGTGGCGCAGCGGAAAAAACCCTAAATTGGAATTTGGATTTTTTTTTGTAGTCCAACACACTAACCACTAAGCCACTGTGCCTACGAGTGGCAATAGTACAAGAATATATAAAATTGTGGTTAAAGGCGTTTTGGTTTCGTGTAGCAACACAGAAACATCAGTTTTGAGTACAGTGCACTTTGGTTTGAAATGTGGCGTCGAGCACAGTAAATTCACCAGAAAACTCGCCTTGATTTGCATTACTAAGCCTTAAGCCGGTAGGTAAGTAGGTCACTTTATACAAATAAGTTTCTCGTTTTTTAGTGCAGACTATGTGCTGCCTTTAACCTTTTGAACGCACCCGAGAAATGAATCTTTTACACGTTGGAGGTTGGAGCTCTACTTTTCTGTTATTTAACATGGTTCAACCAGTTCATTACCTGATTCACTAATTTACTGAAGCCCCACATACTTAATCCACAATTTAATCGGAAACCTTGTATAAGCTGACTCATTTAAATGCTTATCTCAACTTCATAAAATCTCCATAATCATAAAAAAACGATCAAAAACAATCACAACATTATGTTAAATAAAAAATGTTTGACTCCACTCCGCTCAAAGTAAATACATGCCAAAGAAAACCGCACTGGCACAGTGGCAATATCAGTTATTGCAAAAAGTCACAGTGAAACAGTATCGCACGTCACATGAATCACTCAGATTCAGCGTATATCAGTGAAACCAGTCCAAGAATTTTTTTTTTTTGTTCCCCCTTTTCTTTTTGCCTTTTTCCACCGAAGTAAGTGACAAATGCCACAACGCTTAAGGTGTGTGCGCGTATAACCACGTCCATATTGTAGGTTCACGTAGGTACCAAGCAAGTGGCCCACTGACTTGGAAGATACTACTGTACGAGTACGACATTATTATGGGATAATGGAACTGACAGGCGAGTTGCTTACATAGGTGAGTGTGGATCTGTGCCAGCACTTGAGAAGAATAATAAAATTATTTTATATACCTGAAAGAAAATTGTATAACTTTATAGGAACAATAAAACAAAAAACTATAAAAAACAAACGACTAAAATTTGGTCACTGCGGCGTTAATGTCAAAATTTAAGGGGATAATAGTTGACATTGAAATAAAATAACACGTTCTTTTTGAACGGACCTTCTAATAATCCTGGCACATACTAACCAGTTTCAATTTCAACCATGATTCAACATAAATAGGTAGAGCATGACATAGAATATCAAAACGTTAAAAAATTAAACACAAAATACACCCGTGTGTCTACAAATGAGTATGTTTGTTTCCAATTTAACAAACAAATAATCTCATGGGTGTATTGAATAACATATTTCCCCGTACATGTATTGCATTTCATTTTCCTGCACCTGCACTTGAATATCTTGTTTTTCGCAACAAACAAAAACAAGTACAGGATCATTTGAGGTGACGTTAGCAGAAATTAACAACAAAAAAAGTGAAAATAAAGTCCAAACCACTAAAATGTAATTCAATAAAGAATAATAAGCTATAGATATGCCAGACCATACCGACCGTACAAGGCAAGAGTGTCATTTCGGATTTCATTGCAAAAAAAAAAAACTTACTCACACAGCTAATATTGGTTGGCATACAAGACATAAGTAGATGTTTATATACATAGTTGTCATAACATAATTGAAATGTGCTACTGAAAATGGATTATTGACATCACTTTAGAAGGGCAAGCGAATTTAATTGCCAAAAAAATATGTATTTTTATTTATCAATTAATTTGTATTTGACTATGAAATGAACACATGTCATTGTAGATAGTCAGCATATGGGATTGTCTTAAGTAGGACAAATATTAACGAGTTAAATATGGATAAACGATTTTCGCTTTTGACAAGTTTCTGTTTAAGTCGAATTTAATTATAAAACTGAATTGGAAAGATGGTCTGCTGTACCAAACTGTCAAATTAGCATTCAGCACACGCATCAGATGCTAATTTAAGTCTTTAATTTAAATTACTCCGAAATTTTTACATTTTTAAAAAATATATGGAGGTCAATGGGTATATTCAAAATCCTAGTTATCTTAAGTCGACTAGATTGGTCTAGACAAGATGTACAAACTTGAACGCAAAAAAGAGATTTTTCGCCAACACGACTTATCCTACGTCAACCATAGAACTGTCAACTTAGTACTTAGTCACGAAATTCTGGACTAGATTCGTCGGCTACTCCTCCATAGACGTCAACTGAAAAACGCTGTCCATAATGTGAAATATGTTCGATCTAGGCCAAACAAAGGTGCGACACATCAAGTCAGCTAGCTGTCAGACTCACTGAATCTAGTTCTTGAACATACCCAATTGAACGCGGCTAATATCTAAGAACTGACATTTTGGCGTTTGTGAACGTTTTTTACTTTTTGTATATGGAGTTGCAAACGAGTTGCTTAAAATCTTGGTAGTCTATAGAAGGCGAATTGTTTATCGTCGATGGCTCTTGAAAAGACTATTATTATTAAATAAAAATACACACTAGGTTCGTTCGTGTAATTTCAACATAGAAAAATGAAAAATGTCAAATCTCAAAAATCGAGAGGGAAATCTCTCAATTTCAAGAGAAGTACCTGACCGGTTTTCTTACAAAAAGTTTAAGAAATGTCATTTTGACATTATCGTAAAATAAACAAAAGTTCTCTTTAATTGCAGCATCTACAAAATAAGGTGAAATTACATTTTTTATAAGCTAAATACCTATTAAACTTACCATTTTGAATGCTCTAATTTGTTCTAGGAGAACATTCAATTAAAATTTCTTCCTCCGACATCGTTGAAGACGAAAATAAATAGAGTTTTACTTGTCAAACTCTTGAGCTGTCAGTTAGTTGTCAGTTTTCATTTTTGATTTTAAAGTAAGTCGAAATTCGGCGAGTAGAAAATTACGAAAAAATGAAAAGAGGGGAAATGGATTTCTCTCTCATTTTTTTTTTTTTTTTTTTCAATTTTCTCAGTACGCATTCGCATTCGCACAGTTTCTTAGCAAATTTTAAATAATCTTACGTTTAAAAAAAAGTACACGAACGAGCCTACTATAATGTACTTGTAAGTCGCAATTTTAAATGTCACTGAGCTTTCATGGCCTAGAAAGTCACTTACGTAGGTCTTTGCATTGAGTCACACACTTTACGATCATCTTTAGCAAAGAACCAGTCGCTTATCCTCGACTGAAATTGCACTTTAGTCATACAACCTGTATGTCCATAATGAAATCTGATTTTGAATGGGGATTTTAGTTCCACCTCCAATTTTAAGTCAATAAACCGCCAAATTCAGATATCAGCTGAATCTTAAAAGCCTGTCGCACAGTTGCAAAAAACAAATCAGAACTCGTTACAAATTATTATTAACAAGAATCTCCAAGCCATCATCATCGGATTTGGACTACCAACAATCACGTTGGGCTCACATTCTCGTATATGCATACATAAGATGAGGTCATTGTGTTTGTTATTCAGATTTTCAGCTTCAATGGTGTTTCGTTACCGATGATTCATATTTATCGAGGGTTTTTCTGACTCACAGTTCAAAAAACTTCCTTTATTTATCACAAATAAAGTTCCTTCAGACTTGTCAAAGTCAATTCAATGAACAAACTGGACAATGACCTAGATGTGCAACAGCCACATAAATGAGTTCCAAGTTCAAAGTAAAAGTGCACTCGACGCGGTGCAGACCGCCATTAATTCACAACCTCTTGGCAAAATACAAAAAACTGGTTACTTTTTCCCATCAGCTTACTACGGATATGCGCGGTATTTATTACGGACACAGTGGTCTGACCAAAGTTGCACTACTAGATCCCCCATAAACGGAGTAAGGTTTCGCCAGTAACAGCGTAAAATTAATTGCTTTTGACACACACTGAATAAGCCGACTGGCACTGGCACCTGGCAGTAGTAAAATGCCAGCCAAAGCCAATGTGATGTTTTATTAAGGTTAAGTAGCTGTCATTGCAACGATGTGCACATAATATGGAAATGCTTTAGAACTTATGTTAGTGGATGCGATTATTGGAAGTATCATTTAGCTTTTACTTTCACGCATCACGTTGATGGAAACATTTAAATGGGAGGCTACAATTTGTTTATAGCGAATTATCGGATATGCTAATCGTTATGTTCAAAGTGGGGGTCATTAATTGTCGTAAATTACTCAGACTCCTAAATTGTACCAGATTTTAAAAAGTGAATCCATTTTTTGTATAGGAAACGCCCCCAAAAAGTAGGTGTATCTTGTTATTAGGTAGATATGAGGAAAATATCGTTGTAGAGATAATTTTAACTAATTTCCCGTTAAAAATATATAGTTATAAATGACATATGGACTGTCATTACCACATATGTGCATATTTCTATATTACAAACAACAAATGGACAAAATTTTGTTCTTCTTACTGCCTGCACAAAAATAAAATCAACTTTGATTTTGATCATTTATTGACATGTTTCATTGAGATATTCTTTTAATAGCTAAGCAGTGACAATTTTACAAAAGAACACACCTTGACATACGATTAAAAATGCAAAAAGTGTCGGTCGTTTTTTTTTGTTTCTTAATGATATTTTTGTCCCTGTGCTTTAACAGAGTTCTTTACTTTGAATTTGCAAATTGAGTCAGTATAGTTTTCAGTAGAATGTAACTATTTGTGTCCGCCATATTGTTTATGTGTGTTTAGGGAAGTTTGGATCTCTATTACAATAATTTTAGCTATAGAACTTTTGGCAATTAACATTTAAAGAATAGATTGAGGCTTACAAATTAACCCCTTTTGGGAGAGTTATCCCCGTATTAATAAACATAATAATGTGACACAAAGAAGTTAGCTAGTAGACGTCAGATAGCACACAAATATCTGACATAACTACTGAGTTACCAATTGATAACTTCTACGCAGCGTTTGTTAATATTCGGGGTTAATTTTTATTCGCATATATATTCTATGAAATAAAACAGGAAAAGCTCGAAAGTATTGAACAAATTACCCACGACTTAGTCGCCGATAAATTTAAAGGTTTCGACTATATTTTGAATAAAAGATCTTGTTCCATACTGTCCTAGATCGACGGACAAATAGCTGTTTTTAAATTGATTCAGGTTATCATATTGACACAACTAATGCAATCAAATGCCTATAAATACAGATGGAATGAGGTCTCGAACTTGGGAATTAATTTAAATTCTTTGAGATGTAGCAAGTCTATGTAGTTGAGAGAAAGGTATAGTTGCGGCGTGCATTCACTACCAGTTTCTGGTAGTAGTACTACGTCCATCATTTATGGTGCGTTAAAACAAAAATAATATAATGCTGCATGCTGCAATAGCTGGCATCTTGCATGCGCCTTTATTTCTGACGGTGACGCTCCATCGGCGTATGAGGATCCTGTTTAGTGCGAATTTAATTCCATAAAGTGATTAAGTGTTAGTTTACTGTTGATTGGATTTGCATAGCGACAGATGATTTCGTTTTATTGCTAGCTAATAAAATGTTATAGGCGCATACATATTTTTTGCAACATGTATGGTTCTAGTTTCAAAGAGAGAAAGTTGCTATTTCAGTCGTGACTGAGTTTGTAATAGATTTTTTTATGAACGTGAATTGCAAGGCGTCTTATGCAAAAGTTGCATAAAAAAATGTATAACATCTGCATTAAAAAAGCAGCAATTCTATTACTTTTTGTGCGAAAATCTATTAAGACTTAATACGCTTGGTGGCACTAATTGTGTATCTCGTTATTCTGAATTTTTCAATATAAATTTTGGAATTGTTTTGGATATCTTTCTGGTGCAAGAATCTATAACAACCAAATAGTACGTTATAAATATCGCTGTGTTATAACTTAATTTTTTTGCGATCAGTTTTATACATGGTTAGGTTATGTATAAATTAAAAACTCAAGAAGGTAAATTATAATGATCAAATGTAGAGCGAATTGCGAATTGCGAACAAGCGATCATTCGTTGTTTTTGACACTTCATTCGCATGAAAACTTTTTTTAGTTGCAGATAGCCGCGAATCAGTTTCATAGTTCCAGGTTAAGTTCGAACTAATTTTTCATTCATGGGTTTGTGGATCGCGACTGTTTTATGTAGATTGTGAATAAAGTATGACAGTTCGCGGCTAAAGTTTTCAATTCACGGGAAAATTGCTGTAATTGTAAATTTAGCATTTAAATAGATTGAGAGACCGTTTTTTTTTTAGACTAGAACAAAAATCATTTTTCAATTCATAAATACAAATAAATTCATTTGTTCGCAATTCGCATATTCGCAATTAGCGCTCATGTGAATAGTCCTTAAATGCCTTGATTTTATAAAGTTAAGGTAGTTCATTTGGCTGTTCGTCTAACCAATTAAAAATATAATAACTAGATCATTAGACCGCTTTTTTGTTTAAATTGCGTTATTGTAATTTGTAACATTCATAATAAATTGGAACAAAACTCTGCTTTGAAATAAGTACCATTTACACTGCAATTGTAATAAACCGATTAAAATGTAAAACTGATGCATTTTATTTATTCTAAATTGCTAACTAGTTCTGTTTCTTTACTTGTCATCAGTGTTGCCGAAAGTATTCCCATAGGAGTATTCTACTACATTCAACAGCTTCGTACTACCTAATTTCTGCTTTCACATTCGAACTCCTATTTTTTTTTAAAGACTTAAAAAGTCTTACGCTTGCAGCAAAATGTAATTTTAACCTTAATAAATTTAATTCACTTACTTTTTTTTTACATAAAGTTAAAAAAATTAATTTTTTGTGCCCACATTTATTTTTGAAGACTAAAAAATGTCTGTACTACTATTTGATTCAAAATACTCCCCTTTTTGTCTGCCTTATAATATTTCTCTACCTTATAATATTTCTCTCCGGCAACACTGCTTGTCATGTAATTTTTAAATCTTGTGGGAGAATGAATGGAGAGTTTGTGAAAAAGTAAAGGAGCGCTTTAGTTAGTAGCAAGATATGGTTTTGCATTTATGTCAGCAACGTCAAGTGCAAAACTAAAACAGTTGTAAAATCGAGAAACAGACCTTCAATGGCGTCGCCTTTCACAAATTTGCAAATTCTATTAACATCTTGACACTGACATTTTTAACGAAACCAATACTTGCTCTTAGAATGAATCATTTTTATTGTGACCACTTAATGACATATTTCTGTTCAAAATTGTAGTAAAATATAAAAAAAAAACGTGAGCCGAGTAGATCAAAGAGAAACCGATGCTTATCAACAAAATTGACAGTTGTCGCAATGCTGCAAAATAAATTAGCAATACTGATGAAAAAGCCAGGACTGAGTAACCATTTTCAAGTGAAGTAAATATTTGAATAGGAAAGGTAAAGCAACAGTCCTTCAATTATCTGAGCTACTGTTTGCGTAAAATTTCAAGACATCCCGATAGCCAATACAAAGCACTTGCCGATTGTCAAACGGACATAATTTGTTTGACTGCAGCGTGAGCACGTTTAAACCAATCGATGGTAAAACAAGAGCTGGGCCCTTTTCAATTAGCACTTAAGTAGGTGCAGCAGTGCTACTTTTTCACATTCACAATAAAAGCGGCGTGTATACTGTCTGGGAATTCCCTTTATCTTTCATTTTATCACTAGTTTATCGTGAACCGCTCATTAATAAGCACTTAACTATTATCGCTGGGGAACACAATATCTATAGATATCAATAATGATAGCAATAATTAAGGTATCTTTTCAATTCAAATAAATTGGATTGGAAATGGTAAATCAATTCGCCTCGCACCAGGTCCACAACCAAATTCTCCATTCCAGCATATTCAGAAACTCGTTTCCAAGCTTTTTCTGGGCTGATATGTTATTGACCCGATCCCGACCACGAGTATGTATGGAATGGATGATCGTGCATTGGAGCCTTGTTGATATAATAAAATTTCAAGAGGTTACAAAGTCACGGCCATGACTGGACACTGGATTGTGTATACTCTCTCTTGTATACGCATACACAATCAAAGAAACAGATAACTAAGTTCCAGCTCTGAAAAATCAAAGCAAATAAAAATTTTCTTTACATATTCATGATTTAAGTTTGTCCACACACATGTAAATGTAGACAACAACCCACGTACAATGAAACATCTGTTCTATGGCAAGAGCAACACAAGAGATACAAAAAAAAACAATAAATTAAACCAAATCCGCTTACGAATCATACTCGTCAATCTAGCGAGTTGAGTGAACCTTTTGCCGAAAATATCAAGAATAGATACAAAACATAGATAACAGCAGAGAAGCGAAGCGCACAGATGGAGATTGTAAAAAAATAAATCTCTTTTGTTAGCCTGCAATTAAATATAAGTAAACGCACACTGGAAAGTTTTCGACACATCAGAATCTTCGTTCGGATTTCAATTGAATTGATTGTAATTAACTTTAAAAGATTGTACAAGCACAAGCAGATGCGAATGCAATAAATTTTTCCAATCCATCTTTTTGACTTGTCTTTATCGGTAAATTACATATAGGTACATATTTCAATTGCATTCGGATCCTTTGTTTGGGAGTAAGTGCTTTTTGCAGTCTTACTGTCACTGGCGCAAGTGACGCTTTACTTATTTCGCGATATGACACCAGTTCAACATGCAAAAGGACTGATTGCGACTGTTATAAATAATTATATTAATCGTTTACACTGTTTTGCAAGCACATGATCACAAATTTGTTGTTGTCAATCACGGTCAAATGCTAAGATGGCGGACGTTCTTCACAATGTATGGGAGTTGAACTGTCGCCGAAGTCATTTAAATGTTATTGGGCATATCCAAGAATCTAATTATGTAACCTGAACGCAAAAACTAGGCTGGTCGGGAACTTGATTTTCCCTACGTCATCGACATATGTGAACTGTCAACTTATAGTTCTCAGTCACTAATTTCTTGACTAGATTCGTCGGCTGCCCCTCTATAAATGTCAACTGAAACACCTGCTCATATCACCGAGATCAGCCAATCAAAATCGAGATACGTCTAGTCAGACATCTGTCAGACATCTGTCAGACTTACTAGATACTTGAACGTCCCCATTCTTGTATTCCGGCGCCATGTCCTCTATACAAGCCTCTTTTTAAAGACCCACATATTATAAGCAAAAACAGACAATACCCGTGTTAGACATTCGGTGAAGCCATTTTGTTTTTTTAGGAAAGAAAATTTCCGCAGGTCATCGCATGACGTATATCGTAAACAAGATGGCCGACCTTAATTGGTTGGTTGGTTGGTTTAAGTGGCTGTATTTTCGTCTTCTGACGAAGGAAAAACACAAATAGCGCATTGAGCGCCGGAACCTGAAGAAAAAGGAGGAGAAGGGAGTAAAGGGAGCTCAAAACCAACCTGTGGAATTGAGAAATTGTATGATCTTATTGAAATGGATACTTTGGATGGCCGAAAGATCATCATAAAGTGACCTAGTACACTACATCTGGTTTTGGCTATAGGGCCGGACACTCACACAGAAGATGAAACACTGTTTCACTCTTGTCTGAGTCGGCGCAGCTAGAGCACTAGAGCAGTGGGTGTTATGGGGGATGCCAAGCCTCGCCGCGTGAGTTCCTAAAGGCCAATGGCCCGTACTAATTGCCGTTAGTCTGGCGAAATCTACGCGTGTTCTGGCTAAGAGGTTGTTTGTTCTGGCTTCATCGTAGGCCGGCCAGATCTTCCTTGAAATGACGCAGTTCGTCAGGTTCCTCCATCTAGTCTCGGCCCCTGTGGTGAAGTGCAGGAGGATTTCTCTCTTTACGTATTCCAGCGGAGGGAAAACATCCTCCGCACGAGACACGCACAGAGCAGAGCCTCGTCTGACAAGTTCGTCAGCTTTCTCATTCCCCTCAATCTTCCTATGGCCGGGAACCCAGACGAGAGTGATTTCGAACCGATGACAAGCCCTCAAGAGTGTCTTCCTACATTCCACAACAAGCTTGGACGTTGACTTAGTCGAAGCGACAGCCTTAATCGCGGCCTGACTGTTGACGAAGATGCCTATTTTTTTCCTGGGTATCGCTATGTTAAGTAGCAGTCTCTACGCCTCCTTAATTGCCACTAGTACTTCTGCTTGAAAGACGCTGGCTGTGATGGGAAGGCGAAGAGTTTTAGAGATTTCTAATTCTGTTAAGAAAATGCCTGCTCTGGCTCCCACTCCCACTCCACAGTTGAAACCATCTGTGCATTTTTCCTCCATTTTCCTCCTATTCTGATCTAACAGGAATCTAACAGAGAAGTTTTTATGGAAGTTGAGTTTGGGTACAGTGTAGTCCGTAGATATACGACCTAAGCCGTCCGGAAGGGAAAGTAGGATGCTGGTGTGGCCGTAAGGCCTTTCGGACCAACATTTAGATTCCTTCAATCTAACTGCACTACACGCTGCAATGTTTTTTATGTGCAGATCCACTGGCGGACAATTGAGAATAACATATAACGCCCCTCAGTCGGACTTGATCGTAGGGCACCCGTGATTCCAATTCCAGCTGTTCTTTGGACTCTACTTAATTTAATGATGTTAAAGACTTTGCTTAAGGCGGGCCACCATACCAGAGACCCGTAGGTGAAGATGGGACATACCACCGCTGTGTACATATAACGAACCCAACCATCTTTGGTTGAAGCCCCCACTTTTTGCCGAAAGTTTTACTACAGGCGTAGAAAGCTATGCTTGCCTTCTGCACTCGGTGTTCGATATTGGATTTCCAGTTTCCAGTTGAATTCTGGGTCAAGCCAAACGCCAATCTTACCCAGTGCTCTTTCCATGATTTCACTTATCTAGTAATACCTGAAATGTATTTGTTTAATGTTGTCAATGTAACATTAGCGGTAACCCATCTTACTTTACAAGTCAGTAACAAATCCGCAATTTTGAGCAACTGTGTTTTGACAGCAGTTTTGAAACTTCTTATAAACCTGCGCGGGTGCACGCAAACTCTTTGAACAAATTTTTAATTCGATGCTTGAGAACTGCGACTGAGAAAAAAAGAGAAGGTGTAAATAACAATTCTCAATTTTGACTAATAACATTTTGACAGTAACTTTTAGACTTCTTACAGACTTCTAAACAAACTGTGATTGGGAGAGAAGATAATAAATATCAGGAAAAAAAAAAAACTGTGGATAAACTTCAAAAACACATTCAAAAGTTAGAAATGAATTAACTCCAAACAATTTTCAAACAATCTGTCATGGAAAATGCACGTTTATTTAGTAGTATTACAATCATTTTTTGGAATGTTTTTGGCCTTGTAAAACCAGTTGCCACCATTTGGTTGACCCACTGTCCCGATGGTAGTTCCAACTTCAGGCTTCTCATAAGTCAATACCACTTCGTGGACAACATTTCCGGCCTTACCAACACCACCACCACCATTGCCAACATTTCCAAAGAAATTCCACAGTTCATTGTTCTTTTGATCAAATAAATTCCAGAGGTAACCAGTGCTCTGCTGTATAAGATCTGAGGGTTTGACAATGTTAGGGCCACTGCCACTGTTGCTGTCAGTTTCCGTCTGTATCATTGTAATTGGCTTAATATGCATGTGCGGTGACGGTGGATACTGTGGTGATGGATAGTAGGGATATGGTTGTGCAACTGGCGCGTACACTGGAGCAGCATATGGATATGGCGGCGGATAGTACGGTGGATAATAGGGAGGATAATGATGATGATGTGGTGGGTATGGTGGGTGTGGTGGTTGTGGATGATGATGATGATGTGGAGGAGGTGTATGATGATGGTGATGTGGCGGTTCCGTCGGATGGTGATGATGATGATGGTCATCATGATGTTCAGGAACTATATACACCCCAAGCCTAGGATCATTATCACTTCCTTGATCAGTTTTGGCCAAGTTTCTTGTTTCTTTCTCCGGCTCTGGAGTTTCGGCAACGATGGCTGTGGTAAGTTCTGGTGTTGTTTGGACTGTCTCGGTGACGGAGTCCTCAGCTATCACAAGGACTGCAAAGATGCAGCCTTGAACAAAAAAAAGAAAGGAAACCATTCAACTATGAAACTAAATGCAGTGTTGTATATTTTTACCCACCCAGAATCAGGCATCCGACCAGCAGCTTCATTTTGATAGTTCTAACTGCAGGTCACCTCCGCTTTGGCCTTTTATATTGTGGGGAAAAACAGTCCACTGCCTCGCACACACCTGTGGTGTAAAACAAGTTTTTGCTTCGAAGGGTCCAGCCATCAGAATGCATCTGGCATTAATTAACGTCACACAGGCATGTGTGTGATATGGTGGTTGAATAGATAGAACTTTCACCCAAAATTTGATATCTTTTCCATTCAATTGGATTTGGGTGGGATTATTTAAATTTTCTCGAAAATTCTCTTAGAAGAGGAACGGTGATGCGCGCCGTGGGACTCATTTGATTGCATCGTGTGCCCGTCGGACGATGGGCTGCTTCTAATCTAGAATTGTGTAAAGGTAGTAAACATCTTCGGTTCGCTACGGTTCAGAGGACCTTTGTTGGAGACCAGTATACGTGCTAGAGAGGTCTTTCAACTTTGATGTTGGTGCGGTCTTAAAGTGTTCGGAATTCCATTGTGTTTCAGAGCAGAGTGTCGTGATTGTGACTTATTTCGGTTTTGTCTTCAAGTGAAGTGAATTTTATTGCGGTGAATGGTATGGCTAAGTCTTTATTTGAGTGGGCGACGAAAGGATAACTGCACGATGGTCTTGTGGCTGCTACGAATGTTTACGGACAGGTTGTTGATACTGTAGGCTGTACTTCGGAGTGTATGTGATAAATGCCAAGAGTTATATTTTTTATGTTTTCTTACTCTAAAATGTCGGAGCAAGTTGCAATAAAAATGTTAAATCTGTCACAACTTAAGTGAAATAGTAATATCTACCGCTGCAAGAGGGTGGTATGGGGTATGCACCTTGGGTCCTCTAAATATAACGTATCTATTTCCCATAAACACTCACTTGCTAAAAATTCGAGCGGTGTTCCACAGGGCTGTGTACTGTTTTCCCTACTTTTTCTAATTAAATTTTTTGCTGTGCTCCTTTTTCACAACTTAACTCAAAATCAATTCAATTTGTGGCAATCTTGTTACAACGATATGCATTGAACCTCGATGGATAGCATTGTTATCCAATCCAACATATGTAACCTTGCCTAAACAGCGTATAAATTGCCTCTTCGAACCACCCCACAATGCGGAAGTTAACAATTTAACACAAGCACGCTTGCACATAATTCCAAATATATTCTTTAAAATCTCTCCATAAAGAAACTACCTTGGTGTGTGCCTTCTCTGCGTTCCGTGTCAGCTGTCTACTTGGCATAAACGCACATATTCCCATAGACGCGAAAAACTTCAAAAACACGCGAGCGAAAGTCGTTTAAAAATAGCATCTCCAGTCACGAAATGACGTTTGTTTACATTTGCGCAGTTTTTTTTACAGCCCTTTCCCTTTCTGCTCTGTGTATTTGTATATATCTTGATATTGGGTTTGCCCGAAATAGATCTACACAACTCGAGGTCAAAGAGTGCAATAATGAGCTCGAAGCAGCCACCAAGATGCAGATGACTGACTTGGTTTTGCGCAATGCATAAAAAGTACTTTCCGTTTCGTTTTCGCTGCGATGAGGAAGAAGTCCCGGTGCACTTTATAAATAAACTTCCCCAGAACTTTTCCACATTATCCCTTTGATTTTGTGCGGTGTCTGTTTTTATGCGTTTACATTTGGTATAGAGTGGATCAGACGCGCTCGCACCTTTGCTGCATCGGGAACACAGCCATTAGTCACTTGTCAGATGGCCTACTTGGGTTTGAATGTTCGACAGGGGATAATGAAAACATTATGATGCATCTTCTGAAAGCAAATTAACCCACAAAATGTCTGTCGTTTGTCTGACAAATATAATAGAAAAAAATATCGAGTACACATTTAGCAAGACAGAAGTGCTGACAAAAAAAAAAACCCGGTCGTGTTCGGGGTGTTCAACGAACGTGCAATCACTATAATGATGAGTGAATTTTCTGCATAAATTATTGCAGAATGCTTCGATTTGGCTGGCCGGACATGTCATTAATTATATAATTTAATTTATGTGTATTTGTGTGGAATTCGCACAAAATGTAGAGTTAATGAGTGATTAATGATGATTGAGTAACCTAATTTTTTCTTTCTTTCAGATAATTTGACAACTGTCGCTTTTATTTTAACGGTAAGTGTTAAATAAGTTTTGATAACGAAATTTTAAGTTTTATTTTGTTTTCTTTTGACATCTAGTTGGTATTATGATAATCATCCAGTGAAATGTGAAATTAGTTCAAAACAAAACTTGTTGGCGTTTTGACATCCAAACGAAGTTTGGGAATGGACAAATGATATAAAAAAAGCTAATAATTTTATGAATGAAATATGTGAAGAGGTGAGCAGAGTGCATAACGATGGGAATGAAATTAGGTTACCTACTTAAGAACGCATAATGGCGTTGATAAGCTGATCACGATTTATGTTGATTGAAAGCGGGGAAAAATGTAAAACCTTGACGTAGAACAATGGAAAGAATTTCACAACATTTTGTGGGTTTTTTTGTTTCTTTATAAATTAGGTAATGTGGGTTGAAATTAGTCGGCTGTGTGTTTATTTATTTTTATATAAATCTTTCTTAAATCTTTCCGCAACGGGGAAATCCAAATGAGATTTGTGTTAAACACAGAGAAGAAGTGTCAGAAAATGACCCGAGAATAGTTATTTATTAATGCAATTGACACGCAGCCTAAGCAAAGGATAGCTTAGACCTTAGAGTAACATTTAGCACAGTTTATGCATTAAACGTCCGCATACAAAAACCCAAAAACTCTACGAAATATAAATGCTCTCAGTCAAAATTGGACAAAACCAAAACATCGACTGGCACAATTCAGTTGAGGATATTTTTGACAAGATTTTGGTTAAATAAAAGCTCTGTCACATCGCTTCAGTCAGTTGTCAGAGTTAGTCAAGTGTTTTTTTTTTTATGTGTGAAGTGAATCTGCCGAATGATAATCCATTTCCACTATTCGATCAACTTTTATTCACCTTCAACATATTTTGTTATCTTTTGCATCTGACACTGACAGTTCATTTTCACTTTCTACAAAATGGTCGGGTTTCTTTAACCGCCTGATAATAAATTTCTTACCCCCTTATTAATAAAAAAATGTGCACAAGTAAGTTAGCTAGCAAACGTGAGATAGCATACAAAAATTAGATAGACAAGTTGATAACTTTTACACAGTATTTATTAATACGGGGGCTAATACCTATGTAGGTACCTACAGGCCATTTTACTTTAATTCCATATTCGGAAAATATGTCATTATTGACATTCCTCAGTCAGACACATGCTAGACGTTGCAGTCGCATTCTCCTCGTTCCGAATTCTAGCAAACCCAAATCCATATTCATTTTATTTATGATGGTCAGTGAAAGTTTCTCTAATGGCACGTTGAAATTTCTCCCACACACAAGTAATTATTTTCACGCCACAAACAGCAGTTGACTAGCACTGGTAAATATTTCAATACTGCCAATGGCCCATTGGAGTTGGAGTTGTTATTCAAAATAACACAAGACAAATAAAAATAGTCTACCATCATGTTAAACATATTTGCGTAGTTCAGTCAAACCGTTGCCTGTACTCGCAGCTCTGCGTGACACTTTTTTTTTTTTTTTTTTGACGTATACCCAAATTCTGGTTACCATCATAAACAGGTTGCGCTTGACATGATTCCCTCTTGAACGAAACAAAGCTATGGTAACGGATATTCAGATAACTACTTACGGTAACGCAATGCAACAATCACCGTCATTATGTGCGGTAAGCGCTGCCCAAAATTGCGACTGCAATTGTCGGCAAAATTGGATAAATCGTGCAACGGAATCGTGTTGGCTCACGGGGTGAATCGATTCTGATGTCGATATAGAGGTGATTTCATTTGATTTGAACGATGACAGGAACATGATAAGATTGCAAAACTAAATCACGTGTCAGTTTTTCCTTGTTATATGTGCTATTGATGTCTAGGTAACATAATTAAACAATCTATTTATAAACTTAACAGATGATAGATCAATGTAGGTATACATCCTTTAGTTAAAAAAAAAAAAACTAGTGTCGGATGCATTAAAATAAATGATGGAACTTGCCGTTATTACAAGGATTAGATAAACTGGCAATAGCGTTGTCAACATTATTTATATCGCACATGCAATGCTCATGTCACAATAATATTTTTAAATATTTACGACAGAAATGTGTATCGGTTATATTTTGTTGCCCGATTGCAATAGTTGTTTTGATTGAAACGGAATTAAAGGGCGAATGGCAGCTGAAAGAGTTTAGCAACAGAAATTAAGTGCGGTATTTTCCATTGCATACAACTAGGGTTATGCATTATAACATCATTTGCTGTGTGAGGCAGAGTTTTGGGGTGGAAATAGATGCTTTTTGTGGAGCGTATTTGATTGGATTGTATTTTACGTAGAAAACAAAATACGAATATAAACTCGATTCAGGACGTGTGCTAATTATGTTAAATACTTACATTGTACTGCTGTTAAAATCGTCGTAGATTAACTATTGAGCTAGACTGAAAATTATCCAATTGGGTTGACGTTTTACCTTGTTTTGCTTTGGGGTTTGCTGGATTTTTTTAGGAGGAATTTCAGTTAGTGGAAAGTCCAATGCAAATGTGTTGTCTTCCTTGTATTAGCTTGATAACATTTTCCTGGCATAACTGCTGTAAAATGTTCCACCAGTTCTGGTTAATATGACTGACGTTGCAATCATCTTCGCGTTTGGTATTTTTAATATAGTTAACGTATTTTCTTATCAGCATAATACACTCCGTTCCAACTGAATAGGTACAGACTCTATCATTTGTTGATGCTAATTATTTTTCTATGATGTTGTTAAAAGAAATGAGAAAGAATAATTCAAAAAGCACTGTTATTTTTTCTCTGGCTCTCTTGCAAAGCATTTCATACGGAAAAATGCAGTTTTTTTTGCGTCAACTAAATAGGTGTCATTATCTTCATTGTTCACGTGTGTTCCGAGAAGATTGACCCGTTTAAACATTTTTTTGTAATTTTCTGAGTGAATTTATTTGTTTAATTGTAATTTCTTTGCAAATTTGGAGAACGATGGGTAGAGCAAAATCCCTTAGCAGTGCTGAGAAGGCTAAGGTCGAATTACTTAAGGAACAAGGATTAACCGGCCGTGCTATAGCTACCAAAATTGGACGAAGCTTAAATTTTATCTATTCGTACTTGAGAAATAAAGAGCCGTACGGGAAAAATATGAAAGGAGGTTCTAAAACGGCTACAACAGCGGCTAACAGTAGAGCAATTTTGCGATGTGCTTCCAATTTCAGCGATTCAGCTGCGAAAATAAAGCAAAAAGCGGGTGTTAGTGCTAGTGTTTCGACGGTAAGAAGAGTGATCAACTGTTGCCAATCATTTAAAACGGCTTAAACTTAAGAAGAAACCACCATTAAACCATCTGCGGAAGTGTATGCGTCTGCATTTTTCTAGGCACCATATGACTTGGCAAGAAGAATGGCGTTACGTTGTTTTTTCGGATGAAAACAAGTTTAATTTTGATGGGCCTGGATTGCTTTAATTACTACTTTCACGATGTGAGAAAAGAGGAACGTTTTTTAGCCCGAAATCCTAGCCGAGAGGGTGATGTAATGGTGTGGGGAGCGGTTACCTACTACGGAACTGTTGACCTCGAGTTCCAAACAGCAAAAATGACCGCGAAAGCTTAAAAAGGAATATTGGAGAGAAATTTGCGTAATTAAGTGATTTTTTGGAGCGATAAATTTGACTTTCGAGCAGCACAACGCATCTATCCACACGGGGATAGTCAAAAACTGGATAAGGGAGCAAAATGTGGGATTACTGCAGCGGCCACCATATTCACCAGCCCTGAACCTTATATGGAAAACGTATGGGGATAGTTAGTCCGAAAAGTATACGTGCCTAGTCATCAACTTGAAGACAGAGGATTTCTAACTGCCGCCATTAAATTAGTCTGGAGAGAAATTCAGCTGGACTTTTTAAAGTCCAGGAGGAGAAGATTCAACGACGCACTTTACGGGCTGTACAGCGACATCGACCTAGTTAGAAGAGTGAAGGTCCAACGACTGAGGTTGGCTGGGTCATGTAGAGCGTATGGACACAAATGCTCCGGCCCGGAAGATCTTCGAATCCACATCGGAGGGAAGGCGTAGTAGAGGAAGGCCGCGACTCAGGTGGCGCACGCAAGTGGGAGGTGACTTTAACCAACTTAGCGTGCGAAACTGGAGACAGCTAGCTAAAGACCGCGCTGGCTGGAGTAGCTTGTTGGTTGAGGCCCAGGTCCACCCCGGACTGTAGCGCCACCTTTAGTAAGTAAGTAAGTGTTAAAGTCAATTTATGATTCCATGCCGGATCGAAGGAGTCAGTACCCACTACTAGAATCAATAAATGACATAATTTGATAAGAAAAACTTCTTTTATTTCGTTCCAATTGGCGTTTTTTGTGATTTCATTATTTGTACCTATGAAATGCTTTGCAAGAGAGCCAGAGAAAAAATAACGGTGCTTTTTGAACTATTCTTTCTCATTTCTTTTAGCAACATCATAGACAAATAGTTAGCATCAACAAATGATCATGTACATTATGTGAAAATAATGAGCCACATAAACTTGTACCTATTCAGTTGGAACGGAGTGTATTTCGCCATTGTTATAGTCTCATCGGATCAATCATTCACATTTGACACAGATTTTAGATTTTAATCATTAATGATTTATTAAAGAATTCCCAACTAATCGCAGTTCGATAATCTAGCTCTGTCAGTCACATACATCAAAAATTTAGGCTGTTATCGATATTTATTATAAACTTTTATGTGCTCTTAAAACAATTGCCTTCATGACACCCTCACGATAAGGTTCAAGGTAAAAGGAGCAAGATAAAACTCGACATTGGATAAGAGTACACAACAACACAACCTTATCAATTTCATTAACACATTTATGTGGAAAATAAGTAAGCTAACAGTCTATTTAAAAAAAAAAAGAGTGTTTATCTTTTCTACAGTATTTCCTTCCCAAACAGAATCCACACTCGATTTACTTAGAAACCACAAAACTCCGATAAGAGACCGGCAAACCTAAATGGAAAAAGAAACGAAAACAAAAAAAATCGCACATCGCTATAAAATGAAATAATTTCTATAAAAATAACAATGAAATACGAGCACTTGCTCACATGCACTATATATCTCGAATATAAAGTGTGAACTAGACCCCTTTGCGCCGCCAACGCCAACACCCTCCGGGTATAGGTTACTTCAACTGTTCCCCATCTCCATTGCACACGATCGCACATAGCCATAGACAAAAAGTGTGCAATTATTGTTGTTATTTTATATATTTTCGGTTAAGCACGAGCAACAACAATTTGCCACAAATGCTGATAAGACTCGATTACATACGAAAGCGTCTCGTAAATGGACCACAATCGGTTCTCTACGCAGCGATCCAGTTGTAGCGCAGCTTTATTTGAAAACCAACCTCCAAAGGGTTTATCACATAATAAACGCAACTCACACATGAGAATTGCGAAAATATTGGTTTTTCCTGTGGCAGCTATAAATGATAACGATAAAATATACAAAAATATCGATGTTTGCGCGATAAGTTATCGTAACCCGGCAAAAGCTATCCACTGTGGCGTATACTTGACGTTTTTTTTTTCGGTTGTTAATTTTCTCATACGCATGGAAAAATCATAGTACCAAGAAATAACCGTTTATCGATGGAGAGTATTTTCGGTGTTTCAATTCAATTTGATTTCTTCCACACCATACCTGATTACGTGTGTTGACGCAGACGACTGTTGTGTTGACTGTCGGGCTTCGATTGGCACTCAAGGTGCAAATATCGAGACTTTAATTGCACATTTGGGATCGAGCAGGCAACAAGTGTGGTGGTGGTTTTATTTTTTCTATTGTTTGCCTTCGAGAGAGTGATCATCTTTGGAGATTTTCTGGTTTGCACATCACAAACCACCGGAAGAGTGCGACGAAAAGAAAAAAAAAACACACATCCAGTAAATATTTGCGGGAGAAATGTGAAATTTTGCTTATGCAATTGATGATTGACTGTTTTTCTTTTTTAATGTGTCTTTTGAAAACGTTGTGTTAAACACAAACAAAAGTGGTTTTGATAGTGAATATACGAGCAAGTGCAAATCGGTTGATAAATATTGATTTACATATTATTGAGAGAGGTTTCAATTCAGCAGCACAATGGCGAGGTAAATAAATAGTATAAGGCGCAAAGAGCAAACTGTCAGAATTCTAATTTTAGAACTATCAATAATTGGTTATGGTTTTATAACAAATTTTAAGGAGTTGACATGAGCAACAGTTTAAGTGGACAAATTTTATATGATGTGTTAAAAGTCTAGAGCAATTATAAATTTGCGTAGGATTAATCCAGCTTAAGCAAGAATGCTTTTGCAGTGAAAATATATGTCCTGACCGGTGCAGGGAAGCAAGTCCCCGGGAACTTCATCCACTGAGGGACTAAGTTCTCACCTAGTGGGAATTAAAAACACTTTCGTAAAGTGGACCTAGTTCCCATGTAAGGTGGGAACTAAGTCCACTTTCTTATGGGAACTTTGTACACATTCAAAAATAAGAAGAGGCAACTAACTTCTAACATTTAGAATTGGAATTTTTGATTTTGTTTGGCAAAATACTCCATTCGAAATTCAGTTTGCAAGACTGAAAATAATCAAAGAAAAATTGCGTTGATTTTTCGGCACAGGGACATAAATCCACGAGGCTAAATTCGCGCGAATTCTTTACTTTTATTTTCGCAAATTTTCGAAAGCTAAAACAAAAAAATTGTTTGAGAAAATAAATTGGCATTTTTAGTCTTTGAAAACTTAAGAAAATAAAAGTCAAAAATTCGCGCAAATTTTTGCTAAACAAAAAAGTTGTTTGAGAAAATAGCCTCCGAAAATTTAAGAAAATAAAAGTCAAAAACTCGCGCAAATTTTTGCTAAACAAAAAAGTTGTTTGAGAGAATAAATTGGCTTTTTTAGCCTTCGAAAACTTAAGAAAATAAAAGTCAAAAATTCGCGCAAACTTTTGCTAAACAAAAAAGTTGTTTGAGAAAATAGCCTCCGAAAATTTAAGAAAATAAAAGTCAAAAACTCGCGCAAATTTTTGCTAAACAAAAAAGTTGTTTGAGAGAATAAATTGGCTTTTTTAGCCTTCGAAAACTTAAGAAAATAAAAGTCAAAAATTCGCGCAAATTTTTGCTAAACAAAAAAGTCGTTTGAGAAAATAAATTGGCATTTTTAGCCTCCGAAAATTTAAGAAAATAAAAGTCAAAAATTCGCACGACCGGTCTTGATGTGTGTCGATTTTTCTTTGATTACTTTTAGAGTCTTGTAAACCGAATTTCGATTATGAAATTTTGTTACATAGGTATATTACTCTGTCTCAGTATCATTTAAAATTTAATTTCTCCTTAGTTAATAAAAATTGCAAAGTAACAACCAGAGGCAAACCATACTAAGACCCCCAACTCTCAATCCTCTTGCCGCTGGCCCCCTTATTTTTTTTTTCAAATTCGCCATTTTGTCAACCTATTAGTGTTCAGTCAATTTAGAATCCATGTGACATGCAAAAACATACAAAAAATATTATAAAATCAATGCTGCCAACCGCTGCCAACCTTGGGGTAATGTGATAGAGTTCGGGAATACGACATTTTAACATAGCTAAATGCTATTGGTTGGTTAATCTATATTTTGAAAAGGCGATTAATATAATTTGTTTGGTTAATAATGCTATCTAAATGAGTTGTTTTATATAATATACAAATATGGTTATGTATTTTCCGCTTTTGAATATAATTAAATTCGATTTCAGGAGTAAATTTTTCTTAAATAACTGGAAAAAATTGCTCAAAATGTTTTTATTTTCCCTCAACCAATCTACTTTGTTCTTATTTTATAAATATTTTAAGCAAAAATTCACTTATTTCTAATACTACTAAATACTATTCACACGTAACGAATAATTTAAAATTTGCCGGACAAAATTCTATGAACGCTGGCAGCAACTTTGCCGACACCGGAAGTTGTTGATATTCTTTGAGGTTGTGTTGGTGAGCCGGAATTTTTGAAGTGTCATGACATTTGTCAAAACAAATTTCTATGTATCAATACCAACGCACCAAATCGAGGACACTCCGTAAAAAAAGCTTGTTGGCAAGTTAACGGGAAAACGGCCGAAGTTGGGGGTCTCAGTATTGTCTCTGGTACCAACTTGACTCTTTAATTTTACTTTATTCTTAGTCGACGGTGAGAATTTACTTAACAGTAAAAGGGAAATAAACCCACTCAGAGTTTTCGGAATTTATTTCCCACCTTACATGGGAACTAAGTCCACTTGACGAAAGCGGTTTTATTCCCCATTAGGTGGGGACTAAGTCCATCAGGTGACTTAGTTCCCGGGGACTTATTTCCCTGCACGTTATATAATTTTTAGAGTACCTACCCCGATTTAAAGTCGAATTTCATCCATTTTTGAGACCAGCTTAAGTCAACGCAATTATTCCAAAATAATTAGCAACGCTCATAGTTCAAAACAAATAGAGCTCGCAATCTTCGTGTCTCCGAACTGTGTTCGTGCAATGCACGATTTTGTACCATACCTAATAAACGGATATTAATTTCTCCCTTATTTTCTTTAAAGCCATCAGTTGAGGTGGAAGGATGTAGGAAGTCAGCGGATGTTTATAGTTTTGTGAGCTTTTTTTTCAAAAGGCTGAAGTGCGGAGAGAGAAGGTTTCTTAGAGGTTTGTTTCCGAAATTGGCAACCCTTTTTCTACCGACAAATTAATCCAACAGAAGATAGCTGATTCACTATTATTTTGGTTTGGAATTCATTGCCATATGTAGAGTAGACCTACATTTGCCATTTGACAAAAAGTATGGACTTATTTTATGCCCGGCCGCAGAGCTGTCCGAAAAAAAATTGTCGCAAGATAGACCACTTAACTAGATCGATAGGTTCTACTGAACTAGATTGCACTTAACTAGATCGATCCTATTTGCCAAAAAAAACATACTCAAACAGTAGCATAATCAATAAATAAAAAAAACAGTTGAAAACACTTGATGACAACCAAAATTGAGGTACTTCTCGTGTTCTTTATATGCATTATGTGGTCATATTTTTGTTACAAAATTGCTTTTATGTAGCTTCCCATATTTCTAGAAAAATCCATCACATCCGTATAGTGTACACTCATATTGCACTCGGTCCATTCATATTTTTTTATAACGTAAATAAATATAACACTTTGGTGTGTATTGCTCCCTGACTATTGTTGAATCTCAACGATATACACGATCGATTGTACGTTCGCACATGTTGGTTAATTTTTAATACACTCAGCTGGCTCAAGTGTGTTTCTCTGGGAAAATGCAATTCCGATGATTCATTCGAAACTTATTCCCTCCCTAGATTAGATGGTGCATATACAACTTACTAGAATTCACGTATGGAAATACCATATGCACCGTTACGAGTGAGCTCAAGTAAAAGAACCTTTCGAAAGCATATGTGTATTTTTTAACGTTTTGCTTGTGGGTCTTAACTAAACAGTCGTCAGTCAAGCTTGCATTCAGAAGAATCGGAAAAAAGTAATTAAAACTAATTAATACGAGTGAGTACGTTTTTCTTAGAGAGTCTTGGATGTAAATATTTAGCACGTGCTCTAATCTTTTGTATTAAGGGCCCCAACCACTAACCATTTCCCTAAATTCATTGAAGACAGTTTTGTGTGTGCGTTGCTCTTCTAAAATTCGTATTCCATTTACAAATAACCCACTTTTTTCCAATCAACCTACCATCATAGTTGCGAATATTTAAAACTATAATTATTTTGAAAAACAAATTCGTTAGCTAAATGTATTGTTACCACATTTGAAGTGACTGTAGATCAGATAAGTATGCCATGCCCGTCCAAGACAAGACAAGCGCTTGCCCCCAATTTAATATACATGGTTTGGCACATAATTACCCACATAATAAGAAAATACCTTAAGGCATACTATATTGTTTCTCTTTTTTTTTTTTAGTTTACTAACGAGTGCAAAAAAAACACAACACAAGTCGAACAAGCTGAACTTGATATTTCATTTTATGGAATATTCTTATCGATTAAAATTAACATTAAGATTACACATAGTTAGAACATGTAGACATCTTATCTACATGCGTCACTTATCTAAATGATGTCACTATAGCAAGTAACTTAATGTTAATGTTCTGATGTCATATCAAAGCCTATTTCGTGTCAACTTGTGACAAAATACGTTTTGCGAATTTTTTAAGAAAATATTTATTTTTCTATCGGACAAGTGATGAAGTAAAACATACTAACCTGCACAGTAAAATCAAAATAACGCTGTTTACTTTTCGTGTGGTGACATGTTCTTAATACTACAACGCAACTTCGTTTGTGGGTGGAAATTTAAACAGAGCCATACTCATATTTTCGAAATTTAGCTCAAATTGGTCATACTTTGTCAATTACACTAACGTCACATTGCAACATCACCCTAGGCCCATGATACAACAAGACAAGATAGCGCAATGAAGTTTTCATTTTTGATTTGTTCTGCGCATGTACGTCATAAGAGCCCGATGAACATTTTGACATTTGGCATTTACATGTGTTTTATATGGAATGGTTTGTGTTGTTCCTTTCAATGTTTAAATTAATTGTAAAATATGAAAAACATTGTTTCATAATTGTTTTGAGTATGTTTGGATAAACATTTACGTCCGTATCTGTGTTTTTGTTTGCTGTTCCTATGGTATATAGTCGTAGATTTATTGTATTTTGGTTTGCTCGACGCGGCGGCGTATGAAGGAATTTATAAGAAAAAATGTATTGTATACAAAAATGCTAAATGTGAAGTGAAAGAAAATAAAATGTTTTAAAAACAAGTGGTTTAGTTAATTATTTTTTTATATTTTCGTTTTCTGGTGTTTTTTTCATCAACTATTTGTTTGTTAAGAAGGCGAATGCGAAAGTACATTCGCGAGCGGAAGAAAAGTTTTTTTACGCGGATGTTACAGTCAATTTTAGCTTTTTCGGATAAATCGATTAAGTGGGTCAAATAATTTGTCCGAAGATTCAGCCCATCGCCGTTGACAACATTGAAAACGTTTTCCAGAGCTTTCATATCAATCATCATAGCTTCCGATGGCTTCGAAAGACCACCTTCGCTGAGCTGGTTGACCCAAGATAAAGAATTATCTTCAGTTTGTCCAAGCTCAGGCAGATTTTCTTTCAGCCGGTGACAAATGTAACCTGCTAAGTTTTCCAGGCCATCGTATGCCATCGGAATTTCAAGTTCAAGTAGGTACAGGGAGTGCATTAAATTCTTTTTCAGAGTCATCAGGGTCACAAGGATCTACAGGATGAACTTCATTAAGATGTCCCATAATGCCCTCAACCAGCTCTTTATTCTTGCGGATAGCCATTCTTTTTGAGCGGCTACATTTCGGAGAATTTGGAGCAGAATCATCAGCTATTGGTTCGCATACGTGAACTTGCGGAACAGCACCAGGTTTCAATTTTCGCCGAACTGTAAATCCTACCAAGAAAGCACATGTTTTAGCTTAAAACCGACTATATTTAGAACTAAACCAGGCCGACACCACAGTAATGATTCCCCCCTGTAATCTCAGACAGGCGATTGGGAACAGAACACTAAAGGCGACAATTGAGAGATGGAGCAAACTAGACTCCTGTGTCATAACCAGGAAAATGTGGCCAATCTATAACAAACAGAAAACGGAGAAAATCCTACAATTGAGCAAGAAATCATTGTCCTTAATTGTGGGCATTATCACCGGACACAATACACTGAAATACCATACCAAGAAGATGGGAATCAGTTCAGATGACCTGTGCAGAGGATGCGGTGATGAGGAGGTGCATGAGGACACCCCACACTTTCTTTGTCACTGCCCAGCACTCTGTCACATAAGAAATAAATTCCTTGGCAGTTACTTCTTCGAGGATTTAGAGGAACTCTCAAATAGGTCCATTAACGACCTTCTAAAATTTGTAAATAAAACGGACTGGTTTTCTAATCCGTAGGTTTTTCTTAGGTTTCCAGTGTATGGGGGCAGTAAACCCCTAGGGCATCACAACGGATCTACATTGATCTAAGTGTGGCACGTACAGGTTCCCCCTGTTCTGCCAACCCGCTAACCTAACCTAACCTAGACGCCAATTTACCCATTTCATATTTTATATTGTTTATAAAATCGTTTGCAACAAAATGCAAACTACAAAGCCTTGCAGTTTTCGGATTTATTTGATCTTTCCGTCTGCAAAACGATATCCATTGCTTCAAAATATGTTTTTCCTTAGGAAAGTTATGGAAGCTGGTGTCTAAAGATATCTTTTTTCTGGTATTATTATTGCACTCAAATGCAGAACACACACCCATTTTAAAAATCGCTTTTATTTAATTATATTTAATTTAAATACACTATGTTTCACAAACCGTAAATCGTACTTCCGTTTCCGCGCGAAATTTACTTTAGTGTATGCGCTTCTATGACGTCATAATTTGTTGACAGATGAACAACAAGAATGAACGACATGCGCAATGCGATATCTTGTTTTGTTGTATCATGCCCTAGGCCTGTAGCAGCTCACAGCCATACGTTTGTGTTCGTTTCATGCTTACAAAATTATTATCAAATTAGTAAATCATTTTTAAAAAAATATATGCTTTAGGTAGGTACTACTATGAAATGCTCAAAAAAAGTAGTTGAGTTCTTTAACAAATTGGAAATGTTACACTAGTAGCATGCCATTTTTTTAAGGGCGTACACAGAATAAAGTTGCGAAGGCTCTACTCTATCTAGCCACGTTTTATTTGTAACAAACTGCATGGCAACATCCACAGCAACGATCAATATTTATTTCGAGAACCAGAAGAGATATAATACCTTATAACAGAAGATATTCAAAACACTAGTATATACTTAATTTGACAGCTGGCTGATGGAACGTATCTTAGTTTTTATTGGCCTTGATTACTCAGCGATTTTTCAGTTGAAATTTGTATTGTAGGTATGCCTAACGTAGCAAAAGTGACATTAACAAACAATGGGGTAGTTCAAGTATTTAGTTTAGTAAGTCTGGCAGGTGACTGATTTGATGTCGATGTGTCTGGGATTCGATTGGCTTAGATTGATCACATTTGGTCACAGATACCCGCGTATCAGTTTCATTTTTAAGGTTAAGTTCGAACGAATTTTTCATTTGAGGGTTTGTGGATCGCGAGTGTTTTGTGTCGATTGTGAATAAAGTGTGACAGTTCGCAGCAAGAATTTTCAATTCGCGGGAAAATTGCTTTAATTGTTAATTTAGCTGTTTAAATCAATTGAGAGTCATCTTTTTTTAGACTAGACTAGTTGTTAGATTAATTAAATATAGTGGTTTCGTGATAGAACAAATACCAATTTTCAATTCATAAATACAGTCAAATTGATTTGTTCGCAATTCGCCTATTCGCAGTTCGCTCTCATGTGAATAGTCCTTAAAAGTGGCGTTACCGACCACTGTTTGAACATCTAGTCCTTACCAGAGTTATCTTCGCGTAACAAGGTTTTCGAAAGTGCCCCAGCTAGTTGTTTGCTTTTAGTGAAGATCTAGTGCAGACAAATCCAGTCTAGACTTGGATTATTGTAGTAGGGAGACATTGACCAGAATAGTTCCACTGTCCATTTATTCACTTTTCATTAGATTTAAAGAATTATTTTTGTTGTTAACCATTAAAGGTGTCTCTTCAGCAATAACGTATTAAAAAAGTAAAAGCTTAATTTACGTTTGACGTATAAAAGCAATAAAAAAAAAGTTGGTTCTGTTAGTTTTGTCTTATGAAATATCATCTTCATGTGACAACTGATTATATTTTTTAGCTTTCGACTGTCACCTGTCAAAAGGAAAAAACTGTATTAAGAACAAGATTCTGTTTGTGTTCGTTTTATTGTTTGTACATATTATTATCACAAAGAATTCACTAAATGAAAACAAGGACAAAGAAAAAATTAATCATACAGAATAAGGTAATCCCTTTTATAGGAGTTTTTTTTTCGACTTATCGATGGATTGAATTCTATGGTAGAAACGCTCTTTATAGTATCAACAGAAATATAAATTCCCCGCCGCCAAAATGCAATTACAGTAACCTATTCTACATCTTACTTACTAAAGTCCCAAGTTGAACACAAGTTGATTGAGGTTATGATTTAACAATATTAAAGAGTCAGGGCGCGTTCGAAGATAGGCTGGTTAGTTTATTCTTTGAAAACCTTAAAAACGAATCTTTAATAACTACTGTAACAAAGGTCTGAATCTTGATTTCAATTTACTCCACTCCAACAATCATTGGAAGCATGTATATTGTATAGTAAGGGAAAAAAAACGTGTTGTCGCTGTAATTTTCCTGCCCCAGTTTTCCAAATAGCTTTGTACTTAACTGATAAGAATGTTGACCGATAAGAACTTGCATTTCGCCTTGATTTGTAAAAGGAAAGCAAAATCCATTATGACTACTACGAAATTTGACGTAGCTAAAGTGTACAAAAGGGAAAAGATTTTCAAATGAATCATAAAACCGCTAAGAGAAATTGCATTTTATCCATTTAATGTAAAATGCTTTTAATCAATTAAAAGCAAATTAATCTCTCAAGTCTCAAATAAAGTAAATAAACCGTGTCTGCCTGCGAAGTAGCATAATTCGGTGCAAGAATACAATCAAACTGTCAACTATCGAACAAACCACAAAACCTAGACGTAAACATGATTGTAAATAATCGTATCAAACGCTGTTCTAATTACAAGTCAAATATTTGCCCATAAAACGGGTTAAAAACAAAGTAGAACCTCAAATTACAATCAACGATATGAAATACACTGAGTGGAAATCAATTATGCAATATAAAGTGTGTACGTGAGCGACTTATTTTCTGCCACAAATAAGTTATTGGGGAATTAATTTAATCAGGTAATTTATTTACCGCTCTAGATTGATAACATAAATTCAGGTGGACATATTTCAATCTATTAGAAATGTGCGGAGACTTTTATTCCTATAAATACGTGCAAAGTTCAATTTGAAAACGAAATGGAAACGATGCGTATAAATGGATTAAATTCTTAATCTTGCGATTGGAATTATCGTATACAATTTAAATAAATACAAAACAGTTAAGCTGAGTGCCTTCGAGTAATTTGAGACAATTTTGATTGTGCTCGAGCTCTTTCTTCAAAGCATTTTGTAGAATCAGCATCAACTGTCAACTAACAAGTTTTCGCTCTAGTACAATTTTGTTTTGCATTGTGCTTTAAAATACATTTTTTAGAACGTTTTTTTTTTTCAGAATCTTAACGCGATATTTTTATGTTAGTTAGTCATACAAACACATGCTATTTATGTAGTTTGCTGTCACCGAAGTCGTGACAAAAAAAAAAAGTAACAAACCTCTCATGACAGACTTCACATTAAGGTACCTACTCTAATTTGAAAGAGTACAGTGTTGTGTTCAGCGCAACGCCAATGTTGTTTGTCACATCTTTTTTGTCTGAAAAACGTGTGGATATCTTGCTCAGTAGCTCTATTAGTCTATTCTAGTTTTGGTCTCTAGCAGTGATTAGTTAACTACGTCTCACGTCCTAACTTCACATTGTCTTACAGCGTCCATTCAATATAGTGGTGTAATGGACACCCACATCCCAACTGCATACCCAATATTACCAAGTAGTAGGTAATTCGCTTGCATTTACGAAAGCCAAAAGTTTCTGCTGACCCCTTTATTATATATTTAATTGAAAGACGAGCACTTTTGATGTGTATGGTTGACCTATATCCAGATTTGTTTTCAGCCATTCCATAATTAACATTTTGCTAGCCTGATTAAGGAAATTAACTGCCTAATGACTACCGACTTACGAACAAATTTCCACCGTGCACACCATATCTCTTTGCTCACTTTCACTGATTGTTATGACAGCGGCATTACATCACATACCTACCACGAGACAAAGCAATCAATGAAGACGTCAATAAACATTTATTACAAATTTGCATCTATCACGATCCATGCGTGTGCATCATACAATTGATCGATAATTATTGTGAATAGAAAACTGAATACATTATATACTTTGATACATTCTAGGCAAAATTTTCTCAATCAATTTTCCTTAAGTCAAGTGAGAATCTACTCCAATGACTGTCAGTTTTTAAAGCATTTGTATAGAAAATGCCAAAATTACAGCGAACCAATTTGGAGATCTAAATTCCTTAACCTTATAATGCAAATAATTATTGTAAGCCAAATAACATAAAATAATGCGTTTATTATTAATTCTATTTTCAGCACAAATTCACCCGCTAAACACGGCGCAATGGAGAAAGGACTTCACGAAAGAGATCGTGTAGGTGTACAGGACTTTGTTCTGCTCGAGAACTATCATAGCGAAGATGCCTTCATTGACAATCTGCGGAAACGTTTTCAAGAGAATCTAATCTATGTAAGCTATGAATAAACAAATATATATATTTCCGTCAATAACTGAATTTACTCTGTACTTTAAAAACTGCGTAACAATTTGGCTCATTTACAATAATAAAAGACTATGAACTCTGTAAGATAGTTGAAAATGTTTCAGAATAAAGTTTAATTTAAAATAAGCTTTGCCAAGTTCATGGACTACGCTCTAATCATTACTGTATATTGCACCATAAATGCACATAAGCTATCACTAAATACTTAATAGAATATTTTTAGTATTCACCTTAAATGAACTGAAGTTCACAATTGCGAATTTTTGTATGGAAAATATTGGCTGTGTTCGTAAAATTTAAGTTGGAACTGAAAAATGATTATTAGTACCTTCTGTCAACTGTAACTGTAACTAATGCAAAAAAATAATCTGTTTCCAGACATACATCGGACAGGTATTGGTGTCAGTAAATCCCTACAAAGAACTGCCAATTTATACAGAAAATGAAGTCAAAGAGTATAGGAACAAACACTTCTTTGAAGCACCACCACACGTGTAAGTATTTTTCTTCATATATTGCACTCCATTATAAATAGTTTTCATATAAATTAAAAATCAAAACTTCAGGTCGATAAAGTAGGCTGTTTTCATATTAAAAGCGCCTATACGACATTATGTCTGTTCCCTTACTTTCTGGTTCAATTTTGGCAAAAACTCACATTTCTCTCATTGCGAGAGAATTCGCTCACGGAAATGAAATATAACCAAAAAGAAAAGGAACGCGTTGAACCACAAATTTGAAAAATGTGAATTTTTCCAAGGCCGGAATATTCGAATATCGGTATAGAACAAAACAGCAATTTTTATTTAAGACCAAGATTTGTATTGCTTTTATTGCAGAAATTAAAAAATTCAATTCTTTTGTTTCTTACATCTATTTTAATGACAAGCACAAAATTATAAATGAAATCAAATAAAACGTCAGTTTGAAATTAGCATTTGGACGATTTGACAACCATCTGTCAGCAATAACTAACTAGCCCAAAGAAATTTCTTATGCTAATATTCGTATGTTTTTTATGGAGGGGAAATGTTTTGCTCTCTATTTGTGGCTCTCTTCTGCCCAACTCTTGCGTAAGGGAACGAAGTTTGACTAAATTAGGGAACATTTGACAATTAGGAACTAGGAACTATGTATTTTTTAAAAACTTTTTAATAACTGTATGAAATTGATTCAATTTAACTTATGGCATTTCAGTTCATTGCTGGTTAAATATTTAAATATAATAATAATCGAATTATCGTTTTCTTTTACAGTTTCGCAGTGACAGACAACGCTTTCAGATCACTCATCGAAGAGAACAAAGCACAATGCGTGCTTATCTCAGGTACGTAGTCGTAAATATTTATTAATTCAAATGCGTTTTAAAGTGACTAAAACGCAATACTTCGTTCAGTTGTTCGCGCTCATTTGACATTTTGCTTAGAATAAAACGAATCGTATGCATTTGTGAACAAGTATTCAGCCATATCAAATCTTCTTACAACTTTAATTAGGTTTTTTCTACTCATTTGAAACTGACGTTGCCGGGAACCGACATCAAATTGAAGATCTTTTTCATTTTTGTCGGAAAAATAAACACTCACAAACGAATGGTTTTGAGAAGCTAGGGTTATTTACTTACCAGTTGCGCCAACTGTTAAATTTTATTTAAAATTAGGTACTAGAACAGAGATCTATTTGAGACGTCTATTTTTATATGATCTTATTTTTATAAAAGAATTTATAAGCTTGTTTGAAAATATATAATATTTATTAGCCTACAATCAGTTAATACCTTTACGATAATCGACTTTTCAATTGACGTACATCCAGATCCCATTAAACATATACATATGCATGTGTTTTTATCAGCAGATAAGCGCTACATAGATACAATTCAATAATCTTTAGGTAAACCAAAGATTTTTATCTGAGGACTTATCAATATCAATAGATTGATATTCCACAGCCGATATGGAATAACTTTGAATAACCATTAATTGGTACCATGAGGTTACCTAATATTTTTGTGACTCACAAACTTCCAAAAAAAAAGTCTGGGTAAACCCCAATCTATAGCTTATCTCGTACTATGGTCCCATAATATTCACGTGGAGTTGACAAATGGAATCTAGAGTAAACATTTTTGTGCTTTATTTAATAATTGAATTTTAAATTGTCATTTATCATTCACACTCACAGTTAACTCCCAAGTTGCGGTGTGAAACCCCAAACAATCTATAACTGCTTTCCCGACCGGTTTTCCCGGTTTTCAACTTTTTGCATAGACTCTTTGAAATTTAACCTCAAATTAAAGATAACTCAACCAAATGCATTTCTTTATACTCTTCCAGGTGAAAGTGGTTCCGGTAAGACAGAAGCCTCTAAAAAGGTCTTACAATACATTGCTGCTGCTTCTGCCGCCTCAGGCCATCAGACCACGGTTGAGGGTGTAAAATACAAACTCCTCCAGAGTAATCCCGTTTTGGAAGCATTTGGTAACGCGAAAACCAACCGAAATGACAATTCGTCCCGTTTTGGAAAGTACATGGATGTACAATTCGATTTTAATGGAGTTCCTATTGGTGGCAATATTTTGAATTATCTGCTCGAAAAGTCAAGAGTTGTTCATCAGAACAATGGCGAGAGGAATTTCCACATTTTCTATCAGCTTTTGGCCGGTGCCAGTGATGAGTTGCTGAAGGACTTACAATTGAAGCGGAACTTGGATAGTTACTATTATTTGAGTGATGGGGTAAGCTTTGTTAATGATTTGTATTGAGCTATTCTGCTAATCGAAGAGAATCGCCGTGATTCCTGTACTAGATTTGTCAATAGAAGTAGGTGTAGACTTTTCACAGAAATTCAAAAATGTTGTAAAATGCATTAAAAAAAAAACGTGGAACGGTTCGAGTAGCAGAATAGGTGCACTTTCAACAATTCTCTTAACCCTGAAATTTGTATTTTTTTATAGGAGAAGGGTGCACTTAATCGCATCAACGACAAAGCCAACTTCAAGACCATCCGCGAAGCCATGAGCATCATAGATTTCACCGCCGAAGAGCAAGCGGAAATCTTCAATATCATTGGAAGTGTCCTGCACATGGGAAATGTTGGCTTCACTGAAGAAGAGGGGCATGCTAAAATTCTAAAACCAGAATCGGTTGCTGCTATTGCTAAGCTTCTTGGCTGTGATGTAGAAGAACTGTCCGCTGCTATGATCCATCGTACCATTGATGCCCAAGGTGATGTGGTCACATCTCCCCTGAGCCGGGAAATGGCAATTTATGCTCGTGATGCTTTAGCCAAAGCCGTCTATGATCGCCTGTTCACTTGGTTGGTCAGCCGGTTGAATATATCGCTGCAGGCGAGGCATACTCGTGGAGCACGTAAGAACGTCATGGGTATTTTGGACATTTATGGATTTGAAATTTTCCTGAAAAATAACTTCGAGCAATTCTGCATTAACTTTTGTAACGAAAAGTTGCAACAGCTTTTCATTGAACTGACCCTCAAGTCCGAACAGGATGAATACAACCGCGAGGGTATCGAATGGGTGCCCGTTGAGTACTTTGACAACAAAGTCATCTGCAATCTGATCGAGGAGAAGTACAAGGGAATCATCTCCATTTTGGATGAGGAATGTCTTCGACCTGGTGATCCAACTGATCTGACCTTCTTGGCCAAGTTGACCAGTCAATTGAGTAACCATCCACATTATATATGCCATCATAAGGCACCGACTCAGGTCCAAAAGACCATGGGTAGGGATGAGTTCCGTTTGGTGCACTACGCTGGCGATGTCACATACAACGTCGTTGGTTTCTTGGACAAGAACAATGATCTGTTGTTCAGAGATTTGAAGGAAACAATGAGCAAAGCTCAGAATAAAATAGTTCGCGCTTGCTTCCCTGAGCAGGAGTATCTGTCCAAGAAGAGGCCAGAAACTGCGGTGACACAGTTTAGGATTTCACTGAACAATCTTATGGATATCCTTATGTGTAAGGAACCTTCGTACATTCGCTGCATTAAGCCAAACGATCAACAGTCTGCTGGTATTTTTGACGACCACTTGGTATTGCATCAGGTGAAGTACCTAGGTCTGATGGAGAATCTGCGAGTGCGTAGAGCCGGCTTTGCATATAGGCGGACATATGAAATGTTCTTGCAACGTTACAAGTGCCTGAGCAAGAAAACCTGGCCCAACTACAAGGGACCGGCTAAGAACGGCGTCGAGTTGCTGGTAAAGGAGATCGGCTTCGGTCCCGACGATTACCGCTTGGGTAAGACTAAAATCTTTATTCGTTTCCCCAAGACCCTCTTCGATACAGAGGACGCCTTCCAATCGAAGAAACACGATGTCGCTGCCATTATTCAGTCACACTGGAAGGGACGCAAACAACGTGAGATCTACCTCAAACTGCGGGAGAACACTATCGTCCTACAGTCCTATTGCCGTCGCTTCCTGGCTATTGCAGCAGCCAAAAAACGCCGAGAGGCTGCGGACAAGATTCGTGCCTTCATCAAGGGATTCATTACAAGAAACGATCCACCTAACGGAGTCAACGAGGAGTTCATTGCCAATTCCAAGCGAATGTGGTTGTTGCGATTGGCAAAGGAGTTGCCCAGCGATGTTTTGGACAGGAGTTGGCCATCATGCCCGAAACATTGTCAAGAAGCATCCACATACCTTCAGCGTCTGCATAGGCTTCACTTGGCACGAATCTACCGCCAACAACTGAGCTTCGAGAAGAAGAACCAATTCGAACTAAAGGTTACCGCCGAGAAGGTGTTTAGAGGTAAAAAAATGAACTACCCACGATCGATTGCACCATGGTTCATCAAGGATCGCATTACAAAGGAGCACGCGACACAGGTCAACAACTTCATAGCTTCGACTTTTGGCAGTGAGTACCTACAGTATGCCTCACCTTGCGTTAAGTTCGATCGTCATGGGTACAAGCCAAGAGATCGATTCATCCTGCTTAGCAATAAGGCTGTCTATATGCTGGACGGAAAGACCTACAAACAAAAGCATCGCCTGCCATTGGACAAAATCGATTTTGTCCTGACGAATCACGACGATAGTCTGATGCTGATTCGAATTCCATTGGACTTGAAGAAAGACAAGGGTGATTTGATTTTAGAGATTCCCGCTGTCATTGAATTCTGCACGTACATCATTACTGCAGTGGGCACCGCGAATATCCTCAGTATTGTGGACAGAGATTCGTAAGTTTTGTTGGTGTATTCTGTAAAATGTGCGAAAAGTTTGTATCTCACAGACGCTTCATAAATTTGTTCAAAATGTGTTTAAGGTTCTCCTATTTCGCGAACAAATTTCTCAAATCTAGGTTTTAATTCTTGCGCACTTTCTCAAATGTGGAAATATAAATCAATCAGTCCACGAGGCAAAGCTTTATGGTGCATTTACACGGTCACACATTCCTATCACGGAAAATTAAAGGGATGCCCAATACTAAACAGCCGTCTGACTGAAAGGGACAGCATTACCTACACGCAAAAAAATGTGATACGTTTTTTAGTCGGCCATCTTGTTTACGTGGTAGGAATTATGGGAAAGCTATGCATGTTGATATTTTTATAGCACTATAAAGTATAAAACAAAATGGCTTCCGGAAGGGATGAACGTACAATTATTTATTTATTTCGTATAAATGATTGATGAATTGTTGGTTTAATTTACTGAAACTAATTAACATTCTCATTTTACATATTTTAAATCGGAAATAGAAATGTTTTCATGTGATTGCAGAAATGTTGGTTGCCGGAACTTCCGCTTTACGTATCTATAATTATGGGTAGAACATCCATGACACCTTAGGCGTCTGATTTGTGATCTCATTCCTACGCCTTTATTAGCATTGACTGCGGACAAACGGATCTCTCTGTCCCGTCTCGTGCAAAAATGCGCGTGCGTGATAGTGTAAATGCAGTTTTAGTGAACTTTTCGCAACAATTACAGAAAATTATTGAAAAATCAATCCGTTTCTAACTTCACTCATCTGTGTCTTTTTCTTTTTTAGATTGGAGCACAACGTAGTTAAAGGTAAATCGGGTGTTATAGACATTCAAACAGGGGGACAACCGGGTATTAATCGGGATAAGAACGGACATCTTGTTGTTGTAAGTGTTTTTTTTTTTTTTTTTTGCAAACTCTCTCGCTTTATAGCAGAATGTATCTCCTCTCTCTCTCTCTCTCTCCATTTCTAGATTGCTGGACAATAAACAATGGAAAAAAAGTGTACTACTAACCAAGGAGAGACCTCTTTAAGATGGCTTTAACTACTATTTGTATGTGTTTTAAAACGTAACATTTATAAACAACGAAGACAAATTTTTGTTTAAGTATTAAATATAATTTAAATATTTCAAAACAAACTACTAAACAAATGACCGCACATTAAAAACAAAAACGAATTATGTATATGTACATGTATAACGAAAAACCTAAATAAAACAATTACTTTTAATTTGAAATCTTTTTTGTGCCATTGAAAGTGCATGGCTGAAAGCATTTTAACTGTCTAAATGATTTGCAGTTAATTTTACGTCCATGTTTAGTTGTGTTTGTAAACTGTAGTGCACAATAGTCTTAACTACAATAAAATGCCTTGTAATTTTAATGTGTCCTTGAATTGTCATTGTTGAATGATTATTGTTCATATCTTTTTCCCCTTGTTTATACATTTTTTTTTTTTGTGGATTTATTTATAAAATAAATATAATTTTACTATAAAAATATTAAATACATGTTATTAATGTAAAATAAAAGTTTTCTCTTTTGTAATAAAAATAAAGATGTAAAAAGATGTGTAAGTGGATTTTTTTTTTGGTACCGGATATATTCAGTCTTGGAAAATCTAAAATATCACGCGAGACCACGCTGCCTTTCTATCAAATTCTATTTTTAGAGAACAGGCGTTTTCCAGCCTCGCCTTATTTTGATTTTTGTAGAGGGAGGCACTTGTAAAACAGGCAATTGACTGGTTTTCTAAAGTAAATTGAATTGTTAAAAAATACAAACATGTAGAATACTTTTCTAAAACACATTGTGAATGTATGTATGTGTATTGATGTATTCATGAATGCATCAACTGCGCAAACAAAAGCAAACAAATTGTAAATTCAGAAACATCAAACATTTTCGCAGTGATGCGGCATCACTGCTTATTTTCTATGCTGATGCGATGCACAGTTTATGCTGATGCGTTGGAATGTTTCGTTTGAGTTTTAGAACGCATTGTTTGTGAAAAAAATAATATAAAAAGTTCAACAAAAATTTATAAATTTGTCTTTCATTTTTATTTACTTATTTACTTATTATTTTTATTTCAGTCTGTGATGCTTTTTTGCGTTAGAAATGTTTTTTTTTTTTTCCATCCCATCCCATGCAGATATGCAACTTATCAATCGCTCAAAAAAAGTTTTGGTCACGTAACGCATCAGTTTTGAGCATCAGTTTGATCAACTTTGCAATAATGAACACTTGACGTTGAAAGTGATGCCAAAAGTTTGCATTAATGAACATTTTGCAAAGCATCATGATGCGAGTGATGCGTTTATGAATTTACACATATAGCATCGTGAATGATTATGATGCAAATTACATTTGACATTTCAGTTTAAACCGCCAAATAAAATGGATTCATCGCTGGAGTCGTAAGTAAATAATATTTTGTATCAATTTGCCAATTTTACTTTGATTAATACAGCCAACTCGATCTTAAACGCTTGATTGGAAGGACCATACGGTCCCATCAGTTAAACAATTGGAAACTCTACGACCACCACTACACAAAAATAAACCCTACCAAGTCTACTCCGAAATACCCAGCCTCCGCCACCAAAGCAATGCTTAAAAATTTTGTCAGACTGCGTATAGGACACGGAATAATGACACACCAACACCGACTAAAAAATGAACCACCACCAATCTGTAGCAAATGTAGCAGGCCCTTAAATATGGAACATATAATTGGGGACTGCTACCTATCATCAGATCAAACAAATCGTCATCTAAAAACAAACATTATCATAACACTAAAAAAAACGACATTAGAAAACATAAAGAAAGTCAACAAACTAATTGAAATGTACATCACAAAAGAGAATTTGTTCTCTTTTTACTAGTTTTAAAATTGAGTCGAAAGCCTCTGCAGCTAGCGCTCGTTAAATCTAAGAGTAGCAATGTCTTTTAATCCATTGTTAATAAATAATAATAATAATAATAATACTTTGATTTGCAGTTATAAAAAGTGGATGAATGAGTTCATTAAATTATTGATGAGTAAAAGAATTCAATTTGAACCTGATTTTCGGAACAAAAAGGTGCTGTGCCTGCGTGTCTCGATCATTATGCTCTTGAGCTCTAGTGCAAATACTAAAATTTACCTTAAATGTGGTATTCGATTGGGTATGGGCTTCTTCAGATTCGCTCTAAGATTTCAGACACTTGTCAGTTGCTCATTTTTGTGTTTATATTCGTGCGATTCAAATATGTGCAGCCTTCGACACTTTTTAAAGGTTAAATTTTGTATTAAAACATTCGAAATTTGTGTCCCGATTGATTTCTAAATATTTATACATAAATAATTTACAAAAATAGATTCACCCGATGCAATGCCTTAGCTTTCCTTGCTGTAGAAAAAATTCACGAAGGCATTGGTAAATCAGAGAAAATATCTATATTCCCAAAAGTGCCCCGAAATCTGAAAAAATTGTTTTTTTGTACCAAACGAACATAAAAAATGCTCTGAGAGAGTATTATATTTAAAATCCAGCACAAAAATACCCGCCTGAAAACGAAAGTTTTCTGAATAATTCCGAAAGTATTTTGTACAATTTTCAACTAACACACTCAGTACTTTAACATAATTAGTTCCTTATTTGCGGCAAAAACATCATTAGGCAAATCGAATTAATCAGCGTAGGTGTTCTGAAAATCCAAAATGTGCTTAAATCTAGTTCAATTTACAAAAATAGAAGACTGAACCTGGTTTGAACTTTTAAATATGGATTTGTACCTAATTATAGTTCCCTAGTTTCGATTTCTTACTTCCGTTAAAAAAGGGAGGATCAAATTAAAATCCCAATATATATCCCCGTGATTTTAGTCAAGAGGGAATTTATTTTTGACATTTCACAGCTGCCATCGCCATCTGCCTATCTGTCCATCTTTTTCTTTTGTCTTAACTCACGTCCATAGACAGCCGAAGTTTTTACATAATTCTACTTGGACCGAAAATTTCAGTGTAATTGCCTACAGTTTATTAAATTTTCTAATAAAATATATTAGTGATATTTATCAGTGTTTTTGTTGATTTCTTACAGGCTCACAATCATGTCACTGACTCAAGTTGTTCGTAGCTGCAGCCGGGGCTTTGCTGTTGCAGGAAATGCAATTCGTTCCAATGGTCGGCGTATTGCCACAATCCAGCCACACATTCGGATGATGCACAGGAGTTTTGCCCCAGCGATTTGCACCAAAATCAATCAAGTAATTTTTATTCTCATAAAAATAGATTTTAAAACAAGGGATACAACCCCTGGGGGTTATCTGGAGTATAATGATAAATGTGGCTTAACCTCAACTTTCAGTGGTGAAAAATTATTATTTTAGGAAGCATAATTATGAATTTTGTTTCAATATTGATTTGGAGTGAAACATTTTTGAAAAAAAAAGAACCATAGCAATGGGCCTTTGTTCTGTTTGGGAATCCGATGCCATGTAAATTAGTTTGTGACTCCTTAGTTTAGTTAAGTTTATTGATTAAGCAGTTCTTCTGCTTCCAAATCCCCAATTACTAGCACTTAGTTTCCAAAAACAGTGATAATTGGTTTAAATCACGAGGCGGTTCACTTACAAGTTAGCGCTGACATAATATTTAAATATCGTGTATGGAATGAAGATTCATTTCAAACAACATGCTACCATAAGAAAAACAATGTCGGCGAGTAGAAATTCGAGATGGTGCTTATCACTGGATCTCATCTCTAATTCGTTTTCCAATGTACCGATCGAAGTTTATAACAAACGTTATCACTTGAAATTTTGTATATGACAAAATTACCTCGAAACTCTGGAGAGTTAATTTTTGTTCAAACTTTGTATGTTATAACTTGAATTTCCATAGAATACTACTCTTTCATTTTTGTGTTTATTTTATTCTGAAGGCAAAGTATTTGTTTTACGTAAGCTTACTAAGAATCTATTTATAAGCAATTTGTCTTCGTTTATTTTCAACTTATATAGGTACATTATTGGTGACGCCTCCAAACTTGTCATTGCAGTCCATGCGACGTTCGAAATGCTCTCCATTTGAATGAATCTCATTCGGTTTGCGTATTACGACTACCCAATCTAGTGGAGTTCCTTTAACCGATCTCAAAATTTAATTAAATCTCCTGCACATGTACCTTTATGTGTCTTTATCTGTAATCCACACACTTAAAATGATATTTTTCTTATTTAAGCATAAAATCGACGCGAAACGAATGTACTCGGCAAAGCTAACTAAAGAAGACATTCGCGAACGTGTCATAAAAGTTGTAGCTGCCTATGACAAAGTCACAGCCGATAAGGTAAATAAAATAAACAAACAAAACTAATGCATGTTTTTTCGTTTCTTTGTCTCAGGACAGTATTTGGCAGTCGCAATCGATACGCTTATATTCGGATAAACCACCACTTTCATTAAAATTGATCAAAGAGCGTGTCTTACTGGTGTTGAACCTGTACGATAAGATTGATCCTAAAAAGGTAAAAATTCCTTCTATTTCTTTTTCTCGTTTGCTTGTAACCACACACTGTATTAAAAAACATATCGATTGCAATTGCCACAAACTACATAAACCAACGAAATTTGATGGGAAATTAAAATAACTGCCTTTTCTCTCTCTCTCTAAAGCTCACAGTTGACTCCCATTTCATCAATGATCTTGGTCTTGACTCTCTCGATCATGTCGAAGTCATAATGGCAATGGAAGATGAATTTGGTTTCGAGATTCCCGATTCCGATGCTGAGAAGCTGCTAAAACCTGGCGATATTATCAGATACGTCGCAGACAAGGAGGATGTTTATGATTAAAACAGAAACAAGTGTTATAAACTAAAATTACTTTAAAGAATTAAAAACAAAAAACGTTAAATAAAACCAAATTGAAACAGACAAACAAAATGTGAACTATTTGTTTCGTTACAATTAGGGATTGAGAACAAAGCAACACGTAGCAAAGCTGTTTTCTTTTTATTTATTGCAATGGAATCAATGCATCAACGCCGACTGCCTTTACACACAAATAGTTTTGACCAGGTTTTGACTTTGGAATAAAATTAATTTATCGCGATGCAAACAGTAAACAGTACGCGGAGCTACTGTAGTTTGTTTTAAAAGATGTTATGTAGATTGGATTTGTACGAATTGCATTGAATAAATTTCAGTAGAACATGACTGCCTCAGAGAGACGCTGCTGTTTGTAATTTTGTATTGGTGGTCTCTTTTACAAGTAAGTAAACACACGTTGTAGACATTTTCCTTCCATCTATTGAAACTAACAGGAAACTACATACATTCATACATCACCCAGTAAACTATTTTACCTAGGCATTTACTTTTTATATATTTGTAATATTTAATTCGTTCTAAATCTTAAACTTATCACAGTTAATTACTTCCCCTAAAAGCCCTAATCTCTGCCTTAAGCTTTTTCTTCTTCAATCTTAGCACCTGAGTTTGTAGAATCAATTTCTGGCGTTGCTGCTTTAAGTAGGAAATTTGCATATTCATCAGTCTTGCGTTTGTTCCACAGTTGCGGCATTTCATAATTACTCGGCGCGTTTTTTTCGTGCAAAATTTCGGCATTTCATTCACTATGATCCGTTTAGAGGGCGTTGCAGTGCAAATCTCGATAGTATTTTCAGTTTGATGTTGCTCTCTGAGCTGATATCCTTGTTCTTGAGACAGGCATATTTCCGCTGGATATATTTCGCCGTCGGGACTCGTAAGAATAATATCATTGAAGTAGTCTTTGTCGTCTAAATCATGCGAATGGTTGGAGGGCGATGAAGCTTCATTATTTCTCTGTTCTTCTCGCAACTCCAGTTCATTATAGGTGTAGTCCGTTTCGTTCCCACAAATAAAATCTGTGTAGTTTTCCTCCGAAGGACTGACACTACTTTGTGGTTTCGAATTTGCGCCCTCGAGTGCGTCATCTTCTTCGTAGTTGTCGATAATACGATTACTGAGGAGTTCGTCGTATTTATCGATTTCCTCTTGTACGTCGTCCGTTGTAGTAAGTAAGTCAATTTCAGGCCGCAGAGTTGTAAAATCAATCGCCGACGGAGTGGTCGCATCAAAGACGTCAAGTGTGTTTTCAGGAGTCTTGACTCTCTCTATGTACTCCGGATGTGGGCTGGATTTAGCCGAATGTGAGTCAAGTTGAAGAAGCCGCCTGAGAACGGCATGTTGTATATCTTCTTCCGTTGCCGTTGCTTTAATTCGCTGCAGAATCACATTCTGTTCATCTACATCCCGATTTCGTCTCATCCGCATGTGCATTGCCATATTGAAGAGATCCTTCTTTAGAATGTTCTTATTCTCCTTCTGCTTGACATACTCGATTATCATTTTCTTGTCAACATTCAACTGCAGCAGTTCTTGAACCTAAAAATAGTACAATACACCATCGCTCAGAAAAAAAAAAATCAGCTCTAACCTCCTCCAATAAAGCCTGCGACGGTCGTCTTTTCTGTGGCAACTCCTGTACCGCCTGTTCGGAGATTTCGTGTGTATGATCATTACATACATCGATCACTTCCAGCTTAAGGCCACATTTTGCCGCGCGTAGCGAAATAAATGCTGGACAATCGATTTGTCGTGATTTCCTTTGGCTAGGTCGTATGCCAGCAGCTTTGGATTTAAAGCGTTGACCACCAAATATACATGAAAATCGAATTGTGTAGTACAGCAGCCTATCATCGATCTTGCGTGAAGTTTTCGTATGCGCACATCTTACAAGCCGACTGTCTCGTATCCAATAATATACAAGAGATTCCCGAGTGTGTGCCTGCAAACGATCAGCGACCTCTTCAAAGTTGGTGAACGTATCACCACGGTGGAAGGCATACGACCCTTCAACACGAATCAGACATTTTGTTTTAATATTATCTTTCTTTTGTTTGTTCATTTTAATTAAAAATATTTGTTAATTTAGCCATTACTATTTAGTATTTACGAATAACTAGAAATTGGGGTACTTTTTGATGTTTTAACTCAACTGTCACAATATGTACGGCAAATGGAGTAGATCTACATTGAAAGACGGATCTGGGGCGTAAGTGTGGAGCACAATGCACAAAAAATAAAACAAAAATTGTTATGCGAGAAACAGATTAACACAGCGACATCAACAGCAACACAACAGCGAATTTAGGATTGGCTCTAACGTTGATGTCGCTGTCGATGTTGCTGTGCTAATGTGTTCAAAGTAATCAAAATACATTGGTTCTAAGTTCGCTGTTGCTGTCGCTGTGTTAATCTGTTTTTCGCATTACTCGTTATTTTGTCCCATTCAACTTTTCAAGGAGATAGGGCTCAGGGGTTATGGTTAGTGTGCTCTTTCACTATGAGGTCTTGTCCATTTGTCGAAGCTAGGCCAAGGGTTCTATTGAGCGGCATGTCAAACTTCATATAAAAAAAAATTGACATTTCACCATTTGCGCTAGTCGTGTAACACTTTTTGTAAAATATCCTTTTCAGGGAAATTTCTTAACCTAGCGGAAAATAAATAAAATAAAATAAGCATTGAAAAAAAAAACGGCCCGCTAGACGTTCGCAAAGTCCCCACTACAATTAAAGAAATGATATAAATATCATAAATATAATATCTGAATTGCTATTTTATTAACATTATTACCAATTCTAGAAACCGTCCATTGTGAGGCCATTACACAAGAAACATCCATCGCCCTAGTGCGAGCATAGATATGTGTTTACACCATAAATATGTACTAGATTGTAAAAAAGAAAACCTATTCCCATAAAAAAAGAAATTGGAAACATATTTGGACACAGGCTGTGATTTTTAAAAGCTTATTTGAAATAAATTTCTTCCAGCCGTTCTTTAATATTTATCACATATTTTTATCCCTGATATTAATCATGGCAAACAAATCTGACTTATTAGACGAAATGATTGCCGAACTTGGTAAATATAATTCTTGGGACGCTTTCTCTTAACTCACTAAACAAATTGCTTTCAGATCGAGTGAAAATTACTAAACAAACTCAAATAGGCTACGTATCAGATATTTGTGAGAAATCCAACAATATCCTCCTTCAGATTGAAGCTTCGCAAAAGGCAAAAACAGCTCAGAATGATTCTACGGCTGTTCGGTGCAAATATTCTAAGGAAACCCTCCATGCTCTGGCCAAAACTGTTGAATTATTCGAGCGGCTCGTAAACAGAAGCAACACAACTCATCAACCAACTGCAGATTTCGAGACTTACATCACGTCAACAAAAACTAAAATGGACTTTTTAGGAAATGCTGTCCGCAAGTTGTTGGCGCTCAATGATACGGTTAATCAAATTGGAAGTGAACTCCATATTAATAGTGACTTCTACGAATTAGATACAACAGATACGAGCGCTGATGAGAACAGCAGCGAGTAGAATCACCAATGGATTTGTTTTCAAAATTTTAATTAAATAAAAATGTATAGTATATCTAATTTGGTTTATAACAGTTAACAGCAACAAGAGCATCGGTTACAATATCCACCAAATCATTTAAGCGAGCGGATGTTGCCTCATCCGGATCCGCAGTACTGTAGAGATCTTGATTCTCCTGGATGTACACGAAATGCTCCATACATTCAGAGATCTGCTTAATCTTTTCCTCCTCCTCCTTTGTGAATGCATCAGCACCGACATCGTCGGACTGTAGTAGTTTGTCCAATTCCCTCGCAAATGTGTTGATGCTGTCCAATTTTTCAGTATATTCTTTGGATGCGGCTTGTTTGCGAAGTTCCTCTTTGAAAGCGGTCAATTTCTGCATATACTTACAGAAATTATTGTAAATAGATGCCGCCGATGGCTGATCGAGAATCTGTTTAGATGAATTCATAGATGTAGATGATGCATTTTGCTTAGACAACTTGATGGTGGCATTCATCCGAGTGTTCTCTTTGACTGGCTGCTTTTTGGGTTTCTGCAAATTGCTAGGATACTCATCGAATGACTTGAAAAGTTCTAAGTAATCCAGTGGATCGGGTTTTTCTGCAGACGGTTTTATGCTCGATTCGATTTCTTTGTATTCTTTTTGCAAAGCATCGTAGTAGTCGGTTAGGGAAATCACGGATGTTTTGACGCAGCATTCGTTGATCCTAATTTTGTTTACTTCAAAGTTAGAGTTTACGATTTTGGAGATTTCTGTAAAATCTATGTTGGATGTCGGTTTAGCCATTTTCGGCAAGTTTCAAGTTGAACATTCAAAAATGACATCTGGAAAATCCTGGAACAATTAAAGGTCGTCTTGGAAAGGGAAATTTGCCTGTTTTTGCTCCTCTTGTACAGTTAAGGAGATAATAACGGGTGATGGCCATTAAGCTGGAGCCACAAAGAGAAGGTATTTTTGTTTTTTTTTAATTAGGTATCTGTATTTTTCACAGGACTTACATCCACTTTCACTGGTGGAAAAACGTTGAAAGACCGTGAAATATCAGTTATAGAGTTACGAATTGCATGAATTAAAAATGAATTACATTCAAGAGCATAATTCAAAAGGAAAAAAATGAATTCAAAAAAATGCATCTAGTATGTCATACCCAAGCGCTTCTTCAATGGAAACTCCATACTAGTGCAGTCCCATTTTAAAATGTTGAGAAGTTTAAGTAAAATGTGTGTTCTGAACGAAAAAAAAAATCCTTCTATTGCTGTGATGATTTGCATACATCGCATAAGGAACATCAGAACACATAAAACATTCCTGTCAAGCAGCTACTTCTCCGAATGTGTCAGTCTATTCTTTGATTGCAAATATATAATTTTACCTTTATTAAAGATAAACAAATAAATTTCCCACCTTTCGTAAACACTTCCACCCTAAAAATAAAACATTTTGCTTCGTACTATCCGTCCTCCATTTTGTGCTGCAGCGAAATACTGGGATATTTCGACCAACTTACACCGAACGGCATGGAGATATGAGAAAATACAGTGACACTTCTACTTCTTCGGTCACCCTGCTCGCAAATTGTGGTTTCGTAATCGGTAAGTTGGAAAATTTTTTTTCACTTCAACATTTTGCTGCTGAAAATCCATTAAAAATCTTAAAAAACATAAAATTTCTTCTCATTTAGGTGTCGCTAACAAGAATTTTCCCATTTTCCCAGAGAATTTTACGATAATCTACCGAAAAAATGTTCTCTGCTGTACGATCGGCCGTGACAAAGTCTTCGGACAAAAAAGTTATATCACTACTCCAGCAGATCAACCGTGAATACGCTGCTAAGGCTGCTGCCGCCGCCGCTGGAAGCAATGGCAGAATCGTTGCCGTTATTGGTGCCGTCGTGGATGTCCAATTCGATCAGGATTTGCCACCAATTCTAAATGCTCTGGAAGTCGACAAGAGGTCTCCCCGTCTGGTGTTGGAAGTCGCCCAGCATTTGGGAGAGAACGTTGTCCGTACCATTGCCATGGACGGTACTGAAGGTTTGGTGCGTGGTCAAAAAGTCGTCGATACAGGATACCCAATCCGTATCCCAGTCGGTGTTGAGACTTTGGGTCGCATCATGAACGTCATCGGAGAGCCCATCGATGAGCGTGGTCCAATCCCCACCGATAAGACCGCTCCCATTCACGCTGAAGCCCCCGAATTCGTCGAGATGAGCGTAGAACAGGAGATCTTGGTCACTGGTATTAAGGTCGTCGATTTGCTCGCCCCATACGTAAAGGGTGGCAAAATTGGACTGTTCGGTGGTGCCGGTGTCGGCAAGACCGTACTTATCATGGAGTTGATTAACAACGTCGCTAAGGCCCATGGTGGTTACTCAGTGTTTGCAGGAGTAGGAGAACGTACTCGCGAGGGTAACGATCTGTACAATGAAATGATTGAGGGTGGTGTCATCTCCCTAAAGGACAAGACCTCCAAGGTAGCCCTTGTCTACGGTCAGATGAACGAACCCCCAGGCGCCCGTGCTCGTGTCGCTTTGACTGGATTAACCGTTGCTGAGTATTTCCGTGACCAGGAAGGACAAGATGTGTTGCTCTTCATTGACAACATTTTCCGTTTCACCCAGGCCGGTTCCGAAGTGTCTGCCCTTTTGGGTCGTATCCCATCTGCTGTCGGTTACCAACCAACCTTGGCCACTGACATGGGTTCCATGCAGGAACGTATTACCACCACCAAGAAGGGTTCCATCACTTCCGTGCAAGCCATCTATGTGCCAGCTGATGATTTGACAGATCCTGCCCCAGCTACAACATTCGCTCATTTGGACGCCACCACTGTATTGTCCCGTGCTATCGCTGAATTGGGTATCTACCCAGCTGTGGATCCTTTGGATTCTACCTCTCGTATCATGGACCCCAATGTCATTGGTGCCGAACATTACAACATTGCTCGTGGCGTGCAGAAGATCTTGCAGGACTACAAGTCCCTCCAAGATATCATTGCTATCTTGGGTATGGATGAATTGTCTGAAGACGATAAGTTGACTGTTGCTCGTGCCAGGAAGATCCAACGTTTCCTGTCACAGCCCTTCCAGGTTGCTGAAGTATTCACAGGTCATGCCGGTAAATTGGTCCCATTGGAGGAGACCATCAAGGGATTCACCCAAATCTTGAACGGAGAGTACGATCATTTGCCCGAGGTCGCCTTCTACATGGTTGGACCAATTGAAGAGGTTGTCGAAAAGGCCGACCGTTTGGCTAAGGAAGCCGCCTAAGCTGCAACCACACCCGCAGAGGAGCTCTTTCGTATATTAAGTATATAAAAAACAAACAGTTATCTTTTTCTTTTCCTTCCTAATAATTAGGCATTTAATGTGAGCCAACAGCCAGAAAAAGTGGAAAAATAAATGAGAATTTTCGCCGTAAAAGAAGAATTTCATGTTTTTATTTCTTCTCTAAGGTGTTACGTAACATGGGCAGCAGTTTTTTTTTCTCTCATATGATTATGCAAAGGTACATAACCTACAATTCAGAAAAGGGCGGATGCCGGCGAATTTATGTAATCTGGCAGGCCGAATCGATGTGCAATCGATTAAGAATTATGCAAGGCCGAAATGCAATCGACAAATTATGTTGGTTATGTAACCTAATTGCGGAGGTGGCTGACATGACAAGTGCACGATAGTGAGGTTAGAACACCTAGTCGATGGATTTGTGAATATTTGTTTTTATTTTCACATAATTGCTGTGCTCTTCAGTGTCTACAACTAAAAAAATTAACTTATCTGATGTTTGTTCGGTCATCGGTATTACCATAGAACTAGTGGGTACTTCTATCAGGTATTGAGGTAGAAGAAGATTTTCTTGCAGTACACGAGAAACATGCGGAAGATCATCAAAATGCATGTCTTTTTGGTACATTATACCATAGAGAAACTCTTGGAAAGTTCTGCCGACTGGGGTCTGCGTTTGGGGCTAGAGATTCGAGGTTATTATTAAGTGTTTTATTTTTATCTTAAATGTGAATTACGGGGAGGTATGATGCAATATCCCGAAAAGAGTTCTTCAAGCCAATAATTCTTGTATTTCATAATTTTATGTAGACTATATTACACAACAGCAGCACAAACATACGGTTGCAAAGGGCAGGCAAAAAGGGAACAGCTGTGTGTGTGCGATTGACTTTTGGAAGAAAACCCCAGCGGTAGGTATGCGCATTTGCCTGCACATCGTTGTACCTTCATACATATCGATTGGAATCTTGTTACATAACATCCCAATGAAAATAGAATACCCCGCAGAAGAACAAAAACAATTGTCTTGTAGTGAAAATCTGCAGTGGCATGCTGGGAACTATTTGATCTAAATACTCTGCTAGCTCTTATAACATAATGTTGTTGCAGTCAGGTTATGTATGGACAAAGATGAAAATAGATAGAAAAGCTGTTGAAACCCCGACTCACCATTGCAATCCAGAGTCCAGGAGACCTATCCGAAAGACAACACGGATTCAGGAAAGGATACTCAACGATTGGAGCAGTTGAGGAGGTGGTCAAAACAGGGAAGGCTGCTCATCGAGAAAGTCATAGCTCGAAAAAGATTGCCGTTCTGGTTACCCTAGACGTGAGAAACGCATTCAACACAGCCAGATGGATAGACATGTTGAAATCACTCGAGGAGGTCTATATAGTCCGCAGTACCTAATCGTATAATCCAAGACTACCTCAGCGAACGACAACTAATTTATGGCACATAAGAAGGTCCCGTATCACGGTAGGAGCAGCGCAGGGTTCAATCCTTGGACCCGACCTCTGAAACATATTTTATGATGAGATTCTTAGTATCGAAATGCCTAACGACACCTATTTGATAGGGTACGCAGACGAAATCGGTGCGGTGATAACTGCGAGGAACACTGAAGAAGCACGAAGAAAGTTGAACCAAATTATGAGACGTGTCTATCTCTGGTTAGAAACCCATGGTCTTAGCCTTGCATCTGAAAAGACCGAGATTGTCCTACTGACCAGAAAACATATCCCGACGCAAATTGAATTTCATATAGGCCCAGACGTAATCACCAGCAAAAACGCAGTAAAGTATTTTGGGATATCTTTCGACTCAAAACTTAATTTCTGGAGTCATATTAAATCCGCTTCCGAACGAGCTGTTTAAGTGACCACATTCCTTAGCAGACTCATGGTAAACGTTGGAGGACCAAGAGAATGTAAACGAAGGCTCCTCATGACAATAACGCACGCGATACTTCTTTATGGATGCGAAATATGGGCAGATGCGCTTAAACAGGAGAAATACAGGAAACAGATGGCGGCAGTACAGAGACGCGGAGCTCTCCGCATCGCAAGTTCTTACCGCACTGTATCAGAACCAGCCGCTCTTGTCGTTGCAGGAGTGACACCCATTGACCTCTTAGCCGCAGAGAGAAAGCTAGTATATGTGAAGAGAGCGGAAGTAGGAGTAGAAGCAGCAACCACTGAAGCAAAACTAGCCACCAAACATTCATGGCAACTAAGGTATAACTCTGAAACAAGAGGTAGATGTACCGCCAGGCTGATCAGAGACGTCGCTGAATGGACAACGCGAAAACACGGAGAAATTAATTATTACAACAAGCAGTTTCTAACCGGACATGGATATTTTAATGCATACCTCTACAGGATGCGGAAAGTATACCATGCGACATGCCAGTACGGCGACTCATTGTTGACGACGCTTTTCACACCTTCTTCACGTGCAGCAGGTGGGCCGTGGAAAGACAGCATTTAGAATTGGAGATAGGTTTTTTTTGCCCCGAAAATATCATTGGGAAGATGATCGCAAGCGAACGCAGCTGGAAACGAGTATCAGCGTTTATCGAAACCGTGTTCAAAACCAAGAAGAGAGAAGAAAGCCAGAGCACACCCTCATAGAAGAACAGGAAAGTTTATGAGGCAGGGAAATAACGGCCCCCCGAAGTAATACGAATAGTGGTTCCAGGGGGCTGTTGAAGAAGTCCAAAGGAAGAGGGGGAGTTTAGTCAGTAAGAGTCTGATACACCAAGAAAGTTTAAATTTCTTGACGGTGCATGATGCATTCTTCGCCCTTCCTATAGAAAAAAAAAATACTGTCCTTTTTAAGGCACATTTCAATTCAAAAGCGTAAAGTTCGCATTTAACGCATGAGTGCCACTAACTCCTCACTTATATCAAACTAGCTGTACCCGCCCGGCTTCGCACGTGCAAAATGTGGTTTCATAACAGTTGTGATATTTACTGCATTGCTTATCCTCTTGCACGCTACACATAAATGCCCGTGCATTCAACTCCCGCATCCCGCTTTTCTTAAAGTTTGAGCCTGTAACTTATTGATTGTCAAAAAAAAAAAAAAAATAGGAAATTGAATCCGTTGAAACTGAAATGGGTTATTACTTATTGTTGGGAATAATTGGTATTTTTGGTATAAACCGTATCTCCTTTACCACAACCAGTTAAAATTAACGCCCCAATAACCTTTTTCTGCAACGAAATCACTCTCAAAAAGAAGTTTGCAAATATCAGAATCCACCGATACTGCTCTCATATTCTGAGTCAAGTACACTGTTCTAAAGTATCGCCAAAGCACTGAACGTTTAATAATTAATCTTCGTCTGAAATCACCAGAGAACATAAATGTAACTCCACCGACAAATCTGTTTTTATTTAGCATATCTTGCATAGTCCTATTAACCGCTTCTATTGATATGTAATTTATTAGCCATAGTGCATTCGCCCTTTGGCTATTCTTTTAAATACCACACACTGGGTGTTCCATGTGTTCCGCTTTTATAGGTATTAATCGAAAAAATGTGAATAAAATTGATGTTTTTAATTTTTTAAATACAAAATGCATACCTATATCTATTTGACATTCTTTCATAGATATTGATAGATTTTTTTTTTGTAAGCAAAACACAGATAAACAAACCTTTCCTACATATTTGACAAAGCTTATGTACCTACATCCAAAAAAATAAACCCTACAGTGCACAAAGAAAATTCCTACTTTTTCCCTACACCGTCGAATAATTTTCAATACAATCTCTCTACATAACTATTTTATCCATACAAACACGAATAAAATCGAATCAAACTTCTCATACGCAATCTCAACCACAAATGAATTTTTCCTTTTTGTTGACTCTTCAAATCATGTCATCTAATTTCATTCCTTAGCGAATATCGACGAATGTAAGAGCAAAATATAAAAAGCAAAAAAAATAACAAATATCTCTTGACTGAACAAAGATGAAAATGTTCCGTCCGAAAAAATCTCTACGTTATACAAATCTGCCCTTTTTTCCTTACGGTATCATTTTTAGATCCCTACGTTTAGGGACTTTTACCCTACATATACTAACACTGATTTGACATTTCTTTTATGAGTTTCTTTTTTTCCAAGCAAACCAAACAGTATACTGTCTCCCTCTCCGTTACAGGAGTAAATTAAGGTTAAAAGAGATGTCAATATATTGTGCTGTTAGTATGTTTGATTTGAGAATGAAGTGTATATCCACTCACCGAGGCGAAAATCGTAGAAATATTTTAAGTTTTTCCTATTTATTTGAAAACCTTTTAAGTTATCGAGATAATGGATATCCCAAATTGTACTTGCAGATGTCCTTTATAAGCTGGTACTTAGTATATTTAAATGCTCCCAGTATTTTCGAACGCAAAGCGTTGCAAAGAAAAAATCGAAGCGAAACGAAAAAAAAAATTACTCTTGTCCAATTTTTTCCGGAATTTATAGAGATATAGAGTTAAGACAAAGTGGAGATTGTAGGCCTAAGTATACTCTATAAGCCTGTGAAAAATTCACCAGAATATATTCAGCAATTTCCAAGATTTTTGCATTTAAAGACATGCAGTCAATTTCAATTTTAGTCGAACAGAACTACACCAATTTTATTTATATGTAGAGATAGAGATAATACACAATCATATCGAGTTTTATGTAGAAAAATTTATTTATTTCGAACACAAAAATATATTATCATAATAAATCGAATGCAACTGATTTAATTTCTATAATCAAATTGACGCCGTTGATTATTATTACTTGTCTTATTCTAAAATAAATGCGATAGATAAAATATTTAATATTTTGTTAAATACGTACGTACAATATTTTCTTCTTAAACTTACAAATAAATTTCGATTTCCTCTTGAATAAAATATAATTTGAATTTGAATATAAAACAAGTTGGTAGTTCATGCTTAAACAATCTCAATTCATGTGTCAGAAACACACCGCTTTTTTATTGTACACCTTAAATCGCTTAAGAAATTTAGTGCAAAAACTACAGAATCACAATTTGTTACAAAAAAAAATATACGTATTGTTCTTGCGAATGTTTTATTTCATTTTTATACAATTTTTTCTATCTCTGTACAAATATAAATAAGTTAATTGTTTTTTTTTTTCTTAAGAAAAGAGAATACTTATTATTAACAAAACAAGATAACAAAATAAAGATAATACCATGACTAGTGGAAAGAATAAAATGGAACGCAAACGCATTAAGTGTAAGCATTTCTTTTGTAAATGAGAATCGTTCGGGGGAATTTTGGGTTTTCAATTTCGAGTATATAAATAAAGATGATATAGCCGTAGCTTTGAGTTTATATAAAAAAAGGAATCGATATCGTTTCACATTTCAATGAGTAACATCGAAAGCAGTGAGATTTGAGGACGTATCTTTTAGAAGTCCTCTGCGTACATAAACCCAGTAGTTAATTTTGAAAACAATTGCATTTTCTTTTTCTTATAAAACAGTCTTTGATGTATTGCAGAATCGAGTTGAATAGTGAGGACAAATCATAATGGCACACTCTACATTTAAAATTTTTCATTTTATAAAATTTCTCGTGAAGTATTAATTATGTAGTTTTCTATACATTTTTACACAATGTGGCTCGGACTTCTATATGCTAAGTATATTTTTTAGTTAATTAGTTAAAACGACTACCCATTTTGGGTGTGTGGCAAGATATTTGGTGAAGCTGATTTAATTCATCTTTCTGTCTTAGTTGATGATACGATCGAAGTATTCGGGTAAAGAGCGGATAGATACAGGTGTGCTGGAGTGAGCTTGGATTAGCCGTACTCGGATTGAATTGTGAGGGCGAACTGGCCCTTTGGTATTGAGGTTCCATGGTACCAGATGCGAGTGTCAACGAGCACTTTTCAGGAGAATGGAAATAGTTGATGTCAATCGATCAAGTTCACGAAAATGCTTAACTTACCTGCATCGCCGGGCTCCACATAGAAGGAGAAGGAATGACATAAATGATCACATTCTGGTGTGGGGGCGAGAATCCAACTTTTGTTGCCTTGAAGTTGGGCCTGCCACATGAGGCGTGGTATGTAGTCCAGCTGAAAGGTAAATCGTTGAATAATTATAATTTTGGAAACTAGATTTAGTACTTCTTTAGTGCTTCAAATTTTGTATGTCTTTTGGAACCGTTATTCGACTAAACATAACCATTACCAATACTCACATGCATAAATGCTCCCTGTTCATAGCCGAGGAATATGTAATCCGTGTTCGGCATTTCGGCGTCCTCTGGCAAGAAATGCGGTCTTGGATATAATTTCCTCAACTCATCCAGCACAAGGGGATGACAATTGCTCCAACCCACATACCAGGGGTGATGACCATCAACGAATTTCGCTCTTTGATCTGACATCAGAAATACTTCTTTCAGCGTCTTAAAATCTGATCGGAAATGCAAAAATTGGCAGTCTTCATCGAGTGCACCCGGTGTACTTTCGTACAACTCTTTGAGATACGTAAAATTCAGACTCTTTGCAGCGGGCCAGTGTGCAACTGCATTTTTTATGATAATTGGCTGAGATGAGTATGCGAACGGAGCAAATTCATCACGAGTTAGATTCTGCAGTATCAGCGGCCCGTGAACCGAACTGTAAATGGAAATTCAATAAAATAAAAAAATAAAAGTAAAAACAGTAAAAATTAGGTCATCGACAAAATGTGCAACCTGCAAAATCCACAGTCACTGATGGGACGTGTCGCCTCCCATACGAGATAATTGTTTGGCAGAAAACATCGAACACCCAAGATAAAATGTATCGTCTCGAAGAACACAGGCGTGGCCAGCATTATGAACAATAGTATACCGATTGCATACCATGGGTTCATGTGATTCTGTTGCTCTTGTTCCAGTGATTTGCGATAAGCCATTCGCAGATCAGACTCTGTGACGACACCAGTTCGTAGAGCTCCATCGTGAAGTTCATCGAGCTTATCGATCAAATCTTCGCCCAAGCGTTCTCTGGTTCTAGCAGCCCTACTATTCGCTGCCGATGGCGGATTCCACAGCTGGAACAGCATTCACAGAATTTATTTCAAATAATTAGCTGAGTCTGTGTTTGGCTGCTCCTTGTTAACTTTGTCAATTGTAAGGACAAGAATTGGCACTAAATTAAGAAAAAACAAATTGTTTACAATAAATAAGCTTTTACATCATCTCGCAGTGATGACTTTTATCGGTTTCAGCATTGTTGTTTGACACGTAATGTTGGACGGAGAGGAAGTATGTTTGTTTTTTTCTATCTCTCGCTCTCACCCTCTTTTTATAGGAACAACGAACATCTACATAGGTAACAGATTGTGGAATTCGTTGGTGATTTCATTATGGGATGGTTACCTATGTTTAAAGTTCTTGTTGTTGTTTATTCAAAATTTAAGTAGATATAGGTACATGAAATGATGTACAAAGGAGTTTAAACTGTTGCGGAAAATGTTTACTTTACCATAACTGAAACGACAAATGGACAGAAACTTCATAAAACTATTTCGAGTTTCATTCGCACATCCACATGAAATTTTCATAGTTAAAGGACTATTCACATGAGAGCAAATTGCGAACTGCGAACACGCGAATATTCGTGGTTTCTGACACTTTATTCACATGTGTAATGTTTTATTCATAGGTATCAGTTAGTTGTAATCTTTAGCTTTAAGTACCACCTTAAGAATTATGTGCCAGCCTTAAGAATTATGTGCCAGATGTGAGATACAACCATAACCGACTTCACTTCGAAGTATATTTAAATTAACGACGACGCGAGAGAGATCGCAAGGAACTTACCTTTTCTAGAGAATCAACTTTTTAATCCATTTAGATTGTTTAATTCTACTTTTTGTATAAATATTTACCTTTAAGAGAATACAATAAAATATCAACATAATATTAAATCAACTATATCGTTATTACAAAATCAGATGTGGGGTTCGAACATGGAAGAACAATTAACTCGAGTTCAGTTGATTTCTGCCCTAAGGGAATCCGGAGTTGAGTTCGACGAAGAAGCTACCACGGTCCAACTGCGGGCCATTTACGTTAAAATTGGCTTCCCCGGACAACAATTCTTCGACGCACAACCTGAAGCACCACAGCTGACAGAAGCCCTAAAGCAGCCAGAAGCACTACAGGAACCAGGAGCAATACAGCAGCCAGAAGCACTACAGAAACCAGGAGCAATACAGCGGCCAGAAGCATCACAGCGAAACACAGAGTCGACATATTCCCAGCTGCCAGTTGAACAGTTAAATCTACGTGAGGTAGATGCAGAAGAAGCACGACTAGACAAATTGTTGGCCATCGCTAGGAAGAAGCGTGAGCTGGTGGAGTTGCAAGCAAATCTGAACCAATTCGAAAGCCGACGCATTGACCTGGCCGTATTGGATGCAATGATGGGCAAATTCGACGGCTCTGATTTGCATGATATCAACAAATGGATTGGCGAATTGGAAAACGTGTTTGAGGTATATTGTTACAGTGAACGCGACAAGCTGGTCGCTGCTCGCTATTTGATGACTGGCCATGCAAAGCGATTTACCGATATCGTCATGGCGCGCACTTATGAAGAATTAAAACAGGCATTGTTGACAGAATTCAGACGTACTTTTTCCGTGCAAGATGTGTTAAATCAACTTAAATCGCGAACACTACAGCCAGGTGAATCACCGCGACAATATGTTGTCGAAATGCAACATATAGCACGACGGGCAAACATTGACGAGATCGATCTATTGGATATTATTATCGATGGATTGAATGACAAGTCAGCACAGATTTCTATGTTGTTTAGTGCTACAACAGTGACCGAGTTAAAGGTCTTAATGGAACGTTACGAGAAAAAGCGACGTGTACCAGTATTAACAAAACCAAGGACAACCACAGTTGCCAGTGCAAATACGGGTGCTAGTACCAGTGCGTCGATGAGATCAGATTCTTCCGCAATACGCTGTTTTAATTGTTTCCAGTATGGACATTATCAAAGTGCTTGTTTGGCACCTCGACGCCCACCAAATTCTTGTTTTGTGTGCTCTGAAATGGGGCACACTCGTCACCAATGTCCGAAGAGGAAGAGGATTGGAGAAGCAGCAGCAGTGGCAGCCGCCATCGCCGAGGAAGCAGAAGAGAAGCAGTTGGTTCATCAGTTGGCCAGTGTGAATTTGGTAAGTGTTGCCTTCATTATTGATCAAGTTGAGTGCACTGAAATCATTCCATTTATTGCTTTATTTGATACCGGTAGTCCGATTAGCTTTGTCCGTCGATCGTGCGTACCACTGAATCTGAATGATGACCGGCAGTTAACAAAATATCGTGGTGTGGGAAATAAACGGCTGAGTACATACGGGTTTGTTAAATGTAATTTATATTTTAAAGAACGTGTATTCACCCATGACCTTGTTATTTTACCAGATGAGGAAGCGGTGGTACCATTGTTGATTGGACGTGATCTATTGGACAAAATGCAAATTCATCTTTGTCAGATTGCTAAAATGAAATATAACTTTAATGAAATATTGAGATTAAGGAAAATAAATGAAGTTCCATTGCCTTTAAACGTTGTCAGTGCACTCGAATTGTTCGATTTATATAAGAGTCCATCAGGAAGTCATATGTTAGGCCCAACCACTACTAGGCTAGTTGAAGATACAATTCCGGAGATGGAATTTAACTCTTCTGAAGAAAGTTCAGTTGATCCTGAAGTAAATGTAGTTCTTGACCTGGCTTTAATCGAAACTCAATTGAAGTCAAATGTAGGCACTGTAAATTTAATTAAAATAGATTTGATTAAAGAATATGAGGAAGTGATATTGCTGGTAAGTGAGACTGAGATTGGGAATTTTGAGGAATTGATTGATATTAATAAACAGTTGAACAAAACAGATGCAGATGCTTTGAAGTCGACAATTTTCGAAAATTATATGAATATGAGCACAGCGGAGAGAAGTAGTAAGTTGAGTAGTTATTCTATGAAAATTAGATTGAGGGATGACGTCCCAGTGTACAGTAGGCCACGTAGGTTATCATTTAAGGAGAAAGTTGAAGTACAGCAAACTATAGATGACTTGTTGGCTCAGGAAATTATTAGACCAAGTGAATCACCTTATGCATCTCCCATAGTCTTAGTACGAAAGAAGAATGGGGAATTAAGAATGTGTGTTGATTATCGTGCATTAAATAAGATTACTTTAAGAGACCACTTTCCATTACCGCTCATTGAAGATTGCCTGCAATACTTGGGAGGAAAGTCTTTCTTTAGTACATTGGATCTGAAGAACGGATTCCATCAGGTACCAGTGCACGAAGACTCGAGGCATTTGACCGCATTCGTCACACCAATGGGTCAATACGAGTATTGTTATATGCCTTTTGGGCTGACAAATTCTCCCCCAGTGTTCCAGAGATTTATTTCATTGGTTCTGAAGCCACTAATAGATTCCGGGGAAATTGTTGTCTATTTGGATGATATAAATGTTGCGACGAAAACAATCCAAGAGCACATACAAGTGTTGGGCAAAGTGTTGCGATTGTTAGCGGAAGCTGGCTTGAAGTTAAACCTGAGAAAATGTAAATTTGCTTATCAGGAGTTGGAATATTTAGGATATCGTGTGAATGAAAGAGGTATTCGTCCGAACGAGGCTCACCTAAAGGCAATTAGTAGTTATTCAGTACCTACAAATACAAAGGAGGAACAACGGTGTATAGGACTCTTTTCATATTTCAGACGATTCGTCCCTGACTTTTCTCGCATAGCACGACCTTTGAATCGTCTTATGCAGAAAGATGCTAAGTTCGAGTGGACTGATGAATGCATGAATTCATTTTTAGTTTTGAGGAAGAAACTAACTCAACCACCTATTTTGAGTATATTTGATCGCAAGCGTGAAACAGAGCTTCATACAGATGCCAGTTCTCGTGGATACGGCGCTGTGCTATTGCAGAGACAGGAAGATGGAAAATTTCATCCAGTAGCTTACTATTCTAAAACTACGACTGATGCAGAGTCCCGTTATCATAGTTACGAGTTAGAAACGCTAGCTATCGTTAACGCACTAGAAAGGTTTAAAACATTTTTGGATGGTATCCCATTTGTTGTCGTCACTGACTGCAACTCCTTGGTTTTGACATTAGAAAAGAAATTGATTAATCCTCGGATTGCACGTTGGACGCTGGGTTTTGCTAACTTTGAGTTCACAGTTCGACATCGTCCAGGAGAACAGATGGCCCATGTTGACGCACTGAGCCGTCTACCAGCTGTCTGTCTTATTAAAGAAAACGAAATAGATTTGAACATTCAAATTGCCCAAACACGTGATGCCAATATTCGGCAGTTAAGGGAAAAATTAGAAATATCAGAAGTACCAGGTTACGAACTTGAAAATGGTTTAGTTTTTCGTGTCAGTGGTCCGTGTCAGCAGCTTTATGTACCCAGTGAAATGGAAGACAGTGTTATGAGAATGATACATGAGGGTTATGGTCATTTGGGCATTGATAAATGTGCAAATCAAGTACAGAAGCATTATTGGTTTCCTTCGATGCGTGAAAAGTTAAATAAATTTATTAGGAATTGTTTAAAATGCATTTATTATTCCGCTCCACATCGAAGTAATGAGCGTAACTTGTACAGTATTCCAAAGAAAGCAGAACCTTGGGATACATTACATATTGACCATTTTGGCCCCTTAGAAACAGTGAACTCCAGACATAAGCATGTGTTGGTCGTAATAGACTCATTTACAAAGTTTGTAAAATTGTATGGGGTAAATACTAGTGCAAAAGAGTCTATTTGCGTACTCAAGAAATACTTTTTGGATTATAGTCGTCCACGAAGGATCATAAGTGATCGAGGCACGTGTTTTACTTCCTTGGAATTCGAGGAATTCTGTCGGGACCGAAACATTTGTCATGTGCTCAATGCGGTAGCATCGCCTCAATCCAATGGTCAAGTAGAAAGAGTCAATCGTGTTTTGAAGGCTGTGCTTTCAAAAATAACTGAACCCATAAGTCATACTGATTGGAAAGCTAGATTGTCAGATGTTGAGTTTGCATTAAATAATACTGTACATTGTACAACCAAAAAGACGCCCAGCCAAATGTTGTTTGGTGTGGAACAACGTGGAAAAGTGTTTGAAGAGTTGACAGAGTATCTGCATGATGTCTATTCTAAAGAAGCAAGTAATTTAGAAGTTATAAGGGAAGAAGCCAAAGGTGCCATACAGAAGTCTCAGTCGTACAACCAGAAGTATCATGAGGAGCATCACAGGCCTGCAATTGAATACGAAGTAGGTGACTTAGTAGTCATTAAAAATGTTGATACCACAGTTGGTAAAAATAAAAAACTCATTAAAAAATATAAGGGTCCATATGTAATACGAAAACGTTTGGGTCATGATCGATATGTTATAACAGATGTAGAGAACTGCCAAATAACGCAATTGCCCTACAATAGTGTAGTAGACTCTACTAGAATGAGAAAGTGGTTGGAGCCAGATCAGGGCACAAATATATTGGACCAAGAAGGCAATACTGTAGAGTCTTTAGATGAAAATTATTATACTGATTATGAATTTTTGGAAGACATTGAAGAATGACATAATATTGTAAACGATCGAGGTCGATCGTTAGTCAGACTGGCCGAGTTGTAATGTTTTATTCATAGGTATCAGTTAGTTGTAATCTTTAGCTTTAAGTACCACCTTAAGAATTATGTGCCAGATGTGAGATACAACCATAACCGACTTCACTTCGAAGTATATTTAAATTAACGACGACGCGAGAGAGATCGCAAGGAACTTACCTTTTCTAGAGAATCAACTTTTTAATCCATTTAGATTGTTTAATTCTACTTTTTGTATAAATATTTACCTTTAAGAGAATACAATAAAATATCAACATAATATTAAATCAACTATATCGTTATTACACATGAAACCTTTTTTTGGTCGCAGATACCCGCGTATCAGTTTCATTTTTAAATGTTAAGTTCGAACGAATTTTTCATTCGTGGGTTTGTGGTGTTTTGTGTGGATAGTTTGCGGCAGAAATTTTCAATTCGCGGGAAAATTGCTTTAATTGTTAATTTAGCCGTTTAAATCAATTGAGAGTCATGTTTTTTTTAGACTAGATGTTAGATTAACTAAATATAATGGTTTTGTGATAGAACAAATACCAATTTTCAATTCATAAATACAGTCAAATTGATTTGTTCGCAATTCGCCTAATCGCATTTAGCATATTTACAACGAGCGCTTCTATTTATAAAGCCTGTATTTTTGCTTTTGTGTTGAAAATCCTATACTTTACTTATATTTTCTGAAACCGAAGCTCAGAAAACGCCTATGGATAAATGATGATTTCGATTATAGCGCCTATATTTAAAGTCACTTAAAATATTATGAATACAACAATACCAGCGACTGCCAGTTAAAATATAATTTCAATATTGTGTCGCAACCCTTACGAAAGTGGTATCACTCCTACTGTCAAATCGTAAGGTAATGGGATGCTCGACATGTCGCCTGTCTCTTTCTCTTTCATTGGAATCCGATTCCAAAATCGGAACCGCATTAGTTACGTAAACACACACGTTTTCCCATGGTTTTCCCATTCATATCCCAACCAACCAAGCAAGTGTATGGTTTTCTATTCAAAGTGAGCATCTCAACAAGTGGAAAACTCTTTAAATTTTCCAATTTAACACAATAAAACAATACTTAAAATGTAATTAAATTAAAACCCTTCAGTGTTCCTAATCAAATGTAAATATATTTCCTAAGGTGTTTTACATATAAATTGAAAGAAAATTCAACATTTTCATAACCACACCACACTGCCAGTGCATGAAATATTTTGTCATACCTCTGTAAAGATATTTAACTTTCACTCTCTAACATCGTGACAATAAAAGGAATAAACGCCACAAGAAACCTGAAAAATCAGCAACACAAACGGAACAGCAAAATATCTGCTAAAAATGAGTGAAGATAAAGTAATTCGCGTCGGATCTAGAAAGAGCGAAGTAAGTCCAATTATAATAATTTGAATAATTAAATTTTGTTGGTTAAAAAAATAAACAAACTAATCTCGAAAATAACACACAACAACAACAAATTGAGCTTCAGCATTCCACTTACGATAGGAGTGCGTGTTATTATATCACTTTAGTTGAATAACACTCTAATTAGAGACTGCAATAATATATGGTGACCTTTAATTCGGTCGGACAACGCTGACCGCAATGTTTTCGAGGATATTGATAACTTAGAAAATTAATAATCATGGTATAGACATAATAATGGTTTATTTATTTTTCTATCCGTCCACTTGCAGTTGGCACTAATTCAAACGAAGCATGTAATCGCCAGGCTGCAGAAGATCTATACACACAGGAAGTTTGAAATTCGTAAGTATTCCTTTGATATTCTCTAGCGCATAATCAATCCATTAGCGCACTTCTAATAAGGTCTACCTTATCATAGTCGTTCGTTAAAAATACATTTCAAGTGTGCTTGCCATTAGTGCCTTTTGGCGAGCACTGTCCATTGCCAAATTAGAAAGTAATTTACGAAAGTCAATCATGTTTGGTTTAACCACACCCCGCCGAATGGTTCTCATGATTATGGTAGGTTGTAACAGTTACTCCACCATGTGAGTTCCACTTCAATTAGATTTTGTTAGCTACATATTTTCTTTATGAATGACAAGATGAAATGTCTGTGCAATGATCAGTTGGGTATTATCCACGAAATTATTAGCACACACCGCAGTACTGGTACTGGTTCAGTGATTGGCTCGTGACCTTCACACGGATTTGGACTCGTGATCTTTGTGTATCTACCTACCTACGCCAATTTCAAAGTGGTATCACAAGTGTACTTCAACTCCAGTCGAATAGTGCCGGAGTAGTTGTTGGTCCGGTAGCTTTGCCGTTTTGAGCGGAGCTACATGGAATCACATTTGAAATTTAAATGCAGGTCAGCTCGCATTGTTTGTTGTTATGCACGACTACTTACTTCGTCGCTTAATTCATTATTTATTCATTGAATTCATTTTTGTTTGTACAAAATGGTAAGGAACCTAATTTTTGCTTTTTTTTTTATTACTAGGAAGCCTTTGAAATATTTTCGATATCTCTGATAGACTATAAATAGCGTTAATAGCTTAGGAAGCCATATGGATAGTGTGTTGTTACTTTAATGGGCTGGCTATATCCAAACGTATGAATGAATGTATGAGCAATTATTTGGTAAATACGTTCGACGTCATCAGAACCCAACAGTCCATAGTAGTTATGCAATGGGTATTTAGGTGAAATCCTCGTTGGAATGTGAATTGGAAACTTTTGCCTGAATAGTTGCTAATGAAAGACAGGCGGAACAAACACGCATGAGTGTTCAAAAGTATCTAACCCTTACGCAGCTTAAATCGCAGTTGTTCAATGACAAGGAATTAGCGAATGTGTTGCTTAATATGCTGATAATATGCTGACGGGCTGTTTAAGCTCCACACCGACTATGGCACTCAATACCATCCTTGGTCTAACACCCTTTCAAACACATATTCAATTGGAAGCCAGACTAAGTATTTACCGCCTGTTCAATTCGAACAACTTTGACCCCTATACCTACCAGGGAGGTCATCTGTCCTTACTCGGCACCATTGAGCCTTCAAGCTCATTCAGCAAGCCTCTTGTTGACATGGTACCGGAATATGTGTTCCATAAATCATCCCCCCTAGGGAAGAATGGGAAAAATATAAACCTAATCCATCTCGACTCGATATCATCTCGTACACAGACGGTTGTAAGATGGAATCAGGGACTGGCTCTGGAATCCACGGTGAGTCAAACCAGGTGAACTTGTCAGTCAGCCTTGGGAACAACTTATCCATATTCCAGGCTGAAGTCCTTGCAAACAACCATCGCGCTAGAATAAATCTAAGTTCTAACACACGTGGAAAAACCATATTCATATTCTCAGATAGCCAAGCAGCTCTCAAAGCTCTTGACTCATCTGTCATCGAATCCAAACTCGTCTTAGAAACATTCTCAACCATCAATGAATTTCTAAGAAAAACCTAGTCATCGTCCACTGGATTCCAGAGGATTTTAGAGTACCGAAACGGCTGACTCACTGGTTAAAATCGGTAAAACCAGTCCACTCATCGGACCTGAACCCTTCTGCGGAGTCAGCAAAAATCATTTCAGGAAGTACATCAAAAACCAATCTCGTATAGAGTGGCAAAATACAGCTGGGCACAATTGCACCAGAACATTTTTCCCCAAATTCTCCTCCAGAAAATCACTCTTCTTGATTTATACGGATAAAAACAAGCTGAGAATCCTAACAGGAATAATCAGCGCCCACGGTCGCATGAGAAAACATCTTCACCGCATTGGCGTCTCACCGGCTCATTGTCGTCTCAGGAAAAACATATTTGGTGATGAAATCATTAATTCAGCATCTCTTGAGAAGCTCCTTGTCTTCCTGACGGTCTCTGAAGTGAAAATATGGCTCTAAGAGTTTACCAGGGATGGCACAATAGGCTCCTTTACGAAGCCGCAGTGCCAGAGCTCCATGAAGGCTCTCCAGCCCTTCAATCTATCTATCCTGATAAGGCAATAAACATGATTGCGACTAATGGCGTTTTCGATTGAAGAAAAGAAATGCCCTTTCTATGAAAAGAGCAAATCCAGAAGTGCTCTTTCTATGTTTTCTATTTTTCATTGAAAAAAAAGTGCACTTCCAGGGGTTGAATTACCGCATCCGTGATCGAGTAATACGTGACTGAATTTGTTATTGTTTTGCTTGTAAAGTCCACAAAATTCAGTGACGTATGGCTCGCTCACGGATGTGGTAATTCGGCCCCAGGTCAATTCTTAACACGACAGAAGTGCCCGGGATATTTTTAAAGAATTGCCCTGAACTTAACAACACACACAAGGAAAATGTCAGTTGAATTGTTTGTTGAATGTTATTAGAGACAAATTTATCGCTTTGTGATCCGAAAATATACAATTATGCTTGCAATGTAAACTTAAATTGAAATATATTGATTTGGCCCTTTAAAACATTCATATATCTATTGTGGAAAACAAAACGAATTTCATTGAAAAGTAAAGCAATTCGGGGCAATTCTGTCGGATCTTCAATTTTTCATTCATAAATATGATATTTTGCCGTCATTGAAAAGAGCTGGTATACTTATATTGGTCTTCCTTTTTCTTGCTCTTTTGTATTGAATTGAATTGAATTGAATTAATTTCTTAACAGCAGTCCATACATGTACGTCAATGGAAAACACCACACTTAAGCGGCCAAAATAGATATGGTGATGAGCCATTCACATGTTCAGGCAGTGATACGTGTTCGTACTAAACGTATGCGCCATTGAATTTCAAGAAATCCCACTAAGGTAATATTTGAATTCAATATTACCATAGAATGCACATACCACCTACAGACTACGAACACATTTATAAATATGACAGCAGTTGCGATTACAGAGTACATTTACTTATGTGGTTTTCCATTGGGACAAAAAATCAATCTTTTTTTTGATCTAAATCACTTTTCGCGTTCCATTGGGACGAAAAATCAATCTTTTTTTCGATTCGGAGCACTTTTTGCAGATCTCGATATTTTTTCAGATCTACACATACCAATATAATTTGCACAGCTGTTTTACGTCATTCTGCGAAGTTTGCTTTCGAGGCAAATGCGCAAAGTTTCGCGAAAACCAAAATAACAAAATATATAAATAGCTATGGATATTATTTCGGAAGAATTATTATCTTCATTGTCTTCCTCGTCATCTGAAGACTACAAATCACCAATAATACTTCATTTGTATCTACAAGAAGGAAAACATTTTTGAGGGCGATATCCATTTGTGATTTAGCCAAAAACGAATGCCATTTGAACAGCTGATATTGTTGTCAATTAACGCACTAATCCATTTACAAAAGCAGATCAATCTCGTTGCGCGTTCCATGAGCACAGTAAAATCTGAGATCTGAAAAAGATTTCTGGTGGTCCCAATGGAAAACCACATTATTTTATCGTCGATCGTAAAGCATTTCTGGCATTCTCTTATCTGTGAATCGGAATTTAAATAGATTATTGAAACAAAGTCTGACGACCGAAAACCTTTCCATTTCGCTCGCTTATTTGCGCCCGCCGAAATATGATGTCCATACAACTAGCACAGAAAACATTTTGAGAAACAAATGAAAGTGATGATTAAATTCGAGAGACAAGGTTACTGTTTTATTTGAAACAGCTTCATTTGATTTGGTAATGGCTGCGGCCACACACTATGGTCACGATGGCTGAAGCTGAACTTTGATCGACGAAAACTACATCCATACAAATACGACTCACACCTATCTGGGACTTGTTCACAGTGGCGTGATGACGTCGATTTTATAAGATAATAATCACGGCGATAGTCATGTCTCATGTGCAATTGTGCAATTGCTCTCAATTGTTATTACTTCATCCTGTCGCTGCTAGTCTGCCCCCAACACGTTGCGAAAATGAATTTTCACTTTTATTTGGACACAGTATGAACCAGTATGAACCATACTTATTCTTGGAAAGAAATCGCTGGCAACGAAACATAATTCAAAGGGATAAGTTGGTTATAAACATTAAGAAGTTGATAACAACTTGATAAGAAGCTATCAGTTTTTATTTTTATATTGGTTCTATTTATTCGGAATGGATATTTTATTGCTGAGCAATTTATGAGAATGATATGAGGAATCTTTTAGGAATGACGAGGAGGTTTGCCTATATACATTGATACAAAGGGCTAAACATCAATCTTAGGTTAGGTTAGAAGAAGGAGTGTGCGCAGTAAGTTGTTGGCGTTTTGTTTTTGGTTCTTGCATGATTCCTTGATTTGTTTGTCCTAAAGATGGAACAACCATGCATACAACAAACTACCTGCTGTCTTTTTTTTTTGATGTTATTGCTGTTCTGAAACTACCAAACTAGGAGGTAATCACAAACAGTGTTGTATTGTCCAGTAGAAGTAGGCATGTCACATCAGTTGTCGCTTGGAGAGAGTAAATAAGAGAGCTCTTTTTTGATATTAATCTTAATAGTCATTGCCCTGCTATAACCGTCACCTAATTACTACATCAAATTTCTGATGGCAGGTTGCGTGCATCATAAACACGGATGACCTACTTTTGTATTGGAGTATATCTACCACTGACCTTCATGTAATTTATTGTTATCATCATTGTCCTTTGATATTGACCACAAAATGTGTTTGCACGATATCTGCAAATAATCGAAAAGTAATTGGATTGTCAAATGTCGTGTCGTGCTTCTTATAGTTTACCCTCTCTCCTTCCCCATAGATACTATGTCAACGATTGGCGATCGCGTACTCAACATATCACTGCCAAAAATCGGTGAGAAATCCCTATTCACCCGCGATCTGGAGGATTCCCTACGCAACGGAGGTGTTGACTTTGTTGTTCATTCGCTGAAAGATCTGCCCACAGCATTGCCGACGGGAATGGCGATAGGTGCTATACTTGAGAGGGAAGACGCACGCGACGCTCTCGTGCTGAACGAAAAATACAAGGGAAATACTATAAGAACACTGCCAGAGGGGAGCATAATTGGTAACAATTCAGAAGTTTTTACAGACATTTTTTTGTATAACAGTGAGATTGTGTGTTTTCAGGAACCTCCTCTCTTCGTCGAACAGCACAAATTCGGCGAGAGTACCCCCACCTTGTGGTGTGTGACATTCGTGGAAATCTAAACACTCGCTTGGCTAAGTTGGACGCTCCCGAGTCGAAATTTGCCGGCATCATACTTGCTCAAGCGGGGCTCGTTCGAATGGGATGGATGAATCGCATCAGTCAGATATTAGAGCCGACAGATCTGCTGTATGCTGTTGGTCAAGGCGCTCTGGCGGTAGAGTGCCGATCAAATGACAAGGAAATTCTGGCAATGCTACAATCGTTGGTCTGCCTGCATACGACCTGTCGCATCTTAGCCGAGAGAAGTTTCCTCAAGACCCTCGGCGGTGGGTGCAGTGCTCCGGTGGCAGTTTGTTCAACGCTAAATGGAAGCCTCAACGATGATAATGGGAATAGCGGTGCTGGCCTAAAGGTCATCGGTGCAGTGTGGAGTTTGGATGGCTCTACAGAGTTGCGCAACGAGCTGTCGTGCTCTTTGGAGTTGGAACGGTTCAAATTCGACATCAATGCCAACGATGACGATGGTTCTCCACCGTCGAAACGATTACGAAAAGAAGGCAGTGAAAGTCCAGAGGGTAAACGCGCAAGTCCCACCGTAATCAATGACGATTTAAATTCCGGGCTCCTCGACAAATTCACGGACATCAATCAATTGATCAATATTCACGGAGAGCTCTTTAAAAAGTGTCCTTTCAGTGCGGTGCACCTGAAGGAGCGCGAGGCCAATGGCAATGACGCTGGAACAGTCGTCAAGGATGAGTGTCCGTTGAAAATCCCAGTTGGCCAGGATTTCATGGGCCAGTGTCCGTATGTCGGCACCGATGTAAAGGTGAGCGCTTCCCAGGCGGAAGTATGCCCCATAACTGGTAAAAGTGCAAAAAGTGCTGCTGAATGCCTGCCTAGTTCGAGCAAATGTCCCTTTAGCGAGTCGGTCAAACAGACGACAACCACTCTTCCAGGCCACGAAAGTTGTCCGTTCCTTCAAAAAACCATCAAAATGTTTGACTATTCTGATGAGGATAAACCGCAATCAACAGAAGTGCTTCCAGTCCTAATAGACGACACAGTTAACCTGTTTTGCGGACTGTTTCGCCACAGGTGCTACGACTATGAGCTGTATGCGAAAAGTGAGAAGCTGGGGCAGGCTCTGGCAGACGACTTGATTAACAAAGGTGCCTTGGCAATCATGAAGTGTGCACAGGATGAGATTCACAGTAAAGCGTCATAAGAGAAAGAGAAGTGCTTTAAATAGTTTAATTTAGGTATCCCTTGGCAGGTGCTGGGTTTTTGGTAATACCTGCAGTTCACTCTCTTGCAATCCGGTGTTACGTCAAATGTATGTGAGACACTTTATTCATACGTAAACAATCGTTGTTGTATCATTGTTTAGTTAATCCTTCGTTACACATAATGCTTTCCTCTTAAATGAGGAATGAGAACCAATGTTGATTTTGTTTTTTTTTTTGTAGAAAAAGTTTTTATTTAAGTTATATACACGTAGACCGGAAGTCAGATGATCTATTGTGATTTGTGAAGCAATAAAATGTAAACGTAAAATAAATGAAAAAAGTACATATTTGGTTTTATTTAAAGCTTTTAGCGAATCCCAGGAGCGTTATTTGGTTTTCAATCGGCTAAGCCTAAAGGTATAACAACTGTTCAAAAACTTTGATTTAAAAGTAACATTTTCGTCTTTAGTGATAGCTCTAACGATACGTTGCACTGTTAAAGTCATAAATACCTTTGTGAGGCATGGAGTGAAGATGCGCACACAGTAATATTTATCTTCATGAGTTCGACAACCGCATAGCACATGTTTTTGAACTGCTGCAAAAACAGAAAGGTAAAATATCGATAGGTAGGTAAAAAACATAAATCGTCACTTCCCCTTTTTTGTGTTGATATTCGTGCGATTCGAATTATGTGTAGCTTTCAACACTTTTTAAAGCGTTTTCCATTCACAGATAAAATTTTCTAATTAAACATTCTAAATTTGCGTCCCGATTGATTTCTAATTATTTATACATAAATAATTTACAAATATAGATTCACCCGATGCAATGCCTTTCTTTGCTGTAGGTACCTAGAAAAAATTTACGAAAACCTAAACAATCTCCATTAAAAAATCAATCTGAGAAAATATCTTGATTCGCAAAAGTACTTTGAAATCTGAAAAAGATTGCTTTTTGTTTGTACCAAACGAACATAAAAAGTGCTCTGAGAGCGCTCAATCGAAAACCTCATAAGGTACCTAGGTATACCTAATCGGCCCTGTTCAACTCCCATTAGGTAAGTACGAACCTACTCCATTTGAAAATATTTCTGTCAGACTGTCAGATAAAAAGGTCTCTGAACATACCCAATTTTCCTAGAAAGTGAAATGACAAGTTAATTTCAATTTCGAACAAACCTTCCGATATGTCAAAAATATTTTGTTTGAAAAGCTGTAGCATCTTCTGAATATAGTTTTCTTGGCAAAAGAACATTTTAAGAACTTTTAAGAAATGCAAATAGATCTTCCGAACAATGTCTGATTCCAAATCGGGAAAAGCGAACTCCCTCATTCCGAAGCCGGCAAATCTCGAGTGCAAAAATCTCCAGGACTACTTAAAGACTCGCTCGCATGATATCCTCGAGAAGCTCTATAACTATCCTACGATTTGTTTAGCTGTTTATAGGTGAGTTACTGTACCAAGATGTTTCCAATGTTTTCTTTTTTTTTTATCACCTCGTTTATAAAATCTAGAGAACTACCTGAGATTGCCCGGCAGTTTGTCATTCGCATATTATTCGTCGAACAGCCCGTACCACAGGCAGTTGTCGCTTCATGGGGATCGCAACATTACGCTAAGTAAGACTCCCATCAGGTTCACTAAGTCCACCAAATAAATTTTACAATTTTAGAGAACAACAGGAATCTACAGCATGTCTAACCGAGTTGAATGTTTGGCGGGTTACAGCGATTCCTGGCGGTTTATCGGCTTGGGAACTTTGTCCCACGTTCAAAAAGAATCTGAAAATTGCCTTGCTTGGTGGAGGGAAGCCATGGTCGTTGTCTCATCTTTTAGAGAAGGATGCTAAACCAAGAGATGTGGCGTTTCTTGATAACTACGCGATGGCGCGTTGGCGATGTGTTCTCCATTATATGGTAGGCGGCGGAACATCCAGCAAAGGGCAGGATACCGAGGGCATTAGCCCAGATGCTGTTCGAATTCTATTACATGCCAATTTGATGAAGCGCGACGAACGTGACGGAACTCCCAGCATCACACGGCAGGGTTTTCAGTTTCTTTTACTAGACACACGGTCACAAGTAAGATTGTTTTTGGTCGATACTGTTCTGCTCACCAAGTTGTTACCCCTTTAGGTTTGGCACTTTATGCTTCAGTACTTGGACACCTGCCAAGAGCGTGGTCTCAATCTTCCCGAGTGTTTGTCCATGCTTTTTCAACTGAGCTTCTCTACTCTCGGTCGCGATTATAGTTCCGAGGGTCTCAACAATAAGATGCTTACCTTTCTACAGCATTTACGTGAATTTGGTCTGGTATACCAGCGCAAGAGAAAAGAAGGGCGCTTCTATCCTACACGCTTGGCGCTGAACGTGACGAACAAGCACGGTCAAGTGCCGACTATATCCACAGAAGCGGATAAGAGCCAAGACCCTGGTTACATTATTGTGGAAACAAATTATCGCGTGTATGCGTATACAGATTCAAACCTGCAGGTTGCACTACTTGGTCTATTCACAGAGCTGTTATATCGATTTCCTAATCTGGTGGTAGGAGTGCTTACGCGCGACTCTGTGCGGCAGGCTCTTCGTGGTGGAATAACGGCCGATCAAATTGTTAGCTACTTGGAACAGTATGCACATTACAACATGAGAGTGACAGAGATGGCGATTAATTCTAAATCTCCTCTCCCACCGACCGTTGTGGATCAAATCAAACTATGGGAGAACGAACGGAACCGTTTCGTGTACACCGAAGGGGTAGTGTACAATCAATTCTTGTCACAGGCCGACTTTATAACACTGCGAGACTACGCTCAGTCAATAAACGTTCTCGTCTGGCAGAGTGAGCGCAGCAGAACTATGGTGGTGGCCAAAAACGGTCACGATGATGTTAAGAAGTTTTGGAAAAGGTACTCGAAGAGCGGTGGTTAGAGTAAGATATGGAATAAAGAGTCGAATCCTATCTAGGTGTTTGTTTCATAACCGAGTTCAACTTTACTGTGCAGAGTGCTGAATAATCTCGGCAAGTTATTTCATCGACATTTGGTGTCAACGTCAATCGCTTTGGTATACCTATTTTCAGAAAAAATCGTTGGCTAAAAGAAATTTCTTTTAACAAACTCAGCGGGAATGACACCGTGAACGCGCTATAAGCTCACAGAATTGAGTCGGTTTACATATGTCGTTTTCCATTGGGCAAAAAGAAGCGTCCGGGAGAGTCCGGAATCGAAAAAATCACTTCTGAAACCGTTCCATTGGCACAAAAAATACTCTTCTGTTGATTCTGAGGAGAGAATTTCGCTTCTGGATTTGAAGTCAGAATCCACTCAAGAAGCACTCACACAAGTGCAATTTATGTATTTTATACAAGTCAGATGACAGCTGCCGTAGATTATTTTTTGGCATTTCACCAATACTTTTGTGGATTCAATCAGAAGCAGTTTTCTTGTTCCATTGGATTTCAGATTGAGTCGATCCCCGAGTGAAACCAATGGAAAACGACATAAAAGAAATTTCTTTTAACAAACTCAACGGGAATGACACCGTGAACGCGCTATAAGCTCACAGAATTGAGTCGGTTTACATACGAAACAAAAAAAATTTTAGCCACGGATGAATCCATATAACCCTATGTTTGCTGGGTAGACAATGCTCCCCACACTTCTTTTGAAATTGAAATACTTTTTGCCTATGAAACGCTATCAGTCCGTGGTCAACAAACGCATTTCACCACAACTGTCAGCGACCGCAATCCCATCTGTCAGTTGGTTGTCAGTGTGCAAAGTGTGAAACATGGGTGACGGACAGTAAAAATGCGGAAACGCGAAGTTAGAACAGCAATTCTAGGAAAAATAATTGCTAATCTTTCGATATAGTCCATTATCCACCCACTTTAATTAAAGTGCATTTTTGTGATTCTCAAAGCTAAATCTAAAGTGGTTTCACATTTATTTATTTTATTTTTTTTTACTTTAATAAGACGTTTCAAGATGCGCCCCAAAGTTAATAAGGAACTACTGCCGATGAAGGCGCATTATTTCTTCTTCAATGCAGGTAAGTCTGGACAACGGCAATAGGGCTACATGTTATCATTCACATAAAAAGTAAACCATTAACTATATTGAATTTTCGTGATTAAATTGATTGATAACAAATGCGTGTGTGCGTAATTTATAGGAACAGCACCAGTAATGCCATTTATGCCAACACTTGCCAGGCAATTGGGATTCTCTTCAGTTGTCGTTGGAACAATATACACAATATTGCCAATTGTTGGAATGCTGGCGAAACCTTTATTCGGTTTCATTGCAGATAGGTAAATATAACAAGATGTTTGTATTGCAGTGTCATTGACCATGGGGAACCGTTTTTCTAAGAGTTGGATTTATACAAACTCCTGTGATAATTAGCTTCAGTTGTAAGAGTGTGCCTGCTGGTTATTTGATAAATGATATATATCGTACCGTGCATAATAAGTGCTAAGTACACATGCCAGTTTGATACACTTCTTTGTTCAAACAACTAGTGGTTAGAAGCATGATATTAATTGAAGTAATCGTCAAACGAGAGGCAATATAACGAAAAGATAGTGTTATCGTTTAATATTCCACTGTGCAAGAAGATCTTCGATATCAAGGTAACTTCTGTCGGTTGTAACTGAACGAACTGCAAATACTGAGGTTCGCTTCAGATTACACTGTGGAGGATTCTAATTAGACATACCACAGCGTATCATACGAGCAGGTACACGCTTGGAAAGTGAGCTTTAGTGTCTGAAGGTATAAATTATGCTTATGTTGCTATTTGTGTAGACACGGTTTAGTTTCATGATTAAATGCAATAGTAACTGGGAAACCTTAATACTTTCGTTGATTTGTTGGCGCCTGTATCTGTTTTGCTGCAGTTTTGGCAGTGTTTTTGTTGGTATCTGACTTAAAATTCAAACGCCACACAAAACCTTAGTGAAGACGGCCCTCATAAAATGAAAGACTCTTGTCTCCCATTATGAAAACCTTCCCATATGCGTTGAACGCTTTCGCAAGTCTATTTTACACACCACACATTTACTCAGATTTCAGAGACATCGGATGCTGTTTCTTCTCGGTCAATTTTTAACAGCGATCTCATTCTTTTGCATCATGTTCGTTCCGGCAATCCCAACGGCTGCGCCAACTGTTGAATTTCACTGTCACTCAGGAATCTCCGAACTGAAATACTGCTCCGAGTTGGATAGCTGCATTCAAACAAATCTAGAGAATCACTTCAACAACACAACGCTGACGTGCAAATTACACTGTCAAGCGGACTCAGTCATCTGGGACATTGTATGTAGCGATTGGCTAAACAACCCACAAGATTGCCCAAAGACAAATCAATATCTGGATCTCACAGTGGCCACCAACATGAATGATATACTCGCAGAGCAGCAGTGTTTATTCTTCAAAGTGCAACACGATCAAGGCCTTTTGAATGGACAAAATGTGACATTGAGATGTCCAAGGGAGAAGAAATATTTCAACACCACATGCGACTTGGACTGTGGTGACAAATATCTACAGAACGAATTGTCGCCGAGTCCCGTGATTAATATCTCGGCTGCTATGGGTCTCTATCAGTTTTGGTTTTTCTTTATGATGCTAGTGATGAGTTATATTGGAATGGCTGTGGTGGTTAGCATTGGTGATGCGATTTGCTTTGCAATACTGGGAGAGCGACATTATCTCTATGGTAAGCAGAGACTGTGGGGTGCCGTGGGTTTCGGCGTAATTGCAGTACTCTCGGGAGTGCTTGTTGACATGATGTCGGGCGACAGCGTGAACAAGGACTATACTATTGTGTTCTGGATGACAGCCGTGTTCATCGGATTGGATATGTTCGCATCAAGCAAGCTCCAGGTGAGCTCCAACGGATGATACCACTCTTTCAAATAATTTTATGCAATCTTCTCACAGCACACACAAACTAGTTTGTCGCCGAATATATTTCGCGATGTGGGCCAGCTATTCCTTTCACTGCGTGTTGTAATCTTCTTTGTTTGGTGCGTGGTTATTGGCCTATGCACCGCTCTGGTATGGAATTTCCTCTTATGGCACTTGGAAGACTTGAACGCGAATCGTGCGTTGCCTTGCGAGGGCAATTCAATGAAAACTCTGGAGGGTTTCGTCATGGGGGTGCAGAGCTTTGGCGGAGAGTTGCCTTTTTTTTTCCTCTCCGGGTGGATACTTAACAAAATTGGCCACGTCCATTCAATGAGTTTGGTACTCCTGGGCTTTGGAGTACGTTTTCTGTTGTACTCGATTTTGGACAACCCATGGTATGCTCTGCCCATCGAATTACTGAACGGAGTGACTTTCGGAATGTTCTACTCCACAATGGCATCCTATGCCAGCATACTAGCTCCCGCTGGATCAGAGGCGACACTACAAGTGAGTTGAAAGTGCATTCAAAATTCTTTAATTATCTTCTCTCTTCGCACAGGGTTTGGTTGGGGCGATTTTCGAAGGTGTCGGTGTGTCGGTGGGCAGCCTCATTGGTGGCATTATGTTTAACTCAGTCGGTGGCTCGGCAACATTCTTTGCATTCGGTTTGGCCGCATTGGTCGCGTTCGTTGTGCACGCTGTAATCCAATGGCTCTTGCCCAGATACAGCAAAGAAAGTGGTAAGCATACAGAGGGAAACACTAATACAAATATAAATCAAAAGGTTGAGGACAATAAGGAGGTGGTGTTGGCCGATAACAATGCGATGCGCGATGAAAACGGGCCGGGTACACTTAACATGGATCCGAATCAGTTCAAAGAGATTGATTTGAATTCATAAATTCCTGAGTTATGCTAAAAAAAAAGTCTTGCCATTCAGTATTTAGAGTAGTATAAGTTTTTCTTACTTTTTATACATCAACCGTCAGAAAGGGGAACTGGTTTTGTTAAAATAAAATTTTACTATCCGTGTCTACTTTGTATGTGCGGGGTCTCTTATCGCACGTTTATGACCGAACTGTTATTTATTTAATTTTAATGGCTATCCGCACGCGTGTGAAGAGTGAATTGCTTTGTTAAAATGATAGCGACAATGTGAGTGTAAGTTGTAAGTTTCGCTGTTGGTGACTAAGTAGACTATTGTTCTGATTTTATGTGAGATTAATTGAGGAGAATTAGCTTAGCTACGTGCAGGAAAAGTTATTTAAATAGACGTCTGATGCAGGCAAATGGCGATTAGTTGTATTTTTTATTGCAGAAGTAGCTGGGAAGTTGTTTTGTAAACCAAAAGTAAGCGTGTGATTCGGTTCTTAATCATATTTTTTTAGGTCGCCTTGAAACAAACCAATAGTAGGAGACAGCCTGCTATAATGTAGGGGTTTATGGGTACAAACGAAATTACTGTGCTCCCTACTTGTGAGTATTCTCTAAGCTCTCCAGTACCATTTGTACGAGCATTTAAATGCGAGGTTAGTATTTTCTAAGCTCTTCAGACGATCTTGAGTCAGCATTAATGCCGATGTTAAAACAAAGTCCTTCTTAGATCAAGACTAATCCAGATTGCCTTTATTTACAATTTGTTTCCTTATACACTCTTACGAGTAACAGCTAGCTGACCTATTTTTGATTTTTGCTGCGAGGTTTACTTCGGAACAACAGTTCGGAGAATTGTTCCGACATTTTGTAACACATATCGGCAAATTACGTTGAAGTGCGATGAAATGCATTTTTTTCTTAAATTGGTTGCGGAATTTGTTTACGATTTGGAGTGCGGTGCGCGTCGCTATCTCAATTGTTTATTTCTCTTCCGAAGTCGGAAACCTCGAATGGAATTTGAGCCTCCAAAGAGTATGCGTTGCGGAGAATTTTCTGTTCCGATGGATACCTCGCTAGGGCCGAATTATTATTAGTAATGTGCAATGCATACGACTCATGTGCAATATGATCCTCAACGAAAACAAACAAAAAAACGATGACACAATGTGTTCGAATCTCTTCTCTTCTCTATATATATAAAACAAAGTGGCAAAAAGTGTATCGTTTCCCTCTGTTGCCCGTAATTTTCAACCAATTTAGTCCATTTTTTTTTTAATGTCGGTAATTACGGTGATCAATTGATCGGCAAAAAAAAATGAAATTGAATTGGCGAAGCCGGCGGGATTCAGCTAGTTATTTATATTCGTATGCTCACTTTGTTTACGTTTGTTATCGCTGATCAATTGCTTCTTGCATATCCATGTGTTATTGGGATGTGCATACACAGCACCACAGCACTGCTGCGTTCTATTTTGTACGTGCCCCTGATTTAGTTACCATGTCGACTCCCGTATTTAGACTTTCGCAATAGATTGCTGCGCCATTCAAAGAAATACCTTTCGAACATCAAAAAGCCTGCAGCAGCAGCTTTTACTAAGCGTTTGAAACAAGGTTAAAGGTTTTCCTTTGAAGTTAGGTTCAGTTCGCAAAAAAAAAAAAAGAAAAAAGATATTCTTAGATTAACTTGATTTTACATCAAAAAAGACGCGAGAGAATTGCTCTTTTCAATGAAATTCGTTGGAGCCCTTTTGCAATAGTTGTAGACACCATTTATGTGAGGTTTGGTTTTCTTTTGTTTTTTTTTTCTAACATAATTAAATGTATGTTTTCATAGGCCAAATCAATTTATTTCAATTAAAGCTAACATTCGCGCGCTTAATTGCATATTTTCGGCTCACATACCTAATAGTCCAGGATCCCTAGTACATTTTTTTTAACTTGATTAGTATCAAGCTAATTTTCCGTGAGTAGCTTAATTTTGATAAGACGCCCACAATTTCCTTTGCGAAAATTCTTGACTGTGGTAGCTAACAGAGCTAGCAAGGCTAAAATATGTCGATTTGATGATTCTCAAATATTTATTACTAACTGGATTGTGTTTTATTAAATCGTAAGACAATTATCTAAATTATTTGAAAAAATATTTGTCCTACAAAATCGATGGTCTGATCAAAGAGTCCCCCCCTTCCAACATGTATCGATAACGAGATCACCAAAACTGATTACTAACCAGCTGATTTTTTTTTTATTTATTAGTTAGTATTTATATAATTTAACAGTCATATTGTCCTACAAATTCCGTGGCATGTTATCCCGGTCCTACGCTCAAAAGTTGTAGTACAGATCCTTGATGTAAAAATAATTACTATCAAGTTGAATCTTCGAGAATATCATCGTTTTGATTAGACGCCCAAAATTTCCTTTGGGAAAATTCTTGATTGTGGTAGCTAACAGAGGTAGCAAGGCTAAAATATGTCGATTCGATGATTCTCAAATATTTATTACTAACTGGATTGTGTTTTTTTAAATCTTAAGATAATTATCTAAATTATTTAAAAAAATATTTGTCCTACAAATTCCGTGGTACGTTATCCCGGTCCTACGCTCAAAAGTAGTAGTACAGAATAGCTTGGTTGGTACGCTATCGCGGTGCTCCAATTGAATGTGTTGAATGTTGATGAGGGTGGGTTTTTTTTTTTTTTTTTTTCCATGTCGTCCATAATACGTTCAGCTTTGTTTTTGTTGTCTGTTGCTTTTATGAATGAGATGAGCAATGAGCAGGTACCTACTTTGTGTGTAGTTTGCATGTGCATTTCTTTTTCTGTGGAAGAATTTCTGCATTACGATTTACGAGATTTTTCAATTCTTGTTTGAGCACATATGAATTGAAATTTTGATTTCTAACTTCTATGGGCATATGACTCATTTACTCGGTCGGTGTGTTTAAAAGATTTTTTCACTGTATCTTATGTTACAAATAGGAAAACGAAAAAATTACAATTCTTGTCGGACTAGTGATACGTACCTGTTTTTTTGTAGGACATTGTTTTATTTGGGCAGAGAACACACTAACCTATTATTAATATTTTTGTCCTACAGTTAGTAATGATAAAAATGGTCTTATGGTCTTAACAATTTCTGAGCGTAGGACCGGGATAACATACCACGGACTTTGTAGGACAATATGACTGTTAAATTATATAAATACTAACTAATAAATAAAAAAAAAATCAGCTGGTTAGTAATCAGTTTTGGTGATCTCGTTATCGATACATGTTGGAAGGGGGGGACTCTTTGATCAGACCATCGATTTTGTAGGACAAATATTTTTTCAAATAATTTAGATAATTGTCTTACGATTTAATAAAACACAATCCAGTTAGTAATAAATATTTGAGAATCATCAAATCGACATATTTTAGCCTTGCTAGCTCTGTTAGCTACCACAGTCAAGAATTTTCGCAAAGGAAATTGTGGGCGTCTTATCAAAATTAAGCTACTCACGGAAAATTAGCTTGATACTAATCAAGTTAAAAAAATGTACTAGGGATCCTGGACTATAACATTTTTTTTCGGACAACAGAACAAACATTTCAATTTTACATTTTTTTAAGTGTGTGTTTGTGAGTTTAAGGTAAAAGTCCTGAAAACTATCCCGGACATTTCTGTCGTGCCCTTTTTACATTTTGCAAGTGTGTGTTTGTGAGTTCAGGACAAAAGACTTTAAAAATATCCCGGACACTTCAGTCGTGCCCTTTTTTCTTCTATGAAACATAGAAAACATAGAACGAGCACTTCTAGATTTGATCTTTTGATAGAAAGGGCAATTCGTTGCTGCAATCGAAAACGCCATTAATTTTTAGGGTCAAATAGTATTCTGAATTCTACAGTGACGCCAGCATATAAAACTATTTATCGCACTAGTCCTGCTCTTTGCGATTGCAAGACAGAAGCTTCTCAAACGTAACAAAATACATCTGTGCCGCAGTTTTTTTTGTTAGAATCTCATACTAGTTACCTGCGCAAAACCATTTTCTCAATGTTTCCAACTCGAATTTAATCGCATAACCTCATTTTAGTTTGTAAATATATATTTCATTTTATAACTACGATTCACAAAATAAAACCACATGTGCCGTCTATAAGTTTTGTGTTCGATGACTGTTTCCCTCTTGTTTTACTAAAATTAATTCTCTTGCAGCTACAGCAAAATATTTAGCACCGAACGATGCAATGCATATGCTTGATGAGCAGGATTACGTAATTATGTCGTAAAAATGCAAGGCATTGGGATTATTTTGCAGGAAAAGTAAAATGCATGGTTTCAGCAGAGCTTTACTTTTTTTTCTTGTTTGTTTTTGTAATTGAAAAGACAAAACAGCAAGACAGCAGTAAGTTTGAGTTTTATTTCGATTCTGTTTTATTTTGTTAACTCTAACAAAAGCATGGTTTTTGTTTGTTCTAAATTTAATTTAGCGTTCAGTCAGTAAGCGAACATTAAAACAGAAAAGTATTTTTGTTTATTTTTTGTAGTAGTTGTAGTTTTAATTTATACCAAAGTAAAGTATATTTTATATATTTGATTTGTCGTTTGGTAGAGATATTTACAAACAATTGATTATTAATAATATTAAGAAAATAAAATTGACGAATGAAATTTACCCACACGTTTACTATCTATCGGAGGGTGTTACTGCTGTTGATGTAGCTTGAGTTCGTTTACCAATGAGCGCTTCTTCTTGTTGTTGCTTTTGCATTTTACGCGCAAGCTCCTTTTGTTTGCATGCTTGAATGTTGTTGGCTCTTTTCTAAAATCAAGTAAAAAAGTGATTTAAGCAGCAGTCGTAATGGTTCAAGTTTAACCTGTTAAACCTGTACAAGACAGACGACGAGGTAAAGTATTCAAATAGAAAGTGATTTGGTTTACAAAATGTATTGATATAATTTGAGAGACAAAATAAAGAACACTATTTGAATTTCAGGATAAGTTAAAGTATTTTAATGTCACGCAGTTGACCAACGCTAGCAAACGATTTATTTTCAAACAACTTGATCAACTAGGTGTACGTGTAAAAGGTTTTTTCACAGTTGAAAAGGTAATAAACAACTAGGTGTAGAGGTCTGAATGTGTTCGGAACGAATATGTTACTCTCGAGAGATGTGGGCGAGGCACTTCAATGCCTTCGTCGGAAAATTTATTAGTTTAATGAACAAGCACAGTCTCCACAAGACTTTAACATAATAACAGCTGCCGAGTAATCAAATTAGCCGCAATTCGTTAAGCGCTGATTGGTGACTAGATTTACAAAGCTCTGGGCGACTGGACGACGATGTCTTATTAAATACGAGACCACTAAGACTGAAGCTATCAACGGTCTGAAAAGGTATTTATTGTTAAATATACCCTGGTGTGATAAGAAATCAAACCAAATGGAGGTGTTTGCCTGCTTTTAAAATTTATGTTCTTCAAAATAATCGATTGTGGCTAAATAAAACAACGATAATTGCTTATCAAAAGATTGGATTGCCTAAATCAAATTCCCTTGATATCAACACGTGTGACTATCACTATCGAAAATATTAACAAAAATATCTTACCTTAAGAACTTTAGTTTTCTGATAGATTGATTGCATTTGTTTTTTTATTTTCACCAGTTTTTCTCTGTACACTTTGACGTTATTCATCTTTAAATAGAAAAGAACAAAGTTGATATTTATTTCATTCAAATTGAAGGGATCAACCTCACATACCATATCCTGCAAACTGGAAATCTCCACATTGTCATATTTGTATTTCTCTGTGGACAGATCAATGTAAATCTTGTTCTGTTTGCCTCTAAAAGGTATGTTGAAAACAAGAATTGATGCTTTGTTGATTTATGAACTTACATGAGTTCCTTTAGATGGTACCGAACTTTGATCAGCGGTGGTTCGAAAATTTGTACCAATCCAGTTGCCATCTGGACACTGGCCAATGATTGGGTGTCTTCTGTTGCTGATGGAGTATTTGCATTGTCTTTATGGTCGGTAATGTCTTCATTTACTGATTGACTGGCAAGGGTAATTGAAATAAATATTTGCTATTACAGCCACCAAATAAAATATAAATAACAAAAAAACACTTAATTGTTAATGAAAAAAAGAATGGTTCGCGTTGATAACGATAACAATCCTTTTGATATGATACGTATTCAGAAATTTACTACCTGTGATTACTGTTATTATCCACCCCAGACATTGTTTCACTATCAATAATTAGAATAATAAACGTTCAAAAGCCGACAAAAGAGATAAATAAATTTTATTATTATAAAAAAAGAAAAGAAACAAATATCTTTGTTGACAGGCGTCAGCTGTTTCAAAAAGTTGACATAATTTTGACATCAATCTCACCACGGGCTTATGAAACATGTTTCCTAATAAGTTTAGGTATTTGATTCATTTAGGCGTTGCCATGCCGTTGATAGGTAGTTTTCGTCTGGATTTTTTCGTATAGGGTGCTTTTGTTAAAAAAAAAACTTTGTGAAAATAAACGTCTTTCGCGTATTATTTGTTATTTCGCAGTGTTAAGGTCTATTCACATGAGAGCGATTTGAGAATAGGCGAATTGCGAACAAATCAATTTAAAATTGCTAATTGTTCTATCACAAAACCATTATATTTAATAAAATCTAACATCTAGTCTAAAAAAAACATGACTCAATTGATTTAAACATCTAAATTAACAATTAAAGCAATTTTCCTGCGAATTAAAAATTCTTGCCGCGAACTGTCACACTTTATTCACAATCCACACAAAACAGTCGCGATCCACAAACCCACCAATGAAAAACTCATTCGAACTTAACCTTTAAAAATGAGACTGATACACGGGTATCTGCGACCAAAAAAAGTTTTCATGTGAATGAAGTGTCAGAAACTACGAATATTCGCGTGTTCGCAGTTCGCAATTAGCTCTCATGTGAATAGTCCTTTACGTTGTTATTTATATTCCCTTATTTTTATAGTTAAAGGCATAACTGTCGCGTTATTATACGTAAGAGAAGAGTAAAGCAACTTCACAAAAGAGCGACTACCACAGTGACCATCAACTGCCGCAAATTAAACTGAAGGGGTTTTAATATCAGCACTTTACAATTCCGGTTTTGTACATTGTTTGAAACGGTATATAAAAGTTGGTAAGGCTTGAAAAAAAAAAAAACACCAACACATTTACATCGAAGATAGTTTATTCCATAGATTTACATAAAATGTTTCTTAATCTTAATCATACATATGGCTATAGTGCTCTTGATATACTAATATATAATTTTCCTTCTCATGCTGACTCATTTGGGCTATAAGCTCGTCTGTTATACCATCGATTGGGTATGGACGTCCGCCGACATGGACAATTGGTGCATCGTCATCTTCTGACTCGGAATTGATATAATTGTTTTGATTGATATTTGCTGAGAGGAGTCAAAGAGAATTATGTTAGAGACGCTATTTCAATCAGATAACCATAGTAACTTACGAATTGTAGCATTCTCAATGTCCTTCTCGTCATCACTTGAATCAGTCGAATTCGCACTGCTCTTCAACCCTTTCAAGTGTGTATCATTCTTGCCTGGTTGCTTCTCATGTTGCAACAGCACAGACATAATATCTTCGTTCTCCTTCCGACTTCGCCCGCTATTCGAGGGCCCAGCAGATGTTGTCGGCTGACTTGATGCCTGTGCCGCTTGATCCAGAATGGCATCAGAATTCTCGCTAATATCCTCGGAAGTAATTGTGCTCTCCGTCATCCAAACAGGTCGTGATTTACGCTCAGCACTAACCTCAGGTGTATCATCACCACCGATACTGATATCGACACGAGTCTCTTCGACGGCGAAGCCTTGGTTCCTGGTTGCTTCTCCGGACCAAGCTTGTCCATCGGGGCGCATTAATCCTTGTTTATTAATGCTGAATAAAAGGAATTTAAAATAAAAGCTTTAAATAAGTGCGATCGAATCTTACCCTCGAATGGTGTCAATGTCAACTGGTTCGGGCTCTAAAATTTCAGGAGCCAACTTAATGCCTTCGACTTCTCTCAGTAAATCATATAAAGGCTGAAGTTGCTCGTTGAATTTGGCCAACAATAGGCGGGAATCTTTCTTTGGCATGGCGGACATATCCTCCTCAACAGAACTGTCACAAAACGTGCAGCGAAATTCTTGCGATTCAAAGTCGAAAAGTTGATCGGCCTAGATATCATAAAACGGTTGCAACGAAGTAAGAACACAATAATATTGTTAGCTGGTACTAAACTTACCTCTAAATCGGTAAACGTCTTATTGCAATTTGTGCACTTAAAACTAGCTCGACTTGTTGCATCTCGCTCTTCGGTCTCCATGCGTTTCCGCATCAAATCCAATTTATATTTCACTACATTCACGAAGGTCTTGTAGTTTATAAAATAATAATTGACCTTCTGTGCTTTGCCATCGGGGCCAGTCTCCATTTTTAGCCGAATTTGTATAAACTTGTCATTCCGCAAGGTTGATATTCGAGCTCGCATTTGTTTCTTCTCAAAACGGAGCAGCTCCGCTATGTCATCTTCTTTCATACCTAAAAATGATCCGTCATAATAAAGTCAAATTTTGTATAAGACCACGTATTTTGATAGTTCGGTCCGTTTAATCTCAAACCAGTACCATTTTCTAATGGCAAAACAGATCAATGTTTTTTAAACCAACTTACAGGGATTTCGCACCAGCATATCAATAATTAACGCATCCTCGATGGAATAGAAGCCTCGGACTACTAATCTGGCTAGTTGCTTAAGGCTACTTGGTACTTCTGTCACATATTTCGTTTCAGTAGTGCTAGCCATTTTATCGCTTTAACGACATTAAAACAGAATCAGTTTTATTATAATAACCACCCTGTTGCAAAATTTTCTATTGTTTTCCACCACCACATTGCCACCACACTGCTGCGCATTGAATGTTTTTTATCTATCAATTTATAGCAACAAATGTTGCAAAGTCACACGACACAACAACACTTTCAAAGAATTCACCCATTCACCACAGAACAACAAAATTTCAGTTTCGATACAACAGCGGTGGAAACGGCAACATGTCGATGGCGGCGGAATTGCTGTCAAAACGTGAACAATTTTTTTCCACTTACCTTGGCACTGACAGCAATGGATTTTGCAAAATGAGAATCCCAAGTTTTTTTTCGAGGAGGAATATCACAAAAGTATTAGTGTAAATTGTCTAATTAACATAAGGATGTGATTTAATTGGTAATTGTCCAGAGGAGGAGGTAGTTTTTAGGATATAATTTAAGATCTATGCCAGGAAATTATAGTTTATTAATGTTAGCACAAAACGCGAGATGGTAAACGAAATGCGCCATGACAAAAGACGAAAAAACAAAAAAAGTACATGCACAGGGTGTATGTAAAATAATGTTACTTGTTGAATTCTTAAGTAGCGTTCACATCATCTTTTGTGAGAAATGAGAAAAATAGAAATTTGATTGAGAATAAATTTGTATTGACAATATGACAATGTTCTTTACAGTTGCACTGAAATTGTTCATTAGTACTGCTAGTTGGTCTTGCAAATTACTAGGGGCTGATTTAATTTTTGAAATTATTTCAATTTAACATGATTCACAATGCGCTATGTTCGCGTAATTTGCATCGGATTTTTGACTAAACTGATACACGATAGTTCTTGGTATCCTTTTCAACAAGTGATTTATCAAACCTTTTTAATACTTTCATTAAACACGTACCTAGCTGTACAAGTTATTTCTAGGTACAGTGTATATAGTTTCGAATTTAATAAAAATAGCAGTAGACAAAATAATGAAACATATATTAAAATAAAATAGGTGACAGTATGAAATAAAATGCCTTGTGCATTATTTATTTATTACAGAGTTTACGGCATATGTGGATCTGTCAAAATGTATCACACACCCACACAAAATTTGGCTAGTGGTTAAGTGGGGATCGAAAGGGGTATTTTTATATAAAAATAGTCACAATTTCTAGCAACTAGCAATTTTGCAAACAGATCCTTCTCGTTTTGTTTCTGTTTGTGCTTTAGTAACATAAACAAAAGTACTATCTACAAGAATTATATAATTTTTAAATGATAATTTTCAAACAGCAGCTCCTTTTTGTGAAATGTTATCCAAATTCTTTTTCTAATTGGTCTTAAAGGCGGAAAAATGGAAAAGGCGATAACGGTAATTATGTAATTTTTGACATAAGGGAGAGCTTTTTTTTTGTTAAAGTGTCATTGAGACTTGCAAATTTATAGATGCCAAAAGCTAAAATGATGCATTTTTATTATAGGTTCGTTATAAGTTTTATAAGAAACTGATCCAGATCATAAAACATTTGCTTTTATTAAGCTTTTTGTATATACAATTTGACTTATGGCTAAGTAACAAATAGTGGTGAATAGTTAATATATAAAGGTGTTGGCTCAACAATAGGCCCAACGGTATACAATGTTTGTTTTCTTAAATCTATTTTACATATTTTGTGGTTGTCGTCTCGGATTCATACTAGTAGTATGCATCGTTGTCAGGGTTGACCTGAGGTTGTTCAAGTACGGATGTTGATGCAAGCCCCCGATCATAAAATATTTACGAGTAAGTACTTATACACATTAATGGGCTCGTTCTGATATTTAGTTTACTAATGTCGTTTTCGATTTGGGAAAAGGATACATTTTTTTGAGAAACATTTTTTTTTTTTTGATCGAGATTGCTTTTCATGTTCCATTTGCCAAAAAAAAAATCAATATTTTTTGATCACTTATGAGAAATCGCGATTTTTTCTTAAATTTACACTTACTTCCACTAACACCAATGTTTATGGCACAAGGATTGCTCATTTTACTCGTATGGAAATGAGTTTTTATATTAAATTATTGCGAAATGCCTTATTAGGTTAGGTTGGGTTACAACATACATACAAGAACCAATAAAATTCGGATTTCTTGTCAAAATCTGAAACGCCAAATCGAAAAAAACGTATAAGTCAAAAATGTGTTGCCCTAGAACTAGATTAATCATACCTACGTGATAAGATTTTCGTTAAATTACACTTTCAAATATTTAACCACCTGGAGCTGTCCGACGGTTAAAAATATGGGTGTGTTTTTAAATACCTCCGCAGTACAACAGGTCTATGCAACACAGGAAAAATAAGTTTTCAATATTTCCAATTTATTAAAAATTTTCTGTAATATTTTTATATTCAAATTAAATAACCCCCGTATTAATAAACACTGTGAGTTATCAACTTGTTACTCAGCAGTTATATCCTATTTGTGTATGCTTTCTGACCTTTGCTAGCTAACTAACTTGTGTACATTTGTTTATTAATAAGGGGGTAGATGTTTCATTAAAATGCTCATTTTAATACGAATTTTCTGAACTTTAATCTCGAAAGATTAAAATCCAGTATTTTTGTTCTACAATCTAACACAGTCTATATTAAAATACTATTTCAATCAAGTTCTTATTACAGTTAAATTATAGTTGACCTAAAATATATCTAATGTCTACTCTGATTACATTTTAATACGAACTTATTAAATCCATCAACTTATTTGTATTTGGTTTTAATACACGATCTGAACTTAAGTGAATATATTTAAATATAACGGTACTACTTTTCAACCCAAATATATCATTTTAAAAATATAAACAAGTAAAAGTCATGCTTAAAAAGGGAGATATTTTATGCACATTGATATCCAATAAGAATATTATTCAAATATATTAAATTTCTTAAATTTTTCGATATAAATAAGGGTTTAATTTAAATACGCTTGCATTTAAACTAATTTCCATCTATATTTAAATGTTTGGCTCTTCCAGTTCCGATGGTCAGACACATTTTGTAATAGCAGACATTATTAAAAATGAATAAATAATATTTTTTCGGCGTGGACTTATATACAACCCCAAAAATATTAAATTTAACGCCAGGATTTTTAACCGTGCAGTTAGAGCTAGAGGTTACAAGTTCTGACTCTCTCCCCTATTTGGAGGAATGTTTCCATTTTTTTATTTACCAATTTCAACTGACCACCGGAACCGGAAGAGCCAAATTGACTATTTTATTTAATGCCTTCTGAAAAAGAATCTAAGTATGTATACTTATGTGGATCAGACGGAAATCTGTTTCTATCTACTTTCATAATATGCATAGAACTTGGCTACGAAATGGAGTTAAGCTTGAATTGTCTCAGAATACCAATCGCAGCCATCAATTGTAACAAAAGAAATTCGCATTCATCAATAAAGCCAACAACCTCGTTATTTCTCGCACTCACGTCAGGACAAAAGACTAAACCCCTTTGTTTCCATAATTTCCAACACAATATGCGTTCTCATTGCAGTTTATTTGCAAAAAGTAACTTACAAGCTACCATCAGTGGTACTGACGTCTTTATCAAAAGTGAAAGGTCAATTGTCCTACATCTTTCTTCTCACCATTCCCCACTGCTGTGGTCCGATTTCGTGATCACAAATAGTTCCCACCATCCTTCAGCGTCGCTTAGTCTCAGTTGTTGTTTACAAAAAAAAAAAAAAAACAACATATGATGACAACCCCCAGTTCCAATACTTTTAGTCAAGCATCCTGCCAGAGTAAACATCCTTTTTGAGTCACCCTTGGCGCCTCATCTTCTGCAAAGTAGCCACAGTTACAGTGTAGTGTACTTTTTTTTGCCATGACTCGTGCGTATTTTTCTCAATGGAATGGATTTGGTTAGGACTTAGGATAGGAGGGCTGACGCAGAGTGAGTGCGAGAAATTCCATCGGTTCATCCCTTGTTTTTGGCGCAGGTGTTTTTGACATTTCGAAAAAGCTATGCTCCACCATGTGCGCTGTGCGCACTGACTCATTTCTCGCAGATCGCAGACAGTAGAAAAAGCTTTTCCACGCTATTTTCATCAAAAATACAATCGCTCTATTTACTGCAGTATTGTCCCAAGCGTTCGCCTGTAAGGAACGTATCCGTTTCGGAAATCGGTTTTGAAAAACGGTTTTGCTTGTTTTTTTTTTCTGTTCTCCTTTCCGTTGATGAGATCGGTTTTCTTGCATCCGTGGGTAAGGTGTTTCTGTTTGTGGGCCCCTCGTTTAGCTGGTGAACAATACAAGAGAAATAAATTCAAACTCAAATTGTATGTGAAACAAAGTGAATAAATTTCAAACACAAACAGGAAAAGAATAAGAATGGAAAACATGACGGATTTGTTAAAAATAAAAGTACAGAATATATCATAGATAGATAAGGAATCGCATTTTCTTACAAGAAAACTAATAACTAAATAAAAAACATAAAAAAATCATTAAAAGCCTTCCCCTGAAGTAGGTAAAAGAAAACCTGGACTACAGTTCCTGAAACCCCTACCAAAAAAATACAGCCATGGTGCTTACATGTGTAGCGATAATTACATACTTACCTACGTATATGTAACAGAACCTCACCAGTTAAAGTAAAGGAGCATTATCCATGTTTAAAAACGATACTAATACCCCTGTATATACATTACATACATCTGTAGGAGAGAAGGGGGTTTTCAAATAAAAATTGCCCTGCCATTCATCCCAAAAAAAAAAGAGTCCACGAAACAGGCAACCAAACCGACCAAACCAATTCATCCCCATCTGTGTAGTTGACGACAAAGCTCATTTTTTGTTCTTCCTTCGTTTTGGTTCTCTTTGAAATTTTCCTTCTCGTTTTGATGGAAAAATCGATTTTCTTTTATATTTACGGGAGTTTTCACTACTTCTTCTTGTTTTTGTGTTGGGGGCTTTTATTATGTTTTATAATTCTCTATGACTACAAATGGCTTAGAGAGACAGAGAGGGGAGCATGAATCACAGGATACCGGAGAACACGGTGATACGTACGGTGGTCAGACGTCAGCCTCACAAAAATTGAGCAAAGTGGACTAAAGCAAAATCATCTGGATATTTATTTATTAATTTTCCTCATACACATGCGAGTTTAGGGGATGTGGAAAATGTGTGAAAACACATCTGTGGATTGGCTTTTTGTTGAGCAGATGTTGAATTGAGATTTCAAACAGCAAATCTGTAAAGGTATTCGAAAACCGTCTTCAAGTCTTAAGTGACATCTGACGATTGAATGACATTTAAGTTATTCAAGTAACAGAGCATCAGAGTGCTTCACGCTCCGTCTACATTAGGAGAGAGATAATGTTTCTCACTTTTGTTTCATCAAAATCAATACTAATGGAATTTGAAGGGCATTAAGACGGTTTAAGAGTTCAAAGAGTATTCACAAAAAAATGCCATCAACATTGTCAGCATGGCTTACATTTTTAAAGTAAGTAAATCAAATTTCGTACCTTTGGCACATTTGTGAGGCGTTCATTTTGACAACTGATTGACGGGTTGGAAAAAGGTAAAATGGCCTTATGTCGAAAGTGTTACGGGGCAAATCCTAGTATTTATTATTCATGTCGAATGTCTACCGAAGTGGTTTGAATGAAATAATTCTTATATCGATTTTTCTTTTTCCTAATAACTGTTGAAATGTTAAAAAAAAACCATTTCACTGGGTTACAAGTTTCGGCATCATTTAGGTTAATACGGTAGATTCTATGTTGATTAATGACTGGAGCAACACAAAACTCAGCTTCTGGTACAATTTTTTTTTTTTCTGTAGTCTATATACCAATATTGGCCATCCAAAAATTTGTTTAACCATTTCAATCTTCAATTTGGTCATTGCAATTCGAATTAGGTTCCGGGTCCTTCTTTTCAAAAATGTTTCTATATAAACTATAACCTTAAGGCACTAATAGAATGTTAACTCAGGTTTTCTTGTACGGCTTTTTGACAGCCGAATACTTATGTCCTGCCAAAGAGTAGACTTTAACTGCAGAGGTTTTCTAAAATTGATGTTTAAAACACGACGGAAATAATTCAATTTCTTTTAAATTGTTTATAGAATCTCTCCTGTCAATTTGACAAATGAAAGGGCTCTTGTCCACTTGTCAAAACATACTCTTTATTACACAGGATGTAATCACGAATGCTCAGTCGTTGTCCTTGTCCATGAATTCGTTGACGGCTTTTGACCAAAACCATTTCGCACCATATAATTATAGACTGTCAAATAGACAGCCAATATCCAACGAATCGATAAATTTGCGTTTTTTACTTGTAGTTTTCATTGAACAATGCTTAATTTTAAAGTGTGCGCTAGTACTCATCTCGAAATCTTTTCCGCACTTTTTTTTATACAATTTGCTTTCTGTGCGAAGAATATGGCGTGCGATTCTAAAATATTTTTTTTAGAAAGTTGTACAACACAATATAGTTACAACGCCTCGTAATCTCGGAAAGACCTTTGACAGCTAAAACGTAATAGATTTTTGTAAGACTCCGAACTAAATAAAATATATATATTTTTTTTAACCTTAAAAAAGGAAGCCTTGTCCATAATATCCAGTTCTTCCTCTGCTTTAACGAGCTCATCATATTTTTAAACTCCGGAAAATACCGGACAAAAGGTACTGCTTTTATTCATTTGAACTGACATCCTTTCAATAGGGATTTATTAAAAATGTAATTGCACTTTGGCCTTTTTGTAAAGCGCGCATGCATATCTATCCTGAATGTAGTAAATTTTACTTCCGCCTTTAATTCATTTCCACCTGCCAATTTGTTCTTTCTAAAAAAAACACGAAAAAAAAAAAACACCTTCAGTAGGATAAGTTCTTCCCTAGGGCAATGCGAGAACTAGATATTATTTATGGTAGATATGGCATATGGGTGTGTGCTTTGAGTTTTTATATTTTCTCTTGAATTGGTTTTTGCTGTAGTAAAAATCTCGTGGGTATTTGCAGTAGTTTTCCAGAGCAACGGCCGCCGCACAAACATAAAAGTCCATTCACTACAATTTGTTGGCTAAGTACTTAAAGGAAAAGGATAGCAAAAAATAACTTGTCTAGATTACCCATATGTGTATAGAGTAGCTTGCTCATTATAGCAGGTAGCAGTAGGCAGACACACCTCGTAATAATTGCTATATTTAACTACCGCTGAAAAGGTATTTGGGAATAGGTCATTACAGGCTTAGATTGGGTGTACCCTGCCCCCTGATTTTCATGGATAACTTTGCATTTTTCTTTAAAAAGTTAAATTTAATGAAACAAATTTAAACACAAAACAAAGAAACCCAGAACTGCTCAAGGCCCTTGGTGAAGAAGGAGTTAAATGGCTCTCTTATGTCATTAAAGTGGCCTGGGTTCACTTCTCAGAGCGATTTAATCTCTTTACAGACCCTGTACAAGCTACGTTCGGGTAAACGGCGTTAAATCAAGATCTTTCACCGTGGGGGTTGAACTTCGTCAGGGGTGTGTTTTGTCTCCTCTCCTTTTAATTCCTTATATTGACTGGATGTTACAACGCAGCCTTGGACGAAGAACGATTTCAATTGGTAGACCTTAGAATAAGTCATTTGCTCTTCGCTGGTGACTTGGTCAATCTTGGGCCCTCCCAGACCGAATTAAAGCGCGGACTCGATAGCTTTGTAGCCGTATGTGTTGAAGCTGGGATGAAGGTGAATGTTTTAGTACCTCGGGGTCTTATTCACGAGTGATGGAAGGAGCAATGGTGAGTTTTCCTGTAGAATTGGTTAGGCTGGATCAATTCTGAGACAACTAGGCCATTCTGTTATCAGGAGGACCGAACTTGGTGTCAAAACTTTTCTTTAATCCGGTGTTTGTTTCTACTCTTACGATGGTCATGAGATTTGGGTAGTGACCGAAAGAATAAGATCGTGAATACAAGCTGCCGAAATAAGATTCCTCCGTTGTATTGCTTATGTGACTCGCAGAGATCGTATAAGGCACACCAGCATACGTGAGGAACTGAATGTCGAGCAGTTACTTCTCCGTACGAAGCGGTCTCTACTTCAATGGTTTGGCCACGTTAAACGCATGCTTTCAACTCGGATATCAAGACGTGCTATGGAATCGGTGCCATCAGGCAGGCCTCCCCTAGGAAGACCCAGGATGAGATGATTAGATCAAGTTCGAAATTTCGAAATCTCTCCTCGGCCCCTGATGATCTAGAGTCGGTGGCGGAAGATCGGGAGCTATGGAGGGTCCACTTAGGCATCCTATACCCACGACCCTACTAATGGCAGAGCGGCCATTAAAAATGACAATAAAAATGATGATGAATGAAAATAGTTGTTGACATGCGTTTCTAAAGGAGAAGTCTAATCGCATAGCATGTACAAAAAAGAATCATCCAATGACTTCGACAAACAGAGCGCGATTTCAGCGCCGCGTTGACATTGCGGACGTTACTAGTTTACTCTGTCTGACAGCTGGCTGGCGCTTGTCTAAAATGTTGTTTTCGATTTGGATTTTCAGATTTTGATCTGAAATTTTAAATTTCTGCTGCCAAATCGAACATGAAATCCGAATTGTAGTAGTTTTGGTGTGGATTGAATTTTTTTCACTTGCACTGGAAATCAGCTCAGCTAAAAAAGCAATCCTAGGATAAAACATTCGTAACCGCCAGTTGCGTCTAACGTTTTATTGGCCTACCTATGTCGAACTCATGACCAATTTTTTCAATTGACATTTACAGCTACCTATACTTAGCAATTGTAAGATTAGCGCTTCTTATTCATGAACGCATTCCTCTTTTAATCATGTATTTGATATAAAGAACGAAACAGCCATGAACTGGAAAATTAAACGGTACGCCTAAACGCATCGTTAAAGATCTGCATTGTGACAGATGCAAGAGTATCCTGCCTACTAAATAAATGTATGTATACCACAGTTTGCACATCTTTGTTTACAGACAACATAAACCCAATTATCGTCGCCATTTTCTGCATTAACTTCTTCGCCCTTAATAACCATTTAATCTTTATCTCTGTCTCTTGTTGCAAAATCTCAAGTGGCCTTCTTGATTAAAGTACTTGTTTTTTGTTATCTCATCAAGAGTCAAATTACAAGTCACCAACTGTCAAAACAATTTGAGTATTCCTCCTGACGATTCCATAAAAAAAATTTCCGAATAAATTAAGAGAATATCTTTGCATCTCATTTTCCTTCAGACAACTTCCATTACGAACAATAAACAGAAGCCTAAACAAATTTAACAATTGAATAAAAAATAAAAAGGAAATTAGTTCACGAGCGGTTCGAATCGTATTTCAAATGAGTTTCCTATTTTGGTGGTAGATTGTTCTTAACAAGTAGGCAGTCCGGCTTCCCTTTTTCATTAGAGAATCCTCGACGAATTTAATTGAAAAAAAAAAGAAAAGAAAAACATTACAAACAATAAAGACTCGTGTCACACATAAAAAGAGAGAAGACAAATTAAATAAAAAGATAAAAAGAAATCAACAACAACTTCGTCCATGAGATTTTCATTCCTATTCTTGTACTTGTGTCCTTTGTTCTTTGCGCCGCAATGTACAAACAAATAAAACCAAATCCATGTGCTTTATCCCCTTGTTTACTCGATTTCAAGGAAATATACACTACAATTAATAAAACACCATCAACACAGTGCGAATATTATATTCTTTTGTTTTTATTTTGAAGACAGTGAACCCAACCAGTGAACCTTGCCGAATGAGTGAATTATGCATGAATGAGTTAATTGAACGCTTAAGTGATCATTTCATAACTGAACACCGTCATAATGTCATCGATATCGGCACAGGGTGTTGTTGAACGCGCCTCTGCTGAGTTATCGAAACGAATTAACGGTTTGGGCTTACGATCGAAACACCATCATGGTAGCAGCGGTGGCAGTAGCAGCAGCAGCAGCAGCAGCGGTGGAAAAACCTCTGTAATGGAGCGCGTCACCAACGCCCTCTGCGGGGGAAGCAGCAGTGCTCACAATAGTAACGCCGCAGCAGCTGCGGCGGCAGCTGCAGCAGCATCCAGCACTCAACCAGATAAACCATCTCGTGTGCCCGCGAATACAGCCCAACAGCAATTAGCCTCGCCGAGTGCTGGAAGTCCACACTCAAATATGACATCTATAACAGGCGCTCTCGCAACGAACCTGGTGGCCGGTAGCAAACAACAACAGCAAGGTATGACTGTAAATCAAAATGTCACTCAGAATATTGGCGGGCAGAAAAGCCAAACTGGCACGCCACAGCAAGTGCGTAAACAGCTTCCAAATCCGCATCTGCACCATCATCCGTATAGTAGTCAGCAGCAGCAAATGCTGTTGCAACATCATAGGATGCATTCAGTGGCGCCACCCCCGATCACAACTATGGAACAGCTCATGCTGGACGATCGCTTTTTGGGCAAACTATTTTTGTATTTTAATCCGTATGAGCGACGTACACTGGCGCAAGTGTGCACGCGATGGCGCGATGTTTTGTACAGAAGTCCAAGGTTCTGGTCGGGACTACTGCCCACGTTGCAGTGTCGTGAATTGCGACTGATACCCAATCATGATCGTGTGAAGCTTTATAATTCGTTAGTGCGTCGCGGGTTCCATGCACTGGCTTTGGTTGGGGCAACCGACGAAGACGCACTGGATGTGGTGCATTCATTTCCTCTGGCCTCGAAGCATATACATTCGTTAAGTTTACGCTGTTCGTCGATTAGCGATCGAGGATTGGAAGCGCTGTTGGACCATTTGCAGGTGAGTGTTCCTTAAATTTGAATTTATCTAAATAGAGTTGTTTTCAGTGCTCCGAACTAATAAATAATTTTAGTCTCGACTTTAAATTTACGGAAGCTCACAATTGCGAAATTTGTAGGGAAAATGTAGCCACTGTGAACTACTAAAATTTAGAGTCGAAACTAAAAATGTTTGTTTGTAAGGCCCATCAGTATCTTTAAACTGTCAACACTTGGCCAGATTTATAAGAAACTAGATTATAGTTCACGAAATGTCAAAACTTGAGAGAGACGTTTCCGTAGATGCGTTTACGTTAATGTCACTCTTACTATAGGTGTGTTTTTTGAGCTTCGATCACAGCAAAGCAAAAGCTCTACGAAGTGTCAAACTTCGAGAACTCACAGTAGTTGTTATAGTTGCGTGCTGAAAATCCTGCTTTACTTTGCTTTGCTGAGATCGAAGCTCAAAAAAACACGCCTTATGTCAGGCATTGAATCGAAATGTCAACTAATTACTTAGTCGAGAAAGTCTTGACTAGATTTGCCGTAAGTCAATTAAAAAATCAATCGCGTGATCAATTTGAGTAATTAAAGCTAGACTTTTGAACGCCCCCCTTGAAAAACGTAAATTTGACTTCCGAATTTTAGTTTTTAAAATTCGAATTCCACAGAGAAACTTTGACATATCGAATTGTCAAAAACGTGAGCAAGAACGTAAAATCCAAATAAATTGTCACTTCATCAATCTAGGCCAATGAAAACGAGAACTTTTTGACTGCTTTCAGCATTGTTCGATAGCCTTTTGGACTATAATTAGACCAATCTTACTCCCTTTGCCCTAAATAATATTATAAGCTTAAACCAAATGGGCAAATTTCTGCATACAAAATTCGACACAGTTATGCCTCCCATATAGAACCAAACAAACCTTACCTATACATTGTAAAATAATTTATGCAATAAATTTTACTCCCGCAAAGCATGCATATAAAAAAAAAACATTCTTCCAACACTAGTTTATTAAAATGTATGATTTAATTTTTGAGGTTATACCACAAAGCTACACACAGTTCCATTTTGTCTCACCCTCACTTCATGTTGGTTGGATATAATTAATTGCGAAAACAATTCACGTTGCCTTCGTGTATACCGACGTTGGGCTTATGTCCACCGAATTTCGAGGTTAAAATGTTAAATATATATTTATACAAATACTGTTTGACAGATGTCACTCAGTATGTGGGCGTCGTTATTGATTTATGCAATTTTAATTGACCTGTCGTTGTGGATAAGGCGAGGAGGCGTGCATATCTTTCGCGCGCCCTCTTTAGAGTTAATAGCACTTCTCTCGTGTTTTTTTTTTTTGCCTGACACTCCAGACAGTATAATCCTTGAGAGAACATCTTTTTTGCTCAAAGGTTTAAAGAAAATTTGAGAAAAATAATCCCAGTCGTATTAGTTTACTTTGTGGCACCGTCTACCGTATACCCTTTCAACGAAACTCTCTTGAATGTGCGGTTTTGAATGAGAAGAATGTCAACGATATTTATGGCTTCTACGGTGCTGTCTATATGGTTGTAATAGGTACATATGGTGAAGAGGTTTAACGTTAGCCGTAGGTGACAGTGCTAAAGTTCACTAAGAATGAGTGGGCGCATATTTCCACGCATACGTGTAGGTACTCGGATTATAGACAAAGGCATAAACTTCGACAGCTTTGCTCAGTGATCCTTTAACGACTTGTCTGGATATATGTCTGGTAATGAAAATATCAACGTTTTGCTTTCCAATGTGTGCTGGGTATTTGTGGAAAAATTGACTAAATTACGTGCTTTTGTGGATTTTGTAAAGTTGACTGAACCTAAAAATCCGGTAACCAGACTGCTTATCTACCGACTGTCAAGAAGTGTCAAAGAAAAATGTACATAGAAACTGATCTTAGGCACAGTGCGGTCGCGTTCAGGTTTCTAATTGAACAAACTTGACAGCTGGCTGACGGAAGATCTGGGTTTTTTATTTTATTGGTTTTTATTTACCGACACTTAAGTGTTAAAAATGTTAATCGATTATAATATAGTCAGGTCCTCTTTTTTGATCGGCAGTTGACCTTTTCCAAACGAACAGATCTGAGTAACAGTGTGGTTGCGTTTATATCTCTAGTTTGGAAAGTCTGAGACATCAGTTTGACTTTATTTTGATTGTCCTGGGTAGAGGCTTCCCCGAAATGAAGTCTACGAATTTAACAATAGAGGTAAAAAGAAAGATAGGAAGGGTGAGGATGACAGTTCAATACTGTAGTCCAGTCCTCTAAAAACTGAGCATTTGCAGCCACAGATTGACAGCAATGTGACTTTAAAATATTCATATACAGTGTATTTATATTTAGATGCACATCTAGTACTTTCCGTTTCAATTGGACCTTTTTGAGTTGTCATTACTTCAAAATGCGAGATATCAGATCAAATCGCGCTATATCATTGGCCTTTTCAGTTATTACTCGTACTCGTATTGATTTTTTTGTAGCACTCCCCTCCGAACATAATAATATATTACAAACGTGCCATCCAAAGTACAGAAGTTCACATCTAAGGCAACTTATTTATGCTAAGTACACACACAAAGGACATTACATTATGTATACAGTATATACCTATAGTAGAACCCTCGGAGAGATTCCACAAATAAAACCGTGAACAAGTAATTAATCAGCAAAATGCAGTTTGTACGGTTTCCCTATTCATGTCAACTTTCTGTTTTATTTTGTGGCAAGCGAATGATAGAATTGTGAATACATCACTCAACGGAACTACTTGAATACAGTACAGTAATCATCACGCAAATTATGTACGCTTGACAGATAATTGAATTTATTTTCTATTATCTGACAGTTGAGTGTATTGGGAATTCCTTTGAATTTCTCTGTGGCGTATACGTAATATTTTTACTTATTAATGTCGTCTATTATTGTTCAAATTTTAATATTATTCGTTGGACGAAAATTCGCTAATTTTAAGCATTAGATGAGAAGCGTGAAAAAGCCATTAATAGATACAAGTGGTCCAATTTTCACACCTCTGTGCGTTTACGTCAGGAGTGAATCTTTCTCTTTTCTTGGCCACCGCAAAGATATGGATAAATTACAACTTGAAGTGTTTTCTATATGTAGATGACACTTCTTTGATCGCGTTTTATATGTTTAATGAGAAGATAATTTACTTTTGTTGCGTTGTTCCTGTGTAGGTTTATAATTCGAGTGGGGGAGGTCCGCCATTCGGTTGAAATTATTTCAAATTATCTTTAAAAAGAGAAAATATCTGCATTTGTGGCCGCCACGAATGTTTTTCATTTACTCTGACCCTGCACAGATATGTCACATTACGAGATGTCATATTGATTTTGGAGTAGATAGCCTTCAAATTTGAAGTATATCAACTGAAGTTGTAAACGGTTCCCTAATGGTTTAAATCGCAGTTTTGGTTCTTTAGTCTTATCTTGAATTATAGTAGACGATCAAAAAAACTTGAATACGTCCTTTGTATAGATCTTCCCATAGTAGCGCTAATCCAGTAGTACCAGTATCCTAATAGGTGTCGCTACTCATACCAAATCGAGAAATAAATGACTGAGAGCTTTTGAGCCTTTGATAATAATTTTGTTCGTTACTAGCTAACCCGTGCTCGCCTTGCTTCGCCAGAGTTCCACTTCGCACACACACACAAAATTTCCTCCACTGAATGCTGGGAAAATCTAACGATCTAGCTTCAATCGAACACTTTACTTTTTTAAACTGTATAAAATTTATAGTTTATTGTTTATTGTTCGACTTCAGGATAACGTACAAAAATGATTTATATCTTTAAACCTTTGTGCATGACTAAACTTTATATTAAAACCTATTTCATTTGGATGAGTCAGAAGACATTCGAGAATTACAACTTTTCATTGCAACATTACTTTATTTTTTAAAATAAAAGAATTTTTCTAAAATAAAAGTAGCCTAAGTTACTCCTTATTACATCAGCTACCTGCCAATAAAAGTCCCGTCAAAATCGGTCCAGCCATTTCAGAGATTAGCCGGAACAAACAGACAGACAAAAACAGATTTCTCAAAAACCGTTTTAATTATAAAAATGAAGGAGGTGTGACGTGTGAGTAGACTATCGTTTTTTTTAGCTCCCTAATGACAGCCGAAGACCTATTTGGGTTAAACATTCGGGAAAAAGTGAATAGGTTGCTGTGTCTCTCTGTACGAGTACTTATTACAAAATGATGTGCTTCCAAATGTATCTTCATTTTGAGCTCTCTTCCTCTTCCCTGTCCTACTCGTGCTCTCATTCAAGTTACACTAACGACGCCATAACCGTCAATCTGTGGAACTAATTTTATTGTATTTGTATGTGTTGTGTTATATGTTTGCTTCATATTGGAAAAGTTTTTTTTTTATTACTACTGTTCAGAATGTTTGAATGGACTTGATTATGAGCATGAAAATGTCACAACAGTACTGGTATTAAAAAAGGTTATGTGTAGCACATGACATATGTTATACTCAATTTCAATCTTGGCAATTACCATTGAAGATGATTATGAAAGATTGTGTTGACGTTTTCTGTATAACAGGGCAAACCAAATCAAAAATTGATGGTTTATTATTTTGTTCCATCAATAGCTGCATCAGGATATCTTTTGACATGAAAGTACATAAGTTGTATACATCGGGTAAACGTTGTTATATTTATGAATGTTGACTGCCGTGTGCTGGGAATATATGAATATCTTATCCAATTATGGCCATAGTCATTTATCAGTTCGTGTTCGCCTAGCACAAAATATCCCAGATGAAGGAACGCCCGCGATAGAGCCCTAGCGGCAGCGGCAAAGTGACATTATTTCCACACTACAATAAAAGAAATAGTACAAATAATATAAAAACAATATCTGAATTGCTATTTTACTTACATTAACCAATTTTATCACATTTACACTTGCTCGACTTCATATTTATTTTTATTTTGTAAACATTTGAACGATTTCCTTTGACAGTTGGTTTTTCTTTCTCTCAATTGCCGCGTTCCACTGGCCGCTAGATAACTAGCGTCATGTCAAACTCCATCTACATAAAAAAAATTGACATTTCACTATCTGCGCTAGACTGGAAATTTCCCTGAAAGGTATATTTCAGAAAAAGTACTAGACAAATGGTGAAATGTCAATTTTGTATATGGAGTTTGACATGCCGCTATAGTCATCTAGCGGGCAGTGGAACGCGGCCAATTTGTGTGTTTATTAGGTATGCTTGTTTTGGAAATTCATATATTTTACTCAAAAAACGTAATAGTTTCGAAAAACTGAAACTCTACATGAACAACATACGTTACATACACATATATAAATTCTATTAGTTCTATGAAACCACAACAAAACCATTTTGCAAACGTATAATTTTGATAAATCAGACATACCTTTTGAGGCATTCGGATGAGGGACGTTCAAGAGTCTAGTTTAGTATGTAAGCCTTACATCTGACTGACTCGATGTATTAGGTATTTTAGTTTTGGTGGGCTTAGATCGGTCACATGAACAGTAGTTTCAGTAGATATCTTGGGGAGGAGTAGCGAATCTAGTCAAGAAATTCGTGACTGAGCATACTAAATTGACAGTTTGCATAGTGGCGGATAAAGGAAAAGTGTCGTTCCCGACCAATCTAGTTTTTGCGATCAGTTTACATGTAGTACAGACAAATCTAGTCGACTTTAGATAATTAGATTTTTGATTGTGCCCCTTCAGTTCATTCAGCAAAGCTGCTGACGTCGTTGCATTTAGCCAGAACTACTGTTCTACTCTCCTGTTCAAACACTTTTTTTTTTTAATTATGCTGAATAACTTGCTGAATTTCATAATTAGTGTCAGAGGAATTTTGTAAATGGGCCGCAATGAGAGATATCTCTTGTTAATTTCTGCACATTGGGTACACTCAAAAGTCGAGTTGTCTTAAGTCGATTAGATTTAAAATAAGTTGGTCGGTTATACGTCACTTTAACTACGTACGAATTTCTTATTCAGTCAAGAAATTCTAGAACAGATTTTCGTCAGATACTTCTCCATAAATAATGTCAAACAAAAAACTATTCACGTGACCATTCTAAGCTAAATCACATCAAGTCAGACAGCTGTCAAACTTACTTAACTAGACTTTTGAACATTCCCATCGTGTATAACAAATCGTGTGGTTTGTAAATCTTGCAAATGCATGAAAAATCTCATGATTTATGTAAAGATTTACCTTCATCTTGTACTTTTTGCTAAATTTCGTCAGTGAAAACGTGGTATTAGTCTAAACAGGCATCAGGTGATTCGCGTTATTTTTTGCTATTCAATTCCGCATTTTTACATGATCCGCATATGTCGCTGGAAATCTCACTTTAATCTGCCTATTTCCATTATTCTTTTCTCCATCACCGAATATTTAATTCCCTATTCAAAATTACTTACGGTTATATTCAAATTTCAGACTAAAACAACAAAAATGGATTGTTCCTCTTACAAATTAATTCACGTCACACACAATCAAGGTTCGTTGCTTGTCAGCGATGACCTTGGAATAACACATTTTACAGCATTCTCCTGTAATCTTAATTGCAAAGCGCAGATTTTAATTGTGACAAAAAAGGACCCTTTCAGGAATAATAAATATATGTATAGCCTTACTGAAGCATAAATTTCCGTTAACGTGACGTAAGAATTAATTTCATTTCAACCATGGCATTGATGAACACGCGACTTGAACTCGCACGCTACTTTCTGTTCGTTATTTCGTCGATAAAGGAGTGAATCCAAAAACCTTTCAGCAAGTAAATTATCGAATTTTTTCTTGGACGTGCGGGTGTGTGCTTTATTGTAAAGCACTTTGGTTTGAGGGCTTTCTTTTGACAGTTATTTCGTGAAACATCAATAACGATTGGTCAGCTGTCAAAACAATTCAGAAAATTACTGAAAGGGTTCAGGTAGAAACAGTTTTTAACTAAGAATCGAATTAGAAACGACAATTACATTTGTTGGAATAGAAAAATCGGAGTGGAATGGTTTTTGTTGGTTAGAGGCGGGTTGGCTGTTTGTGATGTAATTAAGTGGAGTTGTTAAGTTTACGAAACTTTTCCATAAAAATAGATCCCTATACATTCAATGTATTGTCAATGTGGAGGGGGACTTTCAAGTATCAAGTATTAGTTTAGTAAAACTGACAGATGAACGCCAAACCACAGCCAAGCTGAACCGCCCTGAAACACATAACTCACCCTGCTTGAAATGAGATTATCGTTAAACCTAACAATTTAGCCGCATTTCAGTTGGCCATTTAACACACTGAAGTAGTTCCAGGCTGTCACCTCGTACATTGTCGGAATAAGCTTAACGCTTGAGTTTACAAAGTAAACACTTTCTGACATTGACAAGATAAACAAGTGACTAAAGACTACTGTTTGTAGGTATTTATGAGTTGCCGTTCTTGTCTGTCCAAATAGAACGATTTTATATCATTCGTTGTTTCATCGTTCCATTCATGTAGGTGTGCTTACGATTTTTCTTTCTTCGCATAGGTAGTGTTTCTCTTTCAACAATTAAATTGTTTTAGTCCATTTCCGTCACTGTCATTCAGTTGGTCATATACTATTGTCAAAGCAAAATCGATTTTCTTTTGCCGCATAAGCAGGCCAATTAAATTGTTTTTTTTTTTGTTCTAGAGGACGATCCACCTACTTCCAGGTATTATCTTCCAGTCTCAAGGATATGTAGGTTAATGCGAGGTGCCACCTCCCTTTCTTGAAATTCTGCATGCAAGCAGTTGCCAGCTGCAACTATGGTGTATGCGTGTTTGTCTGGCAACCATTTTTTGTTCACGTTCCTTTGTCCTACGTGCGTCGCATCCTTTTATTTTTTTTTTGCGCCATCACTTCATTACTATCCACCCAATTGACATAGATCTCTATGTGTAGATTTTTACTTTCTTGCACCCTTTCTCGTACATACGGTGTGTTGCAGTGTCACTGTTGCACGTCGAGTTTTATATGGCTCCTCGTCATAGGTGCACATCAGGAAATAATTTTGCATTGTTGGGAGATTTTGCACTCGGATTTCTGTTGAGAATTGTTGTCGAATGGTTTCCGGGATAAGCTGTAAGCTCATTAGGACGATGTCGAGAAAATGGGTTTCACCCCTTTGTCGGTATGGCTTAGTATGGTGCGCTTTGCCTATATCCCGGAAGGGAGGCTTGCATTTCGCTTCAATAGAATGAGATAAATTGTAAATTGTGAAGAGCTTAATGCTCAAAGACGCAGAAGTTTTGCTTCACGATGACATGCATATACGTTCACCCATATACGTTCACCCAAAAGATACTTTCCCGTCTGGTTTTGTGGCGTATTTCCATATGGTTGAGATCACGTCAACACGAATGCGATTGTGTGAATAGAACACACCTTCGCATTAAATTACTTTTTAATCATAAATTTGTATTTTTAGATAGATAAAATGTATTTTTAAATTTTTTTCAAAAATACTGCCGCTCGTTAATTGTAGTGCTACAAGCGGCGAATGAACGAGACGATGATGTTGGTGTACTTTTGATTTAGTGAAGTGTTTGTTTGTTGACTTTTGCAGGTGGTGATGACTCAAAATAAGTTTCATTCTATTTATTTTCCAAATAAACTGTCAATTTTAAATGATTGAGTGGAAGCATATTTTTCGGTAAATGTGGAAATAATTGACAAACAAAATTGAGCGAAAACAATGCGTAGCACAAGTTGCTGTTCAAGATATCAGCACGCAAAGTATTTGTCAACGTAGTAGATTATTGAAAACAAAGTTCTTTGTCTTTACCTTTGTGCTGAAATCAGGCCATACAAAAAGATGGGACTGATGGTTTTTGAGTTGTTTATCGATCGCAACACTTTTTTTTTTGGAAATTTAAACTTTCGTCGTAGAGGCTACAATTTACATAATCGCTACAGTCATGGCGGATCTGAGCGATAATAAATATGGCCTTGCTTCTCAATTGCCATGGAAATCCGCAGATACAGAATTGGAATAAAAGCTTATGTCACTGTTTGTCTTTCACTACATCAAAATTATATCAGTTTATTGTTACATTCCTAGGTTAAGTATTCTTCTTATTACATTTTATTTTATTTTGATTTCATTCAACGCTATGACATTTTTCCTGCAATAGTCACAAATACACCACTGACAGTTCGCCGAGTTCCGATTAGATACTCCGTCAGTGTCAAGTGTCAACTTGTTCAATTATTCAAAGTGATTCAAAGCATGTCCTCTGTTGATAATGTAGTTCAAAACATAAACTGCAGAATCAATTTTTTCTTTTTTTGACATATCTTTCCAGTCACTATTAATATGCATTTTAATTCACCTGACAGCTAACACCATTTCATATCACCTTGACACCGTTCTTAACCTTCAACTGGATTAGATTTTATGAAATGAAATACCTGCCATATTCAAAACATCATTCCTCACACTCTGCTTAGTTTAGCGATTCGTAGAATTAAATAATTGCAAACAGTCTTTCTGTGGTCAAAATAAACAAAATTAAATTCCTCTTCTATTATGATGTGTGGAGAATATTTTGCACGGGATTTCTTCTTTACCTTGTTCGCTTGTGGAATTTTGTTTTGTTACGTTTTACGTATTTATTAAAGCATTCATTTCAAATGAAAGGTCAAGAGAATAACAAATGAATTGCATGGGAGGAAATCTTTTTATACCTACTCATCAGAGAACCGAACCGAACAGAAACAGACTAAACTTTTATGGTACGTTCGATTGTGTTAATTTCCTTTGAATCAGCATGACAGCTCGCTTTGAGTACTTTCTTATTGTTGACTGGGAAATTTAATTTCGTGTTGTATTATTTAGTTGGATAGTTCACACGTTTTATTTGCAATTGATTGGATTTGTTTGTTGAGTAAATATTTACAACTCAGAAAAATCAAGTGGCTGTAGTGAGAAGAGAACTTGAACATTTATTGAACATTTGTTTACAAAGAAATTGAAATGGGAGATTTCTCTGGGGAATCGGCAAATATTTTCGAAATCACAAAGCGGTACTTTTTTTTAGTGCTATAGATTCGGCGGAAGGTAGCGTTACTGACCTAGATGTAGGCAGTGGTTGTCCAAGTTGTAAGTCTTTCAATTCCAATAAATTTGTTTTGTTTAAACTGCATCACACTTTTCAGAGTGACACTTTATAATATTTTGTTGGAAGTACTAGATTTGCTTTCACAACTTGTTCATTTTCTTTCGCAAAGTATTTTTCCACAAACTGATTTTGACAATGAGAAATTGAAGACGATAACGAAATAAATACGACAGTTAATATTTGTGAAGATTGACAGCTTTCATTCACCTACCATATATCATTTGAACAAACGTCTCGTAAGTTGTTGTATGTATGAAGTCCGAAAGTCAACCGACCTTGCGAGGATCTACGTCACTGCTTTATGTCATGTTGGCAGATTTTACAAAAAAAGACCTCAACCAAATAAATGCAGCTGCAACTATTAGAGGTTTGCCTATTTCCGTCACTTTCAAAGCGCGACAGGTATATAAACTGTCACGCAGGCAGCATAAGCATAAAATATAGAAAAAGGATGTTTCTAATGAGGATATTATAGGAGCATTCAGTGCTGACATTAAGACCTTGTGAAACGGCGAAAGGTAGCTCTTCGTTAAACGACATTCTAACAAATCAGTGAGTATTGTGTTGCAAAACTGATGAGGATGAAAAATTCAAACATTTGTCGGTCCCCCATATCCCCCTGTCACTAGATCATTTTCCTAAGCGAAGGAAAACCATCACAATATCACTCTCAATCAATTATTTACCCCCTAAAACGTTCTTTCATTTCAAACAAATGAACGTTCTCTCTGGCGTATACGTACCCGCATAAATGTACGGCCAATGCTACAATGCGCCCGGGCAAAGAGCCGTCAAATTAATTGACTACTTAAGCTTTAATGCATTCGCTTCACTACAGATGGCGGGCGGCACAATATTCGACCCCATTAAAATCGCTATAAATTCATCAAACAGCCGATAATAGTGTTTTGCAGCATGAATAACTAAAGCACTCTCTACCGGTATTCTATTCCCCATCGCTATCCTATATATCGTGGCAATAAAATTACGAATATTTGGCTCTGGCTTCTGCCATTGTCATCATCATCATCAGCAGCAGCAGCTCTGTCCGCATGGGAGTTGCAAATGACCCAACCAGGATGACCACAGATGAATACATTCTAGACATTGAGGCAGCGAACACCAGTTTCTGTTCCAAGAAACAAGCAATAAAAATCAATTTTCCCCCCGTTTTTTTTTCTCGCTTTATTTGAGGAATTGCTGTATATCCTTTCTTTCGTGTACAAAAAAAGAGAAGAGAATCGCCTTTGTTCCATGTTTTTCGTTGCCAGTGATGGTTTTACGCGAACATAATGGCCGCGCTGAATGTAGGGTAAATCAATATCAATTTCACGAATGAACAGCTCTAAAGGTGATGCATGTTATGTATGTGTATACATGGTCACGCCACACCGCCATGTTTACTATTTCCAACTATTTTGTGCGGAGGGTGGTTGCTGGTTGGTTTTTATATTACACGGGCAAAAGTAGTTCAACCGACATTTCAGAAAAGAAACCAGTTTTACATTGAGCCCGGATGAGGAATTATGGCCATCAAATGGAAGTTTTATGTGGCAGTTACCGTAAACTTGCTCATGGATATGAATCAGAGTGGAGAGCATTTGCCCTGAATTTGGGCTGAATTTTAAATAATGAACTGACGGAAGTTGGAGGGCTACAGCAATTGATTAAATGAAGTTATGGCCAAAGCCTTATATGTCATTATCATGTCAGAATTCTGCGTTACTTTTTTTGACGTTTAAAATAAAAAGACAGCTAGTCATTGGGGACGTTCGGATTCATAGTTTAGTAAGTTTGACAGCTGTCTGACTAGATGCATCTCGGTTTTGATTGGCCCAGAGTTGTCACGTAATTACGTTCTTGCAGTTGACGTTTATGGAGGGAAAGCCGACAAATCTAGACAAGAAAATCCTGCCTGCATACTCAGTTGACATTTCGAAGAGTCAGATTTAAAATAAACAGAGTGGCCGTGGCAGAATTCTGAAGAGTCGAAAAAAGGGCCGGTGAGGGAAAAAGGTGTCATTTCTGAAGCTACTTTGCAAACTTCGAATTTTCGCACGATATTTAACAACCATTAGTTCGCATAATAGTGTAATGGTGTTGTGATAGGCAACCGTGTTACATTTTAAATGTACTTATTTGAAAATAACCATTTTTGAAAAATTTATGAGGGGCCTTTTCCGAACAAAAAAGGGTAAAATCAAACAAAAGTAACGCTGACCGCGAGAATACAAAAACAATTCAAGTTGCTTAGTCAACGCGTTCGGATTCCTAGTAACGACGAATCTAGTTGACGTTTTACATAAACTAGGTATCCGAACGTCCCCATCTGCGAAAGGATGGGCTTCGCAAAATTCTCATTTCGATAAATAAATTTTCAATTGAAATATCTGTAGTTCTAATGTCAAACAATATACTTCGTTCTTTCAATTGTGAGTCGAGAATGAGTGCCTTCAGACCATTAAATGTTTGATTTTTAACAATATTTGTAGGAACAGTCATTTACTTTTATTATCATGCTAAATAAGCTTTATGTACCTAGAAAAGATGCCTAGCGTACCTTTTGCTGCTTCCTTGACTCAGACATTTGATCGGTGGCCGCAATACGACATAGTCAGGGATGGCCGCATTTTTACTCATGAGTCTGTCCAGGCAATATTATTTTATAAAAACTGTTACAAAATATTTTCTTCTCTTTATTATAACAATAAATTAATTTTACTTGCAGTCGCTTTTTGAATTAGAACTGGCCGGATGCAATGAGGTAACCGAAGCTGGTCTCTGGGCATGCCTCACCCCGCGTATCGTCTCCCTATCGCTAGCGGATTGTATAAATATAGCCGATGAAGCTGTGGGTGCTGTCGCACAATTGCTGCCATCATTATATGAATTCTCATTACAAGTAATTTTATCGATAATTAAATGATTCAAATGTAAAATATTGTGCAATATTTTCAGGCCTATCATGTGACTGACGCCGCTCTAGGATACTTCTCACCAAAGCAAAGTCATAGTCTAAGCATATTACGTCTGCAATCATGTTGGGAACTAACTAACCATGGCATTGTTAATATTGGTAAGGACATTTTTGTATTAAATGCATTTATTTATAATTGGAAATTATTTATGCTGAAAGGGTGTATTAAAACTATTACAATCTTAAAAATTACAAATCTATTAAAAAAAGAAACCCAACTTAAGCGAGACTCGATGTGCCCCCTCGTTCCAAGAAACAATCACAGTAATCACATCGAGACTTGTGCGATTTCAAAAGCCAACCTCATTTTCATTGTTCTCCTCTGAAAGTGAGGTTGGGTTCTACTTACTGCCAATGAAATTCCTAACTCACCGATTGCATTGTAAATTTATTGAGTAATAAACATGCGAGTGAATCACTTGAATTAAATAATTATGTTGGTCTAGAATTGCGCAAGGTAAACGACTGTTGTAAGCTCTTGTGTTGGGAAACAAAATCCGTTTATTTACGAAGGACTTAATTAAATTTGTAATCGAGCCAAATCGCTGATGGTAACATACGCCCTCAATATTTTCTAAAGGGATCACATTGTCTAATTGTCGAATTAATTAATAGCAAGTGCAACAAACAGCGAAACTAAATAGCTTATCTACTTCTTCGTTCGTAATTAATGGTGCCGGACTCAATTATTTGTAAAATCAATCATGATATATCTATATATATAAATTTAATTAAATCTTTACCTACATGGGTACTGCACACTTGAATCGATCTCACTTGCGATTTTTCTGAAAATAGACCACGCTACTTGTTTTTGGCGCCAAAAATAACTGCACGATGCACCTTCGAAGAGCTAAAACGTTATTTCAAATGACACTAGATTTTACACTCACATCTACACATTAATAAAAGGAACACATTTCTCTATATCTGTGTAGATGAGGAATAGGTTGAGGTAATTATATCTAGATAGAGAAATGAAATGGGTATATCAGGAGGAGCTTTTGGGGGTTAAAACACCTTGGCCAAGGTAAAATGTACTCATTCCCATGAACTCGATTTTGTAATCTGATAAAAAAGAACAACGAAACGACGTACAAAGGAGGAATGGATGGGATAAGCTAATAGAAATACAAAGCGAAGGTAGTGTGGGTGTTGTGATTTTTGCAAATTAGTGACTCGTTGGGTGATGGGAAATGGTTCAAACAGTAGTAGAGTTCGCTCTTGTTTTGACGTATTTAATTGTCTGAGGAATAGTCAGTAAAAGGCACGTTGATATTTATATTCCCTTTGGTGCTGCAAAATAACGACCCAAAACAGCTGGTGATAATGCGCTTTATGGCCAAAAAAAGTGACAGAGCTATGTATCAAATTAAGAAGAGCTGGCAGCACTTTTTTATACAGAAGAAGCTGGGTATATTCAAAACTTCGTCGTTAGCTGCTGTGCCATTTATTTCTCGACCAGCTTAAATTGGCATAAGGTATTTCAACATTTTTTCCGTTTTCTTATATAGCAACAAAAGTGCGTTCCATTAAGATCTACAGAAGTATTCAAAGGTACTTGTGCAGGCCCAATGAAATAACACGGTTCACGGCTAATATCACATACACAAATCTGGATGGTATATATTTGAGATATTTACAAGGCGACTATTCCATGCAATTGTGCTCTTGTGCTCTCTCGGTTTGTTTATATTTCCAAGCACTCTCTGCACTTATTATGCCATTAAAGTGTGCAAAAAACCACTGCAACAATGTTCTACTTGTGCGCATATCTTCTAAGGACTATATGTGCACAATAAAAATGTCTGAGATGGAAACTTTGTTAAATCTTCACATTTCGAACTACCAACGGATTGTTGCCCGGAGTGGAAGAGGGGGAGAAGGCTAAACTAAATAAGTGTGCGAATATGTGTTCACGTCCGTCGCAATTTGGGAATTCAAATTATTTTGCAGAGGAACACGATGGATGGCTGAAGGTATATGCACTTGCACATGATGCGGATGGATAAAGTATGCCTTATGTCTAACACCTAATGACGATGCTGCTGCCATGGCACCGTCGGCGTCGTCGTCTGGTTTTTAGGCCACGCCAGACCGAAAGTGACACATGTTAAACAAAAACAAATGCAATGGGTGTGCTTTGAAACAGAAAACCAGGAGAGCAATGTTAAAAAAAGAACAAACAGAACTGTTCGCATCCAATTTAGCGCACTTGGCTATGCGAGCAGTAGGCAAAAATGTACAAATGGAAATTAAATGCGACAGAAAAAACGGCGCCGTGAACACAAAAATAGACAGTCGCAGTAGGTATGTACGAGTATTTCTGTCGGATGGCCAGATTTTTGTATTTTTTATGTTTATTTTTTCATCTGTCATCAGATGTACCAAATGCATGAGTATGGTAGACGGTTGTTTTAATCGTTTGCAGAATTCTGCATGCATTATTTAAAAAAAAAAATCCCAGCGTCTTCCTGATTGTATGAAATGAATATGAGTTCGAGTGTGGTGTCTCTGTCCATTCGCATGAAGAACAATTGTGTGGTGCAGCTGTCTTTATAGTTTTGACGATTTGAGGAATGCAGTCCCTATAAGAAGGCATTGTTGGCAGGGCAGATATTATATCCCTTTGTTCTTGGCAGATGCTTTCTTGAAAATTTGATCCTTGTTCGAGTTCAAGCCGGAGGCATTCATAAACACAAGGAGAATTGACTTTAAGTTCCTTCGTGTCAGTGAATCCATTTCTTTTATCCAGAGATGGCATTGGGTTTGTATTTGTAGCGTTAAGAGTTTACAAAAGCAGACCAAAACTCGGAATGTTGTAGCGAAGGTTCCTTAGAAGTACTTTAACAGTCCAATCGGCTTCCGTCTTGAAGAGGATGACCTGAAAAAACAACTTTTTGAGTTCTATAAGCGCCTTAATATCATGTTCCCACCAACGTGATTTAGCGAAAGTGATTTATAAATCATGAAACTCGTCTCCACCGAACTTTAATGTGGTAGATATTCGTTTGGGCTTCTTCAGATTCGCTCTTAGATTTCAGATTTCGTGTGGCTAATCGAATATAAAAACGTCACTTCCTCTTTTTTGTGATAATAGGTCTGTTCTTTTACTTTTGTAGTAAGAATGGAAAATACTGTCAAAATGGCAGTAGTGGGGGATAAATTCTCTCACAGAGAGAGATGCTTACGAAAAAGTTAGGGAACGCTTTTGTAGTAATTTATGAAAAATGGCAGATACGTAATTCAAATATTCAAAAAATGGTACGAAAAGTCGTTAAAATGTCTGATAAATTCGAGGAATTTAATCATTTACTAAGAAAATTAGTTCTATCATTTATTTTGAATTTTATTTTGATGAATCCGTGTATGTGGACGAGTTTGTACTGATTGAGCTATAGCATTCGAAAAAGAGAAAAAATCAACACTGCATAAAGAATTGCATGAAAGAGATTGTTTCGCAAGAATCATTCAATTTTATTTTGCCGCCTGTTGATACCATTTTAATACGCAAGAAATCAAAAAATAATCCACGCATATGCCAAATTTCAAATCAGCTGTTAATTGTAAAGTGACTGACAGGTTTTTCACTTCTTACACCAAGAAATTTGTTGAGTAATAATTCGTAAGATTCTCAGTGGAGGGGTAATACCTTGCTCTCTCGATGACGCTCTCTTTTACGAATTTTTTGAGTTAAGGAACGGCACTGAGTAAAAATTCGTAAGCATTCGTAAAAATTAGTAAAAATTCGTAAGATTTAAAAGTAAAGGAACAGACCTAATATTCGTGGGATTCGAATATGTGTAGCCTTCAACACTTTTCAAAGCGTTTTCCATTCACTGGTTAAATTTTAAATTAAAACATTTTCAATTTTCGTTCCGATTGATTTTTAAATAGGTATTTAAACATAAATAATTTACAAACATATATTCACCCGATGCAATGCCTTTCCTTGGTTTTGAACAAATTCACGAAAACCTAAACGCCCTCCACCAGTTGTCAAACTCAAGCGCACTTGTATTGGTAATCTGAGAAAATATCTAGATTCGCAAAAGTACTCTGAAAAAAAAAAAATCTGAAAAAGATTGTTTTTTTTTGTACCAAACGAACATAAAAACTGCTCTGAGAGCAAAAAAAGTGCTCTGAGAGCCCCCAATCGAATACCACATAAGTGTTTTAGTGTGACATTTACGTCAACTTTGCCATTTTTAGGTGTCCAACTTTCAATAGGTATCGGAACATCCTTTATTATTATTTTTTTTTTTTTTTTGGTTTTGTTGCCATACCTGCTAAAAATAAAACAATTTAAATAAAATATACTTAATAATAAAAATACCAAAACTCACCGAATCACGAAGAAAATTTAATTTTGACAGTTTGTTTTGTGTGTGATTTTTTCTCGTTTGCTGAATGAAGTGCTGAACATAATAACAGGTATGTTCGATTTTATTTTGTGCGAGTTTGCGATGACAGATACGTAATTAAAATTTAAACACTTATAAATCACAATCACGAAAATGTATGATAAATATCGTAATTTATTTTGTTCATATACTTAATGATGAATCATAAATTTTAAAACTTTAAAAATGTTTCCACACAAGCAAAAAATGCATAAAGCAAACCCACACAGATTCATACCCAAACACATACCTGCATACTTCTGCTTCCCGTCATTAATATTCAACAGAATATGAGCGTGTAAATAAATGCAAATTACTCACTTTGAAACGTCAATTTGAAAACAAAAAATCACCATTTCAAGCATCAATTTCGCATTTGCTTAAATCAAAGGCAGCAATTTCCTCAGTCGCTGAACTACACGACGCTGCCATGGAAATCCATACGAGTACCTACTATCAACACACTCTCACTATGCAAGAGCATGGCGGTTACTATAACTACCCATTTCACGCGTTCTCCCTTTTTTGCCATGTCCACAATTTACAAACTGACACGTAAGCGAAAAATGTCGAAGCATAGAAAAAGGAAAGAAAAAACTATCTAGGTCACGCGCGTTTATTAACATTAGCAAAAACCTATTGAAAGTAGATAAGTTCCATGAAGGTATCTGCTCATTTCTACGCCTGGTTAAATATTAAAATTGCAGGACATTTACCTCATTTAACTTAAACTCATCCGTTAAATTGGCCAACGAAAAATGGTCGAAATGCCAACTTATGTATAAGTTACGTAGAGAGCATTAATTTATTTGACATAGTTTCAATTAATTCCATTAACTAATTTTAAATAATGGGTGTCTGTGTCGTGTGTCACTTTCGGCTTCGAAATACATTAAAAATTCTCACCAATATCGTGCCAACAAAATAAAAAGAATGCCACCTGCCGATGGGAACTGTCAAGCAATAGTCAAACATTTAGTAAATTAAATTATCTCATTTGTTTATGTTCCTTTTTTGGGCGAAAAAGTTGTCGTCTCCCACTAAACAAAAAGGGACTAAATTAAATTCTATATTTTTCACTATCCGCGATGACGACATAAAACATTTAACGTCATGATACGTTCCAACTAGAGTTGCAAATTACCACAACAGCAATTCGTAGGGTGAAAATATTGCGCCCGATTAATGCAAGGCAAAAAATCGATTTGAAAGTTGTTGGGAATGGTGTGTACGCAATGTTCGAAATTAAATTTCGAAATCAAATTTACATGCCAAGTGAAATGTGTTACTAAATGCGGCACGGTGCATGATTCGTAAAACAAATTAACACTGCGGTCTTGGCCGTAGCTGAAACAAACATCAGTTCCGTGTCTTTTGTGTTTTCTTCTGTCACTAATTTGGCAATGGACTTGAGCTGTTATTTTAAATAGCAAAAATTACCTTTGTTGGACTTTTTGCCAGTTTGTATTTTTTTCTGGTTGGCACACATTTTAAGATGAAAAATTAATTAAGATGCATCCAAGAGATGATTTCCTTAAATTTATTATACGCGTTCTGCGAATTCATATAGAAATATGAATTTAACAAAAAAGTTGGTATTTTGACAGCCAACAGCGACTACATATGACGTTGTTTCCGAAAACAGAAATTTTTTGACTTTTGCAGCGGGATAACGGAGTGGAATTATTTAAGTACATCATGACATTTACATCATTAGTTTAATATCGTGATTCTTAGGAAAAGAGTTCTCGAGTTTGTTTAGTTTCCTTTAACTTTGACAGCATTTGCATAATAAAAATAAGTTTCTTAAATAAAATACCTCTGCGGTTACATTTATGGTCTTATATTCAAACAAATCTGTCAAACTTCAAATAATAGATACGGTAGTTTGTGTTCATTGTTTGAAATTAGAAAAGATGACGGTACCTGCGTCAGAATTCTAAACATTGAGAATCTTCCTAAGTCAGGAACTTAAAAAATAATTTAATAGCTCCGTAGCTTCATTTGACACTTATTTCAAAATCACAGTGCCCAGCTCACAAATTTGATCATATTTGTAGCCAACGGACTAGATTAGAGACGTTCAAAACACTAGTTTACCAAGTATGGAGGGGTAGCCAACAAATCTAATCACGAATTTTCCGACTGAGAACACACTAAAATCCTTTGATTGGACACATTCATGATTAGTTATCCTTAGACGACTAGATTGGCCTGGATAAAATGTAACCTGAACGCAAAAAAAATAGATTGGTCGGGAACGTCACTTTCCTACGTCAGCCACATACATATGCGAACTGTAAACTTAATACGCAGTCACGAATTTCTTGAATAGTTTCGTCGGCCACCTAATCTCCTCCATAATCGTCAACTAAAACAGCTGTTCATATGACCGATATCAGCCAATGAAAACCGAAATACATCTAGTCAGACAGCTGTCAGACTTACTAAACTAGATACTTGAACGTTCCCATTGAAGTACTGACCTAGTAAAACTACGTTACCGACATATCTAGCTTTCGCGTTCAGCATGAATCTAGTCGACTACAATCTTGAATGTGACCATTATTAATATTTATTTAAACCCTTGGCAGGAGAGCTAGTGTCAGAAATGAATCGCTTGTCTTAGAAAAGTACATAATTTGGTGACAGGCAATATTCGTTTAGTATTCCAGACTATTACTTATTTTGACATGAAGGGAGCAAAAAGAGAATCTTGAAAATATCCAGTTTCGTTACAAAAAGTTTGCTATAAAACTAAACGTCACGTCTTTGTCTGGAATTTAGCTCCTTTCAATTTATAATTACTTATCAAACGCCCCAAAAACGTTGGATGAATTCCAAAACTGTTTCACAAATTAACGAATAACTTCAAGCTTAAAACGAATTAAAAAAAAATGTATACCACCGTATACTTAGCTATAGATAGCATCTACCTACCATTCATGTGGGAAATGACTCATATCCATGTTGTACATGTACTAACCTAACCTAAAAAAAAAAAAAAAAATCCTGAAACCCACAGACTCGGTCAACCTATTTCCTGTTTTTTGTTTTTCTTCTCAACATTTTCGCCAAATTTCCCGCAATGGAAGGAGGGAAAAGTTTCTGTTCTTGATGAAAGTTTGTTGCCGCTGGCCTTTGTACGATATGTACGTTATGTGGGAATTTTCCAATTTTCCTTCCTTCATACAACGGTATTTGGCGAATATTTTTCAGTTCAAAACTTACCTTGGGCAATGGTACATTATTTACTTTATTGCGTTTCAAAGTGGAACAATGTTTTTAAGGTTCCTATCCACCTCGACAGAATTTTATGTAGTTTACCGTAAACTTAAAAATTTCATTTGATTTCGAAATATATTTCGTTAGAGGTAACTAACGAGGTCACAGCCGCAAGTCATATTTAATTTTCAATATGCTGGTAAACATCCGGTGGGAAACACAGAATTTTCAATTCTGTGACTGGAAGTCATAGACTATTTGTATTATTCAGTTACTGTGCCAACATTTTGGTTTGAATGCGAGGGAATTTGACTCTGACTATCAATTTAATTTTTGTCAAAAACTTTTTGAAGGCTTGTCGTTTGCTTTAAAAATGTATGGCGAGGTCGAACTGGAAATCATTATTGTATACTGTGCACTCTAAGGGCAATTTTCTCGAACTGTTTGTTGAAAAACTTACCTCCGTTTACATGATGAAATTTATGGAAACAAGTTCGCTACCAAATGTCAAATAGCATATCAATTTGTCACTTAAAGTAACTGCTACTGTCTTTTTGTTTCTAGGTTAAAGTAACGAAGCGCTTGTGAAAATCGGGATGATTTATGTCGTCTGTAGGAGTAGGCTGTAGCATAACCTTTGACTTTATTAGGGTCACAATATAATATTTTGTAGGGAATACTTTGACAATGTGAGTTCGTATAAAATTTAACCTGGATCCTGGACGCCTTAACCTAAGTCGATCTAAAGTTTGTATCACCAGGACAAGCAGTGAATTGTGCGTGTTAATCTAGTATACGTGTATGAATATTGAAGACTGGTCCTAAACATAGTTTTTGATGTGTAAACATCTAAGCGCGCGTTGTTGGAATCTGGTGGAGTAATTCCACACATTTAACTTGCGGGGACGGAAATGCTTCACTGTGTTTTATAATTGCATACATTTTATCATTGCATACGTTTTTATCATTGCATATATTTATGAGCTGGGGCATATTGATTTCAGTTTTTCTTTTATGTGAAATAATTTCTTCCCTGTGACGGACATCTCAATAATTCGGTGCCAAATCTTTCGTGAATTACCAAGCAAGCAGAAATCACAGCGGGACAACAACTAACAAAAATTTCGTAGACCAGCACCTTACAATATGCCATGCAAGCCGAATGAAATTCCAATGACACTTTCATTTACTGTATAACAGTTGACGTCATTTAACTTGCGGGGATGGATTGCATACATTTATGAGCTGGGGCATATTAATTTCAGCTTTTTGTTGATGTGAAATAAAGCATGTTTTTCTCAATGACGTGTATCAAGCCACACACATACTGCACGCACGGTGTTTTTGTTATAGATTATCTATTTTTAAACGGTCGCTTGTAATACCTACTTTAAATACCTAGTCTTATCATTTTACTTAAACCAAAATGTCAGCGGTTCAGAGAAATACGATCTCACTTTCAAACTCTAACACCATCGAACCTCAGCCTTATTCGCATTTCATAACGCACCCTATCTAATTGTATGATACATGTCAGTCTAAGAAATTAAAAGTCGTCAGTTTTCAGCTATAAGCTCCAGCCTATCGGCACAACCTTTCTTTGCTTATGGCCATTAAAAAGTCGCAAAGATTTTTCTCATTAAAATTAACTGCCAAACTAACTTTGTCCTTGCCTTGGCGAATTAATTTCAATTCCCCGATTATATAACCTCTATTTTTGCCTGCCCTTATAGTAAGACGCAAAATTGTCTAAAAATATCCCGTACCCGGGATACCAACAATCATACAACATAACCCAGAAGAAACTAGGTTAACCGTATTAATGCTGGAACTTCTTACGTATTCTTTTTTTTATTCTCTTTTCTTCCCTTCTTCAGCGAGAGTGACATTGGAATACGAACCCACAATAAATCAATAGATATGGTCACTCTTGGAACTTTAGTTAATGTCTATCATGTTGACTGTTGATTTTTTTGTTTTTATAGTCATAAGGAACGGAAATGTAAATCGAAAGCAAGTCAGTACACAAAGAAGATAGCATTCGATTGGCGCCACTTTAAATTATCCTTGACTATCAAGGGACTCGCTTGTATGATTACAAATAGGATATAATATTGACGTGTATATATGCTGATTCAAGCGTCTACATTTTACTCACGCAATAAAATTGAGCTATGAATAATTATTATGATTTGTTTTTCATTTGTGTCTTCATAACCGATTCACCTATGAAACACGTTGAAACAGATTCAGCTTCAGTTATTTATTACAAGGATAACAACTTATGTGGTATTCGATTGGGCTTCTTCACACCCCGACTCCACAGGAGATATATCTCTCCGTCTAAATGCCTGACATCCATCTCATACAATTTCCTCATATCTGTGCTGGGCAAAACATGCCATGACATTTCATATTTTTTATTTCGTCGGGGTGTGTATTGCAGCGGCAAGAGAAATTATATTTGACGTTTCTGTTGTGGAAATTCGGCTGTGTGTTTTGTTTACAATTTTTAAGTGCGTAATATAATTTGACAAAGTTATTATTATTATTATAAGACAATCACGACAATCACAATAAAATGAGACAAAAAAAATGACATTTCCAGACGAAAAAAAATAAAAAAAAAACAAATATGTCAAATTCATGCCAGACATCCATCGCAAGATATAATTGCAGAGAGCTATCGCAGACATCCAATCATGCGATGAAAAAGAGTGACTCCACACGATATTTCATCTCATGATGAGCATTATGAGAGAAATTATCTCCTGTGGAGTCGGGGTGTCAGATTCGCTCTCAGATTTCGCGTGGCTAATCGAACACAAAAACGTCACTTGCTCGTTTTTATGTTGATATTCGTGCGATTTGAATATGTGTAGGCTTTTCAAAGCATTTTCCATTCACTGGTTAAATTTTGTATTAAAACATTCGACATTTGCATGCCGATTGGTTTCTGGGACGATTTTCAGGATTCTTTTTTGGTTTTGTTCATATTGCTGTTGATCAGGTTTAGGTAGAAAGATAATTCCAAAAAAATCGCCGCGCGGTCCTGACTTGGCATCCATAGATTCTTCCTAATACCTAAATATTTATTTTGACTTTTCTATGTGAAATATTAATTAGCAAACTTCGTAAGTGCGATATTATTTTGTTTGTTCAAAAAGTAAATTGAGAAAATCGAGAATTTCAGATTGATTTATTATACGTTTGTCAACAGTGTTGGTTTGTTTTTGATTTTGTGCATCGCTTGAACAGTTTCACTGCTAGTATACAGTTGATTTGAGGTAAAACTTAAATATAAAACTTTTAAACGCGGACAAACTTGAAAAGTAAATTTTAGTAATTTTTTGAAAATGCCAAGACGAATGCGCGCAAATATTGGCCGAAGAACTAGGCAAGCAAGCCAACAAAAAATATATCAACGAAGCCAAACTGAAGAAGAACGCGAAGCACATATAGAAGTCTACAGAATCGACATCGCGTAAGACCAGGGGTCAGAAACGATCAAAGGTTTTCGTGCACACAAATGATTTTCCAATGAAAAACTTTTCAATGTTTCGCCTTACAGAATCTGACTCCAGATCAACAGGGAACAGGAAGCGTGGCCGTTGTGCGACTAAAGTTGCAATTTTGCACTTCTTTTAAGAGCCTGGCACATTTTTTTTTTTTACATTTTTCACCCAGTTTTTAGTTGGAAAAGGCTCTTCGCAAAATTTTCCAATGCTGGTATTTCCAAATAAAAATCATTAAAGTGTAAAGCAGTTTCCTGTCACAACACTATTATAGTTCGAAAATTCTATAAATTTTGAGAATAGCTTTAGAAATGGCACTCTTTTTCTCATTGGCGACTTTTCAGAATTCTGCAGCGGTCACGCTAGGAAAAGGCAATTAATTTGAGAGTGCATCTAATCAGAACTGCGTCAATTTATTTCAAACCTGATTATAGAACCGCGCTTAAAAAAATGCATTGGATAGAAAAAGTAGTGTCACTTACAATACAATAAAAATTATTTAAAATTCTTAAATTTGTAATTCTTTGGTTTTTCCTGGTTAACGGCTACTCAGTTTGAAATTGAAAGTCGGCTCAGTTATCTTATAATTTTGTTGCGCAACCTCAATGCACCGAAACTTTGTAACGGATCGCGTTTGATTTGATTGTGAAGAATCTCAAATCAAATGACATATGCCATACTTCAGTTATTTCTATTGTATTTATTATAACTTTTGAATAAAGAATTTGAATTGACTGAATTACATAAAGTAGCATGTGCATTGTCTCGGAATTATTATATTCGAATATGGGCGAAACGAAGTTCGCCGGGTCAGCTAGTACATAAATAATTTAAAAAAGTAGATACACCCGATGCAACCAATGCCTTTCTTAAAAACTTCTCGAAATCGTAAATAAACTCGACTAGTTGTCAAACTCAAAAGCATTTGTATTGGAAAATCTGAAGAAAATCTGAGAAAAAATCTAGATTCGCAAAAGTGATCTGAAATCTGAGAAAGATTGTTTTTTTCGTACCAAACCAACACAAAAAGTGCTCTGAGAGCAAAAAAGGGCTCTGAGAGCGCCCAATCGAATACCACATTAGTCAGTCATAGAGTTGTTTCTGCATTGCATGTGAATTGGGTGTGTTTGTTTATGACTTTTCGAATACTTTGGTTAGCCGAATGGACATTGCTTGATTCAAAGTTCTCATAATTCGCGCTCGCTCAAAGCGAATGGCCCTAAAAACAAATCGCCAGAAAGGTGTCCCCGTTGCTGTCCAATCACTTCTACTTTGGATAAACACACGCCCGTATTAATTAAGACTGCGTTAAAGTTATGAACTGGTTACACAGAACACAGCAGTTAATCGTACGTCATTTATATTGGTGTTCCCACTAACGTCTGCTAGCTTGCGAGCTTGTGCACATTTGATTATTAATACAGTGGCTAGTGTGAATCTCGAAGTGTCAAGTAGAGTGTAGTTGTTGAAGTTGCGTGTCCACTTGACTTTATTTTTCAATAGAACAAACCGACAACTTCAAGCGTGGCATTCAATAAGTAAAACAAGCATGTAGTGTCGTTGATATGTATCAGCGTCCTTATTTGCCTGTCTTGTTTTAATTTAGTTTGCTGTAAAGAAAAAGAGATCGCTAAAAAAATAACGAATTAGCTAAGTTGAAGTGGTTTACGGATCTCTCGTAACTAATGTTCACCGCGTTTTTGTCCACAACTCGAAGATGTATTCACACCGAACAACAACTAGATTTCGTTTGACATTTCAATCAGATGTGAGACACTAGTCGTCAAACTTCTGTGTAAACTATTTTCTTTACAAATTTCGATTGCATTAATTAACAAATAAAATGAATTCAGAGCATTTAAAAATAATATTAGCCCATTATTTAAGTGTGTAAAATGATTTTAAGTTGTAGCATTTGTTCGGTCAGCTATTCTGATGAATTTGCTGAGTATTGAAAAAGGTGTGTTTGTTTCAACAACCCAACGATTCGAAGTCGTTTTCGTCGAATATGTATGGGAAAACTTCTATTTTCGATTAAATTTTCAAGTGCTTTTGCGAAAACCCGGTTTTCAGCTCGCTGTGAATAAGGCATTAACATTTTATTTATGTCCCGAAAGCTTCGCACTAGAGCATGAATAATAATGTATACAGTATTGTACTTGTGAAAGCAAATAACATTCAATCCTTGGAAGCCTCCCCGGCAATCGCATTTGACATTCAAATACATTTGGAATGGCATTCAAAAACTATATCCTTACAGGTATCCCTATAACTACTAAGTGTCAACCAACACACAATCACGAAAACATGTTCCTATCAGGTTTTCCTTTATCTATCAATGTATAGAAATGATGAATAGCAATAATATCGATTTTTTGTTATTATTATTGTTCAAATGGAAGAAACTCTCGTCTTGGTTTGCACAATTTCGGAGGGTGGTTTGCTTATAGCAGTTGAAAAGTTCAGATATGCACATATATCTTCTCTGGTATCCAAAGCTGTCACTTGTATATGTTAGGTAATCTCATACATACTTGTTTTATTATTTTTAGCTTACATAAAATCTACAACCGCCATACATAATATTACCAAGTATGAATTTGGATTTCAAGTTGCCTAGGTTTTATGTTCTGTTAATGTTGTCCCACTACATGTATATTGTATAGGAAACACTACAATGAAAGAAAGCAATTTAATAAATTGAAATGAAAGCAATTTTTCTTAATTTTAACTACCATAGTGTGGCGCCATTGAATGTAAATGAGGGAATGACTTTCACATTTTGAGATCAAAAAATTTGAGCAGTGAATGTCGGACCTTTCTCTACCACTTTTAGAGATAGGCACCAAATATGCTAAATCGAACTGTCAAAATGAAAAGAATTCAGAAGAACTCGGTAGAAATAGCGGGGATGGGGATTGTTATCGATTTTATTTGAATTGTATATTTCTTGTCATCTCTGGATAATTTCTTAACACATTTCTTGAGTAAACATTTCCTTTTTAGCCGACTGGTTTATTTCCATGACATGACGACTATTTTGACATCATCCACTCCGTTTGTTTTTGATATTTTGTTATAAGTATAACGAAGAATAGTTACCTATTTACAGCAGACTTTGACAACGAAAAGCTGCAGGCGATAACGAAGTCGATAGGACAGTTCCTCGATTTGTCTATTAGTATGGAAATATTCCATAATCTGGTCTTAAGTCGACTAGATTAGTCTGGATGAGATATAATCTGAACGCAAAAACTAGATTGGTGGGGAACGTAATTTTTCCTACGTCAGCCACATATGCGAACTGTCAACATAGTACTCAATCACGAATTTGTTGACTATATTCGCCGGCTACTTCTCCATAAACGTGAACTGAAACAGCTCCTCATATGACCGATTTCAGCCAATAACAACTGAGATACATCTAGTCAGACAGCTGTCAGACTTACTAAACGTCGCCAGAATGACTCGTTTGAATAGTGATTCAAAAAAAAAAAAAGGACTTTAGTTAAATAAACAATGACATTCGATTGCTGTGTGGGAATCAGGAGTAAACCCAATTTCTGCAAAAAAAAAAAAAAAAAATGGTTATGATGCAAGCTCGCTAAACTTTAAAAGTTCGAACAGTCCTGCACTTCGAGTACTAAAATTTGGTATTTTTTCTTTTCATTGGTACATCATTGGAAACAAAATGGAGTCAGTTGTTGAAATGTGCAAGGAAATGGCAAGAAAACATTTAATTAATAAAATAATCGCACCTTTTTCAAATTTGATTAAGCAATGTCGAAACACAAGCAAAACTTCCAGACTTAGAATATACCTACTATTCACTTGAATGAGAAACATCCTGTCACAATATATGGTGACATTTGGTAAATTCTTGTAACAACAATACGACAAACTTAATTTACAATTCACTTTAACACTTCTTGTTGGACTCAATCCCAGTTTCAGATATTGTGATCGCAAAAACGAGTAAATTTTCAAAACAAACATTAAAAACATATTTTTACCCGTTAGTGTCGGTCACAAAATGAAACTGTGACAGGATTTCGATGGACATTTTCGTTCACACTTTATATCACTACTTCTCACTGACAATGGTTGAGCAAAGAAAACTTCAGTACCGTTGAGTACTTGTATTAATATAACTGCGCTGTTTGGTGGCTGCTTGATAAATGACTAGTGATCTAATTAACCATCTGATTAATATTTACTAGAACTTGGCTAATAAATGACATTCGATATGTCTGTTGGTTTGCAATTTGGTTTCCTCTCGAGATCGCTATAGTGTGTTTAGCAATATGCGACACATTTGCGGTTTATCACTGCTTGTCGCTGCCGTTTCAGTCGCGATAGATTACAATTTTTCTTTGGTTTATCATTATGAAATAGAAACGGTGTGACTGGAGACGGAATGTATGTATTAGTTGGCGCCGAGAATTGAATAGTGTTATGCCCAATGACAGAGTGTTATCCTAGCCACGAATGGGATGGGAGGTTGTGAAATGAGGAAGAGGTTTTATTATTTTTTATTATTAGTAGTGAACGCAAAACATGATTACGAAGTGTCTTGTCTCAAATGTTGAATACAAATGATCACATTCGCCTAAGGGCTTAAGGCTAGAGGCGCCCGCGCATACGTTTTTCAGTTGAAAATGTAGAACTTATTGTTCCTTTACATATCATCGAAATCTAGTAAAATTCGAACAGATTTATGGAGCACATCACTCTATTCCGATTCAGATTACATCTCAAAAGTGGTTGCAATCGCTAGTAGAGAGGTGAACAGGGAGCTGCCAGTAAGTAATTACTTAATGCTGTTACACAAAATGGCTGCATTAATAAAACCCTACAGTTATGAATATAGTTAATTTGAATGATGTGGTAGCCGCATATTAAAACTGACAGTCGTTACTTTTGCAAACCTTATTTCGGTAATCTGAAGGTAGTTCGTGTATATTCACCGTCATATTGTATCCATTTCAGACTTTTATACGTTCACGCTTTTAAAATTAAGTCAATTTATTTTCTGACAGTTGATCATTTACCTATGTCATTAAAATGATGAACGTGTTGACCAAAAGTTAGCAACGCATTCATTTCAGATTATTTTGCCCAACGGAACATGAAACGAGTTTGTTTTTCTTTGCACTTGTGGTTGTAGTTATACGTGTTTTAAAAGTCAGCTGTTCTTAAATTGTATAATTCTTATTTATAAAAATCCATTCAATTTATGTTGATATCCATTGCAGTAGCCAAATGTAAATTTTTTTCTATTTTTTACAGACTTGTCGTCGAAAAACGTAATTCAGTACACACTTTAAAAATTGAAAAATGTCAAATGTCTTGGTGTGAAAGTATGTGTAAATCTCAAAATTCCTCTGACTCTGAAAAAAAGAGTTTTTTTTTTGAGGCCCATGGAACAAGAAATCTGACAGCGAAGTGATTTCGAGAACAGAAAAACTGCTCTGAATCTGAAAAAAGTTTTTTTTTCTGTCCTAATGGAAAAAGACATAAATGTACCCAATATTAAAATGTAGTAATCCTTTTAAGTGAAGCCTAATTTAAAGATTCTTTAAAAAGATCTGGCTTCAAATTGACATTTGTAAAGACACATATACATATACCCCTATAAATAAACGCTGCCTAAAAGTTATCAGCAGTTACGTCACATTTGTATATGTTAACTGACGTTTGCTAACTAACTTGTCCAAATTTCTTTATGAATAAGGAAGGTGGAAAATACATTGTTTGCCTATAACCTCATTACCTGACACTTATTTTTTCTTCCTCTCATTTGACACTGACGTTGTCGAGAACTACTCTATTGAGAGCTTTTTCCGAAATTAACTGTTTCTAAAGTCACACTCAATTTATATGTTTATTTTCCCAACTTTACAAATTCGCGAAAAAATGTAGGTAGGTATATGCAGCTGCTGTTGACAGATATTCACAGAAATATATCCCACAAACAAAGAAGCAACGCGTTGGGCCTTGGGCCTGATGTAAACAACGATAAAATTGAAGATTTCTTTATCATAGCACCTCCGCTGACATATTGATACATTGTAAGACCCAGATGAAGTCGAATCTGAACAGCTGTCACATTTAATCTACTTGTAACCACTAATTAACTATTTCAGCGAACATGACATTCCCTACGTAATTCAGTCGTAATAATTTTATCATAGGATGACAAGATGTAAACAAGTTAGTTATTATTATTTTCCGCCAAGTTCTTTGTACACAAGAGTACGCCCCCCGAGTGGGTATAAAAAAACGTTTACAGTTAAAGATAGAAACTCATTCGAAATGGGGGACATTCATAACCTCATTTTTGTCTCCCTATGTCTAATGGTAACGATGTGTCACATTGTGGCCTACGGCACTCCGCACTGCACATTTTCAAACACTGGCATACAAATGAGAAACAAGTTATGTTGGCTGAATAAATGGATGAGGATAGGACACCAAATGTAAACCAGAGGGATATGCTACTGCTTTGACCTGATTTCGTTGTTTCTTCTTTCCTTCCAGGGAGAGAACACACATAGAACATGGAATCATATGAGGAATGTCCTTAAACTTTCCTCTTTTTCTTACAAATTTATATAAATAAAAATAATATACGCCTATGTTAGATGGCGCATTAATTTGTTGTACTCAAATAGTAAATTCTAATAACACGCATAAATGTCAGAATGACACATTACATATTCGTCAGGAAATATTATATAGGTATATAGAGAGAAAACCTCAGAAACCCAATCGGTTGGACCTATTTCCTATTTCCATCATCGTCAAAACATGGGAAGCACACGGCATTTGTGTGGGTATCATTACATTTTGTCAGACAGCAGTCGTAGTGAAATAGATTTCTGTTTGGTCACATGTGATAGCGGTACAACGAGGGACGTGCTCTGAAAATGTGCCTTACCATTAACGATATGTGATTGGATTTCGCAAGTTGGGCTCGAAATGTCGTTGAGAGGCTTTGTCTTGCGGTTGCAGGTCTATAAGTGGATTAATTATAACGCAGCAAGGCACATTGGTTCCAGTGATGTAGTGAATATCTCTTGTCGTTGTCAGTATGGAAGTTTCAAGTGAAACCGCTGGTTTACTCTCTGTCTCTTTCTGTCTGACAGCGGGAGGTGAGGGTAATGTTATACAGCAGATCAGGACCAACTGGAAGAGTGTACTTTTACACAGGGCGTTTGTGTAAGGGGGCGTTTGGTTTGCGAAAAAACAGGGCTCCGCTATATACATTATTGATTGTTAAACATTTAAATCATAGTCATATTTTAGAAACATCCCTCAATTTGCAAAAATGTGCTGCTTTTTTTATGACCTATCGCTAAATCTAAGTACAAAAGCAAATGTTAACAAAAATAAGTAAGTCAAATAAGTAGTCGTATCCAAAATGAAATTTGACAGCCAACGACTGCCGTTGTTCCTTACAAACTAGTTACGTCAAAGAAATTTTCTAAAATTGAGTTCGAAATTAGAACTTTACTATTATTACCAAAAGTACAGACATATAAAGCGATATCGAAAAGTCAAAGGCGGCAAACTTTGTGCTTTTTAAACTTAACTGTCAGTGTGATACTGAATAACAGATAAAATCTCAGGCAATCACACAAGTAAAGGTATGATTCTTATACACGACAGTTTTAAAATTGTGAATGACCACAAGTGAAATGGCCAAATTATCTGTCAAATGACCAAATAAACAGCGTATCAAACTTGTTTATTATTATTTAGGAATAGCCATTATATGACCACTTGATTTTTAGTGTGGGCACCTGTCAAAAAATTGTGCCTTTCCATAGAAAGGGACGTGGATGATTTTGACAGATGCCCAATCTATTACTTTTTATATGGGAACCTCTGTGAGGGGCTTGTAAATTTCGAAGGCCCCAAGCTAACTCTGTCCGCTACTGTATGGATGTGTACCATTGCATTGGACCACTTTACCACGTAGTTTCAATCGAATGCGGTTTCAAGAAATAAGTAGCTCACGTCTTTTTTGTTCTTGTTTTTATATCGGTATGGGACTTTTGCGGTCTAGAATCAATACTATGGTTAGTGGACGTGTTGTTTTCGTAGCCCATTTGAGAATGAAATAATTATTTTCCTAATTTCTTGGTTATTTTTTGTTTGTATTTGCAGTTCATTCTTTACCACATCTAACCGTGTTAAGTCTATCGGGTTGCAGTAAACTGACAGATGATGGCGTCGAATTGATTGCCGAGAATCTACAGAAGCTACGTGCATTGGATCTATCCTGGTGTCCGAGAATAACAGATGCTTCCTTAGAATACATTGCCTGTGATTTAAATCAATTGGAAGAGCTTACTCTAGATAGGTAAGGATAATTGAATTATAGTCAGTGGATAGCTGAGTAGAACAAGGAAATATCAAATTGAATCAAAACGCGTCATTGGTCCATTGTCGGCGGGGACGACTATCTAATAATAACATTTGTGTTTTGAATTATACTATCTAATGGATTTCTATACGAAATTCAATTACGGTTCTATGAATATAAATGCGGGAATAGACTGCGATACGGCGAGTCGTGATGATGGATGATGGCCGAGGGTGAACTGAAGATGGAAATGGCGCAGGTAAAACGGAAATTCACTTAAATGTTGAAAGCTTCTACATTTAATGACAGTGGGTTGAAATAATCTATTCCAACATTAAATTCTATTTAGGGCGCTGAACGTGTCACGTTGCATTCCATAGCACTATTGGATGGCAAAAAGTTTGGTGTATGCTTAAGGAACCGAATCTCATGGACCTAACCTTGTGTCAACTACGGCCGAAAATACAAAGTGCTGTCAAATTAAATGAGTGCCCTATTACGGACATGATCACGAAGTATGAGATGAAAAATATTCTCGCACACTGATTTACTATCCCATTTGGTCAGCATAGAGTTGCCTTTCCTGCTTTGTATCGTTCTGTCAAAACTAAGCAACAAATATTGGGAGTACTCGAACGAGAAAAGAAAAACGCTTATAGTACCTACCTACGGCTATTTCCTTCGTACGTTGATAAGTGGAGAATAAATTCCTCTATTCTTGAAAGTCATAGCGTCTTCACCCAGACCTTCAGAAATATAATCGATGGTTTTATCGATAAAATATTAAAGCTGCCTGTCAAATGTGCAGTGTTGTGTTACCATTCCATGTTGTTTAACATTTGCAAACTTTATTGCTTCATTTCATTATTTTATTTTATTCACATGAAAATGTTCTTCTTTTTTTCAGATGCGTTCATGTAACCGACATCGGGGTTGGCTACATTTCAACAATGCTCTCGCTAACCGCCCTATTTTTGCGCTGGTGCACACAAGTTCGAGACTTTGGACTGCAACATTTATGCTCAATGCGTAACCTACAAGTACTCTCGTTAGCCGGTTGTCCTCTATTAACCTCCTCCGGTCTCTCTAGCCTAATACAATTGCGACATCTTCAAGAACTGGAGCTAACCAATTGTCCGGGCGCCAGTCAAGAACTTTTTGAGTATCTCAAAGAACATCTACCCCGGTGTTTGATTATTGAATAATAATACGCAATAATACAAGTTAAATGGTTATTACGCGATATTTGAACTTAAAATAATAATAATAATAAGTAATACATTTTTATTAATGATTGTTGACTGTAAAATACTACAAACACAAAAGAAATTATAAAAACATTTTAACAAAAACAACTTTGATGCTAAATAAAAATTATTTTCAAAACAAACAGTTCTAGCGTATAAGACAAAAATATTGTTGTAATTTTAAAATAATTTTGCAATAGAATAACTTGGAAAAAGTAAACAAACCATTTAAATGGGGAATATTATATAAGAAATATATTTTTAAGAAGTTATTTATTCATTTTACACGTTAGTTTATGTCTTAAAGTAGCCGTATAACTTTATATTATATAAATTGATTTCGTTTTCTGTGATTTATGTTTTAAGTTTTAAATATTAACTTAATTTGTTTTCTTCCAAAATTCGATTACAAAAATTAGTGTCTCAAAGTAAAGTTAAAGAAATGCAAGAAAAAATAAGAAGATTTTGTTGAGCTTCAATAGATGCACTCGGTCCGTTCGTTGAGTTGTATTCTAGAGTGTTATAAATCATGTAGATTCAAATCGCGTACTTATACATTACTAAATTGTTATAAAGAATATTTGATCAACTCTACGGAAATTATGGTTTCTAGTTACATTTCCCATTAGAGTTTCTTCTTGTTTCAATGAAATGTTGACGATTTTATTTGTAAATATGCATTTGTACCTTCTTAACAGTTACTTGGATAGGTACACCCCATTTGGCTTGATTTTGTTCAATGTTCTTAATCTACCATAGGCAAGTTGTGTTGACTTTATAAATTTAAGTAATTCCGTGGGGAGCTCCAAGAATTCGAGTAGAAAATAGACAACATTGATCGGTTGTTCAGCACTTCATTAATTGACAAACGAATGGACCCAATTACGGTAGTACCAATAAACTAATACAAGATACCGATGCAAAAATCAAAAATTATACTTCTCTATCTATCTGTCTATCTCTTTCTCTATTTCTCTAAGGAATCTCAGCTTTACTTCAAAATTTTACAAATAAAAAACAAATACATAATTGCAAAACAAAATAATTGAAAGACTTACATAAACTTATGTTGTAGTAATTATAATAGTTACAAACACATGCTTCGGCGAATAGGGCAACACAATACACACAAAATTGAATACTTTAGGCGAAGACAAAAAAAAAATATTTATTATAATAAATTAGCTGTAGCTAAAGATTGTAAAAAGGAAAAAAAAAAACTAAATACCACTGAAAGGTAAAATGATATTGAAATTGAAACTTAAAATAACAAAAAACAGAAAATACAAAGCAAAAGTGGAAAATAAAAGTTAGTGTTTTATTTATCTGGACGAGACACTCTACAAACAAACATGACCAATAAACACGAAAAGCAAAAACTCGATCAAAAGATCAGACCAGAGCACTGAACAGAGATCGAGCATGTCAAACTGAGTGTCAAGATGGTGTTAAGTCCGATCAGATTTATTTATGAGGTTTGAGCAATGGCTGATGTCGTATGTTGGGTTAGTACGGAGCTTCGACTCCAAATCCGATATTCGGAACTTCCGTTTAAATTGCACCTCCGAATCCGGCTTCGGTTCCTATATAATCAAATCGGAGGTTTTTCGGAGCACTCTTTTATGTATTTTACATAACTAGGCGAAATTTGCATTGAAGTTGAGAGTGCGTGCGTCAATTTTATATTTTCAAATATTCCGCCTCAGACTCCGATTCAACTCCGACTCCACGGAGATTAGTATGACGCTTCCGACTCCGACTCCGGTAAAACCAACTTCGCAACATCCCTAGTCGTATGACTGTAAAAATGCACCATGTCAACAGTACCTACCGATTTACTGTATTTCTTTAGCATGCTAAACTTTTTGTCGTTCTACTAAGTTTTTTTTTTTACGTTCTATTCGTTTACTGTACCAGCAAAATATGTCAAATAATGCTGTGTTTAGAATTTTACTCAGACTTTACTGAATCAATCTACTTAAACTTCATAGAGTGCGCTCTAATCATGTCCTAATTGTGTATAGGTACCCATAGCCCTTTTGTCTGCACTAAAAAGGGAACACGAACTCTCTTTTTGACAGGTCATCCTCTTCTCTGAACTAAAACAATAAAATTCGTCATAATAGAAAAATGAGCTTGAGGTAATGTCAAATTTGAACGAAAATTTAATTGAAAATAGCGAGCATTATTTTTGAAAGTCATTGGGGACGTTCGGATTCATAGTTTATGTAAAACGTCAACTAGATTGGTCGTGACTAGGAATCCGAACGCGTTGACTGAGCAAGTTGAATTGTTTTTGTATTCTCGCGGTCAGCGTTGCCTTTGTTTGATTTGCACTTTTTTATTCGGAAAAGACCCCTCATAATTTTTTCAAAAATTGATATTTTCAAATAAGTACATTTAAAATGTAACACGGTTGCCTATCACAACTATATTACACTATTATGCGAACTAATGGTTGTTAAATATCGTGCGAAAATTCGAAATTTGCAGAGTACGTTTAGAAATGGCACCCTTTTCTCTCACTGGCCCTTTTTTCGCAACCTCAGAATTCTGCCACGGCCACTCTGTTTATTTTAAATCTGACTCTTCGAAATGTCAACTGAGTATGCAGGCAGGATTTTCCTGACTAGATTTGTCGGCTTCCCCTCCATAAACGTCAACTGCAAAAACTAATCACGTGACCACTCTGGGCCAATCAAAACTGAATGACATCTAGTCAGACAGCTTGTCAACTTACTAAACTATGAATCCGAACGTCCCCATTGCCCGCGTTCCACTGCCCGCTAGATGAGTAACGGCCTTGTCAAACTCCATATAAAAAAACCGGAAATTTCCCATTTGCGCTAGAAGCCTAGCACTTTTTGTTAAATGTCAGTTTTTTGTATATGGAGTTTGGCATGCCGCTATTCCTCTTGCGGGCAGTGGAACGCAGGCATTTTTGGTTTATTTTCCGTGCAATCTCGGGTTCTATTGTATAATCACCTAAAGTTTATCGGCTGCCTGTCTCTCGACGAAATGGGAAAGTGTGTGTAGAAACACATCTTCGTACCCATAATTAGGTACGGTACCTTCTGCTCCTGCAGACAAAAGTTTTGAATCAAACGACATAATATTACATTGCCGGAACCAATTTTCAGCCATATTTCAATCACTGGTGCGATGACTTCCGTTCCACCTAATCCGTTTCATATTGGGGGTCGAATTTGAAATAAGTATGTTCATTTCCGGATCATTTTTGCCGGTTCCTTTCGTTTTAAATAATTACAGTTTTTTTATGAATCGATGGCTTTGAAACGAACAAATTAGGATGTACGATGCAGCAAAAGTGAGTGATTGCGATAAAACACAACTCAGGATACAAATTAAAATAAAGAAATCTTTAACTTTAGTAGCTGGCGATCGCTTCAAAAAGGAAAACAAATTCTCACCCTATATTCTATCCTTACTTACTTACTTAATTAAGGTGGCGCTACAGTCCGCTCAACCAATACGCCTCTCCAGTTAGCCCGATCTTTGGATAACTGCCTCCAGTTGCGCACTCCAAGTTGGTTGAGGTCCCATTCCACTTGCGGGCCCCACCTAAGGCGAGGTCTTCCTCTACTGCGTTGTGCCTCCGGTATGGAATCGAAGAATCTCCGGGCCGGAGCGTTAGTGTCCATTCGCTCTACATGTCCTAACCATCTTAGACGACTAATGCGTACTTTTCTGACCAGGTCAATGTCGCTGTACAGCTCGTAGAGTTCGTCGGCTGAGTTCTATCTTGTCCAATAGACCATTTTTTGTGAAATTGAGTTAAGTACGCAGTCTTACTAATTTGGGGACCCTGTTTCGTTTGGTGAAATCCATTTTGTTCTATTTCTTTTAGTTTTCAAGTTATAGAGATCTATTTTGTTCAATAAACCACTTTTTTTAGAACTTTGAATGTATTGATTGTTCAATAAACCTTTAAAAATAATTTTTGTAGTATATTGGACAAGATTTAATACGCGATAAAGAGAAACGCTTTATTTTTTATATTTTGTTCAATATCCACTAAAGTGGATATTTTGTCCAGTAGGCTTGAATAATCAATTATTTCTATTTTGGCGGATATCCAATTTCCTGTATTTTTTGTTGAATACCTATCCAATACTAAGTTGCCGTTCTATCTGGTTCAATATCAAATGCAATAAATCAGATAGTAGTTGGTATCAATCATTCAGTTTTGATCTCGTCGGCATCGGGAAAACACGCGTCACGTCGGTAATTTTAAAATGGACCCCAAAGAGACTAAGTGCTCCTCAAATATGTCTTTAGTTTAAAGTCTGGTTTTATTTTGATCATAATTTTGTTATCCATACTTACATAACTTTTCTAACAGTTTAATGGAAGGAATTGAGTACTTATCGTCTCCCGAGCCCGAATTAACAGAGGAAAGATCAGATCAACAGGCAAGAAAATTGAGAGTGCAAGTAATGAGAACTGCTTTTCGATATTGGAGCGATGTTAATTGTGTGCCACCATTATTTGGATTAACAGATTTACTATCGGATGGGTAGCTTCTTACCAGTAAATGAGGACGTACGCCAATATTCGCAGGTGTACTTCATTTTGTCGGGGGATGATCAAGTCAATAGGCTTTACAGAGGGCAAACAGGAGTGACAAAAAACATCATTCGAAAATTGCAACCATTATATTGCAATCAACGCTTTCATTACAATGTTTAAAACGGCGATAGAGAAAATGAACTTAGAAGATCGCACATTTGTCTTCAATCCTGATAAAGGAACCGCACTTTGGAAAAAATAGAATGGATAGGAAACGGGTAGTAGTATCACTTCCAATACAAGAAAAATTATTTAAAATTTTTAATTTTCTAATTCGGATGTTCCGGACCTACCGCTTCACAATTTGAAATTAAAATTATAAGGTCTGTTCCTTTACTTTTAAATCTTACGAATTTTTACTAATTCTTACGAATTTTTACTCAATGCCGTTCCTTAACTCAAAAAATTCGTAAAAGAGAGCGTCATCGAGAGAGCAAGATATTACCCCTCCACTGAGAATCTTACGAATTTTTACTCAACAAATTTCTTGGTGTAAGAAGTGAAAAAGCTGTCAGTCACCTTACAACTAACAGCTGATTTGAAATTTGTTGTCCCATTTGAAATATGCGTTGATTATTTGTTGACTTCTTGCTTATTAGAATGGTATCAACAGGCGGCATAATAAAATTGAATGTTCTCTTTAAGATTCTTTTCGATATTGGCGTCGAAATTCTTCCTTACTGTCACAAGGTACAATCTCTTCCATGTAATTCTTAATGCAGTGTCGCTTTTCCTCTTCTCGAATGCTTGTAGTTCAATCAGTACAAACTCTTCCACATACTCAGATTCATTAAAATAAAGTTAAAAATAAATGATAGAACTAATTTTCTTAGTAAATTAACAAATTCCTCGAGTTTATCAGACATTTTAACGACTTTTCGTAGAATTTTTTGAATATTTGATTTATGTATCTGTCATTTTTCATAAATTACTAAAAAAGCGTTCCTTAACTTTTTCGTAAGCGTCTCTCTCTGTGAGAGAATTTATCCCCACTACTGCCATTTTGACAGTCTTTTCCATTCTTACTACAAAAGTAAAGGAACAGACCTATAATTTTGTTGAGCAATCTAAATGCATCGACATTTTGTATCGAATCGCGTTTGACATGATTGTCAAGAATCTCAAATCAAATGTCATGCAAGGACGATTTTGAGGGGAAAATTAAAAGGTAAACATTGTCCTATCACGGACTCCGCTTATTCAGAACGATTTGTCATTGGTATTTAAGCGTCTATGACAAAAAATAAGTCGGAAGAATAATCGCTGGATATTTGTAGCATCAATCTTGAATTCCCATGTTTTCCACATGGTCAATTGTATGTGACATTCTCACGTGTGAGCACACCAATTTATTGCAAAAGTGTTAGGGTGGCCGACACGTCAATGATTGCGGTTTGATTGAAATACATCGTCATTGCTATACTTCAGTTATTTGTATTGTATTTAATATAACTTTTGAATAAAGAATTTAAATTGATGTAATTACATAAAGTAGCATGCGCTGTGCATGCTTGGAAATTTTATTTTCATTACATTATAACGAATTTGGGCGGAACGGAGTTCGCCGGGTCAGCTAGTTTCTTATAAAGAAATGAATGTCTTGAATTGAATTTGTTTTAATAAAAGCATTATACATAAAAACAATGTTTGTATTTTTTTTAATAAAAGAAAAGTCTTTAATTTAACTTTTTTTAAAGTTAAGTTGGAAGACTTTTTGTTCAATATTACAATTTGCAACACTGGTTTCTTTATTACGTTTTCTTTATTTTCTATCTTGTTGAATTTAACTTCTTTTTGTTCAATATCCAACATTTTAACTAACTTTTACTCATCCCATACATCAATGTCCAATATCCAAAATGACATGGTGATACATTTTTATTTTTAATTAATTAGAAGAAACTTTAAATACAAAAATATTTTAACTATTATATATAAAATTGTTTGAGCTTTCATAAAAAAATGACTTCAGAACAGAAATCTAGTTAATTGAATAAAAGCTTTGAACCTAAACTTTGAAAATCGATTTCCCAAAAATTTGAAAAATGGACATTGGACAAGATAGAACTCAGCCGACGAGTTCGCTGTTAAATCGACTCCTCCAGAGCCCGTCAACGCAAACGGGAACAAAAATCACTCGAAGAATTTTGCATTCGAAGCGACCAAGAAGATCCTCACCCTATTCTATTCTATAAATTATAACCACATGTAATCTGGCAGCGTCGTCTCCTGAGAAGAAGGACACGTGCGAGGGAGATAAATAGTTAAGTACGATATGATTGGAGGGATAAGGATATGCGTGATTGGCATGATCGGGCACTATTAGTTGAGCGACGGTTGAGAGAACATTAATAATAAATTATCTACTGAAATCAAAGAGTAAAATTGTGTTTTAATTAGATCAAAAGGTTTTAATTTCGCTAAAGATCAGAAGTGGGATGCGAAACCTTGCCAAGATAAGTGAATTCTGAATTTTTGGTTTTGATTTTGAGAGTGAGTGTGTATAAGCTCATTTATTGCATTGAGATTGAGACTCGGAGCATAGCGTGGTTTTGTTTGTGCATATTAGATGTATATAAACTGGAATTGGTTTAATTTGAGTGCGCACAGAATACAAATATTTAAATTGCGTTGATCAGTATCTATATCTTAGACGAGATAAAGTTTGTTGGCGTTGTTTGTTGAAGGAAAAACAACAACGACCGTTATACGAGGGTTTGGTGTAAAGCAGAGACAGAATGCGTTTTCAGTCTATGGAAAAGTAATGATGTCTTTGTTTTGGATGTGCAAGTGGTGTATTTGCATTGTAGATAGATAACACAGTATGGATCTGTGTTGATAGCATATGTAGTTGTAGCTACATTGAGATGAAAGAAAATATGTGCAGAGTAGAAAGGAGATACCTACCTGCAATAGCATATTATGCACAGGCAAAATATTTGTTGCTTTGCGTGTCATAAAATTGCGTTTTCGGTATACGAAAAAGCATATGTTATCTCTCGGCTAAACGAGATGTGTAGATGACTGAACCGTAGAAACTGATACAAGATAAGAGAAACAATTTTTAAATATTTGTTAGGGACAATTTGCGTTTTCGGTTTACGAAAGAGCAAATGTGTTTCGTTTGCCCGAATTTGGATGAGTAATCACTTTTGATATGATTGTTGCGGTCATTTAAGATATGCTATGCTCTGAATGCTTTAGGTATATTGAAATCATCTTGGATGATAGTGCTCGTTAATAATTCTAAATTCTAGATTGTTCTGCCGATCTGCCTAGCAATATGGGAAGATCGGGGGGAGTGTCTTAATATGTATATGTTTATTAGTACAGACACAACAATTTTATTTGTTTCTAGATCGATAGACATGGAGCACATGAGTGTAAAACAGCTCCAAGTAGAGCTGAAAAATAGAGGTCAAGCTGTCAGCGGATCTAAAAGGATTCTGATTAAAAGAATCCTCGATTACGATAAACAGCAGGGAGAAGGCGGAAATCTTCGAATGGATGGTAATACCAGCGGAAGTTTGAGCGCAGCAGCTGAGCACTCTGGCACAAATCGTGAAGGCCAGAGTGTCACAATATCGGATTTATGCACACCCACAGATGAAGAGTTGAGGGTGAGGGAATGGGAGATTATTCGGAGGGAAAAAGACCTTCTTGAAAAAGAGCGAATCCTGTTTATGAAAGAACGCGAAATAGCTGAGAAGCTGGCACACTTAGGATCAGCCCGACAACAGCCGAGTGCCATTGTTCCAGACAAGCCGAGAGTAAATTGCACCATAAAGGAAATTGCGGATACCCTTCCAGTTTTCTCACCCGGTGACATATCTTCCATGTCTGCGGAAAGCTGGATCAACAGAGTTGAAGGTCTAGCAAAAATTTATAACTGGGATGAGATGGCTTTGTTAATGGCAGTGGCATCAAAAATGCAAGGCCCTGCAAGATACTGGTGGGATACAACCCAGACGGCGACCGTAACCTGGACTCAGTTAGCATCAGGACTTAAAATTAACTTTCCGCATAAATACAGCGAGGTTGAAATTCATCGGCAATTGATGAGAAAAATAAGAAAGCCAACGGAAACACTCGAGGAATATTGCTTTGAGATGAACATGATGGGTAAAAGAATTGAACTGTCAGACCAAACTATTATTCAGTATATCCTCACTGGTTTGAATGATTCACAAATGAGTTTGAATTTAGCTGCGGGAAATTTTAAGGATATTGCCGAACTAATACAAAAAATCAAATGGTATGATGGTATTCGAAATGATTCTCAAGCAATTATTACTCCAGGATCATCAAAACAATTAATCACAAAGCGGCCCTCCACTAGCGAACATACAACATGGCAACACCAGCGGCCTATGATGTCAAAAGTCACCATAACCTGCTACAATTGCAACAACACAGGACATTACGCTAGAAATTGTCCGCAATCTAGGAAAAGACACTGGTCGAATAGCAGAGACAATAATTCTCGTACAACAGCTAAGGCAGAGAAGATGCAGGAGAAAAAGTATCACGTTAATGTCATTGACAGAAAAGGAGAAACCGATTGTTACCATAAGAATGTTTTCATAGATGGTAAGCAGTATGCGGCCCTATTGGATTCGGGTAGTGAGCAAACTGTTGTGTCGAAAACAGTAGCATCGGAAATTAGCTGTACGTTGAACAAGTGCACAGCTACCCTGCATGGGTTTGGTGGCGGAGCTTGCAAGGCCATTGGTAGCATCACATGTCAAATTCAAATAGATGGTGCTGATTTCCCAGTTCGCGCAGTTGTAGTTGAAGACAGGTGCCTATCCATACCAGTTCTAATCGGAAAAGATGTCCTCAATAATCCTGCATGTAATATGTGTAAACAAGGTGGAATCCTGACAGTGCAGAAAAGTGATGTAGGCACTGCATCAGGCAAAGAAATCTCTGCGCTTGATATCCAAGTAGGTGAAGAGCTTGGGACAGAAACTTTAGTTAAATTACTTAATGGGTATCGGCAATGTATCGCCATGAACCAAAAGGAGTTGGGCCGGACAAAACTTATTGAGATGGAAATCGAGCTAGTCAAACAAGAACCAATCGTACATCATCCTTACAAGGTGCCTTTTGCCAAAAGACAGACGCTTTCTTCAATGGTTTCTGATTTAATAAAATGTGGAGTCGTTAAAGAATCCCAATCTGAATACGCATCGCCGGTGATTTTAGTAAAAACAAAGAACGGAGAAGATAGGATGTGTGTGGACTACCGGAGACTGAATTCCATCACAAAGAAGATACAGTATCCTATGCCATTGGTTGAAGAACAACTCAACGATTTAGTGGGCCATAAATACTTTTGCGTGTTGGATCTGGCTTCCGGTTATTATCAGATACCAATTAAAGCTGAACATACCCATTACACAGCCTTCATCACACCAGAAGGTCTGTATGAGTTCACATCCATGCCCTTCGGCCTCGTCAACGCCCCATCCGTTTTTCAAAAGCTTATGAACACCATACTGCGAAAGATGAAACCAGATAAAATAATTTGCTATATGGACGATGTAGTGATTCCTTCCCTGACTATCGAAGATGGAATGGCTAAATTAGAAAAATTTCTAAAAATATTAAAAGATGCCAATTTAACCCTCAACCTACGTAAATGTGGATTCTTTAAGAAAGAAATTGAATTTCTTGGACACTTAGTAAAAAACGGAACGATTCAACCCGGGAAAACTAAAACGATGGCAGTCGAGAATTTCGAGACTCCCCAAAATGAACATGAAGTCCGTCAGTTTGTTGGACTGACCAGTTTTTTTCGAAAATTCATTAAAAACTATTCACTCATCGCATTGCCTCTAACCAATTTAACAAAGAAGAATTGTTCGTTTGAATGGGGTCCATTAGAGCAGAAAGCATTTGAAACTCTTAAGAAGTGTCTCGCAGATAGGCCAGTACTTGTTCTTTATAATCCAAACAGTGAACATGAGTTACACACGGATGCCAGTTCTCACGGAATAGGAGGAGTGCTTCTGCAGCGGGAAAATAATTTGTTGCGCTCGGTAGCTTATTATAGTCGGAAAACTACGAAGGAAGAAAGCGTGTATCACAGTTATGAGCTTGAAGCCCTAGCCGTTGTGGAATCCACGCATCGATTCCGACAGTATCTGTTGGGTAAGCATTTTAAAATATTTACAGACTGTCAAGCTCTAAAAACAGCGATGAGCAAGAAGGAACTTGTACCCAGAATTGCGCGATGGTGGCTAAAGATGTTGGAATACGATTATGAAATAAACCATCGTTCAGGGAGGCAGATGACCCATGTTGACGCACTATCTAGACACCCGAGCGAAGAGGCACAAGAAACAGAGGTAGTCGATATGTGCATTCTTAAAGTTAATATAGACGAACCTGATTGGCTATATTCGTTACAGCTTCAAGACGAACAGATAGCCTATATCGCACAATGCCTCGGTAAGCCCCCTATCAGTAACGAAGAAAAACAAATTCATGCAGACTACGTTTTAAAAGCTGGCCGTGTATATAGGCGAGTAGATGGCGAGCTCAGGTTATTTGTACCAAAAGGCGTTCGCAGCCGTGTACTGAGAAATAGCCATGATCTCATGGGACACTTTTCTGAAAAGAAAACCATCGAACATTTGAAGTGCAGATACTGGTTTCCCAGGATGACCCAGGTAGTAAAAAAGTATATACAATCCTGCGTAGAATGTGTCTACAATAAGAACGAAATCCAGCCGCGTGGAGAGCTTCACTTGATAAAGAAAAAGGATATTCCGTTCGACACGGTGCACCTGGACCATCTGGGACCATTTATAAAATCGACAAAGGGAAATTCTTACTTAATAGTATTGGTTGATGCTTTCACAAAATACACCATCATGAAGGCTCTTCCAAGTACACAAACGAAACCTGTGCTGAATTTCTTAGCAGACATTTTTTATTCATTTGGGGCACCACGTCGTATTATATCCGATAGAGGGACATCGTTCACATCAAAACTCTTCGAAAGTTTCATCAAGGATTTTGGGATTGTTCATGTCTTGAATGCCACAAGAACTCCCAGAGCCAACGGCCAGGTAGAGCGATATAACCGCACTATATTACAAGCTCTACTGGCAACGGTGGAAGATGAAAGTCGATGGGACCAGAAGGTGAAACCGGTGCAATGGGCTGTAAATAATACATTTAATGAGTCAATAGGAAAAACTGCTCAACAAATGATGATGGGTTATATTCCTCGAGACCCATGGCCAGATGTATTGGCGCAGACGATAGATACTAATCAACAACAGCAAAACATAGAAGACATTCGGTCGGACGGGCTGAAACATATTACAAAAATCCAAGCTAAGCAGAAATCTCGACACGACGCTCATCACAGGAAAGCCAAAGTATACGTTGTAGGTGATTTGGTAATGTCCAAGAATGATGCTGTAAGTTCAACTGGTACTTCACGGAAGTTGGAATCGAAGTATCGCGGACCATACGTGGTGGTAGCAGTACTTCCTCACGATCGGTATCAAGTTGCCGACATGCCCTTTGCTCAGCGGTACCAAAAACCCTATTCAGCAGTATGGTCAGCCGATAGAATGAAACGCTGGATAACATTTGATAAGGAACTCGACGAGGGCGTCGACGATGTCAGGACGGTCGAATCTATAACCACATGTAATCTGGCAGCGTCGTCTCCTGAGAAGAAGGACACGTGCGAGGGAGATAAATAGTTAAGTACGATATGCTTGGAGGGATAAGGATATGCGTGATTGGCATGATCGGGCACTATTAGTTGAGCGACGGTTGAGAGAACATTAATAATAAATTATCTACTGAAATCAAAGAGTAAAATTGTGTTTTAATTAGATCAAAAGGTTTTAATTTCGCTAAAAAATAATTAAACTTATTTATTATTGCACACACAGACGCTTCGTAAGCGCATTTTTAAAGTCAGTAATCGCACATCTATCGACATCTCCTTGGTAAACTAAATTAAAGAAATTGGATAAATATCCGAAAATTAAAACACAAAAATGTTTGCTTGGTTTTTTCTTTTCTTTTTTCAATAATGTGTCCAAAGATGCCTTTATTTCTAAAACGAAATACTTCATTCTTCGTATGCTCCGTCGCCGTCGTCATCGTTGTATTCCTCATTTTCGTCACCTTCGTCATTGCCTTCGTCGGCTTGATTTTGCGAGTCCCACCAGGAGAGCACACCAAGACCAGACTCATTTATAGCAGCCTAGTAGAGTAAAGACAAATTAACTAAATCAAATTAAATAGGTACAGCTTAAGTTGTACATACAACAATTCTGTAGGGAGTCTTTGTTTCCTTTGGCTGTGTCGATGTGGACACCTGTTGCTCAGTTTTTGGCGGACCAATTGGGGAACTCTCTTCGAAGAGCTCTCCTGACACTCGAAATTTAATTGGTTCTCCGATGTCCATAAACAAATCATGCTTCTCCCCATCTTCCAAGGGATATTCCCATACCCAGGCCTGTTCCGTTTCTTCGAACCTCGAAGGATGTTGCAGTGCTGAAGGTGGAATTAGAATGTCATCGAAGAATCCCAATGTTACATGCACGCCCTCGCGACTACAACTTCGTATTTTCCCAGTCAAGATATTGCCAATTGCCGGCCGGAACACTATATACCGAAAGATGACTTCGGTATGTGATGCTCCATCACCGGGTAAAATAATGGAATCTTTAAGAGATACAATATCCATTAGAGCTATGCATAGGCCCACATTGAGAAGTACCTAAAGACACTTGTTATTATGAATTTGTTTATGAATACTTGACAAAAACAAACGCAAAAACGTACCTTATTCGCCAACTTTCGATTGATTTCATCACGAATAGCTTCAATGAGCTGTAAATGAAATTGATCTGGAGCTATTCTAATTGTATCCTTTAATTCTGCTAGAGCAAACATAATAAAATGTTCATCAAAGGATCATTTTTAAAGAAATATAAAATCGAAATATGAAGCCTTCTATTTTCAGCTCAAACACATTTTTTTTTAAAGCAAACGCACTGTGAAGGCTGTCAAATTTGAAGAATGTGGTGAAGAAAGGAGAGAATGATTCCATTCAGAGGGGAAAAAGAACCTTGCTCGAGAAGGGTGGATTCAGGTCGCCAATGATCTTTTTTATATTTTTTAAGCAAATACATAGCATAGCATACTTTCACAACCATATTTATTAACAATTTGCTATATATTTGCCTATGTTTTATGATTTCTCTGCAATAAATACATTTTGTAATACAGAAACTTCACATTGATAAAAGTCCAACTACGTTGTAATAAGTACTAACCTTAAATTTATTTAAAAGTTATTGATTCTAAAAAAATCTGCCCATATTTCTATGATGTTTTATTTATCGGTAAATTTTATGAAAATATTGTGAAATTTGTTACCTAGTGTCTCCACGAGCAATATTTCATAGCTTGATATCTGTCAAATTTGATAGAAAGAAAGAACGATAGTATGCAATAAAATGTAGGGTGGGCATTTCATAGCATACTATTTCATTCGTTCAAATGTCGCTGAGCAGAGCGTGTCGTTGCATTCTCGCATTAGATGCCTTAATACACCGTCCATTCGCTACTCAGCCATCGTAAAAAAAAAGGCAAAGAAGTGTCAAACTGCATACAAATGACAGCTCATATCATACTATCGATATCATGCTATGAGCTGAGCAATTTCAAGAAATTTTTTATATCTTACTGTTTGTGGTCTCCACTGGCAATTTTCATAGTATGATATATTGCAAGATATGAAATATTGCTCGTGGAGACACTAGGTTAAGTTTGAACATAAAATACAGCTAAATGCATTCATCGACTTGTGTCACTTTGCGAAATCACGAAATGTCAGATAGTGGTAGTGTAGTGTGGTGAAATTCGTTCCTACATAAACACACGTGTTCTTCGATATTTTACTTTATTCCTTGATATTCAATTTAATCGAAGTTAAAACATTACACCACCACAATGGAGCACCAATTTAGCGATGCTGAAGAGGAGGATATCGTTTCTAAGACGAATCCCACCACATATCCACAGATCGATCAACTAGAGGACTCTTTTCCCAAACTCACTGTCAAACATGTTATTTTCTCTGGACTAGAGGACGATCCTACCACCAATAAAGAATTCTCCGACGAGCAAGTCGAAGAATACGAAGATGACTCGGATGTAGACGATATCTATGACTACGAAGATTCATACAGTGGTTTTCAGAAGCACAATCAACAGGGCTCAATCGGCCCAAATTCAAATGCACACAGCAACGTTCAACGTCAAAGTCAGAAGGTAACCAGCTACCAGCCGAATGAGAAAATACTGCGTAAGTTTTCAAGCAAAATCAACGTTGAGAAGTACGACCCGACAACGAATATGTCGGCACAGGCAGCCAACCGATTGGTGTCGTTTGATCGCAAAGTCAATTCAGAGCGGGAGAGAGTGAAGGATAAACACGATCGTGCTACTGCTGAACAGGTCATGGATCCTCGAACAAGAATGATTCTTTTCAAGCTACTCAATCGTGGTCTAATCAACGAGATCAACGGATGCATCTCCACCGGAAAGGAAGCCAATGTTTATCATGCTGTTTCGAAAACTGATCAGGAATACGCCATAAAAATTTACAAAACATCCATACTCGTGTTCAAAGATCGCGATAAGTATGTGTCGGGTGAATTTCGTTTTAGGCACGGTTATTGCAGGCATAATCCCCGAAAAATGGTTCGAACCTGGGCCGAAAAGGAAATGAGAAACTACTTGCGTATGAAAAACGCCGAAGTGCCTGTTCCAGAACCAATTTTACTGCGTAGCCATGTACTGGTCATGGAGTTTTGTGGAAAAAATGGCTGGCCATCACCGAAACTCAAGGATGTGGACATATCTACTTCAAAGGCTCGCGAACTCTATCGCGACTGCGTGGTAATCATGTGGAGAATTTACAACAAATGTAAGTTAGTCCATGCCGATCTGTCCGAATTCAACATACTCCTTCAGGACGGACAGCTGGTTATTATCGACGTCAGTCAGTCGGTGGAGCACGATCATCCGCATGCATTTGACTTTCTCCGCAAGGACTGCACAAATATTTCCGAATTCTTCCGCAAAAAATCCGTCGCTACGATGACTGTGAAGGAGCTCTTCGACTTTATAACCGATCAAACCATAACAGACAAGAACTTGGAACAATGTTTGCATGAAATTTCCGAGAGAATTAAGGATCGCGACTTTGAACAACTGACGGCGCAAGAAAAAATCGATGAAGCTGTGTGGCAGAACACTTACATTCCCAAACGTCTGGACGAGGTAAGCGCCATCAGTTGTTGTAGCTCTAAAGTATTCCTTACAGACGTTTTCCAATTCAGGTTCTCCACTTTGAGCGTGATGTTGCCAAGGCCAAGGCGGGGGAGAAGCCGGCTCTTATTTACGGCAAAGTCACTGGTATCACATCCGAGATGAATGTTCAAACCACACCAGAAGTTCTTGATGACAACTGCGACGAATCAGACGAAGATTCTGACAGTGAAGAGGACAGCGAAGAAAATGCGACGAATTTCAAGAACTCGGCACGTCCCCGCGATGAGTCTCCAAACAGTAAGAAGGCCAGAAAGAAGGCAATCAAAGATGCAAATGCTGAAAAGCGAAAGGTCAAAGTGAAAAAACACGTCAAGAAGAGGAAGGAGAAGCTAGGAGGAGCCAAGAAATAGCGATATTCGCTTGCTGCTTGAGTTTCTAGAAATAAATATTGTAATTTTATTTAACGTATCATGAAGTTTCTTTGTTCTTTGCCAAAAGCGATCACAAATTTTCTGCTCTGATCTATAGAATCACACTTTGGCAAGTTAAACCGTTTGAAAAAAGTCCTTGGGAGAAGAAGGAAACGATCTGTCTTCGAACATTCGAATTTATTTAGCAAAAATTAAAATTCATTCAACGGATCAAACAGAAACAAAAGTAAGAAAACATAAAATGATCACTGATTGTGACATAAATAAAGACTATTCAAAATTACTGTGAAATTAAGACGAGCCTTCCACGGTCATTGCGCAAAATGGGCATATTCTTCCACGGCCCAAGCTCTGCGCGCTCCTTAAACACTGTTTCATTATGAACGACGATACGATTTCCGAAAACTGTGGCATTTGTTGCAGCAAAGTCAATGGTTAACGGAGTTTTTGTTGTGCTATTGTCCTGTAGGTCAATACTTGTAATTTCACTTTTACACACTTCTGTAAAGTAATCGACTCCATTCAAGGGCAATGTTACTATCCCAACTAAATCGAGTTTAGATTCTATCCATTCGGCCCATTGATTCGTCGCCGGATTGTAAGTATAGAGTTGGAGAACGGCTCTATTTACATTGCGTCCATTCTCATAAACATTTTTAATTATGTTTGCAGCAACACATAGCGAATCTGTTTTAATAGCCACTAAAGGATTTTGACATGCTACCGGTAGTTGGGATATCAACTGCCACTTTTCTGTTTTCGGATCATATTTCTCTACAGAAGCAAGTGCTTGTCCGTTGTTATTACCACCCACTGCATAAATGCATCCATTCAGTACAGCCATTGCAAATGAACGCCTCGCAGTTAACAGTGGCGATAGACTTGTCCATTCCAATGTTCTCAAATTTAGGCAGTCAACGCGAGTACTTACAGTCGATAACGATACACCACCACCTGCAATGATTAACTTTTCACCGAGTACGGCGACTGCAAAACTGCAGCGGTTTACTGGGGGTCCCGGCCATTTTTTATAGACCCACTCATCGAACCCGTCATAGTACAAACCGACGCTCAAAACTCGTTCAGTTTCATTCGAATTCCATCCGCTAATAGCAATCATAACGTCCTTTAAGTTTCGCAGACTAATTTGCTCTTCTGAGTGTAATGGCGGAGGCGGCTCCACTGTGGCAAACAAAAGCATTTTATACGCTTCGTAAATCAAATCCTTACAGTCACGTGGATAGTCGCGTATAGCTGGTTCAATCGAAGCTTTAATGAACTTTGGTCGCAGCAGCCCAAAGCGTATACGCTGAAGTAATTGCGCTAACAAATTCTGTCTATTTCCGTTATCATATTCAATCCACGACATTAAAGAGTTGAACACCACCTCTTCGGAGGTTACACGCAACTCGTTACTAGACAAAAGCGAACTCAGCTGATCGGCGTCCAATGCAAAGAACTCGCCAAGACTGCGTATTTTCATAAAGTTCTCCAAGGCAAAAGCAAAGGCTACTGAATACAGCTTTGTGTAGTCATATTTCTTTGCAAATATTGCAATACCCAAACAATTGCAAGGATCGAGTTGCTTAGTTAAATGATCACAGCAGGCGACCTCTAATGTTTCCAACTGAAGGAGATGCGCAGCTTTTATAATATTTTCCACTGTATCGTTGTGAAGTTCGATTGACTTGGCGTATATGTAGGTGATTACAGATTTTAACGTGTGCTCATCAAACTGATCAAAATGCACCTCGGCAGCGTCAGCTTCTTTAAGGGATCCGCCAAACATTGCTCGAAAGTATACGCTCGATGCTGCTAGAACTATCCGATGAGCTTTTAATTTCAGATCAGCGTTTGCCGAGATCAGAGTCACGTCGCAAAACATTTGATTCTCGAAGAAGATAAGCATCGTTTTAAAAAAATCACTATCGCTGCTGTCGTTCGTGTAAGTGTCCGAAGTTTTTACCTTCTTTACTTCCAGCGACATTTTGTTAAATTTAAAATCAGACATTATGGCGGAAGATGGATTTGCACAGAAACAACTGAATCATAGGAATCAAACAGAATACCACTGAACCAGAGACAATACTATTGTCTCTGCACTGAACACTGAAGATCTGTATCTGATTGAAATTATTTATTTGCCGAATTGATAATATAAACAAATTCAAATACCAGTCGGGTAAAAAGTATGAAACAGAAAGAGAAGCACAAGGAGCACAAGTTCATCAGCCGGATGGAGAAAGGAAATGGAGTGGACCGTATTCTGCGATGCCAACTGAGGCATAACTATGGTTTTAAGGCGTAATTCCGTTTCCGATGCTTGAGGCGTTAAGGAATAAATACTATTATGTCTTGAGAACAAAGGCATAACTTTTTTGGAATTATTTTTATTATTAGTTAATACAAATCAATTTTGAATTTAGTAAATCTGTTACAAAGTCGCACCACTTGATTTTCATTTACCTACATCTGTACGACGTTATTCCGAAACCGAAACCGAAACCGAAAACTTCTACTACAGGAGCCAAAAAAGTTTGAATTACCTATCTATCGACCAACGTTAACAAATTCTAATCGCCTTGTTGGTTTGTTGCTCTGTCATTGTAAAATATGCAAAATTTGTCTTTTTTACCAAAAGCCATCATTTTTTTTTTGAAAAAGGCATAAAAACTTCGATCCGGGTTGGCATCGCTGACTGTACTCTAGGCTGTAGCAGTGTTCCTATATCGTGGGATTTATCCGTTTTTGTGGGAATTTTTATGTATGTCTAAAAAGCCTTCCGTGGTATAAAGTAAATAAATAGCATAATCATGGAATTTTAGGAATCTAATAAAAAAAACATTCAAATAAAATTGTTTCCTGAAATTTCATCAAAACACCTACACTTTACCATAATTATCAACACACTGAATTGTCCATAAAAAAATAGCTCAGGTAATTCGTATTTTATCAAAATATTCTTGTACCAAAAAAATAATCATAGTAAAGTTAACAAACCCGATTTTTGTACTTAAGGTTAATTTAGATTGATTTTCTTTCCGTGTAATACAAATTTTACTTTTAAAAACTAGCCCCCTTATTAATAAAAAAAATGTGCACAAGTTAGTTAGTTAGCTGCTGAGTTACAAATTGATCACTTTTACACAGTGTTTATTAATACGGGGTAGATTTTTACTCAAAAAAGTATCGTGGGGACGTGGGGAAAAAGGGACAAATGACCGCGCTTCGTGGGAAAAATGAAGAGAGAGTGCTATAACACTGGGCTGTAGATGCAAGCTTGATGCGAAAGTATGTGTGTGTGTGGCTATCGTTAAAATAAATGGGTTCTTCCCAGTGTGACCACAGTGGATTATTATATTATATTATGTGGAATATTTTTAAGCTTCAGAGAATATATTTTTTTTCCAAAAAATATTCGCATATAAAAGTGGAATATTTTGTTCTCAAAAGGAATTTTTAGATATCAAAATATTCTCATTCATAAATTAGAATATAACTCTTAACTGAGATTGATTTTATTACTTCTAAGTCGCAAAATTTACAATGTCACCATGGAATAATATTTTTTGCTGCAATTATTTTAAGAGGGGTACCTAATATTTTGTTTAACTTTGTTAGAAATAAAAGTTTATTTGTTTTGTATTCATTATGTCTTAAAATTCGTTTTGTTTATTTTATTTGTATTCCAAAAAAAAAAAAAATGCTGAAGTGGAATATAAACTTTTACATATATTCCACTTTTTAGAAAGTGGAATATTTTTGAGAGAAGCTGATGGTCACACTAATCTTCCCACTTGCGAGTCGTAAATCGGCGACACGCAGACGCAGCTACAGCTAGAGGATTGGGATTTTGTTATGATTTTGATTTATGTATACTGATGTATACCAAAAACCAAATGTATACCATTCCATAGGCAAAGCATACTACGATTATGAGGATGAAAAAATTACTGCGCATTTAGCAGAAAAATTTGCTGCTTCCTTCCGTTATCCGTTCCAGGAGATTGTTGGGATTGTGACCAGCGTTACCTTTGGGGACGCTTTAGCGTCCTTTTGACTCTTTTTGAACGCCCGGACTCCAGGACTCATCTTTTTGAAAATCAGTGAAATCGGACTCCTTTTCTGTAACTTGATCATAAAATGATGCCCCATTCGTAGAGTCATTTTGTAAAATTTATTTGACTACCTACTTGTATTTGGATAGCTTTATTTATTTTGTCAATGACTTTGTGCAAGAAAACCTGCATTCTACGTATAATGTGTGACATTACAAAGACAAAATGCATGAAAAATTATGGATATGGGAATGAGAAATAGAAACTGGAAATTACTGCATTGAATGGATTATATTTCTGTGTTGTCGTTGTTTTGGTCGTTGATTTGTTCAAAAATTTGTACGATTTTGTAATAAACATCTTAACATTGCGCCATAGTAGCGCGTGTGCTGAGACGCTATTTTCAAAATTGGCTTTGACCAAAAATAAACTTACCAACCGACTTAAGGTTTTCGGCGCTCAACTTACTAGAAAATAAGCAAATAGAAGACTGGGTTCCTGGCTCGAATTTAATTCAGCAGTAGAGGAACAGAATTCCTAATAACTAATATCTAAGATATTTATTTATTTTCTTGTGTTACCTGAAAATATTATTTTGTTATTTAATTTTTTTTTAGCTCTTTTTTTTTTTACTTTAAACGATGATTGTTTATGAATTAATGAATTAAATTATAGGTATAAGTTAATATATAAGTTAACTAAAAACGGATAGCTGGCTGCTTAACTTATTTATTTATTTTTAATGAACTGATTTTTGTTTGTACTATTTATAAACTTCTTTACCTGAATTTGCAATTTAATTATAACGTATAAAAATAATGGCGTTTCTTGTTATCATAATAAGGGTATTCAAACTCGAAGGTCGAAGTCCACAAAAATTAAGAAAGCCTAGATTGAAATGGGACTCTTTTTTGACTCTTTTTCAGAGGTATTACTATGGGACTCCTTTTTTCTGTCGGGACTCTTTTTTTGGACTCTTTCTGAAAATTTTCAGAGGTAACGCTGATTGTGACTTGCATAGAGGAACCAAACTTTGGATACTCTCTGGTGACTTGTAAATTTGTGATGTGAGTACTTGCGCGGGAAATTGGGTAGATCGAAGCTTTGAGGGTTCATAAAAGCTGACAGCGGTTAACATTTTGGCCGTAGGGGTAGGAGAAAAGCAAAGATAACGGAAATAAAAAAAAATTGTACCTATTCCATCATCTTTGCAGACAAGTTAACTAAACTGATCTCTGCTTCGATCTTTGTTTCGGAGTCTTTGCTCATTAGTAATTGTTAGCAAATTTAATTTCGATTGTATTGATAACTTTACTTTTGCAGTTCTCAAACCCGGATGCCGAAATCCAATAATCGTGCAAATATGTCTTTAAACATTAATTCCGAAGCGAAAAATACAGAAATATGCAGCAGCGACGATCATATAACCTCCCTCATCCAGATGATGACATTTTTCTTCGAAGGTCAACAATTTTGTGACGTGGCACTGATCGCTGAAGAGGATGGCATCAAAGTGGGAACACACCGAATGGTTTTGTCCGCCGCAAGCAAGTACTTTTTAGCAATGTTTACTGGATCTCTTCGGGAAGTTAACGCGTCGGAGGTGAAAATAAAAGACGTGTCTGGCACAACATTGAAATCGGTTATAAGTTTCATTTATACCGGTTCGATTGAGCTTGCTGCAGATACTGTGGAAGATATTCTAAAAACAGCTCACCACTTCCAACTGAATTCACTGCAAGAAGTATGCTGCAACTATATAGCAAAACAACTGCATCCATCCAACTGTATAGGTATTGCGCTTTTCGCCGAGCTATACGACTTGAAAACGCTCTACGACAACGCTGCATTGTTTGTGTGTCGAAATATAATGAATGTTTGGCATGACGAAGAGTTCTTCCAGCTGGACAAAAATCAACTTGGTAGATTTCTCTCCAGTGATGATTTGCATGTGCCCTCCGAAGAGGAAATTTTCCTCTGTATGATGTCATGGGTAGATTATGATAGACCCAAACGCGAGCAGTTTATTGATAACTTACTTCAGCATCTCCGCTTTCCGTTATTACGTCTAAAGTTCATCGCGGATACCGTCGAATCGGTTTGCAAGTCCACCGAGAGTCTACAATTGATACTCAAAGCTTATAAATGGCACTTCATACCAGACCTAGACCATAGGCTGTCACTGTTTACTGGTGAGCAAACACATTTGCGTAATTTTAAAGACATGATTGTTGCGATAAGGGGATTGAAAGATAACGATGCCATCTTAAGTGTTGGATTTTATTACCCGGTAATACAGAAATGGTTTTACCGGGAATGTCGGGGTCTTGCAGAGGGTCGATGTTCGTTTGGCAGTACAATCTTAGATGGTAAGTTTATTATTGCCGGCGGTTGTCTGACCTCGCAACAAGTTACAGATCGTGTTGACTGCTTAGATTTGAAAACTTTTAAGTGGTCGGAGTTGCCACGTATGAGTAAACCTAGATATGCATTTGAGATGGTAACATTGAAAGGACAAATGTACGCGGTTGGTGGCTTTTCTAAAATACAAAAGAAAAATTTTGTACCTTCTGTAGAAACTTACGATCCAGTAGCCTTGGAATGGAAATTTGTCACTTATTTGGAGAACGTAGGTGAAGGTATTCGTGCGGCTGCTAGTTTAAACTGGCTGTACGTTTCCATGAACCACTGGCCACCCTCACTTATTGTGCATTCCGCTTATGATACAGTACTTAAGATATGGATAGGTAACTGGTTTACCTCCAACGGTGAATTACTTGGTACGGGTACCGTCCGTGTCTTATCCACCAATTACTTTTTAGCTGTTTCACGGACAAATATAACAGCATGCAACTTGGAAACCAATTCGACGGAAACTCTTTTAATCGACGCTATACCGTCAGAATGTCTTCATTGCCTAGTTGTTGGAGATCGAATAATAGTTTACGGTGGCAAAACAGTTTTAGACTGCAATCCCTTGGAAAACGAGCGCAAGGCGATTCCAGATTTGGACACAAGCAGTGATGACGTTCATCTGTATTCGTATCAGTAACTGAACATTTACTATTAAACTTCTATCTCATTTAACGTAGGTCTTTCTTTTATACAAACTTTTGCATTTGCACGTAATCTGTTCAAATATAATTTGAAAAACATTTGACAGATGAACATCAAAAATTGATTTACGAAAATAATTTCTATCTTTGCTTTTATGTTTGCTAAACTAGATCCCAAATACAAATGAGAACTTTTAAAAATGTATTTTCAATTAATATAAATAAATGTTTGTATAACAATATAAATAGTAGTTTCGCAGTATAAATGTATATTGGGCCGAAGCCTCAGACTAGTAGACATGCTCGCAAGGGACGAACTTCCCCCTCAATTTACAACGTAAAATGTTGTCTTATTGCTGACCGGATTGAATGGATCCTGGTAGGATATACAGACCAATTGATTCGAAACGGGTTGCTGGTGCTGCATCATAGACGAATCATCATTATGAATCTCAGTGATAATAGGGTCTGAACTCTCCCGCAACAAGCCCCAGGCCTTGGAGCCCCTGTCGTTGTCCTCGTCGATCAGGTCCATGCACGAACGTGTCGGTGGAATAAAACTATCGTATCCCATCGAGTTCATGGACAACAGACCATCGGGATCTGGGTCTGGATCCAAATTTGAAGACAAACTGTGCTTTAATAAAGAAACCTCTTTGCCCTTACATTTGGACGTTTCAGTTTCTACTGTGTGAGCTCTTTTGTGCTTCTTGAAATTCGACGGATCAGCGAACCGTTTTGGGCAAAGATGGCATGCATAGGGTTTTTCGCCAGTATGAGTTCTCAAGTGCTTAATCATAGCAGAGCGATGAGAGAAGAGCTTACTGCACACCTGGCAGCTGTGTGTTTTGTAGACGTTTTCGAATTCAACTGTCTTGGGTTGCCTCTCCTCTGGGACAGTGTGCGCTCTCTGGTGGACACGACACTGCGAGGAGGTTTTGAAAGAAGTCCCGCATATAAGGCATACGTAGGGTCGTTCACCGGTGTGAATGCGCCTGTGCTCCTGAAGCGCTCCCAGCTGGGAGTAACTTTTTTTGCATATCTGGAAGAAGGACGATTTAAAGGGAACTTATATGTGTATCTATACATGCTACATTACCGTGCACAAATAGGGCTTAAGGCCGTCGTGCGATCTTAAGTGAGCCTTCAGAGTTTGCCTATGGCTAAAGCTTTTCGGGCACTTGGTGCATTGAAATGAGCGTTCGCCCGTATGGATTGTTCGGTGAGTGGTCAGGACCGATTTGTACTTGAATGCGGCCGCACAAAAACCGCATTTGTAGGCGCGGCTCTGGGAATGCGTAATTTGATGGCGTTTGACAGCGTTTTTCGTTTGAAACGGCTTGTCACATTTGACGCAAAGAAATCTGGTTGGCGGTTTCTTTTTCGGTGGCTTCTGCACTACTTTGGGCTCCAAATTTAAGTCGTTTGGAACGTCTCCTTCATCAAGTTCTGAGGAATTTGTAAAAGGAGTCTCAATGATGCCCAATTCTCTATGTTTCTCCACAGACTGGTGCTCGTCAAATAGCAATTTGGTTGGAAAACTTTTTTCACATTCTTTGCACTCATACCGCACGTTCCGATGCAAAGATACGTGCTCAAAAAACGACACATCTTGAATAAAGTGTTCTTTACAAATGTCGCACTGGTATCGTGTGCAGGTTTTCTGTGCATTTTCGGGAATGGCCAGCATATCCCCTAGCACAACCCCATTCTGGCTCTGGATATGGGCTATTAGTTTCGGTTTGGAATTCTTCTTTAGCTCTTTAGCTTGACGTTTGATAATACCCATATCCGAGTAGAGTTCTTCCAGCTCATTGCCTTGCATAGAGTCCTTAAGTCGACCGGGGGTTTTTGTTGGTCGTTTACTTCCATCTGGGAGCTTTATTTCCCGATCAAGTAGCGGCTCCTGTATTTCGGTAATTTGGTCATTCTTTATTCTCTTGGATAGTCTACCTCTTCTTGGTTGAATTCCGAATCTTTCACTTAGCAATTTTTGTCCATTTCGTATTAATTCAAAGAACTGATTTGTTGATTCGAACTGTAGCCTGCATCCTGGGCATATCCAATTGGGATAAAACTGAACGTATTTCAACTGAAATCAGGAACTGTCGGTTACAATATTCATGTCACATACATCGATGTAAAAGAAACCATAGAAATTCACCTTGATTTTTATGTAGGAGCATATCTTTACTGCTTGTTTTTGAATATCTTGATTGCCATGGAACAAAAGTTGTCCGTGTTCGTTTTCTTCTCCACATATTCGACAAATTTCCGAATTATTTGCAGGACTTTTTTGAAAAATTAAGACTCGGGATTCGGTCATTTCTCGAGGCAATTTTTACTTTTTTTGTTTTGAATTTGACAGATTAGTTTGCGTTGCCAAATCAAAAGAAATAGGTTCTTGCCTAATGCCCAAAACACATGTGCAGAATTTTGCATGCAGTGGAAATAGAACCCACACGTTTAAATGGGAGTGAACACATGTAAATTCAGCATGCGTTGCAGAACTGCAAGTTGTCGCTATTTCTAAATCCACTGCAAACGACAATGCCACCAAAACACAGAAAAATTAAAAACTAAATTTGAACGGATTTGGCATCATTGCGTTTGCCGTTTATTCAAATATTTTGCGGCTCACACAAAAATGGAAAATAGAATTTTCAACGAAAACATTATTTCAGCTAATCGGCTAAGGTATAACAACTTTTTGTACGATTGGTAAGCCGATAAAAGCAATACAATTAAGCGAATTTTATTGAATTTCTCAATTTTAATTTTCAACGAATTTAATTACAAACAAAAACAAATCAGCTGCTTAGTCGGCGAATGACAGTAGCTGATGCAAGCATGTCAAACAATTTTCTGCACATGTGTTTTGCTTGCAGTACAGCATGCTTCACTGCGTCCAGAAATTCTGCACATGTGTTTTGGGCATAAGGCTATGTGAATTGTTTCTTCATAGGGTAGGTAGGTACCTAGAAAATAGCGCACAAAACAAATAAGTTAATGAAAACTGTAAAACAACAATTAAAGCTATTAAATAACTAGCTTAATCTGCCAGCTTCACCAGGCACTGATACGATTTAAGTATTTTTTTTTGCCTATCAATCGCCGTAATTACTGACATTTAAAAAAATCAACTTAATTGTTTGAAAATTAGTACGGGCGACAGAGGGAAACACACATATTGCAACTTTGTTTTACATATATATTTATCCAATATGATAATCCATCACCTTGCTCGAGCAAGATACATATTTGCTATAATATAAAACATGTTCCAAGTGTCCATAGAAAATATAACATACTCGTACCTACTTCTTTAAATTAACATGCTCACGTAGGTTCATGTAGGTATTTATTATTGTTGTAAAATATATTATTTAATGTATAAGTAGTATCTACTTATTATTTTCTTCTTGCAGTTCCACCCAAATGCCAGTTTCTGAGCAATAACCACCATGTCATCATTGCTCAAAACTGAGCACAGGGCACATCCGAAATGTCAAAAAAAAAAACACACACGCCCCCAATTCCAATTCGCCAACACAACTAAATCCATTTGTGTATGTATAGGCAAAATTTGATGTGTCAAAAGTTTTCAATCGTTGACGGAAATTTTTTTCATCATCGTCGTCGTCGCTGATCGTTTTCTTGTTTCGCGTAGAGGAATCGCAGGAAAATTCCCATAAAATTGTTATATTTACTTGCTTGTCGCAACAGAAACCACCACAAATATGGTAAGTTCATTCCAAAAAATTTGGCCAGGCTATGCGTCTAATAGAACTTCTACATTTCCGCAGTCTTTTGCTGAGAAAATGGCTTCTCTGATGGCCCGGCCAGGTCAAACAGAACAACAGAACCAGGCGAATGATGTTCCATGGTTTATGCGGTACGGTGCACCACTTTTAGGGACAGTCGGAGCCTTCTGTAAGTACAAATAGATCATTTTCATTGTCTACCATATGAATCAATTCAGATGGTGGTTACATTTTCAGTATTTTATCGATTTTTCCACGCACGCTTTTGGTTATTGTCTGTTTTTTTTTTTTTTGCCTTCTGTTTTTCTCTCTACATCATCTGTGTTCTTGAAGGGTTGCTATGTATATCGCGAGGTTTTTCTAAACATGGAAAACAAGGAACACATACCTTTTTCTAACTATGTGAACACACTAAAAGTGGAGTAATGAGTGTCTTCCACTTGTTTGACAAGATTTGCCATCCTCCTAATTTGGTCAAGTGCTCTAGTTTTGTTCGGTCTTTTCTGCTCGTCTTCGTGTACAATTCTCGATAGTGATTTGTTTTTGTGTGCATTCAAATGTGTGCGCTGCGCGAACAATGTCAATGTCCCCTTTTGTTGAGAGGGTGGAGGGGACTAGATTGATGCTGTTTTGCGTTGAATACACTGTGATTAGGAACTGTGAGGCTCCCTCGTTGTGTCAGATTTAATCGAATCGTGTCGATAAGGAGAGGAGTTTTTTTTTTTTTTTTGGATACGAAGATGCTGATTTTCAGTGTGTATTCAACTCTTATCTGCATATTGAATTTGGAGTAAGAGATTACGCAAAGTTCATCCATGGTACGCAAAGTTGATGCCTTTAAATATATCCAGACTCATCTTAGGGTATATTAGGGTTTGCCGCACAAATCTTGCTGGAATATGTCGCAAGCATGTACCTCCCACGCAATAATCACGTATGTATATTAATTGCCAACCAATTTGTGGCTAACTGCCGTTTTGGCAAGCTACCATAACTTGATGGGTCTTTACACAGTATTGCATAATTATGAAAGGTTGCTGAGAATATCTTGGTTTTCCGTATACCGGGAGTGGTTGTGTACAGTTAGCTTAAAAGCGTTCGCCTGCAACAAAAGTCAAATGTGAAGTAGGTGGCCAATTATTCTGCTCAAGATTCGTAGCTGTGATCAGTCATACGCTGCACTTCTCCTCAATCGCTCTGCTAAATGTCCGTGGTCTATTATTATTATTATTCTGCTTGCGACCCAAGAATTTCGTTTCTCGCGAGTTGAAAGCGGTAGACAACGTCTTGGAACCTTTTACGAGAGAGATTCTTCGGTTAAGAAGTATGTATCAATGGAGTGTTAAGAACGACGTTGATCTAGTAAAAAATACAATACGTCACAGACAACACAGCACAGATCTCACCAAAAGTGGCGTGCACATTTTGGAAACAACCAACTATTACGTAACTGGAGGAATAGTGTTCTCCGTGCCATTTTTCGGATCAGTCTTCGTCAAAGGCAAGTCGTAGCCTTGGTGTGGTTACATAAGTTTGCACAAGTTTCATGCCCCTGGACCTAGCAGAGCAAGGAGCTCTTCAATCGATGGAGCAATGTGGTTCGGAGGTATGCCCCGATAACAATTCTAAGAATTGTCGCTGCAAGTGACGCCATAAAATATGTATTTGCGGTTCGTAGTCTTGTGAAACAAATACGAAAACCAATACCAACGGTTTCAAGAATGGCAACAAAATTGCATTCCATTCGACTGCAGCATGTTTTATTTAAAGCGTAAACGACTTGCAAACGAACTGCGACTATCCCACGATGGCTTTTGTCGGATCTGCGTGGACAAGTAAAACTGTTAAAGCCATCAGCTCCATTTGTGAAGGACGTTTCTGGGATTCAAGGAGATATAGAACATGGAACCAATAAAAATTATGGAGCCTATCTCCCCTTTATGTTGGCAAATAAAGGTCACAAAATGGACTCCCCATGGTGTACACTAAAAGTGGACATTAGGTGCACAAAGAAATTGCGTGTTACATGGACTTCCATCTTTTTGTCCAGTTTTTCAGTGGGCGGATGGGAAAACCTTTCACTAATGAAATGAAGATGACTGCATTTGTGCGTACTTCACCTAACTCCAGGTCCACAAGCAGAAGCAATTAGAAACCACCGCCATATTCGCATAACAGTCCTACGTCGGTTGCAGTGACCCACGGTTCAATTCGTTATCTGACATTTGTGCGATATACTTTCGCAAAGACTAGTCGTAGCTGCTCTTGTGTTTCGATACTTCAAACAACAGTCAAAATTGCATAAAGTTCAGCCCCTGATCTCTATAAATTTGAGCAGCATTTCACTGCCTCAACCTTAACCTCTAGTGCATTTCATTTTCTAACCTCAATATTCCTAAGCATCCATTGCTATCGCAAATGTTTGCGATCGAATCACCTTTACTACACAAAGAAGTAAATTGCGCTGCATTTGTTTACGAAAACACTCCCGAAATATTCGTAATTTTCTAATCTAATCAGCTGATACCACAAAGTGACTCATTATGCTTTCACCTCCCACTATCAATTCAATCCACTACAACAGTTGATACTACACCACTGACTGATATGATTGTTCAAGCCGCAATTGAATTGTAGTCAAAATAGATGACCTGCCACTCAATTCCCCCTTGCCCACTACAAAACAATACTATCAGCAGCTAGTTGCCTTACGAATCTATTAATACGACAAGCCCATTAGAGCTACGTACTTGTGGCCACCCGCCACGCCACCCACAGCGTCAGACAAAGGCAACCCAATAATGACCATAAAAAGCTTCATCAACGCAAATTAAATTAAGATTAATTAAGAGCTTTGTGTGTTGCGAATCATTGCAGCACACTCATGTTGGATTAGCCGGTGTAGCGTTGAATGGGGTGAGAGATAGCTCACTTCAGATGTCAAGGGTAGGCACCTAAAGATCGACTTGTGTTGTACGATCACCACGCAAATGCAATGTGAACCGAATCGAATAAGAGGATCAATTTCATTTGATAGAGTTTTACTTGCTTTCTCCCCTATCTGCGTCGTGGCATGCTGGATACGTATATTTCCGTCTGCGTGTGTAACCAGAGACTGATTTCGTAATCAATCAAGCGATTGAAGCCAAGTAATGCAAAAAATACAAAATAAAATCTTTTGCGGTTACATTTGCGGGCAGATAAGTTGACATGAAGCCAGCAACTCCAGCTGGGAAGATATAAGATCTCCGGAAATGTTCCTTCATAAAGAAATCTGTTAATGGTCACTTTCTATGCGAAAATATGAAATTTGATTGTTCGCGTTACACATATCAATTGTAGGGCGGTCGCTTAACTATTTTGGGCGACGCGCATCACAGAGATAAACATTTTTTTTTGTACCACACCATCGAGTTGTTCGAATTAATCAGAATTCCAAATAATTTAAACACAAAAGCCTGGAGCCATGCAAGCGTTACACAAATTAATTGATGCCTCGCTAGAGCGTGGGTATTATAATTGTTTCGTTGCCTCATATGTTGGCTGGATTTTGTTGGCTTTCTAGCGGTCAATTACTTGACGGTGGACGCAGTTTAAGTGAGTGCATTCGCTTTGTAGTTGCGCCACCGGATATAAGTACTAAAACATATCCTTACATCCTCCGTTTATGTAGAATTCCAGTGGACAGAAAGCAGAATTCAAACGAACACACTGCGTATGCATTATAGCTTACAGAAGGAAAAACAAAATACTTTACTAAGTGGGGAAGCGAGGAGTAACAACGATTCTCGCTTGTTTGAGGGTTACCCTGACAATCTCTGTCGAATTTCAGTTTGTGAATTATAGTTTTGAGAGAACAACTCTTAAAAACAACTCGTAGACACAGTCACATTGGTAGGAATGATAGCTATTTCGAACTACACCACTAATTCATCATCAGACTCCTTTGAAGTGATTGTTTGAATAGTTTTGAATTCTGACAGTCAATTCTCCGTATATAATTCCACTTGGGAAGACATTTCTGTTTTCTCCTGTCAGGAAATGAACTTGCATTTCGATTTTTCTTCAATTGACCCAGTGACTACCACTTGCGCCAACTGAGCGACGAGTACAAGCCCGCTAACTGGTGATTAGAACGGAGGAGAAGACCAACTTTACTATTACGTTCTATAGAGAGAGAATGACAAGTGGAACATAGAAAGTTTATTCAAATGGACCATGTTCCTTTGGCACGGAAGTTAAAAAAAGGGCTCTCCGAGCTGAAGGAGTCCCTGGATATTATTGGGTTTGCTATTGAAAACAGAAAACTTCGGCAAAAGGACCAAGAAACGCAGCGTTCTCCGCCAAATATCGTAGTAACCAACGTAAAAAAGAGGCCACCGTCAAGCCCTGCCGAAAAACATGCAGAGAGGAAAAAAAAGACCAGCTCGAGGCAAAAAAAAAAACACATCAAACGGAAAAAGTCCGACGAAATAGGCATCACCCCAAAAGGAAGCCCCTTCAAAGACGAATGAGGCCACGAAATCCTCTACAAAACAAGCGACCCAGGTACCACCAAAAAGTGAGAACGTAACTGAAAGCGGCGGTACTTTAAGTTCGAAAGAGAAGGAAAAACGAATAGGCCACAAAAACTTAGACCAGAAGCCCCTCATGACAATTACGCAAGCGATACTTCTTTATGGATGCGAAATATGGGCAGATGCACTTACCTGGTGGACCTGGGCCTCAACCAATACGCCTCTCCAGTTAGCGCGATCTTTGGCTAACTGCCTCCAGTTGGGCACTCCAAGTTGGTTGAGGTCCCCTTCCACTTGCGCGCGCCACCTAAGGCGAGGTCTTCCTCTACTACGTTGTCCCTCCGGGTTGGAATCGAAGACTTTCCGTGCCGGAGCGTTGGTGTCCATTCGCTCTACATGTCCTAACCATCTTAGACGACTAATGCGTATTTTTCTGACCAGGTCGATGTCGCTATACAGCTCGTAGAGTTCGCTGTTAAATCTTCTCCTCCAAATCCCGTCAACGCAAACGGGACCAAAAATCACTCGAAGAATTTTGCGTTCGAAGCGACCAAGAAGATCCTCATCCGTTTTTGCTAGGGTCCATGCTTCTGCGCCATAGAGCAGGACAGGGATGATATGAGTCTTATATAGAATCTTCTTAGTGCTTCTTGACAAGGCCTTACTAATCAATTGCCGTCTTAGGCCAAAGAAACAGCGGTTGGCAAGAGTGATTCTTCGCTTGATTTCTGATGTGATGTCATTATCAGAGTTTATAGCGGAGCCGAGGTAGACAAAATCCCGAACTACCTCAAAGTTATAGCTGTCTATCGTGACGTTCTGTCCGATTCGTCGATGTTGTGTGTCCCTTCTTGTTGACAGCATATATTTTGTTTTACCCTCATTCACTACTAAACCCATTTTTGCCGCTTCTGTACTAATACTAGCAAACGCTCCAGTAACAGCTCGCTGTGTTCTGCCAACAATGTCAATGTCGTCAGCGTATGCAAGTAGTTGCACAGACTTATGGAAAATTGTGCCTCTGGTGTTGGCTTGTGAGTTTCGCACAATCTTCTCAAGAATGATGTTGAAGAAGTCACATGACAGTGCGTCGCCTTATCTAAATCCTTTTTTGACAACAAAGGTCTCGGTGAGATTGTTTCCGACCTTTACGGAGCAGCGAGCGTTCTTCATCGTCATTCTGCACAATCTGACAATTTTTGCAGGGATGCCAAAACTAGACATGGCTCTGTATAGCTCGTCTCTATAAATGCTGTCATATGTGGCCTTAAAATCGATAAAAAAATGGTGAGTATCGATCTGGACTTCTTGGATTTTCTCCAGGATCTGCCATGATACTCCGAACATTGTTCCTGGAGTAACACCTCTCTATATCCTCGATCGCGCGCGTCTCATGCAAATTCACTTAAACAGGAGAAATACAGGAAACAGATGGCAGCAGTACAGAGACGCGTTCGCAAGTTCATCACATCACGCACTGTATCAGAACCAGCCGCTCTTGTCGTTGCAGGAGTGGCACCCATTGACCTCTTAGCCGCAGAGAGAAAGCTAGTATATGAGAAGAGAGCGGAAGTAGGAGTAGAAGCAGCAACCACTGAAGCAAAACTAGCCACCAAACATTCATGGCAACTAAGGTGGAACTCTCAAACAAGAGGTAGATGGACCGCCAGGCTGATCAGAGACGTCGCTGAATGGACAACGCGAAAACACGGAGAAATTAATTATTACAACACGCAGTTTCTAACCGGACATGGATATTTTAATGCATACCTCCACAAGATGCGGAAAGTAGACCATGCGACATGCCAGTACGGCGACTCATTGGTAGACGACGCTTTTCACACCTTCTTCACGTGCAGCAGGTGCGCCGTGGAAAGACAGGATTTTGAATCGGAGATAGGTTATGTTTCCCCCGAAAATATCATTGGGAAGATGATCGCAAGCGAACGCAGCTGGAAACGGGTATCAGCGTTTATCGAAACCGTGTTCAAAACCAAGAAGAGCGAAGAAAGCCAGAGCACACCCTCATAGAAGAACAGGAAAGTTTATGAGGCATGGAACTAACGGCCCCCCCGAAGTAATACGAATCGTGGTTCCAGGGGACTGTTGAAGAAGTTCAAAGGGAGAGGGGGAGTTTAGTCAGTAAGAGTCTGACACACCAAGAAGATTTAATATTTTTGACGGTGCAGGATGCATTCTTCGCCCTCCCTATAAAAATAAAAATAAAATAAGATTCCGTACTTAGTTTTTCTCAAAAAATTCGAATAGATCCGTTTTTTAATTATTTCCCAAAAATGACTACCCAAAAGCCGATCTCTGTTCATATATATTTTTAAAACTCAATACCGCACTTTAAAATTCAAATTTTGTATATGGCATTCATATTCAGATCCTCAGATCTTTACCTCCTATCTAATAAATTAAGAAAACAACCAACAAAACTTTTGATGAATGAGAAAGTTTTGTTCGACCTAGTCGTGCACTTTGTTTTTATTTCACTCAAGAGTCACCATGCATTCGTGTCGTATAGTGTGCTGATCGAATCCCTAATTATGTTGGCTACACATGCTCTACCTTCGAAGTGGAACTTGCTAAGAAGTTTGGTTGAAATTGGCGAGGGTTGTAGATGGCTATTGCATTTACCGCCAGTTACTTATATATACTGCTGAGTGCTTCTGTTTGTTACGTGCGACTTAAAACCCGCTGATCATTACCGATCTTTCTTCTCCAAATGTGTCCAACATTGACAGCGAACCTTCATAAGAACTTGATTAAAAAATGAGCCCCTGATAGAGCCATGCGCTCCTAACAGATTAGAAGTGGGAATCCTATTGAATGTGTGGTAGTTCACTAAAGCTTGCCAGGCAGCACTGTGGTTTTAATTGTTCTCAAGAACTCGATACTCACACGTATTCTTCAAGCTCATTGATTGCGTCTCCAGCTAAACATGAATTTTCTTGTTTTCTTTCAGTCTCCATATTGTTTGGCTTCTACGACACATTGGGAATCATCACATTGAACATCTCCTGCGTGATTGCTGGCATTCTGCAGATAGTCATAGGTTTCTTCATACTAGCCGTGGAAGCGCCGTGCTGTTGTTTCTTCATCGAGCATGCCAAAGTGTTTGCCACCACAGCTGATTCGCGGCCATTGTGGAACCGAGCGGCAGTATATTGCGCGTAAGTTCAAACCAAAATCAATCCATGTTCCAATTTAATTTTACATCTCCTTTCCGCAGACTCGCTGTTGTACCAGTCGTGCTGTGCTTCGGCCTGGGCAGCTTATTCCCCGGTATACTGATTTTCGGTACCGGCACCGTTTACGGCATGATGTCGCTGGGTAAAAAGTAAGTACAAGTTTCTCTTGCGTCTTAAATCGTCGCTCAATCGACCACTGTGTGTTCACGCGCATTTTTGTTTGTCTAACAATGAGAACTACAACTGTTTTCTCCATCTAACCGCTTATACATAAATACATTTTTTTTTTTTTGATTTATTACAACAAATGGAGAAGTAAACTTATTGCTAATATGTGTGTTTTTTTTTTCGTTTTTTTTTCTTGTCTCTTCTCTTACTCTCCTAATTTTGTCTTTTCCTCTCTATAATGCTTACCCGAACTTAACACTGAAACCATTCTCTAACTAACCGATTCTAACCGACTAACAAACAACTACTAACGAATACAAACAGAGGCTCACGCGAGGATATGGCTGCTGCAGCAACCTCACCGACAACAATGACACCCGGCGGTGGCCAAATGCAAATGGGCACCGATCAGCATGTCACTTTAATGGAGGATCCCGATGTATGGCGTCCAACATAAATCATTTAAATCATAGAAAACAAAACAAAACAAAACAAAACAGAACCATTCAACAAGTACACACAAAAACAAAACAAACATCCCCACCAACAAATTGTAAAACAAACACAGCAACAATAATACTCATTCAGAAGCTCTACTTCAAACGCAACCGAGAAAGGATCAGTGATCTCCTTCATTTGTACTTTGCTCAACAAAAGAAATTCCACTCCTTCCTTCTGTACCCAAGCACCGCTCCCAATATCTTTCCGTTTTGTTTGTTTCCATTTCCCATTTGGTGTCCTTTATGTTTAGCGCGCCCGGAATTGCACCGCAACTTTGTGCGCATCACCTGCCTCCTCTCATCATTGTAGTTCTGCGCGCCAGTGGCTCTTCATCATCCCTGCCAAACAAAATAAACTTCAAAATTCGAATTCATTTGAAAAGAATAATCATCGCGTTCTACTACTAAAAAAAAAAAAAAATAATAATAAACACAATTTTGCGCGTGTGGAAAAGGCAAATAACAGTTATTACTTTTTATTTACGCTTGTAATTGTTTTGTTGATGGTTGTTCTTTGGTTGCACTTTTGTAGTTCTAGTTTGTAGTTTTGATGCGTGTTTTTTGCTTCCTAGAAGTGTGTCTACTAACAAAGTAAGTTAATCACTCTCTAATAGCAACATTTTTACTAAACTCATGTGTATTTACTAATTGCCAGTTAAATGTGATAAAGTCGGAGTCTAAGGAACGGCTGGGTGCTTTTTTACAACTTTTTTTAGGAGTCTCAGGAACGGTTGGGTGTTTTTTGACGGATCAGCGTTTATCTGGGCCCACCGTCAGGTGGCCGGCTATTACATTCTGTTGTCTGTTGTGTCGTTATGTAGTTCATCCTTAGGCGATCTAACCACGGAACTGCATTTTTCATTTGTTTAGGGTGGAGGCTCTAGGTGTTGCCTATGTGGGCTCAGCTGTATTAACTCGTACTTGCTACCACTTATGTTCTGCTAAGTAAACGAGTAAGAAATCAGTTAAGTCGAGCTGTTTGCATAGTGTCGTAACTATTCGTCGACCTCCTCCACATTAGTTTATCTTCATTTGGAATCCATTGGCAGATTTTGAGTGATATTCGAATCAGACCGCCATTGGCGGGTCTCTTTTCGTCTCTCTACCACTATAAATCTTACCCAGAGAGACTCTGGATTTCTCTAGAGTTCTACTCTGGGCTCGATTTCTTGTGCTAACGCTAGTATCTGTTTATGGGAGATCTGTTTCATCGACTGGTTCTCGACCCAATGATGTCCCAAGATATTTATTCATCTGCCAGACAACGCCGGCAACGCCTCTCTAAGGACCATCTTCCTTAAGTGATACCCGAATTTACCAGGTCCCGTAGACAAAGCCACCACCCATTTCAATCCATTGTCAGTAAGGCAAGAAGCCGATTGGGACTTTTAAAACGTTTTTCAAAAGAATTTCAATACCATTCTTATGGACCCTTTTTTATTATGCACACATGATCTATTAACCTGATCCAACGGTTGTTGTAAACCATAATAAAAGAGACCTTATATAACCAAACTTCTATACGGTTCTCTAGTCCAACCCGTTTTGAAATATTGTGGTCCCGTTTGGTGCCCGAACTACGAATCTGGAATTTCAAGAATTGAAAGCATTCAAAAGCAATTTCTTCTTTTTGCATTAAGTGATTTACATTGGGACCAGTCGTCTTCCCTCCTACATTAGTCGCTTAAGGTTGTTAAATATGCAGAAAAAGGAAGAGAAAAATCATATGCTTTATTTTTTGTTTGCGTCCTGACTGGCAACATCAACTCCACCTTTATTCTTTGTTCTATAAACATCAGTGCTAGACCGAGGGCAACAGGGAATCTAATATTTTTACATCAAAGGACGTCTCGATGTAACTATGGCAGTAAGGGCCCCATCAATAACTTGACGAACGATTTTAATCACCCCTATCGAGGTATCCGTTCGGAAAAAATTCCTATACGAAAATCAAATCTGGGGTCGAATCGCCACTTCCGTAAGAGAGCTACCCGTTCACGGAATTAAGTTGGTTTTACATGTGAAACAAAAACAAATTCCGTCACGAAATGCTCGATCACGGAGGACGCGATTCGACCCCTGATCGGAACTCAAATTGCGTTCGAAGTATCCGTTTCGGAGAACCAATCAATTCGTAATACCATCAGAATCACAAATCTGGTACACCGACTGTTCAACGATGAAAGATGATGCCACCGGTGCTGGGGTCTATGAGCCTAGGTAACAAAGAGCTATAGCACTGAGAAAATCACTAGACATCTTTCAAGCGGAGGTACACGCCATAGAGATATATGTCCGAGAATGCTTGCGAAGGCGCACTAAAGGTGCCTGCATATACATCCTCTCAGACAGCTGGTTTCAGCTGGATCAAAGCTGGTTTGGGAATGTTTCAATCTCCTCGAAGATCTGGCCAAGGACAACATAGTCACCGTTGTTTGGATACCAGGTCATGAGAGATTCGAGGGCAATGAATGAGTGGATTGTCTAGCGAGAAGAGGCGCATCGCGCTTGCTCACTGGTCCTGAGCCCTACTTCGGGTTACCTTTGAGTTACGTACACTCAAAATTCAGGAAATGGGCAGATGATCACCTTGCCGAATACTGGACGGAATCCAAAGGACAGAGGCAGCAAAAAGATTCATAAGCCCAGCTCGTAGTAAAACAAAAAAGTTACTTGAGCTAAGCAAGGAAGATCTAAGGATCCTAACGGGTTATTAAGATACCATCTCAAAAAAATGAGACTCTCCGACGATAACTCCTGTTGACTCTGCGGAGAAGAGGAGGAGGACACAATGAAACACATACTCTGCGAATGCCCTGCTGTGGCAAGGGGAAGAGCGATCCATGTGCAAGGGTCATTTTTAAGTCCTGCAGACATAGGAAACATGGAACCAAGAAGGGTACTGAGGTTTATAAAGAGCCTCAACAGCTCACTGGGTTAAATAATAGAGGCCAATGCAATAGATCTCTTCTAGTCGCAGTGTACAGGGCCTATTACTTAAAATACAATCCGTTTCCGATTAAAATAAATGAAGCATAGAAACGCGTTCATTTTAAATTAAAATATTCCGCAGCAATTAGTTGTCCGAGAGCTTCGGAAAATTCATCGGGGAATTTTTCCGAAATTTCTCCGATTTCGTACAGATCGGATAAAATTCCGTTCCGAACGGATACCTCAATAGGGCTGAATAAGTTCAACCATGTGATTGATTTCAACCTAATCAAATTAAATTAAAAACAAATATTAAATGAGATGTAACATTAACGTTACCTTTTGTTACCTCTACGATCCCTGGCACGTTGTCATAGCACTGTGCACTGATCAATATTCTTTTTATGGTCTCGACACGACTTGAAACCTCTTCATATCCCAGATGTTCCTTTATTAACTTCAACACAATCACCTATTCACATAAGAAACTGCTGAGAGAAAACAAGTCACTCACTTTTACCACTAATCAGCAAAATCTCTCTGTATCAGCTAATGCAGGAGCCCATGTTTTAGGCGGCGTTCGCGAAAATTGTCCACAAATACATCTAAACCTCAATTGCGGAAGTGATCCCACCTTTCCTGGGGTTTCCGATACGTTTTCGGGCATCGTTTACTTCGGTCGGTTCATTTTGATTGAAAAATAAACGATTCAAAAGCGTGAAAGAATGCTTCTTGCATCTCTTGAGCTTGTTCTCATTCGAAACTCTACGCTCGCGGCGCGTCGTACTCTAGGTAGTAGTCTGGTCGATATATCACCAATTGCCCGCCAGCTAAGTCAGTGGCTCTGCGGATACTGTGGGGGGCTCTTAAAAAGGAAAATGACCATCCCATCTCTTTTGGTAGAAAATCTCAAGAGGCACTTGTAAACCTGTAGTTCCTTGCTATATGTATCGGCTATTGACGGCTTCCGGGAGACAATTACATAAATCTGAAAGTCGTTTGCTAGGGAATCATCCGTATCCAACGCTTACTTACGCTTACCAATTCCACTTTTAATCCAGAATTCATCCAAATTATGTAAAGTAAAGTAATCACAACACATAATGTCCACACAAGAAAACACGAGCCATCGCCAAAAGATCATCCTAACCTATAATATGCTAAACGTTGGCCAGCTTCACACCTGTTGAGGCAGTACCGTGCTTTAGTTCTGGGCGGAGACAAATCGACACTGCATGCTGGACTAGATGATCCATTTATTCACCAACCTCCTTGCTTTGCCACCCAAAACTAAAGCACGCCCACCCTTCCAAAAGTATTTAAATGCAAAAGGCAGGATCCACGTTTGGCATATCACAGAACATACAAATACCGTTTAAACGATTTAATTTTCCTTACTTTCTAACGAGTGCTAATGTTGTAGGTGTTCATCGTTGGAACAAGTAGCGTTTGGCAACACAACGAGCTATATGTTCACCACCCATACAGCCACTGACTCCACATTGCCAACCAAAAAAGCAAAAAAAAAACTGAATTCCTTCAATATCATTGTTTTATATATTTGCATGGCAAGTTCTGATCGGCAGTTGTTTCTTAAAGTTTCCTTAATATAGAGCGTTTTACTTTTTATGTTGTACTGTACTACCCGTGTTTTGTTTGTTAGATTCTTCCACGCACTTAGTAAAGTTAGCATCCACATTATCCCCTTACGTTGATCTAGTCCATAGCAATTTGACACCTCTGTTGTGTATGCCTTTGTTCGTAGTTAATTTATTTTCGAAATCATCTCTGTGTGTGCAATTTTTCTAACACCAATTTTTTCTTTCCAATAAAAATATAGAGCTTCAGCGGAAGAAATGCGCAATGCCGCAATGAATTCCGGATTTACCGGCGTCACATCCACCCAACCGACAACAAATGATCGTGCCAGCATTGTAAATAATGCACAACCATTTTCATTTACCGGAGCCGTAGGTACGGACAGTAATGTGTGATAAAAAAAAAAAGTGTAACAGAGAGCAGAGATCTTACTTCCGTTTTTTTTTTTTTACTTAAGAAGAAAACTTCCTTTTTCTTGAATGATAATGTTTTTATTTTTCTTTAGTATAAATGTGTAACTAAGAAGTATATAGTAAAAAAAGAGACAGAAAAGTTGTATGTGTTGAAAAATTCACGATTTTTCCAATGAAATTTTGTTAAATTTTGTATTCCGTTTGTACAAACCGTTTTTTTTTTACTTTTTAATTTGACAAAGACAAAATTTAGTGAGAAGAATAAATTTGTCGGTTTGTGTACAGGTTTAATGTATATATGAAAATAAATCATGTATTTAGCTGCGAAGTGAAGTCTCAGAGAAAGAAGGGAGGGAGGCTGGGTTCTTTCGGTAACTTGAAGCGACATCTATCGGCAGAGAGCAGACATCTAAATTGGTAAGTTTCAGTTGAAAGTTTGATTTAAAGTAGTTTATCGGGTACACTTTGATGTTGATATTTGAATTTCACAACTAAGCGGTCGCTAAAACATCATTTGACAGCTCTTACAGTCTCCAAAGTACAATGTTATATAAATTTCGGATGCTTGCCATCTCCATCCCCAGCCAACCGAAATGTGAAATCCCTCTAAGCGGTCTTCTTGAGTTATGTCATTTTCCGATGTGACAGAAAAAGCTCTTTTTTCAGATTCCGAGCAGTTTTTCTGCTCTCGAAATCAGCTGGCTGTCAGATTTCATGTTCCCTTGGCCGAACTTTTCGGAGTCAGAGCAATTTTGCGCATATCGATTTCTGAGCGAGATCTACACCTACTTACACTAACCCCAAAACATTTTTCATTTGTCAAAATATAAAGCGTTTTATAAATAAAGTTCTTAGAGGAAAAATCTGTGAAAAATAGAGAAAAATTTACATTTGGCCGCTGGAATATATGTCAACATAATATGAATGGATTTTTATAAAAGCAAATTACAATTTAAGAACAGCTGACTCTTAAAACCCGCACCACCACAAATGCAAAGAAAGAAAAGTCTCGTTTTATGTGCACGAAAAATCTGGGGCCGAATCGTGTCCGCCATGATCGAGCATTTCGTGACGGAATTTGTTTTTGTTTCACATGTAAAACCAACTTAATTCTTAATAGTGGCGATTCGACCCCTGAAATCTGGGAGTAAAATCTGAAAAATCTCAAAGGAAAACAACACTAGCCTCTCTGTATCGCAAAAATACACACTCATCAACTCAAAACCTACTCACGTGATCAATAAAATTGCAGAATTGCTATATTACTCTTGTGTCAGACTTAAGGTTCAATCAGAATAATATTATAAATGCATCAACTTGTGTCAGGTAGGTGCGGTGGCTTATTGGTTAGTGTGTTGGACTACTAAGCGAGGGGTCGAGGTTCAAATCCCGCAAAAACCCAAATTCCAACTTAGGATTTTTTTCCACTGCGCCACCTCTCGCGAACGTCTGACAAACATCCGAGAGTATAACTGTCTTGAAAGAGCTTCTCAATTAGCCGTTTGGAGTTGGCATAAAATTGTAGATCTCTTCAATTCGTTTTAAAAATGAAAAACTCACACAAAACGAATGGTTGTGAGAAGCTAGGCCTTGGGTCCCTCCGGACCTGTTGCGCCAACTATTTTTTTTTTTAAACTTGTATCATAAAATGAACGAAAATTCGCATATGTTCAGTCAAATGTATTATACAATTTTCATCGGCGTACTTTGGCTTAAGCTGGATTACTGTTGTCTCTTTTATAAAATAAAACGTTCCGGTCGTTCTATTCGCAGAAACTTTCGGCTAAATTTGTCTGTGAAAATACAAGTCCACATGTGTAGCTGGATCAATAGCCTTCCATCTCGTCACTAAGCTTGAGAAAAAACAGTCTATTTCCCAAGTGACAGACCCAAAAGTGTTAAAATGAGCTTATGCATTTTTAGATAAGTCTAGAAAAATCACTTTGCAAGACAGTCACTACCTCTTTCATCTAAACATACAAAGTTAGCGAACAAAAGATCGTTCTGTCAAAAGCCGACTCATTTTGACGTCTAAAAGAATAATTGTAAAAAGTATGTCATATTTCGTGAGGTAGGATTCTGCGATTAAGGAGTCTAAAATGATTTAAATTTTTTTCAAATCGTCGGTCAAAGCTATGTGTCTCCTTTAAGGTCGAACATTTAGTGGACGCCGATTACAGTTTGTCGTAATCGCACAAATTTATGCACGACAATTGGAAATTGACATATTAACGAGTAACGAGTACTTTTCGTTTAAATTTCGCTACTTCTGTCAGTTCTTTATTATTTTTGATGAGAACATATAAAATACAGAATGAATTCAATTGCAAATTCAATTCCAGTATGCATTTGAATCTTTGACTCTGTTTATCACTTCTTTTTTTCATGTTCTTCCTGCTGTCAAAGTAGCTCCGCCTTCAACTACTTGATTTTTCTCACATATGGCTTCCATTGCTCTTTGATTTCTTTCCAAAAGTGCTACCAAATGTTGTTTCGATCTCTCTTCACAATTTCCTAAAACTTTTTCAAGCAAAGTTTTGACCTTTTCAAGGAAACCAATAACAAAATTATCCTAATCCTAAACGGAATATAACTTGAAACAATCAACTTCCCAGTACCTATCTTCTCTTTGAACTAGCTTCGCATTCAGCACATCATACCGACATCCCACATTAAAATCAATTGATAAAAAAGAAACAAACCCCTTTAATCGAAATTGCGAACGCTCAAAATTGAGGACTTCCATAATATACATTATAAACACACAAAAACACGCGGTGAAACATTTGAGCAAACATTTGCAAAGTGACCCTTTTGGCATAAACGACTAGTAACACAAAAAAACGTGAATGAGTGCACCAAACCTGACATAAAAGCAATAGATAAATAATAATAAATATATATAAAAAAAAACTTGGGAGAAATTATAAATACATAAATATATTTAAATTTAATACTAAAACTTAGTGCAAGAAAAAACTGTTGTATGTACATGTATTTGCATAAATTTGTTAGAGAAAACACTGTTAAATTAAATGTCATTTTGAAGAAGAAATTACAACAAAAAGAAACTAGAAAAAGTAACGATTTAAAAGAAGAAAACAAAAAATATAACATATTAGTAATAAATTAGATATTTATTTGAAAAAAAAAAACAAAACAAAAAAACAAACAAATATATAAATTAATAACATCAATACAAGGAATATACATCTTATTGAGATCAAGTCACTCCTGGTATGGTTTTGAGGGTATTTTTCGACATCATTTGGCAGATCGACCAATAGGAATGCCAGCCAATTTTTAGCATTGACAACAACCATTGATTAATTTTGCTCAAAATCCACCATCACATTCTTACGTTCTGCCTCCATTCAATTCGAAAATTATGCTCCAACCACCAGCAGTGAATCATCACGTTTAATAATTAAAAAAAAAAAACAAACAAACCATTTAACAAACTATTAAATATTATACATAAATATATTATACATAGAAGATGCAACAACATTATTTAGTTATTAGTTATTTACTTGTAATTACTGTAAAACGATTGATGTAAATGTTCGCATAAACAAAAAGAAAAACAAGAGAATTAAACAACGCTATCAATAAGTATACATATTCCTGTATTTATCCTATAACCAACATTTAAATAAAAAAAAAACACTAAACATATTTTAAATATATCTACAAATATATTTTTAATTTTAGGAAAACAATTAATAAATCGTTGTATGAGGTTAATAGAAAAAAGAAAGAGAAAATAGAATTTCAAAGAAACTGATATATTCCATTTGTAAATCCTTTCGTTTTCTTCGTTAAGGTTATTGTTTTGTTTTCTGATTTATGCATGTTGTTCTCTTAATTTAAATGTAATTTAAATATTATTAAAAGACAGCTTTATAAATTTGTTTCCTTATTATTTTATTATTTTATTTTTCTATAATCATTTTCTATGATGAGAAACAAAAGTCATTGTATTGTCCATATCTTAGTTTTTGAGGATATTATAAATATTTATAATCAAATAAAGAATGATACTGATAAATAATAAGCAATATATTATATTTTGTTTTATTTTGTTTTAAGTAGATTTATTTATTACCGTAAGCTGGGGTTACTTTGTGCCTGCAGGGTTACTTTGTGCCAACCGTACTTTTGTACATTCAATTTCACTTTACCAATACTTTTACATAAAATATGAACGTTTTTTCACTGTGCAAGGCTGCTGGAAAAGCTTTCCAGTAAATATTTTATATTCATCAATTTCTTTGTTTTTACGTTTTTGAATAATGACATGAGATTCAAAATCAAATTTTTTCCGAAAAAATTCTATTGCGACAAGTTTCATATACAACCAAAAAACTATAATCGCTACGGAATTGAAGGTGGGTTATATTATTTTATGGTTTATTTGTGATAAATAATACTAAAGTTAATATTAGTAAAACCCATTGTTTTCATTTTTACGTCCCATTTTTAATAAAGTCGCAAGTTCATGGGGTAACTTTGTGCCACTATCCTTGGTGTTTAACTTGGCACAAAGTTACCCCCTGTGTATTGATTTTCTTTTGCACGTACAAAAATCTTGGTCCAAAGAAACCCCTTGTCTTTAAATTTAAATTTGAAGATTCCAGAATTGAGCCAAATTATATATAAAAAAGATAGGAGGACGGCCCTACAGCAATTTCACCCAGGAAGCTTTGAAAAAATCTGTGCAGGAAGTCCGAAGTGGACGAATTTCAATTCAAAAAGCGAGAGAAAAGTACGGTATTCATAGAAATACTCTAATAAATAAAGGATAAGATGGTCATTCAAATGTTGAGGGACGTCAAACCATTTTCGTGCCGAAGAAGAGTTGTTACTACATCCGATTATGGTTTTCCAGTCACTTTTCTTGATCCAAGACGAATTGGCAAAAGCTATTACGACATAATTATGGAGGAAATAAACTCCTTTCCATAACAACATGCCTGGCCCTGAATGCAGAATATCATTTCTGGACCGACACAAAGCCTTATAGTCTTTATAGCGTCCCCGAAATATCTTTTTAAAAATTTTATTTTTAACGCTTTTATTTTTTTTTATATGTAATAGATATAAAAGAAATCCTTCACTTGTTTCTTAAAATAATTGTGTTATCATGTGTTTTAATGGTATATGGGGTAAGATTCAACCAAACTTACATTTTGACAAGATTAGCGAAGGATTTCGTCAGTGGCACAAAGTTACCCCAAACGTGGGGCAACTTTGTGCCATAGGTACTTTAAAGGCTTACATGTTTAAAATCCAAAGCCCTTTCGAGAATTTGAGAACGTTGCCTTTATTGCTTAGTGCTTAAGATCAAAATGGTATATCTTATTTTGTTTATTTTATACAGAAATAAAAGTTTTTTTACAAAAACCTCAAAAACTGACACAAAGTAACCCCAGTTTACGGTATTTCTCTTTTTGTTGGATGCATTTTTGTTTTGTTAGTATCGATTACAGTGAGTGGTGATATCGGGTGTTTTCATAAACGTCGAAAATCTGCGCTAGTACAATCGTCTTTCTTTTTTGTTGCATTAATGAATACACTTATTCTGCAGCACGTGTGCAGGCCTTCTTAAGTACAATTTTAAGTAGTCACTAAATGTTCATAAACGTCAGACAGAAATAAAAAAAATCATCACAATAGTTTGGTTTTCACCGCAGACTTACATTTTTCGCACTTTAAAATTGTTTACCTCCCGCGCTTTCTGCAGTCAAAAAAATATGGATGCACGCACAATCTGCCAGACGCTGATGACATTTATGACGTTTACGAACATACTTCTGAAATTCATCTGCGTTTGTCTGACTTTTTGAACACGTCTTACGCAGATCTTAGTTAGGCAGACGTTTATGAAAACACCCATCCTTCCACCTACCTCATAATTTAACAACAATTTATAAAAATCCCGTCGTAACTCTGTTCATAAGTAAACACTTGCCCCCTCACAAGTGTAGTTGTAGATAGTTGATTTTCAATCTCATTTGCAATTTGAAAGTGGCGCTTTGGTACTTTTATTTTTCTTAACGAAAATGCTGGTGAAACCTGGCTCTGCACAAAAGTTAACAATAAGTTACACAGCATTTACGTCAAACATGGGTGTTTTTAACTAGGAGTTGAATGTCTCATCCCAGCAGTTAAAAAGGTGTCAAAAATGTAACGGAATTCAAAAACAAGAGTTTCTTGTTTTCGCTTCGGAAACACTGCTCTGCTGAATGCACACGTTAATGGGAAATTTACATTACGTACCTAGTTGGGGCTGGCTTTTAACCTAATAAGCTTAAATGACATTTGTGCATCAGTTTATTTACTGTTATGTGACTATTATTGCAGTGCGAAAAACCATTTTTTGATACATTTGGACTAATATATTCGGGTCTATCACAGAATCCGTTGTATTCGGAATCGTAGGGGAATTTTGAAATTCGTAGAAAGTGGTATCACAGAATATACCACGTTCTACGAATTTCGAAAGCAGAAAATAGGATTCGTATCAAAATTCCGAATACGACGGATTCTGTGATAGACCCGATTGTGAAGAATGTACACAATTTGTTAAAAAGAGATGCTCTTCACAACCTTGGTACAAACATGTCGAAAAGAGACGAGCTGAGGTCAATGTACAATGTAGACATCGTCTTGGTGTTAGCAAACTAAAGCGTTTTTGCCAGAAATGAAGAATCATAGTTTCTATAGTTACAAACGTCTATGACAAATGACAGAAGACAGAACTGACACTTATGGGAAAGTTGCTTCTTGCTATCAATTTGATACATGTTACAGCTTAGAGATCCGTGAAGGTAACTTACAAATCGCATAAGCCTGCTTCTGGTCTATTTCAGTCATGTTTTGGTGGAATGTCAACAAATATTTTACGACTGCTTGCATAAAATACATAAATTGCGCTCGGGTTAGTGCTTCTTGCGTAGATTTCGATTTAACATTGAGACGATTTTACAAAGAGAAGAGTGTTTTAGTTAATTGTATTAACAGAACATTTCTGAGCCAATGGAACGTGATTTTATTTATTCCAGAGTGCTGAATCTCACAATTGAAAACGATAGTAACTTTTCTAGTTCCTTCCGGCCGCCATAAATTTATTCCCGGGGAGTTGACTCGATCCACAGTCCATTCACATCCATGATAAATATAATTATCGAATCCGCCGGAAAGTTATCTTTTAATTATATAAAATAATTTTACAAACCGCCGGAAGAACAACATTGCCGACCCAATTTTGTAGATCACAGTAGTTCATTTTTTGTAGTACATAGTTAAGGATTTATTAACCAGTAACCCGGACAATTTGACACAGAATCGGGCCCTAAGGACACGATTCATGAGATTTCTCCCCAAATTGAGATAAAAAAAAAGCAAAACAGAGATATCTAACTAGCACTTGTCAAACGCTTGCATATTATCAGACTGACTTGGAGGAGGGTGACACTAGTTGTTTTACTTTACTTTCGCTGAGATAGGATGTTTGTTTTAAGTCCTACAACAAAAACAAACAAAAATGGACCAATCTTCAGAATTTTATATTTCTGTCGGTGTAGCAGGTAGAATCTTTATTTTTGCATGGACTGAAGTGGAAAAAACCGGGGCGTCCAATAAAAAAAAAAAAAAAACTCCGGATTGACGTAAGTTTTATCGTGTCCTCCAGGAAAATGGTGAAAACCCTAGCGAATCGGGACCTTAACCCAAATCTAATTGGACATCGAACTATATTACCGACAACTGCGCATTAGTTTCATATTCCACCTAATGCCTAAAACTATGCTATGGAAAAAGTAGAAATGCCCAATGCGTAAATGTCGTTGGAATGCATTTATCGGAAGCGGATTCCATTTTTTTTTTAATATTTTAGAAACTTCCCTGACGTTTAAAGTAAACGGAATGCATTTACCGGAAGCGGGTTCCATTTTATTTTTAATATTTTAGAAACTTCCCTGACGTTTAAAGTAAACATTTCTAGAATATTAACAATTTCATTGATCGCAGTGATTTCTGCAGTGCGTTTCTTAACCATGATTCATATGATCATGCACTGTTCACGTCAGGTTCACGTTTCATATTCCATTATCCATTCCTATCGCGATCTCACTATCTATTTCATAAAACCGATATCATTACGTGTTGTCACACACACATATCTACATTGAAATATGATAAAAATGTCAAATTGGAAACTAATCGACGAACGTAGGTATTTTTGTTCACAAAGCGTCAACAAATGGACAGTAGCTTAAGACAAATAAAAGTGTACATATTTCTTATGTACAGTAAGCAATAATCTTCAAATGAAGTAGGAACGCCATGCTAAGTTTTAAGTTCCAACTTCCAACCTGTAATATGTCTTTCATTTTTTATTGGCATGACACTCTTGGCATGTTGTGTGGAATAGGAACGCTTCCGATTATGTGATTTACGAGCCGCAACCAAAAATGGACGAAATAGGGTTTTTGTTTTTATAAAACATATATTCATGCTTATTTTGACTTTGTGTATTTTGATAGACATTCGTTAGAATTGGCTATTCGTTCGAATGTCAAAATAAGCATGATTATAAGAGTGTGGTATGAGGAATGTATGGTTTACGTAGCAAACTTAACTGTTCATGTCAGTCAGAGTATATGTTGTCCGTCGTGCTGTCAATATGAAATACACCAAATTTTGTGTAGGTAGTGAACGTGAACTATCGAAATGCTGTCTCTGTCTGACATGTCAGTTGAATGTCATAAAATTCAATTTACGTTCTTTTCACTTCAACACAATTTTATTTATTAAAATATTTACCTCTTCTCATTCTCGTTAGTGGTAAACGACTAAATTCATTGCGTTTTTAGAACGCCATTGGCAACTTTTTAATGACAGATAATTCAAAAATAAATTGTACCCGACTTAAATTTTACACAGAACCTCACAAATAACGAAATTTGTTTGGAATTTGTTAGGGAGATATTGTGAACTCCTTAAAATCGAAGATCGGTATGATAAAAATTTGAACAAAAATCCGTTCATACGACAAATGACAAATGACGGATGAACATAAAAATGTCACAACATTTTTTATTCAATACATATCGCATTAGTTGGATAACAAAATCATTAGTCTTTCTTTGATAATATTACTTATGCATAATGGTGTTTTATATAGTTAACAATGAATTGTAAAAATAATCTTTACTCAAATTTTTAGCCATGCTTATAAAACATTGAACCAAGTACCTTATACAAGAAAAATATAACATTATATAAAAATTGCAAATAAGTATTATATTTATTGAAAGTGAATGGTTATTATTATACTACATGTGTTCGCTCAATGCATTTCTTCAACAAATAAAAATAGAAAACATTTTAGACGTTCTATGCTTGAGATCATTGTAATTTTAACCAGCAAAAAGAAAACAAAAAAGAAAAGAAAACGATGAGTTTAGCAGCATAATTGTTACTTTATGTTAATTCGAAATACAGTCAGTAAAAAAGTAAATGTGTATAAAATTATAAGTGAATAAATTAAATAGTCTGTAAATACAAATTCGATTTTTATGGGTTTTTCTTCTCATTTATAGTCGTTGATGCAGAAAAGTCCATTGGCGTAGTAAGTATTCTTTTTCGGGGTGGCCTTATGGAAGCGGCAATCATGGCATTGTTTTTAATTAATAGAAATTGTACTAGAACCATCTGGGCACAAACTTGTATAAGAAAAAAACAATCAAACGACAGAAATTGTCCGGTGGAAATATGTTTAGTATCCCTCTTCTGTTTCGGACTAAGTAAAGGACTATTGACATGAGAGCGAATTGCGAATAGGCGAATTGCGAAAAAATCAATTTGATTGTATTTATGAATTAAAAATTGGTATTTGTTCTATCACAAAACCATTATATTTAATTATTCTAACATCTAAACTAAAAAAAACATGACTCTCAATTGATTTAAACAGGCAAATTAACAATTAAAGTAATTTTCCCGCGAATTGAAAATTCTTGCCGCGAACTGTCACACTTTATTCACAATCCACACAAAACAGTCGCGATCCACAAACCCACGAATGAAACATTCGTTCGAACTTAACCTTTAAAAATGAAACTGATACGCGGGTATCTGCGACCAAAAAAAGTTTTCATGTGAATGAAGTGTCAGAAATTACGAATATTCGCGTGTTCGCAGTTCGCAATTCACTCTCATATGAATAGTCCTTATAAGAGAGGTTGATCGGGAGGACAGGAATGGTAAAAAATAAATAAATGAATAAATCAGTCCCTGCACTTATTTGAATTTGCACAACTTTTACTACTTTTTACTCCAAGCCTTATAAAGAGACTTGTCATCGAAAGAGCAAGATATGTAATTGAAATCCTTTCATTAAGAACCATACTACTTTTACTTTACAAATTTCTTGTAGGACCTAACCTAAGGTGGGCCAAAAGAAGTCATCCGATGCTGTTTGGCTCTCATTTTTTTTCTAAATGAAAAAGTTCGATTCTGTTTTTGGATTATGTTTATTTGAACCTTTAGAATTTTATTTTATTGAACCTTTAGAATTTTGTTGGTCAAGTCGAGAAGATGATATCGGCCGTCACAATTAATTGTCATAATTGTTTTATGGCATTTTTCATCACTTCAGCGATAGATTCTCGCACTCGTGTCGAATGTTGTCATTGAGGGCTTCTAGAGTCTCGGGCTTGTTCACGTAAACACGGGACTTCAAAAAACCCCACAAAAAACAGTCTGGAACGATTAAATCGGGCGATCTTGCGGGCCAGTGCAAATCGCCAAAACGAAACCCGGGAACACCGCCTTCAGAATATCGGTTGTGGCTCGCGCATTGTGTGCCGTAGCTCCATCCTGTTGGAACCACATGTCTTCCAGTCCTAATTCCTCCAATTGCGGTAGAAAAAACATGGCCCTATAGCGCGCACCGTCCACTGTTGTGGTTTGGTTTTGAAAAAAAAAAAAAAAAAAATGACCCGATGACTCCCCCAGCGTGAACAGCGCACCACGCAGTAGCTTTGAGCGGGTGTAATGGTTCCTCGTGCATTATTCGTGTATTTTCTGTGCCCCAGAAGCGATAGTTTTGCTTGTTCACGTACCCGCTGAGGTGGAAATGAGCCTCATCGCTCATTATGATTTTGGTCGAAAAATCGAAAATTCTAAATTCCGCGTTCTTGGAAAGTGTATCGCTCCATGGCTTGTTCACTTGTATTCTACATCTGTCTAGTCCACAAATGTCAAAACAGATTTGACATTGGCGGCCATTTGCAAAAATAAGAGCATCTTCCAATAGGGTGATCTCTTTTTGGCCCAACTTGTACTTATATGAATTGAAAAGCGATCTGTCAAATGTCTGCAAATTGACAGGTATTGGTGCTACAAGCGCTCGCGAAGAAAATGGCGTCGAGTCGGTACGTAGGTAGAGTTCTATAACTTATATACCTACTCGTTGTAGGAAAAATCAGATGTGATAAGTGTGGGAGAAGATAAACTCGTTCCTGCATATTGAGAAGCTAGATCTTGAAATTTAGTCGTAAATGGTAATTGCCACTTTATTCGGTTTTCAAAAATTAATTAATTAAACCAACTTCTCTGGCATGGCAATTTGTCTGCGTGAACTTTAAACTTATGGGATCTTCTCACTGTTTATGAGTTAAAAATTGGACCTACCCTTTAAAGCCGTCTGAAGACGCATCGAATTTTGCCTATCATTCTACTGGATTGTGCTCGTATTGATTGGGCAATCTTTTAGTCTTAAATCGACTTCAGGAAGGTTCTATATACCTTCAGCCAAACTAGGCTCAACGCCATCTACCCTTCAGGGCATTAGTATAGTACCTATAATTCCTACATTCTCCGCATAAAAATGTATGATGATGGCCTAAACGCACAACGGAAATTAGTGTCAACAGAAATGAGATTCAGTTGAAAAGCCGATCTCCCCAACAGCTAATAGTCCAATTTTCCAATCCTCTTTCATGCCAGCCAGAAGAATGCGGGACCACACGTGTAAACTAATGAATCTAACAATCATAGCTGTCGGATATAAAAGAAAAGCGCTATCCACTGCGTGACTCGGAGATCCAATTAATTTGCTGCCACAGCTTCTGTATGTAAGCGTATAATATGACTTCGGATGAATCAGAGAAAAACTATCAATTCAAATATTTGTACGTGCGTGAGCTGTTGCATATATTTTCCACCCGGGGGCAAACACACGCAACACACACGTAACACAAATTCCATTAAATGTAACATGAGATGATTCCAAGAAGAAGAGCCTCTGTCCGGAGCCATTGCACTTAATTCTCTATTTTGATATGCTGCTCGTTGGATTTTCCATACCTTTCAGGTCGAAGGTGGTTCACCTATAACTATACCTCTAGCCGGGATCATGGGAATATATTACTACTTCTCAATTTAAACGATACATCATATCTTGAAGGTTGGAATAGAAGTTAAATGATTTGGAAAAAGGTCGATTACACTGGGCGGTCAAACGAAGCAGCCTGGATATATTTACTCCTGGCAAAAGTCTTAAGTTACCCAGGATGAAATATGCGGAACTTTTCTGTGTGCAACAGCTCAGATTTCTCGGGATATATATTGTTGTGGGGGTGCGCAATTGATGGGCTATCACAGATTCCAGCACTGCGGCCAGTGTAAGGAATTTTCTTTGTGGTGCGAGATTGCAGCTTGAGCGGATGGTTTTAGTTTCCATTGTTTTTATTTTTTAAGTCCTTGAGGGGTTTTCTGCTGATTTAGTTGGGCGGAAAATGTATAGATATAGATCGAGTGAAATTGATACTTTATGAGGATGGAATTGTAAATGGTATTGGCAAAAGAAGTATAGTTGCTGTGGTGCTGTACGATGCACCTTTTTCTGTTTTTGTATATCAACTGTTTATTTTATATACCTACTTTTCTTTCCTTTTTTTTATATCTGAAGAAGGTTTTAAGCGAAAGTGTGGCTTCTTAGAGGTAGGTCTTCTTCTGCGGACTTTGAAGCGACCAAAATGAGAGTCACCTGGTTTGATGGGAGGCCATCAAAATCGTGACATAAAAATCTACAAAACATAACACAAAGCTCTGTCGGGGTTTAACTTCAAACTGACATTCCTAATCATTCCTCGTAACGTTGCTTGGAAGCGCTACAACACAAGTCAACTTGAAAATTGAGAAAAAATGTCAATTTAAGTTGTCAAAGAAAATGTCAAAAAGCACGTAAGCCTTAGTACGTACTTAAGGTTAATCAACCAACAAGCCAAGGCTTGATTCTGAAGGGTGACCAAGCCATAGACTCCACCGTGAACGTGAATGTGTTCAATGGAAGGACGACAGCATATTTTGTGAGTGAACTGTCATCGACGCTTCAATAATAGCTAATGAGCGAAACAGATTAACACAGCGACATCAACAGCGACTTTGACAGCAACAGCAACAGCGAATTTAGGATTAGCTCTAAAGTCGATGGCGCTGTCAATGTTGCTGTGCTAATGTGCTCAAAGTAATTAAAATACAGGGGTTCTAAAAAGCGCGCTGTGGTTGTCAAAGTTGCTGTTGATGTCGCTGTGTTAATCTGTTTCTCGCATAAATCTGCTTTATCTTAATTCGTTCAACAACCATGACAGTGTCTGTCATTTTATCAATATTTTTACCAACTAAAGAGCGCTTACTCTCAATTTGTGAAAACTGTCAACGGATTCAACGGATTGAAAATTAGAAAGTAATCCTTCTCTATCCGTCGTATCGGGGATTTTTTATTAGTTGTGAATCATCCGGCAGTTGAATACGTCGCGTAACGGCGTTCGGATTTCTAGTTTTGTAAATCTGACAGCTGACTGACTTGATGTATTAAATTTGTTTTTGGCACCGATTGCTCACGTGAAATTTTTTTTCAGTCTACATTTATGGAGGGGTAGTCAACAAATCTAATCAATCAAATCATGCTTGCATACACAGTTGACATTTCGAAGTGTCGTCATTAAATATAAACCGCGAGAATATAAACAAATTCAAGTTGACTAGTCAACGCGATCGTATTAGTGCACCCATTGACGTTTTAAATGAACTAGCAACTAGGTATTTGAACGTCCCTGTTGATTCAGTTTTTTTTTTGTATATTTGACTGGTCAGTGAGTGTCGCCGAGCCGCATGAGGAGTTTCGTTTGCTTAATACATCATTCTGGAAGAGAAATATGCCGTACAGAAGAAATACGGCAAACTGATTGACTGATTCTGTATTCCATTTAATTTCTTCAAAGTCGTTACCTTGTCCCCTTAAATTTTCAACAGATAATGGGGACGTTCAAGTATCAAGTTTAGTAAGTCTGACAGCTGTCTGACTAGATGTATCTCGGTTTTGATTGGCTGAAATCGGTCATATTTGCAGCTGTTTCAGTTGACGTTTATGGAGGGGTTGTCGACGAATCTGGTTAAGAAATTGGCCGGGTTCCACTGCCCGCTAGACGTCTGGCACAAAATATTCCAGATGAAGGAACGCTGGCGCTTGAACACTAGCGGCAGCGGCAAAGTCCCCACTATAATTAAAGAAATGATACAAATATCATAAAAATAATATCTGAATTGCTATTTTATTTACATTATTACCAATTTAATCACAATTACACTTGCTCGGCTTCGTGTGTATTTTCATTTTGTAAACGTTTGAACGATTTCCTTTGACAGGTCGTTGTTTTTTTTTCCTCAATGTACCGGGTGTTTTGCGCTAGATTGAGAAATTTCCCTGAAAGGGATATTTCACAAAAAGAGCTAGCCGTCTAGCGCAAATGATGAAATGTCAATTTTTTTATATGGAGTTTGACAAGCCGTTAGTCATTTAGCGGGCAGTGGAACGTGGCCATTCTTGACTGAGTAATTTGACAGTTCGCATATGTGGCTGATGTAGGAAATGTGACCAATCTAGTTTTTCCGTTCAGGTTACATCTAGTCCAGACCAATCTAGTCGATTTAATAAGATAACTGGATTTTTGAATGTGTCCAATCTCTGCTGAAGTTTGTAGTGTAATTTATTCCGACACTTCACTTTTATGTAAGTTGGCTTTTACAGCCAGCTACACTTGTTTTGCTAGTTTTTTTTTTTTACAGCGTTCAAGTTTACTTTTTACTTAATCTGACAGCAGACAGCCGTCGCGTTTGTATATTGTACTAGTTTTACCGTTTACCAAATGAACTGTTTTTTTTTCCAGATGACTTTTTATAGAGAGGTAGCCGACAAATCTTGTCATGAATTTCTGGACTGAGTGCTAACTTGACATTTCGATTGGATGGTTGACTTGTAAAAGTGACATTTTCGACCTATCAAGTATTTAAGTTCAGGAGGAATTCTAGTCCACACAAATCTTGTCGACTTAAGATGACAAACGTTTTGAATGGTAGTCGCCCTTTGTATTTTACGTTGTGACAAATGAAATTCTGCACTTATATATTGTTCGTTCGTGTACCTACTTTTTTGCAAACGTAAAATTATTAAAAATTTGCGACAACGTACTGAGAAAATTGGAAAAACAAAATTAGAGATAGGTACATTCTTTCGTCATTTTCTATTCACCGACTTCGATAGGTACCGACCCACTGAAAAATTAAAAACTTAAACTGACAACTAAGTGACAGGTCAGAAGTTTGACAGGTAAAACTCTATTTAATTTTCGTCTTCAACGATGTCGGAGGAAGAAGTTGTAATTGAATGTTGTCCTCGAACATATCAGCGCATTCTAAATGGAAAGTTTATAAAAAAATGAACTCCAACTTATTTCGTAGATGCTGCATTTAAAGAGAACGTTTGTTTATTTTACGATGATGTCAAAATGACATTTCTTAAATTTTGTACATGAAAAACGGGTCAAGTACTTCTCTTGAAATTGCGAGATTCCTCTCCCGAATTTTGAGATTTGACATTTTTCAATGCTGAAATAACACGAACGAACCTATAGTGAAATCAATTTAGTATACGTCATCTAAGGATGTTTACACATATCGTGCATTTAGTTTTCAGCTTATGGTTCGTTTATACTTTTGATTTTCTTGCTAATCTGTAATCACAAATCTGCTTCTGCATCTGTAAGTGCTAACACTTCGCTCAGATCCCATCGTTTCCTGGATATAGCTGTCCTGTCCACCCCATAAGAGTTCACGGTCTTCACTATCTGTGCGTCTGCCTACTCTTACTTTATAGGAAGGCGTTTCCCAATTGCATTAAAAATGCACTCTTTCTTACATTAACTCAAACTGTTACCCCCCGCATGCACTTGTTTCCGGGTCGCCTCGCAACCGAGCAGAACTAATTAGGTGAAACGAATTCTCTCTAACGCCCAGCAGGTACATACTTCTCGCACATCTAGTCCTTACACATCACCCATGGTTATAATTAAAACATAAGAAAACACATAAAACAGCCGTCATAAAACGTAATAAAACAAAACATCAGGGCAATAAGTAGACAATAAAAAATTGAAATAAAAACTTTAACAATTCCCTTAAAAGAGCAATAACTCATACAGCCAACCATAGACGAGTTCACTCGTTTCTATTCCTTATTAATGCCCTCGCCGAGGCGTCTATTTGTTAGCACCTGCTTTTCATTTTGTTTTGGAAATTCTGTGACGGACAAGCAAGCACTACCTACATACTTAAAAAAAAGAAAAACTACCCCCACAAGGAGATTTTTATTCTCTCACGTGATGGTATATTATGAAAGGATACGGTGGCGGGCATGCTTAAACATATGTTTTCACAACTAGGATATGCATGCATGCATCTATCCATCCTCCGGCAACAAGGACGGTAAGCCCTAAATAAAATTCAATTTGGTGTGCGATGAAGCTGACGTCGTCCTGTCGTCCTGTCCTTAGTGGGGAATAACTATTTTTGAGAAAATTCAAATTCCTCCAGTAAGGGGTAGGTACCTATGCAGACAGGCGATAGAACGACGTTTATCATAGTCCTTGGTTGTCGTGGAAAATTTAAACTGCAATTTTCTCAGTCACGACTGTGTCGGAGAGTGCAAGGGCATGCTAGCAGCAGCCTGAATGGAATGTGGGTTTAGATTCGAACGGGGAAAAAGGATGAGATTAGCTACCTACCGTTGAGATGGCTTTTGAAGTCACTTTGGTGGTGAAGATGCATTTTGATCAATCAAAATAACCAAACTTGTCGTCAGAGGGCTCTTTTCATTTTCGGTTTAGGGTTAACCTGCGAAGTGAGTTGTGTCTTCGACCGAACCGACGAGAGGAAAGTTGCAAGTTTCCACGTTGAGCTGCCACTTCCCTCAGTCGCCAACGCAGTTCGATCGCAGACAACCCTCCCAATTCCAACGTCACCCAAAGTCTGACCAACACACACCCATTCCGCACCATCTCTCACATTTAACCCCTTTTAACAGTTCCGCCTATCCATGGGCCACGATTTAATATCCTTCGCAATTAAGGTTAACTCACTCGCTCACCCAACCCTGAAACGAACAATATCTACAGTTCCAGTGAAAGATGATAAATTGCATTCCGCAGGGATACATGTTAACAACTGTGTTTTCCTTTTGGATCCTTATGGTAAAACACGTGTCCGTTCATAAGTTATCACAGACGCGCCCACACCCATGACCGCACAAGAAACAACACCAATCATCAATTAATAATCCACATCCACTCAAAATGATTGATTATCCTTTCTGACCTAAGGAATCACAATAAGGAATGTGAACTCTGTATTTTTGCCACCTTTCTCCACACTCGGCCAGAATGCATTCTTCATATATATAACAATTGGTTCCACATGTTCTCTCCCCCCTATAATAAAAGCTGGCGCACAATCAGACAGAAGTCCTTTTCTTAGCAATATTTCCTCATTAAAATTCCACACTAAGGAAATAAGAGATCCTTTTGCCATTGCCATCCCAAAGTGCACACATATTTCAAAGCGATGAAGTATAACACTCTGGTTCGCGTTCCAACCTCAAGGAGCGGTATAATCCGCTCGATACTCCATAAATAGAACAAAGCAAAGGAAACATTCCAAAAGGACAGCCACACATGTGAAATGTGAATTGGAATGGAAAAGAAAGCGATGGAGTGCATAACTTGCTGGCGTATTTTATTGGGTGGAGTTCACAAGATGCGAGTGACATAATTGTAGTGAACTGTGGTTACTGTAAGGGGATGGTGGGAGTTTTAAGCTAACATTACATCTGTCATTTTTCGTCATGCCGACGTCATTATGACGTGAACACTTGTTCTAAATGTGTAACTACGTGTGATCGCCTGTCAAGCATTTATGCGCAGCGTACTCTTCGAGAGACACACGAGTGACAATAGAAAGAGCGAATTTTTGTGACGTCAACCTGTCAAAAATTTGCCACGAAGAATGACACGTGTAACCTTAGCTTAATAGAGAAGTACGTTTAATGTATTTTGCTAAAGGCTGCTTTTTGTAAAGTATGTGCAATCCACTACAATTTACGTCGTTTGACAGGTGTTTACGCTGTCGAACACTTTTTCGAAGGACTGAAGATTTGATCCATATTCGACGTCGAAGTTCTTTATGATTTTTGTTACGACCATAGTCACATCTGGTATCACTTAATATGTAGCTCTTCAGTTGCTTCTCTTAGCAAGATCGAGCATTTTTCACTTGTACACCGAGTGTTGTCGGGGAAAAAAGCATTCTAATACGTAAAGCTTGAATTTTTTTTACAACAAATCTAATAAGCTAGTACTTTTTAGGCCGCTCTCCGTAGAAAGATCTAGTTTGGCACCACTTTTAATGACCATATAGCATTGGGGACGTTCACGTATCTAGTTAAGTAAGTCTGACAGCTGTCGGACTTCACGTATTTAATTTTTGTTTGGATTGGATCAGTCCTATGAACAGCTGTTTCAGTTGACGTCTATGGGCGGGTAGCCGACGAATCTAGTCCAAAAATTTGTGACTGAGTTCTAAGTTGACAGTTCGCATATATGACTGATGTATATAAGAAGTGACGTTCCCGATCAATCTATTTTTTTTTCTTCATATTACATCTAGTCCAGACCGATCTAGTAGACTTAGGTAAGATAACTAGATTTTTGAATGTGTCCATTACTTTATTTCCATCATTTGACAGAAATCAAGTAGTTTTTCATCCATATTTGACACAAGCACAGTCACACTTATTTATCATAAATCTGAAATGGCTTTCAGTTTTCACAATTTTTAAAGGCTATGTATTATAAAAAGTCGCAGCATGCTGATCTACTACAATTTTTTATTTCCGCCGTTGATAAAATTGTTTCGATTATGTTGTTCCTGTTGTTAAAGTGGCTGTATTAGTTGCTGAGTTATTTTATTTCTAGCCTCTCATAGTTTCTTTAAAAGAACAATATTTTTTATATGGTTACAAAAAATTAAATTTTTAAATATAGCCTAGTACAATGGTCGCTCTTAAATTATGCTGTCACATACAGAAGGAGGAAAATACGCAAAGCACTTTTTAACTTTTTAATTTGACAACACTCATCTTGGACTCTACAGAAATCTATGCAGTCTTTTTTAGGCTCGCTTTATTTTGTAATTGCTGTTCAAATGCATATTCAATAAATACTGGACACATTCAAAATTCTAGGTACCTATTTAAAGTCGACTACATTGGTCTGGACTATGCCCCCTGAACGCTAAACCTACGCCAGACTAATATTATATGAACTGTCAACGAAGTACCTACTCAGTAACGAAATTCTAGACTAGATTCGTCTATTACCCATCTATAAAGCTGTACCTTTGACCAATCTTCAACATTAAAAACTGAGACACATCAGGTCAGTCAACTGTCAAATTTACTAAACTAAATTCTTGAACCACACTGTCAAATGTTATAATTTTGAGTAGATTTTAGTAAAAATAAAGTAATAGAAGATTGTTCTTGTCCGTTTAAGACGGCAGTCATTTATGGGAATAGTTTAAATTTTTTATAAGATTATAGAGAAAAAGTATATGAGCTGTCAATGCAAAAGTGGAACAGGAAATGTCGAATAAAACTCGGAATAAAGTGAATTAAATCTGTGTTTTCTTAAAGCACAAAACTAGTTATCTTTGGAGTGAAAGAAAACATAAACAAAACCAAATGTCATTTTTCATCCGCTGTCTGGAGCGGCATTCCGCGACTGTTGTTCGTTACATACGAAAATATTCTTAGCTTTTCGAAAATTGCTCAATTTTAATTGGTTTTGTTTGACAGATTGATTAGATTGACAAGTGGACACATTGGTGCTCAGTGCTCTGTCTGCTTGAATACTAAGCAAGATCTCCTAAAAAGACCTAAATTTGGAATCTTGCTATGGAGTTCTATTATAGATAAAAAGGTAGCTTGACCTTCCTGAACGTTCCTGAGCAAACATTGATAATTAAATCCGACAGTGCAATCATCCTCATCCACTGATTGGCCCCACAACTCTTATAGGGATCCCCCGCCCACTGTGGCTACAATCACCTTCCTGTGAAATAAAAATATTTCCTTCAAACCTTATGGTCGGGTTGTAATGCATTTTAATGCATTATTCCCCTAGGTTCGTCTCTGCATCCCGTTTTCCACTCCCAGAGAATATGGTTTACGATTTCTGTGTGTATATGTTTGGAGGTTACCGCTTTTATTGTATTTATTGAACACGATAATCACATGGCGCCCTCTCAATCCATCGATAACTTACACACTGGGTGTTTCCCATTTCCCATCCCAATGCCAATCACCGCCACAGCATACCACCGATAACATTCGTCGATTATTGCACACACGTTCCGTTCCGGGTCTTCACTGAGAACGTCATATAGTGGAAAGATGATGATGGAACGTACCGCGTGTATGTCGGCTGTATACGTGCTTTCGTCAAGTGGGTTCAAAAGGTGGATTGTGAATGGTGTCTGGGTGAAATGAGTGCTGCTGCTGCATGACAGGATTTTTACTCTATATTGATTTACCTGCTCTCCCGGTACCCGGTGTCACTCTTCACCCCAGATATATGGTTCTTCCATCATAAATATCCTTCCTGAACGAACATATCGAACGGATGGAAAATTGAAATTGATTTGGGGATTCCTCCTCTAACGGGATTGAATTCTGATTGTAATGAGATGTTCATGTCGTATGGATGCTCAAGCTCTGACTCGTGTTGCTGATGATTATGAGTATAAGTAAACACGTTCGCATGTGCGGGAGGAAAGGGAAAAGGGTTCAATCGACACTTCACATGAAGTATCAAAATTAATTCTACCAGCTCTGATAGAATGTGGCCCAAGTTCGGGGCGACAGACGCCACCTGTGCCGCTGCGGGGACAGATAACGATGATGTCTGTTGATTGCTCATTTGACGGATGCTCGTGGCATTCGATGATAGGATGAACGGTCTGGTTTATTTGACGGGATGTATGAGTTGGCTTTGGTTTCCGACGGCGGAGATGGAATGAAATGATATTCAATTAAAAAGGATAATTTGCGAACGTCATTTTAGGAAAACGCGACTTCAATTGATTTAAACGGCGCGCGGTGTAAATTTCATGGGCGGGTTCTGCACTTTAGCATAATCGTGTTGTAGTGGAATTGGAACCTGGAACGGGTTAATTCGAATATCTTCCTGCGTGACATTTGCTAAAGGTATACGCCTCCGCACTTTAAATCGCTAAATTAAACCAATTGCGCTGGCAATTTCCTAAAAGCCCTGTCACGCCCTAACACCGGCACACAATACACTTCCAGGCAAACTGACACTGACAGCCCTTTAACTGATAAAATTATGAATGTCTCTCTCATGCATTCGGACAACCTACACACCTCTTTTACGAGTAAATTCACAAACCTTCTGCACTTGTTTTCGCCTCAACCTCACTCAGTCTGCGGCAATGCAACCTAACCGCGTTACATCGCGTGCCAGCGCCAATGCCATTATTCCAGCTTTGCCTTTGTTTGGCTTCTGTCAATATCCATCATCGGTTGAACGGCGCGGAAGTGCTGTCATATTCTCTTCCCCATATATGTGTCCTCCCGACCTCCACCGCATAAATGCATGATAATCATGTCAGTGACTATGATGACGTGGTTGAAGCAATAAACTATGCCCCTCCTTCTAGCGATGATCCGCGTTGAGAAGAAACATTAATTGGACATAAAACGAAGTCGTTCCAGTGTCGATGCTAGGAGATGGTGGTTGAGCGGGCAATGTATTGTGACTGTCACATTGGCGGAATGTGAATGTCACTCATCGCGCGCCAATAGTTGTCATTCTGCGTGTGAAATGCAATCTCCTTTGGATGGAGATTGCGTTGCGGGCGGTTGTCTGCTGCTACGAATTAGGAGGATGTCGGATTGTCGGCAGTGCTATGAGGTGATGAAAAGCCGCGAGAACACTATGACTAAAGTACTCCCTACTCCATATGCGGCAGAGATAAAGTGCGGTTGGCGTTTTTTTTTTTTTTAGTTTTCTGCCTTATGACTGTGGCAAAAGGCTGTTGGTTTGTGTATAGCGAACACCGCACTTTATTGACAGCAAGTGTGGATAAGTGCATAAAAGTTTTACTAAGGAGCAGTAACGTCAGTGGTGTGGAGGATGGTGGGGGCATCAGTTTGAGATTTGACAGAAAGGCAATTACCAATAGATGGCGCTGTATACATAGCTTCCATTTGTATGAAAGTTTAACTGTCAAGGGGGGATCGCAGACAAGTAGAGCGAATTGGTAGGGCATAAGTCAAAAATTTATCGGACAGGCTTTTACCAATAGGTGGCGTTGTACAGTAATGTCAAAAATCAGCAAAATTTATAGAATACCTACCTGAATAATTTACTTTGATTTTGAAGGAAAGACTTCCCGATCGAGGCACATAGTCCTTTTATGCAGAGTCTTTTCTCATCTCCTCTTCGTTTAATGGGTTTATCTTGGTGATTTTGCACGCTCTATCATAGTTTTTCGGTAAATGCCATCAAACTACCAGTTTTTGGCTGGTATTCTTTTTTATTCCCATTTAACCCTCCTAATGCTGTCGCGATTTAAAGGGCAACTTTTGTGATAACTCGCTGTCACCAAAGGCAACAATCAAATGGGTTAACAAATTTTAAACCCAGCAGTGAGCGTTGGATTTGCTTCAGGAAAACGTTCGTGTTAAATAATTAAAGCATGATTGTCCCGCGTTTAGTATTTAAAAGCGCAATATATAACTCTGTTCTGACAGATTGGCATTCATCACTAGATGGCGATAATTGATGTTCGAGAGTAATATGTAAGATAATTAAAAGCATTCTAAAAGGCAGTTTTAACAGAGCCAAGAATATTACAAATTCTCTCGCAGATACTTTGACAGAACGGCATTATACACTAGATGGCGTTGATGCTAAGAAAGAAACTAGTTGCTGAGATTCTGATTTCTGGGTTATTATTTCGCCCTGCTATTTATTTTAGATACCCAAAATCCAAAGTGATACCTACCTACTCCTTGAAGAATATAAACAAGGCTGACTGCAGTCCTTGTGTCGATATAGCTAACAAACAACCTCCAACACTCCAACTAGCACACTTCATAAACCCTACGCCACTGGCCAACCACCCCAACATACCAAAAGTCATCACTACTCCAGCCACCCCCCGCTCTTGAGTTACACTAAAAATGACGTACCTACTTACCTCCAGAACTACACATTCACACACATCCACTGTCGTGCAACGTGCACCCCACCCCACAGGCAGCGGGACTATTTCCCTCTTTGCGGTAGAAATGTTGTGGCTAAAAATATCCCATTATTTTCTAGACAGAAACACAATTTTATGTGCGGTTTTATGCACCTCGTTACGATAGAATCTCTATCTCTCTATGTTGTCATCGTTGTCGACATCGCCTCGTTTTGCTGTCTTTCATGTGGCCAAGCATAACTACTACAACACACTCATAAACAGGATGCCTCCGCACCGCATATAGACTTAGTGAGTGTTATTGGCTTTTGGGGTTCAAAATAAAAACCCTCAACAATAAATTGTCGGTTGCATTTAATTAAAAAATATGTCACTCAAGGAGTTTGATGGCGGTAATTCATTAAAATCCTTGGATACCATAGGTTGCAGGTTTTCAGGTTGTTGTAGGTACTTTCCACCTTCAGTGTCCCATAACAAAAGCATTGACCTTTTATTTGTCGTCTTGGGATTATGTTTATTGGTGGTTTTATGTGCCGCGCCATCGTGATGACGTTCACAATGGAACCGAATGGTAACGGAGAGTTTGACATATGGAAATGAATGGCGCAAATTGCCGGACTGAAATAAATGTTTACAAATCAATTAAACGTCAGCGTGTCAGTGGATATGTATGGCTGGAATTTTTCACACATTTTGCAAAAAAAAAGAGAGAAAAAAGAGTGACAGACGTAAGTGCGTGTGCCACGAAACCGCAACAACGGGTAGATGATGACAAAGTGCCTGGCGCTTAATTACGATGTTTTTCGCGAACACGTCATTAAGGCAATGGCAACAATTGATGTGGATGGTTGGATTCGCATGCAGCGAATTTGATATATAGCAGAACTGTTGCATGAAAGATGTTCAGTGACGGGTCATTTACACTTGCAGCTTAAAGTGAGGAATGAAGCGGTAAAAAACTGTTTTTATATTACTTTTCTCTTATTAAATCATTTGACAGATCTAAATATAAAAAGTGAACTGCAACTGTTTAAGTATTACCTTTCATCTGTTAAATCATTTGACAGGTCTATAAAAAGTGAACTGCATTTTAATTTCGTGTAATATTATCCAAATGAACATCGTCATATTTGACAGCTATGTCAGTTCGAAGAGTGAACATAGGTATTTAAAAAAAGGAAAACCTTGCAGGGTAACTGACTTTTCGCGAAAGAACTTCTGTGTGGCCTCTGTGCAACCCATAAACACCGATTTAAACTCATTCAATATTTCGGAAACCCGAAAATATCACCCCTCCATTGACTGACTTTGACATCAAAGTCGGGAAGTTGTCTTTTTTATCGCCGCTCAACTACGCTGTTTACTCTTAACCTAATAAACAATCTAAAAAAAAAATCTACCATAAAAACCAGCGTATAATGTTAGCAAATCCCCATCAGACTTCTTATCTGTCATTTAGTTATCTGACATTGGAATTGACAAACATCAGCCACAAAGTGGAAGACAAATAAGTCAACAGTCGGGTCCTTTCAACAGTTCAGAAACAGAATCACAAGACAACAGGAAGAAAGTCTTTTGATTTCTCCTTGGCAAGGGAATTTTTTTTCTGTTTACTGAGCTCTTTTGGCGGAAAAGTAACTTTCTGCATTTTTTTTTGTACAAAACAACGTCAAAAAGTGAGGAGAAAAAGTTTGTTTCTCTTGACAAAAGCCACCATATCTTTGCCGAAATAAAAATTCAGAAAGACTTTTTATCCCCCGATGAGTAAAAGTTCTGCACAAATGGGGGAAATAACATAACAGAAGAAAAAAAAAAAAAAACACAACAAAAGCTGCAAACAAAGGGAAAACATCATCCAGTTGCAGCACTTTAAAACGCTTAGGGATAAAGATCAAGGATTTGTTTGATATTTCGCTCTAGGAGAGACGCAACAAATAGGGTGCTCTGCTCATTGGAGGCCAATGGCTTGTTCGATAATATCTAATATTCTTGTCAAAGAATTACATGACAGAAAATTATGTTAAATTTGGAAGGTAAACTCACATTTTGATTAGCAAGTTTTCAAAGTCTACTTTACTACCTTGTTCTTTCTTAAATTAAGCCCCCAAATTAATATCCTCCATGATAAAACCAAGCGAATTTAAGCAGAGGAGCACGCTAAATTTTTCTGTTCGAACTGTACAGAAACCTCCTTTTTCTAGTTCGTATAAATAAATGCGCGACACATTTGGCAGATCGACAAAAAACCAGCTCGGCCTTAGTTTTAGCTGGCACACTATTTCCTCTCCAAATGTTAGCTCATCTAAATAAAAGACAAGTACCTATTCCAAATAGACCGTACCCCTCTCCAGCTAATACATCAAATTTTCGTTTAAGACTGTACGGAAGGAATCTGTCAAAGTGTAGCGCTGCTGTTAAGTCTTAAACTTAACCTAAATTTTGCTTTATCTGCTCTCCAACTTTTCTCTCCAAACATTAGCTTAAATCTCAGTTAAATTTTGGCATAGAGCACCCGGCGGATAAGTGTCACAGAAAACAGCTGTTCTTTGAAAATCACTTACTTCAAAAATTCAACACTATCTGATTTCAACTATTTCCGATTCTAGGTACTCCTTGTCGAGATATTTATTATAAAAAAAAACTCATCCTTGCTTACTTTTCCCATTTCCCGCAGCACAAAAACGGAAGAAAACAACAAAACACAACGATCTGTCTAAATCACGCTAAATTTTGACAGTTACACAAAGTACATTCTGAAGCAAAAGTTTGATTTTTTAGCTCGAGCAGCGTATTACTCAGCTAAATGGGTTCGTTTAAATTTAGCTAAGCTAAATTGAAGAGATTTTTGTATGGGAGCAAAAATGTAGCTCGAGCACCTTACTAAGCTTTAAGGTTGGTAAGCATTTCAAGCTAAAATGAGGGGAAGCTTAATCTCTACATGCGTGCTCTTAAGGCAGCTTAATTTTGCCTGTAAAATACAAATTTGGACAACTGTTTTATACGAGTTAGTGTTAGTTTGATAAATTTGTTAATTCTTATCAATCGCAAATACTTTTTCTTGATAATGTCAAACTTAAGCTTACGCAAATGCGTCGGGTATTATTTTACGCAAGTTAAAAAAGCAGTGGAGAGATTTTTGTACAGTCCGAATGAAATGTCGTAAAATTTAAAGTGCGTACTGCTTGACATAATTTTACCTTTGACAACTTTTTGTATGCGAGTAAGGTTGAGCGACTAAGCTATAGGACATAAATCTCAAGCCTTATTTTGACAGTTCGTTCAAAGGGAACCACAGGGGATTCATCAACAATATCAGTATGAAAGTAGTAATAAATTATATTACATCATCATTCAAAAATAGTTTTTGGGCTGTGTAAGTTTTGACAGATCGTGCAATATCTTTTTGTTTTTCTGTGAAAAGTAGGCGTTGTTATCATTAACAGAAAAAGTCAACTGTAGGCTCCTTTTACTAAGACTAGACTACAATCTTCGGTTTAAATATTTTATTATTCTGACAGAAGTTTAACAGGGCCGCCTGACTGAAAAGTTTTTATTAGCTTAAGTGATTTTGCATCGGCGATGACAGTCTCGTTTTAGGTCCCGGTTTTTTATAGCTATTCCTAAAAAACTTGGCCTTACTGTACATACACTTTCAGAATTTTTAAACATACAACAAATTTTCAACTCTTTCCAGAATTGGTGCTGACTTTAGGCAAATTCATGAACATCTCTATAAAGTTAACTCAAACAAATTACAAACACCTCACGGTTTATTATTAGAAAACCCCAACACCATAGGGTAGGGCACTGCTTTCTATAACTGTTTACAGTGTCCCGAGCCCAACTGCAGATACAAAATTCTATTTCCTATTTGCTTGGTTTCCATTTCCACTTTAGATACAAATATGTTTGTCATCATCATCCGATAAAGATCGACTTTGTTTACTCGCAGTCATATACCCGTGGCTCTTTAAGTGGGCTCTGGAGGAAGGAAGGAAGGAAGGTTACTCCTCTACTTGACTACATACGTGCATTTTTATACATCTCAGCGGAGAACCTTTCGAATCCTTGTTTATCGGTAAAACAAACAACAGGTCACTGTCACTGTCACTGACACCGAAACAGTCATTATCGCTGTCATTATAACATCAACGTAAACACACTGTCAGGTGGGTATAGCGGCATACTGGCGTGCGTCAAGTGCACGCACGCACGTCCGATTTTGTTGTTCACAAGTTCCGCTGTGTGTTGATGAACTTGAACATGAACCCCGTGTAAACCTAAACACTACAAAAAAAAATAAAGATATACGAAAAGTTCTGCCGAAAGAGAAAACCGCTCCACACAAAATGTGCGGGTTTGTAAACACGGACTGTTTTGGTTTCCCATTTCTCCTCGTATTTTTTTCAATGCTGTCCGCACACTGATTGCGTTTTATAGACTCTTTATCCACGTCTACGTTCCCGATGTTCAAAACCAGATACGACCAAAATTAAAGAAGATTTTTGTGCTTCTGTTTCCGGGGAAATTTATTGCTCCGACGATGAGTGGAGCACTCTTCTTCGTAGTCGTCGTCGTCGTCGTCGTCGTCGCCGTCTTTTCTATCGGTACCGATGCATGTCATCGATTTCCAAAAGGGCAGACTCCACATTTGATTGCACTTTTGGCTCCTAAGGCGGTGAAAATCGATTTTTAATAGCCCGAAGCAGTCCGATATAATTACACTTATCTCAGGGAGTGATGTTAATGGGCTCGAATGGTGATTGGAAATTTGGATATCAAAGATTTTAGTGTTTTGATGTTGAGATTTTATTGCTTTGGCCCTTGAAAGGGGTACCTATGTGCGTGTGCGTTCATTTAATTCCTCACCTAGCTGCATTCGGGTTGCGTTGAGTGAGAGTTGGTTCAGCGGAGATGGGAAATGTTGTGGATTTTCAAATTTCTATTTATTACCTTAATTAGCTTAAGTCTTATAAACGCATTTAAATAAATCAAAGTAAACGTCAGCTACTTAAGTCGGGGGTAAATCAAATATGAGGCTTGTGTTGGCATGGTGTCGACTTTCCCAAGCTGAGAGATTGACTGCCGGGAAGTGGATTGATTGGCTTGAGGCGTTGTAATTATTTTTGTTGAAGTTTGATTCTTTATTAATCGCCAGCCGGCCTAAGAAAGCGTCAAAAAGCACACCAAAAACATGAAAAATCCGCCCAAAAACGAGCTGAATAGCGGGTCAAAAATTAATGCAAAATCGTATTAAAAATGGTTCCAAAAAGGCGTCCAAAAACTGTTACAAGTCACGCTAAAACCTGGCCAAAGGGTTCCGATAAATGCTTCCAAATGTACGTCAAAAGCGCGTCCAAAAAGAGCCCCAATAATGCATCAAAACCTCCTCAACAAACGGTACCAAAAACGTTTCCAAATGTACGTCAAAAGCGCGTCCAAAAAGAGCCCAAAAATGCATCAAAACCTTGCCAATGAACGGTACCAAAACATTTCAAAATTGAAATAATAATGCACTCAAAACGCATCGAAAAATGCGTCCAAGAACGAGCCGAAAAAACACAAAAAAAAAAACTGTTCCGAAGAATCGTTTGAAGAACGCGTTAAAAAACTCATCCAAATACGGGTCTTAAAAGGGGTCAAAACTGTGAAGAACGCGTTAAAAACACATCCAAAACCGGGTCTCAAAAGGGGTCAAAACTCAGAAGACGTTAAGAACTTTATCGAAAAATGCATCTATAAATGCCCAAGAAAATGAGTGGAGCAAGTCCAAAATCGGGTCCAAAATGCATTCAAATTTACACCAAAATTACTCCCAATACGCATCCAAAATTATGCCAAAAAACATGTCAAAAGTATATAGTCGGAAAATCCCGCAAAATCGTATCAAGGAATGGTGCCAAAAATGCGTCTAAAAATTTGTAAAACTCACGCTAAAACCTGGCCAAAATGTGCCGATAAACGCGATCAAATATACGACAAAAACGCGTACAAAAAGAATCCCAAAAATGCATCAAAACCTTGTATACAAATGGTACCAAAAACGTTTCAAAACTGCAATAATAATGCACTCAAAACGCATCGAAAAAAGCGTCCAGAAACGAGCCGAAAAACATCAAAAAAGCTGTTCCGAAGAATAGTTTGAAGAACACGTTAAAAAATTCATCCAAATACGGGTCTTGAAAGGGGTCAAAAGACGTTAAGAACTTTGTCGAAAAAGGCATTCATAAATGCATGCATAAGAAATTGAGTGGAGCGCGGCTGAAATCGGGTCCAAAATGCGTTTAAGTTTGCACCAAAAATACGCCCAATACGCATCCAAAATTATGCCAAAAAAAAAAAAAAAAACATGTCAAAAGTAGGTATATAGTCGGAAAATCCCGGAAAATCGTATCAAAGAAAGGTCCCAAAAAGGCGTCGAAAAATTTGTAAAAATCACGCAAAACCTGTCGTCAAATGCGTCCAAATATACCTACGCCAAAAATACGTCCAATACGCATCTAAAATTATGTCAAAAAACATGTCAAACAACTTCTAAAAAAAAGGATCAAAAAGCTTAAAAAATCATTTCTAAGAAGACGTAAGAAAACGCAACTAAAACCATTTCAAAAATTTAGTCGGAAAGCCCTGCAAGAGACATGTAAAAAAAATGTGTACAAAAACGATTCAAACGCTGTAAAAATGCATCGACAAACATCCAAATCTGGTAGCATGTCAAAAGCTCGACGAAAAACGCATCCAAAAACTATTAAGCAATCGCATTCCAAGGATAAACATCTGACGTTTGTTTATAAAAAAAAACCCAGCGCGAGTCATAAACTGACATCATTTTTTAATACTTCCAACAGAAAGTGACAGTTCAACAATGTCAAATATGTGGAATATGTGCCAAACTAAATCTTCTACGTCCATTCTCCACAGCTTCTCAATATACATAGCCAATTCTTTGTCAATGGAAATTACTTCGACTTCGTCCTTCTATTTTGGACTGTATAAATTGTTATCGCAATTGAAATATGAACCCTCTCATTGCATCATTAGAGACAACACCAAATGCAGTGCAACCAACCTTCAAACAACCGATTCTATTCAATTCGATCTACGAAAACTTAATTCAAGTCGTCAGCTCAGTTATTAGTCACGTACAGAGAGCACGCGAAAAGTCATTGCCAAGGTCTAGGAACACGTTCTGCATGAATGCATTCTTCTGGGTTCTTGAAATCTTCCGCCGCGCCAATACCACTGTGACTGTGTAAGTGTAACTCCCCCTCCAAAATAGAAATTAAACTGCCGGCAATGCAGGCAGCATTGAGCATTGACACTGTGACAATCGTTCGTCGATTCATTGAGCATGAACACGCATTTTCGTGGGAATCGGTGCTCGGTGTCCGTCGAACTGAATTTTATGCAAATTATGTTGTGTTATCTTGAACGTGGGCATTTTGTAGAGTTTTAAATAATTTCGTTCCTCATAAATAGGAAACTGTTGAATCAGAAATTTAAATTGAGGTTGGTGGACTCGCCTTTGGGCGGTCAAACGAGGGCCAAGATCACAATAAACATAAAGGAATGCTAAAAGAACGTTTGCTGCTGTCAACAAAACAACTCTACATGGAGGAGTGACCTGTCAAGCGTGAATAATGTTTGGAAAAGGGTGAACTTTCTTCCAGAACACAGAACTTCTCAAGAGGGGCTTCCTAATTATAATTTATGCGCTGTATTTAGTTACAATGTGTGTGTGTGTGGGAGGAAGAGTTAATTTAAGGAAAGGTATCTTGTGTTTTGAATGGGAAAATCATTTCTAATCGACTCCCAGGTTTGTCTTACCAAATCGTTTTGTTTTTCGATGCATTTGTCTGACACTGGAGATAGGTAGATGCATTGAATTATTTGGTATTCAAGAGAGTCCTGTTGTTAAGTTTTTAAAGTGATTGCAAAAGGTAGTCGATTAAGCGATCGATATGACAGTTGAGGTACTGCGGACGCTTAAAACTCTAGTTTACTGAGTCTGAGAGCAGGAAAAAGTCGCTTCGCAAGCCTGAACTATTTTTTTCATTTGACGTTTATGGAGGGGTAGCCGTAAATGAAGTCACGAATTTCTTGATGGAGGAACTACTAAGTTGACATTTGACTGACAGATCTATAATTTTTACGCTTAGGTAAAATCTAGTCCAGACAAATCTACTTAACTTCAAGGGGTTATAGTTTCGAATGTGCCCACTCACTCAAAAGTAGCTCGAACATAATTTAAGTAAAGTGGAACATGGAACGGGCCCTAATCGAATGTAATTGTGAAATCACAGATCGGCTGCCAATTTAAATGAATGGCATTTCCAAAAATTTGTTGTCTATCAGATTTACATTCGGAATAGAATGGGAGTCGGACAATGTTAACGAAATAAGGCAATGAGCTGTCAAAAAAAAGACTGTGTTTCTTTTCTAGATTAGACACGCAGAGTCAGAAGTATAAATATGCTTGTCATTTTTTGATCAGAGTGCACTCCGTGAGGCCAGAATAAATTTACTAATTTTGACAGCAATCTTTTAATCATCAATCAGGAATGCGAATACTAGCACAGAAAAAATAAGTAGACTTCCGACGGAAGTGTAAAATGTGGCTTACTAAAAAAGGACAGTATATAGTGAATTTTTATATTAAGGGTATTCACTTAATCTCATAATTTAATGCATCTCGTAAATTCATAAATTTCTGCGGTGCTTTAAGTGAACACCCCTCGGAAATGTCATTGCGTAATTCGCGTAACTCGACTGTCAAGTCTCTTGTCAAACTCAGCTGTTCTTAGACTTCCCAAAATTATCGATATGCCGAAAGTAAGTGAAAAGAAACAATTAAATTCTGGAGGGAATTGGTAGTAAATGATTTACTTAGCTGTATTGAAAGTTTTTGGCGAAAACAAAGGCACATACCTACATAATATTTCCATCAAGTGCGCTTTATACATAACTTTATTGTTTTCCAGACCATAACCAACAAAAAGAGAACACGATTTTGGAAGAGTTAATTTATTCAATGGTTTTTTATTGGATTTACCTCCATAAGAAACGATTTGAGTTATAGGGCCCGATACGGAAATTTTATGAGGAGTAAAATCAAGTGTAACACTCGAGCTATCCTAACGATAGTTTAACATTTCGATAGTATCGATAGTTTCGGAATAAAGTTATCGATAATATCGATAGTATTATTTTTTTATTCACAGTTTGACAATTGAAAATTTGCGTAATTTTCAGCAGTCGATTTCCGAGTTAAATTGATCACGGAAAATTATGAGGCCAGCGTAAACTATTTTCCATACAAAATCTGACAGTTGATTTACGAGGAAATGCATTTCTGCAGTTTTCGCAGCTTATGAGGGTTTTACGCATTTAAGTGAATACCCTTATAGTATTTCCGTATCAAAATCTAAGAAAAAACTGTTTGAAACGTTCGATAATAAGAATATATGTTTGACAATGACATTGAAAAATCATATGGGATAAGTTACGCTTCGAATTCTTTATCAAAAGTGACATTCATAATGCGAGAAACAGATAAACACAGCGACTTTGACAGCAACAGCGAATTTTGGATTAGTTCTAACGTCGATGTCGCTGTCGACGTTGCTGTGCTAATGTAAACGTCAAAGTAATTAGAATACAGTGGTTCTAAAAAGCGCGCTGTGGTTGTCAAAGTTGCTGTTGATGTCGCTGTGTCGCAATGATCTTTGATTAAAAAAACGGGAATCACTAACTTCAAAATATTTGACATAATGATTTAAAATGTCATAAATTAACAAATTAAATAGTGCATTCGATAACAACGTAGTAGATCATGATCGTGTGGAGCAAACTCACAACTCTATTGACAATAAATGACAGCTAGAACTTACCATTGGGATTTTCAGATGTTGCTCTAATATTTCAGATTTTTCTTGCCCATTGGAACATAAAACGAGATTTTTCTTTCTTTGCGTTTGTGGTGGTGCGGTTTTTTAAAAGTCAGCTGTTCTTAAATTGTAATTTGTGTTTATAAAAATCCATTCAATTTATGTATGTTGATATCCATTTTTTCTCTATTTTTCACAGACCGGTCGACCTGTCGTCTAGAAAGAAAGTAATAAAATACTTTAAAGATTGACAATAAAGGTTTAGGTGTTAGGTTAGTGTAAGTAGGTGTGAGTCTCGCTCAGAAATCGAGATTCGCAAAATTGCTCTGAATATGAAAAAAGGATTTTTTTTATCCCAATGGAAAACGACATTGAGGAAATTCAAAATTGCGATATTCGGCTGTTTCTCGTTTTTGTTATAAAATTTGACAGCTTGTCAACAACGAAAAGTATGGAATCTTATATTTGGACGTAGGTACAACCATTCCTTTTGTGTGAGTTATTCATTTTTGGAACGAATGGAAGGGATCTACAATTTTATGCCGACTCCAAACGGCTATTTGGGAAGCTCTTGCAAGACATTTATACTCTCGGATGTTTGTCAGACGTTCGCGAGAGGAAGCGCAGTGGAAAAAAAGACGTAGGTACTAAGTAGTTTTCAAATTTTTACAGAAATCTACACAGGGACAGATAAAATGAAAAGCAATTGTGGCGGAATCTTAAACCCAAGGTTATGGCATGCTATATGCATATTATGTTTTCTCTTCTGAATATATCTCTTCTTGAAACATTTTAACCAAATGTCATAATCTTGAATTTTCATACTGAACACCAAAAACCACTGGCATTAGTAATTCTTGATTAAAACGTACGGTTCGCAGAGCTTGCTCAATTAAAAGCCAGGCATAATAGGCAGCTAAGCTTGGCATTATCTATTACTCACCGCTGAAGATGCAGGTGCGTAAAAGTGTTTAATGTTGTTTAAGGATATTGAAATACCTACCTATATTTGACAAGTTTTTAGAGTATAAAGCTGGATATACAAAATGGGTATTCACTAAGAGGTCTGTTTTTCGAATTGGCAGCTCTTTTTTCCAGCGTCAACTAATTTGACATCTGATTTGTTCTTATTTCGGTCTCCCATTTTAGAATCAGTATTAGTTGTCATTTTTACAAGAGTATATTCAATTTTACAGTTGACGTTTACTGTGAATATCGACGGCTAAATTTACAGAAGAATTTCGTACTTTTGTGTCAAATTAAACGTCAATCATTTTTGAAAAACAATCCCAAAAATATCAGCTATGGGCAAAGTAGAAAAGAAGCTTTCAAAACTGGCATAGTCCTGAGGACAAATATGAACTATATCAAGGGATCTACACACCATAAACCTGGGACAAGTTTTACTCCAATTTTAGTCTTCCTAGAGCTTAGGTTGCTGTCAAAACTGCAACCCACTGCAAATTAAAAGAAACCAATTTTTTGTTTAAAGCAGCTGCTTTTAAAAATACCACCTCTCCCCAAATCGATAAATCATTCCACCGTCTATTCGGAACCCAACCATCTCCTCCTAATTAACTTTCTTCCAACGCTCACGGTTATAAACCTCCCTACTTTCGACTAAAACCAAAGTCCCCTGCCCAACTCTATCAATCACGTGGTGAAACTCTTTTAAAACTGCAAAAAAAAAAAAAAAACAACAACAACTTCCACTTCATTTGGAGTGTTTAAATCCTTTTATCAACTCGGTACGTTGAAGAGCAAAAACAACAACCCAACAGTATACACATCATACAAGTAATTAATGTCCTTTTTGAATAATTAGTCCGTGTTATCTCTCGAACGAGAAAAAAACATACAAAAAAAAAAAAAAAATATATTACACAAACCATCCAACGCAGGACGAAACCAACGCAACCATCTATTTAAACGGTACACAAGTACGAGAAGGGGATAAAATAAACGCCACGATAATTAATCCTGTTTGCTAACATCTGTTTTAATGACAAACTCTCTAGAATAACCCTTTTGCCGAGCATACTGCCATGCAAACCAGTAGATGGATGAATGTATTATGCGATATGGTGGTTGTTGGTTGCACGGCTACCACTCATCATATAATTTCAGTTTGTAATCCTTTGAGTGCGTTAAGTATCACGTTTCATATGCATTCACACGTGCAGTGCTCCCCCCTGTCAGAGGACCAAGCATAAAAACTATTAAAAGGATTACTCCTCAGATGCACATAAATATATATAAACATATATAGAACAGCTCAGGACAATTTAAAAATTGCGTTCCAGTCTTGGTCCATATACCTCTACATCCCTTGTCATTTTAAATGACATTAATTTTTCCTCCAAAGTGAATCCTTGTGTATCCAGAACCATACCATCCGACATCCACACCGCCTACATGCGAAAAGTGTGAGAAAACTTTTTAATGGCATTACAAATTTCATAATTCTCCCTAAATTTCCCAAGCGAAATGGGGGTGGACATAACACCATCCAGTGCAAGGACTATGAATGAACTGCTCTTCAGCCAGCCCCAGCCCCCAGTGGGAGTCATCCTCTTTAGATGCACCAGTCGTTTCTGCTGCTGCTGCTGGCATGGAGTCAATGAAAGTGCACATTACACACATTTACCCACTTTGGATGGTTGTACCCTTTTGCTCGGTGTGAACTACATGTCCTGTGCTTCCCATGTTTGTCCTAGTTTTGACAGTAGAGCAAGCGATTTTCAGTGTGTTAGCAGTTTTGTATTTTTTTGCTTGGCTCCCTCACCACCACACTAAATATCCTCCAAGGACACTTCCGTGCATTCCAATTAGAGAGATCCAGAATCGAATTTTTCTCCTGCACCGTGGGTTATGGTCGCGTGAGATTTGTCAGAGACAAATCCGCTAAACTCTGACAAACGGACCACTTGTCATTTGTATACCTAGTCTCTCTCTCTCTCTTTTTTTCCCTCTCTACCTATAAATGGAAAAGCACGCGATATAATTCTAGAGTGACAATCATCGCTCAACGGTACTTAGCAGTAACAACACAACGCGAACGCATTTATCCGTACAAATCGCTAAACACCAACTCGAGCTAAACAGCACATCCCTTGAGGATTTAGATTTTCCGATGCGATGTCCTTTTCGTGTTGATTCGCACATAAACATACGAGTACGATGCAAAGCGGCTTAACAGGGTGTACGACATATGTCGGCAAAGTAGATAGCTACGAAAACACTGAATTGATAGCGCACGAAGCTGTGCGGTGCGGTATAGAGGACGCGAATGGTGCCATGGTGGTTGTGTATACGGAGGACGGGAATTGCGTTGGCGCATTATTACCGCCGTGTTGGAGGATTTAGTCATTTGTCGGGTCAATACGATAAGGATTGTGATTTTCTTGTTTGGCGAGTGCTTTGTATGCGACATCAGCGATGATGACATATGAACAAAGGTCGACATTGTTGACATGCATATGTTGTGTTGAATTTTGTTGTTTTCCATGCCACTCGGAGGGGGTTAGGGTTTTATTATTTGTACCTATTTATAACGAAGTGGGATGGTGATCATTTTGGGAGGATTATGCCTTTGAGGATTTGCTTATTTTTTCGTGGAATTAAAAAAGAACAGTAACTCGTGCTCGGACCTTCTAAATGGAAAAAGTTTCGTGCGACCCAGTCATTTTTTTTTGTTTCTTTGCAAAAGATTGTTCTCTTTTGTTATACACATTCTCTTTCCATTGCGAAATGTACGTAATAAAAATCCCAATTTTACTTCCCCTTCTGACATAATAACTGTCAGATTGACAGTTCTTCATGAACACTACAATTCACTAAAAGTGGTGGAAAGACGTTGACAATTTGAGGTATGCAACCATTTTTACGTATGCTGTTGTTATTTCGTTTTGAATAACAACAACTCACGTAAAAATGTCCACGTATGTTGCGCTTTTTCGTTTAGAATCATATCAAAAAAAGAGAAAATAACAACTCACGTCAAAATAAGAACAAAACACGTCAAAATGTCCACGTATGTTGTTGTGTTATTTCGTTTTGAATAACATCAACACAAGGGAAAATAACAACAATTCACGTCAGAATAAGAACAACATACGTCAATATTTCTATGCATGTTGTTGTTATTTCGTTTTGAATAACATCAACACAAGGGAAAATAACAACAATTCACGTCAGAATAAGAACAACATACGTCAATATTTCTACGCATGGTGTTGTAATTTCGTTTTGAATAACAATAACTCACTTCAAAATAAGAAAATAAGAACAACACACGTCAAAATGTCCACGTATGTTGTTGTGTTATTTCGTTTTGAATAACATCAACACAAGGGAAAATAACAACAATTCACGTCAGAATAAGAACAACATACGTCAATATTTCTATGCATGTTGTTGTTATTTCGTTTTGAATAACATCAACACAAGGGAAAATAACAACAATTCACGTCAGAATAAGAACAACATACGTCAATATTTCTACGCATGGTGTTGTTATTTCGTTTTGAATAACAATAACTCACGTCAAAATAAGAACAACACACGTCAAAATATCCACGCATGTTGTTGTTTTATTTCGTTTTGAATAACATCAACACAAGGGAAAATAACAACAACTCATGTCAAAATAAGAACAACACACGTCAAAATGTCCACGTATGTTGTTGTAATTTCATTTTGAATAACAAAAACTCACGTCAAAATAAGAACAACACACGTCAAAATAATCACTTCTGCTGTTGTTTCCTTTTTTATAACAACAACACACGTCAAAATGTCCAATCCGCCTTCCATTTTCTGTCAAAAATGTTGAAATCCAAATCCATACCCACTGCCCTACAGACTTCACTCCCCATATACCTACACGCCAAGTTTAAGCAACATTAAACAACTTTCGACACCAAAGGAGGAGCATTTTTAACATTTCTCCAACTCAGTTCACCTTTCAGAAGTTCCTCTAAAAAAAAAACAACAACAGAAGACCTTTTAATTTCCGTTCGACAAAACAAAACAACAACAGAAAAAACTTCTTCGCTTCAAACTTTATCCGCTCAAAGCCCAAGTTAATGGCTCTCATTCGGCTTGAAATCCGAACGAAAAGTTTCATCATTCCCAGGGAATTAGGGTGCTCGCCATTTCTGTATACCTAGCAAAACTATTTCAACAAAAAACTACACTTCCAAAGAGAGTTCCTCGCAAAAGGGAATCAATTGACCTCCTTCAACCTATGCCAACAGAAAAATGTAAATGTTCCCTTTTTGTGTTCTAAACAATCCTTCAACCCACACGAACAATAAACAGAGAGCAAAAAAAAATTTAGGTTATTGAAACAGTACCTATGCTCGTATGCAAATTATTTTGATAAGGGGAAAACATAAAAATCAACTTTAATGTGGGAAATCTATCAATGGCATCTCGGACTGCGAGTTTCACAGGTTATAACTTTCACGTTTGCACGAGTATTCATATTCACCCGGAGGACTCTTATCGGCAGCATTTATCAGTCAGAGCTCACAAAACGTTATACCACAGTAATAAATCAACTGCAGCGTATGTGACACACTCAACGGGTATTATTATGTAACGTGGGCTTAATTACATTGCTACAGTAATCTAGTCCAAGAAAAAAAAAAAAAACTCATAAAATTGACCGCGGTATGGAAATGACCGATGACGAAAAACCCGCACGAGAGATAAAAATATAAAAAAATTCCCAAAAATAAATAAAGGACTGTTTTATTAGTTAAACTGCTCTTTTTAGAGGTTATCCTGCGGGAGTAAATTTTATCCAGCCAAGGGGCTGCCGTTGGATAGAACGGCGAGCATTTACGAGTAGCGTTTCACAGCCAAGTAGTCAATAAATTGTGATGCGAGAAGCGAGTCCTAGAAAGGGATATTATATACGTTTACGAAGAGAGAAACTTTTAATTAATGGGGAGCAGTCACGCGAGAAATTTCCACAGAAATGCTTGAAACTCTGCATATAAAATTAACAACTCCTGTGATGATGGTGGGTTTGGGCTGGGGGGGTGGTTGGAAGTGGAATTGTGCTTTTGGATGGATTTGAAATTCTTGGAATAGTTGTGAGTGAGTTTGGGATAATCAACTGTCGTGCGAGAGGCGGGTAATTATTGTGAGAGTGAGCAAAAAAAAAAGGAAGAAAACCCAACAAACGCAATTGAGAGGAATTTCGGATTTCGCTTTAACTGTTTTTGTTTTATGCTTGCGAAATTGCGTTGGTAATGGCGGTTGTTCATTGAGACTGAATCGAGATGGTGAAGGGTTCTAACAAAACGACTACACAATGTGTAGTACACATCTAGTACTTTTTTTTGTTTTTGCTTACAAAATTTCTTCCAAAGAGCTATTCGGCCGTAGCGAGGCATCCGTCGGAACGGAAAATTCTCTGCAACGCATATTCCTTCGGAGCGGCAAAAATTGCATTCGGGAATCGAGATGGGAAATAAACAACTGCGATGCCGGTGGCGCACCGCACCGCAGTCCACACCGCTCCGCACTCCACATCGTAAACAAATTCCGCAACCAACTACTATCGGAGGATATCGGAACCCAATTGTCAAAAATTTAACAAAAAAATTCACTCCATCGCACATAAACGCAAGTCGCCGAAATGCGTTACAAAATGTCGGAACCATTCTCCGAACAGTTGTTACCTCGCAGCGAAAATTCTCCGAATCGTATGGAATCGGAGAATTTTTCGTTCCGACGGATACCTTGATAGGGCCGATTAGGTTCATTCGCGTTCGCGGTTTAAATTGAACGTAATCGGTATAAATCGATCCTATACACGTTCTCATCGAAAATGACAGAAAAAGAGAGAATTAGCAAAATAACGAGTAACGAGCAGATCCTCTCTTGACTCGATATAGCTCAGAGAATTTTAACCGGAAAGTACTGATAAATATGTCAATTGTACAAATTTGACAAGAAATAAATTTAAAATCCGTTTTGAAAGTCAGTTTCACAAAAAAAAAACAATTGCGTTCTCCCCGAGCGTTTAAGATGTTGCAAAAAGGTTGGTTACATAATTTATTTTTGATGTGGACTAGATGTCGAAGATATATGTGGCTTAAACTAGTTCGAGGTCTATCCACTTACTTTTGAGTATATTTTCTGCTCTCTGAGATTTTTTTCACTCAATTTTTGGATTTTGACCACGGTTGCCAGATTGAACACTTTGTCGTATTTTGGGCTATCTTTTTATTTAAAAAACGATAGAAATTTTTTCCATGAGCACCCAACATAATTATGAGCTACATACCGTTTTACAAATTGTGTGTTAGTTTTGTTTGTTCATTCACAAAACTAAAAAAAAAGAAATATTTTCGAACAAACCCGTACTTTTAAAACTTGGCAGCACTCTTGCAGTCAAGTGACATCGAACAATCGTTCAAGTTGCACGCACACTAATTCATTTTACAGGCCTTTTGGTTTGACATAAGCCGCAAAAGCCAATAGCAGAAAAAAAGGCAAATAAAATCCAAGGCGTAGAAGTGAAAAAACCGCGGTGAGAATAAGTCTGAAAAATACCAAAATTTCCAGCGATTTTTGGGCTTCTTTCTGAGCAACGATATTGGGCTAGATTTTTAAAGATTTGGGCGCTTAAAGCGAACTAAATTCTGGCAGCCCTGATTTTGACAGATTTTAAGAGCTATTGATCGCCATTTGTAGTGAAACTTCATCCTTATCTAATCATATACATTGGTGGTCGCAGTGGTTAGTCATAAACTAAAGCCAAGTACGCAGCTGTTTCGGAACGATATTTTCCGGTGGTCTCCAAATGGAAAGGCAGCGGAAAATAATTTCTGGGGAGTTCAATCAGCTGCTACACAGCAGCACTGACTATTTATCTCCGATTAACCTACCTACCTGAACTTCTTTTTATCCTGATTTAGGCTATTCACTTTAAAGTTTGTCGATTTTTGGGCACATTAGGAATTTATATAAAAAAAAAACGTATAAACGCGAACGTATTCTTTTCGTATAACTAAAACTTTCTAAACAGAAGCAAACTTAATTTTCATACAATTTTTGAACAGACTCTCACATCTCAGCAGTAAAATCATCTCACAAGATATGCATGAATGTGAAATTATACACCCTTCCAGCAAAATAGCAAAATGTTTTTTTTTTGTTAAAATTGGAAAATGGAAATTAGAAAAGTCTCTCATTTACAAGTTTGTGTTGTTGCTTATTTCTTTTAATTTAATATTAGGCGTGTTTTCTTGAGCGTCGATTTCAGCAAAGCAAAGTAAAGTAGGATTTTCAGCACGCAATTAAAACAAGTAGCTCCAAGATTGTCCAATTTGGCTCCATACCCCTTACAAAAGCTACCAACACTGAGTACAAGTAGTGTCAAATGTTCACAAGCAATTAATGGACACATTGACTAGATTGGTGTGTAACCTTAACGCAAAAACTAGATTGATCGGGAACGTCACTTTTTCTACGTCAGTCCCATTTGCGAACTGTCAACTACGTACTCAGTCATGAATTTCTTGACTAGATTCTTCGGCTACCCCTCCTTAATGCCCGCGCTGTGTAAAAACACTATAAGAGTAGTCATAATCTCTTTAGTGCGTGTAAATTATAAAAAAAAAAATAAATGTCAACTGAAACAGTTGTTCATTAGAACGATCTAAGCCAATAAAAACTGAGATACCTCAAGTCAGACAGCTGTCAAAATAACTAAACTGAATGCGGACAATAAATGGCCACGTTCGTTACCTAGTTTATGTACATAAAACGTCAACTAGATTTGTCGGGACTAGGTATCCGAAAGCGTTGACTAGGCAACTGGAATTTTTTTTGTATTCTCGCTGTCAGCGTTACCTTTTTTTTGATTTTGGCCCTTTTTGTTTAGAAAAGACCCTTCATAAATTCTTCAAAAATTATATACAGTCATGCGAATTAATGTTGTTAAATATCGTGCGAAAATTCTAAATTTGCATAGTAGATTTCGAAATGACACCTTTTTCTCTCACTGGCTCTTTTTTTCGACTCCTCAGAGTTCTGCAGCGGCCACTCTGTTTATTTTAAATTTGACTCATAGAAATGTCAACTGAGTATGCAGGCAGGATTTTCTTGACTAGAATTGACGGCTTTCCCTCCATAAACGTCAACTGCAAAACCTATACACGTGACCACTCTGGGCCAATAAAACCTGAAATACATCTAGTCAGTCAGCTGTCAGATTTAATTAACTAGGAATCTGAACATTTTGTACCAAGCAATCTACTACAATTACCCACTTTTCGGCTGTCGTTTTGCACCAGCAGCATACTGCAAAACGAAAAGGAGAGCCAACTTTTTCGCTCAAGATTTCGTTGTGTCACTTTTGCATGGGATTTTTCCTTCCGCTACAGTTGCGTACTAGGTTTAAGTATTAAATGTCAGATTCCGGGCATCTACCCGATTCCCCCCGCCAATAATTGAAAATAAGATTCTCTCTGAAATTTCCTATATGTGAATAAATGTGAAGCAGCAAAAAAAGAAGGAAATTCTAAATGGCGAGAGGTGTAAAAAAAGAAAAAGAAAAAGAATGAACTGTCATCTGTCAGGTTACTATGTGCAAGTGGATGCGTGTGGCTAACTTACTTTAACATGGCACACATAATAACACGGAAAACAGCTTGTAGGCAGTTACTCTTAATTGGTCTGAGCTGAGGGTCTATTTAAGTTTATGATAAGAGTTGTGGAAGACTGAGCAATCGGTCCGTATAAAGGTTTCCACAACTATTCCCTTGCATGTGTCTATTTGTTTCTTTTCTGGTTCGAAATAAAATTAAGTTACATTCAAAAATAAATAAAAAGTTGAGCCAACATGGTTTATAAAGGTACCCTAGGCTTAGGTTCTCACAAATCATTTGTTTGTATGTGATTTTAATGCATCTTGATTTGGGATGGATGGATCAGAAACGCTGCTCAGTCATGCATGGAAATGTCATCCTTCCTCGCCGTCTTTATCCACGCTCTCTTTACAAAACAAATCGAAGCCGCATCAACAAGGAGACAAGGACTTTGCCTTCGTAGAATCAAGAAATAGCACTCGCGCTATCCGCACATATAGCCTTTGACCATAAAAGAACAACAAAAGGACCCATTTCCCAAATGGGTCCTTTAATGTCTCACTTGTGTTCCGCAAATCGGTAGGCCAAGTCACAAATTGAGATCATCCTTTCTGCCAAGCGGACAATTGAGATTTCATGCTGCATCATCGTGTCTCCTTCAAGGAACCACATTGTCTCCTACAGAGAAAAGATCATCTCCAACACAAATAAGACGTACAGAATTTTATTTTATTTTAAAAGGATCAATGCATTGCAAATCATTGCCATGAAAAGGACAATTATCCTCCACAAAGGCGACCATGATGAGCAAGTGAAAAAGACGAGAAAAAAAAAAGGAAGGATCAGCACACTCAGCGGGATAATGTCATACCCAGCAAAAGAGCAGATGTCTTTACTTTGCAAGCATCCCCGCACCGTCTTGTTATCCTGTAACAATTATTGGACTTATCTTTGATCTGTGTATTGTTTGCTGAAAAGGATCCTTTTTGCAAGCAGGATAGATTCCTGCTAACAAGAAGCAATTGCGCTTTTCTTTCTACATATACGCAGGACAAACAACTGCACATCCTGGCAGTTTTTTTTTTGTCGAAGATTATTTCACAGGTAAGGGGATTTATGGATATTGTGCATTCACTCCTCTTTAAATGTTTTAACGCGGTAGGAGTCTGCTTGGCAGAATCGTTAAACAATGGGTTCGCTGTTGTATATCGTCTTCGTCAGCCACTGGTCAAGGGAGCGTTGGAGAGGACCCCGAGTCTTTGATGGAAGGACGAGTAGATTTTTTTTTTTTTTAATACAATGACGGTAGCCGATTATGAGTCGGCAGACGCAATCTGCGGTAGCACAATAGATTGACCGGTTTTTGCCTTGCAGTTGGATAGGGAGGGCAGAGCTGCTGAGGATTTTTGATTTAAAACGGCAAATGCTTTGCGGGTTTTTAAAGGAATTCGTTGGCAAACAAAAAAAAGAAGCCAGCAGGAGTTTCCGTCTGACTATGTACCGGTGTGTTGAACGTCATGAGGTGATGTCTTATTTGTGCGGCTAAGTGAAGGCGCAACAGGATGCATGTGCCAAAGAGAGGACCGCCTTTGGGATGAGTTGTTTAAAAAAAAAATCACTTTAGAGCGATAGAGAAAGCAGAACTGAGCTTACGAATTGCACGTTCTATGGATATACATATATATCATGCGAGAAGACACTTGAAAGTGGGACCTTTGGGTCACCTTCCAATAGCTGTGTATTCTATCCATCTGTCAGTTGAACACTTTGCCCCAAAGGACACGATTGATGCTACTTCCTCAACAAAATGCACCAGCCGTTCATTTAGGGCCGTTTTATATATAATATAAAATCCCCAAGTTGTGTTCAACTTCGAGTGAATAAAACGGCCCTTAGACGCCTGATCCTTCGAAAAAAAAAAGTCCCAATTTTGTGAGACTATTACAAACCCAAAATGATTTAAATTATCAAAGGCAGTAGGTACCCCCACAATCAATCAGTCGAATTTATTATCAATCTGCTGTCGCGCATCTAAATCCAAACCAAAAGGCGGCAGCACACTTTAACTGCAGGATGTATAATAACCATTTGTTGTAACAGAAAAATAAATGGAAACAATTACCTCGTCCGGGGAAGAAACGTGCATTGCAATTTCCCTTCTCCACAATAGATCAAAGGAGATTCCAGCTCATCCTTCCCTTTAGAGTTTGAATGAGCGGCAATTATGCATTTTCGAATATGACAGGTAAATCCTTACAAATCGAAACTGCTGGTGGTGGTTTTTTGTTGAAAAAAAAAAAAAAAAAAAAAAAAAAATTCCCATGACTCCTTAAATTGTTTTGAATATCCTTTTCTCCGTCTGTTTCTTTCGACTGCATAAAATGTTCGAGTGGACTTGCTCGAGGATACATACAAGAGAACATCAAAAATGCAAAACATAACCGAAGGACTATAGGGATACTGGCCGTCCCACAACAACAAAGACTCTTGTACTCGTATATAACTCGAGCTCAGGGTTTAATTGAACAAATATCCCTTCGGGTAGGTAATAGGTATCTTCTTCCTTCCGCAGCATCTATTCCTCTGCTGTTCTATCTGCATCTGTGTGTGTTACTGTAATAAGGTAATAATTCTTCGGGGATCTCTGTTTCTTATCTCTGCCAACTGATTCCAAGCAGATGGCCAATGCGGTCTCGGCCCACAGATGGTATGCCAAGCGGAACCACGATGATGATGATGATTTCTTTTGCGGTTTATATAGTTTTGCACGGAGGTATTTCCTTTGATGATGACGGGGAGTAGATTGAGTTTCCTTGGATGGACATGGAAAATTAAAAAAAAAAAAAAAACAATCCACCTCTGGTTGGATGAACACGTTGACTATCGATCATGTTTTCCTAATGACGCACGCATTAGGCGAACAAGTAGAAGAAGGTGGAAGGTTTTCTGTTGGATTTGGTAAACAGCAGAGTTTGGAGAAAGGTACAATTTGCGGCTGATATTTGACAGGAAACTGGTGTATCCCATAATTAGGAGTTTTCTGTGTTGTTTTCACTAATGGGGACTAATTTTGTTCACTCGGAACTTCATGTCCTGGATGCATGTATGATTAAAAGGACTCCCTGTACAGCAAATGATACAATTAAGACTCAAAAAGGTGAAGGGACGAAGGAACGAAGAGCCATAGCCACGTAGATATGACAAACGGAATATGTTCAGAGAGCTGTTGAAAAATGATTGACTTTTTTTAAAACAGCATAGGTAACTACATTTCGTTGCAAAAAATCGCAACCAATTTTCTAACGAAATGTCAAATGGAATAGGTTCCGAGAACTGTTGGAAAAAGACTTCCTCAAAGAGCATTCACTTGGCCCCTTTTTTAAAAAAAGCATAACTACATTTCGTTGCAAAAAATCGCAACCAATTTTCGAAAAAAATGTCAAATGGAATAGGTTCAGAGAACAGTTGGAAAAAGACTTCCTCAAAGAGCATTCACTTGGCCCCTTTTTTAAAAAAGCATAACTACATTTCGTTGCAAAAAATCGCAACCAATTTTCGAAAAAAATGTCAAATGGAATAGGTTCAGAGAACAGTTGGAAAAAGACTTCCTCAAAGAGCATTCACTTGGCCCCTTTTTTAAAAAAGCATAACTACATTTCGTTGCAAAAAATCGCAACCAATTTTCGAAAACAACTGTTGGAATAAGACTTCCTCAAAGAGCATTCATTTAGACCTATTTTTTAAAAAGGAATAACTACATTTCGATGCAAAAAATCGCAACCAATCTTTTAAAAAAAAGCCAAATGGAATAGGTTTAAAGAACTGTTGGAAAAAGACTTCCTCAAAGAGCATTCATTTTGGCGCCTTTTCAAAAAAAGCCTACCTACATTTCGTTGCAAAAAAAATCGCTTAAAAATCAATGGATGGATGATATATTTCAAAATCCTTGCAAACTGCAACCACTTAAACCCTCACAGACTGTAGATAGATACTGACACTGACACCAGCAACATTCGCAATAAACCCAATGAACTGCATCAAATCGATTCGCCTCCTTACCACCAATTAAACACCAAACACAAACCGTGTGAACATTATCCTAAAATCGCGCACTAAATAGGAAGGAAACTTCTCCTTCCTCTGGCCGTCACCCCCGACCCGTTAACTGCATTATATTCAGACATTCTCATTCAACTATCTGCTATCGGTCCGGCAGACCTTCAGAGACACATTTGGCATATTGCCTGCCATCAATCATCTCTGACTCGAAACCGTTCAGCAGCAGCGCACCCCCTCCCACGGCAGTTTGGCATGAAGGGGCCAATTATACAATCAATCGAACATGTAAATTGCCCTCTGCTTTGTTGTATTCCATTCGTAATTACATTTTGATAAAAGGAAATAGGATAGCCCGCCGTCGACCAGCTGTCGCTGTGCAGTCCTTAACACCTTCTCAATCAAAAATCCATTCAACCGGAAGACGTAAACACGAACTAGATATATCCGTATCCCTAACAGTGCAGTATTCGTAACGAGGGAAAGTCGGGGAAAATTATTGAAAATTTCATAGTTTTTGCAAGGAAATTCAGTCGTGAGAGTATAAGCAGTTTTTGGGGGGTAGAAAATTTGAAAATAAATATCAACTGCATTGGGACGTGCGGTTCGGTTTGGTGAACCTTTACACTGTCAATGTGGACTGTGGTGATTGGGAAAATGTTGCACCATTGTTTCGTGATTAGCTGCGCGTTGTGCGAAAATATTTTCGATGGGAACCAAGGGAAGGGGATGAATCTAGAGAAATAAGTGTTACTTCGTGGCCTTTCGACTCAATGACTACTCGACTGATTTCAATAACAATTTAACAGCTTATTCTAACTTTACCAAATACGAGAGGCACGATCTTTCAAAAGTCCGTCCAATTATTATAAAGATGAAGACAGCTGGGTGAAGATCTTACTGGCTGGAGCCGCTTATTTGTAGATGCCCAGGTGTATACTAAACTGTAGCGCCATACCTTTTGTAATTAATGTGGTATTCGATTGGGCGCTCTCAGAGCAGTTTTTCTGTTCGTTTGGTAAAAAAGTAATCTTTTTAAGATTCCAGAGCACTTTTGCGAATCTGGAATTTTGCGTCAGATTTACCAATACCAATACCAATACGTTTGAGTTTGACAACTGCTGGAGATTGTTTAAGTTTTCGTGAATTTTTTCTACAGCAAAGAAGGGCATTTCATCGGGTGAATCTATTTCTGTAAATTATTTATGAGTAAATATTTAGAAATCAATCGGGGCGTAAATTTCGATTGTTTTAATACAAAATTTAACCAGTGAATGGAAAACACTTTGGAAAGTGTCGAAGGCTACACATAATCGAATCGCACGAATATCAACACAAAAAAGAGCAAGTTAAGTTTTTATTTTCGATTTGACACACGAAGTCTGACATCTGAGAGCAAATCTGAAGAATCTCAATCGACTACCACATAAGTAATTCTTATTTGTGCAGGAGGTGTTCAGAGATAACTTGCGATAGGCAGAGCTAAACCAACAGCTCTGCCTGAGCAGTGTTTACCCCCTTTCCAGAGTCTGTCTGTACGATTGCGTTTGAATTGAGAACCACTGACTTCCACTGTTATCATCTGCATTTCTTAAAAAAATGTGTATACAACGCTCAACTGCATGCATTTATTTCCCATTTACAACGCACCGAAAACTGCGTTTTCGTCGATATACATATTCAAACCGAACACCAACTCGTTTTCGTTTGACGTCTCAATCTGCTGTGAAACACTAGTCGTAAAACTTCTGTGTGAACTATTTTCGTAACTAATTTCGATCGCATTAATCTATCTGTATATATAAAAATCAATGCCACTTTTCGTTGTAATTTTATAACTCAAGAACGGGCTCACCTATCCAAACCAAATGCTTAGCCTTTGTTCGGACTATTTAGTAGATGGTTTATGTGAAGTTTGCAAAAAATTGGTCAAGCGGTTCTTCATTTATCACATTTTTTCAAACAAATGAATTCAATATATGGCGGATCATTTTGTTAATGGGGATTTTGCTGTCAAATTGAAACTTTTTTCAGATGGGGATTGTGCTGTCAAATTAAATTTTTTTTCAGTGCAGTGCATTGCTTGAATCTGAAAGTTGGTTCTTTGATTATATTATTGCGAAATATAAGTCCACCAAAACTGTGTAATGGCACCAGATTGGCAGTGAAAAAGTTATTGCCAAATTTGACTGAAGCTACGATCTTAACTGGTAAATCAAAAGGAGAAGTTTGTTTGATACCGCGTATCCCTATGATTCCAACTGATATGCCATTTGAGTTCAAACGATTACAATATCCTGTACGTTTATCATTTGCGATGTCCATCAACAAGGCCCAAGGGCAAACACTTCACGTTTGTGGTGTGAATTTGGAGGAATCATGTTTTTCACATGGCCAACTTTATGTTGCCTGTTCCAGAGTCGGGGTACCCCCAGCCGTTTAATTATTCATGCTCAAAAAGGAAAAACAAAAAATATTGTTTATCCAAATGTTTTGGATTACGTTTTAATATAGCTAGCAATTAATGAAATATTTTATTTGAATAAATGAATTTGATGTTCCAATTAAATTTTTTTATTATTTCACTTTATACGTAGCGAAGCACGTACCGGGCCGCTACTTAACAAATAAAATTAATTCAGAGCATTTAAAAATAATATATTAGCCAGTCAATTAAGTGTGGGAAATGATTTCAAGTTGTGAGTTGTGACTTCTGTTCGGTCAGCTGTTCTGCGGAATTTGTTAAATATTCCAAAAGCTGTGTTTGTTTCAACAACTCAACGATTGAAAGTCGTTTTCCATTCATCCGTTAGGTAACTTAAAAAAGTTTACATTTAGTTTTTGTACTTAACAACTAAATTTTAAATTGTCAACGAACATAGCTAAAACGAAATTGGATATTGCTATTTTACAATTTTAATTAAAAAAAACATTTTATTGCCAAAATAGATGTACAGTTTTTTAGTTTTTTTTTAACTCAAATTAATAATATTTCATATACCTAATGCTTTTTAAAATAGATAAAGTTTTAACATTTTGGCAATATCAGAAAAAATCTATTCTAAGGAAGTCCTTATTGAAATTCACGAAGTTTTACACTAAAAAAAAGTTAGTGATAGGTGCTTACACTTTCATTTAAGTATCGACTGAAGAGAGCCTTTAATATAAAAAACAGGTAAATATTACGAACTTATTATATGTTTGCAGGGTTGCCAGATTGGGCGCTTTGTCGTATTTTGGGCTATATTTTGACTTAAAAAAAAGGAAAAAATGAAAAAATGAGCGCCCAATACAATTTTGGGCTACATATCGTTTTACAAATGTTGTGTTAATTTTGTTCATCTTAATCCTTCAAAAAACTAAGAAAAGAAATATTTACGAACAAACACGCACTTTTAAACTTGGCAGCACTCTTACAGTGAAGTGCCATCGAACAGTCGTTCAACTTGCACGCACACCAATTTATTTTGCAGGCCTTTTGATTTGAAACAAGCCACAAAGGCCAGGTAAGAGGGAAAAATACCAACATTTTCCACGATTTTTTCCTCTTCTTTCTGGCCAACGATTTTGGGCTACACTTTTTTTAAGGTTTGGGCGCTTAAGGCAAAACAAATTCTAGCACCCCTGTATGTTTGGAGAAAACAAAATCTTTCTCGAAAGAAGTAACCAGCAATGACGCTGAGAAATTTCAAAAATGTAATTTAAAAGGGGCCGAGCCAAAAAAGGGGCTCCACATAAAAAATATTATAGGTCTGTTTTTTGAGCTTCGATCTCAGCAGAGCAAAGTAAAGTAGGATTTTCAGGACGCAACTAAGCTCTAGTTGACACTTCGAAAACTCACAGTTGTTTTTGTAATTGTGTGCTGAAAATCGTACTTTACTTTGATTTGCTGAGATCGAAGCTCAAAAAACGCGGCTTATAGCAAAAAGAAAAAAAAAAACAGACTAGCAAAAACATTTAATTATAACAAAAATCAAATTTATTCATTACGAAACACTACTTTTCATATGTTTGCATTGTTTTTCGTTCAATAAAGAATAAAGTCTTACTCAAACTGAAAAAGGGGCCATTTTGATAATTTTTAGGAAAGTGGGGGCACCTAAAGGGTTGTCAAAACTGTATATCTAAAAAAATTAAAAAATGTGGGCTTGTGACCACACAACAGATGTGAAACTTCTCTGGCTAAATGCAGATGTTAAATTGAACTATGTTGTAGTTTAATTGTATTAACAAATTGAATTTAAAAACCAAATCTTTATAATATTATTATCTTAATACAGCGATAGGTGTATTCAATCATTTATCATTTAAATAGTTTTTATAACGCACAACTAAGATTTAATTTGTTCAATTGGTTCAGTAGTCTAGAGTCTGTGTAAGACCTACTTTTATCAGTTCACTCCCCAGGTCCATCGTGGCCATATAGGTATTGAATTTAAGAATTAAGTTGAAAGGATTGAAACAAATGTTTATATCTCGTCAATAGCGCCGACTCTCGGGTCCAAAACTATTCTATCTAACAAGTTGCAACCAGTCACATACATCCCCAAAATTTCATTGAAATCACTTGAGTAGTTTCGGAGATCGACAACAGCGCCACCTATCGGGTTCAAGACTATACCCACAAAATTTCATTGAAATCGGTCGAGTGGTTTAGGAGTCGAGAGCGGCGGCCGACGTAGTGATAGCGACAGGCCACCTTCCGTCACGGCATAACACCGTAATTTTCGCCAATTTCCGTCACGGCACTCGAGTCGATTTACTGCCAAGGCGCGCCAATAGATGTTTCACATTTAAAAGTGTTTCAACTACTGCATCTGTTAGACTAATTGTCGGCTACTCCGCTGTCAGATAGTTCCTTTTCCGATCGCCCCAAGCAGTATAGTGCAGCGGGATCGGGATGACGAACGTTCTATGACAACGCCTCGCTTTACTAAACTGCCGTAGTTCCGTCCAATTTCTAGAATCGCACATCACAATCCGACAACCGGCTTCACTCCCATCAAATTTAACCTGTCACTATGCAAATGATCCACGCCGATCTATGCGAACCACACATCTAGACCTTGCAATTCCAATCACAAGGTTAAATCAATTAATACACTCAATCATAAACCAGCTCTGCCGACAAACCATAAAGCACTGGTCATTGAACTAACCACAGTCACGTTCACGTTCACGCGCACCTGCAAGCGATCAGCTCGCAGCTAATTTTCGATTATAAAGCGTTGCTAAATAAATAAATAGAAAACCGCCTCCATCTTCGCTGGGGCTATTAAAGATTAAAGTCACAGGCTCGTAAACCCAGCACGAGGCTATGCACACAACCACAAATCAAAATTTTGTAAATAAAACAATTTTTCTTGCCCCGAAAATCACCGCCGGCAGCCAGCAGGTCGGGAACGCTACAACAGTTGCACAGCCCAAAGCCCTACACCGACACCCATCATCAATAATTCTCCCGAAATAGACTCCAACTCCATTCAAATGAAATCTGCTTAAGAACTTTTTGAAATAAATTTTCTTCCTTCATCTTTTCTCTCCCGTTTCACTAATAATTCATAATTTCCCCCCCATCGCATCGCATCAGTGTGGGAATGAAGGAGATGTGTTGCGGCTGCCCCCACCTCCGCTGCCACTGCGTAAATCAAAATCAAAAGCAACGCATCTCGATCTCGACTGTGTTTTCACAGCGTTTACACGCCACTTTAATACAAATTTTGTACCCATTTTCATAAATCAGAAAGAGCGGAAAAAAAACGGAGCAGTTTATAAGAAAAGGACTGTCACTGGATCCGATTGAAGACAACAATGGCACAGGGGATAATGGAAGTGGAAATGGAGTGTGCTCGGGTAGTTGTCATAATTTTCATGTGTGCGATGTGAGCGTTTGTGGGGCTTTCCCCACGACAGTTAAACTGTCATCTGAATGTCGTTGTCATTTAATCCTTTTTTTGGCTGGTACTGGTAAGTCTTTTTTTTAACACTCTGTCTGCTGTAAATTATTTCTCGAAATGTCAAATCTGGGATGACAAACGATAAACAATTTTTCAAATGTTTTATTTTGACTACATGGGGAGTCAACCAGCGAAGGGGTTTCGTGGGGCACAGGCACACAGCCAGACAGAGGAAATTAGACACCCAATTAAGATGTTGGAGACGAATGGAACAAGACATTCTGAAGTTTAATTGCGCTACCGGGAATGGATGATGTCGGGCTATGTGCCATATCCAGGCTTGTAATCGTACACGATGAGGATTTATTAAGATTTTTACTTCGAGATGGATTGCCACAATTAAGGAGTTGCAGATGGAAATGGAGAGGGTTTTAAATTAAAATATGCACACCTGGGAGTTGTCGGAGCTCATAGTTGGTTAGATTCGTTAGATGTCTTTCTGTACAGCTGGCATTTAGGCAAAAGGGGGATCTACAATTTTTTTTTTGATTTTTAGGTTACGAATCCTGTTTTAAATGAGCAAGAGAATACAACAGAATGAGATGGTGTGCATCTTTTAGGTGTCGTCTTCACAAATGTTCTTTGGTCGGTTGCAAGACCTGTGAGTTGGTCCTTCGGTGAGGAATGCTAGTCGAATTCGATAAGGGTTAAGGTTATGTTTTGAGAAATTATACGGGCCATACCGGTGACATCAGAACAGGGCCGGATTTAGAGGACTGGAGGCCCTGAAGCAACAAAGGTCTTTTATTTTCCAAATAAAAAGCACAATTTTTCTCATTCAAGTTTTTTAATAAATAATTTATTATGAAATCAAGTAAATTCTCTTAACAAACATAGTATTCTTAAGAATTTGTGGGTGATGGTTTTCTTTTATTAGGATTAAATTAAAAGGAGAAGTAACAATTTTAAATGAATAGAAGATTAAAAGGTAATTTTCCGCGATGTTCTCTGCTTGCCCAAACTGTCAGTCTACAAAATGTCAAGTGCTGTCAAAAGGATAGGGACAATTGTGTTCCGACTCCCAACCACGCGTTCAGGAGTGTAGATAACTCGTAACGATATATAAAAAATAGTGCGTGGAGTCCCTCCGCGCGGAAGAAGTGAAACTTCGTAATGTGGAAATAAAAATAGGAAGGGGTAGAAATTGATTTTTAGTGAAATCATATTGTTTCTTTAAGACAAACTTTATTAACATTGCTTACAATTCACAATTGATCGCATCTTTTAATTATCATTTTCGAGTGGAGAAATATCCAAATCTATAACATTTACAATGGGATTATGACAACTACAGGCGCTGGCCTGTAACAGGTATACAACGCGCATGCGTTCTGTAGCTCCTTCTATTCCCCATCCCCAGGAGCGTTGAACGTTTAACGCAACAATGCTTTCATACCTCATTCCTTGGAAGTCGCATTAGAAGTTTCACTTCAACAAGACATTAATTTTCGATTTAGTCATTATTTTTGGAAATCAATCTTCACCACAGAATATTCCTCTCCCAGCATTTGGTGATAATAAACTCACTCACCATTGCATACTCTGAAGCGTGAGCGGTATCCTCACACCTTTGAGTATGCAATGCTTACAGTAGCGTTAAACGTTTAACACAACCTTGTTGGAAGTCGTAAAGAAGTTCACTTCAATAAATCAAACAACATAATTCACCTATATCGTCTTTACTTCTTGAATTCTTCAATTCTTTACTGTAGGTATCAACGTAGGTACTATAACAACCATTAAAACAAAAACCTTGAACTCAATTTCTATATACACCACCATACGTCCATCAGCCCACGTCAACAGCCATCTGCGCATTTCCTCAGAAACACATTGTCGCTGTTGATTTCATACATATTCACGTCGCATAGGTACTTCTCTTTCGTTTCACTTATTTTGGAGAAAACACCAGTCAGTTTTTTTGTGCTTATGCAATGTGCGCCACCCTCACCCTCCCTCACACCTTTGAGTATGTATCCAATGCTTTTATTAGCGTTAAACGTTTAACGCGACCTTGATTTGGAACTCGCATAAGAAGTTTCACTTCAAATATAATCAAAAACAAGAATTACATATATGCGAAATTAAATTTTATAGCGTCAACGAACGGAACCTTTCGATGTTATTTAGACGAAAAATCGTTGATGAAATCAAGTTCCCGGAGTAAATATAAAAGGGAGAGTTGTTAACAAGTGATTACGCGTTTAAATTTGAAAGATTTTTTTTCCAAGTCTCTTTTTAGAGGCCCCGGGGCTTTGTCCCCTGATGACCTCCGCTAAGTCCGGCCCTGCATCAAAATATGTCTCATGTATCTTGTCTCTCACTTTAGGACCTTTTGAAACCTGCCAATGGGCTAGTTATCTCTACAAAATAAATAAGCAGGGAGTTAGCTCAACAGGTTCATATATCATAGGCCTAGATTTTGGCAACCATTAATTTTGAGTGAGTTTTACATTTTTGGGGCGAATAGAAGGGACCTACAATTTTATGCCGAAACCGAACGGATAATGCCGAAGCTATTTCATCACAGCTAAGGACTATTCACATGAGAGCGAATTGCGAATAGGCGAATTGCGAACAAGTCAATTTAAATGTATTTATGAATGGAAAATTGCTATTTGTTCTATCACACAACCATTGTATTTAATTAATCTAACATCTAGTCTAAAAAAACATGACTCTCAATTGATTTAAACAGCTAAATTAATGACTTAAGCAATTTTCCTGCGAATTGAAAATTCTCGCCGCGAACTGTCACACTTTATTCACAATCCACACAAGACAGTCGACAAATCCGCGATTGAAAAATTCGTTCGAACTTAACCTCTAAAAATGAAACTGATACGCGGGTATCTGCGACCAAAAAAGTTTTCATGTGAATGAAGTGTCAGAAACGATGAATATTTGCGTGTTCGCAGTTCGCAATTCGCTCTCATGTGAATAGTCCTTTGTACTCACGGATGTTTGGCATACGTTTGCGATAGGTTGTGCAGTGGGAAAGAATTGTGTTTTTCGGTGGATCCAACCTGGCTGACGAGTTTCGTTCGCAATTTCGGTGCAAGTCATCTGTTCGCAATTTCGCTGCAAGTCATCTCTTTAAAGTGAAGGTCATTGTTCTTGTCCAAATGAATATTTGCAGTCAATATTGATGGATATCAGCGTGATGGATATTTCTCAAAATACTGGCCCAATGGCAACTTGGTTTTGTTATCTTGTTTTTCATGCGAAAAACGAACGTGTAATGCGCTGCGGTGCCGAATCCGATCCGAAGACTTATCACATTCCAACTCAAATACTGTAATGAGAAAAGCTTCTGTTGCAAACGGGCATCTCCGTTTTCATTCAATTCAACAAATCCTCCCCTAGATAAATTCACATCCCACATTCACCTCCAGCAGTATTTCTTTAGCTTCCACTTGCCGGCCGATCCCGTTTGTTCACCAGACAACTTCTCCCAGATATGAACATTAAAAACCGAAATTCCTCTTCCTGTTTACGTTGCTTGTCGTCAGTGTTGCTAATTGAATTTCCACGAATTCCGAGACCCGTCTGCAAATCTACTCAAACCAGTAGCCACTGGTGAAGTGGTGACTGGTACAAGTGTACTACACCCATACAGACACAAGATGTCTCGATTGCGTTAAATCTGTCACCGCAGAGATCACCACAAAACCGGGAGGTTTTCAAAACAATTGCAACCAGAAACCGACCATCGTCATCTCATCCCAAGTGGTGGTCGTGGTCGGCCTGGGCGAAATGTCAAAATGACATCTATCCTCTGTCTCTATCTCTCTCTCAATGGTTGTGTTTATTTGTTATTCCAACCAAAGTGGAGCAGAGTCGCAATCGCATCGCCACAACCGCACTCTCGTAGCGCTTTGAATCATCGAGTTGGTTGACCAACTCCAAGTGACAGCAACAATATGGAATATTCTTTAGTTTATCATCTCCGTCTGCCAGGACACCCATTTCGGGTGTTTGAATAAACACATTCGAGAGGCAACAACTTGTTCTGGTACATTCATCATTGACAGCGGAGACTGTCACAGTCACATTCATAGTCATAGTCAGAAGCACTGTGCCTAAGTAAACAAAGACTGGCAGAAGAGTTTTGACTAAAAATAAAATTCCTTTGCCATCGTTGGTCCTTTTTTTGTCCAGCATTACGCGATGGCCACTTGAAACGGAAATTTATTACACCAGACTTGGATAATAATTACGGATGAAGTCGGCGAGAAGGAATGGAAATTGAAACAAACTCAGGAACTCGATGGGTTCCGTGAAAATGTAGTCAGCAGCCAGTTCAAGAGGGTAGCCGACAACTGTACTCTGTACTGGTGGTCGTTAATTATACCAAGTCTGGCACAGAGTGTGAAGTGTTACCTCCGTGGAAAGGAAGTCGCAAAAAGGTATAGCAAGGAAGAGCCTACCCACTGTTCCGGGGTGATATAATATACATTTGTGCGGGATAAGTCCAGGATGATAATATCCTGTGCGGGTGGCGGCTGTGGCAAGCGCAGTTGGTTGGTATTTAGCGTAATGCAATCAGCGCTCTGTTGGTTTATAATTTTCAATTTTCTGCCAAGATTGACTTTCGCATTACGCTGTGAGATTTGTGAAGAGGTTATGAGTTTTTTTTTGGAAAGGTATGGGGATCCTTTTGACTGCAATCAGTTTAATGACTTTCAGAGGTAATGAAAAAGTGAAGATGCTCCTCTGAGCTCTGAGGGTCGCCATCGAAAATGATTGTCCTTAGGTAGAAAACGACCTATAAAGTCAGGGAAATGGCATCAGTTTTCGAAATCGAGAAACAGGGGTCAACCTACCAACCCAAGAGGGTACAACTTTTACATGATGACGTCGGCTTAGGCTAGTGTCAAATATAAGCGAAGCTCATCAAAGGCTTAATTAGGCAGCAACTTACAATCTTTATTATTGGATTGAATTAAGCTACGCAGGTCTCCATTACGTCTTTGTATAGCAAAAAAGCTTTCTTCTATGGCTCTGTTCAAAATGCGTTCTGGCGCTCTATATCAGGCTTCAAATAGCCGTTGGGGCTTATGAGTTTTAATTTATAAAACAGATAAGCTCTTTATGAAAGGTAGCATTTACAAACCTTAAGCTCTCTGGTGATCAATGCCAAGCTAGGGGACAAGTCCAGTGACCTACATTTATCCTAAACTCCTCTAATTGCTTAGCGGAGTAGCTTCTTTTTTTTGTATGGAAGCCAAACTTGGTCACACAAAAGAAGCAAACTTTACATTGAGGACTCTTCTCATATCCATCTATCCTGACCTGGATGCAGCTCTAAAGTTCGCTACTTGGTTCGGAACTAATAAGCCTCTCAAGCTCTCAGGTTCTATGTCTTATTCCTTATTAGGTTCGGTTTTGCTTCTCGAAGATATAAGGGCTCAAAAATCTCCTTGGCTAGAGTATTGTTATCCCTTTTCCTCAATGTGACGTCGACGTGTTTTGGCTTTTCGTACTAAATCCAAGTCTTCGTCAAGCTCATTAAATTGAATCTTCTCCTCGATTTGTATAAGATTTGACTCAGAAAAAATCTGAGTATCAGCTCAAACCAAGTGCTTATTGTCAGGAACTGAGCGCCGTCAGTTACGCCCTTTGGTTGTTGTTCTAAGATGAGGTCTCCATCTCGAAGAATCTTCTGCATCAACTTCTTCTGAGATCACCCGATAGGCACTTTTCTGACTAAGGACTTATTTAAAGAAGGAGTCGTTGCAACATAGCCGCACCTAAGTCACCATTAACCATTCATACATCAACTCATCTATGAGACAACTGCACTTGGGGACAACTCATTTCATTTTTGCATATAGCGATGTGCTTCTAATAAAATTCGGGTCCTTATCGTACAGGATAAGGTCGCCCGCAAATGAGCTTCAAATGAGCTTCAATAGCAAAATTCATGGTGGGTGAAATGTCCCATAGGTTCCAGTTGGCTTGAAGTTCAGTTGTCTCATCTCTCATAGATCAGCTGTACGGTTATGAGATGGGTGCGGCGATCTACACTCTAGTCCTTATAAAAGACAACAAGTATTGCCCAAGTGGAGCATTGAACTAATGTCGAAAGCTCGTATTCCTTGCTGTTCTCTTCCTTCAAAGTCACCCCGAAAGGGACCGAAAATCTGTGGGAAAACTTTAAATCCAGAGTGACAAAAGGCACCTTCATCCGGGTTTGCTAACTCTCATAATTATTTCTGTATCGTAAGTTTGAGTATAAAAGTAAATTACGGTGCCCTGACAAGTCCTCACTGCTCAATTGCCTTTTTGGACCAAAGGCACATCGACTGCCAAGTATAAATTTTTCGCTTTGTTACTGATTTGAAGCTGAAGTATGCCAAGTTCCTTACAACTATAAAGTTACAGAACTGTCTTATATAATGTATATTATGGTCGGAGTCGTCGACATTTTGTGTCTAGCTTATTTGAAAATTTGTCGACCCTTTTTTCAAGTAGCTATTTTCAAACAAAAACTACTAAAAAGTTGGAACGCTGAGTGTCCCAATTTTGTAAGGACTAAAGCGACATCCGCTTAGGCGCAGTGGCTTAGTGGTTAGTATGTTGGACTAATAAGCGAGGGGTCGAGGTTCGACTCCCACAAAAACCCAAAATGTCAACATAGTGCTTTTTTTTCCAGTGCGCCACCTCTCGCGAACGTCTGACAAACATCGGAGAGTATAACTGTCTTGAAAGAGTTTCTCAATTAGCAGTCTGGAGTCGGCTTAAAATTGTATATCTCTTCCATTCGTTCCAAAAATTAAAAACTCACACAAAACGAATGATTGCGAGAAGCTACGCCTAGGGTCTCTCCGGACCTGTTGCCCCATCTATTGTAGGTCTAAATAAAGGAAATTAAAACTTCAATTTGTTGACATTCTCTTTTCTCGTACGTCACTAGAAACAAATTCAAATAAGAAAACATACGAGTGACGTTGTTTTGTGTTCAAAATTCCGCCACAAGTGCTTTGCTTTTACATTATATTCTGACCAGTTACGTCATATTATTAAAAAAAAAAAAAAAACTGACAATATGCTATATGAGATCAAATAGATTTTGATGTTGACAAGCTGTCATAATTTCACAACAAAAAAACAGGATCTCATGTGAATAACGTAACCCACTTAGTATTTACTTGATCGGCTGTAGCTGTGCGTATTTATTGCGTAAAACGTCGAAATAAAAACTTTCAAGGAGCATTTAAGCCATAAAGACAGAAGGTTTGACATTTTGGGTTCGCTGCAAACAATAGCTTCCAAGGAGCATTTAATTCATATAGACAGAAGGTATATTTTGGGTTCGCTGGAAGTTTCGGTTCCCGACAAAGTTTTTTCTTTACTCCAAGCTGTCAAAATATTTAGTGAAATTTGCACTTTCATCTTGTAGAGTTCGAAGTTTCCCCGCCGCTTATAGAAACGCTGAAGCAATTCCACCAAAGTTCAAACCCAGTTGGGTGTATACTTAAAATTGTTTGTTAGAGAAATGAATGATCAAAAATTGGAGCGATCTGTCGCGTCAGAGTGTAAACATAGTCAACAGCTCCATAGTTTCAGTTGCATTTAAAAATTAAATCCTATATCACTTTTTGTGGAAGACCGAACTTTAACCACGAAATATTCCAAACATATAACAACCTTTGACACTCTACCTAAAATATACAGGTATACCTTGCACTTCGTGGAACCGTCCCTCAAAACCTCCTTCTATCTAGAGCACGATCTATGATCCATTTCCGTGAACACATCTGCCTACTTCCATCACAAATTGTCAATTACACACTTTCTCTAGGACAAAAACATGAAAAATCAACCAGGAAACTCCCACCAATTCGAACGTTCGGATAATTGCTTCACAAAGCGACCTCTCACTAACTCCAAGCACATAAAGGGTAAAAAGGATCAAAAGGAAAAACACAAATTTTCCAATTCGTTGCTCCTATTCATCTATCAAATCAAAGTGTGGTCAATAAATCTCGTTACCAACGATTGATTTTTACTCCTGATTGACCTACACACACAAAAAAAAAGGGACACGATTGTCCCATGAAAAAGGACATCCCAATCGAATCCGTAGTAGGGTACGAAATCAAACGGAATCCTATTATCATTCCACCCGCCGCTTGTCCTCTAATTTGCAACAAAACAAATCAAATTCCAGTTGAAAGCGAGGACTTTCAAAAGGACCCACACACACAATCATGATAAGGATCAAACCACGTGTGAGTAAAAGGACGCATTTTCATTTACTGCCATCGTGATGAAGATATAGAGTGGGAAAGAGACACCCATAAACGGCTGGACAAATTTCAGCCATTTAATGCACATGCCGAAGCCGATGCCAGGCGATAAAATTGCCACAAAAGAGGACGACCAACATGGCCCGACAATCTCACTCCTTGCACCAAGAGTACTAGTATAACAGGCCGAACGAAAAACAACGTACACATTTAGCGTAAGTGTAGCAGAAATTAAATCATAAAAATCATTTAGGCTGGCCTATATAGTAATTGTAGTAACAGTTGCAGGCATTGGAGGATATAAACGACAAGGACATGTAATGGACACATCCTCTAACCTAGATTTCATATATCCGCCTACACTGTACACTCCCCGTGTATGGTTGATAGTTGATAGGAGACACAATCGGTGGTGATGGCGAGTCCTGCGGAAATATCCCATCGCATTGACACACAATGAAGGAGATTTTCGTAAGGATAACCACACAGAGGCAAAAAAAAAAAAATCAGTTTTACACCTCATTGGGGAGGAAATGAACGAGAACAATGGAACCTAAGTCCGGTGTAAATGGATTGTCCAAAATATGGAAATGAAAGATCGTGACAGTTGGTCATTCCGTGTCTTACTTTGTTGTTCCGGTCCGGTGGGAGGATATTAGCAACTAATTGTTTTGTGGGTGAATGGAAAGTATTAGGGAAATTGGATTGAAAGGTCAGTGGGTAGCCGGCAAGAATAGCAAATATCCTGCTACGTTTTTGAGCCCTCATTTAGGCGTAATGAGGGTACGCCGGATTCACAAAAAAGTTCCGTCTTTAGGAGAATGCCTTCGGCTAAGGATTACGGATTGTAGTTGGCGCGATAATTAACTGTACATACACTTTTCAGTGGCAGCATAGTTAAATGTGATGAAGGTTTTTATGGTCTGGGAAAAATATGGGATATTTATCTGTCATCTTTCATCACTACCATTTACCACCTACCGCCTAGCTTCTACCATCCAACATTTAGTAAAAAACGCAGGTAGTTGGTTTGCCACACCCACCTTTTAACAGCGGTTCCAAAAAGACTTGAATGTGCTACAAAAAAACGTCCACGACTGCGTCGCACCTAAACTGCTCCTTTTTAAAATATTTTTTTATGAACGAAATACCGGAAATACGGGTAATTTTAGAAATAAATTTCAAAATTCCGCTTTCCCCTTAAGGTGTGAACCTAAGGCAGCCAAATACGAAGTTTGGGGCAAATACGCTCAACGGATTAGGCTGCAGCTGAGTGTGCACCCAGCCTTACGCGGAATGTTGATTAAAACCTCGAGGTCTACATTTTTGTCGAATTTTCGCCCTTTAAGGAGCAGTTAGAAATGCAAAATAAATTACACATGCGTAACATATTTCCTTACCATTTATCCATAAACAATTTTTTGACACGCCCACTTTGTGGGGGCGTTTTTTACTCGAACTTCAAATTTGTAGTCATTTTTATTCAATAAAATAGAAAGTGGGGTCCTGGATCTAGTTTTTTTCTTTCTAGTTGTATTTAGTTTTATGATGAACGTAAAGGACCTACGATAGGACCGTATCCTGACAACTGAATTGAGAAACCTTCGCAGATCAGGCTTACTCAGAAATGTATGTCAGACCTCAGACGTTCGCCGTTTGCGGGAGGTGAGTAAGTGGAAAAAAGGACTGAAAATTATATTTTTCCGAAGGTTGAACCTGAAATTCCTTCACTTAGTACACCAACCTTTGGATTCGCAATTCTTAGGTGTCCCAGAAAATTGTTCTTTTTTGACAACTTTTGTTTAGATTAGCAGAAAGAGGGCTGTGGATTCCATTGGAAAGAAATTCCACATAATATGGATGGTCCCAACCTCCCAACCGTCAATATTACATTTTTTCTGAGCGCTCAAGTGAGTCCTTGTCGTTCTTTCTCTGTTAACAGCTCAATAACCGATTCACACCCAACACCTCTGCAGGTACCTACTTACCATTCAAGTAAGACAACAAAAAATAAACCAGCTTACCGATGTTGAGATCTCCAGGTATATCAGGTATATCCTGTCATAAACTGTCAGCAAATTGAGAACTCAAGTCGATTCCGATGACTGTTGCTGGTAAATTAATTTATGGACATCTCCGAACATAAATCTCCGCCTTAGCCTCCATCCTGTCATCATGCATCCCAGCAATGAGTCTTAAAAGATTTGATTAATTTATTATGTTCAACAACGTCCACAAATTATCTTTCTATAATCTCAACTGACAGATCAAAGCCAGTTTTCAATATCCTCTGCGTGAGTGTGTTGAGCTCGAGATCCCCGACCTCAGAATGATCCAATTTTTACATATAGAGAATAAGAACTCGTTCCACATACGACGAGTGCGAGTGCTCGTACAGGCAGACATTCCGACGACTGACTTAAGGGTCAAATGATTGACAGATTGCCAGGAATTCCCACTCCCATTCCCACTCCGCCGCACACATACGCTCTGTTTCTGTTTGTATCGACTAATTCCCATTGGAATGAGATAAATAGATGCGGGATCGTGTGCTGTCAGTACAAATATCTTCATTATCTTCATTTGCTTATGGGATTACGGCTTCTGGTACATGATAGAAGATCCGCGAAGGACCCTCTTCTGTAAGCTGTGCGGCCGTGGGATCGTTTATCATTTGTATAGCGTTCATCTCTGGCGGAGAGTTAATTACTGGGGAATCGTTTTTTATGCATTTTTTTTTTTACTTAACGGCAAATCAATGGTACGAGGATAGCAGGCATTGATTCATAAACAATGGAAATGTGTTTGTTGTTTCTTTTTTTGGGAGAGGGGTTTATATTATTTTTATTTATGACGTCATGCGGGACGGAGTTGCATTCGGCGAATGAGGGTCATGCATTCGGTAACGGTAGGAGGAACCCGAACCATTTATCGGTGAGAATTTCAAAGGATCTATTTTGTATTTCACTGAAAAGGATTACTATCTCTGGGATGATGACTTTTATTCAATTTATAAACGTAAACAACGATAAATATTATGCGCAATGACAATAGGGCCGCAAGGATACGTGCAATGTTAGTGACGGAGGAAAGAGGCGTTGATGGAAAAATTTAAAGTGATGTATGATAGATGACAAAGTGCTCGGGATAAATTCAATTACTCACATATACGGGTGGAAGGAGAATCAATTTTGAGCAACGCTGTGGTTGCAGAGGAATAGCCAAGGAAAAGGAGGGGATGATTTTAAAATGTGAAGCAATGTCATTTCAAATTCCATATGAGGAACGTCTTTTTTACACGGGGGTTTAGTTTAGGCTTCAAATTGCAAGGCACTTTTGAACACAAACTGTTTAGAGTCGACGTACCGATTTTAAAGACTAATACCCTATTCACACCTGATGTATAAGAGAATATTGCCGTGCAAGTCGGCATGAAACCCAGTTTTATGAATGATTTTTGTTTCGAACGAAGTCATACGGAAACAGTTGTTGTACTGTCGAATATTCTTTAGAAAATCATCCGAACCAAACGATTTAAATGGCTCCGGAGGTGCATCTAATGGACTCAAGTTCACTTAGCCACTCGCACAACAAAGGCCGGTAGATTCGCCTTTAAATTCCAGCGCGTTTCAATGTTGGCACAATTATAGTCATCGCTCCAATATCGAAAATCGCATCATCGCTGTTGACCTGGTCTTATCTCTTATGCCATGCGATGTCCCATTCTTCGCGTTCTTCTTCTTAAGTTTAACTTCGTTGACATATTTTTTGTTTGCTTGCTTGCCTTGTTCCTCGGCCAATATTTTCGGCATTCTCAAAAAAAATCACTGAAATTTTCTTTTCAATAACTATTTTGTCTGCGTTTAAACTTTTTGCATTTAATTTTTACCTTATCAACTGTCTTAAAAACCGCACATGGTACGTAGATTTTTAATAAACTTTTGAGATAGAAAAGAAAATAAATATTTAATAGGAAGAATTATTGGCTGCCAAATCAGGACCGCACGGCGATTTTCCGGAATTTTCTCTCTTCCTAAACCTGATATACAGCAATAGGAACAAAAGCAAATAAGAATCTTCAAAATTGTCCCAGGGGTTATCGAGTTATAACATCATCAAGTTTCACCCCGAAAGAATTATATATATTGAAGATGAAGATTAATGCGCTTGAAATTTGTAACCCAAATAGTTTATACATAAGTTTCGCGACTAGTGTCTCACAACTGATTGAAATGTCAAACGAAAACGAGTTTTCGGTTCGGTGTGAATAGGCTATAAGGAGTTTAAAACTAATAATACCTGCGTTGACCAGACTGAGGCTCATCCAAAAACTCCGGAGCTAATTTACATGACATTTCCCATTAAAAAGTAAGGTTAGGTCAGACATCAGACTCCGAGTTTTGAACCATGGCAGCTTAGGGCAGTTTGTAGATATGACTCAGAGGAAGATAAGTTTCCCATAAACTCTCATGTGACAGCTTAGGTTTTGAAAAAAGTTGTCTAAGAGCATAAACGTAGAACTAACCTTTATGTATCTTCTGTCTTTTCTGCAGACTGCACTTATGGCAGCCTTTAGAGGTCACTTGCGGAACAACTTTAAAGTAGATGTGAAACCAGTTTATCTCCTCTGAAAATAAACTAACAATCAGCCTTCCTGATATATTTCAAGTCGACCGACACGTTCTGATAGCCGTCGAAGAGGTCAACACCAGGACAACCGAATTTTCAAAGGTCTACAAAAACTTGCCAAAGCTGATGACATCACCGATGTTGGTCTTGCAAATATTATCATGGCACACCAAAAAAGACAGAAATGGGTGTAGAGGTTCAAAAGGTCAAAAGCAACCTGTCAAAAAGAGGAGATATACATTGACAAATCAGAAAAGAAAGCTACAACCTTGAGTTAGTTCTGGACTTTGTCTCCGCTCTTATACTGAGAGCTACAGTGATTTCACATCAGAAACAGAGCTGCCTTGGGTGCATAACTGGATGGAAGAGCTTACGGACTGACTTTGACCAGGGTTGATTTAAACGCCCAAGCCTTACAAAAAAATTACCCAATAAAGGGTTGCCCAGAAAGAAGCCCAAAAATCATTGCAAATTTTGGTACCTCAATTATCTTCTATCTTCTGCAATTGCCTTCTGTTGTTTGAACCACTCTTTGATGGCACTTGACTGCAAGAGTGCTGCCAAGTTTTAAAAGTGCGGGTCTGTTCGAAAATATTTCTTTTTTTTTTTAGTTTTGTGAAGGAATAAAAAAAAAAATAAATTAACACATAATTTGTAAAACGATATAATATAGCCAAACGAGCTGCTATAACCTTTATTATTAGTGTAACCCTGCATAGAAAAGGTCTTCAAAATAAAGCAGGATGTCGAGGAAGACCCTTTTAAAGTGTAGACCTTTTAGGACTTAAAAAAAGAAACCATCCTTATATTATAAACAAAGCGGTTTAGGGGGTAGATTCGCAGCCGTTATTGGGTAGCGTTCAGTCTTGTAGATTTGGACCTACAACTTGACGGCACTTCTTTTATAAAAGAAACAAAATCATATTTCACTTCGACTTAAGGCGACTTGACAAGGCCAAGACACACCGATAAGACTCTATGTAGATACGACCCTCATCATTTCGCTCCTGAATTATGGAGCAGCAACAACATTTTAGCGAAGACAGATAAAAATATTCTTCGTCGCTTTCAAGTCCGAGGTATTTTCCGTCCCGTTTTGTTTTTTCAGGCTTTAGAAGGAGCAAATCTAACAGCGAGCTGAACACAAGCTGTAAAATCACATGGACTGGGTCAGAAATAACTTCTTCGGGGTAGAGCAGCTGGTTACCAATGATCTGGTCTTCGATTTTAACAAAATAATACCTCTATCTAGCACAACTTAAAGTTTATCTCAACCAACTTGATTTTCTCTACAAGAGGCAGTTAGTCAAAGCCACTACAGAGGCTTATACTTTCATAGCGAAATTCATCTGTCAAGCCATGTAAAAGGGACTGATATTCCTTGAGTATCCAACCGCAAATACCAGCCCTACAAGCTCATAGCGAATGACTATATAAGATCGCTTGAACGATATCACTGTCGACGCATAAGAAGCTATGTCTTGGAAGGCTTCTCCTGGCAGTTTTTAGCTGGTAATAATACTTATGAAGAAGTTTATAAAAATCGCAAGAAGGTGATGATGCCCTGATATAGGTTGCCTCTCCTTATGGTCGGTGGGTACAATGTGCAGTAGATTGCCACACAATGGCCTTTGGTAAAACCCGAGTAAGTTTTTGATTTCGTTGACTTTTATTGAATTTTCATTGAATTTGTTCAGGGCCCAAGAGTATAGGAACCAGATACGAAAAGAAGATCCCGAAATGAAAGGTGGATCCAAAAATCATTAATACACTTCTAACACTTCTTCCTTAAAACTTTAACCATTCAAAAGAGTGATCTTTCCATTTGGGGATTATAGAAAAAACTCCCCCAACATTTTTATGCAGAACTCAACTTTTAAGACCACGGTCCGACCAAACCAAACTCTTAATTTAAACAAATTACTCCGCCTTATCTCCCGGATGTGGGTCATAAATCACAACCTAAAATCCACTCTCAACAAATCCACACGCCTCCCCGAACAGAGAAAGGGAAAACCCCACAGTACGTACCACCACCACCAACCGCCCTGAACCTACCCATGAAATTAAATATAAATCTCCACCTGACAGACTGGCCCGTAGTCCACCGCCACCGAAAAATTCCTCCGATTTTTGACTATATAAACATACATACATAGATAATCTCCAAAGCCACCATCATGCAAGGCCACCGTTAACACTCGCCAACACCCAACCAAATGACTTGAGCGTAACAGTCATTAAACGGAAACCCATCAAAGACCGACCGAGCAATTAAGTGGACGCTCCCTGCCAACGGAATGTACTACATACACTCGACGCAGGCAAATCAGAAATCGCACCTATATACACCCGGATAAGGAGCTTTAAGCCGTAGTCCTATGGATGGCCACTCTAAAGTGCATGAAATTAACGTTAAATTGCGTTCAGCCAAAAGCCCCCCACCCACGGTCGCACTCTGGAAAATCTGCCTAATGCTACTATGTCACGGAATCAGTACTATTTCAGTCCACTTTTGGAGCATGAAACATAAAACTGCTGTAACTACAGCGTCTTGGTCATGGCCAAAAACTACGGAGGCAAACATTTACTTAACCAAAAACCATTAGGCAACCACATGAGATTGAGACTGTTGTTGTAGTTGTTTGTTGGAGGGAACACTGTGAAAGTGCAAAAAGAACCTATAAAACCGACGACGTCGGATAAGGCGCAAAAAAAGCTCTCGCTAAAACAGAGAAAACTCATAAAAGACACCAAAGAAGATGAAGAAATGATAGCAGTGAAAGTGAATCTCTGCTAAGAGGTTTTCGGTGTGCCCGGTATATATTCCTTGTTCGTCCTTTTTTGGTTTGGAATAATGTTTGTGTTTTTTTTTCTCTGTGTTATTTTTGTTAAGTGAATATTTTCTTGGAGCGCCAATGTTGACAGCGGTGTCATGTTGTAGTTTATGGTTATTTTTGGGGATTTTTACATCCATTCACTCAGAAAAAAGAATCGTAATATCAAGAATTTTATACTTTGGGCCAACTTGGTGCCTACTTAAAATTCTTAATTGGAGAATGCAAGTGTAAGTAGTGATGGACGGTCTTTTATTCTCGACTTAAGGATGAAAGATGCCAACATTTAAAGAATTCCAACTGTTGTCTGAAGAACGAGTTGTTAAAAGAGCTTAACAATTTAAATCGTGTGGCTAAATATGAAAATATTTCAAATTTTAAGAAAGAAAATCCTTAGTTCAAGAGCAAAAATTGTTAAACTGCGGTGCGGTCGGCTTTTCGGTAGCCATTTTTGACGGATTTATTCGAATCTTTTGAGAAAAACTAAGTAGGGCATCTTATCTAATATTTTCTTTATACTATGCATTTTGATCAAAATCGTTACAGCGGTTTTTGTAAAATTTGGCTGACAAAACAGTACCAAATATTGCAATGTTTAGTTGGAAAAATAATATTTGTTAACCAAATAGCTAAAAACCGATTATGCGTTCGGGATTCAAGTATTACTTGGTTTTTAAAGTTTTATTGAAGTCAAAAATGGTGTTTTCGAGATATGAGCAGTTTTTAAAATTAGCGATTTCGGTGATTCGAATTAAAAATTGAGGACTCAACAATTTTAAGAACATCAATATTTTGCATTTTGGTCAAAATCGTTATTGTCGTTTTCTGGTAAACTAAGGAATACTAAATTTTTAAAAAATGCCTTTTTTCAAAAATCAATTTTACGATACCTACATAGAAAAACTGAGTTTGCCATTAAGTTGGAAATGACCGTATTACCCTAGAAATTGATTTTTGTTTCAAAAACATGAACTGTTTTCAAGATACATACATACATGTGTCCAAATTTCAAAAGTACCGTTTCTCGAATTTTTAGCCAAAAAACTGGGTATGCAGTCATGATGACTGTAGCAACTTAAGCTTAAATATCAATGTTGGTTCAAATCGTTGTAGCCGTTTTCGAACAAATTAAACTGGTACGAGAAGTTTCATCAAAATTGAGGTTACCTTGCAAAAAAAACAAAACGGTTCCGAACTGTAAGCCAGCCAAATGAAAAAAAGAATATTCAATTTTAACAACATTTTTATGTTTAACAATAAGTCAAAAACTTACAATATGTAAATAGATTATGTTAACTTATAAAAAAAAATAACAAATTCAGTCTTAAAGTTACAATATCGGAGGCATTTTTAAAATTATTTCTTAAAGGAACATTTTTAGGAATTTCGTAGGTAGGTATTCATGACAACTTTTTTTTTGTATTTTTAGTTGATTTCTGATGAGCATTATTGAGTTCAAAGTTTTCGTTGACATTTTATTTCTCAACTTATATTTAACTATGTTCATCATACTAAAAATGCGTTCCACAAGTGTCAAACTCGAATACCAGGGATGAAACATCACCAGGGGCGTAATAATTTAGAAAAACATGTTTTTGCAAAAAGTCACTAGAAAAGTAACTAGAATTTTTTAGTGACAAAAAATAAATATTTGTCACTGAACTTTTGAAAATTCCACTAGATATAGTTAGAAAGTGACTAAAACGGCAACCGTGCTGCCCACAAACTCGAGATCCGAAGTTTGAACGAAATCCGGGCAGCCGTTTAGGCTGTAGGTCTGTGGAAGGACGGACAGATAGACAGACGGACAGACCGGACAGTGTATCATCGTTATGTCAGAATTGATTAACATCTCTTACTACGTAATGGAGAAAGTTAAAAAGTGTCAGAGGGGGAAAAAGTTTTATTTTTGGTTATTCCTACGGCTCCCTTAAGCATCTTCGCTGTTACCTTACATATAAGATATAACAATGTAGATGTTTATAAATTGATCCGCAATGGTTGACATGTCGGCCAAAATTCCGCTTTTTCATTGAATAGTAAGCAGAATGTTTGCGGTCACATGAGCTTGCCACATGCAATTGACCATGGGAATTTTATATTATTGCCACAAACATACAGCGATTGTCCCTGCGACTTATTAATTATTGTCAAAGCGAAAGTAAGACTTACATAGAGAGAGCAAGATATTGTGTTTGATCTACTGATATTTGAACTTTCCCGCATAGAAAAGATTCACATTTTTCAAATTTGTGTTGTAACGAGTTCCTTTAAACCTTTTCTTTTTGGGTACATTTCATTTCGGTGAGCGAATTCTCTCGCAATGAGAGAAATGTGACAGATTGAGCCAATATTGAACCAGAAATTAAGGGAACAGACCTAATAAATAATAAACGAACAACGACAAAACGGAGCCTATTGTTTCTTAATATTGTATAAAATACCAAAATCACGGTAAAAAACTGTTGGGTTGGGGTAGGAAGGTGGAGATTTGGGGTTATAGCTATTTTTGATGCCAAAACTCAAAAAAAAAAAAAAAAAAAATGCTAGTTAAAAATAAATAGCAAAAATGTTGTTGACTTGGACACGCTAATCACCTAACGGTATGAAATATACCTTATAACCGATTATCATACCTACAAAATATACACAACAAATTTCAGAAAGATCGGTCCAGCCCTTTCGGAGGAGTACGGCTACAAACACCGTGACACGAGATTTTTATATAGCTATTAGCTAACTCACACACACAAAATTTCCTTCACTGAATGCTGGGAAAATCTAACGATGAGCTGGGCGCGGGACTGGACAGTACTTGGACATTGCAACATTACTTTATTTTTCTAAAATAAAAGTAGCCTAAGTTACTCCTTATTAAATCAGCTACCTGCCAAAAAAAGTCCCGTCAAAATCGGTCCAGCCAATTTAGAGATTAGCCGGAACAAACAGACGGACAAATTTTATAAAAAATGTTATTTTTGTGTATGTACCGTATATATATTCATATGCATGTAGTAAAAAACGGTTATTTCAATATTACAAACATACAATCCAATTTTATATAGATGTAATAGATTAGATAATTTGATTCTTAAAAAAAATCAATATTAAGTTGTTGATGCAAGAACTTTTTTTAGCCAACAATTCTTCACTCACAATCTCAGAAGAACTGAACTGAACTGGTAACAAAGTTTTTTTTTTCTGAGTGTTGCGGTCGTGTGCAAGGTGGTAGTTGGATGTAGGCATCAGTTTGTGCTCGCATTGTAATCATCCTTTCTGGAATTTCTTGACAATCGAATGAGGAGTTTTATTATTTTATTGAGTAGTTGTCGTCAAAAGAGGAGTCCCTCTGGTTCAATGTAAATGAGATGTGGCAAGCCTTACCATGTTATGAGTGCGTATAAATTTTTATCGTATTCAAGTTTGATTTTGCTAGTAAAATATGAACGTATTATTCAAAAAAATTGAAATGAAAATTGGATTCTCCGGCTAAACTCGCCGGCAAACGAAGTCTTCCTCCGGGAACTTGGTACTTGACAAATGCGAATCGCCTTTGTCAAGTACAGAAAAAGTGGCATTTGTTGGAAAGAAATTAAAACCACGACTGTCAAAACGGAAATAGACAGCCAATGATATGGTAAAACACCAGATTTACTTTTTATTTCCTTTTTTTTTTTTTTGCTTAAGCACCCCGAGAGCGATTCAGTTATAGGTTGTCGTCTTTCACAATCACACATAATTCATTTTCGCACCTCCTGTTGACACTGTTTTATATACATTATACATATTATCATTCCTAATTCCCATCCCCATCCCCCGGCAATTGTTCTTTAAACTACCCCCCAAACAAACGATAAATTACAGCTCAGGCCTTTGACTCCAATAAATCCGCCGAGAATCCTTACAAATTGCGAAACAAACCCGATTCACCTGCCACCTGGCAAATGACCATACACGCCATCAATGGGGACCGTAACCTAACCGCTGGCCACCGCCTAATCCGTTAGTTTTAAAACTCCCAAGAAAATCCTCTTCTCGTCGCATTATTTTGGTCTTTTTCCGACCCGACAAAGGTTTTCCATTTCCCTACAACACAATGATGAATGCAATAACCTCTCTCTCTCTAGCTCTTTCTGCCTCTTTATGTGATGTGATACTGTCGGCTTTTATGCCGCCCGTGACGTGTGCTTTATTGCTCGCTTTTTGAACTCAGAAATCAGTGGCGAACAACCGGCACACTCGTAATAAATGCAAATCCCTGGCTGACCCAAATTTCACCTTGGCAATGCGTGGTAGAGGACCTGTCGTCCCGCTTATCATCTCCGCCATAGCAGAAAGCTGTAAATTTACTTTGTGTTTCGTATATGTGTTTTTGCCGGGGATAGGGAAATCCTTTTTTACGAATGAGTGCTTCGTCTTATCACGAGGTTTTCTTGCAAAAGAAATTACAAAAAAAAAAAAAACGGGAAAACCTAAAGGAAGTAGTTTAGAGGGTTCCCATTGTTATCGGGAATCGCACGCTTGCCCGATTATGCTAGGTGCCGGGGCACTTTGAAGGGCTTTGAATCGAAAAAAATAAAGAGAAATAAAAATGCTATTACTTACTGCAGGTTTAATGGACAGCAAATGGTTTCCTGGACAATCGCGTGGGTGTATGTTACGGGATTTCATGTAATATACCAAAGGTGAGACTGCAACACGCTATGGAAAATGGTCTTAATCTCTTACTGCAGGTCTCTGGCTGTCAATCATGTGGCATTTGACGTGTGGGCTTAACAAATGGTGGGCTGTCGTGTATACAGATTATTGAGAACAGCAATTGGAGGTTTCTTTGCAGGATTTTTACTTTTATCCGCGTATAAGTAGTAAGCGGCCGCAATGTAAGTATTGACGCATTAACGGACCGACTGACGGCCTAACGCACTACGGGTTGATAGACTCTTGGATGGCGTTGCGGTACCTTTCTCTTACAGGAAAGAATAAACGCAATGATGCACTAACGGACTAACTCGGTGACAAACAGATTGCGGGCTGACGGGCTGATCGGCTGTCGAATGGTATTGCGGGACAAAACCAAGAAAGCATACTAATGCAATAACGCAATGCCGAGAACTCACTCTGACGGATGGCATCGCGGGACCAAACTTTTATAAAAACGCTTTTATAACAAAAAAAAGTATTAACGCAATAACGGATGGCATCGCGGGACCAACCTTTCATTCAAAAATCGTGCCTTTCTGTAACAAGAAAGCTCTAACGCAACATGCACTGACGAACTAACGAACTGCGGGCTGACGGGCTGACAGACTGTCGGAAGGCATAGCGGCTTGTGGGATCAACCTTTGGACGCAAACAGTACCGTTCTTTTAAAAGGAAAGCGCTAACGCAATGACGCACTGACAGAGCGGTCTACCGCACCCATTATCGAGAGTCAGTGCTCCTATAGGAAGGCCCAAAGACCCCTGCAAGTTGACACTTTTAAAAAACTCTCCCCTTCCGTGATCAGATAAGTATAACCTCAATTTCAATCGACTCTATGACAAATATCCTCATAGTTCTTCTATCATCTCAAAGGACACTCATTTTGGGACTCAGTTCACGGCGCCGTACTCTCTCACCCCAGCTAAAACAAAACAGTCTTCGGTGTTTTTAAACGGCCAGCTCCATTCCGAACCCCCTTCGCTAGAAAATTCAATTCCGCAGAGTAGTTCCCGGCTTTTATTGAAAAGCATTTCCCTAGCCCGCACAGCGCACATATAGGTTGTCCAGAAATACCAAATTCTGATGACCAACGTCCCACATGACAACAAACTTGGTCCACTGGTCCTCTTACGGCATCTCTCGCTCTCGAAAGTAATCAACTTAATGCGAAACGATAATTTCCCTAAGAGTACTCGCATACATGGAACGGCGTCACCTAATGTCCCTCCAGACGACACTGCCGCAACATCACTCACTCATGCAACTTTAATCGCCATCATATCCTTAATTAATTGAAAGCGTACATATATACAGCGTGACTCTTCTAGTCTCCGGTCCTACCATCACATCATCCGACTGAGCTGAGCATCTTGTGCATCAGCATCGAGAAAGAAAAAGGTCAACAGCCATAGCAATCAACAAACTTCCGCACACTTCAATCGCGTGTCCAACTCTCAATTCCCATCATAGACAACACAGACGAGTGTAACGTATCCTTTTCGAGGCCCTTCCAAATTGTGCGGTCGCCCGCACACTAATTGCCAAATCAACTGCCAATCAAACTGGAAAAAGTAATGTGGGCGCCAGTGGTCAGCTTGACCAAATACCAGTTCCCAGTCCAGAGTTTTGTCCCGTGTGGGGATGGGGACGGGGATATTTTTCCTCTCTGATATAAAATACCAATTTGCAGATGGATTTGTCTGCGGAGGGGTTGGCAGGCAGACGTCACCACGCACCAGCCACCACCATCGGGAATTTGACATGTGGAGTGGATGTGTAGGTCCGTGATAGTCGTGACCAATTGACCAGAGTATCTCTTGCTTCATTATTACAGCGGGCCCATGTTGTGAACATCATTATTAAGACAGTCTCCTTCAGTCCTCGTGTAATAGCAATTGATTTGTTGATTCAAGGCCAAGGAGGAAGTTCCTTGCGATGCCGGTGAAGGACTCGGTTTTCTTTCCTTTGGGATTAATTTCGTAGTCCATTCGCTTAATGAAGTCAAACTGTTCTTCTTCTGTGTATAGGTTCCATGAGGATACTTTTCCATTTCACTTTCGGTTTATTTTTGGAACATGTCCTGCTGGAATTCGGAAAGCCGAACATGCAATGGTTTTGATTGTGTGCCCTTCGGGGATTCGTTGACAAGGTGCGGGAATCGGCGACGATTCCCTTGAAGTGAGCATGATTTGTGTACATTCATTCGGTTGAAGTGTTTATTTTTGGAGAGCAGCGGTGAAAAAAAAAGAGTTTCTGTCGGAAACGTGTTTCACGACGTGTGAAACTCTCACGGTTGATGGGTTACAGGAGATGTATACTCCTGAGAGAGTTGTAACCGTTTCATGGACCGCTTTCAAGTGGTACTTCAGATATTTAAGAGGATTGGGCTGCTACGGAGATTTTCCCCCGTTGCCGTGACAAAACGCATGCGAAGCCGTGTGAAAGTGGACCGCGTGCTGCAGCGTCAATTAGTCCTTTATATTGTCGGAGATAGAATTTACACAAAATGTGCCCCAAATGTTGGTGCTTCGACTATTCCTTAAATAAATCGGTGCGAGGTGAGGTTAAACTCGAAAACCAGTTGACTTGGATTAACTTTGTTGACTTACTTCGATGGCGACATTCACGTTCGGATACGGCAAACAAGACAGAACTGCGTCAGCCATCACAAAGTACGTTTATATGAGCACTGTTCTAAGTGCACCAGAATAAGCAATGAGGACGTCTTAAGTAGTGCGTTCGCAAGATATAACTTATTTGATAAAACGTGGCCCCGACTAAATATTTATACACTTCGACAGATCTTGGTGACGGTCAGAAATTAGCTTTTAGCCAATCTTCTAGTAGCACAGTCAGAACTCGCTCTCATGGTCATATTTCTACTTATGAGGTCAGATTTTCCCATAAACGGTCAAAATTTTTGCTCTTATAGCGATATTTCTGAACGGATGATCAGAATTTTTGCTCTCATGATCATTTTTAAGCGCACCGACAGAATTTGGGCATCATAATCATATTTCTAATTGCGGTGTAGAAATTTAGGCCTTATAGTCATATTTCTGACTGCATGGGCAAATTTTCGCAGACATGGTCCATTTTCTAGCAGCACGGTCAAAATTGCATAATCATAGTCATTTCTCAAGGCGCACGGCCAGAGTTTCGCCCTCTTAGTCATATCTCTGTCTGCGCGGTCCAAATTTCGGCCTCAGAATCATATTTCTAACTGGCGGTGTAGAAATTTTGGCCTCAGAGTCATATTTCTAGCTGCGCGGTCAAATTTCGTACTTGTGGTTGAATTTCGCTCTCATACATGCGACCAAAAATATGACTCTGGTGCCGAAATATCGACACCCAAAAGTGCGAATTTCTGGCCGTGCATCTTGGAAAATTAATATGAGTGTCACATTATCACCATGCTATTAGAAATCTGACCGTGAGGGATCAAAACGTTGACGTAGGAATAAAATTCTGATCGTGCGCCCAAAAAAATTGACTATGAAGTTGAAATTCTGACCGTGCAACTAGAAAATTCACTATGCGAGCAAAATTCTAACCTCCCGGGTAGAAAATGACGAGCGACTAGAAATATATCTCTAATGGCGAAATTCTGACCGTGCGTCTCGGAAAATGCCTATAAGAGTCCAATTCTGACAGTGTGGATAGAAAATTGACCAAAAGGATAAAACTCTGATTGTGGGACCAGAAATACGACGTACCGGATAGCGAGGTTCTGACCACGGGGTAGAAATATGACTTTGCGGCCGAAATTTCGATCGCGCAGTCAGAAATATGACTATGACAGCGAAAATCTGATCCTGCGTTTTGAAAAATTACTACGAGAGTAAAATTATGAACCTTAAAAATTTATCATGAGACCAAAATTCTGACCATGCGTTCATAAATATTGTTAAAGAATGAAATTCGGAAAGTTCGAGGGAAAGTCTGACCGCATAGATGGAAAAATTACTAAGAGGGCTAAACTTTAACTATGCGATCAGAAATATGATTATAAGGTCGAAATTCTGACCGCGTGTCAAACAAAATGTTTGTGAGATTGAATTTCTGACCGTGCGGTAGGAAAAATTACTAGCGACCAGAAAATCTGACTGCGTAGATACGGAAATTAGTAAAAGAGAAAAGTTCTGACCGTCAATTTTAAAGACTCACGGGCAGGATTTCGCTGTCATAATGATATTTCTGACTACCTAGGTTCAATTTTCACTCACAAGGTACTTCTTACAGTCCCTTGGTTAAGTGGCTCCAAATTTCGATTAACGAATTCAACTAAATCCACAAAATCTCGTCATCAGCTTGCTTATCCTTGGTAAATCCTTTTCTTGCCCAAACGCATCAGCAACAAGTGACAAGTGATTCTCTCTCCCTCTCTCTGTCTCTTTCTCTCCCTCTGTGTCCCCATGCGTGTTTGGTAATCTAAGATTACCCACGTTCCTCGTCGATTCCTTGTAAATTCAACATTGTTTGCATGCATCCCCACGAATGTCCTTTTATGTACATACTTTGATCCATTGAACTAAATTTTTCTCGGAAATTGTATTATTAATGTGCACTTACCCCACCACGAGTTTCCATTTTATAGGGTGACCAAAATTCTGTTGTCTGTGGGAATTCGTATTTGTATGTTGTGCCACGCTTTTGTGTCTCTCCTTAACAGGTACATTGTCCTTTGAACAATGGCCAGCCCCCATAAAAATTGAATAGCATGAGAAAAAAGAAACATAACTCAAATCGAAGTGGAAAAACAAAAGCAAGGCGAAGGAGGAAACCTGGACACAAGTCAAGTGGAAACAATAATAGTGTGCCCACCATAAGAACACAGGCCCGAGGAGTTCGACGAACAATAGGCAGGGTCTGAGGGAAGGTTGAACAATAGCTGAGCCTATTGTTTCTAACAAACGAAATAGTAAAAATCGAATAAAACGAAACGATTGTGTGTTGATTGTCGAAAAGAAGGGGAACGCGTCGTCTGAATTTGATGACGGCCGGGATACGAGCACAATATATTTTTCACCTGTGAAATTGACGGTAAAATTGAGTTCGGATGTATATAAAGAGTGTTTTGGTACAAGTTTGGCAGTTTTCCCACAATGACAGGTCTATTGTTGCAATTTCTGGTCGCGCTGGGTGATGGTAATTGAATTGCAATTGCTTTGGTGATTTGTGTGCCGTTGACCTAAAAAGGAGTTTTATTGTGGATTTGTATGGGTGGGCATTTGTTGTGTGGAATACAATGGGACGAAGTGGCGCCAGGAGTCTGTCTAAATCAATCGATTGAATGCTTTTCAATTGCAAGTAAATGGGTGTTCTGAGAAGGCGGCTATTTCGGAAACAGATCGTTTGCAGTGTGAACGGTATAGGTCAATTTCGGATCCAATCGGTAAGAAAATTACAATCAGAGCGAATTCAGCGCTTGTGGCTAGATGAATATGACGCCGAAATTCTGACCGTGCGCCTGCAAAAAAATTGACAATGAGAATGAAATCTGGAATGAAATTCTGATCCTGGGCCAAAAAATTAACTATGAAGCCGAAATTCTGCCGTGCAACAAGAAAATTTACTATAAGAGCGAAATTCTAACCTCTAGAAAACGACATGCGAACAGAAATATGCCTCTGGGTCCGAAATATTGACCGCGCTGTCAGAAATTATGACCAAAAGGGCGAATTTCTGACCGTGCACCTCGGAAAATTCCTATAAGTGTGAAATTCTCACCATGCTATTAGAAATCTGAACGTGTGGCCAGAAATTTGACTGTGAACTCGAGAATCTGATCGAAACTTTGACGTAGGAATGAAATTCTGATCGTGGGCCTAAAAAATTGACTACGAGGCCGAAAATTCACTATGAGCCTCGCGGGTAGAAAATGACATGCGAATAAAAATAAATCTCTAATGGATATTCTGACCGTGCGTCTCGGAAAATGACTATTTGCGTGCAATTCTGACGGTGTCCATAGAAAATTGAACATACGGACAAAATTCTGATTGTGGGACCAGAAATACGACGTATTGGATAGCGAGGTTCTGACCACCAGGTAGAAAAATGACTTAACGGCCGAAATTTCGACCGCGCAGTCAGAAATATGACTATAAGAGCGAAATTTTGACCGTGCGTCTTGGAAAATGACTATTAGCGTGAAAAATGACCATGAAGCAAAAATTCTGATCATGCGTTCAAAAATTGAAATACCTATTGAAATATTACTAAGAGCGACAAATTCTGACCGCGCGGCTTGAAATATGGCGTGCTACCAGAAAATCTGACCGTTTAGATAAACCAATGAATATGAGCGCGAAATTCTAAATATTTACTACGAGTGGGAAATTTTGACCGTCCGTTCAGAAATATGACTATAAGAACGAAAATCTGACCGTATGAGTAGACAAATTTTTACCAGAGCAAAATTCTGACCGTCCGGCTTGAAAATTTACTATGAAAGCGGAATAGAATTCTATCGTTTAGCTATAAATATGACCCTGAGAGTGAAATTTTGACCCTGGGGCTAAAACGACCAGAAATATAAATCTAAGGGTGAAATTTAGACCGCGCAGTCAGAAATATGACTTTGACAGCGAAAATCTGATCCTGCGCCTGGAAAAATCACTACGAGAGTAAAATTCTGAACGTGGTCCTTAAATATTTAACATGAGACCAAAATTGTGATCACTCGTTCATAAATATTGTTAAAGGGTGAAATTCTCAGCGTTCGAAGTAAAATCTGACCGCGTAGATAGAAATATCACTAAGAGGGCTAAACTTTAACTATGAGATCAGAAATATGATTATAAGGTCGAAATTCTGACCGCGTGTCAAACAAAATTTTTGTGAGATCGAAATTCTGACCGTGCGGTAGGAAAAAGTACGTGTGACCAGAGAGTCTGACTGTGTAGATACGGAAATTAGTATAAGAGCAAAATTCTGACCGCGTGGGTAGATAATTGACTATAAGAGGGAAACTCTGACCGTTCGAGGGAAAATCTGACCTTGCGCTTTGCAAGACGGCTAAAAACGATAGTGCTGGGTCGATGCCGACTGCTAAATCAGCTATCCCAAGTTCTCCCAAGGCTAATAGTAACTATGCCCAAAGAAATGTCCCCCAAAGGGTGCATCAACTTAGTGCAAACAACCTTCAACATGCCATCAGTTTTAAGGCCAAATCGTCTTTCTCCCTTAGGTACACGATTTGTGCATAGGTGTTTTTTTTTTTTTTTTTTTTTTCATCGCAAAAACAAACCCATGTCACCAATTAAATATTCCCCCCACCCCCTTTCAGAGCAGCTGGCAATACAGTCCAAAAGGGCCCCCAAACAAATTACGAACAACTTTCAATGAACCCGACCACAAAGTCGCTCGCCATACTCGTATATATCTAAAAACACTCCCTAATTGTCCGTGTTTATTAGTGGAATAAAGTTTTTCGTTTTTAGCCGCACAGCGCGGGTAATATTTGCTAAAAGTTTTCGCATCAAAAATGCAGCACACCGCAGCAGTAGAATTTATGGCAAAAGCCACCGCGAAAGTGGGAGCGGAGCGTTGCTGCTCGAATAGCCATGGCAACCCTCCCACTGCCTGGTTATCTTGAGCATGGTGACATTTTCCCTATACTTTGCATAGATTCACTCACAACGTCGTCGTCCTTGTGTGTTGTGCGGTTGTGGTGCATCGAAGTTGTTGCCTTTTTTGCGTTCTTCATAAAACACACCGACGACAACGAGGACGACGAGGACGACCTAATGCAATTAACTTGTTTATGAGCTGCAAAAATGTGACATTCTGACAGGACCTGTGTTGCGCTATTTTAAGAGCGGGTTATGCATTTTCAATTTGTCACTCAGGCGCAAATTCCTTTCCAATCCGCTGTACACATACGACACACGCTCAGCCCCTCCCCCTACTCGTTGCGCGCCGAGATTCTAATCACATGCCCAGTCCTTTCGCCTTGATTTTGTTCTCAATTTTGAACAACTGTTGTGCACTTTTGTAGTTTTCTCTGATTCCTATTGTCCTGTGTACAATAATTTGATGTGGGCACGCACTAGGCATTAGCCTTGTGTGACATGTCGACAATTCATGAATGGCGACATTGGCAATTAACTTAACTGGCAGTCTTTCGGGCGAACTACTTTTGGAGGGTTTCCGAGTGTCCCGAATCTAGGTCACCCTCTCATGCAGTATAAGAACTTGATCCCTGCAAGGACTTATTGTTCGAAATAAACACAAATAAATGACAGGGAGAGAGGGAGAGCACTGTGCTAATCCGAGATCTATTTGCTTATCCATTTTCTGGCAATATGTTGAGTGAAGCTGTTTTTATTTTAAAATCACTACCCCCCTTGGAAATTAATTACATTTCAGACTGCGAGGGATGACAGCGACAAAAACAAGTGCCACCACTTTCAGCTCTGGCAAATCCTAATCACTAGTGGACACATTCCAAGGAGATACGTGTACAATGTAACCCACATCTGCTGTTGTGTTTAATTCTCTGCGATAGTAAATCAGAAATTGTACACTTTGTGTCTGCGCCTGGTAATGTCCTTAAAAATGCTCAGTTGGTGTTTCCATTTCCATTGTCATTGCCCTTGTGGTAATTCGATCTTAAAAATTATGGAAGTTTTAAACAAAGTTGTGGCTGCTTAAAAAGAGGATAATCTTGTGGGTTTTCCGGTTCTTCGAAGGACATTACGAGGGATTTGTTATTTTCTCCAAGGAGGTGTGGATCGGAGTGTCAAATTTAAATGGCTTCTTAGGGGTTTTGGAGTGTGGCACATACCAGTGTGCTCATCATGTTGGGTTGGTTGCCTTTTATGCGATATATGTAATTGCAGTTGGTCTCGGACTCGTGTAGGTGTAGGAGAAAAGGATATTTTTTTATGGCTTCCATATGATGACTCAAGACTCAAATGAGAAATGAGTCATTAATGTGTGCGGGTGAGTGACTGAGTGTACTTTTAGGGTTTGTTTATTGCGCTAGTTATTTATGCATTTTTAACCTGACAAGTGAATGGACAACTTGAACGGGATGTCGGTGTTATTTTTGCCTGAGCGTTGGTGGCAATATTTCACCTAAAGCTGACATTTTTAGAGGGGTTTGCGTTTTAAATACATTCCAATCTATATCCAGGGAAGGTACGTCCTTCTTTCGGGGTTCATGGCAAGCGACAAGTTGATGGTGGCTACCGTCAGGGCCGCAAGTCTGTCTGACAATATAAACTACAACTTGTAAGGAGATTTTCAACTCTACAACGGACTGGTGCCTACTTCCCGAACTCTAAGGGTATTTTTTATTTGGTCGCTGGTTTTGAGAGTTGTACAAAAGCGAGTGTGAATTGTACTAAAATAAAAACCAATCGTTTGTGCTCGTTTTTAATTTGTTTTGGGACAAATGGAAAAGGAACAACAATTTTTGGCGAGTATGCACGACTGAGACTTTCCAGGACAGTAATATTCGAGAATATTTGAGTTGACTTGTTACAACTATCAAGCCGAGATTCGAAATTCGAACTGGCTATCTATTGCTACGGAAAATATGTGCGACCAGAATTTTGACTCTGATGGCGAAATTCTGAACGTGCACTAAAAAATTACCACATAACAAAAATTCTGATCACGTGTTTAGAAATATGACTAAGGGATGAAATTCTGAACGTTTGAGGGAAAATCTAACCGTGCGTCTCGAAAATTGATGAGATCGAAATTCAGACCTCGCGGCTAGGAAATGACCTGCTGTGGTATCAGAAATATGACTGAGGGCGAAATTCTGACCATGCGTCTCTTAACATGTTTATTAGCGTGAAATTCTGACTGTGCACCTTAAAAAATGATCACATAACCAAAATTCTGATCACGTGTTTAGAAATATGAATAAGAGATGAAATACTGAACGTTCGAGGGAAAATCTGACCGTGTGTCTCGAAAATTCGCTATGATATCGAAATTCAGACCTCGCGGCTAGGAAATGACCTGCTGTGGTACCAGAAATATGACTGAGGGCGAAATTCTGACCATGCGTCTCTTAACATGTTTATTAACGTGAAATTCTGACTGTGCAACTTAAAAAATGAGCACATAACCAAAATTCTGATCACGTGTTTAGAAATATGACTAAGGGATGAAATTCTGAACGTTCGAGGGAAAATCTGACCGTGCGTCTCGAAAATTGATGAGATCGAAATTCAGACCCCGCGGCTAGGAAATGACCTGCTGTGGTACCAGAAATATGACTGAGGGCGAAATTCTGACCATGCGTCTCTTAACATGTCTATTAGCGTGAAATTATGACTGTGCACCTTAAAACATGAGCATGAAACCAATCTTCTGATCATGCGGACAAAAATAGTGAAATTCTGACCGTTAGAGAGAAATTCTGACCGCTAGAAATATTACTATGAGGACAAAAGTTTGAGCGCGCGGAAGTTTGACCGCGCGTCTCGGAAAATTACTATTAGCGTGAAATTCTGAACGCGTACCTTAATAATTACCAAGAAACCAAAATTCTGATCATGCGTCCAGAAATATGACTAAAGAGTGAAATTATGAACGTTCGAAGGAAAATCTGATGGCGCAGTTTGAGGTATTACTAAGAGGGCGAAATTCTGAATTACGAAACTTTCCAGGACAGAAAAACTCTCGGATATTTGTCCGAAGTTCGAAAGAGATGGTTCACTGAAAAGAGCCAAAAGATGTTTTTCTGTGTTTCTCTGGGGATCGAAGCTGTAGTCCAGCGTTCAACTATTGCGAATTTAAAATATTTTTCAAAAATATAATACGAATCCACAAGAGCAACTTATAACTTTATATCTCAGAGGAATAGTCTCGTCAACTGGCCATTACAATTTAACGTCGTTAACTTCTTCCTTGGGATCGAAAGTCTACCAGATGAGTCTTGCTGTGCCTCAGTTGGTCTACGGATTGTTTTTGACAGCGCATTTGAGTGGTTTACAAGCTCAGAATAAGACATTTTACATCGTTCATTGAAGTGGTTTAAAAGGTGAGCACAAGACTGCTAGTATCATTTTAAGAAAGCTGAAACCACAGATGAACCACTGTCCTGAAATAAAAGGTCAGGAGAAGACTCTGAAAAACATGAAAGACTGCAGTGAGGCATTAAATTTATTCTAAAGTATAATTCCCTTCCCGTCCAGTCCAATTTGGCAATTTTTAGACCGCGTTTCTTGGGGTTTTGAGATTCTCGTTATGACTTTACTATTTCTTTCGCGAAAATGGACGTTTGAGCTGAACTTCACCTAGTAAAAGCATTAAAACTAAGTACAGTGAAGAGTAGTCAGCATACATTTCTACAAAGCATTCAAACTTTTGACTGTGACGAGTATATCAGTAGCTCATTTCACTTCTAAGGGTTTTAACACCTAAATGAGAGAATTTAGATAGATTAAAAAAACCGAATCACTGTCCAATCAATACCAAGATGCCTGCAAATTTGAGCCTAGTTGGTTTGTTGGCTATGCCAATGGATTGAACATTATATACAAAGTTAATTTGTTGCAGCGCCACCATGGCGTATTACAAATAAGTAGATACCACAGAAACCATTTTCACGAAAAAAATGCATATATGTGCTCACTTTTAAGTCTGTGGATTGTAAAAAAAATATCGACAGTTCGGAGCAAAATAAAATCTGACAGTTCGCCACGGAACGCCGATTAAGTTCGCAGACAAATAGAGCGATATCGAAATGTTGTCGTTATGAACGCGCCTTCTGAAAATAAGAACACCAGCAAGCTTAAAAGTATACCTAAACAGCGGTTAATAATTTTAAGCTTGCTGGTGATTTTATTTTCAGAAAATGCGTCAGACATGAAGCACTCTAATCAAAAATAGTTAATTTTTAATGCTAATGTTAATAATTAAATGCCCCGTGAATGGGTCAGTCTATGCTGCACTTGTTTGATAAATACTTTGAACATGGAGTTTGAGTTCAATCGCACGCGCCGCACTTATAACCATTTTTGCCTCGACTTTGAATTTACGAAAACTCTCAATTATTGCGAAAATTATATGAAAAATATAGCCAATGTGAACTACTTAAGTTTAAAGTCGAAACTAAAAATATCTATTGACTAGGCCCTATGAGTTTCACCCGATTATCTAATTTATCGTTATCAAAAAAGTATAGTTGCGTTTACAGTCCCATGTGGTACCCCATCTAAAAACAGTTCAGTACCTTGTAGCGGAGAACAAAATTTAAAAATCATGTTCACCTACACCTCATCTTACTGAACACACCCCAATTTTAAAACTCATTAAAAGGAAATCCAAGTATCCGCTCAAATATCTTTATGAAATTTCCATTTAATTTCTGTCAAATTACAAAATAATGAACACAATTGCAGTGTCCCTCAGATTTAAGCAAATCATACTCAAACTGTTCACCATTAATCTCTGAACAGTCCCTTATGCCTTGTCGCGACTTGAACACAATTGTAATTGTAATTGCGCGCTACCGACCGCCATCCACTGAGTGCTTCCTTCAAAAGGTCAGCAAATAAACTCCCAATACTCCATTAAATGATTTGTCCGCATTGTGCCGAAGGACAATATAAAATATGATCCAACTGCGTGGATTGAAAATCCCCAATTCCACCCACATTCCAATTGTAATAAATTTCCTTCGAAATCAAAGCCAAGGCTTTGCGAAAGCACATGAATTACACTTTACAGGCGAACCCTTAAAAAAAATGCCAAGAAGCAGTCGAAAAACTCTCCAAGTAACTGGAATTGATTTTACGAGGGAAACGTCTACGAAGGAACATATTTGCTGAACTAAAACTCACTCCCCTCCCCCCAAACAGAGGAATAGTGTTCAATTGAACTGCGAGCTCAATCCTCTAAGGATAATCGATATTATGGCCAAGTACGTGTGGATGTGGAGGTGGACTAGGGGGTTGAGGCTGGAACAAGAAATAATAAGAAATTCTATTAAGAACTGCAACTGTAAGGAGGACATTAATCTAACCAAAACGAGGGAAAAACGAATGGCGACCGACAAGACAGTGGCGTCTTGGAAGGGTGCCGGTTATCCATTCCACCTCACAAGGCACAAGCATACGGCAAATGGAAATGATGACTGGGGCGAATATACGAATAAGAGTCGAAAAGGATCAACGGGCCATTATTCAGAACGAGGTATGTGGACTTTCTTTAATTATCGCACTTCTTTTAATTGAAATCATTGATGACAGCCAGCCATTGTTGGCGGTTGTCTTAGTTTTGACTTAACGAAGGTCGACTATGGAGTCAGTCGACTTCCTGTCCAAACAAAAGCCATCGTAAATGTCTTTGAAATTCTTTTGAAAAATTAAATTTTAATTCGAAAGGAGTCCTCATATAAATGTCCACAGTCTGATTGGTATCGTTCGAGACTAACAGAGAACAGACAGACCCGCATCGGAGGGGGCTAGTTTAAAATTTTTATTGCCCTATGTGGGTCAGATTTTTTCAAACAAATTCGTTAAACATATTTGAATTGAGGAGAGGGTGACTTTTTGGTGTTCAACTTCAAATGCTTAATCATGCGTGACAAATGGCCCTCCAAATGAGACTATAGACCGATGACAGCGACGACCGACGACGCAACGAGTGGCGCAATGACAATAAGACCAGTAGGCACTGAAAATTTGTTATTTTTCCAGTTTAAATTGTTTATTGGTATTTAATTTGGGAAGTTGGTAATCAATTGCGCTGATTGGACAGCTATTGTAATAGACGATGTGTGTCGCCATTAATTTGTTGAGTTAAGATTTATGAAGGGGAATTTCCAGAGACTGCTGTTTGGGCTGAAATTTTGGGGAACATTTGCGCAATCGATTTTCGAAAAGAAGACCATAGATGGTGTTCCTTTCTTAAGCAAGAGAAACCAGTTACTAAATGCTAAATAAATGAAAAAGAGTCAAAAGCAAACGGTCTGATCTGACATTTAGTGCGCTGTATTTTTGAAGTCGAAGGAAGGCAATTTGGGGAGCCTTTCGGTAAAAGAACTCTTGGATGTCTGGCTGGATTTTTGCGATTTATGGATGCTTTCCGGGGACTGAACTTCGAATCCACAGCTCAGCGGAATAACTCACAAGCTAGTGCAAACAACAAATCATTTCAGCCTTGAAAAAGTCGAAGCATTTTTCTGTTTTAAACTGCGGCGGTCGTCGCCTTTATTACAAAATAAAACGAACAGATGACCTCATGATTGGACTTGAAGGTTCTATGTTTGCTTCAGACCTTTGCAATAGGCTCCTAGGTTAGATCTTGTCAGTTGTATCTTGCCAAAGGTAGGGAGATAAATGGAGGTAGCGCCCTAATAAAATCAACAAAAATCAATCAAAATGTTCACCGATGAGAAGTTTTTGACTACAGCCTGCTTGAGCTTTAGGCTGTTGGCGGTGTGCCGCATACCCATCATTTGGACTAGAGGTAGGTATATCAGACTTCTTGGCTGTACGCCCTTGACTTATTTCGATTTACGACATAAATGGGCATTCCTAGACTTTCTACCTTTTCCCAGGAACACAAGGGTACCCATTTAAGCCTCCATTTTGTGTTCTGTACCGTCACACGATTCTTTCCCTGTTTGGTCGCAATACAGCTTCTTGGAAATACGAACAAGACAATTTTCCCCTGCTGATATGATCGTCTGCCACGGGCACATAACTGTCTTCATTTTCCAATCGACTGAAAAGTCGATTCTCGAAGTTCGGTACTTTTCTTTGTTCAAAAAACTGAATTTTCGCTGAACCCTTTCTTCAATACCTACATCCAGACACAAGTACCTCACTTTAAATCCATATTTACCTATCCCAGTCGAACACTTCTCCAAATATCACCACATCACCAGATATATGCCACCTACCATTCATTCCTGTCGCATGATATCCCTTTTTAGGCCGGCGGGTATTTCGTCTCGGCTGGGTCGTGAAATTCGATTGACTGCCTGATGCCGATGATCGGAAATTCAATCAAAAGTTCCCAACCCGTAAATAATCACCACCTGAGGCCGTGTGTATCTGTGTACTTTGTATCGGATTGGATTTTGGTAGGTATATGGTGTGGGATCGATTTTCCTCTTTCCGTAAAAACAAACAGACAACATACGACTGTGTATCCTTTTGGACGGCATAGAGTTATTATTATTATCGCCTCAAGGACGGCTGGGCATAAACGAAATACGTATACGACTGACGAGTGACGACTGTATGAGCTGCATTTTGTCAAATTAGTCAAAAGGATAAGGAGTCGTCTGTTCGGCTGTTGTATTGTGCGAACTAAGAACTAAATCAAATAGAAGGATATCCCATTAGAAGAAGGAAAAGACAAACGAGCCGAATAGATGAAATAAAATCACTGTATTCACACCACATAATCAAATCGCAATCAGGTCAGAGAACGACGAAGAAAAGGATAATAGTGTCTTCCTTAGATGAGGGATCTACTATGGTATGTTGATAAAGGGATATTGGAATATTGTGGGTATAGGGTGGAGTTTGATTGGATTGGATAGCCCAAAGTGAAGGATATCAGCTTTTGGTTGTTATTATTATTTCGGTTATTGATTGGGAAAAAAGGATTAATTTTGATGGAATAGATGGTGGCGGTCGGTTATTTTGTACAATTTGTCTCGGTGTACTTGACTTGGTGGTAGTCTGAGCCTTTTGGGTGGTTCGTGTTGTCGAATTCTGGTATATAGCACTCTGTTACGGCGATAACCTTTCAATTTGATGAAAATTTAAACATTCGGCGGCATACATCTGCAGCTGAAGTAAGGTAAAATGTGGCTCGTCGCTGTTGACATCACTAAAAAAGTTTTTACTCTTCAATCTTCTCACATTTTGTACGACATTTTGCAATTGACAATATAGCGTCTAAATGCGGCAAAAGCAAAAAAATATTGTCAAAAAATTAGTGTAAACTGAACCTCAAAATTAAACAAAAACACGTCCAAAAACGAACCAAAAATGTGCCTCAGAAAACGTGTAAAAGACGTACTGTAAATGGTTTCAAGAATGCTTTGAAAACCCGAATAAATTTAAAAACAAATTACCAACAAAAAACGTGGCCAAAAATGCAATAAAAAACGGTCAAGAAATCCGGTAAAAAAGAACCCGAAAACCCTGTCAAAGTATTTCACACCCACCGTCAATAAATGAGTCCTAAAACGAGTCAAAAAAGCGTTCAAGAACCTATTAAATATTGAGTCAGAAATGCCTCGAAAAACGCGTAAAAAAAACTGATCCAAAATCTTTTAGAAAAAACGCCTAAGAGCCCACCAAAAATCCTGTCAGGAATGTGACCATAAATGCAATAATACTGTCAAAAACTGTGTCCACAACGAGTTCAAAAACGTGTTTATTAATGCGTAGAAATGACATCGAAAAATGCGTTAAAAAACCGATCTAAAACTTTGCTAAAAAAGTGTCAAAAAATCCATCGAAAATCCTGTCAAAAAACGTGTCCTAAAATGCGATAGTACCGGCCAAAAATTATTCAAGATCGCTTCCAGAGACCTCTTCACAAACGCGTCAGAAATGCGTCAATAATCACATCAAAAATGACTCCAAAACTGCGTGATGAACTCATTGAAAGACCCGTCACAAGCCAGTCTAATGATACGCCAAAAAAGTGTCTATAAACGCCTCCAAAAGTGCGTCCAAAAATCAACAAAAAACCGTCAAAAACTTTTTCAAAATGAGTCCTAAAATTTGAAAAAAATGCTTCCCGAAACCTATATAGAAACGCGTCAAAAACTCGTCAAAACTGGGTCCAAATGCGCGTCAAAAAGTACATCAAAGATGCTTTGTAAACTCATTAAAAGACACGTCACAAGGCTGCCTAATAATACACCAGAAACGGCTCCGAAAATGCGTTAAAATCTTCTTCTGCAAATCGAGTGCTAAAATGCGTTAGAACCCTCCAAAGAACGCCTGACAAAACCCATTTCGAAATGCGTCAACAGTGCGTCCAAATGTGGATCAAAAAGTACATCAAAAAGCCTCCAAAAACTTCTTCACAAATGCGTCCAAATACGCGACATCAAGAAGTCAAAAAATGCCGCCACAAATGCCTTATAAACTCATTAAAACACCCGTCAGGGTTGCATAATAATACACCAGAAATGGCTCCAAAAATGCGTTCAAAAATCATTCTGAGAACGGATCCCGAAAAGTGTTCGAAAAGGCGCCAAAAACGCTTCCAAAAAACTGTAAAAAACTTCTCCAAAAACTAGTCCGAATCGTTCAAAAAACGCTGAAAAAACCCGTTAAGAAACGCGTCAAAAGTGCGTCGAAATGCGCATCAAAAAGTACATCAAAAAATGCCTCCAAAAATGTCTTATAAACTCATTAAAAGACCCGCCACAAGCCTGTTTTACAGTACGCCAGAACCGCCTACAAAATTCATCCAAAAAACATTCTAAAAACGAACCCGAATGGTGTTCAAAAGGCTTCCTAGAACCCATCAAAAACTCCTCCAAAACATGTCTGAAATCGTGACTAAAATTGCGTTAAAAGTCTACAAAAACCCTTCCAAGGCTTGTTAAAATGCGAGTCAAAAACGTCTGTCTAATAATAAGTATAATAATACACCAAAACGTGTCTATCAATGCGTCCAAAAATCATTCAAAAAACGAGGCCGAAATCCTGTTAAAAGCTCGGCAAAATGTAAGTCAAAAAAGATATCAAAAATCGATTCAAAAACGCGTCAAATTCGAGTTTAAATATCCCTCAAAACTCGCATCAAAATCGTATCCAAAGCCATGTTAAAAAAGCATCAAAGACACCTCCAAGAACGCTTTAAAAATGCCACGAAAACCCGTCAAAATGTGAGTCGAAATTCACATCAAAGAACCCTTCAAATACCAGTTAAAAACTCATCAAAACGTGCCTGCAAAATGCTTGTTGAAAAAGCTTACAGAACCCTAAAAAATGTGTTACTAATACCTTTAAGAAACATGTAACAAAGACCTCATAAAACGTTTAAGAAAAAGCCTCAAGAAACGTTATTAAAATATGTACCTCAAAAGATATCTCAAAAAAAAAAAAAAAACGCCTTCAAAACTGAGTCCGAAAAGCCTCGGTAGCCTGTCTAAGATTCGCCAAACAACGAGTCAAAAACCCCCACAAAACACCATCAAGAAGTCGGTTCACTCTTGCTCCTTATGGCATTCCCATTTTTACCCTCACTTCGGCTTAGGTTTCGAAGCTTCCGGTTGTCGTCTTAACACGTTTATAGGAAGTCGGTACCTAACAGCTCGGTCCATCCCAATGTACCTTCTGAAGAAGTCGCTCTTTGATATGTCCGATTACTTTATTCATTGACCGGGTAACCCAACTGATGTTTTGCATGATTGTCTCAATTAACCTCTCACAGGAGTCCAATCTAAGGAAACCCCATTCTCACCCCCCAACACATCAAATTCATCCCTCACACAGGCCAACTAACAAATGTAACCTCAAATTTAATGGTATATCCTCCCAATAAAAACCTCAGTTTACGGTCCTTCTCCAATATGGTCTACACCAAATTCAGGACGACAATATTGCTAAATTCCATCGAATCCCATTTAGTGTGAGCACACCCCATCTAACAATAACAATAATCCTCTTCCAAATTACGGCAATTATGCTGACATTCTTGCTGATTCTCGGCTTCTATTGGCACTGCTCCCCAGGCCCCATTAAGCGTCATCTGAAAATATGCTAAATCGACACAAATGGAACGTTTATCGCTCTTAAGAAGTACTCAAGTTCCACAATTTCCATAGCGCCCCGCGAAATTTTCATATTTACACCACCCCCACACAAAACTCAAGCAGCAGCAAAAAAAAAAAAGAAAACCGAAAAAATCCTTTATTGAATATTCCAAGGACTTTCTGTTATTTTTTTTATCATCGCCCTCCCGCTCCCACAGAGTAAACAGCCCAACGCAGCAATTTCACCCCCAATCAAACACTCTTCAGAAATTATCCCCCAAATTGCCATTTCGGGGATATTTTCTTCTATTAGCGTTAAGTTTGCCACACAAGCGACGAGGAGATGGAGCGAAGAATTTCTGAGCAAGAAAAAAAGTTAAATCCACATTCCTGCGTGGCAATGATGAGTGGTGACCCTTAAAAGCATCCGGGGATATGTGTTGTTGTTTTTTTAGGGTTTGTTTACATTGTATGGCCCCCACTTTTAGTTCTGTTTACTTTGTGCCTTAGGTGGGGTTGAAAAATAGTTGTTGGAGTTGCATGAAAGTAGGTCATTCCAGATGGGATGTATATTGTTAACAAGAGTCCTGTGCGAGTGTGGTTCTTCGGCTAACGTGATCAAATGCAATCAATAAGTTTCAACTGGGCGTAGGCTACGTTCGGCTACGTTCGGTTGTTGCAGAGGGAATTTCGTGTTTGTTGCCGGTGGGTGGGCAAAGTGGTTGTGGCAATTTGGGTAAATCAGTAGCAATTGCGGAGCGGCACACACACGCAGCGCATTGCATTGTGTGTGGAATCGAGTCTGGGGGCGGGGGCTGGGAATAATAAACAAGTCCCGAATGATTGCAGTGAAAAGCCGGATCAACATTTTGCCAATTGGCACACGAATCCTTCCTGCACGAAACTTTAATCCCTCAAATGGTTCAAATGGTTCAGATGGTTCGAATGGTTCAAATGGTTGTAAATTAAAGGGTGTTTGAGGTTTTGCCAAACACAAAAGAGATTTGTAACAGAGAGCAGCAAGTAAGCCTGGTATATAGGTGATGAAGATTTTGTTCGATGGATTTGTGCGGTAATTGTTGGACGTTCCGAAGGACGTTTTGGGTGGTTTTTGGGGACACAATTCGAACGAAGATCGATTAGGGGGTGAGGCCTCCTGCTTGTGTGTCTGGCGACTGTTTGTTTCGCCTTTAAAAGGACGCGTCTATATATCGATGCCGTTTATGCATGTTTGAGCGGATTGGTGAGGGAAACTTGTGATTGAATGTTAAAGGGCTGGTTCAGCTTTATATTTATGGAAGAGGAGATCTCTTGGGGCCAATTCCGCTCTCTTATACTGACTTCTTTGACCCAGGAACGACGGCTTGACGAAGGTCCCGTGTGGAAACTTGTTCCTCGCTGTACCGCTGTCACCGTCGGTTTTATTTTTCGTGTGGACTTCGCTGTCGCTATGGCTTTTATCGATAGTAGCTGGAAAGCCGACAAGTTGTAGGTATTGTCGTGCCCTTTTTCACATCAGCCAATGAAACCTCGAACACCCCCCTCCAAACCTTCCGAAGCGATTTTTGAACCTTGGGTACGGTTAACCAAGGTTTCGCCTATTTGGCGAGGGGTGAGCATATTAAGCGCCTTAACATCGTACCAAACTTTACGTGGAAAAGGATCTATGACCTTCATTTTACCACCTTTTTTGCCTCCTATGGCTAGACCCTTATTTTTATCGACCGGAATCTTAACAGTTCTCTGAAACTTTTGGCGTCATTGTTGCTATTTTCAAAAAGTTTGCTGTCGTGGCCTGTTTGGGAAATCGATGTATGCGGGTACCACAAGGCCCATCTCCTTGATGTATGTATAAGTATATGCTAAGTTTACCTAAGGTAGACGGCACTTACAGCCCGTGGTGGAACACGGCCTCAACCAACAAGACTCTCAAAAAGAGTTCGGTTCGCAGCCAGCTGCCAAAATTCACGTACAACAAGTTTTTTTGAGGTCGCTATCTAAGAGGCTTTCCTCCTGCTTCAAAGTCCCTCAAGGGTTAGACTCAAAGACTACTTAGCTTCGATCAAAATCATTTTTGAGGTACGCGGCGAATTATTACTGACAAATGAATCCAACCTGCATTCCAATACCGTCCAAACGAGCTGCCAGAATTTAAAGCGACACCTTCCGACACAACACAAGCTTGCCTCCCACAAGGTTCATCATTATAACCCACCGGGAGAGGGTTACACGGATCCCCTGACCACCTATCCAACAGCTTTACAAAACAATATCATTAACGACAATCTCCCATCTATAGTTAGGGGGCATGTCTTACTAGTCCCCTCACAGATCTTATCTGAGAGGAAACGATTCGTCGTGTGTCAATGTGGAATGGTTAAACAACATACCCCCCTTCCCCATGTCATTACCATCGACAGGGAATAATTACCGGGCGTTTATGATTTTCAAAAAATTCCTAAACGAAACCATTTGAAACTCATTAATGGACAGCAAAAGGAATTAAGAACCATTCCGCCGAAAAGAAAACAAAAGCGAATTAAAATTCAATCTCAGGCAACGACCACCACCGGCGGACTATGGATTACCGCATCCCCCATCGCAGAGGTATGGCGCTATAGCTGCTGATACCCTTTTTCTAGGAATCCCGTCGCGGGACACCATTCAAAATCCAATTACAATGAAAATTCCCTTGTAATCTTCGAAACGCCACAACCAGTTCGAAACGGACCGAAACAAAATCGAAATTAATATTCAGCCAGCAAGATGTGTCACATCGTAAGAGCTGTCATAACTTCGATATCAATTCATTGGAGTTCCCATCTCCCTCCAATTAGGTGGAACCGGTGTCATAAATTCATCGTTGCAACAGGTTGCCCCGAGAAGGAGAGACAAAATTTCGTATGCACCAGCAACCAGCAGCAGCACAAAGGGGAACACTATACACACAACCCATCATAATCATAATGATAATGTGTATCCCGGAGATATCATCGGATAATATTCAGCTCGCGGCACTCATATTGCTGGCGCCGAGAACGTTTTTCATCGCTCGGCAAAGGAGTATAGGTGTATTCAAAAAAAAAAAATTTGTTTTCCATCGAAGCGGAGTCGGCCGCCTGGCGACCCATTTCCTTGCGTGCACACGTGGACGCGCACGGAGGGAGGGAAACTTCTCGGAAAATTTGGACAAATAAATAAACACCAGTCCGTTCATGGATGGAACCTATTTAGCATTCCTAATGGTTGTGTGTATGGTTCAAGTGGAGTCGCACCGGTAGCATCTCTACGCGAGCTCGCCAGTGTAAGGTAAACAAGGAAGCCCCCGAGAAAAGGGGTTGTGTGCAGTCTCTTATGATGTAAATCATCTTTTCCAAGGAAAACATCGAAATCGATTCACCTGTTGCGACCGAGAGGACCAGGCAACAGACGATGCCTATCGGGTTGAAAGGGTGTATACACAATTTCTATAAACGGTCGTATGATTTACATTTTTGTGTTTGGAAATCCTTTTGTTATATTTTTGGGGCGTATGTTTTTGTTTGTTGGTTCATAATTTAAGGATTCTCAGAGATTTTCAGATTTTCGAGATGCAAAGATAAGCACAACTCGATCCCAGAGGCGCCATACGGCCGATTGAAGTTGGATCATCGGTGAAGAAAGTGGTCGTCACAAGGAACTACAACCTGGGGCCACTGTAGGAAGCCTCAAATAACATTTGACAGATCTGCCGTTTGTATATGCATTTTACGTTTTACCCCTATTGATACAATTTTGTGAGCTTCACTTCAGGCGTCATTGTTTCAAAGTCAAGGCGGGCTGGAAAACTGGAAGCAATGTACTTGTTAAATTAAACTTTGTTAGGCTTAATTGCAGTTTTTTAACCGGGTTCCCGTATTGCCATGATTAAACCCCATCCCCGAGGTTGGAATCTACAAAGAAGACTCAACCTACGTTTCAAAGCCAAGGCGGGCTGGAGAACTGGAAGCAATGTACTTGTTAAATTAAAGTTTGTTAAGCTTAATCGAAGTCTCCTAACCGGTTTCTCGCATTGCCATATTTAACTCCCATTCACAAAGTTGGAAACTACAAAGAAGACTCAACCCACGTTTCAAAGCCAAGGCGGGCTGGAGAACTGATTAGTAGATTTCACTGCCAAAACCTCTTTTGACGTCGAAGTCTCCAGTAAAATTCTTTTTGTATTAGATAAAGCAAGACTTGCATCATAATTTTACAGGTCGATAAACCACTCTTGAACCCTGTATGTGAGACTTTCTAAAGCCCTAACAAACCAAGTGATTCGCATTTGAATTAAATTTCCTCGGCAAAAAGATATCATTCGCGGGCGAGTTCATCTGAGAATCCCAAGCGATTCATGTTTCATGTAAAAACGGATAACGTCGACTTATAAAAAACCAAGCGGATGAAAGAACAAAACACGAACAAAACTCTTCGTCTACACAACAGCAGTAAACTCAAGGCCTCAGCATTTCCCCCGCACTGGTTATACGCCTTCCTTCCCTCTCTTATTTAGTAATTTCCCCATTATCCCATTGTCATAGTTTTACTGCCTCGCAGCAGTGTAAACTTCAAAAGATTTCCAAGCACTTAACTCTTTTCAAGCTTTTCCAAAACTTGGCTAAATGCCTCCAGGGCTCTCAGCTTCGTGAAAAAAGACCACCGCCAACCGTTTTTTTTGTTTCCTCTTCGCAAATTCCATGTCCAAGTTGAAACAGTGCGTCCATAAAAGTACCTCCTCAACAAAGACGAAAGAGAACAAAAAAAAAAAAAAAAAAAATATTCCCACGGAAATATGGAAATGTATGTCAGCCGAGGCTTAGTGTACTACAGCAACTCCCACACTTTTTGTCATAAGCGCATATTTCAACTCCTTAGTCATCTGCCACATGCACCATCCTCCGCGCCAGCCTTTCACCAGCTTTTGGTAATTTAAATTAGGCTAAAAGTATGCTCAAGGACTATGAGGCCAACAAAAAGTGCAAGCGAAAACTAAAATAATGGCGAAAAAAATTAGAAAAAAAAAAAAAACACATCCTTGCTGGTAGTTGTATAGGATAGCCCCCCCTTGGATAGTGGAGGTCGCCTCCCTGTCGGTCGGTTTATACCGAGCAAGGCAATTAACCAAGATGGGAGGGAAAATTCCTTTTCGATGGGCAACTACAAAGTGGAATTATAGTTCCCCCCGGCGGGCGTCTTTTTTGACCGATCTTGTGTCCTTATTCAGTCGAATTTTTGAGCGTTTTCCCATTTTTATATTCGCCAAAGGATAGAACACATCTTTTGGTTTCCATTAATGCAGCACCAGAGCGTGAACCGTTCTTTCGAGGGGCGCTGATGCTAATGACGGAGTGTTGAATGCAAATTTGCATACCTGCGGGAATAAGTTCGTATTCGAGAGGTCCTGCAGGAGAGGCGACCTCCTGCATGGCAGAAGCAGAGGGCAACAGAAAAATAGTAAAGCTACCCAGCTTACAACTTGAGTGGAGTAAGCAACCCCCTTAGAGGAGGTATAAGAGTGAAGAAGACAAACAAAAAAAGCAAAGGTGAGGGATGGGGAATGTTTTTGTGTCAATTACCGGAAACTGGTGCAGTGGATGGAGTGCGCGGCTTCAGGTGGTCGTGGTAGGGAGTTGGCGCTTTCAAATGTAAGAGATTACATAAGTTGCTTATTTAATTACACATAGGACCTGACCTATATCCCTGTGAAGTGGTTAAACTACAAAGTATACGTATACAGTTACCGACTCAGGTTGATGAGGGATCCTTTTTCTTCTGTAGCTAAACTGTGGTGGTTGGTATTTAGAGCAGAAGCTTTTAAAGGTTTCGAGGAAGAGATGGAAAGTGGTTGCGACGGAACGACAACGATATTTACAGAAGTTTGACGGAGATTGATGGAGGAATTCTGTTTCAAATTGATGGGGACTCTTGGTGGAGATTGACAAACCTCGGGAAGTACAAGATTGATATCTGAATCTGATGGAATTGTCGGATTTTAATGGCTGATAGATGGAGGGATTTCTCAGGTTATTGGCAATAATAACGACTTTCTACCCATCCTACAAAAAGCTAAAAGCTGAAGAACCTATCGGTCAGTAGAACTTAAGGGCCTCTGATTCATCCACTCTATAAAATCCATGACGCTTTCTTATAGCTCTTGAGTATACCCAGTATACTGCGACTGGTCTCAGTGGATTGGTCTACTTAAAACTTGGTTTAAAGTGCTAACAGTACGTCACTGAAATTCGGGACCAAATGCCTCCTCTATACCTCTTCGGTCAACTTCATTGTTAAACATGCAGGTTTAAGCCTTCATCCTAAAGTGCGAGTGCAAAGTGATCGAGACAAGACTACATTTTGTAAGAGTTCTTCCTAAGGTACAGTTTCCAGAACATCTCTTTTAAAGAGAACATGTCCTCTTTTTTGTCAGCGATCTATTTTACACTTTCTTTTTTCGTTTGGCTCTTTTTTTGTCCTCTTTATTTGTGCTGTCCTCTTTTTGTTCTCTTTTTTCAATTTCATTGTAATTTCATAATAAAAACAAGCCCTTCATATTAAAACTTTTAAGTACGCCCATAAAAACAAGCGGTGGGTGCACTTTTTCGATGAATTTAATTTCTTTTCTCTTTTGTCAACGACACTCACGTGCCATATCTGTAGCAGTCGTGACGTGATGTCCACTTATACACAGTATAAATGTTTTCCTTGAATAACCAAAAAGGGGGGGGGGTATTGGGAGGTTAGGGGTTTATAAAATATGTCCTCTTTTTTCGTTTGAGGTATATGGAGACCCTATCCTAAGGTTAGATAGAAGTGGCTTAAAGCAAGAGCCGACTTAAAATGTTTTTTTAGGTGCCTGTCTTAGATGATAACCTTAGACCGGAGTTGTAGGTCCCTTGCGAGTTTAGGAAAATGTATCTCCCCCTTCTTATTGGACCAGATAGAGCTTCTAATGGAGGGCAGCAAAGATCTGAAATATCGGTCTTTGTTAAGACGTTAAGACTGTTGTGAAGAGAGGTTGTAGGGCCTATTTATTCCCCTTGGATCTTATGCATGATAAAACTTGCCAAGTAGTTCTTTTTTGTAAGCTAGATTTTCAGCTAACCTTTCTGACATTCTTACTATCAAATTTCTGAGCATATAGAAGCTCAGTTCAGTGATCGTCAAGCAGCCAATATAACTACCGCATTCTTGATCGAGTTTTAAGTGACTGAATTTGTTATTATTTTGCATGTAAAATCCATGGCTCGCTCACGGATGCGGTAATTCGACCCCTGATCAGCACGTATTAGCACCCATATGTTGCGATTCACTGGATGATGTAAATATACTTTAAGGGCTCGATCTGTGATCGTAGAAAAATGTTCGTGGTCCCACAATTGCATGCCGTGTCGTTCCTTCATAAAGGAGATTGCTGTGATGACTTCTCCACTGATCGAGAATTTTTTTTTACCCAGATCAGTGATCTTGATCAAAAATATTTCGTTGGTGATCGCCGACCAGATACAGTGGCGTGTCGATCTATGATCAGAATGACTGCGCTCTACAAATTTTGGTCAAATGTCAGCAACAGTGTGCCTCGATCAAGTGGCATATGAAGGAGTAATCGACCAGATCACTGTTCATAAAAGACTTATCCACTATGCTTTGAATCATGAGAAAGTCTTGTGATCGTTGAAGATCGCCAATTGTATTATGAAGGATCCTTGAAACAAAAATAAAAGGACCAAGTGCATTCTCAGTAGTGATAAATCGGGACATCCACATTTTATTGGTCAGTGATCGTGAAAGATCTTGATCAGTGTGTATCGCATCACGATCAGTAGTCCCATTGAACCTTACTTGGAACTGGTGACAAATCAATGATAATGTTGGCTGATTATGACCCAAACAAGCTCCAAAGAATAACGTGATCGGCGCTCCTTAAGTCACCGTACAGCAATTTAAAGTGATCTCGAATTTCGCAATTCACTGTGCATTGGCAATTGTAGATGAGTTGACGTCATCTATGTCTAGAAATCCAACCATTGTATACCCCTAATGACGAGGTGAGTTCACGATGGTATTTTTAACGCATCCAGATTGCAGATACCTCTCCATCGATCGACCTTTACAATATTTTAATGCAAGTGCTTCTGCGTAGATCCCTTTCAATTCTATGCGATCATTTGCCAGCTTTGAGAAAGATAGAAATATGTAGCAGAGGAAAAGAGATTCAGGCAAGGTGACATCCGAAATAATTATTCGTTTGACTTCCTCTCTCCAACTTCCTCTATATTTTTTTCCATTATATTTTTGTCCGTTTTGACATTACAAGAACGAGTGGTGGAGATAGAAGATTCATTTGACGACTTGTGGGTAGCCCAAGAAACGTCACAAGCTCTTTTAAATGACATAGTAGTCAGAATTCATTTAAATACTTCATGAACTCCCAAGTGACTGCTATTAAAAATACACTTAAAAGTTATGGTCCAAACTGCCTTCCTTGTGGAACTCCACTTATATTTTTTCCTACGCAACATTTCAGTGGAATTTTAAAGCAGTTTTATTTAATTTCATGTCGTCATCCAGCAATTTGAATAACATGCCCCGCAACTTGTAAAAATATGAGTCCCTAGCTCCTCATAATTTTTAGAACATTGTATTAGAAAGGTCCGAAAAAATTGGTGTGCTTTGAAAAATATTTCTACATCCATTTTCCAACGTATTTTGCCAGTCGAGTAGACAAGACACAGTGATCCTTACCAATAAACATTTTAAGTTTCGACTTTAAGTCTTATCAATTCGAAATAGCTACATTTTCCATACAAATTTTTCAATTGAGATCTTCCGCATTTTTAAAGTCGAAACTAAAATTTGTTTTTAGTAGGGCTGCGTATATAAGTTTCTGTTGATGGGATACCTGATGAGAAAAAAGGAATAGAGGCTCAGATTATAGCTTCTACAGCAGGAGGACCAATCTTAGAGTCAATATACCGCATAAATATGACCATCAGAGAAGGTCAAAGCAGCCAGTCTTGAAAGCGTGCACAACTGAAACCATCTAGAAATAAATAGAGTTGTCTCTCCATAATATTTTGCATTTTTCCAACCCCCGAACAACTGTGACTTATTTGAGTCAATGTCGATTTGCCACTTGCACAATAGCAAATCCACTGTCCGCAATCAATCTGGTCTCCTGCCAGACAAATACATCGAGTCCGCTTTCATCTTGTTGTGGGCCAAAAACGTCCCCCCACTGTCTTCCCACAATAAGGTTATCAATTTTCATTACTCAATTGCTCCGCCATAGCCCAGGGCAGCATATATACCCACACAAAACACAAGTACTTTCCATGACCCAGTGTGGAAACAAACAGGAACTCTGTCCAGTCCTGCATACAGATGACTTCCTGCTGCTGCTGTTGGTTGCTTTTCACATTTAAATCAAATCTGTAAAGTCAGGCAGCACTTTACTGCAAAACTAAATGACAAAGTCAGCCACAATTTCCCTTTTCAGCGCAAGGATTGCATTGCAATCTTCTTCTATTGCATGCACTCCGGCCGGCGTGTGTGTGTGGCAGTGGTGCATCAGCGACATCACTGGCATCCATGAGTGACAGTTAACGCCACCTCTACAGAAGGAAAATAAAAATAAAAAAATAACTCGAATTAATGTCGTCCCGCGAAAGCGAAACCCCCACCGCAACTAACCCCGTTAACTTTGTTCAAATTCGATTCAGCCCGCACTCCGCTGTATATGTGGATGTGGATGTCCTTTCATTTTTATTCGCATCCGAAACACAGAAGAATGCTTCCTTCTGCATTTCCTTTTGGTGGATCTCTCTTCATTTTCTGTTGTTTGCTAGAGAATCCTGTTTATTTTTTGTTTGCACATTTATTTTTAGCGCTTATCCTGGCACAAGGATCTGTACATTATACACGAGAGGAGATGGATGGATGTATACCGTAAGTATACGCGAAATGTACACATTTTTATATTACACAGTTGGCCATTGTTGGCAAGTTTGAAAGTTGGGAATGATGTGTGCTGTTGTGTTGCTGTTGCTGCACTACACTGACACCAAGTCGAAGGAATAAGAAACATGACAACATCCGTTGGAAAATTCTTTTACACTGAATTGTGTATGAGAAATGGATGCAATCATCCAGGGACGAATGAAGATGATGTTCGGTATATTCATTTTCATTTGGGGAAGCGGCAACAATGTTTCCCTTGAATAATGCACAAGGGTTGAGGGTTGTTGCGGGCTTGGGATGCATTGGGAACGCCACCCGGTAATATATTATTTTTTTTCTTTTATAGAACGACCGACTGACTTTATGTGCAGAGGGAAGTGTAAATGCATGAAATTGGGGTTAGAATAAAATTGCACCGCATATTTATGCGGTAATTGTTTGAAGGATATGTTACGCGCACCACTTCCGATAAGAGTAGGTAGCTTGGAAAGGGTATGAGTGACTTATAAAATTTATTAGGGGTGTAGAGGGTAAGTGTTTTGTTATGACAATTGGAGTGGCAATGCATTCACTGGACGTTGTACTTCTATATATAGATTTTCATCGATGGAGATGGCGATCTATTACCTGTGAAAATCTCGGCTGTAGTTGTGTCTTCTTCTACTTCTGACCACAATTGCTGTAGTTCAACGTAAGACCTCAATACCACAACTGGTGTAGTGCTGGAAAAATCCCAAACAACTAGACTACAAGGCTACAACTGGTGTAGTGCTAGAATAATACCAGATCATAACATCACAACTGAAGAAATCTCTGACCGCAAGACTAAGTATGGTGTGGTGCTGGGAAAACGTTCGACTACAAGGCTACAACTTGTGTGTAGTGCTAGAATAATATCAGTAGGTACATAATACCACAACAGAAAAAAACTCTGACCACAAAACTACACGGTGTAGTGCTGTTAATATTGTACCTCCGACCACAACTGGTGTAGTACTGCCTTAGATTTCCATACCACAACTGGTGTAGTATTAGGAATATCTCTAACCACAAGACTTTATACAGTGTGGTGCTCTGAAAACGTTTAACCACACGGCTTCAATGGGTGTAGTGCTGAGAGAATCGTACATCTCAACTGGTTTCGTGCTGGAAAAACGTTCGACTACAAGGCTACAACTGCTATAGTGCTAGAATAATATCAATAGTCAATACATAATACCACAACTGAAAAAATCTCAGACCACAAGACTACATACTGTGTAGTGCTGTGAATATGTACCTCCGACCACAACTGGTGTAGTGCTTCCTTAGATCTAAATACCACAACTGGTGTAGTGATTGAAATATATCTAACCACAAGACTTCATACAGTGTGGTGCTCTGAAAACTTTTAACCACAAGGCTTCAATGGGTGTAGTGCTGAGAGAATCGTACATCCCAACTGGTTTCATGCTGGAAAAACGTTCGACTACAAGGCTAGGAAAATCACAGACCAGAGGACTATACTCGAAAAATACGTCATACCAGAACGTTGCGAGAACGTCGGAACACTACTAACGACAGACTTTGGACTACAGAACCACAATTGGTATTGTGCTGGACAAACAGCACGAGAAGCTTGGATCCAAAACTTTTATGTTTGTTTTTAATTTTTGATTTTGCCGAGTGAGGCTATAAACTACATCCGAGAGCTTCAGAACTACAAATGTGAGGCTATTTACCGCAGAAAAGTACAGTCTCTGGATAGACATTTAGTTCATAGTAACTATAACCAAACTCTTCCCTCATTCGGAATATATTTGAAACGTTGGGCTTGAGAGTGTCGCAAGTCTTTTACACCCCGGCTCCACAGGAGATAATTTCTCTCATAATGCTCATCATGAGATGAAATGTCTTGTGGAGTCACTCTATTTTATCTCATGATTGGATGTCTGCGATCTCTCTCTGCAATTATTTCTTGGCATGGATGTCTGGCATGAATTTGACAGATATTTATTTTTTTTTGCCTTTCGTCTGGAAATGTCATTTTTTGTCTCATTTGACGCATTTGAGAGTGACTTCTAAGAGTTGTAAAAAAATTATATCAGTTCAGTTTCTTCTTAGTTTATAAAACTAAACTTGTTTTTATTTTTTTCCGCCTAAACGTCAACGTCCAATCTCTCGTGCGTTGCGAATGAAATGAAATTTCATGGCATGAATTGCCCAGCGCAGATATAAAAAATTTTATGAGATGGATGCCAGACATTTAGCTTGAGAGAAATTATCTCCTGTGGAGTCGGGGTGTTAAGCATTGAGCTATGATATTTTCGACTAGGTCGCTCAAAATTGTAACTTTAGGCTTCGCTAGTGAATGCATTTAAAGAAAGTATCCAATGTCGCATTTCAATAGAAAACGCCTTGTTTGGAACACGGATTTATAGTCAGTTTCACTTTTTCGCTACTCCAATCCATTCAGTCTTCCATATTTAAGGTCCGATGTATAATTCAAATGACAGTTTTGTGAGGAAATTTGGGGTTGAAATAGAGCATATTGTTCTACCTTTCTGTCATCTCGTATGTTTGCAACTAAATTGGCAAAAATGTCACAAAGGGTCTATCATCGAAGCTAAGCATTTTGTTGGACCTTTAGGAAATGGCAAAGTGGACAACTCTGCATTTAAGAATATTCATGGCAATTGTCAGAGTAGTTCGCCTTTCACCAGTGTTAGATATACAAGGCCGATACCTGCGCTTCTCCCTTTCAGCTTTAAGAAGTAGTAGGTAGGTATCTACCTACTTCTTCGGCAAAATTTGGTCCTTCGAGCCGCGTTTTTATTCGAAGTTAAGGCACAATAACCATTCTACTACCTTCGATGCATATAAAGGTTAAATTTGAAACGAAATTCTTCATCACAGCCACAGGTAATACACCGACAGAGGGAACAAACTAAGTTTAAAAATTCCACCCGACTCTCAATCCGCTTACAGTATGTATGCACATACCTATACCATTACCATACCAATGCAAACACTGGAAATTTCCATTTATCTCATAGGCTGCGAGAGTTGGTACAGAGATTCCATGAAATTCAAAACTTTAACAAATCTTTGCAAAGTTAAGTCAAATACCATCCGTTGAAGCATGCACCACTTCAACCGCATTTATACGTACGTCAACTCATGACCTAAAATACATGGTATAGTTGTGCTGCTCTGTGTCCTACAAAATGTCTGCAATATTTAACATCAGATCCTTTTATCTATATATCTGAAATGGCATAGTCCAGGTGCACCACAAGTCCATGCCGAACAATCCAGGAAAAGTTTACCGAAAAAACATTCTTCATTTCCAAGTTAACCTGCTAACCACTAGGGGCTATATAGAGACATATACCACTCATCCTTGCTCACTTACCACCCACATATTAAATGGGTGAGATATGTAGATATACGGAACGGTAAGCGCCTAAGCGGTACACTGTAGACCGTCGTTCCTCGTTCGTACTCGTACACCGTTAAGGTTCACGTTCAGTTCTCCGACTCCGACATCTCTCTGTCTCTCTGGTCTCTGTTCTCTGATTTAGTATTGAGGTATGACGTATGAGCTATGAGCTTCTTGAGCATGTTTTGCTATTGAGGCAGCGTTGCCAGTTTGGGGGTTTTCCCTCCAGATTTAGTTTTTATTTTGGTCGCCGACGGGGGGAAATCTGGGGGGTTAAAAATTCTACTTTATTTGTATTTCGTTATAAAATCCTTTTTGGACTATTTTCATTAACAAAGCACTTCTTACACAAAACTTGCTAAAAAATAATGACAAAAAGTTTTTTTTTTTTCCAAATCTGGTTTTCCAGATTCATCTGGGGGGAAATATTTTGACCGTCTGGCAACGCTGTATTGAGGAGAACTTTCTCTCTCCCATTATGTCATATCAAATAACAGTAATGAAGGAATTTCTGAACAAAAAACAGCTGATTGCATTTCTCCTTCGAAGTCCTCTCAATTTGAGGCACACACACACCATCGCAAAGCTGTTGTTCCGAATCTGGATTGTTCTCCAAGCGGAGTGGTAGATGGGACATGTGAGTCCCTAAAATACACTATGCTCACGCTGAGTGAATGTGGGTGTACTGTGTACCTACTACAACCTACCACTCTTTATGACGTCACTCGACGAAGGAGAATGCACAACAGAAATGAGTGCAGGTAAAGCAAGCAGTATACAGATCCACACAACACACAGCAGGAATTAGGGCAAGTCCAAAGGGACCCAGTACCCAGAGCAGAGCAGGAATACAACTTTTTCTAAACAACACTGGTTTTCTGAAAAAGTGTGTGCTGCCTGCTTGTGTCACTGTCACTGTCTGTATCCATAACTGTGTATGCGGCAGGGTTGTTTCTTGTTTCTTGTTTGCCGGTGCGCGCTGCATTTTCATTTCAGAACCATTCGAATAATTCCATTCCATCGCCATCGTTAGAATCAGTCGTGTTCTAGAGTTTGTCGCAGTTGGTTCGTTCATTCGTTGCCAGGCGAGAGTGTATCTACGTTCCTTTGCATGTGTATCTAAGACGCATCCATCCTCGTTGACCAATTCTTTGATTTTTCTTAAGTTTTCATTTTTGTTTGTTATATAAAAAAAAATAAAATGGAAACAACCACCGATTACCCAATGGATACGACAACCGTTTTCCAATCGGCATCGTCCAATCTTTTCTACGACATTGTCGACGATGACCATCAGGCGAATCAAATCACCTTCGAAATACCATCCAACGTCGACTTGGAACGCATCAAAAGTTTGGATAATTTCACAAATCTCCTCCATCGTATAAGTAATAGTGTGTTGACGGCCAGTGCCGGACATAATAGTGTGAATGGACATGATGTGCAATCAGCTGGTGTATCGTCGCACGATGCTGTTGCAATCAGTTCCGATGGTCATGTGATTACAAAAGACCAAATCAGTGGAAGTGTTGTGTTAAATTTGGCCGATTTGCAAAATACCGGATCGTTTTTGGATCGTTTCTTTAACGGGGCCGACATGCATTCGATAATCAATTACCTATGGATTGGTGTTGTGACATCCCTGGTCATACTGTCAGTGATATTTATCATCTTTTCGTGTTATTTCTATCGCAAGTTCAGAGAGTGGAAGAAGTGCAGTAAGTATTCAAATTTTGTCCCATCGAAAAGTATTTTTTTTTTTTTTCGTTCTTTTGATTGTGAGGACACTTTACTTGTGAGTGGGACTTTATTTGTCAAACAGTGTTTGGCAGGGATTGAGATCGATTGGGAGGGTTTTAGGATTTTCAAAAAAAATCTTATACTAGTTGTCAGTTTTTGTACGTAGCCAATTCGTAGAAGCTCGGTGTCAGATTCTGTAAGACGAAACGTTTAAATATTTTCGTGCGACTTAAATTTACTTATTGTTGACAGATATAAAAAAAAAAACAATCCCGAATCGTAGCTAAGCTTTTTCTGCCTGCACTTTTCTACTTCACCTGTATTTATAACATTAAATCAGTGCTTGTCATAATTTTTAGCAGATATATTGTCAGCGAACATTTCGCCTTACAGAATCTGAACCCTGTTCTTGCGGTCTTAACTTAAATTGTGATCTTCTCGTGAAATTGGAAAATTAGTACAACTTGTCAGAAATACTCTCGTTTTTGTAGGAGCATTCGAAAGCAGTCAGTTTTGACCGGTTATTTCTAAGCTTCAAATTTGAAAATGATTCCAACTTCTGACAGTATACATTTTTGGGAAATTTGGATTCGAAAATGCTTTTAATTATTGTCCAGGAAGTGCTTGAAATGTTGCTCAAAATTACCTTATCCTTTCCTTGTTGTTTTTTTCATTTCTGACACTTCCAAGACTGATACACATTTTGAACACCTGTCCACTTTTTCCATTCAAAAATCTGCCGAAAAGTTACAAAATTCTGACAGTTTCTGACGTTTTGACATTTTTGGTACGTTCCTAGTGTTAAGGCTTCAAAGTCAATTGAAAAGTGTGAACATTTTTGCAGAAAAAGGGTGATAACTTTTTTGTTTTCAAAGGCATACGCTTGAAAAATTAAACTCATATACGTACAACTTTGACTATAGTTCAAAAATACATTTCACACATGTACTTCTGATCAGAATATCAACATGCCCGGCGATATACTTTACGGCCTTGATAAAGTGTCAAAGTTTTGATTGAAGCTATTAAGCAATTGGTTCAACAAAATGTACGTCTGAATTCTGGTACTGATTTGATGCATGCAATAGAGTTTCTAAATTACTTATCTCTGGGACATGAAATATGAACATGGAAGTCGACGAGTCTCCGTTTCGATCCGATTGAATTTATCACCACTTGGCAAGACAGCATTGGGCTTTTTTTGTTTGACCAGAATTAAGTACAATGTCAAAATTTTAGGACGTATCTGATGTTTGTTTTTGTTTTAAAGCGGAAATTGGAAATTTGGAGAAAGGAAGGTTTTCCGATGTAGGTACAAATATTTTGATCAGAAATTTTGAACACTTTTCGGTCTTTTTCGTAGAAATTCTTTGTATATGAAAATTTCTGCTAAAACGCGGTTATTTAAAACTAAAACTTGTGTCACTTCAACAATACTACCTCAGAAAAATTGCAATTTACTTTTTCTACTAGGTAGTTGTCAGAAAAAAAAAAACCTTAAATCCAAGTTGGTTAGTCAAAACTCAAAAGGATTTCCAGTAAATCAGTGAATGCGACTTAGACTTAAAATTCAGGTCAGAATTTTATATATACATATATTTTATATACAGCAAACTTTGCTGATTAAAGGAGTGTTTTTTGTTTCACTATACATGAGTAGCACAAATAACAATTTAAGAATTAAGTGACATATTTACTACATTTTCTCAAATTTTGCAAACTACTACTGAACCGAAGTAGTCTTTAGGTATATTATAAACTACATTATGCTTCGAACGGCTATTACTACAGCCAAGACGTCTTTTCAAAGCTAGGAGCATAAAACTCAGCAGTTTTTGTGGTTTTCGAATTTGCAAAATATAACCGGCAAACAATTTTCCGTATTTTTTACGACCTCTTTCGACAGAGAAGAATGGTTCTTCGAACCGCATAAGCCCTTTACATTTTCTGCCTGGTTTGTTAAACTCTAGCACAACCATTCAAATTTATTGTTGTTTCCAAAAAATGTATACAGCCGACAATACCTTTGCGCGCCCATCCCATCCCCTCAACTGTATTTCCTACCTCAACAAAATTGCAAACACCAATAAGAAAATAAAAAAGAAAACAATGTCCCTCCCTTCACCAAAATATTAATCAAAAGTAAAACTTATTAGCAAAGTTCTTAAAGCGTAATTGGTCCTTCGAGCCGCATACACTTTCACAACTTTTCGTCCAGTTTTTAATAATTTTGCGCCACACAAATAAAATAGGTAGGCATATACTGTCACAAAATCGATTCATGGTTTTAATAATAAATACCATTAAAACTTATAATCACCGCAGGAGGGCTGAAAAACAATTGGTCCTTCGAGCCGAAATTGCGCTTTCTGCGAAACTTTCACTTTTAAATAATTTATCTTTCTACAAATACACAGTCTTCTAGCAACCACACAATATACTCCATTAATATGATGGCTCCTTTGAGCTGAATTCAACTGGAAAATATCCACCAGAAGGCAGCAGCACCTTGAACTCCACCTCCATCCTAGGGTTTGTTCATAAATTAATAAATCATGTCCCACAATGGAGAAGGGGAAATTTTCTCCGCCTCAAATATAGCGAGAGACAAGAGCAACAGGAAACATTCTACAACAAGGATCAACCAAGAAAAAGAAATAACATCAACATGACTTTGTCCTTTTTTTATTTCTGTTGAAAGTATATATAAAAAAAGAAACAACAACCCAGGAGCATCAGAAATTAATTACTTTCCATTCCAGTTTTCGGGAGTTACGAATGCTTCTCTGAATTTTTCATTACAAATTTAATTTACTTTCCCCGAATGTCCTTATAATTTATTTATGGCAAAACAAAGAAGAAAGAGACCACTTTGTTGCGACGACGACCTTCTCGGGTGCCACTTTTTGTTTCGCTCCTTCGGTAATAAAGTAATTAGCGAGGATTTCTTATTTCCAATTGTGCGCCACATTTACACTCCGAATAGGATGTACCACAGAGGACAGAGCACAGACTCCACTACCGACAGTCGACAGATAGCACCAGAGTGTGGTATGTTGTCGTTTCTCTGCGAGTCCTTTGGGAGAAAATAGAATTTATCGCGCACGTACGATATATCCTGGCAAATTGATTGTAAGGTACTGCTGCTGAAAGTTATTTATTTCCATGTGCACGTACATTTATTTTTCATGCTTGCCACAAGGATATAGTAACTCAATATGAAAGTCCTAGATTAACTAACTTCATCGACATGACACACAAGGCTATACCCGAGGAAAATAAATAAACACACCATAGGGACAGGACGCTCGAGAATGGAGTGCGCAAAAAGTAGAAAAAAAAAAAAAAAAAACTCCCCAACCAAGTGTAGTCGTGGATTTGCTGAAAGGGACCGTATCCCACTCAGAGTTGACCTACTGCGTCGGATGATGATGAAGAGTGGTCTGCAGATAAAGTAATTAATATCCTCCTACCTTTTCGTTGGATAGGTCTGGATGTAACTATTTGTCTTATGGACCTAATTTCCCTTGTTGTGTTATTGCGGCCTTTCCAACTGTGATGACTTCAGTGTGTTGTGTGTTTTTTCTGAGCACACATACTCGCCTGAATAAACAATTCACAGGGATCAATTAAACGGCTCCCCAGAGAGTACACCATGTCATGTTGAAGGATCCTTCTCTCCATAAGCGAAGGGGCAGGCACAAAACTTCAAACACGAGTGTCCCTGATAAACTAGGTCGTTGGCAAAGTAAGTTATATGAGTACCTACTTATTTTTAGGCGACCACAATTTACACCTCCAAGGGATATTCCAAAAAAACCTAAAACAAGTCCTTGGACATTATCATACCATACACCATCTGGGATAGAAAAAAAAAGAAAGATGTCAAGTACAATTCATTTCGTGATTTAATTCCATTCGCAAAACATGACACTGTCCTTTCTATGGAAATTTCATGAAGAAAGGATAATCTCTCTACAACAGGACATCGTCTGCTCGTATTTTGATCCCACTTTTGTATTCAAACAATTTTTTATCGCAGGCGATTTTTTTTTAGACAGTGGATTTTGTTTTGGGTTCGCTCTATGTTGAAGGCGCAATGTCCTTTCGGTGTGATAATAAATTACTCTCCTCGTGAAGGATTTATTTACAAATTTTCTATATTTTTTTTGTTCGTTGTCGGTTTTTGGATGATGATCATGATTGCCATTGCACTCTTGGTTCGCAGACACAGGCTTGGGGTTTAATAAAATTTACGACTATTGACTGAAGGGTTGCTGGGGTGGGGTTTAAATTGGATTTGCATAGTCTCATCGATATTAATTATAATTCATAATCATAACTGTTTTGTTAGGATCACAGGCAAGAGTGTGCTGTGTATGTCTGTATAATGGACGACCAAAGTCTGAGGTAATTTGGTGGACGGGGAGAGGCTAGCCACGCCAGTGGACCATTCAATTGTGGATTTTATCGAGGTAATTTTTGATTTATCGCAGTCAATTAATGATAGTGGCGGTATGGTAATTTACGACCTGCAATTGTGGGGTATAATTAATTTTGATTTGGAGCCATGATTAGAGTCGGCCACTGCAGCTGGTGGCGACATTTAAAGTGCTTGCTTGATGTATGTGATTTTAGAATAAAGGGTGTGCATTTGGGAGGATACCTGCTAGTGCTTGGATGGTTCTTTTGCAGGAATAATTAAATACTAATAGTAAGCTATAAAGTGTATTACTAGCCCGGTCCTTCGAGCCGGATTTACAGAGAGGGAGCAGTTAATTCAGTTTAGCAGTTTAATTCTCTGCGCTATATATTTCGTTGATTGAAAATGCGGTCCTTCGACCCGGATCATAATGTATATACAAAAATCCCAAGAGACCAAAGCGTAACCGTGAGAATGTTAATGTTACTGACTTCGAGTTAAGGAAGGTTCTGATAAACGGAAGTGGCTGTTTTTCTGCTGCTCTGGTCGTTCCATTCCAAACTTGTAGCGGACCTGATTTTGTTTATGGACAGCTTTTTTAAATACAGCTCTCTAGAAAAAAGAAGAAAAAAAAAAAAAAAAAAAAAAAAAACAACATAGAAACGCTTTAACTGTGCACCGAGATGTTTGCAGTTGCACTTGAGTTTTTGTAGCTTGTATGGCTCTCTGGAAATACGTGTCAAACAAGTGAGCTTCAAAGTGATGCCATCGATGCTATCGTGACTCGAGAGCTCTGTCAAGATGCAGATTTTTTTTTAATTAAGCAAAAATTATTGAGGTTTGAGCTTCAAATGGCAGACCGTATTGTTCAATAAAAATATATACAAATACTGCAACAATTTCGAGACAAATCCCTTTAAAAAATCGGTCCTTCGAGCCGGATATTGGTTTTAATAAGTTTTCGTTTAACGCTTCTTCTACAGTGTTAAGCAAGACGCAGCACACAACCAAAACTGAAAGGGCAACGTAAGATAAATATATCATCGATGGAGGTCTGATTGAGGCCTTGGCCTTGCTGTAGTTGCGACTGCTTAGGAACGAGGCACATTGATTCACGACTACGTGGTTGTTGACCCTCCCGAAGAGGCTTACCTACAGTCAAGAGCTTCATCGTTTAATGGATGCAATATTTATCCATTTATGATATAAAAAGGAGTGCTTGTTTTTATTCGGCACAAATTCCTAATGAAAGTAAAAATATTCTTTCGTTGCTGCGGCTCGAAGGACCAATTCGATATATTTATGAATTTCAATCGTTTTGGACCTTGAATCCATCTTTTGTTGAGTAAGGAAATTCCTCTATTTCCTTCAAATATTGGAGTGCACTTTGTGCATTTAAGTTCTGTTTTCAGAACGCTAAAGCGACAATCGGATGCCTGCAAACGTCGTTCCTCTGGTCAAATTAACCAGCCTGCTGAGGGACTTCATTTTATCGCCAAACAGCCCCTTCCTGGCTATTTGAAAAAAAAACTTTAACAATCCCACCGCAGATTGAGTTGACCTATTCGATGAAAGCAATTCCTCGCGATAAAAAAAAACAACACACATTTTCCACTCAATAAAGCATAAAAATCCCTACTGTTCACAAGCCCACATCAACCGACCGGAGTCCTTTTTGGTTTTATTTTTTTTACACTCCGATGTGTCCCCCAGTGCTCTTTGGTGGTAATCCCCAAAATGAGGTGCACAAAAAAAAAAAAAAAAATAAAAATAAAAATAAATACGAGCCCAAATAACAAAAGGATTTCAGGATTCACACATGAAATGAGACCGACCTACATGATCCAGCCACTTTCAGTTACAATTTGTTTTTGGGTCTTTGTTAGCTGGCTCTTCGTGACTGGGTCAATAAAAGTCTTTTTTTTTGTTATAGTCCCGGTTGGGTTTTACATTAACAGGATTTTTTTTTCTGTGCGGTACATCCCAACATCCGCTTATCTTGAAATCGTTGTGTTTACACGCTGGCTATACATGCAAGTATTCAGATGCATTTTTTGTATGCGCGAGTGGTGCCATTAATTTGTCCTTTCACAGTGTATATTGCTGCAATTGCATGTGTAATTGCCAAGTGATAATAAGTATCCTTGGGGACGTGTCCGACAGGCTATTCAAAATGCGAAATGAATTGCGAAATAAAAATTGCTCATCTTTATATGTAAATACAATAATTTTTTTTTTGTATTGGTGTTTTTTTTTTCCGAAGGACAAATGAACCCCCAGTCGAACAAAAGCACAATAAATTGTGTCCTCCTGTACACGCGAAAATAAAATCAAAATGAGAATACACACATACGGGGAGTAGTATAAACAGTGGCACCAAGAGTTACGCGATGGATTAAATTATTCAATTAATATTTTAAATTGATTGATTGCGATTTCGATTGAAGTGGATTGTGGGCTCTTTTTATTTTTGTTTGTTTATTTCGTAGGAGATATTTATGTTTTGTGTGGCAGCTGTGACTGGGCTGTGTTAATTGCGATTGTTAAATATTTTATTTTATTTTTTAACAATATCTGATGTATTTTTTTTTTATTGACGGGCAGTTGCTTGAATTTTATTAAATGGAAAGCGATTACGCTTGAAAATGTCGTTAATATTTTGCTGGAACTTTTGTGCGGATTTTGTTCTTGGGAGGATATCCTTTTGGGGGTTCTACTGTAGACTATTTTATCGAAAAGAATGTAAATGGCTTTCGGGGAATTCCTTTTTTATGAAGAACCCTAGCCGTTAAGCGGGAATTTGATTTTAGGCAATACAGCTCGAAGGACCATTTTTTTGTAGTAGAATTTGACTCAAACTTGCTTTATGGTTCACGAAAACCAGTTCTTCAGTATATTCAGGTGATAAATTCTGATGCTTTTCGCTGGAAAACCCTCGAGTTGTTAGACAGCATGACTACAGACGTTTGAGCTTACTTTATTGTCCGGCAATTTATTTCAACAAATCTTAAAACATGGATAGCTACACGTATTTAACTTCATTTATAATGAGTTCATTGAATCGATCGATACGATTTTTTCCTGCTCGAAGGACCAATTCAGTAAAACGGAATGTAAATATGTGCTTTCAATAAAAAAAGGAAATTGAATCGTGAACCCATCAGATTTGATGTACGTTCCGTTGATACACATTTTTCACTGCAGTCACTGGGAAACAACTGATATTGGTGGCTTAAAAAAGCTGTAACCACTAAACTGCAAGACCACCGTCTCTTGAAGGTACTTCCTGTAGCTCATAATTCATCAAAACATCTCCTGCTCTAAATTCAAACAACGTTTGCGTTTTTACTGAATACAACATTTTTTAGTCGCTTGCATTTATCCGGCTCGAAGGACCAATTTTCCTAAACTGAAATATGGAACTGCATTCTCTGCGTTTTCCGTTTAAAATGTGCCACCAGTTTTTCAAGTGCCACTTTCAAATCCAGCTTGAAGGACCAAGTCTTGTGGCTGTAATTTATTACACAGCTCTAAAGATCCATTACGCGATTGTCTTTCCCTCCACAATACTCTGACTAGTTGCATAGGAGAAGAAAATTTAAAAGAAAAAACACCTTAAATTATTTTTGCGCCCTTCACAATTTATCTCAAAGGACCGATTAATGGAATTTTGTTCTCACTCCATCTTCAAAAAAAAAAAAACAACAACAATATAAATTCCTATATAAACGAACTCGAATATTTATTATACACAAAGCGTACCTACCTACACACATTTTTCAAACACAAATTTGCATTTAAAATTCCCAATAACTCTCTCAGGACATTTTCAAATAACTACGTCAACAATGGAATAAAAAAGACACGCGCACACACACATGCATAGCCAAGACCCTGTTGTAAATTGAAAATAAAACAAAGCGACAGCGAACGTGTGTCCTCGCATTTCGCAACCAAAAAAAAAAAAACAGAAAAAAAGAGAAACACGAAATGAAATATTCAACGCCAAATCGTTTGGAAAAGAAGGAAATTTCTTTTCACATTGTCAAGAGCGAACTTCATTTCACTCAAATTTGTAAAAAAAAAGGGCAAATGCGACCTCTTGGTCTTCTTGGGTTAGACGAGAATATTTTTTTAGAGAGTAGCTAATTTTTTTTTTGTCGCTTTGGTGAAGTTGGCAAAAATTAGAACGATGCGATGTCGGAAACCTCAAAAGTGAAAATCAATTTGATAGCATTTTTCTTTGCCGATGCCAAAATGGTAGATCCTTGTCCGATGACAATGGGGGATAAGAGAAACGTGCTTAAGCAGGTGCTATTGAAGATTATTATTCTGTTGGATTGTTGCAATTTGATGCTTGCTCCGGGGGAGTCCAGTTCCATTTTTATAAGTGATCTCTGAAGACTACTCTTTGTGAGGTAGTTGTAGTTATTTTTTGGCTGGACATTGGCGTTTAAGAAACTGATTCGAGGAGTGCTTGGGGATTTGGTTAAGAGTTGCTTATGAACTAATTTGCTGTAGTCATTGATGGTTACCAAAGACAAACTATTGTCCTACCTCATTTTTAAATGCAATGGGCTTGCAAGAAGTTTAAGCATTCACGAACGTTGAACTACGGTTCAGTTTCATTTGTAGAGACTTTAGGTCTGTTCCCTTACTGTAATGCATTCGAATACATTAGTCAAACTTCGTTCACCTTCGCAAAAGTTGGGTAGAAGTCAACGAAGTTTGACTAAATACGACTAATGTCAAATGTATTGTCGTAAGGGAAGAGACCTCTTAAGAAACTGAATTTTGCAAGTGGCAAATATTGGTCCTTCGAGCCGGATGGTGTAAACAATCGCACATTCAGTTTGTGGGTGGCAGCGGCTTTCGTTTCATTGTAATCCACAACAAAGGAGAGTGATATTTTTACGTTAAACAATGACGATGAAATATTCTTATCGACCGGCAACATATCTAAGACTCTACTATGGCTCCGGGGATTTCTAGTTCGATAAAATAAAATGACTAATAACCTAACGACACTGAATTCTATAAATATAACGAAAATCAAATATTAAGTGGAACTGAAGCAAATAGGACCCTAACCAGTGCTTCCACAGCGTAATTCAAGTAAAGGCAAATGATCCTTCGAGCCACATTCATAAGGCATTCAGAGACGAATATGTAGTTGCGCCCAGGAGGCCATTAAAGCTAACTGGCCGTCCAAATCTCTGTCAATGGAACACAAATAATTCTCACGATTTGATTGTGACACAAAACTCTATAAAAACAAATGTCCTCCACAGAAATAATAACGGCTTGTAAGCAACCTTACTCAATGTCATTACCATCAAGGAAATAAGTCTCTAAATCCTCTCCAGATTCGTATCTAAACAGAAGAATCTCCATCTCCATTTTCGTGTCAAATTCCTTCCCTTCCATTCAGTGGCATGATTCACTTGCTCCCTTACAAACATTATCCCCTTTCAAAAATATGTACACTACACAATGTGTGACCCATCAAACCTCTGCTCTGACATGTTGTCTCCTTCCAGTGCCTTTCATGAGAAATTGAAAAATCCTCAACCGTACAAAATGGGGGGTTGACTCGCCGCCCACCAGCAGCGATAAAAATTCAATTTCAATTGAAGAAAGGATAACATGTTCCTTTGATTGACACATCTCTTTAAGGGTTTTTTTTTTTTATATTTTTGTAACGCTCTCCCGATTACCATTTGTGCGGTTATTTTCCTTTGCCAACAAGTGTGAGTGGATTTGAAGTGTCCTCTCGAATGATTGATTGAACAACTTTATTTTTTTACATAATTTTCTAATTTTTCTTCTTTTTCTTTTTCCAGATAAGGACATCCGCTCGCATCTGAACAGCGACTTGTATCCAAATGGAACAGCATGTGGTACAGCAGGAGGCCAATCCGAAGCTGGCTACTATCAAATGGAATCACCACCTTGCTACACAATTGCCACGGGACTGCCAAGCTATGACGAAGCACTTAATCATCAGGCACATTTCGCATTCGGCATGAAGTTCATCTATCCGGTGTGTCCTGCGCCAATGGTCACAGCCACACCAGCATGGGAGAAGGAGCAACTGAACTCGAAATTGAGCTCCGCAGCATCAGTGCAACATTCTCAGCGATGGCAAAATGTTGACAGTGTCGCAGCCACCACTCTGCTACCAACTAGTCATATCCGGAATATCAAGGAGTCAAGTCAAATGGAGGCCGTTGTGATGGCCAGAACTCTCCATCGTTCATCCAACGATGACGAATGCAGTGAAGTTGTCATTGACGCGTGATCTTAGAAAAATCAATTTTCCTATCGAATTTTACGTTTAATTCGCGATTTTTCCAAAAATTTCTCAGTTCAATAATCAATTTGCTAAAGACTAGAAAAATATTGCACGAATTTTCACATGTCCAGCCAACCTGTGTAGCGTTCTTTAAATCCATTGCAATCTTCAAAAATATTAAAGCTGTCCCGCAAATTTGAATATTTTTCTCTCCGCATTATTATTGTACAAACTGTTTAATTTCTTTTATTATATACTTGTATAGTTTTATTTGTTTTAATTATTGTTCTCAAATACAAGACTGATTAGTTGTTTAGTTTCCTTAGTTTGTATCTTAATCAAATTGATGTTTTAATTTTATTTTAAGAGAATTTGATTTTTGCTTATGGAAAATTAATCACTATTAGCGAGAATTTTTGTGTAAATACCTAGTGCCCTTAAGAATAAAAATAAAAATAAAATAAAATATATACACAATTCTGCCTAATTTGGCTGCGCGCAACACACCCTTAAATTCATCCTTTTGCACTAATTCATGCGCTTTTTTTGTAAATACTAATAAGAGAAGAAAAATTAAATCTTAAAAATATATAAATATATATATGAATGTCCTTAGATGACGCGATTTGCTTGCAGAGGTGTTTCAAATAAATAATTTTCCAATTTAATTGTACAAATGCTAAATTTATAAAATATTTTCTTATTTATTTAAAAAAAAAAAACACACACAAACACAAATACACTATCTTATTGATTGCATTCGACTCGAAGGTGAAACGAAGAGGAATATGTATTCTAGTGGATTTATTTTTAAGAAAACATAATAAAACTCTAAAAAATTATATTAAAAAAAAACTAAAAATCATTGGACTTGAGTTCGATTGAAGAAATATACGAAAACACAATTTATTTTGATTGAAATTTTTGGCGTTTTTCTATTTCTACAACCGGTGTAAAGAGACTTATTTTGGAAGGGCCCTGCTGTTGCTGACAATGTTTAAAGGAATCTTATGTACAAATGCGATATAGGCATTTTTGTGTGCATGTACATAACTTGAGTTCAAACGCGTGGAACTGTGTTTAAATTGAGGATTTTCTATTGATCCGGCTCGAAGGACCGATTTATTGAATGGACAACTTGAGGCGAATAAATATATTTTTGGTTTAAAATTTGACCAGTTGCGATCAGTGAAAAACCTTCAGCTATGACTGCAGATTTTAAGATTCTAAGAGCTAAGCTAAATAGGTAGGTTGGGGAGACAGGAAACCTTCACCCCAACACCTAGATCTATGCAGATGCATTGATATACCAGGTACCTGCTCTGTCATCCGCGATAGCCTAGTATTTGAAACGGAGGCTTTGTGGTCATTCTTGGTGTTTGAAACCTAAAGGCTGGGCTTTGACAAGCATCTCGGCTTGCGTTTTATCGTCCATTCGCTCGATGTTATACCTTTTCGGACTAAATCCAGATATAGCTCATTCAGCTAAAGATCTATCATTCCCCCGTTCAGCTACATCGTAAACATTGCCAAAAATCCGTGGAAGAATTTACCTTTCGAATTAGTTCGGTAATAGTACGATTGTGCCTTCAAGACCAACAAATCTGACTCTTTTTCAATCGAAGGGCTTGAGATGATATTAATATCGATGTGCTGAAGATACTCCCTTCTGCGTTAAATCCCGCCCTGCTTATCAACCACAAAACGACACAGCGAAATAATTATTTAAGGCATCTTCAAGCCCATATCCGTCGGAGGGTACAGTGGTCCTTATAAGCAAATTGAAGCTCCAATATGCTTCGAATCTGTTCTTGCAAGTCTTACATTCGATAAGATGCAACATATGGAGCTCATACTTCCACGGACATCCTTTCATCCAACCTATACTTGGGACCAACAAAAAAAAAACCTGCTAAGCCCACCTCTAAATCGGCCCTAGCGAGGTAGCCGCCGGAACGAAAAATTCTCCGCAACGCATACCTACTCTTTCGGAGGCTCAAATTCCCTTCGAGGTGTCCGACTTCGGAAGAGAAATAAACAATTGCGATGGTGTTCCGAAGAATACCTCGCAGCAAAAATCTTCCGAATCGTATAAGATCGGAGAATTTTCCACTCCGACGGATACCTTGCTGGGGCCGTATAGCTCTCCTGCGGAGCTTTCAGAGCTGATGACCTCTTCGTTCTAACTGAGGGAATGAGTCCTCGAAGTTGCTGCTGTCAATAGCAAAGTTTTGTTCTAGAAAGTGAGCGGAGCAATCTTGTCGGCGTTGCCTCCAATTCCCAACACTTTTAAAAGACGTTGTTTGGAACACTTCGAACGACAGTGAAAGCTTACCTACGAACGGCCTGTTTTTTTTACAGCACGCGGGGTCTTACTAGTTCGATATCTGTCGAAAAGATTGCTTAAACCTCTTCTTTATTATCTTGACTTGCTCCTTGCAAAGTAAAAGCTATAAAAACCTCTTCAGTTGGGATCAGTGGCGTACGCAGGATTTTTTTTGGGTGGTCGGCGTTGGGCTAAGACTCAATTCCGTGATGAAAAGTTTGCCAATGTAATTGTAATCCTTTATAAAATTTTTCACAGCTCTCTGAGCTGTTCAACTCTCCCCCTCCCCTCCCCGTGCAATCGCCCCTCCCATTCATACGCCACTGGTAGAGATACCAAACTATGGTTCGAGTCGTTTATTTTTGACGTAACCGACAAGGAACTCATTTATCTAGTCTGTTGTCACAGCTGTTTATGTAAAAATGGGCCTCATCCGACATAATTGTTTTCCCCAAAAAATAGCAACCTTCATTTTGTGTTCCAACCACAGTGAGGGCCAAAAATAACCGACTTGTGTGATCTTTCACCAAATAGTTACTGGGTGAATGCGGTGCGAAATAATACAGATTCCATATTAGAATCACGTGGAAGCTCGTACAGTTTGTCGATTTATTCTAACTGTATAATTAGGGTGACCATTTGTCTTCTTTTAGAGAGGACATTCCTCTTTTTCGCTACTGTGTCCCATCTGATTTTTTTACTAAAAGAAAACAATAGGTACATTCTCCTCTTTTTACTAAACTGACCTCCAAATGTTCCCTTGTTCTCCTAAAGACCTGACAGCCGCCTTACCTACACAACCTAAAGACCATCTTACGATAGGAAATATGCAAGTAGGTTCTTTCTTAATTCTTACAAAGCTCGAGTTAGATGCTAATCTTGATGTATTAATTTTTAAAGACCAAGTAACTTCCTTTTATAGAACCTACAAATTTTGATAAAAAAAATGTGCCTTAACCATTTTCGACAACCTATATTTTTACTTAAAAAAAGTGTCCTCTCTTATGTAATTAAAAAAATGGTCACCGTATGTACACAGTATGGACACAGTCCCTACTTGTCGAAAGTGGGTAACAGCAAGCATGGTCGGTTCTAAAGGTGGGACTCTAAAACGCACTAAAGACGGCACAACTCGTTTTAGGTGTCAGTTTGGCTGTGGATGCTTTGTAAAACAAATAAACTCTTCTTGAAGTCGTAAGAATTTTTAACAAACCTCAACAAGTCGTTTATGTAGGGGTAAATAGGTCAGAAGTTTTAAGTGGCGCAATAGCCTCCGATAAATACGACAAAAGTTGCGTACCAAGGTTGAAGTGAATACCCACACGTTCCTTAAACCCAAGGCCTGTAGCCCGGGGTCGACTTGTAACAAATTGTCACTCATAAATCGTACCTAGGTACTTGCTCACCATTTTTCTGTAATACGCCAAAAATCGTTGTCATCTAGTACTTTTCCAAATCGACAGGTTGGTCGTTGGTCTGTTTACTGTTTACTGTTTACCGACAAACCGTACGTGTCCGCGCATATCTGAAATTTCAAATCGCAGCAAACAAGCGGAAAAGACTACCTTCTCGCACTTTACGACCTACTTTGGTATTCAAATCCAACAATAAATCGGCCAATTATCACATGTTAAGTATAAGCACATCAAGCTGCCGAAATCTTCAGCGCTGACGTACACCATACTCGAATAAAGAAAACCCCCAACCATCGCAAAGTGATTGTGAACACATTGTGACAATTGCGCCAGAAATAGAAATACGTACTCGTAACGTCAGCAACAATCGATAACGATGCGCAATATTTTTCGTTTACTTTGCTGCGGTAATGGGCCTTCGAAGAAGTCATCATTTCCATTTCATTATAATAAAAATCAGTAGGACTGGCTAATTGAATAAATATCGAATAAAAATACTTTAAATACAGAGCGCAGCTGATTACCAATGAGCGGGAGTGGGCGAAGCTCAAATCAAATGGTAAAACGGGATGGAGATTCCAAATGGCGGGCGGCGTATGTGTAGCCTCTGTGGAATATAAAGACAGTTTTAGGGTTCTTCCCGAATGACTTAATTGGATGGCATTTGAATAAAAAACCGAGTTGTCAGATGGCTGAGTGGTTACTAATGAAATGGTGGCTGGTGGTGGCGGTGGGTGGTCTCGGGAGACTGAAATTGGGTGGTTAAAGTTAACCGAGCTGCATTTGGGCAGTTAGGTGCATGCAATTGTAGGCGCAGTTTACTGGGATGTCTTGTAATAATAGGTAATAGGGTCGTAAGAATGTTGGAAACTTAGTGCTTACACATAACTTTACAAAATTCAAGCTTGGAGCCTGCTATCTCCGATTTCCCATTTTTGCACATCTCTTCGCTGTTCTGTATATGAATTTAAGAAGCCCTGTTTTCAGTGGGGAAATAACGAGATACCGAATCTACTGTGGTGTAGGTACGAGGTACATATGTAGAGCCGGCTGTCTGGAAGCAATTGAAGCGCCGTACCTACTCCCGATTCGCCTGAGCTATGCGTGCTAGGCTTTCTTATCTGAAGCTTCAATACAACCTCTGGAACTGATGGCGTTAAGAAAATAGCTCTGCTAAGTGTGCAAAGTCCGGCTTAAGAGTTGCCTTTTCCCTGAGATACCACAACATCAAGCTGCAAGGTCCGTGAAGTAGTCTTGACAGCGCTTCGGAGTTTGATGACAGGCCGACACAAAAGGCAGATATAAAGAACTGGTCCTCCATTTGAACCTAAGGGCGGGAGACATCTAGGCAGCTGTCTGGAATTTCGCTTAATTGGTTAAGTTCACCTTTCACTTGCGTGCTCCACCTGAGTCGCGGTCTTCCTCTGCTGCGCCGTTCCTGTGGTGTGGATTTAAGGATATTCCGAGCCGAAGCAGTCGTTCGACCTTCACTCTTTTGGCTAGATCGCTGTCGCTATACAGCCCGTACAGTTTGTCGTCGTATCACCGCAGGTACACACAAATTTGCAAGAAAACAAGAAAAGCCGCAGTTCCTTGTCATAAACGGGACACAGTTAGATTTATAAACCGTACCCGGTAGAGCTTCACTATTTAAGTGTCCCAGTCCCTGGAACAGTATCTCCTTTTCGGGCTTCACGCAGTACAAGGCAGATAGATCGATGTAGGATCGTGCGATATTGACAACAACTGCCACAAAAGACTGCACCTTCTCCTATAGTGATGCGCTCTCGTCGTCAGTCGTGGTCAAATAAAAGTTGCTGACTCCAAGCCGATAAGTCATTGCTTGGTTGTGCCTCGCATGGAATGAAAGCTGTACCTCAAAGCATAAGTCTTATAGGCATGTACACAATAACCTACCAACGAGAACAGTGGCTTAGTGATTAGTGTGTTGGACTACTGAGCGAGGGATCTCAGGTTCAATTCCCGCAGGTACTTCAGTGGCAAAATCGAAAATAAGAAAACCTTCTTCGGGGTGGAGTTGATGTGCTTTCCTATCAGGGAACGATGGCATATAACAGCTACTCTGGCAAGTAACTATGGAGATAAAAAGTTCTCCCTTTCAAAAGGCTACTAGCAACATTCCCCTTGACATTCGCTCAAACTGACAACCAAGTCCACCGATGAAAGGCGTTCATCCAACAGTTTGAACAACCGAATATTCGGAAAAAAATGTCAACCAAGTCCCGACAAGACTTAGATCAAGACTGTTCACCGAGAAGAAGCTGGGGACCCTATAGAAGTAGAAATTTGACGTTGAACGTCTTGGCTCACCTAGGGTGGTGAGTACTGAGCACTCTAACGCTCTTTGAGATACAGATACTCTCTGAGATACAGAGAGCGATAGAGTACTTGCAACCAGTGGTCCAAGGCCGTATTATTCCTACATACAGTGCTTGTTCTCAGAGGCAGTTCACGTGACAAAATGATGAATTTGCCTACCGAAAAGCTGTCGAAAGATGCACGTACCTAAATTAAAACGATGCAGCAAAAAATAAGGTCTTAAAGGACAAACAAAAAGGAGAAGACGCGATTGTTGTATGGAAAAAAGGGACCCACGAGGTCTCCCTAGGGAAGACCCAACAATTCCGCTGTCGAAAGAGCATGTCAAGGTTTCATAAAAAAGACAATTAACTGCCTATTTGAAGACGGTTTTTTTAAGGTAAACTCACGCCTTTTTTCGAATTTTGACGTGAAGTTGCCAAGTGTCATTCTTCAGTCAAGCAAAGCTTTCTCCCCAAAAGTCCGCCTTTACTGTAGCCATAAATAAACCAAATCCATAAATTCCCGATAGAAAGACTTTGGCCATCACTCACAGCTGCGCATTCATTCATTTAAAGCACTCCTTCGTCGAAAGGTTGCCAGAGGAGAATCCAACCTTTAAACACCCTTTTGTAAAGAGCACTTCTCCAGCACTTGTCTTGAAGGTCTCTGCAGCTCACCTGCACCTGTCACCAGTGTGAGCGCTGCAGAATTCAGGGCCAATGAGAAAAAAAAAATTCTGAAGTTATTATGCAAATTTAGAATGTTTGAACGATATTTAACAAGGATTGGCTCGGTAAGCTTTATAACAGTTTTATGATAGGCAACTGCGTTATATATTAAAGGTTTTTATTTGGAAATAACATTTGAAAAATGTTTGATGTACATTCTCCGAGCGAAAAAAAGGTTCAAAATGGCAAAAAATTGTTGCAGTCGCACAAAAATGTGTTAAAATACAACTTTAGTCGCACAAGGGCCACGCTACCTGTCACTTCTACTACTACTGTATGCCAAACTTCAGAACCATAAATCCACACTTTGGCGCCGTTTAAGCTGTGATTTTATTTTCCTGTGACTCACATTATGCAACCCCCTTAAGGAAGGCTCCGTCCATATCATTCACTGGTTTCACAGTAAATTATATATTCTCACAAAAACTTCAAGTTCGTCTTGTGGTTTCAGTCAGCGACACTCTTTTTTTTTTTTTGACAATAAATTCAATTCTACTAACTGATATCTAGTAACTGACATCATTATGCTGCCATTTCCATTCAAACAGCGTACGGTTTAGAATATCAAGTTCGAGAAAAGTCCCTCGCACATCAGAAAATATGACTCACAGGACAAACGTTTATCCGCTGTCCTCTGGTATTCCAATTTTCAGATGACTCATGCACTCTAATTTCATATAATCTAACCCGATTAGCATTTTATAGCTTCCTTCAATCAAAGCGGGAACCTCCTCAGAGGCAGTGATATTCTGTCAATTCTAAGACACGGACCATAATGCCACACAAAGTCAATAGTCATGGCCGAGGAAAGTAGCCAATAAGACGCTCTTATCCCGCTCAGGTAGGTGTTTTTTTTTTTATGGGTAGGTACCTCTGTAGTCTGGATAGTGACGCGCAACCCCTGTGTTGTAAAATACCATCTGCCTGACTCATCGTCACTTTGTGATTCTTCTCCCTTATCTTTGGAACAGACAATGCTCTACTTCCTGTGATTAGTCTTAGAGGTGCGATGAGGTCTAATGAGGTGGCGCCTTCTATTTTTACCAACAAACCTCTCACTCATTGAAGTTGCCATGCGCCGCCGAGATAACAAGACACGCAACAAGACATGCAAGATCAAAGTCTAGTAAGTTGCATGCGGCAACTGTCATGTTTGACAGTCTCATCAAGAGGCAATGACAGGTTGGTGCGCTATTGTTTTATCCCGTGCCAGTGACACCTACACGAGTTTTCGAAAAGATTAAGGTTGAACTCTGATGACACCTACCCCATTCCGCTGTTTGTGGCCCAAATTACCCGTCTTAGGGTCTGCTCTCATTTGGCAATATTTGCCTGGGAATTAAGAACACTTTCGCAATGGACTTTTGCGCGCCGTTAAAAAATAAATAAAAAAGGCAAACGGCGTGAGCATCTATTTTTCGCACAAAAAATGCCGCACAGAAAATGAAGGCTGGGGTGATGAGGGTGAAAACGTCCGTTTGTAACTCACTGGGAGGTTTTGCAAAAGCTTTTAGTACCGAAAGTCATTTACGAACTATACCTTCGGTCTCATGGCCAACATCAAATCATCATACGTAGATAAGACCTAAGATATTACGCACGGAACACACAAAATGTGTCTAATTGCGGCGGCAGACTTCTTAAAGTTACAGATGACAACCTGCCGTCACCTGTGATACAAATTGTTTTAGGAAATGGGTACGTTGACGCACAGCACGATAAGATAAGTTTAGATGAGTAGGTGCCGATGAGGATGAAAGTGCGGTACTTTCTGTGGACACAGATGATAGGTGGTAAAATGTGTAATTGATAAAACTGGTGACTGAGTGCAATATTTCGAGAAATGTCGAAATGGACTGATAAGCTGGAAGATAGACAAATTATGTTTATTACCATAATCTGGGTGGTATCTGAGGCCTTGGTAGCTCTGCCCTCTATAGCGACATGATTTTTTTTTGTCATCTAAAAAAAACGGAGCACTTTGGATACAACTTTTGTAAGGGCTTAAAGTAAGCCTCCACGTGCACAACTGATCTTTAGGTCTGGACAAAGTTCAAGGTATGATGTACAAATTTTGAACCGTCCCGTATGAAAAAGGTCGAAAATTGTGGTCGTAAAATAGATAGAAATCTATACATATAAGCAAATTTACAGTTTAGGAGTTTTTTTTGTTTGTTTCCTGTTTAGGTAAGCCCCGAAAAGGGTATAGAGTTTGACGCTCATTAAGAAAAGCCTTTTTTAAAGTAATACTGCAGGGTTGACGTGAAAACCGCTCATCAGATTTCGATAAAACGTCGTTCCATTTTCTAAGACTCGGAGAAAGGTTAAGGCTCTGTCTTCCATCGCCACGCCTACTTTTTGGAGGCGTTTTCCACCAAAATGTACATTTTTCTGACTTTTCTACCTTTAAGTTGTCTTTAGGTTAGTTTAGGTATGTGGGCTGGCGTAGAGTACTCCGTGCTCATCTAGATCGTGGAAGAAGTGTCTTCCTAGGAATCTGTACCGTTTATGTTGGAGACCTGAGAAGTGACATAGGAAGTGGGTTGTGTCCTCAAGAGCTTCCTCATCACCGGAGCCTCTACAAAGTTCTTCTTCCGTCAAGCGGAGTTTCTTCATGTGATTCCGCAGAGGGTTGTGTCCCGTTAGGGTTCCTCTCGGTTCTGTTTTCATTAAAGGTTGGCCATAGCATTCTTGTGGTACGACAAGAGTCTAGTGCAGCCCCGTTCCAGCGTTCGCCTCTCTTATGGCCTTTCTCCCTGCTTCAAGCTTGAGTGAGCATAGGCGGGATGTTCACCGAGGGATCAGCTTGTTCTGTTACTGCTGCCGAACTTTGTCTAGCTAAATGCCTGAAATGCCTTCATGTCCCGCAACCCAGCAGAGCAATATCTTGTGCTGAGTACCAAGAACCTTGAGCTCTTCGCGACAGCATTTCACAAGCTTCGATTCTATTTCTGTTGCAGTTAATGTTTTTATTGCGGCCTGGCTGTCGACAAAGAAGGCAATACCTTCAGGTGGTATTGCCCTTACCGCAGACTCACGGGCTGCTGTTGTCACTGCCAGAATCACTGCTTGGAAGACACTACTGTGGGAGGCGTATCGATTTGGATATAGCCAACAATTCGGAGAAGACGCCTGACCCCGTCCCGTTTTCCATTTTAGATCCGTTCGTAAAAACGGCTATGGATTTCGTGTTGGGTACGAGTCCGTCTCTCCATTCTTCTCTGGTGGGATAGGCGCTCAAGAAAGGTCTTTTAAACTCTAAGTTTGGCGTAATGTAGTCCGTGATCGGTACACGGCCAAAGTATTTCTGTAGGACCAACGAGTGACCCATTTCGTTCAGTTTCCAGTTTTCTGATTGACTTATTCTCATGGCACTAATGGCGGTTGATGTTTGTACAAAGATGTCTAGCGGAAGCAAATTGAGAATGGCCTCAACACCTGCGGTTGGGGTTGTCCTCATTGCACTGGTGGTGCCGATACTAGCGTTACCCTTAGGGCGCATTTCTTGGTCCAGATGTCGAGGGTTTTGAGAGCGCCTTGAAGAGGACTTGTCTTTTCTCAAATAATTATTGATCAATAAAAAAAAAAGAAGAAAAGAACTAACGAAGCCAACTCCTCCGTAAACATTTTAAGCTTTCAACAAGCTTGCTGCCTCATGCAGAGATTGAACGAGAGTCTTAAATATTGATCATACAAGAAGAATTAAATATTTTCACAAAGCGGAAGAATATAAACATCGTTTTGGGATAGCATACATCAAAAGCACTGATGTCGTTATCTTTGTTGGAACGGAACGAAAAAAAAAGTGTCAACACTGAATGGCGAATGCGTAACCTAACTTTCAGGCCACAAACGAAGATTCTTGCACAGCCAGTAATTAATAAAGACAACCATAATGTCATACTACCCAAAGTCGGTAATTATATATATATTTCGCTGCCCTCATGGTTCCCAGAAGGAATAGAAATAGAACCCTAAACGGATTTGTAACAATTAATGGTGCTCAACAGGAACTTTGTTTTTTTAGGCTACAGCTACAGTCTTAGAAAACCGTTGTCGTTGTCCTGGAAAGAGCTACAAAAAAGAAACACACCCAATAAGTGGGTACTTAAGTGTCTTCTCTGCAACCATTGGTAGTTGGTTTGCATTTTATTCTCTGAAGGACACTTCACTACTTGTCCTCAATCATTTTTTTTTCCATTCTCTCTCTGTTCGTATTTTCCTTATACAGCAGCCTCTTTAGTGAGGCGTAGAGTCGTAGAGTCGTAGAGTCGTCAAGTGACTTAAACAATGAATCCTGTAATTTCCGTTTTATTTTCTCTTCTGAAAAGGACACCATCCGAGTATCGCCATTCATTGATTTTTTGAGGTTCCATCAAAACTGATGAAAGGTGACACCAGTCTGCTGAACTCCTGGAGAGGATTTCGTTAAATTTCCAAAGGACATTCATTGATAAAAAAAAAAAAAATATGTGGAAATGTGGAAATGAAATTCTGATGACTTGCAGGTTTGCCAGGCAAAAATAAATAAATACAAAAACTAGTTTTGTGTTTCATTGGCAATTGTTGTCCTTTGCTGGTGCGATTGAGCAGGAGGGTCTGTCTGGAGCGATTGAGCAGGAGGGTCTCTCTGCTGCGATGAGTGTCAGTTTGGAAGGATGTGTTATTCTGTTGAGTGGAACGGTTCATTGTCGATTAATGTGAAGCGTACATAGGAAATGTCGCAGGTACAAAAAAAAAAAAGTAATAAAATGGTTAATTGAAGGTTTGGCAGGATTCGTTAACGGAGTTTCTGGTGATTACAAAAGGGGTTCCCTTGGGATTTAGATTTACAAAAATGTAGGACACATATACCTACTTACCAGTCGTTAAATGCAGTTCGTAAAAACTCTGACGATCGGTAGAATTGACTGATCGATCGTGACAAACGAGCTCACTTGGCGACACTGATCTCGATCAGTCTGGCGATTGCATTTGGGTAATGTCAACGTTCTTATGAACCCCGGGCCACACACCTAAACGTAGGAGTTCTTATCAAACACGTCTAATCGCCACATAGCCACGTTCCGAAGAAATATGTCCATGGCGCTCGCACTCCGACAGTGATCCTCCAAGCTCGCAGCCATTTGCATAACAGAAGCCAAAAAAAAAAAAAAAAAAAAAAACCCTACCCGGTCAGGTTTTGTTTCGTCTTTCTGTTTTCATTTCGAGATTGCGATATATTAGATATCCCAAATTTATCGGACCGGTGCCGCGGTATATGCGGGGCTACTTAACGATCGTTTATATGATCACCTGTGCCGCTTGCGAACGTGCACAATCTCAACACATCCGATTATGTAAGTTCAATGTCTCTCACTCACCCGGCCAATGGATTCAACGAACAAAAGAGTCCCAAACTTGTACCTGCTCAGAGCAAGACTTTGAAGACTTTGAACTGATATCTGAGAGGTGCTTTCATGCAACGTGCGCCCCATTAACATCAACCTGTAGTTACAGTGAATGGAAGTAGAAAGCGGTACTGCAGTCCCACTTTCAGATACAACATAAAAACATGTTCAACACGCAAAGCCCGGCTTGGGCGGACACCTATCTTGTGTTCACTTTGCGCTGTGATTATTTGGTGCAAAAAGAGGTGGTTTCGCCGTCTCTCTCACGTCTGGCCGAGTTCTTATGCGTGTGTTTGATCATCGTCAAAGTGGGTTCCATGGGATATTGAGTTCCACGTGCGTTGCATTCTTGCTGTGGCTCATCTTCAGCGACTAAGCTGTTGTTTGGTAATTAATTCCTCTCAGGTAGAGTTGATCTTCCATTCAGTTCCTACACAGCGTTGATGAATGTGGGACGCCAAACTGAATGGTGAGATGATTTTTCATGTCATCTAGACGGTAAATTGGATTTATAATGATCAGGAGGGATTTTCTGGGTTTCCCTGGGGAGACACCGACTACTGATATGCTGATGCACTGAAACAGCGGTAGGGGACGATGGAGAGAACTATTTTTCTGGATTTAATGATGGACAGAGGGAGATCGCCTTAATGATGATTTTATGGCCGGAACTGTTGGGAAACAAGCCTGGGAATGGGACTTTGTTTTGGGGAATTTCCGACCGGTTTTCGTTAAGCCTTCCGTTGGTTGAAGGAAAGGAATTGAATACCTTTGTGTTACTTTATATTGGACAAAAATTTCAAATGATCAGGAAAGAATGTGAGGCGATCGGCAAGATCTTCCACATGGGAACGGAATAATCACTCGATCACCGACTTTTAGAGATCAGCAAGGGAAAAATAATTGAGCAGAAGGCGAATTGGTAAATCAAAATGAAAGGAAGAAGAATGAGCTGCGAATTCACACCTCTCGAATTCCACGCATTTTAGAAAGATCATGTTCAACTTTTGCAATTTTCGCTAATCACTTTCTTTTTGTGGATCAATATTATTTTGCCTATCTAGATCACTAAAAAATGTGATATCCGGTAAGTCATTTTCAAAACTACAACACCTGACAGTATCTTTCGATCGCGAAGATCACCCCATGAAAGCGGTCAGCGAAACTGCAAAGATCGGTTTCCAAACTGATCGTTCGGTTCCCGACTGGGAACCTGATAGCATTCTAAGACGGTCTCTAAACACAAAGAAATACAGAACAGACTTAGTTGAGCTTACCTGCTACCTTCGCCGATAGTCAATTATGATAGCTTTTGGTCTAAAACTCAGCTTCTGGATTCAACAGAAAGCCTATTGAAGCCTATTATCTTTTTATATTGATTGCGAATTATTTGACTTGTGGTCTTGTGCCACAGTAATAAAAACACCCGATCAAAACTTGAATTCACTTTTTATTTTGGTATTTCAATAACTCTTATTACTATGATTTTACAAAGGTTTTTTATTTTGTTGCGCACGTTCGAAAGAAGAAAAGGAACTAGTTACGTTAATCAACTTATTTTTCTGTTCTCTGTTAGTTTTGTCGTCAAGGTCAATGTCAGCCTAACTCTTTCGTTGTGTGTAGGTGCATTTGCAGTTGCGCGTGTGTGGTGGTGTGTGGTGAATTACTTGGAGAACTAAAGCTGTCTTTTGTGTAAGTCGCCACACTACTCCCCTTCTAATGAAAGCGTTGTGGTCGACGGACTAGTCTGCCTGATTTTGTTACAATAGGTTTCGGGGTGGTAGTCATCCTTTCCTCTCGGGGTTTCGACGGTCCAGGTTGCTGATCTTCCGGTTTTTCAGTTGATTTGTGTCTGGTTTCTAATGAATCGTTGTCTTCCCCCTGGAAAATGAAAGCGGGTTTCAGACGATCGATTGATATCTTCCGAGGTTTTCCATTAACGCGAACACTAAAGTATTTCTCCTTGCGTTCTATCACTGCAAATGGTCCTTGGTATGGTGGAGTGAGCGATGGTCGGAGGGCATCATTACGAATAAAAACATGAGAGGTGTTATTTAAATCCTTGTGGACAAATACACGATCGTCGCCATGTTTCGATGCCGCCGTGGGTCTCAGCCTTTCCATTTTCTGCTTTAAGTTTTTGAGAAAGTCGGAATGGTTTACGTCTTCACGTGACTCTGCAAAGAACTCGCCTGGTAGTCGTAAAGTTGTTCCATAAACTAACTCCGAAGCGGAAGCCTTTATATCGGGTTTAAATGCTGTTCGTATTCCCAACAGTACAAAAGGGAGAACCTCGGTCCAGTTAAGCGTCTCATGACACATCAACGCAGCTTTGAGGGTTCGGTGCATTCGTTCTACTATACCATTCGCCTGTGGGTGATAAGGCGTCGTCCTAAGGTGTACTGTCCCTAACAGTTTAGTCAGTTGGTGGAAAACTGCAGATTCGAATTGTCTCCCGAGATCTGTGGAAATTTTCGTCGGCACACCATATCTCGAAATCCATCCCATCACCAGATTGTGGGCTATTGATTCGGCGGTGATATCACACATAGGTATAACCTCCGGCCAACGTGTAAACCTATCGATTATGGTGAGACAGTATCGGAAACCATTCGATGGCTGTAAGGGTCCAATAATGTCAACATTGATTTGGGAGAATCTCTCGTCCGGTAGCTCGTACGTACCCAGCGGACTTTTGGTATGCCGACCAACTTTCGCGAGCTGACATTGTTTGCACTGCTTGACGAAGGTTGCACAGTCCTTCCTGAGGCCGTACCAAACATACCTGTCGCTTACTAGCTTCGTGGTAGAGCGCACTCCAGGATGTGACAAACTGTGTATATTAGACATCACAAGCCTTCTGCAGCTTTTTGGAATGTATGGTCGGATTATTCCGTTCGAAACGTCGCAATAAATCAGTTTGTCCGAATTGGGGATTTTAGAATGGGCTAGGCGCAATGATGTTTGCGAAGAGTGGTCGTTCAGCATCCGTTGTAACTCCACGTCGGAGTGTTGCTCGCTAGCTATATGTTCGTAGTCAATATTTTTGGATTCGGCCCTTATCTCGTTAACTCGCGACAAGAAGTCCGCAACCTTGTTCTCTTCGCCTGGAATATGTCGAATATCACTGGTAAATTGTCCAATTAAATCCAAATGTCGCATTTGGCGGGGCGAAGCTTTGTTAATGTCCTGTTTAAATGCAAATATTAACGGTTTATGGTCAGTGTAAATACAGAATTCGCGTCCTTCTAGCATATACTTAAAGTATTTTACCCCGTTGTACATCGCCAAGAGCTCGCGATCATACGTGCTGTACTTTATTTGTGCCGGGGTCAACCTCTTTGAGTAGAAACCTAACGGCATGGTGTCCTTGTCTATCGTTTGATTGAGAACAGCTCCTATTGCCGTGTCCGATGCGTCTACCTCCAAGGACAATACTGCATTTTTAGCGGGATGGGCGAGCAAAGACGCTTGCGCTAAATCGAGTTTGCATTGTTCGAAAGCGTTGGAAGTTTCTTCGGTCCATACCAATACCGTCCGATCGTTCTTTTTGTTTCCTTGTAGCATGGCCTGTAACTTGATCTGGTTTTTCGCCGCGCCTGGTACAAAACGTCTATAAAAATTAATTACCCCCAAAAATCTCTTTAATTCTTTTGCGATTTTGGGCTTTGCAAAATTTACAATGGTTCGAATTTTTTCGTCGAGTGGCCTAATTCCCTCTTCAGTTACCGTATGTCCCAAAAACTTGACTTGACTTTTCCCAAAGACGCACTTCGATGGATTAATGTGCAAGTTGTTTCGTTGAAGGCAATCGAAAACCATTCGTAGGTGCACCTTGTGTTCTTCTGCCGAACGAGATGCTACGCATATGTCGTCTATATATGGGAACGCAAAATCCAAATCTTTCAAAACTTGATTGATATGCCTTTGGAACGTTTGCGCGGCGTTGCGTAGTCCAAAGGTCATGTACAGGAATTCATAGAGACCAAACGGGGTCGTGATCGCAGTTTTGGGGATGTCTTCCGGTTGTACGGGGATTTGGTGATACGCCTTTTGCAAATCCAAAGTTGAAAAGATCGATTTACCATATAAAATATTAGAGAAATCCTGGATATATGGGACTGGATATCTATCTGGAATGGTTACCGCGTTAAGACTTCGGTAGTCGCCGCAAGGCCTCCATTCTCCGTTCGATTTTTTTACCATGTGTAACGGACTTGCCCAGTTACTATTTGACGGTCGGCAAATTCCCTGTTCCACCAACTTTTTAAACTCAGCTCGTGCTGCCTCTAGTTTATCCGGCGGTAATCGTCGCGGTCGTGAAAATACAGGGGGACCCTTCGTTAGGATTTGGTGCGTGACAGCGGAGTCGGTCGGTTTAAATGCATTGTTTGGATACGTTATGTTTTTGTATTCGTTCAATATTGTGGCAAACTCATTGTTCCTGTCGATCGTTGTGATACTCGTCGTTGCGTATTCGTTGGTTTCGTTCGACCCATATTTCCCTAACCTGTTGTGGACTAATTTTTTTCGTTTGCTATCAACCATCAATCCATAATGAGCTAGGAAATCTAGGCCTATAATAGAATTTTTAACATTGGCAATAGTAAAATCCCATTCGAAAGATGCATTTTTTCCAAAAAGCAATTTCATCCTTCGCTTTCCAAATGTCTGAATAATGGTGCCGTTCGCAGCGTAGAGTTTCAATTCCCTTGGGTTTTTCGTATCGTCTTTAAATGAAGGGGGAATGACCGAAATGTCAGCCCCGGTATCAACTAAAAAATCTGCAAAAGTTTTTGAATCGGTGACATAAATTCGCTCTATACAAACGTTAGCCGATTCGTCTAACGTTTGATCCATTAGTTTCCCCTCGGCTGGTTTTCAAAACGGCACGGGGGACGGCACTTGGTAGCATTTCTGCCATGCTGGCGATGATACCAACACGCGTCGGAGTCGTCACCTCGTTGTGCATTGTTAGTAGCTGCAGCTCTCGGTGTGTTCGTATTTCCTTCTCTAGTTCTGCTTCTTTGTCTGTGACGCTCACTAAATCCTCTTTCCAATCTAGCAATCCGATTTAGGATGTCGTCCATCTTTGCTTCCAACGTGGAACGCTCGTCCTTGAACCTCGCCTGTCGTGAAGTATCTGCTGTTCGCGCTTCGGCTATCTGTGAAAACTCTCCTACCTCCATAATCTTGTCGGCTAGTACGGCCAGATCACTCAATTCGGTGTTGCTTGCCTGCAAAATTGCTTGTACCTGAGTTGGTAGCCTCTTTAGCCAAAGAGATTTCAAAAAATCATCGTTGATTTTCCCTGCAGCTAAATTTTTTAGTTCCATGTACAGTTGAGATGGACGTCTTGTTCCCAACTCTACCTCAGACAGTAATTTTTTAATTTTGGTTTGCTCCGTATCTGTGAAAACTGCAAGTATTCTCTTCTTCAAGTTGTCGTATTTGCCTACAACCGGAGGTTCTAAGACTGCGTCCGAAACTTGTGTGAGTATGCGACCTTCCATACTGCCTACCACTATGCTAAATTTTGCGCGATCGGATGACACCTTGTGTGTGATAAACTGTGCCTCAACTTGTGCAAACCATATCTGCGGAGATTCCGACCAGAACGGGGGAATTTTCGTAGAGATCCCAGTAACAATATTTTCGTTTTCTTCGAGATTCGCCCTGTTACTAGAACTGCCTGCGTTCGCAGCGGCATTTCTCCCAGCTACAACCCCTGGCTCTGTCTTCCTGGTCACCACGCTTCCTTCGTCTTCGCTGCTGTCTACGTCCGAGTTCGTCATAGTCTATTGTTCAGTCAGTTAACTAAAACTATTTACAGAATTTGTTTCATATACCAAATGTGTTATGTATATTATAAGCCCTATTCGTATGTGTTATGAGAACAGAATTGTAAAAATAATGTAATGGAAAAATATTATCTACGTGCGTTTGTTCAGCAACTCTTGTTTCCCAGACTTCCAGTACTGTGCAGAACGACTCCCTCGCCGCCGTCAGAATAGATATGCATGTGCTTGGGTGCTTGTACCCTTAACCTCAAAATGCGTTCGCTTCGTCTTCTCGCATGCGTATGTGCTCGTTGCACAAAATGGTAGGTATTCGTATACGTTCGTCGAAAAATTATTTAATTAAATGTTCTTTTCTAGCGGGGTCACCAATTGTGGTCTTGTGCCACAGTAATAAAAACACCCGATCAAAACTTGAATTCACTTTTTATTTTGGTATTTCAATAACTCTTATTACTATGATTTTACAAAGGTTTTTTATTTTGTTGCGCACGTTCGAAAGAAGAAAAGGAACTAGTTACGTTAATCAACTTATTTTTCTGTTCTCTGTTAGTTTTGTCGTCAAGGTCAATGTCAGCCTAACTCTTTCGTTGTGTGTAGGTGCATTTGCAGTTGCGCGTGTGTGGTGGTGTGTGGTGAATTACTTGGAGAACTAAAGCTGTCTTTTGTGTAAGTCGCCACAGACTTATAAAAAGTTAAAGTTAGTGATAACAGAACAAAGAATACATTTTGGTTAAATATGCCTTCAAAAAGTAGGCGTGGCGATGATAGGCGAAGCCTATAGCCCTCTCGGAGTCTTAAGAATTTTTTCAATGGCAGTTTCATCGATTGCAAAAACTCTAATTTCAACTTACTGTTTTTTTTTTCACTGCTCCACTTCTCGCGAACGTCTGACAAACATCCGAGAGTATAACTGTCTTAAAATAGCTTCTCAATTGGCCGTTTGGAGTCGGCATAAAATTGTAGATCCCTTCCATTCGTTGTTAAGTGATGTGAGTTTATGTCCAAGAAATAATTCAGCGTAGGTGTGATGGATGTTTTTATTTTGGGTACATTTAAATAAGCGTTTTGTTTAAAATGAAAAGAGCAGTATCTGCTCGCACAAGATAAAATTAAACTTTCTTCCCTAGCAATGCGCCCTCAGAACTTGGCGCCCTGTGCATTTGCACATCTTTCACATACGGTTGATGCGGCCCTGCTCTCTCTATTTCTAGTTTTGAAGTGAGAATTTTATCAAATCATCTGATGAGCTAGACAAAAGCTAGACAGAAGCAGAAGCAAAATAATAAATAAAAAAAATAACTAAAACCATCTAAGACTAGCAAGCCTTACGTCGAAACCCTCGGCGACTGAAAACAACAATCGGTACAACTCAATCGATTATTGGATTTATTTTTCTTTAATCGATTAACTTTGTAAGCGATTACATTTAATTTCTAGATTACAGATAATAAATTCCCTATAATGGGCGTGCTAATTAATAATTTATGAATAACAACAATTACCTTTGAGATTGTATAATTGCCAGGCAGTCTTGTTTACAACATAATTAAAAACGATAACAAGTCTTCATGCATTCGATACACTGCCTTAACAGAAGCTAGTTAAAAAAGTTACATCTTGTTAAAGGGGAAACTTCGAGAATGGTAAGTTTTACGTAGCTCCCAAAGAGAAGGACCAACTGCGATTTAGTCTCAAAGTAGTCTTAAGTGAGAAACAGATTGACACTGACACAGCAACAGTACATTTTATGACAGTTGCTCAGTATTTAAAAATCAACCAACTAACCGAAAATGTACTTTGGAGAGAAATTAAAAAAGTATTGTCATTGTCACTTCTTAATTCGAGAAGTCTTTTTTCCTTTTTCCAATTAAAATCCTTTCGATCTGAAATATATTCAAAATAGTTTGGACTACCTGTCCCTTCGTGTTGAACGTTTTTCGTCAAAATTAAGCACATCAAGTGAAACGTCAAAGAGACTCTATTTACGCACGTTATAAAAATAGCACCCACTGCCTTTAACAACCTCTTCCAGATTTCACTTTCCCTTCTCTAGCAGTCTCCCTTAAAACCCCTCCAAAACCCGTCTACCTAAAACCCATCTAAACTGCCAAAAAAAAAAAAAAAACTTTAAGCCACTCGCACACTTTCCCATAAATGATCTCCTAATTGAATCACTGCCTCCATGCCGCACCATCTTTTCACATCCTATATCCAATTACAATACCACTTACCGGTTTTACGGCCTAAAACCAGCTAATAGTAGATACTTACCAACAGTCCAAGTCTTTTTCGCGAACACAACCAACCACCGCAACGGTGAGGTTTATTTTTAGTTTTATTTCTGTATATTTCGCGTAGTTAATAAATCGACAATTTAAGCCCACTTGCCACACAGAGAGTCACTAGGTAATTCGGTCAATGGGCTCATTCACCTCTTCTCAGCCAGACAACGAGCAACCAAACCGAAACGAGCACCCATTCATGCATGCATCTATCACAGAGCTGTAATAAAACTGGCAAAAGCGACCTTTTTTTTTTTTTTTACTGCAAGACTTACCGGTTTGAACGGTCGGCGCAACATTCTACGTTTTACGTGACGTGAGCTATTGCAGCGGCATATAATATGCATAATACTTTGGTGGCAACACAAGAATTCCCAGTTTATGGCGTAATTGGGCTGACTTAAAGTGGCGGTGGCCCCCATGTGACATTTTACTTTCGCTTTCAGCAGCGCAGTCTTGACTCACATGATTTAAAAAATTTAAATTCCTCTGTTCGAGTTGTCTAAATAGACCGTAAAGTTTATAACGGGTCTTAGCTAGATAACCCATTTGACAAATACAAGAGCGCTGTCATCATCTGTCATTGTTATGTAGTTTGTTTGATTCATCAGAACTTACTCAGCGGGATTACACTTTGTTCGTCTTTCTGTTTGTCATAAATGTGCGGAAATGCGGATTATTTCCGATGACTGGTGACAGGGGGATGTAAAAAAAATGTTGCGTCACTTAAACATCAGTTAAATATAAGTTTGAGGAACCAACATCTGCAGACTGAAGTTTGCTCCCTTCCTGGAATATATTTTCTAGTGTATCCCCATTTAACGTCACAACTGACGTTTGTGCATAATTTTGCATTTCGAGTACCACCGTTAAATGTCAGCAAACGGATTTCTTCAAACAAAGAATGCAGATACAGGTGACATCGAGAATATGGAAATTAGCACAATTTGTTGACATCTGACTGAACAGTGACATAAGTGATATAAGTCCCGTACACGTTTTGTATTTCTCAACAGGTCATTGGCCATTTCTTACTTCACTGATACGTAATAAAAATCATTCAGCGCTAATTGTTGTGCTAAGAAACCGGCCATCATTGGAAAGATTCTAATGAAAAAATCGCACTGTGAAGTCGCTGCGAGTTTTGGCAGTTGTTCTTGAGGCAGAAAGAAGAGGTTTCTTCTTATTCAGCCAGGCGTTTCCAAGTAACATCCGTGTATCTGATTATGTCTGCAAACATTGAAAAAAGAAGAAAAAATTTCGGGAATGAGCGGAGAAAAAAAAAAAATCTGCGGCCCTGTATTGTAAGCTTACTTATGGTGAAAATGTGAACGCAGTTTGACAGCTGAAATGGGCTGTCAGCCGTCAAATTGACTGTCACGATGAAAAGTGCTGCCAGATAAAAAGAAAGCCTAAAAAATAACAGCTTTTTTTTGGGGAATAACCTTAGAGTTTTCGTGCTCGAGTACTGAGCGAGGGGTACTGGGTTTGACCCCTGGAACAATTCAAATTCCATCCTTTTTTATTTGCACGGAAAGTGTTCACTAAATTTTGGAAAATCTCAATTCACAATGTCATCGATAATTATAAGACACGGCCCAACTCTAGACCTGTTTCTGAACTGTCATTGTCTACATATTCTTTCGCCCTCTGGTGGTGGTCATAGTGTATTAGTTAGTGTGTTTGCTTCTTCTGCCAATAGGTGTTGCAGCAGTTTATTTTTTTTACAGCTTTGGTCCATGTTTGCAGCGTTTCAAAACATGACTCTGCCTACGATGGGCTTCCCAAAAACTGCTGAATTTAGAGAGTACAGAAATTTGACTGCATTTTTCCTTTTTTATATGCCTAGGGAACTGCGTTATTAGAAAAAAGCTAAGCACATTCCCAGATCAATGATAACAACAACAGAAACAACCTTGAGAAACATTCATCCATTATTTTCCGCAGGCACATTTTTTCAACACCATCCAACCGTCCCTCAAAAAGGTAAACGTCCACAATGTCCTTTATTTCAATCATCACAAACAAAAACCCATTCAAGGACAAAGATAATAATTCCACTGCTTGGCTCCGTAACCATAAAAATCCTGTCTCAGCCAATTCCGTTTATCCTTTGGAAAAAAAAAATAATTACAGACTTTGGCAAAACAATGGCCGAGTCCAGGAAGGACATTCTCTATCCTTGGTGTAACTCGACTAATTAACATGCTAAGTATTTTACAACCAACACAAATCAGAGAAATTTCTTCAAAAACAAGTTAAAAACTCCACGCGCACTTCAAGTTTGTCCTTCGGATTAAGAGACAATAATTATCATCGTCATCATCCCCTTGCGAGAGGTGAGAGGACACAAGAAAAAAAAAAACACACAAGACCTCTGCAGGAGTTTCAAAGTTCTATATCGTGTTGCTCTTTCAATTTTCCCATGCTTCGTGGTGATTTAAACAGGATAATAACAGACTACAGGCACATCCTGTGAAAAACTGAAAAACGTGCGCAAGTATTTATTTGTGTTATTATTATTATCTCCTCTTGCACTTCATTCAGTTTTCAGTGTGATCAGCTCGTGCTGTGCATCGTTGATTTTGTCCCTTCGGTCCCAGGATCTACATAGAAAATGGCACGCCTGGATATTCGGATAAAATATTTCTATTTTGTTAAATTTGTATGCGAGTAAACTTTTTTTTTTAGCCTGTCCTCTCAGTCAGCGGGATACAATCAATTCGATTTCAAGGACTCTGTTGAATTTATGTGTATGCGTCTGTATTGAATATGAGTTTCTCTGTTGGGAAGTGGTGACCTCTCAGCTTCTGGGGAACGCTTTATATTTTTTTATTTTCCTAAATAAGATGCCAAGGCGACAGTGACTTACAGGACTACCAATGAGTTTCTGCAATTGTCAGCCATTGTCCCGTGTTTCACGAGTGCGAGACGTTGAAAAATTGAATTCCAGCTGAGTTGAAAATTGATTTCACATTCAGGCGAAATTTTCATCTTTTTTATGGCATTTATCATGTTTTTGATGGGTGCTAAGGATATTCGTGGAAATAGTATTGTGGCAGGTTATGATAAAATTATTAGGCGTTATGTGCGTTTTTACGACGGCAAATATAATAAAACTGAGTTTTGTGTTGTGTGATGAATTTTCTCAGCCAAGGACCTTTTGTGTGTGTGTGTAATTGTGGATGGGGGATCAGTGTTTTAGGCGTCTCTCATGGAAATGGTAATGGGATGTTTCTTGTCTGACTTGATGATTTGTTGCTTTTTGGGAAGTTTATCGACTTATTGACAAAAATTGTAGATTTCGGTTGACTGAATGTCCTTGAAGTATTTATGAGATATTCTTTGCCTCTTGATCTGGGACCAGTTATTAGGTCTGCTACTTCCGGAATTCTAAATTCAGAATTGAAGGTAGAAGGAGATTTGAAAACGTTGGTTTGAAACTTGGGTGAAATTTGCTTCTCATTTTCGTCCATAGATATCGCCCTAAATTAGTGGTGGAATTTGATATACAGGTTTTTTGTGTTTCTTGTGAGGAATATATTTAGAAAAACTTGCCGATTCCAGTTGCACTTAATATTGGGGGATATTTTCTAACCCCAACGTTCTGCAGAATGTGAAATCATTTGTCAACGAAACAACAAGCTCGCGTCTGCGCAGCGTTCTTACCTGCATGAGAGAGTGGGGTAAATTGCGACAAAATTTGTTCTACATCATGAGGGATTTACAGATTTTTAAACGGTCACTGAATGTCACTAAGTTTTGAAGGAATAGTCGACGCATAGAAAGGGGCTACGTTAAAAGGCGCCATACCATCACTGATCTGTATCACCATGCATGCTGTAAACTAGGTACAAACTTTGCTTTCTTTCAAAATATGGTTTACTTGGAGCTGCCAAAGAGGTGTAGAGCTAGAGAAGCCCTATTTACTGTCTCTAAATACCTAAAAAGTAGATTTCCTCGTACTAAGTGTTCTTTCGTAAGATCATTTATACAAGATCAATCATTTAGACCCAGAAGGACTTATATGCAGCATAGCCAGCTACCTCATATCTACTTTAGATATCAGCTATCTTTGTCTCGATCTATAGGTATTTTTCTGTGGCTGTATCTGAACATCCGCCTGTAGATGTCCTTTCGTGAGATCACTTATCTAAGCGGTTGAGGCCAGATCGATCCCTGACTGCAGTGCCCCCTAAGTAAAAGGGAAATTGATAAAATCGATCATCGATCAGTGATCTCCACCTTCTTCATGCTTCGCACACATATTTTTAACAACTGAGTCTCCAATCTCATCGAACCGCCTCTCAGCCATCCATTATAATTTAATGATCATTAAACACAAATCCATGAAGTGATCTTCATAAGGTCTTTCCATATCAAAGCGATTAGTGAAGTTGTAACGAACGTCCTTGAAACGGTACCTAACAATTTATGTCTATACATCTATTTTTGCCACGGTGATCTTCATAGTGATCTTGACGATCGGGAGTCTTGAAGTCTGAAGATCAGCGTTTTTTTTCGATGACATATCATTAGACAATTGGAGAGAGCTCCGCCAGAAGCTCTTTCAGGATTGCAAACACATTTCGTCTCACCAGCACACCTTGATCCACGATCTTGTTGCAAATCTGTTAAATTACACTTGCCCTACATTTGCCAAGTACTCACACAACACCGAGTGCGTAAGACTTGCACCGGTTAAGCCCAGTGGCACCATTAAAAGTTCAATGGTTTCCCCATGACAGTAAGTACCACAATTATTCATACGAGGTATGGAAACACCTATCGTTATGTTAACCTATTCGATGGGTGTTTAACGATTACCATGACTTTGGGTACATATGATGTTGAAAAATTACCTCAACGACTTAACCAACTCATCTACAGCTGGTCAGTGGACCTATTTGAAGATTGGACGGTCTTTTTTGTTTACCCACTCTGATGATAGAAGTGCTTTGGTTAACAAAAAAACCCTAAACCTACTTAATTGCTCGTAAAATTACATGCCAAAGTCTCTATGAGTGCGTACCGTAAATTGTTGTGGCGTCACGGTTTCGGTGTACGTTCTTGCTTTGATGAATCGGTAAATAAGCTCAATCTAAACAATTAGTGTGGAGGGTAAGTTAATGGATGTGCCTGGTTTGGCGGCATTGCACATTTTCAGTTCTATAGACAATGTTTAGGTGATTAAATATAAGAGGCTTGTAAACAATTAGCACGTTTGAAAATTGAGGTCACAACTAGCGAAGAAGAAAATTGAACGCGCTCACGGTGAGCTAGTAGTAGGTAGTGTAGGAAAGGGTTTAAGTGGTATTATTTGTGATGACTGGTTTTATTAACAACTTCGTTGCGAAGGTAAGTAGGTATTCTGGAGGCATTTTAAGGTTGAAGATGGAAGAAGAGCAGACTTCCATTTGTACATAAGGAGCAGCGATATTGGCTTAGTGGATTTTAAGTGCGATTGCGTAAGAAAGACGGACTCTTTCTACTGAAACGTCCAAATGATCGTTTGGCGGTCAACTAATGCTTATTTGAATTTTTTTTGGGGCACCGTGGCAGATCTTTTTTGACAAAAAGTCCTTTCTAAGTGAGTTTCAATTTAAACTCTCAAGGCAGTCACATTGACTTGGCGGATTTTACGTGCGATATTTGCAATATTCGGTTCAAGCATTGATGCTCGTTTAACGATCAACTGATGATCCTCTGATCGTATTTTTTAAAGGAGACGTTTTATGATAAGAGGCAGCATATGCGCTGTTCATTGAGTTAACGTCTTATTAACAAAAATTTCCAATTTTAATTTGCTGGAAACATTCATGATCGTTCGGCGATCAACCGGAGATCACCTTTGCGATGTAACAAAATCCCGTGCATTTTCAGAGACTTCAAACTATCTTCACAGCATCTGTCATATTTTCCGCACTTACCAAATGCACTCATGATCACTACACGATCAGTTGATGGTTACATGGCGTTTACAAAATAATACCCTCCACCAATATATAAGTCACAGGATAACATCGACTACGTCTTCAACAAGTACAATCGAGGTTGGGTCTGGTCTGGTCTTTGACTCCATTATCAAGTTATTGACACCCATAAAGAACTCGAAAAAGTCGCGTTCCTTATCAAATTGTTTGGTCTCAGCAAACATATAAACTCCGACGCGATCTTTTATTTGATTTTCGTTAACCGTATATCACATGGGGTGCCCGCTGTACACAAGATCCACTTTGTATCTTTAACAGAAAAAATTATATTCGCCCATAATTTGTTAAATATTTACCCACAAACACCAGAAAAAGGGACAATCATAAGTTCCGGACCTTGTGTCTTGTAATTTGTTATGTGTTTCAGTTTCTTTGGAAACGAATTTGGTTCGATTGATCGATGGATAGTAATCACGCACCAAACTCATCAGATAAAAATGAACCCCATGAAGTTCAACAAATGAGACCCTTCCCAGGAAATGCACTCGCAAGATCGATTCGAAATGGTCGAATGACGATCATACAGTCAGTTCAATGACTTTTTTTTCTTCATTTAGCCGGCAAAGAGAAACACACAGCACACAGGTTGTGCGCGGTTTGTCTGGCTTAGTTTGAGTGGAATCAGGTCGCATCACATGGACACGGAATGGGAAAGAGAATATTCTCTGATGCACGATCACACGATCACATGGCGGCAGGTAGCTAAGAAAACATTTCCCTGTTGGATGACCTAGAGTATAGACATTGTTATGAATTTTTGTTTTCTTCTCGATTGCTTTTGTTGATCGTTACACTGCGTTGCATTTTTCCAGACAAGGGCGTTTGAGCGGAACTATCTGCAATGATCGCAGGGGGGGAAAGATACTCCCGCTCATTTGAGTGGAATCTTAGATCGAACCCTAAAAGTGTCATTTGCTCCGTTTTAGGTGTCCACTAACTCCACTTAAATTTGAACGCGATATTTATAAACGAAATTTTGGGCTACGTTATAATTGAGGTGAATATTTAAAAATAATTGTTAGTGAGACCCTTTGTGTTCTTGGTGATTAGTGATCGTGAGACTCATCAGAGCTATTGTTGTACAGCTTATTTGCGAGTTTGAGGGCTGTTAAGAAACAGTTCCCTATTGTTTTGAATAGTAATCTCTGACTGATCAGTGATCTTACTCATAAGAACAATCTTCAGATAGGTAGGTAGTTAAGATAAATTATTTCCGCGTACTAAGATTATTTATGAATTTGTACACAATCGCTTCAATGTCATGCAATGGAATTTCATTGTACCCCTAGTCAGTAATCACCGCACGATCAGTGATCATGGTTCTAAAAGTGGATCATTATTCACTTTGTTTTTGTGGAGAATCAGTGATCTGCATCTTTGATGAGTCTTTCATGGCAACTTAGAGAAGAAGGCCTTATTCTTCAGAGTCACTAACCTTTTGTTTTAAACTTTGAAAGGACTGGTAGATCTGTAGGCGCGGAAATTTGCTCCGCGAAGCCACCATCTCTATGATGTGCCAAACCAAAAGCCTATCCAAACGCGGTTAACTCTGTAAGAAAACGACTGAAAAAACTGGTTGGAAGGATATCTATCCTTTAAATTTGTAAAGGTTTTTTTTTAGGTTGGCGCCCGACATCTTTTTGAAAACCGATTACAGCACTGTCTCTGTGATATGCCAAAAGCCCATCAAAACGCGCTAAACTCTGTAAGAAAACACATTCGAGTCCCCGTTGGAAGGAATTTATCCTTAAGTTAAATTCATAAAAATAAGAGCAGTAAGCGTTTTTGATTCGAACTCCGCGTTCGGTAAAGGCGATCACTGATCGCAGCTATTTTGACAGAAAATTATCTTAGATCATCCTATTGTGGTCTCCTCCTTTAAGTGAGTCATCATTTTATTTAAACTTTTACCAGCTTCTTACAGTTTTATCATCATCAGTCTTCAATTTTAGTTGGTAATGTTTTAGGAGACGAATTTTTATCAAAACAACGATGTCCAAATATCTTCAGTGATCTTCGCAGCTACCTCGGATTTTCCAAACCATCATATTTATATATAGACACTCACTCTATTAATTTACATAGCTAGTGCTATAATTTGTTTTGTTTATCTTTATATAAATCATTTATGTAACAATAAAGTTATAATAATTTACATATACAAGTAGCTCTTCTAATGTGCGTCAACAGTCACACAAGATCCAACAAAACAGTCAATAAATTAGGTGATCTTCGGCGATCACTATCAATCGCGTTAAGCATTTTAACAATAAAAAAAAAGAAAAACAAAAAACAACCAACGAAGACTATCGAAAGAAACTTTTCTGAAAATCGATCTTTTTAATCGACTTATCTAAGATCAGACACATTTTCTATCTGCGTATCTCTGCGCATTTCTAAACCAATTTCGAGCATATTTTTACGACCAACTTGCTTAAATTATGTTCCCGTTATGCCAACTCAATGTATTCAATATCAAGTTTTCAATTTACAACCTGATCTGTCACTGATCTTTTTGTCACTAATACCCATCAAACTACTATCCGATCTGACATGCGTATTTTCTCACGATCGGCACACCCCTTCAGTATCAGATTCGATTTCGATTTTCGAGGGCTCTTGTCATTTTTTGAAACCACATCTTCAAATTCAACCGATCGTACCGCATGATCATTTGCATTTCAATACAAACGTGTAAATTGTCTCGTCATTCAAATCGAAAGAGATCTGAGTGATCCGCAAAGAACTCAAATGTTCGCAGGTAGAAAGGTAATAGAAACCAAATCTACTACAATACATTTGAGTGCAAACTCAAACGTTTTCTAACGTCTTCTTCCAAGAGAAAGACACGGAAAGCAAGCAACGCAATCTCAATTCAATTCATTATCACCGTATGGAGGAAAACAAATTCGTAAACCAAAGTGATACCGATCTTGCTTCTTTACCCGGCTACCTCTACTACTATTCAGAAACACACACACACATCTATGGCATATGCCCTACACCGATCGAGTATCTTGTCTCGGCTCGGCAGTAATTTGAAATTCCATTTTCCATTTAGTTAACAATCAGACTCCGGACAGTACGGACGGAATTTACACACTCGATCGAAATAAAAGAAGAAAATCTCATTTCTTTCGCTCAGCCGGCTTCGTATCAAGATCGTTTCCGTAGCATGGAAAGTCTTGATCGTGAAATAACCCTCGAACTACCGCATAATATGAATTTTAATGGTTTCGCTGCACATTTCATAGCATCAACAGAAGAGTCAAGTAAACGCGCAACTATCCAACTGATAAACGCAACCTCAAAGGCGACGATCACGTCTAGTGATCCTCAGCAGCAACGATCGACATTGATCGGTAATCAATTTCTACAAAAACTCGGTGAAACACTTTTCGGTTTTGGTGGCAGCACTGCTGCAACGGGACATAGTTTCGGTGTATTGGACAGTGACAGTGCATCAGCAGGATCCAATATGGACCTCCTTCGCAATCATATTGTAATCGATTCGACAGACTTCGATGCGGTGGCAGCTAGCGCAACTAGCGATCTACAGCAACAGCTGGAATATGACAAGTTCATGAATGAGATATGGATTGGAATTGTTTTGACACTGATAATCATCTCGCTGGTGTTTTGTATATGTTCGTGCTTTCTTTATCATCAGTTCAGGCAATGGAAAATGAATTGTAAGTATAAACAACTGGGTTGTGCCATATATTTAATCAAATGCGTAGATGTATAGCAGTTGCGTAAACATCGCGTCTTGTGTTTTTTACTACATGGGAATGAATTTAGATCGATGAAAAATTCACGGCAGGCACCTAGATTACAAGTTCAAGTGTAGAAATGCAGGTTATTTAGTTTCACGCTGATCGGTTGTTGACCTCGTATAAAAAAGTTGGGCTTCAAACGAGACTTGAAGCAAGTTCCCAGGTAATCGATCATAACGATTGACAGGCTTTTGTGACAACCTTTTGTGTGTTTGAAATTGGGTCAGCGAATACGCGAATATTCTCTATTGAAACTCGTCAGATGGCATGGCTGCAGAAAAGTATCTATACATTCGAGCAGATTGTACATTTTTCATTTGTAGTTAGTTGGACCGCTTAGCCTTTTCATAGCCAATTGAGGCGAATTTGAAGTGTTTGCGTTGATTGATGGTGTACTGGGACAAAGATTCAGAAAGTTTGTTTTGAAAAATCGCATCTTCAGATTTGACGCGATCAGTGATCGTGTACCGGTTTTGTGCTGACTACGAAGTCTTGAACTTGGCATAGGTACTTTTGTGGTGGATGAGATCAATATTTTTCAAGAGGCCTTGATAATTTCTGGGGAAAGTCTACTCCCTAACAAAACCTTTTCTATCAAATGGCTAAATTTCAATTCGATTCCTTCAAATGGACACTCTTTTCACAGGGATCTCTGTATTAAATTATACCTCCGTTTATCTGTCTGGGGAGTTGTGACTCAATAGCTTTAACTTGATCGTTAAGACGATTGAAGACGATTGGAGACATTTAATCTCATCACTGAAAATGTTGTCCTTTCTTCTAAATTATTTCGACCCTGAATGATCCCTGTCGCTAGCTGTCATAACAATCCGAAGTTGAATAGTTTTTCAGACAATCTTCGGACCGTTCCCTACTGATAAATCAATAGAATTACTTTTATTCAAAAATGGTTCGTTATTACTGGAAAATATCGATTTTCTTACAATACAGCTTTGAGTGTGGTTAGAAACTAAATCAAGGAAAAAAAAAAAAAAAAATCGGGTAAGCAACTTTTCAGTTTATTCGATAGCTGGTCATTGATTGGCAGTATTTCTACAAACTCAAAATGTAGAGGGTTGCTTAAAATATGTTCTATAGTTGGCTCGCTTAAAATATTGCTCCGCAAGTTGTTGCTCACATTTTCGTCAGAAGTTTTATAGTTGACATTAAAAGCCCTGTCCATCTACAAGTTTGATAACGACTGTCTTAACACTGAATAGATTTCTTTTTTTTTAAAGCGGACCAAATTTCATGACTGGATTTTAGCAACTGACCTAGAGGACTTGAGAAGATTATTCAAGCCGTCCTCGAAAGTTTATTTTTTTATTTTTGAATCTTTGCCTTGGAGTTTAATGAAGTTTTGTTTTTTTACTTATCTACCTCGTGAAACTATAATGGGGACGGTCCTATCATGTGAAATTTTCAACGACTGAAACATCCTCCATAAAGTTGGTCAACTCTAAAGGCGGTCCCTTAGACTTTGAAATGAAAACTGTGGGGACTGGTGTGAAAGCTATGTACTAAAATAAAATAAGAAATTGTGCTTGTTACTGAAAAACCGCATAAGAGATCGTGAAAAATCTTACTTTCGAAGATGAAATGCTTAGGCTATAGAAAGTAACGCTTAGGTCAGCGGAAGTCTTTTTAAAAAAAGAAAAATTTATGTTAACACAATCCTCCAGTTACCAAAAGTCATATTTAAGTAGAAAAAAGTCACAAGGCTAGGCTATTGAAAATCATGCTTTAGTCAACCCAAGTCACTCTTACAGTCATCGCAAATTGTGTTAAAGTCAACACGAAATCACGTTGAAGTCAATAAAATCCACGTTCAGTGGCTATAAATCGCTTCTCAGTAAAAATAACTTATTACGGTTGCCGCTAGGTACTTCGTCATGTTAAGTCACATTTATGCCGAATAAAGTCACATTAATGTCTATTAAAGTCACATTAATGTAGAATAAAGTCACAATTAGTGACACTCTTAAATCAGTACTTGGCATGCTCAGACTTCAAGTTATGTTAAAATCAAGGAAAGTTCCATTTTTAATGAACCCAAGTCACGATTATATGTTAACTGCAAGCCCTTTTCTAACAAGCATAAGTCAAGCTTAAGCCGTCGCAGAGTGACACTTCTCTTATCTAAAGTTTAAAAATGTTATATATCTACTATTTAAATGAAAGCAATAAAAAACAAGTCTAGGTCTACTATAATCCACAGTGAAGTAAAGTGAAGTTACTATTATCCTGGAAAAATAAAACAGATCTCTTCTCATTCAATGAAGTTCCCTTTTCAGTCACCATAAGTCATCATAATCCACTTCCATCAATAAAAGTCCTCTTTGAGACAACACAAGTCCCAGTGAACTACAATTCTTGTCTAAGTAGTCATCCGAGTCCTCGTTAATCCTCACAACTCTTCTTCAAGCCTACAATCATCATGTTGAAGTCACCAAAAACCATGGCTTAAGCCAACACAATCCTCTTCCATCAATAAAAGTCCTCTTTGAGACAACACAAATCCCAGTGAACTAGAAATCTTGCCTAAGGAGTCATCCGAGTCCTCGTTAATCCTCACAACTTTTCTTCAAGTTCACAAACATCATGTTTAAGTCACACTTAAGTCACCAAAAGTCATGGCTTAAGCCAACAAAATCCTCTTCCATCAATAAAAGTCCTCTTTGAGACAACACAAGTCACTGTGAACTACAAATATTGTCTAAGGAGTCATCCGAGTCCTCGTTAATCACAACTCTTCTTCAAGTCAACAAACATCATGTTGAAGTCACCAAAAGTCATGGCTTAAGCCAACACAATCCTCTTCCATCAATAAAAGACCTCTTTGAGACAACACAAGTCACCGTGAACTACAAATATTGTCTAAGGAGTCATCCGAGTCCTCGTTAATCACAACTCTTCTTCAAGTCAACAAACATCATGTTGAAGTCACTCTTAAGTCACCAAATCACTTTTCGGTCAGCAAAAGTCACGATTCATTACATGAAATTTTAAACGAAATTTTCGCAAATCCCAGATTACTGACAATAAACGTGTTGCCACCATTTCTCTCTGCTTTTATCGATTTGTGAAACAATAACCAAGTCTCTAACCTTGATTTATATGACCCGATAACGAGGCCTCAATTTTATTACCAACTCTTCGTGCCTACGAAAATTATCCCCAAATACAATGGCCAACCAGCCAAGCCCCACTCAAGTGTACATTGCGATTAACCAATAAACAAAAAACCCCTACTAAAATAAAAACAAAACCAAAAATATTATTTAACTTATCAAATAAATTGCTAAGCTTGCTAAGCTGCTTTAGAGATTAGCTAATATTTATTAGATTAACGAAACAAAAACTTTAAGGTAAACGAGCTATTGAACTCAACTTTGATCTCACTTTTCACTTTCAATCTTGCGTCGTGTCTTTCGGGTAACTTTCACCGGCGATTCAGCCGATCGAAAGACATAAAAGAGTCGAAAATTTTGATTAAAAAGATTGCGCCATGGCATGTCAACCGTTTATGCCATGCAAAAAGTCCACTAAACCTACCTTAGTTTTTGTTATTCTTAGTTCAGATTCGGGCGTTCTATTGCTTTTTTGGGTGTGTGCTGAGAGGGTGATTTATTATTGCTTCGGTGACTACTTAGTCTGGCAGGGGCTCATAAACAACTTTTGTGCGGAGCCGATTAGGTATGATTGGCACGTACTATACGGCTTGTAGGTTATTTTGTTGTTGTTTTTTTGCTTTGACAGCATTTTGTTTTGATTTCCACGACGCATAAACAACTTTTGTGCGCTTTCTTTGAGATACAATCGATTTTTGCAATTTGTTTGAAATAGTTCGTTATCTGTGTCATCACTGCTTGGCCATTAAAGTGAAACCATTTCAATTGAAGTAGCGACTTTGAGATGGTGCTTAAAAAATATGAGCATGGGCATAGGTATACGGTAGATAGACCTTATATGAAATGTGAATTTGCTGTTGAATAAATTGGGGTAATTTGTATTTAAATTAAGCGGAAAATGTATAATGGTGGGGTTTTTGTTATAATCAAGCCCATCGCTTGGACGAATTTCTGATGTAGGTTGTGTCTATCCGGTTTGCCATTTGCGGAGAGCGATAAACTTTTAAATTAATTTTTAGTTATATAATGAAACCTACGATCGAGGGCTACACTACTGCCGGCACCTTGGGTGACCGAGAGCGAGAGCGTGTAAACGTATTTAAATATATTTGTTTTTTGTTTAACGTTTATGCAAATATTTAGGCGAATCGTGTAACAATTCGAATGAGTTAAGCTGATCTTTGAGACGCGGTTGGTTATTGACAGTGAGTGAGGTGTACAACACGTGAGTTGCATTCAGTTTCAGTCAGATGGAGTTTGATTTATGGATATGAATGAGGTCACTTTGGTGGATGTGGGATAGGTTCAAGGGGACTGCGTGGTGCCAACAGAGTTCGGAGATGTGTCGCAGGGCGTTGTTAATGGATGTGGCTTTAAATTTTGGTGCGACTTGTTTGAAATATTACTTTAGGGGTTGGTCTTGAGCACGGCTTTTTAAATACAACAGAAGTTACTTTAAAGCCCAAGTCGTATTTTAGTCTGCCCTTAACAAGTCACCAATATCTCATTTAAGTCAACAAAATTCACTTTAAGTCATAAGTCATATTTAAGGAAATTCAAGTAAATCCAAATCAAGGGAAGTTACTTTCAAAAATCTACAAGTCCCGGCAAAATCACCACAAGTCACATTTAAGGAAATGCAACTCAATGCAAATCAACCGAAGTCACTTTCAAATATCCACAAGTCCCGGCGAAATTACCACAAGTCAGATTTAATGAAATGCAACTCAATGCAAATCAACCGAAGTCACTTGAAAATATTTATAAGTCCCGGCAAAATCATCACAAGTCACATTTAAGGAAATAAGAGGCAATGCAAATCAACCAAAGTCACTTTAATATATTTACGAGTCCCGGCAAAATCACCACAAGTCACATTTAAGGAAATGCAAATCAACCGAAGTCACTTTCAAATATCCACAAGTCCCGGCAAAATTACTACAAGTTACATTTAAGGAATTGCAAGTCAATCGAAGTCACTTTAAAATTTGTACAAGTCCCGGAAAAATCACCACGAGTCACATTGAAGGATTTGAGGTAAGGCAATGCAAATCAACCGATGTCACTTTCAAATGTCCAAAAGTCCCGGAAAAATCACCACAAGTCACATTTAAGAAAATGCAAGTCAATGCAAATTACATAAGTCACATTTAAGAATTTGAGATAAGGCAATGCAAATCAACCGAAGTCACTTTAAAATATTAACAAGTCCCGAAAAATCACCAAAAGTCACATTTAAAACATCGTAGTTCTATTGAAGTATAGCTAGTCACAAGAAGTCGCACATAAATGATAACAAAAGTCGCTCGTCAATCGATCCAAGTCTGAATGAGTCCAAAGAAGTCACTTTTTAAAGCATGTGCTGATTTAATTTCCACCAGTCTCATTAAATATAATTATATCATATAAGACTTTTTTCACATAACAAAAACAACATCTCATGGTTAATTCAACGCAAAGAATATTTTACCAGATACAGGAAAATTTGACAAATGTGTTGTATCACAGCTAGTTACGTCAACTATGTTACAGTTTTGTTCAAGTCATGCAAGTAACGCCACAGTCAATAGAAGTCAAAATCTTCTACCGAAAGTCATGCTTAAGTCGACGAAAGTCAGTCCGGATCAACACAAATCACATTCATTGACAGAAGTCTGACGATAAAATAAGGTGTAGGGAAATAACTTCATACCTATGGGAAATATTTGTACCTTTAGTGGGAAATAATTTCACTAGTTTTATGTGAAGTTATTTCCCACTAAAACTGAGCATGGGCACCATAAAGCAAAAAAGTCGTATTTGGAAAACTTTTTGCCTTTCTATTGCTTTTATTTTGTGCCTTTTAAAAATGTCATTCATGCCGCATTTTACTGTTTACAGGCTCGTAACGGCTTAGCAAAGCTGGTACATCCGCTAGTTAATTTAATAAATAAGCTTATGGCTCTTTCAAGTATCCGTATTCATTATCACAATTTGTGGGACAAGAAACTTAGGTCTCGGTGTTAAAAACTTCCTAAACCTGAGACTGAACAGACCCAACCAATTTTAATTGCCAATTCAAGATCATGATGTTGATCTTGAATTGACAATTAAAATTATGATCTTGAATTGACAGCCATCAAGATCATTAGGCGCAGTGGCTTAGTGGTTAGTGTGTTGGACTACTAAACGGGGGTCGAGGTTCGAATCCCGCAAAAACCCAAATTCCAACTTAGGGTTTTTTTCCACTGCGCCAACTCTCGCGATCGTCTGACAAAAATCCGAAGAGCATAATTGTCATGAAAAAGCTTCTCAATTGGCCGTTTGGAGTCGTCATAGAATTGTAGATCCCTTCCATTCGTTCCAAAAAAAATTAAAAACTCACACAAAACGAATGGTTGTTAGAAACTAGGCCTAGGGTCCCTCCGGGCCTGTTGCGCCAACTATTTATTTATTTTATTTTTTAATTCAAGATCATTTTCAGTTTTCTTAACTACTTTCGAACCAACAGACCTCGCTACCTACATATATCCACGTCTAAAAACCAGAAATTAGAAGGGCCCCGCACCTCAAATCGGTCACACATTCCACTTCACTTCGCACTCACCTACTGACACACTCCAAATCTCCAAATGCAATGTCACTTTCCTATCCCCGCACAGCACTCTGCGCCACCATGCATAACCATAGGTACCTCTGCGCCATAAAAAAACAAAAAAACAAAACAAACCGGGTGAAAGTGCGCCACCATGTGGAACCCCATGCAAATCGGCTGAGGAAAAGTAAACTATCTCGACGCGATTACATCTCTGTGTGCATACACTTAATATTATTAGCAGATACTGTATCTACAACCATTCCATCGTAGGTACGTCTATACAATTCAAACACACCCCGTTTGTTATTGTTGGTTTTATTACACCGCGTCTACAACTTCCGTGTAGATGCACCGACGTCTTCTGTGTACTATATATGTTTCTCTCGAAATGGCAGCACCAATGTCACGAGCCACTGGACAGTGGACACTCGCGTTGCATACCAAACAGAGATGCAATTCTCCTCTGTATAGTAAATTGATCTTCAGCTGTCAGTCGCCAGTCAATCAGTCTTCCAATCCTTTATATGTTCATATTATTATTATTATTTATTTTTTTTCATTTTTGTTACAGAAGCACCTGTGAGTAGAATAAAATTGAAAACCTCTCAATATTGACAGAATTTCAATGAGCTACAACCAAGGTAGCAGTTAGGGTCACCACCGACTATCCGCATTTGGTTGTACAATAATTTATTCTAGCAAAACGTGCCATAATGATGTTTGAAATCCATTAGAATCGAACGCTAATGGCCGAGGACGAAGAGCAATATACTCATAGAACCGTATGAGCCTCTCTCTCAATCTCGCAAATGCAAATAGAACTAAACCAAATACGGCAGTAAACGGCGGACTCTGAAGCGAAATTCAATTGATTACAGTTTATTAAATATTTGCCAGCGGCAAATATTGCCGTCCCCTTCAAAATCAAAGTCGTGTGCGCGTTTTTTTTTTAACGAAAGTGTTTTCACATTTAGATACTAATTAACAGCACCGACGAACGTCGATGGATGCGTGGTTTTTGATTAAATTCGAACAAAAAATCTATCAGCAGAACCCCAATTTACATTTCCTTTGAGGTACAGGCAGATCCGGTAATTTTACGGCTTAATTCGATGATCTACGAGCGTGGAGAAACCCTTTCCTCGATGTTAATGTTAATGGAAAGTCAATCAATTTGTAGCTGGCTTAGATGCACACTTGAGTGTACCTTGTGGGGTCTGGTCAGATTTTTTTTTCTATCTCAAAATAAATTGAAATTCAAAAGATGAAAGGTGCCTATAGATACCTACGCCTGGGGGTGCCATAGAAAATTCAGTGGCACAGTCGATTCTACCTTAATTGACTCGAAAATTCGTTTTCAGGAGGAGATTAAGATACGCATTTTAAGTGGTGCGCAACGATGTGTGTGGGTTGGGCAACAGGTAGTTCCCAGCCACTTGAACCAGAAGTCGGGGGAAAAAAATCCACCTAATTGCCGTCCCGACATGCATTAGTTCCAGCCAAGTGCTGTAGATACTAATTTATAAGTCGGGTGCAACACGACTCAGAGTCAAGTGCAAGAAGAATTTGTCGTTATTTTCATGACCTAGACCCAGGAAATTAGTCAGTTTTTCGAGTGAAGTGATAACAGTTTCAATTTTTTGTTGAATTTTCATTACTTTTTTGAGGAGATTAGAATTTTTTTCCTTCACTCATTGTAAGACGAAGGCGAGTTGTATTTTATTGTTGTTATTATGATCTTGGGGAGTTTCATGCGATAGATAAGGAATTTGGGCTAGAAACGAGGCTTTGGCTACGTGACGTATAGATAGTGTCAGGGGAGTGATTTTTATGACGTCTTCCGGTGACCATGACTTTGGTACTGCTGTCTATTTTTGGAAATTTTTGTGCGCAACAATTTTTTTTTTTGTAGAAAACATGAGCACACATTGAATGCAATCAAAATGGCATTTTGCAGAAGAAAACACATGAACGTAGACAGAAAGTTGTCTTGTGAGAAGGTGTTTAGTACGTAAACTGAACGTGATGATTTGTTGAAAAATGTTGTCAAATAAAATTTGTTTAAATACAAAAGATAAGGAAAGGAAACACATGAACGGAAACAGCCAACAAATATTTGTAAGCACAGGTATTACTATTAAGTTTTAGCTGAAAACATGAACTTGTAATGTCTCTGTACATCGTGTTTACTAAAAAATGCAAAAAGTCCGTCAAACATCGACAGGAAACACATGAACGGAAGCACTAAAATTTATTTTTCGAGCATTTTGTGATATTTTTGTCAAAGGTGCACACTTTTCCCTCAAAGAAAAAAGAAAATCACTGATATCATGCAAATTTCACAAGAAAACATATGAACGGAAACACATTTGAGATAAAATTTTCATATTTATCCACAAAATCCATTCCCATTCAAAATATTGACAAATTTCAAACATTTCCTCAACCAAAAACTAACCACATTATCTTTTGTCCTTTCAGATCGACATAATCTCCAACAAGCACAAGATATCGAATCTGTTAAACTAAATCCCGATTCCGATGACCCAGTTCCCGAATACACTCTGGTCTCTGGTCTGCCATCGTACGAAGCGGCATTGGAATTATTACAAAACTCGACAGCCAGCAACGGCAGTAGATCCTGTTTAATTGTCTACCCCTCATTGTTCAATGTGTTCAGTATGAACGAAAAGGATACATGTGAAAAAGCTTTGCCTGCTACAACAACAACTGCATCAGCAACAGAAGCAACAACACCACAGACACCATCGATTGGTAGTGCCGTAACATCAACAATAACGATGGCAGCAACAACACCAGATGTGTCACAAAATGTCAAGTGTCAAAATGTACCTCGTTTGGCATTGCATTCAATACCAAGCTATGAGGAAGCGACAGCATGTCAGCCACAACAACACCAAACGCAGTCTAGTGATACGTTTACGTATTTGGTGAAATCACAAACTTGGTGTGAGGACACCGCAAAGGTATTGCCTATGGAAAAGAAGAACTGAAGGCGGAGAGTTCTTTGTGCACATAACCAGAGATAGGACTGACTTTTAGTGTACATGTTGTAGATGACTAGTTTTATTAAAATTTAATTTTTATTCGAGAGCTGTGATTAATAAAATATTTATTTATTTGTTATAGAAATAAGTTAATTTTATAATTCAGACTTAAAGGCGATAGTTTTGCTGTAAAGAATTTTTAAAACTACAAAAAAAAAAAATCCAATGTTGACTCTTTCTAAGATTAAACACTGAAAAGTATTCCTTTATCTAACGGATGAACTGTTAGATGCAATTAAATATGCATACCTACATTTAAAAATAAAATTAAATAAATAAATAGCCAAATATTTAAAATTGTAAAAGAACGTGTTTTTACTCGCGGAATTAAGATGCGAATCGAATTGACTTTTAAAATGACACGAGGATGTGAACGTTTTGAGGAAAAACACGCGAACGGGAGCACTAATTTTGGATGAAGAAAGAAGCATACTCCTAGAAATCAAGAATATTTTTGTTTTATATTCGACGAGAGGTCGAAGACACAATTAAAAATTTGATGTTGTCTTCTATGAGATGAGCACATGTTTGAGTTTCGAAAGTTCAATTATGGCAGAGTATTCGAAATTCGAAAACAATACTGTCAATCAATTCAGTTGCAATTTGCAAATTGAATTGACTTTTATAAACACATTTCTTCCACGACAGGTATTGAACATTGAAAATAGAAAGGTTTTTGAAATGGAACAAAGAGCAACAAATTCGGTTTTAAAAAAAATCTTTTCGAAGAGACAAAAATTCGAACTTGGATAGCAAATATAAACCATAATTAAAATTAAAGGTAGTTTCAAACTAATGGTAAGTCAAAATATTCGATTTGGAAAAAGAAACAAAGGATTCACACAAAAATTGGACAAACAATGAAAAACGACTGAAGCTTTGAAAAGAACTCGAAGTCAAATATGAAAAGCAAAAGACTAATAATCATTTTTAACCGTCACACTAAATATTTTGTAGGTCGCAATATGCAGTTTTATAGGTATGAACAATTTCGACATTGTGATTGAGCCTTTATACTAAAAATGATTATTGGTATCGCGGAAAGGAACGAACAGGCAATTTTATGATTTTGGGCAGTACTAATGACAAATTTTAGTCTCGACGTTAAATTTGCGGAAGCTCACAATTGCCAAATATGGAAAATATACATATTTTGAAATACTAAAGTTTAAAATTGAAACTAAAAATGTTAATTGGTAAGGCTCATTATTTTTTAGCAACAAGATATAAAGGGTGGTTAAGTTTTAAGGGGGCCGATGTTGATTTTGAATAAAACACAAATTATTTAGGAAATTTTTGTCATTTCTTTTTATTATGACAATATTGGTATCGTTCAATTATGTATGGAACAAAATATCGGCCAAATGGCCGCCTCGACCTCAGGGGCACACCTCCATCCGATGGTTCAAATTTTCGATGACGCTGAGGCATATAGAGGTTCTATGCCATTAATGTGCCGAATTATCTCATCCTTTAGCTTTTGAATTGTTGCTGGCTTATCGATGTACACCTGTTCCTTGAAATAACCCCAAAAAGTTCAACGGTGTCAAAACACATGATCTTGGCGGCCAATTGACATCGCCACCACGAGAGATAACACGGCCATTGAATTTTTGGCGCAAAATAGCCATTGTTTCGTTAGCTGTGTGGCAAGTGGCACCGTCCTGTTAAAACCACATATCGTCCACATCCATATCTTCCAACTCGATCCATAAAAAGTTCATTATCATCTCACGATAGCGAGCGCCATTCACAGTAACTGCCTGACCGGCCTCATTTTGGAAAAAATACGGCCTGATGATGCCGCCAGCCCGTAAACCGGACCAAACAGTCACTCTTTGTGGGTGCATTGGTTTTTCGACAATCACTCTTGGATTATCATTCGCCCATACCCATCCACAGTTTTTTATTTTTTATTTTTTGTTAAAAATAGGAAGAATGTCAGATTGTCTAAAGTCATAGTGATAGGAATCTATAAACAGACTTCCACTAAGCCTTATTTAAAAGGTTTTGTCAAAATTTGGCTAAAGAAGCTGACGGCTCTGAAGAAAGTGGCAGTCGGGCTCGATCAATGCAAGTCACTATTTAGACTTTAACTGACTCTCGTGTAACAGTCATTAGTAAACTTGGGTTAAGCAAGCTGAGAGCTAAAAAGTCAAGATGAATCGGGTCTCAGTCAAAACAAATCACAATTAAGTCAACAGAAATCACTTTTAAGGTCATGGTTGGTTTAATGTGAAAACGGGTGGTTAGATGTGAACAAGAAAGACATAAGTCACGTTTAAGTCAATACAAGTCACTTTCTTTTACCTCAAGTCATCATGCTTTAGTGGGCGGAAGTAGCCTCCAAATCAACACAAGTTCACTTTTCATTACAACGTTTTGTTGAATCTCACCTGGACTAACATTTAACAGTTCTTGTGAAGCTGCAAGAGTCTAGTTAAAATAAAAAAATAACTTTGCAAAGTAAATCAAAAAAAGTCTCTTGAGTTTGCTAGAATAAAAATATAAACAGCGAACAATAGGCAGGTCTTCTGAGAAGAATTTAAGTCCTTAAGGCTCTAGGGCGTGACCTTATTTTTGGTAACATACTCGGAAACAAAAGTGCAATACCAGTCTACCAGTCCTGCTTTTATATTTTAAGTAGTAAGTAAATAATTTTGTATCTTTAAGGTGGATGAGCAATGGAATTTTGTCCTAACACCGATCGACCTATCACACCTAGTAAGGAGGTACCGTCCCCAATCTTTTTTTTTAGCACCACCAGGTATTCTCAAGAGCTACTTGCTATTTTTGAATATTAGCACATATGTAACACGCGACTTTGTCTGGTGACAACTTCTTCATTTAATAACCTATAATCTAAACGCCCTAAGCCATTTTTTTTTGTCAAAAATAAGTTAAAGACACCAGCAACAAAAGATCGTAAAATGCCTTCTATGAAGCTTATGAAAACTGGTCGGATTCACTTTTAAAAATACTGCTCGTGGGCTTCAATATTAAAATTGGCACGAGAAATACCTTTGTCCCGACTTCATTTAGCACAGCCGCCATGACAATGTAAGCGGCTACGTTAAAAGGCTGAAGAGACTAAGACAGAGACAGAGAAGCGAGCGCCTAAAAACGACAGCACTATAGGCTTTCGACTAATTGCCTCTGCAGTAGATTGCCTCTGCAGTAGTCTACAAAAGGGTCAAACGTCATTATCCTCCAATACCTAGCCAAAGTCTCCAAAAAGTCTTCTTGGCAGGCTAACGGTTCGGAACCCAAGTCCTAAGAGACGGCGCTACACTTATAGCTTGAAAGCAGAGCTTCTAATCTAATGCAGATGAAGTTTTCGATATATCATAAAATAAATAGATGTCGCCACAGGTCCATATAGACCCTAGATCAAGAGACATGTAATTTGAAAAAGTTCTTACAGTCGATTACAATTACAGCGTCCCAAGTTAATCTGCCTGGTCAGAATGTGTCGTTCTGGTCTTGCCTGGTATGTGAGCTGGAAAAATGTACAAGAAATTTCAGTTCTGACTACTTTCGGTTGACATATCCAGGCGAAATATTTTTGTTTGTTTTTTGCTCTTTAATTAATAGTTCTTTTTGCTATATAAAGATTAGTGTAAAGGAGGAAGTTACGTGCGAGCCAGTCGTGCGCATTTTATGTCGTAGTGATAGAGGAAGTCTGAAAATGTGGTTTCTTTTTTTCAGACAGTGTTGGTCGAATGGTCCCTCCCAGGGGTCGAACAAACGCCCAGTGGGTCACAAGAAAACACTGCACCATAGCCACCGCATTTTTGTGATTGTGGTTGCACCTTCATAACAGATGTCACTATAGTTAGTTTTTCTTTACGCCCTAATTATAGAATCTGGGAGCTGCTATATGAATTTAGTTTTAAAGTGATAGTTCGAAGTATTAGAAAGCTAGAGTTGTGCGATATTTGGGCAATAGTTTGATCAGACTGTCAGAACCTCTCAACTTGACGTCGGCTTTATGAAACTATAGACTTCTGTTCCTTTGAACTCTACCAATCCCTTCGATCATGTTTGTCCCTTTTTCATTTATGCTAATTGGGCAGGTTTATGATCCACCTTAACAGATCTTCTAAGAACTTCCCCAAATTTGCATAAATACCTGTGTGTTTAATGCGAGCATAACTAAGATAGACCTCTTAAGGCTGTCGTTAGTCTACAACTACTATAAAAGCGCTCACACATCTATTTTTAGCCACAAACGATCGAAGAGCAATCAAATTGTCATATAAATCACACGCCAAAAACTGGTCTACGAAACGGCTCCGCCACGCTTATGCATAAATTCTTTTTATCCATTTCTATCACTTTTTCACATTTCATTACAACCTTTATTTTTTATTAGCACAAGTCAAGGACCACCCAAACCAAACACGCCAAACATCATGAGCACATCAATGACAAAAAAAAAAAACAATATTGCTCCAAACTCGATCTCCAGATGGCGAATTGACGGCAGAGGCTGACTGACAGGTGATTACGTAAAAAAATAAAAATAAACATCTCATCTGTTGTGTCAAAAACCTGTCTGTTATCTAAAAAGAAAACATGTGAATAAAAATAAACACGTGACAAACAGATATCGAATGAGCTGCTTGACCCACATCTTTTTAAAAAAAAAACTGCAACACGATCGCCGTGATCGGCGATCACCTCACTACGCTTCAAATCATTTCAAAATATTTTCCAGATGACATAACGATGCCGTTGCTGTAACTATTTATCTTTACACTTTCTTCTGTTTGTGCGTCAGGAAAGGCACAAAAATGGGTGAGTCCAAACTTCACGCAGCACACATGACACATGAGTAGGAAAACGCACAACATACAGATGACGATCTCAGATTTCAATCCATTTGTCGTGATCTTCGTTCAAATGCTTTCCGTCTGTCCGCTTTGGTTCGAATTGCATTAGTCATACGGCAGAACGGCAGCGGCAGGTATCGATCAGAGAGACAGAGAGAAACATTCCTACAGATGGCAGTGACAGTTGACAGATACCTGACACAAAATTGAGTTTGTGTAAAACTGAATACTTTTTGGGGGTGTCAAGATAGTAATTCCATAACCTGCTTAATGCTGCTTCATGGACGGTGAAAAGGTGAGACGATATACGCATATTTGCTGGTGGAAATATGACACGAAATGTGGGATCAAATGGCAGCGTACAGTGGGGATCAAAAAGAATGCAACGGGTGGTTCAAAATTGACTTAAGGAAAAACGTCCAGAGAATTTATTCGCAAGACTTTCAAAGTTGGCAGTTGTAAAATTGAACTGAAGGTATCTGAAATGTAAGCTGGTTTTGGACAGATATTAAGTATCTATTTATTATTATTAATATTTATTAACAAGTTGAATTTATTTACAATATTATTACAAATACAGAGGCTTCCGGCTGACCTACGAAGTAGTCTTTCAATCCATGATTAAAATGTTGTATAACAAATCTAACTTAGGTGGCGCTACAGTCCGGGGTGAACCTGGGGGCTCAACCAATACGACTCTCCAATTAGCGCGATCTTTGGCTAACTGGCTCTAGGTGTACACTCTAAGTTGGTTGAGGTCCGCTTCCACTTGCGCGCGCCACCTAAGGCGAGGCATTCCTCTATTGCGTTGTCCATCCGGGTTGGAACCGAAGACTCTTGGGGCCGGAGCATTGGTGTCCATTTGCTCTTCATGTCCCAGCCATCTAAGACGACTGATGCGTACTTTTCTGACTAGGTCTATGTCGCTTCACAGCTCGTAGAGTTCGCTGTTAAGTCTCCTCCTGCAGGGCCCATCAACGCAAACGGGACCAAAAATCACTCGAAGAATTTTGCGTTCGAAGCGACCAAGAAGATACTCATCCGTTTTTGCTAGGGTCCATGCTTCTGCGCCATAGAGCAGGACAGGGATGATGAGAGTCTTATATAGAATCTCCTTAGTGCTTCTTGACAAGGCCTTACTAATCAATTGCCGTCTTAGGCCAAAGAAACAGCGGTTGGCAAGTGTGATTCTTCGCTTGATTTCTGATGTGATGTCATTATCAGAGTTTATAGCGGAGCCGAGGTAGACCCTAAGTCCCTAACTACCTCAAAGTTATAGCTGTCTATCGGGACGTTCTTGTGTGTCCCTTCTTGTTGACAGCATATGATTTGTTTTGCCCTCATTCACCACTAAACCCATTTTTGCCGCTTCTGTACTGATACTTGCAAGCGCACCAGTGACAGCTCGCTGTGTTCTGCCAATGATGTCGATGTCGTCAGCGTATGCAAGTAGTTGCACAGACTTCTGGAAAATTGTGCCTCTGGTGTTGGCTTGCGAGTTTTGCACAATCTTCTCAAGAGTGTAGTTGAAAAAGTCACATGACAGCGCGTCATCTTGTCTAAATCCTTTTTTGACATCAAAGGTCTCGGTGAGATTGTTTCCGACCTTTACGGAGCAGCGGGCGTTCTCCATCGTCATTCTGCACAATCTGACAAGTTTGGCAGGGATGTCAAAACTAGACATGGCTTTATATAGATCGTCTCTATAAATGCTTTCATATGCGGCCTTAAAATCGATAAACAGGTGGTGGGTATCGACTTGGACTTCTTGGGTTTTTTCCAGGATCTGGCGTAGCTTGAATTTTCGGTCGGTTGTGGACTTACCGGGCCTAAAACCGCACTGATAGGGTTCAATCAGTGCGTTGATATAAGGTTTCAGACGTTCGCACGGTACGGCAGACAGGATCTTATATGCGATGTTAAGGAGACTGTTGGCGCAGTTTAGAGGGTCTCCTTTCTTGTGGATCGGGCAAACGATGCTGAGGTTCCATTCACCAGGCATACTTTCCTCTAACCAAATCTTGGAGACGAATTTGTGTAAGCACTCTACCAAGCCACCTCCGGCAGCCTTGAAGAGCTCGGCAGGTAAGCCGTCTTGTCCAGCACCCTTGTTGGACTTCAGCTTGGATATTGCTATACTCACTTCATTTTGGCCAGGTGGATGGAAGTCTTGGTTTTCATCGCTCATGTTGAATGGTTCGTTCCGCCTGACAGCGGAATTTATGTCGTCTTCGCCGTTTAACAGTCTATAGAAGTCTAACAAATCTTAGGTCTAAAAATTGTGACAGTGATTTGAAATGAAACAAACTGCTCGAATAAAAAAGGCATCTGGTTACTTTTCTACCAGACTGTGGTGTATACATTTCATATCATCGAAGCAAAACTAAACCCAATAGCACTGAAGATGTCGAGGGATAATCCCCTGTCCAAAACCATATAAATATACGGCCATCGATCGTCTGCGTCATTGTCGAGGATATCCTTGTAAAGAAAAACCCGGTAAATGGATTGAGTAATTATATTCCAGTCGCTGTCATACTCCTGTCGTATCCTCTTTTCATCGCCATTGTGTCATCACAAAGTAAACAGAAAAGAACTTTGAAATTAATCCCTTTACCCCTTCCAACAGGCCGTGGCTACGAATGTGTGTGTCGCTGCCTCAATAAAGGCATAATGCGGTACACACTCATCCAGAAACTTGTTAAAAGATATCAGATTTCTTCGATATAATCATTTCATGACTACAACGAGTACGAGAAAGGAAGACTGAGAGGCTACGAGCTACGAGGCTACGACACCGGGATATCGTGTGATCAAGTTCACTCTGTCACTCTCTGTTCGGCCTCCTCCATGAATACAAAGCCTACATTTCTTGGAGCAAAAGTAAACCGCCACCGACTCAAGGAATTATTCACGAAACGGCGTGCGAATGATGGAGAAATGAAAAACCATAATAAAAAACTAAAAAAAACAGCAACAGTACGGCACACATGTGTTCATCTGTTCATTGTTCACCTCCACCGGAGCCAGTTTCATGAATGGGCGTTGGAGGATGTGCCAAGTGTATGGTGTCAATTTCGCACGACAAAAAAGAATGGAAACCCTATCCAAAGAGGAGCTGCGAGATGGGAAAAAATTGATCCATAAAAAGAGTCTTTTATTCGCATGCTTACCCTTCGTGAGCCGAGAACGTCGTCGTCCTCCTACCACCTCCTGTGGTCTCACAAAAAAAAAAAAAGGAAATTCGGTACAGGCAGGCACATTTAGCGGAAGTTCTCGAAATTTTGTGACATTTTGTGGCTTCAATTAAAAGAGCAAGCAACAGAAGAAGAATCCTGTTTTTTTTTGCTTTGTTTTGCTTATACGAGTATGCGAGGGGGTTAAATGAAGCCGTGATTTATGGGAATTTATTCCCGTAACGGAAGTGAATTTGTTCACACGATTCTGACATATTTAAGAACACAAGAGTTATGAATGAGATGATAACGAAAAACGAGTTATTAATTATGTGTGAGAAAGGAAGTGAAATGGTGGTGGGAGATTTAGGATATCTTTGGTGGAAATGTTTGCGACTTTTAGCAGTAAAGAGAAATGGAGCGATTTATGAGGTGGCGGTTATAATAAATGAGCATCATTGTGCTGAAGTTAGGAGTTAATTATACTTTTTTATGCACCTGTCAGAGTGTGTCCAAATACATCAACTTGCCATCAGTTCTCGTACAAGTGGGGCTAAACGAATGTTAAAGTTAGCAGTGCATCTCCTTAATAAGGGGGCTCATTCGACAGCGAAATAGTGCACATGGCGTAGTTTTGTATATACAATAGCGCCACTTGGATTTTCTTATATACGTCACAGTGCAACAAAATTTGAATTTACACATTTTGAGCATCAACAATTTGTGATGTACAGGTTTTTTTCCATGAAGAAGAACACTCACTTTAGATGTTACAATTGAGTCTTCAAAACGCCCTTAAAAAGTAAAAGTACCACGCACAAGCCTCTTCAATAACATGGTACAAAATTAGAAAATAACCGCCGACAATGATTTTAAAATAATCAAAGCTTCGCAAGGGATATCACAGGTTATCTTACGAAACCGCTCATAATTTGAAAGCGCCAAAAATTGTGAAAATGAAATGAATTTTAAATATTTTTTTGGACATGCTGTTGTGGGCAAACAGGCAAATAATCGGTTCACACGTAGGGACCATAGGTCTAGTGTTGGATTTCATATATTAACCTCATAAATTATTATTATTTAAGTAACCTAGGGCTTCTGTATCGCTTTTGTATTTATAAATAAATCTTACTTCAAATCTTTTCGTTCTACTAAATAGACGTGTTTCTATTTGGTTGTGAAGATCCAAACTGCTTCCACAAACCATATTAGTTCAACAGGTTATGGACCCAGGACACACGGTTTAGTTGCAGTAAAATATATAAACAAATTTAATATTTTTTTGTCTTGCCCCGTTAGCTGATTTTTCTTCCTCGGTTATAAAATGGCCGCCGCTGTACCAATTCCAATGATGGAAAAACTAAAAGGAAGAGAAAACTACGATAATTGGAGCTTTGCTGTTCAAACATATTTGGAGCTTGAAGAACTCTGGAATTGTGTTCTTGGAACTGAGTTGGACGCAAAGAGAATCTCCAAGGCAAAGGCAAAAATTATTCTTCTTATTGACCCAATAAATTATGTGCATATCAGGACTGCGACATCGGCAAAGCAAGTTTGGGACTCTTTAAAAAGAACATTCTTAGATAATGGCCTAACTCGGAAGGTTGGCTTGTTGCGGAGTCTGATAACAACCTCTTTAGAAAAATGCCATTCGGTTGATGATTACGTAAACAAGATAATCACAACAGCGCATAAACTACGAGGCATTGGTATGGAGATCTCTGAAGAATGGGTGGGTACTCTTTTATTAGCTGGCTTACCGGAAAAATATGCGCCAATGATAATGGGCTTGGAAAGTTCTGGAATCGATATTACCGGAGATTCAATTAAAATGAAGCTGTTACAAGATGTTGAAGTTACAAAAATCTCCGATGAATGTACTTCTGCATTTTTTGGTGGAACTAATGGCCACAGAAATGATAAGGCAAAGAAATATCGAAAGCCTAGCGTTCGTTGCTATTCATGTAACAAGTTTGGTCACTACTCGAAAGACTGTCCTAAAAACAAATCCTGTTCCAGTTCAAATAAAGATCATTCAAATGTCGTTTTATATACGTCATTTGCGGTTAAAGGTCTAGGTAATAATGACTGGTACATAGATTCTGGTGCTTCGACGCATATGACCTCAAATGCAAAGAATTTAATAAATGTTAGAAATCCGGCAAGAAAACAAGTTGTGATTGCAGATAGCACTTGTCTTGAAGTCACAGCAATTGGCGATTTATCGATGACGCTATCAATAGGAAAAAGTAATCGCACTGTTACCATTAAAGATGTGCTTTACGTTCCAGCGCTTTGTACGAACTTGCTCTCCGTAAGTCAAATAGTATCGAATGGAAATACAGTTAAGTTTGACTTAGAAGGATGCAGTATATTTGACGATAAAGGTGGTTTAATTGCAACAGCCATCCGGAATGACAACATGTATCGTTTAAATGTGCAAGATCCTGAAATAAGCTTGGCAGCATCTCTAAAAAATAATTTTGAACTATGGCACCGTCGAATGGGACATATGGGTGAAGAAAATTTGAAAAAGCTGCGAGACAAACAGGCTGAAGGAATCGAATTTTTTGGTAAAATGGAGCTACCGTGTCCTATCTGTATTAAAGGAAAACAGACTAGACTCCCATTTAAAAATTCTTTGTCTCGAGCAAAAGCACCTCCTTGGTAACCTAGGGCTTCTGTATCGCTTTTGTATTTATAAATAAATCTTACTTCAAATCTTTTCGTTCTACTAAATAGACGTGTTTCTATTTGGTTGTGAAGATCCAAACTGCTTCCACAAACCATATTAGTTCAACATCTAGCCTCTCACAACCATTCGTTTTATAGTAGTTTTTCATTTTTGGAACGAATGGAAGGTATATTGAATTTTATGCTGAGTCCAAGGGGGTAATTGAAAAGCTCTTTCATGACAGTTAAACTCTCCGATATTTTGTCATACGTTCGCGAGGGGTAGAGTCCAAAAGGCTGCCTTCAAATGTTGAATTTTGTTAACCTATTTCCATGCCTAGGGTTTATTGTACAATTTTCCACACCTGTTTGGACAGTTGGAACCCCTTCCCGGCGACCTTTGCAAACCCTTATCAATGCCATAGTGCCATCCCCTGCCTGCAATATGTTCGCTAATTAACCGGCTCCTCACGTCACTAGTTTACGACCATAGCCCAGTCGAACCGAACTGAACCACCTTTATCAACAATTCACAGCAATTGTTGTGCAAACGAGGAAAAAGAATCCCATAAAATATCCTTATCCATCTAACACATGTTCCCCATCTGACCATAAGCCGATTGACTGGCCATCCGCCCTCAAAGACCCGACACACGAAAACCTAGCTAAAAAAAAAACCGAAAAAAAGGAATCCTTGCAGTGCCTCCTCTTTCCGAAAAACGATATCCTTCATGTTTTATTGTTTTGTGCTGGCCAATACATTATGTTACATGCATTCTCTCCTGGCTCGTAGGTCCCTTTCGGTGTGTGCTCCTCTCCTTGTAATACATTCCACTGGTTTGTGTTTTTTTTTTTCTGATTTCTATACTCAAGTTGAAATTCATTTTCGGTTTTTATTGCCATGCAACCTGTCGCAATCCAAGGAAAAACGCAAATTACCGACCAGCGGCAGGTGCCTCCAGATATTGACGTGGGTCAAGTGTACAGGTATCATGAAGGAATTTATCAGGAGGTACACATCACCAGCGGCAGCAGGTAGGCAGGTGAGGCGCAGATAATTTCTTCTGTTGTGCGTTTTTGTTTCTCCACTCTCGATGCGATGACCAACTGTCTGAGCAAACGATCGATTATCGATTACCACCGCCGCGCCGCCCTTTCAATGGGTTCCACCTTCGAAGGTGAGAGCAACCAAACGCACCAGAAGAGGTCATGGTGGCTTGTAGCTGGTAGGTTGTAGGACACCAGCCAAAACAACAGATGCACATATACATGTCTGCTATAATGATCCTTGTAATTTAATACGTAATTATATGATCACGTGGAGATTGATTCTTCGCTTTGGAGTTTTTATGGGTGGGTACTTATATACTTAACCATCGATGAATGGGGCTTGAGCCCACCATTATGATGACCTTTTGTCCAACAGCTAAAGTGTGTAATTTTATATTTAAACGGAAAGTCGTCGAGGTATTGTTGTACTTTGTTGCCAGTTTAAGTGGAATTTGAAAAGAATTCGTTGTGGGTTTTAGTGGATTTCGACAGAAGGGCTGAGCGGTAATAAAGTGGTTATATGTGGCCCTAAGTGGAGGTTATACCATTGATGGATGGTGCGGCTGGTGGATGCGATCATTTGGGATAGATTTACAATTGATTATTGTGGTACTGGGTGACCACAGCGTTGATGGATGGTATAGGTTTTCTGTAGGCCTTCGAGTTTTGTAGTTGTCGAGGTTAGCTTTGGAGAAGCTATCGAAACACACACAAAGACTCCAGTAAGTCAGCTATACTCTGGTAGGCCGGTGTGAAGGCTGGCAGTTTGTCGACTTGTCCCGGTTTTTCAACTCAAAACGATATGGTTGTCAGGGCCTAAGATACGAACAGAGTTAAGTCTCCCTAGATGCTCTTTTATTCTGCTTTAACTTAGGGTAGGCACATGGAACACATCTTTGCTCACTTACCCTTATATTGGGAAGGCTGGTAAATGGCGATAAACTAACTTCTTCAGCGATAAAACGATTGGCAGATTCCGCACTTGGAGCAGAAGAGCATCAGTTCTAACCTGATCGAAACGACCAATATCTCACCATCGGGAAATTTTAGGCTAATGAGAGCATCTTGCGAATCAATGATAATTTTAAACGTCACTACGGCGATCGATGTAGTAAGAAGAGATACAGCTTATTACATATTGCAAGACAGGAAGGGGAACGCTTCCATCCCTACTCCGTGCTGTTTACGGAGTGAGAAGTGACACCGGTAGAGCCCTGGCGGGGATAATTGATCAAGTGTTAATTGATCAGCTGTCGATCGGGGTTTAAAGAATATAAAATGCTATTAAAAAGTAGGGGTTAGTGGTAGGAGGGTGAAAATTAAGCACTGAATGTATTTTTTAATGCCACACCATAAAAAATAACCAACAGAAATTTGTCCAAAAAATAAAAAACAAAAAAATTGTTTGGGCTGAGCCACCCTTAACACTTAGGGTTATAAAAAGTAGTTATAAACCTATTCTCGGACCTTCTCAATATACATATAAAATTTCATCAAAATCGGTCGAGCCGCTTCGGAGGAGTATAAACGCTAAGACTGTGACTGTGATTTTTGTATATTAAAAGAAAAAAGAAAATTGATTAAATTAAATTCGAATAAAGAGGAATTCGTTAATTTTTGAATTTTCTCAATTTAAGGAACAAAATTTCTTTGTGTAGAAAATAATTTTCTTTCCGTGTACCAACCCAATCCATAACAAAGTCTTCAGTACAAAATATGAGTTACAACGGAGCAACATTTCTTCGATTTTATTTGATCGGAATCTGCCGACTCATTCAGAAGATAAACGAATCCGAACTTTTCTAAAACAAGGTAGATTTGTCCTCTACCCTTTATGTTACATGCGACTGCGGTATAAGCTTATAAAGACTTTAGAGTCTTAGATTTCACCTAACACATGGGTCTCCCATTGGAAAAAATCTACGCATCGACTTGTGTTGTTCGTGTGCCACTTTGTCTTCGTTCGATTGCACCCTTTCGATCGCCGTTTGCAGTTAGTCAACAGCAGATTGGACCTTAAGTAATCTTTGGACATACATATAGGAATTAAAAGAAGCATTCAAACGTTTCAGTCGTATCCTTCCAATGGTGGAAAATAAATTCCACAGCCCCATTTAAAGACTCCACTACTAATTTTAAATTCCACGACTTACTATCCGTTCCGCAGTTAAAATCCGCCGCACAGGATCAGCTCAACTGATTTCTCAGAACTTCAAATGGAATTTTCTCCAAAAATAAAATAAAATAAATAAATTAATGAAAACCCCTGCGCATTCACTTTATTCAATTTGCCAAAGAGAATCTCCTTCACTGTACCACCAGCACACACTCTCCGTGCCGCCGACAATCAGCCACACAAAAGTTCCTTTCGGATATATCCCAAACGAGAAATGAGAAACTTTCAAATTCAATCCATTAAATTACATCGCTTTGATAGGAGCACACTCCAGCCATAGTCTGTGTATACGAGTGTGCTCTCTCATTCCAAATACTCCACTTTGTCGTTGAAAAAGCATTGAAAATCGAATGGAGAAATTCAATTAAAGCGCCCGGAATCGCAAATGAATCAGAATGAATCAAATTGTGAATCAAATCGATCAGCACGGGTATCTCCAAAGACAGACAGAGAGTCGCAAAAAAAAAAAAAAAACCCCGATGGGAGCGAGGAAGATTCAAGTGATTTTAGATTTTACATTTCCAAATTTCAGTAGAGCTCGCCGAACAATGAAAAGGCGAAGAAAAGCGTCTTCGCCAATGGATCTGCAATTTAAATGAATTAACAGAGATTTCCGAAAGAAGCTCAAGTGTACGGATAGATACACATGAGGAGGATGTGTCGAGGTGTGCTCCTCGTCGCACTTCAGAAGCTACAGCTATTGAAGAGTTTCCTTGGCCGAATTCCTTTTACAAGGGACGCGACACGAATGCGGAAAAAAAAAAAATCTACAACCATCCAGCAGGAAGTGCAAATGGATTGCACCCTTGGGGGTATATTTTCCTCGACGGGGGGCTGTTTTTACATCCCCCAGACACTCCACACCGAATCAACAGTTTGAAGTGTTAAAAATGCTCTACAACTTGTGATGTTTGGGGACTGATGGTGGTGGTGGTGTTTGTGGATGCAAAGTGCTATGGGGATGATGGTGTTTTGGGGGAGAGAAAATATGGTCGGCGATGATAGTGGCTAATGGTAATGATAATGATAATGATGATGCTGATAAAGATGATTCATGTTTAATAGAGCAAAGCTACTTATTCACCTACCTAGAATTAAATTATTTGTCACGCTTAAATCGGGCTGATGTCGGGGGCATGGAAAGGTGTAAGTTGGCGCAGTGTCGATGCTCTCTGAGTGGCATATAGTGCAAGGTGGGGGTATTTTAATTTAGCGGTGTATTTTGTCGGTTGAGATTTGTGGAAATCGGGCTGATGGGTCTGCGTCATTTCATAAATTAGTCAAAATATCATACATGCCATAAAACTAGCTGTGCTTACGATTTTGTGCTGGCAGACACGTCCAAAATTGACGCTGACAAGTTTCATCTTCCATAAACGATTCCATTTGCCACATCGGCCTTTTCTCAGCCCAACTTGTGTCAAATGTTGATCAATGGTAAGCTCTATGATTTTCTGAGATTTCGTACGGGTGATTATTGGGTGAGTATTTTTAACGTGATGCGTATTTTTAACAGAGAGCTACAGCTACTTTCATACCTAGTGACACCGTCTTTCCCGAAATGATGAGGGTAGTGCTAGATATGGGTCTGGGCTGGGTAGTCCGTTGGCCTCTCAATTTTCTGGAATACCTCCACGAACATATAACCAACATGGAAGTATGTTAAACTGTTCTATCAACTCTGTGAGTGATGAGCAGCGAGCTGTAAGATATGTTCTTTTTTGACAGTTCTTCGGAATGAGAGGGATTTTTGACGTCTCTAGTTTTTCGAGGAGTTTTACTTATGAGCAAATCATTCGTGCAATTTTTTGGTTAATTTTGAAAGTAGGTAGTCTTATATATTAGGACGGTTTGTTGACCTAATTCGAGGGCGTTTTTTGGGGATATTTTTGAGGTACAGGTTTCAATTTTAACGTGTTTTTGTAGCTACCTTCATAGAGGAGTAATGAAGAACTCCTTTTCAAATTATTTGGCTCTCGGCTTTTAAGTCAATTTCTTGCCTGTCTATGTGGATTTTTAGATTAATATCGACGGCTACTTGGGGGTCGATTTTTGACGCTTTTTGTATCAGTGTGTCAATATTTGGGGATTTTAACTTTTTGAAACGCATTTATCCATATATGAACCTGTTGCGCCAACTATTTAACTTTTATGGTTTTTGCAGCTATATCTAAAGTGACGAATTTATGCGTCGTATAGAAGAGTTTTTACAATTTGACACATACGCTGATCCAAGTGCTAGCTAAATGTTGTTAGAAAATTCAGCTCAAAGCCTGAAAGCATTCGGTTCAGCTTGTTCTTTTTGGTACAGGAAAATTTAGTCCTTACCCGTTTGTTGTGTGAACAAGTACTTTCATGGTCCTGACCCGTTGATTTTCTGCCAGAAAATTTCTTCGAAGTATCAAATTATTTGTTTGTTTTTAGTTATCGAGGGTAACTGATGACGGAGTCCATAAATTCGTTGTCAATATCAAGCCGGTGGTCTCAGTTAAATATATTTATGGACTCTCCGTTTTTGCCCCCAAATATAAAATGAAATAACCCCTCCATCGAAGGTGAAATAAGTCCCCAAAATGCTATGAAATAACCCCTTTAACACTTTGAAAATTAAACAAGAAATACAAGTAAAAAAACCTCACACTCACCCCGCAATCCAACACTAAATCCAAGCAAGGGGGTTGCTGCCCCCCCCCCCCATACATATTTCATAATACAATGATAGAAATTCACCCAATTTGAAGCATGAAATAAGTCCCCAAGAACCCATGAAATAAGTCGCCACAGGGATTTAGATATGAAGATAGAGTTTTATCAGGTCTCAAGCTCCGGTTCATTCTTTTGTTGAGTTCAGGATCTTAAAGAGCTTATTGGGGTCCGCTGTTGAAACTCTTCCGTCATTTCATTCATCCTTCTCCTGTAAAAGTTAAAGCATTTACCTTTCGATGGGTTTAAAAAAGAATTACGCGTGTCAGACGCTCTTTTTTTCACCTAAGAAGGCAATTGGGGACTAACATATGACCATTTCAAGGAAAACTATGGTGGGTCTGTATAAGACCCTCATCATGACAGTACTCCCATGGCGTAGAAGCATGGACATTAGCGAAGCCGGATATAAAAAATATATTAGACCGCCTTCGCTAAAAGTCTGTTTCAAAATTGTTCGTATAAAGTGACGAGCCCTCCTATAGCGCACACGCAAGTGGAGGCTGTCTAAGGTAAATGTATGCTTTAAATCGGTCTTAGATTTATCTTCTATAGTTTAAACTGCCTTCGCTAATGTCCATGGTCCATGGTCCATATTCCTGCGCTATAGAAGCACTCGTCATTTTAACCAAAAAATTCTGGGAGTTATTTTTGGTCCCATTTGCATTGACGGGACTTGGAGATTTAACAGCAATGGACGAGCTGTCCAACTGCATCGATCCAGTTAGTAAAGTGCGAATAAATCGACTGAGATGGCAGAGATGCCCAGAGCTAATAAATACTAACGCTTCAGTCTTCTTCAGACATTCTTCGACTCCCATCCAGAGTCTTGGGGCTCAATCCTGTAGCGAAAGGTTAAGCCCTTAAAAATGCAAGCTCAACCAACTTGGCACAGGGCGAAGTGGTTTATACCGAGATCATTTTACTGGTAAAAACAAAAAAAAAAAAAAAACATTGGGCCTGACCAATAAACATTTTTATTTTCGACTCTACATTGTAGTAGTTCACATTGGATTTATTTTCTATACAAATTTCGCAATTGTGACTTTCCGTAAAGTTAAAGTCGACGGCAAAATTTCTTATTATTACGGCGCAGTGACTATATCTTTTATCTAAATAAATATAATTCTTTCCGGGGACAATCTCGATGATGTTATAACTCGATAACTACTGGGCTGATTTTGCAGATTATTTTGTTGTTATGTTCGTATTGCTGTATTTCAGGTTTAGGAAGAAAGAAAATTCCAGAAAATCGATTTATTCATATTTTTTTTTGGACAAAACGGAGCTATATTTCCATTCAAATTGGGCAAATTTGAGCTACCGTAAGTTTAAAGTCGAGACCAGAATTTGTTATTAGTATGGCGCATTATAATCAGGTCAGACGTGGTTCCGAGCGGGCCCACCGCACAATGCGACAGCAACAATCTGGAGACCAATGCCAAACAAAATCTAAGCCTAAAGTCGATCCCGATTTATGTGCAAGACTCATCCAAAGTGCTGGCTTTCGAAGAGTCCGCACTTCGAAATAACTATGCAACCAAAAAATATGCCGATCTCCGGAACGGCCGAGAAATATTTGAGACAGACAAATTAGAGAAGCTCGAGAAGGGTTGGTGGATGCCTTCAAGTCGCATTAGGTATCTTCTCGTCCCCCTAAGTCCAACTTAAAAAGATTACATTCACCCTGATCTCATTCGCACTTGCATGTTTTCTTTTTTTTTCAGATTGCCCCAGAAACACAATCACAGGCACAATCTACTTTTATTATACAAACAACAAAAAGGAAACTATTGTTGGAAAAAACAGTCCGTTACAATGCATCAGTTGCTTTGCACTCTGTACGATTGCAATTAAATGTTGAATTCATTACACTAACCTTCAGCGAAGACAATTTGCAATATAAGTATTTGTTTACTTTCTTCGACAGGACTGGCCTTCTACAAACAATCTGCAGCCACAGTGTATTACTCTTTGTCGCTTGCACTGTGCCAGAGGCAGATATGGAAAAAACACAACCCCCGGCTCATGTGCCAGCAGTACGTTCCGCATAAATCTATTGAGCATTTCTCTGATTGCACATCAGCATCAGTACCGCAAACGTGATGCTAATTAGATTGTTATTGTTTTATATAAAACGAAACTATTATGAATACGGTTTTAATTGAAAATCCAACTGATAATGACACCCCGCGCAGCACAGCCCAGCAATAACAAAGAGCATCAGCGTTCCACCTACAAAAAAGTGCCTGAACCTGAATTCGTATAAATCCTATTAATAGTTGTTATTAACAAGTTTTTGTCTTGCTCAGCATGTCAGCAGAGATTGGCTGACACTGCGCCTCGGAATACATGCGAGTTTTGGAAACTCACGTGAGATGCAACGTTTTCTGGTGCATCGCTTATGTGTGTTTAACTTTGCGCAACACCTCTGATAAGGAAGACGAATGCTGTGTTTGCTTTGTGTGGGAAATGTGTTTCAAAAAAAAAAAAAAAAAAACAAGTTTGGGCTGGTTGTTGTTATTGTCACAGTTAAATGGCGGCGGTGTCTTTTGTAACGTCTCACAAGTCACAAACTGGTTGCGATATACAAATTAAAATGTATCTAAGGGCAATCAAATGAATGTCTGAACAAAGTGCGAGTGCAGCTTTGTTTTGAACTATTATTGCATGGAATAGGTGTTGGGAAATTTGTTTACATTTTAATTGTGCGATGTGATTTCAATGACGTTTACCAGTAAACGGGGGAGCGTTTGTAGTTCATTGAACCCGGCGGAAGGCCAGCTGCATTGAGTAGGCCCCCGCAAACTACGGTATGTACAGATTTTATTTTTGAACACAGCCGAAAGCCATTGTAGCTAAAGCTAGTGAGTGCTGTAGTTTGTTTGTATTAAAAGTGCAAATAAGACATCACGGATAACGCACGCGCATTTTTGCACGAGACGGGACATAGAGATCCGTTTGTTCATGATAAATGAGAATGAAATCACAAACCAGACGCCTTAAGTGCCATGAATGTTCTGCGCAGGTTTCGGAATTTACTACAATTGCAGTAGATTGATGGAAGAAAAAAAAAAAACAATCGACTGCATCACTGCGCTCGACTGACAATCTACTACAATTTATGTGAATTTCGGAAAACTTAAATCAAAATATTTACTCATTTTCGGTAATTAGTATATTTTTAAAAGCCCATTGCAAATAATGAGTTACTGGAAGCACTGTTTATTGATTCTGCAATCTACCATTTTACAATTTACAGACTATATAATTACATAATTTAAAAAAAATTGGTGCTACTGTATCCAACAGTCCCGAAATATGTGTAACCACCGTGCGTGCGGTATGTGTGTGGCTTAATACACGTCATTGAGAAAAGAGGGAATTGTAATAACCGTATTCTTGATATATTATGAAATAACAATAATATGCCCCAGCTCATAAATGTATGCAATCCATCCCCGCAAGTTCAATGACATCAACTGTTATACAGCAAATGAAAGTGTCATTGGAATTTCATTCGGCTCGCATTGCATATTGTAGAGGTGCTGGTCTACGACATTTTTGTTAGTTGTTGTCCAGCTGTGATTTCTGCGTGCCTGGTAATTCACGAAAGATTTGGCACCGAATTTCCTTGAGATGTCCGTCACAGGGAAGAAATGTGAGACCACCATATATGAAAAACATGCTTTATTTCACATCAACAAAAAGCTGAAATTAATATGCCCCAGCTCATAAATATATGCAATGATAAAAACGTATGCAATGATAAAATGTATGAAATGATAAAACACAGTGACGTTTTTCCGTCCCCGCAAGTCAAATGTGTGGAATTACTCCACCAGATTCCAATAACGCGCGCTTAGATGTTTACACATCAAAAAGTAAATCTTCTGAAAATTTTTATAACTGAAGTCCAACCCTTCTGCCCATAATTAAATATATATAAAGCCTAGTACGCAGCTGTTCAGGAACGAAAACTCTCATACAAAAGTGACACAACAGAATCATGAACGAAAATTTTCGCTCTCATTTTCGTTCTGCAGTATACGCAGCTACTGCTAAATGATGTCAGAAAAAAAATGCTCCACTCTCTTTTCGCAGTGCTGCCAGCTTTTATAATATGTACGGAGCCAAAATGAACAATTTTGGAGCCAAAAACACCCAAATTCATTTATGAAGATCAAAAATGCGCATTTTTTTGTTATTCATAGTCACACTTATTCTGGTTAAATTGTTTTTAAAGATGATAGTATTAAATTAAAAAAAAAAAAAAAACTTCACTCTTGCTGGAAGAGGGTATACCGCATACATGCATACTTCGACTGTGTGTTTTCATATTTATACATGTTATCTTGGGATATGATTTTACTGCTGAGATGCTAGAGTCTGAATCGACTGAATCGAGCATGCATGCATTTTTTTTTTATATAAACACCTAAGGAGCATAAAAATCGCCAAACAATAAAGGGAATAGCCTAAATAAGGATAACTCCCAAATTACAATTTTTAAGGAGCCAGTGAAATGTAGGCGCAGTAGCTTAGTGGTTAGTGTGTTGGACTACTATGCGAGGGGTCGAGGTTCGAATCCCGCAAAAACCCAAATTCCAACTTAGGGTTTTTTTCACTGCGCCACCTCTCGCGAACGTCTGACAAACATACGAGAGTATAACTGTCTTGAAAAAAGCTTCTCAATTAGCCGTTTGGAGTCGGCATAAAATTGTAGATCCCTTCCATTCGTTCCAAAAATGAAAAACTCACACAAAACGAATGGTTGTGAGAAGCTAGGCCTAGGGTCCCTCCGGACCTGTTGCGCCAATTATTTTTTTTTAGTGAAATGTTCGACAATCCCAATCGGAGATAAAGAGCCTAGCCAGTGGCCTGGTAATACTGCTACTAGTGTAGCAGCCTGCGGAACTCTCCATATATTATTTTTCGCTGCCTTTTCGCAGACTTTTCGCTGTCCGTTTGGAGAACACCGAAAAATTTCGTTCCGGAACAGCTGCGTACTAGGCTCAAAACGGAAATAAACACACGTTCCGGCGGCCAACATTTCTGTAATCCCTTGAAGAAGTTTCCATTTCTGGTTTAAAACATGTCAAATGAGAGTGGTAATTTTTTTAATAAATTGAACCAATAATTCATTATTCAACTATATTAAATAAACGAATAATTGTCCGTTCATCACTTTTGGAAGCCATTTTGTTTTATAGAAAGGCGAAGTTTCGTAAGACATCGCTATAAAAATATCAGCATGCAGAACTTTCCCATAATTCCCACCGCACCGCACGTTAAAAAGATGGTCGACCAAAATACGTGTCACGTATTTTCGCGTGTTAGGTGATGCTGTCCCTTTCAGCCAGACGGCATCTCTTTCCACCTTTGGTATGTGTGATGTTGTAAATGCAACATTAATAAAATATTGTAAATTAATTTTACCAAACTGAAGTCTAGTACACTTCAAACTGAAGTTTCTGTTTGACAGCTTTCAAACAGAAACTTAGGCATACGTAAAATGAAACCGTAAAAATGTTCTTTTGTTTTTTGATGTGTAAATTTTTGACCACTTACACTTGATGGTTGAACTCAATCTTGGTCTTAAAACGTTGCATATGAATTATTAAGTTAGTTTATCAAAAAATTAAATTAACAATGATCCTTAAATTTTTGTAAAATAAGAATTTATAAATTTTTACCCACAAAAAAGTTTTTACGATCACGGAAAAATTAATAGACTCATTTTCTTCTTTCAAAAAATCGTAAGCGCTCATCATTCTTATACTATAGAAGAGAGATCGACCTTAGTGCCGATTCTTCTAAGTAACACAGTCTAAACTCTAAAGTTCAAGGCAGGTAGAAAGAGATTGATGCATTCTTAATCCGAACACATTCATTGCCGATGCGCTTTAGAAAATAAAATAAAAATTCTCTGCTTTGACGATAACAGGACAAATACGTTCGAATCTGCACCTGCAATGTTGGGAATCCAATCGAATTGGGGAATCAAAGGAAAGCTTGGGAGATCCTGTAGAAATTCGCACGTTAAATAATAGACCCGCCAAGTAGTAAAGGGCGTAGTTTTCCATTCACAGCACAGCCCCTATCTCCGCAATTTGCTTTATAGCAATCTGTAGTGCTTCCGCTAATTCTTCCGCTGCAAACAATTTATTCACGCTCCACACATAAGTCTTAAGTTGACTCATTGAAGGATCTTCCGCCACCAACTCTGTTTTGACAGCTTTCCATAGAAATAGCTCATGTAAGGTACATACTTTGTTGGCTATTGACGGCGATACTGTCGATTCATTTACTAGGACTTACCTCCACTGTTGGTCCCCGGTCTCAAAAGAGCTTATAAACTCATACAGTATGCCAATTTCGACAGAGGAGTCTAGCACAAGTTTAGCATTGGTCAACACCAGGTTCATGTCAATCAGAGCTTACTCTACAACACCCAACTTCTCTTCCTTTCTCTTCAGAACGCATTCTCCTCCTATAACGCGTACAGAAATTTCCCGTGAGTGACAACTTTATCTGTCATAAATCTGATAGTTAAAAACAAGTCCCGTCAATACCTGTCCAGGATTCACTTGAAGTCACTGAAGCATCCAACAGCATCTAGTTAATTTTAATTATGTCCTCTGCCTTTGGTTGTGTATACTCCACCTACCCCACACGCACTGATTAATCTGAATCAAGTCGAATTACGCCACAGTAGGTACAGTATAATATACTTATCTCCACTTGAAGGTATACAGGTTATCCGGATACAATGCATGCCACCACCGGCAGCTGTTTTAATTACTTGCCTTCTATAGACGCAACGTGTCTTGTGCGTTGTGGTGCGCATTTTCAGCAGTAACTTTTCGAATCTTATCCTCCCGCGCGCCTAATCCTCTCGAGGCTTGAGATCAATTGAAAGCTTGCGACATCATGACCTCTACCGCAACAAAAGCCACACATGACACTTAAGTCGCTGCCCCATCCACTGCCATTTGCGTGTATTGCTATAATCCTTCCCACAAAGGCTTAATACGGCGAACGGGCCAGAGAAGCCAACTTCACGTAGGGAGCACGGGCAGCCAACTGTAATACCCAGCACTAGTATTTTTACACGCTTACATGTCTTACCTCCATTCGTATAGGTATCCCCTTTCCATTCCACGTAGGTAATCGGATGTTGATGGGATTAAGGACTCGCATTCATTTTCCGTTTTCAAGTTTCAATTTCTTTGTTTGTGTTTCTTGATTTATAATCCCATTGATGGATATAGTTGGTTGGAGAGAGAAATAAATTTAATTAATCAACACCCGAGCAACAGTTTGACAAATGACATCCAAATGACAAATGACAGATGACACTCTCTCAAGAAAAATCTCGCTTTTGTTGGGATCAACAACGATGTCACTCGAATAATTTAGTTCTCAGAGTGGCAGTGGCATCCTGCCGCCAAGAATCAAGGGACCTTTGAGAACTATTCTCCTTAGGGGGCTGCAAAAGGATCTTGAGTCCCAAGTCTGAACTTTTGTTCAACCCAAAACAGCGTGCAATGAGTGATCGATTATTTGGCAGAAAATTATATTTTTCTTCATACACATTGTGTACCGATGTCCTGCACATGCTATGCGTGACTTATTCGAATTTCTAAAGGCTATTGTGGTCGGACAATACAACCATTAGGATGTGCAGAAGGATCGGATTTTTTTCCTTTTTTCTTCACTTTTCGTATGCCTTTGGAAAATCGCCAAACAAAAGAGCAAATTGACGGAAAGAAGATGTTAGAGGTGCCTAATGTTGGGCAAATGCAGACGCAACCTGTCCGTGGACAATTGTTCATTTATTTTCTTTTGAATTTTACAGAAGAAAAGAATCGATTTTTGGAAAGAAAATGTATATGCGGCTCAATTAGGTATACGTAATTGTATTATAAAAGTGAACGAAAGGATGTGTGCGTAGGTACGTGGAGTGAAGAATTTCAATTGAATGCAGTAGCATTATGGTAGAAGTAGGAAGCCATTAAAGGATCGGCTTTGGGCAGTTTATTTCCGGGAAAGGAAGTGACTGTTGTCCTTTTTGCGTTTATTTAGTTGCATCCTGCAGGGTCTCCATACCAAGAGAAATTTTGAGATTGAGATGTCTACCTATAGATGTATTGAGTAATTGGCATATGTAATTGTGCGTCAGTTCCTGTGGTTTATGGGTCGTGAGAAATTTATAAACCGGCAAGATTGATAAAACAAGAGTCCATCTCATAAATTGATCATATCGACAGCGGTCTCCAGATTGAATGAAAGAATGCACGAAATCATCGTTCACATATATAAAATGGCTCAAATATGCACGTGACGTTTTTATGTACAACCGGTTGCGCCACTTCGACTTTAAGTGCTATTGAACGTATTACGTCACATTAGAACAAATATTTATTTTATTCATAGGACAGTTTCAGCGTAGAATCACAAGGGTTACACCGTGAGTTGGACAAAAATGGCCAGCCAGCTGGCTTTAAGTTTGTTTCTTGTCGAGCTTGACCATTTTTGGACATGCTTCTCCATCAAAGCCATTATATCTCTGTAAGAGAACTTAAACAGGGTTTTAATGGGTAAGGGACAACCATTTCCCCCCATAAGGGCACCACAATGGGCCAGTATTGACCTGCATGTGTCACGGAGTACTCCTCGCCAGCCCACAAACCTAACCTAACCTATTTGAACTTGATAGTGACTCTGCTGTTAATTTTCCCTAGTTTTCTGCTCTGAAGTTTTTGAAGTCTTCTTGTGAGCGGTGGGACGGAAAGTATCCACTAAAAGTCTATCCTCTGTTTTGGAGTTTTTGGATGGAACGTTACTAAAAGACTATGGGAGTAGAAAAGCTCTCGCAGAGTGGCAAACTTCAAGGTGTCACTGATATCCTCCTGCTGATTTGGTTTTAATCGGTCAAATGACAAATTGCTTTCATATTCCCTTGACTAGTTAGAATGATCTCCATCTCAATGAAAGCTGGGCCCTTCGCACTCCGTGCCATCGACGAATTGATTTCAAATTGCGTGTATATATGTTCCACCTAAAGAAGTACGTCAGAGTTATGCAATATCTTGGTTTCTTTCAGCTACATTTAGCTACCTTCAGCCTCTAGCCCTCTAACCCTCGGCGGGAAGACGATCTCTTGAGTGTGACTCGATACATGAATCGCCACATACCTAGAAGGCCTTCAGTGACTTCAGGTCGAAACAGTGCGCATCGAGTTTTTACCTTGCACAGTTGCATAGCTGCAGTCTCCTATTCTCTTCCCACGCGAAGGCGGCAACATGACCACAAACGTTTTACCGATCTGCCATCATACATTGTGCCGATCCTTTTCGTTATCCTATCTAACTTGCACGGGCAGACGAAAAGGACGAACATAACTTTCACCACGGTCGATCGCAGTCGGTTCAACAACAAAGGAGTTTCGAACGCCTTCCTTATGACAGAAGGCGCATAATATATTTACAGGGAAAAAAACAAATCCCAACGGGGATGCTCGCTCACGCTTATGGTTTCTTTGAAAAAAGGACACAACTAGACCTTTGTCAGAAATCCGATATATGGTACCTATCCTCGTGCCGACAAAGAAAACTACGCGATTGACATCAATCGAGCCTCGATCTCAAGAGAAAATATGGCGCCCAACATCAAGTCCACACCCATCCTCATCATCGTCATCGCAACGGTCTAATCAGCGCGCCCCCTCTCCCAATGCAAGACCACAGATTATCCGGGATTAATTACGCCTCATATATCATTGAATGAAGCTCGAAAGAAACAGGAGCAGATTTTCTTATATTACTGTCGCCCTCGCCCCCACATCTCTACGGTTGGCTTGATTATTATTGCGAACGCAACCCTCTTCTGTGCACTTGTTTCGGGGGAAGTGTGCGCACTGGAGCACAAATGCAGTGCCACAATCTGAAAATTACTTTTATGATGACATTAGTCGCATATCGCCGACAAGGGGTGGCGAAAATAAATTAGAATTTCAACCGATCGAAAGGGGAGGACTTGCAGAGGGTGCTAGCCCAAACTGCAATCATAAGCAGTATGATTATGTGGGTGGTGGGGGGCGATGGATGGCTGCGACTGAATAATGTATTTTTATTGTGATGATTCATTGGCAATATTGGGACCGTCCGATGTCTCTTTATCCCACTAGAGGCGGTGTAGGTACGCAATACATGCGTGTAATCCTCTTCAAAAGTCCAAGGAGCTCTACACCAGATATACCATCTTCATAGACAAACAGTGGTCTGCTAGAGAAATGCGGGACCCAGTTCAAACCTAATTGAGAGGATGTTCGAAAAATTACTTCCACTTGAATGCTCTTCAGTCGTCCTTAGCGCCACACATCACACATCACATATGTATATTTTTTATTTTTTTGTACTGACTAACTGCCCCCTTAAGATGAGAGTACCAGAGTTGGGATATACTCTGAGTTGGGATACTCGTATCTATTTACCCAACCGAGTGGAGATAAGAATCTATTTGATTTGGACTTCAAAAAAGGGCACCCCTACCATCCCTGGGTTTGTCCAGCCAAGTGTGGGATTTTGTAGAACAGACTGTGATTTTGTAATAGGATGCGGCATGTGGTTGGCCGATTTAACGATCCTGGAGACGCGTCCCAGTGTAACCCTGTAATTAAGAGTAATAAATATGAAATCAGCCGATCCAAGTGGGAGAGAGCGAATTCTCATTAAATCTTGTGCAGCCTTGTCGCGCTATCAGGAGCGCACTATCGCATCGTCATCATCGAGCCGGATAGGGGGGGAAAGTTATTAAAATACGAAACGTGCGTACATGTGGAGGTCAGACCCCACAATTACTTCGTGGAGAAGCACACACGTCCACTTGATGCGGCGAGGGATACGATTCATTAATCAAATGATGGTCATTAACTAGAAATCGAATGGGAAAGCGCAGCAACACTGACGTCTTTAAAGGGAGTCGAGTCTTGAGTGTGAGTTTAATGATTTTTGTTGATGTTGGTATAGAGGAGGGAAGAGGTCGCTTTTAAGATGTTTTGTGCTATTAATTAGCTGCTGACTGATGCCTGTAATGAGTGCCGATACAAATAAGGTGGCTGTTTATGGTTTGGCGGCAGGTGGTTTCAAACTTTGCATCAGCGGAAGTACTACGAAAGGATTTTCTTGTATGGACTTGGACAGTTGCTCTGTGGCTTTTTAGTGGAGTTCTAAGAATCAGGTTCAGAAATGTGTACCAACCAACTGCTTTTTAAACTGATATAAGTAGGCGAAGTGGCTCAGTGGTTAGTGTATTGGACTACTAAGCGAGGCGTCCGAGGTTCGAATCCCGCAAAAACCCAAATTTCAACTTAGGGTTTTTTCCCACTGCGCCACCTCTCGCGAACGTCTGACAAACATCCAAAAGTAAAATTTGTCTTGAAATAGCTTCTCAATTGGCCATTTGGAGTCGGCATAAAATTGTAGATCTCTTCCATTCGTTTCAAACTTGAAAAACTCACACAAAACGAATGGTTGTGAGAAGCTAGGCCTAGGTTTGAGAGACGAAAAGAGACCCGACAGTGGTGCTCTGATTCGAATACCTCTCGAATCTATATACTTTACTTTTTACACTGATATAAGAAGTCCGACAAATATCGGAGTGAAGTCGTTAAAATCTCCAGAATTCGTTGCTCTTTCCTTTAGGGTCCTATATGGTATGGATGAGCAATGGGTGCCGGTTGGGTACTTGCCTCGACATCGATCAAAAATCGATTAACGAATTAAATGCGCAGAAAATACATTTGAACAACCGATTTGACAGGGGTACGGTGAGGGCAGAGCCCTCTTAGGCTATGCCGGGCCATTGGGCCTACAAGAATTGTGTGGCCCTATTTGAAAGTAAAAAAAGAGAATGAGAAAAACATTTTTTTGCTATGTAGTCTTATTATAGAATTGCCAACAAAACTTTTCTAAAAACTCTGAGAAGCAACGTGAGCACGGGTTAGCTAGTAAAAAAATATAAAGGGCTTTCCAATAAGAGGTGTTATTTTGGTATTCAAAGAAAAATGTAATTTTTTGAGATAAATGATCCAATAATTATTTCATAATAAAGAGAAAGAGGCATGCCGTTAACAATGAAGAACACTTTCAGCCAAATGGCCACAACGAGCACGCATACAGGACCATATCCTTTTCATGAAATTTTCCATAACCAAATCGCAAAGTGGCTGCCCTATGTGCTCGATAGTCTCACGAATTTTATCGTCGAATGTCTTGAATCGATGCTGGGCTGTTGGCGTGGACGTAATCTTTCACGTGGCTTCAAAGGAAGAAGTCGCAAGCTGGTAAATCACAAGATCTCGGTGGACAATTGTGATCACCTCTTCGAGAGATAACACGGTGTGGTACGTAGCATCGTCTTGTTGAAAGTAAACGTTGTCCAGATCAATACATCCAACTTCGACCATAAAAAGTCATTAATCATCTCTCGATGGCGCAATCCATTCACCGTAACTGTTGATCCAACCTCGAAAAAGTAAGGTAACTCTTGGGTTTTCCGAGCTTGAGTTTTCATTTTGTTTTTATATATACCTTCGGAAAATGTCTGCACAAACGTGAACTAAGAAGATAGGATTAAACCTGGCATCTAGTCCCGACTTACTACTCAGTGAAAGTTGAGCTACTATTAGTATAAATATTGCGGGTGCTAGTTCAACATTTTCGGACCCTAAGCCTATACAAATCCAGTGGCTAAGGTGTCAAATGAAGTCAGTACGAACAATCTGTCTAAATAGTTCACAATCATGAATAGATTACATCACAGTAAAATGTTAAATGTAGGGGCATAACATGACCACCTTGTGGGATACGGAATACCTGCCTGGTTTTTGACTGGAGGCAATAATTCAGTTTATTTTTGAAAACTTAAGCTACCATTTATCCAAGTTTAGATCGAAGGTGTTCGTAAAAATAATTTGACGTATCTATCGCGGAAAAATCTAGAAAGACTGAAGGTATTTAGAGGGGCTATCTGATTCGACTGTAACCCTCTATCGAGTTGGGAAGGGGTTTCCAAAAATGCAAGATTTATCCAACTCAAGTTTGACCGATTACAACACTGTCCGCCTTGGGACTCAGAGAGATGTATATTTTGGGATAACCTCGTGGAAAAATGTCGGAATCCAGAGACTTTTACTCATCTTGAAAGCCATCTAAAAATCAAATCTTGAATATGTAAAATGGCCGTCACGCTTAAGAGCTCTCAATGAGCTCTTTACTGGGCTTCAATTAAATTGTTTTAGCCACGAAGGCTATCATGACATAATAACCCTCCTCCAATCTGACAGCCGCCGCCAAATGTCTATCCACGTCTCCCATCTGTCAGCAGTCACCACTCAAACGCACACCCCTTTCAGTCTCACTTCCGTCTCACTTAACGTCGGCTTAATTAAAAGTCAAATGCCCTCATGCTAGGGCCACGACAATCCTCCTGTCACATATAATAAACTCATTTCCCACCTAATAATCCACTTGCACACGTGTCGATCCGGCAGAGATATCGCATCTTCATCGTCGACTCTCCGTTTTTCGGTGCGCCTGTATACATCTCAGTTGGGTAGTTCTCCCCCCGAAGCCGGTTCATTAAACCGAAATTACCTCTCAGAAGTCAGGAGGAGCAAAGAAATCGTTATCCTTGGATACAATTCAGCATCCCTTAATCAATCAGTGTTTATACATTCAAATGTTTATGTGTGGAGAGTGCTACGGAAATGCGGGACACATTTCACGCCATTCAACTGTCATCTATATACCTACTGCGGGGCAGAATGGAAGAACTCTGTGCGATTCGAAGATAAGTAATTTGTGTAAAAGGATCACATCAGATCCTGGCTATGCAAAATCTCTGCGTCGAAAGACTAAATTGCCTTGAGGAAGGACCAACAAAACACCGTTCGATGGTGTCGACCCACATCAAGGCAGAGCGGAAACAAATCAATCTACATGCTGCTCCAACTTTATCCTTATTTCCTTTATTCCGATGGCTCCTGCGGAATAGCGGCGCTAAAGGTAAATCAAGTGTCGTCGTAATGTTTTCTGTACGAAATCACGGAATTTCCTTTTGACATTTATTTGGTCTCCGATGGGGATGGTGGAGCGTGAGAGTGCCTGTGTCGGGATAGGTATGTAAATCCAAAGGATATTGCGCTGTGTCATATGTCAGAGGGATTTGGAGATTTTACTCCTTTTTTGCATGCATATACATCTATTGACACTGTCGTCTAACGAATTTGGAAGAGCGGAGTGCTGGACGAAAAGGAGTGTAGGAATGGGAGTGGGAATCCTTGCAAGTTCCATTTCCAAGTGAAAATGAGGCGAACATTTCCCTTGATTAGATGCGACATGCGGAGGAGCCGTGGTGACGAGTGGATGTGTGTTTAAATGAAACACCAAGCGTGTAGCCCGATGAATGTAAACATGCTGATTAGCTGTCGCAGCTGGGAGGATGATGACGATGATGACGATGATGTGCGGAGCGCTGTATACGCGCGGTTGTGCTTATATGTTTGTGAACATGAGCTCGTTGGCCTTTTAATGCAATTAGTCGGTGGAGGGGGGTGGTGCTATCCACGAGTACTTAGGCAAGTCAGCATGTGGTTTAGTGTGACATTTCGTTGTTATTCATGCGAAAGTCACCATCAAGAGGTTCATTACGTCGAGTCGTAAAAGGAAATGAATTGAGAAGGATTATTGACTGAGCTTTGAGTGGGGCGTTCGAGTGGGGGGGGGGGGGAGGGGGAGGAGGGCTTTAATTATACTTAGAATTTAGGAAGTCGGAATGTAATGAGTGGCTACATCGAAAAGTGGAAATGTGTGCTTCAAATGGGAGGGAGCGCGAGTCCAACTTGCCACTGACTACTTCTGAACTGCTGGTGCTAAAACTGTCAAAGTCGGGCTGGAAAACGACTGACAAGGTTGTCCAAGTTATTTGAATAACTTGAACTCAACGACCTTGGCGCTGAATTTTCCACTCGAATCATAAATGCCAATGGCTCAGGGATTAGGTTAAGTTAGGTTCGGAAAAAAGGTTTATGAGATGGGGCTATGAGGGCTACTCCGCCAGACTACAGATTGAGAGGTCTTAAATTTGATGGGCCAGAATTGCACAATTTCAATTATAAGAATCCTAAAGAGCATCTGACTAATATGCGAGACTAGAATTGGCCATAGAGACCCAGTACATTTGGATTCAGCACAAAATTGCACGTCCCTTCAATTCGTTCTAAAACTAAAAACTCACACGGAGGGGAAGGTTGTGAGGAGCTAGTGGACCTGATGCGCCAACTATTTGGATGTTAAAAGGTCTTCGAACTATGGAGCTCTCTACTTCTTTTCTGAGGCATCGACGGCAACCCTACCGAAGAACGATGCAACCTTCCATCTTGTCACATTCCCGTCGAAAAAAAGGTCTGGTCTTCCTACAGCATTCTTTAACGTAACGAAAAGACTCCTGTGCACATTGGATATTTTGACAAAAATACCGTCAGACATCATAGGGACCGATAAGTGTCGGGACTCGGGTAGAACTTAAAAATAGACAGCTATAACCTTAAGGTAGTTCCATCCGCTATTAATTCAGAAAATGACATCACCTCAGAAATCAAGCAAAGCATCACACTTGCCAATCGCTGTTTCCTTGGGCTGAGAAGGCAACTGTAAGGCCCTCTCCCGAAAGACTAAGGAGACTCTGCATAAGACCCTCATCATCCGAGTCCTGTTGTATGGATCTGAACCATGGACTATTTCCAAAGCGGATGAAGATATTTTTGGTCGTTTCGAGAGAAAAATTCTTCGTAAGATATTCGGTCCCGTTTGTGTTGACGGTTCTTGGAGGAGACGATTCAACGACGAACTATACGAGCTGTATAGACCTAGCGACATAGACCTAGTAAAAAAAAACTGCGCGTTGGACGTATGAGATAGCTAGGACATGTAGAGCGAATGGATACCAACGCTTCGGCCCGCAGAGTCTTCGATTCCAATCCAGAGGGTCAACGCAGTAAAGGAAGACCTCGCCTTAGGTGGCGTGCACAAGTAGAAAACGACCTCAACCAACTTGGAGTGCGCAACTGGAGGCAGTTGGCTAAGGACCGGGCTAACTGGAGAGGCCTGTTGGTTGAGGCCCGAAATGTAGCCCCACCTAAGTAAGTAAGTAAGTCGGGACTCGGGAGTGACGGATTGTGCTTAATCTAAAGATCTACAATATTTTGCCAACTATTGGCCGGGGGTCGAAGCTCAAAAAACCTAGAAATTGTACCTTGTATCTGAGGCCTCATTCAAATCAAGGTACTAGTTCCCAGTCTTCTCGAGCTTCGCACCCGGGCAAAATTCTCTTCTACTCATTGGAACCTCAGAATATACTAGATTTGTCATTATCGCAGTTGATAAGTTTCGTACCAAGCCCCATCACAAGTGATATAGGAAGTTGTCCAGAGAGGAGCTTAGAAAACCACCTAAAAACGTCATCTTGACAAACTACGGTTCTACGGTTCAGGATAGACCGAGCCGCCATTATCACTTCGATTGATCGCAATGATGTCGAATTTTTTATTGAGGGAGTTACTGAAACTATGTTTGAGATGCGAGGTTGGGTCTTGGCTCTTGGGTGACCTTTAAAAAACGCTAGGGTTATGATTTATGCGCTATGCCTTATGCCTAATGCGCCTAAGGTCTTTTGAGCTTTAAAGTCATTCCTGGTCTTTGGTGGGACCTTTATTTTTGTGGCAACTCAACTTTGTGCCATATCTCACTGTACAAAGAGCTCTTAATCTTGTTTGATATATCGAGGTTTTATTTACAATAAGCTTTCAAAGGAGTGCGGCACCGCAATGAGCCACTATGAGACCCTCCTGGAAAGGCTATTTCCTCTTCAGCTGTAGGAAGTTATTTTTATTCGTTGTGGTAGGCCGAAGTGAACTTACACTTAGAAGTGAACCTTTGTTTTGCCCACTGCAACTTTTAACAGTGGACCATTTGTAGTTACAGTCTTTTCACTGCTCATTGCTGCAGAAGCTATACCAGTTGACAACGAAGTCGCAGTACTACCAATCGATTTCAAATGAGAACTGGACCCATAATTCCGCCCACGAGTATCGGAGAAAGGTAGAGGTAGAGCAGAGGTACATCTGAACAGAGTCCCGCTGTTTCCGAAAATTCCACCTAATTCGCAAGAGATTGCTAGATGTTCAGTTACTCTGTAAGGGACGGAGGTATCCTTTTTTTCAAACTGGGCCCACAGCAACACATCAAAATTGATATACTCGCCAGTAGGGGTATATCACCTTAATCCAGGCCAGGGGAAGGAGGATAGTATGAAAGAGAGTGGCGGAGCTCCATTTAGTTTCAGAAGCAAAAATCTTGTACTGCATTTCCAGCTTTTCAAATTCGGCGCTAGGGACTGGGATTTGATTTCGAATGTCATCCGAAGGTGTTGGCGATAAAATAAAATCTAAATATTGCTCCATGGTAGGTACTAGCTTCAACTTTCCGGCAAGTCCACCTTATATCTCTAACCATAAAAATTCGTTACAATTTCCTTGTTAAACTTTACTGCCCATGTAACTTCAACACCTTTGGAACGAACTTCTTTACCAACATGTGTAAGCGTGGCTGAATTGAGGCCACAAACTGAATACCTCACCACGTGCAACTTCCCAGTACTCAAAAGTAACACCCTCCCTCTGTTGGAACGACCATACTAAATCAAGAGCTCATAAAAAGTGATCTCCTTGCAGGTCCTCTTAATTAATTCAAAAAAACAAACCCCTCTCCCTCTCCACACCTACTCAACGTTTACTTTACGAGCAGGAGAGCCGAAAGCAGTAAGTTGTCCTCTCGCAACATGCGCGTCACCTTAAAAGTCTAATTAATAAATAATGCTCCGCATATTCCCGTGTCAGGGTATCTTATAGTTGGATAGAAAAAATCAACGGAAAAACTTCTTCTGCAGGTGCACATTTTATCTTGTTGTCCCAGCCAAGCACCGCACGACTGTATACCGCATTGCAGGAAGCAGCAGCAGCAGCAGCAGCAGCAGCAACACACACAACATGAAACATGAGCCCATAAATTACATCCAAATGCGACCGCCCCGTACATCCTCCGCTAGGTGCCTACCACCAACCACATCTCTAATACCGAAATCTCAACCGAAAAATTCGTGGATAAAAAGTTGGGCCACGCAGTGTTTTTTCCTTTTTAATTACTGATTGACATTCCTAACATGGCCCCGGGGCACCACACTCGCTCCCGCTCTCCTTAATTAAGGACATCAATCTCTAACGCGCACGTATGTGACTCGGGATGGGTATATGTGCGTGTAAACGCACATAATTACAAGCCAATTACCTTTGGCTGAAGAGGAAGATACTCGAAAGGGAGGGGAACCCTCTCATAAATCAAGGAACGGAGATGGTATGTCCATGTCAGTGAACACAACGACGACGACGAAGGAGAAAGGCGCGCTGTATAGAAAGTCAGGAAATTAAAACTCAGGAATCTCATTAAATAGCCGGTGGTATGGAGTCGCTTGTGTGCGTCTCGCAGATGCAGCTGCAACTTACCCGACCGACACTGATTAACGTGTCAGAAGCAGGGATTTCCATCACCCACGCAACCCCAAAGATATACAGTCTCAGTCCCGGGGGCGAAACAGCGCACCAGCAACTACTGTATAGTTGCATTGTTGGTAGCAACTTTCTTCGGATTGTCTCTCGGCACATCTTGGCTGTAATTCGAGTCCTTGAACATGATTTCCTTGCGAAGGCGTTCAACTGTGCGATGGAGGGTTGCTCGCCATATGTGTGCATCAGTATACGGGATGACCAGGACCACCCTCATCATCATCGGCAACACCCCACTCAGATCAATTTTAGATATTTTCTCAGAAATAAATTGCGGAAGCGACAGGCTCATGCCCTCGTGCCTCATTGCCTCGTACACGCCATTAGGTGTCTTGTAGTTTCGCAAAAAAAATAAAAGAAAAACGTGACGAGAGTCCACAAGCACTCGTTTCAGCTCAGCCATTCATTCGGTGCGAAATCAGCCTGATTTGCACATGGGGAGGTATACCTAGACCGCTGGCGCGCTGGGGTTCTCTATTGTTCTCAGTGGATGGTGCGGATGAACGATTTATTCTCATTCGTGTTCGGTTCGTGTAATATTTAACGTTTAATCCTTAAAGGCCATTTGATGCATCATTTAACTAAATAAGGGTATCCCAGTTCAGTTATGAATGGCGGTGCGGTTTGCACCGGCGGATGTTCACGAGAAAGCGATTGCAAGGATATTATGGAATAGAGCTTGCAAGCAGTTTATCAAAAATTAGCTATGGAGGTTTTACGATGATACATCGACTGTGGAGCGGAATAAGACTGCAGCTCATCGGTTGAAGGTTGAGTGGGCCGAGAAATACCCATTTTATTTCATGTCCCCCAATAGGGAAATCCCTTTAACGATTTTAAGAGTCTTTAGATGCCAGTCGGTTATTCTTTCTGTCAATAGGTAGTGGGGTCAAAGCAACTGCAGACGATGTAGTAATCTTGTTACAGGAAAATTCTTACCTACCATAAGCGAACTACTGGAAAACGTATTACGAGCGAGTGAGGGTAAAACAATGCGGTCTAGGAGTCAATCCACAGAAAACTGAACTAGTATTGTTCAGTAACAAAAGAGTGATTCCAAACTTCGATCCTCCAACTATTGAGGGTATACCCCTTAGGGTAGCCGGGAGTGCCAAATATCTGGGTACAATCTTAGATAAGAAGCTTAATTGGAAATTAAACGTCAATGAAAGAGTTAAAAAAAGCTGCAAGTGCTTTTTAAGCATGCAACCGAATCTTCGGCAAAAGGTGGGGACCAAGCCCTAAGATAATTCTGTGGATGTATACGGCTGTAGTGCGTCCAATACTCACGTACGGAAGCTTAGTCTGGTGGCAAGCCACAAACAAAGCATCGAATCTCAAACTAATGGCATAAATACAAAGACTAGCATGTAAAGGAAAAATAGGCGCAATTGGGACAACACCTACTGCCGGAATATGCAAGAATCTGCAGCCAAAAGTGCCCTCAGGATCAGCCAAGCCAAAAGCTGGAAGCCCTACAAAATGGGACACGCGCAGATTCTGAATAAATACTTATCTATTTATTTGTTTGTTTGTCAACAAAGTACTAGGCCTTTTTTAGACATGAAAAAATTAAATGAGAGACAAAAATTTAAGAAGAATAAAGTAAATAAAAATAATTCAGAAAAAAAAGCAAGTATAGAACTAATTAAGAACTGAGCAATACAATTAACTGGAAATAATTAAACACGATGGATTTTATTAATGGTATTGTCATATTAATGTCAATTAAAGACGCAAACTCATTATACAATAACATTAAACCATTTAAAGAGGAGGATGTTCCGTAATTCATACGAGAACGAGGAATATAAAAGAATCTGTTATTACGCAAATTAAGTTCAGCCATTTTTCTTAAGAAGTGTTCTTCAAATCGTTCGTCTTTCTCTTACAAACGGAGAATTTCCCCAGATTTGGAAGACCTCGTTCATTACCCCGATACACAAAAAAGGACCAAAAAATGAAGTTACCAATTACCGCCTAATTGCCAAACTTTCGCATATACCCAAACTTTTTGAAAGTATTTTATACGTAGTCTTAAGTTTTCGAAGCAAGTCCCTTATTTCACCCTACCAACATGGCTTCCTGAAAGGTAGATCGACTACTACAAATCTCGTCGAATTTGTATCTTTTGCCGTCTCAACCTTAGAGAATGGCAACGAAGTCGACGTCATTGCAAATTACTTCAGCAAGGCCTTTGATAAGATTTCACACCAGTTAATACTCTTCAAATTGTCTGCCCTCGGATTTGAACCTATATTGATAAAAATGGGTATCTTCCTACCTTGAAAACAGGTATTATAGCGTTCGATTTAGGTCCGTACTTTCGTCCTCCTTCTTAGCTACATCTGGTGTCCCACAAGGCAGCCATTTAGGTCCCCTTCTCTTCATCCTAACGGTAAATGATTTTGAGAAGGTCATGAAACACTCGTCCCTCTCTCTCTACGCAGATGATACTAAATTATTCAAAAGCATCTCTTCACCTCAAGACTCCTGTCTCCTTCAAGAAGACCTCGATCATTTTTCGACCTGGTGCCTCAAAAATTGCTTAGAACTCAACATCCCCAAATGCCAATCCATTATACCCTATCACGCAAGCGCAACAAGCCCCCTCCCCGACTTTACCTTCTCCACGGTCAATCAATCTCTCTCGTTCATTCTCTTGGCGATCTTGGCATATTGTACGACAGGGAGCTAAATTTTCGTTCGCATATTGACGAAATAATTCGTAAGGCCAATTCATCACTCGGTTTTGTTAAACGATGGTCTAAAGAATTCTCCGACCCTTACGTGACTAGATATCTCTATATCACCTTAGTTCGTCCCCTTCTTGAATACGCTAGTCAAGTGTGGTCTCCCTTTCATCGAGTTCATGCTCACAGAATTGAGAGCGTCCAACGTCGCTTTCTTCGATTTGCCCTCCGAAGTCTGCCTTGGGACGATCCTTTTATCTTGCCACCGTACACAGACCGGCTCAATCTCATTAACCTGAATACCCTTGAGGAACGCAGAGACGCTGCGGACATACTTTTCATTTATCGTCGATATCATGCTCCGTCGATTGCGCGTCTCTTTACAACTCTATTTTCTCCAACACAAACCCCCGTAATTTACGTTGCCCTCGACTCTTTTACCCATCAAACCACCGTACCTCATATGGCTCCAATGAACCAATCTCCCGTATGCTGCGAAAGGTTAATTCCAATTAATTGAAATTAAGTGATGGAACATTAAGACCCACAAGACTTAAAATATTAGGACAGTGAATCTCCCCAATAAGTAGGTATTCTGTGGAGAAAAATAACTCTTGATACCTTTCTCCTAACCTCAAGAGGCTCGAGTCCAATAAGTTGTAATCCGGCTGAGTAAGGGGGTAGGTTGTTAAAATCCGACCAAGGTAGACGTCTGAGGGCAAACCTGAGAAATCTTTTTTGAATTGCTTCGATTCTTATCTACTATATGAGTATTGTAGTATGGACACCAAACAATAGACGCATATTCCAGCAGCGATCGAACAATAAAGTTTTTAGCGCATAGGGTTCGGTGAACGCCCTAGCATAACGTTTAAGCATTCCCCATGCTCTATTGGCTTTATTTGTGATATATTCCTAAACCTTTAATCAAAGATACACGCGGAACAACACTACTGACGAAGGAATACGCGTGAATGAAAGGCGAGGAACGACGGGAAAAAGTAATGACCGAACATCTACTAACATTAAGGGACAAGTAATTTTTATTGCACCATAAAACGAAGTCTTTGAGATGTGCATTCAATCTATGAAAACTATTCGGATCATTGCAGGAAGAGTATATTTTAAAATCATCGGCAAACATCAGGATATCGCAATGTGGAACAAATTTGACAACATCATTAACGAATAAAATAAATAAGAGTGGGCCTATGTGACTTCCTTGTGGAACACCGGATGTTAAAATGATTTCTTTGGATAACTGTCCTCGCAACTTTACAAATTGGTATCTGTTACTTAGATAGGATGATAGCCATCTAAGAAAAACTGTAGGAACTCCTAAACGTTCAAGTTTGTAAAGAAGAACTTTGTGGTCAACTTGATCAAACGCTTTACTGAAATCAGTGTAAATGGTATCGACCTGATTACCCTTAGATATCTCACTAATAACAAATTTTTTTAAAAGGAGAAGATTTGTAACAGTGGATATGTTTTTTACAAAACCATGTTGGTTATTGCAAATTAAATTTTTACAGAAAAAATTCAACTTATCAGTCACCAACTCATCAAACAGTTTAGGAATGGACGATTGTTTACAGATCCCTCTGTAATTTTCAATATTATTTTTCCTACCGGATTTAAGTGTTGGTACTATAAAAGAATTTTTCCATAGGGAAGAAAAGATACCTGTCTCCAATGATACATTGAATATGTGGCAAAGTATGGAATGTAAGGGAAGGGCACACATTTTTAAAAAGCCTGCTGGAATACCATCGGGTCCAGGATTAAAATTAAGGCCAAATTTCTAAGTTTACTCAGTATCATATCTTCGGGAAAAGCGATGTTACTAAAAATATAGGAATGTGATGCACCTAAATAAGAAAAAAAGTGTTCATCTAAAACAGAACTAGGATTAAAATACACTGATTGAAAAAATGCTGCAAAACTATTGCAGATAACGCGGTGATCATCTATGATCACCGATCATCATAGGAGAATGAAGCCGGAAAGCCATTTTGTAAATTAACAAAATTCCAAAAAAATTTTGATTTTGGATTCGACATCACTGATATAAGCCGAGTAGGCATGGTATATAGAAGACTTAAGCTCGGTTCTGAGATGTCGATATAAAGTATAGTCATCATTCGACATATTCGACCGCCACTTCCTATAGGCTCTATTTTTAAGAATTTTAAGTCTACGTGTTTCATCATTATCTCAAGATGCTGTCACTTCTGACTACTGTCGTCACACCTTGACTTTGATAAACCATTCTCTTGCTATTGTCCCAGCAGGGAGGAATGGAACACAGATGAACCCACAAATTGGAAATCGATATCCATCTACACAGATGGATCTAAGATGGACTGTGGAACAGGTGCTGGAATTTTCTCTGAGGAGTTAAATATACGACACTCAATCAGGTTGCCTTGATCACAGTAGTGTCTTTCAGGCGGCAGTTCTGGCAATCGCCAAAGCTGTCCATATGGTATCAATGTTAGCAATACCCAAATAAAGATATTCGGCCCTAGCGAGGTATCCGTCGGAATGGAAAATTCTTCTGCGAGGTATTCTTCGAAACAACTGTTCGGAGAATTGTTCTGACATTTTGTAACGCATATCGGCGAAATTACGTTAAAGTGCGATGAAGTGAATTTTTTTGTTAAATTTTTGACAGCTAGGTTCCAATATTCTCCGACAGAAATTGGTTGCGGAATTTGTTTACGATTTGGAGTGCGCTGCGCCATCGCAATTGTTTATTTCTCTTCCGAAGTAGGACACCTCGAATGAAATTTGAGTCTCCGAAAAAGACAGATACCTCGCTAGGACCGATTACCATATTTATTGACAGCCAAGCGGCTATAAAAGTAGTGTCTGAAATTGAAATAAAGTCGAAGCTAGTTCGCCGCTGCCGCGAAGAGCTTCAGATTCTCTGCTCGCAGGGGTTGCCGAGACGAGGATCGAGGAGGTACACGAGGACACACCTCACTTTCTCTATCAATGCCCAAGTCTATGTCACTTGAGGGATAGAACACTTGGAAGATACAACTTCAATAACATACACGAACTTTCAGATGTATCTGCCCTATCCACCCATATACCTAACCTAACCTACTGGTAAAAATTTCAAGAATATCGGGTGAGAAGAGTCGTCTATATATGGGACAGAAGTACACTTTAACCTTAACCCTAGAACTCTAATCCTTTGAGGCCGCTCACAACCGTTTTTTTCATTTTTCTCAGAATATAATACTTCTCCCATGTGATTCTATTTCCTTGCCAGCTCAGTTGGGAATCAGACGCGGTGGATAGTGAAGGTTTATAAAATTTCAGTGTTTCATTACTAAATTATAGAAAAATTCCTAAAAAGGCTGATTTTTAAATTAACGTGGAGGCCACAATTCTTGTGATACAGCTCTGATTTTTTTTTGCTATGAAAGCATTTTTATTTATTTATTGGTTTTTGAAAAGCTTATATGCAATTTTTAAGACATTAATTTTTTTATTTTTTCGTGAAGTTATCACTTATTAGAAAAGTGTAAAAATGTTTTTTGTTAATTTAAGGATTTTATTATTAAAATTCTAAAAAAAAAACTTCAAAATGAGTGTTTTTTCATTTTGCCAAGTATGAAAAATGCTTTTAAATAGTAAAAATAACTGTTTTAAATGATGCCTTACGTTTTTTTTTTTTTTTTTTAAGTAGCCTCCCAGGCGAGGATTAGAGTTTAGCGAAAAAAAAAAGAAGATTAGTATTCTATGGTTAAGCGACCCATGCACTGCGCAAGTTTTTACTGCATCATAAAATTCTTCAGTAAGCTGTATGTCCAAACTGCCGCTGTCGCAATTTTTCTCAGGTAGCTTATTTCTCTTGTGGAACAGGCTACAAATGCAAGGAAGCTATGTGGATACAAAACTTGTAAAAACTCTGCCGGCCATTATTTGTTTCACCAACACCTGCTATGGATGGACCATGTGAAAAGTACTCCTCACCTCGCACTCCATTGCAAACCTCCCAACAACTTCATTTACCCCCACCCTTACCGAATTCCCTAGAAATAGTTAAATCTTGGACATAACTCCATTCCACTCCATTCCGAAAGTTATTACATTCCCTGCCAGACCTACTTTCATCGAAAAGATGCCATCATTCTGCTCCTCCTAAGATTCCATCACGTCCTGCACTACCATAACTCTCCATCATCCTTGTACAGAAACGTATAAAAAAAAAAAAGGAAACCCTCCATTCCATTATTTCCCTGAAATCCTCCCTAACAACTGTCATAACTTACATGACACTTGATCATTTGATGTGCCTCCCGAAAGGAAATAAAGAACCTCCTCACGATAACCATCATTCACACGTCGGTCGGTCGGTGCTGCATCGGCGTCAACTCTCTGGAAAACTTCATTTTTTTCCGCTTCAAATTTCCATAAACATGTGCGCAAGGGAGAGGGAGAAAAAAAAGAAAAAGATATTCAATCAATTTACACGGTCCATTGATCCCGGTCACGTAATGCATCTATTCCCATAATTCAACGCCATCTCTCGAATACGTATGTATGCCAGGGCTACACTGATACCGTCGAATTGGGAAGTCATCCAAGAGTCATCGGGAAAAATTGTTTTCCTAAACTCGATCCATCCTTTTCCCAGTATCGCACAACAAAAGCCACACGAAGGCGATGCACATGAACACGATGCAAGGCAAAAGACTTGTGAATGTCCCCGCACACACATACACAGCCGTATAGCAGCATCCAAAGCTGCAGCTCATTTTAAATTCATCCCCAGTGCCCCAGTGTGGCTGTGTGTTTTGTGCCGCATGAATGTCTCGACTTGGAAATTATTATTTATCCCCAAAGGAGCACATTCTTTTTTGTGGGGTAGGCCTAGACGATGATAGAGATGATGATGATGCTGGGGTATCCATATGTATCCTGGCGGCAGAGTTAAATTTTTCGGTAGAAAACTGCTGGATGAACAACCAAAATGCGACACACACAGCCAACGGCGCGCAGAGATTTTTCGATCTGCGACTAAACAAATCCCATAGACTCAATCGAGCGGCACGTACACGAGGATATAGGGGTCGATTGATTTCCAGAAGAATGGAACGACGAATGCGAACAATCTGCCAGACGTTGGGAGTCTCAACCGAAAACCAGATGGCAGGGATAATAAATTCATAAAAAAATAACCCATCTTTTGTTTGGAGATGTGTCGGACAATTGTGGACGATTGTTGCTAATCAACAAAGGGCTGGTCGTGGAACGTGAGGTCCTCTCAAAGAGGATCATTATGACATCGACTGTGGCAAGCGTTTAGTGCAAGGTGACAGCTGCAGCACGTCACAATTTGTCATAATTATAAGTGAGAAAAGGTTGTTAAAAGGTAGGTGTCTTCTTTTGCAAGATATTGGGGTGAGTTATGTAATAGCCTGTTTAACAATAAAACCCGTGAGTAATTCGATGAGTTTGTAGCTGATTGCGCCCTTAAAATGATTTTGAACGTGAAAAATCAACGCTTTCGGGTCTAAAGTTTAAAGCGGCCCATACACGTGAGACTTTAGTGGTCGTCATAGAATCGTACCAACTTTTTGCACCGATTCGTCCCGGAACTTAAACCCCACTCACACCGAGAGGAGAACTGGGCTTCCGCGGAAACACTTGAAGACTTCATCGAAAGCAGTTTTCCCATACATATGTCAGTTTTCAAAACGAGTTGTTTAGGTCGTTTTCCACAAAAACACCACGAAAAAGACTTCCAATCGTTGGATCGTTGAAACAAAGACACCGTTTGAATTATTCAGCAAAGAACAGCTGACCGAGCAGAAGTCAGAACTTGAAATCATTTTCCACGCTTAAAATTTTTAAATGCATTCATTTTATTTGTTAATTTATTAGTGCGATCGAATTTTGTAACCAAAATAGTTTACGCAGACGTTTTACGACTTAGCTGATTAAAACGTCAAACGAAAACAAGTTGGTGTTCGGTGTGAATATGCATCGACGAGTTTTCGACGAAAACACGGTTTTCAGTGAGGTGTGACATGTGAAACGGCTATTAACAGAGTTTCGAAAACACTTTTGTTGGCAGTTTTATTGCAACCTCAGGGGCCCTACTTTCTTCCGAAAGTACATTTTTCTCGAAAACGAAAGTTTTGTACTCTCTATTTCGAAAGCGGAATAAAGTGGACTACTGTCGAATTTAGTATATCAATTTTTTTTTTCCATTTTGAAAGTATTAGAGATTACATATACTTAAAAGCGGAACGGAAAGCAATTTCGAATAGAGTTGACTTTCGGAAAGAAAAAAGAGAGTAGTGCACCAGACTTGTAAGTCATTTAAATTTGTTATCAATGGCGAAATGAGTTGTCACAATTTTGCGCAGATTAAAGCTAAGATCATACGTGCCATTTTTCGGGGCAAATTTCGACATGCTGACGGCACAAAAATTAGGTCTTTCTATGTGTCAACTCATGTGTCTCTCGTGCGTATATGCTGCGAAAGTCATCAAATTTTGGATAAGTGTTTACGTCAAAATGACGTCGGCATGTCAAAATTGGCCACGAAAAATGACACGTGTGATCTTAGCTTGAGTAGTCACACTAGGCCCAGTGGCTTGGTGGTTACTGTGTTGGATTACTAAGCAAGGATTCCCAGGATTTTTTTCCACTAAGAAGGTCTGACAAACATCCGAGAGTATAACTATCATAAAAGAGCTTCTCAATAAGCCGTATGTCTTCGACATACAACTAACTGTAGATCCCTTCCATTCATCCCAAAATTGTGAGCAGCAAGGCCTTGGGTCCATTCGGACCTGCTGTACAAACTTTTTATTTATTTACGAGTATTATGTACTTAATTTTTTTTTTTTTGAAAGAAAGCAGTATCAGTCGAAAAGATTATTCGCCCGTCTCAAGAGGGTATACACAGCGAGGGTTGACCTGGTTAAATGCGAGACTCTGGGTCAGCCACAGCAGATCAAGATATACCTCAGGTGATTTGAAGAGCGACCTCAATTTCTCAAAAGAATTGTACATCTCTAAAACTCTTCGCCTCTCCAAAGCAGCCTGCATATTTCAAGCAGAAGTACTGGCAATTAAGGAAGTGTGTGGACTCCTTCTTAACATAGTGACACCCAGAAAAAAATAGGCATCTTCGTCGAAAGTCAGGCCGCGATTAAAACTGTCGGCTCAACTAAGTCAACTTCCAAGCTTGTTATGGAATGGAGGGAGATACTGACCAGGGCTTGTAATCGGTTTGAAATTACTCTCGTCTGGGTTCCGGCCATGCAGAGAAAATCTTCCCTTCGCTGGAAAACGTAAAGACAGAAATCCTCCTACCTCCTACCTCAAGGGCCGAGACTATGAATGAACCTGACGAACAAGGGAGATTTGGCCAGCCTTCGATGACGTCAGAACAAACAACCTCTTAGCCAGAACGCGTGTAGATGTCGCCAAACTTACAGTGATTAGTACGGGCCATTGGCCTTAAGGAACTCACGCAGCCAAGCTTGGCCTTCCCCATAACCACTGCCGTAGCTGCGTAGCCAAAATCAGACGCAGTGCACTAGGTCACCCTTTTTATGATAACATTTTGGCCATCCAAAATATCCATTTCCAGAAGATCATATAAAATTTCTCAACTCCATAGGCTGGTTTTGAGCTCCCTTCCTTCTCCCCCTTTATTTTCAGGTTCCGTTAATTGTGGTCTCAAAATTTGTTCTTTGTCCGCTTCCGTTAAAGGGGATATTCATCTTTGTTAAATGTATTAAATATGACAGAAGAAAATATATGGTTTAGGTAAATAAGTCCTCTGAACAGCTAGTCCACCTAAAAAGTAACTTTTGTGGGTTGGTGACTAGTCGAACATCTTCTACGAAATTAAAGTCTAAAAAAAAAACCTTTGGTCTTCGAGCAGGTAAAATGCAAGCCTGGAGGTCTCTTATATATGTTGAACCGCTGACAGCCTGACCCAGAAACCATGTTTTTCCATCGAGACCGATCTTTCTGCCACCCTGACTCAGAGGAGCCATACCTTTCCGGTAGTCCTCTTTCTAACACCCTAACTCAGGAACAAAGCTCTGTCGTTAGGTCTCTTCGGAGCCACGTTTATTGTTTGGCTGCTTTCTGACAAACCTAGAATGAGTAAAGCGATTCATCACTTGATTAGGTAGCCGTTATAAGTGGTTTAGAGAATAAATATAACACTTCTACTTAGGAGTTTTAGTTTCTTTGGCAAGACCCAAGATTTGGCGAGTTACGCACTCAACCATCACACACCGAACTTGAAGTAGAAGCTTAGTTATCGGACCTTAAATCGTTGCAACTCTTGTAAATGGCTATGAGACTTGGAAATATGTCTTCGAAATCTACCAAAAGAATATGGCTGCGGGTAGAAATTGCATTTTCATCAGACTTGAAACGTCATAGTCTTAATAGTTTTAATACTATAGCTTTAGACGTAAAAGGCCCGTGGAATAGATGCCAAAATGCCGTCAGAAATCGTGCTTCTAACGATCTACCCCACCCGTGGCTTGATGCAGAAAAACGCCTACATAGTGGTTTCGGAAGTTGGCAGAATAACCCGTAAGCTCTATAACACTAGCAAAGAAGAGTGGAGAGCATTGGCTTCTACGGAGGAGAAAAGGAAGAGGCATGAGACAAAGCACGCTTTGAGTACTTAAAAGGTACCATAGATCCTACCAAAAACTAAAAGTAAGGTCTCAGAGCAAGAACTCCCTGTGGAGGCGAACGAGAAAACCTTGTTTAAGAGCCGCAGTCGGTGTTGATGATATGACGAAACAGTACTGCCAAATTTAGCCATCGGAGACGAACCAAATTCTTTGTTTCAAAGAAGGCATCATCCATCTGTCAAAACCCCTAGTTTCGAGGCAACATAACCTCGGGTATAATGGGAACATATCCGCAGAACTGACACATAATGAACCTTACCTACCTTTGGGCCTGAGTGTATCTTTCGTCAAACTAGCTAGATAGCTAAGTATTGCCAGATTTATAAAAACAATTTCTAAAAGCCTCGTCGAATGTTCTCAATTTTGGATGAGGAACTGTCACTGTTTAGAGAACTCTCAAGTGCTGTCCCGGTTACGTAGAGCGAAAAACCTTTACCAAGACTCTGTCAATATGACATATCTACGAGAGTCAATGTATAAGAACATCTTTAGTGCATCGTTAAACCACAGAGACTCTGTGTGGTTTTGAAACTATGTCTTTATTTTTGACATGTTTGTATGTTCGAATATGGCCTTATGTCGCTTTGTAAAGGAGTCATATGAGGCCATGTTTCGAAATATGGCTTTATGTCGCATGGCCTTATGTCACGGCACCTTTTTGACAATTGCTGTCAAATCTAAACGAGTTATCAACGCAATTGTGCGAGTTCAAATATTTACGATTTTAGGTACATATAAGAAATAATCTTCCGACATTTGAAGGTGGTCTGGAAGCTTTGCCAATCGATTTAAATTTTAATGGGGAGGATATAAGGCTAGATGGAACATAGCTCTGTCACTGTGCCATTCTCTTAGGGAAGGCCTAATCAAAGGCTTCATATATGGCAGAAGATCAAGCAAATTGCAGGTATTCTTTGGTACTTTTGGTCAACAAATATTCGCAGCTAAGGCTCTGCCATCTGGTCCATAGCAGAGTTCCCTAACTGAAATAACCATTTTGGAACAAAACAACCTCCCCTTCCATCAAACACCTTTTCAGACTGAGTAAACTTGTTTAAATGACAACTGAAATGCTAAATAAATTAACAATTCACCAACATAATCTGTCAAAATATCCACAATAGGTAACCATCCAGCTGAAGAATAGAATCAACAGTCCATATTTCTAAATAGGTCTCTTCTCCCATGGAACATAACAATTCCAGCAGCTTGTCTGAAGGATTCTTCAATCACAAACAACAAACAAGTTGATGTCGTCGTCGCTCGGTGCACTCCTGTCCGCACTCTATAAAATTAAATCGTTTCAAATTCATCTCGAATGAACACACACACTTTCATCATCCACAAGCAGCTCAAGGAGGCATACGCTTACGCACTCTGAGGACATTAAGCAGCCACTCTGGGATGGATGACAAATAAAAATAAAACTTCCACCCATAATAAATATATAGGTACATTCGGAAGTTTTCCTTCTAATCTCAAATGCAAACACATTAGCATCCCCTCGAAGCAAGGCCCATCCATAAATAGAGAAAAGTTTTGTTTTTAATCAAATACTCTCCTCGGAGAGGGAGGACGTCGAAAAACCATGCCCCAAGGGGGTCATGATGGAACTTTTCCGTTTTGAAATTGCAAGGGAGTGCAGCTGCACGAAATGCGGAATAGAATGGAAATCCTCTCGCATTATCGCCACCCTCGTGTCCGCACCCCAAAATCAGAAAGTGAATCCATCGTGTCGGCGCGTTGTCTCCAAAAAAAAATCCTCCTTGCGAAGGATATACAACTACTAAACACTTTATTTTGATGGCTATCGCTTTTTACAAAATGATTTGCCGCGCCGTAAAAAGGGGGAACTCGCCGATCAACCCCCTGGTACGAATTCATACTTCATCCCCATCATTACTCATTCTGATCGCATGTAATCTCAGGTGAATAGGTGGGGGGGACTCGATGCCATGCAGTTTGGCAGAAGGACGATGTGTCTAAGTGCCACCCTAGTTCACCCATCGCTTAACCTTGAATTTTGGGGGAAGGGGCCTTATTCTTTGACTTTAAGTAAAAGTTTCTTCGGTTTTTTTTTTTTGGCAGAAGCCGAAGGGTGTGCGATTGTCAGACTGTCATTATCCCAATGGGAAATGGGAGGCAGGGGGCAAACCAAAAAAAACTACCCTCCTCGCCGAGAAGCAAAACGGAAAAATCTAATTTTGAACTTTTACAAGGGATGACACAATACAGCTCACGAATGGGTACAGTTGCGATGGAAAACAATTGGACGGAAGGTGGGTGGGAAATAATAAGAGAATGATCCATGCATCTTAAGCTTACCCAGTGCCAGTACCAGGGTGCCTTCTCTCTTAATTATTTTTGTCCAAAAGTTGATCAAGAAATTCCATAAAGTGATGGAGAGAACCGGAGCCCTGGTAGGATTAAAAGCCACTCAAGTAACAAGTATGTTTGTCCTTTATAAGTTTATAGAATCCTTATCCAATTTGCTATCCATGGAGTTTGGAATAATCGCGGATTTTCTAACAGTGTTCTTAGTATGCAGAGCTCCGGATTAGGGGGCGTGGCACTTTCCATATAACAAACAAACACAAGACGCTGTGGAACCTTGGTAGACTTAAACATTTTCAAGTGAAGTAAGTGCAACAAGTCTTTTTTAACCCCCACATGTTTCCAGAATCTCTATCGAAGAATCGCGGATTTTCTGAGAGAACTTCGGAATATGTAGAACTTCAGAATAGTGGGCGTGGCACATTCCATATTAAACAAACAAGCACAAGACGCTAACCTTTGTGGAAAAATATAACTTAAAGCGATATTTCTCAGAACCTGTTGTATCTATAGTTGCAGATTTTGGTACTTGGGTGTATATTTTCTGTGCGAGGGACTCTGCCAAATATGGGCGGGATTGTTCAGAGGGGCGTGGCAACTTCTATGCATGAAAGTAACTCCTAACTCAATATTTTGGCATTTGTCACAGATTTAGCTTCTAAATTTGGTAAATCGAGGGATATTGCCTTTTCAAACAGTTTAAAAAATTGTACTCGGTATTGGAAAATTTGGTAATTTGAGAAAAGCCAGTTTCAAAAGCCTGACAGTCCCTAAAATAATATTCCTGGGTTATGTCAAGACAAACTTCTCGATCCAAGCCCTTCGGCTACGAAGATTCACGGTCGAGTGCTTGATATCTTGTTCTTCAAAAATAGTGCTGCAAGTGACGCCACTTTCATCTTCAAAAATCGAAAAATAACGCACACTTCTGACTGAGGGTTGTTTTTCTTTCAAGCAACGATTCAATTCGGAAGAGACTGTCCTGAAATACTAGAAGTTAGGAAGTCTAAAACTAGCCTCAATTGAGTAGGAGAACCTTTTGGATTTATGTCTATAGAGACAATGTTTCTCTGCGGTATTTCCCAACGTCAATAAGCGCAGGCTTATAGGTAGCCATCTTAAAGGCTTTCCGTGAAGACTTGCTGCCAGCGATCCGCATATTTCGGTCTTATGCATTGATTTCCCTCTGAACTCGAGTGTAAAGATTACTTAAGTGCACTAATCATTGTGCCGATTGGGGCGCCAAGGTCACAGTAAGCGCCTTAAATCTTCACCAACATGCCCTCCAAATATTTTGTCGCCACCAGTGTATGTTCTTGTTAAGTTATCTTCGATCAGAGAGTGTTTTAACTCCGCCTTCGCTCAGCCACACCTTGTGCTCGTGGAGAAACAAGATCCACTCTCCGCCGCTCTCAAAATAAAATAAAATATATATACAGTTCCGTAGAACCCTAGGCCTAGCTTCTCACTACCATTCGTTTTGTGTGAGTTTTTTATTTTTGGGACGAATGGAAAACATCATTTCACATCCACTCTTTTGAACAATCTTGCACTCCAAATGCAACCCCAACCGATGATAAACTTTTCACCTCCACTGTACCCCAATCGAAACCAGTGCACGGCAAAGTGGTGTGAGGGAATTTCCCTGCATGCAACGGACAACTGTATAACTATGCACCGCACATATCCAGCCAGCAGCAACCACCCCTAGTCTTAAACGCAATTCCGAAAGTGTGTGCGCCACAACCCTCCAGTTGTAAAACTATGATCATAACACCACATGCTTCATAGATTCATTTGATTGCGTTTTGCAATGAAGTATAATCCTCGCCAACAAAAGGCGACCGATGAAGCCCTCCGCCCGAACGACCGACGCAACACAGCACTGTACCCCCACCAATCATACAACCATCAAATTCAACAATAGAAAATTTCGGATTACCTTAAATAATGCAGCATCGGCCGCATACAGACAACCCTCAGTTGCAATAGTAGCAAACTTCTGTACCATAGGGGTTGAACAGTCTTTTACCCCCATCCCCACTAACCGACAGCAGCAATAAATGTTTTGGAATTTCATTTCGGCTCAAATGAATGATGCGTTTAATATTTTTTCGTCATCCGTGGTCGCCCAATGTTTGTTTACATAGGTGGGTGGGGGGTGCCATCCACCCACCCCATAACGACTGGCGGAATTAATGGCCAACAATCCAAGGAACAGACGGTAGCGTGAAATTTCGTAACGAATTTTAAAATTTGCCCTATACCCGTACACCCCTAAAATTTCATATTTGTTGATTTTAGAGAGATGCCATCAGAGGGGTGGGTGGTGGGTTGACTAGGGAATTCCTTTGAATTAATGTAATGAAATTTCACCCCTTCGGTAAATTTAAATACGATTCACGTCCTTGTATTTGTTTTCTGATTTTTTCCTGTCCCATTCCGATGAGGTTGAGTCACAGTCACATCGGATGTCGTGTGGGTATACCCAACGTAGAAGTATGGAGAACTGTGTGTAGTGTGTGTGTGTGTGTGCTTTTGGGACGACGAGCGACGACAACGTGGAAATTTATGAAATAATTTGTTTGCAAATGAGATGATGACAGCCAAGAGATGAGATTGTGATAGCGCACCGAAGATAAGACTGTGCGATCGGTTTCTGAAGTGGTGCGGACATGGTGGATTAAGTTTTCGCAGAACTTTCACGGCTACATTTGTGACAGCGAGGGGTGGCGTACACCAAACGCTGGTAAACACATGGATTTGGCGAGTTTTTTTTTTTTTTTAAAAATGATTTTGTTTTCGTTATGTTGCTTAAGTTGTCTTGCGGGGGATTAGAGCCCAGGGCAACCTTACCACCCGTAAGAAGCATCCGTGTTTATTTTGTTGACGAAATTGGACGGCAAGTCTCGTGGAGACTAATCCGCTTGTCATTAGAATTTCTTCAGTCTTGAGTGCCAACATTGCGTTGGATTATCTTCATAAGCCATTTACGTGTGAAAGGCAGGGGTATCTTTTCAAGCGGCTCTAGATTGCAGCTTCTTGTGTGCTTATGGCGTATGCAGACTTGAAGGCTGTGATCCGAAATGGGAACACAGGTTCGTCACATATTTTCTTCCAATTTTCACCGAAGTGCTTCTAGTTTATATAGTTACATGCGCTTTTGTAGATCCTGTTTGGGTATAAAGTAAGATTCACCGAATTGGAGGGACATTATTTCCGCCGAACAGTGAAACCCGGTTTTCAAAAAGTGGTGTAGGGTCCATATGCCATCAGATAGACGTGATTCGAGTGAAAATTGTTTCAAGTTTCGTCATCCCTTCTCTAACCGGAGTTGTCGGTTGTACACTGCAAGTTGGATGAAGTCGTCTCTTTCTTAAAAGCGCCATCTAAGTCTAGGTCTTTCTCTGTTAAGTTTTAAGTAATTTTTTTAAAATTAAATAAAGGCTCTTCGGCTCCAAACCGAAGAAGTTAAATATTCAGTTGGAAGACTTTGGGCTCATATAGACTGATGACAGTCTTCTATAGCTCCTGCATCTTGTCTTGATAAAGGCTTACTACTCAATAAGCTTCTTTCCTCAAAGATGTAGCGATTTTGAATTGTAGTACACTGCTTCAGATCAGATTTGATATCGCTGTCGGGGTTTTAGTGGAGGCGAGCTATAGGAAAAGTCCCCAACTGCCTCAAAGCTATAGCTGTCTATACTGTGATCTGTGAAGCTATCTAAATTTCGTCGAATTCGTACGTCCTATTTTTTGACAGCATATAAAATAGCGCCCTCGTTGACTGCTGAACCCATTTTAACAGCTTTTGTTCCAAAATGAACCTACTACAGCTCTTTGGGTTCTACGGTAATGATGTGTAAGTCATGAGCAAAGCTATACCTGTAAGCATTCGTTTAGGCTTATACCTACTCATCACATTGCTTCAATCATTTTTTGACAAAAAAAGCTTTGAGTGAGGTTGTTTCCGACCTTAATAAAGTAGTTAACGGACTTCCTCACAACTTGTCGAAGTTAACAGGTGTCAATCCTTGACAAACCTTACAACTAACCTCTATAAACTTCATCATATGCGCCCCTTAAATCTGTAAACAGATGTTGATTGTCAATCGGAATTTTAGAGACTTTTTCATTCTATTGTAATCTAAATATTTGATCGGCTGTGAACGTTCTGAATACTGGACCGCTCTTGTATATGCAATCAGTTCCTTGACAAAGTTTTAGACTTTTGAATGACAGAGAGATGTTGGTCTTCGACGCAGTTTAACAGCATTTTTAATACCTAAACTATAACTCTTAGGAAGGTCCGCCTTTCAAATCTAAAGTAAAGTCTAAAGTATGCGTGCAATTTATGTTCGGGTCTTTTTGCACGGAACCTTCCCTTTCAACTATTTGCAATACTTTCTACTAATCTTCCCCTCGACCTTCAACATAACATTGCATCTTTAACACCTTCTGTAACTCAAAAGAAGGTTCATCTTTCAAGTCTAAAGGTGGATCTGTTTGGGTCTTTTTGCACGGAACCTTCCCTTTCAAATATTTGCAATACTTTCTACTAATCTTCCCCTCGACCTTCAATATAACATTGCGTCTTTAACACCTTCTGTAACTCAAAAGAAGGTTCGCCTTTCAAGTCTAAAGGTGGCTCTGTTCGGGTCTTTTTGAACGGACCCTTCAATTTCAACTATTTGCAAAATTTTCTACTAATCTTCCCCTCGATCCTGTATACAACATCAGTTCCGGAAAGAGTTATATCTGTCAAAAATCGTTTCCAAGCCATGGAGACTATGGGCTTCTTGGGGATAGATAGGCAAACTCATCTTCGTCAACTTGTAATGGTGCTACTCTCAAAAACTGAAAGAAGCTTATCAGATCCAAAGATTTCGTTTAAGAAACTTAAAACGTTGGGTCTAAAAGCGTCCAATACCTGTGCGATGGACCCTGTCAATCAGAGGAACTAGAAGCTCTTCCTTAAAGCCCGTTTGCTGATACTACTCAAAGCGATTTAAGTTCTACTTAAATACCTTATGGGTTACTTTTTCAATGTCATAAACTGTCACATACGATTTTAAGTGGGACTTAAATCGCTTTGAGCGGTTTCAGCAAATGGGCCTAAATTGTTTTAGACATCTACTTGACATCGATACTAAAACGGTCTTTGGCTTCGTTGGACTTTTCCAAAAGATTGCCATGATGTCTGTTCTAAGACGATCTTGAGCCTCTGGTGATTTTTTTTGCTGCACGCTGCTGTTCAGGGCCTGAACACGGCACTCGTTGATCCAAACTTTGTTATTCTCTTTCCGTATTTCAAGTGTCAAGAGTACATCCCTTCTTGCGGGTTGTCTAGGATCTGACAGTTTGCATGAAAAACTGTCTATATAGGTACCCTCAGTCTGCTCGATACTCATAGGCGCTATAATTCCTCCGTCAAAGAGTGACTGAGAACTCTAAGGCCCACTTAAATAAAAACCCGCACAAATGAATGCAGATTCAGCGGCGATTAGACAGTCATTCTGGACCAAATTTAACCACACTCATCAAAGCCAAACCACCTATCCAACTGCATTTCTATTTATTTTGAAATCACACTCTCCCCCCCTCCCCCCCCCCCCTTCACATCTCCTTTGAATAAAGTCTGAAGAGCCCTCAAATAAGTGAACGCGATGCTGTCAAAAATAACTCAATCAAACGCAGTGACTAAGCCTCACACTAGCTATCAGTCTTCTTAAAAAAAATCCACAAAATGTGTCCAGTCATGGCCGACAAAACTCACCCCCACTGTCATAAATATGCGCACCATTTGTGGGATTACCCTCTCTGTTGGTTTTCAAAATAAAAAAAAACAATCCTTCTATTCATCGGTCTTTCAAAAATATATCCATCTCGACGCACTCGATGACTCATGGCAAACACAATCACCGCTCAGGCACAGGACATGCATCCATTAATCTCACCTCATAAAATTCATCCTTCAAAAGACCGACAGACCGACCCGACCCCCGCCCCAACACCTCATGATCTTGTTATACGATACCGGACCGTGTGTACATGCAAGATGACAAGACAACAGGCTGCCTAAAATTAGACGTACATCCGCACGGTTATGATGGCGCTTAAAAAGCACAACTCATGTACACTCATATATATTTTGAAATTCATACAATATTGGCCCGTGCCAACAGGAGGGTTGTACCTTGTGCGCACAGCATTCACAGGGTGAAAGTCATCTCCAAACGTGAAGGCAAATCGAGCGAAAAATTAATTATGAGTGGATCCCTTCTCATTCGCCGGGTTGTGCTCATCGTATTTGACAAAAGAACGTGATTCGCATTTGTGAGCTGTTCAGCTTGCAATCCCCCATTGATACAAAGGCAAACTTAAAGTTGCTCCTTTTTCCGATTGCTTGCAGGAGGACTAGCTAGCTATATACCCGCCAATGGTGTTGGTATACATCGGAAGGGGTTGTTATCCGGAGACGTGTTTTGTTTTGCGGTGGAACACTATAGAAGTGGTTGCTGCACGTAGCTGTGGGAGTTGGGTACACAAGGACTTTGACGCTGCGAAGATGGCAGGAAAATTACATTTCGTACGCGTGAGTCATCAACTCGACGAAGAATGGCTGGCACTACAATGATGATCGAAAGGGAGTCGGCTTCTTCGGTATTCATTCAGGGATTTGCTTTGTATTTTGAGTAGTGTCGGCAGAAGAAGCGGTGGAAATTGGATTTATACTTATGTATGGAGGTGCCACAAGGTTGCCAATTAGGTTCGATACTTTTTTCCATCGCAATGGTGGGGAGTGGATTTTTTTTTTTTTTTTTGTTGCTTGGAATACCGTTGACTGGGAGTGGAAGTGGTTAGTGTCTGTCTGACGTGGAGGAGGTCTGTCTACAGGCAGTTTGAACTGCGCTGGGCTTAAGATCAATTTTGATTTGGAGCTTGATAAAGCCTCTCCGAGGTATTAATGGGAATGAAGTGGAAATGATATTACGACGGCTGAATTTAGTTTGGCATTTGATTTGTCCTTTTGTTTTGTTTTTCGCTCGCTTTTTCGCACTTTAATTGGTCGTTGACTGTGTTATTATGTAACATTCGAGAATGTGCACAGCATCTGTCAAAAAAAGCACCATCATGCTTGCGGGATTGGAACACGATAGAGAAGAATTTTGTTGTCAAACATTAAAACTATTTGTTGCGTGAACGGTCCCCAGGGTAGGAGCAGTTTTGACTTCATTACTTACAATGTGAAAAAGATTCCTTGAAGTACAAATGCAACACTTCCTCATAAGCCTAGTATGGGGCGGAGCTCTCGAGAACTTGTTTACATACCCCTTTTCAAATAATTTTTGTACACCTTACCTAGAGATTACGAAAGGTATTTTTATTGCCCAGTGACATTCAAAACCTCACTATCTCATACCCATTTCAACCCAACCTACCTCAAAGTATGACTATCTGTCCGTTGCACAAAGGCATACAAAAATTGCCTTCTAAGCTTGCAAAAGGTAAAAGACCCAGCGACTTGAAATGCCTTCAAGAAAGTTACCTAAAGACTGTTTGTCATTAAAAATTATTGACTTTTACAAGTGGGCGTGGCAGATAAAGGTATTTTTGCCAGATAAAAGGTACATTCTTTCGGTGAGTTTAGGGTTTCAGCTTCAACTTGCTTCAGCTAGCTTCGTGCTTTGTTTTACTTGTTGTCTTGAAGTCGGAAGTTTACTTCGGGCTTGTACAAATTGTTCTCTGGCAGATAAAGGTGGCTTCTTTTCGGTGAGTGTAGGGTCTCAGCTTCAACTTGCCTTAGCTAGTTCCTTGTTTTGTTTTACTTGTTGTCTTGAAGTCGGAATTTTACATCAAGCTTTTACAAATTGTTCTCTGGCAGATAAAGGTGGCTTCTTTTCGGTGAGTGTAGGGTCTCAGCTTCAACTTGCCTTAGCTAGTTCCTTGTTTTGTTTTACTTGTTGTCTTGAAGTCGGAATTTTACATCAAGCTTTTACAAATTGTTCTCTGCCAGATAAAGGTGAGTTTTTTCGGTGAGTTTAGGGTTTTAGCTTCAACTTGCCTGAGCTAGTTCCTCGTTTTGTTTTAGTGGTTGTCTTGAAGTCGGAAGTTTACAACGGGCTTGTTCAAATTGTTCTCTGCCAGATATAGGTGGCTTCTTTTCGGTGAGTGTAGGGTCTGAGCTTCAACTTGCCTGAGCTAGTTAATCGTTTTAATTTAGTGGTTGTCTTGAAGTCGGAAGCTTCCAACAGGTTTTTACAAACTGTTCTCTGTCAGATAAAGGTGGCATCTTTTCGGTGAGTATGGGGCTTCTGCTTCAACTTGCCAGAGTATTCCGTTCCTTGTTTTATTTTAGTGGTTGCCTTGAAGTCGGAAGCTTACAACAAGCTTGTACAAATTGTTGGAAGGCTGCAGTGTCGCAGGTTAGAGACTCTTTATGGGTCGGGAGCCCGTTAAGTTAATAAATTCTGCAAATTGTTTCGGTTCAACAACCAGAGTACCTCCTTGAAGATTCAGTTTTATACCCTCTTCCCACCGCCATCGTCTTCCTCGGTGCTTTTTGTAATCTGTGCGCGTTTGCCCCATTTCCCGCTCCTGACACATTTTTAAGTGCGTTTTTCTTAATGTTGCTAGGTCGTTAAATAAATTTCGTATATTCAGAGACAGTTCCAAGTTGTATCGAAACAGTTTCCTGCTGTCATAATAGCTCAAGCAATTAGACTCGTTCGAAGAGCTACCTTCCTTGAGCTCCCAATTTCACCTACCAAAGTGGGCTGCCAAAGGGTGGCCGATTGGGTGGCGTGCTTTTTATTGTCAAACTTAATTGCTGTTTCATTAAATTTTTACACCCCGATATATCTCCGTAAATGTCCTTAAAATCCTCCGCACTCAGCGCGATAGTAGTTTAGACTCTACTTACCTCAAAAACGAACTAAAAACAAAAGCAAACTGTTTCTGCTCCATAAAATCATGACGAACGTAAAAGGGGAAAAAGTTTATTTCTTCCCTTCCTCCATATTATCGTGACTTTTTTATGAGCTACCGAGATTTTGCGCCCCCGAATGCAATTACAATTTTAATGAACCATTTGCGCGGCAAGTCATTCAGTGGGTTTTCGACGTCAGTTTTTTTTTTTTAAGGGTCCATGTGAACATTTTTATTCGATCGCAATGATGTGTTTATTACGAAGCGCTGGAGCAAAAAAAAAAAAAAAAAAATTACACCGAAGCCCAAACATCAGCGCCATCGTTAATGCATAAGGACGAACATGATGGAGTAGGGAAAACACCCGCTGGTTTGGATAAAGGACACCGGGGTTGTGTGCATTTAACTAGAGCGAATTGTATAAACATGTTTCGTCAATATTTGATTTTTAGGCTCCGCACACACACACAAAGTTCGGGGTGGGGGATCATCATGTTGATAGGGAGTTTTACGAGCGCGGAATGTGCATAAAATATTGAAGCTTCTGTTTGTATGGGAATGTAATATTTTTATGGATGCGAGGGGGGTGTATGGTGTATTCCATATCCATCCCACATAATGTTTGAAGGCAGCGCGGTGTTAAGTGTGTGCTTACATGGTGGCAGATGGCTGGAGGTTTAACGAGCTGAATGGGTTTTTTCTCGATTGTGCCGAACTGATTGTCGGTGGAACAGTTTTAACTATCGTGGGTCCGAGAGGTGGTCCATTCGATGGGAGCGGAGTTCTGATTGATTCGGGCCATTACGGTGTTTTATTATTTAGATGGGTAAATGGATTTGCAGGACGGCGTTTTATTGAGGCCAATGGACATTCATTTGCGAATTGATTCCGCTAATAGCTCCGACTCGGTTTACCCTTGTTATGACTTGAAATCGTGCCCCTACTTTGCATATATATGTCACCATCTGCTTGTGGCTTGTCCATCCGTCAGGCCAGCTAAGCCCTAGTGTCAACATAATTTTCCACTTAAGCAGCAAGCACCAACTGCTTCTGGTTATGAAATCTCAACGCAAACAGATCGTATCAAGTCGCAGCCTACCTTTAGCCTTGGCAAATCCTTCTCACAAACATGTCAATAGAAAAAATGAAAAACGAAGAGCATGAATATTGACACAAGTCCGTGTGTGAATGGGCGCTTGGAAATTAGTCGACGGGCTCTGTAAATTGACAGACCGTCTCGTCACCTAAACGCAGAGTGTGAATATATTAAGTAAATATTTGCATTTGCGAGAGAGGGTCGTCTATTCGGGCTCGTTTTTTTTTTTTTTTTCTACCCAATGTCCTTGGGCTCACTTGGACATCTGTTGAATATGAATGACATGATGATAGTCAGCCATTGGCATTCAAATTCTTGTCGGATAGCGATGGAGAACAGTCGGGGAAATTGGAATAATAAATCACTTTTAAGAGAGCGAGCGAGGAGCGAGTCCTGTGTTCAGTTTTTGTTTTGTTGTCCTGCCTTTGCATGGACATGGATATAGATGTGGATGTACTGCGACTGCGACCCGGGATTGAATTCATCATGCAAAATGCAGTTTGATGAATTGAGTAGCAGTAGGAACAGTGCAGAGTGTGCTCGGATACGTAATTTACATGCAACGATGGTGAATTGGAAATGGAATCAATTCTGTTTTTTTGTTCTCCTTATTCGGGATGAAATTGAAATTATTTTTTGTGCATTTTTTTCGTCCGCACTTGACTCCGTTTAGCTGGATTGTGTCGGCTGGGTGCGGGGGCGGGATAATCCATTTGAGCTTTACATTTTGATGGAGTGGATTTTGTTTGGTGTGCAGTGGTGACGTTTGCTGACGGTACCTCATTCTGGGGACAATTTTAAAGGACAGAATTAGTTTTCTTTGGAGTAAAGTCACATAAGGTTTCATTTGCGAATGCATTTTATGTAAATCTGACATTTATTTCGCTGATCAGTTGACAAACAGCGACAATTGGATGTGGATTTGCTGTGAGCGGGGCAGAGTAAGGCAAGAAGTACCTACGCAAAACTTGTGTGACGCGTGTGACGTATAACGATCTACAAAATAATTTCAAAAACAACAGCCTGATAAATGCATTCACGCCCAAAAAAAAAAATCAAGCCACGAAAAGCCATTCTAGGAGCTCCTCGAAAAATCATCTAACCTATGTCCCAAGTTTGGTGACCGAGCTTTTAGCAGGTTCCCGGTGGATAGCCCACACAAACTCCTTTTTAAAGTTGATATATCAGATAAAAAGACACTAAACTTCGTTTGACCGACTCACAAGAGACTAGGTCCTCCAAACAGCGCCAAAAAAACGCCAGCAATCAGCCTTCTGATGAGAGAAAAACACAAATAACGCATTGAGCGCCGTTTTGAGACCACAACTTATTGAACCTGAAGATAAAGGGGGAGGAGGAAGTTTACTTACTTACTTATTGGGCTCCCGACCCGGGAAGAGTCTCTGCCTGAGACACTGAAGCCTTCCATCCTCTACGATCCCGGGCACGCTGCTTCCAGGTGTCCAGACTAAGCGGTCTGGCATACGCGATGGCTTGGTCTTTGAAACGGAGATTCGGTCTTCCTTGTCTTCTCGAACCTGGGGGCTGGTTCGAAGATCCTCTTAGCCGGAGCATTATTGACCATTCGCTCGATGTGGCCGAGCCAATGTAGACGACGTGTTTTGGCTTTTTGGACTACATCCACATCATCCACAGCTCATAGAGTTCGCTGTTGCATCTTCTCCTCCATTCACCCTCCTCGCACACAGGACCAAAAATCCCCCGAAGAATTTTTCTTTCGAAGGAGACCAGTATCAGCTCTTCCTTCTTGCCTATGGTCCAGCACTCGGCGCCATAAAGCAGGACTGGCAAGATAAGTGTCTTGTAGAGCTCACATTTCGTCCTTTGAGTTAGGAGATTAGGGAGCTCAAAACCAGCCTGTGGAGTTGAGGAATTTTATGATCTTGTTGAAATGGATATTTTGAATGGGCAAAAGTTCATCATAAGAAGGGTGGCCTAGTGCACAGCGTCTGGTTTTGGCTAAGGAGGGACACTCACAAAGAAGGTGAAACACTGTTTCACTCTTGTTTGTGTCGGCGCAGCTACGGCAGTGGGCGTTATGGGGAATGCCAAGTCTGGCCGCGTGAGTTCCTAAAGGCCAATGGCCCATACTAATCGCCGTAAGTCTGGTGACATCTACACGCGTTCTGGCTAAGAGGTTGTTTGTTCTGGCATCATCGTAGGCTGGCCATATCTTTCTTGAAATGCCGCAGTTCGTCAGGTTCAATCATCTACTCTCGGCCCTTGAGGTGAACTGCAGGAGGATTTCTCTCGTCGCTTTACGTATGAGACACGCACAGGTCTTTATCGGCTTTTTCATTCCCCTCAATGTTCCTATGGCCGGGAACCCAGACGAGAGTGATTTCCAACCGACGACAATCCCTGGTCGGTATTTCCCTGCTTTCCACAACAAGCTTGGACATTGACTTAGTTGAACCGAGAGCCTTAATCGCGGCCTGACTGTCGACGAAGATGCCTAATTTTTTTTTCTGAGTGCCGCTATGTTAAGAAGCAGTCCACACGCTTCCTTAATTGCCCGTACTTCTGCTTGAAAGACGCTGGCTGTGTTGGGAAGGCGAAGAGTTTTAGAGATTTCGAATTCTGTTGAGAAAATGCCTGCTCCCACTCCAAAGTTCATTTTGGAACCAGCTGTGAAGATGGGTATGTCGAATTCGTATTTTCCTCCTATTCTCATCTAGAGGGGAATCTAACAGAGAAGTTTTTATGGGAGTTGAGTTTGGGTACAGTGTAGTCCGTAGATATACGACCTAAGCCGTCCGGAAGGGAAAGTAGGATGCTGGTGTGGCCATAAGGCCTTTCGGACCAACATTTGGATTCCTTCAATCTAACTGCATACACGCTGCAATGTTTTTTATGTGCAGATCAACTGGCGGACAATTGAGAATCACACACACACTGAGCGCCTCGGTCGGACTTGATCGTAGGGCTCCCGTGATTCCAATTCCAGCTGTTCTTTGGACTCTACTTAATTTAATGCTGTTATAGGCTTTGCTTAAGGCGGGCCACCATACCAGTGATCCGCAGGTGAGAATGGGACGTACCACCACTGTGTACATCCAACGAACCATCTTTGGTTGAAGCCCCCGCACTTCTTGCCGAAAGTTTTACTACAGGCGTAGAAAGCTATGCTTATGCCTTCCGCACTCGGTGTTCGATATTGGACTTCCAGTTGAGTTTGGGGTCAAGCATGACTCCTTTTCTTAGGTTCGGCAAGGTTTATATAAAGCGCTTTATGATTGAGGCCTAAAGACCTAAAAGGTCTGTTGGAAATACGAAAAATATAACAAAAAAAGATCCATTGCAAGTAACTGGCCGGCTTTTGAAACAGTTGCTTCTGCTAATGGAATTGTAGGAGATCATTATATCTGAAAGTGAAAGCAGCGGTGGTTAAGAACTGAACCCTAGACGGTACCGTGTGAGACGTTCTTGTAAGGCGGGACAGTGGCAGAGCGGCATAATTCGTTGGACTTTTTCTTCCATTTACGAAGCATGACTCCAATGACAGAGTATCCTCTCATTATACCGGTTATGATGCAGGTGAAGGATGGATTTAGTTGCAGAAGACCCTTTGTTGTCAAGTTTTCGCCATGAGCTGCGCAGACTTCTCTTTCTGTCACTCCTGTTATCATGTCGAACCCTGGTGCGTTGCACGTCCCGCACAAACTCCCGTGATGCAAAGTTGCTCCTTAATATCTTCATCTTCTTCAGAAAACCCTTTAGAGTCGTAGTAAAGTATAAACTTCTTTGTTCTTTCATTTCAACAATTGTTCCTCAAGCTTACTTTGAGTCTAGAACGACGCAGAGATTTTTTTTTTTTCAAAGAGAGGCGTGGTGCCAGCTAGCCTTGGTACTGTGAAGTCAGACATCCTTTTCTACCTAGTTAACGAGGTTAGTTTTCTGAACATCCTCATGGTCCCTAAGGTTGTATTCTAAAGTGGTTCGAGTTCCTTATTTACTCCCTCTTTTTTCTGGGTACATACCATGAACGTAAACAATTTGGTAAAATGTTAACAAAGCTGTTTCGCAAACGGTCTCAATACAGCCATTGCCTGGAAAAATCTGTCAAAATAGTTGTCTGAAATCTTTTATCAGTAAACTAGAACAGAACAAGAACTTCTGGCCCATTTCGCAGAATCATGGACGAAAGTGAGGAGTCACAATCACACGGTCCCCGCTTATGTTTTTCTAAAAAAAAATGTTTTTGAGCTACCTTCGGTCCCTTTTCTTTGATGGGCTTTGGGGAAATCTAACACCGAGCTCAACAAGCTGGACAGCGACTGGATAAACGTCATAAAGGCCTTGATGGAGCGGTATTTGGTAGTAGTAGTATTTCTGCCTTTGGACTGTTGACGGTTTTCTTATTTCTTTGAATGCGAAGCCTGTCAAGCCAAGCGCTTTGTTCAACATTTTTATAACTAAATACTTTTTACTTCATAAAACGCAATTCAGGACACTCGTTCTTTGTGGGTAACAGCAACAGGATCCCACAGGTCAGAGCTGTAGATAAGAAACTAAGTTTAAGCATGTCTGATTAAGCAGCTGCGGCTTAATCTCTTCATCACGATCATTTTTGATATGTAAATTCAATTTAAAAGCAGTTGATTAATCAAACCCACGACGTTCGTTCTGTTTTTCTATTCCTCCAGACGTCTGTAGCTTTTCTTTCTCTATTTCTTTACCCACCAATGTCAAATCAAATTCCTTACGAAATCCCTTTCGGAAACCACTTCGATTTCGCTGCCGTTAACTCAAATTCTCCAAAGTCAACATTCAGTCAATCATCTGTAGTCGTCTGCACTTCATCAACTTGAAGGAAAATTCCAAATCCAAATCAACGAACCGATAGGTGTTTACATAGGCTAACACATCGATTGCCGTTAGGGAGCTGTCACAAACTGTTAAGCCCCCAGTAAAGCCAAAAAGGTGTCTCTTGTGCCTGTCCGCCTTCCTCGATATCGTCAATTTACTCACAATAATGTGAACCACATAGCGAAAACCAAACGTCACTGGGTAGCAACCGCCTGTCTCCTTCTCCGAAAGATTTTAGACTGAGGATTAGACGCTTTCAATCCGCAACCTTTTGATAGGTTTCACTTCAGTTGTTGTGCCCACGTATACGTAGTATATCCGTTTACTTTACTATATATACGTATACCCCACTTGCAAATCCTTGAATGGGAAATATGTCTGAATACACTTCGTTTGGGTTTTTGTTTGTTCAGCAGGATGCGCTGCTACTGTATTAACCTGGTGTATAGCTATATAGCTGCAGACTGTACAGTTCGTTGTGTGTAACAACAGGTAAACTTCAAATCCAGTCGACCTTTTCTTTTCATCGTTCATAATTGAAATATTGACATGCAAACCTCAAAAGATTGAGGCGAAAGGGTGAACAGACTGAACAATGGATCATTGTGTTCGAAAGGTGCGGCGAAAGGGTTTTGCGACTACAAATTGGAAAATTTGCTTTATTGCTGGCTTAGTATAAATCCCATGATGTTTGTTTTGTGAGCAAAGAAAATATTGCCAAGTAATTAAATCGAGTTAGTTTGGAAGAACCGTCATCCGGCAGTGGGTTTTATAGACAGATAGCTAAGAACTTTAACGAGTGAGAGCAGACGTGATAATGAGATGCGCCCTCTTACGGAATAGTCATTGCTGAGCTCTCGTTTGCTGTCACTGTGCTTATATAAGGATCTGTGTATGTCAAAATAGCTGGCGTTGGCTGAATAGGGTCTTCTGTTTTTGCGGATAGTTTCTCCTTCGCTACTTAAGCTACGATTACACGTGTCATTTTTCGTGGGAAATTTTGACATGTTAACGTCACAAAAAATCGGCCATTCGGTGGTCACTCTTTCTTTGAAAATTTGACATGAAAAGTGGCATGCGTAATCGTAGATTTAGGAGCGCTTTTCTTTTTATTTTGTCACTTTGCTCATCAATCGTTTCTGTCAAGTTATCCAGCGCATTCAGCAGAATTTTTATCTCCGACATTGCGACACTGAAAGTTTAAAATGGGTGAACAAATGAGGTACTTCGGGCCAAATACCAGTTTACGTTCTCCAATCCATCTAAGATTGTGATTTATTTTTTACTATTGAAAAAAAAAAAAAAAAAAAAACGCTCTTACCCATGGAAGACTACCCGGCGATTCGCCTTAAACCACGCGGAAGAACATTAAGCGAACATTGCAAGTACTTTTCCTATGCGAATGCACAGGAGAAGATTATACGAACTTCTTGCAAAAAAGATTTTCTTCTCATCTTCTCATCATTTTGCATTGACATTTCAGCATGTACCTGTCAATGTTGCGGAGCACTACTGAGTGTAAGCATTTCTAAGAGGACGGATCCCCACCAGCACATCTTCCACAATCACGTTTCGATTAGCAACACCTGATCAAAGCGTAACACACCACCGCCTCTGTCAGTCGATTTTCAAAAAAAGAATACCCGGCGAATGGCCTAAATCCACGCGGAAGAACATTAAGCGAACATCTCGAAGAAGAATTATATGCGAATGCGCAGAGGAAGATTCCGCGAACTTCTTGAAAAAAAAAGGTCTTCTTCTCATCATGTGACTTTGACATTGCAGCGTGTACCTGCCAATATTACGGAGCACTACTGACTGTCAGCATTTCTATTTACAATATCGTTCCGATGAGCAACACCTGATCAAAGCGTAACACACCACAGCCTCTGTCAGTCGATTTTCAAAAAAAGAATACCCGGCGAATCGCCTAAATCCACGCGGAAGAACATTAAGCGAACATCTCGAAGAAGAACTATATGCGAATGCGCAGAGGAAGATTCCGCGAACTTCTTGAAAAAAGGTCTTCCATTCATCCCCATCCCCATCCCCATCCCCACCATTACATCTTCCACAATCACGTTCCGATGAGCAACACCTGATCCAAACGTACAACCGCCTCTATACCATTGCATTGTTTTGATGTTTGCACATGTTTATTATTCCATCAACCGAGCAAAACAAATCAAAAAGCTGATTACTGAGATGAAAAAATGAAAATCAACACCGACAACAATGACAAGCGCTTAAACCTATTAACACACCGCTGCTGAAAAATATATATAGACAACGAACAAAAATATATACCGTATCGCATTAGAAGTTAGGTATACGCTGATGAAAGGCAAACATCTCGCGCCCGCCGCCGCCGCCGCTCTTTCGCCAAATGCTATGGTACCATGTACCAAACCCATCTTCGCTGGCTGTTGGTAGCACTCTTAAGCATATACCTGCGGCTCACAGTCTATTCTCTGTGGTATACATCTCTTCCAGTCGCACATTCAAATTCACGCAGCTTGTAATACGACGAGCTCTCTTTCTAGTCTCTACGCTGGTAAATGAAATGCAAGTTCCACACTGACTTCAGTTCGAGTTTTGTCTCTAAAACAAAGGTAGGGCGTCTCGTCTACCTTCTTTTTTTTTTTTTGTGCTGTTTCTCTCTTCCAAGTGTCATCTATTGTTGTCAAGTTGAAGTGTCAAAAAGGTGCGAAATAATGCCCAACATAACGTATATAAAATTTACGCGAAATTTCTTTAACGCCACCAATGGTCAGTTGCCGTTTTCTGCATTAGCAGCAACAAAAACAAATACGAGCAATGCCTATCCGGACAATGTGATCTTGCTGATCGAGGAGCACAAGACGACCGGAACAACAGACGATGGATTCCACATTAGGAGTACAGCATCGGTGACATTCATGGTGCTCGCATGGGGTCTAATGCTGATTGGATTCACGTTGTGTTGGTGTTTTCAGCTGTTTGAGAAGAAGAAAGCAGAGCAAGAGCACAGCGGTGGTGGTGACAGAAGCAACAATCGTGTCAATGGAAGTGGAACGCAAGCTTTGGAGCAGCAGAATGGAAGATGTTTCATCTTGGATCGGGATTTCGACACGACGAGCACCACAGGTGAGTGCTGTAGTGAATAGAGCAGATGTAAAGAGAACGAATGTTGTTTGGAAAAGAGAACTTCAGAAGTGGGGCTTACTTTGTGCCAGATGATCGCGCAAGCGAATGGGGGGCATACTTTTGGGCTGATTGGGAAATTGACGGAGAAATGCGCCTTGACGATGATATTGATGGGGGTTTTCATTTTGGAGCGTTTTAAGTGAATTTGCTTATAAAAATTATGTTCCACAAAATTTTGTACAAAACCTTCGTCGATCGCTAAATAGTAGATATGTGGGACGTGTCGTCACATTTCGTTGCCTTGAACTATTCCTTTTAAAACTGTGCTTGCTTCGGATCATCGAGATGTGTGGTATTGCTCAAAATTGACTCATAAGGACCATCAGTAGCATCGGCCAGAGAAGCCTACTGGGGTTCCACAAGGTTGTCAAGTTGGTCCGCTACTTTTTCATGAAAGAAAACTTATTAAAAATTCACGTGAAAGGAGGTTAAAGATAAATAACGTCCTTCCCATACCAACCATGGGTACCCCCACCAATTGGTATATCCACTTGACCTCTCCAAATATGATTTCCCAGATTTTGCGTAGGTCCTTACCGCATCAACCCATCCACAGCATCTGATGTTTCGGTGGGAATTTTCCCAAACTAAGTGCAAATAAGGAAATCCCTGCCAACACAAACTCCCTGGCATACATCCCAATCAACTCACAATCTCAAATCCTTATTTCTTATGTGAATGTTGACACAAGATATTTGCTGGTATTTTCCTTTGGCTGCATATGTCATATCCTCAATGTTCGAACTGACCCAGAATCGCTATACCACCACCACTGTGTTTGTTTTTCTTTGGCTTATTTTTTCCGAATTCTCTCCTCCTTCTTCTTGCGTTTAAATAAACAATTTAAAAAGATGCCAGGACATCTTATTAGGATGTGAGCCACACCACCGATATCCATTTCTCATCAGCTCCTTAACAAGTTACAGATCCAGTTGTTAGGAGCTGGTGGTTCGATTGTGTTTACCTTTTCCTTGCAAAAGGGATACCAAATTATGTCAGCGGATGGACAAAAAAGAAGAAGCAAACAACCAGGATATTTATTGCATCTGATGGGCACATTCTCCCCCAGACTCGTCGTAACTGTGTAGAAAAATGCAACGCAATCCAGTGGGGAGGGAATGCAACAACAACAAAAATACCGAACGGAATTGATACTGTTTGAGTTTGCGGCAGACCAGAGACGACGATGACGATGAACGATGACAACAAATTATACGAAGCTACCAAGGATAACGAAAGTAGTCCGAAAGCTATCTATATACGGACGAACGCGAGTAAACAAAACAAATAAAAAAAAAAAACCGTCCTCTCTATCTATCTACTGCTCAGATAGTTTATATCGATTTTGCAGACTGGCACAGGACACCGGGATGAAATAATTGAAATTCGCCGGGAAAAACATCACAGCGCGCGTATAACCACAAACGGAAGGAAGCCAGCTGAAGGTTTCTTTTTCTCGTATTATATATCCTTTTCCTTTTTTTTATTATTTGTGCAATTTTTATTTTTTTATTTATTTGCCATTCGTCCTGGCAGTTGCTCATTGAACAATTTTTATAATGACATTCCGATGGTGGAAAACGGATTCCAATGCATTCGTGCATTCGTGCGTGGTCGGGTGAATTTTTCCCTTTTATTGATATTGAGTTGGAGTTTCCTCTTTTAATTACAATTGGGCGGTTTAATTGTATAGTTTTTAAGCGAGATCCGAGCCGGGTTGATACTTGATTGTGCTTGGCCCTGATACGGCTGGAACGGAGGAGGTGGGTAGGTAATTTGGATTTTTCAATTATATTGTCGCTTTACGTGGGTAGACGGTTGAGTATTTCAAATATTTACCAAGGTTGGATGGGACGCGATGTATTTTTCAAGAGACAATAACTTTTCCGGGATGCTTATGGATGGGAGGAAGCATTGGCAATAATGGGCAGTGACCTGGCTGTGTTCTTAGTCGGTTAATTAATTGGTGACAATTTTTGGCCTTAAGGTTTTGGTAGGCACATTCAAAGGAAGGCAATACAGTAGTATGTACAGTGCTCAAAGCTGCTGCCACCGTTCCAAATGTTCTGTCTTGCGTGGCAGATACCTTACACGAGCTACTTCGACATACTTGGAGCTCTGATCAAAGAGGACTTCATTGTTAACTAGTCGGCGGAAGGAAATACAGATTGTGCCAGAAAAGCTATGTCATACCTAAGCCGGATAGTTGGCCTCCTTTTTAAAGGGATCGCAGAAATACGTTGGCTCTACATCTTCCGGTCGCCAGGTCTAATAAAAAAAAAAAATAGTTGGCGCAACAGGTCCGGAGGGACCCTAGGCCCAGCTTCTCACAACCATTCGTTCATTTTTGGAACGAATGGAATAGATCTACAATTTTATGCCGACTCCAAACGGCTAATTGAGAAGCTCTTTCAACAGTCATACTCTCGGATGTTTGTCAGACGATCGCGAGAGGTGGCGAAGTGGAAAAACCCTTAAGTTGGAATTTGGGTTTTTGCGGGACTCGAACCTAGATCTCTCGCTTAGTAGTCCAACACACTAACCACTAAACTGCGCCTACGGTCGACAGGTCTAAGCGAGGTTAAAAAAGGTCAAAACCAGAACCTCAGTTAAGGACGGAATCACTGTTGACGTACCCGAAAAACAGACAAGGATTCTCGTATGTGGAAGAACTATATAACCTAAATAGTCCCCGTGCGGTCGAAGGAGTAATGGACTCCCTATAGAACTCTGTAAAGTAGATCTTTACGACATCAATGCAGGGAGATAGATGGGTCGGACAAATGATGGTTAACAAAATGTGAGATGGACACAGAAGACTAAATGTTCCAACAAGTCGAAATCGACTACCACAGCCTTTTTACCGATTTTAAGAACGCAATATGACAGCCGCAGCATTTATAAAAATGAGTACAATGTATTGACAGAATAACACTGCTGCTCCATAAAGGTCGAAGACAATCTAACGCATACCTTTGTTGTCAGAAATAATATTTACAAGTATGGAAGGTTATGATCTGCTAAAAATGCGGTGTTTTCTCTGTCTAGGTCCTGTGGAGCGCATTTACGAGAAGACGTCCTGAGACCATCCTGAGCGAAAATAAGGAGAAAAGAAAGACCACAGCACAAGTCGAAGCGCAGAACTGTCACGAGAGTTTCAACTCGTACTTTAAGAAATTGTACGAAACTATTTAGAAAGATACCGCCAGGGGTTACATTTTTCAAAAAAGCAGTATCAAGTAACGCTGTCAACCAGAAGCTGTATTCATCATCGACAAGTTGCACCTAAAATCACAATACTTTGAGGTATAGTAAAAGCATCTTACGTACAGGTACAGGCTCCGCTAAAAGAGTTGGCATGAGGACTCACTGCTGTCAATCAGCATTTGTCTGATGATCTAAAAACGGGTTTTCGAGTGTGCTTTTCAAAGCTCGTTTTGGAACTTTCTTAAATGCGTTTTTTTTAGTATTTTATTCTTCTTTTTTTTCAATATTCTTAATGCGTTTTCTAAGGGCTTTTGGACGCAATTGTTTGGCGTGTTAAACGTTTTTTAACGTGTTCTTATCACCTTTGTTGACACGGCTTAGATGTGTTTTCCAACGCGTCTTGGTTGTAAAAGAAAAGTCTCAAAAAATGTGTTACAAAAATGTCGAAACGTTAAAAATGCATATAAAACAGTTTCAAACAAATCCGCTTGTTTGATGCTCTTTTTGGGGAGTTTATTTAAGTGTTTTTTTTTACTATATTGAACTGTTTTTATGCATTCTCAACTTTTTGACATTTTTGAAATTCGTTTTTTGAGAGTTTTCTTTTCTTTTATTTCTTCAGTGTTACTAATGTGTTCTTTGACGCCTTTTGGTGGGTCATTTTAACCGTTTTTCTTGTATTCTTAGAGCGTTTTTGGTACACTTATTTTAGTGTTTTTTTCACTCGTTTTTGTTGTATTATTTCTATTTTGCTGGACATGTCTCAATGCGTTCGATGAAGATGTTTTTGAGCGATTTTTATGTGATTTTTGAGAGCGTGTTTCTTGTGTTTTCAAAGCGTTTTTGGTACACTTATTTTAATGTTTTTTCACTCGTTTTTGTTGTATTATTTCTATTTTGCTGGACATGTCTCAATGCGTTCGTTGAAGAAGTTTTTGAGCGATTTTTACGTGTTTTTTGAAAGCGTGTTTTAAAGTGTCTCTTTTTATACGATTTTTGACGCACGTTTGAAGCATTTTTTATAGCTTTCTACGTTGTTTTTTTTTACTCTTTTAATAGGCTTTTGTGGCATTTATTTGAACGTCTTTTCTGCGTTTTTGAACCTTTTTTCGAAGAGCTTTAAAAGAGTTTTTGAAGTCTTATGAAGCGGTCTATATTCTTGTCTAAAGAGCAGTCCAAAAAACAAGGGATTCTAATGGAAGAATGGATCTAGTTTTCTAAGTTTCCCCTGTAAGAAAATGAAGGGCCTGGCTCTTTATGTAATAGAGCTTTAAGAATTTGTTTAATTCATGAAAGCGGATTCCTGTTTAGCGGCTTCATTCAGCGCCCAACAGGTACTTCATGTATAGATATAGAATGGACTTTATTTATAAATATAAGGTTTACAATCCCTTTTTTTTTATCAAGTCTTTTATGACCTGGTTTAATTACCGTCGGTCAGTAGGTACCTTATGTATGCTTCTTGTAATGGCCGCAATCCAAATTAATCCAACTGATAGGCTTAGTGAAGGTCTGAGAACTACCTAACTAGCTCCCTAAGACAATCGAAAAAGACAACTTTAAAACCCTCATAATCACAGCTCAGCCTTATGGTACAGAACCATGGCGGATGGCAGTCTTTTTTGTTTAGAGCGTAGAACTTGTGAAGAAGGAGGCTTATCACTAAAATTTGTTTGCTCGAAAAAATGCCAGTCAATTGTCGAAGATTGCTAGCACTTATAAGACGAATTGACCTCGTCGCTCTGTCCCAAAAAATCAGCCATTCTGACCCCGAGGTAGCACAAAAAATCATTTCTTTAGACTGGAAGCAGTAAGCCAAATGCCGTGCCAACTAAAATTGACCAACGACTATGGTGCCATCCAAGTCCCAGTTTTATCGATCCTTGAAGTTGTGTTGGAAGTTAATCTCTCCAAAAAATAAAAGTATGGATGGTATTTTATACTTTGAAGGCCTCGATATCTCGATGTCTCTATCCATAACCTCACTAGATTGGAGTCCCCCTGTTGGCAGTTGTAAAATCTTTCAGTTGTATCCAGCTCTTTTTTTGTCGGAGGTTATTACTATCCGATGGAGCACTCAGACACAACTACTGGTCCATTGTACTGCCAAACAGACACCTTACATTAATGTACTTAGTTTTCCCGTCTTTCAAAGAAAGATGAGAAGGAGCTTCAGTGATGAAGAGCTTAGATGTTCGGCACTCACCACGTCAGCTCCAAAGATCCGCCACTCCAGCTGCAGCTTTTTGTACGAAGTATAACATTTGACTTCCTAGGTTCTTCTGGAGCCAAAAAGATTGGAGACTTCTGAAGTTGAATGACTGTCAAAACTGGGAGATTATAGGGTTTCTTTCAGCGCTCAATCAAACAGGGGGTTTCCGCTTGGCAGACCCAAAAGTGTCCTAAAAATTTGATTCTCTATTAATATTTGTTTAATAAAAACCTTCACGATGAGTTTTAAGTTAAAATCTGTGAAATCCTACAACTTAGACATAATTTTGGACAAGGTATATCCTCATAACCTAGAACTGAGGTATATCCCTGAGTCCCTCTTTGTTTAAATAAAAAAATAGGCTCCGAACCGAAATCGATAAAAAGTGTTTGCGCGTAAGTAGGAATAACCTATGTTCGTCAAAAGCTTTACACATCTGCTGAAGTATTCATATACTAAAAATCTGATAGTGCAATGCGTCCTTTTTTATAAGAACGTGGTAATTTTGCCGACTTTTCAAAAAGCCTGCCTAGTTGACGTGATGAGCTAATTGCACATTCAGCACCGCTTACTTGTGTCTACAGATCGAAGTTCTGTCTTCCCGATTTTTTCTTGCTAGTTTTTAAATTTTCCTAAACCGCGCTTAGTATTTTCCTCTCAGACGTCAGACTTAGTTGAATAATTCGTTATTTTTCAAACCAAGTCCGCATTCCTAATCACAATGGGTCTATTTTGCCCTGAATGTGGCGCGGAATCTTTCCTCGCCTAACCTAACTTAAGTCCATATTCCTTACTAGTTGTACGTATCTGTCTCTGTGAATGGTCACTCTCACAGAGACTTTCTAACACCGCCAGTTAAATACTTTTCCCAAAAAAATAGAAAAGACCCACCCCAACAGGAAGTTATTAAAAAAAATCAACAAAAGGTCAAACTATCATCGACTATTCTTATCGATTAAAAAAAACCCTCCCATTAACCGTGCGGCACTTCCGATAAATGCGATTAAATGCTTCCCCGACAACTGATTCAAAACAAATTTCATGCGCACTTCCTTGCGACGAGAATGCGCCCGTCATTTGTCTGACCATAAAAATTCCAATCCAACTAAAAAGGAAAACCCGAAAATTTCACACCACCAACGGAAATGCTTTGACATTTTTAAAGCCTATTAACGTACACTCATGATCCTATTATGTCCGGTGATAAATTTGCTTCGACAAGAACCCAAACAAGGCAAACCATCATCGAAAAGGAACCGTGAATCTGAGCCGCTGCCGCTGGCAATGAGCGCCTACTATGGGTATAGGTACAATCTCCGTTCGTCCATCTGACAGGATTAGAAGAACTCTTGGGCAGGTAATAATTTATTGAGCGATGTCCTTTTTGAGAGATTTAGCAAAAAAAAAAAAAAAAAAAACAATAAACCGCCACCAAAGGTGGACGAAACATTTTTGTTTGTTAACTTCTTCGTGTATCCTGATCCTGATCCCATTAGATATCTATCAATTTGAAATGCAACCCCATTCTCATCTGGCTGTTGGATTTTTACTTTTATGTTCGAAGCGGACAACCATGAACTGGGACAGGAAACAGGATTAAATTAATTCAAGAGTCAAATCGATTTGCTCGGAGGATACACGGATAACAACCATTTTACTACCGAAACTTCGGGGGATGAAATCCGCTCCAACGGAATATTGTGTTGACTAAGATCCTGGTTATGTATAGCCGCCACCCAGTGGAGCGATTTTGTGTACACTCTTGACATTCACCACCTACATGGGTGTCCTGGGAAAAAATTCCCATTCTGGGGAATCTGAAATCTGAATCTTTCAGGACACTTTTCATCTGTTTCGATGGAGAATCCTCTTATCCTTGATCCAAATTTCCCGCACTCTCAGGCGTTTTTATCAATAGAATGCATGTCAAACTGCACAGGATATAAATATATCCCTTATGCACGCATATTAAGACAACAAGCACATATTTTCTCATCCATCCGCCGCAAAGTAAATACTTGAGTGCACCCTTTAGCTGCCGCTATCCTTGGTGGTGGCGTATATATAGCATAGAAGCACTATAACCAGATGTATGCGAGCGATAAAGTGCGCCAAGGATACGCGATGGGAAATATATTCTCTGCTCTCGCACTTTGTCTCATCATCGTGTAATCTAGTTTGAAGCATCCTGTGAACTTCTTCTTCTTCTTCTTCTTCGTTCACCCCCTCCCACCCTGCGAAGGACATTTTTACAGTGTGTATGGTGGATCTGGATACACACCACCATCATCATCATCCGACTGCTCCGTGGCTGTGTCAAGTGAAGTGCAAACATGACAGAGTCTATCAATCACTTTTTGTTACTTCCTTTCGTTATCATCCTTGCCTCTGCAAGATTCTCTCGGGAATTTGTATGCGCATCCTTTTGAGTAGAACGGGGACGATGTCGGTACTCGGTATACTGCAAGATCCATCCACGCTTGACCCGGCTTATGTGAGCGAATGTTCAAATCAGTGTTTCCAGGCGATAAGAATGCGAACTCACATACAAAAAAAAAGAAGAAGGAGTAACCCATGGCACGGTTTATCACACTGCGGAATGTGTGGCTGTGGATATGCGTTCTGCACAGAGATTCCCAGCAAATTCCGTTGGGTAAATAAATATTTTTGATGGATTTGTGTTTTTTTTTTATTTTTTTATTTTTATTTATCAGTCACGGAGGAGTGCATACAAAATTTCATACATAAAAAAAAATATTCTTATCGCTGAATGTATGTGTATAGTAGTCGGAGGACGACGGACAGGCGACAGATTTGATGTCAGTTTTTTTTTTTGAAATGATGAAGTTACTGGTACCAGATGTTGATAGTTGACATTGTCTGGTGAGTGAAATGACAGCATTGTGTGTACTTTGCGATAGGGACTGGGACATACGTCGCAATTTCCGTATTTCTCTACACTGTCGATTGTGAATGCAATGTTGCGGGGTTGGAGCAGAGCAGGTTGCGATTTAGAAAGAGGATAGAGTTCTTGTGGAAGCAGGAGGGTAACAAGACGCGTATGTGACAAGTGCATTTTAAAATTTGGTGCAGGAAAATAACTTCACGGGCAATAATTTCACATGGGAAATAACTTCACCTTGAGTGGGAAATAATTTCACATAGGTACCTAATAAAAGTGAAATTCTCAAGTCGTAGGTAGGTGGGAAATGATTTCCCATAAAAAAAGTGATATTATTTCCCACCACTAATGATTTCACATACAAAAAGTGAAATTATTTCCCACCTACGACTTGAGAGTTTGTTGATTCTAACTGGAAAACAAAATCAAATTATTTATAAGTAGTATAGCTAATTTAATAAACTTTGCATACACCCAAACTCGCAACTACTCCCACCCCTAAAACAGAGACTCTATTTTCCACTGTTTATGAATTGTAGGCTGACATATCTCGTCGCATGTTAAGAGAAATTATTTCCCACAAAAAAGTTTTGCTCACTTTCATTTCATTGGGAAATAACTTCACATAAAATAAGTGAATTTATTTCCCACTCGAGATGAAGTTGTTTCCCAAGTGAAGTTGTTGCCCGTGAAGTTATTTCCCTGCACCTTCAAATTTGACACACGATTTGAAAAAAAAAAAAAAAAAAAATGGAAGGCCACTTCAAACTCCCTCAATATGACCACAAAAGTCGGTTAATGTTACCATAAATCAATGAACTCGACTGATGGTCTAAGGCTAAGATCTGACATCACAAAAATTCACTCTTTCTATTGCCACCCGTGTATCTCTCGTTAGAGTACGCTGTGACAGCCAGCGTGACCAGACGCTCGACAGGCGATCACACGTAGTGACTCATTTAGGACAAGTGTTTACGTCACAATGTCGTCGGCTTAAGTGACGCTGTACGGCAACTGACAAGGAGGACTAAAACTGCGTTAATGTGATTACAAGATGCGGGTAATTTTACGATAAATCGGAAGCTGTGTGGCAACTGTGACAAAAGCCTTCATTGGTATTTATTTTTAAAGGGATTAACACTGCACCGTAACTAAGTGCGACGAGACTTATAAGGTATAAGGCCTTTAGAAGCCATTTAGAAAATATAGGCTTATATATATGTCAAGGGAGGTATTTTACTCACTTTTGTACGTTGTGAATTTCGACTCCAATAATCAAAACGCTTTACCAGTTAACGCCGTCTTTGCCTAACCAACCTTCACTTATGCGTGGTACCTAAAAGAGGGTTTTTCCTACTGCATATGGTCGCAATCGCAAACTTTTCAGGTCGCAGCATTTTTGTTTCTTCCCTCCGCATAAACTTTTGACTTTTTGGGAGTGTATTTCAGGCGGAGGTCATGGCGATCAAAGAGGCCCTGTCGTGGCTTCGGTATAATGTAATATCTGTAAAGGATATCACCATCTTTACCGACAGTCAAGCCGCGATTAAAACCCTGGATTCTGTCGTCTTCAATTCAACAACTGCCCTCAATTGCCGACTATCTCTGAACGAGATGGCGAAACAATTCAAAATTCACCTTATATGGGTGCCGGGCCATAGAGACATTCCAGGTAATTGCATCGCCGATGAGCTCGCCAGACAAGGCACTACTATGTCGACTCTACCAGAAAAAAGGAGTCTCTATATGCCTCTTGCTACTTGCAAGCTCCTAATTAAACAAAACGCATTAAGCGCTACTAATCGCAGGTGGTCTAGCTGCTTAACGTGCCACACCTCGAAACAGATCTGGCCTCAGCTGGATTCCAAGCGCTCAAAAAGTCTCATTACACTGAAAAGACCCATAATAAGCACTCTAGTAGGTGTCATCACGGGACACTGCATCATAGGGAGACATGCTCTCAGATTAGGCCTCCCTTCAAATGATTTCTGCAGAAGCTGTATGGACGAGGAGGAGGAGGAGACTGTTCTTCACCTTCTCTGCACGTGTCCAGCACTGTCACTCCGTAGAAAACTATACCTCGGAGAATATTTCTTCGACAATCTCAGCGAACTCGCAAACATAGGTATCAACTGCCTCCATCGCTTCATTCTTAGCTCCGGCTGGTTCAACGGGTAGATAAGGAGTCGATATCGATCCTGTGGTAACACAATGGGCCTAATTTGGCCTAAGTGAGGCTGCACTTGAGGCGGCCTGGCACTCTAACCTAACCTAACCTTGGGAGGCTCACTTGAACTTTTTTTGACTATGTTGACATAATTGTAAAGCTCGCAGGCTTCACTATTTAATCTTTCCTTCGAAAGCCCTGCAAAACCAATCGAACAGCAAATCACTTGAAGAGTTTTTCGTTCAGAAAGCTTCTGCCGGTTTCGTGAAAGTCCATTTATTCTTAAAGTAAGACTGCAGTACCAGAGGCTCCTTTCCGACGGTTTCTTAACAAGGTCTACTCTTCTGGTTCTATACAACGACCGTTTTTGCTGCAATAATTTTGAACTTTGCTTAACCTTTCCTTGGTACGTTTGAAATTTTAACATATCCCGAAAACGGTCCATATGATTTGAACTCATTTCTAAAGTTATATGATCATTTATAACCTAAAAGCGAACTCAATTATTCTCTATATTATCATACATAGATTTTTGAAAAATGGATTTTTTTTTTTAATTTGGTTTTCTTTAGTTTACCTGAAAACGGCAATAACGATTTTGACCAAAATGCATACTTAGCATAAATTTAATGTTTTCAAAATTATTGCATCCTTAATTTTCAATTCGAATTAGCGAAAATGCATATTTTAGAAATAGTTCATATCTCGAAAAACCCATTTTCGACTTGAATAAAACTTTGAAAACCAAGTAATGCCGAACAATAACTCAGTACTCAGTTTTCAGCTAAAAAGTTAGTTGATAGTATTTTTCAACTAAACATTGCAATATTTGGACTTTTTGTGTTCGTAATTTTTGTTTTTACAAAAACCGCTCTAACTATTTTGATCAAAAACATATCAAAGATAATAAAATTATTCTAAACTAGCTGTGCCCGCAACTTCGTAAGCGGCGTGAGACTGTGTAATTTCCAATAAAAGAGATTTGACCGTTTTCTCAACGGCATATTTGTTTAAAATCAACAGTCTAGCTAAAACAAAGCGGTGAACATAGTCAATATGAAACAATAAATCAAACAAATCTATTTACCTAAAACACCAATGTAAGAAAGTTAAATTCAACAGCGTAAGTACTAAAGTTCCACTCCCTTACAGTAGGTATCAACGTAGGTAATATCAAAACAACCACTAAAACAAAAGCCTTGAACTCAATTTCTATATACACCACCATACGTCCATCAGCGCACATCATCAGCCATCTGCGCATTTCCTCAGAAACACGTTGTCCCTGTTGATTACATACACATTCACGTCGCATACTTCTCTTTCGTTTCACTTAATTTGGAGAAAACACCACGCAGTTTTTTTTTTTCATATGAACGTGATTATGCGATGTGCGCCACCCAACCGCCCCAAAGCAGAACAACGATCAAGAACCGCGGCTGCTGATAATGTTCGATTTGAGAAAATAAATTTATTTTTTTCATGTTAGATTTTAGGCTGTAGCTCAGCTTCTAGAGGACATAGAAAGAAAAGTGTTGGCTTTCCTAAGTATTTTGTTTTGTTTGCATTGATTAAGAATTGTTTGAGTAATGGCGAGTAAAAGGCAGAAAAGTAAAAAAAAAAAAAATACATTTTGGTCAAAAAGGCTCCAACAAATAGGCATGGCAATGAAAGGAATAGCCTATGTGTTTCTCAGAATCTTAATGAACATTTCCAAAAAAGTTTCATCGAAATCTGTGCAGTAGTTTTCACGCCATTAGGTAACAAAAAAATATGCCTACAGTTGTATAGATAAGATCCCGTACTTAGTCTTTCTCAAAAAATCGAATAAATCTTTTTTTTTCAATTATTTCTCAGAAATGACTTCCGGAATTCCGACCTGTGTTCAAATAGCTACCTATCTTCGGTATGTTTTCGTAATAATGTCAATGCCCGACTTCCTATAAAAATGCAATAATAGCTATAGCTTTGCAAAACTTCTTTTTAGCAAATATAACCAAGTTATTCCTTTTTTTAACCGGAGCTGACACAATCAGAAACTCTCGCTTCATTTGCACCTCACACGTCAAGACCGACTGGGACTCTGCAGCAAGGTTTCCTTATCCTTGTTCACGATATTCTATTTAGGTTTCGTTGGCTGGATAAGGACTTTTAAACAGGCATAAGGAATGCTAAAGAAGTTCCATCTACCGTAACGTATAGAAACTCACTTTGACAGTAGATACTGCCTTTCTCCTCTATAAGAAAGTGAGCGCTGATGTTGGCGAACGAGCCTTCATGTGGATTGTATGTTTAATACTTTCACTCAAGACATTTTGATAACTTAACAGACGCTGTTTTTGATGTGTAAACATCTAAGCGCGCGTTGTTGGAATCTGGTGGAGTAATTCCACACATTTAACTTGCGGGGACGGAAATGCGTCACTGTGTTTTATCATTGCATACATTTTATCATTGCATACGTTTTTATCATTGCATACATTTATGAGCTGGGGCATATTAATTTCAGCTTTTCGTTGATTCTCATTGTTCTGTCTGTTTGCCTACCCTGTAGAGCTTTCTTTTAACTCGCTTACCTTTTTGACATTTTTGACTGAGCATACACACGTTTTCTGTCACGAGGAAGTATACAGTAAAGCTGTCAGCATGCAGCAAGTTCATTTAATTAGGCGTCACGTGACCTACCTTCTTCGAATTAATAGGTACCCATTTTTGCAACCACCCTAAGTCACGATATCGCTTAGCAAATAATTCACAATGACCAGCTATAATCACTATCCGCTCAGCCCTGCATCTTGTCCAAAATGACGCTTTAAATGCAGTATGCAGATGTCAAATTTAAATGACCTTCGAGTCGCTTGTGCACAGTCGATTTGTCTTGCACCTAAATATAATTGCTTTCATCAGGGGCCACCACAACCGTGTAGGTAGCTTCATACCTGTTATACCCTCTCTGGGGTGCCTCTTCAGCGTTGCGTTGCAAATTTTGATTGATGGTATAACGTTATAATGAAAATAGATTTCAATTTGACGTGACTTGGAATGCAAAACGACACCTATAACATTCCAGCACCACCACCATCGTCACCATCGTCACCATCATCATCATCATCATCATTACCATCGTCGACACTCTGCATTGTGGACTAGGTCGAATTTTACATGCGGCAAATGTCTTTTGTTGGCTTTTATACGCAGTCTTCGTGTGTGGCATGCCAAGGAGCAGGCAATATGAAAATATTAGCAATTTTTAAAAAGACATTAAAATGCCAGCCCGGACCTACCTTTTGCCTTGCTGGGTGGTTGTCGGCGTCGTTTCCCCGGTGTTGCCTGAGAATGTTTTCTATTTCCATTAGCGAGATCCTTGAAATATCGACTCCTAATGCGATAAATAATGAGATGGTATCCGCGCCAGAGAATTTCACTTTACGACAAATGGAGCGAACGATATTGACAAAGAGTTCTTATGTACATGCAAATGGTCCGTGCTGATGATGATGTACTGCTGGAAGGGTAAATAAGAACTCGTCAATATTGGAAGGGCTTTATACGTCGCATCCTTATTATTTGCCGAATCCGTTATCACGACGCGTTTAAAATGAGTGCCTAAAACCTTATTACTCCAATCCTGTGAAATACAACACCCGACACAACTTGTGGTCGTCGTCTCGCTCGATTGATGCGCACTCGATAAACGGATCGATAAACTTAGATAATTTTATTTGTTCAATTTGTGTATGTGGATAAAAAAAAACATGTTTTTCTTAAAATTATTTAAAGTACGTCATATGAAACGAATTCCCATCCACCGCCGATCGTGCGGTGATCACATCACATTCGCAATCGCAACCGAAAACGATTAATTTTTCAAAGAAACTCATCTCAATCTGAGCTTTGGTTTGTTATTGTTTAACTAACTTGTTAGGATGAATTAAATTATTTCGGATCACAACATCAAATATCTGCACAATTATTGACAGTTAGCGTCTTAGCGATATCCCCGATTTTGAGAAGCATCAGCTGTTGTTCGAGACTTCTGTGAAATTAGCGGGTTTAGCTATAGGGTGTATTTTTAGAGGTGTACAACTTTAAAATGGTAGTACCGTGAAAATTCCATGGCATTACTTTTTTTTAGTATAATATTGACTTAAGCTCAATTTGAAAGTCAAATTTTCGACTATGGGGGGCTTGTCCAATGACAAATGTAAATCTCAACACATAAAATAAAATGGCGCAAAAAAAAAAAAACAAATAGGGGGCGCTCAAAGCTCTAGTTTATTACCTAAGTAACTATGACAGCTGGATGACTTGATGTGTTTTAGTTTTTATTGGCCTAGATTAGTCACATGGACATTTTTCTTCAGTTGACGTCTATGGACAGTCGGCAAGTTTGTAGCCAAGAATCTGTTGACTGAGATACTCACATTCTTAAGCCTCGCTGACGTAATAAAAAATGACGTTAGGTTCGGTTAGGAATGTGGATTGGCGTGGAGTACTCCGTCAATATTTACCCATTGTGATGCCCCAAAAGAGACTTTTCCGATCTATTTTTTTTTCTAATAAATTCAGGTAGCGTCTGGTCTAGGTATAAATCTAGTTGACTTAAAACTATTAAATTTTTGAATGTCATAACAAATTGAATATCAGCTGTCAAAATAGCTGCTGCTGGAAGAAATGATGTCAGGTTGAATAACAAACAAATATTAGCTGCATTTAAATTTGTTAACTCTTTTAGGCAAACGCAAGTGAAAAAATCATTCACTCGTAACAGTATGGCTTACAAAAAAAAAACAAAAGCTAGCAAATTTCATCGAGTGCTGTCAATTGTAAAATTTTCAACCAGAAATAATTTGATTTAATTGACCCAGAGCTTATTTTATAATATCATTCTTTTCAGAGAAGTCCTCTTTTTCATTCAAAAAGACCTAATTGTGGAGAAAAATTCAGTTAAAATTGATGTACTAGATTTTTCTACAATGGATTCACCCTGTGAAAAAAATGCCTTCCACAAAAGCGTTGCTTTTTCAAAGTTTTCTAAATATGTTTTAGAGCACAAGAGGGTTGCGTTTTTCATTATTATTTACTTGGTTTAAGTAAGGTTTAAACACTTTTTAACCACAAATATAAACCACACTAAATAAACCATTTGCTCTTAAGCCCGAAAACTGTGGACCAGCCTTCACAATACTCACTCAGTTTACATTGTCTAAGCTTAGGGTTGTGTTTTTCATTCTGATTCACTCGGTTTAATTGCAAGGTTAAAGCGCTTTCCAGACACAATTATAAACCAAACTAAACCATTCGCTTTGCCCGAAAACTGTGAACCAGCCTTCACAATATTCACTCGGTTTACACGGTCTAAGTGTATGATTTATTTAAAGTACTAAAAACAATTTTATACCTACAAAAGATCACATTTGCCAGTCCGGGTAGATATTAGTAGTCATTAGGTATTCAAAGTTTTGCGAATTTTGTTCAAAAATATAAAGAAGGTTTTGACGAAGCATTTTAAATGGTTTTAAGCTGTGATTTTTATTTTGGGTTGAAAAAGAAAGAGAAAGTTTTTATAATTTGAGGTTAAGTACGAACGAGTTTTTCGCTCGCTGGTTTGTGGAACGCGACTATAATTTGAGGATTGTGAATAAAGTCAAACAGATGGAACGAAGACAGTTTCAATTCGTGTGAGTGATTTTGTTATCTTTATGCGGTGTGTCAAGCGCGGTAAATTATTATCTTAACTAAATGAGATGGTCATACTTTTACAGTTTCTCTTTCTATACAACAAGAAAAAAAAAAAAAAAGTAAACTATTTATAAGCAAACTGCAATTATGAAGACTTAATAAAGAAATTTCAATTTCAATATTTTGGGTTGAGTTTCTAACTCATAAATTAAGGACTATGCACATGAGAGTGAATTATATCGTTTTCTATTCGGATTTACAGATTTTGCTCTCAGATTTCAGATTTTTCGTTCCCAATGGAACATAAAACGAGATTTTTCTTCCTTTGCATTTGTGGTGGTGCGTGTTTTAAAAGTCAGCTGTTCTCAAATTGTTATTTGTGTTTATAAGAATCCATTCAATTAATGCTAATATCTATTGCAGCGGCCAAATTTTATTTTTTTTTCTATTTTTCACAGACTTTTTCGTCTAACAACGTAAGTAAACACACTTTAAAGTTTGACAAATTAGAAATGTTTTGGTGTTAGTGCAAATAGGTGTGAATCTCGCTCGGATATCGAGATTCGCGAAATTGCTCTGACTTTGCTTTTTTTGCGGCCAATGGAACATGAAATCTGACAGCCAGCTGATTTCGAGAGCAGAAAAACTGCTCTGACTCTGAAAAAAAGTGTTTTTTCTGTCCAAATGGAAAACGGCATTACGAACCTACTGCGAACAAGCGAATATTCATAGTTTCTGACATCTAATTCACATGCAAACCTTTTTTTTGTCGCAGATACCCGCGTATCAGTTTCGTTTTTAAATGTTAAGTTCGAACAACTTTGGCATTCGTGGGTTTGTGGATCGCGACTGTATTACCCGTACGTGAATTTTGATTTGTGAATAATGTGTGACAGTTCGCGGGAAAATTGATTTAATTGTAAATTTCGCTTTTAAATTGACACTCATGTTTTTTCTTTGATTAGATGATAAATGTAATCAAATGTAATGCTTTTGTGGTAGTACAAATAGCAATTTTCAATTCATAAATACAGTAGTTCAATTGATTTGTTCGCAATTCGCCCATTCCCAATCCCAATTCGCTCTAGTGTTGAAAAGAGAAGTTCAAGCTTCATTTTTAATCTCTAATTTCATCAGTATATATTCTTCCACAATTTGCTCAGGGAAATTTATAGCGCTTTTTCATATTTCCTGAATTCTTGTGATTCAACGGACAGAAATGTAAACAGAAAGAGTAAACCTACTTATCGGACGATGTACCGTGTATTCATCTGTCAGTTGAATACGTTGCAGTTTTAATTATGTACACTGCGCTTATTTTACTGCATACATTTCGGCTGAAAATATTTCCTCTCTATGTTGTTCGTTACTTAATTATCGTTTATCGATGTTCTCTTTTGTTTCTGTTTTAATTTTAGAACAAAACATCCTTTCTCTATTTTTAGAGTACAAAGACTGACAACGGAAATTAAAATAACTATTAGGTGTCAAAATGAGAGTTAAATTAACAACTGTTAGTCCATATCCATACTAGCCACATCAAAAGCGAATATGCTTATTTTTTCAACTACATATTTGCTAAACGTCAGACGCTGAAATTTATGCGTATGCAAGGCAACAGGTTTTTTCTTTTTATTTCCATTCTTAATAAAATTTATTGCAGCAGGGCTTTCATCTGAAATCTGTTTTTCTTACCTCTGTCATAAATCAGCGAGGAATCTTTGTCAATCACTTACAACTCTTGTAGGGATGTGCAAGTTTACAACCCACACCAGCTCTCCCTTACTCGTTGCATTGTAAAGGGTTTTCCAATAAGAGGTGTTATTTTGGTATTCAAAGAAAAATGCCATTTTTTGAGACAAATGATCTGATGTTTATTTCATAATAAAGAGGAAGGTATGCCGTTAACAATGAAAAACAACATCAGCCACCACGAGCACGCATACACGACCATATCCTTTCACAATAACACCTCTTATTGAATATCCTTTACAAATCAAGACCAACGCATTTTGCATAAAATAACAAGTTGTAAATTTGTGTTCCACAACTCAAAAAGCGGTTAACCATTATTTATCAGATAAAATTACGTCAGCCTAATAAATAGCAATATCTTACACAAATGGCGCTTATCCGAACAAGTTGTCTACCTAATTGCAGCCATTTACAACTGACTCCCTATAATCGATGTACTCGTCGTAGTCAAGTGCAATTGCTAATTATATCGCGTCCACTCTGTTTCAGCTGAATATATGCAACCCATCGCATTGGAATTTCAAATATTTGTTTACAAAATGTGTATAGTGGCTGTCTTGGGAACAAGGGCAACCTAGGAATTCCCCTGTGAGATGAGTCGTGACTTAAATGGTGATTGTTCTATTCTAGAATTCTTATCGTTCGTATCATGCAACCTGTTATCGGTTCCTTTATTCTGTTGATCTTGAAGTGCCTACTTGATAGCGATATCATCTGAAAATAGAAAGTGATTGATACTAATTGTGACAATTTTGAAACTAATTGGAATATGATGACCGATAAGATATTTCGAAAATCGAACATGTTTCCAATCAATTTGACAGCCGACACTATCGACATCTATTGCCAAGCGGCGAATGCATTTTTCTGAACGATAGAATCAGTTGTTTTTTGTTTGTTGTCACAATCAGCAAGATTGGGGTGAAATTTCAGACCACGCCATACAATTGACGTAAGCAAACTGTCAGATAAACAAAAGTGGGCAATTGCATGTGATTGATTTATCTGCAGACATGTTTTTGGGGCATAGACGATTGAAATATATCAGTTTCTACGAAAAGAATTTTATTTTGCGATGTACTGATAAATCGGTGGCATTCAGAGTAAGAAAATATTATAAAGCAGAAGGAGTGTGGATGTTCTTCAACTATCAACTATTTTACTCATGTTTATATTATAAAAAGTTATATTGTGAACTAGATGAAGGTTAAAATATATTGCGCCCCAATTAAAATGAATTGTAGTTTCGACTTTAAATTTACGGAAACTTACAGTAGCAAGATTTGTATCGAAAAGAGGACAATTGTGAATTACTAGAATTAAGAGTCCACACTAATAATGTTTAATGTAAGGCCCATTAAAATGACTGAATGCGCCCATAGAAGTACAAGAACTACGAACGTGAATTAAGGCAATGGAACTTTCTAATGATTATTTTAGACTTTCAACTTAAATCTGTCGTAGGTCACAATAACTAGTTTTGCAGGATAAATTTCACTACTGTGATTTTTCTAAAATGTAAGTTGGTAACAAAAAATGATTTATCAGTGGCGCGTAATAGGTCACAATAAATCGTAAATACTGAAGGCTAAATATTTAGAAGCCTGTGAAGAAAGAGATGGGTATAAGCAACTCAATGAGACACTGCTTAAGGAAATAAATAACCTTAAGAAAGAGTTGCAATTGTTGAAGGAAGAATTCAACAACCAAAAAAAAGTGGATGTCCAACCTGTCGAGTTCTCAACAGATGAAGAAGAACTTAAAAAAGAGACAGAAGGACAGCGTCACACGGGGAATAAAAATAAAAAACGCAAAATCAGTATATCCCCAAAAATCTCATCCGCAAAAGAAAGCAGCACAATCACAGTGTATGCTTCAAATAAAGAAAACAAAATACTAAACTCAACCAAGCCTCCGCCAATTATTGCACTGCAGGTTAATAAGTATGAAAGCCTGGCCAAAATATTGGAGGAAAATAAAATTAAAGCTAGTACAGCTCTAATTAACAAAAATGACATTAAAATTAATGTGGTTGAAGAAGAGGGATACAGAAACCTCACTAAAATTCTGAACCAGAAAAAAATGCAATGGTATTCGTATGAGAATAAGCAAACCAGACCATTTAAGGTTGTAGCGAAAAAACTGCATTACTCATGCTCACCTGAAAGCATAAAAAAAGAGTTAATCGACAGAGATTTTAAAATATTGGATGTGATAAATATGCTTAAGTATAAAAGCAAAGTACCGCTTCCAAGTTTTATACTCAGTTTCGAACATGACCAAGATAAAGAAAAAATATATGGAATCAAGAACATACTTGGGATGAAAGTTCAAATTCATACCTTAAGAAAATCAAAATTAGTGCCCCAATGCAAAAATTGTCAAAGGTATGGGCATACGCATAAATATTGCAGCTCCAACCCAAGATGTGTAAAGTGTGCAGGAAGTCACCACACTAAAGAATGCATGAAGGAAAAAATTGAGCACCCTAAATGTGCAAACTGCAATGAAAACCATCCTGCTAACTATAGAGGATGTTCAGTTGCAAAAGAAATACAACTTGCAAAAGATAAACAACAAAAGAAACCTCTTAAAACGTCAGACAGTGAAGCTCAAAAAGTCAAAACGGACTTACGAAGGAGCCCACAAAAAGAAAAAACCGAACACCAAGTGATTATAAAAAAGGACCCAAGACAAAAGCCAACAGGTCCCAAAATGACGTATGCTCAGGCAGCATCAAAACCAACTGGAATACCAGCAGAGAAAGCTGTAAAACACAAAGCAGAGCCAAACACTGCGATGGAAATCCTCATGAAACAAATCCTTAACAGGATTGGTTCCATGGAAAAATGCAATAAAACGATATTAGATAGAATATCTTTGCTAGAGAGACAGAACAGCAACAAAAAAGCTGTGCCAAAAAGACAAACATGATGAACAGAATAAAAATTCTTGAATGGAATGCTAATGGTATCGAGAATCGAAAGGATGAGATACAAGTCATTCTCGACATAAACCAGACAGATATATGTCTTATTTCTGAGACACACTTAAAATTTACTACTGACTTTAAACTGCAGGGATATGAATTATATCACTCCCCACATCCTCACAATTGTGCAAAAGGTGGAGCTGCAGTGTTAATAAAGAATACGATTGAACACCATATAGAAGCAAAATTCCAATCATGCGCTATACAAGGAATTTCCATAAGTATAAAAACGAGCAGTGGACAAATATCTGTTGCAGCAGTATACTGCTCTCCTAGCTATAGACTAAAGAAAAATGATTTTAAAAGTCTTTTCCGCATATTTCACAATAGATTCATCGCGGGAGGGGATTTTAATGCCAAGAATAAATATTGGGGATCTAGATTAACAAATACTAGAGGCAGAGAATTACAGTCGAACTTCGATAACTCGAACCATCACTAGCCAGGAAAAAAATTCGAGTTATCAGGACTTCGAGTTATCAAGTAAAATACAAAATTGATAGGAATACAAGATATGTACATATTTATTTGCGAATATATAAGACAAAAAAGTACAGGAAATTAGCATATTTAATATTTAAAATAGTCTGTTAAAAATGATTGAAAAGTAATTTTATTTTGGTTTTAAAAAAAATCTTCAATGGAATTTATATTATAAACAGAATCGGTTGTCTTTCATTAGTCTTTAAATATAAATGCAAAATGCTTAATAAATTTGCAACCAACTCGTTTGAAGGTTGTTGAATCAAATCATGCTCCAAATTTGATTTTGTCTTCCTCTTATTTTTTTCAATAATTCAGAAAAATATAGCAACCTGGAAGAAATTTGAAAATGTTTACTCACACATACGAAAATTACGATTTTCTACACGGTATGTATAAGGAACATTCAAACTCAGTGCCCCCGAAAGCGATGCTTTATAAAACGAACTTGTTAAAACACGCAGAATTAGGGAATTCCCCTTCAGAATTTGGGATTTCCCCCTTTAGAATTCGACTTATCGAAGGTGACGCCAAATAATCTCTTCGAGTTATCAAGACATTCGAGTTATAGAAGTTCGAGTTATCAAATACAAATTACATGCAAATTTTAGTGTTGGCGCTATTGCCAACCAATTTTATTCGAGTTATTAAATATTCGAGTTATCGAAGTTCGACTTATCGAAGTTCGACTGTATATGAAACTATTAAAGAAGTCGGCGCCAAATATCACTCAACGGGGAAACCTACCTACTGGCCTACAGATAGGAATAAAACCCCAGATCTTGTTGACTTCTTTATAACCAAAAATATATCTTCAAATAAAATAAATATAGAGGAAGGTCCTGATCTTCAATCAGATCATTCCTCAATACTTCTTACACTTGGCGATAGAATAATAATAAAAGAACATAGCCCTAAACTAGTTAATAGACTGACTGATTGGAACCACTTCAGGCAGAAATTGGAAGAATGTATCCAATTATCATCAGCTATTCAAACGGAAGATCAACTAGAAGAAGCAGTGCAAATATTTACGCTGGATATACAAAAAGCTGCATGGGCTGCAACTCCCAAAAGAACAAAGAAGATTAAACAAAACTCTTATCCTCGTGAAATATGTGAAATTATTACAGAAAAGAGGAAAGCTAGAAAACGTTGGCAACAGACAAGGGCGCCAAGCGATAAAACCACACTGAACAACTTAAATAATAAGCTCAGAAAATCCATAAGGGAATTTAATAACGAGTCTTTAAAAACGTATCTTACCAGTCTGACAAATGATGCTAGTACCGACTACTCGCTCTGGAAGGCAACAAAGAAAATGAACAGGCCAATAGCTCACATTCCGCCAGTAAAAACCAAAGAAGGTAACTGGGCAAAAAGCAGTCAAGAAAAAGCAAATACTTTTGCAGAGTACCTTGAAAACGTCTTCAAACCTTATGAAGATAAAGATTATCAAGAAAACGAAGAAAGGTGCGAAGAAGACAGACCTATTAGGCCGGTAACAGCTAAAGAACTTGCCAAAGAAATCAAAGAGGGCATAAACATAAAAAAAGCCCCAGGGTTTGATTTAATCACAGGGGAAGTTTTAAAACAATTTCCTCGAAAAGGTTTAAAAAAGCTAGCGCAGATTATAAATGCTGATGATACCAAAACCAGGTAAACCACCTAGCGAAGTAACCTCATATCGCCCAATATCGATACTACCAATGTTGTCCAAGCTATTCGAAAAAATGCTGGCAAAACGTCTGCAAAAAATAATTGATGAAAAATTGCTAGTTCCAATTCATCAATTTGGGCTTAGAAACAAGCACTCTACAATTGATCAAGTGCATAGAATCACAGATAAGATCGAAAAAACATTCGAAGAGAAAAATGTGTGCTCTACAATATTTCTTGATATAGCACAAGCTTTCGATAAAGTCTGGCATAAGGGACTGATCCATAAATTACAAAGGCAACTGCCGGAGCAGTATTCAACAATTCTGGAGTCATATATAACAGATCGATTCTTCAGAATTAAACAAGAGACAGAGTACTCAACATTAAGAGGAATTAAAGCTGGTGTACCACAAGGTAGTGTGCTAGGTCCAGTGCTATACCTTCTGTTTACTAGCGATCTACCTGATAGTGAAGAAACTACTATAGCAACTTTTGCAGATGACACTGCTGTGCTTGCTGTTGGAGCAACTGTCGAAATTGCAACAGAAAAGCTCCAAATGGCAATAAACGGTATTTCAGAATGGACCAAAAAGTGGCAGATTAGATTGAATGACCTTAAGTCAGTCCATATTAATTTTACGTATAAAAACGTACCACACATTCCAGTATACATTAATAACAATGTAGTGGAATACTCAAATACAGCTAAATATCTGGGCATGACCCTAGACGCTAAACTGCGTTGGAAAGCGCATGTAAAGAAAAAGAGAGATGAGCTGAACATGCGATACAGTAAAATGTATTGGCTTATTGGGAGATATTCATCCCTGTCCAACTACAATAAATTACTGCTATATAAGCAAGTCTTGAAACCAGTATGGACCTACGGGCTCCAATTGTGGGCATGCACATGCCAATCAAATTTACAAAAAATTCAAGTCTTCCAAAATAAAGTACTAAGGAACATAGTTAATGCACCTTGGTACATACGCAACGCTGATCTACATAGAGATCTAAATATTGAAATGGTTGAAGATGAAGTTAAAAAGGTTGCCCAAAGGCACAGAAGTAGGCTTCATAGCCACGTTAACGTTGAAATTACAGAACTTTTAAATACTGACAATGTAATCAGAAGATTGAGGCGGGTAAAACCCCTTGATCTATAAGACTTAGCCAAGGCCAAGAGATTAGGTAATATCTTCAAATAAAAAAGTTTCGAAATCCGACAAACGGCTCACTGGGGTTTTTTAGTGTAGAATAGAGGGTTTGGCTGTGTCCATAAGGTCCAACAATTTTACGTAACTGCACCATTGCATTGATAAAAGCAGATCAAAAAGTAGACTATCAAGGATAAAGTTGATGCGGGATCATATTTAACCACACTTAATTTAAATTCAAATATGTTTTCTATAATAGTCGTTTAAGCCGCAGTCGATTCGTGATAAAAAAAAAGACCTCATTTCTAATGATCGGGTATAGAAATGAAATACAAATCGATCGTTACACACGGATCACTCGATGAGACGACAATCTCAGCTAGAACCTAGAAATCATGCTAATTTAATATATATCAGCTAATTGAAATCGGAAGCAAATATACCCATTTCGTGACCCATATTTGAAAAGATCGTGCAAAAAGTGATCAGTGATCTATGGAGAGCGTATCGTGAGACGGAACGTCTTCACTAAAACTGAGGTGCTCAGTAAAGTCAAGCGAAACCGTGATCGTGTTAAATATTCTAAACCATTGGTGATAGCCGGTGATCTACAGCTTTTATTCTCACGTTCTACAAGTGATCTAATTAAAAGTACAACACGGAAGATGTTCAAGATCACTTTCAATGTACCCAAATATTAATAAAATATATACACGGGACGCAAGTTCTGTTATGGGACTAAACAGTGATCTACTAACTAAGTAATCTTGCCGTAGAAATATCGGTGTACTCTGCACACCCAGCAATCAGGAAAGTCTTCTTTCAAAGATCGCCTAAGCTCGAATGTCATATATCTGACAATGTCTCAACTAATTCTCAATTCAATTCAATTTATTTAACAATCTTTATAAGTACATGAGACTTGGTCTTGTATAGAAGAAAGTGGGCTTAAATGGCGTGACAAAGTTAACAAAACTTAATTCAACTTAACTGAAGATCGCTGAGGATCTGCAAATCACTTGGAAAACCTAATTCAAAGAGTTTGTCCTAAAAAACGAGCCGTTAAACCAATATTTTCAGACTATACAAGTGAAGTTGTCAATATCTGTCAATCGAAAGCTGATCTTCATTGTCATGGTGGTGTCTCTATACCATCACCAAATTAGCACCTTATTTGCGCACAATTTGGCATCATCGGCGAGAAAGCTATATAAGTATTTCACAACCTAATTCAAGCCTTAACTAATGTATGTTTTAATCACGTGATATTGACACTCATGAATGACATTGGCGAATGTGGCAAAGCTGTTTGTTTTCGTGTGGCTTCGCAAACAACCGCTCGTATGTGTTCGATGGTATAGTGGTTGACATCGTTTACACGCTTACAAATACTCGTGTCAGATATTCATTCGTTAACACAGCAAAATACTATAATTATAGTTTTATCCATTAAATACCGGTGACAGTAAGCTAAAAGCCCTGCAGTACCTGGTAAACGTCAACTGCATGTTTATTAACATCACTGGATGGAAGGAAATAAATCTATCAGCAATCGAAATTAGCTGACAAATTCCAGTGTAAACTTGTTGACAAGCAACTGTCTCTGATGCTACATCCATTCTCAAGCAAGACAAGTCGGAAGTTTAGACGGACATGAAAAGGAAACGAGAGCGGGAAAGCGTTTATACTGCGACTTTCTGCAAATATCCCCAAGGGAACATAAGAGTGTTGGAGGACACAGAGAGATCAATTCATTAACAACAGAATGGCAGAGTTAAAAGCGCCAACTAGGGGCTAATGCATATAAGCCACAATCCGAACCAACTCTAACTTTAAATACTTAAGTATAGTTAAGGCAGGAGGAAACTGTCGATACTGATCGTGAAAGAAGATCGATGGGGAAAATTTCCTCACATAATTATGGGGCGTCTTTCTTAAATGTATATGTACAACCTTAAGGAAACGGAATCTAACCTGCTTCAACTGCCTTAATTCGGGAGCAATGCGATCTGTTTCTGTATCACGATCGGTGGTCTTTTTTACATCCCTGAAACTTACTTCTGAATGAGTTCCAATACTGATTACTTCAACTGTATCCTGCCATAGTGGTCCGAATAGCTTTCAGTTTCTTCAGCCTTATTACGACTGCATATTCATGGGTTCATCGGTGCTGTCCAAGTTGTGTTGATGGCTTTTTTGACTGATCGTGCAACATGATCGTTGGAATTATTTTCTGTCACAATCGGTTCATTTAAGACAACATTTCAATAAGTTATCAGCCTCAATTGTTGGACAAGTTGATCGGAATATTTTTACTGATCGTGTAAGAAGATCTTTTACACATTTTCTGCCAGAACTGTCAGGTTGTCAATAAGTTTTCCACCCTCTATAAAGACCACATTTCAGTGGCTCATCAGTCTCCATTGTACTAGAGGTTGATTTGGATATTTTGACCGATCGTGTAACAAGATCCTTTGACAAATTTTCTGCCAGTCCTTTTATTTTATCACTTAGTTCTCCGCCATCTATAAAGACCTCATTTCAGTGGCTCATCATAGTCTCCATTGTATTGGAAATTGATTTGATTTTTTCGACTGATCGTGCAACAAGATCTTTTGACAGATTTTCTGCCAGAACTTTCAAGTTATCATATAAGTACTTCGCTATCTGAAAAGGCCAAATTTCCGCGTGACATTGACATGGCCCATCAGTCCCCAATAATAGTGGGGGTTGACTTCGCAATTTTCACTGATAGTGCAACAAGATCTTTTGATAGATTTTCTGCCAGAACTGTCAGGTTGTCACTAAGTTCTCCGCCATCTATAAAGACCACATTTCAGTGGCTCATCAGTCTCCATTGTACTAGAGGTTGATTTGGATATTTTGACCAATCGTGTAACAAGATCCTTTGACAAATTTTCTGCCAGTCCTTCTATTTTATCACTTAGTTCTCCGCCATCTATAAACACCTCATTTCAGTGGCTCATCAGTCTCCATTGTAGTGGAAATTGATTTGATTTTATCGACTGATCGTGCAACAAGATCTTTTGACAGATTTTCTGCCAGAACTTTCAGGTTATCATATAAGTACTTCGCTATCTGAAAAGGCCAAATTTCCGCGTGACATTGACATGGCCCATCAGTCCCCAATAATAGTGGAAGTTGACTTCGCAATTTTCACTGATAGTGCAACAAGATCTTTTGATAGATTTTCTGCCAGAACTGTCAGGTTGTCACTAAGTTCTCCGCCATCTATAAAGACCATATTTCAGTGGCTCATCCAGTCTCCATTGTAGTGGAAGTTGATTTGATTTTTTCGACTGATCGTGCAACAAGATCTTTTTACAGATTTTCTGCCAGAACTTTCAGGTTATCATTTAAGTACTTTGCTATCGAAAAAGGCGATATTTCCACGTGACATTGACATGGCTCGTCAGTCTCCAATAATAGTGGAGGTTGACTTCGTAATTTTCACTGATCGGTTGTCACTAAGTTTTCCACCCTCTATAAAGACCTCATTTCAGTGGCTTATCAGTCTCCATTTTACTAGTTGGTTGATTTGGATATTAAGCGTTGATTTTTCTTTTTCGGTCGATCGTGCAAAAGATCTTTTGACAAATTATCTTCTAGAACTGTCAGTTTACCAATGATTTGCTCTTCAATCTACTTGATACGATCGGTGATCTTCAAAATCATTTCATTTTCGGCTCTAAGCAGATATGTGGCAACTGTTACCATTGACACGAACCCCTATTTCTAGGACCTCAAACCAAAATCCTTACCGTTCCGCAAAGTAAACTCTACAAAAATCCTCTGTCGTTGTTGCAAACTTGTTAATGCAAATCACCCACAAATGTCATCCAGCAGGGCCCTACCCCTTGCTCAACAGACCCACTAACCTTCTGTCAATATAAGCCATTCATTTTGATCAACCACTTTTTTTTTTGTTTGCTATTTCTATTCGCGATCGCATCTCACTGCCGATCTCGATAAAAATACGAAAAATTCAATAGCAAGCGAGAAACTTACAAATTCGCAATCACATACCGTCTCACTGCATTTTTTGTATCTATTACCAATACATTCATACGAAACTCCACTCGAAATCTGTTTCGATTCAAAAGGAAGCCCCCATCCAATCATAACATTGCTATTGTATTGATTGAGCGATTTTTTCCCGTTCAATCTAGATACCGTACAATGTAGATACAGAACAGCGATCATACTTGTAACTCGCGCAAACAAACGCATTCTAACGTGTTATTTGCTTTTTGGAATCGCGCTAAAAGCATTTCAAGGAGGCAACCAGTAGTAAGCAATTACCACTGCCAATACACGAGCACCTGTATCTATAGGTTACCCGCGCTAACCCCGTCACCATCTTATCACAAACGATATTTAAAAAAAAAAGAAGAAAAAACAACACACACGTGTATACATGTGCGCGGCCGGCATTGGTATTGGTTTTTTGTTTACAAATTTAATTATTATTATTATTTTCGAATTGGAGACCAAGTTGTTGCCGGGCTCCGCTGCTACGGCTACCGCTTGTACTGGTTGTTGTTATTGTTATCTTTGAACAGCTCGAACGCTGTTCGTTCTCTTTCGCGACGATTTAATGGAATCAAACGTCTTATTAACAAAATGACCGAGTTGTATAGCAGACGTGCTCAACTCTGATTTGTTTTTTATGTGATTAACGTGACAATATACGCGCAAATTCGCGACTAGAAACATTATACGCGTTCAGATACGTATTTGCCAAGCGCGCGTTTTTTTTTTTTTTTTTTACCTTTCGTTACTGTCTTTTTGTCGGTCTTTTTGTATACTCTCATGGATAAAGTTGAACTGTACCAGGATAACAGCATTGAGCTGCAGACACTCGATTCGCCGGAAAACTACACCAGTCTAATAAGCAAGCTGGAAAGGTTGGCTCTCGGCCTGAACTCGGACTTGGAGAATCTCACGAATCTAGGCAAGAAGCGCATAGAGATCGCATTCAATGAGAATATCGGTGGCTTTAGCGGTGAGGACATCGGTGCGGGCGGTGGTGGTGTCGGTGTACTCAGCAGTACGCCGACCATTAGCCGAATTGCAAACGGAATGACGGAAGACGAGTATAATCGTGTGGTTAGTGACATTTGGATCGGAGTGATATTGACGTTACTGATCGTGACGGTGATCTTCTTCATCTGTTCGTGCTTCCTGTACCACAAGTTCCAGCAATGGAAGAACTCCTGTAAGTACATATATTACGACTGTATCTTTTATTTTATCATGTGCGCAAAAAGTTTATACGAATTTGTTGCTAATTTGTTGGTGCTGTTAATTAGCAAGATTTATCCCAAATATGATGCTGGGCGAATGTAACACCATGACACGATGAATCATTTTTTCAAGATTTGGGCCCGATGTTCAAGATTGTTTCCATTTATTTTCCTGTGTGTTGTGCGGCTTGAAGTCAAAGTCCAGATTAATTGATACCCATTGAGTTTTTAGCGATACAAGCCAGACAAAAATCACAAGACACACATTTGTTTGGTGTGGCTAATTGCTGTGCCTGTTGTCAAGATCGATGAGTTTCTTGGGTAAATGATGGCAAACCGAGTGAGGTTCGATACCCTAGGTTATTGACGTATCTGGTAGATTAAGAACCTTTGAAGTGGTGCTCGAGATTGTGAGTGGTGTATCGAGTTTCGTCATCGTCATCGAGATGTCTAGGTAGAGAGGCCATGTGATCATGTTTACTGTCTGTATACTGTAACTAGAACACTTGCACTTGCGCGCAGTTGATGCATTTTGTGTTGATTAGGATTTTCGCTTTCGTTGACAAGGTCATGGTGGTAATCGTTGGAGTTATCTTTTGCTCACGGACATTGCTGTAGTTGCAAGCGAATATGGGACGGTACTTGTTGTGAATGGCAGATTAATCCAGAAAAGTCTTAAACAAATTACAGACGGCATGTCAGATCGGGGATTTGAAATGATCTTCGGAGTGATCTTCCATCACGGTGAATTGTATAAGAGGTTTACATTTAAGAGTCCAGAGAGAAGTGAGAGATATTTGTAGTACGATCGTGTCTGTTTTGCATGATCATTCCAAAAGATCACCTCGATGTTGCGTGCTGGGTACTTACAGCAGCTTTTCTCCATCGTTTTGAAAAGCATAGTCGATAATTTATGTAGATCGAATTTGTAGATAGTCATTGCCAGAGTGTGATCGTTGATCATGAATATTCTTTGACGCAAGTTCACTCTACATCTGTTTGGAATATAGTCCCAGCGTAGATTGAGTTTTTAAATTGCCCTTCAAAATATTCGCAAACCTTGATGGTATACTGTATTTTTTATTTTAAATGGTCAGCACGATTGTTGATCATTGATTTCGTTCGGTACTTATTAAAAATGCGAATTGTTTGTTAGAAGTACAGTATCAACAAAGATTCGATATTTAAAAAGATGTTTAAAATGCCTATTGGATTTAATAAGCAAAAAGAAATAATCCAATCAAGCACGATCGGTTATGCCGCTGATAAACTCCAACACAGGCAGGTTCTTAATTTATTGGAAATATATATACAATCTACAACCAGTTTGAAAGGATATGATTGGCAGATTTATAGCCAGTTAAGATCATACGAACTTATATCTAAACTTATTTGGATCGTATTGCATACGAAAATCGAATACTGGAAGTGATCAACAAATGCATAGAGCACGATCATCAATCTTGAATCTCCCCTAATGCAGATTACAACAAATTGTGTTTGGAATATTATACATCCATAGATCGAAACGTCAAGTCAAGTACAATCCTTCGATTAACTTGAAGAGAGGTTTGTTTACAAAAAAAAAATATTAAAAAAATGAACACAGATCACATTTCGAAAACGATCGACAAATATGTAGTGTAGGTATCAAAATCGTCGATCTTGCATCTCTATCAATGCAACTTCAAATCTAAATTCGTATATGGTACTCTTAAATTGATCAGCATATAATGAGTCTCTTCAACGTAAGTTCTCAACTTTATTTGTTGGAAATATATATCGTCTATGTAGCTGAGGTTTTGAAACAAATCGACAAATTTCTATTCAAGCATGACAGATGATTTTGAGTCTTTATTATGCCATTTGACATGTTTCAAATATATTTCCAGTGCGGACCGGACTAAAAAATTAACAAATGTACACTAAGATCGTTGATCTTGCCTCTCTTTCAACATAGACTTACAAAGACATATTTTTTTTAGATAACAACCACTAAATGGCATTATATTTTTTTAAATTAACTTGTAAAAAATACATAGCAACTATGTAAATCAATAAAAATGATCATTCATTGGTAACTTAATTTAAAATATTGCTGCCTTGTAGATCGGACCTTAAAACTTATAGGGAAGTGGAACTCGCACGACGTAGTTAAAAAATAATGCTTTCAATAAAATTAAAAAAAAAATGATCATCGGTGATCATTATCAAGCTGATTGGAACCTAAAGTCATTTAAAAAACGATCCCCATATACATAGATTAGATTTTAAAATAAATAATTAGCAAGCCTTGCACAATCGTTGATCTTGGAATTAATATCAGGCAAACCTTGCACAATCGTTGATCTCGGAATAAATATCAGGCAAACCTAATAACTGCATTTTAAAAATTATCAACTGGTTCTAAAAAAAAAAAAAACACTTATTTGGAATACCAAAAGATGTAGGATCTTAATTTTCATTCATACTCTCGGTTTGTCATTGGTCCTACCTTGCCTTGCAGCAAGTAGGGGCATTTGAAATCGAAAGATCGCATTTGAAAATGGCCTTCAAATATCTGATCAACGAAGATGCACATATTTTGCAAATTTTTTAAAATTTAGTACAAAGACACATATATAGTTTGAGGAAACTCTAGACAAACATCTTGTTTATCTTGAAAATAATCGATCTCCAAATGTCTGATCAGATATACTTCTATCGAGCTTTCTACATGATCGGAAAATGTCTGATCTAGAACGATCGTTGATCTCAAATGATCATTGTAAATAAATGCAATTTATAAAAATATACTTCTCATTCCACCCAACAAAGATCAGTGTAATATAACATGTTGTCTGCTGGAATAATGCTTTCCAATCGTCTCTAGAATTTCTTTAGATAATTAAAGATCGCTTATGTTGAGTATCTCTAAGATTTCAAATTTTCATTTCGTTCCAAGATATTAAACGATTGATCATGCACAAGATCATTCCGCTATTATCTTTGGAATAATCCTGATCAAGAAGACTTTTAGGGCATAACGAGCGATGGCATCTTAATTAAGACTGATCGTGCAGAAGATCAAGCTTAAGTTGATGTTGGAAACTGTTTTAAAATAAGTTTTTTACTTACAGATCCAACAGCTATCGCAAGATCATACTAATCATATTGCCTGAACAATCTGGCGTAGTATTTTATTGTCTGAAGATTAATTTATACATGATGTGTAATAAATATCTGAGAAATTGATTACTACCAGAATATACCAGTTCACGATCAGCCGATGATCAGTGGCGGTATTTATCAAATCAGACTGATAAGCAATTACTGCTTGAATCACACTCCAATGTTGTACATAATTTAGGGCCTGCGAGGGGCCTTCAAAACAGGTCGCAATTATTCGCTTTTACAAATAATGCGTCTCGGCTAAATGCGCTGATCGCAAAACACATAGAAATTATTAATATTCGGCAGTAATATGTCTTAACTAAATGGGCTAGCAGCCTACACAATAAATGGTAGTCGCACATGTTCTCTGCGTGTTTTCGACTCACGATAAAGTGTTCTCTGACATTATTCGATAACAAATCTGACTCCACAGTCTATTTCACAATATTCTGGTTCGAGTCTGAACTAATTGCTTAATTAACACTTTCAAGTATGTATACACGATAAACATCTTAAAGTCAAACGAGTTCACCAACCAATCACAGACAACTTTAAAATGCAAAAACAACCGCAAAATAATTACCCAAGCCATGCCTTACTGTCGTCAAATACTACAGGATATTGATCTATATCCGTTTGCTGGGCCATTTTTTTTTTTTAATTTTACGAAAACCAAACTTGTTCAAAATCAAGTTTCTTAATACGTTCCCAATGCCGTCCAGATATAACACCTTTTAACCAGAACCAGCCAAAAATTCTCATTCTTCCCCAATAAAATTAAAGAAACAGGTAATTTTATTCTTTTGTTTTTATCAAAATGCTCTTAAAAATAACTGCCCGCCCCTTTTATGTGTTTTTTTTGTCAAACTGCCATTAAAGAAGACGCTTTTGTTTAAAAATAAATAAGAAAAAAAAAAAACAACCGATAAAAAATTCCCCGAACACCCAAAAATACGACTTATATCTGATCCACCATCACATGCCTGTTTGATTAAACGTCATAAGGCTCCCTCTGACAACCAGTTAACAGTATAATTTAGAAACCTCTTTTCCGCTTCAATTATTTTTATGCGTAACTAATAAGCACATTAAACGATTTTATAAACAAACATGTAGAGTGAACTCGTAAATAAAATACGTTTTATCAATTTTTGTTTTTCATTTACAACTGTCACGCTGACGTTTATAATCAAAAATTGACAAAGATTATAAAATCTGTATAGTTATAGTCGGGGGGCAATAAATTCGTAGATTGTCGTTACGTTATTGACAGAACAGAATTTACTTGGGTATTGTGCAAATTAGATCAGTAACATTGCAACGATACGATAACTTGACAAATGAATGACGTAAAGACTTAATAAAGTATTCTGGCCATGTAAATGCAATAATTTGTATATAAATTGATCGAGTTTGTTTTGTAATTTGCATTCGCCGGGAGGAGGGAGTTAAAATGCAAATTAAACTGAATTAATGTTTAACTGCGTTGACTGCTAAATGTCACAAACAAACAGTAAAACTGGTTAATGCTTGCTATTCAAAAACGAGGGTGTGTAAACGTCAGTTTGTGCGCCGACACGTTGGTCGACTATTTTTTATGGAGACAATTTCGAATCTTTTACAAGATCTATTCTGACATCTGACCAATTGTGTGGCGTGTGGGTACTTCATTTGAAATACAGGTATGGAATCGGAGGGTGATAGGATGCTATTATGTATTTTTGCACGTATACATGTATTATTTCTTGCAAGCCGAAATTCAGAAACTACTAACTAATGCAGTGTAATGATCAAAGGAACGATGCAAGAATTTGTATACCTTTACAATGCAAACAGAAGGGTCGTTTGATGTTTTTTTTTTTTTTTTCATTACGATCCTCAACAAAACACGCCTTTATCAATGTACTATTTTTTAACGACTGAAATCTAGTACACTTCTCGAGTGAATAAATAAAAAACTGTCGGTCACATTTAGAAATTTCAAATCGCTAAATGCTAATTTACTTCGGGTTGATTTAGAAAGAGTAAATTCGGAAAGTTTTTATAATATGCCGACGTCTAATGAACAAATAGATATATTTAGTGATATAATTCTGAACCTGTTTAATACACACGTTCCAATTAAAACCAAAGTAATTAAAAATAAGATCATATCTTGGTTTACTCCTGAGATCATGGGTCTCAAAAACAGACGTGATTTGGCGTTTAGGAGAGGGAAAAAGTTTAGATTGCCCGAGCTGTATAAAGAGTTTTGAGGCTTAGAAACATCGTTAATTTTAAAATACGCAAGCCTAAGCATTTTTATTCGAAACACCTTGATAGTAATTTGCCATCAAAGACTATGGAGGAATATCCGAGGCATTGGAATTGGTAGCAAAGAAGAGTTCGATCTCTCTGAGATTGATGTAAATAGCCTCAACAACAATTTTGTGCAGAGTCCTATGACTCTACCAGAAAACATGTCCCCTACTAATGCGTTAACTACAACTAATGCTGGTTTTGAATTTTACAGAGTGAACCAAGCAGACGTTGTTGAGGCAGTATTGAGCATTAGTTCTAAGTCCGCCGGTCTTGATGAAATTCATCCCTTATTTATTAAAACTATACTTCCTTTTATTCTTCCAGTGCTAACCCACATATAATACTGTTTTAATGACATCCTGTGTTGCTAGCGCTTAAAAAATGGCTAAAATAATACCTCTTCCAAAGACAAAAGTAACTTCACAAACAACACCTGAATTTCATCCGATTTCTGTCCAAAGTGTTTGGGCCTTAGAAATAAACATTTTTAGTTTCGACTTTAAATTTACGAAAGCTCACAATTGCAAAATTTGTATGAAAAATAAAGCCACCGTGAACTATTAATATTTAGAGTCGAACCTAAAAATGTTTATTGCTAAGGCCCTTTGAGAAAACTATTCATAAACAAATATCTTTTCATCTGCATCGCAATGCCCTGCTTTGCCAATACCAATCAGGTTTTCGAAAACAGCACAACTGTATTTCTGCGCTGATAAAAGTAACGTATGATTTAAGAATCTTGTTGCAAAAAGACCATATCTCGCTGTTAGTGCTTCTAGATTTTTCTAAAGCCTTTGATACGGTTAATCATTCAAAACTTGTAACAAAACTACTGACACAATTCAATTTTTCGTCTTCAGCATCTGAATTAATGAACTCCTACTTATCCGGTAGAAAACAGGCCGGAAATTCCATGTCGAATTTTAAATGTACATTTACTGGTGTCCCACAAGGATCTATCTTGGGTCCGCTGTTATTCTCAATGTTTATAAATGATCTCACCGAAAGCATTCTATTTTCTTCCGTTCATAATATGTATGCTGACGATGTACAGATGTATTTTAGTTGTAGAATAGGACTAATTGAGGAGGCCATTTTTAAGATAAATATTGACCTTGAAAGTATATCTCATTGGTCAAAGAAAAACGAACTATGCCTGAGCCCCAAAAAAACAAAATGTCTTTTAATATCAAAAAACGATTTAGATTCGACTGATTTCCCGAATATATATCTAGGAAATGAACGGATAGAGTTCGTTGATAAGGCCAAAAATCTTGGCATTTGGTTCGATACAAATTTAAGATGGGATCTTCTGTTTCCTACAACAATACGAACATTTGTTGTAGGAAAAATTTATGGATGTCTACGTAATCTGTATATGTCACAGTCCTATACCCCTGTAGAAACTAGATTAATGTTAGTTAAATCCCTTATTGTTCCAATTTTGTCATTTGGATCCGAAGTGATAATGTACTGTAATGCCGAATCTAGAAGAAAACTTAATGTCGCGTTTAATAATGTTACTCGTTATGTGTACGGTCTAAAGCGCCAAGATCACATAACATATGGATTATTGTGCGATCAAATACTTACATAAAATTATAATATCACGGAATCCAGAATATCTATATCGGAAACAAATTCATCTCGTACTTCTACTATAATTCCACCGCGAGCTACCACAATCACATTCGAAAGACAATTTTGTGTTCACGCCATTCGCTTATGGAACTCCCTTTCTCTTGGCATAAGAAAACTCTGTTTTATGGATAGTTTTAGTGTTTCTCTGTTCTCATACTTGGCTGGCAATTAAAGGCGTTAGGGCTTTTCAATTTTTGATCTTTTAATTTATTAATTTTATTTAATTTACCTTTTTGTTAAATGTTGCATTTCATTCATTTTATTTCTTCTTTTGTTAGTTTGTTGTAACAATTTGATTAGTAAATTTAAATTCAATTTCACTAAATGCTTAATTATACTAAATAAATCATAATTGTTATAATAAATAAATATATATACTTATGAATTATCATGATCACATTTACGTCATTATAGATACATATTGTAATCTTTGTAAATGTTTGTCAATAAAATAAATAAACAAATAAAATGAATAAATAAATAAATAAAACATGAACGGTCAAAACTTAAGGAAACCTTTTCTTAGAAAGAGTTTTATCAAAGCAAAACCTCCTCTGCACATCCCTGTTGCGATGATAAATTGTTACACGCTTAATGTTAAGAAAAATAATTGTTGTTTGAAAGCACATAATATTGTTATGATATCTGGCATAGCTGCCATATACATATTTCTAATATTGGCATCACTGATTTTTCCTTGCAAGAATTCGAAATATATTACAGTTGTTGGACCAGAAGATGGAAAATAGCGTGCAGGCAAAAGCGCAAAAATAAAAACCCTAAAAACTAAAATTTGTGTTGTTATTGAAAACAAAATTAAAAAGGGTTTCAAAGTAAAACTGAACACTTAAAGCTACAATAAGCAGTAAACGAATCCATTACCAATAACACGGAAATCATTTATTGGCACCTGCATAATATCGTTTCGAAATTTTAAGCTTCTCGATCTTGACTTTCGAAAAGAAGGCTACAATTTTTTTACAAAGTTTTGACAGGACATAAAGTCGTTAATTGTGTTCATCAAGAAAAGGAGGGGGACTGTCAAAGTAAATTGTTGTTAACTGCAAAATATTGTTTTAATATCAAAAATATGTGTCCACGTCAAGGTTTAGGCATCTCAATGTTCGAAAAATGTGCCAAAATTTGAACGCATTAATTTAACACAAAAATACCAAAAGAAATCAAAATTAAACCGAAATTCTTGAAATTGTGACACTTTCATATTAAATAAGTAGGTACCTAAAGCAAAACATAGGTACCCAGAATACCAATATCCATCAATCAAGCATTGAAACGTCACATTCTGTTTTGATAACCTGCTTAACAAATTGGTTGTTAAATTAAATATTAACCTGTTACGGTTCTGACACCTTTCAAACCGCAAAATAATATTAATTTCATTTAAATAGCCAAACGAGAAGAAACGTGTTTAGATTTTGTTCGAAAACAAATAATTAACAACTCTGATTGTCTTTTGTTTCGCTTTCTTATTTTTTTTTTCGGTATAAGTCATTAGTATCAAAATTCGGTTTAAAATACCATCACAGCTTTTATTCGATTTTTACTCTAATCGTGACAGTCGAAGCGCTGATGTTTTTTCTTTTCTCTCTTCAGACGAATATAATTATTGAACCGGCTGATGTTTCAATTAGACAACGACAGCAAGAAATTGCGCTGTCAAACTAAATACCTGCTATTACCTAGGTGCAAAAGGTCTCTTTTTTATTGTTTAGTTATAAACAATCTTACGTAGTCAGCAGCAATTAACACAATTTCACATTATAAACTGTCTGCTCTATCACAGACCAAATATAAGGAAAACAAAGTGCTACTGTCAAAAAAAAAAAAACCGTTCAACATTTTGTTAGATCTATCACCAATTTTTGGAAATTGCAAAATATTTAGACAATTTAATTCCAACAAATTAAGTGAGTAAATATTTGCCGACCAAATTGTTATTAATGAGCCACTAGGCGAACAGCAGTTGTATTGTTAATGATATTGATATACCAATATGAGAATTTGTCTTTAAAATTCCAACAGCTGGTTTAATTTTAAGGCACGTGAGCTGAAATTCTAATAATGAGTGAATGTTATTCATAGTTAAAGGCCAACTCCGCCATGACGCATTGAAATTTGTTCTTGGAAATTGTTTAATCATTTATTTTTATGGTAGTGACGACATTTTAATAGGAGAAACCGATTTACCTACTCATATCGGCCATTGTACATTGTACAATGCAGATGTCCATTGATAAAAAAAGAATGGAGTGAGATGAATGAAAAAACAAAGCTTGAGTTTTAAGGAAATATTCGATAGGTGTTAGTAAGTTGTTGAGTGAATAAAAATGATTTAAAAATGAGGGGATTCACAAATGAGGGGTAAACATCGGCCTATGCAAATCATCAATCGATAGGTAAACATAAAAGATATGACAAATGACAAAGAATTATTGATTCGTTCAATTCGTTTGCAAAGGCTGCTGCGTATTAAGTCTGTCATCGCCTCTTTATAGCTAATGTCCCTTTAAAAGGAGATATTATTATTATGGACACTCTCCTTTCTTTTTTATCGGTAGCTAAGTTCAAAGAGTTCCTTTTAGTTTTAGTTCTGCGTCAACTGACAGTTCTAAAAAGGATTGTATCGGGTTTAAATAAGAGCGCTACAAAAGTTTTTTTTTTAAATAAAACAAAAACGGTTTTGGATATCAATGAAATTCGTTATTCCTGCGAAAGCACGTTCGATGCCATTATGTATGGAACCTGATTTCTTTTGCATGGCCACCACGGGCACGCTTGCAGAAGTCCAGACGCTGAACCCAATTTTCGACGGTTTTCAAGCATAAATTGGCCGATACTGCTGCAATTTCGCGTTCGATATTCTTACGAAGAAGCACGGCCCATAAACCACACCAAACCGTAACATTTTCGGGATGCAATGATGACTCTTGGAGTACGTGTGGATTGCTGCCTGACCAATACCGCATATTTTGTTGATTGATGAAGCCATTCAGCCAGAAATGAGCCTCATCGCTGCAGATGATTTTTCGATGAAAATCCGAATCATTTTCAAGTTCTTGCTCAGCCCAATTCACGAACATACGACGCTTCTGGTGGTCAAGCGGCTTCAGTTCTTGCGTCAATTTAATCTTGTAAGGATGTAGGCCAAGATCTTTTCGCAAAATTCGCCACAACGACGTCACAGAGATGCCCAACGCTTGAGAACGACGTGTGAGAGACACATTTGGGCTTTCTTCAACTGAAGCCTCAGCTGCAGCAATATTCTCGACACCACGGGCACTTCTTTGTCTCACTGGCACGGGAACATTTTGTACTGGGCCTGTGGATTCAAATTTTTCAACTATACGCTCAATTGTTGATCTGCTAGGACGATTATGACGACCATAAATTGGACGTAGCGCTCTTAACGTTGAGGCCACTGACTCCGAATTTCGGTAGTAAATTTTAATAATTTCGACTCGTTGTTGGCTCGTATATCTTTCCATCATGAAATGGCAAACCTTACTGAAGAGAAATGTCAAAAGAGCGGCAAGAAATTCGGCGTCGTTTGCTGTCCTTGTCGCTCTACGTTTGTAGCGTCCCTGTTGAAAAGCCCTTTATATTAGCTTCTTAAAGTGCACTCAGTTTAATTGAGTAGGACCGGCCCCGTAAGTGGAAGGAGAAAATATTTTCATAAATAAATCGGGTCGCTTGAAACGATTAGATTGTTTGACGTACAGCAAGAGCCTTGACTTTATCATACGTCACACTGTTTCGAGCGTTTCTTACACCCTAAATCAATAACACATCAATTACTCATATGTGATATTAATTAATTTATATGCGTCACAATCGCCTGATTGACAGAAATCGAAAGATTAAATTGTCCCATCGATTACCTACTAGTATTGCCCATGTGAGAGCTCATTTTCTCATTTATTATGTTGCTGTCCGATAGTACATGTGCCTACAAACAACAATTTTAATGGAAAAATAAAAGCCAATGAAATGGGAGCTTTTTCTTCCGCGTTTATTTCACTTAAGCGCTAAGAAATCGAATTCTTTATGTTATGTTTATAAGTTCTAAATTCGATGGCGAAAACATGTTGTTTGATATTATCTTGCTTTAATTTAGCGAAGTTTAATAGGAGATTTGTGCAATTTAAGCAACATTGATTGACAGAAATCGAAAGATTAAATTGTCCAATCGATTACCTACTAGTATTGACCATGTGAGAGCTTATCTTCTCATTTATTATGTTGCTGTCCGAGAGTATACATATGTGCCTACAAACAACAATTTTAATGGATTAAGAAAAGCCAATGAAATGGGACCTTTTTCTTCCCCGTTTATTTCACTCAAGCGCTAATAATTCGAATTCTTTATGTTATGTTTATAAGTTCTAAATTCGATGGCAAAAACATGTTACGTTGTTTGATATTATCTTGCTTTAATTTAGCGCAGTTTAATAGGAGAGTTGTGCAATTTTAGCAACACAATACTGTTACATTCAGGCTGGGATTCGAAAAGATAAAACACTATTCTGTTCAACTTTTCTAATAAAATCAAAGTGTAAAACTTTCCACTTAATCACCTTTTAAGTACCAAAACAATATCAATTAAATCAATTCTTAAACGTTTCAATCCAATCGCTTTATTCACTGTATTACTTTACACAACCGATTACTCTTTCGAACTTCACAAATCACTCGTTAAAAATCAACTGTACATCTCTGTTCTCAACGCGCCCCTTTTATATCCGCGCTGCCACCTATCAGCGAATATTCCAGAAGTATATTCCAGATGTATATTCCAACTCTTCTCTAGATGGTTTTAGAATTAGCTAACTTGACAGATTCCAGTCTCCAATTGGAAGTGGAACTTGGAGGGAAATCAAGTGCCCGATTCACCACAATTCCTAAGTGCCTGATTCACCACAATACGTAAAAAAGCAATTATTAGAAATGCGTCGATTGGTACAGAAATACTGATGGACAAATTGCTATTTAAAACAATATAATAATCAGTCTAAACTCTGTATATTTATATTGACCTTCGTGCACTGCCTAATTTTTGACTTTTACAACTATAAGTATCGAGAAAAAGCGTCTTTGACAAACCGTTCACTTGACATTTAAGACAGAAAACGAAAAACTTTACTCGCAGTTCTTGTGCCCTTTAAAACCTTTGACCCGTTCACCTTTTTTTCAATAGGAACCAATTTGTTTAGGAATTTAAAAACAACCAAAGAAGACATTAGTAAGAAATTTAGTATCAATTCAAAAATGTCACAGCTTTTGACACTTCCTGGAACACACGAGACCATTTATAATGTCATAGTTCTTGCTTCTTTTGCATTTTTTCAGACTACACATTTTGAGATTTTTGACAGATTGTATGAGAAAGAGAAAGAAGAAGTTTACTTTGAAGTATTCTGTCACTCCATGGGTAGTGTTCCATTTAGATTTTGCGAAAATTATTCGCAATATTCCCAACCCAATACTTCAATTATCTACCTTGTCTGACAAAAGTGTCAATAAAAATTATGTAAAGGGTGGTTAAGTTTTAAGGGCCGATGTTGATTTGGAATAAAACACAAATTATTTAGGAAATTATTGTCATTTATTTTTATTATGATAATATTGGTAATGGTTCAATCATGTATGGAACAAAATGTCGGCCAAATGACCGCCGCGACCTCGGCGGCACACCTCCATCCGATGGTCCAAATTTTCGATGACGCTGAGGCATAATAATTGAGGTTCTATGTCGTTAATGTGCCGAATTATCTCATCCTTTAGCTCTTGAATTGTTGCTGGATTATCGACGTACACCTGTTCTTTGAAATAACCCAAAAGAAAGAAGTCCAACGGTGTCAAATCACATGATCTTGGCGGCCAATTGACATCGCCACCACGTGAGATAACACGGCCATTGAATTTGTGGCGCAAAAGAGCCATTGTTTCGTTAGCTGTGTGGCAAATGGCACCGTCCAGTTGAAACCATATATCGTCCATATCTTCTAATTCGGGCCATAAAAAGTTCGTTATCATCTCACGTGAGAGGTGCAATTGTTGGGCACGACAACGTTTTGAGGTGGACGTCCCTTCAGCCACACCATCGCGAACAGCAGCAATATTTTCTGCAGTACGAGCTGTACGAGCATGCACAGGTGTTTTCACATCTCCTACAGACCCTCAAATTTTTTGCACGATTTTTCCGATTGTACGCACATTTGGACGATTAAATTGACCGAAAAAATCACGAAGTGCACGATATGCATTTTGATTTGAACGCCCATTTTCATAATAAGCCTGAATAACTTTAACGCGTTACTCCATTGTGTGTCTTTCCATGGTTCAAATTGAGTTAGTCTGAAATTGAGAATTGTCAAATGAAATGCAGAAAAAAACTTGACGTTTAGGTGTGGTTCACATTCAACATCGGCCCTTAAAATTTAACCACCCTTTAGATGTAGATATGTCGAGAAACAAAATTAAATGCCAGTAAAAGTCTCCAAAATGTCAATAAAATGTGACTCTACAATACAAAGCTAATAAAAAAAAAACAATAGACTACACCATTCACTCCCTTCATCTCTGTACACTTCACGTCTTGTTTACATCTAAATTTCCATTCTACTTGCGAATTTTGTTTACCAATCCCGTCTAACTAGCTCTTCACATATTTCCACCCATGGTTGCCAATATTTATACACACAATTAACAGATTTGCTTTATCTGAAAACGATACCACAACCGACCTTCGTTCGATTATATTATAAAATTATTCTCGAAGCGCACTTGCGATGCGAACGCCATTTAAAAAAGTCGTTTTTCTTATTGACGCCTAAAATTATGCCACGATAACTCTAACGACATAAAACAGTCGTCGCTTTCCATTTAACAATTGTAGAAAATGCGATTCTACACTTTAAAACTCATCAACCTCAATTCATGGGGTCTGATTTATAGTGGCGGCCATTTTATCCAACACCTCGTTAGTAGTGTACGCCATAATTAAACGGGCAAGTTTCCAGACACCTTGCTGAATAGTCTCTGAATGGGTCTCCCTTTGACTCTGTGATTATTACAAAACCGAGTGTAATTTACACGGAAAATCAAGTCCTATGGGCCTATGGGGATAACACATAGCATGGGGGTGTCACCACCCATCGCAGCCCCACCTCAGTGTGAATATTCCACCAGCTACCACGCTGGTAATCAGCAAATTGCGTGGATGAACGGTGTGTCAAAGATTCGAATGTTGTGAGTGGCCATAACGAGCTCGGAAATTGTAGTTCACATGATTTGTTGGACGTTTTCTCTTGTAGTCCGTATTAATGGCTTAATATGCGACCACAAAAAATTACAACCCCATCTATACGTCTAATGAGCTCAACACGCAGAACTGCTCGTTCTCTGACATGCCAATCAAAAAATGTTTATGACCGGAAAACCTATTCCGCACTCTTGCAAAATTGGTGAAGACTTTGCACGCCATCTGTTATCCTTGCGAGGTCATTAAACTTTCTGTCACTATTTTCTTTTTTTTGCTGAATTTTTCGTTTTCCTCACAGGCGTAAAAAAGTGTTTCCTACTTCATTTCACCTCTTTCCAGTGCATCTGCCATTTTTATGACGCGCCGAATGGTAATAAAATGTTTTTTTATTTTTTTATTGTTAATTTTATGTCAGTGCAGTAATTTTTTTCCACTTATTCGACAACCACTACACAAACAATAGAACGAAAACGTAATTGACAATGCGATGGTATAAAATGGGAGAAGAACAACAACAATGAGGTTATGGCCTTTTCATGCAGTGGTCTGCCTGGTCGTACGTGGTGGCAGAGAGGACTTAATTTCCAATGACATTTTGCCAATAATTAGATAATTAAATTAAAATGCTTGTTTTTTTTCAGGCAATTTTACTGCATTCAATATAAAATTGGGTATAATAAAATTTGATTCAACCCCAAAAGAGAAGAGAGCGGGAATTGTGTCAAAATTAATTTTAATGCAGTTTGTCGAGAGCGTGGTTTGCATTATTTGCCGGATTTTTGACAGGGTATTATTAGTGAGCGGTTCCGAGGGGCATTTATAGGTAATTGCAAATAAAATGAGTCGAGTTATTAGGGTCAATGATGATGGGTATTTTGTTGTCCTCTTGAAATAAGCTCAAAGGATTATGTGAATGTTTTAATTGAGGAAGTTCATTTACTTTAATTTAAGTATTTGGAGTTCCGTGTTTCGTCCCTTCTAATGGTTTAGTTAGGTAAATTTAAGAAGATAAAACATTTAAATTTCCAGCAGCTTAGAGAAAAACATCCCTGTAGTTGAATTGAAGTAAGTTTTTATTGCTGCCATCTGTGAGTCAATACGAAATGGCATTGGCGTAAATTCCTCGCTTTTGACATTATTAGTGCTTTTACAGGTCATAAAAGAAGTCATAATTGATATTTTATAGTTTTAAAGAAGGCTTTAATGTACTGGCTTTGTAGGTCTTTAACTGAGGCGCAGGGACAAAAGTCCCCGACGGTGAACTGAATTGGTACATACTCGTAAGTCCCGAATTTTTATCGCTGAAAATGGGACATACGTCCCGAATGAAAGATCTGATTCGCACAAGCAACGTTTTAGCCAGTTGCGTCGGGAATATGAATTTTTGAATAAATTTTTGTATGAGCAATATGTAATGAACGCTGAGTCTCAAATTTCTAAAAATCCTAAACGTTTTTGGACATTTTTAAACAGTAAAAGAAAATTTAGTGGTATTCTGCAAAATATGGAATTCGAAGGTGCTGTTTCTTGTAGCTTGGATCAAACTTGTGAGCTTTTTGCAAAGTTTTTTGAATCAGTTTTTGTTGTTCACACGAATCTTAATCCATTACTTGATATTGATATAAATGATTCTGATGCTTGTTTGGGATCACTCTATCTTTCAATTGATGATGTTCTGCAAGGCATACAAGGTATGAACTCTTCTCAAAGCGCTGGCCCTGATTGTATTCCTTTTGAAGTTCTTAAACAATGTAATTTGTCCTTGTCTTTTCCTTTAAAAATAATTTTCAATTTATCATTAGCTTCTGGTGTGTTTTTAGATGAATGGAAATATTCATTTATAACACCCATATTAAAAGCTGGATCCCGACAGAAAATTGAAAACTATCGTGGAATATCTAAGCTCTCCGCTATTCCAAAACTTTTTGAGTCGATTGTTACAAAAAAGCTTTATTTTACAATCAAGGAACAAATATCACTGCAACAACATGGATTTGTATCGGGTAGATCCACATTAACCAACTTGACGCTTTTTACGAAATATCTTTTTGATTCTGTTGAGTCGGGATATCAAGTTGATGTAATTTTTACAGATTTCAAAAAAGCTGTTGACACGGTATGTCATGGCATTCTTATAAGCAAACTAAGATCATTTGGCATTCATTCGATGCTACTTAAGTGGTTAACAAGTTACCTCACGAACAGAAAGCAGTATGTAAAGATTGGTTCTTCTCAATCTAGACTAATTGAGGTCTCTTCTGGTGTCCCCCAAGGTAGTCACTTAGGACCCTTACTTTTTAATATATTTATTAATGAGATTCCTTCATTGCTTAATAACGCTAACTGCTTGATGTATGCCGATGACCTAAAGATATTTATTCGTGTTAAAAATATTTTTGATTGTGGAAATCTACAAAATGATTTAAACACAATAGTTCAATGGTGTGACCTTAATGGACTTACCTTGAACATAAATAAATGTCATTCTTTTTCTGTGTACCATGCTTTAGTGCCTGTACTTAATGACTATACAATTTCCGGGACCTGCCTTTCTCGAAAAACCGAAATTAAAGACCTTGGTGTGATTTTTGACACGAAACTTGCATTTTCGTTTCACATTGATTATGTTGTCAACAAAGCAAACTCGATGCTTGGATTTCTTAAGCGAACATGTGCTGAATTTTCGAACCCGTATGCTCTAAAGTCTGTCTATATGTCTTTAGTACGACCTTATCTTGAATATTGCTCTTTAGTATGGTGTCCTATATATGCAAATTCTATAACACGCCTTGAAAGGATACAAAAATCCTTTACAAGATTTGTTATAAGACAAATGAAATGGAACCTTGATATAATGCCCTCTTATCCAACAAGATGTGCCTTAATAGGATTAGATGCTTTAGAGAAAAGGCGAAGTGTTCATTGTATGCTGTTTATTCATGATGTTTTCTCTTACCGTATAGTATGTCCCGATTTACTTCAACATTTCAAGTTTTATGCACCAGAACGAATTCTTCGAACAAGAAACATTTTTTTTTCGAGCCCTAAACATTCTTACAACTACGGCCTTAATGAGCCAATAACAAAGTGTATAAAAAAGTTTAATTTTCTTTGCAATGAAATAGATTTATGTGATGATAGATCGAAATTTAAATTATCCTTACTGAATATAAATATGTCCTAAATGATAATACTACTGAATATTTTACATAATTATTTTTGAACTGTTAAAATATTGAATCCTAGTCTGTTAGAGTTAAGCTCGGTAGATGAATAAAGAATGATATTAGATAATTGGAAATATTTTACATTTTATTAATGTTCATATATTGATAAGATAAACTTAATTAACGAAAAAAATGTAAAACAAATTAAACAAACATTTTCAACAACCCGTCAAAACTTGGTCATTCTTCAAGTAAATAAAACAACTGTTTTTTTTTTTATAATTTGGCGACAAAAATGACATAACAATTCAATTTAAAGTGCAATCGCCTCTTCATTCAGCTTCAAGAAACAGCAACTACAAATTTTAAAATGATTACAAGGCTGTTAAAGTATGTTTCGAGGATTCTAGAATATTCTCAGTACTTAAGTCTATTTCTGAAATTGATGTTTTTGAAAATTTGATCAAATAAAAATAAAAAAACGCGCGATTTGTCTCTAGGCGTGTACTTATTTAGGAAAATATTTTTAGGGCCGCTCTGTTCACAGCTAGTTAAAGCCTTGGTTAGGTTACCACAGATTTAGGTTAACCCATGATTCTAAATCAGTGATCTGATAACCAATGAGTGTCTGTTGACCGTTTTTTCACTTCGGTCACCAAACCATAGCTTTGCAGCAAATCGTTCCATTTTTCCAGTTTATTTGTCATTTAGTGATTGACCGAATCCAGGGTTATATTTTTTGTTTTTCGGGTCCGTTTGTTTTTGATAAGTAATTTATTTAGGTAGGTATTTTGTTAATGTATATTTATTTTTAGTAAACTTAATAAACACAACAATTAATGTCATAACAAAATTATACACGATTTTTTTAAGAACTAAAGAATGAAACTTTGTATTTGTTAGTCAATGATTTTTTGAAAACGAATACGAAATAAAGCCAAAACTAATAAAATTTATTACAAATTAACAGGCCTCATGTTCATTTATTCAACGACAATCGCAATTTTCTCGTTCTCTCAATATTTTTCCTAATGCGTGTGCTTTATCTCAATTTATGAGAACTGTCATCGGCCAAAAAATGGTAAAAATAATCTTACTTTATCCTTTGCATCCATTATTTTGGCGTGTTGTGTATTCTATACTTATGTGTCAGTTAAAAACCTCAACGAAACCGATGTGAATTATTTTATTGGGTTTTTCTTTTTGTTCAAAAGTTTTTGTAGATCAGCTACGTCAAAATACCTACGTAGTCCTTAAAAAATCTTGAACAAACGAAATTACAGAAAATCAGTGGTTAAATCTCATTAACCGCTCAAAATCAGCTGGTTATCGATTTCACTGGTTAACTAACCAATATACTGATTCTCTGGTTAAGATTTTGCTAAACAAACACATTCGATGGTTACCAGCTGAAATAACCGATGATTAAAGTCCCAATGAGTTAAGACATATTTTAGTGTCGGATTCTATTAGGGACTTATGAATTCGGGACTTATGTTCCTGCGCCTTTAACGGAACCTGATGATGCATCGAACTCATTGGGTCTGCTGCCTTTCGATAATGCCGTCTTTAAGAGAACATACCTATTTTCTCTTTCATTGCTCCGTATGTCAAATTCTTAGATAACATTTTAGCGAATATCTCTATGATATCAATTTCATAAACGAATGTGATTTTGTAGACTTCTGCAAAGTGTTGCCTCTAGTGGTGTCATTTTGGTTTGACAGTCACTTATCACTTTGTATTTGACACTCGTGAAAAGTTACCGATGACTTTAGGACCTTTAATTTATTTATTGATGTAATTTTGATCCTGTTTACATGGGGGCTACCGAGCTCTTCTCATTTTGTTTGTAGGTACTACTCAACTCACTGACGTAAACAACGTCAATACTCAATCGGCCTCTTCATCTCGAACAGCGAATGTTGCTAGTACCTACAAAAGCAATCCACCAACTGCCACAAATCTTATAATAAACGTCATTTAAAGGGTTTTCCAATAAGAGGTGATATTTTGGTATTCAAAGAAAAGATTAATTTTTTGAGATAAATGATCGGATGTTTATTTAATAATAATGAGGAAGGTATGCCGTTAATAATGAAAAACAACATCAGCCAAATGGCCACTACGAGCACGCATACAGGACCATATCCTTTCACAATAACACCTCTTATTGAATAACCCTTTATATATTTCAAGAGCATCTTAACCCCTATTTGGTAGTTACTATTCACAGGCCCACACAATGTAGATTACCGGAAAGTTTCCTTGAAAAAATTCCATAAATCAAATGAAAAACAAAATAATTGCAATTCAATTGACATCTACTTGTCATATAACGCCAGTTAATATTAATAACTCAATCAATTTAAATTCAATTAATCACTAAACGTGGTGATACGTATATAACACATAACCTAATTGATAAAACAAATAAGCATTGTGATAACTGAGAATAAAACTTTCCAGTCGTGCAAACAGAAATTAAGTAAAATAGAAGCCGTCGTATCATGACGTCACACTGCGTAAACAAATTGATAATAAATTTGATTATCTACTCGACTGCATGACAGTATTATGTAGTCGATAACATGATTTTACAATCGGATATATAACGATGACGACACGGAAGCGCAAACAAATGAAAGATAAATTCAGTCACAGCGCACTTTTTCGCGGAGTGAGAATCAAAATTTAAACGCGATAAGTGTACTCCTCTTTCGGCGAATTTGTTTTATAAATAAATAAACCGGAATTATTGCACTCAATAATAAAATAGCAGAAACAACAACAAAAAATAAATGAAATGCTAAGAACAATGTAAGAAAAACGAAAAATAAAAAAATAAAACAAAATAAACCACAAGTCTACGTAACGTTGACCCGCTGTTTGGTCATTCATTCCCATGTATGTGTGTGTGTGTAGGTGACTTTGTTAATCATCTGAGGCGTATGTGAGCTTTTTTTTTGGCTCGTTTTAATTATTTTTTTGCTCTGATTCTATGATCGAACGATCAGGCGAAATGTTACTATTCTTCGTTTTGGCAATTGCAATGTTTGGATACGATTGACAAATGGTTTTTTTTGGAATTTGACAGGAAGGAATGTTGAACTTCGCTTAGATGGGATACGATTGTAGAAGTCTTCGGAGTAGGTGGTCTTTTTTTTAACCGTATTTAATACTGGAAGGTGAAGTTTTGATACGGATTTTGAGATTTCTTTGCCAGAAAGTGAATATTTTCGAAACTCATAGCCGAAGGCCCTGGTAGCCAGTGCTGTAAAATTTGTACTATTAGCACATAATTAATTATTATTTGTTAATAAAGCTTAAATAAATAAATAATAAATAATTTTCGAAACTGTCAATTTGGTTTTTGCTGCGGAAAATTGAATAAACAACTTTTATTGGCTTATAAAAGATTTCTTTAAAAGAAAGTATAAGTTTACTCAGTGCTACTGGTTTAATGCAGTCCCTGGTAGCTGTCAAAAATATTTAGCTTCCTAATGTAAAGGTAGGCGCAGTAGATTAGTTAGAGGTTCGAATCCCGCAAAAACCCGAATTCCAACTTAGGGTTTTTTTCACGGCGCCACCTCTCGCGAACGTCTGACAAACATCCGAGAGTATAACTGTCTTGAAAGCGCTTCTCAATTAGCCGTTTGGAATCGGCATAAAATTTTAGATCCCTTCCATTCGTTCCAAAAATGAAAAACTCACACAAAACGAATGGTTGTGAGAAGCTAGGCCTAGGGTCCCTCGGGACCTGTTGCGCCAACTATTTATTATTTTTTTTAACGTAAAGGAACTCTACCGAAAGGGTGTTTAATCTGTCAAATTCAAAATGGGTAGCTTGAATAAAAACTAGCATTTGCTTTGAGCAAAAAATGTTGTATCAAAACAAAAGCCCTTTAGGAGTTGCTTTAAATCGGTATGAATAAAAATCTACTTTGCTAAAGTAAGTTCGAAAATTCGAACATAGCATTTACTTCGCTGTACGTGTACTTGCCTTGCAGTTCCTGTCAAACCTGACCAGTAAATTTGAATTTTTCTTGAAATTATAATGACTTTTGTGGAAATTGGAATTAAAAACAAAATTCTGAAACATGAATGCTATAGCCCTATAGCTCCAATTGCACCTGGAAGCTGGAAATATGAGTTCTGTTTGTTTGTTCTTCAGGCGCCGGGAATAGTATCAGATCCATAGGCTTGTTGGAAATATCTCTTGACACGCCAACCAATTGAGGTTTTTGAACTTTCAACCTAAAATCCCGGTTCTATTATATACCTTAGAAATGATTCTAAACATTTCCTAAACGAAATATTAGCCAAATACCTAGTCCACACTTAATTCTTCGTAGGGCACGATATAATGGCTCTTTTTTCATAGGTATTTTGTTGGTTTTTATGTACAAACAGAATTTAACTTAACTATTTAGGTATAAAAAAATGTCGAAATTCAAAATGCTTAGAGTGTTTTATATAAAAATGTGCAAACAAAATACATATTCAGCAAAAGGCCTGAGTCAGCTAAATAGCAAACTTGGAATTTCGTAGCAATTGCTACGTTTAATTCATACGGATCTGAGTAAAAAGTAAGTGGCGCCGCTTTTCGAACATGCCAATAGTTAGTGTGACACTACATTTTTCTCTCATTTTTCCTCATTTTTATCACATTAAAACATGTTGAAAAGTCAGCTGTGAGTAAAAGAGACAAAGGGTATTACAAAAGAGGTAGCAATTGTTTGCAAAGCATACACAAATTTTCAAATAATCTTGAAATGTCAAAAAAAGCTGCCAGCAGCTGAAAAATGTAAAAGTAAATTGAGTACATTTTTTTTCTAATTGTTCGTACTGCTCTTGTTTTATTTTAAAAGTAAAAAAAAAATGTAGTGTCATACTAGGTTGTCATATTTTGCTCGCAGCTCGACGGGACAAATTGCATATATAAGGAAAAAAACTGGGATTCTAAATTTCCTAGGCCTAGGGTCTCTCCAGACCTGTTGCGCCATCTATTTATTTTTTTTTTTCTAAATTTCTCCCGGGACAAAATAAAAAATAATTTTTATTCATTTGAATGACAGCTGTCAATTTAAAAAAAAAAATTACATTGGGGACGTTCGGGTTCTAGCTTAGTAAGTCTGACACCTGACTGACTAGATGGATTTGAGTTTTAATTGGCCCAGAGTGGTCACGTGTATAGTGTTTGCAGTTGACATTTATTGAGGGGAAGCCGACGAATCTGGTCAAAAAAATCCTGCCTGCGTACTCAATTGACATTTCGAAGAATCAAATTTAAAATAAACAGAGTGGCCGCTGCAGAATTGAAAAGGTCCGGTGAGTGAAAAAGCCAGCAAGGTGTCATTTCTAAAGCTACTCTGCAAAATTAGAATTTTCGCACGATATTTAACAACCATTAGTTCGCATAACAGTATAATATTGTTGGGCAAACGGAACGTCTGGCAACGCTATGTCATACGGACTTTAGCTCCAATCAGATTTTATTCAAAACGAGATTAGATTTTGACATTTCGTTTGAGTAAAAGCAATGGCTACGTTTTATTCATATGAAACAATAAATCGATTAATTCCAGATCACTTTCATCGCTAGGTATAGATGATATAACTAATTTTCTTTGTAAATTAGCAAATCCTCGATTTCATCAGACATTTATACGGCTTTTCGTGACATTTTTTCATTTGTGTTCCTTTAATTTTAAATCTTACGAATTTTTACTAATTCTTACGAATTTTTACTCAGTGCCGTTCCTTAACTCGAAAAATTCGTAAAAGAGAGCGTCCTCGAGAGAGAAATAGGGTAAGGCGAGGAGGATTTGACACAAAAATATTCTTTCACACTTCGGAACCAGCATTGACCCGATATCTTACAATTTCGTAGTAGGAGATGTTCCTTAGTTATTTGAATTCAATATTGTCTATATTACAATAATATAATCAAAAAGGGTTTTATGATATTAAGCTCAAAACCAATATTGAGCAAGTGACAAATCCTCCTACTTTGTAGGAGGATTTGACAGATTCAAGAACCCTATCAGGATATTTTCTTTTGTAGATATTCGGCATATTTTCCTAAATAATTATGTCCAAATTTAATTCTTCAACTACTTATCTACTAAATATCGTTAAAAAAAAACCGTTAGGAGGATTTGACATTTTGTCAAATCATACTACTTTTCAGTTGTCAAATCCTCCTTTTGTCACATTGAATATTATTTTTCAACTTACCAAATTTCTGGAACAAACTCTACCAAACCGTATACTTATTGTCAACACTGGTTTATTGAAAGATGTTATAACTTTTCGTATAATTAAGAAACTTGGCACAGAAAGATTTTATCCGAAAAGAAAAAATAGCAGAATAACAAAAAAAAAAAATCACCACCAACAAAAATCACGTGTGTTTACTAAAAACGCAGAGGCACAAGTGACATATTCATATGAGGGAGTCATATCACGCCAGGCACTCTTTGTTTTGATTTTTGCGCACTCTGCGCATAATGTGTCAAAGAATATTTGGAAATGACAAATCCTCCTTTCGTCAAATCCTCCTCGCCTTACCCTATATTACCCCTCCACTGAGAATCTTACGAATTTTTACTCAACAAATTTCTTGGTGTACGAATTGGAAAAGCTGTCAGTCACCTCTTACAATTAACAGCTGATTTGAAATTTGTTGTCCCATTTGGCATATGCGTGGATTATTTTTTGATTTCTTGCGTATTAAAATGGTATCAACAGGCGGCAAAATAAAACTGAATGTTCTCCTCGAGATTCTTTCGAAAGTGGCGACGAAATTCTTCTTCGCTGGAACAGGGAATAATATCCTCCATGTAACTCTTCATGCAGTGTCGCTTTTTCCTCTTATCTCCCCCACATACTCGGATTCATCAAAATAAAATTCAAAATAAATGATAGAACTAATTTTCTTAGTAAATTAACAAATTCCTCGAGTTTGTCAGACATTTTAACGACTTTTCGTACCATTGTTTGAATATTTGAATTATGTATCTGTCATTATTCATAAATTACTACAAAAGCGTTCCTTAAATTCTTCGTAAGCGTCTCTCTCTGTGAGAGAATTTATCCTCACCACTGCTATTTTGACAGTCTTTTCCATTCTTACTACAAAAGTAAACGAACAGACCTAATATTGAGCACAAAACTTGTAAACATTTTTTGTCGTTTTCCATTGGAACCAAAAATCAACCTTTTTTTGATCTAAATCACTTTTCATGTTCCATTGGGCAGAAATATCAATCTTTTTTTCAATTCGGATCACTTTTTGCAGATCTCGATATGTTTTCAGATCTACACATACCAATATAATTTGCACAGCTGTTTTACGTCATTTTGCGAAGTTTGCTTTCAAAAGAAATGCGCAAAGTTACGTGAAAACGAAAATAGCGAAATACATAAATAGCCATGGATATAATTTGGGAGGAATTATTATCTTCATCGTCTTCCTTGTCATCTGAAGACTACGAATCACCAGAAACATCCCATTTGTATCTACAACGGGGGAAACATTTTTCAAGTCGATACCTACCTATCCATTTGTGATTTTTGCAAAAACGAATGCAATTCAAATAGCTGACATTGCTGCCAAATAACGCATTGACACATTTCCATAAGCAGAGCAATATCGTTGCATGTTCCATGAGCCGCGTAAAATCTGAGATCTGAAAAGATTTCTGGCGGTCCCAATGGAAAACGAAATTAGAAATTGTCCAAATGACTTAACGTGACATAAATATTTTTTATGATCAAGCTATGGCCAAGGAAAACAAGTGCAAAACACAAAATTATGTTTACAATTTACTACTTTTGACAACAAAAGCGTTCCCGAACCTTTTCGCAACTTCCTCTCTCTCTTTCTATCAACGTAGAGAATTTATACAAACTGCTAATCATTTTGACCGTATTTTTGATTCTTGTATGTACAATGTACAAAGGTAAAAGAACAGCGACAAAAGTGTCAACAAAAAAAGGCGATATGATTGTAATTGCCAGTATCCCCCTTTAAATAGGCGAAACCCCGCCTGCCAATCTCCCGAGAATTCCGAACAGTGAAGTGACTGCTAGACTCGTAATTATTTAGAAATTTAGATGATTCAATGTGACAGTTAAACAGAGAATCAAAAGAAGTTGCACAATCATTTTTGTCAACTTAACCAACTACTAGACTTGACTCTTGCTTTCCATTCCCTTTTTGTTGGTTTTTCAGTGCTGTCTTGAGGGAATTTTGAAGGTAGGCATCCACATCATGACGAAACCTTGATCATAGCTGCGCGCTAGCAGTATCCTTGTACAGGTCATAAGGGCTAACCTGCCTTGAAATCTCCTATTGACCTGCTTCATTCCAAGTGAGTAGGTACCAAAAGTACCTTTCAACAAAAGCGATTCCTGAAAGTCCAAAAGAAATAAACAACAAATCCAATTCAGTTCACTGTCAGAGTATACAAAAATAATATATTTTCCTTGCATTCAAATCGTCTTGCAATAGCAACATCAGTTTGTTAATAATAATTAATAATTAATATCTTAAACAAAAATCGTCTTTTTTATTGTTGTAATCATCTTTGCACCTCATGTCCCGCTACGGACTAGAGTACCTAATCTAGTATCTTAATCTTAACCTATGGGCGAGAGAAATATCTTTTTTCGTTATTTAAGTCTATCGAGCGAGTATGAGTGAATGTGCGTAGTTAAATAATGTTGAGCAACAGTCATTTGATGGCAACTTCTGGATCTGGGGACGGCAATGGCTCCACTTTGCTGGGCTTACAATGGATCTGTTGGATGTGCTTTTGCAGATTGACCTTCGAGGAGTACGACTTCGGACAGGACGAACATTTGAATGACTTGACGGCCTTCTTGGTTGGTTTAGTTTGCTTTTTGAGTTTTCCATCACCTTCCATCTCGGCATGGACATGATCGACATGGCGCTTTTGAATGTGTCTCCTAACATGCACCTTCGCCGAGTATCCTCGCCCGCAGATTTCACACTTGAACGCCTTCTCGCCGGTGTGCGTGCGATGATGGACTCGTTTGTCGATCTTTCGTAGGAACCGCTTGTCACAGTAGTCGCACTGGAATTGCTTGTCGCCCTGGTGCACCCGCCGATGGATGATGAGGTTCTGATTTGCACGGAAGGAGAGATTGCAGATTTCGCACTTAAACGGGCGTTCATCGGAATGGATGCGAAGATGAGTTTTGAGATCACTGCTGCGCACAAAGGCTTTGTTGCACACCGGACAGTTGTAGCGTTTGTCGCCATTATGATGCCGCTGATGAAGGGAGTAGTCCTGTCGAGTTGCAAGACCCAAACCACAAACGTCACAGACGTAAGCCTTTACGGAACGATGGCGTAACTGGTGTTCAGTCATGCGCAGCTTGATGCGGAATGATTTGCTGCACTGGTTGCATTTGAAAGGTTTCTCGCCGGTGTGCAGGCGGACGTGTTCCGTCAGCCGGGACAGTTTAGTGAATGTTTTCGTGCACTGCTTGCAAGGGTAGATGCTTGTTGGGCTCTCCTCCTTTTTGAAGCTGTCTTTATTCGTCTTTGTGGGTCTTTTGGATTCGCCTTTGGCTTGACGTCGTTGATTGCGTGTTTCTCTCAGTACTGTCTGCTCGATGGCAGTCTCTTCGTCCAGGGATACGGTTTCATCTTGCTGAGGAACTACTTCCTCATTGTCATGGTGCACTTTCTTTCTTTTGGCAGCTGCTGCAGCTGCAGATGCCACAATACTAACCAACTCTTCTTCGGGGATGAGGTCCTTGTTGTTCACACTTGTGCCATTTGGGATGGCCACCATTGGGGGGGCGTTCTCGTTGTTTGTGTCACGACGACTAACAGGCAGCAGCACTTCCTCTGGCTCCTCCTTCACAACCACTTCTTTTTTCGGGCAAATGTTGATATCCACTGGCTCATCGTCAAATATCGTGTGACATTCACGCAGATGCATGCCGAATAGCTCCATATTTGCATATTTACCTTCACAGAAACCGCAGATCAGAAACAACTTTCGTCGATTCATTACAAATATGTTGCCACAGCTCTCGATGTTGTGCTCAAAACTAGAAATCACAGTCGAACTGTCCTCTATCATTGTGACGTCATCGTCGACATCGTCCCCTTGCTCCTCCTTTATGGGAACATGTTTCAACAGAGTGTCTTCCACTGATGGCGGCGGAGTAGATGCCGGTGTTTCTGTGCCACACACTGAACCTTCCCCAACAAAACGAATTTCAAAGCCACCCTTGACTATTAATGCAGCAGTCAATGCCGCCGACGAAGCATCTGAATCACTCTCAGGCTCTGATGCTACCGCAGCAATAGCGGCAGCACCCACACCACCACCATCACCTGCTCCATTTGAATGCCCATCGTTTGTGTAGAAAATCTTATGGCAGTCGTTCAGATGCTTGGCAAATTGTAGCATATTCGCATACTTACTGTCGCAGTAACCGCAAATCAGGAACAACTTACGCCGATTCAATATGAAGACATTGCCACAACTCTCAATTTCATTCTCCAGATTCGTTGTCCTTGACGATGTAGAAGATGCACTGCTGGTGGCCGCAGTTGAATTTCCGGCTGTTGTTGTTGTTGCTGCTGCTGCTGCCGATGATGCTCGAGCTGCTTCACTACAATCATGGCTGAAACGATCATCGTCGAGAGTTTCCAACTTTATGGGCACATGCTCCAGCACTGTGTTTATCATGCTTTTGTTGCACACTCGCGCGCAAATTCAATCAACTTTATTATAAACAAATTGCAATTACTTAATCCCCTTTCTCTAACAACAAAACGCACAAATTATGCACAAAACTGCGTGCGCACAACGCCAACAAAGGAAACACTCTGCTAAAATCGAGAAACCCCAAAAACCACTCAGAGCAGAGCACGAACGAAAATGGTTTTCAAAAAAGACGCGCGCGATCGAGTGGCATTTCTTCTCGTTTTCCACTCAAATGCGGTTGTCTCTGTTGCTTAGAATATTCTTTGCAAATTGCAAACCACTATGCATCTCAGTCGAACGCCGTGGCTAAGAAGTTATCCACACACGTGTGTTAGAATGAGAACGCTGATTGTTGACATTTTAAACTCAACGATTTTATGTTTGTGTGCCATGTGCCATCTCGCTTTTTTCCATTTGGGAAATGGGAAGATGCTGATGTTTTTGTCTTTTTTGCGAACTTCCCTTTTCGCCGGTTATTCTTTAAAAATTTGTGTATATACCTATACCTATCGCCAAACACAATACAAGGCAACAGCACATGTGTTGTTGAGTTTATTTTTCGTTTGGCTCATGGAATGGGAATGTTCGTTGACAGATGTTTACTCAAAACGCAAAAAGGGAGAAGATGGAAGATCATGTGTGGTGGAGAAGGAATAATAATTATGCTTGCGAATAAAAAAAAATATTTTTCGTGGCTGGGAAAATGTACGTTTAAGCTGAACTTTACTTGGTTTTCAAACTGCGAATGTATAAAATTAATTGCGTATACGTCCAAGTGCACGAATATTCTTTTTTTTTTTTTAGTTTTATTAAATATGTTTGCATTGTTTGTTTATAGACAGGAACACTATCGAAAACGAAGTTGGGAATAAGGACTGTTTGCAAAATACATAAATATGACAGTTGTTGCTGTCAAAATAAGGTAATGCCTTTCTAAATTTTAGTTACAATTTTTGAATCTTAAATTAGGCTAGCTTGCTGATATAGGCACATGAATCTTAGCTATTGACAAGCAATGTAAGTTGACGCATATCTGACAGCATTTTGATCTCTGTTTTGATTTATGTAAATTCGGTAATAGCGTAGCTCTCATTATAAATGAATGACAATTTTACTGCGGATCAACATTCACATAGGAGTGTTAAATTCACTTTTGACAACTTCATAACTATGTACATATTACAAAATAACAAATGTCGTGTAGATTAATGGGGACGTTCGGATTCCTAGTTTAGTAATGTATTTCAGTTGTTATTGGCCCAGATTGGTTACGTGATTAGTTTTTGAAGTTGACGTTTATGGAGGGGAAGCCGACAAATCTAGTCAAGAGAATCCTGCGTGCATACCCAGTTGACATTTTGAAGAGTCAAATTTCAAATAAACAGAGCGGCAGCTGCAAAATTCCGAAGAGTCGTAAAAAGGGCCGATGAGAGAAAAAGTACCATTTCCAAAGCTACTCTGCCATTCAGTATAATAGTTTTGTGATAGGCAGCCGTGTTATATTTTAAATTCGTTTGGATAACTAGTCAAGACAAATCTAGTTGACGTTTAACATAAACTAGGTATCCGAACATCCCCAATTAATAACCGAAGTTGACATTGCTAATCCTTTTTGATAGTCTGTCGTTCTCTCTAAATGTTATATAAAATGCTTTAAAAACAAAAAAACCTTCGGATCCTATGACTATGGCTGCACTGCCCACGTTCCATTTATCACTAGTTGCTATGGAGCATAAGAAGGACAAAAGTGCAGCCTCGGTTGTCAAGAGTAAACAGAAACACTCTTGTTCATTCACCTTCATGAATATTGAAACACGGGTTTTGAAAATCATGCTAAAAATTGGTACGCTGTTTCCGCTAAATTTAAGACCCCATACGAAAATCTGTCCAAAGATAGAATTAAGCAGAGCAGTACGCGTCAAAAACTAAATTTGCTCCCCACTGTAGAAAATGTCTAGCGAATACATTTTTGCACAACGCATTTTGACAGAATAAGTGGACCAAGGACGTGGATATAGAAAAAACGATAAAATAAAAATGAATTCACCAAATGAATGATATACATATGTACCTTACTTACTTAACGGTTTTGTTTGTTGTTTCTCTGAACTTTGAATTGTCAAAATTAAGCGAAAAATGCTTTAGATGGGCATTTTATTCAAGTGGTCCTAGACGATCGTCCTAAACTTAAACGAATATTTTAGTGAAGCACCAAAGAAATTCATTGGGAAGGTGATTAATTTGTAATTTGTGTACTAGGTTTCTTTGCGATTAAGGTAAATTTCTGTACCCTAGCTAGATTTGATTTACAAAGTTTTTCATCTGCATTCGTTCAGAAAGGTAGTTTAATAAAATGTCGCTGTACAGTAAAATGTAGGTTAAACAAAACGTCAATGTCACCACTTGACATTTACCTACAATTTTGTACTTGGTTGTTAAAGTAAAACTTCTCAGGTGGCAGTGAAATTTCAAGGCCATGTAACGTTTTGAAGAATTTCAGTCAACTAGAGAGAAGCAAATTTGTAACGTAGTAAGAAGGAGCAGGAAAGCTATATTAATATAGCATTGTATAGAAGATAGGTACCTACTATTGAATTCCTTCAAACGCTTAAGATATTATAAAAATATTAAACCTATAAATATATATAGATTTCGAGAGATATTCGAATCAGACCACCATTGTCGGGTCTCTTTTCGTCTCTCTACCAGTATAAATCTTACCCAGAGAGACTTTCTGGATTTCTCCAGAGTTCTTCCCTGAGCTTAATTCCTAGTGTTAACGCTAGCATCTGTTTATGGGAGATCTGTTTCATCGACTGGGTCTCGACCCAATGATGTCCCAAGATCTTCATTCTTTTGCCAGCCAACGCCGGACATTAACACAGTATATGTGCCGCTTTCTCAGGTTCCTCCAGGCATAGTTTACAGGTCCTTAAGTGATACAAAGCCACCACCCATTTCAATGTTCCTCGACTCATGCTTAGAACCCTTCTTTAAGTGGAGCAGTTTGGCCACTTAATTGCCATTTTAGCCTCTCTACATTGTTCAACGGTTGACCACCTTCTCAGGTGTTCTGCCGTGATCCATTTGTGAATCAGCTGTTCTACCATTCCTTTGCCAATTGAAGAGAATGGTTCTGGTCCCAGCAACTTTTCGGTTGACCCCTGTTTTGCAAGGAAGTCCGCCTTTTCGTTGCCTTCCATCCCTATGTGTCCTCGTACCCAAGTCATTGTTACTTCATTTTTATATGAACACTTATTGAGCTTAAGTACACATTCCAATGCCAATGATGTTGTGATGTTTGTTTGTTCCATGCATCTGATCACCGCCTGATTGTCCATTGCTATAAGGATATTTCTTCCCTCCACCTGACTCTCAAGCAAGTAGTCCAACGCATTCAGCAATGCAATCATCTCAGCCTGGTATACAGAAGTGTAATTCCCGAGGCTAACGTGACGGGCTAGTTCCAGCTCTGCTGAATAGATACCGGCACCCGCTCCGTCATCCATCATGGATCCATCTGTGAAAATCACTATTTCACCGCTCCTTTTTTCTGGAAGTAATCCGTTCTCAATACGAGTTTTGTGATTCCTTTCCATAATACGCACCCTTGTTATCCCATCCATAGGCATGTTCAGCTCCCTAATCTCGTTTTTGACAAGTTCCAGGATCTTCCTATGTCCATAGATGGTACCACGATTGTGCCATTTCGCATCTCGATGCAAACGAAGTGCCGCTAGGGCCGCTGTTTTCTTAATAAATAAGTCTAGCGGTAAGATCCCTAGGATCACTTCCAATGCGCATGCTAGTGTTGTCCTTATTGCACCTGTAACTCCTACACATGCTTAACTTTGGACCCTATCCAGGTGCTTCCTCACAGTTTTCTGGAAGGCTTTCGCCCACCATACAACCGAGGCGTAGGTAATAATGGGTCTAGTTATCATCGTATACATCCAGTATGCTGACCTAGGCGAGAGTCCCCACCTCTATCCACATACACGTTTGCCTTGATGTAGTACCCTTTTCGCCTTCCTGACCTTCTGCTCATTATGGTAGTTCCAGGTAAGTCTAGTATCTAGATAGACTCCGAGGTACTTAACCTTCTTGGCCATTTTTAGTTCCGATCCGAAAAGTGTTAAGGGTCGAAATTCCAGATTTTGCATCGTCCTTGTGAAGATTATTAGATCTTTTTTCTCCGCATTAATGGAAAGCCCTTGTTCCAGATATTTATATTATATATTATACCTAGGTAGGTATAGCTTCAGAGCTTTACTTCGGATGATGTGTGGTCACAAGCATACTCTCTTTTTTTTTATCATTAATTTGCGGAATCATGAATTTGCGGAAATTAGCGTGATTCACATAATTTCTCGATTATGTTAGATAAAAAAAAATTGAATCTAAAAGTGTTGCAGTTTGCAGTTATCTATATGTTAGCTTAAAGAAAAGTTAAGAAGTAAATGTTGTTAAATTAATTGCGTTTTTTTTTCAGCCATTAACCCTTGTTTCTGGTGTGCAATGTGCATGTGTATAATATTCGTTTGGGATGTTGTATGATGTCGAACTCAAAAACTCTTCACACATCTGTCTGGCACTGCACGCGAAAGTGACAAACAACAATTTTCGGACTCGCAATCGCAGTCTCTGTCTCAGAGGGTGATCTGATTTTATTAATTCCTTTGGCGGGTGGTTGCTTACATTAGACAATTGGTAGATAGGCATGTGTATGTAAATGTATTTCATTCGAATCTATCATCAAAATTAAAAACCTAGGGCAACAGAAAATATCTTCTTCCCTGACCTTCAATCCGCTCTGTAATTACCTATAGGAGCTAGGAGGACGTAGGTACATAAGCATTATGCCTATGCGTGAATGTGTGCGCATTCACAAATCCACGGGTTCCATCTTCCATGATTCATAACAGCACCCCTCCGCAGGGAGCTGCTATCCCAATATAGGAGGAACATCCTGTGAAAAATCAACAAAGGATTTTGAATTGAGTCTTTTTAAGACCGGTTTTGAGTGGCAATGGTGAGGGTGACTACTGATACTGATACTGTATGTGACTTGACTACACCCTTGCCCTATCGTTTTATAAAAATAAAATTGCAAGAATTTAAAAATAGAAGGCATCGTCCTTTTGGCTTAGTCCTCTTTTGTCTTGTTCAAAATGTTTTTCTTATTTGGCCCATCTTTTAGTTGAATCAGGTGGGTTTACCGTGGTAAATCAGTCAGCAGTCATCCATGCCAACGCATAGCTCTCGCTTTAGTTCTGCGAATTTTTAAAGTGATGTTACTGACTGTGACTGAACTGGAACTGGATGAATGGCAGCACATAAAGAGCTAAAACGTAAACAATAAAATACTTGTTTTGCGGTCTGCCTTTGCCGGTGCCCCTGCCCGGTCTGTTTTTTTTTTTATTCTGTTTTGTTTTTTTCTTGTTATCGCTTTGCTTCATCGCAGACAGAGGAGAGACAAAGAGGCGAAGAATTTTATTGGGGATTAACAGAAACAGAATATCATGCCAAAGTGCACATGGCGATTATAAAGAATTTCAACTTGACAGTTGACAGCCGCAAATGCGTATCGGTAGTGGTAAGCACAACGCACCCCATAGATAGAACAAACATCTTCCGACTCCTTCATTTCTGTTTTATTTGAATTAATCACTTTTTATCAAATGAAATATGGTTATCCCTTTCGTTGAGTACTTTCGATTTGTGTTGATTTTTGAGTGAATTATTTTATAATGGTGTGGGTAGTTATCACTTAGCATTTTTTGTCCCACTCCCGTGCCGGTACCCATGCCTAGTCAAACAATCATACCCTTCCCCCTCAGTTCACTGTCTTTTATTTGTAATGGTCTCTCTTTCATCCATTGATGTTTAACGGCCACTCCACACTTCCCCATGTCACTTGTTATCCCAAGATAATTTGGGGAGCTGTGGGATTGCCAAGCAAACGAATAATGTTACTCATACGCCCCTGTAAAATTTTAGAAGCAAATAAATTATTAAAAACGTTCGCTTGGTTTTATTGTTTATGTTCCTTTTCTACTTGCGAACGTATAGTGTAAGTACCTATCTTGGGTTCGTGTCTGTGGGCATGGTTATTCTTTGATAGTAGACCGAACCGACCGTAGACAGAAATCATTTTGGTGAGACGACAGAACACAGAAGTAACAGGAAATAGTGAGGGTGACCTTATCGCTCAAAAATTAATTGCGTGATTTTGGTCACGTTCAGGAGGGCTCCGTTTAATTTTTTTTTAATTTTGGTGGGGGCAAACGCCCCCATTTATTCGGCTTATTACAAGCTATAACATTGCTTAACTACTAACTTACAAGCTATTACAATTAAACTAAGACTAACTTAAATCTACTACTAAAAGCTAAGGATGGTGAAGGAGGTCAATTTTAAGGGAAGGACTACTGCGGTTGAAGTCAAAAACAGTATGGTTTGAATTAACCTTCCGCAGCATACGGGAGATAGGTTCGTTTGACCCATATGAGGTTCGGTGAATTGGTAAATAGAAGAGACGGGGACAACGAAGATTCCGAGGGTTAGTGTTAAAGGAGATAGAGTTGTAAAGAGACATACAGTCGATGGAGCCTGTCATTGTAGTTTGTGTCATAACCACGGTTGCCAGATTGGGCGCCCTGTCGTATTTTGGGCTATATTTCTACTTAAAAAACGATAGAAATTTCTTCCATGAGCGGCCAACACAATTTTGGGCTATTTATCGTTTTACAAATTGTGTGTTAATTTTGTTTCTTTTATTCTTTCACAAAAATAGAAAAAGAAATATTTTCGAGCAAACTAGCACTTTTAAAACTTGGCAGCATTCTTGCAGTCAAGTAACATCGAACAGGCCTTTTGATTTGACACAACGACAAAAGCCACAAAATGTCAATTGCAGAAGATCGAAAAAACGCGCACTGAAATGGGAAAGTGGGGAAAAAAAAAAATACGTAAGTTATTGGGATAATCTGACACAATTCATTTAAAATAAAAGAACTGAATTACATATTTTCAACGATTTTTGGACTTCTTTCTGGGCAACGATATTGGGCTACTTACATTTTTTAAGGTTTGGGCGCTTAAAGCGAACTAGATTCTGGCAACACTGGTCATAACTACCTCATACGTCATACATCATACCTAATGGAAGAATGAGTTGAAGACTGACATATTCTCTCATTTTAGACTTTCAAGACTGTACAAACAAAGCGTTTTTTTGTTTTGTTTTAAATAAGTCCCATGCCCAGTTGGCTGACACTGCGACCTAAAAGATCTATTTCTATTGTATCAAAAGTCCCAAAGCATAGCTGACACTTGAAAGTTAGAAACCAATGTTGACCGTTAAGGTCAAACGTCAACGAAAATTGCACTTGGATTTGCTTACAAAGAATACTTTCGATTACACTTGCTGAACAATAACTTAGGTAGGCACTACATACCTAATGACGATTCGAATTTGGAATTATACTTCAGAGCAGAGCACTGGACATGAACAGAGCTGAAGTACGTTATTCGAGAAGTAGCTGTCATATGACAATATAAATAGCTACCTACAGTGGCGTAGTAAGGGGGGGGGGGCAAGGGTGGCACAGGCCCCGGGCGGCACTTTGCTAGGGGCGGCAATTTGGCAAGTTCTGGTTAGAGAGCTATAAGCGCCTACTGTACTATTTTATAAGCTCTTACAGTTTACAAGTTGACAGGCGTAGTTGGAGTTTCTGTTTTTTGATTGCAAGTAGTGTTGGTGATAGATCGATATCCTTACATATATGTTCGAGTATATGTAAGAATTCAGAGATTTGTTCTTGAATTTGCATTCGACGTTATAAACTGAATATCCCGATGGACGTGTGTGGGGGTGTAAATGAAGTGGGATTTTCTGATTGTGTAACGATCCAAGTGGTTGGAATTATTTTAAGATCTGCGGTGAAAAGTTGGCAATATTTGCAAAACATAAGTTTTGCCTAGCTACTATTGCATTCTTAATGGAAGTGCGGAGTTTTAAAAAAATATATGAACACAGATCGGCTTTTGGGTAGTAATTTTTCAGAAATAATTAAAAACAAATTGATTTAGTCGAATTTTTTGAGAAAAACTAAGTAGGGGGTCTTATCTAAAATGTTTGTCAGTTTTCTTGAAATTTGTTAATTTATTCGGTAATCGCATTAATGTAAGAATTTATTAAAATTAGTTTCAAGCCGATTTGAAGAAAAATTTGATTTTTTTTTTACGTTTTTACCCACTTTTTGTCAGTTTTGTTGAATGTTGTTAATTTATTCAGTAATCGCATTAACGTAAGAATTTAAATTTATTAAAGTGGTTTTAATTTTTCAACATTCAACAAAACTGTCAAAAAGTGGGTAAAAAATGCGAAACATTTTTTTTAGACAACGCAGCTGTCAAAATATGCGGTGCTTAGCGATTTACTCTGATTATTCAGTCAATTTCTTGTGAGTATATTAATTTCACTCTGATAATGCTCTGGACGAAAAAATAAAAATAAAATTAGTAAGAAAAATTAAAGTTGATCTCTCCGACGAACTCAAAAAGAAAAACAGCTGTTTTTCTTTATTTATGTAACAACGATATCCAGTTGCAAGAGCCGACATTACAAATTCCCACTAAAAATGTTGACATGTATAAATTCCCGCCAAAAGCTATAATTGCAAATTTATCAACAGAAACGTCAGACTGCTCTTAAAATTCCATTTTTAAATAAACCGCTCATCTATTTACTTACACCCACAACACTTGAGACACAAGGACTCCGAATCTTCGCCATTTCTGTGTCGAAAATGAATCAAAATTAAAAATCAATTCCAATTAATAATTAGACAGCTACTACTCTGTCACCCTTCTACACCAACGAGTACTCCTTGCGTTCACGAAAATTGCCAGATCGAAAATAATTTATTTAATCAATTCCCATCTAAATGTCGGTGTCATCCCAGTTCCACCTCTTCCCCACAGCCACACCAACCGTGTGCGGTGCACTGTCATTAAATCCAATAGTCCATACCCTTTTTGTCAACCTTCCTGCATCCCTTTGACACATAATACACCCAAAAATTCCCAAATTGGATCACATGAATGAGTAAAATAGAACAGAGCCTCCGGTTTTTTGTTCATTAGATAAATGCTATAATTAACAAAGTCAATTGAAAATTACACACAGCAAAAAAGGATTATAAAATTGAAAGAGAGAGAGAGAGAGAGAGAGGCGAAATGTCATTAGGTATATTTCTGGCCGGGTGGATGATATTCCGGAAATCGTTTTTGGCATGCACAGTAAAACAAAAAAAAGAACTACGGTAGGTAGATAATTCCCAAATTTAATTTAAACGGCTAACCTAACCGTGGCTAATCCGGCACATAAAGTTCCTGACTGGAGTCCGTCAGCGTCGTGTGCGGGCAGCGAGTTTTAAAGCTCTTTCAAATGGAAATTAAAAGCGAAGCACAATGAAAACACTACTTCCAATCATTTTACGTCATTTTTCAACCTGTCGAGCGAGAGAGATACGAATCTGCCGGAGCGGAGCCCCCCCGCACTGTCATTTTAAAATCCCATAAGCCGGTGAAACTGTGTAATGCCCATGTCCACCCTAAGAAACGAAGGCTCGTCCCAGCGCCGTACTGTGAATGTGATGGAAAAGATCGAATTTAATTCGAAAAACAAACAGAAGGGTGTGAAGCGATGCAGATAGAGAACAACAGTGGAATTGTGGATTCCATTATCCACCCACATCCTATGGCTAAGGTCGCACAAGTAGCTTGCTCATGTAGACAGTGGGGGGTGGGGGCGATGTAATTTTCTAAAACTGCATGGGGGTGGTGTTTTCAACCCCCTTTTCTGCACCCCATGCTCGGAGCAAGCACGAGACTATACAACGTAGATGATGACGATGATTCTTGTGGATTACTCGTGTCATGTGGCGCGCCTGTCTTGGGCAAAGTGGGAGTCCTTATTATTTGCCAACTATTACATGGGCATTCCCTTTTCGGTTGTCGTCGTTTTTTCGGTTCGGTTTGCTGTGTCTTCTTGTGTGAGCGCTTGCTGTGTGAACAGGTTGACAATTTCGGAAATTGAAAAGAAAATTGTCCATGCGTTTAAAATGGCAAAGCAGAAACAGACGAAGGGGGCAACCTTTCGGTGGAACGAGTTGCACGTGGCTTTCGTTTCTTTTTGTTTTTTATATTATGGATACCGTTCCGGTTGGGTGGGACAGGGATTTTCTGTCTTAATTCCGTATAGTTGTTTGCATTTTTTGATTTTTTGATAGACCTGCTGCAGGATTTCCACATGGACTAGGAGGAGTTTATTAAAGAGGCTAACAGATGCAGAGAGAGGTGGCACGGGAATGAGGATTACATTGTTTAGATGATTCGATCAATGACAAATACGTCAACTGAAACAACTGCTCATATGTCCGATTTCAGAAAATCAAAACCGGAATAGATCTAGTCAGACAGTTGTCAGACAGCTGTCAGACTTACTAAACTAGTTACTCGCATTTCTGTAAAAAGAAACTGCCAATGTCAAATGCCAACAACTTACACCCACTCAACAGTAATTATTTAAAAAGCACCTGACAGGCAATGCCAACAACTCTTCACTGGGATTAAATTAACAACATACACCGCATCCAATATGCCACAATTTCCGCCCCAAAATGTCACCACTAAAACCGATTGGCTGTGCCAATACAATACTTCAGCATTATAAGTATAAAACAAATATGAAACTGACATTTATTCCCGATTGTGGTTAGCCAGAAATATCGTCTGTACAACAACTGCTGTCTATGGCAGATGGTAGCGCACAAAAATCCAACCCAATCCAAACTATTAAGACAATTGAAAAAGCCGGTTTGTTACACACCGGCTGCAGCGGTTTTTATTAACAAATATTGCTTCCGCACATCGCCCGTGTGAGGGGTAGGGCTCCATAAAAATTTAACTCTCATCCTGTGTGCAACGCGTGTTTGGAAAACCTTACGCGTGTATACCGTATACACCACATACCTCTGAGCCGGGAAATAAATTTCCATTCGTTATAGTACATCGCCATCTTTTGGTATTTTCCAGCTCGCAGCATACCCCAACACCGGCCGTTACAACTAAAATATGACTACAGGGATGGAATGTAAGTGTCAGGGTTGTTGCACAATCATCCATATTCTCGGGTTTGCAGAATCGATTTAAAGTAACAAAAAGTTCCTTGCCAGCGTTTTGTTGTGCAATTCACTTGGGGAATCAGGTTAATCATTCTGTGCGCGCCCTAACCCAGCATTCTCAAGGGGGTGGTGCGCCACGTCTAAGGATACAATGCACTGCCATCACACCAACCCCCTTAAGTTTGGGTTCGGTATTTATTTGCCACGATTCGGCGAAGAAGGTGACGCGCACGATGTATGTGGCATTTAAAAGAGGACAAAACGCACTTGGCGAACACACAAAGTTGGTTGTGGAAAAAGGGGGAAGGCCTTTTGTGAAATTACATTAGAAATTCCGATGGGGTTGGGGTGTGATGCTGTTTTATTCGAGGGAATTTACAGATTCATAAATAAAACCGTGCTTAAGGAAAACTCATCTCTTGCCGTGCATAAAAGGACGGGTGAGCGTCTAAGCCGGTTTTCTCTTGACAGTGATCGTTTTTTATTCGGCCATGAGGTTGAGCAGGGGCATTTTATGTGTGCTGCAAGTGGGGTTGAAGTATTAATGATTTTTTCCTTAAATTGCTTTATGAAACTCAATTGGGGGGGAGTATGGGGTAATTAGTTTTTTTTTTTTTGTTTCTACGCCATCTGTCAATTACGTTAAATAATCAACTTTGGGCAATTTTATGACAGTTATGCGAGTGGTGAGGGAAATTTGACAATTTTCATCTTAATTTCGTGCAATCTTAAAAAGACGAATTGAACTATCGTGAGAAGCATTTGATTGGACATCAGTGAAATCTCGTTTATTTTTGACAGTAGCTTAAGCTCACATAATTTTATTATTGTGAATTTGTTTAGTTGCGACTGCATTTGAAGAGCTGCAATTAAAGGTTTTAAGAGCCTTCGAAATAGACATGTAGTTAGTAGAAGGATGTATAATTCCATTACGTGGCAGTAATCCAGCTTAAGTCAAAGAGCGATAACATTAAAAACGTGTGTCAAGACTGCAAAACGATTGTTTAGCTTGTATATTAAGTCCTCGACTAAACTCAAGTGAATCTCGCTTATTTTTGACAGTAGCTTAAGCCAACATAATTTTATTATTGTGAATTTGTTTAGTTGCGACTGCATTTGAAGAGCTGCAATTAAAGGTTTTAATAGCCTTCGAAGTAGACATCCAGTTAATAGAATGATGTATAATTCCATAACGTGGCAGTAATCCAGCTTAAGTCAAAGAGCGATAACATTAAAAACGTGTGTCAAGACTGCAAAACGATTGTTTAGCTTGTATATTAAGCTTGTAAGACTAAATTCAAGTGAATCTCGCTTATTTTTGACAGTAGCTTAAGCTCACAAAATTCTATTATTGTACATTTTTTTAAGGTGCGACTTTATTAAACGAGCTGCAATTTAAGGTGGAAATACAAAAACCTTTGAATGGAAGGGGTACACATTTTAGTCAGACGTGCATAGTTTTTTTCTTTTTTGTTGTGGGTGTAATCCAGCTTAAGCCAGCGACTTTTTCGAAACTGCAAAAGGATTTGGTGGCTTGCATTTTTGGTGTTCAAATTTTCTTCCATTTTTTGACATTAATTTAAGCCCACATAATCCACCTAGACTATTTGGAACTTGAGCTGCCTATTTTATTATTTGAGTCCAATTTAAGAAGCACTGTTTCACAGCTTTCAGCTAAAAACTTAGCAAGAGCCTCTCATTAATATAGAAAGTCTACCGGCAGTTATCCAAAAAAAAGGTCCACAAGTTCTGCAACATCTTCATAGAAGATACCACCAAAGTTCCAAGTATAACCCCAAACGAATAGTAGTTTCCAGCTCTGTTATCGCTACAGTTCACACCAACCTCCATATACCCCTTCCACCGCGCAATAAAACTCACCATCGTAAAAATATTTAAGGGTGCCCAAAAATGCCATCTTTTTCTATCAAAGCTCTTTCCCTTATCAGTCCACTCAACGCGTTTCATCGCCTCAACTTCAACCCTGCACACATAACAATCACACGACTGGCCGCCCCCAAACTGAATGCACAAAAACGCCTCGCGCCTGAATGCCACAGCCACAAGCTGTTCAAAAAAAAGAAGGGAAACCCCCCCTGCTGTCGAGGAGCACTTAATTACCTTCCACCCACGTCAACCCCAACAAAGACTGTATTCCTGCCGCCCCAAGAAAATCCAACTTGATGCTCAACTTTGTTTCTCCCCAGCACACCCTGTGCTGCCACACTAACCCACCCAACACACACACACTCGCGTCGTACACTTCTTTTTGTATATATTGTTGCCCCAATCCATGGGAGCAGATGCATAAAACTTCGTCTAGAGGAAGGTCTGCGTCGCGTTCTTTTGTTCCCTCCCGAAAGACTGTTGCTTTCCCCATTTGTTCCCCCATCATTCCTATGTTAGAGCAGTTCAATTATGTTAAAAGCGGTAGTGCCTTAGGCATTGGGGTTTCTTTTCTGATGGTGACTGGTAATTAAGTTATCGACATGAAATAGAGACCGTACCTTGGATGTGGGGCTTGGGAACACCATCCTATAATTATAGTTAATTGCCATTTATACTAAATCACTCCTTTCTGTTCTGTCTCTTTCTAGACCACGCCAATGACGCACTGGATCCCGCAGATGTTATTCGTCGCTATGACCTGGACGTTGAATCTCTCCCCAGCTATACGATAGTCTCCGGCCTGCCAACCTATGATGACGCTCTGGAGGAATTCCGCAAAGCTGGACTAATTCTCAAGGCGTCCATACCGATGGTGAAGATTTTCGACTACGACTCAAAAGACTCACCACCGGGTGACGGTCTGCCGGAGTACGTTGCACCCGATAGCATATCAAACAGTTCCACATGCGCGTGTGGAAATGCCACCACACCTATGCCACAAAGTCAAATTATCGAACTGAATCCCGAGCATCTGAAGATTCTCAGCCAGAAACGTTTGTCGTTGCAAATCTCATTCAACGCTCTGCCCACGAATATACGCCGAAACAGTCGTCCCAGAGTTGACTTGTGCCAACAAGTCGGCCGAAATAATTTAATGCGAGCTCGAAGAGAAGCCTCACCGCAAATTCATCGCTCATCGTCGATGACGTTTGACAACGAGCGCATAGTGCTCGAACATCGACTGAGACATTTGGAACAGCATCGGGGGTCCATATCGTAGTTGGAAATTTGAAAGCGAAACAAAAAAATGGTGTTGTGTTTATAAAGATTCCTGCCAGAGTATAAGGTTCCATTTTTTGTTTGGTTTGATGTTTATTTGTGTGTAGCTAGAGCTTAATCAGCTCATGTGTCAGTATTACAAAAACTTAGATCTGTAAGACAATTTTATTTTATTAAATAAAATTTTACAAAATGTTTATAACGAGATATTTGTTTTTGCTAAAGTGGACACAGTGGTGACATCTAGTATGAGCTTTAATGAGGAAGCTGGCATGGGTAAGCATTAATTGAACAGCAGCACGTCACTGTATGGAGAGAAATTAATTCTGTCGGATGGACGGTTTACAAAGGCCGGCAGTGTAGACCTGGAAAATGTCAAAAGTAATAGATTCGAAGGCCTGAATCACTCGGAGAATTGACAACTGAGTCAGTGTGCAATCGCATTCGAATCGTATGTCATGTCCGTAATAGAAAAAGTGACAAATTGAAAGTACTTGACAGAACTTAGTAGATTTTCGTTCACATTTGGCACTAGCCTAAGCCCTAAGTCCATGTCATAATACATATTGTTGCCATTAAAGAATTTGTCATTGTATTTCTTCCTTTTTCTATGCTCCTTAGGATTGTGAATCTGAAGGTAAGCAAGGAAAACTGAATAACGTTCGAACTGTCAATTCACTTATACTGAAAAGTCATTAATGTATGTACTACCTTAATATTGTCAAATAAGATGAAAAAAAAAAAAAACTTCCCATACCGGGAATCGAACCCGGGCCTCCTGGGTGAGAGCCAGGTATCCTAACCACTAGACAATATGGGACTTGATCAAAACAATAGATAATCACAACACAGTTAAGCACTAAAAATTGAACAACTAGTCTATTTACAGATTCACCGATATTTGTACTGAAAATGTATAGAAGTTTCTACTTATAGTTTGACAGCCAACATTTCTGACAACTGCATTGCTACTCATGTGAGGAGAAAAGTGAAATAAGAAAACCTGACAAAAGAATGTAAATTTCACAATTTTGATTCTGCACAGTTCGTTTCCACACATTTAACTTAGTAGTGATGGAGTTATGTGAACGCAATCTGTACGGTGACATTTGCGAACAAACAGGGAACGTACGAACGAGAACTTTCAAAACTTTCTAGTACAAATTACATTAGAATTTTATAAAAGAGAACAAATGACAACTTAATTAAGTTTTTCGCTCAATGTTTAAGACTTTATAGATTTTAAATACTTACAGCTATATCTAATTAGCTGTCACGCCATTTCTGCGTTGAAAAGCAAAAGTTTTTGGCAGAAATATATCAAAATATATCTCATAACACTAGTTCTAGTATACATTTTCAATTAAGTTTCTTTTTCTGTTCAAAATATTGTGAGAAGCTATGGAAGTCCGCCGTTAGGTCTATTCGTGTACTTTCCCGTGCCAAAATTTAATCTGTCAAACTCAAAAAAGTTTGCGAAACGCTCTCAGACAGCTGAAAATGTACCTACTCAAAAACACGTGGATAGACTTCGAACTACTTTTAGCCACTTTAATCTTTGACATCTTATCCACGTCACAAATAAATATATAACTTATTTTTTAGCAATGAACATTCGACCACCACCGATTTTTTTTTTTTATTTTCACAGATTTTAGTTTTCTTTCCAATTGACTTTTAATACTTGTCAAATTTGTGCATTTGACATATTTATCAGTACTTGTCAATTAAAATTCTCTGAGATGTTTCGAGTCAATAGAGAAACTACTCGTTACTCGTTATTTTGCTAATTTTCTCTTTCACAGTCATTTTTGATGAAAACGTGTATAGAGTTTGTGCGATTGCGTTCGGTTTAAACTAGGACGCTAACTAGACAACGCGAATTAACTTAATGCCAAATCGACGAAAAGATCATCTTTTTTTTTTTGATTTGGATTGCATTTCATGTTCGATTTGCCCAAAAAGAGAAATGTCGATAATTTCTAATATTAAATATACTTTCACTAACCCCAATGACACACAGCTGGCGATTACGTTTTTTTTTGTTTTCTTTGGAAGGATTGTTTTTTGCTGAATTATTTTTCCTTTTACTCGCGTTATTATATAACATTTTTTTGAAATTCCTTATTATAAATGTGTAAAAATCAATTGAAGTGGATTTCCAGTGCAAGTGAAAAAAAAATTTGCGGCCAATCCATATCTAATACATACAATAACCAACAAAATTCGGATTTCCTGTTCGATTTGGCAGCCGAAATCGGAAATCTTTCTCTCTTCTCTACCAAGAAATCCACCGCATTCACCAACTCTCCGAACACATCCCCTTAGCTCACTGAACTGTCACCCGGCAGCGCAGCTGTTGCGACAACTGCCTTTCCGATGCGATGGCTGACGATTTTCCCCTTTCAAACTGTCAGTTGGTCTTTAAAAAGAAAAAGCAAAAAAAAAAGAACCCCGCGCACTTCCAATTGAACTAAAAACTACAATTCCTTCATCACAGCGCAAACAAAAACGCTTTTTGTAATCGTTTGTAGTACATTTTGTGTTTTTTGTGTGTCTCAAACGAATATTAATGAATTAGCTCACCGTCGGTATCCATCAAAAGAAAATTTCCCATCGATTTCCATTCGATTGTTGCTCGCAAAGTAGTTCTTGTGTGTTCCCTTCTTCGAACAGTGCTGTTGTTTCAATTTGTGTTTTATAATTTTTCAAGTGCATTGTGTAACAAGCTGCTGTCGATTCACTTCCAATTCAAAACGTAAGTCTGTCAAAAGAGTATTCTATTTCAAAAAGCGATTACCCCAAACCTTTATCAAGATAAAAACCCGCTTTTCAAGGCCGTCCAGTGGAGTGGCTGGTTTTTTGTGACACATTTCAGACCAGAAGACATGGAATTTCATCGCGTTTGTTTATACTACTAGGTGGCGATGGCGATTCACGCATATGGCAGTTGCAGTTCCTAATGAGAGACAAGCATAAACAAATAGCACTCAGGTGGGGGCATCAAGAACCGGGCCGACTTCTCCTTTTGCTATTTTGAGATTTATCGAATGTTTCCAAATCACACGTGGTGTCGGAGTACCCACTGGAGTCTATCGATTTGTCATGGTTTAATTTTAGTCCGAAGCATACAGGAAGAAGCAAAGGGGTCTGGCGTGCCAGCCACTTAGCTGCGGCTATTGGTCATGCAACGATGCATTACCGTGGTTCGTTGTTTTAATAAGGCTTCCTGTATTGGAATGTTTGGTGCTCATGCTCATGCAATTTGTAAACGGTAGAGTACGGAAATAGGGCTAGATATGGGCCGGTTGGGGAAGGTGAATAGTACCGGGAGGCAAGTTGTTTAACAACAAAATTACCATAACGATGACACCAATGAAAGTGAAGAGCGCATTTACCTACGTCGTCAGTTTTTGGAGACAACCGCGATTGAATATTATGCTCTGATGCACATAAATTCCCAATTGAATGGCGTCGAATTCGAATGGAATAATTTTCCTTACGTCGGCTCGGTCAGTGGAATGCATTTTTAACAGCATTTCATACCAAAGGAATTAAGCATCGAAATAAATCAGTCAGTGGGCGATGTGGGCGTCGGCACTTACCACCTTGAAGAGGCGCCTGTTCTGTTTGTGCGAGTGATGGATGGTCGTCGTAGGTTTGTGTGTGATGGATTGAATCGGGAGGAGCAGTTTTGGCCATACTAACGGATTAGTACGGAAAATTGAACGTAACTAATTGGATGATGAGACAAATTGGAAAGTGATGACTGGGATGATTGCCAATTGGTTTAGGTTTGCCGCAGTGGAGGCATTACGGTTTTGTGATTTTCAAAAGCAAGAGCTGCAAGCTGGAGCAGTAATGTGAAAGATAGGGAAAGACACAGAGACAGTGGAGACTGGACAACGGCCTTATCCTAATCTTTATCCATCAGTTTCAACAGAATTCATGTGAGAAAAGATATTCTCACAGAATGCTCCATGTACCGATCTAGATTTGCCATCAAAGAAGAGTTTGGGACTGTCTATGGAAAGAATTTTATATTCGTAATGTATTCAGTGACCATAGCATCAGCGATCATGGACAGTGACCTTAGCAGCGGGGGGTGTACAGTGTCAAGAGAAACCACATGAGTGGACAATGCTGTGCTTCAACGAAAGATGGCACACATCCTCTCACTCAACACAACTCACGCTAATGAAATGTTCAAAAACAGAAATCATTGCTCAACACGAAAAGCAAATTTATGTCCACTGAGTCACATGGACTCTTACACCACCCGTTTAATATTATTCAGATTATTGTTGAGCAATGTTTTTCAATGGGAACCGCATATTATCAGTTGGAATGCGTGGAGTTCTCAATTGATGCGTTGGGCAAGTAGTGTGCGACCGACATACGGTGAATACAAGGCTTGATATTTGCCAAAAATACTGCGAAATCAGTCAGAAATTGGAAGAATTCAACTGCATGTTGGCCACAGTTTTATCTGGGTTTTGATTGCTCAAATGGATGCTCTTCAGATTTACTGATCAATACTGACGGTACTAAACCATTTGTTTTTTAGAAAATAAATTACTAGCTGTGCCCGCAACTTCGTACGCGGTGTGAGACTGTGTAATTTCCAATAAAAGAGATTACTAAAACAAAAGCTTTAACGGGAATTTGTATCTACACCAACAACAAATAAATCAAACAACATAATTCACCTATATCGTCTTTACTTCTTGAATTCTTCAATTCTTTACTGTAGGTATCAACGTAGGTACTATAACAACCATTAAAACAAAAACCTTGAACTCAATTTCTATAAACACCACCATACGTCCATCAGCGCACGTCATCAGCCACTTGCGCATTTTCTCAGAAACACATTGTCGCTGTTGATTACATACACATTCACGTCGCATACTGTAGATGACCAATTAGCCTTCATCGAAGGAAATATATCCAATCTCTTCAATATCCATGTCCCGCTCATAACCATATCTAAATCAAGTAATCCCTGTTGGTTGAGGAAACCCTTTGTGACATTATACAAGTGGGACTCGAAGTAACTCGTGATTGGTGCGAAACGGCTGGGTTAAACCTAAATTCAGCAAAAACAAAAATAGTACCATTCACGAGGAAAAGAAAACTTGAACGGCTGAGGCCGATAAGGATATCGGGTACATTGCTGACATCAGTCAATGAAGTAAAATATGTGGGACTAAACCTGGACAGCAAACTGGTCTGGAAAAAACACACAGAGGAGATAACCAGGAAAGCAACGCGTGCTATAATGATCTGCCGAAGTCTAGCTGGCAAATCCTGCGGATGCAGCCTGACCATCCACAGATGGATGTATATTGGTATTGGGAGACCAATGATCACGTATGGTGCCATTGCAAGGAGTAGGAAGACAAAAGTGCATCACACTGAGACAGTTTGACGCACTACTGAAGAAACATCCATTATTGGCCTTTCCTACTTCCCAGAGACGATATCATCAAAAGATTTGATTTCCAAAAGAACTTTATTGCTAAGCTCAGCAATAAGAAGAATTGGAGCAGCAAATCCACAATTCACAGACTGAGCAATCACACATTGGGCCTGGAACCAAATATTCTGAACCAATGGGCAAAATACCAGCATCTTCCAGGCTGAAATCTATGCCATAGACAGATGTGTCCAAACCAACCTCGAAAGAAACAAAGTCAACTGTGATATAGCTATAATGTCAGACAGCCAGGCTGCTATTATGGCACTTAATTCCTACATCATTAAATCCAAACTTGCGTGGGAATGCCTACAAAAACTTAATGAACTGGGTAGGAGAAACAAAATAACCCTCTGCTGGGTGCCTAGCCACGTAGGAGTAGAGGGTTTTGAAATAGCCGCCTCCCTAGCAAGAAAGGGAACATCAGAAACTTTCATAGGTCCTGAACCATTCTGTGGAATAGGGGATCACATCCTCAATTATTGTTTTGAATTGAACTGAAAAACGAAATATTCGCCTACAGGCCACATGTTGAGAATTTTTCGACTTTTCTTTTTTCCTAAACCATCCCTGATTAAAGATGAACAAAACAGAACAAAAATCATTCAAATCGGTCGAGCCGTTCTGGAGCCTTTACCCGACTAACGCACACCAATTGATTTTTATATATATAGAGATTTAATATCTATTTCTAATTGTTTCCTACCAACCGAGTAAAATTTGTCATAACGCTTATTGAGGCTTACGCTGTTTTAAAAGATATTGTGTCTTAAAGTGTATAGCTATTTACACTTACTTACTTTAGGTGGCGCTACAGTCCGGGGTGGACCTGGGCCTCAACCAATACGCCTCTCCAGTTAGCGCGATCTTTGGCTAACTGCCTCCAGTTGCGCACTCCAAGTTGGTTGAGGTCCCCTTCCACTTGCGCGCGCCACCTAAGGCGAGGTCTTCCTCTACTGCGTTGTCCCTCCGGGTTAGAATCGAAGACTCTTCGGGCCGGAGCGTTGGTGTCCATTCGCTCTACATGTCCCAGCCATCTTAGACGACTGATGCGTACTTTTCTGACTAGGTCGATGTCGCTGTACAGCTCGTAGAGTTCGCTGTTAAATCTTCTCCTCCAAAGCCCGTCAACGCAAACGGGACCAAAAATCACTCGAAGAATTTTGCGTTCGAAACGACCAAGGAGATCTTCATCCGCCTTTGATAGCGCCCATGCTTCTACACCATAAAGCAGGACTGGGATGATGAGGGTCTTATACAGAGTTTCCTTAGTATTTCTCGACAAGGCCTTACTTATCAGTTGCCGTCTTAGGCCAAAGAAACAGCGGTTGGCAAGTGTGATTCTTCGTTTGATTTCTGATGTGATGTCGTTATCAGAGTTTATAGCGGAGCCGAGGTAGACAAAGTCCCTAACTACCTCAAAGTTATAGCTATCTATCGTGACGTTCTGCCCGATTCGTCGATGTTGTGTGTCCCTTCTTGTTGACAGCATATATTTTGTTTTGCCCTCATTCACCATCAAACCCATTTTTGCCGCTTCTGTACTGATACTTGCAAACGCACCAGTGACAGCTCGCTGTGTTCTGCCAATGATGTCGATGTTGTCAGCGTATGCAAGTAGTTGCACAGACTTGTAAAAAATTGTGCCTCTGGTATAGCTATTTAATGATATGAAATAAATGAAAGGAAATGAAAATACCAGCCTCTTAGCCAGGAGGCCTGGGCTTGATTCCCGGTACGGGAAGCGACGTTTTTGGATTAATATTTGTCCTTCCTTGCAATCGGAGAACCAAATATGTTTCTCTCTGTTTCTTTTCGTTTGGGAAAACATAAAAATAAATTTTCCCATACCGGGAATCGAACCCGGGCCTCCTGGGTGAGAGCCAGGTATCCTAACCACTAGACAATATGGGAGATGACAAACGACGGTCCTATGCACAACGCGATTAGCAGCAACCAACTGTACCATGTAGGCAATATGCTGATGATATCAAAATTCCAGTGTTATAGATGTTTCTGCCAAACATCTGCTTCCCAAATACCTATGACATCAGCATGACGCTTGAAAAACGAACAAGTAACAAACGTCGATAACCATAACGAAAAGCAACCTCTGCGATAAGGATTTATCAAGAAAACAACTACAACTTGCATGTAGAGTTTATCTCTTGCAAAAGAACAGCACCTGGGTGTGCTTGATTTTGTGTAAACAATATTTTTGGGATTGGGGTTACGTAAGTGAGTCTTACACATGGCAAAATGGCATAACCCGCATTCCAGTCGCACACAAAAGCGATTCATTTATTAATTACTCCACCAATTAGATGTCATTCGAGTGTTTTCAATTAGGAGCAACTGCATCAAGCTTAATTTGCTGCCACTCCACCGCCATCAACTGAAACTGATGCGTCTCCTCTCAATAATGTTAGTGGATTGGCGAGACATAGGGGACCTACTTCCTACACCCGCCACACTTAGATCAATGTAGATCCATTGTGATGTCCTCTCAAAAAAAAAAAAAACTCAGACCTCTTCAACTCTTGACAGGCAGCCTGCTGCGTTTTTTAAAACTTGTTGCCATCCCTCGTCATAGATCAGTTTGTAGAACATCAAAAATAAAGCACTCCTCTCAGAGCAGCGCATCCCGACCCCAATCCCAACACTTGTGTATGCTGTGCAACACAACCTTCTCCGCCATGTGTCTGTGTCTCCAAAAAGTTCTTATAGTCCATTCGGCCATTCAGCATTCAGTCTCTGAAACATACACTTCTAGAGAGCATCAGTTTACTCTCAGTCGAATAAGTTGTTTTGCTTTTTCAAAAAGAAAATATATTTTCTTAGACAAGATTTAAAAATACCTCCCCGTATCGACATCCACACGCCTATGCTACGTCTGCTCGTGTCGCGTCTCTTGCAGTGCATTGGTGTGTCGGTTGTATTTATTTCAAAATCGACTGAGTTGTAACATTTGGTTCTTTAGTGTAAACTTAAAAAATAAAATCCCAGATCAAAAGACTCGCTTTTTTTTTTGGTAGTGAAAGTGATTAAAGTCGACGAGTACCTTTCGTTTGTTTTAAAGCTCATTTACGTTCGAAAATATTCTCATTCCCCTATTGTTTCTGCCGTGATGAACTATTTTTGAGCAAATGGATTTGCTAAGTGCCACAACGAACAATCTATACGGCTGGGTATGTTTGGTTTGTTTTCATTTTTTCATCTCTTTTTCGAAAATAACTCATAAATCAGGGAAAAACAACGGTAGACACGAAAAGTATTGCACCCCCAGTCGGTCGTGTCTCTCGATTGCCCACGATATCACATTGAGAATTGAGATGTTTATATTTGCGGTAGATACTGGGTGTGGATCGCATGTGGAACGTATTCATTGTACGGTGCATGCACACGGCGATTATTATTGGTTTCATTTCGCTGGCTGGTGTGTTTCGTTTCGTGTCTTTTTGCCCTCTTCGTTGCGAATTTATTAATAACAATTGAGTGGTGGAAGGCACCAAACCAAAGACGACGACGACGATGACAACGACGACGACGCACCGATAGCGACACCGACATGAGTCTTCATTTTGAGTCAATCGTGTGTGGTGTATGAAACGGATCGGTCTGACGGTGTTTATAGTATTTCTAACTGCCAGCAGCAGTTCGGTGGAATATGGTGTACTAGTGTGTTTATTTATATTTTTGTCCGGTGAACTTTTAAAAAGAAAATAAAAAAAAAACAAATTCATGTGAAGAAATTTTCAAAGTTTCAACGAAGATTATGAGGGAGTTTCATGTAAGGAAATTTTTTATTGATTTTCAAAAATTCAACCGTTGCAGCAACTGCCAACGGTTGGAAATAGATTGTGTTTTGTGAAAATCAAAGCGAATTGTTATCTGCGAGTGTGTGTAATCGATAACAGTCGTGGGGCAGAGTGGGTACCAACCAAGTCGTGTGATAAATGTGCAAATGGTAATATTTGGGACATGGCTTGAAGGTCACGCGTGTCCTTCTGATATGATAAAATAGAAGACAGAGTTTTTTTCTTTTTCTTTTTGCATGCGATTTGCTGTTCTTCCATTTGGTTATATAAATCAGGTCATAGTTGCCGTGGAATGTTGGTGTAGGCATTTCGATTGTTTTGTGTATGGTATTGGAGGGTGGTGGATCCGCAAATGTCCTTGCAGAACTTGGAAGAAGTCGTTTTTACTGGGAAAAGTTATTTCTTTCTGTATTCTAGGGCTTGGGTGAGGAAAAAAGTAAAGGGTTATTCAATAAAAGGTGTTATTGTGAAAGGATATGGTCCTGTATGCGTGCTCGTGGTGGCCATTTAGCTGATGTTGTTTTTCATTATTAACGGCATAGCTTCCTCTTTATTATGAAATAAACATCCGATCATTTGTTTCAAAAAATGGCATTTTTCTTTGAATACCAAAATAACACCTCTTATTGGAAAACCCTTCACTTTAAGCTGTAGTGTTTACAAAATCGAGCATTTTTGGTCTTTTTGGGTTTTTGGAAATTGAGGTACGAAAGAACTTGATTGGAAAAGCGGTCGAAGAACACACCTTCTAATACAAAGGATTATTGGAGAGAGTATATCGTTAGAAGACACAATGAACTAGACGAAGCCTTTCTTGTTTTGGTGATCTTGTCGGGTTTTTCGATAACTTTTACTCAGCATGGGGTTGGAAACGGTTTTCATTCATCATTTGCCGAAGATCTTGAATTGTTACGGCTTGCAGTCATCTTTTTTTTAGGATATATCGCAGGTTGAAGCCTGGGACCGCTTCGAGATGTTGGTAGAAGGGTTTCAGTTTCACAGGTGTAAAATGTATGTACATTGTACTACGCTCTACTCAAAAAGCCCTAACTTGTAAAGCAGGGAAATTCCATGTAACTCTACAGTAAAGGCAGTGTTACAAAGACTGCAATTAATTGGTCATAAAATAAACCAACCAATCCATTTACATTTTTCTTAAACGCGATTTCCATTGGATATTAATTTTCGCAGTTAAAAAAATCGGCAAGAGGATGACGGACTGTATACATCACTTCTGCCGCACTTTAAAGGATTCTGAAAACTTTTCATCTTGCGACATAAAAGGAGTCCTTTATAATTGCAAACAGGGAAGTCCCTAAAATATCTTGAGATTTCTAAATACCCTTTAGGTCAACTCGACAGTAGGCCTTCTATAAATCCGAATCTACGAATATGACGAAAATTGGTGGCTTAACTCTGCTGACTGTTTGCGAGCAGAGTGTTGACATGATCCATAAAAGTTCGGACGTTTAAAATGTCCACTTGATGTCTCTTGAGTGTGTTTTCGATTATCTTTGAGATAAAGTTTTCTTTTGACGGATTCTTCTGTCCGAAAGCGGTTTCTTGAGTGTCAAGCCATTTAAAAAAAGTTTTCTTTTGACGGATTATTTTGCCTAAAAGCGGTTTCTTGACTGTCAATCCGCTAAAGTTTTCTTTTGACGGATTCTTCTGCCTGAAAGCGGTTTCTTGACTGTCTTCGCCATTCAAAAGTCCGCTGAAGTTTTCTTTTGACGGATTCTTCTGCCTGAAAGCGGTTTCTTGACTGTCATCGCCATTTAACAGTCCGCTAAAGTTTTCTTTTGACGGATTCTTCTTTCCGAAAGCGGTTTCTTGACTGTCTTCGCCATTTAACAGTCTGCAAAAGTTTTCTTTTGACGGATTCTTCTGCCTGAAAGCGGTTTCTTGACTGTCATCGCCATTTAACAGTCCGCTAAAGTTTTCTTTTGACGGATTCTTCTGCCTGAAAGCGGTTTCTTGACTGTCATCGCCATTTAACAGTCCGCTAAAGTTTTCTTTTGACGGATTCTTCTGTCTGGAAGCGGTTTCATGACTGTCATCGTCATTTAACAGTCCGCTAAAGTTTTCTTTTGACGGATTCTATTGTCTGAAAGCGGTTTCTTGACTGTCATCGCCATTTAACAGTCCGCTAAAGTTTTCTTTTGACGGATTCTTCTTTCCGAAAGCGGTTTCTTGACTGTCTTCGCCATTTAACGTTCCGCTAAAGTTTTCTTTTGACGGACAATTCTGCCTGAAATCGGTTTCTTGACTGTCATCGCCATTTAACAGTCCGCTAAAGTTTTCTTTTGACGGATTCTTCTGTCTGAAAGCGGTTTCTTGAATGTCATCGAATTTTAACAGTCCGGTAAAGTTTTATTTTGACGGATCTTCTGCCTAAAAGCGGGTTCTTGACTGTCTTCGCCATTGAACAGTCCGTTAAAGTTTTTTTTTTTTACGGATTCTACTGTCTGAAAGTGTTTTTTTTTGACGGTCGCATCTTTCTAAATCTTTAGCACCGACTGTGAATCAACCACTGCGTTTCCATGCTCATTGGTAGCCGTCTCTTCGCGCCTTATAGACTTAGTAGATCGTTTTACACGCTGTTGGCTCTTTAAAAGACTATACCTCTGCAAAAGAAGCAGGCTTCAATACGAGTATGTCTGTCCGGCCGCTTATCTCTATTTTCAGCTTTGAGGAGTCGATTTTCCTGCTATATTTTATTGCCCATAGACTTAGCTCTCTAAGAGGCTCTGGTTTTGATCTGGATCATTGATCCATCATTGTTGGCGCTTTATGAAACAGTATTTTTGGTCTCTCGTTGGTAAGGTCGCTACTGATCCTCACTGATTGATGCTGACGGATGTGCTCGCTGAGAGGTTAACCAGAGACACGGTTGTCAAAAGTTCTAGATATTCTCATGCGAAAGTGGGGCTTCGCGACGTCGAATAGTCTTAGTGCAGGCGTTGAATGTTGTGGCGCAATTGTTTTTTCTATCCAGACTTTCACTCCAACCAAGTGGACATAAACTGGGTAGGAGCCAGCGGGTCGATATTGACAGCTCGAAACATCCAAGGTACCTACTGATCGATTTGGGTGACGGATTCGTCTATTGTGAAAATAATTTACCTACCTCTGGGGGTAGATTCTCACAAAGTCTTTCAGCCAGAGTGACTTTTCGCAGACGTTATCCTGCACTTGCTTTGCCGGCTAAAGACGACTTTCCTTTTTTTTGACGTTAAAGTTGTCAAGAATAATCTTGGTGACGTTCTTTGCATATTTATCGAACTAGAACTCTTCCTCGGTTGCGTCTTTATTTTTCTCAGTGGGGGTCCAAACACAAACCACCGTTGTTGAAGAGTGAGAAAAGGAAAAGAAATTTTCCCACAAGATGTCGCTTTATCAATTAACCTCTTCTTATCAGGGGCACCGTTCTACACAAATGAAAAGGAAAAGAAAGAATGTGACAGAAAGTGACAATTTGAGTTATGAGCATTTGTCCAACTTTAGATATCACTGGTAACAAAAAAGGGAAAACCAAGGCGACCATTCTTGTTAACGTTTAGATCTCAAACAACCGTGAAATGTTCAACTCTATTCCTGATGCACATTTTGACCTGGCTGGGACTTACTCACGAAAACCCATGTCTAAGTGTTTCTCTGATTACAAATCCGCATCCAAATTAACGATGACGTCTCGTGACACTCGCCGTATTATATGTGATAGTTCTTAATCCTTCTTTTGTTTTCCCTACTCCATTTCGCTTTCTGAATGCTTGCAATGTCAGTTCTGTTCCTATCGAGGGTGTCCATTACTTGTTCGGCCAATGCGGCTCATTTAAGGTACCGAAATCTCGCGTGCTGATCCGAAGTTCGTTGTAACTCTTACAGTGGAACTACTAGACACTCGGCTATCACCATTCCGAAGGTGAGAGTAGGAGAGGTTAGTGAGATAATCACATTTCCACCTTTTGACAGACTTCCTTGAATTTACTTCCCTGTTCAATTTGCAGAACATACTGAGATCGACGTACAAAGGCGCATTCCTCCCACTATTCCATATGCCTTTCTGCTTCTCACTGGAATGCTTCGCCTTAAAAAGCCCTCCTTCTGTTCAAAGGCGCATTTCTCCCACTATTCCAAAAATACCTATCACTTAAAAAGTCCTCCTTCTCTTTTAAACACACTTCAGCGAACGTCCATTTGTTCTTTTATTATTGTTATATTTTATTTCATTTATTTAAGGACCAAATCTTCGTATGCACGCACATAAAAAAAAACCATATTCACTGTAATATTTCCAAATCTCAGGCCAACGCGAAAAGCGCCACCACCCAAGAGCTAAAAATACTTCTCACGTCCTAAAAGCCCAAATCCCTTAACCTATAAATGTCATCATAAAAACTTAATTTCGAGCAAACAAAAAACAAATAGAAGCACATTGTTTAATTAAATACATTCGTACCTACCCACCGATACTGCTGTCAAGAAATAAATTAAAAAAAAAAACACATCAAAACGACGACAGTGCACATTGAGGGCACGGGCTAGTGGCCAACATGCTAGCTGCCCACTCGTACACGCACCAGCTGCTGCATTGTTTGAGATCATGCGGCCAGCTCAATTTGTCTCCGCATCTTTCAGGTGACAAAGCGAACAGATAAAGTTCTAACTGACATATCTGTCAGTGTAAGATTTTCTACTCACACCGATCCGAGTTGGGAAGCCAAGTCAATAGAAGGGGTTCCAATTGAAAACAAATAACTGCAATCTAAAAATAATTAAACAGAATCCACATTGCCGCTGGAAAGGCAACCGCACCGTTCTCTCGCATAATCTCCTTCTGTCAGATTTTCTAATTCATCATACGCGGCAGCAAAATTCAGGTCAGCGCTTTCCTCGGTTTCGAATTAATTGGACGGACCAATTTCAATTGTCTCGACAATGAGTGGTTCCGTCGCGTAGGGAATTGGAAATTCAAATTTGTCTCTCCACTCGATGCATGAATGGAATGATTCTGGAGGAAATTGAAACACAAAATGTATTCGTGGTTGGTTTTCCCGGCTTCTGGGTGGCGTCAACGATCTCTTTCGGTGTTTTCGGTGTCGTGTGGATGGTATTCGGAAAGGTGAAGGAGGTTATTTTTGGAATTTTTCATCTTGGAAGTGGGGAAATTCCATGCAGCAGGGGTGCGCTACATTTGTTAACATTCAGAAAATGGAAGGCTTGCGTTGTACATAATTTTTTAAGTTTATCTGATCCGGAGAGCTCATATTTAAGACAGTGGGACATAATTCACATGACACATTACATGGTTCTCGCTGGGTTTTGTGTCACTACAAACTCGACTTACATCGTCTTTGCTTTTTTTACTTCCAGTTTACATCACTTATTCGCCGTCGTGGACGATATAAATCTACTGCAACCGAGTCGCATTCGGAAGAGGAGCCATCACCGCCGCAGCAAATAAGAAATGTCGAACTGATACCTAACCTCACGTTTGTTGCAAATCAACAGGACAGACGAGTTCAGCATGCAAGGGACGGACCCTCGGTATCGCGGTCAGAACGGAAAGACATTTCAAGATTCCTAAACCGAGGAGTTGCCATCGAAATGGAGGCAATCAAAAGCGTAACAAGTGCCAGCGAGGAGGCTAGCATCGAAGAAGACATCGAAGAGGCGATATCCGCAGGGAGCAGCTTGGGCCTCAGTGAGGCCCGAGGTGGAGATGTTGGGAAGGAAGAAGATGTGGCAGTCAAGAGGCGAAATCTATTTGGCTTGGAAGCAAGCAGTGAACAAGAAGAAGAGAAGGGAGTTACTGTTACGGCAAAGAAACGGAACGATGCTGTATCCGTGGATAAAGAAAGACCCTTTGAGCTTGACCCTGGAGAGGACGATGAGCTGTTTAAAATAGACGATGACCAACTATCTGGGGGTAAACTGGCGCAACACTTTACACTGGAGTCATCTGAGAAGAGTCGACTTACGAATAGCAGAGAGAGAGATAAGAAGAATGACCAGACCTTCGACAAGGAGGAGAGCGATGACAAAAGTTTGACAAACCAAAGCACTGCGAACGATGTATCGGAAATTAACGATGAAATCTCGGGCGAGATCCAACACACGTCCAGTCTGCCAACGAGACCCAGTTTGGTAGAAGTGGAACCCGAGCGGAGGGGTTGCAAGAGTTTAGACGCCTCCCTGGCGCAGGAGTACACTTTGGGATCGATGCACTCGGAGAAAGACAATTCAGTTGGCGAGGAGATGGTGCAGGTGAATCAATCGATTGAATTCACATTCGACGACAAAGATCTGAGTTCGTTGAATCCAAGTTTGGCAAAGAATGAGAGTCTGATTGACAGACTGTTGGCTGATACACCGGCGCCGAAGGAGGACGCAAATTCATCATCATCCAGTCGCGACGATGGCATCAAACACCTGAGAGAACGACTAATGGCCATCGAACAACAACAGTCCAAGTCTGTGGATCAAACATCCACCGAGCCATCCGCTGTAGTTGTAAAACAAATGGAACGTGTGCCCGGCGAGTTCAACAAAGATGTTCTCGAGGATATCACAGAGGAGTCAGAGAAACAGTCTTCGCTGGCACTCTCCAGTGATAACCTAAAATCACGTGTGGCTGAAGCGCCACCAGTTTCGCCGGCAAATTCGACACATGCTGATGCAACTCTTACCGACAAGCAAGAGGAATCGTCAGCAAAGGGCGACTACGAGAGCATTGTCAGCTTGAACATGATTCGAATGCTCGAGGAGAAGGTCTCCGAGTTGAAAGATGTCGTAGCTGTTAAGGACGCCTGCCTGGCTTCGCTCAGCATGCAGTTAGATTCGGCGCAACGACGAGAGTCAAACTCGAACGGCGGCGAACAACCACCGTCTGGTCGGGATTCCAGCAGTTTGTTGACAAACTCCACGGAATACCGAACGTTACAGGAGGAGTTTGGTTGCGCGGTAAGTACAGGAGGTCCATTTTATAGGACGCCTGCGTTAACACTTGATTTTTTTTTCTAGACCATGGACTTCTACGTGGAGGTGTCGAGACGAGATGAACTGATAGCCAAACTCACAGACTCCCTCCAGCAGTCGTTGCAGATCCGCGAGAATCTCCAGTCCGAGAGCGAGAAGCTAACCACAGAGGTGCAACTGCTGCGCAAACAACTCACCGAAAGTATTGACAACGCACGTCGAGGTTACTGGCCGCGCGATCAAGAGAGCAACGGACAGCGAATATCTGAGATTTCCATTGACTTGGTTAGCGAGAGTGACGATGACCTGGATCGCCACTATCTGACTGACAATGAGGATAAGACTTCCCGCCATTCGAGAAACTCCCGCGAGCGACAACTCTCCATGCCACGAACTGTGGAAACATTCGACTTGGCCGACTCAGAAGTGCAACCGATCAGCAAGCAAATCGAACAGTTTCAAAAGTACCTGACACCAAACGAGGTTCGTCTGTTCTTCATGGTTCAGAAGAAGTTTGACGACTTCCTTAGCCAGGAACTGGAGAAAGCTCGCATGAAATACGACGGTGAGGTGAAGATTTTAACCGATCAACTGGACTCGGAGAAGGTGGAACGAGACGCAGAGATCAATCGCCTTCGACAGTTGCTGACGAGTGTTAAAAATGGTTCCACCGAGCTGATGCAGCTCCGCCATGAGATGGATACGGTGCACGCCAAGGAGATGGAGGATCTGAGGCAGTATTTTGAGAAAAAGTGCGCCGACTTGGAGAAACAGTAAGAAAGGGTTTTTTTGTCTTGCATTTCGGACATTGTTTTGTAATTGAGTGTGTTTTTGCAGGTATTCGGACGAGGTTTTCTCGCAGAAGAGTCAACGGCATGATTGCAGCTCATCGGAGGCGTCCGATCAGGAAATGATGCCCGAGGAAGTAGCTGTGCGATCGAAAGAGTCTAGTCCACGGAAGAGGACGAGAGCTGAGCTCTTGTCGAGTCCGAGTCATAGGCAATTGACACCCAATCTCGTGGAGCTGGGCTCTGGTGGTGACGCAGTTGATGCGCATCCCAATGAGGGGGTAAGTGTTAGAAGGGGACGGTTGCTTAACCGACTGGCATTTAGTTTTGCACAGTCTCCATCGGCAGGCAATCACTGAGAGTCTCTTTCGTTCGTCGTAGTCTCGATAGTTGTATTGACTCTTGAAATGTTTACATTTTCGTAGCCTACTGCTAAGATATGTTGAGGAAGTCAAACTCAACAGGTTTGTTCTTCTTCGTGTTGCTGTGGTTGTTTTCTCAACTGATGAAGAAAGCAAAGAACGTACCTCTGTCAAGAAGAAGAGCATTCAGCGTTCACGACATAAGCGTGTCTGAATCGAGCAATGGCAGGACAATGAAAGAAGAACATTACCCTCCTTCTGGCTCCAGTCGGATGGTTGTTTTTCTAAACCCCAACAAATTAAGATGTGAAGGGGCATCATGGTGGAATGTCCGCTAGATTGCGTCATACTTCTTAAAAAGATTCGGTCGATCTGACTATCGCAAGAGCAAATCTGTTAAAAATCGATAACATCCATCTCCTGGCTTATTCACTGTGCAAATCAGGTGATAACCTTGAGCGTGAGTTTAGATAAGCAGTGCATATTCAACCGAGAGTGCACCACCAAGCACTTTAATAGCGCGTTGTAGTAGCAGCTTTTGCTTATACTTTTTAATGACATATCGGCAACAGTTCGCATGATGTCAGCTGCCATTGAGTCCTCAGTAGGTCCATGATTTCATTGGCAGAAGCCAGTATTTCATACGCAGCCCCATCCTTCTGAAACCACATATCGTCGAATCAATGTGTTCTAAAAAAAAAGGATCGATAACCTAGGTCACATCTGACACCAACGAATGCCCAAACGGTTCGAAAGAGACCTCTCAATCTTATAAAAACCACACCAGCACCTTCCTACTTATCGAAATACCCGAGCTACTGCTATCCTTTTTGTCTTTTTCATTTCAGAAAACAAACATCGAAGAACTCAAGTCATTCTATCAGTCAAAAATCAATGAAATCAATGAAAATCACGATGCAACCGTTCGAAAGCTGAACGAGAAACTGAAGCACTATGAGAGCAAGTTCCCCGAGGACGATTTCATGGTACGTCCACTTAGCATTTATTTTATTTTGCACGATTTAACTCGTTTAAATTAACTCAATGAATGTTGTTAATGATTTTATTTCAAAAAAAGTGTTTTGCATTTTATTGGCTGGGTGAAGGTGGAAACAAAATTTCAATTCATCTCATTTCGCATCAATAAATAACCATAATTTGTACTGACATGGCATTTAAATGCTTTTCATACCGCAAAAGAGCTCGTGTGTCCGTGTGTGATAGTTAAATTGTTTTAAATATTGAAATTAATATATATAAAATGGCGGAAATAAACCAGAGGTCGAATCGCGTCGTCCGTGAGCGAGCATTGCGTGACGGAAATTGTATTTGTTGCACATGTAAAATCAACATAATTCCGTCAACGTATAGCTCGTTCACGGAAGTGACAATTCGACCGCAGATATTTTCTCTATTCGATGATGGACTTATTATATGTAAATTTTGGGCTTCAAATAACGAACCCAATACAACAGACGTTCCAAAATAAATACTGAAGCTGTCAGTGGCGATCTTACGAAACGGAGTGTTGTGTTTTTAATGAACGTCATCAACGCGAATCTTAGAAATATCAGATCGGTCTATAAATATACTTGCTGGCTGTGATTTCCCACAAGGAAACATCAAGGATTTCAATCCAAATCAAATAAAGCAGTGGTAGATCGTAAACGTTTCAATCAGCAGCAAGTCCTCTGATATTTGCCATTCAAACAGCTAAGATTGTCGTTTAGACTGCTTGAATTATTGCATCGCCTACGATGTTTTGTACTTTACATGGCGGTCCGTGTGTTTGTTAAGCTGCCCTCTTCTTCAAGACGTCCGGCGGTCATTTTGAAGCTGTCATCATTTGGCTCTACCTCAACCCGAAATGTGAAGTGTGGTTCAAACTGCGGTTTATATTTTGTACCGGGTCTCTGTTTAAGCTAAGAGTCTAAACCCTGCTTCGATCTAAGGAATGTAAACTGGTGGCATCAGCTGACTCAACTGACTTTACACTTGAAGACAGTTTATATCTGACAGTATTTATACTGCTAAGCTAAACCGTTGACTTTTTAGCGGAGTATTTTGGAAACCATTCAAAACTAAAGACGACTGGTCGTTGGAAATCAATTTTGTCCTCGTTTTTCTGGGATGTATTCACCCACTTCCCCAAAAATTGCTATGAGGCAACTGAAAAAGAAAGATCTACTCACGTTAGCAGGCATGAGGAGTACCAAACTTTCGAGCACATGCTCTGTGAACGTCCGAAAATTGTCCAAGGAAGACTAAAGAGACATAGACACAGGTTGAAGTTTTATATTCTTAAATCAAGAATCTGCCAAGGACCGCTGTTAAGAAGCGTCAGTTTTATGTTTAACTGCTGGAATATACAGCTACATTTTTTGTCGACGGGTTAATAGAGAAAGAAGACGACTCCTCCTTGTTTTCCAGGGAGAACTGTGCCAAATTTTCGTACTTTGTACCAGAAATTAGGCAGAAAAAGAAAACAACCTTCCTACTGGCACTAAATAGAACCTCGATCCCCATCGATCATGATCAAAGGAAACACGTCTCATTCGAGTCATGTTCCATAAATGGAGGATATATAGTTCAACATTTTATGAAGTAGCTGCGGAGATGAGGACGAGGTGCTTGTAAGAACGACACCAACATACCCTGGACACCAGGTTTTTTCGCAACGCCCACATATTTAAGAGGCTTTCAGATATAGGACCTCATGCACTTCATTAGAACAATCAACTCGTTCCGAAGCCGGACAGTAACTTGATCGACTTTGGTTTGTTTCAAACTTTGTTTGTCTCGCTATAAGCATGGGATTCACAATGGACCTTTTGTGGGTCTGAGTGGACGCACACCTCACCTATGGTCTAGCCAAAAATGGTTGAAGAACTGTTGGCCTAGATTAGTAAATGTGACGGAAACTTATATTTGTTTAAATACAACGCCACAACAACGACTGACTTCGTTTCTTACACTGGACGGTCTTTTTCGTCTCGGACTACGTCTTGTTGGATCTTGTTGGTGCTAGGGTCTACACTACACTTAGGTGTCATCGTATCTTGCTTATGGTAACTCAGCTCAGCTGTCTCCAACTCGGCACCAGTTGCAATGCACTCTTGTTGTCCCTACTGCGTCATGTATTTCTCGGTCAGCCCGCTCCTTTTCATCGGGTGTCAAAGGGCTCAACTGCATTCTGTGGTACTTCTTGTATTTTTCACGATCCCAAACTACAGAGCGCATTCACTACAGGATCACTGTAACCCCATAGACATAGACAGTCATCGCTTGAAGCATTTGCCATTCTCACTACGGATGTTTTTCAAAAATGACTTCTTTCAAAAACCCCGTTTCCGACCTTCACCTACCCAGTCGAAAAGAAACAGCCAAAACCAATTCAACTGTTAATAGGATTGCTGTGCTAACTGCATGTATTTTTTTTCCATCTCTCACACAATCCGACTCTCCCACACATTCGAAATCAATCCACCCCCACATAGGTGCCACCAAGTGCTCCTAAAGCGAAACCCCAACCAACAAATCCTGTCGAATCCACCACTCCACTGCAATCCACAACCCCAATCCCGCCCACAGCCAACTCGTCCCTCATAATAATCGACCAAGACGAACTTAACAACGAAGAAAGTGAAGTGATCCAAAAGATCATCGGAGAGTACGATCGACGTTTGCAGGAACAAGTGACACTCGCTCGAGAGGATATTGTTCGCGAGTTGGAAAACCAAATCCAGGTAAGTGACCTTTATGTAAATATATTCGTGTGCGTGTTTGTGTATAACTAAACAAAACGGTGGCTGAAGCATCCTCTAACACGCTTCTAATCACAAACTAATGATTCATTATATTGCCTATATTACTTTATTTTTATATGTGAAATCGCCTCTATTGGCCCGTCGCCAGTAGATGTCGCTACGACACATGGACATTGGACAATTTGTGTGCGCCCTTAGAAGTGCATTTTTTTTTTCTCTTTTTGGCTGGCGTTGATCCCTATCGCCCAGTGCGGTAGGCATTGGCTAGAGGATGATCTCATCGTCTTGGCAGTAAATAGAAATCAGAAAAAAGTGAACTTATTTTTAGAGAGGCAAAATTCGGGGAGAACCACGCGTCGAAATGAAAAATACAAAAATTCTCTTTTTTTTTTCATTATACGCAAAGTGCGGTCGGTGCTTTTGGCGGTTCGCCATCAGCCATAGTACCACCTCTTGGCGTTGGCACTCTACAAAAAGTGGGTGATCGAAATTGTTGAACTTTGGCAAGCCATCATGTTGCACATTGCACCCGTTGATGGTATGGTGCCGTTATGATACTGTGTTGTGTGCAAAGTGCAGCATAAGTTTTGTCGGTATTTTTAGAAGATTTTTTTAAGTGAAATGGGCTCGCAAGAATGAAGTACACAAAGAAAAGAATCAAACAAAGTATGCGAGATATTTGGCACAGGACGGGTAAAATCAAAGTCGACTTTATAGCCGAATGGATTTTTGACGGGCATCTAGGGTGGTTGTCATTGTTTGAGACTTATTTCTGAAAAAATTGAAATATGAATATTTAGAGCGACCAATTATGTATTAGTTCTTTTTGTAAATATTTTCTAAACCATTTCTTGTGTTTGGTCCTTTTAAAAGTTAGGATAGGGTTGGTAGAGCACGGTGAACCCTACAGTAAAACACTAAGGTCCAAGCACCCATGGTGGACCCATTATGATGCCCTTCTACGGCGGTTAACCGTTGGTGTTGGAGATGGCTAGCTCATGCCCCCCTCCCTACTTCTTTTTTTTTACCCGATGCCGTCCAGCCATCCCACGTCCTTCCAAAAGAGGGTAAAGAAACTTTGATCTTTCTGAGAGGGTTATGCTTGGGATTGTCAAACATTAAATCGGCGATTGTATTCTGAGGTACGTCAGTCAAAAATGAAGTAAAATTCCAGGACTTTTTCATATTTTATGGTCAATTTCGAATAGGTTTGTTCTGTTGACCATCTCAGTAATAAATGCAAATCAAAGTAAGCAAATGGCCAATAAAACGGCTCTACGAATTAACTGCAAAGGAATTAACTCCAAAAAAAAAAATTAAATAAAATAAGTTCCAAGAATTTCCATATACCTAAATTTAGGAGGAGAAATTGCCAACTGCATTCCCCCCACTTAGAAATTCAACCGCATACTCGCCATGCTAGGAGTGCCCATCAGTTTACCATCCAGCCTATTTTCGGACGTACAATGAAATAAAGAGACTCTTTCATAAGCCGTACAATGCGAATGTGGAATGCCTTGCCCAGCTCTGTCTTTCCTACCCGGTGCAATTTACAGACAGTTAAGACCAGCATCGGTATCTCCTATCTCCTCTATCCCAATTTCCTTAATGCCCGCGCAACCTCTTTAGCGCGTGTTAATTATAAAAAAAAAGTTATTACAGGTGAAAGAACTCCAAGGTGTTGGGACTTTTTGCCTCAATTTTTGCATTTATAACATAGGTACTAGCTGTTCCCGCCCGTGATACAACTGATTCAGTAGTCCAGAGTCTGTGTAAGATCAAGCTCTATCAGTGCACTCCCCAGGGCCAGATTGCCCATAAAAGTCTTCACTTTAAGAATCAAGTTAAATGAATTGGAAAAATTGTTTATTTCCTATCTTTCAAACGACAACCAAGCATATACATAGGTACATCCATAAAATTCTATTGAAATCAGTTGAATAATATCGGCGATCCAAAACAGCGCCATCTATCGGGTCTAAACCTACCCTATCTTCCAAGTTGCAAGCAACCTTACACACCTACAAAATCTCATTGAAATCGGTTGAGTTTTTTAGAAGAGCGACAACAGCGCCACCTTTCGGTTTCAAACCTACCCTATCTTCCAAGTTGCAAGCAACCATACACAACCACAAAATTTCATTGAAATCAATTGAGTAGTTTCGGAGATCGACAACAGCGCCACCTATCGCGACTGGCCAATTTCCGTCGTCAGTCGCCACTGAATTTGCGTATCTTACTCCCATTTTTTTTTTTTTTTTTTTTTTATATACTTCTCCCGGGAAAGGCGAACCTATAACGCTTCAACAGCGCCCCGAGATGCCTGCAGATGTATGTTTGCTCTGTACTTAAATTGCTGCAAATTGTAGTCTTCTGGAAATATATCCCCAGGAAGCGAGTTCCAAAGTTTGCTTGTCCTGTAACAGAAGGAGTTTTGGAAAGTTGATGTCCTCGCGGTTGTCAAGTGTACTGTATGGTCATGAGCATTAGCAGTCTGTCTTGTTGGGCGCACAAAAGTTGCATTTCGAGGGATAATGTCTTTGAGTTCCTCAGAACATCTACCATGGAAGTACCTATAGAACAAGCATAGGTCAGCGACTTGTCTTCTGTGCACCAACGGTTGTAGATTCGATGTGAGTGTAGGGTCTCCAATGAGTCGAACTGCTCGTGTCTGTATGCTATCAAGCAGGTTAAGTGAATGTTTTGGGGCCGAGATCCATATATGGGAACAATATTCCAAGCCTGGTCTAACCTGTGCTTTGTAGAGAAGGAGAAGTTGCTTGGGGCTAAAGTACCTCTTTGCTCTAAATAGGTAGCTCAACTTTGCGGACGCCGATCTTGCGATAAAGGATATGTGGTCCTGCCATGTGATTCCTGAATTGACTGTGACTCCTAGAAGGTGCATTGAGTCCTTGTGATGGATTAGTTGGTCATAAATTTGGAACTGTTGATGTATTTTTTCTGGAAAATGTTGTGAGCTGTGTCTTGTTTGCATTAAATACAACCAAGTTGTCCTTTCCCCACTTCAAGATTTAGTCCAGATCATCATTTAGAGAATTAATTTGTTCACATCTCTGACTGTGTGATGTAGCCGTATACACAGGCCCACTGTTCGAGATGGAGGATATAAGAGTGCTGTCATCTGCAAAGCTGTAGATATTATTATTTGTCGATCCAAGCAAATCGTTGATGTGGAGAAGAAATAGAGTTGGAGAAAGAATAAATCCTTGGGGCACTCCTGCATTTATAGCAAACGAATTGGATGATACACCATCTACAACAACTTGGATTGATCTTCCCAGAAGAAAATTTTGCATCCATCCGCAGAGTTGTTGTGGTAATCCGTAAGACGCTAACTTGCCTAATAGGGCTCTATGCCAGACTCGGTCAAATGCCTTTGATATGTCCAAGGCTACGGCTCTGGATTCGCCGTGTTGTTCAATTGATTGTGTCCATAAGTGCCTTACGTAGCTTAACAGGTCACCAGTGGAACGACGGCTCCGAAATCCGTATTGCCTGTCGCTTATTAATCGATGGCCTTCTAGATATTTGAGTAGTTTCCGAGATCGACAACAGCGCCACCTATCGCGACTGTCCAATTTCCGGCGATTTTACTCCCATGTCGCGCCTGCGCCTATTGATGTTTCACATCACATAAATTCATGTCGAATTTTTGACAAACACGATCTCACTGTATATTGCGATTAAAATTAAAATAAAAATAAAAATCCCAGTCAGAAATGTATGGAAAATTAATTTCCTTTTAAAACTTTCCAATTTTCTCGACTTATAAACCTTCCTCAGGTGGAGACATACACAACAAAGAAAATATAGCTCAAATTGGACGATCCGTTATCAAGTGATGCGCGTTCTAACGGATGCAACTTTGTTTTATATAAAGAGATTTTAGCGTTAGAAGTTATTTCATAAAGGAATAACTCCCAAAGCCAATGCAATAAGTGCAAATCAGGACTTATTTCATCAGTACGGCTGTAGGAGCTATTTCATCTACATATGTTTGTCTTAAAATAGCAATTTGTAAGAAAATGTTTCCTGTATTTGTTCTCCACCACTTTGGTACATTTTTCATCTTTTTTTTTATTAGAAAATAATTCACGATAAATTAACTCCTAAATATTTGGACTTACGTCCACTTTGGATTTAGACTTATTTCAATTTTCTTTAGAACTTGTTTCATTTTGGAGTTATTGCATTTATTATTAGAAGTTCCTTCGTTCGGAAATATTTCATTTGGTTAATTCCTTTGCAGTTAATTCGTAGAACCCAATCAAACAGGGAGCAGAATCCCTATAGCAATAATCGTATGGAGGATATGTTTTCTAAAATGTTGATGACCATAATAAGTTATATAAGTTTTTTTTGTCTATCGTCGGATTTAATTATATTTGTGGAAAATGAAGTGGATTAAGGTCTCAAACTCGTAATCTTATCACTTAGTTCCTGCTTTCGGAAGGCGCAGTGGCTTAGTGGATAGTGTGTTGGACTACTAAGCGAGAGCCCCCAGGTTCGAATCCCGCAAAAACCCAAAATCCAACTTAAGGTTTTTTTTTTCACTGCGCCACCTCTCGCGAACGTCTGACAAACGAGAGTATGACTGTCTTGAAAGAGCTTCTCAATTAGCCGTTTGGAGTCGGCATAAAATTGTAGATCCCTTATATTCGTCCCAAAAATGAATGGTTGTGAGAAGCTAGGCCTAGGGCCCCTCCGGACCTGTTGCTCCAACTATTTCTTATTTTTTTTTCCTGCTTTCGGAGGTCTATTGTTTCAACGGTAATCGTCTGAATGGAATGAGTATGAGTACCCAGTTCAGAGAGACTTGCTCCGAATTAGCCTCAATGTATGCAATGATTTGTGAACGAAGTTATTTAAACTGTTTATTTTAAGTGTAAATGACCCTAAAAAAGTTATCATTAGCACAGAATACCTACCATCAGAAGGGTGTCAGTGTCAGCATAAAGGAAAGCTTCCTCCTAGCAGCGTTCAGCATTTAGAAGTCACTTGCTGTCACTTCTTCTAGGCACTTTAAAAAATCTACTACTACTACGACTTATCTGGACTAGATGTAACCTGAACGCAATTGGTGGGGAGCATCACTTTTCCTACGTCGCGTCAGCCACAAATGCAAACTATCAACTTAGTAATCAGTCACGAATTTTTTGACGAGATTCGTCGGCTGCCGCTCCATAAACGTCAACTGAAACAGCTGTTTATACGACCGATCTAAACCAATCAAAACTGAGATACATCAAGTCAGACAGCTGTCAGCTTTAATAAACTAGATAGTAAACTAAACTTGACAGTTGACACGTGGGACTCTTTTTAAGCACAGCTCTTCCAAATATTATTGGCTACGTCTGGTAAACTAAACAAAATTTCAACATTGCCTTCTAGTTTGTAATAGGGACTAGCGGATCTAATCCAGGCACCTTTTTTCAGTCTCCTAGAATTCATATTAACAGAACATTTCTCACTTGTACTGCATAAGAATTAATTCCGCCTCATCACAAAGTTGCTAAGCTCAACAAGACGTGTTTCTTTTGCAACCCTGTCACTGATGCAACTAACGAACATGCCACTTGAACCATTTCTGTAAGACACCTGGCCTTACAAGTTCCAACCTATTCAATAAACATTCTCGCCTGATCCTATTCAATTATAGTTTCATCATTTCCCTAAACACCGCCATAACCATGCATGTCAGCCAACTCATTCCGCCCAACCTCCGCCACAGAGTTTCCCGCCTCAAACACTCTTCACATTGAACATTCGAGTATATATATCTTAAAATAAGAGAATCCCTTGTTAAGACTGTGAGCTGACGTACCGTATGCCGAACTCTGACCAGACTGAGCACAATGAACTTTAAATAGATAAAATTAAACTCACATACGGATCAAAGAATAGAAGTGCAACAACCCATCGTAAACACTGCAGACGACGATGTCAAGTTCTTCCCGCATTACGCTCAGCTTGATCTTCATTTTCTTTTCGCTTTTATTGTGGTGGTGATTGTTTTTGTTATTCCTGTGGGGATATAGATAAAAAAAAAAAAAAAAATACAGAAAATAGAATTTCATTCGAAAATAGAACTAAAATTAGAATTCAATTGAATTTATGACATGTCTCGTGTGGATGGTATTTTCTCGGACGGCATTCGATTGGATGTGGCTTTTGGCGCGAGGATACAATTGTAGCAAAGCAGGATCTAATTGGGATTTGGAAGGCGGATTTTCGGATACAATTTCATTCATTAAGACAGAAAGTCGTCGGCGGAAGTGGGGTGGAGTGGACTTTATATAGAGTACGTTGGATGGATTCAATTTGTACGAACAAATTTAATTCTGTATATTTTTTATAAATGGTATAAAATTTGGTATAAAACAATTCTTGAAAAAAAAAAAAAAAAAAAAACATTACCAAATTAAAATAAATAAAAAAGCAATAAAATAACTTGAACTTAGTTGAACCCTATACCCTTTTTTTGGTATAAAATTGTTCATAGTATCGAATGGATCATTTTTGAAAAGATTCGAATATTTTATTTACGGCCTGCCCTACAGGGCTTCTGGGTGAAAATCTCCACCAAACGTTCTAACCTATTCTATCGCATCTTGTCTAAATAATCATTTGAAATCTCAATTCAAATGGTATAAATCACTTTCTTAGAAATCGTAGAATTGCAGCTCATACGTAGCACAAAAGACATGAATTTTCTCTCTGCGACTCAACATACTTACTTAAAAAGTAAATAAGCTCCCTAATCTCTCGGGGCACACTGCATATTTGTCCTGCAACAGCTGGCATCATTAGTCACGGTCTTTTACCTAAGCATCCAAAGCTTGCCGTAGATTTAAACGATTTTTTTTCGAAGAAGCTTTATGAGATAGAATTGGGGGAAACCATTTTCCACTTTCTCTTTACTTCCCTTGACTCAATCTGAGTCTTTTACTACCTATATCTATGACTCAAAATTCGTCTAGGCTGCCGAAACGTATCATAGCCAATTAAAATAGTATACATAATTAATAAACTCGAGTCTTGCTTATAATACGTATCTTTGCGCTAACAACTTTCGTAAGTGGTATAAAATTTGGTCTAAAAAAGTTCAAAAGTATCGCAGACTGTTCAAAATTGACTGCATTCAGAAAAACAGTCAGATATTTGTTTCTTTTCAACTTTGGTAGATGGTATAAAAATTGGTATAAACCTTTGAAAAAATATGACAGCATATTGAAATCGAACTGCACTGAGTTGGTTGGTTTAAAATGCTGTATTTCCCCGTCTTCTGACGAGGGAAAACACAAATAACGCATTGAGCGCCGCGCCGTTTTGAGACCACAACTAATGGAACCTGAAGATAAAGAGGGAGAAGGAAGTTTAAGGAGCTCAAACCAGCCTGTGGAGTTGAGAAATTGTATGATCTTGTTGAAATGATTATTTTTGATTACCGAAAGGGCATCATACATAGGGTGACCTAATGCATTGCATCTGGTTTTGGCTAGGGCCGGACACTCGCACAGAGAAGATGAAACACTGTTCCACTCTTGTTTGTGTCGGCGCAGCTACGGCAGTGGGTGTTATGTGGTATAACAAGCTTGGCTGCGTGAGTTCCTAAAGGCCAATGGCCCGTACTAATTGCCGATGTCGCCAAACTAAACACGCGTTCTGGCTAAGAGGTTGTTTGTTCTGGCATCATCGTAGGCTGGAGAGATCTTTCTTGAAATGACACAGTTCGTCAGGTTCATCCATCTGGTCTCCGCCCTTGAGGTGAAGTGGAGGAGGATTTCTCTCTTTACGTATGAGTTACTCACAGAGCAGAGCCTCGCCTGGCAAGATCATCGGCTTTCTCATTCCCCTCAATGTTCCTATGGCCGGGAACGCAGACGAGAGTGATTTCAAACCGATGACGAGCCCCGGTCAGTATCTTCCTGCATTCCACAACAAGCTTGGACGTTGACTTAGTTGAACCGACAGCCTTAATCGCGGCCTGACTGTCGACGAAGATGCCTATTTTTTTTTTCTGGGTGTAGCTATGTTAAGGAGCAGTCTACTACACGTCTCCTTAATCGCCAGTACTTCTGCTTGAAAGACGCTAACTGCGTTGGAAATTCGACGAGTTTTAGAGATGTCTAATTCTGTTGAGAAAATGCCCGCTCCCACTCCACAGTTCATTTTGGAACCAGCTGTAAAGATGGTTATGTCGAATTCGTTTACGACCGCATTCTCCTCCTATTCTAATCTAGAGGGAAATCTAACAGAGAAGTTTTTATGGAAGTTGAGTTTGGGTACAATGTAGTCCGTAGATGTACGACCTAAGCCGTCAGGAAGGGAACGTAGGATGCTGGTGTGGTGGGTGGTATAAAAATTGGTATAAAATGTCAAAAAGTGTCACAGGCCAATCCAGATCGTAAAATTGAATCTTGCAGGTATTTTCTTTGAATTTGTGGCTTGGGAATAACTCGCTTGCAGTCAGCTTACGTGGGTGGTATAAAAATTGGTATAAAATGTCAAAAAGTGTCACAGGCCAATACAGATCGTAAAATTGAATCCTGCAGGTATTTTCTTTGAATTTGTGTCCTAGAAATAACATGTTTGCATTCAGCTTGCGTGCGTGGTATAAAAATTGGTATAAAATGTCAAAAAGTGTCACAGGCCAATCCAGATCGTAAAATTGAATCTTGCAGGTATTTTCTTTGAATTTGCGTCTTGGGAATAACTCGCTTGCAGTCAGCTTGCGTGGGTGGTATAAAAATTGGTATAAAATGTTAAAAAGTTTCACAGGACAATTTAGATCGTAAAATTTAGTTCTGCAGGTATTTTTTTTTTTGAATTTGTGTCTTAAGAATAAATCGCTTGCAGTCAGCTTGCGTGGGTGGTATACAAATTGGTATAAAATGTCAAAAAGTGTCACAGCCCAATCCAGATCGTAAATTTGAATCCTGCAGGTATTTTTTCTGAATTTGTGTCTCAGGAGTAACTCGCTTGCAGTCAGCTTGCGTGGGTGGTATAAAAATTGGTATAAAATGTTAAAAAGTTTCACAGGACAATTTAGATCGTAAAATTTAGTCCTGCAGGTATTTTTTTTTTGAATTTGTGTCTTAAGAATAAATCGCTTGCAGTCAGCTTGCGTGGGTGGTATAAAAATTGGTATAAAATGTCAAAAAGTGTCAGCCCAATCCAGAGCTTAGATTAGTACCTTGTTGACATTTTCTTTGTATTTTGGTATCAATTTGATTGGTATAAAATATGGTCTAAACCATAGAAACAACATCGTTGCCACTTTAAATCATACAACAGTTCGCAAAATATTGTCTTCACCCCAAAATACTCATCATCTAGGAAAACCCATCGATTCACCTTAAAAAATTAGTAAAATTTTCATCTGTCGTTCCAATTTTGGTTTCCCAAAAAAGCCACGCACTGATTCATCCACGTGCTAAGCTATCGGATCGAAATAACTACAAACATTTTACTCTGTAGCCAAATAGTCTTTCAAGATCTCTCAAAATATCTCTCAAAATACCTCATAACTTGTCTCATCTGTCGAAAACCACCATCTTTGCCAAGCGAATTTTTCCCAATTAAAAAAAAAAACCGATAGAAATTCCCATTCGCATTTACAATCTCAATTCTAAACAAAAAATCAAAATACTCCCCACACAGTGTGTGATTATTTTTATTCACCACATGCGTAATTTTTCCCAAACAATTCACTTGCGACTTGACGTTGATGCCGGCTACAAAGTCGATTCAAATTCAGTCAACAACGGGACTTTTACGCGATCACACATTGTACGTACGTGCGCCGGTTTTTCGTGATTTCAAAACACCCCACAGACACAATCAAAGCAAGTGCCAAAGACAAATTGTTCATAGACACCTTTTACAGTATCGTGTACGGCATAAGTGACTGCGTCATAGTTGAAAGTATTTTTAGTGTTTTTATTTTTTTTTTTTTTTTGCGGCGACAATCTTGTTCGAAGAGACATTTTTTTTTTAAGAACAAAATTCAAAAATTCGCGTGTGCGAAAAAAGAAACGGACGTTGGAAATAGATTCCCTTCTCGTGGACGTGCGTTCGGATCGGATCTAAGTAAAGTAACTGAATTTGAAATTGAATTTCAATGGAACTATTGAATGTGAATCCATTTTATTGATCTAAGAGTGCACTTGAGTTGGATTAAGTGCAAAATTCAAATTTTACAACCTAAAAAAAACGGACAGACTTTTAAATTTGGGCGGCAACAACACATGCTCTGCAGATTGTTTCGTTTTTGAAATCGTTTCGGCTTCAATTGAGGGTGTGTAGTGAGTTTTTATTTTTAATCCTTTTACTTTTCAGTGGTCGCATTTTTGAAGTTGGACTAATTTCTGGGCCTTTGATCGAAAATGGGAAATGCGGAAGTTGTTTGCGGGGGGAGTGTGAGCGAGATTGACGCATGTGGACTACGAGTATACGACAATTGCTTCGGCAGTGGGAGGGCGAGCAATTTAGGTTAATAGGAGTGTTTTGCAGCCATGCAATGTTTGAGGAATTACTGTCAGTTTAATTTAATTCAGAAGAAGAGAAATTTCCTCAGAGGATGTTGTGTTTACGATGCGTTTCCTGGGATGGAACATTTTTTCTGTTTTTAGTCTCCGAGTTGTTTGCTGCTGGTGTGATGAATAGTTTTTTATGGACATCAAACGGTATGAGGTGTCTGGCTAGTAAATATGTTATGACAGCAAGGTTGTGGTCAGCGAAAAAAGATGGCGCCGAAAGCGGTCAACAATTATGTCTATCTTAAGACTGACTATCTAGACTAAAACTGTGTTTGGGACCGATGAGGCTTAATAAGAGCCTCCAATATCCAAGGATGTACAAGGCAGTAACTTGGGGTCTTTCCGAACCGAAGAGTAAAAGATCTGTCACTTACAATATATCGAAAATATGTGCCTTAAAAATTTAAGGAGCCGTTTTGAGATAATGCAACCTTTTTATGACTGTCATCTTACTCCACGTGCTGTGTCATTCGAAATGGTTTAATCTTACAACTGCAGTTTCAGTCCTTCATGTCGTCTCTAACCTGGGATTTGAAGTGCCTGCATGGATATTGTCCATTCGTTCAATGTGGCCACTAAATCAAGGCAGTAGTCCTTTTGTAGTCAAGGATATTTCATTAAGAGTTATGGGGTTTTAACTCTAAGTAAAACTACAAGGTTTTTGTTATGTTTTTTTCTGAAGCTTAAGCGCGAGTTTAAACGGTCTCAACGGTTTTGGAAACAACGACGATACAATTTGCAATCATCTTGTCAAACAGTGACAGCTGCATGCCGGCGATATTTTGACGAATGTTGTCATATAAACGATCCACGATTATAGGCTAGGTTAGGTTTGTCGACTGGCGAGAAGTTATCTGTGCTACACTCAGGTCAATACTGATAAATTGTCTGTCAATTTTAGGCATAAACTTGTCCTTTGACCTAGCTCGAAAGAAAATAGCCTAGGAGTGTCAGATCACATGGCCGTGGTTGTAAATCACCGTCGTAAGGTGATCGAGTCGCACAACTTATCCTTCATCAAATCGATCGTAACCACTTCAACAGAGACTTGGCTACAGCTGTAACTTGGCGCTCCTATCTTCGACGCAGTAGAGGCTGCTAACTCAAGAAGTTCGCCAAATGAATCCACTGAGTTAGTCGTAACGCCGAGGTAATTAAAAGCTGGAGTCGAATCGCCACTTCCGTGAACGAATTAAGTTGATTTTAAATGTGAAACAAAAACAAATTCCGGCGCGTAATGCTCGTTCACGGACGACGTGATTCGACCCCTGGTTTGGATCCCCATTCCCCATGCCCATCAACTGTGAGAGAAATGGTTGCTCGTTAAATTAGAGCCCTTTTCGTTCGATCGTTCGATGTTCAGCTACAGTGAGGCCGGTAGGCACAGTGACTTAGTGGTTAGTATGTTCGAATACTAAGCGAGGGAATGAGGTTCGAATCCCGCAAAAACCCAAATTCCAACTTAGGGTTTTTTCCACTGCGCCACCTCTCGCGAACGTCTGACAAACATCCGAGAGGATTTCTGTCTTGAAAAAGCTTCTCAATTGGCCGTTTGGAGTCGGCATGGAATTGTAGATCCCTTCCATTCGTTTCAAACTCAAAAAACTCACACGAAACGAATGGTTGTGAGAAGCTAGGCCTAGGCTTGACAAACGAAAAGAGACCCGACAATGGTGGCCTGATTCGAATATCTCTCGAATCTATATACTTTTGCAGTGAGGCTGACAGAAGCTAGCCACCGCGTTGAACAATTGAAATGGTTTTGTTTGCTAATTTATTGAAGAAATTCTGCAAGTAGTTTCGCTTTGTTACAACGCCGTTCCACAATTTTAGACCCGCCAAGTGTTTAGAGAGATAGTAGTGGTCCCAGCACTGAACCCTGTGGTACTCCTTCCGAAAAATTCTTTTAGATGTATTTCCAACGCGCTTTACCTCTTGCAATATGACGCATCAGTTCTTGGAGGTGCAGGGAAATAAGTCCCCGCGAACTAAGTCCACTGAGAGGCTTAGGTCCCACCTAATGGGAAATAAAACCACTTTTCGTGAAGTGGACTTAGTTCCCATGTAAGGTGGGAAATAAGTTCACTTTTTTATGGGAACTTAGTATAGGTACATTCAGAAATAAGAAGAGGGAACTAACTTCCAACATTTAGAATTGGATATCTTTTTCTTTTTTTTTTTTAAATAATCGCCGCGATTTTTCTTTGCTTATTTTCAGAATCTTGTAAGCTAAATTTTTTTAATTTTTATTCTGTATGAAAAAATACTCTTCGAAATTCAGTTTGCAAGACTCTGAAAATAATCAAAGAAAAATTGCGGTTATTTTTCGGCGCAGGCACATAAGTCCACGAGACTGAATTCGCGCTAACAAAAAAGTTGTTCGAAAAAATAAATTGGCATTTTTAGCCTTCGAAAATTTGAGAAAATAAAAGCAAAAAATTCGCGCGAATTGTCCACTGAGGGAGTTAGTTCCCGGGGACTTATTTCCCTGCACCGTTCTTGGAGCCCCACTCTGTATCTCGTTTCGAAAACGAATGTTTCGTACTCTCTATTTCGAAAGCTGAATGAAATGTACTACTGATAAAGAATTCTAAAAGTGAAATAGATATTATTTTTTGAAATTCGAAGGTAGGTATTACAGATACTTACAAGTGGAACAGAAAGTAGTTTACAAAAGGATTGACTTTCGGAACGTTTTTGACATGTCGTCGTTCTTCTATAGGCCTATTCTCCTAATCCCAGAACTTTCTATAAGACATCAATAGTCAAGTTGGCCTTTCGAAATCCGAACTGAGTTTCTGATAGTCTTCGTCAATTGCTGGCTCAAGTGCATTATCCTCGAGCGCTTTATCAGTACCTGTGGTTGAAAGGGTTGAAAGCCTACCTCTTACTGATGACAATGCGCTCAAGGACTTTTCCCGCCGCTTCCAACGTATAGAGCCGAGGGGATTTGCTGATGCGGGCTTACCTCTGCGGGATTTTATATTTCGAAGGCTGCTGGTGGGCTGGTTGCTTCGTAAATATCTTCTGGTCTTTTGCTGTACTGCTGTCGCTTTTAAGGCCATCTTCCGTCAACTGAGCTTGAACTTTGGTTATATTTTTCAATACCTTCTAAATGTTCGAGAAGCGTCACACGCTACATATTGAAAGTGCTAGTTATATATTTTGAAACCGGAAAGTAGTAAACAAAAATATATGCCTGGAACTATCACCCCCATTGAAAGACGCTACAATCTCTCGTCGTAGTCCGTTGACGTTCCGGGTGGAGTTACTATTCGAGCGAGTTCTTTTTTCGAGGCTTTAGACAACATAACTAGTAAAAATATTGAAAAGTCGGACGCCTGACTTCTGAAACTCATTCACCCAATTATCTCCCACAGAGCAATTTCCATCTACTCGCATTTCCAAGCTTTTCAAGCAAACTTTGGTTTATAGATCTCCGATCTATATAGGTACTCGTACATCGACAGCGTCATCCAAATGTACTGTCAAGAGTTTAATAAAATCTTATCGCAAATTGCGAAAATGTCAGAAAGTCGACTTAGAAATAAACGTTTTTTTTTAAGAATGACCACCGCATTTAAATAATAAACTTCATACTTGCAACACTCTATCTTCCATCGATTATAAACGCGCGTTATCTCCTTCAAACAGACATTCCGTAGTAAATCAGTGCGATGTTCAGTACACACATTCGATTACTAACTTGTATAAAATTGTTTATTAAAACGATAAGTAGTGGCAATTGAATTTTACTCATGAAAAAGTCCACCGACGGTACCAATTTAGAAATGGAAGATAAGGAGACCCGCCTAACCTATGCTGGCTGTATGCTAACCCCAAGTTGATAAGGCATATAAGTTGTGCGAATTTGCAAAATATGTTGTCAAATTTATTTTTTTGGTCACTGCCAACCTGCTTTGGATTGTTCTTGCTATAACTCTTGATGATGTTGATGATTGGCTTCATGAATGAGTGGAAATTATTTTTACCAAATAAATGTTTTCGTATCGCAATTTTTTTTTTTTTTTTTATTATCCGGCTAAACGATAATAACATGGAACTGAGTTCATTTCGCGGGAATAAAAACGCTCTCATTGGACTTTCAATGCAATGATGCAGTGGAAAGAGAAACAAATCTAAATATAGCACGTGCGACGTGGCGTTGCTTCGCAAGGACGTTTTAAGGTGTTTTTCACCTTTTTTCTTTTTTGCGCGAATCGAGTGCGCTTGTTTGTGGAATTGTTGATCAGGTTTTGTTTTAAATACATTTTATGAGGGAATGTCCCTCTGACAATGTGCTTGTATTTCTAATTTCAGAGAGATGTTTGTGGACGAGAGAATAGTTTTAATCGATTTTGTTAGACACCTAAAAGCGGAACTGTCCTTAACGAAAAATTCACAATTCAGTCGGTTAAAATTATAGGTCCCTTCCTTTTGTACCCACAAATAAAATGCACACGCATTGTTACGAAGCGCTAAGCTAGATACCATAGATTTGTCGTCTTGGGGTAATGGGTTGTTATCTACAACCGTAGTTGGTAGGATTCAATTTTAAGGGATATCTTGCTGAAATACTATACAATACTATGAAATGCACAGAATAACCTAATAATTAAAAGATAATTTCCTAATTTTTTCTTAATAAACTAACTTTATAATTCATAAGCAACATTTTAAGACCAAGATTGAGTTCAACGATCAAGTTTAAGCGGTCAAAAAAAGCATGAGAGAATTTTTACGGTTTCGTTTGGCTATACTCTTTGTAGCTTTGCATTTTTTGAATAGATGGCGTTAGTTTCTTTACACGTTCAGTGCTGTCGTTTGCAAAATTTTGTTTGTATCCCAAGCCTACACTTTTGGTTATCATTTCTAAGCAAAGAGTATCCAAAATATATTAACATTGTTAAAAGAGAAAAGTAAAGGAAGATATGGCGTTTTCGATTGAAGAAAATAATTGCCCTTTCTATCAAAAGATCGAATCTAGAAGTGTTTTTTCTATGTTTTCATTATTTCATTGAATAGAAAAGGACACGACAAAAGTGTCCGGGATATTTTTTTAAATAATTGCCATGAACTCAGCAAAACACGCAAAATGTCGCAATAAAATGTTTGTTGTGTTGTTCGAAACAAAATTTGGGCGATAATATCCGAAAATATGCAATTAAGCGTGCGAATATAAACTTTAATTGAAATAAATTAATTTTTCCTATTAAAACATTCATATTCATTTATGAAAATAGTTAAAGTGTTCCAACGAATTTCGAGTGCAATTATCTCGGATCTTCAATGAAACACGCCAATAAATAATTATAAAATGAAATTATTTGACAGACCTAGAGATGTGCAATTTATTCGTTAAATAGGGGTGGGGAGAAATTGTGTTTTTTTTTTTACAAAATTATTTTACGTAATATATTGTAAAAGCAACTGTATCATATCAGAGTGTTGGGTATCCCAGTATCCAGAGCCCGGCGAGATTATCCAAATGATACTATAGTAGTTATTTCGACAGCACTGTACACGTTACTATGGAAATGAATCTCTTAACACAAGATGTCGCTCTTTTGTTTACATGTTTCTATGGAGGCGAACTTAAAAAAAAAGGTGTTTACGTTACTATAAAAATTAGGCACAATAGGCTCCTTTAAGAAGCCGCAGTGTCCGAGCTCCTTGAAAGCTCTCCCGCCCTATAATTTACTATAGAAATTTAAACTTGACGCCGGCATTTGATTCTTTACTAATCCGCTGTAAAACAGTAGCGCCTGTGCTGTTTTGGAACATATTTTCTCGCAGGAGTAGGTATAGTAATTCGGTAATCCGGATTGTTGCGTTGGGCAAAATGTGTATTCTTCAGCGCATTTATCCGAGAAACGCAATTACGAGAATCCCGCTTAAGTGCGTTGTCGACGCAATAAGGAAAACCCCGTCATAAAGCATTTTTATTTTCATGTTTTTGTTCTTTGTTTCTTTAGGCGCACTCTGGCGAAGTCTGAACATGTCATGTTAATTAAACAATTTTCTGGAGAACTGTCTTTGATTTTATTAAAGCTTAAAAAGTGTTCAATGCTTTTGTTAGATGTGTGCCTATAACCGGGAGCAATACACCAAAGGCTGACCATACGAAAATCTTAGGTAAGGGAGCTCTTATGCAACCTAACCTAGCTAATCGGCCCTAGCGAGGTATCCGTCGGAACGGAAAATTCTCCGCAACGCACACTCTTTCGGAGGCTCAAACTCCATTCGAGGTGTACGATTTCGGAAGAGAAATAAACTATTGCGATGGCGCACCGCACCGCACTTCAAACCGTAAACAAATTCCGCAACCAATTTCTGTCGGAGGATATCGGAACCTAGCTGTCAAAAATTTAACAAAAAAATGCACTTCATCGCACTTCAACGTAATTCGCCGATATGCGTTACAAAATGTCGGAACAAATCTCCGAACAGTTGTTCCGAAGTATACCTCGCAGCAAAAATCTTCCGAATCGTATAAAATCGGAGAATTTTCCGTTCCGACGGATACCTCGCTAGGGTCGAATGTTTGGAGACAAAAGTTGGAGAGCAGGTAAAATTTAGTTTAACTCGAGTAGCTTACTAAGCTTGAAGAGTAAAAAAAAGGATTAGAATTTTTATTTTAAATTCTTTTTTAAAAACTACCTAACATTTATTTCCGTCAAACGTCAGTGTCAAATGAAAAGATTAAAGAACCAAATGACAGCCCCAAAACCTAGCGAATTTTATAAGCCCAACAGGAGTTTTGTTTGTTTTACATACATTAACCCGATCGCTTCAATTTTTAAAATTTTTGGACTGTTTTCTAAACGGTTGGAGACGTCAAACGCTTCATAATGAAACTGCAAACTGTACTAAGTACTTTTGCAAATCGTTTTTTTTTTTTGAGTCATTTTTTGACGTTTTTAGACGACGATTGTGTGAAAAATATAGAAAAGTTTATGTTTAGCCGCTGCAGTGCATGTTTTGGGTTGGGTTGGTCATTATTTTATTAATACACACTGTCCATAAAGCTCTATGAAAATTAAAAACCTTCCGTTTGCGTATACTGTTTAAAACGTCATAACATTTATTCGAATATTAATACGAGGTGGGCCAAAAGAAGTCAACCGATGTTGTTTGGCTCTCATTTTGTTTCTAAATGAATAACTTCGATTCTGTTTTTTGATTATTTGAAGCTTTAGAATATTATTGGTCAAGTCGAGAAGATGAAATCGGCCGTCAAAACTGATTTCCATACGGGCTCGTTTTATGGCATTTTTCATCACTTCGGCGAGAACTTCGGGCGACAGATTCTCGCACTCGTGCCGAATGTTGTCGTTGAGGGCTTCTAGGGTCTCGGGCTTGTTCACGTAAATACGGGACTTCAAAAAACCCCACAAAAAAAAAAAAAATCCTGGGACGGTTAAATCAGGCGATCTTGCAGGCCAGTGCAAATCGCCAAAACAAGAGATGAGGCGGTTGTGGCTCGCGCAGTGTGTGCCGTAGTTCCGTCCTGTTGGAACCACATGTCCTCTAGTCCTAATTCGTCCAATTGCGGCAGAAAAAACTCGGTTAACATGGCCCTATAGCGCGCACCGTCCTGTTGTCGTTAAACCAGCGGCGTTCTCGAAAAAAAAAATGGCCCGATGACTCCTCCAGCGTGAACAGCGCACCACGCCATGTCAAAACAGATTTGACATTGGCGGCCATTTGCAAAAATAAGAGCATCTTCTAATAGGGTGATCTCTTCTGGCCCACCTTGTATAAAAAGAAAATTGTTCAAGAAACGATAGTTATAACGTCAAATACATATTTACATTTTTTATTTGACAGATGTTAGAAAGACTCTCCAGCAAGTGTGGAATCTAATTTAGTACAGCTGAGAAACTTGTAAAGGAAAGCAAACGAAATTTTATATGGCGGATTTTGTTTGACATTTAAGTGAAAGAGAAAGCACAGTTGTGAAAGGGATAGCTTCGCGAAATTCTCTATTGAATTGATTTTTATAAACACAAATTACAATTTACGAACAGCTGACTTTTAAATCACGCACCAACAAAAATGCAAAAATAAAAGAATAATCTCTTTTTATCTGACAGCAAAAGTCTGAATATCCCAATGGAAGACGACATGAGGCACCCCACTACCTACAAGTCACATTCTACCGCCATAAATCAATTTTTCCGAAAGTTATAAAAGTTCATCGTACCCATCCGTCGTCATCCCTTTGAACAATCGCCCTTCTTGTTTACAAACAAAATAATCAACCAAAACCGATGACCTATTTAGGTAGAAAAGAAAATATCCCGCTTTCCATTAATCCCTCAAAATGCTTCTATATCCTGCAAAACGAATGTGCGTCATATCTTAATAGCTCTTGCATATGAAAACACAAACAACTCCGTCAACAGCTTGTATCTTCTTCCCAATCAACAGACTTTCTTTATCTTTTTGTTTTTCCGATCAACAAATTGATAAACAAAATGTTTCCGAAAATTCTCTCAGGCCCATCAGATAACTGATGAGGGTGCGAAAGGATATGCGAAAGTCAAGTTTGTTTGTTTGTGTTGTTGTTTTTCATTTCTCCCACTAAAACGCCACTCCGACTGTTGTTTTCTTTCCAAATGAGTATAGATCTGGATAGACCCGAGGTCAGGCGGCAATAAAAAGAAAAAGCGAACGAAAAATGTTTTGAAAATTTCGAAACTCGAAACACATAACCAGAAGGCCACACGATCCAATAATAAAACACTATACAAAAAGCGTTTATAATCTTTCAACACTCACACACACACCAATCAATTGGCGTGTGGCTCCCCCTCATACTAGTTTAGTAAATTTTATTTTTAAATTTTCCAAAATTTATTCCTCCATTCGTTGCCCTTCAAATGGAAGCACTCTATAACTTACTGTCAACGCCGCCGAAGAAAGCTTAATAAGACGAAACAGAAATAGCAGCAACTATCAACTAACAAGGCAGAGAGACATCTGCTGTTATAACTTGTGAATGACATTTGTTGAATTTTTAATTTTGTCCGTTACAATGTGACTTTGTGTTCTTTGTAAGCATCTTTGTAAGCATCCAGATGCAGTGTTTGGAAAGTAAATTTAATTTAAACGCCACTTTTGTGAGAGATCTGTCACGAGTTTGCTGTTTAACATGCGAGCAGCGCAAGTAAATTGATTGGCGTCCCTCTTCCAAATGAACGGCGGTACAGCTTCCGCTGGGAGTAAGTAAATTGATTTGTGATGTCTGTGGAGTCTGCTTGTGCAAATTGATGTTTCGATTGGGACTAATTTGGGCAAATTGTGACTGGCAATTAGTTGCAAATGGGAAGAACAAAGAGGGGATGTGAAAGAGCTTGAAGTAGCCAGAAATAGGCAGTAAAGTCGGGTATTTGAAGAGTTGGGGGTATTTACTGAGGATATACTTTTACAAGACGTTTAAAAATGAACGTGTGTTTATGTTCCTAGTCGAAGAAAGGAGACAGCGTCACAAATAATAACCAGGTACGAGGTACGAAATCCCATTAAAACTCGAAAACAAATATCAACAAAGAAGACTGACTGTAACTGACAGACTCCCACATATGCTCGCTATAAACTTGGTGAAGGATCTCTTAACGCCTTCGAAAATGCGGTAAAGCTGTGACGTAAACTCGCCTGTCTATTGATGTTGATCGACACAAGATCGATGGTTTTTAAAACGCGCCTTCCACTTTGAGTAAACCTTCGATCTTCTGTTCTAATGCCCTTCCATCATCATCTTTTAATAACGCCTTCCACACACAAAGGGCTCCTTACGAATCCCTTACTCACTTGTTATCTGCGCAGATGCTTAATGGAGGGAAAGCAGATAAGCCAGCTAATAGTACTTTGAAAAACAAAAATCAATTTTTCGCCATAAGTAAAAATCCACATGTGTTTTTTAAGTGTCTGAAGTATTTTAAAAAAAAAATCCATAAATCACTGATCGTCTATCTGAATATGTGTTCCAGTAAATCGATCGATAATTAAAGACTGCGCCCATTTCCGCCGTAAAAGCACACATTCAGCCAAATCCTTTACTCTACATCTGACCACGAAAGTGAAGTACGAGCTAAACGTAAAAATAAAGCAATCACCATCACCATTAGCATCCCCAACGGAGCACTTACAAAATACAACAAACGGCGGGAAAATCGCCAAAAATCCGAAAAGTTCAGGCTCAGAGAGAGGAAATTCCATTTTCATCTGTGCCTTGCGAAGGAGCGTCATAATTAGCTTTCCATTAAATTTTAAATAACCCTCCGATAAGATTGGTTTTTATTTATTACCCTTTAACAGACGGTACGTAGCAAAGTCTAATTAGAAACTTATCTCCCTTGCAGGCTCTGCTGTCGGAAACAACAACCGACGATCACAATTGGCCACCAGAGTTGATTCTACTGCGCGAGAAGTTCACGGCAAAGAGTCAACTAGAGATAGCCCAACTGCAGATTAAACATGAGGAAGAGGTAAGCAACCCCACGTCCATACATTCATGCATTCGTATAACTTGTTTGTTTCACTTGTAGATGTCACGACTAAAGGCCGATTTTGAAAAGCGATACAATCGCAAGGAGAAGCGCAACTCCGCGTTTGATCTCAGTCGGGACATTGACCAGATTGTCTCGGAGCGCGATGGATTGCGTGAGCTGTCAAAGACCTTGCGTAATATTTTGGCAGAATTAGCCCGAAGTGTCAACATCTGTGAGGAAGATCTCAATGCAACACTTGTGGATGAAATCCATCGTATAATAGCGAATCGCACGATCGATTCCGAAGACAATGATCTGAGTAACTCTCTGTTGAACTGTTCGTTGGTGTCGAAGCGAATTCGATTCGGACCCGATGTGTCCGGTCTGCTGGGTGTTATCGAGGACCCTTTGCTCGTTAGCTACGTGTCATCAAAGTCTGTTGGCGCTTCGACATCCATCGACTTGGATGACTTTGATTTGAAGGAGTGCCTACAGCGATTGAAGTCAGAGGCTTCGCATCTGCTCGAACTCTCCGAGGAGATCCACAAGAAGAACGAGCGTAAGATCAGCGAATCTAGTGGAGCGGAAAAGGTCGACAGCTGTGAGGAGGACGGCCTGAAGCGGTATTCATTTGTTCGAGCGAGTTCGTTCAATGACAACATGTGGCAGACGGACAAGGCGTCTAACCAGCAACTTCTTCTGTCGCTGCCACCCGATTTGAATCGTGTCCACCAACTGAATGAGTCACTGGATGACTTTACTTCATCGATTGCACCTAGCGAGCTGAATTTCCAATTTCACGAGTTCAAGAACCGCCTGGTCAAGTCAGAGAATGAACGCCAACGAATGCAACTGGAATTGGAGCGTGCCGTCCAGAGGAACATCGAATTGGGCGCTGAAGTGAATAATCTAAGAGATCAGCTGCAGCATCTAGATCAGCGTGAAGACTATCAGGGCTATGGGCTGGGTTTGATTAAGAGTCCCCAGCGAATCGACGACGAAAAGTCGTCCACTTCGTTTTCCCAACTGCAGGAGAAGGCGCGTCATCTGCTGAGTAGCCCAACTCAGCCAGCGATCGATGCTACATCGACGTTGCTGCAAATGATTGAGGATTTCTGTCGCGAAGGCGACAAGGTAGTGGAGAACGGCAGGAAGGATCGTGAAGATTTGCAATCGCAGGTGAGTTGCAAGTTTGCAATTAAAGGAACAGTCATTGTTCAGTTGTATATATGTACACAATGCTGTTGTTGGATGTTGTCGTTTATTTTTCGTTATCTTGCATGGTTAAAGTAGTTGATGTTTCAAATTGGTTTCAAATTCCGGTGTACATATACAAGTCTCAATCCTAAGCCAAAAAACAAAATGCTAACATGGAGGGTTTGCTTTTTTTTATCTTAGGTGAATTCTGTTTCTTCCTCTAAACCTATTCCTTTTCGAGTGTCACCAAGGTGCACACATCTGGCATATGCTGGCATTCCACCTGTACAAATCTACGATAGGTTTTTGAATCCTAAACAATCTTATCCGGACCTCGGATATGTGATGATTTTAGTTTAGCATTGGATCTCAGTGACAGTGACAGGCACTGGACTGAACTCTGTTCAACTGCGTATGTTGGTAGTCATTGTGTTGTAGAGGCCTTAAAAACCCCTGAACGTAGCACGCCATCACATACAGTTTCATCAATATAAATCACAAGACGTACGACAGGGACTTGCGGTCGCAACTGTTGAACTGCTCAACACTTCTGTTGTTTAATAGAGAAATAGATGCCGATGCCGACGCTGAAATGAGTCCTAGCTTTGAAAATCTGGTTATAGTTACTGCTAAGGAAATAAATTAGATTCAACAACGCGAATAACACGAGTGTAGTACAAAAAATTCAAACCCGGGCACCATTTCGGCGCGAAAACGTTGACTTGGCTGAACCAATTATTACAAAACCGAATGGTTTGTGACTCAGCAACGAAAAGGTTTCATTCGTCTGTCTCTAGTCCATTCGATGACCATCCAGCAAAAATCACGGGGATCACTCGGTTTCGTACCGTGGGAAATGAAAGAACACGTGTTCCGCATTTTCAGAAACGGTCTCGCAATGTGGACAGTTTGGGATGGTTTCATGGCCGCGTTTAAAGAGATATTCCCTGTAACAGCCATGACCCGTCAAGAACTGGGTCAGATAGAAATTTGTTTCCCCACGAGTTCGTTTAATCCATGCATCAATCACTGCGGTATGAGACGATGTGTCCATCTTCCCTTCAACGATTCGTTCCATTGTTGTTGCCGGGTTGCGATTTCTTTCGTACCTTCTTTTATCGTCGTCTACCCGGCCATTTCGAACTCTCTCGGTTCTTAGCATTTTCGTTTCTTCAGTGAGTAAATCGATGGGTAGCATTGAAGATACGACGAGTATAGCATCGTTTGAAACAGTTCTGAATGCACAGGCGACTCTTAGTGCGCTAAGACGGAAGACGGATTTAGTTCCGCGTACATAAGACTTAACTTTCGTGGCACTTGACCATATTTCGGCAGCGTACATGAGTGTTGAACCGACAGCTCCTGCAAGAAGTAGTCTCTTATTCTGTTTCGGGCCTCCGATGTTACTCATCAACCTCGAAAGTGCACTAACAGTTTTTTCAGACTTTTCGCATACGTGCTCTAGATGATATTTGAAGCTTAGACGAGCATCAATAATCACTTACTTACTTAGGTGGCGCTACAGTCCGGGGTGGACCTGGGCCTCAACCAATACGCCTCTCCAGTTAACGCGATCTTTGGCTAACTGCCTCCAGTTGCGCACTCCAAGTTGGTTGAGGTCCCCTTCCACTTGCGCGCGCCACCTAAGGCGAGGTCTTCCTCTACTGCGTTGTCCCTCCGGGTTAGAATCGAAGACTCTTCGGGCCGGAGCGTTGGTGTCCATTCGCTCTACATGTCCCAGCCATCTTAGACGACTGATGCGTACTTTTCTGACTAGGTCGATGTCGCTGTACAGCTCGTAGAGTTCGCTGTTAAATCTTCTCCTCCAAAACCCGTCAACGCAAACGGGACCAAAAATCACTCGAAGAATTTTGCGTTCGAAACGACCAAGGAGATCTTCATCCGCCTTTGATAGCGCCCATGCTTCTGCACCATAAAGCAGGACTGGGATGATGAGGGTGTTATAAAGAGTTTCCTTAGTATTTCTCGACAAGGCCTTACTTATCAGTTGCCGTCTTAGGCCAAAGAAACAGCGGTTGGCAAGTGTGATTCTTCGTTTGATTTCTGATGTGATGTCGTTATCAGAGTTTATAGCGGAGCCGAGGTAGACAAAGTCCCTAACTACCTCAAAGTTATAGCTGTCTATCGTGACGTTCTGCCCGATTCGTCGATGTCGTGTGTCCCTTCTTGTTGACAGCATATATTTTGTTTTACCCTCATTCACCACTAAACCCATTTTTTCCGCTTCTGTACTAATACTTGCAAACGCACCAGTGACAGCTCGCTGTGTTGTACCAACAATGTCAATGTCGTCAGCGTATGCAAGCAGTTGCACAGACTTATAGAAAATTGTGCCTCTGGTGTTGGCTTGTGAGTTTCGCACAATCTTCTCAAGAATGATGTTGAAGAAGTCACATGACAGCGCATCACCTTGTCTAAATCCTTTTTTGACATCAAAGGTCTCGGTGAGATTGTTTCCGACCTTTACGGAGCAGCGAGCGTTCTCCATCGTCATTCTGCACAATCTGACAAGTTTGGCAGGGATGCCAAAACTAGACATGGCTCTGTATAGCTCGTCTCTATAAACGCTGTCATATGCGGCCTTAAAATCGACAAAAAGATGGTGAGTATCGATCTGGTATTCTTGGGTTTTTTCCAGGATCTGCCGTAGTGTGAATATTTGATCGGTCGTGGACTTACCGGGCCTAAAACCGCACTGATAGGGACCTATCAGATCGTTGACGAATGGTTTGAGGCGTTCACACAATACAGCAGACATGATCTTATACGCAGTGTTCAGGAGACTGATGCCTCTATAGTTGGCGCAGTTTAGAGGGTCTCCTTTCTTGTGGATCGGGCAAACAATGCTGAGGTTCCATTCATCAGGCATACTTTCCTCTAACCAAATCTTGGAGATGAGTTGGTGTATGCACTCTACCAAGTCATCTCCGGCTGCCTTGAAGAGCTCGGCAGGTAAGCCGTCTGGACCAGCAGCCTTGTTGGATTTAAGCTTAGATATTGCTATCCTCACTTCATTTTGGTCAGGTGGACGGAAATCTTGGCTGTCATCGTCCAGGTTGAATGGATCGTTCTGCCTAACAGCGGAATTTGTGTCGTCTTCGCCGTTTAGCAGTCTGCAGAAATGGTTTTTCCATGTCCTCAGCACCGACTGTGACTCTACTACAAGGTTTCCTTGCTCGTCTCTACAGGTCTCCGTTCGGGTCTTGTTGCCATGACACGTTCTTTTTACCTTTTGGTAAAACTTCCGAACATTGTTCCTGGAGTAACACCTCTCTATATCCTCGATCGCGCGCTTCTCATGCTCTCTCTTTTTTCTCCGGAGAAGCCGATGTTCTTCCCTCCTTTTTTGCTCGTAGAGCTGACGAGCTGCTCTCGTCCTTCTATGCAGCGACGCTTCGTAGGCACTTTGTTTTGCTGCATGTGCTTGCCGGCACTCTTCGTCAAACCAGGGGTTTCGGGGGGGTGGACTGGTGAAACCGAGCACATCAGTTGCGGCGTTTTTGATGGCTTCTTGGCATCGGCGCCACTGGTCTTCGGCACTTGATGCTGGCAGCATAGGACTTCTCGAGAGGTTGAGGGATACGCGATCGGCAAAGGTTCTGGCGATTTGTTGCGTTTGTAGTCGTCCAACGTTAAATCTCCTCACAGTATTTTCTCGTTGTTGTGGCGTCTTGGATATCCGCATCCGTACCTTGGCTACAACAAGGTAGTGGTCCGAGTCTATGTTGGCCGCTCGGAAAGTTCGGACATCTAGAATACTGGAGGAGTGCCTTGCGTCGATCGCAACGTGATCAATTTGGTTGACGGTTTGATGATCAGGTGACCGCCATGTTCCTTTGTGTATATTGAGGTGAGGAAACCGTGAGCTAGCTATGGTAACATTACGTCCCGCAGCAAAATCAATCAGCCTAAGTCCGTTTCCAGACGTGGTGTCGTGTAGGCTGTGTTTTCCGATTGTGCTACCAAAGATGTCCTCCTTTCCTATTTTGGCGTTAAAATCACCCAAGACGATTTTAACGTCATGCTTAGGACATTGCTCATATGTTTTGTCGAGGAGCTCGTAGAAACACTCTTTGGTAGCATCGTCTTTATCTTCTGTGGGGGCGTGAGCGCATATCAGGCTGATGTTGGCGAATTTAGCCTTGATGCGGATAGTTGTAAGGCGTTCACTAACGTGTCGAAAGCTCAAGACTTCTTGCCTAAGTCTGCCGCTTACAACAAATCCGCATCCAAATAGACGCTGCTTTTGTTCTCTGTAGCAGTCACCGTAGTAAATGTCACAGTTTTTCATCCTCCTTTTGCCCGGCCCATCCCACCGCACTTCCTGGATGGCGGTGATACCTGCTTTGTAGCAGTCTAGGGCCTCCGCTAGTTGTTCGGCTGCACGCGGTCTGTTCAGAGTTCGAACATTCCACGTGCAGATCCGAACGTCATTGTCCTTTTTTCGTTTTGCAGGGTCGTCAACAGTGAATCCGTCCTTATCCGAGGCTTTTGGTTGCTTCGCAACAATTCTTTTTTTTCCGTGGTAGGGTCGTTAACCCCACGCACAACCCCCAACCTGGAGGACCAGGCCCTTTCTGTAACCCCTTGGGCAAAAGGAGCCGGAATATTCCGGAGTCAGTAACCCGCTGCGGGGATGTGAGAGCTGCCGTTGACCCATTAAGGGCTCTTCCGCCACCATCTCTATTTCAACACCCTGACTAGTGCTGAAAAATCCTCAATGACCTCAGCTCCAAATACGTCAAAGTAGCTCATTGAGGTATCTGCCATGTTGACTGTTGACGCCACCGTTGATTCAACCATGTGAATTCATCCGCCGTACGTCCTCTTTCTGAGGGGCTCATGTAAGACCTCTGAGACTCGATCAGGCAGTCATTCCGACAGAGCATTATAGTGTTGCTATTTTCTTCGTGTTCAACACTCGCGCTTATAAGTTTAGCAAGTCATGCCCGGAAGGACAAGACCAGTACCCGGTGGCTACCACGCGGAGGTAAAATAAGCACAATTGATGTGTATGAACAGTTACAACGACTGGGCATCGCCAAGTTGACGCCAATCAGTGCCTACCCTATTCATACAGCACCCAACCACCGCATCAATAATCACTCCTAGGTATTTAATGAATGGTTGAGAAACTACTTCATGCCCTCCCACGGGTTCATATAGCTGATGTCTCTCATTTGTCGCAGCTGCAACCAGCCAAAAAATAGAGCTCCGCACAATAGTTAGGATTTATCAGCTCGATCATTATGATATTTTGCTTTTAAGGGCCTTCTTCGGAGCATTTGGTACCACCAGCTCAGTTTTATTTGGTGTATGCGATTGAGCATGCTTGTGATTAAATCCCCCAGTCTACAGCTGCTGGCATAAGGACTCATAAGTGGAATTCAAAACGTCTTCAGCATCATCTACTCAGTACATAGTTCAGTTTGGTGGTGGTAGTTAAAGCCCCAACTCCTTTATGATTTAACTGCACTCAATCCCCTAGCATTATCACTTTACAAGTTTTAAGTTGATTTTCATTCCTTTTAGTAGCATTTTTCGTTTGATTCGTTCTCTAGTTTAATTTATTTTTTTAGTTTGAGGTTATAGAATTCGATTTAGAAAAAAAAAACTCCTCACCCAACCCTCTCTTGTTACTATTAATTGACCAACCCCCCCTAAAAAAAACCAACAGATCGACACTGCCGACAAGCAACTAAAAGCAACGCGACAATTTCTCGAGGATCAGGCCGCCGAACGTGAATTAGAACGCGATGAGTTTCTACGTGAAATCGAGAAACTGAAAACCCAAATCCGTGATAAAGAAAAGGAGAGGAATTCCTTTGAGAATGCCTCTAAGGAGGTGAGTACAATTCAACATCTAATTGAAGGGCAAACGGACTACATTCAGTGTTCTCCTTTGTTAAACACTGATTTCATTTGTTTTACTCTATTAGTTACTAACATTCGAACAAGTATACCAAAACATGCGTTTACGCACCCAATAAAATTAAAATGCCTTATTAACTTTGTTATACGTACTAATTTGGTTTTTCTTTTGTTCTTTTCCTTGACACGCCGCCTTAACAAAAAACCTAACAACTCACACAAAAAAAAAAAAAAAAAAACATTTAAATAAACAAAATTTTTTATTTTCTGCACATTGATTCACTCATAATCATAACACGTTGAAAAACTCTTTAAAATCGCACACTTTCACACGCATGGGTATATATATCTGTCCATTTCATGCTACCACCCACCTCACCCCTCATTTTCAGAGATACGAACAAATCTTTCGGACAACTGTAAGTTTATTTTATGTTCTTTCCGTTCTGATTTGTGTTCTGTGAATTGAGTTCTTGAAAATGCCGTTTATAACCTATCATTTCTTTTGGCTCGCACAGGTTGATCACTTGGAACAACAAATAAAAGATTTGACGTTGAAATTCAGCGACTGTTCGGCGAGGAGAGATAAATTTGAAGTAGAACTGAAGGCATCCATTGATAAGATTTTCGTACTGCGTGAGATTATTTCTGAATTGGAGACACAGGTGGAGACAAAAGCGCTGAACGAGCATGTGATGGGGGAGAAGATACAGGTGAGCTATATATAGAAGAATATGAGACCGAGGGTAGTTGTGAATGGGATTTGTGTCTTGTTTTGCAGGAGTTGGAAGCGTATATTGGATCACAAAATCGGTCGAATGAAACACTCCACAATGAGGTGCAAAGTCTGAAGGTGGAAATAGGTCAGGGCTATCAGGAGAGGATACGACAGCTGGAAGAGAAATTACAAAACACGCGACCTTCAACGGAGCAGAACATGGTGATGGAGCAACTTGTTGAACAGGTGAGTTTTTGTTGGCGTAACAAAATTTATAGTTTGGAAAATTGTTGTTGGCAAAGGAAGAAGCTTGCTTTGGTGTGCTGTTGTTTTATTCTTGCCATGAAAGTTTGCTATCTGTTGTCGTAGGGTCATCTTCTTTCTGTTCTTTTGTTCCGGGAGCTGCTGTTGCTGTGACAACCAGGTCCTTCCATCTCTCTCTCTGTTTGCAACGCCATACCTCAGCTGTGTCCACGATCGTAAATTTTCCGATTGAGCTTCCGTCAAAACAGTTGACCTCCATGTTGTTTTTGACCTACCAACTCGCCTTACACCTTGAGGGTTCCATTAGAGGCACTGTTTCGCTATGTTGTCATCTGTAGTCCAGATGGCTTGGCTTATCAAACGGGTTCCATTGAATACCAAGTCTCTCGTTTGTACCCACCGTGGCAGTCATTACATCAATTGCAAGTTAAAACAGCATCTGTGACAGTACATCTCCTTGCCTCACTCCTTGTCGCACTTCAAATGCATTGGAAAGCAGTCCACTGTGCAAAACGAAACTCCTTGCGTTGTTGTACGACTCATTCCCTGGGAAAGGTTTCATTCTCCCAAACAGCCTGGACAAGTGGAAACAAAATACAGGCCGCTGCGTTTGGATCCGCTTTCAGGAACTCGGCAGGTATGCCATCCAGTCCAGCTGCCTTGTTATTCCTTAGAAGCAGGATCGCGGTTTATTTATTTCTGTACTTGTTGGGGGGGTTGATGCCAATTCCCCTGGAAGACCTACGTATGCCCACCAGTTGATGCACAAAACTGCTCCTTCCACCTTCGCAATCGGTCTTCTAGTGACACTAAAAGGTTGCCGTTTATATCTAGCACAATGTCATACATCTTGGAATGTAAGTAAAACAGTTGAACTTGAGGTTTAGCCGACCTTTTTCGTTCAAGGTAAGCTGCATTCGATGCCATTATAATCAAACAATTTTGATCCTTCCTATGTCCTCTACGGCTGTGCTGGGACGCAGTCAACAGAGCGGTCAAAGTTCTCGCCAATGACGCGATCAGTTGTTGTCCTCAAAGTCGGCAAAAGTCTGACTTATTTGCCACACACATGCGATTTTAAGTAACCCTAAAGAAAAAAGTTTAAGGGCGTCAACAACGGCAACTGAACTCGGCTCTTCGTAAGATTTGCCTTCGATATCCCCAGTGATTCGTTCGATATGTGGTACATCGCACTGTCGTGTTAAAACCACATACTGCCACTATCCTAACGATCCCTGGGTCATGGAAAATAGGTAAAGTGATCCCACTGATCGAACCAGGCAAACCAGCAGATCAAGCCAACTCTTACCGACCAATCTCTCTTCTATCTCCAGTCGCGAAAATCCTTGAGGCCCTTCTTCTCTCAAAGCTCACCAAGCCCTTACCGCTTGCCAGCCACCAAATGGATTCCGCAAACTTCACAGTACCACGTCAGCATTAAACGCCATCACCAGTCAAATCAGCAACGGCTTAAACCAACCAAGATCCAAAGCCTTAGACACAGTAAGCCACGCTGTATTGCTCAAAGATATTTTGGAGTCGTCACTACTAAACTCAACCAAACGCTGGCTTGCAAACTACCTCAGCGGCAGACAGACATTTGTGGAATTCCGGAACTACAAATCAAAACTAAGGAAAGCCAACAAGGTGTGCCTCAAGGCGGGGTACTGTCCCCCCTTCTCATCAACTATTATATCTCAAAACTGCCGCTACCTCCGGCAGGCATAAACCTAACATCATATGCAGACGATTGTACGATTCTAGCATCAGGTCCCAACATTCATGACCTCGATTCATCGATCACTACCTACCTAGGAACTGTAGACACATTCTTCAAGGACCGCAATCTTGAATTGTCACCAGGAAAATCTATGGCAACACTGCTTACGTCATGGACAAATGAAGTGAGACTGGAGCTGAACATATCAATTGCCGAAAGACGCATCCCCACCATCACGCACCCCAAACTCCTGCGAGTCACATTTGACAACATGTTTAACTTCTCGACACACACCACTAACATCAAAAATCGTCCCAGTTCAAGAACTCGCTGGAAGTTCATGGGGCAAAGACAAAGAAATAATCCTCGCCACTTACAAAGCGATTGGTCGATCAGTTCTCAACTACGCGGCACCCATTTGGTCCCCACATTTAAGCAAAACTGACTAGAAGCCAAGTATGCCACAACAGAGGCATGCGCACCATCACAGACGAAGACCACCTTTCCACAGAAACAATGACGCTACCGGTTAAAATACCTACACAAAAAGATGCTCTCTCAACAATTCTTACCAGCGTGTCATCTACCCGAACACCTCAACCACATCTTAAACCTACAGGATGAAATAAACCAAGCGCTTAGATGTTCGGCACTCACCACGTCAGCCACAAAAATCCCCCACCTGATGCGAGCAAAGGCAGGACAGCTACAAAGGAAGTGTTCGGTTGTATCGTCGTCCTCTCCGCAAGCAGGGCAGATGGTGGAGACGCTCAAGCCCAAAACATTTCAGTGTTTGGTAAAAGCTTGGTGTCCCAAAAGGACGCCCACAAGCAGTCTGCAGTCGATTCTCCTGAGATACAGAAGGAAAGACGCTGACCTTTCGCAGATGTCCGGACATAGTCGTTTGTTCTGCCTACACCCAGCACAGCCACGCCACCGATACTCGTGTTCGCGAGAAACCCAAGTATCAATGGATGACCTAACCATCGATGTAGAAAGACCCAACGCAGGTTCAGGTCCTAAGAATGCTACTTCCGAACCCAGCCTGGCAAGCTCATCAGCGATCTCATTTCCCTGGATAACAGTGTGACCTGGGAGTCAAACAAGATTCACTGTATTTAGCCTTCCGGTGTGCTGAGGAAGGCCACTGTGCAGCCGAGACAAACCGTTGAAGTTTGGTAAAAGAGGCAATAACACGTTTCCGCAAAAACCTGTTCCACCATACAACCGATGCATATGAGAGAAGTGGTCTTATCAATGCCGTGTGAATCCACCTTTTTAGGAGATAAGCCCCATGTCTTGCCAAAAGCGCCTGCCTACACTGCCAGAAAGTTGACAGCGCTTTATCGGTTTTCGATTTAACATGCTTGGACCAAAGGAACACCCAGATATTTGACTTAATCGGAGATCGGAATAGTGACACCTTTCAACACAAGTTGAGTCAGACCAGTGACCTTCCTCCTTCTCGTGAAGAGAACAAGAACGGTTCCATCTGACACATCTGACGGTTCCAATGACCATGCCGCTATCCTGAACACCTGAACACCATTAGGAACCTTCCAGAAAACATCGACTACACCACACCAGAACTACAATTTAATAGAAACTTCCAGGTCTCCATTCCTACTAGATTATTCTGGGAGGAGGAAGCATTCCTGGATGATGAATCGATCCATTTCTTCACAGATGGTTCGAAAACTGTGGAAGCTGTCTTCTCTGGGAGACTACATCTTAGTCAATAATATGGAAATATGGAAATATGGACGATAAAAGATGTCTTATCTTGGCTAAGGGAAAACGTGATATCTGCTAAAGATATCCATATCTTCCCTGATAGTCAAGCTGCTTTCAAGTGCCTGGAATCAGTCTCTACAAATTCTATAACAGCCCAAGACTGTCGTTCGTCCCTCAGAGATATGGCGGAGCAGTTCAATATTCACCTCTGTTGGGTGCCCGGCATAGGGACGTCCCAGGTAATTGCAAGGCTGATGAACTCTCCAAACACGGAACTACACTACCTATGCTTCCAATTAAGGATTCCTTAGATGTTTCAATCGCTACTTGAAAACTCACAATAAAGCTGGATGCTATCGAGGGAACAAATCTTAGGTGGACAACCGGCTCGACATTTCTAGCGACAAAACAGATCTGGCCAAAGGATCTCAGACGTTCTAGGCATCTGACCTCCCTCGATAGGAAGCATATCAGGGCTACAATAGGTGTCATCACGGGACACTATCTCATAGGCAGGCATGGAAAAAGGCTTGGCGTGTTCTCTAACGATTTTTGCAGAAGCTGTTTTGACGAGGAGGAGGAAGAAACTATTCTCCATCTTCTCTGTACTTGTCCGGCTCTCTCACAAAGACGAAAACTCCAGCGTTCTACTTTAGTGATTTGAACGATCTAAAATACACAGATATTCGAAATCTACGCTTCATCAGAAGCTCTAGCTGGTTCAACGAGTAGGAAGAATGACAATAGATTCATGTGGTATCACAAGGGACCTTGTAATGGTCAAAGCCGACAGCCACCTCAACCTAACCTAACGTTGAACAGATACCTTTATTGCTGTCGCCGATAAGTGTTCTGTTCTTGAAGTGTTCTTTCGCCAGCATCATTCTAAACTTTCCCGTCTATTCACAATAAGGATCGTGACTGTACGTTGGTCAAGTGGAATTTGAAAAACCAGCACCGAATCGCAACCGACTTGTACTGCGGCCGTTAGGTCTTTTGTACTTAGCAAACTTAGCAAACCCTAACTGTTGAGAGTGATTAGGCTTAGGCTACGATAGCCATGAGGCAGATAGATCGATATAACGAAGTAACGCAAGGTTTTGTAGTTGATTCCCAAGTACCCTTGATCTTTTGACAGCTCGATGCTGTGTTGGTTTCCAGAAACACAACCAAAATCGACCGACTGATCATTTCATCCACCACTTCGGTTATTCTCTGTCTCAGACAGCCAGGCAACTCTTAAGGCCCTAAGATCGTTTTCGATCAGATCAAAGCTAGTCTGGGAAAGTTTCAATCTCCTCGAAGATCTGGCAAAGGACAACACAGTCACTGTTGCTTGGATATCAGGCCATGAGGGATTTGAGGGCAACGAAGGAGCAGATTGTCTGGCGAGAAGAGGCGCATCATGCCTGCTCACCGGTCCTGAGCCCTACTTCGGGTTACCTTTGAGTTACACACATTCAAAATTCAGGAAATGGGAAGATGATCACCTTGCCGAATACTGGACGGAATCCAAGGAACAGAGGCAGGCAAAAAGATTCATAAGCCCAGCTCGTAGTAAAGCAAAAAAGTTACTTGAGCTAAGCAAAGAAGATCTAAGGATCCTAACGGGTTATCTTACTGGTCACTGGCCACTAAGATATCATCTCAAAAAAATTGGACTTTCCGACGATGACTCCTGTCGACTCTGCGGAGAAGATGAGGAGACAACGGAACACATACTCTGCGACATAATAGATCTCTTCTGGTCGCAGTGTACAGGGCCTATCACCTACAATACAATACAATATTCTCCGTCTTTCGACTCTGCAACGCTCGTTGTGAAGGAGGAGATCTCCGAATATAGTCGCATTCCAAACTTTAAATATGTCTTATTAGCTGTAGGTTTCGTAGGTTCGATTTTCTCTCTGAAAAGGTTCTCTAGTCAATCACTGCGTGTCGCATGTCGCCTCCTTCATTTGAAAAGGATGTTAGTAAGACAACTGGGTTGGGATCCTTGTGCAAAATCGTTTCCTATACTTTCTTCCACATTCCTTCAAATCATTCAACAGCATATTAAAAGCAGTAACCCTCTAAATCAAACAAACTAACAAAGCCCTCTAATTTCTCCACTCCACAGCTGCGCGACATCGAAAGCACCCTCGACCATAAGACCAAGAACCTGGAGAGCCTCCACCACTCGTCGTCATCCGTGTCGTGCCACAGTAATCCCATCGAAGACGTATCCGTTCAAGGCAAGCCACCAGCAATGGCCACAGCACTTGTCTCACCACCGCAAGGTTCACCCGTTCATCCCTCGCCTCGCACGCAATCGCTGCCAAGTGAATACCTCCAGCGTGTACTGGAAAAACTCTCCAAACACACGCGCATGGAAGAGGCTGCGGTCAAACGGATACGCGATCTCGAGATGCAAGTGTCAAACATTCGAGCCAGTTGTGTGGTAAGTAACTGTCATTCATTTCAACCCTCTAACCAGGGTCGTCCTCAATTTGTTCGCAATAAATTCCTAAACAGCAACAAAAAGAAAGAAAAAAAGATGAAAAATCCCGCCTATGTTTATTATTATATTTTGCGTCCCCTTTTTCTGCCTATTTTCGTGGTAGATTGTTGTTTTGTTGTTCGCCTTTGATTTTGTTCCACTTTAGGGTGTCAGTTTGTGTAATGCCGTTATGGGGAGCCGCCGCACACGCGATCACTCGATGCTTACACTATTCTCGTTCTCAACTTAGTCGTGCGATAGAATTTACCACGCGAACAGTGCGCTCGCTTGCAAACGGTTTTTTTTTTTGTTAGAACTTTTGATTGAATTAATTTAGTTTCGTTTTTAACGGTTCGAAGAATTTTTCAAATGCGTTCATTTGAGACTTGAAATCAATTCAAGGCGAGCAATCGTCATGACTTCAAAGAACCGATTGAGGGTTAAGAGTCCCATCAGGGTGAGTTTTCCACGGCAATTTATTTGGGGTGTTTTTTTTTTATGTTCATCACCTCATAACAGTGAGTCGGTCTTTTTATTTTAAATTTCTTATTTCCACAATCTGTCTAGGTGGATAAAAATAGAACGAGGAAGAGGAAATTTATTAACAGAAACTGTTTCTAGTTCTGTCTGGCAGTTGTTGGTGCTTCTATATTCATTTCCTTGGAATGATTTTTTTTTGGACTAGATTTCTTTCTAGTTCTTGTTCTTTTTGGGATTGGATGAAGCTGACAATCAAGGTGCAAGTTTATTTGCCCGCTTTTTATAGTTAGTCGTAAAGTGGGCTTAGTTTGTTTCAGACTCTTTTTGAACTTCCATGGAAGGCCATAACTTTGAGCGTTTTATTGCTTTCGAAAATTATGCGGAGGGAGGTATTTTCAGGACGTAACTTTGAAAAGGCGTCACCTCTTTTATTTTTATTTATGTGGCGCTTTTGTGGCAAATGCCGTTTTTTATTAAAAAAAAAAAAATGTCCACAACCAACAGTTTAAGTCCTCTTGTGTGGGATAAGACATGAAATGGGCAGGTCGCATTGGATTATACGTTCTATCCCAGTTTATCTAATTATCTTGCCTCGTTTTGGAACAGCGTTTTGACTGACCCCCATTTTGAGGGGTTATTTTCTCTGGAACATCTTCAATGTTGGAAGTCTTTTGTGACTGATCGTCCTCTTGTGTGGGCTAAGACATGGAATGGGCAGGTCGCATTGGGAAATACGTTCTATCCCAGTTTATCTAATTATCTTGCCTCGTTTTGGAACAGCGTTTTGTCTGACCCCCACTTTGAGGTTTTTTTTTTTTTTTTGTGGAACATCTAGTTCGAGAATCATTTCTTCAAAGTCGGAAGGCTTTTGTGACTGATCGTCCTCTTGTGTGGGCTAAGACATGGAATGGGCAGGTCGCATTGGGAAATACGTTCTATCCCAGTTTATCTTATTATCTTGCCTCGTTTTGGAACATCATTTTGATTGACCCCCACTTTGAGGGGGAACAGCGTTTTGACTGACCCCCACTTGAGGGGTTATTTTCTGTGGAACATCTTCAAAATTGGAAGACTTTTGTGACTGATGCAATTACTGACTGATTAAACAAATTTTTGAGTGTTTTCCGCACAACCATAGCCCCACATTTTTTTTAAAACTACGCACCACTTCGTAAAAACTGTCATCGATCGTTTTGATCCAAGCAATATAATACCACATGGCGCAAATCACTATCATGGTCTTGAAAGAAGAGCATTTCAGACTAAAAGTGCAAGTTGAAGTATTTCTGAACATGCCCCCCTGGAAAGGGGTCACATTTAAATGGCCGTAAGTAATAACTTGAAAGGAAAATTCGCTTTAAGAAAATCTGTATATAGAATGCGTTGTGTAGTTCATGATTTTGTTGATCCCTTTCAGGGCAGCCAACGTTCAACAACTTTTGACAACCATGTCATCTGTTGTATAAAATCGAATGCAACACATGTCTGTCCATATCTCCTCTACACGTTCCCAGAAACCCTATCCAAACTTACATCTTTGAGCCTTCATACATCCGTCGGGCTGTAGAGGGGGCAATCAAGAGATGTACAAAGTTTATCAGACAAGGGGCGTGACACCTCCCAATCAACAAAATACATCAGGAAAATGCAAATAAAAAAAAAAAAACATCTTAAAGTTGCCTTAGTAATTTTGAATTGGCATTTCGATTCCTCCCATCACTCACAGTCCACTTATGAAGCTGAACGTCGGTCAAGTGGTAGAGTCAGCCTCCTTTCACGAGGTCTATGTCCTGTCAGAATGAGTACTACAAAATGACGTAAACTAGTCAGACTCTTTGCAAAAAAATAACCAAGCTATAAGTGCTGAAAATTCCCAAAACACACTGACCAACATTGTGCTTGTCTATAACTCAATTGCGTAATGAAAACCAAACCATCCTCCAACACCAATCCGAATGCATTAAACTTCCCCCAAATATTTACTCTTCCCTCGCCAGAGCTGATTCATCCAAACAAATCGTAATTCTTCTTAAGAACCCCCATTCAACCCTTTAAATGCATCAAACTAAAACAGCATCCATTCGACAAGTCTTCCGCCCAGTTTCCGCCTCGGAAAGCTAAACAAATTTATTCGTATTCACCTTTTTGTGTGTGTTTACGTTCACACACTGCACAACTGCACAAACGATTCACTTTCATTCGCATAAGCAATCGTTATACCATAGATTTCCGACAGACCCAGACGTGATCCATATCAATGGCAGCATCGCGCATTACACCCGCATTCAGCGCGGCATCACCACCACCACACACAATGGCAATCACTTCAAGTGAGAGACAAGGGTGAGAACAACGAGCGATCTCTTGCAGAGGTCTGCCATGAAAGAGTATATGAGGCGGCGCGTGAGTCGTGAGACGAAGCGTCTTCCCTATTTCGAGTGGATTTCATGTGTTTATAGTTTACACAGTTTCGTACTCATTATGGAAATGGTTGGGTTTTGTTTGGAACGGGCGGGATAAACAAAACAACGCGAGGGAAGACACAAGTGTTAAACGATGCAAAGCGGATGCTACCTTAATTAATTCTTTCAAGTGGATCACTGTTTTCTGTAGTATGGAAAGAGCCTCGCTCTGATCTCGGAGATAGGAGGTTCAATTAAGTTTTAGTGCTTCACTTCTCAGTTGCGGTTTGAAGGTCTTTGGATGATGTTTGAGTGGGTTTTTCGTGCATTCAGCGGGGCTGGAAGTGTTCTTTGGTGCTGTTGTTATGAAGTTTTGCGCGTTTTGTTGTCAAAATTTAATGAAATGGTAAAATTCGTTGAAAGAAAGTTGCAAAAAGTGAATTGTTTTATCATTTAGTGTATTCAGCGCGACTTAAAAGACATAAGAGGAACAATTTCCTTAGAAAAGTGTTGAAATAACAGAAAAAAATGATTTTTTTGGTGCTGAAGCCTAGTATCCTGCTCGCGCTAAATTTTATCTCCCATACAAAAATGTCTACAAAGATAAAATTTAGCGAGGCAGTTTAGCAAAGCAGTATCCTGTTCGCACGCTAAATCCTTAACTTCATATAGATGGGCCGATGAAAAGTCTCCACTCATTTAGCTCGCGAAATAAATGTCCGGTACATTAAATCGAAGATAAATTCTGACATACAAAACGGAGGAAAGAGTTTGACTTGTGTTTGCTATGATTTTTTTGGCGGAAAACGCAGATAATGTTTGTGTAATAAATAAAAGAAAACGCAAAGCCAAACAACAGAGCCGAAACAGAGATATAAACATAAATAAAGCGAATCGCATTTCAGGGAGGCTTATGCTATCATTTGGCCTCGTCTTTTGGGTAATAACAAGTGTTCCACTATGGTAAGGAGATTGTGGAAAGTTTGAGGACACACTATGTCGAAGTTCTTATAATTTCTAGGTTTCTTACGTCTTTCAAGTTTGAAATTCGAAAATTCTGTTAAAATTACTCATGTTTCATAAACATATGGGGTTTGTCCCATCTATATCATGTTTAATAATAATTTAGCGACCATTTATCTTTGGTGTGGAGAAACAAAGTGGAGACTATGTGCGCTAAAATTTAGCGCGAGCAGGATACTAGGCTTGAATACGGAGATTGTACCGTGGGAGGCAGAGAATTGCCAATTCAACTGGAAAACTTTCAAAAAACATTTGAAAATTTTCAGTTTAAGGTTTAACTGTATTTCAATTTTAGGGTTTTTCTGTATTCAGCGTGATTTCGAGTAAAAATCCCAAAAGTGTTTAGCTGAATAACTAAAAACTTTTGGGATTTAAAGCAAAAGAAGACTGTCTGGCAATTATTCAGCGGGCTTTAAAGAATTTTTGGAACGATCCCTCTTCATATTCAGCTAGAAAAAAACATTCGCGTGACTATAAATTTGACAGATAGAATTTTTTTAATTATTCAGCGGAGTTTAAAGTGGAAATAAAATTGTTGCTTGACAATAAAAACGGCAAACGTTGATCCGAAGCAAACGACTTATATTGCTGAATATGAAAAGTTTGTCGGAAAACTAACAAATTAAAGGTTTTACAAAAAATAATTCAGAACCCTTGCAGGTTCAAATGTATTCAGCGCATCACTTCACTTCGGCTTCGAACTTTAAAAGTTACAAAATACAAAAACTTCCAATTAAAAAACAATGCAGCTCGTGCTGAATATACCATATATCGACTCAAGCGTCTACTTCGCGTTTTGATTCTACAGCAATAATTACGCCGCAAAAAAAAAACCAGTCTTAAAGTTCCCAACAATAAATTCAATTCAGCTCGCGCTGAATCAGATGAGTCAGACATCCTTCTATCAAATTGGTTTACTGTTCCTCTTGTTATTGTTTTTCCAATTGCAAGTGATAACCGACAGATTAGCTAATCGCATATTCTGTTGTAATTTTCCCAAAAATAAATTCTCACCCATCCAGCAGAGATAAAGTCGAGACGTCGTGTAAACATGCGCACAGTATTCACTCTTGTTCTTCCGTGGAACATCAACAGATTGGGGTCGATCTGCATCGAAAGCAATTAAGTAACACAGACCATTACGTTGGTGAATGCCTTCGTCGATCATTTGAGTTTGTTGAACCACCCTTGTCATTTAATCAGCGTTTCTCTGTCTCTCCCATTTAGCTGATAACAAACGCTATCAAGCTATGCAAATTTATTCACAAATTGATGACAATTGAGGGCGATTAAGTGCAGTTGATAAACATCTCTCTGACTGGCTTAATCAAATCTGCACGGCTTCGTTGTCTGTCCGTTAAATTTCGTAATAATTCTCACTTCATGTCTGTTTTTTTTATTTCTGATTGCAGGAACTCCAGCATGAACGCGACTCACTTCAAGAAAAGATGTCGGAGCAGATGCAACGCATCTCAGCGCTACAGTCCCGACTGGAGGAGCAGCGTCATCGCGCCGAAGATCTCCAGCGGCAGGGTAGTTCGGATTTGAACATTCGCATCCATGATCTGCAGAACGAGGTGCTGAATTTAAAGGAAACCCTCGAAACACGCGACAAACAGGTGGCGAATCTGAAGATGCACCTGGAGAAGAGCAAAGCGGCGATTGATCGTCTGGAGGCAGAGTTAGTCGTCGGATCGCACAGTGATCGAAGTGTGGTGGAACGACTGGAGGCGGAATTGAAGGCGCGGAATGCGGAGATTCAGCGGTTGAAGGAGAAAATCAAATCGGAGATGATCAATAGGCTGGCACTGCCCGATCTCATGGAGACGATGTTGGCGGATAAGAACGATGAGATCGACCATCTAAAGGAGCAGCTGGATGCGAAGGAGAAAGAGCTGCAAGGAGTGTTGGAGCTGAACCTCAGTGAAGCCTCGAATAAGGCAAAGAATGAGGGTGCCACCGGAGCCAAGGTTAGTGCAAGGACTTTGAGTGATATTGTGTCAATTTCGGAGTTCGACGAACCGGATGTAATCCGACGAGCGGCTGTTGTCGATGTAGAGACACCACTACTCCTGCCCGATGACATGAGACACGCCGAACAGACAATGGAAACTTCCAAGGAGGCAATAGCAAATCTTACCGAGAAGCGGACTGGCGACTTGGCTGTCTTCAATTCGCTGCACCCGGCAAGGACTTTTGACCACCCCCACTACTTCCAAGACCCGTCGCTGATGGTCAACAAGACTGGCAGAACGATCACTCCGCCAATTGTGCCGCGGCAAATTAATTTCTCAGAATTCGGTGATGATTCGAAGATTAAGGAGTCGACACCGAAGATTCCAGATGCGGAAAGCAGGAGCCTCACAGTTCAACTGAAAACGGCGCAGTTGCAGTTGCAAGAGGTGAAAGCGAAGAGAGATCAGATGGAGAGTGAAAAAGTTACTGAGATGGAACGTTTGTCGAAGGAGATATCGGAGAAAGTCGACCAGCTTGCATTGCTCAAGGAAAATAACCGCAAACTTGAGTCCGAAGTCGTTGAACTGAGGAATGGCCTTCAGAAACGAGATGACGATTACAAGTTACTCGAAGAGGGATTCATCGCAATTCAGCTGCAACTGGGAGGCCTTCAGGAACACTTGGATAGAAAAACAGAACAATCCCAACACCTGGAGTCGGAAATCGCTGCCAAATGCGCTCAAATCGAGGAGTTGCAACGTGAATCCAAAGAAAAGAACGATCTCCTCTCGAAGCATGAGAAAAACCTCCTAAACTACCAACAAAACGAAGAGAATCACCTTCATCGCATAGCTGAATTGGAGGCGCGCATTCAATCGCTGGCAGATAATGCCAAAGAAAGTGAAAAAACCGCCGAGCAATTGAATTCAGCGCGTGCTGAATTGTCGGAGAAGATAATTGTGTACGAGAAATGCCTTCTCGACATCGAGGGGTACAAAAGACAAGTCGAGGAATGCAATTCTGCACTCACCACCAAGGACCGTCGAATCGAAGAGCAAAGCGACAAGATCCAGCAACTTGAAGACATCAATTCATCGCTCGAGAAGGAGAATGAAAAACTCCGAACGCAGACGAGTGAAAGTTCCAAACCGTTCTCGCTCGATGAAATTGCCCAACAGGTGGAGAAGGAACTCAACTATTCAGCGCAGTTGGACTCGAATATTCTAAAAGCGATCGAGAGTGAGGAAGAGAACAACTTTGACGTTCACACAAAGACTGAAAGTGAAAAGCTGATTGAGAGAGATTTGCTCAATAAACTGGAAGCCTTGCGCACACAGCTCGATCTAGAAAGGGAGCAGGCAGAGGAGACGCGCAAGGAGCTGATTCAGGAGAAGCAACATTCACAGGACATTCAAGAGCAGGATGTGGCTATAATTGAGGCGATGCGTACCCGTTTGGAGGGTGCACTCGTTAAGGAAGAGGAACTGCATAAGATGCTCGACGAGGAGCGTGACAAGTGTGAGAGACTTATGACGCAGATCACTGTCTTCCAGAGGTCGGAGGCTCGCAAGTCGAGTGCTCTGCTGAAATCACCCACTGACTCACCGCGAAAGTCGCCGAGGGTAAGCGAATTTGAGTCGGAGCTCGCCGATCGTCTAAGAAGCGAAATCAAGCTACTCGCCGCTCAGAACGAACGCGAACGAGAGCGCGTTACCGACCTGCAGCGAAACCTCGAAAGGGAGCGTAGTCGCTTTGACACTGAGCTCAACGACCGCATCGAGTACAGTGAACGGCTAAAGAAGGAAATGGAAAAGGTGGCTCGCGACAAGGACATGGCTGAGCAGGAGGTGGAACATCTTCAGGAACGTCTCACGCTACAGTCGCAGGAGATCGAAAGCCTCGAAGCGCGTATTGCAACCCTTCAAGAGGCTGAAACTCGTCGCGCCAATCGCCGAGATCGTCAACGGGCGGAAAACACACAAAACGCCGTTGAATTGCAGGAGCTAAAAGCGAAAATCCTCTCTCTGGAGACTGAGAGGGATCATCTCAACCAGACTGTATCCCTGCTGCGCTACGACATCGAACGTGGCGCCAGTCGAGAGGCCAAATTGGCTGAAGCTCTCTCGAATTCCGGATCGGATGCGTCAATTCCACAACAGTTCATGCAGAAAATGAAGGAGATCAACAATCTGCTGGCAGAGAATACCAAAGAAAACCGCCAAATGACCGAAACTGTGCAGTTCCTCGTAGAAGAACGTCGGTCGCTGCAGAAGAAATGCGAAGAGTTGGAGAGTCAGGTGGGCAGCAATGTAAATGTTGCCGATTTGGAGGAGCGAGCAAATCACCTGCTGGGACGGTACCTCCGCGTTGAATCACACCGAAAGGCGCTGGTCTACCAGAAGCGCTATCTGAAGATCTCCCTCCAAAGCTATCAGGATAGTGAGGCACGATTGATGTCCCAGATGCATGCCGGCGCTGGCTGCCTACAACCACCAAAGAAGAGGAGTTTCAAGTGAGTCTCATCTTGGTTAACCCAGTCTGTGTTGTAACGCTTACTTTATTCCAGGTCTGTGGCGATTGCGATCATTGCGATTCAGCGGATGAAATTCATCGGACGTCTGTGGTTCACCGGCAAGAGGATCGTCTCCAAGTCCGTCTTCACAATCACACAGCAGAAGTAAGTACAATCTCCCATTTCCAAAGGAATTTTATTCATTTATACTCCCACAGACGTACTCAACCCATCCACATTGCATCGGTTTCAACATCGCCGCCATGTCGCGATACTACATCTCAACACAGTCCATTCAGCCTCACCGAGCTACCTCTGGGACGTCCGCTTCAGGCGCCCGCCATCATCGCAGATACAGCACAGAAGTTCGATTGGTCGCGAATGAAACACAAACGCTCCGGCGGCGGAACATCCGCTGGGACCTATGAATAACCAACATGACACATAAAAACCTAATTTATTATTATTTTTAACCATAATCGTAATCTACCTGCCTAATTACAAATAAGTTTCAAATTCGTTTTTAAGTGGAATTCAATTTCCCTCCAGTATTTCGTATTTTTGCATGTGGAACGTGTGGATGTTACTTATGTTACTTGTGTTGTCTATAGCGTGCATTGAGCGAATGAGTGGATTTTTGTTTCATAATAAAGAATACTTTTAACGAATTTTATTTAGTTTAATCGACACGTTTTCTGTTTCACTAGTCGCATGCTCAGGTCTTCAAATCGGACCACGTTTCACTGTTCAACAATAGTTTACACTGTGCCTTAACTATGAATAGTAGTTCTTTTGTAAAATGCATTTTATTAACCATGTGTTTCATTTAAAATATTTAAATATGTTTAAAATTCTTATTGACCAACCAAAAATAATGCTCGTACAAAATGTTTTTATACTCCGACGGTGAAGAACTGTGTTTGTAGTTTGAGCAGAAATCTGTTGTCATTGCCATTGGACAAGATATTGAAATAACTCTCTTGTATATATACGTAGTTAAGTTGTAGTCTTTTAGTTTTATAGGTTAAGCGTTCAATTTTGTATCCTTTGTGTAAAAATAACTACTAACTCTGTCTGTGCAGGATGTTTTGTTATATACGCGCATTGCGTTTATTTATTCAAAGACAATAAGGAATAAAAATTGAATGAATGAAATGTGGTTGTGCTGTTTTATTGGTGAAAAGTTGAAAATTGTATGTGCTGTTTAGATACCAGCGATATTGGAATGTTGCTTCTTAAGTGGCGGATGCAAGCATTTAAGAGGGGCGCACATTAAGTCGACCATAGAAGAACAGAGTTGAAGATGCAGAAGGCAGGACTTTGTGTTTTGAATGGCGTCTTGTCGCACTCCATGTTGGACGTTAAAGTCTTTTCGTTTTGTATTAAGGTGCGAAAACGATCAAAGCGGATGGTTTTCCGACACGGAAACATGCGTCATACAGTTGACTGTGTGAAAAACATCCATTTTCCAGATTCAGGCCACAGACACTCAATGATTGGCCTTGTGATTTATTGATTGTCATGGCAAATGCGAGACGAATTGGAAATTGGATTCGGTGGGATCATTGGAGTTCTCGGAATGAGAACTTCCTCACTTTGGAACTTTCCTTTTCGTACTCTCGCGTGAATCACATTGCTCATGAGTTTTGTGACGGCTAAACGTGTTCCGTGGCCTAATTTTAATGGTTGATTGAGATTGCGAAGCATGATGACGACTGAACCAACCTTCAATTGTAAATTGTGCGGTGGCAAGCCAGGCACATCCAATGAATTCAAAAAATCAGTTGGATAGTTGGTTGCTTCGTCTTCGTTTGTTACACAGTCGATAGGTTTGAAGGAATGCAGGGAACCAACGATTTGGTTTTGAATTGTGCAGTTTAAGTGATCCACTTAATATAATTGCTCTTTCACTGAACCAATCCTAGTTTTTGTGGTTAGCAATAATGTTCGCAAATACTCTGTTGATGAGTTCCTCTTTCGTTGACACGAAATTGCAAAAATTCGCCGGAAACGAAATCAATCCGTTCGCTGCGTCGATAGGAGCACGACCATTACCGATAGTTAGCAGTTGATTGGAGAACACTTCGGCAAATTTAGCAATGCAACTCGCATGTTTATCTTCAGCTGAAGTTTCTTCACATAACTCCACAATGTCGATGGTTTGAGGCAAGCATTGATCTCATCGGCAGTGGTCATTCGTGGTATTACTGGTAGAGTTTGCCGGAAATCAACTGAGAGTAAAATCAATGCATCCCCACAACCTCTTGCGTCATAGTGCGATTCAGAGCTTCTAACGCACGTTTATGCGACATTGTGCATTCGTCCCAGATAATGACTTTGCTTGCTACCAAAAAACGTTGGTCATTGCTGAATGTTTCGCTATGTTACATGTTGGTTCTTCAACCGCTTGAAGGTTTAATGGCAGTTTTAATGCCAAATGAGCGGTTCGGCAACCTTCCAGGAGCGTCGCCGCTATTCTAGATGAAGCAACTGCTACAGCAATTTCCGATCTTGCACGAACTGTAGCCAAAATCAATGATGTGAGGAATATCTTGCCACTGCCACCAGGAGATCTACTTCATTGACAGCTATCTGGTCCAAAAGTATCCTAACTTTTAAGCTACATACATTCGTAGGAATCCACAAAATTTCATTGAAATCGGGTGAGTGGTTTCGAAGATCGACAACAACGCCACCTTTTGAGTCCAAAATCCTATCTTTTAAGACTGTTTAAACCTGAAATACACCCATACGAACAAAACAAAAGAAGAATCATAAAAATTGGCCCAGTGGTTCTCGAGTTATATCGTCATCGAGTTTCACCCCGAAAGAATTGTAGGTAGATATAGGTATAAAAGAAGATTATTATTGAAGAAAATCGAATTGAACTGAAAACGAAATATACACCTAGAACGCCACATGTTGAGGATTTTCCGACATTTTTTTTTTGCCTAAACCATCCCTGATTCAAGACGAACAACACAAAACAAATATCATTCAAATCGGTCGAGCCGTTCTGGAGCCTTTACCCGACTAACGCACAGCAAGAGAGATATAGATAATTACTTATTTCGCCTGATAAGTATAGAATCGTATTTTAGATTACTTCTAATACATTACAAACAAAATTTATGGTTGATTAAGTTCTAAGTCACAGTCGTTCTTAAGAAAGAAAAAAAGCAAAAAATAGAACTCCCAGAGGATGATCGACAGATAAAAACAGTTGTAACGCATAATTGCCATCATTTTAGATTCTGGCAAAAGTTGGGCTTTGTGGATGGATAACAACGACCCAAAGAAAGTATTTTTAGCCAAAATCCAGTCGTTCTTAAGAATCCTTTCATCATTTGGTCGAAAACTCAAACCCTTAGCCGAGCTTAACACTGACCGCAATTGCTTTTCATCAAATCTAGTTCGCTTACCATAAAAAAAAAGTCGTCTGCCTTTCGTTTTACGACTGCTGCATCTACTGCTTCAATCAAATCACAATCCGCTTTGCATTACGACTTTGGAGAGCATTCAATTACTTTACCCTTTGCCACAGAGAGAAATTGAAAATCAAACAAGATAAGCACGCTCGATGGAATCAAATCAAATCCTTAATTTGATGTACACTACAAGCTCCAATCGTTCTTCTATTTTTACTTATCGCTCCGTCTTTCTGTGTTATTTCAGACTAACATTATTGCTGGGAGGTATTATTCTAAATTGAAATCCTTCTCAAGGCCATGAAGTTGTAATCGCCAAAGAGCCAGTCGGCGGCGGCAGCATAAGAATAGGGGTCATCCACAAAAAAGTTTCCTTTCTCTTGTCCATTTATCCGGCTTCATTGTACAAACCCTTTCTACGTGTTAATACTGAGCAATTATAATCTGTACTTTTTTTTTTTTGCATACGGATGACCATCGTCCCGATGAAGACGACATATCGACCCTCGTACGTCGTACCCCTCAACACGATGTGCGGCGATGTGACCCATATAATCCTATCGGTCAGTTGCGGCAATTATATTCTCACGTTTACACCTGTTTGTGGCTGCGTGTGTTATCTTTTTTAATTCTTTGCATGGCATGTCCTGGGAATAGAAAATTGTCGGACATTAAAAAAAGGAATTTACTATTGTTGGAGGATAGTCTGCTGTGTTGACAGGTGGAAAGTGTGCCACAAAAGGACTTTCCAGTTGGTTAATGGCTATCACACCGTTGCAGTGATTGCATTATATGCGTGGCCATGTATTACACGAACTTGTGTCAAGGACTCGTTCGGTGAAAGGTGTTTGGTGGAACGTGAATTGGGGCACTGATGTGGTTTTTCGGTTTAACCGATATTGGGCGCTTTTGTGGCATTCAAGTGGGGGGATGGTTGAATTAATTCACCACCACCAATTGAGGAACGGAATTGTCAGTAATTGGAAAAAAAGGAGAAGTATTTAAGAACTTCTTTGGTTTGAACATTTAAAGGTGAATTGCGACGTAGAAGGGTGTTTTTTTTTTACTTCTGGAGGATATTCTACCCGTTTTGAGATATCACTCGAAAAATATGAAACTATAGGACACTGCCAACTATGCCTTACAGAATATGAAAGAGCCAGTGGCGTAGCGTGGGTTGGAGCCGCCCACGGCAGACCCAATTGATGCCGCCCCCGTAATTTTTTTCACATACTAAAAAAAAAACTTTTTAAAATTGCTAAAATTTCTGGAATATTCGAATGGTACTTTTGAAATTTCGAAATACATATCTAATTTCTAAGTTATAAGCCCGGCTAACTCAGTCGGTAGAGCATGAGACTCTTAATCTCAGGGTCGTGGGTTCTTCGTGCCCCACGTTGGGCGCCAAATTTGAACAGACGGAAGTATTCCGAACGTCGACCAGGAGTCCTTGTTATTCCAAACGATATTGGACAGAGGAACTATGGTTGAAGAGATGACCGAATGCCAATCTGTAGCAATTTAGCCAACGAAAAGTTCCGAGCTTTAACCGCAAGGGGTTATTGACCGCGTTGCACTTGCAGTTCGACGACAAACGAAAGTTGTATTGGTTATGCAACGGAGTAGAATCGAGTGGACGATGAAGAGAAAACGATTATGTTACCACTGATGGGTTTAATGTACAAATGAGTGCGTGTTTATTGTTTGGCAAAGTATTTATACTAAATTTTTGAACTGTTAAACAAATGATTCGTTATTTAAACAGCTTTTTTAACAAAATAATTAAACAATATGGGCGCATAATTTTTAGGCGCCAGATTTGAATTCTGCTCCAACATGGTCATTTCTAACTGAATAGCAGGTTCAGTTTTTGTCTACTTAACTATATTATCGTACAATAGATTTAAAAAAAACGTAATTTTTTTAAAACTTGCTTTTCTTTAGTATTCGAGGAAAACGGCGGTAAATATTTTGACCAAAATGAGTAGTTAGAGTAAAATTTATGTTTTCGAAAATATTGTGGCCTTAATTTTAAATTCGATTCACCGAAAATGCTAGTTTTAAAAACTGCTTGTATCTCGAAAACCTCAATTTTGATTTCGATAAAACTCTAAAAACCAACTACTGCTTACATCCGAAACAATAACTTATAGGCAGTGTTGTTATATCGTGGGATTAATCCCTTTTTGTGGGTTTCGATGACAGAAAAGCCTTTCGTGGGATAAAGGGAAAAAGCACCAAATCGTAGGATTTTTAGGTATCTAACAAAAAAACATTAAAACTATAAATTTTAGCTGAAATTTTATGAAAACTCCATGATTATAAACACACTGAATGTGCATAAAAAACCGCTCATATAAATTGTCTCTTGTCAAAATTTTCTAGTACCAAAAAATAATCGTAATAATGTTACAAACTGTGATTTTTTTTATACTAAAATTAAATTTACCGTGATTTTCTTTCCTTGTAATACAAATTTTACTTTTAAAAACTGAATTTTGAGGCAAAAACGTATCGTGGGATTTAAAAAGGGAAAATGATCACGCTTCGAGGGATAATTGAAGAGAAACGGCTAACAACACTGCTTATAGGTAGTCAGTTTTCAGCTTAATACTTAGGCGATAGTATTTTTCTCTAACTTAACCAAAATTGGCACGGTTTTGACTCTGTAATTTTACAAATACCACCTTAACGATTTTGATCCAAATACATATTAAAGGTAATATCAGTATTCCCGTACTTAGTTTTTCTTAAAAAATTAGTATAAATCATTTTTTTAATTATTTCTCAAAAATTACTACCCAAAAGCCGATCTGTGTTCATATATTTTTTTAAAACTCCGCATTTCCATTAAAAATGCAATAGCAGCAAGGCAAAACTTAGGTTAGGTAAGGTAAAACTTATTTTTTCCAAATATTGCCCACTTCTTCTTTTTTGTCATCCATTTTCACCACCACACAAGTTCATCGGGATATTCAGTTTAAAATACATTTTAACGCAAGTTCAAAAACAAATCTCTGAACTCTTACGTATACTCGTACATATCTATCCACGAGGACTACTTACAATCAAAAAACAGAAACTCCTACTAAGCTTGTCCTCGTACTCAAACATCTTGTAAACTGTAAGAGCTTATAACGTTTATAGCTCTCTAACCAGAACTTGCCAAAACTGCCTGTTATTGAGATCTAAAACTTATAAAAACTCACATTGTTATTTGATATACGTACCTATACCTATGTAATAAATACCTACTGCCATATGCCCACATCGAATGAATAACCTAAAATGGTACGGTTGCTTCTGAACTTTTTACCTACCTACCAATTGACTCAACCAAATTTTTGATGAACGAGAAAGTTTCGTGCGACCCAGTCGTACACTTTATTTCTTACTAAAAAAAAATTCAACTGCTCCGAATTGCCGCCCCTAGCAAAGGTCCGTCCAGGGCCCCTTGCACCCCCCTCGCTACTCCACTGGACAGAGACGAATACTACGTGAATGTCCACCACTTTGTACGGTCTTCTTAAAGAAACAACTAATTTCGGTTAAGACAAGAGAATCTTCTGCTGATAGTATCTCCGCAGCTTAGCTGGGAAAAGTGCAGCCAACTCGAAAAATAAACCTCAAGGAAAGCCCCGTACAATGGTCGGCCAAGTTTACACATCAAAGTTGACGAAGTATTTCAATATTAGGAGTGGTTTTCTAAGCAAATGCAAAACTATTTGCACCTTCTGTCTTACAAACTACGAATTCCCCATTCAAACAGACGATCCACGAGAGAGAACTCCACACTCGTTTGTCCCCACGACCAATATTACGTCGACATTTAATCCCTCTTGTTCAGATTTGAAATGTCTGCTAAGCGAAAGATACACCCCTGCCCGTGCCCGTATCTTATCAGCTTAAATATGCAAAACCGGTCACGCAGTGCCATCATTTAAACTTGAGTAGAAAATCTTTCCGTGTCATATTTTTCAAGCTAAAAACGGCTCCATCATCAACGCCGTTCCGCCCGTCTAAAAAAAAGCAAAACAACCCCAAACACAATGTCTGATAAGGCCAAGTCTGCAAATAAGCAGAAAAGCTTCGCTCATGTCTGCACAAAAGCTCCATCCTGCTGCTGGTGGTTGTGGTTGTTGTAAACACACATTCCAAATCCCAATGCCAGCCCAACTCAATACGATGTGGACGCTAGCCGCATTCAAACAGCCGCGTTACTGTTGACTGTTCGTATTCCTTTCCTCATCATCCGGTGTGGTGTTTCTTTAGTTTAGAGACTGTAAACTCCCCTTTGGCGTGTAATAAATACAAGTATCCTCCGTCAGTCCTTTGTAGGATTCTCCCGAAGGCGAAGGCAGTATTGTTAACGGTTCGTCGAAAGGTCGCCGCCGCAACACCAACGTACAATTGAAAAACAAACACATCCCATATGTATTTGAAAAATAGCTCCAAACACACGCTCGTCCTTGAAATTTGAAGAACGAACAGAAACAATAAAATTCCAACAGATGACATTACGGTGTCCGGTGAATGTGAATGTGAAAATTTCAACTCCAATTAAATTGATAACTGATGAGTGATGACATATGTTTTGTGTTAGATAAAAAGATTTTCGGTTGTGATCTTTTTTTTGTTTGACGCGTGACGTGTGCGAGGTTGTTGTTCAACGCGCTTTGCAAAGGGATCGAGTACTTAATCAAATTGAAAAGGATTTACGCATCGATAGGGGTAAGTGCAAGCTTCAATATGGTGGGGGGGTGGGGCCTGGGATAAGGCTCTATTTTTAGACTGATGAAATCATTGCAACATAAGGTAAACTATTGATTTTTGTTTCATATTTTATTGTTGTTGGTTTGTCTCTCTGTTGAGTTGCTTATCGGTGGCAACGGGAAAAACTAGAGTTATCGTAAATGACACTTATCAATCGACTGATATTGATATTCGCTGATTAGATGTGCGTTGGAGTACAACGGTCAACCAGGCTGTCGAAGGAATTTGAACAATATTAAAATTTAGACTTTGTATGTTTTTAGTTTTTACGAACTGCAAGACTGCAACTGATGCTATTCGATTGATTCCATCAGACATCTCGCTCGCCGGAAATTGCTATACCCTACGACGATGCTTTGGTTTTCTTTGAAGAGGTGGTAGTCGATGTTTCTTTATGCTCTACATAAGTATGGCTTCAGTTGAGTGGATTTTTAGCCTTCTATTGTTTTTTTAATTGAAATTTCTTTCAAATTAGCAAAGATCCTGGAGGGGATATGCACTTTAAACAGTTAAGTCGGCTGCTATTTTTTTTAAGGCTAAGGTAGCATACATTTTATGGAGTTTGAAGAAATAATAGCTACGTATTTCTGAACTCTATTCGTCAGCATCCTTAGAAACAAAATCGTTCGAACTTGTATATTCGAGCATTTGTTTTCGTAACTGTCAAAAAAGATATCCTTCCAATGGCTTTCTTAATACTCTTGTGGCGCTTTTGGCCAATTATTTAAAAATGTTCCGCAAATCATTTTTAAAAGGTTCGTTCCCTTACTTTTTGAACGAATATAGTCCCAATGCAATAATTGCAATTGGCAGCACTTTTCCCTTTCAGTGCATTTTTTTGCATTTTGTTTTTTGCATTTAACCTTGAACTATGTTTACATACTTTTTAACCCCGAGTAGACTTACAATATGTCGCCTAAGCTGTTTAAAATATAACTGAAAAACTCGAAACCATTAAATGGGTGTTTTCTTTTTAGAGATTTATTTTTCGAATTGGGAACACTTTTCCCAGTGACAGATGACAATTGACTTGTGCTCACCTTACACAACGAATAAACCTATATTGCATTCACTTTGTTGCTTGACACACAACGAAACTAGATTTGTTTATAAAATAAAATAAAATTGACACTTTTAAGATATTTGACAGCCAGCTGTCATTATAAGATCTTGGGCCACAAATTGGTTCAAACAATTGTGTTTGTTCATTTACTTTTGTAGTAAGATTGGAAAAGACTGTCAAAGTGGCAATGGTAGAGATAAATTCTCTCACAGAGAGAGACACTTATGAAAAAGTTAGGGAACGCTTTTGTAGTAATATCTATGAAAAATGACAGATAAACAATTCAAAAATTCATCAAAAGTGGTTTGAAAAGTCGTTAAAATTTCTGATAAACTCGAAGAGTTTTAAAGTTTTTAATCAGTTGTTAATTGACAGCTTCTCCAATTCTTACACCAAGAAATTTATTGAGTAATAATTAAATAGTTGGCGCAACAGGTCCGAAGGGACCCTAGGCCTAGCTTCTCACAACCATTCGTTTTGTGTGAGTTTTTCATTTTTGGAACGCATGGAAGGGATCTACAATTTTATGCCGACTCCAAACGGCTAATTGAGAAGCTCTTTCAAGACAGTCATACTCTCGGATGTTTGTCAGACGTTCGCGAGAGGTGGCGCAGCGGAAAAAAAACCCTAATTTGGTATTTGGGTTTTTGCGGGATTCGAACCTCGACCCCTCGCTTAGTAATCCAACACACTAACCACTAAGCCACCGCGCCTACAAAAATAATAAAAATTTATTGAGTACAAATTCGTAAAATTCTCACAGGAAGGGAAATATCTCTTGTTCTCTCGATGACGCTCTCTTTTACAAATTGTTCGAGTTAAGGAACGGCATTGAGTAAAAATGCGCAAGAATTAGTTAAAATTCGTAAGATTTAAAGGAACAGACGTTCAATTTTCTTATTGATGGGAATGTAATTCGCATTCTCTTCTACACAACTTCTGTGAATGGTAACGTACAATTTTACTAAATTGGGGAAAATTTGACTGAATTTTGAAAAGGAACAGAACTTATCTTCTGTCACGTTAAAGTGAAAACCTATTTATGTCAGGTAAATTATTTTTGTTCCAAAATATTTTATTCAATCAAATATTGATGAACCGTCGAAAAACCGTGGGTCTTTTGAGGATTTCCTAGAGCTATACGAAGGTTCTCGGAAAAGGTGCGTGGCATCTACCATGTAACAAAATCATTTGAAATGACATTTACGACAGCCTTAGCCTCGAAGAGGGATTAGAAAATGGGGCGTGGCACCTCTTTCTTAAATATATTTACAAACCAATGCAGCTAAATACATAGCTCCATCAAAGCAAATGTCATGCTGACCGGCCATTGAAATACTTGATTCTTGTACTTTTATTAAACTCAATTAAAGTAAGAAATTAAGTTTAGTTAAAAGGTGTCATTAAATTCATTGACAGTTAGACGGTACGAAGTTCGACGGGCCAGCTAGTAGTATAGTAGGTATATATTGTAATTTGTATTTGTAAAATTCTTTGTAATCTTGTGATCTTTGTAAAGTGCACTACTGGGCGAAACTTTCTCGTTCATCAAAAGTTTGGTTCATTGTTTTCTTATTTTATTAGGTAGGCAGGGCACTCATTCCGTAACTTTTCAGGCGATTATCGTCGAAACGATAGAACCCAAAACTAGCAACCAAGTTCTAAAATTACAAGTTCGAGAGCTTAATCCAGTTCAGTTCTCACAAATGTAATGAAAGCTGATGATATTCAAAAAAATTTGAGCAGATTATAACTTCTAATGGTGATTAAAGTTTCGAAAACGATATCGTTCAGACGATCATTGATATACGGAATCTGCCCCCAGGTAAAGATCTGAAAAGCGATGCTAGATAAAAGAAAAGGTTCATAAAATATAGAAACAGTGTGAAATAAAATCCACTTTTGGGTTATACATCTGATAGGCAGTAAAAACTCAATTAACAATGTGAGTTTTTATAAGTTTTAGCTCTCAATAACAGGCAATTGTCGCAAGTTCTGGTTAGAGAGCTGTAAGATGTAAGCGTCAACTGTAATATTTTAAAACTCTTACAGCCTAAGTTACATATAAACTTACCGTAGAGTCTGCTTTTCTTTACCTGCGCAGGAAAATGTGATTTATAAACATTTTTCGAACTTAAGCAAGGTACAACGTTGCTTTAGGGCTGCGTGAGTCAAACTCGAAAATTTGCGTTTAAAACCTGCTTAGAGTTTACGTCAATATGTTTTTGCATCAAATGAAGTAGGGTTCGCAATAGACCGATATACTTACATAGATGTATTATGTAAAAATTCAGGGATTTGTCTTTGAACTTGCGTTAGCAGTATAAACTCAATATGCCGATGGACGTGAGTGGAGTGCAAATGAAGTGGGAGTTTCTGTTTGTGTAAGCTTCAAGTGGCTGGAGTTATTTTGAGGTGCATATTCAAAATGGTTGAAAAACGTAGAAGTAGGTAGTATTTGGTGGAAATAAGTTTTGCGTTGCTGTTATGGAATTTCTAATGGCTGTTGCAAATTTGAATTTTTAAGTGCGGTGTTGAGTTTTAAAAATATGTACTATATATGAACAGAGATCGGCTTTTGGGTAGTCATTTTTGATAAATAATTAAAAAAAGAAGATTTCTTCGAATTTTTTGAGAAAAACTAAGTACGGGATCTTATTTAGAACACTGATATTATCGTTAATATGTATTTTGATAAAAATCGTTAGAGCGTTTTTTTTAAAATTTGGCACACAAAACAGTACCAAATATTGCAATGTTTAGTTTGAGTAATACTTTTTGTTATCTATATAGCTAAAAACCGATTATAATTTATTGTTCGCGATATTACTTGGTTTTTAAAATTTTATCGAAGTCAAAAATGGGGTTTTCGAGATATGAGCAGTTTTTAAAATTAGCGTTTTCAGTGATTCGAATTGAAAATTAAGGACACAACAATTTTAAGAACATCAGTATTACTCTAAGTTTGCATTTTGGTCAAAATCGTTATTGCGTTATTTTCTGGTAAGCTAAGCAAAACTAAATTTAAAAAAAAATGACTTTTTTCAAAAATCGATTTTATGATAATACAGAGAAAAAATGAGTTGGCCATTAAGTTAGAAGTGACCATATTACCCAAGAAATTAATTTTTGTTTCAAGCACATGGACCGTTTTCGAGATATGTCCAAATTTCAAAAGTACCTTTATTCGAATTTTTAGCCAAAGACTGGGTATTCAGTCATGGTAACCTCACCTACTTAAGCTCAAATATCAATTTTGTGGGAAATCGTTAGAGCTGCTTTCGAACAAATCAAACTGGTATGAAAATGTTGTATGGGAAGTAGGTACCAGTAATATTGAGGTTACCATGCAAAAAAAAAGGCCCCGCACTGTAAGCCCCCAAACTCCAAATCCGAAGTTCGAACGAAATCGGGGCAGCCGTTGAGCTGTAGGCCTCGGGAGCATACGGACAGACAGATAGACGGACATAATTTTGCGACTCACGTTTTTGAGTTCCGCTATCATCGTAATGTCAGAATTGGTTAGCATCTCGAGTTCGAAATTTTGCAAGAAAACGATTTTCTCTTGCTACGTAATGCGAGAAAGTTTAAATTCTAAAAATCATTCTACACAAAACCGATCCCTCCCAGTCAGCACGCATTGAATTGAATTGACTACCAAAATACAACGCACAGACTTAAAATCCCCTTTCATCAGGATTTTGAAGACAATTGAAGGTCCTTGCACGAAACAAAATTTGCGGTTACCCCTTGTCAATCTACGTGACTTCGAAGAAAGAAGTTCAACATTAATGATATTACAGCGTACTTTGTTTATGCCAAACGCACGTACAACGGTTTTGTGTAGACGCAGTGGCAGCAGCCAATACACGAGAGACCTTATTTAATTTGCTAAGAAAATCACACTTTAGTGCGGCCAAGGGCAAGGTTCTAGTTCAAAGGACGGCGTTCAACTGGAACTGTAAATAGAAATTGGGAATAACGGCCCCCGCAATCAGTAACAAAGTACACACATGTGTGGGGAAACCAGTGGAATATTCAAACAAAGCTGGGTCGGTATTGGCTAATGAATGAAAGTTTTCGTCCGTACCGAAGGCGGAAGGTCTTCAGAAGTCGTGTCTCCCTCTGGGATAACATGCCAGTGGAGATCGACTAGGGAAGGACTGTAAATGTGAACCTTTGATGTCCAGTCAGCGGTTTTAATTATAAATAGGATTCAGCTTGGAACAGAGGTTTTTCTTGGCATATTACATTCGTCCAGCTCTTTCAAGGATTTTACGTAATCCTCTTCAAAGAATTCTCACCTACTTGTTAGAAAAGGGCTAATTAAAAGGGCGCCTCCTTCCACTTTTATGCAACAAAATTTTGTGCTATGCTGGCGGCGGTTAAAAGTCCTTGTCGACTTTACTCTCTCTCTCTGTTGTTCATATCAATATAGCTACCCTCTGGAAAAACGTATAACTTCATAGCAACATCGCTTCGTCCTAGTTCGACTTTGTGCTGTGGCAAGAAGGTCGCACTGTTCTCGTCACAAACAGCAAACACATGTTGCTTTGACTCTCGGATAATACCCGAAGAGTGCCTTCGGCCTGCTGAATATTATAATTAAGAAGTTCACAAAAAAAAAAAAAAAAACAAAATTATGCCTCTCGAGTGCGTGTCACCAGCAGAGGGAGACTGAAAAAGGCACCACTCACCACATATCTGCAAAGGAACCAATCTGTTGGTGGTTTCTCTTTCGGTTGGTTACAGTACCATCACATTGCTGATTGCTGGAGATTGCTTTTTTTTCAATTATCAAGGATACACCTCAGCACTAACATCACTTTCAATTTACAAATTTGATCAATTCAACAAGTGACAAGTGGCAATGATGATAATAACGACAAGGATTACAAGGACCCGACGATGATGATGATGGGTTCATGATGTTTTGATGTGTTCATGGTGAACGTGTCGGGCATATTAATTTATGTTGTTCTTGCCCTTTTTGCCGAGTGTCCTTGTGTTTTTTTTTTTTTTTTTGTTCAGATTTATGAATTTGTCCCTTTTGGATTTGGATTTTCACTATATAATATGCACAGGAGGCGGTTGGAAAATTTGTTTATCATGATTGATTCAACTCATGTGGGCGTTCGGTTTTTTTTTTTTCACCATGATTGACAGGATGAAACAAAAAATAAAAAATAAAAATAAAAGAGGACGGAGGGACAGTTGGGCTTCTTCAGTCTGTTTGCTTGTTCTATTTTGTGCTCCGGCATGGAAGGGTTTGGCTGTATTGGAAAAAAAAAAATTATCTTTTAGAATATTCTATTGAACTAGGACAAATTTAGGACATCCGGGCTGTTTGCCTGGTATCGAAAAATGTATACATTTTAAATTGGGTTAGTATGTAGGTGGATTTTGTTTGTTCTTTTGTTAGGTGGTAGACAATTGTTGTTAAGGACTGAATTTGAATGAGTTCTAAGCCTCTGAGTGGTACTCAGTTTGGGAGATCGCATATGGTAACAATGGCAATCGTATTAGCATTGATGGGGCGAAGTTTGAATCCAAGGGATGTGACAATGTTTTGGATGGAAGGTAAGTAGTCTTCAATATAATTAGCCACTTCGCTATTATACAGAGTTGAAGTTTCTAAAGCGCTTTTCCATAGAGAATCATTTAAAAAGGATAAACAAAGACTTCAGTTTTAGATGTTTTTTTAAACAACATCCCATATGTGGAAAGCAGAAACGAAGCCGCCGTTTGAATGACACAATTTTGCGCAATTCCAACCGTCGCACTATGTTCTGTTCTCTTTCGATGTTATCAAGACAACGGAAAGATATTCCACGAATAACATCGAAAGACTAAAAGAATCCCCCGCTTCGTATACACATTTCGCAAGACGATTCTACTGAAAGAGACAACCAGCCGACTACCATCGGAGACCCTTTGGTGAGCTGTAAAGGAAGTTTTCACAAGTCCTATGTTGGTCGATCGCAGAGGTGTATAACTTGCGCGACTTCTGAAAACGACTAGCGAATGGCATCTAAGCTAGCTCTTTCAGCAGCCTTTTTTGTCGAATTCGAATTCATTCGAGTAGATTAATCTAACATCTTTCACTTTGCGTAAGGGAACGATGTTTGACTAATGTATTCGAATGCATTATCGTAAGGGAACAGACCTAAAGATTAAAGACGTTTGACATGTCGGAAGCTGAAGTTATAACCCGAGCAGATAAAGTTTGAGCCCCGGCGGAGGAAATTCTTCCACAGACTTGTAAAAGAAACGAGTTATATCAGAGTTTCTTTACCACTACACCAGGGCATCATTATATGACGACCAGTCCTTGATATAGATGCTCCAGCCCCGGCGCTATTTAAAAGTGTAAATGTTTGGCTTGCCTGGTGTCAGGAACACTGAAACACTGAGACACCTTCTCACCTTCTCGTCAGCAGAGAACTAGAATCCTCCTCCCAAGACCCTCCCTTCCCAAAATCACTGATAACCTGTTAAGATGAATCCACTTTGAAGGAGGTTTCATCTCTATAAAATACCAGACAGGAACCGATAGGACCAAAGGAAAATTCATTAGGCACCTCATTGTCCGTTTTCAAAGATGGGTACAAAACCTTTCGGGGAAAAGTTTTGAGCGAAAAGTTTTGAGCAGAGGTAAGTGTTCAATTTGTTGATGATGAGACAGAATTGCAAAAATTCGAAGGAAATGAAATCAATCCGCTCAATTCGTCGACAGGAACATAGTCATTACCGATAGTCAGCAATTGATTCGACAAATCTGGAGCAGATGGTTTCAAAGTGCGATTCCCCTTTCTCCATACAAAATTTTATAATTTTTATTTACGCGAATCTTCCCGATATTTTTATAGTTATTCTTAATTATCATAATTGGTCCATTTGAAATCATGTTCGTTTTAAATGTGTGACAAAAACAAATGCTTCAAAAATAATTGTCGAAAAAATTGTCAAAAAAAAAAAAAAAAAAAAAAAAAAAATTGCCACAACGTTACGTAAACATAAACGGGATCTATCATGATCAAAAAGATGGCGTCCTACAATCGCTCTATACAAAATCTATTTAAAAATGAATTTTCGTCATAATTTTTTCTGACTTTTCTTGGGTATTCTTCTTCTTTAACCGGAGACCAGTCCGAATTTGTGTGAATAATTGAAATCTGTCCAAGTTATAAGCTTGGATACTAAAATCACTTTCTTTTATATATGAAGATTGAGCCCGGAGAGCTTTGCCCCGCATAAAATTGATTTTTTGACTAAAATAATTTTGAGCGTTTACGATTCCACCTGAAACTGAAACTGTTTTTTTTTTTTTTTTTATACACCAAAAGTAAGTAAGTAGGTATAAGTAGGGTACACAAGGTTGTACAAAATGAATTTAAGCCCTGCACATATTTTTAACTTCTACCTCAAAAACTGGGTAAAACCATCACACAAATTTAAAGAGCCCATCACTCGATTTTCAGTTTTAGAGACATGTAATTAACTTTTACTCGATAGAATCAGTCTTTTTTTTTTTTTTTTTGAATACAAGTCTCGCAGTAATGAAGACATTTTTATGCGACCCAGTCGTAAACTTTCATTTTTTAATCTCCCTGGAGGCACACGAAATAGATTTCTCGTAAGCTCGGTATAGGTATACAGAAATTCGAAAACGAATGGAGATGGCTCTAGCGTTTTTTGAGACAGGAAACTTAGCCTTAGTTTCGGAAAGCAAAAGAAAAGTGCAACATGCTCTTAAAATCATTCAAACCTGCGGCGGTGTTTTCGTTTTAAATAGGACTTCCCTTAAATTTAACCTTTAACTTCCCATCAAAGCTCCCAGATGCTCGCCGATAGATTTGAATTCTGAATGTAGTCTTCATACATGGCGAGTTCTAAAGTTTTCTTTGCAAAGGTTTCATTACTTTTTCGTCACTCAAATGACATATTTTTTGAAAAATAGCATTGTTAAGTCTCAAGGAATACTTTTACTACAGTATAACCAATAGAACCGGAATAGCCCTGCCTATAAACCTTTGGCTAGATGGTAGGCCCATTTGCATTTGATTAGCTTACTATTCCTCATTTGATTAGCTTGCTGTTCCTTTTCAAGCTCTTGATCTAAGCATCTCCCAACGTTTGATTTTACTATCGACAAAAATACAGAAGAGATTACTTTTGCTTTCATTCTCAACACGTCTCGTCAGCCTTCTGAAGAGCGTCTACAAACCGGCCCGCTGTAATATTTTTCACAGACAATATTTTCCCATTCATTCGTTTTATAATATAGGCTGCGCTCACTACCCTCCTCATCAATATTCCGGTCGTCTTACCACCGTGCTTGCCCTTTCCTTCATTGACCATCTTTATGAGGAAGCGCTGAATCACACCTACAGTTGACCTCTGTGTGACGCCCGCCACTACACCCTACTCGTAATTATCAAACCAAAGTAACACCACTCACCTTGAACGAATCGAACCATTAACAGTGTCACGTCCGCACATCACGAATGTCGTTAATTTATGGACTCGATAGCCAAAAGTTTAAAGTTTCGTCAGCGACTTTTCGCTTACTATATAAACAAGTGGCGCTTCTTCAGTCGATATCAGTCAACTTCTGGCAAAATCCAAAGACAATATGGCACGATTCCTGCAAACCGTACTCGTGGTAGTTGTAGTTGCAGCTAGTACCGCCGAGCCTCAGCGTTTCAGGAATGTGAGGACCAACCGCTTCTTTGCCCGGCAAGAGGTCGCTGCGGATAAGGCGCCTGCTGCACCGGCACCATATCCACCGGCGGGCATCAAGCCGGAAGTGTCGTTTGAATTACCCACCGAGACAACAACAGGGCAACCGGATAATACCTACCTACCGCCGGATAACACCTACGGGCCACCAGAACCAGTGGCACCCGTTGAGCCCGAAGTAGCAACGGAAGTTCCAGAGATTGTGCTGGTCGATGATGACGACACCGAGTCGGTCATTTCCGTGGCCGTGTCATACGACCAGGACAACTTGATTACACCCGAGGAGCCGCAGCGCCTTGTATTCGGCCCGAGGACTCGAACTCGACCATCCCAGAGAGAACCAATTTTCTTCGATGATGGATCGTTCGCTTATGCTCGTCAATTTTAGAATGGCTGCTGGAGAATGCCAGCCCATACCAAAGATTTTGTTACATAATTTAGTAGATCTTAAGCGAGTACCTACTAACAATAAAGTGAATTCCCAGAAATATTTGTCAGCTTCTTTTGTCGGGGGTCCTCCATTGAATCGAGTGCGCTCCTCTAAGGGTTCCATCTGAGGGGATTTGAAATTTATTTCCACAATCTTGTACTCTGTTTCCGTTTTTTTTCCAATGAAGCCATATCCGTTTGTCATGAGTATAGCAACAGACACAAAGGATAGCCCTCCTTGGGTCAGTGTTTTCTAGACTTTCCACCCGCTGGGTATTTTCACTCATTCTTCTGCATCATTAGCCAGTGAAACCATATGCCCTTCCTGTGTCTTGACAAATTTCTATTTGTTTTTGTTGCCGTTCATCGATTGGAAAAAAAATTGTTATCCAGGATCAGGACATGAGAGACGATTGAGTAACAAGTGAGTAAACAAGAATTCTCCAAATACATATCCCGATGAGGAGGTCCAGTCATCCAAGTGTGTCCAGCTGGTGTGCAGAAGTGTTAAAGTTGTTGCTTCGATTTTTGTATTCGATTACTTCATTTCCAGATGAGCGAATTAAATCGATATACATGGCATGAGCATGGAAATGAAACCCATCATTCAAATTAAAGACGTTAACCAGTGACAAGGGAGGCATATAAGTGGTCATCCTGTTGATAAAGGTTGCCGTCAGCTGATGACATGACATTGGGGATGTTGCTTTCTCTTAATGGAAGATAATTAAGATTTCTCCAGTTGATGGACATTTAATTGGACGTACGTCTGAAAGGATTTGCGTAAAAGTCGGAAGCTTTCAGCGGCAAGGTATATCATTTTCGGATGAATTCGCCATCACATCGGGGGAGTACTTAGTGGACCGTTGCAATTACCCGACGGCGTAATTTTTATTTCTTTGTCCGTTGGGTTTTTCAAGAAAATCCACAGGGAGTCGAAGTACCCTTTTAGTGTCCAGTAGGGGATTTCAGATGGATGGACGAAATGTGATGGAAGGAGAGGGATTTATTTGATGCCATTTTTATAATTCATTTGAAGATGAAAAAAGGTACCCAGACAGGACTGTTAGTGGGGTGAAGTAGCTTCTGGAAGCCACGTGATTTCATAGCAGCTAACCTTGTGCTTGTGAACCCAAGCGTCGATGTAAGGACATCCCAATTGAAAAGGAGCTATTTACTTTATTATTTGAAGAGAAGTTCTTGTTGACATTTTAAAAGGCCTCCAATTTTGTATATGGGAATGTTTCATTAAGCCGAAAAATGCCTACCAAATTGAATCTCCGGAAGGAAGCACAAATTTTTTACAAACAATTTGCAGAAGTCGTTTGAGTTAGGTACAAATTCCGGGAACCCATCTTTTACAAAGAAATTGGTCCCTAAATACCCCAACAACAATGGGAATCTGTCCTGTTCATCTTGTTGACGGATACATCTCCGTTAAGGTATTCAACGGAAGAAACTGTCCTTCATTTTGCAAGATAATTCCACAGGCAAAAGGTTGAGTAACTGAACTGTCAACGACGTTCACTTTATGTCAACAATGACAGTTGCTATCTTTCTCTCAATATTTCCACTAACAAATGTACTTTACCGCAAATTGTAGCCTGTCTAACCGTCAACGGATTCAACGGTCACAAAGGGAAAACGTTTACCCCTATCGGGAATAATATTTTCGCCGGAATGTTTTTCATTCAGCAATCTGATTTACGTTGCTGGAAAGTGAAACATTTTCATCGGAAATTCATCACGATAACCCTGCATCAGTTATCGGTTATTTTCCATAAACTGGCGAGTATTCCATCGATTGGGCTTATAAGCTACAAATTTTTAAATTGAGTCAAATACACTTTTGCTAAATATCTTACACACTACCACAATCAAGATGAGTACCATTTTTGTCCAACTGACTAACAAGATAGCTATCTCTTTCTTAGGTCAGCGAGAATTGATTTTCTTTTCAATCAAATTCGCTGTCAATCTATGTAAGAATATCCACTGCTTGCATTTTGCTGATCCTGACACCATTCAGCGGAAGTCTTAGAAATGAGGTCGCTCCTTTTATTCAGCGCATTTTTCTTTTAAATCAAATTCGCTGTCAAGCATGAGATTTTCGATTGCTTGCATGGTGCTGATGCTGACACCATTCAGCGGGAGTCTTAGAAATGATGTCGCCCTTTTTATTCAGCGCAGTATTCTTTTATATCAAATTCGATGTCAAGCTGATGCTGATGCTGCCACATTCAGCGGAAGTCTTAGAAATGAGGTCGCCCCTTTTATTAAGCACATTTTTCTTTTAGATCAAATTCGATGTCAACTTATGCCAGATTTTCGACTGCTTGCATGGTGCTGATGCTGACACCATTCAGCGGAATTCTTAGAATGAGGTCGCTCCTTTTATTCAGCGCATTTTTCTTTTAAATCAAATTCGGTGTCAACTTATGCCAGATTTTCGACTGCTTGCATGGTGCTGATGTTGTCACGATTCAGCAGAATTCTTAGAAAAGGGGCGACCCCTTTTATTCAGCGCATTTTTCTTTCAAATCAAATTCGCTGTCAAGCTGATGCTGATGCTTAGAAATGAGGTCGCCCCTTTTATTCAGCGCATTTTTCTTTTAAATCAAATTCGCTATCAAGCTGTGAGACTTTCGGCCGCTTGCATGTGGCTCAAAGTGAAGATGACACCATTCAGCGGGAGTCTTGGTAATGAGGACGCGCCTTTTGTTCAGCAAATTTTATTTGTTGCGTCATTAATATTATTGTTCGTAAGCACGCGTCAGAAACAGATCTCACCTTTTGAAATTTCTCATTTCAGTGCAGAGTGATATTCGAGGAGAATGACAGTTCTTGGATGTTTAGATTTGCTTTCCGAAAATTCGTAGTAGATTGGCAAATTGGTGTGTTCAATATTATAAATTTGACAGCTGGTTGACAAGATGTGTAGCTTCTTATTGATCTCAATTAATCACGTTAAAAAGTAGCCTACGAATCTGGTCAAGAAATTCTTGTCTGAGTGTACTCAGTTGACAATTCCCTTGTCTGACGTATGAAAAGTGACAGTAACGATCAATATAGCTTTTGCGTACAGGAAAAATCTAGTCCCGGTCTATATTCCAATTTTAACTATTATAAGTAAGAAATAAAGAAGAAGTTGCTTTTTTGCAACCCGTCCTTACCATTTTTTAACGTCAGAATTAAAATTCACTGACACCTATGTCTTTGCATACGTGATGGGTTCGTTCAGCAGTCACAATTTGTGAATTGACGATAAAGGTCTGCCAGGTGGCATTATTATTTTGTTGACACTCAATTAAAGTGAAGGCAGCTACACTTTCGCCTGTTGTTAGTTTAGATTGATATTCAATCTTTTTAATTTGAACTGTCACAACTGTCAATGGTGTAGTTCATTTTTTGATAACTAAAAGGACGTCGGAACATGAAATGCTGCCAAGACAAAATGTAGTTGACTTCAGATGAGTAGAATTTGGAACGTGCTCAATATTACTTCATGAAAATTCGTCATCTTAACTGTCAAAAAAGATCTCTAACTAATATTTAAAAAAAAAAAAAAAAAAATGGGTGACTGTTGTTTGAAATTTCAATTGGAAACGCTGCTTAAGGGAACCACTTAAATGTATGAGTTTTGGTCACACTATAGGCCTTTTGGCAGCCATCAATATCCAAATGTTCAAGAGCTCTGTTTTTGGTCAGATTTTGGCCGCCAAATTTTCGATTTTGATGACATTCCAGTGTAGTAAGCAGGTTTGCCCTTAGGTATAACTCTGAGACTGAATTAGGTCTTAAACGAAATGTTGGTCCTCAAAGTGGAGCGTTGCCAATGAGTTGAATATCAGCTCAGGGAGGGCTTTTAATAAAAATGTTTGCCATGGCTTACTTAGATAACGGTGTTGATCCACAAATTTAATTGTACTAGGACCATGCAACGTCTGAAAAAAAAAAAACATCCAGGGACCGATATTAAGTCTTGGTTGTTGTTCTTAAATCCAAACTCGTGCAAAAACCTCAACTCTAGCAGAAATTTTCCTTTCTCATTACTCAATTTAAATGCCAATTTTTGCTACAGAAATATTCGTCCAGCATCCTTTCGAAACTCAAATGTCCGGGCAAGCGAACGGAATTGAATTAGTTTTACTGCGTCGCACAACCATTTTTGAGGGACTTCCCCATCGTCATCATCAGTGAAATGCTATATCCAGTTATCAAATTCAATTTCAACATCAGAGTGCATTTGCACAGAAAAGTTACCATGGGATATATAGATATTTCCCTTTCGTGATACTGGGTACTTGATGGCGGACAAATTACATTTTTAAGCTCCTTACTGGACTCGCATCCCAACACATTAATAATTTGTGTTGTACTTTGTCACATGAGAATGGCGACCTTTACCAAGAAGCTAACAAATCACTTGCTCATAAGGGGTTTCAATTTATATGTGTGTCAACCTCCGAGCAGCTGTCACCACCATGCACCGTCCAGCTGGACCTGCGGATTGTGCATGATCTTTCTCATAGCTTTTAATCATCTTTCTGTGGAAAATTGGGAGGGGAGCAGTCCCGGCAAAAGTGTGACGTTGAAACAAGGATTTAAGGTTGGTAACTTTCTTTTTGTTAAAAACTCCTTCGGATATCGGGGTGAGGACTGCAAGAGGACAGTTACTGAAATGAAACGTGCTCTAGTTCCGCTTTTTGTTATGCAACATGTGAGCACTTTTAGAACTTGTGACTTGTCAAATGAAATTTGTTGGCAATTGTGCCGCTTCAAGAAGAAATATTTCATATCCTACTTTGTACTAAATAGAGGTGTGCAATCCCGTCCAGCGACGCAGTCATATTGTTGTCTTTTGATGAAAAAACTCGAAGAAAAGTTCAATAGGCATGGAGCACGTTGTGTTAAAGTCCACAAGTGTCCCTCTTATTCTTAGTGACACGCAACTTCTTCTTGTTACAAAAATAACTCTAAGGTTTACGCAACGAAAAAGTACATACAGTCGATATTCATCCTTGATGGATACTTAGACGCACCTCTCTCATCGATCGTCCAGTTGCTTGATGGTATGACTACTTTTGGAAAAAAGCCTTTCCTTAAATAGAGTACTTATCAAGGTTAATGCGATCCTAAAAGGCTTCAAAATGCCTGTTGGATGTGTTACTTCGGCACTAATATTTTGCTATAAGCAGCCCTAAAGTTCGTAAAGAGAGCTGCAAATTTCGGTGGAGTTTGGTACAAAAAAATATCCTACGCTATGAGATAGGATTTTCTTCAAACTACCAAATTCATTCCCTTGCGTCAAATTAAACACACGACGCCGTAGTAATAACAAATTTTAGCCTCGTCTTTAAATTTAGGGAAGCTCACAATTGCGAAATTTCTATAGAAAATACAGCCACTGTGAACTACTAAAATTTAGAGTTGAAACTGAAAATGTTTAGTGGTAAGGCAGGAAACTTCGTGTGAACAGAACTGTCCAAATTTTACGCATGCAACCGCCAAACTTCTGACAACAGCAAAACGGAACCTAGTTTTTGCAGTTGCGCGTCGAATGTTAGTCCGCAACGCTGTCCAGCCTCTTGAAAGGACTGTTGCCCTTGAAAATAAAGTGCACGACTGGGTCGCAAGTTACTTTCTCGTTCATTAAAAGTTTTGTTGCAAATGAAGTGGGAGTTGCTGATTGTGTAAGCTCCAAGTTGTTGGAATTAAATATAAAATATGGTTGAAAAAGAAAAGAAGAAGTAGGTAATATTTACTCAAAAAAATATGTTTTGCGTGACTGTTATTTGAAGAGGCGGGCCTTGAGATTATTACAAAAATGTACCGAAGATAATGTGAAGATTAGGATTTGTGTAGTCATTTTTGAGAAATAATTACAAAAACTGTTTTATTCGTTTTTTTTTTTTTTTTTGTGAAAAACTAAGTGCGGGTTCTTATTTCAAATGCTGATATTATCTTTATGTACTTTGATCAAAATCGTTAGAGCGGCTTTTGTAAAATTACGCAGACAAAACAGTACCAAATATTGCAATGTTTAGTTTGAGAAAAGCTATTTGTTAACCATACCGATTATAATTGGTTTTACTGATTATAAAAATTTTATCGCAGTCAAAAATGGGGTTTTCGAGATATGATCAGTTTTTAAAATTAGCGTTTTCGGTTATTCGAATTGAAAATGAAGGACGCAATAATTTTTATCACAGCCTTTCGATAAAGTCTGGCACAAAGGGCTGAGTCACAAGTTACAAAGGCAACTGCCGAAGCAGTATTCGAAAATTCTGGAGTTTTATATTATCAGATCAATTCTTCAGAATTAAACAAGAGACAGAGTACTCAACATTAAGAGAAATCAAAGCTGGTGTACCACAAGGCAGTGTGCTAGGGCCAGTGCTATACCTTTTATTCACTAGCGATCTGCCTGAAAGCGCAGAAACTACTATAGAAACTTCTTCAGATGACACTGCTGTACTTGCTGTAGGAGCAGCCGTTGAAATAGCAACAAAAAAGCTCCAAATAGCAATAAACCGTGTCTCGGAATGGACTAAAAGGTGGCAGATTAGATTAAATGATCTAAAATCTGTCCATGTCAAGTTTACGTATAAAAACGTAGCACACACGACACACTTCAGTGCACATAGACAACAATGTAGTGGAATACGCAAATACAGCCAAATATCTAGGCATGACTCTAGACGCTAAACTGCGTTGGAAAGCGCATGTAAAGAAAAAGAAAGACGGGTTGAACATGCGATATAGTAAAATTTATTGGCTTATTGGGAGATACTCATCCCTGTCCAACTACAATAAGCTATTGCTATACAAGCAAGTTCTAAAACCAGTATGGACCTACGGGCTCCAGTTGTGGGCATATACAATGTACATGCCAAACAAATTAACAAAAAATTGATGTCTTCGCAACGCTGATCTACCTACATAGAGATCTAAATATTGAAATGGTTGAAGATGAAGTTAAAAAAGTTGCTCAAAGACACAGAAGTAGGCTTCTCAACCATATTAACATAGAAATAACAGAACTGCTAAATACTGCCAATGTAATCAGGAGATTGAAGCGGGTAAGACCTTTTGATCTATAAGAGTTGGCTTAGGCCAAGAAATTATTTTCAAACAATAAAGCTTGGAGATCCCTCAAACGACGGATTTTTCTCTTCAATATTTCAATTTACATAGGTACAACAAAAATAAATTGACGATTATACAATCGACCAGGTGCAATCCCATTCGGGATGACGAAGGTCAGTCCTCCCTCGCTAAATCGTTCTGCAATGTCTTCAGACCTTTTTTTCCTTCCAGCGAACCCCCTAACAAAAAAAAAAAAAAACACTTTTTACTTTGGCAAAATTAGTTGACAAATCATTTGTACTTGAAAAAAAAAACATATGTTGATATTAAAAAAGGAACAAAATAAAATAATTAAAAAAAATAACTGCTTTAGCCTCAATAACATTCTGTAGTTTTCTTGGAACCATCGAATCAAATAAACACATCAAATATTTCATTAAAAATGTGATGCAAGAGAACATTTTAAATATTTTTGCGGAAATCCACTTCATCTCATTGGTTACCTACTTTAAAATATAAAATGTCCAACACAAATAATCGCATTTGTGCATTTTTCTAAATAGTTGCAAGGGCAACGCAATTGACTTAGTTCTACAATCCCCTTTCCACCGAAATATCAACTCCAATTCACCTTAAATTTGATAGCACATTTCATTAGAAAAGATTTAATGTATGTTTGCAAATGATTCCAAGGAAATTACGTCTTTTAAAATCTTTCTGGAGTCTGGACACCCATCCAACCACCGTGGACTGTATACCACAACTCAGTTGCTAGTGTCGAATTGCCCCATTAATAATGTGTTGCTAGCCAACTTACTTTGTCATACGAGATTTGTGACCTTTACGCAAAAGCTTACACAGGGCTTGTTCATGTGGATTTTCATCTTAAATATGTGTGTATGTGTGAGTGTGTGTAATTTGTATTTTATTTCACTCGAAAAAAAAATTTTAAGTCATATAAACGGAAACCAGCTTTATGATTTCAACAAATGATGCTTAAAAATGACCAGAGGCTTTGTTTTTAATAATTACAGTGGTAGCCCTTACATATCTTTAATACTACAGCGCGACCTCAATAAAAGCAACTAATAGAAATTTGGGCAGTTGCTTTTATTGAGTTTGTTGCAATAATCGAGTCAAAAAATTGTAGGTGCCAAAAATGAGGCAACAGGTTAAACACCTCAGTATAGTAAAAAAAACATGTCTTGCACTGGTGAAGAGACCAAAACTGATCATTTAGTTCGTAGGTATTAGAAATACAAAAATCAAATTTTAATTGTTTTTAAAAAATTGAGAAATTTTTGATTGTGTCATGTATACAGTTGCTTTTATCGAGTCACCGTTTTTTGAGGAGTTGCAATTACTGAGTCAACAATGGTAAGATTTAAGGTGTTGCTTTTATCGAGGAGTTGCACGTATCGAGGGTTGCTTTTATTGAGGTCGCACTGTATTTAATACCAATACATACTTTTAGTGGCTAGAGTAAATTTTTCGGGCATATTTCTTCATATAAAACTGACTATTGTGACCTAGAAAACCTATAAGCAAGGCGAAGCTTTTAATTTACTTTGTTTAATTATTGTATAAATTAATCTTGAATACTATTTTTTACCAATAATCGTTTTTAGTGTCTAGGGTAAATTTCACGGACATATTTCTTCATATAAAACTGACTATTGTGACCTAGAAAACCTATAAGCAAGGCGAAGCTTTTAATTTATTTTTCTTAATCATTGTATATATTAATCTTGAATACTATTTTTTACCAATAATCGTTTTTAGTGCCTAGGGTAAATTTCACGGACATATTTTTTTCATACAAAACTGACTATTGTGACCTAGAAAATGTATAAGCAAGGTGAAGTCTTTTATTTTTTAACATTGGGCCTTGCCAAGAAATATTTTAAGAGTCTCAACATTTTAGTATTTCAAAGTGGCTATATTTTCTATACAAATTTCGCAATTGTGAGCTTCTGAAAATTTAAAATCCAGACTAAAATTTGTTATTAGTACGGGGCATTTTATAAATTAACTGAGTGCTAGCTGCAGTGGCTTTCGACTCAAGTGGAGGTTGGTGATTGTTGTCAGCAAGGCAAAATAAATGGTTTTCCAATAAGAGGTGTTATTGTAAACGACCCGCTATTTCGGTAGCTGTCACTTTTGAAGCTTTTATTCTTTGACATTTGACAAGTAGAAACCACTACCATTACTAAAAATGGAACGATACACGCTTCAACAATGCACTGAAATTATTACAATTCACTACAAAAATGGTGAAAATCTTGCAGTCACAGTTCGCAAAACTAAAGCATTTTTTGGTCGCCGCGAGGCACCTTGTCGGACTGCAATAGAGAAATTGATGGAAAAATTCGAGCTGATGGGACAAGTTAGTGATGTGAAGAATGAAACCCGTGCACGTCCCTCAAGAACAACTGAGAATATTGCTGCTGTAGCCCAAAGTGTTGAAGAAAACCCAGGTTTGTCCATTCCTCGTCGTTCTTTGGAATTGGGCATTCCACAAACGTCATTACACCGTATTTTGCATAAAGACTTGGGTCTTAAGGCTTATAAAGTTCAGTTAAGAAAAGAACTCAAGCCGGCCGATCATCAACAACGTCGTGTCTTTGCTGATTGGGTCTTTGAAATGCATGAAAATGATCCGGAATTCCATCGAAAAATCATCTTGACTGATGAGGCCCATTTCCACCTCGGTGGCTACGTCAACAATCACAATTGTCGCATCTGGGGCTCGGGAAACCCAAGAGTTATTGTTGAGAAGCCTCTCCATCCTCAACGTGTGACTGTTCGGTGTGGTTTATGGTCCGGCGGGGTCATTGGACCTTACTTTTTCGAAAATGAGGTTGGATCAACAGTTACGGTGAATGGATTGCGTTATCGAGAGATGATTAGTGATTTTTTATGGTCGGAGTTGGATGGTATTGGTCTGGACAACGTTTACTTTCAACAAGACGGCGCTACGTGTCACACAAGCAACGAAACCATTGATCTTTTACGGGAAACGTTTCCGGACCGTGTTATCTCTCGAAGAGGTGATCACAATTGGCCACCGAGATCTTGTGATTAAACACTTTGCGACTTCTTCCTTTGGGGCGACGTGAAAGATAAGGTCTGCGCCAACAGCCCAGCGTCGATTCAAGACCTCAACGATAAAATTCGTGAGGCTATCGAGGACATAGGGGAGCCACTTTGCGATTTGTTTATGGAAAATTTCATGAAAAGGATATGGTCCTGTATGCGTGCTCGTGGTGGCCATTTGGCTGATGTTTTTTTTTTTTCATTATTAACGGCATACCTTCCTCTTTATTATTAAATAAACATCCGATCATTTATCTCAAAAATTGTTTCTTTTCTTTGAATACCAAAATAACACCTCTCATTGGAAAACCATTTATTTGGGACCGCAAAAGCTAAATTCCCCAAAAATATTTAAACCTTATGAGGCCTGCTCCTCATATCACCAGCAGACAACATTTCAACTGGTATTCTACCTCGCACCATAGCACTATTGATTTTTCTGAATCAGCAAACAGATTTAAATTCTCTCTATGCGAGTACTTACTGTCTTCTTAAAGAAAGTTGGTTTCCCATTGTGACCGGAAGTTTATAAACTTTAATGTTGCAATGAATGAAAGGAAATGGAATTTTCTCCTTGCTTGATAGAACTTAAATGTTATTTTTATTTTTTTTGTTGTTACAAATCCAAGGAAGCGTGCAAAGTAAATTGAATGGGTGGTTTTGAAAACAGCATTTAAACAAGAATATAGGATAAAGTTTAATGGAATTCAACAGATAGTTCAAAGAGATAGAAGAGGACTGGTTTTGTCGGTTTCGTTCTACAGAATTTCATTTCAAGTCTCATTAGAGCACCAATTAAATTTGGAAGTAGTTTTTGATGGTGTATATTTTGCAGGTTTTTTTTTATGAACACATCGATTAAAAGACTAGTTTTATATTGTAGTTCTATATCGAGGTTTTTTTAAGGAAATACGGAGAGAGTAGTTAGGACATTTGGGTTTTAATTGACTGTTTACTTAACTGTGGAGGTAAGGCAGTGTAAGGCAGGATATTCCACCATAGTGTCGAAGTCCGACAGAAAATGGGACGACTAGTAAACAAATGGGCACTCCTCCTAGCATGGCGAGTATTGCGGTTGCATTTTTGAAGGGACAGAATGTAGCTGGCGATTTACTTTGAGAGCTATTCAGTCAAGAAATATATAGGGCAATGAAAGGCTGCAAACATTTCGGCAATGTTCAAGCGCATTCATAGAATTTTCAATACTTTTGTCCTGGGTAGTTTTTGAGATCCTGGAGATCCTGTGGTATTGCAATGGGCCTACTCTGAAGCCTAAGTGACCTAACCTAACCTTTGTCCCCGATTTGTTTTAACACACGAAATTGTATCATATCCAGCAAGAGGAATATAACTTTCGGCCTGCAATCGGTGAAGGTTTCAACTGGAAATGAGAAAGTCAAACAGAGATAAAATAGAACTTTAGAAAATGCCCAGCATTTATGTGGTAAGCTTCTGCCTTAAAGCCATTCAAAATAATTAAATTCAAATGGCAGGAAAGGCGGTTCTTAATCCATTGAAGAAAAGGCGCGTCGATCCAATAAGCACGTACTTTCGACAAAAGAGCTCGCAGTCAAACTCTGTCGAATGCCTTCAAAAAGTCAAACTTTGAAGAAAAGACGCGTCGATCCAATAAGCAAGTACTTTCGACAAAAGCGCTCGAAGCCAAACTCTTTCAAATGCCTTAGAAATGTCAAATTTTGAAGGAGAGACGCGTCGATCCAATAAGTACGTACTTTCGACAAAAGAGCTCGAAGCCAAACTATGTCAAATGCCTTCGAAATGTGAAACTTTGAAGAAAAGACGCGTCGGTCCAATAAGCAAGTACTTTCGACAAAAGAGCTCGAAGCCAAACTCTGGTAAATGTCTTCGAAATTTCAACTTTGGAGAAAAGACGAGTCGATCCAATAAGCACGTACTTTCGACAAAAGAGCTCGCAGTCAAACTCTATCAAATGCCTTCCAAACGGTAAACTTTGAAGAAAAGACGCGTCGATCCAATAAGCACGTACTTTCGACAAAAGAGCTCGCAGTCAAACTCTGTCAAATGCCTTCAAAATGACAAACTTTGATGAAAAGACGCGTCGATCCAATAAGCACGTACTTTCGACAAAAGAGCTCGCAGGAAAACTCTGTCAAATGCCTTCGAAATGTCAAACTTTGAAGAAAAGACGCGTCGATCCAATAAGCACGTACTTTCGACAAAAGAGCTCGCAGGCATACTCTGTGAAATGTCGTCGAAATGTCGAACTTTGAAGAAAAGACGCCTCGGTTCAATAAGCACGTACTTTCGACAAAAAAGCTCGAAGCCAAACTCTGTGAAATATTTTCGAAATGCCAAACCTTGAAGAAGAGACCCGTCGATCCAATAAGCACGTACTTTCGACAAAAGAGCTCGAAGTCAAAATCTGTGAGATATCTTCGAAATGTGAAACTTTGAAGAAAAGACGCGTCGGTCCAATAAGGACGTACTTTCGACAAAAGAGCTCGAAGCCAAAATCTGTGAGATGTCTTCGAAATGTCAAACTTTGAAGAAAAGACGCGTCGATCCAATAAACACGTACTTTCGACAAAAGAGCTCGCAGTCAAACTCTGTCAAATGTCTTCGAAATGTGAAAATTTGAAGAAAAGACGCGTCGATCTAATAAGCAAGTACTTTCGACAAAAGAGCTCGAAGCCAAAATCTGTGAGATGTCTTCGAAATGTGAAACTTTGAAGAAAAGACGCGTCGATCTAATAAGCACGTACTTTCGACAAAAGAGCTCGAAGCCAAAATCTGTGAGATATCTTCGAAATGTGAAACTTTGAAGAAAAGACGCGTCGGTTCAATAAGCACGTACTTTCGACAAAAGAGCTCGAAGCCAAAATCTGTGAGATATCTTCGAAATGTGAAACTTTGAAGAAAAGACGCGTCGGTTCAATAAGCACGTACTTTCGACAAAAAAGCTCGAAGCCAAACTCTGTGAAATGTTTTCGAAATGTCAAACCTTGAAGAAGAGACCCGCCGATCCAATAAGCACGTACTTTCGACAAAAAAGCTCGAAGCCAAACTCTGTGAAATGTTTTCGAAATGTCAAACCTTGAAGAAAAGACGCGTCGATCCAATAAACACGTACTTTCGACAAAAGAGCTCGCAGTCAAACTCTGTCAAATGTCTTCGAAATGTGAAAATTTGAAGAAAAGACGCGTCGATCTAATAAGCAAGTACTTTCGACAAAAGAGCTCGAAGCCAAAATCTGTGAGATGTCTTCGAAATGTGAAACTTTGAAGAAAAGACGCGTCGATCTAATAAGCACGTACTTTCGACAAAAGAGCTCGAAGCCAAAATCTGTGAGATATCTTCGAAATGTGAAACTTTGAAGAAAAGACGCGTCGGTTCAATAAGCACGTACTTTCGACAAAAGAGCTCGAAGCCAAAATCTGTGAGATGTCTTCGAAATGTCAAACTTTGAAGAAAAGACGCGTCGATCCAATAAACACGTACTTTCGACAAAAGAGCTCGCAGTCAAACTCTGTCAAAAACTTTGAAGAAAAGACGCGTCGATCTAATAAGCACGTACTTTCGACAAAAGAGCTCGAAGCCAAAATCTGTGAGATGTCTTCGAAATGTGAAACTTTGAAGAAAAGACGCGTCGATCTAATAAGCACGTACTTTTGACAAAAGAGCTCGAAGCCAAAATCTGTGAGATATCTTCGAAATGTGAAACTTTGAAGAAAAGACGCGTCGGTTCAATAAGCACGTACTTTCGACAAAAAAGCTCGAAGCCAAACTCTGTGAAATGTTTTCGAAATGTCAAACCTTGAAGAAGAGACCCGCCGATCCAATAAGCACGTACTTTCGACAAAAGAGCTCGCAGCCATACTCTGTGAAATGCCTTCGAATTGTCACCTCACTGGGGCTATTGAGATATTGGTTCCGCTTTGCTGCAAGACTATAAATGACCAGTGCAAAACTGAACTAAGGGTCATAAAGGAGTTTTTGTGATTCAAGATAAGCATCGTTCAAAGAGCTCACAGCTGCGGCACATCAGCGTTTGCATTCATGAGTAGGGCGGTTATTAAAAAATGACAAAAACTTTCTTGGAGCTTTGTAGTACCCCTATCTTCTTTTTTGGCTACATCTTTGGAGTATATGAAAATTTGATAGGCTTTATTAGGGCATTGCAGTCTTACCTTAAAGCTTACACTTTGTATGATTTTTCAAAAACGGTTTTGGCTTTGGAAGACCTTTTTTGATTAATCAATTCAGGACTATTTTTAAGTAGTAGAGTCTCAAGAAAAATGCAATAAGTTGTAGATTGAGAAGAATTTAACCTCACGACATTATGATCTAAATAATGAGAACCCGTATTCAAATTGTAATACCTTCTCAAACGCAACTGAACGTTGAAACTAAAATCATTTGTCGATCTTTCTTTGATTGGTCATGATTAAGGAGGTGTTTTTAGTGCGGTTAGAGTCCCACACTACTCTGGGTTTCTAACCCCATTGTGTCTTTCGAGATTTTCACCTTCAGTAACAAAAAAAAAAAAAAAAAAGTTGTGGTAGCTTTATATTTAAAAAAAAAAAAACAAAATGCAGTAGCAATTGCAGCAAAGTGGCAACGCTGTCTTTGAGTTGTTATGCAGATCAGTTCGTTATTTCTATGATAATGACATTTCAATTGGGTATGTTGACATTAGGGGCCGAAAAGAACTCACCACCCTTTGCATAGTTTCAACCTAGAATAGTTGGCTCATATGATGTTCACCCTGGGCTTCCTGTCTGGGTGTGGATGAAGAAGTTGTACCCATGATAAGTGGGTCTTTGTGAGCAGTAAAGTACTGGTCTTTATGAGGCAAACGCAATTTTTTTCAGACATCGGCATTGACATGATAGTGCAGAATTTTTCCGACTTTATGCCTTTACTTCTTATTTTGTTAAAGTCCTTTGATAGCTTTAAAGGAGTAAAAAGTCAGGGACAATACCAATGCTTTTCAAGCTGAGTAAGCTGCGATGGCCCAAGCAGCTAAGAAAATGATGAGATACAGCCATCATAGCGTTCTCTGACTTTCATGAAAGTCGCCAACATCAAACTGGCGGTTTCTTCTTAGAGAAAGTAGAAAATGCCAACATAGGAACTTTAGGAGATTCTATAGATCTTATATAAGCATGGGTGGTTCTAAAATGGACCGTTGAGCTCCTTTTTTCCAAACAGGAGTACACTCTCCGCAATGCCTTTTCAAAATGAACGCAATTGTACTCAAAGAATCGCTGTAACCTGCGAGTAAGCTTTGAAGACTTTCATTGAAGTTCCCTTCTAATCATACCAACTTGCCAAAAGGGACCTCCCAGTCTCCATTGCGCTAAACAGTCTGCGGATTTCTGATTTAAGTTCTAGAAATGGTTTACCCGAGCTTTCATTTTCTTTCTTTTCATTTCCTTGCTTATTTAGCAGGATCCATCGGGTGCATTTCCTTTCTAGAGCTTAAATCGCTCTCCATCCTAAACCTTTTCAAGGAAAAAGTCGTGCGCATTTTTGATGATTTGCCTAATACCCGCCAACAGCTCTTTATACACGTTGCATTTCATCTAAAAATATGAGAGGAATTCCTCACTCCCCTCTAAAACGTAATTAGCACCAACAAAAAAATTCCTTCGTCCAATTTCAGACTCCACCATCACATTTAAACATAAAATTATAAAACTAATTTAAGTTTGAATTTTCTATCAACCATTTCACTTAAAATTTCCCCGCGCCGCGCCACACATTTTCTCGAAGGAGCAACACCTTTCATTTACTATAATCAAATATCCGCTTTTAATTCTTTTTCCTCTTTTTTTTTCTTCTTTTTCTTCCTTTTCCGTCAATACACTTAACACTTGTTGCTTTCTTCGGTTTCTCCATTCTGCTGCTCTTTCCGCACAGCTTGTAGAAACTATTTCCGCACACCTTGTCCTCCTGCAGAGTAAATTAGATTCCTCCCAAAAAAAAGCCAACAATGTTTCCAACGTTTTCCTCCTTTAATTGCATTTAATTCTGGACGGATCTCTGCTTATTCATGAATCACACAAGAACCTTTAGTTGACACCTACATTCGTTTAACTGTCGGACGCCTGGTCGCTCACACGTGCTTCTATTGAATTTTCATTCAAAGGAAGTTGAATACGGAACCGAAACCTGTAAAGTTTTCTAATTGCCAACTTTGGCAAATTACTGTGAAACTTGTGCACAAGTATGCAAAAAGTTCCCCCGTTTGTTGTAATTGTGCGGTGATAGTTCCGCAAACCGCTTCATGTGTTTCGCTTCCTTTGTTTATTTACTACCAATTGAAGGGAGTATTAATGAGTATTATTGACATTCCCGAAGGCGTGTGTCCAACTTTGCAATTTGTATATAAAAAAATGTTACGCATACGCCTCAGTGAGTGGGTGAAACATTTCCATTTCGCTTCTATTTATTCAGCCATAAATGTCAACTACAATTAGGAGCGCAAAATAAAAACAATTCTAACCTGATTGATGGCAAACCTGTGTAGATACAAGTACCTGTTGTCTGTTTCAGGTTTCAGCTATTGTTGCTGAGGGTTGTTTTTATTTTTTGGCAGATAAGGCATATTCGCCGTGAATGGTTTTCAGATGTAACACCCATGCGATGATGGGAGTCAAGGTGACTCTTTCGGCAGGATTGACCGACAGGGGAGATAAAATCACTCGAGTGGGATTCTATTTGTATTCATGCTGAATGGGTCTGTTGTGTCCAGAGTGAGTGTTGTTGTTGTTGTTCGAAAATGTTGTAATTGTGTTCACTCGAGCGTTCACAAGCACACGGTACACGCGGTACTCAAACGTTTGACAGAGTGAAAATGTGCATTGCTTTTGTGATGTGACGGTTACTCAAGGGTGGATGTATTAACCACAGCTACATACACATATTTGGAGTAGTTTTATTCAACTTTCCATTACATCCACAAATCTGTATCAATACAAAAACAAATGAGAGAGATTTAAGGCAACACTTCGGCGACCATTCTGAGCTGCAACAAATTCAAAGCAGAGTTTTTGTTTTTAGTTAAATCTGAAAAAAAAAATGTGAGCACGATTGTTTTCTGGTGGAGCTGTGCTTTGATTAGCGGGGAGGACGTCGAGAGTATTACAGGTACACACGATCATTTGCTGAGTTTGTATGATGTGCGTGGGGAGTTTTGTTTTATCGAACCACCGTGTAAACAAAAATATGTGACGTGGGCAGTAGGATGCACAGAGCTTAGTAAAATGCATGCAATATGGACTCGTAGAAAAATACAACAAAGAAAATAAAGCTCAAATCGGACGATCCGTTTCGTTCCGTTCGAGTTATGGGCGGTTTTAAGGATGCAACTTTGTTTTATATAATACTAGCTGACCCGGCGAACTTCGTTCCGCCCAAATTCGTTAATGTAACGAAAACAATTATTCCGAGCATGCACAGTCAATCTTCGGCTTTTTCCCTTAAGTTCATTACGGCACACGATGTATAAAGCGGAAGACTACGCTTTATGAGAAACATGGGCATTCAAGATTGATTCCACAAAATTCCAGCGGTTGTCCTTGCGACTTATTAATTGTCAGAGCGAAATGGAAAATTAATACGCTTAAATACAAATGACAAATCGTTCTGAAAAAGCAGAATCCGCGGAATAAGAATGTTTGCCTTTGAATTTTACACTCCAAATCGTCGCTTATTGCATGACATTTGATTTGAGACTCTTCACAATTAAATCAAGACAAAGTTTTATCCCCAATCCCATCCCCATAAATGTTTATTTTCACGACATTAACTAGCATATGCCCTTCCTTGGGTCAATACGAATCCACCAATCACGACCCATTCCTGATTTGTGAGTGCACATACGGACATCAGTCTCCTTTAAATATAGCTGTACCCACCCGGTTTTGCCTGTGCTTTCCGTATTAAATCACGCTCAGATTTCGCAAAGCTCCAAAATGTCCAATAATAATTTCAATTATACAACTTTAGATAGGTACCTTTAGCGTTTGTATTTTCTATTTTTTTGAATGGGATTTGCTACAACCCGTTTTCCTACCCTTCTTATCTTTTACAAAGTGCCACCTGTCGGGTCCAAGACTATCCTATTTTAAAATTGGAACCAACCATACTAAAATAGTGTCCTATCTATCCAACTGTAACGAACCATACAAAGGCACAACATTTCATTGAAATCGGTTAAGTCGTTTAGGAGATCGACAACAGCGCCACCTATCGAGTCCAAAATAGTCATGTCTTTCAAACTGTAACCAACCATACAAGGCCATAAAATTTCACTTAAATCGGTTGAGGTGATCGACAACAGCGCCACCGAAAGAAAAAAACGAAATATACTGAAATTCATGTGTTTTTCAAGAACGCATAACACACACATATGTTTTCCGATTTCAAAAAAACTTCACAAAAATCATATATAGACCAATACCAAAGACGTGTGAAAGTTTTGTTAAAATCGGTAAATGTGTTAAGGCGTGAATCGGCGACAAACGAACACAATTTTAAAGATCAATTTTTATGTATATAGATTTTCTTAAAGTGTTAATACAAAATTCATAAAAAATATTTTAAATGAAAGAAAGAATTAAACTTCGTAGTCTATGGTCGCTAACTTTGAGCCCCTGAATCAGTTAGATCTTGTACGGGTACATGCTTAAGTCCAGACGTACAAAATTCGTCAAGTTGAAGTCTGCGAAAGGCCGATTTCTAGTGCACGGCGATGAATTGACTGGCTCGGGTTTGTCTAGTAGGTTTTCACTGATCGTTGTCATTTTCTCGGCTAATCTGGCATTCCTTTTATACACGGGTGTTGGCTTATTCTTTACCGAACCGTTTGTCTCGAATTCGATCACCAAACGTTGGAGAGTCGACTTTGAAGGGCCACCGCGTCTGCCGTAAAATTGGCGCAACGAACACTCATTTTGATAATTTGAGCGAGCTCCTTGATCGTACCTGACATGTGGATTTGGCATCAGTGGCTGAACAATAGACTTCAGAACCACATGGCTGTTCCAATTAAAAAAAGTTAGGTTCCCAATCTATCAACGGAATTAATTAGATTTGTCGCAATGTCGAGAGCAAACTCAACAACAGTGAATACTTCCCAATAATGGGGTCCTTTTGAACTTAATCATGTTTCCTCTACCATCCATCTGCCATCAGATACTCAGGTAATGAAATGCTACCATCAACAAAAATATTGCCATCGCAACGCACTCATAAGAGACGTTGCGTCGTTAAATTCCCAGGACATGGAGCGAAGTTCCGACTCGCCTGCCCCATAGCAACCCTTATTGATTACCGGATTTAATAGATTTGAACTTTAAAAAAAAAAATCACTTTACGGAACAGCGAGCCATTTGTTCAACCGGCAACTCGCATACAAAATAATCTTTCCACGTTCAAAGAGACACAAGGACAAGTGGCTGACCCAGCGAATGAACTTCTCAATCAATTACCGACCAACCTCGCGGACATGCGAGCATAGCATCATAAAAGTATAAAAATGCAGACAAACAAGAGAACGAAATTTAAGTCCGCCATAAAACCCCATAATCAGGAACATCCCCGCCCGGCTATCAGGACGATTGCTTTCGGCTGTGTTTTTCCTCGTATTGCTTTATGATTTTCCAAACGGATTTCATCGACGGAAATCCAATATTTAACGTGGATCCCAATTAGACCAAATGTGATGGCTGTTTGGAGAATTCCAGCTCGAAGATGTCCTTTAATTTTATATGTACCTATGCAATTTAATAACCTCCCATTAAAATGTCAAATGGAATTTTAAACACTCCGTGATGTGGATTTTAATTAGTCTTCCATTAATTGAATTTTATAGGCAAAGGCTTCGCTCAATAAAAACATGGCTCATTTTGCTGATGTATACATGTATATCGCGACATGTGTCCCGATGTTGTTTGGCAAGTTAATTAAGTGGGTTTTTCTTTTGTCAATTTCGTGTCCTTTTTCATTTGTCTTTTGTACGGGTTTCCTGCGCACTGTTTGCACAAACCTTTATTGGATTTATCTCCATTAAAAATGTGAGTGATTTATTGTTGCTCCCGCTCCCGGAACAAGCAGCTCAATGAGGAGGAATAATTAATAAAAAAAAAAACCCATTCTATTTAATGTTTGCTTTTGTACAAATCTATGGGGTGCAAATTATTTGCACAAGTGATGTGGAATTGAGAAGAAAAAAAATAACAGAAAACGTGAAAATGTCTTTAAGAACACAAGAGCGTTACCTGAGCAGGCATTTTTTAAACGAACGATTTACTTCTGCAACTTGGAGCAAATCAGTCGCTCGCACGAAAACGTTTCAACATTTTTTAATTGAGGATCTCTGCCTATCCCTGAAAACTTGAAATCAATGCCATAGGGAACCAGAAAAACCTCCGCACGACTTTCGGGTTGCAATTTCTTCAATCTTCCTTCCTCTTTCTTAATAAAGGGTGTTTCAATTGGAACGGGTCGATGTTGGATTATTTGCGGCCTTTTGTTTAAGTTGCTTCTGTCTAATCTGGTGTGATGCCAAATCCACATGTCAGGTACCACGATCGAGGAGCACGTTCAAATTATAAAAGTCAACTGTCAAAATGAGTGTTCGTTGCGCCAATTTTACGGCACACGCGGTGGCCCTTCCAAGTCGACTCAAATACGTTTGGTGGTCAAATCCGATACAAACGGCTCGGTATATAATCAGTCCCGTGTTTCAAAGGAATGCCAGATTAGCCGAGAAAATGCCAACGATCAGTGAAAACGTACTAGACAAACGAATTTTGTACGTCTGGACTTAAACAAGTACCCGTACAAGATCTAACTGATTCAGGAGCTCAAAGTTAGCGACCGTAGATTATGAAGTTTAATTCTTTCTTGCATTTAAAATATTTTTTTATGAATTTTGTATTAAAATTTTAAGAAAATCTATATACATAAAAATTGAGCCTTAAAATTGTGTTCGTTTGTTGCCGATTCACGCCTTAACACATTTACCGATTTTAACAAAACTTTCACACATCTTTGGTATTGATCTATTTATGGTTTTTGTGAAGTTTGTTTGAAATCGGAAAACATATGTGTGTGTTATGCGTTCTTGAAAAACACATGAATTTCAGCAAATTTCGTTTTTTTTTTCGGTGGCGCTGTTGTCGATCACCTCAACCGATTTCAATGAAATTTTGTGGCTTTGTATGGCTCGTTACAGTTGGATAGATAGGACACTATTTTAGTATGGTTGGTTCCAATTTTAAAATAGGATAGTCTTGGACCCGATAGGTGGCACTTTGTAAAAGATAAGTGGGATAGGAAAACGGGTTGTAGCAACTCCCATTCAAAAAAATAGAAAATACAAACGCTATAGGTACCTATCTAAAGTTGTATAATTGAAATTATTATTATTGGACATTTTGGAACTTAATCTGAGCGTGATTTAATACGGAAAGCACAGGCGAAACCGGGTGGGTACAGCTATATTTAAAGGAGACTGATGTCCGTATGTGCACTCACAACTCGGGAATGGATCGTGCTTGGTGGATTCGTATTGACCCAAGGAAGGACATATGCTACTTTTTGTAGTGAAAATAAAAATTTAAGGGAATGGGATTGGGGATAAAACTTTGTCTTGATTTAATTGTGAAGAGTCTCAAATCAAATGTTATGCAATAAGCGACGATTTTGAGTGAAAAATTCAAAGGCAAACATTCTAATTCCGCGGATTCTGCTTTTTCAGACCGATTTGCCATTCGTGTTTCGCTCTGACAATTAATAAGTCGCAAGGAAAATCGTTGGAATTTTGTGGAATCAATCTTGAATGCCCACGTTTCTCATAGTGTCAATTGTATGAGGCGTAACCTTCCGCTTTATACATCGTGTACCCTAAAGGACTTTAGCGAAAAAGCGGAAGGTTGACTGACACAAAAGAATTTGAGTCCTTTAAGGCTTAACAAAAAGATCGATTGTCCACCAGCATTGTGAATAAAGTTAAAAGCTGCTTAGCTTTCTTTATGAGGTACCATGCAGCTGGCTTTATTCTATTTCAACATCGACCCGACAAACATAAACCCTTTAGAAATATTTTCTAAGTACTCCTCAGCCAGATGTCGCAAGAAAACGTGATTTCAACTGGAAGTTATCGCATTTTATCACCAAACAAATTGAAGAAACTCACAACAAATATTAGCCAAAGGAAATTCTATACTCAAATTAACTACATTAACTTCAAATGCTTTTTTATAACTTTTGCAAAAGCGTTTCGTCATCCGAAAGACTTTGTGTAATATGATTAAATGCAGAGCATTCCTCAATGCAGTGGAAAGGGTTCTCCTGTGCACATGGAATGTGTTATAATAAATTCAACATTATAATGCTCCTTCGAAAATTAGATGAAATTGTTGCCAAGCTGTATTTGTCGAGGTAGTAGGTTCTTTTTCCAGGAAATAGTACGGCAGGCAGCAATTGCAGCTGTTTCCACTTAAAAAAAAAAAAGCACACACATGTGCGTTGATAATCAAGATGAAATGTTTTTTTTGTCAGATTATTGATATTCCCACAATTTTCATGTTTTGTTTCCTCCTTTATACACACAAAACGTTTTTTTTTATATCGAAATTACTGCAAAGAAAAGTTAATTAAAAAAAAAATCCGACTTTTAAGTATAACTAATTGGCAGTCGGAGGCTGCGCATATTTTTGTCAAATTGTTTAGGTAGTCTCCGATTGTCAATTAGTAATCCTTGAAAATGTCTTATTTTAATCTTTTTAAATCTTTTTTACAGTCAGTAGGGTTCTTTCGTTTTTTGAATAAACTTTTTTATTTTGTTTTTTTTCTTTTAATTTATATTTTTATATAAATTTGTTTAGATTGCAACACTCCGGGAAAGAATACTAATTTAATGACACCTCACTCTTCAAAATCGGTCAAGCCGTTTAGGATACATGGCGTCACGTAGGAACTCACATATAGGATACGCGCGAAGCACATAACCCTCCCTGTGTCCAGTCGGGTAAAAAGGAAGAGATACCGCGCTCTAGGAACACAGTTGAGTGTCAGTAGTTTATTACACCTCCCGGCTTTTGTTTGCTGCTTCACTCCACACATATTCACAGTAATTGAGAGCGGGAGAGAGAGGGTATTATTGAAACAAATTGCGGGGCAAATCGTGTGGACGTAGGAAAGCTGCTACTCGATTTCTAGTTAGTTTATGGTTTTACTTTCATTGGAGGAAAAGTAAAATATATATGTCTTTTGCCTTGAATCCTGGGATATTTATTTTATTTCCGTCTTTTCGTAGTCAAGGAGTAAGCGGTCTGAAGAACTGCTTCATCATCCACCAGCGGGCCATATAAATATACAGACTAGCAAGAGACGTTTTCGTGTCCCCGATATTCGCCACAAATAAAACCAGCAGTCCCTGGGGACTTTCTTTTACATTATTCCCCCAAACCACTCTCAACAAATGGCAACAGCCTGCTTGACTTTACCAATGCGATTGCCTACCTCACGCACGTGAGCATTTACGTCAAATCGGTGTATCCTGTCAAAATATATATTCATGGGCTTAATAAGTAAAGTAGTCCACGTGAATCACGTGAACTTCGGTGAACCCTTCAAATACATCCTCCCTCCACAATGAGAATGTCACAAACAAAAATAAACCCTCAACCACACAATATCCTCAATTCGTTATAACTGCAGAGCCAACCGCGCACAGCTGGATTAATGTTAGCATACCGATGCCATTAAGAGGCTCATCCTTTAGCCATTGCCATTGACTATCCTTCTCCCGAATAATAACAGAAACATGTAACTAATGGAATTGCAAATAGAAAAGAGTCCAATCAAGCTGAAGTATTTTTTTTTTTGCCGTCCTTGTCCTTACGCGTAGGTCAACAGCGACAGTAATATCCGAAACAACAAGAAATGCGGAAAATACCCCAACTCCTATTAGTCTCCTGGATCAAGTCCACGCCAAGGATAATTGAAATAAATTTATGCTAATTTTGTTTACTTGCGTCTGCTTCTTTTTGTGCAAGGAACACGAGCGGAAATTCCCTCCTCGACGAATTGGTGTTATCCCTCAGCGATTACTTATCGTTGGTTATTACTTAACCAATCAGGCGGATGTGCCAGGAGAGTAGAAAACAAATTAAAGAACAAGGATAACCGACCAGACATCCTGCGGTAGTTGGCCATTTATATTGTGCGGTTAATTTGAGTCATAATCAGCATTAGCCGTTATCGTATCTTCGCAGCGTACGTAGAAGAGATGGATTCTATGATGAGGCTAATTAAAATGACGCATAGAAGATTGAGCGAACTCCATGGTTTCCCCATAAATAATACAAGCACAAATCACGATGAGGATGTTACGACGCAGAAAACACGCTTTGAAGTGGGTTTTTTGGTTAAATCATTTTCAATTGCAAGAGTGGTGATAAAACCGCGAAATTTTCGAAAATGATTGCAATTTTGGTCATGGCTTTGCGTCGTTATCAGATTGTCCAGAAGCAATATCTTGCTTTATGTATGTTCGTAAAGTTGTCTTTTATGAAGCTGGACATAAACCAATGATGACCGGCAGTTATGCGTAGTTAACATTTCATCTTTGAGCGATGTGATCTTCCTTAAAGATTAAAGGTAGTTTTAATATATTTAATTTCGTTTCCTATACTCTTGCGAACGGTCAAGTGGTTGCGAATATCCTTAGAATGGGGTGCACGTATAATAATTTGGTGGGGCCACAAGCTGGTTGGGTCCCAGATTTTGTATGCGTATGGAAAACTTTATTTACATATAGCTAAGTTTTCGCTGCACTATTCACCTAATTTATTCAAGGAAATCTATACACAGTTAGACCATAAACATTTAGGTCCTTTGTGATACCACATGAGTTAAGTCCCTTTCGTTGTGTACCTTACTAAAGGTTTAATGAAGCTGGTCAAGGAGGAAGTGACCGGTCGACAGTATGCCTTCGGATAGGCGGGTGGTGACCGTATCGGTTAGACCCCCGCCTGTGTCCTTTGGAAACTTATCAAATAGGGCGGATGTAGCAAAATGCGCAGTAGTAGTGGTGATTGCAACAATCAGCCTACTGCGCATATTGCGGGGTGTTACAACTTGGCCAAAAGGTGAGTTTGACCGAGTGACGGTTTGTTTCAGATGTACGAAGGGTGACCGAAACAGTCTACCTCTCGATTGTAATCCACAGACAGCCCGTCTAAGAGATGCGGATGGAGCGAGAAGTAGTCGATAGGATCAACTGCTGACGCTGAGTATATGCGGAAGATCATTGAAGCCATTTGGTCTTTGTAATGTATTTGCTGATACAGCGTATATCTGTACGAGTAGTAGAAGTAGTCTCCTAAGTTGGTTTTGGGCAAATTTGCAAGAGCTGGACAGTTACAAAGGAGATGAAAAACGGTTTCCTCCTCCTCCTCATCCATGCAGCTCCAGCAAAAGTCATTGTAGGGTGTACCCAACCTACGGGCGTGCCTACCTATCAAACAGTGTCCTGTTAATGCTGATTTTGTTTCTACCTATAGAGAGAAGTCTCTGAGTTCTTTTAGCATCTAGGTTTGGCCAGATTTGCTTGGATATGACGCAGGTTTTTATGCTGTTCCACCTATCGTTTGCGACCTTTATTAACTCTTCGAATAGGAGGAATTTGATCGATTGCATAGGAGCGTACGGTTCACTGTTGTTATTTGAGTGAAGGCTGCTTCCTTATTTGGCTAGTTCATCGGCTTTGCAGTTGCCCGGAATGTCGCTGTGACCTGGAACCCAGCACAGGGTTACTGAACATCTGTCCGCAATCCGGGCATTGTTTTACCAACTTTGATCTGGTTGTTGGTGTATTCAGGGCTTTTACAGCTGCCTGACTGTCTATGAAGAGGGCGATAGCTTTATACCGTCTATCGCCAACAAGGCAAGTCTGCAGGCTGCCTCGCGTATAGCCATGTTTTCAGCCAGAAAGAAGCTACAGTGGTTTGGAACACGTAAGGCAATATTCATCTTGGGTGATTGAGAGAAGACTCCCGCTCCTTTCCGCCATTTTGAATTCATCTGTACCAAACTTCAAGTGCATAGTTATTTTCTATTTCTTCCCATTCGGAACGTTCTGCGATTATTGCTTTGTATTTTATGTTAAAGTCCTCGAAAGGGATAGTATAATCCGTTATGTTTGGTATTATGCTATGAAGAATACTCATATGGCCTGTCAGAGAGCTCGTCCATTTCTGAGATTCTCTAAGTCTTAAGGCTGCCATAGACGCTCATTTCCTCACTCATTTCCCGTAGATATCGACAGGAAGAAGGTGTAGGATTATGTCTAAAGCGGCCGAAGGTGTGGATCTGAGTGCCCCTGTGATGCATACACTGGCTGATCTTTGTATATATACGTTCCAAAGATCTGGAAATGCATTTTTTCTCTAGTGCGGGCCACCAAACCAGGATTCCGTAGAACAGAATAGGTCTGAGCACCGCAGTATAGAGCGAATTTGTTACCCTGGACTGAAGGCCCCATCTTGGACCTAGGGCCTTCCTAGCTGTGTATAGCGACCGCGGACTTTCTTGTGCGGTTCTGAATATTTAGCTTCCAATTAAGCTTGCTGTCCAAAAGTATGCCTAGATATTTAGCATGATTAGTACATTTTAGCTCTTTATTTTTAAGTTTTAGACGAGCTATGTAAGGAACTTTGTATCTGTTAGTGAACAAGATAAGCTCTTACTTGAAGGGATTGACATCAAGTCCAACCGTCTCCATCCATTTAACTAACTTGTGCAAAGCAGATTCCATAAGGTCTCTTGTTGTGTTAGGAAATTTGCCAGATATGGCAATTTACACTCCATGTTCTTCAGGATAATAAGTGCTTCATTAACTACTAAGATCCAAAGCATCGGCGACAGCAGCTCCACTGGGGTGTACCTTTGTGCACTGACCGTATGGTTTGACAATTCCCCAGCTCGGATAAGATTACTCTGCTGATAAGCATGTTTTCTATCCAGACGCATAGACAGTTGTCAACCTTCAACCTGTGGAGTGCATTAGAGAAACCTTCTGTTTTGACATTATTGAAGGCGCCTTCAATGTCTAGATAAGACACCATCAGATACTCCTTGATTGAGAGAGATTTTTCGATGGTACCTACTAGTGAATGCTGTCTCCACAGAGAAACTCTTACGATAGGTGTGTTGGGAATCGGACAGAGAGTTAGCCATTAAGTTCTTTCGAATGAATGCATCAATGAGTCTTTCCAGGGTCTTCAGAAAGAAAGAGGAGAGACTGATTGGCCTAAGATCCTTAGCGGAAACATGTGAGGTTTTCCATGAAGCAGGAGTGTATCCGAATTTTAGACAAGAGGAAATTTATTAGTGATATTGAGATCAATTGGCAAAAACAGGAGTCGAATTACCGCATATGTGAGCGAGCCATAACTGAATTTTTGTGGATCTTACAAGCAAAACAACAACAAATTTAGTCACATATAGTAATCGATCACGTATGCGGTAAGTCAACCCCAGGCTTCCACTTAACAGAAGCCAATTCTACCTAGCTATACCTACCTAACAGGCCAAGATGTTACTGCTACGCCTTGCTTATAAGTGGATGTATATTCTTACATATGGAGCGGATGGGAATAAAGAACCAGTCGAATGTAGTTCAGAGTTCAAAGTCTAGCTTAAAGTTTTTGTTACATTCTTACAAAAGGCACTGGTGGCAGCATTATTTACACTAAGCACTTCTAAACTTTGAGCATAATATATGCCAGCATATTTCGTGCTGAAAAGACAGGTGCATTGGGATAGGTCTTGTTAAAAATTAGAAACCCAAGGCAGCCATCAAGGCTTTCTTTCTATGTCAAGATTTTCCAAACACATTTCTTCGCAGAATGATTTTTGCCTCCATCAACAAAAATAATAAATAAATAAAAAGTTGGAACCACAGGTCAATAAGGACCCTAGACGAAGCTTCTTACAACCATTATTTGTTTTGTGTGAGTTTTGCATTATTGGACAAACGCCAGTGAGCTACAATTTTATTTTATTTTAAGTTCAAACGGACAACTGAGAAGCTCTTTCATGACAGTTGTACTCTCCGATGTTTGTCAGATGTTCGCGAGAGGTCTTCAACAGGATCTAGTCAAATTTTCCGGATGCCTCTGAAAAACAGTTTAGAGTAGGTCAAATGCCAACCAAACCTTAAGTGCAACAAGTTCCAGAATTTACCTCCTCCATGATCAGCCCCCATACCTCTTTCAATCTCTTTGTGAGCTGCAAACTCTGCAAATTATGCAACAGAGAGTTTAGATTCATAAAAGTCCTAAAGTAAACCAGAAGCGACCAGATTTTTCTATATCAATTTTGTTGGACCGCTACTTGAGTATGCAAGCCAAGGGTTGTCCTCACTTTCATGTATTGAGAGAGCATTAAAACGGCCGTTTCTTCTATTTGTCCTTTGGAATCCATCTTCGATCGATTTTCTAATCGAACCGCCCGCCTCAATCGCACTAACTTGAATATCCTCGATGAAAATGGGGACGGTGTGGATGTTCCCATCATCCACCAACTGACCTTAACAACTTCTTCCTTACCAATAGTATACTTTCAGTAGCTCCCGCGCTTCTATTTACAGATCCATAGCCACTTGGCACCTTTGCTTTTAATTCTTAACCAGCTTAGGAATGCTTATAGAGTCTTGAAATATTAGCCAAAAATGATCATCTGGGCATCATAAGTCATAGGCAGCGGATTGCCTCATAATACAATATTCAACCGAGGTCTATAGGGCTGAAACAGTTCTAAGTTATAGGGCTTCCCGGTCCATGAAAAAGATCTACAGTCTGTCAAAGCCAAATTTTGCAAAATGCTTCCAAAAGGCAATATACTCATTGAAGGAATTAAGTTTATCAAACTGACATAAATTGCTTAATATAGCTTTTTTAAATGACAACTTTTAGTGAGATGTGCCACGCCTCTTTCTAGAAATCCACTCCTCTTATTTCGCAAATCAATTGCTGACTAAATATAGGTACAATATGCCTCGATGTACCATACACATACTGCAACTATATCTACTATTAAATCCAAGTGGTTTTTAAGTGCTGCCACGCCCCCTTTTCAATACCGATGACATTTTTAAAAAATGCTTTGAGCATGCAGTAGACACATTCATTTACCAAAAGTGGCATGACTATTGTTTTAACCCACTGCGTGTTCATTGTGACAGGTGCCACTCCCCCTTGTCTCATCCCGCCCATATATTACAAAGGGATAAAGGTCAAAGTTCTTTTTAAAAAATTCTGCTTTCAATACTGTTTTTCTTTCTTTTCTTGTTTTTCAAAACCCTGCTTTAAAAAATTCCGTTTTCAAAAATTCTGCCTACAAAACACTTTTTTTTTTTAATTCTGCTTTACAAAATTCGACTATACAAAATTATAAGGAAAGTTTTGAAAAAATTTAAAAAACACGCGCTTTTTACCGGCTCTCATTGCAAAGTGCCTTGCACACGCAATGTATATCCATGTGTCCAAATGTGAAAACCAAATTTAAAAAAAAAATACTTTTTTCAAAACTCCATTTTACGATAATATCTACAGAGAAAACCTGGGTTGCCATTAAGTTAGAAATGACCATATTACCTTAGAAATGCATTCTTGTTACAATAAATGTTTTGTTACGACCGTTTTCGAGATATGTAAAAATTTCAAAAGTACCGTCGATGTCAATTTTACCTCACCTATATAAATAAATAAATATATGGCGCAACAGGTCCGTAGGGACCCTTTTCCTAGCCTCTCACAACCATTCGTTTTGTCCGAGTTTTTCATTTTTGGAATATATGGAAGGGATCTACAATTTTATGCCGATTAAAAAGGGCTAATTGAGAAGATCTTTTACCTCACCTATTTAAGCTTAAATATCAAATTTGGTTAAAATCATTGGAGCCGTTTTCGAACACTTCAAAGTGGTATACAAATTTTGTATGGGAAGTACAAAGAAACCACTTCTCCACATTCATTCCCCCATCCTGGCCGCGCATATCAATCCCTAATTAAAAATAGTTCACCAAGTCTTATATATCACAGATTTTGACAAGCGCAGTACCAGCCTCAACAAAGCTTGAGAGGCTCTCCTACTTTCATCCATCTTGGAATAGTTTCCAACTTTCAATAAAAAAAAGTCAGTTTCCCTCGTCTCCGTGCATATATCCTAACGCGGTTGTGAATTTGTAATCCCATTTGACAGCTTTATCATAGGTACATTACTTTGATTCCGATTTCAAAATTTAACAACTTAAACCTTTGGATCGAGGCACTTGCGTTCAATGCCCCTAGGGATGATGTGCGAAAAGACACAGTTCCTTCTATGATTCGACGTAAATGTAACAAGCATTAAAGCAGAGAGATTTTGAGTCGGGTATAAATCAGGCCACACGCAAAGGACCAAGATTCTCATCAGTAAAATCGAGAAGTTCATCAACAAATAACACATATGGAATATAAATCACAATCAAGGACGGTGGGCGGTTTATTGAACACGAGAAGTCGCCCACTGTTTGGGATTTTATGCCAGACAGTAGTGGGTCATAGAGGTTTCTGTTTGCTTGAAAACAACTGAGGTGTGTGTTTCTATTCCAATATGGAGCGTTGGGTGAGTGAATGGGAGGGGGGTAGGTATATTTGAAACTTCGACTATGGGGATACGTGATTGCTCATTCGGTTTTATATGAATGTGTGGATGATGTTAATGAAGGATTTGATTCGTTTTTTTTTATGGAAATATATGTAGCAGTAGAAATATTGATTAAAAGATTCATATGAGCTACGTGGTGTTGGTGCGGGATTACAATTGCCACCGCAAATGAGGTTGGTTTCGAAATGGAATTTTTTATGAGGCTTTTAGTGGAAGTATTCGTACAAGTATGACAGCTGCATCGACGCTGATGCCAACTTAAGTTTACTTTAAGTCATGAATGACACTGGGAGCTTACTTGTGTCACCCACCTGTATACTGCACCGTAAAATGCATGAGGGTAAGGGACAGGCACAGGATACAGGAATAGCATATTTGCACTTACCGGGTAGGTGTTGACAATCCCTTTTAGGTACACATAGGAGGGGGATACGATTGCAGCTGTTGTGTTTCTCTCTCTCTTGTAACATCAGTTGACACTTTTTAATGCAATTCCATGATGATGTTGCTTGGAACGGAAAATGTTTCTCCAGGTTATGTGTTGACTCAGAACGAGTTACAACCTTTGTGATGAGCGGCGATTTTTAGAACCTTGTTTTCTTTTGAATTTCTTTCTTGTCGGGGTTTAGTATAGAGCGACGAGCAACTGTCAGTTCTTCGGGAAGCTTATACTGATCCACTGTTGCACCTTTCATTGCGTGACTTTCTTTTATGAAGATTTACAGCCTGGGAGAATGAGGAATAAAGCCTTCCACATACATACTACGATCCCTGGCACGTTGCCTTCAGATGTGTAGTTGGACTTGGCAAGTCGCACGATAGTATCCATTTCTGAGTACTCATTGTTGTTTGGAACTTTAGCAAGCTCTTTCTAACATAGCTTATGGGTTTCCAAGTTTCCACTAAAGTAGCATATAGGTGTCCGAGTTACCTCTCCAGGCTACCTACATTTTTTACTTAAGACGAATATCGGTCTCAATTCAGATTTGACATAACTATGATAGCGGAACGTTTCTGCCAAAAAAAAAACGTTTCTGCCAAAAAAATAGTTACCTGCGATCGATTCGCGGGCTTTTTTTCAAGAGAGATGTTGGATCATTGACAGTTGTTGTGTCAAGAAACTCGGTTGTTATTCAAGTCTGAATATGGTCAGTTGCTTTTGCTTTTCCTTGAAAAACTAAAGAGTTTTATGGCGAACTGACCGTAAAAGAAACGTAAATTTGAAATTGAGAGCGAACGGCTTGTCCTATTAAAAAAATGACTATTCCCAGAGCAATTAAATCAGTGATAGCAATGCGCAAAAAAATCCTAAAAACGTCAGTTCGGCGGACCCAACTTTACCGGTAAGCTAGGTCCGCCACAAAAGCTCCCTTTCCCGAAGAGCAACTAAATCAAGAATATAGCAACTAAATCAATAATAGAGCAATTCAATAGCAATTAATTTCCATTGTGCTTTGTTTGACGAAATTCCAAAGTGGCGGACCCAGCTTTACCTACGTTAGTTGAATTTTTTTTTTCCGCCCACTATCGGGGTCGAACCTACGTTGCTGAGACCACATGCAAAATTTTTGACAGATGACACTTTTTATGTTCAACTTTAATCGGGTAAAAGTCCAACACTGGGGAATGCCTTCCATTAGAATGTGGTCCAAATATGGGCTCCTGAAAGGGCTACATTTTTTGTAAGGCGTAGCTGCAATCTTATATCTGCCTTCTAACAATTTTTTTTTTGCAAGAAGTGACCTACAATTTTATGCTGATCCCAAAGCTAAATGAAGAAGCTTGCTCAGGACTTTTGACAGTGGGATGCCTCTTTTAAACGCATTGTGGAGCCTACTTTACTGCCTGCGTTATTTTTTAGACCTTAGATTATTAAGAAAAACTCAACTTAATCTGTCAAGCTGTCAACCAACCACATGCTGAATTGAATTATTCAAAGAAACGCCCAAACAAAAGCTTTTTTTTAAAGAATATCATTAACAAAGCGAAAATCAATAAAAATTATCAAAACACAAAAAGAAATCCCAAACCACACAAGTGGCCTACTAAGTCGGCTTGCAATACATCTTCGGCTCGAGACTGATCCGATCGGCTATTCGGAATAATTTTTAGTGTGGCGTGGGCCAGAACAGTCACAGCTTTCCTACTGGTATTTATTACACGAAGTCTTCTCAAGATTGCTTGACTAATTTAATTTGTTGATTCTGCATTGGGTTCAGCTAAACCACAGTTTCGCGAGATTAAAAAAAGAAAATCCTAAATTTAAAATTCAACCTGTTAACAGCTTTCTCTTACCAGCCTTTGCCTGCACATGCCGTCAATCAGTCATGCAGAAAATGACCTTCGGCTATTTACCAGAGTTCATTTCCAGGTCAATCCTTTAACTAGACTCATAACTAATTTCCGATGAATTTACATCTCAAACGTCACATTTCACTTGAGTCCGACCTTGATTAGTAAAACGAAATGCATTTCCACACAAACGGCTCCCAATACAATTGACCCTTCCAATTACAGTTTGTTGCTCCCCTGCAGACAGAAACAATCAGCCCCCCACGAGGAACTTATCGAGCTTCAACATTTACAACTCTAAGGATAGCCAAATAAAGTTCAAGAAACCAATTTTCTTCCTAACGTCAACATAACCTTTATCGACATCTTATAGGGGTGGTCGAAAATAATCGGTGATTAGAATCACCTTAAAAAAAATCCCTTCGCTATCCATCATCGAACTATAGCAACCAGACAGACATAAATATGTCCCACCCTCAATCGATACTCCAACGAACCAAAAAGGCAAAAGTAGAACACCTCGACTATGAGCAAGACTCACCCACCAATGTAGGGGTGGTAGGAGATGGTCTATGACTGCACGACGACCGGGGAGCTGAGTTATTAGAATGGCGACCACAGGTAACAATTTGATTCGTGACTTTCATTACCATTGCCATGACTTTGAACGGGAAAAAGCCACACAATCACCTCTGGCTAGGATATATTGATTTTCCCCTCAAATGTGGATGTGGTTTCCCTTCATGTCTAGGAAGGGTGGACATGGACACGATTTAAAGACTTAAAGACTTTGTTGCAGTTTTTTCGTCAGACTTTATGATGGAAATGGGAAACTTATTTCAGCTAACTAAGAAGAAGGGAATTTTCATTTCACAAATGTAATTATTAATTTTTGAGATCCTGTACTCTCTCCTCTCTTGATCGAGTAATTTTGAAATCAAAGCCCAAGATTGGAAAGCAAATAGCTAGCTTTTTGATTTGGTTTGTTTTCTGTTCTAAAAAAAGTCGTCCTGGATGGAAAGTAGAGTAACGAAATGAGTTTCGAAGAGATTAAAGGTTTGAAGATTTAATTAAAACAAACGAGTGTGAAATTAGTAAATCACAGAGCTGGAGCTGAAATGTTGGAATTAGCCAAATTCTACACGTGTGACGTTAAATCCAGAGCTGGGTGGAGGTGGACTCTTTTTGGGTTGAAGAAGAAAATTTGTAAAGTTTTGTACTGATATTTAAAGTATTTATTATTTTTAGAGGTTACTTCTTCGACTTGGTAGCACTTTTTTTTCCAGCAATTTCCGATTTGACAACTGATAACTGGGGTTGAGTTACCGTATCCGTGATCGGGTACTTCGGGACTGAATTTGGTATTGTTTTGCACAAAAATCCACAAAATTGAGTTAGATATTGCTCCCTCGCGGATAGGGTAATTCGACACCTGATTTGTGATCGCTTCGAATTGCCATTCTACCATATCTGACATTATTTGCTGAACTAGTCGAAGAAGACTAAGAAGCCATACAAAGTGTTCTTTTAGCGGTTCGCTTTAAAAATTGGCAGCATTTTTTATAGCGGAAATCGATTTGGCAATCGATAACTAATTTGCGCTCACTTCGAATCGTCATTTTACCGTGTGGATTGATTTGCGACATACAGCTCAGCTGCTCGGAAAACCATTCGAAGATTAGAAACTATTAGGTTGTTTTTCGAATTGGCAGCACTTTTTCTATCAAAAAACAACTTTTCAACTGATGGCTAATTTTTTATTGGCCCATCTGTCAAAGCTTTGAAACCATTTGTTTTTTTTTCGAATTGGCAACACTTTTTCTATCGAAAAACAATTTTTCAACTGTCAGCTTATTTTTGATTGGCCCAGCTGTCAAAGATTAGAAACTATTTGTTCAATGTTTTCCAATTGACAGCACTTTTTCTATCGAAAAACAATTTTTCAAGCGATAGCTAGTATTTTATTGCCCCAGCTGTCAAAGATTAGAGACCATTCGTTTTTTTTTTAGTTTTTTTTTTCGAATTGGCAGCACTTTTTCTACCGAAAACCATTTTTTTTTTAACTGATAGACTACTTAGTCGAAAACTAGAAACCACTGATATAAATTCTTTATTCTATTTTTCGCATAGGCAGAACTTTTTCTAGAGATAATCAATTTGACAAGTAAAAGCTGACTTATGCTCGCTTCGGTTTAGCATTTCACGGCAAGTATTGCCATACATTGCCCCAACTGCTCGAAAAATTAGTCGAACTTTTTAAAACGTTTGTGTATTTTTCACATTTATTCTTTATTGACTTGGCAGCACTTTTCCACCGAAAGTTTGTCAACTGCACTGATAGCTAATTTGGGCTTGCTTCGATTTACATCTTTACCACTAGCATAGACTTGCGTTTTACGGCTGCAACTGCTCGAAGAACCAGTCGAAAATTTAAAACTATTGGTGAGACTTTTTTTTATCAATAGTTAATAGTTTTTATTGACTTGGCAGCACTTTTCCGCCAAAAATTTGTCAACTGCACTGATAGCTAATTTGTGATTGCTTCGATTTACATTTAGCATAGACCTGCGTTTTACGGCCGCAGCTGCTAAAAAAACCAACCGAAAATTTGAAACCATTGTTGAGACTTTTTATTTTTAGTATCTTTTGACTTGGTAGTACTTTTTTAACGAACATTTTTTTTTACCACTAGGATAAACTTGCGTTTTACGGCCTAAAACCAGGCGAAATTTGGAGACCATATATGTGTGTGTTTTTTTTAGGTTTTTTTTATTGACTTGGCATTACCTTTTCAACTTTTTCTTTCTAACGAAGTACATTACAATGGTTTTTATTTGTATTTACCCTATGATTTTCGTTTCAACACGATTGGACGTGTTTTGTTTGTTTTTGAACATCTTCATCTTCACCTGTCTAAGTTTGACACTGCCATACGAAACATCCTTGAACTTCCTCCCTCCACTAAAACCAGAAAGAAAAAACTACCCACCTCTTTAGGGCCATCCATAATTAAGTTCGTTTTTTTTTTTTTCTCACAGGATCTGTTAATTAAACGTAATTGAACAAGGATAATTAAATTCTCCCCTTTCGCTCAGGAAAACTGATGGCAACAGCATCTCAAGATATACCTTCATAATCGTTGTATCGCATACTCGTAAGTGCGATTAAAACCATCTACCCGGAGTAGGTATATGCTGTGTGATAATATGAGAAGCACATCTGCGTCCCTTTTCCCTGGATACCATCACCAGGAGCATCCAATTTTCAAAAGGTTTTTTACATTTTACTTCGAAATGAAATGTGTCTACTGGAGCTTTTCGTTTTATGCATTTTGCATATCCTTGCTCGTAAAAACACACACAATTTTTGCAAAGTCGGTACTTAAACGGGTTTTGCACATTATATAGGTACGACTTAAGATTTGAATTCAAAACTTCTCTGTTATCCCTTGAAAATGTGGGTACAAAAATTAATAAATAAATAAAAACGCGCCAAAATAATGCTATGCTGGGTGTGATCCTTCAGCGTCACAGCGACAATTAATGCTAATACCCTCCGAACAAAATGTTAATAAAAACCCTGCGACGCCATCTACTCCTCCGTGTGGGAGGACAGCAGTGCAAAAGCTTTTACAGATAAAAAAAAATAAAAATACCAAACGCGATGATGATAATTGTAGTTTTTTTTTTTTTTCTCCTTTTTTCAGGACACCTCCTATCTGTTTCCAACAGCGATTCTCATCCCACTTCTCACTCGTTTCAGATACATACATTCCCTTTAAGGAAAAACCCACTTGAGCTCGACCCGGAAAACCGCATCTAGGCGATGGTCATGGTTAGTTCGGCAGTGCTGGGTGCAGCTACTGGCACAGGACTCGCCCTCCTGGTGGCTGTTACTATTGTTATGTATCGCTATTATTTGTTAAAGAAACGTGGCAAGGAATGGGACGAACTTGATCGCTGGGAAGAGACGAAAATCATGCGAAAAGTCAAACTGAAGGTGAGTGAGTGAGATTTTTCTTTTCAGCATTAATTTCTATTTGCTTCATGGAAGACGACGCGACGCAAAATCATCGGAAATTCAAAGGAAACACAAATTGTTGTCGTACGCTGCATCCTTGTACGAGGACGACTCGAATGGGATTTTCTCAATGGATAATGATGTTTGCCTGTAAATAGGTGAAAGACGCTGTATCACGGTATAGCTAGACAAATATACGAATAATGGGATTCGAAGGGATACGCCTCAATAGGGATGGGTTCGTAGTCGGGTTTGGGTTGATAATGTCAAAAGTCATGATGTGTTGATTTGAATTTTTCTATGGATTTGGATTGGCTTTGCGAGGAGCTATATAGAAAATGTGATAGGCAAATGACGTTGATGATATGTTTGACATCATGATAACATGTGTTTTGGGATATAAGGTCGATTGCCTGTACCTCAGGCCTTACTTTAGGGTGGGCCGTGATTGAATGCTTGTCGGAAATTATATTCTTATGAAAGGGGTGAATAGTTTAAGCACCAGGTGCATATTATGGATCCCTAGATCTTGCTTCTCTGAACTATTTTTATGCGGTTTTTATTTTTTTAGAGCGAATGGAACCAATAAACTGGCGCCCACTAAGGTCAAAAGGACTCTGCTTCCGGTGACAACTTTTCTCTGATGCTGATTGATTTAAATAATTTTTTTTTTTGGTAGAGTCTAATCCGTAGAGCACCCGATTATGGTCAAATGTAGTTATATGCAGCGACATGTTCCTAAGGCCTTCGAAAGGTTTATTTTTTTTTATAGCTAAGCCAACCTTTTCTCAACGGCGGTGTTTGATTGAATTGATCTGGGGTTTCTTTGGTTTTTTTTCCCTCTACACTCTAACATTTAGTACCTAATATCTATGGGAACAGCTAAGCACATCTGCTACTACCTTCGCTTGGGAGACTTAGCTCCTTTTGCTGTATGGAGGGGCTAGAGTTGAAGCCAACTGATTATAAAAACTTCGTATGTCGTTTCAAAAGCGAGACTTTGAGTTTTATGGAGCGGCGAGACTTTTGAATTTTTTTAAGCTGGGTGATTGTGCGTGTCCTCGTTTTTGACACAGAATCTTCTGCTTGCCTTGTTCTGGCACTTTTTCCTGGTAAACACATTCATCGTGTCACCATATTCTTTTCTTCTGTCATACATATTTAACCACGGTTGCTTCGGCTTGCAGTTCCTTGAGTCACTTCAGGAGGACCACTGGTTGATGAAGGCTTTTGTATTGGAGGAATGCAATGGGAAGGAGCTCACTGTAGCATATTTCATGAACTCTAGCTATTCAAGATTTATGCGTACGCCTTCAACGTTGATTGTCTTCTTCTGAGCGGAACACGCTCTTTCCCTTACTTTTCATAATCATAAGTTGGATACTGACGGTCTTATGCTTTAAGAAGTCTTATGCTTTAAGAAGTTCCCTGCTACTATTTCCCATCGATCTAAATTTCTTCTGTTCCGTTTTGAAGCGTTTGAAGTCTTAAGGCAGCCAAAACCGCTCAATTATAAACATTTTGACCTAAGCACAGTTGAAATTCTTGTTGGAATCCCAAATACAAGTGATTTGGGACCAAGTCAGTTTTTTTTTATCAATCGGAGAAATTTGCAGTTCATGATGAAGCCTTTTGACCCGACTGGACACAGGGAGGGTTATGTGTTTCGCGCGTATCCTATGTAAGTTCCTACGTGACGCCCTGTAGTCCAAACAGCTTGACCAATTTGGAAGAATGAGGTGTCAGTAAATTGATATTGTTTCCCGGAGTAAATAAATATAAAAATATAAATTAAAAAAAAAAAAAAAACAGTTGTCACACAAATGTCAGTGAGATCTTTTTTACAGCTAGTCGGGTTTTTTTGCTTTTATAATTTAATTATTCAAATGGATATTGTGGTGAATCAGGCACTTATGAATTGTGGTGAATCAGGCACTTAGGAATTGTGGTGAATCGGGCACTTGGTTTCCCTCCAATTCCACTTCCAATTGGAGACTGGAATCTATCAAGTTAGCTAATTCTAGAACCATCTAGAGAAGAGTTGGAATATACATCTGGAAAATACTTCTAGAATATTCGCTGATAGGTGGCAGCGCGGATATAAAAGGGACGCGTTGAGAACAGAGATGTGCAGTTGATTCTTAATCGGCGATTGTTAAAGTTTGAAAGAGTAATCGGTATTGAGATAAATAAGTGTAAAGTAATACAGTGAATAAAGCGATTGGATTGAAACGTTTAAGAATTGATTTAAGTAATATTGTCGTGGTTCTAAATAAGTGATTAAGTAGAAAGTGTAAATAAAGTGATTTTATTAGAAAAGTTGAACCGAATAGGTTTTATCTTTTCGAATCCCAGCTTAATGTAACAATATGTTCAAGACACTGCGCCCTAACACCAAAAATTGAGACACATCACATGAATATTATACCACTTTATCGTAAGTAATTGCATACTTTCGGGCTACCACAACTTAACTTTCCTCTCACTTCCACTGCAAGCTATATGCTCAATTTAACAATCTTAAGGACAATTAAAATTCACTGCGAACAAGGGCATATTCGTAGTTTCTTACACTTCATTCACATGAAAACCTTTTTAGTCGCAGATACCCGCGAATCAGTTTCATTATTGAAGGTTAAGTTCCAACGAATTTTTCATTCGTGCGTTTGTTGATCGCGACTGTTTTATGTGGATTGTGAATAAAGCGGCAAACATTTATTTAATTGTTAATTTAGCTGTTAAAATCAATAGAGATTCATGTTTTTTTAGTAGGAAAGTCATATTATCAGTTATATTATCAGAAAAGTACGCTTACCCAATCTTGTAGCGCCAGTGATACTTCAGACTCAGAGGCAACACCTTAGGAACACTGAAAAAAAAGAGCGATATAAAAATGATTTTTTTTATAATATTAAAACTAAGTACATTTTGCTGTTTTCATATCAAATCGACCATAAAACATATTGGATATATGTAAAAAATGTTATGCTAATATCATTATTGCCTACGTGAAATTAAAAATGTTATATTAAAAAGATTTATTTTAGCATTGTAATATCAATTTTTAGTATCAAAATTTTAATGATATTTTTTGCTATTGAAATAAGATTATCAATTTTATTATCAAAATTACTGAATACGTATGTACTTTAAAGTAGTTTAAAATACGTATTCAGTAAAGAAACAAACCAGTCGGCTAAAAAGGAAAACACTCTTCTATTGGCTCAAGTTGTGGTTGTGAAACTCAATAAGCAGTGTATTCAGTTACAGCTTTTTCATTTTAGTACTATCTGGTATTTCCTATCGATATAAAATTCAAGAGCTTTATAGTTTCTCTGTATGTACCATAAAGCTTTTTTGTTGAGTTCGGAATTAAACCCACGGGTAGGTACAGGGTGTCCGCCGGGAAGGTACACTACTTTGTTTTGCCGCCATTTTGGTAAACATCAGTCTTGACAGTTCATATTTGGCAGTCGTGAAGTAGACACGTGGCAAATTTATCATGGAAAAATATTCGATAAACCAACGTGTTTTAATCGTTAAAACATTTTATCAAAATCAATCATCGATTTCTGTGACGATGAGAAAATAACGTGAAATTTTTGGGAGAAACAACGTGCCAACAAAACGCACTTTTTATCGTGTAGTGAATGATTTCGAAGAAAGAGGGTCTGTAGGTGATTCATCAGTCACCTTTGCATCCATTAAAAGTTACAGTCTGGTGTGCAATTTGGTCAGGAGGAATCATTGGACCTTACTTCTTTGAAAATGAAGCACTCACATACGTCGTTACGGTAACTGTGAATGGGGAGCGATATCGTGATATGATTGAAAACTTTTTGACGCCACAACTTCATGCTTTGGGCTTGATCAACATGAGGTATCAATAAAACGGTGCCACATCGCATACTGCCAGGATTACAATGGAATAACTGCGAGACCTCTTTCCACAACAAGTCATTTCAAGAAATGGTGATGTTGATTGGCCTCCATGGTCGCCTGATTTGACTGCTCCGGACTTCTTTTTTTGAGGATATCTGATAAGCAAGGTTTGTGCAAACTAACCAGAAACGCTTGAGAAACTCAAACAAAATATTCGTGATGAAATTAATGAAATACCGCGTGAAATGTGTGAGAATCTAATGAAAAATGTGTTCAAAAGGGCTCGCATTTTTGAGACTAACAGAGGCGGACATTTACCTGATATTGTATTCTTTAATTCAATTCAGTGAAATCATCCGCCGTTCCTTCTCCTTCTGTCTTCTGTATAGGCAATTCTAAAGTCTGCACATTCAAGGCAACTCTTTATAGAGAAATGGCGGACAATACCTTATTTCAGTTGAATCGTTAAATATTTCTAATGCCTTTTTCCTTTGGGCAAAAAGAAGCGTCCGGAAGAGTTAAGAATCAAAAAATCACTTCTGAAACCGTTCGGTTGGCCCAAAAAAAAAAAACTCTTCTGTTGATTCTGAGAAGAGAATTTTGCTTTTCGATTTGAAGTCAAGGGTCAGATTCTGTAAGGCGAAACGATCATACGTTTTCGTGCGCACGAATGGTTTGCCCTCTGATACCTACACAACCAAATTTCTTCGTGCGCACGAAAACGTTTGAACGTTTCGCCTTACATAATCTGGCCCCAGAATCCACTCCAGAAGCAATTTTCTTTTTCCATTGGATTACAGAATCAGTGGATCCCCAAATGAAAAAGTCAAATAGCCATCGAACTCAAAGGTAACTATACTCAGAGATGATTTCAATTTCCGATGTCAAAATTTAGCTCTTATGTTTATTTTGCTTTGGCCCTCGTTAATTTATTTTTTAATGGTGTTTTATTCACTTTTCAAAATTTCAATAAGAACAAAGTAGGTATTATTGCGTCTTTGCAAGTACCTACCTATGTAGGTACCTAAAATACCTACAAATAAGTTTTCTTGGCATCAGCTTGGTTTTCTTTACAATAAGCCACACGACTGGTAACACACACCTATTCCAGACAACATTTTGATTCCGTTTGGTGGTTGAAACAAATGGTTTTAGTATATTGGGAAATCTTTTGTCGGTTCGTATCCATGGTAAATAAATTTCCTTTTTGTTAAATTCCCTGATTGTGATTCCATTGGTTTAAAGCTTTGATGTATTATTGTGGAGAGTTATATTTTTGACGGTTTTTCGTATTCGAAAAATATAATTCTGAGCTAGTTGCCTCCATTTTTAATTTCAAGAGGATTAAAAGTTGCAAACGGTGTGCAGGGTTTTAAAGAAATTAAATTATGTATTTTGAATTTTTATTTTAAATTCAATTTATTGACATTTATTATTTTAAATTCAATTTATTGACACCTTTTAATGTTACACTTAATAAAACTAATCTTATTAAGTGTAACATTAAAAGGTGTCAATAAATTGAATTTAAAATAAAAGTTCAAAATACATAATTTAATTTCGGTGGATTTCAAGAAAACAGATCGTTAATTTTAATATGATTCTATAGGAGTTTTCTCCTTCTTACTCATTGGCCAAGTTTGAGGCTCTAATTAAGCGTCGTGTAGGTACGGTGACCATTTTTTCAATCACAAAACAGAGGACATTTGTTTTTAAGTAAAAATAAAGTTATGGTTTTATTATATAGTTTGTAGGTTTGATAAAAGCAATCGACTGGTTCTTTGAAAATCAATAAAACATCAAGATTATGATCTAACTCCAGCTTGGTAAGAATTGAGAAGGTACCTACTTGGATATTTCTTGTCGTAGAGGAATGGTCCCTAGGGGAAAAAGAAGATTTTAGAAGTGAAAAGGCAAAAGAGGTTTTATTAGACTGACCTCCAAATATCCTCTTTTACTTAAAACATCAGAGAGGACATAGTAGCGAAAAAGAGGACTGTCCTCTCAAAAAGAGGACGAATGGTCACTGTACCTACGTATAGGAGTCCTCGAATTTCAGTGTGTATTAAAAAGTTTTTTTTTTTTTATCGTCGTTTAATAGAAGCTTTCCAGATGACTTATTTTTGTTTTTAGTGGAGATGAAGTCTTCTGCCTATACCCTGCGCAATGGCCTCCTAGGTTAGGTTAGGTTAGAGTGCGGCAGGCCGTAGTAGGCCCATTGTGATACCACAGGATCGAAGTTCTCCTTAACTACCCGTTGAATCAGCCGGAATGACAGTGCTGGACACGTAAAGAGAAGGTGAAGAATAGTCTTCTCCTCTTCGTCGTCCATACAGCTTCTGCAGAAATCGTTTGAAGGGAGGCCCAACCTGAAAGCATGTCTCCCTATGATGCAGTGTCTCGTGATGACACCTACTAGAGTGCTTATTATGGGTGTTTTCAGTGTAGTCAGATTTTTTGAGCGCTTGGGAGGGCAGATCGGTTTCGAGGTGTGGCACGTTGTACAATTAGACCACCTGCGATTAGTAGCGCTTAATGCGTTTCGTTTAATTAGGAGCTTGCAAGTTGAAAGGGGCATGTAGAGATTCTCCTTTTCCGGTAGAATCGACATAGTAGTGCCTTGTCTGGCGAGTTCTTCGGCCATGCAATTACCTGGAATGTCTGTATGGCCCGGCAGGTGAATTTTGAATTGTTTCGCCATCTCGTTGAGAGATAATCGGCAATTGAGGGCAGTTGTGGAATGGAAGGCAACAGAATCCAGGAATATAATCGGCCTCCTAGCGAATGGAACTTTGGAACTCTGAGTCAGCGTTGCCAAACCGTCAAAATATTTCCTCCCAGATAAATCTATAAAAAAAAAACAACATAGTTTTGGCTATCTTTCCCTAAAAAAAACAAGCTTTTGTCATTATATTTGTTTACATATTTTACGAGTTAAAAGTAGGAACTTCGAATCTGCAAAACGAAAACATGTAAGTTCGATATTTATATAAAGGGTGGGCCATGAAGTGGTTTCTTTTTAAATCATAGGTTATTTTGACACTGACAGCTGTTTCCCGCTCGAAATCTTGACAGAAAGTCAGTATCATACCTCCGCAGAACGAAATGAGTCGCTTTTCGCTTGGATAAGGTTGGGAAATATTGAAAACTTATTTCCAAAGTGAGTACATACTGTGCAGTCCAAACAGTGCGTTCTTTGAAAAGAAGTTTAGGCCGAAATGAAGCACCCATCGTGCCTGCTGTGAGTAAGTTTCTGCAAAAAGTTCATGAGAATGATATGCTCGTGGACAGCAGTCATGGTCTCCGTCGTCTTATGGACGGACCAGAATGTGGCTGCTGTAACCGAAGGTGTGAGACTCAATTCATTCGCATCATTGGACCATTTTTTTTTTTTTTTTTCGAAAATGGGACTGGGAACAACGTTGCGTTCGACGGTGGGCGTTACAGAGCCATGTTAATCGACTTTTTTTTTTACTGAAATTGAAGACATGGATTTGGACAACCTCTGGTTTATGCAGGATGACGCGCCATGCCACACAGCCCACGCCACAATCGATCTTTTGCGCAACAAATTCCCAAATCGTGTTATCAGCCGTCTTGGCGATGTCAATTGGCCGCCTCGGTGCTGCGATTTGACCCGTTTACACTTTCTTTTTTTTCGTGGGCAACCGTGGAGTACCGATGTTACGTCAACAATCTCGAAACGATTCAACCACTTAAGGCCAATATCATCCAAGAAATTCGTGATCTACAGCTAGAAACCATCAACAAGGTCTTAGAAAATTGGAGTGACAGAATGAGCTACTGCAGACCAAGCTGAGGCAGCCACTTGAACGACGTTGTGTTCCATAATAAATGGGAATGTTTGCTTTCCATAATGCATAGAAAAAAATAATTTTGTTCCTTTTATTGCATTTTTAAAAGGAAAGGTGTATTCGGCCCACCCTGCATAAATAAACCCGATGAATTCATCCAGTACCAATTTAAATCCCTTACGCTTTGAGGAAGTTGTTTTTTATAAAATTTACAGCTGATGTTGGTGCTTAAGTCCGGCAAAGTATTTAAGCAGCTATTACAAAAAGGGTATACGTTTTTCCTACTGAGACTTGAATTGGTTTTATTTTTGAAAGACTTCTTTTGTGAACAAAAATAGTCCAAGTATGAAAATAAATAATTTTCACACACATTTATTTCGTCCTCGATTGTTATGTACAATTTTGAATCATTTGGTAGTGGACAGAATGGAACGAAGAAATAGCCGAAGGCCCTGGTAGCCAGCGCTGTAAAAATCGGCACTATTAGCACATAATTAAATTATTATAAATAAATAAATCACACTACTATATAAAGAGGTAATGTTTGTTTGGGGGAGCTAATCTCCGGAACTACCGAACCGATTTCAAAAATTCTTTTACTAATAGAGAGCTACGGGATAGAGTATTGCGATAGGCTACTTTATTTTTTAATTTTTCCTTTTAAGATTTTATAGATTTTCTGCACTAGGTATTTATTTTGACTTTTCTATATCAAAAATGAATTAGAAAACTACGTACCTACTATGTGCGGATATTTTTTATTTTTTCAAAAAGTAGATTGATAAAATCGAGGTAAATTTAATGTATTATACGTTGGACAACAGTGATGGTTTGTTTTTGATTTATTGCATCGCTTCAACAGTTTCATTTCTTTTATACAGTGGATAAGATAAAAATTAAATGTAAAAAGCTTAAACGCGGACAACATCGTTATTGGAAAGCAAATTTCAGTGATTTTTAAAAAAATGCCAAGACGAATGCGCACAAATATTAGTCGACGAACAAGGCAAGCAAGTCAACAGCAAATATCAACGAAGCCAAACTACAGAAGAAAGCGATAAGTGGGACATCACATGGCATAAGGCCAGATCAACAGTCAGGAAAATTGAGAGTGCAAGTAATGAAAACTGCGTCAAATCTTACTGCTGCTGGGATGGGAACAAGTTCAAATCGGAGTGGCAAGATGTGCGTCGTTGCTGACATTCGAACGACTGGCATTTCAGTAGAACGAACAGAAAACTATTTCGGTGATGCGATTTTCGATATTGGAGCGATGACTATAATTGTGTGCCACCATTAAAACGCGCTAAAAAAAACTGCTGTGCGAGTGGCAAAGTGAAATTAGCACCTGCGGAGCCATTTGAATCGGAGGATTTTCTAAAGAACATTTGACAGTACAACAACTGTTTTCGTATACTTCATTGGAAACAAAAATCATTCAAAAAATGTTCTCTTATACATCATGCAAACACACATTTTCTAACAATGGCACAGGATTCTACGCCGCAAAATTCGGATTAACAGATTCAAGGCCAAATTTACCATCGGATGGGTGTCTTCTTGCCAGTGAATGAGGACGTACAGCAATATTCGCAGGTGTACTTCATTTTGTCGGCGGATGATCAAGTCGATAGCCTGTACAGAGGGCAAACAGGAGTGACAAAAAACGTCATTCGAGAATTGCAACCATTATAAATGCAATCAACGCTTTCAATTACAATGTTTAAAACGGCGATAGAGAAAATGAACTTTGAAGATCGCAAATTTCTTTTCAAGCCTGATAATAGAACCGCACTTTGAAAAAAATAGAATGGATAGGAAACGGGTAGTTTCACTTCCAATACAAGAAATATTATTTAAAATTTTTAATTTTTTGATTCGGATGTTCCGGACTTACCGCTTTACAATTCGAAATTTAAAGTCGGCTCAATTATTATTTTGTTGAGCAACCTTAGTGCACCGAAACATTGTATCGGATCGCGTTTGATATGATTGTGAAGAATCTCAAATCAAATGTCATGCAAGGACGATTTTGAGGGGAAAATTAAAAGGCAAACATTGTCATATCGCGGACTCCGCTTATTCAGAACGATTTGTCATTGGCATTTAAGCGTCTATGACAAAAAATAAGTCGCAGGGATAATCGCTGGATTTTTGTAGCATCAATCTTGAATTCCCATGTTTTTCACATGGTCAATTGTATGTGGCGTGCTCATCTCTGGGCAAACCAATTTAGTACAAAAGCGGAAGATTGGCCTGCACGTCAATCATTGCGGTTTTATTGAACTACATCGATATTGCTATACTTCAGTTATTTCTACATATTGTATTTAATATAACTTTTGAATAAAGAATTTGAATTGACGGAATTACATAAAGTAGCATGCGCTGGGCATGCTTGGAAATATTATTTTCATTACATTTATGAATTTGGGCGGAACGGAGTTCGCCGGGTCAGCTAGTAAATAAATAAAACAAGGACTTTATGGGCTTCCTCGTTCTTAAGTTTTAGTTGCTCAACGTTTCTTACGTTCGCAAAATGCGGAAGCACATTTTGAGATTACCAAAAAGGATGTTATAATGAAATACAAATAAAATAGAAATAGATTTCCAGATTTTAAGATTTCCCCCCGTCGCCACCGCTTAATCTGGGGCGAAAACGTATTTGACACATTTTTTTCAGGAACCTGCACCATCTGTATGAATTTTTATGGGACAAGACAAAACAAAAGAGTTGATCCACGAACTGCTCCATATAGGTTTTCGCTTCTTTTTTTTTTATTGGCCTACCCTCACGAGTGCTTAAATTGACAAATACATATTTTTATTTTAATTAATCTCGCATGTATTCAGTTGCATAAGTAGATACCAATCAGGGCAGGTATACGTATCCATTCCCTACCCTCCCCTCGATACACGAAACTCTCTCATTTTCCCATTGAAGAGTCAATAATCATATTGTCAACCATATTGCTGCCGGGGATAACCAGATAGCAGTTGTCTACAGACTACCTAATTAAAATCATGTTTCCGCAACAAACTTTTCAGCTCTATTGTAAACTGTATTGCATTCCCGCATAATAACTTTGGTCCTGGCCCAACCCCTTTTCGACATCCCTCTCACATTTCAGCGGGCTATTGTCTGATCTTATATGGAAACAAAATGAATAAATAAAATTCGATTCACTATAACAAAATACACGGTGACAAGGTAGGTAGCGTGCAAAAAAAAAAAAAAAAAAAAAATCCTTGTCTCCTTATAGCGCAAAATGATTTATTATGCATGTATATCGCTGCCTGTTCATCTTGGCTACCAATGGTAATTTTATTATTCAATAAAGAAGTACTTTATCAATCATCATGAAATCATTCGATTGAAAGGAATTAAAATCTCCCCTAGCACAAGCCAACGAATGAGGGATGGACCGTTGAAACTATGGCGGCCGCCATCACTTTTCAAATTCAAACGGCAACAACAATGAACAACCCTCGAAAAATGTTGACAACATAAAGAAATACACACGCATAACATATGTATACTCGCATCTCCTTTGTGTCGGTTCTTGTTTTCCTTGTGGCAGATGAATAATACTAATAATTACAATTACTTCTTATTATCCCTTTTGAATGAATGGAAAGGATACACATGGAAACTGCTTAGCCATGCGCGCAGTTTGTTGTTCTTATTTTTTTTTTTTCTTTTTTTTTTGATTCTTCTATTAGCTTTTGGGTTAACGTGGCTTACATTTGTTTGCTTGAATTTTCGTTTCTCTCTCTCGATACAGATTCAAAGTGACAGGAGTATAAAGGACAACTTAGGGTCACCATTTGCATAATGTTTACTATGCTCGCGAGGAAATTGATATATGAAATAATAATCACACATAATGATGGCAGGATAACGAGGATTTTTGTATTTGTTTTGTGGGCAATTTGTTAGTTGTTTTATGCGCAGCGGGTTGTATCGCTTCCCTAGGCGTAGTTTGATTTAATTAAGAGATGAAATAGTATTCGGGTAATCTTTTAAGAGGAAGGGAAACTGCTTTTCTAGTGCGGTTTTATATAGTAAAAGGGAATGAATCGATGGGAAAGTCGCTGATGATAGAGCGTAGGACCTGCCTGGCAGGTGCTTAATATAAAGGGTTTTTCAATAAGAGGTGTTATTGTGAAAGGGTATGGTCCTGTATGCGTGCTCGTGGTGGCCATTTTTCTGGTGTTGTTTTTCATTATTAACAGCACCTTCCTCTTTATTATGAAATAAACATTCGATCATTTATCTCAAAAAATTGCATTTTTCTTTGAATACCGAAATAACACCTCGTATTGGAAAACCCTTTGGAAACAGAAGAGGTGTAAGTTGGCAGCCTTGTGGGACTTCAAGAATTTTACTTTGCGGCCTTATAGCCCAAAAAAAAAAACCGGTACTGAATGGTAACATTGTGGAACTTCATAGAATCAGCGACTGAGTTCATCTGGAATTTATTTCAATTCGACGAAAATAACCTATTCCAACTGGCAATCTTGTGGTACTTCAACGAGTTTATTGTGTTATTGGTAATACTGAAAAAGGCCTTACGAATTGCTTTCAATGATATTCCGCAAATGCGGCCTTTGAAAAAACAGGTCCCGAGACCAAATGACAACATTGGAAGACTACATAAAGATAGCTCTTTTTTTTAATCTGAACCATCATCTGTTGTTTTAAAATACGTTCTGATTTCACAAAACCGGGTGACTCTAACTGATGCTTTAAAACGTTTACTCTGCTTTTGGCAACTCGAAAGAAAGCCTCATGACTCCGGAAAGAAGACTAAATGTCGCTCTAAAAATATGTGTCTGACTGAGGTTTAAAAAAAAGCAGGCACCAAGAGCCAACATTGTGGAACTCCATTTATATAATTTTCGGTTGCACATTTTATGTGTCTGAGAATTTGTATGTACTCATGTGGGGTTATATATTTTTTTTTTTTAAATAAAAATCCTTATTCTAGTTGCCAGCCTTATGGCACTTAAGGAATTTTGGTCTGCGCCCGAACGTATAGAAAAGCCTCATGCCTCGTTTAGTAAATGCAAAAGTTATTATTGGGAACAAGAACGGGTACCAAGTGGCAATGTTGTGGGACTCTATAAAATTCGCTCATTTATCTGGGAAATATATATTGAACTCATTTTATGGTTCAACAAAATGGTACTGATTGCATATGCAAACCATGTGAATTTTTAAAAATATTCCCAAGGCTGGGAAATAGTAAAAAGACTCGGAAAACTTTTTATAGACTAAATGAAACGATATTGAGACTTTGACTCCAACACTGTCTATCTCTTTCTCACAAAAGTATATATATTCGACAGAGCCCGTTTATGGTTTTACATTCGTGTTTCAGAAATGCTTTTGAAAATAATTAACAAGAGAAAGCAAAGCATAAGTGCATAGCACCTAACAGAGGTTTGAAGACAACGCATTAACCAAAAAATGCATAAAAATTGTAAAAAAAATCAATGAAAAACACGCACAAAGTCAAGAGTCGGAAAATGGGTCCGAAAACCAACAAACGCTGTTATCACGTAGGCCTGAAATTGCCATCAAACTAATGAATCAAATGAAACCCTTTTTAAAACGCAGGCATATCCCACAAATACAGCTAAAAAAGTCTCAAAAATACATAAGAAACTAACCGAAAATGTGTCCAAAAATTCTTCTGAAAAATGAGCTCAAATTGCTTTCGGACAGCTGTCAAAATCTGGAGCAAACACCTGATAAAAATTTCAAGCAACAAAAATATCTGGGTTACACTATAGCCAATAAATCTACAGCGCAGCAAACAAAAACAAAAATGAGCCTTAAGTTTTGAAAATATCGACAAAAGTCATTCATAAAAAAAAACTCAACAAAACGCTTTTTGAAAGGCTCTCAAAAATGCAAACAATTCTCGTCAAAAATCAGAAAAAAACCTTCCAAAAAAGCACAAAAATCGCTTTCGAAAAAAGCATGAACATGTCTATTAAATCAGGAGTCACATAAGAAACCAAAATATGCTTAAGGTGATGTACAAAAATGGCATCAACAAATCACCACAGAAAACGGATAAATTCAATTTAATTGCATCACAAAAATTAGTCAAAAAATGTATGAACAAAATGCCTGCGCAGCTTAAGTAAAGTTTTTGCAATAACACATCAAGAAACTAGCAAACAAAACAGGCCATAAGATCGCCCAAAAAGTGAAATAAAGGGTTCCAAAAAATTTGTCAAAAAACAACTTAAGCATGGTCCCTCTGCTGTAGATGAAGACCTCGGCTTAGGTGGAACGCACAAGTGGAAGGAGACCTCTATCAATTTGGATGATGCAATTAGAGACCGAAAGGCAGTGTATTTTTGAGGCTCAAATTCACAATTGTGGGTGTCAAATGTCAGCACTGTGGTAATCCATAGAACTTGCCCATCTGTGTTAGAATTTTGGGAATTTTAGCGGCTGCAACAAGGCTCACATATTTTGGATAAATTTAAGCGCAACAAAATATAAATGGTCCAAGTCTCCAACCTTTTGGTCCGTCAAACTAAAGACCACAAGTTATCAAATGTCAGCGCCGTGGTTTTCCATAGAACTCGCTCATCTGTATTTTCATTTTGCGAATTTTACCGCCGCAACAAGGCTAAAATATTTTGGATAAATTTAAGCGCAACATAATATAAATGGTTCAAGTCTTCAACCTTTTGGTCCGTCAAACTAAAGACCACAAGTTATCAAATGTCAGCACTGTGGTAATCCATAGAAATTGCCCATCTGTGTTAGAATTTTGGGAATTTTAACGGCCGCAACAAGGCTCACATATTTTGGATAAACTTAAGCGCAACAAAATATAAATGGTTCAAGTCTCCAACCTTGTGGTCCGTCAAACTAAAGACCACAAGTTATCAAATGTTAGCGCTGTGGTAGTCCATAGAACTTGCTCATCTGTGATTGAATTTTAGGAATTTTAGGAATTTTAGCGGCCGCAGCCAGGCTCACATATTTTGGTCAAACTTAAGCCAAACAAAATTATAACTGGATCCAGTTTTCAACCTTGTGGCACTTCAACTAAATTAGCCAAATGCAACAGTTGAAATCTTAAAAATAAGCTGAATGATTCCAAGCGATCTGTTGACCATTTAAAATTATTTTGCAATCATTTTTTTAATTCATAAAAGAGCAGGTGCCACTTGTAAACCCTGTGGCACTCTAAACATATTTTCATCGATTTCGTTACCACTTCCAGTTGTCAGTTGGCCAGCTAAAAAAAAAAACCCAAATGATATATTAAATATTTGTTGTGAAAGCAATTTCCACGCTCACCCTCCGTCGCTGGTTAAACAATGCCCGAAGGACATTCGCTACCACATAGGAAAACAAACAAACTACACCGACGGTGAACCGATGCGCAGACCCACCACAGTAAGCGACCACAAAATGACCGATACAACGAGGTTTCTGATTAATGACCACTGCCAGTAAAAAGCGGACACATTAAATAAAAAATAAAACCTATAAAATCCAACTGCATATGACTACAAGTGTTGCCCACACGATTGTTCCCCAAGGATCATCGATTCAGTTCGGATCCCAATGTCGGCGAAAAGTTTTTTGAACACAAAATCTCTCTTCTCCGACCTAATAAAAGGATCTTCGTAGATCAATAACATTTTTCATTCATCAATGAGTCCTTTTTGTACTGTTACAAAAAAATAGAACGCTTGACTTGCTTTTTTTTTTGCTTCTTTGGACTGCGCGCGCCGCATCTCTCCATTCATGCAGGCATCCTTCTCCATTCGGTCCTTTATATTGTTCGGTCAGTTCTATGGAATTATAGTGTGTAAATACACACTTACCTTATTTGCCAGTAGTTTTAATGAAATTTTGTTTCGTCCTCTTTTCATTTTCTCTCTTCTTTTTTTTTTGGCATTCTATCGATCAGTGTTTGTCGCCCATTTGTCTAAGATTGAGTGTCAATTGCGCATTATACGATCCTTCATTGTAGGTGGCTGCCTATACTCGTATATATCGAATAGGTGACAATTCGATAATAAAACGCACTTAAAGGACGATAATATTGGAATGACAAATGGCGATATTTCATGCAGTGTTTGCAGTCTTAAGGATTTAATTGTTGTTAAGAGTGGATCCTTTTTATGGTTTTTAATGCATTTTACTTCAAAGAGTCAGAGATAGAGAGTGCGAGGATAAAAGGACATGTTACGATCGTTTAATATGGGCATTGTGCAATTGGAAATTCCCTTTATTATCCTTAAAAAGATTCTCTCCTTTGGGCCAATGTAATGCTTCTGGGTAATTGATTTTGTTTGGTGAAAGGAGGTGTGCGGAATTTGGGTGAATTATACATTTCATTTCGTTTCTTTTTTACAAGAATTTGTGCAATTTTTGCGGATTTTCGACTGAAATCTAGCTGCAAGATCCGGCAGATGGACGATGGACTGATGGCAATTTGCTCAGTGGCCGATGGTGAGTTGCGTGCGCCCGTGGTCAATGCGAGGGGCAACTTAACTCCTAAGAGGTCTTTTTGTATTCTTTGATGCAATTTTTCACTTGAGTTCACTTTGTTGGTCTAGTTTCAGTTCACAATGCTTTTTTGTTATTGGAAAATGTAAGTACGTAGGATGACAATAAGCACGAGGTATAAAAAAATGACAGTTCGGCGTCAGGCTGTGAGGTTCTTTTTACAAAGTAGTTTGATTTTAGTTTAAAATTTTGATTGGAGTTCGACCAAAAACCGTGAAGATGACCTCGACCTCAAGACTTCAAGGAGAGAGTTCTACAAAAATTATCCAGTAAAAAAATGCTGGAAAAATGGTTAGAAGCAAATGCGGTTCAGCCTGATGACGACTTCCTCAGACTGCAGCTAAGTCGAAATCCCTCTTTTGTGTAATACGCATTATCGGACCACAGTAACATATCACATGCATTTAAAAAAGAATAGGTGCTAGTGGCCAGTGCTGTGGTACTTCAACTTATTTTTATGGGTGGATACGGTATAGCAAGCCCTGCAGCACCCCGCTTAGGTCCATGTGGACCCGTTGTGACGGTACTTCAACTTACTCGAAAGCTTGACATAAATAACTGGTTGGCTCAAAAGATCTTTAGGCCTTTATAGCTTCTTACAGCCATTCGTTATTATTTCTGTGATGAATGGAAGGAACCTAAAATTGTATGCCGATTCCGAGTGGCTGAGTTGAGAAGCTCTTTCAGGACAGTTGTACTCGCGGATGTTTGTCAGGGCTGTCACTTGTGTCTTTTAGGGGAACGCTCAGTAGCTCTGTATATAACTGCTAAGCTACTGCGCCCACTTGACTGCTTAAACCACAAATTAAAAAAAAAAACATTAGGATCCAGTCAAGTGTAATAGATTTACAATCGAGTTCTCTATATGGAAGTAAATGTTGGTATTGTCAGTTTTGACGGCTGTTTTCTTCTCCTGAAAAACTCTTTCAAAGGAATAACGGACAACCTTTCGTTCAACTCCTCCCGCAGAGCCCTAGGAACTGTAAAGCTATGAAGAAAGACTGAATAGAACCTAAAACATTGAAGAACTCAATCTTGTTGTTGAATTACTGAGATTTTTGAAAGGTCCATTAAATGGAAGGTAAAAATAAAGATCGCACACGCTAGGCAGCAGCGTTGCTACTGACAAAATTTCAAGAACTGGACTAAAAAGGGGCCAGAGCCAAAAAAAGGTGCCTTCAACATAAAATACAAAATATATATAGTAAAACAAAAAAAAAAAAAAAAAAAAAAAACAGCTCAACAAAAACATTTATATCTAACAAAAATCTTTTTTTTTTTCTTTACGATACGCTTTCCATATGTTTTCAGTTTTTTTCGTGCAATAAAAAATAAAACCGTACAACTCAAACTGAAAGGGACCATTTTGAATATTTTTCGAAAATTGGAGGCCAAGGGTCCTTAGGCTCGAAAGGGATCCAAACGGCAACGCTGTTAGACAGTGTGATCTTTATTTTTAGCTTCCTCTACATTCGCTCGCAGAAGAGCTGATCCACCTTTTAAAAGCTCAACAGCTATTTCCAATCAGTGACTTGGTACACAGAGGAGGATGGTTTTAAATCAAGCCCGAGTCCTTTTCCGGTTCTCGATGAGACATCGCACGTAGGCTCAATTGAATCAAGGTCCTTAAAAGCGTTTATCGAAAAAGATATCCAACATCTCACACAGTATGTAGGAAGGACTATCTTTTACGACTCCTGCGAAAAACTGAGATCTAGAAGCCACTTAAAAGAAAGTACAAATATTTAAAACCCAAAACAGACATACTTATGGCATTGATTGTATTTCCAAAGATCTCATCTTTACCACAGCCGGAGCTCTACCGGCAAAAGGTAGGTTAAACCAAAAATTGGTAAATAGTAAAAACAAAGTGGGACCAAGGACCGTCCCTTGGGGTACAACGTATAATACCAAATTATGCAAGGAAAATGTCTTGTTGTCAGTCTAAACAAAATAGGATACCTACAAGTTGAAGTTCTATATAAATATAATTACGGAATCTTGCATAAATGTCTCCCGAAAAATGTTTTGAGGTACACTCAATAAAACCGATTATTAAGTCAAGAATTTTGAGATTTTTAAAAAACGGTAAGCTCCTGTTCTTTCTTTAACTATTTTTATTTTTTGAGAGCAAAAATATGTAAGACTCCTCAGTGGAGCTCCTTTCCGCAAGCTCAAACTTTGTCGAATTGGGAAATTTGTACTCAACAAGTTCGGTACTTAAAAGCTTGCTCCTACATATTCCTAAATGCATTTAACTTCAGGGAAAACAAGGAAATGGGTTCACAATTTTTATTTGTTTTCGAATTTAATTTTCAAAATGTTATAGCATTTCAGATCATCAGCAGACACTCCGCATATCTCCTATTTTCTTAAATATTGTCCGATTGTAAAGTTTGTTTTATTATTATGTGGATTTGAATACGCATCACTTGAAAAGTACTAACCGCATCCGTAAAGATTTTTCGTAGTGACATAAGGCAAACATTGAGCAGTGTTTACTTTGATGTCGTTCTGATTGTTCAACTCATTTAGATGATAATGTCAGTTGAAAAGTAAGACTCCTTAAGTACCGACACATTCCAGTTAGAAGGCCCTTTATCACTAATTACTTTATTTTGCAATAACCTATCGCAAGTAAAACCTCAGGAAGTCCATTAATCGATCCCAAATTTCAGTATTCGATTTTAAAATTTCATCATCTTCGGATTTTTTTAGGTTTTGACGGCAGAAAAAAATCATCATTTCAATATTTGCAATTAACTCTAAAAATTGACATACTAAGTTTTTATAACCTGTCAATCGATATGTACTCTAATTAAAAGTTTTCTTAAAGACGGACGCCAATGGCACATAACATAACGCAGATCGAAGAAGTGCCTCTTACATCCAGAAGGATCTAATTTATGATTGCGAGCTATTCCAAAGCATAACTTTACAGCATTTTATTAGGGTCCAACGTAACTTTTTTTTTTCATGTCATTTTTAGACGGCTCACTGTGGTCAGACATTTTATTTTTTTGGTTGCAAAAACTTTTTATAGTGATTTTTAAGAAAATGCCTTCACAGGGTGTTTCTAAATCTTATTCTGAAGTAAGATTTTATTATGAAAAGGAACTAATAAAGAGAGGAATTAAAAAAAATTTGAACAGGTACCTAACATTTTACGAGTCTTATTAAAAAAGGTATGCATTTATTTAATTGATCACAGGGTGATCCAAAATATTTTATTTTACAAGAGTGGATGTATAAAATTAACGAACCAATTTTGTATGTTTTAGCAAGTTTTTAAACAGCATTTTTTTTTTCATTTTGTGGCGCATCAGTACATTTCTACCTGGAATCAAATATTTTTTTCAACTCTCACAAGTTAGGGAACGCTTTTGTAGTATAATCTATGAAAAATGACAGACCAATAATTTAAATATTCAAAAAAGTTTTACGAAAAGTCATTAAAATGTCTGATAAACTTGAGGATATTATTTATTTACTAAGAAAATCAGTTATATCATCTACCCAGCGATGAAAGTGATCTGGAATTAAACGAACTTCTTTTTGATGAATCCTAGTATATGGAAGAGTTTGTACTGATTGAACTACAAGCATTCGCGAAGGGGAGAAACGACACTGCATGAATAATTACATGGAAGTGATTGTTCCTTACTCCAGCGAGAAAGAATTTCGTCGCCACTTTAGAAAGAATCTGAGGAGAACATTCATTTTATTTTGCTGCCTGTTTACCATTTAAAAACGCAAGAAATGAAAAAATAATCCACGCATATGCCAAATGAGACAACAAATTTCAAATCAGCTGTTATTTGTGAGGTGACTGACAGCTTTTTCACTTCTTACACCAAGAAATTTGTTGAGTCAAAATTCGTAAAATTCTCACTGGAGGGGTAATATTTTGCTCTCTCATTGAAGCTCTCTTTTACGAATTTTTTGAGTTAGGGAACGACATTGAGTAAAAATTCGTAAGATTTAAAAGTAAAGGAACAGACCTAATGTCACGCTCGCTGCAATTTTAATTAACAAAATAATTGAAATATGTATTCCATAAGGAAATTTGCTTTTAAGGCCAAAATGTCAGCACTGGGACTGTACTTTTTTTTAAGAAAAGTATAATCTCTCCGAACATTGCAAAAAGTTGCAGCTACAATTTTGCATATTGATTAACAAATTTTTAGGGTCAACTATCGTGGTCAATTTTCCGCGGGGACTAGCGAGCATTTTTTTGTATAGCTCTTCTCAAACCAAAAAAAAAGGTGTTTTTTTGTTTATTTATTAAAAATATTTATTATTAAATACCTATGTATTTTTTATTAAAATTGTAATTAACCCATATATAAGACAGCTAGACTACATTCGAGAAAATTAAGATTTTTCGTTTGATATGTCATAATTGCAAAAAAGAAAACAAAAAGATCGTTAAAAAAAAAAAAAAGACCAACTTTGAAAAGCTCTCTAAGTCAAACTAGTAAGCAGAAAATTATTTTGTTTGCTGTTTTTGAAGCTCCGTTTATATTTCTAGAAACAAAAAATAAAACATCGAATTTAGTATTTTTGCCCCACGAAATTTGCCTTTTTGGCCACAGTGCGGCTGTAAGATTAATGCTGATTCAGACTGAAAATGTCAAGAACGATGAAGGACTGCTGTAGTTGTGAGTGCAGTGGTTCAGTGGTTTATACATGCTCCACTCCAAAGCGAGTATGGTCACAGGTTCACCTATCAAACAAAAAAACCCACACCTTAATGTGTTTTTTCACTGCATCTGTAAGTAGGTAGTTTCATTTTCGCAAAACAAAGTCCATCGCCTCGTGATGATTTAATATCCTGGCGAAATTTTCAATTAAAATCTATAAAGCTGTGATTACTGGTACATCCGGTGAATCTACAATCTACCAAATCCCCTTAATCCGCGACTAATTGAAAGGATATTCCACACATGCAATTACCACCCAAAATGTGATGAAAATCGTCTCACATTAAAAGCCCATACAAGAGCGATATTTAATTTAATAATTCCTCGCTTTAATGGGATCACAGCAGCAAAATCCCTCCAACAAATTCCACGATGACAAATTGTTAAATACAAATACCCGATATTGATACATTTTCGTAGTCCAAAGTTCTCTGAAGCAAATTACCACTTTTTAGTGTCAGATTAGTGTCATAAAGACGGTGCTCTCAAAAATATTTAAAAAGAACCCAACAAAAGGACCTACGGCACGAACCTCTACCAAAAATGACCGAATTGCTTCAGCCATTGTTGTCTCTGGAAAAAAAGAAAAAAGAAAAAACAACAAACCAGGGATGAATCCAAACAGGGATACAGCCAACCCAGGTACACTATACCAAAGGGCGGAGCATCCTTAAGTAATTGAATGCCAAACACACAACAGTTACAATTACCATTCATTTGGCAGGGGTTGCAGTTTGTTACCTTCTCCGTGATTTCAGTTTTCCCTCAATGAACAACCCTCGTAATGAATGGACAATAGACCAAGACCAAGACTTAGACTACCCTAACAACGAATAAGGGATGGCCGGTACGGTATATAAACCCAGATCGTCTACCACACCAGCATCAGTCTGCAGTCGTTTGCGATCGAAAACAGTTCTCTGTCTCATTGATTTTGTGAAACTCAGTTATAAAAAAAAAAAAAACGAAGAAAATGTCGCGATCATTCCTCATGGAGTCCCTGCTCAGTGATATCCCTCTGAAAAAAGAAAACCTCGATGTGCGTCGTGTTCCGCCACTGCCCATGCTGCCTTACCCCGCATGCTATGTCGGAAGCTACCTATTCTCCTTGGGCATCCAGCAGCAACAACAGCAACAACAACAAGCGGTCCAACAGCAGAGCTTCCACGCCCAACCGCACCCGCACATGTTCCACCCGTATGCAGCTGCATCACTACTCGCAGCCAAGCGGGAACGTGCCTCATATGAAGAATATTCGCCAAAACGCCGAACCAGCAGCTCTGGATACACGGACTTCTGTACCTCCCCAACATCGTCCGCCAGCCAGGATTACCAAGCCTTCGACGAGGTGTTCATCAGTAAAAAACCAAAGACCTCCCCAGACACATCACCCCTGAAGCCAGCACCGGTCTCGCCCACCATCTCGGACTATGCCGATTCCAGCAAACGAATTCGTACAGCCTTCACCAGCACCCAGCTGTTGGAACTCGAGCGCGAGTTCTCCCTGAATGCGTATTTGTCGCGCTTGCGCAGAATCGAAATTGCCAACCGGCTAAAACTGTCCGAAAAACAAGTGAAAATCTGGTTCCAAAATCGTCGTGTCAAACAGAAGAAGGGCGGTTCCGACAGTCCGACTTTCAATTTTAATGGCAATTCCCCGTCGGAAGGAGAGAAAAGAGGCTGCTGTTGCCAGGGAAAGTCACCATCGATGGGCGGCAGCTGTGTGGAAGTCTCCTGTCAGATGAACTCATAGAAAAGTGGTTTCTCTTAAGAATGTGTAGATTTTTTATTTATTTTATAAGGCAGATGTTAAATTGTATATAAAAAAAAAAAATATTAAAAAAAAATCAGAAACCAAATCTTAACAGACAAGTTTTATTTATTCGTTTTGGGGAAGAGGGGATTTTTCTTTTGCAGAGAAAATTCCTTCATTCGCAGATTGACAGTCGGCGCAGTATTGCCAACACTACAGTGGAACAGTGGAGGAAATATTGAAAAGGGCCCGAAGGGTTCTTGAAGAGTGCATCGGGCTGTTGTCTGCTTAAATAGGATTGTGACGAAAAGCAATCTCGTTTCAAGGAAACTTTTATATATAACATGAGTAGTCAAAGACTCCATTTCGCTTTTTAATCTATGGGAGAATGTGCGATAGAAGACACGAGGTCCATCTACCTTACGGTCACTAACTCCAGTTATCTTGTCGTGAGGTAGGCGTACGCTATCGTTAAAATTTGCTGTCCGCCTTTTCTTGTAATGGCTGGGCCATCTTGTGGTTCCTTTTTAAATCATAGGTTATTATGACAGTGACAGCTGTTTTCCTCTCGAAATCTTGACAGAAAGTCAGTAGTGACGAAATGAGTCGCTAACGCTTGAACAACGTTGGGAGATATTGAAAACTTATTTCCAAAGTGAGTATACCTACTGTGTAGCCCGAACAGTGGGTTTTTTTGAAAAGAAGTTATTTTCTTTTCTGATGAGGCGCATTTTCATCTTGGCGCCTACGTTAAAAAAAACAAAATGGCCGCATATCTCGGGCTCGGAAAACCTGCACGTTAATTTCGGCGCAGTCTGTCTCACCGAAGAGGGATTTTGGCCCACTTATTCTATCGATTACTGCGTTCGAAATATATCATCCACAAATGTCACAATTTCCGACCCTTCATTCAATGATCTTCGGAAGACACCAACATACACTATGTTCCACAAAAGTTGGTCCAGTACGAAAGACGTATTCATCACTAATTTCGACAGAATTGGTGTCGAATCGGTCGTTATGGACTTCACAACCTTCGACAGAAGTATTATTCGGTGTTTCCTGGAAGCTGGAAGCTCCTTAGTTCTTCATTATTCCGGATAAAGCTGCACTCACCTTTCCCATTTCGTGTTGCCCTTTATAAGCGGGAATAGCGTCGACATTACAAGTAAATACACATCTGATGTTTTGCCTGTCTTCTCTACTTCTCTTCTCTTCTACATCGAGGCTAGCTACTCACGTGCCACATCCATTTGTTTGCAAGACTTTTTTTATTTTTGGCACAAATGGAAGGAAGATAGAAACATATGCTGAATTCGAAAATCTGAATGATCTCAGATTGAGGAAAAGGGGTAAACGAGGGACAAGCTTGTAAAAAAGCGAAAAAATCAAAAATCAGAAAGGGAAAAACAGTCTTCAAACTCTGGGAACACTGCTGTCAACTGTTTGTCAGACATTCGCAAGAGTTTTATTAGTGTAAACTCCCGTTTTCCCAGAAGTGGAACCTAAGTCAATAGTTTAGCACACCGGTTGCCAGATTGGGCGCTTTGTCGTATTTTGGGCTATCTTTTTACTCAAAAAACGATCGAAATTTCTTCCATGAGCGCCCAACATAATTTTGGGCTATATATCGTTTTACAAATTGTGTGTTAATTTTGTTTGTTTTATTCTTTCACAAAACTAAAAAAAGAAATATTTTCGAACAAACCCGCACTTTTAGAACTTGGCAGCACTCTTGGCGTCAAGTAACATCGAACAAGCCTTTTGATTTGACACAACGACAAAAGCCACAAAATGTTAATTGCAGAAGATCGAAAAAACGCGCACTGAAATGGGAAAGTGGGAAACATATTTTCAACGATTTTTGGGCTTCTTTCTGGGCAACGATATTGGGCTACATTTTTTGTAACGTTTGGGCGCTTAGAGCGAATTAAATTCCGGCAACCCTGGTTCAGCATACTAATTACAGCTTCTTCTTCTTCATCTACCGAGCACCTTATGCTTATGTTTCCTCATAAGCCCTATTTGGTATATCAAGCCCTAGAACCCATTCCTTCATAATTTGTATAGAATAGGCCCTAATACCGAACATTGTGGAACTCCATCAAATAGGTGTAGTTGCCCTTCTGCATCCAAAAGTAGAAATCATTTTTAAAAACTGGTTGGGACAATTTTATTTAAGAGCCAAACCATGCACCGGACCTATTAGGACCCAGTTTCTAGTTTTCAGTCGGCCAGTATTATTGCGGCGTCATTTTTGCCTTTCGATCTCTGCCACAAATCGCCTCTTTCCAGGTTGCAGTTGTAGAACAAGAACCTCCTCTCCAACTCTGTCACTAATATCTTTTTTCAGGGTTGAAGTTACTTTAAGGATCAACTGTAGAATGAACTTTTCTGAACCTATAATGCTGATTTGGGAGTCAGTTCCCATCTACAGTCAGTTGCATTTGTGACATTGTTTTACCATAACACGATATGAGAGTTTGTTTCCGACACAAGTTGTAGCGAACTCAGGACGAGGTTCAATTGCCGTCAAATCATGAAATGTAAAACATAAATTGGGATCAAACCTACGCCACGCCCACTTTAAGTGTAAATCGCCCTCACAATTCAGGATTTGAATTTCTTAAAAGCCTCCCAAAAAGTACTTAAAAGTGGTCCGTATGTCCCACAAAAGCCCATTTACTTTCTGGTTTCTTTTACATAAGAACGCACTCAGTATATTAGAGAAGGCCCACCAAGCCGGTGGCATGCCGTCCGAGAGTATAACTGCATGTTCCAAAAATTTGACAGCAAGAGAAGTGATCCTTCCTAAGTCAGTAGCAGATTGTTCAAGTATAATAAATTAATTTCCCACAGTTACGGTGGTCTGTCAACTCATGGTACTACCCACTGAATTTATCTCAAATTCATTAATTATCCTGCCCATCTAATGATGTAACCACAAACTCGCAATAAAATCCACTCCTTCATTAAAATTGCAACTCTCCCACGATCATCCCATCCCGGTTCCATTAGAAGGTAGAAAAAGAAAAAAAAAAAAAAAAATGTCCCTAAAAAGAACACCGACAACCCATCGATTCAGTGATGCAAATCCAATCCGTCTTGCTCCTATTGAGCATTCAAAGGACTCTTTCACAATTACTCGTACATTCCATTCAATTGTCCGTGAAAAATTCACCATCTTCGATACTCTTCTCAATGGGCCACTCGAAGGAAATAAAGAAAGCCTCTAACTTGATGATCCCCCAGGGAGGCATAATAAACACTTGTTACCCTGTCGAGCAGTTGTATTGTCTTGTTCGAAATTTTCGAGGATCACTTCAGAAATCGCGCAGGTACATCATTTCTCCAGAGTCATACTGCGCAACTTTCTGGAATTGGCAAAAATGCCACCTCCAACCGATCCATTCAACTCGACTGAATTCGTTTGTTCGAATGTTTCATTCACCATTTCGAGTGGATAGATCGCCTGCTGTTCACGCAACGATCGATATTTTTATGCCAGATGGGCAAAGTTTATGTCTACCTGTGTTGGAGTTTATTTATGGCGATCCCACTGGGCTATTTGAGCTATTTGAAACAAGTACTTCATGAATGAATGAATCCGATACCGATCGTCTCTTCTGGTAGTGAGGATCGATCGTCGTGAAGGTCAAGTGTTGTCAATGGGATTCTAATTGTTCGAAAGTGGATTTTCAAGTTGTTTCGACTTGTTAAAAGATCATTAGCTGATTGTTGGGTTGGTGGTAGGCAGTCGACAAAGGCATGGGAATGTTACGATCGGTTCGGAGAACTCAGTGATCTTCGATTCCTGTTTGTCTGTGATCAGGTGTTCAAAGATGGTTTTGTTTTTACCTCTCTGGGTAGACAAAGAGTGAGTATGGCAGACAGTTTGTCGCCAAATTTTTATCTGGGAATAGGAGACGACGATTGTCTACTAGACGGCAAGATATCGTTCTCATGGGAGTCGTTGAAGATCAATTGTGAGCCATGAAAAATTGGACAGATTTTAAATTGTTTTTACATATTCAGGGGTCGTTCGTATAATTTCGTATATGGAAGGAGTGATCTTGATGCAGGGGATCTTAAAACAATGTTGAAACTGCTTCTAAGACTGATCGCGCATGACATACAGTTGTGAGAATTATTGCCTTGTGGAATGATCATTATGATCGGGCATGACATACGATTGTGATAAATTCTGTCTTCTTGATACCACTAGTGATCTTGTCATTTGAAAAAATAAAAGAAATATCGAAATATCTTCTAAAACTGATCACTCGTGATATACGATTGTGAGAAAGTGATCTTGTCACATGCAAATGTAAGGAAACCTCGACCCGCCTTTTAAAATTCATGGCGCATGGCTATAGGAGAAGGAGATCTTTTGGATATCTCTACTGATCTGGTCACTTCTCAATATGACAGAAATTTTTATATAGCTTCTAAAGCTGATCACTCATGACATAAGATCGTGTGAAAGAGTTATTTTTGATTTGTGGATATTTCTACTGATCTTGTAAATGTGAAAGTTTCTGAAACTGATCATTCATGATATACGATTGTGAGAAAGTGATCTTGTCACATGCAAACGTAACTTCAAATCGCCTTCTAAAATTCATGGATATAAGAGGAGGGGATCTGTTGGATATCTCACTTTCTCCCTTATCTATGGACCTTTTAACTCTTAAGAGCAGACGATATCTGGACATAGCTTCTGAAACTGTTCATGAATTACATACATATTGATCACGCTGATCCTCCCCCACACAATGGTTACCACAGAGATCAACTAAATTATCGAGGATTCCAACAACTGTGTGGAGGCAAATTGATTTAGTATTGGTAGCATTTTCGTGGGTGATCTTGGGTAAACACGATCATGAGTAACTTAATCGATCATCCAAAGTTTACAAAAAAAAAAAAAAAATACAAAGCCAATTCGACACATAATATGCCGTGTGATCACGCGATGTGATCGTTTGCCATATTTAGAAACTTATCTCTGACTGCCAGAGCTTAGGGATCATTTTCAAAGCCTCGCAGGCAATCTTCTGACTCCAACTTTTCAAAGGAGCTAAACAGAAACACCTTTGATTTGATTCAGTTTTGTGAACTGCAATTCGCGGCAGAAATTCTTTTTATTTACTACTTTCGCGTATAGCTTTTTCCGCATATTAAATGCGAAAAGTCTCGTTTACTCTATTGCCTCGCCGCGTCGCATAGTTCGTTCATGAACAATAATTCACACCAGCCCCATTGACGGCATCGCATCATCAGGCGGTTATCTCTGCAAGCCAAGAGTGTAACAAGTGTTTAATTAAAATGCAATATTCAATCAGTGCACGGCACCAGCTGAGCAGAGAAAATTGTCTCCCTTTAGCCTGTCACCAACCCTCATCATAAACATCATCATCTACATCATCCATAGCAACAGCAGAAACAACCTTTGTCGTGGTTCATCGTCGTCCTTGCTCCTCGACTACAAAGAGAAACGCGAGCGCCATAGTAGGTACGTATCTATGCAGACCGACTTTCGATGTGAACACTTTTCAAGTGACGTCCTGACGCACAACAAAGTTTTTCCAACCGCAAACAGTCATACCCACCCCACACCAACTCGCTTCAAAATGGGGCCATTTTAATTTTATCTTTCCCATGGGGCTATAATCAAAAAGAAGCGCAAATAAATTTACCACATACAAGGAAGCAGATATACGTACACAGGGATTATACATTCACGTGAACAAAATGGATCTGAAATGATAAAACTGTAATAATAACGAAGGATAAATGGACATTAGGGAATTGACATTTCCGACGTAATTCTATTTAAAATGTATCGACGGAGTTTGAATGGGCGAGTGTGAGTGTGTGTTTGTGTTGGGGGTTGTAGCTTGTAGAGGCGATGCAAGTGCATTTAAAAGGAAACAATTTGACATTTAAATGGCAGACTCAATGGAATCCTTATTCGATATAGGAGCGTGAAATTGTCTCTGCGACTGAGTCGATATGCGAGAGAGATTAAAAATTTGTACATGCTCGTCGGATTAGAATCAGAGCGTGTGAGCGTAATTTGTGCATTTTTAGTATTTCTATAGAAGCGTATTGGTTTTTCGGAAGTAATTTCACAGTCATTTAAGAGATCTGTATAGAGGACAGTTTTGCATGAGGGATGACTGATTGGCAGTGGGAATTGCCAATCCGATGCACATTTATATTCGTTGGATAGAGTTTTCAGAATAAATACTGTTGAAAGACATCTCTAAGTGTTCCACCAGGGGGTCCTGAATGATTTCGAGGACGATATTGTGAGAAATTACAAATCCAAAAGGCTTGGCAGAAGGTGCTTAAATTCCACCGTCGCACTGTTGTCCAAAAAGGAAAATCTCGTGGGGCAAAAATACTAAATTCGATGATTTATTTTTTTATTTCTAGAAATACAAAGGGAGCTTCAAAAACAGCAAACAAAATATTTTTCTGCTAACTAGTTTGACTTATAGAGCTTTTCAAAGTTGGTCAATTTTTTTTTTAAACGATCTTTTTGTTTTCTTTTTTTGCTATTATGACATATTAAACGAATAATCTTAATTTTCTCGAATGTAGTCTAGCTGTCTTATACATAGGTTAATTAAAATGTTAATAAAAAATATATATATTTAATAATAAGTATTTCTAATAAATAAAACAAAAAACACCTTTTTTTTCGTTTGATAGAGCTATAAAAAAATTCTCCATAGTTCCCCCGGAAAATTGACCACGATAGTTAGACCCTAACTATTTGTTAAAAATTTTTTGCAATATTCGGAGAAATTGTAATTTTCTTATAAAAAGTGCAGTCCCAGCTGACATTTTGGCCTTAATAGCAAATTTCCTTATGGAATATTTCAATTATTTTGTTAATTCAAATTGCTGAGAGCGTCACATTTTCTTCTTATATCAATTAAATTTGTTATTATTTTGATTGTTAAAAAATCTACCCAAGTCAACGCCCCTTTGATATAATTTCCAGTTGGTTTTTGTAATCCTCCCATTTTAACGACCTTTTTTGAATAAATTCCTCCTGTTTCTGAGGAATGCTGTTACTGAGTTTCTTCGAATTACTTAAATTATTGTAAATGATTGTTGTTCTTATTCTTAAAGTATACGCAAACATGGATTAACTTGCCAAAAGAAAGGGATTAACTGATTTATTGCCTAAGCATTACAAAAAGTTGAAAGAAATGTTATTGGGTTATTATTTTATGATCTAATAAAATAGGTAGAAATATACTGATGAGCCACAAAATTAATAAATACTGTTTAAATACTTTTTTTTAATACTTGCTATTTTAATACTTACATTAAAAATTGGTTCGTTAATTTTATGCATCCACTTTTGTAAAAAAAAAATATTTTAGATCACCCTGTGAACAATTTGATCACCGCATACCCTTTTTTACAAGATTCGTAAAATTTGACCTCATTTAATATATATATATTTTTTAATTCCTCTCTCTGTTCCTTTTTCAAAGAAAGTCTTACTTCATCCTAAGATTTAGAAACACCATGTGAAGCAATTTTCTTAAAAATCACTCAAACCTATAAAACTGGCTTGGAAATTTCCTTTAAGAAGAATACAAAATTATAGCGATAAATTCATGCGTTCAAAAGTTATGATTTTTGCAACCCAAAAAGTCATTTTGGACCACAGAGGCGTCGAGTCGATGCTGTAGATTCGAGCTACGAAAGTACCCATATCGAACTCAAGTGGATGGTATTTACTTGATCTGACTGCCAGACGGCGTTATAAATATCGGCTATGCATCAACTTTAAGGAGACTCAGAATCAGTCCTGCAACACATTTTTTTGACGCAGCCTATTAAGCCCTTGGACAACTTTCCTAGTCGTCAGCTAGGGGACCAAAATTTGCCTAAGAAGAAATGATCTTAGCGGCTGAAGCTCTTAACGAGTCCCTTAATATAAGTCGGACGGCTAACTTTCTCAAAAATAGGCTCAAGCTACAGCAATTTCCGTTGAAGACTGTAAGAGACCATCACATAGACCGGGAACTGCTATGATGCGACACCATAGTGGCGCCGAAGTCTCTGATGGAGTAGCGGAAGGCTCAGTGGTGGTACCTTTTTATTATGTCGAAGATGGATTTTTTTGAGATTCTAGAAGAAAACTTTCAAGCAGGCTACGCAGATCATATTAATCAATCAAGCTACAGCCGTTTGCCTCCAAGGTTGCCATCAATTCATATCCAGAAAATATTGTAGAAGCGGAGACAGCACGCCACCTTGTGGGATTCCTCTACTAACAGATGTCCCACCCAACTTTGAATGGAAGATCTGGAGGACTTATCAAACTCACTCTCGTTGTTCTAGAACTTTTAAATATTTTCCACTAAAAGTGGCTGAGAAAGAAAGTCCATCGGAATCTATAGAATCTAGAAAGAGGCTGAAGCCACCCCCCTTTTGAATATCCATCTCAAGACTCTTTTCTTATAAACGCAATTAAAACTAAGGTCTAAGCAGCTGTAAGTCATGTCAAAATAATTCAAGATTTCCAAGGTGGCTGCTGTATGAAATACTTGCATTTAAAAGTTAAGGTCCAAATTGGGTTCCTTGTGGGACTGCACTTATATTTTTATTCATCCAACTTTTAAGTCAAATTGTAAAGCACTTCCATTTAATTTTCACCCAGCTTCAATGATCAAATGTCAACAAAGCATATTATGACTCACATGTGCACCAACACCACAAACAAACCTCGTGTAAAAATGAGTCTCTATAATCCCTATAATCAACTTCGAGCAATATATAATTTCAAGGACAAATTATTTAATTACAGCACAGGGCACAGGCGTATATGCTTTGTAAATCAATTACGTGTGTGATAATCCACTCGTATCCATAGATGAACCGTCACACATTCTCCCCCTCGCACAAGAGGTAATTTTTACGCCGGGGTGGATGTGTAGGATAATAAGATATATGCGACAAACTCGCCCGTCGTAGTCCCTACATAAATTGTTTGCCACATTCATGTTACAAACACACACGTCAAACGTATGCCAATCCCCATGTATTGGGCAGATTGAAAAGGATAATTATTCCCGTCGCACAGCCCTTCTCGTTTGGCATGATATGTTGGTCAATCACGAGCGGGTTTTTGAGGTTATCTATCATAATTATGTACCCACGGTAGAATATCAATTTCAATTGAAAGGATTATACGTACCAACATCCTGATTACGTTGAAAATGTATATTCCAACATCCATTACCCTGTTGTGTACAAATTGGGAATTTGCTTGTAAGGGGTTGGGTTTAGGAAATATCCCTGTGGGGCAAATTCGATCAACGAATTGGAGAATTTTTATGAGAAGTGCAAATAGAGTTTTGTACGTTTCGAATGAATTGCATGCGAATTTTCCCAGGCGCATTTTCTCTTGCAATGCAATCCTTTTAAGGGACTGTATGGAGTTGTTGTGCTGTACTCTTCGGGGCAGGTGGATTGGAGGTAATCCCTGTTGTGTGTGTATACCATCTTGGTAGGACGAAATCATCGATTTGTGTTTTTTTTTTTTTCCTGTTCGTCCTTTGGCCTGAGGCAAATATGGAATTCCAACCTGTTGGCTGAGAGGAAGACACTCCATCCACCACCTGATGAATTTGTAGGAGGGAATGAGAGGAGCTTTTATTTTATTATTTTTTTTTTTTTTTTTGTTTGGTGGAGAAGAGTGACAACATGCGCAGTGGGAAATTCAAGGACTATAAATGAAAGCAGCTTTTGCCCCAAAAGGGGAAGTTACAAAGTTTTGATGTAATTCTACAAGAGAATGGACAGAATTTCTCTAACAAAAAATTTGAATAGTTACACAAAAAAAAAAAAAAAACGTTTACTCTCCGGAAAACTTTCAAGATACTCTGAGAGATACTCAATGAACATTTTGTTGTATCTGTCGGTCAAATGCAAATAATAGGTAATTCCTTCGTTGTCGATATAAATTAACTCGTCCTTGAGAGGATAACTAGTAAGGAATTGAAAATTCCCAACTTGTTACTGTTCAAACATATGTTGGCCTGTTTCAGTATTAAATATCCACAAGGATGACTTGTTTCTTAAAATGCGTTAAAGCAATTCTGGTCTTGTACGCCTGCTAGGACCTAAAGCGGCTCGCTGTCCGCAAATACGAGTTAAGTCCAAGGACTGTCATCATTTTTCGAAATGTTTTCCTTTAACAATTCATGGACAGGTGAACTGCCTCTGACTTTCTCTGGGCTACTTTTCTATAGATGATAGGATTGTTCATAAAATGTGTGGACAACTGAACTACATACATGCACAGAGGAGTTGGGCTGTAGTTCAGTTTTCATTATTTTTGCGAACTTTTTACCATTAATATGTAAATGAATTGAAAGCCAACTTCTCCGGACATTCTGTGAACAATAATTTTATTCACAAAATTTAGGGACAACTAAACTATAGGTTCAGAGACATTGGGATCGGGTTGTAGGTTAGTTCTACCCATTTCCGTGAACATTTCATTCATACAACTGAACTACAGTCATCAGGGAAGTCGGTTAGTTCGCTTGATTTCTATTATTTCTCTAAAGGTTTTGTCAATAGAATTCATGGACAACTGAACTACAAGCTAGATGCGAAGGACCATGTGGCTCAGAGAAGAACAACCGAAGGACTTATTGAAAGTATTGGCCTGTAGCTCATCAGTTTCTTTGAGCATACTCATATTATTCGGGGAATTTTTAAACAAGTATACGTCAGATGACTGAACTACAAGACCTCATCTATGGCTTGTGTAGTTCAGTTGTCCATGAGTTTTATTTTTAAAACTTTGGCAGAAACTAAGACAACTGAACTACATCCCGATGAGGTCTTGTAGCTCAGTCATCTGATGTATACTTGTTTAAGATTAATGCTTTTCAAACAGATAATTTAATTCGCGGTAAAAAGAGAAATACAAATCGCACAATCCCCGCAAATTCATGAATAACTGAGATACTAACTCTAACTCGGAGATGTTAGATTGTTGGACTCCTATTTCATGGATTGGTTTCGAAGAGATTTACTAAGCCGACGGGACAACGTATTTGGTCTCTGACAATTTGGCTTAGCAGTGCCGAACTCTTTCTTAATCGCAGTAAAACCCCAGCTTTCCTGCCTTATGCAATTATTCTCAGTCAACCTTCTCGTCTTTTATTTTCTGTTTGAACGTGATTACGATTAGCTATAAAACTGTCATTATTCTGGTGGCCATCTTTCAAGAACTAAAGTGCCCCAAGAGAGACATTTTGCCTTAATTATGGTTAAATTGGGAGTCATATATTGTTTCTCACATTCTGCATGTAATAGAACCCACTCAAGATCGAAGTTTATTTTTGTCCTTCTTTTGTTTTAAATTAAATGCTTTGTTTTGCGTTTTGTACCCACTTTTTGAAACTTTTGTTGAATGTCATTAATTTTTATTAATTAATAAGGCGATTTGAACATTGTTTTAATTTCTTTCAATTTAGATTTTCGTTTTTTACCCTTCTGTTGAATGGCCTTTTTTTATTTAGTAATCGCATAAATGTACAAATTATTTAAAATTTTATTTAAGACGTCATTTAACTGTATTAGTTTCTGTTTACAACCACCGCCTTCTTGGCTTCTAAACCTCATTTTCGTGGTGTAAGTCGCCAGCATAGTCGAGACCTAGGACCTAGTATTCGATTGAAATTCCCGACTACCCATTGACAAAAAAGCGCTAATCACAATTAAAAAAAATATCGGTGATAAATGGCAGCCTTGCTGTACACCATTTTTAAATTTGAATGTCTTCAGTCAGCTTTTCTCTATCGACGTGGATTCATACTCACCTTAGAAGTAGATAACCGATGTTCCGGAAATATTTTGTAAGGGTATACTTCTGTTCTCTAGGGCAGGCTAGGCTGTGGAGCATACGCCCCTCCTACCCCTCCAAAGTTTTGACGAATATACAAATTTTATTTCAATCCAAAACACGGTATTGAATGTAAGAAATTGTAAAAGAGCACAGATTGTTGCTGTAAAAAAATTCCAGCATCATATAGCAAAGCAGGCGAATTAAGTTGACTTAAGCTGGCGTCAGACATCATCACCGAATTACCACTGAACTTCTGTCCAATGGTTGCAGAGTTTCAATTCTATATATGAGATGTATATTGCCAATCCACTTGACTTAAGCTGAATTAAGCTCACGCATCATACCTACTATACCAACTTATGAATAATTGTGGAACAAAAATCAATGCTTCCAATGGGCAACATTGATTTTTCTTCCCCAAATTATCATTAATCATCAAATAATCATTACAACTTCCCAAGACCTGATAGTGAAAGTCCAAGTCACCATTCTGCCGAAACCACATAAAGTGCCCCTTAAACAAGAAAATCTACCCCTCAAGGTCAACCCATACACACCGAAAAAATGACAATACATACTTGGTACCCCCCCACATCTTATAACTTGACAGTATTTCATTATAACCTGTTGCAAGATTGCAACAGGATAATGTCTTCTGTAAGTAGTACATAACCATCCTATCCGAAGGGCGAATGCTACAAGTCCTTGACTTGTAGAACGATGTCACCAAAGGAATAAAAAAAAAAGTTAATCTTCGCACCAAGGGTAACCAACAACAGTAAAAATTATTTTCCCTATAAATTGTAAGAAAGAAAAAAAGTTGCCACCCCTCCAACAAGTGTATTGAACGAGTCTTTCACTTAAAGCTCTTCGAGTCCTTCTATTGCGCTATCTGGTCACAATCGCAATCTGTTTCTGTTTTTTTTTTTTTTTTTTTGTGCGCTGGTTTGAAACGAAACATTGGAATGTGGAATCATATTGCGAAAGGGACTTTATTTAATATCGCCAAAGGCCGATGAGGGAATGACCTGACCATGCGGGCAGAGGGCAGCGGGCAGGTTTGTATAGAATAGCTTTTTTCATTCCATCTGTAGGTACACTCTTATCGCAATTGCACTCTAAATTAATACAACTAGAAGGGCTTTCCTATATATATGTAATGGCGCACATTGCGTCTGCTTGTAGTATTCGAATTTATTAACCCACATACGTGCACACTACGAGTATGTTGATAGCTGTAGGAGTTCTTTTTTTCGACCAAAATGAGGAATTTAAAAGGAAATAAAAATCAAAATCAATAACTTGTGGACAAATTGGACGCCGGATGAAGCGGTATGCGAACGGAAACCGGGAAGAGGAATTTTGTAATTTGATTTTGAAATATGAGCGCGATAAGAGATTTTAATAAATATTTAAGTGATTAATGGCAAGGAGAGCAGACAATTTACGGCGAATACTTTTACGGAACCTAGTCTTTGGTGTACGGTTTACCTAGGGGTGTCGACTTGTAAATTTGTTGACGCGCATTTAACTGTGATTTGTGTTGTTGTGGAAGGGAACTCATCTAGATCGCGGTAAATCTTCGGTTTAATGGACTTGTTTTGAAGCGATTTGGCGGGGTTTGTAACTGTGATGGGACTGCGGTTATATGAGCTCCGCGAGGGTCTTTTCAAGGCAACAAGAAACCACTTGTGAACTGTAACAGGCTTGCTAATAGTGACTGTAAACGACATGAACGTAAGAGTTGTTAGTTGATAGGAGGAGCCCTACGACTGTTGGATAGTTACCGAGCGTCAGAAAGTGACCCAGTGACAAACAGGACCATGTAAGACACTACGACAAAGCTTGAGGCCCTACAGAAAAATAGTTGTTCCTTTTGGTTGCAGAAGTGGCCCAATAACAATGATGGTTCCCACGACAACAGGCGTGGAACGTGGCTGTCAGAAAGCGGCCCAAAAACAAGCATGAATTCTGTAGGTCCTTGGTGGTCTCTGGACGTCAGAATATGGCGCATAGACAAGAACGAAGTCATCTGGCTCTATGACAAAGCGTAGTTCTTGGATGTTAAAAGGCGATCTAAAGGTAAGAGTCGTTCCCTTGGGGCCTAGGAAAAAGCGTTGTTGCTTAGGGTCAGAAAGCGATCCACAGAGAAGCATGGTTCAGTGAGATCGTATACGACAAAATTTGGTTCTTGACTGTCAAAAAGGTACACAGAAACAAGGATGATGCCTATAGGCCCCACGGAAAAAGCGTTGTTGCTCAGAGTTCGAAAAGGGTTCACAGACAAACATGGTTCCGTGAGACCGTATACGACAAAATTTGGTTCTTGGCTGTCAAAAAGGTACATAACAACAAGCATGATTTCTATAGGCCCCACGAAAAAGCGTTCTTGCTTAGAGTTCGAAAAGGGTCCACAGCCAAGCATAGTTCCGTGAGACCGTATACGATAAAAGCCTGGAACTTGGCTGTTAGAAAGGTACCCAAAAACAAGCATGATTCCTATAGGCCCCACGAAAAAGCGTTGTTGCTTAGAGTTCGAAAAGGGTTCACAGACAAGCATGGTTCCGTGAGACCGTATACGACAAAAGCCTGGAACGTGACTGTCAAAAAGGTACCCAACAACAAGCAAAATTCATATAGGCCCCACGACAGAACAGTGGTCCCTTGGTGTCAGAATAAGGCCCAGTGAAAAGCAAGACCTCGAAAGTTTCCGCTGTATATAAGGTCACATAATTTTTGGGTGCTAAAATGCGTTCCAAAGGTAGAGATTTATTTATTAAGCATTTGTCTTAAGCTCTTGTTTCCTGAGATTCTACGGCAAAGGTTCCAAATGATACATAAATGCAAGCGCTCGCAATTTTTTTTTTGAAAGTGAGTGTGAATTATACAAACGAATTAAAATAAAATTATTGTGGTTTATTCTGCTCTATGCCGTTGGGGCTATTTTGCGATCTCGTTGAAAAGCTTTAAAGGGAGCTAGAAGAAATTTTTTTTAAAAATAATTACTAGGTATTTTCAAAGTTTCTCCTTATGGAATATTTTACATTTGCCGTCACACACAATGAGCAGAAATAAAAATGACTTTACGACTAGTTAGATTTTCTTATTTTACTTCACTTTTTAATATGCCTTGTACACCCTAAATTTTGAAACCCATTTTGAAAAGCATGAAAAATCGGACCATTTTCCACCCCTCCTACTTCTCATTTAAAATCATCCTGTCAATATATCTCTATTTCGGCACCTGCCATCAAACACCTTGGCATATCCTGCCTTGTGGAATGTAAGTGGAACTTATTACTTTGCACCAGATGCCTCAACCTACCGCCATTGGAAAGCTCCCCATTCCGAGTTATCCTTTTTAAATATTGTTAAATACATTCAAATGTCTTTTATAGTCCTTTTAGCACATAACACAGCCAAACGCAGAAGGACATGATACGATTTGCAGACAAACTCTCCTGTACGAGTCAATATTGAAAAAGAAAAGAAGTCGTAAAAAAAATACCATGAACCCCTTGGTCCTTCCCATCATCATCTGCGAAAAGTGTTCAACAAGTTGCCTACAATGCCTACCTTGGCGAAAAATGAGGCGCCTTAATGAAAATTAATGACAGACCGAGCATTTAGGATAAATAATGCTAATTTTACGACAAATAAAGTAAAAACAAAAAGGATTGGCATTTTGTACCGCTGTGACCTTGAATAATGTCAAGCACACCAGAGCTACATATTGGAATAAAAATTATCCACCATTTTATATTATGACGAAGACAAAGCCATCGCGTGGTGATGGTGAATTAAAACATTTTCGACTCTTCCTCTGGAGTGGATTATCTGGTGAAATCCTTTTAAAAGGTGTATGCCCTCAGTCAGCTCATTCGGTATGCATAACACAAAGCGCACACTATAATACTCAACGTGCGGGAATATTTATATCACAATACGTGCACGGGGGAGGAATATGATTATAATGATATTCGTCGTCCTTCGTTTAGTGGCGTCGAGCAATATCCACGATGACTCCATTTTGTGTGTGCGTGTGCGAGTATAATCTCTGATTCAACAAACAATAACATAAAAAAAATTCCCTCCCATAGATGTCGCCATTAAGATATAGGCAAGGCGAACAATGCTCCCCGAAAATGGCTTCAAAATGTGCTTATTACTTTTGCCTGCCTTATATAATTATAGGCGCCTACCGACGGTTGAAGATTATGCTAAGAAGATCATGCTAGGCTCCTAGGACGGTGGGCTTCAAATTACTTAATTTCTGACACTTTTCGTTGAGGGAAATTTATAATAGCACAGCGGGAGCAATGAGAAAAAATAAACTGCCTGCACACAGTAGCAGTAGGTCCTCGTCTGGATGGTTCTTACTACTTTCCTTCTTCTTTTTTTTTGGCTAAAACCTAAAAGTCTAAAACCTCAATTTTGTTCGGCACGAAGATGTTGTGGTAATTTAGTTTGAGAGAGAGTTCTTGCTCGCGTTTCGCTTTCCCTCGTTTTCCACTTGGGTACAATTTATAGCCTTTGGGGGGATATAATTACTGCTTAAGATGTTTTTTTTTTGTTTTGCTCCTTTTTAGGTATGTACTATTATTTTTTGTTTGTTCTACTTGTTATACATCAAAGAAAAAGTGAAAATTAGGAGTCAAGTGGGGAGGGGGTGGATTTTATTGAAACCTGGTATGCATAATGGTGAAGGACTTTTTATTGGGGGGGTTTGTTTTACAGAGCGTTAACCGAGAGAAATAAGAGCGTACGTAATGAGTTTTTTTAATTGAGGTTGGACATGTAAACAAAGAATTAATGATTGGGCTTAAGAGGGACCAACAGGAAATAACTCATCGGAAGGTGAATATGCGCCGAATGGGGTGACCTACTTAAATATCATTCAATCTTTTTGGAACTGAAATGGCGCAGCGCGGGGGGGACTTCGATTATATATCTGCTGGGGCTAATTATATACAAAGTTTGTTCTACTACTTTATTGAGGTAGACATTCAACAAAAAAAAAGAAATAGGAGCCTACAATCCACCTTCGTTGAACTCATCGCGCGATCTCATACAAGTTGTCTATATAAAACAAGAGACAACTAAACTTCGGGCCAAATTATCCTGTGTGTATGAACAGGAACACCCTTTATACGACTTCAATTAAATTATGAGACAACTATGAACCAAAGGTATGAATCAATTGTAAAGCTAAACAAGTCTTCTTAGAGACAACTGAACTTGAGGCCAACTTCAGGGGGTCCGGTATGAGAATGAGTCCGTCGCAACCTTATACCCATAAAACTCATCTATGAGACAACTGAACTTCAGGCCAACTCCTCTTAAGTATTAGCGTGGAGTCGCGTATGAGTCCATCGCAACCTCATACCCATAAAACTCATATATGAGACAACTGAACTTCAGGCCAACTCCTCTTGAATATTAGCGTATGAGTCCGACGCAACCTCATACCCATAAGCTCATTGATGAGACAACTGAACTTCAAGTCAACTCCTCTTGAGCATTAGCGTAGGTTCGGTATGAGTCCGTCGCAACCTCATACCCATAAAACTCATCTATGAGACAACTGAACTTTAGGCCAACTCCTCTTGAATATTAGCGTAGGTTCGGTATCAGTTCGTCGCAACCTCACCCCCATAAAAGCCATCTAAGAGACAACTGAACGCCAGGCCAACACCTCTTCAATATTAGCGTAGGTTCGGTATGAGTCCGTCACAACCTCACCCCATAAAAGCCATCTGAGATACAACTGAACTTCAGGCCAACTCCTCTTGAATATTAGCGTATGAGTCCGTCGCAGCCTCATACCCATAAAACTCATCTATGAGACAGCTGAACTTCAGGCCAACTACTCTTAAGTATTAGCGTGGAGTCGCGTATGAGTTCATCGCAAACTCATACCCATAAACCTCATCTATGAGACAACTGAACTTCAGGCCAACTCCTCTTGAATATTAGCGTATGAGTCCGACGCAACCTCATACCCATAAAAGCCATCTGCGAGACAACTGAACTTCAGGCCAACTCCTCTTGAATATAAGCGTAGGTTCGGTATGAGTCCGTGGCAACCTTTTGCCCATAAAACTCATCAATGAGACAACTGAACTTAAGGCCAACTCCTCTTGAGTATTAGCGTGTGTTCGGTATGAGTTCATCGCAACCTCATACCCATAAAAGAAATCTAAGAGACAACTGAACTTCAGGCCAACTCCTCTTGAGTATTATCGTAGGTTCGGTATGAGTTCGTCGCAACCTTATACCCATAAAACTCATCGATGAGACAACTGAACTTCAGGCCAACTCCTCTTGAGTATTAGCGTGTGTTCGGTGTGAGTCCATCGCAACCTCATACCCATAAAAGAAATATAAGAGACAACTGAACCTCAGGCCAACTCCTCTTGAGTATTATCGTAGGTTCGGTATGAGTCCGTGGCAACCTTTTGCCTATAAAACTCATCAATGAGACAACTGAACTTAAGGCCAACTCCTCTTGAGTATTAGCGTGTGTTCGGTATGAGTTCATCGCAACCTCATACCCATAAAAGAAATCTAAGAGACAACTGAACTTCAGGCCAACTCCTCTTGAGTATTATCGTAGGTTCGGTATGAGTTCGTCGCAACCTCATACCCATAAAACTCATCTATGATCAGTGCTGGATTTACGCCTAGGCCCGTAAGGCCCGGGCCTGGGGCGGCATGATTTTAGGGGCGGCAAAATTTTGATAACCCTGAAAATCAAGAACCGTAAAATGTTAGAATACAGTCAAAATTCGGTAACTCAAACTACTATTATCCACAATAAAAGCTCGACTTATCAAGACTTCGATTTATTCGAATTTATTGGAGAAAGCAATGACGAGAAACCGAGTACACGATCTGAAGCTATTTGATTAAAACAGAAATTACAGCATTTAGAAACAGCAATACTAGTCATAGTTTGGAATGTAATTTTAGATTGTTTTAATGCTGCTAGTAAGAAACTTCAGGATTTCCAAATTGATTTATCATCCGTAGTCCGACTCTACGGTTCGTTGGCCTCTTTTCTTCAGGATATGAGACATAAACAATTTTTAGAATATGAAAAAAAAAAGCTAAAGCGCTGTCTGGAGTTCAAGATTATTATCGCTATGGTACTCGCCGCAGAAAAATCAAAAAACTTCAGCCAGACGAGTCACGGGTAAATGAAAGAGCACCTATTTCTGGCGAAGAAAATTTTCGTACAAATATTTACTACCCTATTTTGGATACTCTAAGTACACAATTAGCTGAACGTAAAAATGTATATGATAAGCTTTATGCACAGTTCAATTTATTTGATAATCTATCTGAAATTGATACGAATGAGTTGAAAAATGAATCAAATAAACTAGTCAATAAGTATCCTGACGATTTAGAAGAAAAATTAGAAAATGAATGTATTCACTTTCATTATCAACTTAAAGATTCATTGGCAAATTCTGAAAATGTAAGTTCTGCGAAAAATATATGCAATATATTGCATTCACAAAATCTTTGTGATGTTTACCCTAATTTAGATATTGCTCTACGAATTTTTTTGAGCATCCCAGCAACAAATTGTTCTGGAGAAAGATCTTTTTCAACTTTGAAAAGGGTAAAAAATTATTTACGTGCAAGTATAGGCCAAGACCGACTTAATGCCCTTGCATTATTATTTATTGAAGCTCAGTTGGTACAAGAACTGGATTACGATGATATAATTGACGTTTTCGCACGAACTAAAGCCAGAAAGAAGAAAATGTGAACTCAAAAAAGCTATATTCAAACTAATAATTTATATTTAAGACTTTATACGAAAAGTTGTACCTATGTTAACTAATTAAATGTTGTATTGAAGTTAATAAATTTGAATTCATAATAATTTAAATATGTATTTAAAAATTGTATATTTATTGTTAATAATTTTTTCTCCATACAGCAAAAAGGGCGGCATATCTCACGGGGCCTAGGGCGACATCGAACATAAATCCGCCACTGTCTATGATACAACTGAAGTTCAGGCAAACTCCTCTTGAATATTAGCGTAGGTTCGGTATGAGTTCATCGCAACCTCATACCCATAAAAGAAATCTAAGAGACAACTGAACTTCAGGCCAACTCCTCTTGAGTATTAGCGTAGGTTCGGTATGAGTCCGTGGCAAACGTTTGCCCATAAAACTCATCAATGAGACAACTGAACTTCAGGCAAACTCCTCTTTAGTATTAGCGTGTGTTCGGTATGAGTCCATCGCAACCTCATACCCATAAAAGAAATCTAAGAGACAACTGAACCTCAGGCCAACTCCACTATTGACCTCATTGCCCAATAGATGCGTTGTATATGAGAATGATGTGGCCACGAGTGAGCTGTAGGAAGGTGATACACACCATCACCTTGTATTTACTCTCATATTTGAATGAAAGATATGACATTCAAAATTGGACAACCTATCGACTGCCAGATCTGTAGGAAAATTGGTCAGTGCTTTCCATTTTGTGACGTATTTGTCCAGAGAACAGTCACTAGTGGCGGAATTTTCACCACAAAACCCCGCCACTTACAGGTTTGCTGTCCCGACTGTATCTCCTGGTAAGAACATGCGCAGAAACCATCAGCATATTGTGTGCAAACCTCGATTTAATATTATGATGGCAACAAAATAAAAATAAGCGTCTTTTGGGACGCCTTCCCCTAGTTTGTTGTCTCGTAAAATTCTGTAAAAAATTCACAAATTTCTAGGGAACAATAATTCACCGCTTGTACACGATTCATGCAACTAACTTCAGCCTACCAACTTTTGCCAGCTCCAAAAGTCCCTGTGGTATCGCTACACACCTGTAATTTGTCAAAAATTACGTCAACGCATATCGTCAGTGTTCTTAAAGTTGACATTGCCCCCCAACAGATTTCTCAGATACGACTGTCTGTCGTCCCGACCGACCCATCTTTTTTTGCGAAAATCTTTTAGTTGCCCTCCACACCCTCACCCTCACCCTAAACAGAACAATTTAAAGGAGACAAAAATGTGTGTCAAACTCTCCCCGTTTTTGAACTGCTATGCACGCAGATATCTCTGTGGTTGTATAGACCATACCATCATCAATATCAAACCACCTGTTTGTACATCATGTGACCATGAAAATAGTTCAGTTTGGAAAAAAACGAAAGCTTTTCCACGTCCTTCTCCAACCACCATGCTCAAAGCTCAATGCCAACTGCGTAGAACAACCGCTACATTCCACATCCACATATAAATTTTCATAAACACATTCAAATTCCATTCCATATATATATACCTACCGCAACCGCGGTGCGTGCTTTCAAACTTTTGCAAGTATCCTTGCGAAATGGAAGAACAAAATTTCAAAGGAAAAAATCACTCGCCATCCTGGGGAAACGGTAAAAGCCAGTAAATTTTCTGTTGGGGAAATATGCACCCGCAAATCGAATTGGGAACATTTTGAGGAAACTCTTCGCCTCTGGTCGGCGGTATTTTCTTTTTCAGTATCAGTTTACTGGTTGAAGTTTTCGCATTCGCTTAACCTTCCTTTCATTCAATTTTTACTCACTTGCTTACTCGCTTATTTACTCACTCACGCACGGATGCAATATAGAAAGTTTGCGGCCCGAGAGAGAGACAGAACGACAGACGTGTTGTATAGAAAAAATACAAAAAATACAAAAAATACGTCCCTATCGGTACCCAAGAGGCGCAACAACTATACTCGCTCCTTATAAAGTATTTATTGGTGTGAACGAAAATTCAATTATCCTTAATTTTGTTGTTTCTATTCGGTGTGTCCTGTGCCAGTGGAAAATCAAAAAACTCAAGTTCGCTAACGCCGGGGTATCTTTGATCAGGAAAAAATTGATTTCTCCGGTTTACATTTGATGTTTTGAAAATATGAATATTGGTTACTTTTATGGGAATTCCATCCTCAATGGATGTGTGTGTGTTTGTGTATGCATAGATACAAAATTGTAATCGAAAATATACGACAAAAACAAGGATCAGGGTGAAGGGCTGAAATCCCCACTCTAATTGATGAAAATTGATTTCGTTTTCATGTTATTTTATTTTCTGTTCACGGTCCTGTGAGGATAAAACTTTTTTTTTTTTAATTTGTCCGTGTCCCTTTATTTTGTTGGTGTTTTTAAATATAATTTAATGTAAAGCGAAAAAGAATACATGCGCTAACGGAAAAACAGAAATAACAAAATACCTCTGTTCATTTATTTAACATATGCTATAGGTTATGCTCTGTGTATCTATCCCCGGTTAGTGCGTGTGTGTGTGTTGCGATATATATTTGCACCACTGTGAAAAAGTGTAGTCCTTTTTTTAATTAATTTGCATATATATTTTTGTACATAATGAGAGGTTGAATGTCCCAATTAGAGAGGGATACCTACAACAAAATTGTGGCGATTTTAAAGCATTTTATGTTGCGCACGGGTATATGTGTGACACTGGTCTGTAAGTTGGAAATTAAATTACTTATTATTTTTGCGGGCAATTTAAAGCCGAGTGGGCTTTTTATAAACTAATTTTATAAACTAATTAAATTGTGAGGACTTTGAATTTTAATACTTGGCTTTGACAAATTTTAAATCTACCCAGTGGAATCGCAACATTTTTGAGACCTATTATCCATTCAATTCCCATATTTATCGCAACTGGTATGTTGAACAGACTTTTAAAAGAACTTTAAGAAGAACTTTTACTTACTTAGAGATCCAGCGTTGGAAGTTGTATAATCCGACCAATTAGGCAAACGGAAACTTTATCGACGACGCACATAAAAAGAACATAAATCGGGCATGCATATGAGTTACTAAATTGTTCGACTTTCATCGTTTTAGCTATGGTATTTCAGTTAACAGAGAGTTAACAGTTTTCTGTTAACTTAACAGTGACGACTTTAAAGTGCTTTAGAGGCATGAGCTACAAAGCTAGAAGTTTCGCAAGGAAGAATCGTATAGCTCAGGCAATATGGTTGTTTAAATAATTTGTTGTTTAGTTATTTTTTTTCATAATTTTCGACCTAATGCAAGATGTCCTTTGCTCGCTAGACGCCAAGTTGGCAGAACACTTTCAAGGTCTATTTTTTCTAAAACTTTGGAAGCACAAAGTACAAAATTCAGAGCTATTTAAGTTTAAGTTTAGATCTACGTGTAACGGGGATCATAGATGAATAGGCTCATGTAGGTATAGAACGGCCTGGATTCTTGTGCTCCCTACGAGTCAGGCGACAATCGGTACAGCATCATCGGGAAAATTTCCCCCTCTTTAGTTTAGAAGTCGCCTTGAGTTGTTCAATCAATCTATCCGCTAATAATTATTTTAAGGGTCCAGGCAACATTTTTCGAACTCACAATGGCGAAATTGTCCATACAAAATTGCATTATGTGACTTACAAAATATATAAGGTGAATGTTAAAAATGATTCTTAGTAAGGCCCTTTTTCTTTAGTATGCCTATCTATGGTACCCTTGCTTTGCATAAAAAATAAAAATACATAACGGCAGCCATTGGAATCCTCTTCTTCTTCTGTGCTCCGCCTCCGCTGACTGCATAGCAAATCCCTACATTCCTTCTAAATCCCAAATCCTCCTAACGCACTCGAGTGCACAGTGCCACGGAACTTTTGCTGAATAAATGATTTTAACACGAAATTATCACCTCTTGGCGAGGAAAACGTCTGCTTGCCAGACAGAATTGTTGATTCCTGAAAATGGTAACATTCCTTTGAAAATATTTACCATTCAAAAGCGTTTAAGTAGGCAATAACCAGCAGATACGGGGAGGTCTATATGCAAATTTCTCACATTTAAATATCCTTCGCAAACAGGGACTGAATCATTTAACGTCTGTTCGCAATCTATCAAGTTATGTGAACATGTGCAGCAACTGGGATTCCCAACACCATTCTACACGTTGCTTCGTCGTGATGATACAACATGACAATGATGCATGAGGTTCCTCATGCAGGCAGCTTTATCCTGTCGCATCTTTGTCTCGGGAAAATGAAGAGCAAGCCAGATAATCGGCAGTGGTAATGTAAAACTAGGAAAAGGAAAGTTAATCAGTGTTTAGTGCGGTAGTGAGAGAGGAAGGATCTCGCTGGTGGGTGTATGATTCTTTTGCTCGTAAATCAATCATTCCTTGTGTAAAGCGGTGCAGATGAGTGATTTGCTATTGCTTTCTGTCTGGTAGTAAATTCTGACGGTTTGACATCGTATCTCTTGGGTACACACAATTTTACGGAAACTAACATCACGAGGAATGTAAAATATTCATGAATCGATATGAGGGAAGTGAAAAGGTCTCAACGGTAATTGAAGTAAAAGCTGCCGACTTTATGTAGATAAATGGTTTGGTTATGGTTGGGTTTAGGAATGTGTACAAAAGAGTGTTTGATGTGGAGGTCCCTATTGACTTAGAGATGTTTTTTTTTTTTAAATTGCTGAAATGAGACAAAGGAAAAACAAATTTCATCTTAGAGCTAAATCATAACTTGTAAATTTGGTGAGAAACGGAAGGTGGGCTCAATTTTGACGTAATTCAAGAAGATAGCGAAGTCGCAAACCCATAGGGAACTAGCTGTACATATTGAGCAAAAGATGGCGCTATTTCTCCTTCAGTATTGAATTCGATACTCGCATTTGAGCCCGATTTACACAGCCATTCGGTGCCAAGCTTACAGATAAATATCAACAGCTTATAAAATGTAATGGCAACATAAATGTGCATTGGAAAACTGAATTGGGAAATATTTTTTTGGAGAAAATATCGATCGAAGTTGTCTCAGATAAAGTCAGCCTAGCCTAGAGAGCTAGGCCAAAGAAGTAGAACTTTATTAAGTAAAAAGAGACTGCAAGATCACAGGTTTAATAAATACCTCCCAGAGTTGATGATCTTTAGATGACTGAGCATAGTTTTTTCTCACTTGTTTATAACCTCAATAGCTTCAATGCTGTCTGTAAAACCGATTAACGACAAATATTACTGACTGAGGACTTTTGCTCTGGACGACTCAGTGAATTCTTCTGAGAACATGCTATACCCATAGGTATGCAATGCACCCAGTCAAGATTTCCCTATTGATACTCAGGCTTAGAATATAAAGGGTCAGTTACCCGCTTTTGGATTGGGCTCTCTCTTTTACATCCCTCCTCTGATTGTCGCCTTTTCGTTTCTCAGTCTGTCTGAGTCACCTCACAACTGAACCTTTTCATCGGAGTTTAGAAATTATGCCCAGCGTGATGTCGCTTTTTCGTTTCATCGGATTTTGGGACCACAAGGATCCATAACAAATTTCACTTTCACCTGTCGTTTCATTGAGTGAAACGTTGCAGAGAAGTTCGGAAATACTGCTTAACGAAGCTACACTTTGAAAATTCAAACTAGGAAGTGTTTCAAGTGGGCCGCAGCAAGTTCAAAATAATTCCAAACCGAAGAAACAAGCTGTTGATAGGAACCTGGTTACTGATGCCTTTGGTTGCAGCGCTGCCGCTGAAAATGTCAAAAAGTAACCTAAAAAGGGACTCGAGCCGAAAAAAAAGGGGGCCTCCACATAAAATACTAGAATATAACAAAAAAAAAAAAAAGACAGAGCAACAAAGACATTATTTGTTAATAACAAAAAACAAATGTTGTTCAGTACGAAACACTCATTTTCATTTATTTGCAGTCTTTTTCGTTCAATAAAGAATAAAATTTTCTTCGACTAAAAAAGGGGACAATTTGACCATTTTTGAAAAAGTGGGGGCCAAGGGTCTTGAGGCTCAAAAAGGGGTCAAACAGAAAGCTGCTTCGTTGAATAGTTTTTTGAGAGACGGCTGTCGTCTCTCAGTCTCAATGGCGCAACATTTTAAATCTCCCTAATCTTTACCTTGAGCAACAATAAGTCTTCTTGATTAGACAAACTTGGTGTACAAAATATGTAAAAAAAAAAGCAAAATTTGGCAATGCAAATAACAACTTTGACAAGTCTATCTTTAAATACCGACTGAAATAAGTCAAGAACTGATTTGAAGATGTACTACCTCTCGCTAGCTTTCTTAACGGGCTTAGGATGCAACAAAAAGTTGTTTACGGAACGGGAAAAGTTACTGAATTTTTACCAGGGATCAAAGTTCACGTCTTGTTAAAGATTCTCCATACTTCTGTAAGCTTTGAGTTTTTACGTCTTCCTCTGAAGTTTGGGTCTTTGGCGTAGTTTTTCTTCGCTAGAAACTTACAAAAGGCTGCGCAGTTGCTTAAAAAAAGCTTCAACTTTCAGAGGGCAGCAGAAAATGTTTCTTTGAATTTTCATAGGTTAGAAGGTCGACTTAAAAAAATCATTATAAAATATCTCTTTCAATATCCTTGCAACGAGAGGTAGTTAAAAAAAAACGATTTCTATTCTGAAAACTCTGCTCATTACTCCCGTAAATTGTGCAGCCAAACAGAAAGTTTTTTATGGAAGAAAAATCCTCCTTCCTTATCTCAACTAAAGCAGTTGTCAATTCCAAGTTTGAAAGCTACATCTACTGAAAGATTGTGCTGCCTGCTCTTCATAATTAACATCTGATGGAATATATGTTATAGGATCAGCCTTTCAAAGAAATTTCATCACGAAGATGACTTTTAAAACCACCTGTGGTACGTTTGCGCTGTAGGTGAGGCCTCTACTTCGACTTACATCGCATCACAGTCATTTTGGAATTTATTTAAAGCTAACAAATTCAAGTGGACTTTGGGGATCAATGCAACATACCTTGATAAGCCAAGTCAACCGTTGACATTTTGTGCTCATCTCATCTAATGAGGTAATTTAATTTGTGGACAACTCATCCATGGACACTTCATCCAACTTAAGCTAAGTGAAAAGCAAAAGCCTGGAACGGAAATTTTGTTTCGAAATCGTACAGAATGATGTCTATAACTTGGCTAGTCTTCGATGCAAACGAAGCGATCTTCCAACCTTCTAAAGGATGGCGGATGAAATGTCCCGTCGATGAGTTGGTCTGGAGTTAAGTTGTCTACTGAATATCTTAAATCAGATAGAAATGGTCAGTTGTACCTATAAAAAAATCCACTCTGGTGATGGTTCGAAACAATAACTGCCCAACTCGAACTATAACAATAAACTTCCCAAACCACCGTCGTTATGTTCAGATTATTGCCAAACTATTACCTGCGCATACAATCAAGAACGACAGAATTTTCCCTACCACCTATTACTTAAAAACCATTTTCCCAAACCAGAAAGTGCTGCCTCCTCCGCTTAAGTATGCGGTATGCTAACCACCCCACCGTCAGGTAGCCAGCATTATTCGAAAACCCCATCATTCTTTACTTACCCGAAAGTTCTGACTTCAGTTGAAAACACTCAATAAATCATTCCAAATAGAAACACCGCACTATTTGTGTTATCCACCTCAGTTCTGATGCAAATTTAGCTGCCAACTTCCTAGAAGCATAGTTCATGAATTTCCAGCGAAATCCTCGAAACAAATGAAAACGCCGTCCCCACCAAAAACCATAAATCGAACTAAACTTTTCGCATAGATAGCTGTTGTATCCAATATGAATGAGGAGCCTAAAAATGGTTCGAAACATGTCCGAATCATGTTGGCTTCTTAGAAAAAATCCCTCTCCAGATAAGAAAGGTCGACAAAAGAAAATCAATTACCAAACAATAAATAAATAAACACAATTGCCAAGTTGTGTCCTTGCCCCACCCAATTCACTTTGCCAAACATCACAGAAATAAAAGAAATAATAATAATAAAAAGCAAGGATGAGTTCCATTCTGAGAGAACGAACCAACTGCCGTCGACTATATAGTTTGTTGTGGTGCTTCATTTCCTAAAGTGCCATCTGGCAAAAGACATATACGCTACCAGGAGGAAGGATCCGTGTGCTGGTCTGAACACCTTCCAGATATGTATGTTAAAATATCCCTTCAAAGAGGATGAACATGATGAAGCCCATCGAAATAGACAGTGGAATTGATGGGAATGGAGAATAACTACTCAACGGAGTGGTACGGGCCAATATGTCGTCATGACAACAATTGCTAGACAATGATGGTTAGGGTGACACTGACAGTATGTATAGTTTATAGCACGCACGCAAGGAGTCTGGTCCAGGACTGTAGTTACATTCTCGAAATTATATCATATTTTCATTTGTTTCTCTGTCTCTGTTTGTCGCCCGCATTCTATGAGAGGAAGCGTAGGTACATTATTGAGTGATGACAATGATATCCTTGTGTTACTATGCAACAGGATAAGTACACTGTACATTATATACAAGCAATATTCTGGTTACACACGAATGGAATGGCAATTTGTCACAATTAATGACATCCAACAGGAACGATGAAGGAAATGGTGAGCCGTAGATATTGTAAAACGAAAGAGATTGGTATACTCGCATTCTACATGGGAGCTCGGAGTACTCGTAGATAGGTTACAAAGAGGATCTCAGTGTCATTGAATTTTTTTTTTCTCTCTTTGCTGCTGTCAGAGGTGGCTTGAAGTTCACTCGGCCAGGGAGTTCACGTTTTAAATAGAGTACGAACTTTGATGTAATTAAAATGATATTGATTGATTTATCGGAGGCAAATGTCTTAGGTCAACTGCGTTGGGATTATGTCGGCTTAAACTACTGTCAAAAATCGACGAAAGTGTACTTAAGCTCAATCAAGTTGAAAAATCATTAACTACAACGATCGCTGTAGGCAATTCATTGAAGTCCCACATTGGCTTAAGCTGGCTTAATTCCACGGAATGATTTTCTTGTTCTCTAGACTGTAAAGCATGCTTAGCTAGTGTCTATGGTAGTTTAGACTAAGTTTTGAAACCTACACAGGACATCAAACAGTTTGACGTTCGATAGTAAAAATGGTTAGGTTTTTCGGGACAGTATGAAAAGCTTTACAACCATCTCCCTTATGTATATAGCGCGGAACAGTTTTTAAAGCTTTCGCCTGAAGGTAAAATGAGATCTTTCTTCAGTTGTCTATCACAGGCATATACGATTTCATGTACTAAATGTTAGGTAGGTAAGGTACCCTTAGTAAAAAAAAAAAAAAAAAAAAATAGTTGGCGCAACAGGTCCTCAGGCACCCTAAACCTACCTCCTCTCAACCATTCGTTTTTTGTGAGTTCTTAGTTTTTGATCGAATGGAAGGGATCTACAACTTTATGTCGATTCCAAATGGCTCAATTCGCTCTTTTATGATTTTTAGGACGTTTGTCAGACGTTCGCGAGATGTAGTGTAGTGGAAAACAAAAACTTAAGATTGAAATTGTTTTTCTCAGGGATCGAACCAGGGACCCTGGCTTAATAGTCCAACACACTCATTTTCATTTTTTAATTTCCAAGAAACTTTATAAAACTTGGATTCTTTATTTTTTGTTTCATTAAAACTACTTAAAACTACCTAAGCTACTTAACCTAAATTACCTATAATCAGGGCGGTGAGCAATTAATGAGATTGCGTCTATGGTTGCCTGTCGGCCACCAACAGGGGTTCATCCGCACCGCCGAGACTCGGTCAAGGCCATAAGCGTCGGTCAAGTCTCGCGGAAGCACTCTTTCATGTTGGCTAGCCCGGCGCCTCCCAAAGACCCCCTACTCTAACCCTAAGCCTACCAACTTAAATCTAGCTTAAAACTAAGGAGGATGCTACGTAAGTACCGCACCGGCTTGGGAGAACGTATCCACCCTCACCTCTTCCTCGAGCCACCGAAATTCGGTGAACTGCATTACAGTATCGACCCTGTCCCGTTCCGCAATTGCGCGGTACTGAAACGGAGGAGCTCCTGCACATTGGCGGCGTATACCCGCCGTGGATGAGCCGCTTATCCCTCGCGCCGCGGTGGCTGTGGAACAATACCGCACCATCTTTTGTCTGGACTAACACTTTCATGTCTACATGAAGAAACGCCTCAGGCGGGATAGAGCTAGACCGAAGCGTACCCTCGTGCTACATTAAATTGGGGTAGTAAACCCCTGAGATCAGGCTATCATCATTGGCTATCGCCCTAGCAACGTGCCTCCGAATCACCTTAGTGAGGAAATTGTCAATCCTATTCAGTCGAGCCCCATTGTATAAGGTTCTGTTGGGATAGTAGTTTACGTACTGAGATTCAGGAGTTCTAAATAACCCTAGATAGTACCTGAGACATTGCCTCTCAAACATCCGAATCTTTTCCATATAGGACGGCGCTATATTGAACCACATGGGCCAGCCATAAGCGATGATAGGCCTTATAAGGGCCACGTAGCAAATGACCTTCACCCTGGAGTAAAGTTGACAGTTGTTGGAACAGTCTCATTGTCAGAGCGTAGGCCCTCTTAGCCCCAACAAGACAAGCATCTATATGTTTGCCAAAATACAGATACTGGTCGAGCCGAATGCCGAGATACCTGACCACGTTTTTCACCACCAATGGTCGTCCCTGCTGTCCAATAATTGTTAATTTTCTCCAGTTCTGTCTGGTATCTCCAGAGGCTCTGGAGTTCTGAACAGGATCGTTTCCGATTTTTGGAAATTGATTTTCAACTTCCAATCATCGCAATACCTCTTAATTTGCTCGAAGTCACGCTGCAGAAGGATGTATTGATGACCTCGATTTTTGGTCCTGCCCTGTACGCCACTAAATCGTCTGCGTACTGAGGGAACCCACCAGATCGCTTGTGTAAATATTAAACAGGAACGGAGAGTTCACTGCTCCCTGTTGTAAGCCGTTTTTAATTTCGAAAACCCTGTTCGAAGTCACGTTGCCAGCTGTGAAAACGAACGTCTTTCCCAATAAGCATGTCATAAATCATATACAGCAAAGGCCCATTCTAGTCAGCTTATAAAAGATCCCCTCCAACCATACGGTATCGAAGGCCTTCTCAAAGTCGACCAGGCAGAGGCACCCGTGTCATACATTGCTTCTTACTTTTATTCCACTGAATGTCCAACACACTTACCACTAAGCCACTGCACCTACCTTTTAAAGAATGAATCAAAATCCTAGAAAGACCGATCGACACTTCTTAGAAAAGGGAATGATAGAAATGTTGAACTCTCCGCAAAGGTTTGGGACGTCGTTCAAGCTTGAACCGCGTCACCCGTAAACGAGCAATACGTGACGGAATTTGTTGTTCTTCCACATGTAAAATCAACCCAATTCGACAAACGTTTAGCTCGTTCACGCATATGTGGCGATTCGGGCCCCTGAAGTTTTGAAATCATTTGTGCAAGGGTGCTACCGATAAAACATGAAATTTGTGTCAAAAAAGGGTCAATAGGGCTATCTGTTTCAGCTTATTAGCTTTCCTATCTGAAATTGGTGTGCCTCGTCTTGATATGTTTATTATGGGCTCTAACGTTCGAGGCTGTCTCTCTATTAGGGAGAAGTGGATTTTAGTCCGATTCACTTTGCACTTTAGATGACATTGCACCGTAAATATTTATTCCACTACCCCATCTTATGAATGTGCCTTAAAAATGGTGGCCCCTAACAATCCCTTTGGACACAATTTTTACCTCAAAATTGAAGACAAAGTCTGAAATGAATGCATAAACTTAGCCTCATTCGCCTGAACGGTCTGTATATTGCTCTAACAAATTGACCGCAATTTTTACCCACCCGAGTCCCGCATCTTTTAATCGAAACAATGTATCGCATGACAAAGTTGCAATGCAATAAAATAATACCCCCTCAAACGAGCAAGACACTCTCTGGTGCAATAAAATTGAGTCTCCCATCAAATTTAAAACGAGAAATTCTCGAAATAACCAACCACCGACACTTTAACTACTCCCCACCCCCGTACTACCCCCCGGGCAATCTTCAATTAAATTCCCACTTTAAAAGTTTCCTCAACAAAGAAAAAAAAAAAACAAACACTACCAGCAAATTGAAAGAAAGAAGGAAACAACATAAAACATAAAACCAGCTTCGGCTTCATTCAGTATACAAATAACACACGAAACTGGAAACTGATATCCCATCGAATATCCTTCTCCTCCGGAGGAAAACTTTTGCAAAATTGAAATTCTGAAATCCCCCCCTCCTGTCGTTTGCTAATTTCTCAGTTTTCTTCCCATGGCACACTCGAGTAGAAAAATTTAGACAAACATAGCTTCACAAATCCTCTTTGATTGCGCGATGTACGGGTGCGAGTATATATGTAAAAAAAAGGGATATAAATCGGTACGACGACGGAATGACGTCAATTATCCCTTTTCACTGAAAGTGACGCCATCAACTTTGAGAAACTTAATTCACAAAATCTCATTTACAAAGTTTTACCCAGTCAAGTGGAGTTTTACCCAAGCTCGACTATAGTTTATGCAAGAGGGTATGCGTTGTTGTATACATGTATTTGAAAATGATGCGAGATTTGCAATTTTCGAAACGTGCACGCCTTTGTCTTTGGCCCCCGCCAGCCATCAAAGGTACACTCTGATGGAATCTTGAGAAAGTTCCCAAAATTGGTATCCCTACCGATGATAGATTCACTGATTTGCAAAGTCGTTCATGAAGGATACGAGGGTTTTCCCTATGTGTCTGTGTGTAAATAATGTGCGAGAAGAACTCCCCCGCTGCTGGTGCGTGCCAAGGACGACGACGATGGAGCAAAATCGATATCCAGAGATTTGGCTGACTTTTAGGCTGTGTATAGATTTCGGATATATATATACTAGAAAATGGATCCAAAATGTGTACACACAAAGACAACAGTCATGTTTGGTAATGACTCGACAAGTGTATTAGAGCCCACTTTAATGCAGACTGTTTGGCGCGTTCCAAACCGCATCATCATCGGCATATTAAGGACATTGACGTTCCCATTAATTCTTGTCTAATAAAAGTTACCCTGCGCTCGGAATCTATAATCGCACTTAAAGAGTGGAGGCGAATTCCTAATCGCGCGATGGACATTCATGGGATATTTGCTCGAATTTATTTCAGGACATTCCATGTTGGAGAATGGAATTTCGACTATAGAAGTCGATATTAATTTCACCTTTTTCAAGGTGGCCCGTTCGTCAGGCCCGTTCGTCATTTTCTACCACAAAAACAAAAACGAAGGCCCGGACTTTGTTCGCCCTGATGGCTTTCTGTCAACACATCATGGGTTATTTATTGGTACACAAAACCGTTGGCAGTTGTGTGCTTTTGTGCCGTTTTTAGGCTCCTGTTGTTTTCTTTTCATTTTCAGTTCTTCTTCTTTTTATTTTCTAAAGTTCTCAGAGAGATGTATATATGTATGTCCTTTGTTATCAGGGCTGTTTGTTTTGTTTTATTTTGCGTTGGGAAATTTATGTACCAAGTTATGGTTCATTAAACATTTTCAATTGGGAACTTTTCCTTGGGTGTCGCTAAACTGAGACAGAGAGAATCGGTGCCGGAGTCGGTGAACGGAGTGTTATTTTATTGTCTCGTAAAAGTTCAAGTTATGTGAAGTAGCTAATTGGAACATTTTTCAGAGTCATTACAAGGTGGAGGTGGATTTCTTTAAATGATGGTTGAAGGTGGAAGTAAACGCAGGCGAGCCGAAAGTGTTTGATTTATTTGTTAGGCGAATTCAACCGGAAAGTGACAGTTGACGGGGATCGTTGAGAACTGATTAATAATCCTTATTTTAAACATAGTAGGCGCAGTTGCTCAGTGTGTTGCACTACTAAGTGAGGGGTCCCAGGTTCGAATCCCGCAAAAAAAAAAAAAAAAAAATCCAACTTAGGGGTGTCTCCAATGCGCCACCTCTTGCGCGAACGTTTGACAAACATCCGAGGGTATAACTGTCTTGAGAGGGCTTCTCAATTAGCCGTTTGGAGTCGCAATTAAAATTACAGATCCCTTCCATTCGTTCCAAAAATGAAAAGCTTACACAAAACGAATGGTTTTGAGAAGCTAGGCCTAGGGCCCCTCCGGACCTTCTGCTACTATTTATTATTTGGAGTTTACCTCCTTAAGAAACGATTTGAGTTATAGGGCCCGGTACGGAAATTTTATCAGGAGTAAAATCAAGTGTAACACTCGAGCTATCGTAACGATAGTGTAACATTTCGATAGTATCGATAGTTTCGGAATAAAATTATCGATACTATCAATAGTATCGAAACTGAGTTTTTGCTCAATTATAACGGGTGTTTTTTTAAGAGGTTTAGAACTTTTTAAAAAAAAAAAAAACACAAAAAATTCGAAAAAAATGAATGAAATATTTATTTGAATCGATAGTTTGAACCTTGCAATTTAATGTTTAAAGAAAATTTCATGCAAATGTTGACCGCGGCTGCGTCTCAGGTAGTCCATCCGCTGAGTCCAATTTTGGCATACTCTTTCACACATATCGGCCGGTATCTCACGAATGAATGCATGGATGTTGGCTTCCAGTGCGTCAATCGAAGCGGGCTTGTCCCTATATACATTAGCCTTGACATACCCCCACAAAAAATAATCTAATGGTGTCAAATCGCACGATCTAGGCGGCCAATTGACCGGCCCGAAACGTGAAATTAACTGTTCACCAAACTCGCCTCGCAATTGCGCCATTGTTTCGCGTGCTGTGTGGCATGTGGCACCGTCTTGTTGAAACCACATATCATGCAAGTCAAGAACTTCCATTTCGGGCAAAAAAAAGTTTGTTATCATCGCTCGGTAGCGTTCACCATTGACAGTAACGCTGCGATTCGCATCATCTTTGAAGAAATATGGCCCAATAATGCCGCCGGCCCATAAACCGCACCAAACAGTGGCTTTTTCGGGATGCATTGGTAGCTGTTGCAATGCTTCTGGCTGATCTTCACTCCTAATGCGGCAATTTTGCTTATTTACGTACCCATTCAACAAAAAATGAGCCTCATCGCTGAACACAATTTTTCGATAAAAAAGCGGATCCTCGGCCAGCTTTCCAAGAGCCCATTCACCAAAAATTCGGCGTTGTGGTAGGTCGCCTGGCTTTAGTTCTTGCACAAGCTGTATCTTAAAAGGCTTTACGCACAAATCCTTCCGCAAAATTTTCCACGTAGTGCTGTAACAAAGGCCTAACTGCTGGGAACGGCGCCGAATCGACATTTCGCGGTCTTCTGTCACACTAGCTGATACGGCCGCAATATTTTCTTCACTACGCACAGTACGTAAACGTGTTGGTGGTTTAATGTCCAACAAAGTAAATTTGGTGCGAAATTTGGTCACAATCTTCCGAATAGACTGCTCAGAATGTCGAGAATGCCGATCATAAAATGGAAGCAGCGCGCGAAGAATATTTCGAACCGAGCACGAATTTTGATAGTAAAATTCAATAATTTGCAAGCGTTGTTCATTTGTAAGACGATCCATGGTTAAATTGCAAACCAAACTGAAGCTGTTTGACAGTGACACAAGGTACTAAACACACGTCAGCTGTCAAAACCAGTGTTGCCAAAACCAAACCAGCTAAAAAATCACCCGTTATATGCGTTTCTATAGTATCGATAAGTTTTTTGAAACATCGATAGTATCGATAGTATAAAAACTATCGATAGACTATCGATGAGAGAGAGAGACTATAGTACTATTCGTTGGTTTAGACTTTAGAGTTCAGTTGGCTGGCGCAGAAACCACAATGGTGGCGGGTGCAATGGTGGTAGCGGTCAGCGCTGGTAGTTGCTATTTTTTTAAACAGGGCAAACCACCCAAGTGAATGCCTATGCAGTTGCACTGCTGTTTTATGATGCTTTCCCTTTCCGATTTCAGAGTGTGGATGAAGGGGTGGGTTTTGTAATGTATTCTTTTTCTGCCTTTTTGGTTCGATTTCATAATATTTTTAGGTTTGTTTTTGTTGTCTGTTGCTTTTATAAATGAGACGAGCAGATAGATACCTACTTTGTGTGTAGTTTGGATGTGCATTTCTTTTTCTGTGGAAGAATTTCTGCATTACGATTTACGAGATTTTTCAATTTTTCAAAATTTGATTTCTATCTTCTATGGGCACATGACTATTTTACTCGGTGTGTTTAAATTGTTGTGGGGGTAGAATTTTGTAGGGAAAAATTGTAAAGTAAATTGCAAATTTATTTTAAAATTCACATCTTATACTGTTAACGTAGGCATTCGTCTTTTGCGAATGATCAAGTGGAGAACTCTTATAAAATTTATAGAGTGTCCAATACTGAGAGGTGAATTTATTTTTCGAAGAGGAATGATGGGCACTCCAATTTTCAATGTAAGAACGTTCTTGGCCGCTAATATAGCACGCGTACTGAGCCACTGATGACTTTTGTAGTTCTATTCAATGTTGGGGAAAACTTTTTGCACCAATTCGTCTATGCTTTCTGTGATCTTACAGAAGATTCATCAATTTGCACTTAGTTCGTTTGTTGGTTTTCAAAGTCAATTTCTGTAAATGACGCTATAAAACTGATGATTTGAGACACACATTAAGTTCATCAGTGGGTGTGAGTGCGCCAACGAAGATCCGTGCGTTTCCTCTCAAATCTCGGTGTATACGATCAATTGCTTCCAATGCTTTCTTGTGAGACATTGTACATTCGTCCCATATGATAATTTGACACGTTTGGAGTACTTTGGCCATTCCAGAGTTTTTGCTGATGTTGCATGTTGGTGCCTCAGTGTTTTGCAAATTCAACGCCAGCTTTAATGCTGAATGCGCTGTTGTGTGTAAATTTCAACTCAATCGATTCGGTGGCTTTCGAAATTTAAGGTTTTTAATGTTTTTTTTTTTATGGGCGGTGCCACGCCCCTTCGTCCAATATATGTCGTACCAGCTCAGAAACCATCGTGGGCTCATGCACCACAACTTTGCTAAAGATCATCATATGATCAAATGCATAGTTTACGATCCTATAAAGGACATACAAACAAACATCCATTTTTGTATATATAAAGGGTTTTTCAACAGGGACGCTACAAAAGTAAAGCGACAGGGACAGCAAACGACGCCGAATATCTTGCGCTCTTTTGACATTTCTCTTCAGTAGGGTTTGCCATTTGATGATGGAAAGATATACGAGCCAACAACGAGTCGAAATTATTAAACTTTACTACCGAAATTCGGAGTCAGTGGCCTCAACGTTAAGAGCGCTACGTTTTTTCGTTATAAAATTTTCCCGTGCCAGTGAGACAAAGAAGTGCCCGTAGTGTCGAGAATATTGCTGCCGCTGAGGCTTCAGTTGAAGAAAGCCCAAATGTGTCTCTCACACGTCGTTCTCAAGCGTTGGGCATCTCTGTGACGTCGTTGTGGCGAATTTTGCGAAAAGATCTTGGCCTTCATCCTTACAAGATTAAATTGACGCAAGAACTGAAGCCGCTTGACCACCAGAAGCGTCGTATGTTCGTGAATTGGGCTGAGCAACAACTTGAAAATGATTCGGATTTTCATCGAAAAATCATCTACAGCGATGAGGCTCATTTCCGGCTGAATGGCTTCGTCAATAAACAAAATATGCGGTATTGGTCAGGCAGCAATCCACACGTACTCCATGAGTCATCATTGCATCCCGAAAAAGTTACGGTTTGGTGTGGTTTATGGGCCGGCGGCGTCATTGGGCCGTACTTCTTCGTAAGAATATCGAACGTGAAATTGCAGCAGTATCGGCCAATTTATGCTTGAAAACCGTCGAAAATTGGGTTCAGCGTCTGGACTTCTGCAAGCGTGACCGTGGTGGCCATGCAAAAGAAATATAGTTCCATACGTAATGGCATCGAAAGTACTTTCGCAGGAATAAAGAATTTTAGTGATATCCAAAAACGTTTTGTTTTTATTTATTTTGTAGCGCTCTTATTGAAGTGTTTTTTTTTTTTTTCAAACATCACAAAAATAAAAACAAAATTTGGTGTCTTTCCTGCAGATGTTGTACCTTCTTAATTTTGATAGCAGAAACCTCCAAAACAAATTTCTAGAACCTTGAGACTTAGATGTTTCTAACACGAGTTGTCTGTGCATGCGATGGGTTGGCGAGCTTTTGTATCCAACTTGGACTTTTTGGACGTTGAGGAATTTTAAGGTACACCCCAATCAGTCATTTGGTAGCTAACTTCGACCGATATCTGAGAAGGGTATAACAGTGGTGAAAATTGAACACCAAATGAAAATAAATCCTACAATTTAAAACCTCACTCCTTAAATATATTTCTGAAACAACAAACTCCGTCCTAAATGCAAACCCTTATCTCAAAACCTCACCCAGCTTTAGAGATCGCCATTCCCAAGTTCTACTTAAAAAAAAAAAAACAGCATCATCCTAAAAGTGCTCCTAACCAAAACTATTATCCTCCCTGCATGACAAAATCACAACAAGAGGAAAAAAAATAAAAATAAAATCCCAACAAAAACACACAAAAAACCATGAAAATCCCATTAATCATTGCATTACCGTTAAATAAGGTGGAAAATTTCATGTCCTCTCACATTGTCCTACCATTTAGTTTTCCATTATAGCCCAACAAGCTGCAAATGACACGTACTAAAACTTACACTGCGGCAGATCACAAAAAAAAAAAAAAAAAAAAAAATGGTATAAGGACACACTCAACTACCCCCAGTGAGCATTATTTTGTTGACCAAAGTATCTACTGCAACCCCTAATTTTCAGAACATAACCCCTCACTGACAATATGCGTATACGTAATCCTCTATCAATTGCATCCTGCGTAATTCATTATTATTTGTATAATATCCTGCTAAAGAGGAGATCCTTTTAAATAGAAATTTAACACCAAATTATCACATGAAAAAGGAAAAACTATGACAATGTAAGTGGCTGGCTGTGTAGTGTCATTGTTTTGGGTTGGGCAACCCTCTTGAGAGAGAGTGGTCGTGTCTATGTCACAATGGGGTCCCACAGGGGTGGCTGTACGCTGCGTTACTTTTTTTTTCATTTTATATTGAATCAGATCACTGAAGTGGTGCGTGTTGAAAATTCAAAACAGAAAATTCAAACGATTTTATTACCTTGACTAATTTATTAAGGATGCGGAACATATTTAGAGGGGAGGAGATTGCAATTTCGACATTGATATTCATTGAGAACGGAAGGCGAACGTTAAAGACAGTCCATAAGGAATACGAATTGTTGCGCTTTGTATATGGATTTCATTTGCAGCCATGATTTGATTCGTCTTGGTGAAATGGGCTGATCCCGTTTTATTGTAGGACTATATTTTTGTTATAATGAAATCACAATGAATATGAAATTGAATTCAATTGATTGTAAAAGTAATACACAGCAAAGAGGGATAGCAAGCAGATGTTCGAGTTGAGTAGTATATTAAAATTTATAAGGAGTCGGGGGGAAAAAAAAGTGGAAACGAATTTTGCAGGCTTTGAGATCAAATCGAAGACCTGAGAGCTTGGTACGTAAGTGGGTCGGATAATAATCGAACACCAGCAAGGTCATTTTTAAAGAGCCAGTACTTAGCACTTAGTTGTGTCTCTTGAGACGAAGGGTGGGCGTTGCAGGACTTACTAGAAAAGTGAAAGCCTTGCGATTTCTAGGTACGTCGTTCACATTAAAATTTATTTTATTATATTTATTTATTTATCTAAATAAATTACAAAAATCAATTTAAAAATTATTTATATTTAAGGCTTCAGGGAATCGAGACCATTGGAAGAGATGGAAAGGTGCGCTTTTTAGATGGCGCTTATGAACAGTGGCTTCTATGAGTTATTTCCTTAGCTAGCTACCTCCAGCTACGCACACACTAAGTTGGTTAAAGTCACCGTTCAATTCTGCGCACCACCTGAGGGAAAATGTCAAAGGCCTCGTTTATATCCAAAAAATAGTCACAGTCAGACATAGATCCCACCGATTCAGAGGATGTCCCAGAAGGGCAGGCTACCTTCAGGCCAGCGAGACACGACCTCAAAAAGACAAAAAACAGCAAGCTGAGCTAGGACACCGACTACTCTGCGAAAGATCAGCGGTTGAATTACCGCATCCGTGATCGAGTACTACGATTTGTTATTGATTTGCATTTAGGCACGAAATTCAGTGACGTATTGCTCGCTCACGGATGCGGTAATTCGACCTCAGATCTAGAGCTAGTATATATCAGATCTAGATCCAGATCTAGATCAGATATATACCTGAGAAGTGGGAGTGGAATGAAAGAATGCGCCCGAAAAATCCTCCCGTCGGGGCTTTTTTTCTTACATAAAAGACTTCCCTTAACGACTGTGGAAAGCAGAATTATCCTGATATATTCTTTAGTATTTGACAGCATACAGAGGAAAGCTGATTGCACCTGTGAGGCATTCTTGCTTCTTTACTGAAGCTATAAGTTTTGAAGCTTAGCCCCTGCTTTCCATAGGTGTTTTTTTTCCTACCCGGAAATAATCATCTCTCGTTAACATTTAATCCTTCAGCAGGTTTCTACGATAGCTGCGGTCTTTTGGTCTCCTAGTTCAATGCCGTCAGACTCTAACTAATTTAGAATTCCTTCGACTGCTTCATCTGTTGCGGATTTATCAGCGAAACCAATCTTTTTTACCCCTTAAGGCAGAGAGTAGATGTCGGAGCATTTCTTCATGCATTACATCGGACAGAATGGGCCCAAAAACCCAGCCCTGTGGGACTCTATACTTTTAAACCAGGTACTAGGTTCTGTCGGCGATATACAATATATTTCGGGGTTTCCACCGATACAAAGACACTTTTCTGTGAAACTTTGTTGGATTTCCCATGGTTAAGAGAAGACTAGAGGCACCTTTGCAGTGTATAAAAATAAATCTGGTTTCTTTCTAAAGGCGGCTGGATGTGGGGTATTCTGAATGGGAGTGAGTTCGTGGGCTTTGCTGAAGCTCGTCATTCTGAGTGCTTCGAGTAGTTTCCTCCCAAGTAATTTTTTTACAGCCAGCGCTTCGTAGAGCCAGAACAAAACCTGCCATTTAGGCCCGTTTGCTGATACTACTCGCTGCTACTACTACCACTACTACTTAAATACGTAATGGGCTACCTTTTTATGTCGTAAACTGTCACATAAGATTTTGAGTGGAACTTGAATCGCTATGAGTAGTCTCAGAAAACGGGCCTTAAACTATTAGCAGCTCGGGACGTCAACTACATTTCCTATCTCTTTTCATTGTGGCTACTGAACATTTTTATAAAAGCAACGACTTTCAGTAAGCACCCAAACAAACCATTTCTTTGAAATCACAGTTGGTTCCATTTTCTACACTCAGAACATGTTCTGGACATAGTTTCCTCCGACTTTCTTAAAGTTGAAAAGAGCTTGAACTGGATGAAAGCGGAAAGAACTTTGTTTGTATAGAAAAGCCAAACAAGGGAAAGGGATAATAGAGATTATTGTTGGCGGAGTTGAAACGCTTGACATTTATCCTTTACATTCGCCGCGAAGCTTAACACTCTGTGAGAGGTAGTTCGTGTAAAGAGATAATAGAAAAGCAGTGCAATATCCTACACCAACCAAAGTAAGGAAGTTTCTGGTGCGACGTAAGAGGTGACAGTAGCTGGTGAAAATCAGTTTGTGGCGCATCAAGTCACGTTTACCGTCAGGAAATGTAATCTTTCCCTAAGGAAATATGTAACGAAGTAGGTCCCTGTCTTACTCCCAGTTGGGTGCTGGTAGGTAATTCCTTTTTACCGAGTGAGTGAAACATATTGTTGGGGATGGTGGGATTTCAGTCACTCAGTGTATACAGTTCTCTATGAGCTCTGTCCTCTCACACAGTTTAAGATGACATACAGCCCACCCGTAGGTACACCCATCTCTCACCCAACTATTCAAGGAGAAAAAATTATATTATCCTGTCAACCACTAGATTACAAAGTCATCACAAAAAATCATCAAAAAAAAAAAAAAACAATCTCTGAAAAGTCACATTCACCCATCGCAAATGCATTATCCTTCAAATGTTAATACTTCAAAGTAATTCGTGTCTAATCCTTAAAGAAGTCACCAAACTAATCCATTTAGCGACCTGTCCCACAAAAGGAACATTTTATATCCAATTCCCTGCTCCTCTGGCCGATGACATTAACAATGACAGCGTACTAGAAAAAAAAAAAAAAAAAAAAAACATATCAACAAATACCACATGACGACGAGGACACCAACAGGAAAGAAAAAAACTGTCCCTCGTGCAATAATCGTAAAAGCGGATTTATTACTGTGAAAAATAAGGACAAGGCAAACAGAGAAAAGGAAGAAAAATAGAACTAAAAACACTTTAACCGCCGCGCTGTGCTTCCTCCTACTCTTGTGTCACCTGTTTTCCGTTTTGTCACATTCAAATATTTTCAAATAGGATTAGGACAGTCCTTTTGGTTTTTTTCTTTTTTTGTCATTCGTCCTTTGTTTGGTTTCATATCATCACCGGGGAAGTTATGTCCTGTCAACGCAACATGATATCAATTGTTGTATGGTTTAAAGACAACGTCTTCCTTCCGTCTTCCTCAACAGGCCAGCGACTCGTGCCAAACTACTTTCGATTAAGAAATTTTACCGACAAAATCGTTTCAATTTCCGGCTGGTGTTTGTTATCCTGCAGTCCTCTTCCTTTTTATGCCAAAACAATACAGTAGCCTTTTGTGTACACTTGGATTGTTGCCGCGTGGGCTTTAGCGCCGATGTGTAATTGCTTTAGCTGGCTTAGATCCTTTCCGTTCATTTGGGGATTATTGTGTCTCGTTCCTTCCATCTGTTGTTTGGTTGTATTGCAACTTGCAATACATTTGCATATATACACTGGACTGGATAGAAGTTGCACAAAATTTAATTGAATTAGTTCATGCGTCAAAGGAAACTAAGTGAAATTCAATTGTTTGTGGCAAATCCTTTGTGTTATGATTTTCCTTTTTTTTATACATTAATAACCCTTGAATGGAATATCCTTAGATTTGTATTTTTGACTTGCAAACTTACTCAGCGGAACCGGAGAAGAAATTTTCATTTTGCGGATTTGCATTTACAATTGGATCTGGATGATGGAATCTATTATGAGGAGAACAACAAAAGGGAGACAGGAACAGGAAAGAGTTCCATTTTGTGACCTCGAACAATAGAAGTTGTTAGTGTAGGTACCTCCATCTTATAGTCAGGCAGTGAATAGGAAATTGTTTTGTGTGGTTGAGAGCTTATTGCAGAAATTGAAAAGTTTTCTGTTTTTCTTTTTTTCTGTGATTTACCTGTTCAGGTGGAGAACCGGAAGGATCTCTGAGTTAGATATTTGGTATACCTACGCACTATACGTTTCAGATTAGATTCGGCGTAACAATGGTATTACCAAATAATCAAAAGTAGGGGTACCTGTAGAGCAACCTCCTCGGAACCATTCGTATGTGTTTTTGTTTTTTTTTTCGACAGGAATGGAAAATGAAACCTTTTTTGAAAAATTGACACCTAATTTTGTAAGGCTTAGAGGACTTAACGAACGGTCAATATGCGTGTCAGATGTCCACTTAGTTCCACACTCAATTGCCAATAAAAACATAACCACACTAAGCGGAATATAAGTAACAGTCATCACAATTTGGATTTTTACTCAGTTTCTTAAAAAAACTGTAGGTCCAACTTAACGAAACGTGAAATAAGTATACAAACTCAGAGCAAATTAGGTGTCGAACCACATTATCCTTGAACGAGCAATGAGTTCATACAGCGAATACCACTTTACATAGGTAATATATTTTAAAACTTCTATAAAATTCTTCTATAAATTTAACGAAAGATTAATGAGGGAAAAATACCTCGATGTAAAGTTCCTGAAATTCAATAGAATAACTTTATGTCACTTCACCTTAAAAATGAACCCAAAAACCGAGTTTCTATCAGGCTTATCGAAGCATTTTCAAGAATAGAATCGTTAAGTGTAAAAATAGAAAAAGTTTAAAGGAATCGATCGATAAACGAGAAGTAGAACACATTAGAAACTAATTCACTGACTGAACTGGACAAGTAACTGATGACTTAATATAATAGACTTAACGAAACTTATCGACAAGCTTAAATAAATGAAAGCAGTGGGCAAATAATTTGTTGACAAAGTATCTGGCATAATTACGATTCAATGTTCAGACTTTCTTTTGGCAGAAATGTTAAAAAAACTGAACATGAGTTTCGTTCAAGTTGAAATTTATTTACTAAACGAGTCGGTGGAAAATTTCTGGTGCAAGCATCTTGTGTCTCTGAATATTAATTACCTATTTATTATTTAAAATTTACTGATGAAGCCTTTTCCCTTCAAAATCTTATTTAAGAGCTTAACGAAGCTCGTAGAAAACCAACATTTGCTTAATAAGTCGACGAACATTTTGTGGTTATAGCATCTGCTAAATTCCAAGTTTTTTATGACTTTGTCTTTGCCTTGAAAACATTTTGTAGAAACTTAACGAAACTTATGAAAAGGTGAAACTATCAAAACTTATTCATTCGTATTTACTTCCTTACTAATCGAACACGACACACGATCTGAAATATTTATTCATTTCTGGCCCTTTACATTCGTTCAAAAATTAAAATTTACAAAATACAAATGGTTCAGCAAAGGTTTGCGTAAAATATTTTCTTCGGGATTTCAATTCGGTAAGTGTCTGAAAAACGTCAAATTTAGCTTAGTAAATTTAATCTCCTTTTCGAAAGGAGGTGAACGATGTTTATTGTGAAATAAAATCTTAACTGAGACTTAACGAAACAAGTGGTATTGCAACATTTTAAATTAATGGAACACGCTCTTAGATAAAAAAAATTCTTGAACAACCTAGCCAAAAGAAGGTACTTTTAAAAAGTCTGAACGGTTAAAAAAAACTTAACGAAACCCATCGAAAGATCACCCTGACTTTGTATTTTCGAATGGCAATTGCTGGGTTAGGATAAATGAAGTCCGAAGTATTACCTAAATGTTGTTTGAAAGATCTGATAAAAGGACTAAAGGAGAACATCATACAAGGACATTTGCAAATAGATCTTAAGACGTTTCTTCAACTAACACCAATTATTGCATTTCACTGATCAAAGTGTGATTTAAGGAAGCACATTCCATTTTAGCACTATCCACAGGAATAAATGTCCTTTCTAATGTCAAACATGTAGATACGTATATATTCAGCCTTCATAGTCCAAATTAGATTTCGATCAACCTACTAAGGGACAATGAAAAAAAAAAAAACAATCCCAGCACTCACAGCATTAATACGATACACAAGGCATTACAGAAGCTGTATGCGTCATCAAAACATGCTATATCCTTCGTGTGTGTTTCGTCCTATATTGTGGACAAAAGCTAAAAAGCAATTAATCCATGCGAGAGAGTCAGAGAAAATGGGCGCAATTTATCCACTGCCACGTGGAAGTCATTTGACTCCAGGATCCAGCTTCCCTCGCATTTGTAAATGGAATTTAGATTTTGATCCTTTCACCCTGGTCCCGGCGCTATCGCCTTCGCCACATCGTATACATTGGGAAATTTCCATTTCAACGCAAATTGCTCTTGTATACGAAATCCTTGATTGTCCCCTTCTCCTCCCTGTCGTTGGAAATTCTATCTTGATAGTAAAATGGTGAAATGTCAAAGTTTCACTTTTGCTCTTACATTGGCTTCAAACGATGACGAGGCGAAGTCGTATTAAGGCAGCGCCCTGTGCCTATCGCATGGTATCGGTATGGCCTCAATGAAAAGGATATAATGCATCCCTACATCCGCAGAGTGAGAGAAACCGGAAATAGATTACACTGGGGAGGACACACCACGAAACTGGTCTGTAATTGAGTGAGGAAAAGTATCAAATACTAAGTTGTACATTTTAGGACTTGTCAGAGTCCTTAACGTTTAATTAGGGATAAGGAAAATGAAGGCAAATGATGCGGTAACTAATAAAGTATTTCCTTGTCAAATACTGGTAGCCAACGCGAGACGTTTCGAGTTCAAATCGAAATCGGGACATGCCGTGTCCTGGGAGGTGCTGGTGTGCCTCGGGCTGAACTTTAGGGATTATCTGATTTTAATTGGGTTCGTGTGGAGTTGTGTCCTGGTGAGCAAATCGATTTTGGACAAAAGTGGAGAGTTCGGATCGGAGTGTATTGGTGTCTGCATTACACCACTTGCATGGAACTAGGTCAGGTGTTCAATTATCACAGGCCAATGGGACCCTTAAAATCCTATAGCTACCTACAGACTCTACCTTTGGACAATAATGAACAAAACACGAGTGGGAGCACCACTCCTTCTATCCCTCAGAGACCCTACAATCCTTCAATCATCGAGTTTCTTTTCCAATTCCTCTCTTGACATAATCGAATGTCCTTTGCATACCTATATGTATTTACACTCAAGTACGCATTGCAAATCTTTTACACATCAAAACAAGCCGAAGCCAAAGGACATTCCCTTTCATGTGCTCCACTTCTCACCAAAAACCCAAGCAAACTACATTTACAACAGTGCGCAAAAAGCAAATCCATATCTGCCTGCAAATATCATTCTTTCATTTATTATATCCTTGCAAAAGTGTCTGGCAAAAAACACACAAAAAGAAACAAACAAAAAAACTATCCTTTCCCATCGTATTTGCGGTTGTGATCACAGTAGTCGAGAGAGAAAAACGACGCGAATGTGAAAACATTCAATCGGACACAATAGCTGCCATTGTGTCCTTTCTGTTGTTCGACTGTTTGTCGGGGCGCTGACAGGAATCCTTTCATCTGCAATTGCGAAAGATGCGACGACGGACGACCTCTGACGAATGATCAATAATAACCCTTTCATTGTAGGATACCTTCGACTATTGATATATAAATGCCATCTATCTATTCGAAACGTGCGCGCTACCATTATATCCTTTCGATTCAGGACATATTGCCCCGCCGCGATGGAAATTCTTCTCTTCTCACAATTCACAACTGGAGGCAATTATTTTTCTATTCAATGACAAATACATAACTCACCAGGATCCAGATGAAGGATGCATAAAAGTTTTCTGTTTGTTTATGATGGTATGTCCCTGTGGCTGAGTCCTGAGTGTATATAAAATGCGAATAATGTGATCATTGATTGCAAATGGGATTAGGGAATTTATTTCACCAACTATAAGGCTGCGCTGTGAAAAGGATGTGCACGTTTGTCTGCAATATAAATGCCTGACGGATTGTTTATGTATGATGACTGGATTTGGGGCAGGCAACGAGGTTTGGAATCTTCAAGTTATAGCTTCAGGGTGGGATCTTCGCTAAGACGATTGTTAAATAGAGATTTTGCAATTTCCAAGGGAGTCTTAAAGGCTTTGGTGATGGTTGGCGGTGGTTTTTTTTTTTTTTTTTCAAAATGCACTGACTGGGACGGCGAATACAGTTTGATACTCACATGAGGGAAAATATGTTCTTCCAGTCGTAGAGAAATTCGGTAGAAGAATTGAGAGCTTCACTTACTAGGAAGTTCAATTCACTCCAATTATATTTAGTGCCCAGGCTAAATTTTAGGAACTCACAATGGTGAAATTTTCCATACAAAATTACATATTGTGACATAGAAAATATTTTTTTACTTTTTGATGTGGCCGGTGGAAAATTTGAAAAATTTCGAAAACACGGTTTATGAAAAATTTTAAACTTGGTTTTGGAACTTTTCAACATCCGTGACTGGAAGGCTCCGTATGAAAGAGGCTTTTTAAAACCAAACAGTAGAGCAGCTTCTGAACCTGGAAATTTCAATATGAAAAAGCCTTTTCCCGTAGTGAAAAACCCAATTCGTAGAGCTTGCGCAATTTTTTTTTTTGAAAGCTTGGTAAGTGAATTTCCAACAAAAGTTATTGTTAAAAAGCAGGTTTAAAACTCTGCTGGGCGTTTTTGGGATTTATAGAGCGTTTGATAAATAACGGACCGATTTCCGATGCTTTTGAAGTGCGACCGGGAGTAAGACAAGGGGATATTCTGTCGCCAATCCTCTTTCTACTGGCGATAGACGATGTACTGAATGCCACCGTAGGTACATCCGAAAGACATGGTATGCAATGGAGACCGTTTGAGAGGCTAAGCCACCTGGATTATGCCGACGATATCTGTTTCCTGGCAAAAACCTACAGCGGGATGAATGAGTGCAAGTGAATGCAGAGATGGCTGGTCTTAGGATCAATTGCAACAAGACCAAAGTAATGCACACTGGCCGCTCAGCACATCAGCCCATTATTCTGAGCCAGACACCTATTGAGGAGGTCAAGGAATTTAACTATCTAGGCAGTTTTGTTTCACCCGAAGGAGGAACGGATTTGGATGTTAATAACAGAATAAGTAAAGAACGCAGCGCCTTTGGAATGCTATCCTCAGTATGGAAGTTAAGGCTCTTCGAATCCAACGTCAAGTCCGTACTGCTGTACGCCTGCGAAACTTGGAAAGTCTCCACCTCCATCTCTAGAAGACTGCAGGCTTACGTTAACCGCTGCCTGCGGTACATCCTTAAGATCCGATGGCCGCAAATTATATCGAACCAAGAATTGTGGCATAAAACGCATCAAAAACTGTTGAATGCAGAAATTAGGCAGAGGAAGTGGCGCTGGATTGGTCACACATTGAGGAGACCAAACGACAACACTCAACTCAAGATACACGGCGAGTTGGTAGACCAAGAACAATGTGGAAAACAGCCGTATTGGCCTAAGCAGCAAAGCAGCGTAAAACGTGGCAACAGCTGAAGTATCTGGCTGCAGATCGAGAAGGATGGAAGAAATTTGTCGCCGCCCTATGCCCCACCCGGGGTTGAAGGATTCATATATATATATTGCTAAAAGAATTACATACACTCAGAGCTGTTCAAAATCATAAACTTCTTCTGATTCTACTGTCAGTTTTCGTGATTTTAGGAACGTTCGGTTTTAAAAACTAAAAACTGAACGATATTTCAAAAACAGATAGACAAATTGAAAGTTTCAAGACCTATTGTTGTATTTACTTTGATTCGAAACTCAGTTTTTTATTCGAAAATGTTTGGGAACGTTTAATTCGGAAAAGCAGGTTTTTGAAAACTACAGTTTTCTGTTGACCAATCTGACCGTTTAAACTCAATTTAGTGACAAAACCGAAGGTAGGCAATAACTATGATCATTTTCAACCTTCACCTTATATTTTTTTTTTTAGGTCGATTCGGAAGTTTGTATGGAAAATTTCGCCACTTTGAGTTCGGAAAATTTTGCCTAAACACTTGAAACGATTATTGGTATTGCGGGAAGTCCCTGAAACTACATATTTTGCTGCCTATTTTGAGGTTCCGTTCGAAGTCAAATTTATTGACCATACGTGCAGGGCTATGTTTGATTTGTTCAAAAACGGCTCAAACGATTTCAACCTGAAAATAGATATTTAAGCTTAAGTAGGTGAGGTTAAAATTACTGCATACTCAGTTTTTAGCTAAAAATTCGAACAACGGTACTTTTGAAATTTCGACAATTCTCGAAAACGGTCCATACGATTGTAACAAAAATTCATTTCTAAGGTAATGTGGTCATTTCCAATTTAATGGCAATCTCAGTTTTTCTTTATATTATTGTACAATGGATTTTTGAAAAAAGTAATTTTTAAAACATGTAGGTAGTTTTATTTAGTTTACCTGAAAACGCAATAGCCTTTTAGACCAAAATGCAAACATATGATAAAATTGATATTTTCAAATTATGGCGTCCTTAGTTTTCAATTTGAATCGCCGAAAACGCTGATATTAAAAACTGTTCATATTTCGAAAACTCCATTTTCGACTTCGATAAAACTTTAAAAACCAAACAATGCTCACATCCTCAACTATAACTTATAATCGGTTTTCAGTAGATGTTTTTTTTTTTTCAAATTTTTATGAAATAAAATGAAAATTTCACTTAGGGGGGAGAAAGGGGAAATTTCTTGAAATTTAGGTGAAAACTTATACTTTTGCTGATAAAAAAAGGGGAACGAAAATCTTTAAAGTCTGGGAACCCTAGGCAGAACCAAATACCTGCAAGTCTCTTCCTATCTTCTGTTGTACCTTCAAAGAGGTTCGCTTTTTCAAAAAGCTTTTAAAACGAATTTGCTATGCGAAAGACAAATGGTTCTGCCGGCTGTATAGATGTCATGGGGGTTGGTCTTTGGAAGCCGAGTATGTACCGAGTTCTTTATGTCCACCCATTCATTTCAGTCTGCTGTAGAATTTCTGCTCTTCATTTAATATGCCAAATCACAGGCGAGGCACAAAAGTCTGGCCACAGTGACTTACTCCCCGAAGAAACCAACCCCACGCCATTTGTTCGAACAGTTCTAAATATTTAACCACAACTCCTCCCTCCTGCCAGACCGACCGCTCTCCATCCTCACACAGCCACACGTTTCAAGTATCAACCTATCAACCCTCCAACTGGAAATACGAAAAAATAGCTGTCCATGGAAATGCCAATACCCTTCTGTAAATTAAGGATAATACAGCTCAACACTTTTTCGATCTCTCTTGCCACGCGTGCTACTAAAAATCAATAAATCATCGAAAAGATAAAAAAAAAAAATTGGGTTGGTTTTCCGCAATTTCCATGTATGAAAAGGACTCCACAGCTACCCCATCAATAATTGAATCAGAAAAATGAAAATCATCGTGCACTTTTGTTACTGTGTTGCTTCGAATATAATACGGTTCCACCTTAAACCATGGATACCAGGATAATTGAATATCTATTTATACCGAGAGCAGTGTCTGCACACAAATTACAAACAAGAGGAGCATGCCACGCCGCCACGCCACGATCCTCTTGGACAGGGAGATTTATTTCACACAACTCCAAACAAAGAAACAGCAAAAAAAATGTTTTTATGTATGCAGCATAAATATCCTTTTTCATCTGGACAGGATACGATAAGAAGACCGCACGAAAATGTATTAACAAATCTACGAGTGTCTCCCTACCTATTCCCGGGAGCAGTTTTTCTTGTTCTCCTCTTGATTTGATTCCTTTCATCCAGCGCAACGAATTCAGAGGTCCTTTAGCAGCGATTACAATGCGAGGTATCTTTTTTCCACCGCTTTAGTTTTGCCTGGGACAATGATTTTCAGGTTCTGGATTGGCGCGCGCTCAGTGTGGTCAGTAGTTACAAAAATAAAAAAAAACTTGAGTAAATATTTGGTTCGTTATTATTTTCTTTCGTTTGTTTTCCTTTGTGTTCTTAGACAGTGGATAACAAGGACCAGAGGACTATGTAGAGGGGAAACGTGGGGGAGCTATTTCTCTCTTGTTTTGGTAATAGAATCCACTTTAAGATTGAACCCAAATGACCGGCAGCCTTCTTCAAGGACATGTCATTTACCGAACGGAGTGTAGGCGTGCAGGCAAATTCTCTCGGAATAAAATTTCATAAATCACCATCGATTCACTGTCCCTCTCTCTCGAAGACTTATGTCTGACGTCTGAGAGACTTGTGTGGTTAGTTTTATTTTGCTATTTTCGTTAGGCGTTGGGCTGTCCGTTTTCAAATCAATCTGAAGTCATATGACTGCGTTTGAGAGTTATACATCAAAAATACTTTGTACGAATCCTAATAATGGGTGCACTTTGTCGAGTGGCTGTAAATGCCCCTGGGAGACCGACCTCAAGGACATTTGGTTCATCGCTGTTTGCTAATGGATGTTGCAATTTGCTGTACAAATACTTTGATGAGGACTCTATGTTTGGGGCCCGTTTTCCTTATAGTCCTCGCCTGGCTACATAGATTCGGACTCAAATTGGAACGACACATTTGGTCACAATTCCACTGTGGGTCAATAAATTCCCAAATTCAATTGAAAATTTATAATCATTTGGCAAACTAAAACGCATATTTGCACAAGCGTAGGATGCTCCTAGAATTTGCAAATTGAAATGCTCAAATTGGGTTTCATAATGCACATCCTTCGCCACAACAATTCACTTCAGTTGGAAATGAATTCATACGAATTGATGGTCTACTAAAGTTCAAAACGCATGATAACATCCTTTTGGTATGTATTCACCTGCACGGACTTGGACAGAAGGCGATTTTCTGAAGCAATTCCAATTAGCAATTATTATCTTAGCTTATGTGTGCGGGGGCGGTATTCTGATGTAGAGATAGACCGATACTAAACCTAATTTCGGCACGAGGTTGTAAAGTCTTCATTTGATTTTGGGTCTGTTGCAAAATGGAAGAACGATTTATGGCGATTTGAATATTTCTACTAAGGTTTGGGTGGTTTATGGCTGATTGTTTGTCCCGGTGGTGCCCAGTGATGCAGTTTTGAGTACATAGCATCCACCAAGAGCTATGTTAGCAATGGGACTACGAGGTGAGAGAAGAAGGGTTGGATTTCGTAAAAGCCAGATGGCATCGGTACCATTCAAGTAGAGTTCAGCAGAGCATTTTCCTAAAATCACTTATAATCTTTTCGCGCCATCTATCGGGTGCAAAGCTGTTCTATCTTTCAAGTTGCGAGCAACCTACACACCCACAAAAATTAATTAAAATCGGTTGAGTGGTTAAGGAGATCGACAACAGCGCCACCTATTGGGTCCAAAACTGTCCTCTTTCAAGTTGCAAGCAACCATACACTCCCCACAAAAATTAATTAAAATCGGTTGAGTGGTTTAGGAGTTGAGAGCGGTGGTGTAGTGATGGCGACAGGCCAATTTCCGCTGTCGCGTCGGCGCGGAATTTCCGTCTCATTCGAGTCGATTTTACTCCCAAGTCGCGCCAATAGATCTTTCACATCAAAAGTCGTCAAATATTCGTCAACTCACTGAACGCCAAGTGTTTATCCTTTTTATCTGTTTTGTTGCTTTTTAATGGGGGAATAATCGCCATCATCTGTCTCCTTCTATCTACCATAGGTGTGCACTCTTGTGTGACTTTGGATAGCATTTCCTACACGGTTTCACAAAATGACGTCCACCGTAGATTTTTATTACACTTAAGCATATCGCTCTGTGGATGCTTTAAAAAATTAATCGCTTCTAAAATCACATTCAATTTCCGATATCAATTCCATGCCAAATGTCAGGATTCTATCATCAATTCCGACAGACACGAAATTTTCACTACGTCAGAGAGATTTCCTCTTCTTGAAAAATTTAATATCTACTTCCCGTCCGCGCCCTTTTTGCCACCACACAAATAATAAATAAATATGTAAATAATAAAAATCCTTAGCTGGAGCTCTCAAAGGTTAACCAATAACTTCCTAATGGCCGCTATCCTACCCATTCGACAGGAGGGGCAAAAAAAACTTCAAGGAGCCAATTCAAGTGCAGGAAATAGCCACATCGGTGTGAGAGGGTTGGTTAACCTGTTTGCTTAAATTTCCTATTTGCCGCATTATGACCCACTTTGGATGTCACATTGGCAACAATGTTAATGGCGTTTCGCCAGACTCCGCTTACTCATTTGTTTCTCTTTTTTTTAGTGGTAAGTAGGCGCTATGAAAACCGTTGCCTTTTGTGACTTAGTTTTCGTGAATGTTGTACCTCACTTCATGACTTTTATCTGCGACTATTCGGGGCACAGAAAAGTACTGTCAAAAATGACGAATGTCTAACTGACTGTCATCGTAAAACAGAATTCCCTTCTCCTTAGTTTGTATGCCATGTCAACTTTGGGTAATGGTGGGGAATGTCTTTTGTTTTTCTCATGCGGAATGTCGGACACTTTCATTTTGTGGTAAATTGATTACGTGCGTTTCATTTAATTAATTGACGTTTGTTAAACAAAAGAAAAAAAAAATATTTCCTACGCTCATTGAGTTTGTCACTATTTGTCAGCGACTCAGAGCGACTTTAACTGGTAGTCTTCCTATATATAAATAGGCGAAGGGAAATAGCCACTTCCACTGCCTTAAACACAACATATTTGCTTGATTTTTTTTTTTTTTTTTTTTTGTTGAAAAGATTTCGAATATGTTGTGAGTATAAGCCAAGTCAATATAATGGTTGAATTTCTACCACTAGCCAAACTCTAGTCGCTGTAAAATGTTAATAAAATCTAGCAAAGCATTTAATTCGCATTTTGTTCGCTTCGAGTTCGCTGGCGACTTCATCGAAGAAACCGTGGCAATGCAATGAGAAATGGTTTAAGTTGCAACAAACGCTTGTGGGGGAATCGGAGGCGATTTGCCAAAATTCGACGTCGAAGAACAGAAAATTTACAGAATACCTCTTTATCCTTTTTATTTTTAAATTCTCTTCCGCGAATCATCCACGATTCTTTGCATAATCCTCCTCTGTACGCGTAGATGTTCGCATTTTACTCTTCCGCGAATCAGAAAATTAACAGAATACTTTTTTTATTTTTTTTTTATTTTAAAATTCTCTTCCGCAAATCGCCTACGATTCTTTGCATAATCCTCCTCTGTACGCGTAGATGTTCGCATTTTACTCTTCCGCGAATAAGAAAATTTACAGAATACCTTTTTTATCTTTTTTATTTTTAAATTCTCTTCCGCGAACCACACACGATTCTTTGCATAATCTTCCTCTGTACGCGTAGATGTTCGCATTTTACTCTTCCGCGAATCAGAAAATTTACAGAATACCTTTTTCACATTTTTTTATTTTTAAATTCTCTTCCGCGAATCACCCACGATTCTTTGCATAATACTCCTCTGTACGCGTAGATGTTCGCATTTTACTCTTCCGCGAATCATCTACGATTATTCCCACATAACCACTGAATTAATGAGTCGTAAATCACCGACGATTCTTCCCAGGTAACCACTGAATTAATGAGTCGAAACCTGGGAAGAATGGTGGGTGAATTACGACTCATTAATTCAGTGGTAATCTGGGAAGAATCGTGGATAATTCGCGGAAGAGTAAAATGCGAACATTATGAAAAGGCAAATAATGCAAACTTCCAGGTGAACTATATGCGAATTCAAATGGAACGGATTTCATGAGCTCCAAAAACAAAAACGAATCTGTAAAAATCTGTATAAAAAAAAAAAAACAAAACAGTTCGGATGTGTGGTTTCCCGATGAATCGAATGTCAGCATCAATTGCGTGGTCTTTAAAAAAGGCGATCCCTTGCTCTACAAAAAACATAAGTCTTCTCAACAGCACATACAAGATGCAGCCCACAAATGGAATGTCCCTGTAGTTGTTTTTTTTAAGCACACAGGACACATAACAGCCCAAAGGTAGACCCATAATAGGATTCCTTGGAAGTAATCCCACCTAAGGCACTGTGCGATTACATTGGATTTGCACTTCATAACAATATAAGAGGGGGGCAAATTTCAATCCTTTACGGTTGACCCCAAAGAGTGTCCTATACCTGGGTGAAAACAAACACAAACCATAATTCTCCCAATTTCACTACCAACCGCAATACATGTAGTATGATGTTAGCCAAAATTCCATCCGATTTAACTACATCCACCTAGACCAATTAATGGCACAGGATTCACTGCAAGGATATTGAATTATTCAAATGCTTCATAATGAAGAGATGTCTTACATCACACAAACGCACACAGTCACAACAACTCCACATATATGAAAGCTTTCAATTAATTTCCTTCCTCTAATTAAGTCCTTCCTAACGTATCCCTCTGTGTGACAGCAATCACGAAGGATGCAATGCAATTCTGTTTACTGATGTGACTATGCAAATATTTTGTTGACACAGAGGCCACAAGCTTAACACCGACGCACGTACGTACTTTTCGCTCAAGCAAAGGGATCAACCAGGCTATAGAGACAGAGAAATAAAATATCGTCCTCGTGTATAGGCCGTGCTTATTTACATCTCGCTCTTTGGCTGAAATTAGTTTTCCATCCCCCCCAAGACATAATTTGATTTGCGGAATTGAAAATGGAAAAATCCTTGTGTTTGGACCGAAATTCGCCCATCCATAGGTAGCACAAACGATAAACTTGCGGGCGCGCAACAAATATTAGTCCTTCCATCAGTTCAAATTGCATTAGAGTGTTCTGAGTGTATACTGTATATCCATACAAAGTGAAAACGGGAAGTAGTTTATATTATGTATACCTATAGACGAAAGGCTTATATTTTATTTTATTTGTGTTTATTGTGGTCAATGGGGAGGAGGAAGTGCTGAAAGATTAAATTTATGAAAGGAATGCTCTCGATGATTTTGTGTTTGTGTTGTCCGTGTTTGTTGCTTTGGTGAGCTTGTTGCTCTTAAATGTTGGTGGGGAGGGGGTTTTGATAATGTGATTTGTAACCCATGGCAAGGAAGTGAAGTGTGTCTAAATGGGGTCGTCCATGTCGGATCAATAATTTCAGTGAAGAATATTCAAATTGGGTAAGCTGGGGGAGGTAAATTCTGTGAATAGTTGATTATAACGACTTTCGTTCCACAAATAGTTTGAAGGATGAAGGATCACTTGTTTTCTTGGCAGTAATGTGGATACATACTAGAGAAAACGTCACATTAAGAAAAAAAAAACTTTACATTTAAAGCTGGTATCAGTTTTAAATAGGATACGTTCCACAAAGGTGTATGTATAGGCTAAATGTGAATTATTTTCAACAGGCAAAAGATGAGTTCAATTGAAGTAAAAAAATTTAAAACTGGCGCGATTTGGATTGATTTATGAGTATTTGCGCAGTAATTTACGTTCCACAAATATATTTTGAACAGCCCAAAGTGCCATTTGGCGGACATTTTAATTGGTCGGCATTCCACAAGCTATGGCAGCAAGGAAAAGCAGCATAGGTAATTTTGTGCCACTTCTCAGGAGCTCAGGTTAAAGATTTGACTTCAGATGTGGGAATAGGACTTATGGGTTTTTTCCTGATGCATAACACCGCAACCGTAAGAGATATTTGAATGAAAAAAATATGACAATTAGAACAGGGTACCGTTCTAATGATCGTATCATTAAATTAATTTGGACATAAGTCGACTTACGGTGTTCTTCCTTTTTTGCCACAGTATATAATGTTTGCCGCCTCGTAGAAACAAGTTACGTTCCACAACGGCTAACCGTACCTTGGGCTGCATCGCGTTGTCACTAAGTAGCATATTCCTTGTAGCCCTCTTTGCTACAGTAGCCTACATGTAGTATTTGCGAGCCCTTTTGTCCATACTACAATCCACTAAGTCTGTAGATAAGAAAGCTAAATCGTAGGGAAATAAGTTTTGAGCTTTGCCAGCTCGGTAGTCCGTAACATAAACCACTGAGTCACTGCGAGTTCTGTATCAATTAATAGAAAATCTATGTCAAAAAGCAGGGGAATCAGAACGGAACCTTGATGGACCCTATTCTCTCAGAGATGCTTTTTCAACTAAACAGTCGTAAAAGACATATTTTAGGGGTACACTGCCTTAAGACGATAGCATCAGTATGTGACCTTCCAAATTAACAACAGAAGGTCCTGCTGAGAAGGACTGTCAGTACGTACTCGATGACAGGTACAAGAGTATTAAAAGTAAATTAAAGTAAAGTCAAATTAAGCGCCCTTTTCCTTAGATTCCATTACGTTCCACAAACGGTTTGTGTCCCTGCTAGTCGTTATATTTATGAGAGAAATTTGCGGAAGAATGTAAGATCTACCGACAGTGCCAAATATACCTGAGTGCGTTTCAAAAGTGCTTTAAATTTCCCACACAACACCAACAATAACTAGAATTAAAATAAATTTATTCGTCCCCCTCAGTGCTTAAGCAAACCTTCAACCTCTAGACTGTATACATACACTAAGCCATTCAAACGGCAAAAATGATTTAAACAGCACATCCTGCAGTAAAAAAATCTATAATAAAGAAATACCTTTAAAAAAAAACATCGCATAGTAGCAAAAACAATCCTTCACCATTAACGAATCGCTGAGAGATAAAATGAGTGGCCTAGGCCCAGCCGCGTGCTGGCTGGCCCACAAACGACTCGAATCGTGGTCACGCATGGCCAAGGAACGAGTCGGCGCCGTACGCCGAATACCAGCCGAACTAAATTCGGATGATAATAATCCATCGACAACGCCACCGCCAATGACACCATCGTCGGCCTCATCGACCACTAGCGGTATCGGTGGCAGCGTTAGTGGTGGCAGCTATGATCTGTCAAATGATTCGTCAGTGGAGGTTCGAAAAGTTAAGGTACATTTGCAAAAGCGGAACCCTCTTCTAACTATGGTTTGGTTTTTTCTGTTCTTTTCATTTGCAGGAATGCAATATGACGAGAGAAGCCCAAGCCATCCAACCATTAGCATCGGTCCCGGCCCATACAGTTAACACGGAGCTGCTCCGTGGCCCACTGGAAGTCAGTCCCAGTCCATTGCATATGCATTTGCAGCATCAGAGTAAATCGTTCCCACCGCGACTGCAGCGAACGCCATCTGTGTCGAGTCAAAGCAGTATAGATAGTGCACCATCAAGGCAATCAGTAAGTAGTCGGTTTTGAAAGGCTTACCGTTTGTTTAATTGACGTTTCTACACCCTGCAGGGACATCGTGGTTCGTCACCACAGATTCGAACATTTGGACCTGATGGACGAAGCTCCCTACCATCCGATCATGGACTGCCACATGTGAGTGCCTTGGGGCCCATATTTCTTTTTTAAAGGTGAAACATTTTATTTTCCTATTTTTAGCAAATTTGCCGTTCTCCAAGTCCAATGCGCACAATCAGCTTAGATGCCCGTTGCTGCTCGCCAGCGGCATCTGCCGATCTATCCGATATCCGAACATCATCACCATCGCAGAGTAGCTTGGCATCCATTGCTGGCGGAAGCACGAGTAGCATTTGCTTGCATAGTCCCAAGGTAGGTCGTTGTCTATCGCCACTTTTGATACCACCTCGATCTCAGCCAGGAGGAGTTGAACCCGGATGTGGACCCGCATCACCACTGGGCGCGTTACAGCCAGATCTGTATACCCGACAAGATGGACCGATGTATTTGACTGCACCCGAATCGAGTCCGGCCCTGGGACGACTGCATTTGAGGGTGAAGTATGACTACCATTTGTTCGATCTGACCGTACATCTGATTGAGGGTGAGACGATGATGCGGTGGCGTTTGCTTTGAGTTTGTAATCACTTGGGTGGTTTTGTTTGTTGTTTTAGCCCACAATCTTTGCCCAATCGAGGAGGGAGGTTTTCGTGATCCTTATGTCAGGTTGATGCTACTTCCAGGGGTCGATGAAAGGAAAAGGCAGACGCACATTCATCGTGGCGAATCGAATCCGTATTTCGATCAGCATTTCAAGTTTCCTGTATCAAGGGACCAGCTACAAGGAAAGGAGTTGGTTTTGCAAGTTCTGGACTATGATCGGTACTCGCACAATGACATTATCGGCGAAGTGAGGGTTATGATTGATGAGCTGGACTTGTCAAAGTCGGTTGAGGTGAGTTGGTTGCGAAAACTTGTAAGAAGTGCTTTGGACTTAGGATTTTGAAGAAGTTCCGCAAGGGTGAGGGGTTAGACCTCTTCTTTTTAATTCTTTTCGGGCTCCCTATCCCTAATGCCCCATCGCATACCAATTGCAATGTCAAGTCTTGAAAGGATGTTAAGCAACGCGATTTCGAAGAGATTTGAAACGGAGTTCCACAACGTTGGTCACTCAGGCCTGTGCCTTTTTTTAACTTTTTTTTTTGTGAAGGGATATAGATTTAACTTTGACATGTTTATGGTGCTTAAGTAGGTGTTACACAGGAGTGAGTACAAAGATAGCTAACATAGCCCATAATGGACAGGGATAGCTGAAGATGTCGAATTCATATTTGTCAGATCTACGTGAGGATCAATCGACCAACTGATCACTCGATGAAAATGATCTCTTGATCTGCACTTTACTTATTTTAATTTTGAGCTATTTTTCCTTTTATGGTTCTGGAAGCTCGTGAATCAAAGGGGAAAATGGCTAAAAATTAGAACGAAACATTCTACGATCATCACAGTGGTTGTTCCACGATAAACACAGCATACATGCCTTACAAACTTCCACCACTAAACGTCGTTTAAGCTCCTTGAAACCTTTTCAGATTTGGGGTGATCTCCTACGGATCAAGAAGCCGCCAGAGGATCGCCCAGAACTGCTGTTGTCTCTGAATTACTTGCCACAAGCTGAGCGTCTAACCGTCGTCATCATGAAGGCGAAAAATCTCGACAGCATGCAGGAGCCCTATGTTAAGGTGAGTCCCCAATAGAATCTCTTCATTAGAGTACCATTCCACCTAACCGATTGACCCCCCCTCCGCCAGCTCTATTTGATTCAAAATGGCAAACGTGTCAAAAAGAAAAAGACCAGCAGCGGCAAATCCGATGATCCATCGAATCCCATTTGGAATGAGGCGTTCACATTTAATTTACCATCATCTGGCATGCCAACCGCTGCCTTAGAGGTGAGTTTTCTGTCAAATTTAGTCCATGCCGTGTTGATGAACCGCAAATTCGTTTCCCTGCAGTTATATGTCGTAACCACTGGCGGCGAGGCAAATGCAATCGGAAGCTGCGGCATTGGACCACAAGAAAACGGTCCAGGACGTCAGCACTGGCATGACATGATACATAATGCACGCAAACCAACCGCAATGTGGCACTATCTGAGATAAGGATATGCATAGGAGCATAACAAACCAAAAATATGAAAATCAAATTTTATTCCGTGCGCGGTCACAATCACAAGATCCAATTTATTTTCGAATGCTGGAGAGGTTTTATTTTTTTTATTTTTATGCCCAGCAAAAAATGCGTTGTCGCTGACCTTTTTCTTTTCTCTTGTTGATTACTCCATTCATATTCAAGTGGAGGATAATTTTCTTTACGATGTCAGCACGAGTGTATCCTTTGAATTTGAATCCTGCTTGCGTTTATTTCTTTCACTAGTTTTGTGAGTTTTTCTTCTTCTTTTTTTTTCAATTCAATGTTGCGCGCCCTTATTTAGCGTGATTTTGCTTCTTGTATTTTTTTTTTATGTCAAATATGAGAGCATCAATCATGTGACACACCCCTTTTCTGGCAGTAAGTAGTTGACAAATTTATTAAGGGATAAATAAAGGACATTGTATACAGTGAATGTTAAGTAGATGAAGTGCAATTCATGTTTGCCAGTACTTTCCGTTCGAATATAATGTTGTGGTTGACATTTTAATTCGTATTTGTTGTGTCACTGTGACGTTTACGATGTTGTCCTTCTCAATAAGTGGTATAGGCACTTGATGGTATTTGCAATTGTCGGTCATTTAATAATTGGATCTTGAGGCGAAGTGGCACATGACGGCTATGGGAGTTTTCTTTCAATAATAACGACTTGACGTGTAGGCAAGGTAACGGGAAGGCAAAGTGAGATTCAAAATGTGCGTTACCACTCGCAAGTTATTACGTTACAACAACCTTTAGTATAATAAAATAAACTTGCTAATACACATTGAATAAAAGAAAAGAAATTGCTATTGTGACCTATAATAAATTTAAGGAGATGATTGAAATTATTGTAACTACTTTTCAAAGATTCACGCTCCTTTTTTATGCAATCACTGTGGGCCTTACTTTGTCATTTGTAACCGTCGGCTTAAATTGATTTTATATTGTAGGTCACAATTGCTTATTTCGTACGCAAAACGTCGCCACTGTTATGACTGAAAATAAGCTCAAAAATTGTAGGTTGATTCCTAAAACTACTAGTAGTACCGCACTATTGGCCCTGATAGTACCACCTTTTGTCTAGATATAACATGAAGGTTGCTATTGTGAACTAATAATATTGAAAGCCGAAACTAGAAATAGTTAATAATGGGAAATACCCATATTGCGATTTCAATTATAATTTATAGTGTCCAACTAGTCCTTCGAAGATGGAATTTTCTTCATAAAATTACCTGTTGTGATCTGCAGAAATTTGTGAACTAGTTAAATTGAAAGCCGAAACTAGAAATAGTTAATAATTGGAAATACCCATAGTGCGATTTCAACAATAATTTATAGTGTCCACCTAGTCCTTGGAAGATGGAATTTTCTTCATAAAATTATCTATTGTGATCTGCAGAAAATTTTGAACTAGTTAAATTGAAAGCCGAAACTAAAAATGGTTAATAATTGGAAATACCCATAGTGCGATTTCTATAATAATTTATGGTGTCCACCTATAGTCCTTTGAAGATGGAATTTTCTTCATAAAATTACCTATTGTTATCTGCAGAAATTTGTGAACTAGTTAAATTGAGAGCCGAAACTAGAAATAGAGTAATAATTGGAAATACCCATAGTGCGATTTCAATAATAATTTATGGTGTCCACCTATAGTCCTTCGAAGACGAAATTTTCTTCATAAAATTACCTATTGTGATCTGCAGAAAATTGTGAACTAGTGAAATTGAAAGCCGAAACTAGAAATAGTTAATAATTGGAAGTACCCATAGTGCGATTTCAATAATAATTTATAGTGTCCACCTATAGTCCTTCGAAGATGGAATTTTCTTCATAAAATTACCTATTGTGATCTGCAGAAAATTTGAACATAGAATTATATCTATTGTGACCTACACCTCGTGTAAAGTACAAGCTAAGGACTACTATATTCTGCCTTGCTAAAAGAGGATACACATGTCAATCGAAAAATATATGTTCCCAAAGCAGATGTAGCTATTGTGAACTAGTTCCACTAAAAATAAAACTAAAAAATGTTTTCTACGCTTTATTTCAAAGTGTTCATCTTATAATTCATTCTTATTATAAATTGAAACCCAATTTTCGATTCATGCTGTCACTACTCCAGAAAAGTGTCCAAATTATTTCCCTAGTTGAAATCCCTACCAATTGCTACCGCATACACAAACCATTTGCATTGAGGCATCTGATGGGAAAATTCCCCTTGCCATTGCGATCATTTATATCAGAAAATTTAAAAAATGGGAATTATGTATGCGGATAAGGGAAATTTGATTCTGATTTGAAAGTGAGAGGTTTTGGGAAAAGTCGGATAAGAACAAGCGACTAGCATTGGTGAATGGTGAATGTGAAAGATTTTGAACTGTCGATCTGTTGTGGTTTTTGTACATGATCTCTTAAGACTTAAGCTAAGTAGCACAGTTGTTAGTGAAATAAATACACAGGAAACACTGGAAAAGAGGATATTGTATACATTTTGAGAACGACTGAGATGTTCACTGTCCGAGGGAAATTTATCGAAGAAATGTCTACTTAGATCGCATATCTCATGCAACTGACAAGTGTTTACGAGATAAACTATTTGGGAATAGTTCTGCTTTTGAATACAAGTGATCAACCATTCGTAATAATGCAAAAACCCTAAGTTTTCAAATTATTCGAAATTAATTAACTACACTTCGCGAACTCGCCAAGCGCCTTTTTAGATCAGATTCGAACTGCAAACTCAACTCATTTCGCCTGTCTCACTATGTGCAGAAAGTACACTAAGCTACAAAACCTTTGAGTAGGAGGGATTTTCCCTTCCCAAGTAAACTGAATTATAAAATACAAGATTCATGTATCGGATAACACAAAATCAGGTTGTTTTCCTTGGTTAACAAATGCAATTAGTCATTTATATTATATTTATTATTTAAATATTTAAATAAAATACAAAGACACCCCTGCCCAGCATTCGAATTGTTAAACAATGAATATGAAACTTACGACAAACCCACCAGAAAGAAACAACAAATCAAACGAAACTAAGTCCACAAATAAACACCCAAACTGAAAAAAAAAAAAAACCTAAAACAATAAAATATTTTTTTACTTATAATTTTCAATGTTGGATACACCAATATTCTAAGTTCAAATTGTAATTTTTTGACGAAAGCATAAAACAAAACAAAAATCAAATTCTTATGAAATTATTAACCAAAAAGACAAAAAACCAACAAAAAATAAAGAACATATATAAATTTAAGTGAAAACATTTTGTTTTTGTTTTTTTTTATAAAATATAGAAATGTATTAATATTTTCTTATCTTTGAAGAGTTTTTTCTTTTTTATAAAAATATATTTATACAAATATAAATAAATATTAAACACTTGAAACAAGGAGAAAATATTACATAATAATAACGAATTTTTCATTGCCTATAAACAAAGAACTATATTTCCCCATTTAGTTCTCTATACAAACTAAAACTTGTGTGTATTTAGTACTAGCAAAAACAAATCAAATCTAGTATATTCCTACTTTTGTAAAATATGATTATCTATACCAAAATAAAATAATGGTCCTTTCCCAGTAAAAGCAAACACTATAAACACCCATTAACAAATGTAAATAAAACCAAAGAATAAATAATATTATAATTATAATAAAATTTTACATTTGCTCAATAGAAAAGAAAATTAAAAATAAATAATAAACAAGTAATTAGTAAGGTTTCAGGTGAATTACAATTTTTATTTCTTTGAGATAGCATTCCTGTCATGCAAATGTCATGAACATTTTTGAACGAAACAAAAACAAAGAAAGGAATCCTTGTTCCTAAGATCAATATCAAACAAAAATTTAACCACAATATTTAATAAAAATACAAATTTTTTGAAGGGAAAATATCTAAAAAAAAAAAAACTTTTCTTTTTATTTAAAGAACGCTTCAAAGACGTACTGTGCTAACTCTATTTAAACTAAAAGTGTCTATGTACTAGCTATTTTATCTAAAGAGAATATAACTATATTTAAAAATACAAAGTTTATACATGTCTATGATATAATTAAGAAATAGTATTCTACGAAATGATATATATATATAAAAATATTTCCTATTGTCCAAAGTATGTAAAAAAAAAAAAAAAACACAACATAAAACAATTTGTACTTGTCGCTTTTATTGAAACTTAAACTACACCCACAGAAGAACATTCATTAAATATTTCAACTGAAACAATAAATTTTACTTAAGGGAAAATAAAATAAAATCACCTATCTACTTAATATTCATGTACACATTTATTGTAGAATCACAAAATTACTTCAAATTTATGGCATTGATAAAAAATAAAATAAAATAATGATGACAACAAAAACTAACGAGTGTACCTAAGATTATGTTTTTCTTTAGACAAACAGTGTTAACTAATGCGACAATTGAGGGAAAATCAATAATACACAAATGTGCAAAAAAAATTCACAATGGAAGTCAACAACAATAAAGATAGAAATACACACAAAATCAAATACAATATGAAATAGAATCATACAAATAAATATATTTAACTGACCGATGGATGAGCATTTAATATTATTATTTAATGAAATTAATTATATACATACTAATATACATACATAAAAAATATATATACATAGGGTGGGAAAATCAGTGTAACTTTTTAAAAATAAACACAAATAACAGAAATAATATTTTTAAATATTATTAACACACTTACCAGTTACCACCATGAGCAGAGAGGCTATTTAACGAGAGATTTAAAATGTGAATTTAAAAAAAGAGAAATAAATGTTATTAACCATTGATGAACAAACTATGCATTATACACACGTAAAGGTTTAAAAATAAAACAAATAAATATATGATAATAAAATAAAAATTAAAAAAACTACAATGGCGGTTTATTTTTTCATTTTCAGCGTACGGCAGTGTTGTTAACACTCTCCCTTCATTTATCCCACGAAGCGTGGTAATTTTTCCCTTTTCACTGCCTTTTTTTTCGCCTCAAAATCCAGTTTTTAAAAGTAAAATTTGCATTACAAAGAAAGAAAATCACGTTTAAGTAACCTTTAGTATAAAAATCATATGATTATTTTTCGGTACTAGCAAATTTTGGTAAAAGACGATTTATATGAACAGTTTTTTATGCAAATTCAGTGTGTTGATAATCATGGTGAAATGAAGGTGTTTTCATGAAATTTCAGCAAAATTTTATAGTTTGAATGTTTTTTGATTTGGTGCTTTTTCCCTTTATCCCACGAAAGGCTTTTCAGATATCGAAATTCCCACAAAAAGGGATAAATCCCACGATATAACAACACTGGCGTATGGCTCAGTCACTAATCTACTAATCAAAATGGGTTTTCTATTCGTTTGACTAGGCATCCTCATTGGTTAATTAAAATAAGATTGGAACACTCTAATCCCTAACCGCTTAGAGCCAACTTGAAGTTAGGTTCATTTTTGTTAAATAAGTTACCTACTTTAAACTTTCGACTAAAAATGATCTTAACAAAACTTGTATAGCATTAAACTCCCTACAACTTTTCTCTAAATATTTTTTTTTGTCTATAGTCGGTATACTTCCATTTAATTTAGAACTTAATATTTATATTCATAGCGCGATGCTTATAATCATATTTAATTTAGTGTCCAGGCTAAATTTTACGAACTCACAATGACAGAATTTTCCATTTAAAATTTCCTATTGTGACCTACGAAATATTTAGTGTGGAGATTATAAATAGGGTCTTATTTAGGATTTTGTATTAATCATATTTAACCTTTAGTACAAATATTTTTTATGTAGGTCACAATAGAGAACTTTAGATGGAAATCTTTGTCATTGTGAGCTAGTGAAATTGGAAAATGACTCTTACTACCGGAAATAGTAGTCCCTAACGCATGAGAATTTTACCAATGTAAAATTTAATGAAGAACATTTACAATTTATATGGAATATTTCACAATTGTGATTTCAGAAAATTGAGTCGGGATACTAAAGTGAATATTCCGCGCAAAGTTTATTCTTTTGGATTAATTTTGATTTAAGTCTTTAAAAAAAAAGAAGAAATTTGGAACATAGATCACGTAGAAAATGTGTTCTTTGTGGAGGTGTTTTTTTGGGCTATTTTGAAGAAGTTTTTGAGGCCCATTTTCGACACATTTTTCGAAACAGTTTTTAAGGCGTTTACTGTGTATTTTTAGGGCCTTTTGCTGAGTATTTTTAAGACGTTTTCTGAGAGCTTTTTTTTTTTAAGTTTTCCAAGTCTTTTTAGGGCATTTTTGATGCATTTTTCGGAAGGGTTTTTAAAGGTTTTTTCGGGCATTTTGATATAATTTTCGCTGCTATTTCCGGAGCGTTTTTTGTGTGTTTTTCGGGCGTTCTTTGATGCATTTTTTGGGCATTTATGTAAGTGCGTTTGGCTGTGTTTTTTTTTTTTTTTTTGCTGTTTTTTGTTTTTCTAATATTGGGCCCAATGTCGCTTTCGTAAGTCATGAAAAATGACTGAATTCCCACTTTATTACGTATTTGACGATTGAAACCCTGGTTGCACAGGAGAGAGGTGTCTTACCACGTACATAGATTCATTGGTAGAGATGCACTGTCTTTACATCGACCTTTTAACGCCATTATTTAAATAAAACAAAAACTTCCCACTGTTAAGGAAAAAAAGGTCGCTATATTGATACCAGTAACTCTTTGAGCTACACCCTAGAAAAGACTCCGCCAGGAATAACCGACTGGGACAGCCCAACCTTGGTTATAAATCCTTCGCAGATGTCAAAGCACTCGGTCTGGATAAGAGGTTAGTTTTTACATATTTTTTTTAAATGATGCCAGTTTGAAGCCTTAGTGGATCACTTTGTCCAATCACCGGTCGTTTTCTTTTTAACAAATTATACCCAGAAGAAAAATTGCATGGGACCTTGTAAGCGTCAAATTTATAAGGTAAACTAATATTTACAAATCGACAACATGTTCAACCGGATATAACCGAAAATACCTTATCCGATGCATGCTTTGTAAATGGCTTTTCCATCCGTTCGAATGTGCGTCACAGCTTACAGTCCTCATCCCTTTCCTATATAACCCGCCTGCTATGACATTTTATCAGAAAAGCAGCACTACCATGGTACGGCAACCTCCCATCGATGGTTGTGCATTGTGTTCTGTTACTTTCTGATTTATTATTTATGGTGGAAAATTTACCACAAGGGAAACACTTGACCTGGAGAAGACAAACATTTCCATCGTTCTTGTCGACACTCGACAATGCTGTGTTAGAGTTGTATAGTGAGCCGGGCGCGCGGTGGTGGGCGGACGCGTTGATGTGAGAAGAGAATTTTATATGCTTATGGCGAATGGTGATTTCATGCGGAAGCACAGAGGTGGTAGGTCGAGAAGGGGTGTTTTTTTTTATTTCAAATAGCGATGGATGCCACATGCCAATTAATGGCAGTTTAAGTGGAAATAGCTGTAATTGACTTGTAATTAAATAAGTGAATTTTTTAAAGTGGGTTGGATGAGAATTTTCTGGAACAGGTGGAATGTAAGAAAAATATGTAGGTCCTTAAAGGGTTCTGGAGAATGTCTACAACTTTAAGAGCAGATCGCTGAATCGATGTCCAGTTTGCATATTCCAAATCGCATATACTTCCTCCAAATGTTCGCATTTCATTCTTACGCGCATGTTTTGTTGAATCTCCGGCGATTCTTCTGGCTATATTCGCTTCGAAGTCAGTATCGTTTCATCGCGATCCATGGAGGTATCGCCTGGGATTCTTAGAGGAACTCGCTCGCGAATCAACGAGCAGTTGGGCTTCAAAAGAGAGATTGCTAAGGTTTCACCGTCTCTGAACTCTCCTAATCTAAGCTTGGCACATGATTTATCCACTGGAAACATGCTTAACATCGTACAATCTCCAAAGGTCATTCTCCCCGCCATAGAAATCTCTTCATTCAAGAATTTGAATAAATTAGCCAAAACTATATACAAATGTGATTTATTCAAACGACTTACGGAACAAGAGCATTGCTGCCGCACCTATCTTCAGCTTATCGCCGTCCCTACCTAACCCACCTGGCTTACCTAAATCCATATGAAGAACATCACTCTTTGGCCTCATAACTCATCCTTTTCGGAAAGCGCGCACCCACTTCAATTCACAATTCACATATTTCACACTAATTTCTCTCCACTTAAAATATAACCAAGCGCACACAGCACCAAAGGGTGAAAAGATACTTTAACGCTAAGGACCTCATTATGACGTCAGAAAGAACAAAGTACAAAACATCAAAGGCGAACGCAACTACAAACACACATATAAAATAAACAAGCACACAAACTCCGAAGAGGCTACCAAAGTGAAAGACTCAACAAGAAAAACAAAAACTGGAAGAAAAACATAATCAACAGCAGCAGCACAACAACATGTGACATCCACAAATGAAAAGAAGCAGAAAAAAGCGACCAAAACAAAAAGAAAGAAAAACGGAATACGGAATAGGGAATCCAAAGCCAAACCAACGAAAATCCATCCAAGACGAGGTCTCACTCGAACGCGACAGTCTACTGCCTCCCAGTTTTCGATTGATAGCGTTCGTGCTCGTTTGATGGTATAGTGTGGAGTGCTGTTGTTTTCTTTTCAAATATTCACTTTGCGCCGACCGACGGACGGATAAACAACGAACAATAACGGTTTGGGCAGTGGTTACGTACGCCTTTCGGTTTGCCGGGTATAAAGTGCGCCATTTAACGTTTCCCTGGAATACAGTTCTAACGGTATTTGATTGAGTGAAAAATCCGTTACAAGGATCAACAACCGTGCTCCTGTTTACATGTGCACAACCGGAAGTGCAAGGTGAATTGCATCCGTACCCTTTAAATTGATGTGGATTCCATTGTGGATCGTATGTGAAGGCGGTTAATGTTTTTGTATCGTTTGATGGTATTTTTGGTTCGCAGGTGGATCTCGTCCACTTGTTTGGTTCGTAATTGTTTCCCTACGTTGGGATAGCTGCCCATCTGGTCTAGTTGGCGGTGCTTTTGTGTCTTCACGATTATGAGAAGAAGAGTTACCTAATTAGAGTCGCGTCTTTGAAGTCTATTTCTGGCATCAATTGAACGATATTTTATTGTTTTCGGATTTTCTCTATCCTCTCTCTCTTTCGCCCGCTGATTGGGAAACCACAGATTATTACTTTCGGTGACACAGTTTTTTTGACTAAATTTTCGTATCTATAAGTAGCTGCAGATACAGCCCACAGATAAAATTTATTTCCATCCCCTCGATTCGGAATTGATTAGAATCGCCGCGTTCCAGTGCTGGCTGCCTGGAGTGTCGTTCGAGTGAAGATACTCTCGTTCGCTTCGACGCTGATTTAAGTGCCACAACAATTAACTGTAATAAAAGTTAATTAACCAATGTGACTGTGTATATAATGGATCCACTACCACATGAAGGCGTTGCGTTAATTTATGAATAAAGAATAAACTGAAATAATTTGACTTGCGTTCCACAAAAACAAACGGACAAACTATTTGAAATAATGAAGTCGTCCTTTCAGTGGATTTTATTACTTGTGGTGGCAATCGGCTGCAGTAGAGTGCATTCTTCCGACGAAGAGGAGGACTATCACAGTGACAATTCGTCGCCACCAGATAGTGTGGCCTCCAACAACAACGGACAGCATGGTAAGTTTTAATTACAGTTGAGCGAAATGACTCAACCTAAGTGTAATATTAAATTCCAGCTTATCAATACAGGAAGCCGCACATTTATGTATTTCTGCGAATGAAGTGCACAATGAAATGCGGGCTCCCTGCTCCCTTTTCCCTTATGTGTTTTATTTTCGAACGGGGGATGAGAAGGTTATCGCAATGACATGAATATTGAATGTAATAATATGTTTGTGTCTTAGTTTTAATATTGTTGTGATTAATGACCAGCGGCATACACTATTGAGACAGCGGGCTGAATGAGGGATAATGCTATGGAAATATATGTCAGACAATTCAACTTTTTCCGAGATCAGCTAAGGGCATCACATGCAGTTTTTTTTTTAGTTCCACTAATGATTAATCTTATCGATAGAGTTACGGAATTGAATAAGAATGCTTAAAGCTGGTGTAACATTTTCTGATTTTCAAATCATGTCAAAGCTACCGTGAGAACTTATGGCAAATGGCTCTGCCCCCCAGCGGCAATAATAATCCAGTTTAAGAGTGCAAATGCTGCGTTTCGAACAGATACTCCTTTTGTAAGTGGTGACAAGTCGTAGTTGTTGTAGGTATTTCTTTTTTTCACCATTCATTCCGTTTGTTTTGTTTTTTTTTTTTTTTGTATATACTTCTCCCGGGAAAGGCGAACCTATAACGCTTCAACAGCGCCCCGAGATGCCTGCAGATGTATGTTTGTTCTGCACTTAAATTGCTGCAAATTGTAGTCTTCTGGAAATATATCCCCAGGAAGCGAGTTCCAAAGTTTGCTTGTCCTGTAAGAGAATATATACAGGAAGGTGTTCTCAAAGTTCGCGTTGTTTGATAAAATTTAAAAGTTTCTTACATATATAATCCAATTCCGTTAATTGTACCCTTCGGAGGACCCCTTAAACATCTGCTCATATTTTTTTTTACCACCAGAACCACCGTTGTAAATTTCCATAGCGTTTTCTGATTCGCATAAGCTTCTCCAAATGTTCGCATTTCATTCTTACGCGTGTGTTCTGGCGAATCGCCCGCGATTCTTCTATATTTATCCGCCGCTAATTGATTGTTAACATTATTAAGGCATTCACTCCATAGGTATAATGAATGTAAATCTTGCGCCGTGTCTAAAAGTTTTATCCCGGTCCCAAACCCACTGTCAAATTTCTGTCGAAATTAAAAAAAAATCACACTTAACGCAATTAATATATTTTTCAAGCAGTAGTTTCAGGACTGTTTCTATTAATTTTTTTATACAGTCGCTCATTAATTTAATTAATTAATGTCAATGATAATAGGCACTTACATTTGCTTGAACTTAGAAAGCGCATGGAGCTACTTAAGGCCCTCCATTCAGCTTAGCCCCTTGCTGCCAGCCTCCAGTTACTTAAACCAAATTGGTAAAGATATTTGGCCGCCACCTAAGATATGGTATATTTCTCTACTATGTGCGTTGTCCCTCAGTTGAAAGCTTAAAGACTCATCGGGCTGGTGCGTGGGCACATACCCATCTTAACCATTTTTGATAGGTCGACTTCGCTGTACTGCCCTTAAACTTTGAATCTGTTTTTATCAGCAGTTTTTAAATGCGCTGTCTTCTTCATGCTTAAAGAGACATTCCTTTATCGATATAAACTGGACTGAATATCTCGCCAAAAATCTACTCTCACAGAAGAAAGAAGGTCCTATAAGGTTTGAATACGCTTGAGACTTCTACACCATTAATAATCACCGGGATAATTAGTATCTTCTGTATATTTTCCTTGTTTCTATATATAGAGAAAGTTCTGCTTCTATAAGATGCCTTCTTCGCTCGAAGAAATATAGGTTAGCTAGAGTGATGTCCCGCTTGATCCCTGCCCTAAAAAGCCCGGCTAGACCAAGTCTTTAACTGACTTAAAATGAATTCTGTGCGTCGTGTCGGTGATGTTGAGAGTCTTTTCTTTGCTAAGGAGCTAAAAAAAAATAGTTGGCCCAACAGATCCATTTAGACCCTAGGCCTAGCTTCTCACAACCAATCGTTTTTGTGTGAGTTTTTGGAACGAATGAAAGGGATCTACAATTTGATGCCGATTCCAAGCGGCTAATTGAGGAGCTCTTTCAAGACAGTTTTACTCTCGGATGTTTGTCAGACGTTCGCGAGAGGGGACAGTGGAAAAACCCCAAGTTGGATTTTTTTTTAACGGGATTCGAACCTGGGACCCCTCGCTTAGTAGTCCAACACACTAACTACTAAGCCACCACCAGGCAGCTAGTCCCTATTTAATTTTTGTTTAATTTAATTACTCCAAGCAAATTCAATTGGCTCTTCTCATGGTTGCTGTCCAGTCTTTCTTCCTATTTCTACTTCTTGTTCCGTCATAAAAGCTATGTCCCGTAGGCAATCACACGGATAGTTGTTGCCGATGTTGATGAGGCTACATATACATGTGGAGGGGACCGACTTGGCTCGATTTTAGAACCGAAATTCTCGTTAGCTCTTATGGAGCTTCAATAGCTGTTATAACTCTGAAAATCGAGGCATTACGCCGATTCGGCTTCACGATTCTGTGGGTTACTATTTATGTTTGGTCTCCTCATTCCAAAAAATAAAATTGAAGGTATTGCGTTGTTGATATTTAAAGACAGCCTAGATCTTTTCCTCTTTCTACCGGGTGTTTCCTCTTATATTAGCTAGAAGGTTGCTTTGCTACTTTCGTGGGTGTCAAAAATGTAGCTTGCTGCCCAATAAACGTATACCTCTTCGTAGTCTTTCAATCGTGGTTTTGACTACGCAATCACTGCGCTGTCTAATTTTACATAATATGACATTTTTTCGCCGTCTTTTTAGTTGAACTCATCCACTGAAATTTAGGCATGCGAGTCTTGCGCAACGTCGAGTTCATAGAGGTTTGTCAATTTTTTTACAGTCTTTTGCCGTAAGTCTGTCTAGCAACAGATCTGAGAAAGTAAAAGTTCATCTGACGGAAGTCCACAGATTAAAACAAGATTTGAAAACGACGAGTCTTAGGAAAGGGAAGTCCTATCTTTGGACGGTAGCTGTTTTAGACGTACAGCGCGAACTAATAATGAGTCTAAGTCTCAACGTTAAATTTACGGAAGCTAACAATTGCAAAATTTGTATGGAAAATCTAGCCACTGTGAACTACTTATATTTAAATTCGAAACGAAAAATGATTATTTGTATAAGGCCGATAGTCTTTACGTATTTAGACAACAGACAGGCCTGTCTTATATGAAGGGTGGTTAGTATAGAAGATTGGCAGCAGAGATGGGATCACTCTGACAAGGGAAGATGGACGCACAGAATCATACCCAAAATCGACGATTGGATCAACAGAAAGCATGGAGAGTTAAATTTCTATTTGACGCAGATGCTTACAGGTCATGGATGCTTTAGGGCGTACCTGCATAGATTTGGGCACGATGACAATCCTTTTTGCCCATGCTGTACAAGAGCTGTTGAAGACGCGGAGCATGTAATGTTCCACTGCCCGCGATACGAAGAAGAACGGCAAATGCTAAGGGAGAAAATTGGTGGTGTGGAACTGACACCTGAAAACATCACCGTCCTGATGCGGCAAACAGAAGGAAAATGGGAAGCAATAAACAGTGCGGTTGCAACCATTATGAAGAAGCAACGCCAACATGAGCGACAACGTAATGCAATGCGGGAGCATGCAAACATGAATATGCCGAACATTTAAGGCTATGACCCCCTCGCGATGTAATGCTTAACGGCAGTCCCGCGAGGAACGAGGGCAGGAAGAGGGGGGGTTTTAGTCAGTAAGAATCTGACATAACTGCTTATTACACAGCAGTATCTCATGCAAGATGTCCCCTCTGATATAAAAAAAAAAAAAAAAAAAAAAGGCCTGTCTTATGACAGGTCAGCCTTACAGTGAGGAACAGTTTTGTCGTTAGAGCATCTCGCATATAGGTGGCCTTCTTTGGAAAGTCTCATTTTTAGGCCAGTCCCAAGAAATGACAATTGACAATTTACCAATAGAAAGCCAAGAATAAATCATTCATGAGAAATTGTGAGTCAGCCCTAAGCCCAGGCTCATGAAACGACAAGTTTAACCCAGAGACCGTATATGCTGTTAAAAGAAGAAAGGTCCATATACCAACGGTTTAGAGAAATAAAATAAGCTCTGACAGTATTACCCGCCAAGTCGGGACTTTTGATAATCCATAGATGCTACCCTAAAACCTAGCAAGATTCAAGAGAAAACCTGGAACAGTCCGGGCAAAAAGTAAGTCCGCCGATAAGTACATAGACCTTCGGTTGTATAATCGACTTTGTATTAGTCGACCTGCTGCTCTTTCTAATTGTTAAAAGGTTTGTTGAGTAAATTTTCTGGGTGTGTGCCCCAAAAACACGACCAATATTCAAAAAACTGTTTGCCGCCTGAAGAACCTTCATGTTCTTAATAGGTACTTCAAGTTTCTTGACGGTGTTCAATTTATAGATTTTCTTATAAGCAAGTGTGAAGTTTATGATCAAAGTAAAAAAAAAATTCTGATGCATCACGTTTGCATAGTATTGGTCAATAAAGAAGGGTTCAAACTGTTAGGGTCTAAGTACTCAAAACAGCGGATAAGATATGGATAATGTTCACAGAATCGCCGTGGGAGGTGATTGCTGCTATGTTTCGAACTTGAGTGGAGAAAGACCTGCTTAACGAAGAATGAGGCGTAAACCAATATGGCCAGCGCAAGTGGAAGCAACTTCCCTCACATTGAATTGGTAGATGTGTCTTGGAAATAATCGACTAGAATGATCAAAGGAAATATTTCTTCAATACGTTCCACAAACTTTACTTTAATCCATATGAAATAAAAACCTCCCAAGTTGCCTCTTATGCTTTTCAGCATTCATGCTCCTGTTCACACAAAACACTTCAGTAGATTACACCTCCTCCAAGTAGCACTGTCAACCGACTACAATTATGGGGGAGTCCATCTCCCACTGGCATATAGCTCCACCCCCAACTCTCGTTCGCCATCTGGCGATTCATCAAAATTCCACTAATCACAAGTTTAATCACCACTCTACGGCACTTATACGCCACTTATAATCCAGTTAATATTCCATCATCACCCTCACTCACTCCCCATAATTGCTTATGCGAATATTTACCGCCACTGCTCGCGATTTGAATAATTCAAACTTGCCGATGAGCGGAAAAGCACCATTCAACCGTCGTCGCCGTCGGCCGCCAACAAACGACAAACACAACCAAAACAACAACAGAGGCAACTTTGACAATCGCATTGAACTCAAAAAGAAAGGCGCACTGACAATAATAAGCCGCCACTTCGTGCCCCTGTCACTCGTGTCATTCCCTCAAATCGCCGATTATAATCCATCTTTATTGTCATTTGTGAAGTTTGTCCGAAAAGTGCGCACTCCTCCTAGGCGCAGTGCAGCGGCCTCAAACCTATCGAGATGGACGCCATCTTCATTACGGCGAATTATGTGCATTAACTAAATTATTATTATGACCATCAAGCCGTACATGACTTGGTTGCGTCGTAGCGGACGCATAGCTATGCCAAGCCAAAGACAGCCAGCGACGTTCAAAGAAACGTCACAATGCGCGCTAATTTTAATTCAGTTATCATCCAAAGGAAGCGTTAATAATTTTATAGTGTACCGCTCGGATGATATGTATATTCTCATTCCAAGTGCGTAAGTTGACAATACAAATGCCACCAGCTCGTTCTGCTTCCAAAGAAGGCATTCCGCCAGCGAGAGCGAGAGAAGGCGGAGCGTCAACTGGCAGTTTAATGACACCCTAGTACAAAGCGTGAGATATTTTGCATTCGCGCTGGCTATATGCTGCTGGAATATACAAACGCAAACGAAGCCCTTCTGCAGCATAATTAAGAGTGCAGCTGTGTGAGTGTATGTCATCTCTATGGGTATCTGCAACAAGTGTTGATGGATATCCGGTTCGAAAACAAATCCCCTGCAAGTGTGGGCAATTAAAATGAGAAAAAAATCCACGGGGGCATTTCTTTTACATTTTTTATTTTTTTTTTTCATAAATCAACTTATTATAATATTGTCCACTTTGTTGTGTTCTAATTCGAAGTGGAAAAGAATTTCCCAATCTGATCAAGCGGATCATCGGTGGTCATCTAAAAATAGAGATATCGCCGAGATAAATGGCTGAAGATCCGAAACGTGTGGTGAGTTGTTTTGTACGCTTTGTTGTGCGTAGGCCTTGGAATGGAGAGGAAGACGTTTTATTTTAGATTAATAAATTACCCGGCCTTTGGGGTGGACACGGTGTTTTAGGTGGTCACCATTTATTTTCTTTTATTCCTGAGTTTTGTGTCACTTTAGTCGGTTTTAGAAGGTTGACAACGTTTTTTTGAAGAATGCACTCAGGCAATCGAAGCACTCAGCTGATTTAAGGGTAATTTAAAGTGATCTTTCGTCGTGGATTTGGTAATTAATCTTGGCAACTGTATGGATGATGGGCGTTAAATGAGCAATGAGGTGTGGAACGTGGGAGTTTAGATGTGTCAACGCGGGCTTTTGGGCCCATTTGTCTTGTTGTTTAATGATGCTGTGGAATGCGTTGTAAGTTCTGTTTTTTTTTTTTTTTTTAGAAACAAATGAGCGCATCCGTTTATTTTTGTTGCGGGAGTCGGAGAATAAGTGAGATGTTAATCAGAAGGTATGTTGATCAATGGAAAAATGATTGCACGTTTCAAGTGTTGATCAACTTTCTGAAAGAATACGTTGATCATCTATTTTTCAAGTCGAACGCAACTCACACAGGATGATGATCAACCAATTTGCACTGTCTATCAGCTGATGTTGATCAAAGGCCCCTTAAGAAATTTGATCAAAACTCTGAAATGTGGAATTAAAGCTCAGTTTTATTATATCAATCGGTAAATCAACTGTCAATTGAACGTCAATGAGCATAGTAAACTTGGATTCAAATCACATAGCGAGCTCGATGTTTGGAAAAGTGATCAAAAGTGGATCGGGGATCACGTCAATGCAAAAATGATCGAAAATTATGTTTCTGTTTCGAGTTTTGAACCGCTTTATAAAAATGCAATGACGGTCAGTTTTTGTTTTTTTCTTTTGCGTTTACCCAGAGGATTGTTATTCAAAGCTCGAAGGTCTACAGTTAGTTTGATCAAAACGCCGGGTTGTAGAAAAAACAAATTTTGCAAAATTCGACCACTAAATTGCGAAACAGTATCCGTATTCCTATGGATGATGATCAAAGCTCTATCCTCTAACATCAATAATATCCGTGAAACTCTGAAATTATTATTTTAAGTATAGGTATACAAAATTTAAACAAATAACTAGATGGCCAGAAATTTTGTCGATCACACATCTGATGTTGATCAGGGATATTTGGATAAAAACTTACTAGCACAATTGCGCTGAGGATTGAAATGTTCGATTTTGCAACTTTCTTTCAGTCAGAACAAAAATAGTGTCTGTCCACCTTTGGCCGCCGAGGTAGTTGGTTGTACAGCATTGAAGACAGCACCATTGACCATTCCCTAAAGTTATGGTCCAAAAGCTGACCCTTGAGGTACCCCTCACAACGCTCTCTGTTTATAAAGATTAACCAAAAACGAAGGACATCTTCATCTCTCTTTGCGCAAGACGTCCATAAATCTTTGCATTCGAAATTGGCAATCTCCCTTTTTATACTTTTGTTTTAATGAGCTTACTGATCAGTGGTTTCCGAATCAAAATAAATAAACTATTTCATTATTTGTTCTCCCTTTTTTTTCTAATTTTCTGAAGCCCACTAGAATGGCGCCCAACCAAAAGCTGACCCTTGAGGTGCCCCTCACAACACCCCCTGTTTATTAAGATTAGCCAAAAACGAAGGTCATCTTCATCTCTCTTTGCTTAAGATGTACATAAATCTTTGCATTCGGAATTGGCAATCTTTCTTTTTTTGCTGATTTTCTGAAGCCCACTAGAATGGCGCCCAACGAAAGAACTGCATTGATTTAAATAGTGAAAAGTTCAACTGACACTTCCTATTACTCTTCGAGCGTTTTTTTCGCCTCCGTGATTTACATGAGTTAGAGTTTACTATCGTCCCTTCGATTGGATACTGCAAAGAAGTTCAGACTCAACGTTGGGCGCCAGTTGTTATTACATAGATATGAAAGAAAGACGGATGACTTGTCAGTTGGAAGATCATTTCATTTCATTGCTTCAAATAAAACTCTAAATTATGCGCCAAATTGAATTTGACTCGCAGATCTTCTACTCCGCCAAGTCGGGGTATTGTGTATGCCTGTGCCCAAGTTTTGTTTCATTTATTTTTAATGTTTTTATTATTTTTTCACTGAAATTCTATCATCGATAGGTGAAACACAAATCATAACAGACTAAGGTAAGATGGAGTTATAAGCCCACATTGGGCGCCAGTCAAGTTAAGACAGTGCCGCGACGCAAAAAACGCAGTTTAAAAGAACTAAGAGTCTGGGGTTTTCTATAAACGTTTGTTTCAACTTCTCTATAACGTGTAAAATAAAAGAGATTCATCTATTTCAATATGCCTTCTGCAACCACTACCTCAAAAGGGAATATATTTGTGTAGGCGCAATAACTCAGAATAAAATCGGGACAGAAGGTAGCTGACATATTTTATGGTCTAGAAATTTCCCTTTTCTTCGGATTTCTTTGATTTGAGGATCATGATCGATTGATCATATCACCAACGTTGACAAACAACTCAGAGCAGTTCCTATACATTCCGCGTTTAACGCTCTTTGCAGTGATCTTTATTCGAATGAGTTTTTTTTGGTCAAAGGATTGTGAACAATTGATCAACTTATCGCAATCACTTCTCTACACGTTTCTCATAAAATTATACACAGAGAAGCGTGAAGTTTCTAATGAAATAACTGACATGATCACTGATCTTCAGACCTTTCCAAAGACCGCACGAAATTCTTTCTAAGTTATTTTCCTGATCGAATCAGTTTTAAATAGAAAACAAAACGCAATTTCTGCATAAATCACAGACTTCATGTTCCAACCCCGACTAAAGTGAACAATCAAAGTCCTTTTCACCAAGTACAAGAAATACCACGAGCTCCCAATAAAAAGCCACAAGATTCACTGCTAAAGTTCCCCATAAAACACTTTCCAATCAAACAGGAAACTCCACTTACGACCGCAACACCACCCTCATCAGCGAACCACTCCGAAATCACTTGAACCTGACATCGACCAAATAAACAACCATCCATCCTCGCAACATATCGTTGTGACAAATTGTGAGCCCCATTCCGTCTCTGATTGAATCAGAAGTAATTTCCTCCGAATGTCATTCCAATCAAAGGATTCCGCACACCATCAGAGCCAAGGAGAAGCAATTTTGTGCGTGCTTCAAAGGAAACTCTAAATTATGCGCCAAATTGAATTTGAGTCGCAGATCTTCTACTCCGCCAAGTTGGGGTATCTTGTATGCCTCTGCGCAAGGTGCGTGTAATTATATTCTGATTAGCATACTGTACCATTGCCAAGAAAGTACACGCGTTTTGGTTTGACTACAAACTCTCCTTGCCGCCCAGAATCTATTTATGCAACCCCGCCATCACCAGCTTATAAATAGACAGAGCGCATAAAATATCAAAGACAAACGATCGCACGCTCGTACAACCAAAGAGACACTTAGGATGAAATTAATCATAGCAATGCCGAAGGAGAGTTGTAACATCAGAGGGAGCATCACCAGCAGCATGCTGTATCCATCCTGTCAACCGCAGAAAAAAAAAATACACACCACACACTCGTATATCAAATGAAATGAGAAAAGAAGAGAAAGAACAGATCTGATATGGGTGCCCTGAGGTACTCCCCTTAGTTTCCCCCAGCCGATGCAACCTTACATGATTTAACGGTTTATCAACCGCAACAAAGGGCGACAACAGGTTCAACTCTCAGGACGAGGTGCAGTGCAGATGATTTTTTTTTTTTTTTTTTTTCTCTTCTCAGTTGACGTTTGGGGGTGGCATTCTGGAACGAGACCACAATTCATGGTGTACTTCTGCTTGTGGTTTATTTTGTTCCACATTCAGCCAGCCACCCGTATACGAAAGCCATATTGCACTTCTGCTGGTATTTCAATCATGTTTGGCTGATTTATTTAGCTTCTCCCTGCTCCGTTCTGCTGTCTGTTTCAGTTCGCCGTCCGTCGTACATCATATGTGATGATGACGATTGTGACGTTTTTCCTTTGAAATCGAGATGATTGCATTCTGCCAACTGTTGGTAATTATCTACAACTGGCTGGGGTCGTGTAGATAGATACTCTGTTCCTAGTTTGTACTGCGTATGGATGGCATTTTGTATGTGGGAAGTGGTATCTGTCCGTCAATTTTGTTTTTGAGTGAGATATGATGAACGAAAAATGCACTTAATGAGAAGAAGTAGCTTCGCAATGGTGGTCAGTCAGTAGGGGGATGGGAGTGGGGTGTCTATAGAGCGGCAGGAGTCTACAGATTGATGTAAATAAGTGATGAAGTATTAGCACGTGATGTGTCTTCTATGCAGGTTCTATAGACACCAGTCGACCTGAGATGAAGGTCAAAGTTGAACGATCAGTGATCTTTAGACCAAACGAAATTGAAATTGAGTCGTGCGAGAGACGGGAGATTTTTTTAATTGAGCCATGGAAGCTTTAAAACAGCAAAAAAAAAAGTGATCAAATAATTACTTTAGCAGACTTGCACGATCGTTTGTGCAAGAAAGGAAACTTTTCCAACTTTTGATGTTTTCTTCAAAAACTGTCGTAAATATGTAGCTTAACCTTAGCTAGATCTCCAAACGTTTGTACTGACAAAACAGATAAATGCTACGAAATGCACCTTTTGCTCATTACGCTTGCTGATTGCGTGATCATAAAATTTCAATTCTAAGCCGTATTTTAAAAATGATCGATTGCAGGATCACTTGATCCAAGACAGCTCAAGGAGAGATCTAAGTCTACTACTACTTGTCTTAAGTAGAGTAAGAAAGAAGTGGGGTCCAGACTATCAGAGATATCAGATATCATGAAAGGAATATATGAGAAAATAGTATACAAGATCACTGATCGAGGAACTCAATTAATTCCGACTTTAAATGCAACTTTGACTACATAGGTTTGATTTCAAAAAGCTACGCGATGTTTTTACTACTAATTTAAAATATTGTCACGTACAAGAAACTGTTCTGCAGGGATTATCATGATGAGCGATCAAAATCGATCATGATCGCCTATGCACGGTCACCTACCAGAGAATTTTGTCAGCTTGTCTGGGGTCACTTTTCATAACAATAAATGCGGTCGAGAAAATTAGTACTCCCAAGATAAAGCGTCGAGAACAAATAGTTGCAATTTCATGGTCGATGTAAATCTGTGATCGTGCAGTGAACAAGAGCACCGATCGTGTGGTACTCTTGCTGATCAAGTGTCATGATTTTCGACACTGATCAAATAGCTTCCGTGCATTGCTAATAAATCAACGATCACAATTTCAGGTAGATGGAGTTCGATGATCACCAATTAAGACACTAGTGCTGATCCAGTCACAACCAGTTGCATTATATTCAACTTAGAAATAAACATTTTTAGTTCTGACTTTAAATTTCAGTAGTTCATAGTGGCTATATTTTCCATACAAATTTCGATATTGTGAGCTTCCGTAAATATAAAGTCGAGGCTAAAATTTCTTATTAGTACGGCGCGATGTGTTATCATACACGTAAGCAGTCCATCGCTTAGAAACTGCAGCCTTCTATGGCTCGGGCTTTTAAACAGATATTCGGTCTCGAGATATGGGGCTTTAATTAAAAAATCTTAGCTGGAGCTGATCGAGGAAATGTGATTGACATATTTTACCATTTTGCCGTTCTTCTAAATATGAAAACTGACGTAATACTGGCACCTAAGAGTCTGACACATTGATGAAAAAAAAGTTGGACAGTATTATCCTCAAAATGTTGACAACATGCGATCACTGATCGAGATTATGAGCAAGACTTCACACAGGAAGGAACAACAGAGTATGCTTGACCGCAGGATAAAAAAATGCGGATGGGAACTATACTGATTGTGTTTATAAACGTATATGTTCCCCGAGGAGCTAACTTTTTAACAAGAGGTTAAGTCAACTCCGCGACCACTGATCATTCTACAGAAATAAAAACCGCATTGATTGATCTTCTATACACAGCGCATTGATTGATCATCTTTATCTGCGGACTATTTGGCACACAAAAACCTATAAATATAACAGACATCATATGAACTGAAACCACGATCGTTGATCAGTTAGAAAAACGCATCACTCAAGGGCTTACTGATGAAATGATCGCTGCTAACTCGAATAACGTCAACACAGTTGATCAATGCCCAACACTAAAATCCAAAACAATCACTGATCGAGCGACTGTACCTAGCAATGCCAAATGATCGCTTCTCAGCATGAAATCAACATGGTGGTACTTGGAAATATGTTTTTTTAAGGCTTAGATCAAAATACAAATGCCGATGGAAGAACAACGGAACGAAAGGGCACCTATATAGCTACACAGATGGATCAGTACTAAATAAACCAACTTCACGATCGTTAAGCAATTCAAAAGAATAAATATTACTGATATTTTTGAGTAATCGCTGGTCGATATTATGGTCGAACTTTCTATTCCAACTCCACGATCGGTGATCAATCCATACAAAACAAAATTACTGATACAGCTACTATACCGATCAGTGCCAAATGATCACATTTTTAACTTCTTTGTTGTATGTGGAAAGACGGGATTCCTGATCTAGACACTGATTAAATAAATATAAACCACCCAGATCAATTCAAACCTGACTTGACCGATCGTAGATCACTGTAAAAGAACAAGCATAACTGATCGAGTTACAGTATGTTTTTTAGTGATCACTGCTCGGTGTAAGATCTACGCAGTCTCTCTTTCAACTGCAAGATCAACTATCCAATGACCCCCTATGCGACCTCCCGTGATCTTCCGTTGACATAATTTCATGCTTATCTCACCACCACGCGGTCTTAATCATTATTCACGTCTCATTCAATTTAAGAAACCACAAATTCCAGTAGCTGACTGGGAATAACCCGCATAGTCTAATATTTTATGTAAATTTCAATTTTCCAATGACCTGCACGGTTAATAAATTCACACTTGTTAACATATGAATTAGAATGGGACCTCCCCTACACAGCTTTTATGGCCCACAACCAGCATAACTTAAAACTTCTCACATTTGCATAAGCCACCAGTTTTTATTTTTTTATTATTATAAATATTTTTGGGCAAACAGTTCTTAGAAAGTTCTCGACCTTCATCGTTTCACAATCCAATCAGTCATTTCGTGCCAATGTCCACTTCCTACCCGCATGTCAACATGAATGAAAATCTCCAAAGTAGCCGAGATCAAAGCGATCCGGCACCGGCACCGCCACTCATCATTTGCGCGCACCGAGTCAAAGCTCATCTCACAGATTGATGTGGCATATCATGAGCTCATGCTGTCATTCGCTTATCTTTATAATATTATTTGCACTACATGCTTATCTTGTGTTTTCTTTCTTTCTTTCTTTTTTGCAGATATTTTTACATGCTGCTCCAAAGTATTCGGATCATGTCGGACATCATGCGAGAATGTAAGTAAAGCGTTTTTTTTTATTTTCTCCATTACGATGGAAGTGTGTCCTTTAAGAGAAGGCTGCTGTAGAATTTATTAACCATCCACATGCGATTTATTTTCCACAATCTCAGCTGGGTATGGGGTGATTAATCAAAGCGGCAACGCCAACAGGTGGAGTCACATAATTTAGTTTGAACGGCGAGTTATTCATTATGAATTGACAGGCGTTCCGGCGATTAGGTTAAGATCTACTGATGTAGTAGGCATCAATGAAACAGGACAATAAGCGAATTGATGGTTAATTACAGCTGTTGCGAGAGCTATTTGCATAGGTAATGAGAGTGCATAGTATGGTTACTGATAATTGCAAGTCCACGCACTTATTCATCCGTTTAAGAGTGATCTTCGTCTGTGGGCTTTAACTAGTTTTGCGTGCGCGGTAAGGATTCTTAGTCTAACGAACTAGTCGGTTGGATGGGTGTGGGCTCGTTGGGAGCCTACGACGGAGTTTAAGGGGTAAAATCAATTTTGTCCGAGTAAATTGGTTTTTCGCACAGTTGAGTTATGTGAGCGATGGTAGGAAATATGTTAGTGGGCGGAGCGGGGCACAGAAGGGGGCGTGGAGGAGACGATAATTACTTTATTTACCCGGCCGTTTAGTGGAGCGATTTGTGCAGTTCATATATGACTAAGTGAGGGAAATCAATCAAGCAAAACGTGGAACGGTGATTGGATTCATTCAGATGATGGCGTGGGACTGAACATGGTGGTAATATCAGTCATATTTATGTAGCCTGTTCTTGTAGCTTCTAAAAATGACTCCCATTCGGTTATTAACTTACAACAAGGCAGCAGTGATGATCAATACGTTGCACAGTCTGATTTCAGTTGCTGTGCGATGGGTGATCGGTCGCAACATTTTGATCTTGTCCGAACTATGAATAAAAAGTTTTATCATTGTTTTAGAAGCGACTCTGATCAAGACTCAGTGGTCTGCCGGTATTATCTATTATTTTGCATTTAGTGATCGTGATGTATACTGATCATGGCCGTGGAAGCTGTTCCGCGATCACTTTTCAACATGTTTTCTTGGAAACACTGTGCATAAACTCCTCCTGCTTCCTGTCTTTATTTATTCTGGGTATTGCGTTTTAAAAAACGATCAGGATATGATTGGTGATGCTCTATCATCACCAAAATGTACCATGATTAAGGCATTAAGCGGCAAGTGATCGTACCATCGTAAGTAATGTTCTGCCACCACTGATCAAGTATTTGAATGATAAGCTTTGATGCACTGATCGATGCACTATTTATGTCATTTTACCGAACTCTATACATCGGAATCATATACCGATCGCGCCAAATAATCGACCTGATGCTATGCCTGCTCGTCAATCACCAATTAAATAGGTTTGTTCACGATCACTACTGAGCAGATGCGGTGATCTTGTTCTAGAATCATAAAAATCCTATTTTTATAAAAACCTTCAAGATGTATGCCGTAGTGGGATCACTACTAGTGTTCTGCGATCACTGGGTCGAATCAATGAAGTTGCAAGATCATTGGCGGTACTGATCGAGCCAAATGATCGACCTGATACTGTGCATGCTCGGTAATCAACAACAAAATATGATTTTCCATGATCACTGCTGCTGGGATGATCTTGTTCGACAGTGATAAACGTCCGATTTTTGAAAATCGCCGTTTGGTATGCCGTAGTGAGATTACTTTTAGTGTTCTGCGATCACTGATCGAATAAATGAAGTCGCTAGATAATGAATGCTAATACTGTTCGGTATTTTAGGAGACAGTTGATCGAGACGCTTCCACATCTGCTCGGCAGTTATAAGAATTAAATTTTTGCACTTTCACGATCAGTGATCAGGACCTAGATCCGTCGAATTTTGATCATAAAGGGTTACAGCGCGGATACTATCCGATGTCATTTGTGATTCTCCTATTCTGCAATCAGAAAAATGCCAATTGATAAGACATCATGCAGCAGCCATTTGGAAGATCATTAAAGATTATAAGTAGGGGCGATCAATCCTTTTGTTATTTCACTTGACACAGACGTCCCATTGTACCTTCTGGACGATCACCAACTGTTGATCACTGATCTATACAAGTCTGCGGCTGGAAATTGTATCATCCAGAGATCCTAAGTGATCACTGATCTATACAAGTATATGGCTGCAAATTGCATAATCCAGTGATCTTGGGCGATCACCAACTGGCGATCACTGTTCTATACAAGTATGCGGCTGGAAATTGTATCATCCAGAGATCTTGGGCGACCACTGATCTATACAAGTATGCGGCAGGAAATTGTATCATCCAGAGATCCTAGGCGATCACTGATCTGTACAAGTACATTTATGGCTGGAAATTTCATCATCCAGAGATCTTAGGCGATCACTGATCTGTACAAGTACATGGCTGGAAATTGTATTATCCAGTGATTTTGGGCGATCACCAACTGGCGGTCACTGATCTATGCAAGTATACGGCCGGAAATTGCATCGTTCAGAGATATTTCTGGTAGTCTTCCAGTAAAATTTGATACAACGTCACTTCACACTTTTCGAATGGCACTTATCCTTCGTTGATCGTCGGCAACATAGGTCATTTTTGGGATATCAGTGAATTAAATAATATATGAATAACTTGTAATGCTCTGCGATCACTGTAATTCAGTGCATCAACATGGATTTAATCACCAGAAAGTCGGGGCTGTCCTGACCTGCCAAACAACATAAAAATCTCCATACCTACGGCACCTCTTTCTATGCTGAAGCACCAAAAGTCATCACTTTTCGCGAAGTGCATATAATCCAGTAAACCACTCCAAGCACGCCTACATCAAGGACTGATGTCCAATGCTAACCTCTCATTAAATCTCATTCGCTTAATTTATCACTTTTTGATTGAAAACCAAAGATTGGCCGTAATCAATTGTTGCAATTCGCCTGATTGAATTTCCGTCTGTCATTTATATCATTCCATCACAGGCGATGATAGTGCTTTGCTTGTGCCGGACATCCTCCACCACTTCGTTTAATCAAACCGCCCAGAGATGCTGCCGACACTCTCTATATTTGTACGAAAAAAAAACACCGACTGTCGGACAAATGTCCTCCCATTTAGAACAGTGCTAAATTTTTAATTGCAACCCATGTGGAACATGTGTTCGATTTCTCACGCAGAGCAAGAGCACACTGCTCCTGGTGCAAAACTGGGCATAGTCTTCGTTTTTTTGTTTGCTCCTGTTCTGTTTTCTAAATAATTTATTTCAATTTCAACACAGAGACAGACACACACCGACACCGCCCTCCCCTTGGTTTTGGTTAGGCCCTTTTCGGTGGCGAGGCCTTTTGCCTTACCGCTTTTAGCGACACAAAATGACAAACTACATGCAAATGACTGAAGTCGATTGATGCTGTTCAATTTCATGGACTGGAAACGACACTTCTTGTGGACTGGAAACCGACTCGACGGCCGCGTTATTTAGCGGGTTCATTGAATAGACATTTGTCAAAATGTCTCCACATCTTGGGGCAGTAGGCACTAGGCAGTGTTGCTGACTGTAGTGGTGCGGTGATAAAATTCAAATCTAGAGCTGCTGGGTATGTATATAGCTGTTGCTGGCGGGGCTTTTAGCACCAGAGAATTATGAAATAGTTGGCGGCGCGGTACAAGATAATTACTTTGGACGATTGCAATTCGATTAAGTTGGACATGTTTATTGAAATTGGTAAGCCGAGATCAGAGTGGAATAGGTAAATCCAGATGTAAACTAGTAGTTGCAATTTGTTTGCGAATGCGCCTTGTAAATAGCATTGGGTGTGCCTTTGGCGGGTTATAGTAAGCAGGTGTTCATTTCCCTCTATATTTACAGACGGAATTTAGTGGCTCTGATCGTGTTTATGCACTTTTTGCGGAGTTGGAATTTGAATAGATTGTCTTAAGGAACGTTAAAGTGCGGCGATGAATTAGTGTCAGTAAAGAGGGTATAAAGAGGGTATATCTGGAGGATAAACTTGTATCTTTCACTCCGAATTCCAGCGTAGTATTGGTTATATCATCACCTACTTGGCAGGAGAAACCGATTTTTATTTCTTCTTGGGGGCTCAACCTGGAACCTCCTCCTCAGCAGCCCATCACAACTGATCACAGAGACTTGTTTGATGTAATACTTAACCAGTCGGCCTTGTACACTCCAAATACTTAAATAAAACGCCTAAGCGAGACCGTCTGGAAGTGGTGTACCGCAAGGTTGCGTATTAGGGCCACTACTGTAGAATGATTTTTTTTTTTTTTTTGTGGTGTAAGTTGACAGGGAAAAAGTGTCTGCAGACAAATGGGACTCATCGGGATTGAGTTGCCCAGCAGTTTCCCTGAATCTTTGCGTAAGTATATTTCATAAGAATCGAAGTGGACATAAAACAATAAATCAATGGCAAAGCGGCACCACAGCTTCCGCCACTCGAAATCGAATTGTTTCACGAATGTCTTCCAAGAATTTGTCAATCAATGTTGATAGATAAGTTTGACTACCTACTAAAATCAATACAATCATTTATCATCCATCCCATCGAAGCTATCTCAGCATATCTGCCTGCTCACAGCACCATGTCAACAATGTGACGCAAATACACTGTCAAACTGTCATTCTATAGAACTGAACAAACAGGAAGCCATCAACATCAACTTCATTTAATAGTTTTGCATTCTAATCGCGAATGCAACGTCACTGTGGCAACAAAGCCACATCACGGGATCACACGCCTTGGCAAATTAATTTCCTCTTTGCCGCGCACAAAATAAAGGAATCAAAACTTACACACTGAATGTCATTGGCAGCGTAGATGTTTGTTAGTGTGTGCCATGGAACTCTGTAACATCTCTACTCGCGCCAAGCATTTAATTGATTTTCTTATCTTTATCGCGCGTCAGTCCATAAGTCCGATATCCTCGTCCACCACTCCCATCGACTAGGACTACAAAATCCATGAAAAGACTTTTAATGGCCATCGCCGTTTGCAGAAACTTGATTTTCTAAAGTGCGTTTTGTGGATTGTATTATGCGGTATGTCGTATGTGGGATGTAAAATCAAATGGCATTCGCTCGGATTTTATGTCCATCCAGTCGGTTATTTTATAACTCAATCAAATGGCCGACAAGAATTTGTGTCGAAAGGAGGTTTACAACTGTCACGTGGGGGGATTTTAAATGTCATTGGCACTTGACGACTTGACTGAGTTTTGTTTTCGTAATCGTCGATAAATTTTAAATAAATCCGTTGGCACTGACTACATCTTGGTGGTGCCAAGAGAAAAAAGAAATTAAAATATACAAAATTTCTGACATCTATGTCATTTGAGTAGAGCGTCAGTTGTACCGAAGCGACACTTAAATCTGTCAACACTTCATGTTGGGAATTTCAATAAACACGTATATCTTGTGAGGAATATTTTGACAATTTTAATTTCTTTCTTCCGCTAAAGAGAGAAGGAGAACGAGGAAGAGAACAAAACAAATTTTTAATGGAAACGTATCCGATGGCATGCAATGGAGAGGAGATCAGATCAAGGAAACTCGACACCATGCACCGAGAATTTCGATTGCATGCACGAACGGCATCGATATCCTGCACAATATGTACGCACCTTGTGTGATCCATTCACAAAAGCAAAACAAAAACGGCGGTCAACTGAAGATGGCAAACACCCACACACTTGTGGACTCTCCTCAGCTGTTATCTTGCCACCTTTGACTGTGTACTGTCTGACAGGTTTACGACCAGTGATCCTTGCGGATAATCGACCGCAATTATTGTCTCTTTGCGAGGATTTTTCTAGAGTGTTTTGTCAACATTCGAACTGAGGTTTGTGCAACCTGAGATGCTGTCTATTCATGCAGCTTCCTCTTTTATGATGTGAAGTATACACAATTGAAGGGGCGGATTCATCATCATCACCTTTGCAATAGGAGTAGTTTCGGTATTTTCTACTTCCCACGTTTAAATGTTCGTTTTTGTTGTTCGATGAATTGAGACTTAAATCCACTATTGACGAGGTGTACAGTGTACACTCCGGATCCATTGTGGCTGTCGATTTAGCGATTAGTCTGACACTTCAAGCAGTTGTCTATATGGCGGCGAATAGTGCTCGGTTTCTTTTGTGCTTGTTTACACCGAGCGACTACCGGAATGTGTGTGTATTGACAATAGAAAGGGAACACACTTTTTACATTCTATGCGGTTGGTTTTATTTTTATTTTTGACGTTGACATTGACATGGAGCTCTGTCATATTATTAATTGAAGTATATTTTTTTCCGGGTTTCTAGTTGAGTGAATTTGACTGACCAAATTGATCTGACAAAGGAGTAGTTTATCTGTCACATTTTCACGTAAATCAAAAGATTGCGCCTTTCTTATAAGAAAGCAGGAAACTTCATAGGACACCTTCGGGCATTACAAATGCTTCAAGATGATCCCGTGATCAAGGTATCAGACACCATGCTTAAAAGGCTTCGTTTCTCTAGAAAATTTAAGATAGTCATATCTGACAGGAGTACCTGGAGAACTAACCAATTCGTAATACCATCAGGATCACAAATCTGGTACACCGACGGTTCAAAGATGGAAGATGATGCCACCGATGCTGGAGTCTGTGGGCCTGGGTTCCAAAAGCTATAGCACTGGGAAAATCACCATACATCTTTCAAGCGGAGGTACACGCCATAGAGATATGTATCCGAGAATGCCTACGAAGGCGCATTAAAGGTGCCCGGATCTATATCCTCTCAGACAGCCAAGCCTTAAGGCCCTAAGATCGTATTCGATCAGGTCAAAGATGGTTTGGGAATGTTTTAACCTCCTTGAAGATCTGGCCAAGGACAACACAGTCACCGTTGCTTGGGTACCAGGTCATGAGGGATTTGGGGGCAATGAACGGGCGGATTGTCTAGCAAGAAGAGGCGCATCACGACTGTGCACTGGTCCTGAGCCCTACTTCGGGGTACCTTTACGTACACTCAAAATTCAGGAAATGGGAAGATGATCACCTTGCCGAATACTGGACGGAATCGAAAGGACAGAGGCAGGCAAAAAGATTCATAAGCCCAGCTCGTAGTAAAACAAGAAAATTACTTGAGCTAAGCAAGGAAGATCTAAGGATCTTAACAGGTTATCTTACTGGTCACTGGCCACTAAGATGCCATCTCAAAAAAAAAAGAGATTCTCCTACGATGACTCCTGTCGACTCTGCGGAGAAGAGTGGGAGACAACGGAACACGTACTCTGCGAATGCCCTGCTGTAGCAAGGGCCAGAGCGATCCATATACAATGGGCGTTTTTAAGTCCTACAGACATAGGAAACATGGAACCAAGAAGGGTACTGAGGTTTATAAAGAGCCTCAACAACTCCTTGGGTGAAATAATAGAGGCCAACAAAATAGATCTTTTCTGGTCGCAGTGTACAGGGCCTGTTACTAACAACTACAATTAATAAGAAATTATAGTCTCGACTTAACATTTTTGTAAGTTCACAATTGCGATTTTTGTATGGAATATAAATTTATTGTGAACTAATAGCACTGTACTAATAACCAATTCAGAAGCTCACAATTGCAAAATTTGAATCGGAAATATGTTCACCGTGAACTACTAAAATTTAGAGTCGCAAGTCAAAATGTTTATTGGTAATGTCCATACAATTTAAGGTCGAAACTAAAAATTGTTGTTAGTAGGTCACTATTAATCATTTTCAAACTGAACATTTTGTAGGTCACAATGGGTATTTTTTCTATGCAAAATTCCGCCATTGTAAGTTCGTAAAATCTAGCCTGGTTATTAAACATGATTATTAGTAAAACAAATTGAGAAGAAATTCCCAACGCATTGATATCCATCTCCGGTTTAAGTAAGACTCAAACTTCAGTCTGCGTTACTAAACTGGCTGATTTTTATACTTTACTTAAAAAAAAAATATAAACTAACTTCGTAGCTTAACATTTATTTATTTCTACAAAATTATAATTTGCAATTCACCTGAAGTCACTAAAATGTTTGAGCATAATCTCCTATAATAGGTATATACTACTTTCGGGGTGAAATTCGATGATGTTATAATTCGATAACGCCTGGGACGATTCTCATGATTCTTTTTTGGTTTTGTTCGTATTACTGTATATCAGGTTTAGGAAGAGAGAAAATTCCAGAAAATCGCCGTACGGTCCCGATTTGGCATCCAATAATTCTACCTATTAAATATTTGTTTTGACTTTTCTATCTCAAAAATTAATTAGAAAACTACGTGCTTAAATTAAACTACTAGGCCAATATTCATGATTCTTCTTTTGTTTTGTTCGTGTTATTGTACATATTTCAGGTTTAGGCAATCTTAAACGATAGGATACTTTTGGACCCGATAGTTGGCGTTGTTGTCGATCTCCGAAACCAAACAATCAATTTTATTGAAATTTTATGGATGGATATGGTTTCTTCAAGCTTGAGAGGTAGGTAACTTTTCGACCCGATAGGTGGCGCTTTGGCGATCTCCGAAACCATTTCACCGATTTTAATGAAATTTTGTGGTCGACCCGATTTCCGAAACAGCTCTACCGATTTCATTGAAGTATTGTGCATGCGTATGGTGGGTTCCAGTTTGAAAGACGGGATAGTTTTGGACCCTATAGGTGGTAGGTGGTACTTTGCAAAATATAAGCGGGATAGGAAAACTGATTCGCCTCCCATTCAAAAATAAAATCAAACGCTATTTCTAAAGTTGTATAGGTAAAATTATTAATGGACATTGTCCAAAAAAAAGCACTTTGGGAAACAGCAGGACTTAATACGAAAGGTATTATGCACCGAAACTTTGTAACGGATCGCGTTTGATTTGATTGTGAAGAATCTCAAATGAAAAGAAAATTGAAAGGCAAACGTTCTCATTCCGCCTATTCCGATCAACCAGAACGATTTGCCATTGGTATTTAAGCGTCTTCAATTTCCCGTGCGTCTCGCTTTCGCTATTCCAGTCGCTGGTAATTGGTGGCATCAATCTTGAATTCCCAAGTTTTTCACATCGTCAATTGTTGTGGCGTGGCAACGTATTAGCAAACCCTCCACTTTGTAATACCATAAATAAAGGACTTTAGTGACTTTTTCTATTGAAAAAGTATAAGTTGTGAATAACGAATTTGAATTGACCGAATTACGTTAAGCAGCATGTGCATTTTGCATGCTCGAAATTATTATTTTCATTAAATTAACGAATTTGGGGGAACAAAGTTCGCCGAGTCAGATATTTTTCTTATAACAAATAATTTCAAATTTTCATAAGAAAATTTACTACAAAAATTAGTGCCAAGCATTTTTCAACAACTGACAGTATCGATATTTTTCATATTACAAATCCATTGTGACCTTAAAAAAAATTGAAACAAATTCAAATGCACCACCATAACAAATCCAAGAACTCACAATGAAAACAACAAAAATCTGTCAAAATATTGTATACACCTGAAACGTGCATCGTTAATAATCCCTACATGCACCGTAACACTTCTCAGAATCGCCCATATCCAAAGGAGTTTCTAGCGATTGCTGGAATCAATATTTGTGATCATCGATCGTTCGCGGAGTGCTTCCTCTGCCGCTTCCACCGATGACAATGGACAATAAAAATACCCATTCAAAGGAGATGGATATCATTAAAAGCAATCTCCCCAGGAAGAGCGAACAGCACAAGGCGACGAGAAAAAAAATTTTTATCCATACAGTAAATTAATTAACATTCATAGGGCGTGGTAGGTGCCACTGTGCAGTGCCCGAATCCAGTCATAACCGAAGGTGCTCAGGCATGCATTCTAATGTCGCAGTGGTGCCTCCTTTTTTTTTCTGATTGAAGTAGATTCTGGCTTTCGATGATTTATGGGGGGAATTATTCAATCTTTTTATTTAGTTTTGTTTTATTCCTCTGGTTGTATTAATTTATAAGAAGTAAGAGTGTGACTTATGAATTTTTTTCGAAGATGGACTTGTGCTGGGATCGGCAATTTGTTTGCTGGAATAATGATGAGTTCCAAGAAGGAGCAAGGAAATGTTGCATTTGGTGTTGTGCACTGCATAGTCGGGTGTGATGTTGCAAAGTTGGGAGGGGGGTAAGGAGTTGCCTTTGAGAAAAGGTGCTCCTGTGAGTGTTTCTTGAAGTAAATGGGGGAAGAGTTGGTAAAGAATCGGTATTCTTGAATTTAAATCGCTGATTGAAATGTGCTAGAGCGGGGTTTCGAAAGGAGTTTCTTTAAAAAATTGAAGATAAAGCTATTTATTTGATTTGTCCTTATCTATAACTATTTTCAGGTTGTTGAAAAATCGGTATTCCGTAAGAATATCAGTATTCTGTAAGAAGATGGGTATTCCCGAACCTAGCTGACAGTTCAGCAGTCACAAAGTGATTTTTAGAAGAGGTTTCGGAGGTAGTCCTTTAAAGAATTCGAGATGAAGCCACTTAGTGGGTTTTTTCTTACTTAAAACTATATTTGGGTTGTTTAAGAATCGGTATTTTGTAAGAATATCGGTATTCTCGAACTGAATTAACAGTTCCGCAGTCACAAAATGATTTTTAGAAGAGGTTTCGGAGGTAGTTCTTTAAAAAATATGAGATGAAGCCACTTATTTTGGCTTTTCCTTACTCAAAACTGAATTTTGGTTGTTTAAGAATCGGTATTCTGTAAGAATATCGGTATTCCCGAACCTAACTGATAGTTCCGCAGTCACAAAGTGATTTTTAGAAGAGGTTTCGGAGGTAGTCCTTTAAAGAATTCGAGATGAAGCCACTTATTTTGGGTTTTCCTTACTCAGAACTAGATTTGGGTTGTTTAAGAATCGGTATTCTGTAAGAAAGTCGGTATTCCCGAACCTAGCTGACAGTTCCGCAGTCACAAAGTGATTTTTAGAAGAGGTTTCGGAGGTATTTATTTAAAAATTCGAGATGAAGCCACTTATTTGGGTTTTCCTTACTTAGAACTATATTTGTGTTGTTTAAGAATCGGTATTCCGTAAGAAAGTCGGTATTCTCGAACTGAGTTGACAGTTCTGCAGTGACAAAACGATTTTTAGAAGAGGTTTCGGAGATAGTTCTTTAAAAATGCGAGGTGAAGGTATTTGCTTGGGTTTTCCTTACTTAGAACTATATTTGTGTTGTTTAAGAATCGGTATTCCGTAAGAAAGTCGGTATTCTCGAACTGAGTTGACAGTTCTGCAGTGACAAAACGATTTTTAGAAGAGGTTTCGGAGATAGTTCTTTGAAAATGCGAGGTGAAGGTATTTGCTTGGGTTTTCCTTACTTAGAACTATATTATTTGGGTTGTTTAATAATCGGTACTCCGTAAAAATATCGGTATTCCAGAACTGACATTAAACCTTTGTAGTGACTTATTTGAAACATACATTTTTTTGGAAAATAATGTGAACGTGTTAAAGTGTTGTCGACAGGGACAGAACTATTTTTGAAAAGGTTTTGGAGGAGATTGTCTCTGAAAAGAATAAGTTAACATTGTGGCTCTCATATACTGCTGCTCAAATATCGGTATTCTTTGGTATAAATCGCCGGTAGAGACCTCTTAGAACGAGTTTCCAGAGCATTTCTGTTGGAAAATATCAGCTAAACCCATTTCACGAATGATTTTGAAGTAGTCAAGGACTCGGTATTCCGTAAAAATATCGGTATTCCCGAACTCACGATATTCTCAAAAAGATCGAAATCTCTCTGAGCCTACTGAGAACGTTTGCCTGCGGTTATTTCTTGTATGCAATGATTGCAGCGAGTCATTTCAAAATCGGTATTCTGTAAAAAATATATCGGTATTCCCAAACCAAAGTCACTGTTTTATATATAAAAAAATGTATTTTAATGCAGTGCTTCAGACGTTTTTGTCCCTGAAAATACTAATTCCACCTTTTTCTGCTATAGCTTCCACAATCGATCAACCAACTCTAAGTTTTCTGTAAAAATATCGATGTTCTCGAAAAAAATCGGTATTCTGTAATCCGATTTTCGCAAACCACATATTTTGTTAAACAAAAAAAATATATATAAAAGCGACTCTTGCCGTAAAATATTGGTAAAGGTGTCGCCTCTCCGCATAATTGTTCCTTAAATGTGACAGCTCAATGTCCGCAGAACTAGCTCTTTGTATTTCATTTGAACAAACAAAATATATCGTTCCCTATATCAACCAGCACAGAAAATCGCGCTACAAATTGTCAACTGTCAATCAAAAAAGATGTTATATCGCTAACTAACTTGATCTTAATCAACTCGCATGCGTCTGCCTCATTCAATCTCCAACAAACAATGTTGCCTGCGGCTAACGCAACACTTGGCCCGCACAAAACTTGTTCTCCATCGGTATTAGCTAAACTATACTTGTACTCTTTGCGTACATTTATATAGTCAGCAATCATAGTGCATTTGAACCCACGAGACCGAGTCTACATGGTATGTGGCTTATCTTAGGCAATTAGTCCATTTGGCCGGCATTTTCATCGGCAACAAAAATGTCAGATTCATTTGGAATTTGTAAAAAAAAAAATTCACTTCCTTCGCTCGTTTGGTTTTATCGGACTCTTGGCAAGAGATTAAAAGTCACACACACTCGAGTGACTTGCAGCGCATATATTTACAAAAGAAAAAAAAAAAAAGCAATTGCACTATAGCAAAACACTTTTCACTGCACTTGGCCTGGCATCAATCTCTTGAGTCTTGACCAGCCGAGGGCCGGCGACCGAAAAGCAACCATCAGGGGAACAGATTACAGTCGAACGCATTTGCAGCTGGCTTATATGGTGGCGAAGCCAATGGCCAACTCGTTTGCAGATTATATTTTATGATAAGAGAAATATAATTGCTATTCCCGGCGAATGGTGACGGTGACGGTCGCTATTTTTGATCTCAACTTGGATTATCTGTATGCGATTGATAAAGTTGTTAAGTATATCTTAATTTAAGCCAAATAGACAAATGGAGTATAGAAAGTTTAAAGGCACAGCTGGCGGGGAAAATTTGTTAGAACGACATTTGTTTACGGCTTATGAGTGTGGATAATGGCAAGAAGGAGCACGTGAGATTGAGGGAAAGCGGTAAGCCTCCGGGTTCGGGTCATCGATCGGTTTTACTGCCTCGACATACATTTGAGAACGGCAAATGGAGAAGGCACCATTGAGCTCGCCTCTGAAGATGTCAATTACAAAGCGACCATGACAAAGGGCCCCTTTGGCCCCCATATTTATGAAAAATTATAAAAATGGACCCTTTTTCAGTTTAAGTACGATTTTTTTCTGTATTGGAAATGAAAAATAATGCAAACATATTATGAAAAGAAGTGTTAAAAATAAATGTCTTTGTTGCTCTGTTTACTTTATTTTTTTTTAAACTATATAAGTGTTTTATGTGGAGCAATTTTTCGGCCCACTTTTTAGTCCCCTTTTTGAATTTTTTCAGTGGCAACGCTGCCATCAGTTAGTGAATGAAAGTCTGCACAACATAGCTTCCCCAAGATGCTTGGATGTTGTGTCTTCTATAGCCAGATCGTTACAGCTGCTACCAAATTGATCTTATAGTGATCGCGCGGCATAATACCATCTTCATACCTAACAACCAGCGTTATGTTGCCGTTTTGTGGCTCAAGTTCTCACAGCTCGAGATCGAGATTCATAAAAAAACTTTGATCTTGTCACCTTTTACAAGGTAATAGCACTACAACCAAAATGATCCACTGATAATACAGCGATCGCCAGACAGCGCTCCTGCGTACATAAAAAGTGCCAAAGATCGGACCGTCTACTGACCACGTTCAAGAGTATCATAGCAAATGTCAAATATGTCAAGTCAAGAACCGGAAGCTTTACCGATCGAGTGAAAAGATCTGTGACAGCAGGACTAATAAATCGTAAAAAATAGCTCATACAATGTGCTCGAGGTCTCACCACAGATTTTTTAAGAACACCCAGACAAATTTGAAGTAACTCTTGGTATCGTGCTCTTTTGCATCATAATGATCTTGTTCACTGATCGCAAGGCGGCAAGTCTTTCGTTATATGTCTTGACCTAATAGCAGTCAGTCCCAACTTTCAAATCGCTATAACCAAGTCAATCTCTGACCATCACCAAAAGTCTCAGAACATACATTTTGAATAAGGTATCGATCAGTGATCATAGTGGGGTTGTCAGATTGTCACAAAAGACCAGTCTCCTCAGTGGGGCCGTCGCCAAACAAATAGTTTATCCAGTCACTGTCACTGTGACTGTCAAGTGAGGTTCCTACATCTTGAATACTACTCTCTCGATCGATTGATATTTTAAAGCAGCAATTGATCAACTGGTCTCGATCACTGATCGTACAGTTTCAACAAAAATCATTTGTCACACATTCACTTAATCGAAGAGCAGCAGAAAATGTTCCTTCGTGTCCTAGTTGTACTTCTTGTCAGTGTCATTGATCATGATCACTTATTCGATTAGTGATCAAGAAGCAGATCCTCATATACAAAATCAGTGATCGCAGATCATCATCAACCGGTCATTGATTGGCTTATAGAGTAAGGTGATCTTTGAGTAAGTATTTGACGGTTTTAGCAGAATGAAATATGTTGCCATCGATCAGTAAAGAATTAGTGATCTGGTGATCAGTACGTCTGTGTAGCCATCCACAGGTGGATAGATTTAGTTGTCCTAGGTATCCACCTTACTTTGTTACTTTTCTGCGATCGTTTTTGGCAAGTTTTTATGGATGTCACGATCATCTTTCATGTAGAAGAACCCTGTCCCATTTGACTATCACAAAAGTAACCATCAACTGCCTTATGGCTGCGAAATTTCTGAATAAAACATTCAGAGTACTAAGAATCTAACTTTTGAGACGATTATCGTCAAAACAATAGACCTCGAATACTAGCAACTAAGTGCACAAATAACGAGTGTAAGAGCTTCATCTAGTTTATTCTTTACAAATGTAAACTAAACGTACGAAAATTTAAAATAAAATCTTCCTGAAGATAACCAAATTTGATCATAAAATGTTTAAAAACGATCATCGTTTTACGTGATCGTCAGGTGTTGCTATATTCTAATTTCCCCATGGTACTTTCGGCCATATTTGGACAATGGACATCGATCGTTCGCTCACCACTTTTCCTCCTACTCTCGATCGTTTTTCATGCTTCTTTTTTTTTGATTATTTCGCACCCCACCTCGCTAGTGATACAAAAAAAAATGTAAAAAATGTCTGTCATATTTTAAGACTGACCACGACTTAGTGGAACTTTTTTTTTTTTAAATGGACTGCCCTAACTTAGACACACACTCTTCATCAACAGAGTACCCGAAGAGCATTTAAATGATCTGCCAGCCCAAGTGCGCTTATCAGCTGATCGCTATACAATTTATTTAATTTATTTCAATGGAAAATGATTTCCTTCCTTGGCTAAGCACGATTATCATTTATGATGACACTTTGTCATTAGGAATTCTTGTCACTTTTGAGGTAGGTAACTTGCGGATTTACTTCCTTAGTTTGAAAATTTTATTTCGAATTAAATGGCCAGCTAGACGTGAATCGTTTTAGCAATCAAATAAATATAATGAGTCAGTTGTGGGTCAGTTTAGAAGCATAGGTACGAGCTGGTAAATGTGGTTTGATGCTATTGAGTAAGTTTCTTTCGGACAGAGTCAGGAGAACCGTCGACTGCGGTTAAGTGTGTTCAATTCGAAATTAACGCGTTACGCATAAATTGAAATACAAATTTGACGACCTTCTTATCGCTAAAAATGAATTGGCCCCTTGTTGAGCTCGGTTCAAGATATCACATTTGTAGCTGCCAGTGAGTGGGAGACGAATTTGAGTGGTGAAGATATATAAGATCAGTCCTACCACAGTAAAATAGCATTTTCCCCGTTTTGGGAAAAATCGCTGAATCATTTTCTCCTTAATAAAGTTCCCCTCATCCCCAAAATCCACATAGTCGCCCCTATTCGCAGTCAATTCCGGGGCATAAACTTTTAAATAGACAAGAGTACCTACTCCCCTGCTCATCCACTTGACAAAATAGCAACTCATTTGGCGATTTGGATCATTCCCCTCTGAACAGATACCCAACACATTCCACACATTCCCCTTGACAACAAATCAACCAGCACCTCTGACAACTTTCTCACAATCCTTATCTCATCCATATCCATATTCTAATCAATATAGCTGCCCCACAATTTGTAACTTGAATCCTGCTGGAGAGATAACCCAACGGGGTGCACCGCTCTTCACCACTCACCAAATCTTTGGTAATGTTTCATCGGTTTTTATCTACCAAACCTGTCATGCGATACGTGTAAATTGAAAGGAATAACTTGTCCGAGTGGAGTACTGGTGCTGCTGGTGCTGCTGTTGTTGCCTTGCTGGTTCCTTGTGTTTGTCGATAACAATCTCTCCTAATCTTCCTTCTTTCCGTTTAGGGAAACACACAAGCACATCATCATCATCGTCACCGTATCGCGTCGTGATCGTAGGTCGATGTTCCACTCACGTTCCACTCAGTGACAATAAATTTTCGATTCCTGTTCTTTTATTATTTTTTTTTTTGTTTTTGTATCTCATTTGAAAAACAAAAGTTATGTCGCCGGAAATTTAATACTTCGAAGTAAAACACACACATCAAGGCGAGCCCATGTCACACGCTGGGCGCAATAAAAATTGTATCCAAAAGGGACCTCTCTGCCGAGAGGGAGAGCGACGAGATTTTTATCTTCAATATCGATGGTAAAAAAAAAAGTGTTTCATGTTTCATGTTTCATGTTGCTTGATTGCAATACCGTCTGGAAGTGGATGGCGGACAAAACGCCTATTCAACGCGCCACAACTACCCAATCGCTATGTAGGTGACACGGCACAATGTTGTTGCTGCTGGGGCGGTTGACTGCGTGGATGCGCGAAACAAATTAAAAGACGCATCAAGGATAATTTGCATTTTGTTTTCCCGCAGAGTGGTCGCTTTCATTTTGCTCGATTATTTTCATGCTCTGTGGCTGGTGGCCGTGAAGATGGTTGGCTTGGCCACCGCCTGTGGTGACTGTCAATGTCAATGAAGAACAGCAGTCAGTTAATCACGTTAATTGCTTTGCACAGTCGATTGTGGTTACAATTCGGACGGTCAGAGCTGAGCTGGGCCACATCTGGCTAAGGAGAATTAATGGTGTGGACTTGGCGCACGGAAAGTGTATATAGACATGATTAGCATCTAATGAGTGGGCGATGGTTTTTGGCTCAGATGAAGGTAGGGATCATTGATTAGGAAAAACTGATGATGCCTTGGTGTGGACAAGTGTTGCTCTTGGACTCCGAGGAGGGGGGTTACTGTTGACAGATGTGAGACAACTTGTTGCAAAGTAGTGCGTGGGGGATTTTTTGACTGCGATTGTTAGAGCTCCTTTTGTGGACTTACTCGAGCTACATCGTATGAAAATTTGAGCGTCGAATCATCTCATTCATGAACGAACAATGCGTGCGACGGAAATTCGTTTTTTTCCGAATGTAGAATTGGCAGGATTCAGTGAACGAAGGGCTCGTTGATGCGGGTGCTGTGATGTGATTCGACCCCTGGATGAGACAAAAGTTTATTGACGCGATTTGTAAAAACGAACGCGGTGTACGTACCGTTGGCGACCAACACGGGAATGCGCCCTCTCTCAGATAATCTTTAATTGGTACATTTTTTGAATAAGCATTCTGGGGCCTATAATACAATACAACAAGTACTTGTTAAACAAGTGAAATTCAACAACTGTTGAAAACAACTAACCAGTCTGGTTAGTACATCTTACACAAATTTTCAACATTCGTTGAATTTTACTTGTTTAACAAGCACTTGTTGTATTATATTCGTTGAATTTTACTTGTTTAACAAGCACTTGTTGTATTGTGTTATAGGCCCCTGATTGCGAAAAATTCAAACCCGAATGTTCCTCCATTAACCCGCTTACTATGCCTGATAAATCCATACAGATCCAGTGAGTGGTTTTAACGTTATGCGGCAACAAATCCAACAAAGCTGCAGGGGCTGATGGCCTTACCGCCGAGCTCTTTAAAGCAGGAGGAGATGACTTGGTAAGGAGCATGCACCAACTCATCTGTAGAATTTGGTCGTATGAAAGCATGCCCGGAGAATGTTGCCGCAGCATTGTTTGTCCGGCCCTGAAGAAAGGAGACCCTCTGAATTGCGCCAACTACAGACGCATTAGTCTCCTTAATGTCCCTTACAAGATCTTTATCTGCTGTTCTATGTGAACGCCTAAAGCCGGTAATCGTCAACAACCTGATAGGTTCTTATCAGTGCGGTTTTAGGTCTGGAAAGTCCATCATTGACCAAATATTCACATTACGGCAGATCTTGGAAAACAGCCAGGAATTCCACCAAATCGATACCCACCACCTGTTCATCGATTTTAAAGTTGCAGCGTGTATAGACAAGAACCATTTAGAGCGATGTCTAGTTTTGACATCCCTGCCAAGCTCGTCCGAAAATATTCGAATCGACACCAGAGGGACAACGCGGTAGAGGAAAGTCAAACCTACGGTGGCGTACAAAGTTGGAAGGGGACCTCAACCAACTTGGCATGAGAAACTGCCGGCAGCTAGCTTGGGATCGAGCTGGCTGGAGAGGAATGTTGGTTGAGGCCCTGGTCCACCCCGGAATGTAGCGCCATCAAAAGTAAAGTAAGGTAACAAATAAACGAAGAATTGATGTAAAGGTAGAGACTATATTTGAGAGGGAATTCCACTCTGGCTCTCGAATTCTGTCGCATCATACGAAGTTTTGTTTTTCCAAATGACAGCTGACATCGGGCGGCTGGTACTCTCCTCCATCATGAACCTGTCTCAACTAAACACATGCAACTAAAATCAAACTCCACAAAGTGTCACCTAAATCTGAAAATGCAACAAAAAAAAAGCCCATTTCCCGCATTTATGAATAATAAAACCTGCAGGCCCAATAACTTCACCTGCCTAAATAAAAAACAATCACCATCCCACAGAGAGGAAGACAACAAAAAATTATCCGCTAAAAAGCATGAAATCATGATATAGAGAACCCATAAACCATTATACACGATGTACTCCAAGCGTTCGTAAAAAAAATCTATTTTAAGCCGGCCTATAAAACTTAATGCCCCGCTTTATGGATTTCCATATCGCCCACAAAACACAACCACTGGATACGCGCATCTGAGGCGATGTCACCCTCCTCCACATCGAATTTCGAAAATATTCGCTCGTTAACTTAATTAGTCCAATTAACACATTTTCGATTGTGTGACCTTTTCGCGATTAAAGTCTTGAGCAGACACACAAGACACAAGACACAGGGCTCCCCATCGCCCCAAAGATTCTCTGATTGGAGCCCGATTGCAATCTGTGCGCTAGGGCTCATCAAATGACAACACGATGCGTAATTAAGAGTATCACATATTATACGGTATACACGGGATGGGCGCGAGTGTTAAAAATGTTTTTTCTCTGTCGTTTCTCCTTGTTCAATTTGCCCTCTCATTCTTTTATTTTTTGTTCATCTGTCCGGGCAGCATGACAATCGTGATCACACACGATCTTGTGGGAAAACGAAAATAGCCTTTTTCACTGTCAAAAAAAAAAAAAAAATCCAAGAGAACTGACTTGGATTTGCGAGAGAAATGTGAAAACAAGTTCCATGAACTTTATTGCACGACACTTTTGCGGGGCCAAAAAGAAGTCGCATAAATATAGGTAGGGTATGCGGAATGCGCCGAAGGATAAGGAAAAATTAAATTTAAATTAAAGTCAACCTTTAAAGATAAATCTGAGGATAATGCTGAAGTCGGGCACTAGTTGCATTGAGTTGAATGAGATGGGCGCAAGCGTACACTTAAATGTCACTGTCAAGGAAGACAGATCGCAAGTGCATTGCATTGGTTCATGTTGCACGATGTTTCGTTGGATTTTTTTCGTACACCGTGTTGGTTTTGTCTTTTATATAATATCAAATAAAGGAAGAGAAGGAATTCGGCGAACTTGGAGATCAGAGGCAGATACGTGTCGATCAATGAGTTGCGTGTCGGGCTGTCAATTGCAATATACGTTCAAGTGGATTGAACGAGGCAAAACAGAGCGGACGTTTTGACAAATCTATTTGCAAGGTGGATAAGGTTTTTTTTTCTGTCTTTTGTTGTGAGCTATTCTCATCAGGCGATACATTTTGACGAAAGTGACCAAAAGTGGATGACTTCAGAGCGATGTGCCTATTTCCGTTCCATCTTGTCGTGTATAAAATTTGTTGCTGACGACCAGGGGCAGTGATATTTTCCACACTGCGATACTCTCACTTCATTCGACAGTGGATGAATTATTAAGATGAAATTCGTGCCTTTTAAATTAACTTTGGATGTAGTTAAAGAAGGCTACCGGGTCTATCACAGAATCCGTCGTATTCGAAATTTTGCTACGAACCCCGAAAGAACTATCACAGAATCCGTCGTAGGGTACATTTTTTGCTTTCGAAATTCGTAAAACGTGGTATATTCAGTGATGCCACTTTCTACGAATTTCAAAATTCCCTTACGACGAATTCTGTGATATGCGATCTTCGACCTGTTTTTTTTTTTTTTTTAATCATTTTTAATATGTTTTTGATGCGTTTTTTGAAAGTTTTTTTTGATGCTCTTCCAAAGCGCTTTTAACGTGTTTGATAAGTTTTTTGAAGCAATTTTTGACGCATTTTTTGGGGCGTTTTCTAATGAATTTTCAAAGCCTTTATAATTCATTTTTGGATGCGTTTTTCGACGCATTTTTGACAGGTGTTTTGAAGAAATTTTTGATGCGTTTTCGAGTGTTTTTTACTGAGTTATTGACGTACTTTTTTATGCTCTTACGAAACTCTTTTAATGGAGTTTGCACGAATTTTGGAAAGGAAATTTTGATGCGATGTTGAATTGCTAATGCGTATTTTGGTATCATTTTGTAACTTGTCGACTCGTTCTTTTTTTTTTTAATCGTTTTTATCTTTCGAAGCTTTTTTAGGTGGACTTCAAAACTGTTTTTGATGCCTTATGCTAATTTGTAATGCTTTTAAAAACTATATTTTTGATGCACTTTTAAAGATCCTTTAATGTTTTTTTTTTTTTCGAAGCGTTTCGTAAGGCGTTTTCAGTGGATTTTTGATTCGTTTTCGACGTTTTGTTTGCCAATGCGTTGTTAATGCCGTCTTCTACCCTTTTTTGTTTTTTAAAACGTTTTTAAGGCGTTTTTCACGTATTTCTTTAAACGTTTTTGATGCTCTTTCTAGAGGCCTTTACTGCGTTTTTTTTTTCGGAGCGTTTTTTGAACGTTTTGTAAGTGTTTTGATGTATTCTTCGACCTGTTTTTTAAAATCATTATAAATCATCTGCAATGCGTTTTTGACGTGTTTTTTGAACCGATTTTTGACATTCTTTAGAAGCTCCTTTAATGCATTTTTCAAAATGTTTCTTATAACATTTTTGATGGATTTCTAAACTGTTTTTGATGCATTTGCCGACTGTTTATTTTCAATCGTTTTTATGCATTTTTGTTTTAAAGGTTTTGTCAACTGCTCTTTCGAAGCCTTTTTGATGCGTTTTTTGGCCTGTTTTCTAGAATCATTCGCGAAGTGTTTGCAACGTGTTTTTTAAAAGAATTTTTGATGCTCCTTTGAAGCTTTTTAAGGCGCTTTTGGTGTATTTTGTTAAGTTTTTTTGACCCATTTCGACTAGTTTTCAGTGTGTTTGTCGATGCCTTTTTATTGCTTTTCTAGAAACATTCTTTTCAAAGAAGTTTTTGCTTGTATTTTTTAATTATTGAACCGTCTTAATGCATTTTTCGACGAGTGTTTTGAAGCCATAACTAGCTGCTCAAGACCAAAATTCCTTAAGCCGTATAAGATATTTCTTTCATTCATAGTTCACGCTGTCTTCCTTTAATGAATTCTAGAAACGCCAATTATACAGAAATGTACTCCGGGAAGTGGCGCAGTGGCTTAGTGGTTAGTGTGTTGGACTACTAAGCGAGGAGTCCCTTCCATAAGTCCCAAAAATGACAAAACTCTCACGAATGGGGTTGTCAGAAGCTAGGCCTAGGGTCCTAACGGACCTGTTGCACCAACTATTTAATTATTTTGTTGTACCCCGGGACAGTCCCATAGTGCATTGTAAATTTTTGGTGGGCGACGTAGTTTCTTGAAAAGTTGTTCTCTCAAATTGCAAGTGTGCCCTCTGATGTAGTCGACTCAGGCGGGAAGACGTAGATCTCAACTCACGTGAGGCTCACACATCGACTTAGATCTCCACTCACTGCCGATGTACTTAAACTGCTCATGGAAGAGAAGCAAATTATTTTAACTAACTCTTTCACAGAAACCAGATCCGGCTCGAAGGACCAATTAATTTTCAGTAGCAAAGCGCCCTCTTGTGGTGATTATAAGTTTTGATTATTATACCTAAATATCCACGAACCGATTGGCACCGATTTTTTTGCTTCAGTTGGAATGCATGCGCAAAAAATCAGGAAGGGGACGAAGAGGTTTGACATTGTATGCTGCTAGAAAGGGGAAGTTGTTGGTCAGTGGAAAAAGCGACCTCTTGCGGTGATTATAAGTGTTAATAAGAACGATAGATTTATATTTTATTCCCAGATGAATTTATTTAGACTTCCTTTGACTTCGGAGTAAGAAAACGAAAGGGGAAGAAAATAAGTAAGTTGTTGACAATTTCGATTTGACAGGAGGAGAGACAATTGTGAAGTTGTCAGCTATCACTTAGGGCAGGGTTGCAATGACCTCTTTCATTTCAACAATAAGTTTTTCTGATATTCTTTATTACATTTAAATCCACAAATGGATTCTGTTCACAAAGTATTTTTATTTGTACGGGAAAGGAGTCGCAAACGACTAAGAAATAGACCAAGAGCTTGAAAATTGTATGCGGCTCGAAGTACCATTTTCATTTTGAGAACTTTTGTCAGATATTGCGGAAGTCTGCCTACTCAATGGTTTTTTGCAATTGTTTTTAAGGCTTTGGTGATATGGGTGCAAAGGTAGTAGCGCGATGCTGCCTTTAAGAACTTTTTGGGAAAGCACTTTGCGCGGCTATGAATTTAATTGGTAATTTTTGGTCGAGAGGTAAGCAACGAGAGGCATCATCGCATAAAGTTGTCAACACAGCAATTACAGTAAAAAGAACTTTACCTCTGCCTTCTTGCCATTCCAAGTGCTAGGTTGAGTGTAAAATATATAGCGACACGAAGTTTCAGTTTGGAAGTTTGCTTATTGTATTCAAAGCATTGGCCATATCTGACCTACCATTCTTAAATGTTTAAGCCCCCCACAAAGATTCAGAGCTGTCTAAAAACAACGATTGTATGACGTTTTTTGTTTTTTAATTAATGGAGACCACATTTCCATTTATTTACTTTTCTTACACCGTTTTCCCAACCACGGCTAGATATTTCCAAACTTAAATCCATCACGTAACCCCAGGAAATGCGGTTTAGACTTTTCCATCAAAAGTTCACTATCGCGTGGGACAAGTATACAATCGAATCGGATTCAATTTGACTTTGCATTCAATCAAGTTGTCTCCCCAACTATAGACTGTATGTAGGGATTAGCGTTAATCCCCCTCCGCCTTTGCCCGGACAAGCCATTTCCTGTGCCTGTGCAACTGTGCAGTTCAAGTATAAGACGTAATTCTGTGTACCCGGCTAGGCCGTGTCTGATTGCATTTTTCGCCGCCGCCGGTAATTTATTAAAATCCTTTGGCGTAGCAGAGATTTGCATAACTAATCAAGTGGCACACAGCCACAGAAAGCGAACATAACATCAGGCGAGCGACAGGGCACATATATGCATAACGCCGACGCTATTCAAACAAGATCACGCTACTCTGACAGTTTCGACGAAATAAAATTGCATATGTAATCGTAATGCCTCGGCTAGGAGACTTGTCGCCTTTAGGATATAAATTGTAAATCGCGCGCGACTGTATAGATCAGGATTCTTTGGCTTTCGAGTTTCGTGTGTGGCCACCATAACACTGAATATTCATCAAGACGAATGAACTTCCTTTTGTTGCTCCTTCTGCGTCTGGCTGCTGATGAATTGAACTCTTAACATGCATGCCAGGGTTCCAGGCGCGCTCGCCTGTTAATTTGTTATCGTTGACCGCCGACGATGGCGACGGTAAGGGCTGCTTCTGGATACCGTGGCTCCATCTGTGTGTGGGGGATAAGCGATCTCTGGCCAGTCCATCATCATCCATTCATCTCTCTGGAGATTGTTACAGACTCTGTGCGCGAGGAGCAATGTAATCTTGTGTATTACTGCCTGAGGGTGAGTTTGCATTCACGATAATGTAAGTTGGCGATGATTTATGAACCGGCAGTGGGGTTATGTTGTTGTGTGTCCCGTGTCCACCGTGTGTAGCAGATGACAATCGATTGGTCTTAGAGAGATGCAGAGATTTTGCAGCATACGCCTTGGGAGAAGGAGCAGGAAATTAATTGTACTTGCGGTTTAGTTATCTACAGCGGATTTGCATTATGTATCGCATTAATCATTTTCTATTATACATGAGTTGTGCATTCACGTGTGTGTGTCTTTTATCTTTACTTGCAGTTGTCACTGGTTCAGCTGGCTGCTTCCGACTTGAACGGACGTGGTTATCGTGTCGGCGAACTGAAGAAGTTCTGTTCGCCAATTCAGGTGGGTGTACATGGAAATTGCTTGCATAATGTGTTCATCCTGATTGGCAATTTGTGTTTCTTTCTTTTGACAGGTGGAGTTTTGGAGCTGCATGAATAGGACGCTGCAAGGTGAGTACGAGTGAGTGCGGAGACTTCATTTTGTTGAATTAGGGCCGTTAAGCTATTTAAATGATTTAATTGGTGAATAAATGAAACAAGTCAGGTCCTAACAGACTGCCCTGCGGTACTCCAGCTTAAATTTGTAAAAAGCCTGTTCTGCGCCAAGGAAGATGGTTGAACTCGAGAATGCATTTTTGTTGATGCATTTTAAATGCAATTTTCGACGGGGTTTTGATGAGGTTTTGAAAGCTTTTTGATTTGACGGATTTTTTAAGTGTTTTATTGAAGGATCGAATGGTTTTCTATTCTTTTTTTTTAAAACGTTTTCGGTGCGTCTTGAGCCCTTTGCATTGCGTTTTTAAAGGGCTTCTTTCGAAACGTTTTTTGATGCATTTCTAGAAGCCCTGTAAATGTATTTGACGAAGTGTTTTGTAAGCCTATTGTAAGGCGTTTTTAAATCTATTTTCGGTGCATTTCTTGACGGGTTTTCGATGTTTTTTCCAAGCTTCTTTGAATGTCTTTTTCTAAGCGTTTTTATTAAGTCGTTTTAATGCTTTTTTGAAGCAGTTTTCGACCCATTACTTGAAGGGTGCTTTGGTGCTCAATCGTAGCTCTTTGAATTATTTTTCGACGCAATTTTGAAGCAGTTTTCTATGCATTTCTTGAGGGTTTTTTATGCTCTTTCAAAGCTCTTTGAAGGTGTTTTTTGAAGCGGTTTTATAGTTAATTTTAATACGTTTTTGAGGAAGTTTTCGACGCATATTTGGAGGCGTTTTTCGAAGTGTTTTTGAAGTCGTTTTTAATTATTTTTTTAAAGTAATTTTCGATTCACTTCTGGAGGCTTTTTTTGCTCTTTTGAAGCTCTTCGAATGCTTATTTCGAAGTATTTTTGAATTCGTTTTAATGCGTTTTTAAAGCAATTTTCGATGCATTTCTTGAGGGGGGCTTTAGTTCTTAATCGAAGCTCTTTGAATGTGTTTTCTGAAGCATTTTTGAAGTCATTTTTAATTCGTTCTTCGTTAAAATATTTTCTGAGGGGCTTTTAGTGGTCTTTCGAAGATCCTTAAATTAGTTTTTCAAGGCTTTTGAAGTCGTCTTTCGATGCATTATTTTTGATTTTTTTTACGCTCTTTCGAAGCTCTTTGAGTGATTTTTTCGACACCTTTAAAGTTGATTTTAATGCATTTTGAGGAAGTTTTTGAGGCATATTTAGAGGCGTTTTGAAGTCGTATTTAATGTTTTTTTCTTGCAATTTTCGGTGCATTTCTTGAGAGTTGTTCTATGCTCTTTCTGAGCTTTTTGAAAGTTTACTTCGACGAGTTTTTAAATCAGATTTTAATGGATTTTTGAAGGAATTTTCGACGCATATTTAGAGGCGTTTCTGAAGTCGTTTTTGAAGCAATTGTCGATGCACTTCCTGAGTATTTCTTATGCTCTTGCAAAGCTTTTTGAAATTTGTTTTTTTCGAAGTGTTTTTCAAGTCGTTTTAGTCCATTTTTTAAACAATTTTTGACGCATTTCTTGAGGTGCTTTTGATGCGCTCTCGATGGTCTAAGAATGTGTTTTTGGAAGCGCTTTTAAAGTTGAGATTTTGAGTCAATTTTCAACAAATTTCTCGAAGGGATTTTGATGCTCTTTCAAATCTCTCTTCGTGAGTGTTTTTAAAAGCGTTTTTGATCACCCAAGCACCTACAACTTATACTGGACCTTCCCCTGTACTAGCAGTACAGATATAGATACATTTGCCAATCGGACTGACAAGACCTTCTGTCACCCGAGCCATTTGTTTCCACAGAATTGCACTCAAACACCGCCGTCTGTCAGTTATAGTTATTCCACTCAAGTGATCACCACTATATAACTCATCGGCGCAAAAGATCAAACGGCAAAAAATCCCATTTGCAAAGTATGTATTTTCCTAATCGATGCACGCCCCTCATTATGTTGGACAACATCCAACTTGACATCAAACGCAGAATTTCCCCCCGCGCGGTGTGTCCACTTCAATTGGCCGCCCTACCACGAGCAATACAAACCCATAGGCCATATGGGCATTGGGCAATCAATTAAATTCCGCTCGATCGATCTCAGGTTGCGGGTACACGCAAAAGGCGCATGCTAATGTCTTCACGCGTTCGATGTGACATTAAAGCGAATTATTTCACGCACGCATCTCCACTTTTTTCTCTCTTCACAGCCGTCCAACGTGGATCACAGTGGTCTGGTCGGCGTTGTTGCTCCCTGGGTATGTCTCCGAGATGCCGGAACGCTTGTGCAACATCATCATCCAAAGAGGAATTGATTTATGCGTGCCGCCAAAGCGACGAACAGAATATGTACTCGTGTTTTGAGCGTCAGGAGGCCGGCGATCGATGTTGTGGCAACGCTAGGACGTCAGAGTGTCTACAGGTAATAAATCCGTTTAGCACAAGTGTGTTTATAGTGACAAGTTTACTTTTTGGCAGGCATGTCGTGAGATATTCGAGCCGCGGTCGTCGCATAAGAAACAAAATCGCAGACTGCTGGATCAGACGTGCGGCGATAAGAACCTGGATGTGCTACAGTGCGTCAAGAACTTTACGGACATGACACCGGTAACGAATTCGCACAAATGTAAGTTGACTTTTCGGATTGATGGAGTCGCCGGTATTGATGGGGAGTAATTTTCATTTCAGATCTGCCATGCTGCGAGTTCTCGAAGGAGGAAAAGTGCCGGACGACTTGTCGGCAGGCTCTGAAAAATGGCGAGAGCACAGATGTTATAATCGACGACCTGGAGGCCGGAGGATGCGGGCCACCTTTGCCGCACGAGCCGCTGTGGCAGTGCTTCCTATCGGCCGGGAAGAAAGTCTTCATTCCGACGTCGGCTTCCAGCGAAGTCTCGCAGATCAATCAGATCGGGATCGACTCGGCAAAGCTGCACTGCTGTCATAAGGCTATTGCGCCAAAGTGTCGCCGGCTGTGCGTGCAAACCTTCTCCAACGACTGGACGACAACGAGGGGATACTTTGACGTCGACTGCCTGATGCAGCCCAACGAGCTCGAACTGCGTCAATGCATAGACGAAGTGGACGAGCCGTGTGAACTTGGCTGCGATGGGCTGTCGTTCTGCACAAACTTCAACAACCGCCCGACGGAGCTGTTTCGCAGCTGCCATTCGCACGCCGATATGGCTGCGCGGTCCGATGTGGCCATGTGGTCTCTGCGAGGATATGTTAGCCTACCGGGAAACAATCTGCCAATCAAGAACATCTCCAAGTGCTCGCCGGAGAAGTGGCGCGCCATCGCGTGTACTCTGCAGGTCAAGCCGTGCACCCGGGTGAAGCACTACAATCACATCTGCCGCGAGGACTGCTATGATATGTTAAGTGAGTGCATGGACTGGTCCCGTGTGAGTACCGCCGTCAACGTGGATTCGATATGCTCACAACTGCATCCCGAGGGTGAGGAAGGACCATGTGTCTCCCTGCAGCCGTATATCGAGCCAAGTGATGCTCCGCTAGAGACGGGCGGCCATCATGGTCTTACTGTGCCGTGCAAGGGACATCCCTGTAATGCCACTGAAGCCTGCCTTCCCAACCGAAACGAGAGTACCGCCTTCCAGTGCATTCCGGGTTGTTCTCTGGGCGAGGCTTCCGCCTATATAGTCCCATTTGGAGCCTACGTGCGAATACCGGTCTCGCAGACTTCCGGTAGTTTCAAAGTGTGCCGGTGCGGAGCCAATGGGCGCATAGAACACTGCCAGCCGCTGCCCAGTTTCACCTATGACTCGTGCAGCCTCGGAGGGCGGAGCATCGAGCACGGCGTCTGGGTCTACTTGGAGTGCAACATTTGCAGCTGCTTCGCCGGGGAGATAACCTGCACCAAGAAGCAGTGTCGCATTCCGGGCATATCCGATAACTCGTACACTAGCCTGCCCTGCAATTGTCCGACGCACTACGTCCCGGTGTGTGGAAAGAACGGCAACACCTACCATTCGGCGTGCATTGCCAAATGCCTGGGCCTGCAGGACAGCGACATCGAATTCGGAGCCTGCACCTCGTGGAACCCGTGTAAGGAGGGATCGTACACCTGCGCCGCGGGAACGAAATGTGTCGAGGACCGAAAGATCTGTCTGTCCGTGATGCACAGGCCATGCCTGCAGTATCGCTGCGGTAAGTCCTAAAAAATTGTAATCCAAGCCCCTGTATTATGATATTTTTCGTTTCGTTTCTCCTAGTCAACTTGTCAACGGACTGCCCCAACACTGGCGAACCGGTGTGCGACACCAGGGCCACCACTCATCCTTCCACCTGTGATCTACTCAAGTCCAAGAGCCAGCTGGCCCACTTCGGCTCATGTTTTCGCAGTTGCTCCTGGAAAGGGCCAGTCTGCGGCATCAACGGCGCCACCTACCGCAACGAATGCGAAGCCTGGGCCGACTACGTACTTGTCGATTACAAGGACCGCTGTAAAGAGGTCGGCCTGCTCGCCTCCGACATGGGTCGTCGCTGTAAGCTACTCAAATGCCCGCGACCTCTATCACCTCACTGCCAGAATATAGTTCCGCCCGGGGCCTGTTGTCCCATCTGTGCGGGCGCCTTCCGAGTCATCTACTCCCGCAAGCAGGTCGACCGAGCGCTGTACGCTCTTAAGGGCAAGAATATGCAACTTCTAACCCTGCGAAGTGTGCTCAAAGCCCTAGACGAACTCATCCAAGTCTCCGAATGCCAACTCACAGGTTTCCTCACCATGGAGGTCGACATATTTGTGGGCATCGTCCCGCGATCCCTACAGCCCACCCAAATCCAGATCGAAGCCTGCTCCAGGGAGGCTCAGAAGATCGCCACCCTTATTCAATCGCAAAGTCACCGTGTGACAACGAATTTAGCTCTCAGCGCACTGACCGTTGCCAATATGGTTCAACCGACTGTAGAAAGTGCGGCGATCGTGTGGAACGTGCTCTCAAAATACGCCATCGCTGTGTGGATCCTATTCAGTTTTAGACAACATTTTTAGCTTATTTTGTATATTTTTTTTTTGTTCGTTCTCTCCTGCGTAAGCAATGTGAATTCAAGGTGCCAACACTGTTTAGTTTTTTTGTTTTTCGTTTTTAAGTTTGATTTCCGTTTTGTGGACGTTTTTGTAAATCTGTTTGTCCAATGAATTAGCACAAGTAATGGAATTAAATTGTGATATTAGTGTACATAGAAAGTGGGAACATACGATTTAAATATTTAAACAATCATTTTGTTTGCGTTACCAAAGTTTTGATATATATATATATATTTTTAGAAAATTTAAGAGTCAAATATTGGAGGACAAAAATACTCAGTCTTTTAGGGGAAATTTCATATTTTTATCTAGTGTGTAAATAGAAGTGTATATTTTAGATTTTAGAATCTATGCAAAGTTAAAATAAATAAAAAGAAAAAAATACTTTTAAAGTTTTGGTGGTTTTCTTGGAGCTTAAAATAGAACGGATCCCGCTGGCGTTGAAAACGAGAACCCAAAAGATTATGAAACACACCGGTAGTTCAACGGATTGACTATAGGGAAGTGATAGAGGATAGCGGGCTTTAAATTATAAGCTTTAAGAATCGGGTTGAATTTAGTGCGGCGACTTCGAAAGTTTGGTTAAGCAGGTAAAGCAGGATGAGTAAAAAATAAAAGTTGCATTTCAACGCCCCGGCCCAGTGGTTATTCTGTTGAACCACTGAGCGAAAGGTTCTAGATTGAGCCCTCAAAAAATAAAAATTACATTCTAACGCCCGGGTCCAGTGGTTATTCTATTGGACCACTTGACGAAGATTTCTAGATTGAGCCCCTAAAAAATAAAAATTCCATTCTAACGCCCAGGCCCAGTGGTTATTCTGTTGGACCTCTGAGCGAATAGTTCTAGGTTGAGCCCCAAAAAAATAAAAATTTCATTCTAACGCTCCGGCTAAGCAGTTTTTCTGTTGGACCACTTGACAAAGAGTTCTAGGTTGAGCCCCCCAAAAATAAAAATTTCATTCTAACGCCCTGACTAAGTAGTTATTCAGTTGGACTACTGAGCGAATAGTTCTAGGTTGAACCCCCAACAGATAAAAATTCCATTCTAACGCCCAGGCCCAGTGGTTATTCTGTTGGACCTCTGAGCGAATAGTTCTAGGTTGAGCCCCAAAAATAAAAATGTTATTCTAACGCTCCGGCTAAGTAGTTTTTCTGTTGGACCACTTGACAAAGAGTTCTAGGTTGAACCTCCAACAGATAAAAATTGCATTCTAACGCCGCGGCTCAGAGGTTATTCTCTTGGATCACTTAACGAAGAGTTCTAGATTAAGCCCCAAAAGTACATTAAAGGGCAAAAAAAAGGATGCCTGAGAAACACTCAGCCTTTTAAGCCTGTAATCACACCCTTTACAAAATGCACGGTCTCAAAAAATCTTCTAGGTAACTCCAAGGATAACAACTCTTGTCAATCGCTGTTCCTTTGGGCTGAGTAAGCAATTTGAGTAGTAGATCCCTATCGCAAACAACTAAGAAGATTCTATATAACACTTTGATCATTGAAGGACTTTTCGTAAAATTTCCGACAACATTTGTTTTGATGGACTTTGTGCGAGGAGATTCACCGCCAATCTACAAAAGCTCTACTACTGACATTGATTTAGTTAAAAAAAAATGCACATGAGTCATCCAAGATGACTGAGACACGTAGAGCTGATGGATTTAATTGCCCCGGCTCGTAGAAACTTCGAGTCAAACTCGGAGGGACAATGCAATAAATCAAGACCTCGGCGTAAGTAAAATGGGTCCTCAACCGACTGGAGGCAGTTAGTTAAGGGCGGAGCTTTTAAATTGAGGTCGGTTCACCCCTTATTGACAAAGAACTACAATTTTAGACATCTTTTATTTTTCAAGTATGAAGACGAGGACAGTGATTTATGCCCTGTACCCCAAATATGGTCTATGAACGTCTGTCAGTCAGACAACTAGACTTATGGTATGCGATGCTGAACATTAACTCACAAATTGGGAAAAACACACCTGGGTCCTTAGACTGAAGACTAGTCCCATGTACCTATGGGAAAAAATAAAATTTAACGCCTTCCATTTAAATTTGTGCGTCATGAAAAGACCTTCACACAGCAACCACAGAGAACAACCTTAATTTTAATTTTAAATTTAATATTTTAATGCTACATAACATCCTTTTTAAATTTGAAAGATCAACAGACTTTTCCACAAATGGAATCAAACTTAGAAAATGTTTTAATAAAACTCGGAAGACACAACTCCAATTCGAATCCAAGTAGAGCGAAGCGCCCAATAGTATGCAGCATATTTGCTTCAAATAGACCTACAGTGGGAAACAAAGTTCGCAGCGTTCTTCAAAAAAGCGTAGAGCACTCTCTCTCTCAATGACCAGTGTTATATATATGACGTTTGACGTCCCGCTTACATAGAATCTAATCCACTCAAGTAAAACATACTCAAGCCATAAAGCGCCAAGCGGGATTCAATGGTCCGTTTGCTTTCTTTTGTTCGTTTTCCCGCAAAGATCTCCAATCAATCCCGCCGTCAGTGTACAATGGAAATATTATACATAAACTCGACTCGATCATCTAATTGTCAGTTGTTCTAGAGCTCTCGTTTGGACTGGATCACTCGCTCGATTGTGCAAAATCAAACATAGAATTTATAGAAGTATACCAAGTTGTGTTTTATTTTTCAGTGTTTTAGTGTTGTAACCTCCTCGTAATGAGGTCTTTTATTGTGTTCTTGATAGCTTCGTGTGCGCTGGCAGTTACAGGTAAGTTCTATTGTCACAAATACAAATTTATTCAAAATAATTCTATTCAATTGATCAGTCTATATCTGGAGTGAGGTTTCCTTTTTTTAGCTAGGGTCAGTTTAATAACCTAGCGTAGTACAAAGATTGAGAAAACAATTTCGTTGATAAGAAATTGTGCTCTAATGTGTTTTTATTTCTGTATTTGGGATTTGGTTAATCATTCATTTTGTTATGCCCGCGATTGTTTCTCCGTCGTCCCGGACCACGACGGCTTTATATATATATATTTTGCAAAGTATGTTACAGTGAGTCGTAGAAAGGGAGAGATTAGGAGAGGCCGTTGCGATAGATAGTGGTAGTTTTATGGTACAGTTGTAAAACGGTACAATTCTTAACGGTTGCAGCAGTAAACTCATGCGATCTTTTATTTTTTTGGAGGCGATCCTCGGTGATCTTCAGTGGAAATATTTAACGCATAACTAAGCGATCTTTTGATAAAACAAATTGAGGTGTGGATTTTAAATTTTACAGCGTGATCTTTACTGATCTTCGGTGATCTCCAACGGTCAAGTAACAGTACGTAAGTTCTTCTCTTTTTCCTCTTTTCGACTATTTTTTTGATCTTAAATCTCTTCTTCACGAACACATGACCTTCGGTGACCTACACGATTTTACAATGATGGATCACTTCCCGCCGAAAAGGGGTTCTTATGGAAAATGTGTGCGTTTATCTCTTTGGCATTAAAAATGCCGGTTCTTTATATCGGTTAAATGACTATTTCTACAGCAGGAAGAGCTCTGAGTAATTGCTTAAAATGACAGACAGTTTCATTGCCTACAATCGTTTACCGATCTTGTTAGATTTTAAAAATATTTCCAACAGATTATATAAAAGACCTCAAGTGATCTTTCGCAATTTCAGTAATAAGTTTATACAGCAAGAACTGCTTTCTGGAGATCGGTGATTTTACTATTGAACTCTGCTAGTTTCCAATATGATTGAGAACCACCCAAAAGGGCAGTTTAGGACCCATTTTGAAAGTGATCTTCACTGATCGTTAGAAATTTTAAGTTGTAGGAGAAAATTGCTGTGTGGCACCGCCTTGAATTTTATTTAAAAAAAAAATCCTTATACGAAAAGGCGATCTTCACTTGGGGAGTACTGTAAAATTTCCTCGGTGATCTGCCACGATTCTTTCAAATAGAAAAATTTGACTTTCTCGCTATTTCATTCTCTCAAGAGTACTCTACAAATAGTTACCAGTGCCCTACGATGATCTTCACTTGGGGAGTACCTACTGTAAAAATTTCTCGCTGATCTGCCACGATTTTTTCGATTAGAAAAGTTTGACTTTCTCGCTATTTCATTCTCTCAAGAGTACTCTGCAAATAGGTAGTTAGCAGTACGATTTATGTTTGCCTAAAGAATTTAAGAACGGTTTTCTAACTTAAAGCACAAGCCAGTGAGGCATACTTTATGCGCAGTACTGTAAGTGATCTTCAGTGATCGTTTGATCTAAATGCTGAACAAACAGTGGCCATAAATAAGGTTTGGAATCTTTACCGTTGTATTCCCCAAAATCTTCGCTTGTGTTTTTATAATTCCTTGGTCATCTTTCCAAGATCTATTATTTGACTAGATCAGTTTTTAAGTACTTTATGGGCAGATAGAATTGAGCTGGCATTCAAAAAGGACCCGTAAGGTAATCTTTTGGCCCGATACGGATAGCGATCTTCAGTGATTGGTTACATTTCTTAGGCAATCAAATATAGTTCACGAAAAATCAGAGCCATTGTAGGGGAGTACGTATGCGCACCATTGTAAGTGATCCTCAGCGATCGCTTAAGGTTTCATAGGGAATTGCGTTGGTATTCAACATTTCCTTACGACAGTACTGTATAAAAATTCTTCGGTGATCTGGAATGATCCCTTCGATTAGATCGTTATTGATACTTTACAATCAGCGGTAATGTAAGATCTGGCTTTGGGTTGCTAGAGTAGCATAGGATAAAAATCCCTTAAAAAATAAGACCATCCAACGGCTCTATTCTAAAGCAGATCTTCACCGATCTTTGGAGCTTCATGCTGATAAAAAAAAGTGTAAAAAATCGCTTTTAAAGTTTTATTTCACAAGACATATAGTGCCTTCTTTAAATGCAGTTATCTCCAATACAAGGACAACAAGTTCGTTTTTTTTTTAAATCTTGATCGTCAAGTGATCGTAGTTCCATAAAAAAAATCTGCACTGCGGCCATTACTAAAATAATCACCACCTGTTTATGGAACGAGTGCTTCTCTTGACAGTGCTACAGAAGTACTATACTTGGTGATCTGCCAAGATCGGATAGAAAAATATGTAGCTATTCTGCAGTAAGGCTTGTTCTTTTGACAGTAGGTAGCTCGCAAATAGTTTGGGATGATATTTTTTTAAAATTTTCAGTGCTTTTAAAAACTAAGCCAGTTTAAGGTCTGTTTCCGGTGGTGATCTTCATTGATCTTTATCGACGTTTTGAAGTTCGCAAGATGATGACTTTTACTACAGCCCGCCATTTCATTTGACTAAATTTGCTGTATTTGAAAAGTAGGCTTAGCAAACTACGATGAAGTTAGGAAGTGATCTTCTGTGATCATGTTCAAGTAAAAAAAGCTGTTTACAGCCAAAAACTCTACAATTGTAACAGGAAGGCAACTGAAAGCTCCAAGTATCATGTCCAAACTATATTTTTGGGTGATATGCAATGAGTTCGAAGACAGATATGAAGCATAAAAGGACGAAAAGGGTACAGTTGCTCCTCTTAGTAGTTTCCTCGTCATTTATGATTCAGTTTTTAGAATCCTAAAAATTTATTCGATGATCATGGTTGCGTTTTTGAACATGGTCGAGCCATTGTGAGACAATCTCCATTGAAAATAAATTAAAATTAGCCTTTTCTGACCCTTGCCGCTTCGCCAGTGACTGATCAGTGAGTGATCACCTCCGATCATTAGTTTTGTTCCCAATAAAACGAAGAGCCTAACTCAAGATTTTTCTTTCAGCTGTCGCCACCAAACCGCCAAAATGGGACGCCACCTACTCGGTCGGCGGTACGTTGAACATTCCGTATGCGGAGATCGCTGAACCCTTCTACGCGTGGTATGACAAGCGCACCAGTCGCTCACGTATCGACTACTATGGCGGCATGGTGAAGACCTATCAGCTGGCTAACGAAGCACAATATGGAACATCGCTCAAAATCGCTCCAGTAACTACAGCCAAGGACTTGAACAGGGAAACCTGCTTGCAAGTGAACGGCACCGCTGAGAATACAGTAGAGATTCAGGGGATCCTACCCGAAGCAAAGAGTTTCACGCTGATCGGCACCGAAACCCTACTCGGAATGACCTGTGACAAATTTCGTTTGGAGGAGGTTATCGGCATGAAAAAGAACGTCTACACTCTGTGGGTGCGTTATAAGAAATCACCAAAGTATCCATCCTCGCGCATGCCAATTCCAGTCCGATACGAGATGCGTGGCTATAACACTCTCCTGGGATCACACTACGATCACTACTACCTGGACTATGAGAGCTATTCGGTAGATGATGTGCCCAATGAAGTTTTCGAGCTCGACCCGGAGATGGTTTGTGTCAGCTTCCCCGGTCCCGGCGAGGGACACTATGCCACCTTCAATCCGATGAAGGAATTCGTCCACCCGACCAAGGATCATCACGTTGAAATGGAGTTCAACCGATTCCAGGCAAAGCACCGAGTTCGCTACACGAACCAAACCGAACACGAGCTTCGCAAGAACATCTTCCGTCAGAATCTGCGCTACATCCACTCGAAGAACCGCGCAAAGTTGGGCTACTCACTGGCCATCAATCATTTGGCTGACAAAACCGAAGACGAACTGAAGGCACGACGCGGATTTAAGTCATCTGGAGTGTTCAACACTGGCAAGCCATTCCCGTACAACACGCGCAGGTTGAAGGATAGTCTGCCACAGCAGTTCGACTGGAGGCTACTCGGCGCTGTCACCCCTGTCAAAGGTAAGTGCTCATACATGTCCCTTTGTGACAGTACTTTTGATGTGCCTTTTTGTTTACAGATCAATCAGTTTGTGGATCATGCTGGTCATTCGGAACCATCGGCGCTGTGGAAGGTGCCTACTTCCTTAACAACGGCGGCAACTTGGTTCGCCTGTCGCAACAGGCTCTGATCGATTGCTCGTGGGAGTTTGGCAACAACGGCTGCGATGGCGGCGAAGATTTCCGCGCCTATCAATGGATGATGAAGGTCGGAGGTATCCCCACTGAGGAGGAGTACGGACAATATTTGGGTCAGGATGGCTTGTGTCACAGTGACAGTGTTCAGATGGTTGCGAAGATCTCTGGCTTCGTCAATGTCACGTCGAACGATCCGAATGCCTTCAAAATTGCTCTTGTCAAGAATGGACCGCTGTCGGTGGCCATTGACGCGTCACACAAGAGCTTCAGCTTCTACTCGCATGGTGTGTACAGCGAACCCGAATGCAAGAACGACATCGATGGCTTGGACCATGCAGTGTTGGCTGTCGGCTATGGACAAATCAACGGCGAGGACTATTGGCTGGTGAAGAACTCGTGGTCCACCTACTGGGGTAATGATGGCTACGTTCTAATGTCTGCAAAGGACAACAACTGCGGAGTTATGACCACGCCTACGTATGTGGAAATAGCTTAGAGCTGCGCTGTGTGTAGCTCTATGTTTGTAGCTCTGTGTTTGTAGCCCCGAAAGGGTGACTTTTATAAATAAATGTGGTTTTTAAAAACAGAGGTTCGGTTGGGTTTTGCTTTGGATTAAAATATGGGCGTTAAGTTCTCTAGAGGGTGTCGTATAAAAGACGGATAACTTGAAAAAGCCGAACTTCCCTTTCTGTCATCGGAACAAGGGCTTTACGAATATTTAAAGGTATGGAAAAGAACAAGCAAATGAATTGACTCACCTGCAGCAGCTGTCAGTGCTTCTTCATTTGTTGCTGGATTCTTTGGACAGCTTTATTAAGCGAAAATCCACCCCGCCTGCACTTTCTCTGGAACTCAAAACACTTTTCCGGGTATTCAGAACTATACCGAATTAAATTTAAGGGAACTTTCGCTTGGGGAAATGAAAAATTTAAACGAACAGGGGATCTATCAACTTTTTTTTAGACGCGACGTATATTTTAACAGACCACTGCACTGCACGTAGGAAGGCAAGGAACCGCCGCCACTCTTTTTTTTAAATGAGATACACCCTTTTGGATATTTGACACAATGACGCGCACTTTGTTGCCAACACGCAATGGAAACAAGAGGTCTGTTCCTTTACTTTTGTAGTAAGAATGGAAAAGACTGTCAAAACGGCAGTGGTGGGGATAAATTCTCTCACAGAGAGAGACGCTTACGAAAAAGTTAAGGAACGCTTTTGTAGTAATTTATGAAAAATGACAGATACATAAATCAAATATTCAAAAAATTGTACGAAAAGTCGTTAAAATGTCTGATAAACTCGAGGAATTTGTCAATTTACTAAGAAAATTAGTTCTATCATTTATTTTTAACTTTATTTTGATGAATCCGAGTATGTGGAAGAGTTTGTACTAATTGAACTACAAGCATAATAGAAGAGGACACTGCATTAAGAATTACATGGAAAAGATTGTTCCTTGTTACAGTAAGGAAGAATTTCGTCGCCAATATCGAATAGAATCTTAAAGAGAACATTCAATTTTATTTTTCCGCCTGTTGATACCATTTTAATAAGCAAGAAGTCAAAAAATAATCAACGCATATGCCAAATGGGACATCAAATTTCAAATCAGCTGTTAGTTGTGAGGTGACTGACAGCTTTTTCACTTCTTACACCAAGAAATTTGTTGAGTAAAAATTCGTAAGATTCTCAGTGGAGGGGTAATATCTTGCTCTCTCGATGACGCTCTCTTTTACGAATTTTTTGAGTTAAGGAACGGCAGTGAGTAAAAATTCGTAACAATTCGTAAGAATTAGTAAAAATTCGTAAGATTTAAAAGTAAAGGAACAGACCTAAGAAGTTAGAAGGTCCGTGTATGAACCTGTTGCGCGTGATATTTCGTAGGGAAATACAGGAAATGAAAGGGATACTTGACACTTGAAAAGGGTACCCCTCTTTTTAACCGCACTTTGTGGAAACAACCCGCTTTTGACTAAGCTTTAGCTACAAACATGGAACCGCGATATCAAAAAAACCGACACAATGACAACGAAAGCAACAAATTGATCTCCGAATGGAGCATTTACTACTATTAGCGAGAAAAAAACGACAGATTGACGATTAATTTAATTTTATTAGTGAGAACTGCCTTTCCTTCATTCAAAACACAACTTTTACGCAACTTATCGACAGTGGCTAACTTAACACTTTAAAAAGCGAAATAAATTCAACATGGCTGACTTTTGCATTTCCCGTAATTCCAAATATCCGACGTCCCGACCCGACGTGCATTAATACAACAATTCATAAGATTGCGCGACGGTTATGAAGTAGAAACAATTAATAACATTTAAAAGCATCAGCAGCGACGAATTTTGATTGATTTTCCACGAAAGTCCACTCCAGTCCACTCGGCAAAAATATTACTTCATGTTTCCAACATGGCGTTCAGAATCCGTTACCCATATACGATTTGCATGAACTATTGCGCGACTTGTAACGATAGCACTTGAACAGAGATTTAGATGGTATTTAATGTCAATTGATGCGTTTTATTATCATTTGGAATGTATTAATGCAGTAAATGATTAACTTTTCGAACGATGAAATTTAGACAACCGACGAAACGTTCTCGACAACTGAACTAAAACTGCATTGCTGCATGAGCATGCTGCATGCACAAATTAAATTGTAACGGCAAATTTGGTGAAACTCGTATTGGCGTGGTGAATAGTGGGTACTTCTGTAGTGATTTCACCGATTTTCTTTCCTTCTATTACATTATTTTATTAGTTTGAGAGGCTCAGGGGTTCAACTACCACATCCACTGAACTATAAAGCCACCTCCATTAATTTGATTTGACATTTCGCAAATTTGTGTTTTGTCATTGCGGCAATTGGAAGCTACCCTACGTAAAACAAAACTCTTTTTCAATTTATTTCAACCTGTGCATAATCGGAAAACAATTTTCCCCCATTAATCATGTCTGTCGACATCGCAAGAGATATTCCAAAGTCTGGATTTAATTTCGACAACTGCAAGAGGTGAGTAATTCGCTGAACAACTTGCTCCGTCATTCTTCGGCTTACACACATAACCTCTGCGAGTTTCTAAAAATTTCTTTGTTTTCCACTTGTGCCTAGGAATGCGCAACTTATGCAAAGCGGATTTGTTCCTCCGAAGTTTGTGAAGACCGGTACCACTATTGTGGGAATCATTTACAAGGATGGAGTTATTCTCGGTGCTGATACCCGAGCCACCGAAGGTCCCATTGTCTCGGATAAGAACTGCGCAAAAATTCACTACTTGGCCAAGAATATGTAGTAAGTATCACAGTGGATATAAACGTCTCATCAGAAACTCACGTTCCATATGTTTCTAGCTGCTGTGGAGCTGGTACAGCTGCCGATACTGAAATGACCACCGACTCGATTGCATCTCAGTTGGAATTGCATCGTTTGAACACAGGGCGACAGGTTCCAGTTGTTGCTGCCAATACATTATTAAAGCAAATGCTTTTCCGCTACCAGGGACATATCAGTGCTGCTCTGGTCTTGGGTGGTGTGGATAAAACTGGCGCCTACATCTACTGCATCCATCCACATGGGTCCACAGATAAACTTCCATATGCCACTATGGGATCGGGCAGTTTGGCCGCCATGTCTGTGTTTGAGTCTCGCTGGAAGCCCGATTTGGAAGAAGAGGAGGGCAAGTTGCTGGTCCGTGATGCCATTCGTGCGGGTATTTTCAACGATTTAGGCTCCGGCTCGAATGTCGACTTGTGCATCATCCGCAAGGATTCGTGTGACTACTTGAGGAACTATGAGCTTTCAAACCAAAAGGGCGAAAGGAAGGTGAGTGGGTTGTCGGTAGAATTCATTGACAAATGCTGATTGTGTTGGATTTCAGTTGAACTATGACTTCAAGTTGGGGACCACTGCGGTTTTGGACACAAAAATTCACAAGTTTGAGATTATTGAGGAGGTTACGCCCATTCCAATGGAGGAGTAATTAGACACATGATATGTAACTGTTTTTAACACATTTGTGAAGCGATGTATGAAAATTATTTGAGGGAAGTAAAGCGGGATTGTCCTTTTTTCTATTAATTCTTGTTTTGGTTTTATTTTTGCTTGGGATAGTCAGGAAGTCTGGCTGTCTGAACCAGTTTCGGGCATAGGGCATGTTAGTAAGTGAAACAACACAGTGTATGTTGTGTGGGAATCCCAATTTGACTGCTGGTCCCATATACCCTATACCCCTGTTGCCTATGGAGATCTCTACTAGATAGATAACAAATTTTATTTCAAAAATTTCATTTTGTTTAAAATTAAATTAAATGGCAATAGAATAGGCGAAGAAGACCCGAGAGAACGACAATTGACAAATAAACATCTCGTAGCAAGAACAACGCACATAGGTTGGTCTTCCCCTCCGTTCTAATCACTAGTTGGGCTTGTACTCGTCGCTTAGTTGGCGCAAGTGGTAGTCACTTGGTCAATTTGAGAAAAATCGAAATGCAAGTTCATATCCTGACAGAGGAAAAACAGAAATGTCTTCCCAAGTGGAATTATATACGGAGAATTGACTGTCAGAACTCAAAACTATTCACACAATCACTTCAAAGGAGTCTGATGATGAATAAGTGGTGTAGTTCGAAATAGCTACTCGTATCATTCCTACCAAAGTGACTGTGTCTACGAGTTGTTGTTAAGAGTTGTTTCATCGAAAAACAACAATTCACAAACTGAAATTCGACAAAATTTCCCAACAGAAACTGTCAGGGTAACTCCCAAACAAGTGAGAATCGTTGTTACTCCTCGCTTCCCCACTCAGTAACTTTTTAAGTTGCCTGTCCAGTTAAAGTGTTACCTTAAATAGATTCATTAGCTTAGCGATGGATTTATATACTTTTAGGAATATTCATTAATAATTAGGTTTCTGTATCTTAAAACGCTTTTTAGGAAATTGTGCAGGTGAGTGTAGTTTTTTCCGTTGGTCACGGAAAGGCTCTCACTTCCAAGGAACTGTCTTCTGTATGAAAACAAGGGCACACTCCCACAAAATTATACGAATTTTCAGTAACATCAAGGTTACAGGTCGTACAAATGCCTACCGAATCTCTTCGAAATGCCCTTGCATTGAGATTGAGCAATCCGCACCTAGACTTTAATACCATACTCATCATTTCGTGTGAGTTATTATCCTGGAATAGTTTGGCACCTCAGCATAGTTCAGGTTACAATACTCGTCATGAAAGCGTGATCGACGTGCCCTGTTTTTGTGTTTTTTCTATGAGTTTTGAGCAAGTTTCTGTATGCAATGCTCTCCACTCATACTTTCTTGACCAGTTAAACCCATTGAAGAGTTTTGACCACTCATTTGCCCAATAAATCTGCTTTCTCACGATGACATCAGAAAGTTTGCTCGACAGTCGTTTTTCGGGAAGGGTGCTTACTTTTTGGATGTATTTGAAATGGAGTTCAAGGTTTGATAGGAAGGCTTTTGGAGGTCCTCTTTCTAGATTAAGCAGGTAATTTGTTGTGTTACAAGGTAAGGAAAAACATCGCTTGATGAAGCACCTTTGCAGTTTTTCGACTTCGTTTTGTTCGGAATAACCCCAAACTTGCGCACAGTAGTTCATAACTGATTCTGAAGCTGCTTCGTAATATTTTGAACTTAGCTGAGTGCTGTATGTTTTTGTTTTTGGTGAAGTTTGACCAGGTATCATTTATTGAATTCTTAGACATTGCAAGTCTCTGAGTCTGATGATCTGTCCACGACTTATTGTACGTCAGAGTTACTCCTAGGTACTTGTATTTGTTACATATTTTTATTTCATCGGTGTTAAAGGTCATTTTTTCAGCTGCTCGGCGGCCACCATTTCGGAAAATCACTACTTCTATTGGAAGGAAGAGAGATTATCCGAGAGTAGCACAATATCGTCTGCATAAAGTAAGACTTTCACTAATATGCCTTCAATATAGTTGCTCCACCCGGTAGATCAGAGTCGAGGTCGTTCAAAAACAGGATAAATAGCAGAGCACTGAGAACGCATCCCTGTTTTACACCTCGATTGATAGGAAAGAACTCACTGATGCTTGATCCATTCCATACTGTTGCAACGTTATTGTGGAAGAGATCTCTTAGGATTGAGAGCATTTTTGTGGACATTCCCAAAAGTATCAGTTTGAGGAACAACGCGTCTCTGTTTATATTGTCGAAAGCAGCTTTTAATTCAATGAAGAACGCGTAGAGTTTCTTTTTTGATTGAGTTGAAATTTTATAAGGCAAGAGAGAAATTGAAAATTTGGTCCACTGTTGAGTAGTTTTGTCTGTGTGCAGCTGGGAATTCTTTCAAAATATGATTTTCTTCGACTCATTGATTAAGTCGATTCAAAAGAACGGTTGTGAACAGCTTGTATATTGTGTCCACAAAAGCCAGACCACGGTAGTTGGCTACATCGTTGGGACTCCCTTTCTTGAAAAGAGGAAACATAATTGACCTTTTAAAATGAAAGAGTCGGGAATGGTGCCTGTACCTACTAAAGATGTCGCAAAATAGTCGATGGATTTCTTTGATTAAATTAGGCGAATCATTTTTATAGAATTCAAAGGGAATACCATCGATACCGGGGGCCTTGTTATCGTTCGCTGATGCGACAGCTTATTGAACTTCATCCATTTAAATGTCTTCATCAAGCAATGGTACATGGATATCTGTACTTAAGGTATACTCGTATGATATTTCTGCAGACGATGTTGGATTGAGACGTTTTTTTTTTTCTGTCGGAGGTTGTTACTATCCGGTCCATTGTACTGCCAAACAGACACCTTACATTTATGTACTTAGTTTTCCCGTCTTTCGAAGATCGATGAGAAGGAGCTTCAGTGATGAAGAGCTTAGATGTTCGGCACTCACCACGTCAGCCCCAAAGAACCGCCACCTGATGCGAGCAAAGTCAGGACAGCTACAGAGGAAGTGCTCCGCTGTATCGTCATCCTCTCCACAGGCAGGACAGATGGGAGGCGCTCAAGCCCAAAGCATTTAAGTGTTTGGCAAAAGCTTGGTGGCCCGAAAGGACGCCCACAAGTAGTCTACAGTCGCTTCTTCTGAGAGACAGAAGGAAAGCCGCCGACCTTTTGCAGATGTCCGGACGCAGTCGTTTGGTCTGTCTACACCCAGCACAGCCACGCCATCGACACTCTTATTCGCGAGAAACCCGAGTATCAATGGACGACTTAACCACCGATGAAGGCAGACCCAACGCAGGTTCATGTCCTAAGAACTCTTCCTCTGAACCCAGCCTGGCAAGCTCATCAGCTATCTCATTTCCAATAAGGATACCAGCGTGACCTGGGATCCAAACAAGATACACTGTATTTAGCCTTCCGACCAAGTTCAGAGAAAGCTTGAGTTCGAGCACTAATTCAGACGAGGTAAGAGGGTTAAGCAGCGCTTTTAATGCAGCTTGTCTGTCGCTGCAAACTCACCTGTTTGTTACAATATAGCGCATAGCCATAAGGATAGCGAAAATCTCCGATTGGAAGACAGACGCATGGTTTCCTAAGGGGTAGTGAAGTTGTGGCGACACAGCGCAAAAATATTACAAACACTGGACACAACCCGCACAACTTACAGACTGGACGCAACCATTCCCAAGTTTTGGAAACAGATCGAGTGACGAAATAAGACAGAACCCAAAGGGTAGGTATATAAATCGTAGAGAAAGAAAAAAGAGTTGTCTTTCTTTTTTCTCGAACAACCACGAGAAGCAACCATCTTGGCTTTTGATTCATTTTTGGCGGCGGCGTTGTGTCTTTTCTAAATAAAGTAGAGTAGAGTTAAATTATAATTAATAAAGTTGTATTTAATCGTTATTCGGCGCAATTATTGACCTTCTGGCGATACACGGAAAGCGTGGCGAAAAATTACGCCCACAAAGTCTAATATTCTCGCTTTCCACGAAGACTCCAGAACCAGACCCCTGTCCGGTTTTGGAGCCATCCGTAAAAATACGATGGCATTCTTTCCCTGGCTCTGAGTCTGGCCTTAGCCATTCCGTTGCCTGAGTAGGACTTCTGGAGTCATTGCGTCCGAGGGCATATCCATAAGACAGGGGTCAAAGGATAATTCTCGCACAAGTTCTTCAAAACTCCAATGCGCGTGGTACCAAAAGCCACCTCTCTTTAACCGAGAGATGGTTTTCAGCGTACACCCCATGATAAAAATATCAAGGGGGGGTAGGTTCATCATAGCGTCTAGAGCGGAGCCCGGTGTGCTGGGGAAGGCCCCGTGCAGCCGAGACAAACCGTTCTTTGAAGTCTGGCAAAAGTAGTAAGCAGTAACACGTTTCCGTGAAAGCCTGTTCCACCATACAACCGACGCGTATGAGAGGAGTGGTCTTACCATTGCCGTATAGATCCAAAGGACCCTTTTAGGAGATAAGCCCCACGTCTTGCCAAAAGCGCCTTTACACTGCCAGAAAGTTGACACCGCTTTATCGGTTTTCGATTCGACATGCTTGGACCAAAGAAGCTTTCTAATCGAGGATTACTCCCAGATATTTGACTTCATCGGAGATCGGAATAGTGACACCTTTTAACACAAGCTGAGTCAGACCAGTGACCTTCCTCTTTCTCGTGAAGAGAACAACAGTCGTTTTAAGAGGATTCACTGAAAGCCCATTTCTTGTGCACCAGCCATCGATCAAGCCCAAGGATCTCTGAGCCCGAGAGCAGACAGTCCCTAGGTCAGAACCGACAGACAGAACGGCGACATCATCCGCGTATGCTTGAGTATAGGTTCCAGGAAGATTGAGAAGCGTTAGCAGAGAGTCAACTACCATACACCATAAAAGGGGAGACAGAAAACCGCATTGAGGGCAGCCCCTGTTAACCCCTGTCACGGCGCATTTTCCACATTCCGGCCTCGGCAATCAACGTCCTGTACATTGGCATTGCTTTAATCCACAACACCAATGTTTCATCTATATCATGATGTCTGGCTGCATTGCACATACTATCAATACTCGCATTATCAAAAGCCCCCTCAATGTCGACGAAAATGCCCAACGCGTACCTACTCCTTCCGATCAAGAGCACTTTCAATCCTACCAACAAGGTTCTGAAGCGCAGTTTCACAGGATTTTCCGCGCTGATAGGCATGTTGTATCTCTGAAAGAAGGTGCGATCAAAGAGCGACATTGCGCACGTGCAGCTAAACCAGTCTCTCCAAACTTTTCAGCAGGAAGGAGGACAGACTTATGGGTCTGAAACTTTTGGCGAGAGTGTAGTCAGTCTTACCTATTTAGATTTTGGATTTTGTAGATTTTGGAAATGTGTTATAAGCTCCAATGATGTTATATGTGACTTCCGACTGTTACAGCTACCGCGAATTATCTTAGCAAGTTTCCACCAATCGCTTGTTGCCTTGACTAATGCTAGTTGACTTGCGATATTTAAATTGCGTTGTTTTTGCATGCATAAGGCTAAGATCTCTACTATTCTGGCGATTTTTCTCTCGTTTTCCTTAGATCTTAGAAGGAGTGTTGTTTCCTTTTACTACAGCTTAGCCACGTTATTTCAGATATAACACAGCTCGTCATTCTCTGCCTGTGTTGACCTTTACTGACGGGTGATTTTTTAAGCGTAGTTTTTTTGTTTTTAAATCGAATAAAACACTCAAATTTGCATCAACGCGGGTCCGTTTCAAACGGTACATTCGGAAGGTCAACTTTTGCGTCACTTTTTCGAGCATATCGGCCTGTATTCCACGAATTACGCATGTAATGTTATCCTGTAAGGCCTTAATCGTGTTCGGCTTGTCCACATAGACTAACGACAACACAACCCCACAAGAAATAACCAAAAGGCGTTAAATCGCATGATCTTGGCGGCCAACCCACATGGCCATTTCGAGAGATAAGCTGCTCACCAAATTCATCCTTCAACATTTCCGTTGATGAAACCATAATGTCCATCAAGTTCGACTCAGCCAACTGGGGCAAAAAAAAAAGTCGCGTATCATGACTCGATATCGTTCGCAGTTGACGGTAACGTTTCTTCCACGGTCGTCTTTGGTGCACATTTTTCACAGAGCACGAATTTTTATAATAAACTAGCTGACCCGGCGAACTTCGTTCCGCCCAAATTCGTTAATGTAATTAAAATAATAATTCCGAGCATGCACGATTTACAAACATGCTATAGCCTAATAGTCAAATTCGTTCGTGTCAGTTTACGACAATCGGTTGAGTAGCTTAGGGGATCGACAACAGCGCCACTTACCGTGTCGAAAATAGTCCTGAGCTGTATACGCAATGTTAATGCGTGGAGAAAACCACAAAACTTACTTAAGTTCATGTTCATGTTTTTCACTCACGCACAACAAACACACACGTTTTCCGATTGCAACCAAACTTCACAAAAACCATATATAGATCAATAGCAAATATGTGTGAAAGTTTGGCTCAAATCGGTAAATGCGTTAAGGCGTGAATCGGCGACAAACGAACACAATTTTAAGGCTTTCTTTTTATATAGCTTTCAATAATTTCAATTTGCAATCGTTGCTCGTTTGTAAGTCTTTCCATGATTATACTCAAAAGTTTTCACTTTGACAGATGACGTTTGGACGCCATTATACTAACCAGTGCTGCCAAACTGAAAAACTTAACTCTTAAAAAATCACCCGTCAGAAATTTTGACAACTGCCCCATGCGCAATTATGTGCAAAGTGTAAGGCTGAGTATTGCCTAGCCAGCTCCTCAGCATGTTCTTATTTAGTTTAAATCTCTTACCCTACAGCTGAAAACAAATATTTCCAATTTATTTAAGTTAAATTATTTATTCTAACAACGAAGATAACCTCAAATTATAATCTCAATAAATATTACAAAATACGTCATCAACATGGGGGGGGAAACTATAACATGACAAGAGATTGCCTATTGCAGCGCATATTCCTTATGAACAATCAAATCCCACGTGTCCTTCCAACGCAGCTCCGTCACCTGACTACCGGTCAGCTTCTCGATTCCATAAGTTATCGGCAAAAGTCGCCTGTACACATAGAAAACGGCAAAGACCCACGCGATCACACCCAATCGATAGGCCCTCACATACGAAGGACTAGTCGTGAGTAGTCTAAGCAGATAGTCGACATGCTCCACCACATAGCACAACAGTAGCATCTTGAACAGCAGCGATGGCAAGTAGTTGTGCAGAAAGAGCGTTCGATCGACAAAAAAGTACGGCAAGTAGTGAAACAAGTAGCCACCAACAAAAATATCACCAGCCTCGAGAAAACGTTGCCATTCTCGTGGTGGCAAGTCGTAGGCCAAACGTCTGCGACGAATCAAATAAAAGCCAAACAGGCCGAGGTAGACGAAAATGGAAAGCGTGCCCGTGTACCAAATTGCAATGTTTCCCAGCAAATGAATCTGTCCATTGGACTTTTTGTCCACCCAATAGGCGATTCCTTTGTCTAGCAGCGGCCACTCTAGCGGTTCAGAGCTGTACATGTGCGAGGGGATTTCATTCTTGGTGCTCCAAATCATTTTCGACTGCAGTTCGAAGAATTTATCCCAAAACGAGAGCTTCGTCTTGTGGGTGGGAATCATTTCGGCATTGAGGAGTTGACGTTCGCGTTCACGTTGATCTTGAGCTGGAAAGTGAGAGAGAAAATGGATTAAGCATGGATGCTGGATATTGGCAACAGTTTTGTTCGTACTTTTGGTGTAGCGATGCTCTTCGACGTTCCATATGGCGTCCTTGTTGTTGATATTCTTATCGCCGACCACCTCGTGCTGATTGAAACCCCAATCGGGAAGTTGTTTGCCACTGTATCGAAGGAGAACCTCCGTCGTCACGTGGACAAGTCGAATTTGGGATTTGATTGCGTGCCAAATTGGTCCTTCCTGAAAAAAAGGGTATGATGAGAGGCTTCTCAACAGGCCCCATTCTAACTAAAAACTCACCGTTTCCTTGTTCAAGATCTCCACTCTCCACAGCAGCTGTCCCTCCATTTTTATTTCATAGTCAATATAGCAGGTAATCTCCTGACACGCCGGCGTCATTGGCGCCGCAACATCATGACTATTCAGCGCCCGACTTGTAATCCCGTGGACTAGTTGGATAATATCACCGTCCCTTATCGGATCTAGCTCGTCGCCCACAACTAGTTCCTCCTTGGTGGGTCTCTTCACAATCCACCAGTTGTTCACATCCTTAAAGCTATAACACGTGACCTGTTGCTGATGTGATGATCCCCGTTTATCGGGATATCGCACTGGATAGACGTGGGCGTGCGAGTGTAGCCAGCACGCCCGTCCATGTGTATGCCTGAGGGTAATCTGTGAGCCATGGACAATTTCCAACGGCTGTCCCTTTGTAATCGACGCCAAACCGCCTTCGAGAGACGCTTGAAAGGCACTTGTCATCACGTTGTCATGTGGTCCCGCCTTGGTAAGAATGTTCAAATGAAGATAAAACAACCCTATGTAAATTCCAATAGGGATGATACTGAATATGAGCGTTCGACTAAGAGCCTGAAGGATTATCTGAAAGTCTGCAATGAGCAAAAGGTTAGCTTTGGTACCTGTGGGCTATAAAAAATCCTCTTTCTTCTTACCAGTCACTGATGAGTCGTAGAGCATATTCCACAAGTACCGACACATCAGATAGAATGCCAAACATCCTGAATAAAAGCCTACGTACTTGACGCTCAATGCGAAGGCCAAAAACGATGCCGAAGCTAGTCCAGAGATAAACCATCGCGGACTGGCAAAGGTACTCTTTTGAAACCGCAGAAGGTACAGTAGACCCAATGTGCAGAAAAGCAAAAGCATCGACTCCATGAGGATGAATCGAGACTGAGTGAGGAGTGCGTTATCTAAAATTGAAATAAATCATTATAACATGTTGTCAGTTAAGAAGATTTTGATATTTTTCTTTACCAAAGATGATGAGTAGGCCACCAAGCAGCGAGGTCCATCGGTTTAAGGGTAGCTCCAGTAGGAGTTTGTACACGGCAGGTGATAGGAGACTACCACACAAGGCGGGCAGGAATCTCAACCAAAAGACCGGCACATTGGGACTGTAAGAAGACCCGATCCTTGGAAATGTGTAATTTCCATCGTAGCCTGCAAAATTAGAAACAGCAGCGATAAGTTGCTTCCCCAGCGGTGGATGCTGGTCGAAGAAGAAAATATTCCGAATGTACAGCGATATGTATTTGCCATAGTGAAGTTCGTCGAATCTGGAAATGGACGGGTGGAAATGTCAGAAAAGGTGTACTACTTTTTTGTTTTAATATAATTTTAAATATATAATGTGCAACAAGACGGGCCTAATATCGTAAACTGGTAAGCACGAGCGTAAGCAAAAGAAGAGTCACAGACACAGCTTCATTTTAAACCTTCATCTTTTTATCAAAATACATTTGAAGTGAACATTTTGCCATTTTGAGTTCGAAAAACTTAGCCGTTCAATGTCACATAACCTCTCTCTTCTATTAAGAAAGTCAAAACGTAAGATATTTGAAAATACACTGTTAAATGTCAACCATAATAAAATTACCTACGTTGGCTTAAGCTACTGTCAAATTTTCACCAAAGTTGAAATGCTTTCCTGTCAATCCAACGCCATTTTCTCTGCTTAATGTCAACATCCACTTTTGTTTGTCCAGTCCTAAGCCACAATTCATTGTTGGAAATTGTTTGTGGCCACCGGATCGTTAGGATGTAACGCAGACAACGATTAACAAAAGCTTGTAATCTGCTCGAGATGTTGGCGGAGTATTTCAACGTAAAGCAGTACAGATTTTGCATTGGATTCAAATGGTTTTAACTTAGTGCGAAGCGATATTTTGCTTGAGTTCCACACTGGATTCCAAATGCACTACGAGCTTGGTTCAGTCCATTTCCGCCATCCACCTCCGTTCCACCATCGAGTGAAACGTAACTACCCAAATAGTTGAACTGCGTGGACTCCTCGATGGTCTCCCGTCTCAAGATACCCCCTCTGCTGTTGGACTCGGCCAGTGTGCATAATTTTTGTCTTGTTGGCATGTATCCTTAAGCCAGTCACCTCCCCATTCTGTTGTAATGAATGACTCATTTGATTAAGGGCACCAATGTTGTTTGCCACGGAACAGGTATCATCAGCGTAATCCAAATGACTTAGCTTATCAAACGGTTTCCATTGACTACCAAGTCTCTCGTTTGTACCCATCGTGGCAGTCATTACATCATCAATTGCAAGTAAGAACAGCATCGGTGACAGTACATCTCCTTGTCGCACTCCTTGCCGCACTTCAAATTCATCGGAAAGCCATCCACTGTGCAAAACGAAACACCTTGCGTTGTTGTACGACTCTTTAATTATAGAAACATTTTTTCAGGGATGCCTCTCATAGCAAGAGATCTCCAGATTCAATCACGCACGACTAACGCGATCGAAGGCCTTTTCAAAGTCGACGAACATGAGGAGAAGAGGTGATTGATACTTCGACGATTGTTTAAGGACGATTCGCAAGGTGTTAATATGATCGACGCATGATCGACTGCTGCGAAATCCCGCTTGGTGCCTCTTGAGCGTCGACTCAATCCAGAACTTTATCCTCTCGAGTATGATAGTTGCGATCAGCTTTGGGAAAATAGACAAAACGGTGATACCACACCAGTTATTGCAATTCTTAAGATGCCCTTTCTTCGGTATCTTGACAATAACTCCATCCTTCCATTCTCTGGGAAAGGTTTCATTCTCCCAAACAGCCTGGACAAGTGGAAACCAAATACAGGCCGCTGCGTCTGGATCCGCTTTTAGGAACTCGGCAGGTATGCCATCCAGTCCAGCTGCCTTGTTATTCCTTAGAAGCAGGATCGCGGTTTTAATTTCTGTACTTGTTGGGGGGTTGATATCAATTCCCCTGGAAGACCTATGTATGCCCAGCAGTTGATGACTTGCACTTGTACTCTGATCATCATTAAGCAGTGCACAAAAATGCTCCTTCCACCTTCGCAGTTGGTCTTCTGGTGACATTAAAAGGTTGCCGTTTATATCTAGCACAAGGTGGTTGGTGCTACTTGTTTTACCTATAATGTCCTTAGAGATTTTGTACAGCTCCCTCATGTTCCTACTTCTTGCAGCTTCTTCCGTGTTCTCCGCCAACTTGTCTAATCTAGCCCTTCTATCACGTCTCACAATGCGCTGCACTGCCTTATGAGCCTATGAGCTACTCTGCAGTTGTTCTGTAGAACCAACCTCCGGTGAGCATCAGTTTTGTCGTTGATTCTTATTTTGAGTGCTCTGTGCTGGGTAACTTTGTCTCAGGTGTCTTGGGAAATCCAAAGATCTCTATTCCTTGATTGCCTCCGCTTCCATAAAAACCCTCTTTACGTTGTCCCACATCGCCTCAATGGAAACGTTGACGTCTAGATCCACATTTGACGCTTTGTCGTTTAGGATGTTGGCAAAATTACGACAAATATTTGGGTCACTAACAGCGTTCGTATTAAATTTTGGTCTGCTATCTGTTCTCTCCCAAGTAGCATTCGAAAAAACATTTTAGGCCTGGCGACGTTCTGGTGTCAATTCGTGATCCCATTTAGGAACTTATGTTTCGAAACAACCAAGTAACATTTTCTTTTATGTTTCGGAAGTGGCGCAACACAAAGTAGGAATTGTTTTTGACGCAAATCCTATATAGCATCTTTGAACATTTCCATTCCATTCCTCAAGCAATAACGTAATAGTGTGAGTTAAGGGTGTGCCCACAACAAATTGGGAAAATACCTTATTAATATTAAATTCTTTTATTGTGTATGTAAACCATATAATTTCTGATGTTATGATATGACATTCATTTTGTGTACCTAATATTATGTACCAAAATAATATTCTGACAACATTTCATTATTAAACAGCAAACAGCTACTGAAATTTGATGGGGAACATCATTTTGCTCTGAAATATTACTATTGTACTTCGAAAAAAACCTTGATCCTTACAAAATATTCTATATTTAATCAAAAATGTCTCTTATAAATATTTATGCTATTTTAAATGCTGATAAGGATGATTAAAAAATCAGTAAAAAATAAATCTACGATGTCTATAATGACATAATAGGAGCATTTTAATTTATTTAATTACACCATATCCACCAAAACTGTAAATTTAAAATTTCTTATTTTCTGTATTCATATTTTTGTGCAATACAAAATGGATAACTAGCAAATTCCTATTTGGGAATAGTGGCTACAGTAAAATATTCCCAATTAAGAATTCGTTCTTATATGTGTAGTAAATATTTTTAATCGGGAATCGCGTTTAATTTGTGTTGACAAGAAGTTTCTATTTAGGAATATGTTCTTATTTGCGAGCTTAATGTTTCTTACTGGGAATCGCATTTAAATTGTGTTGAACAGGAATTGTGTGCATGGTTGCCACTTGCAAACAAAATTAGCGACCAAAAATGAAAAAAAAAGTTACCAGACCAAGCTAAAAGTTACCAAAAAAATGATTCAGTATGAATATGACTTTTCGGTATCGTTGGATATTTCTCTGATTTACAAACTTAATATAAAAAAATTCCATGGCAGTGGAAAAATGTACCTATGTTTAAGCGTAGTATGCACGATATACAGTGCACGTAAAGCCTCTCAAATGAAATACATTTTTTCATACAAATTTTGCGCCGCGAAATGTCACAACTAACTCTCCACGTGAAAAAATCAGTAGGCAGAGTGAAAAATAGCTGTTTAAAATTTACAATTAAAATTACAAATAATACTTTTAATCCTTTTTCTGAAAAATTAGGGCAGCATTTACAAGTGATGATATCGAATTCTTCTTTTTGGTGTTTCTGGTTCAAAAAGTTACCAAAACCATATACAAATTACCGAATTACCAAAAATCACCAACTAAGAAAAAAGTTACCAAATGGCAACCGTGATTGTGTGCACGAACACGCATCTCAATATATTTACACTCTGCGGACAAAATGTTTCATTGAAGAATCAATTTTGACACAATAACGTAACTGTGAAGATATACAATTCCTAGATAGGAATATTCCTAAATGCGAAATGTGACCTAGCAAGTGTCTTAAATGTTACTTGTTGAGATTATTTTCTGGTAACAAAACCGTCTTAAAGACGTCGCTCAAGACACATGACACATGAAGTCGCAAAATGCTCCTTGGGCTCTGAACGTCGCCGGACAGCGGCTGTTGTATAGAATAGTAGCAAAGAACTTTTTGTTGGTATGAAAATCGTATTTTTCTTTCACCCCCTTTCTTGCCTCTAATCACCTAATGTCGTGTATCTATTGAGCTGTCAAATACCTGTCTGAAGTTTGTATTTTCTCCTTAAATTACCTCTGTATAACCTAAGCCAAGTATCCAAGGATATTTGCTAACCTCCGATTTAATAAGGACAGCTTAACAATGGGGACTTTCAAGTACCTAGTTTAGTAAGTCTGACAGCTGTCTGTCTAGATGTATCTCGGTTTTGATTGGCTGAAGTCGGTCATTTGAGCAGCTGTGTTGACGTTTAGGGAGGGGCGACGAATTTAGTCAAGAAATTCGTGCCTGAGTAGGAACTAACTACTAAGTTGACAGTTCGCATATGTAGCTGACGTAGGAAAAGTGACGTTCCCGACGAATCTAGTTTTTGCGTTCAGTGTGCATCCAGACCAATTTAGTCGACTTAAGATAACTAGGTTCTTGAATGTGCCCAATTATCTACCTGTTACACAGCTCTTGCGTCAAATGTTATTATGCTAACTGACGTCTGCTGTCTAACTTGAGTTGTTATTTATTACTACGGGGCTAGATAAACAATCGGACTGTATATACTATCCATCATTTAACAACAATACCTGTGTAATGTCAGGTTTATCCAAATCTATTCTTGTAAATCGACGACAAGCTGTCATCACAAGTCTTCCCAAGTAGTTCCCAGTGCCATAAAGCTGGAATTTGTGTTCCTACAGCATATTTTTTGACATTTTTAAACAGCAAAAACAGTTTGTATCACAAAGGACCTAAACGAATTTGGTCTTAGTGTGCCTTTCTAGAGAGCAACTTTACCTAACCAGAACAGCAAATAAAAATATAGTTCAAAAAAGCGAGCTTCGCTCAACCAAAATTACCTTTAACATTTCAATAAGTTGTTGTGTCTCGAATGATTGGCAAAATAGCATCACTCCAAAGTAAATTAATTAACCTATATACGTTTGTAGAAACACAAAAACGCTTTTGTATTAATCGCTTTATAAAAGCCGTCAACTTTAACATTAAACTCAAACGAGTGATTAAAATAAATGGCGATGATTAAAGATACAAAATATAAAAGCAGACACATTTACTCTGTCAGAAATTGCTAACCAAGGGAATGAATGTTTCTTGGATCAAGTGAGTCACAGCCTCAGTATACTAAGGAGTTTATAATATGCCAGCAATCATTCTGACTTTTAAGTAAAAACAATTTGCAATTTATCATTTGTACTCAAATATATCACAGAGCAGCTTAATACCTACTCATTAGGCTGTCCCGTCGTTGTATGAAGAAAAAAATTTCGTGGAAAATCTCATCGAAAGGGGTATCAAAAGTTGCGTATTGACGAGAAGATTCCGAATGTGTACTTACTTTCTGATTACGGCATAACTTTTGGGCCTCTACCGACGATTGAAGGACAGGGAAAAGTAACCAAGGCGCTAATATCTTTCAATTTTTCTATTTGTTCAAAATATTATTACTATTTCAAAAATATATACACAAATATAACTTGGTACTAAATTAAAATAATAAATATTCATTTGCGTATAATCAACAATTTTAAATTATTAATTTAAAAGAAGTTACTAAGGCATAAATACAAATTTTACATTGAAAATCTTTTAAGATAGGTGGAGGAGTTGTCTGACATTAATTTAAAAAAATAATGTCTATGGCATGGACCTTATACTAATAATCATTTTTAACATTGAGACTGAATATTTTGTAGGTCACAATATGCAATTTTGTATTTCGAAAAATTCACCATTGTGAGTTAAAAAATATAGCCTGGACACTAAAAATGATAATTAGTATCGCGGTATGTAGCCCTTAAAAATTATAAAATGAATCTTTGAATTGCATAATAGTTATTTCTTCCCCTGTATAATATATCGGAGATATATTGTTATGTTCTTCTAAGAGCTCCTTGCGAAAATGACGTTTATATTTTTGATCTGAAACAAGGGTTTTGTTTTTCTGTCCGTCAAGATAAATATTCTTAGGAATGGCATCATTGTATTGGCTTCTTAGATGCTCTCTTGATTTTGACAAAGCTCAGTATCTGTATCTTATTTTTGTCGATTACAAGCCTTGTGTCAGTGTTATTTGCGAGTCCAGCATCGTAATAAACCGTTGAAGCCACTGTTGGGGCAGATCGTTCCGATAATCCATATCGATCACAAACTCTTGCTACAGATGGTTGGACCAGCAAATTGAGCTTATCTGAAAACGTGGAATGATCTGAAGAAGACTTTGAAAGTTCTGAAGAACAAAGTAGTGACCTTACTGTCTTGACTGGCTCCACTCTTTCATCTGTTTCGTTTGGATCTACTCTCTGGAGTAAACTTGGAGGGGCAAGATTATTCAATGCACTACGTTCTTTTCGATCTAGACGCTTTTGCATTTTAATCGTCTCTAGGTAATCAACACTTATCCTCCAAAAATACCCTTTCATTACTAGGCACTTTTTTTCTTTGTACAGTAGCAGTTATCAAATTTACATGAGGCAATGTCAAACAATTTTGTACTAGAAAATGTTATGAAATCTTGTACTCTATTATGATAGTTTGCATTTTTTCATACTTGGGTATCTTTTTAGAGTCATATATTTATGGAAGTTCATTTTAATAAGTCTTAGTATTTGATTGTGGCACACAATTGGAATTGAAGCCCTCTTCAAAATCTGTTCGATATCTGCATGCACTCACTATAATAAGCAATTCGGAATTAGAGGGATTTTTCACCGTATTCTGTTTTAAGATTTCTTTGGATCAAAAGCATAGGTATACTTTTTTACATCTCTTACAGACGTAAATGATTTTTTTTAATTCACTATAAAGGGATCGAAAAGAGGACAGAATAACTCTCGGAGATGGAGTCCGGAACTCATTTTGCTTACATGTTTTAATATTTAAATTAAAAAATTCGAATTTACCTATTTTTGTGAACGTATAGAATTTTGTGGTTAAGACAAAACAAATGTATTTTTTGATTCCAGCATTTAAGAGATATCAAAATAACCTCTCAAGTGCTCAAGCGCTACCAAAAACACATTTGATTTGAGTGAATATGCTATAACTTTACAAATGTAAGCAATATTAAAAAAATATTGAAAAAGAAAAATGTAGGGAAAACAACATTTTTTTCCAAAACTTCAACGGCCGGTAGAGACCCAAAAGTACCCTTGAATATTTTTTATGTTATTTTTCCTGTAATGAGCTCAGTAATACGCAACTTTTGCGGGGCCTTTTGTTAAGATACAACAAAAAAAAATTTGACGGGACACCCTACTACTCATACCTTGAATGACAGAGTTTTAATTATGCACAAGATGTCGCCTCGCAGACTTTATATTTTTAAAACGCAAATGACATGCGTCAATGTCACTCGAATACCAGAATCAAACAGTAGCAGCGGATCAAAATGTATCACTATTCAAATGTCAAATCCACTGATACATTCAAGAATCTAGTTATCTTAAGTCGACTAGATTGGTCTGGATAAGATGTAACCTGAACGCAAAAACTAGATTGGTCGGGAACGTCACTTTTTCTACGTCAGCCACATACCCGAACTGTCAACTTAGTACTCAGTCACGAATTTCTTGACTAGATTCGTCGGCTACCCCTCCATAAACGTCAAATGTCAGAGGTGCCCACGTGATCGATTTAAACCAATCACAACCGAGATAGATCTAGTCAGACAGCTGTCAGACTTACTAAAGTAGATACTTGAACGCCCTCATTTTCACGCATTTATAGAAGTAGTTTGCAAATCACTTCCTTTGATCGTTTACACCTGTTAATGCGAGAAACAGATTAACACAGCAACTTTGACAGCAATAGCAACAGCGAATTTAGGATTAGCTCTAACGTTGATGTCGCTGTCGATGTTGCTGTGCTAATATGTTCAAAGTAATTAAAATACAGCGGCTCTAAAAAGTTGTCAAAGTTGCTGTTGATGTCGCTGTGTTAATCTGTTTCTCGCATAAAAGGGTTTAAAAATGTCATGCACAATGTAGTAGATGGCGACAATAGTAGAACTTAAGCTAATGTCGTTTTCCATTGCAAAAAGTACTTTTTTCGAAATCAGCTGGCTGTCAGACTTCGTGTTCTATTGGCCGCAAAAAAAAGCACTTGCAATTTGCGAATTTCGATTTCTGAGCGAGAGTTACACCTATTTGCAGTTACACCAAAACATTTGTCAAACTTTAAAGTTTTTAGACGAGAAGTCTTTGAAAAATAGAGAAAAATTTACATTTTTGACCGCTGCAATGGATATCAACATAAATTGAATGGATTTAAACAAATAACAATTTGAGAACAGCTGACTCTTAAAACACGCACCACCACAAATGCAAAGAAAGAAAAATCTCGTTTTATGTTCCATTGGGCACGAAAGATCTGAAATCTGTGAGCAAAATCTGAAAATCCCAATGGAAAAGGATATACGATTACACGTGTCATTTTTCGTGGCAAATTTTGACATGCTAACGTCGCAAAAATTCGTTCTTTTTATTGTCACTCGTCTGACTCTCGTGCGAGTACGCTACGACAGCCAGCGTGACTAGACGCAGACGCTTGACAGGCGATCACACGTAGTGACACTTAGAACAAATTTTTACGTCATTATGATGGCGGCATGTCAAAATTTGCAACGAAAAATGACGCGTGTGATCTTAGCTTAATACCAGCTAGTACCTGGCTCAAAGCTATACATAAATTATTATCACACAAGCATAGCGTCAGTGTTCACCCATTAATCAACTTATACGCTAATACATATAGCTATAACTTAACTACCACACAATTTTATTAGACATTGGAGAATAGAAGCCAAGCCACTTTTTATCGCTATGTAAATTATTGTTATTGGCCGCAGATTTAATAATTGATTGAAATGACATTTGCATATAATTTTTTTATAGAAATCTTTTAGTGGTGCTCAGGAAATGGTATAATATTAACCTGAAATCAGAAGAAAATATTCAGGCCTCTGCTTTCCTTCTCAAACTATGCAGTTTTTAGTGAGTTTTAGCTTTTAGCTGAAAGGTTGGAATTAATTTTGCATTTAACGCATATTTTATGGAAATACTCAGTCTTCTTTATCTCCACGCGACACGCTCTGCAGTAGGGCTGTAGTGAATGGTATAGTGAAATGAGAAGTTACCTACATTCTCAGCTGATAAAAGAGGTTAATGGTCGAGGCAATACAAAAAAAAAAACACTACTGCTCTTTTGCTTCTTTTTTAATTGACTCATGCATTTGCGTTCGATTTAATTTCCATTTCCATTGGGCAAAAAAATCTGTCTTTTTTGATCCGGATCACTTTTTGCAGATCTCGATATTTTTTCAGATCTACACAAAAATTGCCACAATACCAATAGGTACACCTTGCATATCGGTTTTACATCGAAGTTTGCTTTTAAAACAAATGCGCAAATACATAAATAGCCATGGATATAATTTCGGAGAAATAATTATCTTCATTGAAGACTATAAAACACCAAAAATACTTCATTTGTATCTATAAACTACAACAGGGGAAACATTTTTCAAGTCGATATCCATTTGTGATATTTCACAAAAAGTGCTAGACGTCAATGGTGAAATGTCAATTTTTTATATGGAGTTTGACATGCGGCTGGTCATCTAGCGGGGAGTGGAACGCGGCCATTATCATCGGCATATTTTCTGACATACCTATTTGTGAGAATAATTTTCTGACATACTCATATATCTGTCTGACAATTAGCCTTTAATATATTTCTTTTAGGCGCCTCTCTCACTGAGGCAACAAGCAATAAGCAATACGAAACTTTTATTTTAACCTATTCTCAGATTGAAGCAACTGTGTTTCTAGCGTCCTGTCACTCACTACTCGCAAATATTGATACAACGACGCGATATATATCGCTTTTCAACATGCGCTGTGTATCGGCAGCAATAATGTTGCCGCAATCAGCAACATTTTTCGTTCAACCGATATTGAGTTGCTTCAATGTCAGACGTCTAATTTGATTCAATGTAAAATAACTGTAACTGCTAGCGATAATATCGCACGTTCCTTTTTGCCAGTTGCTTGTTGCTTCAGTGGGAGAGCCGCCTTAATGATAACCAATTCAGTATTTAATTCTCTCCACACGCTAGCACAAAGCAAGTTTAATGTATGAGGTGACAGTTGAACTAAATCTGAGCCTAGCTCTGTAAATGTCACTTAACCTCTTCTTTATTTAAGCTATTCAATTTATAGAGAATGGTCAATGGACAACATTCAAAAATCTAATCGCTGGACTAGAGGTAACCTGAACACAGAATCTAGATTGGTCGGGAACGTAAATTTTTCTACGTCAGCCACATATGCGAACTGTCAAATTAGAACGTACCTAGTTACGAATTTCTTGACTATAGATTCGTTGGCTTCCCCTCCATACACGTCAACTAAAAAAGCTTTCCAAGTGACTAATCTAGGCCAATAAAAACTGAGATACGTCAAGTCAGACAGCTGTCAGATTTACTAAACTTGAACGTCAGTTGCTATAAGTAATTGAGCAAGTTGGCAGGACGTCAAATGTGTTGGTGCGCCATCTGCCAAATGATGCGGGCGATAAATATATATCAGCATATTTAGTCGACCGCAAAATCAAATTGATCGAGGCTGTCACATTCAACTGTCATTTCAATTGAAATCTACTGCCGTTGTAATTCTTGTAACTGCGAGCTAAGCCGATATTGTTTCTCGTCTTTTTTGCATGTTCATCATGAAATTCCATATTGACCTCACGTTAAAGAAAAAAATACCAAACTGTCAAATGTCAGTCATTTTGAATACATATCTAAAAAGGGTGTTTCTTTTTTTTTAGAAGTATGGAACTTTAAAAGGGAATAAAACAAAAAGGATTTTTTTAAATTGACATGAAATTTACTTTATTCAAAAGATAATCTTCTGGCATTATAATTTATATATGGATTCTGGCATACGACCGCCACGGCTGGCTCGGACGTAGTCTAATCTGGAGGTCCGATTTTCGATCACTGTTTTGATGACATTTGTGGCGGTATATCGGCAATAACGCGGCGACTGTTGTCCTCCAAGTAGTTAATCGTTTCTGGCTTATCGGCGTAGACTAGCGACTTCACATATCCCCACAGAAAATAGTCAAGCGGTACTTATCACGGTATGCGTTAAGTCGCAGGGTCTTCTAGGCCAATTCACGGGTCCGCAACGTGAAACTATGCGGTTACCAAACGTTTCCTTCAATAAATCAATTGTGGCACGAGCTGTGTGATATGTTGCGCCGCCTTTTTGAAACCACAGCTCCTGCACATCATGGTTGTTCAATTGATGAACGAAAAAGTCAGTAATCATGGCTCTATAGCGGTCACCATTGACTGTAAACGTTCCACCAACCCATAAAGCACACCAAACAGTCAGTTTTTTGTGGCTGTAACGATGTCTCAACATGCACTTGAGGATTATCATCACTCCAAGTACGTCAGTTTCGTTTTTTGATGTATCCATTCAACCAAAAGTGAGCTTCATCGCTAAACAAACTTCGCTTATGAAAATTGGGATCAACGGTAATCTTGTTTTGGGCCAATGTGGAAGTTTTGTTTAGACGTCAGTCTATTCATGTTGAAATGACAAATCAAACTAAAAATAAATCACTTGACAGCTGACAAAATGGCCGCCAGTTAAAATAGTGCTGCCAACTTTAAGCTCTATACCTATAAAAAAAAAACACCCTTTTTTATACACTGGGCTGCCTCAGGTCGACTTAAATTATATGAAATGGTTTGTGAATTGTGAGAAAAGATAGTGCAAACCGTGTTTTTGTCTTAAAGGAATTTGAGCTGCCTGATTGATAGCGAAAGCCCTTCATCGGCACAGATCTTGTTCGCTGATTTTCGCTCAACCATCAACCAACCAAGATGTAAACAGAACTTTAAAGGAAAGCGGATCATAAATCTGTGATTACAAATCAATCAGTAACAAAAATGCTGCTAATGAGTGAGTTTCTAATTTCTTCTTAATGACAGGTACCTACTATGTCATATTCATTTGTAAATGGCGCCCGACAAATGTAGAAAATTGTACCTACCTAAGATTCTAAGATCTTAAACGCTAAACGTGTGATCATTTTTCCATAACCACCCAAGCTGAAAAATCCATCTCATCAAGTCAACGTAAATGTCCTTCGTTTCGTTACAAAACTCACCATAGATCAGCGCGCAAATGTCCAGTTTGCGATTCAACTCTTTTGTTTTGCCAAACAGATGTTTGTTTGAATTGTGATTTTGGCTGCCTCTGGCTGTTGCCTCATTGTGCAAAAACATCGCTCCTTGTGTGTTTATGTTTTAATAATGAATACTGTAAGAAACGGAAATGACAGTTCGCCCTTTGAACAAGGTTTACTCGTTTTCACAAGCAGTGTGGACGTGTTCTCTCAACAAATGTGAAATATTTCTAATCACCGATCGTACATCTTATGAAATCTTAAAAAATTGAACTGCTTACCGACTACTTCAATCAACTCTTTCGAAGCAAATCACTATCAGCCAAAACATCAATCAATCAAGCTAATGAAGTGGCCATCTCAACCGGTTGCGGGCACTCATTAGCTGTAAGAAAATGCAACCTTAGTCACACTCACATTCCCGGCTCCATCAGAGTGGCTAATCTCAATCAAAAACAGGAAGAAAACTAACTAACCAGTCAACGGAAGTAGGTCACATCTCTAAAGGAGCCATTCAACCCGCAGCCCAACCCAGTTCTTAACTACTTGCTCGTCAACCGCGTATTCATAATTTAGACTTCCCAAAAGTAAATGCAAATTACAAAAAAAAAAAAAAACATTTATACTCACACAACATTGTTTGGCGTCGATAACTTGTAGAAACGCGTACAAAACGCCACCACAAACAGCAACAATGCGACCAAGTCAAACCTGAGACTGATCATAAAGTTCGCACGCTCCTCGTGTTGCCGTTGTGCATCCAGCGAATAGCCCAAAGCCTCTGCCGCCGTCGCGCCATCGGAACAGCAACAGCACGCACAGCCGTCAACGTCACGATCGCTGGTGAATGCTCGTGCAACGCTCGTTCGCGACAGCTTCTCATTGTCAGTGGTATTCTGTAGATTGGCCAAAATCCCATTGCAACATGATTCGTGAAATGAAGCGTTCGTTGACGCAGACGGCGATCGGTCCGACGAAAGTTTTTCAAGTATCTCACTCGAACCGCCGCCGCCGCCGCCGCCGCCACCTCTACTCGTGTGATGGTTCTGTTGAAGTCGTTCGTTTGTTGCTGGAGCAGGAGCCAAGCTGCTGCTTGACGTTGAGGAATTTTCTGCGTTGTGTTTAGTTGATTTTTTTCCTATTGCTGTTGTTGTTGTGCTTGGTGCACGTCGTCTTAATAGAGTACTCGTTAGAGTAGCCATTGTTTGTGCTTTTGTTTTGTCTCACATCCACTCACACAAACACAAACGGATTCAATATTTAGAAGCGCATTGCTTAAAGATTCCTAATTAGCACTCAATTTTTGGACACTTTCTCTTGGCGATGTAGCTCGATTCGCTGGTGGATATGCAAACGCGATGATCAATCGACCGAGGAACGTTCGTCGTTAGGGAATACAGTTAAGCAAGCACACCACCGCCACGTAACATCGGACACAGACTGAAGTAGTTATAGAAAAGCCTCCGCGGAGAGTCTGGAAAGATACCAAAAACCAGAAATACAAAACAAGAAATCAGTCTGGGTGCACTCTCTTTAAAGTCTCTTCGCATCGTTCTAGATAGATTTTGAAAATGAACTGAATCTCGCTTTCTGGTAGATGTTTGAAGCCGAAGCGGCTGTCCAGCTAAGGTAGAGTACGAGCTACGAGGTGCAGGTCTAGTCCAGGTTTGGTAAATTGGTCTCTTACTTTGGTAACATGTACATAGTTATGGAATGATTTGGGCTCTCTCGCTGCTCTCTGGTGGGTGATTCATATGGCAGTTTCTTTCGCTTACCTGGACGGATTGAAGCCGAGAATGTAAACAAAGAAATGAGGAACAATCCGTAACCACGAAGAACTGTTATGCGCTGTGTTCAGTGTGTTACTTTCGTTTCTATAGCAATAGGAATAGTAACACACAGGTGTGAGAGGTTTCGCTTTGTAATAAGAGACCAAGAGACAGGTGGCTTCTCTTAAGAAGAAGTAACTTTGATGGGGGCTCATAGACGAATAGATGGATAGTACCTACATATAGGTTGAGCATTCGAGTTCGCATATTGGACTACTGTGTTTGAGTGTGGTAGCCGGTCAGTACGTGCGATGTTGATTTGCAATTTGGATATTTTTAGAACTAAGAATAAGTAGTCATTGAACATTCTCGTCGGTTTCTGAAATGCCAGGTAAAGTAGGTATGTGCGGCGATGACATTTTGTTCGGCGAAAAAATATAACTGATTGGTGCCGCATAGTTGTTAGTTTTCAATTATATTGCCGTTGAAGCAGGTAAATCAAGATTGGGTTTAATTGAGTGTCATAAATTGTGGGACTGGTTGTGGTTGAACGAAAAATGATAGTAGGTAGGCGAGGATGTCTCAATTTGTGGAATTTTATTTATTATATCCAGATTTGAGGGAACTTTTAAAAGAAACGAGGTTTGAAATGGGCGACTTGTGATCATTTTTAGGAAAATAGGGACGTTCAAGTATCTTAGTTTAATAAATCTGACAGCTGACTGACCTAATAGGTCTTTTCGGGTACTGTGCCGAGCCAAGCACTAAAAACCTGTCAAAGTTCAAAAATAGAGCGAAAATCTTTCAAAGAGCGGAAAGTCACTCAGAAGTACGTCGATAGACTTCGATCTACGTTGTGCCACTTACTATACCTTTGACATCTAATCCAGCATTGCCATAAGTGCAGATTTTCAACCTAGCTGCAGACTTTTAACAACCAGAAATCTGCGCTACAGATTTTGTCTGCATTCGCAATATAATGTACTACTTTGTTATTTAAAAAAAAAAAATCAACATTTTTTACACAATTTCCCTGTACGCTTTCATTTGCGTATTCAGCTCGTTTATTTTTATTTTAGTTTTCTTTTTAACTTTCTCCATTACGTACTAAAGGACTATTCACATGAGAGCGATTTGCGATCTGCGAACACGCGAATATTCGTAGTTTATGACACTTCATTCGCATGAAAACTTCTTTTGGTCACAGGTATCAGTTTCATTGTTAAAGGTTAAGTTCGAACGAATTTTTCATTCGTGGGTTTGTGGATCGCGACTGTTTTGTGTGGATTGTGAATAAAGTGTGACAGTTCACGGCAAGAATTTTCAATTCGCGGGAAAATTAATTTAATTGTTAATTAAGCTGTTTAAATCAATTAAGAGTCTTGTTTTTTTTAGACTATATGCTAAATAAATAAATAAATAGTTGGCGCAAAAGGTCCGGAGGGACCCTAGGCCTAGCTTCTCACAACCATTCGTTTTGTGTGAGTTTTTCATTTTTGGAACGAATGGAAGGGATCTACAGTTTTATGCCGACTCCAAACGGCTAATTGAGAAGCTCTTACAAGACATTTATACTCTCGGATGTTTGTCAGACGTTCGCAAGAGGTAGCGCAGCGGAAAAAAAACCATAAGTTGGAATTTCGGTTTTTGCGGGATTCGAACCTGAGACCCCTCGCTTAGTAGTCCAACACACTAACACTAAGCTACTGCGACTACATGCTCCTGAATAGCAATCATTTAATTTTGAATTCAATTCGTGGATGGAGTCACATCCATTTTACCCCACAATCAAAATACCTCTGAGACAGCCACTTGCGTAGTCCCAATAGAGAGACGAAAGACCCCATTAATCCGACGTCTGCACTGATAGAGTGGAGTCAATCACTCACAAGTTAGGTATGTACCCATCAGCAGAATGCGTAGTCCTGTAATGTACAAGAAACTTCCGTTACAGGAACTATTTATGCATGGGCCTCTGTATAATATCCAACCCCAAGCACACACACGACTCACATCCCAAAATTCCAACAGTCGCTTCATCTCACAAGCCACCAACATGAACCACCACATCAGCACACCATATATCGGCATCGGCATAGACGAAAATGCGAGAAAAAATAAAGCAACCCCCTTCCAATGGTGCATTCAAAACAGAACAGCACTTCAAGCCACCCCATACTGTATACTCTACCCGACCGACCCGTTCCCGAAATCCCAGGCAGTTCCAATTCCTATATTGTCCGTATACACCCACTGGTTTCGAGTGCTCATCCTTTCGGGGGTGTTATTGCCAGTCAGAGAACCGGTATTCAGTGGCATTCGCCGTGTGTGTCCTTGTCCTCGACCTAGTTTAATGTCAATGTCATTGACGTCGTCGTCATCGCTGAGGTCGTAGCCGTCGTCGTCGTCGTCGTCGTAGTCATTTCTTTTTTTCTTTTTTTTCGTCGTTTTTCTTCCACCAACACCAAACCACAACAAACACAATACAGCGAAGGACTTTCTGCTATGGCCTTTCCATAACCACCAGGGAGCACATAAGTGGAAGAATGGGGGCAGAAAAAAAAAAGGTAAAAAAAAAACACACACCCTACAATTTTTTTTCCCTCACAGCCTGCTTGCTTTTATTCTTTCCTCAACGCGAGGACCATCCCCCAGCAGTCTGGGTAAATGGCAACAACCACGAGATCTGGGGGAAAAAAAAAGATCCCACAGTATACCTATAGAAAGAAATCTCATCCCTGGAACGGGGGGTTGCTCTTGCTATACCAGAATGCGAGGGTGTGCAACATTCTGCCCAAAATAAAGTGCGTCCTCTATGATGCCACTGGCAATGTGAATTCACTTAGCGGCTGTGCTCCAGAAACCTACTCTGACAGAGGTATACCGTATACAGGTAGGCGCATATATAATATGAAGGGGCTCGTCGGCGCTGCGATGATGCTAGTGGTTCGGGGATTTCGTTGCTGGGTGGTCAGGTGAAGATATACGAAATGTCGTTGAACAAATGCATTGACGAGCACCTCCGCCGCCGTCGATGGTGCATGGTGGTGCGATATGGTGGCTTCGTTTAAACCTATGAATGGATGAGGGTCGGAGCCGGAAGATGGAATGGGATTTGCACTTGTTGGTGGTTGTCTGTTGTGTGCAGATCTGATGTAGGGTTTGTTGTGTTTAAAGTGGTTGGTGGGATTTCAAGTTGGTTTTGGTGAAGAGTGTGATAGTGTGTATGCTTTGGACGAACTTTATCGTTGACTCTACTGTCGCATTTTGTCAAGGTTTAAAAATTAATTCAAGTGGAGAGTGTTGCTTCTTAAGTCAAATTTCTATAGGAATTTATAGACACCAATCATTTGGGAAAAGTTCTTGAATTTCGTTTTACGTAATGCAAAAACAAACATAAAAGTGTAGCTGTCATCAATCAAACAAAGTCCAGTGAGCATGCTTCGTTGACATTTCTTAAATTTCGCTGTCATTTGTGTGGAAATATCTGGAATAACTCTGTAAACTCTCATCAAACCACGGAATCTGCTTTTCTTTGCATAATTTTCCTTCGAAGAAGACTTCATTCGCAGGCGAATTCATCCGCGAATCCCAGACGATACATTTTTTTGCATAAAATATAAAATGGTTGCCTGATTCGCAGAGAATGGCAAAGAGTAAATAAGCAACGATTTGCCGAAACTTGCCACAAGCTTAATGTGAGTTAATACAAAAATTGAACCAACTTCCTAGGCAGGTTTGCGGGGGTGGATTAAGCGAGCTCACAAAAGAAGAATATGCGAATTGTGCTTGACAGCTTTGTAACGATTTTTAATGTTGCCACCATTTTTATTCGTCAGTAGCTGTCAAATAGAAGCGGTTATAAGTGCCGCCTTATTTTTGAAAATTCATTTACTATACTGGCCTTAAGATATAAGGCGTCACTGTAATTTTAGCTGGCTCGCTCATCCCATAAAGTTGCTTAAGACACTAAAGTCTTTTTTGAAAGTTCCTCACATATAGCAAAAGTCAATCCAACAAGTGCAATTTAAGGAAAAGTGAAAATATACAGCCTTGTAAGCCAAACCAACGTAAATATTATGATTTTCACTCTTCAAAACAGCACGAGGCTTCCACCGTTTGGCGTGGAAATATCCACACCATACATAGATTCCACCCAAAACATCACAACGATTTACAGCGTACAAAGCGCCACGGCTATGCCATTATGATGCTACTGCCCTCAAACTTGTCCACGCACCATACACCATACTCTCTCTCTCTCTGCCTTTCTCCCTCGCACGCTGCCTCGTAACAAATATATACAAATGGAAACGTCGGCGAATGGTAGAGACTATGCTCCAGATTTGCCCCAAGGGTGAGTCACCACTTTTGTGCATCCTTGCACACAACGCGCAGGCAGACAGAACCCCCAACTATTTTGAGTGCGCCTTGCGCCATCATCTAACCCTCTCTCTCTCATTCCGCGTTTGTACTGATACGATGCCATTGCCAGCTAGTAAACGCTTTCAAGGATAGGTATACTCGTACATACATAGATTTCTTTGCTGGAGGATTTCGAAAGTGCGCCAGCTAAAGAGGTGGAAACTGAAAATCAAATGGATTTACTGCATCAACGGCACTTGGGCATAGTATAAAGTGGATCTAAGTTGGGGCGGTAATACGTTCTAATACATTTTTGTTGTTGAGTGTTGCTGTGTTAGGGAAGTCATTGCGCCGTGCTAACAACAAATTTTAGTCTCCACTTTAAATTTATGGAAGCTCACAATTGCGATATTTGTATGGAAAATATAGCCACTGTGAACTACTAAAATTTAGTCGAAACTGAAAATATTTATTGGTAAGGACCGTTCATTAATTGAGTACTGCTTATAGTTTGAAAGTTTAAACGGTAAAGATGGTGAATCGCAGTGAATGTTAAACTGACGCTTAAAATAGTCATCAAGGACAAGGTTAAAATATTATAAATTCCACGCCTCTATCGACCGAACAACGATGAGCACAAATCAGCTGTCAACTGTCAAATATGATGTAGTATTGCAGTTGGAAAAATGTTGCCAATTCGAAGAAAAACACCCTTTACTTGCCGTCATTTGTGACGAACTCACAATGGATACACGACTGTCAAATATGAACTACAAATGACAACCAAATAAGACTGCTTTTGAGAATTTAGATTTCAGAGGAAGAAGCGGTATTAATATTTGCAGGTGTAATAACGCTGTGCTGTTTAATTACTACGCTGGCTAACAAAAATGTGGTAACATTACCAAATAGTTCAAAAATCAAAGGTACCTAACAAACTACTAATTGTTGCGTCCGCTAGAAATAATTGGGTAATGGTATCACTTATTTCGCAAGTCCAACTTCAAATCACAACTGAAATGTCATCGCTCAGCTGTCATCTGTCTGTCATTATTCTTTAACTTATTCACTTATTTGGTGCACTATTCTTATTCGGTAATAATTAAATGTCATTTGTATTTTCGATTAAAATTTTGTAAATAAGTCTTGCAATGTCAGTGTTCTAATTTATCGCTCTCCACATATTATAAGGATTGTAACATTAATGAAAAATCTCTTGTTCGAACATACCTTATGACATTAAGCTGTCAGATAACCAGATGACATAAAAATCATATTTAATACAAAAAAAAAAACTGAACACAAATCTTTTTAAGGTCATTTTATCATTTATTGTGAATTATGACAACACAAATTTATACGCAGTGATCCAGAAACAATTCCAAAACTAAAATGACATTCAGTACAATATACCATAAAAACCACGCTTTAGAATTGTAGGTAGGTAGGTATTATTAATATCATTTGCCCATCCCAATTCGCCTAGACTTAGTTTATAACTTGAAGATCCCATTTTGTTCTTCCGCGAGCGTTTTGGGGAATCGCCAGCGAATATTCTATCAACATTTGCCTCAAATTCAACCATTTCACCCGAAAGAGGTATCACGGGGATATAGGTACAAAGGAAGTCGTTCTCAAGTGAAGTTGAAGCGACCGATTATTATATAGGTAGGTACCTACTTTGCTAAGAAAATTTTAAGCAAAATTGTAGTTGAGAGTCCTTATTCTTTGACCGCGAATTTTAAAGCCTCCCAAGAAGATAGGTAAATAAAAATAAATAGTTAGCGCAACAGGTCCGGAGGGACCCTAGGCTTAGCCTCTCACAACCATTCGTTTTGTGTGCGTTTTCATTTTTGGAACGAATGGAAGGGATCTACAATTTTATGCCGACTCCAAACGGCTAATTGAGAAGCTCTTTCAAGACAGTCATACTCTCGGATGTTTGTCAGACGTTCGCGAGAGGTGGCGCAGTGAAAAAAACCCAAAGTTGGAATTTGGGTTTTTGCGGGACTCGAACCTCGAACCCTCGCTTAGTAGTCCAACACAATAACCACTAAGCCACTGCGCCTACGATAGGTAAATGGCATTTACTTAATGTTAATCAAAGAATAGAAAGAACACAGAACAAATTGATAAGAATTAGTGAGAAGGACTAACTAAACCAAAAAGAACAAAACAAAATACTGAGTGTTGCCAGCAAAAAAGTACTAAAAAGGTTAAAATTAAAAGAGAAAATGAAAGTTAAAGCTTTTCGACGGCTTGTGTTGTTTCAATTATCTAACAGGTACCTACACCTGTTTAGGTTAGGTTAGGTAAGGTGGCTGTCTAAAAGACACACTTAGACCAAAATTTAAGTCCATTGTGATACCACAAAAATCTTATAAAAATCGTATTTACCTATTTACATTTGTACCTATCAAACAAAGTTGCATCCGTAAGATCGCCCATAACTCGAGAATGGATCATCCGATTCGAGCTATCTTTTTTTGTTGCGTTCGTCTACGCCTGAGGAAGGTTCGTACGGCGAGAAATTGTAAAATTTTAAAAGAAAATTGGAAAATTGTAAAAATGTTGTACAAAGATTTTTTATTTTTCCTATCGCAATGATCAGTGAGATCCTATTTCTCACTAATTCTACATGAATTGAATTAGTTAGTAGATTTCCTTTATGGAAACAATTCGTTTTAATTTGCAATAAAAGCACTTTGCTAAATGTGAGCTGGGACTAAGACTAGATATTTAAGCAACACGGTTTCTTAGCACAGTTAAAGCCTGGCGGGAAACCCTACTTTCCTACAAAATTTACTTACAAAAGTCTTGTTTTAAACGCTTAAAGGAGGTCCTATTTTCCTTCCCCAATTATCAACACATATTTTCACGAACCTCGCTACCAAAATTACTCTTATCTCCGCCCGTGCAAACATCCTAAAAACACTACAATTTCAGAAACTCTCCTAACCTACGGCAATACTGTCTCACAACCTCCAATGACAACATCCTCCATGCCTACTTCATTTAAAGTAATTCGCACTAAAAGCAGTTCATTTCTCCTCGATATCTACAAAACTTAAGGACTGCCAATGCAACTGGAAAAAAAGTACAATCAATGTGTACCTATATACATATGGATATGGAAATGTATTTTCACAGAGAGTAGTATCAAATTGCACACAGTCCCCATACACACAAATGTGACAAATGCCAATAGGGATCCATACCACCATCGCCCATCATAATACAGCCCCGGTGCATGCGCCTCTTTCAACCCAAAGTACACAACTTCCCCCACAGGCATACTCACATACACAGTTACACAAAAAAGAAGAAAGCCATCCCCAGGCATCCATCCCACCTTGTCTATGCAGGAAAAGTCCAAAAAATCCAAACGTACCCAACCAAAAACCAAAAAAAAAAAAAAAAAATTCAAGCCCCAATTGCTGCATCCTTTAACTGAATTACTATTTTTGCTCTACCAATTTACAAATATATAAACTCCAAGCGAAACAACATGCTAAAAGGACCAAACCAAACGTACCGAATGATAGTATCACCAAATAAAGGTAGGTATACGAGTTCGTTCGAATACTACTGCCAGCAACCAGAGTGGCAACATCCCCGCTATAGTCGTTCCACCTAATACAACAAAAAATATGTTGTATATGTGAAAATTGGAAAAAAAGGAGTCCTCTATCTTCAAACATATAAAACGCAAAAAAAAAAGTAAAAAAAAAAAAAACAAATGCGAGCCCCAACACACAGACACCCATACAGCCATGGTACAATCGACATCCCTAACAACAACCCCCCACAGAAAACAGTACAATTCGGGATTGACTGGAGTGTGGAGTTCGGCTCCGTACAGAATACAAACAATAAATTTTCTTCCTTTTCAACCAAAAAGGATCTCTCTGGTCTCTGAACCGCCGCCTTCTTATATACACACCTATACTGCGTATTATATATATTTTTTCGCATTCAAGAGAAAAAGGAAAAAAAGGAAAAAAAAACACGAAATCCTTTGCGATAAATAAAAACGCCACCGCACTCCAAATGTTGGGAAAAAAGACGACGAGGAGGAACTCCTACATCTACAACTCTTGCCGGTCCTTTGAAATCCTTTTTTCGACCACGGCCAACAACGTTTGAGGAGATCCTATACATTTTTCCATCCTTCGTTCTCGCTCTTCACTCTGTCCGCCACCCTTTTCGCCCATATTTACACGCCCGCGAGTAAAGAAAATATTTAAAAAAATTAAAAAGAGGATATACATACCTATAGTCGGTTGTCCTGGATACTTTTTTCTTTTTTTTTTTGCCGTGGTTTGTGTGCCGTATTATCCTGTCTTCGGTTTTTTTTTTCGGGAAAGTGTCGTACGGCGGAGATTGTTTTTTCTCCACATTTCGGTTGGTTGAGTGGGGGAGGATATCCACCGAAATTATTAGTACAAAGGACATCAGCTGGCGGATGGGAGTAGAACGAGGAAGAAGCGAATAAACGTAGAAGTGGAATCAGGAGTGAAATTCCTTCGAAATTTTTGGTGGTGAGTATGCGGGAGAAAGAGGGAGACATAATATGAATGCTCTTGTGTGTTGTTTTGTATTAATCAATATCCTGCACTACTGACTGTGTCCTGTTCTTGTTGGCTGTGTATATACGCGAAACTTTCGCTTAAAATGCGAATGCATGCCTGGGCCATCCATCCATAACTATAAGCCAGACGCGAGGACCACGGAATCAAAGCTTGCTTAATCCCATAGCTCCCGGAAGGCGTCCCCATAACACCCGTAGGTACACTGCATAGCACAGCATCCATGTGTATAGTACTACAAGTCTGCCTAGGATCCCCGTGTGAAAGTGAAATCGATTTGCCCGTTTTTCGGGAGGAAACACAATGGCGATGGTGTGCATCATATCCATTCGTAGTGCCACCGCCGCCGAGCCGCCAAAAGGATATCGTCAAGTGAAAGGATCAAACACACAGTTTTGGGGGTGATGCAGGTGCACCTAGCACAGCCATCTTGTTCCACACGCATATACACACACACACACACTAACACAATACATACACCAATGCTGGCACTGTCTGATGCCAGCGCCGTTTTGCTCATCGACCCGGCCCCCCCACCCATCTGACAGCTGCCTACTTCCTGACAGACAAACAGACCCCCAAACTGTGGGATTTCCATTGAAATTCAAATTACACTTTCCCATTCCACTTGAAATTACCCCGTAGTTGAACAATTTTTATCCTTATCCTTGCAAACAGCCCGCAAAAAAATGTTCAACCCATGTTTTTTTTTTTTGTACCATCACCAACCCCCCACTTGTGTCTTTGCGAGGACTCAAGCTCTTGCACAATAATTATATCCACGCCTCTCCTGAGGCCCTCAAACCATATACCGGTTGTCTTTTTGCCCACCCATTCTTTGAGGGGGGCGGGTGGCCAAGTTCGCCAGAGTTCGCCTCATTCTGCGATACATACCCGGTTCAGGAGTCAACTCAGTCCTTTTTCTGGAACGGGTTGGTTTGGCAGTTGAATTTCGTGTAACGTGGGGTACAAAGGTACCGCATTAACGGGTCGTGTATGTTGCTAGGAAACAACTACATATTGCTTTCTTTCTTTTTTCGCGGTGCATTCAAGTTGCATATTGTAGGATGTGATGTGGTAAAAAGGACTTAATTTGGGTGGAGAATATATTTAAAAAAAAAAGAAGCAACCACCTCAATTCGTTGGAAATAATTTCCGTTTTAACGTGCACTTAATGCTACTTACCCATCGATATGTGCGGCAATAAGGATCACAGTCGAATGAAAATTGATTTTCCTTCAAAGGATACTCCACACCAAAATGGAGGAAAGGTGCGATAAATATCCAATTACACAGAATAAAAACAAATACAATCGATGACTTTTGCACAAAGCAAATCAGAAGCAATGCGGAAAAATCGTCCTTTTTCCAAGATAACGTTGACGTTTATTGCGTGTAAATCATTCTTCTCGCTTTTCTTTTCATTTGTTTTGTGTGTTTTCAAAATATTGACGTTTTCTAGCGCGCAGGTCATCCCATCAACAACACTGTGCTGAGTGTTTTCGTATTGGTATTCGTGCAGTTGTATTTCTTAGAAAGTATATGGTTCTTCTCTTTTGATATTAACACTCAAACTTTGACAGAAGATGCTATATTTATGTAGCTTATAATCCTGCTTGCGTGGATGTGTTAAAGAGCCTGTTGATTCTCCTTGAAAATGATAATACTGAGCTTGTTTGTTGTTAGCTTTGAGTTCGAATTTCAATGGTATAGATTTAAGTATTCGCCAGCTTACGTTACGTGACGTGTGTCAATGAATTGTCATGTTTATTGAACTCGTCGTTAGATATAAGATGTCGATGTCAGCACTCAGCAGTTGTGATCATACGTTTCAAAGTACGCATAATTTAATCTTACAGTGAAATGAGCTCCCAAATACACATTTTGTAAATGATTTTTTAAACCAACTGACAGCTCATTACGTTTTCTGTTATCTGTTTCTCGTTTATGTTATGACTTTCTACTGAAGAATATTGAAAGTAGAAGTAACCTTTCCGTGCTAGTGGCAGCATCAATGTCGAAGTAGTGAATTTTACAAATAATCGTTTAAGACTTTTTGGTTAATTTTTGACACAAAGATTTGACACTTTAACAATTAGCAGAGTGATAGAATATCGAACGCAAACTAACAAACAAAAAACGAGTCGTTTGCGCAACTCTTCATCATCAATAGGTAGATCAGAGGGAGTCGTATGCAAAAGTCTGTCTTGCGTTTTGACATAACATTACGTAGTCAAAATAGACCAAGTCTTTATATCAGTTGTGCGTCAAACACAGCGGCATTTTAAAATGCAAAGTGGCTATTTGCCCGACACTTTTATGCTGACTGACGTTTGTCTGGCTTCGCAACACGGCTACGTATTTGACGAAACGTAATTGTATTTTCATTAAAAAAAAAGTTTTTTTAAGAAATAAGTTGGGCTCGTGCCCGAAAATGTATTACCTACTGGAGTTTAGAATCCTTTTTGCGAGCGAAGCGAGCCCTTATTCCACTGTTTTACGCGAATAGACTTTGACATTTCGTTACGTAGCCGTGTCTCGAACGTCGGGCGAATAGCATCAGCCTTTAAAATGCGCGGACAATTAAACGAAGTATTATGATTCGTGTTAAACTGTGACATAGACCTCTGAATGTCCAGATAGGTAACGCAATTGAACGTAAAACCTTCGCAGTGCCCGCTTTATCAATGTACTGCGCTTGGTATAGTTCAACTGCTTGTTCGACTGTAGGAAGCCTCAAATTTGCTTTATCAGTCGAAAACCCTATACAAAAACACACTTTACCTTGACAAAGTCACTCATACCTAAGCATACGTGTTCAACATTTATATTTCAGAACTTCCAACGCAAACCCACTAATCCCTGTTCACTATGAATTTCACACCGTTTGGCGGTCCATTTCCCGGAACAATACCAGGAATTCCACAGTTTACAGCCACATCAGCGCCTCTGGTCACAACTATTACCACGAATCAGGATACGTCTAGCAATCGTTATCAGAACGCAACAGCGGTCAACATGACGCATTTCAATCAACCCCTCCCGACAACTACAACCAGTGTTATTCCTACAGCAAAGTTCCGCGCCGAAGATGCACCACACACGGATAAGTACAATAATGGCCATTTGGTTAGCACGGGGATCACACAACAGCAGTATACAACATACAGCCAGCAAACGGAAAGTGATAAGCGTATGTCAACGGTGTCCACCATTGCGTATGCACAAAATTCACTTGCCGCCAGTACAGCGGTTGGAACTGTTGGAGGTCATGTGCAGCAGGCACCACAGGAACTGACACAGGACTTATGCAACGCGATACTGCAGCAACAGGACACCAAAAGGCGTAAGTATAAGAGAGGGACAAATAACATTTGTGTTTATTAAAATGTGTTTTTTATTATAGCGCCGTGGCAAACTTTGACGCCTGGTACAACTGTTGCAGACTATCTATCGCATTTACCTGCAAGCACGCTGCCCCTGTCGCTGCATCATTTCCTCAAGTATTCAGCCGAAACGATAAAGAAAGAGAATCAGAATGCTGTAAGTATTCAACTGGACAAAGAGGTCTGTTTTAAATGTCCAATCTCACTTGCTTCTAGATACAAACAGTAGCACCAATTGGCATAGGCGCTATAACCATACCTCAACACCAGGCTTCTACTCATTTGACACAGCTCCAGCAGGGTCAGCATCCAACGCAACAACTAACTATGGGCACTGGAAACAGCGCATCAACGTCCGCGCAAACGACAGCAGCGCCTAAAAAGAAGAAACGTAAAAAACACCCAAAAGAGCGAAAACCAAAACTGCGCCCAGGTGAAATCCGGCTAACAACAGCCCTCGATGGGAGTCCATTGTTTATGTGCCCGGAATGTCAAGTGGCGTACCCCGAACAAGATCTTCTCGAAATCCATCTCGTTGGGCATAACCTCGAAAGACGATACATATGCGACATTTGTAATGCGGCGCTTAAACGCAAGGATCACCTGACGCGACACAAACAGTCACACAATCCCGAAAGACCGTTTATTTGTACCGTTTGCTTGAAGGCTTTCAAGAGAAAGGAACAACTCAGTTTGCACTTTGTTATTCATTCGGGAGAGAAACGCCATATTTGTATCGAATGCGGCAAAGGATTCTATCGGAAAGATCATCTGCGTAAACACACACGATCGCATATTGCGCGTCGCGTCAAAGCCGAATTGAGTATGCAAAATCAAAATGGCGGTACGAGTATGCTGCAACCGAATTTGAGTATACAGCAGCAGGCACAGGCGGCGATGCAGCAACATCAGCAACAACAGCAGCAGCAACAACAACAGGTGCAAGCCCAACAACAACAGCAGCAGCTACAAACCAATCAACAACAAGTCCAACAACAACAGCAGCAACAACATCAAATGCATCAACAACAACAACAACAACAGCAGCAGATACAACAACAGCATCACAGTCAGGCACAACAAAATGTTGGCCAACAACATCAACAACAACAACAGCAGCAAACCCAACAACAACAATCACAGCAAAACCAATTAATGAACTGAGAATGCGAGAGGCAAAGCGGTCCTGTACCCGATGTCACCCTTGCCTCTATAATTGATGTAAGTAAAATCCTAAATGCTTCGAGAAACTTTGTTGCTTAAAAAATTCAGAATTGATTTCCTCATATTTTTCCGACTACAACACTGTCACGGTATATTTTTCGAAAGAGAAAAAACGTTGTCTTGTTATTTTACAATTCATACTTTAGTGTGATACACAACTTTTCGCTTACATCCAGCAAAATGAAATGTCCGCCGAATCAAGTGAAAGCCAAAGCAAAAAATGCTAAACCCTTTTCTACTATCCTCCAAAATATCAGATCAAGTCGACTGAACGCACTCATGGAACTCGTATGTCATATAAGCTACCTACCAACTTCTTAAATTGTGTTACAATTTCAATAACCGTTTTAAGTGAATTTGGGGGATGTGTCACTTGCTAATACTCTTTCACACCGCAGCGAAAACCGTGTTTGATTGACGTTTCAATCAGCTGTGAGACACTAGTGACACTTCTATGTAAACTATTTTGTTTACAAATTTCGATCGCATTAATTTACAAATTAAATTAGTTCAGAGAATTATTTAAAGATAATATCAGCATATCGTTTAAGTGTGGAAAATGATTTTAGTTGTGAGTTGTGACATTTGTGCGGTCAGCTGCTCCGCTGAATGTTGCAAAAGTTGTGTTTGTTTCAACAACGCAACGACTTTAAACGACTCGTTTTTAAAACTGAAATATGTATGGGAAAACTTCTGTTGATGAAGTTTTCAAGTGTTTTCGCGAAAACAAGGTTTTCGGTTTGCTGTGAATAGCGTATAAGCATTTAGCTTTCGTGTAGCTTGCCTACAAACTGATATGAAACTTGTCAAAGTAAAGTGATTGAGAATTGTGTTGATTTGGTGAGTGCAAGTGACAATTATCTACCAATGAACTAGTACATCAGTACATTAAGTTTAGTACCTCTTTTGTGTACGTCATGAATTCGCCATCGCCTATCTATGACAAATAATGTCTAAAATAGTTAGGTACTAAACAAAATCTGTTTATTGGCTAGTGAGTAGTGACTCACAGCTATCAAGCCTTCACAATTCACATATCTATAACAAGAGAAATCTGAAATGGACCTATCTTTCAAAACAACTGTCAAAATAATGCCTTAGCAGTCAGTTGAATGTCATGATTCATGAAGTTGAAATAGAGTTTTGTTTCCTTCCACGATCGTTTCACACATTTTTATGGTTAAGGTTAGTACGCTGCTAGAGTTTAACTAAATTTTATTTGCTCTCCAACTTTTCTCTCCAAACATTAGCTAAACTCCCATCTAAATTTTGACATTAAGCACGCCTTGGATAAGTGTCACAGAAAACAGCTGTTCTTTCAAAATAATTTACTTCCAAAACTCATTACTCTCTGATTTTCTCTCGATATGGCTCTTTTTAAATTAAGCAACAAAGTCTTTTGTTTTGTATGTGATATTGATATATGAATTAAATAAAGATTGCGTTAAGTCTATGTATATAAGCAATATTTTATTATTAGATTACTTTTTGTTGTACTATAATTTTCTATTAATTTATATTTCAAAGCAATGGAATTCAAAAGTATGTATTCTGAAAATACAAGAACAATACATTATTATATAAACTAAATATATTAGCCTATAAACAAAGTATCACTCTAAGCAAACAAATTAAAATAGGTACCTATATTTTTTATAACTAAAATAAAAGTGTGCTCGTTTCGCCCACATAATAAATAAACTAGCAATGTTTGTGGAAAACTATGTATAGAACTTAAAGAAAAAGGCATAAACTATTAGAAATAAAATATTTTTACAACGCTAAAAAAGAATTAGTAAAACCGAGTATTCCAATGTAATTCACTAAAATTTGCTTCAAGCAATACAAACATTATTGTAGATTAATATTTATGTATAAGGAACTAATGAAAATATTTGTATTTGAAAACGAGGGCAAATGCGAATGGTGATGTATAGAATAACTAACCTAGTCAACAAAATAAATATTTTTTAAAGTAAACTGTTTTTCTCTTTACCCCTATCGGAAAAAAATCATTTACAGAAAATTTTCTATTCATTAATTTGAATGGGGACATTACTTTCTTTGGCTGACATTAGCATAAGAGTTCTAAGGCTATCTTTGCCTCGCTTGTAAGAAAACAATTTACGCATAATGAACTGTGTCAGATGATAATTTAGGTAGATGAACCTGAAATGAACTAAACTGTATCAGATGATTTTGATTTTAGTACATTATTTAATTGGAATAACGAATAAACTCTTTGTTGATGTTCACAATGAAGATGGTTCATTTGATAGCCACTAGAAATAAACGACTACATATTTATTCATTCTGGATATTTACATAGTGGTACCAGGTCGTAGGTAATTACCCAATTCGTGGACATTTTGCAATTCGAAATAAGCTAAGAGCATTTTTATATCTCTTGGAATAAAAAAAGGCATTTGAAATACTGAATGTGAAGAAAAACCATTCGACTTAAATATCGTGGTTTATCGTGGGGGTTTTTCTAACAACGGCATATACAAAAAGGGTATTTTTAATAATATTCGTGGGCAACAGTGCTGCCAGTTTTGCTAGTTTTTTCGGAGCTAGATCTGCCGGTTTTTTTTAACAGTTTTAGCGGGCATTAACAAATTCCAGCTCCTAGCGAAATTCCTAGCGGTTTTACTTTGATAATTTATTTCGATATAAATGTGTTACATTTTGACCTAGCATCGTCGCGTCGTAAAGCCTTTTGCAAAAGTGGAAGAATATTTGTAAAAAGACGAAGAAATTGCATTTCCTTATGATATCGTTCAATGAAGGATGTAGGTAGGTACCTGATATAGACGCATTGCTTGATTGATTTGTCACCAAGACTAAAGTTAAATTTTGAGAGTTGAATCTTTTAAAATTTCTTAATATAATACATACTTTATAGCCTATCAAAATATATTAGAATTTCAGTAGGTACTTGTGCTAAATATATATATTAATATTAGCAATTTAGCGCTATTTGTTCAGGTTTTTATCTTTCTGTGGTTAAATAACTTGGCAGCACTGGTGGGCAAGTCAGTCCGAAAAGTCTGGTACAAATCGTTCACATCAATTGGCTGTGTTTGCAATTGTGCATAGAAAGGTGTAAGTAGCTTAAGTTCCGTTATTATCGTGGTTAGTGTGTCCTTTTTTTTTTTGCAATTTCATTATTATTTACATTTTTACATGACAAAATCTCGCTTTGTAGGTAGATGGTGGAACAAAAATCTTACCACAATTATTTCACTGAATTTCTATTTTCCGCCGCATTAGTTTTTTTAACAATTCGATGTGAAAAACTGCCTTTCAGAACGCGTTTTAGAAACTTGTTTCGATTTCTAAATGTTTCTTTAAAAGAAAAATATTTTTTTTTTTGCATTGTGAAGAGAATTTTTTTAATATTTTGCTTTTAATATACATCCATGGGGAATAGTTCTACAGAAAATTAAAAACTATTGACATATTTGACAGATTTTACATATTTAATTTAATATAATAACATTAATATGATTCAATTTTTATAACTCACAAATGCATCATCTCTAGTGTGCATTCGACCTTAATCTTCGATTTATTACAAAATCGTCCGCCATTATAAAAATGAATCACACCACAAAATAATGGCGTCCGATGAACACTTCATTTTGAAAAATGAACATCAAAGAAGGCAAAAAACAACAACTGTGTTGAAGAAAAGAAAATAATGGTCGTAGATTTTTCTCCGAATAGAAATCCGTTCGTCATCAAACGTTCGTAGTCCGGAAAAAAGTCAAAATAAATAACTCAAAACGCTAGAAAAACACGGTTTACATTGAATATCCGCAAAAATCAATAAATATCTTTGATTAATTGGCGAAATTTTCCAATCAATCAGAAGTTTGAGAAAACTTATTAAAACGTAGTGGAAAATTTCGCTGAAAAAAAAGAAAAAGAAAACGGGTGGAGAACAGGCGATACAAAAAGAACAAAGAAAGACAGAACTAGCAGAATCATATAAAGAGTAAAGACGACACCACAACGGCTACAACAGGGGCGACATGACAATCAAACCAGTCGGAAGCCAGAAGTCAGGGGATGGCGGAAAGAAAGACTCCCATGGTCATGTTCAGGTTGGCGGTGGAGAGGCCCCAAATCAAAATGTCGTCCGCTCCACACATCGCAATGTCGTAATCGACAGTCATGCACAGGTGAGTGTGAATGTGTGATCATCGAAAACGGAAATCCACCGCAGCGCGAAATGCACCAGCATTGTAGATAGGACCAGTCGCATGTGCTGTTGGAATGTAAATATAGTTTTGATGTTGTAGGTTGGGGGTGGATTTTGACGTTCTCCTTTTTTTTTCGTGCAAATTACACTAGAGGAGGAGGGTATATGCCTCCCCTAACTAGAACAGAGAAAAATGAATTTCGCGCGAGGAGATGCGAGAGATAGCTCTTCCTAACGACATAGCCACATAGCAGTTATATAGGTATAGAAGACTAGGAGTAGGAACCATTTCGCGTACGGCAAATGGCGTTTGCTTACAGTGTTGTGGGTAAGGTAGAATGTTGACTGTTTTGGAGTGAGGTCACCTTTATATTTGTCGGGGAATGCAACGATATTTTTAAATTCTTTCTACATGTACCCATGTACTTGGGTGCTGTGAAAGTTTCTAAACGAGAGTCGGTACCTATCGTCCTGTAAACAAATCCTGGAGCATGAGTCAATTAAGCAGTTTGCCTAACTTTGCCTGGGGGTGTGAGTAATACAGGTTGGACTCATTCCGGGGAGTGTTCCCCTCTGCAGGGAATGCATACAATTTAATTTTTCTTTTACTAGCTATCTCTCTAATCTAAAATACCAGAGAAAGTAAATACCTAATCAGCTGTGTTTGTTCCGTCTTCATTTGCAGAGTCCTCAACGCCGTGGAGATGTATACGAGGAGATTTCGCGTCATCGCCGTAGTCCCCACAAGAGGTAAGTTTTTCGCTTTACTCCACCAAGTCGCTCGTCTTGACGGTTGAAATTTCAGCAGTGGCAGATCGAAACGTGAACACCACAAGCGCGAGCGCGAAAGGGAGAAAATCACAACAACCGTACAGAAAGGCAATAGCCCTCATCTTCCTGCGTTCACTCCGAATGCGGGCAATAAATCCCCAGGCGAACAGTCGCCACATGCCACGTCGTCTGGTCGGATCTCTCCACCAACAGCACAGGCGGCTGCAAATCTCATTAAAGCCGTAGAAGAGGCCTATTCGGGTTACAACAGCGGCGATGAGCATCTACGCCCAAAGGAGGCCATCACAAGCCCAGAGGAGTGGAAACTGCGCGACGAGCAGTTCGACAAAATGATGTCCGATCAGGGATTCATCCTCAAAAACATCGAAGAGGATGGTGCCTGCTTGTTCAGAGCAATATCTTTGCAAATCTTTGGCGACGAAGAGATGCACGACCAAATTCGCCAGCAGACAATGGATTACATTGTAAGTTCGACATCAAAACGCTCCCCTTTGAAATTGTCTAATGGGATTTGTCTTTTTTAGTACCAAAACCGTGAGTACTTCTCGCACTTTGTCACCGAGGACATCAACAGCTACATCAAGCGCAAACGCAAGAAGGATTCGCATGGCAATCACATCGAAATCCAGGCCATGTCCGAGATTTACAATCGCCCAGTGGAGTTGTATTGTTACAAATCAAGTAAGTTCAAGGAGTACCCTTAATCTTGACGTTCTTAATAAAAATCTGTCAATACCTGCAGCACCGATAAACATTTTCAATGCTGAGCAGTTGAACAAAGGATTCCCCCCTCTGCGGCTCTCGTATCAACGTGGATCTCATTACAACGCGATCATCGATCCGTATAACGCAACCGTAGGTGTGGGCTTGGGCTTAGCTGGCTATAAGCCTGAGCTACAAACCAAAGATGCGGTGCTGCTAAGTGAGCAACTGGAAATCGAACAGGTAAGCGGTGCAAGTAAGTCGTCAGCTTTTCGCTGGTGGATTACAGTGGATTTCCCTATTTCAGACAATGTTTGAGGACAAATTGAAGACAACCGACTGGGAGGCCACAAACGAGGCAATCGAGGAGCAAATTGCACGCGAATCCTACTTACAGTGGTGCCGCGAGAATATGCAAAAAAGCCGCATGCCTACCACGGCTGCAACCACAAACAACGCCAGTAGCAGCAGTACTGCTGCGGCTACTACATCGGCAACTGTTACATCGGCTGAGGCGGCTGCAATTGCATCGCCCTCAAAGTACCATCAACAGCATTTGAGGAACTCCACTTGTACTGTGACAAATGAAAATCTCAATTCGTCGGCATCGTCTACGTCGTCGGCGGGTTCTGTGCCGGCCGCTGCATCGCTATCGTCATCGTCGCCAACACAGTCGACCGCTGCTACCACATCGTTGTTGACAGTTGGCAATTTGTCACCCAAATCGTTGACTGCGTTCGCACAGAGCCTGCGCAAAGACTCGGAATTGTGTTTCGACAGCGACGACACTGATATGAGCAGCACAAGTTCCATTGACCATCCGTCGGGTGAGAAATTGGCTAATCGTGGCAAGAAATCAAAAAATCGCGGACCCAACTCGCGACTGAGCAAGAGACGACGCCGCGAAATGACTGGCAGCGGCGGCAGTACCCATGGAGAGGACAAAGAGTAAGTTGATTGTTTATCTTTGATTACGCTTGTGTAGGTTGTTGCGATGCAATTCATGGTGGGGCAGAATAAGCAGAATAAAAACGCTTCCAGTACAAGTAAATCTAGCACATTGTTGCGAGTCTAATGTGTAGCTTAACAGCACTTGAACTGACAGTGAGTTCCGGCACTTTGTTCGCTATTTTCCCTGGAAACTCTTCTGCTGTTTGTTTATTGCTTTTCAATTTTCTGTTCTCAGTTTAATAACTTTCGCCATCGCTGCAGCGCAGTTCTGTCCCGTCTTAGTCGATTATTTCGTGCCTTCTATATCGATGAACAGCCCGCGCAATTCCTACCTTCAAACTCTTTCCATTGAAACTGAAAGTGACGTGGAATATTTTGCTCTGCTCTGTCGTATTATTAAAAACGACAGAGAAAGGTGGTCATCCGCCATTTTGCGATAAATTCGTACAACGACCGTCTGCTTCCCTAGTTTGTCTAGTTTCTCTGCTCCCGCTAGATCCGTTTTTTTTTTTGTTTTCATTTTTCTTCCCACAGCTTTGGACGATATCAGCAGATGTCGTATGCGCTGTGAGAATAACACGTGTGCTTTTTTGATTTTGTCTCTTATTCGTAACAATTTGAATCATTCCATTTAGCAGCGGCGAAGGCGACAAACAAAGCGCCGCCAAGCAGCAAAAGTCCGCCACGTTTTGTGATTCAGACACCAAGGATTCGAGGCCAACAACCCCAACGGCCACTAGTAAAATTGCCTCTGATGAAACCCAGCAGTCAGAACCCACTACATCGTCTTCCCCGAAGCCTTTATCCGAAGCATTGTCGCCATCCTCGTCATCATCATCGCCTGGAACGTCGAAACAAGTCGCCAACGTAGATGTTGCCACCTCTTCCACCTCAACATCGCCGCCTCCATTGTCAAATGAACCGCCTCTGTCGACATTCTATCAGTCTCTACTCGAGTCGTCCTATGCCGTTGATGACACATGTAATAGCGTTTCCATTTTCACATAAATTTAGTTCTGACATTCATTCTCTGCAGGTTTTGCACAACTTTCCGAAAGTGAAATGCTGCAGCAAGCTATACAGCTATCCACACAGGAATACCTGGAAGATCAGAAGCGGAAAGGAGGTTTCCTATGTTAAGTCTGGCTCTCACAAAACTCCTACCTCCCACTCACACACAGCTATACAAATATGTAATATCGTTAGCAGTTTTATTTGAACTTTCTACTTACCACATAGACACACACCAACACACCAACACACTACCATACTAGCTATGAAAAATCTATTCGATTTATTGCGCGAATCCTTTAGCTTGTAGAATAAAAAAAAAATCTGAATTAAGCAATGTACATGAACTTACATGAAAAAATTAATTATATTGGATGATAAATACAAACACAGTTGCGGCGGTAAGAGCCTACTACCGCACTGCACACATATGGCCAATGTAAGCGCGGCCAAGTTCTATTACTCGTTACAAGTGCCGTCTATCGAATATGTTGTTAACCCATTTCTAGTTGTAGTCCATTTGTTTTATTGTTAATTTTGTTTGTTCTCTATTACTTTTCTAAACACATTTTACCTGCGTACTCTTGTTTGTTTTTGCAATATTGCAATATTGGCGCGAACGCCAGATCATTGGTTTGGGTTGATTTGCATTCATATGTTTTCGTTCTTATATATAATAAATTATAGTAAATAGACACACACGGACACAGAGAATGGAATGCGACTATAAAAATGAAAATTTTAAAAGTTATGTAACTAGTATTTGAATTAATTGATTATAATGTTAGGCCCAGCGTACTTTAGATGTGCGTGTACGGATTCACTGTATCTTAATGAATAATGAGTTTTCCTTTTTGCTGGAGAAATAAAGTAAATTGAATAACATAAATTAAAATGAGTTGTTTTGTTTTATCTTTTGCCTCAGTTGCGCATAAAAGCAGGGGTGGAATTATCGCATCCGTGAGCGAACCGTACGTCACTCATGCTTATTTTGAGATTCGAGTCTCTATTCGTTCGAATGAACTTTGTGTATTTTGATAGACATTCGTTAGAATTGGCTTTTCGTTCGAATCTCGAAATAAGCACGACTGAATTTTGTAGATTTTACAAGCAAAACAATAACAAATCCAGTCGCGTATTACTCGGATCACCGCCATAAGGAGTACACAATGGTTGCATTCCTAGACATAGAAGGCGCTTTCAACAACGTTGACTCATCTGCAATCGCTGGTGCACTGGCTGCTCTGAACGTGGATGCCTCACTTGGCGAGCTGAACAATTTGATGCTTAATAGCCGAATTATCAACTCAAATCTAGGTGAGACATCGGCCAGAAGAGCGGTCAGTAGAGGAACTCCACAAGGTGGCGTCCTATCTCCCCTTCTCTGGAATTTGGTGGTGAATGAACTGCTGATATGCCTGGAAGCGGGAGGTTACAATGTGATTGCCTATGCGGACGACGTTGCTATTGCCGTCTCAGGAAAGTACCTTAACACAATAAAAGAACTCCTACAACACGCTCTTAACAAGCTAATAAAATGGGCAAACAGTTGTGGGTTGGGTGTAAACCCTCACAAAACTGAACTTGTCCTCTTCTCTAGGAAATACAAGATTCCACACATTGACCCTCCATCTATTAATGGCACCAGCTTAACATTCTCAAATGAAGCTAAGTACTTAGGCCTTATTTTTGATAGGAAGTTAACCTGGAAGCCTAACATCCAAGAAAGAGTCAAGAAGGAAACTGTGGCACTTTTCTCTTGCAAAAAGGCTATAGGGAAGAAATGGGGCTTACAGCCTCGTGTCACCCACTGGCTATATATCTCGGTCATAAGACCAATACTCACGTACGGTGTGCTTGTCTGGTGGACTGCCTTAGACAAAGCGATTAATCGCGATAACAACCCTACTACCCCCTCTGCTGCACTTGACTTCCTGTTTCATCTGACACCCATTGACGTTTTCAGCAGGCAAACGGCAGCCTCTGCAGCCGCACGCCTCAAAGCTATTTCACAATGGACGAGCAAAACAACTGGCCAAGCCAAAAACATCGACTACACCACACCAGAACTGCAATTTGATAAAAAAAAACTTCCAGGTCTACATTCCTACTAGATTATTCTGGGAGGAGGAAGCATTCCTGAATGATGAATCGAACCATTTCTACACGGATGGTTCCAAAACAGTGGACGGTGTTGGTGGTGGTGTGTTCTCTGACAGACTACATCTTAGTCTCTCCTTCCGTCTTCCTGATCACTGTAGCGTTTTTCAGGCGGAAATAATGGCGATAAAAGAAGTCTTATCTTGGCTAAGGGAAAACGTGATATCTGCTAAAGATATCCGTATCTTCTCTGATAGTCAAGCTGCTATCAAGTGCTTGGAATCGGTCTCCACAAACTCTATAACAGTCCAAGACTGTCGTTCATCTCTTATAGAGCTGGCGGAGCAGTTCAATATTTACCACTGTTGGGTGCCGGGGCATAGGGACATCCCAGGTAACTGCAAGACTGATGAACTCGCCAAACACGGAACTACAATACCTCTGCTTCCAATCAAGGATTCCATAGGTATTCCAATCGCTATTTGCAAACTCACTATAAAGCTGGATGCTATCGAAAGAACAAATCTCAGGTGGACAACCGGCTCAACATGTCTAGCGACAAAACAGATCTGGCCAAAGCTGGATCTAAAACGTTCTAAGCATATGATCTCCCTCGATAGGAAGCATATCAGTGCTATAATAGGTGTCATCACGGGACACTGCTTTATCGGCAGGCATGCAAAAAGGCTTGGCGTATTATGCAACGATTTTTGCAGAAGCTGCTTTGACGAAGAGGAAGAAGAAACTATTCTTCATCTTCTCTGTACTTGTCCAGCTCTCTCACAAAGACGAAAACTCCACTTGGGAGCGTTCTACTTTAATGATCTGAACGATCTCACAAAGACAAATATTCGAAATCTCCTACGCTTCATTAGAAGCTCCAACTGGTTCAACGAGTAGGAAGAATAAATATAGATTCATGTGGTATCACAAGGACCGACAGCCACTTCCACCTAACCTAACCTAACCTACTCGGATCACGTATGCGGTAATAGCTTGAGACCAAATTTTATTTTATTTATTTTATTTTCAATCAAATGAGTACCTACATCTAATCGGCCCTAGCGAGGTATCCGTCGGAACGGACAATTTTCCGCATCGCATACCTACTCTTTCGGAGGCTCAAATTCCATTCGAGTTGTCCGACTTCGGAAGAGAAGTAAAGAATTGCGATGGCGCACAGCAAATCGTAAACATATTCCGCAACCAATTTCTGTCGGGGGATATCGGAACTTAACTGTCAAAAATTCAAGAAAAAAATGTTCTTCATCGCTTTATAACGTAATTCGCCGATATGCGTTACAAAATGTCGGCAAAATTCCCCGAACAGTTGTTTCGAAGAAAACCGCAGCAAAAATCCTCCGAATCGTATAAAATCGGAGAATTTTCTGTTCCGACGGATACCTCGCTGGGACCGAATATCGGGTAGAATCGCGTCCTCCGTGAACGAGCATTTCTTGACGGAATTTGTTTTTGTTTCACATGTAAAACCAACTTAATTCTGTGAACGGGTAGCTCGTTCACGGAAGTGGCGATTTGACCCCACTTAAAAACGAGTGAGTTATGAGGGTTTCGATATCTGCAGTTCTCCTGCTCGGTTTTGACAGCTGTGTTGTTTCATCGCTTGATCCCGAAAAGGAAGGCGAAATTCCACAGAGTTGAATGTACGAACCGCGTGCAGCTAAACAATTTTGAAAGGAACAAAGCCTATGGACACTTTGTTGGTGATTCATTCAGTAAGTAACTAATGTCGATTTCCATTGGGATTTCGAGATTTTGCTCTCAGATTTCAGATTTTTCGTGCCCAATGGAACATATAACGAGATTTTTCTTCCTTTGCCTTTGTGGTGGTGCGTGATTTAAAAGTCAGCTGTTCTAAATTGTAATTTTTGTTTATAAGAATCCATTCAATTTATGCTTATATACATTACAGCGGCCAAATGTATTTTTTTCTCTATTTTTCACAGACTTCTCGTCTAAAAACGTAAGTAAATACACTTTAAAGTTTGAAAAAAGACAAATGTTTTGGGGTTAGTGCAAATAGGTGTGAATCTCGCTCGGATATCGAGATTCGCAAAATTGCTCTGACTCTCAAAAAAAGTGCTTTTTTTGCGCCCAATGGAACATGAAATCTGACAGCCAGCTGATTTCGAGAGCAGAAAAACTGCTCTGACTCTGAAAAAAAGTGCTTTTTCTGTCCCAATGGAAAACGACATTAGATATATTCACCCCTATCGAGGTATCCGTTCGGAGAAAATTCCGATACGAAAGTGAAATCCGATCGGAACTCGAATTGCGTTCGAAGTATCCGTTTCAGAATAAAATAAATGAAGCATACAAACGCGTTCATTTCACATGAAAATATTCCGCAGCAATTCGTTGTCGGAGAGCTTCGGAAAAAATTGCCGTGTGCCTGTTAAAAATAAGTGATATAACGCGGTTCCATGCAGTGCGACAAGGTGCGCTACATGCCATCGGAGAATTTTTCCGAAAGTTGTATCGGAACGGATACCTCGAATGGAATTTCTCCGATTTCGTACTTATCGGAGAAAATTCCGTTCCGAACGGATACCTCGATAGGGGTGATTAAATGACAGTTCTTCCAAGGATCGCAATGTGCTCACTAATGTTGTTTTCCACTGCTTTCACTCGGGGATCCACTCATTCTGTAAACCAATGGAACAAGACAACCGTCGACTGAGAATTACATAGTTCTATGAGCCATTTTCTCGAAAAATGAGATTTGGGTATCAATGGATTCGTATTTCCAAGCACTTTTGAACAAACCCATCCACGCTTACCTGAATTCAAGTTCTGTAGTTTAAATCGCAAAAAAACAAGGTTCTATAATGCAAAATGTAATTGAAATTGAGAATTATAAGGTTCCATGTAGCAAAATTTGGATATAGAACTTTGTTATTCCGTTCATGATCAAATAAAAAATACACGCCTGCTTGTTGACATAGAACTTTGTGTTCCATAATTTTGTACATAGAACTATATTAATGTTATGAAATATACTTTAAACACAACAAAGTTCTATATCCATCAATTTACCGTTGCATTTTTCGTCACCATTTCGGCTTTAGCATTTTATCCCAATCAAAGTGTCTAACAGTGTCGGTGTAAAATAAATAATTAATAACAATAATGGAAGTAAGCACAGATAGCGATGAATTCCTGCAATATGTTTCGCAGAACTTCGATAAATTTATAGAGGAGTGCGAAAGTACCAGTAAGACCCTGATGCTGTATTTAATATTATCGAATTGATAAGTCTACAACTTATCTTACAGCTTCATCATTTACCAAGCCGAAGGACGATGATGTAAATTTGATTGAGAGTCCTGCTAACGAACAGGAAGCAATTGGAGTTGAAATGGATCAAGACGAATTGGAACAAAATGAGATGGATCAAAACCAGATGGAGTCAATTAAAATCGAACAAATAAAGAACTGGAAAGCAAACTTAAAGAAGAATCTTCGTGCAACAGGTAAAACGTATGTATCAAGTCGCGGTAAAGTGGTTTCTGCTAAGCGCATTCACACGAAAAAAGATTGCCTAAACGGCTGCAGGTTTGGCTGTGACAGATTAATTTCCGAAACCGAAAGAAAAGCAATTTTTGAAAGCTTTTACAAGTTAGATTTGGAAGGCAAAAAACATTTTTTGTTAAAAAGCACCGACAAATATATTCCGGCTAGGAGACGTGTTATTTCGGCACAGTAATCAGCTCCATCCAGAAAAAATAATTCTTTTAAGTATTTTTTCGACGTAAGGGAAGCTAAAATTCAAGTTTGCAAGGTTTTTTATCTTGGAACTTTGGATATTAGTCAAAAAAGAATTTATTAAGTGCACTCGAACAAAAATGATATATCTGGAACACCATCAGCAAGCCGGAAAGGAACACACACAAAGCAAAAAACAACAGATCATATCGTTGAAACCGTGAAAGCTCATAGTTACTAACTCTTTTCCATACGTTGAGTCCCATTACTGCCGAAAATCCACCAATAAAAGGTATTTGGAGGCTCACCTTACACTAGCCGAAATGTTTCGCTTGTACAAAGTGGAAAACGATGAGAACAGTGGAAATGTTAAGTTTAATGTGTACCGTAAAATTTTCAACACACAGTTTAACTTGGCATTCCATAAGCCTAAGAAAGATAGATGCGATCTTTGCGAGGAGCATAAAATGGCATTGAAAAATACCAACGTTTCTGACGACCTAGTTTTAAAGTATACCGACCACTTCAAAGAAAAAGAAGAGGCATACAAGGAAAGACAACTGGACAGACAAAATAAAATTCCAGTTTTATGCTTCGACATGCAAAATGTAATAACCTGTCCAAAAGCCGATGTTAGTTCATTTTTTACCACTCAAAGTTAAATGTCTATAACTTTACAGGACATTTTTCCTTGAATAACAAGGTCTATTGCTGTTTGTGGGATGAAAGCCGAATGGGAAGAACAGGAAACGATATTGCCAGTGCTTTGCGAAAAATGTTAAACCAGATTGCAGACGATTGTCCAGGAATTACAGAAATGATCCTCTGGAGTTATTCATGTGTTCCACAAAATCGGAACTCATTAGTTGCATTTACTATTATGGATTTTGTAAAACAACATCCAAATATCCAACGCATACATTTTTTCAAATTCTCCACTCCAGGACATTCGACAATTCAGGAAATTGATAATGCACATAGCTGCATTGAACGTGTCTTACGCGTTCAAGATTTTTATTCGCCGCTGTCTTTAATCCGAATTCTCTTAAAAACTACAATTAAAAAACAAAAACTTTCAATCCTACAAATGCAACCGTTAGATTTCAAAAATATTTCCGAATGTTGTAAGCATTTCAATTTCAAATTAATTCCATTTTCAAAAGTTGTTTCCCTTCAAATTAGTCAGAGGTTTACAGAGGTGCTTTATAAGACCTCTCACCTAGAAAAAAATTTCCAAAGTGCAGACCTAAAGTGTTCCAAAAACTTGAGGAAAAAATATAATCAAGTTTTTCAATGGCCAGATATGAAAGTAATGCCACTAAAACTTGAATTGCCACCTCGAAAAATCCAATCATTCAACTCCATGTTAAAATATATGCCTGGAATTGATAAAAACTTTTTTTTAAATATAATGAAAAACAAAAGCATTGTCATAGATTAAACTATATTTTGTACAAATGAAATAAATATAATATCATTCTCTAAAGAGCACTATGCTTGTATTTCTTCGAAAACAATTACAGACAAACCATAACAAACATGTTCAAATTTTTACTTATAACCTAATTAGAATGAAAACGACATTAGGAACGTAATTTCGTGAATTATGGGTAAACTTCTTTAAAACCAATTTTAATGTGTCCATGTTTTTATAAATCCAACTAGTAGTCTTCATACAACTGTTAAATAATTACAAGGTTCTATGTGGTACATAGAACCTTCATCGTAATTCAAACAACATGGAATTGGCTTATAGAACTTTGTGAAAAAAGTTTAAATAGGGATTTATGGAAATCGATTGGATAAATTAACAAATAATAATCATTTTAAAGTCAAATATCACAAAGAATCTATACTTTCTCATAATTCGAATAATGAAAAGTTATCATTTAGTACAAAACCTGAGCATCAAAAACTGATAAGTTGAATTTCTCAATTCATGGACCGGTCTACATAGAACTATTGTGGTTTTCCATTGGGACCACCAGAAATCTTTTTCAGATCTCAGATTTTACTGTGCTCATGGAACGCGCAACGAGATTGATCTGCTTGTAGATACAAATGAAGTATTATTGGTGGTTTGTAGTCTTCAGATGACGAGGGAGATAATGAAGATAATAATTCCTCCGAATTCGTATCCATAGCTATTTATGTATTTTGTTACTTTGGTTTTCACGAAACTTTCCGCATTTGCCTCGAAATGAAACTTCTTAAACTGACGTTAAACAGCTGTACAAAGTATATTGGTATGCGTAAATCTGAAAAAATACCGAGATCTGCGAAAAGTGATCCGAATCGAAAAAAAGATTGATTTTTCGTCCCAATGGAACGCAAAAAGTTATTTAGATCAAAAAAAAGATTGATTTTTTGTCCCAATGGAAAACCACATATGTAATTCTCAGTCGACGAACTGCTTCTGATTGAATGCACAAAAGTATTGGAGATGCCAAATGCCAAAACATAATCTACGGCAGCCACTGTTGCCACTTTAGCGATTTTGTCGCTATTTCTAGCGTATTTTTAAAGCTCTCGGCGATTTTTAATAAAATTTTGTCGCTAAAAAAAAATTGGCGATTTCTAGCTACTTTTCATTACTACACCACCACGTACACGAATCCCGTACAAGTAGCATCTCCGACTCATTCGATTATAATTTTTCAAGTACAAAAATGCTGCAGGTGTAAATAATTTGCAAGAACTGGCTGATTTGGCAATCACTGTGCTATCTCTTCCCCACTCAAATGCTGAAGTTGAACCAATTTTTAGTGCAATGAACCATGTACAAAACAAACTTCGGAATCAACTTTCAACCCTGACGTTGATTTCTATAATATTTATTAGAAATCAACTAAATGTGATGAACAGGAGTTGCTGTAACTACGACCTGCCAAGAATAAGATGAGTCCATTTTTGAGCTGGAATTTGATTTGTAAATTTCTATTTATTTATTTTTCTCAAAACGTTTTTTTCTTACTTCAAATTATTTTTTTGTTATCTTGAATTTATTGGTTGTTTTTTCAATTCAGTATTTAATTTGATTAATAATTTAATAATTAACAACTTATTTTAAAAATAAATACATATTTTTGTGAACTTACATTCAAATTTATATTTTAGCGATTTCTAGCGGATTTTCGCAATTTAGAAACTAACATTTCTAGCGGATTTTAGGTCATGGTCTAGCGACAATTTTTTTTCCTCAGCGGCAACACTGACGGCAGCTGCCATCTGACTTGTATAAAATACATAAATTGCACTTGTGTGAGTGTTTCTTGAGTGGACTCTGACTTCAAATCGAGAAGCGAAATTCTCTTCTCGGAATCACCAGAAGAGTATTTTTTGTGTCAATGGAACGGTTTCAAAAGCGAATTTTTCGATTCCGGACACTCCCGGACGTTTTTTTTTTTGCTTTTTGCCCAATGGAAAATGACATAAGGTGCCTAGTGTCTTGTGACAGTTTTCCTCACATTTCTGTGTCAAACCTAACCTAATCAGTTAAATATGTAGTTAATAGGTCTGCTCCCTTACTTTTCAATTTTACGAATTTTTATTCAGTGCCATTCCTTAACTCAAAAAAATTCGTATAAGAAAGCGTCATTGAGAGAGCAAGATTATTACCCATCCACTGAGAATCTTACGAATTTTTACTCAACAAATATCGTCGTGTAAAAAGTGGAAAAACTGTCAGCCGCCTAACAATTAACAGCTGATTTGAAATTTGTTATCCTTTTTGGCATATGCGGCTAAATAATTATCTATGAAAAAATGTTCTCAAGATTCTTTTCACTGGTCATTCCTCATCAGTGTCGCTTTTTCCACTTTCGTACCACTTTTTAAATATTTAAATTATACATCTGTCATTTTTCATAGATTACTACAAAAGCGTTCCCTAACTTTAACTTTTTCGTAAGTGTCTCCCTCTGTGAGAATTTATCTCCATCACTGCCATTTTGACAGTCTTTTTCATTATTACTACAAAAGTAAAGGAACAGTCCTAATACTAACGCCCTTAGCATTTGCCACCCCATAAAAATATACCTTGCAGGCAAGTAACGGAAAACGGAAAAATGGGGGTCTCAGTATTGTCTCTGATGAGGCGAAGTATAGACTTTTAACGTTAATGTTGTCAATATCGCTAACCTATAATTAAAGTAGAAAACCCCCAGGTAAAGTTTTCTCCTCTGAGAGAGAGCGGAGTAGGTACAGCTCTTCCTCGTTTGTTGCCATTAGTTCCGCCTGGGCGCCTGGAACATGCTACATTCATTTTGGGAGACTGAATGAGAGACTGCTTCGGTATACTACCTACAAACCCGCAAAAGGGCCTAAAAGACTTTTTTTTTCGCCCTACTACACAAAATACCAGGTGGTAGCGAACTCACGATCTCTGCTCAAGATCTTATGTCAAATTTTAGGTGCCTTGTGTTGTCTTCATTTTTGTCGTTGACTATTCTTCTGATTCAAGCAGCAAAAATGAAGTTAAGTAGGAGAATTTCTTTCGTGGGAGACTGTCAAGAAAATGTCGGACTCAAAAAGTTGGGGATTGTGATTTCATCTGTCGTTTTCGCCTATCAAAGACGATGCACAATATTTTTAAAAGATTTTAAGACGATTTGCTGCTTGCTGCTATTTTCCTCGTGTAGTAAAGGACGAGAATTGTGATCCTAAGGAACAAATAATAACTAGCGTGAATCTATGAAGATGTGCCACGCCGAGTGTAGCGCTGAAGATTCTACTCAAGGTTAGGTTAGGTTGAGTGGGATTGTGGGATCGACTATTACGGTTGAAATTCTAAGCCAATTCGCCCAAATATTCAATTTCCCTAGAGAATTTAATTATGGGTTCAATATTGTTGGAGGGACCAACCTCCTCTAAGTTATTAAAGAAGAACCCACCTGATGCCGAGGTGCTTGCAATTCACAGAGAAGGTGGGAGTTGTCTTCCGCGACTTGCAGGTCCTGCCAGTACCTGCGTAGCTACTTTATTTTGATCGATGTTCAATAAAACACAAGTAATGGTTAAGCTCCAAATTGACTCATTTCCGTGCGACGAGAGAAGCTATTCCCCCAGAAATTCAGCTTAAACAGACGATTGAAGATCGAGCTGAAACTGTAAAGAGTCAATTTCGAATTTGATTGTCTCATATCAGTGGGGTCTCTAATATTATTTCCGCGACAGCCGCCATTCTTTGATTTTTGCTCTAACATCAGTCTTGAAGCAATTAAGGCAGAGCCCACAATCCAACATATTATACTAAAGGTACAATTATCCAAAGGTCTGTTCAACTGCATGCATGCATATACATATTATGCTGATGATGACGGGTACATCGCTGTAGTCCTATTAATGAGGTATGGATTAATCGTCTAGAGCATTACGATGAGTACTCTCTTACAGGGGTAAGGAAAAGGAACAACTTCACTGCACCTACAAGGTGCGCATGGTAAAAAATCCTAATCAAATGTCTTCATCTCTCGAGCTCCATATTTACACAGTGACGCCACAAAAGACCAATCACAATCGGAAAAAGATTACATCCCACTTAGCTTTATCAAATCTCATTTAGTATCACACTTCCCAATGTCAACATCGGTTGCTTAACCTCCTGCCAAAAGACACACGATCCTAAATAAATATTTAACAATAATGTTCTGTACACAGTATTATTTATAAAAGGCGTTTAGTTGTTAGTTCCACTATGGATACTCCAATCTGAAAGGCCACAATAAATTTCGTTGCCAAACGAATTTATCTACCAACACAAAACAGCCCCAAACAGACGCCGGCCGCCCGATTTCCAACCAACCCCTATTTGCATACAGTTTTCCAATTAAACGCAGACAATCAATTTGCCATCCGGCGTCCAGCATCTGCAATAACATTCCTCTGGGGGGGAAAGTTCCACCGTGCTGCGTGTGCTCTGCTCATAATGTCCTGCGTGTTGCTCAATAAAAATTGCTAAGGTCAATAAAATGTTCTTTACGGGCCTACGACGAACATTTTCAAACTCCGCTATTGAGCCATTTGTTTATGCATTCAACCTTTGCAGGGGTATGTGCTGTGCATGCAATAGTTCCTTGCAGACAGTGGCTGCCATTTAAAATAAACGTGTCCTACTTGAATCAAACGATGGGGCCAAAGCGATTTAGATGGTCGAGATAAGTATCTTGTATCTACTGGTAATTTTCTTAAGAGCTACGGCGTCAAGTTGGCGGCTTCTTGTTTGATTAACTTTAAATTCGAAATTAATTTGCCTCAGTTCAAAGTCGCTCATTTGCGGGTGGGTGTTTAATAAACTGCCTCCATTAACTGTGTGTGTAAATAAGTGATTTTTTATTTCAGATTTCATCAAAGGACAATGACCAAGGTTAACCGGCAAAGACGGGTCATGGTCAGGGAATAGCATTTCTTGTTTGTGGAGCTGCCACAAATCGCCTGGAGCCGCTCTTCTGTTAACAATTTACTGAAATGTTTCCTGATTATTTTCGAATGAAAGAAGTTCCATTTTACTGAAAAAATACTTATTTGCGGTAGTAATAATCATTTTTAGTGTCTAGGCAAACATTTTTGAAATCCGCTCCGATAACGTCCACAAACGTGAACTGAAGAGGCAGAAGTTCGAATTGGAACGGAAGAGTTGCAAATGTTCTCGCAATTGAACCCATAAAGACATAATTTCTTGTTGTGACCTTCAAAGTATATCAGGAACCAGGTGAAGGTTAAAAATGATTATTAGTAAGGCCTTCTGTCATTCGATTTAAAGTTGTCAAACTTGTGGAAGTTTTTCTTTTCTTGTTCGGAGTAGATCACTGAACTGAGCTAGAGCTTGTAGAGCATACCTACTCTGAAATGAATGTGTTATTTATTTATTGAACAAGTTTTAGCTCTAGCTGTCACACGAGTACCTACTTACAAAAATATACTACGTTAATGCCCAAAACACACGTGCAGAATTTTGCATGCAGTGGAAATAGAACCCACACGTTTAAATGGGAGTGAACACATGTAAATCCAGCATTCGTTGCAGTATTGCAAGTTGTCGCTATTTTCAAATCCACTGTAAAAGACAATGCCACCACCACGACACAGAAAAATAAAAAACTAAATTTGAACGGATTTGGCATCATTTCGTTTGACGTTTATTTCAAACATTTTGCGGCTGACACAAAAATGGAAGAAAAACTAATAGAATTTTCAACGAAAACATTATTAGGTCTGTTCCCTAATGCATTCAAACATATTCGCCAAATTTAGTCACACTTCGTTCCCTTACGCAAAAGTTGGGCAGGATTGAGCCAAGAAAAGAAAGCAAAACATTTCCCCTCCATAAAAAACCTGCAAATATTAGTCCAAGAAATTTCTTTGGCTTAATTGTTTATTGCTGACAGATGGTTGTCAAATCGTTCCAATTCTTATAATTTGTAACTGAATTTTTATTTAATTTCATTTATATATATTTATTGCTTGTATAGCATTAAAATAGATGTAAGAAACAAAAGAATTGTACTTTTTTAATTTCTGCAATAAAAACACTTCAAATCGGTCTTAAATATAAATTTGTGTTTTTTTCTACTGAAATTTAAATATTCCCGCCTAGGAAAAAATCACATTTTTCAAATTTGTGGTTCAACGCGTCCCTTTTCTTTTTGGTTATATTTAATTTGAGTGAGCATATTCTTTCGCAATGAGAGAAATGTGATATGTGACATATTGCCAAAAGTGAACCAGAAAGTAAGGGAACAGACCTACACTCCGTTTCACTTGAATAGCACACCATGCAAACTGCCATTATTCTTTTTATATTATCTTTAATAATAAAGCCAAGATTTGTTTTTATTTTTTAGCTGCAAGTATAAAAGTTAATCTTATAGAAAAAAGTAACATTTCTTTCAAATGCCCAACACGTTCTCAAAACCAAGCTAGAAAAGAAAAATACTGAAAAAATACGACTTGTTTCTTATTTCACATGAATAGCACACTTCAATATATTATATTATTATGTACACTTAATAATATTTTAAGTATGAACAAATACCTATGTACATATTATTATGAATTTAAAAAAAAAATTAAAAATATTTAATAATGGGTGGAGCCTCCCTTGTTTAATATTGTCTCATAGATCCTGTTTGGTATTGAATCATACAAACTTTTTATATATTCAAGGGAAATTAAAGTCCAGGCTCGTTGAATTGCTTCGATTAGCTCAGTTTTTGTTGAAAACTGCTTTCCCGACTCATAAACTTTCCGGACCAGCCATCCCCAAACATTTTCTATAATGTTAAGGTCCGGCGAGTATAGCGGCCAGCTCAAAAGCGTGACATTTTTGGACTCGATCCACGATTTTACCACACGGGCAGTGTGTAGAGGAGCATTATCGTGTTGAAAAGTCCACGATAGAGGCCCAAAGAGATCGTCCAATGTCGGAAAAGACTTCTCTAGAACATTTATATAAGTTCTAGCGTTCATGTTTGTTGTTAATATTTGAAGCTCACAGACTCCATAATATGATATGGCCCCCCAAACCATAACACCACCCTCTCGACTGTGTAAGCGATCTAACTGATGAGTTTCCTTCTTCAAATCGTGAAAATAATAATGGAAGCCATCAGGACCCTCCAAAATGAATTTTTTCTCATCTGAAAAAACAACTCGGTGCCATTCTTTGTTCCATGACATGTTCGATCGGCAAAATGTTAATCGCATTTCTTTACGTTGAGGGGTAAGTGGTGGTTTTTTTTTAGTTTAAGATGTTTGATGTGTTGTGCTTTAGAAATGACCCGCCAAACAGTTGTTTTACTTGCTTGGACTCCTGATTTTTCTTTAATTTTGCCCAAGGAATCATGCGAATTCGAAGCGTTGCGCAGAATTGCCCGCTTATCTGCAGCAGAAAGTACACTCTGCGTACGACCTTTCATATTTTTCCCGTACTTGAGTTCATTTTGAATAAAATTGCAAATTACTTTTCTGCTTCTTCCGATTTTTTCCGCTATATCACTCACAGAAAGGCCACAATCTCTATAGGCTTTTATTTTGCCTTGTTCCTCGCCCGTTAAAGCTTTTCCGCGGCCCATTATAATTTTAAATTAAACACAATGTTATACAAATAATAATTAAATTTAGCTTTGATCAATAATTGAAAACTTGCACTGAGTAAATGAACTTTCAACCACGATGTGCTATTCAAGTGAAACAAAAAATTCGCTTCAATTATACACAACACTAAAAGAAAACAGCAGAAAGCATATAACGGTACATTTCCAGTGCACCATATTTTTTTTTATGAAAGTTGAAATGAAGATGAAGACAAAACAAACAAAAACAATAACAACGAGGAAGAAGAATATTTATTGATAAGCAAATAACAAGAAATATATGAAATGTGCTATTCAAGTGAAAAGGAGTGTATTATTTCAGCTAATCGGCTAAGGTATAAAAACGTCCTGTACGACTGGTAAACCGAAAAAAGCAATACTATTTTGCGAATTGGTCAAACATGTCAAACAATTTTCTGCACCATGTGTCTTGCTTGCAGTACTGCATGCTTCACTGCATCCAGAAATTCTGCACATGTGTTTTGGGCATTAATCTAGAAGTGCGCATTTTGTCTTCAATGAAACGTGAAAAAACACAGAAAGAACACTTCTAGCTAGATTCGATCTTTTGTTAGAAAGGGCAATTCTTTTCTTCAATCGAAAACGCTACGGATATTTTTTTTTTTATTTCTCAAACTGCTGCACTTTTTGTCGATCTACTACACTTTTTTAACAATCTACATCACTTTTCTGTAGAGGTGCCAGCATTCACTAACATATGGCTAGCTGTCAATAAAAAAACTTAGGTCAACTTGATTGGTTTGGGCTAAATTTAACTTGAAGGCAAAAACTAGATTTATCGGTAAGGTCACTTTTCGTACGTCAGCCACATTATGCGAAATGTCAACCTCAGTAACTCATAGGTACATGAATTTCATGACTAGATTCGTCGGCTACCCCCCCATAAACGTCAATTGAAAAAGCTGTTCATGTGACCGATATAGCGTAATCAAAACTGAGGCACAGTCAGCTGTCAGATTCACTAATCTAGGTAGGTACTAGTGAACGTACCAATTTTTATTTAGATTCTGCTCGGAGTGAATTTGTTCTAATCATGTTCTGTTCAAGTGCTTGAAAGGAGCGCTAATGTGTTTGAGCTTAAAGTGAATCAATAAATTATTTTTTTGACAGTTCATGCTCCGCTCTAATTTGAACTTAAAAGAGAAAAACGTACGAGTTGGATTTCATATTTGTCGATCTTTTAATTTCTGCGTGGTGAAATGAATGTTTTTTGGCGGGATCCCTTTTTCAAAATGCAAGCTTCCTCAATAATAATTATTGATTTTAGACATCTTCTTCAGATATCTATGAACTAATAGTCTCCCTAGTATAGCTATGGCTATGTTTACGGCCATTTTTAAAATCCCAATTTCATAAAATTAAAAAAATTATAGCTTTACGAGGTAAGGAGTCGTGGGCAGCACAAAATACAAAAGAACCATAAATATTTTCAATATTTATTTTCGTATGACTCAGCAATATTAACGAGTGACCAAATTGCCCCAGCGTTGAATTTAATGTGTTGTTTTTGTTTTCAGAGAACAACAAGTTGTTAACGAATACATCGAGTAGAAAAAAATATCCATTTCGGATACCAACTCGTCATCAGGCTCCTTTACAAGTTATAATATAACTATAATTCTGACGTGAAAAAATATCGGCCGGTACGAAGATACAATCGCGAAAACTAAAAGGTCCTTTCTATATTTAACTAAAAGGCTGACAATGAGAAGAAGTAAGCTCCCTTCCTTCTTCTTGTTGCCAAATAATTCAAAACACATTCCAAATTAATCCACGGATGGGATATTATTCTCCTCTCCACAGAAAGCTCTTCAACTTGTTGCAAACGTCACAAGTGGGAAATTGTTCCCCAACGTCCAGCACCCAGCATATTTGTATTCAAGGTCGCTTTGAGTTGTCTTGACCAATCAAATCTGTGCACATTTGAACTTCTCTTCGCACCACAGTGGGTGGCATAAGGATGTGTATAGTAATGTGGTATACCCGTATACCTTTGGCCATTTCCTCTAATGAACGACTTCCTATTGTCAACATAATGGTCTCGCATTTCCCGTTTTTTAATTTTAGATGTGTTATGTGCTTATATACATTTTTTAAGACTTTTTTAGATTGTAGTTACCTACAAAACGTATTTCCGATTTAAGTGATTTCTCGGTTATCCTTTATTTATACTCGTATCCTTTGCAGAGAGAAACAGGTAAGGGCTGATTCCCTAAGTAATAAGCAGGCAGTTTGCAATTTGAACGATGGAATGTTAAAAATAATGAGAAATCTTAAGAAGCAACAGATAATAAAGAAAACAAAAAACCAGCGGACAGCCCTAGTGCGGATCTGTTTATATTTCTGGGGTAGCGTGTCCGTCGTTAGCAAGTTACTCGAGCGCAAGTTTTCTCGTGGATTATATGAATAAGAAAATAAAAAAATTGGAAATTTTTTTAATGACGGCAGACTATTGTTCGAGGACGTCTTTTAAGGACTTTTACAATCTTATTAGACGGCTTATTGTTTTCGTCGTGCAGATAGTTTTATAGATCTCTTTGTGCGGCTACTTATTTAAATGTGAAATTAGAATCGGAACGAAACTGTAGATAAAAACTTATTAGGTAGTGTAGATTTCGAGTTCTGCAAATGAAGCAACTGCTTTGGTTAACTATTTTTAAAACACTTAAGCCAACTGCCAGACTTCTGCTGGTTAATTGAGTTGAAGCGAGTTTTTAAAAGGTAGGTATATGTTATGTCGCATATAAAAACGGTCACCATATTTTCGATTTCCAAATGCTGGACAATAGAAACAGAAACATTCAAATAGGTACTTTCTACAGAAAAACTTTAAGCAAACTTAAATAGAACGCTTTTATAATAATAGTACTAGATTATTTTATATATGGTTTGTTCTTTTAGCAAGTTGTCATTTTGTTCAATGAATTTTTATTTTTCTTAAGAATTTGAATGAAAGACAGAACAAATAATGAATATTTATATGCTTCTCTATACAAAATAGTTCATAATGAACATCATCTTCAAATACAGAATTCATTATTATTTTTGCCTCTAAAAGCCAAAAATTAAAGTTTCAAATCCAAATCTTCCAATTCTTCTATACCACAAAGTGAACCATCATATGCGGACAATAGACATGATCGAAGTTGTTCGTATAAAAATGAAGTAAGTAAAGGCCAACGACGCACCGATACAAAATAACTTCTGGAGCTTGTGACGGCTCCTCTTGTTTTTTGGTTATTTTTCTTTCCCGATTTTGCGATTTGTTCATTAGCTTACCGGGTTTGTTTATCGAATTTACGGCACTTTTTTCCTGCGACAAGCAATTTGACAGATGACACTAGATTTGTTCTAATTTTATTTTGACATTAATTTGACCACCATTCGACTTATGTTTTATTCGATTGGGCCTCTTCAGATTCGCTCTCAGAACTTAGATTTCATGTGTCTAATCGCACACAAAAACGACACTTGCTCTTTTTTGTGATAATATTCGTGCGATTCGAGTATGTGTAGCCTTCAACACGTTTCAAAACGTTTTCCATTCACTGGTTAGATTTTAAATTAAAACATTAGAAATTTGCGTCTCGATTGATTTTTAAATATTTATACATAACGAATTTACTAAAATAAATTCATCCGATGCAATGCCTTTCTTTGCTGTACAACAAATTCACGAAAACCTAAACGCCCTCCACCCGTTGTCAAACTCAAACGCACTTGTGTTGGTAAATCTGAGAAAATATCTAGATTCGCAAAAGTGCTCTGAAATCTGAAAAAGATTGCTTTTTTTTAACCAAACGAACATAAAAACTGCTCTGAGAACAAACAAAAGTGCTCTGAGAGCGCCCAATCGAATACCAACCATATAAATGTGCTCTGAGAGCTCCCAATCGAATACCATATCACATTTAATCAACTTGGCACCACTTTTTCTGGCGATAAACAATGGGCACATTCAAGAATCATCTTACGTCAAGTAGATTAGTCTGGACTAAATATAACCTGAACGCAAGAAACCAGATTGGTAGAGAACGTCACTTTTCCAACGTCAGCCACATATACGAACTGTCAACTTATTTCGTTTTCCATTGGGACAGAAAGAAACACTTATTTCAGATTCAGAGTAGTTTTTCTGCTCTCGAAATCAGCTGGCTGTCAGATTTCATGTTCCATTGGCCGCAAAAAAAGCTCTGAGAGTCAGAGCAATTTTGCAAATCTCGATATCCGACCGAGATTTACACCTATTTGTTCTAACACCAAAACATTTGTCATTTGTCAAACTTTAAAGTGTGTTTACTTACGTTTTTAGACGAGAAGTCTGTGAAAAATAGAGAAAAATTTACATCTGGCCGCTGCAATAGATATCAACATAAATTGAATGGATTTTTATAAACACAAATAACAATTTGAGAACAGCTGACTTTTAAAACACGCACCACCACAAATGAAATCTGAAATCTGAAATCTGAGAGCAAAATCTTAAAATTCCAATGGAAAATGACATCAGTCACGAATTTCTTGACTAGAATCGTCGGCTACCTCTCGATTAACGACAACTGAAACAGTTGCTCATATGACCGATTTCAGCCAATCAAAACCGAGATGCATCTAGTCAGACATCATTCTTTCAAACTTACTTTACTATAGATACTGGAACGTCCCCAATCTGTGCCTTATTTGTGCTCATTTGATTTGCCATCTCACCATGAGTATGAATTTTACTTAATTCTTAGTTTTACTCCACTAAAAAGGACACCCTTTACATGAACTTAAATTTATATAAGTACCTTATGAAGGGGGTTTGGGAGGCTTGACTGAATAGATATGGTATGCTGTATGCTGGAATTTTGGGGTTGAATTACTGCATCCGTGATCGAGTAATACGTGACTGAATTTGTTATTGTTTTGCTTATAAAATCCATAAGATTCAGTGACGTGTGGCTCGTTCACAGAAGCGGTAATTCGGCCCTTGAGCGAGGAGCTGTAAGTTCAACACTCAGATAGACCAGACATAAATCAAATCAAAGAGGCAAAGCAGCTTGATCCAAAGCGCCCTCTATATATCAACGAAAATACATTTAGCAAATGTCTTTTTAAAAAGCGCGTCATCAACTGTACCAATCGGGTTTGAATACGTAATCCCGCAGGATTTACCACACTCTGATAGACATGTTGCATATTACAAAGCAAGTGGCTTAGAAGAACTAACTACGTTCCCTCTTTGCTGAGCATGTTCTATTAATCCCAGGCGACTATTATAGTTGTGAAAGAATGTAGTAGTCTATATAAAGCTTCATCAGCCGCGATGCCATTTACCAGCCACTTCTTGTTTGCCGTGATTCACTGGCAGACACAAGGCTTGTTTTCGAAAGTAAACCGGAGACTTTCTGATTTTCAGGATTGATTATGATTATGTTTCCAATAAGGAGCTCAAAGGTTTTCGCTCTGGGTACTGTGGGTGTACCAGAAGATCTTTTTTAAGTGACCCTCACCAACTTACTATAGTCAAACACATACTAGAGACTTGTCCTTTCTCAAAAGCACATAAAGGATGCACTTCTCCATTTCAAAATGGTCATCTTTTAGTCATTTTGCTTCGATCTATAAGGGTTGTACTTTCTTTTTTAAAATTTGTCCTGAAAAACGTGTGGAAAAATATCCTGGTGTTTATACGAAGTCCGCATAGATAGTCAAGTCTAGAATGTGGTTTTCTATGTGGCGGTTTGCGTATTGGACACGTGAGTTCAAATTTTTTGTTACAATATGTCTTGATCAGGTGTGAACAACGACCTCGAGCTTTTTTTTAATTTTTTATTTTTTATTTTTTCAATTCATTTCTTTTAATTGAATGCTTACGACCTCGAGCTTCGTTTTTAAGAAGCAAAGGCCGATTTAGAAAAACATTTACTTGATGTGGATAATTTATAGTTAAATAAATAGCCGGTCGGCTTATGTGTGGGTACATTTTTCAAAATCAATAGCAAACTTGAGAGCGATTTTTGTCGAAGAGATTTTTGGGTAAATTCAAACGTAGAACTAGTTTCTAGGTCTGTCAAAAAAGTTGATGGCAAAATCATTTAAAAGTAAAAAGTGCATAGGCCTAAAATCAAAAAATAATCTCAAATCCTCAATCAAACAACCTCCCGCCTCTAAGGATATTTCACGACTAAGGACTAACCAAAAACCAACAATTCCACTCGGCATCACCATCATGAAGAATATCCTTCAACAGAGCTTTTAGCAGCTGGAGAAATTTCCCTTTGCCAGACAAATACACATGCAAAGCGGCTGAAAACGTCTTCATCTAACCCATGGCAACAATAATGCTCAACCAATACGAGCTCATTGAGTGGGTGTCCACGTCCATACGCATCCTTACCTTATCACTGCAGACATTATCACCATCCTCACACAATACGTCAGACGACCAAATCAAACTCTGTTTCAAATATAAAAGAACCTGCAGCTCATGTCCTTTCAACATTATTTCACTGACTTTGTAACGGTGAGGAGTCAACAGCAGCATCCACATCAGGACATTCAAGTTTTAATAAAAAAGCAACCAACGAAGCAAAGACAAACTTAAGGTGAAAACTTATCCTAGTTAAATTGACAAAAAAAAAAAAAAAAAAGTGTTGCGAGTCCTGTGCCGAGTGCGATAAATCTTTCGAACAAAAAATAACGACGTACCCGTTCGGGTTTAGTTCGTGTCTTGTGGTTTTATTTAAACAGTATCCTTGAAAACAAACAACTACCAGGTGAGTAACTTAATATAAGATAATTATCCTCGGCGAAGAATTATTGACATTGAATTGATGCGTGAAAGTCCTTTGTGTAAAATCTCATCTAATTAAGTTGCTTCAAAAGACGAAGAAAATTACACTGAATAATCCGTGTTGACACACAACCACGCGGTCCGAAAACGGGGGGATAATAAATGGCCTATACTTGTTGGATGTCTTAACCCTCAGGACAAAGGACAAAGCTGGCAAGTCCAATCTCTCCGTTTATCTTCTTTGAAATCTGTGAATATTTGAGAATTTCGAATTCTCACTGCCAAGGGCTGATTAACTTCTCGCTATGCAACTGTTATTAATTCAGAACGTACTTGTCTGGCAGTTGCCTGTGTTCTTTTAACTTTACTCGAGGAAAGTGCGTCCCTGCAAGGATTCGCCATCACACAGTCTATGCTTCGGAATGAAAGTTTTATTAACTACCGAGAACCGAGAGTGGTGTTTTCTTTTTTTGTTCTTCACCCATTCGCAATTCATTTCTACGACTTCCGTAAGGGAGCAGCGATTCATTTCGTTTTTTTAACTGAAGGGAGATTGCCGTACAAAGGGATGATGGCGGCGTGTCTCTAACTTCCGCTTGACCAGATAACAATTTGTAACCTATTCCTGCGGAGGTTTTATTTTATTTTTAAAGCAATTCTCTATTTAGACTGGTTGTTTACGGTATTTTGTGCTTAGATGTGTGTGGGCCGTACACCGCCTCGAGCGGCCCATTAGCATTAAGTGGAGTTAAAAAACGGTTTACTACCCTGGGCGTTCGAAAAATGTTTAGCTAAGCGCTCTTCCATAACGGATTTTAATTATTTACTTCATTCTTGCTTTGAAGGTTGAGGATTTTTTAAGGTTAATTTAAATTTTTTGTAGCATAAAATTACTGGCAAAATGGGCCCCTTGTTGGGCGCCATATTGCATGAGTCTTTACCTTCTTAACACCTTCCACAGCTTTTAGATTCCGATCAGTGAGTATTCGATGACTGAGACTACATCACTTTGCTTTCAGTTAGCCAGACCAAGCTCTCTGACATCCACAATGGGTTAGTGCGACACTAATAATCATATTTATTGTCCAAGCTCACTCACTTACCCATTTTAACCTACAAAATATTTAACATAAAGGTTGAAAATTATTTAGTAAGACGTTTAATCTTCAACGGTCACGTCTCGCAGCTGGAGGCTAAGATTCAGGGACCTTTCGGACTCAAATATTTTTGCAAATCTTCTTCTGACTGCGTTTCTTACATTGTCTGCGTTTCGGTTTTAAATGCATCTTGCATCAGGCTTGGTTTTTTTTATAAAAATACCCAGATGTTACCTTAATCAAGAAGATCTTTGATCTTCGTAAACAGGGAGACTGTATTGTATAGTATATTCTTCTCTTTCACAAACTCAAATTTTATGTCACGGGTACCAATTTAGAAACTTCATCTGCCAAATTAAGCTCCAAATAAATGAATCAATCGATTGGAGACAATTGAAACTTCAAGTCGAATTGCAAATTGAACTGATGTCCGCCATTCACCTTGACACTCATCGCAGCAGATGCTGCTGTCAATGTAAGAACAAATTCACGAGTTTGAGAGAGTTCAAGAATTCAGTTTAGTAAGTCTGACAGTTAGATCACTTGATGGTGTCTGAGTTTTGATTGGCCCAGATCAGTCTCATGAACATTTTTTTTTTTATTTGACGTTTATGAAGGGATAGCCGATGAATGTAGTTAAAACTTTCGTGAATGACTACCTATACTAAGTTAGCAGTTGGTATGTGTGGCTGACGTACAAAAAATGACGTTGACGTTTAATATAATTAAGTTTCAGAATGTTCCATTTGAAAGAGAAAATAAATAAATCTCGGCATTGACATTTATAGAATCTACAATATGGATTGTAGCCAAGTTCGCGTTGGTCGCATCATGACCAGTAGAGCTATTGGGGACCTGTGGCATGATGTCGCAAACTGACATCAAAAGAAACTCTTTCCAATACCTTTCCGTTTACTGAAAATGCATTAGTAGCTCTATAACTAAAATGCTGCCAAATTAACTTTATTTTGTTATTGAATTCTTGTGCAGTTTATTTAGAACTAGCGAACGGACATTCACCATGTGACAAATTGAATGTAGTGAGTTCTTATTATTCCGCAGCGACTTCTCTGCAGACGATTTTTTGACATAAGTTATTCTCTTATTATGCGTCATCAGTGATTGTGTCATGTTTTATTCATTAACGGCGCTGTTTAAATTAAGCTTCTGAATTAAGTCAGAGAAATTTAGCGAAAACGCCTTAATCTGTCAGCCTTTTGAACCTGGTGCAATCGAATTTCAGGCCGCCTGTCAATTGCGCTAGAGAATAACATATCTGTGGCTAATTTTCTGACATAAATGTGATATGTAGTTGAATAGGGAAAATCCCAAAAGGATACCATAATCAGAAAATTATCTGATTACAAATTTTGGTGCAATTGACATGTAAAGTCAAATAGTACAATTTTGAATGTGATTTCGATTTCGTCATATATGAGCTTTTGTGCGTGCTGTCATTCCAACGCAATTTTTGATTGGAAATATCTTTTTAACCGGTTCTCTCAAGTGGGTGCCACTTCAGCTAATCTTGGTTCAAAATAGATTTATGTTGGCTATCTTAACTGATAATGGTTTAATTATTTTTTGGCGAACAAAGAAAGCCCAAGTGAATTCGAATTCAAGCTGAAAGTATTTTTATTGTCGCATATCTAAATACAAAATCACTCGAGGACACTTTTAGTTATCAACGGATTTATATGTACCTACGCTAAACTGGTAAAGTCAGTCAAGCCATGATAAGAACTTCTATCAGTAGCTTTTATGCGAATTCAAGGTCAGAAAAAAATATGTAAATGCTATAAACAAAAACTAACCTGTAATTAGAAAAAAAAAAATCACTTTCCGTTAAAATAATTGACAACAACAATTGCCTTAAAATTTAAAATATTTCTTTACTCGATTCACTACTCGATTTCTATCCAGTTTCTTTTTTTTTCAAAGTGTATTTCCCCATACAAACTTTCATAACCTCTTTCATCCCCTCCAAGTTTTGTTTTCGCGACAAAAAGTAAATAAAAACCTGATATACAGCAATACGAACAAAACAAAAAAAGAATTATGAAAATCGTCCCAGGGGTTATCGAGTTACGTGATCATCGAGTTTCACCCCGAAACAATTATATATATAGAAGTAGAAGAAGAAGATTAAAAGGATTGTGGTCTATTTTCCTCGCTAAACTTTTCCAACTAACAAAATGGAACGAAGTAGCAACAAAATGTATCAGGCTCCTCAAAAGAAGTACCAAATTGTCGCACAACGGTCACGCTGTTGTCAGTTGTTCTCATCCAACATCCTTCTCAGGAATTTTCAGGAACAAGGCTACAATAGAATAGGAAATATTGGAAGCTGCCAGGTCTCGACATCACGCACGCATTTATAGAATCCGCCTATACGTGAATCCTTCCCGCAACCGCTATTGCGACAAAAACCGCACAAAATCAAGGCACTGAAATCTGACAGCGAATCTGAGAAAGCCCAAATCGAATACCACATTAGTCGGGTTTCATGTTCTGAAGCACTGACAATCGAATTCTGGTTCATTGTACTAGGTACAAATGTCACGTTCCATTTGTCGAATGAAAAACGACACACGACGAATTTGCTTTTCTTCTTCGCCTATAATTCGTTTCTGAGTTATTAAAAATGTGTGGGTTATGCTGTTACCCAGCGGGAACAAATCAAAGGCAAACACACAAAATATCTAGTCCACTTCACCGATTTCGCTCGCTACTGTCATCATATAAACTCTTCACCTCCTCAACACCTAAAGCCATCTTCGCCGCTTGGTAGCCACTGACACTTACAATTAGCCGCATTCTCCCAACAATGCTCTCGTTTTATTGACTGGTTGCGTCACGTTAAATTATAATCAAACTCCTTATACAAAAAATGAATATAGGTATATTAGCATTTAGGTTAGAACTCTAATCCTTAGCGGTAGCTGGTCGCTTTCTGACTGTAGTTTGTTTTCGTCAAGATTTACGTTTTCGTTAATTTGCAAAATAACTATTACCGGGGTGTGTTTTAATAAAGCAAAACTACTTGACAATCATACGGGCTTATTGTGTGCTAGTTAGGCAATAATTGACAGCAGCGAAGAAAATTTAACATAATTACATATGTGGGCTTAGGCTAGTGTTAAAAATGGATGGTAATCCACACGAGTTTAGCCAATCACTTGAGACGAACCACGCGACAAAAGTAGTTCCAATACAATCTTTCTGATTGGCTTAAGCTGGATTACTCCCATGTAATCCTATTGTGGTTCTCAATCTAACATAGAATTATGACAAAAGGCTCCGTTTCCAACTAAACATTTTTCTTTATGCGTCATTTGCTATTTATAAGGAAAACTTAAACCTGACAGTTGACTTTTTGTTCTACTTACTCCTCCTATCAACAGTTGTAAAATTATGTCGACTTAAGCTAGTGTCAAAACTAAATTGAATAAATAGAAATCCACTTTAGATTTGTAGGTACTTTTCGCATAATTGTCATCCAAATGACGTTTGGTACTTCCATATGTAGCAACCAGGCTTGCCAACTTGAAACATAACTTCGGACAAATATACCGAAAGAGTGGGACGGAGAAATCAACATTGAGACAAAGATTTAATTTTCCAACTGAAATAATAAATTTTAAAAGTTTTATAAATTGCTCACCCTAATCGTATTTTAGTACACCTCAAAACGTACTACCTTAAAATTACATAAAAAATATGTTTTCCATAACCAAGGTTATTTGTGTATACATTACCCTATTTTTTAGTTATATGTTGAGTTAAATTAATTTTCGGACTGCGAAATCGTTGGGAAGGACAAGGGCAAAGAAACATTGGGAAAGACAAATACTTTGTCGCAAATGTACCGTGTTGGCAACCGTGGTAGGAACGCTTCCGGAATATTGAAAGCATCGAAAAATGTCAAAATTGATTACTACGGTTATCATACTTGACCTGCCCCTGGATACCAAAAATGAATATAAGTAACGCGATCTTTTGGAAGTCATTTCTAAAGTGGGGCATCGCATAATTGACACTAGCTTTCAAGGGCGAATTCACCCTTCAGACCTTCCCTTTCCATTAATCCATTAATCGGTTTGTCCGATTCTTGGCAGTACCTACTGAGAAAAACTGACTCATTTCAACACACTTTTCATTCCTTTTGCATATTTGTATGACAAAACCATTCAGCCAATGCGATTCGCAATTATTATAAGCACGCCGTTTAGAGCACTTCTAATGCTGACACAGCAAGGTTTCACACACCCAAAATTGAATTCATTCACAAGCGCGCAACATTATTCAAGTCCATCAAGAGGACACCTCAAGTTCGCTTGTCTTCTCAAGCAATTTAAAATCATATGCGACACTCAAAAGGAACCAACTTGAAATCGAAAACAGAACTTATCCCTTTGGGGAGCTGTCATAGTCACCAGAAACGCATTACAATCCTACGAGGATAAGGCTTCCCTATAGACTTATCGTAGTCGCTCTCAAATGGGGCGACGAAAAAAAGCACATCCATAAAAGAATCGAAAACAATTCCAATAATCTACAAGTTAGCAGTCTATTTTCGCATAGGAAACGCGTTCAGTTTTCACCTCCATATTCCTACACTGATGTAATCAACTTTCGATTTGTGAAAATGATAAGTTGCCCAAAGGCGAATGCTGGAAATAGAAAAAGGGATACAATACAAGGATATGGCTGGATACTTTTTCAATATTCCCCTTGTTATCATTGTTCGCGCGATAAAAATTGTGGATATAGATCGACCCCCGAAAGGTTGTTGATGGCGAAGATTGTCACAATAGGTGAACTATGTTTCGAATTGATTCTACATATTGGATATTTTCGGGCTTCCAAGACATAAAGGTCTAATTTTGACGGCAAAATAAAACTCACCCACACGTTGAAGCCACATTTTGGGAAACTTATTTACAAGTCGAATTTTTTTTACTGTGTTTCATCCTTTTATTGTCAGGACTTGATTCCTTGGCCAATTAAATGCACCGCTACTCCCCATAAATCAACCGCACGAACAATATCCCCTATCCGTAACAAGCGTAATCCTGGTTGGACCATTTAAACGTGTGGACCCGCAAATAAATTATACCTTAACTCCGTGCACAGGCAGACTCGGCGTCAGCTACCTACGTTTACAAATTGATTAAATTCCAAGTGCTAATATTTGCCTCTATATGCATGCGACAGTTGAGTTGAATTCCGTTGGGGACTAAATCCGATTCCACAGGTAGGTATGCAAGCCGCCGCTGAATGTCGTCCTTTGAGAAAAAAGAATTGCCCTTCTGGGGGGTGATTACATCACTTCTGATGATGTTCTGGTTCTGGTTGTGTCTTGTGTGCCGTGGAAAAGATGAAATAATATCCTGGAACAGTATTGGACTTGGACTGCGAGAATGGTTTCCCTTTTGCTGCCTCTCTTGGGCAGGAAATGATTTCTTGGTGTGCAAGAATCACTGTCTGCTGAATGGCAAATTGATTGCTCTGCTGTTTTGTTGCTGCGTTGCCTGTTAAATACGTGGGAATCTACACTTGCAATGGGGGAGGATATTTTCGGATTTAGTATATGAATTTTGTGTATGGTTTTATTTCGAGGATAATATGACTTTTAACTTTTAAGTGGTTGTTGGTGATGTTTAAAAAAAGGCGATAGAAATGCGTTGAAGTTATAACCAAACACTTTGAATTTTGAGAAGGTTAGGTTAGGTTTTTGGGCTGAAGGGTGACCCTCGCTTCACCACACTTAGGTCCTTGTGGACCCATTGTGATACCCTTTTTTTTGTGGGGTTTAGCCGCGTTGTATTTTGGCCTCGTTTCCTTCTTCTTATTCGATGTTGTCCAACCATCTTGATGTCCTCAGAAACCTGCGAAGACTAAAGAGTAAGATATTTGAGAGTTCTTGAATGCTTGGAAGTAATATCTTCCAAGGGTTCTATTTCGCAAGTGACAGAGGCTCGGGCAGTGACAGAGGAAGTGAGGTGTGTCCTCATGCGTCTCTCATGTCGTCTATGAGGTCTAATTTCATTGTGTGGTTTCTTAGGATGTTATGACCTGTCAGAGACCTACCAACTTACCAACTTAGACAGTGATGATCTGTCAAACTTCAAGAGTTTGTTGGTCCGACTTTTGTCATATTCAGGCCAAAGCTTCCTTGATATTTCCCAGGTTGTTAGTGTCTTCCACCTGTTATTGGCTTTCATTCGGATCTTGTTTTCCAACCGTTCTCTGAGGTTACAGAGTGGTGGTTTGATCGATTGTAGTGCCTGATCATGGTCTATTGCAGACCCCTTTCCTGCCAGTTCATCTGCCATCTCATTGCCGGCCTTGTCCCTGTGTCCAGGTACCCAGCAGAGATTTATATTATGCTGCGAGCCAAGAGCTTTGAGCTCTTCGCGACAGCGGCGAATTAGCTTTGATTTGATTTCAGTAGCCGAAATAGCTTTAATAGCCTGGCTATCAATGAATATGGTAATGTCATTACGTGGTATAGCCTTCATTGACATTTGACACCATACACGCCGCTTCCATAATTGCCAGAAACTCGGCCTGGAAGACACTGCTATGATCAGGAAGCCTGATTGAGCGGCGTATGTTTAATTCCTCCGAGAATAGACCGGCTCCAGTGCCATAGTCCATCTTTGATCCATCTGTGTAGACGGATACAGATTTCCTTTTAGCGGGTTCGTTGCGTTTCCCATTCCTCCCTGCTCGGGAAGGAGCAGAAGGGAGTGATGGAGACATGTAGTCAGAGCTAACATCGTTCTCTACGTATCTCTTCAAAATCTGCGCATGTCCTATAGGATTAGGATTCCAGCCGTGTGTTTGGCTAATCCTGAGGGCGCTTTTGGCGGCCGATTCTTGCATATATAGGTCCAGGGGAAGCAAGTTGAGAATGGCCTCCAACCCAGCGGTTGGTGTCGTTCTGATTGCACTGGTTCTTCCTATACATGCTAATCTTTGTATTTTTGTCATTTCTTTCAGATTGGTTACCTTGTCCGCGGCTTGCCACCTGACTAATTTGCCATATGTGAGTATTGGTCACACTATAGCCGTGTACATCCACAGAATTACTTTGGGGTTTGGTCCCCACTTTCTGCCGAAGATACGGCTGCATGCATAGAATGCATTTGCTGCTTTCTTTACTCTTTCCTTGATGTTTGGTTATTCCCAGATATTTCGCATTTTCTGCCACTCTTAGGGGAGTTCCCTCAATAGCTGGTGGCTCGAATTGCGGTATGTTACTTCTATTTGTGAATAGCACAAGTTCGGTTTTTTGGGGATTGATTCCAAGACCACATTGTTTTGTCCACAAGTTGAGTGTACGTAATAAGTTCTCCAACAGTTCGCTTATGGTGGATAAGAATTTGCCTGTCGCAAGCAATACTACATCGTCTGCATATGCAATTACTTTGACCCCCCTGGTTTCAAATTTCGTTAATGATAAGGACCCAGAGTAATGGGGAAATGCCCCTTCCTTGCGTTGTACCTCTTGAGGCAGTTACTCTTAGGTCAGTGTCACCTAGTTTTGCATTGGTATTACTTTCATTGAGAAGATTCATAATCACTTTAATGAGTGACTGTTCAACGTTGGAATTTTGTAATGCCCTTTTCACCGCGCATGTTTTGACATTGTTAAACGCCCCTTCAATGTCTAGAAATGCGGCTAGTGTATATTCTTTGTCTTTTAATGACTCTATACTCTCTATAACGCCAACGACTTCGTGTAGTGCTGTTTCTACTCCTCTGCCCTTTATGTAAGCATGTTGTGTAGTGGAGATTCCATTGCTATCTATCCGGCTGCGTATATAGACGTTTATTCATTTTTCGAAGGTTTTCAATATAAAAGATGCTAAACTTATAGGTCTACAATCTTTGGCAGTGCTTTGGCTAGCTTTCCCTGCCTTAGGGATGAAGACAACCCTCACTTCCCGCCAAGCTTTCGGAATATAGCTTAATTCCAAACTACGTGTGAAAATCCTTTTAAGAACCGGTGTGATGATGGTCCTTGCCTTCTGGAGCATAATCGGAAATATCCCATCGGCTCCAGGGGATTTGAAAGATGAGAAAGTATCAATTGTCCAGTTTATTTTGTCCTCTATTATAATAATTCCTTCTGGAACTGTCGTTACAGTGAATTTTGAGAACAATGCGTAAGGATTGGGAGCGAAGGCACAGTAGATCTAATGGAAGAAATCGGCATAAGATTTACGAATTACGACACGAGTAGCAACATGCCTTTCTCAGGACAATAATTATTATTATTATAAGCTTTTATTTACCCTTTAATATTCTTACAATAATTCATAGTTAGTTTTTTTTATATACTTCTCCGGGGAAAGGCGAACCTATAACGCTTCAACAGCGCCCCGAGATGCTTGCAGATGTATGTTTGCTCTGCACTTAAATTGCTGCAAATTGTAGTCTTCTGGAAATATATCCCCAGGAAGCGAGTTCCAAAGTTTGCTTGTCCTGTAACAGAAGGAGTTTTGGAAAGTTGATGTCCTCGCGGTTGTCAAGAAGTGTACTGTATGGTCATGAGCATTAGCAGCCTGTCTTGTTAGGCGCCCAAAAGTTGCATTTCGAGGGATAATGGCTTTGAGTTCCTCAGAACATCTACCATGGAAGTACCTATAGAACAAGCATAGGTCAGCGACTTGTCTTCTGTGCACCAACGGTTGTAGATTCGATGTGAGTGTAGGGTCTCCAATGAGTCGAACTGCTCGTCTCTGTATGCTATCAAGCAGGTTAAGTGAATGTTTTGGGGCCGAGCTCCATATATGGGAACAATATTCCAAGCCTGGTCTAACCTGTGCTTTATAGAGAAGGAGAAGTTGCTTGGGGCTAAAGTACCTCTTTGCTCTAAATAGGTAGCTCAACTTTGCGGACGCCGATTTTGCGATATAGGATAATATGTGGTTCTGCCATGTGATTCCTGAATTGACTGTGACTCCTAGAAGGTGCATTGAGTCCTTGTGATGGATTGGATGGTCATCCATTTGGATGATATGTAGTCCAACTTTTGAGCATTCTCGGCTGAGGTCTTCCACCATTGTTTTTAGTTCAGTGTCTGATGTGCCTATTAGTGTAATGTTATCGGCAAATTTCAAATTTTATAGTTTTTCTCCATCAGTGTTGATTCCCATCTCACTCCAGTTTAAGCGTTTGGAACATCCCTCCAATACAGCTGCAAATAGAGCAGGAGAAAGTGGGCCCCCCTGATGACGGACTCCTCTCATCAATTGGAAAGGGCGACCGAACCTTTCGAGCCTTATTGTTGCAGTGTTGTTGTTATACAGCTTTCTAATTATGTGAATGTATTTTGGATGTATGCCTTGTTCGTTAAGTGACTCGAAGATCTTGTAGTGTTCTATGGTGTCGAATGCTTTCGTGAAATCGACAAATCTCAAAATGCTGGTATTCCGAGCATTTTTCGATGAGTTGGTTCAGGACCTGTAGGTGATCGGTTGCCGAAAAACCGGATCTAAAGCCAGCTTGCTCACGAGGCTGGTTATCTTCCGTAGTATTATTGATCCTTCTCAACAGACATTTGGCAAAAACTTTGTATATTGTTGATATGATACTTATTGGTCTGTAGTTGTTAATGTTGTCTCTGGCTCCTTTCTTGTGGATAAGTATTATTGTAGATTTTGTCCATTGAAGTGGTATCACCTCAGTTAAAAGAACTTCGTTAAATATTTCAGCATTTCTGCTTTAATCTCGTCATTTCCCACCCATTTTTCATTTTTTAACTCGTCTATAGATTTGTCGATTTCTTCATCTAGGAAGGTTGGAATGTTGTCATAGTTATTAAATAGTGCAATTTTGTATTCAATTGTTTTATTAGACATTGAGGTTGTGTACAGCTCTTTGAAAAAGTTTGTTGCTGTTTCGAGTATAGTTTTTCTGTTTCGAATGTCCTTTCCTTTTCTCTTTATGGCAGTCATCCAATCTTTGCCATCATCAAGACTTTGTTTCACTTTCTTTATAGTTTTGGTATCATCTATAATTTGTTTGACTAGTGCGTCATTATATTTCCTTAAGTCAGTACGAATCGAGTGCTTGGCTTCAATTTTCAGTTCCTTCCATTTTTGTTTTTCTCTTTCGTTAGGTGCGCCTTTCGTTTGTAATTTATTTCTTTCCTTAATGATTTGTTTAGTTTTTTCCGAGAGTTTTTCGGGTTTTTTTTTTCTAACTCTGTGTAGAAGGAATGCGTTGGAAGATTTGATTATAGATTCTTCTAACAAATTGTACTTTTCCTGCAATGTATTCATATTTCTTAATGTTTCAGCTTTGCAATTTTTAGTTATTTCATTTATGTATAAATTTAGGGATTCCTCATTATGTATTTTGGGGATAAATTTACTCTGTGGGTTGTTTCTGCCTAATGTGCTATGATTTAGTCGGATTTTTGCTCTGATCATTCTATGGTCGCTATTGAAGGAGAAGTTATTGAGGACAGATACATCTTGGATGGATTTTCTTTTGTTCGAAAGGATGAAGTCGATTTCGTTCTTGACAATTCCATTTGGCGCTAACAAGGTCCATTTTCTGTTTACTGGTTTTTTGAACAGAGTGTTTCCTACAGAATGTCCATGTTGCCATAGCCATACTGGGTAAGTCTTTCGCCTCTTGTATTTCTACATCCATAGCAGAACTTTCCCATGATTAGTTCTTTGTTTTCCAAAGGCATACCAATTTTTGCATTGAAGTCGCCTATGACGAACACTGTTTCTGCTTTGAAGTCTTCGTATGCAGTTTCTAAATCGAGATAGAATTTCTCAATTTCTTCGTCTTCCGCTGCTTCCGTGGGAGCATAAACTTGGATTATTGACATCTTCGATGTGGCTGTTTTTAATTATAGTGCTATTATTCTTTCGTTGTATGGTTTGGTTTTAATAATATTGTTTTTCCACTCTCTGTTGATAAGAAAGCCTACTCCATATTTCCCCTTGCTTTCTCCTTTATAGCAAAAGATGTTCCCGTCGTTTTGTTCAATAATCCTTTCGCCCAATATTCGTGTTTCTGCTAGTCCTACTAAGTCCCACTTAATGTCTTTGAGCGCGTTATTTAGTTCAATCTTGCGTTCTTCATTCGATAGTGTCCTGACGTGTAAAGTACAAACGTAGATATCGTTTCTTGTTGTCTTTTTGGAGTTTTTGTTACTTTTCTTTTTATTCGTTTTCATATTTTCTCCAGAAACTGGGGGGACAATAATTACGCTCTCCAATCGTAAGGTGTAATGTGCGTGCTTTCCGGGTGTTGAACCGTTGATCCCACGCTCACTCTGTAATTCTAACAATTGCACCCACTATCTATCCTATCTCATCCCCATATATTGACCGATATTCAAACGAGCTACAGAGGAACTCCTTACAGCTTGGGAAGAAAAGTCTCCAATGGGGAAAAAGACTCGCTATTTTACAAACGCCAAACCAACACCAGCGGCATTCTTTAACGTGAACAAAGTGGTTACAGATTTTTCTGTCCTCTCTCAAAAAAAAAGAAAGAAAAAAAAAATCACTTCAACCGCCCTCGTATCACTCAATTAACAACGAAAACTTCTTCGCAACGTAGTTAGGTAATTGGCCCCAGATGTCATATCAACGTTGACAATTGTTATCAATGACAGACACAATTAATCAGTACAAACACGTTCGAGGGTGGAAATTCAATTGAATTGAATCAACCGAAGGAATCAATCATAGGGAGGTACGAAATGTGTATGTACACATGGTTTAAGAACCATGAAATTAAGAGGACCCTAAGACAAAGCTTGAAGACGAGCAGAGCAACATGCCATCCAATTTTCGAAATAAACACATGTGAACAAAGGCAATGACCCATTTTATAAGCCAAACTCAAATATTAAAAGTATTTCTCATTTCATTCTTCTTATTTCCCAAGCATAATCATTTCAACAAAGCAGCCTTACCTTAGGTTCGATTCTATTTGCCGTGGGCTATTGACATAAAAGGCCGAAAATCGTTAAAAAAAAAAACAAATCCCGATGTGAAGGGTGCCTTTGTGAGTAGGTACGTTCAACGTTGCAATCCCACTGCCTGTTTCGTGACATTCAAATGAATTGTATTATTTCTGTTTTGAATATTAAGTTTTGTCGACGCAAAGATTAGGCGTTAGGGAGGTGAAGACGTGTTAAAAGCGTAGTCAAGTGTAACGATGTGGTGTTAAGTGTTCTCTTCTTCTTCTTCTTTTTTTTTTTTTTTTTGACCCAAATCGCAGACCCTCGAGCGCTAACAATGACAATTGTTGCGGTTCAATTTGATTGAATTTAAACTCCGCATTAAAAGAAATGGGGTAAAAGGGTTTCCGATTTGATTTTCCATTAGTGAAATGTCATTAATGCTGGTAAATAATCTGAAAAGTACCGGTAAATAATCTTAAAAGTACCGATAATGGAAGGAGGTTCATAGCTGGTGGCTCAGCAGAGTATAAATGTACCTACTTTAATAGCGATTTTTTACTGAAATGACGTTTATGAATTTGACACCATGGACGCCGTAAATGACAGAAGAAAGTCAGATGTTAAAATGAGGAGGTGCCTTAAAAATAATCATATTTAACATTAACACTAAATATTTTGTAGGTCACAATGGACATATTTGTAAGGAATATTTCCGCCATTGAGAGTTCGTAATGTGTTTTGTCGGCACAAATGTCAAAATGTTTTTTTTTCTGTAATTTCATCATGAACGACTATGTCCGATTTATTCAAATTGTTTTAAACGAATCGCACAGAAGTCTTACCCAATTTCAACAAATTAAGTGCTGCTGTCATAACTGACATGTCAGCACTATGAATGTACAAACAAACAAAGCCAAATATTAGTTTTGTTTTCGTCTTGCATGCAAATGAGATTTGCTTGTTTTATTCTATGTTTACTGATTTTGCAAGTACTTTTCCGTAAACCGGAAAAGGATTCGAATGCCCTCACCATTTTAGAGTTTACTATCGACCTTTTGATTTTCACCTTTCTGCGACATTATCCTTGTCATATAATATCACTTTTGCATATTAATGCAAAATGATAATAGGAGTACCTATCAATAATTGATATCGATCAAAATAAGAGGAAATGGACTTGTGACTGTGTTTATTTTGCTACAGGAAATTAGTTTAGAAAGAAAAAAATTGAAAGCTTCCGTTACATACTATCTTATCGATAATAAAATGACAGATGTTGCCATCCAATTTGTTATGATTAACTATGTCTATCTCGATCGCTTTTTAATCAAAGTATTTTTGTTATTGTCGTAAAAAACTACCAAAATAATAATTGAATCGTATTTCATTTGATTAAACATTTATGAGTGACTTAAAAATGACGCTGAAGGCATCAACTGATCATATAACAAGCAGTAGATACTTTGATATCGTAAAACAGCTGTGCAAAGTCTTTTCAAGGTGCGATTGAATTAACGTCACATTTACTCCAAACATTGTCTTTGTGAATTTGTGAAAATTTCAAACTAAAAACATGAATGGTATGAATGATCAGTTTTTGTTAATTTATCTATATTTCGGAAAATTTAATCAAATGCGTACGAGTGGCAACGTTTTACAAACGTCAGAACAAGGCAAACAACTTTAACAGTTGGCATCAGTCATCGTCATCAAAAAATGTAAAAAAAACAAAATGGCGCGCTGAGGCTATGAATGAAGTTGGTTTGCTCTGTTCGACTTTGATCCTTTCCGTAGGAGTACCTACCTAATATAGCTTAAATAAATAAGTAAATAGTTGGCGCAACAGGTCCGGAGGGACCCTAGGCCTAGCTTCTCACAACCATTCGTTTTGTGTGAGTTTTCATTTTTGGAAAGAATGGAAGGGATCTACAATTTGATGCCGACTCCAAACGGCTAATTGAGAAGCTCTTTCAAGACAGTCATACTCTCGGATGTTTGTCAGACGTTCGCGAGAGGTGGCGCAGCGGAAAAAAACCCTAAGTTGGAATTTGAGTTTATGCGGGATTCGAAACTCGACCCCTCGCTTAGTAGTCCAAAAACTAACCACTAAGCCACTGCGCCTACATAGTACATTTACAGCGCACCTAAATTGAACAATTCGGAAGAAAAAAAGAATTCGAAATCCAATTTTGCGTTCCCACTGAAACATCAACATTTCAAATGACAGCAGCTAGTGTCAGAATTGATTACTGATCATTTTTTCTGCTTAGAAATCAGAAGTGGTTGAACTTAAAGAATGCAATAAATAATGAGTGAACTAAGTAATGCATTAACAACAACTTCCTTCCTTCCGTCTGTTATAAATATGGGACAAAATCGTCCCAAAACGTCATTGGGGACGTTCGGATTCATAGTTTAGTAAATCTGACAGCTGTCTGACTAGATCTATTTCAGTTTTTATTGGCCAAAGTGGTAACGTGATTAGTTTTTGCAGTTGACGTTTATGGTGGGGAAGCCGACAAATCTAGTCAAGAAAATACTGCCTGCATTCTCAGTTGACATTTCAAAGAGTTAATTTTTAAAATTAACAGAATGACCGTCGCAGAATTCTGAAGAAGTGGAAAAAGGGCGAGAGAAAAAGGTGTCATTTCTAAGGTTACTCAGCAAATTTCGAATTTTCGCACGATATTTAACAACCAATAGTTCGCATAACAGTGTAATAGTGTTGTGATAGGCAACTGTGTTACATTTTAAATGTACTTATTTAAAACTAATAATTTTTGAAAAAATTATGAGGGGTCTTTTCCGAATAATAAAGGGCAAAATCAAACAAAGGTAACGCTGACCGCGAGAAAACAAAAACAATTAAAGTTGCTTGGTCATGGCGTTCGGATTCCTAGTGACGACGAGTCTAGTTGACGTTTTACATAAACTAGGTATCCGAACGTCCCCATTAAATGACGTGCGGATTCTGTAAAGAGGTTCGTTCGATTTGACAAACTTACAAATGCAGTGACTAAATTCAACATTTGGAAAAGTTAGAAAATATATAAACGCTGGACATTTCCCGTGAAATGTTGAATTCAGGTTAAATTTTTCGAACTCACAATGGCGAAGTTTCCCATACAAAATTTCATATTCTGACCTACAAAATATGAAGGTTAAAAATGATTATTAGTAAGGACCATTGGCTCGAATTTGATGTATGAGTGATTTAAAGAGATATTTTATAAAACCATTTTTAATATTCTGACGTCTTGGATGTCGATCATTGTTCACAACAGTCTCTGTCTTTGTTTTATTGAGATTTCAAGACCAGCAGCTTACCTTTTAGTGCTGCAATGGAGGATTTTATTCTTGAAATCCTTGCCCACCTACATACTTAAGTAATTCAGCACATGACTTGTCATTCTCTATGAATACTTTAATGGCTAATTCTCTTTGTTTGAGCTGAATATAGAAAGTTTTCACTTAACGTCAGTATAAAAGTTAAATGAAATTTCTTTCACAACTATTCATTTATTTACTACCTACGCTCGTCGCTTTGGTTTGCAGCAAATATACGAAACGTCACTAGCCCATCAAGTGCACAAAAAATGTTAAACGACACTAGCATGGCTTCTGACAGTTTTAAAACAAACTACGGAACAAAGTTCATCAATTCGCAAAAAAGCAATCGACGGCCCACTTAAAATTCGTTTGCATTTCAAAACATGAGCAACTTCAGGACGAAGCAAAAGCTATTAAAAACACATCTTTCGTAAACCTACACATTTTTAAACACACCTCCATCCCGCATACCCGTACTCATATACTTTGAAATAGTAACAAGCGAAATGTTTTACTCTAGGCCAATTGCTTTCTTATTTGGTTTCCTTTTGGAATGAATTTCATATAGACGAAACGAATGACGATGAGCGATTGACGGTTAACCGCAGGATAATACAACGATACATCATTTTCTTTATTGAATTGGTTTCGAAAATTGCCGACTTCTTTTTCTTACAGAGATGAATGAGTGAATTTATTCAATAAAAACGATTAATTCAGCTATTCAGCGCGATGTACAATATTGTAAGCATAGATGTGTACTTCTATTTTATGGAGATAATAATCGAGTTTGAACTTTTAAAATGGATCATATTTCACCGAAGATGGGTAATAAAAAGTAAGTCCTACATAGGTGGAAGTGGGGGAGTGTCCTAACGTATATTCTTCCTAATGGGGACACAGGACAACCATCTCCGATTTAAAGTTTCAAACTTTGCTTCTATTAAATGTCAAACAGAATTTGTCACGAAGATTCCTTTGTAAAGTATATAATACACCCTTCCTTAATGTTCAAGTTAAGGACTTGAGTGTTTGTTGACAAAAAAAAAAAAAAAAAAACTGAAGGTGGTTGCAACGATAACGAGGGCAATAGCGTGAAACTTGTTCGTCAACGATGGAATCCAAAAGAATTGGTGTGCGAAATTATTTTTTTTAAGCACTTCAGGTATTTAATCCTTTGGGGGTATTTGCTTGGACGGTATTGATTTAGAAATAAAATAGTGTTTGATGTGAGTTTGATGTTGTCACTTGTGATGGTGCTTGAATGAGGCAGATCAGCTTTAAATTGAAATGAAATGAAATTATTGATGAAATCTGTCTCGAAGTAAGTGGACTTCGTTTTACAAGTACATACGTATAATGCCATTAAATTTAGTTGACTGAACTGATTCGATTGCTTTGTAGGAATCGAAGCCTTTTTGGGCTGAAGTGTTTAATAACACTTTAAGAGTTGTGCCCACTGACGTTAACATTAATGGATTGTCACTTATTTTATGTAAAACGTTGGTCGTTAAGAAATAGCTTCATAGGAATGGAAACACGAGGAAGAAATCTTGTTGTCTTGAGTTGATTTGTCATGAACTAGAATGGGTACATTCAAAAACCTAGTTCCTTAAGTCGAATAGATCGGTCTGGACTAGATGTACCAGCCACATATATGAACTGTCAACTTAGTACTCAGTTCTTAACTAGATTTGTCGGCCATTCCTTTAGAAAAGTGTGTTGAAAAAACTGTTCATGTGACCGATCTCTGTCAATTGACGCATCCAGTCAGTTTTCAGTTATCTGTCAGATTTACTAAACTAGATACTTGAACGTCCACAATGACTACACTTTCAGTAAGCAATAATTGTCATCGAGGTCATCAACGAGCAATTAGTTTCAAACTCTCGTTGAGAAGTGTATTTGAAGAAGAACCCCATTCACAAGACGTGATTCGAATTAAATGTCCACAAATTACTCAATTAAATCGAAGTGACAGCCATTTTGTTGAACAGAGTTGAATGTAAATCGATACATTTTTGTTGTCTCCTCCGCCTACATCAGCTAAACAAAAACTGTTCGCTTATTCATTACTTGAATGAATCCGTTAAATGAATTCTCTCGTTAATTCGCTGACAGTCGATCTAGTACAATTCGTTGTAATTCGCACTTTTGTTAATGTGTCATCCTCCACGTCATGTCATCCATTTAATACTAATGGTTTCATCAAAATAAATGTCAAAATGATTCCATAGAGTGTTTGAACTCTCCATTTAATTGACGACTTGTAAAATCATTATAACACCCTTAAATGCGTAAAATCCATTGAAATGCTTTCAACGAACCGGCTCCTAGTAAATAATACACCCACATCCAGATAAAGCCCTTAAACGAGAATATAAAAACCCTTTAATACCCAACATTCTTGTAAACAAAAATTCATAAAGTCAATGCGACCATCGACCATGTAAGAAATAAGATGTCCTTCAGGTGTCGTATACATCGACAACATAAAAATGTAAAAAAGAAATGAACATATTTCGAAAAGAGTGAACATTTCCATCTTAAACCCCCTTAAGGTTTGAAGTTTCTCGAACCAAGTGCAACCACTTGAATGGAAAATTGATTGCCTGTTGACAGCTTCTGGTACATTCTAGTACTATGTGTATACAAAATCGAAATTATTCTTGATCCGTGGGCTTGGTTATATTTGGTTGAGTGAACTATCGATAGTTCGAAAATTAATGTAAGTGCTAAAGGTATGTTTTTCAATAAATTAGAAACAGAAAATATCATTCGACTGCTAAATGTCATACATATTTGATTAGTTGAAATGAAAGGTACCTAGGTATATTTATAATTATTTTTAGTGTCATTTGCATGTTGGAGTAGAATTTCCTAGCCAACTTGCGGGAGTGACAGCAAATCATAATAATTTATTCGCGTAGGTACTACTGGAAATGTGAAAATGGTTAAGCTGTATGCACATTGAAGTTTCCCCAGCCTATTGTTGTTTAACCGTTTTTTTTTTTTTACAAAAGAAGGTGTTCGACCAAACCTTGGACAAAGTCTATTCCATCTGTGATTGTTCATGTCAAAAGTCTGTGCGCGATACTTATAATCTCATATTTAGTGTCAAAAGATAGATTTTACGAATTCACAAATTCGACTTTTCACAAGCTGAAGTTTTCGTTAGAAAATTACCCATTTTGACCCACAAAATATTAAGTGTGAACTGTGAAGGAACTTTAGTATCGTCCTGTGTCTTTTAATTATTTCCAATTGTTCTTTTTTGTGGGTGCAGTGTAAACGTCGAAACATAATCAATCATTCAACATGGGCTTCTGGACTCTGGAGCCAAGCTCAGTTTATTTTAGCTTATAACACTACACGAAGGGTTCCGGGCCAGAGACGTAGCGTGGAAACAAACCACATCCATATGGAAGCAGGCCCTAATAGTTTTTGAAGAAGAGGGGTTCATCTAGGTAAGAGCTATGAGATATAAATTAATTTAGAGTCAAGACATGCTGAGTCAGCAAAATCAGGCGACTTGCATTTCTTTCAATTCGAAAACGATTTCCTTTGCCGGCGAGTTCATCTGAGAAACAAAACGTGCATCGTGTGAAATAAATAAATAACTTCGCGGAGAATGTTGTTGATGGAAGAATCGCTGGCAATTCCCCAAAACCCACGCGAAAAATCAAATTGCGAACATCAAGATGCAAGGTTAATACAATTTGGATCTAGTTCCAGAGTTTATGAAGAAAGTGTAGCATCTTTATGTTTTCCTTTAGAATTTTAAATTTTGGAACGAAATTGCGGCAATTACCCAACATTTTTCAACGAAGACGATAAGGATCAAGGAACTTAAAACTTTTCAATGGCCTACCTCTGTTGGGTAGAGACAAATTTTTGATTTATACATTTATATTAAATGATGCAACTTGTCAATTTTTTTATCACTCATTTAGCACGATTTTAAAGCGAGAGCGTTTCTAGCCCCGCTGTGACTGACGTAACATCCCTGCATTGTGAAACAGGGTTAGCTTCTACGTCTAGGTAGCTTTTATCTGTTATACGAGAATATGATTAACAAACAAAATCTTGTCAGCGTCGCGTCGTCCCTCTGCTGTCATTAAGATTGACAACTCAATGTTTGTGAAGGGTTATCCAATAAGAGGTGTTATTTTGGTATTTAAAGAAAAATGTCATTTTTTGAGATAACTGATCGAATGTTTATTTCATAATAAAGAGAAAGGTATGCCCTTAATAATGAAAAACAACATCAGCCAAATGGCCACCTTGAGCACGCATACAGGGCCATATCCTTTTCATGAAATTTTCCATAAACAAATCGCAAAGTGGCTGCCCTATGTCCTCGATAGCCTCACGAATTTTATCTTTGAGGTCTTGAATCGACGCTGGGCTGTTGGCGTAAGCCTTATCTTTCACGTGGCTCCAAAGGAAGAAGTCGCAAGGTGTTAAATCACAAGATCTCGGTGACCAATTGTGATCACCTCTTCGAGAGATAACACGGTCCGGAAACTTTCCCCGTAAAAGATCAATGGTTTCGTTGCTTGTGTGGCACGTAGCGCCGTCTTGTTGGAAGTAAACGTTGTCCAGATCAATACCATCCAACTCCGACCATAAAAAATCATTAATCATCTCTCGATAGCGCAATCCATTCACCGTAACTGTTGATCCAACCTCATTTTCGAAAAAGTAAGGTCCAAAGACCCCGCGGGACCATAAACCGCACCAAACAGTCACACGTTAAGGATGGAGAGGCTTCTCAACAATAACTCTTGGGTTTTCCGAGCCCCAGATGCGACAATTTTGTTTGTTGACGTAGCCACCGAGGTGGGAATGGGCCTCATTAGTCAAGATGATTTTTCGATGGAATTCCGGATCATTTTCATTCATCTCAAGGACCCAATCAGCAAAGACACGACGTTGTTGATGATCGGCCGGCTTGAGTTCTTGTGTTAACTGAACTTTATAAGCCTTAAGACCCAAGTCTTTATGCAAAATACGGTGTAATGACGTTTGTGGAATGCCCAATTCCAAAGAACGACGAGGAATGGACAAACCTGGGTTTTCTTCAACACTTTTGGCTACAGCAGCAATAATCTCAGTTGTTTTTGAGGGACGTGCACGGGTTTCATTTTTCACATCACTAACTTGTCCCAACAGCTCGAAATGTTCAATTCCAAAGAACGACGAGGAATGGACAAACCTGGGTTTTCTTCAACACTTTGGGCTACAGCAGCAATATTCTCAGTTATTCTTGAGCGACGTGCACGGGTTTTATTCTTCACATCACTAACTTGTCCCACAGCTAGAAATTTTCCACCAATTCCTGTATTGCGGTCCGACAAGGTGCTTCCCGACGACCAAAAAATGCTTTAGTTTTGCGAACTGTGACTGCAAGATTTTCACCATTTTTGTAGTGAATTTTAATAAATTCAATGCGTTTTTGAAGCGTGTATCATTTCATTTTTAATGGCGAAGTCTACTTGTCAGATGTTAAAGATTAAAAGCTTCGGAAGTGACAGCTATCAAAATAGCGGGTCATTCACAATAACACCTCTTATTGGAAAACCCTAGAACTCATTTTAAACCTGGCTTCTCACAACCATTCGTTTTGTGTATGAGTTTTTCATTTTTGGCACGAATGGAAGGGATCTACAATTTTATGACGAGTGCAAACGGCCAATTGAGAAGATCTTTCATGACAGTTATACTCTGGAACGTTTGTTAGACGTTCGCAAGAGGTGGCGCAGTGCAAAAATGTGATTTCAGAACTCATTGCGAAAATAGAATGTTGGTTTTTGGTAAACTGCAGTCAAAATCGAATAAGTCCCAATGCAGGTATATCAAGCCAAGAACTCAGATAAATGCGTTCCACGAATTTTCAACGTTCCAAACTCTATTTGTGTCAACTCTAATTGAATTGGTTAAGAGGAACACGAGTCTCACAGAACCAAAACTACCTATCCACAGACAAGGCATCTAATTGTCTACTAATTATGACTATATCAGTCGGTAAATTTCCTGTCCATCACGACTCATAACTCACACTCCGGATATAGTTCACAATCGACCGACTCGCACCCGGTTTTGGGCAACTAAGAGTGGGTATTCATTGTACGTTTACTTCTACCTACACTATTGACCGACGACGACGACAACAACAACAACGAAGTGAAAACTTAATCCCGTCTAATCAAGGAAGGATGTGTCTTCTGTCTTGCCCATCCTCCGTTACGATGAATATACTCGCTCGCATCGACTTTATCGTGTCCTGAATATGAAATATATCGTCCCTTCTTGGAAATTTATCTACAACATTCACTAAATCAATGTATTGTCTAAAAACGTTCAGCTTGTCTTTAGTTAGTCTTTAGTATTGACCTTAAATTACCTTGCTGTATTTAGGTGGGTGTACCTGTACCTGTAGATATATCGGAAAATTTATGAACTTTGCGGGGAGAATGTCAACAGGCATTTTGATCCTCACTTTAAAAGCCAAACGAAGTGTTTAAACGGGGTTTCTCTTAATTCCGGTTATATGCCCGAAATTTGTATTGTATTGGCATGGGTGCAGGACTGTAGGTATTTCCAGATTAGGTGTGGATGAAACAGTTCATTATGGAAATGGAAAAGGATACACAACCCATTGTTGATGCTAATTACTATGGATGGAAGCCGCAGCAGAGATACAGACAGAGGGATGTTTCAATTTGAACACAAACGGATATTACAAACTGTCAGGCGACGCGGCGGGGGTATAGGAGACGTGCGGCATTTTGAATGACAATAAGGCGATTTGTTTGTGCATTGTTATGATAATTTGTTTGGATATCACACGGCACGGAGCAACAGTGGGACGGTAATTTGTTTAGCTTGCAAGCTTTTTAACGTGTTAAATTCAAAATCCCTTGAGCCATCTTATTGTGGGAAAATTGTTGGCACATACCCAGGGCGGGTGTCGGGTAATTCATACTTAGTCGTGAGTGACACTTTTGGGAGTTCATATAAATGTCACAGTACTCAAAAATGATGAACAGAAAGTGAGATTGCATTCGGATGGTGGAACGGTGACGGTGATAGATATGTCGGTCACAGAGTTATCTTTGTCACAAAAAAATGTTCATGATGTCTATTGCAGTTCAGAAATATAATTTGAAGTCGTATGGTTCCCTGTGGGTATGGGTGTATTTTCCAAACGGGCTAACTTTAAGCGTTTCAATTAGCGACCCGTTGAAACATAGTCTCATGATATTTATCGTTTGTATGTTATCGTCGCATTGCTTTGACAAATGCTAGCCTCAAAGGGGCTGTATAACGTGATTAAATCTCACACCCGAACAAATCTATGCGAAGGAACGTCCACTCTTATTGACCATATTATAGTATCTTTATCAGACCGTAAGATACTTTCCGCTGTAGTCGAAAATTACATCTCTGACGACTATAGCGTAGTTTTCGGAGTTTATGGTGAAGGTGAGAGAGTAGAAAAACACGTCAGCACAATTACATGCACGAATAAAGTAAATGAGCTTATTAGACTTACAGACTGGAGCATAATATCAGATGGAACAGATAGGTACTGAACTTTTTTATAATAACTTCGTGAAAAAGATGAACGAAATCTATAAAAGTTCAACAAAGACTATAAACAAAAAACTTTATCGTAAGACTACACCATGGATTTCAAGTGATATTATAGAGAGCTGTAAAGAACGTGACCGACTTTACAGAAGATGGAAAAATAATAGGAGCTACATGTCCTACCAGACCGAGTACAAAAAAATACGAAATATGGTAAACAAGAAAATATTGGCATGTAAAAATCAATATTATCAACAAAAATTTGAAAATACAAGATGCGATCCGAAAAAAACGTGGTCTTTAATTAACGAAGTTTTAGGAAGGAAGAAACCATCAATAGACACAACAATCACGAAAAACTTCTCATGTAACACAAACACAGGAATTTTGGCTGATGAATTTGCAAATTACTTCTCGCAGCAAGGTGCTCAGATAATTCACATGTGCAACACACCAACTAATACATTATCATGGTAACTTTATACGCGACTCGATCTATGTGGGAGAAGTAGAGTGTTTAGAAGTGGAAAACATACTTCAGTGTTTAAATGCAATAAAGGGTCCAGGGGCTGATGGTATTAGACCGAGTGATCTAAAGAAAAATGCACACATTTTTGCGCCTTTAATCACTAAGCTTATTAATCTCAGCTTTGATACTACAGTAGTTCCGACAAAACTTAAAGAGGCTATAGTTAGACCTATATATAAAGGAGGAAAAAAGGATGAAATATCCAACTATCGACCTATAGCGATTCTATCGGTGGTTGATAAGATTATGGAGGAAATCATTGCAGACCGAATATGGAAATTCGTTGAAAAACACAACATAAAAAGCAAATCCCAATACGGATTCCAGAAAGGCAAAAGCACGAATTGGTGATTTCGCAAACTTGATTAATACAAGCCTAAGTAAAAATTTTCATTTAGTAGTGCTTTTCCTGGACTTTAGTAAGGCGTTCGATACTCTTGGCCACACAAAACTAATAGAAGCGGTAGAAAAAGTTGGAATTAGAGGAAAAATGTCTGAATGGATGAAGGACTATCTTAGGCGACGGATCTTCAGAGTTAAAATAAATGATTGCTGCAGCAACAAAAAAGCTATGTATTATGGGGTACCACAGGGTTCAAAACTCGGCCCGTTGCTGTATTTAATTTATACTAATGACATGCTGAATTGCCTTAGGAAAAGCTTTCCTTTCGCTTTTGCAGATGACACAGCCATTGTGGTTTACCACCGGTCGCTAGATGAGGCAACTAAGAGAATGCAAGCGGAGTTCGACAAAGTTGGCAGATGGTGTCATGACAACGGCCTAGTCATCAATGCATCTAAGTCAAAAGTAATGCACATTCGCAGCCTGCAATACCGAAGTGAACAGATTACAATCAAAACATTTAACTGCGACAACCAACAAAATGTTGATACCCTAGAAGTAGTCGACACGTATAAATATCTAGGGATTCCGGTTGATAGCCATTTCATCTGGGAGAGCCATATCAATGATACAAGGAGCAAACTGAGAGGGTCACTCTTTGCTTTGGCTTGCATGCAATACAAAGCAACTAACAGGGTGCAAAAAACTACGCTCTGGTTGAATCAAGATTGCGATATGGTATACTTGCATGGGGAGGAGCTTCAGCAACTCATATAAACAAACTTCAAAAAGTTCAAGACAGAGCGGTAAAATTACTAACGAGAAGAAATAGCACATCAAACGGAGAGAAGGTGATGAAAGATAAAAATATTTTCGAGATGACAGCAGCGGTGGAATATTATGATGACTTATGCTTTAGAACTCCAATCAACCACAAGTACAGAACAAGAAGACAAGCAGAGGGTTTCTATGAGCTTCCATGTATCTTAAACGTTTATGGCAAGAGGCAACTTAGCTATACAATACCCAACATACTAAACAAACTTCCGCAGTTTTTAAGACATATTAACAATACAAATTGTAGAAAAAAAAAGACTGAAACAATTTTTCCTTGAAGCAATAACTTAGATACATTTTTTCTTGCAAATATCTAATTATTACAAAAAAAAAATATAGGTATACTTTAAATTTAGTAGGTTATATACATATAAAATAAATACCTAAGTTTAAAATTTAAATTGTTCACATCAATGTTAAAATGTTTGTAAGCAACCTTCTGCAGATAAGCTATTTTACAGCTTCGCAGATATTGAAACATATTATTGTAATCTGAAATATCTTTAATTGTTCAAAATACAAAAATATAAATAAATAAATAAAAATCGTAGGCTAAATGAAAAAAAAAATAATAAAATAAAAAAATCCAGCTTAGACGGGAGTAGGCGTCGCAGCATCCTACAAAGTTTGCAGTTCCATATCAGCAACATTTGAACTTACTAAAGGTCTCTGCTCCTACATCTAGCTTTGACAAAATTTTTCAAGAAATTTTTCGAAACTTGCTCAGGGGGTTGAAATGTGAAACTCTCCATTCGGTGGTTTAGTTCTTCTGTATTCTATTCCATTTTGTTATATTATTCTATTTTTATACCTCCTTTTCTATTTCTCTTACTATTACAATACTATTTCTTTAAATTTAACTTCAAGACTTACACATTATTTTATTGAATAATTTCTGATTGTATAAACCCTATGTACCTACTATACATACGGTGACCATATTCGCCGAAAAAAAATAAAGGACAATAATTATTTTGCTTCCATTCCAATATTTTTGTATTTATTATTCATTTGTTAAAAAACGGTAATTTCGTTTTCATTTTTAGCTTTTCAGATGTTGAGCTGAGATTTCAAATTTCTGCTGCCAAATCGAACAACAAAGTACATTTACACCGCACCTAAATTTAACATTTCTGGAAAAAAATGCGATTTTGCGTTCCCAATACTTAAATATTTCAAATGAAAGCTAGTTTCAGAATTGATTACTGATCTTTTTTCTGTTTAAAAATCAGAAATGGTTGAACCTAAAGAATTAATTTTTTCAGCAGTATTATTGTTATGAATTTAAGTGCTAGCTCAGATATATTAAATACTAGCTGACCCGGCAAACTTCGTTCCGCCCAAATTTGTTAATGTAATGAAAATAATAATTCCGAGCATGCACAATGCACTAACTAATTTATGTAATTCGGCAATGATGTTGACGTGTCGTCCAACCATCCGCTTTTTCACTAAATTGACAATGTGAGAAACATGGGGAATCAAGACTGATGCTACAAATGCACAAACATCCATCGATTATCCTTGCAATAAATTATTTGTCATAGTGAAAGCGAGACGCACGGGAAATTGAAGTCGAACGAATGGTCAATCGTTCTGAATAAGCGAAATCTGCGGAATAAGAGTGTTTGCCTTTGAATTTTCCCCTCAAATTCATCACTTGCATGATATTTGATATGAGATCCTTCCCCACGAATCAAATGCGATCCGTTACAAAGTTTCGGTACATTGATGTTGCGCAACAAAATTTTAACTGAGCCGACTTTCAAATCCAATTTATGTTGAGGTAGGCCCGGAACATTTAAAGAATTCAAAAATTCAACTAATCCCCATAAAGTTTTTTTTCACAACAAAAGGTAGAATTATGCCCTTCCTTCCAACCAAAAAATCATAAAAATCGAACTACCTGTCCCCGAGTTATGGATGCACATACGGACGTCAGTCTCTTTTATATTTAGGTAACTGTACCCTCCCGGCTTTGCCCGTACCTTTCGTATTAAACTATGCTCACATTTCGCAAATTGCTTTATTTGGACAGCGTCCATTAATAATTTTCATCATATGACTTTAGAAATAGCGTTTGATTTTGTTTTTGAGTGGGACGTGCCACAATCCGTTTTCTTATCCCGCTTGTGTTTTTCAAAGTTCCACCTATAGGTCAAAAACTATCCGAAATTTAAAACTGGAAGCAACCATATCCATCTACAAAATTTCAATCAACTTGGTAGCGCTGATTCGGCGATCGGCAACAGCGCCTCCGGAATATATAGCGGGTCAAAAATCCTATCTTTTAAGTTTGCGTTAACCTGAAATACAACAATACGAACAAAACAAAAGAAGAATCATAAAAATTGACCCAGTGGTTATCGAGTTATATCATCATCATCGAGTTTCATCCCGAAAGAATTATAGGTATGAATTAAGAAGATTATTATTAAAGAAAATTTAATTGACCTGAATAACGACATACGCCTACAACGCCACATGTTGAGGATTTTCCGACGATGTGCACTAAGAAATTCAGTTTTTGTTAAAAATAATAAATTAATTATTTTATATGTATTTTATCAATATAATAACTCCGATCGAAGCATCTGTTTTAAACGATATTTATTTTGTTTACATCCTCGTTGACGATATTTGCAGCACGCATTCTGTCAATGTTATGCCAACGCCATAAGGTTACATCAAAAAAGTTTGAACTATAAAAGCGCTATGGTTACATTAGATATAATTTAATATGGTGGTTAAGTATTCTTAAATTTTCTAATTTTCCGCGCAATTTTCTTAATTTTTTCTTTCATAAGATTTTTCTCCTGACAATAACAAACACAACAAAAAAAATTAGCGAAATCGGTCCAGCCGTTCACGCGTCATGCCGCGACCAAGGGAAATAGGGATTCATTTTTATATATAATATAGATTCAGCATTGGCACATTTGTTCGAACAGCTTGACTCAATGCGATTCGTTCGAAGTCCATTTCTCGCTCCAATTCTCGATTAACTGCGTCAAATCAAAGCTTTGTTGCGCATTTCATCTGACATCTCCAGTTCATTATCCGATGTCACAGTGCGAATTCGATGCAAAATATCGTCGGCCATAATATCATCTTTGTATAATCAAAGTATCTATCTACTTCATTTCAAAAAGTTACTTAATGTAACATAGTAAACATAATTTATTAGAACAAACTTTTTGGGTATACCTATATTTAAAAAAAAAAAAAAAATTTCAAAATTGTTGACAACAACAATTTGCTTGGAAAATAATTAAAATAATTGACAACAACAATTGCTCTTAAAATTCAAAATATATTTTTTTTTTTATTTGAAGTGTCACTACTTGATTTCTATCCCGTTAATTTTTTTTCAAAGTGTATTTCCCCATTCAAACTTTAATTTTCTAATTTTCCGCGCAATTTTCTTAACTTTTTCTTTCATAACTTTGTTCTCCTGACAATAACAAACACAACAAAAAAAGAATTAGCGAAATCGGTCCAGCCATTCTCTCGTGATGCCCTTACCAACGAACATCATTTCATTTTTATTTATATAGATATTGCTGACTCAATATAGAGGTATGCAACCACTTCCTTCTTCTTTGTTATTTAGAGGTGTAACGGATATTGATTTTGCAAAATACCGGATACTGGATATTCGGCGTACACTTTGGCTGGATAGCAGAATATCCGGCGGCCGAATATACTGTCGAGAGCAGAATACATTCATAGCGATGCAAAATTCGCGAAGGTCTATCTTTCATCACTAAGTAGCAGCGTTTACAGCGAGAGACTGTTTTCTGAAGCTGGCTTAATATATGGAAATAAACGCAACCGTCTTTTACCGGTTAATGCAGAAAAACTTATTTTTATTCACCATAATCTGCCTTTAATTAATTATTATAAGTAGGTACAAATTTTGTTACTTATTTAAGAACTGTTAATAAAAGAAAAAACTTTTTCAATCGACTTCTTGGTTTTATATTTCATTTTACCTATCCGGTATTCGCCGAATATCCTATCCGAAGTGGCCGGATAGCCGGATAACGGATACTAACCGGATATCCGTTACATCTCTAGTTATAATAACTTTTTCGTTCCATATTTATAATTTTAATAACCTGAAGTTGGTTTTTATGTTCCATTTGTCAAAACATTAACATTATCATTTAGGTCTACAGAAAAAAAAAAAAAAGTAAATTGTCTTTCTTCATTGAATAAAGAGTGTAAAAGTAAAGCCAGACTGACTTTTCGTAATTTTTAGAAGGGTGGATAGATTTAAAAACATCTTCATTTTCTTCCTCATTTTACGAAAACCTCTAAATTCTAAGTAGGGTTTTCCGAAACATTTAGTAATAAGAATAGGTTTAACAGCGTATACATTTATTTGTGATTTGTCACTGCTCCAAGCGTTATTCCTGATTGAAAATACTCTTCAGTTGGTGCACTAGAACCCGTTAGGTACAAATTGAAATTTAAGGTATACACACTCTGAAGCACTGAGGGTGTAAGCACAATTTCAAGTAATGTATGCACATTATACGTAATATTTTTAACTACCAACTAAATGCAAACAATTTTTAGTCGGTGTTTTAAAGGACAGTTTCAAAAATAAAGGACAAAATCCGTCCTTTATTAAAAAGAAAATAATATAGGACAGGGGTTAAAAATAAAGGACTGTCCTTTTAAATAAAGGACGGATGGTCACCGTAACTATACAAGATATTTATCTTAATGTACTTTTATTGTATAATTATAAATTAAATTGAATTGAATTGAACTTGCTTACATAAAAAACTTAGGGATTGTTCCAACTTGTGTTAACCTGTAGTTTTGGTATAGCTTCATTGAACAGGGAAATCCCTCCTGCTCAAAGGTATGATAGTATTAGTATAGGACTGCACAATGCAGCTCGTCAAGTGGGTCAGACGTATTGAGTTAAGATCGCAGTTCGTATCTGACTTTCAAGGGCGGTTGACGAGTTCGCGCAGTGCACACTATAATCCTGTTTATATTTTCAGAAGTGGGATATGATTCCCGAGTGTGTGTTAAACGCCTGGTAGTGGTATCTAGTGCAATAGATACAAATTTTAAGAAACCGTGTTAACCCTAGTGTTCGTATGTGCGCGATTATTGTTGTTCACACGAAAAAAAAGAATAAATAATTAAAAAAAAAATAAGCTAGTGCGGTGCTTGGCAAAAAAAAAAAAAAGGGTATAATAGATACCAAGTGTTTGGTAATGTGTGTAGGTACAAGATACCTAACAAAAAAAAAAAAAAAAAACTTGTCGATCGAGTGGCTAAGGCAAGGAAAAAAAAGGGTCATCATGAGTTGTGCGTTAGGTATTTGGAAGTCCGCACATAGGTAAATATCTGAGTGAGCTATACCTCAGATTGGGTAAGTGATGTGCAATAAAAACATTAAAGGCAACCGATATGGGAAACATAACTTCATAAATTGTTTTCGTGAAAGGCAGGGTTGGTGCGATTTCTTTCATAGCGAGGATTTTATTCTAAGGGGAAGAAATGCATGAATTGCAGTTGAATTTTCCCAACGGATATCTTCCAATGCTTTTTGAGGCCACGGGGTATCCGCTGATCTGTCGGGTGTCATGTGCAGGTCAGTGGTGCTCTGTCGCTCGTTCGGAAACAGTTTTCGGTACCTTATATAGTACTATTTCCTCTGATTTCTAATGCTTCATGACTGATTGATGATTGCATTTGTGTCGTTGTAGGATCCTTTAAAGTTGTTCAATAGCGGAACACTGTTTATTGGAATAATTTGATGCAAATCAAACCTTATTGGTGGTTTAAGATCACAATTTTTTCAAGTAAAAATGAATTTTAGAAAGTAATGGCCTGCTAATTCATTTTAGAAATATCACGTGGCGTTTTGGGAGCGTATCGCTTCCGTTTTTGAATTTCGGTGTGCAGCGGGACAGTGCTTGCCAAAGTATAATGGAGGTTGGAAAATAAATAGAGTTTGATCTTTTGAAAGAATGTGTGGATTAGGTTACTTGTTGGGAAACTTAGAAACCGACAGAATTTTGGGTGCTCGCAGAAAAATATAGTGCTGTGGCGCACATTTATATGAACTAAGGCTGTCATTTTTCCCCCTACATGAGTTCAAACATACTACCTGTTGTTCCTACAGAGGTTCCTAATTTTTTTTTTGTATTTTGCTGAGCACTGACAATTCTTTATCTGTATTTCGCGTGAGGTCGGCTTTTTCACGCCAGCCATTTATCAGAGATCTTTTTTCTCGGTAAACGGGATCCTTTTGCAAGCAGTTTGATAAGGGTTTCGTTTCAGTCAAATATGTATCTGAGTCTTAGGGGACTCTGAGAATTGTTGAAAAGAGGAGGTATTCAGGTATGAGCCGTTCCAAGCTTGAGTAATCAGATGTTTTATTCTGTTTCTGTTTCTGCGACGACTGTCAGGAGGGTCTTGGAAATATCCCAAACTTATGGGAAATTGCCTTGTGGCGAGGATTAGGTGAAAAAAAAAAAAAAAAAAAAAAAAAAAAAAAAAATGCGCATTGCGAATGCACACTGCTTTTCTGATGCCAGGTTATGAATGCTTTTGTGCGCTTTGCATTTGTTAGGTATGCTTTGCAATTTTTGACGTTTTGGAACGACTTTGATGCGAACAATCGTAAAATGTACAAACAATAAGTAACAACTATACTTTTTAACAGCCCAATAAACAATGTTGGTTCATACAATGCCAACACGTTTAAGCATATTCTTTGTTTAAGAAGGAAACAGTTTACTCGGCGAATGTCTTCGCTTTCTTCAAATAAACAAATAAAAAGAAATGTACCGAAGTGTAGAAATTATTTAAAAGTTATAGAATCCTATCCAAACGATGTGTTTATTAGTCATTTTCGCATGAATACAAGCTATTTTTCTGTTTTCCTCACATATTATTATCGATGAATTCATTTTATTTGGCGGTTTAAACTGAAATGCCATTTGAATCATAATTATTCACGATGCGTGGATTTGGATTGGATTTGGGAAATTTTTATAAATAAAGGCTTTAAAACAAGCTTTTTAAATGTGGTAAGTCGTATCCAACTCGTTAGGGGACCCGCCTCAATTAAAAAAAAAAAAAACATGAGCTAGCGGTTAACAGGATAGAACAGAGAGAGACACAGAGGTGTATGCTTCAGGTATTTGGAAGTTAAACAGGGGTGCAACATTTTAAAATTATTTGCATATATTTGTGCGAATTTGTGTTTGTTGGACTTAGAAACCATTTGCATTTTTGTGTTGCAACGAGTAGGGTTGGAGATCCTTTACAAATTGCTTTATAGTTGTAACCGCTCAGGCTGAACAACAGCGTGTTTGAATTCGCTCCTATTGCGAAGTTTGATGCCGTGATTTTGGACGGTTGGGTGGTGCTCGTCTTCAGAATGACATTGGGGGAGGATTTATTTAGGTAATGCCCGAGATGAGCATGTCTTTCTCGCCATTAACATTTGGCCCTGGAGTTGGATATGTGCTGTCAACTATGTTTTTTTTATTGGTGGAGCAATTTTGGAAAGTGTGGAGTTATTTGCGAGAACTGCCAGACATTGATTAAGGTTGATTATTGGTGGGCCGTCTGAATAGCTGCCTCCAATGCTTATACGATAAGCGAGGAATGAGTTGAAATGGTCTTTAAGTAGTGAAGACAAGAATTGAAAAGGTGACGTAAAAGGTATTGACCCTGAATCAACCGCCGAATAAGGATGAACTTTTTGGTTCTGACTGTTCCTTGAGTGATTCTGAGGATCTCTAAACCCAAAAGTATTGGTCTAGAGGTTATTGGGGAAGTGGCTGAACAGTGGAGTTCTGACAAATTTCCGATTAACTCTGAGGCAAGGTATTGACCCTGAATCTATCGCCGAATAAGGATGAACTTTTTGGTTCTGACTGTTCCTTGAGTGATTCTGAGGATCTCTAAACCCAAAAGTATTGGTCTAGAGGTTATGAGGGAAGTGGCTGAACAGTGGAGTTCTGACAAATTTCCGATTAACTCTGAGGCAAGGTATTGACCCTGAATCTACCGCCGAATAAGGATGAACTTTTTGGTTCTGACTGTTCCTTGAGGGATTCTGAGGATCTCTAAACCCAAAAGTATTGGTCTAGAGGTTATGGGGGAAGTGGCTGAACAGTGGAGTTCTGACAAATTTCCGATTAACTCTGAGGCAAGGTATTGACCCTGAATCTACCGCCGAATAAGGATGAACTTTTTGGTTCTGACTGTTCCTTGAGTAATTCTGAGGATCTCTAAACCTAAGGCTGAGTGCTACGGCGGATTGCGATAAAGGGCTGAGTGCGATAAAGGGCTGAGTGCCACGGCTGAGTGCAATAAAGGGCTGAGTACCACGACTGAGTGCGATTAAGGGCTGAGTGCCACGGCTGAGTGCAAAAAAGGGCTGAGTGCCACGGCTGAGTGCTATAAAGGGCTGAGTGCTTAAACAGAATAGTGTAGCTATAGATGCACTGAGGACAGTGCAATACAGGATGGCCGAGTTGTTAACCTGTAGTTTTGGTATAGCTTCATTGAACAGGGAAATCCCTCCTGCTCAAAGGTATGATAGTATTAGTATAGGACTGCACAATGCAGCTCGTCAAGTGGGTCAGACGTATTGAGTTAAGATCGCAGTTCGTATCTGACTTTCAAGGGCGGTTGACGAGTTCGCGCAGTGCACACTATAATCCTGTTTATACTTGCAAGTAAAATTATGATCATTTTAAGGTTTTCAAACGAAGGTGTAAAAGCCATGCCCTAATTTATTGTAGAGTGACTAGGTTTCCTAACTTTAGTCATGAGCCCGGCACTACCTCTTAGTTCTTTCGGATGAGTCCGAACTTCAGGCAGTCTGTATGAATATTCCCTATAAGAATGGGGTGGACGTTCCGCACGTTTTTTCTAGCATGGTTAGAAAATTAGCTTCTGTTTCCGATGGCTTAAGGGCTTGTCAATATTTTTTTGAACTCACTCTTTTCCAGTGCTAACATACCAATACTTTCCAAAAGAGCCGATGTGAGCTTAAGCTACTGTCAAACATTGACACAAGCACTTATATTGTTTGACAGGTATGTCCACAAGATAGAATTTAAATGTAATCGCACATTCGCTACCATTCTTTCTTACTTAGCAGATTTTCGAAAGAAATTTCAACAATTGCAGCTGAAGTTTTTGTGGTACTATACTTGACGTAAGTGTCGTCTGAAACGCGAAAAATATCAGTTCGACTACTTGCCGTCTGTCTGTTTAAAAAATAAATATTTGCATTAAAAGAAAATAAGAAATAGCTGCCGCAACAAGTCCGTAGAGACCCTAGCTTATCGCATTCATTCCTTTTGCTAGAGTTTTTCATTTTTGGGACGAATGGAAGGGATTTATAATTTCGGGGCGAGTCCAAACGGCCAATCAAGAAGTTCTTTAATGACAGTTTTACCCTCGAATGTTTGTCAAGAGTTAGCGAGAGGTGGCACAGTGGAAAAAACTTTAAGATGTTTCTTCGGTTTTTCCTACGATTGAACCTGGGACCCCTCGCTTAGTAGTCCAACACACTAAACACAGAAACTGCGCCTCATTATAGACGAAATATTTGCATAAATGGTTTAAAATTGAAAACCGAGTCGTTGGCACTTGGAAACTTGAATAACAAATTCTACCCCATGGCAATTGTGTCCAAGTTGAAGATGTAAGATGGAGCCAATTCTGAGATTAGCTAAAATGTAAGAGGTACTGAGCTTATACCACAGATAAGAAATATACAGATGTCTCATCCGTATGGGAAAAGATGATGTATGAAAACGAAATCAACTTAAAAAAAAAGCTTTTTCAAAAGCTTCATATATACACAAGAGTGAAATTAATCTTTGCCTCTTTTTCTTCTCTCTTTTACTTTCCACGCATTAAAACACCGCACACAGAAAGTACCTACGGCTACATCTGCTTTCTTCCTGCCTTTTGCTTCAATTCACACAACGTAGAGAACATTTTTTTTTTTTGGTTTGTTTATTTTAACTTGCGGTCTGTGCGTAGGGGTGGATCGTGGTTATCGTCATCGTCATCGTTGCTTTAGCACAAACTCGTATCCATGTTAAGATGTTTGGGTGGATGCGTGGTTGTTATTTTGTTCGAGTTTTGATGTGCAGTGCGTATTATAGGATTAAAATATTTTAATTCAAATTATAGATATCCTGCTATTTTATATTTATTTCCTGTTGAATATTTAAATTTCCATTGAAAATTTTGTAGGAACATTACAATATGCTACCTAGGTAGTTGGTTTTCATAAGCAACTTCGGCCAGAGATAACGAGTCAAATTGTACATTTTAATAAAAGGCCTCAATATTTTAATATAAAGTGTATTATAATAACTCTTCTGCTCTTAGCCTACTTTAGTAAAGGTGGAAAATGTTCGAACTATTTAGATTTACTTAATTTAATCATAAACATAAACAAAATAATCATAAACAAACATTAACGTTTTAAATCCCATTTAAATCACCTTTACTGAAGTAGTTTCCAGGGGCCACGAACGAGGACGTGGCAGAATCTCGACCCCCACCCTCCCAACCTCCCAAAACCAAGATATCATTCTTAAATTCAGGAAAACACTTTTTTTAGTTTCTTATGCGTTCATCACATTTATTAATTTTTTTATTTTATTCTTAGGATTTCTATTCTTAGCATTTTTATCAATCACCCATTTACAATTTTTCCACAGCAACACCACTATTAAAAAATTTATCACATCAAGTTTATGATCATAGCATTCATCAGATGCATTGAACCAATCTGGAAAATGTATATTTGTTGCCTTTGTGCATTCTTTAATTATATTTTCTTTAAGGTTAGATGCAAAAGGAAGTCTTCCAAAGTATGTGGAAAATATTTTCACATGAAGGCGGCATATTTGAAAGTATTTTTCAGATGGCCACAAGAGAACTGTGTGTTCTTTTGAATTTTCATACTCTTTCAGTTTAATGAGTATTTCTGTAAAGTCAAAACTGTGTTCGTCTTTGGACATTTCCTTAACGCAGTTTTGGCAGATTTTGTTCATTTTTTTTAATGTTTTGAAAAAGCAATATCCCGCAAAATATCTAGTAGCAAGGTCGTTGACCTGTGGCACCTTGACCGATATCTCTTCTTCATCAGATGTAGTACTTGTATTGCTCATATTCATGTCATTTTCAAAACAATCATCTATATCAAGAATGTCCTCATTTTGCAATTGTTCCTGTGGAAACAATATTTGATCTTCCATGTCGTTCTCTAATATAGCATTCCAATCCACTTGCAAATATTCCGAATCGTCTTCCTCACAGTTGGAACATTTAGACTGAAATAAAAACTTTAGGGATATAACTTTGGCTAGCAAGGAGCCAAATTCGGAAACACTCGGATTACTTTTGTTGAAATTGCGCGCTCTTATTTTTCCAAATAAGTTTTCTAATTGGTCTTGATTAAATTTATTTACGTAAATGTAATATAAGTCATTGTGATCATCAAATAGCGTTTCTCTTATTCTAATAACGCTTTCAATTGTAAGGACTAAACCCTTGAAACAGAATGCTCTATTTCTCGCTTTTATAGGTTCAATGTTAAGCATATAAATTTGCATTTCCTGTAAAAAAATAATATTTTCATCATTCCGTGTAAGCGCAGGTTTTCCATTAAGAAGGTCAAAAAGCCTATCTATTTTTCTTATAAATTCTGCGGTTGATTTAGCAAAACGGGCTATGTGGCTTGGAAATTTGTTCAGCTTCATTAAGGCTTCAATTCCACAAGCTACAGATCTGCTAAGAACTTGTGCAGCCAACTTAACGTTCATTTTTTGAAACTCAGTAGGGTCAATGTGTGCAGATGTCAGTTTCGGACATATTTTGGTTGTACTACATTTCTCTGTATTATAAAGGTATTCAATTACATTCCAACTTGCAATTCCATCAGAAGTAGACAAATTGTATTTAAGTATATTATTGCGAATACTTTTAATAAGATGGGGAATATCATACATTCCATAAATAGATTTCCCTTTGTAAATAAAGCTAAAACTCTTTTCATTTAGGTTGAGGTGGCTAAACAAACTACGGTTTGTAGGCCCTTGATCACAGGAAATAGCTCTTACATTCAGTTTTAGTTCTGTGCATATGTCAAGACAGTTATTTACCTCAATTTCTAATTGATTCATCGGAATATTACTAGGACAAACGACGTGATATAACACTTGCTTAAATTTTCCACACAAACTACGAACCATAAAAACGCACGCAGACTTAGCGCATATATTGGATCTTTGAGATCTTCCGTAATCAACAAAACCTTCAATTTCGTCTTTGAATTTGTTGTACGTTAGATTCGCCTGAAGGCTCATTTCGTCGAAAATAATAATTACTTCTTTTTCTTTTGGTGACAATGTTGAGGTTGTTTTCTTTATTTCCTCTAAAACACTCTTGTTCAATCCTGGAGACAGACTTTTAATCTTAATCCATCTATGTAAAGAAGATGGGTGTGGCAGGTGAAGTCCAAGCTGGTCTCTTAAAAATTTATACCCGGAAGACGAACGGAAAAATATGCACTGTGAAACCCACTTTTCATCTTCGGTGTATTCTCCGGTACTCTGAGACAGAATAAGTTTCGAAATGGTCTTTGTATTTTGATTCGCGCTTAACAATAAATCAATTTTCTCTTTAACGCTTTTTTTCGTATGCTCTTGCAGGCTTTTCTTATCCTGTTTTAAGCGACGAGTTTTCTGTTGTAAAGTGATTTTCCATTTTCGATTTTCTTTAACCTTTATCCTTAAGACATTGTTCGCTTTCTTAAGCCTTTCAATTCTCTTAATGTAAAAAGATTGCCTTTTAATGTGAGCCTCACAGTTTACGCAAGTAAATTCAACACCATCATTAAGCCTTTTTCTTGAAAATCTTTTCGAAGCTAAGTTTAGTTCTTCTTCTCTAACTTCATTTGAATTCAATTCAGTTTCCTTGCGATTTTCATATGTGACTTTAGCTTTATTTGAATCAAAGCAAACGGAATCGTCATCAAAAATAATAATATTCTCACTTCGTTTCATAAAGAGTGAGGGGTAAGCATTTTTTTTTAAATATTTTTTTCCTATGCAGCTATTCTCAAAATGATTGCTGCATATGTATGGCGTTTTTAGATTTTTTATATGTTCCCGAGACTCCCCTGCTAAAGCTAACCATTCATCGTATTTGACTGTTCCTCTTTTAGGGAACTCAAATAATTTTCTATTTGGAAACTCATTTTTTGTGGCAGAGCAATGTACAATCGCACACTTTGTTCTTTTCCAGGACATTTTGTTTTCGATTTCTATTATTTTTATGTATTTATTATAATCAAATCAACCTGCGAATCTAAATTTGATTAGTGTTTGAGCCAAATAGCTCAAAAAATGTAGGTATAAAAAAATTCAAGCAATGAGAAAAAAATAACTAAATCAAATAAAAAATTCAAAAATATTGGTATTATAGGTGGGTACCTATATATGAAAAAACTGAAATATGTATATTAAATGTGTATACAAATATAAAATAGGTATATTATAAATAGTCAAAGAATAACTAAACTGAAAACATAAATTGAGGAAAAGATTAATAAGAAAAATACGTAGTACAAAATTCAGAAAATATCACCAAATAACAAAAAAACAATCGTCTTGGTCGAAGTATTAAATCACAAATCGGGCACTATTAAATTTTGCTTTCTGCTCTCGATCAAAGAATGCAACAAAGTGATAAATCTTACAAACGCTTTTATTATCGCCTTCGCAGAACGCACCCCCACTCCTAAAACTGCATACATATGCCATTCCAAATCATATGAGAACTACACATTACGAGAATCGCATATTAAATCAATATCTCGCACCGTGCTTCTGCTTACTTTGTGTATTATTATATTTTTGTTGTCTTTCTCGATCATTATTCGGCAATTATATAATTCCTTTCCTCTTGCTTTGTCATAAACTCACAAGAACAATGCGTAAGGGAAGGGGGGAAGCTCTTTGCCTACACAAATGAATGGAGCGATGAGAAAGGCACTAGGAAACAAAAGAGCTTTATTCTCAGCGCTTATTTTGAAAGCTCCTTGTCTGGTAAGGCGATGAAAAAGGTTGTCTGGTAAGGAAAAAATATGCTTCAAAATTTTGTACAGGCATAAGACATCTGTATATTTATTGTCTGTGCTTATACCATAAAGGATACCCTGCAAGAAATTCGCATTAATGGGAATCAAAGATTGGGTCATAAAAATGAAAGTTCCTTCGGATAATTGAACTTTAACCACGGTAAAGGTGCACAAAGAGTCTCCTTCATGAGGAGAGGGTCAGTTTTTGTTGTTTTTCGAATTCATTTTCATCCTGGTTGGAGTCAGAAGGGTATGCAACAATACCTATACCTACATTTCGACACAAAACTCACATTCAAAAGATTTATTCCGCCTGTTTACGCTTAATCACAAGATAGTAGTCTCTCTTGCACGTGTGAAAATATGAGCCATTTCCCAATGACACAAATCCACTTGATGACGAAATCCCTCAACACCATCGTTGGCTTTTTTTTAATTAAATCATTTTCGTCCAATTTCGAAAAAAAAAAAAAAAAAAAAAAAAAAAAAAAAAAAAAAAAAACACTTTAACCATTAGGCAGCACGCCAGCCGCTTGGCCAGATAGATAAACTTAATGGACTTTCATAAGCCTTTAATATACCCACGCAGACATGAACTTACACCCTTAAATGACCGCGTAAGCTATAGCAATCAACAGAAAAAGGAAAGGAAAAAAAAAACGACTTGAAGTTGAAACAAAAAAGGTAAACACAACCCAACCATTTGTGTCGGTCGGTTAAAAATTAATCTCTCTCTCTTGAAGAATACCCTATTCACCCTGACATTTCGTATCCTTTTCCTTAGTTAATGCAATGTATCGCCTGGTTAAACATCCTTAAGGAGATCAGGGAAAACGAATTGCTAAGAAAACAAAACAAGAACACAACGTAAGGAGATGGAGGGCAATCTCAGCACATACTATACTTCTATTGTCCTGGGAATTGGATACTCGAGTTTTACACTGTTTAAAGGGAAGTAATAAAATCATCTTTAGATGTCCTTTTGAGGGAAAAAAAAAAGAGAAGAAAGAAATATATTTAAGGCAGTACCATTTGCTGCGGAAAATGGGCAGACTATGGCATGAGTAGGACGAGGATACACCTCACTGCCTCTGTCAATGACCAGATCTCTGCCACTTGAGGAACAGAATACCTGGAAGATATTACTTCCACAACGTACAGGAACTTTCGGATGTCTCTTTATCTAATCTTTACAGGTTCATAAACACATCTGATTGGCTGAACACATATCATTGCCAACGACATCAGCTAACCCCCAGGGCTCGTTCTGCCATATCTACCTAACCTATCCAATGACATCAGTATATCAATGGATAATAAAATAATTATAAATTTATTATCCTCAATGGTCACTTCACTGCCTGGTATATCATGTTAAGAAGTCCTTAGTCCTTCTTATTGAAACAGTTTTCGGACAAAAATAAATGAAATCTTATAATTTATATGAATTAAATTGAAATTTTTATAAATGAAGGCACAAGTCTCTGAGATCATGTACAATTACGGTGAGCACCCATTCATTAAGTAATAATGAACATTTATGTACTTGAAGACTATGTTCATGATGAATTATTTTGTATTTTAGAAATTCTTCATTATTTTTAATTTATTTCATTTAAGAGCAATGCCGTAAACATTAACCCCCGTATTAATAAACGCTGTGTAAAAGTTATCAACAACTCAGCAGTTGTTATGTCCAATTTTTGTATGCTATCTGACGTTTGCTAACTAACTTACTTATGCACATTTTTTTGTTAATAAGGGAGTAAGAAAACTAAAATTCAATGAACTCCATTCAATGAAAATAATAATGATAACGTGCCCTAACTTGCTGAACGAGCAAACAAAAATAATCTAGTACTTAAAATCTATTTTATTTCATTTTTTATTACTTACTTGAATAATTGAAAATGATCTTGAAATATGTTTCTTTTTCTTCGGTTGATTATATGGAATTCTAAAATATGATCAATATAATATGGGCACGTTCGTATTTCTAGTTAAGTAATTTTTGACAGCTGATACGGACCTTATGTATTTCAGTCTTTACTGCCCCAGATTGATCACGTGAATAGTTTTTTTAGTTGACGTTTATGGAGATATTGATCAAGTCAAGAAAATTTTGCCTTAATACTCACTTGACATTTAGAAGTCAAGAAAATTCAAAATAAACCGCGAGAATAAAAAAACAATTCAATTTCAATATTGACGCGTGTTCACTATTGTTTGTACATCTAATCCAGGCAAATCTAGTTGACGTTTTACAGGAACTAGGTTTGCGAACGTGCCCACATATTATGCGAGGTTAGTGACACTTTAAGAGGTTGATTAGCGATTGCCTTTGCCTTTATTTGATCTCCAACTCTGTCTCAGGTGATGTGTGACCACTTAAATGAACCAATAATTTGAAAGCTAAAATTATAGCCAAGAATTCAGATTCAGACCGCCATATTTCGCTTGTCAAATATCTGACAAATATTTGACGTCACATAATATTGAGCATTTTTTCCATCACTGTAAGCGGGTGCATCGAGTGGGCTGAATCCTTGGTTTGCTGGGAGCCGAGCGAGACCACTCATTACTATTTTTCACTGCTCAAGTTCTCGCGAACGTCTGACAACATTCTAGAGTACAGCAACAGCTGTCGCTTTCTAAAAAGAAAAATCTTTGCAGAAAATACATGAACAAAAATATTCACGGGCTTTGTTTTCTAAGCTAACATTACAAGTGTCATTTTTCGTGGCAAATTTTGACATGCCGACGTCATTATGACGTAAACGCTTGTCCTAAATGCGTCACTACGTGTGATCGCCTGTCAAGCCACCGGGTATTCGTACTCTCGCGAGAGACATGCGAGTGATAATAGAAATAGCATGTCAAAATTTGCCACGAAAAATGACACGACTTGTAATCTTAGCTTTATCCGTTAGCTCGCAAGCTCCATGAGAAGTTTACGCACTTTTCCTTTATACATTCGAATAAACTTCCTCTCGATGTTCGTATTTAGTTCTTCCGCGTTCGTTTTTGAAGAATATGTATGGCGATTCTCAGGGGAACTAAAATCGAATGAAATGCGAATATTCGTTAAATTTTTGGCAACCATTTTGTTTGACCAATCAACTACACGGGAGAAATATACTTCGAGATGGTTAAAGAGTAAAGACTTCGACGAGGTTAAAATAAAAATAAAAAACGAACTAGCTCAAGTGAATGCAAAACGGAAGTAAGTTTATTGAAAATTTTTTTACAGAAAAACACAAGGTTAGGGATGGGAATAATTTGGTACAATTATAGTTATGAGCAATGTTGAACATAAATGTACTAGATTGTCAACAAAATATTTGGACCCAACACTCATTACCAACTTATTACGAAAGTACTCTCTCCCCTTATAGGACGATCTTTGTTGTTGAATTGAAAAACGGATAAGAGCAGTTAAGAATAATTATTATGTTATTTAAATAGCCCAACTGTCAATAGTCCCTTATACTTAGAACTAGTATCACCCTATTCGGCGTCCTAAGCGTAGACACTGGCCTTTATGAGATTCCCAGTATGCAAGGCTACGGCCAGTTCCTTGGCCTTCATTGGAAGGTAAATTTGTGCAGTTCCATCGTAGCGTATCGTCACTCGAGATGTACTCTCGCATTTGGCAGTCACCCGTTTCTGAGACATCGAATTGCAGTAGACACCTGGTGGCAGATGTGTTTGCACTCTTTCGTTAAAACTACTTTTACCTGAGCTCACAATGAGGAAACCCTTCTTGCCGCGGTTAAATGCTAAAATACCCTTCGCATCGTCGGACCAGAAATTCTCCAGAGGGCTATCGGCGACTTCATTTCTGAAGGCAATCATATTCGCAATGGCTTTCCAACGATGTTCGCAAATCCATCCAGTTCTGCATTGGCCATTGCTGTCAAAGGATGGACTCTTTATGTTGTAGGACTTGTCGTGTGGCGGGCCATCTTGGTCTGAATTGAAATAGAAGGAGCTCATTACATGTGGAATGCCGTACGGATGTGCTAGGGTGAAGGCATAGGCGGCCCGATATTCTCGCTGGCTTTTGTGGTTCAGTGTGAAGAGATTCTGTCGCTGTAGGTCGTGATTGTCAACAAAGACCAGGGCGCTTCTGTTTGGTAGCATTCCCATGTGTGGCCCACCGTAGTTCTGAAGAGCAGATGCATTGAGCTGATTCTTGAAAAAGGCAGCCATGTTGGTCGCATGGGAGTATTCGGTGACGGCACCCAATTGTGTGTAGTTAAATTTCCAGCTGTCGCCGACGTCTTGATAGACGAAGGGATATGAGTCTGCAGCGAAGCCAAGGACTGTTGGCAGTGGATTTAGACGATTGTAGATTTTCTATAAATTTGGAAAAAAATGAGCGGCAACTTTTGACAGTGCTTTCATGCCTTACCTTCAAATCTTCCGGATATATGTATTTGGCGGCATCAACTCTGAAGCCAGCGGCCCCAAGTGTCGTCAAGTAATTGAGGAAGTTCGCAATGATGATCTGGACGTGAGGTAGAGTCTGATTCAAGTCATGGAGACCGACTAATTCGCAGACACGGGCCTCCTTGGAATCGTTAAAGTCTGTTATTTGACAGGTAGGCTGATGGAAGTGGGACACATTGTATGGCACCGCTGGGTAAAGGAATCTACTGGGGTGAGCAACTGAACCTCCGGTTCCTTTAGCCGGAGCCGGTGCGTTGGCTGTCATGTGATTGAGCACTACATCGACGTAGATCCTGGTGAATAAATGGTGTAGGGAAGGGGTTGAAGACCGCATAGCAGCAGACTTACCGTACTCCAGCTTTAAGACATCTTTGCGTCATTTCGAGGAAGTCCATGGCGTCTCCAGAGCGTGTGATGATGTTGTATGATATCGGTTGGTAACGTTCATACCAAGGTCGGCCGGTTATAATGAGATTCTCATTGACCGGTGAGGTCTGAACGGCTGCAAAGCCTTTTGGTCCGAGGAAGTCTTCGCATTCCTTGGCGATGTCAAGGAACTTCCATTCGAGCAGGTGGACAATACCGCTGCGTTTGGGAATGAAGTGAGGATTGTCGAATGGAAGACTGGCAGATGAGCTCTCGTCTTCGGAACTGATGGTGGTGGCAATTTCCTCAGTTGTAGAGGAATCTGTTGATGATACTGTGGGGGTTTCAGTTGTAAGTTCCGTTGTAGATTCCGTTGATGGTTCTGCAGGCTTGGGGGATTCAGTTGTGGGTTCGGTTGAAGGATCCGTTGGTTGCGTTGCTGCCGATCCTGTTGAAGGTTCTGATGGAACTGTGGTCGGCTCTGTTGTGGGTTCTGATGAAACTGTTGTGGATCCTGTTGAGGGTTCGGTTGAAGGATCTGTTGTCGATCCTGTTGGAGATTCCGATGGAATTGTGGTTGGCCCTGTTGTAGGTTCTGATGGAATTGTGCTTGGCCCTGTTGTAGGTTCTGATGGAACTGTTGTGGATCCTGTTGAGGGTTCGGATGTCTCAGTTGCCGGTTCGGTTGAAGGATCTGCTGTCGATCCAGTAGGAGATTCCGATGGAATTGTGGTTGGCTCTGTTGTAGGTTCTGATGAAATTGTTGTGGATCCTGTTGAGGGTTCTGATGAAACTGTTGTGGATCCTGCTGAGGGTTCGGATGTCTCAGTTGCCGGTTCGGTTGAAGGATCTGCTGTCGATCCTGTAGGAGATTCCGATGGAATTGTGGTTGGCTCTGTTGTAGGTTCTGATGAAATTGTTGTGGATCCTGTTGAGGGTTCGGTTGAAGGATCTGTTGTCGATCCTGTTGGAGATTCCGATGGAATTGTGGTTGGCCCTGTTGTAGGTTCTGTTGGAACTGTTGTGGATCCTGTTGAGGGTTCGGATGTCTCAGTTGCCGGTTCGGTTGAAGGATCTGCTGTCGATCCTGTAGGAGATTCCGATGGAATTGTGGTTGGCTCTGTTGTAGGTTCTGATGAAATTATTGTGGATCCTGTTGAGGGTTCGGTTGAAGGATCTGTTGTCGATGCTGTTGGAGATTCCGATGGAATTGTGGTTGGCCCTGTTGTAGGTTCTGATGAAACTGTTGTTGATCCTGTTGAAGGTTCGGATGTCTCAGTTGCCGGTTCGGTTGAAGGATCTGTTGGTTGCGCTGTTGTCGAACCTGTTGGAGATTCGGATGGAATTGTAGTCGGCCCTGCTGTAGGTTCTGATGGAAAGGTTGTGGATCCTGTTGAGGGTTCGGATGTCTCAGTTGCTGGTTCGGTTGAAGGATCTGTTGTCGATCCTGTTGGAGATTCCGATGGAATTGTGGTTGGCCCTGATGTAGGTTCTGATGAAACTGTTGTGGATCCTGTAGAAGGTTCGGATGTCTCAGTTGCCGGTTCGGTTGAAGGATCTGTTGTCGATCCTGTTGGAGATTCCGATGGAATTGTGGTTGTCCCTGTTGCAGGTTCTGATGGAATTGTTGTGGATCCCGTTGAAGGTTCGGATGTCTCAGTTGTCGGTTCGGTTGAAGGATTTGTTGGTTGCGCTGTTGTCGAACCTGTTGAAGGTTCTGATGGAACTGTGGTCGGCTCTGTTGTGGGTTCTGATGAAACTGTTGTGGATCCTGTTGAGGGTTCGGATGTCTCAGTTGCCGGTTCGGTTGAAGGATCTGTTGTCGATCCTGTTGGAGATTCCGATGGAATTGTGGTTGTCCCTGTTGCAGGTTCTGATGGAATTGTTGTGGATCCCGTTGAAGGTTCGGATGTCTCAGTTGTCGGTTCGGTTGAAGGATTTGTTGGTTGCGCTGTTGTCGAACCTGTTGGAGATTCGGATGGAATTGTGGTCGGCGCTGTCGTAGGTTCTGATGGAACTATTGTGGATACTGTTGAAGGTTCGGATGTCTCAGTTACCGGTTCAGTTGAAGGATCTGTTGGTTGCGCTGTTGTCGAACCTGTTGGAAATTCGGATGTAATTGTGGTCGGACCTGTCGTAGGTTCTGATGGACTTGTTGTTGATCCTGTTGAAGGTTCAGATGTCTCAGTTGCCGGTTCGGTTGAAGGATCTGTTGGTTGCGCTGTTGTCGAACCTGTTGGAGATTCGGATGGAATTGTGGTCGGCCCTGTCGTAGGTTCTGATGGAACTGTTGTGGATCCTGTTGAAGGTTCAGATGTCTCAGTTGCCGGTTCGGTTGAAGGATCTGTTGGTTGCGCTGTTGTGGAACCTGTTGGAGATTCGGATGTCTCAGTTGTCGGTTCGGTTGAAGGAGTCGTTGGTTGGGTTGTTGGCAGTCCTGTTGTAGGTTCTGATGGAGTAGCTGACGACTCTGTTGAAGGTTCTGACGGTTGAGCCGTTGTTTCTGATGGTCCTGTTGTTAATTCTGTTGACGGTTTGGTTGGTGGATCAGATTCCGTTGACGGTGGAGATGGACTCGCCGTGGGGTTCGTTTCTGTGGGAGTTCCTGATGATCCAGTGGATGGTTCTGTTGTATCAGAAGTCATCGGTACCGGTGATTCGGTAGAAGGATCTGTTGGTTGTGCCGGTTGACCAGTCGTGGGCTCGCTGGAAATGGACTCCGTGGTACTTTCGGTGGAACTTGGACCTAATGTTGTCTCAATGGTACTACCTGGTTCTGAGGTTGTTGTTGTTGTTTCCGGAAAAATCGGCGTTGTTTGGTTATCGCTTGGCCCCGTAGTTGGTGGTTGTGCCGTTGAGCTATTATGACCAGGATTACATGGTGGCAGTGTGGGGCATGGTGGTCTCCATGCGGGCGGCCAAATCGGCCGTAGCCATGGTGGCAGTGCCAGAAGAGTGCCATTACATATAGGTTTGCACGGCGGCAATATAGGTTGTGATCCATTGCACCCCGGTAACGGAAATACAGGTAGCCACTTTCCAGTTGGCGTTAATACTTGTGAACCGTTTCCCGGTAGACCGGGTGGAGGTCGTCCTATGCCAATCACAGCCAGAATACTCACTACTACTCGGTCCATTCTATACTAGACCGATTAACTCACTGCAACCTTCTTATAGTTTATCCATAGTTTACACAACTGTTTTCGTATTATTTTCTACAATGCATCCCATATACAGCGCAAATGCATTGACGTCTGTAGTTTAATCTGTTCTCCTTTCTTTTTCTATTGCAGTATGTCAACATTCAGCAGAATTTTCATCGTCGCTATGTCAATACTCTTGATGCTGAGCATCGTTCAGGCGGGGCCCTTTACATTGACCTTCCCAATGTCAGTACGGAATGGCCGTCAAATACGTGCGCCATTCAAGAATCCAGAAATTATGGTTGCTCGCGGCTACGGCAAGAGGGACTCCACAATTAACCGAGAAAAAATGACCACCAGCGGACTAGAAGAACTCGACGAGGAGAGGTATACAAGTTTCCTATCAAATTGACCTTCTTCTTGATAATGAATTATTTCTTTAGCATTCCAATTGACTGGATGGCCCGTGAACTGACAGTAAATCCAGCTCTAATTCGGCTTCTTCTCCACCGATTCGTTGACATCAACCACGACGGCTCAATCAGCGCAAGGGAACTACTCGGCAACACACAGGATGCTCCCACTGAAATCTACTAAAAATCCCAATGTTTGATGAAATTATTTAAATTAGAAATGTTCAAACTTAAAACTTAACTTAACTATGGCCTCCGAAAAGATTTTACACTTTGAATAGATTATCATCGCGCGCGAAATGCTATTTATGCAAAATTTATTAAAAATATTCTATATAGGGCTGGAAGAATATTCTTAATGAAAACGCACAGTGGCAGTTTCTGACAACACTATCCGTCATATTATACAGTTCTGTTATGTAAACAAAAGAAAATATGTTTCATCTCGTAGTTGTAAGCATCTAAGCTAAACGATATATGTATTATATTTAATCAGACTATACAAATGTAAAATAAAAGACAAAAATTGTTACAACTAGATCCATGATGGAGAAGCAAAAAAAAAAAAAGTTTTTAGTACTAATTAATGGAGTTTAATATTAATTGAATAAACTTGAAAAAATTGAAAAAAGTTCAACCAGAGTTTGCCGCATCACTTCGCGGACTACACGCATATAATGGGTGATTTTTTAGCTGGTTTGGTTTTGGCAACACTGGTTTTGACAGCTGACGTGTGTTTAGTACCTTGTGTCACTGTCAAACAGCTTCAGTTTGGTTTGCAATTTAACCATGGATCGTCTTACAAATGAACAACGCTTGCAAATTATTGAACTTTACTATCAAAATTCGTGCTCGGTTCGAAATGTTCATCGCGCGCTGCTTCCATTTTATGATCGGCATTCTCGACCTTCTGAGCAGTCTATTCGGAAGATTGTGACCAAATTTCGCACCAAATTTACTTTGTTGGACATTAAACCACCAACACGTTTACGTACTGTGCGTAGTGAAGAAAATATTGCGGCCGTATCAGCTAGTGTGACAGAAGACCGCGAAATGTCGATTCGGCGCCGTTCCCAGCAGTTAGGCCTTTGTTACAGCACTACGTGGAAAATTTTGCGGAAGGATTTGTGCGTAAAGCCTTTTAAGATACAGCTTGTGCAAGAACTAAAGCCAGCCGACCTACCACAACGCCGAATTTTTGGTGAACGGGCTCTTGGAAAGCTGGCCGAGGATCCGCTTTTTTATCGAAAAATTGTGTTCAGCGATGAGGCTCATTTTTGGTTGAATGGGTACGTAAATAAGCAAAATTGCCGCATTTGGAGTGAAGATCAGCCAGAAGCATTGCAACAGCTACCAATGCATCCCGAAAAAGCCACTGTTTGGTGCGGTTTATGGGCCGGCGGCATTATTGGGCCATATTTCTTCAAAGATGATGCGAATCGCAGCGTTACTGTCAATGGTGAACGCTACCGAGCGATGATAACAAACTTTTTTTTGCCCGAAATGGAAGTTCTTGACTTGCATGATATGTGGTTTCAACAAGACGGTGCCACATGCCACACAGCACGCGAAACAATGGCGCAATTGCGAGGCGAGTTTGGTGAACAGTTAATTTCACGTTTCGGGCCCGTCAATTGGCCGCCTAGATCGTGCGATTTGACACCATTAGATTATTTTTTGTGGGGGTATGTCAAGGCTAATGTGTATAGGGACAAGCCCGCTTCGATTGACACACTGGAAGCCAACATCCATGCATTCATTCGTGAGATACCGGCCGATATGTGTGAAAGAGTATGCCAAAATTTGACTCAGCGGATGGACTACCTGAGACGCAGCCGCGGTCAACATTTGCATGAAATTATCTTTAAACATTAAATTGCAAGGTTCAAACTATCGATTCAAATAAATATTTCATTCATTTTTTCGAATTTTTTGTGTTTTTTTTTTTTTTTAAAGTTCTAAGCCTCTTAAAAAATCACCCTTTATTTATGAAGACGCCGATGGGGGTGAGTTGTCCTTCAGGAGTCAAAGCTTATTTGTGCTGACAGAACTTTAGATTTGACGTATCGGAGTCTACTGCTGGTAACACCTTTGGTAGTCTACAAAAGCCTTGCCAAAGGAAGAATGGCGTACTTTCCCTGGCATATCATTTCGTCCTCCTTATCGGTGGGAGTCGATGTTAAACTTTTAAGACTCATCCAGCCAGTCATTTTTGACAGAGCATTTATGTGCTGCTCATTTTTACCGACCGAAAACTGCCATCGGTAATGAAACTGATAAGCTAGCTGCACGGTTTGTGTTCTTGATAAACTTGACGACAGACAATGATAAATAAAAAAAACAGCATCAATGTTTTTTATTTCTAAAACGATTAACCACTTGTGTAATCGTTCCATACAGATGTTTACATAGTTGCTATTAACGTGCGCATTTAAAAGCGCGTTCAGACCTATCAGTTGGTAAATATTTAACTGCTATTACGAGATGGGATATAAAAAAAAAAAAAAAATCTTACAGAAGAACGTGCTGGTCAGCACATTAGTGTTTATTTTGATTGTTGTTTTTTGCCTGTTCAAGGAAGATATAAATTGAAGGTTGGAAAACATTTTGCATCGTTTGTTGCAAGCAGCAATAAAGAGAATGAGGTCTGCGATAGCGGTTATATTGCTGACTGCAGTAGCAGTTGCCTCTGCTAGGGTGATTTCCAAGTCTGTCGGGCATGCAGAACTCCCAGCACAACTTCAGATTATTCGTCCACACCTTCCGATTATAAAACCACCTCTTCCAATATGGAAACCAAATTTGCCACATCTCCCGATATGGCCACCACACCTCCCGACAACAACTACAAGAAAGCCGTCGACTACGAAAAAACCACATCCAACGGGAACACCGACAACAACAAGGAAACCTTCGACGACGAAAAAACCCCATCCAACGGGAACACCGACAACTACGAGGAAACCTTCGACGACGAAAAAACCCCATCCAACAGGACTACCGACAACTACAAGGAAACCTTCGACGACGAAAAAACCCCATCCAACGGGAACACCGCCAACAACGAGGAAACCTTCGACAACGACAACAAAAACTACAACAAGAAGACCGACTACAACGGGTAGACCACATCCGACAGGAACACCATCAACAGTAGAACCTTCCACAACAGAATCGACTTCTACCACTGCATCCACAACGAGTGGCCCAAACACAACAGAGGCTACCACAGATGTTCCATCAACCACAGGTGCTTCATCTACTACGAGTGATACGAATACAACAGATTGTCCAAGTTCCACAGGTACTTCATCTACTACGAGTGAAACGACTACCACAGATGCTACAGCTCCGACAAGCACAGATGCTTCACCTACCATAATCGATGAAACTACCACAGACGTTTCGTCTACCGCAGATGCTTCATCAAACACAGAGGCTTCACCTACCACAACGGATCCGACTATCACAGACGCTCCTTCTACCACAGCTTCGTCTTCCGCAAGTACTCCATCTACTACAGAAGCTGCAAGTACTACAGATGCTCCATCGACCACAGATGCTACGTCTTCAACAGCTGATACTACTTCTTCTGTCACAACTGATCCGACTACAACAGATGATCCGTCTACCACAGCTCCGTCTTCTACAAGTACTCCATCTACCACAGAAGCTCCAACTACCACAGGTGTTTCATCTACCACGGGTACTTCATCTACCACACAGCAGCCTGGCGAGGGAACGACTCCAACTGCTCCATGTTCTTCTTATCCTGTCTTAGCAATTTTTATGGCGATTTGGCCGTTTTGTTGTTAAAATAAATATCCCTACAGTTGTTTGAAATCATAAACCTTCATTGACTTTTTTTGTTCTTAAAAAAGAACAGCGAGTAATTTTACAGCTGAATATAGATGAACACTGACTTCAGCTGCTGTTACTTTCAATTTTGCTCGAAGTTATCCTGCGGAATAACTGAGGCTATTGCTGAATATTGAAGGAAATCTGCTGACATTCTTTATTCTTAAAAAAGAACAGCGAGTAATTTTACAGCTGAATATAGATGAACACTGACTTCAGCTTTTACTTTCAATTTTGCTCGAAGTTATCCTGCGAAATAACTGACATTCTTTATTCTTAAAAAAGAACAGCGAGTAATTTTGCAGCTGAATATAAATGAACACTGACTTCAGCTGTTACTTTCAATTTTACTCGAAGTTATCCTGCGGAATAACTGAGGCTATTGCTGATTATTGAACGAAATCTGCTGACATTCTTTATTCTTAAAAAAGAACAGCGACTAATTTTGCAGCTGAATATAAATGAACACTGACTTCAGCTGTTACTTTCAAATTTGCTCGAAGTTGTCCTGCGGAATAACTGAGGCTATTGCTAATTATTGAACGAAATCTGCTGACATTCTTTATACTTCAAAAAGAACAGCGAGTAATTTTACAGCTGAATATAGATTAACACTGTCTTCAGCTGTTACTTTCAAATGTTGTTGAAGTCGAATTAATTTGTTGGCAAAGTCAAGTGAAGTGAATGGACAACCATGCACCAGTAAGACGAGTCTTTGGATCTACCACTGAGCGACAATGAAAAACAGGACCTGGATTTAGATAGCGCTTACCTACAATTGGAGAGTAGCCCCATCAAAAAAAAAGCTTTTTGTTGTCAGCAAAACTGAATACATTTTGTCTTTTGTGTGGCTGATTTCGAAAAATTAGTTTTCAGAGTTTTTCCACTACACTACCCGTCCCGAACGTCTGACATACATCCGATCACATAATTGTCCTGAGAAAATGTCTTAATTCAGCCGTTCAAAAAAATATATATGTATCTCATAAATAAAACGACCTATTTGGAGTCGTGCAGACTTTTTATTTTTCCGTATTTTGACTGATTTAGACAAAATTAACTTTAACTTTTGCTGAATTGATTTAAAATACGCTGAATAAAACTGTTTTTGATATTCTAGTATAGAAATTAATCTGAGCTGCCCGTGCTGAAGTTTTAATCTGTTGGTAATTGCGCTGAATAGCTGAGTACGTATGCCTACAACGTTTTCCATATACATAAATAGATTTTATGATATTGCAGTGGAGCAACCTAACTCCATCAAACTGAAGGTGCATTGATATTCTGTAGTTCGCATTGTCATGCTATCGATATCGGTACAACATTAACTTTTAAAGTATTAGAGCTGAATAGTTGAAGCTGAAGGTTGCTGAATTTAGCCTAATAAGGAAGATACCTACTACCTCTTCAGAGACTTGTATCAGACGATATAAATAATAGTTTTACTGAGTCTAATTACGCATTCAGTCCAATGATTAGCTGGTGTAACATTGGTTACACAGTTGTCCAGTTGGCTGCAATTAGCAATTGTTTGTTTAAGGTGCAGCACAAATATTTGCATTTCGATTGTGGTGACCGTAATTTGTGTAAATAATCACCCATGAGATTGGTCAATATTTCTACCCGGGGAATGATATAAATTGCTGGCTTTCGTTTCACTTAGGTATAGTTAAGTTCTTCTTAGCACAAACAACATGAAGTTTCTAGTAGTTTTAGTTCTGTTCGCAGCTTTGGCTGTCGTTGCTGCAAGGAGCCCGCCAAGAATCCCAACTAATCCCGGCAATGAAGGAGGTAGGCTGTCTAAGCCAGACGACAGCTCCGAGGAAGGGAAGTCAAGTGAAGAGGAAGACAGATTTGAGATAGTAAATCGTCTGCCAGAACTAAGGAGACCACCACAAGGTAGACGTCCAACTCAGGGCCGCCCGGGACAAGGACAGGAATCAGGCCGCCCAGGTCGCCCAGGACAAGGACAACAACCAGGGCAAGGTCGTCCTGAACGCCCAGGACGCCCACAACGTCCCGGACAAGGACAGCAACCCGGACAGGGGCAACAGCCAGGACAGGGACAGCAACCAGGACAAGGTCGTCCAGAACGCCCAGGACGCCCACAACGTCCCGGACAAGGACAGCAACCCGGACAGGGGCAACAGCCAGGACAGGGACAGCAACCAGGACAAGGTCGCCCAGAACGCCCAGGACGCCCAGGACGCCCGCAAAGTCCCGGACAAGGACAGCAACCCGGACAGGGGCAACAGCCAGGACAAGGACAGCAACCAGGACAAGGTCGTCCACAACGCCCACAACGCCCAGGACAAGGGGAGCAACCAGGACAAGGAGGACAACAACCAGGACAGGGACAACAACCCGGACAGGGCGGACAGCAACCCGGACAGGGAGGACAACAACCTGGACAGGGCGGACAACAACCCGAACAGGGAGGACAACAACCCGGACAGGGCGGACAACAACCCGGACAGGGAGGACAACAACCCGAACAGGGAGGACAACAACCAGGACAGGGACAACAACAGGGACAGGGACAGCTGCCTGAACAGGTAGCCAAAATTTTTGATGCCATCCTTTTGCTGTAAACTCGAGGACAATGGACTAATACATATTTTTCTCCGTCTTTTCTTTTAAATGTAACTAACATCCAATAAAAAGCCCAGCCAAATATATCTTCTCAATTTGAAACCACCAGATTAGTCCAATTCGCGGTACATATTTCTAAGGAAATTGGTACTCATTTCAATCCATCTATTCATTTACAATACTAGCATGTAATAGCAAAAGTCGCTGGTAAGATCCATTTTTATTTGCAAGAACTATAAACAAATTTTATTAACAAATTGGGTATTGATTGACAACTATAAATACTACTGTCTAATAATGCCCATATGCATAAGGAGGCCATTGGGTAACTGGTATCCCAGCTGCATGTATACCGCTAGCCTTTGATGCTTCCCATGGATTCTTCGGTGCTTTTAACAGATTTGGAAACCACGGATTGGGGTATGGAATCCATGACACACTCGGCATGATTGGCACTGGTACCCACTGAACAGGGATGCGTACTACGGGATATTTTCCCAAAGCAAGCGTTTCAGTTTCAGCTGTTGTCGATGCCTTCGTATGTGCGCAAATGGATGGAGCTGAACTGCCACAGGAACCGAGCAGATATTGAAGAGCACGTGGGAGCTGGCCACCAAAGTCTTTCTTCAGCCGATTAATTATTTTTTCAATGTCGCACGGTTTGTCGACTTGAACAACACTATTCGTTGGATTTGTTTGGTCAAAAGGTATCACGGGTTCTACTTGGTCCTTAGATTGAACGCCATTTTCCTTGGGTTTCACAGGTTGGACCTCAATAACCTCAGGCTCCAAGGGTTCGCTCACAACAACTTCAGGTTCGTCAGCTTGCACATCTTCCACCTCAGGCTCCACAGGTTGGTCCTCAATAACCTCAGGCTCTGATGGTTTGCTCACTACAGCCTCAGGTTCGTCAGCTTGCACATCTTCTACATCAGGCTCCACAGGTTGGTCCACAATAACCTCAGGCTCTAAGGGTTCGCTCACTGCAATCTCAGGCTCGTTAGCTTGTATGTCTGCTACCTCTGGATCCACAGGTTGAATCTCAACGACCTCAGGCTCTGATGGTTTGCTCACTACAGCCTCAGGTTCATCAGCTTGCACATCTTCTACCTCAGGATTCACAGGTTGGGCCTCAATAACCTCAGGCTCTGATGGTTCGCTCACTACAACCTCAGGTTCGTCAGCTTGCACATCTTCTACCTTAGGCTCCACAGGTTGGTCCTCAATAACGTCAGGTTCTAATGGTTCGCTCACTACAACCTCAGGTTCATTAGCTTGCACATCTTCTAACTCAGACTCCACAGGTTGGGCCTCAATAACCTCAGGCTCTACGGGTTCACTCACTGCAATCTCTGGCTCGTTGGCTTGTATGTCTGCTACCTCTGGCTCCACAGGTTGAATCTCAACGAGCTCAGGCTCTGATGGTTCGCCCACTAAAGCCTCAGACTCGGTAGCTTTCACATCTTCTACCTCAGGCTCCACAGGTTGGTCCTCAATAACCTCAGGCTCTGATGGTTCGCTCACAACAACCTCAGGTTCGTCAGCTTGCACATCTTCCACCTCAGGCTCCACAGGTTGGTCCTCAATAACCTCAGGCTCTGATGGTTCGCTCACTACAACCTCAGGTTCGTCAGCTTGCACATCTTCTACCTCAGGCTCCACAGGTTGGTCCTCTATAACCTCAGGCTCTGATGGTGCGCTCACAACAACTTCAGGTTCGTCAGCTTGCACAGCTTCTACCTTAGGCTCCACAGGTTGGTCCTCAATGACGTCAGGTTCTAATGGTTCGCTCACCTCAACCTCAGGTTCATCAGCTTGCACATCTTCTACCTCAGGCTCCACAGGTTGTTCCTCAATAACCTCAGGCTCTAAGGGTTCGCTCACTGCAATCTCAGGCTCGTTAGCTTGTATGTCTGCTACCTCTGGATCCACAGGTCGAATCTCAACGACCTCAGGCTCTGATGGTTCGCCCACTACAGCCTCAGACTCGGCAGCTTTCACATCTTCTACCTCAGGCTCCACAGGTTGGTCCTCAATAACCTCAGGCTCTGATGGTTCGCTCACAACAACCTCAGGTTCGTCAGCTTGCACATCTTCCACCTCAGGCTCCACATGTTGATTGTCAATAACCTCAGGCTCCAAGGGTTCGCTCACTACAACCTCAGGTTCATCGGCTTGCACATCTTCTAACTCAGACTCCACAGGCTGGGCCTCAATAACCTCAGGCTGTGATGGTTTCACAGCAACCTCCTCCTCCTCGTTACATTCAAACTCTTCGTTGAAATCTGGTGTAATAATTGTCGACTCTACCACAGTCGCTTCAGAGATTTCAGCTTTGGGCTCGTCTGTGATTTTTTCGTTCGTCTCTATTACTACTGGTAAATTTGGTTCAGTTTCTGCGATTATAATTGGAATGTCATCCGTAGGTGGTAACTCTAGGGCTGGATCAGATATTGGCTTAATTGGCAATTCAGTATCATCTTCGTCATCACATTCTAGCTCTACTTCGGTGTACTTTGTCTCTGGTGTACCTTGGTCTACTTCAAGCTCCGCAGGTTCTGCAGGTTGGATCTTTTGTGGTTCCGACTCATCGACGGATGGTACAACAATTGATTCAGTTGGTATTTCACTTTCTTCTTCTTCGTCGCATTCTAGTTCGTAACTTAGATCTGGTAGAGTGGCTGGTATCGGTTCAGAGGCAGGCTCGGTAACTGGCAAAATAACATTTTCCTTATCTTCAACGGCTTCGTCATCATCACCACACTCCAATTCGTAGGCGCTAAACTCGTTTTCAAGCGCAGTGTCAACTTCAGTTTGAGAACTGGTGTCGTCGATTTTTTCTGAGACTTCTTCCTCAGCATCAGTCTCCGGAACATATTCTTCACTTGGAACTTTCCCAACATCACTTGGACCTAAAATGCGCACTTGAAATATTTGTAGCCAACATTTTATATTACCCACCTAAGTGGTCCACGCTTTCGTTTCCCAAATCACTGTTGTCATCTATTTTAACGTTCACGGAAGTCACAGACAATAGTTCTGTGCTCTCCGCGGACACAAGGCCGATCACAAATAATGTCGCGTATAATGCTACGCTCAATATCAACCTCATCCTACTGAAGGTGTTTGTTAAACTCACCTAATGGCTAAAACACGACTGCTATCTGCTTTTAAAGCCCATAGGCATTGACATCATTTTCTTTCGAAGATGCAAACAAAATAAAATTTGGCTAAATTTGGCTTTGTTTTTACAATGATCTTGCCTTGTTAACACAATTGGTGCTTTGTTGATTTATAAGTTCGTATTTAGCAAGATTTTCAACAGTCATGCCTAAACAGATTGTCAACAAGATATTTTGCACGTAACACCAACGTTTTTTCTCCACACCAAGTGGTACTTTTCGTAGAATTAAGTTGAGCCGACTTTTGAATGTGCGCTTAGGAGCTGGTGTCAGACGGAGTGCGGACTCGTGTACGAAGTTATTGACATTTCCCCATCTGTTCTGTCGTTGAATGTATTTGCGTAGATTTTCGACTATTGCGTACCAGGGGGTTCGCATAACTTTTTTGAGTATAGATAATTATATTCGTTTGGATCTGCAAGGCAGTATTTTAATTATAATTCGTTTTACTTACACAGTAAAGTTCTAAAGAAGACCTAAAGATAGTCTTCAGTTTAGTAAGACGTTCACGGTTAATTTTAAGCCCTTTACAAGATAAAATACTAGACCCAGTTGTTACCCACTTTACTTTAATGAACGTCTTTTTAATTTAGGGTTTGGCTTCGATAAATGGAAACACTCGATAGCTAGCGCAGCTGATCAAAGGCAAGGCTGCTGCGAATATGCTGCGCTATGGTCATCAAAAGTCCCATGGTTTGAAGAACAATATCGACTTTGACTTAAAGACAAAAGGTATACAAAGTGGCTCAGCAAAAGGGTTACTTTAGAAGCTATAGAATGGAAAGCAGGCCTATACGTTACCTACAAAATCGATAAATGTTCTGCCATCAGGAACACTTTAGGGAGGCTAAGGGACTGCTTCTAGGTAGCAAATCGGTGTAGTAGAATGACACAGTCGGTGCTGAAAATATGAAAAGCTTGCTTTGTAAAACGGCGAAGACGGACAAGATTCCGCAGTCAGGGCGAACGAGCTATTCAATTTCTTCTTAATTTTCTTCACCTATTTGATATCGAATGCAACAACTAAAAAGCTGCCGTGACTACATATCCACCTACTTTTTTTTAAAGAAAATATAGAGAACGCAACAACCTCAGAAATGTTCACGTAACTTGCAAAAATAGAGATTATTTTTACAGCGCATACTACAGAGAAATCAGTCAGTGCAAGATCTCATCTGGCATATTTTGTGAAAGCCTGAGAACTTTTTGTTATGAATTTATCAAAGGGCCCTTCGTCGACTGAACACAGCACACGAGGCTAACAATCGCAGTCCTGCTCCTTGGATCTAAGACAGGGACTCCTCAAAACCTGATGAAGACATCTGCGGACAGCGGACAGCAATGATCCTTTTATATTTTCTCCTCCATCTTGATACCTCAATCAACTGACTTTCATATCTGCAACCCAAAAGCTATTGGCCGTCATAGTGGTTGGGGACCTAGGAGACCAACTAACAACGGTTTTCGCTATGCACATATGCAAGAGAGTCCTTTGATTTACATCACAAAACATCTCTTTCGGACGGATGCCCCACTTTCCATTCCCAGTAGATGAATTCCGGGTCTAGAAGCGGCAGACTGAGAAGCCAATGCCGAGTAACGTGAACGTCATCGAGTTCTAATATTTTTTTGTCGATACATTTGACCAAAATGTGCAAAAGTGCCGTCCAGGATGTAGATATATTTCAGCGACACATACGATATTTTTTGTGGTTAATCGGCCTTACTCATAATAATTTCACCTTATATATTTCTGAGGTCAGAATATGCGATATTGTATTGAAAATTTTCATTTTGAGCTCGAAAAACTTTGCCTGGAGATTAAAAGCCTTTATTAGAATCGGGAAATGAATCTAACACAACATTTTGCAGCGTTTTTCGTCACATAGAGGTGCTAGGTAGTACCCGATACTTAGGGAAGAACGATATACACCAGCTTCAAAGTCTCAGACGTATAGAAGACAAATCTTCAACGAGAGTGATATGCATTTTTTTTAACTATTCAAATGAAAAAAGTGTATCTTTTGGACAATTCCGAAGGTTAGAGATTTTGCCACTTTTTAATTTAAGAAAGCAAATTTTCATTGATTCCATTCATGCGCTTAACCTTCTTTTCTGGACAAAATCAAAATCGTACCATCTAGTCTTTGGAGCGAAGCATTCCACAAGTATAAGCCTTGAGCAACAATTAAAAACGCAATCAAATGCAATTTACACATAAAATACTATTTATTATATATATGTATACATACATATACAAATATTTTAATTTTTTATTTTTTATTTATTGAATAAAAATGACATCTCATTTAGACTTCCCCGCAGCTTTTCTGGCTGCTAAGAACTTAGACATCACCCTTTCAGTAACTTCGGCCACTTTTTCAGTGGAAACGGTTCCGTCGAAAAGTACTTCGTTCGAGAAGTTCTCCTCGACTTTAATCAATTTAAGCTTAACCAGTTCAACGATTTTTCCGGTGGTCTTGTTTCTCAATTTCTTTGCAGTTTTAATGGTTTGGATTTCGTAGGGGTAAAATTCTTCACCATCTTCAATCCATTCGCTCGAATCAGATGGGACTGCATTGTTGGTGGTTTCACCTTGAGACGTTTTTGCTTCTGAGCTTGTCGAAGAACTGGCGGAATTCTCTTTTACAACTTCGACGGGTAGCTTGCTGACATTGTTCACAGCGGCGTTAACCCACCCAAAGCTATCCCAGGGGTTTTGCTTGACAACTTTAGAGACGGACTCATTCGATGTATCTTGGACTGATGTGTTGTCAGAGGATGTGTCTTCTTCAGATGCAACTACGATTGGTTCTTTAGAGACGGACTCATTCGATGTATCTTGGACTGATGTGATGTCAGAGGAAGTGTCTTCTTCAGATGCAACTACGATTGGTTCCTCTGATTCCGGTTCTGGAACAGAAACCTCAGCAGTAGGTTCTTCAGCCTCATCTACGATGGGTTCCTCGACAGTTGGTTCTGGTTCTGGAACAGAAACCTCAGAAGTAGGTTCTTCAGCTTCATCTACGATGGGTTCCTCGACAGTTGGTTCTGGTTCTGGAACAGAAACCTCGGCAGTAGGTTCTTCAGCTTCATCTACGACGGGTTCCTCTACAGTTGGTTCTGGTTCTGGAACAGAAACCTCAGCAGTAGGTTCTTCAGCCTCATCTACGATGGGTTCCTCTACAGTTGGTTCTGGTTCTGGAACAGAAACCTCGGCAGTAGGTTCTTCAGCTTCATCTACGACGGGTTCCTCTACAGTTGGTTCTGGTTCTGGAACAGAAACCTCGGCAGTAGGTTCTTCAGCTTCATCTACGACGGGTACCTTTACAGTTGATTCTGGTTCTGGAACAGAAACCTCGGCAGTAGGCTCTTCAGCTTCATCTACGACGGGTTCCTCTACAGTTGGTTCTGGTTCTGGAACAGAAACCTCGGCAGTAGGTTCTTCAGCTTCATCTACGACGGGTTCCTCTACAGTTGGTTCTGGTTCTGGAACAGAAACCTCGGCAGTAGGTTCTTCAGCTTCATCTACGACGGGTACCTCTACAGTTGGTTCTGGTTCTGGAACAGAAACCTCGGCAGTAGGCTCTTCAGCTTCATCTACGACGGGTTCCTCTACAGTTGGTTCTGGTTCTGGAACAGAAACCTCGGCAGTAGGTTCTTCAGCTTCATCTACGACGGGTTCCTCTACAGTTGGTTCTGGTTCTGGAACAGAAACCTCGGCAGTAGGTTCTTCAGCTTCATCTACGACGGGATCCTCTACAGTTGGTTCTGGATCTGGAACAGAAACCTCGGCAGTAGGTTCTTCAGCTTCATCTACGACGGGTACCTCTACAGTTGGTTCTGGTTCTGGAACAGAAACCTCGGCAGTAGGTTCTTCAGCTTCATCTACGATGGGTTCCTCTACAGTTTGTTCTGGTTCTGGAACAGAAACCTCAGCAGTAGGTTCTTCAGCTTCATTTACGATGGGTTCCCCGACAGTTGGTTCTGGTTCTGGAACAGAAACCTCAGCAGTAGGCTCTTCAGCTTCATCTACGATGCGTTCCTCGACAGTTTGTTCTGGTTCTGAAACAGGAACCTCAGCAGTAGGTTCTTCAGCTTCATCTACGATGGGTTCCTCGACAATTGATTCTGGTTCTGGAACAGAAACCTCAGCAGCAGGTTCTTCAGCTTCATCTACGATGGGTTCCTCGACATTTGGTTCTGGTTCTGGAACAGAAACCTCAGCAGTAGGTTCTTCAGCTTCATCTACGACGGGTTCCTCTACAGTTGGTTCTGGTTCTGGAACAGAAACCTCGGCAGTAGGTTCTTCAGCTTCATCTACGACGGGTTCCTCTACAGTTGGTTCTGGTTCTGGAACAGAAACCTCAGCAGTAGGTTCTTCAGCTCCATCTACGATGGGTTCCTCTACAGTTGGTACTGGTTCTGGAACAGAAACCTCGGCAGTAGGTTCTTCAGCTTCATCTACGATGGGTTCCTCTACAGTTGGTTCTGGTTCTGGAACAGAAACCTCGACAGTAGGTTCTTCAGCTTCATCTACGACGGGTACCTCTACAGTTGGTTCTGGTTCTGGAACAGAAACCTCGGCAGTAGGTTCTTCAGCTTCATCTACGACGGGTTCCTCTACAATTGGTTCTGGTTCTGGAACAGAAACCTCGGCAGTAGGTTCTTCAGCTTCATCTACGACGGGTTCCTCTACAGTTGGTTCTGGTTCTGGAACAGAAACCTCGGCAGTAGGTTCTTCAGCTTCATCTACGACGGGTTCCTCTACAGTTGGTTCTGGTTCTGGAACAGAAACCTCGGCAGTAGGTTCTTCAGCTTCATCTACGACGGGTTCCTCTACAGTTGGTTCTGGTTCTGGAACAGAAACCTCGGCAGTAGGTTCTTCAGCTTCATCTACGACGGGTTCCTCTACAGTTGGTTCTGGTTCTGGAACAGAAACCTCGGCAGTAGGTTCTTCAGCTTCATCTACGACGGGTTCCTCTACAGTTGGTTCTGGTTCTGGAACAGAAACCTCGGCAGTAGGTTCTTCAGCTTCATCTACGACGGGTTCCTCTACAGTTGGTTCTGGTTCTGGAACAGAAACCTCAGCAGTAGGTTCTTCAGCTTCATCTACGACGGGTTCCTCTACAGTTGGTTCTGGTTCTGGAACAGAAACCTCGGCAGTAGGTTCTTCAGCTTCATCTACGACGGGTTCCCCTACAGTTGGTTCTGGTTCTGGAACAGAAACCTCGGCAGTAGGTTCTTCAGCTTCATCTAGGACGGGTTCCTCTACAGTTGGTTCTGGTTCTGGAACAGAAACCTCGGCAGTAGGTTCTTCAGCTTCATCTACGACGGGTTCCTCTACAGTTGGTTCTGGTTCTGGAACAGAAACCTCGGCAGTAGGCTCTTCAGCTTCATCTACGATGGGCTCCTCTACAGTTGGTTCTGGTTCTGGAACAGAAACCTCGGCAGTAGGTCCATCAGCCTCATCTACGATGGGTTCCTCTACAGTTGGTTCTGGTTCTGGAACAGAAACCTCGGCAGTAGGTCCTTCAGCTTCATCTACGACGGGTTCCTCTACAGTTGGTTCTGGTTCTGGAACAGAAACCTCGGCAGTAGGTTCTTCAGCTTCATCTACGACGGGTTCCTCTACAGTTGGTTCTGGTTCTGGAACAGAAACCTCGGCAGTAGGTTCTTCAGCTTCATCTACGATGGGTTCCTCTACAGTTGGTTCTGGTTCTGGAACAGAAACCTCAGCAGTAAGTTCTTCAGCTTCATCTACGACGGGTTCCTCTACAGTTGGTTCTGGTTCTGGAACAGAAACCTCGGCAGTAGGTTCTTCAACTTCATCTACGACGGGTTCCTCTTCAGTTGGTTCTGGTTCTGGAACAGAAACCTCGGCAGTAGGTTCTTCAGCTTCATCTACGACGGGTTCCTCTACAGTTGGTTCTGGTTCTGGCACAGAAACCTCGGCAGTAGGTTCTTCAGCTTCATCTACGACGGGTTCCTCTACAGTTGGTTCTGGTTCTGGAACAGAAACCTCGGCAGTAGGTTCTTCAGCCTCATCTACGATGGGTTCCTCTACAGTTGGTTCTGGTTCTGGAACAGAAACCTCGGCAGTAGGTTCTTCAGCTTCATATACGATGGGTTCCTCTACAGTTGGTTCTGGTTCTGGAACAGAAACCTCAGCAGTAGGTTCTTCAGCTTCATCTACGACGGGTTCCTCTACAGTTGGTTCTAGTTCTGGAACAGAAACCTCAGCAGTAGGTTCTTCAGCTTCATCTACGACGGGTTCCTCTACAGTTGGTTCTGGTTCTGGAACAGAAACCTCAGCAGTAGGTTCTTCAGCTTCATCTACGATGGGTTCCTCTACAGTTGGTTCTGGTTCTGGAACAGAAACCTCAGCAGTTGGTTCTTCAGCCTCATCTACGATGGGTTCCTCTACAGTTGGTTCTGGTTCTGGAACAGAAACCTCGGCAGTAAGTTCTTCAGCTTCATCTAAGACGGGTTCCTCTACAGTTGGTTCTGGTTCTGGAACAGAAACCTCAGCAGTAGGTTCTTCAGCTTCATCTACGATGGGTTCCTCGACATTTGATTCTGGTTCTGGAACAGAAACCTCAGCAGTAGGCTCTTCAGCTTCGCCTACGATGGGTTCCTCGACAATTGATTCTGGTTCTGGAACAGAAACCTCAGCAGTAGGTTCTTCAGCTTCATTTACGATGGGTTCCACGACAGTTGGTTTTGGTTCTGGAACAGAAACCTCAGCAGTAGGTTCTTCAGCTTCATCTACGATGGGTTCCTCTACAGTTGGTTCTGGTTCTGGAATCGAAACCTCAGCAGTAGGTCCTTCAGCTTCATTTACGATGGGTTCCTCTACAGTTGGTTCTGGTTCTGCAACAGAAACCTCAGCAGTAGGTTCTTCAGCTTCATCTACGATCGGTTCCTCGACAATTGATTCTGGTTCTGGAACAGAAACCTCAGCAGTAGGTTCTTCAGCTACATTTACGATGGGTTCCCCGACAGTTTGTTCTGGTTCTGGAACAGGAACCTCAGCAGTAAGTTCTTCAGCTTCATCAACGATGGGTTCCTCGACAGTTTGTCCTGGTTCTGGAACAGGAACCTCAGCAGTAGGTACTTCAGCTTCATCTACGATGGGTTCCTCGACAATTGATTCTGGTTCTGGAACAGAAACCTCAGCTGTAGGTTCTTCAGCTTCATCTACGATGGGTTCCTCGATAGTTGGTTCTGGTTCTGGAACAGAAACCTCAGCAGTAGGTTCTTCAGCTTCATCTACAATGGGTTCCTCGACAGTTGGTTCTGGTTCTGCAACAGAAACCTCAGCAGTAGGTTCTTCAGCTTCATTTACGATGGGCTCCACGACAGTTGGTTCTGGTTCTGGAACAGAAACCTCAGCAGCAAGTTCTTCAGCTTTATCTACGATGGGTTCTTCGACAGCTGATTCTGGTTCTGGAACAGAAACTTCAGCAGTAGGTTCTTCAGCTTCGTCTACGATGGGTTCCTCGACAATTGGTTCTGGTTCTTCAGAGACGGACTCATTTGATATATCTTGAACTGATGTGCTGTCAGAGGCTGTGTCTTCTTCAGATTCAACTACGATTGGTTCCTCTGGTTCCGGTTCTGGAACAGAAACCTCAGCAGTAGGATCTTCAGCTTCATCTACGATGGGTTCCCCGACAGTTGGTTCTGGTTCTGGAACAGAAACCTCAGCAGTAGGTTCTTCAGCTTCATCTACGATGGGTTCCTCGACAATTGATTCTGGTTCTGGAACAAAAACCTCAGCAGTAGGTTCTTCAGCTTCATCTACGATGGGTTCCTCGACAATTGGCTCTGGTTCTTCAGAGACGGACTCATTCGATATCTCTTGAACTGATGTGCTGTCAGAGGATGTGTCTTCTTCAGTTTCATCTACGATGGGTTCCTCGACAATTGGTTCTGGTTCTTCAGAGACGGACTCATTCGATATATCTTGAACTGATGTGCTGTCAGAGGATGTGTCTTCTTCAGTTTCATCTACGATGGGTTCCTCGACAATTGGTTCTGGTTCTTCAGAGATGGACTCATTCGATATCTCTTGAACTGATGTGCTGTCAGAGGATGTGTCTTCTTCAGTTTCATCTACGATGGGTTCCTCAACAATTGGTTCTGGTTCTTCAGAGACGGACTCATTCGATATCTCTTGAACTGATGTGCTGTCAGAGGATGTGTCTTCTTCAGTTTCAACTACGATGGGTTCCTCGACAGTCAGTTCTGGTTCTGGAACAGAAACCTCAGCAGTAGGTTCTTCAGCTTCATTTACGATGGGTTCCTCGACAATTGATTCTGATTCTGGAACAGAAACCTCAGCAGTAGGTTCTTCAACTTCATCTACGATGGGTTCCTCGACAGTTGGTTCTGGTTCTGGAACAGAAACCTCAGCAGTAGGTTCTTCAGCTTCATTTACGATGGGTTCATCGACATTTGGTTCTGGTTCTAGAACAGAAACCTCAGCAGTAGGTTCTTCAGCTTCATCTACGATGGGTTCCTCTACAGTTAATTCTGGTTCTGGAACAGAAACCTCAGCAGTAGGTTCTTCAGCTTCAGCTACGATGGGTTCCTCGACAATTGGTTCTGGTTCTGGAATCGGAACCTCAGCAGTAGGTTCTTCAGCTTCATTTACGATGGGTTCATCGACAGTCGGTTCTGGTTCTGGAACAGAAACCTCAGCAGTAGGTTCTTCAGCTTCATCTACGATGGGATCCTCCACAACTGGTTCTGGTTCTGGAACAGAAACCTCAGCAGTAGGTTCTTCAGCTTCATCTACGATGGGTTCCTCTACAATTGGTTCTGGTTCTGCAAACGAAACCTCAGCAGTAGGTTCTTCAGCTTCATTTACGATGGGTTCATCGACAGTTGGTTCTGGTTCTGGAACAGAAACCTCAGCAGTAGGTTCTTCAGCTTCAGCTACGATGGGTTCCTCGACAATTGGTTCTGGTTCTGGAACAGAAGCCTCAGCAGTAGGTTCTTCAGCTTCATCTACGATGGGTTCCTCTATAGTTGGTTCTGGTTCTGGAACAGAAACCTCAGCAGTAGGTTCTTCAGCTTCAGCTACGATGGGTTCCTCGACAATTGGTTCTGGTTCTGGAATCGGAACCTCAGCAGTAGGTTCTTCAGCTTCATTTACGATGGGTTCATCGGCAGTCGGTTCTGGTTCTGGAACAGAAACCTCAGCAGTAGGTTCTTCAGCTTCATCTACGATGGGTTCCTCTACAATTGGTTCTGGTTCTGGAACAGAAACCTCAGCAGTAGGTTCTTCAGCTTCATCTACGATGGGTTCCTCTGCAGTTGGTTCTGGTTCTGGAACAGAAACCTCAGCAGTAGGTTCTTCAGCTTCAGCTACGATGGGTTCATCGACAGTCGGTTCTGGTTCTGGAACAGAAACCTCAGCAGTAGGTTCTTCAGCTTCATCTACGATGGGTTCCTCTACAGTCGGTTCTGGTTCTGGAACAGAAACCTCAGCAGTAGGTTCTTCAGTTTCATCTGCGATGGGTTCCTCTACAGTTGGTTCTGGTTCTGGAACAGAAACCTCAGAAGTAGGTTCTTCAGCTTCATCTACGATGGGTTCCTCGACAATTGGTTCTGGTTCTGGAATCGGAACCTCAGCAGTAGGTTCTTCAGCTTCATTTACGATGGGTTCATCGACAGTCGGTTCTGGTTCTGGAACAGAAACCTCAGCAGTAGGTTCTACAGCTACGATGGGTTCCTTGCCAATTGGTTCTGGTTCTGGAACAGAAACCTCAGCAGTAGGTTCTACAGCTACGATGGGTTCCTTGCCAATTGGTTCTGGTTCTGGAACAGAAACCTCAGCAGTAGGTTCTACAGCTACGATGGGTTCCTTGCCAATTGGTTCTGGTTCTGCAACAGAAACCTCAGCAGTAGGTTCTACAGCTACGATGGGTTCCTTGCCAATTGGTTCTGGTTCTGGAACAGAAACCTCAGCAGTAGGTTCTACAGCTACGATGGGTTCCTTGCCAATTGGTTCTGGTTCTGCAACAGAAACCTCAGCAGTAGGTTCTACAGCTACGATGGGTTCCTTGCCAATTGGTTCTGGTTCTGCAACAGAAACCTCAGCAGTAGGTTCCACAGCTACGATGGGTTCTTTGCCAATTGGTTCTGGTTCTGGAACAGAAACCTCAGCAGTAGGTTCTACAGCTACGATGGGTTCCTTGCCAATTGGTTCTGGTTCTGCAACAGAAACCTCAGCAGTAGGTTCTACAGCTACGATGGGTTCCTTGCCAATTGGTTCTGGTTCTGCAACAGAAACCTCAGCAGTAGGTTCTACAGCTACGATGGATTCCTTGACAATTGGTTCTGGTTCTGCAACAGAAACCTCAGCAGTAGGTTCTACAGCTACGATGGGTTCCTTGCCATTTGGTTCTGGTTCTGCAACAGAAACCTCAGCAGTAGGTTCTACAGCTACGATGGGTTCCTTGCCAATTGGTTCTGGTTCTGGAACAGAAACCTCAGCAGTAGGTTCTACAGCTACGATGGGTTCCTTGCCAATTGGTTCTGGTTCTGCAACAGAAACCTCAGCAGTAGGTTCTACAGCTACGATGGGTTCCTTGCCAATTGGTTCTGGTTCTGCAACAGAAACCTCAGCAGTAGGTTCTACAGCTACGATGGGTTCCTTGCCAATTGGTTCTGGTTCTGCAACAGAAACCTCAGCAGTAGGTTCTACAGCTACGATGGGTTCCTTGCCATTTGGTTCTGGTTCTGCAACAGAAACCTCAGCAGTAGGTTCTACAGCTACGATGGGTTCCTTGCCAATTGGTTCTGGTTCTGCAACAGAAACCTCAGCAGTAGGTTCTACAGCTACGATGGGTTCCTTGACAATTGGTTCTGGTTCTGGAACAGAAGCCTCAGCAGTAAGTTCTTCTGCTTCATCTACGATCGGTTCCTCTACAGTTGGTTCTGGTTCTGGAACAGAAACCTCTGCAGTAGGTCCTTCAGCTTCATCTGCGATGGGTTCCTCGACAATTGGTTCTGGTTCTGGAATCGGAACCTCAGCAGTAGGTTCTTCGGCTTCATTTACGATGGGTTCATCGACAGTCGGTTCTGGTTCTGGAACAGAAACCTCAGCAGTAGGTTCTTCAGCTTCATCTACGATGGGATCCTCGACAACTGGTTCTGGTTCTGGAACAGAAACTTCAGCAATAGGTTGTTCAGCTTCATCTACAATGGGTTCCTCGACAATTGGTTCTGGTTCTGGAACAGAAACCTCAGCAATAGGTTCTACAGCTTCATCTACGATGGGTTCAGCTAATTTTATGACTGGGTCCTCATTTGGTACCACAGTTGGTTCTGGAACTGGTTGCGCTGCAACTGGCACAACTATGGGTTGAACAGGCTTCTTCTTCAATCGGCATTGCCTTAATTTACCGTTGATTTTCTTATAGAATGTTTCTATTAAATTTGTAGTACTTGTTGTTACTTGTGACGATTCCAATCCAACTTCGGATGACACATAGCTTTTCGTCGCCTCTTTGGGCTTATTAACACTTGCAGCAGCCACCAGGCCAACGCAGAGTAAAGCACAAATAGACACCACTATTAGTCTCATTTTTGCGCGCTTCGAAACTACAAATGATTCCGAATCGCAGTCTGCGTATCGTTTTTAAAGCAACCAATCCATGCGAAATTCAACAAACGGAAACTGCCGTAGAAGCTGAGTCAATAAGTCGTGACTACCATACCAAACTGAAAACAATCGAAATTTAGCTAATATTTTTTTAATTCTACTATTTACCGTTTTATTGACGTTCGATTGGTATTTGTACAGATGATGGCTGGTGCACACATAAGAGAAAAACATGTAGCTTGGTACACACGGGCTAACACTTTCGGACGTCATTTTAGGAAGTGGAGTTTTCTTTTTTTTAGAGGAGCAGCAGGACTGACGTAAATCTTTTTTCCGACATTAAAAAAAAAGCTCTGAACATTAGGCTTCCGTCTTGATTAATAGGAATATCGAAATACAAGTTTAAGTATTCGCATTTGAGAAGTAACGACCAATAAGCCCAAAACAAGGCATACAACATTATACTTGGTCAGCATAATGTTCCTATTAATACTTACTTCACTTACTTCTAAGTAAAATCGTCAAGTATACCTCTGACAATGGCAGGAGGCGCTCTTGATATTTGAACAAATGTCTATGAACGCACACGCAAGGCTGATCTGTTGGCAAAAATGGAGAGTAAAACGTTCTCTTACAATAAACGGATTTACTTCTGACGTTCGATGCTGTAATCTTTAAAAAGACTACTACATTTCACTGAATCGGAAAATGATGACAGATTTTATATTTACAAAAACAAAAAAAAAAAACCTATATATATATATAAATAGATACTAGCTGACCCGGCGATCTTCCTTCCGCCCACATTCGTTAATGTAATGAAAATAATAATTCCGAGCATGCACAATGCACTTGCTACTATATGTTTTTCGATCAATTCAAATTCTTTATTCAAAAGTTAGGTTAGGTTAGGTTGGTGGGCTGGCGGGGAGTGTCCCGCGCCACACTCAGGTCAAAATTGACCCATTGTGATACCCCGTGGGGGAAAGGTTTTATCCCTTATCCGTAGTAACCTATTCTGCCTGTAAAATTAATTAATTAATTACTTACTGTGTCGTTGCATACAAACCATCTTGAGGATTTGATGAAGTTCATGATTTTGTCCGTTGGTGTGCTAGATAGCTCGTTCAGGTTGTTAAAGAAGAATTTTCCAAGGGCTCTGTATCTGGAGTGTTGAAGACCTGGACAGTGAAATAGGAAGTTGGTTGTATTCTCTATAACTCCCTCGTCACCGCAGCCTCTGCAAAGTTCTTCCTCGGTCAGTCGCATTTTCTCATGTGGTATCGCAAGGTGGTGTGTCCCGCATAAGGATACCTACAACCGTAGAGAGACATCTCTAGTTGTTCCGCATGATTCTCTCTGTTCTGGATTTACAGAAAGATGGCCATAGTTTCCTTGTGTTTTCGCACGTATCCATGGATTTCCATCTAGCGTTTGCCTCATCCGTGGCCTTTTTCCCTGCTTCTAGCTTTAGTGTACAGAGCGGGATGCATACAGAGGGGCATTTTCTAGAGCATTAACCGAGGCATGTCGTGCTACTTCATCCACTTTCTCATTGCCTGAAATGCCTTCATGTCCAGGGACCCAACACAGTAATACCTTGTGCTGTGTTCCAAGAGCTCTGAGCTCTTCGCGACAGCTCTTCACAAGCTTCGATTTTATTTCTGGGGCAGTTAAAGCTTTTATAGCTGCCTGGCTGTCGATAAAGAAGGTGATACCTTCCGGAGGTATAACCTTTATCGCAGACTCACGGGCGGCTCTTGTCACTGTCATGACTTCCGCTTGGAATACACTGCAGTGGTCTGGGAGGCGTATTGATGTTGAGAAACCCAGCGGTTCAGAGTAGATGCCTGACCTCACGCCGTTGTCCATTTTAGATCCGTCTGTGTACACGGGAATGGATTGCGTGTCAGGTACAAGTCCATCTCTCCATTCTTCCCTGCTGGGGTAGGCGATAGAGAAGGGTATTCTGAATCCCAAATATGGCGTTATGTAATCCGTGTTAGGTACATTGCCAAGGTACTTCTGTAGGATCGTTGAGTGACCCTCTTCATCGTGTTTCCAGTCTATTGATTGGCTAATTCTCATGGCACTAGTTGCTGCCACAGACTGTACAAAGATGTCTAGCGGAAGCAGGTTGAGGATAGTCTCAAGTTCGGCAGTTGGAGTTGATCTCATCGCGCTGGTGACCCCGATGCATGCTAGTCTTTGCACTTTTGTGATAGTCTTTAGGTGTGTAGCCTTTTTTGTTGCTGGCCACCATACAAGACTGCCATTTTACAGTATTGGTCTTACAATAGCTGTGTACAACCAGAGTTTGATCTTCGGAGATGGTCCCCATGTTTTCCCAAAAATTTTGCTGCAGGTGTAGAATGCTATTGTGGCTTTCTTGATTCGTCTATGTTCATTTTCCAATTTAGTTTCTTATCTAGTATTAGTCCCAGGTATTTAGCATTTTCAGAGATTCTGAGGGGTGTACCGCCAACAGAAGGCATGACAAACTGCGGAATTTTCCTTTTATTTGTGAATAATACCAGTTCTGTCTTCTGAGGATTGACTGATAGACCGCATTTCCTGGTCCAGGAGTCAAGGATGGAGAGGGCTCCATTTAATTGTTCAGCTAGTGTTGGCAGAAATTTGCCGGTTGCCATTAGCACAACATCATCCGCGCAGGCAGTTATTCTTATGCCTGTATGTCTGAGTTGCATAAGTGCCTCATTTAAAACGATAACCCAAAGTAGTGGGGAAATAGCCCCTCCCTGAGGTGTTCCTCTTGAAGCGTAGGCCTTAAGTGCGTTGACAATCCAATTGATGACCGTGGTGTCAATGTTGAGTTTACTCAGTGTTCTGCATATGGCGTCTGTTTTGACATTGTTGAAAGCTCCTTCAATGTCTAGGAATGCTGCTAAGGTGTACTCCTTCATTCTTAGTGATTTTTCAATTACTCTTACAACACAGTGTAGCGCAGCCTCTACGCTTTTTCCTTTTGTGTAAGCGTGCTGAGCTTGTGATATATAATCCGGGCATAAGTTGCTGCGAATGTGTATATCAATCAATCTTTCTAGGGTCTTAAGTATGAAGGAGGTGAGGCTTATTGGCCTGAAATCTTTGGCGTTAACATGGCTTGCTTTGCCCGCCTTGGGTATAAGGATAACCTTCACTTCTCTCCATATTTTCGGTATGTACCCGTGAGTCAGGCTGCCAACATACAATTCCTTTAGTGCTGGAGTGATAATGTTGACAGTTTTCTGCAGCATGAGAGGAAAGATTCCATCAGGTCCTGGGGATTTGAAGGGAGAGAAGAACGAAAGCTATCTTCCGATTCTGAACACGATTCGGTCCAATTACCGGCGGAGTCCTTGAGAGATCCCAGAGCTTTAGGTCCTCTGGTTAGAATTTTCCTTAGTCTCGCGGTTTCCGCTGTGCCTTGTTACTCATCAAAAGTTATATTATAGCATTTTTCATTGAAGACCCGAGAGAATTGCCCCGAAATTCAGAATTGCTTTTTTCAATGCACGCATAATTGTATACATTCGGATCACTTAGTGCAAAATTTATTACGAACGCACAAAAAACATTTAAATCTGACACTTTGCTACTGTGTGTTGGTAAGTACAGGGCAATTCTTTCAAAATATCCCGGACACTTCTGTCGTGTTAGGATTTGACCTGGAATTGGCTATTTTGTTTTTTTTTTTTTTTTCAATGAAGCATAGGAAACATCGAAAGAGCACTTCTAGATTTGATCTTTTCGATCTTTTAGAAAGTATATACAATGGAAATAACTGAAGTATAGCAATGTCGATGTATTTAAATCAAACCGCAATGATTGACGTGTCGGCCAAACTTATGCTTTTTCACAAAATCTACCATGTCCATGTGAGAAACATGGAAATTGTAAATTGATGCCACAAATGCACAAATATCCAGCGATTATTCTTGCAACAAATAGGGAAAGAAATACGCACGAGAAATTCAAGACACTTCAATACGAAGGGCAAATCGTTCTAAATAAGCGGAATCCGCGGAATGAGAATGTTTGCCTTTGAATTTTTCCCTTAAAACCGTCGCTTGCATGACATTTAATTTCAGATCCTTCACCATCAAATTAAACGCGTTCCGTTACAAAACTTCGGTTATTTATAACGGAGCTGACTTTTCAATTTCAAATTGTGTAAAGGTAATCCCGGAATATCCAAAGAATGCAACGAATCACCATAAAGGTTTTGTTTTCACGACACAAAGTAGCGTATGTCCTTTCTCGGGCCCGTACGATTTTAAACTATAAAAATCATAAAAATCGAACGATCCGTTCCCGAGTTATGAGTGCACATACGGACGTCAGTCTTTTTTATATATGTAGCTGTATCCACCCGGTATTGCCCGTACCTTTCGTATTAAGTCCTGCTCACATTTCGCAAAGTGCATAATTTGGACAATGTCCATTAATAATTTCAATTACCTATACAACTTTAGAAATATCGTTTGATTTTATTTTTTAATACAACAACCCGTTTTCCTATCCCGCTTATGTTTAGTTAGTCCAGAAACTGGAAGCAACCATACCCATCCCAAAAATTTCAATCAACTTAATTAAATTGTTTCGGAAATCGATAACAGCGCCACTTATCGGGTTGAAGAGTATCCTCTCTTTCAAGCTGGAACCATACATCCACAAAATTTCATTGAAATTGGTTAAGCAGTTTCGGAGATCGACGACAGCGCTATACTTATCGGGTCCAAAATATTCCTATCTTTTAAGACCGCCTAAACCTGACTACAACAATACGAACAAAACAAAAGAAGAATCATGAAAATTGGACCAGTGGTTATCGAATTATTTTGTCATCGAGTTTTACCCCGCAAGAATTATTGGTATATCTATAGAAGATTACTAGGTATTGAAGATAATTGCATTTTACTGAAGAACAAAATATGCGCCTACAGCGCCATTTCTTCTTTCCTGAACCATCACTGATTCAAGATGAACAAAACCACACAACAATCATTCAAATCGGTCGAGCCGTTCTGGAGCATTTAGCCGACTAACGCACAGCAATTGATTTTTATAAATATAGAGAAGATAGAGATAACAGCTCAGAAATGCTAGTGGATTGAGAGGTATTTCTCTGGAAAGCCTAGCATGCACCTGTTTCGGTGGTATCCAAATGGACAGCGAAACGTCCGCGAAAAGGCAGCGGAAAATAATTTATGGAGAGTTCCCTAATTGGCTATTTATCTCTGATTTGACTACTCGAACTTTTCACTCGCTTCCTAAAATTATCATTTGGGATTTATTTTAATTTAAGCTATTCACTTTAAAAATTTTGGCGATTTCTAGGCTCTACAATAACACAAACTACGCCATTATTTCGCGCAAAACGAAAAGGAGAGCGTAATTGTCCGTTCATGATTTCCTAGTGTCACTTTTGTACTAGATTAATAACAGCTGCATACTAGGCTAAAAGTATAAATGTGTGTGGAATTTAGATGTTCTCCAAATAACTCTTAAGCCAATTAAACCTTAACACGGCTTTAGCTGCGAGCGTAATCCAAAGCAAGAACTGTTCCTTCTAAAAGGCTACGTCAAACAGAGCGCGTTTTACTGCTGCGGTTGAAAATTATCGGGCTAAATCCGAAGGTTTAATTCCGAGCTATTAATATGTCCTAATGATCGATTTCTATGCTTTCGAGCGCACATTTCGGTTTCGTCCTTAACGGTGGGAATTCCGAGGTCTCTATGGAGATCTTCATTTCGGTGCACTGACGAATGATCTTAGCCCTTTGTTTTGAAAAGTCTGCAAAATGTTTAGACTTGTTTCGCTGGTAGTACTTGGTAGTACCTTCTGTTTGCGGGATATCACGCGTAAGTAACAGGTACAGGAAAGGCCCAAGGACGCTTCCTTGCGGCACACCTGCTTTTATTTCTTTAAATTCCAAACATTCGTTTCCGTGTTTGACACGAAAGAGTCTATTCTGTAAGTACAACTCTAGAGTTTTCCATAACTGTTCGGGGGAAACTTGTCTTAATTTGCACTTGAAGCCTTGATGCCAAACCTTGTCAAATGCTTGCGAAACGTCCAAGAATACGGCAGAGCAAATTTTATCTCTATTACGTCAGTTATCCGATGCAGTTGATCGATTGTCGAATGTTTGCTTCTAAACCCGAACTGGTCGTCGGGTATAAGACGGTTTTCTTCTATATTTTGTTGTAAGCGTCTGAGTAATATCCTTCCAAAAACTTTGGAAATAATTGAAAGAAATGAGATGGGTCCATAAGACTTTTTTTCATTCGGTGGTTTGCCTGGTTTTCGAACCATTATGACTTCCGCGATTTTCCATTGACTCGGAATGAATTGTAATCTGATCGCAGCGTTCATAATGTGAAGAAGCTTAGTAAATGCCTTTCGAGGTAGCATTTTTAGGAGTTCATCCGTGATCAGGTCGTAACCCGGAGCTTATTTGGGCTTAAGTTTCTTTATTACTTGCCCGAGCTCGGTGAGTGTAGCGTTTATTACTATATTATTTTCAGCTGTTCGTCTGTCTGATGCATAGATATTTCCATTAAGCGCTTGACCATCGAACGAATTAAAAGTTTCTTCTAGATGAGCGGCGAAAACGTCCACTTGCGTTATTTTAATATAGGCGGCCCTGCGATCTACGGCATTTTTGTGGCTTTAATAGCCTTACAAAGCGAGTAATTGGATTCTTTTCCAGCTATTAGACTTTCGAGGTAATTTCTGGCCTCGTCATTTTTGAAATCTTTAATAGACTTCCGCAAAAACCCAAATTCCAACTTGTGGTTTTTCCCACTGCGCTACCTCTCGTGAACGTCTGACAAACATCCGAGAGTATAAATGTCTTGAAAGAGCTTCTCAATTAGCCGTTCGGAGTCGGCATAAAATTGTAGATCCTTTCCATTCGTTTCAAATATAAAAAACTCACACAAAACGAATGGTTGTGAGAAGCTAGACCTAGGGTCCCTCCGGACTTGTTTCACCAACTATTTATTTATTTTTTAATAGACTTTCGGCCTTACCAATAATCAAACACTAATGTCGACTATTAGTTGGCTGTTAGTTTAAATAAATAAAAAATAAAATACAGTATTTTTGAAATGGTACCAATAAACAATTTGATCTTCACCTTTACTAAATCGAAGACTTTCTGCTGAATCTGAAAAACAAGGTCAGTGGTGGTTTCTTGATATCTTATCATATCAAAGGCTTATTAGAAGCAAAAAAAACAAAACACAAAATAGGAAATCCACAAAGTATCCGCCGATCTGTCAAATTTGATATGCAAATCAGTAATGCCCTATCATTCGTTCGGGCACAATTTTCGGTACTTTTTATAGACACTTTCCTTTGATTTCTAATACTTTATGATTGATTGATGAGTGCATTTGTTTCGTAATAATATACCTTTCAAATTGTTTAATAAACGGAACACAGTTTATTAGAATGCTTTGATGCAAATCAAACCTTATTGGTCTTAAAATCACAATTTAGAAATGATAGCCTGCTAATCCATTTCAGAAATATCACTAAGAAGGAAAAGGAAGCCATAAGCGTTTTTAGAACCTATCGCTTCCATTTTCGAGTTTCAATTGGCCAAGCAACGAGACAGAGCCTGCCAAAGTATATAGAAAAGTGAAAATAAATACAATTTGATCTTTTAAAAAAATGTGTAGGTAGACAAAATTATATACTCGCAGAAAAATTGCCAATAAACATTTTTATGGGCAAAAACTGTCACGTTTTCCCCTCCATGATACCTGCTATTCCTTCAAAAGTTCCTAAATTTGTTAAATTGCTTGTATTTTGCCGAGTGGTGACAATTCTATTCTTATATCTATATTTTCCGTGAAGTCCCTTTCACACCAACCATTGTGTTCTTAGAGATTGTCATTCTCTGTAAACAACCTCCTTTTGCGAAGAGTTTACTGAGGGTTTGGTTGCAGCCAAATATCTACCAGAGTCGCCTAAGGTTCTGAGAATTTTTGAAAAAAAAAAAAAAAAAAAAAAAAAAAATAGGTATTCAGGTATGAGCCGTAAAAACTCAAATAAGCAGAATATTTTAGTCTGTTTGCGACGACTGTCAAGAAAGCCTTGGAAATATCCTAAACTTATATAAAATAGTTTTTTTTTAGTAAGCATCCATTTACTGCTTGCAAACTATTTTAAAAGGAAAACCAATTCAAAAGCAAATTTGTACAAATTTGTGTTTGTTAGACGTAAAAACCATTAGAATTGTTTTATTACAACGAATAAAATTAGAAAACATTTACCCCCTTATTAATAAAAAAATGTGCACAAGTAAGTTAGTTAGCAAACGTCAGATAGCATACAAAAATTGGACATAACTGCTGAGTAACAAGTTGATAACTTTTACACGCCGTTTATTAATACGGGGGCTAGAATTTACTAAAATTAATTTTTAATTGTAAACGCTCAGGCTGAACAACAGCGTATTTAAATTCGCTCCTATTACGAAATTTAATACCGTGACTTTGGGCGGTTGGGCAACACTCATCTTCAAAATGACATTAAGGAAGGATTTATTTAGCTAATGCCCGAGATAAACATGACTTTCTCACCATTTATATTTAACCCTACAGTTAACGATATTCTGGCAACCATATTTGTTTATTGGTAAAGTGATTTTGGAAAGTCTGTGCCTTGATTTTGTGCGGTTTTTGTCGCAATTGCGCTAGGGAACGTTCCGAATCGGATTTGAATGTGTGAGTGCACCATGCGCCGGACCAGCGTGACCGTTGTGCAAAAATTTGACACTTTTTTCGATACTCTAATACAATTTGTTGGTACCTTTTCCCTTTTTTTAGTTGAAAAAGGAACTTCGCAAATTCTTTAAACAACTGTGATTTTCAAATAAATATGTTCAAAATGTAACGCGGTTGAGTATCGCAATAATATTATAACATTAAGCGAGCCAATACTTGTGAAACTATTTTACGAAAATTGTAAAATTTTCAGAAAAGCTTTAGGCCCCAGTTATAGCCATACGTAAAACGGAACCGTACAAATTTTCTTTTGCTTTTTTTGATCACTTAAACTTGATGGTTGATCTCAATCTTGGTCTCAATATTGCTAATGAATTATAAAGTCAGTTTATCAAAATAATAAGCCAATTGTCTTTAAATTTTCAAGAAAAAGAATTAATTAAAAAAATTAAATGAAAAGATTATAAATTCTTGTTTTAGAAAAATGAATTTGATAAACTAAATTTATAATTCATAAGCAACATTTTTATACCTACCTAGATTGAGTTTAACCATCAAGGTTAAGTGGTCAAAAAGAGCAAAAGAAAATTGGTACGGTCTCGTTTTACGTATGACTATAACCGGGACTTTAGTAATTGCACTTTTTTGCTTCACCGCCCTGAGTGTTAGAGAAAGGTTATAAATAATAGCTTTTGTTTTATGCCTGTAATACAATATAGACGGTAAAAATTGATAACTTTCATCTAAATTTTCATATAAGAAAATTATTAAAAAAAAAATAAACACACATTAGAGATGTCCTTAAGATAGTTCAAAAAATAGATGCAATTCGTTTTCGAATGACAAGTTTTTAAATGAAAACCTTAAAACCTTGCTCTCGACTTATAAATAAATAGAAATTAATTAAACATTGGTTTTAAATATATCAACTTATATTTATATCTACATTTTAAGATCTCGTTCAATTTAGTTTCGAGGAGTTGCAAAAAAAAGACGCAAGAAAAAAGTGCCTTTTCTGAAACTTTTCTGCAAATTTAGAATTTTCCCACAATATTAAACAAGTATTTTTTTATTTATTGGTTTATTAGTAATAATAATAATAATAATAGTTCTTTATTTTTCGTTATAGAAAACAATTTTACAATTTTATACAAAAAATTTGAGAACATACGACAATGACATAAATGTCGTCTGTCGGGGATTTGAAAATAAAGTTTAATTGTAGTTTTACATATTTAGTTATTAAATTCTTCAACTAACAAATTCCTATACGCTAAAGCATTGATAATGTAATTCTTTAGATTGTCCCAATTACTGAGTACACCGTTTAACAGTTTAACTACCTCATCTTCTGATAGGTATCTTTTTTCAAAATATTTGTACCTGAATTCTTTAAGAATAGGACATCTTCCTATGAAATGCTGTATGTTTTCTATTTCTTTTAAATTGCATAAGGAGCAGTTTCTTGACGTGTTTGCCTTAAAAGTAGTTGCATTTAATTCAATTAAGTCGCACCGAGCTTTAAAAATCCACATTATTTTAGTTTGATCCTCAGTATCGGTGAAGTATCTAGAACCTGTGTCGAAATCTAGGTTTTTATAAAACCTTTCCGTTTCCTTCGCTCTTTGGATCCTTTTCAAATTGTAACTTGACTTTAATCTTGTTAACAATTCTGCTCTCTTATAGTCCCATTCCATTTTCGATATATTGGGATTTCTCCAGCTAATATTGAAGTCTGCACTCAACTTGTTCAAACTTTGTACCCAAAACAATTCCTTTTGCATCAGTTTTAAGGTAAGCTGATACGGCAGACGATTGCTTCCGTACTCGAAAAGTGTCCTTCCTATATACCTAAGGTGAAGGTCTTTAAACAAGTATTGGCTCGTTTTAACCGAAAAAAGTGTTGTGATAGAGAAGCGCATTATATTTTAGACATGTTTATTTTGAAATCACAGTTTTTGAAAACTTTCCGAAGTACCTTTTCCAACTAACAAAATTTAACCCTAGAAAGCTAACGTTCGTCAAAACGACGAACATAAAATCAATTTTTTTCCCTCTCTTCCTTATTATTTGACTTACGTAATCGTGCTTTCGTGCCAACTCAGTAGCCGGTGGACTCTCTTTTTTATAATATTCTTCTACCTATATCCTATTTTTCTTATTTATGGTAAGCAACTGATTAAAATCTAATAATTTATTTAAAAAAAAAAATGTTTGTCAAAATGTTTGTTAAATGGTCGTCAAAAAGACGAATGGTTAGCTTTTCATGGAAGTCTGGTAACGTTAGCTTTCTAGGGTTAACAAAGTAGCAACAAATTGTATCAGGCTCCTCGAAAAAAGTACCAAATTGTCGCACAACGGTCACGCTGTTGTCACTTGTTCGCATCCGAGATCCGACATCCTTCTCGCAACCTAAATAGTTTGCGTATGGGAAAGCTCGCCTGGAATTTTCAGGAACAAGGCTACAATAGAACAGGAAAGATTGGAAGTTGTCAGTTCTCGACATCACGCACACATTTATAGAATCCGCCTATACGTGAACCCTTTCCGCAACCGCAATTGCTGCAAAAATCGCACAAAATCAAGGCACTGATGGAGTCTGCGTCGATTATTAGTAAGGCCGTTTGTTAGCAAGGTAGTAAGTCGATTTAAGTGGGCTTTATTTTGCGAGGCTCGAGTTTGTTGCCATTTTTTTTTCGCGCTTTTCGTTTTGTTCTGACCATATTAATTATTTCCTGCGGTTATTTGACGCAGTTATAGTTCGTTGTTCTCTACTCTGCAAGTGCAATAATTTTTTTTTAAGAATACCTACTTATAATATTCATTCCATTTGTGTCAAAAATTAAAAGTCACACATTACAATATGAATGGTTTGAAAAGTTGGGCCTGTTTGTAGAAATTTCTCAGCATTTATTTGAGAACCCCTAAAAAAAGTTCAAGTACGTTGCTTATTTGGTTCGAATTTGTTTTCGATTCAGTTCTAAAAGCGAATCATGACGCGTTTGCATTAAAAAAAATGATTGCTTGCTTTAAAAAAATGATATCTAACCTGACTTCTGTTAAAAAAAATTCTCCTACTGCCTTCGAGAATTCACAGCCTTGGCGTAATTTTACTGATAGATTTCTGGCAATCGGCATGCCAATGACATGGCACCCATGTTATTAAACCTGTTAACAAGAACCAAACCGAATGTCATTCGACAAAATTACATAAACACTAGATGATAACGTCTAGCAGTGATGTAGAACACGGGAAAGAAAACTTCCACTTTTCAAAATTACGTTTCCGAACGAAAGCAAATAAAACACCCGAAGAGCCTACCTGTGCGATAATATTCTCGACTCGAGATAGCACTTAACAAAATTGATTTGGCATTTTTTTGTTTTATCGCCTCTAATATATAAAGTACTGTACCCGACTTAACTTAAGTCAAATTTCTCGAAACAATACAACTAACAAGTCATGAATTCGGCTCAGGTGGTGCTACCACTCATACTTGGATTAGTTGTCATCTCCTGGCAGAGGGTGCATGCCGACGAGGCCTTGGCATTGAAGGGTAAAAATTCCGGTAAGCCGGGAAATGTGAGTTGTCGGGATATAATGTAGTTTGTAGTTTTGACAGTTGATTATTGCAGCGAACTGGATTTGAAGTTGATCACGATTTCTATGTGACATTTGCCTGTCGCGGAAAGACCAACGGTTTACATCTGCCAATCGCTGGAAGTTGCGTCGACTATTATAAATGTCAAGATGGCGTGGCAAAACGACTGACATGCAAGAGCGGGATGCACTTCAGCAGTCTCGCTTTGACGTGTCTGGATGCTCACCTGTCAAAGTGTAAACAAGAAGAATCAGCAGCGAACTGTAAAGGTCGGTGCTGCGGACGAGAAGATGGCCTTTATCCGGCTAAAGGCAGATGCTCCGGATTTCTGGTTTGTTTAAATGGAGTAACTTTAGAACGGAATTGCGGTGGCAACTTGCAATTCAGTGCTGCCGATAAGGTTTGCGATGTTCCCGAACGTGCTAGGTGTAGTGAAGTGGCGACTGGGCCAAGAGAGGAGGTTCTCGATACTGAAGGCACTTTTGTTAAGCCAATCATGTACACCATCTCACATCGAGTGTGTCGAAATCGGGCCGAAGGTTCTGCTCTTTCGATAAGCGGCAGCTGCAACAAGTTTTACCTGTGCATTAACAAAGTTGGCTATCTTAAGTCCTGCGGCCACATGCAATTCAATCCTCAGAAAGGCTTCTGCGATGCAAGAACTCGCAAGTACTGTCCATTGATTGAACAAGACGATGTCATCTTAGACGAGGATGAGTACGTGGAGGAAGATGTCAGACCACACCAAAGTGGTAAGAAGCCTACCCCAGCAAACCAGGGACAGCAAGAAGATATGCTGGAAAGTGGCAGGAAGCCCGCTTCAGAGGAGGGCAGACAACCAATTCGGGGAAATAAACAATATCCAAGACCACCAGTTCCAGACATATTCAAAGATGAAGAACGAAATCCCTTCGGAGGTAAAAAGCCCACAATTCCCAAGCCACCAGTTCCAGCTGATTTTGAATACGAACCGGAGAAGCCCATCGGAAATAATAAGCTCTTTGCGCCAAGACCTTTCACTCCAGATTCCGATGCAGCTCCTCAGCAAGTTGTCACACCTGACGAGGAGGATAAACTTTCGGCAGCTTACCTCGCTATCTGCGCCAATCAACCGGTTGGAGCTCGGATGGCAATGCCAGACAATTGTTCCAAATTCATTCGTTGTCGATGGGATTGGTTTGAACGACGTGCCGCTGAGGTGGTGAATTGTCCCTCCAACATGCATTTCAATGCAAAGTCAAAGGAATGTGATTGGCCGGCGAACGCTGGATGTATTGCCTTCGCAAATGAGCGGCTAACAGTCAACAAGAAGAAAAACAAGTACACGGCTGCTTTCTAGAAAATGTTTTGTGTTTTGTTTTAATCCTTTTTTTTTATTATATCTCGTATTCGTTATAAGTGTATTTGTTTTTGCTTTACTAACGTTCACAATAAATTTCAAATGGACTACTTACACGTTATTTTGCACCTTCAATTTGGTTTTTGATTTTTGGACACAGATGCACCGATTTTGGACTCAATTTAAGGGTCGTGGTCGTGCTATAATTATTTTGACCGCTTTGTGATATTCTTTGCGGCTGGAGGAAACATTTGAGACGGTCACGATAGGAAGGTATGACTTACTGAGTTCCATTGTACTTTAAAGTGCCATAACTACTCATAACTTTGATAAGTAAAAAGCTAATCAGCTGTCAATTGGCAACGATTTGACAAGCTAGTCATTTTTTTTTTCTTATTCAACTAAACAACTTATTTCTTTTTCTAAAATTGTGTGCTGTGCAGTACCCACTTTGAAAATAAAATAGATAGATAGAAAGATAATTTATCTCTTCTCTCCTCTTTTCTATTAAAAAGAGCTGCAAATGCGTTGTGACTTAATAACTCACGAACGGTCAAACCGAATTCGAACAAATTTGTAGGGTTTATTTGCATGCACGTATAGTTGGTTTATCTAAGGTTTGAACGAAATTGGTCAACGCGTTCGTGAGTTATGTTAACATCTGATTTTGTCCATATATAAAAAAAGAATCCTAGGCGCCTTTAAGCGTGTGCTGTATGTTTACTGTGTGCTAATGTCATACACACGGCAAATACACGCTGTCAGTGAGTTATTATGTTACGGTATTTTTTTTTTTTTTCATCGGACTCGTGAAGATATTATTCAAGTCTTTCATGCTTCGTCATTCAGTGCTGAATTTTTTAGTTGTCAGCATAGTTTCAGTGATTCCGGTGAGATTTTCGAAACCAACTTCGAGCACCTGCGTCGCGAATTCGTGCAGGGCGAACTATATGAGAATGAGACCCATAGCTCATCCGACGCATTGCAAACTACTCATCTTCTGCAATGAAGAGGGTGGATATCACTTTAAAATAAGTATGATCAATCCATCGACAGGTAAGTAACCGTGTATTTTAAATGTTTTTGAAGTTTCAGTACAAAGTTTCTGTATTGTGTGTCATTCAATCAATCATCAATTAAAATGCAACTGTAATCGATCGCAAAGGTCAGATGCTTGAAATTATTTAAATCAAAAAATCTATTTTGGGCGGGACGAAGTTTGCCAGGTCCGCTAGTTTCGTAATAAAATGTTTACATTGCTTTAAGCTATCAAACAGTATCTATTAAATAGATTTGATAAATCATATATGTATCTTACTTCTGGAAAAGCTGTTTAACATAAAATAAATAAACTTCTGTACAAAAAATAAAATAAATAAATAAAAATATATATAATTTCAGTATTCTTCTATAGACCAGTTCAACACCCACTCTTTTGTTGAGTTTTAAGGTAGAATACTCCCGTTGCAAGTCTAAGATCATTTTTAAGACTTTGTTTTGAGCTATTTGCAATCTTTTAATGTGGCACTATGCGGATTTTCCCCATACTAGGTAACCGTAAAGGACTAATCAGTTATTCGAAATAAATAAAAAATTCTCCATTCATCACTTCCGGAAGCCATGTAAACAAGATGGCCGACCAAAAAACGTGTCACGTTTTTTTGCGTGTTAGGTAATGCTGTCCCTTTCAGTCAGACGGATATTTAGTATTGGGCATCCCTTTAATTTTCCGTATTAGGAATGTGTGATGGTGTAAAATGCAGCATTGGTATCGAACGCAGTCGATGTAAATCGATCGCTATCGCACAAAGGTTATACACGTTCTCATCAAAAATGACAATACAAGAGAACATTATTAAAATAACGAGTAACGAGTAGTTCCTCTTTATTCAAAGATATCAAGTTTGACAGATTTTAAGTACTTGGCTCGGCAACGAGCTTATGCCATATAATATGAGGTAAATGTCTTTAACTTATACAGTTGTTATAACAATGGTGTTGTCAGAAATTATTGCAAATTTAAATATTATCACTATCTTGACTTCATTTTATAGAAGACCCTAACTCATCTAAAGTGACTTGAGTCTTCAATTTCGTATTGACGTTGCATGAAAAATTATTGTTTTTATTTTTACACTAACATCATTAAAACATTATTTTTTTTTTTTAATCGTGTCTGACTTTTGACAAACTGTATTAGTGTGTACCTCTGAAGCCGATTGTTGTAAGAACTAAGAAGACTTGCACTTGTGAGTCATGTCATGGCATTACATAGACAGAGACAGAGACACTGACAACTGTTGTGAAGATGTCATTGAAATTTTACTCGCCAATTGCTATTAGCTTCACCTGATAATAGAATAATGAAAATCTTCTATACACAGATATAGTTCTTTCGGGGTGAAACTGTATGATGTTATAACTCGATAACCCCTAAGACGATTTTCATGATTCTTTTCTGGTTCTGTTTGAATTGCTGTATATCAGGTTTAGAAAGATAGAAACTTCCGGAAAACTGCCGTATGCTCCTGATTTGGTATCCAATGATTCCTTTTATTAAATATTTATTTTGACTTTTCTATGTCAAAAATTAAATAGCAAACTACGTATGTGCGGTGCTATTTTGTTTTCAAAAAGTATATTGATTAAATCGAGAATTTCAGATAAAAGTATTTATTATACGTTTGTTCTAACACGGAATTCTAAACTGCAAAATTCGGATTACCAGATTCAAGGACAAATTTACCATCGGTATTCTTGCCAGCAAATGAAGACATAAATAAATAAATAAATAGTTGGCGCTGCAGGTCCGGAGGGATCCTAGGCCTATCTTCTCAGTTCTCACAACCATTCGTTTTGTGTGAGTTTTTCATTTTTGGAACGAATGGAAGGCGGAACGGCTAATTGAGAAGCTCTTTCAAGACATTTATACCTACTCTCGGATGTTTGTCAGACGTTCGCGAGTGGTAGCGCAGTGGAAAAAAACCCTGAGTTGGAATTTGGGTTTTTGCGGGATTCGAACCTGAGACCGCTCGCTTAGTAGTTCAACACACTAACCACTAAGCCACTGCGACTACAAATGAAAGACATGCGGGTCTTAACATTTTGAATTTTCTTAATTCTTTGGATGTTCCGAACAGAATTTGAAATTGAATGAAAGTCGGCTCATAACTTTGTTGCACAGCCTTAATGCACCGAAACTTTTTTACGGATCGCGTTTGATTTGATTGTGAAGAATCTCAAATCAAATGTCATGCAAGCGACACGATTTAGAGTGGAAAATTCAAAGGCAAACATTCTCGTTCCGCGGATTCCGCTTATTAGAAACGATTTGCCATTGATATTTAAGCGTCTCCAGTTTTCAATGCGTCTCCACTATAACAAATAATAAGTCGCAAGTATAATCGCTGGATAAACCTTCCGCTTTGTGCGTGTACGTCAGATAGTAGAACGAAAAATATTGTGCACTTAAAAAGCGGAAGGTTGGCCGACAAGTCAATCACTGCGGTTTGATTTAAACCCAGCGACATTGCTATACTTCAGTTATTTCTATTGGCCCTTAGCAATAAAACATTTTAGATATGGCTTATGGGAAAAAAAAATCTTAATCTAAACTAGAAGAAATAAATTATTAAATTTGACCTTAATTTAGATTGCAGTCACTGCTGACGAAGTCAAATCTAATGTCGTTTTCATGGAACATGCAACGAAATAGATCTGCTTTTGTAAATGGATTAGTGTGTTACTTGACAACAATATCACCTGTTCAAATTGTAGATACAAATAAAGTATTTTTGGTGATATGTTGACGTAAAACAGCTGTGCAAAGTATAATGGTATTGTGGTAGTATGTGTTAATCTAAAAAAAAATATCGATATTTGGAAAAAGTGATCCGAATCGAAAAATAAAATTGTTTTGTTTGCCCAATGGAACATGAAAAATGATTTAGAAAAAAAAATTTTTGATTTTAACGGACAAAATTCTATGACACATGCAAGGTGCGAGTGTGTTAGTAGGTGAAGTTAAGTGACATTTGTAAATATGATTTTCTATGTGACAAAATTAGCGCACTTAGCATGTACCACCCCATACAAATTTAGCTTGTTGGCAAGTAACGGAAAATCGCCCGAAGTTGGGGTCACTGTCAAATACACAGATTACATATACCTAACGTAAACATAATGCGCGGCGGCGCCGCTGTAACGCGTAGCTGCATGTCACACAATCAATCGAAATAATTTTCGGTTATATGTTCCGTGGCGATCATTTTAAATATTGTTCAATTTACTTCAAATTTAGGAGGCGGCGGCGCGGTTATAAGTCGACAACTAATAGAATTACTTTATGGGACATTTGTCATCCATTTTATAAAAATATAAAAAGGAAAGAACAACATTTTGTTTGAAAATTTAACATAACGCGCATCTTCATTGTATACACTTTTTGTGTGTGCAGCGCCGCATAATTTGTGAGCTTGTACTACCGCAGCTTCATTGTGCCTAGGCTTTTATAGTCGACTGTCAAAAATGCACAATATCCACTGTAGCCTATAATATAGATCACGCCTCAAATTTACTACAGTTAAAGAACAAAATGAAATTATTTTGCGTGTATTTTTGTATCACTTTCTGTAGCTATGATGATGGAAGATATGTCATGTGTAAATTCAGTAACGCATCATTCGCATCACGATGCTGATGATGTTTTGTAAAATGTTCATTGATAGTGCATTTACACGGTCACACATTCCTATCACGGAAAATTAAAGGGATGCCCAATACTAAACAGCCGTCTGACTGAAAGGGACAGCATTACCTAACACGCAAAAAAACGTGATACGTTTTTTGGTCGGCCATCTTGTTTACGTGGTAGGAATTATGGGAAAGCTATGCATGTTGATATTTTTATAGCGATGGCTTACGGAATTTCGTTTTCCTATAAAACAAAATGGCTTCCGGAAGTTATGAACGTACAATTATTTATTTATTTCGTATAAATGATGATGAATTGATGAATCGGAAATATAAATGATTTCATGTGATTGCAGAAATGTTGGTTGCCGGAACTTCCGCTTTACGTATATATAATTATGGGTAGAACATCCATGACACCTTAGGCGTCTGATTTGTGATCTCATTCCTACGCCTTTATTAGCATTGACTGCGGACAAACGGATCTTTCTGTCCCGTCTCGTGCAAAAATGCGCGTGCGTGATAGTGTAAATGCAGTTTAATGCAAACTATTGGCATCACTTTCAACGTCAAGTGTTCTTTATTGCAAAGTTGATCAAACTGATGCGCAAACTTAACGCAAAAAAGCATCACAGAAATACCTGATTCGTGGGCAAAAAGATAAGAAAAATGCCGGAAGTGAAAGAAAAACAATTAAATAAACATTTTTATCAATAGATTACTATCCTTTTGAAAGACAAATTTATAAATTTTTGTTGAACTCTTTATATTATTTTTTTCACAAATAATACGTTCTAAAACTCAAACGATACATTCAATCATCAGTGCATCAGTCAGCATAAACTATGCATCGCATCAGCATAGCAAATAAGCTGTGATGCCGCATCACGATCACTGCGTCAATGTTTGACGTTTCTGAATTTACACTATATGTGCGCGGACATTTTTGACATGAGTGCACTACATGACGATGACAGTTGCGCACTTGAATAAATATTCCCATATCTAAGCAATAACTCGAATTTATTTTTAGACTCTTTTCGTTGCCGGTTGCTAGCAATTCAGATTCTACATTTCCAGCAAGTGTTAAAATTAACTATTGTCGATTTCATTTTGCCATTTTAGTTTACTCTTATACGACAGGCCTTGGTACCCACTGACACCGAGCTGTATGAGAAGCACGTCGTACGTGTCCCAAGACAACCCCAACGATTTGAGACTTCTTTTGCCGGGTAGTTGTCCGAAATACTATGAATGTTTCAATGGAATACCAACTGTCAACTCGTGTGGATTTCTCACGTGGTGCAGGGGAAATACCTTCACTTTGAGTGGGAAATAATTTCACTTTTTCTATGTGAAGTTATTTCTCAATGAAAGTGAGCAAAAACTTTACTTTTTTGTGGGAAATATTTTCTCTTAATATGCGACGACATAATTATGTAAGACTACAATTCATAAACAGTGGAAAATGTATGTGGGGGCATGCTGCCCCCCTGAAGCCCCCCGGCTTGGAGTCTCTGTTTAGAGGTGGGAGTAGTTGCGAGTTTGAGTGTATGCAAAGTTTATTAAATTAGCTATACTAAAGGGTTTTCCAATAAGAGGTGTTATTGTGAATTGTGAATGACCGCTGTTACTTTTGAAGCTTTTATTCTTTGACATTTGACAAGTAGAAACTACGCCATTACTAAAAATGGAACGATACACGCTTCAACAACGCACTGAAATTATTAAGATTCACTACAAAAATGGTGAAAATCTTGCAGTCACAGCTCGCTAAACTAAAGAAATTTTTTTTCGTCGGGCAGCACCTTGTCGGACCGCAATACAGAAATTGGTGGAAAAATTCGAGCTGTTGGGACAAGTTAGTGATGTGGAGGATAAAACCCGTGCACGTCGCTCAAGAACAACTATGAGAATATTGCTGCTGTAGCCTGTAGAAGAAAACCCAGGTTTGTCCATTCCTCGTCGTTCTTTGCAATTGGGCATTCCACAAACGTCATTGCACCGTATTTTGCATAAAGACTTGAGTCTTAAGTCTTATAAAGTTCAGTTAACACAAGAACTCAAGCCGGCCATCAACAACGTCGTGTCTTTGCTGATTGGGTCCTTGAAATGCATGAAAATGATCCGGAATTCCTTCGAAAAATCATCTTGACTGATGAGGCCCATTTCCACCTCGGTGGCTACGTCAACAAGCAAAATTGTCGCATCTGGGGCTCGGAAAACCCAAGAGTTATTGTTAAGAAGCCTCTCCATCCTTAACGTGTGACTGTTTGGTGCGTTTTATGGTCCGGCGGGGTCATTGGACCTCACTTTTTCGAAAATGAGGTTGGATCAACAGTTACGGTGAATGGATTGCGCTATCGAGAGATGATTAATGATTTTTATGGTCGGAGTTGGATGGTATTGATCTGGACAACGCTTACTTTCAACACGACGGCACTACACAAGCAACGAAACCATTGATCTTTTACGGGAAAAGTTTCCGGACTGAGTTATCCCTCGAAGAGGTGATCACAATTGGCCACCGAGATCTTGTGATTTAACACCTTGCGACTTTTTCCTTTGGAGCCACGTGAAAGATAAGGTCTACGCCAAAAGTCCAGCGTCGATTCAAGACCTCAAAGATAAAATTCGTTAGGCTATCGTAGACATAGGGCGGTCACTTTGCGATTTGGCTATGGAAAATTTCATGAAAAGGATATGGTCCTGTATGCGTGGTCGTGGTGGCCATTTGGCTGATGTTGTTTTTCTTTATTAACGGCATACCTTCCTCTTTATTATGAAATAAACATTCGATCATTTATCTCAAAAAATGGTATTTTTCTTTGAATACCAAATTAACACCTATTACTGGAAAACCCTATACTTATAAATAATTTGTTTTTGTTTTCCAGTTAGAATCAACAAATTCTCAAATTGTATTGGTTATGTTATTGCTCACTTCAAGTGGGAAATAGCTTCGCATAGAAAAAGTGAAATTATTTCCCACTCAAGGTGGAGTTATTTTCCATGTGAAGTTATTTCCCTGCACCCGTATTGATATTACAATTCAGTTACGCATAATCTTATGGGTAGCATAGTAGTTGCGTGGAACGCGGAATTGAGGGTATTGGCGGTTCACCGTTCACTAGGCTGTACGCCTACGGGTGTATGCTGCAGTAAGCCAATTGGATTGTACGCCCATAAACAAATCATACAGAGTCCCCCAATTCATAATCCTCTTGCCGCTGGCCCCCTCAATTTTTGCCAGGAATCCGCCATTTTGTTGTCCTATCCGTGTACGCCAATTCCTATCCGTTTTGCTTTGCCCACAGTGAAATGTAAAAAGTTTAAGTGCGAATGTGTTGGTTGAGAGGATTTTTGACATTTGTCAATACGAATTTCTATGCAACAATACTAGCGCACCTAAACTTTTTGGGAGCGTAAAATTTAGCTTGTAGGCAAATAACTGTTAATCGGTCGAAGTTGGGGGTCTCAGTATTGTCTCTGGTACGCCGATTGTGACAAAAAGAGTCAGTTCTAGTTCTGTGCGAATAATGTCGGGATATTGCATTCGCGTAGCGGTGAAGAACAATTCAATTTTATAACAAAAGCTTGCGATGTTGCAACCAATTGTCCGTAGAAATATCTGACAGGGTTTTACAAATAATATCGACTTTCGATTTAATAGTTGGAGGAATACTATTATTGAAATCATCACCAGGGTTGCCATAATTTAGTTCGCTTTAAGCGCCCAAACCCTAAAAAAAATTTAGCCCAATATCGTTGCTCAGAAAGAAGCCCAAAAATCGTTGAAAATTTTGGTATTTTTCAGACTTTTTATTTCTCACCGCGGTTTTTTTTTTACTTCTACGCCTTGGATTTTATTTGACTTTTTTATTTCTGCTATTGGCTTTTGTGGCTTGTGTCAAACCAAAAGGCCTGCAAAATCAATTGGTGTGCGTGCAACTTGAACGACTGTGCGATGTCACTTGACTTCAATAGTGCTGCCAAGTTTTAAAAGTGCGGGTTTGTTCGAAAATATTTCTTTTTTTAGTTTTGTGAATGGAATAAAACAAACAAAATTAACACACGATTTTTAAAACGATATATAGCGGGCGCACGTGTAAGAAATTTCTACCGTTTTTTAAATAAAAAGAAATACGACAAAGCGCGCAATCTGGCAACCGTGATCATCACAAAAGTCTATCATCTTATTCGATTTAATTGCTGAATAACTTCTCCTATCAGCATCAAGCGCAGTTTTTCAAAACAGAACTCCTTCGTCAAATAGAGAATATTTCTCAGACAGACCATTAGCTGAAATTGAATACTTACTTAGTCTGACTTAAGTTCAAATAGGTATAACAATATATCATGAGGGAGGAAACATTTATTTTAGCACACCCGCTATTCGTTTACAGTTTGAACAGCTTGAACGCTCACCGCAATAAAATGACAATTTTGAACGTACACGGTACACGGTACACGCAGTGTAGAAGGTCCAATCCAATCCAACAACGTCATGAATTTCAATTCGAATCTAAAAATAACCGAAAAACTATTGAATTCGTTTAGAACTGCTACAAATGTGTTGATAAAACTCACCTCACGACAATTGTTTCAATATTGTCACTTTATCAGCTATTAATCTGGCGTGAGTAGAGTTTAAACAAATAATTCATTTATTGACAGTGTTTAGCTACTGACAGCTTACGAGTGGTAAATCATTTCGTTTAGATGTTTTGTTTCCCAAGATACTGATTGTATTTTTTTTTTTTTTTTTTTCTGATAATTGCATAAATACATGCAAAGATAAAATTATTATTCAGCTTAATTATTATTTTTTTTTTTTTTTTTGTAAATGTCTAATTTCAGTTATTGTTGCAAACTTCAATGCGATATAATATTTGATAATATATTCACGACTAGCAGACCCGTGCTCACCTTGCTTCGCCAGAGTTCCACTTCTCAAATTTAAAACAAAATAATTAGCGTTATACAATAAAAAAAGCTAATTTAAAAAATCAAAAAACCTGACTGAATCTAAATAAAAAAGATTCTAAGAAGATATGAACCAGACACATTCAAATATATCTAACTAATTATTGACAATCGGATATACCTCACAGCTTAACAAAAATATCAGTTCAGTATACCCTCCGACAAAAAAATAGTTCGGTATATTTGAGTGCGTCTTATTCATATCTTCTTAGCTCTTTTTTTTAGATTCAGTCGGGTTTTTTTGATTTTTTAAATTAACTTTTTTTATTTTTATCTTTTTAGCCTATGACACTCCGGGTAATAATACGAATCTAGTCACACCTCACTCTTTAAAATCAGTCAAGCCATTTAGGCTACAGGGCGTCACGTAGGAACGTACATAGGATACGCCCGAAACACATAACCCTCCCTGCGTCCAGTCGGGTAAAAAGTAGCTTACCCGAAAAAAGAGAAAAAAAACTGTCAGTAATGCGAGAAACAGATTAACACAGTGACTTTGACATCAACAGCAACAGCGTCCCTAACTTGCTAACTTCTAACTTCTATTATTCCCTCTTAATCTCATTTACATTCCACTTGTTATTGTTAATTGTTACGATTTATACCCCATCCCTCTCAATCCCATAACCCATATGCGCCACACTCGCTCACTTACTACTTAACCTTCACCTTGATGATATACACCCAGGTGTAGATCCCAGTTTTCGCTTTTAAATATCTCAGTTATCTTTTTACCAATTTTAAAATCGTTTTATCTCAGTGACTAAATTGATCTGTACTTTCGGAAAGAGATAATATGAGCATTTTTTGATATTTATTTTGCAGAAATTTCGAAATTTTTAGTAAATTTTCGACAACTTTGACTGTATACACCTGGGTGTAGATTTACATCTACCCGAAGTTGCATGTAGAATTCGTCTTCAAAGATTGTTAAATCCAAAGATATTGGCCCCAGCGAGGTTTTTGTTTTTTTTTTCTCTGACGTATTCTTCGGAACAACCTGTTCGGAGAATTGTTCCGACATTTTGTATCGCATATCGATAAGTTACGTTGAAATGCGATGAAGTGCATTTTTTTGTTAAATTTTGACAGGTTCCGATATCTTCCCACAGAAATTGGTTGCGGAATATGTTTACGATTTGCAGTGCGCCACACTTGGGCATTCTAACATCCTTCATACTGTGGAAACCTATGAAACCGGGTAGTCAGACCATCAAGCCAATTATTGTAAGTCTTTTATAGACTTCTCAGAGAGGTCTTCTAAATCTTCGAAAAAGTGTCGTCCAAGAATTCTGTATCTGATGTGACAAGCTGCCGGGCAGTGGCAAAGAAAGTGTGGATTGTTGATTCCCATTTTCTTGGTTTTTGGCGATACGATGAAATTCAATAACTGATAGGCTAATTCACAACGTTATAATCGTTTTTTTGTATTGTAGGTAACTTTTAACTAGAAATCGGCAGCATATAAAAATGTAATATTGCAAAACTTAGTAGTTAGGAGTCAGATTCAAAAAAGAAATATTTTGTATGTGATTTACAAGGTTTAAACATTTTTGAAATAGTTCCATTAATGAAAGACAATTTCTACACCAGGGTGTTCGCTGTCAGGTTAAGGAGATTTTATTTAGCGACAAAGTGAAGGTTAAACACAAACATCCTCAAGTTCAAATTAAAAAAAAAAAGAAAAAGAGAACATAAAGCAAAAAGGTGCACTTGCACAAACAGGATTTGGCATGCACATGCATCACTATAAAGTCAGAATCACAATAATGCATTTTAAGTCACAATTACAATTGAGTGTGACTCCCTCAATCTCAATTACAGACCTATCTCTCTCAATCCCATGCTCCATGCATCTCATTCGCTCTACTACTCATCTCATTATTCATTCATACTCCAGTTCAATTTAAAAACGTAAAAACGTAACGTAACGTCATGGTAAAACATATCCTACAACCTAATCTGAACAATTTCCTATGCAACTGTGAAAACAGGAATCAAATTCGTGCAGTACTTTTTGAATCTATTCATAGCAAACAGTTTACAGCCGGAAAAAAAGTTACAGTTTTATTATAGTAAGGATTGTGTTCGAGTTATCCAAGTTAATTAGAATTTGATCAGGTTCGTTTGCACAGTCGATGGCAAACGTAACAATGACGCTTGCTGACAAGGCACACGTCAGAATGACACAAACTACGAAAAGAAAAAGAAAAAAGAGTACGATATAAAACCGCTTGGCTTTCATACTTTACGTGATGATGAAAAAAAAAAAAATAGATTTATGCTGTAACTACCGCCATCAAGCCGCACAAGTAACAATCCAGCAGGTCTTACAACTTGCCCGCTGAATTCTTTTCAGCCTCACTATCGCATTCAATAATTGGAAGGTATTTATGGTCTCCTTATCGTATGTCCCAAGTTGTATACACTTGTTTAATTGACAGAGCGATGCTCGGGGTAACATTATTAATTTTATTATAATTAATTAACATACAATATTAAATATATATGCTAGCTTAATTTTTGTGAGCGCACTAGCTGCGAGGGTTTTCGGCTCTAAAAAAAAGTAAAATACCAGAGATTGACTGTCAGAATTTATAGAGTCTTGTTAACCTGTAATTTTGTACAGCTTCATTGAACAGGGAAATCCCTCCTGCTCAAAGGTATGATAGTATTAGTATAGGACTCCACAATGCAGCTCGTCAAGTGGGTCAGACGTATTGAGTTAAGATCGCAGTTCGTATCTGACTTTCAAGGGCGCTGGACGAGTTCGTGCAGTGCAACATTAATCCTGTTTATAGTCTGATGAGTAATTTAGTGATGTAAGTCAAAATTGATTTACAAAATTTCATTCACAATGTTTTTAACAAGTCGGTCTTTTTTCAGGGGTGCCTAGCACATTCTGAGAGAAGGAAATTAATATTGCTTGCTTTAAATTAAATTAAATTATATTCAAATCATTTTTAATATTCACACTAAATATTTTATAGTTCACAATGGGCATTTTTATATGGGAAATTTCACCATTGTGAGTTCGTTCAATCTAGCCTGGAGACTTAAAAATGATTATTAGTGTGTCACAGTATGAAAGGAAGTCACCGAAAATGCGTCCGTCTGTATCTCTGAAAGAAAAGAACAAATTTGGACGCGGTCTTCACTCTAATTATCTGGACCTCTCGGGCAACGTTCGCGATTGCTTCAAGTTTCAGACAGCGGACGTTTTTGCCGGCCATTTAGAAGAAACCTTTAAACCGTACAACGGTCGGGCGGTTCACGACAGTGCTATTGGGACGGAATTACTATCCGACGATTTAACACTCACAAGTGCAACGCTAAGGGAACTAAAACGTGAAATTGAATCCCTAAAACCTAAGAAAGCTCCTGGTTATGATTTGATCACGGGAGAAGTTCTCAAAGTCCTACCAAGAAAAGCATTAATTAAGCTTCTTCATATTATAAATGCCGCGCTCAGACTAAAACACGTACCGAGCCAATGGAAAGTTGCGGAGGTCATAATGGTTTTAAAACCAGGAAAACCGCCAAATGAAGTAAAGTCGTATAGACCAATTTCCCTTCTTCCAGTTATATCCAAAGTTTTCGAGAGAATTTTACTAACGCGCCTACAACCGGTTATAGAATATAATAATCTTATCCCTGACCACCAGTTTGGGTTCAGAACCAAGCATTCCACAATTGACCAAGTGCATAGAATTACTGACGTAATTGAGAAAGCATTTGAAGAAAAAAAGATATGCTCAAGCGTATTCCTTGACGTCTCACAAGCCTTTGATAAGGTGTGGCATGACGGCTTAAAATTTAAATTACGACAAGTTCTTCCCGTACGCCTATATGATATTTTAGAATCATATCTCGGGAATAGACTCTTCCGTGTCAGACATGGAAACGAATACTCTGAGCTTAAGGAAATTTCGGCCGGCGTGCCGCAAGGAAGTGTCCTTGGGCCCCTTCTCTATCTGTTATATACTCGCGATATACCAAGAGAAGATGGCACTACTCTCGCTACGTTCGCCGACGACACCGCTATCCTAGCAGTAGGTAACACTATTGAAGAAACGACGGCAAAACTGCAAATCGCACTGAATAAGGTAAATGAATGGACGAGGGACTGGCGGATCACCCTCAACGAAACTAAATCTGTTCACGTGAATTTCACGTATAAGAAAACAAATGACTTGCCAATTTTTTTAAACTTGGCTCGAATACCCTTTGCAAACGAGGCCAAATACCTGGGAATGACACTCGACGCAAAGCTGAAATGGAATTCGCACGTGAAAATGAAACGTAAAGAACTCGATATCAAATATAGAGAAATGTACTGGTTACTCGGAAAACATTCCCAGCTCAGTACTGAAAACAAACTGCTTCTATACAAGCAAGTGCTAAAGCCGGTGTGGACCTACGGTATACAACTCTGGGGTTGTACCAAGAAAACAAATGTCAATATTCTACAAACTTTTCAAAATAAAGTGCTTAGAGAAATTGTACAAGCACCATGGTATATTAGAAACGACGATATCCACAGAGATCTCGGAATTCCAATAATTGAAGCTGAAACAAAAAGCTTCGCGAGAAAGCATAGAAACCGACTAATCGGACATGTCAACAATTCAGTCCGACAAATTTTGGACGAGAACAATTTATTGCGCCGGCTACAAAGAACGAAACCGTTCGACTTGGCAAGATAAGATTAACCGCGTCTAAATTGCGGAACATGCAGGATCTTTCATTGGAAAGTAGCCTGTCAAAAGTTGTTATTTCGTTATAGAAAAATTGCTTGATAAGTTATATCTTAGTTGCAGTATCTAACAATCTTTCGAAGGGTGGTGTTTTTAGTCAGTAAAAATCTGACACTACTATGAGCACGCGCTTGCTATTCTCATAGTGTCTTTGGAAGATTTTCACCTACCCTCGGTAAAAAAAAAAAAAAAAAAAAAAAAAAAAAAAAAAAAAAAAAAAGTTTCAGAAACTATTGCTACGAAAAAAAAAAACCAATTTTCCAAGATCAAGATGTCAAGATCAAGGGACTTTTCTCTAAATTCCCAAAATGCACTCTTTCTTTGCGGAATTAAAAAAAAAAACTTGCGAAAACGTGAAGTATGCTACTGTTTAGTGTCACTTATCGGAGCAAACTGTCTGCATATCTTTGATCTTAGTGCCACTCAATTATTTGTCTGTGACTAATGACCATCCAGTTCATGGTTTGCTTTTTTTTTAATTTGTTATCACATTTATTGGGGAGTGATCTCTGCTGCAGTAGTACCATGAGGAGCTGCAACGCAGGCAGAATTTTTTTACAACTAGAAGGAGTCCTCGAATCCACCGACATTCCCAACATGTCGAACAGATACATTGGAACTTGAAGAGAAATCCATTATCCCTTTGTACGGACGTATTTACACGAATTGTTAAACAAAACGGCACTTAAGAAAATATGTACCGAAACAGCTCCCACATTAATTATTAGGATCTATCGTCAGTCGACTCATATTTTATAGTTGTACAATATTTTCGACCACCCGACGGGCTTTCAGCACCAATTTAATGAAACCCTCATTTTCTTCGCGTCTATTGCTATGGCATAACTGGTAACTTCAGTCGGCTTCAATTATAGCATCGTTAAATATTTACAGATAAAGAAATTAAAAATGTCGATTTTTTTATCTAGCAATACACGTTTTTGGTATACAAAAAGACAAGAGTACCGTCCACGACCAAATAAACGCGTAGAACTATTGAAAAAGAAAATGAAGGCGATATTCTGTTTCGTTGCCTTATCGGTTCTAAATTTATTTTTGTTTGAAAATATATCTCAATAAAGAATCCCAACTACAACCTAATCAGTACACGACGCTAGGCAATTTTTTGATTGGTTATAAATACGTGAAGTCGCAGAAACTACTGGCAATCAAACAGTAAATTCGCAGAGCAATCGTTACCAAATAATCGGACGAAACGGATGAAACGCAGCAATTAAAATGAAAAGTGGGTATTGTCTGAAAGCGCATGTACATAATAATGAGATACGAAATATATCTTGGACTGTAAGTAATAGAATCCGTTTCTGTGATTTCAGTCAACAGCAGCGCCATTATCATTGGATTATTGGCAATAGTTGGTCGGGCGAATTGCCAGGCAGATGCTCCTGTTACTGGACCATCGGGAACCGTGTGTGAATCAGCTGGTGGGTCATGTGTGGGCATGACGACAGGGAGACTGATCAACTATGCAGATAATTGTAGTAAATACGTTATGTGCCAAGGGGGCTGTGGATGTGACATGGATTGTCCACCTAATTTGCACTTTAACAGTGAGCTTCAAGTTTGCGACTGGCCAGAAAAGGCGGGATGCGATCCATCGTATGTAACGTCCAGCCTAGGTCCGAGAGAGATCCCAGGCCCAGGTTCAGGAGAGACCCTAGGCCCAGGTTCAGGAGAGACCCCAGGCCCAGGTTCAGGAGAGAGTCCAAGCCCAGGTCCAGGCATCGTTTGTGGATCACCTGGCGGACCATGTGTAGGTAAAGCAAATGGTACACTCATCAATTATGCAAATAATTGCAGCAAATACATTGTCTGTCAATGGGGCTGCGGATATGATATGAATTGCCCAGCCACTCTACACTTTAACAGCAAGCTACAAGTTTGTGACTGGCCCGAAAATGCGGGATGCGATCCATCGTATGTAACACCAAGCCCAGGTCCGGGAGAGAACCTAGGCCCAGGTTCAGGAGAGAGTCCAAGCCCAGGTCCAGGAGGGGGTCTAAGCCCAGGTCCAGGAGAGACCCCAAGCCCAGGTTCAGGAGAGACCCCAGGCCCAGGTCCAGGAGAGGGTCCAAGCCCAGGTCCAGGAGAGACCCCAGGCCCAGGATCAGGAGAGAGTTCAAGCCCAGGTCCAGGAGAGGGTCCAAGCCCAGGTCCAGGAGAGACCCCAGGCCCAGGTTCAGGAGAGACCCCAGGTACAGGTTCAGGAGAGAGTCCAAGCCCAGGTCCAGGAGAGGGTCCAAGCCCAGGTCCAGGAGAGACCCCAGGCCCAGGATCAGGAGAGAGTCCAAGCCCAGGTCCAGGCACCGTTTGTGAATCACCTGGTGGACCATGTGTAGGTAAAGCAAATGGTACACTCATCAGCTATGCAAATAATTGCAGCAAATACATTGTCTGTCAATGGGGCTGCGGATATGATATGGATTGCCCAGCCACTCTGGCCTTTAACAGCAAGCTACAAGTTTGTGACTGGCCCGAAAATGCGGGATGCGATCCATCGTATGTAACACCAAGCCCAGGTCCGGGAGAGAACCTAGGCCCAGGTTCAGGAGAGAGTCCAAGCCCAGGTCCAGGAGAGACCCCAAGCCCAGGTTCAGGAGAGACCCCAGGCCCAGGTCCAGGAGAGGGTCCAAGCCCAGGTCCAGGAGAGACCCCAGGCCCAGGATCAGGAGAGAGTTCAAGCCCAGGTCCAGGAGAGGGTCCAAGCCCAAGTCCAGGAGAGACCCCAGGCCCAGGTTCAGGAGAGACCCCAGGTACAGGTTCAGGAGAGAGTCCAAGCCCAGGTCCAGGAGAGGGTCCAAGCCCAGGTCCAGGAGAGACCCCAGGCCCAGGATCAGGAGAGAGTCCAATCCCAGGTCCAGGCACCGTTTGTGAATCACCTGGTGGACCATGTGTAGGTAAAGCAAATGGTACACTCATCAGCTATGCAAATAATTGCAGCAAATACATTGTCTGTCAATGGGGCTGCGGATATGATATGGATTGCCCAGCCACTCTGGCCTTTAACAGCAAGCTACAAGTTTGTGACTGGCCCGAAAATGCGGGATGCGATCCATCATATATAACGCCAAGCCCAGGCCCGGTTGAGACCCCAGGCCCAGGTTCAGGAGAGAGTTCAAGCCCATGTCCAGGAGAGGGTCCAAGCCCAGGTACAGGAAAGGGTCCAAGCCCAGGTCCAGGAGAGACCCCAGGCCCAGGTTCAGGAGAGAGTTCAAGCCCAGGTCCAGGAGAGGGTCCAAGCCCAGGTCCAGGAGAGACCCCAGGCCCAGGTTCAGGAGAGACCCCAGGTACAGGTTCAGGAGAGAGTCCAAGCCCAGGTCCAGGAGAGGGTCCAAGCCCAGTTCCAGGAGAGACCCCAGGCCCAGGTTCTGGAGAGAGTCCAAGCCCAGGTCCAGGAGAGGGTCCAAGCCCATGTCCAGGAGAGACCCCAGGCCCAGGTTCAGGAGAGACCCCAGGCACAGGTTCAGGAGAGAGTCCAAGCCCAAGTCCAGGAGAGGGTCCAAGCCCATGTCCAGGAGAGACCCCAGGTTCAGGAGAGACCCCAGGCCCAGGTTCAGGAGAGGGGCCAAGCCCAGGTCCAGGAGAGGGTGCAAGCCCATATCCAGGAGAGACCCCAGGCCCAGGTTCAGGAGAGACCCCAGGCACAGGTTCAGGAGAGACCCCAAGCCCAGGCTCAGGAGAGAGTCCAAGCCCAGGTCCAGGAGGGGGTCCAAGCCCATGTCCAGGAGAGACCCCAGGCCCAGGTTCAGGAGAGACCCCAGGCCCAGGTTCAGGAGAGAGTCCAAGCCCAGGTCCAGGCATCGTTTGTGAATCACCTGGCGGACCATGTGTAGGTAAAGCAAATGGTACACTCATCAGTTATGCAAATAATTGCAGCAAATATATTGTCTGTCAATGGGGCTGCGGATATGATATGAATTGCCCAGCCACTCTGCACTTTAACAGCAAGCTACAAGTTTGTGACTGGCCCGAAAATGCGGGATGCGATCCATCGTATGTAACACCAAGCCCAGGTCCGGGAGAGAACCCAGGCCCAGGTTCAGGAGGGAGTCCAAGCCCAGGTCCAGGAGAGGGTCCAAGCCCAGGTCCAGGAGAGACCCCAAGCCCAGGTTCAGGAGAGACCCCAGGCCCAGGTTCAGGAGAGAGTCCAAGCCCAGGTCCAGGAGAGACCCCAGGCCCAGGCTCAGGAGAGAGTCCAAGCCCAGGTCCAGGAGGGAGTCCAAGCCCATGTCCAGGAGAGACCCCAGGCTCAGGTTCAGGAGAGACCCCAGGCCCAGGTTCAGGAGAGAGTCCAAGCCCAGGTCCAGGCATCGTTTGTGAATCACCTGGCGGACCATGTGTAGGTAAAGCAAATGGTACACTCATCAGTTATGCAAATAATTGCAGCAAATATATTGTCTGTCAATGGGGCTGCGGATATGATATGAATTGCCCAGCCACTCTGCACTTTAACAGCAAGCTACAAGTTTGTGACTGGCCCGAAAATGCGGGATGCGATCCATCGTATGTAACACCAAGCCCAGGTCCGGGAGAGAACCCAGGCCCAGGTTCAGGAGGGAGTCCAAGCCCAGGTCCAGGAGAGGGTCCAAGCCCAGGTCCAGGAGAGGGTCCAAGCCCAGGTTCAGGAGAGACCCCAGGCCCAGGTTCAGGAGAGAGTCCAAGCCCAGGCCCAGGAGAGACCCCAGGCCCAGGTTCAGGAGAGAGTCCAAGTCCAGGTTCAGGAAAGGGTCCAAGCCCAGGTCGAGGAGAGACCCCAGGCCCAGATTCAGGAGAGACCCCAGGCACAGGTTCAGGAGGGAGTCCAAGACCAGGTCCAGGCACCATTTGTGGATCAACTGGCGGACCATGTGCAGGTAAAGCAAATGGTATACTCATCAGCTATGCAAATAATTGCAGCAAATACATTGTCTGTCAATGGGGCTGCGGATATGATATGAATTGCCCAGCCACTCTGCACTTTAACAGCCAGCTACAAGTTTGTGACTGGCCCGAAAATGCGGGATGTGATCCATCGTATGTAACGCCAAGCCCAGGTCCAGGAATGACCCCAGGCTCAGGTTCAGGAGATAGTATAAGTCCAGGTCCAGACGAAGCTCCAAGTACAAGTCCAGGCCCAGGCGGTCCTGCAACTGGACCATCTGGCACCGTTTGTGAATCACCTGGTGGAACATGTGTGGGTAAAGCAAATGGTGCACTCATCGGTTATGCAAATAATTGCAGCAAATACATTGTCTGCCAATGGGCCTGTGGATGTGATATGGATTGCCCACCTAATCTGCACTTTAACAGTGAGATCCAAGTTTGCGACTGGCCGGAAAATGCGGGATGTTTTACTTCGACCTAACCTTCAACTTCAACACCATATCCACTCTAATATCATGATACAACAACTTGTCGTTGAGTAACAGCAAAACCATAATCGATATGAAATGTCTATAAGAGTTTGTCTATTTCTTGTAAAAAAATAAGAAACATTGTAATTTCATGGTGTCTTTGACTCTTCTTTTCATATGATTTTACGGAATAAATATGAATATTTCTTTCAACAGCATTCATTGTTTTCTGTATCATTTTCCTTTCTTTTACGCTTACCCGAAAAGTGGTGCAGGTATCTACTGGCGCAGGTTGAACCAGTTTTTTTTTTTAAATAAGAATAGCTGGCATAATCTCGAAAACGGATGAAAATTCAGTTAAAATCAATGAAAACCTTGGAATCTTAAACTGGAACTACTTCCGCCGAAACCAACTATCAATGTAGCGGTGCCAGTTTGGCGGTTTTCCCCCTAGATTTTGGGTTTTTTTTTTTTGGTCGACGCACTGCGGTTTTGTTTTATTGGTATTTCGTTATATATAATCGTTTTTTGTAACCTTATAATGTGGTTCCGCAGTAAAATTAAATTTATAGAAATTCTGGGAACATAAGAAACGCCGAGTAACTTAAACTTAAGAATGAGGTAGCGTAGAGGTTCTTCGTTCTGTTCTTTCCACAGTCAAATAATTCAAAACTAAGCTGAAAATCGAGGATGAAATAAATGTATGTGTTATTTTAAAATGCTTTCAAATCACAGATCGATCCTACAAAACTGTATTTGTAGTAAAAATTATTTGTTTTTCCAACGAGTATTTAAAAAAAAACCGCCAATGCTATCTTCTTCTTCTATATATATAATTCTTTCGGGTTTGATGATGTTATAACTCGATAACCCCTGGGACGATTTTCATGATTCTTTTTTGGTTTTGTTCGCATTGCTGTATATCAGGTTTAGGAAGAGAGAAAATTCCTGATTTAGGATCTATGACTTTTCTATGTCAAAAATTATTAAAAAACTACGTATGTGCGAATTTTTTTTCAAGAAGTAAATTGATAAAATCGAGAATTTCAGAATAATGTATTATGCTTTTGTCAACAATGATGGTTCGTTTTTGATTTTGTGCATCGCTCCAACAATTCCATTGCTTTTATACAGTAAGGTAAACATTTTCTTAAATATTTAAACGTGGAATAGTTTTTGAAAAGTATATTTTCAAAATACCAAGTGGAACGCGCGCATATATTGGCAGACGAACAAGGCAAGCAAATCAACAAAAAATATATTAACGAAGTTAAACTGAAAAAGAACGCGAAGCACGGGACATCGCATGGCATAAGACCAGATCAACAGGCAAGCAATTTGAGAGTGCAAGTAATGAGAACTGCGTCAAATCGTACAAGTTCAAATCGAATAGTGGTAGTCGCGCATCGTTGCCGACATTTGAACGACTGGCATTTCATTTTCAGTGAGAACGAACAGAAAACTGTGGCGGTAATGCGATTCCATATTGGAGCGATGTGTGCCACCATTAAAACGCGCAGAAATTTAAAGGCAAAACTACCGGCCTTTGCCAGTGGCAAAGTTTAAACATCACCTCCGGAGCCATTAAAATCGTTCTTTGAATCGGATGATTTTCTAAAGAACATTTGACAGTACAACAACTGTTTCCGTATGACTTCGTTAGGAACAAAAATCAGTCAAAAAAAACTCTGGTTTCATGCCGACTTGCAAGCCAATATTTTCTCACACATTTTCTAACAATGGCACGGGATTCTACGCTGCAAAATTCGGATTCAGATTCAAGGCCAAATTAACTATCGGATGTGTGCCTTCTTGCCAGTAACTGAGGACGTACACCAATATTCGTAGGAGGAGGAAGATCAAGTCGATAGGCGGTACAGATGGCAAACAGGAGTGACAAAAAGCGTCATTCGACAATTGCAACAATTATTTTGACCTTCTGGCAACGCTGATTATAGGCTAGTACTATTCGTTGGGTCTTGCCATCTTCATCAAGACAAAAACACTTTGCAACTTTGAAGGGGTTTGAGACGCAGTTGCTCAGTGGCGAGAACGAGTACTAAAGTACTTTACGATAATTATTCGGGAAACGCTATCAGCTAGAAAGATACATTTATATCTGATACGGAAACGAAAACATGGCCCCAGCGATCGACACCAGATTCGAAGAGATATCATTAAATTAATGTGTTTGCTTTATAAAAAGAATCCAAACTTGGTTAGCTGTCAGTGTAAGGTTGGCAATTGCATCCGCAATAGTACGACCATAGTTTTCAGAGTTAAAACCATTATGCTTAGAAGTTCAGAAACTCTTTTGACAGTCCTTTTGGGATTAATAGCTGTGCAAGGTTTTGTCATTCAGGTATATATGACCATCGTTAATAGCAACAGAGAATAAAATATATTTCTTTGCTTCATTTAGCCAAGGTCCGGCATCGATAATAGCATCTATTCGAAATTCGTTTGCAATGGCAAGGAAAATGGACGCCGTATTTTGGTACCCGGATCGTGTAGTCAGTATTATCTTTGCCAAAATGGACAAAGTCAGTTAAATACGTGTGCAGGGTCAACACCATATTTCGATTCATCATATGGAAACTGTGTGGCTACATCGAATTGTATTGAAGATGATTCAGGTTCTGATTGTACAGCAGGCACACCGGTAACTGATTGCTCTTCAACAACAAATAGAGCAACTTGGTCCACAACATGTTCGCCAACAACATGGTCAAGTACTTCGTCCCCAACAACTTGGTCCCCAACAACATCTTCAACAACCTTGGCTCCAACAACAGGTTCAACAACTCCCGCTCCAACAACATCGTCAAGTACTTCCTCCCCAACGGTTTGTTCCCCAACAACATCCGCTCCAACAACATCGTCAAGTTCTTCCTCCCCAACAACTTGGTCCCCAACAACTTGGTCCCCAACAACATCTTCAACAACCTTGGCTCCAACAACAGGTTCAACAACTTGCGCTCCAACAACATCGTCAAGTACTTCCTCCCCAACAGTTTGTTCCCCAACAACATCCACTCCAACAACATCGTCAAGTTCTTCCTCCCCAACAACTTGGTCCCCAACAACATCTTCAACAACCTTGGCTCCAACAACAGGTTCAACAACTTCCGCTCCAACAACATCGTCAAGTACTTCCTCCCCAACAACTTGGTTCCCAACAACATCTTCAACAACCTTGACTCCAACAACAGGTTCAACAACTTGCGCTCCAACAACATCGTCAAGTACTTCCTCCCCAACGGTTTGTTCCCCAATAACATCCGCTCCAACAACATTGTCAAGTTCTTCCTCCCCAATAACTTGGTTCCCAACAACATCTTCAACAACCTTGGCTCCAACAACAGGTTCAACAACTTCCGCTCCAACAACATCGTCAAGTACTTCCTCCCCAACAACTTGGTTCCCAACAACATCTTCAACAACCTTGACTCCAACAACAGATTCAACAACTTGCGCTCCAACAACATCGTCAAGTACTTCCTCCCCAACGGTTTGTTCCCCAACAACATCCGCTCCAACAACATTGTCAAGTTCGTCCTCCCCAACAACTTGGTCCCCAACAACATCTTCAACAACCTTGGCTCCAACAACATCGTCAAGTACTTTCTCCCCAACAATTTGGTCCCCAACAACATCTTCAACAACATCCTCACCAACAACTTATTCACCAACAACTTGCCCAACAAATAGTTCACCAACGACCTGCTCGGAACCAACGCCTATAACTGAATGTCCCGAAATTAGACGCGCTAATCTTACCAACATAGACAAACGAGAACTTAATGGACAGAAACTTTATGAACGGGAACTAAATGGGCGAGAAATTGTTGGGCTCTTAGGCAACCGCTGTGAATCAACTGGTGGGTCATGCATTGGACGTAGAGACGGAACCAGGATCCCCTTCAGAGGTGATTGCAATAAATTCGTTGCTTGTTTCGATGAATGCGGCGCCGATATTTTCTGCCCGTCAGGCATGCATTTCAACCGATTGACTCAACTGTGCGATGAGCCCAACCGGGCCGGATGCACATACTCAATGCTCTAGAATGTACTGCAACTTCAAAAGCATGTAGAAAAAAAAAAAAATCATGAATAGATTTGAAGTAATAAACAACATGATTTTATTCAACGCAACGAGCTTTCCACTTTTTATATTCATTTCCATTTTTGCATTTAACTGTTTTTTTTTTACGAACCCCATACACAATTCCAATCTCAACTAGCTATGATAGGTGAAATTGCTTTTCTATCTTGCCATCAAATTTATTTCATGACTAGCTGTGCCCGCAACTTCGTGCGCGGCGTGAGTCTGTGTCATTTCCAATAAAAGAGATTTGACCGTTTTCTCAACGGCATAGGTATTTGTTTAAGATCAACAGTCTAGCTAAAAAAAAAGCGGTGAACATTGTGAATGTGAAAAAATAAATCAAACAGATCTATTTAGCTAAAACACCAATTTAAGAAAATTAAATTCAACAGCGTAAGTACTAAAGTTTCACTTCCTTACTGTAGGTACAACGTAGGTAATATCAAAACAACCACTAAAACAAAAGCCTTAACGGAAATTTGTATCTACACCAACAATAAATAAATCAAACAACGTAATTCACCTATATCGTCTTTACTTCTTGAATTCTTCAATTCTTTACTGTAGGTATCAACGTAGGTACTATAACAACCATTAAAACAAAAATCATGAACTCAATTTCTATATACAGAACCTCCACCATCCGTCCATCACTACACCACACGTCATCAGCCATCTGCGCATTTCCTCAGAAACACATTGTCGCGGTTTTTTTTTTATATGAACGTATTTGTGCGACGTGCACCTAGGCCCATAGACCCCAGCACCGGTGGTTTCATCTTCCATCTTTGAACCGTCGGTGTACCAGATTTGTGATCCTGGTCGTGTTACGAATTGGTTGGTTCTCCAGGTACTCCTGTCAGATATGACTATCTTAAATTTTCTTGGTGTTAGATTTTAAGTTGTAGTTCAGCTTCTAGAGGACATAGAAAGCTGATTGATGGCTTGAAATAACTATAAAAGTGTTGGCTCTCCTAAGTATTTTGTTTTGTTTGCAATGATTTAGAATTATTTGAGTAATGAGTAATGGCGAGTTAAAGGCAGTAAAGTGAGAAAAAAAACGCATTTTGGTCAAAAACGCTCCAAAAAATAGGCATGGCAATGAAAGGGAATGGGCCTATGTGTTGCACAAAATCTTAAGGAACATTTAAAAAAAAGTTTCATCGAAATCTGTGCAGTAGTTTTCACGCCATTAGGTAACAAAGAAAATGCCTACAGTTTTATTATATGTATAGATAAAGTTTAGAGATTTTTTTTTCAAGATTGCGGTGTTGTTTTACAGTTTAGACTCTTCCAGGTAGGGGTTTTTGCAATCCCTTCATGAATGTTTCAATCGTCAAATCCAATAAAGGTAAAGATTGCGTGAATGGATGGGCAGAAATTGAAAAAGCAAAGGAAAACTATTTTTAAATGCAAACAACTAAAAAGAATTCTAAAAAAGAGAGAACATCTTAGCCATATAGGTTTTCTTAAACGAATTAAACAAATATATAGCTCTCTTTAACTTTGTTTAGTTTCCTCTGTTTTTTTTTTTTTTTTTTGGTATTTTCAGATATAAAATAATTTGCTTCTTCTGGATTTTTTCCCAGTGGTCCTAGTCCTGCTATATGGGCAAGGACTCTATCAAAAGCGGATGAGGTAAGTTTAGGTTGTTTCGAGAGGAAAATTCTTCGAGTGATTTTTGGTCCGGCTGCATTGACGGTGAATGGAGGAGGAGATTCAACGAAGAACTGTACGGGCTGTACAGCGACGCGACGTCGACCTAGTCAGAAGAGCGAAGGTCCAACGACTTAGGTGGCTGGGTCATGTAGAGCGTATGGACAGGAATGCTCCGGCCCGGAAGATCTTCGCATCCATAACCGACGTAAGGCGCAGTAGAGGAAGACCGCGACTCATGTGGCGCACGCAAGTGGAAGGAGACCTTAACCAACTTAGCGTGCGAGACTGGAGACAGCTAGTTAAGGATCGCGCTGACTGGAGACGCTTGTTGGTTGAGGGCCAGGTTCACCCCGGACTGTAGCGCCACCGTAAGTAAGTAAGTAAGACCAATCTAGTTTTAGCGCTCAGGTTACATCTAGTCCAGAACAATCTATTCGACTTAAGAAAACTGGATCTTTTAATCTGCCCTTTGGTAGCATTTTTCTTACGTCAAAAAAAAATTCACATACTTTGACGTTTCAGAAGTCATACGTGTTCAGGAAATCAGACAGGTAAATTTTAGCGCGCCATTAAATAAAATCATTTGCTTTCCATTATAGCAAGGTACCTATAACTTTGAGGCCCAAGTTTCAACAACTAAAACATCAATCACCCACTACAGAGAGCAAGCTCCCTACATTCAGTGTCAAAACCATCGCAAATAATTTAGCAACTAGTAACTACGAGGCACGAGGTCGAAACACTGATTGCAAAGATAGCGAAATGAATTGAAAATTCTTAAATTGCGGCTGTTTTACCGGCAAGACGATAGATACCGTACAGCGTAAATTTGCCATTAAGCCCACCCGCACTGATTACTTATTCTTTGGTATCAGTTAAGTCGAGAAATTACCATCTGATATGGAAAGTGAAACATGTCCCAAACGATCTGTAATATCGATCGGAAATAAAATCATTAAATTAATGTCTTTGCTTTATAAAAAGACTGAAGCGTGTTTTGTCTGTCAGTGTCAAGTTACTATTTGCATCTGCGATAGTACGACCTTCATTTTGGTATATCTACAAGAACCATGCTTAGAAACTGTGGAATAACATTGACAATCCTTTTAGGACTAGTGGCTGTTCAAGGATATGTGATTGAGGTATAAACGAATCACTTTGTGAACATTAGGCAGAGACTAATAAAATTTTAAATTTATTTGTACATATTAGCCAAGGTCCGGTGTGGATAACAATCTCTATTCAAAATATGTGTGCAGTAGAAAGGCAGATGGAGAACGCATCTTGGTACCGGGATCGTGTAGTCAGTACTATGTATGCCAAAATGGGCAAAGTCAGTTAAATACGTGTACTGGTGCAAAACCGTTTTTCGATCCTTCAAGTGGAAACTGTGTGCCTACATCGAATTGTATTGAAGGTGCTCCAGGTTCTGATTGTACTACAGCAGGCACGCCAGTAACTGATTGGTCTTCAACAACACGCGGAGCAACTTGGTCCACAACATGTTCGCCAACAACATATACCAGCACTATAACAACATCGTCAAGTGCTTCCTCCCCAACAACTTGGTCCCCAACAACAGGTTCAACAACGTCCGCTCCAACAACATCGTCAAGTTCTTTCTCCCCAGTAACTTGTTCCCCAACAACTTGGTCCCCAACAACACCTTCAACAACCTTGGCTCCGACAACAGGTTCAACAACTTCCCCTCCAACAGCATCGTCAAGTACTTCCTCTCCAGCAACTTGGTCCCCAACAACTTGGTCCCCAATAACTTGGTCCCCAACAACATCTTCAACAACCTTGGCTCCAACAACATCGTCAAGTTCCTTCGCCCCAGTTACTTGTTCCCCAACAACTTGGTCCCCAACAACATCTTCAACAACCTTGGCTCCGACAACAGGTTCAACAACTTCCCCTCCAACAACATCGTCAAGTACTTCCTCCCCGACAACTTGGTCCCCAACAACATCTTCAACAACCTTGGCTCCAACAACAGGTTCAACAACTTCCCCTCCAACAACATCGTCAAGTATTTCCTTCCCAACAACTTGGTCCCCAAAAGATTTGTCCCCAAAAGATTTGTCCCCAACAACATCTTCAACAACCTTGGCTCCGACAACAGGTTCAACAACTTCCCCTCCAACAGCATCGTCAAGTACTTCCTCTCCAGCAACTTGGTCCCCAACAACTTGGTCCCCAATAACTTGGTCCCCAACAACATCTTCAACAACCTTGGCTCCAACAACAGGTTCAACAAATTCCGCTCCAACAACATCGTCAAGTTCCTTCGCCCCAGTTACTTGTTCCCCAACAACTTGGTCCCCAACAACATCTTCAACAACCTTGGCTCCGACAACAGGTTCAACAACTTCCCCTCCACCAACATCGTCAAGTAATTGCTCCCCAACAACCAACGCTCCAACAACATGCTCGACAACAAAATGCCCAAATATATAAATACCCACACCCACACCACCATCCGATTACTCAGCAATAACATGTTCACCAACGGCTAAACTTAACTGCATCCTTTGCACAAACATATTATAAGATGTAATTTCCATACACAGCTAAATTTATGTTCTGTTCTCTACAACAACTGCAATGCATATAGAAAAATGCAAACAAAATTGTATTATTTTAGACACTTTTGTATCTTGTTTAGATTCTAGAACTAAACGTCACAATTGACATAAAGTCCTCCTCCTCAAATTAAAAGTCAATTTAAAGAATGGCAATCCTGCTGAGTTCAATCGAAGATTGTATTATGAACTCTAGGATAAAGTTTGAAAGAGTAAGCCATAGAACTTGGTCTGGGAAACTAAAAGCTATTTGCTCAGAACTGGAAACCTCCATGTCAGCTAGTACGGACTACTGGTATATGATGCCAATGAAGGTAGCCCACTCTTTAGACGGCATTAAGGTTAAACGGACAAATGTCTAAAATGTAAAAAAAAAAAGTAGAAAAATTAAAAAGTAAGCTTTAAAGTCAAAGTTCGCAAAACTTAGGACCGTGCTATGTGTCGACTATATTCGACTACACCTCAACCTAGGCTCAGACTCTGCCTAAAGCCTGCCTTTAACGAAAGAAAGTTCGACTATATGTTTGCAATGCAGGCGAGGACCTGGTGTCATCTCATGCTATTTAGCAAAATGACATGAATCGCGTGCGATTTCCAGATGAACTCGCCTGCAAACGAAATCTTCTGCAAGAGAGCTCAAAATGATTGAATTGCGAATCGCCTGGTTTTCTGGTATTCGGAAGCAGTTTTTTGTCGTCAACTCTTCCGCAATCTTGCAGCGACTAATTTTTCATTTTTCGTGTCAAATTTTGACATGCCGACGTCATTATGACGTAAATAACTGTCCTAAATGTTTCACTACGTGTGATCGCCTGTCAAGCGCCTGGTCATGCTTGCTGTCGCAGCATACTCTCACGAGAGACACATGAGTCACAATAGAAAGAGCGAATCTTTGTAACGTCAGAATGTCAAGACTTGCCAAGAAAAATGACACGTGTAAGCTTTAGAGACGACTGCTACTCGAAGCGATTGCTAGTTTTGACCAGAAAAAAGAGATAAATGTGAAGGGTTTTGAGGCAATACTTCCAAAGTCTGAAGGGTCATGGATATTCTAAGAAGTATGTCGAGACTGGGCAAAATTCTACATCGGTATGCGCGCTTCGTTAGCAATCTCCAGGTGGCAATACACGTGGTAACACTGTGCAATATCTGGTTTAAGACAAAAATCTAATACGTCGGAGGAAAACTAAAAGAATTGATCAGAGCAGATTTTTCAATAATTAAAAAGTTTTGTGGAGCATTTTTTTATATATGCCTTGCTATTGCTTAAAATACATTTATATGAAGTTAATTTAATACTTTCGCAAGTTGGAAGGTGCACTTGGCACGTTCGGGCAGATCACACAGTTGTTTCCTTTGGTTGAAATGCATGCCTGTTGGGCAGAAGACATCAACGCCGCAATCATCGAAACAGGCAACGAATTTATTGCAATCATCTCTAAAAGGAATCAGGGTTCCGTCACTACGTCCAAGGCATGAACCTCCAGCGGATTCGCATCGTTGACCAGAAGGTCCGCTAGGATCTCTTCGGTTGGTGTTGGGAAGGTCGGGAAGGTTGTTGAGAAGTACAGCGTGTACAGTGACAGGGCTTTTAGTTGAGGGCGATTCGGAGCACTCGCATGTCGTGGTACATGCGCAAGTTGTTGGGGAGCATGCTGTTGGTGAAAAATTTGTTGAACATGTTGTTGGTGAACAAGTTGTTGGTGAGCTAGTCGTTGATGAGCAAGTTGTTGACCAAGTCATTGGTAAACAAGTTGTTGGTGAGCTAGTTGTTGAGGCAGTCGTTGGTGACCAAGTTGTTGACCAAGTTGTTGGAGAGCTAGTTGTTGAGGCAGTCGTTGGTGACCAAGTTGTTGACCAAGTCATTGGTAAACAAATTGTTGGTGAGCTAGTTGTTAAGGCAGTCGTTGGTGACCAAGTTGTTGACCAAGCCGTTGGTGACCAAGTTGTTGGGGAGCTAGTTGTTGAGGCAGTCGTTGATGACCAAGTTGTTGACCAAGTGGTTGGTGAGCAAGTTGTTGACCAAGTCGTTGGTAAGCAAGTTGTTGGTGAGCTAGTTGTTGAGGCAGTCGTTGGTGACCAAGTTGTTGACCAAGCCGTTGGTGACCAAGTTGTTGGGGAGCTAGTTGTTGAGGCAGTCGTTGATGACCAAGTTGTTGACCAAGTGGTTGGTGAGCAAGTTGTTGACCAAGTCGTTGGTAAGCAAGTTGTTGGTGAGCTAGTTGTTGAGGCAGTCGTTGGTGACCAAGTTGTTGACCAAGCCGTTGGTGACCAAGTTGTTGGGGAGCTAGTTTTTGAGGCAGTCGTTGGTGACCAAGTTGTTGACCAAGTCGTTGGTGACCAAGTTGTTGACCAATTCGTTGGTAAACAAGTTGTTGGTGAGCTAGTTGTTGATGCAGTCGTTGGTGACCAAGTTGGTGACCAAGTCGTTGGTGACCAATTTGTTGAGGCAGTCGTTTGTGACCAAGTTGTTGAGGCAGTCGTAGGTGAGCAAGATGTTGAGGCAATCGTTGGTGAACAAGTTGTTGATGTGCAAGTCGTTGGTGAATAAGTTGTTATGGAGCATGATGTTGACCCAGTCGTTGGTGAAAAAGTTGTTGGGCAATCAGTGGGCGGCGTGGTTGTTGAAGAATCAGTAATTTTCAGAGCTTCGATGCAATTCGATGAAGCTACACAGTTTCCAGATGCTGAATCGAAAAATCGTGTTGCACCAGCACAGGTTTGTACCTGACTTTGTCCGTTTAGGCATTGATAAAACTGACTGCATGAACCTGGTACCAACATGCGATATCCATCCGACTTTCCATTGCACACATACTTTGAGTACAGATTATTATTCATACTAGATCTCGACTGAAATTAAAAAAAAAAATACGCTTACTCCCTTTTCAAAACGCATAACTACGATCTATCCTTATACCTGAATGAGAAAACCCTGCACGCTTATTAGTCCCAATAGGACAGTCAGAAATATCCCGCAGTCTTTGTACATGATCAGACAATTCAATTTATTTATAACAAAATTTTGGTTTTGCGAATCCAATTGCCTAGGTGATACTGGCAGCTATCAGAGTCTTTGGTCTTTTTATAAAGCAGATACATTAAGTTAATGATTTTTCTATACCCTATCCCCGACCATTCCAGGATAGAGTGGGCCATGTTTTTGCTCCCATATCAGATGTATATTACCTCTTGATCTAAGCGATACCATTTGATGGTTATGAGCACTTGCATTATGGCAAATTGGCGCTGCACAATATCGGTCGATTGTTAAGATGCCGCATCGAGATTTATATGTTTTCGTCATTATCGCGATTAGTGGTGTGACATTGAAATATATAAAAATAACAGTGCGGATGCACGCAATTGAAATGTGATTGGTTATACTTATAATTGTGAGCCTGCAGTTACTTTCCTACGATATTTTAGATGGGATGACATCAAGTGGTAGATCAGTGTCATTTCGGGAAACAAATCGCATTAGTTTTCACTCAATTATGAAATTTGATGATTACCTAGCTGCTTCAGCGATAGGATATGCTAGAACTTGTCTAACACTGAAGGGTATAGTGTGAAGTTTTTTATCAGAAGCATTTTAGCTCCGTAGGTTGACGGATTGTTTTATTTGGACAAGTTAAACTGACTCCAATTTGTTCGATCGTAGACATCCCGATTCCATTTGCGTCCACGGAGCACGGTTGCCAGATTGGTCGCTTTGTCATATTTTGGCCTATCTTTTACTTAAAAAACGATAGAAATTTCTTCCATGAGCGCCCAACACAATTTTGGGCTACATATCGTTTTACAAATTGTCTGTTAATTTTGTTTGTTTTATTCTTTCACAAAACTAAAAAAAGAAATATTTTCGAACAAACCCGCACTTTTAAAACTTGGCAGCACTCTTGCAGTCAAGTGACATCGAACAGTCGTTCAAGTTGCTCGCACACCAATTCATTTTGCAGACCTTTTGGTTTGACACAAGCCACAAAAGTCAATAGCAGAAATAAAAAAGTCAAATAAAATCCAAGGCGTAGAAGTCAAAAAAAAAAAAAAAAAACGCGGTGAGAATAAGCCTGGAAAATACCAAAATTTTCAACGATTTTTGGGCTTCTTTCTGAGCAACGATATTGGGATACATTTTTTAAAGGTTTGGGCGCTTAAAGCGAACTAGATTCTGGCATTTTTGCCATGGAGACGATTGATAATCTCGGTTTAGCTCAGCCCCTAGTCAAACTCTTGGATTAGCACCGCTCTTAGACCGCGGAAATCTCGTTCAACACTCTTTTTGCCACAGTCAGCATCAGCACCTGTCAACAAACTGCGTGGACAGATGTATTTGAATGCGTCATCACATCTGTATATTTGACAAATCTGTTCCAGGTCATTGATAAGATGCTTGACATCAAAGCCCGACGCGCGATCCTCGAGCTTTCGTCGAGCTTACGTCTACTCGAGCACGGCTTACGGGTTCAGGTGTCATTTGCTCTAATTGCGGCGTGTGAGCTAAATAAGCTCTTGTTTCCTGCGCAGTATGGTCAATTGTTGCTCCAAGGCGGCCAGCTAAAAATCGGCAGCGCTTAATAACGGCTCTTTCTGTGCAGCAGACGCGGTGGAATCCCAAGCAGTGGTTGTATTCATAGCCTGTGCGTTGACAGCATCTGAAGTGGTGGTTATTGCAAATACATCAGGGGCAGCAGTAGCGATAGGCGCCTCGGTGGCCGTACGGACATCAGTGACGGAAGTGGCAGTAGAGACAGCAGTGGCGGCGGTGGTAGTAATGGCAGCTGTAGCAGTAGGCAGTAGCAGCCGTGGCCGCAGTAGCAGTAATAGCAGCATTAACGTTTAACGGACACGACATCAGTGGCAGGCATATATGAAATAAAAGTGCTCGCAGCAGCAAAATATGGCGAATGACCTATCTCCGGACAAAACTCATCCTCTTCGACATCGACGTGGACAGTCCATCAACTTTTTGGATCTCTTGCACGTGGTCATCCCTCATCAAAGTGACATGCAGTAATGCTCGTAATTAGTATACGGTGGCCGTCGTTGGAAATTCGACATCATGGTCACGTAATATTTCCATTAAATCAGATTTATTTAGCTTGGGCATCTTTACATATTTTTATAAATACCCCACATCTGATATTGTAAGGTAACTTTTTCTTTTTAATGGCGGAAAAATGCGTCTTCCTTGTTTTTATTTCTTATCCAAACTGAAGTTGGCTACGGCTACTTCGTTTTATTTTATTTTAAGACTAAGAGGGACCACCAGGTGGCGCAACTTGAGTTACAGAGCTGGAGTGTTGAGTGCGTTCACCAAGCGCCTCTATACTTATACTTACATTATCTATATATATAAAAGAAAGTCGTGTTAGTTACACCACTTATAACTCAAGAACGGCAGAACAGATTTGGGTGAAAATTGGTAGGGAGGTAGCTTAGAGCCAGGAGACGGACATAAGATACTTTTTATCCCGTTCGACAGCGTTCCCGTGTGACTTGACATGAAACGTCATTCACTATAATACGTGGTATAACAAAAAAGAATCAGACTTGGAATAACAAAACGCAAATGACAGCTACGTAATTGACGTATAATGACAGCTATGTAATGACGTATAGATGACAATTTGATATTTGTAAGAAATCAATATTTAAACTATTTCTATTAAATAAATAATTAACAATTATAATGCAATGATAGTGCCATTGCCCATTCGTATTGTGGTAAATCAGGCACTTAGTGAATCAGGCACTTAGGAATTGTGGTGAATCGGGCACCTGGTAACAATCTGTTTCCCTCTTCAAGTTCCACTTCCAATTGGAGACTGGAATTGTATTGCAGTTTGTATTAGTTAATTCTAGAACCATCTAGAGAAGATATGGAGTTAACATCTGTGCCTTGATTTTGTGCGGTTTTTGTCGCAATTGCGCTAGGGAACGTTCCGAATCGGATTTGAATGTGTGAGTGCACCGCGCGCTGGACCAGCGTGACCGTTGTGCGAAAATTTGATACTTTTTTCGAGAACTCTAATACAATTTTTTGGTACTTTTTTCCTTTTTTTAGTTGAAAAAGGAACTTCGCAAATTCTTTAAAAAACTGCGATTTGCAAATAAATATGTTTCAAATGTAACGCGGTTGCGTATCACAATACTATTTTAACGTCAAGTGAGCCTATACTTGTTAAATATCGTGCGAAAATTCTAAATTTGTAGAGTAGCTTTAGGCCCCAGTTATAGTCATACGTAAAACAGAACCGTACGAATTTTCTTTTGCTTTTTTTGACCACTTAAAATTGAAAGTTGACCTCAATCTTGGTCTTAAAATGTTGCTTATAAATTAAAAAATTAGTTTATCAAATTCGTTTTTCTAAAATAAGAATTTATAAATTTTTCAGTACGAAAAACGTTTTCCTATCACAGAAAAATTAATAAATTCTTTTTCTATAAAATTGAAAGATAATTTACTTATTTTTTTGATAAACTAACTTTATAATTCATAAGCAACATTTTAAGATCAAGATTGAGGTCAACCATCCAGTTTAGGTGGTCAAAAAAAGCAAAAGAAAATTGGTACAGTTTCGTTTTACGTATGGCATTTGGACCTTAGTAATGTTGTCCTTTATTGTTTCATCGCCCTGGGTGTTCATAGAAATTTTCATACCTATATAAAAAAAACTTAAAAAAAAAAACAAACAAATTATAGATTTTTTAAGATAAGGCTAGTACGCTGCTCAAGTGAAGTGAAATTTTCACTGCTCTCCAAAAAATGCTGTGAAATCGGAAGTGAAATATTTTTTTGGAGATTTTCGTGGAGAAATTAATGCAGGGTGACTGAGCTGAAAAGTTTTTTTTCTGCTGGGAATTCCATAAGATTTGGGATAGCTATACTATAAAATCGACATACTTTTTGCACTCTTATTTTACTTAAAATGAAAACAGATGGAGGAAAGAAATTGCGAACTTTGTTTTATTGTAGGTAGTTCATATGCTCTAGTAGTGTTTAATTTTGGCAATAATATCTGATTTGTACATAAGACCAGTGTAACACATTTTAACAATCAAGAGAGCATAGAGAGTATACCGCACCTTTTGAAAGATCCGGGAATTATATTGACTTGATTACTGAACCTCATTGTAGTAGAACATTCGAATACTGCTGTATTTTTATTTGCAAAAGTTTCTTATGTGGTATTCGATTATGCTTCTTTAGATTCGCTCTCAGATTTCAGGGGTCGAATCGCCACTTCCGTGAACGAGCTACCCGTTCACGGAATTAAGTTGGTTTTACATGTGAAACAAAAACAAATTCCGTCACGAAATGCTCGATCACGGAGGACCCGATTCGACCCCAGATTTCGTGTGGCTAATCGAACAATAGAACATCACTTGCCCTTTTTTGTGTTGACATTCGTGCGATTGGAATATGTGTAGCCTTCAACACTTTTCAAAGCGTTTTCCATTCACTGGTTAAATTTTATATGCAAACATTATAAATAAGCATCCCGATTGATTTCTAAATATTTATACATAAATAAATTACACAAATAGATTCACCCGATGCAATTACTTTCTTTGCTGTAGAGAAAAAAAAACAAACTGAAACGCACTTGTATTGGTAAATCTGAGAAAATATATAGATTCGCAAAAGCGCGAATATTGCTTTTTTTTTGTACCGAGCGCACATATAAAGTGCTCTGAGAGTTCCAAATCGAATGCCAAAATTATATTAGGATTTATTATTAATTAAAGTAACTCTCATTCATCCAGTAATAGTAATAAAAATGCGTAAAAAGAGTATCGTGTTCAATTTTCTAAGGCAATTGCAGCAGCCGCCGTGTCGCCTTTACAAAAGGGAACTGCGAGCTGCGAACAAATCATTTTTTGTATGAAAACACTTAATTGCCCTTTTGGTATCCATAAACCATTTTATGTAATTGATCTGACCGCCGATTAAAAATCTGTATGGTTATCTTGAGCAAAACAGTGTATAACAATTTACTGAGGCACCCTGCTCATCAAAAAGGTCATCCATGCCACCAACTTTTTGTACACATAGCTTTATGGTACTATATTCAATGCAAAAATTATAAAAGAAGTTCGAAAAATGCAGTACTCTCTTAAAGAAACATCTGAAATTGAAATTAATTTCTCAACCGTCGTCCTACTAATCATTTTTCACGCCGAAATGTCAAAAATTTAATGCGACGGACAATAAAAACCAAGTGAAATAGCTGTGGAGAGATTTTAGTATCGCCACCTACAGCTCAGTTTTTGAAGCGCAATTTTTCACTTGAGCTGCGTACTACCAAGTGAAATTTCCCTGTGGAAAGTTCATTTTGACATTTCGCGGTGAAAAATTTGTATGACAAACTGGATTTCACTTGAGCAGCGTACTAGCCTATAGTTCAAGAAATAGATGCAATTCGTTTTCGAATGACAAATTTTAAAATGAAAACCTTAATATATAATAAAACATTGGCTGTAAATATATCAACTCATATTTATATCCACATTTTAAGATCTCGTTCAATTTAGTTTTAAAAAGTTGCACAGAAAAAAAATGCAAGAAAAAATGCCTTTTCTGAAGCTCTTCTGTAAATTTAGAATTTTCTCACAATATTTAACAAGTATTGACTCGTTTTAACCGAAAATAGTGTTTTGATAGGGAACAGCGTTATATTTTAAACATATTTTTTATGAAATCACAGTTTTTGAAAACTCTCCGAAGTGTTTTTTTTTACCTAACAAGAAGGGACAAATTAGTAACAAATTGTATCAGGGTCCTCCAAAAAAGTACCAAATTGTGGCACAACGGTCACGCTGTTGTCAGTTGTTCTCATCCGACATCCTTCTCGCAACCTAAATAGGTTGCGTATGGGAAAGTGCGCCTGGAATTTTCAGGAACAAGGCTACAATAGAACAGGAAATATTGGAAGCTGTCAGTTCTCGACATCACGCACACATTTATAGAATCCGCCTATACGTGAACCCTTTCCGCAACCGCAATTGCGACAAAAACCGCACAAAATCAAGGCACTGGTATCTATCTACTTCTGGAACATTCGCCGATAGGTGGCAGCGCGGATATAAAAGGGGCGCGTTGACAACAGATGGACAGTTGAAATAAATAAGTGTGAAGTAATAGAATAAAGCGATTGGATTGAGACGTTTAAGAATTGATTAAGGTGATATTGTTTTGGAGATAAATAAGTGAATATTTGGAAAGTGTAAATAAAGTGATTTTATTGGAACAGTTGAACAGAATAGTGTTTTATCTTTTCGAATCCCAGCCCAAATGTAACAATATAAACAGTGAAGTGAACTATAAAACTCAGTATGGTTGAAAATTTGAGTTTTGAAATCTTAATATATAAAAACGTTCGTGCGTATGTATGACCGACGATAACGACTGAACCACTGAAGCTATCCCCCTTATATTCACACCATATGTTTGTGTGGTGCTCCGGATGGTTTATGTTTATTTTAGACCTAGTAGGGGGCGCTGGGGTCGCTTTTTTGAAAATTCTTATTTATGGACCGATTTGGCTCAAATTTACACCATATAACACTTAAAAAAATAGAAAGCTTTTGTCAAAATTTGGACCCGATAGGTGGCGCTGGGAGATATTTACGAAAAGTTAGATTTCCCTGCATATCAATATTGTATCAACAACATTAAATTTAATTGTAATAATATAGTTGGCGTTGGTTGTCTATACTTTTTTGAAATTGACATTTCAGTAATTCATATTTTTTCATTTAGCTGTTGTTGTTCGACGAAAACTCCAAATTAGTTTTAATCAATTTTAAATAGGTAAATAACATTTCCATTCGATTTCCGGCACAAATAACATAACCAAGGAAACTGCTCATAACCACTGAGCCAATTTTCATGGTTCTTCTTTTGGTTTGTTCGTATATTGTTGTATTTCAGGTTTAGGCAGTCTTTAAAGATAGCACTATTTTGGACCCGATCGTCGATCTCCGAAACCGCTCAATCGATTTCAATGAAATTTTGTGGATGTGTATGGTTGGTTCCAGCTTGAAAGATTCGACCCGATAAGTGGCGCTGTTGTCGATTTCCGAAACAGTTTTATTGAGACGATTGTAGTTTTTGGGATGGGTACGGTTGCTTCAACTTTGACAGAGAGGATAATTACCCTATTGTTGGTACCTTACAAAAATAGGCGGGATAGGAAAACGGGTTGCGGCACTTTTCATTCAAACATAAAACCAAACGCTAGGTATTTCTAAAGTTGTATAATTAAAAATTTTAATGGACATTGTCCAAATAAAGCACTTTGCAAAATCTGAGCAGGACTTAATACGAAAGGTACGAGCAAATCCGAGTGGGTACAACTACATGTAAAAGAGGCTGACGTCCGGATATGCACTCATAACTCGGGAACGGATTGGGCGATTTTTATGATTTTTTGTTTAAATTCGCAAGTGCCCAAGGAAAGACATACTATGCTACTCTTTGTCGTGAAAACAAAACTTTATGGGGATTAGTTGAATTTTTGAATTCTTTGGATGTTCCGGGCAGTTATAATTTTGCTGCGCAACGTTAATACACCGAAACTTTGTAACGGAACGCGTTTGATCTGATGGTGAAAGATCAAATCAAATGTCAATTGAATTGAATTGAATGCCATCCAAGCGACGGTTTCGAGGGGAAAATTTAAAGGCAAACATTCTCATTGATCGGATTCCCCTTATTCAGTCCCCTTATTCAGAATGATTTGCCATTCGTATTTAAGCGTCTTGAATTTTCCGTGCATCTCCCTTTTAATCTCAGAGATGGTAACACCTACCACAAAATTTTTCATATGAGGGAACTCGAGAACGGATCGTCAGGCTTGAGCTATCTTTTCTTTGTTGTGTTTGTCTACGCCTAAGGAAGGTTCATACGACGAAAAAAAAATGGAAAATTTGAAAGGGAAATTGGAGAATTGTAGAAATTTATTTTCCATACATTTTGTACGGGGAGTGTTATTTTTTTTTAAAACAATTTTGATTTGATCGTAGTATATACAGTGAGATCGCATTTGTCAAAAGATATTTTGGATCAAAAAAATTAATTTCTGGTGGAATAGTGAATGTTCCAAATTCAAATTATTTTAGTCAAAAAGTCAATATTGGGCGGGACGAAGTTCGCCGGGCACGCTAGTATTCTTATATTTTATTTATTTAAGCTTTATTAACAAATAATTTAATTATGTGCTAACAGTGAAGATGTTTACAGCGATGGCTACCAGGGCCTTCGGCTATAAATATATAAGACCCCCACACACTGAGACTTGTCTATCTGTTTTATCAGGCTTCAATATCGCAAGCAACCCAAACGGGACCAGGGCTGGAATCGGCTAAGGTGATAGCTGATTTGATAATCAAAATTCATGATTTAGCTCTACGTAAGGTGATTATCAAACCGACAAAGAAATAAAGCAAATATTATAGAACTTCCTTAATGTTTGTTTTGCGACTACTTGACTTACCAACTGGAATAAGGACAATATTTATGTTCAATATTCATAATTCAATTGCCTGCCACTTTATATTTTCTTTGGGGGTGGTGGCTATCAAAGACAAGTTGGGACTGACTAGGCGGCACCAATGGGTCAAATCATTTGCTCTTTATTCACTTGAGACCTTAAAAAAAACATACAAATATATTGTAATTCGTGAACATATTATTATTCTCAAATTCACTTACAATTTTCAGAATAAAAAAGAAACACTTCTAATTTTATGTATCAGCTGCTCGGGATGACAGCGTCGGCAAGGAAGTGATGTTTAAACTTCTAAGTGTATGCCAATAATCAATCATATTTTAGTGATCTGCCAAAAGTTGTTAACCAAAAATGAGAATCAACTATCATCTTAGCCGATTCCAGCCCAGATATGTATATACGGAAAACCCACTAGTTAAATACATCGCTCGAAACTTAACGAGTCATCCGAAAAATAATTACAGCTACAATTGATTCTGATGGGATATTGGGCACATTTAAAAATTTAGTCATGTATAAGTCAAGTCGACTAGATTGATCTGGACTAGATGTAACCTGAACGCAAGAACGATATTGGTCGGTACCGTTATACTTTTCCTACGTCAGCCACGTAGCGAACTGTCAACTTAGTACTCATCAGTCACGAATTTCTCGACTAGATTCTTCGGCTCCTCCTTTCATAAACGTCATTTGAAACACATGTACTTGTGACGGATCTAAGCCAATCAAAACTGAGGCACACCAAGTCAGACAGCTGTCAGACTTTCTGAAGTAGATACTTGAACATATCCACTTACGTTTACGGAAATGTCATCACTCAGAAACTAAAATGATATCCAATGCGAGGCGACCTGTTAGACAAGTATCTAGTATTCCTATTCAACCGTCCAAGCTGCAATCTCAAGCAAAAACAATATTCAAGTCCTTTTGCGCATATGAGCTGTTTATTTCCACACAGTTAAAGAACAAAATGGAGTACTCACTTACATAATATGTATGTGTACACTTAATTTTGAGCAGAGGGGCATTTTACATTCTCCGGCTCATCACAGGCCTGAGCATTTGGATTGAAATACCTCGTGCTGCCACAGGACTCGCGATACGAATGCCCTTCAATGCAGAAGTAATAATCGGTGCAGGAGTCCCGTACGATGAGCATAGTTCCGTCCGCCTTGCCACGGCATACAAACGAGCCGTATAAGTCATTGGGATCAAACCAATTACCACAGGGTCCTGGCGATGGTGTCGGGCACGGTTTACTCGTGCTGCTGCGCGGTGGTGGTGTAGGTACAACACAATCGACCTCAACACAATCCGATTGAGTCACACATTGCTCGGCTATTGAATCGTAGAAATTCGGACACGAAAACTTGTTGGCTTGGCCGTTAGCGCATTTGTAGTACTGACTGCAACTACCCGGCACCAGGAGCTGTGTTCCATACGATTTATTCCTGCAAACGAACATCTCGTAGAGCGTATTATTAACGCACTGCGGGTCTGCAGTGTTGGCTGCTGCTTTTGGCTACAATAAGAAGCAATCTACACTTTTATGCTTCGATGTAAGGGAGAAAATATCTTTACCAGTTTTTGGAACCGCACAGCGCTGGCTAATGCACAAAGCACTACAAATAGAATTATTGACACGTTAGCTGTCATTTCGATACTGATGGCAAATGGAACCAAGTCGCTTATTTTTATACACCTACCCATGCAGATGCGTCAAATCTAGACGATATCGGTTTAAAGTAATTAAAACGATTTGTTATTATCGCACAATTTTGATAAGAATGGAAATTAAAAACAAAACTCATTAAATGCCGTCAGTTATTAGGGCTTTTACTTCCTACAAATGAGCTGGCATTGAACATGGAATTCAGTGCGTTTATAACAAGCAATTTTGTGTGCTACACAATTTGTAAAGATTACTTGCTGTGATTGGTGTTCTTTGAAAACGACGCCAAGCAGCAATGCACGAAACGAAATTAGAGTAGTACCTGTGGGAATGATCCCGAAACTTTGGAATTCACATTCCAAATCGATGGTTATCATGAAGATATCGTTTTCTAATCAATGTGACCGCGATTTTGTTGAAACTTAAGGACTATTCACATGAGCGCGAACTGCGAATAGGCCAATTGCGAACAAATCAATTTAACACGTCCGCGCACGGTTATTATTTTTGATGACTTGCTGTGGTGCATTTTGAATATTTCAAAAACTATTTTACTTAGATCGGTTATCCCCTATCAAACCCAAACAGGCATAAATATATCGCTAAAATCAGCAGTAGAACGGATATGATACTGCTGCTGGTGCGTATAAAAATAGGTTTCCTTTAAACTCAATGTAAATTAAGACATTTATACACGTCTTGCTGAAAAAAGGAGATTTTTAAATGACGTGTATGAACGTCATGCACCACCGAGAGAGCCGACGATGAGGTGTATACACGTTACGTGCGCGAACGTATGTATTTATGAACTGCAAATCGATATTTTTCAACCAAAAACGACTTATATTTAATTAATCTAGGATCTTATCTACAAAAAAAAAACTGTCCCTCAATTGATTTAAACAGCTAAATTAACAAATAAAACAATTTTCCCGCGAATTGAAAATTCTTGCCGCGAACTGTCACACTTTATTCACAATCCACACAAAACAGTCGCGATCCACAAACCCACGAATGAAATATTCGTTCGCACGTAAAGGCTGGTACGCTGCTCAAGTGAAATCCAGTTTTTCATACAAATTTTTCACCGCGAAATGTCAAAATGAACTTTCCACAATGGTCAAAACTGAACTGTAGGTAGCGACTGGCGATACTAAAATCTCTCCACAGCTATTTCACTTGGTTTTTATTGTCCGTCGCATTAAATTTTTGACATTTCGGCGTGAAAATGATTCGTAGGACGACGGTTAGGAAATTAATTTCAATTTCAGATGTTTCTTTAAGAGAGTACTGCATTTTTCGAACTTCTTTTATCATTTTTGCATTGAATATAGTACCATAAAGCTATGTGTACAAAAAGTTGGTGGCATGGATGACCTTTTTGATGAGCAGGGTGCCTCAGTAAATTGTTATACACTGTTTTGCTCAAGATAAACATACAGATTTTTAATCGGCGGTCAGATGAATTACATAAAATGCTTTATGGGCACTAAAATGGCAATTTAGTGTTTCGTACAAAAAATGATTTGTTCGCAGCTCGCAGTTCCCTTTTGTAAAGGCGACACGGCGGCTGCTGCAATTACAAAACTGCTTATAATTGAACTCGATATTTTTTTATGCATTTTTATTATTAACTAGCTGACCCGGCGAACTTTGTTTCGCCCATATTCGTTAATGTAATGAGAAAAATAATACTGAGCATGCACAATGCACATATCCTTTACGATACACGATTTATAAAGCGGAAGTTCATACATTTGACTTTAGGAGAAACATGGGAATTCAATATTGATTCCACAAAATTCCAGCGATAGTCCTTGAGACTTATTAATTGTCATAGCGAAACGGGAAATTGATACGCTTAAAAACGAATGGCAAATCTTTCTGAATAAGCGGAATCCGCGGAATTAGAATGTTTTCCTTTGAATTTTCCACTCAAAATCGTCGTTTATTCCATGACATTTGATTTGAGATTCTTCACAATCAAATCAAACGCGATCAGTTAAAAAATTTCTGTGGATTGAGGTTGCGCAACAAAATTACAACTGAGCCGACTTTCAATTTCAAATTGTGTAGCGGTAAGCCCGGCGTATCAAAATAATTCAAAAATAAAGTTTTAAATAATTTTATTCAATCTTCTTTCTTTTTTTTTTTAATCCATCCCATCCCCGTAAACTTTTATTTTCACGACAAAAAGTATCATATGTCCTTCCTTGGGTCAATACGAATCCACGAAGCACGATTCATTCCCGAGTTATGAGTGCACATACGGACGTCAGTCTCTTTTACATATAGCCGTACCCACCATACCAAAATAGTGTCCTATCTTCCAACCATACACAGCCACAAAATTTATTCAAATCGGTTGAGTGGCTAATGATATCGACAACAGAGTAAACCAATTACACAAACATATGTTTACCAATTGCAACCAAACTTCACAAAAATCATATACATAAATAGACCAATACCAAAGATGTGAAAAAGTTTGGTTAAAATCGGTAAATGCGTTAAGGCGTGATTGGGCGGAACGAAGTTCGCTGGGTCAGCTAGTTTGCCAATAAAAATCGTTTCTTGAATAATATTTGATATTAAATTCTTCACAATCAAACGCGTACCGTTACAAAATGTTGGTTCGTTTAGGTTGCGCAACAAAGTGGGATAGTTGGTGGCTTCGTTTTCATCCATCACGGAGTCGACTGATTTGTATGAATGTAACTCACCAGCGATTTGGTTTTGAATGGCGAAATTCAAATGATCGACGTTCTTGTTTATCGCAACCAAAATCACTCTTACACTCAGTCAATCATGGTCAACAAATTCTGAGCGATATTCAGGAAAACATTCATGATTAGTTCTTCCGGTGTCGTTGTAAAGTTGCAAAAATGTTGTGGAAACTCAATCAGGCTGGAGATTAAGTTTGCTGGAATCACACCATTGCCCATCGCCATCATGACTGGCCATTTTGTAAAGAAACTCGCATGTTTGTTATCAAATGCAATTTCTTGACGTATCGCCATAAAGCAGACGCCTTCAAGCATTCAATTCATCTGCCGGAGTTGTTTTAGCCAAAATCAGTGAAATCAGGAATGTATTTCCAGTTCCACGGGCGCATCAAGGAAGAAAATTCCGCCATTTTCGTTATCGACTGCTTGCATCAATTCATCGTACACTTCCTTTTTTTCTTGGTTCAACATTGGCACATTTGTTCGAACAGCTTGACTCAATGCGATTCGATCGAAGTCCATTTCTCGCTCCAATTCTCGATTAAATGCGTCTTGCATTGAATGATTTGGATGTGGCATCCCCAATTTGCACAACAAATTGCCACTTATGAGCAGACACATATCCTCGATCAAAATCAAAGCTTTGTTGCGCATTTCATCTGATATCTCCAGTTCATTATCCGAAGTCACAGCGCGAATTCGATGCAAAATATCGTCGGCCATAATAATCTTCTTTGTATAATCAAAGTATCTACTTCAGTTAAAAAATTAGTAATATTCGTAATGTAACATAGTAAACATAATTTATTCGAACAAACTTTTTAGGTATATTAAAAAAAAAAAAAAAACTTAAAAATTGTGGCCAACAACAATTTGCTTGCAAAATAATTAAAATAATTGAAAACAACAATTGCCTTAAAATTTAAAATATTTCTTTTTTTTATTTGAAGTGTTACTACTCTATTTCTATCCAGTTTCTTTTTGTTCAAAGTGTATTTCCCGATACAAACTTTCATAACCTCTTTCATCCCCTCCAAGTTTTGTTTTCGCGACAAAAAGTAAATAAAAACCTGATATACAGCAATACGAACAAAACAAAAAAAAAAATTATGAAAATCGTCCCGGGTTATCGAGTTACGTCCTCATCGAGTTACACCCCGAAAGAACTATATATATAGAAGATAGAAGAAGATAGAAGATGAATGAATGAGAGTTACTTTCATTAATAAAAATCCTTAAATATTCGGGTCTATCACAGAATCCGTCGTATTCTGAATTTTGCTAGGAACCCCGAAAGAACTGTTACAGAATCCGTCCGAATCCGTCGTAGGGTACATTTTTTGCTTTCGAAATTCGTAGAACGTGGTATAATTCAGTGATACCACTTTCTACGAATTTCAAAATTCCCCTACGACGGATTCTGTAACAGTTCTTTCGGGGTTCCTAGCAAAATTCCGAGTACGTCCGAATACGACGGACTCTGTGATAGACCCGATTATTGTGGTATTCGATTGGGAGCTCTCAGAGCACTTTTTATGTTCGTTTGGTACCAAAAAAAAAAAAAAACCTTTTCCGGATTTCAGAGCGCTTTTGCGAATCTATATTTTTTCTCAGATAAGTGCGTTTGAGATTGTTTTTTTGTTTTTTTTTTTTTTCTCTACAGCAAAGAAAGGAATTGCATCGAGTGAAGCTATTTGTGTAATTTATTTATGTATAAATATTTAGAAATCAATCGGGACGCTAATTTAGAATGTTTGAATATAGAATTTAACCAGTGAATGAAAAATGTTTTGAAAAGTGTTGACGGCTACATATATTCGAATCGCATGAATGTCAACGATTAGCGATTCGATTAACTTTTCAGCTCAGTCACCCTGCATTAATTTCTCCACGAAAATTTCCAAAAAGATATTTCACTTTCGCTTTCACAGCATTTTTTGGAGAGCAGTGAAAATTTCACTTCACTTGAGCAGCGTACCAGCGTGCCTAATAATATCAAATCTTATGGAATTCATCGTAGCTTGTGAGGGGCTGGGTTTCGCTTCCAAAGAGGCAAGATTAACTTTGACTAATCGTCTATGTGCAACTGCTTGCTGGTTTGTGGAAATAGCGAGTTACAACAATTTTGAACACAATGTCGATGATTACTACGGATTGGCTACAATTTCGAGGACTTCAACTCAATACTACCGCAGTCCGTTTCATTGGTAACTGGTGATGGAAAAAATTGACATGTGAAAAAAAAAGACAAGTCAGTCTAGCAGAGAAATTGAATTATATACTTCGATTGAATTGTACAATTAATAACTTTGTTTCACCGTTTAGGCGGCGGCAACTCTAAGCGCAATCAGCTAGCTCTGGCCAATCGCAGATTTTCAAGGCTTTATTGTAGTGTAAGCCCTCTGGGCATTGACCAACGTAAGCAACACCATCCTCACAGGTAAGAAATGCTCTGCAATTTCCTTTTTTGTGCAGTAGACCCCCCGATGCCACACCAACACATTGCTCTTTGCTGCTTTCGTCAATGACGGCGATCACTATTTCAGGAGTTTTATCCAAATTGCCATTGATCAATGACACACCTTCGACTGTTCCTTCGTTGTTTATGTCAATATTTCCGTTGCCAAAAACAGACGCAACAATTCCAATATCGACAGTACTGTCCTTAGCAGACAAATCTCCGTCGACATCCATTGTTATGTCGTTAATATCTACATTGTCAACATCGGCCTCTGATTGGGTTGCGACAGGCAGTTGCTTGATTGGAGTGATCTTGTTACCGGCTGGTGTTCTCATAATGACGGGTAGGCCAGTTTTCTTAATTTTAATGAGCTTACCTTCGACGACGATATATTTGCCGGGTGTACCTACGTCTGCGCCTGTTGCAGCGCTCATCAAATCATTTTCCACTTGCGCAGTTTCAGCGGCTTCAACAGCTAGATCGGTGATCGCGTCTCCCGCTTCGACACAGTCGAAAGATTTAGCATCAACACAACTCCTGGCTAGTGGATGAAAGTGCCGCAGACCACATGAATTCTCATAGCCCTTATGCTGCAGGCATGTAAAGTACTTGGAACAACTTCCGGGCGCAGCGAATTTAGCTCCATTGGGCTGACCCAGGCACACGGTCTAAACGAATACTGTCGTACCGATTGGACCGGTCAACAGTGGCTTTTGGGGCTTCGCCTCCTCCACTGGCTTCTCAACTTTCACAACACAATTTGACTTCTCTCCTGTTATGCATGCGTTTGAAACACCATCGAAGTGGTATCCCGCTTGGCAACTCTTCAGCAATGCTTTGTTGCCGGCGCAGACAAAGAAATCGCTGCAACAGGTCGTTGATGGAAGGAATGATCCGACGGCCTTGCCACTGCAAATATTTGTCGGTGCAACTGAGGGTTTCTCTTCGATTTTAGACTCCAAAATGACATGCGATTCTCCATCTAAACACGCAGATTTTGACGCTTCAATGCACTGCATATCCTTAGCATTGAAATGCAGCTGAGCGCCACAATCCTGAAGGACATCCTGGCCACTCAAGCAAATGTAGAACTGAGAGCATTTTCCGTGCACGGGAAGAAGCACACCATCTTTCTGGTCAGAACACGGAGACGAGAGTGAAAAACTCACAGACGCGGAGTGTGTGGAATATGTTCCACAAAGGATAAGCAACCCATAAACAACTGGAAATAAATTAATTGAACAAGCGTTCCGAGGAAAACCTTTCGATTGTACCTACTCACCGTTCATATTGCGAAATTGATTTTGCTGTCAGACAGTCCCATCTACCTCATTTTATTGGCGCTTTTATAGGACTCGTGACACGACACCGTCCAGATCGTAGACCGATAACTTAATAGTTAAGATCGAATCTATGGCCTGTATTTGGAAATAGCTTCACGTTGCTTCGTTGCTTGATGTTGTATCTTTGACGTTGATGCATTTGATGTGATTTGTATCTGCGTAGCAAGTCAATTAACAAATTAAAAATATTTTTTTTTGTTTGCGAACTGGTAAGGACTACCGTTTTTTATTTCTGACACAACACAACTCACTAAAAGCTTACGATACCAGCGGTACTTGGGTATAGTGCAGTATGACGCTCATTTTAAAAATGACGTGCGCCACACCTATAACAAATTTAAGTCTCGACTTAAATTTTGGAAAGCCCACTATTGCGAAATTTGTATGGAAATTACAGCCACCACTGTAAACTACTGTGGTGTGGAGTGTCGAACCTAAAATGGTGAAATGAAAAAAAAACCCTGCGAACACTAAACAAGTTCCACTTCCAGTTCTATTTGGAAACGCAAATCCGTCAAATGTCAATGCCATCTGTCCTCTGTTAGGTGTAACTCACCACACTTCTACAACTTTCTAGTTTATTCTAGAACCACTCTCTCTACAGCTAATTGTAGAACCATCCAGGATAGTTGATAAAATGTCACAAGTGAGTGACAGTTGTCAATGGGCGATAGTCAGACCCCGAATCCACTCAAGAAGCACTCACACAAATGTAATTTATGTATTTTATTCAAGTCAGATGACAGCTGCCCTGCCGTAGATTATTTTTTGGCATTTTACCCATACTTTTGTAGTTTCAATCAGAAGCAGTTTTTTTGTTCCATTGGATGGCAAAATGAGTGGATCCCCAAGTGAAACCAATCGAAAACGACAAAAGCGTTCATATGCTGCCAAAAAAAAGACAACTTCAGGCGTTGAATTGACTTAAGATCGTAAATATCGTAAAGTTCAACGCGACACGCCTGAGTAGCGCTACTTTCTGTGCATCTGAATGCATTCATTCGTTTTGATATTATGTCTTGTAGAAAAGGAAATTATTGTATAATTATTTTAAGCTTCTTATTAAAAACAAGTGCAAAATTTCCCTTGGGGGAGAAAAAGGGGATTTTTTTTTAATTTAGGGGAAAACTACGCTTTTCCTGATAAAAAAAAAGGGGGAAAATAGTCTTCAAAGTCTGGGAGCACTGGCCCCACCTCTAGCGAACGTCTGACCAGCGATGCCAACTAAGGCTTTTTTGTGCCTCTTCGACATTATTTCATTAGCTAAGGCTTTAAGGTTTTTTTTAAAGGTTTTATTTCAAATATTTTTGTTATTTTTAATTCAACATACTGACCTTTTATTTTTTAAAACATTCTTAAAAAAAATCGGCCAACAACAATTTTACTGTAACCTCGATCTTGAAGAAGGAGTTTCCACCTTCAAAAACTCCCCATTTTCCGAACACTTTATCTGTCATTCTTAAAAAATAATTACAGCCTCCACTTCCAGTAAGTGCAATGAAATTGAAAACAAATTTTAAAGCTGTTTGTTGTTTGTTTTTTGTTCATTACCTTGTTTTGGTTGGGTTTTTGTGTTTTTGTGTTTTTTTTTTTGTGTTCAAAAAAGAGTTTGTTGTTAAATAAAGAAATTAAGTAATTATAAACTCATTTTATTATTATGTTTTGAAATTTAGAACTCCATTCAAAAGATTATCACTCTAGAATGGATGATTTAAGTTTTTTTTGGAAATAAAAATTGGTTTTGTTTATTGTTTTGTATTTGTGTTTAATTGTTGATTTATTTTTTCACTTTACTTACACAAAAAACAAATATTTTACTCATTTTATTTTAGGCATTGAGAAAGATATATTTTTTTGCAATTTAGGCGTTTTTTCGTCAAAAGTGGTTGGCAACGCTGCATCTAACCAACATCCGAAAGTACCTATTACTGTCAAGAAAGAGCTTCTCCGGCTAATTTTTATTTGGAATCGGAATGAAATTATAGATCCCTTCCATTCGTCCCGAAAATTAAAAACTTACACAAAACAAAAATGGTTGTTACTTGTGAGATGCTACGTCTAGGGTCCCTACGGATCTGTTGCGCCAACTATTTTTTTTCTATGCCCATGTAAAAGTAGGTATAGGTACATCATTGGGTCAAGCGGATATGAAGATAGAGCTCCAATGAAAATTATATACGTAATATTAATATTTTGCCCCTCAAAAAAGGGGGTATGAAGAAAAATGGCAAAACTTCGAATAACTATTAGGTACTTCTCTTCGAAGGACTGAACTTCATAAATGAATTAGACTTGTGCAGTGGCGTAGCGTGGGTTGGAGTCGCCCGGGGCAGACCCAATTTATGCCGCCCCCCGTAATTTTTTCATACACTAAAAAGACCTTTGTAAATTTCTGGAATCGAATAACGGTACTTTTGAAATTTCGAAATATCTCGAAAACAAAAAATAATTTCTAAGGTAATATTGTCATTTCTAACTGAATGGCAGGCTAAAAATTTTTCTATATTATCGTACAATAGACTTTAGAAAAATTTGGTTTTCTTTAGTTTTCTAGGGAAACGGCGATAAAGATTTTGACCAAAATGAATCACCGAAAACGCTGATTTTAAAAACTTCTTATATCTCGAGAACCATAATTTCGATTTCGATAAAACTCTAAGAACTAAGTAATGCTTACATCCCGAAAAATAGCTTTCATCCAGTTTTCAGCTATATAGTAAGGCAATAGTATATTTTTTAAACTAATCATTGCAAAATTTGGTACAGTTTTGCCTGCGTAATTACAAAAACCGGTCTAAAGATTTTGATCAAAATGCATACTAAAGATAATATCCGTATTTCAAATAAGACCCCGTACTACTTAGATTTCCTCGAAAAATTCGAATAAATACATTTTTAAATTATTTCTCAAAAATGACTACCCAAAAGCCGATCTATGTTCATATTTTTTTTTTTAGAACTCAGCACTTCCACTATAAATGCAAAAGCAGCAAATATTGCCCACTTCTTCTTTTTTCCAATTACTTTGAATATGCAGCCAGCATTGCCATAAGTGCAGATTTGTCTGCATTTTGCAGATTATCAACCTTGCTGCAGACTTTTAAAAACCACAAATCTGCGCTTCAGATTTTGTATGCATCCGCAATAATATATTTTGTTCTTCTACACTTGAATTCGCTGTATGCTCTCTCTTTCGTATTCAGCTTTTTTGTTATTTTTTGTTATCCTTACTATAATAAAACTGTAGCTTTTTTTCCGGCTGTAAACTGTTCGCTATGAATAGATGCAAAAAGTACTGCGCGAATTTGATTCCGGTTTTCACAGTTACATAGAAAATTGCTCAAATTAGGTTATAGGATATGTTTTACCATTATTCGCTGTCCGGAAGCAGAAATCTAAGCTGATATCTGAGAAAAGTTGTAATTCTCGAATGCCTTTCAGCTCCTAGCTTTGGAATGACTCATCCAAATTAAATGGTATTTTTTTTAATACAGATTCCAATTATTTACAAGGAATTTAAGATATAAATCATCTTTGTACGGTATCCTGAAGTCGAACAATAAGCAATAAACAATAAATTTTATACAATTATTCAAAAAAGTAAAATGTTCGATTGAAGTTAGATCGCTGGATTTTCCCGGCGTTCAGTGGAGGAAATTTGGTGTGTGTGTGCGGTAAAATCTGTTTCTCTCTCTGTACTCTTTCTGCGGTGCGCTTTTTCTTTCTCTTTTTTATGCACCTTTTGGGCTTTGTATTGTTTTGGTTTTTTTTGCTCTTCTTTTCCTTTTGAGCAAAATAAAACACAATAGAAAAAGTATACCTGCAATGTTGCGTGTGTGTTTGGGTGTGTAGAGAGAGTGTCTGAACTAATTATATTAGATACCTCTAATACCAACAAAAGCAAAACCATAATTACTTATTCGCAGTAACTCCAGTTTCCAGCAATACATCGCTTACAGTTACATACGCACACACCCAACTTCTAGCGAGAAAAGAGAAAAGGGGTATTTTCGAATGCAGATGTGCACACAGTGTTTAATTTGTGTTTAAAATTTCTGAAAAAATGCAGTTGCATACTAGGGAGCAGCGTTCATTGGATTTTGTTGTTAAGAAACACAAGGAATGTCTAATTATTTACTGTGAAGCAGTGTCCGTTTCGTCAATTTTATAAATTGAACAAAAAAAAAAAAAAAAAAATAACTGCTCCAAATTGCCGCCCCTGGCAAAGTGCCGCCCGGGGCCTATGCCCCCCTTGCCCCCCCCTTGCTACGCCACTGGACTTGTGGCTTAAAACTCCATCTTAGCGAAACTAACCTTTATCCGGAGTTAGAATGTATAGGTTATGTCAAATCCTCTGAACACATGCTCTGTCTAACTGCCTGGCTCTGTCTGACACACGCTCATCAGCAGATTCTTCTACTTCTACTAAGGACTTATTGACTTATTGAGCTTATAGTGAAGAGGTCACTCGTAGAATAACCCCTCCCCATTGAGCCAATAGATCTTTTTGATCGCAGTCTCAACCAGCAGTGCAAGGGATGGAATTAAAAAAAAAAAAAATTGTAAAATAGTAGATCCAATAAAAATAAATATATATCTACCATATAACTTTCGACGAAAATGGGCATACCCCTAAAAGCTATTCCTAAAAACAGGTTGTTGGGAGAAAATGCAAACCCCCTAAAAAATCTGCTCCGTAATTTTGCATTCCCTAAAAAAAATGAGCATTGCTTTGGGATTGATCGTAAAAAGAATTGACTGCTTGTAAAAAAACTACAAACCTCCAAAATTTGTTTTACCCCTTAAAAAGGGGGGCACTTTAAAAAGAGATCGAAATACCTATCTACCCAATAGATTCTATTTATTACATGAGGTTTGTTTGTAATCGTGTTTTAAAAAATTATGAAAAATCCCCCAAAGAGAATAAGGCGGGGGTCGTAGGTTAGGTTAGGTAAGTTGAAATGGCTGTCGGCTAACTGGTTAGGTTAGTCGACACACTTAGACCATTATAAGGTCCCTTGTGATACCACGTGAATCTATAATTCATTTAATTCATTCCTCCTACTCGTTGAACCAATCGGAGCTTCTAATGAAGCGTGCTCCTCGTCAAAACAGCTTCTGCAAAAATCGTTAGAGAATACGCCAAGCCTTTTTGCATGCCTGCCGATATGACAGTGTCCCGTGATGACACCTATTGTAGCACTAATATGCTTCCTATCGAGGGAGATCAGATGCCTAGAACGCTTTAGATCCAGCTTTGGCCAGATCTGCTTTGTCGCTAGACAAGTCGAGCCGGTTGATCACCTAAGACTTAATCTTTCGATAGCGTCCAGCTTTATTTTGAGTTTGCAAGTAGCGAGTGGAATACCTAAGGAATCCTTAATTGGGAGCAGAGGTATCGTAGTTCCGTGTTTGGCGAGTTCATCAGCCCTGCAGTTACCTGGAATGTCCCTATGCCCCGGCACCCAACAAAGGTGAATGTTGAACTGCTCCGCCATCTCCCTGAGAGACGAACGACAGTCTTGGGCTGTTATGGAATTCGTGGAAACTGATTCCAGGCACTTGATAGCGGCTTGACTATCAGAGAAGATACGGATATCTTTAGCAGATATCACGTTTTCCCTTAGCCAAGATAAGACCTCTTTTATCGCCATTATTTCCGCCTGAAAAACGCTACAGTGATCAGGAAGACGGAAGGAGAGACTAAGATTAAGTCTATTAGAGAAGACACTGCCACCAACACCGTCCACAGTTTTCGAACCATTGTAGATAGAGGGTCGTAGATTTTAAGCGAATGGAATACAGCTTGGGCCTTACTAATAACCATTGCAAGCCTTCACACTAAATATTTTGTTGGTCACAGTATTAAATTTGGTATGGAGAATTTCGGAATTGGTAGTTCGAAAAATTTAGCCAAGAGCCTCAAACTTTCTAAAAACATTTTGTTTTATTTTTATTTTATTACTTAAAATATTGAGAGGTAATTTTAAAAATAAAAAGACCGTCCAGTCGCTGGATGAAGCGTCCTGCATTCGACTCCTTCGGACAAAAGCTCAGTTATCACTCCTATGTCACCCATTTGTTTGTGTTTTTTTCTTACTTACTTTTAAGTACTTACCTACTTTACTTTTGTTGTTATTAGCAATCATCAATTTTTATAATAAACACGACCGACTTTTTAGTCGTTTTAGGTAAAATGTTTATTTAAATTGCGACGTACCTACTAAAAAACAATTTTTTTATTAACATTCTTGCAAAATTTCAGTCTCGACTTTAAATTTACGAAAGCTCACAATTGCAAAATTTGTATATTGAAAAAATAAATATAATAAATAGTTGGCCCAGCTTCTCACAACCATCCGTTTTGTGTGAGTTTTTTTTTTAATTATATGTATTTTAAATTATTGATGTTTAACCCTTTGTTGACCAAGCTATTAAAAACTTTTTAAAAAAGTCTTTTTTTCTAATAATATTTTATTTTACGGTGTTTTAAGAAGGATAACTCATTTTCGGGTTTTTAAAGGACCTCCAAGGACTAAAAGTAAAGGTGGTACTCAAAAGTACCGTTGGGCCGTGGGATACAAAAAAAAATCATAAGAAAGGGGTTTATTCTTTTTTATTTGAATATGATATGATAATTATAATTGAAATGCATTTTATCAATAATAGATAATTTTTGTTACTAAAAATGTATTCCATGGTACAAGGAAAAGCAGTTTTTTTTGTCATTGCAGCAAAGGTATACATTGCAATGGCTGCATTTCGGAAATGGCCTTGACTGTATTTTGTTGATACTACATAGCTCACACCTTCCCCGTGCTTCAACAAACTTTGGCCAATGAACACCCAGATTACCCAGCCGCACGTCCTTCGAAACAGATTCTCCTTTTTCGCTTCTCTTAACAGTTGAAAGCTCATTGCCATGATAGTTTGAAGCCAACAGTACTGTTCTGTTGTCTTTCCATTTTTTATAAAAACTGATCCCATCTTTGGAAGATCGATAGTCAAAATCTCCTCTTTTCATTTTTTTATCATCTTTCAAATTTTTCGGGTTACCTTTTCTATTGGCTCGAATCGTACCACAAGCTAGAGTTTTTTCGGTTTTAAGTTTCTCTAGCAGTCTTACTGATGAAAAATAGTTATCAAAGAAAATTATTTTATGCTGTCCCCACTCCTTTTCAGTCAGTGATAAAACTACTCCTTCACCGAGACCGTATTTTTTGTATTTATTTTCAAGCTGCACGTCTTTTCCTTGGTAAATCGAAAACTTCTTTATATAGCCATGTTGATCTGCTGAGCACCATAATTTGTACCCTCTCTTTATAGGTTTCATGGGATTGTATTGCTTCATGGAGTTTCTGCCCTTGAAAAGAATCATTGACTCATCAACAGAAAGCTGTCTTGTTTCGTGGTAGGATGTGCTGAATTTATCATTCAGAGAATCGATCATTGGCCGAAGTTTGAATAGTCGATCTTTATTATCTTTTGGCATTAGGCTGTTGTCATTTATGTGTAAGCTGCTCAAAATGGCATCAAATCTATTACGGCTCATCGTTTTACCCACCAACGGAACTCCCAAATCCTCACTTTCACTCCAAAAGTGCCTCCAGCTGGGTAGTTTATGATATCCCATAAGAAAATTAATTCCTATGAAAGCTAGTAGCTCACCCTTCTTCAAGTCCAACACCTTACTCTTTTGAACCGCATAGAGATTAGATTGATAAACAATTTGATCTAGCACACTTTCAAGAAAAGATACGAAAAAATCTGTCTGACTATCACAGGTCTCAAATAAACGTTCAACTGGATCCTCAGGCAATACAAATTCAGGAATTTGTGATACACAATCGCTAGCTTTCCATTGGCGATTTGGTTCTTCGTCAGATTTTTTTTTTCCGAATGACTGCATCCTGGAAGATTCTCGGGAATTTCCTCGCCATCATCCAAAAGCTGCTCAAGCTCTTCTTGAAGCACAGCTTCATCCGGTTCCTCATTCATTGGGACATAAGCTCTTATTTTTGAACGGATTGTTATTAGATTCAATTCATCTTCGGATTCTAGATCAGTATCTTCACTATTATCCAAAGGTAATTCCTCAATCATTGCCAAAATCTCATCATCCTTCAAATAAATATTCTGAACAGCCGACATAATGCACTTTATGTATACATGAAAATAGCAAGAAGAAAAAATTTACTATTCGAACACTCGTTGTCGCACAGCCCAACGGTACTTACAAGTCCAATGTAGTTTTTTAGTGGAAATATATGAAAAATCCGTGTAACTTCAATTGATTTCGCGTGTTTTCCAAAGGTCAATATGCAAAGCAACTAAACAGTTAAAAAAACTGACGAAAAACGCAATGGCTACTTAGATCTGCAAACACCAAAATCAACTAAAATTAATCGCTTCAAAGTCTAGTAAGCTGTCAAAAAAAGCCGTTATAACCGTGGCTAAAACTACAAAAAAAATCTTAAACAACAAAATACATGAAAATCGAATGGTACTTAAAAGTCTCGTTGGGCACCAATGCCATATTTTAGTCATATAGAGATTTTATTTGAAGTAAAACATTGTGGTACTTACAAGTACCGTCGGTCAACAAAGGGTTAAAGTCGAAACTAAAAATTGTTTTTTTTTTTTAATTTGTTTGAAAACTAAACAAAAGGGCATTTTGCATTCTCTGGCCAATCGCAAACGCCCAGGTCCAAATTGAAATGGAGTCCAGCTGGACAATTCATTTCTACCGGTGCACGATTATCACAAACTATGAACTTTCCGCATTGCGTTGGGTGCCTTAGAAAAGCACCAATAGCTCGCCCTAGACAGTCATTCAACTGTACATCAGTAACCTCTGCAAAAGGATGCACACCATCCACACAATTCGAATCCTCCAATTCCACACAGGACAAAGTTATCGGACTAAAATGGCGACTTCTACCACAAGTCTTATTGAAGGTTTGATCCTTATAGCAAAAGTAGAAGTCTGAACATTTGCCAGGAATTGGCAGAAATATTCCATCACGTTTTCCAGCGCAGACCTGCAAAGAAGTAGATTTCTCTGTATTGGGCCGAAACTGAGAGTCCTGTGTTCCATAGAAAAGTTCATTTGCTCTGACACTGCACCGGACTTTGTTGGGTACATCACAAAGCGTGGTTATCGGATTGAATTGATTTTGACCGCAACTCTTTGGTATTGCCGTATTGCCCATACAGACGTAGTAGTCCGAACATGAGCCGGGACGGGCGACTCGAGCTCCGGTACGGCGATTTTGACATAATTTCTGCAACAACAGATCATGTTGACTGGGCGACTTTTGTGGCGGAACAGACAGTGCTGTGGCATTCTCAGGCGACAGTGCACACGCTGAGTATTTCGCAACGAAATACAAATTGCCGCAATCCTTGCGGAAAGCAACGTTATTCATACACAGGTAGTATTGTCTTGAGTTTCCTGCAACAGGCAATCTAGCTCCATTTGCTGCACCGATGCAAGGCCTTGACTGTTGAGCTGATGGTTTTGCATTGAGATCGATGCACTGCATAGTTCCTTCGTCGAATTTAAGTGATCCACACGATTGAAGGAGCGGCTGCCCCAGAGAGCAAATATAGTAATACGAGCTGTTGCCAGGTATGGGCGATTTGATGCCGTCATTTTGGCCCGAACACATATTTACCAACGCCGGTCTAGAGCTTATACAACCAGCCCTTGATGGTAGATCACAAATAGACCGTCGAGCATCGAAATGATATTTACCGCAGGTGCTAGATATGGCGGTTCCATTGACACAGATAATAAATTGCGTGCATTTCCCAGGTAGCGGTAGGAAGATTCCATCTTTCCCAAGGCACCGATTCAGTTGAAGGTCTCTAGGGAAGATCTTAAACAAAAATAATCATTCCTTATCACTGTATATTGATTTGTGGAGCTTACCTCACCATCATCGGCTAATGCCAAGCCTACTACCGAGCAGACTATCATCAATATGTGTATCCCTGCAAAATAAAAACAAAAAACAAAAATTTGAATTATTCGTTTGATGATGTATTTTTATTCCGTTCGTCAAACCTCTCATTTTCACTGTTTCCTATAACTAACCTCGTTAAGGCTCAGAACGGTACCATTTATATGGAAATCTTGCGACATATAACTCGAATAGTCTATTGATAGATCTTTTTTCGGCTTTTTGTGTTACGCAATTAAACAGGGAATAACACTTGACAATTATGAGTCTAACGGTAGCGATAAGATTGACACGCCGACAACAAGTGTGTTTGGAAGCTTTTACCTTAATTCGGTGTTCAGAGATGTTAATGGATAAAAAAATGTTTCGATTAATTTATTGAGAAAAACCGGCGAGTGGAGTGAGTGTGGAACGTATTTTTTTTAACATGGCCAAACATTATACAAAAATATACTTCACATTCACGCACTGGACTCTGTGTGGAACGCATTAGTTTTTACTCAACATCAACTCTAAAAGAATTTGGAAAAGAAGACGAAATTTAAAGGAAAGTGTTTGGGAACTTCGAATACGTTTTTTGAAGACATATATAAAAAAAAAAACATTTTGAAAGTGGTATAGATTTAAAAAAAATTAGAGAGTGTGCTTGTGTACCACACAATACAATCCAATCCAACGTTTTCTATTTTAAGAATTTTGATTTGTATTTAGATTTAATTTAATCAGTAGTCTAGTGTCTGTATAAGAACAAGCTTTATCAGTTCATTCCCCAGGTCCAACATAAATAAAATAAATAGTTGGCGCAATAGGTCCGGAGGGACCCTAGGCCTAGCTTCTCGCAACCATTCGTTTTGTGTGAGTTTTTTATTTTTGGAAAGAACGGAAGGGATCTACAATTTTATGCCGACTCCAAACGGATAATTGAGAAGCTCTTTCAAGACAGTAATACTCTCGGATGTTTGTCAGACGTTCGCGAGAGGTGGCACAGTGAAAAAAACCCTAGGTTGGAATTTGGGTTTTTGGGGGATTCAAACCTCGACCCCTCGCTTAGTAGTCCAACACATTAACCACTAAGCCACTGCGCCTACACCCAGGTCCAACATGCCCATATAAATCTTCATTTTAAGAATTAAGTTGAAACAATCGAAAAAAGTGAGAAAAAACTTGACAACAGCGCCACCCATCGGATCCAAAACTATCCTACCTTTCATGTTACAAGCAACCATCCACACCCACAAAATTTCATTGAAATCGGCAGTTTGGTTTGGGAGATCGACAGCAGAGCCACCTATCGGGTGCAAAATTATCCTACTTTTAAAGTTGCAAGCAACCATCCACAACAACAAAATTTCATTAAAATCGGTTGGGTGGTTTAGGAGATCTAGAACAGCGCCACCTATCGGTTGCAAAACTATCCTACCTCTCATGTTGCAAGCAACCATCCACACCCAGAAAATTTCATTAAAATCGGCTGTTTGGTTTAGGAGATCGACAGCAGAGCCACCTATCGGGTGCAAAATTATCCTACTTTTCAAGTTGCAAGCAGCCATCCACAACACAAAATTTCATTGAAATCGGTTGGGTGGTTTAGGAGATCTAGAACAGCGCCACCTATCGGGTGCAAGACGATCCTACCTTTCATGTTGCAAGCAACCATCCACGCCCACAAAATTTCATTTAAATCGGCTGTTTGGTTAAGGAGATCGACAGCAGCGCCACCCATCGGATCCAAGACTATCCTCCCTTTTATGTTGCAAGCAACCATCCACACCCACAAAATTTCATTAAAATCGGTTGAATTGTTTAGGAGTTGAGAACGGCGGCGTAGTGATGGCGACAGGCAAATTTTCGCCGTAACTTTCCATCTCATTCGAATCGATTTTATTCCCAAGTCGCGCCAATATTTGTTTCACATCAAAAATCGTTCAATTACCTACTGTATTTTCCAAACCATTTGGGAGAGCAAAATATACGTCACTGCATCGCATCTAGTCCAAAATTAGAACAATTAATAGCCCACCACCGATTTTTATTAGAATGACATTCAGTGTTGACACTTTATTATTTCACAATGATTAGTTACTTTAGAGTACAACCTGCTGCTGTTGGCCAATCACAGACCTGTAGATTTTTATTAAAATGCAGCCCGTGCGAACAGTTCTTTACCACAGCTTTCAAGTGAGCACATTGAATAAAACGTGCACTGTCACCCGGATATGGTAGTAGAGCACCGTCGGGAACACCAACATTTTTGCATTCATTTCCGGTAAAACCATTTGATGGGGGTGCCACTGTTGTTGTAGGACCAGGTGTTGGTGAAGTTGTTAGAGTTGGAGCAGGTGTAGAAGCTGGCCTTGGTGCAGGAGTTGGAGCAGGCGTTCGAGTAGGTGTCGGCGTTGGACCAGGTGCTGGCGTTGGAGCTGTCGCTGGCGTCGGTGGCACTACAACACCCCCACAGAAGACCAGGGAACTTGGCCGGCAATGCCTCCGTACTGCATCAAACGAATATCCATCAATGCACTTCGTCACAGCTCCGTTACCGAATCCGTCACAGGAATAAAACAGCCCACAATCAGACTGATGCGGAACAAGTACGCCAACTGATTCCCCTTGACAGGAAGCATTTGCTGCACGAAGCAATGCCGCGCAAAGCAATATCCCAAAAGCGAAAAACTCTACCAAGAGAACAGAGGATTATAAATGAGTCTTTACTGGGCACTTTGCCGACCAAACCTTGCATTCTGCTGCAGTATCTTTTAGACAATGATCTTTCAAAACTTTGAAGTCTTCAGTCAAGCGTCAAAAAATCATGCACATTATCTTAATTTGGGCAATAAAAATTTAATTTAAAAGGAAACACTTTTGTTTTGCACTTACCTACCACTTGCGTGTCAAATAAACACAAAAAAAAAACCCAAGCGACTGTAATAGATAAATAATATCTTTCGTACAGAGTTGCCAATAGTGCGATTTGTGGTATAATTTTGGGAACTACACAAAATTATACGCATTAAAAGCAATCAACAAATTAGTATCTTCCTAAACTAATCAAACAGAAAACAGGAACCACTTCCAATTAAAGTCATAAATATCAGCAGTACATTCGAAAATCGAACCACTTCCAAGAGCCCGAGTAATCTAATCAAACTCCAACAATCTTTAAACGAAGGAAATCCATTCAACTGTAGACAGTGCTAAAAAATTAATCAAAAATTTCTATCGGCTAATAAGATACCTACCATGATGACGAATTGAATTTGAAATAGAATTAAAATAGATACTGTATTTGCAGCCTTATCGAAAGCAGATTAAAGTAAAGTATCCACCAAAAAATACAGAAGCCTATTTTGCAAAACCTTATTGTCAGTTTAAGTTAGAAAATTAACCAGAAAGGAGACATGAAAGGTAAACATGCAAACTTTCCAATTACAGGGACTTGATTGAATTTTAAGTTTCAGCTCTATTAATTGGACCACTCATGGTGGGACTGGTTTGCGGCCATGCAGATGCAGTCGACTTGACGACTTTTGCAGCTGCAAAAGTTGACGGGGGTTTAAAAGGAAATGAGTGTAAAGGTCAAGCGCACGGTTCTTACTTACTTACTTACTTAAGGTGGCACTACAGTCCGGGGTGGACCTGGGCCTCAACCAATACGCCTCTCCAGTTAGCGCGATCGTTGGCTAACTGTCTCCAGTTGCGCACACCAAGTTGGTTGAGGTCCCCTTCCACTTCAGCGCGCCATCTAAGGCGAGGTCTTCCTCTACTGCGTTGTCCCTCCGGGTTGGACTCGAAGACTCTCCGGGCCGGAGCGTTGGTGTTCATTCGCTCTATATGTCCTAACCATCTTTGACGACTAATGCGTACTTTTCTGACCAGGTCGATGTCGCTGTACAGCTCATAGAGTTCGCTGTTAAATCTTCTCCTCCTAAACCCGTCAACGCAAACGGGACCAAACATCACTCGAAGAATTTTGCGTTCGAAGCGACCAAGAAAATCCTCATCCGTTTTTGCTAGGGTCCATGCTTCTGCGCCATAGAGCAGGACAGGGATGATGAGAGTCTTATATAGAATCTCCTTAGTGCTTCTTGACAAGGCCTTACTAATCAATTGCCGTCTTAGGCCAAAGAAACAGCGGTTGGCAAGTGTGATTCTTCGCTTGATTTCTGATGTGATGTCGTTATCAGAGTTTATAGCGGAGCCGAGGTAGACAAAGTCCCGAACTACCTCAAAGTTATAGCTGTCTATCGTGACGTTCTGTCCGATTCGTCGATGTTGTGTGTCCCTTCTTGTTGACAGCATATATTTTGTTTTACCCTCACTCACCACTAAACCCATTTTTGCCGCTTCTGTACTAATACTAGCAAACGCTCCAGTGACAGCTCGCTGTGTTCTGCCAACAATGTCAATGTCGTCAGCGTATGCAAGCAGTTGCACAGACTTATGGAAAATTGTGCCTCTGGTGTTGGCTTGTGAGTTTCGCACAATTTTCTCAAGAATGATGTTGAAGAAGTCACATGACAGCGCGTCGCCTTGTCTAAATCCTTTTTTGACATCAAAGGTCTCAGTGAGATTGTTTCCGACCTTTATGGAGCAGCGAGCGTTCTCCATCGTCATTCTGCACAATCTGACAAGTTTGGCAGGGATGCCAAAACTAGACATGGCTCTGTATAGCTCGTCTCTATAAATGCTGTCATATGCGGCCTTAAAATCGATAAAAAGATGGTGAGTATCGATCTGGACTTCTTGGGTTTTCTCCAGGATCTGCCGTAGTGTGAATATTTGATCGGTCGTGGACTTACCGGACCTAAAACCGCACTGATAGGGACCTACCAGATCGTTGACGATAGGTTTCAGGCGTTCACACAGTACAGCAGAAATGATCTTATACGCAGTGTTCAGGAGACTGATGCCTCTATAGTTGGCGCAGTTTAGAGAGTCTCCTTTCTTGTGGATCGGGCAAAACGATGCTGAGGTTCCATTCATCAGGCATACTTTCGTCTGACCAAATCTTGGAGACGAGTTGGTGTATGCTCTCTACCAGGTCATCTCCCGCTGCCTTAAACAGCTCGGCAGTTAAGCCGTCCGGTCCAGCAGCCTTGTTGGACTTCAGCTTGGATATTGCTATCCTCACTTCATTTTGGTCAGGTGAACGGAAATCTTGGCTTTCATCGTCCAGGTTGAATGGCTCGTTCTGCCTGACAGCGGAATTTGTGTCGTCGCGCACGGTGCGCTGATTCCTTATCCGGAAGATTGTATAAAGTATTAGTTGAATAGTGGAACATATACTCTTCGTCGTATTCTTTGAGTGACTGTCTAACTATCGCTATCGCGAATCTTAAAATAATTACAACTTGTTCAGAACTAAGACTGAGAGATTACAAATCGCGACATGTTCATTTTCCTCCCTCGTTTCCTCCCCACATTTAGATGAAATCTTAGCCAAAAACATAAACAACGTTCTACTCTCACAATCTGGGCGGCCTAATGAAAAAGCAATCATCTTCTATAGAAAAGTCCTCACCTACCATTGGTGAAATTATAAATTGCAGACCAGTGTTCCCGATAAAACATACACGAACAGAAATTCCTAAAATTCGGCAGTATAAATTGTTACCGCCATTTGATAAAGATTTCAGTTCTCGAAAATAGTTCCGCAATTACATTAAGTGATCTCGGACGCCTTCATGAAAGGTACGTAGACACAGTCAGGAGCATAACCACCAGACCTAAGTCCTAGCCCAGGGCTTAGTATTCAAATCGGTTTAATTTTTGGTGTTTTTTTTTTTTTCTAGCCTTTCTACTTGTACTTTTATCCGCGGTCGGTTTGGCGACAGCGGACTACAACAAGGTACGCAACAAACAATCCCCCATGAAGGAGTGAACGAAATTTTCTGTTTCTTTAATTGCAGTTCTGTACAGCGCCTGGTCTATATAATGTGCCACATCCGACTCTGTGTACAAACTTCATAAAATGCAATAACAGTGTTGGCGAGGTGTTGGCATGTCCTGACGGCAAGTGGTTCGATGACGAATTCTTGGCGTGCCTTCCAAAAGCCAAAGCCAATTGCGAACACATCCCAACGAATGACGTGCCACCGTACGTGCAAGAGCTGTGCAGCAATATGGCAATCGGTGAGAGTGTTCCGGCTAAGGATTGCAACAGATATTACGTTTGCTATTCAACAACAGCCTATGAATTGAGCTGCCCCAATGGACAGCATTATTCGCGTAATTATTCGGCCTGCATGAATGCCCTCGTTGCTGGATGTCGTGATCTAAACACAATGTGCGTTGGGGAGTATCCTGGCTTTGGATTCCCTTCGCTTACGTGCACGGACTACTACAATTGCAGTGACTGCTTATCACCGCAATTGCAATCCTGCCCCGCAGGACAGTACTTCAGTGCGGATTTGCAAATATGCACTACACCGGAACAGTCCGGGTGTGTAAATGAGCCTGAAACGAATGAGCCGAAATGTACCGATTCGAATACGGGCTCGTGTTTCCCCCATCCGGAATGCAACCGCTTCTACATGTGTTACAATGGAGACGCCTTGACATTCGATTGTGACTGTGGAATGTACTTTGATGCTTCGCTGTCGTATTGCGTTGATGACGTCAATAAGAAATGCTTGAAATAAAAATGAGCAACCAAGTTCTGTGAACTAGATTGTGGTTTGGAATTGTTTTTTTTTTTTGTTGAATCATTTTTTCTGTAAGTCATTTTTGAGTCATCCCCTAGAAACGCGCCATGAAACTGAATAAAATTTCGGTGTTGGAAGAGGCCGGCTGTTGCATAGGTAGGACTCAGTGGGCGGGGTAGTTTTAGTCGTACTAAGTCACCTGCTAAAACAGAAAAGAATCGTGCTAAAAAAAAATTAATGACCGTCAAATGAGGATGAATTCGGGCAGTCAAAATGACAGGTATTTCGCCCACCACTACCTAACTCCTTTGGGCATAAGATGAACAATCCTTTGGAACTCGAATCCAGGAGACGGAGACATATTTTCAGATGCCTATAACGCACCGAAATGTAAGTAACACCTGTCAGCAAGCAACTCGGTAGAATCCTTAAGAGGCCTCTACCTATAATTTTCTACAAAAATTGGAACGTGAATTGCCATCTCTCTTTGATTTGCAACATAACATCCACTTGCAAATCCACTTGCAATCCAGTTTTTCTTTTTTCTGTCCTAGGTTGTTACTATCCGATGGAGCACTCAGACACAACTCCTGGTCCATTGTACTGCCAAACAGACACCTTACATTTATGTAGGTACTTAGTTTTCCCGTCTTTCGAAGAAAGATGAGATGGAGCTTCAGTGATGAAAAGCTTAGATGTTCGGCACTCACCACGTCAGCCCCAAAGATCCGCCACCTGATGCGAGCAAAGGCAGGACAGCTACAGAGGAAGTGCTCCGCTGTATCGCCATCCTCTCCACAGGCAGGACAGATGGTGGAGATGCTCAAGCCCAAAACATTTAAGTGTTTGGCAAAAGCTTGGTGGCCCGAAAGGACGCCCACAGGCAGTCTACAGTCGCTTCTTCTGAGAGACAGAAGGAAGGCCGCCGACCTTTTGAAGATGTCCGGACGCAGTCGTTTGGTCTGTCTACACCCAGCACAGCCACGCCACCGACACTCGTGTTCGCGAGAAACCCAAGTATCAATGGATGACTTAACCACCGATGAAGGCAGACCCAACGCAGGTTCAGGTCCTAAGAATTCTTCCTCTGAACCCAGCCTGGCAAGCTCATCAGCTATCTCATTTCCAAGGATACCAGTGTGACCTGGGACCCAAACACAATACACTGTATTTAGCCGTCCGACCAAGTTCACAGAAAGCTTGAGTTCGAGCACTAATTTAGACGGTAATTCAGAAGGTAAGAGGGTTAAGCAGCGCTTTTAATGCAGCTTGGCTGTCGCTGCAAACGCACCTGTTTGTCAGAATATAGCGCATAGCCATTCGGAAAGCAAAAATCTCCGCTTGGAAGACAGACGCATGGTTTCCTAAGGGGTAGTGAAGTCTAATATTCTCGCTTTCCACGAAGACTCCAGAACCAGACCCCTGTCCGGTTTTGTAGCCATCCGTAAAAATACGATGGCATTCTTTCCCTGGCTCTGAGTCTGGCCTAAGCCATTCCGTTGCCTGAGGAAAGTTGACGTGGTAGTTTTGTCGCAGTAGGACTTCTGGAGTCATTGCGTCAGAGGGCATATCCATAAGACAGGGGTCAAAGGATAATTCTCGCACAAGTTCTTCAAAACCCCAATGCGCGTGGTACCAAAAGCCACCTCTCTTTAACCGAGAGATGGTTTTCAGCGTACACCCCATGATAAAAATATCAAGGGGGGGAGGTTCATCATAGCGTCTAGAGCGGAGCCCGGTGTGCTGGGGAAGGCCCCTGTGCAGCCGAGACAAACCGTTCTTTGAAGTCTGGCAAAAGAGGCAGTAACACGTTTCCGTGAAAGCCTGTTCCACCATACAACCGACGCGTATGAGAGGAGTGGTCTTACCATTGCCGTATAGATCCAAAGGACCCTTTTAGGAGATAAGCCCCATGTCTTGCCAAAAGCGCCTTTACACTGCCAGAAAGTTGACAGCGCTTTATCGGTTTTCGATTCGACATGCTTGGACCAAAGAACCTTTCTATCGAGGATTACTCCCAGATATTTGACATCACTGAATTTTGTGGATTTTACAAGTAAAACAATAACAAATTCAGTCACGTAATACTCGATCACGGATGCGGTATTTCAACCCCAGACTTCCCAACGATATGAAGTTGCATATACTGTCCTGAATAAGAAATTCGTCCTTGAATGACGGCATTTGTTCTATGACTGCAATACAACATAACAAGTTTTACAGTGGAATTGTTTCCACAAGTGGTGATAAGAATGACATTGAACTTGAAGTGGATTTTTTTTATTGAAATGCACTTGTACTACCTATAAGTAAGTTTCTATCCGGAGGGAGCACTGAATTAGCCAGAGTCGGACTCCAAGTGCATTCACCTATCAACAACCAATCTATGGCGATATCATCAAAGAGGTAAGTAGTCGTGGGTTACCCTAAAGAATGATTCCGCACAGTTTTAACCCCGCCCTTCCGTCAACGACAGAAATCAGAGTAGGTAATAATTATTTTAAGACTGCGTTGACGATTTACCCCACTGTCCATTCAGTAGTATTCCTTTCCGAGGTGGCAAGCCGTCCATAGATTAGGTAACCTAGATCGTCACTGTTTACGCAAAATATCAGTGTTCCACCAGTAAGATTGCTGACAACGCCCCTACATTCATAGCCCTTTGTATTCTGGCCAGGCGCCGCTGCCTTTCTATGAGAAGCCTTAGAAGGATACTCGCTTTCTTCTCGTACTTACATCAGTTGTGACAGCCTTTCTGTGTAAGATCAGTTTTTCCAGGGGCTCCGTGCTTAAGTTTTAAATAAATAGTTAGAGCAATAGGACCGTAAGAGAAAGGGACCCTACGCCTAGATTCTCACAACGATTTTAATTTTTCTGAGTTTTTCATGTCTGGGACGAATGGAAGGGATCTACAATTGTATGCCAAGTCCAAACGGCTAAGTGAGAAGCTCTTTTGTGACAGCTATACCCTCGGATTTTTATTAGACGCGAGAAGTGGCGCAGGGGAAAAAAAACCCAAGTATGAATTTGGGTTTTTGCGGAATTCGAACCTGGGATACCTCGCTTATTAGTCCAACACACTAACCGTTAGGCACAGCGCCTACACTGCGGCTATGGGTTTTAAAATCTACCAACATTTGACTATGTCGTATAGCCATCGTCTCTCTCCTTCCTCTCGCTCCGAAATGAACATCATGTTTTGAAAAGGTGAGAGCAAAAAAAAGGAGCCACACAGAATATAGAAATTGATTGGCTTAGCTAAAAAAAAGGTTTGGTACACTTTTCGGAGTGCATTCCGAAAAGGTCAACAAAAAGGACAGATCTCCAAAACTAGCAAAAGTACGAGTTTAGGTTGATTCTACAGTAATTTATTATTTAATTTATTAACTTATTTTGCTCATCAAAGTTTCGTCTAAAGTCTAGACGATAATCGTCTTACGAATGTAAACAAGCCTGTTCGGTCAATGAGATAGAATTGCAGAGCCTAGAACTATGCATTCAAAATGTCTACTTTCGGAGTCGACTCCGAATGTTTGGAAGTCCCCGAATCAGGTAAGAAACAAATTAAAGAACGCACCTAGAGGGCACCCGCATTCATTATAACTAACATGAAATGAAAGACTGGACACAAAATTGCTTTTTAACTTTTAACAGTAAATATTTGCAGAACAATAGGTACCACATTTACACGACCATACTACTAAGGAAAAAAAAATATTGCAATTCATTTATACACAAATGCGGGAACAAGTTCTCGTCTGGGAATTGAAATATAGTTTGGCAGGACAATTGTGGGCATAACCTCGGCCATTGGAGCACTGAATGAATCGTCCACAGTCTCCAGGGTAGGAATGGTAGCCGGATCTGTTCAATGAATTACAGTAGGCGTCTAGGTCATCAATGTTTGGTGATGGTACTGGAGATGGTACGGGGGATGGTACTGGAGATGGTACGGGAGATGGTACGGGAGATGGTACTGGAGATGGTACTGGAGATGGTACTGGAGATGGTACGGGAGATGGTACGGGGGATGGTACTGGAGATGGTACGGGGGATGGTACTGGAGATGGTACTGGAGATGGTACGGGGGATGGTACTGGAGATGGTACTGGAGATGGTACGGGTGATGGTACGGGAGATGGTACGGGGGATGGTACTGGAGATGGTACGGGGGATGGTACTGGAGATGGTACGGGAGATGGTACTGGAGATGGTACGGGGGATGGTACTGGAGATGGTACTGGAGATGGTACTGGAGATGGTACTGGAGCAGGGGTCGGTATATGGGCGGAATCACATTTCGCAAGACTGGGCCATTCGCAACGATTCAATGACACACTCCAATGCAAACCCCTTGGACAGCTGATAGGATAAGCTACACCAGCCTCACATTTGTAAAACATACTGCAATCGCCCGGATACGGTAACTGTGTTGGATCATTTGGATTCTCTGCAAGCGGACATTCAGATCGTGTAATACCTCCATTAGGAATGGTCGGTGCAGGAATCGATGGCCGAACAGCCGGCTTAACATTCGGATCACAAGCAGCCACCAATGGGAATTCACAGCGATTATTCGAAATACTCCAGTGCAGTCCAGGGGGACAATTCATCGGAAAGGCAAAACCACCCGAGCACTTGTAGAATTTCGTGCAATCATTAGGATACGGTAGTTGAGTTGGTGCAAAAGCGTCCTCATTCTCATTGCAGCTGGGATGCAAAATTGGCAAATCCGCCTAGAATGTGAGATTCACAAAATGTGACTACAAAATTAAGGACAACATACAAAAATTGAAATGCTTACCGTTGCGAGCTGAACCAGCAGACCGGCTAGTGCCCAAAGTGTAATTTTCAAACCTGCAAAAGAGAACTCAGTTAGTGGGGGAGTATTTCTATGTGATCGATAATTCTTACCGTACATTCCGTAAGAGTTTTTCCAGTCGAATACTTTTCCGGCATAAAATTTGTTTCCTTATATATGTAGAGTCGGCTGTGAGACAATAGGACTGCTAATTGGTATATAGATACGGTTGAGTACTTGGTAAACACTGCACTTCTGCACTTCAGATGCTTATGGGTATTTAATTATTATTTGAAAAATTCAAACACCGAAGGCCGTTTGACGGTAATCGAATCGGTAGCTGAGTGTCACTTTGTGTTGCCGTGAAATGTGTCAATCTTGGGTGTCAGTTGTATATGCGACTTTTTCCTATCTATATTAAGATCGAAATTTATATTTCAGCTTGAATGGGAAAAATGTCCAACTTATAAAAACTTTTGTGGATTACAAATGACAGCTCACACTTTTACCTAAAGGTTGGTGGATAAGCTTCCATGTGCTTAATGCCTCGACTGGAGATTGGGTCAGCAATCCGATTGAAAGGTGAAACATGGCAGTAAACAAGCGAGCGGAAACTAGTAGCTGGCTCTTACAGCGGCAGCCATTTGCAACTGCTTTTAAATGGGCATAACGCATAACAAATGAACAAAGACAGTTCCTATGTAATCTGTACAAAATGGGATCCGGTCGAAGTTCTGCTTTCAAAATTCTGTCTCTTAAATCTTAAAACAAAAATTCAGCTTTTTTTAATTCTGCTATTGAAAATGTAAGCAATAAAATTCTGCTTAAAAAGAACCGAATATGATCATGAACAAAAACATATTTTTTTATTATAATATACGATACATATTATGCATTTTAGGTTTTAATAATATATAGTTATTACAGGTAAATAAATTACAAGGAAAAAATGAAAACTTGCCCAACTGCAGCCATAGGGGCAATGCTCTGCCTCTACATATTTCTGTAAAGAAGGAAGCGAGTCTCAGTTTCCTTAGGCTCCCTGATATATCAAATCTTAAAGCAGGAAATCTGACAGGACACCTTCGAGTATTACAAATGCTTCAAGATGATCCTGTGATCAAAGTATCAGACACCATGCTTAACAGACTTCGCTTCTCCAAAAAATTTAAGATAGTCATATCTGACAGGAGTACCTGGAGAACCAACCAATTCGTAACACGACCAGGATCACAAATCTGGTACACCGACGGTTCAAAGATGGAAGATAAAGCCACCGGTGCTGGGGTCTATGGGCCTAGGTTCCAAAGAGCCGTAGCACTAGGAAAATCACCAGACATCTTTCAAGCGGAGGTACACGCCATAGAGATATGTGTCCGGGAATGCTTACGGAGGCGCACTAAAGGTGCCTATATCTACATCCTCTCAGACAGCCAGGCAGCCCTTAAGACCCTAAGATCGTTTTCGATCAGATCAAAGCTAGTCTGGGAATGTTTCAATCTCCTCGAAGAACTGGCAAAGGACAACACAGTCACTGTTGCTTGGATACCAGGCCATGAGGGATTTGAGGGAAATGAACGAGCAGATTGTCTGGCGAGAAGAGGTGCATCACGCCTACTCACCGGTCCTGAACCCTACTTCGGGTTACCTTTGAGTTACATACACTCAAAATTCAGGAAATGGGAAGATGATCACCTTGCCGAATACTGGACGGAATCAAAGGGACAGAGGCAGGCAAAAAGATTCACAAACCCAGCTCGTAGTAAAGCAAAAAAGTTACTTGAGCTAAGCAAAGAAGATCTAAGGATCCTTAAGGGTTATCTTACTGATCACTGGCAACTAAGATATCATCTCAAAAAAATTGGACTTTCCGACGATGACTCCTGTCGACTCTGCGGAGAAGAGGAGGAGACAACGGAACACATACTCTGCGAATGTCCTGCTGTGGCAAGGGGCAGAGCGATCCATATGCAAAGGGCGATTTTAAGTCCTGCAGATATTGGAAACATGGAACCAAGAAGGGTGCTGAGGTTTATAAAGAGCCTCAACAGCTCCCTGGGTTAAATAATAAAGGCCAACACAATAGATCTCTTCTGGTCGCAGTGTATAGGGCAATTACAATTACAATCTGTAAAATTTATTGAAACATTTATGTTATCAGGGGATTTTTGATGTGTAAACATCTAAGCGCGCGTTGTTGGAATCCGGTGGAGTTATTCCACACATTTAACTTGCGGGGACGGAAATGCGTCACTGTGTTTTATTATTGCATACGTTTTTATCATTGCATACATTTATGAGCTGGGGCATATTAATTTCAACTTTTTGTGAAATAAAGCATGTTTTTCATATATGATGGCCTCACATTTCTTCCCTGTGACGGACATCTCGAGGAAATTCAGTGGCAAATCTTTCGTGAATTACCAGGCACGCAGAAATCACAGCTGGACAACAACTAACAAAAATGTCGTAGACCAGCACCTCTACAATATGCAATGCAAGCCGAATGAAATTCCAATGACACTTTCATTTACTGTATAACAGTTGATGTCATTTAACTTGCGGGGATGGAAATGCAAACGGGTATTTTCCACTGCATATGTTAGGAGTGTTTGTTGATGTGTAAACATCGCGTTGTTTCACTGTTCGATTTTACTGTTTAATATACTGCTTATAATTCAGTTGTGACTCCTTAACCTCAACTGTCATCCAACTCGCATCTGCTCTTTTCTCAATGACGTGTATCAAGCCACACACATACCGCACGCACGGTGTTTACACATAGTTCGGGACTGTTAGGAATTTTTTTATATAATATTACTCTGCCTCAGTTAACATTGAATTTCTCTTTAGTTAATAAAAATTGCAAAGTACCAACTTGACTCTTTAACTTAACTTTGTTCTTAGTCGACAGTGCGAATTTATTTCACATTAAAAGGGGAAATAAAACCACTCAGAGTTTTCGGAATTTATTTCCCATCTTACATGGGAACTAAGTCCAGTTCACGAAAGTGGTTTTATTTCCCATTAGGTGGGGACTTATTTCCCTGCACCAGAATTTCTGCAGATGCATTTTGGGAATTACGGTTGCTGTGTTATGGATCAGGAAAAAAAAAACGCAAAGTCGTCTTTGAAAATAACTTATTTATAAACAAATTTATATTTAAGACCAAGATTTGAATTGCTTTTATTGCAGAAATTAAAAAGTCAAATTCTTTTGCTTCATCTACTTTAATGCTATACAAGCACAAAATATAAATAAAATCAAATAAAAAGACAGTTACAAATTGGTATTTGAACGATTTCACTACCATCTGTCAGCAATAACCAACTAGCCTGAAGAAATTTCTTGGGCTAATATTTGCAGGTTTTTTATTGAGGGGAAATATTTTGTTCTCTTTTTGTGGCTCTCTTCCGCCCAACTTTTTCATAAGGGAACGAAGTTAATACTAAACCACAACAGAACACAACGATCTGTCAAAATTTAGCTTGAAAAACTGTACCGCCCATTAAATGGGTACCCTAAATTTTGACAGATAAGTACATGAAGCACATTCTTTAAAAAAGTTTGATTTTTTAGCTCGAGCTGCGTACCACTTGACTTGGCTAAAGGGATTCGCTTAAATTTAGTTCAGCTAAGTCTTGGAGAGAATTTTATATGTACAATATCGAAATTTTCAAAATATACACTCCGTTCCAACTGAATAGGTACAAACTTCTTAAATCGTACGGGAAAAATATGAAAGGAGGTTCTAAAACGGCCACAAAGCGGCTGACAGAAGAGCAATTTTGCGATGTGCTTTCAATTCCAGCGACTCAACTGCGGATATAAATCAAAAAGCGGATGTTAGTGCTAGTGTTTCGACGGTAAGAAAAGTGACCAACAATCATTTAAAATGGCTTAAACTTAAGAAGAAACCACCGTTAAACCATCAGCGGAAGTGTATGCGTCTGGATTTTTCTCGGCATCATATGACTTGGCAAGAAGAATGGCCTTTCGGTGTTTTTTCATATGAAAAATAGTTTAATTTTGACGTGCCTGATGGCTTTAATTACTACTTTCACGATGTGAGAAAAGATGAACGTTTTTTAGCCCGACATCATAGCCGAGAGGGTGGTGTTATTGTGTGGGGAGCGCTTACCTACTACGCAACTGTTGAACTCGAGTTTCAAACAGCAAAAATGTCCGCGACATCTTACAAAGGAATATTGGAAAAAAATTTTGCTAAATTCTGTGATTTTTTTGGAGTGATAAATTGGACTTTCCAGGCGGAACAACGCACCTATCCACACGGCGCGGATAGTTTAAAAACGGAATAAGGGAGCAAAATGTGGGATTGCTGCAGTGGCCACCATACTCACCGGACCTGAACCTTATGGAAAACGTACGGGGATGGTTAGTCCGAAAAGTGTACGAGTCTGGTAATCAATTTGAAGTCAGAGGATCTCTAATTGTCGCCATTAAATAAGCCTGGAGAGAAATTTCGCTGGACTTGTTAAAATCACTTTATGATTCCATGCCAGACCGAATTTGTGAAGTTATCATGGACAAAGGAGGCAGTACCCACAACTAGAATCAATAAATTAAATAATTTGATAAGAAAAAATTGTTTTATTTCGTTCCAATTGGTAACGCAAAAAAAAAATCATTTTTCCGTATGAAATGCTTTGCAAGAGAGCCAGAGAAAAAATAACGTTGCTTTTTTAATTATTCTTTCTCATTTCTTTTAACAACATCAGAGACAAATAGTTAGCATCATCAAATGATAGATTCATGTATATGATGTGGAAATAATGAGCCACATAAATTTGAAAAAAAATTGTACCTATTCAGTTGGAACGGAGTATATAAGGTTAAGTTTAAAAACGATTATTAGTAAGGCCCATGTGTTTCTCTGTTAAAAAGAAAACTGCTCCCATACTGGCTTAACTTAAGACTTACGAAAGCTTCATTTTGCCGCTTGTCTCTTTAAGCTGGAAACTGATTGCCCCCTTTGCAGGTATTGCGGTTTCTGTTAACATTTGTTTATATTTCTGTAATGCTTCAGCTTTTCGATGCCGACACTGAAAATGGTTTCCGGTTAAAAAAACAACCTCAATAGGTGCAAGTGCGAGCCAGTAAATGCTTACCAATCACCGCCAAGTCCAAGGCGATATCAAATGCGTAAACAATCTCAAGACGCTTCATGTTTCGAACAGATCAGTAAAATACCGCCTTCAAAATTCCCTCTCAGCGTCAACAACCTTACGTGTATTCGTATTATTTTACAATTACGATCGAGTGCACTCTAAACAACAGATTCCAATTAAATTCGCGTAATCTCTGCGCACCTGTTTGGTAACACTCATGTTATCATTACAACTAATATTTATTTTTATAGTTAATTGCGGGAAAAAATAACCCGTCACTTTCATGGTATATAAATGAACGTGGACCCTAGTGGACAGTAATTTGATTATTTGAAGAGTCACAAACGGAACAATGAGAAGTGAGTTTTTTCCAACTGAATTCGAAATACAATTTTAAATATTTATCTACTTTCAGCACACAATATTGTTGCGCTTTTAACGGCTTTGCTCGTTCATGCGGCATTTATCGAAGCGAAGTCAAACAACGTTGGGATGTACGATTTGAATTGCCCCATCGATGATGACCCAAATAATCCGACACATCTCCAGGTCCAGGGTGATTGTACGAAATTTCGCAAATGTTCATACGGTAAGGCGTACGTGTTGTCGTGTCTGAGAAATCAACACTGGAGCCAGCAGTTGGACCGATGCGAGTCTCCAGAAGTGGCAAACTGTGATCCGAACGCCACCACTCCTAAGCCAGTAATCGGTGGTGGGGGATGCACTTTCGATTTCAAACCCGACCCCAGCGATTGTACCAAGTTCGTTATGTGCGCGGGTGGTCAGGAGGTGCCTGTCGCTTGTTTGACGGGCATGCATTATGATGCCAGTGTCAAAAAATGTGTTGAAGGCAAATGTTAAGATAAACTGGTAATAAAACAGTTATAAGTTGAGTAGATGAGTTGTTTTGGGTGTTGAAGATTAGTACGGTGCTGGAGTGAAATTTTAGCTCTCATAAAAAATTCTCTCCCAAGCGAATTCGAAATAAGTCAAGTGGTACGCAGTGTTAGCTAAATAATCAAACTTTTGTTTCAGAATGTATTTCATGTATCTGTCAAAATTTAGCGTGCCCATTTAATGGGACGGTACATTTTCTCAAGCTAAATATTGACAGATCGTTATGTTCTGGTGTTTTGTTGCAATTTTGTACTGCGGGAAATGCGAGAAGTAGGCAAGGATGTGTTTTTTTTTAATAAATACCTCGACGAAGAGTACATATATTTGGAAATGGTTGAAATCAGAGAGTGTTGAATTTTCGAAGTAAATTCTTTTGAAAGAAAAGCCGTTTTCATTGACACTTGTCCGCGGCGCGGTTTATGTCAAAATTTAGCTAGGACTTTTGGAGAGAAAAGTGGGAGACCAGATAAAATTTAGTTTAGCTCGAACAGCACACTAAGCTTAAGTGAATTCGAAATAAGTCAAGTGGTACGTAGTGCTAGCTAAAAATCAAGCTTTTGTTTCAGAATGTACAAGGTGGGCCAAAAGAAGTCACCCGATGTTGTTTGGCTCTCATTTCATTTCCAAATGAAAATCTTCGATTCTGTTTTTTGATTATGTATATTTGAACCTTTATTGGTCAAGTCGAGAAGATGATATAGATAGATAGATAGATAGATACAAAATTTATTTCGAATAAATCCATACACATATAAGTTCATAACATTAATGCATTATTTACATATACAAGTAGGTTTAATTATAGATTTAAGAAATAACTTAAGTGACATTTTTTATTTTTTATACTTTAAGTATTAAAAAATAGTGTCAAATGTCACTTCAAAGAGCTTTACCACAAAAGAAATCATTATTATGGGTGGGGTGACCCTTTTGCAAAAAATAAAAACATAACAAGAATATAATAATCTCAAAGAAAGATAAAAGAAATACATATATTAACTAGCAAGTTTGACTAAAAAGAAAAAAAAAGATACAAAAGGAGACTTTACTTACACCAGAATGTCAGAAAAAACGGATTCTAAGCTATCATAATCAAAATCAAGAAGCCAAGCTCTTACGGACTTAACAAACTTTCCAGAAAAAGTCAATGATCTTATTGAATGCGGCAGCTTGTTAAATAGACGGTAAGATGAAATCATATAAGAATTACGAAAAGCAGTAGTACGAAAAGCGGGTATAGAAACAACATTCGAAAAGTTTCTACGTAAATTATAGTCAGAAATTAGTCTGCAGTTAAGATTTCCCGATATTATGAAAAACGTTTTTAATACTTTGAAACAATACAAATGACGGACAGGAAGAATTCTCATATCACGAAATAATGGATAACAGGGATGTCGACGATGTTTTCGGCATATTTTCCTCAATATGTTTTTCTGTAGAATTAGTAGGGGTTGGATTTTATTCATATAAGAACCCCCCCAGCAAGCAATTCCATATTGAAGTTTGGAATGAAAAATACCATAATAAATAGTTAACAATAATTTTTGAGAACAGACATTTTGTAGGTAATAGAAATGTCTAAGAGTATAACGAAAATATTTCCTCAAAGACTCTGTATGACTTGCAAAGCTCATCCTAGAATCAAAAGTGAGGCCCAAGTACCTAAACTCATTAACTTTTTCAATTAAAAAACACTTTTCGCTGCAACTCATAGTGCTACAAAAAGTATTAGATGGAAAACCGGAAGGACATGTGCAGCCTGGTAGTTTATATCTTTGACACTCCGGTGAGTGAAAGTGAACATCTACATTTGATTCTACTGAGTTATTCATAGATAAACTAAAGAACATAATTTTGGTTTTAGAGCTAATGAGTAAGCTGTGTTCAGCGAACCAGATCCTTAACAAATGTAGATCCCAATTGATGTCAGATATCAAATTCAAGGCACTGTCAGAGCCATAAGAAAAGCCTACATCATCAGCAAAAGCTGTAACTGATCCTCTGAAACATAAACTAAACAGTGAATTGATATAAACTAGAAATAATATGGGTCCCAACACAGAACCTTGAGGGACTCCCAGATTGAAAAATTGGATTTCGCTCCTAGTTTCGCCAATCTTAACCCTTTGAGATCTATTTGAAAGGTAAGACCTGAACCAATCAAGAATGAAGCCACGAAATCCAGCTTTTTCGAGTTTCCTCAACAAGGTAATGTGGTTAACCATATCAAACGCTTTTGTGATGTCAACAAATAAGCCTGCATTGAACTTTTTGTCATCAAGGTTAGAAAAAACGCCAGAACAAAAGTGTAGAAGAGCATCTTCAGTCGATTTTCCCTTTTGAAAGCCAAATTGCACAGGACTGAAAAACCTAGTCTTGTTTAAGAATGAAACTATTCTATCCTTCACAATTTTTTCAAAAACTTTACTAAAAACAGGTAGAAGTGATATAGGTCTGTAGTTGCTCAAGTCGTCAGCTGAACCTTTCTTAAACAATGGAACCACGTCCGCACATTTAAGGTCCTCAGGGAAAACGCCTTGATATATACTACGGTTAAATATAACTGCTAGCACCTCAACTACGAAGCACGCTATACGCTTTACAGCTACATTTGAAATGCCATCAGAACCGCATGCATTCGAAATTTTTTATATCGGCCAAATGGGCGCCGTCACAATTGATTGCCATACGGGCTCGGCTTATGGCATTTTTCATCACTTCAACTTCGGGCGACAGATTCTCGCACTCGTGTCGAATGTTGTCCTTGAGGGCTTCTAAGGTCTCGGGCTTGTTCACGTCAACACGGGACTTCAAAAAACCCCACGAAAAAAAGTCTGGAATGGGTAAATCGGGCGATCTTGCGGGCCAGTGCAAATTGCCAAAAGGAGAGATGAGGCGACCCGGGAACGCCGCCTTCAGAATATCGGTTGTGGCTCGCGCAGTGTGTGCCGTAGCTCTGTCCTGTTGGAATCACATGTCCTCCAGTCCTAATTCGTCCAATTGCGGCAGAAAAAACTCGGTTAACATGGTCCTATAGCGCGCACCGTCCACTGTTGTCGTTTGACAAGCGGCGTTCTCGAAAAAAAATGGCCCGATGACTCCTCCAGCGTGAACAGCGCACCATGCAGTAACTTTGAGCAGATGTAATGCGGTGTTACCTTTCGGGACGCTTTAGAGTCATTTTGACTCCTTTTTGAGCGTCTGGACTCCGGACTCATCTTTTTAAAAATCAGTGAATTCTGACTCCTTTTCAAAATTTAGGATATTTTTGCTACAATTCAACATTGTACAGTGTATTTAGTGGAATTCGAAAGAATTTGTTTTTACCTGAATTTGAATTGAACAGTTTGTTTATTTAAAAAAAGAAAAGAAAATATTGAAATCGGAATGGGACTCCTTCTTTCATCCATGACTCATTTTTGGACTCTTTCTGAAAATTTTCAGACGTAACACTGCCTGTAATAGCTACTCGTGCATTATTTGTGTATTTTCGGTGCCCCAGAAGCGATAGTTTTGCTTGTTCACGTACCCGCTGAGGTCGAAATGGGCCTCACCGCTCATTATGATTTTGGTGGTGGCGGAAAAGTAAGCAAGGATGAGCTATTTTAATGAGTAGGCCAACGAGGACTAGAATCTGAAATGATTGAATCAGAGAGAATTCAGTTTTTGACAGAAGTTTTTCCCAAAGAACAGATATTTTCTGTTATTATTCGCAGCGTGTCAAAATTTAAAATGTTGCTAGGATTTGAGTCAATATTTGGAGAGAATAGGTGCAGAGCACCAATAATTTAGTCTAGCTCGAGCATCGTACTAAGCTCCAACTTGTTACTCCAAACATTTGCTTAAATCCTAGCTTAATTTTGACATCTAGTGCGCTGTGGGTAAGTGTCAGAGGAAATCGATGTTCTTTGTAAAAAACTTTCACAGGAAACTTAATTTTCTTTTATTTCAACCACTTCAGATTCTAGGTACTCCTTGTGGAGGTGGTCATAAAAAAGGTCATCCTTGTATAATTTTCAGCTACACAAAAATGCAACGGAACAACCGAACACAACGATGTGTCAGAATTTGAGAAAAGTGCATTTTGAAATAAAAGTTCGATTTTTTAGCTCGAGCTGCGCACGATTCGGCTAAAGCGATTCGGTTTAATTTAGCTCAGCTAAGTTTTTAAGAGAATTTTGGTGAGTGGAAAAAAAAACCTTAGGTTAAATTGGCAGCAGGTTTATTTTATGTTCTCGGCTGATGAGTAAGTTAACCTTTTGCAAAATGCATTAGATAACCTTTTTAAAAAGCATGTACCGTTTAAAAAGAAATTAGTACGTAATGACAACAGTTGTTGGTTTTGCAGGTGAAGTTCAGGATGCCATGAAACAAAGGGCCTATAAACGTTGGAAACGCTTTCGTCTCGCAGTATTCTATAATGTTTTTCGCAAATTGCGAAACAAAGTACCTACGTGATTAAATTAGAGAAACGAAACGCCGACTATACACTGAAGGTTTCTACCTAAAACATTGTGGAAAAATATTCGCGAACTAGGTGTTGGTCGTCAGAAGGCACTGTTTCCTGACAACATCAACGAAGATGATCTAAACGCTGAATTTGCCAAAGTTTAGTGCTCCTCACCAAATGCCCTTTCAGCGGATGTATTTTAAATAACAGGAGAACTTAACTGTGACAATGAATTTCATTTTCAAAGATTAAATGAAGATTAAAGCTGTTGGTTGTGATGAAATAAATCCAGTCTTCATAAAGGTCATTCTGCCTAATATTCTGCCTATACTAACACTCATATTTAATACTATCATCTTAACATCACCTTTACCTATGGCTTGGAAACTTGCAAAAGTTATTCCTGTACTCAAAAAATCTGCTACCCGTTTGTCACCACCCGACTATAGGCCGATCTCTATTCTCCCCTTTCTATATAAGGTACTCGAACAATTTTTGCACAAGCAGATACCGAGTTTTGTTAAAAATAACAAGCTTCTGAATCAGCACCAATCTGGTTTTAGGGAATTTCATAGCTGCACAACAACCATCTTAAAAGTAGCTGACGATATTAGACAGGCAATGGACCACGGTCAGGCGTCCTTTCTTTGCCTTCTTGATTTTTCAAAAGCATTTGATACTGTCAATCACAAAATTCTGATCTCAAAACTCAGAAATCAATTTTGTTTTTCGAATAGTACTGCTTCATTGATGTTGTGTTACCTTTCTGATCGGAGACAAGCTGTTTTCTAAATTTAATATCAGGAGTGCCACAGGGATCTATACTCGACCCACTGCTGTTCAGTGTGTTTATAAACGATTTCATTTTTATTTTAAATTCATTTTTATTGACAATTTTAAATAAACTTACATGCTAGAAAAAAAACGATTAAATCTAATTTAAAACTAACATTTAACTTATTCTAGCTTACTGGCTCTAAACGAGCTTATAAACGATCTTCCGCGTGCAGACACAAACTCTGCAATACATATGTATGTATGCTGACGAAGCCCGAATACGCCATAGCTGGAAGCTTGGAATGATTGAGGATGGGGTCCTGAAACTTAACAGTGACCTAAAGGGTATTACTGGTCTGAAGAAAATAAACTCTTATTAGACCCTAAAAAATCTCAATGCATAATTATTTATAAAACTAAACTCGACATTAGTTACTTTCCTATCTTGTAGCTCGGCATATCTGTGCTACAATTTGTGGAGAAAGTTAAGAACTTGGGCTTAGCATGGGTTGGGTTTTTATGGTTTAACACTACCCTTAGCTGAGACCTTCACATTCGGTCAATAATTGGCGAGATATAAATGGTTGCTTACGAACGCTTTCACTTTCTAAACATTTCACTTCCCAACATGTTAGGCTCAACTTAGCAAAAGCCAATGTGAGCGCCAATTTTTTGTTTATGTCATTAGGTAATGGAACTCCCTACCGCTTTCCATTAGAAAACTGCGAGGAACCAGGCAATTCGAGAGGGCGGCATTTAGATTATTGGCCGATAAATAAATTATTCTTAAGTCGATCACACTATATTTAGAAAGCTCTTTCGTTCAACACACTAACCGCTAAACCACTGCGCCGATATGATCATTGATTTGGTCATGTATTAAATTTAGCTGAAATAAATTTTATAGAGAATTTTGATGAGTGGTAAAATAAGCTAAGATTGGAATTTAGTTTTTTTCGGGAATCGAACCTGGGATTCCTCGCTTAGTAGCCACTGAGCCGACATGTCATGTATTAAAGCAAAGTCCCGAAGGCACCTAACGATTGTAGTCGCTGATGAGTATTGTAACATTCAGGTTGGGATTCGAAAATATAAAACACTATTCTGTTCAATTTTTCTAATAAAATCACTTTATTCACAATTTCTAATTATTCACTTATTAAGTATCAAAACAATATCACTTAAATCAATTCTTAAACGTTTCAATCCAATCGCTTTATTCACTGTATTACTTTACACTTATTTATCTCACAACCGATTACTCGTTCGAACTTTTCCAATCACTGGTTAAAAATCAACTGTGTCTCCCTCTTCTCAAACATGCCTTTTTATATCCTCTCTGCCACCTAGGTGTTAGGTATTCCAAATATTCTGGATGGTTCTACAATGAGCTATAGAGAGAGTGGTTCTAGAATAAACTGGAAAGTTCATTTATTTGGCAAATTCGAGTTTCCAATTGGAATTCGAAGTGTAACTTGGAAGGTGACTAAGTGACCGTTTCACCAATTTAGGTTCGACACTCCACACCACAGTATGACATTGTATGATACCTTTTTTAAGTTTATAGGCTTTTTCGCCCGAAAACTACCCTGTGTGCGGTTCTAGGTCCCAAACTCTGTCTTGATGTTGTCGATTTTACAGGCTGCTTTAAAAAACTGCGCCATACAAGGAGGCATAAGAACCTTTGCGATAGTATTGATCAGCCTTCACAATATCTTCGAATCCTTCATGACCTAGAAACCCAGAAGAAGGCGATTTAAGATATATCGTCCTACCTCATCTCATGCACAGACTTCAAATGCGTAGACTTCGAGTTGGAACATCATTTATGTCTGTCCAAGGTGGACTAAAATGTGCAGGCCCAATGACATTTTTGTACCATCCCTGCTGAGTGGGATTCAGACAGCCAGTCTCCCACACAGATGTACAGAATTTCCCTAACGTCAACTGGCATAATACGGACTTCCATGCGGCAATACGAAGGCAACCAAAAATGTTCAAAGACACAACTGTTAGCCTGTTGAAAACCAAGCTAACATTCAGGTCTCTAAGGGTCTCTAAGTACACATTATGCCCTTGCCCTTTACGGTGTGTTTTCGGTTCCTTTATTAAGCAATCTACAAACGAAAGGAGTTTTAGAAAACCAAACCACTTTTACTGTCAAGTCAATATTATGCACATAGTTAATTTTTATTCACAGAACAAGACCATTTTCTTAAGAACTAACAGTCATTTGCAGTCCACTCACATCTCCTCATCTTTCTGCTGAAATAAAGCGGTGGAGGGCAGTCCCTTTCCAGTGGGTTGCCATTGTCACACTGTATGTACTTATGGCAATTCGTTGGATGCCTTAGATATTCGACTCCTTCATCGCACGAGGTTGGAATTTGAGTAGTAGTGGAAGTAGTACTTGAAATAGCCGTAGTAGATATCTTTGCAGTAGTATTGTATCCGGGCGAACTAGAACATCCAGCTAAGGCCGCATCGATGCAGTCGTTTCTAATTGAACTCCATTCTCGTCCTTCGCGGCATTTAATTCTAAACGCATTACCATTATAGCACTGCATGAACCAATTACATTCGCCGGGAATGCCAAATTTCTGAACACTACTGTTATCGGTGCATTGTGGCAATGGCTCCAGAGGATCAGGATCCGGCCTGCGGGTTGTCGGCGTAGTTCTGGTGGTTGTTGTGATTGTTGTAGTTGGTGTCGTTCTGGTAGTTCCCGGTGGTGGTGTGGGTGATGTTGCTCGCGTGGTTGTCCCTCCTCCATTTTGGCATTTCGCAATAAAAGGACTCTCACATTGATTCGATGAAACATCAAAATGCAAGCCGAAGGGACAGCTCATCACGTAGGACCTGCCATATGAGCACTTATAAAATTTAGCACACTCTCCCGGATACCGAAGTAGAGTGGGTTTGCTCGGATCATCGTCCAATGGGCAGTCGGAATTAATATCACCACTCCGAATCAACGATCGGGATTGCCTTTGTTGGTGGCAATTTGCCAAGCTGGGATGCTCGCACCGATTAAGTTCCACACTCCAGTGTTTGCCAGCGGTGCATGTCATGGAATATGCATTTCCCCCAAGGCATTTATAGTACTGTCCGCAATTATTTGCATCCGGGATATGTTCGGCAATCGACGGATCGTCATCAAGTGGACAGAGTAGATTCGTGCCTTGCTGGCAATTATTATCTCCGTTCGAGGGTATGCACCGTTCCTGGGTTTGGCTCCATAGCATTCCACTCAAACATGCGGCAGAATATGCTAGTCCGTTTTGACAAACGTAAAATTGCTTACAATCGCCAGGATGTGGAAGGAAAATTTCTTCGTTCGATGGGCAAGTGGGTCGTTCGAAAGCATTAGCAATGCAGATGAATACGTTTAGTGCAATTGGCATCCAAAAAATAACTGAAATTGGAAAAAAAAACTGTCAAACTATATGGCTTGCAAACGTCACTCAAACTCACCTGTCATTTCGATGCGCGTAGTTTTCGCGTGTTCAAAGAATGAACTCATCGCCAAGGATGACAACTGATATTTATTGAAAACCATTCAAAGTCAAAGATAGTCAAATATTGACATTAGCACTTCAAGTCATATAGCGATATGGGAGGCATTCTTTTTGTTCTGTTTTCATTAGTGTAATTGGTTCTTAATGGATGACGTTGCAGGCACTTGTGCACAAAGTCATAAGTGATTGCTCTATTTCCTCTTCTTGAGAGGATGTGTTATAACTTATAAGCTTCAGCCATGGGGGCTTCATTTGCTAGAGAATTGTTTATTCATGTCCCATTGAGTCAATCAGGTGGTTTACTTATGGGTAGAATCTCAGATTTTGTCATTTATATATCAGTCATTTCCCCACTTGTGGGCTATCAATGGACTCTGTATACAACGCCTGCAATTCAGGTTTCAGGGTCCTATACTGGCTTCAACTCAACTGCTCTGGCGATTCACGAATAAAGATCTAGCCAGCTGTATACAGGTTGCGTTTCTCGGAGCATGAAAGTAGGTTTGAAAGTAGGTTTGAAAGTCCTACCCTACCCCATCGGGTAGGGGACAGAATATACCCGAGGTAGGCATGCCTGTCGTAAGAGGCGACTAAAATCCACACTCCGCCGTGTTACGGAAGTAGCATGCCGGTCCCAAGCCCGGGTAAAGGAGGAGGGTTTGAGGTAACGGTTTAGCCTATCCTCAGTGAAATCAACTGTTAGTGTACTCTAACCCACAGGAGCTAGTGGTTAACACTCAATAACGCTATGAATGGAGAAACAAAAGGAATTGTCTCAGGTGGTAATGGCAATAGCCATAATCCACCCGTAGTCTTTTCGACTACGGCCGGGGCACGGATGCTGGAGGCCCCAACATTCATACCCGAACCTACAAGCGACTCTTGTGGCTCTATGTCCGATTCACTCGGCAAATTGAGCATGAGACAGGCTGCTGCCCACTGCACTGCCACTGACGGTCAGACTCGGGATACCTTCATGGTTGAACGGGCTCCTGAGGAGGCGGTTCTTGAGCTGCGCCTGTCTAAGGGACAGCGGAAGAGGAAAATGAGGAAGCTGTTGGATCTGCGGCGCAAAGATGCTTTATCTGCTGAAGGCGCAAGCACATCTATTAGCTCCTTGGCGGTGCATTTGAAAAGGAACAGGTCGGTGGAGGTCTTACCAACTGAAGCTAACCAACCCCTGGGATCGGGCTCTGCCTCCTCTTCTGCCGAAACGAAAAGCAAGAAGAAGCGACCCAAGCTCGTAAAGAGAATAAACCTCGCTCAAGTCTGTGAGTCTGTACGCGCACGGTCGCCAAATGAAGCCGGTACTACTAACAGCAATGTAAGTAGTACTGGCGGACGGAAACCAGACGTCGCGATCACACTTACAGGCGTGAGCACCAAACCGACAAGCGACTCTTGTGGCTCTATGTCCGATTCACTCGGCAAATTGAGCAAGAGACAGGCTGCTGCCCACTGCACTGCCACTGACGGTAAGACTCGGGATACCTCCATGGTTGAACGGGCTCCTGAAGAGTTGGGCCTTGGGCTGCGCTTGTCTAAGGGACAGCGGAAGAGGAAAATGAGGAAGCTGTTGGATCCGCGGCGCAAAGATGCTTTATCTGCTGAAGGCGCTAGCACATCTCTCAGCTCTTCGGCGGTGTCTTTGAAAAGGAACAGGTCGGTGGAGGTCACTCCAACTCACTCCAAGCTCGTAAAGAGAATAAACCCCGGAGGCGCTCCTATCGCTGGGGCTGCCCGTGCACTGGTAACGAATGATGCAGGTGCTGAAACCAACTCAGGTTGCAGTACCAGCGGACAGAACCTTGTTGTCGCGGATGGCTCTGGTGGTCGGAGTGCTTCTTTTGAACGCAGAACAGCTGAGGTGGGAGATAGTAGGCTGTCCTATAAGGATGCTGCTGTCTCCTCTTTGGCAGTTCGTATAGGGAAAGCAGGCAATGATAATAGCATGAGCGATGCAGAGTGTAAACACTGCAAAGCTCATCTTTTGGAGCTTGCCTCGGAAACAAATGCGTGCATCCAGGTTGAGGGCTGTGAGTTCAAGGACGGAACCTTCATGGTGAAGACCTCCTCGCAGCAAACCTCTGAATGGGTCAGCAGTATTGTGCCGAAGATCCCTCCCCTTGGGACCACAATTTTTGAGGTCTACAAGCCACCCAAGCTCACGCGCGCAGTCTGCTGGATCCCTGGGAAGCTGGGGAAATCGGCGGATGTGCTAAAGCGTTTGCACGCCCAGAACCCTGGCCTCGACACAAAAGCCTGGATTGTCCGTTCTCACAGGCAGAGCAAAAACCGTCACGATGAAGATGGTAGCTCTCTGGTTGTGAGCATAGACATGGCTTCTGCCGAGACCATCAAGTCTAGGTACGACATGCGTCCCTATCTGCATCTTGGTAGGATTCGTTTCCATTTCAATGCCAAGTAGTGCAAATAGTGGTCGTAACCCAGAGTTTACATCCATTTTGTTCACTCAGATAAACCTACAGCACTGCAAGGCTGCTACCGCTCTTTTAAGTAGGAGGCTTGCTGTAAGTAGAACAAAGAATCGCACAACATCCATCCAGGAACCATGGGTGTGGAAAAATCGCATCTGTGGCCTTGGTGAGTTGAGTGGTTCGCATAACGTTCTTTACGATAGGCTGTCCGATAGACCTAGGACATGTCTTGTTGTATCGAAATCCCTCACGGCAGTTACAATCAAACGCTTCTGTTGCCAAGATTTGGTTGCTGCAACTATTACTTACCATGCAAACGACAGTTGGGAAACCTTTGTCGCCGCATCGGCTTACTTTCCCTATGACTCTTTAACTCCTCCACCACCAAAGGCGGTTGTTGAGCTCGTAGAGTACTGTGAGTCCAAAAAGATAGGTCTTATTCTATGTTGCGATGCTAATGCTCAAAACACTGTTTGGGGCAGCAGCAAATGCAATATACGAGGAGATCGTCTTCTGGACTTCATATTATCGTCTGACATTACCATCAACAATGTGGGTTGTTGACCTACATTTGTTACAGCCAGGAGACAGCAAGTAATTGATGTTACCCTGTCAAACCGGCATTCCAAGACTATCACGAATTGACGGGTATCACCAGATAGCACTTTGTCAGACCACAGATACATCGAATTTCAAATCTTCTGTGAAGTTTCGCCTTTGCTAGAGAGGAGAAATCCGAGAAAAACGGACTGGGCTCGGTTTAGGGAGGAGCTTGGCAACTCTGTTAAAGTTCCACTCAAACTAAGATCGATACTGGGGGTAGAGAGGTCTGCTCAGGATCTGAGTAGCACCCTTATCCGCTGCTTCGAACTAGCGTGTCCAGTTACAAAAAACTCCTGTAGAAAACCGGTACCTTGGTGGAGTACCGAACTGCAGTGTATTCGCAGAGAAACCAGGAAGCTCCTAAATCGGTCTTTAAAAACCAACTTGGAAGAAGACTGGAATCTATATCGATCGAAACAAAAAGAATTTGAGAGACTAATTCGTAAATCGAAAAATGACTCTTATAGGAAATTTTGTGAGGAGGTCGAATCACTAAGTGCGACCAGTAGGCTTGTTAAAGTCCTCAAAAGGGACAGACCAAGCAAACTGGAATCGCTCCAAAAATCTGATGGTACCTACACTGAGACAAAGGCGGAGACTTTCAGTCTCCTGCTGGAGACTCACTTCCCGGGAAATCAGGTTACTACATGCTCTTCAGTGGTACCGGAAACGGTGGCCACTCCTGATCTGTCAAACACCACGCGGCGTAGCTGGTATGTTGCATCCAGAGTAGTGACGGATGAGGCCATCAAATATGCAATTGCATCGTTTGATGGTTTCAAGTCGCCTGGTCCGGATGGCATCTATCCGGTTATGCTGAAACAAGGTTGTAGTCAGCTGATGCCGACGCTGAAAAGAATTTTCACCGCTAGCTTGGCCTTGGGCTACATACCTTCTCCTTGGCGTATGGTTAAAGTCGTGTTCATACCAAAAATTGGTAAGACTGACTACACTCTCGCCAAAAGTTTCAGGCCCATAAGTCTGTCCTCCTTCCTGCTGAAAAGTTTGGAGAGACTGGTTGAGCTGCACGTGCGCAATGTCGCTCTTCGATCGCACCCTCTTTCAGAGATGCAACATGCCTATCAGCGCGGAAAGTCCTGTGAAACTGCGCTTCAGAACCTTGTTGGTAGGATTGAAAGTGCTCTTGATCGGAAGGAGTACGCGTTGGGCATTTTCGTCGACATTGAGGGGGCTTTTGATAATGCGACTTTTGATAGCATGTGCACTGCAGCCAGACATCATGGTATAGATGAAACATTAGTGTTGTGGATTAAATCAATGCTAATGTACAGGACGTTGATTGCCGAGGCGGATTGTGGTAAATGCGTCGTGACAGGGGTTAACAGGGGCTGCCCTCAAGGCGGTGTTCTGTCTCCCCTTTTATGGTGTATGGTAGTTGACTCTCTGCTAACGCTTCTCGATCTTCCTGGAACCTATACTCAAGCATACGCGGATGATGTCGCCGTTCTGTCTGTCGGTTCTGACCTAGGGACTGTCTGCTCTCGGGCTCAGAGATCCTTGGGCTTGATCGATGGCTGGTGCACAAGAAATGGGCTTTCAGTGAATCCTCTTAAAACGACTGTTGTTCTCTTCACGAGAAGGAGGAAGGTCACTGGTCTGACTCAGCTTGTGTTAAAAGGTGTCACTATTCCGATCTCCGATGAAGTCAAATATCTGGGAGTAATCCTCGATAGAAAGCTTCTTTGGTCCAAGCATGTCGAATCGAAAACCGATAAAGCGCTGTCAACTTTCTGGCAGTGTAAAGGCGCTTTTGGCAAGACATGGGGCTTATCTCCTAAAAGGGTCCTTTGGATCTATACGGCAATGGTAAGACCACTCCTCTCATACGCGTCGGTTGTATGGTGGAACAGGCTTTCACGGAAACGTGTTACTGCCTCTTTTGCCAGACTTCAAAGAACGGTTTGTCTCGGCTGCACGGGGGCCTTCCCCAGCACACCGGGCTCCGCTCTAGACGCTATGATGAACCTCCCCCCCCCTTGATATTTTTATCATGGGGTGTACACTGAAAACCATCTCTCGTTTAAAGAGAGGTGGCTTTTGGTACCACGCGCATTGGAGTTTTGAAGAACTTGTGCGAGAATTATCCTTTGACCCCTGTCTTATGGATATGCCCTCTGACGCAATGACTCCAGAAGTCCTACTGCGACAAAACTACCACGTCAACTTTCCTCAGGCAACGGAATGGCTTAGGCCAGACTCTGAGCCAGGGAAAGAATGCCATCGTATTTTTACGGATGGCTCCAAAACCGGACAGGGGTCTGGTTCTGGAGTCTTCGTGGAAAGCGAGAACATTAGACTTCACTACCCCTTAGGAAACCATGCGTCTGTCTTCCAAGCGGAGATATTCGCTATCCTTATGGCTATGCGCTATATTGTGACAAACAGGTGGAGGGCTAGGAGTATATGCGTTTGCAGCGACAGCCAAGCTGCATTAAAAGCGCTGCTTAACCCTCTTACCTCGTCTAAATTAGTGCTCGAACTCAAGCTTTCTCTGAACTTGGTCGGAAGGCTAAATACAGTGTATCTTGTTTGGGTCCCAGGTCACACTGGTATCCTTGGAAATGAGATAGCTTATGAGCTTGCCAGGCTGGGTTCAGAGGAAGAATTCTTAGGACCTGAACCTGCGTTGGGTCTGCCTTCATCGGTGGTTAAGTCATCCATTGATACTTGGGTTTCTCGCGAACACGAGTGTCGGTGGCGTGGCTGTGCTGGGTGTGGGCAGACCAAACGACTGCGTCCGGACATCTGCAAAAGGTCGGCGGCCTTCCTTCTGTCTCTCAGAAGAAGCGACTGTAGACTGCTTGTGGGCGTCCTTTCGGGCCACCAAGCTTTTGCCAAACACTTAAATGTTTTGGGCTTTAGCATCTCCACCATCTGTCCTGCCTGTGGAGAGGATGACGATACAGCGGAGCACTTCCTCTGTAGCTGTCCTGCCTTTGCTCGCATCAGGTGGCGGATCTTTGGGGCTGACGTGGTGAGTGCCGAACATCTAAGCTCTTCATCACTGAAGCTCCTTCTCATCATATATATCATACAGCTTTTAAAGCCACTCGGAACTCTTTCGAGGTCTTTCATATGGCGTATACCAATCACCTCTTTATCATGCAGCTTATAAAGCCGCTCGGGCCTCTTTCCAGGTCTGTCATATGGCGTTTAATGATCAATTATTTTTTATGCAGCTTATAAAGCAGCTCGGTCCACTTACGATGTCTGTCAGATGACGTTTATCAATAAAAACTTTATCATGCAGCTTATAAAGCAGCTCGAACCTCTTTTGAGGTCTGTCAGATGACGATTACCAATCAACACTTTATCCTGCAGCTTATAAAGCAGCTCGGACCACTTTGGAGGTCTGTCAGATGACGATTACCAATCAACACTTTATCATGCAGCTTATAAAGCAGCTCCGACCTCTTTTGAGGTCTGTCATATGGGGTATACCAATCACCTCTTTATCATGCAGCTTATAAAGCAGCTCGAACCTCTTTTGAGGTCTGTCAGATGACGATTACCAATCAACACTTTATCCTGCAGCTTATAAAGCAGCTCGGACCTCTTTCGAGGTCTGTCAGATGGCGTATACCAATCACCTCTATATCATGCAGCTTTTAACGCCGCTCGGACCTCTTTCGAGATCTGTCAGATGGCGTATACCAATCACCTCTTTATCATGCAGCTTATAAAGCCGCTCGGGCCTCTTTCCAGGTCTGTCATATGGCGTTTAATAATCAATTATTTTTTATGCAGCTTATAAAGCAGCTCGAACCTCTTTTGAGGTCTGTCAGATGACGATTACCAATCAACACTTTATCCTGCAGCTTATAAAGCAGCTCGGACCACTTTGGAGGTCTGTCAGATGACGATTACCAATCAACACTTTATCATGCAGCTTATAAAGCAGCTCCGACCTCTTTTGAGGTCTGTCATATGGGGTATACCAATCACCTCTTTATCATGCAGCTTATAAAGCAGCTCGAACCTCTTTTGAGGTCTGTCAGATGACGATTACCAATCAACACTTTATCCTGCAGCTTATAAAGCAGCTCGGACCTCTTTCGAGGTCTGTCAGATGGCGTATACCAATCACCTCTTTATCATGCAGCTTTTACGGCCGCTCGGACCTCTTTCGAGGTCTGTCAGATGACGTTTACCAATCACCTCTTTATCATGCAGCTTATAAGGCCGCTCGGACCTCTTTCGAGGTCTGTCAGATGACGATTACCAATCAACACTTTATCATGCAGCTTATAAAGCAGCTCGGACCACTTTCGAGGTCTGTCAGATGACGTTTACCAATCAACACTTTATGCTGCAGCTTATGAAGCCACTCGAACCTCTTTCGAGGTCTGTCAGCTGACGTATACCAATCACCTCTTTATCATGCAGCTTATAAAGCCGCTCGGACCTCTTTCGAGGTCTGTCATATAACGTTTACCAATCACCTCTTTATCATGCAGCTTTTAAAGTAGCTCGGACCACTTTCGAGCTCTGTCAGATGACGTTTACCAATCACCTCTGTATCATGCAGCTTTTAAAGCAGCTCGGACCTCTTTCGAGGTCTGTCATACGGCGTATACCAATCACCTCTATATCATGCAGCTTATAAAGCCGCTCGGGCCACTTTCGAGGTCTTTCAGCTGACGTATACCAATCACCTCTTTATCATGCAGCTTATAAAGCCGCTCGGACCTCTTTCGAGGTCTGTCATATGGCGTATACCAATCACCTCTATATCATGCAGCTTTTAAAGCCGCTCGGACCTCTTCTGAGGTCTGTCAGATGGCGTATACCAATCACCTCTTTATCCTGCAGTTTATAAAGCCGCTCGGACCTCTTTCGAGCTCTGTCAGATGACGATTACCAATCAACACTTTATCATGCAGCTTATAAAGCAGCTCGGACTTCTTTCGAGCTCTGTCAGATGACGATATATCATGCAGCTTTTAAAGCCACTCGGACCTCTTTCGAGGTCTGTCAGCTGACGGACACCAATCACCTCTATATTATGCAGCTTTTAAAGCTACTCGGACCTCTTTCGAGGTCTGTCAGATGACGATTACCAATCAACACTTTATCATGCAGCTTATAAAGCCGCTAGGACCTCTTTCGAGGTCTGTCATATGGCGTTTACCAGTCACCTCTTTATCCTGCAGCTTATATGGCAGCTCGAACCTCTTTTGAGGTCTGTCATATGGCGTATACCAATCACCTCTATATCATGCAGCTTATAACGCCGCTCGGACCTCTTTCGAGCTCTGTCAGCTGACATGACGTATACCAATCACCTCTTTATCATGCAACTTATAGATCCGCTCGGACCTCTTTCGACGTCTGATATATGACGTTTACCAATCAACACTTTATCCTGCAGCTTATAAAGCAGCTCGGACCTCTTTTGAGGTCTGTCAGATGACGTTTACCAATCAACACTTTATCATGCAGCTTATAAAGCCGCTCGGACCTCTTTCGAGGTCTGTTATATGGCGTTTACCAGTCACCTCTTTATCCTGCAGCTTATATGGCAGCTCTAACCTCTTTTGAGGTCTGTCATATGGCGTATACCAATCACCTCTATATCATGCAGCTTTTAAAGCCGCTCGGAACTCTTTCGAGATCTGTAAGAATTCATAATCCTTCCAAGCTTATGCGAGACTTCAGCCGGACAGTGATGACAGCATATACGGACGGTTCAAAAATAGACACCGAATCGCTTGTCATATAGCAACCTGTAGCTTCCTCTGACCATAGCAATGTATTCTGAGCGGTATCTTGGCACAGCAGTGTCTGCGACGATGCCAATACCTATAAACAACTATAAAAGTAATATATCTCTTACAGATTACTGGGACTTTCCCAGCTAGGAACAGACTGCAAGCCGTTCTTTTGCACCCTAATAAAGGGCTAGTCAGTAAGAGGTGTTATTGAGAAAGGATATGGTCCTGTATGCGTCCTTGTGGTGGTCATTTGGCTAATGCTGTTTTTTTCATTATTAACGGCATATCTTCCTCTTTATTATGAAATAAATATCCGATCATTTCTTTAAAAAATTGACATTTTTCTTTGAATACCAAGATAACACCTCTTATTGGAAAACCCTTTATGTTAGTTCCAACACCGGAAATGAACACAAACTTGACTTTGACCTTATTTAAGGCGAATGCAGATAGCTCAAGAACTTAAGTCCCCTAAAAATCTTCATCGATGGCCGTGCATTCTTTTGCCGATAAGATGGGAAACTCTCGCTTTCACTCAAGCCCCTATCAGATGTCTATCGAATGATGTTATCATCGATTTCAGTGTAAAACACTGCCAGATAAAACATGTTTCTCCTATCAAAATTAACAACAAGAAAAACCCTAGTAAAACACTAATTTACTGATGGTGTTTGGAACATTTGCCCATTTGCAAAGAGCCGCTCTTGTTGTTCAACATAAAATATAACACGACCAAGAGGTGTACCTGATAAAACTACACAAAATGCATTCGGTTCGTTTTGCCAGCTAACAAATTTATATAAAAGATCATAACCGGGTAGTTTGTGACGAGTTTCTTAAAAATTTCCGCACCAGCGGACACTTAAGGAATAACAGTAACAATAAAAACGACATAGGAAAACGGAAGGATTTACTTTGGAGCCTAGACAATGAGAGGTGGAATAAGTGTTTTGTGTGTCCGGTGATGTTTTTTTTTTCTGTTTGTTTTCCTTGTCATTAGTCCTTTGAGCTAATTTGCATAATTATTTCCTTGTAGTTGTCATTTTGACAGTGGTTCTGGCTACTGTGCTTGGTGTCGACGCTAAGCAATCAGCTAGAACTAAAAGGGTGAGTGGGATTCGTTTAGTTGAACCAACCCCGTTCTAAGATAAGTCTTTTTCATTATTTACAGGATAACTGTGCCGGTTTAGCGAATGGAACGTTTGTTGCCGATGACGATTCCTGTTCGAACTTCTTCGTTTGCAGTGAAGGAGAACCTGTTCAACAAAGCTGTTTACCTGGCAGCTACTTTAACAAGACGAACTTGTACTGCATACCGGATACAAATAATGTTTGCCCACAACCACCAGAATGCAGTCAAAATGGCACATTTAGTCCACATCCTAACAATTGCTGGATGTTCTACATTTGCTATAATGGTACACTTGTCGAGCAGAGCTGCAGTCCAGGCAGCTACTTCAATAAGACCAATCTTTACTGTGAACCTGATACGGACAATGTCTGCCCGGTGGCTCAGTGTACTGAGGAAGGAGAATTCATTCCACACCCAACGCAATGTGATTTATTCTATGTGTGTTACAACGGACTACTTGTGGAACAAACTTGTAGAAATGGCAGTTACTTCAACAAGACAAATTTATACTGCACTCCTGATAGTGAGAATATTTGTTGGCCAGTTACGACCTCAACTCAAGCCCCGTGCACCTGTGTGGGAGGATATACCAATGGTCAGCTTATAGCTAGCCCAGATAGTTGCTATTCGTACTTCTTGTGCAGTGGCGGTCAGCTTTTGGAACAAAACTGTTGTTATGGAAACTATTTTGACAATGATACCAAAAAGTGCGAACTGGATAAAGATGGTAGCTGCTGGCCCGGTGCAGAGACGACAACAACAGCGGCATCCAGTCGCAGTTGTCCTGGTGGTTACGAAGAAGGCGATTTAGTGGCCAACAGTGATAGTTGTCACTCTTACTTTATATGTTCCCAAGGCGAGCTTACCGCACAGAGTTGCGGTGCTGGAAACTACTTTGATACACGTAACAAGACGTGCGTTCGCGACGAAAATGGAAGTTGCTGGCCTACGACTACATCAACTACAACAGCAGCGCCAGCGCCATGTCAGTGTGCAGGAGGCTACAAAGAAGGCGATTTAGTGGCCAACAATTACAGTTGCCACTCTTTCTTCGTCTGCTCCCAAGGCGAGCTTATTCCACAAAGCTGTGGAACTGGAAACTACTTTGATACAAGAACCAAGACGTGCGCTCGCGATGAAAATGGAAGTTGCTGGCCTACGACTACATCAACTACAACAGCAGCGCCAGCGCCATGTCAGTGTGCAGGAGGCTACAAAGAAGGCGATTTAGTGGCCAACAATTACAGTTGCCACTCTTTCTTCGTCTGCTCCCAAGGCGAGCTTATTCCACAAAGCTGTGGAACTGGAAACTACTTTGATACAAGAACCAAGACGTGCGCTCGCGATGAAAATGGAAGTTGCTGGCCTACGACTACATCAACTACAACAACAGCGCCAGCGCCATGGCAATGTGCAGGAGGCTACAAAGAGGGCGATTTAGTGGCCAACAATTACAGTTGTCACTCTTACTTCGTCTGCATCCAAGGCGAGCTTATTCCACAAAGTTGTGGAACTGGATACTACTTTGATACAATTAACAAGACGTGCGCTCGCGATGAAAATGGAAGTTGCTGGCCTACGACTACATCAACTATAACAACAGCGCCAGCGCCATGTCAATGTGCAGGAGGGTACAAAGAGGGCGATTTAGTGGCCAACAATAACAGTTGTCACTCTTTCTTCGTCTGCTCCCAAGGCGAGCTTATTCCACAAAGCTGTGGAACTGGAAACTACTTTGATACAAGTAGCAAGACGTGCGCTCGCGACGAAAATGGAAGTTGCTGGCCCACGACTACATCAACTACAACAACAGTGCCAGCGCCATGGCAATGTGCAGGAGGCTACAAAGAGGGCGATTTAGTGGCCAACAATTACAGTTGTCACTCTTACTTCGTCTGCATCCAAGGCGAGCTTATTCCACAAAGCTGTGGAACTGGAAACTACTTTGATACAAAAAGCAAGACGTGCGCTCGCGACGAAAATGGAAGTTGCTGGCCCACGACTACATCAACTACAACAATAGTGCCAGCGCCATGGCAATGTGCAGGAGGCTACAAAGAGGGCGATTTAGTGGCCAACAATTACAGTTGTCACTCTTACTTCGTCTGCATCCAAGGCGAGCTTATTCCACAAAGCTGTGGAACTGGAAACTACTTTGATACAAAAAGCAAGACGTGCGCTCGCGACGAAAATGGAAGTTGCTGGCCCACGACTACATCAACTACAACAACAGTGCCAGTGCCATGGCAATGTGCAGGAGGCTACAAAGAAGGCGATTTAGTGGCCAACAGTGGCAACTGTTCTTCGTACTTTATATGTAGTCAGGGAAAGTTGGTCGAACAGAATTGCGGTTCCGGAAATTATTTCAACGCAACTAGCAAAAATTGCATTCACGACGTAAATGGAATTTGCAGCCCAACGACGGGGAAGCCATCATCTTGTTCCGGTCGGTACGAGGATGGTGAACTAATCCCATACCCATGTAGCTGCTTCAAATTCTACATCTGCTTTAACGGAGAGCTGCTGGAGGAGTCCTGTCACCAAGGAAACTACTTTGACCCTATTTTGAAGAGTTGCGTCGTAGATGAAACTGGTGTGTGTTGGCCTAATATTTCTACGCCATCCACAGCTTCAACGTCTAAAACTACGGAATCTACACTTACGCCATCTACCGCTTCCAATTCATCAATAACTCCATCCTCAACAACAACTTCCTCAACGGAACCGTCGACAGCAACACCTTCCACAACAAATTCCACAACCACTTCCTCCTCAGAATCTACAACAACGCCGTCCCCAACACCTGATGTCCCTTTTTCTTGTGCCGGTGGCTACAAGGATGGTGAGCTGATCCCATACCCATGTAGCTGCTTCAAATTCTACATCTGCTTTAACGGAGAGCTGCTGGAGGAGTCCTGTCACCAAGGAAACTACTTTGACCCTATTTCGAAGAGTTGCGTCGTAGATGAAACTGGTGTGTGTTGGCCTAATATTTCTACGCCATCCACAGCTTCAACGTCTAAAACTACGGAATCTACACTTACGCCATCTACCGCATCGAATTCATCAATAACTCCGTCCTCAACAACACCTTCCTCAACGGAACCGTCGACAGCAACACCTTCCACAACAAAGTCCACAACCACTTTCTCTTCAGAATCTACAACAACGCCGTCCCCAACACCTGATGTCCCTTGTTCTTGTGCCGGTGGCTACAAGGATGGTGAACTGATCCCATACCCAAGAAGCTGCTTCAAGTTTTACATCTGTTACAAGGGAGAGCTGGTGGAGGAGTCCTGTCACCAAGGAAACTACTTTGACCCTATTTCGAAGAGTTGCATCGTAGATGAAACTGGTGTGTGTTGGCCTAATATTTCTACGCCATCCACATCTTCAACGTCTAAAACAACAGAATCTACACTTACGCCATCTACCGCATCGAATTCATCAATAACTCCGTCCTCAACAACACCTTCCTCAACGGAACCGTCGACAGCAACACCTTCCACAACAAAGTCCACAACCACTTTCTCTTCAGAATCTACAACAACGCCGTCCCCAACACCTGATTTCCCTTGTTCTTGTGCCGGTGGCTACAAGGATGGTGAACTGATCCCATACCCAAGAAGCTGCTTCAAGTTCTACATCTGTTACAAGGGAGAGCTAGTGGAGGAGTCCTGTCACCAAGGAAACTACTTTGACCCTATTTCGAAGAGTTGCGTCGTAGATGAAACTGGTGTGTGTTGGCCTAATATTTCTACGCCATCCACAGCTTCAACGTCTAAAACTACGGAATCTACACTTACGCCATCTACCGCTTCCAATTCATCAATAACTCCATCCTCAACAACAACTTCCTCAACGGAACCGTCGACAGCAACACCTTCCACAACAAATTCCACAACCACTTCCTCTTCAGAATCTACAACAACGCCGTCCCCAGTACCTGGTGTCCCTTGTTCATGTGCCGGTGGCTACAAGGATGGTGAACTGATCCCATACCCATGTAGCTGCTTTAAATTCTACATCTGCTTTAACGGAGAGCTGCTGGAGGAGTCCTGTCACCAAGGAAACTACTTTGACCCTATTTCGAAGAGTTGCGTCGTAGATGAAACTGGTGTGTGTTGGCCTAATATTTCTACGCCATCCACAGCTCCAACGTCTAAAACTACGGAATCTACACTTACGCCATCTACCGCTTCCAATTCATCAATAACTCCATCCTCAACAACACCTTCCTCAACGGAACCGTCGACAGCAACACCTTCCACAACAAAGTCCACAACCACTTCCCCGTCAGAATCTTCATCTCCAACAACGCCTTCGTCAACAACGAAAGTCCCCTGTTCTAGTGCCGATGGCTACGAGGATGGTGAACTATTCCCATACCCAAGCAGCTGCTTCAAGTTCTACATCTGCTTCAACGGAGAGCTGGTGGAGGAGTCCTGTCAGCAAGGAAACTACTTTGACCCTATTTCGAAGAGTTGCGTCGTAGATGAAACTGGTGTGTGTTGGCCAATAGATTCCACAACTTCTACAACTACAAAGGCAACACCATCTACAACGAAGACATTCACAACAACGGAAGCACCTTGTACTTGTCCCGGTGGCTACAAAGACGGTGAATTCCTTCCAAACCCTGACAGCTGTTATTTGTTTTATGTATGCTACCAAAGTGAACTTGTAGAAGTTTCTTGTGGATTTGGAAACTATTTCAATACAATAACTAAGAGCTGCGTATTGGATACTACTGGTATTTGTTGGTCAAAGACAACCAGTACATCAACAACAACCTCCACAGCGTCTGCTCCACGCACTTGTGCCGGTGGCTATGAGAATGGCGACTTTGTACCAAATCCTAATAACTGTTCCGGATTTTATATCTGTTATGAAGGTGAACTAATTGAAATGTCATGTGGAACAGGAAATTACTTTGATAATTCTACAAAGAGCTGTGCTTTGGATAAAACTGGAATATGCTGGCCAAAGCCAACCTCGACAACAACGGCAGCGCCACACCTTTGTCCCAATGGTTATCAAAATGGGCAACTAGTTCCAAATCCTACGGTATGCTATTTGTACTACATATGCGTTGAGGGAGATCTGATTGAGGGTAACTGCGGAACAGGAAATTATTTTAATAACGCGACAAAAGCTTGTGACGTCGACAAAGGAGGATGTTGTTGGCCTTCACTTGGGTGTCCCAATGGACTTCAGCCAGGTCAAATTACAGCGAATCCGTCTGCCTGCTATCTGTACAATGTTTGCCATAACGGGCAACTTGTGGAAGGTAATTGCGGTACTGGAAACTATTTCAACAGTGCAAAAAATGTTTGTGAAACCGATAGTTCAGGAAAGTGCTGGCAATCCCAACCACCATCGAGTGGATGTTCCAATGGCATGGAGGAAGGACAATTTACGCCAAATAATTCTTCGTGCTATCTGTATAATATCTGCTTTAAGGGGCAGATATTGCAAGGTACATGCGGCACTGGGAACTATTTCAACAGAACCACCAAAACTTGTGAAACCGACACTTCAGGAAGCTGTTGGCCCTTGAGTACACCCTCGATCCCCCAACCACCATCGCATGGATGTCCGAATGGAATGGAGGAAGGACAATTAACGGCGAATCCGTCGTCGTGCTATCTGTATAATATTTGCTATAATGGACAGCTGTTGCACGGTACTTGCGGCACTGGAAACTATTTCAACAGCTCCACTAATACGTGTAATGTGGACACCTGCGGTTGTTGCTGGCCACTTAAACCACCTGCCGTGCCCGAACCCGAGCCATGCGCATGCCCAAATGGACTGCAAGAGGGACAAAATGCTTCCCATCCATCATCCTGTCATTTGTACAACATTTGCCATAACGGAGAGCTTATAGAAGGAAATTGTGGAACTGGAAACTACTTCAACAATGTCACCAAGATTTGCGAACCCGACACTGGAGGCTGCTGTTGGCCCAGTAATGCGGAATGCCCTGGCGGCTATGCCAACGGTGATTTCGTGCCTGATCATTCACAATGTGACAAATTCTTTATTTGCTACCAAGGAGCTCTTGTACCGCAAGACTGTGGAGTTGGGTATTTGTTTGACAGTTTTAATAATTACTGTACTCGCGATATTAACGGAACATGCTGGGCTGTGCCGACTCCGAATAACACTTGCAACGGAGTAGCAGATGGCACGCTCATTATCAATGAGACTTACTGCGATAAGTATTCTGTGTGCTACAATAACACCAAAATTGGACAAGAGTGTGGCATAGGAAACTACTTTAACAGAGAGAATCTTACTTGTGTCCGCGATACTTGCGGCACTTGTTGGAAGAAAGTTCCAAATGTCTGTGCTAATGCCACAACTGGAACTTTGGTAGCGAATCCATCTAATTGTCAAGAATTTTACGTCTGCTACGAGAATCGCGCCGTTCTTCAGCAATGCAAGGATGGCAATTGGTTCAATCCAAAGCAATTAGTGTGTCAGCCTGACTTAGCGGCTACTTGTGTTAATGTTTGCCAAGGTACCAAAGGCACTTTAGTTCTACCGCATCCCAAATGCAACCAGTTCTACTTGTGCGTAAATGGCCTTACCGCTAAAGTTGGTACTTGCCCCAAAGGTAGCAATTTCAATCAAACTTTCGGTATTTGCCTAGCATCCACTATTTGCGAGGCGGATTTGTGCGCCAAATCAGAGGACGGCGTCATCTACCCAGTCCAAGGTGACGTGGCAAGCTTCTACGTGTGTGAAAAGGGAATTCCAGTCAAACACAGCTGTCCCGTTGGCGCATCATTGGATCCGGAACTTTTAATCTGCATGACAGATACGGGTGTAAGTATTGGCTAAGCGCAGACACATTTAGATTGGTTGCACACCTAACGTATTTTGTTTCATTTTAGCGCTGCATTGGGCAGAAGAACGGTTTCGCGGTGGCGTCCTACAAAAACCCCAACGCCTATTATTTGTGCAGAAACAACATGGCGATTTTCCAGCAATGCCCATCCTATGCGATCTTTGACGAGAAGAGAAATATCTGTGTCCAAGTTGATCGAAGACGCCTTGCCAAAAATGTAAGATAGTTTCCATTCGATCGCGGTTAGATGAAAGCTAACGTATTTATTTCCAAAAAAAAAAAAGAAATGTGCCGCCGAACCAGATGGCACCATGCTGCCTGGTGATGCATGCAACGAGTACCGCCTCTGCTTAGATGGTGAAGACATTGCCCAAAATTGTGGAGCATTTTCATCGTTCAACAAAAAGCTCGGCCAGTGTACGCTCAACTTAACCTGTTTCAACGAGGTCGAGGTACATTATCCTTCGTAACTGATCGTATAAGATTTTTTACCAAAATTGTTTCCCTAGCTATGCGCTAAATCAAGCGACACTGAGTCATTCCCTGACGCCAGATACGACAACGTCTTCTATAAATGCAAACGGGGCCTAGCTGTCAAAGAAAATTGTCCGAAAAATATGGTTTACAGTCACGACATTGGCTATTGTGTACCAAAAGAGTTAGCAATGTCCAGCGAAGAAATAGAGCAGGTATGCATCTGTGTACTGATTTCCGAAAGTCGATTCTCTTTATTTGGCAAGTCTTTTACAGCTCTGCGAGAACGCGCCCGACAATGCGATGGCACCTGCCATGGACTGCCGCAAATTCTACATTTGTATCAATAACGTTGCTGTTCTACAGCAATGTGCCAACGATCAGCATTTCGGTATTATGACTGGCACCTGCCTGCCCGATGTGGAACGTCAGTGCTGGATTCGCAGCGACACTTTAAGAGGAAGTTTCTTTATAAAAACGGTAAATTTAGATAATGCATACGAATTAGTGTCTTAAGGACTCGAACATTTAATGAATTGTGTTTGTGATTTTTTACACGTATACTACAATAAAAATTATTCCAGAAGCGAAATTCAGTATTTTATTTCCATTCTGGCTGATTTGCGTTTCTAACTTTTATTTTTGGCTAACGAATCTGAAAATTTCCTCTCGAACACACAAACTCGATGCAGCAGTACAAAAAAAATATTGAATTTCGCCTGGAATTCATATTTCCAGTTCCAACAGCAGTCACATTTACTCTTTTGACAGGTCTGTCATGAGGGTCACGTACGGGATCATGCCACTGATTGCGCTCGGTACGAGATATGCGCAAATGGCGTTTGGACCGCCGAACTTTGTCCCGCACGTCATTTCTTTGATTCGGCAGGTCGAGTTTGTGTGCCTGGAGATGCCGACCAAATGTGTCCCAGTGCGCGTTCAGCAGAATGCTCGGATGACATACCACTGCGTGCGTCTGAGAATGCATGCACAGACTACTACCGCTGTGAGAACAATCACTGGCGGGCTGCAAAATGTCTAATTGGGGAGTTTTTTAGTGGAAAAATGGCGACATGTACAAACGATGTCAGTGGGTGTGCTCGAAGTCAGAAAATTAAACCTGTCGGTGAGAAGTATTGCGTCGCCAATGAAACTAGAGCCGATGAGCTGAACTGCGGACTATTTCACGTATGTCATGAGGGCGAGTGGTGGTATCGCTATTGCGAGGAAGGAAACTACTTCAACAAATCGCTGGCAGTTTGTACTCCCAATGACGGTACATGCCGATCGGTTGCGGTACCTGGTCCATGTAGGAATGGAACGGTCAAGAAATCTGACTATGATCCGTGCATCGTCTACCACCTTTGTGTCGATGGAAATTGGACAACGCAGCACTGTCCCGCCGAGCATTACTTCGATGAAACACGCAAGGCTTGCATGCTGGATGATGGCCAAAGGAAATGTCAAAATGACATCAAGAATGCATCCTCCCCATGTAAGGACGGCGATCGGCGCTACCAATCATCAAACTGCAAAGCATTTGACATATGCTCATTCGGAAATTGGCTGTCGGCCAAATGCCGGTCACAGTTTTATTTTGACACTTCCCTGAAAATATGCATGCCAAATCGGGGTGAGTGCTCTGCGAATGGTTTACTGCGGCAGGAGTGCGTGGAAAATACGTCACGCCCCAGTCCGGGTAATTGTAGTGAGTTTTACTACTGCTCCAGGAGTAAATGGCGACTGGAAAGCTGTTTGGAAGGATTCCAATACAATGCAACTATCGATAAATGCATCCCGGCCAGCAGTGGTTGTGAGATTGGCAATACATCAGTTTTGATGCATGACAGATGCGACGGCCTTAGAAGTGGATCCAGGGTTGCCCATGACTTCGATTGCAAGAAGTATTACCTCTGCGTGGATGATCTAGCCATAGAAGCCGAGTGCAGCGCCGGGAGATTTTTCGACAATGAAAGCAAGTACTGTGAACTGAACAACGGTGCATGTCCACTTAAAATGGCGACAGATGAAAATGTATGTCAAGACAAATCAAACGGCAGTCATATTCAAAATCCAGCCAACTGCACAACGTTCTACATATGCACTGACACATTGGCACTACTGTCATACTGCCCGTCTGAACAGTATTTTAATGCAGAAATAGGAGCGTGTCAATTCGACACGGGCATTTGCAACAAGCCGCGTCTTTGTGACGGTAACGCTAGTGGTCGCTTGCCTCATGAGACGTATTGCAACATCTACTACTCGTGCGTTCGTGGAATGGCCATTCCAGTGGCTTGCGAAGAGGGCCACATTTTCGACCCGACAACAAGGGATTGCATTCTCGATACGGAACATCGTTGCGTCGATGGCATCCTGGTGGGTGACGAGGTCTGTGCACAAGGTGACGACGGCAGGCCACTGGTGGACTCCGATGACTGCACAAAGTACGTCATGTGTACGAATGGACTGGCACAGACATTACAGTGTCCCCCGAGGAAGTACTTCGACAGCAACGTAATGAAATGTATGCCCGACGATGGGTCATGTCCATTTGTAAACGGGCGCGATCTACCGCATAACAACACCATTCCACCGGATCCGATGACGTGCATTGGCAAACATGGCTATCTAATGCCCGACCCCGAGCATTGCAACGAGTTTTACGTTTGCATTTATGGAAATCTTCGAAATGAAAGTTGCTTCGATGGAGAGTTCTTTGACCTAACCACGTTTAGTTGCAGCCCAATGGTGGATGATGAGAAATGTCCAACTGCTGGCGAAATAGCAACTATTTGTGTAAACAACGAGGAGGCGACGAGCTTCGCCGATCAGACCGACTGTCGAAAGTACTATCAATGCAACGATGGTGAGCTGCAATCGAAAAAGTGTCGAAATGGCGAAAGTTTTGACACGCTGTTGGGTTTCTGCAGGCAAAACGATGGCACCTGCCTTCTGGAAAATGGCCAACGGGTGGGAGCTTGCGCTGGCAAACATGGTAAGCTGGCAGCGGATTCGGAAAATTGTCGAGGTTATTTTACGTGCATCAATGGCCAGAAGATTTCCGAAGAATGCGACCATGGGGAGTACTTTGTTAAGGCGACGAGCAGGTGCGAGAAGGATGTCAACAGTACATGCACACCGATCGATGGTGAACTCACCAATGCGACAGAGTTGGTGAGTGGAATTTTTTCTTGTTTTTTTTTTTTTTTTTTTGCCGTAATGTAATCTAGCTTCTGCCGGCAAGTTCCAATCTAAATGTCATAAGTCTGACATTTGGAAAACTCTGAATTTATCTTTTTTTGACATCTGTCCACTTTTCGTTTGCAGAGTATTAAAAGAATATTTATGTATATACTTTGATTTCGCAGTATTGTGCTGCCTATAGAAAATGGAAGCGTCTCAAAAATCGACTTCGAAAGATTTTTAACTCCGAAGATTCCGAAAAAAAGTACTAGTAATTTGGGAACAACAAATTTCCTTCCTTTTCCATGCAAATTTTCAGCATTTATACCTTTCCGAATACAAAAGCAACTTTTTTTTCGGAATACATTTTTTCGAAGATTGAAATATCTTGAGCCTTAAACAAGGAACGCGTAGTTCCTAGGGAAAAGGACTTTGCTATATTATTTGCCCATTATAAAGCTAACGTGCGGGGGCATTTATCGTATCAAGAATATCAATTTCGAAAAAATTTCGAACATTTACGACATCCACCCCGAGCACATAAAGAAACTTTTCTATCTCATATTTCGACTGATTTATTTTCCAAACTTACAGAGCTGTGATGGCCTCAACGAACTGATATTTTATCCAAATGTCATTGACGCCTGTAGGACATTCTTTCAATGTGTCAAAGGAAAGCCAAGAGTACACAAGTGCCCTGACGATTTGCTTTTCAATGGTAAGACTGGCATTTGTGATTGGAAAGACTACGTTGACTGCATTGACATGAGTCAACGTTATCAGATCGATAAGGTGAGTCTATTTCAATTGACAGTTCTGACATTTCACATCTGAATTTTCGCCCATTTTATAGGTGTGTTTGAATGCAATCAATGGTACTCGCTATGGAAGCTCTGAAGATAACTGTGATTCGTATTTCATTTGCAATGATGGCAAAATGAAGACCTTTAAATGTGATCAAGGACATAAATATAATGTACATTCGAAAAAGTGTGATCTCGCTGCAAATGTCAACTGTACGATGGCAGCTACTTAGATTTTAACAAATCGTCGAATAACGTAAGGTATAGGGTGTTGGGAATTGTTGGATACCGACGTTGAAAAAACGATAAAAACAGCTTTTTAAGTTGAAGTTTCTTTATTTAAAATGAATGAGGAAAAAACTAAGAAAACGCACAATAAAGATTAATGTTTAACCCCTCGCTGTCAGAATCCAACTCAGCCAGTACTTTTATAAACTGAACGAACTTTAGAGACAGATAACTTCGTGCGAGAAAGAGACGACCCTATCGTTCTTCCGATGTTGGTAACACATCAGCAACAGGAATAAAGATATACTTTAAATGGTGAAGGGTAATTATTAAGAAATCATTTGATGGAAATTGTGATATTATTGGGATTGCGGGACTTGAATAAAAGTTTTTTTCTTTAGTCAGTTGATGTCGTCGTTTTTGCTTGACCAAAAATTTTAGTTAAATTTTAGGCTAGGGCTCCAAAATGTCTCTCAAAATTGGCATGATTTACGTAATTCAGCGATCTGTCACCATGGTTGCCACATTGGTCATTTGTGAGCAAAATTGTTCATTACTTTTTCTCTTGGTCACATTGTCATTTTTTGTTCCGTTTGGTAGAAAGCGCTTTTCCATTCGTGTGAAGTAAATAGTGCATTAATGTGTTGGCACTGATTACACATACGCGATCACTGATTGTACAAACACTGAATGCATTCATTTCCTTCATTTGATAATTTAATGACAGATATGATTGGAACACTCAAAATTAAACACATCGATTATTCTGTGCTTACAAATATTTCGGACTTAAATTGTTTTGGTCATTTTTAGCTACAGTCTTCTTTATTTGCAATTTTTGACACAAACTTTATTTTCAAGTGGCAAGCGCCTGTCACTGTCACTATCACTGACTTATTTTTAAATAAATAATCCATGCAACAGTTTTGTACAGGAGCCTGTGGGGTTTTTTACCTTTTGAAATGGCTGAAATGAGAAGCTTCATCCTGAATTTTATATACTTACTCTCGGATGTTTTCCAGGCATCCCCCGGGACGTGGACTTAAGATGAATTTTGTGTCTCTCCGGATAACGAACCAAGCTCCAATCGCTCAGTAGTCACTATCTGTTGGGCTGGGTGTCATAGAAAAACAATTGCAGCGAACTCGACTATCTGTAAAAACGAAGTGGTTAAAAAAGTGTGAATCTATGGCGAACTACAGGGTGTCCGCCAGGAAGGTATACTACTTTGTTTTGCCGCCATTTTGGTAAACATTAGTCTTGACAGTTCATATTTGGCAGTCGTGAAGTAGACACGTGGCAAATTTATTATGGAATTTTTTTCTATAAACCAACGTGTTTTAATCGTTAAAAAATTTTATCAAAATCAATCATCGATTACTGTGACGATGAGAAAGTTACGTGAAATTTTTGGGAGAAACAACGTGCCAACAAAACGCACTATTTATTGTTTAGTTAATGATTTCGAAAAAAGAGGGCCTGTAGGTGATAGGCCCAAGCATGAACCACAACGTACTGCAAGATCGGCTGAAAACATTAAAGCTGCTCAAGGAAGTGTTCAAAACAATCCATCAACCTCAATTCCACGCCGTACTCAGGAGCTTCGTCTTCAATGGAATGGGGAGTGATATCGTGATATGATTGAAAACGTTTTAACACCACAACTTCATGCTTTGGGCTTGATTAACATGTGGTATCAACAAGACGGTGCCACATCGCATACAGCCAGGGGCCTATAACACAATACAACAAGTGCTCGTTAAACAAGTGAAATTCAACGACTGTTGAAAATTTGTGTAACACGTATTAACCAAACTGGTTAGTTGTTTTCAACAGTTGTTGAATTTGCTTGTTTAACAAGCACTTGTTGTATTGTGTTATAGGCCCCAGGATTACAATGGAATTACTGCGAGACCTCTTTCCACAACAAGTTATTTTAAGAAATGGTGATGTTGATTAGCCTCCACGGCCGACTGCTTCAGACTTCTTTTTGTGAGGATATCTGATAAGCAAGGTTTATGCAAACTAACCAGAAACGCTTGAGAAACTCAAACAAAATATTCGTGATGAAATTAATGAAATACCGCGTGAAATGTTTGAGAATGTAATGAAAAATGTGCTCAAAAGGGCTCGCATTTGTGAGACTAACAGAGGCGGACATTTACCTGATATTGTATTCCATACATAATAATTGCCGACATTTAATAAAACATTTATCAATATAAGATCCATTCTCTTTCATTTAATCAAAAATTATAAACAAAGTAGTATACCTTCCCGAAGGACGCCCTGTAGTTGGTGTAGTGACAAGGTGCAGTCAAAAAACGTAAAAAAATAGAAAATTACTCCCATCGGACGTGCAATACGCAATTGGATACAGGGGTGGAATCCCATAAGGTGATAGGTAATAGCATAGACACATAATTACTAGATGGTGCATTTCATATAAAGGAAATGGTTATTCCGAAGCACCCCAATATCTAGATGGCGCCACCGTGAAAATATACCTCAAACTCGGATACATGCTGCAAAACATTTTATTTGAGGTGTACTGTTGACAAACACTTCCGATCAACATGAACCTTGGTCTTCGTTGGCTACTCAGTGAAGTTCATACCTGATTCTTCTTTATTTTCCTTTTTCGCAAAACATACCAAACAACAAAATGTTCCCAAGAGAAGGCGTATGCATTTGCATTGCTGTTTTATGATATGCTTTCCCTTTTCGATTTCAGAGTGTGGATGAGGGATGGGTTTTGTAATCTATTCTTTCTCTGCCTTTTTGGTTCGATTTCATATTTTGTTTAGATTTGTCGTCTGTTGCCTTTATGAATGAGATGGATAGGTACCTACTGTGTGTGTAGTTGAATATGCATTTCTTTTTCTGTCGAAGAATTTGTGCATTTCGATTTGTGAGATTTTTCAATTCTGAATGAATAATATTACAAATTGGATTTATATCTTCTATGGGCATTATGATTGATTATCCTGCTTTACTCCATGTATTTAATTTTTTATGGGCGTACAATTTTGTGGGAAAAAAATTGTAAAGCAAATTGCATGTTTATTTCAAAATTTACATCTGTTACTGTCGAATAGATTTTGAAAAAAGTAGGTAAACCAAGTGCTAAATGTGTGCTCTCAGTTATCAGTTGTTAGTAAAAAAGTATGATGTATGAAACTTATTTTAAAAATACCAAGTTAAAGTTTTCATTATGTTCAGATGGATTAGTCTTCATTTCTGCAACTGGTTAAATTGGAATTAAGTTTACTTATCTCTATCCTCATGCTTTTTTTCATACTTTTTTATTTAACTAAAGACTCGTTGCAGAAAATCTAAAAAATCCAGGAAAAACCTATTTATTTATAAGCCGAATTCTTACATATATTCTGATTTCTTAAACAAAAAAATATTATAGGTATTGGCATTGGGCTACCCAATGCACTAACGCCCATTTTCTGAATATAATATTTAATAACGGAGAAGTCAGAGCAATGGCATTACCTTTCCCTAAAGGGTATATTCGGAATTCGGCGTGGATGTAATTTTAAAAAAACCGGACTGTTTATAGGATTTCTCCGTAAATTTTGGTTTCTAGAAAATATAGAAAAACCCTTTAATATGAACGGGAATAAGGTTTCCGGAAGAAGTGCAAAAAACAGGTAGCTAGTTGAGGTTAGTTTTATGGGGTTTCAATTTAAAAAAAAAAACATAAATAAAAACATTACATTAGCTTTTTTTGTGCGAGTGTGTGTTTATTTTTAAATAAACAATTTCGAATAACCCATTACAGTCTAAAAAATAATAATAAATAATAATTAATAATTATTACTAGTGGGATTGTGTGCATACAAAAAGATTATATTTGACTTGTGATTTTAATTAAAACAATATGAGAAAAAAAGTTAAATGTGTTGTGTGTAGTGAAAAATCGAAAGATTTTCCCAAGAGGCAATTTTTTTTCGATCCCGAAAAAAACAAAAGAAAGGGAAGCATGGTTAAACATATTAACCCCTATCGGGAATAAGATTTCCCCGGGAACCTTTTCTATTCAGCAATCTGACTTACATTGCTGACAAGGGAAACATTTCCCACGGAATTTATTCGCGATAACCCCTATTGAGAATTACAACAGAAATGAGTACATATAACAATTTTGTCTGTGCCAATCATTTTGAAAAGGAAATTTTAGGTAAAAAACTAAAGAAACTAAACATAAGCTCCCGTAGATTATGTGTATGAAACTTCACTTATTTGGTTTTCAGATTTTCAAAATCTTTTTCTTTTAAATTGCCATCAAAACGAAATTTTAAAGATTTTAATGTTTACAACAACAAGTGTATCCCGCATTATTGTTGTAAACCATGGAAATCAATGATCTATATAGATCATGTGGGCATAGTAAAAAAAGCCTAATATCCTTCATCATGACCTATGCCAATAAAATATCGGAATATACACACAGAGCTACCTAATTATTTCACATTGCCATACACATTCTTTCCACATTGTTGGGTTCGTAAGACACTTCATCCCCATTGTCATCTATCGTCACGCTAAAAGTACGCTAGCTCTACCACACCCTTGACCCACCATACAACTAGCTATATGCTATTCATCCAAAAAGTACTCGATCTCGATTTCCATCACCGATTTCATTTCCTATTTTTCTTCCTCCAATCTCTGCATCATGTTTGTAAACACTGTAGATACAAATATGGGAACATGCAACACAAAAAAGGTTGATAAGTTGAAAAACTGCATTGGGACGCCATCTATTATGAGTAAAAGCGTGAGGTATACGCTGTTCCAGGTTGGGTATGGAATGCACCATCTAGTAATTATGTGTCTATGGTAATAGTCACTTTTATGATAGTCAAATGCGATAGTCAAATCATTCTCTAAGGTGATACAAATTTGACATCACTTTGTTCTTTCAAAACATAGTTTTATTGTCAGTTGTCATTTGCACAGAAAATTCCAGGTAGCCTTGATTAATAATCCTAATCCTAACTAATATTATAAATGCGAAAGTAAATTTGTTGAGTGCCCATGCCCACGTCTTCCCCGCGGCTAAGTGGCGCCCATGTTGCGTTACTCCTCTTATAAAGACAAATATTTCCCAACATCTACATACTTACTTAGACCCCAAGGTATATAGAATACATGGTATGATATTCCGGAGGAAAATATTGGTTCAGTTCTGCGCATGTACGTCACGTGTATCACATATTTTGACACTTCAGAACAAATTAGTTCACATTCATGTGCTTTATATTAGGGTTGTGGATTTTTAATTAATAAAAATGTGAATTGCAAGATATAGTGGCGAAATTGTTTTAAAGTGAGCTGATGGTGGTACGATACCACTTGTTTCCACAGCAATACAACAAAGAAATCTAATGTTGGCAGCTGTTATTCGCAGTTTTATTTTTTCAATCAAACCTCATAACCATAATGTATAAAAAGTCCTTTATAATCTGCGAAAATATTACAAATAAAAACAAGTACATATCAGTTTTACAATTAGTTCAGCGTTTTATTCACTTTTCTTTTTTTTGCAGTGATATTCGTAATTAGTGTTTTGTTAAGAATTCGAATCTTAAAGAACATTTTGCCCCGGAAAAAACAACTATTTGATCGCGCGATCTAATGTGGTATTCGTTTGGGCTTCTTCAGATTCGCTCTCAGATTTCAGATTTCGTGTGGCTAATCGAACATAAAAACGTCACTTGCTCTTTTTTGTGATAATATTCGTGCGACTCGAATATGTGTAGCCTTCAACACTTTTCAAAACGTTTTCCATTCACTGGTTAAATTTTATATTAAAACATTCGAAATTTGCGTGTCGATTGATTTTTAAATATTTATACATAACCAATTTACTAAAATAAATTCACCCGATGCAATGCCTTTCTTTGCTGTAGAACAAATTCACGAAAACCTAAACGCCCTCCACCACTTGTCAAACTCAAACGCACTTGTGTTGGTAAATCTGAGAAAATATCTAGATTCGCAAAAGTGATCTGAAATCCGAAAAAGATTGCTTTTTTTTGTACCAAACGAACATAAGAACTGATCTGAGATCAAAAAAAGTGATCTGAGAGCGCCCAAACGAATACCACATTAATCAATAGGTTCGGCAAGGTCTAACAATGTTTTTATGTAATTTTGTCCAGTTTTTAGACCAGTCGAGTTATATTCATTAAAAATACTTTCAAGAAGTCGTATTTTTTCAATAAAAATAGTGTTGGGTTTTCGAAGTCCACCTTCGCTGACTTGATCTGTCCATGTGAAGGATCCGGTCGGTTGTTCTTCAGCATAATTTTGCAGTAGGTTCATTGGTGTCCTGGGTAACTTGCTCACTTGGAAGGGTTTTCCTTTGAAAATACAAATTTTAAATTAATAATTAATTAACTAATTACGTATTTATAATTTGTTCACACTTAAAACTCACAAAATTTCGCGCACAATTTTTTGTTTTGTGTTCCGCCTTTCATAATTCTCCTGGCGCTTATTGTCAGAGTCCTTGGAAGTGAAAGGCAATTCTTACTGTTTTTGGGTAAATAGTTTAGCAGCTCATGTTTCAAGTTTCGCGCATATTGGTCACTGTTAAAGTGTTTCGAGCAAACAAATGCATTATTTGCATTAAACTTGTCTTTTCTACCACACTTTTTTCATAGATTCATCCTTGGGAATTCTGAAAAACGACAATTTTTCGCGCCTGGGAAATCTGTTTTGCTTTCGATTCTTGTCTTTATTATTATTACAGCCGAATATCGCACATATAACCATTTTATTTTTATTTGTTTAAAAAATATTCCACAAAAACCTTAAGAGAACGTCGAACTTGCACTGAAATGTCAAAACAGTGTGATACACGTGACGTAACAGTGTGCGAGTGAGATAGGATGCGGACATGCGCAATATTTTACCATGTTATTCTATATACCTTGCTTAGACCCTTCAATTCCTACTGCGACGAATGCCCGTCATCGACCACTAAAATAGGGCACGTTCAATAATAAATTATTCTTGACCTCTCGCAAATCGCACGCTTCATGTCCAATCATCCAATTAAAGGCAGTCACACAGTTAATATGAAAGAATCCACAAAGAATAACTATCACACTACCATTAAAGAAATATTAACAAACCTAGATCCTTAGATGCCAAAAAAAAAACAATCGGATAGTTGTCAATAATTCATAGGTACGTGCTCCAGAAATAGCCTTCATTGATAGTCTCCACTGATAAAAATAGTCGACTCAGTTAAAAAAAAAAAATGTACCTTGATATACGTCATAGGTAGAACTAAATAGTATCGACGCGTTTTTTGTCTGCTTTGGCAAAAGACTGATCAAAATACTATCGTCGCCGTCAGCGAGGCACTTTTTCCACGTATAGATATAAATGTTTTGGCCGACTTCTGTTGCCATGGCTGACTGCTGACCCATTGGAAGCAGAAAAGAGAGCACTTGAGCACTTCCACTGCATGCTATCCGAATATGCATTTTAAATGATCTTAGTTGGAGAAGTCCAAGTAGGAATTGGACGGAGGGAGGTTCGCAGTTCCAGTGCACATGAATCAATTAGAAATGACAACGTCATTGTTTTCCACGCATTTCGTCACATACAACTATATCCTGCTGAAATACACAAGTAAGGGGCGATTGTATCTGGCTTCGGTTACAGGAGGACATTCACTTCAATATTAATGGCGTTTATTTTCCATAACGCGTGTTTGACCATCTCGCATGTTAATGACAATAATTCGTACATTATTAAAAAAAAATCTGCAATTAAATCCTAGAGTAGGTAGGTAGTTTATTTAATTATATCTCTGATATGTTTGTGTTTAGAAATATTTGAAACGCCCAAAAGGAGGCTTTTCAAAAATAAATTCACTTTCATTGAAATATCACGAATTGATTGATTCTAAAAAAAAGGAGAAGAAAAATTGCGTATACGACACAGTGTACTCGAAGAATTTTTATCGCTATGTGCAGGTGCTGGGACTGTAATTTATTTTAAACTTCTCTGTTGATGTTGAATTGTTTGACAAGACATCAAATTTAATAAGACTATAAGACTATTTGACAAGAAGTCAAATTCGACAAGTTTTACATGCCAAATATGTGACTGTTTGGCAGAAAACTAAGTTTAGTCTTTTTTTAACGAAATCGGGAAACTATTTGACTTTCAATGGGGCTTTATAGTTAGACACCGTAATAAGTATTGCAACTAGGGGGAGATGTAGTGAATGCAATTAATGTTTTACTGGAATTCACAAAGCGAGCGGAATTCTTCGCGACGGTTTGGCTACTGCGATCACATTCCTCTTCAGCTCAATACAAAAATCTTTGCATAGACATCCCAAACCTTCAAATAAACCTTCATATTTCAAAATACATTTTTCTTTACTACCGATTTCTAGACTTTGGATTCGCTTCACTAAGCTTAACTCTATACCGTCCTTGAATTGGAATACTTTCCCCATCTACCACATAAAATCGTAATTTTGCCTTTTTCTTGTCCATAGTGTTGCTTTTGCACTCTAAATCCACACATTCCACCAAAATTGTAATTCCTCTCTCTGACTACTTATTCTAAAGGGTGGTTAAGTTCTAAGGGCCGATGTTCATTTTGAATAAAGCAGAAATCATTTAGGAAATTATTGCTATTTATTTTTTATTATGATAATATTGGTATGGTTCAATTATGTATGGAACAAAATATCGGCCAAATGGCCGCCGCGACCTCGGCGGCACACCTCCATCCGATGGTCCAAATTTTCGATAACGCTGAGGCATAATTGAGGTTCTATGCCGTTAATGTGCCGAATTATCTCATCCTTTAGCTCTTGAATTGTTGCTGGCTTATCGACGTACACCTTTTCTTTCAAATAACTTTAAGGAAAGAAGTCCAACGGTGTCAAATCACATGATCTTGGCGGCCAATTTACATCGCCACCACGTGAGATAACACGGCCATTGAATTTGTCGCGCCATTGTTTCGTTAGCCTAGTGGTAAGTGGCACCGTCCTATTGAAACCACATATCGTCCACATCCATATCTTCCAATTCGGGCCATAAAAAGTTCAGTATCATCTCACAATAGCGAACACCATTCACAGTAACTGCCTGACCGGCCTCATTTTGGAAAAAATACGGTCTGATTATGCCGCCAGCCAATAAACTGCACCAAACAGTCACTCATTGTGGGTGCATTGGTTTTTCGACAATCACTCTTGGATTATCATTCGCCCAAATGCGGCAGTTCTGCTTATTGACGAATCCACTGAGGTGAAAATGTGCCTCACCACTAAAGATGATTTTCTTCGAAAATTGATCATCCACTGTTGCCATTTCTTGGCACCATTCTGATCATTAACGACACTTGAAATGGTCAAGAGGCTATATTTCTTGAGTCAATTGCACTTTGTAAGCGCGTAAATGCAAGTCTTTATGCATAATGTCCCTCAACGATGAGTGTGAGAGGTGCAATTGTTGGGCACGACGACGAGTTGAGGTGGACGACTCTTCAGCCACACTATCGCAAACAGCAGCAATATTTTCTGCAGTACGAGCTGAATGAGCATGCACTGGTGTTTTCACATCTCCTTCAGACCCGGTTTGCTCAAATTTTTGCACGATTTTTCCGATTGTACGCACATTTGGACGATTAAATCACGAAGTGCACGATATGCATTTTGATTTGAACGCCCATTTACATAATAAGCCTGAATAACTTTAACGCATTGCTCGATTGTGTATCTTTCCATGGTTCAAATTGAGTTAGTCTGAAATTGAGAAATGTTAAATGAAATGCAGAAAACAGCTTGAGGTTTAGGTGTATTCCACATTCAACATCGGGCCTTAAAACCCTTAACCACCCTTCACAAGAGAGAGATATTGTAGAGTTCACGAAAGTACTGAACACTACAGACACTTTGCAAAATAGTGAAGTGTCAAATTTGCTCCAAAAAATTGTCTTTATAACCAAAAAGACAATGACAAAGTCTCAAAATCAATTGCAACCAAAAATTTCCAGACTGTCATCACTTCCTCAGTATCATGGAGCTGTTAATGTCCTCAGGAATTTGTTAATATTAGTTGTCATACCAGTGGCTCCTACACTGCGCCGCACCTCTCGCTAACGTCTGACAAACATCCGAGAGTATAACTGTCATGAAAGAGCTTCTCAATTAGCCGCTTGGACTCTTTTTATTTTTGTCCCTGTAGATTCCTTCCATTCGTCCAAAAAATAAAAAAACTTACTTTCTTACTTAGATGGCGCTACAGTCCGGGGTGAACCTGGGCCTAAACCAATACGCCTCTCCATTTAGCGTGATCTTTAGCTAACTGCCTCTAGTTGCGCACTCCAAGTTGCTTGAGGTCCCCTTCCACTTGCGGGCGACACCTAAGGCGAGGTTTTCCTCTACACCGTTGTCCCTCCGGGTTGGAGTCGAAGACTCTTCGGGCCGGAGCGTTGGTGTCCATTCGCTCTACTTGCCCTAGCCATCTTAGTCGACTGATACGCCCTTTTCTGACCAGGTCGATGTCGCTGTACAGCTCGTAGAGTTCGCTGTTAAATCTTCTCCTCCAAATCCCGTCAACGCAAACGGGACCAAAAATCACTCGAAGAATTTTGCGTTCGAAGCGACCAAGAAGATCCTCATCCGTTTTTGCTAGGGTCAATGCTTCTGCGCCATAGAGCAGGACAGGGATGATGAGAGTCTTATATAGAATCTCCTTAGTGCTTCTTGACAAGGTCTTACTAATCAATTGCCGTCTTAGGCGAAAGAAACAGCGGTTGGCGGACTTCTTGGGTTTTCTCCAGGATCTGCCGTAGTGTAAATATTTGATCGGGCCTAAAACCGCACTGATAGGGACCTATCAGATCGTTGACGAATGGTTTCAGGCATTCACACAGTACAGCAGACATGATCTTATATGCAGTATTCAGGAGACTGATGCCTCTATAGTTGGCGCAGTTTAGAGAGTCTCCTTTCTTGTGGATCGGGCAAACGATGCTGAGGTTCCATTCATCAGGCATACTTTCGTCTGACCAAATCTTGGAGACGAGTTGGTGTATGCTCTCTAACCAGGTCATCTCCCGCTGCCTTAAACAGCTCGGCAGTTAAGCCGTCCGGTCCAGCAGCCTTGTTGGATTTAAGCTTAGATATTGCTATCCTCACTTCATTTTGGTCAGGTGGACGGAAATCTTGGCTTTCATCGTCCAGGTTGAATAGTTCGTTCTGCCTGATAGCGGAATAAATAACACAACAAATAAAAATGGCTATGAGAAGCTAGACCTAGGTTCCTTACCCTTATGGAGCTGTTGTGGCAATTATTTATTTTTGTTTTTTATTCCTTTTTTCGTCTCAACAAAACTTGGTTCGACTTGGTAAATATTCCGAATATTTGTTTCTTCCGCCAGTTCCAAAATACTTCTCAGCCTCATGTTTTATTTTCCTCACAAACCGAACTCATCACATTTACTTGTTTGAAGACACGTTTCACAGTCCGACTATGCGTCTAATTGTTGACATCTCACGCTATAATTTTTTTAACCACTTAACTTTGTGTCATTCGAAAACTTACCTTGAATAAACATTTACAGATATTTATTTATTGGGTCCCCTTATGATTATGCAACGAATTTGTTATGCTCCTCTTTAGAAGACAAGGGTAGGTAGGTATACAAATTTAACTAACAACCAATTTAGACAAACTAATGTAGGTAAGTCAATAATTATTAATAACCCCCGAAACCATATTCTTTTCTGAATGTTCGTCACAACGGTCTGTCGTTATCCCTCAATAGGTTTTTTTTTCCCCTTAGCTCACACGTAATATATTGTCTGTCGTGAAATCACTATCAGCAGTATGCAATTATACTATACCTACACACACACTTTCCAATGCCAATTAGGGGAAACACAAGTCCAACACAGCCATACATTTGATCAAGTTGGTGTGGGTGTTGAATATACATTTGTCAAAAAGATTTCACTCCTAACACGGTCACAATGCATTACTTCGATTTGAGCCGTTGAAAGGGTTGCAGAGTTTTTATTTTTTTATTTTTCTCATACGGATTGGAGACGGTTATAGTGATTGTGTTCTCGGTGAAGGATTTTTCGATATATATGTTGAATTTTATTGCTAGTAAAGTGTAACAGAACTTTTTTAAAAAAGAATCGCGATAAGTTAAGTGTAAAAAATGCTCACAATTGACTGGACGTATTGGATATATTTTTGACAACTTTACAGCCATTGTGAGGTATGAAAAGTGTAGTTCATCAGGACATTGGCATTTCACGTTCAATTGGAGTAGGTATAATATACTACGACTATAATCATTGACAATCATTTGAAAATTTCAGTTGAGTCTGAAGAAAAACATTGCAAATGCTATTTAAATTTAAAATACAGTACATAGAATAAATTCAATTTCAAGACTTGTCAAAATGATTGTTGAAGAGGTGGTTCGAAGGACCAAGTTTTACGCAGACCAAAACCTGTTATTTCGTCAGCAATTCATATATACATACATAACATATTTATTTTTTAAATACTGCAAAACGGTCGTTCATAGTTTTTCTGCATAACTATAATTTGTATAATAAAGCGAATAAATTATTCCGATTGCCAAGTGTTTCATGGCCGCACAAAGTGTCACTTTCGGATGAGAAAATGTACATCGGTGCGGTGGTATCAATTTGATTGGTTCTAACTAAAAAAGTGGACAGTATACATTGCGCCATACTAATAACAAATTTTAGTCTCGAGTTTAAATTTACGGAAGCTCACAATTGCAAAATTTGTATGGAAAATATGGCCACTGTGAACTATGTAGGTACTTAAATTTAAAGTCGGAACTAAAAATTTGTATTGGTAAGGCCCATTATGTATTCGATCAACCCTTTCAAAAACTGTCATAATGAAAAAGAAAAGAAAATAAATGAATAAAAAAAAAAATGTCTGACAGAACAGCCGCTGTTTGTTTCAATAATTCTGTTGCGGTGTCCGAAATTGTTTAACAAAATGTTTCTCAATCATGTTCCCGAGCCACGGCGTTGTATTCATAAAAAAGACATCTCAAAGGTTCCACTGGATGAAGAAATTTAAGAAATCTTAAGCACCTACTGCAAGTTTATTGAAATTTTCCTTTTATTCCACTAAATATTACCAACAAACAAAATGGCGCATTTAGATTATTAGCGCTTATTTAATTTAAAATAAAAAATGTGATCTTTTTGTTTTCGAGCAGCCTGTGGCCCCTCTATTATTTTTGTGAATGAGCTCGTGTACGATAAAAAGAATGACGTTTGCTGTTCAAGACGTCTTATTCGAACTTGCGAAACTATGTTTCAATATTTGACAGGCAAATAAACTGTGCCCTGTCGTTTGCCTTGGGTTTGAAGATAAGCTAACTCCAAGAACACCAACAACGGAAAAGAAAAGAAAATATAAAAAAAATATATTTTTGACAGAACAGCCTACAACATGTTTCAATAATTCTGTTACGGTTTTCGAAATATTATTGTGACATTTTCGTTTATTCGAACTTGCAAAACTATTGTCGTTTTCCATTGGTTTCACTCGGGGATCAACTAATTCCCTAATCCAATGAAACAAGAAAACTACTTCTGATTGAATCCACAAAAGTATTGGTGAAATGCCAAAAAATAATCTACGGCAGCTGTCATCTGACTTGTATAAAATATCTACAAAAATTGCACTTGCGTGAGGGCTTCTAAGTGGATTGTGTGTGACTTCAAATCGAGAAGCGAAATTCTCTTCTCAGAATCACCAGAACAGTATTTTTTGTGCCAATGGAACGGTTTCAGAAGCGATTGTTTCGATTCCAGACTACTCTCCCGGACGCTTCTTTTTGCCCTATGAAAAATGACATATGTTTCGATATTTGTTTTGAGTGAAAAGAGAAATACAATCAGAATGCTAATGTCAGAAAGTTACCGGAAGCAGTAACAAAAAAAAAAAAAAAAACTCCTTGCAAAACACAATATAAAACTACGGCAGATATTTTTCTCCTAAATTTGGTAATATCATTCCGCGAGATCTTAATATGGTTTTCTGCAGACGTTCGCGGATTGTTCTTCCGCGTAGGTTTCTTAGCATTTGCATTATAGTGCATTTACACGGTCACACATTCCTATCACGGAAAAAGGGATGCCCAATACTAAACAGCCGTCTGACTGAAAGGGACAGCATTACCTAACACGCAAAAAAACGTGATACGTTTTTTGGTCGGCCATCTTGCTTACGTGGTAGGAATTATGGGAAAGCTATGCATGTTGATATTTTTATAGCGATGGCTTACGAAATTTCGTTTTCCTATAAAACAAAATGGCTTCTGGAAGTTATGAACGTACAATTATTTATTTATTTCGTATAAATGATTGATGAATTGTTGGTTTAATTTACTGAAACTAATTAACACTCTCATTTCACATATTTAAGATCGGAAATAGAAATGTTTTCATGTGATTGCAGAAATGTTGGTTGCCGGAACTTCCGCTTTACGTATCTATAATTATGGGTAGTACATCCATGACACCTTAGGCGTCTGATTTGTGATCTCATTCCTTCGCCTTTATTAGCACTGACTGCGGACAAACGGATCTCTCTCTCCCGTCTCGTGCAAAAATGCGCGTGCGTGATAGTGTAAATGCGGTTTTAAATCAACTTATATCGTTTGGAAATTTTAGATAAACTCGCCGGCGAACTAAAAGTTCTTCGTTGAAACTGAAAGTCGTGTGAAATGGCAATCGCATGACTTGTTATGGCTAAACTTTTTATTGCTAAAGAGTTGTTGTTAGTTGAGTATTATTTCGAATTTCGAACATAACCCTTCGAACAGCTTTTATAGTCTTCAAGTGCAGTGTCACTTCATTTGCTCTCACAATTTCTCAAAATTTTATAAATAATTATTTAATATTAATAAGTTATATAAATTTGTGTCAAATACAACGTCAAAAAGTCGGAGAAAATGTATATATGAGGTACACAGTAGTTTCATACGCGTACGAGGTTTAAATCGAACGCATTCGATATAAATCGATCGCTATCGCACAAAATCTATACACCTTCTCATCAAAAATGACTGAAAAAGAGAAAATTAGCAAAATGACGTATGACGAGTATTGCGTAGTTCCTCTCTTGGCTTGGCTCAGTGCATTTCCACCGGCAAGCAGTGTTGTTATATCGTGGGATTTATCCCTTTTCGTGGGAATTTCGATGTCCGAAAAGCCTTTCGTGGGATAAAGGGATAAAGTACCAAATCGTGAGATTTAGAGGAATCTAAGAAAAAAACATTAAAACTATAAATTTTTGCTGAAATTTCATGAACTCCTATATTTCACGATGATTATTAACACACTCAATGTGCATAAAAAAACTGCTTACATAAATTGTCTCTTACCAAAATTTTCTAGTACCAAAAAAATAATCGTAATAATGTTACAAACTGTGATTTTTATACTAAAAGTTAATTAACCGTGATTTTCTTTCCTTGTATAACAAATTTTACTTCTAAAAACTGGACTTTGAGGGGAAAAAGTGTCGTGGGACTTTAAAGGGATTTTGAGCACAGTGAAAAAGGGAAAAATTACCATGCTTCGTGGGATAAATGAAGAGAGAGTGCTAACAACACTACCGGCAAGTACACAAAGTTGACAGGAAACAAGTTCAAAATCCGTCTTAAAAACGAATTGCACTCAAAAATAAAATCTATAAAAATAAAGAAAATTCGGCGATGATCGAATGTTCTCACAGAACGTTTCGTGTATGTTGCAAAAAGTCAGCTTATATATTTATTTGTGATATGGATTAGATGTCAAAGATGTAAGTGCCTCAAAATAGATCAAAGTGATCCACGGATTTGAGAGATTTTTAGTGCCTGGTCCGGAAAAGTACGCAAATGGGCCTATTATTTGTACTAGAGGTCGCCCAGTGGTAGAATTCTACCATTGTATTGACTTGGCTTACACACCACACATATTGGAAAAGAAATTACAGGCAGCATTGTATCTCTGCAATATCTTCCCAACAAAAAAAAAAAGATCAAGCGAATATTTGGTGGTTAAGGCATCATCAGTGTAGGCGCAGTGGCTTAGTGGTTAGTGTGATGGACTACTAAGCGAGGGGTCGAGGTTCGAATCCCGCAAAAACCCAAAATTCCAACTTAGAGTTTTTTCCACTTCGCCACCTCTCTCGATTGTCTGACAAACATCCGAGAGTATAACTCTCTTGAAAGAGTTTCTCAATTAGCCGTTTGGAATCGGCATAAAATTGTAGATCCCTTCCATTCTTTTCAAACTTGAAAAACTCACACAAAACGAATGGTTGTGAGAAGCTGGTCCTAGGGTTCCTCCGTACCTGTTGCGCCAACTATTTATTTTTATTTATAACGCAGCAGTGAAAGTTGTTCTTAACTATTTCCCATCCCTTCGCCTAATGTATATAAGGTTATTTTATGAGCCTTCCTTTTCTTTGACTTTGGCTTATACAGGCGTGCGGAAAAAATGATCCTGGTGAAGACCATTCATTTTCACTCTTATGTCGTATTCGATTGGGCATCCTCAGATTCGCTCTCAGATTTTGGACTTCGTGTATCTAATCGAACATAAAAACGATTGAAATATGTGAAGCTTTCGACACATTTCGAAGCGTTTTCCAATCATTGGTTAGATTCTATATTCAAATGATTTTTAAACATTTGTACATAAATATTTAACAAAAATAGATCCACCTGATGAAATGCGTTTCTCTGCAGTTGAAACATTTCACGAAAGCGTAAACAAACTCCACTAGTTGTCAAACTCAAACGCACCTGCTTTAGTAAATCGGAAGTAACTCTGAGAAAAAATACAGATTCGCAAAAGTGCTCTGAAATCGGAAAAATATTGTTTTTTTTTTTTTTTCTTTCTTTTTTTCATACCAATCGAACACAAAAACTGACCTAGATCTGTTCCTTTAAATTGTTTAATTGCACAAAACAAATGAGTGAAGCAAAACTACTCGAGATGCTCTGTGATTCATATTTTCCAAACCTTCGTTTTGAATGAAAAAATGGCGTTTTTTATATATTTTATACGGCTGTAGGAAATAAGGCCCCAATGAAATAAGGCCCCAAAAGAGAAAATGAAATAAGGCCCAAATTTGTGGTTTATTTCATAATGAAATTAAAAATAATGACAACTACTTTACATTTAATATTGTTGATATTGGATAAACTAGATTAGATTAAAGGAACTTTTTATGTACTCAACCTCGCACCCACCCCGCAATCTAGAAGTAAACCCAAGCAGGGGGGTTGCAGGGGGCCAGCATGCCCCCCCATATGCATTCCATATCGGAAGGGTAACAATTAATAATAAAAAAATAATTTTGGGGACTTATTTCATTTCTTCTTTTGGGGTCTCATTTCATTATGAAATAAGACCCCAATTTTCTTTAAGAAATAAGGCCCCAAAAAAGGAAATAACACCCCAAATTCTATTAAAAATCGTTGTTGTTGTTGTTTCCTGTATAATTTTTTGGGGCCTTATTTCGCAGAGCCATTTTATACATTTTGCATAAAGTTCATATGTTAAAGTCCTTCGAATGCTTAGACCAGAAACGATTAAAATAAATACTTAGCAATCGCATAAAAGCGAAATCTATCTACAGTTATTAAATGTATTTTTCCAATAGAGATATAACGATAAGAAAATTCAATACAACAACAGCTGTTTCCGGACCCATAATTTATAATTTAAAACCTTCTCATCCTTATACCTTGTGTCCTCATTCCTACTATCTATCGCGATATATGGACAGGGACACGTATGCGGTATATTGTTCGTACATTCAAGGCAAGCAATACAATTGATTCGAAACACTGCGACCGGCGCAATGTGTACCAACGGAAGGGGAATATACAAAATAATTCATCCGTGCTCACAAATCAGCAGAATTAATGGGCCGACTAGGGGCTACTTCGGGTAGAACTTTTTGTTTAAATAAAGCCCATACCTGTGCTCATAAGTTAGTCATGTAATAATTAAGCTAATGGTAAAGAGGAAAATATGTAACCGTAAGCAACAAATAAAAATAAAACTCTGGGGCTCAGTGTGCATATTTGTATAAGAAACGAACACGTTGTTAATTGGAGTTAATAATAATGTTTAAATATAAATTAAGAGCAAGGGAAAGTCAACGTGGTCCGTAGTGTATTCTTAAGATGCATGATTAATCGTGGATTGCTGTATGACGAGTGTGTGGAATATATTTATTAAACTGAAGGCTGAATTGAAACTCAGTATTTTGTTAATTTCTTTTAATTCATATCTCCCAGTTTGCTTTGGCTGGAGTTTTGACTCAGAATTTGAAGGAAAAACGTTTTTCGTTATTACAAAAAAATATTTCCTTTTAAACACTTTTATTTTTCAATCCAGGACGAAATGTTAAAATTAGAATCAGCTATTTTTTCGTGGTTCATATTGTCTTGTTTATGAGATTTTTAATATAATTTTTTTCGAACTCTGTTCTATCAAAAATTGGGCAACGGAAAATCGGTTTTATGCTTAATTCCCCAAAGACATAAGAAATACAAGAAAAGAGACAACATGTATTCTTTAACAAAAAAAAAGAAAGCCTCCATCTATATCGCAGGATAGTTTTAATTTACAAAAACAAAATTCTAAGTACAAAAACTTTTCAAACAGAGCAACGAAATGCAATTTTTGCTGGTTATATAGGTCCATAAAAATCCGAAAATGAGTGTCTATGGGAACATCCGTATTATTAAATATTAGGAAATATCATACTTCGTGCAACATTAAATTTTGGGAACATTATAGAAATGGCGCCCAGCAAGGGCCCAAGCACTTTTGTGCCTGGCAGTGGATTTTCAAAATTATTTTTTGGTCATTTTCCAAGCGCAAACAATTCTTTCTACAGCCGACAATCAATAGGTCTGTTAACTATGCAATACCTGACAATTCGAGAACTCACAGTAGTTGTTGTCCTTTTTAAGGATATTACAGTCTCACAAGTAATTGTTGCTGTGCAAACACAAAAACTACTTTCAGCGAAAGTAAGTACAAATATTGGTAGAACAATCACAGTACGAGTATTGATATTGGCATATATATTGTGTAAATACATGGGTACATTTCTGCATACGTATGTAGGACAACTTGTTGAATTGTTATCAAAAGTTCTGTGTACATATGTACATATATGACCATGCTCACAACAAAAAGGAGGTAAAAGAAGTCCGTTGTTGGTTGGTTCGCTGTTGCAGACACCACAATTAATGGCCAGCTCAATTACTATTGCATGTCTCTGTTTGTGGCTTGAAATATCGACGCAACCTTACCACATAAAACTCAACCGAATATAGATATTGCGCAGGTTATTTCTATAATGCCTGTTGGATGGGAGTGCACAAAAACAAAAATATCATTGCAAGCAAGCAATTTAAAAATAATGACGGATATTACGAGAAGCTCTTGGATTTTGAATAGTTGTAGAGGTGTAAGCATATTAAAAATATTCAAGTCGAATTTAATCGAAATCGAAATATAATGATATAGCCAGTGGCGTCTCGTCAGGGTGTGCAAGGTGAGCATTGCACACCCTGCTCTAACGAAAATAAATCCCCCAACGAAAAATTCATCCAACGCCACACATAAAATCGATTTGCTTTGATGAACTCGTAGTGAACTCGAGCGACGGTTTTCTGTGCACGGGCTGTATTCTTATTTTCTCTTCTTCTGCATCTGTTCTGTTCTGTTTCCGTAAAGCGTCATAAATTAATAAACATTACATCGATACTCGTGCAAACAAAAGCTGTGCACGAAAGCCGATGAATGAATAATAAATTAACTTTGCTTTTCGTTTAAGTGGTTGGGGATTGGGGTTGCAGTTTCGTGCGGTGCTTTTGATATCAAAAACATCAGAACAATGACTGAGAAAACAATAAATGGGAAGTATTTTAAGGCAATTGATTGATATTTTAAAAAAAAATATACAATTTTCAAGAATTTGCACACCCATCTAAATATTTCACGCGACGCCGCTTTGATATACACATATTATATTTCCATTTCGAATTTGCCGTGACGCTGGTGTCTTACTTCGGTAACAATTCAGAAGTTTGCGATGCAAGAATCAACTCCGAAGAAGACGCAGTAATTGTCAAAAATTATTTGATGTTATCGAATTAATGGCTGACAGCTGTCTGAAGTGATGTCACTCAGTTTTGATTGGATTAGATCGGTCACAAGAACAGCTATTTCATGTTGACGTTTATGGAGGGGTAACCGACGAATCTAGTCCAGAAATTCATGTCTGAGTACTAAGTTGACAGTTCGCATATGTGGCTGACATAGGAAAAGTGATGTTCCCGATCAAATTAGTTTTTGCATTCAGTTTAAATCGTATCCAAACTAATCTAGTCGACTAGATATGTAACTAGATTCTTGAATTCTTTTATGTAGAAATCTGTGTATAGTTGACGTAGCGTCAACTCTTTGTAACACTAAATGTCAAAGACCACTGACACTATTGGGAACTTCACAGATAGTCACACAATTGAATGTGACTTAAGTTGTAGTCTGAATTAATGGTATTTTGTTTGCAAAAATAAATATGTTGGTGAAAAGAAAACTGAACTTAATAGTACACCGAATTTAAATTCAACATTTGGGGAACAAATTTCGAAATCCAACTTTGCGTTCCCACTGAAACTTCAACATTTCAAATGACAGCTAGTGTCAGAAGTGGCTGAGTCTAAAGATTTTTTTTTTTCTATATTAATGTAAAAATTAATTAAGTGAATTCAGACGTATTAAATATATGTCTGAATTAATTTAGAAGTATTCAACCACTTCCTTTTTCTTTGTTTATAACTTGAACTGATTGATTTGTTGTCAGGTGTTATTTTTGTTTGTCTGCGGTTTGAAAATTCATTAAATGATGTGCGGAATTTGTAAGGAGGTTTGTTCGATTCGACAAACTTACAAATGCAGCAACGAAATTCAATGTTTCGTTGAAAGTCAACATTTGGAAATGATGGAAAAGATATGGCGAAATGCTGAAACGATGAATTTAGTTTCGGTACAAATGTACTAAACTACTGCCTTCCGTAAGTATATCTTCACAATGACATTTTGACGTTTGCAAATGTTAAACAACCTCTTCTCATTTGCGTGCTTTCAAATTCTAAAAAAAACAAAATAAAAAAAAACAAATTGTTGTCGCAACAGGTCCGTAGGGATCCTAGACCTAGCTTCTCACAACCATTCGTTTTGTGTGAGTTTTTCATTTTTGGAACGAACGGACGGGGGATCTACAATTTTATGCCGACTCTAAACGGCTAATTGCGAAGCTCTTTCAAGACAGTTACACTCTCGGATGTTTGTCCGACGTTCGCGAGAGGTGGCACAGTGAAAAAAACCCTAAGTTGGAATTTGGGTTTTTGCGGGATTCGAACCTCGGCCCCTCGCTTAGTAGTCCAACACACTAACCACTAAGCCACTGCGCCTGCAAATTGTAAAGGGACTATTATTTTCCCCCGCTTATGGGCTAAATAATATTAAGATTTCGCTTTCATAAAACATGAAAAACCGTAGTCCATTAGTCTATAATTTTATAATTCAGTCCGAAAGAAATGGGTTAAACTCACATGGGAACTTTTTAAGTGAGTATTAATAGGACGCCATTACACACCGGCACTGTTGAGCGTATGTATTGATTTTATTGGCTTCTAGTGCATGTGAGCACAGTTACAATGTCATGACACCTGCACACACCATATATACCCACACACAATTTGAAGCCAATAATTCGCATAGAACTTTTGATAAATGATATTTGTACTGAACCCCGCAAGGGTCTAAGTAGAAAGAGTTAATGTCCGGTTTACATGTTTCATGGGAATGTTAATGAAAATGTCATTATATACTATAAAAGAGATAAAAACGCCAACATTATTTTACTAACTGCTATTAGTCTTTGATGAAGCTAGGGACTTAAACGTATGCAAATAAATTGTTAAAAATTGTACCTACGCAATAAGTGAGAATATTGAATTCGGAGGAACTGTCATTAATTCAAATACTTCAATGCTATGGAATAGAAAATAAAATTCTTAAGACTTTTCTACTTTGACATTTATGTGTGCAGTGCATTGATAAAACTGTTGGACAAGTTAACATCACATTCCTATTTACATATGGAAGTGAATTGCTAATAAACAAAAGCAGTTTCATATCAAAATATATCAAATCATAAATAAACCAAAAATAGGACTTTTTTACAGCAACTTTTGAACCGTGTGCACTATAAAAAGGCCTATTATTTTACACTGTTTATCAGGGCTGGCGTTTGAAGGCAAAAAGCAGCAGCACGACCAGTCGACAAAAAGCAGTACCTATAGCGTATACGATATAGCTTTGTGTATGTATGGAGCTAAATCAACGTTGAAATTAATACACTTAACACACTTAGGCCCGGTTTGTTCAATCTTGGTTATCTTTAATCATCGGTTATTCCAGCTGGTAACCATCGAATGTGTTTGTTCAGCAAAATATTAACCAGAGAATCAGTAGTTTGGTTAGTTAACCAGTGAAATCGATAACCAGCCGATTTTGAGCGGTTAATGAGATCTAACCACTGATTTTCTGTAATTTCGTTTGTTCAAGATTTTTTAAGGACTACGTAGGTATTCATTTTGACGTAGCTGATATACAAAAACTTTTGAACAAAAAGAAAAATGCAAATAATAGAACGAAGGAATATATAATGCAAGATGATGTGAACCAATAAAATCATTCACATCGGTTTTGTTGATGTTTTCAACTGACACATAAATATAAAATACACAACACTCATCAAGTAAGATTATTTTCAACATTTTTTGGCCGATGACAGTTCTCATAAATTGAGATAAAGCACACGCGTTAGGAAAAATATTGAGAGAACGAGAAAATTGCGATTGTCGTTGAATAAATTAACATGAGGCTTGTTAATTTCTAATAAATGTTATTGGTTTTGGCTTTATTTCGGTTTTGTTCTCGAAAAATCATTGACTAACAAATACAAAGTTTAATTCCTTAGTCCTTAAAAAAATCCTGTAGAATTTGGTTATGACATTCATTTTTGTGTTTATTAAGTTTACTAAAAAAAAATACATTAATAAAATACCTACCTAAATTACTTATCATAAACAAACGGACCCGAAAAACAAAAAATATAACCATGGATTCCATCAATCACTAAATAACAAATAAACTGGAAAAATGGAACGATTTGCTGCAAAGCTATGGTTTGGTGACCGAAGTGAAAAAACGGTCAACAGACACTCATTGGTTATCACTGATTTATAATCATGGGTTAACCTAAATCTGTGGTAACCTAACCAAGGCTTTAACCAGCTGTGAACAGACCGGCCCTTATGTAAATTGCTGTACTCTATATTTAACTAAAAACAAAATAAGACAATTACCATTTCCGTTTGTTCCTGTTGTCTCGAATGTTACTTTCTCTGGGTATGTTTATAAAGAAAACTAAAACTCATAATAATTCAAAAATTTTAAGAACAAAATGCGCATATTTAAAAAAAACAGTATTTTAAGTAGCTGTGCAGCACAGCAGTACAAAGATACAGAAAGCAGTACAACGACAGCTCTGCTGTTATCAATCAATCGCCTTAGGCGATTCGCATTTCATTCGCTTCTAGTACCCTGAACGAAAATGCTGGTCCCCGGCGAGTTTACCTATCTGAAAATCCTGCTCAATAAATTTGTTTTATGTGAAATGATTGACTTTGCGCGTTTCATGAAAGAGGAACCGCCGGCGATTCTCCGAAAACCCACGCGGAGGAACAAAAAGCGAACATCTAAAAAAAGGAAATTCACGAAGAATATGCGAAATTATGCGCCCAGGCTTAAATTTTATTCTGTAATAATTCTGTTTATATAATATAAATAGGTAAAGATGTCAATTCTTTAAAAATAGCCCAAAATACTACATACGGGTGAAGACGCCAACCCGTAGAAACCGTCGCGTCCGTTGCGCCAACGTTTTCGACTGACAGGTGGATAGAATATACAGTATCTTATGGTAGGTGACCCATACGAAGCGCACGTGACGGATGTGAAGGATAAAGTAGGTTTACATTCTACTTTTCTGTCCGTCGCACCCGTTGACAGTTGGCACAGCGTGAGAGGACGTCTTTTTATTTGTGGAAATATTGAAAGCATAAGAAAAATTGTCATTGACTTTCACCAGTGCTCTTACATCGTGGGATTTCTTTTCTTTTTGGGAATTTTGATGTCTGAAAAGCCTTCCTTTACCTTCATAATCAACACAAACAAACTGACATTTTAGCAAGATTTTGTAGTACAAAAAATTTCTAGTACAAAAAGTTCATCATAATAATATTAACAAACTGCTATTTTTATACCAAATGTAATTTAATGTGATTATCTTTCCGTATAGCAGGCGCAGTGGCTTAGTGGTTAGTGTGTTGTACTACTAAGCGAGGGGTCGAGGTTCGAATCCCGCAAAACCCCAAATTCCAACTTAGGGTTTTTTTCACTGTGCCACCTCTCGCGAACGTCTGAGAAACATCCGAGAGTATAACTGTCTTGAAAGAGCTTCTCAACTAGCGTTTTGGAGTCGGCATAAAATTATAGATCCCTTCCAATCGTTCCAAAAACAAAAAAAAAAACTCACACAAAACGAATGGTTGCGAGAAGCTAGACCTAGGGTCCCTCCGGACCTGTTGTGCCAACTATTTATTTATCTTTCTGTATAATATAAATTTTACTTTTAAAAGTAAGATTTTTTCACAAAAAAATACCTTTCAAGGGGATTATTTAAAAGGAAATTTGAGTACGGTGGAAAAGGAAAAATTACCACGTTTCGTGGGACAAATAATGATGGAGTACTTAAAACACTGCCTGTCACCGTATACGACGGATTCTATGGGACTGCTCATTCCGTCGAATACACGTTTAATATTAAAAGAAAGGGACCCCTTACGTTTGTAAGCAACAAAATGTCTGCAGCTTTGGTTTACTGAATGAACGCATTCAGTCTAATTTCAAAACGTATTTCCGTGATCGAGCCATACGTCACTGAATTTTGTGGATTTTACAAGCAAAACAATAAATAATTCAGTCACGTATTACTTGATCACGGATGCGGTAATTCAACCCCAGATTTCGAAACATTTTCTTGTTTTCTTGAGTTTATATAGAAACCACGTTTCAATGGATAACCTTACCTTCTTTTTAGGGTTCCGTAGCCAAATGCCAAAAAACGGAACCCTTATAGATTCGTCATGTCTGTCTGTCTGTCTATCTGTCCGTCCTTATGTCACATTCAGTTTCCGAAAGTTTAAGAACTGTACTGTTGCAACTTGGTAAGTGGATGTATTCTGTGAACTGCATTAAGATCTTACACAAAAATAGAAAAAAACAAAACAATAAATTTTGGGGGTTCCCCATACTTAGAACTGAAACCCAAACTTTTTTTTTTCATCAAACCCATACACGTGGGGTATCTAGGGATAGGTCTTCAAAAATGATATTTAGGTCTCTAATATAATTTTTTTTTTAAACTGAATAGTTTGCGCGGGAGACACTTCCAAAGTGGTAAAATGTGTAGTTTTTTTTTATACGTCATAAATCGTAAGCCGCAATTTACCTTTCGTACAATCACCTCAAATATAAAATGAAAAAATGCACTATTATTAAAACATCCATCAAAGTTACAACCCTTCGTGGGGCGAGTCCGACTCGCACTTGGCCGCTTTTTTCAAAGCAAAAATAACCCACATCTGAAATGTCAGCACTATTGTTAGACAAGTAGGAGGTCCTTTCGCGTCGTATGGTTATATTTGAAACAATATCAAACACCAAATCATATACTCAAGAATATAAGTTATAATTGCTTTGCGTGTGCACATTGTTTTCATTTCATTTTTCAAATATAGTCTATATAGTCGTTTGCATCTAATAAACGTTTTAAAAAAAATGAATATCAATTCCTATCCTTATAGGTCAAGTAATGAGTGCGTAGGCAGACGGCGGCAACCGCACTCTCTCAAACAGTTTAATTTTCTTGTTAACTAATAGGTACGCGTATACATATTTTCGAAGGACTTGGAAAAATTACAGTATACTTGTCCTTTCACCCACACAACCCGTAATTAGAATGTACTACAACGATGAAACTAACAACTCTGGTATGTATTCGATAACTCCACCACCAATTCAAATGGAAATCAATGTGGAGAATGCCGATTGTGATGACAATTCCGCCATTCCGTTTAACTCCAATGAAGACCTAACCAAGGACATTGATAAAAGGAAATTTAAATACCACCGGAACTCGATAGATGGTGGTTATTTGTCGGTATCATCATTTCGTAAATGTCGTCCACGCTCGACAATTCTGCGGCGGCAGATATCATCGAGTCCGGCCAAGTCGGGTTTACAGAGACTCGGAAACATTTTCCACGGAAGACGGCTAAGTCAGGATTCGGGAATCGGAACAGCTGGACGCGGTTTTGGCGGCGGGGTGAGTTCTAATTTACTTTTAATTGGATGGGTTTATTTTCAGAAAGGGGAGACACTTGTTGTCGGAAAGCCAAAACAAAATATTGACAGTGTGAGTTTTGCCGAACAGTAGTGTTCAGGACAATGGGCACCAACTTAACAAACAACTCATACATTTTTAATTACCACTTATAAAATTTGTCTAATAATGGGAACCTAATTCATGTAAAATGTCAAGTAGATTTTTTTTCTAGACTAGGTATCCGAACGCTTTGACTAATCAACTTAAAAAGTTTTTTTATTCTCGCGATCTATTTTGAATTTTGACACTTCGAAATGTCAACTGAGTATACAAGCAGAATTTTCTCAACTACAGATTTGTTGGCTACGCCTCCATAAACATCAACTAAAAATATGGTTCGTGCTCGATCTGGGCCAGTAAATAGTGAAATACATCATGTCGGTCAGCTGTCAGATTTAATACACTAGAAATCTGAACGTCCCCATTGTAACTGGAGGCACTAATCTTTCTTGCTAATATGTTACGCCTTACGCTACTCCGAATATTGACGTTTATACTGTTTGCTCTCCTTTTTATTCTGCTTTGTTTTTCTTATTCGTACGTGTTTGTTGCGATTATGTCAACAGCGATAAGTCTCTTTCAATTGAGAACGTATTCGGTTGGAAGTGAATAGGCCATTTTAAATTTGACAGCTGCTGCTGGAATTTTGATGGAATTTCATTTTATATTTCAAAGCGTGCAAATATTTATCAACTTTGATGTTGATAGTTCTTGTGGCTACTGAACTGCTTCGGGCGCTAATAATTACTTAAATTGTTGGTCCCTTAAACAGTTATTGGAGCTGGTCACATCGCATTTGAAAGGTATTGGCGGCCATTTTTGTTTCAGATTCTGCCATCAGTAGTATTAATGTAGCGCTGTCTAAATTTACGTTATTATTAGCAGTTTGTACTTTTTGACAGATCAATATCGACATCTATATTATTTCGGGAAGAAATATCCGCATCCGTTTCTTATTGACGTTTTTCGACATATCCTTTTAAGCCAATTTCAAAAACATTTTTCTAGGAATCCCACATCACAGATGTTTTAGGCAGACAGCACAAAAGTATTGACAACATTTACACTCACATAAACGAAGCCAAATTCCCCAACACCATCAAAATGTTGACCGCTTTAAGGAAAGATGAAAATTTAGTAAATCCTGAAAACTCGGATCCATTGCAGAAATCAAACACATACACAATCAAGCTGCCGCCATTTATGGAAGATGACAGCCAACGAAGGTGCCTCTCTCGCTCTATCTCTCTCAAGTTTTTTTTTATATAGACTACCATGTAATGGGTTTTTATTTTCCGTGTAGTCCCACTCAAGCGTTTGGACCAAAAATTGCCAATGAGAATATACCCGGCACTGCCATGCAAATCGGCCTCGACCTAGAACTAGGTACAATGGGTGGCGATTATGTGCGTCCCATTGAGTCAACGTCATCGAACATCATCGCAGACAATCAACAATTTTCCAAACAATCATCATACGAAAAGTCGAGAAGTTCATCTACCACCCTTGACAGTAGTACAAACAAAAGTTATTTTAGTAGTAGAAAAACAAGTAAAAGAAACAGCACTGTCGATGATGATGAGGAGAGACGAATAAGCAAACAAGATAAGGAGGTATACTTTGATGGTTGTTATTAGTTAAAATCAGTTTTTTTTTGAGGTTAGATCTTTTATTCAGGGTCTTGATCCGGAATCGTTGATGTTTCGTGACGGACGTCGACAAATCGACATGGTTTTAGCTTGGGAGGAGGAAAACGAAGGCGTTATGACTGAAGCTGAGGCCAAGCGGCGAGACAATCGTAGGATTTTCATGGAAAATCTTATCAAGGAAGGTCTTGAAGTCGAACTGGAGGATAAGACACAGTCGTTTAATGAGGAGACATTTTTTCTAAAAATCCATTTACCCTGGAGACTGGAAACAAGACTGGCTGAGGTTATGAATATAAAACTGCCGGTCAAACGTTTTATAACTATCAGCGTGAAATCTTGGGTGAGTATTGGTTTGAACTTTTGTACTTTGATTGACACATTGGAAGGGTGCGTCATTTTTAGCAGAGATGAATGATTAAAAGAGATGGATATCTTTCGTACGTCTATCCCCCCAAAACCCATTTGTTTACATTGTTGTTTTTATAATTTCAACTCCCGTCTGTTAGCAACCAAAAAATCATGTTCCTAATAGTGCATTTACACGGTCACACATTCCTATCACAGAAAATTAAAGAGATGTCCAATACTAAACAGCCGTCTGACTGAAAGGGACAGCATTACCTAACACGCAAAAAAACGTGATAAGTTTTTTGGTCGGCCATCTTGTTAACGTGGTAAGAATTATGGGAAAGCTATGCATGTTGGTATTTTTATAGCGATGGCTTACGAAATTTCGTTTTCCTATAAAAAAAATGGCTTCCGGAAGTTATGAACGTACAATTATTTATTTATTTCGTATAAATGATTGATGAATTGTTGGTTTAATTTACTGAAACTAATTAACACTCTCATTTATCATATTTTAAATCGGAAATAGAAATTGCAGAAATGTTGGTTGCCGGAACTTCCGCTTTACGTATCTATAATTATGGGTAGTACATCCATGACACCTTAGGCGTCTTATATGTGATCTCATTCCTACGCCTTTATTAGCATTGACTGCGGACAAATGGATCTCTTTGTCCCATCTCGTGCAAAAATGCGCGTGCGTAATAGTGTAAATGCAGTTTAATGGTCGACCGCTAAATATTTTTTTTTAATGTTTGCGTGACTTTATGAATTGTTTTGGCAAAACAGCTTGTAGGCAGCCGCCTTTCTACTGGAAAGTTATCTATCCCTGTATTCCATTATATTTGATTTTCAGTTTACAAAATAGACTCATCAATAGATTATGGGAGCGAGTGACGTTTGAAAATGTCAAATTTATGCACGAGAAGTTTCTTAACTCAAGAAGCACTCGTAATATTTGAAACCAGAAACTAGTGACAGCTGAAGAAAAAGCGGAAAAATGACAAAAGAATTCAATAAGTAACGAGTAGCGAGAGCGAAATATCACTATATGAACGTAACTTTGACAGCATTTTCTCTTCTTAGCGATATTTTCGTTCAATTTATCGAAATCGTGGTATCATTGAAAATGTCAGAAAACAACGAGTAGTGGAATCTGAATCAAACGATTGTTTGAGCGGGTGGTATGTTATTTTTTTTAAATACACCTCTGCGCACTCGCTCCCAATCATTCGTAATTAAAGTAGTTGGGTATATCTACATAAAACGGTGCATTACACCTGGTTAAGAAAATACTCGCTACTTTGATTAGGTATAATATTTGAGTTACTGTCCCGATTGAGAGGTGGGCAATTTAAGGGAGGATCACAATGGGATTAACGGCGAGTAATCTAACTCAGGCCTTTTTACGATGACATTGACATTTTATATGGTAACCGATACCAAAAGTTTGATAAAGTGTTTGACACGTTCGGTTTTGGGTGACACTTGAATGGAAATGCTTTGGATGTGGCTTAAAACCATCGACATAATGTTAACAGACAAAAGGCAAACACTCGCTACTCGTTACTCGTTACTTTTAATCTTTTAACTTCGAACAGTTTTTTTATGTGAACTTTTTCAAATGTCACAAATTACAATCTTTCTGATACCGCTGCACCTTTCAGGCCGAAGAGAACATAGTGGCCCGTAGAATACAAATGTGGAAAAACCTATGGAAACGCATGACCAAGATAATACAACTCGAAAGTACAGTCCTAGAAGGTGAAACAACTTACAAGGCATCCACTGACGGCGGTAATCCCGAAGAACAGTAACCATATCTCCCGCTGAAGTTGTCATCATTTTTAAATGGAAAAATTTACACATTCCAGATTCATTGTCAAAGATCGCTGTACAACATACACCGGCGCACAGCGCAGCCTCATGGTGATGCAAATTCTTATCCGTACCCGCTTTGACGAAAGCGACCGACTGGGAATCAGACGTCTGCTAAACGATAACACCTACTTAGCCTGCTTCCCACTTCATGAGGGTCGTTATGATCGGCCGCACTCAAGCGGTATTGTCTTTGATCGTCGAATCCTTTATCAATCATGGGCACATCCGTCGCAATGGTATAAAAAGCAACCGCTATGCTTGGTACGAAAGTACTTTGGCGATAAGATTGCTCTGTACTTTTGTTGGCTGGGATTCTACACCGAGATGTTGGTATATCCAGCCATTGTTGGAACGTTATGCTTCCTGTATGGACTCGCCTCGATCGACTCCAAAGACAATATACCCAGCAAGGAGATATGTGATGGGGCGGGCAATATAACCCTGTGTCCGTTATGCGATACCGCATGCAGCTATCAAAGCCTCTCCGATTCATGTCTATTTGCGAGGATCACTTATCTCTTTGACAATCCGTCAACAGTATTTTTTGCGATATTCATGTCCTTTTGGGGTGAGTTTAATACGATACGACGAGACCATCGAGTGATTGCTTTTAACTGGTAATGTCCTTCCTTAGCGACAACATTTCTCGAACTGTGGAAACGAAAACAGTCTGTGATCGTGTGGGAATGGGACTTGCATAGCATTGAATCAGATGAAGAAAGCCGCCCCGAATTCGAAACGAACGCGAATACATTCCGTATGAATCCGGTCACCAGAGAAAAAGAACCATATATGTCGACATCGAGTAGAGCGCTGCGATTCGCAATCACTGGAAGTGCTGTGGCTTTTATGGTAAATATACGGTTACACCTTCTATGTGAATGTCCTTAAAGGGGGTATACATCCTGTGTATAGATTTGCATAGTGCTGGGAGCAGTTTTGGGGACAATCATCTACCGAATATCTTTAGTCTCCGTGATCTATGGCGGAGGCGGATTTTTTGTCAAAAGACATGCCAAACTCTTTACAACCGTTACCGCTGCCCTTATCAACTTGGTTGTCATTATGATCCTTACCAAGGTAAGTAAGACTTCTGTTGCGTTAAGAACGATTTATAGCCTGCCTTTATAGATCTACCACAGGATGGCGTTAAAACTAACGAATTTGGAGAACCCACGAACTCACACGGAATTCGAAGACTCGTATACGTTTAAGATTTTCTTTTTCGAATTTATGAATTTTTACAGCTCGCTAATTTATATAGCGTTCTTTAAGGGGCGGTTTTTTGACTATCCCGGCGACGATGTGGCCAGACGTAGTGAATTCTTTCGACTGAAAAACGATATTTGTGACCCAGTTGGATGCCTGTCCGAATTGTGTATCCAATTGGCGATTATAATGGTGGGAAAACAGTGCTGGAATAATTTTATGGAGTACTTATTTCCAAAGTTCTACAATTGGTGGCGCCAAAGGAAACACAAGCAGGCAACTAAGGATGTATCACATTTGCATATGACATGGGAACAGGACTACCATATGCAGGATCCAGGACGGTTGGCGTTGTTTGATGAATACCTGGAAATGGGTAAGATGGACAAAGTGAGGAAGTCTGTTTGGACCCTTTGCATCAAATATGTCCAAAAGAGGGGGATTTTTTTTTTAATTCGGTTAAAGGTCCTTTTGTTTTCTTGATAACGGTTTTATCGACATGATGACAGACTCTAGTTAATTTTTCGGAGAGGACTTCCGACTTTCACTGCTAGATGACAATAGGAATGTCCAATTGCTAATGAAATATTAAATAAAAAACTGAAGATCGCACTGACAAGTGACTTGAATAAACAACTGTCAGCAGGAATCGTCTTAATAGCCTTAACGCCTTCAAATCTATAGGTTGCTGAATCAAACGCACCTTGTGCAAAATTCAGCAAATTCAGCAGAAGAGCTTACCGAACAAATGTCACAACTCGCAACTTAAAATCATTTTCCACACTTATCCCCTTATTAATAAAAAAATGTGCACAAGTAAGTTAGTTAGCAAACGTCAGATAGCGTACAAAAATTGGACGTAACTGCTGAGTACCAAGTTGATAACTTTTACACAGAGTTTATTAATACGGGGATTAATTGATGGGATAATAGGTTTTCTTTTTTGGAAATGCTATGAATTCATTTATTTTGTTAATAAATGCGATCGAAATTTGTAACCAAAATAGTTTTACACAGAAGTGTCACGACTTGTGTCTCACATCTGATTGAAACGTCAACTAGTTGGTGTTCGGTGTGAATGCATTTCCGAGTTTTCGATGAAAACACGGTTTTTGGTGCGGTGTGAATAGGGTACAAAGCAAATCTCTTCAGATATGTCACTGTTTTCGAAAACAATGTTCGAAAGATATTTGGTTTATAAAAAAGTGACATTTCTGTCGAAGTTTATTTAAGTTTCGATATTAGAAAACTTTCGAAAGCAAGTTATTCGAATCGAAGAAAATTTCACAATGAAGCGATCGATCGCCTATAATTTTTATTTGCACAATAATATTAAATAACGACCATAACGAAATCCATTTGCTTTCCATTCACTTCCGCAGTCCTTCAATACGGCTTCGTTACACTCTTCGTCGCCGCATTTCCATTGGCGCCACTTTTTGCTCTGCTGAATAATGTTGCCGAAATTCGCCTGGATGCTTACAAAATGGTAACTCAAGCCCGTCGACCTTTGGCAGAACGTGTAGAAGACATCGGAGCATGGTATGGCATTCTACGGATTATAACGTATACCGCTGTCGTTTCGAATGCCTTCGTGATCGCCTACACCAGTGATTTCATTCCGCGCATGGTCTATAAATTCGTATACTCACAAACGAACACTTTAGCCGGCTACATAGAACATTCTTTATCGGTTTTCAATACCTCGGACTATAAAGAGGAGTGGGGCGCAACAAGTAGCGAACATGATCCAGATACTTGTCAATACAGGGGCTATAGGTAAAGGCTCACTATCCATTAATTGACTTATTCCAATATGTATTTTCTATTTTAGGAACGGTCCCAGCGACAGGGACCCTTACGGGCTTAGTCCGCATTATTGGCACGTTTTTGCAGCTCGTTTAGCGTTCGTTGTAACTTTTGAGGTAAGTTTGGTGCTTGTGCAACGGCCCTTTTGTAAATTAGGCCCTTTCCAGCACATAGTATTCGTTGTCACTGGTATCATGCAATTCATAATTCCTGACATACCAGCTGAAGTGAAGACACAAATGCAGCGGGAACAATTGCTGGCCAAGGAGGCGAAATACCAACATGGCCTACGCAAGGCTCAACAGGGTGACACTAATCAGGATTTATTGAGTATGTTCCGTGATGCAAGCTCACGTCCCGGAGGCGCTACGGCCAGTCGGGGTAGTTGGGCTAGACGTTTGAGTCGGATGAGTGATGGCCTCGAAGCACACGTGGAGGTGGCATCGAGACCGGGACGATCTGTGGAATCGACAGTATGGGAAGTTTCCTGACACGAGGAAGACGACGAAGTTGATAGCCGGACGGAAGTATAGCGAATGTTTATTACTTCCGCTTTTGTATATTATTGTTGTAGTTCAATTCGGTTTCTCGGTGTGAATAACTTTGTAAATATTAAATTGTGAATTAAATCAATCAACTTTATAAGTACCTGCAAGAAAGACGGAGATTCATTCGAGTGAAGGGACAAGGGAGTTCGAAAGACTGGTGAAAAATTGAAAATAAGTTGATTTTTGTAATACTTGTTCACTTCTTTGCGATGTCAGCCAACGTTAAAAGTAAAAAAAAAAACAGGGATGTTTGCAAACCTATTGTAATTATTCGGCCCTAGCGAGGTATCCGTCGGAACGGAAAATTCTCCGATTTTTGCTACGAGGTATTCTTCGGAACAACTGTTCGGAGAATTTTTCCGACATTTTGTAACGCATATTGGCGAATTACGTTGAAGTGCGATGAAATGCATTTTTTTGTTAAATTTTTGACAGCTAGGCTCCGCCAGAAATTGCTTGCGGAATTTGTTTACGAGTGCGGTGCGCCATCGCAATTGTTTATTTCTCTTCCGAAGTCGGGACACCTCGAATGGAATTTGTGCCTCCGAAAGAGTATGCGTTGCGGAGAAATTTCCGTTCCGACGGATACCTCACTACGGTGTATTATTGACACTCTTGTGGGTATTCCGTGGGCCTGTAGAATTCAAAATCATAAACGTCATTCAGAATATATCGTAGAGAATTTTTTGCACATTTAATGCCTATGAATTTCCCGTCAATCTGACAACTTTTGACAGTTCCAAGAAGATCTCTATTAGTTCGCTAAATCACTTTTCATTCGCTAACCATGATAAATCACTAAATTAATGTCAAAATGACATTTATTAAACTTTTTGTAATGTGGTTTTCCATTGGACAAAGAGAAGCACAAAAAATACTCTCCTGATGATTCTTAGAAGAGAATTTCGCTTCTCGATTTGAAGTCAGACTCCGAATCCACTCAGGAAGCACTCACACAAGTGCAATTTATGTATTTTATACAAGTCAGCTAACAGCTGACGTAAATTATTTGTTTGGCATTTCACCTATACTTTTGTGGATTTAATAAAACGACATAAGATAAGAAAACCGGTCAGGTACTTCTCTTGAAATTGAGACATTTCTCTCTCTGTTTTTGAGATTTGACATTTTTCATTTTTCTATGCTGAAAGTACACGAACGCACCCACTTAAAACCATTTTTGACAAACCAATTTAAACAACATTCAGTAAGCCAAACAAAAAGAAAGTCTTTCTACTACAAATGTTTACAATAAAGCGTCAACAGTCTAATGTTTGGTCTTCTGTACTTGTTTGGCTGTCTTTGGCTTGGCTCGAAAGATATTTGTATCCAAAACATTGTACGGATGTTCAGCAGCTGGCTGAATGGATCGTCCACGGCGTGGTTCATGATCTTCCAGAAGATGCGGTGCCATCAGAAGAAATAGTTGCTACAAGAAAACTGCGCATTACTTTTCGCAATCAAATAAAAATATTTGTGTATTTACCTCTGTCCATGAAGGCAGTCCAAAGCTAGAAAAACACAATTCCCAGTAGGGTAGCCCCAAATGAGCTATAGACATCCGTAGATATTCGCTGAATGTCTCTGCTAGAAACTGCCATTTGCATTTGTTCAATTCCAGAAGATAGACCCTGGGATTAGTCATACCACTAGTCTCATACACCAAACACACCTACAAATTAGAAAGATAGAGCAAGTCGGAAGTGAAAAAGATGCCTTCTATACCTACTTTTGCCACGTCATTAACGCTATTCAGCTCGAAAATCTTACTTTTCGGCGTTAGTAGCGGCCCTATAGAGGGCGCCAACGATAAGTCCTTGGACATTGCTTCGGCCTGCTGATTGGTGTACAGGGGTTCAATATTTTCCCGTAAGAGGGTTATTTGCAGTAGATGAGGGAAATTAATGCACCCAACTCGACGGATATCGTTGGCTAAATGAAAAAAAAAATTAAAAAGTATGCAGGCTAGAAAACTGTTGTGGATAACACTTACGGGCATATTGATAGCTCCAGTATAAAATAAATCCATCGGTTGAGAGATAGAATTTTTTGATATCTTCAGGAAGGTACACACAATGCCTCTGTTCCCAGTTAAGAACTTGGGCCTTTTCACATGGTTGGCGTTTTTCATAGGCGACATTGCAAATACGCGGGACGTTGGCTTTACGAAATAAATAAGAACTATACCATTGCATTGATGGATGTCTACTTACAAAGGGTCTTCAAGAGGCCAAGGGTTAAATTTTCATAGAATGCATCTTCTGGTGTTTGTTTCTGTGACATTATTTATATTTTAAATCAAAGACAGCTTTTCGAAATCAAATTTGTGAAGTGGATTGTTTGTGATGTTAGATTCCACAGAAAATTTGTTAGGCTGGGATAAACAATGTCTCTTGGCAACCGTTCCACGCGCATTATATTAGCAAAAGAACCAACAGGTCAACCTCCTGTTGCAGAAAGCAAGAGTAGTTGTTAAATTAATGTGGATTTCAATGGAGCGCAACCAACCGGTTTTTAAAAAGCAATTTCAAAATTATGTCCATTCAAAACACACATAGAATTCCATCCACGCATTCACATTTTAGAGTTTGGCATCACTTTTGACTTTCCCACGACTGACACTTGGTTGACGTTTCTCTTGTGTCTTTTTTTTTTTTTGGGCACACACCACCATTAGTCACCAGCTGAAGTATATTTCTTATTTCTTTTATTTCCTTAAATTTATCAAGTTCTTGTATAAAATCTATAAAGATTTTACTAAAACTTCATTTAGTAGTTCCTTATTTGAGTGCCACACTATAAATTCCTAACAAAATGCAGGTGAGACCTTTGGAAACTCAATCACATTCTACGAACTCCACCACCAGACCATATTTGGGCATAATAAATATTTTCATCTCACTTTTTAGGATCCAAATGAAGACACTGAATGGAATGACGTTCTCCGTGCGAAGGGAATCCTTCCCCCGAAACAAAAAGAAGCTGAAATCACCGAGGATCAAATCGTGTCAATGATTGAAAATACTATCCAGAAGCGCACTGGCGGTGAATCACAAAAGAATATCGAGGACATGAACTTGGACGAGCTAGACGAACTAGAAGACTCGGAAGATGAGGAAGTTTTGCAAGAATATCGCCGCAAGCGAATGGCTGAAATGCGTGCCTTTTCCGAGAAGGCCAAGTTTGGCTCTGTGAGAGAGATTTCTGGACAAGACTACGTAGAAGAGGTAACAAAAGCAGGTGAAGGCATCTGGGTTGTTCTTCATTTGTACGCAAATGGTGTGCCCCTATGTGCGCTGATACACCACCACATGCAACAGTTGGCGTTGAAGTTTCCACAAACAAAATTCTTGCGTTCCATAGCGACGACATGTATACCAAATTTCCCCGAAAAGAACCTGCCAACGATTTTCATCTATCACGAGGGACAAATGAAGAAACAATTCATTGGTGCGTTGGAGTTGCGCGGAGAAAAGCTGACTACCGATGAGTTGGAATTCATGCTCGGTCAAGTTGGAGCTGTTCCGACAGAAATCAAAGAGGACCCAAAACAACAGATCCGCGACAAGATGCTTAGTGACCTGGAATCGGTGGATTTCTATTAATGGCCCCATTGGCTTCCAAAGTGTTTATTTATGAAATTATTTTGTTGTGCTTGTTAGATTTTTTGTATTCAAAATAAAGTTGAAACGGGAGTGTATAGCTTTTTTATGGAATGGAGTGTCTGATTTTTGTATTCGTGGTTAGGTTTTGGAAGTGCAAGTGTAAAATCTGAGTAAGTATGCTTAATTTCCTGAAAAAAAAAAACAATTACAAAAACGTCTGGGAACATTGTTGCAATAACAGTCTGTAAAAAAGACGTAAAAAATGGATTTTTTTTTGTAATCTTTGGCACGCGATTGGGTGCCAGCTTTATGGGTCAAAACGAGTTCATCTTCAATATTTTTTCTTCCATTTTTTTTGTTAAATTTTTTGTACATGTTGAATGTTGTGCATTGAAAGCTTGGCAAGTATTTAAAATCAACAATCAACATACCTACATAAGAAACGAATCATTTTGAGAGGCTAACTGCAGTTAGGCAGCTTCTCAACTCAGCCGCTCCAGACGTATGTTGCTTGCTGTTGCAGCATTAAATTGTGCGAACCATCACCCATTCCCATCTATTCGCCCCAAAATAAGAGATAAACGGTCCTGGCGAGGTATCCGTCAGGACGAAAAATTCTCCGATTTTATACGATTCGGAGGATTTTTGCTGCGAGGTATTCTTCGGAACAACGGAGAACTTTTCCGATATTTTGTAACGCATATCGGCGAAATGACGTTGAAGTGCGATGAAGTGAATTTTTTTGTTAAATTTTTGACAGGTAGGGAACGATATCCTCTGACAGAAATTAGTTGCGGAATTTGTTTTAACTTGGAGTGTACCATCGCAATTGTCTGTTTCTCTTCCGAAGTAGGACACCTCGAATGCAATTTGAATCTCCGAAGGAGTATGCGTTGCGGAGAATTTTCCATTCCAATGGGCACCAAGATTCCATAGAATATGAAATAACAATGTTTATGGCATTATGTTGTATAGAAATTATAAACTTACAGAAATGAGTGGTAGGAGTTCACTTTATTAAGTGGCTACTGTACATTGTTTTTGTTTACCTGTTCAATTTAAATAATAACGTGTGGTTAAATTTTAAGGGCCGATGTTGAATGTGAACCACACCTAAACGTCAAGTTTTTTTCTGCATCTCGTTTGAATTTTCTCAATTTCAGACTAACTCAATTTGAACCATGGAAAGATATACAATCGAGCAACGCGTTTAAGTTGTTCAGGCTTATTATGAAAATGGGCGTTCAAATCAAAATGCATATCGTGCACTTCGTGACTTTTTCGGTCAATTTAATCGCCCAAATGTGCGTACAATCGGAAAAATCGTGTGAAAATCATCGGGCCGTAACAATTCAACAACTTAAGGATGAGATAGTTCGCCACATGAACGGTATAGAACCTCAATTATGCCTCAGCGTCATTGAAAATTTGGAGCATCGGATGGAGGTGTGCCGCCGAGGTCGCGGCGGCCATTTGGCCGAGATTTTGTTCCATACATAATTGAACCATACCAATATTATCATAATAAAAAGAAACGACAATGATTTCCCAAATAATTTGTGTTTTATTCAAAATCAACATCGGCCCTTAAAACTTAACCACCCTTTAAATGAAGAACTCGTGGATAGATCCATGAATTCAACTGTTGGCTATCCGCTCGATGTCCTATACTATATCGAGTTGCGCTCCTCGAATCGAATAGGTGCTCCCTTCGCCTGTTTGTATGCTCTGTGAAAAGGCTACACCGCTTGTAACTTGCTAAGCCATTCACCTACCGAGGTTAGCATAGTTCTGCACTTGCGCGCAATACTGCGTATCACTACTGCACTTATGCTGTCTACTTACATCAGCAATCCTTCTCATAGTTAGTAAGGTTACACAAGTCGATTGCAACTTCCGCAAAAATGTAGAGAAAGCTGTTGTTGACAGAAAAGTCGTCAGTGATTACTCATTTGGGTCGACTTGCCTAATAAAAATCGTCGCTGAAAATATATCGCTTCAAAATATCATATATTCATAAAAAGAATAGGAAATTGTATCAATTTAAGATTAACAATGTTATCGATATAATCAAAGAAATCCATATAAAGCAGCCCGATAAGGCAGTTGGCCAATCATGACGAAATGCAGGTAGGTGAGATACTTTTCCTTTCAACAGCAACAGGTATTCGCAGAATTCTTATTCACTTCCATATCTTAGGAAAGCTGTCAATAAAAATGTAAGTACATGAAAGGAAGAAGATTCTACAGCCTGATAAAAAAAAAACACACGATGACCAATTCATTAGGCCAATGAACCACTCCGAATTAAGATAGAATCTATAGATTTCACAACCGAACAACCGAAAGACAAGCATTCGAATTTGACCTGATAACACGGTTGATAAAAAAAAAGTTAAAAAAAAAAAACAAACAATAATAACCTCCCGATGAAGACTGAAGACGGTTATACTCATTGAATCGATATAAATTAGCACAACATGCTGAATAGGTCGGAAATTCCACCTCAACTAGCACCTGGTTAAGACATCACGCCGCGAGTGAACTTATATAATTATATCTACTATAGAAGAACGCAGTATACAGTTGAAATAAGCTTGTTGCCAAAATGCATTGTAAGGTTATCGCAGTTCTATGCGTGGCATTTGTTATTAAATTATGCACAGTTGACGGATTTAAAGTACGTGAGTAATTTTGAGGAATGTGGATTCAAATAACGTTTTTGTTTTTGTGCTTTAGATGGGTGAAGGTGTCAGAGTTGGCCGCGCTACTTGTGCCGAAGGGACGCACCTTCCCATTGATGGAAACTGTAAAGATTATCATATATGCATAAATGGAGAGTTAATAAAGTTTACGTGCGGCGATGGGAAATGCTTTGACCCAATCAATAAATACTGCAAGCAGGACAAGGATAATGCTTGTAATTGCAATGCATGGCCAATTAATTGTTCAACAGCGACAAGTGGAAGCTCTATTCCAATTGCTAGGGAATGTTACAAGTATTTTCTTTGTCATAATGGTAATTCGATTCCAATGGAATGTCCAGAGGGTCAACTCTTCGACGGAAAATTGGGATATTGTACTGCGGATACGAAGGGGAGTTGTTGGGGTCTATCGACATCAACGGAAGGAGATGTATCAACAGAGGTACCAACATCAACTACTAACGGAATAGCAACAGACGCAACAATGACAGAAGAACTACCTACAACCGTAGAAGCAACAACCACGGAGGCGCCTACGGTTATCACAGAAGGTCCAACAACAAGCACAGAATCACCAACGATTGTAACTGAAGAACCACCAGCCACAACAGAGGGGTTAACAGCATCCACAGATGCGCCAACTGTGACCACAGAAGTACCAACAGTAACCACAGAAGAACCACAATCAACAACAGAAGAATCACAAGCAACTACAGAGGAGGCAACAACATCCACAGAAGTAGAAACTACAACGACAGAATCAACAACGATTGTAACTGAAGAATCACCAGCCACAACAGAGGGGTTAACAGCAGCCGCAGATGTGCCAACTGTAACCACAGAAGTACCAACAGTAACCACAGAAGAACCACAATCAACAACAGAAGAATCACAAGCAACTACAGAGGAGGCAACAACATCCACGGAAGTAGCAACAATAACGACAGAGTCACCAACGATTGTAACTGAAGAACCACCAGCCACAACAGAGGGGTCAACAGCATCCACAGATGCGCCAACTGTGACCACAGAAGTACCCACAGTAACCACAGAAGAACCACAAGAAACCACAGAGGATGCAACAACATCCACAGAAGTAGCAACAACAACGACAGAATCACCAACGATTGTAACTGAAGAACCACCAGCCACAACAGAGGGGTTAACAGCATCCACAGATGCGCCAACTGTGACCACAGAAGTACCCACAGTAACCACAGAAGAACCACAAGAAACCACAGAGGATGCAACAACATCCACAGAAGTAGCAACAACAACTACAGAATCATCAACGAATGTAACTGAAGAACCACCAGCCACAACAGAGGGGTTAACAGCATCCACAGATGCGCCAACTGTGACCACAGAAGTACCAACATTAACCACAGAAGAACCACAATCAACAACAGAAGAATCACAAGCAACTACAGAGGATGCAACAACATCCACAGAAGTAGCAACAACAACGACAGAATCACCAACGATTGTAACTGAAGAACCACCACCCACAACAGAGGGGTTAACAGCATCCACAGATGCGCCAACTGTGACCACAGAAGTACCAACATTAACCACAGAAGAACCACAATCAACAACAGAAGAATCACAAGCAACTACAGAGGATGCAACAACATCCACAGAAGTAGCAACAACAACGACAGAATCACCAACGATTGTAACTGAAGAACCACCACCCACAACAGAGGGGTTAACAGCAGCCACAGATGCGCCAACTGTAACCACAAAAGGCCCAACAGCACTTACCGGTGTTACAACGATTTTTACAGAAGATCCAGGAACTGCTACAGAAGTACAAACAACAAGCACAGAACCATCAGCGACGACTACAGAAGTGTCAGGAGCAACAACAAACGATGTGGTCACAGAAATCCAAGCAACAAAAATAGAAACAATAATTTAACGGAAGGAACAAAAGACTCAACTCCATCCACAGACGCACAACCAGCAATCACAGAGGAATCAGAAACAACTACAGTACCACTACAATCCACAGCAGACACACATATATAAATTATAACAGAACTACCACCAACAGCAACAGAAGGCCCAACAGCAGACACAGACCAAAGATGCACCATTGATAGCTACAGACGGACCACCACCAGTCACAGAGGTGACACAAATTACCATTGAATATCCATTTAAAGCGCAACAATAATCACATCAACAAAGCAACCTGCCGAATCTTTTACATTGTTTGGATGTCAGGGAATGACAATGACAAATTGAACTCGTTTCATAAATTTCCGCTAGTGGTTGGGCGCACGCGACATACTGTGAACTGATTTTTGGTATCACACTTTATCGATCCTTTTTTAAATCAATAAAAGAATTATAAACAAAAATTGACTTTAGTTCCAACTTGGAATAATTTAATTGCAAGGGATTAATCCAGCTTAAGTTAATGTGCGGTGACATTGAAATTATTGTATGTCGTGACGTCATATAAATAAAATGTCTGCAAAACGATTAGAGGCACAATTCAATCGCTTGATAAATTTAAGCGGGATATAACAACAAGCGGGATATACAAGCTTAAGGCAACTTAAGCCAGTGATTGGCTGGGTTCCACTGGCCGCTAGACGAACGAAGTATCCCGGATGTAGGAATTGCTGTTTTATTTAAATATTGACAATTTTATCATAGTTACACTTGCTCGGTTTCGTATTTATTTTCATTTTGTAAACGTTTGAACGATTTTTTTTTGACAGGTCGTTGTTTTTTTTTTTTTTTCAGTGCAGTGGGTGGTTTTGCGGTAGATTGAGAAATTTCCCTGAAAGCGCAAATGGTGAAATGTCAACTTTTTTATATGGATTTTGACATGCCGCTATTCATCTAGCGGGCAGGGAAACGCGGCCATTGATAACAGTAAGATTTTATTTATTTTATCTTTTAAAATCGTCTTTTTTATAACTCGCACACTTTGCGAACTCGATCGAGCGCCCATAACGGTCGATATGGATTTCGTGTGTCTAATCGAACATCAAAATGTTGTGGTTGTGGTTGGTTGAAATCGGTCACGTGGGCACCTGTGACATTTGACGTTTATGGAGGGATAGCCGACGAATCTAGTCAAGAAATTCGTGACTGAGTACTAAGTTGACAGTTCGGGTATGTGGCTGACGTAGAAAAAGTGACGTTCCCGACCAATCTAGTTTTTGCGTTCAGGTTACATCGTATCCAGACCAATCTAGTCGACTTAGATAACTAGATTCTTGAATGCGACCAATGTCTTTTGCTCTTTTTTGTGTTGATATTTGTGCGATTCGAATATGTGTAGCCATCGATACTTTTCTACGAAATTTCCATTTACAACTGGTTTAATTTTATATTAAGACATTCGAAATATGCGTCCCGATTGATTTCTAAATATTTATACATAAATAATTTACAAAAATAGATTCAACCGGAACCGATGCAGTTGCAAAATTTCACGAAACTTTGCCGACAGCGGAAATGGCTCATATTTTTTTGCGAGTGTGTTGGTAAGTCAGAATTTTGAAGTTAAGTGACATTTGCCAATACGATATTCTATGTAACAATACTAGTGCACCAAATCGTGGACATTCCGTGAAAATATTGCTTGTAGGCAAAGTAACGGGAAATCGGTTAAAGTTGGTGGTCTCAGTACCTAGTCTCTGCTGGATTTGATGCATTTTTTTATATTTAGTAATAGTACTGTTAACCTGTAATTTTGGTACAGCTTCATTGAACAGGGAAATCCCTCATAGTGTTTGTACAAGACTGCACAATGCAGCTATCGTCAAGTGGGTTAGACGTATTGAGTTAAGATCGCAGTTCATATTCGTATCTGACTTTGAAGGGCGCTTGACGAGTTCGCGCAGTGCAACATAAATCCTGTTTATAGTACTTACGTCGTCAAAAATTACAAAAAAGATACAGAAAAATGGGGAAAAAATCAATTGCCAGTGCAACTCGATTAAAAGTTAACAAATTTGAAAACAAACTAACAAAAGTGGTTGTGGAGTTTGTCGATAAAATTCTCAATAATCACCCCTATCGAGGTATCCGTTCCGATACAACTTTCGGAAAAATTCTCCGACATATATAGCGCACCTTGTCGCATTGCGTGGAACCGCGTCGTACCACTTACTTTTGATAGCCACACGGCACATTTATTCCGAAGCTCTCCGACAACGAATTGCTGCGGAATATTTACATGTAAAATGAACGCGTTTATATGCTTAATTTATTTTATTCCGAAACGGATACTTCGAATGCAATTTGAGTTCCGATCGGATTTGATTTTCGTATCGGAATTTTCTCCGAACGGATACCTCGATAGGGGTGAATGTAATTCAAAGAGGGAAATTATGTTTTCTCATAGGTAAACCGTTTAGTTCAAAATAAAAAGAAACATAAAATGATTTGTTGCGCTGCCAATCTAGTGGGTGTACCACCACCTCGTTATGTTATAATGCTAGACGCTTAACGCTTAACGCTCAATAAAACACGTTAATTACTTGGTCAAAGAAATCTCTGATTACAAATTGCGAAGGTATTTTTTATGGGAAGCAGTTGTTTTATTTTCTTCTGACCAATTTTTGTTTAACTTTTCGCGTAGTGGTGCAGGCCAATATCGCCGGTGTAAGCAAGAAATTTAACTGCGCCCATTCAAGGTTCGTACGATTTGCGTAAAGGCACCAGCATAAATTGTAATCTAATGTAGGGGCGTAAGCATGTTTGACGCCACAAGTCTTTCAGAACCACTTATTCAAATTCGAAATGTTCGTGTATATATATTATAACTTTCCTTTATTTATCTAACGGTACATGCATGATTAAGCTAACGTTACATAGTCGAGCAGAAAATTACGAAATAAATCCCAAGTTTCATATAGCCTACCACCACGACGATGGCTCATCCTTGCCCGACTCACGTTTCTGTTTGATGTCATTTAAAAGCTAAACGAAAAAAGAATTAGGAACGTTTGAGGTATACGTCTGTTACCTACCTTTGTGCGAAGGTTCTTAATCTTTCTCAGTCGCTCCAGCCAGTTGGATGCGTAGGGATTTTTCGTTTTCATACTCTGATAGACATGCGAGGCCAACTACAAAACAAAGCCTAGTATCATGAATTTAATTTAAAAAATAACTCAAGACCTTACATTAGCATGCAAAGCAAGCTGCCGCGCCAATAATGGTGCACTGCGATCGGACACTATCTTCGGCTCGGGATGACAAACAAATTTGGCGATTTCATGTCGGGCCTTGACGAAGACGCGATTCATGTTCAGTTCTAGAGGTTGCACCACCACGGAGGCATAGTTGAATTGACCCTGAAAATTAACTGGCATAAGATGAAGCTCCATGTCGCTGGCAAAACAAACCTTTATGGTGTTCAAGTTGTACTCTTCGCCGCTTTCGTTGTAGACAATGCTTACGTAGTCGTTGCCGATGTGTTTCTTCTTTTCATTGCAGTTGGGATCGTTGTCATGATTCGGCATTAGTGTGGCCACATGGAAGGTAATCTAGGATGGTTCACTTCAGCATTTTATGCACAATTTCGCGTAGCGAGAAGACTTACCTGAACCACGTCGTCCTTCCAAATGTAGGTGAATTTGCCATCCGATCCGTTTGTGTCCATGTTCACAAAGAGATTATTCTCCTTGGCGTCCTTAAGACTGATCAGAGTGCCAATGCTTCTTAGAAACTCAACGTACCTCACACTTCCGTAGCGATTTCGCAGAATCCCCACCTCGTTGTTACACTGACCAGGACCCACGTACAGCACGCCAAATTTGTGGGTCTCAAAAGGTGGAATCAAGTCCAAGAGCGTTATGGTGGCCATGTTGTCGGCGCCGACTTTTAATGGTGGATCTGACGACTGAAGTTGTCCGTTGTGGAAGAGCTGCAAGAATACAAAACTTGGACTGATGCCAAGCTTTGAGTTCATTGGAGCTTTTGCAGCGCCAAAGGACGGCAGTGCTAGTGGCGTTCGGCTCTTGCCATTCACCTCGCGAACTACTGAAATAGTTTTGGAGCGACCTCGAATCATTTCGCCATTATTGTTGCCATAGTCGCTCATACCGCCACCGACATTCGAGGAGAACGAGGCGACTTTAATGGCAGCGTTCTTCGCCAGAAGTCGTGGTGATAGCGGGGCTGCCGACTGTAGTGGCTTTATGTTCGTGTTTATCTTTTGAAAATCAAGTGGGATCTTTAAGTTCGTTGCTGAAGAGGAACCAGTGACGGGATTAACTGATATTTGATTGGTGACATCGTCTGCGGAGTGCTGCTTGGGTGGGAGACTTGGCTCCTTACTGCCAGAGGCTACTTCAAGGCCTTTCGTGGCGGGTTCACCTTTCTGCACCTTCTCGTCGTCTTTCAGCGAATCAGCTTGACTGGGTGGTGTGGAGCCGGCGATTTCTTCTGGAATCGCTTCACAACTAACTCGGATGTCCTTCGAGTAGCCGCCAGTTACAACGACCTTCTTCTTTGCCGCGTCTTCCAGCTCGGATTGGGTCAACAGAGGAGCCCCAGAAGGGTTGAAGTCTTTGCCTGGTGGTTTCCTGAAAGTGGAGCTCATCTCGGGGCTGGAGTTGACCCTTCGCACGGGATTTCGTGCTCTAGTGCGGCCATCTTCGAATGGTGTAGTTTCTTCGTCAGCCTCTCCATCGCTAAGGCTGCCCGAGGGGTCTTTTCCCCGTTTCGACGCTTTTGGAATATCGATGGGTCCCGATGCGGACGACGACGCCGAACTGATCTCTTCCTGACGCTGCAGCGCGCGTACCCTGGCTACAGCGAGCTTAGCTTCATCCAGACGACGCGGATCCTTTCGCTCCATCTCAACAGGATCTCGAGGAGAAAGCGTTGGTAGCAGTGGCGCTGGAGAAAGTAATTTAGCCTCCTCGACAAAGTCCGGACCAAAGACTCCACCATGCGTTGTCGGCAGGAAGAGGGTAATCAAATCGCTTAATGGCAAATCAGTGCCAAGGCAATCGTTCGATATTGGGTTCTGAATGTGCATTATCCACGAGATGTTGCCGGTTGGACGACGTACGTAGATCTCTGCCCAACCGGTGCACGAGCGGGCACATATCGGCTGCTGAGATGACACAGTACTACTGCTGGCATTACTTAGCTGATTCAGGGAGTTGCCAAACGCCGAGGATGCGTCAATACGGTTCTCCTGTTCTGGGTTAGAGCCCCGACGTGAAAGGGCCTCCAAAGAGGCAGACGAGCTGTTCGACGTCTGGCGGTGCGTCTGATGCTGCGACGAGGATGAAGTCGACGTGGACGTCAGGTCTGTTGACGTTCCCGACTCAGTGCCGCTGCTGTACTGCAAACTCGCCTTGGTATAACGTCGGTTGGGTGGCTGTACATCGGCTGTGGTTTCCGTTTGAGCTGCATGCGCGGCAGTGCCAACTGTTTCCGGTGAGATCGGACCTCCAGCGTACGAATTGGGTGTACCGATTGTATCGCTCTTCGCGAAGGGCGAATGGCTTTTAATCATGAGTTGCGAACAGCGATCGCACAGCCCACTGGCTTTTGGCGGTGATGGGCATCCGTTTGTGGTGATCGTCACGAGATTATGGCCCACTAGCCAGGTCTGCGACGGCCCATCCTTCAGCATGCATTCAACTGCTGGCAACCTAAGGTTAACAACTGTCAGAAGGTACGCCAAAATTACAAGAGGTGTCCTTTTTCGCGTGCAAACATTGTGCGACTTAACAATAAAAAAAAAAACGCTTCTTGGACGGTCTGCTGTAACTAACTTACCTCTTGGGCAGCGTAGAGCAAGGAGAAAATGTGTGCCTTGCCAAAAAGTCGATGCAAGTCTCCGCCAACTCGGCTTGGATGCTCTTCAAGTTGTCGGTCATATCGAAGGCACTGTCCCGATTGCGGCTGACTCGCTCCGTTAAACTTGTGCTACGCTGGCGACTGGACGAATCCTCATTCCGTAGGGTGTGATCCTTCGTCACCATATTAGCGTCCGTTTGCAGATGCTATACAAAACTTATAACAAATTATGCGCAAATGTTGACATTCACTTACTGATATGATGTACATGACAAAGTTCTTCCTCATGCTCATCTTGCACTTCAGTAGCCACCCAGTCATGACGTGATGTGCCAGAGAAACCGTGTAGTGGTCATAGGGATGTGGTTTCGTGTAACTGAGCGACACTGCAAACACGTACATATAATGCCTCGGCACAAAGTTTGCAAACAAATCGTTGGGCAGGCGACTCAAGACTACGGAAACAAAACTGGTTAAGAAGCAAAAAAGGTCATAATCGCATGTGTGCCCAACTTGAAAGAAACTCCAGAACTGGAATCGCAACGCTTGCTGTTCGTGACATTTTGCTGATCTCCAGCAAGACTTCAGCCAGCTGGCGCGACAAAGTCTCTGGCATCTCAAGGATCATTATCGACAGGGTGTTAATGCAAATATGTGCGTTTGCATTCGAGCGGATCACCACCTTCACCGCCTCAATCATTCTAAGCTTGAGGTCTGACGAGATGTACTGATGATAGATGACCAAGCTTGCGATAGCTGGCAGTAGCAAAGCATTGAACTCGTCTGAAGATGGCTTGGCCGTCTGAAAACTTCGCAGAGTGGACTTCGGGTCGGGTAAGGCATTGCAAAGGGCGGACGCAAGTGCCTCGATGTCATTGCCTAAAATAAGCGCCTTGTTCTGTAGAATTTGTGGCAGTTCCTTGGTCACCAGTTGGAAAATGTGATAATCTTTCCAAATACAACCATTTTTAGTCATTCTTTCTGCAACGTATGTGACATTTACTCACCTTTATCTTCCTCGATGCATTTGACAATGATCTTGCACGCCCTTCGTATGGAAATTGTTGTGAAACTGATGGCCAGATGCTCCTGCCCGGCTGGTACCGCATGACCGCTAATTCCATGGATCGGCAGGCTTGAATCAATCCCCAGATACGGACTGAATCGAATGGTTCCACTCTCGTGATCGGGGTATCCAATGTGGTACGAGGCGTTGGCCCGTGCCTTCAACATCCACGTGAAAATCTACAACACAAAAGTCAATACCTAGGGACTCCTATGCCTACACCTTGCTTACCTTGCTCCTAACTAAATTCACATGCTCAAATATCTTCGGTTTCTGATAGTGCTGTTCCAGGTGACTCATCAAAATATTGAAAACCCTAATCACATGACTTGACGGCAATCGGTACAACTTCACAATGAAAATCCTGATCAATCCATCCACCACGGTTGAAACGTCCTGTATCTCTCCCTCGCTCTTACACACACTCTCGTCCAACGCATACTGCTCAAACGGGCGATTCAGCACCTTCTCCATGATATCAATCAGTTCGACACACCTCTTTGTATCACAGTGCAAGGCGCAGTCAACCAAAGCCTTACAGACCACAACCCGAATCATAAGATCCGGCTCACTCGCGATGCTAGAAAACTGCGGAATGACAACGCGTTGCAGTATCTCCTCTTCGTAGCTTGCCCGGCTGGCGTCCATGATTTGCATCAGCGAATGAATCGTCTTCACGCGAATATTTGTATTCGGAATGCGGTAAAATCGGCACACAAAGTCATTGAGAACCGTCAGCCATTCCGGCATGGTGGGGGATATCTTCTTCGAACGATAGTCAACTAAATTAAGAACTGAAACTTCTGGTCGACTCTCCGACACGCGTTCGATGAGATCGTAGATAAGATCTCGATTTGCTTGCAACTTGTCCGCATGCATAAGCTTCTCGATAACGTCAATTGTTTCGTGGAAATTTTGTTGCAGTGTAAAGTCCTTGCGAAGGCCTTCCTTTTCTATATACAAAAAAAAATGCCAGCGATTAGTTTAAGGAGGTTTTAACTCGGACATCCACGCTCACCATAGTACACAATATTATCTGCTATCGCTGAGAGTATCTCGCAGATAATGTCCCAAATTCGTTCGGGAAGTTCTTCGCCATACTTACTGACCACCTTTCTAATGCTGAGTATCACTTCGTAGGTGACATCTAGTTCCTTGCTTTCAAGGGCCTGCAAGGGGAGTCAATTTGAAGTTCTTGCTAAATTCTACTGGACGAAACTTACGTGCAAAAAGCTCATCAGCACTGATGATGTCGTCGAAAACATTGGCGAGAACACCAAGGACAGAGTAGACCCAAAGATGCCCATGTTTATGTGAAACACTGCGCCACGCAATAGATTCGAGTCGTTGTAGTAGTTTTTGTCATTCAAAATGTTGCACATGATTAGCAGCGATGAGTAGCCCAGATTTGTACCAAGCAGCTTTTGCATGTTCTAAAATGAAGAGAGGAAGGATACAAAATGAAGAAAGGAACATTCTGCATGGTATTCCACAAGGCAGACACTTGAGGCTGCAATTATTATTTGCTGTCTTGAATACGTATGATGTAGCCCCAAATGAGTCTAAGTAAAGTCAGTTGATTAGGTCGACCGAATAATTAAAGGGGTGAGCCTGAGCTTGGAGGTCAGTGGATAAAAATGATGCTCATATAGGCCGCCATTATTTTGCAACTCCTCGATACCTTTTGGTCAGATCAAATGACGAGAACCAGACGAGAACAATAAAAGACGACAATCTGTTCAAATGACATAACAAAAGAAAAATATGGATGGGTTCTGCTTTATCACAATTATCCGTTCAGTCGTTCGTGCGTTTGACACTTTGATTAAAACAAATTGATAGGGGGCGTTCAAGAACCTAATTTAGTAAGTCTGACAATTGTTTGATTTGATGTGTCTCAGTTTTGTTTGGTCCAGATAGGGATGGCCAACGGATCAAGTCAAGAAATTCGTGACTGAGCACTAAGTTGACAGTTCAAATAAAATGTGGCTGATGTAGGAAAAGTGATGTTAAGGACTATTCACATGAGAGCGAATTGCGAATAGGCGAATTGCGAACAAATCAATTTAACTGTATTTATGAATTGAAATTTGTTATTTGTTCTATCACAAAACCATTATATTCAATTAATCTAACATCTAATCTAAAAAACATGAATCTCAGTTGATTTAAACAGCTAAATATTAACAATCTAAGCAATTTGCCCGCGAATAGAAAATTCTTGCCGCGAACTGTCACACTTTATTCACAATCCACACAAAACAGTCGCGATCCACAAACCCGGGAATGAAAAATTCGTTTCATGTGAATGAAGTGTCAAAAACTACGAATATTCGCGTGTTCGCAGTTCGCAATTCGCTCTCATGTAAATAGTCCTTTAACCTTCAAAAATGGGGACGTTCGGATTCCTAGTTTAGTAAGTCTGACAGCTGACTGACTAGATGTATTTCAGTTTTTATTGGCCCAGAGTGGTCACGTGATTAGTTTTTTTCAGTTGACGTTTATGGAGGGGAAGCCGACAAATCTAGTCAAGAAAATCCTGCCTGCATATTCAGTTGATATTTCGAAGAGTCAAATTTAAAATAAACAGAGGGGGCGCGCCAGAGTTCTGAAGAGTTTAAAAGAAGGGCCGGTGAGAGAAAGAGGTGTCATATCTAAGGCTACTCTGCACATTTTGAATTTTCGCACGATATTTAACAACCATTAGTTCGCATAACAGTATAATAGTGTTATGATAGTCAACCATGTTACATTTTAAATGAACTTATTTGAAAATAACAATTTTTGAAAAATTTATGAAGGGGCTTTTCCGAATAAAAAAGGGCAAAATCAAACAAAGGTAACGCTGACCGCGAGAATACAAAAACAATTCAAGTTGCTTGGTCAATGCATTCGGATTCCTAGTGACGACGAATCTAGTTGACGTTTTACATAAACTAGGTATCCGAACGTCCCCAAATGAAATTGATTCGCGGGTACCTGTTGTTAATGAATGAAATGTCAGAATCTACGAATATTTGCTTGTTCGTAGTTCGCAATTTGCTCTCATTGATCTCTAATCAGTTCTTTAAGGACAATCAACGACAGATTGCGTCTATTCTCTAGCACAGATACAAAACTGAGACATCCAAGCCCCAACTCGCAATCCTCTTGCCTCTTTTTTCAAATTCGCCATTTTTTTTTTTTTTTTTTTTTTTTTCGGTGTTCTGTCAATTGAAGAACAGGCGAAGTCCGTTGGCCTTGCAGTAAGTGAGGGCAAGACCAAGTACATGCTGTCAGCAAATAAACAAGCATCTGTCCACCGCCTAGGACAAAACGTCATTACTGAAAGCAACAATTTCGAGGTAGTTAAGGAGTTCACCTATCTCGGAGTAAACATAAACTCCACGAATGACACCATAGAGGAGATCTGGCGAAGAATTACCCTAGAAAACCGTTGCTACTTCGGTTTGGCAAAACAACTGGGTTCAAAACTCCTAACTCGAAGGACGAAATGTGTGCTCTACAAGACCCTTATCTTTCCAGTCCTGCTTAATGGCGCCGAGTGCTGGACCATAGGCAAGAAGGGAGAGCTGATACTGGGCTCCTTCGAAAGCAAAATTCTTCGGCAGATTTTTGGTCCTGTGTGCGAGGAGGGCGAATGGAGGAGAAGATACAACTGCGAACTCTATGAGCTGTACCAAAATGTGGATGTAGTCCAAAAAGCCAAAACACGTCGATTACATTGGCTCGGCCACATCGAGCGAATATGGACTATAATGCTCCGATTAAGAGGATCTTCCCATCCCAGCCCCCAGGCTCGAGAAGACAAGGAAGACCGAACCTCCGTTTCAAAGACCAAACCATCGTGGACGCCAGAGCGCTTGGTCTGGACAGCTGGAAGCAGCGTGCAGGGGATGGTAGAGGATGGAAGGCTGCAGTGTCTCAGGCAGAGACTCTTCACGGGTCGGGAGCCCGATAAGTAAATTAGTAAGTAATTTCTGTCAATTTAAAATCCGTGTGACATGAAAAAACATACAGAAAATATAAAATCAATGCTACCAACAGCAAAAAACACATTTTAACATAACTGAATGCTAGTGGTTGGTTATTATTTATTTTTAAAAGGCGTCAACCAATCAACATTGCTCATTTTTCATAAATATTTTAAGCAAAAGTACTTTTGTTCCTAAAAAAAAAAGTACTATCCACACGTAACGAATAAGGCTGGCAGCAAGTATCACATTTGTTGTGCTTTACGACTTTTACTTTGACTCTTTGATCTACTAAATCCCGTTCGCTGAATGTCAATGTCACTGAAAGCAGTTTACTAGCATATTCATCAACACACCTAAAAAAAGGTTTAATGCTGTCAAATATCATTCTAAGAACTTTACTTTACTTTGCTCGGATAGATGTTCGATAAAACACACCAATTATCGATACGACGATGATAATTTAATGGCAGATTGTGTGTGGCATTTGTTTGCAAAATAAATAACTAACCCCCGTATTAATAAACGCTGTGTAAAAGTTACTCAGCAGTTATGTCCAATTTTTGTATGCTATCTGACGTTTGCTAACTAACTTACTTGTGCACATTCTTTTATTAATAAGGGGGTAAATAAATAAATAATAATCTGCTATAAAGAGACTCGTTATTTATTTTGTTTTATATTTTGAATACGATGGTGTGCAATTTATAAAAAATTTAAAATTTGTTATTTCAGATGGAAACTTAAATCTTTGTCCCAATGTTGATTTGTCCGTCCCATTCTTTTGGTATAATTGTCCGAAGTTATGTTTAAAGTTGGCAAACGTGCCCCAATCCCATCCCCTTAACTTTTATTTTCCCGACAAAAATTAGCAAATGTCCTTCCTTGGGTCAATACGAATTCAACAAGCACGACCCATACCCGAGTTATGAGTGCACATACGGACGTCAGTCTCTTTTACTTATAGTTGTTGTAACCCACCCGGTTTTGCCAGTGCCTTTCGTATTAAATCCCGCGCAGATTTCACAAAGTTCCAAATGTCCAATAATAATTTCAATTATACAACTTTAGATATAGCGTTTGAATTTTCTATTTTTTTTTTTTGAATGGGAGTTGCTACAATCCGTTTTTCTAATCCGCTTATCTTTCACAAAGTACCACCTATCGGGTCCAAAACTATCCTATTTTTAAAACTGTAACCAACCATACACAGTTACAAAATTTCATTGAAATCGGTTGAGTGGTTTAGGAGATCGAGAACAACGCCACCTATCGGGCCAAAAATAGTCCCATCTTTCAAACGGTAACCAAACTTCAATCAAACTTAACAAAAACCATAAATAGACCAATTCCAAAGATGTGTGAAAGTTTTGTTAGAATCCTTAAATGTGTTAAGGCGTGAATCGGCGACAAACGAACACAATTTTAAGGCTTCATTTTTATATACATATGTGTATGATAGATACATTCTATAAGAAGAAAAGCGCCATAAATATTATGAATATCAGGCAATAGATGTGTGATCAGACCTTAAGTTGAAAACATTTTGAAAACAGTATTTGAATTTCAATTCCAGTTTGTTAGTTTGTCTGGAAAAAGGCGGACCGGTGAGAAAGGGGCATTCTCATTGTAAGCCTCCTTGAAGGAAGTTGTTTTAATACAGCCCAGACTGTAATATTATTTTCCTAACATGTTTATATAGATTTTTGAATATTTTTCAAATGCTTCTTTCAAATTTGCTTCCTCTACTTTGGCCGACAACCAAACGTCAGATAATTCACTAACAGTGAATTCTGTGAATTGGCCTCGCTTTGAAACAGTTTAAATTTGTAGAACAACAAAGTTCACAACAACAAGAGTAACAAAATCATTCATACAGTGATCCAGTACAAGTACCCAATAACTTTGATTTAAATAGCGTTCCACATGAAACCGGTGTCCCACTTCACCCTGGCGCAACGAATACGTTTAAATAAACAACAGTAAACACTTGCTCACTATCTACCAGAAGCAAAAGCGAATGAGCGACAAAACAAATTGCCAAGACCGATGCGATAATCTAATTCACTATGACTAACTACCCAATGCCCTCCACAGCAGCGTAACTCTTTACTCTAGATGATTTTGACACTGACAGCTTTAATTGGGTGCTTGGCTTGAGTTATAGATTGTCGGGCGTCATTCTATTTATTTCATTTCAAAATCTATCCAAGTTCCGATCGATGTTTTAGTTAAATTTCTTATCATTCAACTTTCGCAATGAGTTCCAAAAGTGAAAACAACAATAATTCGCCGCGCATTCTGTGCGTTGGAATGTGCGTGCTTGACATTGTGCACGTTTGTGCAAAGTACCCCGAAGAAGACACCGATCGCAGGTGTCTGAAAGGCTATTGGCAGCGCGGCGGAAATGCATCAAATAACTGCACGGTGCTTCGGAATTTAAACGCTGACTGTGAATTTCTAGGCATGCTAAGTGAATCTACAGCGTTTCAATTTCTACAAGATGACTGTCACAAGCGTGGCATACGGATAGAGAATTGTCCAATCACAGGCCAAGATCCACCATTCTCGTCTGTGGTGCTGAGCCAGGAGAGTGACTCGCGAACAATCATCCACTCGAATTCGAATTTCCCCATTTTGACGTTTGAGCATTTCAAGCGGGTCAACTTGGCTGACTACAGTTGGGTGCACTTTGAGGGTAGAAATCCCGAGGAGACGTTGCCAATGATGCGGCGAATTCAAGAGTTTAATCGTGATCAAGGGCGAACGATAAGGGTTTCTCTTGAGCTGGAAAAAATCAAAGAGGAACTACTTGTGCTGACAGAGTTGGCTGATTATGTATTTTTAGGCAAGGAGTTGGCCATCTTCTTGGGCTGGAACAATGGCAAAGATGCTGTGGCTGGCTTGAGGAAGAGGTGCCCCCAGCCAAACGGAATTGTTTGCACATGGGGATCGGCGGGATCGTGGTGCTTGACTCGTGCAGGGGAATATCATTATATTGAGCCATATCCTCCTGAGGTGATAGTTGATGCTCTCGGAGCTGGGGACACGTTTTGTGCTGCTGTTATTTATGGCTTGGATCGAATGGGGTTGCCGCTGGAAAAGGCAGTCGATTTGGGAAATCGAGTAGCGGGCTTTAAGTTGGGACACTCTGGGTATGATGCGGTGAGCGAATTTAAAATGACAGATGTCGGAAAAGTTTTGTAAAATAAAGTTTCCAACTAAATTTACTTTGAGCAACACTTTTGTTTTTGTGGCAGCTTAGTCCATAACTGTCAGGTTTTGGGGGTCGGGAAGTTTTTTTTTTTTTTCAATTTAATATAAGGTTCACATGGATGCTACTGGACTGGAGTTATGGACGTTGACTGCGGACGTTCGGATGTAAAGTTCGTGTAAAACGTCAACTAGATTTTTCTGGACTAGGTGTACGAACGCGTTGACTTATCAACTTAAATTGTTTTTCTACTCTTGCGGTTTATTTTGAATTTTGACACTTTGAAATGTCAATTGAGTACGCAGGACTATCTTGACTGGATTTTTCGGTTACCCTTCTATCAATAGGCGTTTTTCTTTTTTAGTTCAGAGCTGAGCACTGAACTGAGCTCGAGCTATATGAGCGCGCTCTGAACCAAGTGTGCTCAGATCGTTCTGATGATTTTCTGTTTTTCCTGTTTCTTTTTTCTCTCAAATATGACTGGAAGTGTGAATGTATATGTGTAATCAGCATTTTACTCAGCCTGTTTAGTCAATTAATTCTGAGCTCATAGAGTGCGCTCTGATCATGCTCTGAACGAAAAAAGAAACACAAATTCGAGCTCTGATGTGTCTGAGCTAAAAAAGAAACACAAACTTTTTGTATAACAGTTTAGGTTGTGCTCTGAACTAAAAAAAAACAAACGCCTTATATAATATTTTTGTTCCTATTCATATTGACTTTAAAGCGACGTTTCGCTAGTAAACCACAGCTCCGGCAGACAGATATACACCTCTATCGAGGTATCCGTTCGGATAAAAATCCGATACGAAAGTCAGATCTGGGGTCGAATTACCGCATCCGTGATCGAGCCATACGTCACTGAATTTCTTGGATTTTACAAGCAAAACAATAACAAATTCAGTCACGTATTACTCGATCACGGATGTGGTAATTCAACCCCTGATCGGAACTCAAACTGTGTTCGATAAGTATTCGTTTCGAAACAAAATAAATGAAGCATATAAACGCGTTCATTTCACATTAAAATATTCGGCAGCAATTAGTTGTCGGAGAGCTTCGGAAAAAATATGCTGTGTGGCTGTCAAAAGTGGTATAAGCTAAGCCTGAACTACATCGAAACAAAAGTGGAAAAAATCGGATATACTCTTCCATCATATAGAACACCTCGAAACTCACCGAAAACACACGCATTTTTATATGACATCTATGAGAAAAGTCTGAACTATGAAAGCTCAGAGCTTTTTTAGTTTGCATTTAAAATTTTCGGAAGCAATAATAAACAAATTTAGCCAAATGATGTGCAGAAAGAAATTTTCCTTGCGAAACTGATAGGAATTATGCGATGAAAACGTGATCTAGCGGAAAGTCAGGAACAAATTCTTTGAATGTATATTTGTTTCTAGAGCTTTGCAAAAAGTGAAAGCTAGAACATGCTCCAGCTTTCCGCAATGTGAAAATTATTAATTGAGAAAAAATATACAGAGTGTTCTATATGATGGAAGAGTAGCTATATCCGATTTTTTCCACTTTTTTTGTACTTTTTCCCACATTTGTTTCGATGTAGTTCAGGCTTAACGCGGTTCCACGCAATGCGACAAGCTGCGCTATACGTTATCGGAGAATTTTTCCGAAATTTGTATCGGAACGGACAACTCGAATGAAATCTCTCCGAACGGATACCTCGATAGAGGTGATAGAGAAGATTTTTGTAAATGCGATCGTGACTGACAACTGTCACATTGTGATCATGACAGCCGTGTTAAACTCAATAAACAAAATCTGTTAGGATTTGACAGATAAAGCGTATTACGGAGTTCTTCCGAAACGAAACATCCCATACAAAATTGACACAACGAAATCATGAATGAAAAATTTCGCTCTCCTTTTCGTTGATGATGGCAGAAAAGTGGGTAGTTGTAGTAGATTGCTTGGTACAATTCTCCACTCTCTTTTCGCAAACGTTTATGGTCCGGGACATTAATTTCTTGCGAAAATTTGGCATTTGTGCTGCAGTGTTGCCAGCTTTCATAAGAGCGTGGTGCCAAATTGGGAAATTTTGAAGCCGAAAATATGCAAACTCAAATGTGAAAATTAAGAATGCACATTTTTTGATCATAGCAAATAAAAAAATTAAAAAACAACAAACTCCTTAGGGCACCAAGTGACAAAGAACAGGAACAGAAACAGAATCTCATACATTTGCAACAGAAACAAAATTAGGAACAGAACTTTTTTTTCCAGCAACGGAATTTAACGACAGAAAAATGGCTGTCTGACGACAGAACGTAAACAAGTCTCTATTGACTGTTTCTTTTGCTGCCAGTACTTGTAAACAGAACCAGTGCCTTGATTTTCTGCGGAAAGGGTTCACGTATAGGCGGATTCTATAAATGTGTGCGTAATGTCGAGAACTGACAACTTCCAATATTTCCTGTTCTATTCTAGCCTTGTTCCTGAAAATTCTAGCCGAGCTTTCCCATACGCAACCTATTTAGGTAGCGAGAAGGATGTCGGAAGAGAACAGCTGACAACAGCGTGACCGTTGTGCGACAATTTGGTACTTTTTTCGAATAGCCTGATACATTTTGTTGCTACTTTGTTCCATTTTATTAGTTGGAAAATGTACTTTGGAAAGTGTTCATAAACAGTGATTGCAAAATAAATATGTTTAAAATATAATGCGGTTCCCTATTACAACACTATTTTCGGTTAAAAGGAGCCATAACTTGTTGATTCATAAGCAACATTTTATGACCAAGATTGAGGTCAACCATCAAGTTTAAGTGGCCAAAAAAGGCAAAAGAAAATTTGTACGGCTCCGTTTTACGTATGACTATAACTGGGGCCTAAAGCTACTCTACAAATTTAGAATTTGCTCACGATATTTAACAAGTATTGGCTCGCTTGAAGTTATAATAGTATTGTGATACTCAACCGCGTTACATTTTAAGCATATTAATTTGGAAATCACAGCTGTTTACAGAATTTGCGAAGTTCCTTTTTCAACTTAAAAAAAGGAAAAAGTACCAAAAAATTGTATTAAGAGTCCTCGAAAAAAGTGTCAAATTTGTGCACAACGGTCACGCTGGTCCAGCGCGCGGTGCAGTCACACATTCAAATCCGATTCGGAACGTTCCCTAGCGCAATTGCGGAGAAAAAACCGCACAAAATCAAGGCACTGAAATCTCAGATCAAAATCTGAAATGTCCAATAATCGAAAAAGACATAACAAAATTATCAAACAACATGAGCAACAGATTAGTTAAGTACTCAATCAAACACCTGTCAAAACTGTTATGTCTTTTGATTGGATTTGATTGAATTTGATTGGATTTCTAAAATAATCGCAAATTACTTGGAACTCATTGCAAATTTTCCATATTCATTCATACTACGCATTGAACTAAGTGAGTATGTGTCTAATTATACACTTTATGGGTATGGGTCCCTCTTTGTGACTTCTCTGAGAAGTCATGTTGAAGTAGACTTGCTGAAATAACTACTGTTACAAAAGTGAAGTAAGGCTCGGTATAGAGACCGCAGTATGACAGATAGAGTAAGGTTTGTTTGGTTAAGCTGTTAACTAATGGAAACTGGGAAATTCGGAGAACGGACGAAAAGTTTCTCCCACCCAATGACATACTTTTAACGGGTTCCATTCAAAATAGATGTTTTCAAATTCAGAATGGATCCGAAGGGATATTGACGAGCACATTCAAAAATCGAGTCATCTTAAGTCAACTATTGGTCTGAGCTAGATGTAGCCTGAACGCAAAAAACTGTCAGTCACGAACTTCCTGACTAGATTCGTCGGACTAAACTTAACTGGAAACAAAACATCGAACACAGGGTAAGGCAGGCGTGTATTGCCTTCTACGCCTGCAGCAAAACATTTGGAAAGAAGTGGGGACTTCAACCAAAGATGACCCTGTGGATTCTCACCTATGGTTCACTCGTGTGGTGGCTTGCGTTGAGTAAAGGTTACAACCTTACAAAACTAAAAGGACTGCAAAGAACAGTCAGTATAGGCACCGCGGTCGCAATGAGGTCGGCCCCAACGGATGCCCTTATTGTGCTTCTGTATCTCTTACCTCTCGATCTACATACCAAAGATACCGCACTATGCAGCGCTATAAGACTCAGGGAGCCTGGGTGCTGGAGTGCAAGGCCGTATTGCCACAGCAACATTCTGGACTCGTTACCAAACGGTATGGTAACGTTTCCAACCGACTGAATCACACCATAACTTCTAATTTCAACAAAGGCTTCCAAGCAAGTTTCCCTTCCAAAGCTCAGTGAAGGAAGAACGAGGTAGTGCAGGGTTTGGACACGGTCATATACACCGACGGATCTAAGATGAACTGTGGTGTGGGGGCCGGTGTTCACTCAGGATCACCGAAGATATCAGTATCATATCGCTTGACGGATTTTGCCAGCGTCTTCCAGGCGGAATTACTGGCTATCCGAGAAGCTTGCACGCAACTAGAGCGTGAGTTATAGAAAGCCAAACCGCCATCAAAGCCATCAATTCGGCTACCATATCCTCTACGCTGGTGCAGGAGTGCCGGAAAGAGCTTGCCCGTCTGGGCGAACATGTTAGTCTTACACTTCTCTGGGTACCAAGGCATAGTAACATAATAGGTACCGAACGTGCAGATGAGCTGGCCAGGGGAGGGTCCGCTCTACATAGCTCACTCGCGGAAAGAGGCCACGTTCCACTAGGAGTGGTCAAGGGACGAATTCATTCACACTCCCTTCAGAAAGCAAATCTCCAATGGAGGGGGTTAACCAACTGAATCATATCAAGGAAGATATGGCTTACATACGATCAAAATAAAACAAGGAACCTGCTAAGCAGAACCCGCCCAGATATCGCTAGAGATCATGCGGCCAAGCTTGGGATCCCACACAACCCTCATGTAAACTAGAAAGAAACTCTCTCCCATTTCCTCTGCAAATGTCCGGCACTAGCAAGAGCCAGATTGCGCACACTGAACCAACCTTTTTTCGACGACCTTAGCGACATTTCGGGTAAAGGGATGTTAGACATAATGTTTCCTTAACTCCACAGGTTGGATATAGGCGCCGAATGCATCACACCCGTAACAATCATCACAAACTAGGTTACACGAGTCGTGGTAACAAAAAGGCACATCACAGTGCTACTTGGGTTCAAAGCTGAAGCGCCACTTCTACCTATCTACCTAGATTCGTCGTCCCTCCATAGACGGCAACGGAACTGCCAACTGAAAAGACTGTTCATTAGATAAATCTAAGCCAATCGAAACAGATTAACTCAGCCACTGTTAGACTCACTAAGCTAGATACTTGAACGTCCCCACTGCTGAGCAGGGGTCGATTTGCGTCGTCCGTTTACGAGCATTACGTAATGGAATTTGTTTTTATTTCACATGTAAAATCAACTTAATTCCGTGAACTTGTAGCTCGTTCACGGAAGTGGCGATTCCTGGTTATTTCTCTCTACTTATAGACTCGTCACCGCAGTGTTTAATTTTTTTACAATATGAGTGATACCTGTCAATATCCGCTATATAAGCCACTCTTAAGCTGTTAAACTCAGTTTTGAAAATATTTACAACCTCCGTTAAACAAATAAAACTATTTTATCAATCGATAAAATCGCAAAACGGTAACAAAATATTGAAATTTCTAACCATTCATAAACAAATGACTCCCAACAGTGCTGTCGGGGCATTCTCAGCCTTTCCAACTTGGTTTCGGGCCCAATCAATCTCCAGCGAAATATCTTGTAAGATTTCCAATACTGCGAAATGTTTGTGCCTAATCAAAGTCGATCATTTATTGGCAAGCAAGTGGTTTGGTCTTGTTAGCATGGCTATCGGGGCCTCGATCAGGGCGGGTAAGTTATTTTTCGTGCTGAAAACTGATAACACCCTTCTCGAAGACAGCCTGACGAACTAGATTAATAAATTACCGCTGATTTGCAAAATTACGATAACCAACGTCGATACAAATGTGAAAAATTGTTTAAATCGAGTTGACAATATTACCAGCGCTACCAGTTGATGTTGAGTCGCACAACTATCGTGTGAAGAGAAATATAATTTGTCTGCGAGCAGGAAATCATTATTCGGATTAGTTTGAATAGAGAACGAGGTGATTTTAACGGCATAGGAAATGAAGTTCGAAACGGTTATGTTGTGTGTTCTTTTTGTGGTTGGAATTGGTGCAACAAATGGATTTAAGGTATGCGACCGAAGAGCGGCAGCAATGTGGATTGGAAATTATAATTTTATTTTTCACATATCTACAGAATTTGATCGGAGATGGAGTAAGTCCTATTGCAGCCTGCACAGGGGAACCCGGAACGTTTCGACCCATTGAAAACAGCTGTATGGACTATGGCCTCTGTAACAAGGGGAAATTAATTAAATTTACATGTGGTTCAGGAAATTATTATGACAAGGAAGCCGGATACTGTAAACTGGATAGGGATTACATTTGCAATAAACGACCAGTAAGGAGTTGCGCAACAGAAGAGACTGGAAGTTCTATTCCTCTTACAGGTGAATGCTCTAAATACCAACTTTGCATTAAGGGAAAGCCGATTCTGCTGGAATGCGAACAGGATCAGTTTTTTGATGGTAACGTTGGATATTGTGCGCACGATGTGAACGGCGTTTGTTCGGGTTCGTCTTCAACTACTACGACTGAAGTGCCAATAACAACATCAGACGTACCAGTAATAACGACCGATGCACCAGTAACAACGAACGTCGCACCAGTAACAACGACAGACGCTGCAGTAACAACAACCGATGCTCCAGTGACAACGACAGATGCACCACTAACAACGAACGTCGCACCAGTAACAACGACGGACGCTGCAGTAACAACAACCGATGCTCAAGTAACAACGACAGATGCACCACTAACAACGAACGTCGCACCAGTAACAACGACAGACGCTGCAGTAACAACAACCGATGCCCCAGTAACAACGACAGATGCACCACTAACAACGATCGTCGCACCAGTAACAGCGACTGATCTACCAGTAACAACGAACGATGCTCCAGTAACAACGACAGATGCACCACTAACAACGATCGTCGTACCAGTAACGGCGACTAATCTACCAGTAACAACGAACGATGCACCGGTAGAAACGACAGATGCACCGGTTACAAAGCCTGATGCACCAGTAACAACGACTGACTGGCAACCGCCACAAGGGCACCCATTTCCCTACTTAACAACGACAAACGCACCAGTAACAACGACTGACTGGCAACCGCCACAAGGGCACCCATTTACCTACCTAACAACGACAAACGCACCAGTAACAACGACTGACTGGCAACCGCCACAAGAGCACCCATTTACCTACCTAACAACGACAAACGCACCATTAACAACGACTTACTGGCAACCGCCACAAGAGCACCCATTTCCCTACCTAACAACGACAAACGCACCAGTAAAAACGACTGACTGGCAACCGCCACAAGGGCACCCATTTCCCTTCCCAACAACGACAAACGCACCAGTAACAACGACTGACTGGCAACCGCCACAAGGGCACCCATTTCCCTACCTAACAACGACAAACGCACCAGTAAAAACGACTGACTGGCAACCGCCACAAGGGCACCCATTTCCCTTCCCAACAACGACAAACGCACCAGTCACAACGACTTACTGGCAACCGCCACAAGAGCACCCATTTCCCTACCTAACAACGACAAACGCACCAGTAAAAACGACTGACTGGCAACCGCCACAAGGGCACCCATTTCCCTTCCCAACAACGACAAACGCACCAGTAACAACGACTGACTGGCAACCGCCACAAGGGCACCCATTTCCCTACCTAACAACGACAAACGCACCAGTAAAAACGACTGACTGGCAACCGCCACAAGGGCACCCATTTCCCTTCCCAACAACGACAAACGCACCAGTCACAACGACTTACTGGCAACCGCCACAAGAGCACCCATTTCCCTACCTAACAACGACAAACGCACCAGTAACAACGACTGACTGGCAACCGCCACAAGAGCACCCATTTACTGACGAACCAGTAACAGCGACGACTCAAGTATCAGAAAATGCGTGTAAAGGCATAATCATTGGATCCGCACCGCACAACGACTGCAATAAGTACTACATGTGTAGGAATGGAGCGGGTACTGTTGAAATTTGCAATAAAGGGGATTTCTTTGACAAGACAACTGGTGTATGTACACAGGATGTTAACGGCGTGTGTTTGAATCGCTGCGCAAATAATCCAACTGAACCACGTTTCGCCGATGACAGCAATTGTCAAAGGTACTTCGAGTGCAAATCGAACGTACAATATTCCGAATCCTGTGCTAGTGGATATTATTTCGATGGCACCACATTGGAATGTGTACAAGATACGGACAATACTTGTGGCAGTGCTGCAACCACTGCCTGCCAAGGCAAAACCGATGGAACAATTATCGCCAATGGTTCATGTGGATCCTACTACGTATGCAGCGATAACAAAGGTGAAGTTGAAAACTGTAAAAATGGATATCGCTTCGATGTGCAAAAATCGGAATGCGTTGAGGATTTACAGTTTACATGCTTCTGTGAGCAGAATCCGGCAGCAGTTTTTGCAAGCCGTAAATGCAATGAGTACTACAAGTGTAGCAAAGGAGTGGCAGTTACTCAAAGTTGTTCGCAAGGCGATTACTTTGATACAATCGTGTCGAGTTGCATTGCCGACACGAAGAACACATGTGGGCAATAATAAATTATTGTTTGTACATACCTTCCATGATGTTTGACAATAGGGGACGTGGTTCACCGTACGGCATAGGGTCATTACGCATAGAGGCAACGTTTCATTAGGAAATATTGTATAGCACATAACTAGTTCGAGTATGTTTAGACACTGTAGTCCAATAGCGTCGTCTTGCACATTACAACTGAGCTGGCAGGCGTTTCTATTGTGAAATTAACGTTTATTAAATAAATTTAAATGCAGAAAAAAAAAGGTGTACGTCTTACTGAACAATTCCGACTACGATTTCGTTGTCCAGATGGGCGGCGTTGAATTTAATCAGATTGACAAGCATTTCAAGGTATTGACAGAGAAGAAGGCCTTGATGAATCGCTGGAAGCCATTGCAGCATGAATTTTCCAATCTGAAATGAAAGAGAAATCAAATTGTTTGGTAGGTAAAGGTTTTTTTTAATGTCAATAGCGTCTTATTCTTGGCGAAGGTTTGTATTCTCAATCCGGTCAGTACATCAGTAAACGTTTATTTATGCGCGCCATACCCTAGACTGAATTAGTAAAGAAATTACTAGTCTTATACGTTTTCACTGACTGACTAACTCTTATTCACCATCGTGTCCCTATTCTCATCAAACTGTTTCCAACACGAATCACTACCCATTCAGACGTACCTTCTCTTCAAAATGCGTGATATCCTTTCCATTTTCTGTCAGAGCGATAAGCAGATCTAGCCGATGCCTGAGGTCCTCGGGAACTTCATGATTCTACAAAAAAGGAAATTTTTTGCTTACAGTTTCCCATACTAGCAACACACTTACTTGAATGACCAGAAAGAAATGCTCCCGCATAACAGTTAAATTCCTGTACTGTGTTTGTATAAGAATCCTATAGAAGGTCAATGTTGTTTGACGGTGTTCCGTCGATTTATTATCGACAATAAGATCTTTGGTGAGATCCCATAATTTAATGACAGACGACTGCAAAAACAAACTTCAATTGTCAGCAATTTCTGGATCATATCAAATTGTACTCACCTCTTCTAAATTTACAGAACGCAGAGATTCGCCCAATTCTTTGATAGTTTTACATCTTTGTGCGACGGGCGTTTCTGGACGTAATTCAGATTCCAAGCCTGGTCGTAGATCACGCTCGTCTTTCGTATTTCCTTTAAATCAAACAAAGAGGTTTTATTTTGTATTTAAAACATCTTTAAGTTAAGAAAAAAACTAAAACATACCACCGCTACTGCGGCCAACCGAGCGGAAAAATTGCCGAACCTTGTTGAGACGATTGTCCTTTTCTTTAGAGCTCATTTTCGTGCCAAGTTACCACTCTATTTTGTTGGTTTTTATTTTTATTGATAAAGTATATTTCATGTAACTTTAAAGGAATAAGAAAAATATGAAATGACTTCTTTTTAGATTTTTGGAAGTGTCAAAATTGGTTTTAACAAACCACTGGGATATTTTCAGAAAACATATGTTTTAAATTTCCCAAACAGCAAAGTGAAAATTTCCCAACTGCTCAGCTTGCAGTTAGAAATAAGAGATGGCGGCAATGTTGCAAAAAATAAATCAGCTGGATCTGCAAGAAAATACAAAATTCATAGGTATGCAATTTACCTACTTCAAATGTTACATTTCAACAATTTTAGGCAGTTCAGGCAATTCGCATTTCGTTCACCTCGAGTTCACCAGAACCTATACCCAAGAATAAAAAAAAATGCGAACATCTAAAAAGCACCGGCCCCATACGATGGTTCGGTTTTATGTAAGTTGACTTCCATCATTAATGGACTGCCAGTGCCATTACCTAAACGACTATTCACATGAGAGCGAAATGTGAACTACGAACACGTGAATATTCGTAGTTGCTGACTCTTCATTCACATGAAAACTTTTTTTTCTCGCAAATACCCGGATATCAGTCTCATTTTTAAAGGTTAAATTCGAACGAATTTTTCATTCGCGGGTTTGTGGATCGCGACAGTTTCGTGGGGATTGTGAATAAAGTGTGACAGTTCGCGGGCAAATTGCTTTAATTGTTAATTTAGCTGTTTAAATCAACTGAGATTCATTATTTTTTCAGATTAGATGTGAGATTAATTAAATATAATGGTTTTGTGCTAGAACAAATAGCAATTTTCAATTAAAAAATGCAGTCAAATTGATTTGTTCGCAATTCGCCTATTCGCAGTTTGCTGTCATGTGAATAGTCCTTAACTTCAACCATAGGTACCTAGTCCCAATTCCCAATCAAATAGAAGTGCTACTGCTTGAAAGCACACTCCTTTTTGTTTTTGTCATTTAATCGGGCAGATAGTATTATTTTATTTTTCTACCCCCTTATTAATAAAAAATGTGCACAAGTAGTAAGTTAGTTAGCAAACGTCAGTTAGCATACAAAAATTGGACATAACTGCTGAGTAACAAGTTGATAACTTTTACACAATGTTTATTCATACAGAGGCTAATGTTTATCTTTAGTTTTACTGGTTTGCTCGTAAAATCATTCACTCTCAAAATGCATCTTCTGAGATTCCCACATTGACCCTTCAAAAAACTAAAAAAAAAAAATTAACAAAATCAGAACATAAAGCGAATTTGGGAAGAAAAAAACGCCCTTCATCGCAATTTTGATCAAGAAGAATTTGCATTCAACATTATTTTTCAAAATATACCAATATACTTTTATTCCTTTCCCTTCAGCGCAATTGAACAACCAAAACAAAATCAGCTCTGTAAAAATCGACTTGGCATCACTTCCATTGCAAGCAGCAGATTAATTAATTTTTCCACAGTTGCCAGCACTGTGAGTGAAGTGAAATTTGTTTTGCAAGAAGCACAGCAGCTGGTATTGTGCGTCCGCCATAAATCATAATTATTGTTAACAAAAAAGGAAAAAAGTGTGAAATTTTTTCACACAATAAATTCAATTCATCGCATTTGTTCTGCGGATTACAAAAGAAATATTAAATTTTCATTAACCGGAGAAATTTTCGCAAATATCTAACGGAGAAGCCACCAAACTGAACTGAATGTGAAGTTTGTCTGTAATTTCTGTTCCGCCATTCGTTTCGTAAATGTCGCATAGAGTCCCGTTGCAGGAGCGGAATTAATTTTTACCCATAACGTAAAAAAGAGGTGAGCAACTGAATTTTTTTTTAACAAAGTGAATTAAAATTGGAAATTTGGAACAAATTTCGCATGTGACTTGTGTAGATTAAAATCACAGTAAAGTGATTTATTCTTTCGATGTTCTCACTTGTAGGTACCTAATTGAAGAATTTTGGTATTCGCAGGAAATTCTACAGTTTTCTACTTATTTTTTGGAATTTTTTTTCCTCTTTTGGTTGAACTTTACTGCAAACTGAGGCGACCGAAAATCTGGCTGCCCTTGTGCCAATTTAGCATCGTCTCTTCCATATACATGCATAGATTCATCTCTTGAATGCACACTTCACGTGGCCAAAATACATGCACTGTTTGGCTGTCGGCTTTTGTTGCGATTTGTTTTTGTTCTTCATGTAAAGCATTTCGTTCCAATTAGCATCGATCGCTTTATATTTTGTGTGTCGCATTGAGCGTGACTTGAACTTCCTACAAAAAAAATAAATAAATGTTTACTTGGTCACTTAACGTGAGTGTTTCGTGTTTGTGGTTTTAATCCAATTCTATAGATGTACCTACTTGTATCTCTCAGAGTTTGCTCACAGTTGTGTGGACAGACGGCACGCATTCACTCTTATCTTTTGTGGAGGGGAGTGATGTATTGTTTACTTTTTTTTTTCACTTTGATAACACAAAGGCAGACTATTTTTGGATGGAATTCAATTAATATGTGCACTTGTTTCTCATTTACAGCGATTGTTTGTGCAGTCAGCCTACCGCTACCGTTGAGTTGAACTTTCCATAAAGCGAGAGACGATGAGTTCAACCGAAGAAGCAGCACCCGCCCAGGAGCCACAGGTGAGTGAGTTGTCTACTTGGATAGATTCACTGCAAATTAATTTGTTTACTACTAATTGCGTTGCCTTGAAGGAGACTTATAAATAGAAATGCTAATTGGATTGAGACGTAACGTGATGAACGGTCAATTTTTTGCCGAAAACGAGTTTTTCAAACCATTTTTCCGTTGCTGTTTGACCTTGCAGGGGCGACGTCATTGGGACGGTGGCAAGTCAGTAGACAGCACTTTGAAAGGGAAAGATCAAGCAACAAGAAGTGTTTGCATGCGGAACATCAGGATTGCTAGGCAACTAATTACTTCAGATAACTTTTGTGTGACAGTAAATGCACAGTTCATTTTGTCGACGGCTTTTATTCCTCATTTTGGCGCTGCATGCAGCTCGAGGCATCTTGTTACTTTCTGCATTCCTCGCAAACTGCTTTTGAATTGGAGTGGAGATACAAATCTATTCCTCTCTCCTCTAACGTTTGGACAAGTCTCACTGGTCACTGACCTAATAGCCAAGAGTTAAGCTGATCCAATCAGCAGAGCAAATTACATAATGGGAAGCTCTCGGGCTTGAATTGGTAGAGATCAGGGGTCGAATCGACACTTCCCTGAACGAGCTACCCGTTGGTTTTACATGTGAAACAAAAACAAATTCCGTCACAAAATGCTCGACCACGGAGGACGCGATTCGACCTCTGATTGGAACAACCGTCTCCTGTAGACCTCTCTTACGTAAAAGTACACTTTTTGATTTGTTGATCATTTTCAATGCTGCTGCCATTCCCTGGAGCTCTCAAGCTTCCTGCCCAACACGTAGGTACTACCTTTCTGATGGTTCTTCTCGTATTTTCTTTTATTCCTGCAATGACAACATGGCACAGACTTCGTGCGAGCTAAACTAATACCCCCTTATTAATAAAAAAATGTGCAGAAGTAAGCTAGTTAGCAAACATCAGATAGCATACAAAAATTGGACATAAATTTTACACTGTGTTTATTAATACGGGGGATAGTCTCATTTCCCTTTGTCCTTTTATAATGATGCGGATGACCAATTGACCATACCCTTCACTCACATAGTCGGATCTCGCTCTATCATCGACGTCATTATTAACATATTCCACATTTATATTCCCACAGGCGAATGCGCGCGATTTGGAAAAGATCGAGGAGGAGAAGTTAAAGTCAAAGTATCCCACAGCCGGTTTACGTGGTCCAGGCGGCCATTCAGCCTTCCTACAGAAGAGACTGCAAAAGGGGGTAAGTTCACCAACTCCTCATACATCTTCCCATTTGTTACATTTGCCTTTTCTTTTTAGCAAAAGTTCTTCGACTCCGGTGATTATCAGATGGCCAAGCAAAAAGGTGGTGGCGTCAAACAGGTATTCGCGAATAAAGTCACCACAGGCGATGAGATTCCAACGCCAGAAACTGTGCCTGCTCGAAAGACATCGATCATACAGCCGTGTAACAAATTCCAAACGACAAGTTAATTCACAATTCCTCGCCCCTCCAAATGTCCCAATTTATTTTGTTTTCTATATATTTTTTCTTTCTCACTCTCTCTCTCTCTCTCTCTGTCTTCTTTCCCCCTCAATTTATCGTTTTGCAAAAATGTATTTATTTAAATAGATTTCTAGAACTTACGAAATAAAATCAAAATTGTTTGCGCGCGCTTTTCCAATTTGATTTGCATTCACCGTCACCTAAAACGCAGCGAAAAATTGTTAATTTTAATAAAAATTTTCTTGCTCGGAGAGCTAATAAATTTGTTGTAGTGTTTTTTTTTTTTTTTTTGCGTTTAACCTGTTGTTTCTCCGCTTTCCTTTCCTTTAAATGCGCGTGGTAAACTGAAGAAGAGAATCGTAATATTGCTGGGGAATCGGTTAAAGTGGCTGGAGATGTGTGCTCTGTCGGTTGTCACATTGGCCAATTGTGGTTTTAAAGCGGTTAGATTCTTAGCCTTAATTTAGATGGCACTGGGAGTTCAGGTAGAACACAACCAACATTCCTTTCGTGCTTTCGATGTTACTGTGGTCGCTTTTCTGTACTTCGTTGACACTGAACTTGAACCGAGTTCATTAACGAAGTTGGGTTGCTGACAAAAATCGGATAGTACATTTGGCGCTAATGCTGTCTAACCTATTGACAACTATTACGAATAATACGGAAGTGAATGCCCATGTTAACATGCATTTTGTTTTTAGATTGTCTAAGGGAGTGCTTTCCAATGGGCCAAAATAGACTCAAAACATGGACCGATTCACAACCCTCCATTCTCAAAAATATTTCAAGGACTAAACTAAGTCCTAATCACATCCCAATGGTACTGACATGAGCCAAATGGATAGATTGAATTTCATTTGAACCGACTGACTGTTACGAATGTAGCTAGCCAGATTCTGTGACGACATAATTGTCTTTCTCTATTCCATGTACACTTTCCTTTCCATTCTTTTTTATTGATTTAAACTCAAATTCAACTACTTATACATATAGCGTTGCATTATGACGACAAATTAACTAAAAAAAAAAAGAAATACCTATATATTTAACCAACTACTTTTTAAGTGATGGTTCGTTGATAAAGAATAGCGTACTCTGCGACAAGAGCAAACAAAAACATAACCAAAAATACATAAACAGAGCTGTTGGCCTTATTTTATTCACCAAAAATATGCACATAAAGCAAAACAAAAGAATGCCTTGTGCCACTAAGGCGTTGTGTTGATTTATAAAAAAAAAAAACTTTGAAATATAATAAACTAATGTTAAAGTAAAATAATGTAAAATGTTTTTATATAAAGGGTTTTTCAACAGGGACGCTACAGAAGTAGAGCGACAGGGACACCAAACGACGCCGAATTTCTTGCCGCTCTTTTGACATTTCTCTTCAGTAAGGTTTGCCATTGCATGATGGAAAGATATACGAGCCAACAACGAGTCGAAATTATTAAAATTTACTACCGAAATTTCGGAGTCAGTGGCCTCAACGTTAAGAGCGCTACGTCCAATTTATGGTCGTCATAATCGTCCTAGCAGATCTACAATTGAGCGTCTAGTGGAAAAATTTGAATCCACAGGCACAGTACAAAATGTTCCCATGCCAGTGAGACAAAGAAGTGCCCGTAGTGTCGAGAATATTGCTGCCGCTGAGGCTTCAGTTAAAGAAAGCCCAAATGTGTCTCTCAAACGTCGTTCTCAAGCATCCTTACAAGATTAAATTGACGCAAGAACTGAAGCCGCTTGACCACCAGAAGCGTCGTATGTTCGTGAACTGCGCTGAGCAACAACTTGAAAATGATTCGGATTTTCATCGAAAAATCATCTTCAGCGTTGAGGCTCATTTCTGGCTGAATGGCTTCGTCAATAAACAAAATATGCGGTATTGGTCAGGCAGCAATCCACACGTACTCCATGAGTTATCATTGAATCACGAAAAAATTACGGTTCGGTGTGGTAGGTATATGGGCCGGCGGCGTCATTGGGTCGTACTTCTTCCATGATGATCAAGACCGGCACGTTACTGTGAATGGGAATCGCTACCGTTCAATGATAACCGAATATTTTTGGCCCCAATTAGATGATATGGACTTGGAGGACATGTGGTTCCAACAGGACGGCGCCACAAGCCACACAGCGAATGTCACAATCGATTTATTGGAAACCAAGTTTTGAGAACGTGTTATCTCACGAAATGGTCCAGTCGCTTGGCCGCCTCGGTCGTGCGATTTGACGCCGTTAGACTATTTCCTGTGGGGCTACATCAAGTCTATGGTCTATGCCAACAAGCCAGCGACGATTTATGAACTTCGTCCGAATATCGAACGTGAAATTGCAGCAGTATCGGCCGATTTATGCTTGAAAACCGTCGAAAATTTGGGTTCAGCGTCTCGACTTCTGCAAGCGTGCCCGTGGCGGCCATGCAAAAAAAATCGAGTTCCATAAATAATGGCATCGAACGTACTTTAACAGGAATAAAGAATTTCATTGATATCCAAAACCGCTTTTGTAGCGCTCTTATTGAAAAACCCGATATGTTGGCAGTAATACCAACTGTGTTCCTATAAAAGAAAATGGCTTCCGGATGTGTTAAACGGAAGAGGATCTTTCCCCTAATAAGGAAATTTGCATAAAACCGCATTTACACTATCAGGCACGCGCATTTTTGCACGAGGTGGGACAGAGAGATCCGTTTGTCCGCAGTCAATGCTTATAAAGGCGTAGGAATGAGATCACAAATCAGACGCCTAAGGTGTCATGGATGTACTACCCATAATTATAGATACGTAAAGCGGAAGTTCCGGCAACCAACATTTCTGCAATCACATGAAAACATTTCTATTTCCAATTTAAAATATGTGAAATGAGAGTGTTAATTAGTTTCAGTAAATTAAACCAACAATCCATCGATCATTTATACGAAATATATAAATAATTGTACGTTCATAACTTCCGGAAGCCATTTTGTTTTATAGGAAAACGAAATTTCGTTAGCCATCGCTATAAAAATATCAACATGCATAGCTTTCCCATAATTCCTACCACGCAAACAAGATGGCCGACCAAAAAACGTATCACGTTTTTTTGCGTGTTAGGTAATGCTGTCCCTTTCAGTCAGACGGCTGTTTAGTATTGGGCATCCCTTTAATTTTCCGTGATAGGAATGTGTGACCGTGCGTAAATGCCCCATTAGATTACTTTCCATTCAAGTTAAGTGGTACAGCAATTCAATCTTACCAGTCGTCAGTAGGTAGTAGTAGTCTTACCAAACGCCAGATGACATACAAAAATTTGACTCGGTTGACAACCTACTGATTTTGTACACATTCTGTCAATTTTCGACATGTCAACTAGTCTTATCCCACTCTTGTCAACTAATGTCGTTTTTCATTGAGATAGAAAAATTCATTTCGAAATCAGCTGGGTGTCAGATTTGTTCAATTGGCCGCCAAAATAAAAAAGTGTAATTAAGCAACGCAATTTATGGCACTACTAATCGTTTTCTCATTTTGCCTTATTGCGGCTGAACGCAACCAATCTATAACTGTAGCTAACTTCAATATGTATTAAGAGACAGAGATCGTCAGCCATTTTGCAAATGGCTGGCACTTCCTTTTCGAGTTTTGTCAAGTGTAGACATAGAGATAGAACGAAAAAATAAAATCCTCTAATAAAAGAAACACTTTTTCATAATCAGAGACATTTTGCGAATATCAATTTCTGAGCGCGTAGGCGAAACGTAAAGTCTCGGCTTTGTTTCTGTTTCTCAGCAAGTAGGTTAACCTTTGCATGCGAGTCCATGAACGGACTTCAAAGGAACCGTTTCCCTATGTCTTATACTTAAGGTGACATATGTCATAAAGGAAATTACAAATAATACGACCCAGTTCATTTTCTTTTCAATAAAATTATATTTCATATATATATATTACTGTTTTGTTTAATTTAGATATCTACAAACATTTTCCATCAAAAATTTAGCTGTATTTTTTTTACTTATTAATTTATTTACAAAAAATTCAGTAATCTCTGTTGGGTAAAAGATCATTAACCCTCAGAATTATAATTTTCTTTCAAAAATTCAATTTATTTACACAAAAGTTTCACAAAATTTCAAATACGTTTTCGTTTTTAAGTCTTAATTAACAATAAATATTTATGACACAATACTTGGTAAGTTTTAGGCTCTTTTCCCTCTCAAGAAAGTTACAAAATATTATTAATAATTTACAAAATCTTGCGCGAAATTTACGCTATCTTCAAGAAACATGAGTGTATACCAAAATCATCATCAACGATGACATTTATTAAATTTAAATTCTTCTTTTTTTTTTTTTTAAACACAATTTTTTAAGAGTATGTATATTAGTTTAGATGAAAACTTGCATCTGCATTGATTAAAATGTTATTTTCATACTTTTAAGCATTTTATATTTGGTTGCGATGTTTTTTTTTTTCCATAATATTACTATGTCTAGGTAATTACTATTTTTTGCTACGCGAATACGTAATTTTTGTTTTGAGTAGTTAAGTGTGTAAAATTCCCAACAAAATAATGACTATCTGAACTCCTTTTAATTATAATTCCCTAATTTATTTAATTTTATATAATATAGGCTCTGATTTTTTTTTTGTTCAATGCGCGACTACAACAATTGTGATTGTTATCCATATAAATCTGGTCATAATTTCGTTTGTATAATGTGTTGATCTTTTTTTTTTTAGTATTGCTGTAATGACCCACAGCAAAAACAATTTGAATGTTTCGAAATATATAGCTATGTGTTTTAGTTCTTATAGTACTAATATATAATGTTGCCCTGGTAAATATAAATTTTTGAATAGTACTTTTTGTTAAGTTGGTCCTTCGGGCAACGTGTTTCAACAAATTTGATTTTATTCAGATTTAAATGATGTTTTCCTTACATTTATGTAGATTTAAACGTTAAAAGCTAATATTGCTTTGTGTCCTTATATTTGTTTGTGATTTCTTGGTAAAAACTGTGACTACTCGTACTTATTTCTTAAAACTACGATTTGATTTGTATTTATGACACTACACTCAGCCACAAAAACATTGATCCAGAAGATATGTAGAAGAAAACTATGTATACTCAGCCAAATTTAGGACTCTTTTGTTCATTTAAAAACACTTTGGGAAAGAGGATCTCAAGGTTATTAGAAATGTAGGTATATAGTGTGCTGTGCTATTTAATGGTTACCTAACTGAGAATTGGAATTAATGCTTCTGAATATTATAATAATGCTTCGCTGACTAGATGGTTGCAGTGCATTCAAAGTCAGAGAGCGAACGACATAATATAGGTACCTATTATTGAAATGCAAACTGACAGAAATTAGACAGACAATGAGACAAACATCAACTAAGAAATAATTCAGTCTCACATCAGGCAACAAGTTTGTTATAATGTATACCCTTTTCACACCGCAGCGAGAACCGTTTTTTCGTCGAAAACTTGAAATTGAATTCACACCGAACATCAACTAGTTCTCGTTTGACGTTTCAATCAGCTGTGAGACTCTAGTCGTGAAACTTCTTTGTAAATTATTTTGTTTACAAATTTCGATCGCAATAATTAACAAATAGAATCAATTCAGAGCGTTTAAAAATAAAATTAGCCCATCAATTAATGTGGAAACTGATTTTAAGTTGTGAGTTGTGACATTTGTTCGGTCAGCTGCTCTGCTGAATGTTGCAAAAGGTGTGTTTGTTTTAACAACGCAACGATTGGAAGCCGTTTTCGTGGGAAACAACTCGTTGTGAAAACGAAAAATGTATGGGAAAACTTCCGTTTTCGATGAAGTTTTCGAGTGTTTTCGGAGAACCAGGTTTTGGGCTCGGTATGAATAGAATATAACGTGGACAGTGCGCACTCAATGAATGGCAGGAACATCAGAAAATTGATTTCATTTCGAAGAAAATTTGTTCCTGAAACTTCTCGCCCTGAAAATTTGTACAAATTGAGACTTTACAGTTGCAGTAATATCAAACTGATTAAATAAATGATTTTAAATTTGTAAAATACATTTCTGGCTACATTGACGTGTGCAGCACATACCTATATCAATAGTTTCCAAAAGTAAGAATTCACTCCAATGACAGCAACGATTGACACTAAAATCCAGCACTGAGCTCTTGCCCTGAATAAATACCTAGGGTCAACTCAGTATTCTCAACTACAGAGTAACATTCGTCTAACATCGAACAAAGGTTTCCCTTGACAGTGCGAGCTCAATGGCATACACAAATCATACTGAGACCCCCAACTCACAATCCTCTTGCCGCTGGCCCCCTCAATTTTTGCCAGGAATCCGCCATTTTGTTGTCCTATCCGTGTACGCCAATTCCTATCCGTTTTGCTTTACCCACAGTGAAATGTAAAAAGACTAGGTGCGAATGTGTTGGTTGAGAGGATTTTTGACATTTGTCAATACGAATTTCTATGCAACAGTACTAGCGCACCTAAACTTTTTGGGAGCGTAAAATTTAGCTTGTAGGCAAATAACTGTTAATCGGTCAAAGTTGGGGGTCTCAGTATTGTCTCTGCTCAATGGTATATCGAAAGCGTAGGGCAAACTCAGTGACAGTGCGCACTAGTATGCTCTATGATCGATTTCAAACAGACTTATTGCCTGATTGTATTATTGTAGGATCATGTCTAGATTTTTGGGCTTCCCCTTTATAAACGTCAACTGATAAAACGTGATCAACATGGGCAATTCAAATTCAGAAGTAGGACGGCGTTAACAAGATTTGTGAACGTCCCCAATGGGGTCAACGGAATTGAGTATGCAGGATTTTCATGACTAGATTTGAAGACTAACACTCCATAAACGTCATCTGGAAAACTATTCATCAGTCAATCAGTTGTCACTTGTCAGACTAACTAGAAATTCGAACGTCCCCGATGTTTTGTATAACTTTTTAACTAGGTAACGATATGTCATCACTCCGAACTGAACTGACTCCTTGCAGAGGCTAGAGGATAAATGAATTTCAAATGCATACTCATCCTACATAGAAACTAGTATAATTTTTGTGCCGAAGAAGTCAACTCTTTATTTTGATCTGATCTCTGCTTCGATGTGTCAAATCATTTCTCCAATATGACTCCAAATTGTAATCTTAAAATTAAGTTTGACTTTAAATCCGTACATACTTACTGTTTAGTAGTTAAATGTCTACGTACAAATATGTGTTTCTAAATAGGTATACTCGATATTTCATAACCTTTAAAAGTTCTTTAGACATTTTTCTAATAAGATATATCTACAATTAAAATATTACTATGTATATTCTTATAAATTATTTTTCGTTGAAACACTATTTGTTGTTTCGATTTTTGTTTTTTGTACAATTAATTTAGAAATTATGTTACGCTTTTTCATTTGGATAAAATATTTCCTTCGATTGGAATTTTTTCTTATTTACAAAAATATATTAATTCTTTGAAAATAAAATTATTCTTCTATTTATTTTATATATGACTATGATTTTTTTTTTATTTATATAATTAGAATAGGAATGTTATAGTAGGCTTAGTGAATTTTAATGAGTAAGGCTGCTTAGCGCGATGGACTGGTGATGTGAGTTTTAGGAAATAGTTTTGATTATGTTTTGAGGTGGTTTTATTCCAATTTTTAATTGTTAGGTTAGAATGGAAATCTTGAAAGAGTAAACGAAGGTATAAGATGAATAATAAATAATCGCCTTTATTGAGAGTCTAACAAATATTTTTACTGTCAAATGTCAATATGAATGGAACAGAAGATCGTATTGTGTCTAGGGAGTTAAAAACTTCGGATTTTGAAAGTTGGTAATGTGAAGAAAACTTTTATTTGGAGATGGTAGTTTTTACCAGTTTTTAGGTCGTTTGATGTTGATATTCAATAAACAAGGACATCTTGTTTTTGCTTTCTTGTACAATTGCGTATACTTTGCGTATGAGTTTGTTTATTAAAGCCGATTGCATTTAATTTCCAACGCTATTGTGCGCAGCACCTTAGATTTCCTAATTTCTCTGAACCCAATTCACATGTTCCTTTACTTATAATAAATCCTAATAGCCTCGTCACGTTTATTAATAAATATGTATTTCCAGAAATTTGTGATGAAGTTATTAGCTATTTGTTTTTAACGGTCTGCTCTAAAAAGTGGTTGTGTTTTACGATTTCCTAACTAGCAAAGATCGACAACTGCGTGTAAATTCAGAAACGTCAAACATTTGCTTATTACGATGCTGATGTGATGCACAGTTTATGCTGATGCGTTGCTGATTTAATATGACATTTGAGTTTTAGAACGCATTGTTTGAACCCAATTCAAATGTTTGTTTACTTATAATAAATCCAAATGGCCGCGTCACATTATATTTATAAATATTATAAATTCGTGATGAAGTTTTAATTTCAGGTTTACCTAACTCTCGGTACTATTTGTTTTGGTTCTGTTTTACCTAGTGTCTCCACGAGCAATATTTCATATCTTGCAATATATCATACTATGAAAATTGCCAGTGGAGACCACAAATAGTATGATATAAAAAATTTCTTGAAATATATTGCTCAGCTCATAGAATGATATCGATAGTATGATATGAGCTGTCATTTCTGTGCAGTTTGACACTTGTACCCCTTTTTTTTTTTACGATGGCTGAGTAGCGAATGGGCGGTGTATTAAGGCATCTAATGCGAGAATGCAACGAAATGCTCTGCTCAGCGGCGTTTGAACGAATGAAATAGTACCTATGCTACGAAATGCCCACCCTCATTTTATTGCATACTATCGTTCTTTCTTTCTATCAAATTTGACAGATATCAAGCTATGAAATATTCCTCGTGGAGACACTGGGTTACGATTTCCTAACTAGGAAAGATCGACGACTACGTGTAAATTCAGAAACGTCAAACATTTGCGCAGTAATGCGGCATCACTGTTTATTTACGATGCTGATGCGTTGCTGATTTAATATGAGAATATGACGTTTGAGTTTTAGAACGCATTATTTACATTTAATGTAAAGATGGACGTTTTGCTAATATAAGTTTTAGTCGATAACTATGGTCGTAGAGACGATACGTTTTTTTTTTTTTTTTTTAATATGTGTGAAACAAGAAGAAAACGGTCGAAAGGCGTACGGACTTTATTAAACAAAAGTTTATAAATTTGTCTGTCAAAAGCATATGTCTCTATTGATAAAAATGTATATTTACTTGCTTTTCTTTCTCTTCTGACATTTTTCTTACTTGTTTGCCTGCGAATCAACAGCGTATCAGGTATTTCTGTAATTCTTTTTTTTTGGTTATGTTTGCGCGTCAGTTTGATCAACTTTGCAATAATGGAAACTTGACGTTAAAAGTGATGCCACAAAAGTTGCATTAATGAACATTTTGCAAAGCTTGATGAGCATCATGATGCCAATGAAGCGTTACTAAATTTACACTGTATATATCTACATGATTGTGTAACTCCATGTACAGAAATGCATATTTGATTCATATAAAATCTGACGTCTCTGTCATGTTGCTGTAGACTGTACATTATTACATGCATTTGGGCCGTCAGCAGTGTATATAACGAATCACAATCAAGACTTTAAAGTAATCCAATTGTTTACCATTCTTATTGCTAAAACCCATGTTCATTGTTCAGAATTGTTTGACAGATATAAGGAACTTAGAACTTACTCGGAAGTAGAAATAATTTCAATGCGCCGTACTAATAACAAATTTTAGTCTCGACTTTAATTTACGGAAGCCCACAATTGCAAAAATTATATGAAAAATACAGCCACTGTGAACTACTTAAATTTAAAGTCGAAACTAAAAATGTATATTGGTAAGGCCATTGAAACATTTTTTACCTTCAACTTAAACATTCGTTTTAGGTCACAGTAGGACATTTTATATGCAAAATGTCACGCTTGTCACATTGTGAGTTCCTCACATTAAATCTGGGTTTAAAAGTGTTTTTTTTTTTTTCTTCAATCAACTTAATCATTATAGAAAACGGGTCAAAGTGCCGTATATGTCAACGATCTGTACGTATGTGTTCGGATTAACTTTATATAAGTAAGGACAGAGAAAGAACAACAACATTTTTTAATAGATTATGCTATTTCACAGATAAGACAATGCGGCCGGTATCTGAAGTCAGGCAAATAGAATACAGTTCTTAATTTTGACTTGCAAAAGCAGGGCGCATTATTTTTGCATTGAATGCATTTAAGGTGTGTTCGTTTATAAATTCAACTACTCTACTGACCCATAGATAGGTGGAAAAAAAAGTTGTAACCTTTTGCTATCGTAATATAGAAAAATGACATATTTGCTGGCCTGTCAGGTTATTATTGTCATTTGCTTGACATTATGCAACAAATATTATTTATGTGATGTACATGAACATGTACTTGAAAAGAGGTGGAAAACTTTTCAAAATGAATACATCAATTAAAACTTATCTAACTAACACACCTAACAATTAACGTCAAGGATAAATTAAATATTGGAATGAGCAAGGAAGACCTTTGAGTGCTTTATATTACTAAACGGTACCTAGTTAAAGTTGAGAAGGAAAAAACTCCTCTAGAAGTATATAAACTACAAGTTTAATGATTTAATTTATATGCAACTGTTTATGGTATTTGCTGTAATGCAAATTATTCAATATGACTAAGTACAACGACCATCAAGGCAGGATATATATTAGTAATAATACATTTACTTGCTTAAACTTAGTCCCTAAGTAAGTATACATTTTTTAAGTGTTTCTCTTTGTTTAATACCATTTCTTTTACCTTATAATACTAATACATAATGCATGTATTTAAATTCCTACTTTATCTACACAATATTTTGTATATTAATAACTTTGTGATGTCAGAAGAACAACAGATATTCTTTTTAATTTCTAAATTGTATTTAAAAAAGCTAAGTACCACATATACGCTCTCTTTGTCATTCACCAATAACAGAGTTAGAGTAGACAAAAAACAGTAAAGAGAACGAAAACCACAGCAACAAAAGAAGACTACGAATAAAATAACAACAACTATATTATTTGGTAAGGGACGAACGACTAAATCAAACGTCTGTTTCAGTGCTGGTGATATTATGCAACGCTTTGTTGTCACTTCCGGTATGATTTGTCAGTTGAACAGTGCTGCCAGTCGTTGGTGTTAAGGGCGTTTGATCTGTTAGCGGGGTGGTAGGTGGTGCCGCAATTGCTGTCGATGACGACGAAGATGTTGTTTGAATTTGTGACTGCGGACTGGTGGGCGTTGGTGTGGCTGGTATTTGATGCCAATTGATGCTATTCTGTGAGGTGATGTTACGCGTTTTGACTAGTGGTGGGTTCTTATTGATTGACGCCGAAAAGGCCATACCACGACGAAGGGTTGCTCTATTTTGGTAAAGACAATTTCATTTGATTTTCCTTTTAAGACCGCGTGGTTATTTTCTTTATTCATTTCGTTTAAACGATCAGAAGATGCACTTTTTAGGTTAGATTAGGTATTTCGAACATCAAGAGTAAAGGTGAATACAATTATTAAGTAAATGTCAAAAGTAATATTGTGCTTTTTTATAAACATTAAATTGAATAATAAACATAACCATTTCCGAAATGAATAAAGACAATCACCATGCATAATATATGTACATATTCAAAACGAAAAATGAAAATAAAAAAAAAACTTACCTCGTTGGGCTTGGTGGTGGATATGAAATACCACGATGACTAGGCGATAGCAAGTTGCCCGACTGACTACTTGTTGGTCCAGGTACAAGCAACGTATTGTTACTATAAGTATGGTAAAGGTTACTACAACAAGAAAAACCATAACCAAAAAGAAACAACAATTAAACACTACATTGACTTTGAGCGGTGTTGTGTATTCTGCAAATCATATTTAAAGAAAGAAATCATTTCTGGTGGTTTAATTTTTTTACCCTGAATGTACCTAGTCGTAACAGTGTAAATAATACGTGCTTATTAGCGGGTGTATCTAACTTAAGCATACAAAGTTGTGTATATATTTAAAATTAACAATAATTTAAATTTTGATTTAAGTATTTAATACAATTGGGGTTTCCGTATTTGAATCTGTCATATTTTGTTTATTATTGTACAAAATTTAATGCCCCATCGAAATTTGGCGCGTAAAGTAAGAGTCACGTAAGTAATTTCTCGAGTGATGCGATCGGTTTGAAGAACCGTCAACAAGTAACGAATGACAGGTGCTCGAAGCACGGCAAATGACAAGTTTGTTGTCTTCATTTTTCTAATTGAATGTTGTAATGTTTTTATTTGTTTGTTAAATAAGCACATAGCAGGCAGCTTTTAAGGATCTACTTTGATACTTTTTGAATGTTTTAGTACATTTACACAGTTATATACAAAATCCTCTAAGGACCACCATTTCTATTGAATTTCCCGATAACTCACGATTGATTGTGATGCAGATTTAAGTTCGGCAAACTTTGTCCAAGATGATTGATCGGTTGAACGGATAATGTGTTCGATGATGATATGACCTTTTGCTTGTGCGGACTAGTAGCCAGGTTCTTTGTTTTCGCAACATAGCCTTGATTAGTGCCTACAATAAAACAATTAGATATTCATTCCTGTATAAAGATTCGATTGTACTCACTCATAACACTGGACCCCTCATCGCTTGACAGTGAATTGGTTTTTTCAAATTCAACCGATATATTTCTGGAATCATTCCATTCCACTGAACCACTATGGCTGTTGTTCGCACTGGAGACATGGCTACAAATCGAACTGTTCATTGGACTCTTTTTGACGCCCAATGAATCAGCAGTTCCGCCACTAGCACCGCTGCCGCCGTACCGGAAGTTTTCCCAATTGTTAGCGCCGCCCTGCTTCAGTCTTGTGTAGATATGTTTGGCTCGCTTTAACGAATCGTACCAATTTTTCGCCTCCGAGCATTGGAGTGTGAAGGCCGTTGTCGCTACCTGGAACTCATTCAGATAGATGCAGTTCAGTGTATTGTTATTATGCTGCACAACAAGCCGATCGGTCAAGTAAGGCTGTCGGATGACTTTTAAGGCGCCCAGACCTTTTTTCGCTATTGTCTTGCAAACAAGCAGAATGTCGGTCAACAGAAAACAATGTACATCGGCTTTGCCTATGTTATCCTTATATTTATGATCACCCTCCATGAAAAGATGGCGCACCTGATTAGCGGGACATCCTTTCATGGGGGCACACAAGTCAAACATGGCGCTATGCTGTTTGATAAGCTTTTCCAGGTGCTCGTTGTTGGTGTCCTAAAGGCAGAAAGTTTGAAATCCAGAGATTTCATGATAATTCACCAAACTCACCACAACGTCATAGGACTCTATGCGAGCCATTACACCTTTAAGTCGCTCATTCTCCTGCCTCATTGTCAAATGATTGTTAACGCTGCACACAAAATTCTCCACCGAATGGATCTAAAAACAATAAAAGTATAAATATTCACCATGCCGTTGAAAATATTCACCAAAAACTCACCATCTCATCGATTGCATCTGCATCGGCCTCATCGAAAACATGCCGTCGTATCGCAGTCAGTAATAAACTATACTTAGTCAGTCTTTGCATCGGCCGCACCAATATGTCAGCCAATCGCAACCGATTGCACATCTTTTGCGATTCACACCACGCCAAATAGGCGGTGAAAAGTGCATTATTTCGGTTCAGTTCCTTGCAGTAGAACTGACAGGTGCTTTGCTCTGCACAATACTTTTTGTAAGGTGAGAATGTTGTTGCGAATGTGACGAAACCTTGACGGAAGAAATTAATACAAAGTGGCGCATGACTGGTGACGCTACTGGCTACCATTGGATACAAGTATAAAGTCCAAAATTTGAGGTTAGCCTCACATATGTCTCGAACATTGGAGAACAACTTGTGTTGATCGACATCAGTAAGTAGTTTTTCTTCTTGTAGCGCCTCAAGGCAGGCAAGGAAAAGCTACGAAAAGCAAAAAAACTTAAAAAATGACAGTTACATTTAGACAAACTTTAGACTTACATCGGTGACAGTTTGCAGCGCATGAATATAGTACACTTCCGTTGTAACCAATTCCCAGATGGCTGTCTGGATTTTCGTCTCACTATCCGTCATATTATCACAGTAAACAAAATCCTTCCAGGACACATGCATGCTATCCAAATACTCTAGAGCTGCATCAAAATCCGGATGATCAAAACTTAGCGAAGCGCTTTTTTGGGGAACACCATTTTTGGCGTAGCTATTCAGCAGCTCACACAGTTGACCCTGTTGCGGATTTTTGATTCCAAATAAACCGGACCAACGTTGTTTCAATTGTTTGCCGGGTATACTGCGTTGTTCTGAATCGGTGGTTTCTTCGGTTGAGGCCGATGACAGGAGTCTTGGCGGGCGGGCGCGCGAACCCTAAAATTAAGTTATTTTTGTTTTTAAATTATACCTAGCATGTGTCATTGTGACATTTGGCTTACAAATGAAGCAGCTTTTTGGAGAGTTTTCTTGCCATCTCGTTCGGTGATGATTAAATGACGACCGGCTAAATTTTCCACATCGGTGTTTTCATCGAAGGAGCTGGTATAAGGCGGGGATCCTACAAAAGTAAAAGTTGCGATATTTGACATGAGGATGGGATTTTTTTTTGCAAATTATGAATATATGTAGATTGTAGATGGCACAACAGGTCAATTAAAACGAAAACCCATAGTTAACTTTGACAGGGCGATAAGACATAGTGAAAGTCTTTATCTGGTTCGCCAGTCAGTCTGACATTTTGACAGCTGACAGTTTTCTTTCAGACGTACAGTGCTGTAACCAACAAATATACAAAGTTGAAATTTCAGGCTGAGTACTCAGTTGACATTCAATTATGTCAAAACAATTGACTGTCATCTTACGAGTACAATATGAATCCATTTGCTGGATTTAAGTTCAAGTTAAAAGCTCAAAAAATTGCAATTGTTGATAAAAATTTTCCAATAGAACGACGAAAAACATCAAAGTCGAAAGTATAAGTTCTACAAAACAACAGATCTGGAGTAACAAGGAAACTTAACCCAAAGTCCAATGATACTGCTAGCGCTAAAACTTAGTCAGATGGCCGCGTTCCAATGATTAGACCTACATAAATGCAAATATGTTTTACACGAAGTTTGATGTATGATCGGCATTCTACTAGCCACTAAATGACACCAAAAGCTATATGTTGTTGTTCAAAAATCTAGTTAAGTTAGTCTGACAGCTATGGTTGACTTATGTCGCTTCTCATTGGGACAGAAAAGATTTTCGAAATCAGTTGGCTGTCAGATATCATGTTCCATTGGCCGCAAAAAAAGCACAGTCAATATAGTCATGAAATTCCTGACTGAGTACTAAGTTGACAGTTCGTATAAAGTGGGTGACGTAGGAAAAAACGAAGTTACCGACCGACTTAGTATTTACTTTCAGGGTTCAAAATCGAGTCGTATTAAAATAACTAGATTTTCGAATGTGCCCAATACCAACTGTCAAAATGAGACTTTTTTCAACATTATGTCAAATATTACCTGATTCCAAAAAACAAGGTAAATTATTGTCCGTTATTGTGATTTGCGAGAAACTCAAATTCCTCCGTCGCAATGAATTGCTCAGTGCATCGCTGAAAATAAATAAAACAGAATAATCAACGTCTATCAATACTGTCAAAACTGTCAATTTCGTTTAATACTTACGATAGGATAACGCCTTTAATCGCTGGAATAAATTCTTCTTCTTGACAACCATTTTCCATGCAAAAACTCACTGAGAAGAATTCTGAACTGGAGATCTACGACAAAACAAACAAAATTAAAGCAAATATTATTCATCGCATTATAATATTCGTAAATCTCCTAAAGAAGATAAATTGTCAAATTATCGACATCTCCTCAGCAGTGATTAAATTGTATGTCAACCCCTCATCACATGACAATCGAACCCAAATCAATGATAGAAAGTACTTGTCAAGATTATTGTACAAAGCAAAGCGGTCTGAGTGGAATTTGAATGTTGGCACTGACGAAAAAAAGAGTATAAACAAAAAAACTTGAACAGGTTTCGACAAAAGGGTAAACGAATTCCTATAATCTTCCTTACATTGAGAGTTAACAGAAGGTAGGATGTTGATGTTATTTTAGGGAATAACTATACATAGCTATGTACTTTTCGGGTTCACATATTTAAAGAGGAGCCATACGTATATATATTTGATATAAGATATGGGCTTTTATATTTTGACCTTATTTAATGGAAAGTCAATTGTCAGATGATGGTGTTCCAAGAAAAATGAAAAATTATCTTTAAATAGATTAAAATGTGAGAAGGTTTTTAGGTGGCCATTGATTCAGACAACTTGGAGAAGCTATCTCTGTTTTTGCACCTGTGATTTTACTCTCTTTCAATTTAAATTACAAAAAAATCAAACACACCTTGCTCACATAAATTGGCAAGGTTTGTATGTTGGACTGTTGGACAAAAAATAACATTTGCTTTGAAAACAAGTTTACTTGGTGTTATAGCTCAGTGATCACAATCCTTCTAAGCTTTGCTGAATTTTTTAGAGGAGGAACAGGAAATAGTTTAATGAGAGGACAGAGTGCTAGAAACACGTTTGTGCTAACGAATTTAGAGAAAATTTCTTCCAACGGAACGCAGCAATCATAAATTTTATTAAAAGAGGAGTTTGAGCTGCAGGTCTATATAAAAGGGCATGTCTAACGCCTCAATAACTTTTTAAGTTCTTATCTTTGATAACTACGAATGTCACAAGCTTAAACATAAAATATCAGAAAGATCTGTAAAATTAGTCACCTACGAGCTTGGTTTCTAACCTTTTATTTGATCTATAATCTAAAACCTATAATAATAATAAAAATAATAATAAACCTTTATTTAAAAGAGAGTTAAAAAAAGCGTTGTGACTTTATAACTCACGAACGGTCAAACCGAATTCGATCAAATTTGTTTGCATGATCGTTTAGATGGTTTATCTAAAGGTTGAACGAAATTTGTGAACGCATTCGTGAGTTATGTCAACATCTGATTTTGTTCACACTTTTTACACATAGAAAACATTTGAAATGCCACGTCCAAGGCATTCAGATATTGGTAGACGTACACGTCATTCGAGTTATGTTGCAACCAATCGGAGATCACTAAGTGAACGAGATCGTAATCAACAAAATGCATTACAGAGGGAAGGACGTAGACGTATAGACGTATAAACCAATCGGTTGATAATACAAACACGGTTGACAGACGACGTACGCGTCCCTCAATTCAAAGCATACGACAAATGGAACTTTTTGGCCAAATGAATAAAAAATGTGTGCATTGTAATGCATTCAAATTTATGAACGAAGCGCCTGGTATGTGCTGTGCTGGTGGGAAAGTTATATTGCCTGAATTAGAACCTCCACCAGATGCTTTTGCATTCATTAATTTATGGCAAATTCGCCTACGTCAAAGCATTTCTTAACAAATATTCAAAAGAACAACGTTTCTGTATAGTGTATCATTCAATCAATCATCAATTAAAATGGAACTGTAATCGATCGCAAAGGTTAGATGATCTGGAAACGCTATCGAACCTGCAACCCATTGAGCTATTCACTGAGAACGTGGCAGCCAAAGCCGCTCTCAGATTAAGAGAGAACAAAACTTGGAAGCCTGGTTACTGCGGACAGTCAAGCATACTTGAATTCTTCGATCGGAAGGGACTCATGTCACTCACCGATTACGAGAAACCCAAGCTGAGATCTATGCGGTTAAAAAAGCAGCACAGACTATCTTATCGATGGGACTACCAGCAATGGAAATAACCATCTGTGTGGATAGTCAAGCAGCACTTAAAGCTATAGGCTACAATCCTTTTAATGCGAAATGTGTTACAGATTGCCTCGTGGCGCTCAGGGCTATACGTCATCACTCAATTCTACTCTGCTGGGTTCCGGGGCACGTTGGGGTGGAAGGGAACGAAAAGGCGGACAAATTGGCCAGATACGGCTCTGATATGAACCCTCAACTTGCGGATGGGGAGGTGTTAACGCCTTTCAACACTGCTAAGACTTTTATTGAAGGCGTCACCACACAACTGGCTAAGGAACAATGGAGCAACATCATCGGTTGCGTCATAACCCGAAGTCTGTGGCCTGTGGTTGACACCAAAAGATCAAAGTTCCTAATCACCCTTAATAAAGGTCAGATTCGGATGCTCGTCGGGGTTTTAACCGGACACTGCATCATAGGAAATATTGCTAAATAGTTTTGTTAGCCACATGTCCTTACATGTACAAACAGGGTACTCACAATGGGCCTTCACGGCTTCTGGGTGAAATTTGCATCGGATGCAAAACTGCCCTCTCAACCTAACCTAAACCTAACCTAGATGATCGAAATTATTTAAATCAAAAATCCTATTTTGGGCGGGACGAAGTTTGCCAGGTCCGCTAGTAAACCTATAAATGTACACGCAACATGCTTCTTCTTGCTTAATCTCTAAGCCTGAGCAACACTGTTGCCTATAAATTTGTTACACGTTAAAAATAAACTCCACCCTAAAATCAACTGTCACATATCCATACCAACCCCATACACAACGTCCTGCATTAGCTGCCAGTCCCCAAAAAACACGACAGTTCACCTTTCACGTTTCTTAAGCGAACTTAAAAACTTATTGGTGCCAACTTTTGTTGAAAAGCCTTTCGAACTTAACCGAGAAAACTTAAGAGCCAATGTCACCAGGATAGATGCCCCTTAAATATACATTTCACCAGGTTCTACATCAACATCCTTTGTGTGCAATTCCTTCTCCACACCTGTTATTTAGTGCTTAAAAGTTTATTGCCCCAAAAACTCATCCTTTGCTAAATGAATGAAAAAAAAAAAAAAAAAAAAAACTAAGTCCATCCCAGATGCTCGGTATTTGCCTCCTTTGTCTTGTAGATACGCATTCAATTCAAGGACTACTCCGACAACAGCCATGGCGACACAATGGACAGTCTTCGTCTTGTGTTACGTAAGGAGAATAATAATAAAGAAAAAAAAAAAAAACACTAAAGGGTAAGGATATACAAAAGAAAGATAATACAGCTTTCTTGCGATTAACTTTTGGAGAACTTACCCGTCGAAGACCGTTTTTTCAGCGTCCATTCAAAGCACTTTAAGTTAACGTAGAAACGTGATGCAAATCCCTAATGCACATTGAGATTTTGCGCATTGTACTCTTACCAGGATCTGCTTGAGCATTTTTCTTAAAATGTTCCATACAAAAACAACATCCTTGGGAAAGTTAAGAGTGTCAAAACTGTAGAAGAAAAATACCGTTGGGATGTTATCCAAGTGTCACCAACAGAAATGTACATCGACCTCTCTTGAGGAGCATACAATAAAATTCCATTTCGAAGCACATTACAGCGATTATCCTTCGCAAACACTGAAAAGGATGTAGATTATTTTGCTATTTGCTTTTCAGACGATAGTGCAGATGTGAGCTATTGTTTTACACTGATTAGCCAGGGAAATCTTGACAGCCAAACGATGAGTATTCATTTACTCAAGTTAACGCTGTCTATTTTGTTCTAGGTATTCTAAGGGGTTCACTCCCACAGAGAGGTGTAACTGTGACACGGATTTCGTTGCATCAAAAGTCAACTGCGAGGAATGGAAAATTGCAAGCGAACCAATAAGGAAAACTACATCCACGCGGATATGGAGGATGCAATTTTTTGGCAATGAAAATGATGAGAAAGCATTCGTGTTGTAAGAAAATGGTCTTTCGAACATCAGGTAAGTGGTGGCTTTCTTCTTTACAGTCGAGGGCGATATTCCCTCCCCCCAAAGAATATTTTTTTACAAATTGTCATTACTAATGTCACAAAATGTAAACTGCATTTGCCACCACCGTGTACAAGTGCGGGAGTTATGTTAGAGATAACAGACAGGCAACACACATGCCAACCACATGACGACGGAATACCCTCGCTCTCAACAAACGTCCCAAGTATCCTTCTGAGAAGAGAAGATTAAGAAAAACCAAACGGACACTCCAGGTACTCTTCCAACCCAGACAAACAATAAAGGACTCAGGCAGATAACACTCGTTATTTATGAGTAGGTGCCATAAAAAAAGGGATCGATACTTCATATCGATCTTGCTTAGTATATAAGAACATTTTGGTTCCCTTTGTCGGGCAGTTATAATTATATCGTAGAGAAATGCTACATGTAACTTAGCTCCTAAGCAATTTTAATAATAAAAGTATATTATTTTTAAAATACAAGACTTAGTAATTTATTTGGCGCAGTCGGTAGGATATTTCTCAGATCTATACCCGCATATTATAGTGAGAGAAAATATCCAGTGATCAAGTTAAATTTTAAATTAACTTGCAACCTAAAAATTAAAATCAGTGAAAGTGTTAAAGTGTTCAGGAGTGAATAATTAGTAACCCAATACACGAAATCCATAGAGGAAATTGACGCACCGGATCGTAACAGTTTAAGGAAATAAAAACCTTCGAACAACTCGACCAATCACCGATTTTACCCGTTCTCAAAACAGAGAAACAGAAAGTCAACGGAAATGGCGCATCCAGCAGCAGCAGCGGTAGCAGACCAGACTATTACTCTAGGAAGACTAGAGAAAGTCCCCATATACTTCGGAAAACCCGAGGAAGACGTAATTGCATTCATAGAGTACATAGATTATGTTTACGAACACATAACGGAAGGAAACAGAACGATAGCGACCCTCATCATTCGGAACCGAATCCAAGGAAATGCAATAAATACGCTTCGAAGGATACTACAGCCCACATGGCCATTAATAAAAGCAGCTCTAATTCAAGATTTTGGTGTACATGAGACGTACGAACAGATCCTGCAAGATTTGCATGCCATCCAAACCAGAGACGTTCACCAATTGTATAGGCAGACAGAAGACATCCTCCTGAAACTCAACAAAAAGAGTATATTAGAAGTAAGTCTTATATATAACCCTACCATTAATGAAAGCTTAGTTATGAATAAATTTATAAATAATTTAAATGCTAACCAAGCATCCATTATAATTGCTCAACAAATTAAAAACATAAGAGAAGCTTATGAAATAATAACTAGATATAAGAACCTTAGTGAAAAATTGAGAGAAACCCTTCCTAATCCTAAATCAAATACTCCAAATCAATCCCAGAGGCAATATCATAATAATAATTATAATCAAAGACCTCAGTATATGCAAAATACTCATCAATTTCATCAAAGAAGTAACATAGACATGAATAGTAATCAGATTAGGACAAATAATAATAATATACTTAGAAATAATTACCAATATAGACCACCTTATAATCATCATAGGCAGAATAACTATAATAATCCTAGAACTAGTCATTCAAGACAAGAGCCCATGGACGTTAATAATGTAGACGTAGAACATCACGAGGCAAATTTTACTTTGATAAACGAAAATGAAGCACTTCCCATAATAATTGCAACTATTAACAATAAAAAACTAAAAATTCTAATAGACACAGGTTCGACTACAAGTATACTGGATGAATCTGAATTATTAGAAATACCACGAAATCCTGTACGGATTCCAACTCAAATAAAAGTCGCTAATAATGCAACTAGTACTATTAAAGAAGAAATCATAACCAAAGTGCCTGTTGAATTCAACGAACATGAAGCAACAATGGCATGGAAGTTGATGAAAATAAAAAATAAAAAATTCGATGGAATAATAGGTCAAAACCTATTAAAGCCCATCAAAGCAAATATAGACCTAGGAGAAGGATTTGTAGAAATAAATAATAGAAAAACTTATTTCGAAAATTATAGGAATACAAATAAATGTCCGTATGAATTCGAAGAAATCCATACACTAAATTATTGTAACTCAACTGAAATGAATCAATTAATTAGTGGGGATTTGAACTTAGAAGAAATAAACGCTTTAGACTCTGTAGATCCAACAATCCATTCCCAACACGAAGAAGCAAATGACCACTTTCCGATAAAAGATACTTGTGTGAATATATATAATCAGCAAATAATCCTGACGTTAGGTTTTCAAACGAAAGTTAAAATGTTAAACAAAAAACGAAGAATATTCTTAGGTATTGATTCTTTAAAACAGGAAAATATAGAAGAGAAATTAATACCTCTAATAGAGAACAAAATAACGGGAATATATGTTAACCCTGTAGTACATGAAAGTAATTTTAATATACTACAACAAAAATAATTTACACTATACGGAAATAGGATAAAATTTATAAAATGCATGTCCTACGCAAAAGACATGAACTCAGAAGAAGAAGCTGTCCAACAGATTAAATTATATCATCAGAAAGAAACTGGACATTCTGGCATAGAAGAGAATTACAGAGGTCTGAAAACTAAAATCTATTTCAAAAATCTGAGAGAATTAATTAACGATGTGATAAATTCATGCAACATTTGCAAACAAAGCAAATACGATAGGCACCCCATTAAAAAGAAATTCTGCTTATCAGATACACCTAAAGACATTAACGAAATAGTTCATTTAGATATCTACTGTATAGCTAAGACAAAATATTTAACTAGCGTAGATAAATTTTCTAAACTAACCACTACCACATATGTACCCAATGTTTCACACGAAACTTTAGAAGAGACAATTCTACAACTAATAGCTACGCATGGTAAGCCCAAACGATATGTTATGGATAACGAATTCAATTTCCCCAGAATAGTAAAAATGTTAGAAGAATTAGGTATAGAAATTCATTTTTGTAAACCCAATAGTCATACAGGGAATTCTGATATAGAGGTATTTCATAGAACACTTGCTGAAAAAGTACGTGCTATCTTAAACGGAAAAACTACACCCAACATACATGAAATTCACATGGCTGTACACAAAGCAACACTTTATTATAATAACTCGGTTCGCTCAACAACAAAACATACCCCATATGAAATTCAGAAGGGTAATTTTGCTAAAGAAAAAATATACCAACACGTTCATACCAACAAACTAAAAATTATCAATAAAAGGAACGAGAACCGTGAAAATTACGAAGAACAGAGATACCAAGGCTTTGTCAAAAACTCTAGAACAGAACGACATAAAACTGAACCATGATATAAATTTAACAGATTAGAAGAACAACACCACAGCAACATACAGAAAGAAAGAAAATCTAAATTTAAAAATAGCGACAATATAATCAAGGCAAACCCCAGTAACAGATACACTCAAACTAGAAAACAACCCACTGGAAACCATCCTTCAACTTCAAAAATACAAATAGTAGATTGCAAATAATGTTAGAAAGTCTATTAACTTCAGAAGAAATCGATGAGTTTGATGTTGATCTGTATAAGCTGAAGAAAATTAAATTATCCGTTGGAGAATTTCATGAAAATTTATTGATATTTGTAATCCAAATTCCTGACAAAATGTTAACATTTGATAAATATTTCCTTACCTCAATACCTAATAAAGACAATGAAGAATTAGATATTGAAAGTGAATTTTTGATTAGAGTAAATGGAAGTAACTATGTCTATACAGAAAATAAAGAAATAAGACATCTAAAACCACTTGTAAACTGTCTCAATAAAATTATAAATTGTACCAAGAAAATAAATAAAAATAAAAATGTTATAATAGAATTAATGAAAGGAGCAGTACTTTCAATAAATAGTGATGTTAAAATAAATAATAATTGTGACGAAAGAAAATCGATTGTAATCATGAGAAATGTTTTGATCACTTTTGAAAACTGTACACTGGAAATTAATAATCAAACGTTTTCAAACAAATATGCAATTGTAAATCAACCCATCCCTATAGATGTAGAATATCCATATGACATAACATAACTAATGTAAAATTAAAACAAATCGATTTAAACATAAGTAATATAAATGAGATAGAAGAAAAATTCCATTCACACAAAAACATAAACTTTAGCATGCATGGAATAACTTTAATTATAATTATAATAATGTTAATTCTTTTTATATATTTGTTTCGGGAGAAACAAAAGACAAAGGAGGGAGGAGTTATGTTAGAGATAACAGACAGGCAACACACATGCCAACCACATGACGACGGAATACCCTCGCTCTCAACAAACGTCCCAAGTATCCTTCTGAGAAGAGAAGATTAAGAAAAACCAAACGGACACTCCAGGTACTCTTCCAACCCAGACAAACAATAAAGGACTCAGGCAGATAACACTCGTTATTTATGAGTAGGTGCCATAAAAAAAGGGATCGATACTTCATATCGATCTTGCTTAGTATATAAGAACATTTTGGTTCCCTTTGTCGGGCAGTTATAATTATATCGTAGAGAAATGCTACATGTAACTTAGCTCCTAAGCAATTTTAATAATAAAAGTATATTATTTTTAAAATACAAGACTTAGTAATTTATTTCGGGCGACTATGACCAGCAGTGTTACACTGACGTCATCTGTCATTGTAATATAGATATATCCACATAAACCCACGCAAGTCAAAGAACAACTGTTTTCCAAATGAAAGGGTAAAGTTTTGTGATAGTAAAATTCATCTCTCTCATATGTCTCCGGTGGGCAACGACTCAAAAGAGTGCCGACAATGTCGACGGTGACAAGTGAATCATAAATGAGGGTTGGGGATTTTAATATGTTTTGTCTTTTCGAATTTGCCACAAAAAAACAGTTTTACGAGATATTTTAGGTTAAATTGTAAACTTTAGCGCAAATGAAATGACATTTTCAAAAGTGTACGACTTTATTTTTGGCCATTAAATTTTTGGAGCTGAATGGGTTGTTTCAATGAAGCAATACATTTCAAAGAAGACATTACGAGTACAGTGGGAGCAGCATTTGTGAAGGATTTCACTTAATGGTTTTATGATTTCATATTTGCTTCAGTTGCGAAGGCATTCAGTTCTGCAAATAGTTCAGAATGATGACTAGAAGAAGAGTTTAATGGAGAATACCACTGATGCAGTGGCAGGGCTTTAAAAAAAAACTTAATTGTGATGGAAATTCGCTGATGGTATTTTCTTTTCTCAATGTTCACAGGAGTTTAACTCAATTTAAATGTAACCTAACTTTTCCTTTCAACAATTACTTTCTCCTTTTTCAATAAATAATAACACTTTCATTAATTTTTCAGAAGATTGTGCGCTTGAGCTTATAAAATAGTACAGTAGGCGCTTATAAAAACTAACCATGTTATTTTTGACATTTAGGTACCTACTGTCATATCGAATGAATAACACAAAAGTGAATTTTATTTAACACTACCTATTCATACATTTTATGTAGGTACTTCTGGACTTTTTACCTGCCTACCAATTGACTCAACCAAAGTTTTAATGAACGAAAAAGTTTCGTGCGACCCAGTCGTGCACTTTATTTTAAATGAAACAATTGCGCAAAGTTTTCTTAGATACCTATGTAATGTTGGGGCCATTGGCCTTTAGGAACTCACGCAGCCAAGCTTGGCACTGCCGACACAAATAAGAGTGAAACAGTGTTTCATCTTCTTTGCGACTATCCGACTCTAGCCAAAACCAAGCGCAGTGCACTAGGTCACCCTTTTTATGATGACCTTTCGGTCATCCAAATTATCAATTTCAACAAGATCATCAAATTTCTTAACTCCACAGGCGGGTTTTGAGCTCCATTAACTTCCTTCTCCCCCTTTATTTTCAGGTTCCGTTAGATGTGGTCTCAAAACGGCGCTAATGCGTTATTTGTGTGCTTTTTCCCTCGTCAGAGTACGGGGAGTACAGCCACTTAAACCAACCAACCATGTAATGTTGAGGACTATAAATGGTTACTTTTTGAAACTGGCACATTTTTATATTAAAAAATGCGCCACAAAGTCCATAAGTTTTCGGACTACGTCACTAGGGATCAATAAAAGTTGATACAGCAAATGGGAACTACGTTTCCTATTTCATATTTCTTGAAGTATGGAAAATTAAAGAAATTTTGCTTTCAAGTTTTGCTTGTCAATGTCAATTTGTGCTTCCTTTTTGAAGGATGGTCTAAGTTTAATTTCCAAAATTAAAGTCTACATAAATATAACACATTCCGATTGAAACAGAAGCAGATTTTGTATTTACTCTCAACGCCTGGATAAGCTTTGGACACATTTTTGTCGATAACACAGTTTTGTGTGCGGTGTAAAAAGTTTTGACAGTTTCTTTGATAGCAAAATATTAACTGTGGAATGCTGTATGCAATGGACACGATTGGATTTCCAATTAAAAGAATATGACAGCTGACCAATTCGATGTATTTAAGTTTTTATTGGCCCAGATTGGTCACTTTAAGTTGACGTTTGAAAAGGGTATGCCGACAAATTTAGTCAAGAAAGTCCTGCCTGACATTTCGAACTGTCATAATTCAAAATAATTCAATTGTGTTTATGACGACGTTTCTCAAGGAGGAGCAAAACTTTTGACATCTCGCGGTAAATTTTAATCGCCAGCAATTCGCCAAAACCCACGCGGATGAACTAAATCGGAACATTTGTGGAAAGCAAACCCTTTCTTCCAACACGGCACAAAATTGTAGGCCTTTTTCTAATCGTTGCATGAATAAAAGTCACGCAAACGAATGCTTACGAAAAGCTAGATATGAGGCCCACAATAGGACCCTATATTTCTACCAACGCACGTGACAAGTCAAATCACCATTAATCCCCTTCCCCGTTTACTAAATTGAGTCACAAATTGCTTTTACCCTCGCATCACGTCCTCCGCTTCTGGTTATTTTAAAACGATATAAGCAATATCATTAAAAAATAATAACAATTAATTTTAAAATCAATTAATGTCTCTGCCAGGCTGGTCTCCAATATAGAGACAAGAATACCAAAGCAGGTACATGCGAACCGACCACAGAGTTCATCAAAGTTAATTATTATTTATCCACCCTTCAGCGGGCATTCCCTCCCTATGGACGTGAAACTATACCACACAGGAAGACCAAGAAATAACCAAAGGGGTTACGCTCTGGCTTAAACCGCAAAGGATTTCCTCAGAAACTTTGCAATTATTTTTGTTTTCTCCCGCCCATCCTGCTTACCTCACTTCTGGTTAGTAGGGGCTTCTTTCGTTGCATAAACGACGATTTCTTTTTGTGAACCGTTGTTGTTGGTGTGGCCACCACTGATGCTGCTGTTGGTGGTGCAGTTGTTCCTTGAGAAGCCACCATACTGTAATTATGTCGACCGGCACTTGAGTTCGTCAAGACACCACCCACACTGGACGAAGGGTTGGGATTACTGCCACCTGCGGCTCCTGGCAAATATCCAATGCCGCCACCAGAAAGAGGACTCAATGCACCCGTAGAAGATATCGTTGCTGTAGGAGCACCGCCACCACCGCCAAGGCAACATATTTTGTTGCATGTTGTCGATGCCGATGAGGATATCGACGGATAATGAGGATGTGGATGATGATGATGAACCGATGCTGGTGGATGGTGGTGCTGTGACGGTGATGGAGGCGTTTGATGATAGAAGTAATGCGAAGCAGCAACGGTGCCTGTTGGTGGATGACTGTAGGCGGTAGCTACAGCGGGCTTTGATGGTGTTTGGGGAGATGACGAATCCAATTGTTCAGACTTGTTAGGTAAAATTTTTTTAGAAACAAAAAAGAACGTTCTTTACTTTTCCAAGCAAACAAAGTGGCAAAAAATGTACCAAGCGAAATGAAAAAGGGAATAGAACTCAAAACTTTCAAAGGACAGCAACTAAACAAAACCAAATAGGGGAGGGATTTCTTTTTTTCAATTTCACACTTCAATACTTACCACGCGGGATTTTTGGCCAACAGCTGTGCCATGGGGACAGGCTATCATTGAGTCCAGACCATCCAAGTGAGTGAGGCTTTTGGACTTCAACTGCAAGAAAAAAATACAGAAAAAGAGAAAAGCAATTTAGTGCAAGGCTGACATGATGAAAAGCTGTTGATGATTGATAGTTTTCGGTTTCTCTCTGCGATGCAAATGAATAGTGGTGCGAATATGGCGTTTAGGATAAATTCAGATTTGATTCAGATGAATAGCCTATAAATGGCTTTTTGTGTAGTTCGAAATGGTACAAGTCGACAGAAGAGACGACGACTGAAAGATCAATGAAACCCATTGACGGACATGTGTTTTAGCAAACTGCACAATTGCGATACATTTAGAAATGTATTCATGTCCGTATGGGAACAACAAAGTCTGACAGCTGTCAACGACTTAAAACTGTTGCCAATTTATCGGATAACCAAAGTATCTTTCAATCACTGAAATGGGACCATCGCGATCCCTCATGTTGTTTAATTTGAAAATAAAATCAAAGCTGTCAGTGGCTGGCTCGAAAGAATGACAGTTGTGCAAATTCATTTTTTTATGATGTTTTCGATGACCGATAAAGCTTAAGAGTTCTTGTACCATAAGATGTTACAAAAAAATATGGAAAAGAAGACGAACACATAATCTGTCCCAGTTTCTGACACTTTGAGTAAACTTCGAGAAATTTGGTATTCGAACTTGTCTTCGAAACTTTAAGTAATGGCAAATCGCGTATTTTCTTAACCTGAAATTTAATGTTTCCGTTACCTATATAAGTCTCCAAACAGATCTTAAAAAAAAGAAACAAAAAATAAGTGTTTGGTTATTTGACACAGTTAGAAATTCATTTTCGAAAGTCATTTTCTTTTCGAAGTTCGAAATATTGTGCTATGACAAAAAGGCGTTCATTGAGATTTTAGTGGAAAAAATAATGCAACAAAAATCAATTTGAGTGCACAAAAGCAGTGTAAGAAAAACAAGCGCGTAGTCCATGTCAATCGAGCGAGAAGTCTATCGGCGTCTGTACCGAATTATAGCAGTATTTCATTGAGAGAGATTATATGCATCAAAACGTCAACTTTTTAAGAAGACATCAACTAGATAAATTGAACCGGCTTATAGTGAAATAATATTTAAATCTTCCCTATGCGAATGCACTTTTGGTTGGCAGTTAAAAATATATAACGATTACTGGCTACTCGTTACTTTTGTCGTTCTGTCATTACTGACCGATAAGTTAATGTATTCTGCGCTAATTTAACAAACACAGCCAAATGGCGATCATAATGCTGGCATAAAGTGAGCAATCTAAATGCCAGCAATCTACTTCCCAACTGCTAGTTTTCAATACCCCCACTTAAGAGCCCACCTCCTTTAAAACAACTTTCAATTCAGGCAATCATTTTGTTGTCGCTCATACCCAGCAACGGTGACCCCTCACATTACATCAATTAAGTTTTGTTTACCCAACTCGGCAATTAAGACGAAAAGAACTTTATGGCCCAGCTTGTAGAATTTCCGCCAAAAAAAAGTCACTCCTTTACGTGATTTATAAAAACAAACCTCAATTACGTCAACAGATGTCGGAAATTAAAGCCAGCAGTATAGCGTTTCCGGTCTTTTTATTCGAAAGCATAATATTATTATAACCTTTCTTTTGCGTTTTCTTATGTTCATAATTCATTTCTTACATGATGGCCATTATATTTATTTTTCACCTCTAGAATGTGGGATAACTTCACCTAAATGTCAAAGTCAAGTGCATACTCCAGCCTAGGTGCTTTGGCAATTCATGGCTGTGTCCAATAAGCAACACTGCCGATCTGTCATCTGATTTCCATCATGCACTTGACATATTTATGCGTGAATTCAATGAATGAAACCTTCGATGGTATCTACGTTTTCGAGTGTTCTCAAGTCGAATAGACTGGACTTGTTTTCCAACTTTTATCATCGAACCTCCCTCAGCTCATGTCACATCATTTGGAAGCTATAATCTGAAGTAGAACATGAAGAATAAGTGAGTGACATGCCATGGTGAGTGAATGGCTTATGCATTTGAATTTAAGATCACGCATTTTCGATGACAAGCATAAAAATACTTTATCGCAGTACTGTATCTATTCAAGGATATGTTTTGCTGTTCCCCTACCACATCCTGCTGTGATTTTTTTTGTCCTTTCGCTTGTCCTATGACAATGATTTATGACACTTGAATGTGTAATATTACAACACAACTAATGCACACAACAACATAGAAAAAGTAAAATGAAGTCGGAGGGTTGCTGCAACTGAAGTGAAAGTGGGTTTAATGGGAGATATTTGCATTTTACGGGCTACAGAAGAGCGCTGTGTTCTAAGAGTGGGTACAGATAGGTATGTTCCAGAAATTTTATATTCGGGTGGTAAATTTGAATTTTGTTCAGTTGGTTTCTTCCTGTATAAGAAAGGTAAATTGCAAAAATTGAATACTAGAGAAAATCTGTCAAAATTTTGCACTGACTTTCGGTGCACTGGAAGTTATTTTTTTTGGGAATATGCTGGTTGAGGATCCTTGTTCATGGCAGTGATTTGCATATTTAAATTGAAATGCATGGACGGATACACGACAAAGAGCGTTTATATTTTTTTTTTGAAGCGGAAATCGCGTTGAATGTAAAGTTTGACAGGCAGTACTTTTATATTTTTATATTTACTACTAACGTCATTCAATTTCATTTCTTTTTGACAGAATTACCTAAACATGTTCCAAAAAATGCTCTAAAACAAGTCCGAAAATAATAAATAATCGTCTGTCAAAGAGTAACCAAAAATGTTAATGACAGATTTTCATAATGGCCGCATTCAAGAATCTAGTTATCTTAAGTCAACTAGATTGGTCTGGATACGATGTAACCTGAACGCAAAAACTAGATTGGTCGGGAACGTCACTTTTTCTACGTCAGCCACATACCCGAACTGTCAACTTAGTACTCAGTCACGAATTTCTAGACTAGATTCGTGCGCTACCCCTCCATAAACGTCAAATGTCACAGGTGCCCACGTGACCAATTTAAACCAATCACAACCGAGATAGATCTAGTCAGACAGCTGTCAGACTTACTAAACTAGATACTTGAACGCCCTCAATAACAACTGCTATACTTTGACTTTCAGTCTAATTGTCAATCCCTCACAAGAACTACTGGGAATAATTAATGCGTAGGGGTTTTTGCTCGGATCTTGCAAAATATGCCATCTATTTTGATCAACATTCGATTTTGTCCGTGCTACTGAATTGAATGTGTGTTGGAATGACATTTTTTTGAAAATAAAATGACAGATGACGGACTTGGATTGCCTCCCACCACCAGCGCTCATCAATTGCAAACGAAAACTTTCCAACACTTTACAGAGTGCAGATCACCATCACCGATTCATTAATAAGACTCAAAATGAATGACACAAATGACATGACAATTTTTGGAGAAAAATTACTGAAACTTGTAACAAACAAGTGACACAAATTCATGATTCCTAACTTCAAGCCACTTAAATTAGACAAACTGCCTACAATGTTGAGTTGCCATCTATCATTGTTTGCCAGCATGGGTGTGTTCATTCAGTGGAATGATCATAAATCAGTTTAACTAAATGAAATGTTTTTCATTCCTTTTTTCGTATTTTATTTCCTCACTTTTCAATTATTTATACTCAAGGGAATGACTTATCGGGTAAAAGGATAAAAACCGAAGAAGAACTACAATCACATCCACACAAACGATGGGTATTTCTTTTTATTGTCACCCATTAAAATCAAATGTATATGTACTTGTACGTACACATCAATGGAAGAAAACTACTACTTTGTTACAGTTTACAGCATATTGACATTCAACTGATGCACACTATTGGTACAAATTCAGGGGATACAATGTTCATGCAATGAATTGTGATTTTTTTTCTATGCAGTATTGTGGCTGCAATAATCAAAATTATTGATTGTCACGGTGACAATGACGTATTGACTGTCATGGGTTGGTAAAGCTAATTTTGTCTGCAATTTCAGAGGGAAATAAAATTTTGTTGGATTTGCTGAGAGTTCTTTGAATTGATTGTGGAGAATAGAAACTAACTAGCAGACATTTCGTCATCTGGGTGATTTTATTTCTCTTGTCACTTCAAATGAGAGAACCTTGTGAACAGACAATAGGGTATTTGGTGAGTTAACTTTAGGGCCCCTTCAAAAATTTCCTTTACCGTATACACGCTGTGCAGCAGTTATGCCAGAAAACGTTTGCTCTAAATTTTCATTGTTTTCCTTTAAATTCAAAGAACTGGTCTCTTTATTTATATGTAAAGAATCGAGTCAAAATTTAGAACTTCATTGTTGTGGTATTCGGTTTGAATCGAACATAATGTAACAAAGTTATACTGCATCTGATCAAACATGAAGAAAAATAGAATTTTTGCAAAGTAGCGAGTGACGAGTAAATCTTCGTTCGGTTTTATAATGTTTTCTGATATCATACCTATTGATTAATTTGTCAAATAATGTAAAATGCTGACAAAGAAACGAAGTAAACTAATTATTTCCGATGGGCTATTCGGTAAAACGGAATAGGAATATAACAACAAGTAAATATGAGTCATACCTTTGAGTTTTTTAGGGGATTTAAGTTTCTTTTTTCTTCCTTTGTGATTATTAAGTATATACATTATATATTAAGCAAATTGGCATAATAGGACACAAAATTGACAGAAATAGGAAAAGTAACGAGTAAAACTACTTCAACATATTGGAACCGCATTCCTTGGAGCTGTGGAACTAAAAACAAATAAAATAGTGCACTCGGAGTCGTAGCTGTTAGCCTACCTATAATTTTTGTCTATTTGGCTGTTTGACAGCTTCACTATAACTATCGAGATCGAAAGAGTAGCGAGTGTCAAAAGAAAGAAAAACTTGTTGCCTGCATTTAGTGGCTGCTATCAATATTTAGAAAACAAAAAATAAACAAATGTCATTTTAAAGTAACACCAAAGTTTATATCAAGTTTACAACGCTATCTAATATTGAACTTTACCTACAGCACTGTCGTCTGTCACAAATTTAATCACAGATTCTCAGTTCTCAGGCTCATGAGTAAATTCAATTCCGTTTCTCCCCCGACTGACATCAAATAATATTACCTACAACAATTCACCATATTTGTCGTGCATATGTATAGGTCCACTTTAGTACCCACAAACTGTCAGAATCCTTTATCAAATTATCGCAGTGACAATGAGCTAAACAATGTATACTTATCAGCAATAGCATCCACTCAACTGAATTGCTACAATTAAACGTTTGTTTTAGGATTTAATCTAATAAGCCCCTGGCACGCCAACACAACGCACTAAATGGAAATATATACACTGAAAAAAAAAAAAAAAAAAACTATTTCATAAGGTTTAAATTTAGTTCGTGCTATGACGGCACATGAATAGCACGTTCAGTAAATCACTGAAGGCGGAAGGTTCTTCTAGATGAATGTGTCACGAATTTCTGGAAAAGTAAGTTTTTACTTTTTGTTTATGCAGTTCAGCGTTGCTCTCTATTTTTTTTTTTTTTTTAAGTGAAGGTTCTTCTAGGTGAATGTATCACGAATGTCGGTAAAAGTAAGTTCTCACTTTTTTTTTTCAGCCCAGCGTGACTCTCATTTTTTCTTTTAAAAAAGTGTGTGCATTTGTCATCTCACTTAAATTTTGAATATGCAATATAACAAAATAAAAGAAGGCAATCCGCCACATAAGCTTCCTCCAAATGTTCGCATTTTCTTCATCTCGTGTACGTTTTGGGTGAATCAGGCGATTTTGTTTTTGTTCCAAACATTTAATTTTGAGAGCTGTTCACCCACTTCCGAAATTATTAACGCAACGTACAAATAATCAACAAACATCCTATTTTCAGCAGGATTTGTGTATTTTTATAAATACTTTTTTTCCAGTGCACCTACTCCGCTTAGTTTTAATGTATTCACTTTGGGAAGCTTGAGTTCATTATGAAATAATTAAAAATGTAAATTTCGTCAATACCTCCGGCTCCCAGGCATATCCTATGTCCTATCATACCACTAGCACACACACACTCAGAGTGCTTGAGAGAAATGTCCTACCCATGCATCAATACCCACAACAATGATCAATGCTATATAAATTACAAACAACGACCTTCGCTGTGCCAATACAAATATGAGTAGGCGGGGTCAGAGAGCACAACAACTGAAAAAAGGACATAAAAAAAAAAAACACTCTTTCTGATAAGTGGATGTCTATACATTTTATATAATAGAGCCTATCATGGCAGCTGCCAAACTAACCTAAAAAAATTGATGTTATGGCGGCCAAACAATTTATTTACTGTGCCACTGTGCGCTTCAGTCCAACGACGTCACAAATTTATATTTATATACACTTACAGCTGTGAGAGAATTTATGATCTGGTAAAAAAAAAATAATAATAAAGGATTTCATGCGGAATGTGTAGAGTAAATAAATAAAACCGACCGTATGAAATTCCATTCAAAGGATATTCATGGTACTCATGGCAGGCGTAGACTGTAAACGTCATGTGCGAGTACGAACATAGTGTTCTCTGGGGATAGATGGGGTGATTTCGTTGATATTCATTTTACATTCCATGGGAATTTAGTGGAAATATTTCTCGGGGGAAAACAAGCTCTGTGATATGAATATTAATAAGTTTTACGCGGGCGTAGTGCCGAGAGCAGTGATAATAAGTTTGACGATTTGATGATGGTAATGATATTGCAAAGTGACAGGTAGACTTAAGACAGCTCCAGAATTGAGAGTATGACATTGCCGTATGTGCGATTTAATTCTGGTTGTTCGTTTAGCATGTGAATAACTTTATTTAGTTTGTCGTAATCTTTAACATATAAAATATTCATCTGTCAAACATTTTGGGGAACTAAATATAATTGACAATGAATGGTAAAAGCTGCATCTGGAATTAGTTTATCCGCGTTGGTTTGGTTAGTCGCAGCCAAGTCTTTCATCGGTATTTTTGGCAACGTAAACCATTTCACATGAGACACGAATCGCCAGGGATTCGCAGATGCATTTGCAGGCGAACACAGTTTTCTTCACGGGAAACTCACAACTGTCAATATGCGCGCTTAAGTTTAAAGAGTACTTTCAAATTTATGCAGCTCATTAAGTTGAACTTCTGCAAGTTCCCTGCAAGACCGAATTTTCTTGTTAATTTAATTAAATTTTCAACATAAAATAACGCAAACGTTAGACAAAAACCGCAGGTGCTTAATAAGTATAAAAAACAAAAAATATATACATATATGAGGGAGTCTGACCCCTGACACAGACTCCACTGATATGAAAGACTCATGTCAGTTGCTTTCACCCTCTCTCTGATATGCGATACGATAATGCAAAAGGATTATCCACAAAAGAAGATAAAACCGAAACAATAAACAAGCTCCTTATGTCTCTCAAGAAAGCTGAACGACATGCATAGATATGTTGTCATTGTTGATATACTAAAGCATACAGATACAGACCCAACCATATCTACATCACTGCGACAAATGAAGATGCATTTATCCCACAAATGGATAGATAGAATCCACGTTCAAAGCCACGAGTAGAAAAGGATTAAATGTGCGCTTCAAATAGGACACTAATCCTTGTCCTTCAAAAAAAAAAAAAAAAAAAATAAAAATAATAATAACCACAACATTGAAATCATTGATTATGGATTCCAAGGAGGTAGACTGACTAATAAACTGTATAAAATACAATCAATCAACTGAACTTAATGAGAAGAACATTCAAATGATGTTGGTTAAAGGACTAAATTCATCATCATCGTGATCAGGATGGCACGGTTGGCTGAGCTGATGGAATGCGATAGGATTTGGATGGATTTCAGTTCTGCGAATTCAATAAGTGAGAGCTCCATTCATTTATTACTAATGAACGAGCAGAGAAAGTTATTTTATGCAAACATTATTGTATGTATTAAGTTTTGCAGAACCAATTTAATAGAATCAGGTTTATTGCCTTCCTTTTGAGTGGGGGTTTAAGGGTGGCGACTTAATTTGCAAAACCATTGTTTGGCAGTAGTTGTAAATGGAAATAGCATGTTTTTTGACTTTGAATGAAAAGTGAAAACCGGTTTATTGCATTGTTATACAACAATTGGGGATCATATTTCCATTTGGGGATTAATTTAGCTGATGGTGGTTGCTGTAGGTCAGAGGAAAGAGAATAAGTTCGTTGTAAGTGGGCAGATATCTATATATATATATTTTTTTCCTACAGTAAAATATTCTCCTTCAAAGTCTGTCTATTGTAATATGACCACCGAGCGAGGTGTTACAGGTTCGATGGGTATTTCAGCTTTTTCGGGGCTTTCCTCATGACGATTTTTAAGAAGTAAAAGATAACAATTTTCACTTATTATTGCCATTGAGATGAAAGAATTATTTGCCTGCTTTAGCAACAATTAGACTTAAAAAAAATCCCATGAGAGTTCTCCCATGCTTGCTGGTGGTATATTTTTATTTCTTGTAAAAAGTTAGATGTTGAAGGAGAAATATTTTCGAAAAGCATTGCATGACATTATAAATAACTACGTTTCCTTTTTAAAAAAATCGCACGAGAGTTTTCGCAAGGGATTTATTATTTCCGTTGTAGTTATAATTTTGTATGTACACAACAAATCGTGTCAAAGGACAACACTATAAGAGTAGTCACAACCTCTTTAGCGCGTGTTAATTATAAAAAAAAAAAAAAAAAAAAACTTTCGACGAATTGTTTTATTTTATAAATATCAACGAGTTGTTAAAAAAAAAAAAAATTGCATGAGATTTTTTGCATCAGTTAAAATCATTCGTAAGGTATATATTTAAACACCCAAGTTACAAGTGAGGTGTCATAAGATCGACTTTTCTATAAACCTCCGGAGAATAACCCCCTTAACAAATATCAACGGCTTTCTCGAAGACAAATCGCATGAGAGTTCTTGCACGTATTACGTATGAGTATATATTTCCTTTCTGGCTCCCACACCCAACTGATCTTGACGTATTCACGAAAAATTGAGGAAAATTTCCTTAATAGTCGAAGAGTTGAACTGCTTAAAAAATATCATTAACTTGCTGGAGTAAGAACACACGCATGAGATATGTCACATGGTAACGTTTCAGTTATATTTCTTTTGCGTATTTCAACCAAACATAATAAAATCAATTTAATACAAAATCTAGGAATTGCTTCATTTTGTAAATATCAACACTTTAAAAAAAAAAACGCACGAGAGCTATCGCGCTCTTAGGTGCTATTTTTGCAGTATATATTATTTGGCGGCACTTCCAGCTAGCCAATATCAACGATGAAAATGTAAAATGAAAGCGAGTGGCGACAGATTGCATTTTTTTTTTGCTTTGAAATTTATAAAAGATTCGTTATTAATACGCGGGAGTTTTCTCGCAAGAGAGTGATACTTTCATTCTTCAACAACTAGCGTTACCCTCGCTCGAACAATGGTCATGGATCATTTTTAAAACTTGACCTTCAAAATGAAGTAAGTGAGTTGCAAGATTTTTCTTAAATACAATTTGTTTTTAAAAAAATTCTTTAATTAAGAAAATTGTAAAATGACTATCGTATTTCATATTGACATTTCAAACAAAGTGAGTAAGTAAGCTGCATGATTTTTTTTCTTAAGTACAATTTGTCATAAAAAAGGATTCTTAAATTAAGAAAATTATAAAATGACTACCTTACGTATTATATATTTATATTTCAAGCAAAGTCTGTCGCGTTTTTAAATAAAAGATAAACAGATTCTTGGACTGCTTCTATTTTTTCTCAATTTAAGAAAACCGTTCTTAAACGTATTTTTAAGCCAAATATCGTATGCGGAGGGTAATCAAGAGAACTAGGAATAAAATTGCTTAGTTTAAGAAACAAATAGATGAATTTAAAGCAGCGTTTAGTATTTTTCTACTTTGCAGAAAATAAACGGGGTTCAAGTAAGGCCTACGATCAAACCGCGTTCTGACATCGAAATGATTAAAACCATATCCACGGTCTGACACATGCTTCTTTCCCTTCCGTCCCAAACTCGTTTAGAATCGTTTTCCTTGAAAATGTGATCATAATTGCCAACAATAGTTGTTAAATTTACCAAAAAGGGTCGGGCTTAGTAACCACGTTTTTTTTTTTGTAGCACGGTGTCAGGATTCCCATTATCGTTCATAACCTTCAATGCGGTTGAACACTTCTCACGTAAATGCGTTCAAAGCCCGTCATTCATATTGAAGCCAGCGAAAAAACAAAATTAATGAGCAATGGTGAACAGAAAGAAAAAGAAAAAGTTCAAAAGGACCTTACACCGCGTTGAAAAAAGAAAAACATGAAAATATTTTGCATTTCAAAGGCATCATACCTGCCACGCGAACACGAGTAACACAACAGCTTACAGCGCTTCACTGCTCAATGCTCATGCTGCTACTGTGTGTATGCAGTAGCAGCATCAGTTAAGCTTTAATGAAACTGTAAAGTATATGTAAGGAGGATTTGTGTTGAAGGAGCGCGCAAAACGTGTAAGGTACGTCACAGATGATGGGACGAATACAATTGGTTGGGTGGATGTTTTGTTTTTCTCTGTTTTTTGTCCCTGGAGGGTGATTTTTCAGATGTCACATATCCCTGCAATAGATGCGATGCTGTTTTTTTTGCAACTGCACCTGAGAGTAGGACTCCCCAACTGTGAGCATGAGATGGAGAGAGCGACTTGCATTTTACACCATCGGTGGTGGGTGTCCTTCAACTCACCTGATATGGGAGTTTTAAGTTTTTATTCAACTTTAACTTATTCAAAGTTCCACCGGCAGTTGATGATTTTTGTCAGATTTAGGTCGATATCAATCTAAAAAGGACGTTTTTTTTTTGTTAAGCCTGCATTAAGGACCCTTGTAATTGAGAGGTGGGTCACTGAAAATATTGCTCCTTTAAATCAATTCAATCAAGATAACACATTCCAACCAATGATTGATCCATGCCCATAAATTGAACGCATATGAAATGTTCCACATACGCCACCGAATCAGAGCAAATACATTCCTGTTCATGTTCACGTTTTCTTTGAATGAAAAAACCCCTCCTTTCCTCCGCTCAATCATTTTAGTGTGCCATCGCCTTGTATCGAGTATTTCCTACAAAACAAATCACAGTCCTCGACATCTACTCAGTCAAGTGAAACAGATTCATTTCATCAATCAACAAACAGCAACAAAGGAAAGAAAAAATAAATAAAAATCTCGCAATAGGCGATGGAAGAAAAACACAATAAAGTGAAATCACCCAAAACCGTATCCTTTTCCTTTTAGACATCCCCATCAGGCACTCGCCACAAAAGGAAAAGGAAAACAATATTTGAAAATCGACGCGCCAGCCAATTGTTGTGTGTATATGTGCTACGAGTCATTTGTTTTCGGTTTCCTCCTTGTCGTTGTTTTTGTGCGGTCGAACACGTATCCTTAGAAGAAGAGAAATCTCTGGCACTTAATACAACCACTTCCATCGACCGAAAACCAAACCACACAGCACACAAAAACACAGTTGTATTAACTCTTAAATCCGTTTATCCTTTCCGTTTTGGTTCGGCTCTTATCCTTTATATGAAGAACAAAAAACAGGACTTTGCTAATGGTCATCGAATGCAATAGATTTTGTTTTTTTTTTTGCAAATCAGTCAATCGTGTGTTCATTTACTTTTCAACACTTAAGTACTGAATTTACAGAGTTGTTGTTCAGTTTGAATGTCCTTTTGTTATCCGTTGGCATTACAAAAAAAAAAAAAAAAAAAAAAAAACAAAGACACCTTAAGACGCTTTTGTTCTATTGCGTCTGCATTCTGTTTGTTCAGTATTTAAGGGAACAATGACATCATTATTTTTGTGAGAAGAATCCCTGCCAGTGAAGGGATAGTGCACTGTCCGGATTACTAATTGAGAAATAAACGATTTATTGCTGGATTGGATGGGGTGCGTCGCCTCTGTCGTCGCCAGTCTGATGGTTCAATTTAATGATGAGACTCGGGTGTGGTAATGTGAGAACGAAGTCGGTGAGGCATCCGCCATGAGTCACAAGCAGACGATGCTTTTTCAATTGGGGTCGCGGGATAACTTATTTTCTCCAAATTTTTTCGTTTGTCAGTGTTTCGTTTTTGTGTTGTTTATAAATGGCGAAAAGTTTTTGAAATGAAAAATTGTTGCATGAATTCTTCAAGTTGAAGTTGAAATTCCCTACCAACGTCTGGATTATGAGCTGTCAGGTAAGTAAGACATCTTTGGACTTTCATTAAGTTACAACTTGTGATGTTATTATTTTCATCGTTTGATAAAGGACCTTTCGTGGTGTGTAGGAAAAGGGTGAATTTCCCTCGAGAGCCTTATAGAAAAAGGAAATGGAAGCGATGTGCAATTCATCGTTCTTTTTCGTTCTATAATTGGTTCAATCAAATATATTCGCTTCGAGGTGGTTTTTTGTTTCCTTAAAATTCAAATCATTACTAATGAAAATTTGTTATTAAATTTATATAAAGTTTTAATGAATAATTAAGTATTATGAAAGTTTGCGCCAAGAGGGATGCACTATCCCTGCGGGGAATCTAATCCCACTGCAGTTGTTGCTTTAGACATCAGCAATTTATATTTTGTGATTATTTATTTATTTAAACTATTAACTACTAATAGAAAATTAAATGTGAAAATTACAAAAAAAAAAACGTATAGCGCTAGCAACCAGGTCTTTTTATGATATTTTTCTGCAAGGAGTTGGCAGCACTGAATAGTTTTCATTGTACAGAAAAAAAGCGGGTTTCCAATTTGTGGATAGAACGCAAAGAATTTATTTACAAGGTCTGTACATTCAGACAGTTTATCAAAAAAAGAAGAAGAAAACCGCAACTGACTTGTGACAAAGAAAACGGAAAAAAGAGAAGAAATAAGAAAGAAACCGGCAAGCATAAAATGCCACAAAAAGAACGAGTGAATCCAAGAGCGCAACGAAAACATTCTCATAGTGCGGCTGTCGATCAAATCGCGAACAGAGATCTTTTACCGAATCGAAACGGCTAAAAACAACAACAAGTTGCAAAGTTTCTCATAGCGCTGGTCGATCGTATTGAAGTTGGCTGCTTTTAAAGTTACCTATGTCAAACAATAAAATCTTCTTTACCGCCGAACGATTCCCCTAAACTTGCATATCGTTCCCGCATTTCAGTAGATGTTCACATTTCATTCTTCCGCGTGTGTTTTAGCGAATCGGCGGCAATTCTTTCAGTCATATTCGCTGCAAAGTATCAAAACCCTTTAATTCCATATATAAGAATCGCCTGGGATACTCAGGGGAATACGCCGGCAAACGAAATTTTCTTCCGGTGAACAGCTTCTTGTAGATGTTCCCATTTTATTCTTCCGCGTGTGTTTTAGCGAATCGGTGGTATTAATTTAATAGACCCTATTTTGAAATTGCCTCACAACGATTTAACTTCATACTTGTAACGCTTGGGATTCTCAGGCGAATAAACCAGCCAGCGAAATATTTTTCCGGTGTACCGCTTCTTGCAGATGTTCGCCTTTTATTCTTCCTAGTATTTGTTAGCAAATCGGCGCCAATTCTTTCAATCGTATTCGCTGCAAAGTCTCAAACCATTTAACTCCATATATTTGTATTGCGTGGGATATTCAGGAAAATACGTCGGCAAACAAAATCTTCTTCCGGTGAACCGTTTCTTTCTCGGCATTGATTTAATAGACCCTAGTTTGAAACTTCTTCAGAACCATTTAACTCCGTATTTGTATCGCCTGGGTTTCTCAGGCGAAAAAAACAGAAAGCGAAATCTTCTTCCGGTGAAACGTTTCTTTCAGATGCTCGCATTTTATTCTTCCGTGTGTTTTTAGCGAATCGGCGGCATTAATTTAATGGACCGTATTTTGAAATTACCTCAAAACCGTTTAACTTCATACTTGTAACGCTTGGGATTCTCAGGCGAATAAAGCAGCCAGCCCGTGAACCGCTTTATGCAGGTGTTCGCGTTTTATTCATCCGCGTGTTTTTAGCAAATCGGCGCCAATTCTTTCAATCGTATTCGCTGCAAAGTCTCAAAACCATTTAACTCCATATAATATAACTATATGTATCGCCTGGGATTCTCAGGCGAATAAACCCGAAAGCGAAACCTTCTTCCGGTGAACCGTTTCTTTCAGATGCTCGCATTTGATTCTTCCGCGTGTTTTTAGCGAATCGGCGGCATTAATTTAATGCACCCAGCAGTTCCAGCATATTTCTACCACGACTTGAATTTTGGATGACCGGCGCTCTTTTCGAAGAACCACTTACATGAATTAAATGCTGTCGTGAAATAAGGTAGATGGAAACAATGTTGGAAGTAATGTCGAATTTTGTCATGTGCAATCATTAAGGTCTAAGCTCCATAAAAACCACGATCCGGGTTAATGAAGTTCAATACTCTAAATGTATATTAAGTTGTTATCATTTAATCCACTTTAAATATGATTAGTGTTGAAAGGTCGTGGGAAATATATTTTCCGTGGGAAATTTAATCTTAAAAATCGCGAGGGAAAATTTGAAATCAAAAGAGAATTGTATATCTATTCTGTTATTACGTTGGAGATTCGCTAGTCAATATTGAGATGAAATATTCTTGTTAAACGGGAGTCCTCAACAAGTCAATGGTTTTAATTGACAATGTATAGTAAATCTTTTAGTACGCTGGGAATAAATCTTTAAGTACCCCTGGCTTAACATTGTGGACTCAAAATTTGGGTCGGTACAGTCGCGTCATTTTAGAAAAAAGAAAAAAAATATATATATATTTTTTAAATTTTTATTTAAAAAAATAACGTTGTAGAAATATTAAGAAAATTCGAGCAATTGTCGAAGAAAAAATTGTATAAATAACGCTGAAGAAATTTTGAGCAATTGCTGGGGGAAAAATTATATAAATAGCATACCAACACTGAGTATGATCTGTAGTTGTAGATCTCTAGTTTTAAGCGTCATTTAAGTGCTCAATTTGCTTCCACCTGACGTGCACACAAAATTTCCCTTAAAAGTCAATAAAATGCACCTAAACTTTATCTTAAAACTTTTTAACTCCTCTGTCACAAGACATTATAGCGCACAAACTTGTGAGGATTTTCAATTTCATTTATCTTTCGCTAAGTGCCCGAGCGCAATGAGGACCAAAAATCCTTCATAAATCATATTTATTGCGACATTTTAACGAGGTCAAACCTCGTTGCGATTCAATACGATATTTCATACTATTCTATGGAGTCCACTTTAATTTCAATTCATCCTTTACAAAGCTTCCCCCTATATACCGAGAGCAATATTACGCGATTGCAGCAACCGTACAATCCCCATATTTTATCGATTCCGCCGCAACCGCAACAAACAATTTACACCGAGCGATCCAGTAAGAGTAAATGTATTCATCCTCTGAGTGTTATCCGGTTCCTTTAAGTTGGTTGACCTTTGTAGTGCCACGCAAATTATGATTACAACAAGAACTGCTGTCCTATTGTATTTCTTTTCTTTGGTACAGGACACAAAAGGGACGATATTGTTGGTACACTCTAATAGGGTTTGTACCACTCATTGTCTTCTCTCCGTTTTACATTCAGTCAGATAAAGGAGTGATTTTCTCTTTACAAGGAAAAATGGATTTTTCTATAAAAAAAAATCGTGGAAACACTCATACAATTCACAGATGTTCAGTGTTTCGTTGTGGAATATGCATGAAGGGAATTTTCATAATGCACTAGGTACTTTATAGAGCGACAGGTACGTATATATGTTTGGAGGACTTGCTTTTCTTCTTTTTGCGCATTGTTGTGGTTCCGCGCTTTGTTTCGGAGGTGTTAAAGTGCTGTGCCAATAGGGGAAGCTCCATTTCCTTGATGATGATATTTATATTCCGCTGATGGGATATTCCCACCGCGCAGGAGGGTATTTTTCAGAAATTAATTGGAGTGGTAGGGGTCGCAGTTTTAATTAAATTGCTAAAGGATGCGATTATAGGTGGGAATATATTTTTAACCTGATTTGGTGCATATGTGTCTGTTACTCATAGTAATCGGGTTAAGGAAATGAGCGCAGGGGGGATTTTGGTGAGATGTAAATGACTCTTTTTAATTACATTGAACGGTCGCCATGATGAATTAATTAAAGATTTTGATTGTAATATAGACTTGCAATAATCTTTCCGAAAAGAATTTATCTCATTTCATTTAAAATTCATTTTAATTTAATTCTTTTTTTAATTGCAGATACTAGAAAAAAAAAAAAAAAACGATTAAATGTAATTTAAAACTAGCATTTACCTTATTCTAGCTTACTGGATCTTAGCGAGCGCTCTAAACTTAACAATATGCTCAAAATGATTGCCTTTCGGCCTTAAATCTATATGTCTATGGTTTGTTAAGTTTTTTCATTTACTAGAAAACTTGAATTCTATATTATTTGTTCCGAAAAGAATATATTAACAAGTAATGGACAGCTAGATGTCAAATGCTCTTCCCATGACTGAAAGAACTCTGTCGATGAAATATTTACTTCCAGTGGCCTAACAGCTCAGAGAGTTGTGAGTAATTCTTTCATGGATTCCACTGGCAAACATTTCATCAGAAAAATACTTCTCAACAACCCCAAAAATTCGATTCTGGTGACTTCTCTTCGAAACACCAGAATTCCCAGCCTTTGTTTGTTTGTTTAGCAATTATTGCCATTCCTTAAGCCAAATTTTAGGGATGAATTAAATGACACGTTCCTTATAATCATATGCACAGTTTGACACAAAATGGTAGAATGTACAGGACGCAAAAAAAAAAAAATCATATTCCCCTCTCAGAAAAAGTGCGTCCTTCCCAGAATCCCCGGGGAAATATTTGAAATCTCATTTCCGCCATATTTCCATTAATTTTTGTCCCTACCTGCGTGCTTGAATATATTCTAAACCCTTTTCAAATTCTTGTATCAAAACCATACCTGCCCTCCCTATCAATGCGAAAAGGCGCGCAGAAAAATACCAACAGTAATTGCGATATGGCGTCCATCTGTGAACAAGGTGGAAACGACATTGTTCCCTCTCTATTGGTACCGACAATCCCCTAAAGGGTTATTGGGTTATTGCCCTTGTTCGACTCATCAAATGGTCAACGGCATACTTTAAGAGCACTAAAAACCAAGTACTCGTACTCCAGATACCCATACACACTCTGGTCGATGGGTCATTTGCAGCGAGGGGATTGTGAAAAGTGGCTGCAAAAAAAAAAGAGCTGACGTGACTGTCATCCCTGCTGTGAAATGTAGAAAAATGGACATGTGTGTCCCTGCGTGGCGTGTTATTATTTTGAATGCGACGATTTTCCCATGCGATCAAGATACAAATGTATAGGTGCGTTTGCTTATGCTGACAACAATTGTTAATGGGACTTTGGGGAGTCTTGTCGTTGCCCTGTTATTTTTCAATTTGTCATATGAATAACTAGGACTTGCAGAAACAACCTAATGCAGATTTTGAGCTTCTTTCTGGGCAGCAAAATATTGCATTGAGACTGGCATTAAGGTGTGCCATAACAGGCCACATTTGACATATGGCATTTGCGTGCAGTGCTGACAAACAAGCGGAATTGTGGGCGTAATTGAAGCGCACTGGCATTTGTTGCGGATTCTTTTTTCATGTGATTCATTAAGTAGTGAGCAGAGACAATACTGAAACCTACAACTCGTAAACTTTTTGCCAAATTTTTTTTCTTCAAATTCGCCATTTTGTTTTCCTATCGGTGTTCAGTCAATTTAGAATCCGTGTGACATGCAAAAACATACAAAAAAAAAATCAATGCTGCCAACCGTTCGGGAATACCACATTTCCACATTACTGAATGACCATTGGTTAGTTATTGTATATTTTTAAAAGGCGGATAAATTGATTTGTTTGGTTAATAAAACTGTCTAAATGAGATGTTTTATACACTAGAAAGATTTTAGGACAAATATGGTTGTTTATTTTCCACTTTTGGATATCATTAACTTCGATTTCATGAGTACACATTTTTCTGAAATAACTGATGAAAAATTGCTCAAAACATTTATATTTTCCTACAACTATTCTTCAGTTATAATTGCTCATAAAAATTGAAAGCAAATGTACTTTTATTCATAAAAAAAAACACTTTATCCACATGTAACGAATAATCTAAAATTTAACGGATAAAGTTCTATGAACGCTGACAGCGACTTTGTCTACAGCGGAAGTGTGTCAATCAAATTTTTTTCGAGTGTGTTGGTGAGCTGGAATTTTTTACGTTACATGACTTTTGTCAATACGATTTTCTGTGTAACAACACTAGCGCCACCAAATCGTGGCCTTTCTGTAAAAGTATAGCTCGTAGGCAAAGTAACAGGTGAGCGGTCGAAGTTGGTGATCTCAATATTGTCTCTGTCATTCAGTTGCTATATAAATGTCAGTTCCACATTAAATTTCATATAGACTCTGGCCATAAAATGATGATAACATAACTAACGCTTGGTTCAAAGCGAATAAAAGGTGGAACAAAATTCCAACCAACTTAGATTTTTCCATAGAATGCCAGAGACACCTATTGGGTGTTAGTAGAATTGCTTAGTAACACGGTTGACATCAATAGATGTCGCATCGAAAATGTGGTAGTTCAAATTGTTAATAATAGACAAATAGAATTTAGCTGAGCTAAATTTAAGCGAGCCCATTTAGCTGGGTGGTACGCTGCTCGAGTTTAATAATCAAACTTTTGTTTCATATTGTACTTCATGTACCTGTCAAAATTTAGCGTGTTCATTTAATGGGGCGGCAAATTTTCTCAAGTTAAATTTTGACAGATCGTTGTGTTCTGTGCGTTTTTGTACTGCGGGGAATGGTAGAAGTAAGCAAGAATATGTGCGTGTGTTTTTTTTTTTTTAATAAATACCTCGACTAGGAGTACCTAGAATCGGAAATGGTCGAAATCAGAGAGTGTTCAATTTTTGAAGTAGATAAATTATTTTCAAAGAACAGCCGTTTTCTGTGACACATATCCGCGGCGTGCTCTATGTCAAAATTTAGCTGAGATTTAAGCTTTTGTTTGGAGACAAAAGTTGGAGAGCAGATAAATTATAGTTTAGCTCGAGCAGCGTATTAAGCTTTAAGACGAAATGTGTTCTAAGCTTTATTTGTCTTCAATGTATTTTGAAAAAGTTATTTTTAAAAAATGACAAACAAATAATGAAGCCAATAATTTGTTTCCAATTTATTCCGCTCTGAAGCAAGAGCGCTAGCGCTAATGTTGGGAAAAACGCGAAGTTGGCTGCTATCAGTGCATTCCATATATAATAAGTTTACGGTAGGTCACAGTGGCTTAGTGGTTAGTGTGTTGGACTACCAAGCGAGGGGTCGAGGTTCAAATCCAGCAAAAACCCAAAATTACAACTTAGGGTTTTTTTCCACTGCGCCACTTCTCGCGAAAGTCGGATAGACATCCGAGAGTAGCTTCAACTGTCTTGAAAGAGCTTCTTGATTAGATTTGGAGTCGGCATGAAATTGTAGATCCCTTCCATTCTTTCAAAAAATGAAATACTCACACAAAAACGAATGGTTGTGAGAAGCTAGTTCTAGGGTCCCTCCGGACCTGTTGCACCAACTATTTATTTATTTATTTACGGTAGGACTCCTTTCATATTAGTTTCCTTTGTTCTAAGCACAATTTTTCCCGCTCCTTTTTATTTTATTTCGTATAGATTGTGACTGTCGAAAGAGTGACAAGGTAGAACGACTTTTATTCGTTTATGTTCTGAAAGCCTTGGTCGGTTACGATGAAGTAAGAACTAAATGTTGCTCTATTAAACTCTAAGTTATATCAGAGAAATTTGTCTGCATTGAGTGGATAGATTTTAGGGATGTTACGGAGGTGGTTTTACCGGAGTCGGAATCGGAGGCCTCACACCGACCTCCGCGAAGTCGGAGTTGAATCGGAGTCGGAATCGGGGGTCGCACAGAGACACAAAATATTAAAATATTAAATTTGAAAATATAAAATTGACGCACGCACTCTCAACTTCAATGCGCATATTTATGTAAAATAAAGAAAAGAATGCAAGGACTTATGTAAAATCAAGAAAAGAATGTCGCTCGATTATTACTTGTTGTTCATGTTCATCGGTCACCTCGTCGTCGATTGTGCTCCGAAAAACCATCGATGTGATTATATCGGAACCGAAGCTGGATTCGGAGGTGCAATTTAAACCGGAGGTTCCGACATATCGGATTCGGAGTCGAAGCTCCGTATCATCCCTAGTAGATTTAACGTGATGCTGTACAAAATCCTAATCTACACACCAACGGAAAAAATGAATTAGCTACATCACAAGACTGACAGTTGGAAACAAAAGCTGCCTAAGCAAAGCTCTACAGCTTAAGCTAAGTATTAATTTTAACTTAGCACTTTCAAGATTGTCTAACCATATAAAAAGAACTGGGGTTGAATAACCGCATCCGTGATCGAGTAATACGTGACTGAATTTGTTATTGTTTTCCTTGTATAATCCACAAAATTGCCTGACGTATGGCGCGCTCACGGATGCAATAATTCAGCCCCTGGACTCAGTAAGATCGAAATAGATGCAAACATCAGTCATCACACATATATGGGTCACACTGCTCGGTTACAGATTGTCTTACCAACAGTTGATATCCTTGAAAAATCTGTACCGTTCCCCAGCATCATTCGAAATTTAACAAAGGTATTGGCCCAGTCCTACCTTCCGGTTACTGCTAAGTGGAGTATTATTTCACAAGATGTTTGACAAGACCTTAAAGCTAAAATGACTTCACTGAGATTGCAGTCGAATGGACTACCCGATTGAGTTAAATTGTGTGAACCGGATCAGCCTGTGTCTGATTACATAAAAACTAGCATATAAATTGTACAGCATGAAATCCTGGATATACTTCCGGCACGTACAACTGATGTGCTGTGATGGCACGAAAATGTTCCGTAAGTCCATACCATCTCAGTACTCAGTCGTGGATTGAATTTTAACGTGTAACGCTTGAATGAATGTGCAAAAAGTGTACGAGTTGAAAACGTTCTCATGAATGGTAGTTGGCAGTGTTGGAAAAATGTTCCTAGTTAGTACTTGTTTATCCACTTTTACATCCTCTTTCGACAGATAGTTGTTTTTGCGTTTGAAAAACATTGAACCAAAGTAAGTTAGTTGAGTTGTTAAAGGGCTACATATGTTTGCTTTTTCAATTTGAAAAGTTTCGAAACAGAACTGAGGAAATGAAATTTCCGCTAAAAATGCCAATTACTCGTACTCGTATATCAGTTCGACAGTTTGTTTTTGTTCCGATATTTGTATCCAATTGTAAATGTAACTTCGGGTACAAATTGGAAGGTTAAAGGTAAATTTTCTCATCAGAAGTTGGTTAGAGCTATTGTCTACATATGAAAAACGAACGAAGAAGAGAATCAGTACAGTTCGCACTCAACTTCCACAGCAGCTATACGTTGGCCTTCAGCCAATGCAACCTACAGATAAAGTCGCCAAACTTAGTAATTAGTCAATTAATAAATTGTCATTTGAATTTTGAGTGTGCGTATTTTGATTTCTAATAATTGGAAAACACAGACGGACCCAAGAAGGTGTACTTTTCCACTCTTGTGGTCAGTAGTCATTGAGAGGCTTCTAAGTCACGTCACTATATATGTTTAGCTGATTACCTGGCGACTCCATTTTTTTGATTGGAATAACATGACCAACACCAATGTCTTCCAGTAAGCCTCGCTTAAAATATTTACGCCGCTGCACAAATGAAGGACTCTCTATCAAACAGTTCAAAACAATTTTAGTGCCTTAAACGAAATGAAGACTGTTAACATTTTTAAGCTATCGCCATCGAAGGCACCGACTTAATAAACTTCAGTGAGTTCAAGTATTCCGCCGTCATTCTTGATCAAAGTGTTTATAGGAACGCACAGATCAAGTCCGCCACTGTGCGTGTCACAAAAGCCTTTTGGTATGGGAGGCAAGACGCTTGTTTTAGACCCAACGTGATATAGCTACCTGGTTGTACATGGTGATGTTTCGATATTCTGACTACCAAAAGCGACATTAGACACTTCAATAGTAAGACCTAGTGGAAAAACTTTCAGATAATGGACAGATAATAGTAACCATGCCCTAGAAGCTAAAAAGAACTGCCTGTCGCGGACATGAGCAAGACGCACTTGTCCAAGAGTAGGACTAAATATCTGTTGTTGGGATCTAAGCGTCAATAGGTAGAAGACGCACTTGTCCAAGAGTAGGACTAAATATCTGTTGTTGGGATCTAAACGTCAATAGGTAGATGACTTTTAAATCTTCAGAGAAAAGACTGCTTCATTTTTGCTTTTAAAAGACTTTGAGTATTTTGTTTGCAACGCAATTTGTTAAACTTTCGTTGAGGCAGAAATACCTGACATCGCAAATTTTCTTATCAAATTCAGTGCCAATCGTGGCCAATGGGGGCGTTTATGTATCTAAAGGGGTTTTCAATTTTTTTCATTATTAACGGCATACCTTCCTCTTTATTATGAAATAAACATCCGATCATTTATTTCAAAAAATGACATTTTTCTTTGAATACCAAAATAACACCTCTTATGGGAAAACCGTTTATTTAAGTAAGTCTGACAGCTGTCTGACTAGATGCATCTCTGTTATGATTGGCTGAAATCGGGCATATAAGCAGCTGTTTCAGTTGACGTTTATGGAGGGGTAGTCGACGAATCTAGTCGCAGTAGCTTAGTGGTTAGTGTGTTGGACTGCTATGCGGGAGTCCCAGGTTCGAATCCCGCAAAAACCCAATTCCGACTCAGGATTTTTTTCCGCTTCGCTACCTCTCGCGAACGTCTGACAAACATCCGAGAGTATAAATGTCTTGAAAGAGCTTCTCAATTAGCCGTTTGGAGTCGGCATAAAATTGTAGATCCCTTCCATTCGTTCCAAAAATGAGAAACTCACACAAAACGAATGGTTGTGAGAAGCTAGGCCTAGGGTCTCTCCAGACCTGTTGCGCCAACTATTTATTTATTTATTTTAGTCGACGAATCTAGTGAAGAAATTCGTGAATAAGTATAGGTACTAAGTTGACAGTTGAGATACCTATGTGGCTGACGTAGAAAAAGTGACGTGAAGTGAAAAGTGACAGACCAATCTAGGTAGTCGACTTAAGATAACTAGATTTTTGAATGTACAAAATTACTTGTTCAATTCGCATGCTGACTTTAGAAACGACTGCGACCAGTCATGTTAACTGTAATGCGAGAAACAGATTAAAACAGCGACAGCAACAGCAACAGCGAATTTTTGACAGCTTTAACGTTGACTTCGCTGTCGATGTTGCTGTGCTAATGTGTTCAAAGTAATTAAAATACATTGGTCGTAAAAAGTTGGCAAAGTTGTTGTGGCTGTGTTAATCTGTTTCTCGAATAACTGTTACAATACATTTACATTACTGGAACATTTGATTTCAGACTGCCCTTTTATACCCAGAAGCAGTGATGCCATTCTAGCATTTTTATTACTACCTAGATCTAGCATTTTCGAAGACGTTGGCTCCAAGACTCATTTATAACTTCTTTTGTCTTTACCGCCTCAACGAAATCAAATTTCACTAAATACATATAATACAAGTTTACTTTTAACTTTACATAAAAATTTAAGGAGCTCAAGCAAAAAACAGAACCACCAAACCACAATCTCTTCTTCTTAAGGTGGCGCTACAGTCCGGGGTGGACCTGGGCCTAGCCACAATCTCAGATAACAATAAACTAAATACCGAACTGACAGTTGAAAATTGCATGAAGCTAACGAAAAATAAAAACAAACTTGAAATAGCGAAATTCCCTTTTTAACGACAGTTTGGCAGATAAAAGTGCTGCCAAATTTGCATTAAATTTTAAGTCAGTTAAATTTATTGAGACTGACATAGCACTTTACTCAGTGTAAGATATTTTAGGTCTTAAAAAAAATAGGAGTACGAATGTGAAAGGAGGAGTACGGGAGTACGAAGAGGCTGAAAGGAGTACAATATTCCTATGGGAGTACTTTCGGCAACACTGTATACAGTGCATCGACGTTTAAGATGTTTCCCACCACTTTCCCATGCATCAGATGGAATGTGAAATGTGGTCGGGTAAAGCGTGAGTGGGAAGGATTTATATTTTTTGTAATTTTTAATTTTCAAAATAGGTACTGTTCATATTTAGTTTTTTTTTTTTTCTGAATACTGTTACTTAAAAAAATGCATTAAAAATGTAATAAATTTACATTTTTAAGAAGCTGTCAGATTTTTTGTTTTTGACATTTCAAGATTATTTGAAAATAAATTCGTTTGAAAATTTGAGGTTGCTTTGCAAACAATAATTGCTACCTTATTCGTTATACCCAGACTTTTATGCTACGTTTCCAGCGGACACAAATCCCGAGATTAAGTACAAGAGGTATAAAGTTAATCCTGAAGTGTGTCCACCAAATAAAAGAAGATTAACTTAACGTATTCTCTCTGGCTCTGTTCATTCGAGAGAGGATAACGTTTCACGAGAGAGAGACAGACATTTTTCCATTTTTGACGTCTTATTCGTCATTTCTGTCAAATGGAGCTCTCTTTGCTTTGTGTTTTTGACAGCTCGAGCTGTGGAAAGTGTGTTCAAATGTGATAGAAATGAGGAAACAATTAGAGAAACATGTTGTATCATATATGTCCAGCATTTTTCTTTTTGAAATTCTGGCAGCACTGTCCAGAAGACAGAACCAGAATTGTTACGGTAAATCTACACAAATTCTTAATTCCTCTTTATTTTCTGCTTCGCTTAACTAAATGCAACAATTTTCGGGCAGCAGTATGATGGTAGCACTTTGGAAAGTTTAAAAAAATGTGCTTTCATAGAATTCTTATGTAATATATAAAAATGCGATTTGTTACAAATTTTCTCGGGATTATTGTCTGAAAACTGTGGCACAAAATACTTCACCCTACAGTATATTATTAGTGATCATCGACGTAGAAGGGTACCTCAGGTAATGGGATTCTTTTTTTATCAGATCTCTCCAAATACCTATCACATTTGTCAAAATTAGCTAACTTCTTTGCAGTTGACACGTCAGTTTTACTACCCTTGCAACATTCCAAGAAAATCCCATTTAACAAAGTGCGCCGCCATGAAAAGCCAAAAATAAACAAAATTCACCAAATTACCTCTAAATCAAACAAATAAATCGAAGATTCCCCAATTAAACTCAACGACCAAAGGTCGACGCCATAAATATCCTATCGTTGAACGCCAACATTCCTTGAATCACTTGTAACAATACTCCCAATAAAACTCACAATATTGCTGCTCTTTCACCTTACACTCGCACTTGTGTGGTGCCTTGTGCCATGTGCCCTTGACAATTTTCAATTTATGTCCTTACAGCGGCTCGCCGCTGGCCATCCGATAGCAGCAAACTTGTTTCTTTTCATCACAATTTCAATCACACATCTAGCGGAGAAAATGTTGCTGACACAATAAAAGTCGACGTTTGTGAGAAATTTTGACAGAAATGATTTTTATTGCGCCTCAGGACGAAATTTTTATGATGCTCCATATTTTGCACCTCTTACTTATCAGCAGAAAGGGCAAAATTAACTTTTACCAACCGATACGACGCGACGCAACGGTTTTTCTGGTCTTAATGAAAAATTCAGTGCGTGTAAATAAATCGAACTTGTGTGTGTTTTGTATCCCTGTCAACAGGCGAGAGGAGTGCTTGTGACAAATCCCTGTTGTATCAAGTGCTGAAAGATATTCCAAGCGTGTCAGGTGGAGAGAATGAAATGTAAACAGAAAACAAAAAATATATATACTAGGGTGGAATCAATAAATTATTTCGATACAAGATTCGTGTCACGTAAATTGATTTTGTAAGCGCGTCGAATTGAGATTCTGAAAGTTGCAAATGCAACTTGTTTTAAATGGGGGCGGATCGAGTGCTGTGTAGTTGGAAATGGGTCATGGGAAAAGGGCGGGACGGGTACACGAACAGGTGGATTAATTGCGAAAAATTCGTTAAGTTGTTGTAAGTAGCGCGGAGTCGGATGGTCGATAATAATTTATGCGAAGAAGAACTTTTAACACTAAAATGTGTTCAGTGGCAACGAAGAGTAAGAAAATAATGAGAATGAGAGTTTTTGTGAGCTGTTTTTGGGAGAAGAATTGAAGGATAATTGCCACTGAATTAGAAGACAATGGCTATCTGTCGGGGTGTAACTGTTTGTTTTTTGGGGGTTCAACCGGAGACTCCACTGATGGACTGTTTTGCTATTTGGATGCAGCATATTTTTTTTTCTTAAAAATAATGATTATTGTGCTAGACTACTGAGCGAGGGGTCTTCGTTTGAACCCCGGAAAAATAAGGACTATACATCTAAATGTTTCTTTCACGTTGCCTACACTTCGCCACCTTTTGGTGCTTCAATTGAAAAAAAAAACCAGCGACAACGTCTGAGGGTACAGTGTAAAAACACATAAGATGTAATTAGTTTTTTTTATTTCGGGGCTCAACCGGAGCCCTCGCTTCATTGTCCAGCATAGTAACCATCGTGGGACTGTTTATTTTGATACATCATAGATCTTCTCTCTTTAAGTTATCAGTGGCTATTGTTCTGGACTACTGAGCGAGGGGTCTCCGGTTGAACCCCAAAAAAATAAGGATCTCATCTGCGTGTGCCAAATGTAATAACGTAATTTTGCGTTTTCCGGGGGTTCAACCGGAGACCTCTCAGTATAGTCCACCACATTAACCACTGAGGGCCTGTGCTGCACCTTTGTTTTAACACAAAATTACCACACATACACCTCCTTTCTTCCATCACTTAAGCCTCATGCTTAAGTCTTCACCCCATTTCTGGTCCTTTGTCATTGTGTATTTCGAGTTAACACAAGCCTTATGCAAACACTTAAATTTAAATTTTTATTATTCGTAACTGCTGTTGAAAACGTTCTCCAAATGTGTTCCCAAAAGTCAAGTGCTTCATATGGAAATATTTTCTATAGCTCCGAGGGGTAACTTTTCCCAATGCCTTCGCTTCGTTGAGGCAAACTTTCTAGAGTCCCGGCAACACACACCCATTAGATTGACACTTAGTTCGGCATAGTTTTGTCAACTACGTGATTCGGATTAGCAATTAGTACTTGAGTTTGTATTTCATATGCATTCCGGTGCTTATGTTTTCCAAAAAACAGGGGGCTGAAGGGAAATTAATCTGCTACAAAATTAAACCGCACATTAGACAGCTGAAATGCTTACGGTGGTGGGTTTTAAACGTCGACCTTCTTACAGAGGTTACCTATTGTTGTACTCGAAAGAGTTTTAAGTGCAAAAATTTCCGCACCTTCACATCAATTAGGAAAAATAAATGTGAACCGCTTACCTTTTTTTCTGGGGGACATTTTTTGTGGTTTTCAAAAGGATTTTAATTTACCTGCAAAGAAAAGAGTAAAATACTGTCAAAAATATTTAACCTTGAATGGAAAAATAATAAACGAATAATAGAGAAAAATCGTTAAAGCTATAATCTGTTTAACGAGTTGGAAAATTTTGACAAACGGGCGGGTGTGAGGTATAAGCCGTAAGTCCTCGGTCGTCCCAAATAAAATGTTTGCCCTGGCAAATGGTTGGTTAGAAGGGAAGTCTCATTCGCATGGAGCCTTTTGGGTGAAATTAGGTTAAAAGTTAATTTAGTTGTAATTATGAAAGTCAGAATGGCTAATGTATTGTAGATTGTGTGCCACTAATGAGTTATAAACAAAGTCCTTTCAGGTTATTTACATTCTGTGTGAACAGAATTGATTTGGTTCTCGGAAGTAATTAGGAAAGTGTTCCCATTTCAACGGCTGCAATCATAATTTGTGTTGTTTCGGAAACTTCAAATCGACTTCCCAAACTACTGCGATAGTTGATGTCCACCTCTGCGACATAAAAAAGGTAAATAATGGAAAAATTCTACAGTCACAAATGCAAAGAATCTGACAGCAACCCTTAAATTAAAAAGGCAAAGCTTATGAAAGATAAGGCCTTTCAGTACTCCAAAACGTATTGGCAAGTCGAGATGGAGCTGCCTTAATTACTGCCAAAGATGTGGTTTATCCTGCTGAATTGAGATGTCTGAGTTGCTGAATTTATCCACTTTGCTCTTCGGTTCGACGAAGAAGGTATTTCTCATATAAAACAATATATTAAGAGGATTCAGCGTGAGCTGAATTTTATTCTTCGGCGCTGTTCTCAGTTTTTTTGTCAATAAAAAAACAGAAAAAATAAATGCCGCAACAGAAGCAGCCCCATATAACAAATTTTTGTGAGTTTTTAACTCTGGGAAAAATTTTAAGTGACCTACAATTTTATGCCGAATTGGAAATGCTTTATTGAGGAATTCTTTTTTCGACTCATTGCGCTCTATCACGGTTGTCAGACATTAGAGAAAGGTGGCGTTGTGAAAAAAGTGTAATTTGTTTTTTCTGCAGGCTTAACCGGAGGAGGATTCAGCAGCTGAATAAACTCCCTAATTCAGCTTTGCGATAGGGGCATGTTTTCTTTTTTTGAGAGGTTTTCCTCATTCTCTTGAGGAGGGATTGTCAATCTTTTTAGCTTTTACTATGAAATAACTCGATTTGATTGCATTTGCACTTTGGCAGCAACTTTCGATTGCAGTAGTTTGGATGTCTCTGTTGTCTATCCAGATCACGCTGATTGCATATCAGTTACTGCTGAATTGAGGTGAATTCTCTTTGAAATTGGCATAAAATAGTTTTGACCCCAAAAAAGGCTTAAGTTGGGTCCAAAAATATGTACAGTCGAACCCGTTTAAATGAAATGATAAAAAATCGTTACTTTCAATTTCAATTAACCGGGTTTTTCATTTAAACGGACTTCGGATAACGGAAAAAAAGTACACAGGGAAAAATTAATTTTTCAAATAAGACTGTATATCTTTAAAAAGCCCCCAAAGATGTGCTTTTTTTACAGCTCCGGTTTTTCTTTTGTACATTTTTAATCACGACCTAACGAAGTCGATAACAATCGGCGAAAGCGGCCCTAATAAAGGACAACATCGTTCTCCATAATTTCAACCAAAAAACCCAGAAATTCATTGCTTTAAACACCTTTAAACAAACGACTCTAACACTTACTCAACAAGATTCGGAATCTTTGGCCATCCTACGAAATACAATGGCGGAAGGCAAGTAAAAATAAACATGTAAAACGTGCCTTTATGGCAGAAAGCCATAGGAGGTAAAATTCATCTGCACACACAGTACGAAATTCAAATAAAAGAATTCTTTTATGGAATTCCAATTCCATGCATTTCCACCTCAATTCGCTGTGCTCTGTACCATTGGCAAGGAGGAAAACTTCTCAAGAAGAATCCCTTTCATTTTCATCACCCCTTCGCCACACACATTCCTTCAGGCATAATTCACACACAGCAAACGAGTAGAGCATTTATAATTCCTCTTTCGTAATTTTTCACTCGAATCGTTGCGATCCTCTGGCTCGCTGAGCTCCGACCCTCCATCGTGGTCTATTATATTGCATTCACAATTCTGATAATAAGGACAGCTTACATGTATGCCAGTGGTATCTTTACATAATGCTTCCATTTGACCGCAGTCACAATACACAGAGAGGGACAACAAAACCTATATCCATGCTTCCAGCCAAATGAACATAAATGATGAGTCCACACCACACTCTGGACGTGTGAGCACGAACAAGCAGCATTCTCTTCAGTGAGCTCTGCTCGCATGGTTGCATTAAATTCTGCCTATCAGTATCAAATTATTGATATAATGCAAAACTAGAACAGGGAAAATCCGAAAAGTTTTCGGAACTTTGTTGGAAAATTCGTAGAGGAATTTCATGCACGGCGGAATGCGAGACAAGTATCCTGCACGCTCATCAGTTTACCCATCAAGAAGGCCAATTGAATTTTGCTAATTAAAAGAGTGGGATTCAGCTTTAGCGGATGCGAACACATAAGTGGATTGTTTTACGATAATTGACTTGTTTAATAAATAATTGGGGAACGTGATTAGGCCACATAGGTATGAAGGCGACCTTGAGATTGTTTGAGTAGATTTGGTATTCAGAGTTTTCTGTGAAAGTCGTTGAAATATTAAGAGTTCTTCTTAAACTGATTTTTAATGGAAACAATTGAGATGGTTGGAGGCTGTTTATATAGTATTTTAGGCATTTTCAAAAAAAATATATACCTATATATAAAGCTCCGCTGTATATTCTTCTTTAACACCAGAAAGACCCATCCTCTGGATGTTCGCTTTTTGTTCTTTCGCGAACGTTTTGGCAAATCGAAAGCGATTCATATAGTGCTTGTGGCATTTTACACAAAAATACAAAGCTGCGCTGTATGTTCTTCTTTATCACCAGAAACACCCGCTTGTACATTTTTTCGCCATTCGCATAAACGTCCCTCAGATGTTCGCATTTTGTTCATTTGCAAACGTTTTGGCAAATCGACAGCTTTTCATATAGTGCTTTAGGCATTTCAAAGAAAAATATAAAGCTGCGATGTATATTCTTCTTTAACACCAGAAAGACCCGTTCTCTGGATGTTCGCTTTTTGTTCTTTCGCGAGGAATTTTGGCGAATCGAGGGCGATTCGCCGGTGAATCTTCTATCAAAGTTCGCCACATAGTCACCCATTTCACATGATACAATTGTCATAGCCTAGGTTTTTCGGATAAACTCGCCGACGAACGATAAGACAATAAGCAAATCTCTTCAGAATATTTGCCAACTGACACCCATGGTTCTAAACTAAAAATTTCATCCAACTTCCTCTGTAGTTGGACAGACTGCAAAATTCAATCAAAAATGAAATAAAAAGAAAACAAAAGTTGTAAAGCAAACAAATCCAGATATATTTCCATTTCCATAACTAAAATACACAAACAAAAGAAATCCCAATCAAAGCGAAAATCTAGCAGTCAACTAGCCAAGCCCAACACTCACCTGTAACTTGCTGGTTGGCGGCGATACCACTAAGCAAATCTTCATCGTTGCCCGCAGGAACTCCTCTCGCTTGGCATTCAAGTCGTTGTTTGTTTCCTCCTGTTTGCTGCTCGACAAAAAGGGATTCAAACTTCGCACTACACTGCTGCCAATCGACGATTGCGGTGAAAGTTTATCCTTGCGTTGTTGCTGCTTCGCCTCACGCACGGGTGAGTTCAGCGAGAAAAGTTTTCTTTTGTGTTTTCCCGGACTGCTGGGCGGTGGTTCACAGGCACTTGATGGTTTTCTCTCAACTGACGGTGGCCCTGCCCCTCCCCCGCCTTCAAATGCCAGCCCGGATATAGCATCAGCGTGATCTCGTTCGCTGTCCGACTTCTCGGCGCTGCTACTTCGACTGAATGCAAACAAAGATTGGGTGGGCGAAAGTTTGCCCCTGTCGTGAACGTCTCCATTGCCGCAGGTGGGATTTTCACTTTCGGCGCTGTCAGAGCGATAGGTCCGCGCGATTATCTCCGGCAGAAATGGATTGTTGGGCGACGTCAAAGTGTACTGATAGTAGTCGAGCTCGGAGACTCGCCCCGCACTAGATGTGGCTGGTATTTGACTCGCTGGCGGACTTTTGGCCTCGTCTGACGATGTCTTGAAGAGAAAACTGTGCAGCCGATTCAATTTCTCATTCTCTTGGGATGGATTTCGATTGACATGACCGGTACTCAAGTCACCGCCCATCGATATCGGTGCGGTGTCCTTAAAACTGAAACTGGACGACGATGGATCGGAGAGTAGGTCACTGCTTCCCTCCTGGCTGTTGCTGCTGTCCGCGCTAAAGGTGTGATACTCAAACTCTGGCGGATCGTCCGGACTGTCCAATAATAGCGGTTTCAACTTACCCAGTCCCGGCAACGATGTCGTATATACCGATGGACCGATACTGCTTACAAAACCACCACAGCCGCTCGCCGCGGCGACACTGTCTAGTGTTATGATATTTGTCAGCTTCGTTGTTTGGTCCGGTTTTCGATGTTTGTCCTCGTGCGAATTGTTGATGTATCGTTGCGGTTCCGTTGGCGGTTTGTTTTCAAAAAATGTCAGCGTCGTTGGTGGTGTCGTAAAACCGCCGCCCATTACGTCGGTTACGGTCGCAGCAATGCTGGCAACAACTGATGCGGGTATATCACAGACAGAGACCTCTGGTGAACGAACTAGTTTACGATGCTTCTTGAGTGTTGACGGTGATGCGGTACTGCTGGTGGCACAACTTACGATGCGGTTTGATGCGGATTTTCGATGGCCCAGCGTTTGAGGTTCGTCCATAATAGGCTAAGAGCTTCCAGTTTTGAGTTGCTTTTTTTGAAACTTTTTTTTTTTTTTTTAATTGCTAGTACTTAAGTTAGGTATATATGTCTAAGGTAAGAAGCGTTTAATGTTTTCCCCTCAGGAGAGTTCTTTTGATTTAAACTTTCGAGTTGTTCTTATAGTTACTAATGGTTTGTGGTTCGTTTATAAATTTTGTTTGTATCTTTTTCTAAGCGTTGTATAGTTGCGTTTCCTCTTTTTCGATTATCCTAAGTGTCTCGTGTTTAAAAACGGCCTCTGGAAAATAGAAAGAAAAGTAAGGTTAATAAATTGTATCGAGTAAGTTTTGAATATTGCAACGATTTTCTGTACTGAGTTTGAGAACGTATATAAACGACGATTTGGAAGGCTGGGTATTTGCGCAACCAACGTGCCACGTCTGAAACGACATAGTTTGCAGCAGTCGTAATCGAGAAGGCGAGTCTTCTCAAAGTGATACCTGAAGTCACCATGTTTCGTCTGTATCACTACTATCAGCACGCGAGTGTTCCTCACTTTAGGTTTAGAGGAGCATATTCAATGTCATTTTTCCACTTCTGCTCACCAACTGTCAAACCAGCTGATTTTTTTCAGGAATTTTTTATTTGTCAAAATCCATAAAAAAATCTTAATCCCACTCTGAAGAAGCGTTGTTTTTGTCATATAAATCGGACATTTTCAACTTTTGACGAAAAATGGTCTAAACGAAATTTGTAGATAATTTCATTCTCTTCAACTTTGGTATTGGCAGATTTTTGCCTACAATCGATATTTTTCGACTAAATTTGAATTGAAGTTGTTACATCGACGAACCTTAAAATAAGCGAGATGTGGTAATTATTTAATGTCAGCCTCTTTTTCAGTTTTGTGACGAAAAATACCGATTGTAGGTAAAAAGTTGCCAGAACCAAAGTCGAAGAGAATTCAATTGTCTACAAATTTTATTCAGAGTATTTTTGGACAGAAGTTGTAAATTGACGAAGAAAAATATTAAAATAAAAAATTTTGAATGGATTTTTTTTTCATTTCAATGAATACGTGTTTATTATTTTTTTTGAAAAGAGATTTCTCGGTCCCTTACACGGTTGACAGATTGGGTGCTTTGTCGTATTTTGGGCTATCTTTTTACTTAAAAAACGATAGAAATTTCTTTCATGAGCGTCCGACACAATTTTGGGCTACATATCGTTTTACAAAAATTGTGTATTAATTTTGTTTGTTTTATTCTTTCACAAAACTAAAAAAAGAAATATTTTCGAACAAACCCGCAGCAAAAACTTGGCAGCACTCTTACAGTCAAGTGACATCGAACAGTCGTTCAAGTTGCACGCACACCAATTCATTTTGCAGGCCTTTTGGTTTGAAAGAAGCCACAAAAGCCAATAGCAGAAAAAAAAGTCAAATGAAATCCAAGGCGTAGAAGTCAAAAAAAAAAAAAAAAAAAAAAGACGGCAGTGAGAAATAAAAAGTCAGAAAATACCAAAATTTTCAACCATTTTTGGGCTTCTTTCTGAGCAACGATATTGGGCTACATTTTTTAAAGGTTTGGGCGCTTAGAGCGAACAAAATTTGGTGTCAAAAAATGCAGTTCAGATTTTACTTTTATTGTGCATTTTTCAACCGGCTGGAAGCCATTACAAACACATTAGCAAAGCTTGAGCTGAATTGCGGGTACTCTATGTTTTTTTTTACTAAGGAATAGGGCGATCAAAAATTTGCATCCCTCAATCGGTTGTGTCAGTATAAGCGACTCAGTGGTGGACATTTAAAGAATTAGTCTTCCTGAACATTGTACAAACGTCAAAAGAAAGAACATAAACAAAATGCGTTAAACGACAAACACGGCAACGCTTCGCTACTTATGAGAAATGGCTGTTCAATCACTTTTTAATGACCAATTTAGGCCGATATGTTGCCACATAGACCTTCAATGCTCAGTTGCCCAGAGAAATACAGACGACAACAGTGAAAACCGCATCAAAATGAGTTTAGTGGTTCTTGAGATAAGCGCAGTCAACGAGATATAGCTAAAACACTTCACCTGCCAACAGCGCAATCTACCGGATTTTAGTCAAACCACTCTGTAAATACTGCGGGCACTTATCCGAATAAACAGTTGAATTTTCAGAGAAAATGATGTAGTTTTTGAGTCCTTGAACAACAACTCTAAATTTAGATCTCACTTCCCTTGCCATACCACTTGAAATCAATGAACTAATCTGACATACCAAGTCCAATTACTTATCCCTGACCCAAAGTCCATTCTCATTGCCAACGATTTATCCGGCTTATGTTCCTTTTCCAGCTAGATATCACTACTGCATCAATATTTCAGGACCTCTCTCCTAATCCGACCAATAGATACGGCAATTTCTCCTCGACTGTGTGGAATAAAATACACACATGGGAGGAATTGACCTATAAACCCAAACCAAAATAAAAAAAGAAAAACTCCCTTCAGTCTGATGAGCATTATTGTTAACATTTTTATTTAGTAAATCCTTCCCTTTCCCATAAAACTCCTTGAGAAAAACAAATAATAAGAAAATAAAGGTTAACCAATTTTTGTATTGCAGTAACCGAACTTAACGAAAAGGACTCCAGATGGTCGTAGAACATAATACACTCCTCGCAGGACATGATGACTCACCCTTCGTTGTTCAATGCGACTGCCAAAATGTATCTTCATCTGTGGCTTCCCTCTCGGTTTACACGTCTGCAAGGATACCAACCAGACGATTCAGAAGATACACATGAATCCTTCCACATACTGCCAAATATAAATCCCCACAGATACTGGGGAGGAGGGCGATATTTCAAAGATTTTTTTTTTTTTTACTTAGACTGAGTACCTATTTGCTCCTGTTTTGCAGGACTCAAGCAACATATTTAGAAGTTAACTTAATACTTGGCTTGGACTTTTCCCTACGGCAAGCGATCACAATCGGCCCATTATTTAATGCAATTAAGGCACATTTACACACCTGCTTGAATATAAATATTAATATAAGCTAAATCGGATTTCCCTACGTCCTTAGTCTTCATCATCATTTCTGTCGATTTATGTTTGAGAACGAGGTATAGTTGTGTTCCGTGGCCGACTCCGAAAGGCATTCATTTTGAGCCTTCGTCATTATGACCTTTTCCCGACGGAATATACTATAATTTCTGTTTACGCTGGAAGGATGCGTAATTAATTTACTTCATGCTGTGTGGTTATCCCGTTTGTGGGCACATCGTGAAAGGTTTTCGGAAATGGCAGATTTTGTTTCCCCATTTTTTTTTTCTATGACAGCAATCGTGCTGTTTGCCGGATTTAATTTATAGTAATTACTTTGGTGGTGGTGCGGTAAACGAAATGTTAAGTTTCATAAGGACGACGTCTGGCTGGGTGATTTATGCGGATATAGGAACGGTGATTGGGAGGTTTTACTGCTTGTCCGTTGAGCTTAGTTCAGTAGTTAAATTTGTTTAACAAGGAATTTGTTTTTTTTTTTATTGAATACACAGAATGGAGTGAAATTTATAGGAATGACCCGGAAAGTTTGTTGTGTGTTGGCGGAAGCCAGTGGGAATTGCAATAAGGAAAAAAGGAAATAATCGCTTAGAACTGAGCATACTTTCGTAAAAGGATTCTTTTAAGTAAAACAAATTTTTGATGACTTTAACAGATTGGTAACACAATTTTTGCTAAAATCAATTTATAATCATTTTTTAGACTTTGAACTGAATATTTTGTAGGTCACAATTGGTAATTTTAAATGGAAAATTCACCCATTGTGAGTTCGTAAAAAGCTAGCCTATACAGAGACAGGGGCAGAAGCATGGACCCTAGCAAAAGCGGATGAGGTCGCTTCGAACGCAAAATTCTTCGAGTGATTTTTGGTCCCGTTTGCGTTGACGGGATTTGGAGGAGAAGATTTAACAGCGAACTCTACGAGCTGTACAGCGACATCGACCTGGTCAGAAAAGTACGCATTAGTCGTCTAAGATGGTTAGGGGATGTAGAGCGAATGGACACCAACGCTCCGGCCCGGAGAGTCTTCGACTCCAACTCGCGCAAAGTCTAGTCTTTTACTCCCATCTGTCTTCCTTCCCTTACCTTGTATCTAAACCAACAATATTGTCTGAAACAAAAATGAAGAAAGGCAGCCAAACTATGCCTAGGCGCAGCTACAAAATATTGTTAGCGATGTGCACAACCCATAAGCGCGCACCAGACAAATATGGGAATTAACCCACAAAGAGATGCGGGATTCGTAGAGTAACAAGCTCTTATCGAACAATGACAGACCTGTTGTCGCTTTCATCGTGGACACGAGAGTCAATAATTGCAGAGAACTTGTTTGTTTATGATCTAGAAGTGGATTTGCATCTTGGAATCGCTGCGCTTACTAGCCTGCCTGATTTGTCAAAGTCCACGAAAGTCAGAAGAGAAATACAACGAAGTGAGCAATTACCGCACGAGGCTTTTCTCTTAATTTCATTTTTTTTTTGCTACACGGTCAAAGTAAATCGAAGATCTTAAACCCGAGTGGCTTCCTATAAGTAGACAAAATAACAGCTTTTATCCTCCAAGAATTACGTCCGCTTAAAGAAGACCAAAAGCATTCTCAGGGGAGATGTTTGATAAGCCTGACACACCTAAAGCTGACAAGCCATCGACGGAGCAATCAATACAGAAAGGCACTGCGATTAGGGCGGCCCTTCATAGAACGCGCAAAATGATCTGGAAAATCCCTTCTAGAAGATTTAGTTCGATGCGATCTGGAGACGGTCCTTCTGGGTTTCAGCAAGGATGGGATGTGAATTAAACTTGGTAGTTAAAAAGATGAAAAAGGAGCAGGTGTTGGCAGTACCGGAAGGTGGATTTACTTCGTTTTCCTACCTATGATCGGTATCTGAATTGGAATTGTCTTTCGGTAAGATCAGATCCAGGGTTGCTGTATAAACTTAATATCACTCGCTGTACACCAGTATTTCTGAATCTTTTTATTTGAAACATTTCAAACTTAACCTGGTTGCAAAAGTGTCATAGAACAGATCTCCTAAAACATTGCCAACAAATTTCAAGTCCTTAGGAACTTCGGCAAAATTATAAAAAAAAATCCTACAAAATTCAGTGTGAATTGTAAGGTTTAGCAAAAAATTCAGACGTAAATGAAGTTCGGAGCAACTGTTATGAGTGGATGCCGTTTATTGCCGCTGATTCCTTTTTTTTTTTTATTTGCCACACATCTGAGTGTGAATTGTAAGAAAAAAAAAGAATCCAAAAAGAGTCTGACTCTGAAACAAAGTTCAGAGAAATTGTTTTAAAGAATGTGACAGAAGGCGCTTGTACTCTGATGAAGTTTGCATTTTCTCCCATAAAAGTGACTGTGAATTATAAGCGCCATATGAAAGGTCCAAAGAAATATTGACGCAGTTAGATTCAGATAAAATGTTTTGATACAAAATGATGTAAGAAGTACGTTTTCTTACCAATTTTGTCATCGATTTTTGTGTAAAATTTCCACAGAGCTGACTGTGAGTGTGAATCGTAAGGCTCTACTTAAAAGACCCAAGTACAAGTAGCCTTGAACTGGGCTACCCAAAACAGGTTTTATGAGTGGTCCAAAACAATTGCGCAGATGTACCACATTCACTGGCGAATTTACATTTTCCACAAAATTGAGTGTGAATTTTAAGGGTCTTTTAAAAAAAATACACAATGCCATGCAAGTCGAACTTTGGATTAAAAAAAGTTGGTTATGTATCTAACCTGAAGTGGAATTTAATTTCGTCACGCCAACTTCTCATTAATGGTGCCTTACACGTAACTGTGGATACATCGAATAAGTGAGTAGGGAGTGTGAGTGGCAGTCATCATTTTACTGAAAAGTTTTCCAATTATTCAAAACGCCATTAGTTACATACATCATACCATAAACTACCACCACTAAGTTCAAAACAAAAGCAAAAAGCATTTTCATTGGAAAATTAATTGACTAGTGAGTGGGGATGGTGACTCACGGCGTTTCAATTGTTATTCAGCGACTGACATACAAGTAACAACCGCCGAGAGGTTAATGCCCTCACATTTGCTCGGGCTATACAAGCCCACGGCATATCAGATCCTTCCTGTCATTTCGAAAGCAGAACAATTTTACTTTGGGCAGTGGCGATGGGATTTATTAAAACCTGAAGCCCGAACTTGAATATTGTTCGGTTGTTGCCCACTCTGGGGATGGAACCTGCATCACTGCGGTCACAAACAAAACAAGCAACGGTGGTGCTTAAAAAAAAAAGAACCAACAAGTTAACAAATCCAAATACAGAATAGAAAGTCTCCTAGTCCATATCAAAAAATTCCCGGTTGCTGATCCTCCTGGGAGAACCTTCACTTCACCGTAGACAAAGACCTGCCTTTACAAAATTTACTCTCTCTCTGTCTAAATTGGCAAATAGCAAATTAAGTTATCCAAAGGCTAAACGCTTACCACAAGACAATAGACAGTACAGAGAGCACACTTTGCCTCAGGACGTAAATACAAACTACAAAGGACCAAATATATGCACGTGTGGGATGGAGCACAAAGGCTTGTGCTCCATTCTAGGGGAATCCATTAATCAAATCACAGAACTCACACAGTTCTACACACTACACATCGAAGCACGATATGAATAGAATACACCAGACTTGGGATAGGAGGTCAGGTCCTGTAGTCCTACACGAGAGGGGTAGGAACGATGTGGTAGAAGTGATTTGATTCGTGCCATGTGAAGATGAGCATAATCCCGGTGGTGATGCCCTGATTATTTATACCAAACTCTGTTCGGTGTTTAATATTAAAGACCATATCGCAGAGAATATAAATTCAAGGAAGGTGTAGGGATATAAATACCAGGATAATGTAGATGCCGTACGCTGACAGGTTAATTGATATGCCCGCCTAAGTGGGATTACTATGATTATTTATTCTCAAAGCAACTCAGGATATGAAGGAATTTATCATGAGCCTAATGCAGAAGACCTTCCGAGTCTAATGACCTTACTCGATTATGAGTGAAAAACAGTCCTGTTCTGTTATGTTTCTATTAATGTTAATCTTAATCGATCAAAAGGACTAATAACAGCCTTCGTGCTCACGTCATGTGGGGTGGAAAATTTAATCAATTCAAGTGCCATTGCAAGTCCATCGGTTGCCTCCGCTCGCTCGGTTTGAAATAAGCTCCTACGGGCTCATTTGTTTGTCCTTATGAATGAGAAGAAAAGAAAGCAATCCAAGACCGTAACGTCAAATTGATGATGATTGAGATGCTCTCGTTTCGTACAAACCAGTCTCCCGACCTTATGTTGTTCGAGTTCCAATGCGCCGCCAACCGTATAGATGGTTCAACCAGGTCAAAGGATATTCTTCGATGAATTATGTGCATGTGTGCATACAAAGAGTTAAGTAAACACTTTCGGTGTGGACCATGAATACACATATATACAACGAGAGTGCTTGCGCTCTCCAGGGATATGGCTTGCAATTGCATAAATTGAAAACTGGAACCACCTCACCTATGCCACGCTGAATACAAGTTGTATCCGTATCCGGCAAAAAAACATCAAAAGCTGTTATGGGAATGAAATGGCGGTTATTCTGTTTTTAGCAGTATATGGAGCTTCCGGGCGAGTGTATGAGTTGGGCGAATTTAATTGTGCGAAACACAGCCTTGCACTGAGGATAAATAAGTGTGTGGTTGGAAGGAGCGTTGGGCAAAATTGCACGATATCTCTGGTGGTGTTTGGCTTCTCCGTGTTGCGTTTTTTTTTTTGGCTACCTACGACTTCCAGTAGAACTAGGGAGTTTTTCATGGGCTTTCCTTTGGCAATTATTCCCTGGGTAGTAATAGCATATAAGAGTTTCACGAGGTCCTGTCAGTAAAATACATTTAACGACCTGTGGAAATAACGACGAAGTTGAGAAGAAAAGTACTTTTTATAAGGGAACCACTCATGGAGCAAAGTCAAACTACAACTGTCAACAAATTGTCAATTTGTTAAAAAATCACGCGCCTTCTTAAAGGAAGACAAAAGAAGCATTAAAACTAAAGAGACGCAGAGTTGTTGAACCAGGTTCGAGGTGGAAAATTTATTTAAAACGGGGACAATTCAAGATTAAGCCACCCAAACCGAATGCAGCTGACACTAAGCACATCTGTGGTATGATTCAATAGAAGCAAGTCCTACTTTTGAAATTGGACAACCCCCTTATATCGATTTTTATATCGCATTTGAAGGCGTAAATAGAGTTGATCTGTTTTGGTATTCCCGGCAAATTTATCGCTTTAGAAGGACAATGAAGAAACTCTAATGGTGTCAAAGAGAGAACTTTAATGACAATAGAGGTTTCAAAGAGTGTTACACTGCCAAACAGTCTTTTTTTAATTTATTTAATCAGTCAGATATCAGGCGTTATTTCTCTCAAATCTGTAAAATATGTTGGACATGTACAGGCGATATTGACACCATCGGGCCAGCAAGGTCTTTACTCTTAAGTCTCTGACGACTGACTTAAGAAGCATCTGAAATGGGTCCAGTAGAAGGAAGGTTAAGAAGAAAAACATTCTATCTACAAGCACTGCGACACTACAAGACCAGAGGGACGAGCTCCACAATCTCTACGTAGGGGTAGGGAAGACAATTGGCTCTGCTGTAAACGATGGCAAAGATATCTATGCGGGGAACAAACTTTGCACCTTCATCAACCGCTTTTAGGGTGCAGAAGACATTCGCAACAACTTTAGTAACCTTGGCTAAGCCCTTTAAAAAAAAATCACTATATTCATCCTTCTGTATGATCCGAATATAGAAGCACGGTGGAAATTTTCGACAGAAAAGTTCTCAGATCCATTTATGGTTCACCGTTTCTGAAGCATAAAATTCAACCAGATCTATAAGAGCTGTACAGCAACGCAGACTAGGAAAGAAAGATCAATCAACCACTTATATGATGGATAGGCTATGCAGATGAAGACATAAGTTAAAACCGGAAGACTCTTCAACATCACTCTCAAGGTCAAGGCACCAACTCTGATAGCCTGCGCAGGTGAGGGACGATGTTAACCGTCATCGCCGCATAAAGTTAGCTTGACGGGCTTGCCAGTTGAGGCATTTTTATTCCAGTTTTTGCCTCGAACTGTAACTCTACATTATATAGAAAGTCAATGTAAAGGGTGGTTAAATTTTAAGGGCCGATGTTGAATGTGAGCCACACCTAAACGTCAAGTTTTTTTCTGCATTTCATTTGACATTTCTCAATTTCAGATTAACTCAATTTGAACCATGGAAAGATACACAATCGAGCAACGCGTTAAAGTTATTCAGGCTTATTATGAAAATGGGCGTTCAAATCAAAGTGCATATCGTGTACTTCGTGATTTTTTCGGTCAATTTAATCGTTCAAATGTGCGTACAATCGGAAAAATCGTGCAAAAATTTGAGCAAACCGGGTCTGTAGGAGATGTGAAAACACCAGTGCATGCTCGTACAGCTCGTGACTGAGTGTGAGAGTGACTGTTTGGTGCAGTTTATGGGCTGGCGGCATCATCGGGCCGTATTTTTTTCCAAAATGAGGCCGGTCGCCTGACCTGTGAATGGTGTTCGCTATCGTGAGATGATAACGAACTTTTTATGGCCCGAATTGGAAGATATGTATGTTGACGGTGCCAATTGCCACACAGCTAACGAAACCATGGCTCTTTTGCGCGACAAATTCAATGGCCGTGTTATCTCAAGTGGTGGCGATGTCAATTGGCCGCCAAGATCATGTGATTTGACAAGGTTGTACTTATTTTTTTGAGGTTATTTGAAAGAAAAGGTGTACGTCGATAAGCCAGCAACAATTCAAGAGCTAAAAGATGAGATAGTTCGCCACTTTAACGGCATAGAACCTCAATTATGCCTCAGCGTCATCGAAAATTTGGACCATCGGATGGAGGTGTGTCGCCGAGGTTGCGGCGGCCATTTGGCCGATATTTTGTTCCATACATAATTGAACCATACCAATATTATCATAATAAGAAGAAATGACAGTAATTTCCTAAATAGTTTGTATTTTATTCAAAATCAACATCGGCCCTTAAAACTTAACCACCCTTTATAAGTGTTAAAATTCGAGAGCTAAGTCCATTTTATTTCCAACAAATGTAATGAAAGCTGACGATATTCAATATTGTGATTAAGGTTTCGAAAACGATATCATTCAGACGATCGTTGATATACGGAATCTTCCCCCAGGCGATCCACTGTGTACACAACAACTTTTGCAAAGCAAGTTAAACTCTGTTCAGCTCCTTTTCTGGACTTTATGTGTCATTTTAAAGGGTCCCCCAAACGTTTAAAACGTCACATAAATTCCCTTTTGGTTGCTTCAGACCATCAGCCTGCCCTCGTCATTTACAAAATTGAATTAAAGCGGCATCCCCCGAAAACTATCTCCATTTGGATTAAAAGTTATTCAAAACTTCTTAACAAACCTTCTAATATTTGTTATCCATCCAATCAACGTCGACTCACTTAGGCAACACAAAACTTTGCTCTGTAGGTATACCTACATTGTTTGCAGAGCAAAAGTGCCAACACCATAAATTTGTCCACATCAAAAATGCAATTCACTGCTACTAGACTATTCCAAATGTGTGTAATATACATGTAAGGACACGACGACTTGTGCCATAAATTATCCACTCGAAAAGAAAAGTCAAAACGACACATACTCGCACGTATACGATGTCTACACGCGCACTTTTCAACGGAAGTAGTTAATTAAATTTCACTCTGGCCACCACATATTTCACTCGCTTGTTCCGATTCTAAGTCCTGAACCTGTCAACCCTAAAATATCTGACAGGGCAGAGTGTATAGAATAAAACATACAGAAAAGATGCACGATGTGCTGCTTTTGAGCAAACGATGTTTCGCAGTTATGGTGTTGGTGCTCTGGAACTTTGTTGGAACGGGGAAGACTATTTTTGCTGATGGAATAGTGATTCAAAATGGCATTCTTTTTTGAAGCGAATTTAGCTACGCGCTCGACGCATTACAACCCTCAGTCCATTTCCATCTACAGTCATATTATAGTTAGAACATTTCAGGTGATGCACAACGGAGATATGATACAGGTGTACATAGTTATAAAGGACCCTGGACATAGCCTTAAGTACCTCTTCGTCGACGTGAGTTTAAATTTTTTGTCGATTTCGCCAATCAAAAGCTCAAATTTTATACAAAGAGCTTTGTTTTAGTAGGGCTCCCTTTTGATTGCGACAGCGCGACTGCACATTCGACAACAAGACGGGGAAACGCTGCTTCCGTCGGCACCGTTTCCAAGCATACCTACCTAATCAATAAATCCATCAACAGACATTTCTTCCCAGTGGTTCTTCAAAATACAGCTCGACAGAAGCAGGCTCACGAAAATCTAACCAACTAACTATTTCTTTCTTTCTCAAAAATGTACATCAGAACTCGCATTTATAAATCGCCTGCACAAACTCAACATACCCTATTTGATAGAACACATCAGAGAGAGAAAAAAAGAAGACTTACCATAACGCATTACAACACCGGTAGCATATCCCTATACCGGTGTAGCAGAGCAAGAAGAGCAAGTGGCACATGGAGATTCCGCCTTTTTTTCCACAACCATGCCTAAGTAAATATTATATCTTCATGTTCGTACCTGTCAAATGACGGACGAAGCGGGCATACGAGTGACCTAACTTAGTAATGAACAATCAAATCAAAGCACATTTGCTCCTTGGAACTTGCGTAACACTTTCTGTGGTGGCAAGGAGTGCTTTACACACAACACATGAGTGAGATATTAACCCATGATTTGTAATCGTTTTTAACCCTATTCACTTATCTCTCTGCATAATCACTTCACTTGTTAGGGGTTGAAGGTTGGTTCGTTTTTGTTACGGCAAGAAGGGCGAATAATGTGTAATAGTTGGCAGAGAGTTTAATAACAAATCAGCTAAAAAGAAAAGTAACTTTTGATGACATCGCGTGATTGTAAGTGCGTGTGGAATGTTGTTTTTTTTTACTTAGTACACCCGCCCTGGTTAGACTGAGATTTATGACTTTTAATGGGCACACGGGAAACGCTCTGTCGATAACTCGAAAATTATGAGAAACTAGTTATTAGCGGTTGACCTGCGCTTTTCGTGCTCACCTATGTCAATATGGAAAAAATACTTGAGCATAGGTGAAAGTTGGAAGTAGTTTAAGCAGAGTTGCCGGGGTTATAAATAATAAAATTCAAGGAAATATTTTTAGTCGCTGAAGACAGGCGGGAAGTTTAAGACAATCGAGGAGAGAGATTGGAAATTGTTCAAGAAGTTTTAAAAAACAGTATTCAATGTTATTGCTGGACCTAGAATAGTTATAAATAAATCAACGTAGGTAACCTTAGTCGCAGTGGCTCAGTGTTAGTGTGTTGGACTACTAAGCGAGGGGTCTCAGGTTCGAATCCCGCAAAAACCCAAATTCCAACTCATGATTTTTTTCCACTGCGCTACCTCTCGCGAACGTCTGACAAACATCCGAGAGTATAAATGTCTTAAAAGAGCTTCTCAATTAGCCGTTTGGAGTCGGCATAAAATTGTAGATCCCTTCCATTCGTTCCAAACAGAAAAAACTCACACAAAACGAATGGTTGTGAGAAGCTAGGCCTAGGGTCCGCCCGGACCTGTTGCGCCAACTATTTGTTTGAGTAACCTTATGAAGAAAATAAAAAAATTGTTAAAATAAATGAAATAATTTAATTCAATCACTTAAGTCTGCTTTCCCAAGGTATCCAGAGCTGCCAAAGAGTTTACATATTCAGTTCAAAAATGGTAAGACTTTCCAAAGCCGGTGAAAGTCGACTCAATTAATTCTAAGCACTTATTGAAACTTGTTATTTATTTAAAAAAAAATTATCTATGTTGCAAATTGACATAGCTCAAACCAAAGTGCAAGATAAATATGGATTGTCAGTGATACTGGAGAGAATTTCATTGAAGTGAGCCAGCATAAGGCAATGGCCAACAAATTGAAACTGAATGTCGTGAAAGTCAACGGCAAACTTTCAAAACTTCATTGGACCATCGAGTAATTGTTTGGGGATTTTTATTATAAAGGTTTGTTTCTCAAATTGGCAACACTTTTCCAGAGATAATCAATTTGACAGTTGACTGGTGATTCGTGATTATTTCAGTCTGGCTATTAACCATGCCTATACTAGACTTATGTTTGCCATTTCACCATAAGTGTTAGATTCTACTCGTGGGTCTATATACCCCCTTATATTTATACGTAAGGAGTAACGACATAGAATTAACTGTCAACATTATTATTTAGATGTCTTGTACTTCATTCTAAGGGTGCACGATATATTTTTGTCGGCAATTAAAGAAAAGTGTGACTTTATACGTTTACATTTGTTACATTTTTACAGTGAGGCGACAACAACTTTAACGAACATTAAAATGCTTTTAGTAAATAACGAATATAAAATAAGGATTAAGGAATATAAAAAGTAAAGAATATAAAGATAGCAAAAAAAAAAAAAAAATATATAAATAAAGAATAGAAAATAATGAATATAAAAATAACGAATAGGAAATAACGAGTATAAAAACAAGAAATAGAAACACAACGAATATAAAAATAAATAAAACAAAATAACGAATAGAAAAACAACGAATAAAAGAATAACGAATATCAAAATAACGAATATAAAAATAACATACGAGTATATAAAATTAAAGAATAAAAAAATAACGAATATAAAAATAGCGAATAAAAAAAATGAATAGAAAAATAACGTTCCTATTGTAATCTAGGAAAGTAGGTAACGTATAGTTGATTTTAACCCTTCAAAGGGGTTATGTAAGGGAATGCTTAAGTATTCTAGTACTTCGGCCGACTGACAGTATTTGATAATTCAATATCTAGCAAACGGGATCGGTTGTTCTATCTACCAATCAGAAAGCCCGTACTATAGGTTCGTTTTCGTTAAAAGAAAAAAGGCAAATGAAAAACGCCGCAGATAATAAAATAAATTGTATATTAAATAAAAGAACGTTTTAAGATTAAACTGTATAAAAATAACGTAAATAAAATAAATAGTCGGCGGAACAGGTCCGGAGGGATCCTAGGACTAGCTTCTCACAACCATTCGTTTTGTGTGAGTTGTTCATTTTTGGAACGAATGGAAGGGATCTACAATTTTATGCTGACTCCAAACGGCTAATTGAGAAGCTCTTTCAAGACAGTTACTCGGATGTTTGTCAGACGTTCGCGAGAGGTGGCGCAGTGGAAAAAACCCTAAATTGGAATTTGGGTTTTTGCTGGATTCGAACCTCGACCTCTTCGCCTAGTAGTCCAACACACTAACCACTAAGCCACTGCGCAATAATAAAAATAACGTACCTATATAAAAATAATGTATATTAAAAAAACGTATATAAAAATAACGAATGCAAAAATAAAGAGTATACAAAAATAACGAATATTTAAAAAAACGTATGTAAAAATAACGAATACTAAATTAACGAATATAAATTACGTATATAAAAGTATCGAATATAAAAAACTATATATATAAAAATGAATCCCTATTTCCCTTGGTCACGGCATCACGCGTGAACGGCTGGACCGATTTCGCTAATTCTTTTTTTGTTGTGTTTGTTATTGTCAGGAGAAAAATGATGAAAGAAAAAAAATTAAGAAACTGGAACTGCGTCAAATCGTACAGTTGCTGGGAAAAAGAAAAAGTTCGAATCGAAGAGTGGCAGGACGCGCGTAGTTGCCGGCATTCGAACGACTGGCATTTCAGTATGAATGAACAGAAAACTATGGCAGCGACGCGATTCGATATTGGAGTGATAACTATAATATGTGCCATCATTAAAACGCGCTGAAATTTAAAGGCGAAACGAACGGCCTTTGCTGTGCGACTGGCAAAGTGAAATTAGCACCTGCAGAGTCATTTGAATCTGATGATTTTAAATGCACCGAACGTCATGCAAGGACGAATTTGAGGGGAAAATTAAAAGGCAAACAGTATATCTTCAATTCCCATATTTTTCACATGGTCAATTGTATGCGGCGTACTCACGTATGAGCAAAAACTTAAGTGCAAAAGCGGAAGGTTGGCCGGCACGTCGATCAATGTGGTTTTATTGAAATACTATTTCTATTGTATTTAATATAACTTTTGAATTTGAATTGACGGAATTACATAAAGTAGCATGCGTTATGCATAATTGGAATTATTCTTTTCATTACATTAACGAATTTGGGCGGAACGGAGTTCGCGGGGTCAGCTAGTATTGTATATAAAGACAGCATACCTAATATTCAAATGTGAAAGAAAACACTTCTTATGCATGCGGACTTCATTTTTAAGTACATAATTTTTTAAGACGAAATAGGAGTACTGTCTACACAAAGCATAAGGGTCTGTGTGGTATGGTAACCCTAAGCGCAGTGGTACAAAAAGATCTTGAATTCAACTTTTTTTCAAAAAGTTTTAAATCGCTTTACAAATTGTTTAAAATTACTCTTATATGCACGCGAATTTTTAATTAATTAATAACATTGAAAAAAAAAAAAAAAAAAAAAAATGTCCAAAAGTGAGTAAAAAAAAAGCAATTATTAAAAATATTCAACTATTGAACAAAAAAATGTTAGCCCCTTTCAGATATTTTTTTTTAATGCTTTAATTAATTTCTAATCCATACATATAATAAAACTGTAGGCATTTTCTTTGTTACCTAATGGCGTGAAAACTACTGCACAGATTTCGATGAAACTTTTTTTGAAATGTTCCTCAAGATTCTGAGAAGGACATAGGCTATTCTTTTCATTGACATGTCTATTTTTGGAGAGTGTTTGTGTGTTTGTTTTTTTTTCTGACTTTACTGCTTTTAACTCGCCATTACTCAAACAATTCTTAATCAATGCAAAAAAAAAAAAAATACTTAGGGGAGCCAATACTTTTATAGTTATTTCAAGCCATCAATTAGCTTTCTGTGTCTTCTAGAAGCTGAGCTACAACCTAAAATCTAACATGAAAAAAATAAATTTATTTCCTCAAATCGAACATTATCAGCAGCCGGGGTTCTTGATCGTTGTTCTCCTTTGGGTAGGTTGGGTAGCGCACATCGCAAAAGCACGTTCATATGAAGAAAAAAACTGCGTGGTGTTTTCTCCAAATTAAGTGAAACGAAAGAGAAGTATGCGACGTGAATGTGTATGTAATCAACAGCGACAAAGTGTTTCTGAGGAAATGAGCAAGTGGCTGATGACGTGCGCTGACGGACGTATGGTGGTGTATATAGAAATTGAGTTGAAGGTTTTTGTTTTAATGGTTGTTATACGTTATAGTACCTACCTACGTTGATACCAAACAAAGACGCTTTCTAGACTCAACTGCTTTTTGTAAAAGGGTTTCCGCAATGCACGAGAGTTGAAAATGACGGAATCAAGTCAACTAGGCCTGAAACCTTGCAAGCTTGCAACCTTCTCCTTTGGTGACACACCGATTTGAGTTCTGACAATATGATGGAGGCCAATGCTTTTCCAAAAAGCAATTTATTGTATTACAAGCCTTGACTTCTAACCTGGGTGTACCAAATTCCCCTGCACTTTCAGTTCATTTGTCGCCTTACAACTTGCTAGGCCTGGTGGACCTGGGCCTCAACCAATACGCCTCTCCAGTTAGCGCGATCTTTGGCTAACTACCTCCAGTTGCGCACTCCAAGTTGGTTGAGGTCCCCTTCCACTTGAGCGCGCCACCTAAGGCGAGGTCTTCCTCTACTGCGTTGTCCCTCCGGGTTGGAGTCGAAGACTCTCCGGGCCGGAGCGTTGATGTCCATTCGCTCTACATGTCCTAACCATCTTAGACGACTAATGCGTACTTTTCTGATCAGGTCGATGTCGCTGTACAGCTCGTAGAGTTCGCTGTTAAATCTTCTCCTCCAAATCCCGTCAACGCAAACGGGACCAAAAATCACTCGAAGAAATTTGCGTTCGAAGCGACCAAGAAGATCCTCATCTAGATCCACTTGCTAGCCTTAGAAGGTCTTAATGTTGCGTGCTGATTTTTCATTTAGACAGCTTTCGTAGTATGGATTGCTGAACCAACTCACTTTTTGAATCACCATGCCCGTTCACCCTACAATATGACCAATTTGGGCGACAGTATTTTTTGTATTATTTGGTTTTGAAAATGCAGTCAGATTCTGCTAAATAATATTCAACCATTATAATTCCTACTAAGAAGACCGCACATAGGTGAAAGTGTCATTTTAATTTTGATATTTTCATGGCATAGGTGTGCCACAAGATTCCACCATCAGGCCGCGATTATTTTATCTCCATGTGAATAGATTCGCAGAACTAGGTTACTGAAAACTTTCGACTACATTATAGCTTCACTGTCTTTAGCTTAGAACCGATATTGCGGGTTAAACCAAGATTAGAAGAGCTTGCTCAGTGGTAGAAGTTATACTATTACTCACAGCATAGCATCCCCTCTCAACCTCCTTCCCAACAAAAAATAAAATTAAAATAAAAATGAAGCGAATATGTTGAGTTTAAGGTAGTGAAAGTGGTTCTAAAATTCTAAAATTTGAACGGAATTTTTAAAATATACTGGTGGCACAGGGGAACACCTAACTTCCAAACTCAACCCCCAATCAAAAATCCGTTATGAAACCTTTAACTTACGCAAACTTTTCCCCTTAACTCATCCGACTTCTTGCAAATAAAGTTCCAAACAAACCGTCATCGTGGTGAACAGACAAGAAAACCTGCTTCCCACTAATTCACACCGATGATACTAAAGCCGTCATTCCGTTCCTGTTCCATCTGTTCTTTTCAATTTAACTCACAATTACCTACCTACTCCCCAAAAATAAAAACATTCCAAACAAACCCACTCCTAACAAATTGCTTCATGTTTTCCCAACTGTGGCGAATATCAAATTAACTCAAGCTCATACATATTATGTTCCATGTTCCTGGCCGACAAGCAAAAAGAACGACTCACATAACTCTCTCCTTCTTGAGAAAAAAACATCCTTTTATGACTCCACCAACATTCTCACGTTTCACATAGCAGTATCTTTTTTGAAGAAATAAATTCAATTACCGCACCGCACACTGATATTTATTTTTACTGCCTAATGAAAAAAAGCAACATTCTTGATATTTATATGGCACACATGACTCCCACTCCTCCCCCACATTCAACATCCTAGCACTGAAATCAAAAGCCACCAAAGGTTTCCAAATATTTCATAAATAAATCTCACGTTTGCACGGAGGACGAGAGCAAAACAAATTCCATAAGCAAACAGAGGAAATTCTTACAAGGATAAGGGGTTGCATTTGAAAAAAAAAAAAAAAAAAAATATGTAAGTACCTACTTCTGTATTTGATATTTATCTTCGGCTATACAAATAACAAATCTTGATACGAAGATGATTATCCTTGCTGTTTGATTTCTGATCAGTTTGTGTTTATTTTTGTCCCGCCTTGGAATTCAATTATTACATCCAACGCGCCATGCATATGACTTTTATTTTTCTTTCCTTTCATCGCTCGCGCTGAGTGGCGAGAGAGAGATGAAAAATTATTTAAATAGATTTCCAAAAATATCCCTAACAAAAGGAATATGCAGGATATCCTTTTCTTTCTTTGTACAATCTTAAACAAGATATATACGAAATTCTCTTGGCGCTTTTGTATTGCGAGTTGCAATTGCATTTGAATTTGTTTCCCTTCGTTTTGGGAGATCCTTTATTTAATAACATAATCTCAAAAGCAATCTGCATTTTTAATAATATGGGAACGTTTCTTTTTGGAATTAGAAATGCAGTTCTATCATTGGCAAGGACGCATTTTGTCTTCAGGGAGAGAGTATGACCTGGTTTGCAATTTGTCTAATTGAAATTATAACTTAAGGAATGAAAACCGGTGACAGGGCGGAATATGCGCTCATGTTCATTTGTAGCTATGCGAGTCCTCGAGAGCAATTTCGCAAGTGGTTTTGAAAAGTCAAGAAATTTATGTGCAGACGGGTACCAAGATCTACCTGGAACCTGGTTCTCGGGACTGTTTGAAAATACCCCACACTTATGTGTATTGTGCGTCGTTTAACCTACTGAGCTTTGTCAGGATTTCTATATGCATACATGGGTTTATTCATTTTATGCTAACGACACTTTTTGGGTGACGAATAAGAAAATTTTCAGCTTTTTGCTCGATGTCGTACATATTTGAAAGTCAATGCGCCTTTAAATTTATCCTGATAATGCGGCGATGTGTTTAAGACTTATCACACATGAAAACCGCTCATGGAAACTGTCTGCAACCCAGTGCGTTAACGAGCCCTTATAAGGACGTTTCGAAAACCGGTCAACCATGAAATCTGAACGAGTATGCGTTGTTAATATGCCAAGATAAAGTCTTTGCTCTCCGTCTCAAGTAGGTCCATGAATCTTTTACCAACACTTTTATACGAGCCGTTCATACTTGCTCACTTTATGGCTTACGAAAAGCAAAACACGGCCATTTACATATTTGTGTAGCCTTTGAGTGATTTGTGTTGCCATAGAAAACGTTTAAAAGTCAAGTACTATCCCATGAAATGAATGCCCATTAATCACAATGAATATCCTTGTAAAAGCGGTCATTAAACGTCCCAAACAACTTCTTGTGATAAAGGCGCACGTCAAAGAACAAAACCACTTAATACGTAAAATGCAAAGCGTATCTCCGCCTGCACAAGGACCTCCAACATCGTCTTCAATAAATAACGTCACAATCAACACAATGTTCTACTTAAATACAGCCACCTACCGACTATAGACCCGCCGAAGAATGGCAATAAAGTGGACAATTAATGTCGAACATTTGAAAGGATACCCGCCTCCGGGTACCGCTGCCTATGTGCGTCACTTGGATAGACTTTTGCATTTACAAGTGAAAATGACAAAAAATAAAAACCCAGTCAATATATCAAAATACCGTAATTACGCCCACACATAATATGTACAGTAGAAGACAAATGAAACGAGGAAAGTCATAAATACTCGCACACCCCGGACAGCCGCCAATCGAAACGGAGTATGTACCTTAATCACACTGAAGTGGCATGGAAAAGAAGTGAAGAAAACGGGAATATTACCCATTCGACGGGTGACATTATTCTTCTCGCTTTGGTTCAGTTGTTTTTTTATTTTTTATTTTTTTGTGATACAACGACCTTTGAAGGAGCATATTTTGTTAAGCATTTCGACTCGCAATAAGTCTGATTTATGTATCATCCTTGTGAATGAGAAGATACCAAACAAAAATTAGGCGAAACATTGCAGACACTGAGGATTTTCTTCTACCTGTAATTTTACCTGTGTGTGCGTGTGTTGTAAGGACAGGCTATGTTGAATATTTCATCATCATCTGTACTTTGTTCCATCAGAAACACCCCAAGGATTCATCTTTCAATTATGATATATTGTGGCAGTTGTTTTTGAATGTACAGCTTCTTGCATGCCCAACCTCATGCAAAACCGTAAAAAGACCATAAGGACATGGATGGAGAGGGAGAGCTGGAAATATTAGTTGTAATTGAATTTTTGTTTTAATGCTGCAGTTTGCAAAATTTTGCTCGTCCTCTTCTTCTTCTTTTCTTTTTGTGATTTGTTGTGTTGCGAGGAAGTTTTGTGATTACGAAATTTGTTCAGTTTGTTCGGAGATCCTTATTGGGACTTATTTTCGGTGGTTCTTGTTGGGCGTTTCAGAGCGTGTAATGAACATGACTTTGTTGGGGGAAATTATAATTTCATTTTGGGTTTTTGTCGTCTAGCCCTCTTTTGGACTTCGGATTGGGGGCGAAGGGAGAAAGTTTAATTGGAATTGATGAATTCTTCGGAAAAAGTTTTAGCGGCTAAAAGTACAGTTGTAGTAGGATCCGCAGAACAAGTTTGAAAGCTGACGGAAGTTTGGCCGTAGTTTTGCAGAAAAGTGGGTTCGAATTTATTATCAACAGCTCGAATGGTTTCGCAAGGGTTACTTCTTGAAAGAAGATCAGAGGGAGATATCTATACATTTATGAGGTTCCAAGTGAGAGCTTTTATACTAAGGCGAAGAAATTGTTGCACAGTTTGGATTTCGGAGGGCTATAAATACTAGAGTTGGACAGCTCAATGTGACGGGTAATGGGTATTTATAGATTTCGAGAGATATTCGAATCAGACCACCAAGTAGAGGCTGTTACGAAACACAATGACAGTAGAATGACAGCAAAATATGGCAGTTATCAGCTTTCAAAATATGTAGTTATAGCAACAATATCTAGGGTTCGCGCTGTTAAATTTGACAGAACACAATGACAGTAGAATTACAGCAGAATATGGCCGTTGTCAGCTGTCAAAAAATGTAGTTCGTAGCAACAATATCTACGGTTCGCGCTGTTAAATTTGACAGAACACAATGACAGTAGAGTTGCAGCAGAATATGGCAGTTATCAGCTGTCAAAATATGTTGTTATAGTAAAAATATCTACGGTTCGCGCTGTTAAATTTGACAGAACACAATGACAGTAGAATTACAGCAGAATATGGCCGTTATCAGCTGTCAAAAAATATAGTTATAGCAACAATATCTACGCTTCGCGCTGTTAAATTTGACAGAACACAATGAAAGTAGAATTACAGCAAAACTTTTTTCAAATGCGGTGGCGGTCTTAGCTACCTACTTATTGACCCATACAATGTTTCCAGTCGAGTTGAAGAACCCTTGAACGAAAGGAGATTTGTCTATGATGTTTTGTCTGTCATTTGGAATAGAATTTCCGACAATCCACTACCACTGTGTCTACCCTTGAGCATGAATGTCGTATTTGAAAAAATATTTCCTTGTAAATAAATCGTTAATCTTTTGATGCCGTAAAGTGCGAATATTGTTGTGAACTCTTGTCCTCATTTCGTTGGGTATACTACTTCGATGGAAGATCAGAAATAGTCAAAAGGGAAAATTTCCTACCTGTTTCTTACAACACTAAACAACTTTTAGAAAAATATATATATATACTTGACACAACATTGATTGATACTGATAAAAAAAAAACACCCACCCACAGTAAATGTACAAAATCCGTAATTGGTATGCCGCACATCGTGTTACTGTCATCCCTACGCCTCTATTAATCATTTTTGGGTACACATTCCTCCCTCCCAATCGATTTAATTTTATTCCTCTTCCCAGAAAATATCCCCCCGAAAAGGTTTCATAACACAATTATACGAGACACCATACCACTCATAAACCATCCGCTAAAGCTTTTTCCAGCACATCCGCCTCAGCCCATATGCCAAAGGGATACCTTTCAGGCGAAATAATATGCAAATGAAAGGTGAACATTAGAATTCAATGTTTGATCGATAATTGAGTAAAAGTCAAATGGGCAAGTGAAAAGCGGAAAGCGGAATGGAACCACCACCGCATCGGTTACCTTGAGGCGAATCCATTGTAGTCATCGTTGTCGTCACCATGGGTGATGGTTGATGGACTATGCAGGACCCATAAACCTTAAAAAAAAAAACACACGAACGCCTGGGTCAACTTAACAACGAACAATGTAAAGATGTTTTGAATTAATGACGAGCGCGTGTTTAATTTATTGTTTGAACGGCAGTTTGAGAGCTGATAGGGTGTGTGGGCGGAAGGAGGCTGCGACGACATGAAAAAGGTTGCCGATATTGGATTAAAAGGTTACGACAGACTTTCAGTTAATTACTCCTTGGAATAGAGAAGGTAATTTGAAACCAGTCTCGGCGATGGAAATTGAGAAATTGAATTTGAGTTCGCCCAAGAATTTGGCGATTGGTCGGCTTTTAATGGTTCTAATGGGAATATTTCGCCTGGTCGTTCTGTTGGTAGGTAAAAGATCTTAACTTGCCTGTTAAATGGGTTGTCGGTGATAGGTGTCTGTTTGGCATAGTTTGGGGTTTGTTTTTTTCATATCGATCAAGGTTATGGAGTATTTTTTAAGGGTATCCTTAGCTTATAATCATTAAAATGTTTCTCGTTTTATGGTTAGGACTTTGTGACGATATAATTACAATTTTTAACGACCTTCTGGCTTATGTTGATTTATCGACTTTCAGTCCAATTTTCGATGAAGCTGGCTGTCATTGCCCTACCAAGTGCATTGGATGTCTCTGGACCAGGAAGTTTTGCAGCTGATCCCAACTAAGCCGAAGGCTAAGACAGTTTCCTACGGTCTATCTACGGTCTTCCTCTTTATTTTCTTCAGGCCCCGTTCCTCCATCTCAATGCTACCTCTTTCTTAGTCCCATCCGTGTTAAATAAATACAAAAATCACTACCTGAATGCGTCCATGGATTTGCAAATATTCGTTATGCGAGAAGCGGTTGCGGCTCGTTGATGTATTAAAGAAAAGTAACAGGTTGTACCATGGATGGTTGAAAAAAAGAAGAAGAAACAAATAAGAAAAAGACGGTCACCTGAGCCTTCATCACGGATTTGTAATCTATAAGCGTTTCCACCAAATTTAAACTAAAAGCCTTGTTTATCATGTCGTTGGCCCTGTGATTCATTGATCCACTGAAAACGGAGCCTCATTAGGCAAAAGCTCGGAGTAACAAATACCAAAATGTTTCGTTCAGTAATTGGGCATTTCCCGCTCCTCTGCTTTGCATATTTTTTTCTTAGATGCCACCTTTATCTCCATCGCTCCCGCATTTGGTGCGGGATCCATCAAAGACGAATAAATTTACCGCCATTTTTATTAAATTTCTATAAAAAGATTAAAAAGATTTCCGCTTCAGGACCACATGCCAAACAAACGCATAACCTTAAGCAATTTCTTAAATACCACAACTGCGCTGAAGACGTTTGGCCTCCCTCGTCACTTTGTTTTACATTTTCAAGAAAAAATCCACGGAAAAGTTTTTGTTTACAAACAAATAAGACGAAAAGTAAGAAATCCCATCCTTCACACTCTAACCTGAGGACATTTTCTTTTAATTTCCTCCCACATATAAAAAATCAACAAGAAGTATTTCTAAGTTCTCCTCCTGAACGAGCCCATGCTCTTTAAATCCCCCTCCCGCTTCGACATCGTTTTAATGCAGAGAGTTTTCACTTTAAAAAAAAAAGAAGAATAATTCAATGCTCGCACTTTTGCTATAAATTAATTAATTAATTAATAGCTGTCATATACGTCATGTATCAAAAATCGCATATTTCATTTGGAGCTGTCACTTGTTTTTTTAAATCAATCACAGTCACATGAATGCAAACGGAAAACGGTCGCTAAAGAAAATAAGAAAATAATACGGAAACTATAATTTGCTGATGAAAAATTAAATTTAAATAAAAAAAAGCATACAACACCCAATTGAAATGAGGTTTATTTTGCATTAATTGCTTTCCCATTCACAAAGAAGAAAATACGCGAGCTCTGGAAAAGAATGATTTTCCAAACTCACTCTAGCGTATACGTAACATTTTTGCGGGCTAATTGGTATTGGGTTTCTGTTGCTCTCTGCTTTTTGTCAGAGACGTTAATTCAAATATGTTGCACTGAGTGATTTTAGTAGTGAGTTATTAATGGGGGATTGCTCTTCATTAATTAAATTAAATATTTAATCGAGCAAGGGAATATAAGTATACCTTGGGATGCAGCAAGCAGCACCCCAACGAAACAAAATTCTCTTCATTTCACACATTCCCGCCATGCAATCGCTCTCTGTTTTTCTCTATTCTCAAATTGACAGCTGAACACTGTCACTGTCAGTTCTGGGGCACACCATGCTGCGGTAGGTCGTACTTTTTGTTGTACAGGCATGGCCGCGGTGACACGTCACACCAGTTGCTATTTATGTTTAATTTTTTTTAGGAACTTGTTTTTGAATTTTCATTTTTCAGTTCAAAATGGCTTTTCGATTGATTGAAACTATGGATGAGTATTTGCAAGAGGTTTGCGCATATACTGCAGATGATAACATCAATGTGTCCGATGAGGAGTTTTCGGAAACCCGGGATAACGTCTCTGAGTATTCGCAGAAAGATGATGGTTCTAGGAAATATACTTACTTACTTAAGGTGGCGCTACAGTCCGGGATGGATCTGGGCCTCAACCAATACGCCTCTCCAGTTAGCGCGATCTTTGGCTAACTGCCTCCAGTTGTGCACTCCAAGTTGGTTGAGGTCCATTTCCACTTGCGCGCGCCACCTAGGGCGAGGTCTACTGCGTTGTCCCTCCGGGTTGGAATCGAAGACTCTCCGGGCCGGAGCGTTGGTGTCTATTCGCTTTACATGTCCTAACCATCTTAGACGACTAATGCGTACTTTTCTGACCAGGTCGATGTCACTGTACAGCTCGTAGAGTTCGCTGTTAAATCTTCTCCTCCAAATCCCGTCAACGCAAACGGGACCAAAAATCACTCGAAGAATTTTGCGTTCGAAGCGACCAAGAAGATCCTCATCCGTTTTTGCTAGGGTCCATGCTTCTGCGCCATAGAGCAGGACAGGGATGATGAGGGTCTTATATAGAATCTCCTTAGTGCTTCTTGACAAGGCCTTACTAATCAATTGCCGTGTTAGAGGCCAAAGAAACAGCGGCTGGCATGTGATGTCGTTATCAGAGTTTATAGCGGAGCCGAGGTAGACAAAGTCCCTATCTACCTCAAAGTTATAGCTGTCTATCGTGACGTTCTGCCCGATTCGTCGATGTCGTGTGTCCCTTCTTGTTGACAGCATATATTTTGTTTTACCCTCATTCACCACTAAACCCATTTTTGCCGCTTCTGTACTAATACTTGCAAACGCACCAGTGACAGCTCGCTATGTTGTGCCAACAATGTCAATGTCGTCAGCGTATGCAAGCAGTTGCACAGACTTATGGAAAATTGTGCCTCTGGTGTTGGCTTGTGAGTTTCGCACAATTTTCTCAAGAATGATGTTGAAGAAGTCACATGACAGCGCGTCACCTTGTCTAAATCCTTTTTTGACATCAAAGGTCTCGGTGAGATTGTTTCCGACCTTTACGGAGCAGCGAGCGTTCTCCATCGTCATTCTGCACAATCTGACAAGTTTGGCAGGGATGCCAAAACTAGACATGGCTCTGTATAGCTCGTCTCTATAAATGCTGTCATATGCGGCCTTAAAATCGATAAAAAGATGGTGAGTATCGATCTGGTATTCTTGGGTTTTTTCCAGGATCCGCACTGATAGGGACCTATCAGATCGTTGACGAATGGTTTCAGGCGTTCACACAGTACAGCAGACATGATCTTATACGCAGTGTTCAGGAGACTGATGGCTCTATAGTTGGCGCAGTTTAGAGAGTCTCCTTTCTTGTGGATCGGGCAAACGATGCTGAGGTTCCATTCATCAGGCATACTTTCGTCTGACCAAATCTTGGAGACGAGTTGGTGTATGCTCTCTACCAGGTCTTCTCCCGCTGCCTTAAACAGCTCGGCAGTTAAGCCGTCCGGTCCAGCAGCCTTGTTGGCCTTAAGCTTAGATATTGCTATCCTCACTTCATTTTGGTCAGGTGGGCGGAAATCTTGGCTTTCATCGTCCAGGTTGAATGGCTCGTTCTGCCTGACAGCGGAATTTGTGTCGTCTTCGCCGTTTAGCAGTCTGCAGAAATGGTTTTTCCATGTCCTCAGCACCGACTGTGACTCTACTACAAGATTTTCTTGTTCGTCTCTTCAGGTCTCCGTTCGTGTCTTGTTGGCATGACACGTTCTTTTTACCTTTTGGTAAAACTTCCGAACATTGTTCCTGGAGTAACACCTCTCTATATCCTCGATCGCGCGCTTCTCATGCTCTCTCTTTTTTCTCCGGAGAAGCCGATGTTCTTCCCTCCTTTTTTGCTCGTAGAGCTCGTGGCATCGGCGCCACTGGTCTTCGGCATTTGATGCTGGCAGCATAGGACTTCTCGAGAGGTTGAGGGATACGCGATCGGCATAGGTTCTGGTGGTTTGATGCGCTTGGAGTCGTCCGACGTTAAGTCTCCTCACAGTATTTTCTCTAGGAAATATGGCCCCAGGAAATGAAATACGCGAAACAACAACAACTTTTTGTTTTGGATTTGGGGTCTTATTTCGTTCTTTTGGCGACTTATTTCATGCTTCAAATTGGGTGCACGCGAATTACTATCATTGTATTATGAAATATGTATGCAACCCCCCTGATTGGGTTTACTGTTGGATTGCGGGGTGGGTGCGCGGTTTTTTGCTTATAGTTTGTGTTTAATTTTCAAATTGTTAATTTGTTTTATTTAAATATAACGAAATATGTTTCAGGGGTTATTTCATACCATTTTGGGGACATATTGCATCTTCGATTTCGGGAATAATATCACAGTGAAATTATTCCTCAATTTTGGAGCCTTATTTCATTTTTAGTTTGGGATATTATTTACTGGGGCCCTATTTCCTGGAGAGCAAGATGATATCATTTCAAATAATTGTCTTGTTGGCGAAGAGGACATTCAGTTAGCGCAGTTGCAGGGAAGTATGTTGGGAGGACAAAACTGGCACAAACGTCCACCGCCAAGAAGCAGGATACCATGACGAAATATCGTCACAGAGGAGCCGATTGCAAGCAAATTTTCCTCGAGAGTTGTGTGCTAATTCGAGCAGTTCTGAAATGAAAGGTAGGCTACGAGACCAATTAGACTAATTATACCAATTAATTTTAGTACAAGGTTAAAGGACTTCAAGTAGATTATCGAAGGCACTTGACTGCTTTGAAACTACTGTCATTGGCAAGTGTTGCACAAGTCGACAACGAGTTTATTTGAGTTGAAAAGACGCTGCACCTGCACAATGCTGCCAACCTCCGCGTCCCGTTCGATTTCCTCAGATATATCAACAGCAAAATCGAACAGAGAAATAGTAAACTTTCACTGCATACACACCGACATTGCAATTAAAACTTTGATTGCGAGAAAAGCAGGTCGCCAGCACTTCAGATCTCATTATCTCCTTGACAGCACCAGGTGTACTTACACAGCCCCCGTTCAAAGATACCAGCGGATGAAAGAAAAACGAACTCCGTACGTACGTACGTACAGCGCATTACATTTATTTATTTTTCTTTTCGACAACTTTTATTTAATAAAATCTCGCGCTCGTAAAATGATGAAATGAATTTGAATCAACATCATGCTTACAAAAAACAAAAACAAAAAAACATCAAAGGTCACTAAAAAAGCACACAGCTTACGCAAATAAAAATCCATACGCCGAAGAACATTTATAGCTGCTTATACATGCTTTGACATTTTTTACTTCTTTTTGACGACTGATTTTCAGAGAGGGAATGACGAGGCCATTTTCCACTCCTAGGACATCCGGTGCATTATCGTTGTATTTCTTGTCGCGTAAAAAACATCTTCGACTTTATTATTTTGTCGTTAAAAATCCCACGAGTCGACAAAGAAAGCGATGCAAACGACAAAAGCACACTTCAACCAACTGAAATACACTCCCGCAAACGCACAGAGAACAGATCAGCGGGAAAGCGGAAATTAATCCCGAGACTTTCAGTCTATCCTGTGCGATTTTACATTTGACATCTATCCTTGCCATCTGTTTGCGCTATTCGCATACATAGCTACAAGGATATAAGTGGATTTTAACGAAATGCCTTCTGGCGGCGCGGCATGTGAATGATATACTTGAACGGTGGGCTACTGCCATTTTATGCCGCGTTTTTTTCCGGTACATCCCCGTCTAATAGCTGGTAACGTTTTACGGCTGACATTGCTTTGGAATTACCAACGATGACGTCTCAGTTGAGTTTGATATTAATGTAGTGGCACAAGTAGCTGACTGATGGTATGCAATGATGTGTTCAACGCCATCAAATGGTTTATGCGAGGATTGGTTGCGGCTCTTTGGTATACTACATAAAGGGCGCGGTGTTAACAGTAGCAGGTTGTACTTTGGGTTGTCAAAAAAAAAAAAGAAGAACAAGAGGAATCAAATAAGAAAATCGAAAAAAACCCGTCTGCCTAAGGGTGCGTGTCGTTATTTGGATGTTTCACTTTGAATTATGGCAGTCGTTGACTGGTCGTTGACTGAAGTGAGATTGGAAGTAATTTTCTTAACAGGGCGGGTAATGATGTGCGATCGCATCTATTTTGAAATGTCCTTGTTAAATTTGACATTCTTTTAGTTGAGTTATGTTATGTTTTATTGCATTTAAATGAAAGCAACATCCGTCTGGGAAACTTCTTATACCCACTGTGATGACGCTGACTGGTGGATATCACCACTTAAGTCAAGTGCTCTGCTCTGGAAGACTGTATTTTGCGTCGTTGCTTAAGCCTAAATGAAGGGAAATATCTTCAAGGAGACGACACTCGTTTGGCATTTATTTAGGGGCAAATAAGCATCTAAAGGGTGTTTTCTTCTGAAGAGGGAACCTTTCCTAAAAAAAATTGGAAAATGCAACATTTGGTCCTGCTACCAAAAGGAAAGAAGCCCCCAGGAGAACTCTCGTCCTATCGCCCAATTTGCCTACTGGACACTAGGGGAAAGATCCTCGAAAAGGTAATCTATAATACCGTATTCGCGAGAAACCCAAGTATCAATGGATGACTCAACCACCGATGTAGGCAGACCCAACGCAGGTTCAGGTCCTAAGAATTCTTCTTCTGAACCCAGCCTGGTAAGCTAATCAGCGATCTCATTTCCCTGGATACCAGTGTGACCTGGGACCCAAACAAGATACACTGTATTTAGCCTTCCGACCAAGTTCAGAGATAGCTTAAGTTCGAGCACTAATTTAGATGGTAAATTAGTAGGTAAGAGGGTTAAGCAGCGCTTTTAATGCAGCTTGGCTGTCGCTGCAAACGCGTATAATCCTAGCCCCCCACCTGTTTATCACAATATAGCGCGCATAGTCATAAGGATAGCAAAAATCTCCGCTTGGAAGACAGACGCATGGTTTCCTAAGGGGTAGGGAAGTCTAATGTTATCGCTTTCCATGAAGACTCCAGAACCAGACCCCTGTGCCGGTTTTGGAGCCATTCGACAGAACTGGTCCGTCATTTGGTAAGCACCTCCAATTGCATGCCTTAGCAACTTGAATTTCTCCGCATTGTCTTGCTTCCAAAACTGACTAGAACATAATTTTACACCTGCCTCTAAAAAACCACTACTCCACCGCCAAATGTCAAAGGCGAACCCGAACATCACCACAAATCTGGCAGCATTTCTGTCAAACCTAATCAAATTAATCCAATTGAATGGAATCACCATACCTGCTTCGGTTACCACAAATCGATGTCGGTGCTAATCATTCAATCAAAGCCAACGAGCATAAAGAACCCAACCAAAAAGTGCAGATGAAGGTCGTGTGAATTGTGTACTTCAACAAAATTCCTCATCCGTGTCCAATTACCAAAGAAAAATTCTGCAATCGACAGAAAGTGCAACCAAACTACCGCGAAAAATAAAAACAATCATCCTCGCAAAAACTGATGAAAAGGAGATGCCACAACATCCGTCAACTTACATTCTGTGGTCTGCCATAAAAGTTACCAAGTTAGTGCCTACACACATACACACCTAAATTGGCTGCATCCTTGTTTTAATTTTGTTTCCAGCATCGTTCTCTGGTATTACCCACTGACTGCATGGTGAAACTTTTGCAATTTACAATCACTTGTGCCCGTCACTGATGGTTTATGGACGATAAGAGAATTAAGAATAAATTGTCGGTCGGATCCGTAAGGATTTTTTCTCCATCGCCCCCTACCACCCCCCGTCTTATCAGACGTGAAACTTTATGCAGTTCTTCTCTGGCAGGGAGGAGATTATATTTTAGGTGGATCTTCGAGTGTACTGGCTATATTATAGTGGAATAGTCAATTTAATTTACGATGCCACAAGAATGCAGGAGATATTTATTGTTTTAGGGAGGGGGCAAATTTATTCGAAAGGAATTGCTATACAGGGTGGTAAGACAAGAATGCATGGGGACTTGCTGTAGCGGTTCACTTTGAATCGTTGTTTGTTGTTTGTAGTTGCGGGTAAACATTTTCTGAATGATCGAAAATAAATTCGAAGATCCAGATCAGGCAATCGTCGAATCGATAGACCTCCAACTAAATCCAAAAAGGAGTTAGTCCTCCTATACCATGAGTATTGAAAACGCACGATAAAAATATCGGCCTTATTTTGATCATCAAAAATTCCAAAACGATCGTCATTTTACGTGATCTGTCCCAGGCCTTCTCCCTAAATTTCAAGTAAATTCTTCTTTATTCTTCTTTATTCTTTTATTCTTTACTAATACATATTGTTAACATACATTTAAATAAAATAATAAGCTTACGAGTAATACAAATTAACAAAATGATTAATAAAGAAACTGCAATCTATAGTTCATAAGGAACTAGAGGCGAAAGCAGCTGGAATTACATTAAAATTACAATACAACAATAACTTAAAAGTAGTGAGGTGGGGTTACGACAAGAATTGTACAGTATATTTTTTACAAACTCAGAGTTGTTGTATTTTTACAATTTTTACAATGAAACAGTGATAGAAAAAATTAAGCGCACATATAAAGATAAACAACAAAAAAACAAGTATCTAGTTAAGTGGTTACCCATAGTAATTCATTTACATTTTTATAATTTAAACCAAAGAGCCAACATTTTACTTTTTTGAGAAAAGTGGATTCATTTCTAATAATTCTAATGCTACTAGGTAAATTATTAAAAAGTCTTGGAGCAACTGACGTATAAAAATTTAAAAAAAATTGCAAATTGTGATGTGGTACTAAAGCGAGATGTTGATAGTTTACTCTAAGGTTATAGCTAAAAGAGCAACGGTTCAATAAATAGCCAGATCTGGAGAAAAAAATCTTTAATACCTTATAAAAATACAAATGCTTCAGAGGTAGGACTTTGATGCTTTTGAAAAGCATTAAACTATCATGTCGACGACTTTTATTACAAACAAGACGAATAATATGTTTTTGGGAAGTAAGAAGTGGATTCATTTTATTGCTGTGAGTACCACCCCATGAAACTATGCCATATTCAAGCTTAGAGTGCACTAAACCATAATAAATACAAGTAAGAAGTTCTCGTGAGCAATACGATTTTAAAAAGAACATTTGCCTTGTAGCGGCCCTCAGATACTTCTTGATTGCCTCCGTATGAGCAGACCAACCCATCTTCCAATCAACCAGCACCCCTAGGTACTTGTATGACTTGACACACTCAATTTCAAAACATTTCTCGGAGCACGAAAGTGATTCAAAAAATATCTGTGGGTACACTGACGAGCTACAGATTACTCTACTATGATTATATTTCTCACAGCTTGCACAATGGAAAGAGAATGATCCATAGTCTACCTCCTTACCAGAAACATTAAAAAACATAATTTTGGTCTTATCGCTTATTACCATTTTATGCATTTCAAACCAATGGCTTAAGACTTCCAAGTCATGATTAATATCTGCAGAAAGATCCAAAGCAGAGTCACTTTGAAAAGCACATGCCATGTCATCAGCGAACGCATTTACTTTACAACGGTATTTTTGTAAAAACAGCGAGTTAATAAAGATTAAAAAAAGTATCGGACCAAGCACAGAACCCTGAGGAACACCCAAAGAGACGCTTCTCAAGGAGCTTAATTCTCCACTAATCTTAACTCTTTGTCCTCTATCGGATAGGTAGGAACGAACCAATTATGCATTATGCCTCTAAAACCACAATTGTAGAGTTTGTCTAGGAGTATTGTGTGATCAACGGTATCAAACGCTTTTGTAATGTCGATAAAGAGAGCCGCAGTTAATTTCCTATTATTAATGCCATTGTATATATTAGTGCAGAAATTTAAAAGGGCAGCTTCAGTTGAAAAACCAGAACGAAATCCAAACTGTGATTCACTAAAGAATTTGTTTCTTTCTAGAAACTTTACCATTCTGTTTTTCACTGCTTTTTCAAAAATCTTTGAAAAAACCGAGAGTAGGGAAATCGGCCTATAGTTATTTATTAATGATTTATCACCCTTCTTAAACAAAGGTATTACTTCGGCTTGTTTTAACCCATCTGGAAAAATACCATTAGAAATACTCTTATTAAAAATAAGGCATAAAATATCGCAAATATTGAAAGCTATTTTTTTAACGAAATTATTTGATAAACTATCAGTTATAGCAGAATCCGATTTTTTTAGAGAAATAATGATTTTATATAATTCAAAAGATGTAATAGGTTCAAAAAAGAAGCTTTGAGAAGATGACACATCATGAGATAAACATTCATTAAAAATGTTGAAAAATAAATAAACGTCATCATGTAAATCAGGGGCCGAATTACCGCATCCGTGAGCGAGCAATACGTCACTGAATTTTGTATAATTAGTGAGACGCACATTTGGAATGATTTTTCTCGTCAAAGACTTCCGTTTTAAGGCTTGAAAGACGTTTCATGGGTTGGGTGATGTCCAACATCTCTTTTGGAGATGGGGACTGTGCTTATTAAAAGAGCGAGAATTATGAATGGCTTAATCATCTAAAGTGACTGCGGACTTGCATAAGATACCAAAGACTGAGTAAACCATGAGCAGACACGGAGCAATACATCAACTCAGACATTCCCCCACACCTAGTCATACACACTTAAATCAATTTATCAATGGAAACTCCCCAAGCTTGTGTGGCAACAAGAAACCGATTAATAGATTCTCCCCCAACTTACAGGACACCCTATTTAATATATTCCACATCGCCACTCAGCAGCACTACATCGAACATTGATAGTTTGGGCTGGTGCTGGTGTATGCCATAAATAAACCCCTTCACGGAGTGTTTTCCAAGGGACTGGGGCAACTTCTTCAAGGTGATTTTCGAAAAACTTTCCCAATCGATTTATCTTACGAGTCCTTTGCCTTCCGTTTTCGTATATAGACGGTGGCAAACGACACAAAAAGTACAAAACAAAGTCAAAGAATTCGACACTCGCATCTGGTGTATAGTACATCGACGATGGCAATAGGTTTGTTGTTGTTATTCAGACAGCAAACGGTTGGCTCGTTTTGGCAGATAACCTGGCGCAGGCACAGGATTTAGGTCATTGTAGTAGTTGTTGGGTGGAAACTTCTGTCGCTTTCGTAATGGCAATAGTTTTACATTTTATTATGTAACACTTTGCGCCTTCGGCTACTTTGTAAGTTTATATGCTTCTGCCAACTTGGATCTTGGCCCCGACCACACTTTGGTCATTTGATGGTGGCACGTTGCTTTGCCAGTGATGACTACAGTGTAGAAAAACTGATAGCTAATTTGTGCGGTTGGATGCATTTATTAGCTGGGTTTTTGCCTGTGAAGGTGTTCCTGGTAGAGGAGCCATATTGAAAGGGTTAACTCGGGTGGAATGATTTAAATTGCTAAAAGGAGGGAACAGTTTGAACGAATTTAAATAGTAACAAATTTCAGTATCAGTTGGACTAACAAGGCAGACCTACTTTAGTTGGGATTTTTTGTTCCCTGCCTTGCAGAACGTCTCTTTGATCCATTAAAACTATACCCCCCTTCAATGTCAGTCGGTGCTTACATCACACCGATCGGCATTAAATTTCGCACTGTGTCCTTCCTCCTAATTGCATGATGCTCGCACCTTCGTGTGCGCACGATATAGACAACCTAATGGTATGCAAACAACTGTCACACCGTATCAATGTCAAACAACCCTCGGAATCCTTGAGCTTCTAATCGAAGGACATTTACCTCGACCAGAAACTACTATTGGCAATAGATGGAGTTCAACTTTCTTACTTTGCCGTTTAGAGGAAAAAAAAAACGATATCTACGTCAACCGAAAATTACATCACCCCAATGGAGACGATTAAGGAACACTGGTGATATAAACAACGAAAATGATTACTGAAACAACAACAGCAGATAGCAAAAACACCCCCACTCGCGATGGACTGTTGTGCTTGGTGTCCTGCCATTGTCCCCCTTTATTTAACCACGAATTTTGCTGTGTGTCATCGTCGTGCGTCTTCTCACTGGTGGCTCATTGGGCATGCAAATCACGTAATCCGGTAATTGGCTGTGCAAAGATGGTAACTCGGCGATGGCAAACTACACGCATAGTCCTAAACGTTTATATACCTTCGAGTGCGATTTGTTTTGAATCGGGGCTTCGAGTCGGGTGGGGGTCTGTCGCAGGTATACCACCAGTATTACGTTAACATGGGTTTGCTGTTTATGGTTTGGATCGATTTATAAGGGTTTTTTTTTTCATCCCCCTCCCCATTTTGGCAAATGAAGAAAAATCAATTGCGGTGTCTGGTTGGAAGTGAAATAGTAAAATGTTTGAACTCTGGACAATTTAGAGAATCCTTCCATCACCCGGTGTCAATGGTGGGAGGACTCTATCCCCATTCCTCTATATTCAGTGAGCAGTAGGAGATGCAAATCTAGTTCGAGGTTAAAAGCAACTGTTTGAATCAATTTCTATGAGAGGTCCTTCTCGATATTCACTCGAACAGATGTGTACTCGATTTTGTTTGTGTATTGTAAAAGCAGTCACTATGCAACATTTTTGTATATGCTCTCCCTAAAAGATGACTTCAAGGAAAATGCTGGTTTTATTGAAACAGTCAAGTGATTTTGAAATGGCTGGATAAATGTTATTCCCCTGAAGGTTGCCATAGTTTTTAACATAAGTAAGTGGCTGCCACGTTTCTAGGATATCTCTCTCTTGACGGGCGATCCTATTAGGCTTCAACGGTAGCCCAAGATGCTTGCAGATGCAGGTTAGCAATGCACTTCAACTGTTGCAAATGGTTAGGTAAATAAATACTTCGCTCCTATGCCGATCTTCACACATCGAGCATTCGCTTTGTGTGAGTTCCAATTTTTGGGACGAATGGAAAAGGGAAAGTCCTATGACGAACGCGAACGACTGAATTTAAGAGGCTTCCTTAGGACAGTTTTACTATCGGACGTTTGTTAGGATTTTTCCGGGGATCGACCATAAGGGGTATTATAGGCTCAGCCGTCCAACACACTAATCAATGATCCACGTCTCCCAGAAAAGCTAGTGCAGATCTCCTGGACATAAATTGTGTCCTTGAGTCCACCCCTAAGGGAGAACGTATAGCAGAGGAAGACCCGCCTTAGGTGGCGCGCACAATTGGGGGGCGATCTCAACCTAGCTAGGGTCCGATCTGGCTGCGAGGGGCTTTAATGAGACCGTGCCCCATCGCGTACTGTAAGCGCCACCAAAAGTTAAGTCAAGTAGGTACGTAAGTAAGTTAAGTCAATTGAGAGTTTTTAAAAAAGGATGCTTACTGGATTTGGTTTGAATTTTCCTCAACTTCACAGAGCTCTGCTATTAGCTCGAAGTTTGGTTGAAGAAAAATAAATATTTCTCTAAAGACTTTAAGTTTTAACATTGGGGAATATTTTGACACTCTAAGACTTAGTAGGAACCTTTTCTACATGTAATATAAATACCGCATGCTGGATAAATTAGTTTTTATAGAAAGTATAGGCTTTGGTGGGATTTTTCGCATTTTTCTCAAAGAATGGATACGTCCATTCTCAATTTTTTTTCTGACTATTTAAGGTTTGAATTCGAGGAACAGCAGGCATACACATAGCCACTCAAAAGGGTACGTTCATCAATTTTTGTTTATGGTGAATAGGGAGTCAACCAGTAAAGCAACGACCACTAAACTATCACAGATTCATATTTAATTTACGTAATGTAGGTATTCGGTAAGTTTATTGATGCCAAATGAATCCAAAGGGGTGTTTTCTATGATGAAATAGGTTATGCGTAATTTAAACTTAGAGATATTGTAAGTAATTTGAGGTGATTTTGGTCAAAGACTGAGGTATACCTCTTGTCCGTGGTTGCTTATAACCTCAAAGAAACTCAAACTTTTGAGCACATAGAATGTCTGGGGATACTTAAAAGGTCTGTTAATATTTGCCACAATAGTTCTGTAAGAAAACGACCATAGGTCTAGCTTCTGACAACCATTCGTTTTGTGCCAGGTTTTCATTTTTGAGACAAATAGAAGGGAACTGCGATTTTATGCCGAGTACAAACAAACGACTACTAGAGAAGCCCTTCCATGGCAGTTATACTCTCGGATGTTTGTCAGACGTTCGCAAGAGGTGGTACAGGTTGCCAGTTCGAAATGAAACAAATCTGGAAGTTCTGTTGATATTTCGGGACTCGTCTGGATATTTCAAAGTTTGACGATTTTATATTTCTTTAAAAGAAAAGGGATTTTATTTCGTTTATTCTATTATGTAAATAAAAATATATATTTCAAGTTTTAAATAACAATAGCCGCTTAAAAAATAATGGAAAATTTAAAAAAAAAAACCAAAGCAAACTAAATTCACATTTCTTTTCAGTTACATAGTTTATATTGACCGACGGTTTATTAAACGAGGTTATAAAAGACTTGTCAAGCAAAAGTTATTATAAACCTGATTTTATTTTTATATAAACAAAGGGCCCTACTTATAATCATTTTCAGCCTTGAGACTAAATATTTTGTAGGTCACAGTATGCAATTTTATATAAAAAAGTTCGCCATTGTGAGTTTAAGAAATGTAGCCTGGACCCTGGACGATAAAAATTATTATTAGTATCCCGGAAAGTCTATTTTAATCAATCTAATCTGCAGTAAAAATGGCAAGCATGTCTTCTACAAAGTTAGCAATTTTTATGAGTGCTTATTTTACACGACTATTGCCACATTTAGTGTTTGCTTTTACCGAATTTACGAGTTATTCGGTTACGTTCTTCAGTACATAGGTCTTTCAATAAACTGAAATCAGCTCCTTCAAGTTTTTCAACTCTTCGGAAGTATTCCTTAAAATGGGAGATTGTATTCTGTCCATAGACACGGTTTTTGGAAGATGAATAAAAGCTTCGCGGGAACAGCAGTAAGATCAGTATATAAACAAGAGCCAAGGTACACTGAGAGCTGTAATTTCAAGCTAAACTTTAACCATCTAGTCTTGGAATCACGATTTCCAGATTGGGCGCTTTGTCGTATTTTGGGCTATATTTTTACTTAAAAAACGTTAGAAATTTCATCCATGAGCGCCCAACACAATTTTGGGCTATATATTTTACAAATTGTGTGTTAATTTTGTTTGTTTTATTCTTCCACAAAACTAAAAAAAAAAATATTTTAGAACAAACCCGCACTTTTAAAACTTGGCAACACCCTTGCAGTTAAGTAACATCGAACAGGCCTTTTGATTTGACACAACGACACAAGCCACAAAATGTCAATTGCAGAAAATCGAAAAAACGTGCACTAAAATGGGAAAGTGGGAAAATGCCAAAAAAATACTTAAGGAATTGGGAATATCTGCCACAATTCCTTTAAAATAAAAGAACTGAATTACATATTTTCAACGATTTTTTGGGTTTTTTTCTGGGCAACGATATTGGGCTATTTTTTAAGGTTTGGGCGCTTAAAGCGAACTAAATTCTAGCAACCCTGCTTGGAATACGAAAAAAAGAAAATTCTAAGCTAAAAAAATAAACATATTGCCAGGTTTGGTATTTCACTTCATTTCATTTTCATTTTCATTTCATTTCATTTTTATTTCATTTCATTTTCATTTCGTTTTCATTTCATTTCACTTTCATTTCATTGAAATGAGACTTAGGCTTTAGGCATATAGCTAATAGCTATCATTGAAATGCATCATTGGAACAAATCAGTGGAATAATGGTTTACTTTTTTTGACAAGTCAGTTATAGCAATCATTGAAAAGTTGCTGTCAGTGGAAGGACCTGTCAGTGAAACTAAACAGAGAAAACTCCAAAAATCGGAAAGCAAGTAAAACTGTTTAATAATCGGAATTATGGGATTGCATGGAAGAAATAAAATGTAATAAAATGTTATTATTATCATTGAAAATGCTCAGTTTAATAAAAAAAAAGAAAAAGTTACAGTACCAAAGAACACATTGCAATAAACAATTTCAGGTTTTGAGGTTGGAGTTGATCATTGAAAGCAAAACTGACAGCTGAGAACAGAAAGAGAATCGAACACATCAGTGAAACGATTGGGTTCCAAATTAGAGGAACTTAAATCAGCTGTTCATTGAAATCAATTTCAATCAGTGAAAAAATAAAAGTGGATTTAAAGAAAAGTTTTAATAAGAATTAAGTTGTTTTTTTCGTTAAAAAATTCCACAATTGATACGCTTTATTTTGATACCAAGTAAAGCCAATATTGTTTGATTAATCGTCTTAAAATCGTAAATCAAAATTTTCAATAATGCATTTCAATTAAAGCTATTACTGGGGCCTTAAAGCCTTTAAAGTTGTAAAAGTCGAAATAATACAATAGGTACCTAATTGATTTTTAGAACAAGCATTAAACGAACTAAGAGAAGCTAAAATTTATCTGATAGTGCGGTTCAATTTCAGTTTTAATGTGATTCAAGTTTCTTTAAGTGAATGAGTTCAGTCAAATTCTGACCTTTTTAAACTAAAAACATTTCAATGTTTGAGGAATTAAAAAAAATGTTTTCCTGAGACCTTTGCGTTTTTGACTGGAGAAATTGTTCTCAACTGTGACTCTGGAGAAGCCTAAAATTATCTGAAAAATCCCGGCGATTCCCGGTCGCCTGGCAACCCTAGACACATCGGAAGAAACCTTACCATGTAATTTGTGTGTTTTCGGTCGATCAGACCCCTCACTTAGTACCTAGTCTTTTAATTAATTTCATAGATGGACATTGGACAAGTTATTTGTCTTCGTCACTGTTTGCTTAAGAGGGCTATCACTGTATCTGACTTCCCATGGGTGATCCTTCCGTCTGCAGGGACTTACGTCTATGCGTCGAATAACTTTTGCGTTAATAAGCAACACACGTAGGAATAGCAGTGTCATTTTTTTTATTGATATACAAATTCAACTGTCAACCTTGATACCCCTAAAAAATCAATAAATCACGACTTCCAATTGGTCACATATCTCATCCTATTGTATGGCCAAACCTGTGCTTGAACCCATTCAGGCATGCCGACGCCAAGTGGTGGCCGCTGTCCGTTCTCACTTCATTGCACACCGTTGTTGAGCAACTTTGACAACTTTTTTTTTTCCCCAACTTCCGTGACAGATTACTAAATCCATTAGTGAGACTTCCCAGCCATTCGTTTTACATGAGATAATTAATATGAATTACCATTCGGTGGTCCGTTGGGTGGCTAGGGCTGTGGCTATCCTCCTGCCGCACGCTTCACGTAAAACACCTATAATTCAAAGGACGAGTAACTTTAAATATGCCAAACTAACACATTTGTGTGTTGGCAATTAAACAGAGCCGACAATTGGGTCGTCGTCCTTCGTTGATACCATCTATCGAATAAAATTAGATAAATCTACGCAAGGATCATGTATGATTTGTTCTCAAGTAAACACATGCACACACAGTTTTCACTGAACAGAAAGTTATTCCCAGATCCAAAGTTTAGATAGCTCGTGTTGTTGCATCTATATGAGTGTACTGTTTTATTACTGCTAATTGACTTGGAAGTTGGAAGTAGTCTGAAATGAAAGCGAACCAGTGGGTGCGTCAGTGTGAAACAATGTAAAAGTTTCAGTCACAATTAGCACAAGTTTGGCCGACATGAAAAATGTGCTTAGCAAACGTAATGAGTGAGTTAGTTAGTGTGTGCCATGACAACTCATGCTGAATTGATGAAAATGGGTGTGACAACGTATTAGTTGACAATGGCTGAGAAGAGTGGTGATTTAATTGGCAGTTCAAGGTGTAGACGTAGAGTGTGGAGTAGAGTATTTGCATAAATCCATGAACAGAAGGAGGCTTCTAATCTACTGTTCTACCCCTCGGGCGGAGACTATGAAGAGATCAAGGTCCGCTGCAAAGTTAACCCAGCGGTCCGTGTGAAATTTGGAGCCTTCCATCGATCCTGTAGTAGGAAGAGGAAGAGAATGAACTAGTGCCAAACACATATCAAGTCATAGCCTTGAATCAATCCAGAGTCTGGTAGCCCCGCAGTAAAAAAAAGGGCACACATTTGGCATGCTACTCTCCTGCTATTTGCAATTTCAAGTGACTGGTCTTTGGTACCGATGTGGTCAATATTGAGTTCGTTGGCTCCTTACCACTGGTGTCTATTCTTTTACGTTTCAAAGAAACTTGAGTACAAATAAGCTGCAGAGCAATAGACCATTAGTGGCATGAGAGTCCTTCTGTTGGTGGGCCGAAACCGGCAGCTGAAAAAATAAATAGGACAGAAAATCCAATCTTATATATAAATAGGCGAAGGCTAATATTTAATAACCAGTTTCAGTGCCTTAAACACAAGATTTTCGAATGGTTTTTTATTTTTGGAAAGATTGTGTTGAGATCCAATGCTGTGCATGATTTGTTTTCCAGTGTGTTGTGCATAAGGCCGCTTGCACACCGGATGGAACAAAACGCCATAGACAAACAAAACTTTTTTTCTGTGTGTTTCTGGAGTTTAAATACACACAGTAAAATACGCGCGCCCACACTGAATAAGGCAAAACAAAGCAAGAAAATAAAATAAGGCGTTTTTTTCCATCCCGTGTGGAAACTCCCTAAGCCAGGCCTCTTTAAGTCTTTAATGGTAGAATTTCCACCATACTGGGCGAACTCCGAACTCTAGTATTGACAAGTTGATCACCCCGATTGACTTGATAATCTCCTTTACTAACGCACGTCCTCTACACCGAGGAAGTTTTTAAACAACAAACGCTCGTAATACCACAACAAAAAAAACTTAGATTCCATCCTTCAAAACTCCTTACGAATAAATTAAAACAAAAGGTCAAATTTGGTAATTCTATCGACTCCAGTTTGTCCGTGTCCTTTCATCTCTTGTCCATCAGCTGTATTTCGTTTGTCCTCTCAAGAAAACGGGACCTCTGCGACAATATAATTCAATATAAAAATCATTGCCCCATACATTTTTTCGGGATGATTTCTTCATTTTATTTTTAAATTCCCTTATCCTTGTGATATATTTTATGTATGCGATAGGGATAACACAGGAAAGAAATCCCTCAACAAGTTTTAAATTGCAACCAAACTTCCTCCGAATAAAAGGCGTATTTTTTTTTTTTTGTTAAGCATTTCCATAGCAAAGTCTACCACTTTCATTGTCCTTTTTCGTTGAAAGTGGATTACTTTCCCCATTGTGCGGATATAATGTATATATATATATATGTGCGTGTGTGCGACGCTAATCCTTAAACTTATTGATATTTCAAATGGAGGAAGATCCTCTTTAATAAATTGTCATCCGGGTTTTTTTGGTTGCGAATTACGCTCTTTTCTTACCTTGCTGCAGACATTGTCCCTGACATGAGAAGGATATGGGAATTCGGTAGCTGTTGTGTGTCGGTATCGCTTTCGGATATTGACTATGGTGGATAGATTAGTGTGGCGCAAACAGTTATGACATAGAGAAATAATAAATGGAAAGAGGGACTTTGGGATTTGGGATGTGCGCATCCTTGTGGTGTCATTAATAAGTTATGATTATTGCCAGACGGTTTCTAATAGCTAAATGTATCACAATGGGCTATTGAGTTTCGATACAAATATGATTGATATCGATTTACTGAGAGGAGGATGTCGTAATTGTGGTGGAGCAATGGATGGAATATGGAATATGAGTAATGGAATCAATGTCGAAGATTTCGGGATTGGATTGGTCCTACTTGCGTCAAATGCTGGTAATACAAGAGATTTGGTTTCACTTGCACATTTTTGGAAGTTTGTTTTGAATATTTGCCTGCTGAGAGCTGCTTTTTAAGATGACATTTTATGCTAAGCACGTGTGGCAAGCATGCCTCTCAAGACCTGGGTTTACTGAACTCCTTTGTCTATGCGAACCTCACCTTTGCTTTCTTTTTGGAGAGATTGGTTAGCAAAAGTATGTACGTAATCACTGAATGAGAGATAGGAGCAGGTTTGGTTAGCAATTTTACATATGGAACCATTAAAGAAAATATAAAGACGAGTTTGATTGGAAATAGTACGTTTGGGACCATTGTTTTGAAAACTGATCATATACGATATAAGTGACAGCACAAACAAACAAACAAACTTGTGCAATTTTTTTTTTAATCTCCTACATAATCCTTTTCTGAACCACTCACGAATGCAAACTATTCTTAGAAAGTGAATATATTATAAGCTGGTCCCATACTGAAGCCTCGATCAAGCTTTCTACAACAATTTGTGTGTCTGAGTTTCTGACCAACAATTGGCTGCCTTACTTCAACTTGACAAGGTTATCAGAAAAGTAGTATTTGCTTATTTGGATGAGGTGTGGCAGTCGAAATCACAGGTTCTTCTTTTTATTGAACCAGAAATTGTATACCTAAACTCCTTGAGAAAATTATTTGTAACTATGTGCAATTTCTACTTACTTACTTATCGGGCTCCCGACACGGGAAGAGCCTCTGCCTGAGACACTGCAGCCTTCCATCCTCTACGATCCCGGGCACGCTGCTTCCAGTTGGCCAGACCAAGCGCTCTGGCATCCGCGATGGCTTGGTCTTTGAAACGGAGGTTCGGTCTTCCTTGTCTTCTCGAACCTGGGGGCTGGGATTCGAAGATCATCTTAGCCGGAGCATTATTGTCCATATTCGCTCGATGTGGCCGAACCAATGTAGTCGACGTGTTTTGGCTTTTTGGACTATATCCACATTTTGGTACAGCTCATAGAGTTCGCTGTTGTATCTTCTCCTTCATTTGCCCTCCTCGCACACAGGAACAAAAATCCGCCGAAGAATTTTTCTTTTGAAGGAGCCCAGTATCAGCTATCCCTTCTTGCCTATGGTCTAGCACTCGGCGCCATAAAGCAGGACTGGCAAGATAAGGGTCTTGTAGAGTACACATTTCATCCTTCGAGTTAGGAATTTGGAACCCAGTTATTTTGCCGAGGTTGTTTTACTCCGAGGTAGGTAAACTCCTTAGATACCTCGAAATTGTTGTTATCAATAGTGACGTTTTGTCCAAGCCGGTGGACAGATGCTTCTTTGTTTGTCGATAGCATGTACTTGGTCTTGCCCTCACTTACTTCAAGGCCAACGGATTTCGCTTGTCCTTCAATCGCTGTGAATGCTTCTACCAGGCACGCTGGCCGCGATCGATGCTGCCTTAATGTCGTCCGCATAGCCCAGCAGCTGGACGGACCTGTTGAAGATAGTGCCTTCCGTGTTGACACCTGCCTTGCGCACTATCTGCTCGAGTATGAGATTGAAGAAGTCGCATCTCCTTGCCGAAATCCGGTGCATGTCTGAAATAGTTATATAGGAGGAGCTACTTCCAAACTGCACGCTGCAGCGCGTGTTTTCCAGTGTCACGCGACAAAGCTGAATCAGTTTTCCCGGGATACTGAATTCGGCCATAGCCATGTAGAGCTCCTGACGATGTATGCTATCATACGCGGCTTTGAAGTCGATGAATAGATGGTGAGTTTCGACTTGAAATTCGTTGGTCTTTTCCAGGATTTGCCTCAGTGTGAAAATTTGGTCTATCGTCGATCTGCCGGGCCGAAAGCCACACTGGTACGTGTCGATTGGTGTGTTGCAGAACGGTTTTAGACATTCACACAGTACGTTGGATAGGATCTTGTATGCGAATTAAGCAGGGATATGCCTCGATAGTTCTTGCAAGACATAGGATAGCCTTTTTTTAGATGGGACATATGGAGCTGATAGTCCAGTCATCGGGCATGTTTTCATCCACCCATACTTGGTTGATGATTCGGTGCATGCACCCTACCAAAGCATCACCTCCGTATTTGAAGAGCTCCGCTGGTAAGCCATCAGAGCCGGCGGCCTAGTTGTTCTTTAGCTTTTTTATAGCTAAGCGCACTTCTTCTATACTGGGCGGTGAAACTGGTTCTTCATTGACTGGACGTGGGTTCTCTTCTTGCCCTATCACTCTCTCTACATGATGCCCATTTAGCAGCTGCTGGAAATGATATTCCTTGCGCTTCGGTGACTAAGTTTCCTTCGCTGTCTCGAAGAGCTTGCGTTCCGGTTTTGTAATCAGCAGCCAGTTGCTTGGTTCTTTTAGAAAACCTCCGGATGTGATTGCGAGCGCGCGACTCTTCGATCTCCTTGAGCTGGGAAGCTGCGTAAGCCCTCTTCTTTCTACGCAGGATCTTCTTTTCCTTCCTTCTCCTGGCTCGATACTCTTCTCTCGCTGCCCTTGTTTTGCGCTGCAGCGCTTTCTTGTGTGCATCTTCTGTTACCTTCATCATCATACCACGAACTCTTTCTCTGGGGTGGCTGGTACTCTACAGTAGTTTCGGCTACAACGTGCAATTTCACTGCTCTTAAATTCTTGCCGATGAGCAACATGGATTTTGTCCCAAAAAATCAACTGTAACTAATTTAATAGAATTTACTTCCCATGTCAATGAAAGCATGGTGAATGGAACTGATGTGTTTTATGCCGATTTTAGTAAAGCATTCGACAAAGTTAATTATGTTATCCTGTTAAAAAAAAAAAATAATTTACTGTTTGTCTAAAAATATAGTCGTCTATTCTGGTGTCCCTCAAGGCAGCCACTTTGGTCCACTCCTGTTCCTGTTATTTATCAACGATCTATGTCCTCTTATTACATATTCAAAGATTTTGCTATTTTCGGATGACTGTAAGCTGATCTATTCATATGGTAGCCAACAAGGTTCTTTATTTTTACAACATGACATTGACACTATGCAGGAATGGTGTGAAAGAAACTGTATGCAGCTTAATCTTAAGAAGTGTAAAAGCATGACCTTTACGAGACGCCAAAATTTAGCTGCGCCAATTTATTTGATTAATGAGGAAGCTGTAGAAAGTTTTGATTGCTTTAATGATCTTGGTGTGGTCTTTGACAGAAAGGTCACTTTCAATCTCCATTTGGATTCCATTGTTAGCAAGGCAAGATGCCGATTGGGACTTATAAAACGTTTCTCAAAGGAATTTAAGGATCCCTATGTGTCCAGAATTCTATAATGTCCTCTCGTCCGACCTGTTTTGGAATACTGTAGCCGTTTGTTGTCCGTCCTACGAATCTGGAATCTCAAGAATTGAAATTATTCAAAAGCAGTTTCTTCTTTTCGCAGTACTCGATTTGCCTTGGAACCCCGAAAGCCGTCTTCTACCCTACATAAGTCGATTAAAGTTGTTGAATCTTCAGACTTTGGAAAAACGAAGAGAGACATCCAATGTTATATTCCTGTTTTTCGTTCTGACTGGTAACGTCAACTCCACATATGTTCTTAATTCCGTAAACATCAATACCAGGACAACAAGAAACACAATTTTTCTATACCAAAGGACGTCTCGATCTAACTATGGAAGTAATAGCCTCATCAATAACCTTACGAGGGATTTTAAGAAGTACAATCATGCGATTGATTTCAATCTCTCAAAATTTAATTTAAAAAAAAATTGAAAGAAATGTAAAACAGTGTGTTCTAATAATAGGTTTTTCAAAATCTGTTCATTATTTATTAACTGTAACATTATGTATAGTAGTTAAATAAAATAAAGAAAAATAAAAATTCCTGTCCGGCTCCCACAAGTTTTGTTAAAATCGAAAAGGTCTACAAAAAAATTGGATCTGTTATTTTATTTTTTTTTTTTGAAAGAACAATCTCTACCCTACTAGTAGGAGGGCTTAGTTCAAGTCCTGAGAAGTCTATTCGTAGACGAGAACTTCCATCCAACTAGGGGTCTGCACAAAAAAAACACCGGCCCAAACTGCCAACCCATCGAAAACACCAACCCCATCCCTTCCATGGAAATGCCTTTTGTGGATCCATTTCACAAGCCTGTTCTGCAGTATTCACCTCATTAATCCTTTTCGAAAATTTTCACAAAACCCCATTCATTAAAAATCTCGTACAATATGCGGGTGTTAAATCACCACGACTTGTTCACATCGGTGAATAACAGAATTACATTAATTTGCAACCTTTGTGCCTCTTGGAGTATTAATTTCACCCGTCGAGAGAGTGGAATATATAGTTACCCAAACGGATAAGTAATTTCGTAATTGCAAACGAATAGCAACGGAGCATGGGTGTTCGTGTTCGCGGAGCAGATCGTATAAAACACCGCTAGGTATGGTAATGCGTTGTAATTGAGGATTGCACCCAATGACTATGTCGTTCTTAGTTATCAAGAAAAGGGATTGCCCAGGGAGAGCAAGGTTCTACGAAGTACCTATTGTGATAAATTTCATTAAATGCGGAAGGATAATCGCCTGGAAATATATATTGTATGTGTGTCAATAGCAGTAACGTCTTAGACGAAGGGCTCTCCTTTTAGGTCATGGCATTTTAATTAGAAACAATTTCGCGGAGCATTCTAAATGCTTGAAAGAATCTACTGCCTTGATGGGCAAAGGAAACGCTTTGTTCGGGGGTTTATTCATTTCGGAGGATATAGCGCTTTTTGAAATTTTTTTCGTTTTTTTTTTTTTTTTTTTTTGTCTTTTTGTTCATATTCATGGCCACTGATGTGTGAACTAAATGGGCTTGTAAATCGCCTTATAATGCGGTGTATGAGGAGTAAAATAGATGTGTAATGCGAGAAACAGATTAACACAGCAACAGCAACAGCAACAGCAACTTTGACAACTTTTTAGAACCAATGTATTTTAATTACTTTGAACACATTAGCACAGCAACATCGACAGCGACGTCAACGTTAGAGCTAATCCTGACTTCGCTGTTGCTGTCAAAGTCACTGTGTTAATCTGTTTCTCGCATAATTCGACATAAATGGCAGTGCATTGGACTTCTAAAAAAACGGTTAATGTGGCTACGATTTTACGTCCCCAAATGGGTTTATATAATTTTTAACAAATGCGTAGAACAAAAAGTAAGTTTTAAAACTGAAAATCAATCATTTTGAATTATTTTCAAAACTAATCGACAGACGCTGTTTTTTCATACAATATTAGATAACAATTTATTTTGGTATTTGTTCGATTTCGAAAATAGTTTCAATTTTGTGTGCATTGGACCTTTTGACAAATTCCCTTATTTGTTCTATGGATGTATTACCTGTGAGTGTCGGATAGAGAAAGTAACGTGGCATTGCATATCTCTATCTCCTCTATGTATAAAAATCAATTGCTGTGCGTTAGTCGGGTAAAGGCTCCAGAACGGCTCGACCGATTTGAATGATTTTTGTGTTGTTTTGTTCGTCTTGAATCAGGGATAGTTTAGGAAAAAATAAATGTCGAAAAATTCTCAACATGTGGCGCTGTAGGCGTATATTTTGTTTTTCATTAAAATTCAATTATCTGTAATTCTTTCGGTGTGTAACTCGATGATCATGTAACTCGATAACCCCTGGGACGACTTTCATAATTCTTTTTTTGTTTTGTTCGTATTGCTGTATATCAGGTTTTTATTAACTTTTTTAACGCGAAAACAAAACTTGAAGGGGATGAAAGAGGTTATGAAAGTTTGTATGGGGAAATACACTTTGAAAAAAAAAAAGAAACTGGATAGAAATCAAGTAGTGACACTTCAAATAAAAAGAAAAAATATTTTAAATTTTAAAGGCAATTGTTGTTGTCAACAATTTTTTTTTAATATATAGGTACCTAAAAAGTTTGTTCTAATAAATTATTTTTACTATGTTACATTAAGTAACTTTTTGAAATGAAGTAGATACTTTGATTATACAAAGATGATGTGGCCGACGATATTTTGCATCGAATTCGCACTGTGACATTGGATAATGAACTGGAGATGTCAGAGATAAAATGCGCAACAAAGCTTTGATTTTGATCGAGGATATGTGACTGTTTATGATTGGCAATTTGTTGTGCAAATTGGGGATGCCACAGCCAAATCGTTCAATGCAAGACGGATTTAATCGAAAATTGGAGCGAGAAATGGACTTCGATCGAATCGCATTGAGTCAAGCTGTTCGAACAAATGTGCCAATGTTGAATCAAGAATAAAAGAAAGTACGATGAATTGATGCAAGCATAGTCGATAACGAAAATGGCGGAATTTGAAAATTCAAAGGCGAAGATGTTCTTATTTCGCGGATTCCACTTATTCAGATCGATTTGCCATTCGTATTTAGGCGTGTTCATTTTCCCGTAGGTACGTCTCGCTTTTGCTATGACAATTAATAAGTCGCAAGGACAATCGCTGGATCTGTGTGGTATAAATCTTGAATTTCACGTGGCGGCAAAGCTCTCGCTTTGTACGTGTGCGCACCCGCTAATAGAAATAGAACAAAAAAATGCGGTTCTCCGTGCAAAGTTCCATCCCCAATCCCATCCCCGTAAACTTTCATTTTCACGACAAAAAGTAGCATGTGTCCTTCCTTGGGGCAATACGAATCCACGAAGCACGATCCATTCCGGAGTTATGAGTGCACATACGGACGTCAGTCTCTTTTAGTGGTTTAGTAGATTGAACACAGGGCCACCTATAGTGTCCAAAATAGTCCTATCTATCAAACTGTAACCAACCATACACAGCCACAAAATTTAATTGAAATCGGTTGAGTGGTTAGGATATCGACAACAGCGCCACCGAAAAAAAAAACAAAAATTTACTCAAATTAAAAAAAAAACGCACTGGAAACTTCTCATAAGACCAAAAAAAAAAAAATATTTTACAGTAGGTACAAATATATCTTTTTTGCACTGTTTTTTGTAAACAAATTACACAAACATACATCTACCAATTGCAACCAAACTTCAGAAAAATCATATATAGACCAATACCAAAGATGTGTGAAAGTTTGGTTAAAAACGGTAAATGCGTTAAGGCGTGAATCGGCGACAAACGAACACAATTTTAAGGCTCAGTTTTTATACAGATTTGGGCGGAACGAAGTTCGCCGGGTCAGCTAGTCTTTAATAATAATCTTTTATATATTATTATTATACCTATAATTCTTTCAGGGTGAAACTCGATGACGATATAGTTCGATAACCACTGGGCCAATTTTCATGAATCTTCTTTGGTTTTGTTCATATTGTTGTATTCAGACGGTCTTAAAAGATAGGACTATTTTGAACCCGATAGGTAGCGCTGTTGTTGATCTCCGAAACCGCTCAATCGATTTTAATGAAATTTTTTGGATGTATATGGTCAGCTTGAAAGATACGATACGATAGTTTTGGATCCTATTGTTGGTACCTACTTAACAAAACATAAGCGGGAGAGGAAAACGGGTTGTTGCATTCAAAAATAAAATCAAACGATAATTCTAATGTTGTATAGGTAATTAAAATTATTTGGGCACTGTCCAAATAACGAACTTTGCGAAATGTGAGCAGGACTTAATACGAAAGGTACGGGCAATGACGGGGGATACAGCTAGATATAAAAAAGACTGACGTCCGTATGTGCAGTGTGCACTCATAACTCGGGAACGGATTGTTCGATTTTTATGATTTTTAGTTTAAAATCGCAAGAGCCTTTATGGTGATTCGTTGAATTTTCGAATTCCTTGGATATTCCGGGCTTACCTCTACACAATTTGAAATTGAAAGTCAGCTCAGTTATAATTTTGTTGCACAAGCTCAATGCACCGAAGTTTTGTAACAAAACGCGTTCGATTTGATGGTGAAGGATCTGAAATTAAATGTCATGCAAGCGACGGTTTTAAGGGTAAAATTCAAAGGCAAACATTCTCATTCCGCGGACTCCGCTTATTCAGAACGATTCGCTCTTCGCATGAAGTGTCTTGAATTTCCCGTGCGTGTCGCTTTCACTATATGTTGCAAGAATAATCGCTGGATATTTGTGCATTTGGAGCATCAATTTACAATTCCCATGTTTCTCACATGGTAAATTTTGTGAAAAAGCATAAGGTTGGCCGACACGTCAATCATTGCGGTTTGATTGAAATACATCGACATTGCTATACTTCAGTTATTTCCCTTGTACCTATATATAATTTCTATGAAAAGATCATATTCAGAAATGCTCTTTCGATGTTTCCTATGTTTCATTGAAAAAAAAAGTGCACTTCCAGGTCAAATCTTTACACGATAGAAGTGTCCGGGATATTTTGAAAGAATTGCCCTGTACTTACCAACACACAGTAGAAAAGTGTCAGATTTAAATGGTTTTTGTTCGTTGGCAATAAATTTTGCACTATGTGAACCGAAATTATACAATTATGCGTGCAAAACGTAAACTTAAATTAAAATATATAAATTTGGCCTACTAAAATATTCATATTTACTGTGGAAAGAAAAAGTAGCACCACCATTACAAAAGTGCTTTATCGAATTTCATTGAAAAAAACAATTCTGAGTTTCGGGGCAATTCTCTCGGATCTTCACTGAAAAATGTTATAATATTACTTTTGAACAAAGAACTTCAATTGATCGAATAACATATATTAGCAAGTGCATTGTGCATGCTCGGAGTTATTATTTTCATTACACTAACGAATTTGGGCGGAAGGAAGTTCGCCGGGTTAGCTAGTTTAATATTAAGACCCGTTTTCATACGCGTAAGATAAACAATTCAGCTAAAAAAGCAATCCTGTCACAAACATTGGTGTTAGTGAAAGGATGTGTGATCAACAAAAAGATTGTTTTTTTGTTTTGGGCAAATCCAGCAAAATCAAATTATTTTTTTCTCAAAAACAAATTGATCTTTTTGCCAAATCGAAAACGACACAAGTTTCTAAAAACAAAATATTGAAAAGAAAATTTATGCAAATTTCAAATGGTAACACCCACGATACTGCAAGTGAAATGTCAAACTGAGATAACAATTTCGTAAACAAAAATAAACAACGTAAACAATGGATAGAGCCGAAGATGGGTCGTAAGCTTCTTTTGAATAATTTAATTGTTTTGGTTACAAAATAATATTTTCTCTTAAGCCCAAGAAACTGGAAGAAAGAAGAAACAAATGCTCTTAAGGATTACGACAGGACTCAAGTCGCATTTCAGCACACAAGGAAGAAAAAGTACTTTTCTCTTCGGATATTGAAAATACTGGATGTGCTATTTTCGTTTCTTTAATGATCGCTTTGAAAAAGAAACTTTAAAATAAACACATTGAAGTCCGAATAAGTTATTAATTCACTAAAATACATGTGCCTATGTTTGCAATTGCTTAGATTTTTCGATTCTTGTGCTTTGTGTTTACAAATGTCAAAATATTGTGACGTCTTATCTGTGTTTTGAAAACAACTGTAGCCACAACTTAAAAATAAAATTCTTCCGTGATCCATATTGTTTTATTATCGTGATTTTTCAATAACACCCCCTCCCACCCGCTCTCAATTGTGGTTGTGGAGGAGCAAATAAATAAAATTTTATTTTATTGAATTGCTCTTTCGATGGGAAGTTCCTTATGCGACCCTACATTCCAATTTCCAACACCCATTATTAAGCGAACCCTATCTAAACGAATTCCCTGCTCGAGCAGATGACAGAAGACGACTTATGTATCTTGGGTTAAAAACAAGAGCAACGGCCGATAAGTCTATGTTTTAGATCCAAAGTCAAATTAGTTAACTCTTTGGGGTCCATTTTTCCCCTGAAACAGGGTTTCCTTCTTAAAAAGTTCTGGATCTATACTAGTCCATGTTCAGTTTGCCTTCTTAGGGTGACATCGTAAACCGTGCGGACCTGTAAGACAACATATAGGTAGGTAGGTTTAAGATACCCTTGGGCCTGTTGAACCTTTTATTCGGCCTCTTAAAAACCTAGGTACTGATTTTCAATTTAAGATATATTTCTTGTGCTACCTATTTTTTTATAGCTGATTTTACAGCCAATTTAGGAATAACACAAAAGGGTCCAGGTTCTCTAATTCGGTTTTCTGCTGCCCTTCGATTGCTAGTTCGTAAGATATTTTGGTTCCGTCAGTACCCTCATTACAAAGAATCCACGAAAGTTTGGTTCTATGCCCGGGTGCTGAGTGTTTGAAGGGTTCCGTAGCTGACAAAGACTGATTAAGGATTAATGAGCCTTACAAATAAACATTTTTAGTTTCGATTTTAAATTTAAGTAGGTATATTTTTTATAAAAATTTTGCAACTGTGAACTTACGTAAATTTAATGTCGAGATTAAATATGTTTACTGGTAAGGGTCATTGACTCTTAATCGGTTTTTGTCAGCTACAGAACCCTTCAAACACTCACCGAGTATATGAAAGTACTTATCCCTTTCAAACTTCCTCAACAGTTGGGCAACAGGTTTTTAAGGCTCTAAGGCTTTAGCTCAGCGGCCTTTTAGTGGCCTTGTTTCATATTTTTAATGAAGCATTTTTCATAATAGTCCTTACTTCCATTGTGTAGCTGGGTCTTGTGGTTTTCCTGTGTACATGGGAGATCCAAACTCATCCTCCGATCTACGAATACCTCCAGATATTCGTCTTCACTGGAGTAATCAATGGCGGCTTAGTTTTACCTTTGTTTGTATTTTCATGTTTCTGTCCGATGTACCGACTGTTGCAGGAAATTTTAAGGAATGACTAAACAAATCCAAGCCAGCATTATTAGCCATTGATCCGCTTTGTCCCAAACACACTCTAAGAAAACCTTTTTAAATTAATTTCGCCGAACAAATTCCAAGGAAGGATTTTTTTTTGTTTTTTTGTTTTTGGGCAAAAACGAAATCTCAATATCTCAGTCGAATGAACGATTATCCTTGGGCTTTGTTTTTGTTGGTTTTCAATTTACATGCTGGTCCAGAGAGAGAAACTTTGTTAGATTCGCTTGTCTATCAGTAACAGACGTCGCTCGGTATTAATGTGTGGATTTAAATTTAATAACAAATCGGTTTGCATTCGAAAACACAAACAGCACCGCCAAAGGCAACGTCAATTGGCAGGACTGCTTCTGTTGTTAATTTAAAAATGCCAGATATTTGAAAGTGAAATACAAATTAAAATAGCAGAGGTTGTGAGTTTTAAATCAAAGGACAGCCGTATTAATCAATTGCGGCTTACAAGTCAGGGCAACCAAAACCCATTAAAACGCAGCCGGAAATTCGCAGAAAGACGGAAATAGTACGAGCCATGGATTTTCGCGTCGCGCGACTATAAATTGCGATACATGCTGAGTCCTTGTCCATTGCCATTAGAAAGCGTACCCAGAGCGTTTTCAGGTCAGCCCCTGCCCTGGGTCCCCGACACTCCTTGGTGGAATGTAAATTTCCCAAGTGTTTTTCTATTTCCGTCGGCGGTGTTTTTGTTTTTTTTTTTATTGTTTTGTTTGCTTGTTTTTTCGGAAAGTGTATTCGTCCTTTTGTGGGTCAAAGAGGAGTCGCTGTTAAACATTTCTCCCACTATTGACGGTGATGAGTGGATACATCGCGACACATAAGCCCAACCGTTTGGATTCGATGAAAATTCACTTTGCCAGACGAAAACGACGTCGAATAGGCATTGGAGGTTGGGAGTAGGTCGTCATAAATTCGAGGACATTCACCATAGAACAGCATATCAAATGAGAGTATGGGGTGGATTTGGGATAGATAAATATTTAAATTGCACACACACCAATGGGGACCGCATTGAATTTCAACACGCTACGATCCTGTTAGAGGAGTAAAGTGAAATTAAATCCCCCACTCTCTATCCGACCGAGTATCCAGTTTATTGAAATTAATTTTCGACTGAAATTATAAGCCATCGCTTCGTTTTCACGCGAAAACTATTCATAATTGTAGGCATTATCCTTGCTGTCCAATTAATATAGATAATAATGAACGGTACACAAATGCGGCGGGGGTGATAATGCTGTGGTTGATGGTAACACGTTAATGTGGGGTTCGATTTTGACACAGCCAATTTAAAGGATGAATGCACTGGCAAATGGAAGGACATTATTCTGATATGTGTAGTAATTCACACCATATGAAAATTAATCACTCGGCTTTGACTGATTTATTGGTTAATTGTGTTCTGTTGCTTTTTGTTAATTGTTTTTAATTGAATTTTAAAAGGCAGATGGTTGAATTTTGTTTGTTGTTGGCTATGTCCGTAGGCAGAACATGCGGATATTCGGTTGGCATATTGTTGACACAAAGAAAAGCTAACTTCTTAAGTTGTGGACTTGTGCCTAACAGTTCAGAACTTTACAAATGGAAAACAGCACTTTAGACGGCGAACTATGTTATCTTTTCGAAATTAGTTGCTTCCCCATTACGGAACGTATTTATCCGACGACCGGATAATGGGTTATTGTGCTCTGCAATAAAATCGAAAGTGTCATCAATAAATCCGAATAGAACTACGACCGAACCATAGCAGAGTACTTGCTCAGATGGTAGCACTCTTGAAAGTTGAGCTAAATGGAAAGAAGAAAGGTAGTAATGCAGTTGAGTCCATAAATTTTGGCAACAAAGCCTCCAAATTTGACGTCACAATAGGCACCTTTAAGAAGCCACAGTGCCAGAGCCCCTTGAAGGCTCTCCCGCTTCATAATCTATCTAATATCCAACTCTGACACATTTTCTTTCATCACAATGAACGTCAACGACATTTTGGCTTCAAAATAATTCTACACACATCGCCCTATAGCCCTCAGTTTTCTCTGCATGCTGCCGTTTGCTTTTATAGTCTGTTGACCTTAGTACAACCTTATCCGGAAATCGGATAAAACGTTCATTCGGGTTAAACAAATAAGTTTATAGCTCCCAACTTTTTTTTCTTCTATTGGATTCTGTTTATGACCTTCTCGTTACGAGACCCGCTTATCCGGATTACCGGATAAAATGCAACACATTTCGGATAAATATACCTCTTATAAGAAATAGATCATTGCGATCAGTCTGAAATTTGTAAAGGCTTTATTTAGTTTATTTAACCAGCTGCCCAATTTTGTTAAAAATGCAACTAGTTGAAGAACTTTTGAAAATTATGTAGTAAGCTTCGTAAAACTTAAATTTTAATCAAATAATGTAAAAAGGTAACAAATAAAAACAATAGCCTAAGAAAAATGCTACATAAAGAAATCTACCTATCTAAAAGGTTCATTTACAAACAAGACCGTACCTTAGTTGATTTAAAACCATTTTTGACGAAAACTCTACAACTTGAAACCCTTTCCTTATAAAACCGGTAAATACCTTCGAACGATTTCTCCATCAGGATACAGTCTTGAGTTTCTTGCATTCAATGGCATAAGGATGTCTGACCTACTGGCCACCGAATGCTCTTATCAGGCGAACGGATAAAATGTATTACATTTCGAATACTCGTTGTAATCAGCTTGCGTTGGAATTCCCTGCGGCGCATCCTTACTCTAGTCCTTTTGTTTATTTATATCAATAGCGCAGTCATGTTACATCAAATTTTTGGTACGGAAGCCTTAGGAAAAGTCATTTGCTGTACGCTGGCGACTGGACTACATGCAGTTAGACATTTGAAGCTGTAGGCCGCATAACAGTCTTGTAAAGCCTAATGATGAAACTTTGACAGGCAAAATTTTGCGCAAGCGCAAGAGATTCTCATTATTCCCTAAGCCAATTTTCACACGCTCACTCATTTGACTAAGTCAAATTTTTGTCACGACTGTAAGGCACGAGCCATTTCAAATCACAATATTTATCAAAAGATCTGAAGAAGTGGCATACAACTGATGGCGTTAATTTAATTTTGTTTTCGCTTGAAAGACCAACGCAAAAACCAACTCACCCCACTGTCTCCTATTTTGCTACTGATACTAAAATTACTTTCTAAAATATACCAATGTGTGGCAGGGCTAGCAGCTTAAAACCAGAAATGTTTACATCAGTCGTTGGCCCATCTAACCACCCCCTTCCGATGATATAAACTTTTAAGCCCAACTCTGCCTCAAACACCCTTATCCGGCAATCGGATAAAAGCAAAACCCATTCTCTCCGACACATAAGGGTAAACAAAATGTCCGTCACATTTGTGCATGCCTAAACAAATAGAGACATATTTACGCCCAAAATTCCATACGCCCGCCCCTTTTCAAAAAGCACATATTTACCTTTTTCAATTATCCTCTACAGGGATAATTATCCTTCATCTCTGAAAATTCAACAGAACGCATAAAACCACATCAAAATCATTCACGCTTAATTAATTCAATTAGTATGTTTATACAGCGTTAAATCTCATCCTTAACCAATGAAAAAAAAATCGCTCCCGCTCGCTGGAGTATATGTGAATGTGTGTAAGAGGAAAATCACTTTTGTTGAGATCAACATTTTACGTGGATTTTTTCAATTAACTTTTTTCAAGTCGCAGAACATGTAAAGTACACACAGAAATCCACGCCAAATTGACGTATACGCTATACGCACATTCCGTGGTCGTTACACATATATACCAATATTATAGGGAAACGGGTTAAAAGGATAACAAATTGAAATTGACGTCAGCCATCTCGCACCAAACCGCATAAAAAACAAACGACGCACGAAACATTATCGCTGCTAATGGATATTAGAGTGAAATGGGGTCTAACCTCACTCCGTATGCGAGTATACCCATCCTATTTTATCGCTTCACATTACTGTGTGAAGGGATATTATTTTGTGTGATGGTGGGCGTCCATCATTCGGCATAGGTACCTAGTTTGGGGCCCATGTTGCGGCGAAACTTATTTTGAATTTCACCACGAAATCGTAAGAAACCTATAGAGGTTAGTTTTAGAAGCAAAAGGAATGCTAAAGCTCCGGCAGAGGATATCCTATTTGCAATGATGAACACGGGATATGTTAATAGGATATGAGGTACGGAGTTTGATTCGAGTTTCTATGGTAGGAAATGTTTAAACAATGTATTTGTGTTATATAAACTTTTTGCGTAACTCAGTTGAAGCCTTCGCCTCAGATGACGCCTCAACCTACTGTAGGCACCTAGGTGAGGGCATTTTTAATTGGAGGTGCGTATAGGTTGCGGCTTTGGTGAGACCCATGAATCCGATTTTAGAAATCTTTTTAGAGAGATTTGCTTACCTTTGCCTTTTTCTAGAGTTTGTATTTTGGGATCCATTGTGTCACTGGGAGCGCATTTCTTTTTACCAAAACTGGGGTGGACGTCTCCCGATATGCATCCTCGAAAGCAGCTTAGGCTTTATATAGGATTCTTCATATCGAGTTGGTTTTAACAGTCTTGGTACTCCTGGTCGTGAGTTTTTCCCTCCGACACATTTCACTATTTACAATTGTTTGTGTTCCTGGGGTCCTTGACATAAATAAATATAGAAATAGATGTCGCAACAGGTCCGTAGGGACCCTAGGCCTAGCTTCTTACAACCATTCGTTTTGTGTGAGTTTTTCATTTTCGGAACGAATGGAGGGATCTACAATTTTATGCCGATTCAAAACGGCTAATTAAGAAGCTCTTTCAAGACAGTTTTACACTGGGATGTTTGCAAGACATTCGGGAGACGTGGCTCAGTGGAAAAAACCCTAAGTTGGAATTTTGGTTTTTGTGGGATTCAAGCCTGGCTCAATAGCCCAACACACTAACCACTAAACCACTGCGCCACTAACTCTAGCCACTGGTCCTTGACATAGTTTCTGTATTTTCTAGGTGTAGGTTCTTTATGGGTACCTTTATGGGGACTTCTTAAATCGTTCTCTATGGTTCCAGGGTTGTGGGTTGACGGGCTAATGTATCCGCTTCTAACGTTGTACAGAATGCACTTTTTGCCAGTTCGTCAGCTATATCATTGAAGCCTTTGTGGCCCAAGAACTCAGTTTAAATTTGAATCATGCCCCAGGAACCTTGAGCTTGAACAATCTATGAACTTAATTTCGGTACCTGTTGCTTTTTATGACTTGACTTTCAAGCTAAATTTTTAAGTGGAACAGAGGATCACAGACGGACTCAGTTTAGCACCATCTCTGACTAATTTTTTGTGTTGAAATACCTTTGACCGTGAATCAAAGATCAGAGGTTTAAGCCTTGAGTGTAATGCCGGTTTCCTATAATGAAGGTTTAACTAGCATAATTGTCATGTCCTGACTCACGTACAGTCCGTAAAGAAGTAGTGGTGTTATAAATGAAGGTCGGCTTAGCTTTTAAAACGGACTTAAGACGGACGAGCTCACCGGCACCGATGGTAGAACAGCGGAGTTCTTAAAACACGAAAATAATGCCTTGAATCAGACGAATATCAACCAAGTATGGGTGAAAATATGCTGTACCCGATTATCAGTTTCTAATCTACAAAAGAGGCTCTTCAGCTTCGAGGCAGCTCTTTCTTCTCGAGCAGGTTAGACTTGAACTCAAATATGCTCCCATGAATGAAGCTCGGTCTCAAAACTTGCACTACTTGACAGCATACACCGAGACGAGTAGTTCGATTAATTAGAGATAAACGAACAGCCTATTCACACCAGTTGGAGCCCAAAAGACTTAGTGACCTATTCCTATTCTAAAAGGTGCTAGCGCTGCAGGTGTTTCAAGGAACTTAACGAAGCTATTCCTCCAAATTCTATATTTAAGCGCTTTGCAAGTTTGTTGGCTTTTATAGCTGGAAATATATCACGTTCTTTTTAAAGTTTCTTTGGCTACGGGACAAGTTTTAAGACCTCTAAAGGCCGAAAGCTTACATGAATTTAAGTGCGAAATTTATACTTTTGAGAGACCTTTCGAAACTTTTCAGATTGGACAATGTGCGAGTGTTTCAAAATATTCGGCAAGCAACGGTCCAGCGTAGCCATGGCAGGTTGGATATCAATTGCTCAAATTGAGGCATAAACCTCGGAGAGACCAATGAATTTAAAGCTTCAAGCCGCATATTTATCGCAAGAAATAAATCCGACAAGCCCGAAGAAGATTGGAGCCCACTGAAGATGGAAAAGGATGCACCACTCTGAAGTAATGGAAGGGGCAGTTCGGGTTTGCCAGAAGGTGTAAAAAGCTTAGAAGTCCAGCTAACTGGGGGACTTGGCAACTCCTGACTAAATTTGTCAACATCTGCCTTATCAATCCTGAGAAATACTCATACGTAAAACTTGTGGAAAGATGTCGCACTCGGTCTCACAATCTCATTGTGGGCTGACCGTGCTAAGGCTATAACCTCTGGCAGGTCTTGACATTCAAAGAGGATAAACGGGCTTACCATCGAAGCATAGACCACCCTGTTGACAGACGTGCTCATTTAGAGTGGCACCTCCTCAAAAATATGATAAAAAAAGCAACATTCTTCGACAGAAACTCTATATGAGGATGACGAGTCTTTGGATGCCGTGTTTAGTAAGTAGGAATGGGAAATTTGTTATAACTGTTTATACCGTCAGTATACCCAAACCAAACAGAGTTTAACAACAATGGGGGCATTCCAGGCCACAAACCCACTTATTGCTAACCAACTGTCACACACACTCACCAAAGTATCCCAACCCTACAGTGGGAGCCCGTCTAAAACCACACACCAATGAAAATCATTATACGGCCAACTAATGAAGTTTGTAAGTCAGTCACCAACTCCACTTATCCCAACTCTGATTGCATATATTATATCCTTCTTGAGTGGTTTCAGGTATAGAAAATGCGGATACACCGTAAAAGCCTCAGCAAAGTTCACATCCGACTCCATGAAACGGTTCTTCCCATTTTTTTTTTTTTAAATACAATTTAATTATTGAGTAGAAAATTTGCTCCTCCTCAAGGCCATAAAAAAATATGAAGACGACACAGAGGATAAAATTAGATACATCAAGCTAGGTAGGTACCTTCTCTACTCCTGATTAAGGAGTATAGAATGCATTACATTATACACATCATTCTCGAATCCAACCAACTGCTTTTTATAGCCTTTCGCATGTCAGACAAAACGCTGTGTTCTCATCTTGTTATGGGAGGAGGTTCTTTTTGAATTATTTTCCTATCTCTGTTCTTCATATATGCGCGTTGCGAATATCGCTTTACGAGTCCTTAATTAAATTGGAAAACAAAGAAGAAAAAAGGATATGCAAGCAAGGTAATACTAAACCTTGAAAGACAGTGTGCCAGTGACATGAAATAAAGGACAAACGAGCGCGCAGAATAGAACGGATGCATGACAGATTCCAGGAAAGCGAATAGACTGCACTATAGACGGATTGATTACTTTGAAAGGTGATTTATCCTCTCCACCGCCTACAATGCAACGGTACGAAAGGCAAGGTAAGGGGAGGTGTAGACTTTTTAGGAAGAATCTACAGACGGACAGTGTTGCCATTGGCTTTCTATCGCCGATTGTGCTGTTCCTACTTTTCGCTTTTGCTAATTAAATCTGTGATTTATCCCACTTAAGGATATTTCCCTTTAAAATTTGAGGATTTTTGGGCTCCTTAACAAATTTCCAAAAAAAAAAAAAAAAAAACATACTTCATGAAAATGAACATGCGAACATTTTCGTATAGTACATCTCATCCATCCATCCATTTTTGGCTCCAAGATTTTTCAAATTTGGCTCCATATCTCTTAGAAAACCTGGCAACATTGCAGTCAGGCACTTGAAGTGAAAGTAGGTGGTCGCATTGTATTATTGTGTGACATTTAACGAATTAATACAAAAAAAAAAAAATGTAAATAAAGTTCAGTAATGGATGAAGAGATTTTGTTTAAGTCATAAGGTGGGCAGTGGCTTAGTGGTTAGTGTGTTGGACTACTAAGCGAGGGGTCAGAGGTTCAGAGTTTTTTTTTTTTTTGACTGCGTTTCCTCTCGCGAAAGTCTGACAAACATCCAAGAGTATAACTGTCTAAAGAGCTTCTCAATTAGCTGTTTGGAATCGGCATGAAATGCGAATGCGAATTTGTCTTGAGCTCATGATATCTAAGTGAAGGCCTTTAGAAAACCAACTGGGAGCTAAGTTCGTCAGCATTTGCCTTACACGCCAATGTGCCCAAACGGAAGGTCGAGGCAACGCGACGCTAACGAAAAATGTTTTATTGAACTCCTCTGAATATTGAGCAGGCTACTTTGTAGATTTTTTAGATTTTTAGATTATATTAGATTTTATTCATTTCATTTTAGTTACAAAAAAAAGAGAGAAATATTAAATCTATCTTAAATGACATGGCTAAAAGCCGTCTGCCAAAGACTATCAACATAATTTTTTTTTTACATTTAATTTATAAATCTTCCCCCATAATTCTTTTCCGGTAAGCTAAAGTTGTTTCACAAAATAATGTAAGAGCTTTCCAATTGGAACCGTTTAGTTGTTCCTGGACTTCTTCAGTTGACAGGGTAACTTTCCCAAAGCAGGACCTTCTGATATCGCGGAAAATGGGACAAATCCCGATAAAGTGGATGATATTTTCCCTGTGCGACATATTACACAATGAGCATAAAATCGGAAGGTCTTCTCTATGTGGCACAAAGTTTAGTGGCAATAACTCTCCTCTTGCGCGGAAAATTGTAAAGATGTGTCCTATTTTATTCGAGTCTTTAAAGTAGTTCAGCGACCCAAGGTTAAAATGTAGTGCCTTATAGATCTCCCTATGTGTTGACGCACTCGCTTGCTCGATAAATGTTTGTCGAAAACATGAATCTAAATGCGACAAAAAATCGTATAGTCTACCTTTCCAACTTTCCCTTGCATTCCAGTCTAAGTCCAAGTCGTACTCATAACTTTCCGCTAGACTTAGCATCTCTTTATACCACAGACTCCTCGTAGTTACAGCATACTTGGTAACGATCCGTGGTAATCTTTCATCTCCCAACCTACATGTGTTGAGGATATAGTCCATGTTTAGTTTGAGTGTTTGTAAGAACAAAGGAGCAAGTCCTGTTTCAATCATGAGCATGTAGTTAGGTGCGGCTGTAGGCAATCTGAACGTCCTTCGTAGATAGAATCGCTGTAGCTTTTCTACTGCATCATACCACCTATGACCCCACGCTTGTGCTCCATAAAAAAGGATTGATTTTGAGACTGCTTCGAAAACTTGGTATTTCACACTGTGAGGTACACTTCGGTTTTGGAAACAGTTTCTCCACGCTGAACAAATTGCACTTTTAGATTGCAGAAGTTTTTCATCCAAATGTGGTCCCATACTCAAATTACTAGAAATTATGACTCCAAGGTATTTGTATTGCTTGACTGTTTCAATAGCAACACCGTTAAAAGTCCACCTTTCCACCCTTGCCAGTCTGCCTCCACCTCTTCTGAAAATCATCACTTTTGATTTGTTCAAATTAATTTGTAAACTCCACAGCACACTATATTTGTAAACTCTGTTTATCATGAGTTGCAGGGTCCCTGGTGAACTTGCTATTATGACAACATCGTCAGCATATAGGAGAGCCTTAATATGGGTACCCGCATATGAAATCCCTCCTGGGAGGTAATCAATGATGTCTTCAATATAAAGAGCAAATAGTGTCGGGCTTGCGTTGAAACCTTGTCTAACTCCTACCTTTGTAACGAACCACTTAGACAAATTGTCTCCGTTCCACACCGCTGCTTTTGTGTTGTTGTACAAGTTTTCCATTACCTTGGCAAATTTATGGGATATACCGTATTGGTAGAGTTTGTAGAATAGTTTTTGCCGATCAATGGTATCAAAAGCCGCTCTGAAATCTATAAAAAAAGCATAAAGCTTTTGTTTCCGTTCTATGAAAGACTCTGCTATGTTTCGTAGAACAAATATATGGTCTACCGTGGAATAGCCCGGCCGAAAACCCGCTTGGAATTCTCCCAGAAGTGCGTTTTCCTGAACCCAGTGCATTAAACGACTTTGTAAAACGCTTGTGAATACTTTCGCAGAAGCATTTAAGAGTGAGATACCACGGTAATTTGATGGGTCTGATGAGTCGCCTTTTTTAAAGATTGGGAATATAATCGCTTGTTTGAAGCTCTCCGGCACATCTCCAGAGTCAAATATATTATTAAAGACCGATGTTAGGGAAGTTAAAAATTCGTCTGTGCTGTATTTGTAGAATTCTGCGGGAATTCTATCGAACCCTGGGGCTTTACAATCTTTGAATCTAGCTAGAGCTTCTTTAACTTCATTTATTAAGATTGGGCTATCTAATATATCATTAAAAAATTGTGGTTTTCCATACAGAATAGGATTTCCATTATTAACTGGGTTCAGAAGATTTTCAAAGTGGTTTTTTAGTACTTGAACAGTGAGCTGGCTGTTGATTTTTGGGGTGATGCCGTTGAGTTTCCTCACTGAGTTCCAAAAATCTGCTGATTTTCTACAGTTTGAAAGTTTCCTAGCCTCGTTTTCAAAATATTCTGAGTTTTTTAGGCGGCATAATTGCTTGTAGTGTGAATTGGCACTGTTGTACAGCTCTTTGAACAAATTAGTGTTGTATTTTCTGAAGAGTCGAAGGAAAGAGAATACGCGCTTCCTCGTTTTTAGACAATCTTCATCGAACCAAGGTTTTTTGTTGCTTTGCTTTCGGTTAGAGGTGGCAAATTGCGTCTGACATGGAATCGATAATTTTATTATTTCCTCCAAATTGTCCATACATAGCACAGCATTACCGTTATGTTCACGTAGGCGACTGTTAAGATTTTCCCTGTATATGTTCGCTGTCCTTTCTTTCCATATGAATTTTGGGAGAAGTTTCATATCCTGCGTGTGACCCGCCTCGGTCCTTTCTAGCCCTATAGAAGTAATAATAGGGAGGTGGGCGGAGTATGGAAGGGGTTTTACTTCGAAATCCGTTATTAAGGAGCACCAGTCACCTCCGGCGAAGCAGTAATCTATTACAGTTGCAAACTTCGCTTTAATATAGGTAAATTCCCCATTTGAGTCGGTTTTACTGCATCCATTAAGTAACTTAAGTCCCATCGAGTCCATCAAGTCTAGAATTTTTTTCCCGCACGTGTTTACAACTGTGTCCTTTGATTTCCGCAGAATTCCTTCAATGCGGTTAGCCTCCCCTGCCAAATTGCCAATCCTACCGTTCATATCGCCAATCACCAGCAAATTGTTACTTTGGGTTGAGTATAAAAAGTCTTCTAGTAAGTTGAATTCCCTTTGCCATTTGTCACCGTTACAGTTAATGTAAATTGGAACTATGATTAATCGCTGTGACAAAACTTCCAGTTCAACATACGTGAGTCCATTATCCGATATTTTGAATTCGCATTTGAGATTGATAGCAGGTCTTTAATTTATTCCTACTTTGTATCGGCGTTGCCGTTGGGCCCCTTTTTAAATCTCGGATCCCTTGTCCCCACTTTTCGAAAAATGATCAAAATGACCCCTTTTTCAGTCTAAGCAAGATTTTACTCTGTATTCAAGGAAAAGAACTCCAAAACATATGAAAAAAATTGTTTTTTGTTAAAAATAAATGAGTTTGTTGCTCCCTTTTTTTTTACTTTTTTTTGCTATATTAGTATTTTACGCGGAGGCGCACTCGGGCTTCTTGTATGATACGAAAGTTGTTTTTTCGGTTTTCAAAATAATTTTCAATATCAACCTCCAGTCGAAAGCATTAACAGAGATGACCAAAAGGCCTTCCTAAATCCTTTGATTTTCAACCACTAAATCTGCACCAATCCTTAGCAGTCTTCTTATGTAAAGGTGGAGGAAATACGTCGCACTTGGTCCAACCATCTTGTTTAAGGCGGGCCTTACCAAGAGGCTCTAGCCTTTGCACGGACTACGTGACAAGTCTTGAAATTCAGAGACGATGATCGAGTTTACCACCGGAGTATACACCGCCCTGTTGGGAGAAGCGTGCTGTTGTTGCCTGTGATCTTTGTAGGCGGTGTAAACAATGATGCAAAGGACTTTAGTAGTTTTGTAACTGCGATGTTATTTTTTCTGTTAATTGGGTCAAGACGTTTAAACAATGCATGATAATTAAAAGCCTTAATGCCAAGTTCAGTCCTCATGATAACAGATCGGTTTAGCTGCCGAAAATACGGCCCAAAATTGACCAACCCTTTAGAGAAACTCAGCTTTGCTTTATCGCTTGTAAATAAGTCCCTTTAATTGTTCCACCTTATTCAATTGAGGTCCTGTAACAAGTCGTTCTAAAGGCGACTATGACTTTAAATTTATTTAGCTGTATTCCATCTCCGGTTGAACCCCAAAAAAAAACATAAATTACATCTTAGGTCGCCCCCTGTGCAATTTCTCCCGAATATCTGAAAAACAGAAAATGGTCCTGTATCAGAAAGAAGACTCTTCAGAGTGCTGGCTGTGCCTTGAAGAAGGCGAAACAACTGAGCATATCAGCCATTTGTGGTATTAGAAGGAATTTCTTCTTCACGGAAATAATAAGTCCAGAAGAAGTAAATATCTACTCTGCTGTACATACAGTTATGGGGCTGTACCAGCGAAACAAATCTAAACTTTTTACAAACTTTTCAAAACAAAGTGCTAAGATCATTCGTCAGTGCACCGTGGTACATTAGAAATGAAGATCGCCATAGAGACCGCGGAATTCCCACCGTTAAGGACGAAACGAAAATATGCGCTCGAAAGCATAGAAATCGATTATTAGGACATATTAATAGCTCGGTTCGTGAAATTCTCGATGAAACAAACATATTGCGGCGTCTACAACGAACTAAACCTTCGGACTTAGCCCGATAATTATTAACCGCGTTAAAATTGCTGAACGAGCAGAAACTTTCGCCGAAATGTTGAATGACAAACGTGTAAAACTTCGTGATAAAAAAATTGCTTGATAAGTCATAACTTAGTTGTAGTACAAAAGAAATTTGATGGAGGTGGTTTTAGTGAGTAAAAATCTCACACTACTATGAGCACGCGCCGAGTGTTCTCATAGTGTCTTCTAGAAGATTTCCACCTACCTCGGAAAAAAAAAAGGTCATATGCCCATAGAAGATAGAAATCAAATTTTCAATTCATACGTGCTCAAATAAGAATTGAAAAATCTCGCAAATCGTAATGCAGAGATTCTTCCACAGAAAAAGAAATGCACACCCAACTACACACAAAGTAGGTACCTGCTTATCTCATTCATAAAAGCAACAGACAACAAAAACAAACCGGAAAATATTATGAAATCGAACCAAAAAGGCAGAAAAAGAATTCTACAAAACCCACCCCTCATCCACACTCTGAAATCGGAAAGGGAAAGCTTCATAAAACAGCAGTGCAAATGCATACGCATTCACTTGGGTGGTTTTCCCTTTAAAAAATAGCAAGTACCAGCGCTGACACCATTGCAACCGCCACCATTGAGGTTTCTGCGCCAGCCAACTGAACTCTAAAGTCTAAACCAACGAATCGATAGTCCATCGATAGTTTTTTACTATCGATACTGTCGATGTTTTAAAAAAATTATTATAAAAATTATTATATGATTGAGCAAAAACTCAGTTTCGATATCGATAAGTATCGATCATTTTATTCCGAAACTATCGATACTATCGAAATGTTAAACTATCGTTACGATAGCTCGAGTGTAACACTTGTTTTTACTTCTCATAAAATTTCCGTACCGGGCCCTATAACTCAAATCGTTTCTTAAGAAGGTAAACTCCAAAAAAAGGTTCATGACGAAGCTTCTAAATTCAGCCTCTTAGACTCGCCATAAAATTGTCGGCCCCTTCCATTTGTCCCAAAAAAAACAAAAATTAACTCACCCAAACAATTGGTTCAGCGAAATCAGGTCTAGGTACCTATACGGACGTGCTGCACCAATTTATTTATAAAACGCTGCAGTGTTTCAGGCGCAGACATTTCGGTGATCCAAGTAAAAGTTAGTATTGTGACGTTCTATGCGATTTGTCACTTGTAGGTGGTATTATTGTTAGGATGGGATTGGTTTTGTTTCTGTTTATAACTAAATTTATAACCAATTCAATTCAATCGAGCTTTGCAAACTTTCTAATGATAGTCACACAGCTGCTTTACTGTGATCTGGCAATGATGTGAGTCCAATATATCCTATTCAAGTACTTGCTGGACATTCAGAAAACACTGTCGCTGTTACGTAATCACGCATGGTCTAAGTGTAGACTCTTTTTGATTACGGGTTTAAGTGGTCTTTAAACCTGAACTACATCGAAACAAAAGTGGGAAAAAGTACAAAAAAGTGGGAAAAATCGGAACTCCAACGTCCATTTCGCCACGGTGTGACGATGACACTAAAATTGCCCTCGACATACTGTTGCCTTGATAGCTACCGGTATATAAGAGAGACAAAAAATGTTCAAACATTCTTTCATGGCTTAAAAATAATTCAAACCCCCCTCTTGGACAACATAATGCCTTGATAATCTTTTTCGCTGTTGATGATTTTTTTTTTTACCACAAACCTATTAAGAAAATTCCGCGCCACACTCAGGTCAAAGTTGCCCCATTGCCTATTAGTCTAGCCTACAAATTGCTACATCCACTTAAATCGCCGCGCTAGTCGCCACTGCTCGGCGGGACTACTACATTCCGATTAATAAAGTGCTCACGTCCGCAAAAACACAAATTGCCCATTTTAGTGTCAGCAAAGCAATGCAATCTGGAAATCCCCAAGGCAAAGCAACAAATCGTCGGCTGCGTCACTCCACCGAAAGACAAACATTTTTGAAACGTCCCTCGCGATAATCCCATTTGCCACATTCAGTAAATTTGCAAAACATTTACTACGTCGGACTTTCAATTCTGTGAGTTTTCCAAATTATCCACCCTCCCGAGGATAGCGAAAATCTCCCCAACCGCCATAATAGGAGTAACTGAATAAATTCCTTACTTAGCATATAAATGAGCTCGAGCGAGCTACGTTCGATTTTGGTACACATTGACGGCGCGGGTACCGTTCGCAAATTCAAATGAGGTGTCTCACTAGGAAGGAAGTTGGGGTGTTTTTTTGAAGAAAAATCGATTCATGAACTCCAACTTTGCGTCGAGGTTATTGACTCGATAGAGTGTAGATCCAAAGGACTTGGCAAGACACAGCTAACCAACAGCGCACTACGATTATGGCAGAAGGGAAATTCTTCATTTGCTGGGAAGATGGGAGGAATGTGTCGTGCTTGCTTTCGAAAGTACCCAGTGAACCGCTGTAGAAACACCAGCGTTCACGGACTGTATATATGGAATGCCATTTGAGTGGAGATGGGTAATATAGTCAACTCGGGGATTGGTGAGTTCGGTGGTGTGTATAGTTCTGGTTTCGGGACGTTTATTTTTATTTTCGACTTTACTTTAGTGCGGTTTTCTGTTTTTTTTTTTTTGCGGGACTGTTCGTATGTTGTCAGATACTCAGATATGTCCATTAATTTAGGTGCCTTTGATAAAAGCTGACGTTGGCCTTAACAACACGAACCACAGAAGGGACCCACTAGGGTGAAGTAAAAAAAAAACGGAAAGAGAAAACCTGACTATCGCGTGCTGGCTTGCGATTTAGGTTTGCTTTCATTTCGGCTTCTTGCCTTTGCAGGGAAATGGCAGGAGAAAAGAGAGAAAAAGCCGCCAAAGAACATGTTTATAAATAGAAATCGGAGTCAGAATAGCAAACGAAAAAACCGATCAAAGGACAAACACGGAATCACGTTTCTGGGATATGGACTTTTTTTTTTATAGATTCTGAGTCAGGACGCGTCCAGTTTATTGCTGTTGCATGAGTTGGTATTGGTATTTGCAGGATTTGCATACTCAGCTGTATGAAGTAAGTTATATATAAATTTGTTGTATTGATAAGAATGATTAAAAACGCAGTATTTTTTATTTAATTTAATTATGAAACATAACCTTTCATGTCCTTAACCAACTGAGATAGGCTTTGGTTTTTCTTAAGCAAAATGTCAACCGATTTAACAGCAGAATAGAGCCCATCATCAAGACCTACCTTAGAAAAGGAGAAAGGATATGAATAGGAATAAAATAGGTTAATTCAGCATGTAGTAAATTTAATTTTGGAGATGTCAAAGTGACAACTGATTGTCAGAATTTTCAGGGCGGCCTCAACTCTTACGTATAGGTTGCCAACTACCATCGATCTTCAACATGTTGAGTGTTTAATTTGGGTTGAAGTCTTTATAAAAACGACGGCCCATCATGCTAAGAAAATTTAGTCATGAGATGTTTTGAATGTTGAATCCGCTCAATTAGCTAGACTAGAGACGTCAAAGGCCAATGAGATTATAGAATGCAACTATGTATAGCTTAGGTAAGGTCCCAAGCTGTTTTTCTAAAATGTACCGTAATATAGGAGATGCCATCGATATAAGTAAGTTCGACGAAAGGGAAACAAATTGGGAAACACGCTGTGCAGCTGTGAGGTCAGGTGAGGTTAGGTTTGTGGGTTGGCGAGGAGAAAAGATTGAGCTGGTCTCTTAGTTGATAAAAGATTGCCTGACAAAAAGGTAGGACCCTGAGTCTAAGTTCGAAAATGGTCTGTACAGACAGTGTGAACGGTAACTGCGGTACATTTTAAAGGTTTTTATTTGGAAATAAGAGTAATTTGTAAAATTTTCGGAGCGCCTTTTCCAACTAAAAAAGGACCAAACTGGCAAAAAATTGTGCCAGACTCGCGAAAAAAGTGCCACGCTGTAAGTACAGCTCTTTAACTCAAGGAGTTCGAAATGCAGGCTCGTAACAACAGCCTGGGAAACTAGGAAACAACCTCCCCACACCAGTTAAACTGTTTTTTTTTGTTTTTTTTTTATTGAATTGGCTTGCGTTGTCGTATTACTTAAGAAGCATGTCAATTAGTTTGCGGACAGTCGGCATTTTTCTTCTGCGGATATGTGTCACTTCTGTCTTTCCAGTAAGTGGCAACCCCATGCCCGTTCTCATGGGCGGACATAAAATGGATCCTTGGGGAACGCCGCCAATTATTGTCAAGGAATACTTCATCTGTGAAATAGTCCTTCAATAGCCTTTATAAGTGCATATAAGTGACGGCGAACATTTTTAGATTCACATGCGAGAGATTCAGAGTTGACTGACCGTGAGCAGTTATTGTAGAAGAAGTTGTGAAAACATATCAAGCTCGGACATATACGTGTTGGAATTAAATGACGAAAACTCGCAATTAGCAATCAATTGAAGTAGGTAATTAATTTTTTCAGAACTGTTTATAATCATTGAGTTTAAGGTGTGGGAATGATGTTTATATTCTGAAATGGTTGTTGTTCGACTGTGTTCCGGCTGTCGTCGACTTCATGGGTCATCCTTTAACAATTGCAACAGCTGTTGTTCTGTTGTGCTGGTCGGGTGGTGTTGCCAGACTGTGGTTGTAATGATGGCTGTCAACCGGTGCTGCCAGGTTGGATCCTACATACATATTTCGCATAATCCACTCTGTAAATATTTGCATATCGTTCTCTGGAAAGTTAAAACGATCTTCCTGCACGCATTCGCAGAAGATTTCTTCTAGATCTTCGTGATTTATTCTTCCGCGAGTGTTTTGAAGAATAACAGGTGATTCTTTCTTCGCATACATTGAGACAATTTCACATCAAGTTGCCAGGAAAAGGAAAAATGAATTTTTCTTTTTGGTAACTCGAAGCGAATGAAATGCGAATCTTCGGCGTTTTATTCTTCCGCGTAAGTTTTGGCGAAACGAAGTCGTTTTTTCCTCCGTCAGTTTCCATAGCTATTCCAAAACAAATATCAAACAAATATTGCCTGTTTTTCTTAAACAAAATTCGTCATTGAAAAAAATTATCTTCCGCGAAGTCAATGCGAATTTCCACTTTTGTTGAAGTTGTGGGATGAATTGAAGTTGGTGCGTAGATGAAGGATTCTTAATTAACAGCGAAATGACAGGCATGGAGATTCTACTAATGATATTTGGATAGATAAAAATGTCAAACTGCAGTGAAGTCCGGACATAACGCCGGTGAAGGCTCCGGATATAGTGTCGGTGAAGTGACTGGGCTTAAATTGTCGAAATAGCCGAATGTCGCTTTAACCGAAGGTCAGAAAACTTAAAAACAAGACTTATTCTTTACTAGTAGATAGGTACAAACGCATGTTGTATTTATACTTTAATTATTATTCAGAATTCAGATAGACTTTGCACTGACCCGAAGGCGCAGTGTTTGCGGGCTTCAGGTTCCGTGGAGTTTTAAATTGGATACAAATCAAACTAAAATGAAATATTTTCCCTTACGAAATGTTCGATTTTGTTCCTTTTTTCTGTTTCCTTTTTTTTTTAATTTCTCTGAACATGTCTTTTTAGCATGTATCATTGTTGAGTTTATTGTTATTAAGCTTTCACTATTTTATAAGATAATTATATGTCTTAATGTGTAAGCATTAAATAAAAATAAATGAAATAAAATGAAAAAAATTAACTTAAATGAACACAATTCAACTATCAAATTGTTACTGAAAAAAGTGTTGCCATTTCGAAAAACTAATCTTAAAAAAACATCACCCCTCACAATATAACAGTTTTACTCAAAGGAATGGCTGCTCATATACGTTCGATAGAATAAACACAGTCCGCTCTACTGAATTCCCCTCACTATTGCACCAAGAAAAACACTCCCTAGTTGTTCAAATTTGCTTTAAAAGTTAGCCCTCTCGAGGAATTTCAAAATATTCTTCAAAAATTCACCCCGATGTTTGATGTTTGAGCTTTCACCGACAGTTTTGAATAGATGTCTCTGTCTCTCTCAAAGTATCATCTCAAAACATCTTCCTTTCACGATTTCCTATATAGATGAAGGCTGATTACCTTCCCCATCTGTGACTCTTAAAGACCAAAATATTGAACGCACACAAAAGGTACCTGCCTACCTATGGAAAATTTTATTTTAATTAAGTCGTCCTTCCTTCAAAAGGAACAAATATATTATACCCCTGATGCTTCAACCTGCAATTATTCCCTCAATCGTTTTGTTTGCGTTGGGGGTGCGCTGACGGCTTCACTGACGAAGACCCTTCATAGTTTAGTCTACCGAATAAATTAACCAAGTGCCTTAGAATCTTTTCTCTCTCAAATTCTCTCTCTATGGAAATGCATTAAAAATGCAAACACAGCCAACAAAATAAAATCTTCAATTTCAGCTGAGTCAGAAGCAGGGTACTCCTAAGTCCTCCCATCTTATCGGATGCGCTGGTAGTTTGCAGTGAAATTGAATTTTGATTTGGACCAAAAAGGGGGTGGCGTTGTCCTTAAGTGTTTCTTCTGTCTGTCGCTGTTCGGAGAGCGCGGTGAAATTTATGACGATGTCATTATCGTCACCTTCGACGCTTGATTTGGATTTTGTTTTAGACTTAATCATACCATTATGCGGTACTCCAGGGTCAAGGCTACGAGGCTAATGGAGTTGAGCGAGGTCGTTGGGAAATGGTAAACCAATTCACAGCGATGTGGTTTCTTTACTAACACACACATCTGACAGCTGATGCGGCCTAAAAGCCGCAACCGTTGATTGAATTGACATAAACCAATATCGACTACAAAGGCTTGCGTGGGGTTTTCCTCGAATCCAAAATCGAGCGGGTATACAAAACCAGTACAGAAGACCACTTTTGACGTATTACCCACAGGCGCTATAGTCAGACTGTGCCTACCCTTACCGCTTCGCCGTTGAGCAGGCAGCTAGGTGTATACCTCCGCCAAATAACTCCGTAGCTGCACGCGATATTCTCATTGAAATTGGCTTATGGTCGCGAAGCGAATGAAAAAAAAAGGCGCTTCGAGGAAGTTCCTCGAAATTTGTATGCAAAAAAAGCAATTTCGCAGGAGGGGGAGATATTCGTGTTCCATATACGAGTGTGTAGCCGAGCGCCAACGCTCAACCGAGGGTGGCGCAGTTGAGCTTAGCCATTAATTTTCGATTATTCTTTGCCCCATTGGCCGGTGGTTCGGAGGTTATCTGTGCCAGCGGGACTATAATTAATGTATTTGCAAGAGGCATAACACCTATGGGGAAGGTGGTTCTTCAAGGAGGTTGATAATCGTCCGGAAATTACGTTCAACTTAAAGTAGCAGCCTGTGCTGCTAGGGTGAAAGGCGAAAAAAAGGAAGAAAAAAGAACGGAACAGAGAAATAGGAAGGCCAAAAGGAACTTGTTTTCCCTTTTAAACTGATTAATCAGCCGCACCTTGATTTGTTTTTCTTTTTGTCTGTGTATAGGTGGTTATGGTTTATGTTGCCGATGTTCAGGTTCGCATATATACCTCGTTTAGACCCAATTTCCGATCGACGTTGGTGTCGAGTCGATGGGGTGCAGTGCATGTTTAAGTCTAAGGTGGCAGTGGAGGGATAATAAATCTAATTGGGCACCCCGCATCGCATGGAAGAAAAAAATTGCACGGTTTAGCGGAGTATTTAGCTAACAGCGGGAGGTTGCGTTTTCTTGTCGTAATAATGATGCACGCCATCTATTTTTGGAAGGTGTAGCTCAGTTGAATAGTAGAATAGACATTTTTGACTGTGAAAATGTCTTCATTCTTGCCTTTTTCGCGAAAGAAATCATATGAGTTTGGCATTATATTTAGGTGTACGTGACATTCCTCAAACTCAAAATAAAAAAATTTAGAGAGTTTGCTTGTGACCACACACTAGATGTGAAACTTCTTTCGCTAGATGTGGTTATTAAATTGTTCAGTTCACTGCCCATATAGGTATTCACTTTAAGAACTAAGTTAAAAGAATTGAAAAAATGTTTGTATCTCGGCAACAGCGCCAACTATCGGGTCCAACACTAACCTATCTTTCAAACTGAAATCAACCATATACCTACATCTACAATATTTCATTGAAATCAGTTGAGCAGTTTCGGAGATCGACAACAGCGCCACCTATCGGGTATCTTGCAAGTTCCAATCAACCATACGCACTCACAAACTTTCATGTAAATCGGTTGAGTTTTTGGGAGATCGACAACAGCGCCACCTATCGGGTCCAAAAGTAGGTATCCTTTCTTTCAAGTTGCAACCAACCATACACAGACACACCCACAAAATTTCATTGAAATCGGTGGAGTGGTTTAGAAGATCGACAACAGCGCCACCTACCGGGTCCAAAAGTAGGTATCCTTTCTTTCAAGTTGCAACCAACCATACACCGACACAACCACAAAATTTCATTAAAATCGGTGGAGTGGTTTAGAAGACCGACAACAGCGCCACCTACCGGGTCCAAACGTAGGTATCCTTTCTTTCAAGTTGCAACCAACCATACACAGACACACCCACAAAATTTCATTGAAGTCGGTTGAATAGTTTAGGAGTAGAGAGCGGCGGCGTAGTGATGGCGACAGGCCAATTTCCGGCGTAACGCTGGAATTTCCGTCTAATTCGAGTCGATTTTACTTCCAAGTCATTGACGCGACTTGGAAGTAAAAAAGATGTTTCACATCAAAAATCGAGAGAGGTATATTTTGTCAACTGACAATCGATGGAAAAGATCGGGGCTATTGTGGTGTTTGAAAATCTTAAGGATATAGGACTGGCTGCTTTTGCTTCTGTCCACTAAATTGAGATGTTCTGCCACCGATATAACTAAGAGCTTTGAGATAGATAGTGATTTCCTCCAGAGTCTTGCCCAGATTGAGAAGGCTAAAGCAAGTGCCGACACAAAGGCTCATGATTTAGGTAGTCTTCACCTCTGAGGCTCGATTTATGTAGAAAATCTTTCTAACTTAAGTCCGCATATATGCCTAAGATGGAAAGCCTAGCTCTTAGATTGACACAATCGACATTGAGTCGCTTCAGACGTGAAAGCTACTTGAATATTTCAAGATACGGAAGCTTAGTAGGCTAAACATGCGAAGTATCCTATTTGCTGTGCTTTGCCTAAGAAGTTTGTATTTGTCTAACATGTGTCATTGGAGTGACCAGCAAAGGGTGAGTTAATCGAGTTGATCTATATTTGAATGATTGTCAAATTGTCATCGTTTAGATCATATAAGCTCCAAGGCTAACGATTTGATGGAAGTTAGCCTGTCGACGTGCATATATGTTGTGTGTTTTCTGAATTTGACAACTAATTCGACATCTGACAGCCGATTTCTCATTTGAATATAAGTATATCAACTAACGAAAAACGACCCAAGTTGCTCGAAAAACTAAATACTTTAAGTCTTCGGAAGTCAATAAGATAATGAGGTCTTCCAAAACAACCCAAGCCTCGCAGCTATTTGCTCCAGGGTATTTTTAACTGGAATATTGACAGATTATTGTGACCCTGATGTTGTCGGAAAGTTTACATCGGTTTTTGAACATAATATTTGCTTAACAAAAAAATATCGCTAAGTTCACATTCGTCTCTATTTCAAAGTGCATAATAAAAGCTTACTTGAAAGTAGTCGACTTTTGTAAAAAAAAAAAGATCGCTTAGTTTGGCAGAAGGAGGATATACTATCATGATCAGTCATTTCTTCTAAGCAGTCGCTGAGCCATGTTCTTTACAGACAGTGTCTTAAGGAGGAAGGCGGCTAGAGAGGCTCCCAAATTACCTGCGATTTAAAGATATGACAAATGCTTTCAAGGCCCTTAGATTGGAGTTTCTGTCAAGATCTCCACCAGTAAACTGCGATGCCATTTCTATCAACAGCTTCTCCGTTAAACTGCGATGCCACTTCTGTCAAGAGCTGCCCCATCAAACTGCGATGCCATACAGAGCTTTTTGGTTGAATTACCGAGGTAAAAGGTTAGTTACTCAAGCTTCAAGTCGATCATCTATCAAGATGAAGACGCCCTCCATAAAAGGAAGGTTAACCCAAAGCGAATTGATTGATTTGCAGGGATTTCCTGATAGATCTTAAAACTTTTCCGACGATTGCAACAGATTTACTCTATTGTCAGCATGATACAACAATGGCTTCTTAAAATTCGTAAAAGTTTGATATAGAGGTCGACGATACTATCAAGTTTAAGTAAAAAAATGATAACCAGTTGAGTGAAATTTAGAGAAGAACCAAATCTGAATCTTTCACTTATAGCTGTGAGTGTCAAAAAAGTCGACTGCAATTTCACTTTTCTGTTACAAAACAAATAATGAGCAACCGAAATAAGCAGAGCAGCATCGTGCCGCATTTCAAAAAGAGCCTGTAAAAGTTGTTGGGACCGTGCAAATATTTATAATACTTGTGTTATGGGACGACCAACAAAATGTAAAGCTGCCCATAAAACCTGGAAACAATTTATGTAACTAGTGTTCTTCAATGAAACTTGAACCAAACCCAAATTATTTGAATTCCAGTGTTTATAGCCCTTTGAAGTGAAATTTCCCATCTCTTACGTAAAAAAAATCCCTCTTTTTCTTTAAATCTTATTATTTATTGCTAAGAGGGAAAACTTTCACGGTTCCTTATAAGCGAACGATTAAAATTGTTTGCTCTGCTAAACACCTACACACAGTACTCGACTTATGTCACCTATTTAAAAGAAAAGCCCTATTTTTCGGGTCCTTGCTTTAGGATTTTATTACAAAGTTTAAGAAAGAAAAACATGCTGCACGATAATAATGATAACCATATTTAATCTCTATGGTAGAATTGACGAACTCAGAATGGCGAAATTGTCAATAAAAAATTACCAATTGTGACCTACAAAATATTAAGTGCGAGGGTTCAAAATGGTTATTAGTAAGGCCCGCTGTTTGATGACAATTACTCCTCTAAGGTGAGCATATATCTCTTACTTTTAGCATAAGATTAATTTTTCTATGAATTTCAGACCACTTTAAGGACGCCAATGACTCCCTAAAATATATACCTGTTTCAAGAAGGATGTTAACCATCTATTTCCACCTAAATTTCATTAAAAAAAAAAAAATGTTTTTCCATCCCCTGTAAATACCCACGTACCCCAACACTGCTTTTATTTGCCGAACCTCTCCAAGTGAATTGCGATTTAAAGAGCATTTCGCAAACCATAGCCTCCTACATACCCTTCGAGAAAATGTTGCATAACACCTCGGAACATATGCGTAATCATAAGGAACATCCCCTTCATCCTCGTCCATAATTTATTCACACCATAACTTTCGATAACGTTCGGCAATATATCACAACCCTCTTAGTTGATCCGCAATCGTAGGTAAGGTACCAATATTTTAAGCATACAAGAAAAGAGCAGACACGACCCGTACCTATTTACGGAATAAAGTAACATTTCTCAGCATTTGTAAGATATGCATGTACACGAAAGTACCGTGAAATGTGTTGCCTAATTACCTCAAATGGCTGAAAGCCTGGGTGATTTGCACTCAAGGAAGCCTACCTTCTTCCACATTGATCATTATTACCAAAAGCAGCAAGCGTATAGGTCGGGTCTTTATATGTTTATATGTACCCAACGCGCCAATTCGTGCTGCAAATTGGTTTCATGGCAGAGCTATAAGGTACTTTTTTTATTTCTGATGTATTTTTTTGTTCTTTACGAAATAAATTGAGCACCGTTAATGAAGGATAATAGCCAACTGCGAGGGGGTTGCTGTTAGAGATGTATGCCACTTTTGGCGGATGAAGGTATTACGACTTGTTATTGGGAAGTTTGCCATATGAAGGTTCAAAGGGAGTTGCTAAGGACTCTGATTGCTTGAGTAGTGATTCGGTGATTAAATTGAAGAACATGTACATACACAAGGGGGTTGAACAATTCAAATGATTGCGCATATTTAAAAGAGTGCTAGTAAAGGACCAACAGCAAAACACCTATTGCTGGGATTTTAATGGAATTGAGGTCGACCTATCACTCGATTAACACTTCACTTGCTTTGAAGTTAAAAACCACAAAGTCCCATTAACGCTTGAGCCCATTTGCATGTTCTGCCATTAGCATTGCCTGCGGTGCCAGAGAGGGACCACCATTGTACACAAATGTACACAAACCAGAGACGAAGATTCTTTTAAGAAAATCACACCCACCGAACCATGCCAATGTCCTGTGGCAGACATAACTCTGTCCATTTTACAAGCCACCCAGAATAGGGGATATAATCTCCACCACCATCAGCTGCAGCAGCAACAAGAAGTAATCGTCGCTCAACCCATATAATCACAACCATTCCCAGAGCAAGCCGCAGCGAGACAAAGGAAGAAATTCAAAACAAAAATATTGGAATTTACAGCCCCCAAGGGGATCGTAGCTCTCCCGCGATTCTAGGTATACGGGGGAAGAGGTGAACTCATTTGGAAAATCCACATCATATAACCTCTCCACCATTACACCCCGACCCAGACGACAGCCCATCAAGATGTGTCCTCTGTCCTTTCGTTTATCCCTCTCCCGGTTTCCCATTAAAATTTGCAAAGTCTGCGAAATTAATCTGCAAAATGTAGGTGGCCATGCTCGTGCAGCAATCGTACGTTTGCATGTGATTTTCGGTTGGAAATACTTAACAACGCTACAGGATATTGACTTTCGATGCTTCTTTTGGGGTCGGAGTGTGAACTGTGAAACATCGAATCTAACTAAACAGGGTGTAGACAAATAATAGCATTCATTTTGTTGCACTCGATATACATGAGACATGGTCGAGATTGTGCTGGGTGTCCTTCGAAATAGATGTGCATAGGATAATGGGAAAATGCTGTTTCCATGGCTGTTATATAGTTATTGTGTTGTCTTGCAATTATCTATGGAAAAAGGATGTGCAACTGTAGCATTATGGTTGCTTGCATTCATGACCTAAATTGGCGATGGTTTATGGAAATGTCCTTGCTCCTTTAAAAGTGGTTAAAGTGCTGGAATTTCTTTTATCTCGTGATTTTGTTGGTTTTTTTTATGCTTCTCTGTTGCATTAAGGTTGGCAGCTTCGCCTACGAATGTGTCTTTTCAAATCATTCTCATGGAAGGATACTGATGATGATTACGAGGGATGATAAATAAGATGAGACCTAGGATGATGGTTGTTTGATGTGGCTACAGATGACGATGATGATGATGACGGTGGTGGCGACCATATTGATATGGGAAAGATGAACTGTTTGTGCACGATGTCAAGGGAATGGGGGGATTGGAGGCGGGAATGTCGGTTGCTGCTGCGTCTCCAATCGTTTCGATATGATTAATCATGGTTTAAAGCTTGTACTCTGCTTTGACATGAAGCAAGTCATTAGGCCAGATGTCAAGGGGAAATATTCTTTCATCAAAGCCTCTTCTGATACCTATCCACTATTTAGTTATCCAATGGAAATCAACAACGGGACACAAGACATTCACCGCAGCACTACAACGGGCTTATGAGAGAAGGCTGCCGCCGCAAAGCCCATAATTGATTGATAAAATCAAGCCATATGTACCGATTTATCACCATCAAGAACCACAACTGATCCCTCAATCCCTCTTGAGGAATCAATCTCAGTTTCAAATGATTAATTCAATCTTCAACTTCACGTATTACATGGCTTTTGGGGCCCAAATATGGCCACACGATTTGAGGTTGTTGCCATGATGGGGTCGGCTCATGCTCTACTGATGTCAAGGACGCTTTCACATGCTCACGCAACTTCTCCCTCATCCAGTCGAATTGGAAACATTGAATTCCGTTCAACTTGCAAAAGAAGTACACAATATCACATTTTTCCAACGACTACATACATGTCCTTATCTCAAATTACATCATTCAACACCATGTAGTTCTCACTTTCTCAGAAAAAGAGAAAGCGACACACCGTATTCGTGAAAATCTGCCTGCCACCACCACCATCTTCGCAATAGCAGGCTCCAGGCTCACCGGCAAGACGAAAGTGTCGCCGCGACACGTTTCAATATAATGTATACGTGTATGCGAGCCACCCTAAAAAAAAAAATACACATCTACGCATACATCCCCCATGAGTGTCGTTTAGTGATGCCTAGCCTACGTGGTTCGTGCAAGCAAGCGTGAACCGTAAACCCTCTTATCCCTTCGAATTGTATTACCACCTCACTTTGGATGTTTCACGCCTGTCTGTCTGCATGCTGAAATTTATCAAAAACACTTCAACATCAATTCATGTCGCAATTGTGCCTAAAAAAGAATTCAAACGAAAGCCAACCTTATCAGCGTTCATTCATAGTCGAAGTGAGTTCAAATAGAAATTGCAGGACCGCCTGTTTGCCTTTTGTGTATCGTTGTTGTTGTCGTTGTCGTTGTCCTTGCTGGATGTTTGGCTGATAGAAAACTCCCGTCGTATCTTTAGTTTCGTAGAATTCCTTTTTCGATAAAACAAATGCGAGCAATAGTACCCGATAGTAAATGGTGTGATGGTGAATGGAAACACAGGACAGTATCCAGTATCGGTTATTCCAAGGACCAAATAAATTTGTTTTACGGGTACAGTTGAGAGGAGCTACCTCCCGCAGAGTGCCTTTTTATCCGATTGTCAATGATTTTGTTAGCTCAAGGAGCTATACATTTCAAGGAGAATTTCTAAAACAATACACTTCGTTGAATCGTACAAAGCTTTGTGGGGTACAAATTGAAAGGATCTCAATGAGCGCAGCGGAAGTAGTAGCATTCAAGGAAAACTAATGACTGCGATAGTTTTTGTAACTGATTTTGAGTTGGGCAATTGTAAAAATTGCACTATTATTTTTGTGGAGAGCATTTTCAAAAGGCTACCAAATATCGATGAAGATTTTTAAGGCCAAACTGTGAATGGAAGAGAATTAAGTTCAACGGAATAGGTTTTTCAATTGTGACAAGGCAGCAAAATTCGATACAATTATCAACAGGATTTTACCCACGGTTGCCACTTTGGTAATAAATTACCAAATCTGGTAATTTTTTTCTTAGTTCATGATTTTTGGTAATTTGGTAGTTTTTATCTGGTTTTGGTAACTTTTTGAACAGGAGCATCAAAAAGACGAACTCGATATCATCACATGGAAATGCTGCCTTACTTTTTCTGCCCACTATGTTTAAGGTTTAAAAGTATTCCTAGTTCTTCAGTAAATAACATTCTAAATGTACCTAATTGAATTTAAAATACTTATGTTAAAATGAATTGATATGTGTCAACAGTTTTCTTTTAGTTTCTATGAAGACTTAAGGGAACTTCAGAAATTCAAATAAATTTCACGATTTCCTATAAATTATTTTTCACGCCGAAATGTCAAAAATGTAATGCGACTGACAATAAAACCCAAGTGTCTGCCATATCAGTCTTTGAAGTAACTATTTCTCACTGGAACTGCGTACTGCCTACTCATATTTTCACGTGGAAAGTTAAATTTGACATTTCGTGGAGAAAAATTTGTATTAAAAATTGGATTCCACTTGAGAGGCTTACGTGTTCTGCATAAAGTGCATACTAGGCTTGAACATAGGTGCATTTTTCTACTACCATGACATTTTTTTATATTAAGTTCGTCAGAGAAAAATCAAACAATACCAAAAAGTCATATTCATACTGGCTCAAGACGATTACGATTTTTTCGTGTTTTACCATTTTTCCAGATTTTTGGTAGCTTTTAGCTTGGTTTGGTAACTTTTTTTTCCATTTTTGGTTGCTAATTTTTTTTGCAAGTGGCAACCATGATTTTACCACAAAATACAAAGTGCAATACAAGTAATCATATTTAGTGTTGAGGCTAAATTTAGCGAATTCACAATTGCGAAATTTTCCATATAAAATTACCCATTGTGACCTAAAAAATATTTAGTGGGAAGGTTAAAAATTAACATTAGTAAGGCCCAAAATACACAGTCCTGACAATATTGACCCTTAGTCTGACACTTAAGGAAGGCCACGACTTTACCTTTTTTTGACAAGCATTTAACAAATTTGGTATGCAACATACATGGGACCTTAGTTGGGCCTAGTTTCTTCCAACCATCGGTTTGTGCGAGTCATATTTTTGCGATGCATTAAATACACAATTGGTTGCCAGAGAAAGACGTAATTTTGAAGAGGATTCTCATCGAAAATAGTGGCACAAGCAGATTTATTATAAATATGGACTGGTAGTAGCCAATTTCGCGTTGGTTCCAAATTCCAACATTAACGCCAGTGGTTATGGTTCAGTGCGGACCAAATTAGAAACTAATTATAAGCAGTAGAAATAAAGGAAGTTTTATGGGCTTCATTATTGGTGTGAGGAATTATAAAAATAACTTTTTTTAAATAGATACATTGAAGACAAAAAAAGCTTAGGATATATTTCCTATTATGGGTTCAACAAGGGAGTAAAATTATTTAATAGCTTCCCTGTCCTATGTTTGAAAAATTCGGAGGGAATTCCATCCGATCCTGAAGCCTTTCCACCGTTCGGATAGTTTGGAGATTTTAGTACATGTTTCAGAGTTTGGAATCTATCTAAAATATCATTTAAAAATTTGTAAATCTTTTAGAAATCTTTGTTGATTGAAATATAGGTACCTATGGAAAAGTTGTATTTTTCATAATATGTATTACAATAGCAAAATGTAAAAGTATAAAAACAAATGTAAAATAGTAGAAAAAGCTCATGTGTACTTTATGTGGCAATAAATGCATGACAATACAATTTTGTATTCAATTTTGTTTGGTTCCATCTACGAGTATTATTAACAATTTGAACTACCACATTTTCGATGTGATATCTACTGAAAAAGAATCCGCTACAATTTGAATTTCAACCGTTAGCAATTCTACTAACAACCAATAGGTGTCTCTAGCATTCTATGGAGAAATCCAAGATGGCTGACATTTTGTAACACTTTTTATTTGCTTTGAACCAAGAGCGCTATTTATGCTGGCGATATTTTTTGGACAGAGCTTTTATGTAACTGATATTTTACTCGCATTCCATAATTATATAGTATGTCAATGAGTAGAAGTGCATTCTTATAACTGAACAAAGTCGAAAGGAATCTTTTTATTATTATTATTGTTATTATTTTATTGTGGCAAGAGATTCAAATTTTTTGGATACAATTTCAGGCATACAAGAGATTTGGTCTGGTACATTACTACTTAAATATTTGCACAATTTTTTACTAAATATAATATCATAGATTAATATAAAATTCGAAGGAAAAACCCTTAAAAACCTTCATTAAAGCAAAATTTGCAGGTAGAAGAGAGAAACGGTTTCAACGAAATAAACAAATTGACAAAGCGTTCGAAGGAAATTGTGAATTTGTTCTCGTTTGCTTATTTTTTTTTTTCTGTCTACACTTCATTTAAACAGAAATATTTTCCACTGCAGAATTATTTATCAAATTTAGAGCCGAACGAGCAGTTTATTTTACTATATTCACCTGAAAACAACCAAACGACTGTGATCTGTAAAAGTGAATTACTGTCATTACCTTTTATGCCAAGAACAGAATTGCTACGCTGTTACTACCTAACGGTAGACTGTAGAGTGTGGAGTGGATTCATATAAATTTTTTATTTTCCTTCATTTCCTCATTCGTTCAATTCAGTGAATGCTTGCAACGACTCAAACTTGTGGATGCACTTTTAAAAGTTACAAGTGAAAAATGTGCTGAACTTAAATTATTATTTATTTATTAAAGATTACAATGTAAAAGAAAAATAACGGACAATAAGCGCTAGCTACTGGGGCTTTTGGCTTGTCACAGTTTTTTTTTTTTTTTTTTTCATTATAGGAACTAATAAATTAATTAAAAAACTAAGAAAATTCTATGGGCCTTACTAGTCATCATTTTAAACCTTCACAGTAAATATTTTGTAGGTCACAATGTATATATTTAGTGATATTTAGTATATGATTATTGATACTGTGTTGTGAATTCAGTTAAATTAAAAAGGTATCTATATATACACAGAATAAGTTTTAAAATTATATAGTACCTAATACAAAAAAAAAATAATAACCCACGGACACGTACGTGAAAAAATTGAAGGAAGTGAAGCTAACCATAAACCATCTCTTTTTTGACACTTGGATGTTGGAGGATGTCAGAAGAGAAATGAAAGAATGTGAGGTTTTACTTCCAATTCCAATATATTTCCAATTGCAACTCTCCAACTGTTTATTTAGTTTTGTATGAATCAAAAAAAAAGTACATTTAATATTTCTTTAAATAAATCGCCAAAAGATGCAGATATGTTTTTTAAAAGTCTCTCAAATAACTAACGTTGTTAAATTAAAAGCGCAACCAAGTGTTTAAACAGAGGGTAGTTTAATTAATTAATTCGGAAAATATCAATAACACACGGTCACGTAAGACTGAGTGATCGCAGTATTGGGATTAAAGCGCGAAATTGGGAACTTTTTGAAGGAAAAAGAGGAAAACGAAGGACAACTTAAAAAGGGGGGGAAAATAAGAAATCTCTGTAAAATGTTAACTGTTTAAAAAGAAAATTAAAACATATTTGCGTCACGAATTATTCATATTAAACATAAAATAAAACAGCCCATCGAACTTCTACGTAAGAATTTGTGTGCATCTGAATGTATTCCCTCGTTCTGAGGTTATGTCTAGTAGAAAAGGAAATCATTGCATAACATGTATATTTTTATTTTATTTCTTAAAACGGTTATATTTTTTAATATACATATAAAACAAGTGCAACTTTCATTTAGGGAAAAAAATGGGGTATTTTTTTCGAATTTAGGGGAAAACTAATGCTTTTGCTGATAAAAAAGGGGATATTAGTTTTCAAAGTCTGGGAACACTGGGTGTGAATATACATCGCATTTGTACAACTCATCCATGGTCTTCACATATTCATACAACTCATTCAAGCGACAACTGAACTGTCGGATAACTCATTCATTGTCATTTTATTTGTTGAGAAATCTGTGTCCCAATTCTGCCACCCAAACCCATCAAAAAGAGGTACCAAAAATTATGGATAATGTGGATAACATTTCGAATAAATGAGTCGGCTTGTAGATCAGTTGTCCCATAAATAAGTTGTAAAAGTAGGAGAGGCTTGTTTTTTTTTACGTAATGGATTACCTTGGCTGAAACCACAAGTACATCGTTTCACATGTCTTCCGTTATAGGAATATCTAGCTTATTAGGCCCCAGTTGTAGCCATACGTAAAATACAACCGAAAAAGTTGGAACAGTATGAAAATGAGTTTTTTTTTTCGCTTAGGCGGTCATAGCGAAAAATCTATCAGAAAAATGTTTCCCCACGAAAACAATTACAACAAACCAGCCCCCACTGAATTTCCATCAGAAAAAAAAAAATTAGCGCGACTGTATGTGCAAACACCGTGCGTGCGGTATGTGTGTGGCTTTATACACGTCATTGAGAAAAGAGGAAATTATAACCGTATTGTTGATATATTATGAAATAATAATAATTTATTCGTTCTGTGCTAGTTTCGGTAGAATGACATGAACTGTTATACAGTAAATGAAAGTGTCATTGGAATTTCATTCGGCTTGCATTGCATATTGTAGAGGTGCTGGTTTACGACATTTTTGTTAGTTGTTGTCCAGCTGTGATTTCTGCGTGCCTAGTAATTCACGAAAGATTTGGCACTGAATTTCCTCGAGATGTCCGTCACGGGGAAGAAATGTGAGACCATCATATATGAAAAAACATGCTTTATTTCACATCAACAAAAAGCTGAGATTAATATGCCCCAGCTCATAAATGTATGCAATGATAAAAACGTAAGCAATTATAAAATGTATGCAATGATAAAACACAGTGACGCATTTCCGTCCCCGCAAGTTAAATGTGTGGAATTACTCCACCAGATTCCAACAACGCGCGCTTAGATGTTTACACATCAAAAAATTCCTGATAGATGGAACAGTAAAGAAATGAAATACTTCAGTGGAATGATTCGGTTTTCTTTTGTGGAATTGATTGAGAAGTTGATCAGAAAAAGTTTTTCGTACGGAAAAATTAATAAATAATTTTTCTAGAAAACAAAAAGATCATTTGCATATTTTCTTTTCATAATCTAACAAGATTGAGTTAAACCAACAAGTTTAAGTGGTCAAAAAAAGCAAAAGAAATTTTTTACGGTTTGGTTTTACGTATTGCTATAACTGGGGCCTTAGATTCCCCATTTTCTTCGGACTAGCTATATAGGCAAAACTAATTTAAACTATAAACCTTTTTTTAAATATATCTTTAAAATGTGTAAACAGACTTGACAATTTTGCACAGGTATAAAGAGGTTTGTAATACAAACTTTGTATAGCGATTACTTATTTTTTATTTATTTTGTACAGTGTTAAAATAAGTAGATAATTTATATAACAATTTTTAAGATTTTTCCCAAAAGCCTTAAAACTGCGGTGTTCTATAAAGTTTAGTGATGGCCAAAGTTATTTTGTGTTTAAATATTTGATGCTTAGATTGCCTAGGTATGCGAAAATGTTATTGGGAAACAACTTTGAGTGAAATTTTCAATTTTCGTAAAACATTTAGAAAGAAAATTTAGATCTTACTGATCAGAGTTCTTTTAAGTACCTTCTTTTGAATTTTGGATGCCATTTTGTGAGCCCAAAAAAAAAAAAAAAGGCATTCGAGAAGCTTGGAAAAAATAAACTTCATAAACATAGAAACACAATATTCACTAAGTAAATATGAAACCACCGTTCTTTTGGGCTAAGTTTTTTTTCTAAATTTTACCTACAATCGACCTGCCTTTACTTTATACCATTTGGTAAACCATTGTCTTAAATATTAGTCCCACATTTACACTTTCTGTCAAAATAATTCATCAAAATAGTTACAACATGTACAAAAATAGGTACATTTCATATGATTCGGAAATTTTAACTTTTATGTCTTTTTTTTTAGAAAATCGTTGCAAATTATATAATAAATGTATAAAAAATAAATAAGTAAAAACTAAACTTACCGTCTTTTAAGACTTAAAACTGTGCCGTATCCAAAATCCTTCGATTCGGTCCGAATACAAAATTTAGTATACGCCTTCTATTTGTGAACAATTTTTTTTTTTCTTTAAATTAATTTTTTTCTTTTTTTTTTCGAACACTATTTCATTTACTTAAATTTACAAATAAACACTCATTACGACTACACTCAACAATAAATAAGAGGAATTTTCTAAACCAAGAATTGGACATTTAACATCATTTGTTATTATATTTACAACAAAAAAAAAAAAAAAAACATTTATTTATTTACTAATATTCACTATTTTCGTTTCCTTTTTCGTTACCTGAAACAAACAGAAATTTACATTAAAACATAAATTCTAAAACAATTTCTGTACAAAAATATGTGAGAATTCATTCAACACAGAATTAAGAAAACAAAAATTAACGACTGTAACGAACATGAATAGAGCAACAGAAAAATCCGAAGTAAGATCAGTAGACCGATACAATGAAATAGAAACACGGATGTGGTGCCCTCTGAGGCCCTTGGGCAATGAGATAAGAGACTGGCAACGACCTCAACTGCCGTTTGCACCGAATTTTCCTTATTCATTATGGGTGGTCGGTGCTGTCTCCTCTGACGAATATATGATAGCATACCCAACCTTCAACTGAAGTGGATTATGGATGTGGAGCATCACCTATCGATGAGACCTATCTAAATTCCAATAAGTTTTCAAAATTTCCGATAACGACGAAGACCCACATCATCAATCACTTCTGGTACTCGTATTCCTTCGAGAATTTAAATCGAAAATCCTTTCACTGCATCCCACTTTCGAAATGCTTAATTGATTCATTGCCCCAAAGCTTTCATTACAATCGCATTTGTCTTTTCGTTCGCTCTGCGAATCAAGTCGATTTACATTGAAAATCCTTGGCAATTAATCACGTGATAAATTCCTCATTATAACCTCTGAGACCACACCATCTAACCAACAGCGGAAGGATTTAGAGAATTGCCGCAGGACGAGAATAGAATAACAATTGTCGTTCAAAATGAATAAAACATGTCTGGGATTTTATGGCAATTAAACAGAGAGACCTAGAGCTACAGAGGCGAGCATCCATTGTGACATGCGATGGCTATCGTGTCATCATTTGTCTCTAACTAAGGAACAAGAAAACAATTAAATTTTGACCAAGAACTCGGTAGTTGGATAACCAAAAGGATATATTCGTCTTGAGTGGGCCATGGGGCAAGTGGTGGGAATATCAAGTCGACTGGAATGATTGGACTTGCAGATTCCTAATTGCCCGAGAGACAGTAATGAGGGAGAACAAAGATACAGAGTGTGCTGTCGATTAATTTTCATTTTCTAGCCGATTTCAGCGAGACGGCAATAAATTAATTTTGCCGGCGCTATAAGTTTTGAAATTTCACAAAACGAGCTCTTTGACCATTCTCACGACCTGCACAGTTGGTTTAAATTGTCGTTTGTCCCAGAAAATCAATTAAAAGGCAGCAATAAATAGTTTCTGACACACACGTTTTCGGCGAATTTCTAAACAAAAATTTAGAGAGTGCTGCAGAGCTAACAATTAAATTAGGTCAGAAGTTAGAAGTTATAGAAATTCAACAGACTAGTGCAGTTTTGAGAGAACTTTTGGGTTGTGGTTATTATTTTGAAACCAACACTAAAAAGAGAAAAAGGGTGCTACGAAACTATCGTGTTGCATTGTTTGCAATGGCAATGAAATTTGCAATGGCAATGAAGTTTTATTTAGTTAATTGTTATTTAATGTAACGGATATTTGGATTAAAAAAAAAACTTCATACTTGAGGTTTACCTACAAAATACGGACCTACTCCTCTTTAACACTTAAGCAAAAATCTGGATTTTAATACTTTGAACTGGCAACATTTTTGCAGTGGCGATCAATTTCACAGCTGACTTGGCCTTTATCATTTATCATGAGTAGACTACCCTTGCACTGCTTCAGCGGCTCGAAAAACTAGCAAAAATTCGAAAGCCAATAAAGAGTGTTTCTAAAGGCACGGTAAAGCCTAAGGCATGTGTCATCGAGTCCCATATCATAGTCTATTGTATTAAAATGTTTGTAATCATGAAGCCTTAGCCTTTGCGGCAAGCTTATAGCCTGACCTTGTGCAGCAATTTGATTGCCTGAATTTGATTACGTTTCCACTCTTATCTCTTCCGTGGAATTAAGCGAAGGAGAAATGTCATTTCGCTTTAAGAATTAAGATCAAACACGTTACCGGCGAGGTTAGGTGGCCATTTTGAAGTTTGTAAAACCACAAAAGCAGGTTAGTTTTATTTTAAATTTGTAGCATTGAAATTGAAATATTATATTTCTTAAGTAATATCAACAGAAGTACAGTTTGCCGCACAAGTTTTGGTAAAATAGGGAAGTTGTTAGGATTTGTGAGTACAATATTCCCAGATATTCAGAAATATTGAATTTAGTATTTTTCAGCAAATAAAATCGACTCTAAACACTTTTCTAGATTTATTATTCCTGATTCTCCCCCAAACAACGGCGGCAACACTTTTTACAGCGCCGATCAATCAATCAATCGAATTGTCGACTGTCAAAGACTGGGGTCGAATCGCGTCCTCTGTGATCGAGCATTTCGTGACGGAATTTGTTTTTGTTTCACATGTAAGACCAACTTAATTCCGTGGATGGGTAGCTCGTTCACGGAAGTGGCGGTTCGACCCCTGTTGTTTTGCCCTTTCGTTGGTTTGCCATTCAACGATTATGGACAAAAGGCGTGGGTAGCTTTCTGTCCCTGCAAAAGAACATTTGTTAAAACCTTTGGTAAAACTCTCAGGTGGCTTATTACTTCGATATTTAGACCGATGCTGAGATCCTGCAATTTTGACTAGAGCCAAAAGATGTGTAGACCTACAAGTCTTAAAGCTTTTAATTAGCTCCACAAAAAAAAAAAAAAAAAAAAAAAACAATTTAGCCGGACCTGGGGCAAATAAAATTCCTTTTCCGATAGTCTTTGACCGACCAAACTGGTTTAAAGGTTTGCAATTAACAGTTAAATTTTGTTTGGAAAGTTATCTGTCATCATATTCAAAGCCTAAATCGACCTTAAAATATGACTAAAATTCCAGTTCTGGTTCTTCTGTCGACTCTTCAGGCTTTCTTTTTTGTTTTGAGTACAGGGAAAACACAATATGCGCATTTTTCGGCCATTTTAGAATCAGAGAAAGTAGATGTTGTTCCCGAGACGACTACAGCTGAGAGCAGTAGGAATATTTTAGGAAAGGCAGAAGCTAAACCTTTCTCAAATTATTGCAGCCCACGACGGATGTAAGAAACGTCTAAAATCACAAAAAGTTGTTTCTTGTTTCTTATAGGCAAGCTGTTCTTTTACGAGGACGTATATAAGAAGCATAGTCTACGGCATTTCTTATAAGTGGTTTGTTCTTATATGCGTGTCCCCTATATCCGTCGTGGACTCTAGTAAGATAGATCTTCTATGTCGAATCGACATATCGATAGCTTGAACAAAAACATTCAAAGACTGATATTATTAGGGAAATGAGAACCAATCTTACAGCAGTGTTGCATGTTATTAGCAGCCAACTTCGACTTAATCTTTTTTGTAAAAATCTACCATAAAATGTCTTTCTTCGTCTAAGCAAAGCCTCTAGCTCTAGCCTCTAACTCTGTCAAAGTCCATATTTAACAGATAAAGTTATGGGGAATAAACGACACAGTACGGGGGAATAGAAAGAATATTTAAAATGATTTTAAATTTCGTAAGTTAGGTATAGAATTTTTATATTTTACAACGAAAAAATAATAACGCCAATTCAACCAACTTCAACATTTTAAGACCTCACACATTTTTTTAGAAGAGGTCCAGTCGTCTTTTTCGGAAGTAGGATGAGAACTTTAGCACTGAAATTGCCATCGAAAGTACAAACTTGACAGAATTGGCACTAGTACAGTATTATTGTGTCGGCTGAATTTTTGTTCCCTCTAGGAGTTGCAATACTTCCCTTTGGTCCCATAATTTAAAAAAATAATAATCATTCTTTCAATTTATTAACAAATACATCTTTTATGTCCCATTCGGGTTCATTTATATGTATAACTTACATCACTTCTTCGCCTAGCTTTCTCCAACCGAATTTTAGGGTAGGTATACTTTTATTTTTGGGACGAATGAACACCGCAGTCATCGTCCCAAAATATCGAACTAATTAACTTCGTTTTTATGGATCAAGGACTAATATCGTTTACCGTTAATTATGTATGCACGTATTTTGTTTATTTTTTAGCATGTAATACTATTATTATTACATTTTTTTTACCTAGATAAGAACTCAGTTGAAGTTTATAAACATCTAATAAAAATCCGTGATAATCCTGCAGTTTTATAATTTTCAGCTCAAACGTTAAAAAAAAAATCCCACGATATAGTAACACTGTCTAATTATAGCACAGTTTACTATTAATGAATAAATTGATGAAACCAGCAAATATTATTGAAGAAATAAATAAAATATTATTAAAAAGGATAAACGCCGCGTTTTTGACGTACCGATTGCGGGGTTATTTTAAATCCCAATTTTACTAAAAATTACTTAACAAATGAAAGGTAAATTGTCATAGAAGGGAGGAGTGTAGTTTTATTTTCATAACCTTCAAAACCGTTGGCCATTTTTAACATTTGTGCTCCGAAATATCCGTCCATTATATATGTGGATTTGGGAAGGCAAGAAATGAAAAAAATTAGCATCAGACGGATATATTAATTTCTCGATTGTAAAGGGCTTATCCAATAAGAGGTGCTATTTTGGTATTTAAAGAAAAATGACATTTTTTGAGATAAATGATCGGATGTTTATTCCATAATAAAGAGAAAGGTATGCCGTTAATAATGAAAAACAACACCTACAAAATGGCCACCACGAGCACGCATACAGGACCATATCCTTTTTATGAAATTTACCATAACCAAATCGCAAAGTGGCTGCCCTATGTCCTCGATAGCCTCACGAATTTTATCTTTGAGGTCTTGAATCGACGCTGGACTGTTGGCGTAGACCTCATCTTTCAAGTGGCCCCAAAGGAAGAAGTCGCAAGGTGTTAAATCACAAGATCTCGGTGGCCAATTGTGATCACCTCTTCGAGATATAACACGGTCCGGAAACTTTTCCCGTAAAAGATCAATGGTTTCGTTGCTAATGTGTCACGTAGCGCCGTCTTGTTGAAAGTAAACGTTGTCCAGATCAATACCATCCAACTCCGACCATCAAAAATCACTAATCATCTCTCGATAGCGCAATCCATTCACCGTAACTGTTGCTCCAACCTCATTTTCGAAAAAGTAAGGTCCAATGACCCTGCCGGACCATAAACCGCACCAAACAATCACACGTTGAGGTAGAGAGGCTTCTCAACAATCACTCTTGGGTTTTCCGAGCCCCAGATGCGACAATTTTGCTTGTTGACGTAGCCACCGAGGTGGAAATGGGCCTCATCAGTCAAGATGATTTTTCGATGGAATTCCGGATCATTTTCATGCACTTCAAGGACCCAATCAGCAAAGACACGAAGTTGTTGATGATCGGCCGGCTTGAGTTCTTGTGTTAACTGAACTTTATAAGCCTTAAAACCCAAGTCTGTATGCAAAATACGGTGCAATGACGTTTGTGGAATGCCCAATTCCAAAGAACGATGAGGAATGGACAAACCTGGGTTTTCTTCAACACTTTGGGCTACAGCAGCAATATTCTCAGTTGTTGTTGAGCGACGTGCACGGGTTTTATTCTTCACATCACTAACTTGTCCCAACAGCTCGAATTTTTTCCACCAATTTCTGTATTGCGGTCCGACAAGGTGATTCACGACGACCAAAAAATGATTTAGTTTTGCGAACTGTGACCGCAAGATTTTCACCATTTTTGTAGTGAATTTTAATAATTTCAATGCATTGTTAAAGCATGTATCGTTCCATTTTTAGTAATGGCGTAGTTTCTAATTGTCAAATGTCAAAGAATAAAAGCTTCAAAAGTGACAGCTACCGAAATGGCGGGTCATTCACAATAGCACCTTTTATTGGAAAACCCTTTATGTTGTCAAAAAAAAAAAGAGACTTTCAAGGGGGTGCAGCTGTATCTAACCTTTCCCTAGAATGCGGTTAGATTTAAGCCGGGTTTTCCTTGTAGGATTAAAACCAGAAACTAAAAAATGGCAGTAGCCAATTAAATCTCTATCGCCAAGCAGTGGCGGGTCCGTATGGTGTAGTTGTATAGTTTTTTTTTGCTGATAATCCAAGCTGGGCGGCGTATTTAGGTTCGAATACTGTATAGAATTAAAATCTTTTGTTTGCCAAAATGTTGTAAAACAACTTAAGAAGTTGTTGGCTCACTTGAATTTATCTATAGATACCCTTATCTCGATTCATTAGAGTGTGCCTTTAAGTGTCTTTTGAACAGCTTTACCTATGTCGCTGAAGGACAAACTTTCCAATTTTTAGAATGATTGGGGGAAAGGATCAGCCAAGTAGAACCAACTACTTAAACGTATGGATCACCAACAAATCTATAATCATGCGAACATTATATTTTATATATATAAACCGTCGAGTGGGATTTGCATAAATTATACTCACAGTACATCGCAAATAGATATACACTACAGGCTACACTACACATGTAATCCTTAATTACGCCTAATTGAATTCCAGGTAATCCCTATAACAAAATTATTCCCGAAATCGAACACATCAAAATTTAAATAATCCCCTTAGCAGAATCCTGCATCCTGCCACTTTAACAATTTAGTAACCACACCATACACACGTCCATCTCTGTTTGAGAATGCAATCACCGTCTGTGTAAATATTCACACACGCATACCTAAAAAAATATTGCGCATAAATTTGTAGCGAGTGCACTCGACCGCATTTTACACCGATATTCATAGTAAATCTAAACTAACCATATTTGGAAATTCCACAGAGGATAACAATTTATTTTTCACAAATGAACCCTGGTGGTATTCTCTTCACTAACAGACAAAAATGGCAGTTATGCTTCCATTCGAAGGGATTGTTGTAGGTACATGGTACATCCAACATCCTGTATGGGAATACAATCTCCTATCACCTGGATAAACTCGCACTGCGTCACTTTTTCCCTGCGGCAGGTCTTATAAATTTGAATTATCTGCTTCATAAATTTTCGTATTCAATTCAAGTTTTGTGGACAATTTTCGCATCTTCTTGTTGTTTATGTACAGAAGAAGAGAAAAAAACACCTACTAAAATGCTTCAGGAAAATGCCATATTTTTGACATACCCCACGCAGTGAAAAATTGTGGCGTCGGTCGGTTAGTGTTGTTTTATTGGATTTGGAAATTGATATTTATATGAGTGATGGATTTTCTCTGTTTGTCCTGTGTGCCAGGACGGCGCAATAATCCGCATATTGGATTTATGGAATTTGGGTTGATAAATACAAACTTTGTGATATTGTACACACCAAAGGATGTCTTCATGCGGTGTACAATATATAAATGGGGTGACTTTCAAGAATTTATACTTCCATTTGGATGAGGGTAACGACCACATGCATGGTCATTGACCATAGTCCCGTCCCCTGGGGGTTTGTGCGAGATGTCAGCAACAGAAATATTATAGTCTCCGACGAAGTTAAGGTTTTTGGACTCGATTTTAGTACGGTATCATCTCTTTGGCGATATGAACTGTTGTCGGTACTCGGTAATGATGTTTGTTCAATATTTTCATTGGTCTCCTTGGAGGAGAAGAAGAACTGTTCGCTTTGACGCAAATGCGCCTTGATTTCATATTATCCTGCAAGTGTAGATAATATTTGCTTTCGATGTTTATTCGGGGATTGGTGGGTATTTGAAGAAGCGGCAGTAAGAAAGTTCGACAAAATGAAGTCAACAGCATCAGCAAGTAAATGCACAGCATTCAAGAAAGTTGTGCCACTGACAGGGCATCACCTTAAATAAATTCTGTTTTGACACCAAAGGAATGAGTCACGTACGGGTATGTGCTACCAACAAGAGGGGATAGTACTATAAGTTAGGGTCAAAATTCTGGAAGGCTCGAAATTATTTTTCTTTTTAACTTTTTTAAATTCTGTTTTTACAATTCTGCTTTAAAATTTTTCTTTTTAATTGTTTACAGAATTTTGTAAAGCAGATATATAGAGAACATACTCTTTCTTTTTGTATTTGTATTTGCATTTTTTTCAAACAGGGTTTTTTTTTAATTTTGTTTGCTTTAAGTTTTTATTTTTTATCTTTTCATATCGTTATCTTTTGTTTTTTATTTATGTAATATTTAATTTATTTTTTACTGTTTCTGTCAATTAAAATTTTATTTTTGTTTTAAAATTGTTTTTAATTTTTAACATTATCCTTTACGTAGTAAAAGAAAGATATTGTTTTCGTACAAAATTTCGAACTCGAGATGTTAATCAATTCTGACATTATGATGATAGACGAACTCAAAAAAGTGGGTCGCAAAATTATGTCCGGTCTGTCCGTCTGTCTGTCCCGCAGGCCTACAGCCTAAACGGCAGACCGGATTTCGTTCATACTTCGGATTTGGAGTTTGTGGGCTTAGGGCTCGGGGCCGCTTTTTATTTTGCAAGGTAACCTCAATATTAATGGTTCTTCCCATAAAAACTGTTCGTACCAGTTTGATTTGCTCGAAAACGGCTCCAACGATTTCACCCAAAATTGATAGGTATTTAAGCTTAAGTGGCTGAGGTTACCATGACTACATACCCAGTTTTTGGCTAAAAATTCGAGTAACGGTCCTTTGTAATTTGGACATATCTCGGAAACGGTTCATTCGATTGTAACAAAAATTAATTTCTTAGGTTATAATATGGTCATTTCCAACTTAATGGCAAACTCAGTTTTTCTCGGTATTATCGTAAAATCGATTTTTGAAAAAAGTCAATTTTTAAAAATTTAGTTTTCCTTAGTTTACCTGAAAACGGCACTAACTATTTTGACCAAAATGCAAACTTAGAGTAATGCTGTTGTTCTTAAAATTGCTGCGTCCTTAATTTTCAATTCGAATCACCGAAACCGCTCATATCTCGAAAACCCCATTTTTGACTTCAATAAAACTTTAAAAACCAATTAATTCTTATATCGCGAATAATAACCTATAGTCGGTTTTTAGCTATTTAGTTAACAAATAGTATTTTTTCAAACTAAACATTGCAATATTTGGTACTGAGGATAGTATCAGTATTTTAAATAAGATCCCGTACTAAGTTTTTCTCCAAAAATTCGAAGGAATCTGTTTTTTAATTATTTCTCAAAAATGGATACGCAAAAGCCGACCTCTGTTCATTTATATTTTTTAAAACTTAATACCGCACTTTAAATTTCAAAGTTGCAACTGTTATTAGAAATGCAATAACAGCAACGCAAAACTTATTTTCAGCAAATATAACCTACTTCTACTTTTTTTCAACCATTTTGAAAATGCACCTGAAATAAATTCCAACCACTTGGAGTTTTATCAATCAGAATACCCCACTACATTTGCACCCCACACACGTTCATCGTGATATTCAGTTAAAAACAACTGCTAATTCAAATTCGAAAACAAATCTCTGTGAAGATATCGATCTATCACGAACAATACTTCCAATCATTGACAACTTAAGCCAGCGCCATTCTATTCCAGTCAAAAAGAAAATCATTCCCAAAAAGATCAAAAATCAAAAATTCCTACAAAACTTGTTCTTGTACTCAAAAACTTGTAAAGTGTAAAGGCTATAAAATAGTACAGCAGGCGCTTATAAATCTCTAACAAGAACTTGCGACTGTTGTCTGTTTCTAGAGCTTTAACTATTAAAAACTAAAAATGAATTTTATTTAACGCTATATATTCCTTTTTCCTATATTTCATGAACCGTTTCCTTTACCTGCCATTGCTTCTCAGATCTTTACGTACCAACCTAATAAAATACGAAAACAACCAACAAAAATTTTGATGAACGAAAAAGTTTTGTTCGACCCAGTCGTGCACTTTATTTTTTATTTGTTTGCTGGGAAAAATCAGAATAAGCTGAATTTTATTGCTTTAAATTTGAAAAGCAAGTTTCGAAAAGCAGGATTTTTGTGTGAAAAGGCAGAATTTTGAAACAATTGTGACGTCTCTCTAGTTCTCTTGTTTAACTGAAGAAAGAGAGCGACTGTCACCTTCTTAGATACACGACTGGTAAGGGATTGTTATAATTATTTGAGTAAGAGTCGCAGTCATCATTAGATTTATTTTTATGATGGTTAGAGATTTATTCCGGTGCTAGTCCAGGGCATTGGAGAAGCTCTTGACAGTTCTTATTTGGTCGTTAAGTGGTCAACTTTTGCTGGGGACCACTAACTTGATCTATCTAAGGTTAAAATGCTGACGTTGAGGAGCTTTTAGATGACTTAGGATGAATCTAATCACAATTATTTCAATAAAACCACTGCCAAGAGGTCATGATGTTCTGGCTTTCACATCACGACCAAAACGAAAGTAGCTTGTTTTCATACAATAACGAGTGGCAAATTCAGCAAAACAAGAGGTATATAAAGGACCGCTGCAAAAGAGGTCGAGAACATACTAGAACGTAAGTATGAATGATCCTGAGGCCTCCCTTTAAATCTTACTAGAACTGCGCCAACTGCAAATGTAAAAGATATATCCCCCACGTACCTCACCATTATAATCTTTTCTCACGACGACTAACATCCGAATTCATAAGACAGCACATAATATATCCACGAACTCATTATCCCCATCACAATCTTTTATGTGGACCACAGTTGCTGTCATCATCCAAAGTAAAAACAATTACTACAGCCATCCTTAATCATCATGATGTCGAAATGAAATTTCGGAATGACCGCTGTTGCGTTCACTAACCCTGCCAGATATTAATATATAGGCTCCTGAATCAAATGGGCTTACGATTCGTAGTAAACAAGGATAAACGATATTGTGTGCCATCATTTATGCTAAATTACTGGCACGATGGACTAAGCTTTCACGTAGTTGTTTATTGTTATAGCTAAAGAGCAGGGGCGAATGCAGGGCAAAATTGCAACCCCCAAAACCCCTACCTGATAGAGAAATTTGGTAAGAAAGCCAAGAGGACGAGGTATCGTTCTGATTACTGGAAATTACTTGACGAACTCTTCGTTAAATTCTAAAGAATGAATTCCTAAAACTGCTAGGCCCTGTTTCTCATGACAATTTTCTCAAATAATGTAGTAAGAGAGAAATATTGCGCGATACTAATAACAATAAATGTGATTATGATGAGATTATAAATGTGTCATTATGACCTACAAAGAATTTAAGTGCGAAGGTCATAAATGGTTATTAGTTAGGCCCATTGTACTCGTACAGAATTTCGAACTCGAGATGTTAATCAATTTGGATATTACGATGTTAGAGGAATTAAAAAAAGTGGCTCGCGAAATTCTGCCCGCCTGTCTTTCCGTCCGTATCCTCCTGAGGACTAGAGTCAAAACGACTGCCCGGATTTGGATTCAAACTTCGAATTTTCAGTTTGTGGGCCTACAGTTGGGGGCCGTTTCTTTTTTTGCAAGGTCCCCTCAATATGAATGGTACTTCCCATATAAAATGTTAAAACCGGTTTTTTTATCCGAAAATGGCTTCAACGATTTCAAACAAAATTGATATTTGAGCTAAAGTAGGTGCGATGTTAACACGACTGCATATGCATACTCAGTCTTTCCCTAAAAAATCGAGTCCCGGTACTTTTAAAATTAGGATAAATGTATCCCGAAAACGGTCTATATACGATTGTAACAAAAATGCATTTCTAGGGTTTCATGGTCATTTCTAACTGTGACTTGTCTCGCAACGACATACGCTGTATCAGCAAATACATTACAAAAACCAAATGGCTCCAATGATCTTCCCCATATACTCGGCATTAGCAGTTGGTCCTATCGACTACTGCTCGCACCACCTGCTTTGCACCCCCGTCCTTCGGGGTATTCCGTTTTTTACCTGCTTATGCAAATTCAAAAACAAATCTCTGAATTCTTAGCAAAGTTATCGATCTATCACGAACCCTACTGCCAATCATAGACACCAAAACAAGCCTTAATAGATCAAAAAGCAGAAACTTCTACTACGCTTGTCCTTGTACTCAAAAATCTTGTAAAGTGTAAGAGTTTTAAAACAGTACAGTACATCAGTACAGGCGCTTACAGCTCTCTAACCGGGGGTTGAATTACCGCATCCGTGATCGAGTAATATGTGACTGAATTTGTTGTTTTTTTTTTTTGCTTGTAAAATCCACAAAATTTAGTGACGTATGGCTCGCTCACGGATGCGGTAATTCGGCCCCAGAACTTGCGACAGATGTTGCCAGTCATTGACTTTATTTTGTGAGGGTTTTTGTTTTTTGGACTAATGGAAGGTACCTGCAATTTTATGCCGAGACTTTTTTTTAGGACACTCATTGATCAGTGTTGCCAGATTGGGGGGTTTCCCCCCAGATTTAGAGGTTATTTGGTCGACGGGGGAAATCTGGGGGGAGAAATAGTTTAGGGGAAAATCTGTTATTTTTTTTTAAATTCTGTTTTATTTGATCTTCTTTATAACATCCTTTATGTTAACCTTAAACTTATTAAAAAACAGTAGTAATCAATCGATTATAAGATGTTTTAAGGATGCAACATGCGTTGTATTTATTTGGGCAAACTTTTGCTTTCGGTAAACGAAACTTACATGTTCGCGTCTCAAATTCGAAATTCCTTCTTTGAAGTCGTACAAAAACATGTACAAAAATAATGCCAAAAGTTGGGGATGTTTTTTTTTGTTTTGATTAGAAAAATCTGGGGATTTTTCAGAGTTATCTGCGGGAAAATATTTTAACCGCCTGGCAACGCTCTCATATTCTCGGATGTTTGTCAGGCGTTTGCAAGAATTGGCGCTGTAATAAAAATCTAGAGATGTTACTTTTGTTGTTCTGTCTGGAGATCGCACTTGAGAGCCCTCGTTCAATGGCACATCACACCAATGTTGTGATGTACGTTATACGTCCTTTTTAAGTCGCAAGACTCATTAAAAAATGATGATTTTTTAGAAAAGATTTGTTTTAAACAAAAATAAAGTGCATTACCTACGTTTCAATTAAAAGAAGTTCAACAAATGTCAACAAACAATTTTCAAAAAAAGAGCACATTTCTTTTTTACTTTTTAAGCATTTTGAATATCCGCACACAGTAAGAAATAACCGTTAAGTACGGAGGGTGTGAAATAAAAATCACCACGTACACTTAGAACCAAAAAAAAGCTCAAAAGGACACTGAAACATGAAAATGGATAACAATTTACAACGTCTCTATTAATTTGGCAACCCACTGTATGTATTATTTGTTTGCTATATAAATGTTTTATGTGGGGACTTTTATTTTAGCTCGGGCTCCTTTTTATTCCCCCATTTGAAAATTGTCCACTTTTTAGGCTCTAGCTGAATGTTTGTATTCAAGATTGTATCTAAATGAATTGAATAATTGAAAAATTAAAAAAATTAAAACACTCTCTCCTAAAAATGTAGTAATAGACCAGTACCCAGAAATGCTTAAATGGTATGTAAAAAAAGAACTGCCGCCACCAACTCGATTCCAATTACCGGACACGGTAATGGTATTTCTGTTCCATGCCTGACACTCGTGTCGTTCGCGTCATATCTGCAGAACGAATCAAGTTTCAGCTGTATCATTACACCAATGTAAGTGCGACAGCATAGCTAAACAGTTGAATCCATTAGTCCCTTTTGACAATGATATCCTCCTTTGCTTTCACTTAACAGACACAACTCTCCCAGTCCCAGCCATACATAAAGCTCTTTTGCACAGTCGGTTTATTTATAAATATCATCGACCCAGTCGATCTATAAATAATCCATTCAAATACTAATTACTGCCCAAAAAGCATGACCACAACAGCGTTCATTAATATCCCTTCACCCAGCGGACTGTTTCTCACACAAGCATCTCTGATATGCCGCGCGAAAATCAATGTTTTAATATTTAAATTGTCCCCCCAGCAAAGGTTGTGTACCAATTAAACAAATAGTGGATGTTTGTGTCAGATACGTCAATATTGAAAAATTGTAAATATGACAGAAGTCGCTGTCGCACAAAAAATGACTGACTTCCATGGTTAAGAACGATAGCGTTCGCAATTTAAAATCTTGTTGTTAGTCCTTGTGATAGAAATTGCAGCGTGGACAATGTAATTGCACAAAATTATAATATAGTGCCGATGTAAACAACAAACAGAGCAATTTTGTACACGAACACGAGTGGGTGACAGTTGACATTTGGACTTTTAATCGGTGCAAGGGTTGCAGGTATTTTTCCTCATAAGGTTGGTAGGGTCATATTTCGCCATATTAAGGGTGGTAATAGAGGGAGGGCTGCAATTTAGCTCCTAAGGGAGTGCGCTAAGATGAATTTAATGCAGGTTTAGGAAGTGTTGCCGTTTTGAATCTTTGTATTCTGGTGGGTGACCTCAATGTGGATGGAAAGACATGGGGCAGTGCGATTGGGAGGGAAGATCTTCGAATTTCGTTACCCATTATGGACAGGGACACCTTTTCTTTGCAAAATGGATAAGACATATTACTGTCGGCCGTAAGCCTCATACTAGTAGCTTACAGGTTTTTACTTTTTTTTATTTGTGGTTTCACATGTGGCTCTCCACGAGATAGTGCGAACAATCGAAAAATCCTTACACTATAAGGAATTCACCCTAGCCTCCTTTCTAGACAAGACATAGAGGGAGCCTTTAACAACGTACACACTGAAGCAATTCTTGAATCTCTGATAGAGCTGGGCTTAGAGGAATTTCTTAGTCAATGGATAGTCTCTTTGCTCAAATCAGGAACTATTCAGGGAACACTAGGCAACAGTCACTTAACCAAATTTTCCCATAGAGGAACGCCACAGGGTGGCGTAATTTCTCCTCTACTTTGGCTAAAGGTTATTAACAAAATTCTGGTAAAACTAGACAGGGAACGGGTCAAAGATGTAGCGTATGCGGATGACTTAGCGATACTAGTGTCAGGAAAGTTTCCCTCCGTGATTAGCGAAATTATGGGGGCCGCTCTAGATAAGGTCAACACCTGGGCTGAAAGTTGCATCCTCGGCGTTAACCCGAGCAAAACTGAACTGATGTTGTTCACTACCAAAACAAAAATACCCGATATCATCCTGCCCCGTCTAAATGGTCAACAACTCACACTAACTTCCAGCGCTAAGTATTTGGGCATCATGCTTGATACAAAACTTAATTGAAAAAAAAAAACAATATCGAACACAGGGTAAGGAAGGTGTGTATTGCCTTCTACGCCTGCAGTAAAACCTTTGGAAAGAAGTGGGGACATCAACCAAAGATGACCTTGTGGATGTACACGGCCGTAGTTAGTCCAATTCTCACCTATGGTGCACTCGTGTGGGTGCTTGCATTGAGTAAAGGGTACACCTGTACAAAACCAAAAAGACTGCAAAGAACACCCAGTATAGGCACGACGGGTGCAATGAGGTCGGCCCCAACGGATGCCCTTACTATGCTCCTGCATCTTTTACCTCTCGACCTATATACACACAAAATATACCGCACTATAAAGTGCTATAAGACTCAGGGAGTCTGGGTGGTGGAGTGCAAGGTTGTACGGCCACAGCAACATCCTGGACTCGTTACCAAACGGTATCGTAACGTTTCCAACCGACTACATCACACCCTAACTTATAATTTCAACAAAGGCTTCCAGACAAGTTTCCTTTCCAGAGCTCAGTGAAGGAGAAACAAGAAACAACGAGGAACAGGGTTTCGACACGGTCGTATACACCGACGGATCTAAGATAAACTGTGGTGTGGGGGCCGGGGTCTACTCAGAATCACCGAAGATATCAGTATCATATTTGCCGGATTTTGCCAGCGTCTTCCAGGTGGAATTACTGGCCATCCGAGAGCGTGGTAACGAGCGTGCAGACGAACTGGCCAGGCGGGGGTCAGCCTCACACAGCACACTGGCGGCAAGAATCCACGTACCACTGGGAGTGGTCAAGGGACAAATTCATTCACATTTCCTGCAGAAAGCCAATCTCCAATGGAGGGGGTTGACCAACTGTATCATATCAAGGAAGATATGGCCCAAATATACGATCACAATAAAACAAGGAACCTGCTAAACAGAACCCGCCCAGATATCTCCAGAGTCACGGCAATAATCACGGTGCATTGGCCGATTGGAGACCATGCGGCCAAACTTGGGATCCAACATCCCACATAACCCTCATTGAACATAAATAAACCAACCTTTTTTGCGATGAACTTAGCGACATTTCGGGTAAAGGAATTTTAGACATTATCCGTTTCCTCAACTCCACAGGTTGGATATAGGCACCGAATGCATCAAGCCCTTAACAATCATAACAAACCAAGTCACACGAGTCGTGGTAACAAAAAGGCACATCAAAGCTGAACCGCCACTTCTACCTACCTAGCTTCTATCGCATGTAAACGAGATGGTTTGGTGCTGAATTGTCAACTGGTCTCCACTTGAAGCTTATAACTCAATACCACAAGTATGCTTGTAGAGCAAGTTACTTAGAGACCGCTTCATAAAAATAATTGGTTCGATGGAGAAGGTGCGCAACCGAACTCCCTCAATCATTTTAAAACCATAAAGTCACCCCACACCCTACCTGAGAGAAGTTTTCCAAAATGTGAAATAAATATGTACATACGAGTACATCCCCTCCTGATCGTTTGATCGTTTGATCGTTGCTCTGGCAATATGTCCATTAAAATATTCCTGGAAACGTATGAAATCGAGACGTACCCAATTGGAGCTCTACCCTCGCCACACGGCCTCTGTCTTTATAAAGGAATCTACGAAATGTTCTTCTTATCTCTTCAGGACTTTCGTATGTACAATCTGAAGGAAAAAAAAAAACAGACTTTCCAATAATATTTCCTGTAATCTTTCGCTTTGTGCGCTGATTCAAATCGAAGTTTGGAAAAGTTTCGCATTTCCCCAGCGACACGAAGTAAGCGAATTACTCTCCACTTAGCACTTGTCAGAAGTTGCTAGTCATAAGTTTTCTGCAGATGTTTACTTTTCCATTTGTACAGTCGTTATCCTGTCAATTTTAATTGTGAGATGTCATTGATTGACTTGTAATTGGACCCAAACATCGCTTCCTCGAAGGAGAACAACTTTTGCGACAACTGTGCCGTGCACCATGACAGCGTCACACTTTCGTGATTGCATTGCAAAAAATCATATAATGGCCACTTGCATAGTGGGGGCATCTTTAGCAACCAGGCGCACACAATTATCCTGGCCGAGAGCCAAAAAACTTTTCAATTGAATTTTCCAGAACCCAGAAATGACTAAGAAGAGCGACGAAGTACCCAAACCACATTGGCGGGTACCTGCCAATTGTGCCACAGCGCATCAGAGAAAAAAAAATCCGAATAAACCCATTTTAAAGGACATTAGTCCTTGCACGAATTTTTTATTTGTTGCCTAGTCTCAATTGGAGAGGTTGCGGCTCTATGGGACCGTTTTCTATTGATTTTTTTAACAAAAAAAAAAAATATGCACCCGCCCACGGTCGTGCATGTATACGAATGTTTGCCGCATCAAAGGATGGAGGAAAACAAGGTTAAGGACTTGTCTTTAAGAGGGTTATTGTTGGGCGGATTTCATTACGTACGTATATAAATTTTTCTTTTCGAACTTGACTTCGAGCGGATGCAGAAGTGGCAGAAGAGCCTCGCTACGAGGACGATGCCTCCTATGTATGCATACAGAAAATTCCTCGTAATTATCCTTCATCATGTATAAAAGTAGCAGATACGAGTATAAGTTAGATGAGAAGAGGCCAGCCAAGGATCAGTTGAATTATAATCATTTTCAACATCCTAAGTGTTTTTGAATAGAAAAAAAAAACACAAAAAGCAAAAATTAAATCAAGAACAAGTGTGTTTACAGAACGTTTACCAATAGCCCCGCACACATGTGCGATAAATTACGTAGTTTAGCACAAGTGTCATATGCGATTAAACATGTAGCAGATGAGAGAGGAGTGAGCCCTTCAGGGAAAAGGAAAAAGCCGTATGCGTGCGTTAGGGATAATGAAATTGTTAAATCTTGATTTTATTTGCTTATTCGAAGGATTTTATTTGAGCACAAAAATAATGCCTCTGCTGATATACGCACGCATACAAACAAGCGGCACATACTCGTGCTACATGGAGGGACAAAAAATCTCGCATCGTGTCTCTATTTGGATAGTAAACAGTGTAAACTATCGAGAAAGTTTGTGTGCAATAATAAAGCGAAGACCCGTTTAGATGAACCCTACTCTCATGAAGGGAGTGAACAATTAAAGTGGTAAGGATATCAGATGTAATGACAGTACGGAATGTGATTTCGGGGTTATCCTCGTTAGAATTATGCTATAGCAGCGATATTTTCTTATCAGTCGTGAGAGGTAATTGTACAGGGTACTTCAGAAACCAATGTTTTAATAAAATTATAGAACTCTGGGATAGCGAGGACAAACGGAAAGGTGGTATATACCTATATCGAGCATCGACTCATTCTAAGGAAACGTCCCCGTTAGTCACACTTTTATGGCCGCCAGTGTATAGAATTTGTATGGCTGCTACTATCCTTACGGGGTACAGCCAGCCGCAGACACTCCAGACTTCACTGGTTGATATTGCACCAATCCCAAATGTGACATCAGCAATTTTAATTCGTCACTAACAAGTCACACTCTCTTAGTGTCCCAAGTATCATGAATACCCGAATGAAGGTATCATTCGGGGAGACTTGTCTACTTGTTGTTTTGTACCAATTTAGTGAACCATTTGGAAAATCGGCCTTAAATAGGCAGTGTCAGGACTGTCAGCCTCAGCACTCCTAACCTACTTTCCATCCCGTTCCCTATTTCCTCCATATTCCCACGAACTACGGTGTCATTGCGTCATTGGGCCTTTAAAGAATCACGCTGTTATAGGGGTGCTAAGGAACCACGCCGTCGTTGGGCCACTAAGGAACCATACTGTCGTAGGGGCGCTAAGGAACTACACCAGCGATACCAACCGTATGATAATTATGCTACATGTATGATAATTTCAGGTCTTGTATGATGTATGATAGCAACCCATTATCATACGCAAAATGTATGATAATTTGCACATTCTTTAAAAATTGTAGCATAATTGCTTTTATTCTCACAAAAATCTATTGTTACTCATTAAAGCCTAGTATCCTGCTCGCGCTAAATTTTATCTCCCATACAAAAATGTCTACAAAGATAAAATTTAGCGAGGCAGTTTAGCAAAGCAGTATCCTGTTCGCACGCTTAATCCTTAACTTCATATAGATGGGCCGATGAAAAGTCTCCACTCATTTAGCTCGCGAAATAAATGTCCGGTACATTAAATCAAAGATAAATTCTGACACACAAAACGGAGGAAAGAGTTTGACTTGTGTTTGCTATGATTTTGTTGGCGGAAAACGCAGATAATGTTTGTGTAACAAATAAAAGAAAACGCAAAGCCAAACAACAGAGCCGAAACAGAGATATAAACATAAATAAAGCGAATCGCATTTCAGGGAGGCTTATGCTATCATTTGGCCTCGTCTTTTGGGTAATAACAAGTGTTCCACTATGGTAAGGAGATTGTGGAAAGTTTGAGGACACACTATGTCGAAGTTCTTATAATTTCTAGGTTTCTTACGTCTTTCAAGTTTGAAATTCGAAAATTCTATTAAAATTACGTTTACTGATATCTGTCATGGAACTCATGTTTCATAAACATATGGGGTTTGTCCCATCTATATCATGTTTAATAATAATTTAGCGACCATTTATCTTTGGTGTGGAGAAACAAAGTGGAGACTATGCGCGCTAAAATTTAGCGCGAGCAGGATACTAGGCTTAAAGGAATAAAAATTACACTTTTCAATAAAAGTGAAACTTGTCATCACTTACAAACCTAGTACCTACTTAGCACACTGCGGCACTGAACTGACTTGTTGCCTGAATTCTGTGCCTTGATTTTGTGCGGATTCGATAAACGTATGCGTGATGTCGAGAACTGACAGCTTCCAATATTTCCTGTTCTATTGTAGCCTTGTTCCTGAAAATTCCAGGCGCGCTTTCCCATACGCAACCTATTAAGGTTGCGAGAAGGATGTCGGATGAGAACAACTGACAACAGCGTGACCGTTGTGCCACAATTTGGTACTTTTTTGGAGGACTCTGATACAATTTGTTACTCATTTGTCCCTTCTTGTTAGTTGAAAAAAACACTTCGGAAAGTTTTCAAAAACTGTGATTTCAAAAAAAATATGTTTAAAATATAACGTTGTTCCCTATCAAAACACTATTTTCGGTTAAAACGAGTCAATACTTGTTAAATATTGTGAGAAAATTCTAAATTTACAGAAGAGCTTCAGAAAAGGCATTTTTTCTTGCATTTTTTTTCTGTGCAACTTTTTAAAACTAAATTGAACGAGATCTTAAAATGTGGATATAAATATGAGTTGATATATTTACAGCCAATGTTTTATTATTTATTAAGGTTTTCATTTTAAAATTTGTATTTCGAAAACGAATTGCATCTATTTGTTGAACTATCTTAAAAAAATCTATAATTTGTTTTTTTTTTTTAAGTTTTTTTTTATATATGAAAATTTCTATGAAAATTATCAATTTTTTTTCTAAAATATAATTTATAACCTTTCTCTAACACCCAGGGCGATGAAACAATAAAAGACAATATTACTAAGGTCCAAATGCCATACGTAAAACGAAACTGTACCAATTTTCTTCTGGTTTTTTTTACCACCTAAACTGGATGGTCGACCTCAATCTTGATCTTAAAATGTTGCTTATGAATTATAAAGTTAGTTTATCAAAAAAATAAGTAAATTATCTTTCAATTTTATAGAAAAAGAATTTATTAATTTTTCTGTGATCGGAAAACGTTTCTCTTACTGAAAAATTTATAAATTCTTATTTTAGAAAAACGAATTTGATAAACTAATTTTATAATTTATAAGCAACATTTTAAGACCAAAATTGAGGTCAACTTTCAATTTTATGTGGTCAAAAAAAGCAAAAGAACATTTTTACGGCTCTGTTTTACGTATGACTATAACTGGGGCCTAAAGCTACTCTGCAAATTTAGAATTTTCGCACGATATTTAACAAGTATAGGCTCACTTGACGTTATAATAGTATTGTGATACGCAATCGCGTTACATTTTAAACATATTTATTTGAAAATCGCAGTTGTTTAAAGAATTTGCGAAGTTCCCTTTTCAACTAAAAAAAGGGAATAAGTACCAAAAAATTGTATTAGATTGCTCGAAAAAAGTGTCAAATTTTCGAACAACGGTCACGCTGGTCCAGCGCGCGCTGCACTCACACAGTCAAATCCGATTTGGAACGTTCCCTAGCGCAATTGCGACAAAAACCGCACAAAATCAAGTGCCTGAATACCTGTCCTCTGTGCAGGAGCAACACAAGCCCACCCACATACCTTTTTTCTACCTCTTTCTCTTTCTTACAGATAGTAAAGTTCATTTTTATATCACTATCACGTACCATTACTACTCTTACTCGTCTTACAGTGTTACCCTCAACTGATTGAAAATGTAACGTGGCGGATTTATTTAAGCATTACCTGGAAATAGAATTTGACATTGGAATTGTGGAAATAGAATGTTCTTTTTTTTTTTCTTTTTTTTTTCAGTAAGTGAGGTCCACCCCCCCCCCCCCCCCCCCCCCCCCCCATCGTTCCAAAAAACTGTGTATGATAATTTGTTGTCTCGTAAGATAATTCGGAGCTAATTGTATGATAATTCATGTACAAGAATATGGCAGCACTGAACTACACTGTCGTAGAGCCGTTAATGAATCATGCGGTCGTGGGGCCACTCCCTATCCCTATGCCTAGGAGCTAGGAACCACGCTCTCGTAGGCTCGCTAAGGACCCACGCCATCATTGGGTCACTTATCTTGACAAATTGTAAGTTATAGAAACATATTTTATATAAAACTTTTATAAGTTCATAAGTACCTTACCTACTACAATAAAGTGTACTTCTGAATGGAGTTCGGTGTTTCTGTGGGTGAACCTTGGATCTCGCGAGCAAAACCCCGGAAAGAGAAAAGGCACATCACAGGTTCACAGCATAGATCGGAAAACCCAAACAAATAGAGTCAATTTTGGCACACAGAGCGGTAGAGCAATACGTCGTCAGGGCTCACTAGACTGGTGGCGCTAACCGAATTATGATTCATTTTAAGCCATACATTCTCTAGATCTAGATTTTTTTGCTCCATCAAAGAAGTGACTACCAGGACCTACAATCTGATGAAGGATTTTTGAAAGCTCAGTGTAGTCGTAGAGTAGGTAACGGAAAGGCCGAAAAGCCCACAAAAGACTGGCAATGAAATAATATACGAAGGCAAAGGAAGAACAAGTTTTGCCTATCGTTGATGCTTTTCGCTGGAAATGCAGCTGTATTCCGTAATGCCCTCTCTTGTACAAGTACGGAGACTTTGAAGGCGACTTTAAGACTCAGAGACCTGCTCCATAGATCAAAAGGAAACCTATAAGAGTGACTGAAGACTTCCAAAGTCATAAAGTGTCCGGGGCTATTTCCACTGACCTGCTTAGGTTAGGTTTGGTTAGTTAACTTCGGGCAAGATGACCTAATTTGAATGTCACAGGATCTATTGATATAAAAAAATAGCCCTTTAATCAAATAGGAACTTAGAAACTTCGCCGATAGGTACATGTAGTCTTCCTTAAGTTTGCAGAGCTTGGTATAGTTGCCGTAGTAGGTGATGGGTTGAGAAATAGGAAACCAAGAGTCGTTCAGCGACATCGAGCTAATCAAACGAAAATTGGAAATGCCTATAACAAATCCTTTCGGATAACGAAGTTTAAAGATATCACCTAAGGATTCACACAGAAGTAGGAGGGATAAAAAATAAAGTAGACAGTTGGCGCACAAGGTCCGTAAGGGACTCTATATCCAACAACCATTCGTTTTGTGTGAGTTTTAATTCAGAATATAGTTCACGCTACCGACCTGAATATAAAAGCTTAAATATCGGACATGAAAATTTTATTTTTTCTACCTGCTTATAAGAATAGTTCATTGCTCATTCTCCAAAATGTATGAAAACTTTTAGTTCTTGAAATACAACTTCGAAAGCGGCCGTGAAATATCTTACTTTTCGACACGACTAAAGTTTAAGTCCAACAATTTTTGAATTTTTGATATAATGACAAAAAATCGCAACTTTTAAATTTAAATTTAAATTTAAATATTAAATTGATTTCATATTCGAATTCTATCACGAATACTTTTTCTATTCTGGTCAAAATTTTATCAGAATGGGATTTTTTCAGGTCAAATCTGAAAATTTACAATCCTTTTTATGATTGTAAATTTGAGCATTTGAGCTGAAAAAAAATCCCATTCTGATTCGGCGAAAAGAGAAATCTAAATTTTGACCCAGGATAGAAAATTTATTCGAAATTCTGAGTTTCGTGTGATAGAATTCGAATTTTTGACCAGAAAAACAAACTTCTATTTGAATTATTATTGGACATCAAAAGATGTAATTTTGTGACACCTACAGAAACAACATTTTACAACTTCAAGTTCGTATAGGACTTTTCGCTATAAAGTTAAATAATTTGCTGATCCAAGAGCTGTCACAATTATATCGACGTTGGTTCAAATATTTGTTGATTTTTTTTTAGAATTGTAAATGCTAATTTAAAGCAAGTTGTTGTTGCGAAAAAAGTTAAAAAAAAAAACTCTATTTTTCTACACATTTTCGCGTCGAATAATCTTCCAAACGAATCTTCTCTAGATACACCTAGTGCAAATGTTTTGTTTAATTTTTTCTAAATAAAGGAAACGATTATTTTGAGATGTCACCTGATGAAAGCATCTCTTAAATGGATCAGCGTCGTTAACCTTAAGCAGATTTTTAATAGGGAGTGCCGACTAGAGTTTCTCGAGCTGCTTATAGTACGGCCGTTGGGCAGATATGCATTGTGACTGTAACGAGTAAGGTTTTTTATTTGTAGCTTTCAATATAAAAAATGCATATCTGGCTAACGGCCGTACTGTAAGCAGCTCTAGAAACTCTAGTTCGCCACTCCCTATTAGCTTCAAATAAAAAAACCTTACTCGTTACAGGCTTTTTATTTGTTGCCTCTGGAGCTTCGTTATCGTTGACTTTAGGATACATTTAGGAACATTTATTTCTTGATAAGTAAGTTTATATTCGATTCTTTTTATCACTGACCTGGCTAGAGAATTTTAAGGCGTTGATATGTTTTCTCCTCGTAAAAAGCAACAGCTAGGTTTTCTATGTAGGTATGTAGTAGAAGAAAGACTGTCAAACATGTATAGCAAACCTTCCCTTAATAAAATCGTATATAACCTGGTTTTTATAGGGAGTTCGAAAAGATTTGGATCTCGTAGTTTTAAGTTAGGTTTTTTTTTTTCAAATTTAAAAACAAAAACATTTTTATTCATTAAAAAAAAAAATCTGGTGTAATTTCCTTGATTATTTGGGTAAATCTGAAAACTCTTCAAGTGTCCAGTCCCAACCGAAAGTTGAGACTGAATATTTCAACCACTTTTTTTTTTTTTATATATACTTCTCCCGGGAAAGGCGAACCTATAACGCTTCAACAGCGCCTCGAGATGCCTGCAGATGTATGTTTGCTCTGCACTTAAATTGCTGCAAATTGAAGTCTTCTGGAAATATATCCCCAGGAAGCGAGTTCCAAGGTTTGCTTGTCCTGTAACAGAAGGAGTTTTGGAAAGTTGATGTCCTCGCGGTTGTCAAGTGTACTGTATGGTCATGAATGAGCATTAGCAGCCTGTCTTGTTGGGCGCCCAAAAGTTGCATTTCGAGGTCCTTGAGTTCCTCAGAACATCTACCATGGAAGTACCTATAGAACAAGCATAGGTCAGCGACTTGTCTTCTGTGCACCAACGGTTGTAGATTCGATGTGGGTGTAGGGTCTCCAATGAGTCGAACTGCTCGTCTCTGTATGCTATCAAGCAGGTTAAGTGAATGTTTTGGGGCCGAGCTCCATATATGGGAACAATATTCCAAGCCTGGTCTAACCTGTGCTTTGTAGAGAAGGAGAAGTTGCTTGGGGCTAATGTACCTCTTTGCTCTAAATAGGTAGCTCAACTTTGCGGACGCCGATTTTGCGATATAGGATATGTGGTTCTGCCATGTGATTCCTGAATTGACTGTGACTCCTAGAAGGTGCATTGAGTCCTTGTGATGGATTGGATGGTCATCCATTTGGATCTGAGGAACTGTTGATGCATTTTTTCTGGAAAATGTGGTGAACTGTGTCTTGTTTGCATTAAATACAACCAAGTTGTCCTTTCCCTACTTCAAGATTTTGTCCAGATCATCATTTAGAAAATTAATTTGTTCACATCTCTGATTGTGTGATGTAGCCGTATTCACAGGCCCACTGTTCGAGATGGAGGATATAAGAGATACATGAGGATATATGAGATTATGATTTAAGCTGCAAAGGAAACTAACACCAATAGCTGGTATAACCTTCCGAAAAAAAACCAACTCCTTCTACAGGCAACACTAATTTAAAAGACCTAGCATCTTCATTAAGATCGACGGCCATCATCGAAAACTATACATAAAACCCTACCATTTCAATGTCGTGTTTAAAATGTCATCAACCCATTAGCATCCGAATATCTATTATTAACAGTCGGCTGAGAATTGCTCGCACCTTCAAATTCCACATTCCTCAATATCCGGGAGAGCCGTGTTTATCTATAATTCGAAAAACATTTCGCCCCCGCCAGTTTAACGAGACCACGAAATTTTGCAAAGCCACTTTTTATCCTACTCCCGGTTAGGATATTCCATTCAATCATTCTCCGCAAATGCTTATATCCTCCCCGAACAACAAAATGGAATCATCACCATTTTTGTGAATACCATAGAAACCCGCACACGTTTCACCAAAAAGTCTCACAAATAGCTTATAATATCCTGAATCTGTTCCGTCAATGGAAAAGCGTTTTTTATTTTACTTACATTAATCATGTCGTCGTCGTTGACGTCTCCAATGGTTATAGTATAGTCCTTTCAAATCCGTTTAAACAAGGGTACAAAAGAAAAATCCTTTTCGGAAGAAGTTGCGTTTCCAAATTATTTATTTACAAGGAAGAACTGTATAGGTGTTTGTTTCACTGACCAAAAGTGTGTTTACGTTTTTTGTTAGTCACTTCATTGCACACGAGTTGTAATTACACATGCGTTCGTAATTTTTAATTTTCCCAACAACTAATGCAGTTTAACACAGAAAGGAGGCCGAAAGGATTAGTTGTATTTTTATTTAATAATTTTTTGTATACTTAACACAAAAAATAAACAGGACTCTCGCACGTGTGCACACTTTCATTGAAGACAAAAAAAAAAAAAAAAATATTCCAGCAACTGATACACATCGAGTCTCATATAGAAAAATTTCAATAAATCAACAAGGACTCTCTAAATACATACGACGACACTCACTAACGGAAGATCCATTTCACTGTCCATTCTTGAAACGGAAGAATGATAAGAAAAAAACCAAACAAACTAACCAATCGAAATAAAAAGGACACAAAATGAATTCAGGACGAACATAAAAAACGAACTAAAATCAATGTTCTGTATTATATCGTCGCCGTTATCTTTTGTTCTATTAACGATTGGGTTACGGTCGTATGTTAACACACGGAGACGGTTCGTAACGAACTAAGTTCTCATCTGTCGAGCCATTGGCTCAAAACTAGTGAAAAGGAAAGCTTTCTACTATCGCAAGGATTTCACTCAGAAATGGAAATAGCCGAGTTCCCGTTTCCCGAGTTTAAGCTCTTTTTCGGTTTTGTTTACTTTCTGCATTCGGTTAGGGGATGAGGATGAGGATGACGAAATGAAAAAAAAAAAAAATGAAAAATGAAATCGAACCCTTGGCCAAAAAAACAACCCGCTATGAGTAGAGAAATGGCGGAGGATTTTTGTTTTGTTTGGGGGAGGCTCGTCCTTGCTTTGTTCGCCGGCGACGTATTTTTCACTTTCCTTCTTCTTTGACAAAAAGGGACCTAAGCTACAGAGTAAACAATGTCAGTTATTTCATTCGGAGTCGGGGGTGATATCATACACAACATATATATATGTGACTGACTGAGTGTGTATGACTTTTTTTCGATGTTGAGTCAGAAACGATTAAAAGGTTATACCAATTCATTCTGCCCTTTGGTCGGGGTTTGGGAATTTAATTCCTTTATTATTCTCGAATCCTTTTGAAATTCTTGGGAATGGACAAAAAAATGTGAGGGAGGTGGGTTTGAAATTAAGAAGAATTATTCAGGATAATGGGGCAATCAGCAATTCTTTTGAAATTGTGACAATTGGCGCGGAGGATGATTCTACAATTTAGTGATATAAGGGAGTATTTTCTGGTATGCAATATAGATGGTTAGAAAGGGATGTTTTTTTTTTGTGCTCTGTGAGAATGGAAACTGATTGTTAGAGTAGAGTTCTTTCAGGCTACTACTTTTATTATTTATATTTTATGATCTATTGCCATCGCCTTGGCACTCTCGATGATTTTAACCGCTGATAAAGTATAGGTACCAATACCCAGTTTACTCACGGTCCAGCGTATAACTTAAGGCATTATCGGAAGTGGGCACTCCTCATACTTACCCCGATCCTGTCGATATCATGTTACGGGGAATGAAAGACCACAAAAGATCGTTTTGCCACCGAGAAAGTAAAATTTGTTTTACACCGCTATTTCGAACTGCGCGACTCGCCAAACGCCCTTGATATTCAAAATACGAACTGCTATCTTAACTCAATACGGTTGACGTCTGACTCACTCGACTGGACGAACTCACAAAGAATACTTTGAAAAACAGCAGAAATTGGAAAATATTAAAAGTGAATCAAAATTAAAGACAAATCCGACAAAAAACCGTTTAAAAAGAATAAGACCTATACGTATAGGTATATAAAACAAAGTTGCAACCGTAAGACCGACCGATAACTCGAGAACGGATCGACCGATTTGTGCTATCTTTTCTTTGTTGTGTTTGTCTACGCCTAAGGAGGGTTCATACGACGAGAAAATTAAAAAATTTAAAAAGAAATTGGAATAATCATAAAAAATAAATTTCCATACATTTTGTTCCTAGAGGGAATTTTGTTTTATTATTTTGATCTTAATATATAAAGGAGATCGTATTTGTCAAAAATTCTACTTGAATTTAATTATTTAGTAGATTTTCTTTACAGAAACAATTTTGTTTAGCGCGGGCAAAGCTGGGCGGGAACAGCTAAAAATATAACAAATAGCTGGCGCAACAGGTCCGGAGGGACCCTAGGCCTAGCTTCTGGCTAGCATTCGTTTTGTGTAGGTTTTTCATTTTTAGAACGAATGGAAGGGATCTACAATTTTATGAAGACTCCAAACGCCTTATTCAGAAGCTCTTTCAAGATAGTTACACTCTCGGATGTTTGTCAGACGTTCGCGAGAGCTGGCGCAGTGGAATAAACCTTTAGTTGGATTTTGGGTTTTTGCGGGATTCGGGACCCCTCGTTCAGTAGTCCAACACACTAACCACTAAGCCACTGAGCCTACGACGGGAACAGCTACAAAGTTTCAAATAAAATAGGCCTTTAAAAATACCAAAAAAACATAAATCAATAAAAAAAACGTCAAAAATACGACCAAAAATGTGTTCCTGACAAGTCAAAAACCAGTGTCAAAAAACATGACAAAAGCGCGTCAAACGATACTACAAAACGTTTCGAAAATATTACTTTGATAGTCCACTTGTCAACAGTCCATTTTAAGTCCATTGTAGCCACCTTCGTAAATGTTGCACTAAAAATATTTTTTCCAGTGTAGATACGATGTGGCCTCCAAGTTGTTGAATTTGCCCCACTTACCTACTCATATAACACGAACCAGTTGTTGACCTCCTGATCCTCGTCCAATGTTTGAATGTACCAGAACCGCGCCGGCTGGGGCTGCTACTGCACAAACGAACTCGCATGCAATCAAGTTAAATGTGTCCCCACAACTAGAGAGAAGAGGACAGCAAAGACATAAAAAAAAAGAAAAAAATTGAAAACATCTCCAACCAAACGTACGTCTATGTCGCTTTTCGTATTTCATTTTCATGGTCACTTTTACTCAATTTAGACTGTCATGTCAACAAATAGCCTATGTTGTCGCAATCAATCATTTAAAATAATTTTTCTTCAACTTTTCAATTCCAGTCCATTTGTATCGTTTTATTCTCTTCCTGGTGTCTTCCTCTTAGAGTAGAGAAGAAAAAAAAGAAACTCTTAAGAGATTGCCCAGAGAAATATCCGTAAAAGCTTTTCCCCCACTCTTTGCGGCAAAAGTAAACAAAACTCCGTACGTAGACGACTTTCCATTCACAAAAGCAATAACCTACTACTACTTCATGCATGCGCCCTAAATAAGATTACAAAAAAAAAAAAAAAAAAATGCATCTTACACAAACAAAAACCACCACCGAGCACCAAGCACCAACACATGTTGATGGAGTCTAGTCGCACTCTTCTATCGAACTCTATCAACTGGACCTCGAACGGATGTTGTGACTTCTGAGTTGGGACGGGAAACCAACATACGCCAAATTGGTGCACCAAATTTTTACCATGAAAAAACTGGGTGAAGTGCGTAATTTGTACACGCTGTCAGTGTGGCTGTCATTGGTGTTAGGGAACTTGCCGTTTCTGACTCACAAGGGAGCTTTCAGTGATTTGTGTTTTTGTTTGGACATTTGCGAAACCGCAAAGCACGCCGTTTCCACCTCATTTGGCGCATGAAAGTGTGGACTTGATTTTTTTTTTTTTTTTTGCTACCACATAATTCTGACAGATGGTGCCACTTGACTGTGGGTGGACACTGACAGCGGGAAAAAGTGCGACCTACTCGGTTGGTGATGCGATATTGCATGAATCAAAGTTTGGTTGGGATGCTGCATAATGAGTGTATGCTGTGCAGGGTTCATTAGCTCTACTGGGGATGGTGGGCGAAGGAGGTGGCGGCCGTTGCACAGTGCTACGCTAATTAGACAATTTTTGCCTGTTTTGGGATGAATCATGCAAGGTTTTGCCAGCACAATGACTGGCGACAGTGCGATGATATCATACGCGCGATTGAACTGCAAAACAGACCATGATTATTGGCCAAAGTCGATGGTGGATTTAATGGAATTCCGCTTTGAAGTCTCTCAGTTTGGATAAGATGGCCTTCTTTATTTTTGTTGCTTTTTGGACAGCCCCAGAGTAGCGGTGATATAACGTATAAACGTTGAGGTAATGGCGTGGAAATTATGGTGTATTTATTGTCGAATTGATTCATAGGAGAATGGAACCGGTGGAACGTGTTTCTGTTCTAGGGATGTGGAGCACACCTTGCTGCAGACAGCGACTGAAAGTGAATGAATGGGAAATAATTTGGCTCGAATAAGTAGTGCAATGGCTTGTAGATGGGTTGGTAGGTATATGTCTAAGGCGTGTGGCTTGGCCTACTTATCTGAGACAATGCATTATTTCTTGGCTATCTGTATATTTCATTGAGACTGGTATCGACCATTTTGGAAGGAAAGGGCTTTGCATTATGTGTGGATTGCTTAGGCATACCACATTCCTATTAGGTGAAAAAAGAATATTAGAGGCCTTGGATAATTGAGTGTAGGTATAATAAATTACTTCTATATTAAGGAACGGTTTTGCATCAGTAGAGTGTTAAATTTTGGGGATATAAACTCACTTTCCTCGATTACTTTCCCTAGTATGCCTAATAGCAAAGTTTATCACAACAAGGCGGAGAAGATACTCTAAGATTCTTATCTTGAGAGAAACGACTAGTTACTCGTTTGTTTTAATATTTCAGACTTCATCTACCCTATTTTGTGAAATTTTGTATGGTTTTTTCAACTGTATATCAAGAAGAAGGGAGCTCTTTCCTTCAACCCGAGAGATGAATTATTACTCGATACTCGTTATTTTAACGATTCCTTACTTTCTTGCTGTTTTGGGTGGTATTTCTTTGTTAGTAGGTACAAACCGAAAGGAATTTCGAGATTATAAGAAATTAAGGGCGGTTTTTCGCTATTCGTTACTTTGTTTGGCATATTTACCTCTGTCTGAGAGTGTCTATAAATTTTGTTTGCGAATAAGAAATTGAAAATATCTTTAAGCTATTACATAAGAGCGTATAGCGAAATTCCATGTTACTCGTTATTTTACTAGATGTATTTTTTTGTTGTAAGTACAAACCGAAAGGAATTTCGAGATTACCATAAATTAAAGGGCAATTTTTCGCTATTCGTTACTTTGTTTCGCATATTTACCTCTGCACTTTTCGGTGAGAGTGTCTATAGACTTTGTTTGCCAATAGGAAATTTTTAAATATCTCTAAGCTATTAAGAGCGTATAGCGAAATTCCAGGTTACTCGTTATTTTACTAGATGTATTTTTTTTTTGCTCTCATACATATGTACTGAGTTTAATTTTTTTTTTTGTACAGTTTAACAGTGCGTGATTGAGAAGGATCTAGAGAAAATGGTTTGAATCACTCGATCTACAGTCTATAGGATACTAGTCATGGCTCGCTACTTTGATATTTTTCATTTCGTTCACTTGCTGAGTATGTGTATGAATTTATGTAGGTAGATTTTTTAGTAACATTGTCTCAAGTCCACAGAGCGTATATATCCTTTACTCGTTACTCGTTATTTTAATAGTCCACTATTAATCTAGCTTTATTGCTGAGAATGTATATGGGCTTTTTATTTAAATATAAGCGAAAACAAAATCAATTTGCTCACTTACAAATTAGAGAGCAATTACTCGACGCTCGTTGGTTTAACAATTTTCACTTTTTCCATCACATTGCTCAGAAAGCGTATGTATAGAACTTGTTTATCAGTACACGCCTTAAGGTATTGTCCAAAAGCCTTAGGACATAAAATTCACCTTACTCGTTACTCGTTATTTTAAAGTTTCCTTTTCCTATGCTTCTCAACATCTCGTTTAATTTACCTCCCATGCAGACTGGCACTTCGAATAAATATTCAATAGTTCGCGCGAAACCCCTGAAAACAAACAAACGAATTTCTGTCATTGAACCAAGTACCCTAATTCCTTCGACATTCCATTTAAGTTTGTTAATTTATTCCAAATGTACATTCAATTCTCTATCAACCACTCAAAGAGACACCACTCTCTCTCTCTCTCTCTCTCTGTTCGACTATAACCTGTCATCCAAAATTTAGCTAAAATACACACATCATCACATATGCCACTCCAACATTGGACTGCTAGTTGCACTTGCAACACAAATCAATAGAATGCCAAATATCTTGATCTCCGAAATGACTATCCTCATTGTTATTCCCATTGCATAAGCACACAGCCGTCTAACGATACAACACACACAGATACATACCTTTGTACACCAATTTCGGTTTTAGTCGGATTGCATATTTACATTCGGTTTATTTTGTATCCAACTAAAAGAAAAACTCCATGGCTTCTTGAAATTCGAAGGATATGCCAACGAATATCGGAAATTGTTCTCACTCCTATCTCTATCGGTATTCCGATGAGGAGCTACGTCCTGGAAAATGGCAAAATGTTTTCTTTTGTGTGTGCAATTCATTTCCTGTCGCTCGTCTCCTTTACCAATCGTTGTCGTCAGTCAATTTTCACAATGAAGATGCGAAGGAGAGAGGAAGAGGATTTTTGATTGTAAATGATATAAAAAAAAAACTACCATGCCACTGGTGCAATCCCTACATTTGAGCATTCTTGTAGTAGTGTGTGCAAATTGTGTGCTCCCTTCATTCGTTTTTCGTTGACTTCATTTGATTTGTTTCGGGTAGTTGTTTCGGATGGAGTGACAGAGATTATCTGATGAGATTTCGTTTACGACTTTTGAACTTGCAATGAAGTGCAACAGCAACGGCAGAACAACAGGCGAAGTGAATGGAAAAGTCTAGATTGCAGGAAACCAATTTGTTTGTTCAAGGACTATGTGATGGGGGAGTTTTTAAGACGGAGCTAGAAAAATTTAGTCAGTTTTTTATACTCGTTGCTTGAAAAATACTTTCTAAGTCAGTTATAGATCAGAGGGCAGTCGAAAAGACGTTTGCGAATAATTGGATAGTGCTTAAATTTCCTTGAAAAGAACAGGGTTCACTTCCAGTAAAAAAAAATCACCTATATATGGGATGATACTACTTTCGGATAAAACATAGAATTACAATTCCTTAGAAAATACGATCAACACATTTAAAAATATGTATTCTATATATATGAGCAAGTTAGCTTCGTTCGGATAAAACATCGCATGCCATTTTAAATGATAAAGGGTTCTGAATTGTTGGGAGAGCACGCCTCGGGAGTAATGAATTTTAAGACAACAAAGTTGATCAAAATAAATCTAGAAACCAAGGCTTAAAAGAAGTTAGGTGAATATCAGCTTTACATGGACTTTGGTACGAAGCATTAAAACAAAACACCAAGGCTCTTGCTAATGAAGTGGATCCAAAAGGTTCGAACGACCTTTGACTGAATAAGACTTACGCCCTTCGATGAATTTTGTAGAAGTAATCACGCTTAATAATGTCAAAGGTACCGTATCTGCAAAAACTAAGCTAGTCAGAGGAATTCTACAATTTTTAAAATGAGCCACTGGAGTTGCGTTTCTGACTTATTGCAGGAATTCCAAGCGATCTGTCCTATGAACATATGCCTTCACAAGAAATAAGTTTAATCACCTCATATCCGTCCATCAAGTGCCGCCCTTGAGTACAACAAAACTTGACCGACACCCAATTGTGTAATGGAATTCCAAAAGGTACACTCTTCCTGTTATGATTAATGACTTGGAAGAAACACGCAAATTTCCAAGAATACCAACGATGACTTATCACTCGTATTCCCTATGAACAATTTTCTTTCGTGTAAATAAACCAGATTCAGTCCACACATATATCTTATCAGTTCCCCCTTAAAAATTCGATAAATATTTTTCATAATGTTTGCGCAAAACGTACACTTCTGTCAGTCTACGCACCTGTACCTATTACAAAGTTTCGTTAAGTATTCCAACGACAACGTCTACTGATAAGGCACTACCGCTCAGTTATACCACAATCAAAGTGTTATCTTATCTAATCGAGCGTCAAAGTGTAACCTTTTGGGATTTTAAAGCTTCGCGCAACTTGTTATCTCTGCGTGCCCATTTTTCACTTTAGTAATTTTCAGTACAACGAGCAACGAAGAAGGCGCATTTTGGCTTTCTCCAAACGACAGGTGGAATAGAAACATCGAATTTTGATTTGTGCAAAGTTTATCCGTTTTTTTGTTTCTCTTTGTTTTCCTTTTTATATTTATTTCTATTTACCATTTCAAAGGAAGTGCAACTTTCCTAACGAAATTTTACCAAAAGAAAAGTAAAAAAACTATCCGAAAATGGTGTCAGTGGAAACAATTGGTTCAATATTCATCAAGGTGTTCAAATTGGTAGGTTTTAGTGCGATATTCGCTTTATCCTGTGGTTCGGTGAGAAGTTAAAATATTTATCCAAACATGAGATCATTTTTAAAATTAACATTTTCTAGTGATAACGGTCGGTTTTCCTTTTGAAAAAAAAGAACCTGTTGAAATACCATTGCGCTATGTTGGGTTTAAGTAGAGATAAGTTATCTCTGCGCGACTTTGGAAAGAGATACTATTACTCACGGTTGGATATGGTATTTGTGTGGGGTAACATGGCAAATAGGGAGTGGTTAGGAGAGTTTTTTTTTTAGTTGCGAAACTTGGAAAATAAGCGAGGGGTGATTCATATTAGCTGGAAATGCAATAACCTGCTATAAAGGACAAGATGGACTTCCCAAAATCGAATGTAGTTTAAAATGAAATCGAAATTCGCGTCCCCATGATCATCGCTAAGTTTAGAATGTGCCGCATTACAAGATAACTTGAAAATAAGAAAAATCCGATTTAAAGCTGGTATACAGCAAGCAGTAGTGCCTCGGGTAATCTGTCATGTTGCAGTGGCACTAAAAAATGTGCTAAAAACCGAAGTGCGTACTGATATTAACAAACTTGTGTACGGATGTGCATTCGGATAAAACATCGCACTACAAATATTCGCTTTTACACGATTTTGTTGTTGTTAACTGTTATCTGCATCAGCAAATGCATGTGCGTTGTACGACATAGCCGAAAAAAAAAACATAGAACTAGTAACATTGCACCAAAAAACTAACGCAGAATATGTCGCGTTTTATTATTTCCGGACAAGTTGAGTCATGGTGAGGCAGTACACAGAAATAATAAGTAATTCATTCAACGTATAATGTATTAAAAAAAAAAAAAAAAAACATCGCATGCGACTTCCCTCTCTTCAAGTGTTCTAGGCAACGTATTGTCATAAAGTGGATTTGAAACTTAACATGTGTTTTAGACAATATTTTAGAACAAGCCTAATAACTAACATAGAACTGAAAAAAATCGCAAAAACTATCACGGATAAAACATCGCACACTTACATATTCTCCATTTGAATTTGCAGGTTCTCAATTTGGTCATCTTAATCTTATACAGAACTGGTGATGGTGGTAATTTTTTGGGTATCGGTGGCACATGGAACCTTAACGAAGAAAAGAGTCCCGACTGCGAAATTGTGGCTTCTGGAGTTTTCGTTGGATTTTTCATATACACTGCAGTACATTTGATCGCATATGCCTTTGGTACAACCAAACATAAGCGGTAAGCTAATTGATCCCCCAGCCAAGAGATCCGTTTATTTTATTTCTTTCTATCAATTTCAGTGAATTAACCGACACAATAATGAACGTTGTGGGCACGTTTATGTGGATAGCCGTTGGTGGTACAGCTCTGCACTACTGGAAGGGATACATGTCCGATCAGGGATTCTTGTATGTCGCATCAGAACGCCAGGTCGGCATTGCAATGGGATCACTTTGTGTGGTCACTGGAGCGCTATATCTTTTGGACACTGTGCTGGCATTTGTGCACTATGCCAAGGGCGATTCGGAATTGCATTAAACATAGGAATAGAATAAGCTCGTTGCTTATGTTCACATTTTGTTTAAGTTCAAATTAGATTTTACATTTAGAAGTGTATATCATTAACAGAAACTACTTATAACAGGACGTAGTTTATATTCCATTTGAAGGAGAACACAATTTATTTTCAATTTTTGAAGTTTTTTTTTTTTTAATAAACCAGTACATAGGCTAAGGACATGTGGGTTTTATTGCGGAAGTTTACGACAGGTTGATAGAGTTGTTGGTACCTTTATCTCGGTAGTGAAAGAAGGTGAAGATTGGAGGGAGGTGCCGATCTAGACACAAGGAACTGATAAAAGTGGGTGCCAAGATGACAGAATTAAGTCGACATGAATTCAACAGGCTTAAACACAAAAATTTTAGAGACATATGGTATAGAGAAAGTTCAATGACATTTCAGGAAGTAATTGTTGGGCTAGTACGTGCTTTAAATTTGCAATGAGGACTGACTTTGGAGTCATAAAGCTGATGCTATTTTAAGACATGGTAAAACTAACAGCAATTATAAATTAAACTCAAAGTATTGCGCAACTTCCTTTAACCACTTCCCGAGCTTGAAAATGAGGCATCAAAATAGACTAGAATTCAATAATTTTTGAAAAATTGATAGTTAGGACACGAACCTATTCAAAATTCTGCGTTGAGAAGGGCGTGAGGGCTCTCATACATCACTAGACACCACAATGGCACCTTCACAGCTCCAATATTCGGGGTAGGTAACTTCAAACTTTTTCTCTCAGACTTGTCGAGGAAGAAAATAGAAAAGTATTACACGAGAGTAATCTGGCTTACACCAATGAGCATAATATTTGAACCGTATATGCCAATCTCAAAAAAATATTAGTGCTCCGTTTGTATATGAGGTTCAGCACTGAAGTAGATTGTCATTCGCATTTGACACTAGCGTAAGCCAACTTAATCCCACGACAGTTGACCCTGTCATGGATACCCTATCCACTTAGAAAACCACAAAAAGATCCACCAACCCAAGAGCGCATTATGTTCCATAATGTTGTCTTTGAAATTTGAATGTGATTAACGACGAAGCAAGCGACAATATTTAGCGGAACGGCGCTTAAGTCAAAATGGCTCTTCAAGCAGACAGAAGGTGTTGTCCGGACTACCGACGTCACTTTTTCGAAAACAAAAGAAGATACTTTCAGTCACTTGAAGGGGAAACCAGCTTATATGTAAGATAAGTTCATTATTTCTCAAGATGCTTCTTTCGTAAAACCTGCCGAATTCTTGTCGAACCTTTCCAATCAAAACTAAAAATGGTGCAGATTGATATAGATTTTACCCTTTTTTTAAGAAAAAACATTCAAGCTCTAATTGATCGCTTTGACTTTGGAAAGTCAAACAGTGAACTTATCACATAGGTATCTCTTCAGACGAATATCGTCGAAACGATAGACTTCCAAAACTAGCAACTAAGTACAAAAAACCTGTCTTAAAAATCGCATGAGTTTTGAAAATGTAATTTCTAAAACAGGCGTTTCCGACCTTACATATTATTCAAAAACTGTCAGAACATTATAATCTTTGGTACCTATTGAAACATATCCCTTAGAAAAGCAGAATAAGCTTGTTTTCTCCTTCGAATTAAGCACATAAGCCTACAACAACAAAAAAGAAAACAAGAGCGGTCTTTAAGCTGTTCCTAGTCATCTGCTCAATTGCGGAACAAAAGACACATTCCTCCAAAAAAAATACTACCCTCCTATAAAATTGTAGAAAGATAACAACTTGCGTTAGAGAAGACTGAAAAAGGGCTAGAAGACTCACAAAATAAATACGTCCTACGTATAAATCATATTCAAAACTCACCTGTATAGCTGCTCCAGCATCGACGACATCGCTCGTACTTCGGCTCTTCCGCAACGTTACCACGCTGCCCATATGAAACGAAACCGGTCTGCGTCGTTTGCCACTCCACGCCACACTTCCGTCCTCTAAATTCAAGGCGTCCAATTTTAAGTCCAAAATAATCGAACCCCTCGAAAACTCATTCAACCGCTCCAACTTGCGACTGTCCAAACTAAACCGATAGACATTCTTTGGCTTGTCCAGGTTGTGCTCAAAGTCCGAATCAAATATAGCACTCTGCGTGGACTGCTGGCGCGACGCAATACTCGAAACAGAACTCGTCTTCTTGGGTCGACGAACTACCACCGGCACCGTAGGTGTTATTGGACTCGGCACAGCATGAACGGCAGCCGGTTCCAAGTGCAATGTGGACAATTGCCGCTCCAAGTTCTTCTCGTAATTATGGAACTTGTCGTAGTCAATGAATTTCATGTTCTCATAGCTGACCATATTGTCAATGGCTTGCAGCGACTGCAACGATGCACTCCACTTGGGATTAAGGGGTTTCTTCTTTTCGGCGCTGCCCGCTAGGGTTCGCCGGAATGACGAAATAAACGAGGAAGACCGTCGTGACTGGAAATTCTCTTGTGGATTGTACAACGGAGCAGGTGGTTGGGCTGGCTTTTGAAACTTGAACTCCTCCTCGGGCACAACGTCGGGAGATTTATTCTTACTATCCGGTTGATCGGGCGATTTCTCCATCTCCTCGGACAGCTGTTCCAATTGCGGTTCGATTACACTCCGCCGGTTGGTCCGACGGAGAAGAATCATCGACCGGCTGCGGGTGAATTTAAACGGACTGTTGTCTTCCTCCTCGGTCTTGGATATGTTTTCTTTGCTTCCAGTGATGGAGGTGATAAGTTTGGACAGGCGGCGGGTGAGCGAGAAGCTATTCGAACGTTCGTACTTTGGAGCATTCTCGTAGCCCGGTGGCGGGTGAATGGGCTTCGCCGAGGATGGGGGTTCTTTGGTTTTGACATTGTTATTATTTGAGATGAGGGCGTTTTTATTATTTGACAAATTTACGCGGACCGAATTGGATCGCGTTGGCTTTGGCTCCGCGGGCGCTTTGGCCTTTTTGTTATTTGCCTTTTGCGGCTTAGTGGTGGATTTTTTATTGGACTTTGGTTGCTTGTCTTTGGTCGAGTTCATTTTGATGCAGCAGCTTCATTTAATCTGTGAAAGAGATTGAAAGGGGAAATGTTTTGAGAAGGTTTTCATTTTCATTGATGAAATGAGTAACAACGAAAGTGATTATAATATTTGTTTTTTTGTCAAATTTAGATTGTATTGTGATTTGTGAATATGAGTCTGTACTTTTTGGAGCTAAGTCAAGGAGGTTTTCAAGAACGTGGTTATAAAAAACGTAAGCCTTTCGGTATAAGGTCGAGAATAGGATGGTACAACGTTAAAAAGTCATCCTAAAAGATGCTCCCTATGGCTTATGAACTTATGATACATTTCCAAAATTAAATGACAGGTTTCAGAAGCCTTATTATTTATATAGCTTGAAACCGCTTCTTTCTTATTAAAAATAACCTTAAAACATTCAGAAAGACCTTTGGATATAGAGAACGTTTTTTCCCAAAGCACATCATTTTTAAGTCGTTTTAAAAACGGGCATTTCAAACATACAGAAACTTGCTTTATAGTTGTATTGTATATTCAAAAATCGTTTTCAAAAACAAGCGTTTTCGACCTCTCACGTGGCTCGAAGACAGCTGTATAGTATTAAATTACTGTTTTCGATAACAAACGTCTTCGACCTCTTAATAGCTCGAAAACAGCTGTTTTTTTGATTGATCTTTCCTGGCAACGAAGTAGTCGAATTTTACTTCGCAAAATTATATTATTCATAAATCGTTTTCAAAAACAAGCGTTTTCGACCTCCCACATGGCTCGAAAACAGCTTCTTTTTTTTTATTGATTTTTCCTGGCAATAAAGTATTCGTATTTTACTTCTCAAAGTTATATTATTCAAAAATCGTTTTCAAAAACAAGCGTTTTCGACCTCTCACATGTCTCAAAAACAGCAGTTTGTTAATTGATCTTAGTTTCAATTGCTATGCTCCTTTCATCAGCTGAATTAACATGACAACGAAGTGGTCGAATTTCACTTCGCAAAATTATAGTATTAAAAATTGTTTTCAAAAACAAGCGATTTCGACCTCTCCCATGGCTCGAAAACAGTAGTGACATATGGGAAAGAGTCTCACAGACTACCAATAAATAGACCGGTTGTCGGTCCTACCAAGACGATGTCATTGCCTACAAGTTGAACCGAATTCTTTCTCACCGATACTGCATACCTAGACGTACGTGCTAATAAGGCAGTCTTTTAATATTTTCACTACTATTTTCCAATTCAGTGGCACCCCTCCGACTTCAGTTTAGCACATCAGTATCTGCTGTTCTAATTACCCATTACTTTTCGTTCTCCACTTACAATATCACTTCGCTATCACGAGGCTTATCATTGCATAAAGGTTTTTCGATAACAAGTATACCGAGAAATGTTCGATATACTTTTATGGGCTATGGTCTCTTCAGACAGCGAACTGAAAGACGTAGAAATTGAATTTGAACAATATTCAAAGAGTAACCAAAACAACATTATTTAGATAACAAAACTAATCGGATGAGTTGCTGATAAAAAAGAATAAGAACAAGTGTGCTTTCAACGAACAATTACTTTAGGTAATGAAATCATCGACAGCGATATTTTTTTTGCAGCCATTGGGTGGCATACCAGTCCGTCGAATGTTTTCTATAGATATAGTCAATATAGTCGCACATCATAATGGCTTTTCAGTAAAAATACAGTTGTTCAAGAGCTACAATCGTTAGTAGGTAGATTTTATGGACTTTTACTACTGGAATGAATCACTCGCTTCGGTGCAAATGAAATCACTTTGACATGAGGTAATTTTGCCAAAGCCAACTCTCAAGTGTGACTCGTTGGAGTCGGAGAGGAGGTCAATTTGTTTACATGGTCTGTTTACCTATGTAAATAAATTTCGACTAAACCTTAATAAGGAAGGAAGTATGAAATTCAACAGTTTTTATAATGAGCCATTATATTCACAACGGGAGAGATAGCCCATTTAAACAGATGTCATGTCATCTGTTTAGCATTTGGAGTACCTAGTATTTGTCAAAAATATTTGGATCCGCTTTTAGGGGGACTTTGTGAGTCACTGTCTAGACGCCATATACTCGAGAGGGAGCATCAGCGGCCAATGTTTATATTTGTTGAAAAAAGAGTCTGGGTGACTTACGATGCCATCGCTCCCCCAAAAATAATAAACAATGGGATATGGACATATTTTCTTTTATTTATAAGTGCTTGAGGGAAGCTATTTAAGAAGTACGAACCGTGCTGAAGTTTGACGGGCATTCATTTTACGGTATGACGAGCCGTCATCATGGTGAGTTGTTAAAACTTTAGAAACTCGGTGAAATAAAATAGAGAATTAAACTTATAGGCAGATTTGTCAGACTTCTCTTCGACGTTAATGCTGTAGGAATGACGTCACAAGTGTCCATTGGTAGAAAATCGAAGTATAGAAGTTTTTATTTGGCAACCACTTTCGGCCGGACGAGCTTACCACAGTTATCGATAAGCTGATCGGCCCTACCTGGGCGCCATATGTGATGTGCTTTTTCAGCAGGCAGGGATTTTGCTCACCGGTATAAACACCAGAGCTTTGGTGGGGACTTAAGGCAAGAGGTGCTCTTTATTTGCAGGAGTTTACTTAATGATATTACAAATATTATAATCCTATACAAAGTATTTACATTAACAATGTTTCGATAATGCCTAAGCTACGTATAAATTAACTTGGCCCAACGATTTCCCAAAGGGAATTTAGCCGCCAAAATTAAGAACAGAGACCAAAGTCACTTTATAAACAGGAGCCTTATATCCGGTACAAAAGATTGGTACAAATCACACCTAGACAAGCTTCGCCGAGGATGGGGGTTCTTTGGTTTTGACATTGTTATTATTTGAGATGAGGGCGTTTTTATTATTTGACGAATTTACGCGGACCGAATTGGATCGCGTTGGCTTGGGCTCCGCGGGCGCTTTGGCCTTTTTGTTATTTGCCTTTTGCGGCTTAGTGGTGGATTTTTTATTGGACTTTGGTCGAGTTCATTTTGATGCAGCAGCTTCATTTAATCTGTGAAAGAGATTGAAAGGGGAAATGTTTTGAGAAGGTTTTCATTTTCATTGATGAAATGAGTAACAACGAAAGTGATTATAATATTTGTTTTTTTGTCAAATTTAGATTGTATTGTGATTTGTGAATATGAGTCTGTACTTTTTGGAGCTAAGTCAAGGAGGTTTTCAAGAACGTGGTTATAAAAAACGTAAGCCTTTCGGTATAAGGTCGAGAATAGGATGGTACAACGTTAAAAAGTCATCCTAAAAGATGCTCCCTATGGCTTATGAACTTATGATACATTTCCAAAATTAAATGACAGGTTTCAGAAGCCTTATTATTTAGATAGCTTGAAACCGCTTCTGTCTTATTAAAAATAACCTTAAAACATTCAGAAAGACCTTTGGATATCATTTTTAAAGTCGTTTTAAAAACGGGCGTTTCAAACATACAGAAACTTGCTCTATATTTGTCATTTTTTGAAAGTTAAAAATAGTCTTACCCTCCGCTTTAATTGTTATGCTCATATTTCATCAGCTGAATTTATCTGACAACCAAGTGTTCGAATTTCACTTCGAAAAATTATAGACAAGTCTCCTTGAATGATACTCTCATTTGGGTATTCTTGGTTTTCCCACCATCAAGAGAGTGTGACTTCTAAGCGACGAATGCAAATTCTCAATTTGTCTGCGGATGCGGCTGGCTATGCACTGCGAGGACAGTAGTAGTATTAGAAAATGTACAGTAGCGGTCATGAAAGTGTGACGAACGGTTGGAGTAGAAACAAAAGACGGATCTTGCTGTCCAAAGAGTGTAGTTGAATAGGTACTTTTCAACTTCAATGGTAGCGGGAGCACATACAATTTAGAGCTTCTGGCGAAAGGTGTGCGGTTTACCTAGTAAACCCCGGTGCCCTAGCGATGGCGGTTAAGGTTTACTAAGACCATAACTTTGAGTCACATCAGATCATTTTCTATAGCTTTTCTTCTTCGAAGAGTTAGAAGAACTGGATATCATATGGACGCAGGATTCACATACAGATCAGAAGGCTTCTAAGAGGAAAAGCGGAACATATTAAAATTGCTTTCGAATCGTAGTTGCCTAGCTACGACGGATCAAAACCAACATGATGAACAAATTTTTCTGGAAAATCTTGGCATGTGATTTTATCGCGCATTATCCTGTATTTTAGAATATTTTTTAATCCGATCATTAATTTTGACTTCTTTGATGGTTACCAATGGACAGAGTTCTGTCGCATATTTCAGGAAAAGCAGAGTAAAAGTAACATTCAGATTGATTGCAGCCAAGCTCCAGACAGCGGGCCAAATATTGTATAAATAAATACATAAACTACACAATACTATTGGTCACAAACCTGCTAAAGTAAAATATTTAGTAAAAAGATTATACATATTTTTGTTTACTCTCCGCCTGGTATTCTTCTCCTACGGGAAGGCACGGTACCGTGACGTACCTATAACATCTTGTCCAACATAGTTTTTTGCTACTCATAGAACCTCAGTATAAGTCATCTGTAGGTAAAAATAATTAAATAAATAGTTGGCGCAACAGGTCCGGAGGGACCCTAGGCCTAGCTTCTCATAACCATTCATTTTGTGTGAGTTTTTCATTTTTGGAACGAATGGAATGGATCTACAATTTTATGCCGACTGATTTGGGTTTTTCCGACACTCGAACCTGGGACCCCTCGCTTAGTAATCCAACACACTAACCACTGAGCCACTGCGCCTACCTATAGGTACGTGTGTCCTATAAAAAGCCAAACATTCAGTAAACTGTAGACATCTGCTTGTGCCCGACATGACAGCCAATAAACTCCAAGGTCTAAGGCATGCGAGAGCACATGGAAACATCTCTTTCTCAGCTAACTCTGCATCAATATTGACAGCGTTAATTTAATGATCAAGCATGTGCGCTGCGCGTACTCAATACCTCAAGTCACGTACACTTATACCCCTTCCCTCAATTATGTCATTCAATCGCCTCCACCAATTGCCTTCTCCAACTCGATCAACGTGCAGGCATTGCATTATTTTTGCATACGACAACTTGCGAACTGATCACCCACGACTTAAGCACACAAAGCACTTACACGCTAAAACAAACTCTTAGGTCGATCACACAAGCCGTATGTGTCGTACTCCATTTTCGAACAACAATATTTCAAAAACCGGTATTGCCACCGACAAAATTTATGCCGCCGTCGATGAGTCAAAAAATACAACTCAATGACAACCGCTCAACGACACAACAGTAGGTCACATTTCATGGTCAATAAAAACGGCGCAGAAGCCATAAACTCAAAACCAATAGAATCAACCAAACTGTATGTTTTCTCCGAAAAACCTCATCGGAAACACCAAAAGAACAACACCACTCACTCGGGCATCTATAATATTTGCCACACAGCGGAGTTGCTTTATGACTCAACGTTATGTAGAAAATATTATTACAAAAAAAAAAGAAAAGCAATATCATTAAAAAAAATAAAAGAAAGACTCAATTTGAATAAACAAATGAAGCGAACGAGTTAATAAATTTACCTTCAATAGTTGAATATATATGTACACAAAAGTTCACCACACGTTCTTACGAGGAAAAAAATGATTTGCTCTTTATCGTTGGAGATTTTTTTTTTCTTCTGCTTTGATAATTCCAAAATATTTATTTTTAAACATTCGCAAAACTCTGCAAGAAAAAAAACCGTTGATAACACAATTCCTCTCTCCCACACTTTTTAGAGTGATTACGCGACACTAAATCGAAAAAAAAAAACGAAACCAACACGCAGAGAATAACGAACGAAAATATCTCCAAAACGCACTGAGAACGAGCAGAGTATAGAGATACCGATACCGTACCGACAACGACGACCGGACGAGGGAAGAGAAGAAAAATAAATAACAAATAGTAAACAGTGGTAGTAAGTATGCACGCGCAACCGAGAGCAAATATAGTGAGTTGGTTAGGTTTATTACTTTTTGAACTTTTAGAACTTTGATCGTTGGTAGCGGACTTGTGACAAACCCTTCGACAAAAGTGGGATTTTGTTTTGCTATCTATAGGCTCGAAAGAATTTTTCGCACTTGCTATTACTTGGTTTTGGATTTTTTTTTTTTTTTTTTTTTTTTTTTTTTCAAATTTCTGACCTCACGAATGGGGTGGAGATTCTTTTTTCAACTTTTCGGAGCACTGCAATTTATCGCGTTTTTGTAGACCTAATCACTGATGTTTTTTTATGTTGCCCAATTTTTTTAATTTAATTTGGGCGAATTTTTGAACAATTTTGAACTTGTTTTCTTTTTCACGTCACCTTCACTGGTTCGTTCGTTTGAAGAACAAGAAGTATTATACAGCTAATAATTTGCTCAAATTTGGCCAAAATACTTTGATACTCTGAAATGGTCAGAATTTTTAGTTTAATTAAATTTCTTCACGAAATTTGTAGATTTTTTGTCACAAATTTAGCAGAAATTTAGTGAGAAATCGGAATTTTGTTATAGTATTCGAGGCAAATTTCGATCAGCAAAATTTAGATTTGTCTGGACCGATTGATGTTTTGGAACTTAAAAAAAAAAAACAAATCGCGATTGGAATTTCTTCTGGATTTTTTTTTTAGATTTTTTTCGACACTTAAACTTTTCTGGTCGTTTAGAAATTTAGATCTGAAATTTAAATACTTATATGACAAATTTACTACAAAGTTTAGTTCGAAATTGGAATTCTGTTGGAGTTTTCGAAGCAAATTTCGATCTAAATAAGTTCATATTTAAACATTTCTGGTTGTACTAAAATTTGGAGCTGAATTTTAGGTTACCCACAAATTTGCTATGAATATTATGACTAGAAATCCGAATTCCATCGGCTGATTTCAGATAAATTTAGATACATATTGTAATCTTTGTAAATGTTTGTCAATAAAATAAATAGATATCATATATCAAAAATCAAATTCCGATCTTAAATGTCTTCTGATGGACATTTGAATTTCTCCTTGTCGTATTGAAATTAAGAGACACCACAAATTTTCTTCGAAACAAGATCGGAAAGCCAGAGACCATAGCGAATTTTGGCCCGAAATAGTACATACGTTTTAATGGACCTTAAAACTTTTGTAATCATAAGGAGAATAAAATCGAAATATTGGGTGGAATTCGGATCTGGAATCAGGGTTACCATGCGTAGCGTAGTCCCCTGCCCCCCTGATTTTAAATTACAAAAGTGGGTCAGTAAAGTCCCTTTTTTTATTTTGAAATCAAAACTTTTGTTTTGATGTTCGTTAAAGTTTGTATCCTCTTATTTTAAGAATTACCCCCCTAAAAATGTAGAAAGTAAACCTCTTCTCGTTTTCCAATCTGGAAAAAAATTATTGACTGGATTCTTGAGCTATTGTGGTCTTATTGCAATTTAGATGAAATGCAAAGCTGGCTTCGAATACTGATCGGATGTGAAAACTTTAATGATGATAATGATTTAAAAAAAATTCCAAATGCAATTGTGAATACTGGCCCGAACCCAGAGTTGTCCGGTCTGTCTGTCTTTTCAATAAATTTGCCTTGAAATTGGTAAAAAATCTCAATTTATCTAGTTAATTCCGAGCAATTTGAACATGGTCAGACGTTTGAATTTTCTGACCCAATTTATTCGAAACAGAGATGTAAATTTTTCTGATCATTTTCAATTATTTCAATGATTTGAAAAAACAAAACTGACACAAATTTGCTTTGAATATTGGGCACAGATACGAAATTTTATTGGTCGGTTTTAGGACTATGTATTTCGAGCTGAAAGAATGCCAAGAGTTTGCGCTAAGCAATGATCTAAAAATGTAGGCTCTTCTGAAAGTTTAAGTATTTTGAACAATTTCCTAAATTTTGTACTCATAACAGGATTTTTTTTTAGGTTTCTGAATCAATATTTGATAAGTTTAAGCTGTATAGTTGACGAGTTCTGCTTTCCTACTAGAGTCTTCCTCAACATTGTTCAGAAATTGGTACTTTTCTGGCAAATAGTTACAAACAAAGTTCGGATTTGTTAACAAAAATCCCATTTTTCAACACAAATAGGTATTGAATAGAGCTTTATATTTATGCTAATTTAGGTATGAAATGGTTCAAGGAATTCTGATCTCCCACTAAGAGTAAGATTTTTGTCACGATTGGCTATTTGTCTGTCCGTTCTTGGGAAGTTTTATATATTTTTTTTTAAATATTCACTGATTTTTTAACTATAATCTGAAGCATGATCGTGGGGCTGTTGTCATACTATTGCGCGGTATCCTTGACCTGAACGGTTTTACGTATTTATGAATGAACGCCGAATTTGTTAAAACATGTTGGATGACTTCAGTTTCAGACTTCGCGTACGGCTGTGCTTCGAGAGCGCAATAGACTTTTTTGATGTTTATAAAAAGTATTAAATAAGTCCCTGTCAGGTCTCTTCGACCTTCTGGAAAGGCGGTTTTAATCCGAAAACTTGATATACGTGCTTTCCAATACCATTCCGTTTCTGACCGTTTTCACATTTTTTAAATGATTTTTTTTCTCTGTGGATCTACTTTCAATACTGCGGGATTTTCTACACTTTCATCAACATTTTTTGGAACCCCCTACAAAAATTTGGAACTCCAATCACTCTCCGATCTACCGAGGGGTAGGTGTTAAACCACTTTTAGAAAGCATGCACTTTTCAAACACTTCCGATCACTAAAACGTATTTTTTTTTTACTATTGTAGTACGGATAATTAAAAGATTTATTCCTCGTTTTCTTGGTTAAATTTTATTATTTTCCTTCACGTGTGCTTTTTGGGCTCGTGTTCTTTTCTTCTTCTTCTTATCATCAATGGCCGACACCAACCTGAAGTTGGCTGCCATTACAATAAAACAGTCTGCCACTGAACACGTCCACAACTGAATAGTGGACGAGTTCAGTAACAGTTTGCTTATGTTACTACATCTCGGCCAGTCTGACAATTTGATTGACCACAATCAATACCATAACATTAATAAGTAATGATTCACAAGAAACTTAAATCAACTCAACATAGCTTAATCTTAACCATAACGTTAATAAGTAATGATTCACAGGAAGCTTAAATCAACTTAACATAACTTAATCTTAATTCAACTTAACATCTACACATTGAATGACACAAATGTCATGGGTTTACATAATAATGAATAACAATTAAGACTCTCTTCTTCTTTTTTTTTTTTTTTTTTTTAAGAGAAATCTTCTCTCCACAGTCGGATATTCTTGGCCTCTACTATACCATCATATGGCAACTGAGTTATAGGACAATTTTCTATATCACGTATGACATACCTATCATGTGGCAGGACTCTGTGAATGACATAAGGTCCCTTGAACTTTTGAATGAGTTTCTTATTGGTACCGATTGTTGTATCCACATTTTTTATTACTACAAAATCACCCCTGTCATAAGTACGCGCAGGGCGGTGGTGCTCCTTGAAGTATCGGCAATTATACTCTTGAACCTTTCGTGACTCCTCTGAGGCCGATTCCCTGATGGCTATAAGATCTCTTTCACCTCGGTTCAAACCCTTTTCCTCAAGAAATTCTGTGAGTTCGTCTATCACTGGTCCCCGCTGATCAACTCCGAACAGTAACTTACTGGGTGTGTCATGTGTTGACCTATGAATCGTATTATTAAGTGCGTATTCTACCTGTGCCAATGTCTGGACCCAATTAGAATGCTGCAGTGGTTCGCTAAGTTTGGCTAACATTCGTCCCAGCACTCGGTTGACTCTCTCAACCTGCCCATTAGCCTGAGGTGAATGGACAGCAACCTTAACATGCGCAATATTTCGCTCTAATAGGAATGAACTAAATTCTAAAGAAGTAAAACAAGTGCCCCTATCCGTAATCACTCTAGAAGGTCTACTGTAATATTCAAAATATCTTCCCAGCGACGCGCACACCTCCCTGGTGCTGGTCGAGATCACCGGATAGAGCTTGACGAATTTTGTAAACGCATCAACAACCAAGAGGACATGCTTTCTTTTTGATGCTATAGACGGAAGCGGTCCGAAGTGATCCAAATGAATGGTATGAAACGGGACCGGTTTCTTAGGTATACTGAAGATATTACACTCACGCGCCTGTGCAGGGGATGAATACATTATGCACTTTATACAATTCCTAATGAACTTTTCGATCTTCCTTTGCATATTGGGGAACCAATAATGCATCCTCACTTGGTTGTAACACTTTGAAACTCCTAAGTGACCAATCTTCTCATGCACTTGACGGATAAGGTTAGTCTCAAGCTCGGAAGGGACGTACATACTTAACTTATCACCACGGTCTCTTCGGAACACTACTCCGTCTTGCAAGACATACTGACTAGAGTCTTCAGAACACAATTTCTCTCTTAATTTTACGATAATAGGATCACGGCTTTGAGATGCCCTTAATTGAAAATCAATGTCTTCCGAATTCACCACCGATATCATAAAACATCTGCTTAAGGCATCAGTATGACCCATCTTTGATCCACTTCGGTGTTTGACCTTATAGTCATAATTTTCCAGCTCAAGGGCCCAACGAGCTATTCGCGGGTTTACACTTTTCTTGTTAAGTGTAAGCGTAAGTGAGTTACAGTCAGTCACCACTGTAAACGGAATCCCCTCCAAATACACTCGGAAACGCCGGAGGGCAGAAATAATGGCCAAAGTTTCCAGCTCAAAACTATGATACTTGGCCTCCTGAGCAGTAGTACTTCTGGAAGAATAAGCCACCGGATGAAACCGTCCATCATTCTGTCTTTGAAGGAGGACAGCTCCATATCCCAACGAACTGGCATCACAATGCAATTCCGTCTCACGGGTCGGGTCATAAATGGCTAACACTGGCGAAGAAGTCAGACAATCTTTCAATTGTTGGAAAGCTCGTTCGCATTCGGCTGAGAAAATATAAGGTTTGTCTTTCTTCAAAAGATCATACAGTGGTCGAGCTATCCTGGAGAAAGAATTCACAAAACGCCGGAAGTAAGAACTTAACCCCAGGAAGGAATGCAGTTCCTTACTATTCTTAGGGACTGGATACCGATGAATGGCCCTCAAATGGGAATCACTTGGCTGAATACCTTGCTCAGTCACCTGGTACCCTAAATACTCTATGGCTGAAAATGCAAAACGGCACTTAGAAAATTTTAACTCAAGACCATTCTCGGCTAAACAACGTAAAACTTGTCTTAACAAGCTTAAATGGTCAGGTAAATTTTCACTGGCAATAACTATATCATCCATGTAAATGACAATCTGTTTAGACTCTGTCAGTTTACGAAAAATGCGTGAAATAAATCGTTGGAAAACACTAGGAGCGTTCTTGAGGCCAAATGGCATCTTTAAGAATTCATATTGGCCTGTTGGGGTCACGAAAGACGTAAGGTGAGTAGAATCTGATGAAACCTTCACTTGGTGGAAGCCACTCTTAAGATCCAGAAGGGTGAACACTTTTTTTCCCGAGAAATATTCGAGACAATCCTCAATCAGGGGAAGAGGGTAATTATCCCTCACCGTATACTTATTCAGAGCACGATAGTCGACACACATTCGTATCTCTCCAGATTTTTTCTTAGTCAACACAATAGGGGAGGCATAGGGGGAATCGCTGTGTCTTATGATCTTACGATCCAGAAGATCTTTAATAATTATGTCCACTTCTCGCTTTTCTGCAAAGGACAACCGTCGAGGCGGGCAAAAGAACGGTGTGTCCGTCAAAAGTCGAATTTGCATCTCGTAATCCAATGGTGTCACTTTTGATTTATCAAAATTCACATAAGTGTCATAGATAATACTACGCACTGTTTCAGAAGAAACTCGATCAAGCTCAGGCCCCACCAGAAAGTCGTCTCTATTTTCCCATTCTATGTTTAAAATTTCATGCCCTGTCTCATAATCGCCTAACCCCTGCGGACAACAATCGTTACCAGCTAAATTAGTTTTTTGTATTTTCATATTTGTCTTATCTACTGGACTATCATCACAAAGTCCTGTGCCACTTACAATGGGTTGTATGAATGACTCTGTTGCTCTGTTTGTGGAAACGGGAAAATAAGTGCACAAATACGTATAGTTTAGTAACAAGTGTTTATCAGTATTCATAGTACAAATTGGTTCTGAAGAAATCACATTTCTATGGCTACCCATTCTTAAGCTAATGTCAAACATTTGAAGTACATCCCGACCGATAAGCAGAGGCATAAGTGTAACTTCATCTGGAATAATCATAAGTGACACTTTTTTTGTTTTCTTTTTAATTTTGAGATAACAAGATAACGTACCGTATGTATAAATTTTGATGTCCCCAAGTCCCCGATAATTAGAATACGATAAACTGCCAACTCTGATTTCTTCAGGCACCATGGATCTTCGAATAAAGCTAACCGGACTACCGGTGTCAAGAAGACAATTACATTCAATAAAGTTTGTGCACTTAGTTTCTCTTACAATAAAAGCAATGCTTACCAACTGAATGGAACTCAAGGATTGTCCAATGTCATCGTCATCGTAATCATCATCTGATGCGGCTCCTGATTGGATTTTGTTGACAGCACTCACTTGCCTTCGGTTCGGCGCCTTCGGACACAGCTTGTAGACATGACCCGGATCTCCACAGCGAAAACACGATCCAACCGGTCTCTTTTCCTTGGGACAGTTCACGGCTATGTGCCCATATGCTGAGCAGTTGAAGCACCGGACTGGACTCTCTCCAGATACTGCTTCGAACTGTTTCTTCGGTCCTGGTATGGCCGCAGTCACTGGCTTAGGTACACTACTACTGCTTCTGGCGGCTGTTGTTGCCTTCATGATACTCCTCTTCTCATAACGCGGCAACAGACTCTTCAGTTCCTGAAGCGATTTTGCTGCGTAAAGGATGGACACTGTTGATGATGTGTCCGCAAGCCCATCTATGATGTACTCCATTAGGTCAGCTTCGTCAACATCAGCATATGCAGCGATTTCCTGCATTGATAAGACGTAATGAAGAAGTGTTTCATCTCGTCGGCGGGTTCGGCGACTCAGCTGTTTGTACACTTCTTGCCGAGTCAACCGTTTATCAAACTCGGCTATCAGAAGGTTCCTCAAATCATCCCAGGTGTTCACTCGGATCGTCCTCAGAAGCATTTTTGCTGTACCTTTCAGCAATCTTCGTCCGCACACATATTTGCACTTGTCATCACATCCGAGGGATTGAGTCACGTCCTCATAGTCAGCAATCCACTTTCGAACACCATAGGAGTCATCGCCGGAAAAAGAAGAGACCGCATTCTCAATGTCGCTGAAGTCTACTCGCCTGGTAGGTAATGAATCAGAATAGGATTCATCTAGCTCTCTGCGGAGGTCTGCGATGCGCTTGCGCCTTTCTAGGCGAATCAACAGTTGTTGTTCTTCGATATCTGAACTAGTGCTAGTGGTAGCACACACTGGTACATTGCTGAGGGTTGAATTAGGATTCGGCGTGTTAACTTCAGCGGAAGTTGTTGCGTTCGCAATGATCATAGGTGCGGGTACGCTGGCGGAATGTGCGATAATTTTCTTAGGTGATGCTGAAGTTTCGTAGGCGGAGGACGTCTGGGTTCTGGAAATTATTGGGGCTGAAGTTCCGCTCGCTGAAGTTCCACTCACTGTAGTAGGGTATGTTGTCAGTGGCTCCATGGCCAGGTCATCATCCGAGCTCTCAGAATTGCCTCGTTCATCCGGTAGTTTGCTTTCGCTCAACTCTTGTTCGTACAATGCACGCAGCTGGGCCACTGTTGCGGAAGGTGGTACTTCAATTTGCGCAGCGTGAAGTGCCTCCTGCAGTTGAGACTTCGTTAGTTTGGTTGACATTTTAATAATCTCACCTAATCTTGTTTCTTTATGGTCATCCACACTTTTTTCTTTTCGATTAGTGTGGTACCCCACATCTGACGTTGTAGTACGGATAATTAAAAGATTTATTCCTCGTTTTCTTGGTTAAATTTTATTATTTTCCTTCACGTGTGCTTTTTGGGCTCGTGTTCTTTTCTTCTTCTTCTTATCATCAATGGCCGACACCAACCTGAAGTTGGCTGCCATTACAATAAAACAGTCTGCCACTGAACACGTCCACAACTGAATAGTGGACGAGTTCAGTAACAGTTTGCTTATGTTACTACACTATTTTATTTATTATTTATTTGTAGTAACATAAGCAAACTGTTACTGAACTCGTCCACTATTCAGTTGTGGACGTGTTCAGTGGCAGACTGTTTTATTGTAATGGCAGCCAACTTCAGGTTGGTGTCGGCCATTGATGATAAGAAGAAGAAGAAAAGAACACGAGCCAAAAAAGCACACGTGAAGGAAAATAATAAAATTTAACCAAGAAAACGAGGAATAAATCTTTTAATTATCCGTACTACAACGTCAGATGTGGGGTACCACACTAATAGAAAAGAAAAAAGTGTGGATGACCATAAAGAAACAAGATTAGGTGAGATTATTAAAATGTCAACCAAACTAACGAAGTCTCAACTGCAGGAGGCACTTCACGCTGCGCAAATTGAAGTACCACCTTCCGCAACAGTGGCCCAGCTGCGTGCATTGTACGAACAAGAGTTGAGCGAAAGCAAACTACCGGATGAACGAGGCAATTCTGAGAGCTCGGATGATGACCTGGCCATGGAGCCACTGACAACATACCCTACTACAGTGAGTGGAACTTCAGCGAGCGGAACTTCAGCCCCAATAATTTCCAGAACCCAGACGTCCTCCGCCTACGAAACTTCAGCATCACCTAAGAAAATTATCGCACATTCCGCCAGCGTACCCGCACCTATGATCATTGCGAACGCAACAACTTCCGCTGAAGTTAACACGCCGAATCCTAATTCAACCTTCAGCAATGTACCAGTGTGTGCTACCACTAGCACTAGTTCAGATATCGAAGAACAACAACTGTTGATTCGCCTAGAAAGGCGCAAGCGCATCGCAGACCTCCGCAGAGAGCTAGATGAATCCTATTCTGATTCATTACCTACCAGGCGAGTAGACTTCAGCGACATTGAGAATGCGGTCTCTTCTTTTTCCGGCGATGACTCCTATGGTGTTCGAAAGTGGATTGCTGACTATGAGGACGTGACTCAATCCCTCGGATGTGATGACAAGTGCAAATATGTGTGCGGACGAAGATTGCTGAAAGGTACAGCAAAAATGCTTCTGAGGACGATCCGAGTGAACACCTGGGATGATTTGAGGAACCTTCTGATAGCCGAGTTTGATAAACGGTTGACTCGGCAAGAAGTGTACAAACAGCTGAGTCGCCGAACTCGCCGACGAGATGAAACACTTCTTCATTACGTCTTATCAATGCAGGAAATCGCTGCATATGCTGATGTTGACGAAGCTGACCTAATGGAGTACATCATAGATGGGCTTGCGGACACATCATCAACAGTGTCCATCCTTTACGCAGCAAAATCGCTTCAGGAACTGAAGAGTCTGTTGCCGCGTTATGAGAAGAGGAGTATCATGAAGGCAACAACAGCCGCCAGAAGCAGTAGTAGTGTACCTAAGCCAGTGACTGCGGCCATACCAGGACCAAAGAAACAGTTCGAAGCAGTATCTGGAGAGAGTCCAGTCCGGTGCTTCAACTGCTCAGCATATGGGCACATAGCCGTGAACTGTCCCAAGGAAAAGAGACCGGTTGGATCGTGTTTTCGCTGTGGAGATCCGGGTCATGTCTACAAGCTGTGTCCGAAGGCGCCGAACCGAAGGCAAGTGAGTGCTGTCAACAAAATCCAATCAGGAGCCGCATCAGATGATGATTACGATGACGATGACATTGGACAATCCTTGAGTTCCATTCAGTTGGTAAGCATTGCTTTTATTGTAAGAGAAACTAAGTGCACAAACTTTATTGAATGTAATTGTCTTCTTGACACCGGTAGTCCGGTTAGCTTTATTCGAAGATCCATGGTGCCTGAAGAAATCAAAGTTGGCAGTTTATCGTATTCTAATTATCGGGGACTTGGGGACATCAAAATTTATACATACGGTACGTTATCTTGTTATCTCAAAATTAAAAAGAAAATAAAAAAAGTGTCACTTATGATTATTCCAGATGAAGTTACACTTATGCCTCTGCTTATCGGTCGGGATGTACTTCAAATGTTTGACATTAGCTTAAGAATGGGTAGCCATAGAAATGTGATTTCTTCAGAACCAATTTGTACTATGAATACTGATAAACACTTGTTACTAAACTATACGTATTTGTGCACTTATTTTCCCGTTTCCACAAACAGAGCAACAGAGTCATTCATACAACCCATTGTAAGTGGCACAGGACTTTGTGATGATAGTCCAGTAGATAAGACAAATATGAAAATACAAAAAACTAATTTAGCTGGTAACGATTGTTGTCCGCAGGGGTTAGGCGATTATGAGACAGGGCATGAAATTTTAAACATAGAATGGGAAAATAGAGACGACTTTCTGGTGGGGCCTGAGCTTGATCGAGTTTCTTCTGAAACAGTGCGTAGTATTATCTATGACACTTATGTGAATTTTGATAAATCAAAAGTGACACCATTGGATTACGAGATGCAAATTCGACTTTTGACGGACACACCGTTCTTTTGCCCGCCTCGACGGTTGTCCTTTGCAGAAAAGCGAGAAGTGGACATAATTATTAAAGATCTTCTGGATCGTAAGATCATAAGACACAGCGATTCCCCCTATGCCTCCCCTATTGTGTTGACTAAGAAAAAATCTGGAGAGATACGAATGTGTGTCGACTATCGTGCTCTGAATAAGTATACGGTGAGGGATAATTACCCTCTTCCCCTGATTGAGGATTGTCTCGAATATTTCTCGGGAAAAAAAGTGTTCACCCTTCTGGATCTTAAGAGTGGCTTCCACCAAGTGAAGGTTTCATCAGATTCTACTCACCTTACGTCTTTCGTGACCCCAACAGGCCAATATGAATTCTTAAAGATGCCATTTGGCCTCAAGAACGCTCCTAGTGTTTTCCAACGATTTATTTCACGCATTTTTCGTAAACTGACAGAGTCTAAACAGATTGTCATTTACATGGATGATATAGTTATTGCCAGTGAAAATTTACCTGACCATTTAAGCTTGTTAAGACAAGTTTTACGTTGTTTAGCCGAGAATGGTCTTGAGTTAAAATTTTCTAAGTGCCGTTTTGCATTTTCAGCCATAGAGTATTTAGGGTACCAGGTGACTGAGCAAGGTATTCAGCCAAGTGATTCCCACTTGAGGGCCATTCATCGGTATCCAGTCCCTAAGAATAGTAAGGAACTGCATTCCTTCCTGGGGTTAAGTTCTTACTTCCGGCGTTTTGTGAATTCTTTCTCCAGGATAGCTCGACCACTGTATGATCTTTTGAAGAAAGACAAACCTTATATTTTCTCAGCCGAATGCGAACGAGCTTTCCAACAATTGAAAGATTGTCTGACTTCCTCGCCAGTGTTAGCCATTTATGACCCGACCCGTGAGACGGAATTGCATTGTGATGCCAGTTCGTTGGGATATGGAGCTGTCCTCCTTCAAAGACAGAATGATGGACGGTTTCATCCGGTGGCTTATTCTTCCAGAAGTACTACTGCTCAGGAGGCCAAGTATCATAGTTTTGAGCTGGAAACTTTGGCCATTATTTCTGCCCTCCGGCGTTTCCGAGTGTATTTGGAGGGGATTCCGTTTACAGTGGTGACTGACTGTAACTCACTTACGCTTACACTTAACAAGAAAAGTGTAAACCCGCGAATAGCTCGTTGGGCCCTTGAGCTGGAAAATTATGACTATAAGGTCAAACACCGAAGTGGATCAAAGATGGGTCATACTGATGCCTTAAGCAGATGTTTTATGATATCGGTGGTGAATTCGGAAGACATTGATTTTCAATTAAGGGCATCTCAAAGCCGTGATCCTATTATCGTAAAATTAAGAGAGAAATTGTGTTCTGAAGACTCTAGTCAGTATGTCTTGCAAGACGGAGTAGTGTTCCGAAGAGACCGTGGTGATAAGTTAAGTATGTACGTCCCTTCCGAGCTTGAGACTAACCTTATCCGTCAAGTGCATGAGAAGATTGGTCACTTAGGAGTTTCAAAGTGTTACAACCAAGTGAGGATGCATTATTGGTTCCCCAATATGCAAAGGAAGATCGAAAAGTTCATTAGGAATTGTATAAAGTGCATAATGTATTCATCCCCTGCACAGGCGCGTGAGTGTAATATCTTCAGTATACCTAAGAAACCGGTCCCGTTTCATACCATTCATTTGGATCACTTCGGACCGCTTCCGTCTATAGCATCAAAAAGAAAGCATGTCCTCTTGGTTGTTGATGCGTTTACAAAATTCGTCAAGCTCTATCCGGTGATCTCGACCAGCACCAGGGAGGTGTGCGCGTCGCTGGGAAGATATTTTGAATATTACAGTAGACCTTCTAGAGTGATTACGGATAGGGGCACTTGTTTTACTTCTTTAGAATTTAGTTCATTCCTATTAGAGCGAAATATTGCGCATGTTAAGGTTGCTGTCCATTCACCTCAGGCTAATGGGCAGGTTGAGAGAGTCAACCGAGTGCTGGGACGAATGTTAGCCAAACTTAGCGAACCACTGCAGCATTCTAATTGGGTCCAGACATTGGCACAGGTAGAATACGCACTTAATAATACGATTCATAGGTCAACACATGACACACCCAGTAAGTTACTGTTCGGAGTTGATCAGCGGGGACCAGTGATAGACGAACTCACAGAATTTCTTGAGGAAAAGGGTTTGAACCGAGGTGAAAGAGATCTTATAGCCATCAGGGAATCGGCCTCAGAGGAGTCACGAAAGGTTCAAGAGTATAATTGCCGATACTTCAAGGAGCACCACCGCCCTGCGCGTACTTATGACAGGGGTGATTTTGTAGTAATAAAAAATGTGGATACAACAATCGGTACCAATAAGAAACTCATTCAAAAGTTCAAGGGACCTTATGTCATTCACAGAGTCCTGCCACATGATAGGTATGTCATACGTGATATAGAAAATTGTCCTATAACTCAGTTGCCATATGATGGTATAGTAGAGGCCAAGAATATCCGACTGTGGAGAGAAGATTTCTCTTAAAAAAAAAAAAAAAAAAAAGAAGAAGAGAGTCTTAATTGTTATTCATTATTATGTAAACCCATGACATTTGTGTCATTCAATGTGTAGATGTTAAGTTGAATTAAGATTAAGTTATGTTAAGTTGATTTAAGCTTCCTGTGAATCATTACTTATTAACGTTATGGTTAAGATTAAGCTATGTTGAGTTGATTTAAGTTTCTTGTGAATCATTACTTATTAATGTTATGGTATTGATTGTGGTCAATCAAATTGTCAGACTGGCCGAGATGTAGTAACATAAGCAAACTGTTACTGAACTCGTCCACTATTCAGTTGTGGACGTGTTCAGTGGCAGACTGTTTTATTGTAATGGCAGCCAACTTCAGGTTGGTGTCGGCCATTGATGATAAGAAGAAGAAGAAAAGAACACGAGCCAAAAAAGCACACGTGAAGGAAAATAATAAAATTTAACCAAGAAAACGAGGAATAAATCTTTTAATTATCCGTACTACATATTATTATTTTTTTAAGTAGGTATTAGTGTTTTTTTCCAACCGTACAAATTTAAATTTCTCTATACTTTTAAGGGAATGTAAATCGATTTGGGGGACTTTTTCTCCAGAAGGTTTTGGCCATTTAAAAAAAACTTTGCAAAAACAACCGTTTTCCACTGAATCTCAACGGTATTTATCTTTCATATCACTCTGACTGTCACTGACCTTCACTATTATCAATGGAAACTCGTTTTCGACTTTATCACTACTGCTCTTGCTACTCCTTTTGTTTTGCTAGTACCGCAATTTTTTGGACTATTATCGACTGATCTGGATCTCTTGAATTCGATAATCTTTATCTCACTTCTTGAATTCTCTTTCAAGTTGTTGTTTTTTTTTTTTTTTTTTTTTTTTTCAATTCGATTCTTTTCACCTATTCGGGAATTATTATTTATTTCCACTTCACCACTGGCTGCGTGCTCTTAATTTTGCAATTATTTTGAATGGAGCTTTTTTGTTATGGCCAACACCTGGCTATTCTCTTGGAAATTCCCGATTTTATGCTTTTACCACTTTCCACGTGACATTTTATTCCCGAACTTTTTTTATTTCAATTTTTTTCTTGCGAATTGATCGCGCGCTTGCGATACTTACACTGCGAACTGTCATGTGAAACGAAAAAAATAAAAATCAAAAAAAAAAAATAAATCGCCAGCGCATGGAGATCTGTCACAACGCGGCGCTTTCTGTGTACCTTTCAGCGAAACTGCCAGCAATAATACTTCAGTGAATTGTGTATCTATCTGTACGTAGATACTTTTGAGATATTTTAGTTATTCCGGTCTGTAGTGTAGGTTGATTTTTATTTTTTTTCGCCACTCTTTACGTTATACTCTTCACACATTTGGAAACTTTTAAATCATAGAAATATAAAATTTAACCACACCGACAACAACCGTGCGTCGCCGTCTGTCATCCGTTCGTTTGTTTCGGATCGGCAGAGTCGTTTTGTTGGTCGGCTTCGTCGCCAACCGACACGGGTTTATCGCGCTATTTTTATTTTTTTGTGTGTTTCCCTCTGTTTCTCTTTGTAGTGATCTGTTAAATGGATTTTATTTATTTTTGTTATTATACATTTCTATTTGCTTTTAAGAGAATCGATCGGATGAAGGTGGAGAGCTTTTGGAATTTACATTTATTCCGATTCCGACAAAAAATAAAAAGGAATACAAACAAAGAAACACACAAATCGATCGTTTATGAGGCAAAGTCGAAGAGTGATACGCAAATGAGAGAAAAAAAGAAGAAGAGAAAGGCCGATGCAATTGGAAAAAAAAACAAAACACTTTTGACACCTGTTAATTGGACAACTGTGTAAGATACTCACCGAATATGGAGTTGAACAAAAAAGGAAACGATTACAATGGGGTTTGGGGGATGAAGTCGAGTTTACCGTATCTAGTATCTAGTTAATTTCAATGTAGGTGCATAGGTACATATCGGCAAAGCTGCGTTGTTGGGGATTTATATTGATAGGCACTACAACCGTTTTGAGCTTATCTAAAAATATTACACATACGCCAGAGAGGCTGCTAATCACAGTCGAAAGAAACAGTTTGCTCAGATTTATATTCAATAAGTGGGAGACATTGTTGGTCAGGTAACGTCATTATTTTTATTGGAGATTGCCTTATATCCTCTCCAGCGTAAGCAAATTTGACTGTCGATTTCGTTGCGTAACAGATCGAAACGTCATTTCTAAAGCTTGTTCAGATGTGCGTACAACTGAAAGGGCAACTCGAGATAAAGTTGCATCTTGAAAAATGAGTACTGGCAGTAAATGGGGTTTAACTAACCCAATTGGGATCGAAGACACTCACAAGCGAATTGTTAATGTGCAATAGGCTATATTTCAACTGCCAAAGACGAGCAATGCACACTTTTCCGACCGACAACAAAGTCGCTAACTACCTTAAAGCTATTAGCTGGCCATTACATTGTTTTTTATTGTCGATGTTGTCAGCTTCTTTCTTGAATTTGTCAAGATTGTCACAACTAAAAAAATGGGGATTCTGTCTCAATATTTAAAAAATAAAATCACACTAGTTTGATGAGGCAATTCGATTTATTTATTCTTAAAACGAAGTTTGCATTTCTATATATTTTACACACCTTTCACGACACCGTAGTAACCCGTAGTAGTTTTAACTGCCTCCAGTTGGGCGCTCCGGGTTTGTGGAGCTATTTTTTTTTTTTTTTTTTTTTTTTTACTTGTGAACGTCACCTAACGCAAGCCCTTTCTCAAATGCGTTAAAATACTGATTTAAAATCGAAGTCGGTGGTAGGGATGATCGTGGAGTTCGTATAATCTAGCTTTGCCAGCGAAGTCTTACTTATCTATAGAAGCAAGGGTGCATATTAGGCTTATGTTGAAAAATTGAGCTTGATGAGGATTTTTCGAGAAATTTATTTCGATGCCGGGATATTTAAAGTTCTGGTTTAAGTCTGGCCTGAATAAGCTGGTTCTGATCTTTATAGATATCACATTTCTTCATGTCTTTATAGCGTGCCACTCCCATTGCTCTTTTCGGATGACAGTGCCGTATAAATAGACGACTCAGCCTTCTGCTATTGCTTGGCTGCTCGGTGCGATCATTGTGTAGTTCCGAAAGTCGGTGGTCAGTGTTCTTATTATGTCTTGCAAATTTATCAGGGCCAGCATTCTGTAAGGCGAAAACGTCTACACGTTTTCGTGCGCACGAACGGTTTGCTTCATGTAACATCAAAAACGAAAGAAATTCTCGTGGCCGCGAAAAAAAACAAACGAACACATTTTTTTTGACGTTTTCGCTTTTCTTGCTTCATGTAACCCAAAAAACGAACAGATTTTATCGTCTCCACGAAAGAAAACAAACGACAGCTATTTTGTTGACGTTTATCATTTTCGTTTTTATTCTTATTGAATTTGGTGGTTTTAAGATTGTGCTGAATATTTTATTAGATATGTTAGCAAATTATTATTTTTTGACCAGCGACAGCGAAGAAAGTGAAGTTGAAATTGAATATGTGAACTTAAGAAAAATTAGAAAAAGTTTGCGGGATTGTTCAAATCCTCTCACATTACCTGACAAAAGGTTGGTTTATTTTGATTGAAAAGTTAGTTAATAAGTTAGTTAAAAAGTTCGTTTTTCTATTTAGTTTTGTGCAACGTTTTCGATTGAACAAAGCCGCCTTTAAGTATGTGCTGGACAATATTAATTTGCATACAGGTATACGAACGACAAACGTGCCTCCTATTTTAAAACTTTCCGCAACATTAGAAGTACTGGCTGGAGGAGGATCCGCTTCGTAAACAATCAAATTCCACTTTAAAAATATTTTCAATTGTCAGCTGTACGTTGTCAAAACAACTTAACGAAAATAAAACGACATACTGAGACTGCCAAACTATAATTTTGCTGTCACACAGTTTCTCAAACCTAAACGAATGTGAAGAAAAAAACGTAAGGAGTTACATGAAGCAAATTTTCGCTATCGCGTGATTTCTATCGTTTCTTGAAAAGCGAAATCGTTTTTCGTTTCGTTTTTTACAGAATCTGGCCCCAGAATTCCATTATTTTCAACTCTTTTTTAGTTGATGATTGAAGAGAAGTTGACATGACGCATAAATCACCGTCTTGGGGAGGGTTATAAGTTATAACCCTTCGGAGGAGCTGAGTTCCCGATACTAATTATAACACCTTGGGCAGTGTTGTGAGATTTTCTTCAGCGAGTTTTTTTTTTTACATGTTTCCTTACAAAAAGGTGGTTGTAAAAAACTGAAAAATGTATGTACGAAATTTTATTGGGTTAAGAAAAAAAAACGACACTATGTTGGATCTTCGGACAAACCAAAAAGAAAAAGGCGACGACAAAGCGTTTAAATTCAATGCAAACAGAACTGCTTTATTACATGAACTGGACAATAGATATTGCAGTTTTGCTTTATATAGTAATCGTGTTTATGTAATTCTATATAATGTATTACAAATTAAGAATACTAGAACTTGGTTTAAAAATAATGTGGTCTTGTATTGTACCTCAGAAATAGTTTCCAATTATTTACTACGATAGTTTCAACGAAATTAAATATCTTTTAAACTTATTGTTGGTGTTCACTTAATAAAAACTTGCCGCGAAATTACTACCTGTCAAAATAAATACATATTTTTTATGTATTAAACATTTTTATATTTCTTACATTTCATATAATTATTTTACACGTTATTTACTTACCTAACAATTTTTACCTTTTATGAGTTTTTTTTTATAAAATATAAAATGCTGGTATCAGCAAACTTCATCTGCCATCAACTCTTTTCCAATACACCGAGTTGTAGACTTCACCATTTATTCCATCTCAGAACTCATCACCTAACGCCTGAAACAAGAATTTCTGACAACTGCCTAAACATATTCAGAAATCGTGCAATCATGCCTTAGTTTAAATTTGTTCATATCCGCGTCAAAAATTACAAATGCTATGTGCGGCTAAAATGTTTAAATGTCTTTCCTATCGATTAACAACACATTTTTTTTACGTTTTTTATCCACTTTTTACCACTTTTTTTGTTGAATGTTGTTAATTTATTTAGCAATCGACTTAATGTAAAAATGTACATCACAGAAGTACCCTTGGATTTCCCTGTCTAAAACTGTCAAATTGTGCAACGAAAATGGTGGCGACTACCTTAACTTGTATTTCGCAAAAAAAAAAAAAAAAAAATTTAACTTTACGAATAATTTTTATTGATCTCAATGTTGAGGGATGTTGATAAAGTGTGCTTTGTCATTTTTGACATTTGAAACTCCTTTTTGATTTCACAAGGTCGGCACTACATTTAGGTAGCAATGGAATATGATTGTATAGGGTGGCTCATTAAGAACTTTTTTTTAAATAAAACACATAAGAAGAATTTGGATGTTGAAAATTTTGTACCGACCTGAAATAACAGTGACATTAACATTTTGAATATAATTTTATGTGAATGTTGCCCGCGACTACGCCGCGAAAGGTCCATTCTGAAGGTCCAATTTGAGATCACTGGTCTCAGAGACAGAGTTGCGACCGGTATTTGCTCAATTACGCGAGTAATTCTGGCCTCCAAATCCTGGTTCGTATCTTGTTTGTCGGCGAAGATTTTTCACTTCAAATAATTCAAAAGAAGAAACTCTAATGTTTTATCGTATCACACGATCTATAAGTGGCAAGTTGACAGGTCCAAAGTCATTTTTCAATAAATTCATAGTGTTGCGCGCTAATTTTCGTAATACACCTGAATAATTTGGAAACGATGCATGTTTGATCTATCAAAGAAAAACTTCTGACAAATAAAAAAAAAAAACAAGTCTAAATCAATCACGAATCACCCTATAGAATTACAAAAAGGGGCTGTAACTTGCCTGAAGCCCTGAGAATTAAATGAACTGCAGGCCTAAAATTTACAATTTAATGGCATGTTTAAATGAGCAAATGGAAGATCGGTTTTGGTTCTGTTAATAGTGACAGTCATGCCAAAATCTAGGGATAAACGAAAAAAATTATGTAATAAGCACAGCATCGAGTATATTATCAACAGTTCTACCGTTGGCCGGACTGAACTATGAACAACATAAAATTGATCTATGTGTACTCTGCAGCAAGTGAAATTTGACAACTTAACTGCCATGTGTATGACACGAAATGAATTATTTTCTTCCTCAGCCTAGGAAGATCGACCTGCAAAAATGTAGGGAAAAGACCTTCAGCTTCGACACAAACCTTTGTTATGTTAAATATAAGTTAAACCCTTATTTTATCCGGGGCATCTCATATTTAGTTCTATTGTGTTGGTTCGTACACATAGGGGAAAGTCGTGTACCTTGGAACGATTGTACCTCGGAACGATTGCTGTTTTTTAAATTTTTATCTTATTCTAAGAAAAAGGTTCCACAACGTCTGAAGGGCATTCATGTTGCAGCTTGTTTCGTTCTGTCATCATACTCGGTTAGCGACGGACGTGCAAAAAAACAAGAAAATCCGGTTTTCGCACACTAAAAGTTTTTTTTCAACCATTTTTGTGAAACGTGTAGTACAGCTGAGAGCAGCTGGAATCGAATTATTGCGCTTTTAGTAAATAAGGCATAGTATTGTGTTGGTGAATAAGAAACGGTAAGCCCGATTCAGTGCCAATTTAAAAAATTAAAGTGATTAAAGAAGAAATATCGATGTTTTGTACCTTGGAACGGCACTTGAATTGTACCTTGGACCGTTGAAATACCTAAGTGTACCTTGGAACGATGGCAAACTTAATTAATTTTAATGTTTTACTTAAAAACTATGCACTTCAACAATAAGTTCAAACCTTTTTTAAGGAGATAAAATGTTTTTGTTGCTGCGTGAATTCTTGTTTTTAGCACAGGTTAAGAAGTAAAAGAGAAAAATGCTAGATTATTGAAATCGTTCCGAGGTACACGACCTTCCCCTACAATTCACGATCCGATGCAGTTGGTCTTGTATAATTGCTTTATTTATGCCCTGAACCCTGACCCTATTTTAACCGAAAAATAAAGGGTGGTCCAAACATAATGCACGATGTTAATTGTGAGTCACACTTAATGTGACGTCAATTTTTTTGGCCAACTTAATTTGAATTTTCTTTGTTTCAGTGTTTGACAAATTCAACCAGTGAGAGATACAAAATTAGCAGCGCGTTAAGATTGTTGAAGTCTTTTACGAAAATGGGCGTTCAAATCAAAATGTATTTCGTGCACTTCGTGATTTATTTGGTCAGCATAATCGACGACGAAGAGCCGTCAACCTCGACTCGTCATCGTGCCCAACAATTGAACATCTCACGAACATCACTGATGCGAATATTGAATAAAGATTTGAATTAACACAATACCAAGGTTCAATTGACTCAAGAGCTGAAGCCTACTGACAATTTCAAGCGTCGTCGTCAATACGCCGAATGGTTGGTTGAACAGACAGAAGTGAATGGTGACTGGTGACTACAAAGAAAATCATCTTCAGCGACGAGGCACACTTTTATGTGATTTGACACCATTGGACTTCTTTCTTTGGGGATATTTAAAAGAAAAGGTGTACGTCGCTAAGCCAGCAACAATTCAAGAGCTAAAGAATGAGATAATTCCGCACATTAACGACTTTGAACCTCAATAATGTCTTAGAGTCATTGAAAATGTGAACCATCGGGATTTGGCCGATATTTTGTTTCACACAAAATTGTCATAGATCCTTCTGTCATAATAAAAAATATCAAGATAATTCTCTGAGAACTTTTTATTTTATTTACAATTAACATTTAACAATTTCAATTAACCACCCTTTACAAGAGAGTAGCCTTATCAAGTTGACAGTTCGCTAAATTGTTAATTCCTGTTTGCAGCTATCGAAAACAAAAAATAAAGAGAATGGAAAACAAAAGTAAGCGTTGTCAAAGGGGAAATCATAATTTACATTAGTCTTTCAATAAACATTGAAGAGTTTTTTCCTTTTTCTCTTTTTTTCCCGCATAATAAACAATTAAAAGTAAATTTTTCAGTTTCAGAAAAGTTTAAAGGTTTTTTTTAGGAAATAATGTCACTTGTCGAGCTGGATCTGTCAATTGTTTCAGTTTTGCTAGAGATGAGAAAAAGTGTGTTCACGATCTGATAAAAAAGAAATCGCAATTTTTATAATATTGCGTTGGTACAATACAAATCAAAAACTCCTCGTTTGTTCGTTTTTATATTGTGAGACAAAAAGAAACTGGATGTGGAGATTCAGGTCTGAAAATTCACCTTTCGTTTGGTAAACAATTGATAAAACTCGGTTTCGAAATGACGGTACGACAAAACTAAGGACATACCAAAATGTTAATTTTTTTTCCCATCGTTAAACAAATATCTCACTGTAATTGAACATTTCTGAAGATCATCACCCACCACTGCCTCGACATCAATAACATTCATCAAACTGTCAAAACCCCCTTCGCATTATGCTCTGTCAAAAAAAAAAAAAAAAAAAAAAAAAAAAAAATCGATCATACCCGCCGACTTTTCCTTTTCCATCGACTTCAGCATCTTATGTGAAAGCAAAAGTTGGCGAATTAAATACTTTTATGCCATCTAACGAGTATACAATTTAAAATTGGATCAGATAAACAAGCAACAAATTTTTATTACCATCAAAAATAACAACAACACAACCACCATCAATCGGCCACCATCAGAAACAAGATGGAAGTAATAAACTGGATCTCTAAATGAAGTGAAATTCAATTGCACGACATTAAACTATTAATCTGTATGGACGAATGTACGTGTGTATGGCAATGTGACTGGGCTTGGTCTACCCTTGAACTCACTTCGTGCAAACAAACCATTCCACCATTTCGTCGTACCCCCCTACTGACTATGAATTTAATTTACATGTGTGCCTAAAAATTTGTTTGCGCTTTTGGTTTATTACTTGGGCCAATTATGAATACGCATGATGAATACGCATCTCTTGATTGGCGTACTCACATAGAAAAAAAAATATGGATAAAGAAAAACGCGTGTCGGCACGTCTTGCAAGTGATCTTCCTCGTGCGGTTCTCATTGTTGTATCATCGCTTGTGTAAATGCGCGTTTTGTTGTTGGCTGTGGTTAGGTTTACATTTATATCATAAATGATTACGCAATTCAGATTTTGATAGTACGACTACGACGAGTACTGCTGAGTGAAAACGAAATCGAAATTATTTTTAGTTGAAGCCTATGGCGTTGAAACGGTTTGTAGCGCCGCATGTCAGTTGGTGGCAATTGACTGTCGGAAACTTGTAGGGTCAATGTTTTGTTCAAATATCTATTATTATCTATACCTACGGCTTTTTTTGTAACCACTACTGTTTGCTACTGTTTGGTTGTCAAATAGATAGACACCGGGCCATTTGAACTAACCAGCTAGTGTTCAGGGGTGTTCAGCTTTTGAACGCCATGAATGATTAAGCAATAAGTACGTAATAAATGGGATAATAAGTAAAAGGGGAAATTTGGGATAGTCTCACTTGGTCAAAGTAGAATGCTGGAGGAAGCTATGTAAACATGTGTTGCAAGAGCGAAGTGCCTCGGTGTTCCCTAAACTTGCAGAACAAGATTGTCTTCCCTATCACTTTCTAGAGCGAAATTTCGGTCTAAGTTGCAGGAAATATGACAAGCTCCGCACCATTTATCACAGAAACTGTTATCTCATTTATACAGGATGGCGCAAAAGTCACTTCCTAATGTAGAATGTTTTAATTCAGATCATTGTGTAAAGACGTAGGGGAGAGCGCGGCTTGAAGTCACATTTCCGACTAAATTTGAAGCTGCCTTTACGATTTTGCAAGTGATTGAGCCAAACTTATTTTAAAACAGACAGCAATTTTTAATCTACAAAATTCACAAGCATAGTAAAGTCTGCTTAGAAGATGTCACAATTTGTATTTTTGTTTAATTAAAAAAAAAACCGACTGACTTTAAAAAAAAGAAGAACAAAACAGACTTTTGATTTTAGATTAGAAGGTCTGTTCCTTTACTTTTGTAGTAAGAATGGAAAAGACTGTCAAAATGGCAGTGGTGGGGATAAATTCTCTCACAAAGAGAGACACTTACGAAAAAGTTAGGGAACGCTTTTGTAGTAGTCTTTAAAAAATGACAGATACATTATTCAAGTAATCAAAAAATGGTACGAAAAGTCGTTAAAATGTCTGATAAACTCGAGGAATTTGTTAATTTGCTTAGAAAGTTAGTAACATAATCGAACTTCATTTTGATGAATCCTAGTATGTGAAAAAGTTTGTACTGATTGAACTTTCCTTCGAAAAGAGAAAAAAGCGACACTCCCAGAAGAATTAAATGGAGGAAGTTGTTCTTTGTTCCAGCGAGCAAGAATTTCGTCGCCACTTTCAAAAGAATCTTGAGGAGAACATTCAATTTTATTTTGCCGCCTGTTGTTACAATTTTAATACGAAAGAAATCAAAAAAATATTATTATTATTTGTAAGGTGACTGACAGCTTTTTCACTTCTTACACCAAGGAATTTGTTTTGTAAAAATTCGCAAGATTCTCACTGCAGGGGTAATATCTTGCTCTCTCGATGGCGCTCTCCTTTACGAATTTTTCGAGTTAAGGAACGGCACTGAGTAAAAATTCGTAAGAATTCGTAAGATTTAAAAGTAACTAACAGACCTAATATTTATTCTTATACTTTCAACAACAAACAACACAAAATAAACGAATAAAAGTTTAAAGATAAATAAAAATAAAAGAAAGGTTAGTGACATTCAATATTTATATACAAGGACTAGCTGACCCGGCGAACTTTGTTCCGCCCAAATTCTTTAATGTAATGAAAATAATTATTTCGAGCATGCAAAATGTACATGCTGCTTTACACAATTCGGTCAATTCAAATTCGTTTGAAGTACCCATACATTCCGGCTTGAATATAACACAATGTCGGTGTGTTTCATTCAAACCGCAATGATTGACGTGTCGCCCAACCTTCCGCTTTTTCACTAAAATCCATTATTTATGGTAGGTACACAACGTACAAAGCGGAAGGTTTGCTAACACGTTGCCAAGCCACAACAATTATTGACGATGTAAAAAACAGGTGAGTGAAACAAGTAGAGTTTGTAGAGTAGAGTGAGTTTTCTATCCAGTCTATTTTTTTTTTTTTTTTTCAAAATGCTATATACAAACTTCTATCCCCAATCCAATACACATAAAAATAGAAAGTAGCATATGTCCTTAATTGGACGAATGCGAATTTAAGCCAAAAATCTGAAAAATCGAACGATCCGTGCCCGAGTTATGAGTGCACATACGGACGTCAGTCTTTGTATTTAGCTGTACCCACCCGGCTTTAGTCACATTGCTCACATTTCCCACAGTGCTTTATTTGGACAATGTCCATTAATAAATTTAATTTATTAATTTAATGAATTTGATTAAATTTTTTAATGGGAGGTGCCCGAACCAGTTTTCCTATCCCGGTTATGTTTTGCAAAGTACCACCTATAGGGTCCAAAACTATCCCGTCTTTCAAACTAGAACCAACCATACCCATGCACAGAACTTCAATGAAATTGGTAGAGGAGTTTCGAAAAGTATTCTATCCTTCAAGCGGGAACGAAAAATATATATCCACAAAATGTCATTACAATCGGTGGAGTGGTTTCGGAGATCGACCTATCGGGTACAAAAATTATCCTATCGTTTAAGATTGTCTAAACCTGAAATACAACAATGCGAAAAAAACAAAAGAAGAATCATGAAAATTGGCCCAGTTTGCCTTTTATTTTATCAATCTACTTTTTGAAAACAAAAACAAAAATCAGTACGTAGCTTTCTAATTAATTATTGAGATCAAAAAGTCAAAAGAAATATTTAATAGAAATATTTATTGGATGCCAAATCAGGACCGCACGGCGATTTTCCGGTATTTTCTCTCTTTTTAAACCTGATGTACAAACAAAACCAAAAAACAATCATGGAAATCGTCCAAGGAGTTATCGAGTTATAACATCATCGAGTTTCATTCCGAAAGATTTATTTTATAGATAGAAGATAAAACAGTGTAGAATGTCACTTCAATTGGATAAATTATACAATCTAAAAATTTGGGTGGGGTGACCCAGTATTAATACCAATATACTAAAAATCAGAAAAAAAAAATTATAAACAGAAAAGGCAATAGTAAATCAAAAAATACAAAATGTAAACCAAAATTAAACCATTATATAAGAAGTAAGAGATTCTAAAGCTGCATAGTCAAAACTGAAGAGCCACATTTTAACACATTTTAAGAACAGTCCTGGTATTGCTATTGTTCTAATGGACATAGGAAGTTGATTAAATAACCGGTAAAAAAAAAAATTGCGATAAGCGGTAGTGCGAAAATTGGGTACAGATAACATGTTCGAAAGGTTTCCACGAAGATTGTAACGAGAAATTAAACGAAAATTGATATTACCAGACATCTTAAAGAATAGTTTTAACACCTTAAAACAATACAAACGAAGGACGGGAAGGGCACAGAACAAAGGAAAGCTAGAATGTCTACGAGGTTTTCGACGTATTTTTGAAGAACCAACAGAAGTTGTATTTATTTTATTTCGATATACACCAACCCAGCATGCAATTCCATATTGTATTAGGTACTTGGAGTGAAATCGTAATAGATTTTCAATAAAATCTTCGTAGAGCAGACGTTACGCAAAAAAAAAAAAAAAAATTCGAAGAGTGCATCGGAAAAAAATTCTCAATGAGTTAGTGTGATTCACGAAATTCATTCTAGAGTCTAGAGTTAGCCCCGAATATTTAAATTCATTTACTCTCTCAATTTGGAAACATTTATCACTACAGAAAACGTTATACCAAAAAGAGGGAAACGAAGAACCAGAATCACAATAGCAACTACACAGCTTATATCTAAGGCATTCAGATGCATGGAAGTACACATTAGCAAGATGAGTGTAGAGGACAAGCAGAAGAACATTATCTTTGTTTTTGAGCTTATCACTAGTTGATGTTCGGCAAACCAATGTCTCAACAAACTTAGATCCCAATTAATATCAGAAACAAGGTCCAAAGGACTGTTTAAGCCATAATACCAATCAGCAAAAGCAGTTGGCTTACCTTTGAAACTAAGAGCAGAGAGTGAGTTAAGATCGAAAACAGAATTGGACCTAAAACGGAGCCTTGAGGAACACCCAGGTTAAGGAACAATAACTCACTCCTTATATCATCCAACTTTACTCTCTGCGATCTATTTCCAAGATATGACGAAAACCAGTGGAGCATGAAACCACGAAATCCAGCTTTCTCCAGTTTTCCCAACAGAAGACGGTTAAACATGTCGAAAGCCCACCTGGGCAAACCTGATAGTTATATCAATAAATAAACCAGACGTATACATTTTTTCCTACCGAGGTGTGACATCACAAGGGAACAAAACTGTAGGAGCGCATCTTTCGCTGATTTGCCTTGTAAAAAGCCAAATTGATTTGGACTGATAAACCTAGTTTCATTTAAAAAAGATATGAACAAGACACATTCAAGTACGTATAGATAACTATTTTCATATTTGGCAATCGGATATAGGTATAGTCTCCGATTGTCAATTAGTTCCGTATACTTGAACGTGTCTTGTTCATATCTTTTTTGTTGTTTTTGTTTTTACAGTCTGTCGGGTTTTTTCGCTTATTAAATTAACTTTTTTTATTGATTCTTCATTTTTGCAGAGCTCTATCTCGCATTTGGTCTTTAATAAGAGTCGCTTCTGAAATAACGCCGTAGTCGGCACGACAAAATAAATGTGCAGGTTATAAACACACAGCTTAATGTTTTAGGTCTGTTCGTTTTCCTTGTTTAATTATTTTTAACGCATGACATGAATTCTGTTTTTAAAACTGCACCTATACATTTAAGCAATTTTATCGCACTTTGACATAAGTCCGGCATCATCTTAATTGTCAACAGTACCTAAATACTTGCATTTCCCTGATTCCTAAAGTCGATTATAGATACTTCTTTACCTAACTATCGTCCTTGTGATTTGTGAAACCCTTTTGAGAAGCTCTTCAGTGGCATTGTGGATCTTACTCTTGTCATTACTTGATACTTAATGCTTCTAGAAAGTTGTGAAAATTTAAAAGTTCTGAATTCTCATGCAGGTCATAGCTTCGTATCGCAACAAATAAGGACATCTGGTAACTTCGAACGCTGAGCAATGAACAAGACAAGATTTGGTTGGTTGGTTTATGTGACAATTCCCCGGTTTCCGGTTTTCTATCAATGGATAGCCGAGACGTCGTCATAGAATGGCCTCTCTTTTGCACAGTATTTGGTATTGGGTAAGGCTGGATACTCACTAAAAATATGGAGAACACTGTCTCACTCTCATTTGTGTCAGCGGAGATACAGCCGCCAGGGGGTGTTCAGCACAAGATTAACTGGCTTTTCAACCAATTCTTGAAAGAACGATATCTTCCCGACCGTACAAATCGCCAGCCTGCAGCTGAACAAATTTCCCGATTGTTAAGTTAACCCTTTAGACAATTCGAGCTTTGCCTACACAGTTTTAAAATATATTGCGTCCGTTTTAATAGTTAAAGCAAAGTTTTCAAGGCAGCTACATTTTTAGACCTCCTCGATTAGCATCTGACTAAGAACCACTCAGCCGCCATTGAACCTCAGGCCGACCAACTTGACACTTCCTGACTCTGTAATTATGTATTCCAACTGCATCACAATGTGACTTCACTCACGTTCCCCCACCTCTCCATCAACGAGCGCTTCGTTTGTGCGAATTGTGGCCTGGTGTATTGCACAGAGTCTCGAAAACTCTTCAAATGAAAGAAAATAAATTTAAAAAATTGTTGAGAATGTACGGGCAAAATAAAGTTTACCTACTTTACTTGTGTCAACCTTTATCTTCAAGTAGTTTGAGTTGGTTGATTTACGGGACAGTTTTGCCTTGTCCGCTCCTCTCCCAGCTCCTTACTCGAAAAGAGTGCAAAGCAATGAGGTCGTCTTTTCATTACGCAATGTACTCAGCACTCATACTCACCACAACATTCATCAGTGCCGGAACTAGGAACTCTTTAGTGCGCCCCTTATCAGCTGGGTGTCAGTAATTTCAAAATTCTCCACGAGGTGTTCTCTTGATAAGCGCTCATGAGAGTGGAGGCCCGCAAAATATCAAATGGAATTTCCTTTTGTTTATATCTGAAATAAAATAAAAAATATAAAAATTGCATATGTGAGAGGCATAGTAATTAGTTCGCTTCTGGTAAACATTTGAAGTTGGAATAAGCAAACACTGTCACGGTGTCGGCTAATGTCTATCGTTCGTTTGATGGCGACGACAAGATCGTTAAATTAGAGAAGTGATTGATTGAGATATTTCAGCGAATGAATTCCAAGTATAAATAAAAGTGGAAGTGTATCAGATAAAATCCAAGCCCAGCTGTCAGATGTGGCACAACAAAAAATATGGGGGGTGCGTTGAGAAAGTCTCCCGCAAACGCAAGGAAAATAAAATCATACAAAAAATGTTATACAGATGCGGGCAGCGTAATTATTATTGTTGCGATGCAACTCTTAACATTCTTAGCGAACAGAAACACAACACCACAACCATCCACTTTGTCAGCAACACAACCATCTATTTGCTCAACTACACTGGCTGTCACATTGGCCTTTTTCCGGTCGCTTTTCTATTTGACACCTGTCATAAATTTAATAAAATAGAACAATCCAGTTTTGGTATTTTACTCTTTTGTTTCATTGGATTTTAGCCTTCTTTTGTTTCATTAAAATCACCTTGTAAATATTTAAAAAATATTTGTAGAAAATAGAAAGTTAAGTCAATTAGTTTAAAGGTTTTGATTGCTGGTAAAACTTGCAAATGAAACTCTTTTATTTTTTAGCCAATAGCCTTGGTAGCTGGTGCTATACTATTTATTTTGTATGTATATTTAATGTATCTAATAATAAAAGAAATAATAATAAACCCTTTTCAAATTTACGACCCCACAGTTTTTTTTTTTTTTTTTTTTTCTTTCAGCAAATGCACCAAACGGAAAAAAAGTTCTGTTCCCAAGCTAGCTTCATGAAAAAGCCGATCCACTCAACAGTCTCCAGATTATCCGACGATTTGTAATCTCTGCAGGATTATTTCTCAAGTGCAATGATTTCTGACTATCAGAGGTAGTCCTTGTTGTTTCCGCCATAGTTGCATTGCTGGTAACCGAAATGTAAAGAAGAACTATTGCAATTGTCAAAGCGATCGTGGGATTGTTCATCCTTTAGAAATGAAAGCCTTTGCAGCTGGCCGGTCTGAACGATTTTATAAACTAACTATAGAGCGACTTAAAATTGTCAACGGACTGCACCATATTTACAATAAATCTATAAATCTTCTAGATAACTAAATTGTTGTATCATAGACACATTTAACAAATAAACTGTCGTTTTACAGTCACAGATCTGAGATAAGAGTTTAATAGGTTGTTTCGGTGGTAAGAGTGGAAATCTTTTCCCGCATGTCCGGGGAGTATGCAATCGTTGGAGTATAGAAGCCGTAGGGTATGCTATGGTTTTAAATGCTCGATTGATTTTGATGGGGGGTAGTAGGCGAAATAGTTTTACCCTCAATTCAGTTGGCAACAAAACTTTCAAAAACCGAAAAAGGAAATACCAACACCTTCAGATTTTCAGTCAGCATTTTTACAACGTGGGTTTTTTTATGTGAATTTGGATGTCATAGTTGGGGACGGTTGCAAGGATTTTAAAAATGTACTTGAAGACAATAGATTTATTTTCAAATTTAACAATCCGATTTGCATAATCAATGAAAAGTTTTAAGGACTATTCACATTCGCTCTGAATTACTTCGATTTATTGACAACATCATTCGGTTTGCCAGCTTTTTGGCAACTTTCTCTTAGAAATCTTTGCTTTTGTGTTAAGTGGTAGAAACTAAAAATTTCTAAATTTGCAGTCTTAACTTTCAAGTTTGTATTTTTGCAGTATACTGCTCTAGTTTGTTAATCTGCTGTTGCACAAAAAATAAGATTTGTGTATCCGACTCTAAATTTTAGCAGTTCACAGTGGTTATAAAGAGTTTTCCAATAAGAGGTGTTATTTTGGTATTCAAAGAAAAATGTAATTTTTTAAGACAAATGATCAAATGTTTATTTCATAATAAAGAGGAAGGTATGCCGTTAATAATGAAAAACAACATCAGCCAAATGGCCACCACGAGCACACATACAGGACCATATCCTATCAAAATAACACCTCTTATTGGAAAAAAATTCCAATAAGAGGGTTTAATTTGGTGTTCAAAGAAAAATGTAATTTTTGGAGATAAATGATCGGGTAATTATTACATAATAAAGAGGAAGGTATGCCGTTAATAATGAAAAACAACATCAGCCAAATGGCCACCACGAGCACGCATACAGGACCATATCCTTTCACAATAACACCTCTTATTGAATAATCCTCTATTTTCCATACAAATTTCGCAATTGTAAGCTTACGTAAACTTAAAGGGCTCTACGAAATAAGTCCCCAATGAAATAAGGCCCCAATATAAAAATGGAATCAGTCCTCAAAAAATTATACAGGAAACAACAACAACGAATTTTAATAAAGTTTCCTTTTTTTTGAGCTTATTTCCTAACGAAAATCGGAAAAAATGATGTAAGTCCTCAAAACTATTTTTTTGTTATTAATTATTACCCTTCCGACATGGAATACGTATGGGTGGGGGTGAAGGGATGGGTGCGAGGTTGAGTATATACAAATTTCCTTTAATCTAATATAGTTTATCTAATATCAACAATATTAAATAAAAAGTAGTTTTTCACTTTTATTTTCATTATGAATAAACCCCAAATTTGGGGCCTTATTTCATTTTCTCTTTTTGGGCCTTATTTCCTACAGCCAATTTAAAGTCGATACCAAAATTTGTTATTAGTACGGCCGGCGCATTAAACAAAAAAAAAATGCAAACATTATGGGCCCAAAAACGCAGCCTTAAGGAACTCCACAATATCAGCCACAAAAACAGAATTTGACATTCCATTTCCATTGAAACAGACCCTTTAGGTTACAATTTAACTTTGAAACTTTATTGAAACTTCAACTGACTTATATAATTGAGTGAGCTTATATTTACGATGTCGAAGACAGCAGGAAGGTTTTGTCAAAGGTCTAAATCAAAATGGCTGGCAAAATAACTGACAAATATCCAAAAATACAACTGTCCTTGAAAAGTTCTCCAATTCCGCCGTTAGAACACAGAATAACTGTGTAGTTGTCTGTCATTGGTCCAGAGTCTATTTGCTTTTTTGTTGCCGTTTCATTCTACCCGATCTACATCATTACGATCACTCTTTCTGTTTCCTGTCGCTTTTTCGTTTCGCTGTGTAATTTGGAATTATCACCCAACGGCGATATAGAAGCCTCCCCCTTTATTTCTTGATTCATCAGATTTTGGGAACGCACCACACGCTTCACTCATTTACATGTTTCATGTCGCTTTTTCGTTTCAATGTATAGTTTAGAATTTCTGATCAACGAACCGTATATTAATCCCTAACGAGCCGTTTATTCTGCCCCAGCTGCCTTAACGCACGCTTAGACCATTGTTCCAGTTTCCTGTCGCTTTTTCATTTCATCAAAGATCGAAATAAATATCAAGACACCTGATGATTTTTCGTTCCATTGACATTTGTAACGATTGCCAAATGCGCAGAATTTCACAACAAAGGCTGCAAAAAAGTCGGAGCAACTGAAAGGATGTTTTCTCTCTATTCTACTGTGCTTTACTTGTAATCCACAAAAAAGGGTACACGAAGTGCTTTTCAGTTCATTTCCCTCAACAATTGTACTTTCAATGTTTTTTTTTTTTTCCTACAGGAACTCACCCCTTACATAGCAGTTAACAGAAGGTACATCGTTGTGTGGTAAAAAAATCTCTCTCGTAATCGTCTATCTATCTAGTGCGACCTTGAAAGTATTAAACAGTAGCGAGTTATTCGTATCCAAATTCCAACACATACATGTACCATTTCATTTCAAAAATATCATCAAACGGCCAATATTGTTCTTATCATATTGCCAACTCAATTAGTGTTCAACAACTTTATGAACAGATAACCGCACTCACCAAGAGCTACAAGTATCCATCAGAATGCAGTCAACGAGTGCCTATATAAAAAGCACGTCATCCAAACATTCGGCGAAGAATCAAATTGCAAAGAGCACACCAACTTAGGATACGCATTTCAAAAAAACACTTTGGATAAGAACAGAAGAATGTCCGTTTGGAGGATTTTCCTGCTCCTACTTGGGATAGTAGGTCGGCTAGCGTCGGCTGTTGATTTATTGACTGTAAGTACATGGAGCTGTAACAAAAAAACATGAGAATAATTTATTGACATTTGAATTTGCAGTTGTGTCGCGGGAGGCTGACCGGAATGCTTTTGCCAAATCCGTACGATTGTGGTTCATACTACGTTTGTCAATCCGGACCGCAGCTCGCTTATTGTGGCGAAGGACTGCATTTTGATCGGGTACACAAAGTTTGTAATTGGCCAGAGAAGGCCAATTGCAGACTAAGTAAAGTTGAGAAGGAGCCGCCAAGTCATTCGGCACAGACTTTGAAGGAGGATTCAACCCAAGATAATGAGGTGAAACTGAGCAATCCGGACTCGGATTTTACCGAAGATGAGTTAAATAAGAAGCTTGTGGAGCATAGTAAACCGAATTCAATTGAAGTGGAGCTCCAGGGAGCTATCGAAGAGGTCTCAATCTTGGACAAGGAGCTTGTTGATACAATGAACCCAGAGGAAGAACAAGCGTCGAATGCTAAACCAATCCAGCTACCACTTGCCAAGCTACCTAGTCTTGATCTACCTGATAATAATAAGGTAGATTCGCATGGTCCTGCAAGCATGATACCGTCATTATTGCCACAAGACCCCAGTCCAGGTGAATCGGCTGAAAAGGAAGTCGCTGTGGAAAAAGACGAATTGTTGGAACAGTCAGGCTCATCCAAGTCTGCACACAACGCTACTCACGTGATTCAAGTCCACGTGCCGGTGCATCATAGTGAGGCTGTGAACTCCATTGTTGGTGGGGACGCAGAAGCAGTAGCCCCGCCTAAACCGTCACGCAATGTAACCCACGTGATTGAAAAGCATGTTCCGGTGCATCCTATCGAAGTTGGCGATTTTATTGCGAATGCTCACAATAGTTCCGCACAATCTGAGAAAATTGTCGAGAAAGTGGGATCTGCCGAGGAATTTAGCCACGAGATTGAGCTGCAGGCACCACCATATACAGCGAACATTTCAAACGCCATCGGTGATACTATCAACGAAATTCCAAAAGACGATTCCACTCAATCGTCAGGAAGTCCTGGCCCGGTGCATGGGCTGCCTGCGAACATTTCAAATGCCTTTGTGAGTGCTGTTGTTGAGAGAGTCGATTCCGGTAAACCAACAACTGGTTCTGGTCAAGTAATTGAGCTGCAAGCACAATCAATACCACCGTTCGTTTTAAACGTTATTGCGAATGCGCTCAATGCATTTTCACCAGTCGAAAGAGTTGAATCCGCTGAACCGTCAGAAAGTTCTGGCCAACCGAATCCAATGCCGCTGAAAGAGGCAACCAGCGAGTCACGAGAATCGCTGAAGGAATCCTCAAAATCGGAATCATCCAAGGGGGCCGCTACAGACGTTGACTCCTCTGAAGATGAGCCAACTTTATACCTATCATCCGAGGAAGATCATCAGGCTATACCAGAGGCAGGCCAGTCATCAGAGGAAAAGACTGCTGAGGGAAATTTTGGCTCACAGTCTGCAGAGTCCCAGGAAACAGACAGTAGTGCCCAGCAGAATCTGGAGAAAGCCGACTCTCGGCCTGCTGAGAGGCCCTCAATGCATAAGCCTAAGCCACATTCACCCGCTATCTCTCAAATAGACGTCAACTCAAGCCATCATCAGTGGAACCTCACTGAAGTCATCTTGAGTGTTGCCGCAAATACTTCCACGAACGGCACTATCATCCGACCAATTGTCGGAGCACATGACATCAAAACTGGCGACCCAATCGTTGTGATGGTCGAGTACAATCCCAAAAATGTTCAGTGCATCCACAACGGCCTATATTTCCTGCCACATCCGAGCAACTGTCAAAAGTATTTCATATGTGCGTACCGCCATTTGCATCTGCATTCTTGCGGCGACAATTTAATTTGGAGCTACAGGCGAGAGCGATGCGAGTTAGAAATCAATTCTAGATGCTATTCAAATGAGACTTTGATTGCTAGCCCTACTACTACTAATACACACAACGGAACCACTGCAGTCACAAATTTAGTGCGCACATCAACTCCGATGCCACCGCTACGCACTACAATTTCATCGACTTTAGCCAAAACTCCCAAGATTCTTGATGAGGAGCTGCCCAATTGCCCATCGATACGGCAAGTTTATCTGCCCAGCTACGACGACTGCAATAAGTACTACATTTGTATCTTGGGTCATGCGGTGCTGACATCGTGCCCCGATAAATTGCATTGGGATGCGATTGGTGAATTTTGTGGCACGTCAACAAAGGTACGATGTGCCAGCCGAGTGCAGAAGGTGTCAACTTAATAAAATTGAATTAATAAAGATTAGCGGAGTATGTTTTTTTATGTCATCTGTCATTAGCCATCTGTCATCTGTCATCTGTCGTTTTCCCTCTGGCCTCTGGCCTGTGTCCTCTGTCCATTCTCCTCAGTTATCTGTCGTTTTCCCTTTGTGCCCTGATTTATTTTCTCTGTCATCTGTCAACTGTCATCAGTCATCTTTCCTCCGTTCTTCCTCGGTAATCAACGGATTTGTCGCCTATCTTCTCTTATCTATCCCATTTTTGCGCCACAAGCGTCACGAATTTTACAATACTGACGAAAGAAAACATGCCGTCCTAGGAACAAATGAAATAGAACTAATATTACAAGTCACAATTGTGAAAAGCCCTACAAATTTTCATTTAAACTGTGATTCATGCACTGCAGCCATAGCATTCGTCAAATCTTTAAGTAAATGTCGTAAATGACAAACTCTGACAGTTTCGAGTGTCTGATAAAATATTACAGTGACTCTCAAAGAATATTACAACGCATTTTTTTATCGCTTCAGAGAGCAATAATCAATCAAAGAAGTTTATGATTTAATGATTTAATTGACTGGTGACGCATAACATTCGATACCCTCGATTTTGACATTGGACATGTACTTTCATCCACGACGATAGTGCGAGCATTTAGTTCCCCTAGATCGAATATGAATTTTCACGAAGGTATTCGATTTTCGAATGCAAAACTATTTATCTACTATTTGACATTCAACTATAATCTATCTGACTGATGGTTATGGTTATCAGTCATTTTTGTTCGATTGAAGTTCCGATATCTGGGTTGAAGGAATTTTCAATGTATACAGATGTAAAATGATCAAAAAATATCGATAATATGCAATTATTATAGAAAATAATTTTTCTATAAAAATGATGCTATAAAAAAAAAGTCTCAAATATCTTGCGTCACTTTTGGTATCTACTCCCAGATTCATTAGGCAACCGCTAAACTGCATTTAAGATTAACACAGCGACATTAACAGCAACTTTGACAACTTTTTAGAACCAATGTATTTTAATTACTTTGAACACATTAGCACAGCAACATCGACAGCGACATCAACGTTAGAGCTAATCCTAAATTCGCTGTTGCTGTTGCTGTCAAAGTCGCTGTGTTATTCTGTTTCTCGCATTACACCATCACGCATGAGTGACAGAGATCAGTTTGTCCGCAGTCAATGCAAATAAATGCGTGTAAGAATGGGATCACAAATCAGACGCCCAAAGTGTCATGGATGTTCTACCCATAATTCTATTTAAAACATGTGCGAAATGAGAGTGGTAATTCTAATTAGTAACAGCAAATTCAACCAACAATTCATCAATCATTTATACGAAATAAATAAATACTTGTCCATTCATCACTTCTGGAAGCCATTTTGTTTTATAGGAACACCGAATTTCGTTAGCCATCGTGCATCGCTATAAAAATATCAACATGCGGAGCTTTCCTATAATTCCTACCACGTAAACAAGATGGCCGACCAAAATACTCGTCACGTTTTTTTTTGCGTATCAGGTAATGATGTCCCTTTCAGTCACATGGATATTTAGTATTTAACATTCCTTTAATCTTCCGTGTTAAGCTGCGATTACACGGCCATTTTTGTGTGTCATTTAAATGGCGCTCTGACGTAAAAATCGCGTCACAAAGCCGTCATTTAAATGTCGTTCCGTGTGATCGCCATTTTTGGGACGACATTTTTGGCGTCATTTAAATGACTAGGAAAATGGCGGAGCAAATGGCATGAATTTTGTGCCATTTAAATGGCAGAAAAAAATGGCCGTGTGATCACTCTTAAATGGCACTTAGGACAAATGACAGAACTTTTCGGATGATGCGCCATTTAAATGTCAGCCTCCAAAAAATGACTAGGCACGAAATTCATGCCCTGCCATTTTTCTATGCAAATGACAAATGACACAGCATTTTATACGATATCTTTGCTTTAATTTGGTGTTTTTCTCGTGGCGAAAGGACGATTAAATAATTAATAAACTGTTTTTTATTTGTTTTGTTGTGGTTGTGTTGTTTGGTACCTATTGAGAGAAATGGAATACGAACCGTCGCGTCGCCTTTAAGTGCCGACAATTTGGACTACTCCGTCAACTTCTGAGTTTGAAAACACAATCTACGACAAAGTCGAAAAAATTAAAAATTAAAATTTTATTCGAATAAATATGATTATCTCTAGATTAGAGTCGAATCATATTTGTAAATAGCGTTGAGAACTTCCAGAATGATGCACGTTATCGTTGGCTGCGATACGCGGAAAAGGAATCGCAGCGATCGAAAACTTTCAGCAGTGGCCAGGTAGCGCAGTGTGATCACCAGTCGTGCTTCCGCTGAAACACTCACCCTCTCGCATTTTTGTGTTCTGTTTTTCGATGTGTGGCTTCACCAACCTCAACAAATAATCGAATTGATTGGCTGACATACGAAGGACATTGCGATATAGTTCAGGTTCTTTTTCGCGCAATTTGAGCAGTAATTCAGCACAAAGTCTACTCTTCTCGCGACGGCTCAACCACCTCTTTTTCCAAATACTCCGCTTTCATCGCATTGGCTCGTTATCAAGATTGCCGTCACTGCTTTCCAGTATACACGCTGCCAAATACGCCGTCTCCGCAATTTCCACCATCATCGCAAAATTCATTTTCGACATTTTTTATTTATTATAATTTCTTTTTCCACTGCTATTTAATTTAATAAAGTGGTAGCACACGTACGCGTCTTCGCCGAGAGAAAAACACCAAATGGCAGTAGCTATATTTTTGTCATTGGTCATTGCCGTCTGATCGCAAAGCAGATAAATGACGCGAAATTGAAATAATAGGAAAGGTGACATTTGCCATTTTGATGAGGCATGTCATTACCGTGTGATCGCCATTTTTTCGCTCGACATTTAATGGCATCCCAAATGAAAATTTTAAATGACGCGCAGTGTCCGTCATTTGACGGTGATAGTCATTTCGTGTGATCGCCATTTTTTTGCAAATGACAAATGACGAATCGTAGCTTAAATGTCTCTCTAATGCGACATTTTTTCCTGACGTCAGAGCGCCATTTAAATGACACACAAAAATGGCCGTGTAATCGCAGCTTAGGAAAGAGTGATCGTGTAAATGCAGCATTATGGACATTTTATTACAGTTTCAATGACGTTTCAAAGTAACAGCTGCACGAAGTTGGAATACTGGAATTATTCTCCTGCTTGGTCAACGCTGAAAGTTTTGCAAATCGAATCAATCCAGTTGTATCAACATTTGTCAACTGGGTTACTCGCTACAACCATCAAGTTCATCGCAACAGCTGCAGAACTTATTTGCAGTAATCCAGCTTAAGGCAGCATCTACATTGTAATTGTTGTGTTATTGTGAAAGGATATGGTCCTATCAACGTTATAACGGCATACCATCCTCTTTATTATGAAATAAACATCCGATCATTTGTCTCAAAAAATGGCATTTTACTTTGAATACCAAAACAACACCTCTTACTGGAAAACCTCTTATCAGTTTATATCTTTGTTACTATAAATGACAATAGGTGGCGCTTACACGAGGAGGAAATAAACTACCCACGGTTATCTCCCAATTCGAAACAATTTGAATCATGCTGCGCTGCAACATGCAGTCCGTGCAAGTAATGAAATATAGGGGATACAACATACAAGACACAACCCTGGGGAAGTCCAAAGGTCAGTGGCGTAGCAAGGGGGGGGGGGGGGGGCAAGGGGGCATAGGCCCCGGGCGGCACTTTTCCAGGGGCGGCAATTTGGAGCGGTTAATTTTTTTTTTTTAATTTGTAAAAAATTATAAAATTGACAAAACGGACATTGCTTCACAGTAAGTAATCAGGCATTCCTTGTGTTGCTTAACAACAAAATCCAATCATCTGCATTGGAAAATACCTACCCCTTTTCTCGCTAGAAATCTAAATAAAAATATCTACAGAATTCTCACTTTGCCTACGGAAATACAAAATTCAAACTAAAATATACAAAAATCTCAGATTCCAGCAAAAACTTGATTTCCTTAGTTTTGCGTTGGTATATTTGTTTGACCTAAACAAAGAAATGCAGTTGGAGCACCTAAAAACTCTTTCTTGCTGTACGACAAAATATTCATAACGTTTAACAAAATGTATAATGTTTTTTTTTTTTTTTAAACCAGAGTAGGTAGGTAGTAGGTGGATTCCAGGTTTCAGTGATACCAGCGTCTAATAAAAATTATGTAATTGTACAAAATTTATATTTATAAGACTGATATTTTATGCCACTCAAATTTTACATTTTTAGCACTTTTATTATGTTAAAAAAAGAAGTCTGGATTTCTACAGAATTTCGACAGGCATAAATACAGATTTCTACAGAATTTTGATCTTTCATCTACAGGCTTTTGAAAACTAGGGTTGGCATCACTGAGTGCTGAGTTCTAAAATAAAAAATATGAACACAGATCGGCTTTTGGGTAGTTATTTTTGAGAAATAATTTAAAAATTGATTTATTCGAATTTTTTTGAGTAAATCTAGGGTCTTATTTGAAATACTGATCTTAAGTATGCATTTTGATCAAAATCTTTAGACCGGTTTTTGTTACTACGCAGACTAAACCGTACCAAATTTTGCAATGTTTAGTTTGAAAAATATACTATTGCCTAACTATATAGCTGAAAACTGACTACCTAAAAGTTATTTTTCGGGATGTGAGCATTACTTGGTTTTTAGAGTTTTATCGAAATCAAACTTAGGGTTCTCGAGATACAAGCAGTTTTCAAAATATGCGTTTTCAGTGATTCATTTTGATCAAAATCTTTATCGCCGTTTCCTTAGAAAACTAAAGAAAACCAAATTTTCAAAAATCCATTGTACGATAATGTAGAAAAAAAGAAAAAAAACTGAGCCTGCCATTCAGTTAGAAAGGACAATATTACCTTAGAAATGAATTTTTATTTTCGAGATATTTCGAAATCTCAAAAGTACCGTTATTCGATTCCAGAAATTTTACCAAGTTTACAAAGGTCTTTTTAGTGTATGAAAAAATACGGGGGGCGGCATAAATTGGGTCTGCCCCAGGCGGCTCAAATCCACGCTACGCCACTGCCAAAGGTATTGCCTGATGGCCATATATACCACAGAATCTCTTTCGAAAGACTCGATTGCAAGCCTTCCTTACATCTTCGAATCATGTGTAGAATGGCTGATCACAGCTCTTCTGCGCGGGTGCAACTCCCAGCAGAAGCTTTCCCAAACAGACCTGAATTTGATATACTTGCGGGGGCCCTAAAGTGAGTGGCCCTTGAGCTTGTGCTTCTTCTTCAACCACGGCCCTAAGACTTTCAGGCCTGTATACCGTGAACAAAAATGCTCCCCGACTTTGCTTTTGGGCTATCCCTGCACGATCTGCTGATAGCGGGCCAATAGAACTTGCTGTCAAAACGAGGTCACCGTTCTTGAATGCTGCCTCTTACCTATGTTCGTGCGACGTCTATATAGAAACCGGTTTGCGGATAGAAACGGGCTTCAGGAAATAAGTCCCCAAAAGATAAAATTAAATAAGGCCCCAAATTTATAAAATAAGACCCCAATTTTCATTAGGAAAAAAGGAAATATAACCAAAAATTTATTTAATGTTTTATTAAAAATAGTTTTTGTTGTTTCCTGTATAATTTTTGGGGGACTCATTTCATTTTTATTTTGGGGCTTAATTTCGCAGAGCCGGACAGCCAAAAGGAGATTCCTCCGCCTTCCTTTCCTCCTTGTACAAACATCACTTGAGGCAGCATGCGCAGCGAGCCGCCCCCTCAACGCAAATGTCCCCAATTCGAATTCAAGGGCAAAGTATGGCAACCCTATCTCAGATGATTTGGAGTCGCTGGCACAAGATTGAGAGTTATTGTAGCACCACTTGAGTAAGCGCAGTGGATTAGTGGTTAGTGTGTTGGACTACTAAGTTAGGGTTCCCTGGTTCGAATCCCAAAAAAAAAAAAATTCCAACTTAAGGTTTTTTTTTTCGACTGCGCGAACGTCTAACAAACATCCGAGAGTATAACTGTCAGATCCGCCGATCGTCGGATTTCGGACCTTTTTTTTATATTTCAAGCGGTTTTATCCGCCTTAATCTCCTGATTACGTTGTCTGTATTTAATAGTTCTCGGACAAGTGCCATAAACAAGATGTAACCTTGAAAGTTGCCATACAAATACAAACCTTTGTCGATCCCAATCCGCATTTATTTCATTAAGAGACAATAAACAATTTTCTGACTGGAAGAACTTTCAGGACATCATTCTGTTTCCTCTTTATTATTAGATTGCAAAGGCTTGTCCAGTACAAATAGTAAAATTGGCTTGTGTTTTTTGGCAAACCTGATCTACTTCATTATAGTAAGGATACTGAGAGTTGCAGCTCATCGCAGCTCCCGGGATACCATTGGAGCAATAAGTATATTGCTTACATCCACTATTTGGGACAGCCATCCATTCCCTGTCTACTCCTTCACAACGATTGCCGGGGCAAGAGACTCTATTCGGATCATTACACTCCTGTGTAGTCGGATTAAAACTCGAATTTAGAGGGCACAAGCCATAAACAGCGCTCGCAGCAGTAGTGTTCTCACAAAGGAAATATCCACGGCATGAATCGGTGGATTTAGTTACACCGGTCACATAGGTTCCTGCTTTGGCTGATGCGCATGTGGCGGCTGTGGCTACTGGTGTGGTTGGCGTTGTCGGTGATGTTGGCCCCGAGGAGGAGCACTGCACGTTTTTGGCATAATCACATGATGCAGTGAGAACGTTGTAAAGTAAGCCATCCCTACAATTGCCACTGCCTTCTACCATGCCATTAAAACAACGATGCCACCTTGTGCAGTTGTCGCTTTTGACAAAACCGTTTTGACAGAGAGTACACTGATTATTTTGTACACAGCTTGATTGATCTTTCCAAACGCATTCGACTGTCTTTGGCTCAAAATACATGCCTTTTGGACATGAAGCAGATGAGGCGACGCCATTTTCACACCAAAAATAATTTTGACAGTTAGTCGGATCGGGCTTGAAGACATTGGTCAAACCGGAACACATAGTTGTGGCTATGGGGCTGCAATCTACATCGCTGGCGTAATCACAAACTCCCCGAGGTATACTGTACAGTAGTCCGGTGCCACATTTTCCAGATTTTGCTACTGCCCCATTAACGCAGAAGTTCCATCCTCCGCAACTATTTGGGTCCCCAATGAAAGAATTGTTCTTGGTAATTGAACATGTTTCTTCAGGGCTTAGGGCATTAGATTGGGGCACATTTGTTGCGATGATTGTGATAAGGAGGGCAATGGGAATCGCCAACACCGAAGGAACTGAAATTAAGATGAAAGTAACTTTTAATTAGACCGCTTTGATTGAAAATGTTGGTGTCTTTTAGTTTAAATTGACTTGTAATCCTGAAATCATGAAATTTGATTCAACTATTAATAGAATAACAAATCGAAGGAGACTCTTAATTTTTGTACACACTTCATTGATGGTATGTCATACGATATGTGAAACTAAGTATTGCAAATATGAATGTCAATTTTTTGACGTGAGGTCAATTATGCCACTGATCATCTGGCTGTTAGTTAAACGCGGACATCGTCACGGTATAGTATAAAACTGAGGTCAGATTCTGGAATGACATATGTCAATTAATACAACAAACTGTCATTGGAGCTATCAATTGTTGCTAAAATTTGTTGTTACAGTATAATGGTTATTGCAAGGCTGTCAATGGCTCAGCTGAATTAATTGTAGACCATCTGGAATCTGGATTTCATATGTCAGTTGAATTAACAAGCATATCATAAGGAGTGCGAAAATGGTCACAATGGTAGCAGAAGGTTAGACAAAACAACAAACTTGGCATATCGCTTGGATCGAACTGTCAACAACTGTAAACAGAAATTCACATCAAATAAAATATAGTTGGCTTCCATGTGTCAACTCATCGGTCACATCCAGTGGAACCAAACTTCTGCCGGAAGAGTCAAATTACATCACCGTTCACTGGAGCTCGTACGAGCTGAAGTACGCTTACTTCAGATATGTCGGCAAAACTACCCTATCATGACGGCCCAATTGTCAAGTGTGTTATTACCTCTTTATCAGCTCGATTTAAGGACGAGAAAGTTCAAATAGACCTCTAAGCAGGTCAATTTATTAAAAATTTGCAATCGACAAGACAGGCACAGTGGCTTAGTGGTTAGTGTGTTGGACTACTAAGCGAGGGGTCCTAGGTTCGAATGTCGCAAAAACCCAAATCCCAACTTAGAGTTTTTTTTTTCCACTGCGCCACCTTTCGCGAACGTCTGACAAACATCCGAGAGTATAACTGTCTTGAAAGAGCTACTCAATTAGCCGTTTGGAGTCGGCATAAAATTGTAGATCCCTTGAACTCGTTTCAAAAATGAAAAAAAAAAAAAAAAAAAACTCACACAAACCGAATGGTTGTGAGAAGCTAGGCCCAGGGTCCCTCCGGACCTGTTGCGCCAACTATTTATTTATTTTAATCGACAAGGCATCTGGAATAGACCAACGATGACATTAAACTGCAGAAGGGTGCTTTCAACTCGACTGTTTTTACCTACAAACGAGTTAAAAGGATTACGTCTCTCTATGCTAATTGACACATAAAAGTCAAATATGACGCAATTTTGTACTGAAGATTGCGCCACTTGGGACCCTCTTAACATACTTGTTACGTCACAACTGAACTATAATATACATATAAATTAATTTACACTCAAAACAAACAGATATAAACCTGCAAGACTTCACTACAAGAGTTGCTAAATTGGTTTGCAAGTGGTAACATTATCGGCATTTAACGTGTAACCAAGTGCTACGAAAATGTGCTACCCTTTTTAATTGTTTCTGCAACAAATCCGTATTTATGGTATGACATTTTAGGGTTCCGCAGTTGAGTGGTTCTTTAAAATGCCTCTCATTCATCGTTACATTTGAAATGGATCGCTTATTAGGTACTCTCGGAACACTTTACTGAATTTCAAAAAAATTCAACAACCGACTTGAACCAAATCTGACTGAAGGCATTTAAAAAACAGCAAACAAAATTCTTATCTCACTATCTCACGAATCAACTGTCAATTTAAACGTCACTTTGTAACTGTAACTTTGTGTAGTACCTTTCATTCTAGTTTCAAATGGTATCCTTTGTTGAAATAAGATAAATGCGGCCAACACTATTCAAAGAGTTTCTCCGGAATATAATCCTCAAATACTGACTGACGGTTGTTGGCTGTGTGGCCTTTAAATAGGCTTCATTTTGAATTTAAGTTTGACATCTCGTGAGTTTTTTTTTTTTTTTAATTTTCGCTTTAACTACGTCGATGCTTGTTCGTTTGTTTAACACTATCGATTCAATGGAAATTGGTTTTTGTTTTTTTTTTTTTTAATCGGCGAATTTCCGGCAAGAACACACAAAGTTTGGTATGAAAAATATTCGCTTTGCACGTACCAAGATGGCGACGAAAAATTAATCTGCTGTGTCGATAAGATAGTCGTAGTTCGATGTTAATTAGAGGAATGTAGGAACGTACTCAGAAGTCTGAATAGTCTCTCCTGTTGGTGTGTATAATTACAATATGTCAACTAAAAAAAGAAATAAGAAAAATATCATGTCTTTGGAGGAAATTAATGATTAGTAAGCCAGATAGATGGCGTAACACGTATTACCTCATAGTATACTTTTAACACTCACATTTTCCAGCATTTGGCTCTGATTTGACAACCCAAGTTCATTCGCACCAACTGTCTAATCTTTCTTTTCGACAGAGTCCACCTTAAAACATAAATACACTCGGACTTTTTTTACACGGTGACTATTAATGTTGGCTCATCGCTTGGGATCTAGAGTGCCAAGATTTATGTTTGAGTGGCCTTTTGAGGTCGTTTTCTGTACGTTTTTAGGACACTCCATTGGCCTTCTCTAAGGCGTTTTTTTTCTGAGACCTTTCGCTACGTTTTTTTTCGCACTTTTTGTGTTGTTTTTGAAGAGTTTTTAAAAAGTTGTTGGGATGCTTTTTGGGAGTTTTTTTAAGGACAGTTTTTGAGACGTTTCTCGGAGCGTTTTCAGTCTTTTATGAACCGTTTTATTTCCCTTATTTGAAGAAAATTTTTGAACGTTTTGCAAGTTTTACTTCGATTTTTTTTCAAACAAATTTTATTCGTTTTTCAAGGCCTCTATTGGAGACTTTCAAGGTTTTTTGACTTATTTTTAGATGTTTGGGAAATGCATGTGAAATTATTTTTGTGTCAGTTTTCGGGGCTTTTTTCATAGCGGAATTTGAGATGATTTTTGAAGCCTTTGTAGAGCCATTTCGTCGTCCATATTTTGAGACGATTTTTCAACGCTTTTAGAGGCTTTTATTAGATGCTTTTCAAAGCACTTTCCTGCGTTTTAAAATAAATAAATAAATAGTTGGCGCAACAGGTCCGAAAGAACCCTAGGCCTATCTACAATTTTATGCCTACTACAAATGGCTAATTGAGAAGCTCTTTCAAACCAGTTATACTCTCGGATGTTTGTCAGACGTTCGCGAGAACCCGCGCAGTGAAAAAAACCCTAAGTTGGAATTTGGGTTTTTGCGGCATTCGAACCTGGGACCCCTCGCTTAGTAGTCCAACGGGACCACTAAGCCTACATTTCCTGCGTTTTGCTAAGGGTTTTTTTTTACAAGTTTTCTTAAGGTTTCTTTTCGGGCGTTCTTCGATGTATTCTTAGCACTCTTTTGGAGAACTTTTGGAACGTTTTAGTGGCCCTTCGAGATTCGTCTTTAAAGATTTATCGATTGAATTTTGCGTCATTTTTCCGATCATCTTTTGAGTCATCTCTTCAGCTATTTTTTTTTTTTTTTATCTTATTTTAAGTCTCTTTTGGGCGTTTTTGGAGGAGTTTTTTAAGGCGATTTTCTACGTTTTTTTTAGTGTTTTCGAAGAAGATTTTCAGGACATTTGTATAAAAATTGTTTGCTCTTTTTCGGAAGCGGCTTTTCGACGTTTTTGAGTAGTTTTTCAGAACGCAGTCTTGAGCGTCTTTTAAGTAGTTTTTCCAAAAAAATTTTGGCGCTTTTCGATGTATTTTTTAGACACTTTTTTAGAAGTTTATCGAGGGATAGTGTTTGTATTTTTTTTTAGAGTCTTTTTGGGGCGCTCTTTAGGAATTCTAAAAGCTTTTTATTGGAACGATTTATAATGAGTTTTTCAGAAAATCTTTGTACATTTTTTGAATTGATTTCGGGGGTTTTAATTTTTTTTTTTTTTTTTTTTTTTTTTCAAGTCTGTTTTGCACTCTCAAGAGATACCTGCAACTGCTAGATTGTTGCTGATAGAAAATGCCATTACACGAGGTAAGAAAGTGACTGCTTTCCAACGGATGGTGGAGCAAGCTCCCTTTGAAGACTTCTACTAGATAAGAAGTGTGACGGAAAATGCTGTAAAAAGAATCTAGAAATGCAATAAAATGTAGCAGTGGAGACCGTACGGACGGAATTGATCCTCAGAGTAATGTGGTGTGTCCTTTTCTAAAATTGAGCTGCGCAATTAATACCTGAAATATTAGAAAACCCGTACCTACCTTCGAAATCGCACCCCAATCTTCAGTATCAAGTCCGTACTATTCTAATTAACCATAAGCATCAGTTCAATGCAAATGAAATCACTCTGATTGCACTTGGCCAGGCGTTGCCGTTCTCCGCGCACGAACTGGCATGTCCGATGTCCGTGACCATTCCAGAGGGGGTTCAAAATAAGCTCTACTGATACTGAGCCTCAGGTTAGTGACATTTATTTAAACTTGGTGGCAATATCTTTATTTCCGAAAGAAAGAAAAAACCAACTGAAATATTATTACAATAAATTGACAGCCTCTCCCGTTCAATCCACACAGGCCATGTAAGAGATAAACTTCTTTGAACAGCTCTGTGCCTTTTCGTCGAAGTAGTAGTTTTCTGGGCAAGAGCCCTCTGTTGTGGTCACTCCGTCCTGACAGTACGAGTATCTGGAACAATTGCCCTGCAAGTTGGCGAACTTGTTGCCCATGCCCTCGCATCTATCGAACAAGCACCGTACATTTGTTCGGTCCTTGCACGAGAACAAGTTCACATCGAAGAATTTACCATCGGCACACTTGCCAAACACCGGATTGCGGTCGGCCTTGCCGTCCTTCATTTCATCACAGTAATAGTATCCGCTGCAAGTGGCTTCGTCTGAAACGAAGCCTACAATTGGATCGTCATCATAGCCGCACAACCTGCTGGATGGTGCAGGGGTTGTCGTCTCGGGTAGAGTGCAACCGCTGTCCTCTAAATCGCCGCACTTTCCTGTCTGACGGCTGAAATAAGATCCCGCAATGCATTGAGTCGTCTTTAGTATGCCCTTGCTGCACTGTCGGAAACTTGTGCACGAATTCGGATCGGCCATGCGGATGTTGTCTCCAACGGACATGCAAATCGTGTTAAGCTCACTGCCTTTGGCGTCCGCGCTGGGGCAGGTGTACACATCGGGGTAGACACAACTCTGTGAGACCGGTTCAAAGTTCAAACCATCCGGGCAGGCTGAAAAGTACTCCGCGCCTTCAGAGCAGTAGATAAATCCATTGCATTTTTCCGGATGTGATAGGTATGTGCCGCTTTTCACAGCCGAACACGGTTTACTGCTTGTCAAGCTTGCAAAGGGACAATGGACCTTGGAGCTTTTGTTGCATTTGGCTGCATTTCTATCGAAATACCAACCGTCAAGGCAGGAACCCTCATCGATAATAGTTCCATCGTAGCTGCACTCGGCCCAATCGATGCACGAATTGGGCTGAAGAATTTTCGTATAGGCCGGAACTAGTTTACAAATGTCGCTCACTGCAAGGTCTACTGGAGCGCCACTGGCGAGAATTAAACTGTTCACCGTAATGCAGAGAAGGCATGAGGCCAGAACGAGAAATATATTGGACATCCTGTGAATTGCTGTCTCACGCTTGAATGCTGGCTTCTATTTGTATATCGTTCGAAATGGACTGTTGCCAGTCTGACGCTTGACTGATGGGAGGCAACCGTTTTTTAACCATTAAATACGTCGTCGCTATTGGGTAAAGTGCGTTTTGATGTTACACGAATTTCAGAATATAGATATCCCCCAAAAAAGAGACACACACAAACTGAAGATCGGCCAGTCGATAGCATGAAACAATATTGCTATCGTTGTGTCAATTAAATTGAAAGGAATGTAGATCTCAATCAGATGTGTAGAATCAGGTGACAGCATGTCATCTAGAAATGTAGAATTTTGTCGGCGATTTTATTCAGTCAAAATTTTGCAGCATTTTCCAGTCGGCATGATGCAAAGTTGGTTTGGTTTTCTTAGTGAGGAGGGCCTAACCTCAAGGTCGCAACCAAGTGGAATGCTTCGTTCCCGTTGCGGTAACGTATTCAACTGACAAGGTTACTCATTAGCTACCCATATGCCGGAAGCGACGGTTTCCTCTCCAGTATCCATTGACAGGTTTCACAAATTGAGACAAAGCACTTTCATTGGTGGCAATATTGAGAGATTGACAGAATCTGGCTTTGTCGTTGAATGAATTTAGATCAAGCTTTGCAGCGCCTATATGAAAGGTCACTCACGAATCATGCTGCCTGTGGAATAGTTGTGCGGAAAATATTTGGGTTATTGACTGTGTGAGGAACTTTTTCTTCAGTTGAACGCGTTAACTTTGACGGATCCCTCGACGCAAAGGAACGTAAGACTCTATGGGTCGTACTGTAAACGATTGGACATAGGCTCAGTGATGCCCTGTTTGTAGTGCTGCTTATACTTATGCACTGTTTCCTGCTTTGAATAAGTTACCTTCGATCTTTTGAGGAGTCGGCATTTCGGTTTTAGAGCTATTACTTCCTGAATTTTGACGTTTAACCTCAAAATGTCGTTTTGATCTCTAAAATTTGCGATTCTCTTGACAGTGTTATTCTACTGATGCTACCTATCAAGGGTCTTCTGCTTTCTTTTTTAGATTGTACAACTTTGACAACTTCGCAGGCACCCAGCTCTCTCAGTCACACCGGTTCCTTTTCTTTCCGGTGACCGCTCTACAGAAGACGCTAAAATGTTTATGCCAAAGGCTCATCGTGTCGCTATCAATGAGTACCTCTTCAAAGCCCCAAAATGCCCCAAAACATCCAGAATTGGAGACTATTCCCAATCTACATGTCATCAAAACTCTGCAGTCACTGCATTCGCGCGGTTTGGTCAAGGAACAATTCGCTTGGAGGCATTACTATTGGCATTTGACCAATGACGGTATCGAATAACTAAGGACATACTTGCACTTGCCTCCTGAGATTGTGCCCGCAACACTGAAATGCCCAGCCAAGTCGGAGACTGCTCGTCCACGTCCCACAGTATCTGGTCCTCGTGGTGATTCCACAAAGACTGGCGAAGATCGCTCTGCGTACAGGCGTCCCCTAGGTGGTGCTGACAAGAAGGGAGATTTCGGAGCTGGAGCCGGAGATGTTGAATTCCGTGGAGGATTCGGACGTGGTTCTCGCCCACAATAGCTTTTACACTAATGAGGAAAAAAATCAATAAACCATAAACAATAAACAAGAGCGCACACCGTGCTCTTCCATTTCCTTTGCCTTTGTGCGCCATCTTCCATCTTCGAGTGAGAAGTATTGTTACCCAGTTACCGCTGCTTGGTAAGAAATTTCCAACTTTCTCAGGCAATAGTAATAGTTAGCGCTCCAGGACCGTATAGGGACAGATTCAGAGTTTCCTTTTTTTGATTACGAATAGAAGGCACAGTTTTATACCGTATCCGAATGGCTGAATTGAGAAGCTCTTTGCAATGGAAACATTTTTAGTTGCAATTTATGTTTCTCCGGTAATCGAACCTTATAGACTCCTCGCTCACTATTCCAGCACACTAATAAATAACTGGGACTGAGCCAAACTGTTTCCTGAGTCAAGCTGTTTCCTTTCCAGCTCATAGATTTTGTAAACTTTTTTTGTGACATTTTGGTACTGACACTTTTTTCCTAGTTCCAAGTTCTGGAATAAGATGGCGCGGTGATCAGTGTTCGTATGGCGATCACTTTTTATCGTTATAGCTATATTGGCTAATATAAGAGGAGGTCATACAGAGCCTCACCACAAAACCTCAGTGCCAGTAGTCAAGAATGGTATGGGATCCCCTGGGTAAAACTGTAAACATCCGAAACCCGATAACCCATCGACAAATCAGGGAGCTGTCTAACCTTTGGAGCCTGTTGCTACTACTTGTCATCGCTTTTATAGCTGCTGTTAAATCGATAAGTCTTTATTGCTGTTATCTGGTGGCCACTGTCACTTCTTTACGACCGTAAATGTGATTTGATTACTGACTTAGGTGGAGCGCTACAGCCCAAGGTGGACATGGGCCTTGTGATTCGATTAGGAAAATAATAATTAAATACCCAATCGTGACATTAAACGGTTTACGATGGTGCGTAAACTTATGCTGCGTAATTTAAAAGCTACCACATCCACGCAAAGTAAATATATTTAATCGGCTTAGTTTGAATTGAATTGAATGATCGTTTATCAGACATTAACTATCCCATCGATTTGGCATAATCTTGATTATTAATTTACAGTGCGGACGAATAATTCTGTTTTTGAACAAACCCTCGCCACATTCGGGTAAAAATAAAAATGTCCTCATTAAGCAAGTGTCCGGTAAAATTGTGAAAAGACGATATCCATAATAAATGAAGACCTTTCGCATGAAAGGAGGCAATCTCAAAATGCGAATCTTCATCGATGATTTCGTATGAAATCATAAAGCCATATAACAGATGGCGGTTTATGGGGAACGGTTATTTTTGTTTTATCTAATCGATTGGTAAGATTACGCGGCTAGATAGAGAAGTCTACCACTAGCCAATATCGAGTTAGTCAGAACCTACAGTCTCCACTTTGTTTTAACTCTATATCTCTATAAATTCCGGAAAAAATTGAACATGAGTAATTACTTTTTTCGCTTTTTCCTTTGTAACGCTTTCCGTTCGAAAATACTGCGAGCATTTAAACAAGTAAGTACCAGCTTACAGAGCACATCTGCAGGTCCAATTTAAGATATCCACTAACTCAATTACTTAAAGAGTTTTTAAATATATATGCGGATACAATAGCCGGGCGGATACAGCTAGTTCTATTATAAACCGGCAGATTTCATTCCGCCCAAATTTGCTAATGTAATGAAAATAATAATTCCGAGCTTGTACAATGCACTTGGTAATTTATGTAATTCGGTCAATTAAAATTCTTTATTCAAAAGTTATATTAAATGCAATTGAAATAAATGACGAATAGAAATGTTGATTTGCTTCAATCAAACCGCTATGATTTTGAACTGTCGGCTTTGCCCGTACCTTTCGTATTAAATCTTGCTCACATTTCGAAAAGTGCTTTATTTGGACAATGTCCGTTTATAATTTTAATAATATTTACAAAGTTTGAAATAGCGTTTTGTTTTATATTTGAATGGATCGTGCACAGCCCGTTTTCTTATCCCGCTAATATTTTGCAAAGTACCACCTATAGCGTTAAAAACTATCCGAACTTTACAACTGGAAGCAATCATACCCATTTACAGAATTTCGTTCAAGCGGGAACGAAGAATATACATATACATCTGACGACAGCGCTATCTATCGGGCCCAAAAGTTTCATCCGAAAAGCAACCATATATGCATATCCACAAAATTTCATTGAAATCAGTTGAGTGGTTTCTGAGATCGACAACAACACCACCTATCGGGTCCAAAATCCTATCTTTTAAAACTGCCTAAACCTGAAATACAACAATACGAACAAAACAAAAGAAGAATCATAAAAATTGGCGCATTGGTTATCGAGTTATATCGTCATCGTTTCACCTCGAAAGAATTATAGGTATATATAAAGAAGATTATTATTGAAGAAAACTGAATTGAACTGAAAAACGAAATATAGGCCTAAAACGCCACATGTTGAGGATTTTCTGACTTTTCTTTTTTCCTAAATCATCCCTGATTCAAGACGAACAAAACAACATAAAAATCCTTCAAATCGGTCGAGCCCTTCTGGAGCCTCAGCCTTTACCCGACTAACGCACAGCAATTGATTTTTATATAGAGAGAGATTAATAATAAAATGTCAACAGAAAATATGTCAATAAAGCCAAACTGAAGAGAAAGCCAAGAATCGGATATCGCATGGCATAAGACCAAATTGAGAGTGCAAGTAATGAGAACTGCTTCAAATCTTACTGCTACTGGGATGGGAACAAGTTCAAATCGAAGAGTGGCAGGACGCGCGTCGCTGACGACATTCGAACGACTGGCATTTCAGTATGAACCAACAGAAAATTATGGCGGTGGCGGTGATGCGATTTTTGATATTGGAGCAATTTTCTCGTTCTCTCAACAATTTTCCCCAACGCGTGTGCCTTATCTCAATTTATGAGAACTGTCATCGGCCAAAAAATGTTGAAAATAATCTTACTTCATCCTATGCATCCATTATTTGGGCGTGTTGTGTATTCAATATTATATGTGTCAGTTGAAAACCTCAACGAAACCGATGTGAAAGATTTTATTGGCCGTACTTCTTCCGTGATGATCAAGACCGGCACGTTACTGTGAATGGGAATCGCTACCGTTCAATGATAACCGAATATTTTTGGCCCCAATTGGATGATATGCACTTGGAGGACATGTGGTTCCAACAGGACGGCGCCACAAGCCACGCGGCGAATGTCACAATCAATTTATTAGAAACCAAGTTTGGAGAACGTGTTATCTCACGAAATGGTCCAGTCGCTTGGCCGCCTCGGTTGTGCGATTTGACGCCGTTAGACTATTTCCTGTGGGGCTACGTCAAGTCTATGGTCGATTTATGCTTGAAAACCGTCGAAAATTGGGTTCAGCGTCTGGACTCCTGCAAGCGTGCCCGTGGCGGCCATGAAAAAGAAATCGAGTTCCATACATAATCGCATCGAACAGAAATAAAGAATTTCATAGATATCCAAAACCGTTTTTGTTTTATTTAAAAAAAACTTTTGTAGCGCTCTTATTGAAAAACCCTTTATATCAGCTACGTCAAAATGAATACCTTCATAGTCCTTAAAAAATCTCGAACAATCGAAATTACAGAAATTCAGTGGTTAGATCTCTTTAACCGCTCAAAATCGGCTGGTTATCGATTTCACTGGTTAACTAACCGAACTACTGATTTTCTGGTTAATATTTTGCTGAACAAATACATTCAGCACTTTTGAATAACGAATTTGAATTGACCAAATTACATAAGGTAGCATTCATTGTGCATGCTCGGAAATATTATTTTCTTTAGGTACATTACCGAATATAGGCGGAACGGAGTTCGGCGGGTCAGCTAGTTCTTTATAAAAATTGTGAAGATAAATGATGCTAATTTGCTCATCTGACACTCTGACAGGAAGAACAAGCACTGGCACAGCTTCTACCACATATTTTACGCTTACCACAAAAAAGCTTACGTTACATGAAGTAGTAATATAAATAAATGTATTTTTTTTTTGCAAAAAATACTTCTAATCTGGACAGTGATATATTTTCAGTACTATCTTTTTTTTTTTTTTGTACATTTAGGGAAACAAATTATTTATGTCAAAACGCTATCATTGCAGAATTTATAAATATGTACTAATTTGATAAGCCCGTCACTTATCCACCTAGTCATATGATTGTTTATTTTAACTTCTCAAATAATGACTGTGACTAAATATTTGTTTAAAAAAAAAATCAGAATCCGAAATGGATCGATTGTCATAATTTGGTAGAAATAGTTCCACACGTGTTCTAGTTTGGAATTTGTACTCATTTATTGAACAGTGACAGCATGGTTATTTTGTATCTGGACAGAGTTTATATTTAAGCAATAGACAGTTCTATGGGTAGTATCAGTCTAAGATTGCAACTAGTACTTGGAGTTAATTGCGCAGAAAACTGAAGTCTAACCCAATGGCGCTTTGGGCATTTGGTAAATTTGGATATTTTTCTTTGTTGTACTAAACGAAAATGTGGTTTGACAAATTTGACAATTGATGAACTTACCCAACAAACACAATAATCGATTTGGAATACATATTTAGAAATAACTTTGGCATTGACGCTTGCCCAAATGATAGATGATTAGAAGAGAGTTTGACACTTTTGCCCAGCAGTGTGCAGTTCAAGTGGAAAATAGTGTCAACTAGTCTCATCTTTGTTCTCCGAGTGAGAATTCCCTAAATCATGGGGGCTTGACATTTTCTCCATCTGCAATTGCCGACAGTTTTACACAACAAAAAATTGTACTAGTTCCATCTGTCATCTGTGACTGTTTGATATGATTTTTTCCTTTTTTTATTTAAATTTGAATTGAACATAAGTTTCTTTCAGCTTCATCAAGGTGTGTGCAACAATTGTCGTTGGTGTCTTCGCTGTGCTTCCTTCTAGTACATTCACAGAGGGAAACATCTGACAATGTGACTGAAAATAGTTTTAATGCCCCTGCAACCTGTGCGATCGTGAAAAACGGCACATTTATTAAAGATCCGCGAGCCTGTAATACATGGATTCAGTGTATTGATGGTGAACCAATCTCCGGCACATGTGCCACCGGACTGTTCTACAATCGAAACACAAATAAATGCGTTGATGCGGACACCATCAAGTGCTACTCATCGCAGCCATGCGCTACAATCACAACAAACGGTTTTGTTGCGGATCCGAATTCCTGCAATGGCTACTATTACTGTGACAATGGCAAGGGCTCGCTAGGGAAGTGCTCCAAGGGATTGAACTACAATCCAGGAACTGGTAACTGCCAACAGAATTTCATTTGTACCAAAGAACCCGATCCGAACAGTATGTGTAACATTATTCCGAACGGCGAGTTCTTTACTTCACAGCAAAGCTGTCAGGAATATAACATTTGCGTGAATAATGAACTGGAAACTGGAGCATGCCCCAATGGATACTACTTCGATGCCTTCGACAGTGTTTGCGGTTATGAGGACAAAGTAAAGTGCAGCATACCAAAGCTGCATCCGGATTTGCCTGGCACGGGTATTTGCCAATATGCCGGACAGTTTGTGTCAGACAATGAAACTTGTGCGGGCTATTACTACTGCAAGGAGACGACGGCGGGAGACTTTCTTCTGATATGGGGTGAGTGTGCAGATGGGCGTTTCTTTGATCCCGCAAGAGGTGGCCTGTGTGTAGATCGACAACAAATCGTATGCAGCTACAATCGATGTCAAGGCATAAATGCGACCACTATTCAGTTGGTGAATGCGCCAAACGATGGATGTAAGGGATACTTGATATGTCAGGATGGTGAGCAGATTGGCAGTGGACTATGTCCCAGTTATGAGGAGTACTATGACGAAGCGACTCGGCGGTGTACGGCAAGTGTGGTGTCATATCCAGCTTGCATGCTCACTGTCACTTCGACAACGCCAACAGCGACGACTACTAAAAAAGAGAATAAGGCGACTCCTGATGATGTGGGACATCGCACAACTGTGGAAACTTCCGCTCCTGTTAACGTGGGCAAGTAGACAACCGTTGCGGAAGGTGCAACTGAAGAAGGCACTTCTAAAGAGGGTAGTGGCTCTGCGGATGATTAGAAGGGCCAACTACTATTTAAATAAAATGTGGAATCTTTTGTGAAATTGTTTTATTTTCGGGTGCTTGTAGTAGCTAAGAGTTGTTGCCCAAACTATGTTTGGAAAATAATCGCTGATCAGTCGACTTTATGGCTCTGATTTCACCAGCCCGAAAGAGGATTGGTTAGTGGATTGTTTCGATACAAAAAAAAAATAGAAAATGGATTTATGTTTCCAAATCGAAGGTATGCAAGCTTCCTCACTTCCTCATTTCCACAATTCCTCATTTGTAGTGGCAAGCTATATAACAAAGGCGGTACTTTGCTCACATTTTTTTTTTTTTTTTTATTAAAAGCGTACCTCCAGTATCATGGACATCCCAGCGATCGTGATCATTACAACACGGAATAGTTCTTGTAGCAATTTTGACGTCACCGACCACGTTTTATGTTAAATCCTTATTAGCATCACCGAAAACGATCGTCCTGACGATCAGTCAGAGTGACAGTCAGCATAAGCTGTCAAGAACGGCGTCCAAGAATCATTGCCTACGACCAAGACGAGAGCTTCTGAAAAAAAAAAAAAACAGCCCGCTATGAAGGGAGGAACATCAGTGACTTCTCACAAGGAAAAAAGGGAGGGCCGGGCTGTGGTCGAATCGACGTACTTGTGCTTCTACAAGCGCAACGCTGAAAAGTGGTACTCTAGAGGGTAAAATTTCCTTCGCAAGAACTCAACGCCCGAAAGGAACCCTGCAAACGTATATCGAAATATATGTCTGCTCTCTGGCGGATAATAAATTCAAATCTTTCGTCCATCCAAACGAGCACAAAGTATAAAAAGCTATATCTGTGCAATAACCTGCCAAGTACTATATCTTGAGTTGGCAGATCATTTCAAATCAGCCCGTAATGACTTCGAAAGGAACACACCTCGACTCAAATGCTGGTTTGAAGAGCTAAACCAGATGGCCATCTCCTCTAGCGACAGCTTGAGCATTGAGCCTTTAACAGCCCATGCTCAAAATAAAGACAGACACAAAGACAGAAGCTTCTTAAAAACCAAACCACACCAACTGGCAATATCGCACCACTTTAATCTTTTCAAGAACACCCCACGACAATGATTACCTCAACACCTTCAAGCACAACTAGGAAAAAATCCAACACTGTCAACACTGTTGGCTTAAATTAATTTCTGTTTTCAGCCAGTGCTACCAAGAAATTAAAACACTTTGATGACCAAAATAACGATACTAAATTTGATGAGTCAACAAGTTAATTGATCACTTGCTGTTATTCGGATTTCTCAGAAGTCCATAAAACCTATAAAAGACTCTAAAAACACCTCGAATGATAAGATATAAAAAAATAAAAATAAAAACCCACACATCAATCGAGATAAGCTGTCCAATTGAACTCGTCAAAACCCAAAGATATTGTCCATTAGAAGGTACGTACCGCAACCACGCACTCAGCCTTTCTAAACTAAACTAAATGTTAACACAAAACACAAAGTTTTATAACACTCGATCAAATTGTTGTTCTTTAAGTTCCAAGACCTTGCAGTTAATGTCACTGCGTAATTGGATTTTTTGCCAACATTCTGATAAAATTGTTGATGTCTTGTACATAAATATATGGCATTTGATGTTGACGATAAAATTATATTGAACAAATGGTAATTTAAAATAAATAAATAAAATAAATAGTTGGCGCAACAGGTCCGGAGGGACCCCTAGGCCTAGCTTCTCGGAACCATTCGGTTTGTGTGAGTTTTTCATTTTTGAAACGAATGGAAGGGATCTACGATTTTATGCCGACTCCAAACGGCTAATTGAGAAGCTCTTTCAAGTCGGTTATAGTTTCGATTTCGGTCAGATGTTTGTCAGGCAAATATTCTGCCTCGTTGGGGCCTTACTTTCAACAATTTTGTTAAGCCTGGTGGACTTAAATGCCGATCATAGAATAATTCGAAAGGCCGAAAGTTAAACTAAAAGCTCCAGCTAAATTTATTGCGAGTGTCCCACAAGGTAGAGATGTTGGGCCTTTGCTTTTTTTCAATTTTTCCAATTTTAGAGTATAGTTCTTGGAATTATTTGAACGGCAATACGCAAACATTATTGGCTACAGTTGAAAAATGGAAGTGTTCCACAAGGTGGATATTTTAGGCCATTACTTTTACATGCACTGTTTAAGCCATAGATAAAAATTGTGCATGTGATAAAAATTGACTCAGAGAGTTTTGGAATGGGAAGTATGTACTTGGAAGTCTCAATGCAAGAAACTCTTCGTCTCAGTTCTGCTTATACAGCAGTTCTCCATATATAGCAGATGTCTACACTTCATCGAAAGCGAATGAGTAAACACTTCCTCGTTCTGAAAGTGCTTCGAAAGATCTTCGGACGCGCTATAGAGCGACGGGAGTGAATCTTGTAATTGGTACTATACTATTAACAAATCATAGATATAGATAGATTTAAGGCCGAAAGGCAAGAATTTTAAGGATATTGTTAAGTTAAGAGCGCTCTTTAAGGCTTTTAAGAATAAGATAAGTGTTAAATTAGATTTAATCGTTTTGCCTAGTATGTAAGTTCAAAAAAAAAATTAATAAAAATTAAATTAAAATGAAAAATGTACTATATCATTCGGAGATCTCTAAATGCTCGAATAGGGAATACTAATCTGTCGGCTAAGGCGAAGCGTCATTTCCTATCGTCCATCTAAATATAATCGAACAATCTTGTTGATACTTGGGTAATTTTCGCCGATGACAGGCAATCACTGATACCAGACCTGTGATATAGTGATTGATGGTATGGGTATAATATTCAAGACTCTGTATTTAAGGTAATGCCATCAAGGTTTAGAGTCAGTAATTCAAAAAGTAACTAAACAGAAACATGCTAGGTAAGTGTGCCCGCATCGATCAGCATCACAGACTTACAAGTTCCATTTTAGGACCAGCCTACTACCTAATCGGAGCAATAGCTCTGGCATTGCTGCAGCCAAGTTCAGCCCTGACTGCGACTACTGCAAGTGAGGTTTGCAGCCTTCTGACAGATGGAACCAAAATCTATAGCGAAGAAGGTTGCTCCCAGTACTATTCCTGTTCGGGTGGAGTGGCAACATTGGCCACATGTTCGTCTGGCTATTCATTCTCGAGGGACAGTCAAAGCTGCCAACCATCGTCTCGGGTGGCATGCAGTGTCCGTACCGTTGATACAGGTCCCTGTGCCAATGCCGACAATGGAGCTTTTGTTTCCGTCCCAAATTCATGCACCGATTACTATTACTGCAGCGATGGCGTTGGAGAAAAGGGCAGCTGCCCCAATGGCTTGAACTTTGATCAGGCCTCTCAGAGCTGCAACTATACTACAGACTACGCCTGTTCGTCGTCAAACAATGGCGCAAGGAGTGACAGCACCATAAACCTGTGCGCAGTGGTGCCAAGCGGAATATACTTTGGCAGTTCGACCTCGTGCAAGGATTGGCATGAGTGCTCAAGTAGCGGCGTCCTAACTACTGGTGTTTGCCCAAGCCCATATTACTTTAATGTTGCAACTGCATCCTGTGACTACAAGGACAATGTTTCGTGTAGACAAGTGACCAACGATCCAGGCGCGTTGGCGGGTACAGCGTGTACAAGTAACGGACTTATCGTATCGGACAATTCAACTTGCACCGGCTATTACTTGTGCAGCAACAATGTATACAGCTACAGCTCTTGCACGGGTGGCCTGTATTTCAATCCACCCACTAGCACCTGCGTGAATCGCTTGGATGCGATAAACAATTGTAACCGCTGTCAAGGAACCACCTTGGAATTTGTCAATCTTTATGAGGACAACTGCAAGGGTTATGGCTATTGCGTTAACGGACGTATGGAATCGACTAGCACTTGTACGAATGGCTATTTCAGTGAAGTTATGCAAGCTTGTCTTGAGGATTTCCAGGAGCCAGATTTCCCTGTCTGTAATACCGGCTTGGATCAACGCACAACAACTGACGCTCAGAGCACAACTACTGAAGCTACTGGTTTTACTCAGAGCACAACTACTGACGCTGCCGGCTTGGTTCATACTCAGAGCACAACTACTGACGCTGCCGGCTTGGTTCATACTCAGAGCACAACTACTGACGCTGCCGGCGTGGTTCATACTCAGAGCACAACTACTGACGCTGCCAGCTTGGTTCATACTCAGAGCCCAACTACTGACGCTGCCGGCTTGGTTCATACTCAGAGCACAACTACTGACGCTGCCGGCTTGGTTCATACTCAGAGCACAACTACTGACGCTGCCGGCTTGGTTCATACTCAGAGCACAACTACTGACGCTGCCGGCGTGGTTCATACTCAGAGCACAACTACTGACGCTGCCAGCTTGGTTCATACTCAGAGCCCAACTACTGACGCTGCCGGCTTGGTTCATACTCAGAGCACAACTACTGACGCTGCCGGCTTGGTTCATACTCAGAGCACAACTACTGACGCTGCCGGCGTGGTTCATACTCAGAGCACAACTACTGACGCTGCCAGCTTGGTTCATACTCAGAGCCCAACTACTGACGCTGCCGACTTGGTTCATACTCAGAGCACAACTACTGACGCTGCCGGCTTGGTTCATACTCAGAGCACAACTACTGACGCTGCCGGCTTGGTTAAGACTTAGAGCACAACTACTGGCACTTAATCGACCTCTGTTAAGGTCTTTTGAGGTAGCAAATAAAATGATGGCGCATGGCCATTTTCGGTTCTCCTTACTGTTTGTTGTTGATTTATTTTCCATTTTCGAATTTCCTTCGCATTATGCCTCCAAAGTCCAATTGGTGAATGTTTGGATGATTTACTAAAGTAAATGCTCCCAGAGCACTTTCCTAATTTTTTCTTTTTTTCTTTTTTTTGCTCTCAGAGCATTTTTAGGTTCGTTTGGTTCAAAAATGCAATCTTTTTCAGATTTCAGAGCACTTCTGCGAATTTAGATATTTTCTCAGATTTACCAGTAGGTACAAGTGCGTTTGAGTTTGACAACTGAGGGAGGAAACTGCGGAAGAAACCGCACAAAATCAAGGCACTGAAATCTGAGAGCGAATCTTAAGAAGCCCAATCGAATACCACAACATAACAATAGTTTTTGTTTTGCTTTCGAAGTTTGCATAATTTTGTTGCCTAAATTTAGGGGCAGAACATTAATAGAAATTTCAAAACAGCAAATGATTTCGAAAATAAATTATTCCGTTTTGTCCCGTCCCGTTTCCCAGCAGTCAATGTTAATAAAGGCTAATGATTGAGATCACAAATCACACGCCTAAGATGTCATGGATGTTCTACCCATAATTTAAGATACGTAGAGCGGAAATAAGCACAAGTTCCGGTGATCAACCATTCGGCAATCACTTGAAAACATTTCTATATCCGATTTAAAAAATGTGAAATGAGAGTGGTAATTAGTTTCAGTAACTTAAACCGACAATTCATCAGTCATTTATACGGAATAAATAAATACTTGTCCATTCATCAGTTCCGGAAGCCATTTTATTTTATAGGAACGCGGAATTTCGCTAACCATCGCAATAAAATTATCAACATGCGAGCTTTCTTATAAATCCTACCACGTAAACAAGATGGCCGACCAAAATACGTGTCAAATTTTTGTACGTGTTAGGTGTTAGGTAATGCTGTCCCTTTCAGTCAAACGGCTGTTTGGTATTGTGCATCCTTTTAATCTTCCGTGTTAGGAATGTGTGATGGAGTAGATGCAGCCTTAGTCTGACAGATGTGTCCGATCTCATAACCGCTGGCTGTTGGCTGTGTCGACCAAAGCGCATTAACCTTGCCAACAGAACACCCTGTCAAGTAGTGATCGTTGTTTTATTTTCTCTTGCCTTTCTTGACTTGTTGTTCTGAAACCCCTTACTGCTAGTGGGGGCAGTCTCAGTTCTCAATGAAACTCAATCTTCTAGCCTTAGATTAAAAGGGGTAACTAAAAAATCGAGTAAGTAATCTCTCAGTTGACATCTTAACTTGTATAGGTATTTATTTGACGTTTAACACCAATCTGGTTTTCGGGATTCAGGGAAACTCAGTTCAATTAAATCCATTTGTTTTATTATGATCTCGAGTGTGTCCATGTCCTACATGCTAAAGGTGTTCGAAAAGATCTATATAGCTTTGAATTTAAGAGTAATTGAGAAGAGCTGACATTCAGCTGTCATTTGTAAGAACAATGGAGTGCCGTACATCTGGCTGGAGATAAGAGTTCGCTGACAGCTTGCCCTTGATAAGCACTAAACGTATTTAACCTCCAACCCTTGTTATATTAGTAAACGATCTACTGACAGATGACCAATTATATGTAAACAAATGTCAATGTCATCGGCGTTTTCAAGTAATTATGTATTGTATCGACTTGTACTTAGAAACAGATAGACATGCTTAAATGGCTTTCATTTTCGAATGAAAGTGACAGAGACGGCTTTCGATATCGAAAAGCGCTTCGATAACGAAATGCTGACAGTAACATACCCTTTCATTTTATTTTGAATTACACTCAACGGCGCTTTATTTAAAACAAAAATAGTTAGGAACCGAAATTCTAAGATTAAAGGGATTGTATGTTTATCGAACAGTTGATTTATGACACCTTTAATTTTCGAATACGTTATCTCAGTTAAACTCTTTTTGCAAGCTACTTTGGTTATTGACATTTTGTCAATCGTCTGGACTTTATTGCTTATCCAGTTGCTTAGGGTATGTAAACGTCAATCTGATGCATGTGAATAAAGTAAGTAAGATTTAAAATAAAATATTCTTAATTGCTACCGATCTGTCATATCTGAAATAGCAAGCATTCTATTTACATGCATGCGTACAATTTCAAGCAACTATCGCAACGAATATTTGACACTTTGTTTATAATGAAACTATTATGTCAGATCAGTGTGGTGTGTATACTGTATAAGCTTTAAGAGAAAGGTAGGCAATAGGCATCTATTTGAGCAAACATTTTTCTAAAACCTAATTTAATTGACATTTACAACATCACGCATGCAATTTCTTATACGAGATCAGACTCATATTTTGAAGTCATTGCCAGTCGTAAAAATAAGCTCGCAAAAATATTTGTACTCAAATAAAATGGAAGCAAACACAAGTTCAGGTGGAAAACATTTCCCCTGATTTCAATGATGTCATACGAGAATAGTAATCAAATTCATTAAATTAAAAAAAATAAACATAAATATTTTAAGCAAAAGAAACGCATTATTTTTGCTTGGATATCATTTTAAAAATTCTAAATTCGTCTACAAAATATCTGGTTTTGCACACAGCACACTTGTTAAATGGCATTTTCAATGATGACGGATGACGGCTAAGAACGTCAGTGATATTCTACGCACTCTTATCATAAACAAGTATTTTTTTAATTGAGATTTCCCTTCCTAATCATTATATCAGAGAAGGTATGTCACAATCAGTGCTGCCGAAAGTACTGCCATAGTTGTATTGTACTACTTTCAACACCTTTGTACCTACTCCTCCTTTCACATTCGTACTCCTAATTTTTTTTACAGACCTAAAATTGTAAGTGTTATTTCAACCTTAATAAATTTAATTCACTTAAAATTTAATGCAAATTTGGCAACACTTTTATTTTACAAGCTGTCGTCAAAAAGGGAATTTCATTCTATCTATAATTTTCATCTGTCAGTTCGGTACCTATATGTATTTTATTGAGATTGTGGTTTGTTTCCGTTTGAACTCCGTGATTTTTTAGGCATAGAGCATTAAAATGAAAACATTTGTTCAATTTATGTTTGCAATATCGTTATTCCTATGATTTCTTGGAGGCGGTAAGGGCAAAAATTCTTTAATGTGTCTTGTGCTGCTGGAGGAACTAAAACAAATGAGTCTGCTGCTGTTTCTACATACTTATATTAATTTTTTAACTGATTTTTTTTTTCATGATTTTTTTTTTTTAAATAATCATACAGTTAAAAACATTTTTGTGCCCACATTTATTTTTGAAGATTGAAAAATGGCTGCACTATTATTCTTTTCAAAATACTCCCCTTTTTTGTCTGCAGTACTACCTTATAATATTTCCCTCCAGCAACACTGGTCGCAATTGTTACAAAAGAAGATGTTTTTTTACAAAAAAAAATCCCCTCAAGTTGCGTCTGCAAGTTCTGTCAAATGTGTCGGAGAATGTCATTGTTATCATTAAACACAATTGTATTTCCCGTCTAATGAGCCATAAGTTAACAAAAATCGTTTGGCGCAACAACTTTTAATTAATGCGACTTATGTAGGGGGAAAGCGGGAGACTTGAGCCACTTTTTGTTAATTCGTTAACTGCAACTTTTTTATTAATCTTAGCATATATACATTTATCTATCTTAAGATTAGTCACATAAACTTTATATACACGCAACAGATTTTTGCCACTTGATTTGTTGAGTAAAATTTCGTAAGATTCTCAGTGGAGGTGTAATGTTTTGCTCTCACGATGGCGCTCTCTTAAACGAATTTTTCGACTTAAGGAACGGCATTGAGTAGAAATTCGTAAGAATTATTAAAAAAAAAAAATGGTGCGACTGTATCCAACTGTCCCGAAATATGTGTATGTGTAAACACCGTGCGTGCGGTATGTGTGTGGCTTGATACACGTCATTGAGAAAAGAGGAAATTGTAATAACCGTAATCTTGATATATTATGAAATAACAATAATTTATTTTCAAACTCTGCGTGAGCCTTAACATGTCTGGGGTACTCTTCGTAGGACGGAGTGACTACCTGTGGTTGTAAAACTTCATTGATGTCCTTTCTCCTTCTTTTGGCTCGAACTGACGATAAATCCACGTCATTTATCATCAGAACATCATTGACAGTTGATCTTGATGTCATCGGTTCATTGTCAGTAATAATTGACGCTCCAGTTTGGTTTGCGAGACGAGCTCTCCATTCACGCGAGCGTTCAGTACTCGTTTTCCCAACCATTTTTCCGACTTTCAGAGGTTTACTTGCACGTAAACGCGCCTTGTAATCTTTTGCACGTTCTGCATCTGGCTTTCCCATAATCTGAAAATATTTTAATGCATCTTCAATGACGGCAAAACATTGCATTATTGTCAGAAATATGGAATTGTATAAATTACGTATTTTCCTGTATTTTTCTGCGTTTTACTATTTACTAGGTACCCACAGATGCGAGTTGGATGACAGTTGAGGTTAAGGAGTCACAACTGAATGAATTATAAGCAGTGTATTAAATACTGAAATCGATCAGTAAAAACAACGCGCATTTAGATGTTTACACATCAACAAACACTCCTAACATATGCAGTGGAAAATACCTGTTTGCATTTCCATCCCCGTAAGTTAAATGACATCAACTGTTATACAGTAAATGAAAGTGTCATTGGAATTTCATTCGGCTTGCATTGCATATTGTAGAGGTGCTGGTCTACGACATTTTTGTTAGTTGTTGTCCAGCTGTGATTTCTGCGTGTCTGGTAATTCACGAAAGATTTGGCATCGAATTTCCTCGAGATATCCGTCACAGGGAAGAAATGTGAGACCATCATATATGAAAAACATGCATTATTTCACATCAACATAAAGCTGAAATTAATATGCCCCAGCTCATAAATGTATGCAATGATAAAATACAGTGACGCATATCCGTCCCCGCAAGTTAAATGTGTGGAATTACTCCACCAGCTTCCAATAACGCGCACTTAGACATTTACACATAAAAAAAAAATGTTTTCTTGTTTTGTGTTGGGAATTCGCTAGAAGATAAAAATCATCGAGACATTGCAGAGCTAGTACGCGAGGGATGCTTCTGCAATAGTGATGGACTTTAACTCGTCTAAAAAAAAACTCCCGGGGGACTGACATTCGCCATCCCGAATAGGATTGCACCTAGTCGTACGACTAATCAGCAATTAATTTTTTAATTAATTATTATTAAAAATGAGTAACATTTAAAAGTAAAGGAACAGACGTAATGTAATTTTTTCAAATTGACAGCTGTCATTCAAATATATACAAATTGTTTTTTATTTTGTCGCGGGAGAAATTTGTAAATCCCGGGTTATTTTTCATATTCTTGCTATTTGTCCAGTCGAGCTGCGAGCAAAATCTGGCAACCGTAGCTCAATAGCCCTCATTTGTGCGACTTAAATGCGATTATTGATTTAGTCCGTATGATACTACATTTTTTTTGCATTTTTTTTTTTTTTTAACTTTAAAAATGAAACAAGAACAGTACGAAAAATTAGAAGGAAAATTCCCGATTGGAGTGAATGAGTACACACCAACCTTATTAATGTAAAGATGTCAAAAAAGAAAGCATTAAAAATGTATTCAATATAATATAGAGTGTGCAATCCCTGAAGTTAAAATTTATCTTTCTTTATTAAATTTATATAAAAATCCGGGCCAATATTACTTCAAAAGTGCTCCTTTGTATTTTTTGTACCTCTGTGTTTAGTTTTTAATTTGCCATTCCGGTCTGGAAATTTTTTGAAAAATTGGAATTTATTTAGAGATCTTCTGCCACAAATCTCTAAATTTTTTTTGTAATTCTGCCTATATACGGATATCTAATATATACGGACTTTGCTAAAGCGTTAACCACAATATATTAACTTCCAGTCTAATTGGCTTACGACTTCACTCCAATTTCCTAAAGTGGATTCATTCCTAATTAACTGATCGTATCCAGTATGTTCGCATAAATGACACGTTATCATCACCAGTTTATGTTACCTCTGGAGTACCTCAAGGTAGTCATTTAGGTCCTCTTGTGCTCTTCCTTTTATTTTTTTTTGACATTCCTGACTTGTTTATGAGTTTCTAGTGTCTTATGTTTGCCGAAAATTTGAAGTTGTTCCGACCTATACGTTCAGTTCACGATTGTATTCTTTTACAAGCGGATCTTGAACGACTTTCCATAATGGTGTCACAATAATGACCTACATCTCAATGTCTCTAAATGTCAATCTCCTTCGAGAGCTCTTAGAAATCATCTTTTTTTATGTACCTTATTATAAAAATAATTATGGATATTGTATCCAATTTCTAGATACCTTAAGGAATCCAATAAATATTGTAGTATATTCGATATTCATCTTAATAGGGATTCATTTAAGATTAAATTAATTCTATTGTTAGGCTTTGGTGATCGTTTTAAAGTATATTTTTGTATGTATTAAGTAGGTAATCTAGCGAGAACAGTAGATGTACTCCTTTTTTGATTGAAAAAAAAAAAAAAATAAATAAATCACCAGCTACTCCTTATCGCATACAAATTCCGAAAGCTAACAAAGCAGTATCGGTCAGGCACAACAAATTTTCATCTGATAGCGCAAAGAAACACCTACGTAAATTAACTTTTTAATTAATATCCCCCTAGATACTGAAATATTGAACGTGTCCCATCTAATCAGGGATTTAATAACTCCGTAAGAACAAAATTTAATCATATACCATTGGACTGATTTGGTTTTCTGTTGCAATAGGCGTGTCTCGAAATCTTTCGTATTTAAGTGTCAGAATCGAAGCGGCGAAATCAGTCTGGGAGTTCGTTAGCAAACGGAAAGGTTCCTTAGTTTACATTACGAAGGAACTTGGTTCCTAGCTTCCATCTTTTGTCAGGAAAAAAATAAAAAATACAACAGAATAAAAAACAAAAACAATGTCCGGTGAGTAAGAACATATTTTCGAAGTTTGGTGGTTGTGTTGATGTTTCCGTAGCTGTATCATGTGAATCATGTGTTTGTTCACCAGCATAATAAGGAGATTCCGGTCTTTGTATAGTTGAGGTGGGAGTTTTAAGTGAGTTCCTGAACACCGAGTAAAGTGGTTTTTTTTTTTATCTAAGAGGCTTTCCTTAGGACTGACGTTGAGGATCACCAACGGGGTTAAGTCCCCTCTGGAGGAAATCGTCATATCCTTGAACCGAGAATGTAAAGCAGATAACTGCTGGTGGGAAAGAGCACCACCCGGAGGATAACTTTTCACGGTCGTGACTCGATGCTGCCACTGCCCTATGCAGCAATAATATTCCTGTCGGTAGCATGCTTTTCTTTTTGCCTTTGGCCCATTTCTCGATCCTTTTAGTGAGTTGGTAAAGAGCATGTTGTTGGTTGATAGGCATATTGATATTTGGTTAGTCTATTTCTGTGCTGTATATATATCCATTCAGTCTTTGGTTTTCAATTGATACCTCCTTCCAACTTCTTGTAAAATACCAGTTATAGACTGCTGATGCGAACCCGGGATACCTTTGAACGAGTGCTGGATCAAATGAGTTGACGGGCCATTTTTACTTGTCTTCATGAAAGACTTCTTTTGAGCTCTTCCAGAACATTTTTTTTTGGTCTATTCATTCTTGTGTAAAGAGTGCCCTCCAGAAGAAGTAGATGTGCTGGTGCGCATGATTCCGTTAGTGGGTTTCGAATTGCCTAGTCCAATAGTTCCTCACAGCCTTTCGCTTTGGGTGAGATTTTATTTTTTGAGACCTATAATTTAACGCCGATTTGAAACGGTTAAATGAAGAAGCTTTTGTGGGACAGTATAGTACTTGGGTGTGTTGCTGTTCAAGGGTTAAAGTCTCTTCTGACGTGATATTTTGTGTCTTTTTCCCAGGATCGAAGATGAGATCCCTCGTTCAGTTGTGGCGCCTTTTTTACTCCACCATCGAGTAGAGCCTGATTTTCCTTTCTCTGGCCAAGCCTTAAGATATGCAGAATTTTTTCCAGCAATGCGACTTTCACAGAAAAGTTCAAGACTGTCGATGACTCCATCGGTCTTAAAGCAATTGGCCGTAAACTCCAAGCCTTCTATTAGTAAACACTGTTTAAAAGTTATCAACTCATTACTCGGCAGTTATGTAAAATTGTTGTATGCCATCTGACGTTTCTTAGCTAAATTACTTTTGCACCAATATTTTTGTTAACTCGAGGGGCTAGATTTCTAGGCAATATCCGTCATAATCTGTGGTTCTAGGCTGCCAATAAGATTAGAATATCGAAACAAATTTTACGATGAGTCAGTTGTTGAAACAGTCAGTTCCTATTATATAGATACTCGCGACCCGCCCCAGCTTCGCACGTAGGGTTCAGCCTGCGTTTCCAATGTAAGCAGTAAAATGTAATTATTTACGACATCACACTAGAAACCTCAAAAATAACAGTATTTCCCCACTATTTAATAGATGTTATTATACATATAAACCTTTCTCTTCAATCACTCAATCTATTAAAAAAACCGCTTCAAAATCCGTTGCGTAGTTTTAAAGATTTAAGCATACATAGGGACATAGGGAGATAGGGACAGAGAAAGCGACTTTGCTTTATACAATGTAGAGATATGTTTTTTTTTTATAAATCTGTTGCATATAGGGAGGCGAATAAGTCGCTTCCAACTTCTGTTTAGCTGGTGATATTTTAGTAGTTTGTTTTTAATAAATTCGAGAAATTACTCACGACCTCACCTGTCTTGTCAGCCTTCGCATCACAACCAGTTATCTGGTGGTTGGAGTCTCCATCCGCCACGCTATAGTTCATCCATCGTTGCAATTGACCGAAAGAAGGAATCACCCGCCAGCTAAGATGAGATATGTTTTTCTTACTGCCTTGAGTGCTTAGCTCATCTATTCCCTCTGTTATGTTGTGTTGATTGAGGTTTTCTGTTGTTCTCAGCAGATCTGCCTGCGCGGATACAAACAACCACAAAACTACCCTGCATACTTTCAGATGCAATTATTCAAAAATAATATTTCAATTTAACAATAACTTGATCACCCCTCTAGGAATACGGACACTCATCATATTCATTAGTATGCTGGCAATCAGCAAAGCTATTGAACCCAACAACATATGCCCCCTCCTATCGGACGGAGCAAAAATCGTCGACTTCACCAATTGTGGATCATACTACGTATGTCAACAAGGAAAGGCAACTAAGGCATACTGTCAAGCTGGCTATAATTTCAACAAAAACACTCAATCTTGCCAGACAAGTGCGCAGTTCGCGTGCGGTACCCTCGATAATCCATGTGCGAACATAAAGACCACGAAGTTTGTAAAAAATCCAACCACATGTAATGGCTACTTCTACTGTGTAAATGGTACCGTATCACGTACCGACACTTGTCCGGGTGAATTGTTGTTCAATGAAGACACCCAAACGTGCGACTATAAGGAGAATGTCGTATGCAATGCAACAACCGAAGCGAATCCCAAATTATGCGATATTGTAGAGGACGATACATATTTCGGAAGTGCCAGCGATTGTGCTGAATGGAAGATATGCTATAATGGTATCCTAAGTAATGGCACGTGTGGTCCTAAATACATATTTAACGTACAAACAAGGGAATGCGATTACAAGGACAACTACAATTGTCAGCAACTAAATGGTGATGCGGGTGAAACAGGTGAAGCTGAATTGAAGTGCAACTCAACTGTAGATATTGATGTTCGGCAAAATGGCGATTCTTGCAGCAGCTGGTTGAAATGCGTCAACACGACATTCGTTACATTTACATGCAAGCCCGGCTACTTTTATCAGCCGGCGACAGACACATGCGAAAGGCGATTGGATGCGGTCACATTCAAAAATTGTAACCGCTGCGAGGGTACTGTGCTTAAATTTGTGAATGTCGTCGATGACAATTGTCAAGGGTATTTCAGATGTAAAGATGGGAAGCAGTGGGGTAGTGTTGGCAGTTGTAAAGCTGGCTATTTCTTCGATGAGTCCCTCGGCAGCTGCACTTATCAAAACCCTAAGTACAGGGTTTGCTATAAAAAATGTGGCAATTGCACCAGTCCTTGTGTAACGGACTGTACAGGGAAGGATAATTGTGACTGTGTTTGTACCGTATGCGATGAAGGAGAAGGATCAGGGGGATCAGGAGAATCAGGGGGATCAGGAGAATCAGGTGGATCAGGACCACCAGGTGGATCAGGAGAATCAGGTGGAACGGGATCAACAGGTGGATCAGGAGAATCAAGTGGGTCAGGAGAATCAGGTGGATCAGGACCACCAGGTGGATCAGGAGAATCAGGTGGATCAGGACCACCAGCTGGATCAGGCGAATCAGGTTCAGGACCACCAGGTGGATCAGGACCACCAAGTGGATCAGGAGAATCAGGAGGATCAGGTCCACCAGCTGGATCAGGAGAATCAGGTGGATCAGGACCACCAGGTGGATCAGGAGAATCAGGTGGATCAGGACCACCAGCGGGATCAGGCGAATCAGGTTCAGGACCACCAAGTGGATCAGGACCACCAAGTGGATCAGGAGAATCAGGAGGATCAGGTCCACCAGCTGGATCAGGACCACCAAGTGGATCAGGACCAGGAGAATCAGGTGGATCAGGTGGATCAGGCGAATCAGGTTCAGGTCCACCAGGTGGATCAGGACCAGGAGAATCAGGTGGATCAGGACCAGGAGAATCAGGTGGATCAGGTGGATCAGGACCACCAGGTGGATCAGGACCACCAGCTGGTACGGGCGAATCAGGTTCAGGACCACCAAGTGGATCAGGACCACCAAGTGGATCAGGAGAATCAGGAGGATCAGGTCCACCAGCTGGATCAGCACCACCAGGTGGATCAGGCGAATCAGGTTCAGGACCACCAGGTGGATCAGGAGAATCAGGATCAGGAGAATCAGGATCAGGAGAATCAGGTGAATCAGGTGGATCAGGCGAATCAGGTTCAGGACCACCAGGTGGATCAGGACCAGGAGAATCAGGTGGATCAGGACCAGGAGAATCAGGTGGATCAGGTGGATCAGGACCACCAGGTGGATCAGGCTCACCAGGTGGATCAGGAGTATCAGGTGGATCAGGTGGATCAGGTGGATCAGGTGGATCAGGATCACCAGGTGGATCAGGTGGATCAGGATCACCAGGTGGATCAGGAGTATCAGGTGGATCAGGACCACCAGGTGGATCAGGAGAATCAGGTGGAACGGGATCAACAGGTGGATCAGGAGAATCAAGTGGGTCAGGAGAATCAGGTGGATCAGGCTCACCAAGTGGATCAGGACCACCAGCTGGTACGGGCGAATCAGGTTCAGGACCACCAAGTGGATCAGGAGAATCAGGAGGATCAGGTCCACCAGCTGGATCAGAACCACCAGGTGGATCAGGCGAATCAGGTTCAGGACCACCAGGTGGATCAGGAGAATCAGGATCAGGAGAATCAGGTGGATCAGGTGGATCAGGCGAATCAGGTTCAGGACCACCAGGTGGATCAGGGCCAGGAGAATCAGGTGGATCAGGCTCACCAGGTGGATCAGGACCACCAGCTGGTACGGGCGAATCAGGTTCAGGACCACCAAGTGGATCAGGAGAATCAGGAGGATCAGGCTCACCAGGTGGATCAGGAGTATCAGGTGGATCAGGTGGATCAGGTGGATCAGGTGGATCAGGTGGATCAGGTGGATCAGGTGGATCAGGTGGATCAGGTGGATCAGGTGGATCAGGATCACCAGGTGGATCAGGAGTATCAGGTGGATCAGGATCACCAGGTGGATCAGGTGGATCAGGTGGATCAGGTGGATCAGGTGGATCAGGTGGATCAGGTGAATCAGGAGTATCAGGTGGATCAGGAGCATCAGGTGGATCAGGATCGCCAGGTGGATCAGGTGGATCAGGTGGATCAGGTGGATCAGGTGGATCAGGAGGATCAGGTGGTTCAGGGAAATCAGGTGGATCAGCACAATCAGGAGGATCAGGTCCACCAGGTAAATCAGTAGAATTAGGTGGATCAGGACCACCAATAACTATTTAACGGTGTACACCAGCCGATTGTGATGCAAGTGTCACAACGCCAATTAATGTTTCCAATACCCCAGATTGTGGCAATAAATGTGCATGTACGTGTGATCCTACCTATTGCATCAGAAAAAACAGGTCCAATTAGACGGCAACACTTCTTACAGCAAATCAATAAATAATTCAATCACACTATTATTACGTTTAGAAATTGTGATAACTGCTATTAAATACATTCAAAAATCTAAACTTGTAGCATCAACGGAATGAGATTTTTATTGGCTCGTTTTTTGTTTTTTCTCTTTGGTTTTTTAGTTCGAAAATGCAGCTGCTGAGTTTGGTGCCGCAGGCAGAGTGAGTTCCCGTGGGTAAAATATACCTCACACTAAACATTGTTTGCCGCAGTCCCCCATTTTGATGATCATCTAATGGCCCATAGACACCACACTTGTGCGCACACCGGTGTGGCATTCCGCCACACACGCCACACCAAATCATACACACTTTAGTTAAGCAAGTGGTCTCACCCAGGAAAGTTTAAACCATGAATGATGCGGACGATAAGGTTTGCGCATTAATTGCAATCGCTTCGTGTTTAAATAAAGATAAAAATAAAAATAAAAAATTTGGTCGAAAAAATGGTTTTTAATACATATTACTCATTGTCACCTACAAAATATTTGATGTGGATTTAAAAAAAAAATTGTTTTAGGTTTTTCGCCTAAACACCGATATCTGTCGCCTATTTGCCATCTGCAAATAGGCGACAGATCTCTGTGCCGTATGGTTCGATTTGGCCGTAGATAGCTCCTAAAGATGCCGACAATAGGATCAGAACTGAAAGGTGAAATATTTTTGTGTGAAGAAATTTTCGCAACCAGTCGCAGTAGTGCTTACTTTGCATTTAGTGTAGCTTCTCTTGACGTTGGTATCCAACTGTTTACGACAGCTGTCGGTGTACCCCTATTAAATTCCGCGGGGTTGTCAATTTTATTGTTTTGTTCGTAGGTGTATTCAAGGATTAGATATTATAAGTGGACATAAAGCTTATCATTTCAAAAAAAAAGCGACATGAAAATCAGTAGCTATAAATAACAACATCTGTGTGACAATCACTTTTAATAAATTAAAAAAAAAAAACAAACAAAAAAATTGTTTACGAGCGTCAAGACGAACGCAAGTTTTTGTTGTGTACTCCAGAAAGCTCTTAAGCTAAGCAACCCACTTAGTTGAAAACCCCTTTTAATAGCAACAGATCATTTGGGACTCACAAGGGCCATCCTATGCATTACAAGGGTCCCCGCTAAATATGAATTCAATTGAAAACCCGGCTATAATTTTATACCCATGTGTATGTGCTATTACGTGGGGAGTACTGCATATGACTCTATATCTTAAAATAAGTTTTTGGGTCGTTTATTGAGGTTACAAACAGTCGTTCTAAGGTTTTTCGTCAACGTGTTTTTCTCATTCCTTTTTTTAAGAGATTTTGGCCTCGTATTTCTATATATTTTTTGCCCGTATTTTTATGTGTCTTTCATTCGCTTTTAGATACGGTTTGGGGCTCATTTTTAGACATATTTGTCGCATATTTGATGTTATTTTTAACTCGTTCTTAGATACAATTTCGGACGCATTTTTCGACATGTTTTTCGCATATTTTGACGTCTTTTAACTCGTTTTTAGAAACAAATTTCACGTTTTTCGACACACTTTTGATGCATTCCTGTGCCATTTAGCTATGCGTTTTTGAACCCGTTCCGTAAAGTGTTTTTTGATAAGTTTTTCACTCGGCCTTAGGCGCGTTTTTAAAGGCTTTTTTTTTAGGGATAGCATTTTTGTCAATTTTTTTACCTTTTTTTAAAGGATTCTTGATCCATTTTACGATGCGTTTTTTGAAACGCTTTTGGCCATGTTTTCGACACACTTTTGATGTACTTTTATGTGCACTTTTTAAAATGTTTTTTTACCAGCTAGTTTCTCACTGCCTTATCGATGCGAGTTTGGGCACGTTTTTCATAGGGTATTTTGCCATGTTTTCGCTGTTTGAAACAGTTTCATCTATAAATTCGATTAATGGTATATTTCTGCCTGGTTTGCACTAGATACACAGGAGATAATTTATGTTTTTCGAAGTGCGTCCTTATCACCAGATATATAAAAAACTCTTTTACCACAATTTCTGAACAAAAAGCCGAACGAAAAAAATCCGATAGGTTGTTATCGTTTCTATTTTAGGCTTGTAAAGTCCGCCATTGACGAATAATTTTTCTTCTAGTTAGGCTTTTGAGTAGCTAAAGATGCCTGGTCCGATTTTATTGCGGATAACCCTCCCTTTGCATTGAATGACTTTTATAGCAGAAGTCAGTATAAAATTTGAAATTATGTAGTTTAAGGAAGCACTCTGCTTTGCAATTGATAAACGGACCTTTTAAAACAGGTGAAAATAATGTTAAAAATGCTGAAAATTCAACGAAATATTGCAAACGAATATTCAGGATTAAAAAACTGATGAGTTGATTCGACTTTTGACAACCTCGCAATATTTACCTTTGCACACTTTTATTTAAATAAGGATGAAAAGCTTTCATAAGAGCGGCCATATTTGTATACCAAAAACCCTGGGCACAGATTCTGTAAGGCAAAAGCGTTGAAACGTTTTTGTGCTCACGATTAATTAGCAAAGGCTCCAATTGAATAAAAGCCTTGAAAGAAATCCATGATTTGCCTAACTCGCAATGCATTATTAAAGTAAAATTCCATTTGACAACTCAAAGTGAAGTCTAATGTTTGTACACGTCAAATATTCAGTGATTTAAGGAAAATATTGATAACAATGAAAATACCCAACGATAAGGCTGTCATTTTTTTTATTTATTTATTATTTATTTTATTATTTATATTATTTACTTCTAAATTTCCTTGAACGATATAAATTTCCTGTTCACTTAACCTCAATTTATTAATGAGGCAACAATATAACTTCCGGACAACCATTGATTAAATGAGTCTTAAAAATGAGTCTTAATTTATTTCTTTAATCAATATTCGCTGGACAGTTAACTAAGTGGCGGAAATTGCAAACGTAGTGCACATCATCGAACCAAGTTCCCTTTTGACATTGCAACTGGATGGGTCTCCGATTTTGACAAACATAATATTTTTGACAGTGAATCGGATCGGAGAAAAATGATCCGTCGCGATAATTGTCACAGCTAACAGATGGCACTCGTGTGGTTGAAGTTGGTGGTGTAGAATTTGTTGCTGAAGACGATGTGGTTGTCGGATCGGTGGATGAGGCGGATGAATCTGTTGTGGAAGATGGATCAATAGAAGAAGACGGTAGAGGTGTGGAATCTGTTGTTGAATCTGTCCACGAAGTTGATGAATCTGTTGTTGGTAACGAATCTGTTGACTCAGATGATAATTCTGTTGACAAGGATGACGAATTAGTTGTCGGCAGATCTGTTGTCGTTTCCTGTGAAGGCGTCGGTGATTCTGACGAATATTCTGTCGTGTCGCTTGGCGAGTTTGATGAATCTTCCGTCGTCTTGGTTGTCGACAGGTCTGTTGTCGTTTCCTGTGAAGGCGTCGTTGATGCCGACGAATCTTCTGTCGTGTCGCTCGGCGAGTTTGATGAATCTTCCGTCGTCTTGGTTGTCGACAGGTCTGTTGTCGTTTCCTGTGAAGGCGTCGTTGATGCCGACGAATCTTCTGTCGTGTCGCTCGGCGAGTTTGATGAATCTTCCGTCGTCTTGGTTGTCGACAGGTCTGTTGTCGTTTCCTGTGAAGGCGTCGGTGATTCTGACGAATCTTCTGTCGTGTCGCTTGGCGAGTTTGATGAATCTTCCGTCGTCTTGGTTGTCGACAGGTCTGTTGTCGTTTCCTGTGAAGGCGTCGTAGATTCTGATGAATCTTCTGTCGTGTCGCTCGGCGAGTTTGATGAATCTTCCGTCGTCCCGGTTGTCGGCAGAGCTGTTGTCGTTTCCTGTGAAGGCGTCGTTGATTCTGACGAATCTTCTGTCGTATAGCTCGGTGATTCTGATGAATCTTCCGTCGTCCCGGTTGTCGGCAGAGCTGTTGTCGTTTCCTGTGAAGGCGTCGTTGATTCTGACGAATCTTCTGTCGTGTCACTCGGCGAGTTTGATGAATCTTCCGTCGTCCCGGTTGTCGGCAGAGCTGTTGTCGTTTCCTGTGAAGGCGTCGTTGATTCTGATGAATCTTCTGTCGTGACGCTCGGTGAGTTTGATGAATCTTGCGTCGTCTCGGTTGTCGACAGTTCTATTGTTGTTGATTCTGACGAATCTTCTGTCGTGTCGCTCGGTGAGTTTGATGAATCTTGCGTCGTCGCGGTTGTCGGCAGATCTGTTGTCGTTGATTCTGACGAATCTTCTGTCGTGTCGCTCGGCGAGTTTGATGAATCTTCCGTCGTCTTGGTTGTCGACAGGTCTGTTGTCGTTTCCTGTGAAGGCGTGTTCGATTCTGACGAATCTTCTGTCGTATAGCTCGGTGATTCTGATGAATCTTCCGTCGTTTGAACTGTTGACGGAGATGACGAATCAGGTGTCCCCGATGACGGTGGTTCGTCTGTCGTTGTCGACGTCGAGTTATAACATGGGGGACACTTTCCTACAACACAAGCACCCACGTCCACATCAAATCTCAGTCCATTTTCACAATATTGCGGCAACTTTTCACCAATGTGACATAGAAAATATCCATGACAGTCCTCAGGATCTTGCAGGGTTTGTCCAATCGTTAAATCCTCGCATTCTTCCAATGGAGCTGGCCACCTGGAGCAGGGCGGGCATTTTCCAGCCACACACGTTCTTATATCCACATCATAAATGTATCCATGCTCACAATATTGCTGCATCTTATCCCCTGCAAGGCAAAGGAAATATCCATGGCAATCCTCTGGATCTGGTAATGTTATACCACTCGATATTCCATCACATTCCTCTGTATATCCCTGCGGCAGGAATAACACACAAGTCACTAGCACTAAACTGCGAAGACGAAAAACTGATTCGAACATATTGTGTTACGCTTAACTAACTTAATAACAAACTAACAAGGACTTCCCAAAGTCAGTGGCCAGCATTGGGCTTTATATATGCGCGATTCTTATCAGCGCGACATCAGCCTTATGCTATCTTTCGAGTGTCCCGATAACTCAATTTGAGGATTAACAATTCTAAATTCTTGAGCATTGCAATAAACTTAGAAATGACCGTTTCTTTTCTTGTTAATTATTGAAAGGAAGTGGCTAAAGTATTGTAAAACGTCTGCAAATAAACACTCAAGTCTACGATTGGCACACAATGCACTGCACATGCTTAATGACATTGGTAGGGCTGTTCAACCGTTTACAATATGTACGTACACCCTGCGTCGATTTAGCTGATTATAGGTAATAAGACGACTTTTTGTTTAGGTATGAATGGTGATTCACGAGGCGGTGATCTGCAGTGCAGAACGATCAGGATAGCTGTGCTGGTTCAGTTTGTTGATAAAGCTGTAATCAGGAAATGTATGTGAACGGCCACTTCAAAAAGGCACTTCGAGAAAAGTGATTTTAATTGATAAACCTTAACTGTTCTTAACAATGGGGCATTGTAGTCACTTGAGATGAGGGGTCTCTCTCGACAGTTTACACAACTGATTACTGGGGCACAGCAGTAAACTAAGATTTCACGTGGAAGCAGTTTTTTTTTGTTGCATTCTGTTTTTATAAGAACACGCTGTGACGCAATGTTGTTGTTTTTTTTTTTTTTTTTTTCATTAAGTATTTTTCGATCGTATAGTACAAAAAAAATTATTTCCGTCGTTCTAACTCATCGGCTTTTGTAAGATATACGAGTGGTACAACGACATTTTAAAGGAATTTCTGTACATCAAAAATGAACGCTATATAAATAGGGACTAGAAATAGAAGGCACGGGTGTGTTGTCCTGTAAAAAGAGTCGGCTCGCCTAAAATGGTCACAAAAAATCATACATTTTGCATTAAGAAGGCGTTCATAGTCCGCAAAATTACATCATAAATCGCACTCGGAAACCGATTCAAAACAGATTTTCGAAAATAATTAAAAAAGCGTCAAAATCACTAAAAAATAACTGCTCAAAAAAAAGAAAACCTTATGCTTACTTACTCGTATACAAAACTCATGAACTCACGGAAATTGGAACGAAAATGATCTTCAAAAAAATGTTTAGTAAGACCTTAAAATTTGTGCCGAAATGTGGTCAAAAAAGGTTTAGCACCTTCAGCAACATCAGTAAAAAATCCGTTTAAACTCCTAGAAAATAGCACTGAAATCATGGAATCCATCGTTCAAATATGAGTGTTGGAAACCGCATTAAAAGTTGAAACGAAACGCCACCGTTCGTCACACTTTTATAAGTCCACTTCTGTCTTCGCAGTGCACAATTAGCCGCAGACACTCCACTGGCGGCTATTGCACTTGCACCAATCCCTTATTTGACATCGAAAATTCGTATTGGTCACTTAGAAGTCACACTCTTTTGGTGGTGGGAAAACCATGAGTACCCGAGTGAGAGAAGCATTCGGGGAGAGTTGTTTACGTGTGATTCGTACCAATCTTTTGTACCAGATAAGGCTCCCGTTTGAGAAAGTGACTTTGGTCCCTGTTCTAAATTCTTGCGGCTGAATTCCCTTTGGGAAATCGCCAAATCGGCTTAAATTAAGCAGTGTCAGCAATCCCCGTTGGCTTATTTCCCCTTCCCCTGGAACCACGCCGCTGTTGTGCCTCTCCCCCTCCTTTCACCTGGAACCACACTGTCGTTGGGCCGCTAAGGAAAAGAACCACGCCGCCATTGGCTTCTCCCCCTCCTTTCCCAGGAACCACGCCGTCGTAGGGTCACGTAGTTAGACGTAGGACGTAGTGTAGACGTTTTCAAAACATTGTTAAGATATATGTAATTTGTATAGGATCATATGCAAACATTGTATTATTATTAAGCAAAAGTACTGCGAATAAACAGTGCCTCTTAAATAGAGTTTCGGTGTTTCTTTGGACAGCGTTGCCATAAGTGCAGATTTGTATGCATTTTGCAGATTTTCAACCTTGCTGCAGACTTTTAAAACCAGAAATCTGCGCTTCAGTTTTGTCTGCAATAGCAATAATATATTTTGTTCTTTTTAAAAAATTTTAGAATTTGCAAATTTGCAAACAAATTTAACATAGCATTTTTTTTTTTTTGTGAGTGTTAGGTACATAAATAAAAAAAATTGCATTGCAAATTTTTTTTGTCATAATTGCAGATTTTCAAAAATATATTCACGGCAACACTGACCCTGGATCCGGTGGGTGAGCAAAACCCCGGCCAAACCAAAGTCGCTAAGAATTGTATAATCATAAGAATTAAAAATTTACTTTAAAAATATTTCGGAAATTCCCCGCCTACAATCGTTACGCATCTTTCCGAATGTTCGTAGGCAATTGGAAAAAATGAGCCAGAAACCGCTTAAAAGATTAAATGTTAATAATAATAAAATTAATAAAAATTATCCTTAAAAAACCTGTCAAAATAAGGACGGCATTCGTAAGCCGACTTAAAAAAAAAAGGTTTTACCAAAAAAAGACTTCTCAATCTACAAAAAAAAAACCTTTCCAAATTGATCTTAAAAGATCTTTAAACGTAGCCCCTAAAAGGCACCAGAATACCTATACCGGAACAGTATAATATTGTGAACCATTACCTTAAAAAAAAGCCTTTGTTCACTAAAAGCAGTAACGGTATCAAGAAAAAAAAAAACGCGTAAAATGCATTAAAACGTGTCTTAGAATTGTTTCAATATTTCTTTAAAGCACATAACCACTGAATAAAAATTGCCACAAAAACCAGGCAATAGTTCACAAAATAAAAAAGAAACTCACCACGTTTATGTCCTTATATCACCCTGAAGATAAAGCTATATAAGTTTCGTATATATATGTAGTACTCAACTTTTTTAAAGACAATACATAGCTTCTCTCAAATATTTAAAAAAAAAAAAAGTAATTAAAACATTCTTAAACACCCTGTATAAAACATTTCTATAGCTAACGGGTGATTTTTTAAGAGGCTTAGAACTTTTTTAAAAAAAAAAACACAAAAAATTCGAAAAAATGAATAAAATATTTATTTGAATCGATAGTCTGAACCTTGCAATTTAATGTTTAAAGATAATTTCATGCAAATGTTGACCGCGGCTGCGTCTCAGGTAGTCCATCCGCTGAGTCCAATTTTGGCATACTCTTTCACACATATCGGCCGGTATCTCGCGAATGAATGCATGGATGTTGGCTTCCAGTGCGTCAATCGAAGCGGGCTTGTCCCTATACACATTAGCCTTGACATACCCCCACAAAAAATAATCTAATGGTGTCAAATCGCACGATCTAGGCGGCCAATTGACCGGCCCGAAACGTGAAATTAACTGTTCACCAAACTCGCCTCGCAATTGCGCCATTGTTTCGCGTGCTGTGTGGCATGTGGCACCGTCTTGTTGAAACCACATATCATGCAAGTCAAGAACTTCCATTTTGGGCAAAAAAAAGTTTGTTAACATCGCTCGGTAGCGTTCACCATTGACAGTAACGCTGCGATTCGCATCATCTTTGAAGAAATATGGCCCAATAATGCCGCCGGCCCATAAACCGCACCAAACAGTGGCTTTTTCGGGATGCATTGGTAGCTGTTGCAATGCTTCTGGCTGATCTTCACTCCAAATGCGGCAATTTTGCTTATTTACGTACCCATTCAACCAAAAATGAGCCTCATCGCTGAACACAATTTTTCGATAAAAAAGCGGATCCTCGGCCAGCTTTCCAAGAGCCCATTCACCAAAAATTCGGCGTTGTGGTAGGTCGGCTGGCTTTAGTTCTTGCACAAGCTGTATCTTAAAAGGCTTTACGCACAAATCCTTCCGCAAAATTTTCCACGTAGTGCTGTAACAAAGGCCTAACTGCTGGGAACGGCGCCGAATCGACATTTCGCGGTCTTCTGTCACACTAGCTGATACGGCCGCAATATTTTCTTCACTACGCACAGTACGTAAACGTGTTGGTGGTTTAATGTCCAACAAAGTAAATTTGGTGCGAAATTTGGTCACAATCTTCCGAATAGACTGCTCAGAAGGTCGAGAATGCCGATCATAAAATGGAAGCAGCGCGCGATGAACATTTCGAACCGAGCACGAATTTTGATAGTAAAATTCAATAATTTGCAAGCGTTGTTCATTTGTAAGACGATCCATGGTTAAATTGCAAACCAAACTGAAGCTGTTTGACAGTGACACAAGGTACTAAACACAAGTCAGCTGTCAAAACCAGTGTTGCCAAAACCAAACCAGCTAAAAAATCACCCATTACAAACAAATCAGGAACGTGTTAAAAAAAAGGCCCAATTATCACATAAAAAAAGCGGTCTCAAACACAAAAAAAGGACATGCAAAATGTCAATAGGAAACCGCTTTAACAAAGCTCCAAAAAGTACCGAAAATCGCTTCGAAATCTATACGCCAACGCAATTCCCTTAAAAATGATCCGCAATTGATATTTGCTACACAACATTCTGAACGCAATTAAGCGAAGCTTCAGTTTGATTCTGATAAGACCAACTACCGTTAGGAAATGCATACCACGGATGTATTCTATATACGTTTGTATACATAGCAAATCGGCAATTAATTAGCAAGCAATTAACAAGAAGCAACACACGAATCTGATCGTGTTCCAGATGACAGATAAACGTCAGTTGACATAGTAGCAGTAGGTGCCACTTTGCCATATCTGCAGTCTTCCATTGACAGCGGACCAGATAAATATGAGTTTCCGTAGCGCTGCAGTTCTTTGGTTGGGTAAAATATACGCATTTTTTTGTTAATTTTGTTCAGTCAAACTTACTTTTCGCTACAAATTTAGTTCTCTCTGTCCAGTGGACAGATATAAGTTCCCTGGAGACGGTTGATGAACTTCTGTGTCAAAACATGGAAATGGGCAGTCGAATACCTCATCCGGAATTTTGCAATGTCTACATAATGTGTACAGACAATGCGGCCATGCAGATCAGCTGTCAAAAGAGGATTCTTTTCAATCCGCAAACAGACGTGTGTGACGCAGACTATCAGGTTTGCCCAGGTGGGCGAATACGAAACGAAGACGGCACTGAATCGGCTTACAGCAATGAAATTGAGGAAGAAGATGAAGCAGAGACCGCAGGCACAACCGAGACAACAACGGAACTGTTACTGACAACTTCCAGCCAAGGTCTCAAATTCACTACTACTGCTACCACGACAAGCCAGCAAACGTCCAAAGGGGTAGCTTGTCCCAAGGTTGACTCTGATAAGTTGGTGATCGTAAGTCATGCGACAAAGTGTTCAGTTTATTTCATCTGCTATCATAGCAAACCTGTTCCGATGGAGTGCTCCCTGGGCCTGTACTGGAGTGAGCAGGACTACAAGTGTGTTCCCAAGGAGCTATCAGAATGTCATGTCAGTAGCATAAATAAAATTGGCAGCGGTACTCTAACGATTGATTTTCTTTTCCAGGCTCGCTCCGCAAATATGTATCCTAAATGTCCACCAGACGGGATAGATTTTCTTTCTCACCACGAGGACTGTCGATGGTTTTGGTTCTGCCTCAGCGGTTTGCGGATGCTGCAGCAGTGTGACGCTTTCCAGCACTGGGACATCAATGAGAGGAAATGCAAACTGGCGGGACAGTCTCTGTGCTACAAAGACCTCATTAAGAGCATGAATTCTTGACCTTCGGCGCTTGCCTCTTATTAGATTTATAATTGTGTTATAATGTAACAATAGCAAATAAATTTGTACTAACAGTACTGCGTATCACCCTGTTCCGAAGTTTGGTTTATGAATACAATGCGCGGTAAGATAACAAATGGTCCAGCTAAGTCAATAAGAATGCAAATGACCTAACGAGTGTAAATAGGCATGTAATTACGGCTCTTGATGATCCAGAAGTTTGTATCTGACGGAAGTCAATCTCAATAAATAGAGCGAAACTGATTCCGATACTTTTCAAAAGCAAAACAGTTGGACGAGCACGCATCAAACATGTTCAGTAAGTATTAATACTCGTATACTTTAGTTGAAAACTGTGGAATTTTTAACAAAAGGGGTACATATTTCAAGGTTCAAGTTTTTGCATTATCTTGCAACTCATCTTGGCATCGCATAGGACATTACATGTCCATGGAGCGGACAAATTATGTCCACAGGGGCCTACAGCACCGAATTGTACTAACCTGCCGAATGGAAGGTTTGCTACGGATACAGTGGACTGCAATAAATACTACGTGTGTAGAAATGGATTTGCTGTGAGCCATCGCTGTCAAAAAGGCCTCTGGTTCGACGGCAGTCGGCAAGTTTGCAACTTTCCTTCACTGGTAGACTGCCCAAACAATGGGTGCCAACAGGAAATAGCGACAACCATGTCGACTAGCTTATCATCCACCAGACATGAATGCCCAACAGGAGCGACATCACCAGACTGCACCAAACTTCCCTCCGGAACATTTGTGACAGACACAATCGACTGCAATAAATACTACACTTGCAGGAATGGTGAGGCTATTCCCAGTCACTGCCAAAGTGGACTCTGGTTCGATGACCAGCGATACGTTTGCAATTTTCCACAATTCGTGAATTGCCCCAACTTCGGGTGCCAGCCAGTAACAACACCATCAACTGTACCATCGAAACCAACTCAGCCTCAAACTGACCCTTCAACCGAATCAACTATAAGGCCTTCCAACTCCACAGCGACAGCACCGATAACTGATACCCCAACAACACCATCAACTGAATCGTCCACACCAACTCAGCCTCAAACTGAACCTTCCGAATCAACTATTAGCCCATCCAACTCCACAGCTACAGCACCGATAACGGATACCCCAACAACTACATCAACTACACTATCGACCCCAACTCAGCCTCAAACTGACCCTTCAACCGAATCAACTATTAGCCCATCCAACTCCACACCGACAGCAGGGACGACAGAAATCTCCACTCAGTCAACCACCGTGAGTAGCAGTACTGTGCGTCCATGCCCAACTGGACCGACTGCACCCGATTGCACCAAGTTTCCTCCCGGAACCTTTGTGACAGACACAATCGACTGCAATAAATACTACACTTGCAGGAATGGTGAGGCTATTCCCAGTCACTGCCAAAGTGGACTCTGGTTCGATGACCAGCGATACGTTTGCAATTTTCCACAATTCGTGAATTGCCCCAACTTCGGGTGCCAGCCAGTAACAACACCATCAACTGTACCATCGAAACCAACTCAGCCTCAAACTGACCCTTCAACCGAATCAACTATTAGCCCATCCAACTCCACAGTGACAGCACCGATAACCGATACCCCAACAACACCAACAACTCAACCATCGACACCAACTCAGCCTCAAACTGACACCTCAACCGAATCAACAGTAAGTCAATCCAACTCCACAGCGACAGCACCGATAACGGATACCCCAACAACACCATCAACTGCACCATCGACCCCAACTCAGCCTCAAACTGAACCTTCAACCGAATCAACTATAAGGCCTTCCAACTCCACAGCGACAGCACCGATAACGGATACCCCAACAACACCATCAACTGCACCATCGACCCAAACTCAGCCTCAAACTGACCCTACAACCGAATCAACTATTAGCCCATCGAACTCCACACCGACAGCAGGGACGACAGAAATCTCCACTCAGTCAACCACCGTGAGTAGCAGTACTGTCCGTCCATGCCCAACTGGACCGACTGCACCCGATTGCACCAAGTTACCTCCCGGAACTTTTGTGACAGACACAATCGACTGCAACAAATATTACACTTGCAGGATTGGTGAGGCAGTCCCCAGTCGCTGCGAAAGTGGGCTTTGGTTCGATGATATCCGAAACGCCTGCAATTTCCCACAACTGGTTAATTGCCCCAACTTCGGGTGCCAACCAGTAACAACGCCATCAACAGCACCATCGACCCCAACTCAACCTCAAACTGACCTCTCAACTGAATCAACTATTAGCCAATCCAACTCCACAGCTACAGCACCGATAACGGATGCCCCAACAACTACATCAACTGCACCATCGACCCAAACTCAGCCTCAAACTGACCCTACAACCGAATCAACTATTAGCCCATCCAACTCCACACCGACAGCAGGGACGACAGAAATCTCCACTCAGTCAACCACCGTGAGTAGCAGTACTGTCCGTCCATGCCCAACTGGACCGACTGCACCCGATTGCACCAAGTTTCCTCCCGGAACCTTTGTGACAGACACAATCGACTGCAATAAATACTACACTTGCAGGAATGGTGAGGCTATTCCCAGTCACTGCCAAAGTGGACTCTGGTTCGATGACCAGCGATACGTTTGCAATTTTCCACAATTCGTGAATTGCTCCAACTTCGGGTGCCAGCCAGTAACAACACCATCAACTGTACCATCGAAACCAACTCAGCCTCAAACTGACCCTTCAACCGAATCAACTATTAGCCCATCCAACTCCACAGTGACAGCACCGATAACCGATACCCCAACAACACCAACAACTCAACCATCGACACCAACTCAGCCTCAAACTGACACCTCAACCGAATCAACAGTAAGTCAATCCAACTCCACAGCGACAGCACCGATAACGGATACCCCAACAACACCATCAACTGCACCATCGACCCCAACTCAGCCTCAAACTGAACCTTCAACCGAATCAACTATAAGGCCTTCCAACTCCACAGCGACAGCACCGATAACGGATACCCCAACAACACCATCAACTGCACCATCGACCCCAACTCAGCCTCAAACTGACCCTTCAACCGAATCAACTATTGGCCCTTCCAACTCCACACCGACAACAGGGATGACAGAAATCTCCACTCAGTCAACCACCGTGAGTAGCAGTACTGTCCGTCCATGCCCATCTGGACCGACTGCACCCGATTGCACCAAGTTACCTCCCGGAACCTTTGTGACAGACACAATCGACTGCAACAAATATTACACTTGCAGGAATGGTGAGGCAGTCCCCAGTCGCTGCGAAAATGGACTTTGGTTCGATGATATCCGAAACGTCTGCAATTTCCCACAACTGGTTAACTGCCCCAACTTCGGGTGCCAACCAGTAACAACGCCATCAACAGCACCATCGACCCCAACTCAGCCCCAAACTGACCTCTCAACCGAATCAACTATTAGTCAATCCAACTCCACAGCTACAGCACCGATAACTGATACCCCAACAACACCATCAACTGCACCATCGACACCAAGTCAGCCTCAAACTGACCCCTCAACCGAATCAACAATTAGTCAATCCAACTCCACAGCGACAGCACCGATAACTGATACCCCAACAACACCATCAACTGCACCATCGACACCAAGTCAGCCTCAAACTGACCCCTCAACAGAATCAACAATTAGTCAATCCAACTCCACAGCTACAGCACCGATAACGGATACCCCAACAACACCATCAACTGCACCATCGACCCCAACTCAGCCTCAAACTGACCCTTCAACCGAATCAACTATTGGCCCTTCCAACTCCACACCGACAACAGGGACGACAGAAATCTCCACTCAGTCAACAACCGTGAGTAGCAGTACTGTCCGTCCATGCCCAGTTGGACCGACTGCACCCGATTGCACCAAGTTACCTCCCGGAACCTTTGTGACAGACACAATCGACTGCAACAAATATTACACTTGCAGGAATGGTGAGGCAGTCCCCAGTCGCTGCGAAAATGGACTTTGGTTCGATGATATCCGAAACGTCTGCAATTTCCCACAACTGGTTAACTGCCCCAACTTCGGGTGCCAACCAGTAACAACGCCATCAACAGCACCATCGACCCCAACTCAGCCTCAAACTGACCTCTCAACCGAATCAACTATTAGCCAATCCAACTCCATAGCTACAGCACCGATAACTGATACCCCAACAACACCATCAACTACACCATCGACACCAAGTCAGCCTCAAACTGACCCCTCAACCGAATCAACAATTAGTCAATCCAACTCCACAGCGACAGCACCGATAACTGATACCCCAACAACACCATCAACTGCACCATCGACACCAAGTCAGCCTCAAACTGACCCCTCAACAGAATCAACAATTAGTCAATCCAACTCCACAGCTACAGCACCGATAACGGATACCCCAACAACACCATCAACTGCACCATCGACCCCAACTCAGCCTCAAACTGACCCTTCAACCGAATCAACTATTGGCCCTTCCAACTCCACACCGACAACAGGGACGACAGAAATCTCCACTCAGTCAACAACCGTGAGTAGCAGTACTGTCCTTCCATGCCCAGTTGGACCGACTGCACCCGATTGCACCAAGTTACCTCCCGGAACCTTTGTGACAGACACAATCGACTGCAACAAATATTACACTTGCAGGAATGGTGAGGCAGTCCCCAGTCGCTGCGAAAATGGACTTTGGTTCGATGATATCCGAAACGTCTGCAATTTCCCACAACTGGTTAACTGCCCCAACTTCGGGTGCCAACCAGTAACAACGCCATCAACAGCACCATCGACCCCAACTCAGCCTCAAACTGACCTCTCAACCGAATCAACTATTAGCCAATCCAACTCCACAGCTACAGCACCGATAACTGATACCCCAACAACACCATCAACTGCACCATCGACCCCAACTCAGCCTCAAACTGACCCCTCAACCGAATCGACAAATAGTCAATCCAACTCCACAGCGACAGCAACGATAACTGATACCCCAACAACACCATCAACTGAATCGTCCACACCAACTCAGCCTCAAACTGAACCTTCACCAGAATCAACGATTAGCCAATCCAACTCCACAGCTACAGCACCAATAACGGATACCCCAACAAAACCATCAACTGCACCATCGACCCCAACTCAGCCTCAAACTGACCCTTCAACCGAATCAACTATTGGCCCATCCAACTCCACACCGACAACAGGGACGACAGAAATCTCCACTCAGTCAACCACCGTGAGTAGCAGTACTCTCCGTCCATGCCCAACTGGACCGACTGCACCCGATTGCACCAAGTTACCTCCCGGAACCTTTGTGACAGACACAATCGACTGCAACAAATATTACACTTGCAGGAATGGTGAGGCAGTCCCCAGTCGCTGCGAAAGTGGGCTTTGGTTCGATGATATCCGAAACGCCTGCAATTTCCCACAACTGGTTAATTGCCCCAACTTCGGGTGCCAACCAGTAACAACGCCATCAGCAGCACCATCGACCCCAACTCAACCTCAAACTGACCTCTCAACCGAATCAACTTTAAGCCAATCCAACTCCACAGCTACAGCACCGATAACGGATGCCCCAACAACACCATCAACTGCACCATCGACACCAAGTCAGCCTCAAACTGACCCCTCAACCGAATCAACAAATAGTCAATCCAACTCCACCGCGACAGCACCGATAACTGATACCCCAACAACACCATCAACTGAATCGTCCACACCAACTCAGCCTCAAACTGAACCTTCACCAGAATCAACTATTAGCCAATCCAACTCCACAGCTACAGCACCGATAACGGATACCCCAACAAAACCATCAACTGCACCATCGACCCCAACTCAGCCTCAAACTGACCCTTCAACCGAATCAACTATTGGCCCATCCAACTCCACACCGACAACAGGGACGACAGAAATCTCCACTCAGTCAACCACCGTGAGTAGCAGTACTGTCCGTCCATGCCCAACTGGACCGACTGCACCCGATTGCACCAAGTTACCTCCCGGAACCTTTGTGACAGACACAATCGACTGCAACAAATATTACACTTGCAGGATTGGTGAGGCAGTCCCCAGTCGCTGCGAAAGTGGGCTTTGGTTCGATGATATCCGAAACGCCTGCAATTTCCCACAACTGGTTAATTGCCCCAACTTCGGGTGCCAACCAGTAACAACGCCATCAACAGCACCATCGACCCCAACTCAACCTCAAACTGACCTCTCAACCGAATCAACTTTTAGCCAATCCAACTCCACAGCTACAGCACCGATAACGGATGCCCCAACAACACCATCAACTGCACCATCGACCCCAACTCAGCCTCAAACTGACCCTTCAACCGAATCAACTATTGGCCCTTCCAACTCCACACCGACAACAGGGACGACAGAAATCTCCACTCAGTCAACCACCGTGAGTAGCAGTACTGTCCATCTATGCCCAACTGGACCGACTGCACCCGATTGCACGAAGTTACCTTCCGGAACCTTTGTGACAGACACAATCGACTGCAATAAGTACTACACTTGCAGGAATGGTGAGGCTGTTGGTTGGCGCTGTCAAACTGGGCTCTGGTTTGACGACAAACGTTTCGTTTGCAACTTTCCGATGTTTGTAGATTGTCCAAACAATGGATGCAAGCCCAAATAGGGTCTTCATGCTATTTTATTGTGTCGAAATATATAGATATCCCTAAATCTCTAATTTAATAAAGTTATCAGCTTGCTCTTGGATAGTTTGTTTTCTTTTCTTTATGATAGCCGTCATTTAATACCTTTGATGCCATATAACTTTTAAGCACATGCATATGTCCATTTACATATCTACCTTCGCGGTCAGCACTCCCCCAACCGTTTTCTTAGTTAAACTATCGGTGAGCTAATAACATGGTACAAAACCCTATAGTACTCTGTAAACCTTTTTCTGTTGACGAAAGGAAGTGAAAGTGATCTTGCAATAGAAAAAAATGGTCATGTGATGAGCACGTGACTAGTGCAGTTTTGTTATTGACGCACACACGTAATATTCTGTTTGGGGAAACGGAAAATGTCCGGAAATAATGACATCGATGACAATTGCTCCTCATTAGCTGATTTATTATCATATTTGCTCAAGTGGTTGCGAAGTATTTCCAGAGTACTCGAAGTCACAGGGTGGTCCTGTCGATAAACAAAGAAAGGGTGCAGTAACCACACTGGATGAACCTTATCTACGGTGCTTTTACACAATATAGTTGCACCCTATTCAGATTCAGGAGGGGAACTATCAAGATCAACTGCACTTCAGTTGGGCAAACAAAATTGATAATCAAGCACACAGCACTTAACCTTGATCTTGTGTAAGTGCAACGTGAGAGATTTGAAAACCAGCAGATTCCCACTAATGAAAAGCAATAAATAGTCGGGGCGATGTTCATTTATTCTTCAAAGCGCACAAATGGAGGGACTTAAGGGTAAGTATTGCGAGATCTACCTAACTGTACTGAGTTTAAGATGTTGTGGTTTTCATTTTCGTTTTCAAGGAATCACTCTTTTCATTGGGACACTCATGTTGCCATTTGTCTTCGGAGACTTCTCCAGTGAATGTTTGGATAAGCCCTTCGGATGGAGCTATAAAAATCCAAATGATCCCAGAGCATATTTTGTGTGTCAAAATGAGGAAATTTCTCATAGAACATGTGACTTGAACTACGTATTCAATGAAGTAAAACGTAAGTGCGAGTTATCACAGCAGCTATATGCAGTGGAGACTGGCCAACAATTGTCAAATGCATCAGCTACTACTGGTGCACCAGCAGACTCTGAACCACTAACTAATGAAAGTGCCGCAATGCATACTGGTTCACCAGCTAATGAAACCACCATAGCACCTAATGTTCCACCAACGATAGCAGTACCTACTAGTTCACCAGCTAATGAAACCACTGTTCCATCAACGACAGCAGTACCTACTAGTTCACCAGCTAATGAAACCACTGTTCCACCAACGACAACAGTACCTACTAGTTCACCAGCTAATAAAACCACCATAGGAACTACTGTTCAACCAACCAGTACCAGAACAGTACCTACTAGTTCACCAGCTAATGAAACCACCATAGGATCTACTGTTCCACCAACGACAGCAGTACCTACTGGTTCGCCAGCTAATGAAACCACTGTTCCACCAACGACAGCAGTACCTACTAGTTCACCAGCTAATGAAACCACCATAGGAACTACTGTTCAACCAACGACAGCAGTACCTACTAGTTCACCAGCTAATGAAACCACCATAGGATCTACTGTTCCAACAACGACAGCAGTACCTACTAGTTCACCAACTAATGAAACCACCATAGTATCTACTGTTCCACCAACGACAGCAGTACCTACAAGCTCACCAGCAAATGAAACCACCATAGAATCTACTGTTCCATCGACGACAGCAGTACCTACTAGTTCACCAGCTAATGAAACCATCATAGGAACTACAGTTCCACCAACGACAGCAGTACCTACTAGCTCACCAGCAACTGAAACCACCATAGGATCTACTGTTCCATCGATGACAGCAGTACAGACTAGTTCACCAGCAAATGAAAACACCATAGGATCTACTGTTCCACAAACGACAGCAGTACCTACTAGCTCACCAGCAAATGAAACCACCATAGGATCTACTGTTCCACCAACGACAGCAGTACCTACTATTTCACCAGCTAATGAAACCACCATAGCATCTACAGGGCCACCAACGACAGCAGTACCTACTAGCTCACCAGCTAATGAAACCACCATAGCATCTACTGTTCCACCAACGACAGCAGTACCTACTAGCTCACCAGCAACTGAAACCACCATAGGATCTACTGTTCCATCGATGACAGCAGTACCTACTAGTTCACCAGCTAATGAAACCACCATAGGATCTACTGTTCCACCAACGACAGCAGTACCTACTAGCTCACCAGCTAATGAAACCACCATAGCATCTACTGTTCCAACAACGACAGCAGTACCTACTAGCTCACCAGCTAATGAAACCACCATAGTATCTACTGTTCCACCGACGACAGCAGTACCTACAAGCTCACCAGCAAATGAAAACACCATAGAATCTACTGTTCCATCGACGACAGCAGTACCTACTAGTTCACCAGCTAATGAAACCACCATAGTATCTACTGTTCCACCAACGACAGCAGTACCTACTAGCTCACCAGCTAATGAAACCACCATAGGATCTACTGTTCCACCAACGACGGCAGTACCTACTAGCTCACCACCAAATGAAACCACCATAGGATCTACTGTTCCATCGACGACAGCAGTACCTACTAGTTCACCAGCTAATGAAACCACCATAGCATCTACTGTTCCACCAACGACAGCAGTACCTACGAGCTCACCAGCTAATGAAACCACCATAGGAACTACTGTTCAACCAACGACAGCAGTACCTACTAGCTCACCAGCAAATGAAACCACCATAGGATCTACTGTTCCATCGATGACAGCAGTACCTACTAGTTCACCAGCTAATGAAACCACCATAGGATCTACTGTTCCACCAACGACAGCAGTACCTACTAGCTCACCAGCTAATGAAACCACCATAGTATCTACTGTTCCACCAACGACAGCAGTACCTACTATTTCACCAGCTAATGAAACCACCATAGCATCTACAGGGCCACCAACGACAGCAGTACCTACTAGCTCACCAGTTAATGAAACCACCATAGCATCTACTGTTCCACCAACGACGGCAGTACCTACTAGCTCACCAGCAACTGAAACCACCATAGGATCTACTGTTCCATCGATGACAGCAGTACCTACTAGTTCACCAGCTAATGAAACCACCATAGGATCTACTGTTCCACCAACGACAGCAGTACCTACTAGCTCACCAGCTAATGAAACCACCATAGCATCTACTGTTCCAACAACGACAGCAGTACCTACTAGCTCACCAGCTAATGAAACCACCATAGTATCTACTGTTCCACCGACGACAGCAGTACCTACAAGCTCACCAGCAAATGAAAACACCATAGAATCTACTGTTCCATCGACGACAGCAGTACCTACTAGTTCACCAGCTAATGAAACCACCATAGGAACTACTGTTCCACCAACGACAGCAGTACCTACTAGCTCACCAGCAACTGAAACCACCATAGGATCTACTGTTCCATCGATGACAGCAGTACCTACTAGTTCACCAGCTAATGAAACCACCATAGGATCTACTGTTCCACCAACGACGGCAGTACCTACTAGCTCACCACCAAATGAAACCACCATAGGATCTACTGTTCCATCGACGACAGCAGTACCTACTAGTTCACCAGCTAATGAAACCACCATAGCATCTACTGTTCCACCAACGACAGCAGTACCTACGAGCTCACCAGCTAATGAAACCACCATAGGAACTACTGTTCAACCAACGACAGCAGTACCTACTAGCTCACCAGCAAATGAAACCACCATAGCATCTACAGGGCCACCAACGACAGCAGTACCTACTAGCTCACCAGCTAATGAAACCACCATAGCATCTACTGTTCCACCAACGACAGCAGTACCTACTAGCTCACCAGCAACTGAAACCACCATAGGATCTACTGTTCCATCGATGACAGCAGTACCTACTAGTTCACCAGCTAATGAAACCACCATAGGATCTACTGTTCCACCAACGACAGCAGTACCTACTAGCTCACCAGCTAATGAAACCACCATAGCATCTACTGTTCCAACAACGACAGCAGTACCTACTAGTTCACCAACTAATGAAACCACCATAGTATCTACTGTTCCACCAACGACAGCAGTACCTACAAGCTCACCAGCAAATGAAACCACCATAGGATCTACTGTTCCATCGACGACAGCAGTACCTACTAGTTCACCAGCTAATGAAACCACCATAGCATCTACTGTTCCACCAACGACAGCAGTACCTACGAGCTCACCAGCTAATGAAACCACCATAGGAACTACTGTTCAACCAACGACAGCAGTACCTACTAGCTCACCAGCAAATGAAACCACCATAGGATCTACTGTTCCACCAACGACAGCAGTCCCTACTAGCTCACCAGCAAATGAAACCACCATAGGATCTACTGTTCCATCGACGACAGCAGTACCTACTATTTCACCAGCGAATGAAACCACCATAGGATCTACTGTTCCAACAACGACAGCAGTACCTACTGGTTCACCAGCTAATGAAACCACCATAGCATCTACAGGGCCACCAACGACAGCAGTACCTACTAGCTCACCAGCTAATGAAACCACCATAGCATCTACTGTTCCACCAACGACAGCAGTACCTACTAGCTCACCAGCAACTGAAACCACCATAGGATCTACTGTTCCATCGACGACAGCAGTACCTACTATTTCACCAGCGAATGAAACCACCATAGGATCTACTGTTCCAACAACGACAGCAGTACCTACTGGTTCACCAGCTAATGAAACCACAATAGCATCTACTATTCCACCAACGACACCTGAAGTTCCAACGACTTCCACAAATTCGACAACAACTCGCAGGCCATCATCATCAGAATCGACAAGGCCATCGACGACATCGTCAACATCCGCACCTACATCCACTTCTCGCCGTCCGTGTCCAACAGGACCTACTGAACCCAATTGCACCAATGTATCAGATTTCACTTTTTTCACTGATATCATCGACTGCAATAAATATTACTACTGCAAAAATGGTATCGCGGTGCCTGGACGCTGTGAACCCGGACTATGGTTCGACTCCCAAGTTCGGTTTTGCAATTTACCTCAGCTTGTTTCTTGTCCCAATTACGGATGCAAACCTTCAACAATACCAACCACTCCTCTGCCGACATCAACAACGACACGGCCAACGTCCACAACAAGAACAACAAGGACAACGTCTACGATAAAACCTTCTACCGCGTCCACTTCCACAACCCGTAAAACAACTCAACGACCACCGTCCACCACACCTAGCTGCCCATCGGGTCCCACAGCACCCGATTGTTCTAAATTGCCGCACGGAACCGCTGCTGTTGATCCAATTGACTGCAACAAATACTACATCTGCAGAAATGGTGTAGCAATGCTTGGACGTTGTGATCCGGGTCTTTGGTTTGATGAAAGACTTAACACCTGTAACTACCCGCAATTGGTCAATTGTCCACATCACGGCTGCAAGCCTCGGCGAGGATAGTGTCCTTCCCCATCAGCCATACCCTTTTAGTTTATATTCATACAACTGTCTTGAAATCGTTCTAGTTTAAATAAAATGCAATGGAATTTACTGTTGCCTTGATTCTTTAACTTTTTTTTCCAAGGAGTAAGGACCTATAAATGCGTTAAAAGTACAGCGATACGTCATGGGTACTACGAGACCGTGCTTGCGCAGTAGCCACATGCTCTCGACAGTGACTAGCATCTCTGATTTCTTTTAAACGTGAGGGGGGGCTTTTAAGTGACAAATTGGGCCACCTTAAGGCCCGTCTAACTAGGCTAAACTGAAAAGTCACCACCTGGGTGCCCGAAGAAGAGGTTTGCCCCAGAATGTTTATGATGGCTTCACTTCGAAGCCCACTGCCGCTGATGAAGAGGCGCCTTTTCTCTTTGGGAGAAAATTCGCCGGACGAGAGAAGATTCAGCCGCCGTTTCAAACTAACGTCAAAAACTGCAACAGATAAAAGTCCTTACAGCTGCCAAACACAAATTTATAAATTTGCTTGAAAAATTTATTAAGTACGGATTTATACAAATAATACAACAAAAAGCACGACTCTAATCCTTGCCGGAAGGACAATTTACCTTTTGTCTTACGTTGCACACAAAATGTATGTCATCGAACCATTGGTTGAGGGCGCACTTATGCTTCATTGCCTTGCCACTCCGACATACGTAGTAGATCCTGCAATGTTCAGGATTTCTCACGAAGGATCCGTTTGGAAGATAATTGCATTCCTTGATGTTGGGATCAACATGGCCGTCGGGTACCGTGGGAATTGGTGCTGAGGTAGGTGTTGGGGTTTGTCCTGGTGTCGGCTCTGTTGTCGGTAAAGGCGTTGGTGTTGGCTCTGATGTTGGGTCTGTTGTTGGGCGCGGTGTTGGTTCTGGTGATGGTTCCGATGATGGAGTTTGCTCTGGTGTCGGTGCCGGAGTTGGAGCGTTTTGTGTTGGAGTTGGTGAGGGCGCCGGTGATGGTTCTGGTGATGGAGTTTGCTCTATTGTCGGTGCAGGAGTTGGAGGGGTTTGTGTTGGAGTTGGTGAGGGCTCCGGTGTTGGTTCCGCTGATGGGGTTTGTTCTGGTGCAGGAGTTGGAGGGGTTTGTGTTAGAGTTGGTGAGGGCTCCGGTGATGGTTCCGGAGAAGGAGTTTGCTCTGGTGTCGGTGCAGGAGTTGGAGGGTTTTGTGTTGGAGTTGGTGAGGGCTCCGGTGAGGGTTCCGGTGATGGAGTTTGCTCTGGTGTCGGTGCAGGAGTTGGAGGGTTTTGTGTTGGAGTTGGTGACGGCTCCGGTGATGGTTCTGGTAATGGTTCCAGTGATGGAGTTTGCTCTGGTATCGGTGTAGGAGTTGGTACAGGAGTTAGTGTCGGCTCTGGCTTTGGTGTTGGAGTTTCTCCTGGTGTCGATGCTGCAGTTTCTTCAGATGTTGGTCCTGATGTTGGTTCTGGCGTTAGTGTTGGTTCTGGTGACGGTTCTGGAATTGGTACAGTTGGCGTTAATGTTGGTGTTGGCACTAAATCACAGTTACACGGTGGACACTTTCCAATAACGCACTTCTTGCTTATGTCGTCGAACCTCTCCGCATAATCACAATATGCCTGATAGGCGCGATCCATGTAGCACACAAAGTATCCATGGCAATCGGTGCGGTCCTGATATTTCCATCCAAAGGGCTGACCGACGCAGCTTTCATTTGATGCCACGACACCGTATGACAAACAGCAGAACAGTAAAAACCCAGCCAATAAACGCACACTCATTCCGATACTGAGACCAATTGTCGCGCACTTTCTGCTTAACATGGGACCGCCTCAACTGACCAGAGTATTCTTTGATCTCGCTACCGGAGCGCCAGCTCCTATTTATATCAATTTTAACCGCCAGATAGCATTAGAGGCTCAACAAGTTAAAACAACTGAGATAAGTTGTTGCATGTACGAGAGTGCGAGTGAACAATTTCCCACCCAAGGTGCGGTCTGTTGTATGTTGTTGACCGAAGTGGTTGCGGTTGAGTGTCTGACATTCGGTAGTAGGTATTTATTTGATTTTGTTAATTAATTTCACATATTGTTGTAGTTCTTATTTGTATTTGAAAAGGTTCTTCATTCGGTATTAGATTATTGCTTTGAGTAGGTCTTGTTTGGAAAACACAGTAGCTGTGCGAAAAATATATGTGAAATGAACGAGGTGCCTGCAGCTTAAGCTGGATTCGTGGGATGTAAGTGTATTCCCGCTTGCTTTGATATTCTGCACCTTATTCTATACCTTTCCACCGGAATTTTATACCGAGATCTATATATATAAATCTCGAAATTTATCATACAAATTTCATAACTGTCATAAATAAATATGAGATTTAAAATGAATCTCGAAAGTCAACCAAGTTTGGATGTAGAATCCGGTCTCGGGATGTCAGAAATGTAAAAAAAACAGAGCACATTTTACAGGAATGACAAATAAGACGTCAAAAATTGAAAAAAGTCTCTCTCGCTCTTTCTCTCTCTTTCGTACTCTCTCTCTCTCGCTCTCTCTCTCTCTCTCTCTCTCTCTCTCTCTCTCTCTCTCTCTCTCTCTCTCTCTCTCTCTCTCTCTCTCTCTCTCTCTCTCTCTCCCTCTCTTTTATGAAACGTCATCTTCTCTCGAATGGACAGAGATGGACGTCAAATTCATATTCTTTTATTTGGTAAAAACACTTCAGGATTAATTTTAAATCGGGTTTTGTGTCCGCTGGAAACGTAACATACAACGGCGTGTGTCTTGGAAAAAAAGTTTCCTACCTGTCAATTAATAAGAACACTACTTGTCGGCTTTTGTTCACATTTATTATTTATACGAATAAAAGATATTAGTCCTGCCTTGACGGACAGTCGACGGATAGTCGGAAATTGCATACAAAACGGGTATTGTCGAACCACTGGCCAGTGGCGCATTTTTGCTTGACGGCTTCACCCTCTCGACAGACGTAGTATATGCTGCAGTTTACGGGATTGCGAACAAAGGAGCCGGTTGCCAGTCCCAGGCATTCTTTGATAATAGGATCAACGTGGCCATTTGGAATAGTGACTTCGGAATCGGGTGCTAATGTTGGTTGGGTTTGTAGTTCTGTTAGGGTTGTGGTTGGGCATGGAGTCGTTGTTGGAGTTGGAGCAGGAGTTGGAATGGGGATTGGATATGGAGTGGGAGTTGGGTATGGAGTTGGGGTGGGAGTTGGACATGGAGTCGGTGTTGGAGTTGGACATGGAGTTGGAGTGGGTGTAGGGCATGGGGTCGGTGTTGAAGTTGGACATGGAGTTGGAGTGGGAGTTGGACATGGGGTCGGTGTTGGAGTTGGATCTGTGCACGGAGGTGGTGTCGGTGCTGGACACGGAGCTGGGCAAGGCGCTGGACATTGTTTCGGATTTGCTGGTGGCACTAATAACGGCGGACACTTTCCCATTAAACAGGTCTTGGTAACGTCATCGAACTTCTCTCCGCTATCACAATAGGCTTGGTATTCATGTTCGATATAGCACACAAAAAATCCATGACAATCCGCAGGATCTTGATATTTCCATCCGCTTGGCTTTCCCACGCACGACTCGTCTGCCCGTACTAAACTCCGTAGCAGGACAGTAGCAAACAAAAACCGCAGTAAAATGTTGACAAACGGACAGCTCGTAAAATATTTGCGATCCATTTGTGATCGTCCACTTAACTTTGTAACCGTTTTCCAGCCAGCTCGCCTATTTATATCGATTTTGCTTAACAGATAAGTGCAGATGAGGTGAGATGGCCAGTGGATAAGGAATGTTGGATTAAAATGTAATTACCGTAGAGTGCGTATGGGGAGTACACAGTACATATTTACATACGAGAAGTAGGTATGTATTATTGAGGTTACTAAAGCTAACCATGAACCGCAGTGATAAGTGCTATCAGTAATAGTGCGGCATTTGAAGTGGCACGTAAGATAGATTAGCATAGAACTTGGTTTGTTTCCATTCATCCTTTAGAGGTGATTAAATTTGTTGCGCAGCTCTTAGGCTAGGCGAACACGCGCGAACAGTTCAGAAGTGTAATTTTTTTTAGAAACTTCTTAATTGTTCGGGTAAACACGGAGGAATGTGATGACTTTTCTAGTTGCACCGTGTCTTTTGAAGCCTCTATTAATTCTTAAGGTTCGTACAAGAGATGTAGTTATCGACAAAAACGTATAGTCGTTAACATTATGTGCGTGGTGCGATATTGTGCTCATAGGTGGCAATAACTTCGTTCAGTATTTGAAATTTGTTTCATTCGTAAACGATGCTTAAACCGTGAACACACTCGAAAACCCAGCGATCGTTTATAACCAAACGAACTTAACCTAAAAATATCAAAGCAAAGCCCGAAGTGCATCTCAAATTTATTAGTTATCAGGTTATCACAATCACAATGTAAATAGTGTTTCTATAATGAAAAAAAAAAATTTTAGTCCCGACCTGAGGGACAGTTGACCAATTGGCGGAAATTGCAGACAAATCGGATGTCGTCGAACCATTGGTCAATGGTGCAATGATGCTTGACGGCTTTGCCGTCCCGGCATACGTAGTAGATGTTGCAATGCACGGAATGCCGAATGAAGGATCCATTAGGGCGACCAAAGCAATCCCTAATGTTGGGATCGACCTGGCCATCAGGAACTGTAGGTGTTGGAGATGGTGCTGGCGTTGGCCTTGGAATTGGTGCTGGGGTTGGTGCTGGTGTTGGAGCGGGAGTTGGCCTTGGAGTTGGTGCTGGAGTTGGTGCTGGGGTTGGTGCTGGCGTTGGTCTTGGAGTTGGTGCTGGGGTTGGAGCGGGAGTTGATGCTGGAGTTGGTGCTGGGGTTGGTGCTGGTGTTGGAGCGGGAGTTGGCCTTGGAGTTGGTGCTGGAGTTGGTGCTGGAGTTGGTGCTGGGGTTGGTGCTGGCGTTGGTCTTGGAGTTGGTGCTGGAGTTGGAGCGGGAGTTGATGCTGGAGTTGGTGCTGGGGTTGGTGCTGGTGTTGGAGCGGGAGTTGGCCTTGGAGTTGGTGCTGGAGTTGGTGCTGGAGTTGGTGCTGGGGTTGGTGCTGGCGTTGGTCTTGGAGTTGGTGCTGGGGTTGGTGCTGGAGTTGGAGCGGGAGTTGATGCTGGAGTTGGTGCTGGGGTTGGTGCTGGTGTTGGAGCGGGTGTTGGCCTTGGAGTTGGTGCTGGAGTTGGTGCTGGGGTTGGTGCTGGTGTTGGAGCGGGAGTTGGCCTTGGAGTTGGAGCGGGAGTTGGTGCTGGGGTTGGTGCTGGAGTTGGTGCTGGAGTTGGTGCTGGCGTTGGCCTTGGAGTTGGTGCTGGGGTAGGTGCTGGAGTTGGTGCTGGAGTTGGTGCTGGAGTTGGTGCTGGGGTTGATGCTGGAGTTGGAGCGGGAGTTGGTGCTGGGGTTGGTGTTGGAGTTGGAGCAGGAGTTGGCCTTGGAGTTGGTGCTGGAGTTGGTGCCGGGCAGTTAACATTCGAATTGGGCTCACATGACACCCATTCCTCGAAATTACACACAAAAGCATTATTATCAAAAATCTGACCATGTGGACAGTAATGGGTAACAAGTTCCCTATTTCTGCACACATAATATTTCCGACAGTCTTGCGTATCACGATAGAAAGAACCATCAGCAGCGGTCCGGCAATCCGGCTCAATTGTACATCCGGGAGATGGCGTTTGTCCGGGCGGTGTCGGCGGTGTTGGCGGTGTCGGTGGACTCGGTGTAATTCCACCATTACACTGACATGGTGGACACTTGCCACGTACACACTTCTTACTCAGATCATCGAATTTTTCTCCATAGTCACAGTACGCCTGGTAAGCGTGATCCATATAGCATACAAGAAATCCATGACAATCTGTCAGATCTTGGAATTTCCATCCGGTTGGTCGTCCCACACATGAATCCGCTGCTGCCTTTGCATAGCTCAAACTTTGGATCACGCTAATAAGAGCCACTAATCGTAGTGCAATTTTTATACTATGCGTAGCGCACTTACGGTCTGTCTTCGATGCCATTATTACCCCGGTTTCAGTTAGATAGGTAGGTACTACTGAAAGTGTTCATCATCAAAGTGATCTATTTATATCGAGTCCCTGGGAAGATAAGATCGAAAAGTACCTGAAGCACCCACAGATTGGTGGTATAACTAATGGATGTTGACCGAAGTAATTATTGTAGAGTGCATTAAACAAAAAACAAATTCTTGAAAAACTCCGTCGATTTCGACCCCAAAGGAGCTGTTGCGCCATTCATTTGTTTGCATAGTAAATATATGCATATCAGTTTTAATGGTATCTCGAGTGGGAGGGGGCGTACTTTGTAGGTATATAAGTGACTTATTACAGCGCTGGCCACAATTGTTGTCGCTAAACGGAAAGATGTACTTTATACTAAGTTGCTGTGAGACGTTTAAGTTATTTCGCTTCAGTCTTGACATTATGCACTTATTGTGGGGTCAAGACATGGATCTAATTTTTTTATCTCAATAAAACGATGTCCACCTTCATTGTTTTTTTTTTTTTTTTTTTTTCTCCTGGCAGTTTCTGAACTTCCCTATTGCGCTAGTCATACGTCCTGTCGCGTTAACAATATATTTTCTACTTATTGTTCCCGCGAATATGGTTTGCCATCACCCTGTTTTCAACCATCACATCATACCTTTCACACCAAACGGAGAACCAACATGAACTTAAGCCTACATACGACAAAACTGTATCTATGTCGTGACCATGCTACTATTAGCGTTTCAAATGACTTAAGTGGGATTAAGACCATACTTGACACTAGCTTAAGTCAACGTTATCCAGATTAAGCTCTTGGTACATTGAAAATATCAGCATTATTTGTCAAGTGGATTTTAAACCGCACTTGACACTAGCCAAAGCCAACGTAATCCAAATTAAGCTGTTGTGAGCAACGTATACTTTCTTTGATGCGACACAACTTTACTTTTTTTACTGAGCGAAGACCTTACCTACGTCTAAAATACGAAAACTATTTTATTACTAGTAGTATATTATTAACTTTAAGTGTCACACATCTGTCAAACAAGTTCTACAAACTTGAACATCCTGTGGAAGTGCACTTATTCTCCTTATTATCCCAGCTCAATCCTACTGGACATTCCTGCACGGATAAAAAACCATTTGCACAACGGTAAAAGTAGTGACAGTTGCTGGGATATGCAAAATATCCAGAAAATTGTTTAGCGCACATATCCTTCGGACTTCCAGCCACTGATCCAGCAATCTAAGTGGAGAAAAGAAATGAAATGAACAAAATATGTATCAACTCTACAGGCAAAGCTTTAATTACTGATGTTACTAAAGCTGACGCAGTGGTTGATGCTACAAATTCACTATGACACACAACGTTGCTCTCAATGTCACAGCTACTGTCGTCTGTACTGAACATCATGCCTGATGGACAAATGCCATCAAACGATTTATCACCATCACAATAAATGTAAGCTTCACATCCCAATGGCGAGCCGACGAATATCTTTCTTTGAACGCCCTCACACTGAGCAAATGTGTCACACTTGACACTGACAATTACTAAAGTCAGGCACAAAGTTAATCCCAATAAAAAGTTCACTCTGGTTGTGACAGGTGAGTGTGTTTTTAGATATGGGACAGTCTTGCGATTGGTTCTTTTTTGAGTCTTATGCGTTACTTTATATATATCGAAAATATTGCAAATCGACGTTTCGCATTTCTCTATTCAACGTGTGCGATAAGATGACAGTTTGATTGCTGTTTAGGTATTGTACCTATCTTGTCTTTGATTGTTGAAAACTAGGTCAGATGTTAATTATTATTGTATGTCATGCCTTTTTGGAAAGTAGAACTATTCGAATAGTAACATATTTATCAGTATGTTGGATATTTTCCTTTGGCAAATTTATTTTTGAAGGCCAGTGTTATCTGTAAAGACGGAACTTTTATCTATTCGGAACGACAAGGTCGATGAGCTAATTCCGCACATGCGGTTATGTTTGAGGTGATGTGTGTCATGCACTGTTGACTAGCTGAAATAAAACTCTGAACCTGAAGCCACCCTGTAAGTATTTAAACTCGAGCTTCATTATGTCGAAAACTCTCCAACTGCTTAAACTGTAATACCAAGTAACAAGTTGAATGCTGAGCTTACAAACTCGTATTCAAAAATTCAAGTCCTAAGACTCTCTAGCGGATATCAGAACCACTAACCCTTAAATCACATCAACAACTCGAGCCCAAGCCAAAAGTAATAAATGCTTCAATTAAAAAAAAAATAATTTTACTAACCAACATCCAATAGATGGAATTTGAACTTTTAATTTATAGAGGTCGACATTGAACTGTCACTGATTGCAGTTGTAGGTCACTAGGCGTTTTTCTTTTTTAGTTCAGAGCTGAGCGCTGAACTGAACTCGAGCTATATGAGCGCGCTCTGAACCGAGCGTGCTCAGATCGTTCTGATGATTTTCTGTTTTTCCTGTTTTTTTTTTTCTCTCAAATATGACTGGAAGTGTGAATGTATATGTGTAATCAGCATTTTACTCAGTCTGCTTAGTCAATTAATTCTGAGCTCATAGAGCGCGCTCTGATCATGCTCTGAACGAAAAAAGAAACACAAATTCGAGCTCTGAAGTGTCTGAGCTAAAAAAGAAACACAAACTTTTTGTTGTTGTGCTCTGAACTAAAAAAGAAAAACGCCTACTGTAGGAATTTTTTTTTCAATCAATGACAATTTAATTACACAGAGATATTTTCCGAACTTCAAAGAAGTTCTACAGAAACGTAGATCTAGATGCATACATTGAACGCTAGATGTCATGTCTAGCACATAATATGCCAAATGAAGGGACGCCCATCAGAGATCTAGCGTAAGTTACTTGACTTCTAAATTCCATCAAGGAAATTTGCTCGAGACCGTTCTTATCAATTTTTTATATGAAGTTTGACATGACGCTAATCAAAAACCGGTGAATGGAAGGCGGCCAATTTTTTTCTTAGAATTCAATGACTAAGTCTGCATTATCGAACTAATTTCAAATAACATCCAGTGACAGGTAACATTTAAGGTGACTAACAGTAAGAGGAATATTAATAATAATGACAACTTTTTGCGCAAAAAGACAAAAACTATGAAAGGCACCTCTTGTCAGAACCCTTCTTAGAATAAATAGACATTAGCAAAACCACATCAAACGCACATTATTACAAAAAATAATAATGAACCTCTGTTCTACTTTTAGTATATCAACAACAAGTCATTGTTAACAACAATTAACTTGCTACCCATTCTTATCATAAAGCCGCAAAAAAATTAGAAACAAAAATCAATTTGTCCTAACAAGAAGTAATCAACTACCGCTATACTACTAAGCACTTGGCTAAGTTTCATATAAAGTAACGAGTAGTGAAGATTTTACAAATCACATCGCAAAATAGTTCCAAACGCGTTAAAACGCACTCATTACTGTCAACAATATGGGATTTTGGACTGGATTAACGTTTTGCCTGACAATTGCGATTGTCGGTGTCAATTGTGAGACTTTCGACGAGTGTGCGAATGTAATGAGTAAAACTTTTATCAGTTCTCCTAATGGTTGTGAATATTATATTTACTGTGACGGTGAACAATCCTTTGAGGGCAGTTGCCCAGTTTCTATGATGTTTGATAGTGTGAATTCGATTTGTGATGATGAGAGCAATGTTTTGTGTTCTATTGACTCTAGTACAATTTCAACAACTTTAGCAACCACGGTAACAACGACACCAACTGCAATTAATACTTGGCCGGCGGGAATTTCAACAACCATTACAAATGCTCCTCCCACAGCACCATCTTCAACTGCAACTTCAATTTTAACATCAACTTCAACTTTAGTTACCGATTCGGATGGGGATGTTGTTTGTCCCCAACCTGCGAACACATCCGAAATTATTTATTTACCCAGTACCAAATCGTGCTCGCAATATTATATGTGCTATCGCTCGGTTGCCATGCCGATGACATGTCCAGGTAGCATGCATTACAATTCATTGAAATCGCAATGTGATTGGCCGTCTTTATCCAACTGTCAGGTGAGTACAATTGAAGAGGTTAAAATTAATAATTTATTGTTTGATTCGCATTTAGATTGTTGGAACGACGACATTAAGCCCAAAGGAGTTATGCACGAGTCGATCTTCTGGATATTTGACATACCCTAGCAACTGTCATTATTATTATCGGTGTACAAATGGATTTTTGACAGTTCAAGAATGTCCAATAGGTTTTGGCTGGGACGCTAATAGAAAAATGTGCAGCTCCACAGGATGTTCAAGTGAGACAGCACGTTGAGAAAGTACTGAGCAAATAAAGATATTTTGTAACTTTTGACTTTTGACTTTTGACTTTAGTTTGATTCAAGGTTACCTATCGGTGTTCTGTCAATTTAGAATATATGTGACATGCAAGACAATACAAAAAATATAAAATCAATGCTGCCAACCGCTGCCAACCGTGGCGGAATGTGATAGAGTTCGGGAATACGACAATTTAACATAACTGAATGCTATTGGTTGGTTTTAATATATTTTGAAAAGGCGATTAATATAATGTGTTTGGTTAATAGAACTATCTAAATGAGATGTTTTATATACTAGAATTATATTATGACAAACGTGGTTGTGTAATTTCCGCTTTTGAATATCATTAACATTGATTTCATGAGTAAATTTTTCTTAAATAACTGAAGAAAAATTACGCAAAATGTTTTGATTTTCCTTCACACAATCTACGTTTTTAATTTTTATGAATATTTTCAGCAAAAGTGCATTTATTCCTAAAATCAAATACTATTCACACGTAACGAAAAATTTCAAATTTAACGGACAAAATTCTATGAACGCTGGCAGCAACTTTGCCGACAGCGGAAGTTGTACACGCAAAGGTGCGAGTGTGTTGGTGAGCCGGAATTTTTGAAGTTACGTGACATTTATCAATACGAATTTCTATGTTACAATACTAGCGCACTTAGCATGAACCACCCCATAAAACTATAGCTTGTAGGCAAGTAACGGAAAATCGGTCGAAGATGGGGGTCTTAGTATTGTCTCTGGATTACACATCGCATCACCAGAAAAGTGTCAACATAAATAACTGCTGTCAAGTTGTTGCTACTTGAGACAAATAGGCACATTCAAAAATCTAGTTATATTAAGGCGACTAGATTGGTCTGGATTAGATATAACCTGAATGCAAAAACTAGATTCGTCGGGAACGTAACTTTTTTTACTTCAGCCACATATGCGAACTGTCAACTTAGTAATCAGTCGCGAATTTCTGGACTAGATTCGTCGGCAACTGAAACAGCTGCTCATATGACTAATTTAAGATAATAAGAACCGAGATACATCTAGTCAGATAGCTGTCAGACTTACTAAACAAAATGCTTGAATGCGCCCTATAACTATTGTGAATCTCGAAAGTTTCAACTAGAGTGCGATTCTTAAAATTGTGTGCTTAGTATTATTCCTTAATTTACTGAGATATATATTTAAGCCTAATCATCCCTATCGAGGTATCCGTTCGGAAAAACTCCGATACGAATGTCAAATCCGATCGGAACTCAAATTGCGTTCGAAGTAACCGTTTCGAAACAAAATAAATGAAGCATATCAACGCGTTCATTTCATATTAAAGTATTCCACAGCAATTAGTTGTCAGAGAGCTTCGAAAAAAAAAATGTACCATATAGCTGTCAAAAGTAAGTGGTATAACGCGGTTTGACGCAATGCGACAAGGTGTGCTACAAAACGTCAGAGAATTTTTCCGAAAGTTGTATCGGAACGGATATCTCGAATGGATTTTCTCCGATTTCGCACAAATCGTTCCGTTCCGAACGGATACCTCGATAGGGCTAAATATTACTCAAAAAAGTTGTTTCATCAATCCAGCTGTCACTGTAGTCTTCCACAGTATACCTTAGAAAAAGCAAGCTATTCTGGTGTTTTGCCAATTACTGAACTCGAGCATTAACTGGTACTTATTGCTATAATTTTTCACAATGGTACAATGTTTGGAAACCGCTGGATACTTCATTCACTGTAGCATGGACAGCAGTTGTATCTAATGTAAATAGGCCCATAGTCCGGGAATCTGTTTCTTAACTCACCTTACATTCCTTCCTCTGACATCAGTATGAATCATTATCTACTTTTGCCTTCATATCTTCATGTTTCAAATACAAAAAAAAACATAACTTCAGACAATTTAATAATTTTATTGACAAGTCGTTATCGCCACTCAATGTTAACAGCATTGTCAGACCGTCAACTTATATCTATATATCTCGTTTTTATTTATTAATATTTAAAAATTGCAATTCCCCTCTCACACTGTCACATCAGTTCACAAACACGAATGGAAATTTAATTGCTCTACCAAAGGCGATAATAAAAACTCCAGAACTCAAGGGTGTACTTAAGACGCCTACTTAAGCTTCATATCTAATGATGGCTGATAACTAAACTCGAAGTAAGAAGACGTGCACAAGAGTTGTAAATTAATTATCAATGTAATGGGAATGTGATGGAAGCATCTTTTTTTACAAGCTAGAGTTTTCTTATCAAGCTCTTGACAGTTAACTGTTGTTACAGCCATGAGTTTTCGAATGATTTACGAACTTGTAAGTTCCGCTATTTTCTTTCTTTTATTTGGCCCTAGCGAGGTATCCGTATCCTTCGAGACGGAAAATTATCCAATTTTATACGATTCGGAGGATTTTTGCTGCGAGGTATTCTTCGTAACTACTGTTCGGAGAATTGTTCCGACATTTTTTAACGCATATCAGCGAATTACGTTGAAGTGCGATGAAGTGAATTTTTGTTGTTAAATTTTTGACAGCTAAGTTCCGATGTACTCCGACAGAAATTGGTGGCAGAATTTGTTTACGATTTGGAGTGCGTTGCGGTGTGCCATCGCAATTGTTTATTTCTCTTCCAAAGTCAGACCCCTCGAATGGAATTTGAGCCTCCGAAAGAGTATGCGTTGCGGAGAATTTTCCGTTCCAACGGATACCTCGCTAGGGCCGATTATTTTCTGATATTAACATAGTGGTTAGTGTTCTGGATTACTCAGGTAGGAGTATCAAGTTTTAAAAAAAAAATAAATTAATGACATCTGAAGCTGTTATTTTGTATAATTGTCATAGGAAAGCTGCTGTGGCATAAAGTTGCAAGTGCTTACTACTTTCCTTAATTTCTGGTTTAGTCGATTTTTGATTTGATAGTTGAGCAGTGTTACCAGATCCATTTAGAAAATTAAAAATATTTATAAAGCGATAATTTTTAAGACAGTTTTTCTTAAAAGAAGTGACACCTTAATAGTCTATGCTATCTAAAAAAAAATATTTGGTAGAAACGAATATACGTGGTTTTTAGGTTCAATACCGAAAAAAAAATATCCATCCACTTAAAGTCTTTAAAATTGTTAAAAAAAAGAAAAAAGAAACACATTAACAAACCCTTAAATGTTTATTTGTATTCAATCTTCAGACTGTTCAGCCGAGCTTTAAATCGCTGCTATTCGAAAATCGCGGTTCTAGTCGGACATCTGCCCTGAATCAGTTTCAAACACAGCTTCCTTTCTGCACTCCAGCCAAATCCAATCGGGCACTGTTGCAGACTCAAGAACCCATTGATGCACTTGTAAAAGTAGTTACAATTCTTCGGATACGGAAAGTAGTCGAACATTTTGACGGTGCACTTCTTCTTCGGATTCACTTCCATAGGGTTTTCAAACTTCAACAAAAAATTACACCAATCAGAGCGATTAAATTGATGAAGAGCTTTCCCATAAGACTCACCTTGCAATTAACCCTTTCGGGTAGTTCACACTTTGAGGTTAAGTAGTCAAAATACAACTGACCCGAGCAATACATCGGCACCGGAGTGCCATGGTAACACACAAAGTATTCACGGCAAGACACATCACTTGGCAGAAATATAACTTGATCAGGCCTATCCCTAGCCGGACACGAGTGTGCTGGCGTTGAAGTTGATCCAATTCCACCGGCGATAGATGAAGTTGCAACGAACGAACTCGCCGTTGACTGGACACCAAAGGCAGTTTCTGTTTCCGAAGGTGCGACTTCTTCAACTTCTTCCGAAGGTTCAATTTCCTCCTCTACTTCACCCACCGTCGCTGGTGGCTTGGTTGTAGTTGTAGTTGTAGTGGTGGGAGCTGTTGTGGTCATTGTTGTTGTTGATGTTGTTGTTGTTGTTGCTGTTGTTGTTGGTTTTGTTGTGGTTGTTGTTGTGGTTGTTGTTGGTTGATCGTCTTCGCAATCAACATCACTAGGTGCTGCACAACTCCCATCCTTTGTGCTGAACAGTAGTTGCGATGGACAAAGACCCTCGTACGAGTCGTCACCGTCGCAGTATATGTACGACTTGCATCCTTGGGTGCCACCAACGAATTTACCGCTCTCTTGATTCTCACATTCCTTGAAAGTTTCACCGCAAACGGTCACAATGACGACGGTTAAGGCGAGGAATAGCTTCATGTTGGTGGAAAAGCGTATGACTTTTGCGAAGACCTTTCCTATTAAAACCACTCTTTTCTACTGCTTCAAGGGTCGATTCTTGAACAGCCACATTGCCTAGGTTGTGTTGAGCAGAATAAGCCTAATTGAGGTCGATATGATAGATGTTTCTTCTGTTGGCGGCAAAGATAACGTTCCTTATCAATGCTTTTCTGTTAGAGTATGCTAGAAACATTTTTTCTTGTTTTTGGGTCACTAAAAGGTTGGTGATGTGTATCACCATTGATTGTATCTCAGATAGTAAATAGGGCATCATGAAGTAAGTCCTGCGGTTTTTATTTAGCAAAATCAATGATCAAGTTCAATTATAAATTTATTATAAAGAATATTTTATTTCTTAACACTATTCATTGACAACACTTTTTCTTCCATTGGATAATTATAAACCTTTGGATATCAATAGTCTACCGGAATTTGTTTGCATAGGCTTAACGAAGCGATAAATGCGGTTTGATAAAGCGAGTCTTACTTACTTACTTAAGGTGGCGCTACAGTCCGGGTTGGACCTGGGCCTCAACCAACAATCGTCTCCAGCCAGCACGATCTTTGGCCAGCTGTCTCCAGTTTCGCACGCTAAGTTGGTTAAGGTTCCCTTCCACTTGCGTGCGCCACCTGAGTCGCGGTCTTCCTCTACTGCGCCGTCCCTCGGGTGTGGATTCGAAGATCTTCCGGGCCGGAGCATTGACGTCCATTCGCTCTACATATGACCTAGCCACCTCAGTCGCTGGACCTTCACTCTTCTGGCTAGGTCGATGTCGCTGTACAGCCCGTACAGTTCGTCGTTGTATCTCCTCCTCCATTCACCGTCTATGCAGACGGGACCGAAAATTACTCGAAGAATTTTCCTCTCGAAGTAACCAAGAGTAGCCTCATCCGCTTTTGATAGAGTCCATGCCTCTGCACCATAAAGTAGGACTGGGATGATCAAGGTCTTATAAAGGGTCACTTTAGTTGTTCGAGAGAGGGCTTTGCTACTCAATTGCTTTCTTAGCCCAAAGAAACAGCGATTGGCAAGAGTTATTCTTCGTTTAATCTCAGCGCTGGTGTCATTGTCTGAAGTTATAGCGGAGCCTAGGTAGACAAAGTCCTTTACCACCTCAAAGTTATAAATGTCTATGGTGACATTTTGTCCAAGACGTCGGTGTTGGGTGTCCTTTCTTGATGACAGCATATACTTTGTCTTGCCCTCATTGACTGCCAAACCCATCTTTGCCGCTTCCGTCTCAATGCCCACGAACGCGCTAGTCACATCATGTTGTGACGAGTCTAGTACAATTCATACTATGCAAGGGCTTTGCATCGTTGAGTATTTTAATTTTGAAGTTCTATAGTTGGGATAGCTTATCGATGTGTGTGGACTTTAGGGCTGAACACTACCCAGTTGACGGTCAAAATTTTCTTTCAGTCTTTGACGTTCAAGTATTGAGTTTATGCAGTTTTTCATTGGGCAAAAATGGGAGAGTCCGGAATACTAAAATTCGCTTTTGATACCTACCTAGTGTTCCATTGACGGATGACAGCTGCCGTAGATTATTTTTTGGCATATCACCAATACTTTTGTGGATTCAATCAGAAGCAGTTTTCTTGTTCCATTGGATTAAAGAAAGAGTGGATCCCCGAATGAAACCAATGAAAAACGACATTAAGTAAGTTTGACAGCTGTCTGACTGAATGTATCACGATTTTGATTGGCTAAAATCGGTCATATGAGCAGCTATTTCAGTTGACCTTTATAGATGATGGGTAGCCGACGAATCTAGTCAAAAAATTCATAAATGTGTATTAAGTTGACAGTTCGCATGTGACTGACATAGGAAAAGTGACCTTCCTGGCCAATCTATTTTTTGAGTTCAGGTTACATCTAGTCCTGATAAATCTAGTTGACATAAGATAGCTAGATTGTTGACTTTAATTTAAGTCAATCATGAGGCAAGTACCTAAGCTTAATACCCTGCACGAGCTTAATTTTCCGTCCAATACAAAATTCTCTCCAAAATTTAGCTGAGCTAAATTCGAGCGTAGTCGCAGTGGCTTAGCGGTTAGTGTGTTGGACTACTAAGCGAGGGGTCTCAGGTTCGAATCCCGCAAAAACCAAATGCCAACTTAGGGTTTTTTTCCCCTGCGCTATCTCTCGCGAACGTCTGACAAACATCCGAGAGTATAAATGTCTTAAAAGAGCTTCTCAATTAGCCGTTTGGAGTCGGCATAAAATTGTAGATCCCTTCCATTCGTTCTAAAAATGAAAAACTCACACAAAACGAATAGTTGTGAGAAGCTACGTCTAGGGTCCCTCCGAACCTGTTGCGCCAACTATTTAGTTTATTTTGTAAATTCAAGCGAACCCATTTAGCCGAGCAAACGTTTCACGGTGTACTTCATGTATCTGTCAAAATTTAGCGTGCCCATTTAATGGGGCCGCATTTTCTCAAGCTAAATTTTGACAGATCGTTGTGTTTTGTTGTATGGCGGAGAATGGGAGAAGTAAGCAAAGACGAGTTTTTTTAACAACTACCTCCACGTGAAGTACCTAGAATCGGAAATGGTTGAAATCAGAGAGTGTTGAATTTTTGAAGTAGGTAAATTATTTTCAAAGAACAGCTGTTTTCTGTGACACTTATCCGTGGCGTGCTAAGCTCTACCTACTCATAAAATTACAACTATACTTTAATGACCAGCCAAAACAAAATTATGCTGACTGTCAGAGCACTTTCTTTGCTCTCAGAGCACTTGTTAATTTGTTATGTTCGATTGGTACAAAAAGCAATCTCTTTCAGTTTTCAGAGCACTTTTGCGAATCTGTATTTTTCTCGTGTCGTTTTCCAATGGGACTTTCAGATTTTTCTCTCAGATTTCATATCTCATTCTGAAATGGGCCCTACCTTCTTTTGCTTGTTGTTGTTTTTATTTATCTTGGCTAATAAATTGGATTCTACGAGTGATACATTTTCCGATCATTTAATTTACAACTTATTTCTGATTTCAGCTGGATAACAAAAGTGTGACATTCAATTGTATTCTTATCGATAAAGTTCTTTTCAAACAAAACATAACTACGCATGATTCAGAAGGGAACTCGTCATCACTCCAGACCCGCAGTAAGCTTAACAATTAGTTCAATTGCTGCCAAAACATTGTGAATCAGTAGCAGATAGCACTTGAACACGATTTCCGTTCTGACAGTTTTTGACACATACAAAGTTCGAAGTCGAATACTCGTGAATTTATGTCATTTTAATATAACAAACAATTTTCTAAGCAGCAGCAAATCTTATCCCTGATTTCGAATAAAGTTGAAACCCCCCGTCATCTGGCCCATACTAATTTATCAGTCCACACTTTTGACATCAAAAAGTCGCACCAAAAATGGTCGATCGGTATCTGATCAGTTGACTTGAATTTGATTTCTCGTTTAATTGGTAGCGCGATAGAGGCGCAAAAAAGAGAAGCAAAAGCGATATCCCAAAAATCACTTCCTTAAAGTGCAAAACGAAGACTATGAGCGCAATTCTAGAAGTTATTGTTTTCTGTGCAAAACGAACGGACGCGAAAAGTACTAGTTCCTCCGGTTTACAGACACAATGTCTTCATTTCGAACACTCTTCAGTGGTAAGTTTCTCTCGTTGATACGGTCTGTTTTCAACGAGTTTATCTTCCATTAGGGCTCTTCGTACTGCAGATCGCTTCGAGCACTGTTCACATCCCGCGTATACTCTTTGGTCCATGCCGCAATGAAGAGGAGGGGAGATTCGTTAAAGATCGCTACGACTGTCAAAAGTTTTACTACTGTGGTTCCAATGAAATAGCCGTTTCCGTAGACTGTCCCTATGGCATGATATTCAACGATGCAAAGGAGATTTGTGACTTTCCTTCCAACTATTTTTGCGTTCCAGAGAGAAGGCAAGACGACCTGGTGGAGGTATCGTCCGATATTCCAACTGCGACAACAGTGGCTCCATCTGACGCTATTAACAAAGATGGCCGCTGCCCCATGAAAGATGACGGACGGTTGGTATTTCTTCCCAACAATAACGAATGCCATCGGTATTACCTCTGCTATCATGGCCAACCAATTCCGCAGGAGTGCATCGAAGAGCTCCATTGGAACCAAAATTTGGGGCTATGTGATTATCCAGAAAACGCCAACTGCTTGGTTGCATCTTCAACGCCACCAAGCACAACTACTATTGCTGCTGTTACTACTGCTATTGCTGTCAGCGTTGGAGCTATAAATTGTCCTTTTAGGGGTGAACAGCTCTTTCCTCATCCTGAGCATTGCAGTTATTTTATCTACTGCGTGAATGGCTATGCGACGGTGCAGCAGTGCCCATTTTTTCATCACTACGACTTGCTGTCGAGAAGTTGCCAATGGCGGACCAGGGCTAAGTGTATTGCGAATAAGGAATAGTCGAAATAAACTGTTTACAAAACGGAATCGAGTATGATTTTTCAATAAAGCATTTCAGTGGCAGGCATTTTTTTTTTTTTTTTTTCATTTATAAGGCTGTTGGTCCTTTGTTGCATTTGCAATAGAAAAATATAAATTAATAGTTGGCGCAACAGGTTCGGAGGGACCCTACGCCTACCTTCTCACAACCATTCGTTTTGTGTGAGTTTTTGTGTCATTTTTGGAACGAATGAAAGGGATCTACAATTTTATGCCGACTCCAAACGGCTAATTGAGAAGCTTTTTCAAGACAGTTATACTCTCGGATGTTTGTCAGACGTTGTAGAAAATATTAATGATTCAAGGTACAAGATTGATTTGTGCAGGCAAAGCAGCAAATTCAAAGACTTGTATGCATATATTTACGTATTTAACCTCAATGTTAAAATTGAAGCTGATGAATTTGTCGCACACAACGCTTTTTGAAAGAATTGGCTTAGGGTTTTGTGAAAACAAAGACAAGAACTGTCACAAATTACCGGCAACATGTTAACACAGCCATTATGTTTTTTAACGGCGCCATCTAAGAATTCGGCGTACCTAAGCACTCGGAGAGTGGACAACCCTTGAAAGATTCGAACCGTTGCTATTTCCAACGAAGAGCTTTTGATTTACCAAAAATGCAGTAGGTACTCGTACCTACATATCAGCCCTATTGCGAAGATCAACTATCAATCGGTTGATGATTGACAAGTTTATCAATTAAAATTGATGTTGGTATTGCGAAAAATAATTGATTATATAACCTGTGAACATAACGCCAAAAATAAAGTTATTCAGCCCTATTGCGAAGATCAACTATCAATCGGTTGACGATTGGCAAATTTATCAATTAAAATTGATGTTGGTATTGCGAAAAACGATTGATAAAAATATAACCTATTGTATAGTGACCAGACGTCCCGCATTTTGCGGGACAGTCCCGCATTTCACATGGCTGTCCCGCATCATAAAATGCCGGAAAAATGTCCCTCATTTACAGACTTGTCCCGCAAAGTCCCGCAAAATTATAAATATAGAAAATTTCAAAGTATAATACTTGAAACGCATGTGAACAGTGCTTTACGAAATATTATTGTCATTTTGTTTTGACGTAGCTGTCAAAGCAGTTGCTTGACACCTCCAGTTGCGCACTCCAAGTTGGTTGATGTCCCCTTCCACTTGAGCGCGCCACCTAAGGCGAGGTCTTCCTCTACTGCGTTGTCCCTCCGGGTTGGAATCGAAGACTCTCCGGGCCGGAGCGCTGGTGTCCATTCGCTCTACATGTCCTTACCATCTTAGACGACTAATGCGTACTTGTCTGACCAGGTCGATGTCGTTGTACAGCTTGTAGAGTTCGCTGTTAAATCTTCTCCTCCAAATCTCGCCCTTCTTTAAAATTACATAAACTAATTATAAACAAATATGATAGAATAAAATAATAAAAAATATGTTTTTACAAAAAAAAAAAAAACTTTTAAAATGTGTCCAGCATTGTCTTTAAAAAATTATGGTCACTATAACCTATTGTGAACATAACGCCAAAAAATAAGGTTATTGTGAATGAAAACTCAACTTTGACAGTTCTAAAATGTTTTTGATTCGAAGAGAGTGATTGTTACGATTTTTGCAAACTATTTAATTAAACAATAATTACGAGTGTTAAATCTGTGAAATTTATTGGAAATCGTGTCATCGGTGGAATCATTTTTTGATGATGACGAAGACGAGACAGATTATGCGGAATTGGCTGCTATACGGAGGAGTTTGCGAGATACATCTAATCCCTTGGAACTGAAAACACGCAACACCACAGATGTAGCTAATTTCATTTCCAAGGAATGCTTTTGAGGTGCATTCGTTTATTTTTTGGAAGATATTGGACCCAAACTTAAACCGATTAATTGCAGCTCTGCTTGGTCTTGCGCAGTCAACAGCAACAACAGTGTCCCTTTTTCTAAGTGAACTGCTAAACGCGTTATGAAAATTACATGTGCCCAAAATGGATAAAACTCATTACACATAGGAAGAAATATCTATGTTATATATCTAGCCTCTAATAAATAACAACAATAACAAATAAAAACGTTGATGTTTAACATTTTCTTTTAAGAGTCGTCCTTATCAACACCGAAATTGCGATTGATAGAAAAATTGACAACTACCAATAAAATTGTTCAAGATTGACACTCACAATACCGATTTGTCAACCGACAATTGCTGCACGTTCACAGTCGATCAACACTTAATTGATAATTGATCTTCGCAATACCATTTAAAGAAATTTATTGATAAGTATCAACTATCAATTGATAGTTGATCTTCGCAATAGGGCTGATTGTGAATGAAAACTCAACTTTGACAGTTCTAAAATATTTTTGATTTGAAGAGTGATCGTTAAGGATTTTGTAAAGAATTTAATTAAACAATAATGACGAGTGTTACAAATCTGTAAAAATTTATTGAAAAATATGTGATCAGTGGAATTTTCGAATGGCAAAATGTATATACATAATAGCCCTTAAGAAATAACAACAATAACAATTAAAAACGATTAGGTATGTTAAACATTTTCGTTTAAGAGCCGTCGTCCTTATCAACCCCGAAATTGAGATTGATAGAAAAATTGACAACTACCTACCAATAAAATTGTTCGAGATTGACATTCACAATACCAATTTGTCAACCGACAATTGCTGCACGTTCACAGTCGATCAACACTTAATTGATAAATGATCGTCGCAATACCATTTAAAGAAATTTATTTTTGTTTAATTTAATTTGCTTTTATTTATTTATTTATTTTTATATTGATAAGTATCAACTATCAATTGATAGTTGATCTTCGCAATAGGGGTGAAAAGTTGGCTTTCTTTCGAAAACTCGCAAGTCGAAAATGACGAATTTTTGAGGAGGCGCAAGAAACCGATTCAAAAAATAAAAAAAGGAACCTGTCAAACTAAGACGTAAGATGGACATAGGAGTTTTTAAATAGAAATTTGAAGACCGATAGACCTAGAAGGTCTTAAAACTGGTTGATTAAATGTAATTTTTCATAAACTTGGAACTTACGAGGTTTTGAAAGAAAGTCGACGATATCTGCTTCAGTATGATTAAATATATAAGATTTTTTTTTTAAGTTCAAGGCGACACATGCCTGTCATTAACGTACGAAGTTGGTTGAAATCGACTCTGAGCTCTGAGAAAGTAAACACCCAGGGACCGAATGATATGTAGGTTCTGATTAACGTCAACTTAGTGCTTAGATGATTTTGAGAAAGGCCTTTTTTCTTATTTACATGATTTACACAACGTGAACAATGGAGTAGTTTGCAATGCCAAAAAAAAAAAAAGTACGGCAGCTGTCATTTGACTTGTATCAAATACATAAATTACACTCGTGTTTTGTGTGAGTGGTTCTTGAATGGATTCTGTTTCTGACTTCAAATCGAGAAGCGAAATTGTCTTCTCAGAACCACCAGAAGAGTATTTTTTGTGCCAATGGAACGGTTTCAGAAGCGAATTTTTCGATTCCGGACTCTTTCAATTTTATAGTGTCAAATAAGAAGAAAGTGACGGCTAAAAAAATTGTAGGAAATCAAAACAGACTTTATAATATTATGGCTGTAGCATAATGGTAAAAAAAATACTGCAAATTATAATCATAACGTTAAAAAAATAAGTAAAAAGTTGTAGAACTGAAAAATTACGTTTATCAAATTTATTTTTTGGTTGAAGCTGAGAAATTAAAGTAATGGGAATTGTGCACTTTTTAACAATTTTTTAACAAAGCACGACACGGCCAAATTCCGCAAGAGTGAGTTTTTTTGTGTACACGAAAAAATGTATACACTGGCTTGTTCCGATTCCGCAAGAGTCAGTGGCGTAGCATGGGTTGGAGCCGCCCGGGGCAGACCCAATTTATGCCGCCCCCGTAATTTTTTCACACATTAAAAAAAACCTTTGTAAACTTGGTGAAATTTCTGGAATTCTGGACAAACAAAAATTAATTTCTAAGGTAATATCTTCACAACAACTCGTAGACACAGTCACTTTCGAACTACACCACTAATTCATCAGCAGATTCCTTGAAGTGATTGTTTGTTTGAATAGTTTGAATACTGATAGTCAATTCTCCGTATATAATTCCATTTGGGAAGACACTTCTGTTTTCCCCTGTCAGGACATGAACTTGCATTTCGATTTTTCTTCAATTGACCAAGTGACTACCACTTGCGCCAAGTGAGCGACGAGTACAAGCCCGACAACTGGTGATTAGAACGGAGGAGAGGACCAACCTCTGTGCGTTGTTGTTCCTACGAGGTGTTTTTGTCACGACCAAAATAAGTAGTTAGTGTAAAATTTATGTTTTCAAAATGATTGTGGCCTTAATTTTAAATTCGAATCACCGAAAACGCTTATTTTAAAAACTGCTTTTATCTCAAAAACCCCAATTTTAACTTCGATAAAATTCTAAAAACCAAGTAATGCTTACATCCCAAACAATAACTTATAGGTAGTCAGTTGTCAGCTGAATAGTTAGACAATAGTATTACTCAAACTAAACTTTGCAAAATTTAGTACCTACGATCTTGATCAAATTACATACATAATATTAAGGTGTGTCCAGACCAGTGAAACATTTGCTTAATAAATGTTTATTAAATGTTTATAAAATGTTTCCGATTTGCTTCAGAAACATTTCATAAATATTTATTTAACATCTCTCAAATGTTTCCTTCAATCTGGACGCCGATGAAACATTTCTGAAATGTTTATGAAATGTTTAATTTGTATCCATTTTTGCACTAAATAGTGACGATCTCTAAAGCGGTAGGGTTATTAGCAGCGTGCTTCATTATCATAAAAAAAAATTAAAAAAAATAAATTTGGTTCAAATAATTTAATTAAATGAATAACCTCCTCATTACTCCAAGATTTTTTTGACATTGTAATTTTTATGTTTAAAGGAATTCAAAAAACACCGCCTCCTTACTGCCCAGAAACTTTTGAAACAAAAATTATTTCCCGTCACGAATGGGAAACTGCGAAACATTTCATAAACAATTTTTTCTGTTAAATAAATGTTTATGAAATATTTATGAAAGATTTATTCAATGTTTATGATATGTTTCGATGGTCTGGACACACCTTTAAAGATAATATAGGTATTTTAAACAAGATCCTCTACTAAAAAATTTGAATAAATCAAGCAAGGCAAAACTTATTTTTTGCAAATATTTCAAAATACATATTCTCTTTTTTTTTCAACCATTTTGAATATGCACCTTAAAATAACTCCATCCACTTGGAGCGTTACACAATCAGAAAATTCCAACTTCATTTACACCCCCACACACGTCCATCGGGAGATCCAGTTTTTAACTTCTAATGCAAATTCAAAAACAAATCTCTGAATTCTTACATTATACTCGTACATATGCAAGGATATCGATCTATCACGAATGCTATTTGCAATCAAAAAACAGATCAAAAAACAGAACGTTTGTCCTCGTACTCAAATATCTTGTAAACTGTAAGAGCTTATAAAATAGTGCAGTAGGCGCTTATAGCTCTCTAACCAAAATTTTGAAAATTATATTAATAAACACATACAAATTATGTACATATTTACAAAATTAAAAAAAAAAAAAAATTTAGCTGCTCCAAAATTGCCGCCCCTAGCAAAGCGCCGCCCGGGGCCTGTGCCCCCCTTGCCCCCCCCTTGCTACGCCACTGGCAAGAGTGTAAGTAGGCTTTTTTGAGAGTTTTCGTGCACACAATTTAAAAAATGTATTCACTCTGTTTTCGACTGGGAGTTGAAGAATTGAAGCAAAAATTGCGAACCGAAGCCAGTGAAAAAAGCGAGTGATGAACAAACAGAGTATTATTATTGTTCTTTACACGCTCTCTCCACATGCGATGAATTCAAAGCAAAGAGCAACAGCAAACAAAAACAGCACATAGCAGAGCAACTGTCACATTTCGTGTGATGGGCATTTCATAGCATACTTTCTTAGTACGAATAGAATGGCAACGAGTACACACACAAAGAGTACTTTGGCAGTATTGCAAAAAAAAATTGAGTAATTAATAATTTATTAGTTTAAAGAGTTTAATTTCCCAATTTTCCATTTTTATATTTATAAAAAATACATTTGAAGCGATAACCGACTAACTCAAATTAAACATTTTGAATTCCCAAACAGCACACTTTGATTTCCAATTTATTTGACAGCAAAATGACACTTTTCTTGTGTTCATAGTATGCGATAGATGGTATGCTTTTAAAGCATGCTTTCTATCGCAAACTATGGAAATAAAGCAGCTATAATGGTCTCCACTTGTGATAATGAAAGCATGCTCTATCGCATACTCTGAATTCATCGCAAGTGGAGACAGCATGTTATGGAGCAAAACATAGATTTCGCTCATGACACGTTTGTTTATTTATCTTATATTATGTTTTATTTATGCAAATACATTTTATTTTATTTTTTTTTTAGATTTGAAACAGATGGGGCTCATTTCATTTCATTTCATTTCTTTTCATTTCCTGCAAAAATATAAACGATAAGACACAAAATAAGTTTATTAGAAACAATTTAATATACATACCGATTTTTTCGTCTTGTGTCCTTTCAATCTCATTCATTTTCCCTATTTTTTTTAAAGAAATTCTGTCAAACTGAATTCAGCTCTGTCGGCTGACAAACAATGATTCACTCAGCACATTCAAACTCACAGCACGTTGCGGAATCGCGTGAACTGCGATTGGTGTACATGGGCAGTGAGTGTGAGTTCTGTTAAGCGTGTGCACTAGCGAAAAACTCACTCTTGCGGAATTGGGCCCATGTTAAACTGCATTTACACTATCACGCACGCGCATTTTTGCACGAGACGGGACAGAGAGATCCGTTTGTCCGCAGTCAATGCTAATAAAGGCGTAAGAATGAGATCACAAATCAGAGGCCTAAGGTGTCATGGATGTTCTACCCATAATTATAGATACGTAAAGCGGAAATAAACATAAGTTCCGGCGACCAACATTTCTGCAATCACATGAAAACATTTCTATTTCCGATTTAAAATATGTGAAATGAGAGTGTTAATTAGTTTCAGTAAATTTAACCAACAATTCATCAATCATTTATACGAAATAAATAAATAATTGTACGTTCATAACTTCCGGAAGCCATTTTGTTTTATAGGAAAACGAAATTTCGCAAGCCATCGCTATAAAAATATCAACATGCATAGATTTCCCATAATTCCTACCACGTTAACAAGATGGCCGACCAAAAAACGTATCACGTATTTTTGCGTGTTAGGTAATGCTGTCCCTTTCAGTCAGACGGCTGTTTAGTATTGGGCATCCCTTTAATTTTCCGTGATAGGAATGTGTGACCGTGTAAATGCCCCATAACCGCGACCAATTTAACTTTTAAATAGCATTCTTTATAACCTCAATTTACTTAGCTTTTTTTTTTTGCTTTGAGAGCAAAACTGAACTGAAAAACGGAATATACGCCTCGAACTAACTAAAAACAGTAACACAAACTTGGACCGTTGACATTTTTAATAGTTATGTTTATTTTTATTACACACATAAGTTCACATACACATACATAGGCCCATGTAATGATATACCGTTAAGTTAGGGGTAATGAGCAAAAATAACACTCAACATCAATAATTCGGTTAAGGTTGCGGAAACAGATCCAACAAATTGAAACTGCTGATCAAACGTAGATTTCTTCATTGCCAACGCCTAAGACGTTTCACCAGCCAATAGAGCCACCTCGAAGCCTGCCAAACAGAGAGAAAAAGGAACGTTAAGATCGACATCACACGACGTCTTGCTATAGCAGCCGCACCGCCCTCCAACTACGGGACACTATTGCGTTTACCAATGCCGCCCGTAATTGCCAGCGGATCAGTGCCAAATGCTCCGTGTAAACTGGAATCGGGTCGTTGATTTAGACCATCGGCATCCTCTTCTGCGTTATCGCTGTCAACTGTGATTGGTGGATGCGGCATAGCATCAGCGAAGAGATGGCGATTCTCGTCGTCGGGATTCTCATTGTTCTCTGTCTCGTCGAGTAGGAAGTTTAGCAAATTCTGATGGGAAGGAGGATTGGCGGTTGGCTGAGATTCACAGGGAATCGAGATGAGCTGGCCCTCGGCGTTATCCGGAGTGGGTGGGACTGGGGGCTCCTCAACGACACCGCTGAGCAGGAAACTCACATCCGCATCGGGCAGGCCGCTGTTGCCAGGGGAGCAAATCTGATCGGCTTCGGCCAGATCTTCGTTCATAATGTTACTGTTGCTGCTGCTGGGGATTGAAGCATGATGATGCGTCTGTTGAGTGCTGGGTCGCGAGAATTGCTGATGCTGTTTGAGTGATGAATTATTTTCTATTTTGTTCTCCACTTCAAGCGGAGGGGCAGATGCCAATGCTGATGCTGCGGCAGTGGGTCGCAGTGGAATGTTAGATTTACGCACCTGATGTGCGTTGAGATAGATGTTGTGAATATCCATCCAGGAGAGGTTTCCCGGCGCAATATTCTGGTTGGTGTTTCTGTTGTTGCTTTCCCTCGATGGACGTGGTTCATCCTCATCGTCTCGCTTTAGAGTCACGAAGAGCACCGTCTCCAAATACCGCTGATACCACATTAGAAAGCTGTCCCGATCGCGGGGAAAGGCTTTGGCCTTGATCTTCGCGTAGATTTTCTTGGGAGATATGTGCAGGCGGGCCTCAACAATCTCCTTCTTGCGACACTTGACTATGGCGTAGTTTTGGATCGATGTGGCCGTCAGTTTGGCTATTTCGACAAGGAGTGCGTCATTTATCACCGAACCCGGTTGTGTGTCCTCGTGAATGCGCGCTATTATATGGTGAATCAGTTCGTAGTCTGGAAATTGGACAGTTCGGTCGGTAGAAGCCACTGCCGCTGTGCTAGTACCGACAAACTTATCAGCCAGCAGCTTGATATCTTTTGCGTTAAGGCCCAATGCATTCTGCGCCTCGTTATGGTTGTTATTTAGTAGATTACTGTTGTCGAGGGCTTGAGCGCCTTCTTCTTCGTCCTCCTCCTCGTCGTCTTCGTCGTCGTTTTCGCCATTATTACTCTCCGTTTCATTGAGGTCCTCTGTCGGTCTACTCAGACTACGCACCTCGTTGAGGTACAGCTTTCTCAGCGGATCCCGGGTCGATGCAATGTTATAGTCTTGATAGACCTGTGCCAGGAACTGCTGTTCCCCATCTTTAGCTCTCAATAGGGTCTCGATTCGCCGAAACACATCCTCCTTCAGAGACTCGTAGAACTTGGTTGTGAACTTTTCGCTTTTCAGTGCGTTCACCAGCAGATTCCTCTTGATCTCCTCCGAAGTGTCGTCCATTGCAGTATCCAACGACTGCATATCGCTGGGAAAAAGCCCTCCACCCAAGAGATCATCTCCTGCCGCTGTAGCTTGTTGCAGCCCCTGATGCTGTTCGGCAAAAGTTGCCGGCTCCGATTGTGTGTGACGCAGCCGCCTATTGACTGACGCTGCCACCGGACGCCTTAATGACGACGGTTTCATCGGAACCTTATTCGGTTCGTTGTTGCCGAAATTCAGATTCATATTTCGCAAATCATGGGCGTGCTCATTCGATTCGAACACGTCGCCAATACTCCCGCCAATCGCATTCCAGGCATTAGTTCCATGCTGCTGCTGCGATTCCGCCTGATTTATGGCAATGTTCATCATGTTGCTGTAGTTTGTCGTCTGTGTGGATGATGTTGACGAGGTTATAGGTGGCGGTGGTGGTGCTGCATTTAAAAGCGCACCATTGGCATTGATGCGATTACGGAAAGTATGCAAGTATTTGTTGTCATAGTTCGGAGGATTCAGATTGTTTGTCGTGTTCGAATCCGGGCGATAGCCGACATTCAAAGAGTTTGTGAAAATTGGTAGATTTTGCGGCTCCTGCTGTTGATGCTGTTGCAGATGCTGTGGCTGCTGTTGGATCTGTTGATGTTGGTTATGGTTCTGTTCTTCGTTGCTTTTGCACGAGTTTGACGAGAGCAAGTTCTGTCGCGAATAGCTGCAAGCAAACAAACAACGGATTAGAGAGGCTGAATTTGATTGCGACAAACAGGTAAAAGCCAAACACGAATAAGAAAACAAACAGAAACTGAATGAGGAACCAAGCGACACATATAACTATTAGGAAGGCGGCAAAAATATAAATAGTAACAATAAAATTCAAATGTCTTTGTTAGTTTTCATTTAGTTAACACACACGGCAACGACTTACCGCTGCCTTTTGATCACATTTCAAGATTGCCTGCAAGAGAAAGATCCAACTAAGACCAACGATGATGGATCTGTAAAATTGTAAATCTTGTTTGTTTTGTCAAAGCCGTCAAAACCTTAGGCAAGCGGTGGACATCGACAACACAAACTGAGTGCAAAGGGAAAAAATTGGAATCAATTTGGGCCTGTAGAGCTTCCCACGTCGGTGATCGAGGGAAAAAGAGAGCAACATGATGAGGATCTACCTCTGGGAAGGGTCTAAGCTGGCAGCAAAATATTCTTGGCTGACAGAGTCGTCTACACCGAACTGTAAGCGAAGTAAGATAGAGGACTGGATCCTCACAAAAAGAAAAGTGCCTTTTGAATCTGTCTGCAAATGGCATTTAGATCAGCACTGGATTTGTAACTTTGTGCTACACAAACGTGCTGCACTTGCAGTGTCGTGTTAAAGACAGCACTGGGGATGGGGACCTTTAAAACTGCGAGGGAGTATATATTTCTCCGTGCGACTTACGGTGGCTGAAGTGAAGACATTGGCAAGACTCCCCGAGAGTGGCACGACGACCGGAAATTGTCTCAATCGTCAAGGTATGCAAATATGATAGTGAATCCAGTTTTATGATCACCGACTCTACTCTGGCCTCGCATGGGTCGTTCGTAGCTGTCCACAAGAACAAAACTTAACGTAAAATAGCCCATTGGACTTTCTAAAGGTACTCCAATTGATTAAGCGGCTAAAAGTTAAGAAAACCCATCACCAGTTAGCACCCAAAGGCACGGTTGCTTCACAGTTTCCTATGGGACAAGTTCAATAAAAAAGGAAGCCACCGGGCCTGCAGAAGAACCATACATACAACAAACAAAAAGCTCACTGACAATAATTTGAAATAATAAATTAAAATTGTTTTGTTTTTATTTTGTTTTTGTTTTCTGCAAATATAACTAAATAAAATAACATGTTTCCAGAAATAGGGACCCGCTAACCGATAACTAGAGTGGATAGACAAAAATTTACCTTCTGAAGTTGTCCCAGTAGTTGTTGGCTCGATTGCCGGGCGGCACTTGGTTGTTGAGTGCCGAGCCGGCTAGATTCGATGAGCCACTCGTTGCATTGGCGGGCTGCGAGTTCTGGGCGGTGGTTGGAGCGGCCTGTTGTTGTTGTTGCTGCTGCTGCGCATTGAGCAAATTCGAATTGTTGTTATGGACTGGGTGCTGTGTGTTGTTGTGATGATGCATGAATATTGGGGCGCCGGCGGTGTTGCTGTTGCTACCGCCACCGACGACATTGTTGAAATTCGGCATTGGTGGCATTGGAGCGCACAGATTATTCACGGCCGATGAGTACATGCTGCCGCTGGTCTGCTGATCGGCGGAGAAGTTAAAGGCCGCACTGTGATTGGCCAGCTGCTGTTGCTGCTGTTGTTGGAGGTTCCACATGTTGCGACGGTGGAAGTTGCTGCTGCTGGATTGGCTCATTATGGTTGGCAGATGATGTGCATGGTGGGGCGGATGTACTGGTGGGAATTGATGTGGCTGCTCGGACTGAGCGCGGTTGAGTGATGGGTAGAGGTTGTTTTGAACGGTGCCAGCTGGTGGCACAGATTCGGAGCGATGAGTGGCAGCGAGATCAGTGCCGTTGGTAAGGCTGAGGAGACGTTCCTGAAGCTGCAACGAAACGAAATGTGAAACTGACTTCAATTGGAAGGCAAGTGTGTACTCACCATATGAATGGTGCTGTTCAGTGAGTCAATCTCGCGCTGTTGGTGCCACAGCATCTGGTTGCACTGGCAAACCGAGTTGATGAGCATTTGTTGCGTTTGCACGAATTGCTGTATCATCATTGGATCGGACTGGACTGATGTGGATGCTGCCGGAGTAGCAATTCCGTTGGGGTTTGCCTGACAAATGCAGTCGGTATTGGGACCAGCGCCTGCGGCGGGTGGCGGACCGAAATGTGGACTGTAGGGTGCGTTGTATAAGTAATACGGATTCCATGATGCGGGCAAGGGAGGTGGAACTGGCCCAGTGCTGCCCGCAGCTGAAGTGGCTGTTGGAAGTCCAAAGTGATCGTAGTGCTCTTGCGATGTTTTACGCCATGAGGCCTCACGGTTGCTCATTGCACGCATTGGAGGCGGCATGCTAAAGCTTCTCGAGCTGCCCGATTTCATACTTCCCACTTCGCACGAGGGAGCGCCATGCACATCTGCTGCGCCGGAATCGGCTGATTCTTTACCACGCGGCTTTGCTGGTCCACCATGCACCGAGGAATTGCAAGAGACACCACCCTGAGACTGGGAGTAAAAATAGCCCAGGTCTGGCTTAGGTGTCTCTTGGCCTTGGTTGAGGAGATCAGTTGCATTGAGATCGTCCTCTTCCTCGTCCTCCTCGTCGTGACCTTGCCCGTCGGTAGTGGTGGTTGTGGATTCCTCGCTCTGGATGAGTTGACAGATGTTTTGGAATTCCTTCTTCTTAGCCTCGTACTCAGCTTTCAACATGTCACGGCCACTGTCCTTGTTGGTTATTTTCGATGGACTGACTCGATCCCGGTTTGAGTTCTTGTCCTCCTCTGCGTTTGTCGCCTGTTGGCTGGCTGCAGCGTTTGCTGCCTTGCGTCTGATTATCTCCTCCTTCAGTGCCCGAATGCGGTCTCGCTCTTCGGCCAGACTCATGGCCTGCGAACGTAGATCCCTCGTGACTTCGTTCAGCAAGTGTATCTTGTCGGTAATCACGGGATCATCAGGATCATCAACAAAGTCACCCTGTACCGGAGTGCGGTCCTTGTCAAATGGCACAGTTGCACCAGCAGTTCGCTGCTGAGTGTTGGTGTTCTTAGGCGTGGTCTCCCGCTGAACGGGTATCTCAACAGAACGCCTAGCAGTCGCATCTGTGTAGCCAATGTCCTTCGGATCTTGACCCTCGCTACGCTCTTCGATCAGCTTCACCGTCTCCATCATGGACTTGAGACGATTGAGCTGACTCTTCATTGTCTGTATGTCGGACATTTTCTGACGAAGTAGCGCCGCTGTTTCGGGATCTTCCGCTTCATTCTCGGCATGCTCAGCAACTCCATTTGCAATGGATGGACCAGCGCCATTCAGTTGTGGCTGCTGATTTTGTTTCGCGCCAACCAATTCAATCGGTACAACTCTGGAGTACTCAATCGGTACAACCCTTGCTGGCGCCTCCTGTGGCGCCGCCACTGCACTTCCAGACGGTTGCTCCGTTTCCGGTTTGTTCTGATCTTGCATCTGCTGTTCGTAGGCTCTTCGTTCGGCAGTTCGGTTGACCTCGTGCAATTCCAGAATCAAGTTCTTCATCTCGTCGCGATGCGTCTTGAGACCTTCGAGTTTCTGCTGCAAAGTTTGCTGCTCGGCCATGATCTCGGGGCCATCGTCGCCCAGCAAGTTGCTCAATTCGTTTTGGCCCTGAATGAAGCTGGTTAGATTCTTCATGCGGCCCACCAGCGACGACATATCTGTATGCACCTGCTCTATAGACTCGTAGTCGGGCGCTCCGCCATTTTGCGCTGTTCCCTGACGCAACGGAGCCGCTTGGCTGCGTAGACTTTCCATTTCGGCGAGATGCTGCTTGGCTTGATCCTGCAAATGCATTAGTTGCTGCTGTTGTTCCTTCATGTTTTGAATGTTGCGCGTTGAAGCCTCCAGCCGAGTCTGCAGATCCTCATAGGTGGGAGTCGATGGCTCGACGGCACTATGGATGCTAGTGACAGACTGCGCACGTTCGGTTGCCTAAAAGAGGAAGTTAACAAACAAGGTAAGTTAGCAAGTTGGGTCAGCTTCATCTATTCGTTGCAGAGCACAGCGGGATTGGCTAACAATGTACGGAAAATGAAGTAGTAGGTGGTAGTTAGTATGCATAGCAACGGCGAAGTGTGTCAGATAATAGAAGCCATTGGTCAATTGTTAAGAAGCTCCACGATAACTACCGTGGTTATAAAGGGAGTAAAAACGCAATTGTGAGAAACAAAACGTGACACTTAAGGGGGGTATATTAGAGGGCTTCATGTTCAAATTCAGCATACTACAGATTGGCTGATATTTTCATAAAGAAAACAATTGTTTCCGCATCTCCAAGTCAGATACGCACATTATTTGCGATCATTATTTCCACATGTTTACCATCGAATCCGAGTGTATTGTGGGACAAGACATTTTGCATCGAGTTCGTGTCCATTCAGAGAATCCCCATCTTGAGATGCACAACCAGGCTTTGGTTTTGATAGGAGACGTGTGTTACCTCATGTGCGGCAGTTTATTAGTCAGGTTAGGAATGCCATCACCAGATCGTGTAATAAACTACGCCCTCGAACGAGAGTTGCAGCTTGAACGTGAATACGACACAAATGCACTAAGCCAATTGGTTCGAACGAATGTACCTCTGTTGAATCCCCAACAAAAAGAACTGGCGCCTGGTGGCACTGGCAAGGGTAAGACATTCCTCATGTCATTGATTTTGGCTACAGTTCGTGCAAGATCGGAAATTGATGTAGCAGTTGCTTCATCTGGACGGCTACGCCGCTGGAAAGTTGCTGAACCTTCAAGCGGTTGAAAAACCAACATGTAACATAGCGAAACATTCAGCAATGGCCAAAGTTTGGGTAGCAAGCCAAATCATTATCTGGGACGAATGCACAATGTCGCATAAACGTGCGCTAGAAGCTCTGAATCGCACTATGAAAGATATTCGTCGTGACGCAAGACGTTTTGGGGGTGCATTGATTTTACTCTCAGGTGATTTCCGGCAAACACTACCAGTAATACATCGACCGCTGCCGATGAGATCAATGCTTGCCTCAAATCATCGACATTGTGGCGTTATGTGAAGTAACTTCAGCTGACGACTAACATGCGAGTTGCATTACTAAACGACCCATCTGCAGAAGTGTTCTCCAACCAACTGCTAACTATCGGTAATTGTTGTGTTCCTATCGACGCATCAAATGGATTGATTTCGTCCCCGGCGAATTTTTGCAATTTTGTCTCAACGAAAGAGGCGCTCATCAACAAAGTGTTTCCGAACATCATTGCTAACCACAAAAACTATGATTGGTTGAGTGAAAGAGCAATTTAAGCGACAAACCAAGGATGTGGATCACTTAAACTGCACAATTTATAATCAAATCGTTGGTTCCCTGAATTCCTTCAAATCTATCAATTGTGTAACAAACGAAGACGAAGCAACCAACTATCCAACTGGGTTTTTAAATTCATTGGATGTGCCTGGCTTGCTACCGCACAATTTGCGGTTGAAAGTTGGTTCTGTTGTCATCATGCTTCGCAAAATTATGCAACGGAACGCGTTTAGCGGTCACAAAACTCAGGAGCAATGTGATTCATGCGAGAGTACTAAAAGGAAAGTTCAAAGGTGAGAAAGTTCTCATTCCGAGAATTTCAATGATCCCAACCGATATGCCAATAGAGTTTAAGCGAATCCAACTTCCAATTCGTCTCGCATTCGCCATGACATGACAATCAATAAATCACTAGGACAATAATTGAGTGTTTGTGGCCTGAATCTGGAAAATTAATGCTTTTCACACGGTCAACTGTAGGTATGTCGCATGTTCCCGTGTCGGAAAACCATCCGCTAAGATCGTTTTCGCCCCTAGAGTGCTTCAATGAGGGGAAATACAATTGAAAATGGACTGCGGGGTCAGCTTTTTGTTTAATTCAGATCAAGTTGTCTATCTTTAGCATTATTATCAATTATTGTTCTATTCTTTTTATTTGTTTATACTTGAATTTATTCCATTTTCACCAAATATTGGACGGATTGATATTGGTAAAAAGGATAGCCCAGCCTGCCAGTACGGTGACTGTCCAACAGAAGACGCACAGCACACGTTTTTTGCCTGCAGAAGATGGGAAACACAACGCACAGTCCTGGAAAGCAGCATTTGTACCTTCAATCCCGAAATCATTGTCGACAAAATGATGACGAGCGACTGGAATTGGGGAAAAATTTGCCATTTTGTGGAATATATTCTCAGAAGAAAGAAAAGAGAAGAAGAACAATACCGGGAAAGCACGTGAGTCCGAAGGGGCGTAGGATTAAAGCCCGCTTGAAGTAATGCGAAGAGCGATCCCAGGGGGGTGTGTCAGAAACCACAGGGTTGGGAGGAGTTTTAGTCCTCGTAGGCATGCGGAGAGAGCCGGACACACGGGGATGGTCAACGCAAACAGGCCTCCTTATGGTGCGTGAAGCATTTATCCTCCCCCCCAACAGGAAAAAACAAAAAAAAAAAAACAAAAAATTGGACGGAACGAGGTCCGTTGGGTCAGCTAGTCCTCTTATAAAACTAAATTAAATCTGAGCAATGACTACCTAGGCGAATGACCAACGAAATTATCCATTTCAAGCCAGTTTACTTGAATGGAGCGAATGCTTCCGTTTTACGCGAACTCTTCTCTTTGGTTAGCTGAATATTCTAATGTCGGTTAGTTGTTCACAACACAAAAAAAAAAAAAATAACCCCACTCTCACACACGCCTACCTCACTCGATGCGACATCTTCCAAGCTTGTGGAGTTCACAATGATTTCATTGTCTTTGTTTTCATTTACCATGATGTTCTAATGGAATAAATTGCATATACAGTTTAAACATGAACATTCAGTCAGTCACAAGAGATTACCTTATTTTTGTTTTGCGGTTTGTTCGCCAACTTGATGCAATACTGTATATACTTGTACCGTTGCAACAGTATATCGTCAATGTCAATTATCTCGTTACTTATTGCAGCCGATGCTCCTGGCTGACGATATCTTACAAACGGATTTGTCGATTGTCGTAGATTGAGAGATTCGTCGCTAGTGATGCCAAGTGTTGTCGGATTAACAACTCCAACTGTTGCCACTTGATTGTTGATCGGTATACCGCACGATGAATGTGACGAATGATTGTGAGCGTGATGATGGAAGTGATCGTTGTCACGAGGTTGAGCCGTACGCCGTGGTATGGGTCGAACGGGATAGCAAGAACGTTGATTGTCTGGAAAGTGATCTGTGGAAAAGAAGACAAGGATTAAACGATTTACATGCTAAACTGGTGCAGAAAGTAATGCGAGGATTAACAGGAAAGGAACTGAAGAGCTTTTTTGTTGATTCCCATTTCATAGTAGTTCATAAAGGGTGATTTTTTAAGAGGTTTAGAACTTTTTAAAAAAAAAAAAAAACACAAAAAATTCGAAAAAATGAATGAAATATTTATTTGAATCGATAGTTTGAACCTTGCAATTTAATGTTTAAAGATAATTTCATGCAAATGTTGACCGCGGCTGCGTCTCAGGTAGTCCATCCGCTGAGTCCAATTTTGGCATACTCTTTCACACATATCGGCCGGTATCTCACGATTGAATGCATGGATGTTGGCTTCCAGTGCGTCAATCGAAGTGGGCTTGTCCCTATATACATTAGCCTTGACATACCCCCACAAAAAATAATCTAATGGTGTCAAATCGCACGATCTAGGCGGCCAATTGACCGGCCCGAAACGTGAAATTAACTGTTCACCAAACTCGCCTCGCAATTGCGTTATTGTTTCGCGTGCTGTGTGGCATGTGGCACCGTCTTGTTGAAACCACATATCACGCAAGTCAAGAACTTCCATTTCGGGCAAAAAAAAGTTTGTTATCATCGCTCGGTAGCGTTCACCATTGACAGTAACGCTGCGATTCGCATCATCTTTGAAGAAATATGGCCCAATAATGCCGCCGGCCCATAAACCGCACCAAACAGTGGCTTTTTCGGGATGCATTGGTAGCTGTTGCAATGCTTCTGGCTGATCTTCACTCCAAATGCGGCAATTTTGCTTATTTACGTACCCATTCAACCAAAAATGAGCCTCATCGCTGAACACAATTTTTCGATAAATGCGCGCGATGAACATTTCGAACCGAGCACGAATTTTGATAGTAAAATTCAATAATTTGCAAGCGTTGTTCATTTGTAAGACGATCCATGGTTAAATTGCAAACCAAACTGAAGCTGTTTGACAGTGACACAAGGTACTAAACACACGTCAGCTGTCAAAACCAGTGTTGCCAAAACCAAACCAGCTAAAAAATCACCCTTTAGTTCTTTTTATTCATAGCTTACACATTAAGATAAGAATGATCTTAAATATAATTCATAAAACAACAAGCTTCATAACATATTAGCAAACAACAAAATAATAAACAAAATACATCCATCTTTTCACAAGCAAAGCTACAATATGTACATAGTAATTAAGAAACATTATATTAGTCTGAAATTGTCTGGAAAGAAGACTGTAACCCACTCCGAAACCCCGGGACGTTACTTGACCTTCTCAAATGCCGTGGAAGTGAGTTCCAAAGACAGTGTTACACGAAGAACTGGCGCTCTGATGTAAGATAACGGTACCGCGGATGAACAAGTTGTTGGAATCGATTAGATGAACAAAAACGTACATACTTGCTTACTAAGGTGGCGCTACAGTCCGGGGTGGACCTGGTCCTCAACCAGTACGCCTCTCCAGTTAGCGCGATCTTTGGCTAACTGCCTCCAGTTGCGCACTCCAAGTTGGTTCCACTTGCGCGCGCCACCTAAGGTGAGGTCTTCCTCTACAGCGTTGTCCCTCCGGGTTGGAATCGAAGACTCTCCGGGCCGGGGCGTTGGTGTATATTCGCTCTACATTTCCTAACCACCTTAGACGACTAATGCGTACTTTTCTGACCAGTTCGATGTCGCTGTACAGCTCGTAGAGTTCGCTGTTAAAACTCCTTCTCCACATCCCGTCAACGCAAACGGGAACGAAAATCACTCGAAGAATTTTGCGTTCAAAACGACCGAGGAGATCTTCATCCGCCCTTGCTCCGTCCGTCCAGACTTATGGAAAATTGTGCCTCTGGCGTTGGCTTGTGAGTTTCGCACAATTTTCTCAAGAATGATATTGAAGAAGTCACATGACAGCGCATCACCTTGTCTAAATCCTTTTTTGACATCAAAGGTCTCGGTGAGATGGCTTCCGACCTTTATGGAGCAGCGAGCGTTCTCCATCGTCATTCTGCACAAACGGACAAGTTTGGCAGGTATGCGAAAACTAGACATGGCTCTGTATAGCTCGTCTCTATAAATGCTGTCGTATGCGGCCTTAAAATCGATAAACAGGTGGTGCGAATCGACTTGGACTTCTTGGGTTTTCTCCAGGATCTGCCGTAGTGTGAATATTTGATCGGTCGTGGACTTACCGGGCCTAAGACCGCACTGATAGGTTCCAATCAGTTCGTTGACAAAGATTTCAGGCGTTCGCAAAGTACAGCAAATAGGATCTTATATGCGATATAAGGAGACTGATGCCTCTGTAGTTGGCGCAGTTTAGAGGGTCTCCTTTCTTGTGGATCGGGCAAACAATGCTGAGGTTCCATTCATCCGGCATACCAAACCAAACCAAACCAAATTTTCGAGACGAGTTGGTGTATGCACTCTACCAAGTCATCTCCGCGTCATTAACGTGTTTTGTTTAATTAGGAGCTTGCAAGTAGCAAGAGGCATGGAGAGCTTCTTCTTTTCCGGTAGAATCGACATAGTAGTGCCTTGTCTGGCGAGTTAATCGGACATGCAATTACGTGGAATGTCTCTATGGCCCGGCACCCATATAAAGTGAATTTTTAATTGTTTCGCCATCTCAGTCACCCCTGGAGCGCATGTATGTTTCGAAATTCTTATCGAATTGAAACTGTGGGAGGATAGACGAGTAACCAGTTTGCCGACTGGTCCACAAACGAATTGCTTCTATCTGAGTGGCGGTGTTTGCTGCCACTTGTTTGCAATAGATGTCTAGCGGTAGCAGGTGGAACATTACGTCCATGGCGGCTGTTGGAGTGATCCTAAGTGCTCCACTAATGCATACGCATGCCGTTCTTTGAACACAGCTAAGGTGTTTATAGTAGATGGCCTTTTCAAGGACAGTCTACCATACGATGGCGCCATATGTAAGTATAGAGCTGATAATGGATACATATATCCAATGTGTAGTTCGATACTGAAGTCCCCATCTGCTTCCAATGGCTTTTTTTTACAGCAGTACAGAGCCGTGGTACCTTTCTGAACTCTCCGCACGATATTTGCCATAAATATTAAAAATTCTATTAATATTTCGGGTTAGAAACTCAACTTCATCACAAGGGCAGGGCATGCGCAATACACGCTCCAATTCCACATTTCGGGCGCTTCGCTTTGGTAGTTAATATGATCAAAATCTCGGTATTCGTAAGATGCCGCAGACAAAGTTATAAGCAAATCAAAGGTTTTGTGGTTGTCGTATATTGCAATTTAACAGTCGTCAATCCTTTTTAAAGGAGTTTTAGCCTGCATTTTGACTTCTGATAACTGCATTAGCTGATTTATTGCTTATTGTAAATAATTATCCGCTCGAGAGAGAAACTTCTTCGCGTTCGGTGCACAATTGATCTGTTTTCGTTGATTTCGGCGGTCGACCAATACGCCGGAAGTAGGTTCCTTTGTTTTTCTATTCCCAAGGCGAAGATGTATACGATACACATCGATTTGCATTTCCAAAAACACGTCAGTACGATCAGCATGATTGGTGTTGAAAATCTCGCACTTCAAAGGTTGACCACATTCCTTAATTGTGGGCAAATGAGCGGAATAAACCCTTAGCGGTAAACAAATGAGATAGAAATCATATTAAGATGCGTATCCCCAAACCAGTAAAATTGATTCAAAATTGTTGTGTGCTCACGATACCACAGATTTCCGAAGAAAGGCTTTCGCATTTCACAGCCTACCACTCATTTTTACACAGAAATGATTCACGCGATATATCCAGAAATGCGCACCAATAAACAATCCTGTTTTTCCGTTCATAATAAAGTAAATTTCAACATTTTATAGCCGTTGTCAAAGTGGCAAAACAATTTCGCAGCTTTTTATAGACAAATGAATCAGAAGAGCCGAATAAATCACTCGATAAAAGCGTTTCGCTTCTACCGAACAACGCAGCAGCAGTTCGGCAAATTCCGTTCACACCTTTCGACAAAAAAAAATGCTCTCTTTGGTTTTTTGTCGAACCGTAGGATTTTCTAACGCAAGATCAAAGCGACACAAAAATACAACAAAAAGCTATTCTAAAAATAAAACCCTTGCGTAGAACGTTCTACATTTACAATGGATGTTGTAAACTTACAAATAGAATCGTTAGATCCGCTGGTAATATACTCACCAAAATCAAAGCACGCTGTTCCGTCCAAGTTACTTGGTCCTGCTAATGGTGTCACCGGCGGCTGATGTCGATGATGGTAGTGATGGTTTTGTCGCTTAAAGTTTGGCAATGACGTTTGTGATGATTCCGTAACCGATAGAAAGTAGTCCTTTTGAGAAAAGCCAACAAATTGCACAGATTAGAGGCGGTGTTACAATTTATTTTTATTTTTTTTCGAATTTTCTAATAATTAACACCAGTATGGAAATATAAAAAGTTAAAATTAACTTTTGGACAACACCAATACGAACTGAGCAAGAAAAAATTGAGCTCGAACAGAAAAACGGAACTCGATTCGTTTCGGAGGAAAGAAAAATCGTTTCTGTGCGACGGAGCGTTTTTCGAATTGAATTTTTGAGAAAAAGTTCGTTCTTCGTTTGGGTACCTATTTTTAGACTGTTCTCTCAGTGTTTCTGCTGTTTTAAGAATGCCTTCTGCGGTACCCCCTCCATGGCAGCGACCGATCGGATAATTTACTCTTTTGGGAGGCAATTGAAAAATGAATTTTTGTTGTTTTTTTGAATGGAGATGCGGTTGGAAAACACGCACGTCAATGGGAGTACCAAAAGTAGATCTAGCGGTGTAGCGCATTGCAATGTCATCGTAAGATCTCTTTGGAGGAGAACAAAATTTGCTTGCTGCAATCGAGATATTTCTCAAGAACAGTGGTGATATTTCGAGATGATTAGCCGGTGGGAGTGAATAAAGCACACGAGGTGGGAAATGTTTACAAGTAGTCGGACTGGCCATTAATAGAACTGATGACGATGGTTTTGTTATTGCGCGGAAATATCTTAACTGCATTGGATTTATGGAATATGGAATTTTTGGAGATGATATGTTGCCAGATGGGAGGTTGCCAAAGAATGGTGACGAGAGACGACGTTGTACTGTACCAGATGATTGTCTCTAATGTGCAAATTCGCACTAAACTATTTCGCTAACAAAATGCAACAGCTGCTTGAAGAAAAATGTAGCAAAAGTAGCATTCCATTTCAAAGAGCATCAATCACTTCAACAAGTTTATGCAGATGAATTAACCTTTCCTGCGTGGTAACAACATGCCAAATAATAACCTCACGTCCACACGCACCGTAAAAATGTCTACTTACCACCCTCATTGATACTTTCCTCTGTCACCGTGTGCCAACTCAGGACGGCATGCATTTGCCCCAATTTATCGCAAATCAAATCAAGGATCAACAACAAATCGCATTGCATCGATTGATATTAATTTCCGGGAGTTGCAAATCATGCGTGGGATAAAAACCCATCAAAACTACTAAACCAATTCCCGACAACGCCCACACGAAAGAGAATAACCCATTTCTCAACCCCTACACAGACTTACATTTAAATCCTTTAGTTCACGTCGAATGGGTGCAACTATTTCTGTATTCTTTCGCAATACATATGCGTTTGTCAGTGCTCCTCCTACTGTACCAATTCCTCCAGATTGTGGTACTGTTGTCGACTGGGTGGCAGATGGTGCAATTGCCATAGTTCCCACACCACCCACAGCGCCGACTACAACACCGTTTAGCAGACTATTTCCTTCGTTACCTTCAATTCCTGTATTATTCGATCGTTGTAATTTAGATTGCACATTTGGATCTGACGATTGGCAAGAGCTTCCCGATGGTGATGTCTCCAAAATCGAAGACGACGATGATGACGCTGATGGTGTGGATTTTGGTACAGTTCCAGTATTGTTGTTTGGATTTTTAACTGGTGCCATTTTTCGGCGGGGATATTGTTAAATATTGTTACCACATAAATGGAAGTCACAGAGAAGCAAAGAAAAATGTCGCCCTTAATGTGGGAGAGTTTACTTTTTTCGTTTTCAAGTTTTAGTGAAAAGCGACATTTTTTTTTTTTTTTGCTTTATGTTCGATTTTATGACACAAGAAACTGACTCAAGAAATGAAAATAGTTTAAAAACTACTCCTCACTGTTTATTTATTTTTCTTTTATATTATTTGAAGCCATATAATTGACAAATTTCCGGCAACAATCAGAAAAAAATTGCCAATACAAAATTGTGACAGTCGAAAAGTTTGCAAAGTGGTCGGAATGAAAAAATAATGTAACGAGTGGAATGAGTGTGTTCTAAGCTGTTTACATGAGCAACAGCTGTGTTATTTGGGAAAGTGGTGCCAATAATTAGAACAAAAAAACAAAGGCCCGATTCGCCAGGGTTTTCACCATTTTCCTGGTGGACGCGGTAAAACGGTTAACCGGAGTTTTTTTTTATTTTTATTGGACAAGTCAAGTCTGTCTGACATTAGCAAGCGTTTGATAAGTTTTAGTTAGATATCTCTGTTTTGCATTTTTTTTTTATCTTAATTTGGGTCAAAAATTGTGTCCTTAGGATCCGATTCTGTGTCAAATTATCCGGGTTACTGGTGAATAAAACCTTAACTAGGTACTACAAAAAGTGAACTACTGTGATCTAAACAAAATTCCTCATTTTCGCTGTTTCTAATGGCTGCCCGGACTTCGTTCAAACTTCGAATTTGGAGTTTGTGGGCTTACGTTTCGCAGTACCAGTATCAATTTTAATTAATAAATCTTGTCAATCGTCAACCGATTGATAGTTGATCTTCGCAATAGAAGTGGAGGACACTCCGTAAAGATATAGCTTATATGGAATAGAATCTTTTGTTATACATCAATATCAATAGGTTTATTTAAGTAAGCGTCGGTAATTTTATTCACACTGTTTTAACAGTTCACTTTCTGTTCTCTAAATGGGTAATTTAAGGCACTTCTTGACATTTTTTTAACGAGGAAAATTCTGTTTACCTTGCATAAACCATGAAGTTTTAATTTCGTTACTTCAAGATTTTTAAGAAATCAACTTTAAGCGTACCTACTTATCTGCTCCCATATTAAACTGTAGCCCATGATTAATAAACACTGCGTAAAAGTTATCAACTCGTTACTCAGCAGCTATATCAAATTTGTGTATAATATCTGACGTTTACTATTGCATATTTCTTTATTAATACTGCGGTAGATATTTTGTAATTATTTTAATGGCACGTTCCACTTCCCGCTAGATGAGTAGCGGACATGTCAAACTTCATATAAAAAAACTGGAATTTCACAATTTGCGATAGTATGTAGACGTCTATCTTTTTGTGAAATGTCAGTTTTTTTTATGTGGAGTTTGACATACCGCTATTCATCTAGCGGGCAGTGTACCGAACCATTAAATGGGCACGATAAATTTTGACAGATACATGAAGTACATTCTGAGACAAAAGTTTAATTGTTTAGCTCGAGCAGCGTACCACTCAGCTAAATTTTGGAGAGAATTTTGTATGGTAGCGAAAATTTAGTTCGAGTAGCGTACTAAACTTGAGATACATAATCATTTATAACCATTCCATATACTTCAAACCGTGTCTCTACAACTTTGACAGCCGACTTTATGAAGATAGTTAATTGCGGACTAAGAGCTTTGTGCAGAAAAGGGATCTCTATTCACAGGCCGACAGTGACTTAGCCGCGCTATCTTTTTCGGGAAGTTTGTCATAAAAAGAAACTCACTTAGAAGTAGTGATAAGGTGCACCGAACAACCCGTAACAGATATTATCTTTTAAACAGGAGTGAAATTAATCACTTGAATGGAAATAACGTTAGTGGGCGAAATGTAACAAAGATGTTTGACACATCAACCGATTGACTGATTGTATCAGCTGGTGAAACTTTTTGCTTTGCGACTGCTTCCGGTGGAGAGAACACGCGTGATAGTTGTGCATGAGTTGCTATTGGTTTGGCATATTATATACAACAGCAAGACAAAATTTAAAAAAAAAAGAGTAGGTACATATTGCAGTGACATTCGAAAAATCAATCGCCCTAACGTTGAATGAAAATGCAGACGAACGATACATAGGTAGGTGTGCGGTCGATATTGCGTAGATCGGTATGTTCCCGGACCGCCTTCAAAGCATCAGGAAAAAAAGTTATTTCTATCATACCGTATCTCCTGTCTTGTAATATTTTCTGAGAAGACATATTGATATCAAGTTCAATCGCATTATTGAGAAGGCGCATTAGATAATTGTGCCGCCATGGGGGAGGAAGAGAAGTGTAAACAGCAATTACCAATTAAACATTAATTGCACGCATTTTTAGCAGCCGTCGATAAAATTTCAGAGAACTTCTATCGCGGCGAAAGCAACAGCACGCGAATTTATCAATCTCTTTATACAATGAAAACTTAATCAGAATAAAAGAGATCCCCGATATGGCACTTTGTATATCATTATAAAAGAATTCTTCTTCCGCAAACAGCCTCAGTGGTTGTCAAGTACCCTGTCTGAGCAGAAGACTAGAAACAGGACCAAAAGAAGACACAAAAAACTAGAAACAACATGAAACGTAAGCAAAATTACCGTCAATTCCACATCAGCAATAACATTAAATTTGATTCATTGCATTGCAGACATTGCATTGGCTATCCTGGCGCTGTCCATTTACAATATCGCTCTCGCTGAAATCAATATATGCAACAACTGCAAAGATGGGATCTTCTTAGCCAATCTCGACAATTGTTCGGACTATTATACGTGCATGAACAAAGTTGCCTACAGTGCTAGGTGCCCGCAGGATCTTTTTTTCAGTGCCATCACCCAACGCTGCGATATTGCCTCAGAAACACAATGCGTTCAAAAGTGTAACGATTCCTTAACGTCATTCGCCTACGATAAGACCTGTAACAAATTTGTGGTTTGTTACAATAGAGTTCCAGTTGTCCGAGAGTGCCTTGATGACTTGCAATACAATTCGGCTACTGATCGTTGTGATTATCCTCAGAATGTCGATTGTCAGGAAAATATGTGCACCGGTGTCAATCCATCAAAATTGGTCTATCTGACCAGTAGAGCCAGCTGTTCCACGTTAGTGCTATTTTTATGACTTATATTCAGATAATGGTTTTTCACCTGTTTTCTGTTTGCTAGATTTTTCATTTGCAATAACGGTCGAGCTGTTAAAAAGACGTGCAGTCCTGGTTTATACTTCAATTTGGAAAAGCAGGGTTGTGACTACAAAGAAAATGTCAATTGTACAGTAAGTAAACAAAGTGAGTAGAACAGCAGTTATTTGTATTAATGCGATAATTAGATTCCAGCAAAGCCCCGTGCAGTTATGCCATATTCTAAGGTGCCAGCTACTCGTGCCGATATTCCATGTCCCCTCCAAGGTTCTCACTTCTATCCACACAAAAAGGACACAAATAGCTACTACTACTGCGTGAATGGCAGTGGAGTTGTTTTGACCTGCTCACCGGGTCTGATTTATGACAAGAAAATGGAGTCATGCCGTGATCCTAGTAATGTGGAACAATAAAAATAAGAACCAGAAAAAGTAAGAATAGGTACCACTGGCTGCTTATAAACTTTAAAACTATTCAAAATAAATTTGTTTTGTACACCGCATGCTTTTGTTTAAGATCATTTAGCGAAAGTGACACTTCTTGTATGCGATATTTTTCAATCTTATGTGATCCATTGGTAACGAAAAGTATCACATTTTAGATCGAAATCCAGATTTACCAATGGAAAACGTCATAAGATTTGCATTTGTCATCTCTGTTTAACATCATGCAGGGGAAAATGTACGCGTTGTACAATGTAAATATGTACCTAGATGAGTGTTTCAGCTACAACCGTGGCTGATGCACAAACGTAGGTGCGGACCTGATAAAGCTGTCAAAAATGGCAAAAAACAATTCGCTTACACTTCAATCAATCATTTGACACCTAATATAAAAATCTAGGGTGCTGAATAAAAACGAAAACAGTTCATGGTTTGGCGTTTAAAAAATAGATAATTGTTGGTAGGTACTAACGTACGCCACAAATTATTGGCATGCAGTGTCAACGAAGTGGTGTCCATGCGGGAGTAGAATCCAAATTTTTCACTGTGCGTCTGCAAACAGCTGAATAAAAACAGCAAAAAATGACATAGGTTTTCTTTGCAAACCGATTTTTGTACGGTTTCCGTTGCGCTGTCAAACTGATTCTTTATTATAGTTATATTTATGATCTTAAAGGCCAACGGCGAAGATAGTACGGAATAAATTGCTCGTGTTATTATGCAGAAAGAAAATTAAAAACTTCAAAATTAAGGGTTCATTCCCCTACTAAAAAGTTTCACTTTTTGGTTTTGTTTACAATTCGACCACGAGCAAATGACATTTGAATGAAAAAGATATTTACGGAAGCTCTACGCAAGCTCTAAGCAAAATTGTTCGTTTTCGAAAATCTTTATAAATCAGATCTTCCTGCGTAAGGGCATTTAAGAGGGTGCCTAAAGATAAACGGACTCTACAATGAGTTTATAAATAAATTATTTTTAGTCCAATTTTTAAACTTCTAATTTCTCTCGCTCGCAGAACGCACTCACTCATTCCATCGAGCAAACTTTTTCCATTGTGATTGCAGCATAAAACATTTTTGGGTGGGTAACTTTTCAAGTTGTCACTTTCTTTCCATTCCTGTTAATTATTGTTGATCTTTAATAGTTTCTGAAACAAACTGAAAATAAATCAATTTGCCTTTAAATTTATTCGATAAAAACAAAGTGTACACAATGCAGAAAGTACAATCGATAGCAGGTTCCGAAAGCAAGGAATATCCAAGAGCATCCAGTGAGTAATTTCTTCGGCCAGCGCAAAGGCGTCACCACCATTCTTTGTAACATAATTCATGTTCTCATTCTAGATGGCATTGTTTTTGGAGCAATTGTTGCATTCGCTGGTTCCGTAGCCCTTCTTATGGCACTCTGTTCGCCGTATTGGATAGAATCTTATGAGGAATCACGCAGCAGTTTCCTAAACATGGGTCTCTGGCAGTATTGTTTCAATCATTTCGTCTACCCGTACTATCAGTTCCCAAAACAGTTTACAGGATGTCATGGTATTTTTAGCCATGTAGGTCAACCCGTCTCACCATTCTTTTTGTGTTGAAAGTTGTGTTATATTTTGAATCTCTGTTCTATTTGTAGGAGTACTATGTAATTAGGGAGTGGCTGCTGCCCGGTTGGCTTATGGCTGTGCAGGCATTCGTGACGATGTCTTTCATATTGACATACGTCTGCTTGGGCATCCTATCGATGGTGATTATTCGACTTCCGCTGAAGGGTGTCTTGCAGTATGAATGGATCTTGACAAGAATAGCGTTCATTTGCTGCGCTGTATCCAGTAAGTTTGACATCATTCGTTGAGGAGTTTATTTTTAAGAATTTCATTTCTCTGAATAGGCCTGTTTATGTTCCTTGCGGTTGCGATCTTTGGTGGTTGTGCCTACCGCCGAGACTGGCTCATGTATCCCAAATTTAATGTTCTCTCGTGGTCGTATTCCCTGGCCGTGGTGTCTTTTATGATTCTGGGAATAGCTGCTCTGATCCTCTATCGTGAGGCAAAGGAAGCCTATCATCAGCGTGGGGATAGCAAAAATCTCGTCATGCAGATGGAAATGCAAGAGCCTGGCTATCAACCACCACGCCACCACCAGAGCCAATCGCGTAGTCTACAGGGCTACATATAGGCGATAGTCCGTTGCATTCTCTTCATCAGACCTAAGTTGTGTTAGTTTTAAGTTGACTAAGCATTTTTTTTATTCTACAATGGTAAATGTCCGTCCACTACCTACCTACACACAAGTGCCTCTGGGAATAGCTCTTATTTCTCTAGAATTTGTTTTGTATCTCCTGTGCTTAGATTTGATATCCGTCCAATGTTGTTGGACACTGGTAAGTGCCTTCGACACACACACACACACACACTGTCTGTCTGTCTCCGAACTTAGAGAATCTCTGTACTCAAATTATATAATATATGGAATTTAATTTTTTACATCTTTTATTGTAACGAAAGACGAAGAATATATAGAACTTTGCAACAAAAAATTAGATCGTGTTTTTATTTGTTGCATGCTACCGGGTCTCAGCTTTCAACCAAAGTGGGAGCGATAATTTATTCAGGAAACAGTTCTCTTCGTGTCGGGGGATTGGAAAAGACATTTTCGTGTACTTTATAGGCAAGCAATACGCATACCTAGGATGAGAATGCAGCCATGAATACAAGAACCTGAGCCCGGGAAGATGCGTATGCATACTCTCTTACTTCGAAGACATGCTTTGTGATGGCTTTTGAGGCGTCCCAGCGTGCCATTGGTAACTAGAACGTGCCGCATGTTCCCAAAGTAAATGAATTTGATTATTCCAACCGAACGAAGGTCCTTTAAATGCAAGTTTTTGGGTAGAACTCAGCTCTAATTTCAAGTATTTTTTTCTTCTCCGTAAATTCTAACCTCTAATCTAAACCGTAGTATTAGGTAACTGTTTGTATTTTTGAAGAAAAACCATGATTCATAACGATTTTGGTATAATATCATTTTATTTGTTACTATTTTATTTAAAATACGTACATACATACAGAAGCATGTCGTAATAATTTGTTGGCGTATAAATAAAAGAAGTAATATTTCTTTTAGTCAATACCATTCCATAAGTAAATGTCCAAAACGACTATATAAATACTTAAGATATCTTAGATTATGTAAATTGTTATGGTATAGATAAATTGATAGATAGAAATAAGTGGACGTGAGAAGATGTTTTTTTTTTTTTACATTATATTACAAGAGTAAGAGAAACTTAAAGTTAAAATTTTCCAACTTCAGCACAATCTTCTTGACGTGATAAAATTTATGCTACTGATTTGTCCAAATTTTATGTTATCTATACATCCAAAACATCAATTCTAGTCGACTTCCATTTGCAAAGTAGTTGTCTGTTAATTGCTAAATCCAAATTTAAAATTTATCCATTGTATTTGCACCCTAAGCGAAACCAAAAAGCTCGTCGCAAGTTCATTCGCCTTTTCCCACTCAACCAGAGAGTAGAGTAGTTGAGGGCGTTCAAGTATCTAGTTTAGTAAGTCTGACAGCTGTCTGACTAGATCTATCTCGGTTGTGATTGGTTTAAATCGGTCACGTGGGCACCTGTGACATTTGACGTTTATGGAGGGGTAGCCGACGAATCTAGTCAAGAAATTCGTGACTGAGTACTAAGTTGACAGTTCGGGTATGTGGCTGACGTAGAAAAAGTGACGTTCCCGACCAATCTAGTTTTTGCGTTCAGGTTACATCTTATCCAGACCAATCTAGTCGACTTAAGATAACTAGATTCTTGAATGCGGCCGTTTACTTGAAGTAATCTTACAGAGATGGCAGAAATGTCACTTTTTTTGATTTACTACATTTGTTATGTTTCATACGTACCTAACTGAGGTAAGTAGTTAATGTAGTCAAATGTAGCTAACAAAGCGCTAACTGTCGAAATGTAGTTAGCGTTGTCAGATCCAACTGTCAAACTGACAAACTGAAAAAATCTAAATCTGTTCCGCTTTAATTTATGTCAGCAATTTTTCAGGTTCAGAGCAGTTTTTCTGCTCTCGAAATCAGCTGGCTGTCAGATTTCATGTTTCATTGGCCGCAAAAAAAAATCACTTTTTTAAATGTCAGAGCAATTTTGCGAATCTCGATATCCGAGTGAGATTTACACCTATTTGCACTAACGCCAAAACATTTGTCATTTGTCAAACTTTAAAGCGTGTTTACTAACGGTTTTAGACGAGAAGTCTGGCCATTGCAATGGATATTAGCATAAATTGAATGGATTCTTATAAACACAAATTACAATTTAAGAACAGCTGACTTTTAAAACATGCACCACCACAAATGCAAAGGAAGAAAAATCTCGCTTTATTATCCATTGGGCTCGAAAAATCTGAAAATCCCAATGGAAAACGACAATAGGCGTGTTTTTTTGAGCTTCGATCTCAGCAAAGCAAAGTAAAGTAGGATTTTCAGCACGCAATTACAACAACTACGCTCCACTTGACACTTCGAGGAATCACAGTAGTTTTTGTAATTGCGTGCTGAAAATCCTACTTTACTTTGCTTTGCTGAGATCGAAGTTCAAAAAAACAGGCCTAATATATTGAATTTAATCTTTTTCCAAGTACATACCTACATAGAACACGTAACAAATGCAGGTAGTTAATGAAACAATTCAAGCGTGTAGTTTATCCGATCTACTACAATTTACTACGCGTAGTTACCTAAACTCGATTTTTAAGAAAAGCAATTGTTGACGAAACCCGTAACCAAAATGAAAAAGCAGTAGATTTAACTTCCCTTTTTAAATATTATAAGGCGACAATAACTAAAGTGAGAATAAGAGTAAGAGTAAGTTTATTCTTTTGTTATTTTTCTTCGGCGGTGGCGATGGTTCGGGTTCTGACCGCGTAGTAGTGAAAAACTGGTCCTACTTCGCATCTGTTAAAGGGTAAAATGCCTGTATCCCTACGCCATTTTGGCGCGCGTAAATGTAATGAAATGAAATGGAAATTATATTTCTGCCAAGTGGTGTGTTCGATTGGAACCCGAATCATCGCCCCGAACTATAGATAACATTTTTATAACAGCAATCTTTTTCATGAGTTCATAATTGCTTCATATTTACCAATACAAGCGCGTTTGATTTTGACAACTGGTGGAGTTTGTTTAGATTTTCTTGAATTGAAAAGAAAGGCTGCCTCGGGAGAATCTATTTTTGTAAATTATTTTAAAATGGAAAACGCATTGAACAGTGGTGAACGCTTTACAAATTTTCGAACTCGAATCGCGAGAATGTCAACTGTCAACAAACCAGTCGGGTAAAAAAGCAATCCAAGTGACGTTTCTATGTTCGATTAACCAAAATCCAAAACAAATCGATTTATTTTCTTTGCAATTAGTTATGTGCTTGATGGTTGTTGCTTGAAAGTTAAAACTGATTATGAGTGAATTTGCATGCGTCCACGAGTTATTTTTGACAATTGTTGTCTAATCTAAAACAGAGATCTCTTGTGTAAGGTGAGAGATAAGGTTCCCTCAGACACGACCTTATGTCTTATGTGTCTCATATGCGGCATTAAACCTCACTGATAGTGTTTTCTTTATTTTAGCTTAAATGATGTGGTAAATGCGCTTATTTCCCGGGGGCATATACTATATTTTCAAAGAGTAGTTACCGGAAGAAGACCGAAAATGAACACATTACTGCGTCGCCCCGTGCATTTGGGGAGGAATCTACATAAACACCTGTTCCGACAGAATGCCCAAGTTGATTTGATTTGTCCGTGTGTTTTTTCTTCGAGTGGTGGTGCTGGACACGAGACAGGGGAAAAAAAGGATTCCAAATCGCTCTTGACCTTGATTGGTTTGAGTGGAACCGCAGCGGGATTCGTGTTGTTTTCGCAATTAGATAAGCAAAAGGCAAAATCTGCCACACAAGTAATAGAGACTGACGAGGTGGAGAAGCAGGCCAATTCAAACGATGACTATCAAAAGTGGCACAAAACAAAGCGGACAGAGTTGCCCACTTACAATCTGGATCAGATTCAAGAGCACAACACTCTTGAGAAGGGCATCTGGGTAACGTATGGCGTTGGTGTGTATGACATCACCGATTTTATACCAAAGCACCCGGGAAGTGACAAAATTATGTTGGGTGCCGGCAGTGCCATTGATCCCTTCTGGAATATTTACCAGCAACACAATAATAGGGAAATTCTAACTCTTCTGGAGTCGTTTCGCATTGGGAATTTGAATGAGGCGGACACGGTGAGTACCGATGATATGGGATCGCCGTGGGCGAATGAACCGAAGCGCCATCCACTGCTGAAGCCAGCGTCCGAGAGGCCATTCAATGCGGAACCACCTATTTCGCTGCTGGCGGAGAACTTTATAACACCCAACGATTTCTTTTACGTACGCAACCACCTGCCGGTGCCGTTGATTGACGAGGGAAGCTACGAACTCGACGTGGAAATCGAAGGAACCGATGAGGAGTCTGCCTCAAAGTCATTTACACTAGAAGACATCAGGAAACTACCCAAACACACTGTCACTGCGGCCATCATGTGTGGAGGCAACCGGCGCTCGGAGATGATGGAGGTGAAGACAGTCAAGGGCCTTTCCTGGGGTGCTGGTGCCGTTGGCAACGCCAAGTGGTCTGGGGCAAGACTCCGCGATGTCCTGCTGTCTATGGGCGTGCAGTCTGACGAAAAGCGTCATGTTATCTTCGAAGGATGCGACTTGGATCCAACCTCGCACCCTTATGGTGCGTCGATACCACTTTCCAAGGCTATGGACGAACGAGGCGATGTTATCCTCGCATATGAGATGAACGGTCAGACAGTCAATCGTGACCATGGCTTTCCCATACGTGTTATCGTACCCGGTACTGTCGGTGCGCGTAACGTAAAGTGGCTAGGTAGGATAATTGTGTCTGAGAACGAGTCATCGTCGCACTGGCAGCAGAACGACTACAAAGGTTTCAGTCCAAGCACGGACTGGGATACGGTGGACTTTAGCAAATCACCAGCCATTCAGTCGATGCCGGTCACGTCGGCGATTTGTTCCCCATCCGCGGGAGAAAGCGTGGCAGTAAAGGAGGGTTACATCAAAGTAAAGGGCTACGCTTGGTCTGGAGGTGGTCGACGAATTGTGCGTGTTGACCTAACAGCGGACGGAGGGGAAAGTTGGCATGTAGCCGAACTGGAGCAGGAAGACTTACCCGATGGTCGCCACTATGGTTGGTCTTTATGGTCGGCAAAGTTGCCAGTGCCCGAGGGAACCAAAGACGTTGAGATTTGGTCAAAAGCTGTCGATTCAGCGTACAATTGCCAACCCGAGAGTTTTAAATTTACTTGGAATCTGCGAGGAGTACTGAGTAACGCTTATCATAGAGTGAAAGTACAACTTAAATAAAGTGCTTAGCATATATTTTTTACAATCAGTCATGGTTTTTCTTTGCATTCGTGTTGGGCGTGATCTTCATGGTAATCTACATAGAGCTGAGAAGGCAGCACTAACGATGGCTCAAACTGGTAAGTTTTCCGGAACAAAGATTCGGGTACTGAACGTAGAGCAGTCATTCGAATTAAAAGCTAGACGGAATGTATTGGTTGCGTTTGTTGGCAAGCAAGTTTTACACGCGGATGCTGCAAATAGACACAAGTTATTTGCGAGGTATGATAATTGATAAGCGGGGCTTGTTTTTGCAGTAGGGTTACCGAAATCGGAAATGCACAGGTCTTGTTGAGTAGTTCATCGCTAGACATTCAACGGAAAAATTAATGATGTATTAAACATCACAGGGACGACAGAAAAAAGAGCCACAGACTCTGACTCCGGCTATTTGGTATTTGTTAACCAAAATTACAATGGCAAAATCACTAGTTGCACTTGGTTTAAGCCGGGTTTAAGCGTTTGGTTTGTTTATAGTGCAGTACTGTGAATTTTGAAAATTTAAATTTGTTAAGAATTGAAATAAAGTAATAGAACTTCTGTTTATCGATAGCTGTGTTCAGCAAGTAGAACATTCAATTTAAAAAAAAAAAAAAAAAAAAAAAACAACAAGGATGGACAGCTTCAGCACAGTAGTGGGTATTAACAACGTTGAAAAATAAAGTAATAAAATTGGTGTGGCAAAAAAACAAAAGCAGTCACTATGTAGTAGATGAAAATAATAAGTGAAGCAAGCAAGCAAGTCCCCATACAATGTATTTATACACTTCTTCGGATAAGCTATGAACGAAAATAACCAATCAGTTCTGCAGAGGTACAGACCAAAAACAAGGGATCAATTGGATGGAGCACTAGGTGACTGAATTTGTTACTGTTTTGCAAGTAAAATCTACAAAATTAAGTGACGTATTGCTCGCTGACGGATGCGATAATTGGACTCCAGATCTGCTAAAGAACTTTTCGCAATTTCTACGGCCAAAATGAAAGAAGAATGACTTGAACGTAAAAACAAAGCAAAATTATCAACTATCTATTGACGCGTTCTTCTGGAGAGAAAATATTTGAAAGTTGTAACAGATGATGTTCCCAACAAAGTAAGGTCTGAACACAAGTCTGCTAAGGAGAGTATGGGAATGCGGTAGTAGTTTAACAGGAGAATTTGGAAAAACACTTATGTCGACTGTCAAACTACTATTTGTAGACTTAAACCATTCGCTAATGACCTGATCTGCGTGGTTTTAGACCAAGAACCATCGACAAACAGTCAGAGCTATCGCAAAAATATGGACTGAATTGCGCTCTCCGCCACTACAGTGCTGTCATTTCGTTGTTTAAAATTGCAAAAAGTTTTCTAAAATGACAATAATATTTCCTACTTACAGGCTAGAAAAAAATAAGCTAAAACTTAAGCTTAATTGCAATACCTTAAATCAGTTACTGTTCTTTTTTGTTTTCATTTTGAATCACTTTATCTTTGGCTACCTGGAATCGCTCCTGCTGTGCTCGTTTCTTGATGTTCCTATTAAATAACAATCTTGTCATACGATGGTGGTGGAGATTCATCCTTAAATGGTGGCTCTTTACCATTCTCTGGCAGTAAAATGGCAATGTGGTATGGTGGTGGTGCACCAGTTGGTGTCAGTTCCAAATTCTCCCGTTGCTGTTGCTGAGCTGGCTGATACTGCAGATTGAGTTGATTGTTTTGCTGATTCAATAAACCGCGACTGGAATCATCAATACTGAGTGATGGAGATGCGGCTAAGCTACTTGGCAATCGACAAAGTGAAACAGTGCATGCGGCCAGAAAGAATGTTGCCGAGAAAGCGGCGAATATGAGCACTTCCAGACCGGTTCCCTGGTGATCGGCGTACAATTTAGCGCCGGCTATAAAAATCGACGCTATTATCAGTGTGATCCACATGCCGAACTTCAAGTGAGATGGTACTACTTGGGCATCGGCCGAGCCAATCATTGAATTACTAGCTGTGCTGTTGGTGGTGGTGGTAGTTGTCACTGCACCGGTGGTATTTGACTGATGTAGACGGACAGTTGAAATCGGGCCAATACCCATAGCACCTTCTTCCAGGTTTTGGGGATGCGATGGACTTCTGTAGAAAAAAAAGAAGAAAATTACGTTTTTTTTTTTTTTTGACAGTATGACTAACGATGTCTGAGGCGTATGTCAAATAGAAATGAGGTTATGTTCGGTTAATTTTGGAAAATAATTTTTTTTTTAACAATTGATTTGCTCCTGGAGGTCTATAATGTTCTGTCGCCAAGATATGGATCTAATCGTGTGTATTCTAGTCTGTTTTTCGCGTTTAAATGAGAGAAGTACAAGCGAGCAAACTTCGAAAACAAAACCATTTCGAAGTTCGAAGAGAAGTAGACTTCCGAAAACAATTAACATAAAACCCACGCAAAGCATTTTATGAAATTTTAACTTAATTATTTTAACTTATGACTGATAAACAAAATTGTGTTCGTGAAATATTTCACAAAATCTCAGAAAGTTTTACTAGATCTTGTATTAGAACAGACAACAAACGAAACCGGTATCGATCAAGAAAAGTCTCCAGTTTTCGTAAACTGTCAAACGGAGAACAAAGCCTGTTGTCAAAACTACGTGAAAAAGTACCAGAACGACCTCTTTTTGAAACCTCTTTTCATCTATAATTATACTCACACATAAATAGGTGGCAATGCAATCGATGTCATCGTTGACGCAGGACTCGCCATTGATTGTAATCTCTGCGTCGGATTGTGATGATGGTTATGATGCACTCGTGTCGCATACGGGCTATGATCGGCTGCAGTTGCGGCTGTTTGTTGCGTCTGATAGTGCCGTATGCTCATATTACCAAATTGCGGATGATGATGATAGGTCCGTGTTGTAGTTGTTGTCATTGTAGTCGCGCCTGCCTCATGATGATTGTTATTACTCAATGTGGCATTGTTTAGTGAGCTACTACTGCGACAGCCACGATTGCTCCGATTCGTGGAGTAGTGTACTATGGTCCCGCTACCACTACTATTACTATAATTGTTGTTATTCGTGTTATTTGCAACACTGCTAGAGCTATTGTTATTCAAATGATGATTATTATTAGTATGGCTATGAGTACTACTGTGCGCATTATTGTTGTTGTTATTGTTAAAACTATGCGATCTATGGCAGTCTATAGTAGTCGATTGTTGTTGTTGCTGCTGCTGCTGATGGTGACCATGACTGTGCGAATGCTGTTGCTGTTGTGGTGGTAAACGGTGAATTGTTGGCATTGAGGACGTTTTCCCACCCATTCGTCGGGGTGGATGGGGAAATCCCAGCCCATTTCCACCGGCACCCGATAAAGATGCAGCAACTCGGGCCCGACCAAAGCCATAGGTTTGGGAGCGCTTGTCAATCCAGAAATGCATGGCTCTGAAAGAGAGAGACGACAAATGTAATGGTATTCGAAAATACTGGAAATGGGCGGTCGCCATTCGGCACTCCTCCGTCAACGTCACTTTAAAAATTTGACTAATCTAGCCTAACGAAAAGAGAGACAAACGCTGTCAGAATGTTGTCAAATAAACAGAACCCTTAGTAAATTTAATGCGTTCTATTGGCTGCTATAGATGACTAGCGCCATTTCAAAAGCACTTCAAAATCTATAAAAATAAAAGGCTAAAAACTCAAGAGCAGACGTCAATCAGAGTTTCAGTACAAAAAAAGAAAGAAAGAAAGAAATGTAAAAAATTAAATGGTCATTCGAAGCAGGATTATGTTGGCTTAAGTTACTGTCAATAGTGGGCAAGCAAATTAACCCCTTGTTCTATTACCTTGTATCAAAGAAATAAGAGATTACGAGATTTGGCTGATTGCTTATCATTGTCATTAAATTTGACAGCTTGTCGTTTACCTATCGATAGGTTGCCTTTGCTATGACGTAGTTTTTTTATGGTACTGTGACGTATATGCGCAGGGTAAAAGAAAGTGCGAAGAAATTGTACTAAACACGCCACGCATATGTTTTATATTTTCACTATGTTACTGCATACCTATAAGTAAAGGGAACGTTACAGCTGTCAAGATCCAGCCATCTTTCCTCAATCTGTTGCAAAGGAAATTTGAATCCTGCCGTTTCTATTGGCAGTTATGGTAGGTAGCTTTTTCGCTTTTAAAATAGTTTTTAGTTTTAAGCTTAGTACGTTGCTCGAGCTAATCTAAATTTTATCTGGTCTCCAACTTTTCTCTCCAAACATCAGCTAAAGTCCTAGCCAAATTTTGACATAAAGCACGCCGCGGATAGTTGTCACTGAAAAAAGCTGTTAAAACTCTCTGATTTCAACCATTCTCGATTCTATGAAGTCTTCGTCGAGGTATTTATTCAAAAAACAAACACATCCTTGCTTAGTTCTCCCATTCTCCGAAATATAAAATTGCAACAAAACAACATAACATAACGATCTGTCAAAATTTAGCTTGAGAAAATGTACCGCCCCATTAAATGGGCACGCTAAATTTTGACAGATACATACATGAAGTACATTCTGAAACAAAAGTTTGATTATTTAGCTTGAGCTAAATTTTGGAGAGAATTTTGTATGGGAGCGAAAATTTAGCTCGAGCAGCGTACTATACTTTAACTTAAAATGCAGTAAACGTCACAATAGCTTATTGCGCAATTAATACAGTGACATTGTGAATTCGTAGAATTTAAGCTGATGATAAGACATAATTGTAACGACTGTATAACACAAAACGTTTCAACTTTATCTTTGCGTCATCTTCGCTAATCCTTTGTCTTCATCCCATCTTGGATAGTAAAACGTCAATGACTAACCGTTGGCTCTGTCTAATTGTTGCAGGTGACGTACAAATTGCGATAAAGCAAACAGTTTTGACATTTTTGTCAATCAATGACAATTTCTTTTCTAGCGTCATCAGACTATAAACTTAGATTATGTACTTGCAAATCGATTGGTATAGTCTTGGCAATTGCCATACTAAAAGAGTTCAAGTTCAACGTACCATAAAAGTGAAATTTGCTTGTTCCCATCCTATCCGCCCTCGTTTGCAAAGACACGTACATTCATTTTGTGCATTCAAAGAAAGCAGCAGAACTTCCTGCCAAAAATGTATGAAAACCCACCCCTGCACACGAAGTTCAACGTTCACTACTTTCACATTTCGCACAGTAAAAAGAAACGGAAAAATCCTTTGCCAGTCACCGACAAATAGCTTCGGTCCCTTTTGTCTGACTCCCTCTCTGTTGCACTTATTCTCGACTTATTCGCATGCACCCTTAGGTCAAAGGCCTTGAATGATGCAGCCAGCCTCACGCCCACAGAAGCGATAGCTGCCGAAATGTATTTCATCAATAAACGCTTTCCCCACTTTTCCGTATTTTTACACTCTACCAAACAAACCCAAAGTGCTTAGTACTAGGATTACATTCCCTGTGGGTGTGGGCATAGTGCTGATGGGATCTCCACCCACTCCTCGGTGGTATAATGGGAAAAAGCATAAGGAGCATATTTAATGTGATTTTTTTTTCATCCCTTCTTTGCAACCTCCGGCTAAAAATAATGCACTTACCTCGGTTTATTGTGTATCCTTGTTCTATCCTTAATGGGATACAAAAGCCACTGCAGGGGCAGACACGCTCAAAGGAGGAGGAACACGAAAAAAAAAAAAAAAAAAAAAAAACAAGGAAAACACGAGTTCTATATCACTCTCACAGTTGTGTTGTCACAAAATTGCAAAGACGGAGTTTTTATATCACAAAGATTATCCCGAAAAAAGGATCGAAAACGGTTACAGAATAAAGCGTTCGTTTTTTTTGCTTTGTCAAAAGAAAATCACAGTTGGTCTATCCACAAGCCTGGCAGGTTCTACAGCCAACACTAAGCACAATACAACACTAACGAAACTAACAACACACCAAAGGATGCAAAAGTTGTCATCCTCTCCTTTTTTTTTAGATACACAAGATTTTGTCTGCCATCAAAAGGATGCGCTTTTGGTTATAAACTGTCTGTAGCTATGCAACTCGATGCTGCTCTTGCTTCTTTGGCGCGCGCTCTCTGTGTACAAATTCGTTGTCTCTCTTAAGGGTTTTTTTTTTCGTTTTGCGCCCACACAGCCCACACTAGGGGCATGAGATTGTATTGGGTGTTATTTTTTTTTTTGCAGAACTTAAGCCCACTTAAGAGGGTGGCGAGAAAAAAAATATATTACACATACATGAAAGTCATCACATAAAACACAAACTCATATGATTGCATGGATAAGAGCTGCTTCGTTGCACTTCCCTGCACATGAATTAACATCCTTATTCATATGGCTTTGTGTCAAAAAGGGTTTTCATCTACTTTTGCTTATATATTTTAGAGTCTTTGTTTTCACAGGTATTAGTAAATCCCTTCGTATAACGGTAGAAACGTTGTTGAAAATTGTCTGCAGTTTGATATAAATAACGAATTGTTTATAAGAAAAAAAAGAAAACACCAGTAGGATAGAGAAGATATATATTTTTTGCAGGACAGAGGAATTCTTTCTTCCTTCGCGAACACACTTTATAAAGACATCAGGTTAACTTAAATGTGGTTTTCGAACTGTTTCCATATCTTTCTATCCGAAGAGAGGTCTATTCAAAAGAGAGAAATTTCCAAGGACTATGATAGATATTGTGGGGAGCAGATAGGAGAGAAATGGTCATGTCCTTAATCTGACAGAAAGCAAGTGTATAGTAGGTGAATCACAGGGTGGTCAAATTTGATAGAAGATGCCGTAGATAATAAGAGAAGGTACAGCTGTCAAAACTTTTTTGACACAGTGTTAGATGACATAACGTTATTCCACAAACGAATTGAATTGGTGACATGTGGCTTTCTGATGCTTCACTATAGTTACAAGAGGTCTGTTCCTTTACTTTTGTAGTAAGAATGGAAAAGACTGTCAAAATAGCAGTGGTGGGGATAAATTCTCTCATAGAGAGAGACGCTTACGAAAAAGTTAATGAACGCTTTTGTAGTAATTTATGAATAATGACAGATACATAATTCAAATATTCAAAAAGTGGTACGAAAAGTCGTTAAAATGTCTGACAAACTCGAGGAATTTGTTAATTTGGTAGGAAAATTAGTTCTATCAATTATTTTGAATTTTATTTTGATGAATCCGAGTATGTAGACGAGATAAGAGGAAAAAGCGTCGCTAGTTTCGAAAGAATCTCGAGGAGAATAATCAATTTTATTTTTCCGCCTGTTGATACCATTTTAATACGCAAGAAATCAAAAAATAATCCACGCATATGCCAAATGGGACAACAAATTTCAAATCAGCTGTTAATTGTAAGGTGACTAACAGCTTTTCCACTTCTTACACCAAGAAATTTGTTGAGTAAAAATTCGTAAGATTCTCAGTGGAGGGGTAATACATATATTGCACTCTCGAGGACGCTCTCTTTTACGAATTTTTCGAGCTAAGGAAGGGCACTGATAAAAATTCGTAAGATTTAAAAGTAAAGAAATAGACCTAAGGTTTCCGACTAAATTTGACATTAAAAAGAAGTGTCGCCGAATGCCATTTTGGCTGTCTCTTATGTAGTGAAAACAATAATTTTTTTTAATAAGAATTCAAATTGCGCCTTTCGCTAATTTCATATCAGATATCAGTATTCTACAACAGAGATCTTGAAAAAGTCAGTGTCAAACGAGTAAAACCTATTAAATATTGAAACGATCGCGAAGTGTTCTTTTCGCATTGATGATCCGAAACATTTTAATATTCTGTTATACGCTATTCACACCGTGTTTTCGTCGAAAACTCGTCGATGCATTCACACCGAACACCAACTAGTTTCCGTTTGACGTTTCAATCAGCTGTGAGACACTAGTCGTTCGTTAAACTTCGACGCAAACTACTTTGGTTACAAATTTCGATGGCATTAATAAACAAATGAATTTAGTGAATTTAAATATAATATTAGCCCATCAATTAGTTTTGGAAAATGATTTTAAGTTGTGAGTTTTGACATTTGTTCGGTGAGCTCATGTCATAGGATTATAATTCGAGGTTAATTTAAATCTAGTTTTCCATTTTCAGATGTATTTGTTTGGTGGATGCAATCCATAAATTCTGACAGCAATGTGTGTTGATTCTTTTACTCGCATTTGATCTATTCGCACTCGATTGAAATTGGGGAGTTAGTTAAAAAATAAAGCGAGAATTTCGTTTTAGCTTGCATACTGCAAAACGCCGTTACTTTCAAACCTCGAACATGCGATTTTAATGACATCGCTAAAAGGAAATCTCTTAGCACAAATAAAGCAACTCCTGTTCCTGTCCCCAATAAGATGTCAAAAATTACACTGTACACGGTTATTTTCTCTTAAGTCGCCATTTTCTCTGACACCTTCACTGCGCAGCTATGACGTTTCAGCAATGCATGTCTATCCAACGTAAATATAACTGTCATAAATACCCCCATCCATCCAACGTGCCAAAAACTAAAGTGGAAAACAACAAACGCACACCTCCTCTCGTAGGTGTATTGAATTTTGGCTGTGAATTTTTGTTTTGTCGGGACTTTGGCAGTCGGTATGGCAAACGTCAATCGGTGGGTGGTCAATGTGGATTCAGGGTTGAAAAGCATTACTGAAAAAGCTTAGAACGATTAGAAACTGGAAACGAAATCTATTACGTAGGGAGCTTTCATGGTGAGAGTTGATGGAGCATGGATATGAATTCAAGTGTTCCTAGTAGGTGCTATTTAGGGACCGTGGTGAATTTTTAAGAAAGCTGTTATAATCGTTAAATCTATTTTTGGTTCGAGTCATTGATAATGTATGTTCATAATTTCAGATTAGGTAAATGAGCTTGCAAGTTGTGTTCATAAATCCGAATGACCAAATGTTCTCCCATAATTCCCATAACTGCAATGAAGCCTCCCTAGGTCGTCATCAAACATATCAATACGTTAACATAAACTGATAAAAATGATGGGAGCTATGGAACTGGGTCATGAAAAACATTCAAGTAAAGCCGGTTGCATTTTTCTTATCTGACATTTGCCATTTCCAATTTGTAGGTAGTAACAAAATACTTATGCAACTAACCTAACCTAAGAATTAGGCTCGCAACTGTTTCACCATGATGTGGTAATCAAACTCTACTTTCATTACAAAATTATCTTGGCCTAAAATGCCCTCGTTGATGTTGTTCAATATTTTCTGCTGCTTATTTGAGGTTAAATTCAATTGGCGCGATTTTAATATAAAAATATTAAATTACATAATCTGTATATCTAATCGGTGTTATCTTTTGTTAATTATGTTGCAAAATTGGTTCAAGAGAGTTTCATAATTTGATTATCAGCCTTGCACCCTTTTAATACATTTATCTCGATCTTTATGTTGGTAATGGCCGTTATGCATTATGCAGTTTACCGGTAGATACTCATATCACACCGTTGGTGTATTTTGTGTTCTCAAACAAGTGGCGAGTACGTTACATTATGGATTTTCACCCTCCCTCCTGCTCTACTGACAAGTTGAAATGCGAACAAGGCATGCAATGGGGTCGGATGGAGGCATGTAAAATAAAACTACTACGTTTCAACTTTTCGTCTTTTCATTTGTCTTAAGTATAGGCGATAATAAAGATTTTATTATTTTATTGCACTGCCACTACTACTGACAGTTGACAGTTGTTACTTAAACTCTTAATATCTGGGTGACCGAGCTTTGCTCGGTTATTACTATTTATTGTAATTTTAAAAACAATAAAAATTAAAAAAAATATATATTAACTTGAACATATAAAAAACTTTAAGTCTCCTAAATGCCGGTAGATGTCTTACTTTTTTCCTTTTACTATGACGCGGACTTATTACTTACTTATGCGACTTCCAACGCTAATAAAAGCATTGGATACTCAAAGGTGCGAGGGTACCGCTCACGCTTCAGAGTTCAGAGTATGCATATATACATACAAGAATTGCTCGTTTAAAGGTATAAGATTAAAACAAAAACCTTGAACTCAATTTCTATATACAGCACCTCCACCCAGCGATGCCAACCTAGGTTTTTTATGCCTTTTAGGCATTATTTCATTAGCTAAGGCGTTAAGGCTTTTTTGTTACCAAAAACGCATCTTATTTCTATTTCAAATATTTATTTATTTTTTGATCTGATGGACTAAAACTGTGTTTGTTTTGTTCAATGCTATTTACCTACCTACTCAAGAAACTAAAGTCATGAATTTTGTTCCTATTTCTTCTGTGATTTATACATAATTTAAGTTTTTTTTTGGAAATAAAAATTGTTGTTGTTAATTTTGTTATATTTGTGTTTAATTTTTGATTTATTGTTCCAATTTACATAAAAAATTTTTTTAGGCCTTATTTTATTGAAAAAGGCATCTTTTTTTCTCAAGTTAGGCTTTTTTTCGTCAAAATTGGTTGGCAACGCTGCTCCACCATCCGTCCATCACCACACCACACGTCATCATCCATCTGCGCATTTCCTCAGAAAGACATTGTCGCTGTTTTTTTTTCATATGAACATGCTTGTGCGATGTGCGCCACAAAACCACCCCAAAGCAGAACAACGATCAAGAACCGCGGCTGCTGATAATATTCGATTTGAGAAAATAAATTTATTTTTTTCGTGTTAGATTTTAGGTTGTAGCTCAGCTTCTAGAGGACATAGAAAGCTGTTTGATGGCTTGAAATAACTATTAAAGTGTTGGCTCTCCTATGTATTTTTTTTGTTTGCATTGATTAAGAATTGTTTGTGTAATGGCGAGTAAAAGGCAGTAAAGTCAGAAAAATAAGCTCAAAACGCATGAAAACTCGAAAACACGCGTTTTCCCAAACATAAGACTAATCTAGATCAATTGCTTACCCCCGAAAACCCCCATATACCAAATTTCAGCGAAATCGTTAGAGCCGTTTCCGAGATCACAGAAATATATATATATACAAGAATTGCTCGTTTAAAGGTATAAGATTTTAAAGGCAAATAAAGAAATCTGTTAGGTGCTATAATTTTAGTGCATCCGACGAATAAAGAAACGTCAAAGGCGTATTTGGCGGTTATTGCATAGAACTCAGTTTGTTGCCAATGTGCCCGGCGGGCCTAAAAACTGTGTGAAAGTAATCTAATTTATTCATAATTTGCTTGTTCCAAACAAACCTTCGAACAATAACGAAAGTTTGGTCGCTAGGTGTCACCAAGTTGCTTTACGTTCCTAAAACTACAGCTGTGTGTTTCTTGCCAACTTAAACTTAGGTCACCTCTTTAATTTTGCAAGCACTTACTGGCAATAGATTTTCTTTTCTTATTGCTTGGACAAGAAAGTATACAGTGCAACAAAGAAAATGAAATGAAACCACCCCTGATCAGCCCCACAGCTAGTTAGGTACACTTCATTTTACATTCCACACCTACATCTTTGTATTTGGATAGTCAACATTCTGAGTAATGGCAACTAAAAACTGTACGTACCTCGACCATAAACAAATAAAATTCTGAGGGAGAAACATGACCAAATGCACTGCACACAAGTAAACAGTACCTTACTTATCCTCGGTGGACTTTATTCCCATCAGTCAACCTGTAAAACGAGGACAAAAACTATAGACCACACCAACAATGACGACACTGGCAACAACATCGTGTAATTTCCAACAGAATACAGAAACATGTCAGCTCTCACAGTTGCAATTGACTTTCTACCGGTGGTGGAGCCACAAAATTGAACAAATAAAAAAAGGAGAAAAAAAAGAAAAACCAAAGAAAGGCCTAGTCCAAGCAAAAAGTGTAAAAAATAAACTGCAAACCACAATGCGGTTTTCAGTGGTTTTTTTGTTAGGCTGTGAGTATTACGTAGTAGATTTTGAAGTAGAAAAATTCCCATTGCATTTTCTCTATCGATTTCGCATGACAGTGACACAATTTTCAGGTGTTTTGACCGTGGCCGTTCCGGTGTTAACATTTCAAGACTGTACCATGGAGTGTCCGCATGAATTTGACTTGGCTTGCGCCTACAATGAGGTGAAAAATTGCTTTAGAGTTTTTGAAAATGACTGCGCTATTGACTTGTTCAATTGTCATCGACCTAAATGTGAGTACATATCTAGTTCTGATTAGTTTATTCAAATGCAAGCAAGTAGATAGTATGCTCTGCAATTTAATATTGACAGCGCTATTAAATATGATCAATACTTTTGAAGTTGTTAAGCTGTTGAACGAATAAATACTAAAATAGGATTACGTCGGCTTAAGCTAGTCAAGTCAACTACTTAAAATGAACCAATTATCTTAGTAAGATTATACAATTTCAGTGCAAACGCACAGTGCCTTAAGCTAGATTACTTTTAATAAATTGTGATCCTCACTTTGGTCTAAATTTGTTTTATATATTCGGCAGGAAATAAGTTGACATTTTTTGTGTCTACATAGATTGCCTAAAAAGTCTAAACAACAGCCTCATAAAAAAATTCAAGCAAAAATCACTACTTATTAGATGTGAAATGCTAAACAAATGTAGTAGATCAGATGTAGCAAACTCGATCACATCCCTGTTGCCCATGCATCGTACTGCAAAATTAAATTCTTACTTCACTGTTCAAAACGGAATATTTACCAGCTCTCATCATTTGAAGGCAACACGAAGTATTTATTAAATAGGCATTTCACATAAATGTAATAGTTTTAATCATTCAAGGAATATTTTTAATATTTGCATTTTTCGTGCGAAACAAAGTTACTAAAGCTAAGGTTAGACTGTATGTTAATTATGCATATGAATGCCAACATGCAAATGACCAGATTAGCTGTCAAATTACTAAAATGTCAGGATTATCAAAATTGTGTATCAGACTATATGACCCAAATTACCAATAAGGTCATGTTTGCCCTAAAGGTTACTAAAGGCATTTATTATCTTTTACCAAATGTTTCCACAAAAAAGAGAACAAAAATGAAAATAAATCACAATTCCACGAACTCAAACACCAATTCTTGTTCCATTCTTATTGTCCGATTAAACTATATATGCTATTTGGGCATTTTTATCTGTCAAAAAAAGGCTGGCCATATGCGGCATTTAGGTCATTAGATCATATGAGGTATGACCATTACATTGTATGACCATATTTTGACAGGAGAACTGCCAGAAATTGGCATTGGTAGCTTCTGACAAAAAATTGTCTTCTGGTGATTTCGATTCGCGATTTGAAGTCAGAATCCACTCAAGAAGCACTCACACAAGTGTAATTTATGTATTTTATACAAGTCAGATGACAGCTGCTGTAGATTTTTTTTTGGCATTTCACCAATACTTTTGAGGATTAAATCAGAAGCAGTTTTCTTGTTCCATTGGCCCCGATTGAAACCAATGGAAAACGACATAACTCCCAACTGACAGCAATCTGCATTTTGCAATTAAAAGCGTTAGCGATACACTTGAAATACGATCGCGTTCAGATAATTTGAGCGTGGAAATTTGATCATGGTCGCGTTCAACTGACACCAGTGTAAAAATATAAATGCATTTGGCTACCGTGCATTTTGTGTGGAAAATCATAGCCTTGGCGGGTGACATAGGATAAATCACTTCGGAAAAGAGTCCTTTAAGACTGTTTGTTATTTAGCAATTCACCTTTCCTAAACGTCATTGGGGGGGATAAACAAATCTAAGCACAGTGACACTTCCAATTTTTAAAAGGATTGTGCTACCATAAGCAATGAAAGTTGTGTTCTTTAAAATTGGTAAACGGTGTTTTTCTTAGAAAATATTTTGTAAAAATAATGCAGCCACACCTACTTTTTGGGGGCGTTTTTGACAAAAATTTAATTATTTCAAGGACTTCCACCGAATTATAGAGATTAAAGCTTCTAGTGCGCCTGCCAAAAGTGCAGATGAATTACATTTAGGAAACTTATGTGTTAAGCTAGTAATTTTTGCAACAAAACCTCTTTTTTAAGTCTTTGCATGTGAAATATAGTCAACTATTTACTGCCTGTACGTCGTTAAAGCAAGTGAAAAACTTAAAAATGCGTTTTATTAAAGAGTAAAAATAAATGCAAATTTAAATAAATAGTTTTTAGTTACTCAGCTTAAAATAAAAACACATACAAATTATTAACATAAAACATATAGTGGCTTTCTTAAATTTTTCAACTTTCAAATATTTTTCTTTTCAGCTTATATAAAATCATCAATGGCAGAATGTGACAATCCAGCTCTGTGGTGTGAATTGAGAAATATAGTGGATTAATCAGAAAATGTCCCACCTAAATTAAAAATTAATTTGCAAAGAATTCATAAATAAATTAAACGAGAAAGTAAAGATCCTTTACATTTGTTTTTTTTTTGAGTTTGCTGGAGTTGGCTATAGTTAAGACGAGAACAGTGACTGACACAAGAAAGACGATAGGCGACTATACTTTTAGAGTGCACTGCTTGTTAACATTTTTAAGACGTTGATTTATACTTAAAGAGCAGCTATTAAAATTTGTTATTAATTGCGGATTTTAGCTAGTATCAATTTTACAAGAAATTGTTTTCCTTTTTGATTGTTTTTGATAAGTAAGCACTCCGTAGTTCAACGCAGCCCACATTTCGCTAATTTTCGTGTTTCGAATTCCGCAACTTTAGCCGTCATATTGCATTACAGTAAGATCCGGATAAGTGCCTCACCTTAAATGCCCCATTTTCGATAAAAAAAATACGCTTATCTCCAAATTCATAAAAAAAATATTTTTTTTTTTATAAAATTACATTGACAGTTTAAATTTTGACAGTGACAGCTACCCAGTCCGTCTCCACCATTGTAGTAGATTAAGATTACTACTTTTTTTATTTTTGATTTTTAAAGCATGAAACACAAGGAAGCGCTAAAGGAAAAAAAGCTTTTGTATTTTTTCAGCTGATTTCAAAAATGTGTACTTAAGAGATTTTTCGTAAGGTAAATTTCAATAAAAGTATACAAAAAAAAAAGGCACTAAAGCGAGAGCACTTATCCGGGTTTTACTGTATTATGTAGTTTTAAGTGTTCTTATTCTATGCGGCATGCCACGCTTGTTTTTCAGATCCGCCCACTTTAAAACAAAATAATTGCTACGTGAATTTATTTTAAAATATTTCAGCTTGTAGACTGCCTTCGTTTTTAAACAAATGTACTTTTTATAGTTCGCTTTTGAAATAAATCTTAATGCTAAGCTTAAATAAATTATTAAAGTCCAGAATGTGATATCTGATATGTAAAACAAATAGAAATTTAATTTAAATGCAAAACCTACTTTTGATGGTACTTACAGCTTTGATTCAGATTCAGCCAAGTCGATCCGCAGATTGTCCTGCTCTACCTCGCTGCCGATCTAAGGTAAAATTTAAATTGTGATGAGAGCACAAAATTTTTATTAACTTATGCCGCGCATTCCTGTTTCCTTTTTCCTATAATGTGAAAACAATCCAAAAAGTATGCCAACTCAAAGCACACTGTTTCTTAAACATTTGCGAAAAAAAAGAAAATAAAAACCAAAAAATACTGCACACACGTGCATTTTTGCACGAGACGGGACAGAGAGATCCGTTTATCCGAAATCAATGCCAATAAAGGCGATCACAAATCAGACGTTTAAAGTGTCATGGATGTTCTTCCTATAATTATAGATACGTAAAGCGGAAACATACACAAGTTCCGGCGACCTCCATTCTTGCAATCACTTGAAAACATTTCTATTTCTGACTTAAAACGTGTGCGAAATTAGAGTGGTAATTAGTTTCAGTAAATTAAACAAACAATTCAATAGTCAGTTATATGAAATAAATAAATAATTGTCCGTTCATAACTTTCGCAAGTCAATTTTGCTTTGTACGAAGGTGGAATTTCGTTGGCCATTGCTATAAAATTATAAACATGCGGAGCTTTCCTATAATTACTACGACGTAAATAAGATGCCCGACCAAAATCAGTGTCACGTATTTGTGCGCATTGGGTAATGCTGTCCTTTCAGTCAGACGGCTACTTAAGATTGTGCAGTCCTTTAATCCTCCTTGCAAGGAATGTGTCATGTGTTATGAGCCATGGTCGAGCCACAGGGGCAGCTTCGGTACAGGTGAGGAGGGCGCGGCATGCTTGTGGTTGCTCGGCTCAGCTCGTCGGACGGGGGGTGTTCTTGCCCCCTCACCACATACCACCTGCTCAACAAACATTTATCCATGCCATTGAGAAAATTAGAAAAGAAAAAAAGAAAGAAGAAAGCTACTCTACCTTGACCTCAGACAAACAGACGGACAATTTAAATCAAAGATAGCGTGGGAAAAGAAAAATGTCGAAGAACCTATGCCAATACCTCGAAGAAAGAACGGAAGAGACACCGCGAAACTAACCTATCTAGCCTAATCTATATCTAAGCTAACCTAAAAAATAAACTAGATCCTAAACTATGCCTAATATAACTTAAATCTAACCTATCTACTTTTACCCTAAACGCAACTTGTCCTTCCGTAATCTCTTGAAGGTAGAGGTTCGTCACGACCTCAAAACACGCCAGATGTTAATGGCAAGGGATGGCCAACCCACCCTTCATGTCCGTAGACATAACCAAAAGCTATCCCTCTCTGGCCGAAATTGTGAGAGATAGCCCCTTGATAACCCTCCAGTCACAACACTAGTCAAGCCGTTAAGGCTGTAAAATAGCGCTGTAAAGCGTCATGTCATGTCGTCAGTTAGTATTAGTCGTGTAATGTCATCGTCGATCTAACAAAAGGACGGCCTTCCCCGATATCCACACACCGTGAGCTTGGTAGCCTAGCCGCTCATATTTAAAAATGAATTTAAACCACAAAACTCAGAAAAACTTGGGTAAAATACATGGACAATAGTGCCACTTTTATTAAAAAAAAAGAAAAGGAAACTTAAAAATAAAACCAAAACCCAAGAATATAAAAATGAAATGAAAATTAAACGAAAAAAGTAAAAAAAAAATCCTCTGCTCTTAATACTATAATACTATAAACTAAAATTCAAAAATTCAAAAAAATATAATAAAAAAAAACTAAAATTACTCACGGTATTACGTCCCCCGTTGTTCTGGCGCCAGCACAAGAAGTTTCGTTTGTGTTGATCCAATTTTTGGCTTAAAACTACCTATTTTATACTATTACGCGCACAAAACTAAAATACTAAAAGCAGGTTCAAGCAATAAAATAAAAAAATTAAAAGCTACGTTAAAATAAAAAAAAGGCAAAAGTAAAAACTACGTTAATATTAAAATAAAAAAACAATAAAAAAGCTACTTTAATCAAAAGGAATAAAAAAAACTACGTTAAAAAAATCAGATAAAAAAAAAATCACTGTGGCACTTCACAAAAAAAAAATTAACTTCTGGCAATGCTGGTGCTGCCAATGTTGTTGCTGAGGCGCTATCAGCGCAGTTAAACTTGGTGGGTGTTGTGGTGGCGGAGCACCCTGCTGATGCCTTCAGTGGGCGATGGTTGTTCGGGCGGGGGAGAAAAGCGTTTGCGCTTACTTGCACTCCCAAATGAAATTATTCCCTTTGCTGGGTCAAGTAAAACTCGGGCCTGTTAAGTGCCTTTGTGCCGCAACTATGGGCTTTGGACCCGTTACCGTCTGTTGGGGGCCGTTGGCTGGCGGTATGTTGGCGTGTCGCCAGCTGTCAAACGGCAGAAGTAGCGCAATTAAGGTCCCACAGATCCTTTGCGGGCACAGCTTATTTTGGGCCCGAGTCACTTTTTCCGTTGAGAAGAAACCTCTACACAAATGGAGGAGATGTCAGAACAAAAAAAAATTACACTGCCGGATAAATTGCCTACCTCTACAACGCCAGTAAGAGTCGCCAGTAATTCCTGCCTGGATATATATTCCCACTATATGGTCACCTAAAAATTAATTTGACATTTAATTTCGCAAAAAAATTTTCCAATTTTTCTCAGCTTACCCAGAAAATAATTAATTGGTAGGTATAATTTTTTTTTTGTCACTGTACAAATTATAACACAGAAATTTTCGGCTGATGTAACAGAGGGCATCGACCGCTTGCTGTCAATCAAAAAAAATTGTGAAGGCCTGTCGGCAAACCAATTGTGCATTTGCGGTGCATTTGTTTTACCCCTTCCTTTGTTCCCCAACATCTCCGCAGACCCTGTCTTTCTTTTTCCTTTCTATTTTCTATTTCTTTTCTTTTCTTTCTTTTGCTTTCATTTCCCCTTCGTTTTATCAAAATTTGTTTCCCTTTCTTGGAATGAGAGCGAGGGGTCTCTTAATTCCTAATCGTCAAGTCGTATCAGTCTTGTCTTCCTATCTCCTAATAACATACATACATAAAGTAACGATAACTAAAATAGAGAAACTAACGTAACTTACAAAAAAAACATTCAACTACATTTACACGATCACCCACTAACTTGGAACGCAATGAAATCGGAACGAAGAAAACTTTAAAGCGAATAAACGATTGACAAGACAAAATGTCAAAATTACCTCAGGAGCGCAGCAGATGGACGTAAACGTGGTAAGAAATTATTTTATTTTATTTCATTGATTATTATTAATTTATCTCATTTTGTTTTTAGGTCATCATCATTTATAAATTATTGCACAGGTGAGTTTATTTTTCTTTTATTGGGGTTTGTCCTCTCAACGCGTATTGGATCTGCAGTTGAGCGGCCAAACTCCAATGTAAGAGTTTGTTTACCTTTTTCCTATTTTTTTTTTTTTTTTTGTTTCTTTACAGGTGCCTCGACTAATTGGGATGTATTTCAGTAAGTGGAAATGTGAATTAAATAATTATGTAACTTATTTTTGTGTCCCTAGGTATGGCTCCGTAACACATGGTGTAAATCCAGCACAAGTAATATGTAGTGAATGTCCTGATTTGCAGGACTTCTTTAATTTTTTTAAATGCCAAAGTGATTTTGGTTTCGTTAAGCTTCATATACTTATAAAATAATAAATTCCGAAATCATATCATTTACCATCAAAAAAATCATGCAAATTTTAAGCTTTCAGTAAAATTGAGCCTGACTCATTCGAGCTACAAATCCTTCTGCCCCATTCGAAAGCGAAGCCACACTAAACATAAGAATTGCTTACTTAAGTACACGTCGGTTAGCGTTGACTGTGCAAAATACAATACGTCCACGGTCCACCACACAGTAGCTGACTCATCCTGTCATTGTGCGTATTTAGAATGAGCGTGTGTTTTATTTTGCACTTCTTTTGATTGCTTCTCAAAATGTAGGACTATTTTTATTACCATCGCCATTCCGTTCGCAAGACAAACATTCATGTGTCAAAATTCCACCCGCCCTTACAATGGTATGCCATTCCATTTTTCTCCCGTCAAATTGCCATCTCTTAAGTGCTCTAATCGGCCTCAGAAATGACAAACTTTATCTGCACACGCACTCTCCAATGTTTTGACATAACTTGTTACTATCATACCTAATCGTAGCAGCCAACTAGCAGTCCAATCGACCAGACATAGTGTTCCATCAGCCGCAAGACTTCAAGTTACTTTCGAAACTTTTCCCTCCTATCAAAGTGCTCTCTGTTGGCTATCTCGGGGTAAGTTTCTGTTTCTGTTTCTTTTTCTAGACAACTTCCGGTAATGGCAGTTGAGTTCATTGAATTATTCACTTCAAGATTGTTCCGAACATTTCACTAAAGTAATTCTCTTATGAGTTCCGTATTTGATGTGAGCCTTTGACTCTAATCAATTAGTGATGGGTCCATTAGAAGGGCACAGACAAAATCCGCCTATAAGAGAGATTCTTACTAATTCAAATGTAACATCAACAACCTCTCGCCAGCCAAGCTATTATCCCTTTCGTTAGAAAAGGAGAGTATCCGCCGGCGCATCCATAACAAGGGGGATATCCTTATGAAGCGTGTTCCCTGCCAGTCGCGCCAGATGGTTGTACTCTTCAAATTTGCAGCATCCCTCGAATGAAGAAAATAAATTTTATTTATAAACACACAACAACGAAGAAGCAATAAACAAACAAAACAACATCTTTCCGAAAGGATATTATGCAAATTCTATTGTCCTTCCATTGGATTATAATGCGAATTTAGCTGAAATTCATCCTCCTCTCTCTGTGCTTAGTCTGTCTACCTTTTTCTCGGTCCCAACAGGGATAACCAAGATAACACATAGCACGTTATTCCTTTTATTTACTGCACATAGAAAACATCCTCGCAGCAAATAACTTTGATCTACATAGCTGTTGTACTCTCTCACTCTCTCTCTTTCTGTGTTATCCTCGACTGGGGACTTGTCTTGAGGAAAGACTTGTCTTGTTTTTTACAACTTTGATGAGATGAAAATTAGTCTTACAACAACCAGTATGAATAATAATCATACCCAAATCAGTAGGAACAAAAAAAATGTTGCTCATACGCCCGAGTGGCTGCAGATGAAAATGGAAAATTCATATCTCACAGGACTGAATACAATTCAAGGGTATTTTATATATGATTTTAATAAATCACTGAGAGAATTTACATATTTCTTTCAAAAGTGTGTTTCATGGGAGTAGCTTGAATTGACAGTTATCATAGAAATTTCACGGACCGTATCTATGGCGCTTGAATAGCTCTATTGTAGTTTGGTTTGCATTGCCGAGCACCCAAATGGAGTGTTTTAATATATTTTTCTCTCATATTGTACATTTGTTTTATGTTCACGTAGTTTATTATCCTTTGGTGACAGCGGTTCGTTTTTCGTTTTCGTGCTAGCAAAACGTTGCGGCGGTGGCGGCGGCGGTGTCCAGAGAGCGCAACACATTTCTTTCTCGTCTGTTGGACTTTGATTGTGCAGTTGGTTTAAAATTGTGTAGTCCCTTAGTGTGGTTTAGTATCTGGAGGGGAGTCAATTTGGTGTAACGACTATGCCAAGTTCGCAGACAAGGTTGTTCTTTTGAGGAATAAATTGACTGTCATTTTTGGTTTTATTTTTTCTGCAATTTAAAAGAGGTAATGGTCACTCATGGTGGATGGATTTTCGAATGTATTTTTGGCTTTCCCGACTTTCATACTGGTAAAATGGTCCAAATATATATCAAAAACTGTTGCTGGATATCCAATAAATGTCTCTTGAAAAAAGAGCGTGCTCCTTTATGGTTGTCAAAAGTGTCCTGCTTTGGAAACACATAAATTAAGCAACTTGGTGGGACTTGTTAAATAAGGAGAAGGGTTTGTGATATTCCTCTTGAAACGTGTGAATACAAATAATATAAAAAAAATCGCACCCCAGCTTCTCACTACGAAATGTCACCGATGCGCTAATGAAGTGAGCAGCCAATTTTACCACTATATCAACGGGAATAGAGTCATCAACTAGGAAGATGACCTTTGTATTAACTGCCTCTCAGAAAATCCCAAACGAGCCTATAAATTGACAGCCACTTTGTACTCCCTGCCAATTGTTCGTTCATCATTTCATCACACAATATAAGGGATAACAGACTTTTTTATTGCCCTCATAACTCCACTGAACACCGCCCCATATATTCGCTTAATGGACCCATCGAACTGAGTGGTATTAAAAAAATACTTTTGTTTCCTTTTCGCCGCATAAATTTCTGCGAGTGCAGGTCGAAAAAGTGTGCATACGCGCGCATCTGTTTTTTAGTACCACTTAAATTGGACATTGATGGGGAAATGGGCTGCAAAAAATAAATAAATTTACCAAATATGGATGCATCCATCGGATGAACACAATATGGTATTATCCTTGTGGATGAAATTAATTGTGCTAGAGGAAACTATCAGCTTGTCAATTTTAAATTAATGCGAAATGGGGATTCGTAAATCGTAACTTTTTTAATTAACGATTTAGTGGATATTTATAAATGCAGTTAATATATTCCATAGGTATTAATTGGAACGTATGCAATTCGGGGCAAGTACCGAAGAGGTCACTCTTCACTTACAAACAAGGGACAGGTACACAGTGTGTACGTTGGATAGAATTTTTCATTTGACATTAAAGGACTATTTACATGAGAGCGAATTGCGAACTACGAACACGCGAATATTCGTGGTTTCTGACACTTCATTCAGATGAAAACTTTTTTTGGTCGCAGATACCCGCGTATCAGTTTCATTTTTAAAGGTTAAGTTCGAACGAATTTTTTATTCGTGGGTTTGTGGATCGCGACTGTTTTGTGTGGATTGTGAATAGTGTGACAGTTCGCGGCAAGAATTTTCAATTTGCGGGAAAATTGCTTTAATTGTTAATTTAGCTGTTTAAATCAATGGAGAGTAATGTTTTTTTTTAGACTAGATGTTAGATTAATTAAATATAATGGTTTTGTGATAGAACAAATACAAATTTTCAATTCATAAATGCAGTTAAATTGATTTGTTCGCAATTCGCCTATTCGCAGTTCGCTCTCATGTGAATGGTCCTTAAGGAGAGTCAGCCTCGATAGTTCCTGAAACACATAGCGGAGACTTTATATGGAATGGATATGTAAAGCTGACAGGCCAGCATGTTTTCTTGGTGCATATGCCCTTCGAAAATATCAGTTCTATGAAATGTGTAGTTTTATTCGAATTTATTTTCGTACAAATTATGACAACTCGTCTTACTGAATAATTTTACAAGATGGCTCTCTCCTCTCATAACACTAATGAAGTTGGTTGCGGTTTTAACACCACGATTGTCAAAGGTGGAAACGCAATAGATTTCTAAGGCTGATCCATAAACTGAAATTATTTTAATTCGGCATCTTAGAGTTTTGTTGGATTTTGAAATGCGGGGAGTACCAACGTTTCTCACTTAAATATGCGAAATAGATCTGGAAAATTCAAACTCAAACTGTCAGCGACTTTGGTGATCGTTAGCGCTTCTCTTAGATAATAGGTCTTGTTAAGCTTACCTGCTAACCTTTTCTATGGTGAGTAAGTTATATGCATCTGCTTCTGAAAGTTGACAAAGAGTGCAGAGTTTTTTTTTAAATATCTATTACCAGAATAAGTGGCGCAGCGGCTTAGTGGTTAGTAAGCGAGGGGTCGCAGGTTTGAATCCCGCTAAAACCCAAATTCCAGCTGCGCCATCTTTCGCATCTGATAAACATCCGAGAGTATAACTGGAGAGTATAACTGTCTTGAAAGAGCTTCTCCATCAGCCGTTTGGAATCGGCATAAAATTGTAGATCCCTTTCATGCGTTCCAAAAATGAAAAACTCACACAAAACGAATGGTTTTGACAAGCTAGGTCTAGGGTCCCTACGGAACTGTTGAGCCAACTATTTGTTTATTTTAAATTCTTGAATCTAATTTAATTACGAGAAAAATTTATAAAAAAATCAGTTTTTCAGTTCGTTAACTCGCTTTTTCTAATAGAACTTTACACATGTTTACGACTGTTTGTCAGACGATTCATCAGCATTTTCTAGATCTTCCAGTTCATCAATGAAGAAACTGTTGGAATCCTTAACATATGTATTGCTTTTAAGGGCATTCAAAAAGTAAGTGACGATGACAGCATGCTCCTCGAGTTGTAGTGTAGAGAAATGCAAACAACTGCTAATCTTTCCTATAGAAATAGCAATAGCAATAGCCAGAGCCACTGAGTTGTTTTTCCATTAGGTCTGTGTGAACGCCTTCCTAAAGGTGTGCGGTAATTATTCCCGTATCCTGTGAGTATCCGAATGTCCTTAGACCTCCTTGTAGATTGTAAGGCGGGAGAGCTTTTAATGTGCTCTGGCACTGCGGCTTCTTAGAGGAGCCTATCCTTACTGTTTATCAGTTCTTTTCCGTGATTTCATTAATAGAAATTGTCATAGAGTAGATTTGTTCTCCTCAAGCATTCACTACCAATCACCCTTGCAAGCCTACCCAGAGGAGATCTTAAGGATTTCAGGGCCAAAGGTGCGCGTATTTTAGATAAAATTTTAACGAGCTCATGTGCTTTATCATTACCCATCACCCACCAAATATATCTCGCATTTACTGCCATTGACTTTACATAGATGGGCTCCAAGCCTTTTATAGAAGCTTGGGTGTCAGAGATAGTAGCGTTTCTTTTACAGGCTATCACAGTTTGGTTATAGCAGCTTTCTTAGATAGTGGAACCATCGCTTGTCATCAGCCTAAGCTTGCTGCGCATGTACCGAGGTCTGTTCTAGAAAATTTTCACATAGAGGGCTATCTCAACCATTTTGTTTAACCATTTTCTTATACAATTCGCTTCTCTTGGGAATTTTAAAAGAAAGTCTCTGTTCAAAGACAAGGGTTGAGGTTAGGTAAGATTAGGTTAGGTTGAGAAAGGTTGTGAGATCGTCATAAAAGACCAGGCCCCATAGTGGGTCCTTTGGCACTCCCAGGAAACCATTACGGTTGAAAACCTAACAAATTCGCCCAAACATTCAATTTCCCTACAAAATTAAAGATTGAGTAACCTACCTCCCCTAAGTTTTTAAAAAAAGTACCTGCCGAGGTGCTTCCTTCACTCTTCAATCAATTGCTTGACCTTCACATGGAAGGTGGGAGATGTCTTCCGCGACTTGTAGGTCCTCACAGTACCTGCCTATATCCGTTGGCTGGGGTTCGGTAGTCTGTAATAATTTTTAACTTTCGAGATTAACATCTCAATTATGACATTACGATGATAGAGGAACTCAAGGAAGTGGGTCGCGAAATTCTATGTCCATCTGTCCGTATGTCCCGAGACCTGTAGCTTAAACAGTTGCCCGGATTTCGTTCAAACTTCGGATTTGGAATTTAGGGGCTTACAGTTTGGGGCCTTTTTTTTTTTTAAAGTAATCTCAATATGACTGGTACTTCCTATATAAAATGTTCATACCAGATCGATTTGTTCGAAAACGGCTCTAACAATTTGAACCAAAATTGATATTTAAGCTTAAGTAGACGGGGTTACCATGACTGCATACCCAGTTTTTGGCTAAAAAAAAACAAAAAAATCGGACAATGGTACCTACTTTTGAAATTTGGACATATCTCGTAAACGGTCCATACGATTCTAACAAAAATCCGTTTCTAAGGTAATATGGTCATTTTCAACTTAATAGCAAACTCAGTTTTTGTCTATATTGTCGTACAATAAATTTTTGAAAAAAGTAATTTTTGAAAAATTTAGTTTTCCTTAGTATAACAGAAAACGGCAATAACAATTTTGACCAAAATGCAAACTTAGAGTAAAGTTGATGTTCTTAAAATTATTGCATCCTTAATTTTAAATTCGAATCACCGAAAACGTAAAATCTAAGAATTGCTCATATCTCGAAAACCCCATTTTTGACTTCGTTTATCGAAACTTTAAGAACCAAGTAATGCTTACATCACGAGCAATAACTTATAATCGGTTTTCATCTAAAGCCATTCTAACATATTAATATAAGTATTTTAAATAAGATCCCCTACTTGGTTTTTCTCAAAAAATTCGAATAAATCAGTTATATACATATATATTTCTCAAAAATTACTACCCAAAAGCCGATCTATGTATGTTCATATATTTTTTTGTAGAATAGACTTTTACGCTTTCATGCGAATAGTAGACATTCAATTATTTCACTCTTTAAGACAGACTCAAGTTTTTATGCAGGCTATATGGTGATGGGCATTTTTAGGTTCATACTCTAATGAGTCCTTTGATATTCTGGATTCGGCGGCCAATAGAGAAGAGTTATTTTCAGAGATTCTCGTGAGTCTGAGCCTCGCATGATCAGATTTTTTTTTCTACATAGGAAGTCCAGGACTTTGCTTAGAGCTTACACTAACAGGGCAGATATTTCGGTGTTAGTTACGCACTTTAAAGCTTGCCTTAGTATTCCCTTTACAGCATCTCGAGTAAAGTCCTTGAAAATGCTTATTGACTTCGGCACTTATTATTTTTAAAGGAAAAGGTCACGTAAAATGTTTCCCATTCTGTCAGAATGGTCAGTCGGTATCGGATACCTTGTTTAAATAACAGCCACCGACTTTTTATCCACCACTAAAACCTCCACTCCATAATTGAAATTCTTCATTAACGTACCGCCTCAAAATGGCTCTTCGCCTCAATACCGTCCCAGTTAATTCACCGCACGCGTTACTCTAGAAACCTCGGCCTAGAACGCTGCAAGCTCTCCAACCTTCGCATTAATTCCCATCACGAACGAAGAATACTTGCGTTGCATTTCCCCTTCTCAGTCGATTCGAATGCATCGCAGCCATTTGCCAATTATTCAGTCGAACACATTCGAGAGAGAGATTTCCCTTACAGGGTATTGGATAAGACAAAATTGCCATTTCTTGCACGAACTTTCCATTAAGGATTTCCAATTTAATTGCTGTTTATATTGTTACAACACCCTGCATATAGTTCCACTGCGAGACAGACGAACAAACGTGGTTTCGCGAAGCAGGAGCCAGAGCACAAGTAATGTACTTGTGCCATTTGAGGATTTCTCGCGGAGTGTTTTCGAAATGAAATTATCAGCCAACTTGGATGACAGAATGTTGCGCCTGCCAACAAAGCGACTGACTCGAGCAACACTAATTGCCATCGAATTGGAGATCTCTTAATTTATACAAATGTGTGGTTGGACGCATCCTTGCACTTGCACTATATACGCGCAAGGTGCTAGTGTATTTCATGTATTAATTAAAAAGTCCCCAGGCGACCAGCATGACAGGGAACTTCAATCGTGGTTTATATTGTATGCATGTACAGAGTCGCGTTATCAGGTGATCAAGTCAGGAGGTGACACGAATTGAAATTGCATTTTATCGAAGGTGTTGCGCCGGAGATTGATGGATATCCGCGAGGCCTTGACATATACGTCGCACTAGAGGATGCGGTTAAGGAAGCTGATGATTATGCAGTTTCACAATGATGGTGTGTGAGACACATAGGTCGATGGTTATTGTTGTCATGTGTGGCTCATGAAATGGCAGCAGTGTCTCTGACACTCGGGCGTGCGAAAATCATTACGAATTGTTGTCAATTTGCGAAAATAATTTGATGGTGAGGATGGCGTCTGTCGTTCTGTTATTTGGGAATTCCCCTCACTCACAGCAGTGACCATTGAAATTTTATGCCAAATAGCACTGTTAATCAAGGATAAGGTACACCCACTCAATTTGCTCGAGTGGAATCTTTGAAAAAATATTTCCAACCACTTTGTAAAAACTGCTTGAATGATATATTAACAGTATCATGCTGACAGGACAAAGGATTCGTTTATTCAAGGCCACGAACTAAGCCATTATCCTTTAGCTTCCATTGTGCGTCGTTACATCCGCCCTCCACAAATGAGATTCACTTTCATCTTTTTCCCCATCGACAGATTCGACATAATAGTAACAGAATAGTGATTGATTATCCCATCTGAAGATACGCAGATCGCAATCATTTATAATAAGGACTAATCAAAAGAAGCCTTCGTTAATATTAATGGTAGGTATAGCTGGGGATCCTTGTTTCAAAGAGAAACACACTCCATGGTTGAACAAAAACTTTTACGATTTCGGTGTTCACCACCAGTTTGTAGACCATAACTGGCACCATTGAAGGACTTGTCACATCTTTCTCTTCAAGGTCAGATGCATTAGAATTTGTTTCACTGTCTTACTACACTGTCAGCATGGACGAAGACGTATGAAATTCCCTTTGAAATTTGTTCTTACACCAGAAAAAGATCTGCAAAATACTTTTGCACAGTTTCCAATTAAATTTAAATTTCCTCTCCTCGGAAATGACGTGGGAAGTGTGGTCACAGGAAGTGGAAACTTTTCAATAAGTTCCTCCCTCAGTTATTATACGATGTAATCTTCGATTAGGAAAATAACTCGCCGGTAGTGTGGATTCTCGTTTTCGGAAAGTTCTGGTTCCATAGTGAAATGTTTGGGCCAACTTCTCGGAATTGATTTTATTTAATTTCGAAATAGGGCGAACCCTTTCAGCTGAAGATGGGTGCAATCTTTTGAAGTTTGCGCTCTTTTAGAATAACTTGTTTAATTCTAAGAAAACACATCAGTAGGCACTTAGAGTGTCACTGAAGGATGTTGTTGGACTTTTTTATTTGGTGAAAGAAGTGCAAATACAAAAATTGAGAAAGACCTAGAGGTGTAACCCTTTTTATTTATTTTATTTACTTTTTAATCGTACTGTCAGAACTTTGGCAAGCGCTCACAAGAGGGGGAAAAGTGTTTTAGTATTTTTGGTACATTTTGCCATATTGCGTTAAATTTAATTCACCTCTAAACTAATCAGGATACCATTTCGGTGGAAATCGGAAAACTATGCTCTATTTAGAAGTTGACATGCAAAAGACATATCTGGAAAGCATAGCGAATGAAGCAAGTTTGAGCTGTGAATAGAAGTTATGACTATCACCCATGTATCAACCATCGAGCTCTTATGTTGCTTATCAGAGATGCTTGGAACAGCTGTGTCTAAAAAAACCCTTGGCACAGAAACCAATACTTCCCTGGATTCCTTGTAATAATATTTAAATTCCTTGTATATCATATCCTCAAATACTCTTTCGAAAATCAGCTTATAGACCCTTTTCTGGTATCTACCCACCACAAATTAGCATTGCATATCTTTATGTTGAGGAAGACCCTCCATGGTATACTGAGAGCTGTTTCCATCGAATTATATTTGCAGTGAGAAATTTGAACCGCAAGTAGAAGTCTGGTGTCACAGCTTATGCGTATATGGAATTCCATTAGTTGTTCCGGAGAAATTTTAAAAGCTTTTGAATATGAAATGTGAAACTTTTGGGCTTGCATGTGAGCATCGGGTTTTAAAAACACTTATATGTGGGATTATAAATTTGTCTTAATAACTACTCTTCAGGACTATTTCTGTCTCACAAAAGTGTATGGTTTTTCGTAGGTGATCAAAATTAGTCTACGAAATACGTGTTAAAAAACCGCTTTTACGAATAATTCACCAAAGAAAACCAATCGTAAGAGTATCATAGCACCTAACAAAGGTAGTTCAAAAATGATTACCAGAATGCTGAACAAAACTCACAAGGCGAGGAGTAAACTCTCCAAAAAATGCATCGAAATTGTAAAAGAAATAATTGGAAAATAAGCACAAAATTAAGAGTCGGAAAACGGGTCAGAAAACCATTAAACGCAGGCTTGAAATTGCCATCGAATCAAACAAAGCCCCTGCAACACACAGGCATATCGTATAAATTCAGTCAAGAAAACGCTTCTTTAATTGTTCTGAAAAAGCGTCAAAAATTCTTGCTGCTGCTAACACGCAGGCATATCCCACAAATACAGTCAAGAAAATGCTTCTTAAATTGTCCTGAACAAACGTAAAAAACGCATAAGAAGCTAACTGAAAATGTGTCCAAGAAAATCTTCGAAAAAATTCACTAAAATTGCTTTTGAAAAACTGTCAAAATCTGGAGCAAAAAAAACATGATACAAATTTACAGTGACAAAAAGTCTAGGTAATCTAGAGCGCAGTACAAAAAAGAAAAAAAAATTAGCCTAAAGTTTTGAAAACATTGCCAAAGGTGATTCATAAAAAAGAACTGTAGAGAACGCTTTTTGAAAGGTGCACAAAAATGCAACCCATTATCGTCAAAAATCAGAATCGAAAAACCTTTCAAAAAGCACAAAAAATCGCTTTCTAAAAATACAAATAAAATATAAATCACACAAGAAAACAAGTTTTGTACAAAAACAACTTCAACAAATCGCCTCAGAAAATGGGTACAACTTTTACTAAGAAATCCAAAAACCAATCACATTAAATTGCAACACAAAAGTAAGTCTAATACTATATTCCCACCAACGTGATTTAGTTAAATCAACTTGATTTATCTAAATCATCTCATAAATTACGTGATTTATCATACATTTTTGTGATTTATACGTGTTTAAAATCCACACAAAATAAAATCGAACATACCCAAATAAAATCAAACATACCTGTTATTATGTTCAGCACTTCATTCAGTAAACGAACAATAAAAACACAAAACAAACTGTCAAAATTAAATTTTCTTCGTGATTCGGTGAGTTTTGGTATTTTTATTATTAAGTATATTTTATTTAAATTGTAAATTGGCAGGTATGGCAACAAAACCAAAAAAAAAAAAGAAAAGATGTTACGATATTGGAAGTGTGACACCTACTGTCAAAGTTGACGTAAATGTCACACTAAAACACACGCGTTTCGTGAATTATAAATCGCTTTGGCTAAATCACGTTGGTGGGAATGTGGTATAAGAATGCGTGAACAAAATGCCTGCGAAGCTTAAGTAAACTTGTTGCAATAACACATCAGAAACCTAGCAAACAAAACAAACAGGCTATAAGATCGCTCAGAAAGTGGAATAAAGTGACCCAAAAACTGAGTCAAAAAACAACTAAAGCGCGTTACAAAAATGTGACTAATACCCTTTTCACACCGCAGCGAAAACCCGAAAACCGTGATTTCGACGAAACTCGAAATTGCATTCACACCGAAACATCAGGTAGTTTTTTTTTCACGTTTCAATCAGCTGTGAGACACTAGTCGTGAAACTTCTGTGTAAACTATTTTGGTTACAAATTTCGATTGCATTAATTAACAAATAAAATTAATTTTAAGCATTTAAAAATAATTTTGGCCCATCAATTAGTGTGGAAAATGATTTTAAGTTGTGAGTTGTGACATTTGTTCGGGCAGCTGCTCTGCTGAATGTTGCAAAAGGTGTGTTTGTTTCAACAACGCAAAGATTAGAATTCGTTTTTGTGGTGTTTTCATGGAAAACGACTTGAAACGACTCGTTTTGAAGACTGAAATGTGTATGGGAAAACTTCTGTTTTCGATTAAGTTTTCGAGTGTTTTCACGAAAACCCGGTTTTCGGCTCTGTGTGAATAGCCTTTAAAGAACGTATGAAAAATAAGCATTTGCATGATGCCCTACCAATATACTCCATAAATGTCATTGATGAAAATTTCAAAAGCAGTTCATAGAAATGGTCTAAGAATGTGAGTTTCGTTAATGGTCAGTAAATCAGTTACTTAGCTCTAGTCTTCCTTAGACTGTTTTACACCAAAAACGCATCAGAAAATTGAAGTGTTACATTGAAAACTCACAAAGAACGCCTCAGATATTTTTGAAAATATGAACTTTCTAGAAACTGCTCAATAAATCCCACGAGTCGAAAAACACATACCTACTTCAGAGTGAATATCTACCAATAAATAAATACTTATCGCGATACGTTCATATAATTCCTCGGGACTAGTTTTACACAGCTTTTTGGAAAAACTGAAAAGGACCTAGACTAAAATGGCTGTAAATGTCCGAATGTACCGCAATCACTAATCTTTTTCAGAACAGATGTATTTTGGGATGTTTGTCAGAAGTTAGCGAGTTCATTCGGTGTATAAAAATTGAAGGTTTTAAACCTTAGAACCTTTGGTAGTAATTGCTCCGCATCAAATTTTAGATCTTTTTTTTTTTAAATTTAGGTCAAAACAACGTCAAGTTTTTTAAGGCTACAAAAATATAGCAACGTCGCATACCCAGGGACATAAACAACCATTGACAACCTATGCAAATCAAATCAAATGTCACTGCACTGACAGTCAATTCGTATGGCAAAACCGCAACCCACTCTTTCGTGACTGAGTTAGAAATGCCTCATTTCCTTGGAATCAATTTCAAAATACAGTCGCAACAGACTAACCCAATAGAGCCTTTATTTTATTTTCCATTCCCAGTCAAATGGCTTGATAACTAAATCCGTATGTACATTTTTCCATTCCCATACTTAAATTCGAAAACTCCAAAATACACAACAGTAAGCAGCACAAAAATAGACATTTTATTTTAGCTCTATACGAAGTCAATACATTGTCGTTCGAAATCAATTTGTGCGAATGTTTCAAGCATTGCGAAGCCATTTTCTGGTGTGTAGGTATTCACAAACAAAGTGGGTATTATTAAATAAATTCCAAGTAAATGACAACAAACAAACTATAGTCGAACCACAGACGAATGTCAGCTACAGTCTGAATCTATAAATAAAAAGAAAACAAACAGAAGCCCTTTCAGCGACAGCCACACCACCACATCACCAACTGCAGCATCGTCAAAAGGCGAATAATTTGACACTCGGCAAATGTTTTCCTTTCAATTTACTTCAGCTACAATTCAAAGACACGACGCCCAATGAGACCAAGAACAGAATGAGATACTGAGAGCTCCGAAGACAAATATTGTCTAATGGAAGGGAACGACAACAAGTCTGATGATACAGGATTTTCCCTCAAGATGAATATATATCATAAAAAATCAATGATAAGGATCGACGGAGATGCCACTCAGTTTGCGAAAGAAATAAAACAGCCAAACCAAAAGGATGCACCGAAGACGTTTGTCGATTGACATTGTTGCACTAACCTCTCAATTAAGCTGCACTTTGCCTTGCACATCCTTTTAGCCTGTCAAGATGAAAAATCAATTTTTATTCTTTTGCGAAATTCAACACATTCGTTAAAGGCTTAGAAAACCGGCAGGTGGCACCAAAAGGGCAAATTTGAACGAAATCATTCGTAATATGCATAAGCATGTTGTCGCCTTAGTCGGCAAGACAAGGGACTAACACAGCCGCATTTACAAAATCCTCTACTAACTCTAATCCCACCAAACCTTTGTATCCTCTGCATAACCATCAATAACATATTGTTTAGCTTTTCTCCATTTGCTAATTACCCAATCCAAAACCATATGAAACAAAGTCCCAACTCAAGTTTTACGTCCTGCCAAAGCAACTAACCGAAACATCCTCCGTATTGATTTGCAAAATGAATAATTCATTAGAGAACCTCCTGAAATGTGTTTCCTTTGTCCTTTTCTACCATCCCGCTCTGCCGGCACAAGCAGCACTATTAGGAAGTGACGTAAACCGCAGCTTAAAATGACAGCTAACATATACGAACAGGCTGGAAATCGGATACCAAGAAGAACCCCATGACAGTTGACTTTAATATGTACTTTCCTTGCAAGTTGCAATGCCTTTTGTACTTTTTGGGCTTTTGCAACTTACCCGTCACATCGAATAAGTATGCAGTTGAGTGGCACTGGCAAGAGTTGACGACAAACACTGCGAGATAAATCGGCAAAGGACAACACACCGAATAGTCGTGTGCATATTTTAATACTGTCCAAATTTTGTGGCAATTTATTTATTTTTAATTCTGTTTTAGAGGACATGGATTTGCGGATAACATCAGACATCTGTCGGTAAGGACCAAGTCGAATGAATATTTATTATTCCGTTTGCTGGCTTCTGGCTATTTGCAGTTGGTTTCTCCTGTTAAATTAAATGATGATGTGTCCTGTGTGTGCATTTTTGGGTATAGTTAATTATTCAGAATGATTATGTGGCTGCTGGAATAACATTAGAGTGACTGCAGCTGGGATATGCCGATCTATTTAAAGTGGACAGCACATGGTGCTTTGTGATAAATCCAATATTCAGCCGTAAATCTGCAGAATGTCTGAGCGACTTTCTGTGGGTATAAGTAATTAAATTGCAAGAGACCTTCAGTTGGTGTTTGTTGGTTGTTTCTTGTGGCATATTCGTAGTTTATCGGGACCATGCTGCTTTTTATGTCTGCTCGCAATTTTGTTGTGTCAGATCAGATTCAGTGACAAGGTTAGAAACTAATTTTAATGACATTTAGTGGGTACCTATTCAAATTTGGAATTGAGGTTACCCACCCAAGTTTTTATATATTCTGGGCTCAATGGCACCAAATTTCCCCGGGTGACTGATGAATTATTAACAATATCGCTGAAGCTTAGATGTGCCACTGCAGGCATGAAAATGCTGTCTAGGAATTTTGATTGCTTTTTCACAAATTGAAGAATTTTCTGGCAAGTTTCCAATCATCTCAGCAATTCAATTTGGTTTGATTTTTAAACGGAAACAAGTTCGAACGTTTTTTATTTACAATAATAGCGTTAATACCACCACCAGCATCAAAAATTTTAGTAGCACTGCAACATCAACAGAAACAACAAAAACAACAACAACAGCACCAATAACAACAATAAAAAAACACCAAAAGACAACAACAACAGCAGCAATAGCAACAACAACAGCAACTATAATAAAAACAACAACAGCTTTTATTGTTGTTAATAAAACAATTCCAAATTTCAATTTCAAAACAAAAACGACAATAAAAAAAACACCAAAGACAATAACAACAGCAGCAACTATAAGAATAACAATAACAACAACAACTTTTATTGTTGTTAATAAAAAAAGTTCAAATTTCAAATTCAGAACAGCAACAACAACGATAATTACAAGACACCAACAATAACAACAGCAGCAACTATAACAATATCAATAAAAACAAAAACAACTTTTATTGCTGTTAATAAAACAAATTCAAATTTCAAATTTAGAACAGCAACAACAACAATAGCAGCAACTATAACAATAACAACAACACCTACTTTTATTGTTGTTAATAAAAAAAATTAAAATTCAAAACAACAACAACAACGAATATAAAAACAACACCGACAGTAACAAATACCAAAAAGCTCCAGATTTACTAAGTCTGAGCTGACTGACTTGATATGTTTCAGTTTTTATGGGCGTAGTTTGGTCATATTAAAATTTTTCTTATTTTCTGTCGACGTTTATAGAGAGGAAGCCAATAAACCTAGTCAAGAATTTCTTGGCTGTGTACTAGGTTGACTTTTCGTTAATGTGACTGTGATAGACAACGTGATGTCACCGAGCATTCTAGTTTTCGCGTTTCGGTAACGTCGATTCTATGTTAATCTAGTCGAGAACTAAATTTTCTAATGTGCCCGGTGCAACGCCGCATCTTCCGCAAAATATCCTACAGTCAGGCAGACTCCAGTCTACAGGTACTTCCGAACTCCGAAATATACAGAACTTTTTTATCCGACTATACAATTCACACTGCCTCATTGATAAATGTATCTATTAAATGTTTTAATACCAATTCCTCCTCCAACGTTGCCAGACAAAATATTTAAAAAAAATTTTCCTGTTGAAAAATTGTTAAAAAAAATCAAACAGGCTCAGGCGTGGATGCAAAAAATGACATAGTCCTGCGAAGTTTTCTGTGCCTGTTTAAATTTGCTTATTTAAAATTTTACTTAGCTGATTTATACAAGTTCTCAAACAAACAACACAGCGTTTTTGTTGTTAGGGATTTTAAAATTTTAGAGTTAAAATCATACTTCTTTAACAAAATGGACAATTTAAACCAGATCCAAGTACAAAGTTCACCGATCTAATGATTGAAAAAAAAGTTCGCATTATCTTCCTCTATGTACCTATTCATTTATGAGTTTCTGTAAATGTTCGCATTTTGTTCTTCCGCGAGCATTTTGGCGAATCGCTGATAAATTTTCCAACCATTAATATAGAACTGAGAGATTTCTTTCCACTGCATTCGGAATTCGGCTCAACTTATTCACCCTCTAAGGGAATATATACACTCTAGGGTATATTATGTAAATTCCTATTCAAATTGTATAACAAAATTGACAAACGAAACATTTTCGATGGTGGAGTTGGAGGGAATACCTTTTTTTTTAATACATTTAACGTGCTCTCAAGGGGTTACGAATACTCATCGCAAATGTTCCCCGTCGATTTTTTTTCTATTTCTGGGTTCCAATCAGCGCTGCCACTTTGCTACGATCGTAGCAAAACTGCTACGCGATTTCCAATTTGCTACGCTGCTACGCACTCTCTCTAAAAACGTGTATTTTGCTACTTTTTTCTTAAAGCATCATTTTCCCACACCAACTTGTATTTTTTTTTATACCATACCCAAAAAGTACCCATTTCTTCGGATGTGTTAGTATTTGAATTTGACTGGAATCGAAAATTATATTTTGGACTTTTGAGTTTTGCTACGCAAATTAAGTTTTGCTACGCAATTTTTTTCCCTTGTGGCAGCACTGTTTACAATTAAAAAAAAAAAGAAAAAAGAAAATTTGAAAGCTCCAATCTCCTCTTCATTTTATGAAATAAATTATTTTTAGTAAATTTAAATCCGTATTCCCATACGTATGTACACCCGCTTAGCACTGCTAAACTTTGAAACCATAATTTCATTTCAAATTCACAGGAACAACTCCTCCCAGCTCCCACCTATCACTGCTTTTGTCAGTGAATTCATAATGCAATCTTTTGTGCGATAAAAAACGAAATTTCTTTCCACGAGATGGGTTCTACATCCAGCATCCATATAAGTGATGCATTATTCTAGTCCCGAAAGGAAGATGTTTTTTTTTTTTTCTTTTTAAAAAGGATGTCAATGTCATATATTTTGTATATGGACTTTCGACTATACCACACCTTATTGTCCCATTAATTTTATGGAAAGGGAGAAAGAGAAAAAGAAAGAGAAAGAGAGAGCTTTATTTGTCCCTTATGTCTCATTAAACATGAACGAAAGGAATGATGGAGGTTAGTATTTTGAAGGCGGATAAGGAATTTAATAGAACTTTTTCACAACGATGTTCGTGAATTTAATCGTTTTTCCTTCCTTCGGGGGATGTCACTCGTGTCTAGCTATTATTCTTTTTTAATATTTTTCTCTTTAAATTTTTGAACTCCATCCTATATGAATATATTGTCAGGACCTTTAAATTTAAAGGTAACTTAAAAATGCATTTGCGTTAAAAAGAAGTAAGAGGGATGATTACTTCGATGTTATCCAGACTGTCTAATAGAATGCCAGCATTTTTAAGCAAAGCTATGAACCAGACTTGATTAAAAAATGCTTTCACCGACAATCTCGAAGTGGCAACCATACCGGCAGATGGTGAACGAAAACCAGACCATGATTTGCAAGGCCATCAATTCTATTTCTATGAAACTGTACTTGTAGGTGTACCCTTAGTTGTTTTCGTGCAGGTGATGCCTCATATCGCATTTCACCCACTCAAAAGGGCCCCAGTCATTACAGAATTAATTTACTTTTTGTTTTTAAATCTAAGCCTTATAAGTAGGTATACCAAACCACACTCATGTGAAGCTCGAACGTGTCACATTACGTAGCAGACAATTTGCCAGTGATTGTGCTTCTTTGAGGATTACCACTTCTAGTTGAATAATGTCACTGCTGATGACAGAAATTGACAAATGATAAGCTTCAAGTCACATGGAAAATAATCGCATCAACTACGCAAGCAGACGCGAAATGAACCAAGTAGAAGGAAATAACAAAAGGAATTTATTGTGTGTAACTAGCAGGAAACAGAGGTAGAGAATCAAGGGCGTATGAGAAATTCTTTTGACAGCTTGATTTTTTTTTTGTACACATTTTTTGATGAATGTATTAAACGTGTCTTTATTTTATACAAAAAGGAAAACATCTGGGACACTACCACCGAATTTCGGCCAACATTTACCAGCCGTTTGCAGAGTTTTCAGTCTTTCCACGAAATATAGGTACAATTGGCTAGAGTGCTCCTGCAACATCTACCACCAGTCTGGTAAAAGTAAAATAAAAACTGATTTTAGACTTGCTTTTCCTATCTGATATGCATTATCTTTCAACAGGAATCTGTGAGCAGTAAGATGAAGGAAGGAAACTGAAATGTAAAGCTCGAATATTAAACTCAAAATGTGGTTAATTACCGATTGTTGATTGTGACCATTGTTGGCGGTGTAGTTGGAGTGCCTCAAGGTTCCATATTTATTCCATATTTATGTTTTAATGTGCAATGAAAGAAGCATCGACTTCCTGACGTTGTTTGGAGATTGAATCCCAGGACAATATACATATGATTGCAGTAAGATTCAAAAAAATAAACTGTAATTTATTTCCTTTTTTTAATAATAATAATAGTTTTAATAATAAAATAGGAAGAGAATGAAACGCTGGTAGTTTCCTCAATGGCGGGACTTCTAAATGTATTCGATCTTTACTAGAAATAATATATTACCAAAGGGCAGAAGATGCCACAGATCTTCGCAGATTTGTGAAGGTTATCTGCAGTGGCCTTAGTAAGTGGTTAGTAAGCGCCTATGGATCACTGGTATGGTGGGCCCGTCTTAAGCAAAGCCTCTAACATCATTAAATTAAGTAGAGTCCAAAGAACAGCTGGAATTGGAATCACAGAGCCCTACAGTTCAGTTAGTGCAGTAAGATTGTTCTTCCGAAAGGCCTTATGGCCACGCCAGCACCTTACTTTCCCTTCTTGGCGGCATAGGTCGTATACCTACGAACTTAATTGTACCCAAACTCAACTTCCACAAAAACTTCTCTGTAAGATTCCCCTCTAGATCAGAATGGGAGGAGAATGCGGTCGTAAAAGAATTCGACAATACCTATCTTCACAGATGGTTCCAAAATGAACTGTGGAGTGGGAGCTTTCTCAATAGAACTAGACATCTCTAATACCCTTCGCCTTTCCAACGCAGCCAGCTTTTTTTAAAGCAGAAGTACTGGCAATTCAGAAGGTGTGTGGACTACTACTTAACATAGCAAAACCCAGTAAAAAAATAGGCATCTTCGCCGACAGTCAAACTGCGATAAAGGCTGTCTTTTCAACTAAGTCATCGTCCAAGCTTGTTGTGGAATGCAGGGTCCCCGGCCATAGGAAAATTGAGGGGAATGAGAAAGCCGATGAATTTGCCAGACGAGGCTCTGCTCTCCGGGTTTCCCACGCGGAGGAAGTCTTCCCTTCGCTGGGATACTTCACTTCACCTCAAGGGCCGAGACAAGATAGATGAACCTGACCTGACGTACTGCGTCATTTCATTTCAATCTGGCCAGCCTACGATTATGCCAGAACAAACAACGTCTTAGCCAGAACGCGTATAGTTGTCGCGGGCCATAAGCCTTTAGGAACTCACGCAGCCAAGCCTGGCACCCCCCATAACACCCACTGCCGTAGCTGCGCCGACACAAATAAGAGTGAAACAGTATTTCATCGTCTTTACGAGTTTCCCGCTCTAGCCAAAACCAGACGCAGTGCACTAGGTCACCCTTTTTATGATGAACTTTCAAAGTACCCATTTCAACAAGATCATCGAATTTCTCAACTCCACAGGCTGATTTTGAGTTCCATTAACTTCCTTCTCCCACTTTATCTTTAGGATCCGTTAGTTGTGGTCTCAAGACGGCGCTAATGTGTTATTTGTGTTTTCCCCTCGTCAGAGTACGGGGGAATACAGTCACATAACACAACAAACCAACCAAGTGGTTGAATTAGTTCTTACATTTTCCTCCATTAGAAATTACTACAATTGCCTTCCATTGTAATATGACAGCATTATTGAAGCTGCTGACGATTGGGTATATTCAAACTCAAGCCATTAGTAGAAGACTTTGTTAATACCTCGACTTTAGTGCCTCCTTGGATTCTAGCGTATCCATGAAAAATCATCTCCACAAAGTAAATATTCTGTGCTTTATTTTTGACTGTAACCAGTACGCGTTATTAAAACAACTTCAACCTCAATATTTACTGCACATCGTCTCTTTTACATATTCCCAACCCCGATCTAAGAAAGACTCCTTGAACCTCAAAGCCTTGGCAATCTCCGTAATAAATATTTTACATACCTCATATCAAAAAAATCGTACAGCTTCCACTAGTGAAATTGATTTAATATCAGAACCACAACGATGGCAATTTAATTAAATCAAAACAATCACCGTTCAATGGCAACGCTCCCAATGCCACGAAGCTTATTAAATATATCACGTTTCCTTTTGATTTATGCTATAGTAATATTTGCATATAGATTTGCAAAACCTTTTATTCAAATTTGGCGTGTCTTCCATTAAAATACGCTTTTTGTCCCTTCAAAGTTGAATAACAAATCGGAAATAAATGGAAATACGCTGTATACGTCTTTGCTTAAGTGTTAGAGAATTCTAAAAGATATCCACAAAAAAAAAAAACCCTTTTTGTTGTCACGTTTGCGGGGCTCAATGACACGATACGAGTAAACCGAAATAGTATGTAAACAACTTTGCTCAGTTGATGCACAACATGATGATGATGAGGATACCATTTTTTAACTGTTGTTACTGTTCTATCGATTTAGGGAGTTTTGGAGATGCGAATATTTGAAAATGCGCGAAAATAGTATGCGGTTAGGATGTAATCAGGTTTGATGGGGATGTTACCTTTGAGTGTCATTTTGGTCATTCCTATTTTTATTGCAAGGTGTAAAATATTTGCATTTACCCATTTATTTCATGCCTGCTAATTTCTAAAAATTAACGAGCGCATATGAACTTTGCTAAGACGTACAGCCTCAGGGAACCACGCTATAAATTTACTGATGTATCAATTGATTCATTTATATGTTCACCAATTGGTTCATAGAATGGGATATTCATAAGACTATTCAGAGTTTCCTAAAGCCCGTATGGAACTACATTTTTCTTTCATTTTGTCCTCATTTTTATCACATTAAAACATGTTGAAAAAAGTCATCTGCGAGTAAAAGAGACTAAGAGTGTTTAACGAAAGAGGTAGCAATTGTTTACAGAGCAACCAAACATTTTTAAATGAATATATTTTCAAATAATCTTGAAATGTAAAAAAAAAGAAAGCTGCCAGCAGCTGAAAAAATGTAAATTTAATCAATTTTAATGCATTTTTTTGGCACCTCTACATTAATAAGGTTGGTGTGTATATGTAGTGTATACGCACGCACTCCAATCGGGAATTTTCGTTACAATTTTGCGTACTGCTCTTGTTGCATTTTAAAAGTATAAAAAATGCAAAAAAAAAAATCATCATCAATGCATTTTTTATTTTATTTATTTAATTTTTATTTCATTTATGATTTATAATTAATAAATTTTGAAAGATATACCTAATTTATATACCTAATAAAGAGTTCATTAATTTATACATCAGTTCATCAACTCAACGGTTCATCAACTCAAAACTTCATACCTCGACATTTAAATGACAAATTTTGTCCCATTTTTCGCAACGCAGTGACATGACAGTGACTGAAAACATTACTGTGCTGTAGGGGTTAAGTTTACAAATTTGCAGGATAAAAAAAGATGTTCCGAAGGCCGAAATTATGTTCTTTATTCATTTATGCACTTCATTGTTTCATTCTTCATTGATCTACACTTCAATTCATGCGTTCCTAATACATTCATTCATGTTTCGGTTCATATTCATACATTCAAACGTTCATTAGATTCATTAATCCATTCATTCTTAAATTAGAACCATTAATTCATTTATTCGTTAATCCTTCATCCATTCATCCATTCATCAGTTCATCTTCCATTTAACCGTTCATTACATTCATTGATGCATTCATTCTGAGAATCGAAAATCGAGCCATTAATAATTTATTTATTCGTTCATCCATTCATCCGTTTATCCGTTCATCCATTCATCTTCCATTCATCCCCTCATTCATTTATTCGTTCATTCTGAGTATCCAACTTTTCGCAAAGAACGACTATTGTTATATTCGCGGACATTTGAAATAAACTAATATTGTTTATACTTGTCTAAGAATTTATTCACACATCACTCGATCAAAATGTCCTACTCGGACCTTTACTTAAATACTAATGCGGTGGTGTGGCATCCTCATCTTCTCAAAACCACTTGATTATTTCCATGTGTTACAAACAATCCAACAAAACGAGTCTACCTTAGTATTGACATACTGTACGAGTGTTCTATTCAAAGTAGGCCAACACGTTCCGATGGTAGGACTTTTTTTTCTGTTTTAAAACTCCTTTAGGTACACAGCTCAAGGACTCGACGTCAAATGGTTGTTTGGTTTTATATTTTGCCACATTATTATATGGAGACTGGTGACATTGGACAAAAGTATGCAGGAACGACAAATTGCGGCGTTGTAAACAGGTGGTAACGATGATTTCAAATATGCGGGCTTTTGAGTTAAGCAAGCACGTGTTTAAGCAGTGCAGTTGCAGTTATAAAGCGTGCGGAATATAAAACTAAGTGGCGAAAAGGTTGTTACTTTGCTTGCGACGGAGAGTATGGAAAATATTTTGTGGAATTTATCGAACTCTTTGCAACGAACTTGAACTTTTTAGAATGAACTTACAAAGACATTGGGCTGTAATACAATTTCAAAATTATAGCTATGTAGTGCTTGATTTTAGATGTAGTTTAGCACACGAATAAGTCACTTTTCTGCTGCCTTTTGTTATCCACACATTCGACTTGTTCCCACCATCTTAGCTGTTTATTTCAGCATTTTTAGCAGGTTAAAACTCAAAACCTATGGAAGAAACTTCCCCTCAAAGCTGTTGTTGCTGTCGCTTGAAGGGCTGATGGGATGACCAGCATCTTGTATAATATCAACTTGGTTCTAGGAGAAAATAATATAATCAACTGGTGTGACTCTGACCGAAACTAGACACATAAACACAAAGTTAAACCTATTTAATCGTCATTAACGGAAAAAGTCTTTTGTGGCGCCCTCTTGACTATGGCTCCTCAGGCGGCCACTCTTTTTACCCTAAATCCGACCCTGTCTGTGTTAACACTTCAACTTATTATATTGCATTCCAATTTCTGCATATTTTGCCAAACCCAGAAAAATGATGTCAATCTAGTTGGCCTACTTGCCAGTTAAAAGGAGCTGAGCTACGATCTTGTTGGTCAGCCATAGAAAAATGTCTTCTCTCCCTTGCGAATTCGCGAAAAGCGAATCCCTCTCAGCTCTGTCCCCCAAATGGCGTTATCTTTTGAAAACATGTTTCGTTTGTTTGATCTGGACTCAAAAAAGTTTCATATCCCTCTTGAGGCAGAGGTAGAAAAAAAAAACACTACCCCCAAAGATACCTACACCAAAGAAGCTCATACATTCTGGAGCAACCAGAGAAACTTTTGACAGTAAGGATTAAAGGAACAAAATTCCTTACAGGTTACAAGGTTTTGCTATGTCAACTTTTGTTTTCACAGATAAGGATGCGAAATTGTTGATTTCATGAAATTCCATTGTTGTTCGTGCACAATGCCCATCACGATGTCGCTTTGTCTACCGGGTATCTTATTTGATGTAACAAGAATTTTGCTGCAGCGAACATATTATTATAACTAGCATTATCCATTCAAAAGGATCGTCGTATCCACTCACAATGGAAATGTAATACGTGATGGTGGAGTGCACATATGAGTACATATTCGGAAAGGCTTTGGCAGGTTGATGTAGTTTTACCTACCTTTTGTGTTGAGGATGAATGGGTACTCCAAAGGGGGATGATAGTTCCTCTCCTTTCAGAGCGATGTAAAGATTTGTTCCTGGAAAATTTTTATTACTTGGACATGGAACTTGCAAAAGAATTCCTCTACTATGGTTCAAGGACATTTCGAAAGACCGCTTATATGAATTTTTCTAAATGAGTGATGTAGATTGAAATATCTCATCCTTTACAGAAATGGGTTTAACAGGTGTTTAAATTGAATACAAATTGAAATTGAAAGGATTGTCCTCGAATCGGATTAAGCAAAGCATACTCCGTCAAAGTCAAAGGGAAAAATATTTCCAATTAATTTCAACATCTAACAACTCGATTCGATTTATTTTCTTCGAAAGGCTCACGGAGCGATTAAGGACGTTTTCCATTTACGTTCGACAAAAAAAACTTAAATTCAAGGAAATAAGTGAATGTCTGCAGGATCAGAGCAAATAATGCTAATTACGTGCGAAAGGCAGTTCCTTGCATTTTTAATTTCTTGGCCAATTATTATCTGGACTAAAGTAGATTCAAGGCAGCAGCTGCACACTCCCCTGCCAATTAAATCTCGGTGGTCTTTCCAAGCGCTGGCACAAGAATGTGCATGCGAAAATGCTTTGCTCGGCAATTTGGAGTGGGATGGCTTCTCCACATCATCATCCACATTCCTGGCAGTGACGACCAGCACAATAAGATGAAAAGGTTATTATGTTAAGCTTGCTCATCTCATTATGAATTATGAGTAGGTATGTACTTACGTAAGTTTTTCTATCGCCATGGAGGAGATTGTAATTGAAGACTACTTGACGCACTTGTGTTTGAAGTTTGTTTGTAAAATATATTGTGCAGGTATGATAAAGATAAAATGTTTAAAAATAGTTGACATTAAAGGGTATACACGCTGACAGGTGTGAGTTTGAAAATGCTATCGGATTTCACTGTTCTTAAGTGAAAGCTATTTTTAATAAAAAAAGAGGAAGAAAGAATAAGCATGACTGGATCACGCGCCACTTGCTCCGTTTTACTATTATCTTTATATGGGACGAACTGTCAGCTTAAGAGCTATGTTCCGTCAAGCGGTCCAATACGAAGTTTGACGCAAATACGGATCGCCGGCGGGTTAAAATGCAGCTAAGTGTACACAGAGGCTTCAAGAAAAAAAGTGGTTGTACGTTCTGAAGTCCAAAACTAAATACGCGTAAGAGTACATTTTGTAAAGCAAATAGTCTCTAAGAAAAATTAAGAGAAAAACGTTTTTTTTAACAAATCTTTTTATGTTTGTAATGAAACCATTTCTTAGCACATTTTTGTTTTCTTTGTAGAAATGAAGTCACATTGATTAGGTACTACAAAAAGTGCTGTACAAATAACAAATTTTAATGTTGACTTTAAATTTACGGAAGCTCACAATTGCGAAATTTGGAAACTATATAGTTGGAACTATAATTGTTTATTGGTCAGGCCTTAAGAGATTAATGTTACTATTGGGAAATATTCATCACTGGAACACTGTCCATCTATAATAAGCTATTGCTTTAAAAACAAGTTCTCTTCTAAGACCTTTTCCATTAATTATAGCAAGACGACCGACTATAGGAGTTAATCAAAATCAGTCTCTGAAAGGTTTGTTAGAGTGAAGTCCCAAGGCTCTCCTTTTTTTTTAAATAATTAAAATTTAAAAAAGGTACGAATTTTATTGTGGGAAAAATATAAAAAAAACCCACATTTATTAACTCCACCGCTTTCTCAGTATAAATATACGTCTCTCTCGGGCAGAGACCGATCAAGAACTAACTCTTCTCTTCTCTTACATCATTACATGTCATTTTACAATAATACACGTACGGCGAGTGTTGCCATATAAAAGACTAACTTTCAAATGAAATAGTCTTGTTGGTTATAACAGTGTTCATGTCTGGGGGAAATTTTCTTTCTAGAAGAGCTCAGTGTTGCTATATCGTGGGATATATCCCTTTTTGTGGGAATTTCGATGTCGGAAAGTCTTCCGTGGGAAAAAGGGAAAAGGCACCAAATCGCGGGATTTTGAGGAATCTAACAAAAAACATTCGAACTATAAATTTTTGCTGAAATTTCATGAAAACACCTTCATTTTCATCATGATTATCAACACACTTAATATGCTTAAAAAAACTGCTCCGATAAATCGTCTTTTATCAAAATTTTCTATTACCAAAAAATACCTAATCCTAATAATATTACGGGCTGTGATTTTTATACTAAAGGTTAATTAATCGTGATTTTCTTTTCTTGTAATACAAATTTTACTTTTAAAAACTGGTTTTTGAGGCAAAAAAAGTATCGTGGGTATTTGAAAGGGAATTTGAAAAAGGGGAAAAAGGGAAAAATTACCACTGGAACAGCTTCAGTTATTTTTAACGTCCACAACACTGTGCGCCTTACTAATAATCAATTTAAGTCTCGACTTTAAATTTATAAAAGCTCACAATTGCGAAACTTGTATGGAAAATATTGCCACTGTGAACTACTAAAATTTAAAGTCGAAACTAAAAATGTTTATTGGTAAGGCCCTGTGTTTTAGGTCCCAGCTGTGTTCATATGTCGTGGGAAATTCACCTTCCCGTGAAAAAGAAAAAGAAAAAAGAAATCAAGCGAATATATTGGGTATGTTGGCAGTGAAAGTGGTTCATAACTATTTGCCTTCGCCTATTATAAAATATGCTTTAAATTATGAAATGGAAAATGCGAGAAGAAAATATTCCAGCTTTAAAATGTTGATCAAACCCAATCAGTTGGAATTATAACAGTCTTTAAAAATATAAACAAAAATGTTCTACAAGCGTTTTTGGCAAAGAGGTAGCGTATTTGTGGTGATACTGCACAGTTATGCCATCGAACTGACAAATATGTTAAAAGTTATCCTCGTTTCTACTTCTATCAGCTTTCCTTTATTAACTGTTTTGCCAGAAGTAATGATAAGAATTTGGCGAGCTTTTAATTTTGGGTAGTTATTGTTAAAAATCGGCTAATCAATAAGGGCCTTACCTGCCAATAAAAATGTTTAGTTCCGACTTTAAATATAATGCCATTTGCCATGGGAATAGAAAAAACACTTTTTTTTTTACAGATTCAGAGCCGTTTTTCTGAATCTAGATTTCTGAGCGATATTCACAACTAGTTACTTACACTAACACCAAAACATTGTTATTTTACGTTTTTAGAGACGGCAAATCTGAAAAATTGAGAAAAATATTTACATTTGGCAATTGATATTAACATAAATTGAATAGATTTTTATAAACACAAATTAAAATTTAAGAACAGCTGACTTTTAAGACATGCACCACTAGAAATAATGCAAAGAAAGAAAAATCTCGTTTTATGTTCCATTGGGCACGAACAATTTGAAATCTGAGAGCAAAATCTGTAAATCCCAATGGAAAACGACATAAGTAATTTACAATGGGCCTTACCTTACCTTTTCTTACCAGTAAACATTTTTAGTTTCGACTTTAAATTTCATAAGTTCAGAGTGGCTAAATTTTCCATACTTCACAATTGTGAGCTTCCGCAGACTTTTAAAAAATATACTTATAAGTTTATTGTAGGAAAATTATGAAAATTACAGCTATATGCGGAGGGAAAATTAGTGGAAAAAATATTTATCTGATACAACAACACTGGGTTACAATAAATAATTTTATTATAGACATTTTCACCATTGTGAGTTGTGAGCTCGTAAGATTTAACTTGGACACAAAAAAATCTGCGCATAGCAAAAATTGATTTGCGTTCAGAGTGATTGCATTCAGGTAAGTCTAGCGCTTATTTTCGCAGTGTTAGCGCTTTTTTGTGCTCGAGAATTGGTGATTGGTTTTACTTTATCTAGGAACATGTTTTTTTTTTATAGCATAAATCAATTTTTTCTGGATTATTTCTTAACCAACTGCAACAGTCTCGTTCAGGATTTTTCTCAAGGAACGAAAAAGCCTGTATTTTCTCTTGTTTTCGGTGCAACATAAAGTCAATAGGTGGGGTCTTAATTTTTATTCTATGTAATATCTGCTCCGTCATACAAATTATTTATATTTTTCTTTAAAAATCCCCAAAGGCACTCATCCTGGTAAACTGAAATCCACATGCTTTCAAAGCTCACTAATCCCTAAACGAATCAAAATGGATAATTCCCACCTTCGATTGCAGTAATCTACTACAACTAATTCGTTTGTCATAACGTTTTCCACTTCTCTACAGTTTCCCACTTCACTTCCGCTGCAATCAATGCAATTAGCAAACACTTCCCAAAACGAATACACCAGCGTGGCCTCCTTCGACTCAAAAGTGAAAGACATGCACCTGTTGCATTAACGAATCCACGGTAACTTGTATCAAAAGAGTGAGAGAGACAGTCTATGTCACCTGCAGGTGGTGTCAGGAAATTAACGCTGTAACAAATTATCAACTAATCAAATTGATTCATTGGCTCTTACCACTTCCGCTTTCCTCTCTACAGTTGGGTGCAGCAACCTGTAACTGGATGTCATGCAAAATTGTAGAACATCAATTTGTACCAAAGTGCACTGCCACCTCTTACTTGCGCGCCCACCGCACACTCAACGCCATCTGCCGGAAAAAGTCGGTTTTAATGAATGTTTCTGGTGGCGGTGGGTAGAAAAAAAAAACCTCCCTCCCTGGTCAAGAAATACTTGAACATGGTCGACAAGGGTTCGCCGGCATCTCCGTGCGATTCTAATACCAACTATGCCATTAGTCAATGTCATTTGTTCCCGTATAGTGACATTTGTCCACATCGGACAGCGAAAGGATACACTTGGGGAAGGTAAGGGACAAAAGTAGAAGACTAAAACACTTTTCCGACATATTTGTGAAATCACTCTAGAAGGCGATATCATGTGACCGTGCGGAACGTACCATTGCGTGCAAGTGAATTATGTTAACCTAATTAAGGCGGTTGCGAGAACCCATACACTGGAAGTAGAGGCAGTGTAATGAATGGATCTCGAATACAGAGTACAGCTACATAAATCTATTTGTTCGGTTGAACAGACTCTTGTTTGAATGAATTGGACAAAAGATTGCCTTACATGACGGAATGAACCGAAGCAGAAGCGAATGCAGGATTAATCGAGCACTTTATGGTGATGTGCGTGAAATATTTTCTGCGGGATGCAATTAAGAAATTGAATTCGTTGCAGATGGATAACTGAATGAGTGTTAGCTAGGAAATGAAGGCTGCTTTGGGCCCGGGCTTAAAATTTTTTTGTTGTGGCAACAAAGGGCGACATGAGCAACATAACCGAAAAACAGTCGCAGTACTTTTATTCGGAGGTAGTACATATTTGCATAGAGCTCGTCTGTCAGTTAAATTGGGGTCTCTCTTGACCGCAGCAAACCCTTCTCTTTCTATGGAATGGAGTGCAAAAGAAAACCGTCATAAAAAAGGAGTTCCACGAATCGCCCAGCAAATTTTAGGACTCCTTGCCAGTACCACATGTTGTCTATCGGAATTAAAAGACTAAACCACTTTTTTTTTGCTCGGTTTTACCTACTGTTTGCCTTTGAGTGTCAAAGAAGCGCAAACTTCAATTAAACTCTTTTGCATTCAGTTTTTCAAAGAAATCGAGAGCAGAAAAATATCGTTATAAAAACACAGCTGTAAAGGGGTTCTGGCGAATATTATTAAAAATTTTTAAAAAGAGAACTATAATTACACCCAGAAGAATTTGTTTACGCAGGGGCTCAAGTGGGAGAAGTGCCATTTTTTCCCTGAGAACATAGTCCTCATCTTATGTTAATGTAAATCATCAGGGAAACAGCTGAGCTAGTGTCAAATTTGAATGCAAACCCTTACATTCTGTACATTTCATCACCAGTCAGATCCGCATAGTTGTTGCTCGCCTGTGCTAATGGAAGTGTATTTAGTCACATGTGAGTACATTCAGGTATCAGAGTTAAATTTGCTCTTTAAGAGCTCGCATCCGCAAAAAAACTTGATGTGGATGAAATGTCCATAATGCCTGACATTTTCATCAGCCGAATGTCTTGCCTGTTGTTAAGTTGCGTAGGTCCCACCTAAAGTTTCCAACAGCAAATTTGAACATAGTTCAGCGGTATCAGGGATGAGCTGCATTGGTATAACCCACCAGTGGATAAGTTGTCCATGGCTGGATTTGGATAACTTGCGAGGATCCTTCCGAGCAGCAACTTTCAAAATGATTGCAAGATATTGGAAATAAGTTGCATGAGTATTTCTGGCTTATATGTATACCCGATTTTCTGGCTGAGCGTTTTTCTATGTAATGTTATGAATATGTAACGATTTTAATAAAAAAATAAGAACGCTTCGTTTAGCTTTGATTATCGATCGACAAGTAAGTTTCTTTATTTTTGCGGAAACGTAGGAAATACAAGCTCAGAAATAAGTAATCCTTTTCTTTATCAATTGTTAAGGCTTAAACACAATTTGAACAGCAAACAAGTATAACACGGTCGTGGATGAGTTGTCCATGACTGGCTGTGGATAGCTTGCGTGGATCTTTACCAGCAGCACATTCTAAAATGATTGAAATAAGCTTTTTGGGTATAAGAGGCCGGTGGATGAGTTGTCCAGACTGGCTGTGGATAGCTTGCATGGATCCTTCTCAGCAGCATGTTTAAAAATGATTGAAATAAGTTTCTTGGGTATTAGAGGCCCGTGGATGAGTTGTCCATGATTGACTACGGATAACTGTTGAGAATCCTTACCATAAATGCTGCATATTCATAAATGATTGCGCGATACTCGTATCGGAAACAAGCTTTTTGGGAAGAGGACGCCCGTGTATGAGTTGTCCACGATCAAAAATCGATTTAAAAAGCGAAACCTCCCTTATTAAATATTATTTCTCTCTCTGTTGAAATATCAAATAAAAACCATTCAGAAATTCCTCGCTTCACCGACACGACAGTTCTTTATATCCTGCAATTCATAGTGCTTCAATAAGAAGTCCGTTCATTTCTTCTAACTCAGCTAAATGTGGTATACAAGTACCCGTTTATGGTTTCTTTTTCTAACGAATGTGCTGCACAAGCACAAGTGCATTTGTGCATGAGTTTTAGTCAAAGTTCCAACACCATTTTTTCACTTTTATGCAATTTATTACCCACATCCTGAAGCAATTCACCAAACATGTATTCAAATGCATTCAAATTTCAGGAGTAGGTATTCTGTGTGTCCACCATACGGAATGCAAGATAAATATATACTTGAATAGATAACAAGAAGAATCGCCCACCATGGCTGTCGAATATTGCTCCGAAAAATAAAAAAAAAATAACGCTAACCATTTCAGGCGTAAATACATAAATTAAATCTTTTCCCTACACACACATCCCTTCCGAGAATCGGACAAAATTCAAATTGACTAACAAATTGCGACACCGCTCAATGGTGTGAAGAAATTCCCCAACTGGGTCCTGCGGTCTGAATAAATTTATTTCAAGTGCTATTATGCGACATTTTGTTTTTTGTAACCAACAATAATATTCAAAAGTCCTGGAATTAGTATATCACGAGTCACGACTAACTTTGGTTGTAATGTTTTTTTTTTTTAGCCAAATAGAGGCCTTCGTCCATTTAGGGAAAGTATCCTAAAAGCAATTAGAATAAGAGGTGCTTAATTTTTTTTTTTCACAAAGCCCTGGCAAATGGACTAAGTTGAAAAAGTGACGTAAAAATTAAAAGTAAAACCTAACCAGGGTATCTTTAGTATCTGGTGAAACGTGCTTAAAATTGTTGCCCAAGCCACCGCAACAAAAATGCTATGGAAGTTATAACCGCATACATTCGCTACGGCAAATGGAGCTTATAGTGGTATGGTGCAGTTTTTTTTTTTTTTTCATCCTCATCGACCACAAGCAGCAGTCTCCGGACAGTCGAAATGGCCGGACGAGTATTTGCAGTTGAATGGAACTGGACGGATAATCAGTGTGTTCAGAAATAATCTGGATGGTCACATGGTACATGATCAAAGAGTTCTGCTGTATGTTGAAAGTATATCGTCCGTGCATGATGAGGAGAAATTTAATGAGAGCATTGTGATGGGTACAAAAAATTACGAAACTGTCGGTCATCACGCGGCGAGGTATGGTGAGCATCATTTGGTTAATTAGAGACATCCAATGGTGGGATGGTATTTTGAATGCCAAGGGAGTTTTTTTTTGTCTGGAGATCTTTGACTAGTAATTTATTTGCGGCAGCTATAACTAAAACTAACCTTGAAAGGAAGAAGAGTCGATGACGTACTCGGAATTCCATCGATATTACTAAAGAAGGAACGATTATTATCTGGGTTATCTATCACACGTTGGTCGCTGGTGGTCAAAGCGATGAGGGGCCTGGATTTGCAGATGACTTTAGTAAATTGGTAAGTTAAAGTGTACTTTAGTTTTTTTTTTTTTTTGAAAGAAGGGGAAGTTTTCGTATTTCACAACGAATGCCGGGTCCAATTAGATATGCTGCAAAAATGTCCAACCCAGAACAAATGACTCTAATCTCTGAATTTCTAGGCCTAAAATTATCAGCTTTGGGTAACACTGGAAACGAAGCAACCTAAATCTCTAAATCCAGATTTTTTTTTTTCAAAAAGTTAATGATGCGAAAAAGTCATCAAAAAGGTCATTTTTATAATAACAACAACCTTTTGACTAGGAAATAAATGCTTACCAGTTTTCCTGGTAACTAATATGCTTAGAGCCATTTATTGGATAACCCCCAAACAAGCGAGAATCGTTGTAACTCCTCGCTACCCCAATCAGCATTTATCTTTTTGTTAGTTGCTAAAATTAAGTTTTTTCTAAGAAAAAAAGTTTTTTTATTTTCAATAATAGTTCAGATTGATTTATGAAGGGAACTTGGAAATATAAAATTGATTAGAAAATAATAAATAAAATAAAATCATTACATCAGGAACGTTGCCTGCCTCCTTCGTAGTTGTCAAATTTACATAAAAGTCATTAAAAATAGTAGGAACTGAAGCTAGTAGTGAGCATTTATGAGCAAATTATTTTTTTCAAAACATTGAAATAGTACATTGTAGAAATTTTCAGAGGTAGGCCGATAAAAGAAAGTATAAACTTTACCCAGAGATGGACCACACGATACATCGTACTCACAAGGACAAAAATGACATACAAATGCAATTATACAGACTCAAAAAGAAACTACTTAAATTAAAAACATATCACCTCGGCTGACTGTAAAAAATAAAAATCTTAAAAATGTAAATAAGCAGCGTTGCCAGTTTGGGGGTTTTCCCACCAGATTTAGAGTTTTATTTTTGGTCGAATGGGGAAATCTGGGGTTTCCTAGAATTCTATTTTATTTGTATTTCGTTATGATATCCTTTTTGGTAACCTTAAAATAAGCTTGAGTATAAAAATTAAATTTATAGTCATTCTGTGAACGTAAGAAACGCTGAGTGACCTACCTATCGTGGACATTCTTCGTTCCGTTCACAACTAAATGATTCAAAAATGAGCATGACAATCGAGGACGAAAGAAATATGTTTGCTATTTTAAAATGCTGTTGAATAATCATAATCAATCGATCGTCAGTGAGCAGTTTTTATTTTAATATCCTTGGACTTTTTCCCTTTACAAAACAAGTCTTTCAAAAACCTAATGCCAGTTTAATTAGGAAAAACGTTTTTGTTAAAGTTCCTTAACTATTTTTCAGAATTTAGGCACTAACCTCAATCCGTAAAAACAACAATATCATCTAAGTCGCGTAAGGGCTCTGTATTTATTTGCCGCACGCTTCAGATTTCGGAAAAGCAAACTTACATGTCTGCGTTTCAAATTCGAAACTCCTACTTCTAAGTCGTAGGAGCAGTGGCTTAGTAGTTAGTTTGTTGGACCTACAGGCGAAATGTCTCGGGTTCGATTCCCGAAGAGACCCAAATTCCATCTTAAGGTTTTTTCCCACTTTGTTCCACTGCACAACCTCTTGCGAACGTCTGGCACATCGACTTTGACACTTGTTGATAATTCGACGCCAGGTGGCGTGGCTAATCCACTTGCCATTGTGCAATATGACAGTGACAGTCGTCCCTTTCGTTTTGTCATTCCAACTAAATTGGACGGATTTGCTATTGCGTGCGGTAGGATCTCAGATTACTATCGAAAAATTCCACTGTAAAGAGTGATGTAAGTCAACTGCATTTGATTTCGTTCGGTACAATTGGATTTGGGTAATGTGCCACACAATTTGAAATTGAAAATCGGTTCAATGAAACGAAACATTGTAACGAAACCCGTTTGATTGTGAAAAATCTCAAATCAAAGTCATTCAAGCGTCGAATTTGAGGGAAAAATTCAAAAGGGAAGATGTTCTCATTCAGCGGATCCCGCTTATTCCCTACGATTTGACATTATATATTAAAATTTCCCGTGCTTGTTGCTTTCGCTAACTTATAAGTCGCAAGGACAATCGGTGTATATTTGTGGCATAAATATTGAATTCCCATATACCTCGTATGGTAAGTGATGTATGCGACGGAAAACAGAACGAAAAATGTTACATACAGCAATTCAACGAAAAAGCGGAATGTTGGCCGTAACGTTTATCAATGCTGCTTGATTGAAACACATCGACCTTTGGATAAAAAAATTGAAACTTGAAAACATTTCAACAAATTTCACCACTGTGAGTTCATAAAATCGAACCTGTTCACTAAATATGATTTAGTATCCCGCATTAGCTTTTGTTCTAATTGTCTGACAATAGGTCACCAGAAACTCAAATTCAGTAAGAGCAACATATTATTATGACCCAGGACTTTTTTTTAAAAACGTCTGAATCGCATAGGCGACGCGACGAAAGGCACGGCGACTCAGAACATACATTGGACCATAAAAGCTAGAAAGACATTTCGAAAAGTAGGGTTTTAACTTTCCCCAGAAAGTGTTTGAAAACTTTCTTAATTCTTCGGCACCCAATTCTTTGTTCTTGAATATTATTTACCTTCTTCTTTCTTAAACGGGCTGGAAGTTCACATATAGCTCTTTAAAGAGTGGTCCATTTAGAAAATAGGTGGCAATATTTCCAGGTGTTGAAGCACTGACTTGGTCATCTTAACGCCGATCCCAGACACAACCAGGGCACATCAAAAATCAAATATAATAGACCACTTTTCGTTATTTTTAAGAACCCCAACCTCATTAAACGGCTGTCAATTAAGGCAGCTTCATGCCTTAAGGGCAACCTTAAAATCAAAAGAAAAGCAAACCCTTTTGAAATCTCAGCATAACCTCACAATCAATTTCCAAACGATGTAACTTGCAGACTCGGATACTCTAATCTCTAATGTAACCCGTTTTTCATTTTACTCCCCTTATCCTTATCCGATGTTATCCTCAGATTGACGTTATAGGTGCTTATGAAAAGGATATAATATCCGTGATGCACAAGCTGAGTGGATAATATTATTACACTTCCAGCCATTACAGTCTCCGCCATTTATGTATTTCTTTTCTTTTTCTTTTGGTGTTGTCTGCTCTTTGCATTTTATTTATTTTAACTCTGCACAATTTTCTCCTGTTCTATGTATGAGTGTGAAAGAGATGCCACGCGTATAGCAATAATCGTCTGAGATGCATTTTAGCATCGATCTGCCAATAAAACCCACATGTCGTTAAGGAATGTTTTCGCGCTTGAATGGGTAATAGTTATTGGTGTACTTTTATTGGGGATGCTCGTAAACGTATTCGGAAATGATCCTCATTTCGTGTCATAAAGTTAAAGAGTAGTACCTAAAATAAATTTCGTCTGTTGCGCGTCAAATTGTGTCTGGGAATCACTGCTATACTTAGAATGTTGTATAGTCCTGTGGTTCTTAAAGGGATTGATGGATTTCTCTCTTCATGTTTTTTGTACAAGATAAGGAAAGTTGAGTCAGACGGGGGAGGACATTTTTTTCTTGGTATTCTGTCACGTGTATAAATTGAGCTCGGTTTTCAAATGGCTTATTGCCTTTTGCTGGGCACATGAAATTATTATCCTTGACATGAATTGCTTTATGGTTTGGACAACTGAATGATACAGGTAAACAATTTTTTTTATTGCAGAAAGCTACACTATCCCTGAATCAGTGGTCCCAGATTAAGGGAAAAGGCGACAAATTTTGAATGGCAAGGGGAAAATGAAGGATAAGCCTGAAAAAGGGTAACAAAATAAAACTAAAACGTATTTTTATTATGAAATCATTTTAAAGAATGAATTGTTAAATATGAAATAAAACAGCCCATCGAACGTCTACGTAAGACTTTTTGTGCATCTGATTTTGAATGCATTCACTCGTGTTGACATTAGGTATGTCTAGAAGAAAAGGAACCTCTTGTATAATACGTAGGTATATTTTATATTTTAACCTTGTTAATAAAAGCAGTAACAGTTTTTAATTTTTTCTTATGAAAATAAGTGCATTTTTGTCTTAGAGAAAGGGAGGATTTTTGTTTGAAATTTATGGGAAAACTTATGATTTTCCTGATAAACAAAGGGGAAAACAGTCTTCACAGACTGGGAGCACTTCACTGAACAAATGAAACAAATACCATAGTAATTATGTAGTTAAAAAAAACCCGAGTGACAGTAAAAATGATCTCACTGACAATTATTTTTTTTTTTAAATTTGTATTTTTATATTTATTTGTTTCTGACACTCCGGGAAAGAATACCAATTTAATGACACCTCACTCTTCTAAATCGGTCAAGCCATTTGGGCTACAAGGCGTCACGTAGGAACGTACATAGGATAAGCGCGAAGCACATAACCATCCCTGTGTCCAGTCGGGTAAAAAGAAATCAACCAAATATGTCGGTCCTATCGTCAGTTTTTATAGAGAGTTCATACAAAACTGTTGATTTTTCTAAATTTTTCGACTTTTTTTTGGAATTGCCTTTCAAACCCAGAACCACAACAAACAAAACAGAAAAAGAACACCCCAATCGTTTGAATCGTAAGATGTGGTCTTGAATTCATGCGAAAATGCAATGGAAAAAAGAACTTTCAGTTTTTTTAGAATCATTTTTTTGTCGGTCACTTTTTCCGAGTTTTCTTTCCGTAAAAACCCGACTGGAATTATTACGAACACTTTGAAATAAAAATGAGTCAATTCGGCCAAGCCGTTCTCAATTGATGTGCCTACACGTGAAAGCATTTGTAGCGATGCGCCAAACCGATATTTTCTCAAACCGAGTTAAACTGGTTTAGAATTGAAGCAAACCGAGTTGCAAACCGAGCTGCAAACCGAGTTAGTCGACTCGATTTGCAAGTTGCAACTCATTAAGAAATCGAAATCCAACTCGACTTTACGAACGGGTATACGTACGTATACGGTTCATTCAAACCGAATTATCTATGGATGGACTCGCTCAATTGACAAAAACCACCCTCGCTCATAAAAATCATAGCACATACAATCAGTGGTGCCAGATAAAATTTTCCAAAATCTGCATTTTCTGCTTAAAAAATCGTCAAAAAATCGTCATTACCATAAAAGCAAGAAATTGTAATAATAATTATAATAATGATAAAAACACGATGTTTCAAGCTTTATTTCGTCGCCTGAGAATTGTTTTGTCCCATACGCCATTGACATCGTTTCGAGAAAAACGAAGTTAAAAGTTTGTGCCTTTAGTATTCAAAATCTGTATAAAAGGTTTTAAAAAAAAAAAAAATGTTTTCCATATAAAGTTTGTTTTACTATTAGCTTACGTTCCAATTTTCAAGCCATTTTGCCATACCCTTCAGTTGCTACATAAGTTTACGTAAAAGTCAACTTTTTATATAAACCCATATACGTAACACATCAAAAAAAGGGATAATATGCTACAAAACAATTCCCATACTGAAAATTGGAGAAGAAATGGAGGTGAACTATACAATTTTAAAAGAAAATTCAATTTCGTTTTCGAGTTTGAACTTGTTATCTTATACATAATATTAACAAGCGAATGCAAATAGTTAAGAACCACTTTCTCTTTTCTTTTTTTTGAAGATTGTGCAGAGGTGCATCGCTCTGTGTAATTTGTTTTCCAATATTTTGTGTATAAGCCAGGTTTCTGGTTTATCGACGTCCTGATACCATTGATTACTTTGTAGATTAAAAAATATCATACCTGATGAATTAGTCATAATCATATTACATATTTTTTAGCATCTGATTTAGAAATAATGTTTTGAACACATATTTCTGGAGTATACATACGGTGACCCTCCGTCCTTTATTTAAAAGGACACTCCTTTCTTTTTTAACCCCGTCCTATATTTTTTTCTTTTAAATGAAGGACGGATTTTGAAATGTTTTAAAGTATATGGAAACATACAAACTCGAAAAGATGGTTTATGGTATGGTACAAACCAAATTTATAAACGTTGATTTGAATGAATATGGGACAAAGTCGATGCTGGATATCTAAGCATTGGTAAGGCTCAGCGGAAAACGGATTGCAGATTTAAAAAGAGCATTTTAGCATAGAATCAATTTCTAACTAAAAAAAAAACATCGAAATGGCGTATGGGACAAAACAATTCTTAGGCGACAATTTTTCGACAAAAAACTAACCTAGCCTTCTGCTAAGTACAAAAAAAAAGGAACACATTTTTCAGTCTTGTGATGTTTGAAATGTTAAATTCATTGCATGGTAGGTACTTATAGAAACAAATAAATATAATAAATAATCACAAAAAATGTATATTACTTTTTATTTATTTCAAATACATATTGGAATTGAACTTTTTAAGAAGTGTGTCGTTTACTTTGGCATGAGTTAGTGAAAAATCGTCAAATTGTCGTTGGGCATTTGCTTGAGACCTGAAAATCGTCTTTTGGCAAGCCAAAAACGTCAAATCGTCATTGAGCCTAAAAAACGTCAAAATGACGATAAATCGTCAGATATGGCATCGCTGCATACAATACACATTCCACATGCGAGAAAACAGGAGTAAAGAGAAGAGCACAGCTTTCCAATTGGACTTTGCATAATGCATCTTGCATGCTCATTAATGTGTTTGTACATTGTGTTTATTTTTCTCACATGCCACCTACCTTCTACGTTCTACCACAGACAATAAATATACAGATGTCTTATGCCTGTACAAAATTTTGAAGCATATTTTTTCCTTACCAGACAACCTTTTTCATCGCCTTACCAGACAAGGAGCTTTCAAAATAAGCGTTGAGAAGAAAGCTCTTTTATTTCCTAGTGCCTTTCCTTCGCTCCATTCATTTGTGTTGGCAAAGAGCTTGCCCCCTTCCCTTACGCCTTGTTCTTATGGGCTTATGACAAAGCAAGAGACAAGGAATTATAAATTGTCGAATAATGAAAGAGAAATATAACAAAAATATAATAATACACCAAGTAAGCAGAAGCGGCGTTGCCACTTTGCTGCAACAGCAATAAATCTACTGCATTTTTCGCAAAAAAATCTGCTGCCACTAAATCCAATCTACTGCACTTTTTTTGTTTGATAAACCTTCTCATGGATCATGAAACCAATTTCTCTCTGTCTATATTTCTATTATTTTCTCGTTTTCTGCTTAACTAACGGGATTTTGAGCTGAAGTTTTCGATTGTAAGACATTTAAAAAATAAACTACGAAACAAACTTAACGTGAATGTCAATGAATGTCTGAAATGAATGTCAGAAACGGTTGCTGGACACCCATAGAGCCCACTCTCCTGGGCTTTAGTATTTCCAAAATGTTAATTTATTTAATGAAACGTTTATAAAAACAATATTAAAGTGATTATCTACTGCGGAAAGATCGAATCTACTGCATATTTTTTATTGATCTACTGCGCTCCTCTTTTTTTTTGAAGTGGCAACGCTGAGCAGAAGCACGCTGCCAGATATTGATAAGCAGCAGCAGACATAATTCGTTTCGAATCACTTAATGCCAGACTCTAGAAGAAATCTTCTTTTTTTTTTTTTCATGTTATTTGGTTTCAAGTGATGTGCATTTTTAATAAAAGAGAGTCCTTTTTGCCTTGTGGTTGAGACACAGCAAGAGCAAAGGAATGAAAATAATTATGTAATCTCTATATATACAGGGTATCCGCCGGGAAGGTGTACTACTTTGTTTTGCCGCCATTTTGGTAAACATTAGTTGCAAGTTCATATTTGGCAGTCGTGAAGTAGACCCGTGGCAAATTTATTATGGAAAAATATTCTTTTTTATCAAAATCAATCATCGATTAGTTGGATGATGAGAAAGTTACGTGAAATTTTTGGGAGTGCCAAAAAAACGCACTATTTATCGTGTAGTGAATAATTTCGAAGAAAGAGGGTCTGTGGGTGATAGGCTCAAGCATGGACCACAACGTACCAGAGACAATACTTAGACCCCCAAGCCCCAACTCACAATCCTCTTGCCGCTGGCCCCGTTTTTTTTTTTTTTTTTTTTCAAATTCGCCATTTTGTGTTCCTATCGGCGTTATGTCTATTTAGAATCCGTGTGACATGCAAACACATACAAAAAATATAAAATCAATGCTGCCAACTGCTACCAAGCATGGGGGAATGTGATTGAATTTGGCATCCAATAATTCTTCCTATTAAATATTTATTTTGACTTTTCTATCTCAAAAATTAATTAGAAAGCTAAGTACTAGATAGATGGCGCTGTCGCCGATTTCCGAAACAGCTCTACTGATTTCATTTGTTGGTTCCAGTTTGAAAGACGGGATAGTTTTGGAACCTATAGGTGGTACTTTGGAAAACATAACCGGGATAGGAAAACTATTTGTGGCACCTCCCATAGCGTGGAAACGCTATTTCTCAAGTTGTGTAATTAAATTTATTAATGGACACTATGTCCAAATAAAGCACTTTGGGAAACGTGACCAATGTGACTTAATGTGAAAGGTGCGGGCAAAGCCGGGTGGGTACAGCTACATATAAAGACTGACGTCCGTACGTATACTCATAACTCGGGATCGTTCCGTTTTTCTGATTTTTGGTTTAAATTCGCATTGCCCCAATTAAGGACATAATATGCTACTTTCTGTTGTATGGCATTTTGAAAAAAAAAAAAAAAAAAAAAAAAAAATTGTCTGGATAAAAAACTCACTTCCAACACAACAAAAATTACGTCATTAAATCACCTACACAATTTGAAATTGAACCGAAGAATTTATAAGAAAAATAAATAGGTTTTTGACCTTCTTAATGGAAAACTTGCGCTTACACTGAATGATCAAAATATTAGTTTTTTACAGGAAATGCAAATTTATATGCTAAACATTGAACCGATAAAAGCGAGAAATAGAGCATTCTGTTTCAAAGGTTATTTTATTAAAATGTACAATTTGACTCGTTATCTCAGGCCGAAGTTGCTTATTAAAAACAACTAGGTAGCATATTATAATGTTCCTACATAATTTTCAATGGAAATCTAAATATTCAACAGGAAATAAATATAGAATAGCAGGATATCTACAATCTGAACTAAAATATCCTAATCCTAAAATACGCACTGCACATCAAAATTCAAACAAAATAACAACCAAACATCTTAACATGGATACGAGTTTGTGCTAAATCAATGATGACGATCACGATAACCACGATCCACCCCTACGCACAAACCGCAAGTTAAAATAAAGAAACAAAAAAAAAAAAAAAATGTTCTTAACGTTGTGTGAATTGAAGCAAAAGGCAGAAAGAAAGCAATGTACTTTCTGTGTGCGGTTTTTTTATGCATGGAAAGAAGAAGAGAGAAGAAAAAGAGGCAAAGATTCATTTAACAATTGTGCATATATGAAGCTTTTGAAAAAGCTTTTTTTTTAAGTAGATTTCGTTTTCATACATCATCTTTTCCCATATGGATGAGACATCTGTATATTTCTTATCTGTGGTTCTACCTAACCAATCGAACCGAGATCCGAAACCGAGTCGTGTGTTGATATCGGTTTATGCATGCGTGGCATTTTATTATTCAGTTTTCGGTCGGTTCGTTTCGTTTCACTGGTTTTCGCCAACTCGGTTTGAAATAAAAGCAACTCGGTTTAAACCGGTTTAGTAGTAACTCGGTTTAAACCGGTTTACCAAACCGAGTCGACACATCACGCATTTGTCTGTTTGCGAGCAGAAGTGGATTTGTTAAGGCATCACGTTCAAAGTATTTACCCAATCCGTATGAATTTCAAGACGTTACACAAGGGTAAATGGAGTTGCACGTAGTTTTCATTTCATCGTAATCGGCGAGCTCATTCAGGCTTTTGAGATATGGGAATATAAAATTTCAACACTGGTATGCAGTGGCTGCTAAAAACGGTCTCAGACCCCTTCCAAACTTTAAATTAAAACCGTCAAAGGTAGATATTCTCAGTTAAAATGAACATCCAGACAAAGGCTACGACCTCGCTCTCACATTCGTTCTTCAAAACCAAAGGGAAGAGTCCTGTCATTCCACCGCCAATATTATCCTGTTTGAATTTTACAGCAGAATTACAAGTAGACTATCATGGTCTATCTGATTAAAATATGCAACACTCTCGAATAATAAATTATTCACCGAAAAGTGCCCAACCAAAGACACTCCAGAAAGTTCTTCCATATACAAACTTTTGCCCAAAAAAAAAAAAAAACTTAAACTTGTCCAAGGACTCTCACAAGCAAAACCTAATTGACTCAATTCGGGGCTTGGGTTGGGTACTCAATATCCTCCACTTGGCTGGCCTACAAAACAATGGAAAAAGAAAACATCAATCAAGGTAAAAAAAACGCTGGAATATTGTGTCCTTGAAGACATCGACATACTTCGCCGAAGTGAAACTTTGCGTCGTCCAGTGAACTCCACGGGAGCATTGCGAGAGACAATTGGATCAGCAAAGAGCCTAAGCAAATTAAGTTTAATTTCTTTGGATAAGTAGACTGTCAAGATTGTAACGAGATAACCGCAAACAAAATTGAACAATATTGGTGGCAAATATACTTGATTCTTTAAGAAACTTTCCTCCCACGTCCCATCTGACCGCACTCGTTAACTCTGCCCCTTATCGTGCACACATTCATACTGAATGGCAATATTGTTCTATGCCTAACCCTGATATTCAATAAAAGTTTCAAAGCTTTTCCCAACTTCCCTGATCCGTAGAACACTTAGAATAAAATTGCAAAACTTATTCCAATTTTGGCGATTCGTCTCGAAAGTTTGCTCCACGCTGACATATTGTTTTAAATTTATATAAAAATACTGCCAATAGACAAATATGAAACAGAAAATCACTCATGTCGTGTCCTTTAAAACTTGTCCTCGTCATTGATGGGTTCATTCCTTTGAGTGCGACGAGAAATAATGGAAACCAAGCAAAAATGCTTTATGGGGGAGAAATCTCCATTCGGAAATTTATCTACCGATTGTGAATGACTGTGGTGATTTTTGGGCAAAAGGAGTTCTTCGGAGGCTTTGTGTGAGCGCCTTTTGAGAGTCATGAAAATTAATGGACGGTGCAATGATTTTAATTAATTTACAACTTTTATTGAGTGGAATCAAATGACTAGAAACTGATTTGCAGAAGAAGCGAATGCGAATCGTATTATTGCTTTATGAGGGGATAAGCTGGTTAAATAGAACGTTGTAGAGGTTGATGACTGTCTGTTGCAATTTTTTTGTGATTCAAGTCGTCGACTCACTTTGAAAGGAGTAACTGCATTTTCATACATCGTCAAACAATCTTTTCGATTGGAATCATGTCGTAAGTGCAACTGTTTTTAATCATAACAATTCATTACTTATGTCCTTTATCCACTTGTGGGTCCTAGGGCCTCTACAACGCCTACGCGCCATCGTGTGCGGTTTCTGGCAATGTGCCTCAGCTCTCCCCAACTCATTCCCAGTTGCCGTGCTTTCTTCTCGACTGATCTACGCCATGCACTTCTAGGACAGCCACGTATCCTTAGTAAGCTGATTCCATTGCATCGCGTGGTTAGCTATGAACCTGTTAGCTTTTCGGAAAGTGTTACCAATCCACTGCCACTTCCGTCGTTGTATGGTTGTGGCAATAGGTTCATGGCCGGTTCTCTCATAAAACTGTTCGTTCGAGATACGGTTTGGCCAGAAAATCCTTAAGATATTACGAAGGCACCTATTAACGAACGTTTGCAGCTTTTTTGTGATAGTAGTGGTAGCTTGGTGTTTAAGCTAATTGCATTACTTCGCCAAATTTTAGATAGCATCCCAAACGCAGACTTACTTTACCTATTCGGCAGGCTATATCCAGTGTTTGAGTTCAGTTCAGATGTAAGAGTCCATCGAATTCCTCCAGTTCCCATCGATAAAGCTGCATTTAGATCACTAGTAAAAACAATATCGGTGAAAGAATGCAGCCTTGCCGAACCCCACTTTGGACTTCAAGTTCCTCAGACAGCTTTCCTCTGTGCGAAACGTGACATGTAGACCCATCGTACATATAGCCTTAATATAGCTATTAATTTATCTGAGATACCTCTCCTGCACACTATCAAACGCCTTTTTGAAATCGATGAACAGCAGGTGGAGTGGCGATCGATATTCAATGCATTGCTCGACGATGATTCGAAGGGTGTTGATGTGGTCGGCACAGGAGGATCCAGAGCGGAAACCTGCTTGTTCAGCGTCGAAAGTGTCTTCAAGGTGTTCTTTAATTCGTTCCAGAGTAATCCTAGCTAATATCTTAGCCACAGCAGGCAGCACGCAGATGACTCTTCAGTTTTCGCACTGCATTAAGTTGCCTTTTTTTAGGGATCTTGACGATCATTCCCTTCTTCCACTCATCCGGAAAACTCTCGGGCACCCAGGTTCTCCAAACAAGTGGGAGCAGTAGTTCAGCGCATGCAGTTGGCGCAGCTCGAAAAAGCTCTGCGGGTATGCCTAAAGTCCCACCGCCTTATTGGTTTTCAGTGCTTTGATCGCGGTAGTGATCAAAGAATGATGCGAATTCGGTCATTTCTTTCTACGGACTTCTCAGTCTGACTAGGGTGCATATTGCTGGCGAATACTCGGTTCAAAACCGAAGCAAAATGCTCCTTCCAACGAGCAACGAACCGTCTAGGCCAGTGCTTCCCAAACTATTTTGCGCAAAAGACCCCTTTTCCAAAATGAGCTGAAACCTTAGACCCCTATAGCGAAATTACTTTAAAAACTCGATCTCTTGTTTTGTTCCTATTGAAACAAAATACTTACCAATTTAAAAACTTTTCGCTTGGTTAAGTGAGTAAACTTGACATAATTTTCTCATCAAAATTTATCAAAATAAATAGACAGAAAATTCAGTAAGTATCAAGTGTACCTAATTAATAATTATTAAAATAAATTAAGTAAAAATACTTAAGTATTGGAATTGTTTATTGAACAAACATTAAAATAGTAAAGTAAAAAAGAATAGATAAAAAAATCAATGTGATGGATGAACCTGGTGACTTTCTACCAATCTAGTTAGATCCGATTCAATATTGGTGAGTTGCAACCTTAAGTCCCCGCGTTCGTTGATTTTCAAACAGTTTCTTTGCTTTGTCAAAATATTTGTAACCACACTAAAACCTTTTTCGACTAAGTATATATGATGATGGAAAAGCGATAAGAAAATTTTCAGCAATTTTCCACAATGCATGATACTGTGTTTCAATGTTGCGTTGCAACCAGAACTTTTAACAGCCTTGGTTGAAATTCTGTCTAAGCTCCTTGTCTGTGCTAATGGTAATCAATCATCATCATTGCGTTTGGCGTTTATTTCAAATATTTTGCGGCTGACACAAAAATGGAAGAAAAACTAAAAGAATTTCAACGAAAATATTATTTCAGCTAATCGGCAAAGGTAGTAATCGCAGTAGCTTAGTGGTTAGTGTGTAAGACTGCTATGCGGGGGTCCCAGGTTCGAATCCCGCAAAAACCCAATTCCGACTTAGGGTTTTTTTCCGCTGCGCTACCTCTCGCGAACGTCTGACAAACATCCGAGAGTATAAATGTCTTGTAAGAGCTACTCAATTGGCCGTTTGGAGTCGGCATAAAATTGTAGATCCCTTCTATTCGTTCCAAAAATGAGAAACTCACACAAAACGAATGGTTGTGAGAAGCTAGGCCAAGGGTCTCTCCGGACCTGTTGCGCCAACTATTTATTTTTTTATAATCGGCAAAAGTATAAAAACTTCCTGTAGGACTGTTAAACCGATAAATGCAATACAATTTTGCGAATTTTGTTGAATTTCTCAATTTTCATTTTTAACGAATTTAATTACAAACAAAAACAAATCAGCTGCTTAGTCGGCGAATGATGGAAGCTGATGCATGCATGTCGAACAATTTTCTGCACATGTGTTTTGGGCATAAAACTTTTGCTTAAGCTTCAGACATGTATGGTTACGCTATTAACGCTGTAGGTAACTAAGGATTTTGTAAATTTTGTTTCAATCACTTTATTTTAATTCACTTTATTTAGCTCTGTAATCACTTTGTAATCTTTTGAAATAAATTAGTAGATGAGTGCATTCATTGATTGTTGATGACTAGAATGCCCACAAATCATTACAAAAGCTGATGGAGTCTGTGCCCACATTAAACTAACAGTACTTTTAATTTATTTTTTTTTTTGTTGTTTTCTTCGTCTCGTCATCGACAACAACCGGTGCAATGAGATATGAACAGCTGCCAGTGCTAGCTTACCTCGAGCCGTAGCAGATGAGTTTTTTTTATCTTGTTTGAATTTTTGCACGCTTATCGACGTGTTGAGTTTTTTAAAAGTATAACAATGATACCTATTCCCAACTAAAATATTGGTCATTCTTAAAACAAGTTGGTACAGGTTACACAACTTATACAGTATTCTGAACGTTTATAATAAGACCTTCTGTTAATTAATAGGGGTCGATTTTTAGACCTCGTCGACCCCCAAAGTCAGTTTTCGTTTATGTTGACCCCTAAAAAACCGGTATCGACCCCAAGGGGTCGATATCGACCACTTTGGGAAGCCCTGGTCTAGGCCTTTCACTGGGTGTTGAGTAGGGTTTCGGCCACCTATCAGCTCTGTGGTGTTTCTGTAAACTGTTCTGCTGTCACACCTAGCTGAGGCTGCTTCTCCTTCTGTAGTCAGCGTATTGATGTAATTGCGTTTGTCACGTCGCGTCGCATGCTACGCTGTACTTCTCTCATCTTCATGCGATATAGGGACTCTACCTCGCTGCTGCAGTTGCTGTAATTCGAGGTCTAGACTGTTTACGTTCGTCGATCCATCTCCAGATATCCTCGATAACCCAAGGCTTATATCTTCCCTGCGATCGACCGACAATCCTTTCTGCACCTAGTGTGAAAATAGTTTTCACAGCATACCAATGATCTTGTATGGTGGTGGGCAGTGACCTGTTGATTGTTTCCATTCCACGGGAGATATGGTCCCTTAATTAATTCTTGGCGCACTGTGGGATCTTTTAGTCGGTCGATGTTAAACCTGGGCATTCTGTGTCGTTAGATCTTCGAACGGCGACAGTGCGTAATTGGACAGTTGCTATCATAAGATGGTGATCTCGTACCAACCCCATGTTCGCTCCTCGTCTGTTTCGGTCGTCTGGAAGTCAAATTCGTCAATTTGGTTGGAGGTTGCTTGCCTGTCAGTTGACACCCAACTGATTTTATGGCAAGCTTTATGCTCGAACATGGTGCCACCTATGACAAGGCGATTTGCATTGCAAAAGTCAATGAATCTTTCGCCGTTTTCATTGCGGTTGCCATCATATGTTTGAGCCCTTCGTTGTCGCTGCCTACCTTGGCATTCAGGGCCTCCATCATGACCATGTCGCCGTTGGGTGTTGCATTAAATACAGCTCCCAACTGGTTGTAGAAGGTCTCTTTTTCTTCCTCAGACGAACTATCCGTAGGGGCGTTACCATTCATTGGTAAACTGTGACCCTCTTTAATCATCACCGATATCGTCATTGGGCCTTACCAATAAATCTTTTTAATTGTGTGGTTTCTGACGCTTTTGCAAATGGAATTTACGAACCCTTCTCAAATTCCATTTTTGAATGACTTCTATACCCAATTTCAGACGTTTCTTGACAGAAAATTTGAAACGTTTTTTCGTAGCTATTTTCCAAACTCTTTATGAGCATAGTTAGGAGCAAAATCTCCGATTGCTTGACAAGTTGTGCGGGGTGTTTTTGAAAAATTATTCTGCCATGATTTGAAATGATTTTTCGAGTTCGGTCTGATTTTAGGAGTCTTTATGAAAGCAATTTTTTATAAGTAATGCTGTAAACAAATTTTATATATTTTTTAAATAAATGTTGACGATATAAAAAATATCGTTTTCGAAGGTCCCTAAAATAAGTGTTTGGAGTAGTTCTAACTAATTTTTTTGCACGAAAGATCTGTCAAAAACACTTTTCAAAAACACTTTTTGAAAGATCATTCGTGAAATATTGTTTCGAGTTTCTGTATTTTTGAGCGCGTTTTGTATGCGTCTCTTAAACTACTTTTAAAGGCAACTTTTGACATGTTTTAAGCATATGTTGTTGTTCGATTCATTGGTACCTAACAATAACTAATAAGAAGCTCTTTAAGATTCTTTCTCGAAAATTGTCTAATTTGCTCAAAATCATTGCTCACTCTCTTGCCGCTCTAAGGTAGATTGAACATTTTCTGAAACTACCAAGTCTCCACTTGATTTATCAAAAACCAGCAGCAACTTTCAAGCAGATTTGAGTAAAATTATACAATATGTCTACTTAGAGGCTGAAGTCAAATCAAGCCTCTTTCGCGTAGACTTCCATTTGACAAGCTACTACAAATTTGACTGAAAAGAGAGATAGACTTTAGATTTATATGTGAATTACTTGCTCATAAATTTTATATTTAAAAGGATCTTATTTCAAAAGTAAATTTCTGTCCAATACTGCCTCCAGTTAGAGTTGAAAAAAAAGAACAATATTTTTAACGGTGGCGGAACTGCGTTTGAGTATCATCTCATTTCATGGAGAGGCAACCGATTTATGGCTTCTTTGGACCTATCCACAAGGTTCAAAGCTGGGGCCGACAAATTTTCTGTACGTTTAATCATCCCACCATTTTATGTCACCTTCCAAAAACAGTCGAAACAGTCACAGTCGTGAGGGATTTGAGATTTGTTAAAGCGAGTGTCATATGTAAATGGGTGAAGTACGTAGATGATCCCGCGTTGGCTGAAAGGAAACCCCGTCACCCGACGTTTGAGTTAAAAATTAAGCCCGTAAAAAGTACTACAAGTACTTATATCTTGTTCATTATTGATGTGAAACATTTTATGGCGCGACGTGGGAGTTAAATCGACTAGAAGTAGACGGAAATTCCGGGCGACGCGACCGACGGCGGAATCGGCCTGTCAGCATCACTACGCCGCCGTTCTCGACACCTAAACCACACAACTGATTTCAATGAAATGTTGTGGCCGTGTACGGTTGCTTGCAACTTGAAAGATACTAGGTATAAATTTTCACCCGAAAGGTGGCGCTGTTGTCGATCATTTAAACCACTCAACCGATTTCAATGAAATTTTGTGGGCGTGTATGGTTGCTTGCAAGTTGAAAGATACTATAGCTTTTCACCCGATAGGTGGCGCTGTTGTCGATCTTTTAAACCACTCAATCAATTTCAATGAAATGTTGTGGCCTCGTACGGTTGCTTGCAACTTGAAATATAGGACAGTTTTGGACCCGATAGGTGCGCTGTCATCGATCTCCGAAACTACTCAACTGATTTCAATGAAATGTTGTGGGCGTGTATGGTTGCTTGCACTCGAAAGATACTATAGCTTTGGACCCGATAGATGGCGCTGTTGTCGATCTCCGAAACTACTCAACTGATTTCAATGATTTAAATTAAAACTAAACGCAAGAAAAAGCTCTAAAAATGGAAAACATTGGATTGGAATGCGTTATGAGTGAATACACTTATCTACTGCTCTGTAAGATTATAATATTATAAAGATTTGATTTAAATTAAATTTCTTAATACAATTCAACTAGAACACAATACAATTCAACATCCACATTTAGCGAGGGAAGTTTCACATCTGGTGTGTGTTCACAAGCACACACTCTTCTTTTTGTTCTGCTACATTGTTGATCCATTACACTTCGATTTACACACGTACACCGAATCCCTTTTCCCTGTTAATTTTCAACGTTACACGTAAAAAGTTATAATTACTACAGAAGCTTCATAATTCCGTTCGCAGAAAATAAATCCAATCACACGCTTACATGTAATCCCCAAACTATCTACCCCAACTGCACAATTGGGAACAAGTCCCTTTTAACTGATTCTCTCGAAAAACACACGATTGCAAAGCCAAAGCTGGAATATGTAATTCATAATCCACCTCGGTTGACATATCGGATCTAGTCAAATGACCTTAACGAAATTCCACGAATAACAATAAAGCCTGACACCGAATAAATCGATTGGACATTTGTACATGAGGCAGGCTTTCCTGGACAGACTACGCGGGGACATCCCAACCCAACTGCGGCCAGTGACTTAGGCTAATCGATGTTGGGCTCAATTTACCAATTTTATTGTCATTTATCAAAACGAATAGAGTTATAAATTTAGGGCAACATACAATATTTTGGCACAATTTACAGCGGCGTGTTTTTATGCCGCAGACCTTCGATTAAAAGCGAATGCAAATTCGGCAGGCACCAAGCGCGCGATGTGTGTGCGGTAATTTATTGCTTTATTCGATTTTATGTGTCTGAAATCGGCTGTGACATCTAGTGAAAGGGGTTGACATTCCAGTGATGGATGTTAATTCCGGGGATTTCGACAAAAAAACGAAAAATTGTGGAACATTTTTTTCCTGCTGGGGGAAACCTTGTGTAAGCTTTTTCATATTCAGCAGATTTTCATCGCCAATGCAGTCTTGTTTGGTTCCATTCCATATGTCGGCACTGAACTCCTTATTGTGCAATTGAAACAATCACCAGACGAACGTAGTTCTACCTAAGTTAAACACTTTTCCATGATCAAAGCAGAAGTCCTGACTCTACCGGTACTTAGACGGGGGAGTGTATTTCACTTTAATCCCATTTTATTCACACTATACTACGAAATTTAACACGTTCGCTCTGTCGCTTATCCTTCGGTTGTGCGAATTGCATATAGGTACAGAGTTAAATATTGTTGAATCCGCAGTAAGTACAAACTGGGAGTATAAACCATAAACACAGTTTGTGTTGGAAATCCCTCCATTGTTAGAGGCAATTGAAGGCGAATGTTGTGAGAGTTCAATTTTCAGGAGTACCCTCTTGGCATACAGTCAGTTCGACAAGTTCTTTTTATGATGAGAAAATTGAAAGTGTGAACGTGGGTAAAGCTGGGTCCGCCACATTGGAATTTCGCCATAAAAAGTACATGGGATTCAGTTGCTATTTAGTTGCTATATACTTACTGCTCTATTCTTGATGTAGTTAGTGGCGGACCCAGCCTTAGCTACGTCAAGTGTGATGATTTTTCTGTAAAGATTCAGCTCTCTCACAAAAGTTGTGACTCAAAAAAAAATAGTTGGCGCAACAGGTCCGGAGGAACTCTAGGCCTAGCTTCTCACAACCATTCGTTTTGTGTGAGTTTCTACAATTTTATGCCGACTCCAAACGTCTAATTAAGAAGCTCTTTTAAGACAGTTTAACTCTCGGATGTTTGTCAGACGTTCGCGAGAGGTGGCGCAGTGGAAAAAACCCAAAGTTGGAATTTGGGTTTTTGCGGGATTGTTGTGACTTAGTTAAGGGCATAATTCAGCTGCATTGAAGGCTGCAGTTGGCCTAATAATTGGGTTCCCTTCTATGATAATTTAATGCAAATGTGAAGCACGCCCATTCTAGGTGTAGGTTTAAACAATTTTAAGAACAAAATTAATCTCCCTCATTAGCAGAACCTGTGATGCATCATTTGCATAACTTAAGTGATCAATTTATCAACAATAATCGATGGTCCGTAAACTGTTGAAATTAATGCAGCACACGCAACCGAAATAAATTATCCACAATTAATTATTCAAATAATTAAAGTGCGGCAAAGGGAGCAAATTAAATGGTCATCGTCTGTCATGCCATCAATTTTGCACAAGCGTTTACCAAATAACTGAATTCTGCATAGCTCGAAGTTATTATACGTCCCGTTCCCGTTTGGCAAATAATTGCAATGAATCAAAATTTCAGAACAGACAAACATAAACAAGCTAGCCCCCCAAAAATGGACTTACCAATTTGAGATAAACTATTCTCCGCTTCCTTATGAGTGTTCCTGTTTCAAATCGCATCATTCGAAAAGATTATTTCACAAATTTTAAAACGCCCCACGGGAATTTATTTATTTTCTCATTTCGGTGGCTGTATCTCTTGTTTTCTTAACAAAATAAATATCGAATTTACTGACACAGACAAAACATGCGGACTGGGTGCCATTGAAAGTTTAATTGACTAAACGCAAGGTCGTGTGGGGAAAAATTCGAAACCATATTTTACTTTGTCGCTGCCAGTTTTCCTGGTGGGAAATTATACTCAGTGTGAATGTACATAGACATACTGTATGTTCGACAAACGTTTGTGCAGACTTTAGTAGTAGAAATCAAATTAAAAAAAAAGAAGACAGATTTCAAGCGACCCTTGATGGGTTGGCTTGAACTTGAAGTTAAATTGGAGGAATTCTTTCAAATGACCCATGCCCATTCTCCCCAAAGTTAAAGACTGTATTCTCTTTTTAACGTTGTCGATTACGTAGTAAGAGGAAGATATTGTATTCGTACAAAATTTTCAACTCGAGATGTTAATCAATTTTGACATAATGATAGAGGAACTCAAAAAAGTGGGTCACAGAATTTTTTCCGTCTGTCTGTCCGTTCTTTCACAGGCCTACAGCCCAAACGGCTGCCCGGATTTTGTTCAAACTTCGGATTTGGAGCTTTTGGGCTTACAGTTCGGGGTCGTTTTTTATTTTGCAAGGTAACCTCAATATTAATAGTATGTAACTACTTCCCATATAAAAGTTTCGTACCAGTTTGATTTGTTCGAAAACGGATCTAACGATTTTAACCAAAATTCATATTCAAGCTCAAGTGGGTGAGGTTACCATGACTGCATACCCAGTTTTCGAGCACCTGTACCTTAGAAATTTGGATAGACATATCTCGAAAACGGTCCATACGACAAAAACTCATTTCTAAGGTAATATGGTCATTACTAACTTAATGGAAAACTCAGCCTTTCTCTGTCTTATAGTAAAATGGATTTTTGAAAAAGTAATTTTTCAAAAATTTTGTTTTCTTTAATTTACCTGAAAACGGCAATAACGAATTAGACCAAAATGAAAACTTAGAGTAAAATTGATATTTTCAAAATTATTTCGTCCTCAATTTTCAATTCGTATAACCGAAAACGCAAATTTTAAAAACTGCTTATATCTCGAAAACCCCATTTTCGATTTCGATAAAACTTTAAAAACCAAGTACTGCTTATATCCCGAATAATACCTAACTTATAATCGGTTTCCAGCTAAATAGTTAAGCAATACCTAGTATTTTTTTAACTAAACATTGTAATATTTGGTACTGTTTGGTCTGCCAAATTTTACGAAAACTGCTCCAAAGATTTTGATCAAAATACATATGTCTTCTCTATATATATAAAAATCAATTGCTGTGCGTTAGTCGGGTAAAGGCTCCAGAACGACTCGACCGATTTGACATTTTTTTTTTGTTTTGTTTTGTTCGTCTTGAATCAGGGATGGTTTAGGAAAAAAGAAAAGTCGGAAAATTCTCAACATGTGGCCTGAAGGCGTAAATTTCGATTTTCAGTTCAATTCAATTATCTTCGATAGTAACCTTCTTTTATATACCTACAATACTTTCGGGGTGAAACTCGACGACGATATAACACGATAATCACTGAGCCAATTTTCATAATTCTTCTTTTGTTTTATTCGTATTGTTGTATGTCAGGTTTATGCAGTCTTAAAAGATCGGATACTTCTTTTGTACCCGATAGGCGGCTCTGTTGTCGGTCTCCGAAAGCACTCAACCGATTTTAATGAAATTTTCTGGCTGTATGTTGTTTGTTCCTGCTTCAAGAATAGAATACTTTTAGACCTAATAGGTGGCGCTGTTGTCGATCTTAGAAACAGCTCTACGACGTTGATTGAAATTTTGTGGATGGGTATGGTTGATTCCAGTTTGAAAGATAGGTGGTAGGTGCTTTGCAAAGCATAAGCGGGCGAGGAAAATGGGTTGTGGCACCTCCCATTCAAACATTATAATCAAACGCTATTTCTAAAGTTGTATACAATTATAAGTGGACATTGTCCAAATAAAGTACCTACCTACTTTGCGAAATGTGAGCAGGACTTAATACGAAAGATACAAGCAAAGCCGGGTGGGCATAGCTACATAAAAAAAGAGACTGACATCCGGATGTGCACTCATAACTCGGGAACGGATAGTTAGATTTTTATGACTTTTGGTTTAAATTTGCATGGGCTCAAGGAAGGACATAAATGCTACCTTTTGTCGTGAAAAATAAAACGTGATGGGGATTATTTGGATTTTTGTAATTCTTTGTATAATCTGCGCTTACCTCTGTACAATTTGAAATTGAAAGTTGGCTCAGTTAGAATTTGTTTGCGTAACCTCAATGCAAAGAAACTTTGTAACGGAACACGTTTGATTTGATGGTGAAGGATCTAAAATCAAACAAATGTCATGCAAGCGACGGTTTTGAGGGAAAGATTCAAAGGCAAACATTCTCATTCCGCGGATTCCGCTTATTCAGAACGATTTCTCGTTCGTATTTGACCGTCTTGAATTTCCCGTTCGTCTCGCTTTCACTATGTCAAATAATTTGTCGCAAGGATAATCGCTGGATGTTTGTACATTTGTATACTCAATCTTCAATTCCCATGTTTCTCACATGGCCAATTTAGCGAAAAAGCGGAAGGTTGGCCGACACGTCAATCATTGCGATTTGATTGAAACAAATCGACAAATCGAACTTTTGAATAAAGAGTTTGAATTGACCGAATTACATTAAGTAGCAAGTACATTGTGCATGCTTAGAATTAATATTTTCATTACATTAACGAATTTGGGCATATGGAATATAAAACAAAGTTGCATCCGTAAGACCGCCCATAACTCTATTTATTTTTAATAGAACATGGACACATTCCGCTCCAATAAGTCGTTCATTCAGTATCGTCTTAATGAACACACCCTTGGACTTCATTTTTCCCCTATCCCCTTGCATACATCCAACTATTTTCCCCCCAATGGCTGGGTTATAATTAAAATCCTTTAGTCCAAATCTGTAGCGCCCCCTCTGGCATATTGATTCAAGTGCTGCCGCCACCGTTCTCAATTTCTAAATCACATCTTATACCACCCGAACCGTCCTTTCCCGGGGGAACAATTGAATCTGCAAATTAGCCGGCACACCCCAACTAAACTAATACATTATACTCGTAATCAGTGAACTAATTAGTTCATTGGAAATTCAATTGTAGGGTGGATGTCAAGAGGCACGGATGGTGGTGTTCGGTGTTGCGTACTATCTCGTTTGGCTCTCGGGAGTATAGTTCAAGTGTCAGATTTATTAGCTGGAAATACATATTCATGATGCGTCCTAACTTTAAATTTACGACATACGCTCCTTCATGCTCCGCCGCTGCCATTTCCATCTTCGGCTTAAGTGTGTGCCAATGAAAACTGTTTTATTTGTGGCCAGGGTTTAGTCTGTGCACACCTACCTGAGATGTGGGTCAATGAATTATTGACGCGGATTGTGTTGATCTGTTGGGGGGATCCCTGAAGTTTTTGCGAAATAAAGAAAAGTAAATAAAACAAACACTTTGAAAAGTTTTTTTTTTTTTTTTTTTTTTGAGTTCGAGAGGGGACGTGCCTATTTGTGCTGGAATGGCTGGAAACATTTCTTTTTAATAGAAGGAAATAATCTTAACTTGGTCCTTTTTATAACCCCGAGAGGGATTTTTTTTCTGCTAACTATATTGAAATTGAGGGGATGAACTTTGTAGTTTTTTTTTTCTTTTTTGTGGTTGGGGCTAAGACTTAAGTTCAGGAATCGGGAGGGGTGTTGCGTGTAGAACTTACTTTGCTTTGAAAAGAACGCAGAATTGAGAAGTTCATGGAACACTGCGTGGGATTTTAATTTTTGTATCGTGTTTTATTGGAAATATTTTTGGCAAAAAGAAACCTACAGAATATGAATGATTTTGACTGGTGGACCTATTTTGCCAGATAATTGAGATTGAAAATCAATCAACAACCTTTAAGATTATGGTTGGATTATGGTCCTGCTTCTTAAACAACTCGAAAGCTTCATCAACCGACTGCTGTCGTGTTTTGGTGCTGTCGCCCGTAAGGACAGGGTAGGACAGCCTTCTTAAGTGATACGTCTTACGGAAATTTGTATAGTTGCACATTTCTGAGGCTATATATGACTGAAAGGTATCTCTTCTTGCCAGAAAGCCTACACTTTTGCTTTCCTCAAAGCCTTGAACTGGTGCCTTTGCAACTTTCTTACTTACTTAGGCGGCTCTCCAATTCAAAGTGAACCGAGGCCTCAACTAACAAGCCTCTAAAATTAGTTCGGTCCTTAACCAACTGGCTTTAGTTGCGCACTCCAAGTCGGTTGAGGTTGAGTTCTTTCTTTGCCTCTGCGCGTCACCTAAGGCGAGGTCTTTCTCTTCTAAAATGTCCATTCGGGTTAGACTCGAAGACTCTATCCCTCATAAGTCGTCATTAGCTCTACATGACCTAGCCATCTAAGACGTCTGATGGGTAATTTTTGGATCAGTCCAAAGTCGCTATACAGCTCGTACAGTTCGTTGTTGAATGTTCTCCTCCAAAGCCCATCAAAGCAAACGGGACCGAATATCTTACAAAGAATCTTCCGCTTAAAGCAGCCAAAATTATCTTTATCTACATTCAAGGCTCAGCGCCAAATGACTATAAGGGTCGTATAAAGAACGTTAATTGTTTGAGATAGGTTTCTCCTTCTCAGATGCCTTGAGAGGATAAAAAAAACTGCGATTGGCAAGACTTATTTTTCAGATTTTCATTCCAACCAGCTGCGCACAAGAACGGTGGGCCTTAAGAGCTGCTGAATGCTTAGAAAGGAGCTTACTACTTTCATGTACCTAAGTGTGGTACAGTACTGTTCACCCTACTCTATACTAACCCGTAAACCTAACCTAACCTACCTACAAGCAACAGAGGCTCTATGTCCTTAATTAGCCCGTTGAATGTCAACACGAAAACCTTGATCCGTCCCAATCTTTCTTACCCTAGCTTATCACTATCCAAGGTTATGACAACTCCCCTCAAATGATGACGCGATAATCACATTCTTCTTTGCATCCAAAAACACTCCATTTAGGGAAATGAGGCGAAAGCCCTATACTTACAAGCCTACTTAGCTATAACGATCAAAAATGAACAAACCCATCCAGCTAACGCACAGCTTCCTTTCTTCGAGGAAAAATATTCACTTGATAAACGAAAATCACAGTAAAACAGAATTTATGTAAATAAAGGCAGCATTTGGACGACTAATGCTCTGCGAGGGTGACTGCTGGAAAAGAAATGTCATTTATCACTTGAGAGCAACATGAACATGCACAGTCAAATGAATGGAATTTGTCATCCGGTTATGACGTTCCAACATCCGATATGGGGAACAGTGAAAAGTTGCCACCACCTTCATTTGACAATTTACTGTTGACAGGTGGAAGGTAATCCATAGGACCGAGGAGTTATTTATTTATTTATTTATTTTTTTATATCTCCAGTCGAAAATTATGTGTAAACATTGGTTATTTGATTAATGGGCCAGATTCGTCTTGCTGGAAATAATTGTGTATTCTCCTTGCGACTGAAAGATTTTTGTTTTAAAAGAAAAACATGTTCCAAAGGACAACACAAAAATGTGTACAAAAAATAAATGCCATCGTACAGAGGGTGGTAACAGTTTTAATTCGGACGGAGAAGATTTGAAAAACAAGTCATAAATGAAAGAAACATGAAGTAGCAGATTCTTTTTAATAGGACTCACTTGTTTACAGGAGCTGCTACTTTTGAGATTGTTTTTTTTTTTTTTGTATTTTTTTTTTAACCGCAATTTACCATATTGAATATTTACGTTTTAAATTGAAATTCTAATTGAATTGAAAGCCATAAACAATGGATAGTGGGGCGGTTAAACATTCACACTTCATTACTCTGTGCAAGTATATGAAAACATTAAAAATTAAATTAAACTGCGCCAATTACGCGGTGGAAATTTTAATTGAAACCGATTGATATCACTCGCGCCATGGAACAGATTCCAATCGTGCTGTGTGTAGTCGTTGAATTAGTATTTAGGAAATTGACTTACGCGTGAGTGTGTGTGATTATCCCGAAAGAGCGGGTATAATTTGCATTTAGTAATTAAAGAGCTTCCCATATGCCTTGTGGGAATTGGGGATTTTTACCACCAGGGGGATGAATTTCATATTTGACAAAGGTTACGTATGCGATCGAGTGCATGGACTTTAAATATTAGTTGTAAGGTTCTAATTTGTGTTTGGAATTTGCAACAATTGTAGTATTTGCACTAAAGACAACTTTTCTTCAGTCTTTCCAATAATAAAAACGGATCGCTCATTAGCGACTTGACAACTTTCAGTGTGAACGCACCCTTAAACCGATTACCGAACTGAAAATGTCAAAATATACAGTAAAATCAACATTTTGATCATGGTGAAGTATACACGAAGGAACAACGTTTATCTACAAATAATTAAAATCATAAACTAAGTAAATAGACCGTCAGCTGTCAGCTCCGGCGAACCGCCACGGCGCCACCTACCCGATTCGCCCCGCAAATTTTGAAAAGAATTCTCTCTTAAATTTCCTAGCCGTAAATATAAAATATGTGTGAAGCAGAAAAAGAAAAAGAATTCTAAATGGAAGGGGTATAATGAAAAAATGACACTCAGCAGTCATCCTACATCGTGGTATTTCTCCCTTTTGTAGAAATGTTGATGGCGGAAAAACCGTACGTGCAAAACAGGAATAAATCATCAAAATTGTGGAAATATCAGAAATCTGAAAAAGAAACATCCAACCTACATTGCAAAACACTAAACGTCCATAAAAAGCAGATTTCCTCTTAACAAACAATTTCTAGTACAAAGAAATACTCATTATAATATTAACAAACTGCAATTTTTATACTGAAGGTTAATTTATTGTGAATTTCTTTCCGAATAATACAAATTTTACTTTAAAAAAAGTAAGACAAGTGCGAGTCGGACTCGCTCATGAAGGGTTCCGAAACAGCAAGTAACATAACATAAAAGTTCTTGTAGTTCGTTGTAACTTTGATCGATATTTTAAAAACTACTCGCTAGATCTCGTTCAAAAAATTATCGTTTGTAGTTTACATGGTAATGTATATCATATATTTTTTTAAGTTTTATCGTTCGCTTATTTTAGAAGTTAGGGGGGGGGGGGACCAACATTTTACCACTTTGGAAGTGTCTCTCGCGCAAACTATTAACTTTAGAAAAAAATGATATTAGAAACCTAAATATCATTTTTGAAGACCTATCCATAGATACCCCACACGTATGGGTTTGATGAAAAAAAATTTTTTGAGTTTCAGTTCTATGTATGGGGACCCCCAAAATTTACCGTTTTTTTTTTATTTTTGTGTAAAATCTTAATGCGGTTCACAGAATACATCTACTTACCAAGTTTCAACGGTATAGCTCTTATAGTTTCGGAGAAAAGTGGCTGTGACATACGGACGGACAGACAGACAGACAGACATGACGAATCTAATAGGGTTCCGATTTTTGCCATTTGGCTACGGAACCCTAAAAAACGATTTTTGCATTAACAAATCGAGGGAATTTGAGTTCGTTGAAAAGGGAAAAATGCCCACACTTCGAGGGAAAAATAAATAGAGAGTGCTAATAACACTGACTGAGATTATTTGTATTTGGTGAGTTTCTATCAGCTGATGGATGCCTTCTGAGAGTTTTAATTCGTTTTTTTAATCACACCACGAAAATGTGTATTTTGCAAAATTGTTAATAACTAATGTAATCAACATAAAAATAAAGAAATATTCATTCGTGGCAATTATTGTGTCTGTTTTCGTTTGTTGTTATTTTATTCGAAAAATTATTTCGCCAGTGAATGTCGACTTAAGAAAGGCAAGAAAGGAATATTAAAATTTCAAATGTGGCGTTCAAGAGAGATTTATGAACATTTCCGAGTGGGTACGATTTTTGAGTTATAATCTTTTCATGAAGTTTCTTCCTTGTACGTAATAAACAAAAAATTAATAAAAAATAAAGAAATTAAACCTATTACAAAATTTGAACCAATAAGATATAGAAAAGAATTTCAAACTAAAGTAATTAATTAAAACAATTGAGTCAACTGAGAATAGCTATGAATACATTTTATTTAGAAAATATTTTTTTTTTGTTCTATCCATTGAATTCGGCCTGTTATTTTTTTTCCTATTTTGGTGCAGACTTATTTTCGAAGTTTTACCTTCCAAAATGATATACAACCTTCATAGCACTTAACAATTAATAGGACAGGACAAACAAATTTATAGAAATTCTGATGACCAACCAATTTGTAGTTGAAAATCAATTCATTGTAAAAATATTTCTGGCAACTTTTTTAAATGATTTTTTTCTAAATTTTCATTGCACTTTAATAATAAAGATGTCTTAAAGCTACAACCAACGTAAATGAATTAATTTTCTTTAAACTGTATGGGAAAGAATAGAAACAAAAATGTATAGCTATCAGTGAATTCCAAATAATTATTTGTAGATACTGATTTAATTTAATTTTTGCAAATAATCGTTCATCGTTCATCGATTTTCATTGTTCACAACCACAATGTAAGCATCATGTACTGTCTGGATTACCTAGGTAAAATAAAAGCAGTCCTTATATTATTCGTTTTAATAAAAAAATAATAATTGGTTCTATATTCACCACACCATACCCACCGTTTTCTTAACACGTCGCAATAACGGCCAATTATTTGAATTAATTGAATTTTTTCCAATGTCACCACAGATGTAATTGTTGCTATGTGCAAGTGTATGCGTGCGTCTAATCTACTTTAACATGGCACAAATACTTTCGCACTTTTTGCTTGTAGGCAAACTCTCTTCAAGGGGGCGAAGCCGACGGCCTATTTAATACTTAGTCTCTACTTACATAAAATAGGGTTGCCAAAGCGTTGTGACTTTATAACTCACGAACGGTCAAACCGAATTTGATCAATTTCTTAGGGTTTGTTTGTATGGTCGCTTAGTTGGTTTATCTAAAGTTTGAATGAAACTGGTTAACGCGTTCGTGAGTTATGTCAACATCTGATTTTGTCCAAATAAAAAAAAATTCATTCACCAGTTCACTCGCTGGAGCTAGCGAGTGAACTGGTGAATGTGTTACGAAAATTGTGATCGGGCGAGGCAACGGAAGTGAATTCTCTCGAATTAATTAAATTAATTAATAAGTAAAAAACTTCAGTTTTAACTGGGAATTTGGCATGAGACTGTGAAATTCATATGCTATGTCTTACACAATCACTAGAGACTAGACTATTGAAACAGTTAATTGATTACGTGTTATCAAGTGACCACAAAGATGAAAATGGTTTAGGTTTTTGAATAGGAAATCCGTACCAAATACCATCAACATTGACTGAAATTTATAATTTAATGCCTAGCAAAGCAGGCGGGGATCCGCTAGTTTATGATTAAAATTCACTACTAAAATTCAGAGTCGGTGGTCTCAACTTTAAGAGCGTTAACGCCAAGTTTAAATCTTCAGCGATGAAGCGCATTTTTGGTTAAAGGTCAAATGGCAAAATGTGCGTTACTGGTAAGAATTTGCTTCATGAAACTGTCTCAGTTCGGTGAACGTGCTATCCTGGGGAACGGACCCGTCTTTTGGTCACCGAGATCATGTAATTTAACGCCCCTAGACTTTTTTTTATAGCGCTACATTGAATCATTGGTACATATGACAACAAGCCGGTGACATTAGAGGAGCTCAGAGCCAATATTGAATGAGAAATGGCGGACGTTTCGGTTGAAATATTCGGCCGAGTCGTCGAAAATTGGGTTAAAACCATCGACCGATGTATACGTACCCGTGGTGGGCATATGAACTAAATCGAATTCCATTGATAAATGTTTCGATAGTAATTCAAGTCGATTTTTGCCGGATAAAAGAGAAATGGACCAAGATTTTTCACTAACCAAGTGGCTTTGCTCTAAAGTCTCGGTCAAAAAGGTTTTTCACTCCACTTCTTAAAATAGTCCAATACATTTTTTTTTTTGGAAATATCTCAAGTAGTTTGCATTTTATTTAAAAAAGAAGTTGTCAAGTCCTTAATGAAAAATCCTTACAAGTTTAATCCAAAGACCAGTGGACTATGCCCTTCGTTAACCTACTAGAGGCGAAAAATCCTAAACAGTCTTGATTGAAATCCTGCTCAGTATGCTCGCGTCATATGCCAGAAAAACGTTGGCCTTGAAAAGTGCAATCATTTATTGCCTAGATCTGAACTGTTCTTTCAGGCTCTTCTCTCTTATTTTACTAGTTCTCAAAGCACAGCCTGCATTCTCGTCACTGTCCCCACGGCTGCTCCCAAGGCGTTTGTGCATCATTTACCAATGAATTTCCCAACAAAATGAAAACCAGTTCAAAGGACACGAACGTTTCATTACGAAAATCCCAGAGCATAATACACCCTACGCAGCACAATAAAGCGCCCGGTAAATTGCCACCCAGCTTGGATGGCTCATCACACAACTAGGTAATTGGGGAAAATTCAGTAAAAAAGCCGAATGCCCCGGCAACGAATTCTACGTTGATTGCGTTTAGTAATAAAACACCAGTTAAGCACAATATCCCTTTCTTCTTTTCATGAAATTGCACTTGTGCACGTAACACTGCAGGCTCATAAACTTTAGGAGGCGTTCTACACTACAACACACCGAAGTCGGTGTCGGTGAAACCAATTCAATTTCCTTTCAAACTATTTCAGCTTTCAGCAGCAATGCATCCGGACAATAAAGGAAGCGAATCTTTCGTAGAATTTACGAGTTGCTTCTTGCCAGAGAAATTACCCTATAAAATGGGAAATCACAAACACGTGGTGTACTGGCTTTGGCTTTATCAGAAGATGGGCTACCAAGGTTGGCGGGTAGTTTCCATCTGTGAGAGTGGATGAGTTGATGGACATTCTGAAACTGTTTATCGTAAACGGATAATAGGTGAATGAAGTCGTCTTAGGTACTCACTTGCTAGTGACAGGAACTAGTCAAGTCCTTTTTTGTGAATACTGGGATCGGTGGAACAAAATACCATATAAACTCGCAAACCTAAATTTCAACTTAAGCAACAATAATTGATGACGAAAGCAGCGAAGAGCTATATTAAAAATATGTGCTGAAAGTGACACAGCCATGTCAACACACTTCAAAGGCTTCGCGTTTCAATATCAATTAGTCCTCCTCTGTAGCTGTACGTGAAATGAAATGTGAATGTGAAGCTACAATTGAAGTGCCTCAGAGTGGATAAGGATAGTTGTCATCCACCCGAAATGAGAGGCGCACCTAAATTATAAAGCCACCATGAATTGTCATAAGGGAATAACAAAGACCTCAAAAATCCTTCAGAGAGTGTTTCATTTTTAGCCAAACAATAATGTGTTATTATTTCAAATCCAGACGTCTGTGTCATAACGATGATGACGAGGCACACCATCGCCAGAAAGAAATACCAATCTGCAAATTTGACACAAAATGCTAACGACACGTGCAGACACTGGAAATGAGCGGTTTTCGGGGCAAGGTGCTAATTGAATGTCCCCTGGCAGTGATACCAATTAGTCGTAGTGAAAAGATTTTGCAAGTTATTTTCATAAGGGTTCAACAAAGAAATTGAAATAAATGTTAATAGCCAGTGCAGTTTATGCAAGTTTTAGTTGATATTCCACAGGATATTTAAAGCAAGTTTGAAAAAAATTTGTAAAAGAAAAACGAACACCTAAAAACATTGAATAGACGTTCGCTGAAAAGTCAAGGAATTTGTTCAAAATATTTACAGGATCCTTTTATTGTGTGCGGGTACACTTTTAATATACTTTTAGGAGGATTTAATAAAAAATGTTCTTCCTCCTCTACTTTGTTATTTCTAGATAAACTTTTCAGCTACAAAATACAACACACCACAAGTTACTTGGGCGCCAGCTTATAAAACCCGTTCGTTCGATTTGGAAAGCGTTTTAGTTTTATTATACATCTTTGCATAGGTCGTCTCAGAAGAAATGTCTAAAGGATATTATGAATTATAAAGAAGATTGTATGAAATTCTATATTCTGTGCATTCATTTTTTAAATTCAATCTTTTGCAAATTGAAAAAATTCTTTGCTCCCCTTCTTGTCTTGTCGACGCTAGGAAATTATAAACTAAAAAAATCCTTCTACTTTTCATTTTCCAGTATCCGCCGGTTCACATCAAATGACGCTGAAGTGTAGTAGGTAGTAGTAGATTTCTATGTTTAATTTTCCACTATTTTTCCGCGCAAAATTTATTGTCGGAATTTTGACGTTTCAATTAAATTTTACTGTATGTCATTCGTTGGGATATAATTGCAAATTCATTTCCAAGAACTTGACATTGATTTCTTGGCGTTACTTGTGCCGTGTTGAATTGACGGTATTATAAATACTTTGTTTGTAATAATTTAAATCCAATAATTTTGCAGTCTGGTGGCCACAGTGAAAAACATCGGTTTGGATTAGATGTATACTTGGTTAAAAAAAAACAGATACATATATACATATTTAAAAAAGAAACGAAATGAGTTTGGAAAAACGAATTGAGTTTGGAAAATGAAACGAATTGAAATTGGAAAAGAAATGAATTCAATTTGCAAAAGAAACGAAATGAGTTTGAAAAAAGAAACGAATTCAAATTGGAAAAGAAACCAATTGAATTTGAAAACAAAACGGATTTAATTTGAAAAAGAAAGGAATTGAGTTTGAAAAAAGAAACGAATTAAATTTGAAAAAGAAACGAATTGAGTTTAAAAAAAACAAACGAATTCAAATTGAAAAATAGAGTTTGGAGTTTGGAAAATGCAACGAATTCAATTTCAAAAAGAAACGAATTAAAAATGGAAAAGAAATTTAATTTGAAAAAGAAACGAATTGAGTTTGAAAAAAGAAACGAATTGAGTTTGATTAAATTTGCTAAATAACGTTTAATGGAGGTAGTTCTTTTTCATATCGCGGAGTTTTTTTTTTTTTTAATTTACATGTGAAGTCCCCTCACTTAGTTTGACGTTCTCTTCAAAAATGAAAGAAAAAAAGGTGGAGTGAGCAAATAACAAGTACTTGCCTACCTTAATGTTAAAATAAACTGGGTTTATTCACAGCACATAATCAGCGAGTAAATTGCTGTTCTGGCTGAAAGAAGTTTTAAGAATCTCAATCTGCATGAACTTTTTATAAAGAGAAAATGCGTTAAAAACAAACTTTGAAATCCTTGCTGCCAAATTTCACCGAATTAAATTAAAGAGGAAAAGCTTAGTAGATTTTTAGATGTTTTTCACTTAGACGCTGTAGTTAATGTAGGGTGGATCTATCTTGGTCCTTCGATAAGCGAAGTTTTCAACTTCTGATTTAAAATGTTTCGAATAAAATACGATTAGTGAGCTGCGCAGGCTTATGAAATAACAATTGTATCAATTAAAATTGAGCTGTTGTTTTTGTTCCTATTAACACTCCACATACTAAAATTTTTATTTTTACTTCCGTTCCCACTGGTGCTACCAAAATATTAAAAAGAGGTATTCACCATCCATACTCATTATCAAGTAGTATCCAAAACATGAATCAGAGTCTGTTCTAAAAGTAACCACTTCAAGAAATACCAACAGTGACTTATATGAACACAAATCAGAAAAAAAAAATGCATCAGCACAAACAGTAATTAAATTGATTTCAAAGTGCTGATTAAACAACCGAACAAGTCGAAAGTACACTCGAGATACAATATTTGTGAGTATGGTTATCTCTAGATGGGGTTTTCTTAAACTGAAGACGAGTTTCCAATAAAAACAAAACCAATGCAAGTCTCAATAGAAAGGTATTTGTTTTAAGGTTAATTAATTACAAATTCATTACCACTAAAATTAAGAGTAGGTATGTAGGGGAGTTTGTTCCTCGTAAAAATGTTATCAACTTTTGGAGGTTGAACGATTTAGGTCTGTCTTTCTATTGGAGTGTAATCGTTGAAGGCGACACTCTAGTTTGAAATGTATTATTTATGTGGATTAGTTGCATTTCTGAAGTGGTATTTCTGAAGTGGTATGCGGCTTGGTTTGGAAAACCATGGGCGGAAAAGATGTGCACATTGCAATTGGATCTAGCAGCCAAGTTAAATGAAAGTGAAATGCTTTTGTTTAGTTCCGGTTTAGATTTTTCTTACAAAAGCTTTATCAAATCAAGTGAATTGGACCACGATCTTTTGAATACTAGCGGTAATTGAAATAACTCGTATGCAAAAAACTGTGCATGACTGAGTCGCACGAAACTTCCACGAAATTTACTCAAGTATATAATCTTCTGATAGAGTCGAGAATATTCAAACTTGCTTTTGAGTTAACCCTATCACTTTCAAGCTCAAAAGAGGTAAGTCAACATTGGCAAGTTATAACGCCGCAAATAGTTATAAGCGAGATACAAAAGATTCAAAAAGATTCATAACCGTACTCCACATTTGCCTCTGTTCCGAAACTATGTTTTTGACTAAGGGGCTACCATTGTCCGATTGAAATTCAGAGCCAAAATTAGAGCGTCAAAAGAATAGTCCTTCCAACTTTGACTTAGGTATTTTTGGTGACGAAGTAGAACTTATTTGCAACTGAATATATACTTCATTTGGTTGTTTTCAAATAATCCCTGGAATGTTAGCTCCGACTTTCGAGAATCAAAAAGTGGTGACACTTTTTTCCAACAGATTTCACTAAACGGTTTGTACTTTTTTAAACTCCCTTTCGGTTAATTGCCACCACATCTTCCAATCACTGGCAAGTTTTTTGACGCCTTTCCTGCAAATTTTCCCCTGATCGGTTATAGTCTCTGCTATGGGGTTCTACACCTCGCTACCAATAATTATTTACAACACAACTCTCTTGACTCATTATTATTGTGTCCATTAAGATAATTAATTACAAAAAAAAAAAAAAACCTAACACGTCTAAGTGCTATTGTAGGAAGGAAATCTATTGATAAAAATTCTTCATTTCCTCGCCGTTGAACATCCCGATTTGGTGCACATTTTTCTGCTACCATCCCAGCCGAATTTCGATGGACATTCCTGCTTACTGAGCAATCCATTTATGCAGCGGTAGTAAAAGCGACAATCATCGGGGAAGGCGAAATTACCAACCCAGTGCTGTTTGCATAGGTCCTCTGCCGAAAAGGACCCTGTTGTTGTTGGTCCCGTGCTAATTGTGGTTGTTTTTGTTGTTGTTGTTGTTTGGGGTGATGTTTTTGATGTTGTCGGTTGATGTGATGTTTTCGATGTTGTTGGTGTTGGTTGTGGGGGTGCTTTTCTAGTTGTTTTTGCAGTTGAAAATGTTTCCGACGATGGTAAAGGTGATGTAGTTTTACTCACAATAGTCGGTTTTGGTAAATCAATTTTTGTGGTTTCGGTATTCGCAGAGAGCTGAAAATACTCAAATTGTTAGCAAGATTCTTGCAATATTTTTTTTTTAAATTCCCAACTCACCTTGCAGTGGGCCAATTTTGGAAAATCACACGATTGCTTTTGAAGGTTGAAATGCAAATGGCTAGAACAAGTCAGCGCAATTGGAGTTCCGCCATAGCATATATAATAGTTCTCACAAGATTCTGGGTTGGACAGGTAAATTATTTCTCCCTCTGATGGACAGACAATTTTCGATTCTGCTAGTGTAGGTTGCTCGACATCATCGTGGCAGTCAACATTGGCCGGGTCATCGCAGGTGCCATCCAGTGGATTGAATGCCGAATCGATTGGGCAAGTGCTCTCGTAAGAAGACTTACCATTGCAGAAGATAAAGGATCTGCAGCCAGACTGACCGGCGATGTACACGTCACTTGCAATGCCTTCGCACTCTTTGAACACTTTACCATTCACGGTGGCAATGACAAGAGCCAGAGACACATGTAACACTATTATGTTTCTCATTACTGCGGAGTCCCTGAGATGCGTGTACGTTAGAAGACAGTGGAACTTTGTTTAGTCTTCGAATGGTGTTTTCGTCGTGTTATATATCACAGATCAAGAGATATAAAACAAATTATGTCGTGTATAACAGAATGTTGTTCTGCGATCTGTTTATGTGTACACATGCGATAAGAATGAGCGTTTTGCGATTACAGCGAAATAGGTGAAGAAAGTCGGTTTCCTTTTGGCGATAACAATACACGAATGACATTTTTTGTTAGCGTAGGTTTTTACAACACATTTCAAAGATCGTGGAAATAATTGCTTCACAGATCCTCGAGCACTTTCTCGAAAAACTATTCGAATTACTATATCGATGTTTTTGGCAGATAACGTGCGATGAACACCATCGCCATATAAGTTTGCCTTGCGTCAATAGCCATTAAGAATAGTCCAGTGGTACTTGTATCAGTCCATTAAGTTGTAATTATGGGTCTCTTTGTGGTGCGCGGAACTACTTAAAGTCCTTGAGAATCCATTTCCTTATCACATTTGAGGCCACTCGAGAGAAGTGTCTCTTTTACTTGTATATAAAGTGAATTGCTGCAAAATTTCGCTCAGTTTCGGGCTTTACGAGTACCTAACTTATCGAAATGGTAACGGAAATTTATATAAAATTTGTAAAGGCAGTTGCCAGTTGTGCGACTAGGTGTCAGTTGGGAATTTTGTTGACCGCGCTTCTAGTTTTCCAACTATCCGCAGTTAGTGGAGCAGAAGAAACGTGTGTTGGCAAGCCAATTGGATGGAAATTTCAAGATCCCTTAGATTGTCATGGATATTTCGGTTGTTACAATGATCGGGCTTACCAACTTTATTGTGACTACCATGAGAAGTTCGACGAAATAGCAAAAAGATGCATAGTTGGCAAATGTCCGCCATGCCAGAAGTGCGATACTGGTACGACGACTTCGTCTACGTCCGCTTCAACAACCAAGTCGACCACAACGAGCACGTCACCGACAACTACGACAACAACCAGAACTCCGATTCCAACAACACCTACAACTACAATCAGTATTCCAATTCCAACAACAACTACAACAACAACTCGTTCAACACCTGGATCTATTTTACCAAATAGTTGCGTAGGGAACCCCGATGGATATATTTACAGAGATCCACTAGATTGCACAAGTTTTTTTGTCTGTTCCAACGGATATGAAACACGGCACACATGCCCCCCTGGGTTGTACTTTGATACGAACGGTAATATATGCAACTACCCGATATTTGTTAACTGTGATGGTGGTCAACCAATAACAACAACGACGACTAGACGACCACCATCAACTCCATCGTCAATTATAACAACGCCTTCAACCGAACCCACAACCACAACTACTACGACCATACCAACAACAACAACAACAACAACCACCACAGCAACAACGAAAGCTCCAACAACGCCAACAACAACGAGAGCTCCAACAACAACTACAACTCGTTCAACAACGACATCACCTATCACAACCAGCTCAACTCGAAGCACGCCCGGAGCAATTATACCAAATAGCTGCGTTGGGAAGCCCGATGGATATATGTACAGAGATCCATCAGATTGTACAAGTTTCTTTGTCTGTTCCAACGGATATGAAACACGGCACACATGCCCCTCTGGGTTGTACTTTGATACGAATGGTAATATATGCAACCACCCGATATTTGTTAACTGTGATGGCGGTCAACCAATAACAACAACGACGACTAGACGACCACCATCAACTCCATCGTCAATTATAACAACGCCTTCAACCAAACCCACAACCACAACTACAACTACGATACCAACAACAACAACAACAACAACCACCACAACAACAACGAAAGCTCCAACAACGCAAACAACAACGAGAGCTCCAACAACAACTACAACTCGTTCAACAACGACATCACCTATCACAACCAGCTCAACTCGAAGCACGCCCGGATCTATTATTCCAAATAGCTGCGTAGGGCAGCCCGATGGATATATGTACAGAGATCCATTAGATTGTACAAGTTTCTTTGTCTGTTCCAACGGATATGAAACACGGCACACATGTCCCTCTGGATTGTTCTTTGATACGAACGGTAACATATGCAACTACCCGGGACTTGTTAACTGTGATGGCGGTCAAACAATAACAACAACGACGACTAGACGACCAACCTCAACACCATCGTCGATTATAACAACGCCTTCAACTAAACCCACAACAACAACTACAACCAGGATACCTACAACAACAACAACAACAACAACTACAACAACGAAAGCTCCAACAACGCCAACAACAACGAGAGCTCCAACAACAACTACAACTCGTTCAACAACGACATCACCTATTACAACCAGCTCAACTCGAAGCACGCCCGGACCTATTATTCCAAATAGCTGCGTAGGGAAGCCCGATGGATATATGTACAGAGATCCATTAGATTGTACAAGTTTCTTTGTCTGTTCCAACGGATATGAAACACGGCACACATGCCCCTCTGGGTTGTACTTTGATACGAACGGTAATATATGCAACTTCCCGATATTTGTTAACTGTGATGGCGGTCAACCAATAACAACAACGACGACTAGACGACCAACATCAACTCCATCGTCAATTATAACAACGCCTTCAACCAAACCCACAACCACAACTACAACTACGATACCAACAACAACAACAACAACCACCACAACAACAACGAAAGCTCCAACAACGCCAACAACAACGAGAGCTCCAACAACAACTACAACTCGTTCAACAACGACATCACCTATCACAACCAGCTCAACTCGAAGCACGCCCGGATCTATTATTCCAAATAGCTGCGTAGGGCAGCCCGATGGATATATGTACAGAGATCCATTAGATTGTACAAGTTTATTTGTCTGTTCCAACGGATATGAAACACGGCACACATGTCCCTCTGGATTGTTCTTTGATACGAACGGTAATATATGCAACTACCCAAGATTGGTGAACTGTAATGGAGGTCAACCAACAACAACAACAACTGGACAACCTCCAACGACTCCAGACACAACCACAAGCAGTATTCTGTGTGTCGGAAGCAGTACCTCAACTAAAGTTACACCTACAATCCGATCAACGACAAGAGCACCTATAACATCTAGTACCACAACTCAAAGCCCACCTGGACCTACTTTACCCAATAGTTGTGTCGGTAGGTCCGAAGGAGACATGTACAGGCATCCTACAGATTGTAATAGATTCTATGTTTGTTCTCGCGGATCAGAAACTCTGCACACCTGTCCAGTAGGGTTGTACTTCGACACGAGAAGTAATGTATGCAACTATCCGAGATTAGTAAACTGTAATAGCGATCAGGTAACCTCTTCGTCGTCTTCTCCTTCGACCAGATCTACCCCTTCTTCCACAACATCTCCAACGACCACAACTCGTTCTACAACGCCTACGACAACACGTTCCACCACGGCATCCACAACCACAACTCGCTCTACAACGCCTACGACAACAAGTTCCACCACGGCATCCGCAACCACAACTCGTTCTACAACGCCTACAACAACACTTTCTACCACAGCATCTACAACCACAACTCGATCCGCAACTCCAACCACAACCACAACCACAACACTTTCTACAACATCGGTTCCCACAACGACAGTTAAAGACGGCCAAATTGATCCATCCGTTAAGGACTGTTTTGGAAGAAGAACCGGATCCTTTGTTCGTAATGCAAGTCATTGCAATGTCTACTACGTGTGTCGCGATGATATGGCTGTCAAACATCGCTGTCCCCCTAGACAATGGTTCGATGATATAGGTTTTGTGTGCAACTTAAAACCTTTGGTCCAGTGTCCAGCTGGACAGGACTAAAAGCCTTCTCTCTTATAATATTTTTGTTATATTTTACTTTTAAATAAACTTTTATGACCTGCAATCGAAATACACACATGGGGATTTCAAATGGATCTTCCTGACCCTGATTCGTTGGATTTCCTTAGCGCGCTGCTGTCCTTGTTAGTAATCACAAACTGCGTATAAAAAATGATGTCACATGTTCATTTGCAATTGATGACAGCCACCTTGGAACAAACTCATCGGCTCCGACAGTGTCCTTAATGCAATCTCCCACTATCACTACGGCAACTATGTGCCATAAAATCATGTTGTTTGCCTGCACACTACTTCCAAAGAGATGCTACTTTTTATCATTTTCTTCCTCCTCGCAAATGAAAAGAGTTTCCTTCTTCTATCATGTCTGGGGTATTACTATTTTTCTGTTCTGCACTGATATCGCCTCACAATCATAAGTAAACCGCCTCACTGACGAGGAGCGGCCTGTACACTTATGATGTTGTGTAGACAGAAACTAGGTCGGTCCCCACGAACGAAGGATATTTTCTAATGCTTGATGTTCATATATGGGGAAAAAATATTTCCCTTTCCATATTTTGTATTTTTTTTTCCTATGCAGAGAAAATTATTTAATTAAGGAGCATTTTTTCTACACCCGGAATTTGTTCTGTGTGCATATGCATGAGCAGCATCCTTGCGGAAGAAAAGTTGTGCATTAGTTCGCCTTCGTGGGTCTTTTGATGTGAGCGCAGTAATCGAGCCTGATGATGCGATATGCGGTGGGTGGTAATCTGAATCGAGATGAGAGGGACAATATTCCGTCGGCAACTACTTTTCATTCTCTGCTGGTAAGTAAATAAATTAGACTGGCCAAATGGGCTGGGACAAAGTCGTTACGCGTAATCGTAAACGCCCAACTATTTTACTGGACGCAAATTGATTATACCTAGCCGTCGTTATCCTTTCTATTTGCGGTATTTTTTTTTTTTTAATTCTTACCAACTGCTGCAATAAAAATGAAGACGGACGGCTATCGTTAGTCTTGCTTTAGTTGTTTAAGTGGGCATTATGTTACAGAAGATGGGGTATTTGTTATACTTTAAGATTTTTTTTTTGCTCATTTTAAATGTATAACTTCATCCTTTGGTTGAAAATTCTTCATCCATGGCACGTGGAAGGTCAGAAGAAAAGTTCAAAGGATAATAATTAGTGTTCTTCGTGTGGAAAATTCAGGGTTATGGTTGAACGTGAAAATGTGGCAGCGGTTACAAGCCGAGTGTGCCTGTAGTATATCAGTAGGTTCATAAAAGAGATAAAGTGGTTGTATGGGAATTTAAAAAAGTTGTAGCGACGAGAAGTTATCGAAGTAACCTGAACCAAGGCGACGACGAATAATAGCGGGAAAATAAATATCAAAGTTCTAAAAACAATTATAAATAATTTATTGCTTGATGTAACCACGAATGCGTCCTCGATCCAAGTGAAGGAGAACGAGACAACCTTTTACTCGATCAAAAATACATGATGAATGACAATTAAGTTTTTGGACAGGATTCCCAAACAGTGGTTCTTGCTTTACATAGTAGAGAACCACTTCTAACATCCTGTTGCAGGTGGAATGCGACATTTTCTAGTCTCGAACGGTTGTGGTGTATAGCTTTGAAAAAGGCTACTCTCGTTGCAGTAAGTCGAGTCCTCAGTACCTTCGCACTGTGGTTCAAAAAGGCAAATCTCGTGGTAAAAATACTAGATACATTCGATGCTTTATTTCAATATAGACGGAGCTTCAAAAAAAGGAAACCAAATAATTTACTGAAAAAAATTAACTTCTTTATTTTCTTTTTTTTTGCAATTGTGGTATATTAAACGGAAAATCTTAATTTAAGACCAATAAGTGTATAAGACAACCACGCGTCGACTACATTGGCTCGGCCAGATCGAGCGAATGGACAATAACGCTCCGACTAAGAGGATCTTCGAATCCCAGGCCCCGCAGGTTCGAGAAGACAAGGAAGACCGAACCTCCGTTTCAAAGACCAAGCCATCGCGGATGCCACAGCGCTTGGTCTGGACAACTGGAAGCAGCGTGCCCGGGATCGTAGAGGATGGAAGGCTGCAGTGTCTCAGGCAGAGACTCTTCACGGGTCGGGAGTTCGATAAGTAAGTAAGTAAGTAAATGTAAGACTAAGCTTTATCAGTTCACTCCACAAGTCCAGCGTGCCCATATAAGTCTTCACTTTAAGACTTAAGTTAAATGAATTTAAAAAATGTCTGTGTCCTATCATTCAAACTAAAACCAACCATATAGGTAAATTCACAAAATGTTATTGAAATCAGTTGAATAGTTTCGGCGATCGACAATAGCGCCACCTATTGGTTCCAAAAACTGCTCTATTTTTTAAGTCGCAAGCTACCATAATACAACCACAAAATTTCATTGAAATCGGTAGAGTGATTTAGGAGGCAAGAGCGACGACGTAGTGATGGCGATGGCGACAGGACAATTTCCGCCTTCGCCACAAAATTTCCGTCTCGGTCGAGTCGATTTTAATCCCAAGTCGCGCCTATGGATGTTTCACATCTACTAAATAAATAAATTCATTCAGAATTTTTGCCAAACACGATCTCACTGTATGTTAATTTAATTAAAAAAAAATCAGTACCTACAAAATGTATGGAAAATTAATTTTTATGAATTTTTGAATTTCCTTTTAAAATTGTCCAATTTTTTCATCATATAAACCTTTCTTAGGCAAAGACAGACACAACAAAGAAAAGATAGCTCAAATCGGACGAGCCGTTCTTGAGTGATGGGCGTTCTTAAGGATGCAATTTTGTTTTATTTTGTATTTCTACTTGATTTTATTTTATTATTTTTTTTCGTCCGTTTATTTTTTTCCTAGACCGTTTTTTATAAAATATATGTATCTCTCAAACAGTTTATAGGATATACTGATGCTCCAAAAAATGAAAAAAAAAAAAAAAAAAACGGTTTAAATACTTGCTAAAAGCATTTAAAATTTGTTCGTTGATTGTATGCATCCACTGTTGTAAAAAAAAATTATTTTGGATCACCCTGTGAACAATTAAAAAGCTGCAGACCTTTTTCTTACAAGATTCGTAATATTTTACCCGTTTTAAAAGTTTTTCTTTAATTCCTTTCTCTGTTTTCTCCCTTTTAAAAAAAATCTTACTTTAGCTCAAGATTTAGAAACACCCTGTTAAGCAATTTTCTTAAAAATCGCTATTTTTATAGGAACGGAAATTTCCTTTAAGAAGAGAAAAAAATTTGTGACGAAATCTTCATGCGTTCAAAAGTTATGATTTTAGCAACCAAAAAATACCTTTTTGGACTGAGTGCGAAGTTACTGGTAAGAATTCCGTCTCCAAGATATTTGGAAGTCCTTATACGATACGACCTGCTCTAAGCAGCATTCCTTTGTCAGGATATTGCCCTAGCTAATAAAGAAGTTACAAATGGTTTAAGTATCAGATCTACCTACTGGTTGATGACTGACTTTTTAACACCTGTGTTAAAAGCTTTTCTGTAGTTCTAGCTTCAATTATCGGCTTCTGCACGAGAACCTATTCCAACCTAGACTCCCACTGATGACTGACTGGAAAGAAATAGCGCCAACCTTCAGTGGTAGAGCTCTAAAATTGAGGAACACACGCCTCTAAATGCGGATAGCTTTTTCTGGCTCGGTACGGCGCTGACCATCAGTTGTAACTCACATGCACTCAAGAGACCATGAACCATTTAAAGAAATCAACCAGGTCCACCGAATGTCCTTGTTCAAGGAATCTTTGCGAAGATAAAAAATGGCTTAAGAGGAGTAGCCTACAAAATGGTCTCGATGGGGCTAAAGGGTTATTGAAGTTCGTATGAGATTGAAAAGCCACCAAAAGGTGTTTGTGTCCTTTCAAGGCTAGCGATTAATATCGAAGGCCTGAAATAAAATAAAAGACTGACCCTAATAAAACAAAAAATCGTCTCCAGCATGACTTACCATTTGCAATGGCCAGTTTGTTGGCCCCAGTTCCGATTTGCCTTCCAAAATGCTTCCATCAATAGCCATAAATGCGCCACACGCCTTCCCATTTTGTATATACCACCCTAAAAATTTCCTAGATGACATCAACTCAATTAAGCCGAGCAATAAAATGTCCCGCTAAATGCTTTGCACTTAAAAAAAAAAAAAAAACAAATAAAGGTTCCAACCTCTCTGAATGTATTCGTAGAAAAAACCGAATCCACCAGAGGACTAAAAAAAAGAGTTCCCCTTTCAAGAGCTAATCCCGCAAACTGGATGAGATAACAGTATACCACACAAAACGCGTGCCCACTTTTGCATTCTAAAGGCATCGACCGACTTTAGTTCCCTGAACACCAATACCAAACCAAGCACTGAGAATACAATTTCAAAAAGCAGCATAACTTTCAGACAGTTGGATAAATAGATGTGGCGCGGAATGGCGATACGGCGGAGCGTTTTTTTTGTTTGCAAAGTTTTCTTGCCCAGTTCAAGGTTTTCGTCCTTGGGCGTGGGGAGAGCTGTGCAGCACTCTGTTGCTTGTTTTTCATCACAGTACGGCCGTCCAGTATAAATTGGCTTTCGCGCTATGCAATCGATAAGATTCCAATTTCATTGTGTAAATCTAGCTTTGGAAATGCGGTCTGTCCGCAGACACGTAGCTCCTCGTGATGTCCAGCAGTGCAGGAACGTCTATGGTCATGGTGGTTGAAATTATTTTTTTTTCCTTTTGCCTTTTTTGCAGTTGTTTGCTCAACGGGATGAATGAATCCTTTAGCTGGTTTGTTTGCTTAGTCGGCGGTTATTTGATTATGCATTGCGTTGCGTCTTGTGTGTCGCCACGAGAATTTCGCACGCTATATCCGTAAGCCACGGATCGAAACGGAAAAGTTACGTTGACATGGAAATTGTTTGCAAGCCACCAGGGACTGGATAATTAATTAAATTTTAAAATCCAATCGATTGATGGGTAGAGCGTAGAGGTCCTGAACTGGGAGTGTGCGTGAATCAGGGCTTCCTCATAATGTTTTAACGCACATTACAGCAGTTTTGTCTGGAGAAAAAAAAAATGAAACTCTCGTGTTCATCTTAATTAAAAGCGTAATTTCAAAAGCAAACAAAAAAGAAAACAGAAAATCCTGTGCAACAAAGGAATTACATTACATTGCATGGTTGCTACAGCAAAAGTTGTGAAACCAACTTCCGTCGGATTTCGGAAGGAAAACAACTTTACGCCGCACTTTCCATGGGAAAAGAATTTGTTGTTGCTTGCATCGTTTGCCGCAGGATGTTGGGGTGAGTTTTAATTTAAATAATGTACGAGAACATTCGAAGTATGGCACATGAAATTAAATTAACAGCAACTTTTGTGTGTCTGCTCTGATGTCGAATGGGCGAAAAAGACGTTCACCAACAGCGTTGAGGAGGGTTAATGAGTGCCACCCGAGGTTGTGATCCTGATCATTGGAAAGCTGTAAGAGGATAACAACTGTGAACAGTGAAAGTGTGAATTTGAAATCGGGGGCCATGTATCCTGTTATTTTTTCAGGATGAAATCCAATTATAAACTATTTTGTTTGATGGTATTTTTGTTGTTGTTTAGTGAGACAGGAGGAAGCTTCGTCTGTCACTTTTTGATCAAATATATATATGTACGTCGCATTTAGGCCGTGTGACATTTTTTTTCATTCATTCAACAATTGAAAACAATATTTTTTTTTTTTAATTTTTCCCGCATTTGATTTAATCAGATCTGTTTTGAAATTACGGTAGCTCAGTCCTTAGCCGGAGCAGAAGGATGAACGATAGCTTAAAATACTCAGAAAAAAAATTACCTTAAAATTGTTCCTTTGCACTATTTTAGATTTAAGAATGTCATGTCAAGTTGAGTTGTGTAAAGTCATCACAAACATACATTTTTTAGAATTGGGTAAATCAGTTAAAAGAATTTGTTCTTTTTTGGAAAAATAGAGAAAAAAATATAGAGCGGTATAATCTAAAAGAAATATTTGATTGAAAGTTTCGTTGAAAAAGCTTGTAAAGTTTTCGAGCCTAGTCCGAACAAACGGACTCGTTTAGGATGTGTTTTCACATTTTAGTTCGATTCTTCTAAGAAGAGATCCAGGGGCAGTGCAGTTATAACCTCCAGCCATTCTGTCTGTGGGATTGGTTTCCATTCTCTGTGTTGTGGTTCAGTTTGGCGCGGCGCCGGCGTGTCGAAAGCGCTCCTGTTCCGATTGCGCCACAACGCTCTGTGGCGCAATGAAACGAGACAAGAATATTATCTGAAATTGTCGATGTGAAAGAAATAGTCTAATGCCGGCTGCCGGTGAGAGGTGAGGTCGACCCAATTTCAATTCAATTCAATTTCAATTCAATACAATTTCAATTCGATTCAATTCAATTTCATTTCAATTTCAATTATAATTCAATTTCAATTATAGTTCAATTTCAATTCAATTTAATTTCAATTCAATTTCAATTAAATTCAATTTGAATTTTTATTTGTCAAGGTACAAATAAGAACAAAGGTATGTTATAGTACATGAAAGCTCAAAGCAAAATAATTGAAAATATAAAATTAATTTATGAAAATAAGGATTACAATGAAATATTAATTGAAATAACAATAAAATTATTATGTCAAAATTAAATATTAAATTAAATAATAAACAAAATCTTCGTTACAAATGCATAGGACAGAGAAAATGAAGCAAAACGTAGATAAAAGATAAAATAATAGAAAAAAAAACAAAAAGAAGAGAAAGAAAGTAATAAATACAATGGCCCTAGCCATCGGAACGGTTGTTCCGAAGAATACCTCGCAGCAAAAATTCTACGAATCGTATAAAATCGGAGAATTTTCAGTTCCGACGGATACCTCGCTAGGGCCGAATGACGAAAAGTATGCAAATAGTTCATTTTCAAACTTGGCTCCTATTTATTATTTAATGGTGGCTTGCAATTAATTCCACAGGCTGGCAGCATGACCAAGATATCGATATCGAAAATCCAGGCGAAGGCTCAGATCAAAATGTAATCATATTCATAATCGAGCGAACATGACGCAACTTTAAGAAAGAGTGTCACATGAACAACGTGCAGTCGTCCAAAACTGGAGAACGAGATGGACAAGAACGCAATCGGAATCAGCAGAACAGCACATACTGTTTTCAGTATTTAAATTTGGTCGAAAATGGATGACGCTGCACGTCGACTTTGCCATTTGTTGATAATTCGAAAAACCGCCAGGTGGCGCGGCTAATACAGTTGCCATTTATATTTTATAAAATTTAACAAAGTGCACCTGACGGACCTCTGTTTGTCCTTCCTACGTTACCCAATCTTACATCTGTGGAGCATCACACATCTGTAATTGTTTGACTTATGTGTAAGGCTTTAAGTCCTGTCCGAATTATTTTAGAAAAAGGGGTGTAGCTCTTCAACAACAAGAGCAATTTTAACACTGCTGTATTTTGGAACGAGCGTTGTCTATGGAAAGCACAGTGCGGGGCACAATAGATGCCCCAGTGATCAAGTAGACATCTCTTCATCTTTGCAATTATGTCAGCTTTAGTCTTAAGGTTTGTTATTTAGTAGTCATCGAGGAAATTAACTGCGACTAGTTGTAGTAAAATGAGCCGATATTAACTACAACACACGGATTAGAGGCTTTTGCAGGAACTCTCGCTTTTGGCGTTGAGTGCTAATATCACGGAAACATTTTCCCACAATGAGGGTGACAACGCACTGACTTTTGCCCCTTGTGCCAAATGAAAAATATCCATACATTCGTATACGTAGGTATTACAGAACTCAATTTATTTTTTTTTTGTGTTTGTCCGCCACCCTATACTCGGCTCTGGTTTTGGTAACTACGTAGTTACGCTTCGTGGGTACACTTGTCCAAAAATAAGTAAAATTAATTCCAGAGCCGAATAGGATTTGAAGCCAATATTCCAAAAATTAAACCAATTCTGTTTGTGAATTGTTTGAGAGAAACACCTCTTAACAACAACTCGCAAACACATCCACTTTTGGTAGGAATGATAGCTATTTCGAACTACACCACTAATTCATCATCAGACTCCTTTGGAGTGATTTCATTTCAATCTTGAGATAGGGCTTGACGTCTTTGAATGTTATTTTCCGAGTGGCGTCTGGATAGAAAAAATCGTTTATTACTTCGAAGTTATATTTGACAGATGGAGGTCCTTTTCAATAATAATAAGCGCAAATACTTTCCTCTTTGACAGTGAAAACTTATTTTACCGCCGTGTTGAAATTCCCTTCTCTTCCCATTTGCATTGCTCAATCTCGCTCCGCCCGATGTGCCTCTGGGCTTACGCTAAATCGCAGCACGCTGACAGCCTCTACTGACATTAACATCCAATCATCCTCACCTCACGAACAAGATGCCTTCGACTAATATTTGTCTATTTACCAGCAGATGCCGCCATTTCAAAGTTTGTCATTTAGGCCCGTTTGCTAATACTATACTCAAGTTCTACATAAATAATTTATGGGCTACCTTTTCTTTGTCATAAACCGCTAAAATATTGATTAGACTCCTTCAGAAACACGTTCCAACTACCAAAAATCAATTCGATTCGATTTGTTCTGGTACAGCATTTTAAATGGCCTAATCATACCATCCGTGAAAATCCGGACTTATCCTGACAGCCTGTGGAAAATAAAATACATCCAACGACGAGGGAATAAAATATTTTTAAGCAGCCTCCAAGCTGCTTTCACCTTATTGGAATTCAAACAGCACAGCCCAAGGGAACACTCCCAATTGGCATTGTATCTAATCGCCGAAAGCGTCTTAAGAGGATCCTGCGTCAAGAGTTTTCTTTGATTTAATTTTTCTTTCTAGGGAATATTTTTTTCTTCTTTTTTTTTGCCTTAGGAACTATCAACAACTTAATATTGTCCAACCTCTCGCATGGTCAAAGTGAAACACAACCCCCGATTTATCGTGAATTTAAAAGTACCAAGAGGATATTCACTACAATTCGAGAGTCCTTCGGGAGATTTCTAATGCTGTTGACCCACCAGAAGCAACGACGATGATGATGGTGACGATATAGGTCGGCAGCAGCGTTGCTAGGTCAACTTGCTTAAATGATTGGCGTGTATGTAGTATGTGCTGTGTCAAGCTATCATCGTTACGGCTGCTTTAATGCGTGAAGGGACTAAAGGACTCGACTTGATGTCTTTATGATTGCACTAGAGTAGAGTATACAGAAGGAGGATATGACCTTTGAACAAAAATAATTTTATACCCAGCGTGTGTGCGTGCGTGTGTGTGTGTGCTTTTGTGTAATTACACTCGGCATGGGTGTTTAAACTTACATCTAGGACAGCACGTATGTGCCCCACATATGGACCAGAGGGAGGACTTCATGTGCATGGCGTGTATTATGTTATTTAGACGAAGGACTTTGTCAATTGATCTTTTTTTTTTTTTTAATAAATCATGAGGAAAAGAGAAGACAGATTCTTTTCTCTTTTGAAAAATACTACTAGATACCTTCTAGGGTTATATTCAGCTGCTATTTCAACCCTGGCTGCTTTAAAAATGTTTAAATTGTTGTAAGGGGCGAACATAAAATTAATGGAAAAAAGTTATGCTAGAGGAAAACAGTAATTAATACTTAAAAGTTCATTGGTGGTAATCAAATAATTTATGGGGGAAAATATGAGTATTTTCGTTGAAAGTTAAAAGGTAGGTACGGTCGTTAGTGAGCCTATATTGCGGTAAATGTAATACCATGTGCCCACCAACGTGATTTAGCTAAATCCACTTGATTTAACTAAATCATCTCATAAATTACGTGATTTAGACGTGTTTAAATTTAAGTTGCGTATCTGTCCACACAAAATAAAATCGAACATACCTTTATTATGTTCAGCACTTCATTCAGCAAATGAAAAGTCAGTGATGGGACTTGAGGAAAATGAAACGGTGGTAGAAAATAAAAATTGTCCATGATAAATAATTCATTTATTTATCATTTTCACTTATTTATACCGATGAAATAGTAAAAAAAAAAAACGGAAATAAAATAAATATAAATAAGTCATTTCTAATTATAAATTTCAATTATTTTTAAGAATCACATGTTAAAAAAAAACTTAATTATTACTTCGTATAGCAACCGTCTGCGAATTTATATTTTGAAGCATATTTTACCAATAATTTCGGGAGTTCAAAATAGTCCCCGTTCTCCAGAAGTTCCTGGCAGCTTTTAAAATTTGAATTCAAATTTTGAAAAAACTACAGAAAAAATGGCATGGATTCAACTCATCATCAAACACAAAATATCAAAACTTAGAAAAACACCCTCGCATTAATAAAGTCAAATAATAAAGTATTGGCGCAGTAAATGGTGTATACTGGACTGGAAGTTTTTGCTGATGCAATTCTTCGAGAAAAATACTGATAGCTGAGTGTGAATGGGTAAAAGTAAGGCGGGTAGCAGTACCTAGGTAAAGTAGGTATAATTCTCAATTTAATGGTCGAAAATAAATATTATTAGCAAATACCTTTGTTAAAAGGTGGTAGATTTCGAGTTCAGGTTGGTAGAATTTCTGAAAGTGTAAAAGGTGGTAGAAATAGGTACCACTTAAGTGCTAAGAGTCCCATCACTGATAGGGAAAAGTTGACGTAAATGTCACACTAAAACACATAAAGTTCGGTGAAAACGCGTTTCGTGATTTATAAATCACTTCGGCTACATCACGTTGGTGGGAGCGTGGTATAAGAATTTCTTTCAGTCAGAGAATTTAAGAACTGTGCCGTTGTTAGTAAAAGAGGCAATCCACTGTCTGCCTGGACCCGAGATCGGGAAGACGCCCTTCCTGGACGTGGACAGATAATATTTACTTTATATTTCGCAGCCTACTCTATGCAACATATGCAACCTACTGGAGCAGGACGGATTTCTCTCCTCTCTCTCTCTCTCTCTCTCTCTCTCTCTCTCTCTCTCTCTCATCAATTAGCACATAGGCACTACTCAGCTTTGGGTGTAACACAGAAGTATGATTTAAATTGATATTGGGAAAGGATTGTGCCTTTACTTTTGGGAGACGAAGTGACTCTCATTCTGCTACTAAGACACCGAGTACTTATCGCCCATCAGTTTCAGTGGTTAAGTATTTTTTAACGCAATTTTATTTGTCCCCCAGAAATGCAGATAACCCCAGTGAAAACCCAATCGATATCCGTATAGAAATAGGCTCACTTAATGACAGATCCATTGTAAAAACAGCAGCGCCACCTATTGGATTTTATAAAAACAATTCAAGAAATACTTCCAGTGCGAAAGGGAACAACTGGTTTATATGTCAGCGGAATTTGGATGTTTTTGAGTCCAAAAGCCAGACACTGTAAGATCACAGCGCCACCTACAGGATTTTCTTAACAATTCTTAAAATAGTGCAGGTAATAAAGGGAGCAAGTGGTTAAAACGTCAGCAACATTTGTACGTTGAGTTTAAATCTAAAGGCCAGACACAAACGTGTGCTTGTGCTTGTCAATAATCAATAATCTTCTATGAAAATAACAGCGCCACCTATCGGATTTTATGAAAACAATTCTTGAAAGACTGCCGGTACTAAAGGTGGCAAGTGGTTAGAAATTCACTGAAATTTGTACGTTTTTGAGTCTAAGTGTCAGACACAAACATACGTTGTCTTTTATTTTACACACTCCTGTCAAAAAAGGTGAAAACTTTACAAAAAATAGTTGAAAACTTTACAAAAAAAAGTTGAAAACCTTACAAAAAAAAAGATGAATCTTTAAATTCGTTACCCATAATATTCACACACAGGTGTAATGTCAGTCGTACCCATTCATTTTTAATGCTAAAAAAAGTTTTTACAATTGGAAAATTCTTAAAAAAAACTCCCACAAGAGCTGCTTGAAAGTTCCTCCCCACAGACTATTTTCAATTCTCTACTTTCCCTATATTTGCAATCAAATTTCCCAAGATAGTTTAGGTAGCGAACAGCAATTATCCATGTGGCAATCTATAAATAAATTCAATTGAAATTCTTTTCCAATATATTAGGGAAAATTGGTTTCATGATTCAATACCGAAGGTGAAGCACTACTCGCAGCTAAAAGAGCAACAGCTGTTTTTTTCAAATACCATTCTTTGATCTATAAATTTATTGATCGTTACGTTTTTAAATTGCAGTCGATTTTATTTTCAACGCGTTTCGGAATTTTTTATTATTTTTTTAATTGGTCGAGTTAAGTTTGACTCACTTGTTTACAATCCAACTGTGTTAATTTGTTAATTAGTTGTTTATGTTTGTTTTAGTGCTAAAATTGGCTTTTTAATTTAGTTTACTTTGTCTGGTAAAGGTATAGACAGCAAAGTTTTTGTTTAAGTAGACCGGTATTGAAAGAAAGTTTTTCGTACTTGGAGCTAGACGAATTTCAACTGAATTTTAAAATGTTTGGCGCCATCTGGTCTACCTATCGATTTGATAAGCAATAAATGTCAAAATTATATGTGTGTTGTAAGACTTTGTTTTCACTTTTCATCACTCTTGGAAATATAGATACACATCCATATAATTTTAATCACAAAGCGACACATTGTTAATTTGCTTGACAGATAAGCAGATGAAAGGTTGATTTAATGCAAATCGATGGTACCACGGAACAGTGTGTGTTGCTAGCACTCTCTCTTCAGTTATCCCACGAAGCGTGGTAAATTTTCCCTTTTTTCCCTTTTCACTGTACTCAAAATCCCTTTTAAATCCCACGACACTTTTTGGCCTCAAAATCCAGTTTTTAGAAGTAAAATTTGTTATACAAGGAAAGAAAATCACGGTTAATTAACTTTCGGTATAAAAATCGCAGTTTGTAACATTATTACGATTACTTTTTGGTACTACAAAATTTTGACAAGAGACAATTTATATAAGCAGTTTTTTATGTACATTCAGTGTGTTAATAATCATCGTGAAATGTAGGAGTTTTCATGAAATTTCAGCAAAAAAATTATAGTTTTAATGTTTTTTGTTAGATTCCTCAAAATCCAACGATTTGGTGCTTTTTCCCTTTATCCCACGAAAGGCTTTTCGGACATCGAAATTCCCACGAAAAGGGATAAATCCCACGATATAATAACACTGCCACGAAATGAGGTCAATTAAATTGTCGATAATTGATGCACATATTTGCTTTAAGAAAAAACAATTTTTGGTGGTTTTCAGTGCATTTAGTGCATTTCAAAATTTGAAGACATACCTACCGTTTTTTTTTTTTTAATTATTATGACACTTTGATTACTTAGCTGTGACATTTGTTATATTTTATTAATATTCGATTTGTAAGGGGTGGGCTATCTTTTGCTTTGGTTTTAAGTGAACATTCGATTTTAGAAGGGGACTGCACTTTCGAGCTAAACACAAAAACTACGATTGCGTTGAATGTTAATAAAGTGTCTTACTCAGGTGTCAAAAAAATTGAAATAAAAGACATAAATAACGAAGTGTTGCATTATGCTCTCGCTACGTCTAGAAAAAGTCTGATAACCGTCCGAGAGCATAGCCAGGGTTACCAGAATTGGATTTGCTTTAAGCGCCCAAACCTTAAAAAATGTTTGCCCACAATTGTTGCCCAGAGAAAAGTCAAAAAAATTGTGTAAAATTTTGGTATTTCTCCCACTTGCGTGCAAATTGAACGACTGTTCGATGCAGCGATGCCAGATATGGGGATTTTTACCCATTTCGGGGAATTTTTCAATGAATGGGGAAAATGGGGACAAGTGCTCTTAAAATAGGGAAAAACAACATACACGAATGTTTATTAATTTTGCATCACTTAAAAATAAATCCCGAACAAAAAAACACCACCGCGTTTATAGAATCTAAGAATCTAAGATGGTTCGATGTCACTTCACTGCAAGAGTGCTGCCAAGTTTTAAAAGTGCACGTTTGTTCGAAAATATTTTTTTTTTTTAGTTTTTTTGGAGGAATAAAATTAACTAAATTAACTCAAAATTTGAAAAACGTTATTTAGCCCAAAATTGTGTTGGGCGCTAATTTTTTTTTTTCATTTTTATCGTTCTTTAACAAAGAAAAAAAAATAGCCCAAAATACGACAAAGTGCTCAATCCGGCAACCCTGAGGATAGCAGTTTTGTACAAGCTTCTCAATTAAGCCGTAAGTGCTCGGCATGAAATTGAATATCCCTTTCGTTTTACTCGTCCGTTAAACAAAAGATGGTTATAAGAAGTTAGGGCCAGGCTCCTAAATGGACCCTTTACGTTTAATACGTTTGTAGAATATGCCTAGATATCGAAATGTTCTTCCTTATAACAATGCCTGCGATACCCCCATTTACTGTGCACCAGCCAATTAGTGGCTTTTAAAAATGTGGTCACTTCGCCATGAAAGATAAGGTGCAATCATTTGCGAGGTCAAAGAAGGGGTTGATATATCCAAGTCATCGGCACGGGCTCTATCTTCAAATTCAGTCGACCAATCTATCTAGCTGTCTGGTTGTATAATATGTATCGAAGAGCCCCACTTTAATATATCCAGACTAGAGTCTTTGGCGAGTCTTTGGCGAGTTTTTGGAGCCTTCATAAAAAGTCCCTGTAAGCGAGCAGTCTGTTAAATTTTCTTAGCTTCCTTGAGCATTATTGAGAGTCTATTGAAAAGGTTTGTGAGTTGTAGCCAGTTGTTTACCTACTACTTTGATTTATGTATAGCGAATCTTTTAAGTATTTTAAGGACCTTAGAGCAGTTTTTGAATGGAGGCGTTTTGTTTTTTTTAAATTTTATCCTAAAAATACAGAGCTTTAAGGGTTTTCAAGAGTTTAGTGTGCACAAAATTTCAGACTGATTAATCTGAGATCTTTGGAGGTGTAGATTGTAAGGCGGGAGAGCCTTCAAGGGGCTCTGTCACTGCGGCTTCTTAAAGGAGCCTTTATTTTGGAGGTGTAAGTCTTGACTACAAAAACCACCTTTACCTTGGACCTGTTCAAAGCAGCTTTGCAAAATCCAAAATAGGTTGCATGCATCTTAAAACACTGAAAGCTATCTGGAGTTGCATCGAAAAAATATCTTCGGACCTTGTGCAGTGGCAACGCTGAGGAAATTGGCGGCCATCAACGAACGACGTGGCCGAATTCCCTTCAGTTTCCGTCCATAAATCACCTAGTTCCATTTAAATACATACTCGAAATGTGAGGTGTTTTAAAAAAGGGCTTTTCTTAAATCAGCTCTCACAGGAAGAAGGTCTTAACTTAGATCATTCCTTGCCAAGCTTTCAAAAAGTGACTTAGTTGTATGTATATATCTCATTCTGTGGAGTAGCCTCATTCATTTGGCTCTATAAAAGCTCTTTATAGCTTGAAACCTCGCAATGAAGGCTATTTAGCTGCATACTCCAACAGCCGGAGGCTTTTCCTGGCTTACTCTTGCCACTTTACAGAAGTCTTTGAATATTTTTGACTTATAAAGCAGATATATGAATTCTATTTAGCTTTTTAAACAAAAGTTGAGTTTGCAGAATAGAATGAAAGCCCAAGACTTGCAAACAGTTGCAGAAGACCGAACGAAAATGATATTCGCAAGTTGTGGTGCGTTGAAAAAGACTCTAAATATGCAAATCCTTCGATATCGTTTTGGAATCTCAAGACATCTGCTTCACGAAGTCTGATTGGCATTGAAGGTTGGGATGGGTTTTCCGTGAGTCTCCATACTTCGTCGTAAGAGATATTTCCTTTACCCTCAGATATATAATTAGGCTGATGAAGCCGTTTCTCTCTATTTCAGAAAAGTCGTTGTACCGCAGGTCTTCTCCGATGTTTTGGACTCCTCTGCAGATGCATTTTTAATCCAGATACTTCCAAACCAAATCACAAAATCTGCAATAAACTTTCTACGCCACTCAGCAACACATTATAGCACCTTCTACTCAACTCAACGTATCGACAAGTCCTGGAACCACTCTACTTCTGCGGAACAAAATCCAAAGACATATGGACCCATCGCCAATTTCAACAGCGGAGTCACATAAATCCTAATCTCTGCTGACAGCAAAAGCCATAAAGTGTTCTTTCCTCCAGCATCTGTTGCTCCTGATGACCAAAAAATGCATCTCAACATTTTCCACGAATCGTACGCTCACATTCCAGGAAACATTTCTATTCACCACCGTTAAGTCTGTCTGTTCGCCACTATGACGATGGCGGTCGATGATATCTTATTTTTCATGATGATTGCCATCCTTCCGTCTGATGCAATGCTCCGCTCCGGTTCCATACCCGTCCGAGAGCGATCTCATCAACGTGACAATGACTTAAGTTGCTTAAGATATTATTAATAACCCTTCCCTTGCAAGTGTACTTTTGCTGAAGCACCACACAAAGCGAGCACAATGATAATGATGATCAGGACAATAGATATGAGACTGCTCAATTACTGGGCGTAAGAGACCGAGCTGGGGTCTGGGGTAGTCCTGCTACCCACTTTAATGGATGCAAATTTGTGTATTAAAGGTGAAGGAGATTGTTCTTCCTTCGGAGCGGTTATTTCCAGCCATTTGTACTGATGTCGACGCTGTGAAATCAAATTGCTCGCCTTTCAGCGCTCTGCGAGTGGGTCCCATTTTAACGCTGAAAGGATATGCCAGCACTCATTCTCCGTTATTACACGAGCTCGAGCACACAATGTGAAATGTCACGGTGCGATAATGGAATAAGTGTAGAGCCAAATGCAACTGAACCTCGTCGTGTTCGTGTCGCCCGATTTCTTATGGCTGAGTGAGAGTTTTTCTTATTTGCTTTCTCCGTTTCAAGGCCGGTGTAGGGCGTGCGGGATGTGCGGAGCTTATGCAAGCAAGGACTATGTGCTCATTTTTGTTTGCTGCGTCTTTTGTTGAGTTTTTGCTTGTCCCATTTGCTATTTGTCTGCAATCGACAAATATCAATTAGCCGAGAGGTAGCAAGTGGGGTTGAGCACACAGGACGAGATGAGCACGTTGCGGATAGCGGATGGGGTGAAAGCACTACGTGCATGAGTGTTCGATCGAATAGAGATATTGAATGCAATGACCGACGACAACGATGCCGACGGGATGGAGCTAAAGCCAATTGTTGAATGCCATCAATTGTTGAACTGACAGGAGCATTATAATGATGTTTACCGATTCAGCGGCGAGATGAGTATTGAAGGCACACAATTAATGCGCGCTTGTTGGGGATGGGCCGAGTGACACTGCCGAGACGATGAAATGCTAGTTAACTGAAATTAACTCAATCGATGTGTATATTCATTGTAATTAGATCTGATGATTTAATTAGTTACTGATGGATGCACTGGCACCATGTGGAATGGCGAAATTGCCACGCGCTCGTGCTGATTAATGTTTTGTCTGTCATGCTGCGTGGAATTAACATAGCCACTGGGAGCAGGACATTAAACTTTGCATTTGTTCTTGCAACTGTTTTGCATCCCTTCTAAGGCTGAACACTGCGGGTATGCGTTTGGTCTATAATAACAAGGAAGCCAATTAAAATGCGTGCAGACGCTGGACAACTTAATAAGCGGAAAAATAGAAACAGTGTCTATAGGTATGGATATGGATACTCTGTGAAAAATTAATCGTCTTCGACTTGGCTTAACTTTACGCCCAAACACAGCTCAAAACACGTGAATAAAATATACCTCTAAAATCGTTAAAAAAAACGCGCCTGATTCTGTTTTAGAAACACTCCAAAGGACCCCCGAAAAAACTCCAAAAGACTTTTCGAAAAGCCACCTGAATAAGGTTTTGAGAAACATTAAAAAATCGTGCCGAAAACGACTCTAGAAAGGTGCGAAAATTCGATACAAAAATGATATAAAAAAGGTGGTGAACAATTTTGCACCAAAGCAGGAAAAATTTGAAAAATCAAAATACATCCCGAAAAACTCCCCAAAAATGAACCGAGGTTAGGTTAGGTTAGGTTGAAGTGGCTATCGGCTAGCCATGAGCCTTGAACCTAAAAGCGCTTAAAAAACATAAAAAATCTATGCCCGGAAAAACGATTCAAAGTCCAATAAAATATACCCTAAAAGACGTTCTTGAAAACACTCAAAAGTATACTTTGAAAACTTACCAAAAATTAACGTGAAAGCACTGACAAACGTCCGAAAAACGCTCCAATGGAAGCTTGAAAAGAAGAGTCAAATGCATGAAAAACGTTTCAAAAGCGCACAGAAACACATTATAGAAAACGTCCTAAATTAAACTCCAAATCCTCGTAAATAGACATTAAAAAGGTTCCTTAAAACTCAAACTCTTTGCAAAAAAAAAAACAATTAAAAGAAAATGAATTAATAATAAGTGCTTAAGAGAAAACCTTGAAAATTCTCAAAGGGCCCCTGAAAAATGCTTAAAAGATGTCTTAAAATAACTCTTAAAAACGTAAATAAAGGACATGCAAACGCCTTGTAATTGTTGCAAACAGTCTTGAAAAAAAAAAGGAAAAAACTGAAAAATGCACTGAAATGCTCTATGCCACAAAAAACGTCCCAAATGAGCAGTGGAAAAAGCGCTCTAATACCTCTGTTGTCTGTTCAGTCTAAGCCTTTTCCGACTGTTTAGAAAAAACTACTCTCGTGATATAATACGCCGGACAAGTATGCAAGTTCTGCGGATTGAATATTGTAACGAAGCGAAGTACGAGATGTACGAGCTGACGTTAGCTTTAGCTAACAAGACAATTAAAGAGAAAAGCTCTTCTCCGATTCATTGAGTTGAAAACGATAATGATTTAATTTTCTGTATTCGGTTTCCTTGTTACATGGGTTAGTATAAAAGAGTAATTTTTAGTACAAAAGAAAATATGCAAAACGTTTATTTTGTAGCGCCAGATTTGAACTCTACTATTGGTATAATTATGTAGGTAATTCAGATTTAAAAAACATTATCTAAGAAGACATGGGAAGAAGATGAAATGAAAAAAAATTTTTTTTGTTAAAAACAAAAAATGTCTTTGGTGCTCTGTTTTTTTTTTTTTTTTGTTTGCTATAATAGTATTTTATGTGGAAACCAGTTTTTCGGCTCGGGACCCTTCTTATTCCCCTTTTTGAAATTTTTCAGCGGCAACGCTGGTGAGATGAGTCGTCATGGAGACGGAGTTCCTCAACAACCTCCTCAAAAAATGCTCTTAAAACCGCCGAAACCGAATATAGGTACTCGAAAAACAAACTTTAAGACTTAATTTTCAAAAAATTCTTAGGATTGAAAATCTCCCGAAAAATTCGCTGCCTCCCTGAAAAGTTCTCTGAAAACCGCCACCGAAAAATCACACCAAAATGTGTTCCAAAAAAGTTCCAAAAAATCGATTCAAGATCTCCCGAAAAATGCTCTGGCTCCTTCAAAAATGGCCTTAAAACCGCCTTCGAACGGAACAAAAAATGGAACGGATCCAAAAATCTCGAAAATCTGTTCCAAAATTTGGTTCAAAATCGCTGAATAGGTACGTTAAGAAATATTGATGATATGAAATATGAAAAACCGAGGCAAAACGCTCTATAGGTTCCTGAAAAACATTCGACAGCATAGAAAAATCATATAAAAACTCTTTAAAACTCCCATAGAATACCCTCAAAAACAACCTACTGATAAGAGCCTCAGACTGTTGTCTCCAAAAATGCTACAAAAAATACAAATATAAAAATACCACAAAAAAAGCTACAAAGGTACCTACCGATAATGCAGAGAAAAAAATGCACTAAAAAATTCAGCACAAAGCGCTGCAAAAGTCAACGAAAGCACTCCAAAAGCCACTGAAAAATCGTAAAGGCTGCGAAAATTACCAGTGAAAACTTCCCAACCACCATCCTGATAAAGTTAGATAAAAAAATTTAAATTTAACCAAAGAAGCGCGTTGAAATATTCCCCAAAATCCCTGAAAATAAAAAAACAAAAAAAGTTGAAACTAAAAAAAATATATGATGTACATTACCATGTTAACTTCAAACGAAAATTTTTTGAACGAGATCTAGCGAGTAGTTTTTAAAATATCGATCAAAGCTACAACGAACTACAAGAAATTTTATGTTACTTGCTGTTTCGGAACCCTTCATGAGCGAGTCCGACTCGCACTTGTCTTACTTTTTTTTGTATTTTTTGTTTTCAGAAAATGCTTTATTTTGATGAAGATGTTGGATGTTTTGATGGATGATAGTTGGAGCAAAAAGTGATTTCTATCCTATCAGTGTTACTGCTGAAAAATTTCAAAAAGGGGACTAAAGAGGGGTCGAGTCTAAAAAGGGATCTCCATATAAAATACTTATAACAAAAAAAAAAAAAAAAAAAAAAAGCAGCAACGAAGACAAAACAATGTTTTATTTTTTATTACGAAACAATTCTTTTTATAATGTTTTGCAGTCTTTTTCGTTAAATGTAGAATAAAATCTTACTTAAACTGAAAAAGTGGTAATTTTGATAATTTTTTTTCAAAAAGGGTCCTTAGGCAAGGCTTCATTCTTCAACACGTTTTTTTTTCGTACCTACGTTATGTTAAAACCGATTTTTACAAAATACAGACGAAATGAAAGGTGCATTTTCGCAGGTGTACTTTTTTGTCACAAACTACAGAAAATACACTGCTATTCATTTAAATAGCTACATAAAGAAGTAAGAGAAAAGATAAAGTGCTGAATGTCATGCTTAACATCAAATTTTCGCCGCTGACTTTTACCAGCTGTCATTGAACAGTTACCAAGCCATGTCAAAATTAAATTTCCAATCTTAAACCGGCTTAATAAGGCATGTTTGGTCAAACTGACATCTGACACGCAGTATACTCAAACCATCCGGTTTGCCACCGTTGCCAATATGACCGTAAAACATTTAATATGAAATTAATTTTTTATTTTTTTTAATTCGCACTCACATTCAAGCTATCCAGGCGCACACTTCAAAAGGAATCCAACAATAAATCTGTCCACCAGACTGATGAAAATTAATTCCATTTCACAGCAAACAACAGAAAACTGATTTGGAAGCTCTTTGAGATTTTATGCCCCGGTGGATATCACATCGCACCGTAGTAATATAATAAAAAGGCAGCCAATTTCGCTTTTAGATTATCTCTGATTCTAATTAAAATTGGTACACTTCAAAGAGCGGCAACGCCAAACGGCAGTACCGCTTACCGCACCCAATGAAAACAATAAACATATTCATCACTGCACGACGAAAGATGGCGCAAAATTCCGAAACCCACGTGTGGCTGTGTGTTTTTATTTTAATAAAATTCAACACGAGGCAGAGGGAACCTACACAATATACCAATACCGTGCAAATTGAGATCCGGAAAGTTGTCGGGTTTTCATCTTTGGCACCAACTGTAATTATTTTATAACAAACAATAAAAAGGTTTGTTTGCTTGATTGCCTATTATCAAGTGCGTGTGACGTAGGTATGCCTATGGGTATTATGTGTGTGTGTGTTTTTTTTTGGGGAATGTGGTGCATCATCTATTTCTGCCTCCATCCAGGTGCGAACATACGCAAGTGTTCATTTTGATTTAAAGATGTAATAAAGTTCTATTTTAATATTATTAATAAAGCAATTTGTGCGCACTTTGAATGGCTGTTGCGATCGAAGGAGTCTAGCGAGATGGAATTGAATCTTTTATTAGCTCATCTGGTCTTTGATTAGCTACAGCTATAAATTGAGTGTATTTTCGGTTGTTTTCCCAGTGTTAATGCTATGTAGGTACGTTTGTTTTCTGAAACGCAATTGGGTTGAACTTGTCGATTGTCAAAACAAATTCGAGTTCGAAATGCGATGGAAATTGGATAAGGGTAGCGTTAGAGGGATGGTGATTTTTTCACTTCCAGAGTCATGAGTAGGGTTGCCATATTTTGCTCGCAGCTCGACGGGACAGAAAAACCCGGGATTTCTAAATTTCTCCCGGGACAAAAATAAAAAAATAATTTTTATTCATTTGAATGACAGCTGTCAATTTGAAAAAAATACATTGGGGACGTTCGGATTCTAGCTTAGTAAGTCTGACACCTGACTGACTAGATGGATTTGAGTTTTAATTGACCTAGAGTGGTCACGTGTATAGTTTTTGCAGTTGACATTTATGGAGGGGAGGCCGACGAATCTGTTAAAAAAATTCTGCCTGCGTACTCAGTTGACATTTCGAAGAGTCAAATTTAAAATAAACAGAGTGGCCGCTGCAGAATTCTGAAGAGTCGAGAAAAGGTCCTTCACTTAAGGTGGCGCTACAGTCCGGGGTGGACCTGGGCCGAGAAAAGGTCCGGTGAGAGAAAAAGCCAACAAGGTCATTTCTAAAGCTACTCTGCGAATTTAGAATCTTCGCAGGATATTTAACAACCATTAGTTCGCATAACAGTATAATAGTGTTGTGGTAGCCAACCGTGTCACATTCTAAAAGTACTTATTTCAGAATAACAATTTTTGAAAATGTAGGAAAAGACTTTTCTAAACAAAAAAGCGCAAAATCAGACAAAGGTAACGCTGACCTCTAGAATATAAAAGCAGTTCAAGTTGTATAGTCAAAGCTTTCGGATACCTATATTTAGTCTCGACATATCTAGTTGACGTTTTGTGGAAACTAGGAATCCGAACGTCCCCATTCCTATATGTTAGGTCTGCTTGTTTGAAAATGTTAACGAGAATTTGTTAAGCCCGTATGATACGCCATTTTTGATGTGTAAACATCTAAGCGCGCGTTATTGGAATCTGGTGGAGTAATTCCACACATTTAACTTGCGGGGACGGAAATGCGTCACTGTGTTTTATCACTGCATACATTTTTTGGAATCTGGTGGAGTAATTCCACACATTTAACTTGCGGGGACAGGGAATGCTTCACTATATTTTATCATTACATACATTTTATCATTGCATACGTTTTTATCATTGCATACATTTATGAGCTGGGGCATATTAATTTCAGCTTTTTGTTGATGTGAAATAAAATTTCTCCATTTCGTCCTTGCACCGTACTCAGAAGAAAGTTCAAGAATTCTGCAGGGAGATTATCATCTTTTACCAATGATCATAAGCGGAGACTTCAAAATCAATTTTGCAAATCCAGAAGCTCAACCATTTATTGATTTTATGCAAGATAAATTTAATCTTCAAATGAACTCCAACCGGAAAATTTCAACAACACGATATGGAACAACCATCGATGCTGTCTTCCAGCGTAATCTAGGTAGATTAGTCTCGAACGTACATATCTTACTTCAGCTACTACAATCCGATTGTATCTATTCTACCGAAACTAGCACAGAACGAATAAATTATTGTTATTTCATAATATATCAAGAATACGGTTATAACAATTCCCTCTTTTCTCAATGACGTGTATCAAGCCACATACATACCGCACGCACGGTGCTTACACAAACACATATCTCGGGACTGTTGGATACAGTCGCACCAATTTTTCTCTCATGTTTTTCTCATTTTTTTTTTTACATTAAATCAGGCTAAAAAGACTGCGTGTAAAAGAGACTAAAGTGTAATAGAACAAATTTTCAAACGAATTTATTTTCAAATAATCTTGAAATGTCAACAAAAAAAAAAAAAAAGCTGTCAGCTGATATGCTTACGTTAATAAGGTTGGAGTGCACGCACTTGCTCCATATCAGGAATTTTCGTAGTCGTTTCTCGTACTGCTCCTGTTTAATTTTAAAAGTCCGAAAAATGTAATAAAAGACGTTTGCAGCAGTTTTTTTTTGTATATGAATTTTAGTCGCAACCTGGGACAAAAGCTGTCCCGGCGGGACAACCAAAATTCTGTCTTAAATCCGAGATGTCCCAGGCAAACCGGGATGTCTGGCAATGCTAGTCATGAGTCTGAGAAGAATTTTTCACTATGCGAGGTACAAGACTTTACGAACTATCACTGTTGTCTTTTGTCACCACATCAAATGAACCACCTGAAGCCCCTGAAAAAAAATATGTCTGCCCCTAAATCTAATGAAACAAATTTATACCTGTTTGAAACTTTGTATCCGGAAACTTTTACTACCTGGTAAAAGTTACATATGTATATTACCAAAAGTAAGTCATAAAAATAAAGGGTAAATAAAAAACGAAGGCTGGAATTTTCCAAGATCAAACTATGAACTACTTGAAAAGCGTATAAAAAAATGCGCCACTTGGATGAGGCCACATGCAAAACCTTCGTAAAAAAGGAGAAAATTAATAATTTAATTATGCTTTTAAAACATTTATTTATTATGTTTTTCTACGTTAATAATGAGTATGAAAACGGTTTGGAATAGAATCATACCGTTTGTTTTTAAATAATCAAGGGAAAATTGGGCCCAGGCATCACGAATCACGAATAGCTTCGATTGAAGTGTCCTTGTCTTCGAATTGTCTGCCGCCTTCATATACTTTACGAGATTACCATACCCAAACATTTCCGATTATGTTAAAGTCCGGTGAATAGGGCGGCCATGGCAAAAGTTCGACGTCTTCTGATTGAATCCAACTTCTGACAACCCTGGAAGTGTGGATAGGGTTATTGTCTTGTTGGAAAATCCAAGGCAGGGGTCTGAAAATGTTTTTCAATTTCAGATATGATCGTTTCAGCAAACATTTATAGTTCTTTCCGTTCATTGTTGTGGACAAAAATTTCAACTCGATAATAGCTCCCCACATGATTACACCTGATGTACGGCTGTGATTTCTTGCCAAAAAAAGCTCCTCCTTCCTTAGATCATGGAAATAATAGTTGTAACCATCGGGGCCGTCAAGGTAGATCTATAACCACAAACCTGACTAATTTTGTTTCTAACACATTATGTGCCTTGGAAAATGGTAAGGAAGTTGATGTTGTGGCCACCGAGTTCAGTAGAGCGTTCGACAATATTTATCATAAGGTCATACTATTCAAACTTAAAGCGATGGGTTTCCCACCAAGGTTCACTTCATGGATCAAGTCTTAGTCTTTAGAAGATCGCAAGTTTGGTGTCCTTTTAAGATTTTCTGTTTCCAAGCCAATCATAGCATCCTCTGGTGTACCGCAGGGGAGTCATCTCGGAACCTTGATCTTCAACTTGACAATACACGATGTAGTATTTGTCATTTTACTTTCTGACCTTGATATTTACGCAGATGATATGAGGTTCTCTAAGCAAATCTCCTGCCCTGCCGATTCTTTTTCATTACAATCTGACCTTGACAACTTCTACACCTGGTGTCAACAGAATCGTTTAGAACTTAACATGAATAAATGTCAAGCCATTACCTTCTCTCGTAAACGTCATCCCCTGAATCAAGAATCCTATCTCATAAACACGAGTCTGTCTTCACGGTTTTATTTGCTCGTGATCTGGGCATTATTTGCGACGCTCAACTTAACTTTCGTCGTCACATCGACAACATAATTAGCAGGGCTAACTCTGCACTCGGCTTGGTTAGTCGTTGGTCGAAGGAGTTCTTTAACCCATATGTCACTAAATACCTTTATACGACGTTTGTAAGACCACTTCTCGAATATTCCAGCCTGGTCACCTTACCATCAGATACACATTTTGAGAATCGAAGCTGTCCAGCGTAGATTCATTCGTTTCGCCTTACGTGGGCTTGACTGGGATGACCCTCACAATTTATCTCCCTACGAAAATCGCCTAAAGTTGCTCAATTTACAGGCTCTTATGACTCGTCGCGATATCGCTGATATAATCTTTATTCATCAGTTACTATCTGGTAACATCTACTGCATAAAATTTCATTGAACACTATAATCCTCGTCGCCTACGGTCAATTCCCTTTTTCTGCCTTCCCCAACATATTAAATAAAATGTAGTTTTCGTTATTTTAATTTCATTATGAAATAACACCCCAAATTTGGGGCCTTATTTCCTACAGCCATTTTTACGTACTAGGTGGCGTCACAGCCTGGAGTGGACCTGGGCCTCAACCAATACGCCTGTCCAGTAAGTGCGATTTTTGGCTAACTGTCTCCAGTTGCGGAGTCCAAGATGGTTGAACTTCCATTCACCTCCTAAAGTGAGGTCCTCCTCTACTGCAACACCTACGGATTTTGTTTTTTTACTTGTCAGTGGATAGTGAATTTTTGTGAGCAATTTCAGTCCCAAGACACAAAATATCCCCAAAGAGGACCGTTACTTGCTTTGATGTCACTTCTTGGGTACACACTTTCCATCACATCCTCCTTCCATTTCCGCGTCTTCGCTTTTGGTAGGTGGCAGGTGGCAGGTGGGTGGGGTGGTGTGTTACAGTTTCATTTCAACTTTCAACGCTGCTCCCCATGTTGCCAGACGAAATGAAAGCTCTGCCCAGCAGCATTTTCCTTCCACACAACAAAAGCTTTGCCAATTTTCACTTTCACCACAACATGGCACTCGGTAAATGGTAGAATGGCAAATGACACCTTTGCTCTATCTAAATGTAAAAACGAAAACTCCCCACGAAAACAAACAAATTACAGAGAACAGAATATACAGATACAGAATATACAGAAACAGAACATAAAACAGTATTCATCGGCGCACGAGAAAACCCTCGTGTATCTTTAAGATCCATTTGCATCGGCATATCGGACTTCAGTCTGTCGGCTTTTGCGAACGTGAATAGTTCGTTTTCACAGTCTCGTCCTATCGTACAAGTTCGTCTCACGAAAAAACGAAAAACGAAACTGATACATGTACTCTTCCAGAAAAGTGATATTTTGTTCGGATTAAAAAAGTAATCCCCATATAAATGCTCGTTGGCATCCTGCGAACGGAAATAAATTCAAAAAATAGTAGAAAATAATAAAATAAAAAAATTCCACACGGAAATTGAAACGATAAATGGAGTCCAGTGAATGTTTGTGTTTGTGACAACCGTCGAACGAATCCTTGTTCGTTAATCATTTTCGTTTGGCAAGGATAATGCGAAAAAGCACAATCATATTATCTATAATCGGCCAGTGGTATAAGTGCGACAAATTGCATTTCTGTTTGTTGAATTTTTAATTGAGAGTGAATATCATATTAGCGTATGGTGAACGGTGAATGGGGTTAAGGACATTCGCTGCTATAGCTGTGTCGTGTTGTCAGTGGTTGACAGAAGAAGTAGTGCGGCTGCTGTGAGGATTGTAAATATTTAGCTCAAACAAAGGCTCAAGTTGAATTAAGTATAAATCATCACAAGGGAGCTGTTGCGTCCAGGATCCTAGGAAATTTAACAAGCAACAGTGTCAGCGTATTGGGCTGTTTTTTAATGGTGAGTTCAGGGTCTTACTTCTCAGTTGGTACTTACTTTCTACTTGTGCTTAAGTGAAGATGTCGCAAATGATTTGTCATTTCAATGGCGTGGGCGGTATTCTTCTCTTACAATCTGAAATGGGGTCCAGCCCAATCAATGGGTAGGGAAGGGAAGCCAAATTTTCTACAAGTGTGAGTGGAAATTTCCTTTAAAAATAGAAGAAAGGAAATGGACAATTGAGGGTGACTAAAGTTGGCAGACAAGTTGGGAAGTAATTCTTTCTTTCACGCTTTCTAGGAGTCTGTGATAATTTTCCCTCCAAGTCAATACGAAGTCGGACGCCGTTAGTCATGATATGCCTTCAGTAGAATTTTTTTAAGGAATTTGCTTCAAATTTAAGAATGTTAAACATCTGCTGGGGAGAATTACCGATGAAAGGAATGGATGGAGTATGGGGGAGGTTGAAAATTAAACAGACACATTTTCGAGTAGGAATCGCGTGGGTGTGGGGTGATAGGACAGGCTAAAGTTCTTCGGATTGGCTAAAAAAGACAGAATGCGGATAATGAATGTGATTGATGAATGAGCTTAAATTTTACGCAATTATAGGTTGGTACCATCGTTCAACGAAGCCATACCTATAACGAGTACAGGTCTTAAAAATAATCTCATCAACATGCGAACGGAAACCGCAGTTTGGGTAATGGTTAGAGCCGCATTTAGGTCTAAGCTTCTTAGATTTACTTTTACGTTTACGTCGCTTATTGCTGGACTTATAAATATTTCTAAGTTACTTGTGCATGATTCCATTTTGATTATATGATTCAAATCGAAGGAATAGTTAGAGGAGATCGTATAAAGCCTTTTCAGTTGCTATAATGACAGTTTTCGGCGTATAGATCTAGGAATAGTGTTGCGCAGTGGTTTAGTGGTTAGTGTGTTGGACTACTAAGCGAGAAGTTCCAGGTTCGAATCCCGCAAACAAATATATTCAAACTTAGGGTTTTTTTCCCTCTTTTTAACGAAGACACTATTGAAAGACCATTTACCTGGGCTTGTGCTCATGGATAAGAGCGGATATTGAATTCAACTTTGCTTTCTCAGAGGCTTGTGGAAATTTTGGAACTATACTTTTTTTTCTGTGTGAAAAAAGTCAGTCTGATGGACAACCCAAAACCTTAAGTCCAGTTCGACAGTTACCCACTTCGAGACTTAAGGGTTCCCGTTTTGCCCACTATAAAAGCTTATTTGCCACCAATGTTTTTCGCACTTTCTGTCCAATAAAGAAAGTCCCTTAGATCTAGAATCCGAATATATCCAATAGCTCCGTAAAATAGGGGTAATTAACCTTCTCAATGGAAATAACCATCTGTGTGGACAGTCAAGCAGCACTTAAAGCTATCGGCTCCAATCTTATTAATGCGAAATGTGTTACAGATTGCCTCGTGGCGCTCAGGGCTATACGTCATCACTCAATTCTACTCTGCTGGGTTCCGGGACACGTTGGGGTGGAAGGGAACGAAAATGCGGACGAATTGGCCAGATACGGCTCTGATATCAACCCTCAACTTGCGGACGGAGAGGTGTTACCGCCTTTCAACACTGCTAAGACTTTTATTGAAGGCGTCACCACACAACTGGCTAAGGAACAATAGAGCAACACCATCGGTTGCGTCATATCCCGAAGTCTGTGGCTTGTGGTTGACACCAAAAGATCAAAGTTCCTAATCTCCCTTAATAGAAGCCAAATCCGGATGCTCGTCGGGGTTTTAACCGGACACTGCATCATAGGAAACATGGCTAAAAGGCTAGGACTTTTTGCAAATGACTTCTGCAGAAGCTGTAGAGACGAGGAGGAAATAGAGTCCGTGGAACATCTTCTATGCCACTGCCCAGCTTTACAGGAACGCCGCTCATCCTGTATGGGAGCTAGGTTCTTCGAAAGTTTGAACGACTTGGCAGGGGTATCTCTATCAGACATAAAACTATTCCTCAACAGATCGAAGTGGTTTTGTAAGCCACATGTCCTTGCATGTACAAACAGGGTACTCACAATGGGCCTTCATGGCTTCTGGGTGAAATTTGCATCGGTTGCAAAACTGCCCTCCCAACCTAACCTAACCTAACCTAACCTTCTTAATTCTGATTGTGCTAGTATGGTAGGCCTCAACCAACAAATCCCTCCAAGCAACTCAGTCAGACAGAGGGTCAAGCTCTTTTGAGTTACGCATGCCAAGTTCAATAGGATCATTCTCCAATAGCCCACATCGCCTAAGGTAGGTTCTTCCGCTGCTTGGTGGTATAGGAAATTAATCGGGCTTCAAGCACCCTGGACATCTTACCCGTTGCATTTGACCAGATCACCGTTGTAGCATCTATAAAGTTCATCATTGTATATTATTCTCGACACTATATAGCAAAAGCAAATACAGCCCTAGCAATCATTTCCTCAAAATCGTCCCAAAAGGTCTTATCCGTCTTCGATAAAGTCCGTGCATCTTCATCATCGGTCTTGTGGGGAATACTATTCGTTTATAAAAGAAGTCTTTACCTTTCAAGTGTCTTTATAGCTCGGAAAAACCGCGATTGACAAAAGTGATCCTTCCCTAGATTTCTGCGTCTTCGTAACCAAACCAACATATCGGGACAAACTTTATGTTCGTACTTCATTACATAGTATAAAACAAAGTCACTTTCTCTGTCCCTATGTCCCTAAGTCCCTATGTATGCTTATATCTTTAAAACTACGCAACGGATTTCGATGCGTTTTTTTTTAATAGATAGAGTTATTGAAGAGGAAGGTTTATATGTATAATAATATTCATTAAATAGTGGAGAAACACTGTTATTTTTGAGGTTTCTAATGTGATGTCGTAAATAATTACAATTTTTTCGCTTACATTGCAAACGCAGGCTGAACCCTACGTGCGAAGCCGGGGCGGGTTGCTAGTTAGTAATGATTGTTTAAATAAATATACATAGGTTTCAGTTGATTCCAGGTAGAGAAAGTCATTAAAAACTTGATATCTGTCTTTCGTGATTTTTTGCCAAGTCGGCTCCGAGATGACAAACAAGACCCGTTTTAGCTGACTCCGGCTTAATACTGACAGTTCGCCCCGCATCCACCCGAAGATATCAATATCAAAAGAGAACCCTCAGCATTCGTTGAGCTGGCTTTTGGGAAATTATACCTCTGATGCTGAGTTTCGTACACTTTTTTCATAAATAGAGTCCGAGGAGCTACATGATATGGAACCCTTTTCGACATGGAACTGTACTGCATAGATCCTCGAAATTTGCAACGATGCCCTAAATTGATATATCTTTGAATAGTTCGTCCCTAAGAACGCTCCAGTAATGATTTTCTTCGAACTGTTTAATTTCCAAAATCCATTACCACTCCAAATAGTCCCTCTGGCAAAAGTCCGCCCCCTTCTATTCAGCAGTCAGCACTGCAATCCGACCTTATTACCATTTTAATATTCTCACTTTAGCTCTCTCCCAATATCTGTTAAGCTAACAGCTTTCCAAAGCGAACACAAAACGAACAGAAACTTTCCGATTCTTATATGCTGAACAAATATGCAAAAGACGATGTCGTATCTCAGCCCCATTTCGGGAGTCATCGAATAGATCGTATCTGCCCAATTGTACTCATATGACATTGTCGAAACTTGTTCCCTATTCCACTGTGGACGAAGTTTGCTCTCGAAGTGCACACACTCATATCGCCATACGAAACGGATTCGAATATTTTCCGGGGGCCATTCAAAACCACACACATTCGGCAAATATTTCCCATGACGAAGGAGTTGAAGACAAGCAGTTGCATCTCTGTCAATATTTGGTCAATTCTCTGACATTTAGTACAGCAAGTGCAAATATATGAGAGAGAGAGACTTACCTACGACACTACGCCACATATAGAAATAATATCCACAATGCGTATGCCTCGCTGTCAAACATTCAAAGTGATAATAATTATAACGGCATGCGGGAGACAAAATAAATAAATAAAAAAAATACTGCGTAAAATTCAATATTAGTTCCGAATTTGACCTTCCCGTGTTTTGTTTCTTATCTTTGTAAGCCAACCCCATTCAGTTGGAAATTGAGTTTCATTTTGCAACAAGATATCCATAACAATGCCCGTGCCCGCATACAAACAACAGTTGGAATTCGATTTTATTCACGCAGCCCTGTCAGAGGAATTCTATGTCGGGAATTGTGTAAATATATTCATTCTCGGATGACACGAATATGTCAGTGTCAATGATGTCGAGAGTCGAGACGTTGTTGCTTGAAGGTGATGAATGTTTTTAAAGTTTCCAACGCATTTGTTCATTATTTCGCAACAGAGAATTGTTGCAATTCTATTTTAGATGAGCTTGTTAATGTCTATCAGCAGTTTGACGGATGGGTGTAGGAATTGTTTTTTTTTTTTTTTTCACTATTTTCACTATCGAGGGAAATTGAGCAAACATTGTTTCGAATTCTTTCCACGAGCTGCATTGCGTCTTATAAAAAGGTTTTAATAAGACTGCCCTATTTTTGTTTACATGATTATCTAGTATCAACCGGGGTGGCACGGGGCGTGTGATGGTGGAATTAATGTGATTTTTGTTGTATTCTTAATACCTGCGAATAAAGAGCGTCAGTTTTGCCACAAAAAAAAAAAAAAAAATACATATTTAGAGTAGGGTAGGGTAGGGCACATTCGACACTTTTTTTGGCCGATTTGAAATAACTTCTTTCACAAATAAATATTTGAACTTGTTTTTTATTGAAAGCTATGAATATTTTAATACAAAAATTGATAATTTCTTAAAAGCTACTTACAGATGATAATTAAAAAAAAAAAAACAACATAAAAACTGCCCTAAAAAGGCGAATCTGGCACACGGGGGGGCACAATCGTCATTCAGGTGGGGTACTTTCAAGATGGATTTAGATGACGCAATGTATTAAAAATCAATACTGTTTTTAAGGTTACGTACCCAAAGGGAAAAACGGAACAATCTGATCTCAGGGGCTTACTACCCCAATTTGTTGTACCACGAGAGTACGCTTCGGTCTGGCTCTAGTCCAGACCAAGGATGGTGTGCCGGTATCCCGGCGCGAGGGATAAGCAGCTCATCCACGACGGGTTCGCCGCCAATGCTCAGGAGCTCCTCCGTTTTAGTACCGCAATTGCGGAACGGGACAGGGACAGGGTCGATACGGTAAGGCAGTTCGCCGAATTTTGGTGGCTTGAGGAAGAGGTGAGGGTGGATACGCTCTCCCGGGCTGGTGCGCTACTTACGTAGCATCCTCCTTAGTTTTAAAATAAATAAATAAATAGTTGGCGCAACAGGTCCGGAGGGACCCTAGGCCTAGCTTCTTATAAGCATTCGTTTTGTGTGGGTTTTTCATATTTAAAACGAATGGAAGGGATCTACAATTTTATGCCAACTCAAAACGGCTAATTGAGAAGCTCTTTCAAGATATTTATACTCTCGGATGTTTGTCAGACGTTCGCGAGAGGTAGCGCAGTGGAAAAAAAAAACATAAGTTGGAATTTGGGTTTTTGCGGGACTCGAACCTGAGACCCCTCGCTTAGTAGTCCAACACACTAACGCTAAGTCACAGCGACTACAATTTACGGTAGATATTAAGTTAGTAGGTTTTGGCGTAGAGTAGGGGGCCCGTGGAATTGGCCGGGCTAGCCAGCATGAAAGAAAGAGCTTCAGAGCCAGCTTCCGAGACTTGACCAACGCTTATGGCCTCGCTCGAATCTCGGCGGCGCGGATGAACTCCTGCTGGCGGCCGACAGGCAACCATGGACGCGATCAGGATGGTGACCAATCGATAAGATTGCTCTTAGGCTTAGCGGTTAATGTGTTGGACTACTAAGCGGGAGCCCCAGGTTCCCTGCGCCACCTCTCGCGAACTTCTGACAAACATCCGAGAGTATTACTGTCATGAAAGAGAGATTCGTCTCATCAACACCACCTGGGACAGCCATCACCCCTCATGCTTTGAGTGGGTAGGAAGGCACTGCACTCAGCTTTAAATCTGTAACAAAACCTTTCGGCTTTGGCTATGCAGGCTTCGTGCAAAGAAATTATATTGGATAAGTCCGCTTCACTTTTTCACTTCCTTAGAGCTAGTTCTTCGATGAGTATTTCTGCGTGTACGAACAAAATATTTGCCCGGGAGCTATTACAAAAACTTCCAAATACTCAAACTATACTCTGTTCAATTTATATTTTCAGTACAGGCCTTATTGGAAGCTCTTTTTTCTACCAGTGGTGCCTGTAGCTACTCTCACGGCACTCAAATACAAGATTTGCCACTGAAATAATGACGAAACCACTGGCATTCCAAAGAAATTTGTTTTTGTAATTTTCCTTAAATTCGCATACATCCCAACAGAACCAGCCTGCCCCGCAGCCGCGGACAGAATGAGCACGATCGTCTTGCGGTCGCTTGCTATTATCATCAACCAAAATAAGCAGTGTGAGTGACTGAAGCACATCAGAGAAATGTTACCATATGTCAATTTTAGCATATCATTAAGGGTTTTTCTTTGAATTTTGTCAAAGAACTTTCGGTTTTGGTGCTTTTTAAAGCTTTTGAGAGCGAATAAATGAATTTGATTATGTGGGATGTTGCCATACAGTTTTTAGGTACTCCTTTAATTATTTTGTATATCTGAAGGATCTGTTAATATGCAGTTTAACCATTTTTTCTTAATAAAGGGTTGGTATTTGGTAACCCTACCGATATTTGTGAGAGAATTATGCCAATTTATAGTGCTCACTATGGCAACCATGTGAGAGCTTTAAAATGGAGACAGCTTATTAAAATCCATAATAGTAAGGGTGAAAGGCAAATAGCCTGTCTTCCCTGTACTGAAAATATAAATTGAACAGAGTATAGCTGTGGTGATCACTTAAGGCTTTTAATATCTATATACTTGGCATATATAGTAATACTTTGTTTGGAAAAAAAACTCTCCATTTGACGTCAAAACAAATACTTTGCCTGTCACTAAACCTTCTTCTTACAAGAAACTATCGCGAACATTACATTTTGACCAGTGTCCGCAGGGATTCTTAGATGAACTCGTCGCCGATTTCGAAGCTAACGAGATCCGAATCGGCTGGTTTGCTGTGGTATATTAAATTTGGCATTTTTTTAAGCATGTTATGTGAGTATTTTTACAATCTGAACATCGTTGCCAGACGGTTAAAATATTTTCCCACAGATAAATCTGAAAAAAAAAAACAGATTTGCCACTCTTTCAAAAATAGAACCCCCAACTTTTTATCGTTAATTTTTTTAAACATTTTCTTGCACGACTTAAAAGAACAAATTTCGAATTTCAAATGCGAACTTGTAAGTTTGATTTTCCGAATGCATATAATTGTGAGCCAAATAAATAAACGCATATTGCATTTTGAAAACATCTTGTAAACATTTACACAGCCCTTACCCAACTTTGATGAAATTGTTGTGTATACAATTTTCCGATGAGTTTGTTCCGTGAATCTGGAAATATATTTAAGGAAATTATAGAAATTTTTCTATTGAAACTGGCATTGCCTTTTTTTTTACTTTAGTTAAGTTTGTAAACAAAAATAGTTTAAAGATATCAGCACAAATAATTTTCAAATATTGCTTTGGAGGACCGACCGATTATTTAACTGCATTTAAAAATAACACATACGTTTAAAGGTTACTAAAAATAATATATATTAACGAAATACAAATAAAGTCGAATTTATAAACCCCCAGATTTTCCCATAAATAATTTCTCCTCCCAAATTTACCCCCGTAGACCAAAAAACCTCTAATTTTGGGGAAAAACCCCAAACTGGCAACTGGTGTCATTAGTGTGAATAATATTTTATTAATGTTCCCAAGGTGACATGAGCGTAACACAATTTGGCGTGACAGTTACATAAATCTGTTGCATATATAAAGCAAACAATAAAGTTCCACAGCCTTCTTAGAATTTCAATGAATTTTTTATGTCAACATTACTGCTTCGCAAACGCTTTCACATGTCAAATATGTCACTTGTCAATGGATATATTATTAAAGATGTTGCCTTATGTTGCCTTATGTTATTCCATTCCCAGTAAACCTTTAAACTATGAGAGATTTTCGAAAATGGCATCATGTGTTATCCACTTCAATGAACATAAGAAATTAGTTTGCATAATGTTCTGTAATGGGTGGATGTAACCTGTAATGTATGCAAAACAATCTTTGCACGTATATTTTGCAAATCCCCTTGAAACTAGCAGCAATTGAAATCTGACTACGACGTACCATTTTAATTTGCAGACAAGGAAGGTTTAAACTCGTTTTTAACTTTCTCAAATACGTAGAGCAAGATATTTCGAGACACTAATGATGCCCAGGCTAAATTTTTCCAACAGTGGCGAAATTTTGAATACAAAATCGCATATTTTGACCTACAAAATATTCAGTGTGAAGGTTAAAAATGATTATTAGTAAGGCCCATTGTGTTCTTACAAAATTTAGAACTCGAGATATTGTTAATCAATTCTGACACCGAGGTCCAAATTAACCCATTGTGATAGTTCTGACATTACATACGATGATATAGTGAAACCCGAAAAGTCGGTCCTGAATTTCAGTTCGGCTGTCTGTCCGTATGCTTCTGAGGCCTACAGCCTAAACGGCTACCTTGATTTGGCTACAATTTTGTATTTGGATTTTGTTTGCCTACAGTTCGGGGACTTTTTTCTTCTTTTTTTTTGCCTTTTGCTATTCTACGTTAAAAATGCATTAAAATTGGAAAAAGTCTGCGAAACTTAATGGGTTGTATTAAGGCACAATAGGCTCCTTTAAGAAGCCGCAGTGCCAGAGCCTCTTGAAGGCTCTCCCGCTTCATAATCTAATGGGAAGCTGGATCTATGCAACAGATAAATGTAACTATCATACCGAATTGTGAGAAGCATGTTACCTTGGGGACTTTAATCTCATTCAATACCTTGTCAAAAAATTGGCAGGGAGCAGTGCGGAAACGCGTACCTTATAGTGGTTAGATGTTTAAGGAATTTGCTGTAGTAAGTACTAATTTAATTTCGATGAGTTGTCAAAGTAACCATATTCTATTATACGAGAGAATAACCCATTCATTAGAACCGCTCTTTGAAGTGGCTAGTGCGGAGCAAATAATCGGCCTTAAGAAAGAATGGGTGAATTCGATTCTGCATCGATAGGAACATCAATGTTTTGGGCAGGTTATCACTTTCTCTATGCTACAGAATCGAATTTTTAGCAGAGCTAATTAGCGTTTTTTTTTCATCGTATGTTGCGTAATATTATTCACACTTATGACACCTCTGTGGCATATCATAAAAAACTTGCAGCCAATGTGCTTCAGATCCTGAAAATACTCTCATAGTAGGTATGCTCATAAAATGTTTAACAAATTCGATATATATCCCCGCAAACCAGCCGATTCGGATTTCGTTCGCATTGATATCGCCGACGAGTTTAACTAAGAATCCCTGCCGATAGCGGGGGCCGAATCAGTGTGACCGCTGCAGCATTCTGAAAAGTCGCCAACAAAAGGGCCAATGGGAAAAACCGGTGTCATTTCTGAAGCTATTCTTACAATTTGATAATTTTGAACCATATTTAACAAGCATTGCTGTCAACAAGAAGGGACACACAAGATCGATGAATCGGACAGAACGTCACGATAGACAGCTATAACTTTGAGATAGTTCGGGACTTTATCTACCTCGGATCCGCTATTAACTCTGAAAATGACATCACCTCAGAAATCAAGCGAAGAATTACACTTGCCAACCGCTGTTTCTTTGGCCTAAGAAGGCAACTGAGAAATAAGGCCGTGTCAAAAAACACTAAGGAGACTCTATATAGGACCCTCATCATCCCTGTCCTGCTCTATAGCGCAGAAGCATGGACGCTATCAAAGGCGGGTGAAGATCTCCTCGGTCGTTTTGAACGCAAAATTCTTCGGGTGATTTTCGGTCCCGTTTGCGTTGACGGGCTTTGGAGGAGAAGATTTAACAGCGAACTCTACGAGATGTACAGCGACATCGATCTGGTCAGAAAAGTTAGCATTAGTCTTCTAAGATGGTTAGGACATGTAGAGCGAATGGACACCGACGCTCCGGCCCGGGGAGTCTTCGACTCCAACCCGGAGGGCCAACGCAGTAGTCAAAAACCTCACCTTAGGTGGCGCGCGCAAGTGGAAGGGGACCTCAACCAACTTGGAGTGCGCAACTGGAGGCAGTTAGCCAAAGATCGCGCTGACTGGAGAGGCGTATTGGTTGAGGCCCTGGTCCACCCCGGACTGTAGCGCCACCTTAAGTAAGTAAGTAAATAAGTACCCGCTGAGGTGGAAATGAGCCTCATCGCTCATTATTACGCCTTGGACGTAGGTTACACGCGTTGGCGGTCGACAGGCAGCAGCTGATGCACTGGACTTTGTACGGGAACATGCGCAAGTCTTTGACAAAAAATTCGCCTTAGGGACGACCGGCTGATGGCTAATTGCGAGGCACGGCGTCTGGTCGATGTTTCCGGTGACAGCTCGATATCCTCGTCAACAGCGGCGATATTCTCGGTACAACGAGCGCTCCGGGCCGGCCACTCATGGCAACGTCTCGTGTGGTCCCCTACTCTTCAAGGTTGGTGGCCAAACGGCGCAGTGTTTGCGGAGTCGGTGTCGAACGGCCGTGGAATCGGCGACGGAATTCGCGCTGCGCCAACACTAAAGACAAGTTACGCAAAAAAATAGACACGATTATTCCGCGTTCTTGGGGATTGTATGGCTCCAGGGCTTGCTCACTTGTGTTCTACATCTGTCTAATCCACAAATGTCAAAACAGATATGATATTGGCAGATATTGGCGGCCATTTGCAAAAATAAGAGCGTCTTCCAATAGGGTGATATCTTTTGGCCTGATTTATAAATTAACTGGATTTTTGAAAAAGCAAAAAGACATATTTTCTCTAGTTTACCTGAAAACGGATTGGTGTCAAAATTCTGCTCTCAAAATTCAGCTTTCAAAATTCTATTTTATAAAATTCTGCAAACAATAAAAAATAAAAGCTTTGGAAAGTGTTCAAAGTGTTCTGTTTTGAAGCAGAGATGGAGAGAAAATGTTCATTTTTTATTGGATTATAAGAGTTTACAAAATGGGAAAAAATCCTCCCGCTTCTATTGAAAGAAAGAAGTTCAAAGTTTAAATGAGATATATGATCACAAAGCCAGTCCGCTTGAATAACCATTCAAGCCGTAATCTTTTGAACTCTCCTTTTTGCAACCAACCCGTTGTCTATCAATCGACCAAATCCTGTTAGCACACACCGTCAGAGTTAAACTTTTGCTCAACTTATGCCGTTAAGTTACAAATGTCCATAGAAATCTACCCGAAAGCTGTTTTCCTATTGATGTAATTCCGCCTGTGCCTGAGTTGAAAACGAATACTTATGCTCGCAGTGTGCTCGCACAAAGTATGCCAATCAGAAAGATTAAGTCAAAGCCGGCCCAGTTCATGTTGCAGGAACAAAAGTGCGCCTGCATTCGCCATTTGTGTGACTCACAAAAGTGGATTGCTGCTACAGATGCGAAGCGATTTGAATTTTTGTGCAAATGGCAAAATAAATGCTACACGGACATTAGGCATAGCATAACCAACCCAACTCACTATAGCAGGGCTGTAATCTACGAGTGGACGACCGACGCTTGTATACTCGGTATCGGTATATGCACAATTAACCTAAATTTCACAGGACAAAACAGAAGATGGGTGTACTCGCTTCTGGTGGATGGAGGATACGTATAATTTACCAGAACATATGGCAGAATTTCATTGTCGAAGCGGAACTACAGACCGAAGGTTTTAGCGCCCAGGGTGAAGAGCCCTCGACATTATCAACGACTGGGGATCTCCGTTTCGATAAAATTTCGCACAGGGTATACGAGTATGTGTGTACGTAGTCTATTAAGGGAGGCCAATTGAAATGATTTTCGTTTCGATGCTATGCTGGTGGCGGTGGCGATGATGATGGTAATGGTGATTGTAATGGCGTGGTGAGATAATTTCCTTGGTTGGACCATGTTGTATGTGCATTGCCCACGAGTCCTTGTGGCACTGCGAATAAGCCATATCATTCCGCATAATTGATGTGGTCCTGATGGTCGGGTGGGTAAGCATCCTGTGGTTCAGATATTTTGGTGTTTTTTCTTTTTTATGCAAGTTAAGTTGGAAATTCATTTTTGGCCACACTTATGGACACGGACAGTTGCCTAGATAGAAGATTGCAATTGTTTTGATCATGTTAAGATCATCTGGGTCAGAAGTTTAGTCAAAATTAATCAACTGTATTTAAGAAAAGGCCATAAAGTGACAAGAATAGACGCGCATTAACTTTTGGTGAACCAAGTTCCCTTGCAGCCTGATGATGCGACGTAAATCCCATTGCCTACCAATTTTCGTCACCAATGCGATCAGAGTTGTTTTATGTACCACCTCCATTTGCTCAGAAACAACTGATGGCTTCCATCGAGTATTATTGATTTTCACCTTCCTTTCTGGCTAATATCAAATCGTTTAATCCTTGTCAGCGCAGGTGTATTCAAAATTTGAAAATGTGATGCCATCTCTGGGAGCTACAAACATTAATTGTCCGTACGTCATAGTTGACAGACCATTAGGTTATTGAAAATCCCCAAGATGGATAGAGCCGAATTCAAATAAAATCATTTCCCCAAAAGCGAATCGAATTCTATTTGCATCTGTATGGAACTGTTATGGTATAAAGGGATTAGGGTAGAGAAAGACAAATACCTTCAATCGAGAAATCGTTTCCAAAATGCTTTCAAGGCACCAAAGGATATGATTACGAATGGAATAGCCACTTCAGGAACTATAATTGAATTGGTTCTGTTAATCTCGTCAAATGAAGACTGGCACAAAGCAGGACGAGTGATATTGAATGGGAATGGTGTCCTTTCAATGGGTATAATTACGTGAAATACGTGTTCAGTGTTTTGGGGTGGCGGCTTTGGACGATTAAATTGTAATCTTAATCAGGTTAGCAGCGTGAAGGCTATGGGGAGCCTAATTTACATCTGAACGTAAGTAAGATTCTACTGAAGCACTATAATAACGGCTCTTCTCAAATCCCCGGCAAATATTCTCAAAATCAATTACAAATCGACTCTCTGATCTAGCGTATCCTGTTGTCAATCAGTGAAGCTCATTTCTTGTGTCCCCTTCGGAATGTTCTTCCTACCGTATATACCAGAAAATATATAGTTAAGTGTGCTTCAAATGGGACGGGTTGATGATGGCAGCCTGTGGCGGTCATGTTGTTTTGACTGCGTCGGGTTCTCCTGTACACTTTTAAGAACCATAGTAGTATTTTTAGCCCCCCTTGATATTTTTATCATGCGGTGTACGCTGAAAACCATCTCTCGGTTAAAGAGAGGGGGCTTTTGGTACCACGCTCACTGGAGTTTTGAAGAACTTGTGCGAGAATTATCCCTTGACCCCTCTGACGCAATGACTCCAGAAATCCTACTGCGACAAAACTACACGTCAACTTTCCTCAGGCAACGAATTGGATTAGGCCAGACTCTGAGCCAGGGAAAGAATGCCATCGTATTTTTACGGATGGCTCCAGAATCGGACACTGGTCTAGTTTTGGAGTCTTCGTGGAAAGCGAGGAAAGGAGGAAACCATGCGTCTGTCTTCCAAGCGGAGATTTTCGCTTTCCTTATGGCTATGCGCTATATTGTGACAAACAGGTGGAGGGCTAGGAGTATATGCGTTTGCAGCGACAGCCAAGCTGCATTAAAAGTGCTCCTTAACCATCTTACCTCGTCTAAATTAGTGCTCGAACTCAAGCTTTCTCTGAACTTGGTCGGAAGGCTAAATACAGTGTATCTTGTTTGGGTCCCAGGAAGAATTCTTAGGACCTGAACCTGCGTTGGGTCTGCCTATGCCAACATGGGTGGCTAAGTCCATTGATACTTGGGTTTCTCGCGAACACGAGTGTCGGTGGCGTGGCTGTGCTGGGTGTGAACGGACCAAACGACTGCGTCCGGACATCTGCAAAAGGTCGGCGGCCTTCCTTCTGTCTCTCAGGAGAAGCGACTGTAGACTGCTTGTGGGCGTCCTTTCGGGCCACCAAGCTTTTGCCAAACACTTGAATGTTTTGGGCTTGAGCGTCTCCACCATCCGTCCTGCCTGTGGAGAGGATGACGATACAGCGGAGCACTTCCTCTGTAGCTGTCCTGCCTTTGCTCGCATCAGGTGGCGGATCTTTGGAGTTGACGTGGTTAGTGCCGAACATCTAAGCTCTTCATCACTGAAGCTCCTTCTCATCTTTCTTCGAAAGACGGGAAAAATAAGTACATAAATGTAAGGTGTCTGTTTGGCAGTACAATGGACCAGTAGTTGTGTCTGAGTGCTCCATCGGATAGTAACAACCTTCGACAAAAAAAAAGTATTCTTAGCCGATCTGGCGCTTCTTTGGCGTATGGGTGTTTGCTGGTGCCTTGGATTTGTCCGCCACCAATCATTGACAGGTCGACTTTGAAGAGCCCCAGCGTCTACCGTAAAATGGGCACAACGATTGCACTTGACCAACACCCATTTTGATCATTTTGATAATAAAGTTTCATCATTTGGACGTGCTACATAAATAAATAAATAGTTGGCGCGAAGGTCCGTAAGGGCCCTGGACCTAGCTTCTCACAACCATTCGTTTTGTGTGATTTTTATCATTTTTGAAACGCTTTTCCATGACAGTAATTCTATCGGATGTTTTTCAGACGTTCGCGAGAAGTGGTGCAGTGGAACAAAAACATTTATGTCATAAATGGACCTTTCAATAAAGCTTGGTTTATTCCTCTTTAGCATCAACTCGTCCTTATTGAAAATCCCTTTAGTTTGCGCGTCTTTTATAGGGTTTACTTTCTTGTGTACCCAGTCTTGGAGATGGGTTACTAAGTGTGTTCTCCATCAAAATTGTTATTTTCTTCACTCGTTTCTATAGGCAGCCTTGTTGGAACTGAGTTTAGAAAAGGTTTTTCATACTTCCTTTGGTTTGTTGGACGGAACTCTTGACTTTTGTATTCCAGCATGAAATGCTCATCGTACCTAAGAGCGGAATTTCGGCTGCCTTCGCCGTTTCACAGACGAACAGAAAATATAATTTTTTTGAATAAGTCGACGAAAAGTCGGACTTAACTGCACGGCTCCCATGCTCACCTCTACAGGTCTCTATTTCGGGTCTTGTTAGCTTGACAAATTTAGTCTTTTTAAGCTTTTGTTCATTGTTCCTCACTTTCTATTATCTATTTTTGCTTTGGAAGTACGCTCAGCTTTTGCACGTAGAGCTCACGAGCCGCTCTTGATCTCCTTCCGTCTCCGTGTACCACCGCTTTCTACGCGAATCGTTTTAGCAGCATATAAATGTCTCAATTTTCCTTCAAGCCCGAGTTTGCGCGACGATCGTCGCTTAAAATTGACTCTTTGATTGATGCTATTGGTCTTCGGCACTTAATGCTAGTAGCATGAGACTTCTCACTAGTAAGGGGAGCTCACGATTGGCAAGAGTTTTGACTTTTTTTTTTCAACTGCTCCAGTTCAACATTAAACAACAAAATAGTTCTTTCCTTTTGTAGCTTCAGAGTTATATGCGCTTATGCTTGGCTTTAACAAGGAAGTGGTATTAGCCTCTGAGGACCGCTTTATAGCACCTGAGTTGTCCGCACTTGTACTTGGCTCTAGAAAAAAAATTGTTTGAGTTCCTGAGGGGCGCCTCATAGTTTCTGAGTTGTCCGCACTTGTGTTTGGCCTTAGAAAGAAAGTTGTATAAGTCTTTGAGGACCGCTTTGTAGGTTTAGTGTTATCTGCACTACAACTTGGCTTTAAAAAGAAAGTTGTATGAGTATCTGAGGACCGCCTTGTAGCTTCTGAGGTGTCCCCACTTGTGGTTGGAGAAAGTTGTATGAGCTTTTGAGGACCGCTTATAGCTCCTGAGTTGTCCGTACTTGGACAAAAATGGCTCCAAAAATAAAGTGGTAGGATTCTTTGAGGACTGATACAAAAGTTCAGACAGGGTGAATTCCGGAGCAGTTCCTACATTTGCGTCGATCGTAGCTTGATCAAGTTGATTGACTAATGACCGCTAAAAATAAAGGAAGCTTCGTACTATCTGTGTTTAGTAAAGTTAGGGGGGTCATGTCGTTTTATATTTTTTAAGTTAGGTAGTTAGCCCCACTCAAATGCTGCTCTAGCTACTTTCTGAGACGTATTTGACAGTTTTGACAGTTTGAAAACAGTTTCCTGCATTTTTCTCTCGCAACACATTGACAAGTGCTAAAAATCATCAATATGATCTCAGCCCAAAATCTTAATTCGAAGCTCCGCTGACAGTTGACGCCATCATTTTTCCAATCACACATAAATTGATACGCCGCACGCAAGTTCGTATATTTGCTCATGTTTAACCTGTCAAACCTCGTCAGTCATCTCGGATAGAGATTTACAGTGAGTTATAGTTTTCCTCCTGTGTAAGACTAAGTAAGTCCGTGTGGTTCTTATTTTCCATCTACACACCGTTGGGTACCCTGATATGTCTATCAAACTCGGAGCAGTGTTCATATTCAGCGATCACCGGCTACAGCAACCTTCTAAACACACTACCTGCATGCGTTAGCAATCTTAAATTCGTCCTAGTGTCGCCTAATCTTCTGTGAAAAACTTTCCTTCTTAACGTTATCCAGTGTCCCCGAGTAGAAACCCATAAACAGTGTACATCTGCACATTATAAGTTAAGTGCAGAAAACTCATTCCACACGTCAACTGATGGCTGGAACAATACCCACCCCCCTGCCGTGTAGTTTCCATCATCATCATCATCGTTCTTAATAATTTACCGAATAAATACGTCAACCACATACGGTATACCTGCCTCGGAAGTGCCTCCATTGTGCTCAACCGAAAAGTCTTTCAACAGGAACTCGTACGAGTGAGCTTTTAGCTTAGCAACAACTCGAACACACCCATTCGATGGAATGAACGTCACGCATTCAAAATCATACACCCACATACCCCACTGCATGCATATTTGCGTCAATTTAAGATTCTCTGCAGAGCATGATTCGTTTCGGGCACCCTGCACCTAGGATAAAAGGATACAAATCGCATTTGGCAATGCAATGTGACAACAGCGCTACCAATGCACTTCGCAAGTATCGACTAGTTCTCCCATCTTGAGTGTCGGTGTTTCGGTGTGTGCGGCCTTAATGGGCGGAAGCAATTTCATGCATCATCTATCGAAACCCCACTATGAATTTGACCAGGAGACCACACAATTTCCATTTAATTGATGATAAAAGATCGATTAAATGCAGATTTTTAGCTCCTTTCCAGTTTGCTTTGAGAACGGACTCTTCCGGGTCAGGGCGCGTTCCTATTTTGAACCCACACCGGTGTCACACACAGCTGTGTGTGCGGCTTGCATATCCACAAAAACCAATCAGACGGAACTTGCAATTAATGGTCGATGTGCGGGAACATCCTGTTGCTCTTAGTGGAAAAGTCGCTTTGCTATATAGATGCCAGTTGGTCCTGCTGTAGTCTAGGTGGGGGAACAGACAGTAAACAGGCGAATTTACGGCCATGTTTTTTTCATATTGCCATTGTTTGACTTTGTTTACTGCCAGGGGTTTGGTATATCGGTGGCACAAAGTGAAAACGCAATAATGGTTAAGACCCTGGTTACGAACGTAGGCAAAGCCTGGATAAAGAGATACTTTATGTGACTGCGTAATTGAGGGTGTCAGCTGTTTGCACCGCGATGGTCTTCACAGGATAATTTAAAGAGATGTTGTTGCCGCTGACTCTGATCGGGTTCATTGCTGTAGCGGAAATAAAAGCGCTATCACGAATCCAAACTAAGTGCACTTACTTTGCCTCAGTTGCAATAAACCACAGACCTCATTGAGTTCGTTTTTACGTTACTTCCTCAGTCGTAAAAAGTGGCTCTTGGCTGTGCAAGCTATTGCGGCTCATATCCGTAAGGCTTTTGACACCTCATTGATTGTACCTACAGTCTATACGTCAACTGGTGTAGTCGAAATCTGTATCAGTGGTAGAAGAACCATTTTGCCAAGCTCATCCCTGAATTGAATAGGAGCCTGCAACCTCTATGAAAAGAAAAAAACCCTCCTTTCTTCCGCCTCAGACTATCGACCGTCACGTGACAGGGCAGCTTCCTCCGTAATGTGCGGACATCCATGGCTCTTATATCACTGCTATATGTGGTATGGTTATGGTTATGGTGGCTGAAATTCAATCTTCCACCGCAAAGCATAGTAAAACGATGCCCCTTTGGACAACAATGTGTATACTGTGGTTTTGTTGTTTCTCGACCAGCTCTATACATCCCACGCTCATTTGTGCTGCCATTTGTCTTTTTATTTCCTCGGTCCGCAATGGAATGAAAATGAAAATGAAAAACCCCAGACCGCCCTCATCCGCCATCATGTTGTCTGGACCGCACTTTGTTGCGATGAATTTGTCCCGGAAGAAAACCGACAAACAAAAAGGTCCTTCAATTACCTACATCTTACTCGTTTTGGTGAAATAAAATTACAAATAGCCACCGCCTCGAGGTCGGATGCGGTTCAATGCTCATTTAGTCGATTTCCCAAGCTGCCCGGTTTTCAGTTTGTCGTCTTTTCTTCTCGAGGGAGCTAATTACTTTCTAAATAGAATTTCATTCTCGCTCCTTTCTAAATATACATTTTTTTTTTAAGTGTAAAGTTATTGAACTAATTGGCCATTGTATTGTAAGTGATAGGCCCTATACACTGCGACCAGAAGAGATCTATTGTGTTGGCCTTTATTATTTAACCCAGGGAGCTGTTGAGGCTCTTTATAAACCTCAGCACCCTTCTTGGTTCCATGTTTCCAATATCTGCAGGACTTAAAATCGCCCTTTGCATATGGATCGCTCTGCCCCTGGCCACCGCAGGACATTCGCAGAGTATGTGTTCCGTTGTCTCCTCCTCTTCTCCGCAGAGTCGACAGGAGTCATCGTCGGAAAGTCCCATTTTTTTGAGATGATATCTTAGTGGCCAGTGACCAGTAAGATAACCCGTTAGGATCCTTAGATCCTCTTTGCTTAGCTCAAGTAACTTTTTTGCTTTACTACGAGCTGGGTTAATGAATCTTTTTGCCTGCCTCTGTCCCTTTGATTCCGTCCAGTATTCGGCAAGGAGATCATCTTCCCATTTCCTGAATTTTGAGTGTATGTAACTCAAAGGTAACCCGAAGTAGGGTTCAGGACCGGTGAGTAGACGTGATGCACCTCTTCTCGCCAGACAATCTGCTCGTTCGTTGCCCTCAAATCCCTCATGGCCTGGTATCCAAGCAACAGTGACCGTGTTGTCCTTTGCCAGTTCTTCGAGGAGATTGAAACATTCCCAGACTAGCTTTGATCTGATCGAGAACGATCTTAGGGCCTTAAGGGCTGCCTGGCTGTCTGAGAGGATGTATATATGGGCACCTTTAGTGCGCCTCCGTAAGCATTCCCGGACACATATCTCTATGGCATGTACCTCCGCTTGAAAGATGTCTGGTGATTTACCTAGTGCTACGGCTCTTTGGAACCTAGGCCCATAGACCCCATCAGCACCGGTGGCTTCATCTTCCATCTTTGAACCGTCGGTGTACCAGATTTGTGATCCTGGTCGTGTTACGAATTGGTTGGTTCTCCAACAGGCCATACAGTGAGTTGCTCATTAATTGTGAAATTAAAACTGAGATTGTTTAAATTGTTAACTGTTTGAAAATTATTTATTTTAATAATTTAAAGAAATTACAAGGAACATTAATTTGAAAGATCAGATGCTGACCGAATACTGACTTTCCTGTACTTGTACATGAATTTATTTTTCGCTGCCTTTTTATTCCCAGAATTGTTACGGTACATTTATTTCTTTATTTTTAATTTTGTGTATGCATGCATGATGCAAGGGGCTTACATTACAGCTGCGTGTGTGCGTATCGCTTTTTAAATTACAAAAAAAAGAAAGATGTGCTATCTTTAATTTCAAATGTGATACAAAATTATGTGCTTCCTTAGTCGAGAAAAATCTTCTACTTCTAACTATATACAAATAATTCTTTCGGGGTGAAACTCGATGATGTTATAACTCGATAACCCCTGGGACGATTTTCATGATTCTTTTTTAGTTTTGTTCATATCGCTGTATATCAGGTTTAGAAAGAGAGAGAGAAATTGCGAAAAATCGCCTTGCGGTCCTAATTTGGCATCCAATAGTTCTTCCTATTAAATACTTGTCTTGACTTTTCTATCTCAAAAATTATTTAGAAAACTACGTATGTAGGTACGGATTTTGTTTGTTTGTTTTCAAAAAGTATATTGATAAAATCGAGATAAAATTAAGAATACGTTGGTCAACAGTGATGGTTTGATTTTGTTTTTGTGCATCGCTCCAACAGTTTCATTCGTTTTATACAGTCGATAAGGTAAAGATTAAATGAAAAAAGTCTAAACGCGGACAAAATATTTATTGAAAAGCAAATTTCAGTGATTTTTTGGAAATGCCAAGAGGAATGCGCGCATATTTAGGCCGATGAATAATGCAAGCAGCCAACAACAAATATACCAATCAAGCCAAACTGAAGAAGAACGCGAGGAATGGGACATCGCATGGCATAAGACCAGATCATTAGTCAAGAAAATTGAGAGTGCAAGTAATGAGAACTGCTTCAAATAGTACTGCTGCTGTGATGGGAACAAGTTCAAATCAAAGAGTGGCAAGACGCGCGTCGTTGCCGACATTCGAACGATTGGCATTTCAGTATGAACCAATAGAAAATTATGGCTGTGATGCGATCTTCGATATTGGAGCGATGACTATAATTGTGTGCCACCATTGAAACGCGCTGAAATTTAAAGGTGAAACGACCGGCCTTTGCTGTGCGAGTGGCAAATTGAAATTGAGGCCATTAGATGCACTATCGGAGCCATTTAAATCGTTTGAATCGGATGATTTGATAAAGAACATTCGACAGTACAACAACTGTTTGCGTAAGACTTCGTTCGGAACAAAAATCATTCAAGAAACTGGTTGCATGCCGACTTGCAAAGTATTTATTTCTTTTTTGCATCATGCAAACACTCCTGTTTTAACAACTAACAATGTCACGGGATTCTTCACTGCACAATCGAGATTAACAGATTCAAGGACTAAGTTACCATCGGATGTCTGCATTCTTGCCAGTAAATGAAGCCGTACACCAACATCCGTATGTGTATTTCATTTCCTCGGAGGATGATCAAGTCGATAGGCGGTACAGAGGCAAACAGGAGTGGCAAAAAACGTCATTCGAAAATTGCAACAATTGTATAATGCAACCAACGCTTTCATTACAATGTTTAAAACGGCGATAGAGAAAATAAACTCAGACAATCGCAGATTTGTCTTCAAACCTGATAATAGAACCGCACTTTGAAAAAAAAAAACAGAATGGATAGAAAACGGGTAGTGACACTTCCAATACAACAAAAATTATTTAAAATCTAAAATCGCGGACTCCGCTTTGAACAATTTGCCATTGGCATTTAAACGTGCGTCTATGACAAATAATAAGTCGCAAGGATAATCGCTGGATATTCATGGCATCAATCTTGAATTTCAATGTTTTTCACATGTTCAATTGTATGTGGCGTGCTCACGTGCGAGTAGGCTGTTCTAATTTTGATCTTATGTCAAAACCTCTGGTAAAAACCCCAAGTCCCAGGAATTTAAATATTTAATCGGTGAAATCTCTGCCATTATGTGGCTACAAAAGGACAATGCTTCATGTGGAATTTATTTACACACCAAGGTGCATGTTTTATTTAATTTTTTGTTTATTTTCTATGCAACTCCTGTAAACTCAATTAACCCATGTATTTATAATCAAATTTTCTATGGGCTTTCGGGGATTCTTCCCGTGACTCGTGCCGTCGTTTAATAGCTCGAACAAACAAATTTGCATTTTAAATTTTCATTGCCGCAAGGCGACAGGAAAGCACATACCACTGTAGATGTAGGAAGTTGTTACTTCATTTTCATCAAATTTGCTATGCAGCGAGCTAATTGGATGGTTCTGGGATTTAAAAAAAAAATGTCCCTAACGCTTAACGCTACCATTTCCGTTTAATGCGTTTAAAACGGTTGACTATTTCAATTGACAGGAGAACTAAAGGGGTTTTAGGCTTTAAGGGACTTTGCTGAAATTTGAGTATATATTTTTCTGTGGAACGAACTCCTTACCGTCCAGCAGAGGGCGCAGTCCGCATTTGATGATAGAGAGTTGGTGTTGTTAAAGTGCTGCCACAGTGAGTTATGATAGTTGGAAACCTCTTTTTGACTGTAATAACGGGTGATTTTTTAGCTGGTTTGGTTTTGGCAACACTGGTTTTGACAGCTGACGTGTGTTTAGTACCTTGTAACACTGTCAAACAGCTTCAGTTTGGTTTGCAATTTAACCATGGATCGTCTTACAAATGAACAACGCTTGCAAATTATTGAATTTTACTATCAAAATTCGTGCTCGGTTCGAAATGTTCATCGCGCGCTGCTTCCATTTTATGATCGGCATTCTCGACCTTCTGAGCAGTCTATTCGGAAGATTGTGACCAAATTTCGCACCAAATTTACTTTGTTGGACATTAAACCACCAACACGTTTACGTACTGTGCGTAGTGATGAAAATATTGCGGCCGTATCAGCTAGTGTGACAGAAGACCGCGAAATGTCGATTCGGCGCCGTTCCCAGCAGTTAGGCCTTTGTTACAGCACTACGTGGAAAATTTTGCGGAAGGATTTGTGCGTAAAGCCTTTTAAGATACAGCTTGTGCAAGAACTAAAGCCAGGCGACCTACCACAACGCCGAATTTTTGGTTAATGGGCTCTTGGAAAGCTGGCCGAGGATCCGCTTTTTTATCGAAAAATTGTGTTCAGCGATGAGGCTCATTTTTGGTTGAATGGGTACGTAAATAAGCGAAATTGCCGCATTTGGAGTGAAGATCAGCCAGAAGCATTGCAACAGCTACCAATGCATCCCGAAAAAGCCACTGTTTGGTGCGGTTTATGGGCCGGCGGCATTATTGGGCCATATTTCTTCAAAGATGATGCGAATCGCAGCGTTACTGTCAATGGTGAACGCTACCGAGCGATGATAACAAACTTTTTTTTGCCCGAAATGGAAGTTCTTGACTTGCATGATATGTGGTTTCAACAAGACGGTGCCACATGCCACACAGCACGCGAAACAATGGCGCAATTGCGAGGCGAGTTTGGTGAACAGTTAATTTCACGTTTCGGGCCGGTCAATTGGCCGCCTAGATCGTGCGATTTGACACCATTAGATTATTTTTTGTGGGGGTATGTCAAGGCTAATGTGTATAGGGACAAGCCCGCTTCGATTGACGCACTGGAAGCCAACATCCATGCATTCATTCGTGAGATACCGGCCGATATGTGTGAAAGAGTATGCCAAAATTGGACTCAGCGGATGGACTACCTGAGACGCAGCCGCGGTCAACATTTGCATGAAATTATCTTTAAACATTAAATTGCAAGGTTCAAACTATCGATTCAAATAAATATTTCATTCATTTTTTGGAATTTTTTGTGTTTTTTTTTTAAAAAAAGTTCTAAACCTCTTAAAAAATCACCCGTTATAAGATGGAATTTAATAATGGTTCACACATTTATGGCTCCGTGAAATAAAGCCCCAGGAAATAATAATCCAAGTTCAAATTTAAAATGAAATAAGGCCCCAAAAACGCGCATACAAAACAGCTACAACAAAATTCAGCTAAATTAGGGCCGAAATCTATTTTGTTCGGGCCTCATTTCATTTTTCCATTTAATTAAAACCTCAACATTATTTTTGGGGCCCAATTTCAATTTTTATTTAAAAAAGAACACATGGCTGAAAAAATTCCATAGCAGAATAGCTTAAAAAACTGAGTTTTCAACGTGAGGCTTACATTTTAAATTAATGGAAGCGAGTAATAGAAGAGCTGAATAAATCGAGCGGTTTGCTTAAATTGTGAGCCTCGCGTTGAAAACCATCAGCGAGTAACAGAATAGAGGTACAAATCCCGCGATTATAAGCCCGGGGCTAACAGAGTACTAGAACAAAAAATCGTTAAAAAACGTTATTTAAAAACATTCGCCTCATTACATTGCGACCTGATTTTGAATTTGAAAATGGGGCTTACTTTCATCATGAAAATTTATCGAGCCTTCAGCGTATAAGACGCGAGGATTGTCTGACAACAAAAAGTATCACTGAGTCAGATAGACCGAAAAACATTGAATTGAAAGCTTGTAGTCTTTTCATATATAGAGTACGTACCAAACTCAAAACCCAGAGGCTGGCTTAAAAAATTCCAAACCCTAGGTTGTAGAGCAAGAACGAGTTTAGAGATCCAAGACTACGGTGTACCATGAGCTACCAAACCTTAAAAAAAGATGGAGTTTCCAAAAGGCGAATTTGAAAAAATCATCAAAGATTAAGAAAATTTAGTGTGGAATAATTTTAGGGATTCATCAGCTTCTCAAAACCGGTACACGCAAAGTCCCGATGAGCTGGCAAATCTTCTCCGAAAGCAGGCAATCAACAATCTTGGAAGGAGTTCAGCAAAAAGTTGGACCATATGACCAGTTTGACAGAGAGATATCAACACCTTGTTTCCGGTAGAGCATTCGCCGTCTTGGAGGATGCTAGTAGAGCTAAAGGGGAAAGTATACTTATGAATTATGATATGACACTTAAATAATTGTTACATGGTAAAGTAGTTCCGCCTACCTGACTGTCCACGGGTCCATAGGTTGGTCCACTTTGACACCACATGGACATATAACACGTATGCCTCAAACAGTAGGTGCAGAGTTCCCTAGACAATCCGGATTTGTGGGTTGTGGTTGCTATCTCACCAAGACTATCAAGTAAAATATTTCCAAGGGTGATCAATTTTTTTGAAATGAAACAGGCCAGTTACAAACTGATTGGAGAATGATGCAGCTCGTACAGAAGCCACTTTACGGAAGCCTTAACTTTCAGATCATTATTCAATGATGAACTGTGCTATCATTACACAAGTAAGGCCGATGATGTTTGGTCTATTCCGTAAGATTTAACATCTGGACTAAGTCTATTGGGATTAAAATTTTTCAAAGTTCGTCTACCCCTCGACCTAACCTAACCTATCACTTTGAACTCCCCTATAGCAGTCAGGAAACGAGTGTTCGTCTGCTTCGACGCCTCAGCTGACCTATTGAAGATCCACCATCAACCTTTCAATATACCAACCAGATTTAAATGGAATTACCTTTCTAAACTACCAGTCCGCGAACATTCCACTCCCGCTCATGCAGTACAAATCACTTATCACTATTCCGCCCGTCCCCATCAAAAATTTGACCACACACCAAATAAGGGCAATACCAACCAAATAAGGGTATACCAACTAATACCTTGTATCGTGAGCTTTAATCCACATTCGAAAACTGCACACAAACCATCAGCGCGCACTTAATGAATTTTGATTACAATTCCTGACGCACTCCAAATAGTGTGCGCCGCGCCTACCCCATCCCAACCTCCCTTAATTAAGCGACAATATTATGAATTACAAAATCCATTAACGCAACTAAATGGCTATATCTGTAATCTCCACCATCGAGATATTTCCAATTCCCATCCCGCATCCATAGTCCGTACTACACAAACACATGCACAACAGATAACACTATCGACTTTCATTTAAAAAATTTAATAAAACTCCCGGCGCAAGAGCGATTTGTTTGAAATTAAAAGGTGAAACTCTGGTGTATACTTGAATGCTGAATCCAGCCACAGGGATTTAGTTGGGCATTTTGCAGTTCACTATTGTTTTCTAATGGCTGTATGATATTTTTGCCGAGGGTGATACTGCCAACAGGTGGACATGTCACATTTATGGGGAAAATTGTTGGGATTTATATTTTCAATAGTTATCGCAGCGGAACTACCAATAAGGGTTGGATTTACTACCTCCGCCACCACGACGAAATGGGAATAGTTGGGAGAGTAGAGCTCCACTAAATAATGTTTACAGTTGGCGATATCAAAGTAAAATTAAATGATACGGTGAATTGCTGTAGATCAACTCATATGGGTGTGTTGGAATATTGGAAAATAAATGAGGTGATTTGTGTGACTCTCGTGGGCCTACTTTCGGCTGTCTTTAGTAACGAGGATTCTATTGCAGCACAAAGCCTAGGTATTATCTTCGCAACACAGACGACAAAAATAGAATTAAAATAAAATTAATCACGCTGCTGAGTTGCGATATGCTTCGCTGAAAGTGGTACTGGCGAAAAAAAAAAACAAAACCACCCCGCAGCGATGAATGAAAATATAAGGCGACCGGCTTATTTTGTTCCCACACCCGAAATTACTTTCAGACTGAAAAGAAAAAAACAATTTGACAGGAAATACAACAATACAAGCTCTTCAAGGATATGGGAGGGTATTAGGCGGCAGTTACTTACATTATGCTCACGCAAATAAACAAAAGAATTTCTTGTAGAATTTATTTTCATCAGCGAAATTGACAACTGTTAAACTTCAGAGTATATAATACCCACTTATGGTATTTATTTCTTGGGGCCGGGTCGAATTTCCTTGCATTCAAAAATTCTGATTTTGAAATTGTGTTTTTTTTTTTGTCAGTTCTGCTTAACAAATTTAAAACTTAAAAAATTCGGCTTAGTCTGCTTTTTTGCAACAAGGAAATGTACCCAAGAAAAAATGTAAAAACTGTTTCAATTTAATTTTATTTGTATAAAATTTAAATTAAAAAAAACAGTAAAAATGAAATTTAATATTGAAAATAGAAAATAATACTATAGCTATTAAAAATGGAAAATGTAGTTAAAAAAATCAGAATTAAAATAAGAGCAGTTGAAAATTTAAAGAAATCAATATGAACAAATGATAAGTGAAAAAAGAAAAATTTCTCGACATACCTATTCAAAAAGCTCGCACATTTTCCAACCCTAATTTTATTGCTTACAGAATTTTGTAAGGCATTATTTTGTAAAGCGGAATATTATAAAGCCGAATTTTGTAAAAATAATTTTTACCCTTCCAGAATTTTGACCAACTTACTTTTTTTTTTTTCAATTATAAAGAATCCAATTTCAAGTGAAACACGGAAACACACCTTGCACTAAACCAGCTAATAGTTCCAACACCGACCGCAAAATCGAAAGCCTCTGATACTTTACCGCTTAATTACCAACCATGCTAATTGAAGCAAAAAGCACTCGTCCGGATACAAATACAATGGCATAAAATCGAATAAAAAAAATTATTTAATATTCAGGACGAGTGTCCCCAAAGGAGTTCAACCCAAAATAATTCAATTCCATCGGTTTCGATGGACACCGGTTCATCCATTGACCCAAATTCGACCGAAAGTGGAACAGAGTGTCCCTTCTGCGTACCAATTAGACCCGAAACATTAATATTCAACAATTGATTTATGGTATATTGCCAATTAACAAGGACCGTATCAAGTTCGGTTCGCTGCGCCCGAACTCAGTCGGCCGTGGTGGGTGTACTCAGTATTGCAAACACACGCATATCCGCTGCAAATTGTCCTTCATATAATGGAACAGAGCACACTTGTCCCACAGCTTTTGTAGATCCGAGTCCTTGGAGTAGCTGCTACAAAACACTTGTATGTAATTGAGAGATCATTTGAAGATAGGTGCAGCGGACACCAAAAATTACGTCAAATCACCAGCTGAATATTCACAGACCGTGCGAGCACTGAGTCACTAAAGGAAGGTCGATACTGGTCCTTTTTTCTTCGGTGGGAATCATTACGAGAGATTCAATTGTTTTCGTCTTCTTCCAGGAATACCTACCAACAGAATTTTAATTTTCTTTTTGCCCCTCATCGGAATAAATATCTATCCCTCTTGAGCTTACTTACTTAGGTGGCGCTACAGCCCCGGGTGGGCTTATCCCTCCCTGAGCATACTGTGAAAAAAGAAATAACAAAAGTTTATTATTGGCTGTGTCCTTTTTGCATGTTTGATTTGAATCTGGAAATACAAAGACAGAGAGTAGTTGGAATTTGAGGTTTTCGGATGAGGTTGGTCTTTTTTTCCTATATCGACTAAAAAATAAAATATCAAGACGTTTTGTTTTTGTTTAGAAGCAGTAGGAGGCTGTTTCTGTTTGTGATTGTAATTGATTGGATTCCATATACATTTTTTATTCAATAAAAAAATGAATAAAAGGCGCCTTGGATAAGTGTTCAGTTTCTTTTACTCTTGTCCTTTTACCCCTGACAAAAAGGGAAATAGCCTAAGTGAGTTTATTCATTTATTTGCACACTTTGAACCAACAACAACAACACTTGAGGGGTGAATATGATTAGCTTGCTAAAGTATGGAATTGTGTCATTTCATGAAGGGGAAGTATATATTTTCCGAGGCAAATGTAATAAATCTACATAAATAAAGTTTGGATCTGATTTTGATGTGTTTTTGACTGTTTCATTTGTCAGTTTATTTGTATATCAACTACAAAGAATGCTTTTTAGAGGTTATCTGCTGTGGTATATTTAGTTTGTGTGTAGGTCGCAATTGAAGGGGTGGTCTGAAAAATTCAAGAGTTCTAGGTTAACGTTATTTATTTATACTGACTCAGCGACGATCGCAGTATTTTTCAGACAGAAAGAGCTAGCGGAAAATTTGCAACAGAATCATGAAGACTCAGCGACAATTGCAGTATTTTTTAGACAGAAAGAGCCAGCGTAAAATTTTCGACAGAATCATATAGAATCAGCGACGATCGCAGTATTTTTCAGACAGAAAAAGCCAGCGTAAAATTTGCGACAGAATGTTATACACTCTGCGACAATTGCAGTATTTTTTAGACAGAAAGAGCCAGCGTAAAATTTGTGACAGAATCATGTAGACTCAGCGACGATCGCAGTATTTTTAGACAGAAAGAGCCAGCGCAAGATTTGCGACAGAATCATGTAGACTAAGCGACGATCGCAGTATTTTTCAGACAGAAAGAGCCAGCGGAAAATTTTCGACAGAATCATATAGAATCAGCGACGATCGCAGTATTTTTCAGACAGAAAGAGCCAGCGTAAAATTTGCAACAGAATCATGTAGACTCAGCGACGATCGCAGTATTTTTCAGACAGAAAAATCCAGCGTAAAATTTGCGTCAGAATCATGTAGACTCAGCGGCGATAGCAGTATTTTTCAGACAGAAAAAGCCAGCTTAAAATTTGCGATAGAAACATGTAGACTTAGCGACGATCGCAGTCTTTTCAGACAGAAAGAGCCAGCGAAAAATTTGCGACAAAATCATGTAGACTCAGCGGCGATAGCAGTATTTTTCAGACAGAAAAAGCCAGCTTAAAATTTGCGATAGAATCATGTAGACTTAGCGACGATCGCAGTCTTTTTCAGACAGAAAAAGCCAGCTTAAAATTTGCGACAAAATCATGTAGACTCAGCGACGGTCGCAGTATATTTTCAGACAGAAAAAGCCAGCGTAAAATTTGTGACAGAATCATGTAGACTCAGCGACGATTGTGGTATTTTTTAGACAGAAAGAGCCCGCGCAAAATTTGCGACAGAATCATGTAGACTTAGCGACGATCGAATTTTTTTTTAGACAGAAAGAGCCAGCCCAAAATCTGCGACAGAATCATGTAGACTCAGCGATGATCGCAGTATTTTTCAGACAGAAAGAGCCAGCGTATAATTTGCGACAGAATCATGTAGACTCAGCTGCGGTCGCAGTATTTTTCAGACAGAAAGAGCCAGCGTATAATTTGCGACAGAATCATGTAGACTCAGCTGCGGTCGCAGTATTTTTCAGACAGAAAGAGCCAGCGCAAAATCTGCGACAGAATCATGTAGACTCAGCGACGATCGCAGTATTTTTCAAACAGAAAGAGCCAGTGTAAAATTTGCGACAAATTTATGAAGACTCAGCGCCGATCGCAGTACTTTTTAAGCAGAAAGTGCAAGAATGAATTGTTCATGAAGGAAAACAGCCCATAGAATGTCTGCATTAGTATTTTTGTGTATCTGAATGCACTTAATAAGTTGAGGAACTGCGGGTGTACAAGATCTTTTAACAATTTAGTTAAGTTGACCAAGTGTACGATCGAATTGCTTTGTTCGACATGAGCAATGCGAGTTTCGGCAGTGTTTTTTGCAAATAAAAGGGGGAAATAATTCCCGATTCTATCGTCTGATTTGAGATATATTTTCTTTGTTGTGTTTGTCTACGCCTAAGAATGAGATAATTGGAAAATTCATAAAAATTTATTTTCTATCTACATTTTGTTCTGGGAATTTTTTATCTTTTTATTTTGATCGCAATATTATAGTCAGATCGTATTTGTCAAAAATTCTACATGAATTTAACTATTAAGTAACAATACATTTATATTAGCAATGGCAGAGCCGGGTAGGAACAGCTTGTTTTAAAATTATTTTTTAATATAGGTAGGTACTTATATATTTATTTTTTGTTGTGTATATTATTTGATAGTTGGAAAAAGCAGAATATTTTTGCGTTAAAAGTGAGAAGCAAAATGTCGAAAAGCAGCATTTTTGTTTGAGGTGACAGGGAAGCAGAATTTTGAAAAAAATATTTTGACCACAGCGCCTCTTAAAGGATTAGACTACATTTGTCACACACTTGGCTGCGCCTGAAGTGCACTTACCATTTGTTTCATCTTGGTGGTATGATGTTGCGTCCTCTAAAACTAAAGGCCCAAATTCAAATTGAATGTCAAGGGATCCGCTTTCCCTACTGAAGTTGCCGTGCCGACACATAGGTGCTAGAAGAACTTCAAAAGAAACAATGCTCTGCCCTTGAATAAATCATCCTCTCGTGTTGTAATTTATTCTTTTTAAACGGAGTTTAGAATTTTTGATTTCGATTTTTTGTCACACATACGATTTCAGGGGTCGCCCCTGAAGGAGTACCTACTTAAATATGTATGTCATCCTACTCCTGTTTAATGCCAGTAATTCACATGAAAGAAAGCAATGATTATTATGCTTGTTTCGATCTTAGAAAGGTGGAAAGCGGAAAGAATGCTACGCCTATACAGCATCCAGGCACGTCCTTAAATGTTTCCAAATTTATGGTGCGAACCTATGAACTTACACGGAATTTCACCTCGAGCGCACAGTATCAATTTATGAACAACAGAAAAAATAAACGGCGTGACATGTGTATGGCGTGTCGATACTAAGCGTTATTACATTTTCATGGCAAGAGCACAGAAGTGCTACGCACTCTTGTACCCACCGTTCACATATATCCTTGCATATTCTGCTCATGTGCGTAGTAGGCGCAATGCAAATCATCGAAGAGGAATAATCGCTCGTTAATAACACTGGTGTGCGGAGCATAAATAACATGTGAGATGTGACCCAACTTTGTCGGAGTTAAATCGATTGATTATTGTGATATATCCCTCGTACTGGTGAGCCGGTAACTTTTTACCCAGCCTACAGAGGTACACTAACATCTTCTCATGAGGGTTACTTTTTGTTAATTTTTTTCCTTTTCTTAAAACGTGTTGATGTAATCAATCGGAGCTCGGAGGCGTAAATTGAGAAAGGTCGACAGCAAAGGTGTGATGTGGATACACTTTTAAATAACATATCAACCCCCTCGATGACGGCAGTAGAAAATTTCAAAATTTTCCCTTGAACTGGATGGGAGAGTTTTCATATTAGTAATTCATAACAACGACTTGTTTGTTATTGGTGTATACCCTCGCACGACAACATTAACATCCAATTACAATATAAATTGTGTTCTTTTTCATCACAGCGCAGAGTCCTTCGAGCGAAATTCAATTTACAAAATTTATTCACACTTTAATGTTGACAGAAGGTCTGACTCACCTTTCGAGAGCAAATCAGGCTTAACGCTGGCCACCACTGGGATAATGGGCAGGCGGACCACATAATGTTATCCTTAATGGATTAGAAATCAATGTGGGTGTTTGGGGGGTGATTATTGTGATTAATTATTCAAATATCAGAACTCCAAGGACACCTTAATTGTGAGGAGGTTTTTCGTAGGAAGACCGATGACGACTTCGGTGTAATTACGAGATTTGCACTTAATCTCGCTGATTATTCTCATTTAATTTTCATTTTGTGAATATTTCCTCGGGAGAGGAATTTATTAAGGCACAGTGTTGAGTTGGCAGCATTTTGGGCGTTTTTATTTGAATTGCTTGTGGTTGCGAACAAATTGCGCACACAAAGTGGATCATTATGGAAGGACATTAAAAAGAAGTATCAGGATCAATTATGACTAATGGTGGCAGATGGTTATGGGTTGAACAAAATGGCGCCGACTACATTTGTTGGGTATGAATGGTTTCATCGATATTAAAGGCTCTTAAATCTGAGTGCTATTTGTTTGTTTATGAACTTTTGTACTTTTGAAAGCCTCAAAGCCTCGTAAAAACATCGTTCTGTATTAATAAACGATCAAATCATGTTCTTTCTTAAGTCAAATTATGGGTGTATGTATACAGGTTATACCGGCTTCGCTGGGCCTTTTTAGAAGCATTGGCGGCCAATATTCTTAGTGTGAAAATATTTGGATATTTCCATTTTTGGCGCAGACTTCCATTGACGACTTTAGGGAGTTTCTGTATTTAAAAAAATGACTTCCATTGGACAGAAATTCCCCCACATACCTGAATTAAAAAAATATCCCCATTTTCTGTTTTTTTCAGTATGATAATGATAACCCTAATCTTCTCCCATTTTGCAAATATTAAAAACGTAACTTTTACATCATAGGCCTGCAAAAAAAAACTTGTGACAAATAGCAGTGTAAATTTTATTGTGAAATTTATTTTATATTATATTTTTGTAACTGTTCCCAATGTTCCCAATGTAGGCGCAGTGGCTTAGTGGTTAGTGTGTTGAACTACTAAGTGACGGGTCGAGGTTCGAATACCGCAATAACCCAAATTCCAACTTAGGGTTTTTTCCACTGCGCCACCTCTCGCGATGATCTGATAAACATCTGAGCGTATAACTGTTTGAAAGAGCTTCTCAGTTAGCCGTTTGGAGTCGGCATAAAATTGTAGATGCCTTCCATTCGTTTCAAACTTGAAAAACCCACACAAAACGATTGGTTGTTGTTGTTGTTGCGCCAACTGTTTTTTTTTAACTCTTCCCAAAGTAAAGAAGATTTTGGCTAAAAGCACGGCCTAGTAGCTTTGTAAAGACCTCAGTCATGTTATGTATTTTCTAAGAAACTAGCTAATGCAACAGATCGGCGTAGGAGCCTAGATCGTGCGTTAGGTTAGGTTAGGTTGGAGCTTGGTAGGGCAGTTTACGTTGTATACATTTTCACCCCAGAAGCCATTGAGGCCCATTGTATTTGCCCTTTTATAGTACATGGTAATATGAAACGAACAAAACCATTCCGATCTCTGGATGAATCTTCCTAGATCCTATATAGGTATACCTGCGAGATGTTTCAGGCCCTAGAAGACTCGTGCCACAGTATGTTCCACAGATTTTATTTCCTCTTCGCCTCTGTAACTTCTGCAGAAGTCATTTGTAAAGATGCCCATCATTTTAGCCTTCCATTGATGTAGTGTTCAGTTACTACCCCCACGCAGCGCTCACTTTATGCGACTAAAGTTGCATTTTTCCCCTTTTTCTATCTCTGTCCCCAATGAGACCACTTTTTCAAAATTGTCCAGATTTGCCCCTTTTTCTGAATTTCGTTGAAACTTTGTCACATTTAAAAAATTTTTTTTTTTTTTGTATGAAACACGGAATATTTCATCATAAATAATTCATTAAACTAGTTCACAGCTAATGGGATCTGAATGCATCCTTTTTCTATCAGCTGCAATAATTTAAGCCATTAGCCTTTAGCCATCGTTCATTCAATGCATATGCAATAATAAGATAGAACGAGATGTGTTAAAGTTCTTAGACCCTTTTGTAATTAAGTCAGGGGAAGAGATTTTATATTTTGACCTTGTTTCTGCATTCAAAAATTTAATAAGTGAACCCGAAAAAGTTGTCGAGGAGTTGAAAGTTTTGGAAAATAAGGCAAACCAAAAGACATTTGAAAAATTATTTCAAATATCCAACACAGAAGAATTTTGGTTTAAAATTGGTCAGTTAAAAAATCATCTTGATGAGCATTATGTTCCCAAATTTATTCCGATTTGTTAAACAAGTTTTTACACTTCCACACAGCAGTGCAAGTGCGGAAAGATTTTTTTCAAAATTAAACCTTATGAAAAATAAGCTCACAAATTCTCTGAAAGTGTCTACTTGTCAATCCAAACTTTCGGCTCTAAATTTACTAACTGATCAAAGTTTAGAAGATTGGGTACCAGATTGGGAGCTCATGAAAGAATATAGAGACAAGGTCACAAATAAATAAAAGCCAAAAGTGAAACTTAATATATACTACTACTAAGACTGATTTCTTAATGACTGAATTATTTTATTTCTTTTTGTTATATTTATGGGTTGAACCCATTATAATTTGTTATGTAGTTATGTTACATAAACATTTTAATAAACAGAAAAAAATAGTTAGTTAAGTTTTTTTTTTGGTTTTTCTGCCATTTGTCGACAGGTTAGTATTGCCCCTTTTTGAATGGAAATCCCCTTTTTTTTGCGACTTTTTCAAAATCTTCGAAGTGAGCGCTGCCCCCACGAGTTCTGATTTGGTTTCTATCAAGAGATGTTGGGATCTTCGAACTTTTAGTATCAATTTTGGGCCACAAACTACGAATTTTAATGCAGCCGTAGCAGTTGTTCAATCGGTCTTCTGTCAAATTTAATGTGACATTATCAATGAAGCTCCTAGCTGTATTGAAAGCTGGTAGTACTTGTCAGCTATAATAGTATGTCCATTTTAGAGCCACATTTGGCTAGTTTATCCGCTGCCTCGTTCCCTTCCAAATGAACACTTCGAGGAACTTCGATGGTTTATGATGACACTGACTTACTGATATTGAGCTTACGAAATTAGAGTTGATCGCTTTAAGTGCTGTCTGCCTGTCCATGTCGAAGAGGGTAGTTTCCATTGCAGATAACTCCCTCGCTAAGACAGTTTGAGCAGCTTTGTAAGCCGCGTAGATCTCTGCCTGGAGAACGCTGCAGTGGTTTGCCAGGCGGTATGACTGGCTGATACGAACTTCTTCCAGAAGACTACGGCTCTCCGAGATGGGACTCGCAGAGAGTCAATCCTGTCTGTCCGGTATACAGACTTTAAATTTCTCTTTCGAAGTCATACTTTGGTGTTGTTAGCACCATCTCTTCATTTATCCCACGAAGCGTGGTAATTTTTCCCTTTTTTCCCTTTTCACTGTACTCAAAATCCCTTTTAAATCCCACGACACTTTTTGGCCTCAAAATCCAGTTTTTAGAAGTAAAATTTGTTATACAAGGAAAGAAAATCACGGTTAATTAACTTTCGGTATAAAAATCGCAGTTTGTAACATTATTACGATTATTTTTTGGTACTACAAAATTTTGATAAGAGACAATTTATATAAGCAGTTTTTTTTATGCACATTGAGTGTGTTAATAATCATGGTGAAATGTAGGAGTTTTCATGAAATTTCAGCAAAAAATTGTAGTTTTAATGATTTTTGTTAGATTCCTCAAAATCCCACGATTTGGTGTCTTTTCCCTTTATCCCACGAAAGGCTTTTCGGACATAGAAATTCCGACGAAAAGGGATAAATTCCACGATATAAGAACACTGCTTTGGTTTCTTTTAGCCCGTAAGTGGCATAAGTCGGCTCTGATCAAAGATGTCAAGTAGCAAGAGTGATTTTTTTCCTCTTAGTCTGAGAGCACACCTTTTGGGGCGCCGTTCTTAGTATAAATCTCGAACGGTGGTAGAGGTTCTGCAGGGTTTCAAGGCCTTGTTGTGGTGTCGGTTTTAGTGAAGCCGTTATACTTACACAAGCAATCGTCTGTACCTTGTTCAAATTCTTGAGGTGGGATTTAGTGTTAACTGCCTCTCACCAAACGATCATAGGTAAGAATTGGTCTTCCAATCGCGGTGTACATTAAGTGGAATGTTCGGTTGTAAGCCCCACTTCTTCCCGAATGTTTTTGTGCAGGCGTAGAAAGCGTTTACTCCTTTATTCATTCTTTCCTCCGCATTCCGTTTCCAGCTTTATTTGCAGTTGAATATGATACCCAGGTATATTTGGCTCGAGAGACTAAGATGAATGCATTTAAATTTTGGAGGGTCCTTTTTTGGTACACGGAAAGAAGTTTAAGATCAAATCAAGACAAATAAGCGCCGAATCACGAAAAGTGTGTCTCATTTTAGAGCTTAGCTCAGGATGTTGCTCTCCGTTCACTTCGATAGATTAAATCGTGCGTTAGTGAGTTCTTTAATTCTTTTTGGATGAACTAAGTTTTAAAAATAACCGGCATGTCTGAATTTAGAAGCTTTCTCAGAACAGCTACAACCTCGGCTGTTTTTCAGACGTTGTGAAAAAGCGAAAGATGTATTTTTTAGGACGAGAATTTCATAACTTACCCTGAAATGCCGCCAAATTCATTGTTGTTCCGGCTGCAATCTTTAACTCCCTGTGCATCCAACCAGTGGGACGTATCCACTTCACTGAAATTGATGTCCTTTTGTTCCTTTTGTACAACATTGAGACCTTTTCGCTAAGGAAAAACCCAGCCCTTTTAATTCAATTCCAATTCTAACTCCAATTGTTGAAGCATTCTCGGTCCCTTCGCCAGAAGGTATACGTCTCCGCCATTCCTGTCCCGACAAATATTTGACTATTGATGTTGTATGTCTATAGCTTTATAATTTTTTTTTAAATGTAAAAACGTGAGAAAAGTATTTGCTCTCTCATTTTCTGCCATTTTTTGTAAATAAAAATATATATATATATATATATAAAAAAAAAACGGTCCATCGTCCTGAACAAATACAATGAAAGCAATCTAGAATTTTAAATTAATTTCAACAAAGCTATAGAATGTCTTTTCCAGTTGTACAGAACAGACACACTGTACAGTTGCTGCAGTGATGTCCCTTTTCCTAACGACCGTTATTATTATCTCTACATCTGCAGACAGAAAACTGAAAAAAAAAGTATATAAATATAAAAAATAGAAAATAAAAATGCAAAATGAATATTTCATTTCACGCTAAAGCTGCGATGGAAAATGCATATAGAAAAGGTGAAGGACTCGCTGTTCCTTCAAGCGAACATCAAGTTTTATCATGGGCTTTGATCGGAGCGAAACACGCCCAACTGACTTTGTTTCCATTTACAAAACGATTATCAGAAAAGAAGATACAACAAACAAAAAGGTTTTATAAATGGTGTCCGTTTTACCTTTTTGCCGAACGAATGCCAGTGTGGTCCTTTGAAGAAGGAAATTTCTTTTGAATTCGATGTAATTTCCGCGACCAAATGAAGTGCGGTTATTGGTGAGAATTTTTGCCTTCATTCCTCCGACAGGAGAAGGTATCTGAAAAAGGGTGGTGCCGGCAAAAGATACATTTTTAGTACGAATTTGGCGTCTATTTTTATGGGTTCATTGATGGTCTTTGTAGGGATGTTTAATGTTTATATCGCAATCAGAGAATGTCCATAAAACACCACAGGCTGTGCGAGTGTGTGGGAAGGAATCATCCTGAATGCGAAATTAATGTGAGACGCATATTTCTTGTTTTGGTGTGTGTGGCGGAATACATGCTTTATTGTGATAAGGAGATTCCACTTAATTGACATCGTTTTGACCGTAAACTTAATCTCTTTCTTCCTTGGAGTGGATTTAGGGATTTTTCAGAAATTTTTTCTATTAAATTTGCAGTCAAGAAGAGTGTGGATCCTTTTCACGGTAGAGCTTATTGAGGACGCTTTAAATTTAATTTCGCTGCAATCACTAACTAAAGGCCACATTATATATTAACGTTTGATGGGGCCTTCGGCCAGTTGGGGGGACTCTGAAGGCTTGTAAGACTCACAATGGACCTTTTGGTCTCCGAGAGGATATGATGGATTTTTTTGTCAATCACCCCTATAAATAAACCTGCCGAAAATTTGATGTGGTGAATGTCCCATCGCAGCCTCGCTCCCTATCTATGACAGTTCACAAATACTTTCAAATATGTAATGTCAGAAAGGATACCAACCGCAATGGATATTTTTGCTTCAAAGTTTTGAAGGCCTTTAAAGTCTTCTGCTCCCTTGGCGGATGGTTAGGGGTCTGCAGAGAGCGGAGCTACTGTGTGGATTCTTGCGGTAATTTAGAATTATCGTCATACAATGAGCTGCTGTTAAATTTAATCGTCATTATCGTTCCTAACGGATGTATGTAACAACTTGTCCGGTTTCTTTTGCAATTTAACAGTCAAGCACAGTTTTGACAAGGCACTTCGGATAGGCTCGGTACTGGAAGTATTAAGCTATGATTACACATACCACTTTTCATGTCAAATTTTGACACATACCGACGTCATTATAACGTAAACATTTATCCTAAATTTTTCACCACGTGTGATCGCCTGTCAAGCCTGTCAAGTATGGTCACGCGGGCTGTCGCAGCGCAATCTGTGAAAGACACACGAGTGACCAACGAATGGCCAAATTTTTGTGACGTCGGCATGTCAAAATTTGCCTCGAAAATGACAGTTCTAATCGCAACTTTATGTGAGAAACAGATTAACACAGCAACCGTGTGTTTTGCTGTGCTAATGAGTTCAAAGTAATTAAAATACATTGTTTCTAAAAAGTTGTCAATATTGATATGCAATCGGTGTCTACCTTCCAGCACCCAACCGCTCAGTGGTCCAACTCAATAAAGATCCTAAAACTCACATACTGAATGATATCATTGACGTAGATAGAAGGTGCCTTAGTGTGACAGCCTTTTCCAGTGCGATTCAAACTGCTTTCACATCTCGTTAAAAACACATTTTATATAAAACTTCCTGCACAAAAGCCAATACAGAAAAAATCCCGTGCAGACAATCTAATCACACACATTGTAAACGGTTTTAAGTGGCTCGAAAAGGACTTTAAACTTTCTGGAAAATCCATCAATTTCCAATGGTTTCCCTTCTCATAATAAAATGCAACTCAAACACTTTCAGGTAAATCAATACGATACTTAAACTCGAAGGCACTTATACCACTGTGCGCTGAGGGCATCATAAACTTGGCTACAACTTTCCACGCATGCATGTCATAAAAAACTATTTTTTAACTATTTAGAATAGTTTTCCCGATTTTTACTATGAAAATAGTTAAAAAATAATTATAACTTTTTTTTTTCTCTGGGTGCAAAAATCCATAAACCATAACAGTGTACACTGTACACAGATAAATATTCTACCCTTTTAAAGTTGTCCGTCAGCGATTGCTGCTCTCGCAAACATTGTTAACCTGACGAGTTGAAGTTCAGCACAACCCGTCCTCATCACTGCGGTGTATCCCTTTCGGTGAACGCCATATCCGTGGGTGTAAATATTTGGGTGTATTTATTTGTAGTTATCAAATTGAACTCGTTACTCGCTTATCACAATAGCACGTGCCCAGAGATTGGTTTCTTCCCTCTCGCACGGTAATTAAATACTAATTTCCGCCACCGCGCCATAGCACGTTCGACACGCAGTTTCAATTGGCAGTTATTCTGCGGCTACCAGGGCCGTCTGTCAGGCAAACATCCTGAAAATCTCTTTGGACAAGTTTCTGCTGCTGAATTTAATTGTGCACCCACACGGGACATCGGACAAGATGACGAGAAAAACATGAACGACCAGTGGATCTGTGGGTGGACGTCGACGTTCTTTGTGCGCCTAAGAAAAACATATTGTTATCCAAATTAATTGCCCACACAAAGGGATTTATTTTTATTGAATGCCCTTCTGACTTTTACTTCTTGGAATTCTGCTATATCCGCTTTTCTACGAAAAGAACAATGTTTCCCCTTCAAAAGTGCTACAGAGTTCTTCGAAGAGCTATAATAAAAAGCTAAACGTACATGTGCGAGGGTGTCCTTTTTATACTGTCGCACCTTCTCCAACAATGCTGTGCATGCAAAATACCCTTGAGGTTGGGGTATATTTTATTCATCAAACTCACTTTTGGGCTGAGCTCCCACCGAGCGGAAATGTCTTGCGGACATTTTTGAGGCATTTCTCAAATTTAAGGGAATTTTAAAGAAATGTTTGCGTTTGTAAGTTCGTGTATGTTATGACATTACAATTCATTTGTTTAATATAAAATTTGGAAATATGTATTGCCTGCAGCTATAACAATTCATCATGCTGTTGAATGTGCCAAATTTCGGTATATCAATTGAGTTCTTGTTTGGTTGCCGTCAGTCAATGGTTCCATACGTCTTCGGGAGTAATTATGTTATAAACGATTTTTTGTTTTTCCAACAAATTCGCAGAATATTGAAAGAAGTATTTGTACTTGTACTTGAAGTACTTGTATTTTGTTCACACATTTTTCGCTTTAAGGGAAGTCCGTCTTGAAGGAGTTTGTTTTTCGGGCCATGTCATGAATAACATCAAAAAATTATTACTTTGGGGAGTGGAAGCATCATTTCATGTCAGACTTAAGTCGCCGTAGGCCCCAGTTATAGCCATATGTAAAACCGTAAACATTTTCTTTTGCTTTTGTTGACCACTTAAACTTTCTGGTTAAACTCAATTTTGGTCTTAAAATGTTGCTTATGAATTATAAAGTTAGTTTATCAAAAAAAAAACCGACAAATTATCGTTAAATTTTCTAAGGAAAGAATTTATTAATTTTTTCGTGATCGGAAAAAGTTGTTCGTACGGAAAAATTCATAAATTCTTATTTTAGAGAAGCTACATAAAGGTAATTTGCTATTTTTTTTTTTTGATAAACTAACTTTTTAATTCAAAAGCAACATTTTCAGACCAAGATTGAGTTCAAGCAACAAGTTTAAATGGTCAACAAAAGCAAAAGACAATTTTTACGGTTTCGTTTAACGTATGGCTATAACTGGGGCCTAAGGCGTCTTAAGTCTGACATGAAATGATGCTTCCTTACTCCAAAATGTATTTCGTCCCGATTTGGTGGCTGACCATCATGTTTCGTCTACTGATGGATGGCCTACTCAATACACCACAAAGAGGTACTTTAATTTTTTAAGAAAAGACTCTTTCCAGAATCTGCAATCGGCCTAAGTCAGTTGTTTGAAATTTGTCTTCAAATAAAATGGAAGCAAATAAAATTATGATATTGAAGATAATTTACGTAAAAGCTAAGGTAGTAGGGAGGAGTAAGCTGAGGTGGTCAATCCGGTGTGGAATCTATTGTATTCATATGATATTGACAGCTTTTTTGCGAACCGTTTTTATTTGATCCACCCTGTTAAATTTAAATAAGGACTTCCACCTTGTAGGTCTTATCTCTTAATTATTGTGGTCTTATATTTTTGTAGAGATATACAGCACATTTTTGAAAGAAGATTTGTTGGAGAAAGCAATTTTGAAAAGATTGTATGCTTTTAGCTGCAGGGTGGTCTATGTATTTGTGCTCGATTTGGTTTTCACAAATTTATTATTAATATTTTATTTATTTGCAGGCTTGCATTTTAAGATTCAATACCTTAAGTCCTTATGACACTACATATTTTTCTTGCGTTTTTTAATTTTTTAAATAAAACAAGAGAAGTACACAAAATTGGAACGAAAATTGCCGATTCGAGTGAGTGTGGAAGTAAAGTGACACAAACCTATTTAATGTCAAAAAAATGAATTAAAAATGTATTAAATTTTTTATTTTATTTTGCATTTCAAGATTATTTGTAAATAAATTCGTTTGTAAATTTGTGGTTGCTTTGCAAATAATTACTAAATCTTTCGTAATACACTTTTAGACTCTTTTAACGCAGCGGAGTTTTTAACGTGTTTTAATGTGATGAGAGACAAATTTAGTGTCATTCGGGCTCAAGAAACTAATACAAACTTAACTTTTAGAGAAATTTAAAGCTACTTAAAAAAAACAAGTTAAATACGTTATATTAAGCTTAAAGGGCCTTACTAATAAGCATTTTCAAGCTACAGCTTTTTTATTTTGTAAGTCACAATATGCAATTTTGTATGGAAAATTTCGCCATTGTGATTTCGAAAGATTTAGCTTGGATACTAAAAATTATTATCGCGTAATGTGTATTTTTGTATACCTACTTTTGATACTCCACTGTTCGAAAAACTAGTCCAAATGTAGAAATCTAACGAGGTATTCTCATTTTTGTTTGCTGTATCGTAAAGACTGACGTTTGTTTTTTTACCATTACTGTCCCAGGTCTATCCTAGTTAGATTTATATAGCTTTTTACATGCCCCATATAAATAGTTATAGAAGAAAAAATTAAATAATTTTCAAAAACAGTTTTACTAAATTTTACTAAAATAATTAAAAAAAAGTGCGAGGATGAGTGTATCAATAAGATAGCTGTCAAGGTAGGTAGTTAATAAAATTTCGAATGGTGGCATGCTGCAGAGGCCCTTTTTTTTAGAGTGAATTTGGTCAGTAGAGATAAAAATTTCGCCATTTTTATAAGGATTATGCAACATTCTAAATATTGGTTCATTTATTCATTGGCCATAACTGACACCGTGGGATACAAAACGAAACGAGGGAACTGACCTGAGCTCGTAAGGGTTTGGAAAAAAGGAGATAGTATTATTTTTCAGAGTGATTTTTTCCAAGTTAGGGACTGACCAAGGTTTCCCCAGGTTTTTGGTACGAACAGTCGATTTATTGCGTGTTCTTACTCACAGATTGTGATTCCCCATTTTTTGGTATAAGTTTATTTAGTCTGACAGTGTTACCTTTCAGAATACTTGAGAATTCTCAGAAAGAGTCCAGAAAAAGAGTCCCGGATGACAAGAGGAGTCCCATTCCCATAGTAACTAATATTTTATTTTATATTTTAAAGAAACACAGATATAATTGTTAGATATTCAAATTCAGGTGAAAATAAATTCTTTCGAATTTTACTAAATAGGCTAAACAATTTTTAATTTTACCAAAAAGGTTTTTTAAAATGAGTCCGAATTCACTGATTTCAAACAGATTAGTCTGGAGTCTATGCGTTCAGAAAGGAGTCAAAAAAACGAAGGTAACACTGAGTACGACTTGGTAAACGGGGGTAACCAAAATTGCAAGACGTGAGTAAAGGTGCGTCCGCCATATTGGAGTTTCGCCAAACAACTTTTTGACATATTTTGAGAAATGTGACAAATTATTTTATTCTAATAGTTGAAAGCTACTTAAAAGGCGCTTCTATTGATCTATGTGGCTTAGAAAAATTCAAACGAAATCTATTTTTTTTTTAAGTTTTACATTTTTTTTTCTTTTGCTCAGGTCCGGCCTACATTTTTTTGAATAGCGACAAATATTTGATTTAATGGAGTAGTAGCCTACAAATATTGACATTTTTTCAGATATTGTTTCGAATGGATTATAACTGTTTTGAATTTTTCCATTAATTTTGCTTTCATTTACAAAAAAAAGAGCTTAAGTGCGAATTGTGGGTTTTGGAAAATACTTTCAAATGGTGTTTGTTAGCGAACGGCTTGTACGATTGGGAAATATTGTACATTTCCCCAGAGCGATGGGTATGTGCGATAGAAACCCTTCAAAGGTCAATCTGGCAGCTTCACCAGTGAGCTAGGTCCGCCATCTAATCTACCACTTTTCGAAGAGCGACAAACTTAAGAATAGAGCAATTACAATGTGGCGGACCTACGTAATTTCGAGCCGCGTACGAAGTAGGGGTCTTAGTGTCACTTGAAGTGCCTGTCAGCACTTGCATTATCTTCTCTAGGAAGTTCTCTTTCTTTTGCGCATAAGTTGGCCAGTTGGCTTTAAACCCAAAAGGGGGTTCCCACTTGAGTGATTTTTATGAAATATTGACCAAAGGAAAGGTGAACCTCCGGAGGTCTGTTTCCACAGGGTGTGTTGTTTTGTCTGCGAGATTTTAGTTGAAGAAGTTGTGGTCTCATTTCATTATGTCTTATGTGATGCTAAACACTTGGAATCAGAAGTTGCCCAAATGTATGAAACACGCAATTTTGATAGCTTGGTTTTCCTGGTGTACAATTTATCAGAGGGCAATCACATGAGCCAAATAAACTGTAAGATAGTGAACTACCTACCAGAAGAACAGTTTCTCCTTCTATACGTTTTCTCTATGACGTTTAATAAAATATTCCTCAATCATTAGCACTTTTCAACCATCAAGTGCTAAATATAATTTTGTGCTAACTTCTGGAGAAAAACTTCCTTCAACCCTCTTTGCAGTTACCACCTCCTTAGCGTACATTTTCCGTGATGCGTACTAAACTCTCTTCAATTTCTATTTTCATTACAGAAAGCAATGTCATCACCACACCGACAAACTACAACGTGACGATAAACCGATAATCATGACCAGAACCAGGACCACCACCAGCAGCGCACGAATGACCAACTTCATTGGGATGTTTCTCATCGCTTCGCTAGTGGGCTCCATAACAATGACCATCAACGATGACTCATCGTCATCATTTGCATTAGCAACTCATTCCACACCATCAGCCATTGACGAGTATGCCGCCGGGTCGTTCATCCAAAGCAGCCTCAACACCTATCAGTATCTGCAAAACCTCTCGCTCCCCAACGAAACGACGACCACCAACTCCACATTCGACGATTACAACAGCGACATGATATGTCCGTCCAGTCAAAATGCCATAGGAAACTTCATCACCATGATCCTCTACGCCCTGGTGTGCATTGTCGGACTCTTTGGCAACACCCTAGTCATCTACGTGGTACTGCGTTTCTCAAAAATGCAAACAGTCACCAACATCTACATCCTGAACTTGGCCATAGCCGACGAGTGTTTCCTGATTGGTATCCCGATCCTCCTCTTCACCATGCAAATCGGTAGCTGGAAGTTCGGCGAATACATGTGCAAGGCGTACATGGTCAGCACATCGATCACTCAATTCACATCGTCCATCTTTCTGCTGATCATGTCAGCCGATCGTTACATAGCCGTCTGTCATCCGATCTCTTCGCCGCGCTATCGCACACCTATGGTGTCGAAAATCGTCTCCGGAATCGCATGGATTGCATCGGTTGTCCTAATGCTGCCAGTGATCCTATTCGCCAATACAGTTGTCGTCTACGAGGATCACCTGTCGTGCAACATCAAATGGCCCGAAAGTCACAATACACAATCGGGTACCACATTTATACTGTACACACTGATCCTGGGCTTTGCTACGCCGCTCTCTTTTATCTTGTGCTTTTACTACTTGGTCATACGGAAACTGCATACCGTCGGACCGAAGAACAAGTCCAAAGAAAAGAAGCGGTCCCATCGCAAGGTCACCAAACTGGTCCTGACAGTGATTACAGTATATGTGCTGTGTTGGCTACCCTATTGGATATCGCAAGTGGCTCTGATAAATTCGCAGCCCGATTCGTGTGCGTCTCGGCTGGAGATAACGGTGTTCCTCTTGGTCGGCTGTCTGGGCTATTCGAATTCGGCAATGAATCCGATTCTGTATGCGTTTTTGAGTGATAACTTCAAGAAGAGCTTCATGAAGGCATGCACCTGTGCCAAGCGATCGGACATTAATGCCCAACTCCAGCTGGAGAATAGTTTCTTTCCCAAGTTTGGGAAAAACCGCCAACAAGAGCGGCTGTTGAGTTCGAAGGCGAAGCAGAAAGCCGCTCGAAATAATAATATGACAACGACATCGGTCACAACGGCCACTGTAATCGGCTGTTCGGGAACGTATGCGGGACGCATGAATCCCAACACAGCGAATTGTAGTGCCAATTCGACGACCCCAAATACGGGAGGGGCGGAGCACACAACCACTACCACGCTGGTGAGTAGGAGTGAAAAGCCGCCCGTCTTGCATACTGATTTGTAAGGGAGTAGTTTTTCTTTCGATTTTAAATTTTTACAAGAGGGATACTTACAATTTTAAAAGGTTACAAAAATGTACATTTTACTTATATATATTTAATTTTTAAGAACGCAGTTCGATTCCCTTTCGCTGCACAATTTGCTACATTTAAATAAACAAAAACAATTTAAATAACAAATAAAATAAAATAAAATTAAATACTTTGGATAATTTTTTACTTAAAATATTTAAAATTAGTGAGAAAAACAGAAAAAGTAACCAATAATGTTAATTGCATATTGTAAACAACAAGGGACTATACTAAGTGTTAATACGAACAAAAATTGTAGATAGAAATTTAATTTAAGTAAGGAGAACCATTAACTAATTTAGAATAGCTATTTAATGTTTTAATGAAAACCACATGCCTAATGTAAAATAAAATGAAAAAATATTTTATTTTTGTTTTAGAGAACCATTGTGCTATGATGTAATAAATTTTTGAAAATCAACGTTAATTATAAATCGAATAAACTAATATTTATGCTGGGATGAATAAAAAATTAAATTAAACATCCAGGAGTGGTTTTTCTTTGTCGTTTTCTTAACAATGGTAAGCATTAGGGAAAAATGTAATATTTTCGGTTTTGTTTAACAAAATAAATTGTAGATAACTGAGTAATTTCTGGGGCCCTATTAGATATGTTAAGGTGCATCGAAGGCCGGAGATTAAGTGTATTACGACCTTAAACTCGCAGTCGCAATTCCCTGGTCCCTGATTCTTTTAATTGGAGTCCGGCATTAGGTTTTTTATCAGTGTTGCAGTCACGTACGTCATTTGAAATCCTCGTAGTGTTGCAGGAGAGGCAGGGCTTTATTTTTAAAAAAAGGACATTTGCGACAGCGTTAGTAGATAATACCCTTTTCACACCGAGCCGAAAACTTCATCAAAAACAGAAGTTTTCCCATAAAAAGTTTAGTTTTCAAAAATAGTCGTTTTAAGTCGTTTTCCACGAAAAGATCAGATCAGCAGATCAACAATTGAGCGTCTACTGGAAAAATTTGAATCCACAGGCACAGTACAAAATGTTCCCGTGCCAGTGAGACAAAGATGTGCCCGTAGTGTCGAGAATATTGCTGCCGCTGAGGCTTCAGTTGAAGAAAGCCCAAATGTGTCTCTCACACGTCGTTGTGGCGAATTTTGCGAAAAGATCTTGGCCTACATCCTTACAAGATTAAATTGACGCAAGAACTGAAGCCGCTTGACCACCAGAAGCGTCGTATGTTCGTGAATTGGGCTGAACAACTTGAAAATGATTCGGATTTTCATCGAAAAATCATCTTCAGCGATGAGGCTCATTTCTGGCTGAATGGCTTGAACAAAATATGCGGTATTGGTCAGGCAGCAATCCACACCTACTCCATGAGTCATCATTGCACCCCGAAAAAAATTACGGTTTAGTGTGGTTTATGGGCCGGCGGCGTCATTGGGCCGTACTTCTTCCGTGATGATCAAGACCGGCTACCGTTCAATGATAACCGAATATTTTTGGCCCCAATTGGATGATATGGACTTGGAGGACATGTGGTTCCAACAGGACGGCGCCACAAGCTACACAGCGAATGTCACAATCAATTTATTAGAAACCAAGTTTTGAGAAAGTGTTATCTCACGAAATGGTCCAGTCGCTTGGCCGCCTCGGTCGTGCGATTTGACGCCGTAAGACTATTTCCTGTGGGGCTACGTCAAGTCTTTGGTCTGTGCCAACAAGCCAGCGACGATTGATGAACTTCGTACGAATATCGAACGTGAAATTGCAACAGTATCGGCCGATTTATGCTTGAAAACCGTCGAAAATTGGGTTCAGCGTCTGGACTTCTGCAAGCGTGCCCGTGGTGGCCATGCAAAAGAAATCGAGTTTCATACATAATGGCATCAAACGTACTTTCACAGGAACGTACTTTCACAGGAACCGTTTTTGTTTTATTTAAAAAAAAACTTTTGTAGCACTCTTATTGAAAAACCCGATATATTTTAAGTCTTTTTCAAATCGTTTTTCGATGCTTTTTTTATTGGTTTTGCTGAGCGTTTATAGGTTTTTGGAACCATTATTAACGCAGGTTTCGTCGCTCTTTAAGAATTTGTTTAAGGCTTCGACAAAGGGGGGGTCTAAGAAACAAACGTGGATCTTTGTTCGTGGTTCTATAGACGTGAAAATAAAGATGAATTTTGTTGATGAAATTCTGAATACTAATTGATACTACGAGTAATGAATGAAGACGATCCTTATGAGGAAGACACGATTGGAAAGTACTGAATTGAGATCTCCCTTAAATGAAATACTCTCGCTGGTTTTAATGGTAGTTTACACAGAACGAGTTTAAATGATTGTATCAGCTAATGAAATTAACTTCCTGTATGGGTAATGATGGAAAGTGCCGCTTGGCGCTTTGATACTCGAGCCCAGCTTGTCCAACCCTCTTCAAGTACACTATTTACCTCAGCAATGAGTTTGAAATGAAGAATTCTGTTTTGTTCAAAAACTGAATTTTTAATTACACAAGGGAAAACTATGCAAATGCAAAAAACTCCCCATTTTGAGATTAAGTTCTGTTGAACTGGATATTATTAAAAGAAAACCCGCGGTAATTTTCTAACGACGTTATTACCCTTTAATTTTATTACGAGAATGATTTCTGATTTATTGACATTGTTTATTTTATACTATAAAAAGTGTAGAGTTATTCGACAAGTATATAGTGTAAAATCAAAGCTTATGGCTTATCCATAGTATTATTATTATAATTTAAATTTGTACGAAAGAATTTTACTTTGCATTAAAAGCGAATATAATTAATAAACACTAGCTGACCCGGCGAACTTGGTTCCGCCCAAATTATCGTTAACGTAATAAGAATATTAATTTCGAGTATGCACAATGCACATGCTGCTTTATGGAATTCCGTGAACTCACATTATATCAAACTTATACCATAGAAATACTGAAGTATAGCAATGTCGATGTGTTTCATTCAAACCGCATTGATTGACGTGTCTGTCAACATCCCGCTTTTTCAGTAAAGTGCTTTATTTATGGTACATGAAACACGACTTACAAAGCGGAAGGTTTGCTAACACGTGAGCACGCCACATACAATTTACGATGTGAGGAACATATGGGAATTTCAGATTGATGCCACAGATTTTCAGCGATTGGAATAGCAAAAGCGAGACGCACGGGAAATTGATGACGCTTAAATACCAATGGCAAATCGTTCTGAATAAGCGGAACCCACGGAATGAGAATGTTTGCCCGATAGTTTCTTCACATTCAAATCAAACGCGTTTCGAGGCAAATTTTCAGTGCGTTGAGATTTCACAACAAAATTATAACTGAGCCGACTTTCAATTTCAAATTGTGTAGATGTAAGCCCGTATCATCCGAAGAATTAAAAAATTCAACTAATCCCCATAAAGTTTGTTTTCACGACAAATAGTAGCATAAAAATGTCCTTTTGTCCTTCCTGTGAATTTTAACCAAAAATCATAAAAATTGAACGATCCGTTCCCAAGCTATGAGTGCACATATACGGACGTCAGTCTCTTTTATTATGTAGCTATACCCACCCGGCTTTTGCCTTTTTACTCAAAGTTCTCAAGTCCTGCTATACAAATTTAGAAAAAGCGTTTGATTTTATTTTTGAATGGGAAGTGCCACAACCCATTTTCCTATCCCGCGTATGTTTTGCAAAGTCGGTCCAAGTCTTTCCTATCTTTCAAACTGGAAGCAACCATACCCATCCACAAAATTTAAATCAAGTCGCGCTACCTATCGGGCCCAAAAGTATCATATTTTTCAAGCTGGAATCAGCGATTCGCATCTACAAAATTTCATTGAAATCGGGTGAGTGGTTTCGGAGATCGACAACAGCGCCACCTATCGGGTCGAAAAGTATCCTATCTTTTAAGGTTGCGTAAACCCGAAATACAATAATACGAACAAAACAAAATAAGAATCATGAAAATTTGACCAGTGGTTATCGATTTATATCGTCATCGAGTATCAACCCGAAAGAATTATATTGGTAAATATATATAGAAGATTTTATGAATTTATATCTAGAACAGGCTCTCACTAGGAGGGCAAACATCTAAGGGTTTTCTTTTGGTAACTTGCCAAGTGGATTAAATTCATTGAAATCGGGTGAGTGGTTTCGGAGATCGACAACAGCGCCACCTATCTGGTCGAAAAGTATCCTATCTTCTAAGGTTGCATAAACCCGAAATACAACAATACGAACAAAACAAAAGAAGAATCATGAAAATTGACCCAGGGGTTATCGATTTATATCGTCATCGAGTTTCACCCCGAAATAATTATATAGGTAAATATATATAGAAGATTTTATGAATTTATATCTAGAACAGGCTCTCACTAGGAGGGCAAACATCTAAGGGTTTTCTTTTGGTAACTTGCCAAGTGGATTAAATATTTATATAAGCACAGTTGGACTTTCTTAAAACGAATTTGTCAGACGGATGATTCGCAAAGTGACTTCAATGTCGAAAGTCATCAGATAAGACTGAAAACAAAGCTTATCCTCAGATAGATGTCACCCTAATTTCACCTGATCTACCACCATGTTCTCAAAAATATCTCTTAAAATGCCTGCACTTTAGTTCTTGCTATATTTTCCAAAACCCAGATCAAAACTACTATTTATATATGCGTTAAAAGTTGTTGCTACAAGGTATCGTAGCGTGCTTTCATTTCATTAATACTCTGACAAGTTGTGATAGCAAACGGAAACACTTTTTATCTCATGTGATATTATTTATGACACCAGTAAACATGTTTTCAAATTGTATTTGTATTTACTCATCTATGTCGCGTCGGTTGCCTTGTTCAACAGTAACGACGACGATGATGAAAATTGCTTTCTTGCCTTATGGCATGTAGCGATAATTCAACAAATATTGGAAACTGTCGATAAACTAAAAGTCAATAACATAATTCGCTTGGACTCGTAACGTGTTGAATGTGGAGTTGTGTCCTTTCCTTCCGTCCTTGGATAAAATGTCCATTAATTCAATGTGCCGCTGCAAGCCATCTGGCCGTTGAGTTGCTCGTTTTTTTTTTGCGTGCGCTTCCTTCCGTTCGGTACAGCTTTTATTACAATCGTACAGTTATTCTCTTTCGGCATAGATATGCGACACTAGCAGTTTTATTATTTTTTTATGTCGCATTATATTTCGATTTTTCTTCTTCGATGGAGGATGCCTGCAAAAAAAAATCGATACCAAAATTGATTATGACCACGCACTTGATTGAGTTCCTCTTCCGTGATGGTCGTTATGAAATACAGCCGGAACAGCACATGTCACTCGAGGAGCATTCTTTTGAAATAATATATAATTTTTGTTCAGGACAATTCAACTCAATAGCTCGGAAGTACAGTGAAAGGACAGTCAGAGTTGAGAAGAAGGCCTATGCCCTTGGTTGAGTGATTGACGTGCAATTCTTCCGGCCTGATGGTGCTGTGCGGCATTTGTCTGTAGCAAGCGAATTTGACAATGGGCAAAACAAGAAACACTTGTGCGAAGAATGATGAGTTCGCCTATTTGATACTATGATCCGATTCGGTATTGAAAATAATGATACAGATGAAGGAGAAACTAAACAGCGGGAGAGAAATTATAATGGAAATGGTTAAGATGGAGTGGATAAGGGCTTGGGGGCGAATAAATTGGAATTCCATTTCTAACATTTCGAAGGGATTTGCGAGCTGGCGCAAATAGTGCTGACAGATTTACTGACTTATCAGCGGTCAATATAAGTTGGAAGCTTACTAAGATGGAATTTTTTATGTAGACGTGCGTACTTCCGACGTCTATAGGGGGAATAGAGTAACATCAAAGGGCCTTGTTTAATTGAAAGATAAGCTTAACAAAAAAATGCGAAAACCCATACATTTTTGGAAAAATATACTCTGGAGTGATGAATCGAAGTTCTGTAGATTCGGGTCAAATGGAAAAAATATGTGTGGCCTCCTCCGAATCAACAACACAACCCAAAATACACGGCTCTGCGAAATAAGGCCCCAATGTAAAAATGAAGAACAACGATTTTTAATAAAATTTGGCGTGTTATTTCCTTTTTCCTAATGAAAATTTGGGGACTTATTTCATTGGGGCCTTACTTCCTACAGCCAAAATATACGGTTGCAGAAAATAAGGCCCGAACTAAAAAAAATAAAAAATAATAAAATAAGGCCCCAAATTTTGTGTGGGGAACCTTTTCTTGGCATAGTGTGGGGCCAATTGTTAAAATCTATACCAAAATGGATCAACACGTAACAAGGGTATTAGCAGATCATATACGATTCCCTATGCTGATGACAATTTACCCCTATAACGTGGCGTTTTATGCACGAAAGCGATCCCAAGCATACTTCTTGATTGGTAAAATCGTAGGTAGGTACTTAGAAAGTAATTATGTAGAAGTTTGGCCAGCTCAGTCTCCCGATCTCAGCCCAATTTATCGATTTTGGAACGACATTGAACGCAGAATATTAGTTGAAAGTTTGCCAAGGCGGTAACTAAATACAGGGTGTCCCCTGAGAAGGTATACTACTTTGCTTGTTTATAATTTTTGATTTAATGAAAGAGAATGGATCTTATATTGATAAATGTTTTATTTAATGTTGGCAATTATGTATCTGTTAGTCTCACAAATGCGAGCCCTTTTTGAGCACATTTTTCATTACATTCTCACACATTTCACGCGGTATTTCATTAATTTCATCACGAATATTTTGTTTGAGTTGCTCAAGCGTTTCTGGTTTGTTTGCATAAACCTTGCTTTTCAGATATCCCCACAAAAAGAAGTCCGGAGCAGTCAAATCAGGCGACCGTGGAGGCCAATCAACATCACCACTTCCTGAAATAACTTGTTGTGGAAAGAGGTCTCGCAGTAATTCCATTGTAATCCTGGCTGTATGCGATGTGGCACCGTCTTGTTGATACCACATGTTAATCAAGCCCAATGCATGAAGTTGTGGCGTTAAAAAGTTTTCAATCATATCACGATATCGCTCCCCATTCACAGTTACCGTTGCGCCGTTTTCATTTTCAAAGAAGTAAGGTCCAATGATTCCTCCTGACCAAATTGCACATCAGACTGTAACTTTTAATGGAGCAAAGGTGACTGATGAATAATTCGAGGGTTTTCCATTGCCCAGAACCGACTGTTCTGTTTATTCACATATCCATTCAATTGAAAATGTGCCTCGTCACTCATTATGATTTTTTCATGAAAATCGGGGTTGTCATGGGCTAGCTGTAACATCCTATTGGCATATGTACGGCGGCGTAGATGATCTTGTGGAAGAAGCTCTTGTGTCAACTGAATCTTAAATGGTAACAAATGCAAATCCTTGTGCAAAATTGTCGCCAAAGTTGCTCTTTGAAGACCAAGCTCCTGAGCACGGCGTCGAATTGAGGTTGATGGATTGTTTTGAACACTTCCTTCAGCAGCAGTAATGTTTTCAGCCGATCTTGCAGTACGTTGTGGTCCATGCTTGGGCCTATCACCTACAGGCCCTCTTTCTTCGAAATCATGCACTACACGATAAATAGTGCGTTTTGTTGGCACGTTGTTTCTCCCAAAAATTTCTCATCGTCACAGTAATCGATGATTGATTTTGATCAAATATTTTACCGATTAAAACACGTTGGTTTATCGAATATTTTTCCATAATAAATTTGCCACGTGTCTACTTCACGACTGCCAAATATGAACTGTCAAGACTAATGTTTACCAAAATGGCGGCAAAATAAAGTAGTATACCTTCCCGGCGGACACCCTGTAGAAGCAAACAAGGGCTAGTCCCTTGAAATAAGTACAAACAAAAAAAATACAAAATACAAAATACAAAATGAACCCGACTCTTTCCAACACAATGGTGTACAGTTCCCATACCCTGACAAGTCGTACATTCAATAATCAAAAGCTCCAAACACACAACCACGGCAATACAGAATACTCGCCGTAATCGGATTATACAGTCTATTTCTGTAATCAGACACAATGACTCTCAGAGGGGAATGCCACAGATTTTCAGATGAATCGAATTAAATTTATACACCCGCAACGTATAAGTCATCGAAAAAAATCAGGAAAAACCCGGAAAAGCCTAAAAGCCTTCGCACTCTCTCATCAAGGAATCGAAGGAATCCATACGTGGAGGCATGTGATCTGACACACATGACATCCTGGCACGTGTGACCTGTTTACAAACGGTGCTATCCCATAGTTCAATGTCACAAGATACCTTGACTAGGTATTTTGTTTTGTGTGGAAAACAGTCTCATTCACCCGCATAAATTGCACAGTGTCGGCTGTCGGGGATTGAAATGGTATGCACAGGGAGCATTTTGTAATGCTCACCGAAGTGATAAGATAGGCAGGTGTTATGTACGGTATCTGTGTACGTATAGTATCGGTGGGTGGAATTTACAACTTGAGGTTGGTAATTCCTCCGATCATCGAATAGAAAATACACAAACCGAGCGAAATGGGTGGGTGCCTCTGTCTGTAAATTCAAACGTAAACAAGTCTTAAAGATTTTTGAGGAAAACCTATCGCACGCGAGCTTATTTATTTTCCTTGCAAAATATGATCAGAGATGAATTTGAATTTGTTATTCTAATTGAAGTGAAAATGGATGCCTGTGGCTAGTTTTTGTTGTGACGGAGATGTTGTTAAATGCTAGTTTTATCGCCGACCGCTGTTCAGTGTATGGAGTTATTCGGGAACGGCCTCGTTATCTAGATACTTGTTCAAGATACTTGGTCATTGAGCGATGCATGGTGGCGGTATTTTCATTTAAGAGAGAACGCCACACTATTATATACACTCGATAATAAGGGTACTTAATATGAATTCGAAGCACTATTTACGGTTGGTAATTTTCGGATTAGAAAAGTTTTGTTGAGGTTAATGCATTGAAAGTGGGATTGTTGAATGTTTTTCTGTGCGGAATGAGTTTTCCAGATGTGTGTGTTGTTTGTTTATTGATTTGGGCAAGCACCAGAGGTGGCAGTAGCACTGGGGCACGTATTCATCATCGTCTTGTTGTGGCTATTGAATTTCATGAGCTCTAATATATATCTAGAGAAATTATTCTCGTTTTAAAGCTATTCAAATTTTGTCGAAATACAGTTTATTTTTGTTGCGACTGCGAGATGAAGTGAATTCGGTATCAGATATTTTTAAAGGTACCACATACAGCTTTGCATATTTATTTTTGTATCTTCTTATTCTGAGAGTCTCGAGTATTGGAAGTTTTTTTTTTTTTTGCTGTTTTGTTTTGTCAAATCGCTTCCCCTAATAGTGCAAAGAGAATAGTAAAACTAATGTCGTTTTCCATTGGTTTCACTTATTCCGTTATACAATGGAACAGGAAAACTGCTTCTGATTGAATCCACAAACGTACCTATTGGTTAAATGCAAAAAAAAAGTAAGACAAGTGCGAGTCGGACTCGCTCATGAAGGGTTCCGAAACAGCAAGTAACATAACATAAAAGTTCTTGTAGTTCGTTGTAACTTTGATCGATATTTTAAAAACTACTCGCTAGATCTCGTTCAAAAACAACAACCAACATTTTACCACTTTGGAAGTGTCTCTCGCGCAAACTATTAACTTTAGAAAAAAAATGATATTAGAAACCTAAATATCATTTTTGAAGACCTATCCATAGATACCCCACACGTATGGGTTTGATGAAAAAATTTTTTTTAAGTTTCAGTTCTATGTATGGGGACCCCCAAAATTTACTGTTTTTTTTTTTGTGTAAAATCTTAATGCGATTGACAGAATACATCTACTTACCAAGTTTCAACGGTATAGCTCTTATAATTTCGGAGAAAAGTGGCTGTGACATAGAGACGGACAGACAGACAGACAGACAGACATGACGAATCTAATAGGGTTCCGATTTTTGCCATTTGGCTACGGAACCCTAAAAACGTTGGCAGCTATCATCTGACTTGTATAAAACACCCAAATTACACTCTTGTGAGTGCTTCTTAAGTGAATTCCGAATTCAAATCGAGACGCGAAATTCTCTTCTCCGAATCACCAGAAGTGTATTTTTTGTGCCAATGGAAAGGTTTCAGAAGCGATTTTTCGATTCCGGTCTCTTTTGCCTTTTGCCCAATGGAAAACGACATTAGTCATGTGTTGGCAGTAGAAACTGAATGAATTCAACTTACGGAACTCAACTAAGGGAACTTAAGCGTGAAATTGAATCCCTAAAACCTAAGAAAGCTCCTGGCTATGATTTGATCACGGGAGAAGTTCTCAGCGTTCTACCAAGAAAAGGATTAATTAAGTTTCTTCATATTATTAATGCCGCGAGTTAAGTATCCATAGCAAAACATATTGAGAAAAAAGATAACATTATTTGTATTCAATGATATCTTTAGTCTCTAGTACAGTCTTGCACACAACGCTACAATGATAACATATGTAAAAGAGATAATATCGTTTGTATACAATGTTGGAATATTATCTCTTCTTCATTATCAAGCAAGACGATTGTACGCTTGGGTCTCCTTGTAGATAGATAAGAAAAGTATATAAATACGACTGTATGATGAATTTATCAACAGTCTTATTGTAACTACATAGTAGCCTTAAGCTCCTTTTAGAATTAGTAAAAAGTATTTCAATAATAAAGGACATAGTTCCAAATAAATATTGTTTAATTTTAAAAGTAAGAAACAAGTGTTTTAATTGGCGATCCTGCCAGGAGGTTAAATATACTTTTTAACTTCAATCGAGCGGACCTCGGGAACAAGTAGTGAAATCTAGTATAAACAGAACACTCGCGTTACCGGTTACAAGAATTACCTAGCATAGCAGGTACAAATATAGCTTCTTCGTACGAAGCAGCAAAGCAATTCAGTGAAAGTGTATATGTGGAGAAAAAAAACACACAAATTCGACGACAACAGACACGAGTTCAAAATGGAACAACTCGCAGTATTAATGGCAAGATTAGAAGCTTTAGAAACCAGGAGCAACACAGTAACACAAACCCTAGAGCACACACGCACAGAGAATGCAAGGTTAGCAGCAATAATAACTAACCAAAATCAAATAAACACTAATTTAGAAACAAAACTAAATGAAGTAAAATCTGGATTAGGCATAGTACCAAACATACCTGTGCTAGAGGAAATAAGAACCACATATACAGATGGTAGTGAAATACAGTTAGACGCATTTAAAAGCCTACCTATTTTCAACGGCGATCAATCAAATTATCGGTCGTGGCGCGAAGAAGCATCCAGATTAATGGACAGCATTAAAAACTTCAAAACACACAGTAAGTACGCAGCAGCATTGACTATAGTGAAAAGTAAAATACAGGGTGCAGCCGCGAATGTGTTAACTAATTATAACACAATTTTTAATTTTGAGGCGATACGTAACAGATTAGATTATACGTACTCTAATCAAGAACCTCTATACGTGCTACAAGACATGATGAAAGCCATCACGCAAAAAAGAAGCACACTGTCTGAATACCACGACGAGATAAATAAAAATCTCAATTTAATAATATCAAAAATCACTATGTCAGGTGATCCGCCGAATATAATCGACAGACTAATTAAAAATGCTAACGACGACGCAGTTCGTATATTCATTGATGGTATGAGTGACAACTTTACAAGAGGATCATTATATTCAGCTACAATAAATGATCTAGAACACGCATTCGCAATTGCTCGCAGAATAGAACATGATAATGTGCACAGGCATTTACATCTCACTCAGGATAAGCACCACAAAAATATGCCACATGAACGCAGAAACGAAAGAAGACCAAATTATTCGAGCCAAACAACGAATTATCAACCCCAGAAGCAATACGATAATATGCAGCAACACAATCAAGGACCACAGCCGATGGAGATAAACTCGAGACAAATTGTACATGCACAGCGACAAAATTGGAATCAATACAAACCCGATGTATATAATCCACCAGCGAAACGTGAACACAGCGGGAGTTTCAACACACACAACAGACCGCAACGATCTTATCAGCAGAACTTCAAGCAGCAGAGAGTAAATAACTCCCGACAACAACGCAGAGACGATGTCAGCAGTACATATGCAGAAGCAGATGAAACGGAATGTATGGTAAATAATAACATAAGAATAGATCATTTAAACTAGTAGACGGGTTGCCCTGCTTAAATTTAACTAGTACTATTTCTAAGAAAATTTATAAAATTCTTATTGATACTGGTGCAACCCATAATTACATTAATAGAAAATGCGATTCTAGCAAAAAAATTAAAATTAAACCTATAAAAATAAAAACAATGCATGGTTATTCTATGGTAGATACAAAGAAAGTAGTTAGGATATTAAAGAAAAATATAACATTTTTTGAATTAGAGGATATTCAGTCTTTTGATATGATATTAGGATATGAAGGACTTAAAGTTCTAAACGCGGAAATAAATTTCAGTAATATGACTCTAACTACCATAAGCAGTGTCGAATCTATTCAGAAAATTAATTACATAATTGGGGAAAATAATATTTATAAAGCAGACATAGATAGACTGATGAAGATTAATAACAGCATAGGACCGTTACCCTTTACAGATACTATAGAAGCAAGCATTAGGACGACCAATGATAATCCGGTTTATGTTAAACAATATCCATATCCCATAGCAGATAACGAATTCGTAAACAAAGAAATACAGAAACTCTTACATGACGATATAATAGAAAAAAGCCATAGTCCTTATAACAGTCCCATATGGACAGTACCTAAAAAAGGTTTGGACGAAAAAGGAAAACCAAAACGGCGCATGGTTGTTGATTTCCAAAAACTTAACGCTCACACTGTAACAGACAGATACCCCATTCCGGATGTCAACATGACAATTCAAAATTTAGGTAAAGCCAAGTACTTTACAACATTAGATTTGGAGTCAGGTTTCCACCAAATTAAAATCAAAACAGATGATAAAGAAAAAACAGCTTTTGCTATAAATGGCGCAAAATATCATTTTAAACGAATGCCTTTCGGGCTCAAAAATGCACCAAGCATATTTCAGAGATGCGTGGACGACATTTTGAGAGACTTTGTAGGTAAATTCGTACACGTTTACATTGATGACGTATTGATATATTCTTCATCTGAGGAAGAACATATACAGCACATAAGTCAAGTATTCGACGTACTCAATAAAGCCACATTAAAAATATCTGATGAGAAAAGTAAGTTTTTTCAAGAAGAAGTAGAATACTTAGGTCACATAATCAGACATGGTAGAATCACTACGAACCCTGAGAAAATAGCAGCTATAGAAAATTTTCCAGTCCCACAAACGGTAAAGGATTTGAGAGGATTTTTAGGTCTTACAGGTTACTATCGTAAGTTTATAAAAGGATACGCAAGCATAGCCAAGCCCCTGACATTATATTTACGAGGAGATAACGGTAAAGTAAACAAAAAACAAAGTAAAAATATTAAGTTAAATCTGAATGATTCAGCATTAGAAGCGATTAGAATTTTAAAAAATTATTTGAAAGAACAAGTCGAACTTTTTCAACCGGATTATAGTAAACCATTCGAGCTTACTACTGATGCATCCAACATAGCTATTGGAGCCGTACTAAGTCAGAATAAGCAACCTATACACTTCTTGTCAAGAACACTGAGTAAGACAGAAGAGAACTATAGCACAAACGAGAAAGAGCTATTAGCGATCATATGGTCCTTACAAAAACTCAGAAACTACATATATGGTATAGCAGACTTAACCATATATACCGATCACCAGAGCCTTATATATTCTGTATCAGAAAAAAATCCCAACACAAAGCTGAAACGTTGGAAGGGAATCATTGAAGACTTTGGAGCAAAATTAGTTTATAAACCAGGAAACCTAAATCTTGTAGCTGACGCATTATCACGTCAACGCATAAATACTTCTACCATAGAAACAGCACATTCAGCTGAAAGTTCTTCTAATGATATAATAAAAACTGTGAATCAGCCTTTTAATGCATACACTGCACAGTTCGAACTTATTGAAGATATAACAAATAATATCGAAACACAAATCTATTTTAGTAACAAAATAAGACTCATAATAAAGTTTAAGGACAAAGACTCTTTACTAAGGCAGATGAAAGAAGTTATACAACCCCAAAAGATTGTAGCTTTGCATACGAAATTTGAAAACATATACAAATATGGTGAAAACATAAAAAAAGAATTCCCACTAATAAGATTTATATTCACACCAAGAAAACTTCAAGACGTGACAAATTTGGAGGAACAACTAAAACTTGTAAGGGTAACTCACGAAAGAGCACACCGAGGGTTACGTAACAATATACAAGAAATCTCAGAGAAATATTACTGGCCCGATCTAAATAAACAAGCAAAGAGTTTCAACAGAAAATGCATAGCATGTCTATTTGGAAAATATGAAAGAAAACCTATCAGAGAACCTCTGAATAATTCAGAAATACCAACACATGTGGGAACACACATTCATATGGACATATACTTCAACGACAAGTATACTTTCCTTGTAACAGTAGATAAGTATTCTAAATATACAATCCTTCGGGAAATCGAAACTCGAAACAGACTGTACGACGTTATGGAAGAGGTCTTATCTAATTATTTCCCAAAATGTGAACGACTCATGACAGATAACGAGAAGGGATTCAAAACAGAAATGGTGAACCAAATGTGTTTGAAATACAACATAACTAAAGTAGAAACTCCAGTATACAGATCGACAGCGAACGGTCAGGTAGAACGTGTAAACGGTACAATAACTGAACTGTCTAGAATATTCACAATTCAGAATAAAACAAGACTTATCGAAGAAATATTTAGAACAGTGCGTGAATTAAATAATTCTATACACTCAGTTACCGGTTTGAAACCTAGAGACATTTTCTTTAATCAAAATAAATATAGCAATAGTGAAATTATAATAAATAAACTAAACTCAGCATCCAAAAAAGTGATCGAACGTCTAAATAAAGGAACTCGACACAGAGAGTATAAAAAAGGAGATAAGATAATGGTAAGAATCACAGGTCTTAGAAAGAAATCTAACGCCAGATACATAACAAGAATAGTAGAAGAAGATAAAGGAGACACTGTAATCTCTAAAGAAGGAATAAAAATTCACAAGGATAACATAAAGAATTATCATTTTTCAGATGACGAAAATATTAATATTCCTAACATTACTAGGAATTGTACAGAGTCAAGAAGGGCAAGGAAACGTTCAAATAACTGAGTTACTAAACAAGAAGTTTATACTTACGCAAACAGATGACGTGTATTTATTCAAAGAACAAACTTATTTGTTACATGCCACCAACCTGACTTCGATATTTCAACCTTACGTAAATATCGTAACTAGTAAATATCAACCTACACAAGAAGAAAAAATTTGGTTAAGTAAAATTAAGAATTTAGCAGACCAATTACAAGAACATACTAGGCATACTAGATCAATTAACTTTTTAGGAACAGCTTTCAAATATGTGTTTGGTAATCCTGACCATTATGACTTAGTTAACATAGAAACGAGTATAAATAATCTCATAGAAAACAATAATAAACAAAAAACTATAAATTCTAGATTTGAACAAATTTTGCAACAATTCGAAGGTCAGAGCCTTAAAGAACATTTAGTAATAGAACAAGTGTACGAACAATTATTATTATTGACCAGAACAATTAATGCAGCAAAAAATAATGAATATTTATCAGAAAGCCTAGACTTAGATGACATTAAAAATATTATTCAACATGAAATAATTCAAGTACCCATAATAAATATACTTGAGTACTCTAAAATATTATTAGCTAGAACTGATGAATTCTTCATCACAATATATAAATATCCAGTTCTAATTAAATCATGTAAATTGTATAAAGTAACACCTTTAAATTCAAAACATGGAAAAATCATTACAGATAAAACAATTGCCTTATGTAACCAAACTTATTTAAGAACAAGAAATTGTCAAAATCATCTAAGTAAAAACATTTGTGAAATTAACTTTGAAGAAGAAAATTGTCTTATTCCACTTTTAAAGAATATAACTTCAAAATGCAACATTAAACAAGAATACGATTACGACTTAGAAATTGAATCCGGTGTTATGTTATTAAGCGGTAAGCATAAGTTAAATAATCAAACAATTAATGGTATAAACTTAGTTACTTATGAAAATACTATAAATCTAGACGATAAAATATACAAAAACATGCATAAGCAAATTAAAGAAGTTATATTAAGAAATCATAATTCAGAGTCTTACATCGACCAAATAATTAAAGAAGATACAATGTACAAATTCGATAACATAGATACTTTAAAAAAACTAATTATTCCTTTTGAAGAAAAACCGATATTATCAACTATATACACAATTGTAACACTGATTGTTATTCTAGCATTTACGTACGTAATGATAAAAACTATACAATGTATAACAGATCGTCAAAAACAAAAAAAGATTGACGCATATAACAAAACTTATGAAAGAGAAATGTTAAAAATAGCGTCGAAAAATCGGGACGATTTCGTTTAACAAGGGGGGGAGTTAAGTATCCATAGCAAAACATATTGAGAAAAAAGATAACATTATTTGTATTCAATGATATCTTTAGTCTCTAGTACAGTCTTGCACACAACGCTACAATGATAACATATGTAAAAGAGATAATATCGTTTGTATACAATGTTGGAATATTATCTCTTCTTCATTATCAAGCAAGACGATTGTACGCTTGGGTCTCCTTGTAGATAGATAAGAAAAGTATATAAATACGACTGTATGATGAATTTATCAACAGTCTTATTGTAACTACATAGTAGCCTTAAGCTCCTTTTAGAATTAGTAAAAAGTATTTCAATAATAAAGGACATAGTTCCAAATAAATATTGTTTAATTTTAAAAGTAAGAAACAAGTGTTTTAATTCGCGCTCAGACTAAAACACGTACCGAGCCAATGGAAAGTTGCGGAGGGCATATTGGTTTTAAAACCAGGAAAACCGCCAAATGAAGTAAAGTCGTATAGACCAATTTCCCTTCTTCCAGTCATATCCAAAGTTTTCGAGAGAATTTTACTAACGCGCCTACAACCGGTAATAGAATACTAGCTTGCCCGGCGAACTTCGTCCCGCTTAAAGTTGACTTTTTGACTAAAATACTTTTCACTTCCACTTGAAATTAATTTTATTGATCCCAATCCCAACTATAGCTTTTGACGAATACGATCTCACTGTATACTACGATCAAAATTAAAAAAAAAAAAAACTCTCGGTAGAAAAAGTATGGAAAATCAATTTTCACAAACTTTCCAATTTCCCTTTCCTTAGGCGTAGACAAACGCAACAAGGAAGATTAACGTGTCGGCCAACCTTCCGCCTTTTGACTAAAATGGTTTACAGTACACGACGTACAAATTCGTTCTCAATAAGCGGATTCCGTGGAATGAGAATGTTTGTCTTTGAATTTTTTCCTCAAAACCGTCGCTTGCATGACATTTGATTTGAGATCCTTCACCACCAAATCAAACGCGTTCTGTTACAAAGTCTCGGTGCATTGAGGTTGCGCAACAAAATTATGAATGAGCCGACTTTTAATTGTGTAGATGTAAGCCCGGAACATCCAAAGAATTCAAAAATTCAACTAATCCCCATAAAGTTTTGTTTTCACGACAAAAAGTAGCATACCTCCTTCCTTGGGACCATGCGAATTTAAACCAAAAATCATAAAAATTGAAGGATTGGTTCCCGAGTTATGAGTGCGCACATACGGACGTCAGTCTTTTTTATATGTAGCTGTACCCACCCACCCGCCTTTGCTCATACCTTTCGTATTAAATCCTGCTCACATTTCGCAAAGTCATTTACTTGGACAACGCCCATTATGTGTGTTAATGCTTCCACAACCCGTTCTCCTATCCCGCTTATTTTTTGCAAAGTACCATCTATAGGGTCCGAAACAATAGTACATTTCAATCTTGAAGCAACCATACCTACCCATCCACAAGTTTCAATCAACTCGGTAGAGCTGTTTCGGAGATCGGCAACAGCGCCACCTATCAGGTCCAAAATTGTGCCGGAAATCGAATGGAAATGTTATTTACCTATTTAAAATTGATTAAAAACTAATTTGGAGTTTTCGTCGAACAATTGTACAGCTAAATGAAATATGAATTACTGAATACTGAAATATCAAATTCAAAAAAGTATAGACAACCAACGCCAACTATATTATTACAGTTAAATTTAATGTTGTTGATACAAAATTGATATGCAGGGAAACCTATGTTGTCGTATATATATAGCGCCACCTATCGGGTCAAAATTTTGGAAAAAACTTTTTTTTTTAGGTGTTATAATGTCTTAATTTGAGCCAAATCGGTCCATAAATATGTATTTTAAAAAAAGCGACCCCAGCGCCACCTATAGGGTCTAAAATAAACATAAACCATCCGGAGCACCACACAAACATTTATGGTGGGAACATAAGGAGGATAGCTTCAGTAGGGATGTTCATGTTCATTCAAAAAATACATCGATGTTTTATTCGATGTAATGCATCGAAACGTTACATCGATTATTACCGATGCATCGATTAAAAACATCGATGTTTTCGATGCATCGATTAAGAATACCGACGTATTGTATTAAATGAGTTAAAATTTCGAGACTCGAGTTTCCAGTGTCATTAAATGAGTCAATCGATTTCTTACGGTCTTACTTTAGAGTTCAGACGCAGATGGCAGATCCCAGACGCCAGACCCACCATATAGGTACATGCGTTTATTTTTCTTATTGCCAATTGGAAACCTTATTGTTTCTTCTCTCTTTCTCTTCTTTAATAGACATGACAGTATAGCCTGTCTGTGTTTTTGTGTCTGTGGTGCGCAAGTCGGCCGTTGCGTCGTGTTCCCTCATCTTACCTGTGTTGTTGTTTATGTGTTTGGTTGGCGTAAATAGCTTATTACAAATTACGGTATAATTTCTCATATCCTTCATGAATACAATCAAAGAGAAGAAGAAGAATGTATTAAATTTGAAATTCGGTACTGTGTACATTTCATGCTTCGATGTTCGATGCATCGAATAAAATACATCGATGCATCGTTAAACATCGGATGCTTTCGATGCATCGGATTGATTCGATGCATCGAATACCTAAACATCGATGTTTTCGATGCATCTTTAGGTTTTTTCCACTGCGCCACCTCTCCCGATCGTCTGACAAACATCCGAGAGTACAACTGTCTTGAAAAGCTTCTAAATTAGCCGTTTGGAGTCGGCATAAATCTGTAGATCCCTTCCATTCGTTCAAAAAATGAAAACTCACACAAAACGAATGGTTGTGAGAAGACAGGCCTAGGATCCCTCCGGACCTGTTGCGCCAACTATTTATTAAGTAAAATAAGACCGATCAAGGAAATTCGGCGTTATTTCGCTCGGTGTTATTTCACGGCACCATTTCGTTGTGCCACTTTTGGATGGGATACTTCGTTTCGGAAGAGATCCGTACTACGATTTAAACAACAAGCAAGTTGAGCCTTTGGAGTCGTACAGCGACTTTCCTTTTCACAATGCAGTCGGCTTCTGAGTCTTTCAAAAGAATTAAAAGGAGGGATTGATTTTCCAGAAGTTTTTAAAAGAGACGTTGTACCTATTTCCATTTAAAAAAAAAAAAACAAATTTATTTGTCTCCTCGAGTTAGAATCAGAACTGAGAAGTGCAGCCAAAATACTTTACAAGTCGAACAAGCACAAACGGCTTTATTTAAAATTTAATCATATATCCAAGGTAAAAACCTTTTTTAAAGAAGTCTGTTATAAGCAATTTTTTTTTTCTTAAAATTCTTTATAAAAGATAAGCCTTGGAGGCACAGCTACAAAGAAACACTCAATGTAGTTAGTTACTGAGTAAATGTAATCCCTCCTGGCATCTTTTAAGAAAATGCCAGCTTTAGGTTAAAATGAAAGGTGATCCAATCTCTAATTAAAATATCCATTGCCATCTGCCACAGCAGAAAAAAAAATATATACCAACTACAAGACATATCCCCAGAATACCCAGCTCCAGCTGGAACATTGCTTAATGGGTTGTCAACTTTTTCCGGTAATTGCATGCCATCTGTGGATGGAAAATGTAATCCCATTGTCGCAAGGGACAGCTGAGACAGGCATAAATGAATTAAAATGAACAAGAAACATTTTACTCCACTTTTTGTCATGCACATACACATGCGACATGTCTAATGGCCGATGACATTCCACGTGTAAGGTTCAATGTTCAACTCACATTGCGAGAATTGTCAAAATATTACCCTGTTGCGTGAGATTGGACTATATTCAGCTTAGCACAAAATACCGTGCTGGAAGCTATTTCATTTTTCGTTTATTTTTTTTTCACGTCTTCATCGGAGATTATAGGCTGAGATGTCGGTGGACGATGACACTGACACACAGACAGGCAGCTATTTAGCGTGAGTGAAATTCTGTGGAATGTTAATTTGATTTCGAAAATAATTTCACCCAGCGTCACATCGAAAAAAAAAAAAAAGTAAATAAATAAAATAAAAGAAAAATCTCTTCTCCCACCATGTTGTCTGTTTAGTATTTAATTACATTTTCCACGGAAGGGAGGGTGATAACAAAAATCCCGGACAAACTTCTTATATCTCTATATCCCCCTCCTCGTTGTGAGGGAAAACTTTTTGTTTTCTGTAATAAAACAGAAAGTTTGCGCGTACATAATGAAAGGTCAATTAGGCTTTAACTATAAGAAAGACGAACGTTTTTTTATTTTAGTACACTTCACAGATCCATCAGAAAAAAAAAAAAAAAAAAACTGATGAGCAACGAGGAACTATGGCCATCGTCCAGTCGCAGTGGCCTGAAAAATGATCGATTCCTCTTTAAATTAATGTTGAAACTTTTAGTCAATCGAATAATAAAAAATGAGCCTCCGTCGATGGATGATTTTTCACGGTTCATTTAACAAAATGGAGGTCTAAAGATTGCCAGAGCTAAATTTTATCATATTCATTGCCTCGCTGGATGGTAACATCCTTTTGAATGTACATATAGTTAAAATGAAAACAGAAGAAATTGGGAGAAATGCCACCGGGGAATTGGATGGCTCTCCTTTTGTGTGATACGTCTTCAGCTCAAGCGAACTTGATGTAAGCATCGACACAAATCGAGGTAGCTAACTGGATGTAGAGAAGAATTTAATGGCAGCCAAGTGAAAGGACTAGGGCGCAGTGGCTTAGTTGTTAGTGTGACTACTAAGCGAGGGATCACAGGTTCAAATCCCGCAAAAACCCAAAAAACAACTTAGGGTTTTTTTTTTTTCACTGCGCCACCTCCAGCGAACGTCTGACAAACATTCGAGAGTACAAATTTCTTGAAAGAGCTTCTCAATTAGCCGTTTGGATTCGGCATAAAATTGTAGAGCCCTTTCATTCGTTCCAAAAATGAAAAACTCGCACAAAACGAATGGTTGTGAGAAGCTAGGCCTAAGGACCTGTTGCGCCAACTATTTATTTCATAATTGGAAGGATATTAAAAGGCGATGGTAGCGTGCGAAAGCCTCTGGGTCACCCTGCGTATGCCACAGGCAGGCGGTGATGAGTGTTACCGCCTGAGGAAGCTTCTTCCCAACTTGTGGGGTTAAACCCCTTTTACTTACTTCGACTGTGGAAAGATCAAGTTTCAAGTTCTTAAGTCTTTTTTATTATTAACACTTCTGCTCCCTTACAATTTTTCTACCCGCAGAGCAAAGGCGATCACGATCAAACCTTACCGAATGCACCGCACTTGTGTTCACACGTAGGGTGTACCTTATCGGATTATTCTTGAACTAGTAATAATTCTTTGTCCGAAAAGCCCTCAAATATGTAGATGGTAGGTATCCTGCCGCCATATGAAAGTCTACAACGAATGCCCAAATATGTACAGTGCATCACGACCCAAAGTGCGTGATTGCTTATTTGCGAAACAAGCTCACCCGAAAATTGTTTTTCGGGTTTCACTACCTACCATCTATCTAATTTTTTTTTAATTAATGCAAATTGCAAAGCTAGTTATGTGAGCTGATGGTATCCCAAACAAACGCCATCGCTTGGCAATGTTGAAAATTTCCCATCATCTATGCAATTGAATTCCCAAATTGAGCTATAAACAAAAGCCAAAGTCAATTTGCTCTCATAATTTAATCGAAAACTCATTTCACAACCAGCGCTGATTATATACGAACTCTCTTGCTGCTGAAAACTGAAAACATTCTCAAATGTGTGTTGTACCACGTACAGGTACAAGCCAATAAATCCTTGCCGCAGTTATAGCGGGAAATTGTTGTGTGTGCATTTATTTCACATCTGCAGTTTGAACTCATAATGCCACATCAAATTCGCTGATGAAAAACCCTTTGAAATCAAATATCCATTATATACCCTGACATGTCACGTAGGTATATATTTTTCTATATATCAGTTCTTGCATTAGCACTGTAACCACGATTACACGATAACAGCACACGCATCAGAGCGGAGAAGTCATAAGACCATGCACAGCGTTTTTTTTTAATCGGATTCAAACATCACACGCACGTAGTTTGTCAACAATGACATGCCGCACAATTCGTTGGTACACACCAAAGGACATTTTGATTGTGCTAATGCGAGTGGTCTGGTGTGGCCGGCATCGGTGTTAACATGGATATTGTTTACATTTTTCGACAGACGCAGGTGAGATTTCGAATTATTTTTATCCTCCTGTCAATGATGTGTGATAAATGGGTTGCTCCTCCGTCTGCCTCGATAACAAGGCATTACGAAAGCCCCGCCGTTAATAAATTTCTTCACAAAAATAAAACCAAACTGGACCGCTCTTGATGGATCACCGAATCGAAGGAAACTTCCCTTGCAGCCCATGCTGCAAAGACACATTCTCAAAGTTGCCTTCTAATCCATCATATCCGGCCAACACCCCATAAAATCTCACTACCAAGTTGATTAACTCTTTGACCCCCATCATATTCAGCTAGCTGTATGTAGAAAAGAACAAAATATACCATCCCGCCATCTGTCCTTTGCAACTATACTTGTAATGCGTCTCGCCTCGGATATAGGCTATAAAAAGCAAAAACCTAAAACTCTTCCATAAAATGTACTAACAAAGACCAATCAACCGAAGCCGAGCGAGCTAATAAAATTCCAATAAAAGCCGCAGTATACAGATAGAGCCTGGCACGGCACGCCTCGCGCGCCAATACACACTGCACTGGACTAAATAAGACTACACGACACAGTTCAGCTTCGTTTTATTGACTGTTATTGGATAGGTGCGATGGTTGTAGGCAGAGCAGCCCAATCGGTCATTCGCCTGGGGGATGGGGGTCGAGTGTGAGCTCCTGCGTTGGCATTAAAATAATTTGATTTATATTGTAGCGATTCGCACACAATTCCCGCTGGCATTAGTTCAGGAAATGGGGAAGGTCAGCTTGAGCGTGGTGTGTGTATCTGTATATTGGCGCCGATAGCATTAGGTGGGTTCTTTTTTTATTTTTTTAGGCATGAAAGAAACGCCACTTAATCTATCGTGAACAGAGGTGCTCTTTTGAAGAAGGACATACTTTTAAACAATGTTACGATAATTTATTTTGTTGGGGAAGTTTAAATTTAATTTTGTTGGGGAACGCAAAAAAAGGACATGTGAGGACACGGAGAGAACAATTTGGGAAATTGGAAATAATGTTTGGGTTGATGAGTCCATTGATCTTTGCTTTCCGTGATGCTGGAAATAACAAATAACCCCCCAAAATTTGTATGTTGGCGGGGATTTATTTCAAGAGTTTTTGGGAACTTATTTCTGGCTTCTAATTGGGCGAACTCGAATTTCTACCATTGTGTTATGAAATATGTATGGAAATTATTCACCATCTTTCTGTACCCTTCGGGCGCTAACAGCTGCGCAGATTTGGCAAATTTAGTTAACGATGTCTTCAGCCAACCAGGATCGAAGTTTTTATGCCTAAAGCGTGTATTTTATTTTATTTATTTTATTTATTTATTCCTTTTTGGTGAAAAAAATCAAAATGGCATATTTTACTATGAACTCGAGACCCGCAAGACAAAGCTCGCTTAAATCGACTTACTAACTTGCTAACAAAGTCGATTAAAGATTTTACAAATGAAAGCCTAACAGCGGAAAAAGAATCCAATTACTCGCTTTGGAAGGCTATTAAAGCCACAAAAAGGCCGAAGATCGCAGGGCCCCCTATTAAGATAACCCAAGATGTTTGGGCAAAAAGCGACAAAGAGAAGGCGGATGTCTTCGCTGCTCATCTAGAATGAACTTTTAAGCCATTCGATGGTCAAGCGCTTAATGGAAATATTAATGCCTCAGACACATGACACACTAACATATGAAAATAATGTACTAGTAAATGCTACACTCACCGAACTCGGACTAGTAATAAAGAAACTTAAGCCCAAAAAAGCTCCAGGCTATGATCTGATCTCCTGAAAATGCTACCTCGGAAAGCAATAACTAAGCTTCTCCACATTATAAACGCCGCGATCACATTACAATACATTCCGAGTCAATGGAAATTCGCGGAAGTCATAATGGTTCTAAAACCAGGCAAACCACCGAATGAAAAAAAGTCTTATAGACCCACCTCCCTTCTTCCAATTGTTCCCAAAGTTTTTGAGAAGATATTACTCAGACGCTTACAACCAATCATAGAAGAAAGCCGTTTTATACCCGACTATCAGTTCGGGTTAAGAAGCAAACATTCGAAAATCGATCAAGTACATCGGATAACTGACGTAATAGAGAAAGCTCTAGAGGAAAATAAAATTTGCTCTGCCGTGTTCTTGGACGTTTCGCAAGCATTTGATAAGGTGTGGCATGAAGGCCTCAAGTGCAAATAAAGACAAGTTCTCCCCGAATGTTATGGAAAATTCTAGAATCGTATCTAGAGAATAGACTCAGTCGTGTCAAACACGGAAACGAATATTCGGAATTTAAAGAAATAAGGGCCAGGTGTGCCGCAAGGAAGCGTCCTTGGGCCACTCCTGTACCTGTTATTTACGCGTGATATTCCGCAAACAGAAGGTACTACCGTAGTCACTTTTGCCGATGACACTGCTATACTAGCAGTGGGTACAACGACCAAAGAAACAAACAAAGTATTACAAGGCGCCCTTAACCGGTTCTATGAATGGACAAAATCATGAAGGATCGCTCTTAACGAAACGAAATCGGTCTACATGGATTTTACATATAAAAAAAACGAAAAACTTGCCTGCATTTATAAATGCGGTACAAGTTCCGTTTGTAAACGAGGCCAAATATCTCGAAATGATTCTCGACACAAAATTAAAATGGAAACCGCATGTAAAGAAAAAATGCGAAGAACTTAAAATCAAATACAGAGAACTTTATTGGTTACTCGGAAAATATTCCAAGCTTACCCTCGAGAACAAGCTTTTATTATATAAGCAAGTGATGAAGCCTGTATGGACATATGGTATACAGTTATGGGGCTGTACTAGCGAAACAAATCCAAACATTTTACAAACTTTTCGAAACCAAGTGCTAAGATCATTCGTCAGTGCACCGTGGTACATGAGAAGAACTCCCACAGTTAAGGACGAAACGAAAATATGCGCTCGAAAACATAGAAACCGATTATTAGGACATATTAATAGCTCATTATGTGAAATTCTCGATGCAACAAATTTATTGCGGCGTCTACAACGAACTAAACCTTCGGACTTAGCCCGATAATTTTCAACCGCGTTAAAATGGCGGAACGAGCAGGAACGTTCGCCGGAATGTTGCCTGCCAAACGTGTAAAACTTCGTGATAAAAAAAATTGCTTGATAAGTCATAACTTAGTTGCAGTACAAAAGAAATTTGATGAAGGTGGTTTTAGTGAGTAAAGATCTCACACTACTATGATAGTACAAAGAACCTATGTTAACAAAATGTTTTTCGATCGATAGGTAAATAAACCTTTTTTATTCCAAGAAGCTAACAGAAAATTTTATCCTCACTTTTTAACGTTCTCGAATACGTAAGAGAAAGATTTTCTTTATTTGTATTCGTACAAAATTTCGAGCTCGACCTAATCAATTCTGACATTGAAATTATGTCCGTCGTCTATCCATTCATAAAAGTAAAGTAAAGTATATAGATTCGAGAGACATTCGACCTCGAACCCTCGCTTAGTAGTCCAACACACTAAACACTAAGCCACTGCGCCTACTATCCATTCATAAATGGCCCCTCCATATCTTCCGATTTTTGACCACCAGCAGAAGTTCTGAAAACGATCATTTTTCAAAATTTGTTCACGTAAACCACGTTCACGTTAGGCTGTGCAGCTTGACAGGCGAACTGTAAGAAAAATTAACTACAATAAAGAGTTGAGTAAATGGACGTGACACAGTCAGACCAAATGTAAGCCCCTTTTGACATTTGGTTACGAAATAAGTAGGTATACTTCGAGGTCCCCCTCTGCCGACATTATTAGCTACAACTTCGACATACCTGGGCAGCTTTCACCCTCCTTAGGACTCACTCAGAAAAGATTGAAAAAGACAAATTTCTATATCTTTACAACACCCGAATGGTTTACGGATAAGACCAAAATCACTCAACATCTACTTCCTTAAATGAAGAAACATTTGTTTTCAGTATACTTACCCATCCAACCAACAAAACACCAGTTGATACACAAAATAAATCAATCACTGTGTCATCATGCTTGATGATAAAAACCATCCCTCCTTTAATTTCCCTCAAATGCCGTCGACTAGTAATTTTTATTCGTCTTCAATTTGTCATGTCTGTGTACATAATCCAAATAAAAGCTTCTTCCAACAAAATCTAGTACAAAAAAACAACAAACTGTCTATGCAACAAAAACGTAGACTTACGATTAATAATGATAAATTTATCCATCCAATGCGACTTGGCGCAAAAAAAATGCCAAACTATCGAAACGTCAATCATGATGAATTGCTTTACGTTCATCCATAGCTCGGCCCTTCAAAAGTGAAGAATCTTAAGGATTCTTTAGAAATCGGTATCTATGCAAATTTTAAACATCCCAAGGCGAACAATTTTTGGGGCAACAAATCTGCATGATGCGTTTTTTTCTGGAAAAGAGGACATGGGACAAAAAAAAATCCCTCAAATGGAGAAATAGTTTTGTTGTCTTGCGAGTGGGTTATAAAATAGATTTGATCGATTTATATCCAAACGTCGGTCGCCTATTGAAAAGGATAAAACACGAAAAATCCATTTTGAGAGAAAGCAAAATGTTCACAGTTTGAATTCAGTTTGAATTATGTCGTCGTAGATGGACAGGTAGGTTTCTCTTAGGTTTCAATTTTTTGAATTCTGAAACTTGCTCTCTGAGGGAATGATTTAAAAATGTGTATTTCTATTTTCCGACGCTTGAGCTTTTACTCATGAGTGCGTCCATAAAAGGGAACTGCCAGAGTGCCGCCCAGTAATATACCCAGAGATATTGGCCATTAGAAATAGAAGAAAATAAAAAAACTGAATTCGATTCTAAAGTCCTCTTTTGCTAAATGGAACTCTAAATTCCACCTAACCTTTCATAGAAATGAAACAAATTTAATAAAAGTGAACTCCAACGAGCTATTGTCAAACTCAATTTTGTTTGTTTCACCAGATGGCGAGCTTCAAGTTGTCATCGATGTCAACCAAATAACCAAAAAATGTTATGATTTTGAAAGCTAAAGCAAAGGGAAACTCGAAAAAGTAGCTTGTGATTTGACTTGCGGCTTGGAATTCGCCCCAGTCTGAACTTTAACTACCTAATTGGATTTGGCATTGACTTAAGCTGCGATTGCACATGACACTTTTCACATCAAATTTTGACATGCCGACGTCATTGTGACGTAGACATTTGTCCTAAATTTGTCACTACGTGTGATCGCCTGTCAAGCGTCTGGTAGGTAGGTAGGTAGCTTTAGTCAGCGGTGACTCCAAACTAACTATCTCCTAACTTAAAGCCAAATTTAATACTTAATTTCTTATAATTTAGACTGAGAGTTGATTTTTTACCAAAAGTCGCATCTAAAATGTTTTTTTTTTTCTTTTCTTAAGGGCCATTGAAATTGCCTCCATTCATAAATATTTACTTAATCATTGTAAGCTCTGAATTGGGTAGGTACTTACAGGAGTTTATTTATGGGGAAACAGTTTTTGTTTTAGTTTTTAAATGGGGATACGTATTTTTGGATTTGTGGATCAAGCAGAATTTATTCCGAAGCTCTGCTTGAACGGAACCGACTGAGTATTATTGTAGAACGACGCAGTCGCAATTTGTTCGACCCCATACAAGCTGTAAAAATGGTTTCAAGTTAAGGATTTTGAGCGAAATCGAGTTTCAGGGAATTATTGCTGCGGCTGATATCAAAAACAGCATGGTTTGAGTTAACCTTCCACAGCATACGAGGAAGCGCGGTTGGAGCCATACGAAAAGTGGGTTGTTGTAGTAGATTTCTTGGTACGATTCTCCAGTCTCCTTTGCAGACATTAATTGTCTGGGACATTAGTTGCTTGCGCAAAATTTGACACTTTTTTCATATTTTAATGAAAGTCTTCCTTTCTTATTCCACGTTATTCAATATCTATTTTATTTTTAATTAATTCAAGTTACAATGTTGATTTATATCTAGAGCTTTGGACAGCTTAAGGCAACGACCAAGAGGTTATTAAAAAAGACACGCATGCGTTCGTCGAGATCGGTGGTAGGACAGCCGTAAAAACTGCTGATATTGTGTCACTGTTGGTAGCTGTGTCACTTGTCGGTTACAGGGTATATATGTAACACTTGTACTCAGTATTGCCAGCTTTTACGAGTATAAGAATTATGAAGCGAAATTTGAAAAATCTTGGAGCCAATATCCAATATCAAAACTCAAATATGAAGTCCAAAAATGCGCATTTTTTTGTAACTCTGGGCACACTTATTATTTTACTGCTGCGATGTGAGACTCTGTTCAAAAACTGTATGAAAATGGAGTTGGCTCATGCGCAATTAACTGTTTAGAAAGTTTTAGTTAAGAGTACGTTTGCAATAGATGTATGCATATTTTTTTTTTTTTGTAAATTTATAAGGAGCTTAACAATCGTCAAACTCTTAAGTGAATAGGTAGCTTAAATCATGTTAAATTCCCAATGAAAATTGTAAGGAGCCAGTGGAATAGGAGATAAATAACAAGTGCTGCAAACACTGCTACTTGTGTATCAGCTGATGGAACTCTCCGCAAAAAATTCTGCCTCGTCTTTTTGCAGACGTTTCGCTGTCCATTTGGAGACAACCGGAAAATTTCGTTCCGAAGCAGGTGCGCACTAGATTTAAGTGTGTAAGACAAAGCATTTGTTCAATCGATGGAGTAGATGAATGAAGTGTATGTGTTCCGTTGAGTCGTTTCCTTCGTTGGGGACATTCAGCTGAATTAGCTTGATATCGTGTTTATACATATATTTAGGGAAAATTATGTGTTTCTTCCAAACTAAGCTAAGTCAAACGTTCGCTAGATATGGCACAGCGAAAAAAAACAACCCTCAAGAAGTAATTTGTGGTTTTCCAGGAATCGTAACTGAAACTCCCCTCGTTCTGTAGTCTAGCACATTAAGCCACTGCGCCAATAGTTAAAATACTTCAAACCCGATTTAGGAAACCCTTGAGCTAAACTCCGCAAAAATATTTTCAGAAATATATCCCTTCGAAGAGACATCTGAAATGTTACGCCATTGGGCCGCAGATTTTTCCCAGCATCCATCCAAAAGTTCAATCTTAAGTACCTACCTATTTTCATTTCTCAAGCTCACCGTTATGTGGTAACTTTTTTGTGTTGGTCAATGCCATCCATTTCGTTGAAGCACTCCCCAAATGTTGAATGGGCAATTTAAAAGCTTCAACTTGATGCCACTTTATTCTCCCGCAGGAACAATTCAATTTTTCGTTCACTCCGTAATATACCTACCCCATGGATAAAAAAATGAAGTCTGAAATATGAATTCATGAAATTAATTTAAGCCCAGACCCATTTGACTTGCGGTTGAGACTCATAAAAAAAAACTTTTCAGATGCAGACAGAACCCTCTTTCAATTTGTGAGAGGTTACACAATTCCTCTGACACAGTTTTTGTGATAGCCAAGTGCAAAATCTGTCTGAAACAACCTTCAAATCGAGTGCGAAATACTACTGTCAATAATGTGGCTGTGTTTTGGTTCAAATCTGTTATTGCGATGATATAGGAAATCGAAGAAGTGGGCCTCGCAATTCTGTCGTTCTAATCCTAAGCCTAGTACGTAGCTGTTCCGGAATGAAATTTTCCGGTGGTCTCCAAATAGGCAGCGACATGACTGCGAAAAGGCGGCGCAAAATTATTTGTGAAAAGTTCCATTAGCTGCTACACAAGTAGCAGTGTTACCAGCACTGTTGGCTATTTATCTCCGATTTGGATACGAACTTTGCACTGGCTCCTTAAAATTGTCATTTGGTAACTATCCTTATTTAGGTAACTATCCTAAGTTTGGCGATTTTTAGGCTCCTTAGGTATTTATGAAAAAAAAAAATGCATACTTTATACTATGCGAGAAACAGATTAACACAGCGACAGCAACAGCGAACTTAGAACCAATCCTAAATTCGCTGTTGCTGTCGCTGTGTTAATCTGTTTCTCGCATAAAATTGTATCGCCAAAATGAAATAAATTGTTCATATAGCAAAAAGAGATACTTTTCAGCAAAACAATTCCAAAAGTAAATCGGCGGCTCTTCACAACAAAAACCATAATGCATTACATAACCGAAGATCTCCTCACGGCACACATCCCCGCCGGCGTACAATCATAAGGCAGACAATACCAAAGAAAGAAAGATTATAGAAATAAAGGCGATTTTTTTCTTTCCCTTTTCTTATTACCTTGTCTCCTTGCCCTTTAACCCACTATCAGTGTGAAAGGAAATTTACCTGCCCCATACCCCATACGGCAGCACGCCGCATATAAACTTTTCGGCCTGTGGTCATAATTCAACTGAAAGCAGCATTCATTGAAACAGAAAATCAATCCTTCTCAAATGAGGTGTGGTGGGGTTTGGTTTTCACCTTCCGTTTGTTGGAAGATCTTTGTTGGACGATCGCAAAAAGTAGGAGCATTCTTTTACATAAGGATGAGACATCTTTATAACTATTAATTTATCTATGATCACACTATGAGCACTAAACAACAACACTTACCGGCAAGCGCGAATAAAATGTGCACGTACGTTTGTGTTAAAACTATAAACGAACTAATTAATATTACATCCGTTCAGAATACGAGTTCAATGAAAAAAAAAAAAAAGAAAAACGTACTAACATAATAACTCACTAACAGCTGTATGCATGTATGCGCTGCAACGTGTATTTCTCGTGTGTATGACATCAGCAAACAGTAAACATGCAGCACACGCTCATAGGCGCCTAGGTTTTTTTTTTATATGGACAAAATCAGATGTTGATATAACTCACGACTCGCAATTTTGTTCAAACTTTAGATAAACCAACTACGCGACCATGCAAACAAGCCCTAAAAATTAAATCAAATTTGGTTTGACCGTTCGTGAGTTATAAAGTCACAATGCTTTTGCAACTCTATTTTACTCATGTGTTAATTAATATACTATGGAAAAATTATGAGAAGAATAATTATGTTAACGAAACATCACCAATTGTGTATTGCTAAATTGGAAAATGGAAACTAAAAAAGTCTCTCAATTAGGTAGGTACGTGTTTGTGTTGTTTTTTTTTTATATATATAAAGGGCGACAAAATCGTCTTAAGAACAATATAATCAGAATAATTTTTGTAATTACAAAAAAACGCGCCTTTTGAAATTCATATTTGAGTTTGGATATTTTTTTCAAATTTCGCTTCATACCTCTTATAAAATATGGCAGCACTGCAGTACAAATGTCAAATTATCACAAGCAACTAATTTGCCGGACGATAAATGTGTGCGAAAGCAGACTGAAAAATTATACCTAGAAATCTACTATAATTACCCACTTTTCCGCAGCAGGTGCGTTTGTGCGTACTGCAAAACGAGAGAGAGAGAGAGAGCGAAATCTTTCGTTCATGATTTCGTTGTCACTTTTGTTTTGGATGGGATTTTTCGTTCCGGAACAGCTGCGTGCTAAGTTTTAAGATGTAGGTACTTGCAATGAACGAGGACGTATGGATTTATCAAGATGTGTACTTGTTTTTTTCGTAAGGCCTCCTTGGATTTTTTTCAAAATACAGCAAAATTAACACATGAGTAAAAGTTCTGTCCAACCAGTATAGTGTTGTCTGGGGTGTGGAAATTTCAAATCCCCCAGCTATAAAATAAATCCCCTTTAAAAGGTGTTGAGCCAGATCAAATAAGAGGTCCTTACTTGCTGATGGTTGGTAAAAGGGAAGACATTTATTAACTGAAAGTTGAAGTCAAAATGATAAGACGAGTATAGCTATGGAGTTGGCAAAATTGGTTAAAGCAATTTACAGTGGTTCTCAAAATTAATATTACAATTTTCATAAAAGGAATACCTCGTTATGTCCTGTGGTTGTGGCTTATGGTGTAGTATTTTGTTATGAATATTACATTGGAAAACGAAAACAAATTTCAATTCCTTTGTGACATCATTAGACTGAAAATAATAATGATGACCATGACCACACCATTATAAATAATCAGATTTTAATGGGAAATTTATGACAAGGAAAGCGATTGCCAATCAGATGAAATTTGTTGGGCTTATGGGAGCTTATGGAAATAACCGTGTTTGTTCGTAATTGGATTCTTAGTCGTGCTTGTACCCTCGGCAATGGTCTTCTATTATGTGGAACGCTATCAAAATGTTTTTTGTTGTTAATATCAAGTAAAGAATGGGAGTACCTTTTTGAGGTCAGCATTATTATAGTATGAATATGGAATACGAGATACTGACGGGAAGATTTGTAGTCATGTTTTACCATCCTCACGCTAGCTATCCGATTATGTTTATTTTTCAGCTGCGGATGTAGAGTACTTTGCATGGATCCTTATTTGTATTGTGTTCAGTTTGGAATTTATTTTAACTTAACTTTCCTTTGATTATAAATTGTTTAAGGTTCAATATATTAGACAGAATAAAGCCGCAAGGAATTCTGTGAAATTCTATAGAGGTTTCGTCATTGTTTGGTTTGCTTTGAATTTCGAGTGGGTTTTTAGGGACTTTTTGGCATAGTTTTGAGTTTTTTTTTCTCCTTATCTGATGACATTTTTCAGGAGTTTGGAATTCTCGAGGAGGAATAGGCTTGCTCTCGGATGTGTTTTACCAAAAAAGTTAATAAAAGTGGGCTAATTGAATAGAAGGCTTAGAATGCCAATAAATAGGGAGTATATGTTCACTTTTGGAAAATGTTGTTTCACTTCCTACAATTTTATTTTCCCCAGTGACATGAGATGCGTTTTAATTGAAATCGAGTTTCAGTTTTTTTTTAACCACGCAAAGGCCCTGTTGGCCAAAGATCGCGCTTACTGGAGAGGCGTATTGGTTGAGGCCCAGGTCCACCCCGGACTGTAGCGCCACCTTAAGTAAGTAAGTAAAGGCCCTGGAGGTGTAGTGGCGAGGGCTGCTCGGTTTTATCCCCCGAAAAAAACTTTTCTCCACTGCGCCACCTCTCGCGAACGTCTGCTATAGATTCTCGAGTATAACTGCAATGAAAGAGCTTCTCAATTAGCGGCTTGGACTCGGCATAAAATTGTAGATCCCTTCAATATGAAAAACTCACGCTCATTTCCTTTTAAGACTTCTTAAAATGATGAAAAAAATCCTCCCACCTCTCCGAAGAGGTGAAGAAACGTCATTTGACAAGTTAACAAAAGGTTGCCATTGTTCAACCGAGTTGCTAATACAACAATAAGACTGTTCCATTCGTGGGCATTGCCTTAAGTAAATCGCATCTCATAACAACATACGATCTAAAGCAATACCAAACCTTCATATAGGTATAACCGTAATCGTATCTTTGATAACGTAATCAAGCATCAGCTATAACCACATCCATTTAGGCTAACTCCACAGTTATAAATCTCATAGCTTATCCCGAAAATAAACTCTAAGCATGCCAAAGGAATTTTCTAAATAATTGCAGAGCTTAGCAATATTTTTTAAGGATATCAGAGTAAAAAGGAAGACTTTCCCGCGTGGATACCTTTGTTCTCCACACATCAACCTACCATTCCCATTAATCATTATAATTGTGTGTGGGAGATAATAAGCTTATTTTCAGTTTGAGTGGGAATGCCAAAAAGCAATGACAGAGATAGAGAAGTCACAATTACAATCCCAGTTGCTGCAGGTAATTACTTAACTATGTGACTGTGGATACTCGGAACAGGACACCGTGGATCAGTGACTGGAGTTAGGTTGATATTGTGATTATCTTGTTTTCAGATGTGGTCAGGCGGTTTGATGTTATTTTTCTAAATTAGTTGATAATAAATTGGCTCTGTATTCGCGTTAATGAGCCCTGTGGTAGTATCCTAGCAGCCGGCAACTGTTGTTGAGGTTCAATTTAATTCCTTTAAACAGATTTGAAATTAATTCCATTATACCTTCGGTTTCGGTGTAGAGTACCCGGATTGGGTAAGTAGTTTTCCTAATTATTTGTAGGGAAGGTATTTAAGGAATATCTAATTATTTTGTTACAACCTTGTTTATTCAGAAGTCTTGTGGCAGAGGCTTTGATGATGCAGATAAAAGATTCCGTGAGGTAAAAGCAAGTGAAAGCAAGTCTCCATGCTGTGAAGTAAAATGGACGAACAGTACAACAAGTCGGAACTTCACAATAGAGCTATAGCTCTGAGGTAGTAAGGAACTCTCTCTTCCTTTGATCAGCTATACTTCATAATTAATATTTGAAGTCAAGTGAATAATTGGGCTTGCAATTTTTTTTACAGAAGGCAACTGCTTAGCACCCTTAAGAATCAGTCGGAAAATTCTGCGTAAGAATCTTGTCATGTTCAAAGCTAAAGACGTAGGCGATTGCGGATGAAGATATCTATGGTTGTTCTGAGCATCAATTTTTAGAAGGGTAGATTCAAGCTCGATGCATTCAGAGTTCAGACTATGAATTGTTTTTCGACAGTAGGGACAGACCGCGACTTAAATGATGAGCATTCTCTCGAAATCCATAGTAGAGGTAATTCAGTTGCCAGATGTTCCGATTTATCCGTGGGTTGCGGCCCAATTAACAAATAAGTCACTCATTTAAATAAATAAAAAAAAAAAAAAAAAAAAAAAAACAAAGATAACCCGCCCTAGTGAGGTATCCGTCGGAACGGGAAATTCTCCGCAGCGTATACTCTTTCGGAGGCTCAAATTCCATTCGAGGTGTCCGACTTCGGAAAAGAAATAAAAATAAGCAATTGAAAACAAATTCCCCAGACAATTTCTGTCGGAATATATCGGAACCTGGCTGTCAGAAATTTAACAAAAAATATACTTCGTGGCACTTTAACGTAATTCGCCGATATGCGTTCAAAAATATCGGAACAATTCTCCGAACAGTTGTTACGAAGAATACCTGGCAGCGAAAATCCTCCGAATCATATAAAATTGAAGAATTTTCCATTCTGACGGATACCTCTCTAGGGCCGAATATTTGAATGATGAGATTTTATCTCGTACGGGAAGAAATTTGTTAATCTCGGTTTTTTCTCCATATTTTTGCCATTTGTCCCGTTGAACTGGAAGCTTAATCTGGCGACCCTATACCTTACTGAGATATCAATTGAATGTTAAAATAAACAAATACTATAAATCGTGCCGTCAGAAAAAACTAAAAATCACACAGCTCAGTCTCTTCGATTGTTTGCTAAGGTGGAATATTTTTCCCCTGTAGACTTACAGAGCTCACTTGGCACGATAGTGATCTCTGGTAAGTGTGAATGTTATGACTCATGAGTATGCACAAGTGGCTTCGGAGGATTTTTTAAAAAAAGAATACACCTCCAATGTTTGGTTGTGAGTTTCAGACAAATATTGCTTCAAAAGATAAAGATGTTAAATAAAGTTCATGATAGCGCGCTGCCTTGTTTTAAACATTTTTTTGGTGGTATTCTCGACGACTTTGACGAAGCACCAGCACCAGGCATGCCATGTCCGATAAAATTGTACAGTCAGGTTCGTGTATTATTTTCAGGCTGTCATCTGTTGCTGCTTTACAATGCTCGGCCGGTAGATTTGGGAAAATTTGCTTAATACCCGCTTCGGATGCTCATCATTCTTCTTTCTGAGAAGTCTATGTTCTCAGAACTGTTTAAAGAGCTCAAAATTGTATAAAGTGTTCACTCCTTCCAAGGCTACTGATTTTTTGATTTCTTCGCCACTTTGTACGATCTTCATACCTTCGTGTATCGGTTTCATGGTAAGTTAAACTACGCAATTTTTTTTTTAAAACCACCAGAACGTACTTTATGCAAAAATAACTTTTAACTGCGTCTTCAGCTTTAGGGCAGACTTTTTCTTGACAAATAGACCACTTAACACCATATGGTTTGGGTTCAGAAAATCGCGGTCTACTGTTCAAGTCGTAAAAACTATGGTTCACATTGCGGCCGAAGCTATACAAGGAGTAAAATGGCTGTATGTTACAAAAAATACTGTGTAGTTGTGACTTTGGACATTAAAAATGCCTTCATCAGAAGATTAGCCCGTATGAATGCGCCATATTACTTGCTGAGGAGAGTAGAAAACTATTTTACCAATAGAAAACTGAGGTACGAAACTGATGAAGGGTTAAAATACTACAGCATTTCAGCTGGGTTTCCACAAGGATCAGTACTCGGTCCACTCCTATGGAACATTATATAATAATATACGGGACATCAAATAGTCCGATCGAAAGAATCAATCAAAAACCTGGGAGTAATACTTGATAACAGATTACAGTTCAAAGCGCATGCAGAGTACTCCAGTAACAAGGCTTTACTGCTGCAGGGAACACTTTCTAGAATACTACCAAACACTGGTGGACCTGGATATGCTAGTAGGATTCTCCTATCTAGAGTAGTCAGCTCATTCCTTTTATACGCTGCTCCGGTCTGGGAGGGGGCACTCGCCATGGCACGATTACCACCAGCAGTATCAAATGGGCCTTCCATTAAGATTTGGTTGGCACCCCGAAATTATACCTAAAGTCAAATTGTAAGTATCCCCACTGCCATGCCGCCTCAGCTAACACTGAGGATTCTACGTCTAAAGTGAAGCCTCTGCTCCTATCCCTAATCCAAACTTTAAGACCCAAACCAACCAACTATTTCCAATAGGCTTCATTCTTGTGCTTCGTTTTCTTTTCGTGTGAACGTGCTTATCTTTCTTAAGGTGGTGACGTGGCTGACATGCTATATGTGAGCCTTTTTTTGGTTAACACCGCAACCTGAAAGAAGAAGTACAACTTCCCTGATGAAGGACAATAAGTCCTTGGTAGCAGAGTGCACTATATTTGCTGGTGTACGAGTTTCTCTATTAAAGACACGTTTTCTTAACCCAGTGAAAAGCCGGGCAGTCAAAGAAAATATGTTCAGAGGATTCAGAATCCGCGTCAGCTTAAAACAGCTTTAAACGAGTCACTAAATTTTCTATGGCTACGTTATGAGTTTCTGTTTTAATCGCGCACTGGCTTAAGCTGGTTTAATCCCTCGCAAACGTTATCAACTGTCAAATAGTGACACACACAAAAATATTAAAAGCTGACCGACTTCAGCTGCAACTAAAAATTGTTGAATGCTGTTCCTGTGTTTCTCAACTGTTGACAGATTATGAGATTGCGGATTACCAGAGGAACCATGCCAACGCCAAATAGTCCATTCAATAAGCTCCATCCCCATCTTAGACACTCATCGTCTCCAACATAACTTGGTTCAATTCCGGTACTGCCAACTCATTCAGTTACCAAGATACCGGTCAGAATACCTTTACTTCTAATTCCATCCGGAGCGAGAGAACAAACTCATCTTATCTATGGGAGTTTGGAAAAGTTTCAGCCGTTGCACAATTTGTTTCCCCAAAACCAATAACACAGATGCTTGCGAATAATCCTTGTTAAGCGCACTTCCTCTTCCTTTCCCACGGCACAAAAGAAATACCTACCAAAAAACTTAGTACACCCTTCTATAAAGGTGATTTGTATATAATTCACAGGAAGTCTTCTTCTCATTAAAAACTTCACAGCAACATAAAGTTTTAATCAATGTTGGCCACAATGAACTGAACAGTCTGACTTGGGAGACTGCTGGTAATTTGCGCGCAAGTTTATTTTCTATGTGAAAACTTTCAAAATTTGTGCGAGTTTTTTTTGAAGAAATAATAGAAAAGTTGGATCTGAAAGCTTTTGAGAGCCCATCCAAAATAGGGGAAAGTAAAATCCGACCAAATGATATCCTCTGCTATTAACAATTAGCTACTCAGTCAACGTCTTCAGATAAGAGTACCGCATTCTGTACCCAGTTTCTAAATAAATTGCCTCCATTTGTCCGTGTCATTGCCCTAATCATGATCAACCTGAAAATAAGAATAATTATGCTGATAAGAGTTACTTGGGTATTATCCAGAAAAAAGTCGCGATTGCCCATCACTTCGACAAATATCCTTCAAGCGAATATACACTCGAATAGAAAAATTCTATTCACTATTGGTGTTGATTTCCTGTCCCGAGGACACATTGATTAGTCTTCGGGATAGGGCTTAATTATAATCATGAGCTCGTTTGATAGGGGTGGTTTGTGGTTACTACCGCACAGCGCACAGCCTTTTATTGCGAACCCTGTCGTTAAATGGCCAGGCGACTCTTTCTGCAATGATGTCGTAAATATGAACCTTCCCCTTTGTTGCTACTAATTTGCGTACATTTTCCCATCAAAAGAGCACAACGAAGAATGGGAGGTAAATCATAATTATATACGTTGCTGTTGGAAACAGTACACGGCAATTTCCTGGCAAAAGTGAATATCCTGTTGAAGAAGGATACGAACGACCACATTGCAGCAGCAATGTTATATAATTTGGCCGGAGGCACCACGTGTTGGTGTTTTCCTTTTTCCTGGGCACTGTGACACAAACTAACAGAATACCAGCTTTGATACAGCTGCAGAAAAGTTCTAGATATTTTATCAGTAAGTACCATTCATGTCAAAATCCTCTTCGGTTTCCATCGCTCTGAAGATATAACTAATCGAAATTTATCAATTATTTATCTAACAGGAGCCCACTCTGTAATTACTCATACCATACCTATACAAATTTCCCCTTCAGCCTTTATCTGGTAGAAGCTCTAGAGCTCAAGAGCCACCCCAGCTTTCCTACTGTTTAGGTGTTTACTGCCAGAGATTAGGTTCCATGCTAATCGCCTTCAACTTCCATCAAAATATTGATCCCCATTAATTGATACTGCATGGACTGAGTGTTGATGTTGATGCACCGTATGACCAGGTCCACCGCACAATTTGTATCTGCGCACAGGAATTATAGGTGTGCATGTGTGCGGAGTTAAAATTAATTTCAAACTGATGTTATAGATACTTGAGTTATGTCAACAATCCGTCACACTAATGTGCCACATCAATCACTCTGTTTTTTAGTTGAATATAATAATCATACGCACACGCACACGCACACATGTGCAGACAGTACCCGGATGAGGATGTTCGCAATTCGTATTCACAAGTGTTTGCGTTGGAAAGTTAAAATGGGAATAGCGACCAAAGCCATGGCAAGCAGTTGGGATGATCATTAATTCTTATAAGTCAAGGACATGAGTTGGTGAGGTATTGTTTTCTCCTTCTGTACTTTCGTGTGGTTCAAGGATACATTGGGGCGTGTAACAGCCAAGCAGTTCCGAACTAATGGCTTACGAGTACAAATACCTGTACTTTCTGCTTTTCAAGCAGATGCACAGTCAGATGTGTTGACTTAGCTGAAAGCAATCAAGTGGCAAACGGAATTGTTTGTATGGTACGTTTCGTTATTAAAGCGATGATTGGATGCGATGCTGTGACTGGTTGTGACATTCTATATATGCAAGAACCTACAACAAACAGTTGGGTCATTTTGTAGATATCATTATTGTGTTTGGCGAATGATAAAAAAAAGCTGGGGAGGCTGCGTCGATGGTGATATAGGTGACAGTTCAATTATAGTTTTGTTCTTTTAAGAGCGATACAATTATTGGCCTTTATTCGTAGGTGGTTACTGCAAAGAGAGGGATCCCAGGTTCCATTCCCGAACAACACAAATTCCATCGGTTTTTTTTTCCACTCCGCCACCTCTTGGAAACGTCTGCCATCATCCGAGAATACAACTGTAGGTAATGAAGGAGCTTCCCAATAAGCTGTTTGGACGCGGCCTAAAATTGTAGATTCCTTTCATTCGTCCGACATAAATGTAAAACTCGCACAAAACAAATGGTTGTTAGAAGCTAGGCCTAGTGTCCTTATACGGACCTATATTGCGTCAACTTTTTATTTATTTTGTTTTGTCCAACATTTTTAGAATCTGAGCTACTGTGGGGTCGTTTTCTAAAAGCGTAAAAAAAGGACACCACTTTATTTAACAATAGAAAAAATATCCACGGCCCATCAAACCAAATACTCCGTGATTATTCATACTTGTTAATCTAGTCTCCTTTTGGAGATGAGACATCACATTAAATCCAAAAACGCCTCAATGTAATCAACCCCCCAAAGTAACAGATGCTGTAAGCGGTGTATCAGAAATCGTTGTAAAATTGAAAAGGGTTTTTCAATAAGAGGTGTTATTGTGAAAGGATATGGTCCTGTAAGCGTCCTCGTGGTGGCCATTTGGCTAATGTTGTTTTTTTTATTAATGGCATACTTCCTCTTTATTATGAAATAAACATCCGATTATTTATCTCAAAAAATTACATCTTTCTTTGAATAGCAAAATAACACCTCTTATGGAAAAACCCCTTACAAGAGCTGTTTTCTTAAGTAGACACCTGAATAAAGGTATATAGACAGCTCTGCAACAGCAACTCGATCGGTTTTGGGCTTGTTTGATTCGTCTTGACAAGTAGGTACTATGGTTCTTGGGTCTGAGGATTAAATTGGTCGAGTTGGTTAAAAACTGAAAAGTAAAAAAAAAAATAAAATAAAATAAATAAACATATATAAAACAGAGTTGCATCCGTAAGAACGCACATCACTCGAAAACGGATGGTCCGATTTGAGCTATCTTTTCTTTGTTATGTCTGTCTACTCCTAAGGAAGGTTTGTGTGACGAGAAAATTGGAAAATTTTAAAAGGAAATTGAAAAATTCGTATAAATTTTTTTTCCATACATTTCGTACTGATTTTTTTAATTTTAATTATAACAATTTTTGAGGTGAAACATCCATAGGTGCGACTTCAACATCAACTCGATCGAGACTCAAATTTCGTGGCGACGGCGGAAATTGGCCTGTCGCCATCAACCACTCAGTCGAAGATGACGGCGCTGTTGTTGTCGTTGTCGATTTCCAAAACTACCCAACTGATTTCAACGAAATTTTGTGGCTGTGTATTGGACTTGAAAAATATGGTAGTTTTTGACCCGATAGGTCGCTCTGTTGTCGATCTCCGAAACTACTCAACTGATTTCAATGAGATTTTGTGGATGTATATCTTCCGTGGGCGCAGTAGGTTAGTGGTTAGTGTGTTGGACTACTATGCGAGGGGTCGAGGTTCGAATCCCGAAAAAACCCAAATCCAACATAGGGTTTTTTTCACTGCGCCACCTCTCGCGAACATCTGACAAACATCCGAGAGTATAACTGTCTTGAAAAAGCTTCTCAATTAGCCGTTTGGAGTCGGCATAAAATTGTAGATCCCTTCCATTCGTTTCAAAAATGAAAAACTCACACAAAACGGATGGTTGTGAGAAGCTAGGCCTAGCGTCCCTACGGGCCTGTTGCGCCAACTATTTTTTTTTTTTTTTTATATCTTCCTATATGGTTGGTTGTGGTTTAAAAGATAGGATATAAACATTTTTTCAATTCATTCAACTTACTCCTTAAAGTGAAAACTTATATAGGCACGCTGGACCTGGGGATTGAACTGATATAGCTTGGTTATACACAGACACTAGACTACTGAATGAGTTGATTAAATTAAATCTAAGTGCAAACAAAAACTCTTAAAATAGATGGAAACTTTTTAAATGATTGAATACCTACTATCTACTGCGCTGAATTAAGATTATGATATTTTAATATTTTAATTAAATTTCTTAATCCAATTCAACTACAACACAATACAATTTAATATCCCCATTTAGCGAGAGAAGTTTCATATCTGGGGTGTGGTCACAAGAGCACTTTCTGTTTTTCTTATCACGGGCGGGAACAGCTAGTTATGTATGCATATTTAATGGCAGTATAAATCAGGAAAGGACCAGATTTCAATGTTCTCATTATTCATTCTTCTGTTGCTTTTATTTTTTTTTAAACCATTTCGCTTTCGAAATTTACGAAAAACTATATTGTGACGGAATTTGCTCTTTGTTTGTGACGTACTTAGGCAGTTTAGAAGAAAAAGCCAAGCACTTATGGCGGAACAATTAATACACGAAAACGTCACGCAAACATTATTGTTCTCTATATCGACTATCTATCTTTGTACTAGATGGCACCAAAATTTAACTCTTATATTTTATAATAATAAAAAAAAACCACAAGAAGCTCACAGTAATGAAGACGGATTTGTGAAGTCTATGGAGTTAGAAGGGTACTATCTGAAGTGAATCAGTGAAATAAAACAGACACTCAGTATACGGATCCACTTGTGTCGACAACATCAACACTTTGTGGATCATTAATCAACGTCGCTTATGCTTGAGCAGCTTATTCAACAAAAAAATCGTTTATGTCAACATAGATACTGAAATACTGTGTATAAAATGATGTTCAACATCTGCAGCCTTAACCACTTGGAATGGAGTTTATCCTCAAAAAATGACGCAACATATCCATTTTCATTCGACTCCACATGATGTTCAGCAGGTTCGTGACAAAATACAAAGCTTGCTAAGCAATAAATGTCAAAAGTTGTGTTATAAGAAAATAATCTACCTTTTCACGGCTTAACTTTTTTTTTTTTTTGTTTTTGTGACCTCCAGCGGTGACGCAATATTTTCCTACATACCTAAATTAAAAAATGAAAATATAAATCACTTCCCATCAATGTTCTAGAAAGCACAAATCACTTTGAGACGATTCCCCTTTATAACTTCCTATGCCAGGTGAGCCATTTCACACGATTTACATCAAATGGTATTAAATGAACAATTTGCTCAGTTGTTGTAAGGATAAGGATTTGATAACAACATCAAATTACACCACTCACCCAGCAGCACAAATCATTTTAATGCCTTCCAGATATACAGGATACGTTGGTTGAGAACATAGTATCTCAATTATTTGAAGGAACAGCTTATTCCGCCTCGTCTATTCCGCGCGAAATCATTTCAATTTACTGAAGGATTGCTATAATATTATACAAAGGAATTATGACAACGTATATGAAGACACATACCTTGTCATGCGTGGCGAAAATTCCGTGAAGCTCTAAATTAGTGAAAACATTTATTTGAGAGGATCCCCTACACCCAGCGGTGAATGGCAGCATTGAAGTATTTCTTCAACGGATGAAATATGTTAATTCTAATACATCTACATCAGGTTGCCACACTACACATGTTTGAAGTTAAGGCGGAACTCGATTTTTAGCAGCATGTCGAGGGTGAGCTTTTTTGTATTGTGTTACGAGGAATGTTTGAGAGGAAGAGGCTTCAATTTTAAAAATATTTAACTACGCGTTTGAATTTGAAAGCGTAATTTGTTTTTTTTTTTCTGGTTGCTGGTTTAAGTATTTTGAAAATACTCATGACTTTCATGAAGCCCCTTTTGAGATTAGGTAATGGAAGCCTTCAAACTTAACAAAGGATTGTAATGAAATTGGAATGGGGAAATTGCAACATTTTCTTTCAATTGAAACAGGATCAAGTGGTAGGGTGGGTGCAGAGTTCAAGGGGTAGCTTTATTTAAGTTGAATAATATTGGCAGTTATATGAACAAAGCAAAGTCTGATAGGTGTCATTCGGGTAGTGTCCAAATTCATAACTGCCTTAAGTACACTAGTGCAGAGTTTTGACAAAAGGGTGTATGTCTTGTTGATTTACTACATTAAGTATTATTAAACCCTGAGAAGTCTTTCATGAGCCTCTGAGAATGAGTGGGGCTTACTACGTTTACTAACACAAATTGTATTCATTTTTACAGCTGCCTTGTTTTATAATGTGGACTGGGCGTTGACGTTGGATACGAAAGGTATTGCCCGATACCAATATTCATACATTTTTAATGCTCCAACAATATTTTACAACTTAGCTCATTGCGACCTACAAAATGTTTAGTCTGAAGATTGAAAATTATTATTAGTAAGGCCCATAAGCGATAAAGAGTCGCTTGGCTTTCATGCATAAGGTTTTACAAGCTCGTGGCTGAGCCTCTAAACGGAGCCTCTTTGGAACACGTAGTTGTTTTCGGGGAGTCCATATTAACATGGAAAAGGAAACCATTTTCGTACGCCTACGCACTGACTTTACTTACTTACTTAAGGTGGCGCTACAGTCCGGGGTGGACCTGGGCCTCAACCAATACGCCTCTCTAGTTAGCGCGATCTTTGGCTAACTGCCTCCAGTTGCGCACTCCAAATTGCTTGAGGTCCCCTTCCACTTGCGCGCGCCACCTAAGGCGAGGCCTTTCTCTACTGCGTTGTCCCTCCGGGTTGGAATCGAAGACTCTCCGGGCCGAAGCGTTGGTGTCCGATCGCTCTACATGTCCTTACCATCTTAGGCGACTAATGCGTACTTTTCTGACCAGGTCGATGTCGCTTACAGCTCGTAGAGTTCGCTGTTTAATCTTCTCCTCCAAATCCTGTCAACGCAAACGGGACCAAAAATCACTCGAAGAATTTTGCGTTCGAAGCGACCAAGAAGATCCTCATCCGTTTTTGTTAGGGTCCATGCTTCTGCGCCATAGAGCAGGACAGGGATGATCAGAGTCTTATATAGAATCTCCTTAGTGCTTCTTGACAAGGCCTTACTAATCAATTGCCGTCTTAGGCCAAAGAAACAGCGGTTGGCAAGAGTGATTCTTTGCTTGATTTCTGAGGTGATGTCATTTTCAGAGTTAATAGCGGATCCGACAAAGTCCCTAACTACCTCAAAGTACCTCAAAGCCTACGCACTGACTGCAGTGTAGAAAGATGACGGCTTGCTTGCTTTAGAGGTCACCTAACAGGAGCTCGTAATAAGTTTTCAAAGCTAATAATCCGTACAAAAAGATAGACGCCTATCTGGAGACAGTGGTTGCTGGCAGGCGACTTTTAGTTCTGCCTCTTAATTGTTTTAAATTTAATTCGTCAGAAAATATGTGAAGGTGAGTTTCAGTAATGCAACTAGAGCATTTTGACTTTTGCAACTATGAATATCTACAGTTCCAGTTTTACAAAAAGAAAATGCTCCTAACGACATGGAAATCAAATTCAACGTTTAAGGCTTAATCACACCAGACCAGGATAACTAAACGCGATTGGTACAAAGAGTGCATGAGAAAGAAACTCTGATATGCTACATTCATTTATCACAATCAGTTCTTTAGTAGTTCCTCTCTTGCCTCGAAACAGCACGCACAGCTCAGAGAATTTCAACCGGCAAGTACTGATAAATATGTCAAATGCACAAAATTGACAAGAAATAAATTCAAAATTCGTTTTCAAAATCAATTGCGAACAAAAATTAAAATCTGTGAAAAATTCAAAACAACAAAAATCGGTGGTCGAATGCTCTCCCAGAACGTTTAAAAATGTTGCAAAAAGGTAAGTTATATCGTCGCTTTCACGGCAAAGTGACATAAGTCCAAAATGTATGATTTTCAGGAGCGACGTTTAAAGTTTTGCGTCACACAAAAAAATTGTTTTCTAGTTAATTAAAAACAATATACAAAGTGCGTTTACATACAATTGAAGTATTTTTCTCCCTCTTTCAGATAGTATTTAAATTTGTACAAAAAGGCAATATTTAAAAAAAAGATATGACGTTTTGCGAAAAATCTGATAGTTATTAAAGTTTTTATTTTCTCACGAGTTGCAAAAGTGTCGTTTTGTCGCTTTAAATTTTTCGCAATACGCCGTTTTGCCCAAAAAAGCACAACCAATCTCGACGCACAACTAAAAAAATGTCATTGCGCAACAAAAAATTGTGGGGTTTTTTTTTGGAAAATCGAAACGACACTTTTTAGAACGTGGAAAGTAGAAGAAGTGGAATTAAGCCGTTTAGGCAGAAAAAAAAAAAAAAAAATTGTGATCATTTTTGTATACTTAACTCAAAAATGACAAATTTCGACTTATGTCACTTTGCCGTGAAAGCGACGATATATTTATTTGTGATACAGACTCGATGTCAAAGATAAAAGTGACTTAAAGTAGCTTGAAGTCTCTCCACGTACTTTGGAGTATATTTTCAGCTCTCTGAAAGAGTTTCTCTCAATTTTTTGAGTTTGACAGATTTTTAGTGTTTGGCTCGGGAATGTACGCTAATAGACTTGATGTGAACCTAGAAACCACTCTTTCTTAAGACTTAACAGCCTTCATAGGGCTCTGGCACTGCGGCTTCTATTAAATGAACCTATTGTGCCTTCCCTGGTGAGGTGCTAGAGCCTAGTTATAGGATGTCGAAAGTGCTAATCGGAAAAAGATGACAATAGATGCAGATGGGAGGACGCTGTAGTACAAAATCAAGAAGAGGTAGGAGAAAGCATGCTCCACAGAAAATTTATGACCCCGACAGTCTTTCAAGTTCAGAAGATTGAAGGTGTTATTAGATCAAAAGGTTTTTTCCCTAAAGAAATACTGAATAGGCTGCTGACTTCAAGTTCCTACAGCAAACAAATTATCTTACAGAGATCAAAGCTGATTTGTATTGAACCATCGGTGCAAACCTTGCGATACCCGGCCCTAACCGCTGTTTAAATTAGTCGAATATAAGACTTTCAGATGGGGCTTTATTTGGCAAAATCTATATTTATGTCCGGAATTATTTTTATATGGTATTGGTTCTAAGTTCAATTATAAAATTTTGAATGGTCTTGAGAAGTCAGGCCAAGAGCTCCTTACGGAGCTGTTGCACCAAATAATTTATTTTTAAAGTGACTAGGAATATAAGTTTTAGTGCTAAGGAAAATCCATAGTTCATATAGACACCTTCTTCATATATAAAAAAAAAAAAAACATCCGAGAGTATAACTGTCTTGAAAGAGCTTCTAAATTAGCCGTTTGGAGTCGGCATAAAATTGTAGATCCCTTCCATTCGTTCCAAAAATGAAAAACTCTAACAAAGTGAATGGTTGTGAGAAGCTAGGCCTAGGGTCCCTCCGGGCCTGTTGCGCCAACCTTCTTCATATGGGAGTCTTTATAACGCCGCTACTGGGAACCGGTAAACTGCTTTAAGAGCCATTCAATATCAGCGAGCTAGTACTAGGAGAAAGCTGATCTAAGGCAAACCCGATACTTAAAACAAAATAGCCAGTTAAGTGCGCAATATCAGAAATGCTTGCATACTCGCAGGGTGGTTTGGAAAAAATCATTGGATTGTTTTATTGGGCATTTGTATTAGTATTGCCCAAGCAACAACTTGACTTCGGTTTTCGGTAAGATCGAAATTTTTAATTAATGTTCGATAGAGATTCTAAAATATTTATTAGCCGAACTAGAGCAATTTCGAAGTAATTTTTGAGAAAGAAACTTCTGTAAAACCTTTGGGAAGCATATCCATAGACTTTACTGTGGGATATTCAATAAAGCTTCGGTAAAATCTCGATTAGACCTCTGAGGAGATGTGTGGAAAGTTATTTGTTTCGATAAAGATTCTGATGGTTTGGAACGGTGGGCGAAGAGCCTCTTTAAACCGGAGGCATCTTAGCATACTGAGACCAATGGCCAACTAATAATGCTCCAACTAGTTTCGAGGCAACAAGACGGTCTGAGCCGCTCTTACAAAGACGAGCTCATCGCGAAAGCCAATCTTTTTGTTGGGTATAATTGGAGGCAGCTCACGTCGGCCTGGAAGAGAACAAATAGCACATAGTATCATCTGTCAAATAGATGGATTCGTCCCGCCTCTGTAAGCTGATTAATTTAAATTCAAATGGGAATGGGAAAGTTTCGTGCGACGCAGTCATGCTCACTTCAGCCAAACTGAATTTCATGAATCAATACAATACATCTACAAAGGAGGAGGGTTGACAAGAGGCATTTTTCGCCCATCAGCCTCTTGATGTGATATAAATTTTATTTATTAGTATACATCATGACAAATATAAAAAACAATTATTTAAAAAAAAAAAATCCTGTAATTGATGGGATAAGTAAAAAAAATATTTATGTATCTATTATGAACATTTATTAATATAAATGTTATTGTCATTCATTTTAGCACCAAAAAGCAACTGTTATTAGAACAGTAAATGCAAAATTAACGTTAAAGAACGTCATTAACTATTATTATTTCAATATTATAAATATGACAAATAATCAATAATCAAAAATAATCAGAAAAATTGAGATACTTTTAATTGTTTTTTAATCTTCCTTTTGACTTTCTTCATCCGCATCGCTACTGGACCACCCTTCAGCGGTAGCGTCTTGTAGTGTATTAGCATATTCAAGACTTGGTCTTTTGACTTCGATTGACTGATGGCGCCAGTAAGCCAGAAACCATAATACGGAAGCAACGTGCGCACAACATCCTACGACTCTTGCGCCTACAATACATTGACAATACCATTGTATATGTGCGATGTTGCTTCGATCTGTTTTCATCCAAATATTATAGTTTTTGGAAGCTGTATGCCGTGATCGTAGCTGTACTCGAAGAACAGAATCATCTTCACGATGTATGTAAAGAGAGTACAAACCTTCTTCATTTAAATGCTCTTGAGTGTATGATTGGCTTTGTTTAAGTTGATAAATACCAAGTGTTAATTGTCGCAACTCATCCCAAGTTAGGTGTGGAAAATCTTGAAGATCTGCATCAGTCAGCTTGGTCCACATTATCCTTTTTCTCGCCCATCCTTTCCCTTCAACTAAATCTTGTAAGTAATTAGGTTTTTTGGCCAAATCAAGCATCCGTTGAGCTATTATTTCGTCATCTTCAGTGTTTTTAATCCTCGTAGGATGGAATGCATTGAGTATAGCACATATAATTCGCACATAGTCACCAATATAAGGTATTTGCGTGTTTGGTAGCACTTTATCCAATGCTCTCCAGTTTTTCAACTGACCATTAACAGCTTCAACGACCCATCTGACTTTGGTCACAAGACGCGTCTTGTTAGCATCCTCTGTTGAAAACTGTTTCTGTCTATTTAGGAATCTAGGCATTTCATGTACGAGACCCATTTCTTCCAGAAGTTCCAAACAATCACGGAAACCTCTATCAACAATCATTACATCATTTGGCTTCAGCCACTCTTTGATATTGTGTGCATCTTTTTTAATATGTGTGTGAATATGTTAGCGTCATTGTTCTTTGAATCAGCCAAGTAAGGTCCGAAGACGTCTAAAATGTAACCTGAAGTAGTGACTAACATCATAGGTTTAACCAAAGGTCTTCCTTTGTGTAACGAGAAAGATCGTCTCTGAAAGGAATAATTAGCACTTTTTTGTATATAAATATGTGTGCCATCAGCAACAAGTATCACTGTATCATCGTTTTCGTTGGGAATAAACAATCTTCTTGCTAAAGGCCTCGTATGCTTCTCAATAACCTGTGTTCTGGTTAGGTATGTGTTCTGTTCCAAGGTATAGTGGCACAAAGTTCTCAAGCAAAGCCTGGCGTGCACATTGCACAGAAGATGATATTAATCTTTTTCTCATATTGAATAATGTGGACAGTACATTGTTAGAAAGACCAGTCCTAAGTTTTACAAGTAATACTGCCACACAAGTACGAGATGACCTCATTTTTGAGGAACGCACTTTGGGCCTTACTAGTTCAAAAATACAGTTAAAATCAGGCATAGATATACTCATGAGGGCATAATAATCAGACTCAGAAAGCTGTCCCGGTGTGTCAAAATCGAGACCTCTCTTCTTTGCTATCATTCTGATATTGCTTGAAAGACTTTCAATATCTTTTTCATACATTGATGTACTCTCACTTACAGGGCGTAAAGCTTGCAGAGCAATTTCACTGAATACCGACCCGATAATATGAGTTTTACAGCATCTTTTTCCCGATGAAATATAGATTCCAGTTTCTATAAATGCTTGAGTTCGAGCTACTTTTGGTACAGTTACGAGGCAATTTTTACGCTTACATATTACACAACAAGTGTTTGAGTTGTGATAACGAGGTATTGACAAACATATATTAGGACTCTTCGTGGTATCGTCGGCAGTACTTTTCGAAGCACGAACTCTTGTCTTTAAGGAAGATGAAGTAAAAGTATTTTCATTTTTAGCCCGAGCCACACGATATGCATATGAACTGCATTTAAAACACAACTTAGAACCACTCTGTAAATCACAGTTTTTAGATCTTCGAAGTATTGATATAATTTTTCTATTAGAACAGATACGAAAATCACTATTCGTTTTTCGCCATATTTTACAACAGTCACATTGGTTACCAGGCATTATTAATTGTTAATTTTATCAATAAATATTCACAACTACAGCTTCCGAACACAAATTCAACATCTACACTACGCAAATACTTTTTGAGCATGTTAAGACACGTTCCGATCGTGGCACAATTGATAGAGTACACTGTGTAGTGTGTACGGTTGAATGAAACGATGGTTGAAACAGAGTATTTATGTCTCAATAGTGTGCGTTACGGAGAGGGGGAAAGGGACGAACGAAGAAGTCAACAAGTCCGAATGATATTCAGAATAGTATTCTGTTCTAGTTCATCGTTTGTTTCATCGTACCCAGACTATCCTACTCTTACGCGTAATGTATTTTTTCCTTTTAGGGTAGAAGCGCACATTGAAACAAAATAAAATATAACTCACATAAAAGCTTATAAACATTAGTTTAATTGTGAGTCAAAAAGAATTTGTTTCAAAGAACGCTTCTTTAAAAAATATTAATTTAAGGATTGAAAAAACGTCAAAAATATACAAAAAATACCAAACACTCTCTTTTTAGGCAATAATTGGTATGACTTCCTATATTATTTATCACGTAAATCTTATTGAATAAAAAAATACATATCTTCAACTATACAAGTGCATTAATAAATTGTTGAAAATCGAAACTTTTTTTTTCGCGTTTGTGATGGGCGAAGAAAGCCTCTTATCAACCCTCCTCCTTTCTGTACACACTCGTCTATACAAAACTCAACCTTCATTTTAAAAACACAGCACAACAACTTACAAGGCTCAACGTATGTAAAATAAAATATCTGCCCTCACCACCGAACCATGATGATGTTTTGTTTGCAAAATGAGACAGATTGTGACCAGCGTTGCCACTTACATCCTTAGCAAATGTAGTACATACGAGAAAAAAAAGTAGCATTTTCAAACAAAATGTAGTATGTACATATTTTTTTTTTTTTAATTGAAATTAACTTTCTCTCATCAGAAGCACTACTGTGTGAAAGACAGCAGAAGTCCAACATATAATGCAGATAGTTCTTCAAATAATTAAATTTCCTAAACTATTTTCTGTTTGTTTAATTTCACCCATATTGCCACAATGTCGTTTGCTTTCTTACAGGGAAACTCCTTTATTTAAGATGGTTGGCTCTTAAGAAATGTAGTACTTTTGGGTAACAATGTAGTATGTAGTACGGCGTTAAAAAATCCAGCAAATATGTAGCATAGTACTACATATGTAGTACATGTGGGAACGCTGATTGTGACTATCTCGCATTAAATTACACCAGCCGCTGTTGTCGTTCACATCGAATCCAATCATCGTTGCCATCTGTCATCAATATCCGCACATCCTTCAAGCGTTTGCCTTCAAACCCCGCTTGTAATATTCGATTTCATTTAATTAATATAAAACAACTGCAACTGTTTGTTAATGTTCCACATATAGGCACAGCGGGGGCTGGTAGAATTGATGGAATACTTCTGTGGCCAGAGCTGACAAACGCCAGGCCATTCGAAAAGAATAAATTTATTCTGCAGCAATATCTTTGCGGTTCTGGTGAACCTTTTAAATTTCGCAAATTGATTTTTGATGCGCATATAGCATGAGCTCGCTACATATGTCACGATAATTACTCTTACCACGAAATTGGAAACGAGAATGTTGTAGTAAGTTTGCCCTTTTTTTACGACAGCAAATTGAAAAGGACAAGGATGATTAAGGTCCGACTCGCAAGGGGATTAAAAGGTACAGTATGTACACTCGTACGTATACGTGAGTGTTGGAAGTGGATTATGCTGATAAGGCTGCCGTAGGAGATTTTTTATTTTTATAACTAACCGGGCTATTTACTGCCCCCCGCCGTGGTAAATAAATAAAAAAGTTAATTTAAAACCCAATAAAACCCGACCTGAAAGTTAATTAAAAAAAAAACCCTACTGGCTGTAAAAAATGATTTAAAAATATTAAAACAAGACACAATCAGAGACAATCTACAAAATCTGACAAAAATATGGGCGGCCTCCGACTAATAATTAGTTCTACTTGAAAGTGTCTTATTTAAATATTTTTAAATCTTTTTTACAGTCAGTCGGGTTTTTTTTTTTTTTTTTTTTTTTAATTAAATTCGTTATTTTGTTTTCTTTTTTACTTATATTTTTAAATTAGCCTTTGACACTCTGGGAAAAAATACTAATTTAATGACACCTCACTCTTCAAAATCGGTCAAGCCATTTGGGCTACAGGGCGTCACGTACGACCGTACATAGGATACGCGTGAAACACATAACACTCCCTGGGTCCAGTCGGGTAAAAAGGACGACGGCGAGAGAGTGCCGATATGGAAAATATGAATGCGGGAGGGAAATCCTTTTTCGGCAAAATGATTGCCGTTGCGATTGTCAATCTTTGTAACTCGTTCTTGACGGGCATGTTGCTCCCCAGTCCCCACCTACGGCTGCATGGAGAATAAGTAACCCAGAAATGGCAAGCATAATATCCGCCGTTCCTGTCAGTAATCAAGATACCGTGTTTATGTTTACCCTACAAACATGAAGCTCTCAAGATCAACAATAATGCGTAACTCCTCTGAATACCCGCAATAAGGTTTATGGCCGATGGTCTATGGTGGGTCAACATAGCAAAATAACAAAGCTGGTCATAGTCCTAATTAGGACGATTAGGTCAAATCGTATCGAAGGGATTTCCATTTTGCCTGCATAGTATTAATGCCTCTTAATCTTCACTTTACTCACATGATTTCGCTTAAAGATTTACTGACAGACGCCTCCCTGTAGTCTTCAGAGATTGGGCAAATCTAAGGCAAGTTGGTGTCGCCTTGTTTGTTCCACTTTGTGTCTGATAAATTATTCATTAATCCTTACGGATGATGGTGTCTCCTATGGGTGAGTGAAAACTTGTATTTACATTTATTTGCCAAAGATCGATGGCAATGTATGATGCAGGACCTTAATTGCACTCAAGCAATGCGCTTGTGAGTAGGTATAATCGTCACTTGCAGGGGTAATAATCGAATGGGTGTGCGGGTAGTGGGCAGAGTGCATTCGAGAAGTAGGCATACCTGAAGGACTTTAAGCTGAGTAGAATAATGTTTGCAAATGATGTCTTGTTTAGATATTCTCGAAAGGACCTAGTGCACTTTAATTGGGTTTCAACAAGTTGCGGTGGGAAATGTTTGTGAGGGATGTTACCGGACAGCAATTTCGATGCAATTTCATTTTGGATTTAGGAAATTTATGAAAATCCCTGAGAGTAAAAAACCCATTCCATTTTATGTCCTTCAAATTTGGAGGCGTCTTGATAAAAGACCCATAAATGGGACTGGAATGAAACATCCTAATTTGATGCGGGTAGGTGGAATGTGCTTAAAAATGCATATCTTATTCATTTTTACTATTTTCCATTTCTCGTTCCTGTTATTTCTGTTTAATTGAAGAAGCATACATACAAAAATAAGAGTCGAGAATTTTACGACTCTTATTTTTAAAATCTTCGGCAATTGCCCCTAGGGAATCATCGTGAATTTAAGGAACCTAATGGCAACAAGTGACAACAGTTTGCATTCGGTAGTCTTTTATATATTGGGGGACCACGATCTCCGACCGATGTTTTTGGAACATACCCTAGGTTTTTTTTTTTTTTGGTTGCGTCCAAAGGATGTGTAATCTTCATAGATACCAGTAGTCCGTACTAGCTGGTATGCACGATTCGCGGGATATGTTTCTCCAGTGCCACGCGCCTTACGTACTGAACCACACCCCTGTGTACTCTTCTACCACTCTCCCCGCGGAACTGCCGTTAGGTATTACTTCGCGGGGCTGGTTAGGAACTCATGCTAAATCATTTGCGTCTGCCATTTCGACTCTTCTTAGTCTTCCGGCTCTTCTCAGCTCGTTTTGTACACTCGTTTTAACGAACATGTCTCCAACCAGTCGTCTTCTGACCTCAATATGTGGTTTATAAGAAGCTGCGGAATAGGTAAGTTCGCTCTTCCTCCTGAAAAGCGCCTACAGTGGAATATTACGTGCTCCATATCTTCTTCTTCTCCTGGGCATTCGGGGCAGAAAGGCGAGCTATCGTGACCGAATCTGTAAAGATATTTTCGGTAGCCGCCGTGCCCGGATAGGAACTTCGTAATGTCATAATGGTAGTTGCAGCCCCGCGTGCTCTCTTAATCCAGACCTTAATGGTGGGGATCAGTTTGTGGGTCCATCTGCCTTTTTCCGTGTTATCTCACCGGGCTTGCCACAGTACTATAGATGTTGCCCTTTCTTCTTTCTTTATCCTACTGGTAACGGCCTCTTGGCGGTTGATAGTTCTCCTAAGGTAGATCCTTTGCATTTCGTTAGCGAGAATGTCGATGGGAATCATTCCCGCAATAACACAGGCTGCTTCGTCCGAAATTATTTGGAATCCGCTTATTGTTCTTATTGCGCAGAGCCTGTATACTGACGAGAGCTTCCTTGTTGTTTCCTTCGTTGTAAGAGCCCCTGCCCATACCGGTGCAGCCTACAGAAGTATTGAGCTAACCACTCTAGGCAACAGAATCCTTCTGGCATATCCAGGGCCACCGATGTTTGGCATAATCCGGGAAAGGGCTACTTGCATCTCTGACGCCCTCTTGCTGGCATAATGGACGTGAGTTTTAAAGCTTAACCTGTTGTCGAGCATTACTCCGAGATACATTAATGACTCCTTTGACCTAGTAGTTTGGTTCCCAACACGGAAATTCGCATATTCCACAGTCTTTCGGCTTGTTATCAAGACAGCCTCGGTCTTGTGGTCAGCTAGTTCTAGCCCTGTAGTCGCTAGCCAATTCTTGATTCTCACGACTGCTTCATTGGTGGCGGGCTCTATCTCGTGGATATGTTTGGCCACAGAAACCACAGCGATGTCGTCGGCAAAGCCTATAACCTTAACTCCTTGTGGCAGCGTTAGTCTGAGAACTCCGTCGTACATTATGTTCCACAGGAGAGGTCCAAGAACCGAGCCTTGTGGTACACCCGTGGTTACGTTATAGTACTTAACTCCATCGTCAGTAAAGTACCTCAACTTCCTGTCGGTAAGGTAGTTACCAACTATATTCAGCAGATAGTACGGTGTTTCCATTCTGGCCAGGGATCTCCTAATGCATGACCAGTTTACCGAATTGAAGGCATTTTTAACGTCAAGCGTCACCACCGCGCAATATTTCTTTGTCCCCCCTCTCCATCTTTTTCACAGGATTGCCTCAGCCGCTGTATCCTAGGTGCGGCTTTCTATCTGTTCAATTTTGCACGTAATGGAAAAAAGAGGCAAAGATTACAATTTCAATGGTCGAAATAGCCTTCAAAGTCCAACAGTTGAAAGATATGTTTGGTTTTGGCCCTCATTTAAAACCGACCGTTAAAAGATTAGGTATTTATTTAGAATTTAGAAGCTGTCTGAGTCCGATGGCCGATAACAGCAGGCTATTTAGGTATCATGAGTCCACGTCCCAGATCACGATATTGAGGTGTCTTACAATCAGTATAATTACCACTAGGTGGCGCTCTTAAACATTTTAAACTGGAGTGTTTCTTCCCCAGCACAACTGCAGTAATCAATACTACAAAACGAATTATTTGAGGCTAAAGCCATATAATGTTATCAAAACTTTAGTAGTCTTGAATATAGTTCAAGGCACCTGGGACTGATAGACTGTTCCCTCAGCCCTTATTCCCAAAGGTAAGCTGCATTTTTCTTACAGAGAGTGAAGTTTTTAGGCTCAGCTTCAATTTTGTACAAATTCCTTAAACCTTTGGGTAGATAAACATGATTTTCTGTACTAAATTTAGGTAAAAAACCTACATCTACCTACCTCAGCCTTATCGTCCAATAAGCATTTTTTTTGTTTCTTCATATTAAGGAAACTGAAATTGGTGTACATTTGGATACTTCCTAAGGCTTGAATAGAGAAATCCATAAAAGGAGTCCACTTAAGGCTTACATCGCAAATAAAAGACGTCTACCTCGCCTCCCCATGCATTGAGGGAGGTTTCCATTCCAATCTCAATTCACAATTTCATTTGTCGTATCAATAAGACGTATTGACCATTCTACTAAACGCTTGGTAAAATGAAACAAGAAACCTCTGTTACTGTCCCACAAGCCAGAAACTGTCTGTCCACAAGATAGGGAGTCCTATCACTTGTCATACGGTCAGTAGTCGTTAAAGAACTACCACTTAACTATGAGTCTCATGAATCGCTATGATTCCCTTTAATAACAAAGTCATAAGTAAGGTTAAGCCAGCTTGGGCAAGGTATTAAGATTTTTTCAAAAGACTGGGGAACCTTCACTAAAACAATTTTTCTTCACAATCTAAGTATAAATTTTGTTTGAAAACCGACCAATCAACTTTTCAAAGAAATACCTACCATCATCCATGAAAAAGTGGGCTCAACGCTGTCCTCAGGGCAAAAATATCAAACCACAAAATTGGCAAAGCCACGAAAGCCACATGCGTCTTTTATATCGAAATTATGCTTAACCCTCTTACCCCGTCTAAGTTAGGGCTCGAACTCGAGCTCTCTCTGAACTTGGTTGGAAGACTAAATACAGTGTATCTTGTTTGGGTCGCAGGTCACACTGGTATCCAGGGAAATGAGATCGCTGACGAGCTTGCCAGACTGGGTTCAGAGGAAGAATTCTAAGAACCTGAACCTGCGTTGGGTCTGCCTACATCGGTGGTTAAGTCATCCATTGATGGTTAGGTTAGGTTGGTGGGCTGGCGGGGAGTGTCCCGCGCCACACTCAGGTCAAAATTGACCCATTGTGATACCCGTCGGGGGGAAGGGTTTTATCCCTTATCCGTAGTAACCTTTTCTGCCTGTAAAAATTAATTAATTAATTACTTACTGTGTCATTGCATACAAACCATCTTGAGGATTTGATGAAGTTCATAATTTTGTCCGTTGGTGTGCTAGATAGCTCGTTCAGATTGTTGAAGAAGAATTTTCCAAGGACTCTGTGTCTGGAGTGTTGAAGAGCTGGACAGTGACATAGGAAGTGGGTTGTATCCTCTATAACTCCCTCGTCACCGCAGCCTCTGCAAAGTTCTTCCTCGGTCAGTCGCATTTTCCTCATGTGGTATCGCAAGGTGTTGTGTCCCGTAAGGATACCTACAAGCGTAGAGAGACATCTCCGGTTGTTCCGCATGATTCTCTCTGTTCTGGATTTACAGAAAGATGGCCATAGTTTCCTTGTGTTTTCGCACGTATCCATGGATTTCCATCTAGCGTTTGCCTCGTCCGTGGCCTTTTTCCCTGCTTCTAGCTTTAGTGTACAGAGCGGGATGCACACAGAGGGGCATGTTTGTTCTAGAGCATTAGCCGAGCCATGTCGTGCTAGTTCATCCGCTTTCTCATTGCCTGGAATGCCTTCATGTCCAGGGACCCAACACAGTAATACCTTGTGCTGTGTTCCAAGAGCTCTGAGCTCTTCGCGACAGCTCTTCACAAGCTTCGATTTTATTTCTGGGGCAGTTAAAGCTTTTATAGCTGCCTGGCTGTCGATAAAGAAGGTGATACCTTCCGGAGGTATCACCTTTATCGCAGACTCACGGGCGGCTCTTGTCACTGCCATGACCTCCGCTTGGAATACACTGCAGTGGTCTGGGAGGCGTATTGATGTTGAGATGCCCAGCGGTTCAGAGTAGATGCCTGACCCCACGCCGTTGTCCATTTTAGACCCGTCTGTGTACACGGGAATGGATTGCGTGTCAGGTACAAGTCCATCTCTCCATTCTTCCCTGCTGGGGTAGGCGCTAGAGAAGGGTCTTCTGAATTCCAAATATGGCGTTATGTAATCCGTGCTAGGTACATTGCCAAGGTACTTCTGTAGGATCGTTGAGTGACCCTCTTCATCGTGTTTCCAGTCTATTGATTGGCTAATTCTCATGGCACTTGTTGCTGCCACAGACTGTACAAAGATGTCTAGCGGAAGCAGGTTGAGGATAGCCTCAAGTCCGGCGGTTGGAGTTGATCTCATCGCGCTGGTGACCCCGATGCATGCTATTCTTTGCACTTTTGTGATAGCCTTTAGGTGTGTAGCCTTTTTTGTTGCTGGCCACCATACAAGACTGCCATATGTCAGTATTGGTCTTACAATAGCTGTGTACAACCAGAGTTTGATCTTCGGAGATGGTCCCCATGTTTTCCCAAAAATCTTGCTGCAGGTGTAGAATGCTATTGTGGCTTTCTTGATTCGTTCGTCTATGTTCATTTTCCAATTTAGTTTCTTATCTAGTATTAGTCCCAGGTATTTTGCATTGTCAGAGATTCTGAGGGGTGTACCACCAACAGAAGGCATGACAAACTGCGGAATTTTCCTTTTATTTGTGAATAATACCAGTTCTGTCTTCTGAGGATTGACTGATAGACCGCATTTCCTGGTCCAGGAGTCAAGGATGGAGAGGGCTCCATTTAATTGTTCAGCTAGTGTTGGCAGAAATTTGCCGGTTGCCATTAGCACAACATCATCCGCGTAGGCAGTTATTCTTATGCCTGTATGTCTGAGTTGCATAAGTGCCTCATTTAAAACGATAACCCAAAGTAGTGGGGAAATAACCCCTCCCTGAGGTGTTCCTCTTGAAGCGTAGGCTTCAAGTCTGGAGACCCCAAGTTCGGCTACTAGGTGTCTGGCCTTAAGTGCGTTGACAATCCAATTGATGACCGTGGTGTCAATGTTGAGTTTACTCAGTGTTCTGCATATGGCGTCTGTTTTGACATTGTTGAAAGCTCCTTCAATGTCTAGGAATGCTGCTAAGGTGTACTCCTTTATTCTTAGTGATTTTTCAATTACTCTTACAACACAGTGTAGCGCAGTCTCTACGCTTCTTCCTTTTGTGTAAGCGTGCTGAGCTTGTGATATATCATCCGGGCATAAGTTGCTGCGAATGTGTATATCTATCAATCTTTCTAGGGTCTTAAGTATGAAAGAGGTGAGGCTTATTGGCCTGAAATCTTTGGCGTTAACATGGCTTGCTTTGCCCGCCTTGGGTATAAAGATAACCTTCACTTCTCTCCATATTTTCGGTATGTACCCGTGAGTCAGGCTGCCAACATACAATTCCTTTAGTGCTGGAGTGATAATGTTGACAGTTTTCTGCAGCATGATAGGAAAGATTCCATCAGGTCCTGGGGATTTGAAGGGAGAGAAGGAACGGATGGCCCATTCTATTCTATCTTCCGTAATCAGATCCTCCGGAGGGTCCATTTGCATTGTGCTACGGTTGTTTGCACTGTCGTGTGGCTGACTGGTACAGCCGGGAAAGTGCGTAAACAACAGTACCTTCAGAGATTCTGAACACGATTCGGTCCAGTTACCGTCGGAGTCCTTGAGAGATCCCAGAGCTTTAGGTCCTCTGGTTAGGATTTTCCTTAGTCTCGCGGTTTCCGCTGTGCCTTGTAACTCATCGCAGAGCTTTTGCCATGATTGGCGTTTTGCTTTCTGGACTTCGTTTTTAAAATTTCTCTGGCTGGCTTTGTATCTTTCCCAGTCTTCGTCAGACTTTGTTCTGTTTGCTGTATTTAGGAGCCTCCTTGTGTCCTTTCTAATAGCAGCAAGTTTCTTGTTCCACCATGGGGGTGATATTCGGGTTCTTTGTGTTGCCACTGGACAGACTTTCTCAAAAACGTTCTTAAACACGCTTGCGATCCTTTCGGCCTTTATGTCTAAGTCTTCCGGGCTATTAATACTACCTTCTTGCAAGAAGGTTTTACTTTTCCCAACTTCATTGCTGAAGAGGCTCCAATCCGCCTTTTTGGGATTCCTATATGGCTGGGGCGGTTCCCCTACGTTATCTACAGAAAATTCGATCAGCTTATGATCCGAGTAGGAATCTTCTGTTAGTACGTGCCATTTTGTCACATTTAGAGTGTCGGAGTTGTTACAGATTGTTATGTCTAAAACCTCTTGCCTGTTCCTAACTACAAATGTTGGTTCTAGACCCCTATTGGCTACCAAAAGGTTGTTTTCTATAATGAATTCAAAAAGTGACTCACCTCGCGTGTTGATGTTTCCGCTGCCCCATTGTATATGATGCGCGTTGGCATCGCATCCCAACAGTAGGTCCCATCCTTCCTGTTCGGCTTTATGGACCAATTTGTGGGTTAGGGGAGCAGGTGGTCCTTCTGCTTCATACGGCATATAAACGGCTGATAAGATCAGTGGGGGAAGTCCCCTTCGCTCAAGCCGTACAACGGTCTGGTCTAAGTTGCTGTAGGTAGATAGAAGTAATAAGTTAATATTTTTCCTAGCTACAATACACGTTCTGTTCTTACTGTCCGCGTTTTGCGGTTCAATGTGGTAGGTTGCTAAATCCTTGTGATTGAGCCCACATATTTTGCCACGGGATACCCATGGCTCTTGAACCAAGGCGATATCTATGTTTCTGTCGCCTAGGACATAAACGAGGTTAGAGCTAGCTGCTATGCTATGGTGTAAATTAATTTGTATTATTTTCATAATTTTCTTACCTTATTCACCACCTTCCTCGCTTTATCCGTTCCATTGATACTTGGGTTTCTCGCGAACACGAGTGTCGGTGGCGTGGCTGTCCTGGGTGTGGACAGACCAAGCGACTGCGTCCGGACACCAGCAAAAGGTCGGCAGCCTTCCTTCCGTCTCTCAGGAGAAGCTACTGTAGACTACTTTTGGGCGTCCTTTCGGGCCAGCAAGCTTTTGCCAAACACTTAAATGTTTTGGGCTTGAGCGTCTCCACCATCTGTCCTGCCTGTGGAGAGGATGACGATATAGCGGAGCATTTCCTCTGTAGCTGTATTGCCTTTGCTCGCATCAGGTCAGGTCGCGGATCTATGGGGCTGACGTGGTGAGTGCCGAACATCTAGGCTCTTCATCACTGAAGCTCCTTCTCATCTTTCTTCGAAAGACGGGAAAACTAAGTACATAAATGTAAGGTGTCTGTTTGGCAGTTCAATGGACCAGTAGTTGTGTCTGAGTGATCCATCGGATAGTAACAACCTCCGACAAAAAAAAAAAAAAAAGTGGCATGGATAATTGGAAAGTCCGAAAAAAAGGTGTCAAACACAATAGAAACCCGAGTTTATCTCTCAAGTAGTTCATTGCTTTGTCGATGCTTTGTTATTGCCATTAAATTACGACATACCCCGAGTAAGTGGAAAGTCGTAATTCTGGTTTTTACAGCAGAAAAACCATCGAAAACAAGTCTCGCATCTTTCAAATATTTTCAAGTTTTTTTTAACAATTACTTCGACTTACTTAGAAATATGATTGATCCTATGATTGAAAACCCGACGTAATTGAGAACGTTCTCAGCGCTTTGAAGTTTTGAAAATATTTTTTTTTCTGTGGGGGGTTCGTTGGAAGAAAGTATTTTTAAAAAGGTGTTGCATGAAGGCTTGAAGTTCCAGCTATGACAAGTTCTCCCCGAGAGGTTATGGAAACCCTAGAATCGTTTCTCGAAAATAGGTTCATTAATGTCATCGAAATTAATCTCCATATTTCAATGGTTTAACGAGAAAGGTGCCACAAGGAAGCGTCTTTGGGCCATTCTTTTACCTCTCACATTTTTCCGTTGAGTATGAATGGCTAAATTGAACTGACCTATCGCCCGACATTTGGCAGACAACTTTCCTGCTTCATTTAAGACTTCGTGGTAAGCAAAATTGCCGAATAAGTCACATCGGTGGGAGGTAATTTCAATTCGTACAAATCTCAATCTCCTTGGACTTTTGAAATACCTACCTGTTCGGCAAAAGTTAATTTTCTTCCACATTTAAAAGAAGAAGTACATAGTTGGCGCAATAGGTCCGTAGGAACCCTAGACCTAGCTTCTACCAACCATTCGTTTTTTTTTTAAGTTTTCCATTTTTGGGACGAATAAAAGGGACCTACAATTTTAGGCCGAGTCCAAGTGACTAATTGAGAAGCTCTTTCATGACAGCTGTACTTTCGGATGCTTGTCAGATCTTCGCAATGTAAAAATCTGTGTGTTGGAATTTTACAAGATATAAAACAATTCCCCAGATCAGAACACCTTTGGATAGACTCTTTCCTCTTTCCACGTGGCTCCATAAGCCATATTCAAATCCTTTCGCTGATACTCGCTTGATCAATTTGCTTAAAAGGGAGCTGTATATAAAATACAATTTTACATTTCCCAAGCATCTTCACAGCACAACGCCACACAATCGCCATCTTATGCGCTATTTGTCTTGGAAATATTCCCTTTCAAGATACACGATTTGCACATTAAACGAACTACCAATAGCAACAGTATTTCCGAACTCATCCCACCAGAATAATATCAAAGGGAATTTTATCAGCCCACCTAAAATCCTATCTTACAATTTCCGCAACCCATTCTTTTCCAACCCGCTGAATCTTGTGCTCAAACAACATTAAGCGTATTTCCCCATGAGTATTACCAAAAAGTAGTCGTAAATTTGCGATGCCAAATCTGACAAGGGTCTGGGAACTGTCGCAGTTAACAAAGTATACGGCCTGATTTATAACAAAAGTATCATTATAGTCTTTCCGCACATTTGAGACATGTTCCAATTATTTAACGTAAAGACTGCGTTCTGATAACATTCAACAATGACAATCTCGCTACACTTGTAGGTATACTGCAAAAAGACACAAAAGGAGTCTCACCACTTCCAATCAGCATCAGCACTTTTTACAGATAATTCCGGGAAATTATTCATCGCATTTGTCAGTTTGTATATAACGCGATTATGTGTGGTTTTCCCTTCCAAGAATTCCCAAACCAAATTCATTTTACAACGTGTATTTAATTGTTTTTTTTTAATCTTAAAAGTATCTTTTAGTTTTGCTAGAGATGTTTCTCTATTTCCAAGCCAGTAAGGAATTTAAGTCAAGAGCACAGTTTTGGTTGTATATACCACAATGGAATCCAATGCTTTGTGTCCATATCTATTGAAAGCAACTTTTTATTGTTAATAAAACGCAGACAATAGGCATACAAAGTCTGGGCGTGAGTTCGACGGCATTTAGTGAAAAGATAGGCAGTAAGAGATTAGAGGAAATGGACAACAGGAGTATTTGATAATTCAAACTTGGGTTGATGGGGAAAGCAATAATGCTGACAGGTAAAGAATGGACTGACCACAGCTGAAATCATCAATCACATTCAAGTCGTTGGAAAATACTTCACAAAAATAAAGAATGAGAGAGGGACTTGAATGACTTGCGCTAAACTGAGTGCAGATTTGTTGACAGAGTGGGCCACAAATATTAAGTCGACTTTAAGTGTGTAACGCAATTGATTTCAGGACTAGATACATATGCGATTTAAAAAAATTTTAAACAATGGTTTTATCAAAAATCTAAAATTGCGTTGACAACAAGTACCCCTTCTTATTACCCAACTGGACCAGAGACAAACCATACTGAGACCCCCAACTCGCAATCGTCTTGCTGCTGGCCACCTCAATTTTTTTCAAATTCCGACATCTTGTTTTCCCATCGGTGTTATGTTAATTAGAATCATGCAAAACATACAAAACAATAAAATAAAAAATGCTGCCAACATCGGAAGAATGTGATAGAGTTCGGGAATACCATACTTTAACATTACTAAATGCAGTTTTGGTTACAGTCATTACAGTCATATAAAAACAATTTCTGCTAATGAAATAAAATCCAAGCTAGTTCATAGCTGTCGCGAAGAACTCAAGGTTCTCTGCTCGCAGCAGTCTACAAATCTTTGCTGGGTCCCTGGACACAGTGACAAAGCCGGCAATGAGATAGCTGACGAACTGGCGAAAAAAAAGGGCTGCAATGGATTATGATAGAGCACTACAGTCGATCAAGCCTCCACTCTGTAATCTCAGAGAACGAGTGGGGAACAAGATTCGTATGAAAACCAATAACAGGTGGAAAGAACTAACTACCTGTAAAGTATCTCGGAAGCTATGGCCAGTATATGACAGAGGACGAACCATCAAACTTCTGCAGTTTGACAGGTCATCGCTGTTTGAGCTGATAGGGCTCTAACGGGTCATAACTTTCTAAGAAACTAAACGACGAAACTAAACGAAACTAAATCTGAGAGATGACGATATATGTAGATGCTGCGGGGACGAAGAGGTTCATGAGGACACACCTCTCTTCCTCTGTCACTGCCCGAGCCTCTGTCACTTGAGGAAAAGAACACTTGGAAGCTATTACTTCCATGACTTAGGAGAACTTCCTGATGTTACACTTTCTGATCTTTACAGGTTCTTGAGGACATCAGGATGGCTGGACAACGTCGGGTAAATACATGAAGGAGGGACAAGTGCTAACCATCTAAAGCACCAACGATCAACCCCCAAAAATGGGCATGAAAATGGGTCTACCCTGCTCTTCCAACCCGTTAACCTAACCTAACTTAGAGGATATGAATAATTCTAGTTTTTTTAAATCAAATAAATACAATCATCGAAAATTTATTTATTTTCTTCGAAAATGCACGGGAAAGAACGAAACACTGGCAGCATTATTTATTGGAGCTAATTTTAGTTTAATTGCAGAAAAACAAATTATTCAAAAATTATTTTTAAAGATAATTCACATTTAATCAAATGCCAGAAATTCGCATTTCGAGGTTAATTAACTTTTGTTTTCCCCATTTATTGCAAAACTGCACCTACATAGATTTGCGAAAATGTTTAATTTTGATAAATTAAGCAATAATATTGGATACATTATTATAAGTAATACGAAAGTGAATGCAGAAACAATTATAAATTTTGCAGAGACAAAACGAAGCTAGCGCTTCTTTTTTCAATATATTTTTTTTTTCGAACAGAAAACTTTGATAAGTCTTCTTCAAACTGATACGTAAAACTATCTGAATTATAATTTGCTCCCATTAGGTATATAATTACTTATTTTCTCATTAATAATTTTGCTGCTGCTCATACCTTTCCTATTTTCTATTTAAGTTTTGCTTAATTAATGAATTAGCTACTCTACTACTCTATGGGAATTAACTCGTTTGACGTGAGTTAGTGGAGACACTGTTTATCTATTGACTAAGGGAATCTAATAAATAAGGCTGAAAATGTATATCAGCAAAATTGTAAATAAACACGTTTATTGTTTTGTATACTAATATGTTGGGTCACGTTTTGCTGTTTAAATAATTTTCTTATTTATACGAATTTATATCGTATGTATAAATAGGAAAAGCTTTTTGCAGACATTTTGGGTTCCCTTACTTTTTGGTTTAATATTGCTCATGTCAAATTTCTGCCACATGGAAAATAACCAAAAAGAAAAGGAACGGAGCCACAAATTTGAAAAATGTGAATTATTTTCAAGGCGGGAGTATTCAAATATCAGTAGAACAAAGAGCAAGATTTGAATTCTTATATTGCAGAAATTAAAAAGATCGCTCCTGTTGTTTTTTACATCTGCTTTAATTTTTTTGTTGGTTCATTTTCTTGAGCAATATGCTTCTTTCAATATTTACCACTACGGTCATAATCTGCTTTAATGCTATACAAGCACAAAATGTAAATGAAATCAAATAAAAAGTCAGTCAGAAATTAGCATTTGAACGATTGGGCAACCATCTTCTGTCAGCTATACCATACTAGCCCAAATAAATTTCTTTGGTGTTAATTTTTACCTACGTGAAGATAGCCCGCACTTTTTCTAGAATGAAACCGTGAAATGCAGTTTTGTCGTTTGTAATTTAGGCGTAAGAAAATTAGAAGCATTAGAAAAAAATTTCAGCCCGCAGTTTCTTTTTATGGAGGGTAATGTTTTGTTCACCCTTTTTAGCTCTCTTCCAGCAGCCAACATTTTGTTGCAAACCAATGACTGCACATTTCTAATTTTTTATTCCCTCAATTTATTCTAGGAAATGTTTTTTTTATTTTTTCTTAAAGTTTTTCAAGCGATAGTACCGTTTGATAGTTTTGCATAATGCTGTTGTTAATTGCTTAGCAAATTGATAATTTTTTTAAGAGAAACCGCTATCGAAAAAAATGAAATAGCCTAAAGAAAATTCTATGGCGAACATGCGATACATTTTTGGAAATCGATGTTATTAAAAATTCATTATGGAATGACTTACACGAAAATTTTAACATTCGTAACCCTAAAATTGTTCCGTATATTTGTTATAAGTATTTTCTATGTAATACTTCATTAACCAAAAATGACTTGGCAATCTTTGGAACTGATTTTTATTGCATGGTGTCTAGCGATAGAACGAGTTTTACTTGATACCAAGAAATAAGAAAATCGAACATTTTGTTTATACGCTTTTGTGTCTTTAAAAGTGTAGCACAAAATTTCAACGTGAAACTAGAAAATTTATTACATAATTACGCAAACAGCCACCACAATCGATAACGCAATGATAAAGCCTCTCAGTCTACCTGCCATCCGGCTGCAACCGAAAGCGAAGGGTGTTCTTTTTCCAACAATGTGTGTGATCCCTTTGATTAGTATGGGCACAGATAAATCAATTCAAACTGGGCTACATCCAAGGTCAAATTCAGCTTGTAGGCAATCCCTCTTTGTTGGCCGAAACTGAAAGTCTATTTATATTTATTTAATCTAATTTAATACGAAGTTAATGGCATGCACCCAGAAGGAGTCGAATACTACCAATATATATTTTTAAGTCTGTGTGCCTTATTTATAATCAATTTAGGTCTCGAATTCAAATTTATGGAAGCTCACAATTACGAAATTTGTATGGAAAATATTGCCTCTGTGAACTACTACAATTTACAGTCGAAACTAAAAATGTTTATTGGTAAGGCCCTGTGTATGTAGCCTCCGATTGTCAATTTTATTTGAATGTTTTTTGTTTACATTTTGTTTTGGTTATTTTTTACAGTAAGTCGGGTTTTTTTGGTATTTTAATTAACTTTTTTTCTATCCTAGTATAGCTAGAATGAACATTTTGACCGTTAGCAACACGATTAGCGCCGGATATTTGTACAGTCCCTTAAATGTGACATTATCCGATCTCCACTGTATAAAACATGTTTTACTGTAAATTGTAATTCAATGTAATTTAACAATAACAATGTTGTGACAATATTTTCCATATTAACATTTGAAGAGGAATATTTAAAATATTTACTAACAAGGAACGAATGCAAAGTCGAATCGAGGATGATGACCGTGAAATGAAATAAAATGCCAGTGAGCCATTGAAAACAGCTGTTGAAATTTCAAAGCCAAACGGATTTATTATTATTCTCCACTTTTGTTTTCTTTTTTTTTTTTTAGGATAACAATTCAAATTTTCCGACAGGCACCCTTCAATTTGATTGTTCGATTCTCCGATGGGTATATGTATATCAGTTTCAATTCCTATAACAAGTCGTCCTTAACACTGGTATTGAATTCCAGTTGATACATAGAACATACTGTGCTGTATAAAAGGACGATTCGTATCACTGTAAGTGGCGAAATGTAAATATTTTCGTTGAATTTTCATAAAACCTATACCACCATGTTAGTCGATATGGGTAGATATTTTTTTTTTTTTTTTTTATTATTTACATATTCACCAAAAAAATCCACTTTTCAATAACAAATGGGAAATTGTTTGCCTTAGCATAGCCTCTTTTTTAAATTACAGGAAATATGCTGTAAAAATGGAATTGGACCTCTGTAAGGCTAGTTGGATGGAGTGTCATTTGGTCACTGGACTAGAGAGTTTATATTTGTACGCGTGCATGTGGTAGATAATGGGGCGTATGAATTAAAACTATCATTTGCTTTGAGCAAAAGGTTGTAGCAAAGTAAAAGCTCTTAGCAATTGCTTTGAATTGGTATGAATAAAAACCGACTTTGCTTTCGTAAGTTCGAAAATTCGAACACAGCATTTATTTCGCTGTGCGCATTGCAGTTCCTGTCAAACCTGACTAGTAAATTTGAATTTTTGAATTTTCCTTGAGATTCTAACGACTGTTTTGGATATTGAAATTAAGATAATAAAACTTAGAAATGATTCTTTCTAAACATTTTTATCTGAACAAAATGTAAGCGTGACACTAAAAATAATTGCTGCTGCTTTTTTCATACGTATTTTTTTTTGCTTTTCCTGTACAAGCAGAGACGATTTATAAAGAAATAAGAAATAAGAAAATTCAAAATGCTTAGATTGTTTTAGGTATGTTAAAAAGGTGCATACAAAATACTTAGCAAAAGTAAGAGCAGACTTGGAATTTCGTAGCAATTGCTACGTTTTATTTACGGATTTGAGTAAAATGTAAGTGACGCCGCTTTTCGAACATGTCAAAAGTTGGTGTTAGTTCGAATCATACAAAAAATGTAGAAAATGCTTCGATTTTGACATTTCGTTTGAGTCAAAGCAATTGCTACGTTTTATTCATACGACCCAATGGGCTACGTCTATGAGTGGTTGACGGTATGAACCACTCAATTAAGTAGCTGATCCTTCTTACGCATTTAAAATTGACTTCCAAAATTCCATAAACCGGAAAGTACCTACTCCGATGGTCAGAATGTCTGATGGTATTTGCTGGCCTGGGTTTGTGTCAGAGTGTTTCATTTTTGAGTGGGTACATTACGTCAATCAATCAAAGCCATAGGCCAGCACCTAAACCTATATAGTACATGTAAAGGTTGTAGAAGAGATTTGCTTCATGGTGTTGGGAAATCAACCTTGAATGCATGAGTGGGAAAGAAGTATAGCCAGATTCATAGAGTAATGACGTACGAGCCTATTTTTGTAAGGGGAACGGCAGCAATTGGATCTGTACGTTTCCCTGAATCGTTGAAATAAGTCTTGCGCTCTATTGTCTTGTAGCTATTTATACCGACGATGATTTAACAAAGGCGAAGTAGCTTAGTCTAATGTGGAAAAAGTTACCTAGAAAGGTATACGAGAGGTGGCACTATCGAAGTTAAAAAAGCCACAAAAGTAACACCAAACATTTTGTACTGGATGTGGATGGAATATATTTTGGTTTGATAAGGGCAAACAGAGTGCAGCAATGCCTAATCTGAATCTTTTTACCGGCTGTTCTTTTGGAAACACATTTCCCACAGTCTCAATAAAAATTCGTTGATTAAGGTTCTGTATATCGATCACCTGTCACACTAACTTGAACTCCTCTCTTCTTAACTTCCTCTAAAAAATTAGGCCCGATGACACTTCGGATGTAACGCCGATTCTCAGCGGCACATAGGAACATTTTTGTTGACGCATACGTTCAGATGGAAATGTGGATCGTCTCTCATGATTAATTTTGACTAAAAATCGCCGATTGCATCATTGAAGTTCGGAATATCGTTCAGCGGTTGACAGAAGTAGCTGATAAACTGTTTGCAGTTTCAAAAGGAGCATCTTCTAGACTTTCCCTAACAAAATGCGATTCAGAGACAAACGTGTATTGACCATAATTCCATGGCACGTTACAGCTAATCCGCGACATCTATAGTCACAGCGGCGGTATTTTTGTCAGAACGAGCACTATACGTCGCCTTTCACCACCTCTTCTGGTACGTGTAACTCAAGCCTCTTTAAACGGAATGGGTAAACGCCTTATAGTTAGTGGTTGATGATGATCCGGAAATCTGCGTCAATATTTAATTTTCGTAAAAAAATCACTGACAAATTATTCCGTGCAAGAAGAGGTTATCGTTCCATAGCGTGTTGAAGTGTATTTTACATATATGTTTCCTTCACAGATACCTATCAAAAACTGACAGTTTCGCCGCTTTGCAGAAGGTATAAGGCACCTTCCAATAGGGTGATCCATTTTTGACCACCCTCTGAATATACTTCGAAATTAAATATCAAAAGACTATGAAATATGAGAAAAGACTACAGATAGAGATAGAGACCTATACACGTTGATACACCTCACTCTGCCTGTCATCACCCATGTCTCTGTAAAGTGATAAACATGTCAATCGAAGCTCGGAGGGTACCATTTCTATGATATTAACGAACTATTTGATATCTCACTGTCAGACTGTTTAAGCATTCTGAGGTCAAGAGAATACCTATAAGTACCTATAAGAGTAGACACCCAAGGCAGGCCACAAGATTTAAGCACACTGAAAGCTTAGCCAACTCTGAGGGAGTACCGACAGCGGAAGACAAACATTTTCAGAAGTTCAAACTGCGATAGATCACCTTAAAACTTAAATCCAGCTATGGTGAACTTGATGATATAATAGCTGATGTCCCGAAAGCCAGAATCTTCCATAACGACTCTTAATCTACTTTCGCTAGGTTTAGTTAGGTTGAAAAGAGGTATGAAGGTATGAGGGCGGAGGTTCTCCATTCCTAACTACTTTAACTAGTCTTTGACATTTAGGAAAATCAAACCTACCCGAGGGTAAGAAGTCAATACAGGCGGTCTTCAAAGCTTTAATAACCGGCGCAGTTTTAGTGTCTTGTAAATTATTTGGTTAACTCATGTTGACTAAAATTTAAAACCCTAATAGGGTTAAAATAAAGACTACAATCAAAAGCCCTTCAGCTGTTCTTTTCAATGATTGATGGAACTGCGACTTCAAAAACAGCTTAGGGGGCATCCTAAAGCAAGCACACGAGTTCAAAATACTGCCATTTTGATTTATATTTGTGAATTTCGAGAAAACTGCCAGCCAGGTAAGTTGGGCTTAAGGAAGAGTTCTTCTGAGGAAGAGAATGTTTAAACAAAATGTATCCAACTATAAAGAGTCCGAATGCTTTACTCTGAACAATGGACAGTTCTTTTGAGTCCGTAGAAGTGCGACAGTGACCGACACAAAGGGATACTGTGCCTTAAATCTGAGATGAAGAATGCTCAACAAGTTTGTAAGGAACCGACATCATGAGCAGCTTTTTATCATCTGATATCGAAACGGAACTTAATGTTAAACGAGTCACCGTCTTAACAAGACTCCTCGAAAATTCAAGTCTGTGCAACTGTCTGTCAAATCGACAAAGTCTTGCCAAAGATCATGGGGTAGTTATAGATTTTTTTTGTAAGTTGTTGTCTGTGATACATTCTAAAGATTTGTTGGCCGAAAATTCGACCCTACCCGGAACTGTGACATGGGACCAGTCAAAAGCTGATGGACGTAGAGTTAAGGCAGCTGCTTAACTGATAGCACACTAAAAAAAACTTGGCTGAGAAAAATGAAATGAAGAAAAATGCGTTGAAGAAAGTGTGGTACAGTAAAATCACCGACTCGCCCGAGTAAACAACTCAATCAATGTCCTTTCTCCTTGAGACTTCTGGTAAATTCCAATTCCCCGAACATCTTGCGAGCTACCAAGTCTCGATTGAAAATAATCGAAAACATAATTGCCACGACGTGTGTTTGTTTTTCGTAGAAGCTCTGTGAAAATATCGAGACATAAATCCTTGAAATTGCTGGCATCATTGACGAGGGTGATTTGAGTAATTGACTGCGTTGGGAATCGCTGTTTGATGGTTGTCAGTATGCAAAGTCCTATGGGAATAATGCTCAAGGATTCATATCTGGTACAGAAAAAAGTTACTCACTCAGCAAGTGTAATCCTAGAGATTTGGATTATATTTCGAAATGGGATTTGTGGCATTTGGGACAGCAACCCTTTGGGTATTGATGATGAATGATGAAAACTGGTAAATATGTAGGTACACGTGTGTGACCCTTTCGCTGACTGTGCTGGTTTTACTTTCTGCCTCACAATGAAAGTGATATCCATTGAGCGAAAATCTGAAAACATAAATCCCAACCAGATGGTGGAATATTAAAGGCGAATAAATGGACGAGTGATACTCCAAAATGGGATTCGTTAAAGTGACCTCGTCATCAATATCAGAACTTGGACAAAAAAAAAAAAAAAAAAAAACCAACAAGTGGTCGGAGGATGGAGAAATTCATATCTGAGATTCGCCATTATGTACATGGGGGCGAATACAAATTTGATAAACAATGGCCTGCGGTGAATGCTAATAGGTAACAATGCCTTATACAAAATTGAAACAAAGTGTTTCATACGAAGCATATCTATATCGGTAATTTATTTGATTGGGCTTCATAAAACCAGTTAAGTTTTATTGCGTTTGTGTAAGACAATACGTTTGGAGACAGACGAGTAGCAGGTGGTGGTTGTGTGCTCAGCTTGAGGGGTACCTATTACAAGAGATTGTTGAATGGAAATGTGAATGGGTTAGGCTTTGGGTAGAATCAAATTACGGGTAAAAAGTGATTCTGTCCAGAGAACCCTTCATCAATCTTTATAGAGAAAGGAAATTGAAGATCCAAGGCTCCTTAAAACAGACCGATCCAATTTTTATTCTTAATGGAGTGCGACTTAGCTATGCCTTCATTGTTAACAAGCATTTTGGGGGTTCAACCGGGTGAAGTTCGTTTTTGCAAGTAGTTCTATTGTGACTTTTGAAACCACACAATCTTCTTAGCGTAGTTTATACCGCAGAATATGGCTCCAAGCTTGACATAGAGCTATGTCATGTTAGAGATTTTTATATATTTGCTAGAGGGTTCTAGGGGCTGGAAACTTCCAAAAGCCTGACCAGACCTATTACAATTAAAAAAATTCGGAATGATATGAGGAGCTTTTATTCATACACGATAATTCGGATAGTATGACAATAGCAGAGGAAGTGTTCCGCTGTAGACCTGCGGCTCTTAGATTCGCTAAAACCGACTATAGTAGGTTGACGAAATTATAAATTTGTCTATGGGGTTATGTGTCTACAGCCACCTAATGAGGGATGAACTGAAAGCCTCGAAAATCATTATGGACTGGACATACCACCTTTTTGTGTCTACGACCAACAGACTTATGAGAATTATGCCATCGACAACAGTGTCCCCGAGAAACAAAACTGTCCATAGAACTACTAAAGCTGTCCATAGAACTCCTAAAAGTTTATGTTAAAAGAAAAACAAGGTTTGAGATGATGCGAAATTACTTTAAGACTTTAAAATCGAGTTTTGTAAGCTTATTACGTTTTTTAGCGCACAAATAATCCTTAAAGGGGTCAGGCACTATATCTGAGGCAGCTTGACAGTCTCGATAGGATTTCCGTCTACCTATTCATTAAGAAAAATCACTGTCCACAGAGATTGCATAAAGAGAGCTGTATGCCTGTCTAGCAGTTGAATGTATTCCGCTTCTACGAAAAGCCCGCAATGGACTCTTGGTGATCTCTTGAGACGTCCATGCAAATTCGATGCACCCAATTTGCAAATCTAGTCGCGAATGAATAGGGCTTAAGATTATTCGCGCTATGCTATATTCAAACATCTGCGCTCGAATCCCAGAAGCTATATACCTACCCTCGGATGGTAGTTAGACGTTCCCTATAGGTGGGTGGTAAAAAAAATTCATAACCTGTAATACATGGTTCTCCGGAGATTGATCTTTCTCTGAAAACCAGAAGACTACTCACCGGCACTATGTAAGCCACGGTTCCCTATACTTGAGCATGATCGCCTCCAATGCGAAATTAAATCCTATTCGAAGAGCAGTTTCTACCTTTTACTTCGTTAAATCTAGACAAAAATATTCTCTATAGTCTGAAGGTAGGTAAGCTTGCCATAAATTCGGGTACATTGCGCCTACTTTTTGTCAATCTGCCATTCCAAGAAATAGGTACAACCCGGTAGCAATCGAAATCGACTTTCAAACGTACACTACGCCCTCTGCTGAGCTCCATAGTATTTTAAAAAAAGAAAAAAGAGCATTAAAATTATAAATCCCAAAGAGTTACCCAATTTTATAGAATTCAATTGAGATGTGGGTTTAAATTTGCTTGGTTTTTTTTAACAAAAAGAGAAAAATATCGAGAAAAAAAATTCTTAACGCATAATAGGACCATTTGCTACATAAAGCGTGGGCATCTAGTGGTTTATTTGTAAATCATGAGTTATTTTGACACTGACAGCTGTTTCCCGCTCGAAATCTTGACAGAAAGTCAGTATCACCTATCACACATCCGCGGAACGAAATGAGCCGCTTTACGCTTGAACAATTTTAGGAAATATTGAAAACTTATTTCCAAAGTGCGTGCTGTTTACCACAGACAGTGTGTTTTTTGAAAATAAGTTTAGGCCGAAAAGAACCACAACGTTTCGGTCCACGGTGGTCGTTACAGAGCCATTTTAGCCGATTTTTTTATTTACCAAAATTGAAGACATAGATTTGGACTTCCTCTGATTCATGGTGAGCCATGCCGGACATCCCATACCATAATCGATCTTTTGCACACCAAATTTCCAAATCAGCCTTCTTGGCGATGTCAATTGGCTGTCTCGGAGCTGCAATGAACAACTTTGGAGCTTTTTCTTTGTGGGAACCGTGAAGGACCGATGTTATGCCAACAATGTGGAAACTATTATAGCACTTAAGTCCAATATTACCCAAGGAATCCGTGAGCTACAGCCCGCAAGCCGCAACCATCAATAAGGTCTTATGAAATTGGAGCGACAGAATGCGCTACTGCGAAGCCAGCCGAGGCCGTCACTTGAACAACGTTGTGTTCCATAATTAATGGGATCATTTACATAAATCCATAAAACATGGAAAACATTTTTGTTTGTTCATTTTATTACATTTTTAAGAAGAAACTTGCACTTGGCCCACCCTGCGTTGCAATACATCTCCAGCTTGTACATAAATGGCCGCAAACATCTTTTTAACTACTGCACCAATTTACACATTTAAATTTTTTAAATGTATGAAATAAACATGTATGCTATTTTTTTTAAATACAAAGCATTTGTCATTAAAGAAATGTCAAATGTTTTCACGCATTTAAACACCTTACAAAGCAGGTGGGATTGCTAGTTGTTTAAATAAGTGATTTATATTTTCCTCACGAATTAAACGGACTCTAAGTATTTTCATTTCATTTTCATTTTTAATTTTTTCAAGGATGGGAAATAGGTTAAAGAACCTCTATAAGATCTCTTTAATATTTTCTCAGGGAGACATTTTTCAAACGAGCAAAAACACGGCTAATTAGAGTGACGGTTGTTGCGATTTCACGCCCAATTCTAGGCCAAGCCAAAATATACATTTGTTTGTAGGCTTATACATTTAGCAACACCCTTGAGATAGGCTAATGATATAATGACGCAGCAAACGTCTGGCAAAAATGACGAACATCAAAATGATGGTCATGACATTGACGCTATACTAAACAAACAACACGTGCGATGGTAATGATGCTTAATTATAATTACAAAGTAGAAATTTAAGAGGACATCTAATTCGAAGGCTTGTGCGTCAAAGTGGGTTTTTAATTTTCCGCACGACTGACAAAAGTCAACATCGTCTCGTCACTCATCGGATGGTAGACCGTAACCCATCGTACAACTATGTTGATTAATTACCATCAGGTATTTCTCCATCAGCATTTTGAAAGTTTCCGGATAGATTTTTGCCTCTGCATGCCGCCCTTATCATAAGAGGCTACGCATTAAGGGAGTCCTATGGCTGTTGAGATAACTTAAACACTAGAAATTTTATTCTTTCGTTTATTTTATTTTTAGATTCGGGGGTGTATAGAATTTCCCTTTTGATATTTTGTCAGGATATTGAATCGTTGGTACTTTTCGTCACTTCCGAATTAATAACGATTGAAAATTATGCACGAGAGTTCTTGTGAGAAACAAGTAGGAAACAATATTTCAGGAGTGATTGATTGATTATGATGTAATGGCATTCATAAATAGGGTGCAGGGAAATAAGTCCCGGGAAGTAAAACCACTTTCGTGAAGTAGACTTAGGTCCCATGTAAGATGGGAACTAAGACCACTTTCTTATTCGAACTTAGTATACATCGCTGCGATTTTTCTTTTTGATTATTTTCAAAGTTTTGGCAATTTTATTTTTTAAGGATCCGTAATCCGTACCCAAAGGGAAAAAATGGAACCTTATTAGTTTCGTTTTACTCCGTCTGTCCGAACCCACTAGACCATTTTTGTACCTATGTCTATCTCAGAAACTAATTGACGTAGAAGGCTCAAATTTGCACACAACATCCGGTATTACCTCTAGTTAAACGGCAAATACCAATGGTAGCGATACGTCGACTGGTTTTAGTGTAATTAGTAATTTGATGAAACTGCTTTTTTCTTGATTAACAAAAAATGAATATACACTTTTTTGTAGAGTTTGCTCTTAGCTATCTATATATGTGCCGAAGAATGTTTCGCCGAAAAGTTAATATTTCAAGAGACATTTACAAAAAAACAGTCAATCACCTGTACGCCTCGTCCTGTGTGTATAGAGTAATATACAACTGACCCCCACCCGGCTGTTGCGCCCTGGTTCGAACTCTGAGCACGTATGCAGTAGAGCGGGTAGTCTGAAAGGGATTTGGGCTGTACAGCCAGTAAAACACCATTCAAGTTGACTCTCGTTGGAAAAGTGTCTTTATTATTCAAATTTCGGGGTTTATATACAGTTTTCAATTCCTAAAATCTATACCTACTTCGGTTCTTGAACCCTTAAATCATTAACTATATTTATTGCATATTATGCATAATTCTATGACGACCGAGGCATTCGAATTGCACCTCTTGAAATGTTATGCCTAATCGACATACTGTTGTGACAGGCAAACGACCCTCATCGTTGTCGTTGCCTGTGCTCGGTAATATGAGCGTTTTTCACGTCGTTTGTCTTGCATATGTTTTTCATGTGCAGTATGTGTATCTAAATATATTATGGTTAATGATTTATGGCATGCGCCGAGTTCAAGAAACGAAATAGTATCTTTAAACAATTAGTTAATTGGTCGCTGGTGCGATCCCGTCACAGTATAAAATACCCCTCATTAAACCATAATTCGTTATTGGTTTGTTCTCTTAATCCAATCCAATTGGAACTCTACTCATGTTCATTCACACACCGATACCACACTCCATACAGATCAGGGTTGAAAAACGCGTTACAATTTATCCATATTATTGCTATAATGCACCTAATTCCACTGTACAACGTACGTAATGTAAATTTCACCTTACAAACAAGTGAAGTGCTTTGCAATTGGTATCTTACAAATTATATACAAGATGGAACAGCTGAGCTTAGCTATACCTTAGTTTGTGCCTTTAATTATTGGCATCACTGTGAGAGTGTGAGAGTAAGTGAGCCACGAACAAAATAAATTGTAAAGTTATAAAGTTTCTAATGTGGTATTCGATTCGCAATCCCCATCTGAAAAAAGGTTCAATTTGACAGCAAAACCCACATTAACAAAATGATCCGCCATTTATTGAATTCATTTGTTACAAAAAATGTGATAAATGAAGAACCGCTCGAACGATTTTGTGCAAACTTCACATAAACTATCTACTAAATAGTCCGAACAAAGCCTAAACATTTGGTTTGGATAGGTGAGCCCGTTCTTGAGTTATAAAATTACAACGAAAGGTGGCATTTATTTATATATATGTATATAGATTATACTATGTAGTTCCATAGAAATTAAAAACATCTAAAATTTTGTACGAAAACGATATTTTTCTCCTTTACTTGTATACGAGAAACGCGAATTGAAAAAATATAAAAAAAATACAATCGAACTAAGATATAGTTACAGTCCACAAAGTTCATTTTTCATCCCTGATACAGATTCCAGACTTCACAGATCACAGTTCACCTTCACAGTCCACTCCCCGTCCACAGTCCACACTCCACACTAGTGCTTGTGCATTGTTCTCTCATCTCATCTCCATTCTCCAATTCTCCCTTCATTTAACCGCGTTCTCTTTCCATTGGAATTCAATCTCATGCATATATTTATATTCAGACATAACTTTGTGCACAAGCGTGGCTCACGGTCATTTCATTCAAAAGAGTAGAGCGTGTTCTCTGCTCTTATGCTTCCATTCATGAAGTTCATAGCAATTTCCAAATTACAACTCTAAAAAAGTACGGAACTTTCGGTGCGTGAGTTACACTCGAACTTGGCCGGCTTTTTTCTGAATAGTTCTGGTCCTACGTCAAATAATTTGTCAAAAATCCCATCCATTTTTCAACCGAAGAGATCCACGCATTTTTCAAAGAGCAAATAATGAACCTCATAAGCTTTGTCTTCGTAAGTACATAATTTTTCGCAATAAGGAAAGAAATCTATAAAACTAAAGAGAACTCACCTTAAATAAACAGCTTTAAACTGTCTGTACATGAATCCAACGGGATGAGAACTTTGTGGAACATACTGCCAGTATTTTTTCTGGAGGGTTCTTGTACAAACTAAACTGTCATGCCTGTGTGATGGTTTGGGATGGGTGGGTTCCATTGGAGAATGAAGACATATTGGAACTTTCAGAGCTTTTTCTTATTTGCAAACCATTCAAGTGACAACTAATTTCCGGTTGGTGTATACGTGGTGCGATTTATTCAGTTTTCTAAACTGAACGCTTATTTTTGAAGTCAAATGTGAGAATGTCCAGTTTTACCAATAGCGAATTATATCTAAAGCTATGCCGGGGAATTTGTTGTTCTTTTTTATCATTCGCATGGGCTACAGATTGCGTACCACTGCCCGCTTGATGTTTAGCACAAAATATCCCAGGTGAAGTAACACCCGCGCTATAATACTAGCGACAGCGGCAGAGTCCACTATAATTCACAAAATGATAAAAACAATATTTGAATTGCTATTTTATTTACATTATCATTATTATTTATTTTTATATTGTAAACTTTTGAACGATTTCCTTTGACAGGTCGTTTTAATTTACTCAATGCAGGGGGTAGTTCTCGGCTAGATTGATCACAAAAAGTTCTATACGTCTAGCGCAAATGGTGAAATGTCAATTATTTTAAATATGTAGTTTGACATGCCGCTAGTTGTCTAGCTAGCAGTGGAACACGGCCGTTTTTGAGTGACAGCCAATTGACAGCTGATTTGAGCTCAGTTTTGTTTTCCATTTATTTTCGAGTGATAGCCAATTTGATATCTGACAGCTAATTTGAGCTCAATTTTGTTTGGTATCTTGACATGAGCACCATGACACTTATGTCGTTTTCCATTTGGCAAAAAGAAGCATCCGGGAGAGTCCGGAATCGAAAAATTCGCTTCTGAAACCGTTCCATTGGCACAAAAAAAATACTCTTCTGGTGATTCTGAGAAGAGAATTTTGCTACTCGATTTGAAGTCAGAAAGAATCCACTCACACATGTGCAATTTATGTATTTTTTATGGATTCAATCAGAAGCAGTTTGCTTGTTCCATTGAATTACAGAATGAGTACATCGCCGAGTGAAACCAATGGAAAATGAAATTAGAAATAGGTCCCGCACATGCAGTTCGACTTGGTGAAGTTGATGGATAGACGATAGAGAATATTATATTCATTTCATGTCGAAGGTTATGGGAGCTCAGTCGAGTTCGCAAAGTGTGTGGTTAATACGTGTTTATAATTTTTTGTTTGGTACCTATTGTCAACATGCCAGTAAAGCCTTCCCTGCAACGACTTCATCTGTAGAAGCTGGATGAGTGAAGAAAGAAAGTCCTTTCTTAGTATCTCCGCAACTGACCTGCCTTATATACAAAAATAAATATTCCCTTCTGATCCTTTTTTTTTTTTGACAATCTTTTCGAATTGGCAACCATAAGCCCAAACTGCATCTGTACTTTTAATAAAAGCATCGATTTGATTAAATAGCGTTACGTTTCCCATCCTTCGCAAAAAGGCTTACACTCTATCACAGAAGACCAACCTATGCTCTAGATCTGTAAGAGGTTCATAGACAGTTTACAGCCACTTCGCCTTACTACTTGGCTCTGACCTCTCGGTTAAATACAATATCATCCAACACCTTCAGGTATTTCGTAGTCCATGTTAGATAAGGATAGCTAAAAGCGAACCCAGACATAAAAAAAAATTTAGATGAAAAGAAAAGTACGAAGCATGTGTTGTGGTTCTATGTGTGACTTTTATTCTCCGATTTTCATCGTCCTAAGACTTTACTTGATGGAACAACGAAATACATGCACAGATGAATTTACTCGTTTGAGTTGACTCCTTTTTGATGAAGTTGGTCCACTTAAAGCAATCAGTGCTTTTTAGAAAAATGATTGTGTAGGTCTAGGTCTGTAAATTGTCTTTTTCCTTGGTTTGCACATTCATAGAACAAGTGTTTCTTCTTTATCTTGACGTTCCCGTAATACTCTGGTGAGTCGATATAAACCTAGGCTAATGAGGCATAATCTTATGCTATTGTGACTTCTCACCCTTGACGATACCTCATAGATACTTATTTATTCATTTTCGGAATGGATTTGTTTTTTCGCGATTCTTTGCCATAGACGGCGAGGTAGACAGCGATGTCATTTTGTCCTTTGAGTTTTTGGTCAACGCCCCTCTTTGCTACTGATGGAATGACGTCTTCTCCAGCAATTGAAAATCCATAACTATACATCCGGAAACCCCTTAGAGTTACCTGGCTTGTTTTGCCTATGTTTCACTTGCCAGTACTTTAAGCGCTGCAATCGTAGAAATCGATTCTCCATAAAAACTCGTGTAATACCTTTTTCAGTTTTTGAGCCGCCAATAAAGATTTAGATTTGTTGCACGCCGACGCCACCTTACTTGTTGCTATTCCAATCCTCTATTTGGGGGAAGAATTGTTACCCCCTTCAAATGTGACTTGATCACACGTGTCTGAGGATCCCCAGTCCTACAAATCGTCGCCTGAGACTTGTTTTGTTCCATACGCCATTGGCACTTTTCCGAGAAAAACGCATTTAAAAGTTTGCGTACTTGGTACTCCGAAAGCGTGTTACTTGTGTACCACCTCCTATATTTTGAAACTGATTTTTTGTTTGTCCATGCAGGTGGAACAGAAAAAATGGATATGGCTTTTATTTAACACAAGTCCACGTATGCACGTGGAATGCTCGATATCTCGGGATTGGAAAGACGGAGAAAATCCAATCAAAGACTTAAAAAGAGCATACCAAATTAAGTAGGCGCAGTGGCTTAGTGGTTAGTTTGTTGGACTACTACGCTAGGGGTCGAGGTTCGAGTCCCGCAAAAACCCAAATTCCAACTTATGGTTTTTTTTTTTCACTGCGCCACCTCTCGCGAACGTCTGACAAACATCCGAGAGTATGACTGTCTTGAAAGAGTTTCTCAATTAGCCGTTTGGAGCCGGCATAAAATTGTAGATCCCTTCCATTCGTTCCAAAAATGAAAACTCACACAAAACGAATGGTTGTGAGAAGCTAGGCCTAGGGTCCCTCCGGACCTGTTGCGCCAACTATTTACTTTTTATTTTTTATACCAAATTACCATAGAATCCGTTCCTAACTCAAAAACGACAAAAGTGGCGTATGGAACAAAACAATTCTCAGGCGACGAAATATTGAAAAAAAAAAAAAATAAATAAATAAATAAATAAATAAAATAAATAAATAAAGACACAGCCACTCTATTGAAATTGAAATAGTTTTCTTTAATCATTCCGTTTTCGGTTATCATCTTAGCTCATAGAGAGAAACATTTAGTTAAGTTTGATTGCTCTTATCATTATCATTAGTTTCATTTTTTGTTTATTGAAAAATATAAGCTGCACTTTCAAGTCATTGATGCATCCTCTTACATTAAATAAATAAACATCCTTTCGAAGGATATACATTTGTTATTTGAAAAATAAAAATTAGATAATATAGAATAGTTTTAGATGTAAATATTTGAAATTTGGCGTGGCAAAGTTTTATTAGTTCTTAAATATTATTTAAATAATTTTTTTTTTTAATTCACCGTCATTCCTTTGGTTTCCTTATTTTTTATATAATTAGTATTCTTACAAACAGCTAAAGATATTTTTTTTTTCATTATTTTTCATTGTTTTTAAAAATATTTTCATCAATTACACACTAACATTACACATGAATAAATTTAATAAAGTATTTTTTTCTTTGGATTTATTTTAAAAATAGTGGTGTTTTCATGTTTGATAAATTTTATTTAAAAGTAGGTAATTTCCATATTCTTATAATTTATTTTAATCTTTGATTGGCGTTCTACAATTTGTTGAATGTTTTTTTTTTTTTTATTATTAAAACATTCATTTTGTTCACTGTTACATTAATATTATATTCTACTCTCTACTTAGGGTTTTATTTATGTGGTTTTAGTTTAGGTTAGGATATATAAAATTTATTTACATTAATAATATAATGGTATATCGTTTTAGGCGAATGAATTGTTGCAGTGGAAGCGTTGCTTTTTTCTTCGTTTATGGGAATTGAGGGTTTTTTGTTGGCATTTTGTGTGCTTTTTTTTTAAATGAAAATCGTTAAGGGGAAAGTACATACAAAAGGTGCAATAGATGGGTGCGAAGTTTTGCTACTTCCTTCTCTTAAAGTGTTTATGGTTTTAATTTGTGAAGCATTAATAAAAGTCGATCGTTTGTTATAATTTTTTTTTTTAGTTAAAGAAAGTATATAACAAGCTGATTTATATTTTACTTTTAGTAAAAATGCTGTCATATATAAATATGAATATATAAATTAAAAAATATAATGAATACCTTAAAAAAATAATTATTTTGAGTTGTAAATTTAAACATTTCTCATTATTTTTCGGTGACCTTATAATAAATTTAAATCGACTGCGGATGAGTGTATTTTGAATCATTGCAATAATTAGTTTTAGTGAAAGCGCTAAAAATTCAGACGTGACTAGCGCAAAATGATTAAAGCAAACTTATTCTTATTTATTGAGTGTGAGCTGTTGATGGGCGGGATACACTTTACAATTTCATCAGATCACTCACAGTGAAAAATGACAACAAGAAGTGTTGCCGACAGAGTCTTGGGGGAAGATCTGCATTTACATGGTTGTGATTTTGAAACCACACAGCTCTTCTGGAACGTCCTGAACGGTAGTTTTTAATGCGTGAAAAAATCTCGTTTCTATAAGTAGCTACCTACGAATTTTAAGTGAAAATTGGGCCGATTCTTATCCCATGCAGAGGTTCTGCCAACATGGAAGAATATTTGCTTAGAAATTTGAGACTCCACCTGGACCAATGATGTTGTCAATGAAAAGAGCTTTAAATGGGTTTGCAACTGCGTGAAAGTAAAATCTATATCCCATTTAAAATAGAGCGGTATATGATTTAATGCGGAAATCTGAGCGTTGAAGGAAAAGAAAGCCCTGGGTCCATGCAGTCACCTCGGTTAAACAGATCGAAATGTCTTGCGATCATCTTAATTTTTGGAAATGTTATAAAGAAATCCAAGAAAATCTTTCAAAAATAAGACAATTTTCGTAATTCTTCACCTCCCAAGTGAAAAACCGTCGTTGACAGGACTAAAAGCTCGTGAACACGAATTCCAAACTTTGTCTAAAAGGTGTCTTACTTTTGAAAAATGTATACTCCGAATCTACGACGTAAGCACAGCTCTGATATTATTGCGATTCGTGCCTGGAATATGTAGTAAGATCGGATGTATTCATAGAAAAACTTAACGCCTTAGACACAAATTCTTTGGACCTCTACCAAGGCCCTAAATATTATTGAATAGAAACACAACTCCGCTAACCTGTCGGTTCAAAGTCGGTATTTATAAAGTAAGGCAGAGAGTAAGTACTCGCAAATCGTAATAGACAGTCATAGCTGTCCTTGAAAAATCACTCTCCTGCGGTATTACTCTTTTACCTGATTTTTGAGAACCTACTCTTACTCAAGTGGGCAGCCATTGTGAAGGTACTTCTCCTGAAAGTAGGCTTCTCCCAACTTTTTTACATTTTCCCAGATCCCCTCAATAAGACTTTAACTTAAAATCAAATGCTTAAAATCAAATAATAAACAACTGAGAGTCTCAGATCCTTGAAAGTAAGTTTATTGAGATAGGAATGAGCAAAAAAGGCCACTGACGAAGAATGGATAAAAAAAAAACGGCGACTGCCGAATCTTCGAAGAATACCTACATTCAGCCCAGAAATTGCGCTTCAACAAATAAAACTTTTAAAAGGTCAAACCTATAAAAATTATCTCTAATTTATATGTATAGCATTTACGCAGAACCATTTGCTCAAATAGTCTACCCCTCAAAGCCTTTGGATACCAAGAAGTGTAAACAAAAAAATCCCTCCACCATTATTCATCTACCCAACTAAAGCTTCGAAAGATTAATGGTCAAACAAATGTTCCCCCTCAAAAAAAAGGCTGGCCATTAAAATCCCAATCTCATGGAGGCCACCTGCAGATTGAAATCTCGCCTGTCCAACTTTTTTTTTTATGCCCACAAAATGCCAACACTAATAAATTACTACTAAATTAGTTTCTTACTACAACTTTTCCTTTTATATTCTAAAAAAAGACATCGACAAATAAATCAATCAAAAAAAATCATACTTCTATTAGACATTAATGTTATTGCATTTTCTAACCACTGACATTATTATGTCAAATATACTTGTTTTTAATATTTTTTAATATTTTTTTTTTTTTTCAACTAAACAATAAAATTGTAGGAATGGGAAATACATTTTCTTGTTTATATATTATTCAGAATTTTATTCTTTGATAGAAACCTTGAAAGTTAAATGGACATTTAAAAAGACAGCTATTTGTTTGTATATATATATATATATTATGTTTGTGTTTGTGTTTGTTTAGTGAAAACCTTTGAACCTTTTCAATGTTTGCATTGGATTACCCGTAAGCCTCTTAGAAAAATCAAATAAAATTGCTTTAAATACAAAAAATCAAAAATACAAAATAATCATTTTATTTAATTAAAAAAACCGCATTCCTATAAAATTAATTCACTCTACCTCCTTTGTCACTCGGTTCTCTGTTGGATTCTTATTTTACATCTATTAAGAAATACTGCATGAGTTTCTTTTGCCACCCAAACTGCGCTCCTGGATCCTTTGTAGATGCTGTAATTGTGCTGGTGATGGAACATGTGCGGCTGCTATAACCGATGCATTGCTGGATGTACTGTGGTGTGCATTGCTTCCCATTTGATTTGGTGGTAGCGATTGCCTTCGACGGCGTCTCAAAGCCGGACTAAGGTTGTAAGTGATTTTCGCCTGCGAGAGGAGTTCCTTGAAAATCTGCCAAGCGAAAGAAATATTGCTTCAGCTTAAAATGTGGAGAGGAGGTTACTTTTAGCTTACCTGTGTGATATTTTCATTTTTACTGGCCGACGCTTCGACAAAGCCATTCTCCCAGTCCACTGTTACCACTGATTCGGTTGTCTCGTAATCTATCTGTAAGGAAAGTTCCAATTTTAGTACGGATGGTTAGGTTATTCTTCCACCTCAAATGCGTGCTCTCTCCTATTTTTATTTTTCTTCGTATAAAGTCTAAAAATGCAAACAACAGTCGTATTCTTTGTACCATATGTCCGTTTGAATTTTCACGCAACAAGAAACAGTCAACTATTGCCAGAAGGAGCGGACCAAGCCGAAGCTAAATTCAGACAGGAATTCATGCATGCTCCAAGAGAGCACGACTTCTTTGTCCCACTACAAAATAAACAAAACCCCAAAATATACACTCAGCTTTGAATTGCATATGTGACCTATGCAAATTTTATGTTTCGGGTGCCATACGGATAAGAAAAACACCCTAAAAACCTTCCTGTTGGGTGTTATTTGGCAGAGGCAACTACTAGGAGAAAGAAAGTTTTCCTTCCAGTTTTATATTTTGATAACCATAACGCCATTGGGTAGGATGGTGACTTTGTGCATGTTTCTTAAAAGATTACGCACTATATCCACTCCACACAGCACTAAGCGAAATGGTGTTACTCCGTAGAATGACAGCCTTTTTGGGTTCAACAACTGTTAATTTAGAGCCAAGGCATTTTCTTCCAAGACACTTGGTCTTGGGTATGTGCCAATTTAGGATAAAATATTTAGATTACTACTTTGATGAAAGGTTTGTCATGTTTTTTTTTTTTTTATAGGCTGATTTACTTCTATTTTTTTGGAAAATTTTGCTGGACATTGCCGACAGAAAAAGGAAGTTAACATAAATCAAACTACCCTTCAACATCGTTGGGTAAAAAAATAAAATCCAAGTCAAATAAACGATTGAAATATTTTTACTTACCTCTCTCAGTTCGCTGTCGTCCTCGACCAAATCGATTTTGTTACCCACCACCACAATGGGTACCGCACTTGTGCACTTTGTCTCATGAATTTGATCTCTAATCGTTCGTACCTCGTCGAATGTGCTCGAATCGGTGACATCATAGACCAAAATAAAAGCCTCCGCCGATGATATGGACAAAGCGCGCATCGCTGGAAACTGCCAAAGAAAAAATTAATTTATATCTCGAAAATCTGCAGCAAAGTTTGAGTTTTAAAATTAAAATGACAAGTGACGTGCACTTTGATAGCCTTGATATGTAATAAAATATTTAAGCCGACATCCCTCAATATAAGCTCGGTTGAACTTGAATGGATAATCCCAAAAGAACGCAGTGAAACTTTTATCGTTCCTTTCAAGTTCCAAACTGTGTGTGGAAGTATGTGTGGTCTCGTCCTTTTTTATTCGCAGCATAAATCAACAGCAAATCGATGTGCATACGAATGGTGTGCAGAGATAAGCATGCATCCGCTTATACCTCCCACCTTGGCTTAATGACTTTTTTCACCTTTTGTTAGCTGGCGCAGTTTGGATCAAAAACGCTCTATAGTTTGCTCTTCCCATTGTTTCGCCTAGGATTTAATAAGTAGTTTTGACAGAGTGAGAGATTCTCCAAGGACTACCACCCTTGCGTTCGGATTTTACTTTCACGGAGAATGAAAAAAGAATTCTGGCCATTTGTTGCTCACTCGGGCGTATGTGGAACATTTTTTTATATTTACTCTGACGTGCTTGTTTTGCGCTTCTTCACATTGTATGCGGCTCCAAATTGGGTAATGGGTAATTGAATGTTTCTTAACGACTTTAAGGCATAAAATCGTCCGCAAACGACCAAGACAGTGGACCTACTTCCCAGTTCGTGGTGAGAATTTGATGCCTCCTGTCCAACAAAAATCGCAGATGAACAGTCCCATTGTACTGACCATGATCACATATATGTGAGTCATAAATTTGGAAATGGCTGTCCGAATGATTTAATCGAGATATTATAACATCTCTATAAATTGCTTTCATTATAACAAATTACTACATCCCACATAAGAAGGGAGACCGCATAAACAACTAGTTACCGTGTTTCTTTTTATCGACTTCACTTAACAAGACCCATAAAAATGTGACAGTGGCTCGGAGAGGTTACATGTGGGTGATTAAAATTAGTTTGCTCATATTTACGAGGAGGCCACAGATCGATTCATTTGTGATGATAAAGAGTCTTGGGGCTGGTAGCATTTAACAGCTGGTAGAGTTTGGTAAATTCCTATTCCTAACCTAACTTAAATACTTCTTAACCGCATTTAATTGATATCCCTGACCAACGAGCTACAATAACACTGTCCCTGCTTACTCCGCCTTAAGTCCACATAATGACATACAATCTCCCGGACTGTCCATAAAGAGAAATATGACCACCCCATGTATAATGTGTCACAATTTCCCAGTAATTGGCATCAGTTGACCTCATAACTTTTACAGTCGAGACTTCTAATCTTCAGTAGCAAACAGCAGCGCGCACTACCCCCAACTACATTAACATGTAATGAGGTTTATAAGTACACTCGCTCGCAAAGAGAGTGCTGCTGCCGGTGTCGACAAAAAAGGCCAGCAAAGCACTTTTACGTTTGATACGAGTCGAGTGTGTGTCATTCGTTGCAAAAAGAAATCACAAAAAAAAAAAAATTGGAAAAGGCATCCGCAAAGTCAATTGAAATGGCGTTCAAGTTCAATTGAATTTTTCTGCACTTGTGCATTTTGTTTCCACTCGCAAGTTTTACTCACACCGTCAAGCGTCAGTGTGCTTGTGTATGCCTAAGGGGTGAAAACGGAAATTGAAGCAGTAATCCAATTGCAATGGCTGACAACGTGACGACAGGTACCGATGAAAATATAGTCCATCTAACTGGTCATGGCTATGGCCACCTGTTTAATGCACAGACACACACCACACACCCTCTGTCACTAGTTGAGTGTGAAATTAGAGACCTAACTCTATTTACTGTACGGTTACAGGTGGATGGCTAAAAAGTTTCAACATCAAACTGTTAATCAACTTGTGTGAGGGTTTGAACTGAAACCTTATGCGGACACTGTTCACTGTATTTAGAAATTCTAATTTCGGATGGTTTTCTAATCAAGTTTGCGAGGAGTTTGTAATTGATTGGTTTACGATTAATCGATTTTTGGAATGTAATTTTCACTTAGGTGTGCTGCTATGTAGACAGTTTTGTGGGGAACTTGAAAGTATGCTTTTTATTGAAAATGGAGAGGTGTAAAACCGAACCGTGTAAGTGAGAACTTGCTTTATATTGTAACTTAAATCACTCGCTGTCCAGAAGCTGTAGGATGCAATGATTGAAATGCGGGTAAGGGTCTTTAAAGGAAAGGAAAAAAAAATCGAATACAAACGTTAGTACTCATCATGAAGATCAATATCATAACTAGCCTTTCAAAAAATGATGCAGTACCTTAGAAAATTTGCAGGGACCAACCTACAATACTGTCAAACAGAGATGGCGGTTGGCTTGTTTCCTGACGTCGAAAGTGGACGCAAGAACATAAGTCCACGAGACGTAAGTTCATAATTAACTTTAGTCCCAGTTTGGTGGGACGTAAGTTTTAAATTTGATTGTAGAACTATGTCCCACAGATGTGGTTAATAAGGGGATAATTTATTTGTCAAAGATGGGACATAATTCCAACGTTTTGTAATAGAAGAATGTGTTAACATAAAACAAAGTCCAAATTCATTATTTAAAATTGCTTGTTTTTACTAAGTAACCATAAAAATAAAAATACACTTTCTTAACACATTTGTATCATATGTGAGAATTTATTTTTTTTAAGAAAAAGGAATAAAAACATGCAAAAATCACAACGAACATACAAAAGCAAATAAAAAAAATTTGTGCGACTGTATCCGCCAGTCCCGAAATATGTGTATGTGTAAACACCGTGCGTGCGGTATGTGTGTGACTTGATAAACGTCATTGAGAAAAGAGGGAATTGTAATAACCGTATTCTTGATATATTATGAAATAAAAATAATTTATTCGTTCTGTGCTAGTTTCGGTAGAATATATACAATCGGATTGTGGTAGCTGAAGTAAAATATGTACATTCGAGACTGTAATCTATCTAGATTAAGCTGGAAGACAGCAACGATGGTTGTTCCATATCGTGTTGTTGAAATTTTCCGGTTGGAGTTCATTTGAAGATTAAATTTATCTTGCATAAAATCAATAAATGGTTGATAAATGAAAATTTAAAACTTCGCAATCACCAAAAACAACAAAAAGAAAAAAGGAAAAAGAAGTGAATAATATTTGCTAAAAATACGTTTTTCGTCGCTGTTATTTCGTTTTAAGTGGAAGTGCGGTAGTGAGTTTTCAAAATATATATGAACAAAGATCGGCTTTTGGGTAGTCATTTTTGTGATATAAAATAAAAAAACTGATTTATTCGATTTTTTGAGGAAAACCAAATACGGGATCTTATTTAGAATACCAATATTATCTTTAATATTTATTTTGATCAAAATCGTTAGAGCGGTTTTTGTAAAATTTGACAGACAAAACAGTACCAAATATTGCAATATTTAGTTTGAAAAAAATGCTCTTTCTTCACTATTTAGCTGAAAACTGAGTACAAGTTACAGATACTGTGTTAGTTTGCTTTTTACAAATTTTATGGAAATCGAAAATGAGGTTTTCGACATATGAGCAGTTTTTAAAATTAGCGTTACTCAAGGACATTCTGAATTCAAATCCATTCTACGATAATATGAAGAAAATTGAGTTTGCTATTAAGTTCAAAATTACCATATTACCGTTTTTGAGATATGTTGAAATTTCAGTTGTAGGTACCGTAATCGACAAAACTGAGTATGCAATCATGTTAACCTTACCTATTTAAGCTTAAATATCGATTTTGGTTAAAATCTTTGAAGACGTTTTTGAACAAATCAAACTGATACGAAAATGTTATATCGGAAGTACCATTAATATTGAGGTTATCTTGCAAAAAAAATAAATAAAAGGGCGCCGAACTGTAGGCCAACAAACTTCAAATCCGAAGTTTGAACCAAATTAGGGTCAGTGGTTGTACACGTAGAAAAAAAATCTCTACATGTAGGTATTTTCGACTAAAAAATTACTCCGTAGTGGAAAAAGGACAGATTTTTAATATTTAAAAACGTTAATATTTAAGGAAAATCACGATAAACGAGAACTTGTATTTATTTTTCCGTTTCCCAAAGTTTTCTTATGTCTATAGTGGAACTAGGTTTGAGATATTGCTACATGCGTCTTACCCTGAATTTACAATTCTATTTCTACCTTAACTTTTTTTTGTCCGAGTATACTATTCTATCAATGTTGCATGCATTTATTTATTTACTCAAACTTTTGACGAAAATTTGGACGAGCGATTTGAATTATTTAAATAAACCAATTTATTTTAATAAATATATCCGTAACAACTTCTTGTGAGTTTCTTATTTAATTACTTTCTATAAATTAACTAATTTATTGCTTTTCGTTCCTATTTTTAGATACTGAATTCTTTTTTTTATAATACCAACATTTAACTTATTGTTTCATACTAATACAATATCACAATTTTAAAAAAAAAAAAAAATAATAAAAAGTAAAATAAAATAAATACAGCAAAATGAGCATTAGAACACATTTATTTAATTTTTTTTTTAAATAATATGTAGGCAGGCAGATTTGTAGGGGAAATCTAACCCGTGGTAGGTTTTTTTATTTATTGAAGTCCAGGCTGTAGATCTCGAGAGTATACGGACGGACAGACAGACAGATGTACAGATTTTTGCGGCCCACTTTTTTGAGTTCCTCTATCATCGTAATGTCAGAATTGATTAACATTTAGTTCGGAATTTTGTAATTTTTCTTTCTCTTACTACGTAATGGGGGACGTTAAAAATGACAGTCTGCACAGCCGCGACTTGACAAACTTCAAAAGTTGATCAGTTGATTACTTACTACTGCTTGGGCTGAATCTGGGTGTCAACCAATAGGCCTATTCAGTAAAGCGTGGCCTCTGACTAAGTGCCTGCAATGGTCCCTCTACATTTTTTAATCTTCCTTTTCACATGCAACGTGAGGTCTTTCTCCACTGATTTGTTCCTCTGGGTGGAATCGAAAAATCTTCAAGGCAGAGCTCTGGTATCCGTTCGCTTTATTAGTTTCTTCTTTATTCTAACTAAGAAGCCTGAGTCATACTTTTCAAACCTACTCAATGGATGTAGTGTTCGGTTTTACTTTAAAATTTCTTATCCTCAAAGCCTCCTTTCAATCAAACGGGATCAACATTCAACACTCAGTTAAAGAATTTCGCGTCAAAAGCTATAAATATTTTTTCAAATGCTTTCCCTTGAGTCTAAGTTCCAAATGTAGGAAGTTGTGCCTAGGGTCCTATTCATATTTATTTCCTCTTTCAAGTTTCTCCTACTTTTCGATAAAGCGGGACTGGAATCATGATAAGGTTTAGTGTGCAGTCTTTTTAGTGCTTTTAGAGCATCATTGCCATTATTATTTTTTTTTTTTTTTGTCATAAAAGGTCTACGGGAGACTTATTTCGACGTCATTTAAGCAGCCAACGTTCAATCAGTTTTATCGTGGATTGCGAAAAAATACATTAAATATATATAAAGCTCTGTTATATACTTAATATCTTATGCGGGAATATTTTGGAACACCTCAGAGCCCACACAGTCAAGTCGTTAAGAAATTGTTTTTGCGCATTTAATAAGCTTAGCTCCCTTTTGTCGTATGAATACTAAGTGATTCTTCTCTGACAGGATGGTGAGGATAGGTACCAAGCCTTTTAAATTTATAGGTTTTACGATTCCCCAGACTGCCAAGTATACACTATTGGAGTACTTCAACCACTTAAAAAGTAAGCAATCAATGAGGTAGTCCTTTAACAGCCAAGTAAATTGGTTCCCCATCTGTCGCTTTAATGTGATCTCCGAAAAAATATTCAATCCATGTCCCATTTGCTTAAACCCCCTTAAGGAAAAAGCAGACTTGTCCCCTAAAAATCTCGCATCACATCTTAAAGAAACGTTGTCCCCACAAAATATAATCTTTTCCAGATGGTCAAACCCTAAGCCAGAATCAAGGTCAAACCATTTTGTTTGTTCAAGGGGTTGGGCTGTTACAATTAGCCCTAAGCAAGGTTCTCCAAAATCAAGTAGACTTTTGGGGCTAATTTGGCTTTGCCCATCTCCCTTGCTCATACATCACTTTGTATTACTTACTCGCACCGCAGTAAACTTTTATTTGCACAAAGTTGTTTGCCACATGAAAAAGGTTTTCAATTTTCACCATGAATAATAAATAACAACTCCTCCATCATCCGTTGGGATTGGTACTTTTCTTGACTTGCTTTAGGCCGAACGACGAGATTCGTTTCGTCTCCCCATTCGAAGGGAGTACCTCCACAAATAAGGTCACACTACTACCCCCGAGGAACTGCGAAGTTTCAAAGAAGACACTCCCCCGAACTGTTATTTTTTCCGATTCCCCTAAGCGTTCCGCAAAACAAAGCAGAATGAAGAGGAAACTAAAATTTGGAAAAAAAAAAAGAACAAATAATAAATACGTTTAACGATAAAAAAAAATCCTACTCCAGCTGTAGGTGCAAAGCTTGGGGCATGGGGGAACGATTTAAATTCCAACACCTTCACTAATGCGTACTCTCACCCTCTGTTGGTTGGCACCACCTCCTACGCAGCAAAGACTAAGACAGAGGGCGGGGGCTTATAGAAGTAAGACACTTTCAAGTGTTTCTCGGCATTCAACGCGAAAATAAAGGGAAAGGATCCACTGGAGGACCCTTAACACGCCTCGGATTGTTCATTTTGCTTTCTTCGTTTTCATCTCCACTTGCTGTGCGTCGTCATCATGATTATTTTGTTTGACAATGGGATTTTGAGGGCTTTAGGTGGAATATAAAGCAAAAGACTCCCCAGATTTGAGGGGTGAATGGTTTATTTGTTCTACAACCTTAGGTGGTGTGTTAGTAGGCACCGAAAAAAAAAACGAAACAAAAAAAAATACCCCCCGAAGGTACTCCTGAGCAATGAATATCCAAGTTGATTTATTAATTTTCAAATGCGCACATCCCTAAGTGGGTCTAGATTTGCAATTTATTTCAATTAAAACTAAATTTAGGCCAATTTTCCAACGAGAGGCTTTGCAACATTCAACATAATGGAAATTTCTTCGACAGCACGATTGTCCGTGAACATTTAATGGAGCAGTTGTGAAGGAAAATCAAGATTCATCGGCTCATGAAATGGGGAGAAGTTATTTTCCATCAGGACAGCGTGTTGAATGGAATTCATTAAATTACTGCCCTGTGTAATTAGTGTCTGCGAAAACATTCGTTAGCATTGTTTGCGCAAATAAATTATGCAATTTGGGATCTTAAGGGTGTCTTTGGGTAGGTGCGATAGAAATAACTGAATCGGTCTATAATTGCAGGAGGGATAGACCTTAGAAATACAAAGAGGTGTTAAAAGGTTGGCTAACATTTTTGTACAATTTGAAAACTATTGAAAAAAGTAATCCGCATCAATGGTAGACAGTAAGTGAGAATTGGACCCTAGTCCTGGGTATAAAATATTTTCTACACCAATGGTCCTGTCGTACAATGGAAGCGCATCGTCTTCTTCACATCACTTGCAAGCCGGTGTATTATTTCGCGCCTATTCGATCTTCAATGCATTTAGCAATTTAATTAAAAAAAAAATAAACCATCTTTACCTCTACGTCTGTTCAAATTTGTTGGCTGTTCGTTGGTATGTGGATTTGTTACCGCATCTCCTTGAAACTAGTCAGTTAATTCGCTTGGGTTTCCCAGATCTAACAAAGGACTTAATGGGGCAAAACTTAGTTTTCATTTCATCACAATCGGTGAACTAATTTCAAAGATACAGGAATTTCAAACTTCCTTAAAGAAATTGTTTGTCGCCCATAGTTAAGGTTAATAATTCCGTTGCAGAGCTTGCTTTAAATATTTCCCAATTCATTTGGGATTCATTTGTTGCAAATTAATTACCTCTGCCTACCAAAAAGACACATAAAATTCTGTAAGACTCAAAGACATACATCTACTCCTATAACATCACAAATTGCCTTCCCAACCAAAGACAGCCGCTTGCTTTTTTCTAAAACATAAATTCCTCCCGCAATTTTCCCCTTGGGCAGACAATTTTTAACTGATAAAAAAAAATACCCACACATTTCCAATCGCATTCAGATGAAGTGTAAAATTCCAAACAAATTTCATCTCCCATCGAGTAAATACCCATCATAAAAATTCAAACAAAAACCGTTCACTTCACACCATACCACCGCTTCTATTATCCGGGCAATCATAAATCGATTGGAAAATCACTCACCAGGGAATTAAAAAACTTTTTCTCAAGGCAAAATATGGGCTTTTGCTTCTGTAGTAGGTATACTTTCAAAACGAGAAAAGAGTCCTTCATAGCTTAAACTCACCTCATATGATCCAGCCGTATCTAGGATATCCAATGTGAGACTCACGCCGGCTATTGAAAAGTTCCCCTGATGCATTTCCTCGATTGTCCGTTTGTATTTCGTCGAGAATGTGTTGTAGAGAAACTGATTTATGATGGAGGTTTTACCGACTTTTGCCGAACCCATGACGACGATTTTGTGCCGGACATTTGATGGACCGATACTGTCATCTGCCGCATTGTGGCGGCCGACTCTGTTGAGGAAAATAAGAAATCTGTATTGAAGGATTTTTTTTTAGAAAATAAATTAATTAAATGTAAAGGTCACATCCATCTGGAGGATGGAGTGGTGGAGCGTCGGCTAAGTTCTTCTTGTGAAAAAGAGCTCATCATAGAAGCCTGAAAGTGCATACTTACTGCAGCATTCATCGATGTCTTGTCAAATAACGCCCACGATTTTGTGAAGACAGTTGATAGCCGTAAGTCCACAGAGAACAGTGCCATATCAGCCACTGAGACATTAGTAGTGAGCAGAGCCTCAACCACCCTTACTATAAAATGGCCAGTAGGAAGCCTTATACGTTATACCTATCATGAACCTTTGATGTAGCTCACATCTTAAAATATTAGCTTGTTACTGAGCGAATCCTTGATCGTGAAAACTACCATTCAATCAGAGCTGCTCGTGCTGTTAAAAGTCACATTGACGAAAGTGCCCTCTATGTCGACGAGGATCTCTTATGCGCATTCTATCATTTGAGTAGGTTATGTATATTTTGTTCTGACAGCGATAGGGTCTTGGGACCGCAATATCGCTCTACCATTTATTCTTTTAGGTTAGTCAGGGTGCATTTAATAATTTAACAAATTTTCGGCTTTGAGAAAATGATTTTTTTTTTCTGCAACTTCGAGAGGTCATAACTCAAAGCAACCGGTAAGACCTTGGCAGAGTTAAAATTTCTTGACCTATGGACCTAAAGCAAAAATTAAGTCCTACAAAGTTGGTGTAAAAAAAAGAACCGCAAAAATGGTAACTGGGCCCGACCAATTTTGATGACCAATTTCGCAGGACTTACACCACTTTTCGAAATATCGCATCTTACGGTGATTATGACTTTGGGATCAGTCAAGAATGTCGTCTTTCGTCGTCTTTCATTCAGCCGAACGAAGGAGCATTTTCCTCTCAAAGATTTGAAGGCAACACATCTGTCTGATTGTCCTTTAAAAGTTTTCATAGTCTTTTTCTCATCTGACATCGATGGATCGCCATATATTTGTGAAGTCGGAAAGCAGCTCTCTGCGACAAGTGGGCGTGGCTTAAAATCCGAAGAAAAAAAATACCACAACCAATTCTCCGTAGAACCGCTTTATTGTAGTTAATGAAGTGTTAAAAGTCCTAGGAGCTATATGAGGAAATGAAATAAAGGGGGCGTGGCACATTTCAAAACTTCTTAATCAACTGAACTATATATTCAACGGCTTTAAATTGAGGACGCAGATTAGGTATTGCAAAATTGATACTCGAAGACAATTGGATGGTTGCTAAGGGAAAATTTTAAATAAATGGGCGTGGCATATCCAAAAACTTCTTAATCAATTAGACTATATATTCATCCGCTTTGCATATATTTGAATGGCGGGGGCGCAGGCAAAATAGGTTTTGAAAAGTTGATGCTCGAAGATACCTAATGACAATTTGATTCTTGCATAGACTTGGTATCATTCTGCGAAGTTGGCTGCCTCTTCTGAAAGCTAGCTGCTAGCTGCCCCGTGTTCAATATTAGTAAGGTTTATAACAAGGTACGGTTTATTCTAAAACCTAGAAACAGTGAAAATTATGTACTGGGACACACTATGATTTACGAAAATTTATCGGAAGTACTCAATGAAATCCGTAGACAATCGAGCTCTTCTTAGAAAACCTAATAATATTTAAATCAATAGGGGAGAGTCGTGTACCTTGGAACGTACCTTTTCCCGTACTTTTTCTTTGTATTTGCAAAAAATTTCCACTACAGTTCATGCCGAATCTTGTTGCAACACTATTCAGTTAGTATTCGTACACTGTCGGTGTTGGGTCAATAGTAAAATCGCATAAACCTGTTTTTGTGCGCCAAAAGTAATTTTGTGATATTTTTGTAAAGTCGGTCCTACCCATATTAAGTAGTTGATAGGACTTTTGGAACATATTTGGAATAAAGTGGGAAATTGTACAAGTTTGGTTGAAACGGTAAGTTAAATCTGTTAAAAGAAAAAAATGTTGCAAAGCCTCAAACAAAAAATGACAGTAACGTGTACCTTAGACCGAAATCTTGGATGTAGGCGAAGGTTGTGTGCCTCGAAAAAATGTTTATATTCTGAATTCTACCGCCTTTAGTCTTAGACTTGCGTCAAAAAATAAAAATTAAGGGGAATTATTGGCATTTCTTACGATAAACAATAACTCGTACTGAATTAAAAATTTGTTTCTACACTCAGAAAAAATACGAGCTAAAATCAAGAATATCAGTGATAATTTAAGCCTATTCGTTGACGAAAGTCTGGTAAACTCGAAAAATCTCAAGCCAAGTACAAAAATCGAATTTTAAGCTCATTTCTTATTAACTTAACATTCTTACTTCAATACTATTTCGCTATTATTTTAAGAATGTAGTTCTTAGATTATGCCTCAAACAAGTTTATTTTAAGAATACAAAAGCCAAGTTTTGGACCATTGGTAACTTAAATTAAGCTCGAAAACGCCGGGAATGAGAATGAATCCACCTTAAAGTGAGTAGAAAAGTCTTTAAACAAGAGCAAAAGTCTAAATTTGAGATTGTTTTTAGCAAGCTTAAGCGGCTTGTTTCAGTACTAAGTCGCGAATATTTTAAGAATATTTTGTGGAAGGGATCTATAATTTTATGCCGACTCCAAACGTCTAATTGAGAAGCTCTTTCAAGACATTTATACTTTCGGATGTTTGTCAGACGTTCGCGATTGTTTCGGCTTGATTGGAGAGTATTTATTCTTATTCGATCCTGCATTTGTGTGCAAAAATAATAATTCAGATAATATGATTCCGATTTTTAAATTTTATAGACTTGATTTAATAACAAAAAGCTTGAGTTCAGAATTTTGATCTTGCTCTAAGATTCATTCGATTTAATTTGAGATTGACCACGTAAGAATGAAGAAAACTAAGAATAAGCCTAATCGGACTAGAATTTAGCTTGCGATATTTTTCTAAGTGTACATAAGTGTTCCAAGGTACAAATAGGTTTTGTACCTTGTAAGTTGTAACTCCTCTAACGACTTTTTGTCCACAGCAGTTTATTAAAAAAAAACAATGGAAATGCTTTGCAATACAAAACCATGTATCGCTACGAGTGTACCTTGGAACGTTCCAAGGTACCTACAGCGGTCCGTCGGAATCTAAACAGAGAGCAAACGGCGCCAAAAAATATTATTGATGTGTAAACATCTAAACGCGCGTTGTTGGAATCTGGTGGAGTAATTCCACACATTTAACTTGCGGGGACGGAAATGCGTAACTGTGTTTTATCATTGCATACATTTTATCATTGCATACGTTTTTATCATTGCATACATTTATGAGCTGCGGCATATTAATTTCAGCTTTTTGTTTATGTGTGTCGCACCAATTTTTATTTTAACGTCATTAGCAGAAGGTACATATGAAAGCAATGATCCCTTCGACCTGGTATACGACTGCAGCAACGATAGAAAATTATATCGCCTGTGTATGGTTTGGTGGGTGCAAATGCGCCAGGTGCATCGAGCTTCAACTGCATACATTGTCTATCCAGTGTTGTAAGTCGTGGGGAATTTACTTTTTTGTAAACAATTTATGACAAAAACCATCTCGTGTTAGGTTAAGTTAGGTTGAAATGGCTGTCGGCTAACTGGTTAGTTAGTCGACACACTTAGACCATTATAAGGTCCCTTGTGATACCACGTGAATCTATAATTCATTCCTCCTACTCGTTGAACCAATCGGAGTTTCTAATGAAGCGTAGTAGATTTCGGATGTCTATGTTTTTTAGATCGTTCAGATCACTAAGGTAGAACGCTCCAAAATGGAGTTTGCGTCTTTGTGAGAGAGCCGGACAAGTACAGAGAAAATGGAGAACAGTCTCCTCCTCCTCCTCGTCAGAAAAGCTTCTGCAAAAATCGTTAGAGAATACGCCAAGCCTTTTTGCATGCCTGCCGATAAGACAGTGTCCCGTGATGACACCTATTGTAGCACTAATATGCTTCCTGTCGAGGGAGATCAGATGCCTAGAACGTAGATCCAGCTTTGGCCAGATCTGCTTTGTCGCTAGACAAGTCGAGCCGGTTGACCACCTAAGATTTGTTCTTTCGATAGCGTCCAGCTTTATTTTAAGTTTGCAAGTAGCGAGTGGAATACCTACGGAATCCTTAATTGGGAGCAGAGGTATCGTAGTTCCGTGTTTGGCGAGTTCATCAGCCCTGCAGTTACCTGCAGTTACCCTATGCCCCGGCACCCAACAAAGGTGAATGTTGAACTGCTCCGCCATCTCTCTGAGAGACGAACGACAGTCTTGGGCTGTTATGGAATTCGTGGAGACTGATTCCAGGCACTTGATAGCGGCTTGAATATTTGAGAAGATACGGATATCTTTAGCAGATATCACGTTTTCCCTTAGCCAAGATAAGACCTCTTTTATCGCCATTATTTCCGCCTGAAAAACGCTACAGTGATCAGGAAGACGGAAGGAGAGACTAAGATTAAGTCTATTAGAGAAGACACCTCCACCAACACCGTCCACAGTTTTCGAACCATCTGTGTAGAAATGGATCGATTCATCATCCACGAATGCTTCCTCCTCCCAGAATGATCTAGTAGGAATGGAGACCTGGAAGTTTTTATCAAATTGTAGTTCTGGTGTGGTGAAATAGCTTTGAGGCGTACGGCTGCAGAAGCTGCCGTTTTCCTGATGAAGATGTCAATGGGTGTCAGATGAAACAGGATGTCAAGTGCAGTGGAGGGGGTGCTGCGAAGAGCTCCGCCGATGCACAAGCAAGCCGTTCTTTGGACTTTGTTTAATTTATCGCGATTAATAGTTGAGGGAAATTTAACCAGGTATCTACACTTAAAGAAAATTTACCTCAATTTCAGGCTTAGATCGGTGGTTAAGTCAGTCCAGTTTTTTGCCACATACTTGCAAATATATAACTCCCTTTTTAAAAAATTAGTTTTTATGTTGTTTTTTTTTTTTTTTTAGGAATTTCAGTTTTAATTTCTATTGTTCTATTACCCTTCAAGGTCGGGGATAAGAATAGCCTTGAGGTAATGTATGCCTGTCGTAAGAGGCGACTAAAATCTAAAGCAAGAGGGAGTAGCCTTGGTGATTCTATAAGCTATGCTGTCAGGAGTATTTTCTCCTGGTAGGGCCACCCAAGGCAGCCAGCTTATAGTTGAAGGGTAAAACCAACGGCAAATCGAAATCCAATAGCGTCTGACCTATAGTAGGCGGCTTCCTGGTCTGCGTCTGATCCTAGAAGGACGGCAGTGTTAAAACCTGGTAGAAGGTATAAAATACAACATTGAAGAGATGCAATGGAACAAACAAAAGGATTTATTACCCCAGGTGGCAGACCAGTTACACTGGAAAATCCACCCTCTTCGGAGGTCGGTCCCTCGGATTCTGGGGAGGACCAACTATTGCTTCTAAAAGACCCCTTCAGAGGGAAAAATTGTATGCAAAGATCACCACCGATAGCATCAAGGGCAACCTCAACTATATTGCCGATAAATCCCTCTGAAAAGAGAACAAAGATATATGGATCTCCATCTAGATCGTATGTCTCCGGAAAAAGAAGTCCTCCGGTCAATCAGGACTCAGTGAAAACGAAATGCTTCGTAAAAGAGAACAACGAACTACGAGCTAAACTTAATGAAATGGAGCGACTCTTCTATGAGCTCAAAAAGGAAGTAGATTCTCTGCGAAAAGAAAACGAGGATCTTAAAAACCTTCGTGTACCGAAAGATCTCGAAACAACGCCGAACCATCCAGCAAGTGAATATTTCACGGACGAGGAAGAACTTGCCCGCGAAACCAATCCGGCCGCCAAAAAAAGGCCTAGCAAAAAGCGTAAGGCTGTCAGCTCACCCGAAGTCTTACAGAAAAAAGAAGAGCCCACTGAACCAAACAAGACAAAAACTCAAATGAAACCTCACCCTCCACCCGCAATAAATGTCGTCGGAATAGAGGACTACGGAAAACTTCGTAGCCTTCTCAAAAATACGCTGAAGACAAAGTACAACATAATCTCACGCCGAGACAACGTATGGAAAATTAACGTAGAGGATTCTGATTCCTACCGAGCACTGTCTCTGAAATTGAACGCAGAGAATATCCAATGGTTTACTTATGAGAATAAGTACGAAAAACCGATGCGAGTAATCGTTAGGGGACTCCACCCGACCTGTGAAAAAGATGATATCATGGAAGACGTCCATACCCAAGGCCTAAAAATTCTTGACGCCGTGAATATTATCAAGAAGGAAAAGCAATGCATGGAAGGAGACAAAGATACCGTAGTCAAACGGGGCCTTCCACTCTTTATGCTCACCTTTGATAGAACAGAGAACGTGGAGGACATCTTCAAAATCAAGACAATCCTAAACATAAAGGTCAAAATCGAGCCATTGCGTAAGGGAAGAAGAACGGTACCTCAGTGCAAACGATGCCAAGGTTTTAACCACACGCAGGCATACTGCCAGAAAGAACCACGGTGCGTTAAGTGCGCCGGTAAACATCTCTCGGGAGAGTGCAAAAAAAACAAGCAGGTCCCAGCGGTATGCGCAAATTGCACGAAAAACCATCCAGCAAATTATCGCGGTTGCGAAATCGCGAAAGAGCTACAAAAAAGACGCGACACTCTTAAGAAACCGGTAAACCCGGACCCAAGCTCAAAATATCCTAAGACCGATAATCCAAAGACCGCTAGGACAGTCAAAAGGACGAAACCGATACAAGAAAATAAAAAAATTGCGCAACAGAACGTCGCTGGTCCAAGTGCAAAGGGAAATCCGACATTGGTTGGTGCGAGATCGTACGCGCAAGTCGCGACACATGGAGACGAGTCAAGATCAGATACAAAAGATCCGATACGCCAATTATTAACTGTGATATTAGACAAACTTGAGGAGCAAAGCAAGATTAATCAAGTTATATTTGACAAATTGAGCAAGCTCGAGTTCAAACCTCGAAAGCAACACAACAAAACATGAATATGCTAGAGTTTCTTAAGATATTGACATGGAACGCCAACGGCCTCCTAAACAAAATTAACGAACTAGAAGTATTTCTACGGAAAAACAATATTGATATATGCTTGATATCGGAAACCCACATTAAAAAGGGACATGAACCCAAAATAAAAGGTTACAGAGACTATCATGCGCATCATCCTTCGGAAAATGCCAGAGGCGGATCCTCTATTTATATTAAAGATTTCATTAAGCACTCAACAGACATAAAAATGGAACTCGATTCTATGCAAATAAGTTCAGTCTCCGTAAAAGTAAACCATTTAGACTACCTTATCGGATCTTGTTACTTTCCCCCAGGATATAGACTGGCAGACGACGACCTTGACCGCCTCTTTGACTCAATTGGGCCTAATTTTATTATCGGTGGGGACTTTAACGCGAAACACACTTTCTGGGGTTCAAGATGCAACTCAACGAAAGGCAGACTACTTTACAAAGCCAGTATGAAGCATGGTGTGGACTTTTTTTCGACGGGAAAGCCAACGTATTGGCCAACTGACAAAAATAAAATCCCTGACCTAGTCGACTTCTTTATAGCAAAAGGGCTAAACAAAAATCTGACGGAAGTAGAAGAATGCTACGATCTATGCTCCGACCACTCAGCAGTCACCCTGAAAATGGGTGGAAGCGCAGCAAAAAAGGAAGGACCACCCAGGTTAACTAGTAACAAAACCAACTGGGACGTTTTCCGAAAAGATTGCAAAGAAAATATTGCTCTAAATGTGCCACTAAAGACACCCCTCGAAATAGAAGATGAAGTTGACAATCTCGTGGAATCTATTCAGAGCGCAGCGTGGAAAAATACTCCCTTCCGGAAGACAGCCACACGGTACAATAAAGTCAAGTACACGCCTGAAATAGAAGACCTCATACGAGAAAAGAGGAGAGCGCGTAAGAGATGGCAACAATCCCGCGCACCCCCTGATAAAACTTATCTGAACCATCTTTGCAACAAACTTAAAAATGAGCTACAGGATCTTAGAAATCTTGAAACTTCTACTTACCTCGAGGGCTTGACTGCTGAAAAGAGCTCAAACTACTCACTTTGGAAAGCCTTAAAGTCCATAAGGAAACCCGTAATGCACTCGCCACCAATTAAAAAAGCTAACGGCGAATGGGCAAAAGGGGACAAAGAGAAAGCGGATTTATTTGCCGAGCATCTAGAAGAAACATTCAGGCCATTCGATGGACGACCTTTGAACGAAGAATCAAATGCTAGTACGGCATCCGACAACTATAAAGTAAAAGCCGTATCTTTGTCCGAGCTTAGAATCACAATAAAAAAGCTTAAAAATAACAAAGCACCAGGATACGATCTAATCACTGGCGAAATTCTGAAGGAACTACCGAAAAAAGCATTAGTTAAGTTGCTCTACATTATAAATGCTTCTCTGAGACTTTCATACGTTCCAAGGCAATGGAAAGTAGCCGAAGTCATTATGGTTCCGAAACCGGGGAAAAGTACAAATGATAAGAAATCATATAGACCTATTTCGCTACTGCCGATAATATCTAAGGTTTTCGAGAAACTTCTGCTAAAACGATTACAACCAGTAATTGAAGAAAGACGCTTGATCCCAGATCATCAATTTGGCTTCCGGGTCAAACATTCCACAATCGATCAGGTGTATCGAATAACAAATGAAATTGAAAAAGCTCTAGAATGGAAAAAGATTTGCTCCAGCGCTTTTCTCGACGTATCGCAAGCCTTCGACAAGGTATGGCACGAAGGCCTAAGGTATAAGCTAAGGACAATCCTACCGGACAAATTATACAAAATACTGAAATCCTACCTGGAAAACAGACTCTTTCGTGTTAGACATGAGACTGAATTCTCGGAATTCAAAGAAATTCACGCCGGTGTTCCGCAAGGAAGCGTTCTCGGCCCAATCTTATTCCTGCTCTACACAAGAGATATACCACAAGATGAAGGGACCATCGTAGCAACGTTCGCAGACGATACGGCAATCCTCGCAATAGATGAGTCAGTCGAATCATCAACGCGAAAACTCCAACGGGCTCTTAACAAAGTATCCGAGTGGACAAAGACCTGGCGAATCGCCCTTAACGAGACCAAGTCGACGCATATCAATTTCACGTACAAAAAGATAAACAACTTACCCGTTTCCATTAACTCGGTACAAATACCATACGCAAACGAGGCAAAATATCTAGGAATGACCCTAGACGCGAAACTTAAGTGGAAGCCACACGTTAAGAAAAAACGCGACGAGCTCGAAATCAGACTTAGAGAAATGTATTGGCTTCTCGGAAAATTTTCGAAGCTAAGCGTATACAACAAACTGCTCCTGTATAAGCAAGTGCTAAAACCTTCTTGGACATACGGTATACAACTCTGGGGTTGTACCAAACCAAGCAATATGGCTATAATACAAACATTTCAAAACAAAACGCTAAGAGCAATCGTGAATGCTCCATGGTATATAAGAAATAGTGATATCCACAGAGATCTAGGAATTGCTACCGTGAGTAACGAGGTAACAAACTTTGCTCGCAAACTTCGTACTCGTATTCATGCTCATTGCAATAATGAAATAACCCGTACTCTGGAAGTGACAAACCTTGAGCGCCGACTACAAAGAACAAGACCGTTCGATCTAGCGCCATAAGGAGAAACCGCATGTAATGACGGTATTAGTAGGTGCGTTCGCTGGAAAGCTACCTACCAAACGTGATTAACACTACAGAAGCGTAAACTACTTGTTAAGGTAACTTAGTCGTAGTCATCACAAAAATGAAAAAATGAGAGGAAAGAATTTCATACTACTATGAGCGAGCGCTGCCGGATCTCATAGTGCCTCTCTGAGGGGTGAGGTTTAGCACGTAGGCAGATTATTTATATCTGAATCGGGCATAACCAATGGTACGGGCCATTGGTATCTTTTGAAGATTACTCACCTCCTGGCGCAACCAAAAAAAAAAAAAAAAAAAAAAAAATTTCTATTGTTTAACATTTCTGGTTTTGAGTTGTACAAGAAAAAAAATAATGAGCAGGAAAAAAGGGGAAAAATGTCCCAATGGCATAGCAATACTGGCAACGATGTATCGACTAACAAACTAAAATTGACAGAAAAACTGCAGCCATGAGGAGAGCTCTGTGATGGCCTCTGTACAGTAGTTAACCAGCGGCAGTTGAAATGGACTAGAGTTGTCAAAAATTGAGCTGCGTTTAAATATGCAAGTTTTTTTTTTGCTGATCTAAAATTTAGTACCTCATCAAATCTTTTAAACAATGACTACTTGCGTTATGTGCATACTTACACCTCCATGAATAATTCATTTTTGAAAATATTTTACTAAAGCATTATCTGCGATGAGACTTATCTAGGGAAATTTCTTCGCGACGGATTAGTCATATTCGGCAATCCTTAATTTGGAAACTACTTTCATTAATCACCAAGAGCTGGTTTGGTAAGACAGTTTGTTCTCAAATTAGTATTCTAGGTAGAAAGTTCTCACTCTATGTTTTATTTGAAGAATCCGATTATACACCCCATCAGTAGCAGGCGACTTCTAGATATAATATGCTTCTAGCTGATTGATGATAGGCGAAAAGTATGTAAATCTGGTCCAGCAGTAGCATTTTGCACATTTCAGAATTGACTGACTGCTGAAATTCGTAACAAATGTTAAGTCTTGCTCTGTCCCTGAGAGTATAGGTCGCCTCCAAAACTCAACTGATGATTTACAAAAAACATCCAGCTCATTTTTCATTTCCAACTAAACAGGACTATACACAAAAATATCCGCGCATCCAGATTGCTGTCCATTAGTCAAAGGAAATTACCCTCTAAGCCACTTCATTACTTAACCTTTGATATTTGATTTTCTTCAGATCTGCACTGTTTGCCTTTTGTCAAATCGACCCTCTAACGCATTCGTTGATTTTCTCAAATTTCATTAAACGACACCTACACAAAGGACAGCGCTAACAAATATCCAACTCGGCATATTCCAGCAAGAAAACCAAAGTCTCACAATCTGACATAAGGTACATTTGGAACATAAAAAAAAAAAGCAAAAACTTTCCTAATTTTCTATATATCCACCTAATATCAGAAGGCTGTCTCTCGTGTCAATACAGCTCTTTTTATGTACGATGTTGGCCTTCGCAAACATGTCCTTTTCTTTTGCGGCCCTTTCCTTATGTTGTACCTTGTATATATGTACGTTTATATATATATAGAACTGGTAACTCACTTGTCTCGTTTTTGTTTATCCTCGCTGTCATCCTTCATAAATGAAGGCTGCAGACTGAATCGCCGCCGTAAATGCCTTCCTTTCATGTTTAACTAAATGTGACGGCCTGTTGGGATATTTCGTCTGCTTTGTAGGATAAAGTTGACTCTGTAGGAAATTAAAGTCCCCAGAGATGATGTCAACTTTCTCTATGTTCGACTCGTTAACTTGGCGTCGAGGGATATGCTGCTTAATTTACCCCACAAAGGCGATTAAAGACGATTGATTTGGTGATGGATAAAGTGAATGATTCGGTGAGCTGTGCGGCGAAAAATCTGTAAGAGAAAGAGAGAGGGAAACATTTGATAATATACTTTTGGCATCTATGGGGAAATTGATTAATTATTTAGGTGGTTATGGATGGGAACGACAGTTTGAAGTGAGGTTTAAGTGTTGATTGGAAATCTTTCATCATCCATTTGGGCATCTATAGCCATCTATAGCCTATAGCCTTTTCAGAGACTAACAAAAATATTCCAGACAATATTTTATCGAAATCAATCGAACGTCAACTCGTAGCAAGCATAAAACCGGGAACAGTTTTTTTCACGTAGGTACAAATTCGCGCGAAGTCTGCACGCGCAGGCTTTTACAACGCAGATAAACTGAGAACACGATAAGTGTACATATCGAGCTTTTGAAATAATACGAAGGTTTGTATCTAAATGTCGATCGAAAGAGTTGAGAGTTGTAGTAGTTTCGTACTTCCTTAAGTTGCGTCTTTGGAATGGCTCGGAATACACATTTTTTTTTAACAGAGTACAGAGACAGTCCTTCGCTGAGCGTTGTATTTGTCAAGTCCATTTTAAAATTCACCAATTGCAATGCTTTTTGACAAATGAAAAATTTCCCAATCAACAAAGCAGCAGTGATTCTAAAACCGAAAGGACTCACAGACATCCTTTTGAGTGTTATTCTCCCAATACGGTCAGACACGATTGCACATCAAATCATCCCAGTAACAGAACGGTAATAATCTGGCAAACGTTGCTCACAAATCAAAGCTAATTGCCACTCAAGTGGCCTAATCTTTGTAATTTATTTCAGGGAATATCTTCATTCTGAACAATGTAAACCGACCGCCGAAACATATATCCTTATAACAAATAGATAACATACTCATCTAGGAGATAACAAAGTTTCTGTTTACCCCAAAATGAGCCTTCTTCTACGAAAACATGTGAAAAGATTGGATGAACGAATACGAATAAAAAAGCAGAAGTCAATTCGGAACTAATTGACCCACAGGCCTCAGTCCGGAATTTCATTTATGACCAGCATCCCACGTACATGCTATTAACATGTGTTGTGTGTTGAACACACCAGCATGGGTAATGGGCTTGTTAATGGCCACACCGAGAAATCTTCGACCCTAGTTTGGCTTCAAGGACATTTGCGACTATCAATTTCATATCCCAAATAAAAGAGCCAGTATTTTTTTTTTTTTTTTTTGTGTTTGGTGTTCCCTGCTATTTCTATCGATTCCCGTATCCCGTTGTGGGGGTTTTGATTTGTTGATGAATTGACGCAATTGCTGACATCTGATCGTCAGGTACCACATTAGCGTTGAGCACTTTTCGGTGTTGAATGTGGGCGTCTTTATAATGTTTCTTGTCGCCCGCCGGGAGGATAATCATGTCGTAGGAAAGGAAAGCTCAACTATCGGATATGATCCAATGTGTAATTAATCAAATAGATGCTACCTGTCATTATTGGGCATAATTTGGTTGTGGGTCTTGCTACTTTGGAATGGAATGGATTAGGAGTGTAGGTATTTAATCATTGGGATTGGGGTGGACGTGGCCTATACATATCTTTCTGCTGTTAATGTTCCCCCCCAATTATGTAACAGCAAACAGATGTAGTCCACTAATTGAATGAAGTAGGCTGTTGCTATTATTAAACACAGTATTAGTAATGCGTCATTTATGTTCATTTAAAAATGTATGAACTCCATTACAGCATTTTTTCGTCAATGAAAGGCTGTTGCTTCATCTTAAATTTCGGCTTTTAATTCGTTTGGCGAGTTCATAATCAGAATATGATAACCGAAAGAAAAAAGGAAAAAAAAGGACTTAATTAGTGCTGCGGTTGAAATCGAAAACTGAAAGGTTAGAATTAACCCTTCGCAGCATACGGGAGATTGGTTCATTGGAGCCATATGAGGTGCGATGGTTAGATGGTTAAAAGAGCCGAGGGCAACGTAAATTACGGGGGTTTGTGTTAAAAAAAAATAGAGTTATAAAGAGACGCACTGGAGCCTGAAAGAAGACGATAAATGAAAAGAATGCCTGAAACATCCCTGCATTCCTCAAGGGTATTCAGGTTAATGAGATTGAGCCGGCCTAAATAGGGTGGCAAGAGGAAAGGATCGTCCCAAGGCAGACCTTGAAAGGCAAACTGAAGAAAGCGACGTTGGACGTTCTCAATTCTGTGTACATGAACTCGATTATAGGGCGATCACACTTGACTAGCGTATTCCAGGAGAGGGCGAACTAAGGTGATATAGAGAGATCTAGTCACGTAAGGGTTAGAGAATTCTTTTGACCATCGTTTAACAAAGCCGAGTGATGAGTTGGCCTTACAAATTATTTCGTCAATATGCGACCGAAAGTTTAGCTCGAGAGAGATTGGTTGACCGTGGAGAAGATAATGTCGGCGAGGGGACTTGTTGCGCTTGCGTGATAGGGTAATTGATTGACATTTGGTAATGTTGAGCTCTAAGCAATTTTTGAGGCACCAGGTTGAGAAACGATCAAGGTCTTGTTGAGGGAGACAGGAGTCTTGAGGTGAAGAGATGGGTTTGAAGAATTTTATATTATCCGCGTAGAGAGAGAGAGAGAGACGAGTGTTTAATGACCTTCTCAAGATCATTTACCGTTAGGATGAAGAGAAGGGGACCTAAATGGCTGCCTTGTGGGACACCAGATTTTTCTGAGAATGACGACGAAAGTACGGACCTAAAGCGAACGCTGTAATACCTGTTTTCAAGGTAGGAAGATAGATATCCATTTTATCAATATAGGTTCAAATCCAAGGGCAGACAATTTGAAGAGGATTAATTGGTGTGAAATCTTATCAAAGGCCTTGCTGAAGTCAATTGCAATGACGTCGACTTCCTTGCCATTCTCTAAGGTGGAGACGGCGAATGATACAAATTCGACGAGATTTGTACTAGTCGACCTACCTTTCAGGAAGCCATGTTGGAAGGGTGAAATCAGGGACTTGCACCGAAAGCTTAAGACTTCGTATAAAATACTTTCAAAAAGTTTGGGTATGTGCGAGAGTTTGGCAATTGGGCGCGGTAATTAGTTACTTCATTTTTTGATCCTTTTTTGTGTATCGGGATAATAAACGAGGTCTTCCAAATCTGGGTTTTTGATTCGTGCATAAAAATAATGTCTCATTAATTCGGAAAATTCGTTTATTCGGACTGACCTTCCCCCAACGATTCCGAATTAAGCTTTTGCTTCAGTTTCAGTTTTTTTTTTTTCTCCATCTTGCGTTCGTTTCGTTTTACCCAGCAAAGTCGACTGATGGACTCTCTTTGTACTTGCTTTTCCAGAGTTTAATTTATTTAAACAGTGTTTTTTTTTTTTTTTTGTATTGATAAAACTACCGAGTTTTATTGAAAATGCTACGAAGCTGCACCAAAATTGTATGGTTTTCAGCAATCAGCATTCCATATTTTCACAAAAGCCAAAATATTTAAACTACCTCGATGAGTTCCACAAGCGACAAAAAAAAAACTATGCGACAGATGTCGTTCCTTCAGCGTAGTACGGACCTGTTCCGAAACAAAAAAAAAAAAAAACAAAAATCTATACAAAAGTGACACAACAAAATCATGAACGAAAAATGTCGCTCTCCTTTTCGTTTTGCAGTACGCAGCTGTTGCGAAATGATGGCGGAAATGTGGGTAGTTGTATTAGACTCCTTGGTACAATTCTCAACTCTCTTTTCGCATACGCTTATTTTCCGGGACATTAACTGCTTGCGAAAATTTGGCATTTGTGCTGCAGTGTTGCTAGCTTTTATAAGAGGTGTGGAGCCAAATTGAGAAATTTTGAAGCCGAAAATATCGAAACTCAAATATGAAAATTGAAACTGCACATTTTTTGGTAATATTAAATTAAAAAAAAAACACACAATCTTTTTTAAGTTTCCATTTTGCAATGTTAACAAAAAAAGAAGAAAAAAAAAAACTAAAAGTAAACGAGTTTTTGTACTAAATTATGTACTTCGAAATGGGTTGGTATAAATGTGTGAAAATTAATTGCAATGGATTTCCAGTGCATGTGAAAAACAAGTTTTTTTGCGTCCAACGCACAAAAGAAACTAAATTCGGATTTAGTGTTCGATTTAGAAGCATAAATCTAAAATCTCAGATCAAAATCTGAAATGCTCCATAATCTACGGAGACGTTTTTTCTCTAGAAAGTTTTGGTTATACCAAAAGAGTACGTTCGCAATAGAATTATAAACTCCTAAGTATCCTAAAAATCGCAAAACTTTAAATAAAGTGAATAGCGTAAATTACGATAAATCCGGAATGACAATTTTAAGGACACAAATTGAAAATAAATAGCAAGTGCTGGTAGCACTGCTACTTGTGTATCAGCTGATGGAAATCTCCACAAATTATTTTCCGCTGCCTTTTCGCAAACGTTTCGCTGTCCATTTGGAGACCACCGGAAAAAAATCGTTTCGGAACAGGTCCGTATACTACGCTTAACAGAAAAGCACATCATAGGACGTGTTCAGAGAAAAAACAAGAGCTGTTTATTTTTTTATGTGTCAAAATAGATATTCGTTATAATTGTTAGTTGATTTTTCAAATAGTTACCGTGTAATCAAGTTATTACCGAAACGCTGTAATTGCTTACGAAATTTTCAAAGCAGAAGAGTGTGGTGCGAGGGATTGATACGCTGAGCGGTGGGTTTCAGGTTTAATGCACAGTAAACAACAAATTACACTTCAGATTTTTCTACCGCGAGCGTCTTATACAAACAACCTGAACTGTCATATGAAATGTTCTTAGTTCAGCCGTTCGGCATACAATTCAAGATCCCTTCCATTGTTAACAAAAACGTACGTCAATAGGGTATTTCCTTTCACAGATGGGCTATCTTTTTGGTTCAAACGTCAAAAAAAAAACTTGTGACAACAAAGCTGTATGAGCAATATCCTAAGCAGGACGTTAAAATCGACTTGGGTGATTTTAAAGCCAAAATAGAAAAGGAGGACATCTTCGTCTGGAAACGGACTTAGGCTGATTGATTTTGCTGCGGGACGTAATGTTACCATAGCTAGCTCACGGTTTCCTCACCTCAATATCCACAAAGGAACATGGCGGTCACCTGATCATCAAACCGTCAACCAAATTGATCACGTTGCGATTGACGCAAGTCATTCCTCCAGTATTTTAGATGTCCGAACTTTCCGAGCGGCCAACATAGACTCGGACCACTACCTTGTTGTAGCCAAGGTACGGATGCGGATATCCCAGACACCACAACAACGGGAAAATACTGTGAGGAGATTTAACGTCGGACGACTACAAACGCAACAAACCGCCAGAACCTATGCCGATCGCGTATCCCTCAACCTCTCGAGAAGTCCTATGCTGCCAGCATTAAGTGCCGAAGACCAGTGGCGCCGATGCCAAGAAGCCATCAAAAACGCCGCAACTGATGTGCTCGGTTTCACCAGCCCACCCCCCCGAAACCCCTGGTTTGACGAAGAGTGCCGGCAAGCACATGCAGCAAAACAAAGTGCCTACGAAACGTCGCTGCATAGAAGGACGAGAGCAGCTCGTCAGCTCTACGAGCAAAAAAGGAGGGAAGAACATCGGCTTCTCCGGAGAAAAAAGAGAGAGCATGAGAAGCGCGCGATCGAGGATATAGAGAGGTGTTAGTCCAGGAACAATGTTCGGAAGTTTTACCAAAAGGTAAAAAGAACGTGTCATGCCAACAAGACCCGAACGGAGACCTGTAGAGACGAGCAAGGAAACCTTGTTGAGCAAAATTGAGTTAGTAAAAATTCCAAACTGGTTGGCTGCCGTAGTAAAATGCACCACGAACTGCATGCAGAAAAAAGTATGGCAGATAGCTCTGTTCCTATAAAAAATAATTCAGAGTCTAGACACAAGATTAATTCACGTCAGTCGGGTAGAGACGGCGTAACTCAAAACGGCGATAATACTTTGTCGAGCATTGAAATATTTTTTGTATGCGGATCAAAATATTTTTAAAATATTTATTTTATTTTAATTTCGATTTTTCTTCATATTCGGATCAAAAATTCAAATATTCCACGTGGGGTCAAAGTTTAAACTTTTTTTATTCGCATCAAATTTGCACTCGTGTAGAATATTTCAAACTTTAATGTGTCAATCAAAATTCAGTTTTTATTTTCCTATTTGCATAAACAAGAACACATTTTTTAGCAGTTCGAAGATATAAGTTATCCATGTCGTCTAAAATATATAAAATTATGTTTCTCATACAACTGTTTTTAAAAATATTCTGGCTAAGAAATAAAAAAAAAACAATTTTAAGTCGGCGTCAAGATTTTGAAAAAGCTTCGGAGGTTTGTCAGTTCCTGATTCAATTTTATATTTCTTGCAAGGTTTTAAAATATTTTTTGTAGCATGACAACAATTTGACTATAGGTTCGAGCTCAGTTATGAATGCTTAATAAACGTTTCCTGAAAAATTTGTGATAAGCAAAAAAATAACTTGAGCTCACAGCTGTTGGAACAGCGAAAAAAAAAATAGAAAGCCCGATTTTTTATAAATATTTTGTGAATCTTCTGCTCAAATAATGCGGAAAATTGTAAGTAGATGACTCACTAATATCCTGCCAACCGAGATAGTAGGATAATCTTTCCTAAATTACTGCACCCTCCCGCTTTTCCATTCAAAAATTATTTGCCTCCCTGTCCCTCATCCCTCATCTCCAATTTATCTGCCCCTCCAAGGAAGCATTAGTTCGTGTAACACCATCCAAGAGAAACGTGAGATAAGCGCACATTTCCTTCACAATTTGAGTTGCGACAGCTTATACCGCAGATACAGCAGCTGTCTTATTCCACTTGGGCTGTATTCTGTATATCCCAACAAAGAATCCTATTAATGTGGTATCCTGATATCACTTCTCTGTATAAGTACATTAACTCGCCATTCATCTTTTGTGCCACTGATGCTGCTTCATTAAAAGTACAGATCCATCTTTTTCTCGCAAGCGAACATCGTATCTTATTTCTTCAACAGATATGATTTATCCGCAAAGGAACACCTTATACGTTTTCTACATTCAGACCACACAATGCATTCGACCTAAGCCAGAGCATGTGTAGTGTATCTTCCACGAGTAATATTTATAATGCGAATCACGAATCTTTTGCTAATAATCACGACGAGTATCATCATTTATCAAGACGACTCACCGACCGAAGACGACCGCCGAACATAAAAGCAGTTGAAAGGATGCGCTGAGCACAACAAAAATCACACTGTCTGGGCCTGGAGTAATCTCGGGTTAAATTCGCAATTCACATCAAAGATGGATAGATCCATTAGGCTCAGGTACATTGTACAACAACGAAATAAAAACACAGCACCGTATACGATGAATGCCTTGAATTTATCCTTTCATCCATGTACGTGGTTCCGAGGACAACAACTACAGCGGCGTCATGATTCCTGCCTCCGAAGATGTGTATTGAGTCGAAGGATGCGGGTGTATACTGTGAGGTATGTCGGCTGTCTGTATACCGTAGAGGATATTAGCTTTCCCAGTGGATTTGCTCTGAACAGGATTTTTATATCATCTGCATGAAGCGAATTCCAGGGATTCATCGCTCAAGTCTGTCATCTGTCATCTGTCATACAAGGGGAGGTGAATCTGAATACATTCTTCGATGTATATCTTTTCTTGCATCTCACGTTCAATGTAGGGAATGCCAGGAAGGCGATATATACAATAGACCAGATTGAATGTAGCGATTGAAGCGAGTGATTTGAATTTGTTGGAATTCCTCTATTGCTGATTGTAGGTTATCAGCAGGAAGAGGAATATTTTATTTGTTGGGGTAAATTGTTGCTTTCATAAAAATTAAAGGGTAGCAACCCAACAGTTGCATGTGCTATATATTTCTATAAGAATTTGCTTTAAATCTCTGCCTTAAATTTATATCGGGGACTTTTTGAAACCGTCGTTGCAAATAATTTTAAGTCTAATCTGAACAAAACTGAAAGCTGATCTGAACAATGCAAATCTGAATTGACTTCCAAAATTGCTTAATCAGTAACAGTCTGAAATATACAGTAGTGCCTCACCTTAAATGCCTTATTGTGAACCGGCTAGGACAAAACGTCACTATTGATAGCAACAATATTGAGGTAGTTAAGGAGTTCACCTACCTCGGGCCGAGTTAAAAAAAAATTCTTCTCTTGGTATATCGAGCATATAATATAGCGAGTATATAAAATATTCACCACTCAAGATGAAGTTTTTTCCCATGTGAAGTTATTGCCCGTGAAGTTATTTCCCTGCACCGAGCTAATTGATCCCAATTCACCCATCTTATCACAGGTCTAATTAATGAACTTTTGTCTAAATTTGCATTTCTCGCACAAACGACTCATTGTCTCCCCCACTGTCAGCAACACGTGTCGTGCCTGCTTAATCGCATAAAACGATATACACACGTTTTAATTAATTCCATTTATTTACTTGTTTTGTTAATTAATCCACACTGATAACTGCAGCTCGTTCCAATTTTCGCAATGTTTGCCAGGGGAGCTTATCTAGATAAATATTTAGGTAACAAACAAAACGACAAAAGAAAAAAAAGAAAAACAAAAACAAGGCCGCTAAAAATGCATTTGTAGCTAAAAGCAACAATCGATTATAATTGACAAAACACTCATCGGGCTTAATTTTGGGCCGATAACACTTTATTGGATAAATGTAGTAGAGAATTTTTTCCCCGCTAGTTGATTCATAGATAAAACAGATAAGGTGTTGGAATATCTTCCACAGAACTAGGGGGTTTTGGTGACACGAATGTGGCATGGCTTCCTTTTCCTTGAACTTCAGTATGGTAATCTCACAAAATATACCTTAGGACCGAAACTATCTGTCTACCTATTTTCGATTCGAATGATCGATCTCGTAAGTTTTACTAAAGCAATACTAGACTTTGAATTGATTTATTATTATTATGTGAAAGGGTTTGTTGTACTGCGACCTGTTGGTCTACTGTACCCCCTGCTTACGCCACAGAGAGGTAAAATCCCTCATAAGAGTTTCCCTCACAATATAATTCCTTTCGGAATCATTTTAGAAGTTCTTGTACTCTTCTTTCTCCTTGGCGAAAGAAATCCGTCCTATAGCACTCTATCCAGTCCAGTTTCCTTTAAGAATCTAAGGACGAGAGCTGGCTCCAGTGACAGTATTTCCTCATCAGATAGTTACCCAAGTATTTCAATCTTGTGTGGGTCAGTGCCCCACATGATCCCAGCAAGTGTTCTGGGATTTCACTGGACTCATCGCAGAATCTGCAGAGACCTTCTTCAGGTATACCCAGTTTCCTGAGGTGTTCCTTGAGTCTACAGTGATACGGAGGTTGTTTTTGCTCATGCCGATGCAAGCTTGGAATCTTTTCCGGTTGTATTGCCCCAGAAGTTTCCTGGCCTGCCTCATGCCCTGAGTGTTTTGCCAGGTTCTTGCCCTGTTTTCTTTCTCTAGTTTCCTAAATTCTTCTTTGAAGGTGTGATCCCCTATTCCACAGAATGGTTCAGGACCTATGAAAGTTTCTGATACTCCCTTTCTTGCTAGGGAGTCGGCTATTTCATTACCCTCTATTCCTACGTGGCCAAGCACCCAGCAGAGGGTTATTTTGGTTCTCCTTAATAAATAAATAAATAGTTGGCGCAACAGGTCCGAGAGACCCAAGGCCTAGCTTCTCACAACCATTCGTTTTGTGTGAGTTTTTCATTTTTGGAACAAATGGAAGGGATCTACAGTTTTATGCCGACTCCAAACGGCTGATTGAGAAGCTCTTACAAGACATTTACATATACTCTCGGATGTTTGTCAGACGTTCGCGAGAGGTAGCGCAGCGGAAAAAACCCTACAAAGGCGGAATTGGGTTTTTGCGGGATTCGAACCTTGAACCCCCGCATAGCAGTCCAACACACTAACCACTAAGCTACTGCGACTACCCAACCCAGTTCATTAAGTTTTTGTAGGCATTCCCACACAAGTTTGGATTTATAATGATGTAGGAATTAAGTGTAGCAGCCTGGCTGTCTGACATTAGGCGTTTTTCTTTTTTAGTTCAGAGCACAACCTGAACTGTTATACAAAAAGTTTGTGTTTCTTTTTTAGCTCAGATACATCAGAGCTCGAATTTGTGTTTCTTTTTTCGTTCAGAGCATGATCAGAGCGCGCTCTATGAGCTCAGAATTAATTGACTGAGCAGGCTGAGTAAAATGCTGATTACACATATACATTCACACTTCCAGTCATATTTGAGAGAAAAGAAAAACAGGAAAAACAGAAAATCATCAGAACGATCTGAGCACGCTCAGTTCAGAGCGCGCTCATATAGCTCGGGCTCAGTTCAGTGCTCAGCTCTGAACTAAAAAAGAAAAACGCCTATTATAGCTATATCACAGCTGACTTTGTTTCTGTCGAGGTTGATTTGGACACATCTGTCTATGGCATAGATTTCAGAATTCAGAATTTATTTAGAAAGTTCGTAGTTTTAGCATGAAATGTATGAAATATCAAAGCTTAGGTGCGAATTGGCTGGAAACCGCCCACCAAATGGCTTGCGATTGTCGTCACCGAAGTATAGCAGCTGTTTTCTATTGGAATTCTTAATCGGATCCATACCAGAGTGGATGATTGTGTTATTCTTATAAATTAAATTAAAATAAATTAATTCATTAAAATATGGCTCGTTTGGGGAAGACCTCATATTTATAAGCTCACGACAGATAAACCCCTGTGACCACCGAATTAATTTCGCTGCCAACAGCATTCTAAAATAGCTTGCCCTCAGGCTAAATAAAAACCGAAATGGATTTATTTTGGCAAGGACAAAAAAAAAAGCTGTGCTCATTAATCTAACCTAAAAAAAATTCGCCTACATCAATAACCTACATATATGCTACCACAGGATAATGCCAAGCTAAACACAAACATTTAACACCTATTCCTAAGTGGCAAAGCAGAATTTATGCGTGAAACCACAAACAGAGCGGTTTATCGTTATACCTCGAATGCTAAGCGCAAAAACAAATACAAGGTTGTTCGTCGTAAGACAAATATATCAATTTCCGACCCATCAAGAAGAAGTACGCTCGATAAGACGTCAACGTCCAGGCACATGTGTGCCACAGATGCAGAGAATTGGCACATAAAAGGATTAAAATTTTGTTACTTATCGTTTTTTTTTTTTTCAGGTCAATGCACTTTCTTTTTTCGGGACAAAAACTACTTCACCATTGATGCCAAAAGCAAAGGGAAAAACAAACACGCAAGCTAAGCCAAAAATACAGTTTTTCCGCAACGTTCATGATTTATTTTCGAAAGGAATTTTGTCCCAGATTTTGTTAAGTTTGCGAAAGGAAAACTGAATTCGAAGCCAAGTACTGGGAAATCTATAAATATGCATCCCGGGTTTGGTATATATATCCCCTTTCACATTGTTATCATTGTACGAGTGTTTCCTGACGGTTTTATTACTGCAGCCTTTGGGGCACCAAGCCGACATACAAATTTAGAGAGAATGAGGATTTTACTCCAACTTAACTTACGCAAGGGATAATGATGTCCTGTATACAAATACAATGCCAGTTTTCTCGTTTATTTATACATTTTGTGTCCTTTTTTTTTGTATAAGATGGAAGATAAGAAAAACGTATTTAAATTGTTTCCATCCGGTGTGCTTTGAAAGTGAATGCGAGTGTCGGGGGAAAAATCCCTGCAAAGCTGGGTAAATGCATAATTTGGGATTTACCGGCCTTTACCGATGTGTAACCTAAAAATAAACATTGACAAGGAGGATACCAACGGCACTAAATGGATAAGTGATGTTCCAATAAAATTCGATTTTAATGTAGCGAAAGCATAGATTATGAGGGCTGACGAAAGTGGAGTCGTCCCAAATTTGCTTAAAGGATGCCACACTTAATAGCGAATATTAATGCGAAAGTAACATTTCGTTAATACTCCCACTGTATAGGAGATTTTATTTTTTAACCGGGCCAAAGTCATCACAGTGACCTGGAAAGAAACAGAGGATACTCGGAGCTTAGAAGTACATATGGGATCTGAGCCTTAAAGGGTCTTTAATGCAAATTGGGTATGTCACCACCGGGATTAGGCTAGAAATTCACAGAGCAAAAGCACAATCGTCAATGAAGAAGGGTTAGAGATACTGAGAGATAGAGACAAGCTTTTTAGTAACACAGCGACATCCTGCCACTATAGGGACCATGGTTTTCAGAGAATAAAACTTGAATCTCACGCCAAAAATTAAATAAATTAGTAAGGCCGAAAATGCTCACCTATGCTTCACTCGTACGGTGGCCTGCGTTGAGTAAAGGCTATAACCTTACAAAACTAAAAAGACTGCTAAGAACAGCCAGTATAGGCACCACGTTTGCAATGAGGTCGGCCCCAACGGATGCCCTTACTGTGCTTCTGCATCTCTTACCTCTCGATCTAAATACCAAAGATACCGCACTATGCAGCGCTATAAGACTCAGGGAGTCTGGGTGCTGGAGTGCAAGGCCGTATGGCCGTAGCAACATTCTGGACTCGTTACCAAATGGTATGGTCACGTTTCCAACCGACTACATCACACCCCAACTTAATTTCAAAAAAGACTTCCAGGTAAGCCTCCCTTCCAGAGCTCAGTGGAAGAGGACCGAAGTAGTGCAAAGTTTCGACACGGTTATTTACACCGACGGATCTATGATGAACTGCGGGGTGGGGGGGGGGGATCTACACAGAATCACCGAATATATCAGTATCTTACCGTTTGCCGGATTTTGCCAGCGTTTTCCAGACTGAATTACTGGCCATCTGAGAAGCCTGCGCGCATCTAGGGCGCGACACAAGGCACAAACAAAACATTTCTATCCTTATAGATAGCCAAGCTGCCATCAAAGCCATCAATTCGGCTACCATATCCTCTAAGCTGTGGGCGAACGTTTTAGTGTTACACTTCTCTGGGTATACCAGGGCATCGTAACATAATAGGTAATGAGCGTGCAGATGAGCTGGCCAGGGGAGGGTAACACGTAACAATCATCCCAAACTAGGTCACACGAGTCGTGGCAACAAAAAGGCGCATCAAAGTGCTACTTGGGTTCAAAGCTGAACTGCCACTTCTACCTACCTACCTACCTTAGGCCGAAAAAACGTGGAAGAGAAGGTACTAAACAGAAGCTCTTACGACAATCGCTGTTTGCCGGGCATTAATGGCACCTGTCTTAAAGAAAGACGGTCGTCTGTAGTTTCCGGAAACTGCAAGGCCCATTGCTTGAATTTCAAATGCATATTGTTCCTATGGACACCAGTGATCCCAGATTGCGATTTTTTTTTTTAATAAAAATATGGAAAATGATGGACAAGCTTAATGAAAAACCGGAGAGTGTCACTTGCACACCGAAGGTTTCGTACCTTGGTAGAGTTGGAATTTGGAAATTGCGAATTTGGAAAAAATGCGACTGAGCACAGGGAGGTACATGTGTTTCACGCGTATCCTAAGTATGTTTCTACGTGACGCCCTGTAGCCCAATCGGATTGACCGATTTTGAAGAGTGAGGTGTCAATAAATTGGTATGCTTATTCGGAGTGTCATAAATATAAAAATATAAATTAAACAAATTAATAATAGTAATAAAAAAGTTTATTTAAAAGAACAAAAAAAAAAACACTGAAACAATCCATTTCTGAATCTTTTTGCCATGGAGAACTACCTTCGAACCGACCTACCTGTTTATTCTTTAGTGAAGTTATAGTTGAAGGGAGTTTCAGACAGCACACAAAGTTTACACTGACAAGTCGCAGAGTTTGTCCATATCCTGACCACTGATTGAATACACAGATCCTTTTATGAAAAGGCCTTTCCGGAGATCAAAATAAATCAAACTCCATACTCTCATCATAAACTGGTATTTATATCCAGGCATCCACTCAGTGACATCATTCCCCACGATTCATCGTCTAAAATACCACTTCCTGATCGCATTTAACTGTAATCAAAATTCGTCCATCTTATATCGGATATTGTCCTATTAAAATTTACTGCACCTTCGATGAGACACCATAGCTCAATATTGATTCTGTTTTGAATCAGCTATCGTTACACTTACCATACACACCAGCACTCTAAAACAACTCATCTCTGATATCGTGTCTACCTATGTGTGGCACCCCCACTTAACAGCCTGAATTAAATTTATACATTGCGAAGTGTGTTGTTGGCCTCAATACATGTGGCATTGGCTACATACTCTTAGAGTCATGCATTTAAAGTAAAGTGTACTTGTGCATATAGTTACATCAGATATATGTAGCTCACGCCGCAGGCTCTTGGCACGAATTGCCTTTTTATCTCCTAATAACCATTTGAGGTTAGCTTAAGTGAGCTTCGCTTATCGCGCACATTATGTAGAATAACAGCAGAACAGAACGCGCTACCGTAACTTTAGATTCTTTGGGGTAGATGGTTGTTGGTGGGTATAAATAGCGGGTAACCTCATTACAACTATGGGTAGCAACTTCTTTGCACATTGTCTAATGGTTTTAGGATTTAATTAGGTGCAGCAGGTGCGAATGTTGGACTTTTGCACTTGTTTTTGCCCTGTATCGATTTAGTACTTGAAAAGAGTTGAACGTGTCCACCTTCAGTTTGCAGGAGGAATGAAGGATCAGTCTTTGTATGGAAGATTTTGAAAAAAAAATAAAAATATTTTTTTTGCCACTCAAAAATTTAAAGTTGGGAATGATTCTTCATCAATGATGCATATTTTACACCTGAATATTGCAAATTATCAAAAGGTAAAGGTGACCAACTGAATATGCTTAAATTTAAACAAAAATTCTTGAGTGATACTCGTAAATAAAATTTACTCACAATTTTTTATTATTTTCCATATAATTTTTCCATTGTGACCTACAAAATATTTAGTGTGGAGGCTAAAAATGATTAATAGCAAGGCTCCTTGTGTAGAGGACATAGGCTGCTTCTAGCACCAACAAAGCAATCATGGAAGAGGAAAAGACTGAAAATTCGAAAGGATATTTTACGAGAGCACCATAGCATGTTAGAGGTGTCATTTTCGTCGACACAGATGGTTTTACCAATTAAAAAATGCATAAGCTAAGAAAATGGTCACCCGCTTTCAAGAACCTTTAAGACCGAGCTCGTGCGAGCCACAAAAACCCATCCGTTGTAATTTTCATTAAATCGGCGAATAAAAATATCAGGACAATGATTTTTTTTTTTTTTTTTTTTTTCAAATAAGCAGCTGTATCTGATATTTATTGCGCCATATGTAATCGAAGATCGCACTAACTTGAGAGGCATATTGGCTAAGGCCCAGGTCCAATCAGAACTGTAGCGCCACCTAGGTAAGTAATTATATGCAATTAAGTATTTACAGCTTTCTGCGACATGGCTGATAAGATGAAGAAGTCCCTATTAAAAGAAAATACGGACAGGCTTGCAAGAAAGACCGGCCAGGCTAATAACTCCTAATAATGGAATGATTGGTTGGTCAAAAGTTAACATGGTGAAGTACCTTGAGGACTCTCACGAAACAATGAAAAAAATGAAAAAATGATTTGAGCAATTTTATGTTTAAAATTTACATATAAAAAAATTGTTTAAATCAAGTAAAACACTAGTTAGTTGTCAGCTTTAAATTGAATTAAATAAATAAATAAATTTGAATGACTCGCCCAAGTTTGCTACAGTCTATTATATTTATGATTTATTATAAGCAAAATGTAAGAGTAAATTGTTGCACAAATTCGTAAAGATGCCATTTTAATTGTTTTCTCAATACTCAATTTCAATGGCAGTTGACATATCAAATATAATTTAACTTATATTGAAAAACGTTGTAGTTATTTAATTTATTATTTTAATTTTTATGTATAACTAGCTGACCCGGCGAACTCTGTTTCGCCCATATTCGTTAATGTAATGAAAATAATAATACTGAGCATGCACAATGCACATGTCCTTTACGATACACGATGTATAAAACGGAAGGTCATACACTTGACTTTAGGAGAAACATGGGAATTCAATATTGATTCCACAAAATTCCAGCGATAGTCCTTGAGACTTGTTAATTGTCATAGCGAAACGGGAAATTGATACGCTTAAAAACGAATGGCAAATCTTTATGTTTTCCTTTGAATTTTCCACTCAAAATCGTCGCTTATTCCATGACATTTGATTTGAGATTCTTCACAATCAAATCAAACGCGATCAGTTACAAAATTTCGGTGGATTGAGGTTGCGAAACAAAATTATAATTAAGCCGACTTTCAATTTCAAATTGTATAGCGGTAAGCCCGGCATATCAAAATAATTCAGAAATAAAGATTTTATTTTTCCCCATACAAACTTTCATAACCTCTTTCATCCCGTCCAAATTTTGTTTTCGCGACAAAAAGTCAATAAAAACCTGATATACAGCAATACGAACAAAACAAAAAAATAACTATGAAAATCGTCCCAGGGGTTATCGAGTTACATGATCATCGAGTTACACCCCGAAAAAATTATATATATAGAAGATAGAAGAAGAGACGAAGGCAAAGAGTTTAAAACCACTTTCGCTACCTTAAAGACAACGGGCCTTACCAATAACCATTTTTAGTTTCGACTTTAAATTTAAGTAGTTCACAGTGGCCATATTTTCCTTATTTCATTTTCTCTTTTGGGGCCTTATTTCCTGCCGAACTCCCTGATGAATAATTAGCAAAGAAAACCAAATAAAAATTGAATAACCAGAAGTCAGAAGTCCGATTTTTATTTCCACATTTTCTCTGTATGATTTTGACAAAATCAGCCCAAGTTTGTTTAAGATTTGAAAAAAAAACAATATTCTTCGAAAAAATCTTCCATTCTCTAAAACAGGGTTGTGCAAATATATATGAGACTTATTGGCAAGGCCCAATCAAAGGAACGAAGTATGCCAAACTAAAATTTTTTAAACTATCGGAAGGCCTTTTTGCAAAAGAAGTTCAGAGTATTGCAACGGAAAAAAAAACTTAATTCACCTATATGCATCAGTAGAGAATGTCGTCGATAAACAGTAGAAAAAAAGAGGACTGAGATGACTACCTTGTGGGACCCCGATTTCAATGTAAAGGGATGAAAAAAAATCTATATTTGTTACAAATGGACTCAATGCTTGAAGAAATTCAATTTAACTTTCATTGATTCAGTAAAATGTTTCATGCAACAACACAGTTCTTCAGCCAAGAAAATAGTTTCAAAAAATAACCTGTAAGCAATCTTGGCAGAAGAAGACAAAATTCCTTCGAGAGTGGTAGCTGTCTTCATCGTATACATACATTGCAATGGCTTTTAAAATATTTCAAAAATTGTGGAAATTGGCCTGCCTTTTGGTTAAATGTTTCTTTATACATATTTACAAGTTTTCAACTTCCGCATGGACGAAAAAATAAAATAATATGTAAAATAACTCCAATGAATACAACTTTTGCAGGGCTTTGGAGAGAAGTTTGAGGCGATACCAACCTCATCCGCCTTAAAGCTAGAAAGAGGCATTTATATTTCCAACTTGCACTATATTCAAAAGAAAAACTTACCAGGAAAAAAACTTACGTTTCAAAAAACCTTTCGTTTAATTAAACTTTTTGTGAAACGTTTCGAACATTTCTACGCAATTTCAATCACTTTTTTTTTTTCCACCAAAAAAAAATTCCAAATGTTCGAAACCTTTCAGAAAATTTAATTAAACAAACAAATTTTTTAAACTCAGTTCTTTCATTATTTCTGAATGGGCCAATATTTCTCCCAATCAAGTGGGGGTTTCTTTTTTTTTTCCGAATCTACCTGCAGCATAAATGCATGATGAATACAAAGCACAAAATCCAGCTCTGCAAAAGAACACCAACTGCAGGCGATCCATCAGAGTTATCTGAAATAGAAAATCAGTATTCCCTCAATTGGAATGGCTTACGGCTAAGAAAGATATAACCAATATAGCAATTCCTCGAAATAAAAACAAATTTTAGAAACATTTTTCTCCTGCGTAAATGCTATATAGATTTATGAAAAAATAAATATCCATCCTGAAATTGCTTTCCAATTGAGGCGAACAAAGTATACACTGATCTGAAGTTCATGGACTCCCACTTCTCGAAATTGATTCCGAAATAATATATCCATCTAAATGTTTCAAAATGTACGACATTCAAGTTCTGCTTACTTCATTTCAAATCTCAAATTCAAATGCCTTCTTCACCACCCCCGGAGAAATTCCCACCTGAATAAAATTTATCATATATCACTGCTAACCAGAAAGAAAAACATTCATCACTTCGTCTACCACCAGTTGCTCAGCCCCATACATACCCACACAAAATTCCCGAAAGGAAAGCCGTGAAAATTGAAAATTTTCCATTTTCCCACATTTTACACACGTTGTGTGTAAAAAAAAAAGGAAATCCCTCAACTTGCCTGTTGCACTTGGGTGGGTATTAAATAGATAGATCCTTGTCAAAAGGGATAAATTTAATATTAATAAATAAATGAAAAAAAAAAATCAGCTTACACAGCTTCTCCAAAGTTGATGGCTCCTTTCGGTTGAGTTGAATCCTTAAAAAAAATAAGCTTATTCCGTTTCTTTTATCACATCACTATTGGGACATTCACAGCTCTGCACGGTTGCACACAAAAATCACTGTTCATTCACAAATGACCAGGGAGAGCATTTTTATTTTATTTAATTTGATGTATACCTGTGTATATCTTTTTTTTTTTGATTCCTATTATCCTTACACAAACAACAGTTTAGCAAATTTATGCTTGCCGACCAATGCACAACGAGTTCCCGGGGAAAACTGTTGAGGGAGCCGTTCACAAAAACGGGATACCCAATGCCAGTTGCGAACTACTCTATACTGTTATGCTTGTGGGAGAGAGGAAAAGCTTACCGTTGGGAAATCCAGAAAATAACGAGGGAAAAGCTTTCACTTGGAGAAGCTTCAGATGGCTGAATGCGGCGAAATGGTAGTAGAAGAAAAGTTAAATACCTACAACTGGGGAAAGTTGAGCGTACCTATCTCCTATCTTAGTCGACTGACAATGTGAATGGGAAATTAATTAAACCATTGTGGTGCTGTATTGTCCCTAGCCCTAGCCTAGACCCTAGACCATTCCTTTTGTGGAGGGGTTGATGTTTGATTTTAAAAATAGTTATGCAGCATTTTGTAGTGCTGAATCGATTTGCATAATCCGCTCGAAAATATTTCAGAGGGTAGAGTTTTTTGACCCCTTTAAATAGATACTGGTACGTATGCTATTTTTTAAAGGACGATGGTAGGACGGTGTGGTTTTGATTAGTATTCGGGTTTTCATTAGACTTGTGTGTTTAATGAAAGAGGTTTAGGACTTAGGAGGTACCTACATAATTTGGAAAAGCTTATAAGAGAGGACTCTTTAGGAGATTGGTGTAAGGGAAAATTAAACGGCTTATGTGATTGCTGGGAATGGATTTAATTTCTTGTCCCATGTTTTATAAATGGAGCGCTGTTTGGACCAAATAAAGTGACTGTAGAGTTTTAAAGTTCATATGTATGACGAAAATACGTATGTATCTGTTTTTATGATTTATACATCTTTTGATGCAGGATCTTAAGTAGAAACTTATTCAAACGTTTAACTATTTAAATTTGCATTCGAATTTAACGGAATTAGTTTTGGGTAAAAAAGAAGGTAAGGTTAAGGTATATCCCTAAACGATTAGAAGATGTTCAACATACTTTAGCTTTAAATTTTCAAGAGAGAGACAAATTATAAATAGCTCTTTGAACTTGTCCCGAAAAATGCCGGCAAAAGCCATATAAAGGGCCCAAAAAAGTCTATGAAAAGCGCCTTGGAAAGAGATCCAATAAAATTTCAAAATGCCCTGAAATGTGCAACAGAAAAGACGCAAAAATCCCACAACCACGTCTCTGAAAATTGCTTAAAAGAAAACGGTGCGATAAGCGGGCGGAAAACTCTTCAAAACGCCTCTGGAAATTGATTTAGAAGAAGTCCATAAAAGTGCCTCGGAAATCTCATTTAAAATACGCCAGAAATTGCCCCTCAAGAGTGTCTAAAAATGGCACCAACATTTCATGAGAAACCCTAAAAACCAAATGCCTCAAATAGGCTATTTCCTATAACGGTTATTCGCACTGGAATGTGTACTTAAGCTCAATAAGTGTTTATCTAAAAACAAAGTAACACTGACTTGGGTACGAGGATGCATAGGGATCGAAAGCAACGAAAAGGCGGACTCCCTTCCAAAACAGGGGTCAACTGAAAAGTTGCTTGGAAAAGAACCATTCTCTTCAATTGGCAAAGGAATGGTAGAACGGCTGATTCACAAATGGATCACAGCAGAACACCTGAGAAGGTGGTCAACCGTGGGACAATGTAGACAGGCTAAAATGGCAATTAAGTTGCCGAACTGCTCCACTCAAAGAGAGGTTCTAAGCATGAGTCGAGGAACATTGAAATGGGTGGTGGCTTTGTCAATAGGATTTGGTTATTTTTATGGTAATTTCACTTAAGGAAGATGGTCCCTAGGAAGGATGATACCTGTAAACTATGCACGAAGGAATCCGAGACAGCGGCACATATACTGTGTCAATGGCCGACTTGGGACATCATTGGGTCGAGACTCAGTCGATGAAACAGATCTCCCATAAGCAGATGATAGGAATTGAGCCCTTCCCTGGGCTCTGGAGAAATCCAGAGAGTCTCTCTGGGTAAGATTTATAGTGGTAGAAAGACGAAAAGAGACCCGACCCGACAATGGTGGTCTGATTCCTAACTATAAACAAAAATATAAACAAAACAACGATTATTCTTTAAAACGCACACAGAAATCGGATTCAAAAGCAATTCAAAACTGTGCCAAAGCGACCCGAAAAATGTCCAAAAAGCACCTCAGTAAAAAAAAAAAAACAGAAAATACCTGTAAACATGCACGAAAATTTCCCTCTTACCGTCAGAAAAAAAAAATCCAGAAAAAAGCCACGAAAAATGCGGAAGAAGTCTTGAAAAACCCGCTTAAGAGAATACCAAATATCATAATCAAAAAGTCTTCATAAATGTTCCAAAGCATCGCGAAAAAATCCAAAAACTACCGAAAAACTACCTGAAAACAAGAAAAAAAACCGGAAATGCTCCAAAAAATGTTACTGAAAAACCCACAAAAAAATCGAAAGAGGTCTTTAAAAAAAAGGCTTAAAGGAATCCTTAATAAGAGCCATAAAAACCGCATCAAAAGTGTGACGAAAAACTTCCAAAAACTATCGAAAAATTACCTGAAAAACCTCAAAAAAAAAAACCGACCAAACAAATTTATCCAGAAAAATCCATAAAAAAATTCAGAAAAGGTATTCAAAAACTCGGCCAATCTCAACGTAAAAACGACGCGCAAGGAAAAACTTCTCCAAAAAGGATTCACAAACGTCCCAAAAGACCATCAACGTACGGGACGCCTTAAAAATGTTTAAAGATGACCTAAAAATGTACCCAAGGAACTGCTCGAAAAGGGAATGGAAAGGAATGCCAAAAAACCACCCGAAAAGTGTTCGGAAAAAACGTTAAATAAGATTGTCAGAAACGTCCCAAAAACTTAAACAACACGTTACGCTTACGTCGAAAAATATAATTAAAAAAAAAAACTAAAAGTACCACAAAAACCACCCAAAAAGCGTTCCGAAAAAAACTCAAAAAAACTGACCAGAGTCCCGAAAAATCATTAAAAAATAACACGAAAAATGCTCAGAAAAGTGTCCCACAAAGTGCTACTTACAGTTTTTCTAAAATGGTCTAAAAAGCACTATCCCGAAAACAGTCAAAAACAAAAAACAAAAACATTACCAAAACAGAGAATCAAATCTGAAAAATGCTTTAAAACACGACCCAGAAACCGGTGAAAAATAAACAAATAAAAAAAAAAACGACTCGAGAAAATCTCCAAGCACCAGAAAATGCCCAGATTGCTCCGAAAAACTACTGAAAAAAATCGAAATGCTCTCAAAACGTTCAAAAACTCCCCGAAAGGCTATTACCTGAAAGCGCTCTGAAATAAGTCCGGGATTAACGTTACCAAAAATAATAATCAGATTCACACACAATGGCTTCAATGACATCAGTACTGCTGCTAGTCAGATTTCAGTTTGTTGATTTCTCATCTTAAATTTCGGTAAATCTATCACCCAAAGCTCAACCAAAGTCACGTAACTTCCTTAGGAACGAAGGTACTTTTACAGGAAATCCTAACCTCAAAAATTGTAGCTTTTAAATAAGTGAAAACCATCATTCTACACATAAATAAAGCGACTTACTCCACAACAACGTTGCCGTTTTGCCAAATTACCCCTTTTTGAGCTTCGGGACCCACCACATTTTGAAAAATGATCAAAATTACCCTTTTTCAGAAAAATACTGCAAGCATATGAAAAGAAGTATTTCGTAATGAAAAAAAAAACGTTTTTTGTTAAAAATAAATGTCTTTGTTGCTGTTTTTTTCTTTATTGGTTTATGTGTAGACCCCTTTTTCGCCTCGGGCCCTGTTTTTAAAAAATTTCAGCGGCAACGCTGGCTTATCGTCGACAGTCCTCGACTCTTTTGGCATTTTAATATCTCAACCAAAGTGAAGTTCCTCATCCTCGATTAGGTTCTCGCTTCCAGATCTCTTCCGCTTGCAAAATTCTTCTTCCGACAAAGCCTAAAAATAACAAAAATGAAGCGACTACTGTTTTTTTTAAGGGTGCACACAATCTCCACTTCAAATTTACTTTAAGAACGCATTTTTAGAATGACTATCAAGCACGCTGATGCTCTTCAATTTATATGGAGGATAGCACTTCATTTGTTTTCATCTCCGCCGCAATATATACTCGTTTATTGAGTTTCGACGGGTATACGTTGAAAAACGGAGTTCATTTTGCAGAAGACATGCCGGAGACTTTCATGAATTCATGAATTGGTTTTGGGGATTTTCAAGGTTATTGGTTCTTAGGGGAAAATAATGCTGGGTGGAAACATGTCCGTTTGGTAGGTATTGCTTTTTGAAATCAATCGTTAATTTTGTTCAGCCTACTGTAAGGCCCTGTAAAAAGGGACTTAAGTGGAAAAAAGTCACAGAGATCTATTAAATGGAACCTAGAGAAATTGCTGAGCTGTTAAAGATCCGACTTTTGTGGTATGAGAATTGAATTTTCTTTCCTTCATTTCCCTCATTTCCTTCGAACATAAAGAGTTTTGTTCCTTTGTCCATTTTTATAAAAAGGCTGTTTGATGACTAAGGTTAATCCGGGGATTTCTAGGACCCATCTGCAATTTCATTCATTAGTGAACCATAAGGATCCCCTACGTCAGCATGCCCTTAATCAATCAATCTCCACCAAAGCAGAATATCCTTGGCAACTGTCGGTCACGCTGCTCATACAGTCACAACACAATGCCAATCCTCTTAGCCTCATTAAAGTCATCTGTGTCAAAATGATATTCATTCGACCTTCTGAGCAGGGAAACAACAACAAACTTGCGGTAGAATTCATTAGGTCCTCTCTCTCAAGACAGCAGGCGGTAACACTTCACCTTTCACAACGCATGAATCATCGCGTCCCGGGATATCCTTGTGTGTGACGAGTCCATCGTCGGTGGGTATGTGTATTCTGTATTTTTTATTTTTTATTTTTTATTTATTTATTTTTTTTTTTGGGAACACCACTCTGGGGCATCATACTTGGGAATTGATTTTGATGCTGATGATTTGCTTCGTCCTGAAGTGCGGGAAGTCATAACCAGCCTTACGGCGTATGTATGTTAGATTATGGGAGTCATTTTTTATGATAAGCTTCCGGCCTGACGGGCGGGTTGGTCCTTTGGGAATATTCGGGTTTGGTGGGGTATTTGTGTTTTGAAATACGGGTATAAATAATGACTTTTATGCGGGCGAAATGTAACCGCAGGGAGTCTGTGGCTTTCTTTTCTTTTTTTCAACCTTAGGAAGGACTTATCGATCGATTATCTTTAATTTGTTTCCTGTCCTTTGAAGGTTGAATAATATATATATGTGGGTTATAGCCGGATTATTATAGATGATATCTTCAAAGCTATTTCGACTATAAGGATGCAGTGTTGTGCTTGGACCTTGAATACGGGCCATGTGCGAATGGTAACTGGTTATGATGCCAAGTAAAGGGAGTCGTCACGGAAAACGGCCTTTTGATGGGTTGAGTTGGCAAAATCGATTATGATAGCTAGCAGAAAGGTTCCAATCGATAGTAAAATTCATGACAGATGAGCCTCAATAGGCTGTGCTTGCAAATTCATACCGCTGAATGGCAATTGCGTAGCTCCTCAGAGGAATGGGCTTCCATTTGGATTTTCTTTTCGTTTCCCATTTATTTAAACAGCTTGTCATTTGTCAAGCTAAATCAACGCTTGGGTAAACATGTGAAAAAGGAACATCATTCCAACACTTATGGCTGTCTTCAAACTTAACAACAACAGGCGGAACAGAACAAATGACACACAGAGCCATGCAGAACTCGTGTCATGGAAATAAATTCGCAAACTTTTCCCTTAACCGCAACCACATTCCACATTATTTCGCCAGCCTGTCTCTGTCTCCTCCTCTCTTTCTCTCTCTTCCTCTCTCTCCCTATCTATCAGTATCAGTGAAAGCAGTCACATCCCTTGGAAGTATGCAACTGGTTGTGGTTATTCTTATTATTTGTGCGTTATGGGATTTTATTTGAATTGATTCTTCACAAAAGTCGTTGCTGAAATGGGTGGCGGCCCTTCCTTGGCAATAATGTCCTTGACGTGGATCTGGCCGTTCTATATCTACATCTACACACAAATGCAGTTCTGATTATTATTGTTGGGATGTTCTTTCGGTCGTTTCGCCCATGCAACAGGATCAGAGCGCGATGCTAACCAATCTCTTGTAAGAGAGCTTAGTATATGCGAAAGGATTTCAAGGGACAACCAAATAAATTGAAACAATAAACGTTTTGCAGTTTATTTTACGATGACAAACGGATGAAAAGAAGAAGAACAGAAATGGCGGAGGGAGGTCCGCAATCTGCAGAATGAGCAACAAAACTTTTCCGTGCGTAAGAGTTTTTTTTTTCTGTCTGTGTCTGTTATTTGGATTAAGGAGTTTATTCGTTTATATACCCCCGGTGGGCTATTACATTAAGCATTGATGTTTTCGGGAGATTAACACGAAAATGAGTTCCAAGAAGCGCCTTACTATAGTAAGCTTGTATAGGCAGGTCTTGTGGTGTGAGCTAACTGACCTTGGCTGCGCGAGTTTAGGGTGATTTTTCGCTAAGTCTCTGGTTTCATTTATGATGATTTTTACTCCGTGGTAGGTAGCTATCGCTGAGATGTGCGGTAGACAGATGCCTTAAACACAGAATGTGGCTATAGGTTCGCAAATGTCAGAGGTCAAGCGCTGCTGGAAGCTTTTTTGTGTCTGACTTTGGGCAACGTATTGAGGTAGATATGTAAAGAACTCTATCATCATCAGGTGGGCGAAATGTTATACGCCAGCCGCAGGAGATCAGGCGATAAGTGCCCATATGAGCCAAAAAATGTCCAAATATATATATAAACAAAGTGGATTATAGAATGCGCATGCATTTGGAGACAAATTTACTGCACCAAAAAATTGATGAACATCAGAGGTGCACTAATTCCCCTGGCGTTCCGCAGGGCTCCGTTCTCGGTATGGTACTTTTTTCAGCGGTTTTAAATTCCTATTCCTTGTCATCTCTAATCTGAGGGCTGAGATCGGAAGATTCACTGTGGTATTAATGCTGAGGCCTGTTTAGTCTTCTTAGACGAATCATATCCGCATTTTTGTAGAGCTCATACAGGGTGTCCGCCGGGAAGGTATACGACTTTGTTTGTTTATAATTTTTGATTAAATGAAAGAGAATGGATCTTATATTGATAAATGTTTAATTTAATGTCGGCAATTACGTATGGAATACAATATGAGGTAAATGTCCGCCCCTGTTAGTCCCACAAATGCGAGTCCTTTTTGAGCACATTTTTCATTACATTCTCACACATTTCACGCGGTATTTCATTAATTTTATCACGAATATTTTGTTTGAGTTGCTCGAGCGTTTCTGGTTTGTTTGCATAGACCTTGCTTTACAGATATCCCCACAAAAAGAAGTCCGGAGCAGTCAAATCAGGCGAAAGTGGAGGCCAATCAACATCACCATTTCTTGAAATAATTTGTTGTGGAAAGAGGTCTCGCAGTAATTCCATTGTAACATCCTATTGACATATGTATGGCGGCGTAAATGGTATTTTGGAAGAAGCTCTTATGTCAACTGAATCTTAAATGGAAACAAATGCAAATCCTTGAGCAAAACTGTCGCCAAAAGTGTTCTTTGAAGACCAAGCTCCTGAGCACGGCGTCGAATCGAGGTTGATGGATTGATTTGAACACTTCCTTGAGCAGCAGTAATGTTTTCAGCCGATCTTGCAGTACGTTGTGGTCCATGCTTGGGCCTATCACCTACAGGCCCTCTTTCTTCGAAGTCATGCACTACGCGATAAATAGTGCGTTTTGTTGGCACGTTGTTTCACCCAAAAATTTCACGTAACTTTCTCATCGTCACAGTAATCGATGATTGATTTTGATCAAATATTTTACCGATTAAAACACGTTGGTTTATCGAATATTTTTCCGTCATAAATTTACCACGTATCAGCTTCACGACTGCAAAACATGAACTGCCAAGACTTATGTTAACCAAAATGGCGGCAAAACAAAGTAGTATACCTTCCCGGCGGACACCCTGTGTATAGTGCCGGATAATACAACTGCGACCACCATTCCAGTGATGAACTCCTCTTTCTTTAAAGCCCCACCAGCTCACTTAAAACCATTTGCGTCACGAAGCAAAACAATCCAACTGAGGATTTTGTAGAGCGTGCATTTCGTCCTTCGTGTCTGTATTTGTAAACCTATTTGTTTACCCAAATCGACATAGTAGCGGTTCGTCTTATCTGCCAAAGAATCTCCTCATGTTCATAAAGCTTTAAAATTTCGCGTTTTTACCTCCTATAACCTATCCTGGGTGCAGCACAGCTGCTGTCGTAAAATGCACATCAGACATCACACACGAGCTGCATTTTTCACGCCAACACAAATCGCACGACAAAATATTAATTTCAATCCTTTGCGTGAGTGTTAAGCTCCTGCATGTGGATAATATTCGGTAAACGAACGACATGAGTGTCATAAAGGTTTCGACCGCCGCGTATCACTGAAATCGGGGTGTGCACACTGCGTTGCATGCAAAGTTAACTGCCACCATGAATGGTCATTACTCATTAGTGAACCATCTATTACCATTTGTGGCCCTTTTGAAAATGTCATCCTAAATAATCAAATATCATCCCAGCCCATGCGGCTCGATGGCACGTAGTTATGCGTATCCTCTGAATGAATATTTAATGCCAATGTTCCACAATAACGCAATAAAGTTCGTTTCGTACACGCAAATACGAACACTTTAAATGCATGAGGCGCGATTGAGAAACCAGACCCAGGCAATCCATTGCAATTATGTTGGCACGTCGCACAGGAGAGGTATGTTTCGAAAAAAAAAAAACGAGAACAAGGCGAAGAGCACTTCTTCACTACGAAAATGTCCCTAGGGAAATTCGACTCCCGACTGTGCGCGGTATAGGTGGAGTAAAAAGTCTGGAATGCGATTCAGTCTTGAAGGAAATACCTCGACGTTGCCGGTTTGATTTGCTGGGTAAATGCGTACATTTGAATTAAAGAGGTTTACAATCTTGTAAACCAAATACCCAATGGACTTGATTTAAATCGAATGAAATTGAGTGGCTAAACGGACTTCAATGTTTTTACATGCCATATTTCGTTCAGATGAAAATGTTTAGCAAGAATCATTTCTAAGGTATATAGGAGATCCGGGCATTTAGGTTCAACAGTTCAAACCCTCTCGGTAATTCCTAGTTCTTCTTCATCCAATTGGCTGGCGTGTCAACAAATATTTCCGACAAGCCTATAAGCTGATACAATTCCCGGCACCTGAAGAAGAAATAAAACATCGAAAACCTATTTGGCCAACAAAAGTCGTATTTCCAGGTGTAATTGGAGCATAATTGCATTCATATTTCTGAATTTAGTTGCCTTAATTGCCCTTTTTCCAAAAAAGTCGTTAGAATGGGGATTGGGGACGTTCAGATTCCTAATTTATTAAGTCTGACAGTTGACTGACTAGATGTATATCAGTTTTTATTGGCCCAGAGTGGTCACGTGTCAAGTTTTTGCGTTTGACATTTATGGAGGGGAAGCCGACAAATCTAGTCAAGAAGCTCCTGCCTGCATACCTACTCCAGTTGACATTTCGAAGAGTCAAATTTAAAACAAACAGAGTGGCCGCTGCAAAATTCAATATCGAAAAAAGAGGGCCGTTGAGAGAAAAGGGTGCCATTTCTATAACTACTCTGCAAATTTAGAATTTTCGCACGATATTTAACAACCATTAATTCGCATAACAATATAATAGTTTTGTGATAGGCAACCGTTTTATATTTTCTATAATTTTGTGAAGGGCCTTTTCCAAATTAAAAAGGGCAAAATCAAACAAAGGTAACGCTGACCGCGAAAATACAAAAACCATTCAAGTTGCCTATTCAACGCATTCGGATAGGTACCTAGTCACGACCACGGTTGCCAGATTAGGCGCTTTGTCCTATTTTGGGCTATCTTTTTACTTAAAAAACGATAGAAATTTCTTCTATGAGCGCCCAACGCAATTTTGGGCTACATATCGTTTTACAAACTGTGTGTTAATTTTGTTTGTTTTATTCTTTCACAAAACTAAAAAAAAGAAATATTTTCGAACAAACCCGCACTTTTAAAACTTGGCAGCACTCTTGCAGTCAAATGACATCGAACAGTCGTTCAAGTTGCACGCACAGCAATTCATTTGGCCTAGCTTCTAACAAAAATTCGCTTTGTGAGTTTTTCATTTTCGGGACGAATGGAAGGGATCCAGTTCAAGTGGCTTATTCAGAAGATCTTTCATGAGACTTAAACTATAGGATCTTTATCACAAGTTCGCGAGAGAGGGCGCAGTGGTAAAAAACCTTAAGTTTGAATTTGGGATTTTTCGGGACCCAGCTTGAGACTCCTCGCTAAGTAGTCCAAAATAGGACTAGGAAGCTTCTGTTGAAACCATATACCAACTGAAGGTGTTTTTGGAGTTCTGTAGCCGCTCAATTATTCCCCATGAACCCATACTTACAAATATAAAGAACAATTTCTCCTAATAATATGCAACGCATTTTATATTTTGTGCATTAACAGCTTCATGTTTAATTTGTTTCATGTTTATCATTGGTAACAAAATGAATTAGCAAAAAAATACATTCTTCCGTTCTCCGCAACCTGTTATTTGGTCGACATTCCATAAAATTCCGGTTTAAATTGAAGTAAGACAACAAAATTAAAAAGGAATCAGCAGCCTGCATATATAGCCAAAGTTTTAGACTGAACTTTTTGCAACAACAATAAAAAAAAAGCACTCATCAAACAAGTTACTTCAAAACACTCCTTCCGACTTTCAATTGGAGATCCTTAAATGAAGTTGCAGTCAAAAATCACCTCCCAATCCCCCGCAAACGACATCAAAAGCAGCTCTCTCATTGAATCTAATCCCAAACGCTTTTCACACAAAAAAAAAAAGAAGTAGAAACTCCATAATTTTCCTCCAGAAAAATTGAAAAATGCTCAATCGATTTGAATTGATTGAACTTCTCCCTGGTTGATGAGCAAACCGTTTATTTTGTTACGCACTGTGTCGAAAGGCATCCATAGAAAAATGGAAAAAATAACACCCCGCCGACTGGGGTTGAAAGCGCAATCAACTGAGAACAAAATGTTCAGCCTATCACCGGTCTTAAGTGACTATAAAAAAATTCAATTTCTTTCAATATTTCTGATTTGCCTGTCTGCCTCAGGAGTCGTCAGGATGATGATGATTTCTGTTTCTTCTGCCTTCATAAGAAATGGTGGGCCATTATTATTTCTGTTCTTTTAATTTTCCCCATGAACCGAAAAGGAAACGAAAAATAAAGACACATCGATGAATATCTCTGAATGACGTTGTCCTTGCAAATTCACCACACTGCGGCATTAGCGTCAACATTCAAATAGAACTCTTGAGCAACTTTAGTATCAGTTCCTCCCACCCCGCACCACTGCCAATAACAAGTCAGAGTGTAGCCTTCCGTTTACTGCAGTAGTAATGTCCTTCCATTTCCAGAATAGAACTATTCTCCAACCACATTTTATGTCATCATCACGGAAGCACTGTGCATTCCACAGAGAAGGATGTTTCACTATACGTATACGTCCCATCAATTCAACTGAAGTGGCTTATGAAACTCAAAATGAGCCAGAAACATCCAGAGAATGTTTAATGACAGTTTGCTGTACGTAATGTAATGGCAGCGCCAAGGATAAAAATCTTTGCGATTGCATAAAGTTTAGTATATGACCGACCGCACTCATTAACGGTTTCAACTGTAATGCCATTTGATCCCGAGTAGAAAATAATCACTTTCGCCCCCAGCATGTGGTAGAAACCAACATGTGTGTGCAATGCAATAACTTTTCAGAAAAGGATAATGAACTGGACGAATTTCGGGAATTTGGTCTATCAACAGAGCGGTAGATAAATCGTTTTGTTTGGTGTGGTATTGGTGCGGTTTTGCATGGACGAAGTGTTCATCTGTTGTTTATTTTAAATGATCGTCCTTAGAAAGGGCACATAAGCTTTTAAATTGTATTTTCTTTTTAATTTTTAATTCTGCGATGTAAAGAGAACAGGGTATAGGAAGGGTGGATACCTTTCAAGCATTGCTTCAATTAAGGACTCATCACTGGAGACGGGGAGAAGACATTCAGTGAGATTATGAAAGCAGAACGTCGGAGAAACTCTGTGGAAAAAAAATCAAGGAAACTCGTTTCGGCTAAAGTTAAAATAAATGGAAGATGCTGGTATCAAGATTGACATCTTTTCCAATAAGGAAAACATTCATTCATCATCATTGATATCTTGAACTTAGTCTCCTCCTAACAACTAATACTTTCGTCAGTTCTTTAATCGCCGTGATAGATGATTGCCCCTCTAGCAAGCCTCTGGGAGCTTCCACTGATGTTGATAGCATTGCTGATAAAAGCGACTTCTGTGGTGACACTTGGGGTCGAATCGCGTCGTCCGTGAACGAGCATTATGTGACAAAATTTGTTTTTGTTTCACATGTGAAATCAACCTAGTTCCTTGACCGAAAATCTGACTCACGGAAGTGGCGATTCCACCCTTATTCTGCGTCATTCTAGGCTCAAAAACGAGAATAGAAAAGTCACAAGACAACGCAACTTATCGAAATCCGATGCATTTTCGGAATCAACAGAACTATTCAAAAATTCCGCATTGAACCGAGTGTTCTCTACTGTTACGCTGGACATACTTTGAGACACAATCCTCGTTTTTTCCACGCACACTTGTTTAATGATTTAGTGCGTTTGCCTTTCCAAAACATTAGAAGTCTCCACTATATGGCTTTCAAGCTTTTTAAAGGCAGAATCAACCTTATCTATATAGGGTGTTAGAACTGGCTCTTAATTGACTGAACTTCCCCCATTCCTTTCTCTATATATGGAGCCCGACTGCCTAAGTCACTGGAAGTCCTTCTCTATAACTTCCCCTTGTGCTGTAGTGACATAACACGTGCATCTTCATCAACTTTTTGACGAACGGCTGATAACCTATATTACTTTTGGCTTTATATTGAAAGATGTCACCACGCAATACTTGGTGCAATGGTTCTTGGGGCTCAGGGCTTAGACGAATGTATAGTAGGGAGCTTCTCTCGGTAAACTCTGGCTGCTCTAGGAGTGCTTAGGCTTCCAACGTCTTCTTCAAAGCGGTTCGCTGTTTCTTCTCGCACTTGACAGGCGAGTTATGATTCTCACCGCAACAGCCCTTCGGGCTGGTGGACAGCCCCAAATTGGTTTAACGGAAATTCAACCTTTGACACAAAGCACCGTATTACGATTTACGAGCTGCTGTGAGAATTTATTAGTCTTGCTCATCAACTAACCCGTCGAAAATGTCTTTCCCCTCGATTTTTTACATTGAAGTGGCCGTGCGTAACTTTGGCATTTTACTCAGGACAAGTAAGGTCCCATTTTTAATTTTCTTTGAAAGGGTCTTCAGTGTTTTCGGTAGAGGCATGTGCTCGTATAAAGCAGATGTTTTTAAATGAAGAATTACGATTCGCAGTAAATTTTCAGTCGGTGTTTTTTAAATACCTATATACCACTTAAACTTTTTGATTGATGGTTTGATGGCTTTTCAACGGAGGTCATTAAATCTCTGAAAATATGGCGAACTCAAAGTTGAGTTGAACATATTCAGAGGTATGTCGACAGTAAGGCTTAAATAAAGCAGGCTATAACTTCCCAGCACTTACCCATGCTTTGATTTACGCATCTATTAAAAAATCATGTTCTTCTAGACGACAAGTCACACCTTCCTTAAATCAATATTTAATCTCTAGGCTGTATTTTATGAACTCACAATTGCGAAATGTTTCATATAAATTTAACCATTGTGAGCTACAAAACATGTAGTGGTTAATAATGAATTTTAGTAAGGCGCAGTAGGTATGTTTGATACTCCGGCTTGTTTCTTTACTTGGTGTATTCTTAAAATTTGAAAACCGAATTGCATATTTCGACAAAATCGAAGGCACGCATTTAATATATAGGTAAGTATACCGGAAACTGGACTTATCGGCAAGTCTGGGCCCAATTGAACCCCGGACAACGAAAATTACATCTCAAAATTATTATCATACTAAATTTTTGAGTGAGTAAGCGAGGAGTAACAACGATTCTCGCTTTTGTTTAAATTTTTGTTGTTCGAAAATTCTCGCATAAGTTTATCTGTCAAAATCTCCGATGCAATGCGAAAAACTGAAGTTTACAATTCTCGAAATCCGCATACGAGAATTTCTCTTCGAATGTTACTCGTCTGTGATTTCCATGCGGATTTGCATCTCTTATACGGATTATGGAAACTTAGCGTCCAGGAAAGAGTCCGCAAGGCTCACAATGCTCTCTTCATCTGTAAGAGAACAGCAGGTAAGAAATGGGGCATGAGGCCTTCAATGTTGCGTTGGCTATACATAATGGTAGTAAGGCCCATAATTACATATGGGGCTCTTGTCTAGTGGAAAGCCGCGAACAAGAAGTATGTACGGGATATGTTGACCAGGGTACAAAGAACAGCCTGCATTGCCGTAACGGGTGCTTTACGTACCACACCAACGGCTGCACTGGAAGCATTTATGCATCTTTTACCACTGGATTTACAATTACAATCAATAGCAGGTAATAGTGCGCTACGGCTCACTAATGCAGGGCTTTTTAAAAACAGTAGGATAGGACACAGTACTATTTTAAAGGAAACATTCTCCGAAATCCCGGGAAAAGCTGATGAAAGTCTCGGTACACTTGATTTTGACACACAGTTCGATGTGTCGTACCCTGACCGACAGGAGTGGCATAGGAACTTAGTTTCATATGGCCCTGAGACTACCGGACACATGCAGTGTGTTCCAGGCAGAGATTCTGGCCGTACTCAAAGCTGCGGAGGTACTTGAGATGAGATCGATATCCAATAAGAATATCGCCATCTACATTGATAGTCAGGCTGCGCTTAAAGCGCTAGAGTCACATACCACTAAATCTGAACTAGTCAGGAATTGCCGCGCAATGCTTAAGGCATTATGTTCGCAGAACCGTGTTAGATTATGTTGGGTACCTGGGCATTGTGATATTGAGGGCAACGAAAGGGCCGACGTTTTGGCTAAGGAAGAAGCGGAACTCCCAGTAAATACAATGATTGAGGGCATCAGACCACCTATGGCCGTTGCTAGAAGGGTTATCGTTGAGAAAACTACCAATAAAGCAGCTACAAGATGGTCACAGCTAGAGGGGCACAGGGTCTCAAAGGCACTGTGGCCCACTTTAAATCGGAAGAGGTCTGAAGAATTAATCAATTTCAGTAGAACAAAGTTAAGATTAACGGTAGGAATACTCTCTGGGCACTGCCTTTTAAGGAAGCATGCCATGAGACTAGGTTTGACTAATACGGATACATGTAGGTACTGTGAGGACCTACAAGCTACGGAGGACATCTCCCACCTTCTATGCGAGTGTCAAGCAATTGCTCGGAGTAGAAGGAAGCACCTAGGCAGGTTCTTCTTTAATAACTTAGAGGAGGTTGGTTCCTCAAATAATATTGGGACCATAACCAAATTCTGTAGGGAAATTGATTGTTTGGGCGAATTGGTTTAGGTTTTTAACCTCAATGGTTCCCTGGGGATGGCGATGGGCCCACTTTGGTGCTTGGTCTTTTGTGATGATCTCACAACCCCACCCAACCTAACCTAACCTAACCTACGGATTATAAGTTGATACCTATTTAAAAAAAAAATATTTTTTTGACGTTTTTCACCCACTTTCTGTCATTTTGCTGGAATTCAGTTATTTATGCGGTAATCGCATTTATGTAGGAATTTATTAGAATTAGTTTTAAGTCGATTTGAAGAAAAAAACATTTTACTTTAAAACCCCATCACCAACTCCAACTCCAGCTCCAACTCCAACTCCAACCGAACATTTTTTTTCTTCAAATCGACTTAAAATCGCACATAAATGCGATTATCGAAAAAATTAACATTTTTCAAGAAAATTGTCAGAAAGTGGGTGAAAAACGCAAAAATAAATTAAAAAGAAAAATTCCACTGCGCCACCTCTCGCAAACGTCTGACAAACATCCATCGGTCTTGAAAGCCCAATTAGCCGTTTGGAATTGGCATACAATTGTAGATCCCTTCCATTCGTCCCAAAAATGAAAAACTCACACAAAACGTATGGTTGTGAGAAGCTAGGCCTAGGATCCCTAAGGACCTGTTGCGCCAACTATTTATTTATTTATTATTATTTTGAGAATTGGGGTCCTGGGGTAAAATTCCGCTTTAAGCACTGAAATTGCACATGAAAATGATGCGTCCGTCATGAAAAGCAGTCTACTACTTATATAAATGCCGCACACAATCAAAAGAATTTTTTTTTTTTTTTTTTTTTTTTTTTCGTTCTACAAATATTATTCACCGTCACTGTCAACTTTACAAGTCTTCCCTTACTCATTTTGTATCCTAACCAATTTTGTCCAAATCTCTATTTACGATTGATTTCATTTTGACAGGACTTACGTTCTTAGATGCATAATCAAATAGACTTAAGGTTTTTCTTCGAAATACTAAAGGACACAAAAACCAACAGGAAAAGGGGCTCGCTTGTTGGCGAAAAAAAAATAGAAAAGCCCATTTACCAACACATCAAACTGACTGGCAAACAAAAAATCTGTAGTCCTTTTGCGGAGGCATAAGTCCCATAAGAAATCAACTTGCAAATTGGAAAAAAAAGGGTTCCATCCTTCGGTTGGTTTGGATTCTTCAAACAAAATAGTATCGAAGGTCTAACAAGGGATTTTACTTCTTTAGTCTATATAGTGTAGGAAGAATCATTTTATCTAGCACGAGGCAGTATCACCTGTCCAGCTGTCCTTTGAGTTCGATTTTATCTTACGTCGACGGCGATATCCTGCATTATTCAATAATAAGTAGCAAACAACAAGTAATGAATCAAGCACTACCCGTTTCAGATGAAATACTTCTCGCGCTGGTGTCGGTCTTTACTACCAATCGAATTGCATTACCGCGTCCATATTTCCACTTCCTTTTTAGGGTTCCGTAGTTTCTACGTTCTGTGGGTGTTCTGTTATTTTTAATGAGTCGTTTTTTCCGGGAAATAATTTCACTTCATTGGTGGTAACACGAGTGAGTGGCTAACGAGATGCCATGCCAACAGAAATACATTAATCCGACGGTTCGTGAATTTATTGAAATTCTAATGAACGAATTAATTACAAATTCGGAAAAACGTAGGAGAATGTAAGTGAGTGTAAATTTTTCATGGCGAATTTGAGTCCTTACAGGTGGATAGTAAAAATATGCGCTTGGAACAGATGTCAGATTTTACGAGATAAAAGGAATTACAAATGTACACTCCTTCGCCCAGAACTGTCCTAGACATGTAGCAGTAGTCAAAATCGGTTAAAAAATAGACGAAATTCATTTTTGTTAAATGAACAACAAGTTAAGTTAAGGACCCCTAAAAATAGGTGGATATAAAACAACCCAACATCACACAGCAAACGCGCGTATCTTCTTAGCGACATTTCATCTTAACCCACACGAAAAGACAGTGATCCGTTTTCAAATTGACTACCACCTCCCTCTATGCGTCACTCTATGTACTCCCCACGCACTCCCAAATGTGTATTCTGTTGTTTCATTTCCCAAGAAAAACACAAAACTTCACAAATCCTAATTGATTTAAAAATTCAATGCTCTCGACTTACTGTTTTCTCGTTTTCTTCCCCGAATCAAACTCAGGATAAAAAGAAGGAACGGTGCAACCGAGGTTAGACTGTAATTTAAAACTTTGTTGCGTAAAGTTTTGCTGCGCCCGAAATTAACCTAAATTTGATTATAGTCGTGTTTCTGTGCTGTAACTTTTCTCTCGGTCGGGTTATAGTGTTACTTTGAGTGCTTCGTTATCTGGTGTACGGTATTATCCTGGTTTCTGTTCTTATTTGATTTTTTTTTTTTTTTTTGTGATTTAACTCTGACCAAACAAATTGCTGCCGTCCAAAGGAGACGCCCAACTGGTCGTCTTGGAAAGTTGATTTGAATGCAGTGTTGGAAACTGAGATGGAATTTTCTTGTTTAAAAAGGACATTGCATCATCAATTTGTTCTTGCGAAGGAACAATACCCTGGAGAGAGAAGGTAGCTTTCTGTTGTTATACATATATTCGCAAGAAATTGTGTGCCAATGAGGTAGGAGGTTTTTTGAAGATGCGCTGGCTATGCCCGGAGTAGTTTGCTTAATTGGAATCAATTACATTCGTGGGATAATGAAGAAGGAAACTTCTGGGGAGATACTGCCGCCATGAAAGGATATCGCAATTAAAATAAATAATGATGATTGAGCGTTGATGAAAGTTGTGGTGTAAACCGCAACAAGCGGTAGTTACGAATAAAAACAGAATAAGCGAGAGAAAGTCTTTGAATGAAAGCTCTTGAACTGTGACACCGATTTGGCAAAGTCATATTGATTTTGATGTGCCACTCACGGATAGTTATTTTATAGTGAATTAGTCTCAGTAAAGATCAGTTAGAAATGCTATAAATGAACAATTTCGATCATCACTACATAGTATAAAGAAAAGTCGCTTTCTCTGTCCCTATGTCCCTATGTATGCTTAAATCTTTAAAACTTCGCAACGGATTTTGATGCAGTTTTTTTTAATAGATAGAGTGATTGAAGAGGAAGGTTTATATGTATAATAACATCCATTAAATGGTGGAGAAATACTGTTATTTTTGAGGTTTCTAATGTGATGTCGTAAATAATTACATTTTTTCCGCTTACATTGCAAACGCAGGCTGAACCCTACGTGCGAAGCCGGGGCGGGTCGATAGTAATTAATAAATGGAATCAACCAACACTTATCGTTAGTCCTCGGTCTTTGATGAGCTCAATTACAAGACCTGGAAAATTTGTCGGTTTAAAATTGGATTGCGCAAATCAGTGGACATCTTTAGAAAGGCAACAACCCGCTTATAGAATATCTGTGTTAAACAATTTTCATTGTCCTTTATCCCTAAAATGGGCGTGAAAATAATCCAATACACAATCCCCTGTACATTGCAACAATATTTTCTGTGACAACGAAACAAAAAAATTGCTAACAATCGATTGTATGTGGCAAAACCGCCCCCAAAAAGTGGGCGTGTCAAGCAACTTCATACAGTTGAATTGATACCAATGACACTGTCTAAGAATATTGATAGAATATTCTGATTAAAAGCTAATGGCGGTTCTATTTGAGCAACCATTCCGCGAAATGCGATTGCAAAATTTTGCTTAAAACAAACAAAGCCGAAAAGGGGGTGTGTCCAAAATACAATACTGTTGTATGTTGTTGTAGAGAAGTTTTGATTTAAAAATGATACAATAATTATAAAAAGTCCCCTATGGACGGCTATGCAGCCAATCGCAAAAATTAAGTTTTTGGTTAAGAACTCCCACTGAAAAGTAGGCGTGGTCGACAATATTTTATAAGTTTATTGTTAAGAGGGGCATTGCCTACAAAATTTTATGATGCATGTGAATAAATATCGCCAATCCCTAAGGGCATCTGTGGCAGCATCGATTTTTTTTTGCCACAAAGAAACACCGATGAAAAATATTGTCGATCCCATAGGGTCCTGGTCTTCCTTAAAAGCTATAACAAGAATGCTTATGTATGATATGAAACGTGAATAAAAAGTGAGCCATAGGAATACGTTGTCATTGGGAGCAGACGACTTGAAGCCTTCAGCTAAAGGCTTGTAAGAAAAGGCTTCTGTTTTAAAGTCTTTGCTTGAACATATCTCGACGGATAAAAAAGATAGACCGCTCTTATAAGCTTCGCAAAAGGACCTCTTAGCACTAATCTAAGTGCGATTTTAAAATCGTATTTAGTCAGGAATAGGACAGCTAAGGTCAATAACAAAATTTGCGACATTAAAAGCCTTCCACGTCGCCCTACCTTCCCCTAAAATAAATTTCAATTCGTTTGGCATCAAATTGTTGCTGTTTCTGCTTTCTACCGCCCACTGCCTTCATTATCAGCACAAGAAAGCAAATTTGTTTAGGATTGTACCCTTATTTCTGTGTACGTGCACAATACGCCTTGATGTGTCGAATTCTTCTTCTTCTGCTCGGCACATTGCGGCTGCCGGCTATGGTTTTGTTCCGTTGATGATGATAACGAAATTTGCATACGTGTATGTGGTACATGTCCTCTCCTTGCCAAGCAAATGCACTTTGGGGCATCGAAAGCGGAAACCCAAATAACAGTCAAGCGGACAGAAATCATAATGAACGTGGTGTCTTCCGAAAATTAGGTTACCCAAACGTGAATGGGAACTTCACTGCTGCACAACAAGCAGTTAAATTAAAGCGTAGAGGGTGGCAGTTATTTGATTTAAAAAAAAAGCACAGAACTTTAAAAGGAAACCCTTCAGCGAAGGTGAGTTATTCTTCACAAAAACTTCCCCCACCTCTCGTCAGGCGTAATCAGATTTGATTAATTAATTCGAGAGCAGTGAAGCGTCCATACAGCATCCATATCCATACCCATACCCAATTCGCATTTCATAATGTAAAACCAACCCCATGCGACCACACATTAACATTTCACCAAAATATCTACCGCGTACCTAACAGTGGCACAACTATGCGATACACGTCAACAGTGCGGTTGCTTCGCGGTTGGGTTACACGAAACTCAAATTCACAATTGTACACACAGCCCACCGCCATAGTTTCATTTCATATTTAGCGTGAATTATAAAATTCCATCCGAAAGCTGCCACTGAATGGTGAACTCATTACCATTCCACAAAACCCACTGGCAGTGGTGCACACAGGACCTAGGAACAAAGGATGAGTTGGGTTCGCCTAATACACTCGCAGTGATAATTTAATTTACTGAATATTAAACTAGGTACTGTGAGCGTGGACTGTTCCAAGCCACTAAGTCGAAGCGTTTATTTGAAGCGAAAGGGACCTCCGTCACGGGTCTCAAGATTTATGAAACTCATCTGCATCCCGATTGCGGGTGTGAATGGGTTTTTACTTTTTCTTAATTTTCTTAAGGATAACAAATAACTCACTCCGGTGGAGAGTTCTTGATTGCAGCGGCAAGCAAAAACAGCTAAAAAAAAGTTTTTTTTTTTTTTGTTTTAGAGCAGAGTTTACGGGCACTCGGAGGGGAAATTAAGTTTAATTTGAATTTTAGTGAGCTAATTGACTTTGGGCCGGCATTTATTAGCTCACTTTGAAGTGGCTTTGTTAGGTCGACTTTTAAGCATGAATCATGTACGGTACAGTGCGTTAGAGGTAGCCTACGGTTGGGACTGAAAATTGGACTGGGGTTAGCTGTTTGTCTAATTAGGCGTTGGGAAATTGCCCGAAGTGTAAGTGTAAACGGAGGCAAAGGTAGACAGAGTTGTTTGGTTTGTAGGGCGGTGTCAGTAAATTTCAATATCTCTTGAGCGTTATGTTTTTCCCACATCTTAAGAGACCTTCAAATAAAATATGAAGGAGCTGGAATAAGCCCTTAAGGATTGCGAAAGTCGTGGATTTTATTGGAGGATTATGCATAACAGCGACTTGCGCTGTATCATCAGCATCTGTCATGTGCGATTGACTGTCTTCTTTGGCTCTTTTTAGTTGCTCTTTATGAAGAAACCGATCTCCAACCAGTAGTTCTTTAAACTCAACATGGCTTTTACTCAGAGACGGCTTTCGACTCGAATTTCGCACTCCAAGGAACAATGGACTTCAATGGAACATCGTCCTTTTTTTTTCATTTGGACATTCAGGTAAAAGAGGCGAGCTGTAGTCATAGTGGCCAAATCTGTGATATTATATATATTTTCATCACTTCGGCGAGAACTTTGGGCGACAGATTCTCGCACTCGTGTCGAATATTGTCCTTGAGGGCTTCTAGGGTCTCGGGCTTGTTCACGTAAACACGGGACTTGAAAAAACCCCGCCTTCAGAATGTCGGTTGTGGCTCGCCTAGTGTGTGCTGTAGTGCCGTAGCTCCGTCCTGTTGGAACCACATGTCCTCCAGTCCTAATTCGTCCAATTGTGGCAGAAAAAACTCGGTTAACATGGCGCTATAGCGCGCACCGTCCACTGTTGTCGTTTGACCAGCGGCGTTCTCGAAAAAAAAAAAAAAAAAATGGCCCGATGACTCCTCCAGCGGGAACAGAACACCATGCAGTAAATTTGAGCGGTTGTAATGGCTCCTCGTGCATTACTCGTGGATTTTCGGTGCCCCAGAAGCGATAGTTTTGCTTGTTCACGTACCCGCTGAGGTGGAAATGAGCCTCAACGCTCATTATGATTTTGGTCGAAAAATCGATAACTCGAAACTAAACCGCGTTCTTGGGGAGTGTATCGCTCCATTTTTAAATTGAAAAGTTACATTTAAGCTAAATTTAGGTTAAATTTAAGTTTAATTTAGGTTAAATTTAAGTTGCATTTATGTTAAACTAGCTGTGCCCGCAACTTCGTACGCGTCGTGAGACTGTGTAATTTCCAAGAAAAGAGATTTGACCGTTTTCTCAACGGCATTATTGTTTAAAATCAACAGTCTAGCTAAAACAAAGCGGTGAACATTGTCAATGTGAAACAATAAATCAAACAAATCTATTTACCTAAAACACCAATTTAAGAAAATTAAATTCAACAGCGTAAGTCCTAAAGTTTCACTTCCTTACTGTAGGTATCAAGTAGGTAATATCAAAACAACCACTTAAACAAAAGCCTTAACGGAAATTTGTATCTACACCAACAATAAATAAATCAAACAACATATTCTGTATTCTTTACTGTAAGTATCAACGTAGGTACTATAACAACCATTAAAACAAAAACCTTGAACTCAATTTCTATATACACCACCTCCACCATACGTCCCCCACCACACCACACGTCATCAGCCATCTGCGCATTTCCTCAGAAACACGTTGTGGCTGTTTTTTTTTTTTCATATGAACGTGCTTGTGCGATGTGCGCCACCAAAAACCACCCCAAAGCAGAACAACGATCAAGAACCGCGGCTGCTGATAATATTCGATTTCAGAAAATAAATTTTTTTTTTTATGTTAGATTTTAGGTTGTAGCTCAGCTTCTAGAGGACATAGAAAGCTGATTGATGGCTAGAAATATCTATAAAAATGTTGGCTCTCCTAAGTATTTTGTTTTGTTTGCATTGATAAAGAATTATTTGAGTAATGGCGAGTTAAAGGCAGTGAAGTCGGAAGAAAAACACATTTTGGTCAAAAACGCTCCAAAAAATAGGCATGGCAATGAAAGGAATAGCCTATATGTTGCACAGAATCTTAAGAAACATTTCAAAAAAAGTTTCATCGAAATCTGTGCAGTAGTTTTCACGCCATTAGGTAACAGAAAAATTGCCTACAGTTTTATTATAAGTATACCTATATTTAAGTTGCATTTAAGATAAATTTAAGTTAAATTTAGGTTAAATTTAAGTTAATTTTAGGTTACATTTAAGTTACATTTAAGTTAAATTTAGGTTAAATTTAAGTTAAATTTAGGTTATATTTAGGTTACATTTTGGTTAAATTTAAGTTATATTTAGGTTAAATTTAAGTTAAATTTAGGTTACATTTAGGTTACATTTAAGTTTAATTTAGGTTATATCTAGGTTACATATAGGTTAAAATTAAGTTAAATTAAGGTTACATTTAGGTTAAATTTAAGTTAAATTTAAGTTAAATTTAGGTTACATTTAGGTTAAATTTAAGTAAAGTTTAAAAGACTTTTATTTCAAATTAATATAACTTACAATGATTAAATAACCTAGCCTATTTGGTTTCGCCTACGGCCGTCTACTAGATTGCCAATATATCTGAGTATTATATCCTGAATTTATTTACATACAAAAATTAATCAAAATAATAGGAAATTATCAAAAATGCCCATTTTCACCGTTTTAAATGCTTAATGCTTAATTTTTTTTTTGTCGCCCCTACGGATTATTCTAGACAAATGTATTCAATAACAAACCCCCCCCCCCTCCCCCCTACCATTCTGTTAGCACGACAAAAATCAATTATTTTTGAAAACCCAACCAATTTCACAAACGAGTCCATTAAACATGTTTACTTGCATACAATTAAAAAAAAAACTCTTTCAACATCCTTCCCGGTGGATCCTCTCTATCTCTGTGTGTTTTTCTATTTCCCAGCAATTTCCCATTGGAAAATTTTTAATTACAAAATGCGAAACAGTGGTTGTTACAACTCAACAAAACAATCAAAGTGCTCATGTTGGATAGAGGGTATAAGGAAGAATAAAACACGACACCATTTCATTCGCTAAATGATTTGCATCATCGACATCACTGTTGTTGATGTAAAATTGTGATCGACTGGAGAAGGATGTTCGCAGCCAGTACCAACATCGTTTAACTATTAACATGGAAGGCATTGTGTTGTAGGTGGGCGGAGTGTTTATTTATATGAACTCCATTACCGCCGCCGACCGACACGAACAGCGATGGTAAATCAATGTTCCTTTCCAATACACACAGCCACACATATATACGCGTACCAAAAAGAGAAAAAAAATTAAAAATTCCATGTGATTGAATTTGAATATTGAAGAATGATTTGATTTCTTCCTTTTTCTCCATATATGTATGAATTATTCATCCTGTCGGTCGTGTAGGGAGTAGAAAAAGTCCTTTAGTGGTTCCTGGTTGAGTACTTCTTATTGCAGAAAGATGCAAATTCTGTGGCGCTTGTCAATTTCTTGTGATTGCATTCGAATTGTGGGTGGCTGCGGTTTGTCTGGGCTAGTCCTTTTTCTAAAGAGGGTGAAGTTGTAAACAAAGAGATTTGTCTATATGGTTACGAGTGGTGTAGATGCAAGTTCGTATATGGGGCTCTTTAAGACTGCTAAGATAGGAAGTGAACTTGCAATAGTTTTCAGCTCAACAAAGCCGGAAATAAAAGGACGAATGACTTAAATAGCGCCCCAAGACACTTCTAGATATAAATATATGACATTTTCGCTCTGTGTGTGTCATACCATCTATCTCTGAAATTGTTAAAGCAACTCGCGTTGTCTTATACGTCCACTTTGTTATAGTTGTCAGGTAGTTAAAACAAAGTCGAACAAAACTTTTTGTACAACTTTTCTCTCATTATCTGAATTTTATTGACTTCTTAGAGTTTACATCCTTAGCGCTCATTTGGGAAATTGAATGTTTTTAAAAGGACGAATCTTTTAATCAACCTCATGATGGAAGCCGAAGCAAAACTTGGGACGGTATCGGTAAGAAAAGGAGAAGAACCCTAACAACTTTTGTCATTAAACTTTGTGTTTATTTACCAAAAGAAAGGGAGAAGGAGGAGGCTGCCCCGTCAAGTGATTGAAATTCCCGGCCGGAAATGATCGAAATTTGTACGCGCACTTGGAAATTGCTTTTGTAGCGGATGGGATTCGGAAGAAGCTAGACAGGGGGCAAAGATATCTGTCGCTGGATAGTTTCTTTCAAATGGTAGGGTTTTTTTTTTTGTTATTAAAATTTTGAATTGTCCTCGGTGGTGCTTGTGTTGCAAATAATTTTTTCTACTTACTTCCTTTGTTCTTATTGAACTTCCAAGTAGGGTTTTCTGTGCCCTTGGAAATCGCATTCGTTCGCAAATGAATATACGAAAACCTATCCTAAAGGTACGCACCAAAGCCCCCCAAAACCTAATCCAAGCTACTATGTGACCGCACTAATGACACTTGCGCATTTCATTAAAAGCAGATGCCTCACATTGACTCTTATTAAACTGCAAACACAAGTCTACCCATATCCACTCGTTCGACCATCAGCAATCACGTACTTTCAATCCACATTGTTAACGAAACAGAAATAAAAGTATTTGCGCCCATTTCTCCATGAAATTCCTTTGGCTTACGTGAATCCTTCGGAAATCTTGGCCCAACATTATTGGCAGCCATCAGGAATTCAGAGGACATCCCTCACGAATCATAGCAATGGGGGGCAAACTCTTCAGAGAAATACCGAACCTTTGATGTCTAACTGAGATATTTGCAGCATCCAACGTTCATGTCCTTAATTTGTTAAAGTGAGCATTCAAAAACTTTTTTTTTATATAATAATTGCAGACTTTATGGTCGTCTCCGTTAAATTGAATGTTTTCTATATTTTGGTTTATATTGGTGTAGCGTGCGTGCAAGCAAGCAACACAGACAATAGGGTCAAACGACCTGTGGAATTTACGTCCTCTCCAATACACTTTTACGAGAATGTGCGCTTCCCCTATCGAGCAGTGTTTAACGATACCAATAAACAGACTTTACGGGATATCAGAAAAGAGCAAATGTACAGGAATATGTAACGAGTTCAGGTTCCTTCCCTGGAGCAGAGAAATGGCATTTTGGGGGAAGCTTAGCTCTTTTCAATTGCTTGTGTGTGTTTCACCTAAGACCCTGACACCTAATTGGCCGAATTACACGCAAATCACGTAGAATTCCACTTCAGGCTGCAAGCGCCACCTTAATTGTTTGTACACAGGTTGTTGTTGTTTTCGTATCCCCCAACTGATGAGTATTCCCCTAACGAAGGTGAAGGTCTTGGGCCTTTTCTTGGATATTTAACACAAATTTATTGCGTTAAATAAGACGGGGCACGGAAAATGATCACGTTTTGCAACTTGGTATAGAATGCTAGTCTGTTCTGGCAACATTGTGTAAAATATGTTACTACCTTTTGAAAGTGCTGTCCTTGTCAGTGTAGGTCGTAGGTAGGCCGACTTTGACCTACACATCGTTCGAACATGGGTGCATATTTACCATGTTCCCTGTTTCCAGGAAAGGAAAATAATTTTGTACAATTTTGTGTATCCTGTGCTGATAGCTTTGGGTGTACATTTTTTTTTTTTTTTTTGTTTTTCGCATGACATTATTTTTATTTTCAAACTTCAGCTGTGCGACTTTATCGTTCTTGCCAATCCTTACATAGTACACACTTAAGTTTCATGGTCAACATTACAGGTGAACACGTGTAGGTAGGACTTTGTATTGCCAGAAAGTTCGGAGATTATTGGAAGTGCTATACTACACCCGCGGGGCACACATGCCATAGTGGGATTTCGTTGTGGATAAAGTGCTTCAAATAAGTTTTGTACATAAAACCAAAGAGCACTAGTTGAATGTGGTAATAGCGAAGGTGGATAGGATGTGTTGAGTGTGGTTATGTGTCGCAATGGCGTTGACCTTGGTGAAGGATATAAAGAAGCTTGCGAGTTGCGACCTTTTTCTAAAATTTGAATTAACGAGTTTTAGAAGTAAGTTTTGGATTTTGATGCAGTTTATTACATCAGATGTATTTTATTATAATGGTTGGTGTTTTGGGGTATTTGTTATCTAAACGATGGGCATGTCCTTTGGTGTTTTATTCATGATTGGTCTCATTTTCTTTAACTTCTGACTAGCCAAGGCGAAGAACACGTAAGTCGACCTAGAAGATATATGGTGCCGGTGATGAATGGTCTCAATTTCCATCATCTTGAAGATTTTCTGTACTGGTATCGCTTTGAAACTTATTTTCATAGGAACATCTCTATAGTATAATCTGGTGTGTGGCTTACCACGGAGATGTTTATATTCAATCAAAGTGTAGTAAACAGGTTTCAATCCATGTGATATGATGATTTTGGAAGAAACTGTTATCAATTCATTGCAGCACAAAGTTCTCAGACAACTGCGAGGATTTTGTCCCAGGTTATGACAATCCAGCTGTAATAGGTAAAGGGTGTCCGCCAAAGAATTTTCGACTTTGAATTTGAATAAACGGCGAGCGGGGTATCGGCGGAGGGGGGAGGCGTATTCATTCCACTTACGCGTCGTGCGGATTTTAGTAGCCATGGATCGTTGGTCGGCGGAGCATCGTGCGTTTGCTGTAGAGGCATATTTTAAAAATAACGATTCTCCCGTGGCGGCGCGCAGGATATTCGCAAGACATTTCAATATTCGGCGTATACGGGATTGTCCTAGTACGCAACTTATTGGCAAGTGGGTGCGAAGTTTTCGTGAACAAGGACCTGTAGTGGGACACGGGCCAGGTGTATCGCGAACTGTGAGAACTGACGAAACAATTGAAGCAGTTCGTCGTGATGTTATTGCAAATCCACGTCTTTCACTAAGAAAAAAAAATTCCCAAACCTATTCGTCTATGTTGGAAAACTTTTTAGAACCTGAGTTGGAGAACAATGAATTACCCATTCATCGGAACGGATCGACATGGTTTCAACAGGATGGTGCTATACCACACACTTCGCGAGCATCAATGAACATTTTAAGGCGCATTTTCCCCGAAAAAGTCATAAGTCGTTATGGTGATATCCCATGGCCCCCCAGATCGCCAGACTTAACACCAGCGGACTTTTTTTTATGGGGATTTCTTAAATCTAAAGTCTACGTTAACAAACCGCGAAATTTATTGCAACTGAAAAGAAATATTCGCAACGAAATCAGAGGAATTTCGCAAGAAACTTGCAAAAAAGTTTTCACAAATATGGTGTTTCGTTTAAATGAGTGTGTTCGTCTCCGTGGTAAACATTTAACTTCAATTATTTTCAAAACATAAATCCGCATTTGTATGTTTTATTTTAAAATAAAAACGATTATATAAAAAACTGTGAATCTTTTATTATTTAATTTTAAATTCGAAAATTGTTTCGCGGACACCCTTTACATCATACTTTGGGAGTTGAATATGCTATATCTAGTGAAGGGACAATTTCCCTTGATCAATTTCATAGTTCGATGGATGCAGTTTTTTCAATTTCCCATCCATGTAGTTATCGTACAGGGGAACATCATAGCAGAATCGCAGCCAATGCTGAGGATTCAAAGCGGCAAGCGATGACTTGGTTAGGAGCATGCACAAACTCTTCTGTAAAATATGGTCGGAGGAAAGTATGCCCGATGAATGGAACCTCAGCATTGTTTGCCCGATCCTCAAGAAAGGAGACCCTCTAAACTGCGCCAACTACAGAGGTATTATTCTCCTTAACATTGCCTACAGGATCTTGTCTGCCATGTTGTGTGAACGCCTGAAGCCTTTCGTCAACAACCTGATTGGTCCATATCAGTATGGCTTCAGGCCAGGTAAGTCTATCGTGGACCAAATTTTCACACTGCGGTAGATCTTGGAAAAACCCCGGGAAGTCCAAATCGATACCCACCACCTTTTCATCGATTTTGAGGCCATCTACGACAGCATTTAGGTATAGAGACGAGCTATACAGAGCAATGTCTAGTTTTGGCATCCCTGCCAAACTCGTCCGTTTGTGCAGGATGACGATGGAGAATGTACGCTGCTCCATCAAGGTCGGTAAAGAACTAACCGAGACCTTTGATGTCAAAAAATGATTTAGACAAGGCGATGCGCTGTCATGCGACTTCTTCAACATCGTTCTTGAAAGAATAGTGTAAAACTCAAACGCCAACACCAGAGGCACGATCTTTCAAGAGTCCGTTCACCTACTCGCCTACGCCGACGACATCGACATAATCGGCAGAACGCAGCGTGATGTCACTGGCGCGTTCGTGAGCATTGAGACGGAAGCGGCGAAGATGGGTTTGGCGGTCAATGAGGGCAAGACAAAGTATATGCTGTCATCAAGAAAGGACACCCAACACCGACGTCTTGGACAGAATGTCTCTGTAGATATAACTTTGAGGTGCTAAAGGACTTTGTCTACCTAGGCTCCGCTATGAACTCCCACAATGACACCAACGCTGAGATTAAACGAAGAATAACTCTTGCCAGTCGATGTTTCCTTGGGCTAAGAAAGCAATTGAGTAGCAAAGCCCTCTCTCCAATAACTAAAGTGATCCTTTATAAGACCTTAATCATCCCAGTCCTACTTTATGGTGCAGAGACTAATCATTAACAAAATTTTCACACCACGATTAATTCCGGTAAATTTCTACTGAAATTCTGAGGAAACCCTGCAATGCAAGTCTACTTCCAGGACTCTCTCTCTTTATTATTTTTTAAATTTTTCCTTACCACCCTTGAACCAACCACAACAACAAGCTCACATCCCTCGTCGACGACGACGTCCAAAAACTTCATCCTCACCAAGATGCACATTCTAAGTAGTATGCCAGCCGCAAGCACTTACGGCCACAACATCCTGTTGCGACTTCCACACACCAAACCAACCCACCCACTAATTCTTGTTATTTTCCATTCAATTATGACAGCTTTTATTGCTTTATTTTATATAGCTTGATTGAAAAGAAAAAAGTTTCCGATGCAAAGGAGAGAGAGACTTTGCCATCTTTCACGCTTCAAAGAACTGAGGAGTCAGAGAGGAGGATAGCCACAAGCCTTAAGTCGATTACTGAATGATTTGATTGATTTTAAGGTTACAATATTGGTTTTTAAAGGTACACGGATGTTTTTAAGGTTACTGATTTGTGAACATGCAATTTTGTCGTCGAAGGAGGTGGTTCGTGGTTTTATGGGGAGCTATATGGGATGGTGGTGTGGTTTGTTAATTACTATGTATGTGAGTACCTAGCATAGTTCGGGCTACAATTTAGTCATGAGAAATTAAGTATTAGAGGGAGTTGTAAGGGTGTTTTGATGCCTTAGGTTAGGTTAGGTTAGAGTGGCAGGCCGCCTCAAGTGCAGCCACACTTAGGCCAAAGTATGCCCGTGATACCACAGGATCGATGTTCTCCCTATCTACCCGTTGAACCAGCCGGAGCTAAGAATAAGCGATGGAGGCAGTTTATTCCTATGTTTGCGAGTTCGCTGAGATTGTCGAAGAAATATTCTCCGAGGTATAGTTTTCTACGGAATGACAGTGCTGGACACGTACAGAGAAGGTGAAGAATAGTCTCCTCCTCCTCCTCCCACTTGTCCATACAGCTTCTACAGAAATAGTTTGAAGGGAGTCTCAACCTGAGAGCATGCCTCCCTGTGTTTTCATGCCTTAGTAACCATTTTTAAAAACTCTTCCAATGGTCCAAAAAATAAATCTGAAAATTATTGAATAAGCTGGGAAATATTGCTCAAAAGCTCTTCAAAAAAAACGAACGAAAAAAATGCTAAGAAATGCCAATTAAAGCCACAAAAAAACAAGAAAAATATAAAAAGCGACCGAAATATGCCCCAAAACACGCCTCAAAACGAACACCCAAAAAGACCCAAACAGCGCCTTAAAAATGGAACAAAAAAATCCTTCAGAATGCACTGAGAAATATTTAAAAAAAAATTAAAAACGTAACAAAAAAGGCCTTAAAACGAAGAAGATGACCAAAAACAAAACTATCAAAGAAACTCACAGCTCTGTAAAACAAAGCCTCTAAAAATGCCAAAAATCGAACTGTAAAAGTACTCTAAAAATGTGCTCAAAAAACACACTCAAATATAAAACATCAAGGACAAAAATGTCCCGAAAATAAAATCGAATAAACCTTAAAAGTGGTTCAAGAGAACGTCCAAGAAATGACAAAAAAAAATACTCTGAAGCAAACGCACTAAACAGCTCAAGAATAACTGCGTCAAAAAATGCAATTCATGCTGAAAAAGTAGGTACTCCGAAAAACGTTCCAAAAACATTTTAAAAATAGCCGAGTAGCGCTCCAAAAAATACCAAAGAACGTCTAAAAAAAATTGGTGCGACTGTATCCAACAGTCCCAAAATATGTGTATGTGTAAGCACCGTGCGTGCGGTATGTGTGTGACTTGATAAACGTCATTAAGAAAATAGGTAATTGTAATAACCGTATTTTTGATATATTGTGAAATTACAATAATTTATTCGTTCTGTGCTAGTTTCGGTAGAATAGATACAATCGGATTGTGGTAGCTGAAGTAAGATATGTACATTCGAGACTGTAATCTATCTAGATTAAGCTGGAAGACAGCAACGATGGTTGTTCCATATCGTGTTGTTGAAATTTTCCGGTTGGAGTTCATTTGAAGATTAAATTTATCTTGCATAAAATCAATAAATGGTTGAGCTTCTGGAGTTGCAAAATTGATATTGAAGTCTCCGCTTATGATCATTGGTAAAAGATGATAATCTCCCTGCAGAATTCTTGAAATTTCTTCTGAGTACGGTGCAAGGACGAAATGGAGAAATTTTATTTCACATCAACAAAAAGCTGAAATTAATATGCCCCAGCTCATAAATGTATGTAATGATAAAAACGTATGCAATTATAAAATAAAGTGATGCATTCCCTGTCCCCGCAAGTTAAATGTGTGGAATTACTCCACCAGATTCCAATAACGCGCGCTTAGATGTTTACACATCAAAAATTAATAACGCCGAATATATTGGCCCAAAGGCAACTTAAAAAACGACAAAAACTACAGCCTCGAAATCTTCCCAAACATCATCTCACAAATTACTCCGAAAACACCCCAAAAAACGACTCTTAAAATATTCTAAAAAAAAAGCGGCTCAAAAACGCTACGAAAAAGGCCTCCAAAAATGTACCGATAATCATTTAGAAAATCGATCGAAGAAGGCACCAAATTACGCCAAGAAATGACCATGACATTGGATCATCAAAGTATATGCCCATTTAAAAAAAAAAAAAAAAATAGAAAAATGGTAAAATAACAGCAAAACAGTTGTAAGGGTTAGGGTTGTGAAATGTTCATTTAAAAAGAGTAAGAAGTCTTGGAATTTATTTGTAGATCCACAAATCCGTTCAGCAATTCTATCCTATTCGTCGTCTATTTCGGTACATTGTCTCTTCTTTTTTTTTTAAACAGGAACTCCTAGTATTAAACACCATTTGTTGCCTATATCCCTGCAACCTTCAAGTCCTTTATTTTGCCAAATTCACAATGAACCCACTGAGTTCCATCACTCAAATTATATCCATATCCCTGCCATAACAAAGAAAATAAAAATCACTTCTCTTATCCCCAAAATTTGTTAGAATAAGCGTTTTGTCATTTTGTTTTTGTGTTTTTTTTTTTTTCTCCAAGTCCCTTTGTAGGGATAATCGGGTAGCAAAATCTGATTGTTTTATGTGCACGTACATGGTATTGTTATTTGAAATCCTTTTCCATCCATTCAAATGCGATTTAATCCATACCATCCAATCCAATCCTGTTGACTATCTTATTAGCCTGGACTGCAGCAATTTGTCCCCAAATACGGATTACAGATACATTTATTTGGTTCGTCCTTTATTATTCGTTACTTGGTAATGTCATTAATATCACTGCCTACTAAAGGATTTATGTGGATCTACCGAAAACTGCTTATACAAATGAGAACATGATCTAGAGGTTTGAGAGGACATTTCATTATATCCTATCTCCTGCAGGCGATGTGTTTGTTTTCCTTGATTATAATGAAGGAATTAGTAAAATAATCCATTGACATGATGAATAGGTTGCATAGGCAGTTGGGACAAATTAAATACGAATGTTATCCGTCGAGACAACTTCGAAGCAAGGATAATAAATAGTACGTACACATTTATTGGTTGCCATTGAAGAGGATGTCTTTACCACAACCGAATGTACAAATGGTTCGTTTATCCTCTTTGAGGAGAACTTTATTTTATTGCAATCAATTCAAGTGGAGTCTAGTCTGACGATGGTCAGTGGACAGTGAACACGTTTGAAAAGTTTTTGTTGGGGAAATGTGAAAAATGTTAGTTTCTAAGTTTTCCAACTACTAGGGAAATGGGAAAGTTTTTTAAAAATAAACTCAAAGGTTCTTGTACTATTTGTCTGCAAAAAGTTAGCCGAACTTTAGACAGGATGCACAAGCACATCGCATAAGTTCACGGGGCAAGTATGTTGCATTGAACGGAAAGTGACTCCTTCGATCGCAATTGACACCATTATCATTATGTGTGTTGAGGGCAACTGAAATTGATGGCAAAAATAATCTCTCGATTTAATTAGACCGATTAATTGTGGAATGTGGAGCCACCTTCTGAGTATAGCCCACAACTGTAGTCTTAAAGACACATTTCTCCGATAAATAATTTTCCCTGAGATAGAAAGTTCTTCCCTTTTATAGGTAACGCATATACTCGTAAAAGACGTGAATTTTTCATTACAACTTCATGTATACCTACTCCACGGGACAGCACGGTAGATCCTTCTTTTGTTCTGCCTTTTACGTCTTCATCTTCATTAGTATAATATATATCGCGCGCGCTAACACATATGATGCCCTGAAGGCAACTTGTTTTTCTCCTGCCAAGTAATGAGAAACATTGAGGAAAGGATAATGAAATGAACGCAAGATTTCGAAAAATAAGAGCAACGTTTAATGAAGCAAAAATGATGCTGAGACTAAATAAAAAGGATGTCATGAATAAAAGAACGGTGTTCTGTGATATACGAGGCTGCTGTCGTCGACAGATGACTTAGTTAGGCAGCATACAAAACGAAATCAATTTCTCTAAGTACTGTGGGGGGTAGGTATATATGCGAATGACATAAGATATCCAAACTGCATGGGTAGTCTTCTATATGCAGAGAAAACGGCAAAAAAATTGTTTGCATATCGGAGTCTGGAGGTAGAAAATATGACGCATTCGAGTTGATATTGTGTAATACTTTCCTAAAATTGAAGAGGCTGCATGACTGCAGAGAATTGAAATTTGGATTTTTCTCAGAATATCCTTTTACGGTTGATGAGACAGGACAAGAGCAAGAGTCATTTTTTGTTTACCTAATGGATAGCAGCAGAGGTTTATTACCTCCGCAATTCGTTTCTTCATCTTCTTGTAATATATATAAAATTAAATGCAGTCAACTAGTTTTTGTGTCTGTTATCTGTTTTTCTGTTTGTCCTTAATACGTTTCCAGGATTTTTATCTGATTTTATATCAATAATTCAAAGAACATTCGTGAATCTGTTGGGGGTGTTCTTAGCGCTATATGAAGTACTTCGGATAAGGGGCGTGGCAACTATCAGAGAACAAACACAGTAAAGACCAAAGACTCTATTCTTGCACAACACTATAAAAATGCGTAAGATGCTATATCTTTTTTTTTTTTTTTTTTTTTTTTTCTTTATTCTCAATTCATTATACATTTTTTTTTTTAATTCTAAATAAATATCTACAAATTTAGAGAATAGTTAGTGGCATTCTTATTCATTAATAGTATAAATAGAGAGGAATGTCACTTCAAAATTTACAATGTGGGGTTAACATTATGTAAGTGTTTACGTTATGGTACTTTATTGAGTGGGTTAGGCGAGCAGATTTACACACTCTTCTTATTGCACATTTTTGTAAGATGGTCAGTTGTTTTATTTGATAGTGGTATGTACCACCCCAGGCGCTAATTCCATACTGTAGTCTGGATTGGAAGATCCCAAAATAAATTGTTTTTAGGGTCTTGGTAGAGCAATATTGCTTTAGACGGTAAAAGATACGTAACGCATATTGTAGATACTTTTTTAAGATTGATATGTACTCGTGCCAAGTTAGATTACGGTCAATGATTACCCCTAGATATTTGTAATGTTCAACTGTTGCTATTTTAAAACAATTTGGATTGCAGTCAATACTCTCATCATATGGAGTAAAGTGCGTTCGCATATCACAGGCACAGTTTTGCAGGTTATGTCTAAAGCAATTTGGTGCATGAAATATAATGTTATAGTCCGGTGATTCTTTCGCGGAAAGACTGAAATACATTAATTTAGTCTTATTGCTTACTACTAGCTTGTGTGTGGCGAACCAAAGTCTAAGTAAGAAAACATCATGATTGATATCTGCAATTAAATTTAAGGGATTGGATGAAACATATGCAAAAGCAAAGTCGTCAGCAAAAGCCTTTACTTTACCTATAAATGGGAGTGCAAAAATGGAGTTGACATAAATTAAAAATAAAATGGGACCAAGGACAGATCCTTGGGGTACACCTCGATTGATTACCTTTGAGTTACTTAACTCATCTTTGATTTTCACCTTTTGTGTTCTATTCTCAAGATAAGAGGCGAACCAATCTAAAATAAAACCGCGAAAACCCGCACATTGCAATTTGCTTAGAAGCATACTGTGATCAACCATGTCGAAAGCCTTTGTAATATCTACAAAGAGCCCAGCGCAATACTTTTTAGTATCAAGGCCTTTGTAAATAGAAGTACAAAAGTCTAGGAGAGCGTCTTCCGTAGAATTTCTTTCTCTAAATCCAAATTGATTTTCGCTGAAGAAATTAATTTTATCTAGATATTTAACAAATCTGCCTTTAACAGCTTTTTCAAATATTTTAGATATTGTAGAAAGCAAGGATATCGGTCTATAATTGCAAATTTCTTTTTTGTTGCCCTTTTTAAAAATGGGTATTACATTGGCAGATTTTAGTAAATTAGGAAAATTACCTGAAAATATACTCAAATTAAAAATGTGTGCCAAAATATCAACGACATTAAAGGCGATATTTTTTATGACAATATTAGAAATAGCTTTTGAGTGAATTTATTAATTTAAGCAACTCGAGTCCAGTAATGGGTTCGAAGAAGAAGCTGCTCCTTGTAGGGGCATGTTTTCCAAGAAAAGAGGCAGAACAATTGATACATAGTTTTGGAACATGTGTCGGGGAGGATACCTGCCCCACTGAGGCAAAGTAGTCATTAAACTCGTTAGCAACTGCTGTTCGATCTGTAATGTCATCCTTCCCATTATTTAGAATAATAGTTTCGCTATGGTTTTTAGTGTTACGATTCATTAAGTTGTTTACAACTTCCCATTCTTTCTTAAGATTACCTTGAGCGTTACTCATACTTTTCTGGTAAAATTGTTCGCGACAGACTAAGATTTCGTTATTAATTTTTTTGCACAAATGAGTGTAGCGATTTTTTAAAACAGAATTAAGTGGATGCTTGTTGCATTTTCTTCGCAGCTTATTCTTGAATTTTATTCTTTTAAGAAGAGTATTGTCCATCCATGGTTTGAGTCTAATTTCAGATTTTCTTCGCTCAGTGGTAGACCTAGAGACATCAATATGTTTCGTTAGAATTTTTAAAAATATATCATATGCCTGAGAAGCATTTAAGACTGTATAGATTTCATCCCAACTCTCGTGCAGAAGCTTGTCATTTAGTTGTCTGTAGCTAATTTTAGTAACCGTGTTAGGAGCGGTGTCAATAGACTTTTTCTTATTTAGGTTATATAAAATCAATCCAGTCATACAGTGGTCAGTGATTTGAAGGTCTAAGTTAACACCCGCGCATAGGTTCTTATTCATCTTCGAAAATCGACCAAATACATGATCAAGACATGTGTTAGTAATCGGTCTTGTGGGTTCATTAACAAACGAAGTTAAACCCTGCTCCGCCATTAACGATACGTATGTATCAGCTGCAAAGTCACCACTTAAGATATCTACATTGAAATCACCTAGTAAAATAAGGTTTGCCCCCTTTTCATTGTGCAAAAACGCAGTAAACTCATCCATGAAGAGTTGAAGAGGCTTAGATTGCAGCCTATACACACAAATGATATGAAAAAGTTCCTTACCCATATTAAAGGAAATTTTAATGATATCAGCACTATTCAGACTATAAGTGACAACCTCGAAATCACACGAATCACGCACAAATACTCCCACACCTCCAGCAGAATACGTATCATTAGCATTAGCAAAGAACTCATAATTAGGAATTTTGAAGTCTTCTTTTTCACATGAATAAATCGGGTTGGGGTCGAAATTCTGGCGAGGGCAAAATTCTTTTTTCAAAATTCTGCTTTCAAAATTCTGTTTTACAAAATTCTGCTTTCAAAATTCTGCTTTACAAAATTCTGCTTTACAAAATTCTGCTTTACAAAATTCTGCTTTTCAAAATTCTGCTTTACAAAATTCTGCTTTACAATTCTGCAAATAATAAAAAAAAGGTTTGGAAAATGTTTAAAAGCGCGCGCTTTTTAACATTTTCCAAACCTTTTTTTTATTATTTACGTAGAACAGTCTACCTACCTACCTACTCACTCGTTATAGAAGAAGAGGTAAAAGGAGTTTTTTATTGGTTTTAAATTTGCACTCTTGGTTTAGACAAATATTCTGTTAGTATACCCTTGTGAGTGAACGTGTACTTCTAAAGTGAAAATGAATATATCTGTAATTAAATCCAATAAAGGAAAAGATAAGTTGTGCGTGGATGGATATAATGTGTTATTGTGAAAAATTAAGTAAATGTGAAATATCGGTTTTCTTAAGAGATTATCAAAAAATATTGTTCTCTCTGGCTTTGTTTAGTTTCTTAATGCTGTTGTTTCTTGTTTGTTGGTAATTGCAATTATAAAATAATTTGTCATTATTTGGCTGTTTTTTTTTTTTGTGTTCTTGGTACCCACCTGTGTACCTTCTTTATAATTTGTTGATAAAGTTGAAAAATATTTGTTTTCTTTAAATTTTTAAATTGGAAAAAAACAGAATTAGCAGAATTTATTTGCTTAAAATATTGCTTGTCAGAATTTTAAAAAGCAGAATTTTGAAAAGCAGAATTTTGTAAGACAGAACAGAAAAAAAACAGAATTTTGAAAAGCAGAATTTTTGTGTTAAAAGACAGAATTTTGCAAAGCAGAATTTTGAAAGCAGAATTTCGACCCGCTCCCGAATAAATCCATATCTCGGACAAAAAAATAAAGTCAGGCAGATTCACAAAGCCTTCAATATTGCATAGCAGCACATCAAAATTTTGTCGCATGCTTCTTACATTTTGATGCACAATGAAAACAGGTATATTATTTTCAGAATTTAGATATAATAAGCTATCGTAAGTACTTCTAATCGTTTTAATGGTAGTGTCGTTGTTTATAAGATGAAAGATATCATTCATGATGTTAATTTCCAATTGCTAATCTCGGCAGTTATGATAGATAGAATTGTAAAACTTCGTGGAATTATAAAGTCATAGCAAGCACTTCGTGAAGTGTAGTGGGTAGGTATATTAAAAAATAGGCGTGGCAGCTTCAGTACAAAAAAAAAACATTTCAAATCCTATATTTTAGCGCTAATGGCAACTATTAAAGAGAGAGATAAGAGAGCGTGGTGAATCGGTGTAATTTGTGTAAACTAAATATTTTGTTAAATGTAATTGGATTTGTAAAATGAGGCATGGCGTCTCATACACATTTCTTATGAAAAAAGAAAAACTCAATCAGCCCTAGGTATCCGTCGGAACGGAAAATTCTCCGATTTTCAAGTTCAAGTGCGATAAAGTGCATTTTTTTTTTGTTAAATTTTTGACAGCCATATGCCGATAAATTGGTTGCGTAATTTGTTTACGATTTGGAGTGCGGTGCGGTGCGCCATCGCAATTGTTGATATATCTTCCAAAGTCGGACACCTCGAATGGAATTTGAGCCTCCGCAGAGTATGCGTTGCGGAGAATTTTCCATTTCGACGGATACCTCGCTAGGGCCGAATATCTTGGAAATAATGGCAGCTCTAGCTTCAAAGTTTGATAAATGGGTAGGTATATCTGCTGGCTGTTGGAGGTTATTTGTAAAATGTGGGAGGGATTGGCCAAGGGGGCGTATTATTCTATACGGCAGGAATATTCAAACGCTGTAAATGCCAGCTAAGGTTGTACACTTTTGTAGCATACAGATGGGACAAAGCATCGACATTGCTGTTGGAACATGAAAGTGTTTTAATTACCAAGCACTTTGCAAAATGAGGGCAAGATTGCTAACGCATCGTGGGACTTTTCATACAGCAAGAATAGTACAACAGAAAAAAAAAAAAACACTTTTTACCCGACTGGACACAGGGAGGTGTTTCGCGCATATCCTATGTGTTCCTACGTGACGTCCTGTAGCCCAAACTGCCTGACCGATTTTGAAGAGTGAGGTGTCATTAAATTAGTATTCTTTCTCGGAGTGTTAGGCTTATATGGGAACTAAGCTCACTTCACGAAAGTGGTTTTACTTCCCACTAGGTGGTAACTAAGTTCCTCAGTGGACTTATTTCTCAGGACTTATTTCCGTGCATCAATAAATAAATTCAAATCTAAATCTAACTGATATAATATTTTACAGCTCCGGGTGCTGTTTAATGCAGTATAAGCTGAAATATCCGGAAAATAGTTCAAAGGGATATGCGACTACATTAGGGATGATACGGAGCTTCGACTCCGAATCCGATATGTCAGAAACTCCGGTTTAAATTTCACCTTCGAATCCGCATTCGGTTCCGATCGGATGTTTTTCGAACCACCTTCGGTGATGACTAATGAGACGACCGATGAATATGAACGACAAAGAATTATCGAGTTGCGAGTTGCATTGAAGTTGAGAGCGCGTGCGTGAAACGTGTGAGTTAGTTATTGGATTTTTAAAACAGATTATTTAAAACAGATAATTTGTAAAAAAAGATTTGTGTCTGCATGCGACCCCCGCCTCCGACCCTGATGCAACTCCGACTGTCGGTCGGTATGAGGCTTCCGACTCCGACTCCGGTTAAACCATCTCCGTAACATCCCTAGACTATATTACACAATTTATTTGTCAATAGTGTGACGACCGAGCGATACATTTTTTGTAAGTTTAGCTTATGCTTTCAAGCCTTTCGCCACCAAGGAGCTTGCATATCGTTCTATAATTTCAACCACTGAACCTATGACTATTGGATCGCTACCACCGCAGAAGTCCGCAGTTCCGCAACCGGGTTACAATATAAGAAGGAACGTTTGGCAAACAAGAAGATAGCAGTGGCAATATAGTACCAAAAGCGAAGGAGCATATCAGAAAGCCAGTGGAACTCCTATCAAGTGGCTGAATTTACTGAATTTAGCATAAGGAGGGTTACGTGTTCCTAAAGGTAAAACAGAGGTGCGCCGGCGCACCTACGGAAGGCACCATGCATTGGAATCAGAGATAACAAAATTACCGCAGCACTTAGCGAGCAATACCTCACTCAATTATGGCGATTTGCAAAACAAAACTAAAAATCTGTCACTTAGAAGACTCGCTAAGCAAGCGGCATTTCGGACCAAGGTTAACAGATTGGGCGCTTTATCGTATTTTGGGCTATTTTTTTACTTAAAAAACGATAAAAATTTCTTCACTGAGCGCCCAACACAATTTTGGGCTATATATCGTTTTACAAATTGTGTGTTAATTTTGTTTGTTTTATTCTATCACAAGACTAAAAAAAGAAATATTTTCGAACAAACCCGCACTTTTAAAATTTGGCAACACTCTTGCAGTCAAGTAACATCGAACAGGCCTTTTGATTTGAAAGAACGACACAAGCCACAAAATGTCAATTGCAGAAGACCGAAAAAACGTGCACTGAAATGGGAAAGTGGGAAAAATACAAAAAAAAAAAAATATATATATACTCAAGGAATTGGGAAAATCTGCCACAATTCATTTAAAATAAAAGAACTGAATTACATATTTTCAACGATTTTTGGGATTTATTCTGGGCAACGATATTGGGCTACATTTTTTTAGGGTTTGGGGCGCTTAAATCGAACTAAATTCTGGCAACCCTGTTTCGGACCTGATATTCCCAACGATTTGTGAAACTCACTCACTTAGCCAGCCCGTTCTCTTCAAGTTTGCAAAATCTTATCTATGGATTCCTAAATTCTGACACCATTTTCTTTCAATTCCACCATCAAGCCCTCTTAACTCACATGGAGTTCATCTTGCACATCACACAGCAATAGACTGCAATATTTCACCAACACCAACTCATACGATTTATGAACATTTCACACAAGTTTCTCTATAAAAAAAATGATTTAATTAAAAAATTAAGCACACCGGCGGTTTGGGACTTAGCTTGGCAGTTGGTTATATCAATATTAAGTGCACTTCCCTTCCAACCGTCTCATATAGTATTTTCCTCACCGGTTTTGTCAGTTTCACTGATAGTCCCAAAGGGATTTTTTTTTTATTACATAGCGAATATGAGTGTAGAGGATGCTGAAACTGTCAGTGAACGGAAGAGGTTCCTCAGCTAGTAAAACTGGGTCATGACAAACATCCACCTTATTCCCTGCACAAGGCTACTGTTTTGTTCTAAAAATAGTTTAAATTGAAATATACTCTATAGTAATAATCGTACCACACCAACGCTACGGAGTGATATCCTGTCGCATCAGAAGTTTTCACTGTATGCTCTCTTGAAAAAGCTGAAAGGCGGCTTATGTGACTGTGGAAGTAAAAATGCCGGCGAGGTTTGTTTTCCTTTCCGCATGAAATTTAAAAGCACGCAAAAATGTTTGTGGAAAGTTTTTAAGTTTTTCAAGTGCAGAGGGACTTTCTTGCTGTAGGACTAGGCACTTATAAAGGCCATAGACCTTCGATGTCATTGGAGTTTGTAGAGAGTGAATTAAAAAAAAAAAGTTGGTGCGACTGTATCCAACAGTCCCAAAATATGTGTATGTGTAAACACCGTGCGTGCGGTATGTGCGTGGCTTGATACACGTCATTGAGAAAAGAGGGAATTGTAATAACCGTATTCTTGATATAAATTATGAAATAACAAATACCCGTTTGCTTTTCCATCCCCGCAAGTTAAATGACATCAACTGTTACACAGTAAATGAAAGTGTCATTGGAATTTCATTCGGCTTGCATTGCATATTGTAGAGGTGCTGGTCAACGATATTTTTTTTAGTTGTTGTCCAGCTGTGATTTCTGCGTGCCTGGTAATTTACAAAATATTTGGCACCGAATTTCCTCGAGATATCCGTCACAGGGAAGAAATGTGAGACCATCATTATATGAATAACACGCTTTATTTACCATCAACAAAAAGCTGAAATTAATATGCCCCAGCACATAAATGTATGCAATGATAAAAACGTATGCAATGATAAAAACGTATGCAATGATAAAACACAGTGACACATTTCTGTCCCCTCAAGTTTAATGTTTGGAATTACTCCACCCAGATTCCAAAAAATGCATGCAATGATAAAACACAGTGACGCATTTCCGTGACGCATTTCCGTCCCCACAAGTTAAATGTGTGGAATTACTCCACCAGATTCCAATAACGCGCGCTTAGATGTTTACACATCAAAAAAAAACTAAGCATGTACGCCACAGTATACCTTTGTGATTGCCGGTGGCAGTAGTGTTTTGCGTGGCAATCGAGAAGCGTAGGTTCGCGTCGCACCTGAGAATAATCATCGACATCAGACATAAGTTAGGATTATAAGCCAATCTCCATTCGTTTGAGAGCAAATGGGACGTACGTGCTTCTAATCGAATAGGTTCTTATCTACGTGACTTATCAAGCTGTGGAGTTTATTTTTTCTTAGTAAAATCGCTTCCATAATATGAAGTTCAAACCAACCCTCAAGGAGTATTATCTTAAATCTGAGGAGATAACATCAGCAAGACACCGTAAAGCTATCTCACATTAAAACAAATTTAAGTTTAATGTTCACGTGCGTGTGGATGAATAAGAAATGCGTCAACGCAAGTCCCATGTGTGTGATACGTTTATGTCAAATACACCCCATGGGGTAATATGATTGTGTACTCCTTGAGTGTAGCCTGAAGGCAGACACAATAAGATTGTCCAATTACTCCAATTATTGTTCATTATTGCTGTTGGAAAACATCTTTAGTCGAATCGATTTAAGACCCATGCAGAGCTGCGAGCACTGTTTGGCTTGGCTAATAATTTAAGTGGCGATATCTTTGCTGAAAAAAAAAACGAGTGCTTTCTTATAGGAGAATTTTGTGTCTATCGTGCCATGTCTGTCTATTGGGTAATTTCGGCGATAAATTGTACTGCTAAGGGTGCCATTACTTTTCCGGAGATATGTCGACAGTTTTGTATACAAATTCAAAAAATAAATCCTTTTCATTTATCTATACTTGCGCAGTATCCTTATAAAGGAGTTCCACAGTGAAGATTGTATTTTAAAAACTCAAAATAAATTAACAGAGTCTAATTGCCTCCACTATTTTGTGGCAGGTTTAATTAATAATAAATTGTTTCTGAAAAGATGTCCGCTGCTTAAATTTAGTAGGCTTTTTGTTAGGGAAATCGATATCCTTACTCACAGGCTGTCTCCGTAAATTGTATTTTCTAAGTAATTTCTTGAAAGACTTAGTCCAATACCCAGCTTAATGGACCGGCAATAGATTTATTGAATTCTAAAGGGCTTCCAATCACATTCAGGTCCTTTTAGTTGATACCAAGAGAACGCGTACACGTTTTGGAAATTCAGTGTTTAATTGTATCATCAAAGTGTGATAATAATTTATCGAAGTAGAGGATAAGGGTTCAACGCAATATCCTTTTGGTTTTTAATGGCATTAGCAATTTATGTGCGGTCAATAAATATGCGTTAAGGATGAGGAATAGAATTTTTATCACAGGTATAATAGGCACTAAAGTTTTGAAGGGTCATAAATATTTGAGTTTGCTATTACTGAGTTTGTTAGGGAAGACGTTGATTTGTGCAGTGCTAGTCAGTCTAATTGCCTTACAAAACCGATGTGGATCAAATTTTGATTTATTGGAATCGAATTTTTTTTGTTTTAATTAGCTCAAACGAAGACAGCGTTGGTATCAGCTTGGGAGACCCCATGTCATGTCATTGTCATCGCTAGCTTATTCTAATTGAAACATATTTGTAACAGCTTTCAAGCGAATGTTACTCACATAGGTAAAGGTAGTTCTCAGCGGGAGGGCTGTTAAAGCTGTTGTTAAATCAAAGAGTACTTGTTCGTTTAATTATAACATTTATAAAACTGTAGCTTAGGCAGAACTATCAAAGTGTACTTGTCCCACACAGTTGTTACTTGGAACTGAAAAACACTGTAGATTTGACGTATTCGCAGTGGCTTTAGAGTCGGCATAAAATTGTAGATCCCTTCCAACTCGCACAAAACGAATGTTTGTGAGAAGCTAGGCTTAGGGTCCCTCCGGACCTGTTGCGCCAACTATTTATTTATTTTTATTTTCTTAGATTTGACATAACTATAGGTATAAAACCATCAGAAGCTGCAAGATTTTATGGCAGTTTAAGAACCAAGTGCGCTATATGTCACTCTTTCAAGACTTTGTATAGACTATCCCGCATAATAGGACAGCGCAATCTTCTACTGTCTTCGAATTTATTCCAGTATCGAGTTTATCCGGAATGTCTCTTCTATTTAAATGGTTCTGTTGTATGAAAAATGCCACGCTTCGTATTTAATGCCGCCCACATTTTCAAAAGTTCATGCGTTATCAAATATCAGAATTTCGCCAGCTTTAACTGTCATACGTAGCTTTTGAAATGATTTTGTTGCATATGCCACGCCCGTACATTTTACAAAATGCTTCCAACACGTCTACTTACTATACGTAAAGGCTAAGGCGACTTATAATTGCAGGATAAAGTAGTGTTTCAAATGAATTTGATGTTTTGGACGTTGACACATCTTGCTGTGACGGTTCACGTTTGATACAATGCCAATGAAACGTCATTCAGTCCGATATCACCCACGTCGAAAAAAAAAAAAAAAAAAAAAAACGTTCCCATAACGTTCCCATAAATAGTACACGTCCATTACCCAAATTTGAAGTATGGAGCTGCCATAAATTCAAAGAAATATTATTTTAAATGGCTTTGCTCTGTGACAGGTGCAATACCCCGTTTTCCAGTCCCGCCCAAATTTTGCAAAGCTGCCATAAATTCCAAGATGTAGTTTTTCAACTGACTTTTTTGTATGACAGGTGCCAAGTCCCGTTTTCCAGTCAAGCCCAAATTTTGCAAAGCTGCCACAAATTCCAAGATATAGTTTTTCAATGACTTTGCTGTATAAAAGGTATCATGCACCGTTTTCCAGTCCCGACAACATTTTGCAAAGATGCCATAAATTCCAAGATATAGTTTTTCAAATGACTTTATTGTATGACAGGTGCCAAGTCCCGTTTTCCAGTCACGCCCAAATTTTGCAAAGCTGCCACAAATTCCAACATATAGTTTTTCAAATGACTTTGTTGTGTGACAGGTGCCAAGCCCCGTTCTCCAGTCCCGCCCAAATTTTGCAAAGCTACCATAAATTCCAAGATGTAGTTTTTCAACTGAATTTTTGGTATGACAGGTGCCATGCCCCGTTTTCCAGGCCCCACAACATTTTGCAAAGATGCCATAAATTCCAAGATATATTTTTTCAAATGACTTTGCTGTATAAAAGGTGTCATGCACCAGTTTCCAGTCCCGCCACAATTTTGCAAAGCTACCATATTTTCCAAGATAAAATATTTTAAATATAAAAATGTGTTTTCTTACAGGAAGCGTTACGCCCCATATTTAAATAACCCTACAAACGATGTTAAGATATTGCGTTCTCGGCTTTTAGCTGTACCATGGTTAACATCCAAAGTACGTTTCTTCTAATGCCAAACAAATATTTTAAACCATCGTAGGATGGTAGAAACGCGCTCAACTGACCCATGGATGTTTTTCTGTTCATGGATATCACATCGGATGAAGATTCTGGAAACGTATAAAAGACAATCAGGCAGACAGAAACATAGATATGTATTGCATAGAATTGTTGGTAGTAGAAGAAGAAGAAGAAGAAAATGTGCATGCACTTTATGTCGGGTAAATTAGTCTGCTTCTTTCCAGATGGAATTATATATGAAGATCAATACAATTCTCACCTTGGATTTGCTAAAAGGTGGACATAATACCTATCAGATCCACACGTCACAAAATCCTTAAATTAGGTGACTTTAGACACATAGGGCTTTACCAAAAATCATTCATAACCTTCAAACCAAAAATTTTGTCGTTCACAATGGGTAGTTTTAAATGAAAAATTTTGCCATTGTGAGTTCGTGAAATCTAGGATGAACATGGGCACTAAAAATTAATTTTACTATCGCGCATACTTCCTTAAACCCAAAACCATAACCACACTTCTCTTGCCTGACAATTATGTAAAGCGATTCCGGACAAGTTCACACCCTACTTGTCCCCCCTCCACCGACACCTAAACATACCCATTTGAATAATTTGAAATTAATCGTCCTTATAAAACCGGCTTAAAACCTACTCCTTCATCTAACACCAGCACGCACCCTCAACAATATCAAATCAATGCAATAAGGCAACCTTGCCAAATGTCAAATATTTTATAACTTTACCCAACTTCAAACTTAACTCAACAAATCATGATACAAACTTAAGAGACAGTCACAGCTCCACACAGAAAAAAAAAATATAGAAATTTAATTTGACGGAACTAAAGTGACATAATTTGTAAAGTTCTTCCCATTACACCCGTGGCAATGTAACTCGAATAAGTGTGATACTCATTATGCGGAAACAACTTAAAAAGTGTCATTAAATCTCGAAACTGTTACTTAAGTAAATTCCGCTCGGAGCCACTGCGGAAAACAACGCGTGGCATAATATGGCAGTTATGTTCGGTATGATTTCACGAAGAAACTTTCTGTTTATGGAACTTTAATTCTAATAAGAGAAAAATGTCAGCTAATTTATTTATTTTATAAATGAATACTCTCAGTAGGTTATTTTCTTAAACTTATACAGGAAAAATAAATTGCTGCTGAATATTATTTCGTGGAGGAACAAAAAAAAATCATTTACGTCCCAGGTATGCCTGCCTTTAAATTAAAATAAAAAAATATGTTCACAGTGAAAATACTTGCCACAGTCATTCGGCACATTTACACTTATTTCAGCCAGAGTCCCCGCCACCGCCATAGTCCTGTGAATCACCAACCTTCCTCTAGCCTAGAGAAGAAAGGTAGAGAAGGGGCCGTACGTATAGTGCGTACGTGTTTTCATTATGTTGTCCAAATAAAATGATGTTTCCTTTAAAATATCCTTCTGGCATAATATATTTAACTTGTCAGCAGAAGGCAGAACATCGCCTCCTACCTCTGGGGTCCGGGCAAATGAACACAGCGACGAGTGGATGTTATTTGAAAGAAGAAAAAGACGAAAAAGTTATTTTCTTTGTTTTCAGTTTATGTATACTTGAGAAGGTTTATGTCTGTTTTTTTTTTTTTTGTAAGACTCCTTTGTCCGTTTAAGTGGATGTTATCAATTTGCATTTATGGAAATTTTATTCAATGTTGTAAAGCCAAATTTGGGTACTTGAAAGGTCGATTGGTTTTAACTTATTGGCCATCATAAAGAAGGCGGGACATTTTGTCTCAAATTTTTAAGGTCCTAAAGAGTTTGAGAGAAGGCAACGACTAAGGAAAGAAGTGGTGATGTTAGGGGGACCGATAACGATAAGCTATGTTTGGACCTACATAATATTTTAGCCTAGGGATGAATGCTAAGGACAAACTTTTAGATAACCTTGGAAGAAATGAATTACGTGAAAAAGTAAGTCAGAGCGGTAAAGGTGTACCGGTTGAAATGATCAGGCAGGGGCCCTACTATGTATTTCGTCTCGAAAACGAACGTTTTGTACTCTCTATTTCGAATAAATTATTAGAACTGTCGGATTTATAATTCCGAAAGTGGAATTAATATGATTTGATGTATTTTTTTTTTTTTATTCATTTCGTAAGTATTGCAGAAGACCTTCTTAAGCTACTATTACGTATCATTTTTCGGTTCATTCTATGGGCACTCGTGTGTCTTTCATGAGAGTGCGTTGCAATATCCCGCATGTATATAAATGGATTTTATTTCAAATTAAATGCAAAAAAAATGGTTTACAAAGTCGTATAAATAAAAAATAAAAAAAGCATGGCTTTGCCCTCTGCCATTTATAGGACAAATGTTTACGTCATAATGACGTCGGCATTTAAAGTGGCATGGTAATCGTAACCTTGAAAGCGGAACAAAACGCAATTTCGAATGAGTTTGGCTTTTGGAATGAAACAGAGAGTAGCGCCCCAGGACGTCGGCAGAATAACTTATTTACTTAATTAGATGGCGCTACAGTCCGGGGTGGACCTGGGCCTCAACCAATACGCCTCTCCAGTTAGCGCGATCTTTGGCTAACTGCCTCCAGTTTCGCACTCCAAGTTGGTTGAGGTCCCCTTCCACTTGCGAGGTCTTCCTCTACTACGTTGTCCCTCCGGGTTGGAATCGAAGACTCTCCGGACCGGAGCGTTGGTGTCCATTCGCTCTACATGTCCTTACCATCTTAGACGACTAATGCGTACTTTTCTGACCAGGTCGATGTCGCTGTGCAGCTCTTAGAGTTCGCTGTTAAATCTTCTCCTCCAAATCCCGTCAACGCAAACGGCGCCAAAAATCAGTCGAAGAATTTTACGTTCGAAGCGACCAAGAAGATCCTCATCCGTTTTTGCTAGGGTCCGTGTTTCTGCACCGTAGAGCAGGACAGGGATGATGAGAGTCTTATATAGAATCTCCTTAGTGCTTCTTGAAAATCAATTGCCGTCTTAGGCCAAAGAAACAGCGGTTGGCAAGTGTGATTCTTCGCTTGATTTCTGATGTGAAGTCATTGTCAGAGTTTATTGCGGAGTCGAGGTAGACAAAGTCCCTAACTACCTCAAAGTTATAGCTGTCTATCGTGACGTTCTGTCCGATTCGTCGATGTTGGGTGTCCCTTCTTGTTGACAGCGTATATTTTTTTTTACCCTCATTCACCACTAAACCTATTTTTGCCGCTTCTGTACTAATACTTGCAAACGCACCAGTGACAGCTCGGTCAATGTCGTCAGCGTATGCAAGCAGTTGTACAGACTTTTGGAAAATTATGCCCCTGGTGTTGGCTTGTGAGTTTCGCACAATTTTCCCAAGAATGATGTTGAAGAAGTCACATGACAGCGCGTCGCCTTGTCTAAATCCTTTTTTGACATCAAAGGTCTCGGTGAGATTGTTTCCGACCTTTACGGAGCAGCGAGCATTGTCCATCGCCATTCTGCACAATCTGACAAGTTTGGCAGGGATGCCAAAACTAGACATGGCTAACATCGGCAGAATTTGATGATTTGATGATTTTCTTGATTCACTTAAGCTGCAGTATATTTGAAGTCCTTACGCGAAGTTAAGTGGCACCAGTCAGTCGTTTGCATTCTTTATTTCTAAGAGAATTCAAATGAACTTTTTAACGCCTGACACTATGGCAAACCCAGACAGGTTTGGTGACTATCTATCGCCTGGTAAGTTCAGGGTGGGGAGGTTCCGTATATCAACGATCGCCTGAACGATATCGTTTTCGATACGTTAAACACGTTGGAAGTTATATTCAGCTTGAATTTTGTTGAATATCGTCAGCTATCATTACATTTGTGGGAAGTTAACTCTGTAATTTTAGCACTTAGTTGCTGGTTTTGGAGCTCTACCGTTTCGACGATAATCATTTGAAAAGTTACGGAATGAGTGCCCAGACTTTCTCTGGTCTTAATTTGAATGCCTACCTATCTAAATAAGTAAAATAAATAGCTGGCGTAATCGGTTCAAATAGCTTCCTTCGGCCCAGCTTCTCACACAATCATACGTTTTGTGTGAGTTTTTATTTTATTTTGGGGACGAATGAAAGCAGCCCACTTACTTTCTTAAGCTGCTCTACAATTCGGGTGAACCAAAGCATCACCTAACAGGTTTTTGCATTTAGCCCGGTCCTTAGTAACTGCCCCCAATTGCGCACTCCAAGTCGGTTGAGGTCTTCTTCCACTTGTGCGCGCCTCCTAAGGCGAGTTCTTCCTCTACTGGGTTTTCCACCCGGGTTAGACTCGAACTCTAAACGGACCAGAGCAGTAGTTGTCGATGTCGCTTCCGCTTTACATACAACTCGTATATTATAGATCGTCGTTGCATCTTCTCCTCCAGAGCCCGGCAGCAGAATCTTGCTCTCAGCGAAATCGAGAGCATCATCTGCCTTACAAAGAAAGGGATCACCAGGTTTTTATATTGAGATAAGTCTCCACTACTCAATTTCATTTTGAAAGACCGAGCCTTTCCTGCCTAAATCGTTTTTTGCACATCAAAGGTATCAGAAAAGTCGCTTCCCGATCTTGATGCAGCAGCGAGCTTTCTCTATCGTCATACTTCCCAGGCGGACACTCTTTTTAGGTATGCAAAAACTAAAAGCATAGGTAGGTAATATTTGTGATTATTTTTAAAAAGTCTTCAAGTATCTAGTAAGCAAGCCAAGCTTTGATCTTCACATCCAAGTATCGATCAGATGCCGATTATTCAGTCTTTCTCGCTCGATAAAAGGGTTTCACAGTCTTGGAACCTTTTCATACTGTGGTAAGTCAGGCACTGAGTGACAGGCACTTAGTGAATCACACACTTAGGAATTGTGGTGAATCGGGCACCTGGTAACAATCTGTTTCCCTCTTAAAGTTCCACTTCCAATTGGAGAATGAAATAGAATCTGTCAAGTGATTCTAGTACCTTCTGGAGAACAGATGGAGTACATCTGGAGTGCATCTGCTACTATCCATTTCTAGAATATTCGCCGATAGGTGGCAGCGCGGATATAAAAAGGGGCGCGTTGACAACAGAGAGTGCAGTTGATTTTTAGCGCGCGATAGTTGAGTTCGAAGAAAGATAAGTGTGAGTAATAGAACAAAGCGATTGGATTGAGACGTTTAAGAAAAGTAATAAAGTGATATTGTACTGAGAGATAAATAAGTGTAAAGTAATAAAGTGAAAGTAATAAAGCGAATAGATTGAAACGTTTGAGAATTGATTAAAGTGTTATTGTTTGGTAATAAATAAGTGAATGTTTGGAAAGTGTAAATAAAGAGATTTTATTGGAACAGTTGAACAGAATAGTGTTTTATCTTTTCGAATCCCAGCCTGAATGTAACAATACTTATTTGTTTAGGTACCTACAAGCACAAGGGTAGACCGATTATTGCGGATCCCCGAAAGATATAGCACTGTCTGTCTAAATCCATCATCTTAATCGACAAAATAATAAAAAACAATTTTCCCGTTCTTGTTCTTTCCTGCAATAAAAATGGTCTGCGCCATTCAAACCAACTCATATAATTCCATTTAATTATATTATTCACCGCAGTCCAAACGTCCGGTTAGCATCCTCTTTCGTACAAGCAACCAGGGCCGGACCAACCATATGAGCAAGATGTGCAAATGCACAGGGCGACAAGTTCTCTGGGCGCATTGCTAGAAAAGAAAAATTAAATTTATCTTCCGCGAACAAATATACTGCCAAATTATCCAATGGCAAGGTAGTTCCGAGGACTCAATAAAAAACCGCATTGAAAGACTACCTCCTGGGTTATGTGGAAAAGACCTATGCATGTGTGTAAATATGAAAAAGGGGCGCTTTCAGCTACTTAAGCTGGAGCCGGTACTGCAAACAACACTACCTCACAATTCCATTCTTTAAATGTTAACACGGCCATAATACTCTTATGTTTTATTGTCGCATCCTTGAATTATTATTCCCCATCCAACGCTTTATCGGGAATCTCTTATCTTTTCGCACCAGAAGCGAGAGAGGTAAATGTTAACAGTTGCAAATGAATTCCCAGTTTTAATTGTGAAGGTAGTATAGTTTCCAAGGGAACGCAAACGCACCAAAAGATTTCCCTGCAAATTTACTGCCAACCGCTATTGGGTGGCTTCTGCTTTTAATTGCTGGGAGAATAATTACAAAAATAAAAATATCCCACCCCCAGCCACCATTGAAAACGTCCACCCACACAGTTTCATGTAGCTAATTGATGATGTTCAATAAATAAGTGATATAAATTAATTATTAAAATGCAAATTACTCCTCGGTGTGGAGTAGAATTAAATAAAAACATGCTGCTTATATTTTTGAATACAAATTAACTATAATCAATAACACGTTAAATGCATATTTTGCGGTGGAAATTGGAATTCAATGTAAGCAATGTTAATATAAAAATATGAGTGAGAATTTAAGAGGGGCTTAGTCGAAAATGGAATCACCCACGCTCGTTGATGTCGATGAACCACAAAATTTGATGAAAGACGCGCTGTTTGCTCGATGATAAATCAGCCTTGTGTTCGTCAGTGCGGGAGGATTTCTCTCTTTACATTTCCCAGCGGAGGGAAGACTTCCTCCACATGAGAAAACACGCACAGAGCAGAACCTCGTCTGGCAAGTTCACAATCCAAGAGTGACTGAAGCTGATACGAATCTTCGGCTTTCTGAATCAAAAACTATTTTCCCATCAGGAATTGATCAGCGAATAAATACGAAAGTAACTTTTAAACTTGTTTGCTTTAATGGAAAAATGTGTCCTTATGAGAAAGTATAATCCCCGCCGAACACCAAAACGCCCCTAAATGACGTTTTATATTGCTCCTTTGATGGTATCTACGGATATTTTTCATGTTATCACAATTTTAAGCTTCATCTTAATGACACTGGGAGTCACAACTCAAAATCTCTTTGTTGAGCGAAGCGACGGACGCAGATGAATTGATTATCATCTTCACCTCGAATGTGAAAGGAGAGTCCCTGTCTGGCTGTCCCTTATGGGAAGACGAAGAACCATTAATTTTGTTATGGTTATACATTTTTTTTTTCCTTACACCGCTACATACATACCTACGTGAAATACATATTAATATATATATGCCAAGGGGCGACATGAGGATAACTGGAATTTTATGGTGATTCCAAGACATAAATCTTTCACTAAAATGAAAGGAGATTAGGGGTCAGACTGGGACAATATGGTAGGACGCCTCGACACTATTGCTATGTGTGTTTTACTAGAGTTATCATTGTTAGTAGCCCAGTTCACACTGGTTCCCATTTGCCGAGTCGTGTGTATTCGAAAGTGTTGTCAAAGGAAACATTTTCCTATAACATTTGAACTTTGAAGGTCGTCAAGAACAAATATACCCACAGTCCCTTCAAGGACATTGTACGTATACGTTGAAAACTAAAAACCTTCGCCAGATATCCATTTTTTATTCCTTAGGATCTATGTTCCTTCAAAACCAAACTTACAACAAATTACGGAACCGGTTAAGACAACATTTGGAAAGCGGGAAACCCCAAACCTCACTTGATTTGATTAATCCTAGCGACTGCAATAAATTACTAACAAAAATTCCTAGCGTAGAAATGTAGGTAGGTATAAGACTTTCAAATGGATTGTACATTTTGCCTCACTCTTGATACTATTGCAACGATACTGATGCATGACAAGATGCCTCTTTCATCCGGATCAGGATAACATATTCCTTACTGTTTGTGTACATAATACGCACGTTATATGACTCACTACATTCGTAAGGCCATAAACTCACAACAACTCACGACTGATTCCCATGAAAATTCTGCTTCGTGAAGTAACAAAGTTGATGCTCCATCTACATCCAATGCTCAATGGTACCTACATCAAAACCTGGAGACTGTAAAAGCTTTCCACTTAAAAGCTGTATTTTTGCTGAATGTTATGCCTCACTGTGGCTCTGTCCAGGGTGTAGTAAAATCTTCTTTTTTTACTCTCTTCCGCTACTTACTTGTATATTGTATTTCCATTATTCCATTCCATAGCTGTGTGCTGGAGTTTGTATTCCGTTGTACAACACTTAACACTTTGTGACAACTATGAAGTTTTCGAATGATTTGAAAAGAAGCTGCTGGAAATAGCGGTGTCGGTGTGCATTTCTTTTGTTGAACCCTTTGCTTGAGATCAAAAAAGGTTGTACATTGTACGATTTGACTTCCTTTCTTACTTTATGCCTGCAAGTTGCAACTATTAGACATTGAAAGTAACGAGTCTGATTTTCTGTAAAAGGCTACCCTCTTAAAATGGAAATTACCAACGGGACATCATCACAACCCTTTTGACTATCCGCGTAAAGTTAATAGTCAACGTTAATTTGCTGTATAATACTTTTACGACCTTGATGACGATACTTTTGTTGCCCATCTTCAAGAACTTACTTACCGAGGGTCGAAAATCCAATCATACTCGTTCCTGAGGGGCGTTTTGTTGGACTTAAGTTCTGCGAGTAATGGCATCCGTTGGAGTTTATTTAAAACACTTTGAAAACGCCAAATCAATTTAATTTAATTTAACTTAGAAATAGAAACATATTGCTGTACCGCTGTGGGTGCAGAATTTGAATGTACAGATACGCAGTATGTCCTGCAAATATGTGGTGTTGAAAATTTAGCAGAAATCGCGTCCCATTGGCATCCTATCCTAAATTGCAAAAAAATGCGTTCCTTAGACCTATACTAACTGCATGAACGTGTACAAAACTGTCCAGCAAACATGAGTATCTTCGCCAATAAAGAGCGATGAACTACAACAACACGGCAAAACTTCCCAACAGAAATTGTCAGGGTAAAAACCCAAGAACTAGCGAGAATCGTTGTAACTCCGCGCTTCCCCACTCAATAACACACACCGTTTTAGAAAATATTTGCGTTTTATTAGAAATCTATCTTAAAGAACATAAATCTGAATCTAGCACACCAAGCGATAGGAGATATATCGACCAGCTGTTTCCGAAGACCGAATAATCTTCACCACTTGGCCACGTTTTAGCCCGAAATACCGTGCCACCGGATCGCCGGCCTGAATTCTCATCAACATGTTCTCCTTCAACTTGTAACGCTGTAGCAATTCTTGTTTCTCTTCGGGTGTCATGACCACATGCTCCGGCACCAGCTCATGTTCCGTAATGTTGATTAGAAGCTCTGATTCGAGAAATTGCTCCAAAATGTACTTCGGGGCCATGTCAACCAGAGACTGTTTTGCCGATGGTGTCATGCCACCTTGAACAACCACAATCGCTCGATGAATATTCTCCTCCTGCATGCGTGTGCAGTAGGTTTTAATTGTTTTGATGCCAATTTTGGGTTCCTCCGGAAAGAAGACAAACATCTGGTCAGTGGGATCATCATTGTGAGCGACCAAAATAACTAGTTCACTACGCGCTGGACGCTTCTCACTTGGTTTGTCGCCAAACATTTCCTTGAATTGTTCCAGTGTTTGATCGAGTTCATCTTGTGTCACCAAATAACCCCGGTCGTGACTGAGTTGCATGATTGTCTTGCGAATACGCCATAGTTTGTAGGTTTCTGCTTCGTCATCCATGGCGAGGTTGTTGAAAAACAATTATTTATCGATATTTATATGAATTTTGTTGTATTTCGCAAAAAAATCAAAAGAAATTTCCGAAATTGTGAAAATGTGATTCTTTTGCCTTCCCAAACAAATGGAGAACTGTCAGTGAATGACAGATGGATAGCAGTTAGCAGCTCACATGCGTTTCTTTTGATCTGCCTTATCGACGTTCGACAGGGTGTGTACGATGAATGATTTGTCATGAATTACCTGTTGTTTATTTAATATTTGGGGTAGGTATTTCTTTGAATGGGGATAACTGAGGGCGTTCAAGTATCTAGTTTAGTAAGTCTGACAGCTGTCTGACTAGATCTATCTCGGTTGTGATTGGTTTAAATCGGTCACGTGGGCACCTGTGACATTTGACGTTTATGGAGGGGTAGCCGACGAATCTAGTCAAGAAATTCGTGACTGAGTACTAAGTTGACAGTTCGGGTATGTGGCTGACGTAGAAAAAGTGACGTTCCCGACCAATCTAGTTTTTGCGTTCAGGTTACATACTATCCAGACCAATCTAGTCGACTTAAGATAACTAGATTCTTGAATGCGGCCACTTTCTTTCCTTGCGAGTTGTGAACCTCTTTCTCTTCTGTATGGAATTCACTTTCGTTGTAGAAAATAGAACGCAGAACAAGAAAATGTACAGTGCAGTCTGTGACAGATGAGACATGCGCAGAAAGTGCTCGAGTTTTCATAACAATCTCGTAGTCTTTTAATACTACCCTTTCCTACATGAAGTTGGGAATGAAAAACAAATCTTCAATCCACCGAAAATATGAAAAACAGTCTAAGCCAAGATATTTTCGTGTAAATATATATGTATTTATTGCTCTCTCACAACTCACAGTAACAACGCCTTAATTTGAAACAAACTCCCATCAGGCCTGTCATATGATTACATCGCCAACAAACTGCGACAAATTGGATTCACTGCTGCTGTTAGATAGGTCAGTTTGATTATAGTCAATTGGCAAAGTTATTGCATGAGCCGACGACGACCCGCCAAGGGCCAACAAGGGAGTCCCAGGAGTCTGAGGAGCAGACCGACTGCCATAAGGTGGAGGTGGTGGCGGTCTAGTGGGCTTTATTCTCACTGAGCCGGGCAGTATTCGAACATTTTCACAACATTCGCACTTGTTCAATAGCGGATGATTCATAAATGTACACATGCTGCATTGCCACGGTTGTTCGCCTGTGCACACTTCAAGCGCGTTGTTCGTTGCGATGTCTTCTGGTGACTGATGTTCCTTCTGCCCTGGAGACGTCGGCATTTGTCCAGGACTTTGCGGTGTTAGCGGCGAATGTGGTGGCAAGGACGTTTGCTTTGGAAATAAATTATTCGGCCTTGTTCTTGGCGGAGGGTGTGGTGGTGGTGGAGGAGCTGGTCTCACCGGCGTAAGTTCCACTGCTGGTGGTTGATTTGCTCGTTTTATGTTCTCGATTTCGTTTAACATCGCATGACACATTCGACGCAGCTTGTCGATTTCGTCGTCTAGACGTTCGCATTCGTCCCCATAATCCGTGTAGAGAGGTAAACTTAGGAACTGGATTTCTTGTTGCACTTGGGTAAGTTTGGTTTGGTTTTTCAGGAGCGCTTTCGACAGCTCCTGCTTTTGGTTTCGTTGTCGCTGAACGGAATCAGAAATGTCACTTTGTGGCAGAAACATTGTCACTGAAATGAGTCGTTGTGTGGAATGTTGGAGTGATATGGAAATACTAATGGCTCGTTTGGGCGGCAGGGTTGCTTGATTGAATTTCGCCAAAATTAAGGAACAAATTTGGTTGTGAGTTTATGAATCAGCTATCAAAACAGCCGTGGGCGCAACAGTTCAAATGAATCGCTTCATCAAGATGATGCGAGGGCTTCCCCCAGTGCTATTTATGGAAAGAGAACAATGATTGAACCCTTGCCATATGTGGTAGGAGAGTAATCTTACCTTATTTACAAAACGATGAGCAGGGGCGCTTATCTGTTGGAATGTAAAATGTTTCGATTTATATGCGTTGCGAATTTGTTGTATTTTTTATAAGGCACATTGTTTCTGTCAAAATTACGTAGATTGTTGTGAAAAATGTCTGCACAGCAATTACGTGATGGTTGTTTTGATTGCGACTTGTTTTTTTTAGTTCAAATCACAGAATTATTACGGAATTGGGATCACACAGAATTGCTTTTTCGTTTCAGTAGTTAAAATAGGTCTTTTTGATGAATATTTTAACAAAATTCGTATGAATTGAATACGTTATCACAGTTTATCTCGTTTTATCTCCCTATCCGAATTAGAACTATTTCTGAAGTCTGAAATAAAAAATAAAAATAAAAAAAATAGTTTATATTTTGACAGTAGGAAATTTCAGGTGGATGGACGTGTTTCATAATGAAGTGGACTGTTCTTGTAAATGAACGCATTCAGAACTTCTTTTTTATATTTGCAATTTCTTAAAACGGAATACAAATGAGTAGGTAGGAACTAAATGAAAAACACAATTCGCTTTTTGTTGTGATCGAGAAAAAAGAAAGCGTTTAGTAAGTAAATTATTAAATGGCAGACAACTTTATTGAAGAGGCAAAAAAGGTAGAGGCCGGAAAAAGAAAGAGACAATACAAAACGTATAAAAAGAGATAAAGCAAGTTATTACATTAGTGTGCTAGGTTTATATCTGAGAGTCAGATTTATAGATTTCAACACCTCCACTTAAAGCTGACTTGAAGTTAGTTAGTCCCATCATCATCGCACACTTGTAATGTTTTTGGCTTGGAATTGGTTTGGTTAGAATATCAGCAGCCATATCCTCGCTTCTTATATATTCCAAATGAATATGTCCCATTGTCACTTTGTCACGAACAAAATGGTGACGAACATCTATATGTTTGGACCTTGCATGATAAGCATCCGTATTTGCCAGGCTCAAAGCACTTTTGTTATCACAATAAATAACAACCTTCTCATTACGTTCTTTCCAGAAGTCATCATTCAATTGACGTAACCACTCCGCTTCTTGAACTGCAGTCGACAGACTCATATACTCCGCTTCTGTCGTTGACAATGCTACAGTCGATTGTCGTTTGCTATTCCAGCTAACTGCACCTCCTTGTTGAACAAAAACGTATCCTGTACATGATCGCCTATCAACTATGTCACCGGCAAAATCTGCATCGCAATATCCAATCATACTTGCGTTTCCTGTTTTAGAATAAGTGATTTTCGCAGTCAACGTACCTTTTAAATATCGGAAAATCCGTTTCACTGCTGTCCAATGCGATTTATCAAAATTGTTGTTAAACTTGCTCAAATAGTTTACTGCATATGCAATGTCTGGGCGTGTACCTTGTACTAAGTATAATAAACTTCCTACAGCTTCTTGGTACGGAATAGTTTCACAGCTGCTATACTGAGAGCTTATTGGTTTGGGTTTTGTTAGCTTCTGGTTCATGTCGAATGGTGTAGATATTGGATTGCATTCATGCATATTAAAACGCTTCAAAATTTGTTTTGTATACGACATCTGATCAATATATATCTCCAGTTTCTGTCGATCACGAGTAATTCTGAGGCCAACACAATTTTTCGCTTCACCCAAATCCTTCATTACAAATTTTTGTTTCAGCTCAGACTTAATTTTGGTTTTTAGCACAGTGTTATTGCTAAAAATTAACAGGTCATCGACGTAGACGGCAATAAAAAATATTTTGTTTTCTGATAAATCGAAATAAATACACGGATCGAGTTTCGACTGCTTAAGACCCATTTGTTTCAGAGCTTGGTCCAATTTCTTATTCCATTCTCTGCTGGCCTGTTTAAGTCCATAAATGGCTTTGTTTAACTTACAAAACTTACCATTATGTTTTTTTCGTTATGCCTTCAGGATGCACCATGTAAATTTCCTCAGTTAAATCGCCTTGTAAGAACGCGGTCACTGCGTCCATTTGTTCAATTTCCAGATCATACTTTGCTGCAACTGATATAAGATATCTAATTGATGTATATCTTATGACGGGAGAATATGTTTCTTGATAATCAATCCCTGGTTTTTGCGAGCAACCCTTGATGACTAACCGTGCCTTATAACGCTGTATTATGTTTTCATCATTTCGTTTAGTCTTAAAGATCCATCTGCAATCTATGGGCTTGACATTATCAGGCAAGTCTTTTAATGACCAAGTGTTGTTGCTGATCAAGGATTTATACTCATCCATCATTGCGAGTTTCCAATGCACTGCATCTGGACCACTTAGTGCTTCGCTGACTGATTGCGGATCATTTGTTAAATCTGCTTCCGCTGAGTACAAATAGTAATCATCTAAAGTAATTGGTTTTGGAATCCTCGATGATCGACGAAGTTCGACGTCATCCGGTGTACTTGAAGCTACTGATATTATCCGATCAGTTGATGCATCGTTCGTGACTGTTGAATTTGGATCATAATATTCTGAAGAATCACTAACCGCGTCATCTAACAGAGAATTCTGCATGAGATCTGTTTCATCCTCATCTTCATCTTCCTCGTCATCCTCCACTGGAGCAGTACCTAAATCAAGGCTTACAGTTTGTCTCGATTCAAAATAAGTCTTTGAATTACTTTGGTTAAAGTTGTTTTCAAAAAATTTCACGTCACGGCTCTTCTCAATACGGAAATTAACTGGGTTCAACAAACGGTAACCTTTGGTATCTTCGCAATAACCGACAAAAATTAGTTCTTGCGCTTTAGCATCCCATTTTGATCTTTTCGCTTTTGGAATATGTGCGAACGCCTTTGACCCAAAAACTCGCAGATTGCTTAAATCCGGTTTTTGACCTGACCAGACCTCGTGAGGTGTTCGATCAGGAATTGCAGAACAAGCAGAACGGTTTATGACATACACGGCAGTTGCAACAGCCTCAGCCCAGAATTGCTTTTCCAGCCCAGCGTGAAACAGCATGCATCGTGCACGTTCAACGATGGAACGATTCATGCGCTCGGCGAGTCCATTTTGTTGGGGGCTATAAGGGACAGTTGTCTGATGGCGAATTCCATTCTTCTGTAAGATTTCTGACAATTCCCGGTTGCATAATTCTGTGCCGTTGTCTGTACGCAAGCATTTTATTTTATGAGCTGTCTCATTTTCAACTTTTGCTTTGAACTGAGCAAACAATGCTGGTACTTCCGTTTTTGTCTGCAATAAATATATAAAAACTTTACGCGAAAAATCATCTATAAATGTAAGAAAATACTTAGCTCCACCAATTGATGGCACTTCCATAGGACCACATAAGTCCGAATGTATTAACTGTAGCAGTTCTGTTGTTCGCGTCTCAGAAGTTTTAAAGGGTTTTCGCGCCATCTTTCCTTTAATACATGGAATACAATTTTCTGTTGATTTTTCATTAAAGGTCATTCCCTTTACGATGTTTTTTGTAGTCTTGAGATCTTTAAAGTTCAAATGGCCCATGCGAGCATGCCATATTTCGGCTTCAGATACTCCTTCGGCGACCATACATACATGACTTTTAGGACAATCCAGTTTAAACATATTGTTTAGCAGCCGTGCGGTTGCCAATATTTTTCCGTTTGACAATATGTTACATTTATCACGACAGAAATTCACTGAATGACCCTTTTGTATAATTTGACTGACGGAAAGTAAATTTGTTGTCAAATCCGGTACAAAAAGAACATCGTAAACAGTGATGTGTTTTGTGCTACCTTTTTCATCAATTATTTCAATGCTAACATTGCCAATACCTTCAACACTGAGTTTTTCTTTGTTAGCAACAAAAATTTCCTTTACTGGCGATTCTTGAATTCGATTAAACAAATCCCTTCGCATGCTCATGTGCATACTTGCGCCGGAGTCAATGAACCAATCATTTTGATTGATTGAACCAGCAACAAAAACGGTGCACAATCCACTCTGGAACTTCGATTTGTTTTCCTGTACTTTCACCGTACAGTCGGCTGCTCGATGGCCGTAGCGATTGCAATTAAAACACCGGAATCCTTTTGAAAAATGTTGCTTCTTTTTTATCTTGGAATATAAAGCTCCTGCTTGTGCACCTGCTTTTTGTACATCCTGCAGTAACTTAGTTTTAATTGCATCGCACGTAATTTTTACACCAGAGCTTTCAATGCCCATTATCATCGGCGAAAACTCTTCGGGTAGTCCAGCCAAGAGCAAAGTCCCTATCCATTCATCACTAACCGGCATGTCGATCTCTTTTAATTTGTGAGCTGTCGACACAATTTTGCTGACGTAGTCCTCAATGTTCTCTGATGAATCCAATCGTGTTGTTATTAATTGCCGCAATAATCCAACTCTTCGCGTTAATCCAGAATCCTGAAAAGCTGCTTTCAACTTGTCCCAAACTTCTTTGGAAGTTTCAGCATCTTCGATGTGAACGTAGTTGATTTTATCAATTAGCAAAATAATTTTTGTTTTTGCTTTTACATCCAGCTTTGAGTTCATTCCAGTTGCAGGATATATCCCTTGAACAGTATCCCACAATTCCTCGTGCTGCAGATAATTTTTAACAGCAAACGCCCATGAGGTGTAGTTTTCTCGGCCAATTAATTTTTCCACTTGGAAGCCTGAAGTTGATGATGCCATTTCAACAAATATAGAGCCAATGAATTATTTTGGCTGTCCTGGGCACATAACCTGTTGTGATCGAGAAAAAAGAAAGCGTTTAGTAAGTAAATTATTAAATGGCAGACAACTTTATTGAAGAGGCAAAAAAGGTAGAGGCCGGAAAAAGAAAGAGACAATACAAAACGTATAAAAAGAGATAAAGCAAGTTATTACATTAGTGTGCTAGGTTTATATCTGAGAGTCAGATTTATAGATTTCAACACTTTTCCGTATTTTCAGCTGACACGTTTGTGACGATTGTGCATTTTCGTTTTGGAATTATAATTGCAGGAACTTGAGATTTTACTAGGTACCTAATTTAAACAGAATCGTGGGTTCTTGTGGTAGCATAACGCGTAAGATAATTCACGTTAACAAGACAATAATTAATAGGTAAATAATTTGGATTACTCCAAGAAAATTCAGTTATTGCAGATAGCAACCTCTTACATAAATTTGTGGGTGTAATGAGTTATGTTTCTTCAATGGCGATGATATTTTAAATTGTAATGAAGAGATGTATTATTATTAATTCCCAGTCCCCAGTTCCCACAAACTAGAAGATTTCCTGTTCATAAGGTTCGAGTCATTACCTCAGTTTGCTGGCGAGTTATTCTAAGAACCTAAAGCGATGCATTTATCGTACAAAACTGTTGACTTATCGCCTGAAACGATGATAAGTCGTCTTCTTGTGTTTTTAGAATGTCTAAATTTTGATATTATGATTATTATAGATCATTGACAAACGTCACGTCTAGCATGATAAGTAGAAGATCGCGGTGAAAATTTCCAATTTCCCACATTTATAAAGAACACAAATTAGTTCCTCTAGGCGACCTAAGAAGACACATGCTGTCACCAATATAACTTTTCAAGGTTATTAATGTCGTTTTCGGGTTGGCAAAAAGATTAATTTTTTTGAGAAAAAATATATATATTGTAAACTTATGTAAAAGCGCCATCTGTGCTTTCAACGTATGAAGGTGTTTGCCAGACGCACCCATTGACGACTACTTGTCAGACGCACCCATTTCGACGACAACAGCTGCACCCAACTTAACGACGAAGGTGGGATGACAGCTGTTGGGAATTTAAATAGTTGTTGGACGCCGTCGTTTTCTTGGATAAGTTGATAGTTATTAATAAAGATTTTAATCGAGTGTAATCCTCTAAATTAATAAATAAAAACGTGTTTAAAACTCAGATGTGGGGTCAGAATATCACTGGCCTGTGAAATAAAATAAAATTTAATTAAAAATTCTGATAATAATTACATTAAACGTGTTAAAATGCCGCGTGTCTTGTCAAAACAGCAGTTGGTAGAAGCGCTCAGGGAAGCTGGCGTAGAATTCCCCGAAACAGCTACCACGGCCCAGTTAAAGAGACTGCACCACAGTGAAGTCAACAAAAGCAACAATTTATCTGCGGCAAGCGAGGAAGATGCCGATGCCGATGCCGATGCCGATGACGTTGCCGATGACGTTGATACCGAAGCCGACGATGCCGAGGAACTGAGAAGTGCCGCGTTGGATGAGGAATTAAGCGAGCTACGTAAGCGTCTCGAAGTGCTGAAGCTGCGGAAGCAGATTAAAGAGTTGGAGAATGATGCCGCCCCTCCTGCCGAACGACGATCGGAATTTGGCGAAATTGAGCACGCCATTCCAAAATTTGATGGCGATGACGTAAGCCATTCGGTAAAACATTTTTTCCGTGATTTTGAAGAAATTATGCAGACGGTAAATGCCGATGAAAGGTTTAAATTATTGAGCTTGAGACGTTCACTAATAGGAACCGCTAAAGTGTTCCTACTCTCGACGGTGGCGCTTAATTATAGCGAACTGAAGGCAGCACTATTAAAAGAATTCGACATAGCTGTGTCTCGCCAGGATGTGTACAGAATGCTAGCCCTAAGGAAGTGGAAAAAACAAGAAGAGTCGCTGCATTGCTACATTCTAAACATGCAGGCGATTGCCAAACGATCCGACATTGGTGAAACGGAGATCATTGACTTCATCATAGACGGGATGGGTAGTAACATATCCAATGTTAATCTGCTGTTAGGTGCTCGTACCATCGACGAACTGAAACAACTCGTTAATCGCTATCAGCAGAAATATTTGATGGAAAGTGCTACGAGTACATCAGGATGTATTTCTAATGCCGTATCGACGAAACCTGCCGCTGTAACCAAGCCGAATGTTAATAGAAATGCCGTACTATGCTTTAATTGCTCACAGACGGGGCATATTAAACCATACTGTCCACACCCTTTGCGCCGAAATGGGTCGTGTTTCCGATGTTGGGAGATGGGACATGACCACAGGACGTGCCCGAACCCGAAGAAGATGCTGTCTGCCGCTGCCGTTCCGAAGCGTAATCAACAAGTTGCTGCCGTTTCGAAAGTAGGGTCTGATAACGATGAAAGTTTAAGCGAAGTAGTTGGTGCTGTAAATTGGGTGAGTGTCGCTTTTGAAGTTGATTTGGCAAAAGATGTAGAATTCATGAAGTTCCTTTCTCTTTTTGATACGGGCAGCCCAACTAGTTTTATAAAGTCTTCGTATGTCCCGGTTAAGTTGCTGCGACGATTGAAAATTCCGAAATCCTCATTTTACGGGGTGGGTGGAAACAAATTAAATGTTTTAGGAGAAATGAAATGTAAAGCAAAATTTCATAATAAAATAAAGACGATAAAAATTAATATTGTCCCAGATGAAAGTATGGCTCTACCGATTATTTTTGGACGTAATTTTTTGTATGCTTTTAGTATCCATTTGACAAGAGTAAAGGTTAGATACTCTAAAGAAAAGTTGGTTGCTATAAATAGAAATAATAAATTTGTTTTGCCAAATGAACTTCTTACAACTCTTAATAGATATAGCCTCATCGGGAATAAGTGTTCGCTAGTTGGTAATAAACCAGAAAGATTTGAAATGGTATTGGAAGTTGAGGCAACTGAGACTAATTACGAGTACTATAAAATGCCGGATATATTTAATATTGAAGTTGTGTCTGACGAATTAGATTTGAATATTGATCATAAATTGGGTAAATTGTGCTGTGCCGAACTGAATAGTTTAATTATAGATGCTTATGTGTTGCCGAAAGATATTGAAGTAGAACCGTTAGATTATGAAATGAAGATTCATCTGACTGATAATGTTCCGTTCCACTGTTCTCCCCGACGACTGTCTTACTTTGAAAGAACTCAAGTGCAGGCAATAGTGAATCAGTTGGAAAAAGACGGTATTATTAGACAAAGTAACTCGCCGTATGCGTCTGCTATTGTGTTAGTAAAAAAGAAGAACGGAGAACTTCGAATGTGTGTGGACTATCGTGGTCTCAATAAAAAAACCATTAGGGATAATCAACCTTTGCCGCTTATAGAAGATTGTATAGAGTATCTTGAAGGAAAACAATATTTTACGCTCCTAGATTTGAAAAGCGGATTCCATCAAGTTAGGGTTTCTGAGGAATCTATTCCTCTTACTGCGTTCGTTACTCCAAATGGCATGTGGGAGTATTTAAAAATGCCGTTCGGGTTGAAAAATGCTCCGGCCGTTTTTCAGCGGTTTATTAATGTTATTTTCCGAGATTTAATTGATTCGGGTAAAATAGTTGCTTATATGGACGATATATTGATTGCTACAGCAGACTTTGAGGAACACAAATTATTGCTAAGAACCGTTTTGAGACGTATAACTCAACGGAATCTTAAACTAAATCTCTCGAAATGCCGGTTCGGTCATACGGAAATAGAGTATTTGGGATACGCCGTTTCTTCGCAAGGTATTGCGCCAAGTGATTCTCATATTGCCGCTATTAAAGAATATCGAGTGCCGACTAATCAGAAACAATTGCATTCTTGTATTGGGTTGTTCTCTTATTTCAGACGATTTGTGCCGTCATTTTCCCGAATTGCAAAGCCGTTGCAAAATTTATTAAAGAAAAATGCCGACTATGATTCTGACAAACCATGTTTGGACGCTTTTAATGAGTTAAAATGCAGACTAATTGAAGCACCGATTTTGGCTATTTATAGTCCTATAAAGGACACAGAACTGCATTGTGATGCCAGTTCAATTGGTTTTGGTGCTGTCTTGCTTCAAAGGCAAGATGATAGAAAATTTCATCCGGTGTCTTACTTTTCTAAGACAACTTCCGCTGCCGAATCTAGGTATCATAGCTTTGAACTAGAGACGCTTGCTATAATTTATGCTTTGAGACGATTCCGGGTATATTTGGAAGGAATACCCTTCAAAATAGTTACGGATTGTAGCTCGCTGACGATGACATTAGAAAAGAAACAAGTTAATCCACGGATTGCCCGCTGGGCCTTAGAACTTGAAAATTATAATTATAAAATTCAGCATCGTAGTGGTATATCTATGGGACATGTGGATGCCCTTAGCAGGTGCCAGGTTGCTGCAATTTGGGATGTTGATGATACGGATTTTCAAATCCAAATTGCGCAAGGACGGGACAAAATAATTATGGAATTACGGGATCGAATGGAGGTTGAAGAAGTCAAAAACTTTGAATTGAGGGATGGACTTGTATATAGAGTGAAGAGAAGTGGAAGAAAGGCATTATTCGTGCCGAATGAAATGGAAGATAATGTTATACGGTTGATTCATGAAAAACTAGGTCATCAGGCGCTGGAGAAATGTTACGATAAGATTGCTATGCATTACTGGTTTCCGAGCATAAGACGAAAGATTGAAAGATTTATCCAAAATTGTATTAAGTGCATTATGTACGCTATGCCGGTCCGTTCTAGCGAGAGGAACTTGTATAATATTCCTAAAAACCCTCTGCCGTTTGACACAATTCATGTGGATCACTTTGGTCCCTTGCCGTCCCTTAGTTCGAAAAGGAAGCATATTTTGGTAGTAATAGATGCTTTTACAAAATTCGTAAAGCTATATCCTACGAACTCGACGAGTACAATAGAAGTAATTTCCGCATTAGATAAATACTTTCAGTATTATAGCAGACCGCGACGCATTGTGTCAGATAGAGGTACATGCTTTACCTCTTTCGAATTTGAGGACTTTCTAATAAAACGAAATATAGAACATGTAAAGGTTGCCGTGGCTTCACCCCAGGCAAATGGGCAAGTCGAAAGAGTCAATCGGGTTATCAAGTCTATGCTGGGAAAATTGAGTGAGCCGGTAAATCATGCCGATTGGTCGAGTAAGTTACTAAAGGTGGAGTACGCTATTAATAATTCTATTCATAGCACGACGAAGAACTCACCTAGTATGCTATTGTTTGGTGTTAGCCAAAGGGGTGAAATAATAGATGAAATGACGGAACATCTAGAGGAAAAGATGGCTTCCGAGAGCTGCCGTAATTTAGATCAAATTCGTGCCGAAGCTTCAGGAGAGATTGATAAGTCTCAGAAATATAATTTAGACTATTTTCTTAGGCACAGTAAAAAAGTTAAAGAATATAAAGTCGGTGATTTTGTTGTTATGCGTAACGTTGATACTGCCGTCGGGACGAATAAAAAGTTTTTGCCGAAATTTCGTGGCCCTTATGTCGTATGTAAGATTCTCGGACATGACAGATATGTATTGCGGGATATTGAAAACTGCCAGTTGACTCAGCTTCCGTACGATGGTGTTGTTGAGGCGAATAGAATGCGAAAATGGTTGTTAGACCGAAATGAAGAGGCTGTTTCTATTGAGAGTCCAAGTGACCCTCTTGCCGTAGATATAAGTTTGGAGTAATATGTAGAGATTATTGATAAGTATTTAGTTTATCTTTTGTTCGAGGTCGATCAATTGTCAGATTGGCCGAGTTGTAAACTTATGTAAAAGCGCCATCTGTGCTTTCAACGTATGAAGGTGTTTGCCAGACGCACCCATTGACGACTACTTGTCAGACGCACCCATTTCGACGACAACAGCTGCACCCAACTTAACGACGAAGGTGGGATGACAGCTGTTGGGAATTTAAATAGTTGTTGGACGCCGTCGTTTTCTTGGATAAGTTGATAGTTATTAATAAAGATTTTAATCGAGTGTAATCCTCTAAATTAATAAATAAAAACGTGTTTAAAATATAAATATATATATATATTTTTTTTTTTGATCTAGATCACTTTTCATGTTCGATTGGCCAAAAAAATCAATCTCCTTTTTTTTTGGCTGAAGTTCTTTTGAGAAATCTCAATTTTTTTATCATACCTACATATACTTGCACTAACACCAATGTTTATTACACACAGCTGGTGGTTACGAATTGTTTATCCATGAAAGGATAGCTTTTTAAGCTGAATTATTCATTTTACGCGTGTGGGAGCGAGTTCTTACATTTAATGAATTCGAAATGCGTTATTATAAATGTGTGAAAATCAATTGAAATGGATTTTTCAGTGCAAGTGAAACAAAATATTTTTTTGCGATTTGCGATTTTTTAAAATTCGGATTTCATGTTCGATTTGGCAGCAAAAGTTTGAGATCTCAAATCAAAATCTAAAAAGCTAAATCGAAAACGACATAAGAAATTTCACCATTTGCGTTAGACGTCTAGCACTTTTTTGTGAAATGTCAGTTTTTTTATATGGAGTTTGACATTCCGCTATTCATCTAGCGGGCAGTGGAACGCGGGCAATTTTAACGTCATTTCAATAAAGTTGATTTAAACATTACAAAAATTGACTTAAAATAAGTACAACAAGGATGTTGCTACTTAAGGCTAGTACGCTGCTCAAGTGAAGTGAAATTTTCACTGCTCTCCAAAAAAATGCTGTGAAATCGAAAGTGAAATATTTTTTTGGAGATTTTCGTGGAGAAATTAATACAGGGTGACCGAGCTGAAAAGTTTTATTTTTAGGTTAGCTATAGTATAAAATAAACATACTTTTTGCACTCTTATTTTACTTAAAATGAAAACAGATGGAGGAAAGAAATTGTGAACTTTGTTTTATTGTAGTTCATAGGATCTAGTAGTGTTAAATTTTGGCAATAATATCTGATTTGTACATAAGACCAGTGTAACACATTTTTACAATCAAGAGTGCATAGAGAGTATACCGCACCTTTTGAAAGTTCCGTGAATTATGTTGATGTGATTAAGGTAAAGGTGTCAACAGTGGATCATTTTTTACTTTTTGGGCCGTGGAGCACGCATTTATAATAGTATAGCCATGACATTTTTTTTACAGCCTTTTCAATGTTTTATCTTCATTTTAAGCACAAAATCTTAAAGCTTTATTAGTGTTGAGATAGTGAAAAAAATATTTGAAATTACCCTTCCCATATGATCCACTGTGTACAATGGGTGTACACAGTGAATCAATGCGTGGTACACAGTGGAACAGGGACTTAAAATCAGTTTATTTAGTAAAAACATAAGTTTTTTTCATATATATTTATTAACTCATTTTATTATTTAGGGAAAAACGAAAATAAAAGCTCTTCAAGTATTATAAAAAAATAAATAAAAAAATTTATAACTTCCTGTCAGTAAGACTGTCACAAAAAGTTACTTTTGTACTGTGTACTGTGTATGTTATTCAACTGATTCACTGTGTACACTGTTCTCATTTCACAAAAACATGTATATAATTTATAAGACATTTCACCAAAGTAAACAAATCGATAAAAAATATTAAGTTTATATAAGTAAAAGTAAAAATATTTAACTCAAATGAAGTTACTATACACACATTTTTAAAAAGATCAAAAATAAAACAGAAAAAAAAAAATACTTACATATGCAGAAAACACAAAGTCATGAGAATAACCACCTTCGGAAAAGTGATCGCGCAGACTGATAGTCTGTTGCGAGGGGAAGTCAAAATGTGTTCTTTTCTAATTTCAAGATACACTTTAAAATAAAAAGTGACATTATGAGAGCAAGTTATTCACTGTGTACCCTGATTCACTGTTGACACATTTACCCTACTGAACCTCATTGTAGTAGAACATTCGAATACTGCTGTATTCTTATTTGCAAAAGTTTCTTATGTGGTATTTGATTATGCTTCTTCAAATTCGCTCTCAGGTTTCAGGTTTCGTGTGGCTAATCGAACATAAGATAAGCGTTTTCCATTCACTGGTTAAATTTTATATGCAAACATTCTAAATTAGCGTCCCGATTGATTTCTAAATATTTATACATAAATAAATTACACAAATAGATTCACCCGATGCAATTACTTTCTTCGCTGTAGAGAAAAAAACAAACTGAAACGCACTTGTATTGGTAAATCTGAGAAAATATAGACTCGCAAAAGCGCGAAGACTGTTTTTTTTTTTGTTCCAAACGCATATAAAAAGTGCTCTGAGAGCTTCCAATCGAATGCCACAATAATATTTAAGGATTTATTATTATTTAAAGTAAAGTTCATTAGTAATAAAAATGCATAAAAAGAGTATCGTGTTCAATTTTATAACGCAATTGCAGCAGCCGCCGTGTCGCCTTTACAAAAGGGAACTTCGAACTGCGAACAAATCATTTTTTGTATGAAAACACTTAAGTGCCGTTTTAGTATCCATAAACCATTTTATGTAATTGATCTGACCGCCGATTAAAGATCTGTATGGTTATCTTGAGCAAAACAGTATATAATAATTTACTGAGGCACCCTGCTCATCAAAAAGGTCTTCCATGCCACCAACTTTTTGTACACCTTTATGGTACCTACTATATTCAATGCAAAAATAATAAAAGAAGTTCGAAAAATGCAGTACTCTCTTAAAGAAACATCTGAAATTGAAATTAATTTCTCAACCGTCGTCCTACGAATCATTTTTCACGCCGAAATGTCAAAAATTTAATGCGACGGACAATAAAAACCAAGTGAAATAGCTGTGGAGAGATTTTAGTATCGCCACCTACAGCTGAGTTTTTGAAGCGCAATTTTTCACTTGAGCTGCGTACTGCCAAGTGAAATTTCCCTGTGGAAAGTTCATTTTGACATTTCGCGGTGAAAAATTTGTATGAAAAACTGGATTTCACTTGAGCAGCGTACTAGCCTTTATCCAAAAGCAACGCATCGTTATCCTTCGGTCCTTAGCCTCGTCATCTCATCTATCATAATCGTGGTCATCCTCAAAATGTTTCCGATCCAATTAACAACTTCATCGTCTGGTACAGACCCATCCACGTATAGGTATCGTATATCATCTTTCTATGACCACAACTAAGTTCATTCACAGCTTGATGAGTTAAAGAATTACACTGCTCATATTTCATTAAGCAAACTCAATCAATCAATCTACACAGTCTTCAAGAAATTATTGAGTTTTTCCGCAAGATGTAGGTACCTACTCTGATTTGTTTTCACCCCGTTAGCTCAAAATGATTGATTAGTTAATAAAATGGATATGGTTAGGTATCTAATCATTTTCGATGAAAACAAATTTAATTATTGTGCGAGAAATTATGGGCAGGGATAGGTACAAAATTACATTCAGCTTTAAACCGCACATTCATTTTTCAGCAGGCAAGACAGCGCCATCTGTTGTAAATGAAACATGTGTTCGGATCAACTGTCACTGGGTGACGGGGGACAACCAGAGTGGTGGAAAGAACGTCCACCCAATATTGGATTCTGTAGGTAAATTAGGAACAAAATGAACCGCAGCCAATATAGTTTCTTGCACAGCCTCAGCGACGCCAAGTCCACATAGGATACTGTATTCTTATAGAATCCCATATAAGGAAAGAATGGTAAGAGTTGCAAAGATTTGCATTAGTCGATCAACTCCTTTTGTACGCCTCTTAGCGGTAGATAAACATCATTATCATTAGCTGAACACAATTGCATTGAGGAAAAGTTTCTATTTCCTTTCCATTGTTCCTTTTCCTTTCTTCTTTCCTTTCTATATCCTATATGGCGCGCACACTGGCACATAACCCTTAACTTATTCATTGGGAAGAAACTTTTCTAGTTTAGTTTTCTGGCAGCGCAAAGTTCGTATACCTATTCCCGGAATGTCCTCAGCGAAACTTGTTTATTTTTTTCCGGTTTCCTATGGCCGAGCTGCTTCGCCGAAATCGCGGTGTCTATTGTTTACTCGAGCTTGTAGAAGCCTTATACGCTAATTGAAATTATTCCAATTCCACACTTCTCGAAAATTGCATTGTCCTAGAATATTTTTTCCACATTATTCCGCTGCAGCTGTGGCTTCTGGCAATAGCACTACCATGCCAACGGCTGCAAGGACGTTTAGTGCGCCCTCAAATTGGATCATGTAAACAAACGAATGGGTACAGTGAACCGGACACTGGATAAATCGTGAACACATTTCCTTCTCCCAGAGCATAGAAATCGGAAATGAAAGTTTTCTGTTTCAGCTGTCAGCTTGTCTGCTCTCTCTCTCTACACATCCACCCATCTGCATATCATGATGTAGGTATATATTTTCGGAAATCGAATTCTTGCATGGACGATGGTGAAGACCATTTATCCTTGTGGACGCTGCAATTCTGAGTTTTGTTTGTCATATATAATTGCGCGTGTGAAAGCATTCAAATTGCTTGTCCTCCTCGTAGCGTCGTAGCTGGAATAGGTTGTTGCTCACTTTAACGGAAACAATCAAAATTCCCCACCGGCCATTCATTTTACGATGTCATTGTGCTGGTTACCACATCATGCAACGGCCGCTGGGTTTTAGTTTTAGTTCCAACTGGGAATTCATGAACGAGACGAGACAACGAGGTGTGCGGGAAACAAATGTCATTAGCCACATTTGTTTCCCGCACATTGACAGCGGTTGCAATGAAAATAAATTACCTATGGAAAAAGGGGAAAAACTTGCGGACTACCAAATAAGCAAATAACCAACTCAGATACCAAGTTATGCCATCGATAGATCTGCCCTCCTCCGGGTTATGAGCAAATCTGAAATAAATGTCGGCATTTGTTGGAGTGAAACAGCGATTATGTCATGGCAAGTGGAGAAATTGGAAACTGTTCTCTCATTCCTTCCACGAACCTTTTGAATAGCCAAACCGACCATAAGGTTAGGTTATGTTAGGTTGAGTATGGGGTTGTGAGATTGTCACAAAAGACCCAGGCAAAAAAGCTCAACGCCATCCCCAGGGAACCATTACGGTTAAGAACCTAAACCAAATCGCCAAAACCATCAATTTCCCTACAGAATTTGATTATGGTCCCAATATTTTTTGAGGAACCAACCTTCTCTAAGTTATTAAAGAAGTCACTGCCTAGGTGCTTCCATCTACGCCGAGCAATTGCTTGACACTCGTTTAGAAGGTGGGAGATGTCTTCCGTAACTTGTAGGTCCTCACAGTACCTGCATGTATCCGTATTAGCTATAAGCTTTGTGTCAAATTGTATATTGCATATATCACCGTACACTCATGTAGACATAAACCAACACATTATTGCTATTACCTTACACACAAATAACCACATGTACATATTGAATTCTTTTGTACCCAATTACATAATAAGCATTCTCGAATAAACCGCCGTTGAGTTAAGATCGGTTTGTCTTTCTTTTCTAATTAAACCCAACACTTTGTCTCATGGCATGGTCCCTTAGAAGGCAATGTCCAGAGAGTACCTATTCCTACCGTTAATCTTAACTTTGTTCTACTGAGATTGATATAGACTTCTTCTGATTTAAAGCGGGCCACAGTGCCTTTGAGACCCTGCGCCCTTTCTATAGTTGTGACTATCTTGTGGCTTCTTTATTGGAGGTTTTCTCAAAGACAACCCTTCAGGCAACGGCCATAGGTGGTCTGATGTCCTCAATCATTGTATTAAGTGGGAGTTCCGCTCCTTCCTTAGAAGAAGTCGGCCTTTTCGTTACCCTTTATATTATCACAATGTACCCAATATATTCTGACACGGTTCTGCGAACATAATGCCTTAAGCACTGTGCGGCAATTCCTGGCTAGTTCTGATTTAGTGGTATGTGACTCTAGCGCTTTAAGCGCAGCCTGACTATCAATGTAGATGGCGATGTTCTTATTGGATATCGATCTCATCTCAAGTAGGTACCTCGCGCAGCTTTGAGTACGGCCAGAATCTCTGCCTGAACCACACTGCATGAGTCCGGAAGTCTCAGGGCCATATGTAGGTCCAACTCGTTGGAGTATATACCTAACCCTGTGCCCTCACTGGTTTTAGATCCATCAGTATATACTGAGATCTCATTTACCTCGAAGCTAAGTTCCTATGCCATTTCTGCCGGTCAGGGTACGACACATCGAACGGTGTGTCAAAATCAAGGGTCTCAAGACTTATATCCGCTTCGGAGAATAGATTCATTCATTTTCAATTGCCGCTCTTCCATAAGTAGGGTCGCGGGTATAGGATGCCTAAGTGAACTCTCCATAGCTCCCGATCTTCCGCCACCGACTCTAGATCCTCAGGGGCAATCCCCATACTGGCCGAGGAGAGATTTCGGACTTGATCTAACCATCTCATTCTGGGTCTTCCTAGGGGACGCCTGCCTGATGGCACGGATTCCATAGCACGTCTTGGGGTCGGAGTTGTAAGCATGCGTTTAACATCACCAAACCATCGAAGTATGGAACGCTCCGTCCGGAGAAGTACCTGCTCGACATTCAGTTTCTCACGTATTCTGGTGTTCCTAATACGATCTCTGCGAGTCACACCAGCAATACAACGAAGGAATTTCCCAAATCTCATGACCATATAGGTAAGAATAGGAACAAACATTGCATTAAAGACCGACAACTTAGCTTTGACACCAAGTTCGGTCTTCCTAATAACGGCCTAGAATGGCCTAGTTGTCTCAAAATCGATCCAGCCTGACCAGTTCTACAGGAAAACTCAGCATTTCTCGGAGTACAGATTCCTTTAAATAGTACTGTGCCAAAAATCCGAACCTCACGCGACTCAAAACATTCAAAGGACTAATCAAGGCAGTGGCGAACGCAGTACAAAATTTCAGGGGGTTTTTGAAAAAAGTGTGTAGTTTTCATAAGGTTCCATCAAGCTTTATTTTTCCATATGCGGTGTGGTCAGCTCCATAAGTGTGATCCGGCAGATCGACTGTAGACCGAATTTTCACACAGAAGCAAATCCTGGAAAAGACGAACTAATTTGAAGTCGACGCTCACCGTCTTTTCATCAACTACAAAAAAAAAAAAAAAAAATCAACCCCTAAAACCCCTACCTCCGTTCGACCATGAATCAAGGCAATGAAATACCGCAAATTCCAATTCCAAGAACTTGAGTATTTCAATCACAGACTGCTGTTGATAATGGGTGTTGAAGGAGGGAGACGTCAGTCATGTCAATTGGATTCGATTAGGTATTTTGCTGGACTGATTTTTATCAGTAAATACAGTTGCCTTTGTTGTATTTCAGGATATAGGAATTTGAGCTTGATATGCTTTCGAATTTAATAGGACGGGTGCTGCGTAAAACTTAATGCTTGCCGAATTTTTAAATCGCCTTCGGAGGTAGTTTGGAAAAGGTGTTTTTTTTTATGCCTTCGTAGAGGTCCGCTCGTTCGTCCCCTCATACAAAAAAAAAATCTTTAATTTAAACCTTTATCTACAAATTACGAAATCAAGTGTACCTACATTGAGTTTAATGTTTTAAATATTTATACTTCTTACAAATTTGATTTTAAAAACGCTGATTACATCTGTAATGAGCTTTACAATTTTAACTGGAGTCCATTTTTATTTTTAACTCTAGTAATAGAAGAACTCTGCTCGGTATTTTATCGCGTTTTGAAGAACTTAATTTTTGGTTTTGTCCCGGTTGTTTAAATTAAAAATGTTATTATTGATATTTGTCCTTGGGATAATGATGAAACACGTAGACTTAAAATTCTTAAAAATAGAGCCTATAGGAAGTGGCGGTCGAGTATGTCGAATGATGACTTGATACTTTATATCGTCATCTCAGAACCAAGTTTAAATCTTCTATATACCGCCTACTCAGCTTATATCAATGATGTCGAATCCAAAATCAAATCATCTCCAACATATTTTTTGAAATTTTTTTCTTAATTTACAAAAGAATAGTGATGGTCTTCCGGCTTCATTCTCCTATGATGATCAGTCAATAGATGATCCCCGCGTTATCTGTAATAGTTTTGCAGCATTTTTTCTATCAGTGTATTCTAATCCTAGTTCTGTTTTCGATGAACACTTTTTTTTCTTATTTAGGTTCATCACATTCCTCTATTTTTGGTAACATTGCTTTTTCCGAAGATATGATACTGAGTAAACTTAGAAATTTGGCCCTTAATTTTAGTCCTGGACCGGATGGTCCATCCCTAAACTGTTTGATGAGTTGGTGACTGATAAGTTGAATTTTTTTTTTTGTAAAAATTTGATTTGCAATAACCAACATGGCTTTGTAAAAAACAGATCCACTGTTACAAATCTTCTCCTTTTTATAAATTTTGTTATTAGTGAGATATCTAAGGGTAATCAGGTCGATGCCATTTATACTGATTTAAGTAAAGCGTTTGGCCGAGTTGACCACAAACTTCTTCTTTACAAACTTGAACATTTAGGGTTTCCTACAGTTTTTCTTAGATGGCTATCATCCTATCTAAGTAACAGATACCAATTTAAAAAGTTTCGAGGAAACTTATCCAAAGAAATCATTGTAACACCCGGTGTCCCACAAGGAAGTCACATAGGCCCACTCTTATTTATTTTATTCGTTAATAATTTTGTCATTTGTTCCACATTGCAATATCCTGATGTTTGCCGATGATTTTAAAATCCGACTAGTTTTCATAGATTGAATGCACATCTCCAAGACTTCGTTTTGTGGTGCAATTAAAACTACTTGTCCCTTACTTGCTTACTTACATAAGGTGGCGCTACAGTCCGGGGTGGACCAGGGCCTCAACCAATACGCCTCTCCATTTTGCCGCGGCTAACTGCCTACAGTTGCGCACTCCAAGTTGGTTGAGGTGGAAGGGGCGCGCGCCACCTAAGGCGAGGTCTACCTCTACTTCGTTGTCCCTCCAGGTTGGAATCGAAAACCGGGCCGGAGCGTTGGTGTCCATTCCCTCTACATGTCCTAACCCTCTTAGACGACTAATGCGTACTTTTCTGACCAGGTCGATGTCGCTGTACAGCTCGTAGAATTCGCTGTTAAATCTTCTCCTCCAAAGCCCGTCAACGCAAACGGAACCAAAAATCACTCGAAGAATTTTGCGTTCGAAGCGACCAAGAAGATCCTCATCCGTTTTTGCTAGGGTCCATGCTTCTGCGTTATAGAGCAGGACAGGGATGATGAGAGTCTTATATAGAATCTCCTTAGTGCTTCTTGACAAAGCCTTACTAATCAATTGCCGTCTTAGGCCAAAGAAACAGCGGTTGGCAAGTGTGATTCTTCGCTTGATTTCTGATGTGAAGTCATTGTCAGAGTTTATTGCGGAGTCGAGGTAGACAAAGTCCCTAACTACCTCAAAGTTATAGCTGTCTATCGTGACGTTCTGTCCGATTCGTCGATGTTGTGTGTCCCTTCTTGTTGACAGCATATATTTTGTTTTACCCTCATTCACCACTAAACCCATTTTTGCCGCTTCTGTACTAATACTACCAAACACACCAGTGACAGCTCGCTGTGTTCTGCCAACAATGTCAATGTCGCCAGCGTATGCAAGCAGTTGCACAGACTTATGGAAAATTGTGCCTCTGGTGTTGGCTTGTGAGTTTCGCACAATTTTCTCAAGAATGATGTTGAAGACGTCACATGACAGCGCGTCACCTTGTCTAAATCCTTTTTTGACATCAAAGGTCTCGGTGAGATTGTTTCCGACCTTTACGGAGCAGCGAGTGGTCTCCATCGTCATTCTGCACAATTTGACAAGTTTGGCAGGGATGCTAAAACTAGACATGGCTCTGTATAGCTCGTCTCTATAAATGCTGTCATGCAGCGGCCTTAAAAAGATGGTGAGTATCGATCTGGACTTCTTGGGTTTTCTCCAGGATCTGCCGTAGTGTGAATATTTGATCGGTCGTGGACTTACCGAGCCTAAAACAGACGTCTACCTTAGTCAGATTTTAATAACTTACCCCCTTACTCAGCCCGATTACAACTTATTGGACTCGAGTCTCTTGAGGTTAGGAGAAAGGTATCAAGAGTTGTTTTTCTCCACAGAATACTTATTGGGGAGATTCACTGTCCTGATATTTTAAGTCTTGTGGGTCTTAATGTTCCATCACTTAATTTGCGTAATAACAGATTCTTTAATATTCCTCGTTCTCGTACGAATTACGAAAGATCCTCCTCTTTAAATTGTTTAATGTTATTGTATAATCAATGTGCGTCTTTTATTGACATTAATATAACAATACAATTAATAAAATCCATCTTGTTTAATTATTTCCAGTTTTAATTGTATTTCTCAGTTCTTAATTAGTTTTTACTTGCTTTTTTCTTAATTATCTTTATTTACTTAATTTTTCTTAAAATTTTGTCTCTGATTTTATTTTTTCATGTCTAAAAAAGGCCTAGTACTTTGTTGACAAACAAACAAATAAAATAAATAAAATAATAATACACTATTAAGGTTGCCTTAAATTTCACTAATGTCCTGCTAAAGTGATTATTTCTCCGAGTCCAAATCCATCAGGGATCATAGACATCAGCCCAAATGATTTATATCCTGTTCGCTGTACTTGTGAAATTGCCAATTTTGAAAAGCGAACGTTTTTTGCACTTCTTCCTTTTGATTTATGAATGTTTCTCCATGTCCAGTACCATCTATTTATTCATTACCATCACTCGGCAAGGATATTCATATTCAATACAAGAGTGGCGGTTGTTTTGTCTATTTTCATAGTAGTCATTCCTGTCGCCTGCGTGGTGACGGGTGTCACTTGTGCGAAAACTCTAAATATGTTTGTAGAATATCAAATTACAATGGCCCCAAAAGTCGTACAAGGATAATTAACGACACCTAATTAGGTTTAACGTTTTGGAGGACGTTATGGATAAAAACACTCGTAAACCAGTCATTAGTGGTGCCATACTCGAGGTGGAATATGAATAGAGCTATATGTAATTACAAAACATCAGGTGCTGCACTAAATCCTTCGATATGTTTGCACATAATTTCCCAGGTATAAGTTTTCGCATAAAAAACGAACAGATGCACATAAGCGTGTTATTGTGATATTATTATCTCGGCAAATCCAAAGCACATGACAAGAAAATCTACCCAGTCAAGTTCGCAGGATATGCAAAGTGGATGTGGTGGCGCATATACCTACTCGTACACACAGCAAGGATCAAAAATTAGTATTCAACGAAAGTTTTCTGGTTACTTCAAATGCGGAATCATGAGAGTGCACTTGGGATGGAAATGAAAATGGAAAAGTTTCCTAAGGATTTCACCAGAATGTGTATATGCACTCCGATGGCTGATACTTTGTTAGTCGAGGATTATTATTCAAAGTTTAAGTGTTGGATTTGGAGCTTCTTTCAGGTTCACCTATATCTTTTTGTGTTGGAAGTTGGAACTCATCTAAGTCAGTGATTTCCTATTAAAAAATAAATTCACTCTCCAAACCGCGCATACATTATCATCCTTGGGGTATATTTTCAGGTTGTCCCTAAAGGCTGTCCCTTTGCTTGTGATTTTAATCCCAGACACTCATCGTCCATCACAGCGATCACAATACATTCTCCAAGCACGTTTACTAGGTGTACCCTCATTTGGGTATTAATTGGTTTTATACATGGCTTTGGCTATACCAAACTGCCTGTCCCAGTAATTGTCCTCATAGCAGCAGCCACTTACATGTATGCATAAACGACTAAAAATGTCCTCGAGTTCGTTCTTCCTCCCCCATTTAAATAGACGAATTACAGATTACACCATCGAGGGATTCGTAGATGACTTGTGGAGAGGACCATTTTTTCGAGGTGACATTTTATCGAAGGTTTTTCTCTTTCAGGATATTTTCATTTAAATGACCTTTGATATTACCTCATACTCATTGTAATCGGGTCTGAGAAGAAAAAGAAAATAACAGCATTTTCCCAACAAAATGAATTACGGACCCCATTGAGAATAGCTTCGAAATATGGTTTACAAAAAGGACGAACGGAGGATGCCCTCTGACACTTGATTCCACCGCACGTTGATTTGGAAATCTGTTCAATCGAAAGCTATCCTTGATATTTATGAAAACTTGCGGTAGGTATTTCTTTTTCAAACATCGAATTTCGTGCAAACAAAGGAAGAGAAAAGGGACGCACATCTTTTGAGGCAATTGAATTTTGCGTCATCTGTGGGGGATTATTTTTCACACAAAAACAGACAGTGGCTGTCTAACTGTGGGCTGAAAGATTTCTTTCAGTTCACTCTTTCTCATATTTCATCGTTTTCGAAGGTGACGCCAGGTGTGGTAATGGATTTCATATTTTGTATTTCAATGAGTGTCACTTTAAACTGTCATTTTGTGTTTTATTTGTTTTTCTTTCAAGGTCAACAAGTCGAAATTAATCGAATGTCAAAATGGAACAAATATACCATCAAAGAATGCGAATGATCCGCCCCAAGCATCCTGCAATAATTTTCGATGTCGCATCCCCCATGTAGAACCAATTAATTAATCAGAAACATAGCCGCAAACCCAAAGCCAGGCAGATGGTGAACTGGGAGTAAGGATTCTAATTCTAACTCCGATTTGCATTGGCTACCCCAAGGCGGATGGATGAATTGCATTTCGGTCATACACTACTTCACCTCCTCAACCGCTGGCAATGACTCAGTTTTCAGTCAAGTTCTTGAATAATTCATGGTATTTAAATCATATTCAATTTCCGCAATTCAATCAAATGGAATTTCCACTCTGTGTCAATGAAAACGGATTTTCCTGGAATGCGATTAGGTTTCCACTGCCAGCGAGATGGAATGGAATGTCCTTCACTGACTCTGTTTAGATTTTTCTTGTGAAATTCAGCTCCAAATTGACCCGAGGGTGAACAGAAAAAGAATGTTCCCACACATACTTTTTATATCCACAGAAGAGACTGACGTACCGTCGACTGTGCGAAGAGTCAGTGATGATGTCCTTGATGCTTATGATGATGGGTAGGGTGTCCTTTAAGGTTTGATTAGGCTGTGTCCCTCCTTGACATTTAAATGACTTTTTTTATATACCTAATTCTGTAAGTGTTAGGGTGTTTTTCGGTCACTTATTGGATTCTTGTACTGTGTTTACATCTAACTGGGGAACTGATGGGGTCCTTGTTTTAAACATAAGGTCTGTTCCTTTACTTCTGTAGTAAGAATGGAAAAGACTGTCAAAATGGCAGTGGTGGGGAAAAGTTAGGGAACGCTTTTGTAGTAATCTATGAAAAATGACAGTTACATAATTCAAATATTCAAAAAATGGCACGAAAAGTCGGTTAAATGTCTGATAAACTCGAGGAATTTGTTAATTTACTAAGAAAATTAGTTATATCATCTAGCTGGCAAAGAAAGTGATCTGAAATTAATCGAACTTCGTTTTGATGAATCCGTATGTGGGAAAGTTTGTACTGATTGAACTTGTAGTAACATAAGCAAACTGTTACTGAACTCGTCCACTATTCAGTTGTGAACGTGTTCAGTGGCAGACTGTTTTATTGTAATGGCAGCCAACTTCAGGTTGGTGTCGGCCATTGATGATAAGAAGAAGAAGAAAAGAACACGAGCCAAAAAAGCACACGTGAAGGAAAATAATAAAATTTAACCAAGAAAACGAGGAATAAATCTTTTAATTATCCGTACTACAACGTCAGATGTGGGGTACCACACTAATCGAAAAGAAAAAAGTGTGGATGACCATAAAGAAACAAGATTAGGTGAGATTATTAAAATGTCAACCAAACTAACGAAGTCTCAACTGCAGGAGGCACTTCACGCTGCGCAAATTGAAGTACCACCTTCCGCAACAGTGGCCCAGCTGCGTGCATTGTACGAACAAGAGTTGAGCGAAAGCAAACTACCGGATGAACGAGGCAATTCTGAGAGCTCGGATGATGACCTGGCCATGGAGCCACTGACAACATACCCTACTACAGTGAGTGGAACTTCAGCGAGCGGAACTTCAGCCCCAATAATTTCCAGAACCCAGACGTCCTCCGCCTACGAAACTTCAGCATCACCTAAGAAAATTATCGCACATTCCGCCAGCGTACCCGCACCTATGATCATTGCGAACGCAACAACTTCCGCTGAAGTTAACACGCCGAATCCTAATTCAACCCTCAGCAATGTACCAGTGTGTGCTACCACTAGCACTAGTTCAGATATCGAAGAACAACAACTGTTGATTCGCCTAGAAAGGCGCAAGCGCATCGCAGACCTCCGCAGAGAGCTAGATGAATCCTATTCTGATTCATTACCTACCAGGCGAGTAGACTTCAGCGACATTGAGAATGCGGTCTCTTCTTTTTCCGGCGATGACTCCTATGGTGTTCGAAAGTGGATTGCTGACTATGAGGACGTGACTCAATCCCTCGGATGTGATGACAAGTGCAAATATGTGTGCGGACGAAGATTGCTGAAAGGTACAGCAAAAATGCTTCTGAGGACGATCCGAGTGAACACCTGGGATGATTTGAGGAACCTTCTGATAGCCGAGTTTGATAAACGGTTGACTCGGCAAGAAGTGTACAAACAGCTGAGTCGCCGAACCCGCCGACGAGATGAAACACTTCTTCATTACGTCTTATCAATGCAGGAAATCGCTGCATATGCTGATGTTGACGAAGCTGACCTAATGGAGTACATCATAGATGGGCTTGCGGACACATCATCAACAGTGTCCATCCTTTACGCAGCAAAATCGCTTCAGGAACTGAAGAGTCTGTTGCCGCGTTATGAGAAGAGGAGTATCATGAAGGCAACAACAGCCGCCAGAAGCAGTAGTAGTGTACCTAAGCCAGTGACTGCGGCCATACCAGGACCGAAGAAACAGTTCGAAGCAGTATCTGGAGAGAGTCCAGTCCGGTGCTTCAACTGCTCAGCATATGGGCACATAGCCGTGAACTGTCCCAAGGAAAAGAGACCGGTTGGATCGTGTTTTCGCTGTGGAGATCCGGGTCATGTCTACAAGCTGTGTCCGAAGGCGCCGAACCGAAGGCAAGTGAGTGCTGTCAACAAAATCCAATCAGGAGCCGCATCAGATGATGATTACGATGACGATGACATTGGACAATCCTTGAGTTCCATTCAGTTGGTAAGCATTGCTTTTATTGTAAGAGAAACTAAGTGCACAAACTTTATTGAATGTAATTGTCTTCTTGACACCGGTAGTCCGGTTAGCTTTATTCGAAGATCCATGGTGCCTGAAGAAATCAGAGTTGGCAGTTTATCGTATTCTAATTATCGGGGACTTGGGGACATTAAAATTTATACATACGGTACGTTATCTTGTTATCTCAAAATTAAAAAGAAAATAAAAAAAGTGTCACTTATGATTATTCCAGATGAAGTTACACTTATGCCTCTGCTTATCGGTCGGGATGTACTTCAAATGTTTGACATTAGCTTAAGAATGGGTAGCCATAGAAATGTGATTTCTTCAGAACCAATTTGTACTATGAATACTGATAAACACTTGTTACTAAACTATACGTATTTGTGCACTTATTTTCCCGTTTCCACAAACAGAGCAACAGAGTCATTCATACAACCCATTGTAAGTGGCACAGGACTTTGTGATGATAGTCCAGTAGATAAGACAAATATGAAAATACAAAAAACTAATTTAGCTGGTAACGATTGTTGTCCGCAGGGGTTAGGCGATTATGAGACAGGGCATGAAATTTTAAACATAGAATGGGAAAATAGAGACGACTTTCTGGTGGGGCCTGAGCTTGATCGAGTTTCTTCTGAAACAGTGCGTAGTATTATCTATGACACTTATGTGAATTTTGATAAATCAAAAGTGACACCATTGGATTACGAGATGCAAATTCGACTTTTGACGGACACACCGTTCTTTTGCCCGCCTCGACGGTTGTCCTTTGCAGAAAAGCGAGAAGTGGACATAATTATTAAAGATCTTCTGGATCGTAAGATCATAAGACACAGCGATTCCCCCTATGCCTCCCCTATTGTGTTGACTAAGAAAAAATCTGGAGAGATACGAATGTGTGTCGACTATCGTGCTCTGAATAAGTATACGGTGAGGGATAATTACCCTCTTCCCCTGATTGAGGATTGTCTCGAATATTTCTCGGGAAAAAAAGTGTTCACCCTTCTGGATCTTAAGAGTGGCTTCCACCAAGTGAAGGTTTCATCAGATTCTACTCACCTTACGTCTTTCGTGACCCCAACAGGCCAATATGAATTCTTAAAGATGCCATTTGGCCTCAAGAACGCTCCTAGTGTTTTCCAACGATTTATTTCACGCATTTTTCGTAAACTGACAGAGTCTAAACAAATTGTCATTTACATGGATGATATAGTTATTGCCAGTGAAAATTTACCTGACCATTTAAGCTTGTTAAGACAAGTTTTACGTTGTTTAGCCGAGAATGGTCTTGAGTTAAAATTTTCTAAGTGCCGTTTTGCATTTTCAGCCATAGAGTATTTAGGGTACCAGGTGACTGAGCAAGGTATTCAGCCAAGTGATTCCCACTTGAGGGCCATTCATCGGTATCCAGTCCCTAAGAATAGTAAGGAACTGCATTCCTTCCTGGGGTTAAGTTCTTACTTCCGGCGTTTTGTGAATTCTTTCTCCAGGATAGCTCGACCACTGTATGATCTTTTGAAGAAAGACAAACCTTATATTTTCTCAGCCGAATGCGAACGAGCTTTCCAACAATTGAAAGATTGTCTGACTTCTTCGCCAGTGTTAGCCATTTATGACCCGACCCGTGAGACGGAATTGCATTGTGATGCCAGTTCGTTGGGATATGGAGCTGTCCTCCTTCAAAGACAGAATGATGGACGGTTTCATCCGGTGGCTTATTCTTCCAGAAGTACTACTGCTCAGGAGGCCAAGTATCATAGTTTTGAGCTGGAAACTTTGGCCATTATTTCTGCCCTCCGGCGTTTCCGAGTGTATTTGGAGGGGATTCCGTTTACAGTGGTGACTGACTGTAACTCACTTACGCTTACACTTAACAAGAAAAGTGTAAACCCGCGAATAGCTCGTTGGGCCCTTGAGCTGGAAAATTATGACTATAAGGTCAAACACCGAAGTGGATCAAAGATGGGTCATACTGATGCCTTAAGCAGATGTTTTATGATATCGGTGGTGAATTCGGAAGACATTGATTTTCAATTAAGGGCATCTCAAAGCCGTGATCCTATTATCGTAAAATTAAGAGAGAAATTGTGTTCTGAAGACTCTAGTCAGTATGTCTTGCAAGACGGAGTAGTGTTCCGAAGAGACCGTGGTGATAAGTTAAGTATGTACGTCCCTTCCGAGCTTGAGACTAACCTTATCCGTCAAGTGCATGAGAAGATTGGTCACTTAGGAGTTTCAAAGTGTTACAACCAAGTGAGGATGCATTATTGGTTCCCCAATATGCAAAGGAAGATCGAAAAGTTCATTAGGAATTGTATAAAGTGCATAATGTATTCATCCCCTGCACAGGCGCGTGAGTGTAATATCTTCAGTATACCTAAGAAACCGGTCCCGTTTCATACCATTCATTTGGATCACTTCGGACCGCTTCCGTCTATAGCATCAAAAAGAAAGCATGTCCTCTTGGTTGTTGATGCGTTTACAAAATTCGTCAAGCTCTATCCGGTGATCTCGACCAGCACCAGGGAGGTGTGCGCGTCGCTGGGAAGATATTTTGAATATTACAGTAGACCTTCTAGAGTGATTACGGATAGGGGCACTTGTTTTACTTCTTTAGAATTTAGTTCATTCCTATTAGAGCGAAATATTGCGCATGTTAAGGTTGCTGTCCATTCACCTCAGGCTAATGGGCAGGTTGAGAGAGTCAACCGAGTGCTGGGACGAATGTTAGCCAAACTTAGCGAACCACTGCAGCATTCTAATTGGGTCCAGACATTGGCACAGGTAGAATACGCACTTAATAATACGATTCATAGGTCAACACATGACACACCCAGTAAGTTACTGTTCGGAGTTGATCAGCGGGGACCAGTGATAGACGAACTCACAGAATTTCTTGAGGAAAAGGGTTTGAACCGAGGTGAAAGAGATCTTATAGCCATCAGGGAATCGGCCTCAGAGGAGTCACGAAAGGTTCAAGAGTATAATTGCCGATACTTCAAGGAGCACCACCGCCCTGCGCGTACTTATGACAGGGGTGATTTTGTAGTAATAAAAAATGTGGATACAACAATCGGTACCAATAAGAAACTCATTCAAAAGTTCAAGGGACCTTATGTCATTCACAGAGTCCTGCCACATGATAGGTATGTCATACGTGATATAGAAAATTGTCCTATAACTCAGTTGCCATATGATGGTATAGTAGAGGCCAAGAATATCCGACTGTGGAGAGAAGATTTCTCTTAAAAAAAAAAAAAAAGAAGAAGAGAGTCTTAATTGTTATTCATTATTATGTAAACCCATGACATTTGTGTCATTCAATGTGTAGATGTTAAGTTGAATTAAGATTAAGTTATGTTAAGTTGATTTAAGCTTCCTGTGAATCATTACTTATTAACGTTATGGTTAAGATTAAGCTATGTTGAGTTGATTTAAGTTTCTTGTGAATCATTACTTATTAATGTTATGGTATTGATTGTGGTCAATCAAATTGTCAGACTGGCCGAGATGTAGTAACATAAGCAAACTGTTACTGAACTCGTCCACTATTCAGTTGTGAACGTGTTCAGTGGCAGACTGTTTTATTGTAATGGCAGCCAACTTCAGGTTGGTGTCGGCCATTGATGATAAGAAGAAGAAGAAAAGAACACGAGCCAAAAAAGCACACGTGAAGGAAAATAATAAAATTTAACCAAGAAAACGAGGAATAAATCTTTTAATTATCCGTACTACAAACTATAAAAAAAAAAGAAAAGAGGAAAAAGCGAAACTGCATGAAGAATTATATGGAGGAGAGTTCCTTGTTCCAGCGAGAAAGAATTTCGTCGCTTCTTTCGAAGGAATCTCGAGGAGAACATTCAATATTATTTTGCCGCCTGTTGATACCATTTTAATAAGCAAGAAGTCAAAAAATAATCAACGCATATACCAAATGGGACAACAAATTTCAAATCAGCTGTTAGTTGTAAGGTGACTGACAGCTTTTTCACTTCTTACACCAAGAAATTTGTTGAGTAAAAATTCGTAAGATTCTCAGTGGAGGGGTAATATCTTGCTCTCTCGATGACGCTCTCTTTTACGAATTCTTTGAGTTAAGGAACGGCACTGAGTAAAAATTCGTAAGATTTAAAAGTAAAGGAACAGACCTATAGTGAGCGGTGACCTCAATATGTAATTCTGGGCAGTTTGTTTTGACATTTTCAAACCTATTTTACCCTATTAGAGAAGACTAATACGCTATTCACACCGAGCCAAAAACCCTCGAAAACTTCATCGAAAACAGAAGTTTTCCCATGCTCATGCATATTTTAGTTTTGAAAACGAGTCGTTTTAAGTCGTTTTCTACAAAAACACCACGGAAACGACTTCCATTCGTTGCGTTGTTGAAACAAACACACCTTTTGCAACATTCAGCAGAGCAGCTGACCGAACAAATGTCACAACTCACAACTTAAAATCATTTTCCACAATCAATTAGTGGTGGGATAACAATTTTTAAATCCTCTGAATTAATTTTATTTGTTAATTAATGCGATCGAAATTTGTAAACAAAGTAGTTAAAATAGAAGTTTCACGAGAATGAGAAACTAGTCACAGCTGATTGAAACGTCAAACGAAAACTAGTTGTTAGGCGTTTTCTTTTTTAGTTCAGAGCACAACTTGAGCTGTTATACAAAAAGTTTGTGTTCCTTTTTTCATACAGAACATGATCACTGATCAGTGCGCGCTCTATGAGCTCAGATTAAATTGACTGAGCAGGCTGAATAAAAAAGCTGATTACACATATACATTCACACTTCCAGTCACATTTGACAGAAAAAAAAGAAAAGAAAAAAAAAAAGAAACATAAAAACGATCTCGTCGGTTCGGTCTGAATGCAATTTCGAGATTTCGACGAAAACACGGTTTTCGCTGCGTTGTAAAAAGGGTAGGTATAAAGCTCACTACGTGGGTTTTTTCTTCTTTTTTATTGACACGGACTTGTACCAGAGGCAATTTTTTTTTACTTCAAATTTGCGATTAGTATGAGATTAGTATTATTTCAAATCGATTGACATAAATGTCAAAACTCTTGGAAGCAAAATGGGCACATTCAGAAATGCAGTTCTCTTAAGTCGACTAGATTGATCTGGACTAGAGGTACCTACCCTGAATGCAAAAACTAGATTGGTTGGTAACGTCACTTTTTCTTCGTCAGTCACATATCACATAAGCGAACTGTCAATTGACTAGATTCGTCGTCTAATCACGGTCAACTGAAATACATAGCTGTTCATATGTGAACGATATAGGCCAATCAAAACTGAGACGCGTAAAATCAGTCAGCTGTCAGACTTACTAAGTACTTGAACGTCCCCAATGTTTGATTAGATTAGTCGGCTACCACTGCGCACTGTCTCTCGATAAACGCCAAATGTGAAACCTGTTCATGCGACCAATCGATATTTGTAAAATTATTTGACAGCTAGTGCTCAAATGAGTTTCATAAATAAATTAAATCATTTCGCATACCTATACGCTCAGTTTAGAACAGAGCGTGATTTGTCATCGCCCTCCGAACGACAAAAAAAGAACACTGAACACCTATTGGTAGACTTCAGGGAGCTGTTACTGGTACATTTTAAAAATTTACTAATTTATAAATACAAATTCATCTCGGTTTACTCTTAATCTATTACAAAACAATTTTTGTATAGTGACAAGCTGCCCTCTTTTTTTTGTATACTGTATCCCTCTGACCGGATGGACGTCTCTGAATGCACTTTGTGGTTGTCAAGGCCAACGGCAGCACTGAAACGCCTTAACGAAGCCCAGTTTTGATCGACGACGAAGATGAGGAGAGAGGGGGTCGTTCGTTGATTGACCATAAACTTTTATGGTTGCATTCTATTGTTCTATGAACTTTATTAGTTTACCGATGTATTTAATCTCATTTCAAATAATCAGTAAATTCTGAATTCCTATTTATTTGGTCATCTTTACACTGTGTGCTCTCTCAAGCTAATGGTATGTATGCTGCATCCTGCATATATTTACTTGGTTGATTTGTAAATGTTTATCATTGAAACGTATCACTCATCAAAACCATTCATCGTCTTACCCAAATACGTTTTATGACACAGATTGCTTTGCATTTTGCAGCTCCGTTAAATCTTCTAAGCCCGCAGCAGACTTGATCTACATTATGGCTATAATATTTCCAGTTACCTATTCTGTTTCGAATGTGTCTCCTAGGGTTTCGCCCTCTTTGAATTTAAATTTCAAGCTTTTTCGTCCTTCTCTGGTGCATTTATTAGAACATCCACTTAACTGTCGTAGACGAACAGACATGAACAAAAGGGTACATCTTCTCATGAATAATCTAGAAACAGAAGTCTTTTGTCCCCGATGTCCTATGTTGTTTTTCTGAATAAAATGCATTGCATCTATCATTGAACCAGTGAAGGAGAGAGAGAAAGACTCCCTGCAGCTACCCAGTGAGATACACGTATAACCATGACCGCTTTCTCATTAACTTCCTGTCGTCTTCAAACTTCAATGCAGAGATATAGGTGGATGAGGATACAGCAATATTATCTTGCGGTCTGCTTTGGGGGCAATTAATCCTCGCATTGTGGTGGAATAAGGAATACTAAATGTTATTTTCTTTCCTTCTACCTAACTCGGTAGGGAAATTTCTGTATACACATATTTATGTTCCAATACTTCGATAAAGTCCCTTTTCGCAAGCCCCCATGTGCTCGCACATTCGATATAAACTCTATAGTAACGATATTGAAAAGGAGTCTGTATGCGGAGAAATAGAAAATTATTTGAACTTTACGATGCAATAACTTTTCCACGAGGCTATAAAACGAAAACAATGAAAACTCTCCTTAATCGTAAAGTTCAATGCTACCCACACAGATGGAACATTTTAAACAAGCAGATAGGTAGGTGGTCTTGTGTTTGGAAATTTCTGCTTTTCGAAATTAGGAAAGCCTGAAGCAACAGCTGTTATAATCAGCGGTACTGAATTTCAAAGGTGAACATATATAGTTTGAAATAAGGTTTTGTGTAGGTGAATGTATAATTTTGTTTAGAAAGTTCAAGGGAATATTGAGATCCATTTATGTACCAGAAGAAGGACAAATCTGGGGTCAGATTCTGTAAGGCGAAAAGTTCAAACGTTTTCGTGTGTACAAAGAAATTTGCTTGTGTAAAATTATAGGCAAATCGCCTACAGAATCTGACCCCTGGATTCTGTCATTCTGTGAGATGAGTTCAATCGCTTTCGCTTGCACGAACGTTTTGCTTGACGTACATTCGAAAAAGAAAGGGCTTTTCGTCTTTCCGAAAACAAAACGAAACTATTTTCAATGACGTTTTCGTTTTCTTACTCCTTGATTGCTTTTCATAGCTCCAAAGATATTTTCGTTTCGTGTGACGTTCATGGATTTCTTTTATTATTTTGGCAGTCCAAATGGTGGGCGGTTTTCTTTTCTCGCTCAGAATGTAGCACTCACAATAAACTTGAGCGCTTCCACGTCCAGCTTTTCATTGTTTTTCATAAGTCTGACAGCTGGCTACTTGATGCGTCTCAGTTTTGATTGGTCGGTCACATGAACAGCTGTTTCAGTTGACGTTTATGGAGGGGTATTCGACGAATCTAGTCAAGAAATTCGTGAATGATTACTAAATTGACAGTTCGCCTATGTGACTGACGGAGGAAAAGTGACATTTCCGAACAATCCAGTTTTTGCGTTCAGCTACATCTAGTCCACACCAATCTAGTCTATGAGGGTTTTGAATGTGGCCAGTATTGGCACAAAAAAAAATACTTTTTTCACATTCAGAGCAGTTTTTCTGCTCTTGAAATCAGCTGGCTGTCAGATTTCATGTTCTATTGGCGGCAAAAAAAAAAAAACTTTTTTTCAAAGTCAGAGCAATTTTTCGAACCTCGATTTCTGAGCAAGATTTACACCTACATATTTGCATTTGTCATTTGTCAAATTTTAAAGTGTGTTTACTTACGTTTTTAGATGAGAAGTCTGTGAAAAATAGAGAAAAATTGACATTTGGCCGCTGCAATGTATTTCAATATCAACATAAATTGAATGGATTTTTATGAACAATTTGAGAGCAGCTTTTAAAACACGCACCACCACAAATCACGGTTGCCAGATTTTGGGCTATCTTTTTACTTAAAAAACGATAGAAAATTCTTCTATGAGCGCCCAACACAATTTTGGGCTACATATCGTTTTACAAATTGTGTGTTAATTTTGTTTGTTTTAATCTTTCACAAAACTAAAAAAAAAAAAATACTTCGAACAAACCCGCACTTTTAAAATTTGGCAGCACTCTTGCAGTCAAGTGACATTGAACAGTCGTTCAAGTTGCACGCACACCAATTCATTTTGCAGGCCTATTATTGGTTTTGACACAAGTCACAAAAGCCAATAGCAAAAAAAAGTCAAATAAAATCCAAGGCGTAGAAGTAAAAGAATATGTCTGAAAAATACCAAAATTTTCAACGATTTTTGGGCTTCTTTCTGAGCCACGATATTGGGCTACATTTTTTAAATGTTTGGGCGCTTAAAGCGAACTAAATTCTGGCAACCCTGCCACAAATGCAAAAAAAAAAAGAAAAATCTCGTTTCATGTTCCATTGGGCACCAGAATCCAGAAATCTGAAATCTGAGAGCAAAATCTAAAAATCTCAATCGAAAGCAAAATTACTCTGCTTCATCGATCTAGTACATTTTTGTAAAATCTATTTTACTTTTGTGTAGCATTTGTATTCCTCACCAGCTCTCATATGGTTAGCTTTCAAAATGTATGCTGTTCTCAATTTGTTTACTCAGACTGCTCTGTCAATTTAATCACAGATCATAGAGTGCGCACCGATCATGCTCTGCACAAAAAAAGGAAACACGATTTGAGAGCTAAAAACCAAGTTCAAATTGAAATATTTTTGTAATTGTTTAAAAATCCGTTAACTGTTTAAGGAGACCTGTGTGTAATTTAAACGATTTGCTCTCCTGTCAATATAAATATTTGATGGCAATAAGTTCTTCTCATAAATCCAACCAGTGTCCACCACTTAACTTCTTCAATGAACGTCTCCCCTTTTCGTGCTATCAAAGGTAATACACCCAAAGATGCTCCATTAAATCATTAAAATCCTTGCCTGCAGCACTTAACTATAAAATGCGACCCATACTTTGTAGTAATTGCATACAAAATGCTTCTTTTCTAGGTACTTAAATCACTGCGTGAAGTCCCTATGCTTTCATTATTCCACCTGGCAGCGACTGGCAATAGTCCTTAATGTTTCACTGCGATATTATAATCCTATTGAATTATTAATATGTCCCTTGCTTTAAGCTCTGCGCATTTAAAAGCAGATCTGCTTGTGGTACGGACGTGCTTTGGTGTCCTTTCACAAAACAAAAGCCGACTACATAAAAATCGTTTTATAACATTGTGGAGTAGGTAATAATAGTTAAAAAATGAAAACTGCAAGTGTGAAAATGAACCGGAAACAGTAGACGGGAGGGGGTAGTAGGTATATGTAAAGAAACAGTGTACACGTGAACGTGATTCGCGTATCATTAAGGTACTTAAAACGTTATCATAGGGAGAGGGAGTAGGGATGATTTGTTGGCGTAAATTCCTGCATTTCAAAGTAGAACGTGATGGCTTTAAATCTGGCGGCTTAATTTGTCAACAAGTACTGGGTATCGCATTGGAATGTTTACAATCTGGGGGATTGCGTTTGAGAATTTAATTTTCTTCTTCAACTCTGTCTCTGCGATGCCCAGATTCCAGATGTCACTGTTGTTTTTGTCGACGAAATTAAATTCGCCTTGGGACAATGTTTTTTTTTTTTCCGAAACGAGTACAAATTTTTGTTGTTAACTGCTATAAAAGGGTACATTTTTGGAAGAAGGGAATTTATTAAAAGGATGTCTGTGAGAGCGTTACAAAGTTCGCTAATTAGAAAAATACAGAAAGTTGTGGACGGACAAAATTCGAACGCCCGGCGGGTGAACTAGTACATAGGATGGAACCACTGCCAACACTACTGTATGGGCAGGATAATCTTAACAGTCCAAATAGAATGTTGCTGCATCGCCCTGTTGTACAATTGAAGAGAGAATACTATATAGATGTGTGTGCTATATTTTACAGCATCTGGCAATAGAAAAATTCAATTTGAAGAAGTTACTGTAATCTGTAATGGGTTGGATATAAGGACAGTGCTGCCAAGTGCTTTGTTTGCTTAAGTCGAAATGGGGCTTCGAGTGTGAGTGATGTAGTAATTTTCCCCTTTTCACACCGCAGCGAAAACCGTGTTTTCATCGAAAACTCGAATTTGCATTCACACCGAACAATCACCAGTTTTCGTTTGACGTTTCAATCAGCTGTGAGACACTAGTCATTAAACTTCTGTGAAAACTATTTGGTTTACAAATTTTGATCGCATTAACAAATAAAATTAATTCAGACGATATAAAAATAATTTTAGGCCATCAAGTGTTGAAAATGATTTTTAGCTGTGAGTTGTGACATTTGTTCAGTCAGCTGCTCTGCTGAATGTTGCAAAAGGTGTGTCTGTTTCAACAACCCAACGGTCGGAAATCGTTTTCGTGGTGGAAACTTATTTTTTCGATGAAGTTTTCGAGATTTTTCGCGAAAACCCGGTTTTCTGCTCGGTGTGAAAAGGGTATTACTAAGCAGCCATTGCGATCTCACTTTCAGCGGCTTTATGAATGGCCATAGATTCTGACTGGAAAATACTAGAGTTATTAGATAGGTAGTCTAAGTTTAGTTCTAAGTTTGACGTCGGAAGGCTATAATCGCAAAAGGTCACCAGATCCTTCTCCGATCGAGCTTCTCTCAATCCCTCAAGAGGTTCTATGCAGCCAGCATCAAGCATTGAAGACCAATGGGGCAATGGCATCATTGCCAAAAAGCCATCAGAGACGCCGCCCCTGATGTGCTTGGTTTCACTCGACCACCACAACGAAACGACGACGAGTGCCAGCAAGCAGCAAGCACATGCAGCGAAACAAGAGGCATACAAGAGGGCGCTGCAAAGAAGGACCAGAGCTGCTTGTGAGCTCTACGCGCAAAAAAGAAGAGACGAATACCGGGTTCTGAGGAGAAAAAAGAAAGAGAAGGAGAAGCGCGCGATCGAGGAATAAGTGACATGCTACAGCAGGAATGAGGTTCGGAAGTTTTACCAAAGGGTAAAAAGAACCTGCCAAGGCTACAGAGCCCGAACCGAAGCCTACAAGCTGTCCACCCGACCTGGATGAAGGGAAGATAGCCATATCCAAGCTTAAGTTCAATAAAGCCGCTGGAGCAGATGGCCTAACCGCCGAGCTATTCAAAGGGGCAGGCGATGACTTGGTTAGGAGCATGCACTAACTCATCTTTAAAATATGGTCCGAGGAAAGTTTGCCCGATGAATGGAACCTCAGCATTGTTTTCAAGAAAGGAGACCCTCTGAACTTCGCCAGCTACAGAGGTATTAGTCTTCTTAATATCGCCTACAAGATCTTATCTGCCATGTTGTGTGAACGCCTGAAGCCTTTCGACAACAACCTGATTGGTCCATATCAGTGTGGCTTCAGGCCAGGAAAGTCTACCGTGGACCAAATATTTACACTGCGGTAGATCTTGGAGAAAACCCGGGAAGTCCAAATCGATACCTAACACCTTTTCATCGACTTTGAGGCCGCCTATACGACAGCATTTAAAGCGACGAACTATACAGTTTTGGCATCTCAGGATGACGATGGAGAATGCACGCTGCTCCATCAAGGTGGGTAAAGAATTCACCGAGACTTTCGGTTTCAAAAAAGGATTTAGACAAGGCGATGCGCTGTCATGCGACTTCTTTAACACCGTTCTTGAATGAATAGTGCAAAACTCAAACGCCAACACCAGAGGCACGATCTTTCAAGAGTCCGTCCACCTACTCGCCTACGCCGACGACATCGACATAATCGGCAGAACGCAGCGTGATGTCACTGCCGAGTTCGTGAGCATTGAGACGGAAGCGGGTTTGGTGGTCAATAAGGGCAAGACAAAGTATATGCTGTCACCAAGAAAGGACACCCAACACCGACGTCTTGGGCAGATTGTCTCTATAGACAGATATAACTTTGAGATGGTAAAGGACTTTGTCTACCTAGGCTCCGCTATGAACTCCCACAAAGACACCAACGCTGAGATTAAACGAAGAATAACTCTTGCCAGTCGATGTTTCTTTGGGCTAAGAAAGCAATTGAGTAGCAAAGCCCTCTCTCGAACAACTAAAGTGATCCTTTATAAGACCTTAATCATCCCAGTCCTACTTTATGGTGCAGGGGCATGTACTCTATCAAAAGTGGATGAGGTTACTCTTGGTTGCTTCGAGAGGAAAATTCTTCGAGTGATTTTTGGTCCCGTCCGCATAGACGGTGAATGGAGAAGGAGATACAACGAAGAATTGTATGGGCTGTATATAGCAACATCGAACTAGCCAGAAGAGTGGAGGACCAACGACTGCGGTGGCTGGGTCATGTAGAGCGAATGGACGTGAATGCTCCGGCCCGGAAGATCTTCGAATCCATTCCCGAGGGACGGCGCAGTAGAGGAGGGAAACCGCGACTCAGGTGGCGCACGCAAGTGGAATGGGTCCTTAACCAAGATCGTGCTGGCTGGGAGACGCTTGTTGGTTGACGCATAGGTCCACCCCGGACTATAGCTCCACCTTAAGTACGAAAGTTTATGCCCATTCGTAAAGCCGCTGAAGGTTAGTGAGACTTTGAAAATCCGATTTATTCTAGCGTTTTCGTCAACAACATCGTCTGTTATTTGAAAAGTCTGTGGCATTCAACTTTACACTAAAGTCCAGCACCTTTGAGTTTTCTATCTGCAACCAAAGCTAGGTATCGAAGCTGAAATGCATTCCATCTCGTTTAAGCGGAATGAGTTGCAGAACTCTGTGCTTCTTTGTGAATAGCGCTAGCTCTGTTTAAGCCCGGTAACGAATATTTGGCTGGTATTTTTTAATGACCTTTTAGGACTAAAACAAAATCCCCCGTGGTCAACTAACATCTGCTGTGTTCACGACCACTTTTCGTCGTTTCATGTTTTGCAAATTAATAATTTTCTATATGACAACCGTTGTTTAATAACACTCAAGGAGGACACTCCTTAAGTCCATGAGAATTTAATATTTCATAAGCACATTAAAGCTTGCCAATCCTGCCATCCTCTTTAAAATTAAAATAACAACTTAAAATTCGTTGTTCAATGTAAATCTTCTTCCGGACCTCTTCTACCGCCAATAGAATGCCATAACAGAATCGGTTTACAATACGGCTCAAGGGAGTGCTGGAATTCATATCATTGAATACATTATTAGCCAGGCGTTCACACCCGCAAGCCGCAACCCGCAAGCACCATAAAGCATCCCTTTTCAGCCACCATTCGTGCACGGTACGCTATTGATTGAATCGGGCTAAAATCCCGACCAAAAGAATATGCCAGATCTGAATTATTAATTCAAATGGAGGTTGGGAATTGAAAAACTTTATCTTCACTTCGGCGATCGATGTAATTGAATTACTACTGGTAACGGTGAGAGTTAGGCGACTAAAGCGGATTTATTCGATGGTGCGGTTGCCTTAATGTAATAATGTTTGCATCTTTTAACAGAAGCCAGGGTTTTAAATTGATTATTCAAATAAATACCTACGGCCTGCCGATGTTCGCTGGTGTACAATTGAAAATATTTAATTGTATCGATTAATGGACAATTAACCCTCGCCAGTCGCCATTGTTAACAGCGATTACGACGGCCAATGTACTCAGACTGGTTTTGCAAAATTAACAACGTTAACTACATGTCACTGAACCAGAGTTAGATAATGAAGTAAACTTTCTTATTTGTAATTAAAATAAATACTAGGCTAGACTTCAAACTAAGAACATTTTAACCCGCATTAAGTTTGTTTTAATGACCTCACACGACCTCAAATCAAACAAATAATAATCTAGCTCAACTTCGAATTAATTCAAACTGACATTAATTATGTCGGGGATCAAACAAAAAGCGAAAAGACGCGTCGAACAACGCGTAAAAAAGTACATCGAAAATTCCGCAAAAAACGCGTTAAAAAAGGTTTTAGTGCGTTTTTTTGGGAAAATGTTAAAAATCGCAAGCTTCTGAACATTTCCAAAGTGAAAAAAACACCCCCCCCCCCCCCGCAAATAAAAATAAAAGAAAAAACAAACTACCAGAAACATGGTGATGCTGGTGAATCGGCCCGAGCTCATCAAACATGTTCGACTGTAACACAATCCACAAAATGCAGGTAAGATTCGAATATTGTCAATTGTGAAGTTCAGATGTAGATGTCGATTATGCAACTATGTGGCACATGAAAGTACCAGCATCAAGATGTCGCTGTAATTATCTCGGAGATTTTGCAGCGACATCCTGATGTCGTTACTTCCACGTTGCCACAACTGGCTCCCTATAAGCTCCATCTACACCTCAACTATGCAATTCACAGCCAATATTGGCATCACTCACTTTTATCATTGTATATAGAGACAATGCTTTTATGGATAGTGTTGCCAAGAACGAATTAGTTGGTCGAGCAAGTGCGACCGGCTTGTAGTTTGGGACTTGGGAGCAATACATTTTTTGTGGAACTTGAAATGGTTGGGGAAGAAGGTAAGTAGGTACAAAATTCAGGAAATGTGTCATTGGGATGACATGGTGACATTTCGAGGTAGGAAATATTTGTGTTGGTGGTGTTGGTGGGCGCTGAATTTGCCAGGTAGGCATATGAAGTACTTAGTAGGAAATTGGTTCTGGCATACATTAGCCAGGAATTATTTCTATGTGACTTCTTTGATACCTATACTAATTGAGCAATGATTTGTAGAGATGAAGATGGCGTTTAAGGACTATGCATAATTATAAAAGTGAATTGCTAATTCTTTGACGTTAGGCAAAAAGGTCTTAAGTCAGAAACTTCAGTTTTTCGTAAAACCAAATTAAAAGTAGTTTAGTTTAGTCTTAACTTAGTTAGTTTAGTCTGACTCATTGCCTAAAGACTAACCCCCTTATCAAAAAATAATGGGCTCCACTATCACTTCGCAAAATCGGCGCAGATATCAAGCGAAGAATCACTTTTGCCAATCGTTGTTTCTTATAAGACCTTACCTAATCATCCCGGTTCTGCTTTATGGTGCAGAAGCATGGAGCCTTTCAAAAGCGGATGAAAACCTTCTGGGATGCTTTGAGAGAAAGATTCTTCGAGTGATTCTCGGTCCAGTTTGTGACAATGGAATATCGACAAGAAGATTCAACGACGAACTATACGGGCTATACAGCCACGCAGACCTGGTCAAAATCTGAAAATACAACGGTTAAGATGGCTGGGACACTTGGAGCGTATGGGCCATCAACGCACCAGCCCGGCGAGTCTTCGAATCCACCCCTGAGGTACATCGCAGCAGAGGAAGACCCCACCTTAGGTGGCGCACACAATTGGAGAACGACCACAACCAACTTAGTGTGCGTAGCTGGAGGCAGCTAGCGAGGGACCGAGATGGCTGGAGGGGCTTGTTGGTCAAGGCTGTAGTTCAACCCGGACTGTACGCGCCACCAAAAGTAAAAAGTAAAGGACTATTCACATGAGAGCGAATTGCGAACTGCGAACACGCAAATATTTGTGGTTTCTGACACTTCATTCACATGAAAACTTTTTTTGGTCGCAGATACCCGCGTATAAGTTTCATTTTTAAAGGTTAAGTTCGAACGAATTTTTCATTCGTGGGTTTGTGGATCGCGACTGTTTTGTGTGGATTTTGAATAAAGTGTGACAGTTCGCGGCAAGAATTTTCAATTCGCGGGCAGATTGCTTAAATTGTTAATTTAGCTGTTTAAATCAATTGAGATTCATGTTTTTTTAGATAAGTTGTTGGATTAATAAAATATGATGGTTTTGTGATAGAAAAAATAACAATTTACAATTCATAAATACAATTAAATTGATTTGTTCGCAATTCGTCTATTCGCAATTCGCTCTCATGTAAATAGTCCTTATGTAATTATACAAATTTATTTTTTCGCAATTCGCCTATTCGCAATTCGCACTCATGTGAATAGTCCTTTAGGGGGGCAGTTGACTTAGAATGATTTGTTCCCGACCTATTCCATCATGCAACATTTTAAGACCAAGATTGAGCACAACAACTAGGTTTAATTCGTCAAAAAAGCAAAAGAAATTACCTGGTGAGACGGAACCTTATTTATTTTGAAATGCACACCTCGATTCTCGACGCATTGCGATTTGTGAATACCCAAATACACGAACCGATTCAATATTCCTCTTACTGACACCACTGCTCTTTGCGAGGATAATTGGAACTTCAGTTATTTACAATTTTTTTCCCTCTGCTAACGGCAACCATAGTCACGAACCAGAATAACACAAAACAGCTGTGCTCTGACGTTTCAATTTGTCAACACGCCAAGAATTCATTAGGTACCCCCCTGCTAGCTTTAGCTTGAGCAAATTTATCTTTGCGAAGCAAATTCTAGCGTGTGATCCATAGTTCAGTGCTGTGCGTAGCGAATGATTTAAAAGACAATTCTCGTTTAGTAATTTGTTTATCGACGACTTGGAAAATAGCCCGCTAACGCCAACAAAATGTTCCGACGTACATTCAAAGTCACCTACCGTCCTATGAAAAATAACTTTATTTTACTGCCGGATAATTACTTTCAACTTGTTAACACCTACGTGAGTTCGAAGTGGCCTGCGATTAGATTACCTCATATTATTTAGTTGTTCAGATTAAATGAACAGAATCACCACATTACATAAGCATTAATCGAGTGATTTTCGGTGCATATTCCAGGACAACGGCTGCATCAGTCTTACATTTGGAAACTACTGCCACTATGCAACATGGGTGCCGCATGCGGGCAGTGTCAAAGACACCGAAATTGGGATCAATGCCAGGGTTGCAAAGGAAATGGGTGAGTTCTTTCCCATGTATATTTGTTGGCATTTTAATGATGAAATACATTTAACCATTCGCAATGTTTTACGTTGGCGTGCATTGCTCTAGGTCTCAAGGAAAACGATCTGGTTAAAGTGGCTCTGGTGGACGATGTGCAGTTGCTAAAGAATGTATATGTGACACCTGTGTCATCGAAAGATTGGGAAATAATTGTGCGTCATGATAAGTATTTTGATGATCGCTTCATTTATATATTTGACATATTTTTGGTTAGGAGCTGAGTAGCGAAAAGATCCAGGGAAGCGTGTTGGATCAAACCAAGATAATAAATTCAACCCAGATACTAGTCATATGGATCAACAAATCTATGCAGGTCACTATGACTGTTGGTAAGTGGAATGAATATTGCGCTGCTTAATTTAATTTTCAAAATAAATCTCATTGTTTCAGATCGCATACGACCTAACATCTCTTATGGACGTATTAATCACACAACAGAGCTGATCATAGCACCAAAAGTAGAATCGTACAGTAATGGTACGAATGGCAGTTACCACTCGAATGGCCTCGCCAAAAGTCAAACAGTTTCCTCTGTGGTCAGCTCGGATTCGAATTTGTCCCGATCAACAACAGTTAGCAGTATAAAAAGTCTACAACGAAATGACTCTGTGGCTAAAGTAAATCGCCAGGACAAAATGCAAAGACTGATCAGAGATCTCAAGAGAGAAAACACTCGAGCGTTCGAGTTTCGTGTTATATCTGGCAAATGGGAGCCGAACACTCAAATCTCAGATATATTTGTTACGAAGAACAATCTTCCAGAGTTCATGGATCTGGAGCAGGTTTTCAGTTTACACACGGCTGATGATAACGAATACTTTGTCACTGTGAAAGTGGTTGGTGAGGGTGACAATTTCCCAAACAACATTCACCAAACAATCGAAATAAATGAGAATCTACTGCAGCTGTTAAAGATCCGCGAGCTCGAAAAGATTACTCTACATCCGAAACATATGGTGATGAATTTTTGCGAAAAGATTGAACTATTCGCCCATAAGAAGACACATTACAAGATCGTTGAGAACGCTTTCAAGCGGTTTATTGTTGAAAAAACAAAGTTATCTCCCTTGCTCCTGAATCAAGATGAAGTTGTGAAACTTGAAGAGGACGTAGTTGTTACGTTGCTTATAAGTCCTGCACATTTTCGGTATTGCCTTGTGGACTCTTCCCTGTTAAAAGAATGTAAAGTATATGCGGCGGACATTACAAAGAACGCTAGTGAGATTTTGGACACAGACTTTAAGGAAGATAAAGTGTTGAGCGTAAAGGATCTAATTCAGCTGCCAGAATTCGATGTAATTGTGGATCAACTGGTAGAGCAGTTAAAAATGAATTTATGCTTGGATCAGAGAAACTCGGTTCTAAGGCAGGGGAATGTATTAATTGCAGGTAATTCGTTATGCTATATAGTCACTGGGTGCTCGTGAACTGATATTTGTTTTTCTCCAGGTCTTTCGGGTTCTGGCAAATCAGTTATTGTGGAACGAGTCTTAGATCAGCTGGTGAAGAAGCCATTCTCGTGTTCCTATGATATTTTTTACAGTACACGCAGCAAAGGGAGAAAGGTAAGCTTCATAAGCAATAACAGAACTCTACTATGCTCTACATTGATTTGGTCATTCATGATCTACAGTCTACTACAGAATATATTTCCTTATTTTGATTTTGACAAACAAAATGTGAATTTGTTGGGTAGGTATGGCGTACACAATCAATATAACACATTTCACAGAAAGCCGAACTAAGTTGGAAGAGTTAATGCATTTTGCATTTGAAAAAAAACCGATAAGATGTGCTTCCGGACAACTATACATATGTGCAAGATGTGCAAATGCACAGGGCGCCAAGTTCTGGAAGCGCATTGCCAGGAAAGAAAAATTAATTTTATCTTGCGCGAACAAATACATACTGGGGTCCAATCGCGTCCTCCGTGATCGAGCATTTCGTGAACGGGTAGCTCGTTCACGGAAGTGGCGATTCGAGCCCTGCCCTTTTCATTTAAAATGAAAAGCTTGTTTAAATATGCCCAAAAAACAACATCCATCACACCTGTGCTGAATTATTTCTTGCACATTAACTCACATCACTTGCAATGTTGCAACTTCAATGAGAATCTAACTCAAAATATCGCAAAATAAAAAGTTCCACTTCGTATGTGCAGGTGTTATTTCTTGCATATTCACTCGCGACTGTCTAACCGATAGACAGTATGCCTTCGGATGGGCGGGTGGTGACCGAATCGGTTAGACTCTCGCCTGTGTCCTCTGGCAACTGGCAGCAATCAGCCTACTACGCATATTGCGGGGTGTTACAACTTGGTGAAAAGGTGAGTTTGACCGAGTGACGGTTTGTTTCGGATGTACGAAGGGTGACTGAAACAGTTTACCCCTCAATTGTAATCCACAGACAGCCCGTCTAAGAGATGCGGGTGGAGCGAGCAGTAGTCGATAGGACCAACTGCTAGCGCTGAGTATATGCGGAAGATCATTAGAGCCATTTGGTCTTTGTAATGTATTCGCTGATGCAGCGTATGTCTGTGCGAGACAAGTCACTGAGGTCATCGAAGAAGTAGTCTCCTAGCGAGCAAAGTACCTAGAGCTCTTCGCGGCAGCGGTGGACTAATTTGCATTTTATTTCATGAGCCGAAACTGCTTTAGCCGCCTGACTGTCAATGAAGATGGTAATATCGCTACGTGGTTTTGCAAATATTGACGCCTAACGTTCCGCTTCAGCGATAGCCTGAACCTCCGGCTGGAAGACACAACTGCTCTCAGGTAGTCTGATGGAGTAATGCATATTTAATTCCTCAGATAATATGCGAGCACCGGTTCCACAATCCATCTGTGTAGATGGATATTGATTTTCTTTACGTGGGCTCATTTGTGTTCCAATCTCCCCTACTCGGAAAGGAGCAGGTGAATGGTCTTTCAAGTCTAGATAGGGAGACATATAGTCAGATGTGACGACGTTCCCTGCGTGTTTTCATAAGATCTGTGCATGCCCAAAGTTGCGAGGGTTCCAAGTGTTAGTTGGGCTGACCCTTAAGGCACTTTTGGTAGAGGTGTCAGATTGACAATCGCCTCTAGTCCAGCTGTAGGTGTGGTTCTCATAGCGCCTATTGTCCCTATACATCATATTCTTTGTATTTTTGTCATTGACTTAAGATTGGTCGCTTTGCTGGCGGCTTGCCACCAGACTAAGCTGCCATATGTGAATATTGGTCGCACGATCGCCGTGTACATTCACAATGCTTTTGGAGTTTGGTCCCACACTCCTGCCAAAGATGCGGTTTGTTGCTTTCTTCACTCTTTCATTGACATTCGGCTATCAAGGATAATTTCCAAGTACCTCGCACTATCTGCCACTCTTAGGTGTATTCCCTCCAGAGTTGGTGGCTCGAATTGCGTAAACAAGACAAGCTCAGTTTTCTGGGGATTGACCACAAGGCCGCAGTGTTTTGTCCACGTGCTTAACAGCCTAAGTGAGTTTCCTAACAGGTCGCTTATGGCTGGTTAAAAACGTGCCCTTAGTAAGTATAACTACATCATCTTCATATGCAGTTACTTTGGCTGCCATGTTATTAAATTTCATAACTGGTTATGACTCTTGAATTTCCTTTGGCCCACTTTATATAAGTATATCCCAGTCAGTCTGAGAATTTGCGGCCTTAGTCAGATTAAAAAGAGCTCTGGTTCTCCTTCTGATTTCCCTGCTCGGGCGTCATTAAAAATTAACAAGATTTTTGCAAAATTAATTAACTAACTTCCGCCACGTATATGGCAAGACAAAAAAAGAAGAAAAGAAAAAAAAAACGCGTGCGACTACGCGTTCAATTCAAATCAGATTCAAACTGTCTCCATGCCTTTATTTTCTTCCTATTTTTCTTTCTATTTTTCTTTCTATTTTTTCTTTCTATTAAAAAAAGATGGCCGTCAGAGCGGAAAATTCAAATTTTATATCAATTTTCTGTAAGGTTAATTCACAATAGATAGTTAACAATTGATTAATTTATTTTTGCTTATTATATAATTAAAGATAATGCCTTCTGTTCTGACGAAACAACGTCTTTCGTCAACCATTGTCCGGATTTCTTCTGGCGTTTCTGTTTTTTTGCAGTCATATTTTCGGTCATATTTCCCTACTTCTGATAAGAAAGTTTCCCAGCTTGGCCAATCTAGGGTTCCTGTATTTACCTAATGGGGGGGTTTTCTTGTCAATGTGGAATGCTATGATCCTATGGTCTGAGAAGGATGGTTCTGTCGAATCCCGCACAGCAAGGGTTTGTGAATTAGTAAGGAGAGTAATATCTAAAACCTCACGTCTGTTCCTTACTATAAGTGTTGGTTCGTTGCCCACATTACCAAACTAAAAGACTACTTCTCACCTTGATACCGTCAACATTATTTCTTACAAAAGACTTTCTTTTCTAGACGGAATCGATTCAGAAAGACCTACGGCAAATTTTTACAACCTGCCTTCAGAACGCACCGGCAATTGTCGTCTTGGAAAATTTAGATGTACTTGCACATTCAACAGGCGATCAGCCAACGCAAGACGGCGAATACTTTAACCGTATCGCAGATATTGTACAGCATTTAATTGTAGAGTATACATCAGGTAATCCAATCGCAGTAATCGCTACAGTTTCAAGCTTAAAAGGCCTCAATCGTCGTCTCTATTCGCCGAGAGGTCGCCATCTATTTCAAACGATCGCCAAAGTGCCAAGTCTGGAACGTTTGGGTAGAGAAATCATTCTCAAAGAACTTTGTAGTCATATTGATGCGGAAAAACTAGATCTATCGAAATTCGCAAACCTTACAGAAGGCTACAACAAGGGTGATCTTGTGCAGTTTGTAGAGAGGGCAATTTTCTACGCTTACAGATTAAGTGAGTATCTACTCCAATGTGAATAAGTCTTTTCCCTGAAACAGTGGATCGTACTTGCAGGTAAAACGAATCCTATACTAACAAATGACCATTTGGCCAAGTCTTTGGAGAGTACAAACAACTACTGCCTTCATGGCATTGTTAGTCATAAGACTGCCGCAGCTGTTACTGATGTCGGCACTAAAGTCGAAGAGATATCTGGTTTAGAAGGAGTCGTAACAGTACTCGAAGAGGTTCTTATGTGGCCTTTAACGGTGAGTGAGTTTTTTTCCTAAACATTTGCAGTTATATATGATATTTCATTTTAGTACCCCCAAATATTCAGCGACTCACCGTTGCGCAACCAGGCTGGTGTGCTTTTGTTCGGTCCTCCCGGTACAGGAAAGACTTATCTGGTTTCACAGATAGCTCATTCGTGGAATCTGCGAACGATTTCGGTGAAAGGACCTGAATTGTTGGCTAAGTACATCGGCCAGAGTGAGGAGAATGTTAGAAATCTCTTTAGTCGGTGAGTAGTCTTAATCATACGTCATAATCTTTGATTCTAATTAAATTGTTTTGTGTCTTTTGATTTCAGTGCTCGCAGTGCCAAGCCTTGTGTTTTGTTCTTCGATGAGTTTGACAGTTTGGCCCCAAAACGTGGTCACGATTCGACTGGCGTAACTGACCGTGTTGTTAATCAGCTGCTAACAGAATTGGACGGCGTTGAGGGTCTACAAGGTGTCACAGTCATTGCGGCAACATCTCGACCTGAACTTCTAGATCCTGCACTCCTTCGATCGGGCAGAATAGATCGATTGGTTGAGTGTATGTTACCGGACACTGCGGCGAGATTGGGCATATTTAAGGCTCTGTCGCAGACATTATTCCTGGATAAAAATGTTGATTTGGGACGCCTGGCATCGAAGACTCAAAACTATACCGGAGCGGATATTCAAAGCATTTTGACATCCGCCAATATGGCGGCTGTTAAAGAGACATTGGCCAAATGTGGTCATGAGGTAAGTTTTTTTTTTTTTTATATATATCAATCACGCACCACTCCGGCAGTAAGCAGCGTAACGAATTAACGAATATCTTAGCAAGCGTTCTTTTGAGTTCATAAATCTATCTCTTAATGCTGCTCTTTCCATCTTCTACAGAGAAATATTTAATTCAATTTCCCTCTATGTGCCGTTTTCCCGCAATAAAACCCCTTATAAAACCCCCCCCTTGGTACAATCGAAGACTTCGGTCTCTACGTAACAAGAGAAACAAATTATGGTCAGTTTTCCTTCGAACCAATTCTTACTCAGACTATTCCAACTATCTCGCTGCATACCTTCAATTCACTCAGCTTTATAATTCACTATACCAACACCATCTCAATAGTGCACAAACCAAGCTTATAAACGACCCAAAGTCATTTTTCCAATTCGTTAACTGTAAAAAAAAAATCCGACGGTTTTCCCCCATCCCTTTCATTTGAAGACATATCATCCTTTGATCCGCACACGATTGCCAACTTTTTTGCTTCTTTTACCGACAACACCTTCGTTCCGGATCCCTCTTATTTCGAATATCTTCTTAACTTCTCATTTGGTCCTTTTATATCTCAAAGTTTAGACTGTACAAAAATAGAAAGTAAACTGCAAAATCTTAATGATGAATACTTTCCCGGCCCAGATGGCCTTCCTGCAATATTTCTTAAAAAATGCTCCTCTAATCTGTCGTCCCCCTTTCATATCTCCTTGGACTTTCGCTATATCAAGGGGAATTTCCTCAGATATGGAAGTCCTCTCATAACACTGATTCACAAAAAGGGATCAAAGAGCGAAGTAAATAATTACCGCCCCATAGCAACATTTTCCCATATTCCCAAACTCTTTGAAAGTATGTTGTATGAAGCCTTAAGCTTCAAGTGCAAGTCCCTCATTTCCCCTAACCAGCACGGTTTTCTCAAAGGTAGATCAACAACCACTAACCTTATCGAACTCATATCCTCTACACTCTCTGGTTTAGAAAGCGGTAAAGAAGTCGACTTTATTACAAAAGATTTCAGTAAGGCTTTTGATAAGATTTCCCATAAATTAATACTTTTCAAATTGTCTGCCCTCGGCTTCGAACCCATATTGCTGAAATGGAAATCTTCATACCTGGAAAACCGTGTTTATAGAGTCCGCTTCAAGTGCGTTCTCTCGGCCCCTATCTTAGCCTGCTCGGGTGTTCCTCAAGGTAGCCACCTAGGTCCCCTTCTCTTCATCCTAACAATTAACGATCTTGAAAGGGCCATTCAACACTCAGCAGTCTCTCTCTATGCTGACGACACCAAATTTTTCAAACCCATTACCTCACTACATGACTCCAGTCTCCTTTCAAAAGATCTGAACAGTTTTTCCACCTTGTGCCTTAAAAACTGTTTAAGGCATTTTATGCGACAGGGAGCTTAATTTCCGTTCGCATATTGATGAGATAATTGCCAAAGCAAACTCATTCAGAAGCTATATTAAATGCAATTGAAAGAGCTGAAGTATAGCAATGTCGATCTGTTTCAATCAACCCGCAATGATTGACGTGTCGGCCAACCTTCCGCTTTTTCACTTAGTCGACCATTTCAAATCTTTGAATTGTGAATTCAAGATTGATGCCAGCCATATATATATATATCCTTGCGAAAAATGATTTGTCAATTGTCATAATGAAAGCGAAAGGCACGGGAAATTCAAGATGTACGAGTGCCAAATCGTTCTGAATAAGCGGAATCCGCGGAATGAGAATGTTTGCATTCAATTTTCTCCCCAAAACCGTCGCTTGCATGTCAAACCGACTTTCAAAGAATTAAAAAATTCAACTAAAGTAGCATGTGTCCTTCCGTTGGCGGATGCGAATTGAAACCAAAAATCATAAAAATCAAGCCATTTATTCCCGGGTTATGAGTGCGCATACGGACGTTAGTCTATTTTATATGTAGCTGTACCCACCCGGCTTTGCTCGTACCTTTCGTATTAAGTCCTGCTCACATTTCGCAAAGTGCTTTATTTGGACAATGTATATTAATAAATTTTAATTATATAACTTTGGAAATAGCGTTTGATTTTATGTTTGAAAGTGAGGTGGTGCCACAACTCCTTTTCCTATCCCACTTATGTTCTACAAAGTACCACCTATATGGTCCCAAACTATCCTATCTTTCAAACTGGAAGCAACCATACCCATTCACATTTTTTTTTAAACAACTCGGTAGAGCTGTTTCGGAGATCGACGACAGCGCCACCTTTGAGCTCCAAAAGTATGCTATCCTTCAACCAGGAACGAACAATGTACATCCACAAAATTTAATTGAAATCGGTTGAGCGGCCTCGAAATCGACGACAGCGCCACCTGTCGAGACCCAAAGTATCATATCTTTTAAGACTGTCTAAACCTGAAATACAACAATACGCACGAAAAAAAAGACGAATCATGAAAATTGGCCCATTGGTTATCGAGTTATATCGTCATCGAGTTTCACCCCGAAAGAATTATAGATATAAACTAATAATAATATATAGAATATTATTATTGAAGATAATTGAATTGAATTGAAAAACGAAATATTCGCCTACAGGCCACATGTTGAGAATTTTCTGACTTTTCTTTTTTCCTAAGCCATCTCTGATTCAAGACGAACGAAACAGAACTAAAATCATTCAAATCGGTCGAGCCGTTTTGGAGCCTTTACCCGACTAACGCACCGCAATTGATTTTTATATTTACATAGAAGATAGAAGATAGAAGATTTTCAGACCAAGGGCGACTCTATAATAGTATAATAAATAATAATACTAAACTTGAAACGAGCAGGTTAGACTAAATTCCACCTTCGAACTTTCGACAGCCGCAGGCATACGCTTTTTTATGTAAGTGGCGATATTGTCTACCTTCCCTGCTCCCGTTCTAAACGTAGATAGATAGAACAACCACAACAAACATCGTCCTTTACCTTTCCGCTCATACACAACTCTACGTCTACAGCAGAGCATGGATGAAGTTTAATTAAAGATTACCAGCACCAGATACAAGGCGATGAATTCGTTTTGTGTATTAATCCTCTCCCACTGGCAAGAGGGTTAAAAAGCTATCGTCATTAAGTGAAAACAAATTGAATCTTTTGATGGGGGTGCAGAACACAGATGTCGGAATATAGTGTAATTGCAGGTACCTGTACTTTTGACTTCTGTGTCATTTCCCTTTGCTTAATTGAACGTTAAGCGGTTACCTCAATGTGATAACGACTTAATCATATATTCTTGTTTTTCTTCTCCAGGACTTGCCAGACAAGATTGTGGTAACACATGAACATTTAATCGAAGCTTACAAAACTACGCGACCATCACTTAGTCCATCGGATGTATCAAGATATCGTTCTATGTAAGATAAGGCGACCTATTCGTCCAGATCTAGTTTCTAATGGTGTGTTAAATTTTTCAGCTACGCTCGCTTTACAAATAAGGAAAAATCTTCAAGAGATTTTGTGGCTAAAAGAGCCACATTGGCTTAAGAACAAATCTGGACATTTTCATAATGTTGCGGCCACTGCCTACTAGTTTTATGCGTCATTTGATCTATTTATTTATGTGGGAATGGAAAAAAAAAGTGGATACCGTACTTCACTTCTATTGTGTGCTGAATATGATTTTATTTTCATTATGGTTTTATTTTGTTTTACAGGGTCTCAGTTGAGAGATAGGTTTTAATGTATTTATTTTTTGACATAACGCAAGCAGTAAAAACAAATATATAGTGTTTATATTTTTGGAAAATGTTTGTTTGCTATTTCTTGTTGGTTCCGGAAGAATTGAGATGTATCGAAATGAAACAACAGCCACAACCACAGTTTGGTCGATTTTGAATCGTTTATTCTACTCCGAAAACTAAAGGTAAGGACCTAAATATGCAAAGTTTGTCGGCTAATACTGTTAACACTAACAGTTCAATTTTAACTAATCCATATAGACATAGCTAGGTTAGGTTAGGTTGAAATGGCTGTCGGCTAACTGGTTAGGTTAGTCGACACACTTAGACCATTACAAGGTCCCTTGTGATACCACATGAATCTATAATTCATTCCTCCTACTCGTTGAACCAATCGGAGCTTCTAATGAAGCGTAGTCGATTTCGGATGTCTATGTTTTTTAGGTCGTTCAGATCACTAAAGTAGAACGCTCCAAAGTGGAGTTTTCGTATTTGTGAAAGAGCCGGACAAGTACGGAGAAGATTACGCCAAGCCTTTTTGCATGCCTGCCGATAAGACAGTGTCCCTTGATGACACCTATTGTAGCACTAATATGCTTCCTATCGAGGGAGATCAGATGCCTAGAACGTTTTAGATCCAGCTTTGGCCAGATCTGCTTTGTCGCTAGACAAGTCGAGCCGGTTGACCACCTAAGATTTGTTCTTTCGATAGCGTCCAGCTTTATTTTGAGTTTGCAAGTAGCGAGTGGAATACCTAAGGAATCCTTAATTGGGAGCAGAGGTATCGTAGTTCCGTGTTTGGTGAGTTCATCAGCCCTGCAGTTACCTGGAATGTCCCTATGCCCCGGCACCCAACAAAGGTGAATAATGAACTGCTCTGCCATCTCTTATGGAATTCGTGGAGACTGATTCCAGGCACTTGATAGCGGCTTGACTATCAGAGAAGATACGGATATCTTTAGCAGATATCACGTTTTCCCTTAGCTAAGATAAGACCTCTTTTATCGCCATTATTTCCGCCTGAAAAACGCTACAGTGATCAGGAAGACGGAAGGAGAGACTAAGATTAAGTCTATTAGAGAAGACACCGCCACCAACACCGTCCACAGTTTTCGAACCATCTGTGTAGAAATGGATCGATTCATCTAGACATAGCTAAGATGGGAATGTAATCATTTTGCAGGTGGATTTGCGCAAAAACGGAAATCGTTTTCCATTGGGACAAAAAATATTTTTTTTTATCTAAATCTATTTTTATGTTACATTGGGAAAAAATCAATATTTTCTTGATTCAGATCACTTTTTGGAGATCTCGATTCAATGATGGACATCGACAGAGGCGCGGGCATCCTCAGCGAAGCACTGGACCTGCGAGAATCATTCAGAATCAGCGATGATTCCCGTGTCTTCCAGGCAGAGGTAGCCGCTATCAAACAAGCGGCGGAGAACCTAAAGAGACGGCACGTCGTCGGTTAACAAATCACCATTTACTCTGACAGCCAAGCGGCCATAAAAGCCATGGAATCAGTCAAGAGCAGTAAGTAACTGCAAGATTTATCTGGACGAATTCACAAGCCAACGCGATGACTCCATGCTGGGTACCAGGGCATATGGATATTCCGGGTAATGAACAGGTGGATGATTAAGAAACGGGTCGCAAATGCATGCATCTATGGCCCTTAAATCAGTAAGAACTCCGCTAAGCACGCTTGCAAGGAAGATTGACATGGAATCCTGGAGTAGAACTAACCTAAGATGGACCAGGTTAGCAAAAAGATATCTAAATGTAGGATCGGACTAAGCCGCAAATATATTCGCATACTCACGGGGGTCATTACTGGACATTGTGCGATAGGCGTACATGCAGAACGGCATAATGATTTGTGCAGAAGCTTTAGGGACGTTGAAGAAATAGAATCTGTTCGCCCCCTACTTTGCGAGTGCCCAGCTCTTAAAAACAGCAGACAAAAAATTCTCACCAGTTACTTCTTCGATGACCTAGAGGATCTGAAGAATATTGATCTCAAAGTACTCCTGAGATGCATACTTAAATCTGGGTGGTTCTAGTAGATAGACAGGCTTCATATCAAGAGCACCCATTTACCTACCTACCTGCACAGCTGTTTTACGTGAATTTGAGAAGTTTGCTTTCAAGAAATACTAAATAGCCATGGATATCATTTTGGAGGAATTATTATCTTCATAGTCTTCCTTGTCATTTGAAGGCTACGAATTACCAAAACTACTGCATTTGTAGGTATCCACAAAAGGGGATACATTTTCCAAGTCGGTATCTATTTGTGATTTTTCCAAAAACGAATGCACATTGAACATCTCGTGTTAAATGTTGTGATGGTTTTGATTATCGTTCGTGTGGAACAATGTTTGGAGTTTGTCTGTGTATTGGCCAGGTCAAAGTGTCTTCAACTTAAGAATCTAACTCACTAATCCATTTACAAAAGCAGATCAATTTCGTTGCATATTCCATGAGTAGCATAAAATCTGCAGAATGACGATGGAGAACGCTCCCTGCTCCGTAAAGGTCGGAAACAATCTCACCGAGACCTTTGATGTCAAAAAAGGATTTAGACAAGGTGATGCGCTGTCATGTGACTTCTTCAACATCATTCTTGAGAAGATTGTGCGAAACTCACAAGCTAACACCAGAGGCACAATTTTCTATAAGTCTGTGCAACTGCTTGCATACGCTGACGACATTGACATTGTTGGTACAACACAGCGAGTACAGAAGCGGCAAAAATGGGTTTAGTGGTGAATGAGGGTAAAACAAAATATATGCTGTCAACAAGAAGGGACACACAACATCGACGAATCGGGCAGAACGTCACGATAGACAGCTATAACTTTGAGGTAGTTAGGGACTTTGTCTACCTCGGCTCCGCTATAAACTCTGATAACTGATAAGTAAGGCCTTGTCGAGAAATACTAAGGAAACTCTGTATAAGACCCTCATCATCCCAGCCCTGCTTTATGGTGCAGAAGCATGGGCGCTATCAAAGGCGGATGAAGATCTCCATGGTCGTTTCGAACGCAAAATTCTTCGAGTGATTTTTGGTCCCGTTTGCGTTGACGGGCTTTGGAGGAGAAGATTTAACAGCGAACTCTACGAGCTGTACAGCGACATCGACCTAGTCAGAAAAGTACGCATCAGTCGTCTAAGATGGCTGGGACATGTAGAGCGAATGGAAACCAACGCTCCGGCCCGAAGAGTCCTCGATTCTAACCCGGAGGGACAACGCAGTAGAGGAAGACCTCGCCTTAGGTGGCGCGCACAAGTGGAAGGGGACCTCAACCAACTTGGAGTGCGCAAATGGAGGCAGTTAGCCAAAGATCGCGCTAACTGGAGAGGCGTATTGGTTGAGGCCCAGGTCCACCCCGGACTGTAGCGCCACCTAGGTAAGTAAGTAGCATAAAATCTGAGATCTGAAGATTTCTGGTGGTCAAACAATAAGAGCTCTAATTCTAGCTACAAGCTACAGCCGATGTGTATCCAAGCTTCTTAACAGAATCATCGGAAATCCTATTTGTATTTAGCAAGAAGATTTCGCTGATATGTGTATTGGAATTCTGGGCTCTAATCACGTAGTCCCATTCCATTTTTTTTTGTGTTCCACGTGCATGGAGAAACAAAAAGAAACAGTTTCAAAATATAGGAGGTGGGAGCTGGGAGGTGAGACACAAGTCAAAAAAGTAGACTTTTACGTAAATTAACGTAGCGTGTGAACGGTTTGGCAAAACACTTTGAAAATTGGTAGGTAAACTCTCTTTTCTTTTTAATTTATTTATTTATTTATTTATTTAAGTCTACCTTTTACAATTTACAGACTATATAGGTAATTACATAATTTTAAAAAAAAAAACTCTTAAAGTAAGAAAAAAATGTATTATTAAAAAAAACTCCTCAAGCGAAGAGAAAAAAAATTAATTTAAAAATTTATAAAAAAAAAAAAAAAAGCTGAAAAATGTTAATTCAATTTAATATTGAGATAAAAAAAACCTGAAAACGTGAAGAGAAAAAAAAGAAGAATTAAAAAATGTATCAAGAAAAACAAAAAAAAACTTCCACCTAGTGTGCAAGAATAAAATGTAATCAATTACCCTCAGGGAAAAACATGTGCTTTTAATAATTAGGTACATTCGTAAAATTCTAAGCAAAAGTAAAAAAACCCTATGAGCATTATAACAATTCATTTAATCTTTTTTTCGTATCGGTTTTTAATCATACGAAACGTAGTCTCGATTTTGGAATTTCTTTTGAATAAAATCAATTGCTACGTTTTCCACCTAGTGTTTCTATTCGAATTCAATTGAAATTTCATTTTCAATATTGCTTTCAACTATAATACCCTTCATACTCAGTCCTTCAAAATATATACCAACCACAGAATCACCTATTTTAACCGCAAATTGATTTTATAATTACTTTATCCTCCTGAATGATATCGATACCATCACCTGTATATCCAGCAAGAATGTAATCACCACTCAAAAATGCATTTGAGTCCAGCACCCATATTTACATCATCACAACCCTTAATTCGATTCCATTGCAATCTCCATCCCGTAAGTGAATAAAGGGTGTGTAACTGTATTTCTGTGTTAAGGCGACGATGATGTGATGGATACCCCGGATCCTGCATCAAAATAATAAATACAAAAATGCTAAATATTGCAATGGCACTTTCCCGTAATTCGAATTCGATCTCATTCATTACACCGTTGGATGTGTGATTGCACGATATTGATGAGAAATTGCTGCGCAAGGCCTTGATTTTTCATCCAAATTGAAAATGAATTCCGAATCCCCCGTCAACCACCAATTCTGATTGGAACCGATTGTTACTAAAATAGAAAATAAATATTTTTTAAACACCTCCGCACACCACATCCCCTATAGTAAATGGATTTTACCAAAACCCAAAACAGTTAATTTTACAAATCGTAATGCAATTTGCATTACGGGTTATGGTAGACAGGGGCTGTAGAGATGTGGAATAATTGTTGTTCGCGGAATCGGCTTTCAAACAATTTGATTTAGTTTCGCGATTTGAAAACGCATGCTACATATATACATCCCACTAAGGGTGTTTCACCCTCGTTGCAATGCATTACGAAGTGGGATATTCGAAAATAACTGCCCTCCGACCTTAATAATACCCCTGAGGCCACAGTGGCGGTGGTGCTGACTTTACGGTTACATACCTACTATTAGATTTGCCGATCAAATTTATTACTTGTTTACTCGTGACACACTGATGTCGATTTGATGCGCCATCAAGCAGCAATGTTTTAGAATATTATTTAATGTCACCAAACCCACCCCCGCCAACCTTCGCAGCATTAACATTGTTCAGTAGTTTAATTGTAGTCTCTTGAGAACGAGTAGGTTGTCGGCTGTCAGTTGACGATCAGAAACAATGTCTCAATTTGGGTGTCAACAAAGGGTGCACTTAGAGAGGGTGGTGATTGTTCTGAATTTGTTGGCTTTTTGCACGTTCAGGTCATTGGATTTGATTGCTAACGATTTAGGCAGATTTGTTTTGTGACGGTTCTTACTTCGACATCCTAAGGGTTGGTTTTTAATGCAACAGATAGTTCAGGTCGTGCAGCAAGTTTATGAGAGGAATATATTCTTATGGTAAATTAAGTCGAAGATGCTTGCGAATAAATATGACAAATAAATAAATAAATAGTTGGCGCAACAGGTCCGGAGGGACCCTAGGCCTAGCTTCTCACAACCATTCGTTTTGTGTGAGTTTTTCATTTTTGGAACGAATGAAAGGGATCTAAAATTTTATCCCGGACTCCAAACGGCTAATTGAGAAACCCTTTCAAGCCAGTTATACTCTCGGATGTTAGTCAGACGTTGGCGAGAGGTAACGCAGTGGAAAACACCCCAAGTTGGAATTTGGGTTTTTGTGGGATTCGAACCTGTGAGCCCTCGCTTAGTAGTCCAACACACTAACCACTAAGCCACTGCGCCTACAATTCTTCGAGTTCATCATATTTTAACGACGAAAGTCGTACTTTTTTGAATTTTTAAATTATGTATCTGGCATTTTTCATAAATTACTACAAAAGCGTTCCCTAACTTTTTCGTAAGTGCCTCTCTCTGTGAGAGAATTTCTCCCCACCACTGCCATTTTGACAGTCTTTTCCATTCTTACTACAAAAGTAAAGGAACAGACGGAATGTTTTTCATATTTTCGCGGTTTACTTTGAATTTTGAGACTTTGAAAAGTCAACTGAGTATCCGGGCAGGATTTTCTTGACCAAACCAAAAGCCAATAGAAAATTAATTATTTACATAAAGTCGTCAAACTTTACTAAACTAAAAATCCGAACTTTTTTAACAGCTTCAAATCAAATCATTGATTCACTGTTTCACTTTCTAGCATTAAAATAGTCAGTCATCGGATCGATTTGCATACATAGGCAATTATCGAAATTCATTAAAAGTATCTACATGATCCTTGCGGTAGGTACCTATACAAAGTTAAACTGATTTTTTACGTTTTCAAACTCGCATCTATAGATTTTGCCTGCGGTATTTTTCATTTATGGAAGAGCGAATAGCATTTTGTAGGTACCCAAGATGGATTCCGAAAGTGAGATTTCCCCTCTTCCGCTTGTTCTTACAATTGTTGACGGTTGTTTGTTACAGCCATTCATAACATGCCTGAATCTGTGGTCTGTGCACATGGATTTATATACAGATGTCAACAATTCAAGCTTTTTCATACTCGTATAAAGCGTTGTGCGATGGAGGCGGAACAAACAGAATGAGAAATTTCATCCGAATGCTGGGACATTTTTTTTTTCTATTTTCATTTATGCAAGCTTGTTACAGTCGTTGTTTTCTGCTCCCGTTTGCTTTTTTTTTTCATTTCCTTTTTGCCGCTTGCCGGAGTGAAGGATTGTTTTTTGTCGGTTTTTTTTTTTTTTTTTTAATGGCGGCCACAAAGTGCCGATAGCATCCTTTATTGTGTTATTAACTCTTCGCTGAATAGTGGAATGTGCAAATCGAATTCGAAAGAAAATGAGTTGGCGGAATTATAGTCGGGGATAATAGAATCTTCCTCTGCGGACGTAATAAAACCAGCAGTTCGTAATGATTGTGTTCCTCAGAAAATGGACATTCAAAATTAACTTAATGCAATGTTACAGAAAAAGCACTTGCTAACTAATGCGGTTGTCGAAAAGGTTTCATTCACAATTTGTAGGTGCCTACCGTTGTCTCAAATCAAAACGACGCGCCGCTGCAGAATTGTTTTTCACAGCTGCTGATCTCAAAAATTGTTCCAAAATGTTCCAATATTGAGGTTTTCCTCAAATTTTGCCCATCGTCAAAGCTCAATCATTACATTTTCAAATTGAGGATGAAGTCAGGACCATGCCAAGCGCTTTATCGTCACTGGTGATCTGTCGGTCGTTTTTATTTGCTCAACAAGCCTGTGGTCGAATCGCGTCCTCCGTGATCGAGCATTTCGCGAGGGAATTTGTTTTTGTTTCACATGTAGAACCAACTTAATTGCGTGAACGGGTAGCTCGTTCACGGAAGTGGCGATTCGACCCCTGACTTTATATGAGAACGCATGTCCAATGTGGGCTAAAACCATAATGTTCCGTGTATTTTTTTATTTTTTATCCACTGCGTATTGTTCCATATTGATTTTAATTAACGAAAAATTATTAAATACTTTAAATACTATTATGGAGTATAAAAGTAGTGAGAAACCGTCGTATGGCAGGTAAAGCGCATTAATGTCTTTTTCCATTGGGACAGACACTTTATTTTTCTGCTCTCGAAATCAGCTGGCTGTCAGATTTCATGTTCCATTTTTTCAAAGTCAGAGCAACTTTGCGAATCTCGATTTCTGAGCGAGTTCACATCTACCCACACTAACACCAAAACGTTTGTCATTTTTTAAACTTAAGTAGGTAGGTATGTTTTCTTACGTTTTTAGAGACGACAAGTTTGTGAAAAAAAATACCTATATTTGGCCAGTGCAATGGCCAATGTAATGAGGTTCACATGATTTGTTTCCTGCTGTAAGAACCTTAAAAACTGCAGTTGATGAAATTTTAAAATCGGATAAAATTCTATGAACGCTGCCAGCAAATTTGCCCACAGCGGAGTGGCATTTGTGCAAGGTGCGAGGTGCGACGTGCGAGTGTGTTGATGAGTCGGAATTTTTGAATTTGCCTGACATTTCGCTGAGAATTGTTTTGTTCCATACGCCATTGGTACTTTTCCGAGAAAAACGCATTTAAAGGTTTGCGTACTTGGTACCTACTCCGAAACCATGGGAAAGGATTTTTTTTTTTTAACTTGAAGTTAGTCCATAGCACCAACTTTTGACATGTTCGAAAAGCGGCGCCACTTACCTTTTACTCAGATTCGTATGAATAAAACTTAGCAATTGCTACAAAAATCCAAGTCGGCTATTTTACGGGCTCAGGCCTTTTGCTAAATATGTATTTTGTACGCACATTTATTGCATAAAATAATCTTAGCAGTTTTAATTTCCGATATTTTATTTATAAATAGTTAAATCACGGACTATATTCACATGAAAATTTAATTGTATGTACCTCTGAATTGAAAATTGCTATTTTTTTCAACCAAAAAAGTATTACTATATTTAATTAATCTGGCATCTGTCAAACTTTATTCACAATCCACATAAAATATTCGCAATCCACAAACCCACGAATAAAAAATTCGTTCGAACTTAACCTTCAACAATGAAACTGATTCGCGGGTACCAACCTGCGACTAAAAAATGTTTCAAGTGAATGAAATGTCAGAACCTATGTACGAATATATTCTCCTGTTCGCAGGTCGCTCTTATACTCAGCCTTATCATGAATTCCGAGGGAATATTGCCTTCAGCCGCATTTGTGTGTTCCCAGGAATAAAATCCTTCTATCGCCAATCTCCCTAGAATTCGATTTCCCTCGGAAACCGAAATGTCTCCTCTAAAAGAAAAACAGCTAATTTCGAAAATGTTCTATCAATTATATTTGTTTAGAATCAAAGATTAAAATTTTATTTCGCTGACACAAATATTTAAAAAAAAAAGTAAAGCATTGCATTAAGAGTTGTGTCTGAGGAATTGGATGAAATGGAATTTAAGCAGCAACGTTTAATTAGAAGACGCTTAAGAGATTGTTCAAACCCGTTGGAATGTTTGTTTGGTCATTCCAAACCTAAATATAAACCCTTTTATTGATATGATACAATAAGGAATTATACAATATTTTACCTTTTTCCACTAAAAAATTGGTTTTGATGGCGGCAGTACACTGTTCAGTTAACTTTCGACCATTTTCCAAAATCGAGCAATTTCATCCTTACTCCTTTTATAAAATCCTCTGGCAATGTCTGGACTCGCCTCCATTATATTTATTAAAACATTGAATTGGCGTTTATTTGTTGTTTGTGACATTCTATTCATTTAATTTTCTTAATTTTAGAGAACCAACCAACTTGCTTTTCATAAATTCTCCAACTAAATAATGACAGATATATCGGAGGGAAAATCCAACAAAAATTCCCCCGAATTCTCATTCACGATAGGTGTTTTTTTTTTTTTTATTGGAATTATTTTCCCTCATTCATGGATAGGAATATTGGGAATTAGTAAAAAAATTCCGAGGGGATTTTTATTCACAATAAGGCTGATTAAAAATCGTTTACATTACAAAAATGTGTAACTCTCATGTTAAATTCAAAAATTCAAATTTAATGGTCTGATTTGTCAATAGTTTCAACTTGCAAGGCAACTAGACGTACAGCGAATTGATACTGCATTTACAACGTCACGAATGCGCATTTTTCCACGAGACGGGACAGAGAGATCCGTTTGTTCGTAAACGTGTAAGAATGTAAGATTACAAATCAGAAGCGTTAAGAAAGTGACATACTCGTACATAAAACACAAGTTTCCGGCGACTCAAATTTCGGCAATCACATGAAAATATTTAGGTATATTTCTGATTTAAGTCATGTGAAATGGGAGTGGTAATTAGTGACAGTAAATTAAATCAAGGACTCTTCAACCTGTTATACGAAATCTATACTTATAATAAAACTGTTGGCAATTTTTCTGTTACCTAATGGCGTGAGAACTACTGCACCGATTTCGATGAAACTTTTTTTGAAATGTTCCTTCAGATTTTGTGCAACATATAGGCTATTCCTTTCATTGCCATGCCTATTTTTTTGGAGCGTTTTTGACCAAAATGTGTTTTTTTTCTGACTTTACTGCCTTTAACTCGCCATTACTCAGATAATTCTTAAGCAATTCAAACAAAACAAAATACTTAGGAGAGCCAACACTTTTATAGTTATTTCAAGTCATCAATCAGCTTTCTATGTCCTCTAGAAGCTGAGCTACAACCTAAAATCTAACACCAAAAAAATAAATTTATTTTCTCAAATCGAATATTATCAGCAGCCGCGGTTCTTGATCGTTGTTCTGCTTGGGGGTGGTTTGGTGGCGCACATCGCACAAGCACGTTCATATGAAAAAAAAAAAACAACAAAAAACAGCGACAATGTGTTTCGGATCGGAGGAAATGCGCAGATGGCTGATGACGTGTGTAGTGGTGGTGAATGTACGTTGAAGGTGGTGCATATAGAAACTGAGTTCATGGTTTTTGTTTTAATGGTTGTTATAATACCTACGTTGATACCTACAGACTACAGTATAGATTCAAGAAGTAAAGACGATATAGGTGAATTATGTTGTTTGATTTACTTATTGTTGGTGTAGATACAAATTTCCGTTCAGGCTTTTGTTTTAGTGGTTGTTTTGATATTACCTACGTTGATACCTACAGTAAGGAAGTGGAACTTTAGGACTTACGCTGTTGAATTTAATTTTCTTAATTGGTGTTTTAGGTAAATAGATTTGTTTGATTTATTGTTTCACATTGACAATGTTCACCGCTTTGTTTTAGCTAGACTGTTGATTTTAAACACATACCTATGCCGTTGAGAAAACGGTCAAATCTCTTTTATTGGAAATTACAGAGCCTTACGCCGCGTACGAAGTTGCGGGCACAGCTAGTAATTAAATAATTGTTTGTTCATCAATTCCGGAAGTCATTATGTTTTTTTCCTGTTGGGAGGAGGAGAAATGCTTTATGCACCATACGGAGGTCTTTTCGGCGTTGACCATCCCCGTGTGTCCGACTCCCCTTTTTGCAAGGTATACGTAAACTAAGACTCCCCCTAACCCTTCGGTTTCTGACCCACCCCCCCGGGACTGGTATTTGCATTACTTCGGGGGGGCTGTTATCATATATCCTTTCGGGCTCACTCTATCTCGCGGGATTGCTCTTCTTCTCTTTTCTTTCTTCTGAGAACATATTGGGCGTAGGTACAGATTCATTATATCATTATGTTTTATAGGAAAGCGTAATTTCATAAGTCATCGCTATAAAAAAATCAACATGCTGAACTTGCCCGTAGGTAGGGGAGACTGGGTACGGTTGAAACAATTTCGCTCATACCGTCGATACCATTGCCGTTTATAAGCTAAGCGGTGATCAAGTTATGTGAAATGCAGGAGCATGTTTCTATGTATAAATGTAACGTGTTTTTTGAGTATTCGGTGTTATATTTTGCGTAGTACCTACATCATAATTATTAAAACAAAAATGAAAATTTGTTTCAACCGTACCCATACCAGGGTCGGTTGAAACAGTTGTTGGGGTCAGTTGAAACATGAACACAATCTTCCAAATTTTTACGCCTTCCAACCTTTACCAGCTAGCTAAGCTGGTTTGCTTCAGTCTTGCTTCATGCTCCTTTGAGTACAAAATATCTAAAGTAACGAAAACAACACTGACATGTTTAAACGTGACTAGTTTACTGTACTCTTCACTCTTTACTGCATACAAAAAAAATACGCACAGCAATCTCGCATAGATAGAAACCTCAGTAAAATGAAAAATAACCAAACAAAAATACTTACTTTTGATAGTCGAAATAGAACATATAAGCACATAAGCTCTCACTTAAAACTGAACCGCCGAACGAACGATGCATGACTGCTATTCGTCTACGGACTTGTTTTTGCTTCATTCACCCCTAATACTCAAAGATGCTGCGCGTATGGCTCACGAGATATTCGCGTTGTTTCAACCGTCCTGAGTTTCAACCGTACCCAGTCTCCCCTAAGTTCGAAAATTCGAACATAGCATTTACAACAAAAACACATTCCTAACACGGAAGATTATTAGAGAAATATCCGTGTGACTGTAGGGACAGCATTACCTAACGCACAAAAATATGTGGCACCCAAGGTATATAGAATACATGGTATGATATTCCGGAGGAAAATATTGGTTCAGTTCTGCGCATGTACGTCACGTGTATCACATATTTTGACACTTCAGAACAAATTAGTTCACATTCATGTGCTTTATATTAGGGTTGTGGATTTTTAATTAATAAAAATGTGAATTGCAAGATATAGTGGCGAAATCGTTTTAAAGTGAGCTGATGGTGGTACGATACCACTTGTTTCCACAGCAATACAACAAAGAAATCTAATGTTGGCAGCTGTTATTCGCAGTTTTATTTTTTCAATCAAACCTCATAACCATAATGTATAAAAAGTCCTTTATAATCTGCGAAAATATTACAAATAAAAACAAGTACATATCAGTTTTACAATTAGTTCAGCGTTTTATTCACTTTTCTTTTTTTTGCAGTGATATTCGTAATTAGTGTTTTGTTAAGAATTCGAATCTTAAAGAACATTTTGCCCCGGAAAAAACAACTATTTGATCGCGCGATCTAAATCAATAGGTTCGGCAAGGTCTAACAATGTTTTTATGTAATTTTGTCCAGTTTTTAGACCAGTCGAGTTATATTCATTAAAAATACTTTCAAGAAGTCGTATTTTTTCGATAAAAATAGTGTTGGGTTTTCGAAGTCCACCTTCGCTGACTTGATCTGTCCATGTGAAGGATCCGGTCGGTTGTTCTTCAGCATAATTTTGCAGTAGGTTCATTGGTGTCCTGGGTAACTTGCTCACTTGGAAGGGTTTTCCTTTGAAAATACAAATTTTAAATTAATAATTAATTAACTAATTACGTATTTATAATTTGTTCACACTTAAAACTCACAAAATTTCGCGCACAATTTTTTGTTTTGTGTTCCGCCTTTCATAATTCTCCTGGCGCTTATTGTCAGAGTCCTTGGAAGTGAAAGGCAATTCTTACTGTTTTTGGGTAAATAGTTTAGCAGCTCATGTTTCAAGTTTCGCGCATATTGGTCACTGTTAAAGTGTTTCGAGCAAACAAATGCATTATTTGCATTAAACTTGTCTTTTCTACCACACTTTTTTCATAGATTCATCCTTGGGAATTCTGAAAAACGACAATTTTTCGCGCCTGGGAAATCTGTTTTGCTTTCGATTCTTGTCTTTATTATTATTACAGCCGAATATCGCACATATAACCAATTTATTTTTATTTGTTTAAAAAATATTCCACAAAAACCTTAAGAGAACGTCGAACTTGCACTGAAATGTCAAAACAGTGTGATACACGTGACGTAACAGTGTGCGAGTGAGATAGGATGCGGACATGCGCAATATTTTACCATGTTATTCTATATACCTTGTGTGGCACCTATTGTGGTCGGCCATCTTGTTTACGTGGTCTGAATTAGGTACTTAAGAAAAGTTTAGGTTTTTATTCCCACCAAGGGCTTCGCATCTAGTTTCTGACTTGATGTTCCTTTAGTTTTGATTGGATCGGTCACAGGAACATCTTTTTCAGTTGACATTTATGGAGGGGTAGCTGACGAATATAGTCATGAAATTTGGGACTGAGTGCCAAGTTGACAGTTCTCATATATGGCTGACGTAGGAAAAGTGACGTTTCCGACTAATCTAGTTTTTTCGTTCAGGTTACATCTAGCTAGACCAGACTATTTGACTTGATTTTTTAATTTGTTTGCTGCAATGTCTATAACGTCTTTTGGTCCCTTAATATATCCAACGCCTGTGATTGATTAATGCGATAAATGATTTGTTTAACACCTAAATATAATCATATTAAAGTTTTTGTTATTTAGTATATATTTATTGGAATAATTTAAAAGGAATAAAATTAACTTTTTATTTTACTTGTAATTATTTTGACAAATAATCTAAATTTGAATGTAAAATTTTTTAATAAAAAAAAAAACATATACGGCTATAGCCTCAATGCATGGCCTAATAACAAATTTTAGTCTCAACTTTAAATTTAAGGAAGCTCACTATTGCGAAATTTACAAAAAACAAAAAACATATAGCCCTGGGCCTTACCAATAAACATTTGAAGTTTCGACTCTAAATTGTAGTAGATCACGGTGGATATATTTTCCATATATATTTCGCAATTGTGAGCTTCCGTAAATTTAAGGTCGTGACTCAAATTGGTTATTATTATTAGTACGGCGCACTGTGAACTACAAAATTTTTGAGTCGAAACTAAAAATGATTATTGGTACCTAATGGTCGCGGAATCGATTCGACGAGTTTTTGCAGGAACGTTATCCCACAGCTTTGACATTTCAGACAGAAACGGTCTTTTCTCTGCACCGCGTCATAAAAACAATTCTTTTTTATTTAATACAATGATACCGACATTTTTAATAACATTAAAATTGGACTTTGGTTGTGTAGCCAGTTGGATGTTTCTCGTTCAATACCCGGCAAAATTGCATCACCATTCGGCTTTTGTGTTGGAGAATAAATGACTGCCCGATTAGCCTATCGCCAGATGGAAATACCTGATGGTTTAAAGCTTGTGCTGGTTCATTGTTTCACTAATTGGAACCAGATAGAATTCCAGAACATTACAGACCCTTACAGACATGCTTACGCTTAGGTTGTTCAGATTAGAACAACTGGTGCATATTTTTGTCCAGTTATTTTCGTAACCCATTAAACTCAAAATAACTTTTGTCCGTTTTTAAAACTCGGCTCCAGAAGCTTATTGGTTTATTTTTATCCTCTTAAGCGAATCAGTCGCTGCAACTTGATTTTTTCCGGGAGTTATATACGGTATTTTGCTTACATAATTTGTGAGTTGTGACAAAATCAAATTCAGCAAGGCAAAGTCGGGGAAAACATCACCAATCCCTTCGATGTCAGAAAAAAGTTTGAGACTTTTTCTTGATTTCTTTAACATCATCTAAAGCTAATGAAAACCTGGGTGAGTTTTCGTATGACAATGATCTTCTGGGATCGTTTTTGAAATATCGATGACCAGAATAAGTTGTATTCTGCCCGAATTTTGTTGCTTATAGTCAGCTTTTATTAAATTTGTGCAGAATGAACTGGATAAAGCTCTCAAGTAAGTTTTGAAGTTATTTGCTACTATCGCTTCGACGATAGGCGTCTGAAAAGTACCGTGTTTTAGGGCCTGGTCAACTACTCGCATAATATATGCTGACGATATTTATACTGTCGGAAGATCGCAGCGAGCTGTCAGTGGCGCATTTTCAAGAAGCTCTTTCAGGACTGTTATACTTTCGAATGGGAGGTGCCCCGCCCCGTTGCCTGATCCTGCTAACATTTTGCGAAACATTTTACCCAAAACTGAAAATCAAGGTGTCATATTTTACGTATCCTGTAATGCCGATAAAAAAGGGTTTTGTATTTTTTTTAACTAAATAGAAAGCTCCAGGCCCCTTCTTTCAATACTTGCAGCTGAAATATCGCAAAATACCTTTCACAGATTGCGTCGATTTATGAATTTTTATTTTAGTTTATGTTGATCCTGTTGCAGGGTCAAGGTGTTCGATCCAAACGGTACCAAAGTCTTTATTCTCAGTTAGGAGGGTATACCTATACCTCCACATATTTAAAACGATATCTAAAAATAAAACCTTATTTACTAATGCTAAATCGAGATGATCTACTGATTCTATTAATAGAAAAAAAAAAAGAAATACTTATACTATCATTCTGATAAGACATTTATGCCCACATACAAAAAGGATTTCGAAAATTACTTAAAAATAAATCCTTATCTCTTTTCTACATCATGAAACTTGATATAACTTCCAGAAACGCCTTTCCCCGACCCTTGCACAAAATTAGTTGTAAATTAAGCGATAAATTCAAGCCCGATTTCCGTTCAGCAATTTTAGAGTTATTCACCCACGAAACTTCAACAAAAATAGTCCCTCTGTTAGCGGAGTCTTTGCCTGTTCCATGTCGCTTATAGTTGCTTCTTCGTTGTTTCATTTACGCAACTTAAAATGAAGATAGCAATCAGGACATAACATTGCAATGATGAAGTTTCTAAAATCCTCGCGAAAAGCGAGAACTTTTCGCCTGCCAAGATGATGCTTCCAAGTAGCTTTCCTGCGTTTTATACCAACAAACATTATGTGAGGAATAATTCACAGATTTGTGTGGTAGATAAACGTCTCCTCATCCCTGCGAATTATTATGGAATTTTTGTAAGTTCCTTGCACCGGAAATAATTCCCATTCATTTGGGGAAAAGTTAACCAAGAAAGGGTTTTGTAAATGGCAAACAAGTATCTTGTTCTCCTAATTATGCTAAAGGATCATTTTTTTCTTGTTTCTTAGGCAAATCTTGAGAAGAAGCCAGCCAAGTAATTACTTTGCGTAAAAGTTATACAAACTTTTCCTTTGCGCCGCTACGAATGATGGATAATTATGTAGGTACGTCCTTCAAAAGCAGCGAAAAGTTGTTCATTTTGGTAAAATTCAAAAATTCCTTACGTGCACTTAGCAAACTATAACAGCTCGTTTCTCGTTCGGAAAATTTCAATATGCATTTCAACCGCATGATTGCGTTTTCAATAAACTTTCAACGAGATGCACTCGAGATTGACAATGTCCCCTATACGTCAGCGAATCTGTTGATTTTCCGACATCCACTGAGGGGCGAAAATCGACAATGCTCAGGTGCGCAGGAAAAACATCACCACACCATGTAAAATCAAAAAGTATACAACCCTTAAAATGAAAACAAAATGGGTGAGATAATTCAATTCTACACCCCCATGGAGGTTTGCAGAGATAATAGCGTTCGGGCGTGTTGTGGGGTGCTTTCCAATATTCGCACCGTATTTACGGTGCCGAGCTGGCATATGCGTTTAATTGGCCGTGAAAAAGTCGAAATGAAACATAATCATAGCCAGACAACGCCAATGTGCTTGGCTAAGGCTGCATTCTATGCTCCTTCTACATCCGTGTGGTCCTTGGTGCTTTCCATTTATACTATGTGCTCAAATGATATCGCGCTACGTTGTTCACTATTGAAGGAGGTGAAATAATGAGTTTTTGTGTAAGCAATTGCTTGAGGCCCCCGCAGGATATATAGAGTTGTGGTATGAGGAATGCTTTTGGAGAGCTGTGGCGCGGTTGCTTTCGGGTGTGAGTCTAGAATGAGCCAAAATTAATATTTAATCTTTTTTTTTTTTAATCAGCCGTGGGTGAGAATAAATTAAGTTTGATTTAGATAATCGTTTTGGGAAAAACCAATTAATTGAACTTGATCAGAAAATGCAATTTTAAAGCTACGATTACACGTGTCATTTTTCGTTGCAAATTTCAACACGCTGAAGCCACATAAATTCGGCCATTCGGTGGTCACTCGTGTGTCTTTCATGTGACTGCGCTGCGACATCCCGCTTGATCAGACACTTGACAGACGATCAGACGTAGCGACAAATTTAGGATAATGGGGCATTTACACGGTCACACATTCCTATCACGGAAAATTAAAGGGATGCCCAATACTAAACAGCCGTCTGACTGAAAGGGACAGCATTACCTAACACGCAAAAAAACGTGATACGTTTTTTGGTCGGCCATCTTGTTTGCGTGGTAGGAATTATGGGAAAGCTATGCATGTTCATATTTTTATAGCGATGGCTTACGAAATTTCGTTTTCCTATAAAACAAAATGGCTTCCGGAAGGGATACAAGGGTACATTTATTTATTCATTTCGTATAAATGATTGATGAATTGTTGGTTTAATTTACTGAAACTAATTAACACTCTCATTTCACATATTTTAAATCGGAAATAGAAATGTTTTCATGTGATTGCAGAAAAGTTGGTCGCCGGAACTTCCGCTTTACGTATCTATAATTATGGGTAGAACATCCATGACACCTTAGGCGTCTGATTTGTGATCTCATTCCTTCGCCTTTATTAGCATTGACTGCGGACAAACGGATCTCTCTGTCCCGTCTCGTGCAAAAATGCGCGTGCGTGATAGTGTAAATGCGGTTTAAACGTTTACGTCATAATAGGGTTGCCAGATTAAAAAATACGAAAAGGGGGACAAGTGTTCAAAAAGGGGGACAACAATTTTTTTGAACCCAGGAGTAAAAAAAAGGGAAATAAAAATAAGTTTCATTAGATAAATATATTTTTTTCCTGACACTGGGTTCAGACATTTTACTTAAGTAAATTTTGGTTTCAAAACAAAAACTGAAAGAGAGAAAGATGACAGTACAAAACGAAAACGTAGACGAAAACAACTTTAGCACGTGAAGTAAAATGTAGTTCGAGATTGGATGCATTCAGCTTTGAAACTTTTCTTGCACTTCAAGTGGATGTTTTCACCAGAGAATCTTGTTAAAAATATTAAAAGAAATTATTTTCAAAATTTTCAATTGAATGTTTTCTTTTATTGAATTTTTACAGTGGTTTGTGTTTGGGAGGACCACATAGGATATTTCCTTAACCCTCACATGAACAGAAATTTTAATGTACCTACATGGACAGTATCTACCGTGGTAGATAACAGAATATTACATGCATTTCGTATGAGTTATTTCTGCTTGACAGCTGATTTACTTGCTAAACTGTCATTTTTCACTCGTTCTCTTTATTTGACTACTACCTATAATGTTTTTTTTCTCTAGATAACGGTTTTTTTCCAAGGTTTTGAGTGCATCTCTCTTTTTGTGCCATTTAAAGTTAACTTTTTCGCTCAATTTGTTTGTTTTCTTTTTTTCTTCTATTTTTTTTTTTACTGCCACTCTTTCTCTTTGTTTTGAATGCGTTACTCATTGAAGCTAGGTTTTTACCGCAAATGAAGAGTCACTCCTATTTAAAATTTGTACGCAAAGTTAATTTTGGTAAAACACTATACGTGGTATTTTTTCAGTGAATAGTTGTGTGCTAAAAAAAAATTTTGCAAAATGGATATATAGATATATTTAGGCGACTTCTTGAAGTAATCGGCTCCGATTCAGAGGGAGAACTAGATGAAGGTGATGCAGATGGTGATCCTGAAGACGGCTTTCTGCATGAGCTTGCAGAGGCAAACGTTCCAGGAAGCAGTCAACAAATAGAAGTGGAGATAGACGATGATGAGGAAGATGAAGAGCAGGATATATCAGGCGATGTTGCTGATAACGAAGAAGAAGCTATGCCGGGAGCAGAAGACAATTTTTGGATTGGTAAGGATGGTACAAAGTGGATAAAAAGTGCACCAAATTTGCGCCGTGAAGGGGCGCATAACATATTCCGAGAAACAACATTTGTGGGTCCACATCCAGCTACCAAAGTTCTAACAGATCCGTATAATGAGCCCTTCCGTTCAAGACATAATTTGTCGACACACTAACAAAAGAGCTCTCAGGGATTTCGCTAAGTGGAATGAAAAACATCCCGAAAAAGCTCCTCTAGAATGGAAAGCTATCAACGAACAAGAATTTTGTGCCTACCTGGGTATTTTGTTGGTCATGGGCTGCCACCGATCTAATTACGAGACAGTGGCTGAACTTTGGAGAAGCAATGCGCTTCCTCTATATCGAGCAACAATGTCGGTTAGGCGATTCAAGGCGATTTCGCGATTTATACGGTTTGATTCGGATGCCACACGAACATCTCGGATGGCCACTGATAAAGCAGCTCCTATTCGTGATATCTTCGATATGATCAACTCAAATTTGACGCTCAATTTTAGACCGTACGAATCACTTACAGTGGATGAGCAGTTGTTTCGCTATAGAGGTCACACAAAGTTTACCCAATATATGCCTTCGAAACTGGCCAAGTATGGTATAAAATTTTGGTGGGCTTGTGACTCATCAACAGAATACCCTCTCAACGGCCAAATTTATACCTGGAAGGTGAATGGCAGCAGAGATGTGAATCAAGGTGAGCGAATAGTGAAAGAACTGGTTGCACCATACAAAAATATTGGACGAAATATCCATGTTGAGCCAATACACAACTAAAAGAAAAACGTATAGATGGCCACAGGCTGTATTTTATAATTTGATTGACCTTTCAGGACTTGCAGCCTATATCATTTTTTCAAAGAACAATTCGCTGGGTCCTGCAGCTGTGAAGCAAGGCCAAAGGCGAAATTTTCTGGAAAGATTGGGCGAGAACCTATGCATCCCACATATCAGCTCTCGGGCACAAAATCATAGAGTGACAGGTATTTTTACCATAAGAAACGCTATGGAGTGTTTGTTAGGTCACCCAGTAAATACAAACAATTCTAATGACGAGTTTACTCCTGACGATCCAGAAGAGCGGGATTCCAGTGGTCGTTTACGGCAAAAAGGTGGGTGCTTTATGTGCTACCAACTAAATAAAAAAAAAAGCGTGCTACCCTACAAGCCTGTGTCAGCTGCAAAAAACCTGCGCTGAACATAGTCTAACCCAGACAAAATGTGAAAAGTGTCACTTGAAAAAATTAATAAATTTATATTATTTGCCTAATTAATGGTACAAAAACTGTTTTATTCTTTTTATTATTTGCTATGTCTATTTGCATATACACAAAAGTGTGGACTTTTCAGCTGTAACAGGTAAAAGATACATGTTATATCCAAGCAAACCAGCATATTTCATCTAAATTCGGTGAATATCTACCTGGGTAGATACTGTCCATGTAAGCCAAAAAAATCACTTAACTTCAAAAATTATACATAAAAATGTTTTTAAAGTATGAACATGCTAATAATCTGAAATAAATCATAAAGTTAGTCACTGAGTCGGACCCATACCAGAATCCACTGACGAATCGAAGAGATTTTTAGAGATAAAAATTGAAATATCTACCCGGGTAGATACTGTCCATGTGAAGGTTAAGTGTGTTTTAAAAGTGTACGGGGCAATTGGAGATTTTCAACAGTTTTATGCTGCATTCACAACATCACACATTAACAACACGGAAAGAGATGCCCGTGACTAAAAGGGATAGCAGTACCTATAACACGCAAAAATACATGGCACGTATTTTGGTCGGCCATCTTGTTTATGTTGTAGGTGTTGGGGAGATGAGGTATCCCCGGCTGGTTACTTGTTGAACTCGGTGAATAGTTGATGACCAAAAATAAGAAAAATTATCGGGTTGGTATCTTACAATTTTCTTTATTCTCTCTCAGGCCGATCTTACCTCGTTGAGGTTGTTCACAAGAAGAAGGATATAGAAAAAATTAAACAATATGGAAGAGTGGTTTCCGGATAAGCAAAGAGATATCCTAATATGCTATTGAAGCGACATCTAAATGTTGTCATTAGGAAAACTGCAATAATTTTCGAAAGCTATGTTCGATTACATTTTGACCTGAACAGTAGGAATTATATGAAAGTTCAGCATGTTGATATTTTTCTAGCTATGGCTAACGAAATTTCGCTTTCCTATAAAACAAAATGGCTTCCGGAAGTGATGGACGGACAATTATTTATTTATTTCGTATGACTCATTGGTGAATTGTTGATTTATTTGACTTTGACTGACACTAATTACCACTCCCTTTTCTTTCACATGATTTAAATTATAAATAGAAATGTTTTCAAGTGATTGCAGACATTTCGGTCACCGGAACTCGTGTTTAGTTAAGTTCTACACTGTCTATAATTATATGGGTAGAACATCAATGACAATTTATGCGTCTGATTTGTGATTTCACTCTTACTCCTTACTGACAGCGAACAAACGGGTCTCTCTGTCCCGTCTCGAGCAAAAATTCCCGTGCGTGGTGTTGTAAAGTTATGTATTTTTGTTTTTATGGAAATATTGGCCCAAAAGTTTTGAAAAAGCATTGTCGGTTGTCGTGAGATGAAAAAAGTGACTATATGGCGAATAAGGTCGCCCATCGGTAACGCTGCACACCACTTAAATAGAAGGTGACATCTCATTGTCCGGCGAATGGGAGACCTTTCTCTTTAAATTCGAAATCTTTTTTATAGCAAACTGCATTCGCTCTTGTGCATTAGGAAGAGATGTGACTGTTAGTGGATATCATATAAAGTTTGACAGTCTTACATAATATCCGATAAATTTAATGGCAGTGCCTCAAAATGTATGCAACATTTAATTTAAATAGAAAACACGCACTCTTCTGTCGAAATTTTTGTACGACCATTTTGCATAAATTTAGCTCATTTGTCATTGATGAAGTGTTGAACTTTCTGCTTCAATGCAAAGGGAGATGTGGACTTGTTGACATCGATCGAACTTTCACTTCAACCTTCAAGTAATCTCATAGAAATGGTGTAAAATCACACTATCAAGGGGAGAATTCTGTTTCACAGATCCCAATATTTCACAGATGGGCTATCTTTTTTGTTCAAACGTTCAAAAAACTTGTAGGATAACAAAGCTGGTTTATAATGGCCACATTAGTGTTTTGTTCAAATATTGTTAAAAAGCGCATAAATTCAATAAGTTTAACTTCTCAGCTGTTACCAAATACGTTCGATAAACATCATTTTTCAACTCTACTATGATTTTATCTTGTTTTTTGCACTTTATTACATATATGTATACATAGTATATCAGAATTTAGTAATAGCATTTTTTTTAACCATAATTATACTTACTTACTTAAGGTGGCGCTACAGTCCGGGTGGACCTGGGACTCAACCAACAAGCGTCTCCAGCCAGCACGATCTTTGGCCAGCTGTCTCCAGTTTCGCACGCCAAGTTGGTTAAGGTCAGGTTAAGGTAAGGTAAAACAGATTTTACATGGTTGTAGTATAATTATGGTTAAGGGGAAGTTAACCTTTTTCTTTTTTCTAAAATTCTTTTAGATTTCCCTTGACTTTTTCTGTCGCGAACTACCTTACCGTATTGTTTCATGGCCTGTTTGACAGGTTGCGAACCATCGTTGAAACCACTCATGTCATCGATATCGCATTCAATTTAGGAAGAAAGAACTCGAATACAGCGTTGTTCCGGAGTAATTTTGGAGTTGAGCCATTCTCCGAGCCATTTTACACAAGTTTGAGCCACATTAGTTCAATCAAAACGAGGATGTGGAGTTTGTTGTGATTTCTTAAAAAAGAGAAGCGAAATTTATGGGTGCGTTCACTTGGTGAGTTATTTTAACCAGCTATTGTTTTGTGACGGCGATTAGTCGAGTAAATTCTCATTTCCTGATTTTTTTTTTTAAGAAAATTATGTTTAGGTAGGTGTACCAGTACCCGGCCAGTCACTAGTAGCCGGCCACTTTGCGTTAAATAGTTTATAATAAGTAAATTAATCGCTATTTTCACGGGCCAAAAATTGGGGCTATCATTTTTGGCCTATTTATCGTGCTGGTAAAATTTGACGGCTGTGAACTTCACTAAACTGCAAGAAAAAAATGCGCAGTCTTCGAGGAAGTGAAAAGTGCGTTTTAGAGTTCGAGATTGTTAATGGAGGTATCAAACGGAAAACGTAGGTTTCAGTATTTTTCTTAAATATTTACGAACTTTTTTATTGTTTATCTGTTAAGTTATATAATAATTATTAATCATAATATGTGCCAAAAACACGGAATTTTCATTTCTTTTTAAGTATTAGATGGTGGCCGGTCACTAGAACTTTTTTCTTTGAGGTGTTTAAGTGTCCGGCCAAGGTGGACAAGGTGGATAAGGTTGCATTTATCCATGCAACTAAGCCAACTTTGCCATGCAAAAAATATTATACTTTATGCTCTGCCACCCATATCCTTCAACCAGCTGACGTTAGTGTGTTTAGGCCACTAAAACAAGACAAGTAAAACAATGGAACATGAATAACAGAGGAAATGTTCTAACTCATAAAGACTTTTGCCCATTTCTAGAAATCTTGCTCATTATACCATAAGAAATGGATTCAGAAAGTGTGGCTTTTTCCCATTTGATGCAAATGCTATGTATAGATTATGGAAACTGAGTTCAAGAAATACTTAAAAAAGTGTCCACAATATCCTATAAATACTGCAAACTTTTTTGCCTTCTGAAGAAGATCGGTTTGCAATAGCAGCATCGGGGGTCATTGTTGTTAAGTCTACAAAATTGAAATTATCTGAATTATATTGTGTATATATGCATATAATATATATGTAACAAAAGTAAATATGTATTTTTATTAAATAATCGATTAAAATCGGGTTTAAATGTTTAATTTACTTTGTAATATCCTGGCCGGATATTGATACAAAAGTGGCCGACTACTGAATTTTGCTGGCCGGGTACTGGTGAAATTTGACTTCTTTCAAAAAATTAATTTTAATTTTAAATGCAAGAACCCAATTATATTCAACCATTTTTTTTATCAAAGAAAAATTGTCTATCAAAAGCAAAAAAAAAGAAAAACCTTGTTTAAATGGCCAGGTGAATTAGTTATAACGGATCAAAGTATGAAAAAGTGTTAAGTGGCCGGGTACTGGTACATCTACCCTAGGTAAAGTTTGAGACGAATGTGAGTTTTTTCTTTTTGGCTCGGACTCGAAGCATTGAGACAAAACTGAAATATTTTACCCAAATTACTCATTTGGATAGGTACTTCAGCACGACGCTGTCGGATATCGAGTTTCATTTTCTAAGAAGCATGGTCGATGGACGCTTCAAGACTGAGATCCGCACCAAACAGTAACAGTTTGTGGATGCATTCCTTTTTCGACAATCACATGCGGGTTCTCTGCACCCGAAATGTGGCAATTTTAACAATAACCTAACTAACCCGTCAACGTGAAAATATTCTTCCGGTAAGAATGATAATGATTTTTCTCGAAAAACCAGCATCCGCGTTTTTACCCGTCTGGACAAACGCGCGTATCCTATGTAAGTTCCTACGTGACGCCCTGTATCCCAAACAGCTTGTCCGATTTTGAAGAGTGAGATGTCATTTAATTGGTATTCTTTCCCGGAGTGTCATAGGCTAAACAAATAAATATAAAAATATAACTTAAAAAAAAAAAAAAAAACGTCACAAATGTCAGCTATATTTTTTTTTACAGTCAGTCGGGTTTTTTGTTTTTTTAAATTAATTATTATATTTTTTTTTTTAAATATTGTTCAACAATGAAAACATGTTGTTTTTTTTTTAAACTAAAATTGTTTTTGTGAAAAAACATAGGTTTTTTATTCAATGTTGGCTAAGTGAAATTTACTTTAATTTTTTAATAAGTTTTTAAGCATAAAGATGTAGGTACTAAATATGGATTGCTAGTGAAGTGTTTTTTACAATCACTTCTGCAAGGAAATGTCTGCGAGAACAGCACAGGCGCCACTAGTTTACAGCGGAAAACAAAGTAAACTCCTTTCAAACTACTGAAAACAATGGAAATGGACCTTAAATCTAATGGCTCTCAATGGTATTTTTGGGAAGATTCTTCACTTATTCTTTTTGCTATTGGATTGGACCCATTAAAAATATTTCGAAAATATATACTATTTCTGAATAAACATATATGTCGACAGTAACAATAGGTTCCCTGCTCCCCTGCATTTAATTCACGGCGTACTTTTTCAACAACAGTTCCTATGCTTTCTCTTCACGGACATTTGGAAAAAGACAAAGTGCGGGAGCATGATTCACAACCACTGATAAGCACGTCTGTGCTATAATTTTTCCTCGCCAATGTTGCATTACCTTATACAAACCAACCAGCAAATGCCATTGCCTCGTGGTCCTTCTTCTACACAAAAACCGTTCATTCTTCCATCCTGCTGCTGTCTCTTACCCTCCATACCTACGTCTACAGTCTTCTCGGGAAAACAACGACCTTTTGTTGCTTGCCGCGCAAAACATATTTTATCCCCACAGTCGCACCAAACACACCATATGAATAATTAACTGCCTTCTTTTACACTGGTCTATATCATTGATAAGAACATCACGTAATTTAAGTACGAAATTTTTCTTCTCTCTTTCCTCTTATTTGTGTATAAATTTTTCTTACATTTTATTCACTTTGCATTTGCTAACAAACAATGCTGGCCTAATCTCACTTCCGTGGCATGCGAACAAAACCCTGATTACACTGTATACAGGATACGAAGAAAATATTCGTAAAGGATAAGGAAATAAGAAAAAAACGCTTAAAAGCCCATTTTTTGTTGCCAAAAGAAGAGGGTGCGTGCGAACACCGTAAACGTGTAAAGGAGAATTTCTTACACTCATCTATTTGAGCATAAAACATTTTATTACAACGAAGGGATATTCAAAAGGAAGGACTCTTCTTGAATCGATAAAAACCACTGAAATCAATGGACAAATAGACTAACCCAGGCGTGAGAGTCGTATTTGTCACCAAATGCTAAATTCCTCATCATTGGCCGAACAAAGCAAGGATTTCACGATAAAGAAAGCATCCAACGAGCGACGACAACGTCTAAAGCCCACTCAGAAAGTGTGAATGGGTATAGCTATCATTCTAATGAGATACCAAAATGTTTGTTGATGGAATATCTGGTACAAAAAAGGATTCCTCTCGGCCCGAATCACTCGTACAATAGGCTCGCTGCATATATCCTTTTGATTGTGTGAAGTTGTAACATACAACAGGGGGTGTATCTTTTCCCAAATATTAAGATATACGTATTCTTTTGAATTGAATTCTTTTTTCTTTGAACCGTTTCTCCATTTTTAAATCTCGCCCGATTGAATTGCAAAATGTAAACCCCACAGCGAAAAAAGAAAAGCCCTTTCGAAATTGCAAAACACTTTTCTTTGAAATTTTCAATCGAATAAAAACGTCACGAACGAAGATGAAAACGTCTATGGAATGAATGAGAAATGAAGCACACATTTGAATCAGTGAGAACTGAATGTGTGTAGAGATGGTGAATTGGATATTTTGTACACTGCAATCCATTGACAAACTGGAATTCAGAAGCAGAATAGAATCGCAATAGCTAGATATACATCCTGAATGGCGATAACGCGCGAAAGGCGAACAAGTGAATTTATTTGAATAACATTTTCTCTCTTTCTTTTCGAGGATATTGTATTTTTGTTTTTTTTTTTTTTTGTTTTTAAATAAGGTGGAGCTATTCGATTGTCCTTAGGGCGGCAATGTTACTGGTGAACGCTTCTGTGTGTGCGGTGTTTATATTGTAGTAGAATGGTATGCGGTACTGAATAGATTGAATTTGGCTTTGGGGATTTATTTTAATAGAAGAAGTGACCATCATTTTTTAAATACCTACACATTTTAAGTATAACATTTTTTGTTTGTAAAAAGCATACCTACCTACCAATATTTTGTCAATTACAAATTATGAAATTTTGAGACAGAAACGTTTTAATCAGTCTATAGGAGTAAATTGCAAGTTATTAAATAAAATTAAGTCAATAAATGGGCACATAAGTTGACTAGATAGGACTAGACTCGATTAAACCTGAATGTAGAACCTAGATTGGTTGGTAACGTAAATTTTCCAGCATCACCCGATCTAGTCCAATCAAAACTGAGACCCATCAAGTCAGTCAGCTGTCAGGATTATAGATACTTAAAAGTCCCCAATAAAGTAACCAATCGCAAAAAAACCATATGTTAATTTTATAAACACACTAGCTGTGCCCGCAACATCATACGCGGCGTGAGACTGTGTAGATTCCAATAAAAGCGGTGAGCATTGTCAATTTGAAACAATAAATCAAGCAAATCTATTAATCTAAAACACCAATTTAAGAAAATTAAATTCAACAGCGTAAGTAGGTACTAGAGTTCCACTTCCTTACTGAAGGTATCAACGTAGATAATATCAAAACAAACACTAAAATAAAAGCCTTAACGGAATTTTGTATCTACACCAACAATAAATAAATCAAACAACAAAATTCACCTATATCGTCTTTACTTCTTGAATTCTTCAATTCTTTACTGTAGGTATCAACGTAGGTACTATAACAACCATTAAAACAAACACCTTGAACTCAATTTCTATATACACCACCATACGTCCATCAGCGCACGTCATCACTCATCAGCCATCTGCGCATTTCCTCAGAAACACATTGTCCCTGTTGATTACATACGCATTCACGTCGCATACTTCTCTTTCGTTTCACTTAATTTGGAGAAAACACCACGCAGTTTTTTTTTTTTTTCATATGAACGTGCTTGTGCGATGTGCGCCACCCAACCACTCCAAGGCAGAACAACGATCAAAAACCGCGGCTGCTGATAATATTCGATTTGAGAAAATAAATTTATTTTTTTCATGTTAGATTTTAGGTTGTAGCTCAGCTTCTAGAGGACATATAAAGCTGATTGATGGCTTGAAATAACTATAAAAGTGTTGGCTCTCCTAAGTATTTTGTTTTGTTTGCATTGATTAATAATTGTTTGAGTAATGGCGATTAAATGGCAGTAAAGTCAGAAAAAAACAAAACACATTTTGGTGAAAAACGCTCCAAACAATAGGCATGGCAATGAAAGGAATTGCCTATGTCCTTCTCAGAATCTTAGGGAAAATTTCAAAAAAAAAGTTTTATCGAAATCTGTGCAGTAGTTTTCACGCGATTAGGTAACAAAGAAAATGCCTTGGAAAACACTTATAATTTGCTTATTGTTCTTTTTTCAAAATTGTTTTACGCTTAGTCATTCTTGTAAGTTAAGTAAATTATAATGAATATTGTATTAATATCAATGGAATGAATAAAAATATCAATATCAATAAGAAATGTCACTAAATTTACTGTCGAGCCATTATATTTTTCAGTTGTGAAATTTTTTATATATATCTACAATATTTACAATTTTGGGGGAATTTACAAGACAAATCTGTAATTTGGCAGTTCATAATGCGGGACAGCCAAGCGAAAGGCGGGAGGTGGGACTGCCCTCAAAATGCGGAACTTGTTACCACTATATCGTACGATGACCACTCTCGCTCTATAGTTCTGTATTTGTCTCACATGTTTTTGTTTTGTATTTATTACATACTAGCTGACCCGGCAAACTTCGTTCCGCCCAAATTTGTTAATGTAATGAAAATAATAATTCCGAGCATTCACAATGCATTTCCTAATTTATGTAATTCGGCCAATTAAAATTCTTTATTCAAAAGTCATATTAAATGCAATATAAATAAATGATGAATAGCTATGTTGATTTGTTTCAATCAAACCGCAATGATTTTGATGTGTCGGCCAACTTTCCGCTTTTTCACTAAATTGACAATATGAGAAACATGGGAAATCAAGATTGATGCCACAAATGCACAAACATCCATCCATTATCCTTGTAAGAAATTATTTGTCATAGTGAAAGCGATACGCACGGGAAATTGAAGTCGCACGTGATATCCACATTATGTAGAGGTAAGCCCGGAACGTCTAAATAATTCAAAAATTCAACTAATCTCCATATAACGTTTTATTTTCACAACAAAAGGTAGTATAATGTACTTCCTTTGCCCGTACCTTTCGTATTAAATCTTGCTCACATTTCGCAAATTGCTTTATTTGGACAGTGTCCATTAATATATTTAATTATACAACTCTAGAAATAGAGTTTGATTTTATCAAAGTACCACCTATAGGGTCAAAAACTATCCGAAATTTAAAACTGGAAGCAACCATATCCATCTACAAAATTTCAATCAACTTGGTAGAGCTGTTTCGGAGATCGGCAACAGCGCCACCTATCAGGTCCAAAAGTATCCTTTCCTTCAAGCGGGAACGAAGAATATAAATCTACAAAATTTCATTGAAATCGGATGAAATACAACAATACGAACAAAACAAAAGAAGAATCATAAAAATTTGTTGCGCATTTCATCTGACATCTCCAGTTCATTATCCGATGTCACAGTGCGAATTCGATGCAAAATATCGTCGGCCATAATATCATCTTTGTATAATCAAAGTACCTATCTACTTCATTTCAAAAAGTTACTTGATGTAACATAGTAAACATAATTTATTAGAACAAACTTTTTGGGTATATCTACCTATATTTAAAAAAAAAAAAAAACTTCAAAATTGTTGATAACAACAATTTGCTTGGAAAATAATTAAAATAATTGAAAACAACAATTGCTTTTAAAATTCAAAATTATTTTTTTTTTATTTGAAGTGTCACTACTTGATTTCTATCCAGTTAATTTTTTTTTTCAAAGTGTATTTCCCCATTCAAACTTTAATTTTCTAATTTTCCGCGCAATTTTCTTAATTTTTTCTTTCATAACATTGTTCTCCTGACAATAACAAACACAACAAAAAAAGAATTAACGAAATCGGTTCAGCCGTTTGTGCGTGATGCTGGGACCAAGGGAAATAGGGGTTCATTTTTATATATATAGATTTATACACTCGTATTTGTCTACATATATTTGGCTACAAGTTGAACGCTGTTGTCGATAGTAAAACCAAAATATTGCGTTGAATATAAATCTATTTAAATGACTGGCAATGTTGGTGTGATCTTATTAGGTGCCAAACAAAATAGACAACAGACACCTGTTATCCCCCAGTAGCGTACGCAGGATTTTTCTTGGCTGAGACTTTATTTTGCGATGAAATGTTTGCCAATGGAATATATCAAAGAATTTCTCTCAGCCTTCTGAGCTGTTGAACTAGGAGTTTGCACCTGAGCCTCCTCACCCCCCAATTGCGTACGCCTCTGATTATGTTTTCAACGGGTGGTCTAAATACATTTTTCATTCTGCAAATAAAATAATATTAACACTTTAGTTTTTATATTTTAAAGTTTATTTTTATTAACACTTTAGCTTTATTATATTATTATTTTTTAACGGCAAACCAAAGCGCTTAGATGTGATTTTAAAAATTAAATTACTTCATTAAAGTCAAACAAAATGCAACTTTTTAAGCTCTTCTTTTTTTCTTTCTTTCTTAAAACTTGGAATAAGTTTACAAAATTGAGGAATTACTGCTGGGAAAAGCAGTCATTTTAGTGATATATAAAGGGTTGTTAAGTTTTAAGGGTCGATGTTGATTTTGAATAAAACACAAATTATTTCGGAAATTATTGTCATTTCTTTTTATTATGATAATATTGGTATGGTTCAATTATGTATGGAATAAAATATCGGCCAAATATCACCTCAATCCGATGGTCTATTCTATGCCGTTAATGTGCCGAATTATCTCATCCTTTAGCTCTTGAGTTGTTGCTGGCTTATCGACGTACACCTTTTCTTTCAAATAACCCCAAAGAAAGAAGTCCAACAGTGGCAAATCACATGATCTTGGCGGCCAATTGACATCGCCACCACGTGAGATAACACGGCCATTTAATTTGTCGCGCAAAAGAGCCATTGTTTCGTTAGCTGTGTGGCAAGTGGCACCGTCCTGTTGAAGCCACATAACGTCCACATCCATATCTTCCAATTCGGGCCATAAAAAGTTCGTTATCAACTCAAGATAGCGAACACCATTCACAGTAACTGCCTGACCAGCCTCATTTTGGAAAAAATACGGCCCGATGATACCGCCAGTCCATAAACTGCACCAAACAGTCCCTCTTTGTGGGTGCATTGGTTTTTCGACAATCACTCTTGGAGTATCAATCGCCCAAATGCGGCAATTCTGCTTATTGACGAATCCACTGAGGCAATTCTGCTTATTGACGAATCCACTGAGGCGAAAATGTGCCTCATCACTGAAGATGATTTTCTTCGAAAATTGATCATCCACTGTTGCCATTTCTTGCCACCATTCTGACCATTGACGACGCTTGAAATGGTCAAGAGGCTTTAGTTCTTGAGTCAATTGCACCTTGTAAGCGCGTAAATGCAAGTCTTTATGCATAATGTTCATCAACGACGAGCGTGAGAGGTGCAATTGTTGGGCACGACGACGAGTTGAGGTGGACGGCTCTTTAGCCACACTATTGCGAACAGCAGCAATATTTTCTGCAGTACGAGCTATACGAGCATGCACTGGTGTTTTCACATCTCCTTCACTCTACACACCCGGTTTGCTAACATTTTTGTACGATTTTTCCGATTGTACGCACATTGGGACGATTAAATTGACCGAAAAAAATCACGAAGTGCACGATATGCATTTTGATTTGAACGCCCATTTTTATAATAAGCCTGAATAACTTTAACTTTAACGCGTTGCTCGATTGTATATCTTTCCATGGTTCAAATTGAGTTAATCTGAAATTGAAAAATTTCAAATGAAATGCAGAAAAAACTTGACGTGGCCCTTAATATTTAACCACCCTTTATAACCTAACCAGACAGTGCTCTTTGTAAATAATGAGTAATCTTCCGAATCTTATCATAATAATGTTGTCGCCGTTTATAACATATGTATTTAAAAAAAAAGTCCATTGTTTCACCACAAATGAGATTTATTTTCGGGCAAAATTAATAATTTCAGACAGTTTCATGACACTCATCAGTATATTTAAACATCACTGGTGTGTAATAAAATCAACCTGTTACACGAATGTTCCATAAATTATACACACTTCCGACGTTTGTTATCTCACTGAATTACGTAAATTCCTATATTTTTAACTTCTCAAAAATATGTTATTCAAAAACTAAAGCTATAAATAAATTTGAAAACACAATATTGGATATGCAAATTGGGTTTATAAATAAAATCAAAATAATAAGTTCATGTGTGTATAATTAGACTAACGAAAAGGTTACAGAATTTTGAGAGATAACGGTAATGCAGGGAAGACAACGGAGTACGGAGTAACTACCTACTGGGAAAAATTGTATTTTGTTGTGGGGTATGACTTGAGACCTGGAAACAGCGAAATTCTTCAGTTACATATATTTAAATAATTTTATCTCGATGAATAAATAGTATAAAGTATTTATAAAGTAACTGGCAAAACCCGCTCCGCGGTTGAGTGGTTGGATACGCGTTGTTATTATAGGTTCGAGTTCGAGCTATACCAGTGTCACCAACTTAGGGGTTTTCCCCCTAAATTTAGGGTGAAAAAAAGTGTATGGGTTTTTTTTAGGGGGGAAATAGTTAGGGGTATTTTTAGGGGTATAATAATTTATTTTAAGAAGCCAGTTATACTCTCGGATGTTTGTCAGACGTTCGCGAGAGATGGCGCAATGGAAAAAAACCTTATGTTGGAATTTAAGTTTTTGCGGGACTCGAACCTGGAACCCCTCGCTTAGTAGTCCAACACACCAACCACTAAACCACTGTGCCATACTAAGCAAAGCGTGTAGAAACATTTAATAAAAGTTCTAAAAACTTCAACGGACAACGGATTAAGTAGATGAATTTGAAGCCAACAAAATAAGAAAAAAACACAAAACGTCCGTGTAGGAGGGAAAGAACTATAAATCAATGTCAAGAATAACGATTTTAGCTTTGATGATTGTAAATTTAATTTCGAAATGGAAAAACTGAGCTAATTCAGTTTCAGCTAAAAATTTTTGAGAGGCTGAAAGTCGGACTCTAAGTCCTTGGTTAATTTAAAAGTTATGTGAAAGCTTGTACTTATTTAGGAAATATTTTAGAGGTGTACAGGGAACAGAGATTGTATTTAAAATAATTTTAATTTCCTTCGAAATAGGTTTACCAAATTGGAAAACGAGAAAGGGGGTTTGATACATTTTAAGGGCGGGCATATTTAAAATTGGGGGACAACAATTCTAACTAACATCAAAATATTCTTAGTTTTCGATTTCTAATTAAAAAAAAAAAACGAAATATTTTCAAATATTTTATTTAATAAATTCGTTAAATGGATGTATCCAGTTGTGAAAGTTTATATAACACTTCATATAACTGCGTTCACTAGGCTTCGCAATAATAAGCTCTGAAAGAGGAAAATAGGCAAATTGGAAGCTCTTTTTTTTTTCAAGCTTAGTACGTTGCTCGAGCTAAACGAGATTTGATCTGCTCTCCAGCTTTTCTCTCCAAACATTAGCTTAAATCACAACTAAATTTTGACATAGAGCACGCCGAGGATATAAGTGTCACTGAAACGGCTGTTCTTTGAAAATAACTTACTTTAAAAATTCAACACTCTCTGATTTCAACCATTTCCGATCTCCGATTTTCGAAACTCATCCTTGCTTACTTATTCCATTTTCAGCAATACAAAAACGCAACAGAACAACGAACACAACGATCTGTCAAAATTTAGCTTGAGCAAATGTACCGCCCCATTAAATGGGCACGCTAAATTTTGACAGATACATGAAGAACATTCTGGAACAGAAGTTTGATTATTTAGCTCGAGCAATGCACCACTAAGCTAAATGAGTTTGCTTAAATTTAGGTCAGCTTAATTTTGTAGAGAATTTTTTATGGGAGCGAAAATGTAGCTCGAGTAGCGTACTAAGCTTCAGTGAAAAGATATATGAAAATGGGTTACTGGCGGACTGTCCTCTCATATTTTGAATTTTGGGAGACAAATTAATTCTTAAGACCAAAAAGGGGTAACTCCCCCTAAAGGGGTACTTATGGTAACCCTACTTAGAAAGGACGCACTATTCGGATTGTAGGTATTTTTATTAAATCAGTCGGAGAAGATACTTCATTGATTTTAAAATGAGAACCCCAGTTCACTTATGTCCAGCGTTGCCATAAGTGCAGATTTGTCTGAATTTAGCAGATTATCAACCTAGCTGCAGACTTTTAACAACCAGAAGTCTGCGCTTCAGATTTTGTCTGCATTCGCAATTATATTTTTATTAAAAATAGTTTCAGCATTTTTTGCACACTTGCTTTCACTGTATGCTATCAGTTTCGTATTCAGATCTTTGTTTGTTATTATTGCAGATTCGTCCAAATATTTTTTATGCCAACACTGCCTATGTCACTCCCATGTCCCATAGCCCATTTCAGATAAATACTCGCAGCGATCGAGAATGTTAGAGTGACCGTGCTGCAATTTATATTTTGCTAAATATTTCCGAAAACACCTTGCAGTTCTGAAAATTTAACCTGGAGAGCTATATAAAATAACATAAAAAATCACACATTTTGCTATTACAAATTGAAAACCATTTATTGAGAATTTTTTATACTATATTTCCATTTCCATAACTAATAATCTCCGGTTTGACATCTGGGAGATGAGTCGACACCGCACTTATATTCATCAACTTGACTGAATGCTGCAAACGAGAAACAGTGGAAGTGGTTTATTAGGTATACAAAGTTATGAGAGAATCTTGTTAAATTGTCCTACCTCTGTGTGGATTCTTGCAATTGTACTTCTTGAGGGCACATTTTCCGGTGAACTGTAAGAAACACCTGCCATTGGTGGCACAAGTGGGCAAATCCAACTGAGTGCATTTGAAGTCACAATGAGATGCTGGAGTGGGGGCAATGCTTGCAATGACAGTGCCAATGAGAGCTAAGGCAGACAATTGTTTAACAAAAATTAATATAAATATTTATGATGTTTAGTTTTTAGAGGAACTTACCAACAACAACGACAGCTACTACAAAGAATTTCATTTTAATTTTTTATTAAAGTTGGGAATTGCTAGCACTTAAGTGTACGAATATTGGAGTGGATCTGATGAAGTAACATTTCGCATCACGCCTTATATAGGTACAACATTTCTGACTCAGATTAAACTTCTGATTCTGAGTCAGAATCAAAACAGTTTATGTGTTGAACGTGTTTATTTTTAAGCGATAATAACATTCGCTGATTCATTTCGTTGAACGATTTTTCCGTCTTCCTTGTGACTTCCTTTCGACCGGCTAAAATGTATAAAACCACCGCACCCAAATAAAGTTCATTCATAACCACATCAGTCTCTGCTTCATAATATTGTGCAATTTACTTTAAACAATCAAAATGAAATTATTCGCAGTTATTATCCTTGTTTTTGGTAAGTTTGAAAATAAAGATAGAAATATTTTTTTCTATAACATAAAAAAACTTGTCCTTTTAGGAGTTATTGCTACTGTCATTGCTAGCATTGCCCCCACTCCAGCATCTCATTGTGATTTCAAATGCACTCAGTTGGATTTGCCCACTTGTGCCACCAATGGCAGGTGTTTCTTACAGTTCACCGGAAAGTGTGCCCTCAAGAAGTACAATTGCAAGAATCCACACAGAGGTAGGACAATTTAACAAGATTCTCTTATAACTTTGTATAATAAACCACTTCCACTGTTTCTCGTTTGCAGCATTCAGTCAAGTTGATGAATATAAGTGCGGTGTGGACTCATCTCCCAGATGTCAAACCGGAGATTATTAGTTAGGGAAATGGAAATATGATATGAAAAAAATTCTCAATAAATGGTTTTGGTTTTGTGATAGCAAAATGTTTAATTTTTAATGCAAGGGTTATTTTTTGTACTTCTCGAGATTGACTTATCAAAATTGCAGCACTTTTCACGGATGGATCGAATAAGTACCCAACATCGAGTAGAACTTTCTTAATCACTGAGAGTTTGGCTAAAATGAGTTCATGTAAAATATCACAACAATTTGTTATTTGTTATTACCGTCAAGTTTTTTACCTATCGGTTGTCAATAACATCAAACTTTTAGAAGATCTCACCTGTTTTGTAAAAATGTGGAAAGCATTTTTGGTTGTGCTCTTCTGTATTTAATATTTATTTACTGTCACAAAAAAATCCCTGGAGGTAGGGCTTACTGGCTGGAGGAGCTTGTTTATTGAGGCCGTGGTCCACCGCGAGCTGTAAGCGCCACCAAAAGTAAAATATACACAAGGTGGGCCAAAAGAAGTCATCCGATGTTGTTTGGCTCTCATTTTTTTTTTTCTAAATGATAAACTTCGATTCTGTTTTTTGATTATGTTTATCTTACCCTTTAGAATTTTATTGGTCAAGTCGAGAAGATGTTATCGGCCATCACAATTGATTGATTGTCATTTGTCATCACTTCGGCGAGAACTTCGGGCGACAGATTCTCGCACTCGTGTCAAATGTTGTCCTTGAGGGCTTCTAGGGTCTCGGGATTGTTCACGTAAACATGGGACTTCAAAAAACCCCACAAAAAAAAAGTCTGGAACAGTAAAATTGGACGATCTTGCGGGCCAGCGCAAATCGCCAAAACGAGAGATGAGGCGACCCGGGAACGCCGCCTTCAGAATATCGGTTGTGGCTCGCGCAGTGTGTGTCGTAGCTCCGTCCTGTTGGAACCACATGTCCTACAGTCCTAATTCGTCCAATTGCGGCAGAAAAAACTCGGTTAACATGGCCCTATAGCGCGTACCGTCCACTGTTGTCGTTTGACCAGTGGCGTTCTCGAAAAAAAAAAAAAATGTCTCGATGACTCCTCCAGCGTGAACAGCGCACAATGCAGAATGCAGTAACTTTGAGCGGGTGTAATGGCTCCTGGTGCATAACTCGTGGATTTTCGGTGCCCCAGAAGCGATAGTTTTGCTTGTTCACGTACCCGCTGAGGTGGAAATGAGCCTCATCGTTCATTATGATCTTGGTCGAAAAATCGTCCACTTCCTCCTCGAGATTGAGGATGGCTTGGGCGTACGTTACACGCATTTGGCAGTCGACAGGCAGCAGCTGATGCACGGACTGGACTTTGTACGGGAACATGCGCAAGTCTTTGACCAAAATTCGCCTTAGGAACGACCGGCTGATGGCTAATTGCGAGGCACGGCGTCTGGTCGATGTTTCCGGCGACAGCTCGACATCCTCGTCAGCAGCGGCGATATTCTCGTCACAACGGGCGCTCCGCGGCCGGCCATTCTTGGCAACGTCTCTTGTGGTCTCAAACTCTTCAAGGTTGGTGGCCAAATGGCGCAGTGTTTGCGCAGTCGGTGTCGGGCGGCCGTGGAATCGGCGTGGGAATTCGCGCTGCCGCAACACTACAGACGAACTGTTACGCAAAAAAATAGACACGATTATTCCGCGTTCTTGGGGAGTGTATCGCTCCATGGCTTGTTCACTTGTATTCTACATCTGTCTAGTCCACAAATGTCGAAACAGGGGCCGAATTACCGCATCCGTGATCGAGCCATACGTCACTGAATTTTGTGGATTTTATAAGCAAAACAATAACAAATTCAGTCACGTATTACTCGATCACGGATGCGGTAATTCAACCCCAGATTTGACATTGTCGGCCATTTGCAAAAATAAGAGCATCTTCCAATAGATTGACGTCTTTTGGCCCACCTTGTACTAACACCGAGGACCAAACCTTGAACTTCTCGCTCCGTAGTGCAACGCATTAGGCCTCTTATCAAAGATCTGTAGATAAAATATGACAAAGGCCATTTCATTATTCAGTCAGCAGATACACCCCTCACTCCCATCATGTTTTATGTACAACTATTAGAACATGTGTGAATATGCGAATTTGATCAAATCATAAGGGCCATTCAACACAACAACACAATCAGTTCTCAGTTCCCATCACAAACGAAATAAATCGTAATTCGCCCTTTCATCGTCACTTCGTTTACTGTCCATACAAGAAATCAGGACACAACATTATTCCGCTGTTCGTTGTCCTTTTCTTTGGGCTTCATCAAAAGAAATAAATAATTCTGAAAGGATAAGGACATTTGCACCGGATATAAGGAGATGCTAATCAACGGCTCCATCGTCGGTCGTTCTGACCATATACGAATACAAAATGGTCCCCTTCATAGCCGCCTTATTCCGCACATTCCACACAAATTTGACTGCACCCAACCGGATATCATTTTTGCGGGTGAATTATTATTTCTTCTGTGGACTTAGGTTCTACTGTCGCATTTTTATTAATCGCAAATATCGATGGGATATTGCTCGCAGTGAATCATGTTAAAAAAAAAACGGTCAACTGTCAAATAATCTTATTAGCCCGCCGCCCGGCGCAGTCTCTATACAAGCATAAAAACCACGCCAAAGGACGATCATTTAGAATGCATTGAAGATTTCTAATTTAGTTAGCTTTTTTTTCTGTCCCCTGTTATCCTGCCACATACACACTTTGTTTCCCATTGTAATGCAAAAACGCAAAAATATAATCAAAACCATATTTGTTTTGCTCCCTATTGCTTGCTGTCTCTCACGCCATTATTGGTGGCATTATCATAGAGCGTCACGTTTAAAAGTAGGGCGTGATCAGAAGTGACGACGACTAAATTTCGCTATTGTATCCTTTTTACTGTCAACAATTGCAGCACACAGCGATGCGATGAATCGAGCAAGCTTCCATTATTCCCTCGGCGACACATAGTGGCAAGCGTTGAACGTGATGCGATTTAATAAAAGATTTTTTTTTTTCCATTATTTTTCGTAGGACAACTGCAGATTTGAATTTACTAGCGGCGCTGGGTAGGTATATGTGGGGGAAGAATGGATTGCTGTTTGCTTCACTCGCTCAGTCAGATTGGTCAGTCGACTGCAGTAGCAGTAGCTATGTACGTGATTTGCCTGCGCTATTAAGAGTTTTTCACAGCGGTTATTGTGCGCGAAATTGTGGTTATAATGGCATTCTTTATTGGAAATGCAATCCACAACTGGCTGACGCAGCACATTTCTAAAAATAAATTCAACAACTAGATGGGAGAGTGAAATCAAATCTATCTCTTGAATTAACCGATCTGTAAGAAAGCTGACAGCACAGTAAGCAATCATTTGAAATCAAACCAACCGTGTGCCGATGTGATAACCTGAAGAAATGTAAATGCATGTCCTTCACAAGACTTGAAAATCCAACTACACCGATTGATTTCATCAATAATGAAGTTATTGAATGATCTTGGAGTCACATGTGCCAAGCTCAACCTTACCTCCATTTGGATTTCATTGTGAAAAAGGACGATTAGGACTTATAAATTGCTTTCAAAAACGGAATTTAAGGACACCCTACATCACCAAACATCTAAACTCTTCTCTAGTTCAAACTGTTTTTGTTTCCTGTTTTTTTTTTTTTTTTTGTACGAACTAAGAAACTGAAATCGCAAGAATTAAAACCATTGAAAAGCAATTTCTTCTTTTTACATTGCATGATTTACCCTGCCGCCTCGATGATAGTCTTTCCCCCTACATAAGTCGATTAAAGTTGCTGAATCTGCAGACCTTGGATAACGAAGAGGAAAAATATCAAATGCCTTATTTTTGTTTTGCGTCCTGTCTAGCAACGTTAACGTCCACCTATATTATTGGTTCTATAAACATCAATAGGTACTAGACTACTGCAACAAGGAATCCATTTTTTTTTTATATCAAAGGACGACTCGATGTAACTATATGAAAGCAATGGCCCCGGCTGAATGATTTTAATAAGTTCAATCATGTCATTCATTTCAACCTTTAACAAAATTCAATTAAAAAAAAAACTAAATTGAAAGAAATGTACCATAGGTATATGTTACAATAAAATAACCACCTCTTTAAAAAAAAAACTAAGTGATTCACTGTGGCTTAAATGTTAAGTACATAGTTAAATAAAAATAAAATGTGATCAATTGACAAACGATTTGAGAAATGGGAAACTGTGGTAGAAAGTGTGACAGAAGGATTTGACATAGGTATGTATTTAAGTCCGTATGACACTACATTTTTTTTTTTTTTTTTTAACTCGGTGACCATATAACTCGATAACCGCTGGGCCAATTTTCATGATTCTTCTTTTGTTTTGTTCGTATTGTTGTATTTCAGGTTTAGACAGTCTTAAAACATATTATTCTTTGGTTCTCGATAGGTGGCGCTGTCGTCAATCTTCACAGCCGCTCAACCGATTTCAATGAAATTTTGTGGTTGTACATTGTGCGTTTCTGGTTGAAGGATAGCATACTTTTGGAACTGAAAGGTGGCGCTGTGATCGATCTCCGAAACAGCTCTACCGAGTTGATCGAAATTTTGTGGATGGCTTCCAGTGGTTGCTTCCAGTTTGAAGGATAGGATAGTTTTTGGCCCTATCGGTAGGGTACTTTGCAAAATATTAGCGGGATAGGAAAACGGGTTATGTAGGGTACAGCTACATATAAAAGAGACTCACGTCCGTATGTGCACTCATAACCCGGGAACAGATCGTTCGATTTGTATGATTTTTGGTTTAAATTCGCACGAATTTTTTAATTCTTTGGATGTTTCGGGCTTACCTCTATACAATTTTAGATTGAAAGTCGACTCAGTTATAATTTTGTTGCGCAACCTCAATGCACCGAAACTCTGTAACTGAACGCATTTGATTTGATGGTGAAGGATTTCAAAAACAATGTCATGTAAGCGACGGTTTTGAGGGGAAAATTCAAGATATACATTCTCATTCCACGGATTCTGCTTGTTCAGGACGATTTGCCATTCTTATTTAAGTGTCTTGAACTTCCCGTGCGTCTCGCTTTCAGTATGAAAAATAAAAAATAATTTGTTGCAAAGATAATCATTGAATATATGTGCATTTCTGACATCAATCTTGAATTCCCATGTTTCTCACATGGTCAATTTATTGGAAAAGCGGAAACTTGGCCGACACATCAATCATTACGGTTTGATTAAAACAGATCAACATTGCTATACTTCAGTTATTTTTTTTGTATTTAAAATAACTTTTAAATAAAGAATTTGAATTGACCGAAATACAAGAAAAAAAAGTTGCATCCGTAAGAACGCCCATCACTCGAGAACGGATCGTCCAATTTGAGCTTTCTTTTCTTTGTTGTATCTGTCTCCGCCTGAGGAAGGTTTATACGTCGAGAAAATTGGAAAATTTTAAAAGGAAATTGAAAAATTCATAAAAATTAATTTTCCATACATTTTTTACTGCGTTTTTTTTTTTAAGTTTTTATCGCAATATACAGTGAGATCATGTTTGTCAAAAATTCTACATAAATTTATGTGATGTGAAATATCTATAGGTGCAGGTGCGACTTGGGAGTAAAATCGACTCGACCAAAATTCCGGAAATTCCGTGGCGACGGCGGAAACTGGCCTGTCGCGAAATGTGGTGCTTTTGTCGATTTCCGAAACTACTCAACTGATTTCAATGAAATTTTGTGGTTGTGTATGGAATGATAGGGTAGGTTTGGAACCGATAGGTGGCGCTGTTGTCGATCTTTTAAACCACTCAACCGATTTAAATGAGATTTTGTTTGAAAGATAGGATATAAACATTTTTTCAATTCATTTAACTTAATTCTTAAAGTGAAGACTTAAATGGGCACGCTACCCCTGGGGAGTGAACTGATAGGGCTTGGTCTAACACAGACTCTAGACTACTGAATCAGTTGTATCACGGACGGGAACACCTAGTTAGTTATAATTTCGTATGATAAGTTAGAAACTAAAGTTTTATCTGAAAAGCTAGGCCTAAGGTCAATACAGATCTGTTGCGCCAACTATTTATTTATTTATTTTTACTTCATCATCTAACTAAAGTATGACAATCATCATCCGCATCTCATATGCAACTTTACAAACAGGCGGGCAATTGCATATATGTATATCTACAACAAGCGAATTTAATCCATTAAATCGCAGTTCAATCAAAATAAATAAAATCCACCAACTCAATAAAGCTACGTCCAACAAAGGCACACTTAATTGTTACATTGTGCAAAATAATTGCTGAATAAAACATCAATTAATTCGCTGGAATGCATTCCACGCACAAAAATGCATCGGAACCAAAATTCTTCTGAACCACATTCTGCACACAATTGACAAAATAACTCAATGGCGTCAGCAATAATAGTCACGTCAAGTGAAACGTGCAAAAAAAAAACCAACAAGAGGATAATTTAAACCGACCATGGCGCTTTTAACGACATCCCTGCCAATCAAAAAAAAAAAAAAAATTCCCAATGTATCCCACCGAAAATAAGAGCAGAGGAAAGTCCCAAAACAATGCAATTTACCATGCAATTTACACACGATTTTGTCCAAGAGATTCGAACGGTCGTCCAGCTATTGGTAGTCAGAAAGATTTACGAATTTTTTTTTTATCTTTGTTCTCTTCAATCAGAATATGCTGCTAACCAGAAAATTGACAGAAAAAAAAGCCGATTTTTGATTTCTCAATCCTTTTGCATCTAACAATCGAGCAGTCGCGTACGATATGCATACTAATGACGCCATAGACAACAGATTGCCAATTGCACTGTTGTCCATCAGGACCGACCCCAGATATAGAAAAAAAAACACATTTCCCACAGCCGCATACAATACTTTTAATCCATACGACATACGAGATGTTCTTCAGCACAAATGGAGGGGATTCGCTTAAATTATTCATAAAGGAAGTTTTGTGGGTGGGTGGATGCAGTCGCTCTTTAGGGTAAATCCCTTTTTTATGAGTAGGTATATAGCTACAAATTGAAAGTGTATGATATTATTGTGCGCACTCTAGTGCACTAAGGATATCAGACAGACTATCCGAGCTCTATTATCTTTATATAGTAATAATTGCGGGCATGACAGTCTGCCTCCTGCTTCTGCCAGAAGCGTATAATAATGCACACGTGTCAAATATCCAAAAAGATTAGCTGTGAATTGTTTTGATTGTGGAATTATGCAGATATCGAGCTCGAGCGTGTCAATGGTGACAATCCTGAGAGTAGGTATACAAATTTAGAAAGCAAACCTTTCAGCGCAAAGTATTGGGAAATAGTTGCGTTTGAATAAAATAACGCTTCAGGCATATTTTCGCTGAGAGTGATGGTCTATTTATCTTGCGATTACTTTTATTCTTTTATATATAAAGGGATAATTCCATAATAAAAGCGATAAATGGGAGGTGTGTGGAGTTTGGATTATTTTAGAAAGAGGTAGGTTGTACTGGGGCCCTTTGGTACTTACGCCTTGAAGAGGTCGTATGTTCCCTTGTGTCCCCTTGAGAGCTTCCCTCAAACTAGGATTCCGTGCGGAATAATTTTGGGGGTCCCGTACTCGAGTGACGGTATTTGCTCATCTGGTGTACACGCAGTACAAGATCCCAGGACACTTTCTGGGATTTTACTGGACTTCTAGCAGAATTTGCAGAGACCCTCTTCAGATATAATTCATTTTCCGACTTAGGTCAGGAAGGTATAATTCTTGCTTACGCTGGTGGATGCTTTGGATCTTTCTCAGTGATATTGCCATAAAAATGTATTGACTTGCCTTATGCCCTGAGTGTAGTTCCAGGTCCCTGTTGTGTTTCTCTATAGTTTCCTAAATTCTTCTTTGAGGGTGTAATCCCCTATTCCACAGAATGATTCATATAAAAGTTACTGATGCTCCTTCTTGAAGGTGAGTGGGCCATTTCCGTACCTCTTATATCATACTGCTAGGTACCCCAAAGAGGCTGGTCATGCTTCCTCTACCACTTCATTAATCATTTTTTTAATTCATTTTTCTGGCTTTCACATACAAGTTTAGGCTTGATATCTGTTTGCACTCACATTTGGACACTTTTGTTGAGGTAGTCGGACAGAATCACGAAATCCTGAAAACTCAATATCCCGAAAATCTAAAATTTCAAAATCCAAAATCCTGAAAACCCCCCAATATCACATAAACCCAAAATCCCGAAAACCATAATTCCGGAAAGTCCAAAATCTCAAAACCCAAGAACCCGAAAATCGCGAAAATCTTACATCCCAAAAATCCAATATCATATAAAAATCCAAAATCCTGAAAATTGAGATCCGGAGAACCCAATATCCCGAAACGAAATCTTGAAAATTTTATAGCTTATCTTTTTTTTTGGTTGAAAACAACATATAAGAGGATTCAAATCGAATAGTTTTTGGAATACATATTAAAGAAAAGCTAAGACAATTCGTTTACCCAATGTCAATGGTCAATAAGACCCTCCCCCCCCCCCCCCCTAACACAATTAAAAACAAAAAAACCTTAAACCTTTTATTTTTCAAATATTTGTCCACATTTTTCTAACCCCTGATCCACTGTTTTAGTTTTAAGTTCCAAACTTAATTCAAATCGAATAGTTTTTGGCATACATATTAAAGAAAAGCTAAGACAATTCGTTTACCCAATGTCAATGGTCAATAAGACCCCCCCTAACACAATTAAAAACAAAAAAACCTTAAACCTTTTATTTTCCAAATATTTGTCCACATTCTTCCAACCCCTGATCCACTGTTTTAGTTTTAAGTTCCAAACTTTATGAAAAACTAACCTTACTATCCATATCTATTTGTTTGCATGGTGTAGGCTGTAGGGTAATTTTATTAGTCCTCCCATACCCAATGATTATAGAGAAACCAAAATCACTTCTCTCGGTTATTGCAAAGGACCAGTCTCCTTTGGACATAGCATAAAGGAAAACTATATTCCATTTTTGTTTGTGTTTTTTATTCTTCCAGCTATAAGAGCTTCCTTTTGAGATTGTGTTCATGATTCTGGCGGTTTATGTTTGTGGTTTGTTGGACGATTGTTGTTCCTTCATTCTCCGTTGTTTCGGAGGAAATATACTAATAAAAGTAAACGTTTGGTTCTCATTCTCATTCTCATTGTTGCGGCAATGGTGTTTAAGAAATACAACGACCAAGCGAACAAAACCGTCCAAAGGGGAGGTTTCCGTTTTGTTAAACGATTTTCAGTATTTCTTTGTGTTTTGGGGTTGACTTGGAACTGCTTGGTGGCATACGTGTTGGTGGGATTCTGACACTGATACGAATGCAATGGATTCAGTGTGACCAATTTTTGTTTGGACAAAAAAGTACTAAAAACCAGTCAAGATAAATGTGAGCAAATTTGAGATAGCTAGATCATTCTGTTATCAGGAGAACCGAACTTAGTACAGCCATTTCTACAACGCAAAAGCATTTATCTCTCTATATATAAAAATCAATTGTTGTGCGTTTGTCGGGTAAAGGCTCCAGAACGGCTCGACCGATTTGAATGATTTTTATTTTGTTTTATTCGTCTTGAATCAGGGATGGTTTAGGAAAAAAGAAAAGTCAGAAAATCCTCAAAATGTGGCGTTGTAGGCCTATATTTCGTTTTCCAGTTCAACTCAATTTTCTTCAATAATAAGCTTATAATTCTTTCGGGGTGAAACTCGATGACGATTTATATAACTCGATAACCACTGGGCCAATTTTTTGATTTTTCTTTTGTTTTATTCGTATTGGTGTATTTGAGGTCCAGGCAGTCTTAAAAGATAGGATTTTGGACCCAATAGGTGGCGTTGTTGTCGATCTCCGAAACCACTCACCCGATTTCAATGAAATTTTGTGGGTGCGTATAACTGGTTCCAGCTTAAAAGATAGGATACTTTTGGACCCGATAGGTTCAATGGTGTCGATTTCCGAAACCACTTAACCGATTTCAATGAAATTTTTTGGCTCTGTATGGTTTGTTGAAGCTTGAAAGATAGGACTATTTTGGATAGGCCGCTCTGTTGTCGATCTCCGAAACCGCTCAACCGATTTCAATGAAATTTTGTAGATTTATATTCTTCATTCCCGCTTGAAGGATAGGATACTTTTGGAACTGACAGGTGGCGCTGTTGCCGATCTCCGAAGCAGCTCCACCGAGTTGCTTTTGACCCTATAGGTAGTACTTTGCAAAACATAAGCGCGATAGTAAAACCGGTCTTGGCACGTCCCATTCAAAAATAAAACCACACGCTATTTCTAAAGTCGTAGCTATAATTAAAATTATTAATGGACATTGTCCATATCAGTGATGAGTAGGCGCAGTGATGAGCAGGTGCAGTGGCTTAGTGGTTAGTGTGTTGGACTACTGAGGGAGGGGTTGAGGTTCGAAACCAGCAAAAACCCAAATTCCAACTTAGGGTTTTTTCCACTGCGCCACCTCTCGCGAAAGTCTGACAATCATCCGAGAGTATAACTGTCTTGAAAGAGCTTCTCAATTAGCCGTTTGGAGTCAGAATTGAATTGTAGGCCTAGGGTCTCTCCAGAGCTGTTGCGCCATTTTTTTTTTTTTTTTTGTTGTCCAAATAAAGCACCTTGCGAAATGAGCAAGAAAGGTACGGGCAAAGCCGGTCGGGTACAGTTACATATATAAGAGACTGACGTCCGTATGTCCACTCATAATTCGGGAACGGATCCTTCGATTTTTATAATTTTTGGTTGGAAGGAAGGTCATATGTTCCCTTTTGTCGTGAAAACAAAACTTGGGGAATGGGGATTAGTTGAATTTTTTAATTCTTTAGATGTTCTTTAGATGTTCCGTGCTTACTTTTAATATAACTTTTGAATAAAGAATTTTATTTGACCGACATAAGAAGCATAATTACATAAAGTAGCAAGTGCATTGTGCATGCTCGGAATTATTTTTTTTTTTCATTACATTAAAAAATTTTGGGCGGAAGAAAGTCTGCCGGGTCAGCTAGTTTATAATAAATCCAAACAAATTTAATTGCAGAAAAACTTTTTTAATTGTTTTGTTTTCGTTCAATAAAGAATAAAATCTTACTTAAACTGATAAAACTGGCATTTCTGGCATTAGGTAGCTTTGTCACTTTTGCCGCACGTTCCCAACTCGTCTAGGAAATTCCTGCCATCAGACAGGCATAGATGAGATTGTTTGATCAATTCCGAAATCTGTCCTCTAATCTACTCTCATTTGGGGGGCCATTGATGACTCATAGAGGAGGTGGCAGAAGATCGAGGAATATGGAGAGCGCACTCAAACATCCTACACCCGCGATACTTTTAACAGCGGGAAATTGAAAATGAATCAATGAATTCATTCCCATTCGTTGCGTTAACTTTGCAAAAGAACTGCAATCGAATGTAATTCACAAATGTCCCTCCACAAAATTTCGCCATCACAACAAGCAAATCTCTGCCTTCAAACCAAATAAAAGTACAAAATTAGCTACCTTATACCAATTCCAGCTTTCAATCAATTTTCTTCTCAATTCTTCTTTACTTTTATGTTAATATTTATTATGTTCGTTGAATTGGTGACAATTAACCCCACAAATAGCTGCTCTTTCTTGAGCGACCAATAAAGTAAAAAAAAAAAACCGCTCTCTGCTTAAAAAAATTGCGACCCAAAAAAGTGCTTTGCTCAGTACAATACTCTAATTACAAAGTATTTCACTTGAAAATTTATTTGCCAGCAAATCATTCTTGTTCTTCGTCCTTCGCTCCACACCCAACCCAATCTCATTATGCATTAGCATTAGGGTATTCGGATTCTCTTCTAATCTCCTTATCCTTTCTTATTGAGAATAATTTCTAAATTGCTAAGAACTGAGTTCCCCAAACCATAACCGAAATCTTATTTCACACAAAGGTAGTGATTAGCAGTCCTTTTTCTCTCCATATCTTTTTAAAGGGGTGTTTGCTTAAGAATATAGGAACAGTCGCTTAAGAAAAACACTTCAGCTGGCAAAAGCCCCCTGAATGAAGAAAAAGTTCCGAATTAGTCGTCATCTCTTCACTCCTCAATAAAGATAAAGGACTTTGCTCCTTGAATGTCACATGTGCTTGAGTTCGAGCGATGTGTGCGCCTATACTGTAACATAAACGGAAGACAATGTGGGAAAGGATCTGTTACAGAGTAGATGCGATTTTATGCGATGATATTGTTATGATTACGACGACGACGGCTGCTGCGCTGGCTGGTACTGGTTCTGGTATGCTTCGAGCGAGTCCCCACGACAACAAATAGGACTAACACTTGATTTGCCTGTTGTCGTCGCATTTGAAAATCTTTATGCCAGAAGGAAGTAAAGTCGGCGTCGGCGTCGGTAGGGTTTTGGTTTGGTATATTCTTATCTGGCGTAGAACACACGTCATATCTTCGCATTAATGTTTTCGTTGCTCCCTGTTTGACTAGAATGTTGAATGTAAGTGGGTGTGAGAGCGGGTATAAAGTACTGAGTATTTGGGTTTCATACTTTCGCTGGTACTGGTAGCTTGTTGTTGGATAAAATAAAAGCGCTTTCCAAGATGTGGCACACACAATGTAGAGGCATAAAAGAACCATTTAATTTTGTGATAATGCTCGTGAGTCTAACAAGGCATTTCTTTTTTTTTTTTGTTTCAGTTCTGCTGAGAATAATCTTGCTTTACGAGACAGTGTAGTAGAGAAAGGGAGACAATAATAGATGCGGATTAGTGAGACAGAAGAAGAGGGTGTCGGTAGGTATTTTGAATTGAATTAAACAATAACAATGTTGCGAATGACTTATTTTGTTCAAACGCCCAGATTTATGCGAAGGGATGGTATTTCATCACATAGGGAGGTTTCTTGGAGATTATTTTCTTCTTTTAGACTTTAGAGAATATCATACACTATACGATTAAAGATATCTACAGTCTACACATTATGAATAATATGCAATTTTATTGTCGTAATTTTTTATATGCAGGGTGGCGCATAAGTAACGTTGTGATTTATTTAATAAATTACTTATTTGCTTCTGATTTTATTTAACTTTGGCATTTATTAAAATTTAGATAGTAGAAAGTTTAAGCTTCGAAGATAAAATCTCTCAAATGTTGACCATTGCTTGCTTGTTTAGATGTTTGATGTGGCACACACAAACTAAAATTGAACAGCTTCCGTTCTTTGTTCTGACTTGAGACTTTCGATCGATAGTTACACAGTTTCTTGAAGTTAATTCTGAAAAAAATTAATTAAAAAGAAATTAATTTTTCAATAACTAAATCATAAAGCTATTTTTATGCGCCACCCTGTATATATTAGTAGCCGAAGCGATTTGTTGTGATACATTTTTTTATTTATTAAATATTTTTTCTCTTCCTTTAAGAGTTTTTTTTTTTAATTAAGTAATTATATAGTCTGTAAATTGTAAAATGGTAGACTTAAATAAATAAACAAATATATCCTATACTAGCGGCCCCGGCCTACTTCATCCGGCCCAAAATTTACTTTTGGACTAATATAATTTGAAGCATTTACTATTCCACCTGAAATAAATTTGTTGACCTAAAATATCTATTGACAAAAATTTTGATGGTGAAAAAAAGAAAACCTCCCTATATAAAATGAATGGAAAATCAATTTTCACGAACTTTCTAATTTCTCTTTAAAATTTTGTAATTTGTTCACCGTATGAACCTTCCTTAGTCGCAGACAAACACAACAAAGAAAAGATAGCTGAAATCGGACGATCCGTTCTCGAATTATGCACTCAGAAACTACAGAGCTACGATAGCCCTACTAAATGCGCCACCTCTGTTTGTGTAGGCACATCAACTGCTAACTTTGTTGCTGGTACAACCAAAAGTAAGGTGTGATGCCTTCAGTTATATGGGTACAGCACATTAACAGAGCTGCACTAACCAACAAAATATATTTGAGGACATCAAAGTTTGCTATCAGACCCGCATACAGAGCTGCTAATACCTCTTTCCAGAGCTAATGCGAAGGCAGCGGAGCCTACCACAGCGTCTCAACAGGTTTATGGTACCCATATACAGAGCTGTCAGAACCTCATGAAAGGCTGCCACAGCCTCTACACAAATTTATGGCACCCTTATACAGAGCTGTAACACCCTCTTGAAAGGCTGTCACAGCCTCTAAACAAGTTGTGATACCCATATACAGAGCTATTAGAACCTTCTGAAAGGCTGTCACAGCCTCTTTTAAGATTTGTAGCAGCTACATACAGAGCTGTTAGCACCTTATTGAGAGGTTCTGACAACCCAAATGGGAAGCCCCTTATTATACTTAGCCTGACTTCCTAAGAAATTTGAAAGCTCACTGTTTGGCAGCTGTCTCTTGAAACCCGATTCATAGCTTCATATATTCGTCCTTATCTGTTGTATTTAAAAATAAAATTATTGAAAAAGAACTCTTGATTTACATGAATACAAAAATATTAGAACAGTTTGTTACGTTCCAGTTTCGCGTTGCAGGACAATAAGGGCCGACCGACCCAATGGAGGGGGTCGTGGGAAAATAGATGTTAAGGATGGGCGCCACGCGATTTACCTTACTGCCCTGAAATACTTTTCTGAGCGAATCGCGACCCTCAGAAACGTTCGCGCACGGTAAACTTATAATCCTTCAATATTTACAATTAATTCCTTTATTGCTAGCAACTAATATAGTTATAATTCCAATCCAAAAAAAAAAAAAAAATGACATATCCCAGATGGGGAAAAGAAAAATATAAATATAAAATAAACTAACAAAAATAAAAAAAAAGAGGAGAACCAACCTCACTTAAAAACAAAAGAAGAAATCCTACCCCCGGATTCTTCAACTTGAATCCTCTCCCAAAAGCGCCGCAACGTTGCCACCCCTTCGTTCACAACTGGGTAGTTCTAAACAACAATACTAACTTATTTCACTGAAAATTAGTTCTCCTAGCAGTTGTTTCCATAAAAGATATAGTATCTCGTGAATAAATTGATTATTTACAGTAGGGTGGGTCAAAAGAAAACCAACCTCAGCAAAAGAAAGCAAAAAAAAAAAAATATTATATGAAAATGGAACGTACTCTAAAGAAAAATAATTATAGATAAAAAAAAAATTAACAAAATGAAAGACTCAGCCTGGGACTCGAACCCGAGTCTACTGTATTCCAGCTGATGGCTTATGCTCCAGGCCACCGTTTACCACCCAGACTTTGGATTATTCGTCAGACTTGACATCAAACTTTCAAAAGTAATCCTCGGCTTGTTTGAGAGTTGCAGGAAAACCTCAGATACGTCACTCTCTTAAATTAGGCGAATGCTCAGAGCACGCAACGCTAAAACACAGAACGAAAAGAGAACTTAACCCTAGTGCAATACGATTAAATCAATTCACTTTTACCTCTAATCGATGTTAAATTGTTGACCCAACGAAAACCCGATACACCAAACGTACCTACAGTTTTTGGAGTTGTCGGTACAACTGTTAACTCCTGATGATAGATGTCACAGTTGGACAATCTATTTCACGATAATGCGTTTCCTTTACGTTATCCCCCCCTTTAGCCTTCTTATATTTTCCTATTTTTATTTTTGGAATTGTCTATTGTGTAAACATGTTATTCAAGTAGGCCACATTCAGGGAATTAGCGAAGGTCACTTTGAACTTGAACACTTAGAGGATAACACTCAATTAAAATAATTATTTGGCTATCGAGCAGGAATTATCACAATCACGCTTTGATAATTTCTCTCCTAACACCCGTTCAGCTCGAACTCTTTGTGTCAACTGCCCTGCCATGCTTCACACTCCCACGCCAGTACTCTAGTTCTAGTGTCCTTTTTGACCTCTAGCTACTCCCAGCATTCCCAAAAAGAAGAGAAAACGGCAAAAGAAAAAAAAGAAGAAAAGAAAAAAAAAAGGAAAGCCACTGCTGTGACTTGAACCTACGGGCCTAAACCCTCGGGGCCGAGCATGGAAGGGGCAGACCTTAACCACTTGGCCCACTCGCGCACTTCTGGAGATGTGAAAACTTCTTAACTCATAACACTCCCCCCTTTCTTCCAGAAGTTTTCACTGGCCATGACTCCCTGCCTCTACCTGGTTATATAATTTTAGGTCTTTAACATGCCAAATACCAGCTTTTTTCCCATCTACCCCCTGTAGCTCATAAGTCCACCCAGATACTTTGCGCAGGACCTTGAAGGGCCCTATGAAACTAGGTGCTAATTTCGCTGTAAAGTATTTAGCAGCATCGGATAAAACAAAATTCCTTCTTAGAACTAAGTCATGTGGGAAGAATTGAATGTCTCGGCGCCGCAGGTTATACTGCTTGGCTGCGACTTTGGCCGCTTGCTGCATCCTAGCCCGCACGTCATTGATTACATTACCCAGGGACTTGTGCCAGGCAAGTTCATCGGGTCGCTCCACGAGGAAACCCTCAGATGGTACCGCGGCGTTCTTCCCCCTGACCGGCATATCACGCCCAAACAAAACGAAATAGGGGTTCGTTCTTAGTACCTCATGTGTAGAAGTACGAATAGCACAGGCAACCTTCGGTAGAAGCACATCCCAGCTTCTATGATTGTCTGCTACATACGCCCTTAGTTTGGTTTTGAGCGTCTGGTTTACCCTTTCAGCCGGATTGGCTTGAGGATGATAAAAGGCTGTAAAATTCAAGGTCACTCCATACGTTTCACTTAGTTTCAAAAATTCTCTACTCTTAAATTGTACCCCATTGTCACACACTATCCATCGAGGTACGCCAAAAACTAAGAACACCTGTTCCTCCATTATGGTAACTACTGCTTTTGCTGTAGCTGAACGTAGCGGAAAAAAAAGAGGGAACTTCGTAAAGTAGTCCACCACGGTGAGGATATAGCAATAGCCTTTGGTTGACCGCGGGAGTGGTCCTACCAGATCGATGCATAACATCTCCCACGGCCTGGTTACATTTCCCCTCGAGAGCATCAGCCCCGCGGGTTTGTGTAGAATTGGCTTCACCATCTGGCACACCCGGCATTGTCGCACGTATGAGGCTACCTCCCTTTTCATTTTCGGCCAGTAGTAATGTGCCGACAATTTGTCCACGGTTTTCTTAACCCCGCCATGGCCTCCCAGTACATCGTCGTGATGTTCTTTTAATAAGCTAGCTCGTTTATCTTTGGCTACCACAATCTTCCACTTCTCTTCTTCTGATCTGGCATTTGGTAACCTGGGGCGTACGTATTTATAGAGTACCCCCGCATCCCCCAGGCGCCAATTCGGGTACCTATCCGGATCTTCTGAGATGGATTTTACCATTTTATGGTACCAAGCATCCTGTACGGACATGAGGTCAATAGTATGCTCCGGCACGGAACGCGATAAAGCATCGGGCACCAGATGTTCTTTCCCTTTACGGTGTACGATTTTAAAATTATACTGCTGCAGTTTAACAGCCCACCTAGCCAACCTGCCCTGTGGGTCCCTTAAGTTATTGAGCCATACCAAGGAGTGATGATCTGTGACTACGGTAAAATTACTCCCCTCTAAGTACGGCCTAAGCTTCTCCACTGCCCATAGCACCGCTAGGCACTCCCGTTCGGTCGTGGAAAAGTTGCGCTCTGATCTCGACAATGTTCTGCTTAAATAACAGATCACATTTTCCCCTTCATCCCCATAGTCTTGAGTCAGCACTGCCCCAATACCATACCCTGATGCATCCGTGTGAACAATAAATGGTTTCTCGAAGTTTGGACAAGCGAGAATCGGCGCGCTAACTAATTTCTCTTTTAGGCACCGAAAAGAATCTTCACAAGCGTCGCTCCATACAAACTTTTTCTTCTTCTTTAATAGAGCAGTAATTGGGGCCAATAAGTCGGAAAAACTCGGAACGAATCGGCGATACCACGAGACCATCCCTATGAAGCGCCGTACGCCTGATACTGTCGTCGGTCGCGGGAAGTCTACCATACTTTTAACTTTCTCTGGGTCTACCAGAAGCCCTTTATGGTTGACAATGTACCCCAAATACCTTAGCTCGGGCTTGCAAAATTCACACTTGTCTTTACTGAGCACTAAGCCAGCCCCTTTCAACCTACTCAACACCTCTCGCAACACTAACAGATGCGCCTCGAATGTATCAGTTACGATGATCACATCATCCAAGTAAACAAACACGTTGGGTTCAAGATCAGCCCCAAGAACTCTATCTATAAAACGCTGCCAGGTAGCTGGTGCGTTATGAAGACCAAATGGCATCCGTGTAAATTGGAAAAGTCCCTTTCCTGGTATGGTAAAAGCAGTGAACTGCTTTGATGATTCGGCTAATGGTATCTGCCAATAAGCGGATTTGATATCAAGTGACGATAAAAATTTTGCATTGCGTAGTTTGTCCAAAGTGGCTGATACGTAAGGGATAGGATAAGCATCACGCTCGGTAACCCTATTTAATTTTCTGAAGTCGACACAAAATCGAAAACTTCCATCCTTCTTCCTAACCAGTAAGATCGGGGATGACCAAGCACTTGTTGACGGTTCTATCACCCCTGCTTCCAACATGGCTTCCACTTCGCTATTGATACTCGCTTGTACAATAGGTGATACCGGGTAATACCTCTTTTTAATTGGCTCCGACTCCGTTTTTATGGTATGCTCGACCAAACTAGTGCGGCCCAATTCTGTACCCATGTCGGTAAAAAATTGTTGGACTAATTCATCTAAGGCCGATTTATCATATTTTGATAATTGGCCATGCTCCTCCATGGAACACACCATGTCACCGAAGTGCCATATTCGATTTTTCAGGTCGGGAATAATTGAGAAGGCTTCCCAGAAATCAGCACCCAGAATAAGGTTATGTGGCAACTTGGGGATCACCAGAAGCTCGATTAACCTAATCTGGTTCTCTACGTTTACAGGGATTTGAATTACCCCTGACACCTCAACTCTCTCTCCATTCGCGACCGCAACTGACCCCTTGAACATATTTAGCTCTAGATTAAAAACACTTAGTTGAGCCCACCCTGGACCACCAAGTATAGAGCTAGATGCCCCCGAGTCGAGCAATCCCAACATCTTCAGACCGTAGATGTTGACTTCTAAATACGGTCGCCTATCACTTCCATTCTGAATCAGCATATAATCAGCTGAGAAAATACTATCTACATTAACTCCCTCATCCACCCCGTCTGCCCTCCCCCCCACTTTTCTATTATCCGAATATCTCTTAAAACTTGCGGGCATTTTTCGCACCCAACTCAACGTCCCGCAGCTGGTTGAGTTGTGCAACCGTTTCCCGCAGATAAACACTGAGGGCATTCGCTCCTTATCACCCCCTCTCGATTACAGCCGTAACAACGAAGTGGTTGGGGACATGTAGCGGCTATGTGGCCTTGTCTGCGGCAACGGAAACACGTAATCGGCCTTTGAACGGGCTGAGCACCACTAGCGATTGCCGACAAACCAGATTCGTCGGCTACCTCCACATAGGACAGGTCTGGTTCCAAAAGATGCACTTGACTTCTAGATGGAGGAGGGATATAACTTTCAACTAAATATCTTGTCGCTTCGAGTTTCCTACCTACTTCAACAAGGTGGTTCAACGAAGTGATATTGACTAAGGCTAGTTGCGTTTGGTAAAAAGGGGATAAGTTTTTCCGAATAATATTCAATTTCATGCCGTCAGGACACCCTTCGCTCAATCTAGAGAACAGCCCAATCATCACACTAACATACATTCCTATGGTTTCAGAACGCCCCTGTGTGCGATGCCGAATCTCTTCCCACAATCTGTCATCATACCCTGGTGGCAAAAACTCAGCTCTGAGCTTCTCGACCAAATCCCTCCAATTCTGAACCAAGGGCCTATTTGCCCTGAACCATACGGTCGCTTTCCCCTCAAATAAATCGAATGCTGAACTAAACAGCTCTGCTTCTGTGCAATTCCTCGCCTCCCTAAGCTCGGCAACCTTTTCCAAGAAACAAGTGACCGATTGGCCAGCCTCCCCATTGAATTTAAGCCCCCACTTCATTACCGGCACACTCTTTGCGTGAAACAAAAGTGGCGACGACGTCGCCTGTGGTTGGATCTGTATATCCGGTGTATTGTGTGTGGAGGCGTGAGCGGATGGTTCCGGTTCATCTCCGGCTTGGAGGTGCAAATCAATCAGGTTCAGCTGCGCCACGGCAGGATGTTCTGCCTTGCTATCGGTTTCCTGAATTGGCTGTTCCGGTTTGGTCGCCGCCTGTGCTTTATCAGTACTCTCCCAATCAACAGCATTTGCCTTAAGATCGACTTCAGCTAATAGTTCCACTACTTTGTTCCTGCTATCAGAGACAAATTCCTGCTCGTCTTTCTCTACCGCTATCATTCTACCCAGACGCCTCACCAGCCACTCCGATTTAGCTCCTATTTTAATGTACTCCCCACACCGATCGTCCCCCGAGAAGGCCCTAACTAGTGTCTCTATCTCTTCCAATGTTGAGACCACTGCAGACTTATCTTCATCAAAGGTGTATGGATAGTCTGGAAGCAGGAAACTTGTGTCTCTTCTAAGAGCAGTCCTAAGCATCTTCCTCATATCTGCGACCGTGGACGCCCTCAGCCCCCTGATCTCCAATTCGTATTGCAGTTCTTCTGAATTAAGCCTATTAACTTCCATAACTAATATCTGAGGTTTTCCTGTTCAGATAGACAAAAATATAACACACTAAGAACAAAAAGAATAATAAGTAAGTTGTAACAAACTATCCGGTGGATAAAACGTGAACGATGGCTAGGATTATTTCTAGCTGCTTCAATGCATAGCTTTGAAGGAGATATTATGTTTTTAAATGCCCCACGTTGGGCGCCAAAATGTTACGTTCCAGTTTCGCGTTGCAGGACAATAAGGGCCGACCGACCCAATGGAGGGGGTCGTGGGAAAATAGATGTTAAGGATGGGCGCCACGCGATTTACCTTACTGCCCTGAAATACTTTTCTGAGCGAATCGCGACCCTCAGAAACGTTCGCGCACGGTAAACTTATAATCCTTCAATATTTACAATTAATTCCTTTATTGCTAGCAACTAATATAGTTATAATTCCAATCCAAAAAAAAAAAAAAAATGACATATCCCAGATGGGGAAAAGAAAAATATAAATATAAAATAAACTAACAAAAATAAAAAAAAAAGAGGAGAACCAACCTCACTTAAAAACAAAAGAAGAAATCCTACCCCCGGATTCTTCAACTTGAATCCTCTCCCAAAAGCGCCGCAACGTTGCCACCCCTTCGTTCACAACTGGGTAGTTCTAAACAACAATACTAACTTATTTCACTGAAAATTAGTTCTCCTAGCAGTTGTTTCCATAAAAGATATAGTATCTCGTGAATAAATTGATTATTTACAGTAGGGTGGGTCAAAAGAAAACCAACCCCAGCAAAAGAAAGCAAAAAAAAAAAATATTATATGAAAATGGAACGTACTCTAAAGAAAAATAATTATAGATAAAAAAAAAATTAACAAAATGAAAGACTCAGCCTGGGACTCGAACCCGAGTCTACTGTATTCCAGCTGATGGCTTATGCTCCAGGCCACCGTTTACCACCCAGACTTTGGATTATTCGTCAGACTTGACATCAAACTTTCAAAAGTAATCCTCGGCTTGTTTGAGAGTTGCAGGAAAACCTCAGATACGTCACTCTCTTAAATTAGGCGAATGCTCAGAGCACGCAACGCTAAAACACAGAACGAAAAGAGAACTTAACCCTAGTGCAATACGATTAAATCAATTCACTTTTACCTCTAATCGATGTTAAATTGTTGACCCAACGAAAACCCGATACACCAAACGTACCTACAGTTTTTGGAGTTGTCGGTACAACTGTTAACTCCTGATGATAGATGTCACAGTTGGACAATCTATTTCACGATAATGCGTTTCCTTTACGTTATCCCCCCCTTTAGCCTTCTTATATTTTCCTATTTTTATTTTTGGAATTGTCTATTGTGTAAACATGTTATTCAAGTAGGCCACATTCAGGGAATTAGCGAAGGTCACTTTGAACTTGAACACTTAGAGGATAACACTCAATTAAAATAATTATTTGGCTATCGAGCAGGAATTATCACAATCACGCTTTGATAATTTCTCTCCTAACACCCGTTCAGCTCGAACTCTTTGTGTCAACTGCCCTGCCATGCTTCACACTCCCACGCCAGTACTCTAGTTCTAGTGTCCTTTTTGACCTCTAGCTACTCCCAGCATTCCCAAAAAGAAGAGAAAACGGCAAAAGAAAAAAAAGAAGAAAAGAAAAAAAAAAGGAAAGCCACTGCTGTGACTTGAACCTACGGGCCTAAACCCTCGGGGCCGAGCATGGAAGGGGCAGACCTTAACCACTTGGCCCACTCGCGCACTTCTGGAGATGTGAAAACTTCTTAACTCATAACAAGTTTAAAAAAAATTGAACTCTTACCTGGCGAAATTAATAACGCGTCTGAACAGTGCGATGTCTTCGATACTAATAGCAGTAGAAACGAAGAAAGAGAATTGCTTAGACCAACACAGAGCTGTCATAGCCGCATGTCAGTTGTTATACCTAAAACCACTCAGTTGTCACTTATTATACGAGCCAGAACAACCTTATAACCTAAGCAGAACTGTACAGAAAAGAGTTATCATAGCCGTATGGCAGTGCTTGTACCGTAACGACTAGGTAACGCAGCTGATAAAAGGTTGTTGTAAGCAAACATAGCAAGCTTAGCGGGTAACAGGACATTGGTGTACGATGTTCATACCCGACCCAAATTAATTTTAATTAATTTTGTTAACAACCGCGTGCTAAAGAGCTATGGTAACTCTTTGTTGGCTACATTAGCCTCGATTTGGGAATGACATCCAAGACATGGGTAAGCTTGCCAAGTTATGGATGTCGGAAAGAAATGTTCGGGTTTGGTACCCATATTTTTAAATTTAGTTTTTTCAGTGTGGGCGGTCTTACGTGTTGAAGCTTGGATGAAGGTGAATGTGAACAAATCTGAAGTAATGGTGGTCTCCAGAACGCTTGTTCAAGGCACTCTCAATGTAAGTGGAGTCCCATTGAAGCAGGTGTATAGGTTAGCAATGCTGAGTTTTCCTGTAGAATTGGTCAAGCTGGATCAATTCTGAGACAACTAGGCCATTCCGCTATCAGGAGGTCCGAACTTGGTGTCAAAGCTAAGTTGTCGGTCTTTAATTCGGTGTTTGTTCCTACTCTTACCTATGGTCATGAGATTTGGGCAATGACCGAAAGAATAAGATCGCGAATACAAGCTGCCGAAATGAGATTCCTTCGTTGTATTGCTGGTGTGACTCGAATAGATCGTATTAGGAACACCAGAATACGTGAGGAACTAAATGTCGAGCAGGTACTTCTCCGGACGGAGCGTACTTCGATGGTTGTTTTGGATGCGTTAAACGCATGTTTCCAACTCCGATCCCAAGACGTGCTATGGAATCCGTGCCATCAGGCAGGTATCCCCTAGGAAGACCCAGGATGAGATGGTTAGATCAAGTCCGAAATCTCTCCTCGGCCCGCATGGGGATTGCCCCTGTTGATCTAGAGTCGGTGGCGGAAGATCGGGACCTATGGAGGGTTCACTTAGGCATCCTATACCCACGACCCTACTAATGGAAGAGCGGCCATTGAAAATGAATGAATGAATGAACCACATTAATTACAATAAATTAATAAATAGTTGCCGCAACAGGTCCGTAAGGGACCCTAGGCCTAGCTTCTCAAAACCATTCGTTTTGTGTAATTTTTTTCATTTTGGGAAAAGTGCGGAAGGAATCCACAATTTTTTGCCGAGTCCAACCAAACGGCTAATTGAAGAAGCTCTTTCATGGCACTTGTACTCTTGGATGTTTGACAGACGTTCACGAGAGTTGTCGCAGTGGAAAAAAACCTTATGAAATTGTTTTTATTTTCCGCGAATCGAAATTGGGACCCCGCACGATTCACGAAAGAGTGGATTTAGTGTGAATTTTTAGCTTTCTAGTTAAATATAAACGCTTTTTAGACTACCCACAACTAATACAAACCTTAAACCTTTTTGGCAAACATACAGTTTGAGAAATCACAATTTAGGATATTCTCTTAAGACATCTTAAGACATCCTCTGTAAGGGCTGACTGCAACGATTTCAAAAATAATGTAGAAATCTTGTAATGTAATATGCAGGACGAGGAGCATCTATTATTGACAAGCTGTCTCATTTTGAAGTCAACAGACAACACGTAAATTATACTTACGTCTGTTATATACGAAGCCAAGCTTTTCTTACTTTAGAAATATTTAAAAAGAAACCCCCATATTAATAAAAAAATGTACACAAGTAAGTTAGTCAGATAGCATACAAAAATTGGACATAACTGCTGAGTAACAAGTTGATAACTTTTACACAGTGTTTATTAATACGGGGGAAAGAAAACAAGTTCACAAGTCTTTTTTTTTCCAAGAATTGCCGTTATAATGGAGACAAAATTAAATATTTTTGGAACACCCTGTATATGAAAGTTTCATCGGAGACTTACAACATTAATGTTTATCTAATGATTGCGATTTACTCATTGACAGAAGCTGCTCATAAACCAAAGCATTAGCCCAAGTTCAAAAATCCAAACAGAGATCAATCAGTTTCATTCTTTTACAGCGCTTTATCTAATCGTATTTCGTTTAACCCAGTATCATATAAGTAACCCAAATCACCCATCACTCATGATGGGTTTGCTTACAATCAAAGCTTGTATATTAGCTATCTACGCGCTAAAAAAAAAAAAAAAAAAAAAACAACATTTACAACTCCGCCCTTAGAAGCTCATACCTCACTGTCAATGAAACTTCCTTTAGGATTTTATTTCAGCGATTTATACTCTCTTGCGCTGGGAAGGATAATAAAAAAAGGCGAGAAGCTCCCCCACCACCCACACATTTCCCGCACTGATAACAACCAAATCAAGTCAACATTTTTTTTTTTTTTTTGGAAATTCATTTGCTCGACTGGGGCCTCACAAAAGCCAACTAGAATAAGATAGACGAAGTCAATGGTTACATCTTCCAACCCTCTGGTTTTCTTTTCATATTCATCAAGTTCATTTTCTTATCACTTATATTTTTGTTTCCTTTCACAAAATTCCGCCACCACAAAATCAATCCCCACGAATCAATTGGACTTTGAATACACTTAGCGAAAAATCAAGAGGAAAATAAATATTACATATCCCTCCTTACTGCGGATGGTGCGGCGGAGGGGTGCAAATGCGAGAAAGTCTAAATTATGACATTGTTTTCGTTTCTTATTGGTTTCTGATGGTGGGGTGTGTGGGGATTGTGGCCGGACCGGTGTACTTACAGAAATAAAAATGGAAATACCCCGACGAACTGCGACCTTCACACTTTATTGTATATGTATGTATGTAACAGAAGAGGACGATAGTGATAAGAAATAAAAGTCCTTCGAAAATACGCTTTTGGTGTCAGCCACCACAGCGTTATGAGTCCTTCTTTTATTTGAGATGAAATGGACATTCTTTTCGTTGAAAGGACCTTTTTATGTTTTTCTTATACCATTTCACATCGTATTTTCGTCTCTTTTTCTTTTATCTCCGGATGTGAAGCGATATGGCATCGCACTTTGGTAGGTATCTACTATTGCAGAGGTCGCATACTTCCAGTTCCAGGGGGTGAGTTTGAGAATAGTACAACGAGATCGCAGTTCCTCACCCTAGCTGCACTGTTTATGTGTCGACTCTGTTAGAATAATCAACTATGAGAAAAATGATTTTTAATGGGGTGGAAAATTGAATGGGAGCGATGATGAGCAAATAAAGGAGCTCATTGTTAGACATTTTTATCAAGATTCAGTTGTTTTTTCTGTGAGCATTTTGCCCCGCTCTTCTAATGTTTTTTTTTTTTTCTATTTCGGCGTACGGTAGAAGTGTCCTGGTGTTTGTGGTACTTGAATGAATGCCAATAAGCGAAAAGGCGGATGTCTTCGAGGGGGTGGGTCGACTGAGGTGTTGACCTTCGATAAATAAACAATTCTCTTGGGTTAGCCAAGAAGAAATTGAAAGTTCTATTGGGAGGGTTGTTATCGTGATATGTTATTTGACAGTTTGTACATTTTTGGTTCGCCGATATAATGTTCTTTGTTTTGGTACTGTTGGAACGTAGAAGGGTGCAAAACAAGAAGCTCAAACAAAACTGATTGAATTATTTCGCACCCCATTTTGTACGTAAGTATAAAGAGAAGTTAATTGTTGTAATTTGTTTGGTTGAAGTACAATTTCTTATGCCTGAGAATTATTTCAATAAAAGTTTTCTAAATATAACTTCCTTTTCTAGATTTTTGTTTATGTTTAATTAAACTGTATTAAATGTAGGAAATTAAAGCTAAAATAATTTTGGTTAATAGTTCAAAGCAAACTATCAATATGCGCGCTTGAAGCGCGCTAGTCTGGACGAAAAGTAGGTAATATTTCTGTGAGAAATGTGGATCCAAGTGGGTAGATTCAATTCAAAAAAACTGATAGAACGAATAATAAAAAATGGAAAATGTGCCTTTACTACCTCTAACACGTACTCCATCTGACCATATCGTTCGCACACTGCAATTCAGTGGAAAAAGCGGCTCGAATTGTAATAACAATCAAATGAATGGGAAAACTAGTGACACTAGAGCTACTCAAAGCTCGATAGTACGAAGTGATTGATACGAAAGAGGTCAAACAAAAGATACTTCCATTATGATATTAAGGAAAAAAGTGCCTATAATTAAAAAGTTAATGGGCACAAGTGCGGCGTACGCAGCGGGCCTCAGGGGATTGCGCAGCGTTCACACTTAAGAACACTCGTTTTGATAATATATAGTTTTATCACTTGGACGTGCTGCTTAATCGTGTACAGGGCTACCAGTTTGGGGCTTTCCATAAATCTGGGTTTTGACTTTTTTGGTCAACGGGGGAATATTGTTTTGGGGAAAATCTGGGGCTTTCTTAAATACTATTTGAAGTGTATTATTTTATTATGTATATCCTTTTTAGATTTATCTCCAAAATATGCGGCATTTATTTATCCACTATACAAAGTGGATAAGAAAATATACAAAAACTCGTCTTAGGTCGTGTCCCTAAAGTAAAACGTTGGGGCTTACACGTATCCCAGGTATTGTTGTGGCTTATGGGTCACAAAAAAAAGTGGACAACTGGGTCGAACGAAACTTTCTCCATGATCAAAAGTTTGATTAGTTGTTTTCTTATTTTATGAGGCTATTCTATTCTATTATTTAACACTAGGTATTCCTAGAATGGTTTCTCAGATTTAGATATGTAAAAAAACAATGCTAGGAATAGTGTTAAATAAATTTCATTTTTGAGCTATTCATCTGATATGGCAGTACCTATATATCAAATAATAATGAGAGATTTTTTAAGTTGGAGCTCTAGTAACAGGCATTTGTCGCAGCTTAAGATTAGAGAGTTTTAAGCGGCTACTCTCCTAGGTACTTTGTAAGCTTTTTTACTTTACAAGATTTTGGAGTTAAGGGATATAAGCGTATACCAGAAGTTTCTGCTTTCTGATCTGTTAGGGCGTGTGTTTATTTTGGACTGGAATAGATTAGTGACGATCGTTTAAGACTTCTATGATTTGAAGTAGGGTTCGCGATAGACTGATGTCTTTACATAGATATATATGTAAGAAATCAGAGATTTGATTTTACATTTGCATTAGCAGTTCCAGTTATATAAACGGAGTATCCCGATGGACGTTTGTGGGTATGCAAATAAAGTCAAATTTTCTGATTGTGTGCACTCCAAGTGGTTGGAATTAAGCATGAGAAAGTGTTACTTCGTTTTTTAAAATCTATCGAAGTCGAAAATGGGATTTTCGAGATATGAGCAGTTTTTGAAATAAGCGTTTACGGTGTTTGGAATTGAAAATTAAGGACGCACTAATTTTGAAATCATCAATTTGACTAAGTTGGCATTTTAGTCTAAATCGTTTTCAGGTATACTACATAAAACTACAACTTTTACAAAAATACTTTCTTCGAAAACCCATTATACGATAATACAGAGAAAAACTGAGTTTTCCATTAAGTTAGTAGGCAATGAGTAATGACCATCCGCTTTTGATTTTGTACTCTGTCAAATATTCAAAACGGAAAAAAATAGTACTTAATACTTTTCCCTTTTACGGACTGGTGTTTTCAAGTCTCGAATTATTTCTAATGAGATCTGTCAAATAAAGAAATCAAAACAAATAACAAACAAGCCGGATAAGAACAAATTACGATTTTAAATCAAATAAAACAAAAGAAAATGGATTTTGAAAGAAAATTCACTTTGGATGATAGTAGAAAATAATGAAGAACGAATTGAACAACAAATTGTACGGGACAAATCAAATATTATGGAAATGTGTGATAAAAGGTAAAATTTTATTGTTGGGAAAAATAAATTTCACTATTTAACTATTTATTATTATTTTAGTTTAGTACAGAACTTTCGCCTTTCGAAGAACGCTTTTTTAGCTGCTTTAAGTGCTAAGAAGATGAAATATCTGCTCCTTCAAGATCAACTTAAGTTCCAGCCATCTTATAACTAGCCTTAAAGTTTTTTGGGGAAAGGAGGCTATCAGCACCAAATAGAACACAATCATTCCCTTGGTACAAAAAACAACATCAAGTTCTATTGCAAAGGTCTGCAGTGCGATAGAAAAAATAAGGCGTCCAAAACACATACATTTTCTAAAAATAACTTACATTTTAAGACATTCGTAGTCACTTCCGTTATCACATTTGTTATAGAAACAAATTTTCCGTTTATGAATGCTTTTGACATTCGAAAACGAGTTGCCAGGTACGAAAATTCCACTTTCGGAACTGCCCATCCGAAAGTAGGAGATTTCATTCCGCTTTAAAAATAGAGATTAGAAAAAATAATCGTTTTCGGGGATTTTCACTTTCGGGGTAGGGCCTAGAGCCCCTGTAATCTAAGGTTTCGGTTTGTGCATGACGCACAGAAATGAAAATTAGTGATGCGACCTTGATAAAATTAATTGATTGTAAAAATAGTTCACAAAAATTATGCCTTATCTCTCAAATTATTCTTTAATGCCTCAAGTATGGGAACTGTGTCCAAAAGACTTAAATATGCCGCAGTTGGCATCACTGGCAATGATTTACCTATGTAGGAATTCAGTATTTGACCAAAACGATAGCCTGAACTTCGAGTGCCTATTTTTGTTTTGAGATTATTTTTACAATCCGTTTCCCAATTTTCTTTTACAAGAAAACTCACATTTCTGCCATTCATTTTCTTAGACCGCCAGAAATCCAGTCTTCATTACTTCCAAACTTACTTAGTGGGCATTGAAATAAAAACAACCTTTTAACTTGTCATGCATTTTTATTTTTATTTTTATACATTTTATTGCAATACAAAAATTCGGTGATTTAATATTTACAATGCAATCATAATAAGTATTGTGTAGTTAAAAAAGCGAACATATCTATAAAAAAAGAAAGGTTCCCAATTGCTGGACAAATATATTTATTATAACTGGGTGATTGTGTAAGTAACTTATAAAACTAATAAATTTATTTAAACGTTTTGTTTGTTTTGTTATTTCGTAAGGAATCAAACAGAAACTTTAGTTTTGCTTGGAATTTAAGTATTTTATCACATTTACATAGAATTTGTTTACATTGTTACTTGTTTTAAGTTCATATATCTAATTATTACTATTTACATTTACTTTTAGTATTTGTAGCTGCTTTGTCTGAACCAAATTTGCACACTGTATTATATACTTGTCTATTTGTAGGTAGGTAACAATGAGGACAGATTATAAAGTTTGTAAAGTTTGGACAGGGCTTATTTCATGATTTGTAGATCACTGAGTGTCTATATAGTGAAGGACTTTTTAAATAATAATAATAAACAAGAAAACTTTATAACAATAAAGGATTTATATTCAAATCGGTCCTGAGCTTTGAGCTACTTTCGAATTTCAATTCATTCACTATTTATTTTACTGGATAATTAACTTTATTATTTACTTTATATTTATGTAGTATGAAACTATACAACAACTTACAAGCTAAGCAGTTTTGCACAAATTTAAATTTTCTTTTTGGATGGACAGGGATACCATATTCACATAGCATGTTCCGCGGCACCGTACCGCAATGGAGTTGGTCATATGATATTTGGCGGAGGAGGTTGCCCTGGTAGAGATAGCGTAGGTGATGTGGTAGCGGATTTTATGCATCCATAAGGTGAAATTCCAGTGCCAGAGCTACTGGGCGGCGACGGTGGCGCTTCGGGACTAATTAGTGGGGTACAACCGAAATAACGCCACGGATGGTATAGACTGCCGGCATACATTGCCTGTAAGCGTGCTTGCAAGTCAAGTGCTATGGTTGGATCCAGATGATAATGTGGGGCAAGTGGGAAATTCGGGACTCGTTGTGGCATATTAAGCTTTAATTCGAGGGGATTGCCAAAATTATATTTCTGCTGAAGTTGCGCTACAGTATCTTTTGCCGATTGATTTTGTTGTGGCACCGGTGATTTTGTTAGGGTTTTTGGTTTTCGTCGTGGCCGATATTTGTAATCTGGGTGTTCTTTCATATGCAGGGCTCTGTAAAAGAAATAAGTAAACACGGAGATTAAGTTTGGTGATATAGCTAATAAAGGAATAACATTTTAAATGATATTTTTGTTGGTAATTATTATGAGGGGATTTTCAAGAAGGACTGGTCGAAATTGAAATGGAGGAAAACAAGCCGTGTGTGAGGTATTAACGAAAATCTTCTTTTAAACATAAAATCGTTTAAACGTCCGGGGCAATATCAAAGTGGAGCTAGATTCTACACTGGGGGAGTCTTCTTCTTCTTTTACAACAGTTAAATGCTGGGTATCAAAGTTTAAACGAGGACATTTGAGCTGCAAAGACAAACCCCGCAGTGGTCGACCAAATGAGGTGCCGCCAGAAATTGTAATAAAAAAATCCCAATAATGCGAGTTAGCAGACATCTTAGGCATTTCAAAAACTGCTATACTAACTATTTGGACATGAGAAAGCTGTGCGCAAGATGGGTGCCGAGATTTCCGCGTAAGGATCTTTCAATCGAGTGCTTAGCGAAGTTTCACAAGAATAAAGCCGAGTTTTTGCATAGATTCATAACCATGGATGAAACACGGGTCCACTACTTCACATCTGAGACGAAGGAACAATCAAAACAATGGACAGAAAGAGGAGAATCGCCTCCATAGAAGGAAGACAGTTCCATCTGCAGGCAAAGATGTTCACATTTTTTTTTTTTGATGCGCGTGGGATGATTTGCATATGGGACCCATATGGGACATCCCTATTAGATGATGCTCTCTTTTTTTACAAATGGCCACCAATGTCAATTATGTTTTGACATTTGTGGACTAGACAGATGTAGAATACAAGTGAACAAGCCATGGAGCGATACTCTCCCCAAGAACGCGGAATAATCGTGTCTATTTTTTTGCGTTGCGGCCACGTCCGACACCGACTGCGCAAACACTGCGCCATTTGGCCACCAACCTTGAAGAGTATGGAACCACAGACGTTGCCAAGAGTGGCCCCGGAGCGCCCGTTGTGCCGAGAATATCGCCGCTGTTGACGAGGATGTCGAGCTGTCGCCGGAAACATCGACCAGACGCCGTGCCTCGCAATCAGCCATCAGCCGGTCGTCCCTAAGGCGAATTTTGGTCAAAGACTTGCGCATGTTCCCGTACAAAGTCCAGTCCGTACATCAGCTTCTGCCTGTCGACCGCCAAACGCGTGTAACCTACGCCCAAGCCATCCTCAATCTCGAGGACGAAGTGGACGATTTTTCGACCAAGATCATAATGAACGATCCACCTAAGCGGGCACGTGAACAAGCAAAACTATCGCTTCTGGGGCACCGAAAATCCACGAGTAATGCACGAGGAGCCATTACACCCGCTCAAAGATACTGCATGGTGCGCTGTTCAGGCTGGAGGAGTCACCGCGCCATTTTTTTTTTTTCGAGAACGCCGCTGGTCAAACGACAACTGTGGACGGTGCGCGCTATAGGGCCATGTTAACCGAGTTTTTTCTGATCCAATTGGACGAATTAGGACTGTAGGACATGTGGTTCCAACAGGACGGAGCTACGGCACACACTGCGCGAGCCACAACCTATATTCTGAAGGCGGCGTTCCTGGGTCGCCTCATCTCTCGTTTTGGCAATTTACGCTGGCCCGCAAGATCGCCCGAGTTAACTGTTCCAGGCTTTTTTTTGAAAAATTTTTAGAAATCCATGTTAACGTGAAAAAGGCCGAGACCCTAGAAGCCCTCAAGCTCAAGGAAACATTCGACACGAGTGCGAGAATCTGTCGCCCGAAGTTCTCGCCGAAGTGATGAAAAATGCCTTAAAACGAGCCCGAATGGCAATCAATTGCGACGGCCGATATCATCTTCTCGACTTGACCAATAAAATTCTAAAGGTTCAAGTAAAAATAATCAAAAAAGAGAATCGAAGTTTTTCATTTAGAAACAAAAAATGAGAGCCAAACAGCACCGGATGACTTCTTTTGGCCCGCCTTATACATACCTATATTTTTTTTTTTTTATCTTCAGAAAGAAAAAACAACCAACGGCGAGTATTATGCGAACTTTTTGCAGCGTTGAGTTGAGTTTTGAAATCAAGAACAAACGGCCGCAGTTGGTGAAAAACAAAGTTTCGTTTCATCAGAACAATGTACCAGTTTACACATCCGTAATCGCGAAGGCCAAATTCAATGAATTATAGCTCGAATTGCTACCTATTCGACAGATTTAGACCCTCGGGTTATTTTTTGTTTCCAAATTGAAAAAAAATTACTCAGTAGTAAACGATTTGCCAACAATGAAGAGGTGAAGTCTACGGTTGATGCCTTTATTGAGGAGCTCGACAATTCGCACTATAAACAGGGTAGCGCAGCTACTATGGGAAAAATGTATCGAGCTAAAAGGAGACTATGAAGAGAAATAAAGAAATTTGTTTCCCAATTTGTTTTTGTGTTATCTTTATTAGGTCGGGTACTTTTGGGACCATCCTCGTACTTGAAGCTTCAGGGTCAGTTGGAATTTTTACGGGTGTAGACCGAAGTCCCGATGCAAAATTCGCTAAGTTGAAGTCTGCGAAGTTTCTTTGTCTCTTTTTCTTTCTCTCTCAATGTATGTACCTACATTGATTTTAGCGCTTAAAAAAAAATCTGTGGTAGCCTTCAAAAATATGCATATTTTGAGATCGTTTTCGTAGTAAGATTCGATCGGGTTAATTTGTTTTTTAATTTTGCCATAATTTTCTTTTTCTTGAAAAACAAAAGAGTTTTACTGCAAACTGGGGTTTGCAATACCTTCTAATGGCAATTGTGGGCGAAAGGATTGTCCGATTGAATAAATTTGTTAATTTTCCCATAGCGATTAAGTCGGTGTAAATATTTTATGGCAACAGGTCCGTAGGGACCCTGGGCCTAGTTTCGTTTCCCCTAGTATTCGTTTTTGTGTGAGTTAGGTATGCCGTATACAATTCTTCAAAAGTCAATGTGGCGGATTCAGCTTAACCGGTAGGTTCCACCACGAAATCTGCTACCTCGCAAAAAGAGTGACAGAATCAAGAATAGAGCATTTAAAAAGGCATATATTTGTATGTGTTTTTTCGGCTTATTGGTCGTTTCTTCTCAAATGTGAATACTAAAAATGATATTCCATTGTTTTTATCTGCTACGTTTCCCAATAAAAGACAAACTTACACAAAATTATCAACAACAAAAATAGTCTTATTAGCCATATAACTTTGTTTGGCGAAATTCCAATGTAGCGGATGCAGCTTAACCCACATCTTTTCTTCGCCTATACCATATACCTACATCAGCTATGTGCCCAACAGATCTGTGTGGCCATGTGTGAGCTGTTAATTGCTGTTTCCTGGACTATTGAGGAGGAAGTGGAAGTACATTTCTTAACAATTGAAAAATCTATCTATTTCAAAACCGTTATTTCGAGCTTTAAAAATGGTTTCTTTAAAAAGACGAGACAGACCTACAATTGCAGGCAGAGTTCGATCGTTTGAATTGAGATTTTTTTTTTTAGAGAAATAACTTAAATTGTTTCCAATGTCCCATCACAGGCACACAAAAAATGATTCAATCCATCAAGTCTCCATAACATTAAGACAAGTAAAAAATGCCATCTTTATCAAATGGGTACCCAGGTCCCTATACTTTACTACACATACGTACAAAAAAAAAGTATTATCTTTGACAAAAAGATAAGGCTAAGGATTAGATCACAAAATGCAAGATCTAAAATATTTCCACGTGGGATTGTACGCTCAGACAGCATTTCCTCTGATCGTGCACAGTCCTAGGTAATTTCGTCAGTCTTCACCTAGGCCAATTGTAAATAAATCAATATTTGCGCCGGATAAGAGCGAGTTGCTTCGACCGTACTACAAAGAACAAAATACAAAACCCAACATTCTTATCGGCTGTGCTGTGACTCTTTAGTTATACATATAGCTGACAACAAAATGTAGATTGTTTCCTTTTTTCACGGTTTTATGTTATCTCTGCTGAGTATATTATTCTATAGATATTCTCCACTATTCAGAGGACTTATTCATCAATGTTGTTTATTCAGAATAAAAAAAAAAAAGACAAGTAGAACAAACACATGAATATCGAAATAATCGAAAATCGAATTGTACCTAACAATAAAACTGTTTGGGTAAACAAAGGAGGTCATTCTTATTGCGGTTGTCTGGAAACGATTTTGTTGCGAGTTGTTTAATGTTTGCCATCAAAAAGGAGTGCTTATCAGTTTTGTTATTTCTCGTATACCTTGTGTTTACCGAGCATTTTATTTTATTTCATATAGCTACAAAAAAAGTCATAAGAAGGAAGGTGACAAATTGATTATAGAATCAATCAAACAATTGGTTGTTGTGCAACGAGCCGGAATTTTTTTTTTTATTTACCTACACAAATAAAGATAGATTTTCTGAACGAAAGCTGAATCTGTAATCTTATACAAAAAATACCCTGGGAAAGTCAATTGTCAATCTATACAAACTCAAAAATGTTTAGATAGAGCTAACGTTTTTGATATAAAGATATGTGCACAAACGTAGAAAATCTGCGCTAGTACAATCGTCTTTCTTTTTGTTGCATTAATGAATACACTTACGCTGTGTCCAGCGTAAGCACGGGCACTTTTTTGGCGTGCGATGCGATTCCCCTACGCACTGCAATTATTTGCGATGAATACGTGTGTGTCCAATTACAGTACGATAGTGCGTTCATGCGGGTTCCACTAACAATAATTTTTTATTGTATAAAATAGCTTTTTTCCGTTTTTTACTATTGGAATGTAGTTTCCTAAATAATAATGTTGAGAAATCTCCATAAGAAATATTTCGTTTTGCATTTCTGATACAAAAATATTCAATGTACACACGATATATGCGGGCAAAATCAAACCAGTTTGATTTTCAAACAAAGCGTGCGATGCGGAGAGGTCGCAACGCAATGCACGCGTTGCCACAATATCGTGCTTACGCTGGACATCTACATTTGCTAGCATCTGTTTGAATTTGACAGCTGCCCGCATTAGCCGCATCGCAACGCATGCCCGTGCTTACGCTGGACACAGCGTAATTCTGCAGCACGTGTACAGGCCTGCTTTAGTACAATTTTAAGTAGTCACTAAATGTTCATAAACGTCAGACAAAAATCAGAAAAATCATCACAATAGTTTGGTTTTTGCCACATTCCACGCCGCAACTTCTTTTTCCCTTAAAAAAAGTTAAATTTAATTGTGAAAACACATAAAAAATTGACAATAAAACTTAAATTTTTCGCATTTTAACATTTTTTACCTCCTGCGCTTTCTGCAGTCAAAAAAATATGGATGATATGACGTTTACGAACATATCTTCTGCAATTCATCTGCGTTTGTTCGATCAAAAATCTGGGGTCGAATCGCCACTTCCGTGAACGAGCAACCCTTTCACGGAATTAAGTTGGTTTTACATGTGAAACAAAAACAAATTCTGTAACGAAATGCTCGATCACGGAGGACGAGATTCGAACCCTGACTTTACGAACACGTCTTACGCAGATATTAGTTAGGCAGACGTTTATGAAAACACCTAGTCACTGTCAAAAAAATCAAATGCTTATCTCTCTGCATAAAGAAGGATTTGGGTTGATGTAGAAGATCTGTAAAATGCATCAGCAAATTCACTTACTTTACTTATTGTAAAGTACTTACGCACTTACTTCCGTTAAGAGTTTCTGCCTGAGACCTTGTACCCTTTCATTATCTGCTATCTCGAAGACGTAAACAAGTAAAACGGCAACTTTCCCATATACGTTCCTGTCCTATGTCTAGCTTCTCACAACAAATGGAGGTTACCTTCACCTTTATGTTGAGTTACACGACTAATCCGTATCCTAACGGGGTTCCTAACGGGGCACTGTAGACTCAAGGAACACCTCAGGAAACTGGGTATATCTGAAGAAGGTCTCTGCAGATTCTGCGATGAGTCCAGTGAAATCCCAGAACACTTGCTGGGATCATGTGGGGCATTGAACCATAAAAGATTGAAATACTTGGGCAAGTACCAACTATCTGATGAGGAAATATTGTCCCTGGAGCCAGCTCTCATCCTTAGATTCCTAAAGGAAACTGGACTGGAGAAAGTGCTATAGGACGGATTTCTTCCGCCAAGGAGAAAGAAGAGTGCAAGAACCTCTAAAATGATTCCGAAAGGAATTATATTGTGAGGGAAACTCTTATGAGGGATTATACCTCTCTGAGGCGTAAGCTGGGGGTACAATAGACCAAAAGGTCGCAGTACAACAACCCTTTTCACATAATAATAATACACGACTAAATTGAGAAGCTTTTCTGAATCAGTCAGAAGAAAGGTCTGAAAATTCTTAACAGGTTGCGCTGTAGCGCACATTTCGTTTTTCAGTTCAGATCGATTATGTTCTATAATAATAGTACCTACATAAACACGGTTGCCAGATTGGGCGCTTTATCATATTTTGGGCTATCTTTTTACTTAAAAAATGATAGAAATTTCTTTCATGAGCGCCCAACACAATTTTGGACTATATATCGTTTTACAAATTGTGTGTTAATTTTGTTTGTTTTATTCTTTCACAAAACTAAAAAAAGAAATATTTTCGAACAAACCCGCACTTTCAAAACTTGGCAGCACTCTTGCAGTCAAAGTGACATCGAACAGTCGTTCAAGTTGCACGCACACTAATTCATTTTGCAGGCCTTTTGGTTTGACACAAGCCACAAAAGCCAATAGCAGAAAAAAAAAGTCAAATAAAACTTTTGACGTTTTCGCGCTACTTCATTCTATACACTTTTTGTGTGTGCAGCGCCACATATTCTGAGAGGTCCTACTACCGCCGCATACCACTGCTACCGCAGCCTCATTGTGTTTAGGCAGTAAAGTATGAGAAATACCAAAATTTTCAACGATGTTTGGGCTTCTTTCTGAGCAACGATATTGGGCTACATGTTTTAAAGGTTCGGGCGCTTAAAGCGAACTAAATTCTGGCAACCCTGTACACAAATAGGCCAATTTTCATGATTCTTTTTCTGTTTATTCTGTTGAAAGATAGGATACTTTTGGACCCGACCAATTGCAAAGTTTTGAGTTGCAAATCACGAATTATATATTTTCCGCAAATCACAACGATTTTTTCTTGAGTTGATACAAAAATTTGTAATTTGACATTGTAAACGGTGAAGTATATCAAATTCGGTTTTTTGAATATTACGATTAAAATTATTAATTCGAGCTTCTTTTATTTGTAGTGATTTGCGATATTTTTGGCGCAATTCACTTCACTTCAATTGGTCAATTCCTCAAATACCACTTTAAAATCTCAAATTGCAAAAAATGTTTCATAATTTACCACCACTGAATGATGAATCAATAAAATCTTATAATAATTTCGCACATGTATAACGTAAATTGACGTAGAGAAGTCGTAAATTGCAAAATATGAATTGCAAATTGATAAAAATTAGTTGCAATTTACGATTAAGAATTTGTAAATTGCAACTACTGAAGTAGTAAATCAACCCCTGTGGCTATTTACTAAGGGATGAAATCATAATTGCAACAGGAAAGAGGTAATTTACGATTTTTTTTTGCGTTTCACAGCCACAGTAATATCAAATTGATAACTATTTGTGTCAAAATGCGATCGGTTGTGGCAATATGTATTTCATGCCCGATCGCATTATTGACACTGAGAAGTGTTGATTCACAACTTTTGAGGGTCAATATATTCACTTTGTACAATTTCTAGAATTGCGAATAAAAAGTCGTGAATTAGTAGGTAAATCCTGAGCTAAGCTCTAAAATGGGACAAACTTTTCGTGATTCGGCGCTTATTTTGCTTGATTTGATCTTAAACTTAAACTTAATTGTGGACCATCCATTGTGACCCATAAAACCCCAACAGATGAGTCAAAAGTTCACAAGATTTTCGTGTGAACTTTTGACACACCTGGGTAGGTTATATTCTGTTGCAAGAAGGAAAACCGCTTAAGTCGAGTTAAGACGAAATTAAGTTTTTGATATCATTAAATTCTGCGTGCCCAAATCGTCAAGATATATTTTTTCTAGCTCTTTGTCTTCAAAATTGGAGCTACTCTGCTGACATATTTTAAATAATAGATAGTCTAGAACCATTGCAATTTTTACATTTTTAACGAAACTTTATAAATGCTCTCGTAAAAAATTTTCAATATCGATTTTAGCGGTTATTCCTTGTTGCAAGAGTATTCACAATTGATATGTGGAACTCTTCGAAGAAGTTGGTAAGCAAAATCTATAATACCTACTCCTACATTGGTAGGAAAGGAACTGTTACATTTTATACCTATAGTATGCTGACAACACCTAAAGGCTGTTTCCAAAGCGATTCATTTTTACGATATTTTATAAATGTTTGTAAAATTTTATATTCACTCCCGACCAGGGTGCAATACCCAAGAATAACTTTATGTCTTTTTATTCGACATTATTAGCATTCACCGTTGCTGCAAGGATATTTATATTTATCCAATTTTAAAAATAAATATTCAAAATTAAATATTTAAATTTTGGCTGACGCGGAAAATAAAATTATTGCATCACTCAAAAGGATGGTAGGACCTATCCAGTGCATGTTACAAAAAGTATAAAACTCATGGCGTTCCTTATGATGACACCACATCCCGTTTAGTCGTTCAGCATCACATTCAACTGTTTATTTTAAAAGAATTATTAAAATGAAATCCTTTGTTATAGTTATTTTTCTCGTTGGTAAGACATGACATAAGCACACATTTTTCAGAACATTGTAATCGAATTAATTTTGAATTGACTTTCAGCTATTATTGGTAGTGCTTTAGGTAATGTTAGCCCGACGCCACAAACCCACTGTGATTACAGATGCAATCCAGCTGATGTCGCCGTTTACACAACAAATGGAAGATGTTTTTTGAAGTTCCAAAGCAAATGCAATATGGAGAAGTACAACTGCTTGAATCCACATAAAGGTCAGTTGAAAATAGCATTCAAATAATTATTTATTTCAAAACGTTTAAAAATATTTCCGTTTCAACAGCATTTAGGATGGTCGCGAAATTGGAGTATTCATCAGATGCCGCCCCAAAATGTCAAACAAAAGATTATTAGGAACGCACAATCTTCAAGTTGCAGACACGATTTAAATTATATAAGCTAAATGTATTTAGTTTTGTTTAAAATAAAACTGACTATATTGTCACGCCTTGTAACTTCTGAGTTAAAATTGGTATACCAACAACAAGAGGGCAGGAAATTTATTTCTCACCTACTAATTAGTTCCCTGACATCAATCTTGAAACAGAGTTTTTGTTGTCTTACTCTTTTAATCTGTTGAGCAGTTAATATTCAGTGTTTTTATTACCTCTAAACACGCTGGCAAATCGAAAGCAAGCAAGGTACTTAATTTATTATTTAGCTCTCGGAGCAGGTTAATATTATTAGCGCTCGTCAGTTAAAATGAATGGGCCTTAATAATAATCATTTTCAACATTCACCTTAAATATTTTGTTGGTCACAATGGGTAATTTCGCAATTTCGCACTGGACAGTAAAAATAAATATAAGTATCGCGCAATAATTACTTCCTCTCCTCCTAAGTCTGTAATTCAAACTTTTAAAATTATCGAGCTTTATTTGCGGGAGTGGTATTGAACTGGATCATCTGCAAACACTTCAAAAACGATGATTTCTATAATGGGTTGATTTTCAAGAGCTTGTTTTTTTTTCTTATTTACAACGCATTCCCCAAGGAACCGATTTGACTATCAAATGTATTTTAGAAGCCATCTGCTAAGCTTGACGCCTTTGCTTAGCGTTGAGCATTTATTGAGAATAGGCCTTACCGTAAACATTTTTAGTTTCGACTCTAAATTTTACTAGTTCACAGTGGCTATATTTTCAACACAAATTTCGCATCTGTGAGACGCAATTCCGTACATTTAAAGCCGAGACTTTAACTTGTTATTGTATATACAGTGGGACCTCAATAAAAGCAACTAATAGAAATTTGGGCAGTTGCTTTTATTGAGTTTGTTGCATTAAAAAAATGAGACAAAGAGTTAAGCACCTCAGATTTAATTTTTATCATTATTAATTCATTTTAAAAATAAAAAAATTGAACTGTTTTTAAAATATTGAGAAAATTTTAATTGCTTTTTCTTGGACACAGAATTTTTTTGTTCATAGCTGACTGTCGTAAGTTTTCAGAGCTAAAATGTTACTAACTTAAGTCTGAAGCATCATATTCTTCAGCCCATTGAAGGCAAATGTTTGTAGTGCTTGAAAAAAAAGCGAACGAAATAATAGTTTATGAAACAATAGTTGCTTTTATCGAGTCACCTTCTTTTGAGTAGTTGCAATTAGTGAGTCAACAATGGTTACATTTAAGGTGTTGTTTTTATTGAGGAGCTGTACGTATCGAAGGTTGCTTTTATTGAGGTCACACTGTATATCAATAAAACAGAAGCAGTATTGGCAAACTAATATTATGTACGAATTTCATGTAAACTAAATAGCAGAATTCCAAGATATTTTTTTTACAAAAACTTTATACTTCTTTCAATAACTCATTTATTTAAAAAATATCTATTTTTCGATTTTACGTTGTTAACAGAGAAACTATGACTTGTGGGTCAATACTGGACATTTCCTCGCCAGAGCAAATTAACCGCGGCTCCCCGTTTGTTCATTTCATTTCCAGATTCCCTTAAGACGATTGCCAGATCTGACAACCGCGTTAACTTACAATTTTTTTCTTACAATATTTGCAGAAAAGTCTAAAAAGAATAAAAACTAGCATTTGCTTTCAGCAAAAGGTTAGTAAAAGCCCGTTGCTGTAAGTAAAAAAAAAAAAAAAATAAAATAAAAAGTTGGCGCAACAGGTCCGCAGGGACCCTAGGCCTAGCTTCTCGCAACCATTCGTTTTGTGTGAGTTTTTTCTTTTTGGAACGAATGGAAGGGATCTACAGTTTTATGCCGACTCCAAACGGCTAATTGAGAAGCTCTTTCAAGACAGTTATACTCTCGGATGCTTGTCAGACGTTCGCGAGGGGTGGCACAGTGAAAAAAAAACCCTAAGTTGGAATTTGGGTTTTTGCGGGATTCGAACCTGGACCCCTCGCTTAGTAGTCCAACACTTTTTAATACATAGCTGTTGGAATTTGAATTTTAAAGTGCGATATTGAGTTTTAAAAATACATATGAACAGAGATCGGCTTTTGGGTAGTCATTTTTGAGAAATAATTAAAAAACAGATTTATTTGAATTTTCTGAGAAAAACTAAGTACGGGATCTATTTAGAATACTGATGTTATCGTTGTTTAACATGTATTTTGGTCAAAATCGTTAGAGCGCTTTTTGAAAAATTTGGCAGACCAAACAGTACAAAATATTGCAATGTTTAGTTGGAAAAATACTATTCGTTAACTATATAGCTAAAAACCGATTATAAATTATTGTTCGCGATATAACCATTACTTGGTTTTTAAAGTTTTATCGAAGTCAAAAATGGGGTTTTCGAGATATGAGCGGTTTTTCAAATTAGCGTTTTCGGTGATTCGAATTGAAAATTAAGGACGCAATAATTTTTAGAACATCAATGTTACTCTAAGTGGTCAAAATCTTTACAGACGTTTTCTGGTGAACTAGGGAAAACTAAATTTAAAAAAAAATACTTTTTTCAAAAATCCATTTTACGATAGTAGCGAGAAAAACTGTGTTTGCCATTAAGTTGTAAATGACCATTTTACCTTAGAAATAACCTAATTTTTGTTACAATCGTGTGGACCGATTTTTTAGCTAAAAAATGTAATGGTAACCTCACCCACTTAAGCTTAAATATCAACTTTGGTTGAAATCGTTAAAGCCGTTTTCGAGCAAATCAAACTGGTACGAACAGTTTGAGGTTACCTTGCAAAATAAAAAACAGCCCCGAGCCCCCAGCCCACAAACTCCAAATCCGAAGTTTGAACGAAGTCCGGCCAGCCGTTTCGGCTGTAGGCCTCCGGGACAGGCAGACAGACGGAAAGACGGAAAGATCGGACAGAATTTTGAGACCCACTTTTTTGAGTTCGTGTATCATCGCAATGTCAGAATTGATTAAAATCTCGAGTTCGAAATTTTGTACCAAAACAATATCTTTCTCTTACTACGTAATGGAGAAAGTTAAAAATGAGAACACTGCAAAATGAATGCAAAATATAGAAATATAATTTTTGTCTGCCAAATAGCTTGTTGATGTTTCATTTCTTCTTCAGGTGCTGGGCATTGTATCCGATCATGCTTTTTGGAAATGTTTAAATTATCGAGAGATTTTTTTGAACTGTCCGATTCAATGTACATTTGGTATTTTGATTTCCTTTTAAATTTTACGAATTTTTGCTAACTTTTATGAAATTTTGCGAATTTTTACTCAAATTCGTTTACTCCAAAAATTCCTAAGGGACAGCGTCAACGAGATAACAAGATAATATACACCTCCATCCACTGAGAATGTTACGAGTTTTTATTCAACAAATTTCTTGGTGTAAGAATTAATTGGAAAAACTGTCAGTCATTGGAAAATCAATTCATTGAAAAAAAAGGGACAATCTCCACAACGTTATTTTTAACGCAGTGTCGCTTTTTCCTCTTATGGAATGCTTGTAGTTCAATCAGTAAGAATTACTTTCATCGCTAGAAGATTACACTAATATTGTTAGTAAGTTAAAATTAGCTAACTCTTCTAGTTTTACGACATTTCGTACCCATTTTTTTAAATTTTTAATTGTGTATCTGATATTTTTCATGGATTGCTACAAAAGCGTTTCCTAACTTTTTCTCTGTGAGATCATTTTTCCCCACCACTGCCATTTTGACAGTCTCTTCCATTCTTACTAGAAAAGCAAAGGAACAAACGTATGGAAATGATTCTGTCGAAACATTTTCACCTGAAAGAAATATTAGTCAAATGGTCCGCAGTCCATACTTCGCGTGACACAATTGCTATTTTTTTTATAAGTATTTTATTGGTTATCCTTTTCAAACGTGTCAAAAGTAAGTGTTGGCTCAAATCATTTTTTATTCATACGAAACGTAGCAAATGCTTCGATTCGACATTTCGTTTGAGTTTTTACAATTTTTAGTAATTGCTATGTTTTATTCATACAACCCAATAAAAATTAAATTGTCAGTATTTGGTGCAAAACCCGGCAATAAGGTGAACTGACAATTTAGTATTCCAATTGCAAGGTATAGTTCGTTATTGTCAGGTCACTTGCCGTGAGAACATTGGTAGACCTGACAACATCCTCAGATCTGGCGATGGCAATCGTCTGAACATAGGTAGCTTAAGAGTAGCACAACGTGACATAGAATTCCCTTCTGTTAAATTTATTTCGCCAAATTAAAACAGTGAGCTGAAGAGATAAGAACTCAGTTTAGATATTTTCAGGATAATGTTTATGAAAGCATAAGAAAGGCTATGCCGTATGTGTAGTGTATATTTAAAATAATAATAAATTGAATTGAATTGAAATGCCGTATCCAAAGATATGGTCATTGCCTGACGTTTTAAGACCTCTCTGCTGTCAGCGGTGCTTTGTGGGAACAGCTATAAAACACCCTAATGTAAATAATGATTTATGTGAACCTATTTTTATATTAGAACGAGCTAATCAGTCACACACAAGCTTTCAATCCACCTAGGGTTGCGGCGGGCATATGTCACCTTTATTAAATTAATCATCGTTTCTTTTGCTATGGAGCAAACATTTCTCAAAAATGTCAACGAGCCTTCAGCCTTTAGAGGTTCCAAATAAATGTTTCGACTCTCTCGGAGCTGAAAGGGGCATGGGTCTGCAAATAAAACGGAATAGAACTTGCAAACGTAATTGTTTAATTACTTGACGAATTGTCAATTGTTGAAGGAGTGATAAGCCGAGCATTTATGTTGATTGTTTCTTGTCAGCGTTTTATTGATTATGTAATCAATTCAAACTTCCGAATGTTAACTGTTACAAATTGGTTATTGATGTGAGTTAGGGGATCAGCGGCAGTCTTAACGTGGCAATAGAGGGATATTCAAGTCAATTTTTGATGGAATTGTGGTTATAATTAGTTTTATATAGACATTTTGTTTTTTTTTTTTAAGTTATGATGTGATATATTATTATCTAGCTATTTACTTATACAATAACGACTACGACGGCTACAGTTCGCAGTGCACCAGCGATTTTTAACCAATTTGTAGCGAACGGAAAATTTATTGTAATCCATATCTACTGCCTTGCCCTCATTAGGTTAGAATCGCAACCTCAGAGTTGATATCCTTTTTGAAATCACTCTACTTATCTCAACTTGTTTGAATATGTTCACGTCGCTGGTAGTTTGTATAAACCATTCTGAGACCTCCAACTCACAATTTTCTTGCCGCTGGCGCTGTCTTTTTTTTTTTTTTTTTTTCAAATTCGCCATTTTATTTTCCTATCGGTGTGAAGGTGTTATGTCAATTTAGAATCCATGTGACATGCAAGAACATACAAAAAATAAAAATAAATGCTGCCAATCATGGGGAAATGAGATAGAGTTCGGGAACATCACATTTTCATATTACTGAATGCCATTGGTTAGTTATTAATTTATTATATATTTTTAATAAGTGAATAAATTGGTTTGTTTTGAATGGTTTGCTAGAAACATATTCGGCGCTTGCGAGGTATCCGTCGGAACGGAAAATTCTCCGATTTTATACGATTCGGAGGTTTTTCGATGTCAGGTATTCTTCGGAACAAATGTTCGGAGAATTTTTCCGACATTTTGTAACGCATATCGGCGAATTACGTTGAAGTGCGATGAACTGCATTTTTTGTTAAATTTTTGACAGCTAGGTTCCGATATCTTCCGACTCTCCGCAAACTCAAAGCTCAAACTTTTCCATCTGATCAAAAGAGTGGAAGAGCAGATAAGACAAAGGTTTTTAGAGGAGGCCTTATACTCTATTCACACCGAGCCGAAACCGGGTTTTCGCGAAGACACTCGAAAACAGAAGTTTTCCTATACATATTTCAGTTTTAAAAACGAGTCATTTAAAGTCGTTTTACACCGTAAACACCACGAAAACGACTTCCAATCTTTGAGTTCTTGAAACAAACACACCTTTTGCATTTATCCGCAAATTCAGCACAACAGCCGACCAAACAAAATGTCACAACCCACAACTTCAAATCAAATTTTAAACTTAATTGATGAGCTGATGATATTATTTTTAAATTCTTTGAATTGATTTTATCACAGCTGATTGAAACGTTAAACGAAAACTAGTTGGTGTTCGGTGTGAATGCGTCTTCGAGTTTTCGATGAAACCACGGTTTTCGGTGCGCTGTGAACAGGATATTGTAGATTCACTTTATAGTATAAGCAGATGTCGCAATCTGGAGGTAAATATTATTTTTAATTCTGGAGCATCTTATACAAAAACCAAGTCTTAAAATTCCTTGATGGAGTTGCGTCCCTAACTAACTAAGTAGCTACTGCATTCAAAGTCACTGTTCAATACACAGAGACAAGAAGGTAAATGGAAGTTTTAAAATTAACTAAATGGTATTGGGAGAAACATGAGAGTTGACGAAGGCCATTGCCGATAATTACTAGGCCATCGTGGACAGTAATCTACCTACGGCCACATAACCCTTCATCTCTCAAAAACGATTTTAGTTAGTTGAACTTAGAGCGCATGTTGTCTAGAACTATCGCTGGACTTAAAGCTTGGGTTTATGAGATTTGTATGATCAAAAATTATGGCGTTTTTTTTTTTCTTATTGCATGTTTTAGATACATTTATGGAGAATGACATAGATGAAGCTACTGAACTCGTAATTTTTGGACTTAGTTGCTCTAGTTTTGGAGGTCTATCGTTTCGGCGATAAAAATAAATAAATAAATACTTGGCGCAACAGGTCCGTAGATACCCTAGTTTATCAGTTATCACAATCGTTCTTTTTATGTGAGTATTTTTGGAACGAATGGAAGGGATCTACACTTAGATGCCGATTCTAAACGGCTAATTGAGAAGCTCTTTCAAGACAGTTATGTGTGTCAGACGTTAGCGAGAGATGGCGCAGTGGTAAAAAAGCGATGATAGTCGTCTCAAAGGTTACGTTTATCTACATAACAATTGTTTTTTTTTTTACATACAGAGGGGTTCTATTTTCATCAGCTTACAACAAACAAATTGTGAGCATTCTCTTCATCAGTATCAATTATTATCTGTTTATCGGTTTTACTACAACATATTTTCCAATAAGTGTCCTTTTTAAATAGTGAATGCTTTCGACGTTTGCCAAACTTTGGTATTTAGCATAGAAAAAGACACATGAGTCCGAATTTAAAATTAGGCAAATAATATGCTAATGAAAATACCGTTGTGATGTAGGTCGTTGATGCATTCTGCTATCTCACGAGTCGGCACATAAACAATCTTCCGACTCCTTGTATCAGCCTTAAAGTATGAACACTCGTATTACCGCGACTAACTGCGCTGAAATAAGCATTCATTTGAAGTGATACAAAAATCGAGAAATTATTTACACAAACGTGTTCAATGCTACAGGTTGGACTTCATATGCCAAGTGGTGAAACAATAATTACCATATATATCTGACAATTATTGACATTTATTGCTGTTTCCTGTTCTTATTATTTTGCTTGTGCAATAAATTGTTGGATGTGAACGTGTGACTTGATTGCTTTTATACTTGATATAATATTCGTTTGAATTGGTACCTATAGTGCTCGGGATCCCGTTTTTTTGAACAGGGAGGTAGGAAACATATTTGGTTATTTAACAGATAATCTGATCTTTTACAACTTGTTTAATTTAATACCGTTTCATTTCATTTTCAAATACAATTTAAGTGCCTATACTTTCGCAGCAGTGGAAAATTGATGTTTTTCGGTTAGCATTTTCGAGATAGACTTGAGAGCAGTTTTGCGAGATTTTCAAAAAGGAAAATGCTTGTTTTGAAAAAAAAATGCTTACTTGCTAAAACAAAAAAATCTAAACAAAACAAAATTTGTTTTCATCTGTTTTTTTTTTTTAATATTATTTTACCTTTTTAACTACTAAATATTTGATTATATACATTTTATAAAATAAAATAAAATTTCCTCATCAGAGAGGAATTCCGTGTCCGAATATATCTAACTCAGATAATAATTAGCAGATAAAAAACATGTTTTTGAAACAACGAATTTTATTTTGATTGAACATTTAAGTATCAGCCTTCAGAAAAAAAAAAAAAAAAAAATAACAACAGAACCTATTTCGGAAATATTTACGATATCTACTTAAAAATTAAAATAAACACTTTCAATTTTTTAACGTAGTATTATTTTAATGTATGAGATTCATCAGATTTTATCCAACAAGTTTTTTGTCAACCTGTGAACGAAAACGATAACCCATCTGTGAAAGGATGGGCTGCGCGAAACACTCTGTCGTGCACCTATTGTAGTTCGTAGGTCAATGCTAATTTATTACTTAAGCGTAGTACGGACATCTTCCGAAACGAAATATCCCATACAAAAGTTTTGCAGTACGCAGCTGCTGCGGAATGATGGCGGAAAAATGGGTAATTGTAGTAGATTCCTTGGTTCAATTCTCCACTCTCTTTGCGCACACGTTTATTGCCCCGGACATTAATTGCTTGCGAAAATGTTACCTTTGTCCTGCAGGGTTACCAGCTTTTGTAAGAGATATGAAAAGTTTAGTATATATCCAAATATATCCAAACTCAAACATGAAGATCAAAAATGCGTAATGCACACTTATTCTGATTAAATTACTTTTAAAGACGAAAATATAAAATTAAAAAAAAAAAAAAAAACATCACAAACTCGTAGGATTGAGAAACTTTTCTAGTTTCCATTTTCCAAATGTTACCAGAAAACAAAAACAGTTCGCTGAAAGGGGGCATACTTGCCTACTTGATCTGGTTTCAAGCACATCTTGTGAGATGATTTTACTGCTGGGATGTGAGAGTCTGTTTAAAAACTGTATGAAAATGGAGTTGGCTCAGTTTTTTTTTATAAATAACTAAGGAGCCTATAAATCGCCAAACTTTAAAGTAAATAGACTAAATTAGCATAATTCCCAAATGACAATTTTAAGGAGCCAGTGAAAAGACCGAGTATCCAAATCGGAGATAAATGGAGAGTGCTGGTAACACTGCTACTTATGTAGCAGTCAGCGTTGCCATAAGCGCAGATTTGTATGCATTTTGCAAATTTTCAACCTTGCTGCAGTCTTTCAAAAACCAGAAATCTGCGCTTCAGATTTTGTCTGCATCCGCAATCATGTATATGTTTTCTTGTTTTAAACAAATCTTAACATTTGTTGCACACTTGATTTCGCTGTATGCTGTCATTTTCGTATTCAGCTTTTGTTTTGTTTATTTATGTAAATAAAAAAAAAAATTGTAAAAGTAAGATTTTTCTAATTAAAAAAATGTGTTTTTGTCATAATTGCAGATTTGTAAAAATAATTTTTATGGCAACACTGGTAACAGTTGATGCAACTTTCCGCAAATTATTTTCCGCTGCATTTTCGCAGACGTTTCGCTGTCCATTTGGAGACTACCGAAAAATTCCGTCCCGGAACAGCTGCGTACTAGGCTTTAGAGTTGATGGAAACGTTAGTATAAAACAGAAGTTGTACATGGGCTCTGTTCGATTCACATTATGCATAATAATAGAATTAATAGAAAACGTTTTTCTTCAATAGAAAATTTGTTTCAATTCGTTAGAAAATTATTTATATTAAATATCTTAAAATTTGATTTATTTGAGGTAAACTAAAAACTCCTGTCCATATTTTGGAGCTCAAAAATCATCAACAAAAATATTATATTGTAATCTGGCAACATTGCGGTACCGGTGAAGCAGAGAGAACGCGTGATCGTAGTTTTAGAAATTATTTGAGATCATTTAGGTTAATTTAATATAATCTCCAATAAGTACAACAAAGACCGATTGTAATAAATAAATAAATAGTTGGCGCAACAGGTCCAGAGGGACCCTAGGCCTAGCTTCTCGCAACCATTCGTTTTGTGTGAGTATTTTCTTTCTTCTTTTTTTTTGAACGAATGGAAGAATGGTAGGCGCAGTGGCTTTGTGGTTAGTGTGTTGGACTACTAAGCGAGGGGTCGAGGTTCGAATCCCGCAAAAATCCAAATTCCAACTTAGGGTTTTTTTCACTGTGCCACCTCTCGCGAAAGTCTGACACACATCCGAGAGTATAACTGCCTTGAAAGAGCTTCTCAATTAGCCGTTTGGAGTCGGCATAAAATTGTAGATCCCTTCCATTCGATTATAATAGAGTACCTATATATTTTGGCCGATTCATATAAAATTGCATTGAATTTAGTTTTGCGTGATTTTAGTTAATATGTTTGGTTTTCCATGAGTTTGTAGTGTTCATTATGAGTTGTAGTGTTCAATGTGTGTTGGAAAAATGTTGGTATATGCTGAATTTTAAACACACTTAAGGACACCTAGTCATTTAAGCACATGTCCAATGGAAACATAACACAATTGATCAAAATCAAGTCTCAGCCCTGATTTTCAACATCGACATTTTGCTTTCATAAGAGGAAGTAAAATGTACCTCCATTACCAGAGTCCAACCAAATCGGTAGATACGTAATGAGCTAACCTTTTTAAACTTTTCCCTAGAATGCGGTAAAATTTTGGTCGCTGGCTTTCCCTTGTCTTAATAATTTATTTATGCATTTGGGATAAATACATCGTGCGTCATAAGCAGAAACTTAATGGAAGTGCCACTGAGAATTTTTGAAGTAAAAAGCAACAGATTATGTATAAATTAGGCGCAAGATTAGGTAGTACTTTGAAATAGAAAACAAAACAACAAAATTTGGCAGTCGAATTTCGAACACTCGTTGTCATCTTGTATTTGAATAGGCGAAGGCAAAAAATTAAGAACCGCTTTCACTGCCTTTAACACAAAATATTCTGCAATCTATTTTCCAATGTGTTGAATATAAGTTAGGTCACTATAATGGTAGAACTTCTACCACTAGGCGAATTCTAGTTATTATTATTGTACTATTTTTATTTATTTTTCTTCTATCAAAAATAACAAAACCTTATTAAAAATCCTACTCTAATACTTCCAGTGAATGGTATATTGCTGTAGCGTATATGATGCATTCATTTAGAAAAGACTTACCTCAATCTCTTAGCCTCATCGATGAAGGGCCGTTTCTCTCCCTCAGTTAAGAGTTTCCATTCGGCTCCGAGTCGTTTGGAGATTTCGGAGTTGTGCATTTTTGGGTTCTCCTGAGCCATTTTGCGACGTTGTCCTCTTGACCACACCATGAAAGCATTCATGGGCCGTTTGATATGATCCGATTGATGGTGATGGTGTGTAGTGGCCGTAGGGGCGGATTGTTTGTTTGTCATCATCTGATTTGATCCCGGAATATGACTGCTGTGATTCAGAATTGACGAAATTGTTGTCATGTCAATATTTTATTTTTGTTTCTCTATTGGCTTTATTGGTTTTGTTCCTTGTTCTCATGCCATATTGTCAGCGTGACTGGAAATACAAAATTCAAGGATTTATTTTATTGAACAAATACAAAAATCATTCGTTCAAATTGTTCAAGTCTCTTAATATTTGGTGCTATGGATTCAAACTGGGCTTACTAACAAAAATAGTAGTTGAACGAAAAGTTGACTACTAGTTGCCATACACGACACAGACATGTCGTTGCAGACCGAGGAAAATTCAAAAAGTTTTGAATTCACATAGACGGTCGCTGCAAAGCGTCAGAGTCTATAGGATATACACATGAAACTGATAGAGACAAATATATTGGCTTGCAACGACGTGTCTGTTTCGTGTATGGCCCCTATAAATGAATGGAATCGTTCAAACTTACTATTGAGTGAAAAAGTAGTTACTAACTTTTCGTTCAATTATATCAATTTTCAATCGATGGCAGTATTAATGATTTTTCAGCTACTATATCGAATGAATGAATTTTCAACTGGGTGCTATCGAATAAGTCGATAGTTTTTATTTGTAGTCCCCAACACTTCTGTGCAACTCTATTTTATTATATTTTTCTTCTAAATTTATTGTATTTAACCAATGGCAAAATAGAAGCTTTTTCCAAATTCGATTCAAATTCGAGTTTAGGTGGAAGTAGTCAAGTAAAGGGTGGGTCATCTAGTGGTTTCTTTTTAAATCATAGGTTATTTTGACACTGACAGCTGTTTCCCGCTCGAAATCTTGACAGAAAGTTAGTATCATACCTCCGCGGAACGAAATGAGTCGCTTTACCCTTGAACAGTGTTGGGAAACATAAGGCGTTTTTTATTCTAACAATTATTCGAGATCCAACTGTTGTTGAAAGCTATAAAAATCAATGAACTATATAAATCAGGCGGGCATAATAAAAAACGCCTATTGAAAACTTATTTGAGTGCTGTGTAGCCCAAACAGTGAGTTTTTTTGAAAAGAAGTCTTGGCCGAAATGAAGCAAGCACCGCGCCTGCTGTAGGCAAGTTTATGCAACATTTTGGTGAGACTGGTATGCTAGTGGAGAACACTCATGGTCTCCAAATTCGTTCGGTCGTGGTGCAGATTGTAGAGTGGTGGCATCATTGGAAGTTTTTTTTTGAAAAATGAGGCTGAGAACAGCAGTTGGTGCTGAATATAATATATGAAGCTTACATAGGAAACCATTTTCCCAACTAATCCACCGATCGTTGCAATAACAGTGCTGCCATACCTGCGTATATAGAAAAAAGTATTAATCTACCTATCCGCGAATATTTGCATAAATGAACATATTTTGTAACTGCCAGGGGCCAACCTCGTAAAACTTTAACACTAATAATAACACCTATGTAATTATTTATTATTCATTTGTAATTTCTGAGAAATTATCCGAAATTTTGAAAATGTATTCGAATTTTCGAATACTTTAAATGTTACAAGCGAATTCGCAAATAATTTTTATTTTTATCAAATGGACCTGTGGAAGTAACGGAAATGTATTAAAAACCGAAAGATCTCTATTGATAAATCGATCACCCCTATTGGAAAAACCCATCAGTGTCCTTTTTGTTTCTTTTTTTTTTCTGTATACATAGTATGTCAAAATTTGCCTCGAAAAATGACACGTTAGATCTTAGCTTCATAAGTAGGTCTCTTCAATATTTACATTTTGAATTCGAGCATTGCTGAAGTGTTACCACTTTTTAAAAAGAAAATCGATAGAAAAAGGACCTATTTCCATGCTTTCTACAATTTTGAAAGTTTTTGAAAAAAGCTATTAAAAAACATTTATGCATTGGCAAAAAATAAAATCGTTTCAGACCAGTATAGATTAGGTTTAGGGCAAGAAAAAGAGTCAATGAGAAAAAAAGTTCCATTTCTGAAGCTATTCGGCAAATTTTGAATTTTTTAACGATATTTAACAAGCTCTCTAAACAAAATAATAGTTTTATGATAGAACACATTTTAAAGGTTACATTTTAAGGATTTTTATTTGGAATTAACAGCAGTTGAAAAATTTGTAAAGCCCCATCTTCAACAAAAAATATTAAAAGTTCACCAAAATAGCGATCATTGGCTCTAAAAAAAATGTCAAATCGCAACTTCAGTCGCACAACGGTCACCCTGAGGGAAAGGAAGGGAAGGGAAAAATATGTTCTTTTATGTTTTTGTTCTTTTATTAATAAAGCTTACTTATTACTATTTGTTGTTATCACGAAAGCGTTGGATGAAAAATGTTATAACGCAGTATTCCGTGGCTTTGTTTGAAACTGGTTTGCAAAGTAAAAATAGGATTTTATTAGCAATATTTATCAGCTCCTTATTTTCGCTGCCTTTTTTGGACAGAGTCATATGCTGTGATCTCTGCATCGCGTACCTATATGGCTTAGTGAGCTCTTTAAGGCCAGGTTTGCTGATACTACTCAAAGCGATTTAAGTTCCACTTAAAATCTCATGTGACAGCTTATGACATAGAAAAAATAGCCCATCAGGTGTTTAAGTAGAACCTAAAGCGCTTTGAGTGGTATCAGCAAACGGGCCTAAATCTGTTAGCTGAACTAGAATATGAAATTTGTTGAGAATATGGTTCGCTTCACACTGGATTATGTAACAAAACATGTACATGTACAGTACATGCATGATGTAAGTAACAAAACAAGATTACTGATTTTTAGATTGGTTCACCTGAGCCACCGCTATTCGCCACCGTATGTTGGTATCAATTTCGCCTCCTTTAATTGTCCACTTTTTTACTTAATTTGACTTTTCTTTAACTTCTGGTGAAACATTTAATAGAAATGCCTCATGCAATTCAAAATGCCCTCAAATTGAAATTGGTAAGAAATAATACTCGATACTACTATTGATCAAAACATGAATTGGACACAAACGTTTCATTTCAGTACTGAAGCAGTACTTACGCTCAATCATTCGGTGTTTTCATCGCCTCAGAAAATTTAGCTCTATAACAAACCTCCTTCTTTAAGGAAGTTTCCACTCGAAATTTCAGCACAGCCATTTTTTGTCCATTGTCCTTCAGAAATGGGCCATAAGGAGAATTAATGTCCGTCGCCTAGCTGATTCTATGGGCCTTACCAATAAACAATTTTAGATTCGACTTGTAATTTAAGTATGTTTGAACTACAGTTGCTATATTTTCCATAGAAATTTCTCAATTGTGAACTTCCTTGTGAACAGACGTTATATGGTTTTGTTTAAATAAATAAATACAGTTGTCACAAGGACCCTAGGCCTATCTTCTCACAATCAATCGTTTTGTGTGAGTTTCCAAATTTTTGGGACGAATGGAATTAAATGAAATGAATGAAAAAGATTTTTCGTGACAGCTATAGTCTCGGCTATGGTCTAAGTGTGTCTTTCTGGACAGCCACTTTACCTAACCTAACCTACCTAACCTATATTCTCGGATATTTTTCAGACGTTCGCGGGAATTGGCGCAGTGAAAAAACCCTGCAATTTGTGTTTTTCCGGAGATCGAACCTTGGACCCTTCGCTTAGTAGTCCAACACACTAACCACTAAGCCACTGCGCCTACTGTTTTGGTCTCGGAAAATACTACCTACCAGTTTTTTTCTGTATTGTTAGATAAGATCGCAAATATACAAGCTGCCGGATTAAGATCGTTGGGCGTTTTTATTTTTATTTTAACCACATAATCTATGTAGATCATTGATATTCGTGGTGTTCAATAAGAAAACGAGATCCAGCTGTTGTTGTAAACCATGTAAATAAGTGATCTTTGTAGATCACTTGGGTAAAAAAAACGTCTGTTGATTTGCTTGCTGGTGTGATTCGCAGAAATCGTACAAAGAACACTAAGGGCCGTTTTATTCAAACTCCCCAAGTTGTGTTCAACTTCGAGTGAATAAAACGGCCCTAACACTACTAACACTAACTCTCCAATCTTCATCAGACGGAGCTGTTCATTTTTGGTGGTTTGGCCACTTTAAATGCGTTTCTGCAAATCGGATTCGAATGCGAATTAAGGAATCCGTGCTTTGGGCTGGCGTCCTTAATTAAGGTAGACCCAGCTGGTTACATCAAGTCTTAGGTCTTTCTTCTTTCTGTAGATATGAAGATTGTCCTTTTTGATTTAGAGTCCGTGGCGGACTATGTAGAGCTGTGGAGGGTACACTTAAGCATCCGACACACGAGAGCCTCACAACTGACTTGGGTTTTTTTAGTTTTATATTTTTTTATTATTATACAAATAAGGAAAGTTGTCCTTTCAAGGCGTTCGTACAGCATTTCCATCAACTTTTGACTACACACCTTCTACAGCACGTCGAAGATTTGTTGGTATATTCACCTACAACCTACATACAGATCGGGATCTATTTTAACGTTATTAACGAAAGTCAATCCTAATTCAAAAGTGTTTTCTGCTCGCTTTTAAGCTTTCAAGGAGGTTCCCTGAAATACTTTTCAAATGCGACAAATAATAACATAATATAATATAAATTCCACTTTCGGAAGTCCGAGAGTAGTTCATTTTATTCAAAATTTTAGTTTCGGAACGAGATACGGTTGTACTTTTAATGTCCCCTGATTAAGTGATTCTTTCCCAAGTAACTAAAAGATGAATTACATAATGTTAAATTCCCTTCTTCGTGAAATAAAAGCGAAAACTAATTTTTTATTATTTAAAATAAATGCTGTTTAATTTATTCACTGTAGTTCTCCCTATTGAAACAAACGTCATTATAAATTAAATTTCGTGAATTTAATTGCTAAATAATAAGGCTCTGGGTAGGCTATAGAATGGACTGTCAAGATAAAAATGATCTTGGACTGGATACAAAAGAAAATAACAGTGAGACAGCGATCTGTAATTCAGAAACCAAAAGAACTGGTGACAGCTCGGGATTGATTTTGGTACAATTTTAAGAAAATAAAATTATTTCTGTGGGAGGAACCAACCTCCAGTGGTACCAACTGAAATGTGGAATAATTTTGATTCAGATCTAGCAGCGTCTGAGGCAAGAATTTTACTTGCTCAAGCTCATATTGCAAAGAATATTCAACTGGGATTTTTACAGAGATTTGTGGACAACGCGATAGACAAAACTAAGAAATCCAATAGCATATTTAAAAAAAAAAAAATTATGAAGAATTTGTAAAAATGTTTATTAAAAAAATGGTAACATTCACTTACAATAATTTCTTTTGTATGTTAAAAAATCCGGTTTTCCAAAACAGCAGCTCAATTGAAATATTTATATTATTTTATTTTATAAACAAAATTATTCACCATATTTATTAAACAAAACTATAAATCACTTGCAATTATTGAAAAAGAAAAAACAAAAAAACTAAATAACAACACTCAGTCACTGTTATGGATATTTATGCTATATCCCCCGATTAAATGTGTTCAAAAATATCGCCAATATATTCTATCATAATATTTGAGTGCCCGTATAACTAATGTCCGATGTTTACCGAATGCTGTTCCACAACACAATGTCAGATGACATGATGACATTGACTATAAAGAGCCGTAAAGCTGAAAACACCCGAAAACGACTAATTCGAAATTGTCGTGTGCCACACGTTTCGTATCTGCTTTCGAACTGTGTGTATGAGTTGATGACGAGTGCATTTTTTTGAATTGGTTGATGGTTGGTGGTTATACACTTTGTAAAGTGTGCGCGTGAATACACGTGCAGAAGTGTGAGATTAGCATAACCACACCGCAACACCATCAAACTACCGTGGCGTGTAAATGAGAAGTGAATCATTATCCGCGCACTGACGTACGAACAGGACAGCCCCGGTATCAATATACGCTACCCACAGAGGGGAGGGGGTAATTTTTTGTACAGATATGCGCGATACTGTCAATAGATGTACATTCCATGTACATTTTTAATTCAAATTCAAATCTCAACACCACTTTGTTGTTTTTTTTTTTTATTTTTATTTTAGGTGGAGGGTGGTTATTTGGGTTTCCCGCCAAAAATGTGACCATGCGCACTGCCCAGTTGGAGACTTTTTCTATTTTGTGTTTTTCCTTTTAATCTAAAAATCTCAAGTAAATTGGAGACCAAATATCCATACACGGACACGATACCTCCACAGGCTACTCACCCCATTGATGGGGACATAGGCATGCGCATTCCCACAGACTAATGGCCAATAGCTACGCATTTGGCAGGAGTGGTTTTTCAACGCTTCAATAAGTACAAAGGCTTGTGTTTTTGTTTAGAGGGAAAATCCTTGGATAATTACGTATTATTCTGTGGAGGGTTCCCATTTTTCGCTTCTAAGCGAATCGGAATGTTTTGTTGTGTGTGGATTCAAAGGCGCACGCTGTGAGTGCTGTTTGGTGCATGTCCTGTGGGGGTTGGTTCAAATGCATGGGGAAATAACCAGTTTTCTTTTTTTTTCATAATGGCGAATATCAATGTGAGGTAGGTATATGTTTTCACTTTCGATGTTGTGACTTGTGCAACAGGTTTCACTTTCATTTTGGTAATGGTGATTCCTTAAGGTCCGATTTTTTTTTATTCTGTACCTTTACTTTGAACTAAAAGCAATAACAGTTAGTTTGATTTTACCGGTATGTATTATTTAGGAAGGTATTATTTATTAGGAACCTATGCTTTTGCGAGACCACTTAGAATGTCTTGTTACTTAAAGTGATAAGGACTATGCATTTTTTGAATTAACCAGTTAAGCTTAGTACGCCGCTCGAGCTAAATTTTCGCTACCATACAAGATTTTCTCCAAAATTTAGCTGACTAAATTTTAGCGAACCCATTTAGCTGAGTGGTATACGCTGCTCGAGCTAAATAATCAAACTTTTGTTTCAGAATGCAGAACTTCATGCATCTTTTAAAATTTAGCGTGCCCATTTAATGGGGCGGTGCATTTTCTCAAGCTAAATTTTGACAGGTCTTGTCGGTTGTATTGAGTGAACGCCTAGAACCTTTCGCAAACAATCTGATCGGCCCATATCAGTGTGGTTTTAGGCCAAGAAAGTCAACCATCATCGACCAAATTTTCACACTCCGACAGATGGAAAAAACCCATGAATTTCAGATCGATACACACAACACACCGCAGTAGTCGCAGTAGCTTAGTGGTTAGTGTGCTGGACTGTGCTGCTATGCGGGGGTCCCAGGTTCGAATCCCGCAAAAACCCAATTCCGACTTAGGGTTTTTTTCCGCTGCGCTACCTCTCGCGAACGTCTGACAAACATCCGAGAGTATAAATGTCTTGAAAGAGCTTCTCAATTAGCCGTTTGGAGTCGGCATACAATTTTAGATCCCTTCCATTCGTTCCAAAAATGAAAACTCACACAAAACGAATGGTTGTGAGAAGCTAGGCCTAGGGTCCCTCCGGACCCGTTGCGCCAACTATTTATTTATTTATTTACACACAACACACCATCTATTTATCGACTTTAAAGTCGCCTATGATAGCGTATTTAGAAACGAAGTATACAAAGCCGGGTCAAGTTTTGGCATTCCCGCCAAACTCGTCCGTTTGTGCAGAATGACGATGGAGAAATCTCGCTGCTCCGTCAAAGTCTCCAAGAACACCACCGAGCCATTTGATGTCGAAAAAGGTTTGAGACAAGGCGACGCGCTATCATGTACTTTCTTTACCATCGTTCTTGAAGCAATAGTACGAAACTCACAACCTCACAAGCCAACACCCAGAAGTACAATTTTTCAAAAGTCCGTTCAACTACTTGCCTACGTTGATGCTATTGACATTACTGGGAGAACGCGGCGAGCTGTCAGTGGCGCATTTGCAAGCATCGAACCGGAGGTGGCAAAAATGGCTCTGTCAACGAAAAAGGACTCTCAACATCGGCGACTCGGACAAAACGTCACGATGGACGGATACAACTTGGAAGTAGTTAAAGGCTTTGTCTACCTGGGCTCCACTATCACTTTGCAAAATTACATCGGCACAGAGATCAATCGAAGAATCACTCTTGCCAATCGCTGTTACTTCGAGCTAAGAAGGCATCTAAGAAATAAAGCCCTCTTTCATAGAACAAAGGAGATATTATATAAGACCTCAATCATCCCGATCCTGCTTTGTAGTGTAGAAGCATGGACCCTGTCAATAGCAGATGAAAACCTTCTGGGATGCTGGGAGAAAGATTCTTCGAGTGATATTCGGTCCAGTTTGTGACGATGGAGTATGGAGAAGAAGATTCAACGACGAACTATACGGGCTATACAGCGACGCTGACCTGGTCAAAAAGCTTTAAATACAACGGCTGATATGGCTGGGACACTTGGAGCGTATGGGCAACAACGCACCAGCCCGGCGAGTCTTCGAATCCACCCCTGAGGTAGAACGCAGCAGAGGAAGACCCCACCTTAGGTGGCGCGCACAATTGGAGAACGACTTAAATCAACTTGGTGTGCGTAACTGGAGGCAGCTAGCGAGGGACCGAGCTGGGGTGAGGGGCTTGATGGTTAAGGCCGTAGTCCACCCCGGACTCTAAGCGCCACCAAAAGTAACCACTAGTTGCTGTAACCGAACGATTTTTCGGTAAGTTACGTCGTTTAAAGGTGTTAGTTGTTTAAACCGGAGTCGCTCTAAACCGATGTTCGTTCATAGCACTTAGTATGCAAACCGAATATGTTGTTATGTCTACGTCTTAAAACGATTCGTCGTTATAAACGAAGTCGTATTAAACGGATTCCTCTTTATATGTTTAATATTGGCAGGTACCTACATGTATACCTCTTGAGTTTAACTTTAAAACAGGTGACAGACGTTACGAGCTCAGGTTGGTTACCTACTTTTAGTTCTAATTTACAAATTGAAAGCTCGGAAGAAGGTAGCGAAGTTGTTACTTCTTGGGTAATTGAAATGCGATCTATATTTTGATCATCAATGCCTGTTCATCGCTGCAGCTTTATCAATCCAAGGCTTGAAAATAGCTCTGTCAGAAATTCAATAAAACACAAGCATCGGACGAGATAAGTTTCCTAGTAAAAATTTTGTAATGCATAAATTATGTTAGGTATACTAATTTCACTTTTCTATTGTGGAAGCATTCCTATATGAATTCCTTTTCCTAGTGACAAATATTGTGCTTTCGGATTTCGGTCTCTTGGTGTCACATTATACCAGAAATTTGACTTCTTAAGGCAGCCGTTTACTTTGTCAAATCTAGCGTCTCGTGCAACAATTGAAACTACTGATGGTTACGTCTGTCTACACTCTCCGAAAAGAGCTTATATGTTGTTTAATATATCTTGTAAGGTAATAGGTACCTGTGAGAAGCGTTGACTTTTTTTTGACTTTATAAATTTCTCTGAGCTTCGTACCTCCAAGGAAACTTGTCGTTGGCTTTTTTAAAGTCAGTTAACTCAAGTTAAAAATTCAGGTATTGAAACAGCAAAACCAGGTTTGCAAGAAGTTGGAATTATCTGCGTTCGATGACGAGGTAGGGCTGTTGCAAGTCGGGGGACGGATTTCGAAGTCTTCGGTCTGCTGAAGTCAATGAGAAAGACAAATGGCTCAAGACTTGAACATCATTTTCTTTAAAAAAAATAATGATCAAAAATAAGATCAGGAAATGAGAACTTATCTTGGTTAAAATAATTCAAGATTTTTAAGAACTCATAACAAAACCCCCCTTCTCTTGTTCATTTAACTAATGTGACTCAAACTTGTGTGAAATGGCTCGAAAAATCGCTCAATTCCTGATGGGTGTCCACTGTCCACGTCTATGCCAGAAGAGAACATAGGATGGATGTCTGTGGGAAGCTGGTGTCAAATGGGTAAGTTACATGTTCGCGTTTTAAATTCAAACATGCTTAAAAAAAATAATGACAACAATTTTTTTTTTTTTTTTGGAAAAAGTAGCCAAATCCGGGGGTTTTTCAGATTTATCTGGGGGAAAATATTCTGGCCGTCTAGCAACGCTTCAATTCGCTATGCCTTCAATGTCGGAAACAATGTGGACGTTGAAGTATCGAGTTTACAAAATCTGACGCCTGGCTGACTTGTTGTATCTTACTAGTTTTGATTGGCTTAGATCAGCCACATAAACAGCTATTTCACTTGACGTTTGTGAAGGGGTAACCGACGAATCAAGAAATTTGTGACTAAGTGCTAAGTTGACAGTTCGCATATGTGGCTGACGTATGAAAAATGACGTTTCCCACCAATCTAGTTTTTGCGTTCAGCTAACATCTTAACCAGTCTTATCTAGTCGACTTCAGGTTACTAGATTCTTCAATGTGCCCAGTCTTAGCAAATGTTGTCAAAAAAAAAGGATTTTCGGAAGTCAATGCAATATCATTTAAGGTCCTCAACATCATAAGTATACACACTTAAGAAAATTGTGTGAAACTTTAAATCTATTGACATCAGTGGCAGAACTCAGCGAGCTGTCACCTGTCACTGGCCCTTTTACAAATATTCGAGCAGATGTAGCGACATAGATGGAACAGAGTGATGGCAAGAACGAAGATCATCATCGAATCGCATAGAACGTCAAAACAGATAGCTTCGAGTATCGAGTTAAATTCAAATGACATCACATCAGACATCAAGTCAAGAATTCCCAGAGTCTAAGAAGGTATTCTCATCATTTCAGCTACCGAAGGCGATAAAAATAAGCTGTGTCGTCTAGAACGCAAAATTATTCCACTTCTTTAAATCCCGTTGACGAGATTTGAAAAAGGAGGTTTAACAGCATACCGTACGAGATGTACAGCGCCATCGATCTAGGCCCTATTTCAACAACCTTTAAGCATTCTTTGGAACTCGTTTCATCAAACACCAATTTGCTAAGTTACGCCACAAGTACGATAACCTAGGCGCCAAAAAATGATAACAACTTTTTGTAAAGAGGTTAAATACAAATATTTTTACTATCTGAGGAGGGATTCTATATATCCGGCTCACAACGAAAAATAAAATTAAATACAATGGCAACACTAACAATAAAGGACTTAAAAAATATATCATTTTTGAAAGCCAGAAATCTGTTCCTTCATATTATTTTTAATCAAGTTATTTATGTTAATATTGTTTCTTAAAAAAATTCAAACTTGAAATTTAAGGAAAGATCTTTAAAAAAAAAAGTTGTATGCTGGTTTTTTCTTAACAGTTTTCTAAAAATGTTGTTCTAGTATTTACTGTCCCTAGTAATTCTTAATTAAACACTGAAAACCAGATTGATTTATGTCCTCTGTTTTTGCACTTTGCACGAAAAATTGTCAATTCTGAGTTGCCATAGTAAGCTTTCCGTCCGAATTTTCGTACTGACTTAGTATTAAATTCTATTCACAAAGTCGCATTGCTCGCATTAATATCGTCTTTCGTTCGCTTTATTCGTCTGCATAGTCAAATGTTTGATCACATAATTTTGTCAGATTGTACCACAAACCCCTTCTTTTAAGAATACAGAATACCGATTCGAAAATGTTTCCCCTCCCACCGCAGTCGCGCCTCTTGAACGGTTGAACCTCATATCTGTTCAAACTGAAACAGTAGAATTTGTCAACTTTTACGTGCTGAAAGTTGCCGGGCGGACGACAACACATTGTGCATCTTTTTGTACTACCACCATACCACCACCGCACTCGCCTCACTATCATCCGCAACAGTGGCAACTGGCAACCCCAAAAACGTTTTCGGTTCGGTTGTCATCGTTTGCCATTCAGTCTGTTATCAGAATAACACACTATAGTCGTTTGTTTTCGAATAATGGACATTATGTGCTATTATTTTCGTCTCATCCTTTTTTTATGACACTGGGGTTGCAGGCTTTCAATTATTAAGGCATTTAGAGAAACAAAATCCTCATTCTATGGCCGCTTTTGCTTTAGAAGAGTAAATATATAAAGCTGAAGCCAATTGAAACGCCTTTGTTGGCCGAAAATGTCGCCGCTATTTTGTTGGCAGAAAGCACACAAAAGTGCACTCGCACTGCCAAAGGAATTAAGTTGATTTGTTGAGGTCGAAAATGGGTTTTGTGTGCTGTGCTCTTTGAAGGACGAAAACTGGGTATGTTTGGTTGACTTCCTGGTGTGGCTTTGTGCCAATAGGGATTTTATTCTAATGGTCGTATTTTTGGTTTTATATTTTCCTTGCTCTGCCTTATCGTGGGTAATAAAGGGAATTGGGAAAATAATAGCAAAAAATCCGCTTTTATGATGACTGCGCGCGAAAAGAGTTTATTGTTCATGGATGATGGTACGGGAAGTTTTATTTTGGCAACGAAAATAATTTTTATACTCGCAAGCTGAACTGCAAATTGTTGGGGAATTATTTAGATAGGTTCTGCTATTGAAATAGATATTCTTCGCTATTCAGTGATCTGATTTGATGTAAGATGTATTTTATTTTAACCATACAAGATCTGTTTAGATCATTTATTGCCATATGACTTACAACACAAATTTTATACTTGTTGTAGGCCATTCAAATCAGTGATCTATATAGATCATGTAGGTAAAATAAAAAAATAAAAAACCCCTATAAGGCAATTCATCATAGTTCGGACGCTGACACAAATTTTCCAGTTCGCATTTTCAGATTTTTGCTAAATCTAGTGGATCTGAATCTAAAACTAACATGATTTCTACAGACGCATGTTTTGAACAGGTTGTTAAAATCGTTGAAGGATTTCCAGTTGCTTTGTAGAACTCTCCTGTGGATAAAGCGTTGATGGTTCCGGACAAAAGCACTACAGTTCTAACTACCTCTGAGAACTGAGTTTTCCAAACTTCCATTTATTAGTCCCTAACAGAAACTTTCGTCCCTCTAAGAAAAGTCCACGGAAATGTTCATGGTCCAACTACCGCAGTTTCAAAAACAATTCTCTCTCAACAATAATTTCAACTATTTCCAGAGCCTCCACCGCGGAAACTATTTCGAAAATGAGGGCGGCAAGGAATAAGGAAAAAGAAGAACTCTCACCGAAACTCCAGAAAAATAATTAACTAAACAGAGACTGAAATTTTAAATTTAAGAACAATTTTTATTATGCACCAAAAACATTAACATATATTTTTCTTTTGTTATGGTTTCGAAAAAGTTTAAAAATATTAATTTTGTAAAACTTTTTATCAACAAATTTGGCTCGGACAACTTTTAATGGACCAAGGTTAGGTTAGGTTGGTGGGCTGGCGGGGAGTGTCGCGCGCCACACTCTGGTCAAAATTGACCCATTGTGATACCCGTCGGGGGAAAGGTTTTATCCCTTGCCCGTATAGTACCCTATTCTGCCTGTAAATTAATTAATTAATTATACTTACTGTGTCGTTGCATACAAACAATCTTGAGGATTTGATGAAGTTCATTATTTTGTCCGTTGGTGTGCTAGATAGCTTGTTCAGATTGTTGAAGAATAATTTTCCAAGGACTCTGTATCTGGAGTGTTGAAGACCTGGACAGTGACATAGGAAGTGGGTTGTGTCCTCTATAACTCCCTCGTCACCGCAGCCTCTGCAAAGTTCTTCCTCGGTCAGTCGCATTTTCTTCATGTGGTATCGCAAGGTGTTGTGTCCCGTAAGGATACCTACAAGTGTAGAGAGACATCTCCGGTTATTCCGCATGATTCTCTTTGTTCTGGGTTTACAGAAAGATGGCCATAGTTTCCTTGTGTTTTCGCACGTATCCATGAATTTCTATCTAGCGTTTGCCTCATCTGTGGCCTTTTTTCCTGCCTCTAGCTTTAGTGTACAGAGCGGGATGCACACAGAGGGGCATGTTAGTTTTAGAGCATTAGCCGAGCCCTGTCGTGCTAGTTCATCTGCTTTCTCATTGCCTGGAACCAAGGTACAACCCTTTCACATTGTTACCTACTTAAAATGTAGGTACCTACCTATTGCCATTCGAAATAAATAATGGCCATTATCAAAAAAAATATTTCAAATACAACTTTTGGCAAAAAGTAAACTGTCGCAGTGAAAAAAATGTGTAATTTTCATAGGGTTCCATCAAGCTTGGTGTTTCCATATGCGGTGTTGTCAGCCCCATAAGTGTGTCCCAGCAGATCGACTGTAGACCGAATTTTCAAACTGAAGCAAATCCTGGAAAAGACGAACTAATTTCAAGTCGACACTCACCGTCTTTTCATCAACTTCAACAAAATGTAAAAAACATGATTTTTTAATTTCACATATTTCGGTGAGCGTATTTTCTTTTCCTTGTAGCACTGCCTTGAAACGCGCACGGGTTTGTTACGCTATTTTTTATTTATTTTTTTTTTTTTTCCAAATTCGTATTCAAATCAACGCTCGAGTGCTCCAATCGAGAACGGATTTGTAATTACCATGCGCTTTTAATGACCACCACAAATCCGTGTTTGTTAAGGCATTTCTTGTGTATAAGTTTGATAAATTTATTGTTGTTTTAAATAAGAAAATTGTTTCCCAATGGAGAAAAGTAAAAAAAAAAAAAATAAATACGTATACCTACAAAAATACCTACGAAATAGGATCGTTGTCTATCACGTCCTCGTAGTGTCCAGGAACCTGGAATAAAACTAAAAATACCCTATCTTACTACGGAAGAAAATATAGTGAACACCCTACTGATAGCATCACGGCAGGTCACTGCATTTATAGCATAATACAAAGAACGCAAGTTGTCATTTTGCTGTCAACTCAATTTTAAATCAAAGAGTGCTGTTCGGGAATTCAAAATTTTCAATTTGAATTAAAAAGTTATCGTTTCGTTTTTACACCTAAATATAAAAATGGCGGATTGGAAAATAAAGCACTTAAAAAAACGTAGGTATAACTACATAATTAGTTAATTATTATTAAAAAAAAAATTGTTTGCAATACTGCCAAAGTAGGTAGGTACTCTTCATGCGTGTGGTCGTTGCCATTCTCTTCTTACTAAAAAACTGTGCTATAAAATGCCCATCAAACGAAATTTGACAGTTGCTCTGCTAAGTGCATTTTTTGTTTGCTGTTTATCTATGCTTTAAATTCATCGCAATTGGAGACAGCGTATTTGCTACAGAAAAAAATCAATCTTTTCCAGATTTCAGAGCACTTTTGCGAATCTGGATTTATTCTCAGATTTCCTTCAGATTTACCAATAAAAGTGCGTTTGAGTTTGACAACTGCAGTGAAGTTTGTTTACGTTTTCGTGAAGTTTCTCTACTGTAGAGAAAGGCATTGCATCGGGTGAATCTATTTTTGTAAATTATTTATGTATAAACATTTAGAAATCAATCGGGAAGCAAATTTCGAATGTTTTCCAGTGAATGGACAACGCTTTGAAAAGTGTCCAGGGCTACACAGAAAACATTTTCGAATCGCACGAATATCAACGTAAAAAAGATCAAGTCACAATGTTTAGACACACGAAATCTGAAATCTGAGAGCGAATCTGAAGAAGCCCAATCGAATCCAACAAATAACTAAAAGTATAACACAAATCACAACATTTTTTCCTTATTCAAATTTCTATTTGCTTTATATCTGTCAAAGTGTCAACTCACACAAATTTTTGTTCATTTGGTACACATCAACGACAACTTGAAGCTCGCCTCTGGTGAAACAATAAAATTGAATCACAATACATAGCAGAAGTTGACTTTTGTTTAACTTTTTTTGATTTATATGAAATGACAGATGAGATTTAGAGTTCCATAACAAAAGAGGAATTTAGTTATTTTTCTATTTCTAAGGGCCACCACCTACCTACCTACATTAGATTTGTTATTATTAATCCGTTGATTGGCTCTCAAGATTAGCGGCAATGACTCTGTTTTGAGGTTTATACTCTGTACCTATTGATGAATGAAATAAATAGAAATAAAATATTTTCGTATGGTCCAGCAACTTAAACTTCGTGCTCAAGTCAAGGAGCGTTCAAGGCATCGCTCAAAAGCCCTTCCAATTTAATAGTTTAAATGTTTACACATGTCAATTCAAAATGAAGTACTTACCAAAGACAGAATGGCTGGTCGTTTGATTAGAACATTTAATGTATTATCCACTGCTGGTTCCCACACGTGTATGTAACTTCAAAACTGAAGACCCAACAATATTCCCAATCACTTGTAACAAGACAGGACATTTAAAACGAAATTAATGGAAAAGTAAAAACACAATCAAAACCAAAAAGATCGCACAAAACCGAAACTACGAGCAAAACCACCGACTGACGACAGCAACACGAGACAATGAGGCCGAAATGTCAAATGCTCGACCACCCATCGTTGACGTATAGTCGGTCTGTTCTCGCAGTCTACACCGCATTTCTGCATTATATCGCCATTTCGCTCTTGCACATTGAAAAGGCGGAAATGGTATAAACTAAAAAGTGTTAGTTTAGTACTTAGTTAATCGGATTGTATTTATTATTCATATTTTGTTAAAAATTAAAAACATTCACGGTCAAGGGCAATAACCTCTTTAAATCACAGTTGATTTTTTTTTATATTTTACATTTACATTTACATTTTAGAATTTTACTTAAGGCTAGGTGGTGGTGAAAGGTGAAAATCCAGTAAGGGTACAGCGGTACAATTTTTGTTTTTTGTTAAATTTATTTTAAATAGGTATATTGTGGCTGTCTTGCATGCATATCTTGAAGTGGGGAAAGGACAACTTGGTTCTATTTAATGCAAACAAGACACAGCTCACAACATTTTCCAGAAAAAATGCATCAACAGTTCCTCAGATCCAAATGGATGACCATCCAATCCATCACAAGGACTCAATGCACCTTCTAGGAGTCACAGTCAATTCAGGAATCACATGGCTGGACCACATATCCTATATCGCAAAATCGGCGTCCGCAAAGTTGAGCTACCTATTTAGAGCAAAGAAGTGCTTTAGCCCCAAGCAACTTCTCCTTCTCTACAAAGCACAGGTTAGACCAGGCTTGGAATATTGTTCCCATATATGGAGCTCGGCCCCAAAACATTCACTTAACCTGCTTGATAGCATACATCAGAGACGAGGCCCCTTATAAGCGTTATACCACCTTTTTCCCAAGTGAGTCATCAGTTCACTAATCCTGCGAGACGCCTTATCCGGCATCTTTGCGTCGCCTATACGTTTTTTAGAACACCCACATTGAAAAAAAAAAAACAAAACAAAACAACTCACTCAAAGCGAACTCGAAATAGGGAAATTTTCCAATGTTACCTATTGTGACCTACAAAATATTTATTGAAGAATATAAAATATGATTATTAGTAAGATTTTATCCAAAACTCCTCGTCGACTTCGGTAAACATATTAAAGGATAGTCGGCGCAATTCTACTCCCCAATGCTACCAATCCTACAAATACCCAAATAATCCTTGAATCCTGATTGAAATTGGTGAAAGAAAACAAAAGGACGTCGCGATTCGCATATTCTTTTGACAACACTCTCCTGTACGTAGCAATGATTGTCCCCTATGTGGCTATATCATTGTAAGGACAATAGTTTCAAAAGCACACCACTCAAGGGGCACTCTATGATATTGATTCCATTCTACCACTCAAGTGCGTGTCCAAGATAATATTGGAAATTTAATACGAAGCCACGAAGCTCTGATGCCGCCACCATAGTACGATGTACGACGTACGAGTAATCGAACTCACCTCGGGCAACCGACACGAAAGTTGATGAGTGTGTATGTCTGCAGCTCAGCCATTTTGTTTCGATTGGCTTCAAGAGTCCTCGTGGACTGATGCCCTGGTATCTATTTATCAAATCCAAACGCCAACATCGAATGTCAATGCAAACAAAAACAAATTGAACGCATGGTCTCTGTGAATGGCTAGAGTGCGAGGAGAGGGTAAGTATTTGCGAATTGTGTTGATACTGAAAAGAGAAGTGAGTTCAATGGTATTCCCCGAGGGTATGGCTGGGTTATGTGAACCTTTACTGCGTCATATATACGTGTATGTGGCTCTTCTTCGATCCACAAGTGCTGCAAGGACAACGGACGCGACACAGACTGAGAATAGAAATTAATCGGTTTGGCCGGACTTTGGTCATTGTCATTGGCTATCGGCAGTCGAGGTTACCTATTGTCATTTGTATTTTCGCATCGTATTGAGTCCATTGTCTCTGGATGATAATATCCGATCTCCTTTGTCCTGTTTGTATATATACTGAGCGGTAGTATGAGACTTTGCGACGTCCTGGGCATGCGATTAGATTCGAATTCGGAAATCGTTGTGCGGATATAGGTGTGATATTAATTTTATTGGTAGAGCATGCAATAATACCCAGTTTGGGAGTATCTAACACAAGGATACTGGTTTTCGAATATTTTCGTTTCAACCCCCGGAAGAACACAAATTTTGTCTCATAGACTGAAAAGCTAAAAATAAAAAAGGTAGATACTAAAAGGGTGGCTAAATTTTAAGGGCCGATGTTGAATATGAACCACAAGTTTTTTTCTGCATTTCATTTGAAATTCCAGACTAACTCAATTTGAACCATGGAAAGATACGTCCAAATGTGCGTACAATCGGAAAAATGGTGCAAAAATTTAAGCAAACCGAATCTGTAAGAGATGTGGAAACACCAGTGCATGCTCGTACAGCTCGTACTGCAGAAAATATTGCTGCTGTTCGCGATCTGAAGAGCCGTCCACCTCAACTCGTAGTCGTGCCCACACTGAGAAAACTAATTTTAAAAATATGGCTAACAAAACCAAATTTTTGTATATTACACCCCTTTTTTAGTAAGATTACCCATATATTGGGTATTTTGCGCAACCCGAGGGTAGTGCACATAAGAAAGAGCTACCATAGTGCTACAAAATGGTTACGGTAGCCAACAAAATGCGGCTATTGACGGTTTGAATTTGAATCGGGTATGATAGCCGTATATATAACTGCTGTGCGACTCTGATAGCTCTGTGTTGTGTATTGTAGATCTGGGAAGGGTACGGTTTTTATGACTTCTACAGCTGTTATATTTTGATTAGTTAACTACATTGGAGCATATCAATATGCTATAAGGCATTTGTTCGCAACAACTGACTAGCTTCGGTACAATAACTGCCACGCGGATATTATAGCTCTGTGTCCGTAGCCAAACCACTATTGCCCAGTCGATTTAATACAGCACACAGCAACACATGTTTACACTGATTTCAGATGCCCCGGTATTACCAGCTTACAGGGCTTCCATTTTTTTTTTTTTTTATGAATCCCCGAATAAAATAAGGTCCGTATTTTTTTTTTTGTATTTTTTGAATTTGGAGAAAAAAACATTTAGTAGCCTATTACTAGATAATAGGAAAAAAGGCTGTCAACCGTTGATCTGTCAAGTTGCTTTCTCTGTGTTCTGCGATAGATTTCAATTTTCTTTATATATATGTCGTTTGGGAATACCTAATCTTCTATATATATAAAAATGGATCTTGGTTTGTTCGGATGCTTAAAACTCGAAAACGACTGGACCAAATTGGATACTTCCTTCTGCGGATTTGTTCGTAATTGCTCCGCGAAGGTTTAGGAAAAAAGAAAAATTGAAAAAATTAAGAAAATTGCGCGGAAAATTAGAAAATTAAAGTTTGTATGGGGAAATACACTTTGAAAAAAAAATTAACTGGATAGAAATCAAGTAGTGACACTTCAAATAAAAAAAAAAATATTTTGAATTTTAAAAGCAATTGTTGTTGTCAATTATTTTAATTATTTTCCAAGCAAATTGTTGTTGTCCACAATTTTGAAGTTTTTTTTTTTTTTTAAATACATATACACCAAAACCTCGCTTTGCGTCGTTTCGATTTGCGTCGTTTCGAAGTTGCGTCATTTAAAACTTTTCGTGGTTTCGAAGCTGCGTCGTTTTTATTTCAGTTTGCGTTTTGGTTATTCCCTTTTATTCACCTTTTTTTTTTTTTCTGAAATGGGGATTCCCCTAGATTAATTTATTTGGTTTTATGAAATATTTATTTTTTTATTAATTGAATAAAGAATCGTTATTTCGATTTGCGTCGTTTCGATTTGCGTCGTGTTTTTCTGGTCCCAATTAACGACGCAAAGCGGGGTTTTGGTGTACCTAAAAAGTTTGTTCTTATAATTATGTTTACTAGGTTACATTAAGTAACGTTTTGAAATGAATTAGATAGGTACTTTGATTATAACTACAAAGATGATATTATGGCCGACGATTTTGCATCGAATTCGCACTGTGACATCGGATAATGAACTGGAGATGTCAGATGAAATGCGCAACAAAGCTTTGATTTGACGCATTTAATCGAGAATTGGAGCGAGAAATGGACTTCGAACGAATCGCATTGAGTCAAGCTGTTCGAACAAATGTGCCAATGTTGAATCTATATATATATGTATAATAAAAATGAATCCCTATTTCCCTTGGTAACGGCATCACGCGTGAACGGCTGGACCGATTTCGCTAATTTTTTTTGTTGAGTTTGTTATTGTCAGGAGAAGAATCTTATGAAAGAAAAAGTTAAGAAAATTTCTCGGAAAATTAGAAAATTTAAGAATACTAAGCCACCATATTAAATTTTATCTAACGTAACCATAGCGCTCTTGCAATTCAAACTTTTTTGATGTAACCTTATGGCGTTGGCATAACATTGACAGAATGCGTGCTGCAAATATCGTCAACGAGGATGTAAACAAAATAAATATCGTTTAAAACTGATGCTTCGATCGGAGTTATGATTCTTCTTTTGTTTTGTTCGTATTGTTGTATTTCAGGTTAAAGCAAACTTAAAGGATAGGATTTTTGACCCGCTATATGGCGTTGTAATCGATCTCCGAAACCACTCACCCGATTTCAATGAAATTTTATAGATTTAAATTCTTCGTTCCCGCTTGAAGGAAAGGATACTTTTGGACCTGATAGGTGGCGCTGTTGCCGATCGCCGAACCAGCGCTACCAAATAGGTGGTACTTTGAAAAACACAAGCGGGATAAGAAAACGGATTGTGGCACGTCCCATTCAAAAATAAAATCAAACGCTATTTCTAAAGTTGTATAATGAAAATTATTAATGGACGCTGTCCAAATAAAGCAATTTGCGAAATGTGAGCAAGATTTAATACGAAAGGTACGGGCAAAGCCGGGTGGGTACAGTTACATATAAAAGAGACTGACGTCCGTATGTGCACTCATAACTCGGGGACGGATCGTTCGATTTTTATAATTTTTATAATTTATATATTTATCTACATAATTCGGATTTGAAAGTTGGTTCAGTTAAAATTCTGTTGCGAAACATCAATGTACCGAAACTTTGCAACGGATCGCATTTGTTTTATGGTGAAGGATCTCACATCAAATATCATACAAGTGATGATTTTAAGGGGAAAATTCAAAGGCAAACATTCTTATTCCGCAGATTTCGCTTATTAAGAACGATTAACCATTCGTGCGACTTCAATTTCCCGTGCGTCTCGCTTTCGCTATGACAAATAATTTATTGCAAGGATAATCGATGGATGTTTGTCAATTTAGTGAAAAAGTGGAAGGTTGGACGACACGTCAAAATCATTGCGGTTTGATTGAAAAAAATCAACATTGCTATTCATCATTTATTTCTATTGCATTTAATATAACTTTTGAATAAAGAATTTTAATTGGTCGAATTACATAAATTAGCAAGTGCTTGGTGCATGCTCGGAATTTATTAACAAATTAACAAATTTGGGCGAAACAAAGTTTGTCGGGTCAGCTTGTTTTCTATAAATACTAAACCTAAGTGAGTCTAGACGCTGTTGAACATAAAGTACAAGTGAGTTCTAGAGATTAAGACCTCAATAGCTCGGATTAAAAAGTTAGTAACTTAGACTGTAGATCCTAACCTCAACTAGAAGAACGTATGCATATATATTTTGCTCATGAAAAGAGAAAAACTTAAACTCGACCAAACCTCTCCAGAAGTCCCCAGCACGGTGAAAAAATCCCTAAACAATAAAAATATGTCGAACCCAACAACGGAGAATGATAGTATCTCCTTTTCGAAACTGGAAAATCTTATTGGAGGCATTCTGGACAGAAAGCGTATCTCCACCAAAGAAGACATCGAAATGCTCCGGGAAGACACACGCCAGTTAATTGTCAGAAATGAAGAGCTATCGGCCAGGGTTATGCACTTGGAGGACCGCTGCGAGCTGCTGGAGAGCAGAATCGAGTCCATGCAGATGAAGGGCAGCGAACGTAATCTAATTGTGTGCATGCCAAGTTTGCAAGGGACAGACGACACCGGGAAAGTCAAGGAAATTTGCATGAAACTCCTTAACAACTCATCCGATGCCAATGTGGAATTAGTACGGCAGCTACCTTCTTCATCGAGAACCGGCGGAATGGCTAGGTATTCTGTTGAGCTCGACTCCAGGCAAAACGTTATCAAAGCACTGAAATCTGCAAGGTCTCTGCAAGGCACTGGTATTGTTGTGCAAAAGGATTTACCCCTGTCAATGCGAAAAAGAGGGGAAAGCTGTTGCATATACGTCGAATTATAAAACAACATGCTAGAGGTGCATGTAACACAGTAACAGCAACACAGTAACACAGTAACACAGTAACACAGCAACACAGTAACACAGCAACACAGTAACACAGTAACACAGTAACACAGTAACACAGTAACAGCAACACAGTAACACAGTAACACAGTAACACAGTAACACAGTAACACAGTAACACAGTAACACAGTAACACAGTAACACAGTAACACAGTAACACAGCAACACAGTAACACAGCAACACAGTAACACAGTAACACAGTAACACAGTAACACAGTAATACAGCAACACAGTAACACAGTAACACAGTAACACAGTAACACAGTAACACAGTAACACAGCAACACAGTAACAGCAACACAGTAACACAGTAACAGCAACACAGTAACACAGTAACACAGCAACACAGTAACACAGTAACACAGTAATACAGCAACACAGTAACACAGTAACACAGTAACACAGTAACACAGTAACACAGTAACACAGTAACACAGTAACACAGTAACACAGTAACACAGCAACACAGTAACACAGTAACACAGTAACACAGCAACACAGTAATACAGCAACACAGTAACACAGTAACAGCAACACAGCAACACAGCAACACAGTAACACAGTAACACAGCAACACAGTAATACAGCAACACAGTAACACAGTAACACAGCAACACAGCAACACAGCAACACAGTAACACAGTAACACAGTAACACAGTAACACAGTAACACAGTAACACAGTAACACAGTAACACAGTAACACAGTAACACAGTAACACAGCAACACAGTAATACAGCAACACAGTAACACAGTAACAGCAACACAGCAACACAGCAACACAGTAACACAGTAACACAGCAACACAGTAATACAGCAACACAGTAACACAGTAACACAGTAACACAGCAACACAGTAACACAGTAACACAGTAACACAGTAACACAGTAACAGCAACACAGCAACACAGCAACACAGTAACACAGTAACACAGTAACACAGCAACACAGTAATACAGCAACACAGTAACACAGTAACAGCAACACAGTAACACAGTAACACAGCAATACAGCAACACAGTAACACAGTAACAGCAACACAGTAACACAGTAACAGCAACACAGTAACACAGCAACACAGTAACACAGTAACACAGTAACACAGTAACACAGTAACACAGCAACACAGTAACACAGTAACAGCAACACAGCAACACAGCAACACAGTAACACAGTAACACAGTAACACAGTAACACAGTAACACAGTAACACAGTAACACAGTAACACAGTAACACAGTAACACAGCAACACAGTAACACAGTAACACAGTAACACAGTAACACAGTAACACAGTAACACAGTAACACAGTAACAGCAACACAGTAACACAGTAACAGCAACACAGTAACACAGTAACACAGTAACACAGCAACACAGCAACACAGTAACACAGTAACACAGTAACAGCAACACAGTAACACAGTAACACAGTAACACAGCAACACAGCAACACAGTAACAGCAACACAGTAACACAGTAACACAGTAACACAGTAACACAGTAACAGCAACACAGTAACACAGTAACAGCAACACAGTAACACAGTAACACAGCAACACAGCAACACAGTAACACAGTAACACAGTAACACAGTAACACAGCAACACAGTAACACAGTAACACAGCAACACAGTAACACAGTAACACAGTAACACAGTAACACAGTAACACAGTAACACAGTAACACAGTAACAGCAACACAGTAACACAGTAACACAGTAACAGCAACAAAGTAACACAGTAACACAGCAACACAGTAACACAGTAACACAGTAACACAGTAACACAGTAACACAGCAACAGCAACACAGAAACACAGTAACACAGTAACACAGCAACACAGTAATACAGCAACACAGTAACACAGAAACACAGCAACACAGTAACAGCAACACAGTAACACAGTAACAGCAACACAGTAACACAGTAACACAGCAACACAGCAACACAGTAACACAGTAACACAGTAACACAGTAACACAGTAATACAGCAACACAGTAACACAGTAACACAGTAACACAGTAACACAGTAACACAGTAACACAGCAACACAGTAACAGCAACACAGTAACACAGTAACAGCAACACAGTAACACAGTAACACAGCAACACAGCAACACAGTAACACAGTAACACAGCAACACAGTAACACAGTAACACAGTAATACAGCAACACAGTAACACAGTAACACAGTAACACAGTAACACAGTAACAGCAACACAGTAACACAGTAACAGCAACACAGTAACACAGTAACACATCAACACAGCAACACAGTAACACAGTAACACAGTAACACAGTAACACAGTAACACAGTAACACAGTAACACAGTAACGCAGTAACACAGTAACAGCAACACAGTAACACAGTAACAGCAACACAGTAACACAGTAACACAGCAACACAGCAACACAGTAACACAGTAACACAGTAACACAGTAACACAGTAACACAGTAACACAGTAACACAGTAACACAGTAACGCAGTAACACAGTAACACAGTAACACAGTAATACAGCAACACAGTAACACAGTAACACAGTAACACAGTAACACAGTAACACAGTAACACAGCAACACAGCAACACAGTAACACAGTAACACAGTAACACAGTAACACAGTAATACAGCAACACAGTAACACAGTAACAGCAACACAGCAACACAGCAACACAGCAACACAGCAACACAGTAACACAGTAACACAGTAATACAGTAACACAGTAACAGCAACACAGTAACACAGTAACAGCAACACAGTAACACAGTAACACAGCAACACAGCAACACAGTAACACAGTAACACAGTAACACAGTAACACAGTAACACAGTAACACAGTAACACAGTAACACAGTAACGCAGTAACACAGTAACACAGTAACACAGTAATACAGCAACACAGTAACACAGTAACACAGTAACACAGTAACACAGTAACACAGTAACACAGCAACACAGCAACACAGTAACACAGTAACACAGTAACACAGTAACACAGTAATACAGCAACACAGTAACACAGTAACACAGTAACAGCAACACAGCAACACAGCAACACAGCAACACAGCAACACAGTAACACAGTAACACGGAGAGAATACAAGTGGAAGAGAAAGGTAATGAGGAAAATCCCTTTCAAAGGAGCTCAAGGATGCTGAGGTCACCAGATACCGCACCAGCACCTTTAGGGAGAAGCACTGAAAGCAGTGTTTCTCCTGCAATAAGAGAGGTGGCATTCGAAACAACTTCGCAGCTATCTGCCTTCCAAAAACTAGGTGAGCAGATACGGCAACTGGTGGAAATGTTAGAAGATGGGAAAAGGCGCTCAATACACCAACCTATGAGAGACGCAATTGAAAGCATTAGATCTCTATATGAGCTTTCTGCTATTCAACTGCAGGACGAAAAAGCAAAAGAGGCAATAAGAAAAAACAACTCCTCACAAACCTCTCCCTGGCTGAGAAACGCTCAAGAACCTAAGAAAAGGCAGGGTCAAAATGGCGAAACCCCGGAACCAAAGAGGAAAAAAAAACCCCAGGTGGTAGAGTTGAAACAAAAGGAAAACAATACTGGAAGCATAACTCCAAGGAGCAAGGAGAAAAACGCCGGCATTCCGACAAAACAGAAGTCAAATGATGGCAAACAGTTGAGAAAAACTAAAAAGGAGACTAACAAAAAGAAGCTTGAGGCGAAAAGAACCAAGCCGGACGCGTTCGTCATCGAAGCAAGTGAAGGACTATCCTACGCAGAGATTCTTCGTAGCGTAAAAGCAGACCCCAAACTAGAGGCTATTGGAAAAGCGGTATCCAGGATAAGAAGGACCCAGAAAGGAGAGCTCCTAATACAGCTCAAGGAAACTGGAAATAAGACAGAAGAGTTTAAAAGTGTCATTGGCGAGGTTTTAGGAGAGCGAGCGAGTGTAAGGACACTCACACATCGCACTACCATCGAGCTCAAAGACATCGACGAAGTCACCGGAAAGGAGGACATTTGCGAGGCAATAAGGACTCAGCTCGGGGTGGAACTACAACCAGCAGACATATTATCCCTGCGAAAAGCGTACGGTGGAACCCAAACAGCAACAATTGGCCTTCCCGTCGGATTTGCAAAGAAACTGTTAGACGCAGGAAAGGTAAAAATTGGATGGGTCATTTGTCGCATTCGGGAGCGAACGCTTCTCCAAAAATGCAACTCTTAACATAGGCATTGCAAACCAAGGTCGTGCAAATACATACCGTAAGGCAGGAACGGGCTCGATTATTGACATCACGTTCGTAAGCAACTCCCTCCTGCGAAATATAAAATGGCGAGTCAGCGAGGAATACACGCACAGTGACCACCAAGCAATCATTTTTGAGACGAAGGAGAAGAGTACCGTGCAACGCACTAAACGAACGGGCCCAAAATGGAAGGACACACACTTCGACCTGGACGCTTTTGAAGAAATGATAAATACCGGAAACATAATTCAAAGCGGTACAGCTGAAGCCTGTATGCAACAACTCGTCCGCGTCCTCACTATTGCGTGCGATGCATCAATGCCCAGAAGAACGGGTACTAGAGGAGGAACACCATGCTACTGGTGGAATGAGGAAATAAAAAAGCTTAGAGCAAAGTGCTTAAAAGCCCGGCGCAAAGTCCAAAGATCTAGGGGAAGAGACCGCTTTGAGGAACACCTAAGTGGTTTTAAAATAGCAAGACGCGAACTAAAAAAGGCAATCAAGGAGAGCAAGGCAAGATGTTTTAAAAATCTTTGTGAAGAAGCCGACATAAACCCTTGGGGCACAGCATACAGGATCGTCATGACTAAGGTAAGGGGCAGCAGGTCGCCGCAAATAACTTGTCCAGCAATCCTAAGCTCCATAGTAGAGCACCTTTTTCCTCGAAGTACATCTACTATGTGCAATATCATTAGGGAGACCAACACGGAGGACATCCCAATAGTCACAGCAGATGAACTCATAAACGCATGCAAGAGGATAGGCGACAGTAAAGCGCCTGGACCTGATGGCATACCAAATAAAGCAATAAAAGCAGCTATCCGTAAGCGGCCAGACATTTTTATGGAAACATTTCAAAAATGTCTTGAAGAAGGAGTTTTCCCAGATGCTTGGAAACTACAACACCTAGTCCTGCTCCCAAAGGGAAACAAGCCACCTGGGGAAACGTCCTCGTATCGTCCAATATGCCTTCTAGACACAATGGGAAAGATACTGGAACGGATAATATATGATAGATTGCTCGCGGTAGCAGAAGAGAGAGGAGCACTATCAGACTATCAGTTTGGGTTCAGAAAATCGCGGTCTACTGTTCAAGCCATAAAAACTGTGGTCGACATTGCGGCCGAAGCGATACAAGGAGAAAGATGGCTGAATGGTACAAAAAAATACTGTATAGTGGTGACATTGGACATCAAAAATGCCTTTAACTCGGCAAACTGGGCGTTCATCAGAAGATCACTAGCCAGCATGAATACGCCATATTACTTGCTGAGGATAGTAGAAAACTACTTTACCAACAGAAAACTGAGGTACGAAACCGATGAAGGGTTGAAATACTACAGCGTTTCAGCTGGGGTTCCACAAGGATCAGTACTCGGTCCACTCCTATGGAACATTATGTATGACGGAGTGCTAAGGCTCATATTGCCGAGAGGAGTTCAAGTAATCGGATTTGCAGACGACATCGCTGTCGTTACGGTGGCAAAAGAAATAAAGGAGATAGAGTCAGCCACAAACGAAGCAATTATTCGCATCAAAGACTGGTTAGTATCCGCCGGCCTAGAATTAGCGGACCATAAAACGGAAGCCGTCTTAATTACCAGTAGAAGAATTGTGGAATACGCCAATATACGGGTGGGACATCAAATAGTCCGATCGAAAGAATCAATCAAATACCTGGGAGTAATTCTTGATAACAGATTACAGTTCAAAGCGCATGTGGAGTACTCCAGTAACAAGGCTTTACTGCTACAAGGAGCACTTTCTAGAATACTACCAAACATTGGTGGACCTGGATATGCTAGGAGGATTCTCCTATCTAGAGTAGTTAGCTCAGTCCTCTTATACGCTGCTCCGGTTTGGGCGGGGGCACTCGCGATAAAATCAAACAAGAGAAAACTGTTGTCCGCATATAGACTCAGTGCATTAAGAGCTATCTGTGGATTTCGAACAATCTCGGATGACGCAGCCTTCGTGATAGCAGGAATGGTCCCGATCGACATTCTCGCGGACGAGATGTTGAGAATTTATAATAGAAGAACCCCAGGGCGACAAGATGCAGGTGAAATTGCAAGAATAAAAGAAGAAGAGCGAGCGGCTTCAGCAGCCCTCTGGCAAGCTAGGTGGGATAATAGTACAAAAGGCAGATGGACCTACAAGCTGATCCCGAACATCGAGACTTGGACAAAACGAGCACATGGGAATAGCAACTACCACCTTACGCAGTTCCTATCTGGTCATGGCGGCTATCGCAAATACTTGCACCGATTCGGACATGATAGCTCCCCTTTGTGCCCAGAATGCTCAAACGAGGAGGAAGATACGGAGCACGCCATATTTCATTGCCGGCGTTTTTCGCAATGGAGAAATAATTTGCCCAGTCCAATACTACTCATAGACCGAATGTTGCAGTCGGAGGAAAATTGGATGGAAATCGGCACACTTGTGATAAATGTGCAAAATGAGCTAAGAAGAATAGAACAAATTAGAAGAGCTGAAGAAGCAAATACAAGAAGAATTGCATAAACTGCAAACCAGCCCCGCGAAGTAATACCTAACGGCAGTTCCGCGGGGAGAGTGGTAGAAGAGTACACAGGGTGTGGTTTAGTACGTAAGGCGCGTGGCACTGGAGAAACATATCCCGCGAATCGTGCATGCTAGTAGCACGGGCAACTAGTATCTTTCGAAGATTACACATCCTTTGGACGCAACCATAAAAAAAAAAAAAAACAGTAACACAGTAATACAGCAACACAGTAACACAGTAACAGCAACACAGCAACACAGCAACACAGTAACACAGTAACACAGTAACACAGTAACACAGTAACACAGTAACACAGTAACACAGTAACACAGTAACACAGTAACACAGTAACACAGTAACACAGCAACACAGTAACACAGTAACACAGTAATACAGCAACACAGTAACACAGTAACAGCAACACAGCAACACAGCAACACAGCAACACAGCAACACAGTAACACAGTAACACAGTAATACAGCAACACAGTAACACAGTAACAGCAACACAGCAACACAGCAACACAGTAACACAGTAACACAGTAACACAGTAACACAGTAACACAGTAACACAGTAACACAGTAACACAGTAACACAGTAACACAGTAACACAGTAACACAGTAACACAGTAACACAGTAACACAGTAACACAGTAACACAGTAACACAGTAACACAGTAACACAGTAACACAGTAACACAGTAATACAGCAACACAGTAACACAGTAACACAGTAACACAGTAACACAGTAACACAGTAACACAGTAACACAGTAATACAGCAACACAGTAACACAGTAACAGCAACACAGCAACACAGCAACACAGCAACACAGCAACACAGTAACACAGTAACACAGTAATACAGCAACACAGTAACACAGTAACAGCAACACAGCAACACAGCAACACAGTAACACAGTAACACAGTAACACAGTAACACAGTAACACAGTAACACAGTAATACAGCAACACAGTAACACAGTAACACAGTAACACAGTAACACAGTAACACAGTAACACAGCAACACAGTAACACAGTAACAGCAACACAGCAACACAGCAACACAGTAACACAGTAACACAGTAACACAGTAACACAGTAACACAGTAATACAGCAACACAGTAACACAGTAACACAGTAACACAGTAACACAGTAACACAGTAACACAGTAACACAGTAACACAGTAACACAGTAACACAGTAATACAGCAACACAGTAACACAGTAACACAGTAACACAGTAACACAGTAACACAGTAACACAGTAACACAGTAATACAGCAACACAGTAACACAGTAACACAGTAACACAGTAACACAGTAACACAGTAACACAGCAACACAGCAACACAGTAACACAGTAACACAGCAACACAGTAACACAGTAACACAGTAATACAGCAACACAGTAACACAGTAACAGCAACACAGCAACACAGCAACACAGCAACACAGTAATACAGCAACACAGTAACACAGTAACACAGTAACACAGTAACACAGTAACACAGTAACACAGTAACACAGTAACACAGTAATACAGCAACACAGTAACACAGTAACACAGTAACACAGTAACACAGTAACACAGCAACACAGCAACACAGTAACACAGTAACACAGCAACACAGTAACACAGTAACACAGTAATACAGCAACACAGTAACACAGTAACAGCAACACAGCAACACAGCAACACAGCAACACAGCAACACAGCAACACAGTAACACAGTAACACAGTAATACAGCAACACAGTAACACAGTAACAGCAACACAGCAACACAGCAACACAGTAACACAGTAACACAGTAACACAGTAACACAGTAACACAGTAATACAGCAACACAGTAACACAGTAACACAGTAACACAGTAACACAGTAACACAGTAACACAGTAACACAGTAACACAGTAACACAGCAACACAGTAACACAGTAACAGCAACACAGCAACACAGTAACACAGTAACACAGTAACACAGTAACACAGTAATACAGCAACACAGTAACACAGTAACACAGTAACACAGTAACACAGTAACACAGTAACACAGCAACACAGTAACACAGTAACACAGTAACACAGTAACACAGTAACACAGTAACACAGTAACACAGTAACACAGTAACACAGTAACACAGTAACACAGTAACACAGTAACACAGTAATACAGCAACACAGTAACACAGTAACAGCAACACAGCAACACAGCAACACAGTAAGACAGTAACACAGTAACACAGTAATACAGCAACACAGTAACACAGTAACACAGTAACACAGTAACACAGCAACACAGTAAGACAGTAACACAGTAACACAGTAATACAGCAACACAGTAACACAGTAACACAGTAACACAGTAACACAGCAACACAGTAATACAGCAACACAGTAACACAGTAACAGCAACACAGCAACACAGCAACACAGTAACACAGTAACACAGTAACACAGTAACACAGTAATACAGCAACACAGTAACACAGTAACAGCAACACAGCAACACAGCAACACAGTAAGACAGTAACACAGTAACACAGTAATACAGCAACACAGTAACACAGTAACACAGTAACACAGTAACACAGCAACACAGTAAGACAGTAACACAGTAACACAGTAATACAGCAACACAGTAACACAGTAACACAGTAACACAGTAACACAGCAACACAGTAATACAGCAACACAGTAACACAGTAACAGCAACACAGCAACACAGCAACACAGTAACACAGTAACACAGTAACACAGTAACACAGTAACACAGTAACACAGTAACACAGTAACACAGTAACACAGTAACACAGTAACACAGTAACAGCAACACAGTAACACAGTAACACAGTAACACAGCAACACAGCAACACAGTAACACAGTAACACAGTAACACAGTAACACAGTAACACAGTAACACAGTAACACAGTAACACAGTAACAGCAACACAGTAACACAGTAACACAGTAACACAGCAACACAGCAACACAGTAACACAGTAACACAGTAACACAGTAACACAGTAACACAGTAACACAGTAACACAGTAACACAGTAACACAGTAACACAGTAACACAGCAACACAGCAACACAGTAACACAGTAACACAGTAACACAGTAACACAGTAACACAGTAACACAGTAACACAGTAACACAGTAACACAGTAACAGCAACACAGTAACACAGTAACACAGTAACACAGCAACACAGCAACACAGCAACACAGCAACACAGTAACACAGTAACACAGTAACACAGTAACACAGTAACACAGTAACACAGTAACACAGTAACACAGTAACACAGTAACACAGTAACACAGTAACACAGTAACACAGCAACACAGCAACACAGTAACACAGTAACACAGCAACACAGTAACATAGTAACAGCAACACAGCAACACAGCAACACAGTAACACAGTAACACAGTAACACAGTAACACAGTAACACAGTAACACAGTAACACAGTAACACAGTAACACAGTAACACAGTAACACAGTAACAGCAACACAGTAACACAGTAACACGGCAACACAGCAACACAGTAACACAGTAACAGCAACACAGTAACACAGTAACACAGTAACAGCAACACAGTAACACAGTAACACAGTAACACAGCAACACAGCAACACAGTAACACAGTAACACAGTAACACAGTAACACAGTAACACAGTAACACAGTAACACAGCAACACAGTAACACAGTAACACAGTAACACAGTAACACAGTAACACAGTAACAGCAACACAGTAACACAGTAACACAGTAACAGCAACAAAGTAACACAGTAACACAGCAACACAGTAACACAGTAACACAGTAACACAGTAACACAGTAACACAGCAACAGCAACACAGTAACACAGTAACACAGTAACACAGCAACACAGCAACACAGTAACACATTAACACAGTAACAGCGTGTCCAGTCCATGCTAGATTTTACGAACTCACAATGGCAAAATTTTCCACTTTACCTACAAAATATTTAGTGTGAAGATTGGATTGGAAATTATTATAAGGTACACAAATAATACCCACAGAGTGCATTTTACTCGCTGCACCCTGCACTCCTTGTAGAATGTGTTCAGTGTTCACTTCATTACAAAGCACTAAATAGTATGCAGTATTTTTGTTTACATTAAATTTTGTCTGTGCATTTCTTGCTATACTGCATATTTTTAGGCAACCCTATATCTACTTATATTCCTTTGAAGATTTGATTGCTCAGTGGGCCTTACTAATTATAATCAATTTTAATCTGTATCTCCACACTAAATATTATGTAGGTCATTTACATGGAGAATATCGAAATTGTGAATTCGTAAAATCCACCCTATGCACTCGAACATTTTCTTCCACTATCAGCAGCTGTCAAATTAGTTTTCGCCACCAGCGATCAAACCGGATTATCATTTTTTCATTTAGTGATTTATTTTTAAATGGTATTAGATCTTGTTCAAAACCTAAATAGTACAAAAGGAACCCAATTTTACAAGATCATAATACCTATCTCGAAATTTTGTCCTCTGTAGGTACTGCACGGTTAAAGAATTTTTTTCCTTCATACCGCTGTACAACTTAAGGAAAAGAGTGCAGCACTCGCCATTACCAGTCAGTAGGTATTCTGCCGAATACTGCATCTCTGCATCGCAGCTTAACATTTCTACAAACTGCAGCTAAGGTCGCGGACATTTGCCTTACAAAAGACTACAATTGTTTTAAATTGTTTTATAGGTACCAAAAATTTAATTCCTAATATATTATTAGTTACATAAATACTTCGAAAAACAACGACAAAAACTTATGAGCTTCAAGTTTAAATAAATTCGCAATTTTTGTTAAATAAAAGTTGATATTTTTTTCATAGGTATACCAACATCTTTTCTTTTTGTTTAACATTATTTGCCAATATTGATGTGGGTGTACTCCTGAAACTCACAATTGCCCTTTTTTATATTAATCCAAAAACTGTTTTATTTAATGCTTTTAACCCCATTAAAGTAGGTAATAAAACAAATTTGTATACGTACAAATATAGGTAATTACGTTTTGTCATTGCGCGGAAGAGAAAGGATTAAAGGCTACAGGTACTTAATTCGGGTGGGATTATGACAAACAGGGTCGTAACTTTTGAGATGACTCTCGTCGTAACAATAGACCTCCAAAACTAGCAACTACCAACTAAATGCAAGAATTACTAGTTTAAATGCTTCAAGTAGTTCATTCTTCCCAAATGTTTTGAAAACATGGTACTAAAAAAAGAAAAAAAAAAAAAAACAAAGAAAAAATACGGACTTAACATAACTATCGTCTAGAGACGATCATCGTCTTACGTGATAGGTATGCCCCCGGTAGTTCTTTCACTCAGCCCAGAAGGCATCGAATTATTTTTTGGTTCCCGCCTTTTATGGAACCAAGTTGGAGGTAAATGTAGGAGTGCCTCACAAGCATCCTCATAATTTAAGTCAATATTTAGACCTACTCTGTAAAAAGAACACAACTTTTTTTTTTAATTTTTTATGTTTAAATAAATCTCAGTCTCAGTTCTCCCAGACTTTTACGACTGATTTTTCCCCTAAATACCAAAAAAAAAAAAAAAATCTCCCTTCCCTCCCCTAAGTAATAAAAATACGTTTTATTTTATTTTTAAACATTTTACGTCTCACAGAGATTTCTTATTTTTGCCCCTTTTAAAGCTTGTCCCGCTTTTGACCTTTTTCATTTAAAAAATTGATTTTTGGCCGCTGGTATGGCTTTGGGGGATACATATACCTATATCTAGAGAGTTGGCTAATTGTTCTTAAGTTATTTATTATCGAAATCTTCCACAGAAATAAATTTATGCAAATGCAAACGAATGGTTGCGAGAAGCTAGGCCTAGGGTCCCTCCGGACCTGTTGCGCCAACTATTTATTTTATTTAAGTGCAACGATTATCTTAGAACAGAAACTTTGTTTTTGTTTAATGTTTAATTGCTTACGGATCTGCTTTTGAAATACTAATAGGTAAGTACTTAACGTTCTTATCGTCTTTAGAAAGCTCTTGACTGGCATTTGTTTCCATCAACCTGTACCTAAGCTATGAAGCCCATTTATACCACATACATGGAAAGTTTAACAATAATTATTGTTTCTCCATCCATTGGAATTTGCACGAATTCTATATAAAGAGGCAGGTATTAGGTACTATATCTGTTCGAGTCTGCCCTGCCCTTCCACAATCGGAACCTGCCCCTGTGAGAAGAAGACAAAAAAATACCACCTATTGGGTTGCAGCAGGAGCAGACACCAATGAGATATCGCACAGGAAGATCCCTCATACATAAGTTATAGCACACGGCACACCAGGTAGGTACACGAAGTTCGCCCATCGCGATCGCAATGAGGTAGGAACAGATGGCAATGGCAGTATCAGTTTCAGTACAGCAGCAATCACATTTCACGTCATAGTCACCGTCACCATCTCGGAGATCAACAAAAGCAATATTAAAACAATGCAAAGCTGACGATATTAAGCTTAAGCTAAATATAAGCTTTCGTTCCAATACAACTACAACCTCAATATCCTCAACGCTGGCTAGATCCAAAAATATCACCACTACTAAACGAAGTGAATTGAGTATCATGTATCGATCGAAATAGAGTAATCGAGTATCTTCGTCTTCGACTCCGTAGTCCGTCCGGTTCCATACTCCCTGTACCTCTGTACGATCAACGTTGCATACATATATGGCGTAGGGGAATGGTATGTGGAGTGTGGACTCCATCTGGTATAAGCAGTGCTCCCAGACTTTGAAAACGGGTTTCCCCTTTTTCTTATCAGCAAAATCATTAATTTTCCCCAAGTGAAATTTGCATTTATTTTCATTAAAAAATTTAAGTAGTTTAATAACAGATTTTAAAAACTGCAATAAAAATAGGAAGGGGTAGAAATTGATTTTTAGTGAAATCATATTGTTTCTTTAAGACAAACTTTATTAATATTGCTTACAATTTACAATTGATCGCATTTTTCAATTATCATTTTCGAGTAGAGAAATATCCAAATCTATAACATTTACAATGGGATTATGACAACTAAAGTAAGATACGAAATGTTGGAAGTCGCATTAGAAGTTTCACTTCAACAAGACATTAATTATTGACGATTTAGTCATAATTTTTGGAAATTAATCTTCACCACAGAATATTCCTCTCCCAACATTTGCTGCCAATAAACTCACTCACCATTGCATACTCTGAAGCGTGAGCGGTAACCTCACACCTTTGAGTATGCAATGATTTTAGTATCGTTAAACGTTTAACGCAATCTTGTTGGAAGTCGCATAAGATGTTTTCAAAAAGCTAAAGTAAAATAGAACGTCATTATCAGATAAAAAAAAATAAAAAAAAATTATACTTTTCAAAGCTGATTAAATTTGTTTACGTGTACCTATACGTTCGATGGAGTGTTGTCTTTCATTTTTAGTCTGAACATTTAATTCTGAGTAAACTTTGAAATTCCTTCGTAATGAAAATAAATTTTAAATTTTATTATTTTACAATTTATCTTTCACAACGGTTTTTTATTTGCTATCTTTTTTTAAGCTTGTTCCCTGTTTTCCCCATTTGCATTATAAAAGCGCCAAATTTGGTAATTTCCCCCCCAATCAGGGATCACTATTCTAAGTAAATAAGTGTTGATGCTGACAGCTGAACTGCTGACATTGGATTGGTTGCTTGTTGGTATTGGGGAGAGGGGAACTTAACTGAACTGATCAGTGATCACTATGACAAGTCTTCATCATTATTTCATTAGTCGTGTTTTTGTTGCTATAGTGAGTTGTCTTCGATCGATCGCTTACTCTTGTGCTGTGGAAAAGAAATTAAGAACGTATAATTCTAAAGCGCGCTCCACCTCCACGTCATGTATTCCGACATTATACCCGTGTTGTAAATGAATCGGAACCACTTTTTTCTAAGTTTCTGCGAATTTTTTTTGACAAAAACCGCCCCCAAAATCAAGTGCACATTAGCTGGATGAAGTGAATAAAATTAAAGTGGTACGTAGCAAGAAAAGTGATGTAGTGTACGTTTCTCGGATGTGGAGAAACCAGAAAAAAAAGCTCTCTACCCATGGTAAACAAGTTAAGTTCATTAATTTTCAAAACAATATCTATGAGCACAGAAACAGAAATGTATTGTGGAAGTTCGGCTATAGAAGAGTGTAAAAGTGATCAAGATCGTGATGTTCGCGTATAGGTATCTACAATGTAAAAGATGACGAAGCAGAAAAACAAAAACAAAACGAAAACCTCCTCTCACCATCCACAAATGTATATTTTCTTCTTTTTTTTTATATTGTTTCGTCTTGTTGATTATTTAGTACATGTCAAGTGAATTGATCATTAAGCGTTGAATTGTTGTTTCTTTTGATCATGGCCGACTAAGAAGTGACTTCATGACACAACAGCGCAACTGACGGTGCGGTTGTAAATGGGTTTTTGGGTTGACTTGAATTTGAATAATTTTGTTTTCTTTCAATGTGGTTCTGGTTCAGTCTGCATTCTTCAATGTTGTGGAGAGACATACTGATACTTCTACTTTGACAGACAGACTTAAGTCAGGTTAGGTGACCAAAATATGAGTAAAATATATGTGAAACATAAAAGACTGATCAAAATAACTGTAGGTAGGTAACATTAAATTTTTTTGTGAATAGGTACCTACCAAGAAAAGCAGCCCAGCGAAAAGGGTATGGTAGAAGCATTTCAGTAACTTTATCCGGTCCAAGTTCTAGTGCACTCTCGTTTTTTTTTTTTTACTCCAATGGGACTTATAACTGTGTGAGTACCTATTACACGTAGGTATCTAATATTTTACTGTTTGTAAAGAGTTGCTATACATTTTCGCTTGATCGTTGAGACTTGAGAATGAGGTTTTCACTTGTCTAAATAATTGTGGGAATTAACTTTAGGGTGACGACACCAGTAGCCAGGTTTTAAACTTTTTTTTTTATGTTTCATTGGTCTTTAAAAATCCCTTGTACCTTCAACTATTTAATCGAGTATTTAGCTTCTCTGAATGTTTGAAAAGCATAAATGTGAAAATAAGAAGCTTATTAAATAATATTAGCTAAATAATGCAAACTACATATTTACAAAACAAGTACCTACCTACCTAAAGTAGGTAAGATTTTGTCAGCGGTCAGCGCCATTAGTTCCAGTAGTCAGCCCTATTTTAATTTATGCATTTTCAGAACACGGGGGCTGACAACTGGAGAACGTTTAAAGGAACCTTGTCTTCTATTGTCAGCACCCATTTCTCTACTAAGGTAGGTCGTAGGTGACCCAAAAAAAGGCCAAAGACCCAAAGTTAGAACCACTTTCACTGCCTGAACCACAACATATTCGCTTGATTTGTGTTTTGTTGGCAAGTGAGTGCAGAGATGCAACGGTGTCTGTAATTTGTTTTCCTATTTGTTTTTCAATTTGTTGTGTACCTATATAAGCCAGGTCAATTATAATGGTAGAATTTCTACGACTGGACGAACTCTTGTCTACATAAAAACACATTTTTTATTTGTTAAAAATCAAATTGAAATATACCTATTGTTTCGCTGTTTTTAAAAACCTTACATTGGACTTTATAAAAAACACCTGATCTGAATAAACAAAGTGCAGAGGGTTGAATTCGCTATGTATATTTTCGTCTTATCTCGCACAGACATACGCTGTATCAGCAAATACATTACAAAGACCAAATGGCTCTAATGATCCTCCACATATACTCAGCTTTGGCAGTTCGTCCTATCGATTACTGCTCGCAACACCCGCATCTCTTAGAAATAAAAAGTTACTCGGTCAAACTCACCTTTTGACCAAGTTGTAAAACCTCGAAATATGCGCAGTAAATTGGCTGATTGCTGCAATCGCCACTACTACTACGCTTTTGCAACATCCGCCCTATTCGATAAGTTGCTAGAGGACACAGGCGAGGGTCTAACCGATACGGTCACCGGTCACTACTCGCATATTCGAAGGCATACTGTCGACCGGTCACTTTCTCCTTGACCAGTTTGGTCAAAACCTTAAGGCTTCGGCCACGCAATGAGCGACCGAGCGACTGAGCGACGAATCGCTGAGCGTCGAATCTGAGCGATGGGTGGCCATTTACTGAACGACGTCGCTGAGCGATTATTGGGGAAAATGCCATCGTCAAGTGCGGTTCGTCGTAGCTTATAAGTTGAAAATCGCGTTCATATTTACAGATCGAGAATACGTAGCAAATTATGGTGAATTTCATCATTTATATCAAAACCTTCGCAGATTTACAGATCGATTTCGGCAATATTGTCGTATGTCAGTTCTTTCTTTCTTTCCACTCTTTATCGGTGACATTTTTATTTTTATAGTCTTTGTGGGTGTCCTTCTCGTGAATAAAAAATCTGTGAACCTTCTAGAACAAACTTTAGGACGCAATTAAAGCAACCATTTTATTTCGAAAAATTAAAAGAACACAAAAGTAGCAGAGTTGCCATAACAATTCATATTTCATTAATTTGACTCTTTATGTCGTTACCAGAATGCAGTTTATATTTAGAACGATTTCACCAGTCCTGCCATAGCACTGGACGGCTTTAGACAGATGAAATTAAATTTCTATGTTTATTTTGTCCATCTTATTATTTCGTCGCTCAGCGATCGACTGAAAAATTAGAACAGATTTGATTGCAGAGCGACGTCGCTCTGTCGCTTAAAAAATCGCTCAGTCGCTCAGGGTTTATGTGGCCACCTCCATACGATTTCATGTGTTTTAATTTTTTTGCATCGCTCAGCGACTCGTCGCTCAGTCGCTCAGTCGCTTGTCGCTCATTGCGTGGCCGAAGCCTAAGTAAGGTACACAACGAAAGGGCCGATCTACTATAATCAACTATGATGCAAACCGGTTTACGTCATTTTGACGAGACGTCAGAGGATTATGCGAGAAACAGATTAACACAGCGACAGCAACAGCAACAGCGAATTTAGAACCAATGTATTTTAATTACTTTGAACACATTAGCACAGCAACATCGACAGCGAAATCAACGAGCTGTCATAAATTCGCTGTTGCTGTTGCTGTCGCTGTTTTTAATCTGTTTCTCGCATTATAAGCGAAGGGCACACTGTTTCGGTCACCCATGCGTCGTATATCCGAAGATATATCGTCCAGTCTCCCAGTCGCCTCGCTTCACGGAGTTGTCTGAGAATTACAGGCGAGGGGAATACTGTTTCGGTCACCCTTCCCCCAATCCAAGGATTAACTGCCCCGACTCTCTTTACGAGACGTAGGAGGATTGCATCAGACAAAGACAAAATGTCAATTGTCATAAGCACAAAGACAGCAATAATGCGCCCACTAGCATGTCCGGCCTATATATCACTCTGGCCTTCTCTCCCCCTTGCCCTGACTCATGTGGTATCACAGAGGTCCTAAACGAATTTAGTCTAAGTGCGTCTTTCTAGACAGCTATTTTACCTAACTTAACCTAAACATGTTCCGATCTTTACATGGTTTGGGTGGCTCTTTTTAGGAACATTAAACACTCTTTTTTAAACATTTTTCAACAAAAAGCACTGGGCCTTATTAGGTTCCGGGTCTAATTAATACCACAGACCTCACTGAAATACCACAGACTTCTGAAAAATAAAGAGAATCTTTCATTGTTTAAGCAGAATTTTACATATTCAAGCAGCACCAGGATGACGGCAAGTTTTTGGAAACAGATAGAAGAAACGTTAGCCAAGCGAGAAATATTTTTCGCTTTGAAGAAAGGCAAAAATATTTACTATTGCACTGTAGGTACTTTGTATTTCAGGAACTGACTAGTGATAGTGACTGCTGGCGGGGTTGAACTTACATCCTATGCTCTAGATCTAGACAGATTGATTGATTTGATAGTGTTACCTATCACGCTATAGGCTATATGCTAGGTGAGCTTAGGGTGGCAGCTTGCTTTATATGAAGCGATTGATGCTCACTGCGATTAACTACGATTGTTAAACGACGAATTTTGAGATTTTTAATAAAATTGTAAGCTTTGACTAACTTTTGATGTGAAACATCTACTGGCGCGACTTGGGAGTAAAATCGACTCGAACGAGACGGAAATTCCGGTGTGACGGCGGAAATTGACTTGTCGCAATCAATGCGCCTGAAGCGCTCAACCGATTTAAAAGATTTTTTTTGGGAGTGTACCTATGGCTGCTTGCAACTGGAAAGATAGGATAGTTTTGGACCCGATAGGTGGTGCTGTTGCTGATCTCCGAAACTACTCAACCGATTTCAAAGAAATTTTGTGGGAGTTTTTTGGCTGCTTGCAACTGGAAAGATAGGATAGTTTTTGACGCAATAGGTGGCGCTGTTGTCGATGTTCTAAGCCACTCAACCGATGTCAATGAAATGTTGTGGGTGGGTAGGGTTTCTTGCAACTTGAAAGGTACCTAGAATAGTTTTGGACCCGATAGGTCGCGCTGTTGTTGATCTCCGAAACTACTCAACTGCTGATGATTTTTAAATAAATGCATAGGTACACTTATGTACTGCGCTGTATTAAGATTACAATTCTTATAAAGATTTTGTTTTTAAATTAAATTTCTTAATACAATTCAACTACAAGCCAATACAATTTAACATCCATATTTAGCGAGAGAAGTTTCATATCTGGTGTGTAGTCACAAGTAGCGAGACCGAGCGTTGTGCGAATAAAGTTGCAATTTGGCACTTGTTTTCAATTTTTTCCTATTTTGGCGGTTTTTTTAGTTGAAAAAGGTACTTTAAAGTTTTTTTCAAATGTGTTATTTCCAAATAAAAACTTTCAAAGTGTACCGCAGTTTCCTATCACAACACTATTATAGTGTCCAGCGAGCCAACGCTTGTTAAATATCGTTCAAAAATACTAAATGTGCAAGAACAGCTTTAGAAATGGCTCTTTTTTCCTCACTGGCCAATTTTCTTGCGACTTTTCGGAGTTATACAGCGGTAAAGCTGGTCACAAGGACAAGGACACTCTTTTAATATTCTAAATACAACATAAGCTCTCACTTAAAATTTAACCGCCGAACGAACGATGCATGACTGCTATTCGTCTACAGACTTGTTTTTGCTTCATTCACCCCTAATACTCATAGACGCTAACCGTACCCAGTCTCCCCTATCCTTGATTGATCTTCCAAGGCTCCGGAGAACCATGCTCCGGAACTATAGAGTAGCAGCGTTCTTAGATAGCTGTCCAGTGACACAGGAGATGTTTCACAGATTACATTTCTTCTTCGTCTCTGCCACTTCTACACAAGTCATTTGTAACAAAAAACCAACCTTTTAGCCATGTTTCCAATGATACAGTGTCCGGTTATTTCCCCGACGAGCAATCGTCGGATTTGGGTTCTATCAAGAGATGTCAGGATGTTTTAGTGTCCTTTTAGTGTCAGTTGTGTGCCACAAACAATGATTTATGATGCAATCGTAAGTCTTGTTTCGTCGTTCTTTTGGTAAATATAATGTGCCAATATCAATGAAGCCCTTAGCTGCATTGAAAGCTGATATAGTAGGTAGCTACTTGTCTGTTAGCTAATAGCATGTCCATTTCAGAGCTCAATCTGGCCATTTTATCCACTGCCTCGTTCCCTTCCACACAAAAATGGCCATCAGGAAGCACGGGAGTATTGAGTGATGGTTTATCGCTCTTACTACCGAAAGACACTGATTTACAGATTTTGAGTTTACTCGATTGGGGTTGATCGCTTTAAGTGCTGCAGCTTCTTGACTGTCGACGCAGTTGTTAATTTCATCCACGCTATAACTTTATCAGAGAATTGAAAAAAAGCTTCACGCTCCAAGTGCATATAGAAACTGCCTTGGATTCGCTTGAGGCGGCCACTTGAATGATTTTGTATTCCAAACCTTGTTCCAACAAATTGTAAAGTACCAAGTTAAATAAAAATACCTCATATATATGGAAATTGTTTTTTGTTAAGGTATTACTTATATTTTTTAAATGCCGACATAAAATGTGGCACACCCATTAAACCCATTACATTTTATTGCCCAATAAGAATTGATTTATAATAAATGCATTTTTACAACTGTTTCAGTAAAATAATACTAATCTCGAAAGTTGCCTTCGCAAAAAGATGGAAACAGATAACGTTGTCATTCGCTTAGTCCCAGAGAAGAAAGGGCTCATTCTCAAACATTCGGAATATGAGGTCAGTCCGTCATAATGAATAAAAAATTACAATAACAACACTTCCATGATGTTTTTCCTTGCAGATAAATACGCGAAAATACAAAACCACAGTTGTCCGGCGATATAATGATTTCGTCACCCTGCACAGCTTGCTAATTGCGAGGTTTCCTTATCGGTAAGTACAACTTTTGTTTAACATTAAGTCCGCATGTTTGTGCATATAGCTTGTAATATTAATCTTTCGTAGAATGCTACCCCGCTTACCACCGAAGCAACTGATGCTGGATTCATTTCTCGAGGAACGCCGACGCGGCCTTCAGCGGTATCTACAAATTGTTTGTCAGCATCCCATGTTAACTGGTGGCCCTATGCTTGAGACATTCCTCACAGATAAGTCGAATGAACATATTGACCACTTGAAGGCGGTTTTCTCGAAGGAACTTGATGAATACTCGGCGCTCAGTGAAAACGAGGTAATGCATTAAATAGTCACCCTGTTGATTCTTAAACCGACATGGGGTTCGGATTCATTAAAGAGAAGGTAAATGCATTCTTTGAAATTTTTAGGACCTTCCACTCGAGGACCAAGGGCGACTGGCCGCCAGTAGGGAAAATATGCGAATCATGCTGAATTCTGTGATACGACTGAAGCGTCTGTTTGAGCAACATTCGCAGCGGTTGCACAACCAAGCTGTGGACTTCAGTGAAATGTCGAATATTTTAAAAAGCATTGGTAAGGGGATGATCCTGAAATGGACGATTGTACAGAAGAAATATACTTGCAGATACTTCCAGCTGCTTCGACAGCCAATCATTTAGCTCTCTCGAAACAAGTCTCAACGCTACAGCTACAACGACGGCCAAAAGTTCGACAACTCTCAGCTATGCGATTACAGAGAAAGTCAACTTGCTTTTAGATATATTAACTGCACATAGGTAAGTAATAGTTAAAAACGTATTAAATTATAACACGCGCTTCTTCTTTCGATTTGAAAGTTCGAAAAGTGTCGAAAGAAATATAAAACATGCCACATGAATTCAAATTTATTCAACACCAACTATTTAGGCCTAGTTGTAGACAGCAAATTGAGCTGGAGACCCAATATCCTACGGAGAGTTCAGAAAGCCACCACGGCTCTGTACTGCTGTAAAAAAGCCATTGGAAGCAGATGGGGACTCCAGCCTCGAATTACATATTGGCTATATGTATCCGTTACCAGACCTATACTCACTTATGGCGTTATTGTATGGTGGACTGCCCTCGAAAAGGCCATCCATCATAATCACCTTAGCCGCGTCCAAAGAACGGAATGCATATGCATAAGTGGAGCCCTTAGAACCACTCCAACAGCGGCCATGGACGTGATGTTCCACTTGCTACCGCTGGACATGTATTGCAAACAACTGGCATCAAACGCAGCCACTCGGATAAAAGCAATTTGTTTGTGGACCAGTCGCCAAACTGGTCACTCGTCTATTCTAGATACATTGGAATGCATTCCAAAAGAAACTGATTACATCCTCCCTCAGTTTCAATTCAAAAAGAACTTTGAAACCTACATACCCTCCAGGAGTGACTGGGAGAATGATGTAGTACCCCGTAAGGAGTCTGTCTGTATACAGATGGGTCCAAAACTGAAACAGGTGTAGGGGGGGGGGGGGGTGTTTTCTCTCATGATCTAAACTGCAAAATCTCATTCAGCCTTCCTAATCACTGTAGTGTATTTCAGGCGGAGGTCATGGCGATCAAAGAGGCCTTGTCGTGGCTTCGGTATAATGTAATATTTGTAAAGGATATACCTAACCATCTTTCAGCCGCTATTAAATCCCTGGATTCTGTCGTCTTCAATTCAATAACTGCCCTCAATTGCCGATTATCTCTTAACGAGATGGCGAAACAATTCAAAATTCACCTTATATGGGTGCCGGGCCACAGACACATTCCAGTTAATTGCATAGCCGACGAACTCGCCGGACAAGGCACTACTATGTCGATTCTACCAGAAAAGGAGAGTCTCTATATGTCTCTTGCTACTTGCAAGCTCCTAATTAAACAAAACGCATTAAGCGCTACTAATCGCAGGTGGTCTAGCTGTGTAACGTGCCACACCTCGAAACAGATCTGGCCTCAGCTGGATTCCAAGTGCTCAAAAAGTTTCATTACACTGAAAAGACCCATAATAAGCACTCTAGTAGGTGTCATCACGGGACACTGCATCATAGGGAGACATGCTCTCAGATTAGGCCTCCCTTCAAATGATTTCTGCAGAAGCTGTATGGACGAAGAGGAGGAGGAGACTATTCTTCACCTTCTCTGTAGGTGTCCAGCACTGTCACTCCGTAGAAAACTATACCTCGGAGAATATTTCTTCGACAATCTTAGCGAACTCGCAAACATAGGTATCAACTGCCTCCATCGCTTCATTCTCAGCTCCGGCTGGTTCAACGGGTACATAAGGAGTCGTTATCCATCCTGTGGTAGCACAGTGGGCCTAATTTGGCCTAAGTGTGGCTGCACTTGAGGCGGCCTGCCACTCTAACCTAACCTAACATCATTTATACCTTTTTTGTAAACTCTTAATTATTTATTTATATTAAAGAGTAACGATTCTTTTTAAAACTATTTCTTAAGCTTAATAAAATGTATTTATTTATTTTTTTAAGTAGCTTAAAATTGTTCTAAAACTGAAGCTTGCAATAGTTTATAAGATATTTTATCTTAAAATGAAAGCCTGCAAATAAATAAATAATAATAAAAAAATAATCCCACTGAACATCTTTCTAAATCGTCTCACTTTCAGTGACCTATGCGATCGAGTTGAGAAGGGAATTGTCTCCGACCATCAGCGAGCGCTCTCGAAAATGATCAACATAAATAAGCAGAAAATTAAGGGCGTTATACGTGGGAGCGCGGTGAGGAATTTCATGCAATAATTAATTTTATTTCTATTTGAAATATTTTCATATTAAAGGCCGAAGATGTTGAGGCCCTACACAAACAGGAAGTTGCACAAACCGGTGTGGTCGGAACGTTGGGAAGGAAGAGCGCATTTAGCTTACGATGTGTACTTCAAGAAACTTCGCTCGCTGGCAAATACCTGCAGATACTTCCGTCAATACTTTTATCATTCTCATATGAACAGCAGGTGCTAAATGCAGAAACAGCAAAAGCATGGGAAACTGTGATGACAAATGAGTGCAATCAATTGAATAAATGAATATAGTGATTTTTTCCCCTTTTTTTTAAATAATATATTATACACATACTTTAAGACAATATTTTTTGTAAAATAGCATAAATATAATATAATAGTAGAGCTATTTTATTAAATACATACAGTTGTTCTCGGAACTTTGTTTGCATTGTTTACCTCTTAATTCGGTGTATTATTTGTGTTGTAATAGAAAACCTGCGGCTCACGAACTCTCAACCAATCTTAACAAATGAAAAGTGAAAAGAACGACATTTTCTTGGGGCAGTTGCATAATTATTAAAAACTGAATTTTACTCTCGTGCGCATTTGGCGATGGCCGTACAAATGACGTACCTATAGAGAGCCGCCTGAAGAGGGCTTTTGTGGACTTAATCTTACATTACATATCTGTTATGTGGAGTACGGAAGACGGGTCGAATGAATGCTAGCACAACTTTAACTTACACCATCGATATCTGGAGATCGCACCTACTCGAGTTGAAGACTAGAAACAAAACTGGTGTATTAAACTCCAGGGGACAAAATCCACTCATATAAACTTCACCAATAAAAAGATAACAATCATTCGATATTTATTAACAACCAACTTGTGCCCTATGCCAATATTGCCACGTACCTTGAATGTTGAAAAGAACACATCAAATAATCACCCCTATCGAGGTATCCGTTCGGGAAAAAAATCCGATACGAAAATCAAATCCGATCGGAACTCAAGTTGCGTTCGAAGTATCCGTTTCGGAACAAAAAAAATGAAGCAGGTATCCGTTCGGAACGGAATTTTCTCCGATTTGTGCGAAATCGGAAAAATTCCATTAGAGGTATCCGATACAACTTTCGGAAAACCGCGTTATAACACTTACTTTTGACAGCAACACGGCGCAACTTGAGTAGCTGGGTTACTCTACTGCGCCTTGCCTCGGTCAGAGATCTTCCAAGCACGGAGCATTCATGTCCTTTCGTTCTCAGTCATTGGACCTTCACTCTTTTCACTTGATCGATGTTGCTGTACAGCCCGTACAGTTCGTCGTTGTATCTCCTTCTCCATTCACGGCAGACGGGACCAACAATTTTCCTACCGAAACAACCAAGCGTAGCCTCATACACTTTTGAGAGAGACCATGCCTCTGCGCCGTAGAACACGACTAGGACTATTAGTGTTTTATAAAGGGTCACTTATCACTTTAGTTGTTCGAGCAAGGGCTTTGCTACTCAATTTTCTCTTTAGCCCAAAGAAACAGCGATTGACAAGAGCTTTTTAGGTTTAACCTCAGCGCTGGTGTTAATTTACTGAGTTCATGGTGGAGCCTAAGTAGACAAAGTCCCTAACAGCCTCAAAATTATGTTTGTCGATGGTGATGTTCTGTCCGAGACATATCTGTGTTGGGGGTACCTTTTAGTTGACAGCGTATACATTTCCTTGCCGTCATTAACCTCCAAACCCATCTTCAGACTTCAGTTGTCGGACTTACTAAACTGGAAATCCGAACGTCCCCAATGTACAGTTCTAGTAATCCATCCGATGACAACGTTTGAATGTTTTCGCCTTTTCGCCTTAGACTAATATTTGACATAATCACCTTATTCTACGTGGCGTTTATATTAAATGACAGCAGCTGGCTTTTTTTTCTTTTCTTTTTTTTTGTTTGTCGAGTCGCTTTATCTTCTTCTTCTCATTTAAGGAGTATTCACATGAGAGCGAATTGCGAACAAATCAATTTAACTGTATTTATGAATTGAAAATTGCTATTTGTTCTATCACAAAATCATTAGGTCTGTTCCTTTACTTTTGTAGTAAGAATGGAAAAGACTGTCAAAATGGCAGTGGTGGGGATGAGTTCTCTCACAGAGAGAGACGCTTACGAAAAGGTTAAGGAACGCTTTTGTAGTAATTTATGAAAAATGACAGATACATAAATCAAATATTCAAAAAATTGTACAAAAAGTCGTTAAAATGTCTGATAAACTCGAGGAATTTGTTAATTTACTAAGAAAATTAGTTCTATCATTTATTTTTAACTTTATTTTGATGAATCTGAGTATGTGGAAGAGTTTGCTGATTGAACTACAAGCATTCGAGAAGAGGAAAAAGCGTCACTGCATTAAGAATTACATGGAAGAGATTGTACCTTGTTACAGTAAGGAAGAACTTCGACGCCAATATCGAAATGAATCTTAAAGACAACATTCAATTTTATTTTGCCGCCTGTTGATAGCATTATAATAAGCAAGAAGTCAAAAAATAATCATGGGAAAACAAATTTCAAATCAGCTGTTAGTTGTAAGGTGACTGACAGCTTTTTCACTTCTTACACCAAGAAATTTGTTGAGTAAAAATTCGTAAGATTCTCAGTGGAGGGGTAATATCTTGCTCTCTCGATGACGCTTTCTTTTACGAATTTTTTGAGTTAAGGAACGGCATTGAGTAAAAATTCGTAAGAATTCGTAAGAATTAGTAAAAATTCGTAAGATTTAAAAGTAAAGGAACAGACCTATTATATTTAATTAGGGTCGGTTGGGGTAGATGTAAACATGGGGTAAATGTAAACGGAAGTTATTTTCACATTTTAAATATAGTTCTCGGAACCCGGACATAAAAAAAATCTGAATTTGGAGTGTCGCGACACCGGTGCATGCAAAACGGAACTGAAACGGAAATTCATGTTTGTTTACTTTTACCCCATAGGCGAGCACCTAGCTCTAAGAGAACAGAAAATTATTTACCCCAGTATTTTTATAAACTATGGGGGAAATGTAAACACGGAAGGGGTAAATGTAAATGAAGTGTCAGAAACTACGAATATTCGCTCGTTCGCAGTTTGCAATTCGCTCTCATGTGAATAGTCCTTTACTTTACATTCCACAAGAGTTCTAAACCAACAGCTGATAATTGACAGGTTAGGTATTTATGTTTTGTGTTTTAAATGAAGATCCAAAAATCAAAAGTATTTCGAATTGTGGTAATATATGTAGGTACTAAAAAAAAACAATCGACAATTTCTTGGAACTTGAACGGTGTTCACTTAGTTCTGCTAAACTGACCTCAGCATCGGTATTCGTCTCAACAGGATTAATCAACGGTGATGTGGCTGGCGAAAGGGTCGTCGATCTTATTGGAATCGTGGGTGGTGCATGTAAATTTGCAGATGAAAAGGTAGATAGGTCGCTTGATGTTGAGGGAGTTGCTGATAGGAAGCTTGATTTGGACGGAGTTGTCGGTTGATAGCTTTATATGTATGGACCTGAAAGTATGGAACTCGATGCAGGAATTGTGCGTAATTGATGACATTAACTGGTAGCTGGAGACTTTGGCGTTTGTTTTTTATTGCCGAACACCATTCCATTCGGATTTACTAAACTGCTTAGGTCGAGGACTTGTGCAATCACTGTATCTACTTTAATTAAATATTTTTGTTTGAATTCAGGTGGTCCTAAATAGTTGAGTGTCGCAGCTACCGACTCCCAGCCATTTTTCACATCGTCGCTCTGTGAAACATCTCTTTTGAACGATATATTTTGTTCCATAATTTCCACCAAACGCTTCAATTGATCGGGATTTGTTAGGAATGAGTTCACAAATCAGATGCCTAAGGTGTTATGGATGTTCTACCCATAATTATAGATACGTAAAGCGGAAGTTCCGGCGAACAACATTTGTGCAATCACATGAAAACATTTCTATTTCCGATTTAAAATGTGTGAAATGAGAGTGTTAATTAGTTTCAGTAAATTAAACCAACAATTCATCAATCATTTATACGAAATAAATAAATAATTCTACGTTAATCACTTCCGGAAGCCATTTTGTTTTATAGGAAAACGAAATTTCGTAAACCATCGCTACAAAAAATATCAACATGCATAGCTTTCCCATAATTCGACCGACCAAAAATCGTATCACGTTTTTTTGCGTGTTAGGTAATGCTGCCCCTTTCAGTCAGACGGCTGTTTAGTATTGGGCATCCCTTTAATTTTCCGTGATAGGAATGTGCGACCGTGTGAATGCACTAAATCATAAGAGAATTATGAAATCACTGCATAAATATAAACAACTACCAGCACACATGTTTTTACTTAAATTTGCCTCTAAGTCGTTTAATAATTTGTAATCGACAATAATCGGCAACCAAAACGACTGTCAGAATGCGAAAAACTGTTTTGACGTTTGTAGAACCTGTGTTCCACACTACTTAAACGCCACATGTCGTCAAACGACATAAATCGTCTAGAAACACGCCACATGTAATACCAATTTCAAAAAAACCCCAGTTTGCCGTTTAATACAAACGCCGCATTGAATAAGGGTGAATCCCTTTTGAGCGTAGAAAGTACCAACATCCATTCCGGTTGGTCCGTGATTGGTTCCATTCTTTTTCCAAGGAATAAATAAAAAGCAACAAACCGCCAGAACCTTTGCCGATCGCGTATCCCTCAACCTCTTGAGAAGTCCTATACTGCCAGCATCAAGTGCCGAAGACCAGTGGCGCCGATGCCAAGAAGCCATCAAAACCGCCGCAACTGATGTGCTCGGTTTCACCAGCCCACCCCCCTGGTTTGACGAAGAGTGCCGGCAAGCACATGCAGCAAAACAAAGTGCCTACGAAGCGTCGCTGCATAGAAGGACGAGCACAGCTCGTCAGCTCTACGAGCAAAAAAGGAGGGAAGAACATCGGCTTCCCCGGAGAAAAAAGAGAGAGCATGAGAAGCGCGCGATCGAGGATATAGAGAGGTTTTACTCCAGGAACAATGTTCGGAAGTTTTACCAAAAGGTAAAAAGAACGTGTCATGCCAACAAGACCCGAACGGAGACCTGTAGAGACGAACAAGGAAACCTTGTAGTAGAGTCACAGTCGGTGCTGAGGACATGGAAAAACCATTTCTGCAGACTGTTAAACGGCGAAGACGACACAAATTCCGCTGTTAGGCAGAACGAACCATTCAACCTGGACGATGAAAGCCAAGACTGCCGTCCACCTGACCAAAATGAAGTGAGGATAGCAATATCTAAGCTTAAACCCAACAAGGCTGCTGGTCCAGACGGCTTACCTGCCGAGCTCTTCAAGGCAGCCGGAGATGACTTGGTAGAGTGCATACACCAACTCATCTCCAAGATTTGGTTAGAGGAAAGTATGCCTGATGAATGGAACCTCAGCATTGTTTGCCCGATCCACAAGAAAGGAGACCCTCTAAACTGCGCCAACTACAGAGGCATCAGTCTCCTGAACACTGCGTATAAGATCATGTCTGCTGTATTGTGTGAACGCCTGAAACCACTCGTCAACAATCTGATAGGTCCCTATCAGTGCGGTTTTAGGCCCGGTAAGTCCACGACCGATCAAATATTCACACTACGGCAGATCCTGGAAAAAACCCAAGAATACCAGATCGATACTCACCATCTTTTTATCGATTTTAAGGCCGCATATGACAGCGTTTATAGAGACGAGCTATACAGAGCCATGTCTAGTTTTGGCATCCCTGCCAAACTTGTCAGATTGTGCAGAATGACGATGGAGAACGCTCGCTGCTCCGTAAAGGTCGGAAACAATCTCACCGAGACCTTTGATGTCAAAAAAGGATTTAGACAAGGCGATGCGCTGTCATGTGACTTCTTCAACATCATTCTTGAGAAGATTGTGCGAAACTCACAAGCCAACACCAGAGGCACAATTTTCTATAAGTCTGTGCAACTGCTTGCATACGCTGACGACATTGACATTGTTGGTACAACGCATCAGTCGTCTAAGATGACTGGGACATGTAGAGCGAATGGACACCAACGCTCCGGCCCGAAGAGTCTTCGATTCTAACCCGGAGGGACAACGCAGTAGAGGAAGACCTCGCCTTAGGTGGCGCGCGCAAGTGGAAGGGGACCTCAATCAACTTGGAGTGCGCAAAGTTCGCGCTAACTGGAGAGGCGTATTGGTTGAGGCCACTGTAGCGCCACCTAAGTAAGTAAGTAAGTAAATAAAAAGCTCACATTATTTATTTTTGAAAATTTATTTACCTCTATATTTATATAAACGTTATTAATTATATTCACTTATTGGCCATATTATCTAAGAAACTAGAAACGAATAAAAATAAACAATTTTGTTTAAAATAATAATATTAATTAATAAAAAAAAAGAAATATTATATATAATCACATGGAAAAGATAGGTAGAAACATTGATAAAAATAAAAATAAAAATCAAAATCATAATTTAAATTAAAAAAAAATATAAGCATACAGTATTTTCTGTTGCATTGTTCTACCGACTAAAAAATAATAAAAAACATTGCATTCTAAGAAAATATTTGTTGCTTTTCTATTTTCTTTTTAGTCTACATTACACGAAGGAAAAAACCTTTGTGTGAGTTTGTTATATGTATATTTGTTTGTTCTTTTTGTTTTTCCTTTTCAAATGGAGCCTAAAACGAAAAACAAAGTTCTGACTTTTAAATTATACTTGTCGAAAACAATTCACTTTATCGTTTTCGGTTTTCAGAAAATGATTTCATTGTTACTTTTATTTTAAGTGTGTAATACGAATGATTATACAATATAATTAGGTATAAATGGGAATACAAATTATGGATTTTATTTTATTTTATTATCTTTTGGTTGACATACCGAAGAGAACCGCGTCAGATGTTTGTTCTTGTTAAATGTGCATAACACTATTGTCGTTTTCATACATTTTCGTATTTAGAAAACGAAATAACTAATATTATAGTAACTTTCTGCGATCCTTTGTTGATCGTAGATCTCTTAACAATATAACCAATTACTTTTATTGGATTACAATTTATTTATGTAATTTATTTCAATGGTAAAAAATCTTAAGATTGCTTTTCAATTCATATATTTTTTTTAGTGTCCTAAATTTTGTTCAATAAACGCATAGCAAGAGGGTACAACTAAAGTCATTAACGAAAGACACAAGGTAAACCCCTGTGAGCTTGGATTCTACAGCTAGAAAATTGTCCGATTTTGTTTGTTATACATTTACGTGTTTGTTTAATTTATATTTATGCATAAAGGGTACTTTATACGTTGTATTACTTTTTGTTTGCTTCTTAAGTATATAATTGTATATAAAGACTTGAGGCTTTTATTGTAACGTTTTTTTTTTTTTTTTGTAATTCTATTTTATTTTATTTTTGTGTCCTAGTTATTTAATTTTTCTTTCCGTTTGAATTTGTTTGGATTATCAAAAAATACATAAAAGTACGTATGTATATGTATATAGATTTGTGTGTGTTCTTTTAAATTATTTGACAAGTGAAATATGTTTGCAAAACCGCTTAGAAATAAAAGGAATTAAGCGATTCCATTTGAATCTCTGTCTACTTTATATGTATTTACATGTTGTAGGCAACGTAAATTGGATCCAATTGATCGGCCAGGAAACCATCGCGTAAATGCATACGCTGCTTCTCGCCACGGCTGTTGATGGGAACAACACCTGTAAAATAAAAAAGGAAACAAAATACATGAGTCCTGCACTAAATACGATTCAGAATCTATCTATATATAATATATTTATATACAATAAAAACACACGATAGGTGGCGCTGTTGTCGATCTCCTGAACCACTTAACCGATTTCAATGAAATTTTGTGGCTCTGTATGGTTCGTTACAGCTGGATAGATAGGATACTATTTTGGTATGGTTGGTTTCAGTTTTAAAAATGGGATAGTTTTGGACCCGATAGGTGGCACTTTGTAAAAGATAAGCGGGAGAGGTAGGAAAACGGGTTTTTGCACCCCCCCATTTAAAAAAAAAAACAGAAAATTCAAACGTTGGACATTTGAAACCTTGCGAGCTCTGGGCGGGATTTAATACGAAAGGCACGGAAAAAACTGGGTGGGTACAGCTATATGTAAAAGAGACTGACGTCCGTATGTGCACTCATAACTCGGGAATGCATCGCCCTTGGTGGATTCGTATTGACCCAAGGAAGGACATAATTATGCTACTTTTAGTCGTGAAAATAAAAGTTTAGGGGAATGGGATTGGAGACAGAACTTTGTATGGATAACCGCACTTTAACAACAAAAAAAAAGATTGGATAGAAAAATGGGTAGTGTCACTTCCAATACAACAAAAATTATTTAAAATATAAAATGTTTTAATTATTTTCATACACAATTTTAAATTTAAAGTCGGCTCAGTTATAATGTTGTTGCGCAGCCTCCATCCACCGAAATTTTGTAATGGATCGCGTTTGATGTGATTGTGAAGAATATCAAATCACATGTCATGCAAGTGAAGATTTCGAGTGGAAAATTCAGAGGCAACAGCTATATGTAAAATGTTTCTCATAATGTCTATTGTATGAGGCGTAATCTTCCGCTTTATACATCGTGTGCCGTAAAGAACTTTAGGGAAAAAGCGGAGGGAGGAGGAATGCTCGGAATTATTATTATCATTATATTAACGAATTTCGACGGAAGGAATTTCGGCCAAACGAAGTTCGCTTATTTCAACAAAATTTCTACTGCTTTTAATTTGATTTTATGCAAATTGGGTTCACAAAACTAGATTCACTTTGAGTCATCCACTGCAATCTGCTAACTGAATACTGAATTTGTAAACCAAAACACTTAGGCCCGTTTGCTGATACAACTTCAAATATTAAATTAACTTCAATCAAAAACCAACGAAAAAACGCAATTTTTAAAATCTACTCTGGATAAGCAAAAATCAATTTCATTGCAGAGATCATTGAATGTGCTTATGCACCTTGTAATAGGCTCGTTGATACCATAATTGGTTCTATGCCTTTCTGTAAAAAATAAACTTCTAACCCGCAGAGACCTCTGGGGGGCATATATATTTAAAAGATAAAGCAATTCTGGTGAATTAATATGATAATTAATAATATCGCGAACAAACATGACAGAAGTTGCAGTGCGTCTGAAACTGAGGGTTTGCAAGCCGACTAATGTGCATCTGCTGTCATAACTAGGAAGCTCATCAAACACATATAATTTACGAACCGCGTATCTCGTGAATTTCTTCTGGACTCTTTCGAATCTAAGTTTGTGTAAGACATATGGTGAATCCCAAATAATTGATGAATATTCTAAGTATGGCCTGACTAATGAGCAGTAAATAACCTTAAGGCTATGTACATTTCGAAAGTCTTTACTATTACGCATAAGAAAGCCCAACAACGAGTTAGACTTAGCAATGGCGTAATCATAATGCAAATTAAAATTTAATTTATTGTCAAATATGACACCAAGATCTTTTACCTCCTCAAGACGCTGAAGTCTAAGATCATTTATAAAATAATTATGAAAAAGGGGTGCAGCAATACGGTAGGCCGTAAACACCTTGCATTTAGAAATATTAAGTTCTAGAGCATTGTGATTACACCATTCCGATAACTTATTAATATCTGATTGAAAGCGAATACAATCAGAAATATTATTAACCCGAGAAAACAACTTCAAATCATCCGCGAATGTCAAAACTTTACAGAATTTAAATATTTCGTGGACATCGTTTATAAATAAAATAAATAGCAATGGGCCCAGATGACTACCTTGTGGAACGCCCGACGTTACTTCAATTACCCGAGAAGTCAAATTATCGACCTTTACCATTTGCCTTCTATTGGTAAGGTAATTAACGAACCATTTTAGCATTGAGGAATGAAAACCCAACGATTTTAGCTTAGCCAAAAGTAAGGTGTGATGCACTCTATCAAAGGCTTTTGTGAAGTCAGTGTAGAGTACATCAACTTGTAAACGTTTCTCAAAACTATTAAAAATGTAATTAGTCAACAAAGCTAAGTTAGTAGTACAAGATCTACCACGAACAAAGCCATGTTGACTACTAGAAATAATTTCTTTTACCGCGAAAAAGAGTTTGTCTTTAACAATACTTTCAAATAATTTAGGTATTGCCGAAAGCTTAGATATAGGCCTATAGTTCTCCACCTTTTGCCTTAAACCGGTTTTAAAAATTGGAATTATAAAAGAATATTTCCATTCATTAAGGAAATCACCAGAAACAAGAGAGAAAATAATTTTAAGAGGAAGAAAAACGGAAGACAAACATTTCTTTAATATGACCGCTGGAAATCCCATCTGGGCCTGGGTTGCTATTAAAATTAAGTTTATCGAGCGCGTTTATTACATCTTCGTAGGGCAAATGTAAAGAAACACTCGTAGCCACTTACAAAGCGATTGGTCGATCAGTTCTCAACTACACGGCACCCATTTGTTCCCCACAATAAAGCGAAACCAACTGAAAGCACCTCCAAGTATGCCACAACAGATCCAAGCGCACCATCACAGGTTGTCATCTCATGGCAGACGAAGACCACCTTCACACAGAAACAATGATGCTCCCGGTTTAAACACACAACAACATGATCTCTCAACAATTCTTACTAGCCTATCATCTACTCGAACACCCCAACCACAACCTTACCACGGCTCCGAAACCACCTCGGAACATACGCAGATGCATCTGAAACTTACAGGACGAATTAAACCACCTCACTCAACAACCACACATAAACTCAGAACAGTAGGTACTATATTGAAAAAAACAACAATCACCAGACCATTGTCTCAAACGATTGCCAGCTACAAAACGAACGTGGTACTTGGTGGTAGACCCCCACATATAGCCCCCGCAGAAAAACTACTCCCTAGACCAACGAGGACCACTTTGGCTCACCTTCGATCGGGCTGGTGCCACTTATTGAACAACTACATGGCTCGCCTTGATCCTAACATTGAAAACAAATTTCCAGTTTGAAATACTGACATGTAAGTCCACATGATGTATGTAGAACACCTCTTCAATTGTCCGGCCAAACCAACCACACTAACGTCACTTATGCTTTGGACGCACCCAACCGAAGTTGCCCAATTCCTAGGACTCAAAATGAACGATGAACCGACGAATGACACTGGTACAACAACGGAAGGCCTATTTTCAAACATCCCTTTGACACTTGTTTCTCAGTAAGTGCCGAATCGTAACAACGCTATTTTGATCGACATCAATTATGATTTTGACAAAACGAAAGGAATACAAAATTGGCACATAGGATAATAGGAAATTTCCCTAAGTTGCTAAGTACATATTCAGGATTAAACATATGAATTCCCCCTGTCCAATCATTCGGATCTTACCTGGATCAACTACAACGACGACACCAACAATCAGCTGATGCTCTTCCAAAACCGTGTTCGTAACCAAGGGAACCAAATCCAGAGCTTCGGATTCGTTGCCATCTAATTCCACAACGACGACTAGTAGATTTGTCCATGTGAAAACGGCACTGCAAAATAACAAATCGATAAACTACTTGAACTTGTGGCTTTCTCCAACAATCCACTTACCACTCTGCGATTTTCTTGTGACAACGCAACACAGAATTCTCAATATCAATTGGATGATAGTTCATGCCGCGTAGTGTGATCACCTCATCCAGTGCACCAACCACATAGACAGCATCGTGTAGCTCTTGATCTTGATTGTTGGTCCCACCACCCGATTGGTTGCCAATCGAGATAGATGACAAATTATGCTGCAACTGACTCATAGAATGTAACGATTCTGTGTCACTATCACGGCTGGCAATACTGGGTGTAGTCTCGTCCAAAATCGACACAGCCTGTGAGCATTCAGTGCGTCGTAAGAATCCTAAATAACCGGTGCGTGCGTATACTTCAGTCGTTGCACCAGTAACTAATTTGGCATTGAAATGATCATTGTAGTCGGTCTCATCACCGTAAATAGTAAAGTATCCGTTTGCGCTATGAGGAGATTGCACCTGAGAAAGGAAAACATACATTCAACTCTTAAATCCGTTTTGAAAATTTCTTTTCTTACCCATATTTCACCCAAATGTGAATCTCCACAGTGGCCCTTTGTCTCTGGGTTAGCAATGATAACCTTGACCCCCGGCAGCAGTTTGCCAGATTCGATGAGACAAAGTGAGTTAGGTGCACCACGTTCCACAAGAGCCACTCGGTTGTTTCGCAACGCTCTCAGGTCAACGTACACTTGCGCACTTTCCGCTGAGCTGGCACCTTGAACGCAAATCGCCGGATTCACTCGACAACCAAAAGACGTTGACACACAGCGAGTGTTAAGTCCGAGGGCTTGAAAGAGTTTACAAAATTGTTGGGTTAACTGGACGCGGGGACGTTCTTCGGCGACCACAACGCATGTTCTTACACAGCGCAAATCAACGTTTCTCTGTTTGAGCGCAGGGATCGAATTACTCAAGGCTTTCGTGCACAATTCGATGACTCCATACGAACAGAATGTATCACGTACTCTGTACTGGGATAGGGTAGACAACCAGAGACTAGGATTTGCTTCCACTTCATAAGGTGCGATTAGAATTGAATGGTGACCGCTGTACACACTGATTAAGGTCCACATTGCAAAGCCCAATCCGCAATAGGGATCCAAACAGAGTGCCACATGACGCGATGGATATAATTCACAGGCGAGCTTCAAACTGGCACACACGCTCGAAAGTGACCTGACAAGAGACCAGCATCATCAGTAACTTATTTCAATCGTATCTAAGCTAACCTTACCTGTTAGTTATGATGACGCCGCTCAATCGACCACAAGTTGATACACTAAAGTCCAAATACGCTGTCGAGTCCAGAGTGGAGTTGGCTACTGCAGCCAACTTACGTTTCGGATTATCGTCTATATCCAATATGGGTGGCCAACTTTTCGGGTCTATTGATGCGGCAGCTTCACGAGATTTCAGCAGTTTGATGATCGACTGAATTGACAGAACGATACCGCTCTTCGAAACATCGACAATCATTCTTACAGTTGGTAATGTGGTTATGAGATTTTGTGGATGCGGTGGCCGAATGGTGATTGGCACAGCGCCCAAATATAAACAGCCATAAAACGCGCAGATTAAATCCAATCCAGGCGGAAAGATAAGCGCTTCAAATGAGAGGTTCATTCAAGTAAATTGTTAGTCACAAGAATTGTAGTACTTACCAACATGATCACCCGGCTCGATTTTTCCTCTTTCTTGCAGTAGAGCGGCGATTTTTTCAGCACGTTTATGCAGCTCCGAGCAGGTCAGGGTCTTTGCAACAGCACCTAGTATTTAGAATAATATGGAATGATACTTTCGTTTAAACAAAGTTTTGAAGCTTGGAAGGAAAATCTGGCAACAAAAGCGACAATCTCTCTACGGAAACAAAGACGCAAATATGGATACCGGTTTTCATGTAACAACTTTGCATTTGCCTAGTCTATTTTTCCATTCAAAAACCAGTAAGTAATTTACGCTAGCAAAGTTTACTTTTTCTTCTTTTCCTAACCTGAAGAAGATCTGCATTCTCACGGACTGGACATTGACGTATTTTATGCATAACTGATTTGCCTTCTTTAAGACTAGGTTTTTTTTTTCAGATGGGGTCGTAAACCGTGACTTGGTATGTTGTTAAAGGCCGCAAACCTCAAAACTATGACAGAGATTCAAAGAATGACCTTTTTGACCACTGGAGCAATGAGAACCAGCCCATAGCGGGGCTAGAGGATATAAAGGGTGTCCGCCAAAGAATTTTCGACTTTGAATTTGAATAAACGGCGAGCGGGGTATCGGCGGAGGGGGGAGGCGTATTCATTACACTTACGCGTCGTGCGGATTTTAGTAGCCATGGATCGTTGGTCGGCGGAGCATCGTGCGTTTGCTGTAGAGGCATATTTTAAAAATAACGATTCTCCCGTGGCTATTCGCAAGACATTTCAATATTCGGCGTATACGGGATTGTCCTAGTACGCAACTTATTGGCAAGTGGGTGCGAAGTTTTCGTGAACAAGGACCTGTAGTGGGACACGGGCCAGGTGTATCGCGAACTGTGAGAACTGACGAAACAATTGAAGCAGTTCGTCGTGATGTTATTGCAAATCCACGTCTTTCACTAAGAAAAAAAATTCCCAAACCTATTCGTCTATGTTGGAAAACTTTTTGGAACCTGAGTTGGAGAACAATGAATGGGTAAACGGATCGACATGGTTTCAACAGGATGGAGGCATCAATGAACATTGTAAGGCGCATTTTCCCGAAAAAATCATAAGTCGTTATGGTGATATCCCATGGCCCCCCAGATCGCCAGACTTAACACCTGCGGACTTTTTTTTTATGGGGATTTCTTAAATCTAAAGTCTACGTTAACAAACCGCGAAATTTATTGCAACTGAAAAGATATTCGCAACGAAATCAGAGGAATTTCGCAAGAAACTTGCAAAAAAGTTTTCACAAAAAATATGGTGTTTCGTTTAAATGAGTGTGTTCGTCTCCGTGGTAAACATTTAACTTCAATTATTTTCAAAACATAAATCCGCATTTGTATGTTTTATTTTAAAATAAAAACGATTATATAAAAACCTGTGAATCTTTTATTATTTAATTTTAAATTCGAAAATTGTTTCGCGAACACCCTTTACTTAATAATCTCACACCCCTAGAACTTTTTGTTCAGGAATCTGCAGCAAACAGTGCCCTTTGACAAAGCCAGAAAAAAAGCTCGAAACGCAGTCAGACGGGCACAAACCCTAAACAAATATACGGACGATAGTGTATGCATAGACTACACCGGGGGACTGTGTCTAGATATTTTATAAGACAATTTTCCATTTGCAGAGATGAACGGCAAGAATATCAACCGCTACCTATCGCATCGACTATACCCACCTATATACGGATGGATCCAAGAGATGAATGCAGGAGTCGGCGCGGGAGTCTACTTCGATAGCCCTGAACTTTCCAATTCAATCAGAATTCCTGACTAGAACAGCGTGTTCCAAGCTGAGGTACCTCATGCCGATATTACTTTATTCATTGTCAGTCAAACAGCAATAAAAGCGATCTCTCTCGTAGAAAAAAATCGAAGCTTGTAAGCAGCTGCCGCGTAGAGCATTAACGCGCAGTGTAATGCGTCTCAGAAGTTAAACATGAACCCCTCAGAAAGTGGCCGCACTGCAGCTGAATTCACTGGTTGAATCTACGGATAACTTACGCGAGCTACTTGGAGCCATTTTTAAAATTGACCGTTATTTTCAAAATGGACTTTTTGACAGAAAAACAACGTTGTTTAGGGACATGGCGGTTATAGGCGAGTGTATACGTCAATGTTACTACTGACGTATTTGGAGATGAAGCAAGTCATTGAGTTTTAAAACGAGTCGGGCTGCTGAAGATAGATGCTGAAGGAGGAACTCTTTAAAGGCCAACAAGGGAGTCCCTCATTCCCCCGATCACCGTCACCGAAAAACCAACCACCACGCCAACACACTAAAAAAAATGTCCCTAACTATAACTATACTCTGTCCAAGAAAAATTGTCAGTACAGGCCTTATGGGAAGCTCTTTTTTCTACCAGTGGTGCCTGTAGTACTCTCACGGCACTCAAACACAGGAATTGCCACTGAAATAAAAACGAAACCACTGGCATTCTAAAGCATTTTGTTGTTGTAATTTTCCTGAAAATCGCATACATCCCCCCAGAACCAGTCTGCCACGCAGCCGCGCGCAGAATGAGCACGATCGCTTGTGTTCGCTTGCTATTATCATCAACCAAAATAAGCAGTGTGAGTGACTGAAGCACATCAGAGAAGTGTTACCATATGACAATGTTAGCATATCATTAAGGGTTTTTCTTTGAATTTTGTCAAAGAACTTTCGGTTTTGGTGCTTTTTGGAGCTTTTTGGAGCTTTTGAGAGCGGCATATTATGTGGGGTGCTGCCATTCGGTTTTAATTTGTTTGTATTTCTGAAAGATCCAATAACATTCAGTTAAAACATATTTTTGAATGTTGTCTTTTAGAAATAATGTTTATTCGGGAGGTGTTTTAATGCATTCATTTCATTAACGCAACAAGTGATCATATATGTGCGTTGTAGAGATATTGCAATAAATTAATAGTGATTACTAAGGCAACTCAACCGGATTCATGTAAAAGCATTATATTTTAAGGGATAAAATTTGATCAAATATTTTATTATAGAAAACTAAGTACAAATTTTCAGCCTTATTCGTTAGGGCATATTTCTGCATGTTTTGGTAGGTATAAATTCAAATTTCACTTTGTAGAGCATATTTTTCACACTGAAATATCAAAATGATGAAGCAGGTAAACCTATTCTGTTTATTTTTGGTCGTTGGGTTTTACCACATCCGGTCACCCCTCCCCAGTAAAGCAAATGCCTTGAAAAGATTTTATGATCCTTTTTTTGCTACTGTTTCCGCGAAGTTCTGCATTGATGGGTAATAATTTTTTTAACAAATATGTAATCTAGTATTATGTCTATATTAAAAAAATGTATGTGCACAAGTGCAGTCCTTTTACCATCTGTTTAGGTATATGGCATTGCGTCGTGGTTATATAATTTTGTCTAATTGCCTGTTTGTGTATATAAGGCGGAAACAATGGTTGTTATCTCAATAGCGGATAGTGCATCTAAACAAGTGGTTAACTTTATTGTGCATATGAATAAACAGAAACATGGCTACTACAAAGTCTTCAAAGACCTAAGTGTAGAAAAGAAACAACAAATTGTTGATGCAACTGAAAAATGCTATGGCCTTTTTAAAAGTAAATCGGAAGCCGTGGGAAATGCGGCTACGGTTTTTCCTGTTACGGAACAAACTGTATACAGGGTTTTAAGGGAAAAAGCAATCAAAGGCCACAATTCACCACCAAAGAAGAAAAATAATTCCGGTATCAAGAGCAAGGTGGATGATTTTGACAAATGTGCGATTAGGCGGATAGTCCATCAGTTTTTTATGAATAATGACCTTCCAATGCTAGACAAGATATTATTGGAAGTACAAAAAGTGAAAATATAACAAAACTAAGCAGATCCACTTTGCATACAATATTGCAAAAAGATCTCGGACTTAAATTCGTCAAACGTCAGCGAAATAATTTTTTGTTGGAATTTATTTCGTTCAGCAATATTTTTATTTTAAATTGGAAGATGGTAACCCTAACAGTATTGCTCTCTGAGTTATGGCGAATTATCATACATACTACGGCAACCCTGTGAGAGCTTTAAAAAGGGACCGATTTATGTAAGTCATTGCAACCAGACTGAGAGACAAACATCCTATCTTCCCTGTACTGACAATTTTTCTTGGACAGAGTATAGTGCGATTTTTGCTCGGTTGAAAATGGTTTAAAATTAACAAAGTCTCTGTTGAAAAAACGAGTATTCGTTGTCAAAAACTACTGAAAAAAAAGGCGAATGCATGCTGTTTAAAAAAGCACACACACTTCATCAGTATTTTTATCTACAAAGTTTCTAGATTCAACCAAACTGTTTTCTTTTGGTTCTTACAACGAAGAAAATTTGGAGGGGAAATTGATAAATTCGTTATTTTCGACCGAGTTTCATTAAACAATTTGATTGGGTTATTTTTAATCCACCTTGGGTTGAATTACCACATCCGTGATCGAGTAATGCGTGACTGAATTTGTTATTGTTTTGCTTGTAAAATCCACAAAATTCAGTGACGTATGGCTCGATCACGGATGCGGTAATTCGATCCCTGTATTGGAACATTTTGACTTTGTAGTTTTTAACCGGAATTTGGTTGATTTTAAGTAAGTGATTTATCCGGAGTTTTGCGTCGGTCATATTTTATTGTCGGCGAACATTTTCTGGATGCTCAAAATAAGGCCCTAGGAAATAAGGCCCAAAAAGTGTAAACTCAACAAATGCTCAAAGTTAAGACAAATTTTCATAATGACATTTTTCGCCCTTTTTAAATAATGAAAATTAAGTAATAACGAAATGAGGGTTATATGTTTAATTAATCGTTTTCAACGAGCGATTATTTTAATTATTCTTTTACGCAATTGTTTTTAGCAAAGGCTCCGTTTTATCTCCGACTCTCTTTGTCATTTTCATAAATGATCTCTTGTCTGCAACTTCTAATCCAATCCATTCCTTCGCTGATGACAGCACTTTTAGCTTTTCATATTCTTTCCAGGACTCATGTCCCTGCTCTTCGGCCGTAGAACTCGAACGGCAACGTATGTTAAGCTTATTAAATTCCAACCTTGACAGCATTTCAAAATGGGGTTCAGAAAATAGAGTGGAATTTAATGCTTCAAAAACACAATGCTGTCTACTGTCTCTAAAACGAAACCCGAACCTACAGCCATTATCCATGAATGGCACTTGCATTACCGAAACCGAAAGACTTTCTATTCTCGGTATGTGCGTTCATGACAACCTTCGTTGGAATGACCATGTACACGAAGTCGCCAAGAATGCAGCGAAATGTCTAGATTTCCTCAAACGGTGCAAGAAACATTTTACCCCTCCAGATCTGGCTACAATATACAAGGCGTTCATTCGCCCAAAACTTGAGTACAATTCCCACATCTGGTCTGGTGCACCGAAAACTATATTGCACTACTGGATAGGATCCAAAATCGTGCGTTGAAACTAATCGGAGACACGAATATCGCGAATTCCAGAAACGTTTCGTGTCTCTTATTGTTTTATCGTTTCTTCTACAAACAGTGCTCAAATGAAATTGCCAACTGCATTCCTCCCCTTCAGCAATTCAACCGCAATACTCGCCATGCTAGGAATGCCCATCAGTTTACCATCCAGTCTATCTTCGAACGTACTATGAAATACAGAGACTCTTTCATAAGCCGTACAACGCGAATGTGGAATGCCTTGCCCAGCTCTGTCTTTCCTCCCCAGTGCAATTTACAGACATTTAAGACAAATGTGCATCGGTATCTTCTATCTCCTCTATCTCAATTTCCTTAATGCCCGCGCTGTGTAAAAACACTATAGTGTACTCTTATATATAAGAGTAGTCACAACCTCTTTAGCGCGTGTAAATTATAAAAAAAAAAAAATTGAATTTTCGAATCAAAAGGAAACTTTCCATTAAAAATAATGTTGCGTTCTTGTTTCATTGGGGCTTACTACCCTTTCCACACCGAGCCGAAAACCGGATTTTCGCGAAAAAAAAAACTCAAAAACTTCACCGAAAAAGGAAGTTTTCCCATGCATATTTCAGTTTACGAGTCGTTTTCCAGGAAAACACCACGAAAACAACTTCGAATTGATGGGTTGTTGCACCAAACACACCTTTTGCAATATTCAGCAAATTCATCAGAACAGCTGACCAAAAAAATGTCACAACTTCCAACTAAAAATCATTTTCCACACTTAATTGATGAGCTAATATTATTTTTAAATGCCCTGAGCTAATTTCATTTGTTAATTAATGCGATCGAAATTTGTAAACAAAATAGTTTACACAGAAGTTTCACGATTAGGGTCTCAAAGCTGATTGAAACGTCAAACGAAAACTAGTTGGTGTTCGGTATGAATGCATCGTCGAGGTTTCGACGAAAACGCGGTTTTCGGTTCGGTGTGAATAGGGTATAATTTTTCAGATCCAAGTTTTCGTGTGACTCGATTCGACAATTTGTGAATCCATTCTTCTTTTTTTTTTTTTTTTTGTAGGTAAATGGTTTTTTTTAGAGGTATGTTGGCAACACTATTTTAACTGGCGGCCATTTCGTCAACTGTCATTTAGTTTTAGTTTGATTTGACATTTCAAAATGAATAGACTGACGTCTGAACAACGCTTTCAAATTGTGCAAATTTATTTTGAAAATCATGGTTCTATTCGAAATACGTGTCGCGCATTACGTTCATTTTACGGTCATGCGTTGAAGCTCACTTTTGGTTGAATGGATACGTCAAAAAAACAAAACTGCCGTATTTGGAGTGATGATAATCCCCAAGTATATGTTGAGACACCGTTTCATCCACAAAAACTCACTGTTTGGTGTGCTTTATGGGTTGGTGGAATAATTGGTCCGTTCTTCTTTAAAAACGATGCTGACCAGAACATAACAGTCAATAGTGACCGCTATAGAGCCATGATTACTGACTTTTTCGTTTATCAATTGAACAACAATGATGCAGGAGCTGTGGTTTCAACAAGACGGCGCAAAATGTCACACAGCTCGTGGAATAATTGATTTATTCAAGGAAACGTTTGGTAACCGCATAGTTTCACGTTGCGGACCCGTGATTTTGCCTCCAAATCGTGCGATTTAACGCCGCTTGACTATTTTCTGTGGGGATGTGTAAAGACGCTAGTCTCCGCCGATAAGTCAGAAACCAATGACCACTTGGAGGACAACATTCGCCGCGTTATCGCCGATATACGGCCACAAATGTTGTAAAAAGTCATCGAAAATTGGACCTCCGGATTAGACTACGTCCGAGCCAGCCGGGGCGGTTATAGGCCAGAAATCATATTCAAATTATCATGCAAGAAGATTATCTTCCGAATAAAGTAAATTTTATGTCAATTAAAAAAAAAATCCTTTTTGTTTTATTCCATTTCAAAGTTCTATACCTCTAAAAAAAACACACCCTTTATTTACGCCAATCTGGGTTAAATCCGCAGACAAAAAAAAACTGCATATTCTCATTTCTTACCTTTTGAATTCAGCAGGGTGTACAGTACATGATCGGGTGAAGTGTTTGCGCGCCATCTCAGTACTCCGGTTATTAATTGATGCTGCAAAATGTGATTATAGTCGTAGGGGTATGTTCAGTGAAATTACAATTGAAGGCATACCTTCCTCTCGCTGTCCTCAGAAAGTCCAATATCACGTCCTTGTGCCATTGCCAATCGATTACCCTGTACCAGATTGCCAACCATTACTGAGGCCGGTCCAACTGATGTGTCTGTAATACCACATCCAGATGAGCTACTACTAGTTGTTGTTGGTTGCACTGCTATTTTTTTTTTTTTTCAAGTTTTTTTTTTTTTTTTACACAAATTCGTTGGTTACGAGTCGGTCGATTTGTTTTTAAGTTTGTTTAAGCGAATATTTACAAAACACGTGTATAATCGAATTTTTGGGCAATGCAACCGAGTATAGTTATATTTTTTTTGGTTTGTTTTTAGTTTTATGTTCGAATATATATATGTAAATTTCAATGCAAAATATTTAGAAAAACAAAAGTATATAATTTAACAATAACAGATAGAGATATTGATAAATATATATATAGATAAAGAGACAGTATGTGGGAGGGTGGGAGTAGAGCGAGTGACCAAGGTCCCAAGAAGAACGCGCGTTCATTGTTTATAATTTGTTTTTGTACCATGAATCACAATTTTGTTAGTAATAGCAAAATAAATTAGACATTAACGGTGATTACAGTTGTTATAGTAATTTTTTTTTTTTTTTTGTGAGTCCAGTGCCAATGCCAATTTTAGGTAGTTGATGTTGTTGTTGTTTTTTTTTTTTTTTTTTTTTGTTATATTGTGTATTTATGTTAATATTTAACGCGATGAATAAGATGATTATGTTGGTCGCAAACAATTTGAACAAAATGCGTTAGAAATAAAACAGTTAACGGAATAAAAGAATATTGTACAAAATTAGGTATCGTAAACATTTTTGTGTATTTGTTTAATTGTAAAATGATTGTGTATGTGTATAGGCGAGTGTTTATGACGATATTAGTTTCGTATATAGAAATATTTTTTGTTTTATTGATTATTGATCGTATTTTTTTTTTATTTGTCAGTTAAGAACAACAAGAGCAGCATTCGAATGGAAAAAAGAAAAAAAGAAAAAAACATCGAAATAAAATAGTGTGTGGTATAAAACATAGGTTAAATTTGTTCTATGAGTAAAATTATTTTTTGTTTTAAGTACGTAATTGATACAACTGAAATATGGGTTTCCATATTGTTTTAGTAAGATTGTTTCAAGTCGATGATTGAGATGAATTTTGTGGTGCAAAAAGCATTTTTTTTTTTATTTTTCATTCTTATTAGTTTCGGTGTGAAGTCTTACTAAAGCAATAGTGAAGGAAAAAAGAGAGCTCTTATGCTACATACATCGTTTGCTTAACTGCATGCTAAATATCAAGCTGATTCTATATATAAGCTAATGCTGTTGCTAGTGTCCACATTAAAAGCATACGTATAAGCTGCTTGCATATATATAGACATTCTACTGCAGAGTGGTGAATTTTGCGCAGGTTACATTAAGTATATTAATTAGGTCCCATGTACTACTAAATTGGAAGGTACTAAGCTTCTGAACCGTCTGTTCCATTCGAACAACTTTGACCCCTATAATACCTATCAGAATCAGAGTATGATGACCTCATCTGTCTTTACTCGGCACCATTGATCCTTCAAGTTCATTCAGCATGCCTCTTGATGACATGCTACCGGAATATGGCTTCCATAAAAACTTCTCCATAATCGTCCCCCCTAGGGAAGACTGGGAAAAAGATAAACCTAATCCATCACGACTCGACAACATCTAGTACACAGACGGTTCGAAGATGGAGTCAGGGACTGGCTTTGGAATCTACGCTGAGTCAACCCAGGTGAACTTGTCATTTAGCCTTGGGAAAAACGTATCCATATTCCAGGCTGAAGTCCTTGCAATCAACCATTGCGCCAGAATAATTCTAAGTTCTAGCAAACGTGGAAAACCCATATTCATATTCTCAGTTCTCAGATAGCCAAGCAGCTCTCAAAGCTCTTGACTCATCTGTCATAAAATCTAAACTTGTCTTAGAAAAATTCTCAATCATTGATGAACTTTCTAGGAAAAACCTACCCTACTGGATTCCAGCCCATAGAGGATTTGATGGTAACGAATCGACTGACTCACTGGCTAAAATCGGAGCAACCACTCCAATCATCGGACCTGAACCCTTCTGCGGAGTCAGCAAAAAACATTTCAGAAACTATGCCAAGAACCAATCTCGCATCGATTCTAACGAGATCTGGCACAATACAGCTGGGCAGAATTGCACCAGGAAATTTTTCCCTAAATTCGCCTTCAAAATCACTCTTCCTGATTTATCTGAACAAATACAAGCTGAAAATTCTAACAGAAATAATCAATGGCCACGGTCGAGTGAGAAAACATCTTCACCGCAACCGCATTGACGTTTCACCGGATCCTATCTGCGGACGCGCTCTTGAGAGTGACGAATCCTCTCTTCACATAATCACAGAATGTCCGGCTCTTTGTCGTCTCAGGAAAAACATCCTTGGTGATGAAATCGTCAATGTAGCAACTCTTGCGGATATACACCCAGAGAAGATCCATGTCTTGCTGACTGTATCTGGAGTCGGAGTGCAAAGATGGCTCTGGGAATTTACCAGGGAATTCACAATGTGCCGTGTGTCCCGTTTCACAATTTAATCTTATCTAATCTAAGCTTCTGATCTTTATATAAGTCATAATTACTACTTACATTAGAAGGAGAAGACATTATGTCTAGATTTCTAACAAGCACAAAACTTACGATACATTGCCCACGATCCATTGATCGGTAAGGAGTCTAGCACTAACACCTCAGATGGAGGAATGCCCACTTTACTAGAACTCTTTCCAGGCTTCAACCCTAAAGTTTTATTTAAGAACTTCATGCCCGCCTAAAATTTTGGTTATTCGAATTGGATTGAATTTTTTTTTTTTTTTTTTTTTTCATTTTTTCCACTTTCTTAATGTAGCGGGTATTTTTGATCTAGATTGAGAAAGGAAACCGCAGTGACATAAGCAATCTCCTTATAGCCATTCACCGATGAATACTTTTCATTCTGTTCGCTGGTGGATTAGCTTAATTTTCAACTCCAAACAAGTTCCAAGGGAGTTACACGAACAACATGCATTACATGATTAATTTATAATTCCATTTTAAATCCTATAACAAATGAACAATGCAGCTATTCCCTAAACGAAAGGCCAGAACGATATATTTAAAATAATTTATTCGTCGTTCGTTTTTAAAACAGAACGAAATTATTTATGTTGCCGAATGACAGATGGCGCTACTTCCCCCCCAATCGAATTCACATCCACAAATGCGCTAGTCCTTGACGTGAAGTGTTGCGGCCACTTTTGACATTTCACTCTGTATTTTTATATATACCACAACCAGAGACATTGGCCGGGTTCCACTGCCAGCTAGACGTCTAGCACAAAATATAACAGATTAAGGAACGCTCCGCTAGAACAATAGCGGCAGCGGCAAAGTCCCAACTACAATAAAAGAAATGATACAAATATCATAAAAATAATATCTGAATTGCTACTTTATTAACATTATTACCAATCTTGTCCCAATTACACTTGCTCGGCGGCTTCGTATTGATTTTCATTTTGTGGACGTTTGAATTATTTCTTTTGGCAGGTTGTTGCGTTTTTCGCTAGATTGAGAAATTTCCCTGAAAGGGATACCTATTTTACAAAAAGTGCTAGACGTCTAGCGCAAATAGTAAAATGTCAATTTTTATGAAGTTTGACATGCCGCTACTCCACTGCCCGCTAGATGACTAGCGGCCATGTCAAACTCCATATTAAAAAAAACATTTGACCATTTGCGCTAGACATCAATCACTTTTTGTGAAATGTCAATTGTTGTTATATGGCGTTTGACATGCCGCTATTTATCTAGTGGCAGTGGAACGCGGGCAATACTGATACCCCGAACTTCAGCCGATTTTCCGTTACTTGCCTACAAGCTTTGTTTTTATTGGGTGGAACATGCTAAGTGCGTTACTTTTGTTACATAGAAATTCGTATTGACAAATGTCACCTAACATAAAAAATTCCAGCTAACCAACATACTCGCACATTGCATGTGCAACTTCCGCTGTCGGCAAAGTTGCTGTCAGCGTTCATAGACTTTTATCCGTTAAATTTGAAATTTTTTTTTTACGTGTGGATAGTATTTTTTTTTAGGAATACGTATACTTTTGCTTAAAATATTTATGAAAAATTAACTATTTAGATTGGTTGAGTGACATAAAAACATTTTGAGCGATTTTTCTTTAGTTATTTAAGAAAAATTTACTCATAAAATCAAAGTTAATAATACTCAAAAGTGGAAAATACACAACCATGTTTGTCCTAATATGTTTCAAGTATAAAAAACATCTTATTTAGATAGTTTTATTAACAAAACAGAGTATATTAGTCGCCTTTTCAAAATATATAATAAATAACCAACAGCATTCAGTTATTTTTAAATGTGGTATTCTCGAACTCTATCACACACATTCCCCCACGTTTGGCAGCGGTTGGCAGCATTGATTTCACTTTTTTTGTAGGTTCTTGCATGTCACACGGATTCTAAAGGAAAACAAAATGGTGAATTTGAAAAAGAAAAAAAAACTGAAAGGCCAGCAGCAAGGTAATTGCGATGTTGGGGGTCCCAGTATTGTCTCTGATCACAACCCCGAACATTTTCAAGCGTGAAAACCAGAAATTGCATTCTCGGATTTCTGGGGTTTTCTGAAAATTTAATTTTATTTGGGATCTGATATATTTTGATCAATGGACATGGGCTAATTTTGTCCATCACGAATATTGGATCGCGGTTAATTTTTTTATTATTTTACTTTATGATCCTAAACATGACTTCAAGCTCCAACTTTCATTTTCATTGTTTTGGGTTTGTTTAATTACCTATATGAAGGGAATGGGTCGTATGATGGCCTCTTTCCCTAACTGAACCTAACCTAACATTATTTTATTCAAGAAGTTATATTTTTGGAGAAAAAAAAAATGGAAGGAGACTGTCAAAATGGCTGTGTTGGGAATAAATTCTCTTTCAGAGAGGGAAAGAAAATGAACGCCTTTGTAGTAATCTATGAAAAATGAAAGATACATAATTCAAAAACTCCAAAAAGTGGTACGAAAAGTCGTTCAAATGACTGATAAACTAGAAGATTTGGCTAGTTTTAATTTATTAACAATATTAGTTGATTCATCTGCGATAAATGTGATTTGGAGTTATCCGGACTTCTTTTTGATAAATCCCAATATGTGGACGAATTTTTACTGAGTGAACTACAAGCGTTCGAGAAAAGGAAAAAGCAACACTGCATTAAAAATTACATGGAGGAGATTGTCCCTTCGTGGAGGAGGAAGAACTTCGTCGGCAGTTTCGAAAAGAATTCATTCAATTTAATTTTACCCCCTGTTGATTTCATTTTAATACGCAGGAAATGAAAGCATAGGCACGAGTATGCCAAAAAGGACAACAAATTTCCAATCATGTGTTAATTGTCATGTCAGGTACCACATTTTCCAATTCTTACAACAGGAAATTTGTTAATTACAAATTCCTAAGATTCTCAGTGGAGGGGTAATATCTTGCTCTCTCTATAACGCTCTCTTTTACGAAGGGTGCCATGAAAGGAAATGTTAAATGTATACCGAATTTATTTACGACATCTTCAGAGTTTCTCCAGTCTGAAATCAGTAACAAACATTCGAGACAGTGCCTCTCCTGATAGAGCTTCTCAAATCAGCCGTTCGTAGTCGACATAAAATTGTAAATCCCTCTCATTCGCGTTAAAAATTAAAAACTCACACAAATGAAAGCTGGTAAGAAACTAAACCTCGGAATCATACACAAAAGATCCGAAATCACAACATATTCACCACTCTTTGTTTAGTTTGCACTGAATTTTAACATTTTTTATCCAAAACAATAATCTATATTGAAGCATACACACAATTTCTAAATATTAGCGCATCTACCACCTTTTTTCTAAGCGTTTTACAACTCAAAAACACAAATAAATGATTCAATCCATAAAGAAATAACACAAAATCTTCACACGTACCTTGGTGGATTTCTCTCGGCTTGGGTAGGTTTGTCACACAGGTATGAGGGCACATCAGCACATTAGCTGGATGCAGGGAACCTTCCAGAAACCGCCGCCTGGCTTCACATAGATGAATTCCTCCCAGTGGTGTTTTGGGTAAATGATTCGGAGGTACCAATGCCAAGCAGTAGATGCCAACCTGATGGATTGAGTCGACAGCCTGTAAAACTCTAGACATCCACTGGAAGCTCTCTTCCTCAGAACAATCCGGACGTTGTTCAGCAATAACACACACTCGTTCGTCACGCAGCACTTTGATACTAAAGACGGCAATACGTCCGCGATAAATGAATCGCATTGGTTCCACGGCCAGGACAGTGGCGATAATATCGTCGGCATTGTGTTTGCGTCCGGTCACTGTCATGAGACCATCTCGCGATCCACATACGAATACCAAGCCACCGGGTCCCAAGAAGCCAAGAAGCCCAGATCTGACGAAAAATTCATCGCTAATGGGTTTACCAGTGTTGGGATCCTTTGGGTCGGGTTCGTCTACAAGCGGTTGAACCTTAAACGTGGTGTTGGTTAATCCCTCGAGACCGTAGTAAGCCGTGCCAGTAGCGCCACTAGTCACACAAATCTCTCCCACTTGATCGGTCTTGCAGAGAACCGGAGTTCCTTCCGAACGGACTACAACCATTTGAGCAGCAGGCATTACCTGGCCACAGTCTTGAAGTGTGAGCGATGTAAGCGAGTCTTCGCTATCGACTCGAACGACGCCATGTGATAGAGCAGCCATAGAGAGAACGCCACGACCAGTAGCTGACTGTGTAAATCCGCTCGATGAGCGTCCTGGGCGACGCAGCGATACCGTAAACACTTCGGAACTGCTTGCACATGGGCAAATCGCATCGGAACGTAAGCCTTTCGACTGGAAAACACTAAGGAATTGATCGCACGACGAAAGAGACCATGGGTTGGCACCATCTGCAACCAAGAGCATTCGCAACGATGAAAGGGAAATATCCTTGTGATCCTTAGTGGCCAATAGGCCCCAATGCAAGTCACGACTTTTGACGAGGCAGCATGATGCTCGATGCTTGGTTATCAACTGCATCCAAGAGGATGGACGCTGCTTCATAAGGGCGTAGGGAATAAAAAGAACATGCATTCCGTTCAACACTGAAGTGAGAATTGCATGCCACAAGCCGACTTCCCGCTTGAAGTCAAGAACACAGACACTTGTCTCTCCTTCGGTGTAGTGGCAGGCCATAGTTAGAGCACGACAGTGGTTCATCATCGCTTGACGGGTCACAGTTACACCTGAAAGAAAAATATGTTAAAACAAATATATAACTCCGAACCAGGGCCACCGCTCATACCCATAACACTGCCTTCCTTATCACTGGTATATTCGACATAAGCGATAGCGTTTTCCTCTATTCGCACATTTCCCACGTTGAAGTCTTTCGGCGGCTTTGGCAGATGTTCGGTAACAAACCAATGCAGTCTCGGCCAACCTTTAAGTTTGGCTATTTCACCAGTCGATGACTTGGGCAGGCCCTTCAAACACGCCTCCGATGTCAATGCCACACTTATTCCGCACGAACTGAGCAGAAATCCGACCTGCTGCGGCGGTGTATCCGAAGTAGATAGCGGCAGTTCAATCGGCAGCGGTACCAACCCACGGAACATGCAACCATACCAAGCTGTAACAAAACTAAAACAGGAATAAAATGAAATCAATATTGTCAGTTAAATCGATTAAACAATTTAAGTTTACCTCAGCGGATCACTGTTTGGATAAACCAAAGCCACACGATCACCTGGTTTCAGTGTAATCTGTTCTGGTCCCTTGCTAAATACTTTTGTTGTAAGAGCGTAAGCGATCTTTTGTGCTCGCGATAACAGCTTGCCATAGGTCAGCGTGGTTGTCATTTTTCCATTGGGATCCAAAACTGTGGCCATTGGCGACTTGAATGAATTTGTGCCGAAACGTTGTAGTGCAGCTTCCAGGGACCGTGGCAGGCCAGCTGCAACAGCCAATTGTTCACCCTGCACCGATGTCATGGTGCTGCCTTCGGGTTTTGGTGCATTCGGATCTTTTGGATTCGCCGCGATTTCCAGCTCGATGTCATTGTCTTCGTAAAACTCGGGTAAGGGTCGACGTTTGGGGCGTTTCAGAGTATTAAGGAGCTGTTGAATTTTAGCTGAGACTTTCCATCGGCCAGCGGTGCCAGTGTCGCCGGCTTCTGTCTGCGATATGTTAACGTAGCGAGTAACACGATCGGCACCGCGGCGTGTGTTGTTAAATTGCGTTATATCGGGAGCGACATCTGTAAGAGGAAAGTGCGTTTTAATTAGAAGTCATTTTAGAGTTTTCATCGATTAGGTGATCTATTCCCCTTTTTCATCGAGCATGGAAATTCGTTTGGGGAAAATAGGTTCACATAGGTCCCTAGCCAAAATTTATTTTCTTTCGTTAACATAACGCGTTTGCATGGTCCATAGGAATGGAAGAGGCGAACAATTTCCCGCCGACCGGTTAAAGTACCTTCTCACTCTTTTACAGCTTCTTCAATGTGTGTTAATAAGCTCTGGGCTTACCGGACTTACAATAACTAACTCTGTCGTTATCATCTGCGAAGATGGAATTTCAAATTTGGACATCGAAAACTTATACAAAGAGATTAGTATTTCATAGGTTAAAAACGAAGAAAAGTATTTACTTTCGGGGTTGGTATCGTTGATTGCGTTAGGTAGCTTTGGCAACTAAACACAATTAGACTTTGATCGCCGTTTGGGAAAGACAACCCACGAGACTAGTAAATAGTGTGGCTGTTAACAACAAACTTGCACAATGGGCAACGCAACGTCGAACTTTCCATCGCCTGTAGACGTACCTCGGACTGAGGTGGCTATGGAGAACCCTTTAATATTTTCTATCACCCATTACTTTCTTCTTCTTTTTTTTTTTTTGTCGAATTGGAATCATAGTTTCTGTCATAATAAAAAAGGTAAAAGTAGTAACTTGGAACCGAGTTGCATTGCATTATCTTATTCCAATTCCAATCGAACTAATATCAACCAACATAGTACTCAAAACCAGCCTACGTAGCCGTGGGAATTGATTATCACTACATAGTCCAAAGCAAAGCCGCTTTCTCTGTCCCTATGTATGCTTAAATCTTTAAAAATACGCAACGGATTTTGATGCGTTTTTTTTAATAGATAGAGTGATTGAAGAGGAAGGTTTATATGTATAATAACATCCATGAAATAGTGGAGAAATACTGTTATTTTTGAGGTTTCTAATGTGATATCGTAAATAATTACATTTTTTCCGCTTACGCAAACGCAAGCTGAACCCTACGTGCGAAGCCGGGGCGGGTCGCTAGTCTTACTATAATTGATGATGAGATTGCCAAGAGGTTATCAAGGACCAAGGAAAGGATTGCCTAGTGCGTGGTGCCTGGCTTTGGCTAGAGCCGGACACTCACAGAGAAAGTGGAATACTGCCTTATTCTCACTGCCGTCTACGGCGTAAGATTGTATGGGGGGATACCAAACTTAGCTACGTTGGTTCGTAATGGTCAGCGCCTCGTTCTTTATTTGCAGATAATCTAGTAATATATGTACCCGTTCCTCAGGCAATGGAATGACTTAGGCCAGACTCTGAGCCAGGGAAAGAATGTCATCGTATTTTTACGGATGGCTCCAAAACCGGACAGGGGTCTGGTTCTGGAGTCTTCGTGGAAAGCGAGAACATAAGACTTCACTACCCCTTAGGTAACCATGCGTCTGTCTTCCAAGCGGAGATTTTCGTTATCCTTATGGCTATGCGCTATATTGTGACAAACAGGTGGAGGGCTAGGAGTATAAGCGCTTGCAGCGACAGCCAAGCTGCATTAAAAGCGCTGCTTAACCCTCCTACCCCGTCTAAATTAGTGCTCGAACTCAAGCTTCCTCTGAACTTAGTCGGAAGGCTAAAAACAGTGTATCTTGTTTGGGTCCCAGGTCACACTGGTATCCAGGGAAATGAGATCGCTGATGAGCTTGCCAGGCTGGGTTCAGAGGAAGAATTCTTAGGACCTGAACCTGCGTTGGGTCTGCCTACATCGGTGGTTATGTCATCCATTGATACTTGGGTTTCTCGCGAACACGAGTGTCGGTGGCGTGGCTGTGCTGAATGTGGACAGACCAAACGACTGCGTCCGGACATCTGCAAAAGGTCGGCGGCCTTCCTTCTGTCTCTCAGGAGAAGCGACTGTAGACTGCTTGTGGGCGTCCTTTCGGGTCACCAAGCTTTTGCCAAACACTTAAGTGTTTTGGGCTTGAGCGTCTTCACCATCTGTCCTGCCTGTGGAGAGGATGACGATGCAGCGGAGCACTTCCTCTGTAGCTATCCTGCCTTTGCTCGCATCAGGTGGCGGATCTTTGGGGCTGACTTGGTGATTGCCGAACATCCAAGCTCTTCATCACTGAAGCTCCTTCTCATCTTTCTTCGAAAGACGGGAAAACTAAGTACATAAATGTAAGGTGTCTGTTTGGCAGTACAATGGACCAGTAGTTGTGTCTGAGTGTTCCATCGGATAGTAACAACCTCCGACAAAAAAAAAAGAAAAGACTTTATGGTCATTTTGCTAATACTACTCATAGACATTTAAGTCCCACTTAAAATCTTATCTGAAAGTTTATGACATAGAAAAAGTAGCCCATAAGGTATATTTGTAGGACTTAAATCGCTTTGAGTAGCATCAGCAAACGGACCTAAATGTTCTAAGAAACACCCGAGTTAATAGGTCATAAACCCCCTTTCAAACTTATCACGTTCAAAATGCTACACATGTATGTCTCTTCAAAAACGTTTTATAAAAGCAAAAACAATCTTAAAAATTTCAAAACTATACTTACATGGTCTTTGGAAGTCAGATATATCAGTAAAATCGTAATTGTTCTTCCTATGAACAGCTGGTGGTGATCCTGCACTCGACGTGTCGGAATGTGGCTAGAAATACAAACAATTCTAATGTTGGCCTCTTTTAATAAACAAAAATCTAATTACCGGTGGAGGCAAATTTTGTTGCGGTCTGCGATCGGAAAAATTCTTATGACCACCACCTACGGATGAGTCTCTTATTGGCGGTTTAATGATTTGCTCCCTGGAATTATTAATGTGATCACGGGGGTAATTATATTCCCTATCCGGCGTTGAAATTCTTTCTTCTGGTATTGATTCATCGTCCGTTGTTGTATCTTTACGAATACAAATTATTATTTTTCATTTATTTTTTATTTTTTAATTCTTAAATTTGTATTTTTTCTATAAGACATTTTTATTAAATAATTAAGGAGAACAGCAAGACAAGAAATAAAAAGTCACAATGACATAACAGCCACTTTTGTAGTAAAAATACTTAATTAGTACATAACAAAATTATACAGAAAAAGTAAAAAAAAAAAAAAAAATGATAAAAGTATATTTGCACACTCTCTGTTTGCTGTAGCTGCTGCTGTTTTTATTTTGTATTTAAATATTATTATGTGAAAGTGGTGAAATTTATTTAGGTAAATTGTTCAATCACTAATCACTGCATTCTTCGCTTTGGGTTATTTATCAATATCGAAAAAGAAAATGTTAACAAAAAACAAATTAAAAATAAATGTTTGTTTTGTTGGTTAATATCTGTTTGGTTGACAAATCTCAAAAGGCAAACACAAGAACAAAATTAAGACGTTCATATGAGCAATGGCTTGACTGAAATGAATGTGCGATTTATTTCCTTAAAATTGTTTTTTTTTTATTATTATTATTCATCCTACGCTTATAGGAGTCTTACAGGAGTCATTATCATTTGATATTTGATACATCCTGCAACCGGATGTCCTGAACCGTATTTATGTACTTAGACAATAAAGCGGATATATAAAATCGTTATAAGATTTGAAGAATATTTGTAAAGCGTAAAGCAAATACACCATTTTTATATAAAGGGTGTTCGCGAAACAATTTTCGAATTTAAAATTAAATAATAAAAGATTCACAGGTTTTTATATAATCGTTTTTATTTTAAAATAAAACATACAAATGCGGATTTATGTTTTGAAAATAATTGAAGTTAAATGTTTACCACGGAGACGAACACACTCATTTAAACGAAACACCATATTTTTTGTGAAAACTTTTTTGCAAGTTTCTTGCGAAATTCCTCTGATTTCGTTGCGAATATCTTTTCAGTTGCAATAAATTTCGCGGTTTGTTAACGTAGACTTTAGATTTAAGAAATCCCCATAAAAAAAAAGTCCGCAGGTGTTAAGTCTGGCGATCTGGGGGGTCATGGGATATCACCATAACGACTTATGACTTTTTTCGGGGAAAATGCGCCTTACAATGTTCATTGATGCCTCCATCCTGTTGAAACCATGTCGATCCGTTTACCCATTCATTGTTCTCCAACTCAGGTTCCAAAAAGTTTTCCAACATAGACGAATAGGTTTGGGAATTTTTTTTCTTAGTGAAAGACGTGGATTTGCAATAACATCACGACGAACTGCTTCAATTGTTTCGTCAGTTCTCACAGTTCGCGATACACCTGGCCCGTGTCCCACTACAGGTCCTTGTTCACGAAAACTTCGCACCCACTTGCCAATAAGTTGCGTACTAGGACAATCCCGTATACGCCGAATATTGAAATGTCTTGCGAATAGCCACGGGAGAATCGTTATTTTTAAAATATGCCTCTACAGCAAGCGCACGATGCTCCGCCGACCAACGATCCATGGCTACTAAAATCCGCACGACGCGTAAGTGTAATGAATACGCCTCCCCCCTCCGCCGATACCCCGCTCGCCGTTTATTCAAATTCAAAGTCGAAAATTCTTTGGCGAACACCCTTTACAAGGTGGCGCAAAAGTAATCCTCCTATCAGAAAATGCTATAAATTTTGCGATTGGCCCCTAATGTATCAGTCGACGGTCTTTACAGCGAATTTTGGTATAAGATTTGAACAACAAGCCTCAGACTCTTGCAGCTCTTAAAGACAATATCCGTCAAGAATGTGAGGACCTATCGCCGGAAGTTTTGGCCAAAGTGATGGAAAATGACATAAAAAGGGCTCAAATGACAATCAACTGTGGCGGCGACCATTACATGACATCATATTCTCGACTTGATGTAAAAAAAAATTAAAATTCCAAATAAAAATAATCCACAAGAAGAATCAAAGGTTAAGGAAGGTTATTTTTGCGCCACCTTGTAGGTATCTAAATTCGTTGTCGACTGCAGCATTTATGCATTGACAAGATCTGAATGCAAGTTGGACTTGGTAGGTCTGAGGAATATTTAAATTTGATGCTTCCTTATGTTAAATATGATCGCTCTGCGCGAAGCAATCTTAGACATAAAGGGCCTTACCAATAACAGTTTTTAGTTGCTACGTTTAATTTTAGTAATTCACAATGGTTATATTTTCCATAAGAATTTCTCAATTGAGATCTTCCGCAAATTTAAAGTCGAGACTTGAATTTAAAATCAGTACGGCGCAAAATAAGTAGAAGTGAAGGGCGGAACCATACATACCTACTTTTCGTTTACTACATTTTTTTTGTCATACAAAACAAAAGATGAATAACCACTTCAACTTTACAAACGTCTCAGTGATCAATATGGGCGATCAACATGGACGAATGAGGAATGATGACATTTTCTGCCCGTCATCATCGTTATCGTTTTGTGACTAAAGTAGCAATTTGGACCTTTTTTGAGAGCCTGCCATATTTTTTTTTTTTTGCAATTTTGGCTCTTTTTTAGTTGGAAAATGCAGGGGTGCAGGGGTGATACAATCGAGGACTGTTCATCGTCAGCCAACTCGAAACAAATAAATTTCGGTAGCACGTAACTTGAAACGAGTTTGATTGTGACTTGTACTTAAAAATGTCACATAAAGTGTCAAATTGGGTATTTTTTTTTAATCTAAGGCCCAACTTATTTCTTAAAACACTGTTTTTAATGAAAATACAATAATGTTACGTCAAATACGTAGCCGTGTCCCGAAGCCAGACAAACGTGTGAATAGCCACTTCGAAGAAAATAAAATGTCGATAGGTAAAAATGTACCAAATATGTACCTATTAAAAGTATAGCACACAACAATTTCGAAGTTCTTTCATTTAAAATTTGTTAAAATTTGTATCTGGTTTTTTATTAACAGCCATATTTTGTTTATTTTCCATTTTTAATTAGTTAGCGATTGGTATTTTCTACCGAGCAAAATGTTTTGTTTCAATCGTCATTTTCTAGTTTGTATGCTGCCAACTTCGACGATACAATCGAGGATAATCGATTGAGACAAATTAGGTGCTGCCAGAGCTCGATTGTATCGACTGAACTCGATTGTATCAAGTTATGTGCTGCCACCCCAGTTTACAAATTTCCCAAATGATGTAATTTCCGAATAAAAATCTGTAAAATATAACGTAGTTGTATATCACAACACTATTATAGTGTTTAGCGAGCCAATGCTTGTTAACTATCTTGCGAAAATTCTAAATTTGCAGAATAACTTCAGATATGGCCCGTTTTTTCCTCAAAAGCACTTTTTCTTGTGATTTTTCAGAATTCTACAGCGGTCACCCTGGTCATACCCACATTTTTGAGCAAAAAGTGATCAGCGGTACCTACTCTTGTATCGACGGACTGTGTATAGTCCTGTAAGAAGAATATACGGAACGATCTCAAAACGTACGCCTGAAAAACAGCCGTGAGGAGAACTGCGGTGGAGAAGCTGCGCAATTCAGCAGTTTGGATCGGAATCGGCATCAAGTTGTAGGTCCCTTTCATTCGTCCCAAAGAAAAAAAAAACTTCACCAAACGAATGGGTGTGAGAACCTCAGCCTAGGGTGTTATAGACGAACCTTATTTAAAATAAATAGTTGGCGCAACAGGTCCGGAGGGACCCTAGGCCTGGCCTCTCACAACCATTCGTTTTTGTGTGCGGTTTCATTTTTGAACGAATGGAAGGGATCTACAATTTTATGCCGACTCCAAACGGCAAATTGAGAAGCTCTTTCAAGACAGTTTATACTTTCGGATGTTTGTCAGACGTTCGCGAGAGGTGGCGCAGTGAAAAAAACCCAAAGTTGGAATTTGGGTTTTTGCGGGATTCGAACCTCGAACCCTCGCTTAGTAGTCCAACACACTAACCACTAAGCCACTGCGCCTGAACCTTATTTGGTTATTTTTATTTTCTCTACTGTCCCACGAGTGTCTGGGAAATAATCGACACTATATACCTCTCCTGGCGAGGCTTCTTTGGCTCGTAAGAAAAACAAACCACAGCCCTCCTGTGTCATCTCGCCTTTTATAATACACATTTGGAGCACAAATTTTATAATGACGATGACCCTTGCAAGACTCCGTGAATCTAAGTATTTTATAACTAATTTTAAAACCTTATAGTATCGCTCAACATAATTTTGAATTTATTTGATGAATTTGTTTTTTTTTTTTTTTTTTTTATTTCTCACCTGTATCATCATGATCCCGATCAGGACTACGATTTAAAACCGAACTACGTTTCGATGGCATGGGTAAACTTGGCTTTGGCCGATTTTTAAGAGCGGCCAGAGCTTGTTGCACCGCTTCCTGTCTAACTTCTGTCGGTTTTACCAAAGTGTGTTTGTGATTTAATTTAATTTTTTTTTTTTTTTGGTGACAAGATGATGTGGGAGATGACGTTTTGCAAGATGCACGAATATACATATATATTTTTTTATTGTTGCGAAAAGGGAAATTTAATGAGAAAAGAAAAAAAAACACATATATATATTTTTTTTAAATGTATGAAATGTTACCATCGATTGTACAACAAAATTTAAATTTTTGTTATAATTTTTGCAAAAATTTTACAGGTGTATGGAGAGAGAAATTAATGATAATAATAGAGAAACTGACGTAAGAGTGATTGAAATGAACAAATGCATGATGTGTGAAATGAATGAATAAAAAAAATAAAATAAAATAAACAAACAAAAACTGTAGGTGTGAGGTGAAATTCATGCAAAAACGCAAACTAAATTTGTGAGATTAGCAACAACTACGTGAAAATGTGCAAACTATTTTCAATACCAAGCTAAGCCGGAAATGTATCCTTTTGTTTTATTAAAAAGCGCTATATTACTAGAGAGAACAGTTTTTTTTTTCCACATTCTTTACATGCTACAGGGATATAGTAAATTCTAACCACTTAAGCAATATTATTCTACTGTAGAAAAACTAAATTCAGATAATAAATAAATGGAAAAAAAAGAATTAAAAACAAGTACATTTATTCAGTAAAAAAGTGTTTAGCTTAGAAATTTTGAAATACTTCTGGTGGAAACATAAAGGAATAAATAAATTTAAAACCAATCAAAAAATTATATATAAATATGTTTATGGTTGTTTTTAGTTTAAAACTTTCATAAAAGCATACAAAAAGATACGTAACCATTGAGCCTTCCCAACAAGCATTTTAGGTTCAACTTTAAATTTTTGCAGTTCAAAACATGTAGCTGTATTATTTTCCAAACAACTCTTGCAATTGTGAGCTTCCGTAAATTTAAGGTCGGTGCTAAAATTTGTTATTAGTACGGCGCAGTGATATTTCGTTACCCATACCCACTTATTTAATTTATTTAATTTTTGTTGGTATTGTCGCAAGAAGCAAGTTCGCTTCAGCAGACGATCTAACGTCATTATGAATATGAAGTCGTTTCTAAGCTCAAGCAAAGAGCAAACTTTGTAGCTGTTGGGTTTTTATTAAAACCACCTCTAGATCTTGTGGTGGGAAACGAAAGTTCTAAGTGATTTAAGACGAAATGTCTTCTAAGCCTTTTTTTCATCTTCAATTCATTTGAGAAAAGTTATTGTTGAATTAAAACTAATAATCCAGCCCTGACCTACTTAAAAACCAATTTAGACCAATTTATCTCGGTCTAAGCCACGAGCGCTAGCGCTAATGTTGGAACCAACGCGGAGTTGGCTATCCATAAGTTCAGTAGCTACAATAGAACTTACAACGGCCAGAATTGAAAATATTTCGATGACATTGGGCCTTACCAATAAACATTTATAGTTCCGACTTTAAATTTAAGTAGGTCACAGTGGCTGTATTTTCCATACAAATTTTGCAATTGTGAGCTTCTGTAAATTTAATGTCGAGGCTAAAATTGTTTATTAGTATGGCGCTTTGTTTTCTGTTAAAGTCATTTTATGCGGAAGGCAACAACGCATCGAGATCTTAAAAAAAGAATTACGGAAAAATAAAACGTCTCAAAAATCATCTTCATTACATTTTTAGCTTAATGAAAATATGGCAACAAACTGGGGTCAGATTTTGCAAGGCGAAACGTTCAAACGTTTTCGGGCTCACGAATGATTTTCCCTATGTTACACAAGCAAATTTCATCGTGCACACGAAAACGTTTGATCGTTTCGCCTTACAGAATCTGACACCTGGGGCCCTACTCTGTATTTCGTTCCGATAGTGAAAATCTCCGAAAACGAATGTTATGTACTCTCTATTTCAAAAACGGATTGAAATCTACTACTTTCGGATAGACAATTCCGATAGTGGAATTTTCGTACCTGGCAACTCGTTTTCGAATGTCAATAGCAATCAAAAACGGAAAATGTGTTTCTACAACAAATGTGATCACGGAAGTGACTACGAATGTTTTAGATTGTAAGTTTTTTTTTTTTAGAAAATTGATGTGTTTTGGACGCAATATTTTTTCTATCTACCTTTGCAATACAACTTGATGTTTTTTATTGTGCCATGCCAAGGGAATATCTAGTCAATATAGCCTCCTTGCCCTAAAAATTGTAAGGTAACAGTTAGGTATAAGATGGCTGGAATTGCAGTTGATCTTAAAGGCGCAGTGTTCATCTTTTATGGCATTTAAAACATACAAAAAAACGTTCTTCGAAAGGTGAAAGTTCTGTACAAAATTTAAATAATAAACAATAGTTAAATAGTGAACTGAATTCTTCCCACCAATAACATTTTACTTTTTATCACACATTTCCATAATGTTTAATTTGACCCGTATAATTTTTTGTTTCATCCAAAGTGCAACCGAATCCATTTTCTTTTGTTTTATTTGTCTTTAAAAATCGTAATTTGTTATTATCCGACTTGTTTGTTATTTGTTTTGATTTCTTGATTTGACAGATCTCATGAGAAATAGTTCGAGACTTGACAAATCTAATGAGAACAAATTCGAGACTTGAAAACACAATTCCGTAAAAGGGAAAACTATTAAGTACTATTTTTTTCAAAATCAAAAGCGGAACGAAAAGCACTTTTGAATAGGATTGGCTTTCGGAACGAAATACAGAGTAGGGCCCCTGAATTGCCGATTTTGGAGCCACCGACATCCAAGAGAGATTGTGGCGATATCTTTACATATACCGAAGAACTTACTGCTTGGCGGGGTTTATTTTTCAAAGATAAACGTGGGCGGACTCTGACTGTTAACGCTACCGGTTCAGACAACCGACAACCGAGTTTGTTTGGGTATTTACCTTCCTTTACCCTGAATCACTTCGCAGTTTCCGTTATGCGAAATTTGTATTTTTACAGTAACGTTACACTTTTTGTATAAGCGTCTAAGAAATGAAATACTTTTCTGTTAAAAATTGTTTAAATTAATTTAGCTAACCAAGAATCAAATAGGGTAAAGTCGGGTCATATGGCACCCTCTCAATTTTTTTTATTTAACGATTTTATTTTAAAACAAGGACATCAAAATATCATTTAGTTTAACGTAAGTTCCTGAAGTGTGTAGTCGCGACCTGATTTGCAGGTGAACATTTTTAGTTAGTTACAGACAAACAAAAAAGAAGATTAAATTCGAACAAAAATTGATTTTGTGTATAAGTGAAAGATGTGTTAGTTGAAAAGTATTCGGTCTTCGGTGCCCAGTGTTCATTATTACACAAAAATGTAAAAGCCTATCGTGTGTGCTTACTTTCATTAGCCGTTATTACTGCATGTACGATTTTATTCGTGTTTTTGGTGAAAAAAAAAGTAAAACATCATTTGGGAGATATGGCACCCCCAAGTTCGTCATAAATGTGCACCGGTGCCATTTCTCCCGCTATTAGTTTTATATTGTAAATTTCAGAACTTTTTTTTTTGTATATTTTTATTAGAAATTGCGACGTTATGTACTCGTGTATATCTTTTTTAAATACTTGTAGCGAGTGTGGGAGGATAAACTCCAAGAGAACTTAAAATACCATAACACCCATCCAGTTTTTTAATGAACTTTTTTCTAACTTTCGCGCTTTTAAAACTTTTAGAATGTTTCAAACTTTGAGTTATATCTTTGTTCCTATTTTCTGTTTTTAAATTAAACAAAGAGTTATTATATTTATGTTTTACTTTTAAATAAGTTTTATTTTAATAACAAAAAATGTGTGCCATATTTCCCGACTTTACCCTACTACAATTGAGTCCCGGAAAAAACGCCAACAACCAGTTGCTGCTGTAATAGACTCTGACTTAATTTGCAGGTATTGTAATTTGTAAACTTTTACAATACAACTAAAGTTTCTAAAAAAAAAAACTACCCAACTATATAAAATGTTTCGAACACAGCCTGTGTCATGGTTCAATGCGTAATGAGGAATGAGAAAATGGGATGACTTTTGATGAGTGTTAAATGATTTATTATACTTATCAAGCGCTATAGACATTACTGTTTACTTTAGTTTGTAACGCCTCATTGACCAACAACAGAACGTATTCACTATGCGCTATTTAGTTATATTTAAGACCAATGATAGATATAGAGAAAGACTATATGACCAAACCAAGCGATACACGCAAGTTAAAATTTGTTCGAGTCGGAAGAAACAAACTTGGGGGTTAATGCGAAACAGTGTGACTAAGATCAGAGCGTTAGTCCAAAACGGAGGAGAAGGAATGAAAGGAATTTCACTTTTAAATAATGAACTGGAAATAGGATTAGGATGTACAGGGTATAGGACAAACAAAGTATCAAATTGCGTTTACCACTTGTATAGCGACTTTCATGCCGTCCTAATCGTCGACTGGGTCGATTATTTTGTGCGTTTTGTGAATTGGCATTTTGACCATTTTTACTCTGATCAGATTTAGCAGTTCGTTCAGCGCTATTACCTACTAGACATCCTGATGCTGGTCCAACTGGTACAGTACCACTTGGTGATTCTGATTTGCTGCGGCTATTATTGTTTTTGTTACCACTTATTGACTTTGCTGCTGCTTTATTGTTTTGCATTGATTTGACGGCGGCTAAAATTGCACTTGGTGCCAGAAGATTAGCAGACGATTGTAGTATCGAATGAGGCAGTTGCGGTGCTATATGCTGCTGAGAAGATCTCGAACTTAATGGCACTTGTTTGCTGGGATTACTAGATGATTGTTTTTCCATGCTCGATGAGCCGCTGCTATTGCCACCGCCAGCGCTGCCTCCACTGCCCGAATATTTGCGAGTTTGCAATAGCGGAGACTGTGGCATTGAGCCTTGTTCTGGCATCTGGGATGATTTGTACGGTCGGCATCCTTTAAAATTTGATTTTGCCGCTATTTCAGCTGATAGAGCTGCTAGCTGACTGCTAAGGTCTACACCAGAACGCTTGACGTTCGATGTGAGCGGACCAGCTGTTCGATAGTATAGTTTAATTTTGATGCGAATATAATTTGGATAAAATGAAATTAAAAAAAATAAACAAACAAATAAACAAGAGTAAACAAAAAATATAAGACAGAAATAATTTTTTTTTAAATATGTATAAAATAATTTAATTGCAATATTCCTGTGATAGTGTTAGTGGTTATGAACGCAGTCATGCATCGATTCTTAGAAACTGTAAAAAGATGATAACAACTTTTACTTTTTGCGTAAACCTCAATAGAATTTAATTGTTTTTTTTTTTTTTTTTTTTTTTTTCAATTTTTTTGGCCTATCAGTTGACCACCATAATTGCCGACATTTAAAAAAAATTGGTTGAAAATTACGGGCGACATAGGGAAACTGCGCCAACTATAGAGGCATCAGTCTCCTGAAACCATTCGTCAACGATCGGATAGGTCCCTATCAGTGCGGTTTTAGGCCCGGTAAGTCCACGACCGATCAAATATTCACACTACGGCAGATCCTGGAAAAAACCCAAGAATACCAGATCGATATTCACCATCTTTTTATCGATTTTAAGGCCGCATATGACAGCAATACTAGAGACGAGCTATACAGAGCCATGTCTAGTTTTGGCATCCCTGCTAAACTTGTCAGATTGTGCAGAATGACGATGGAGAACGCTCGCTGCTCCGTAAAGGTCGGAAACAATCTCACCGAGACCTTTGATGTCAAAAAAGGATTTAGACAAGGTGACGCGCTGTCATGTGACTTCTTCAACATCATTCTTGAGAAAATTGTGCGATATTCACAAGCCAACACCAGATGCACAATTTTATAAAAGTCTGTGCAACTGCTTGCATACGCACATTGACATAATTGGCAGAACACAGCGAGCTGTCACTGGTGCGTTTGGTAGTATTAGTACAGAAGCGGCAAAAATGGGTTTAGTGGTGAATGAGGGTAAAACAAAATATATGCTGTCAACAAGAAGGGACACACAACATCGAAGAATCGGACAGAACGTCACGATAGACAGCTATAACTTTGAGGTAGTTAGGGACTTTGTCTACCTCGGCTCCGCTATAAACTCTGACAATGACATCACATCAGAAATCAAGCGAGGAATCACACTTGCCAACCGCTGTTTCTTTGGCCTAAGACGGCAATTGATTAGTAAGGCCTTGTCAAGAAGCACTAAGGAGATTCTATATAAGACTCTCATCATCCCTGTCCTGCTCTATGGCGCAGAAGCATGGACCCTAGCAAAAACAGATGAGGATCCTCTTGGTCGCTTCGAACGCAAAATTCTTCGAGTGATTTTTGGTCCCGCTTGCGTTGACGGGCTTTGGAGGAGAAGATTTAACAGCGAACTCTACGAGCTGTACAGCGACATTGACCTGGTCAGAAAAGTGCGCATCTGCCGACTAAGATGGCTAGGACATGTAGAGCGAATGGACACCAACGCTCTCCCCCGAAGAGTCTTCGACTCCAACCCGGAGGAACAACGCAGTAGAGGAAGACCTCGCCTTAGGTGGTGTGCGCAAGTGGAAGGGGACCTCAACCAACTTGGAGTGCGCAACTGGAGGCAGTTAGCCAAAGATCGCGCTAACTGGAGAGGCGTATTGGTTGAGGCCCAGGTCCACCCCGGACTGTAGCGCCATCTAAGTAAGTAGAGGGAAAAGTACACTTTTTACTACTAGAGACATATATTTATTTATCCTATAGAAGCAAAGCACGAAACAGTTCTCAAGCCCACCAGTCGAGTGCTCAAAAAAGAACGAGCATTTTCAAAAAAGATAAATCAAAAATCCAACTGATAAAGTTGAACAAAAATATGCAAGGTGCTCTAGCAGTTTTTTTTTTTCCGAAAGTTGCATTGGAACGGATATCTCGAATGGAATTTCTCCGATTTCGTACAAATCGGAGAAAGTTTTGCTCCGATCGGAGTGAGTTGGGCAAAAGGGAACGAACGAAGTTTCTCTAAATTCGACTAATCGGCACTAGCCGCATCGCATACTCTTTCGGGGGATCAAATTTCATTCGAGGTGTCCGACTTCGGTGGAGTAATAAACAATTGCGATGGGGCACTGCAAATTGTAAACATATTCCGCAACCAACTTCTGCCGGAGGATATCGGAACTAAACTGTCAGAAATTCAAGAAAAAATGCACTTCATCGCATTTCAACGTAATTCGCCGATAGTTGTTACAAAATGTCGGTAAAATTCTCCGAAATTGTTCCGAAGTATACCTCGCAGCAAAAATCCCACGAATCGTTGAAAATCGGAGAATATTCCGTTCTGACAGATACCTCGCTAGGACCGAATGTGTTTGAACGCGCGGGCCTTATATTCACTATGCCTGTTGTAGAAAAACAAAAATGGAGAACATGTACATGGAATCCGCTCCATTGTAAAATGTGTGTCGAAATTCACGCAAGATTTGAATTTACCGCGACTAATTGTTTGACAGCTGACAGTTGCTACAAATGGAGCACTACTCAAAACACTTTCTGTTTTCATTGTTGAATATAATTTCAAAAAGGATGAAAATTTGGCTTTCATAGTTCGCAAATTTCGTACAAAATATGGCCTGAATATTGATTTCAACTGTCGTCAAACGTCAAATGTGAAGATTCAAGAATTGACTGGCTTGTGGTTAAACGTGTCACTGTTTGGTGTGGATTTTCATCATTCAACTACATTTTTTTGAAAACGAGACCGATCAAACAATGACTGTTACGAAAGTTATCGAACTTGAATGCTATTGCGATTTGAATTAGTCATCAGTGGACCGAATCAGGCTCATTCCAAAAGAGAGACGATAGCCACATGCTCACTAGTCCACCCTTAGTACTGTAACCTACAAAAAATAAATCCTCTTCAATCAAAAAGGATTTCTCCAACAATACTGTTTGTTCCTTCGCACAGGACGCCTGCCAAAAAATTTAACATTCATTTCAGACTTATGCAAAGACATTAACACTCTCTTGCAGACATGTTTTTCCATCATTCTTGTTCTTCCTCCCCTTTTGTTTGTTTAAATTTTATCTCCTATCCTCTCGTATGAATTATGCTGGATATTACGAAGAAGAATCATTGTAATCCCCACATATGTACAAAACTCCTATTCTACTTGCAGCATTAATGCAAACACAACCCAATCATTCAGCCAAAGTCTGTCTACAAGGATGCACTTTTAACGCTCATTAGTTGTGTGTTTTTTGGAGGGCTAATTTCTTGGCAAGGACTCTGCCCTGTGAATTCAGTCAATGCCTGAAAATGGATTGTACATGTATGAATTCATTTTTCCTGGCTCTTAAAGAGCCTCATTTAAAAGTAAAATATGAATTCATTTGGACATCTGCACAATCAGAGAGGCAGCAGTGAGCTTCCATACAACCTTCTGAGCATACACAGGATTCTCCTATTGTTTTGCCTTTCTTTTGCAGTGTGAATGAACTTGCGTAATGCTTATACATCATCCTAGTTATTTTCATCGTCGCTATTCTCGTCCTTAGTCGAATGCAAAATGAATGTAGACAGCTTTTCGTTCTCCTTTTTTTGAATGGTAAGGTAACTCTTTAAACATTCTCTAGGTGATGTGTGAGATTACTTTTTATGCAGAGCCCTTTTTTATTTTTTCTAGGTCGTTTCTTCCCAGAGATGATAGAGGTATGTGTTGCATTTGGTTTTTTCTTCTTAAATTTTAGAATCCAATTATATGAAGCGCAACTTCGATTTTTATTTTGGGACGTAAATGTTGTTAGGCTTAGATGAGTTAAGAGAACGCGTCCTCCGACAAACAAATACGTAAAAATCATATAGATCTTAAAAACAGGTAAATAACGACTTGTGATTTATACTCCATTTTTGCTGGAGAAATACCCTGCCCAATATTTTTTTCTATTTCAATACTCGTACAGCAAAAATAAGGGTCTTCGGTGTGCACTATGTTATAGGTAGACTTCGAAGACGGGCATCTATTTGCCATTTAGGAAAAGCAAGAATAGGTTGGACTGATTATACTTTGTTTTACTTAAGTTCCTAATCTTAAAATCAAATAAATAACAACGAGGCAGCGTTGTCATTTGGCCCTTTTTGAGCCCTAGGAGCTGTGGCTCCCCACTTAAAAAAAAAAATAGTTCATTTCGCTATCGATGTTGCTGTGCTAATGTGTTCAAAGTAATTAAAATACATTGGTTCTAAAAAGTTGTCAAAGTTGCTGTTGATGTCGCTGTGTTAATCTGTTTCTCGCATTAGTCCCAATTTTGTGTTTGTACTGCTTATTACGCTATAGCCAGCTTATGAGCCATTTGTTTATATCTTAGGAATTATGTTAAGGAATTATGTCCGGGACCCCTTAGAGAACATAAAATATTTCTCTTGTACATCATATTTATAGAATTATACATATTCAAAATCCTTAGAATGAAAACCATGAATATTTAAGAGAATTCAAATTAACTGTTCAATGTTTAATGCCCTCAATCCTGTTACAGTGAATGAACCCTACTTCGTATATTCATTTTTTGTAGAGAATGACGACAAACGTGGATGATGTCAATGAACTTGTTAATCTACTTTGCGATACTGCATCCTCGGGGCACGGTATGAATGATGCTTCGTACTATTACACAATAGCTCTGTTTGCAACAAAGATTTTAAACTTGCTCTGCTGGTACAGAATGAGTGCTGAAAGCACATCACATTATTTGCATTTTTTTGTTTTCATTAGGAGTACATATGATACTCATATGGAAGTGCCTACATTTGTAAGCATTTACGGACAAGCAGTTTTGAGATTTATAAAAATGTTAACTGAAATTTATCAACTTCGACTATCCTATTTAATACGTCAGAATTTTTGGTAAGTATATTTCCTAGCAGCCATCTTAATGGGCATTCCATCTCAGGGATAGAAAGTATTTATAAGCGCTTAAATAATTAGTGGAGCCTATATCCAAGGTATATTGCAAGATGACAGAACAGCCAGAATGTCTCTGCCTCTCAAGTACACCGCAAATGTGACGATGTTGTTGGCTATGGGAAACCAAGTATGCAGGTTTCAAGGATGTAACAGTTGAATATTAAGGGAACAAGGAGGGTTGTTTTATGAAAAGACTTCTGTACGTTGTTATACTCTGTCCAAGAAATATTGTCAGTACAGGGAAGATCGGATGTTTTTCTCTCAGTCTGGTTGCAATGACTTACATAAATCGGTCCCGGTTTTTAAAGCTCTCACAGGGTTGCCGTAGTGTGTATGATAATTCGCCATAACTCAGAGAGCAATATTGTTAGGGCTACCATCTTCCAATTTAAAATAAAAATATTGCTGAACGAAGTAAATCCCGTTTATCTTACCCCTTTTTTGGTTAGATAATAGGCGTGTTTTATTAAGGGTATCCCCAGTAGGCCTAACGCTTTAGTGTGTTTTCCAACAAAAAATAAAAATTTTGTAAATCAAAATGAAAAAAATATAGGTACACAAACAGGCAATTAGAATACAAAATTAAATAACCACGACGCAATGTCATATACCTAAATAGATGGTAAAAGGACTGAACTTGTGCAGCTCTACATACATTTTGTAATATAGAATACATTTTTGTTAAAAAAAATATTGCCCGTCAATGCAGAACTTCGCGGAAATAGTAGCAAAAAAAAAGAGCATAAAATCCTTTCAAGGCATTTGCTTTACGGGAGAGGACTGACCGGATGTGGTAAAACGTAACGACCAAAAATAAACAGTATAGGTTTGCCTGCTTCATCATTTTGATATTTCAGTGTGAAAAATATGCTCTACAAAGTGAAATATGAATTTATACCTCCCAAAACATGCAGAAATATGCCCTAACGAATAAGGCTGAAAATTTGTACTTAGTTTTCTATAATAAAATATTTAATCAAATTTTATCCCAAAAAATCCCATGCTTTTGCATGAATCCGGTTGAGTTGCCCTAGTAATCTCTATTAATTTATCGCAATATCTCTACAACGCACATTATGATCACTTGTTGCGTCAATGAAATGAATGCTTTAAAACACCCCACGAATAAACCTTATTTCTAAAAGACAACATTAAAAAATATGTTTTAACTAAATATTATTGGTTCTTTCAGAAATAAACAAACTTAAACCGAATGGCAGCACCCCACATAATATGCCGCTCTCAAAAGCTCCAAAAAGCACTAAAAACGAAAGTTCTTTGACAAAATTCAAAGAAAAACCCTTAATGATACGCTAACATTGACATATGGTAACACTTCTCTGATGTGCTTCAGTCACTCACACTGTTTATTTTGGTTGATGAGAATAGCAAGCGAACACAAGCGATCGTGCTCATTCTGCCCGCGCCCCGCGGCTGTATGGCAGACTGGTTGTGGAGGGATGTATACGATTTTCAGGAAAATTACAACAAAAAATTCTTTGGAACGCCAGTGGTTTCGTTTTTATTTCAGTGGCAAATCTTGTGCTTGAGTGCGGTAAGAGTAGCTACAGACACCACTGGTAGAAAAAAAGCTCCTCCATAAGGCCTGTACTGACAATTTTTCTTGGACAGAGTATAGCTTGTTTAAATAGCTTTTTTAATCTCAGTTGTTCCGACTACTCGTGTTGGTAACAGATTTAGGATAATTGAGTTTGCTGCGGGTGCGGGTTAAAATGTCACTTAACGATGGCACGATTTCTTCGTCTCAATAATAATAAGGGACATGGAATTGGCTAGGTACATTGCGGTTTCTCATTATTCTGGTTATCCGAGCCCTCTTAATTTGTCTACTATCCCAAAAAAAAAAACTTTAAGAACAAAATTTCAACGAGATTGTAGGAAAATCTAAGGGAAATGACTAACGAAACAACTGGACTTGACGGTTAAGCTGCCTAGCTTGAGCTGTTCCTTATTGAAGACGGCGTGGTATATAAGCACGCTTGTAAGAACTTATTAATTTAATAGCGAATTGAATAGCAACATAGTTTACACTACTGACGTGCTGCCTTCTATCTGCACGTCTATATGTTTTCTGTTTGTTTTTGAACTGAAGACTTCTTAATAAGAGAGAGAGAGAGAGAGAGAGATAGAGAGAAATCGTCTGTACTTATATATCAGTGATGGGACTTGAGAAAAGCGAAGCAGTGGTATTTAGCCTTACAAAAAGGGTGGTAGAAATAGTAATAATAAAAACAACAGGAAAATAAAATAAACATAAATTTACAAAATCACATTTGTCGGTCAAAATAAACCGTCTGTGAATTTATATTTGAAGCATATTAAACCAATAATTCCGGGGGTTCAAAATCATCCCCGTTCCCTAGAATGGTAGGTATTTAATTTGTTTCTTTCCTCATTTTTTTTTATTTTTTAGATGTGAAAATTTACGTTCAGCAGCTACGCTACTATGAGGTTAACAAAAAAGTTGTAACATGTATAATGAAAAGTTTTTGAATGTAAAGCTTCCCATGCCATCTTTTAAATTTTGAGTTGAAATTTTGAAAGAACTACAGAAAAAAAAACCATAAATTTAACTCATAATTACACAAAAAATAGCACATAGCAAATAATGAGGATTAGCGCAGTAAATGGTATACTGGACTGGAGGTTTTTGCAGATGCAATATTCATAGAAAAATAATGGTAGTGTATGGGTAAAAGTACGAGGTATAGGTACAATTTTCAATTTAATTCAATGATGGAAAAGAAATATTCTTAGCGAATAAAGATGAGTAAAAGGTGGTAGATTTCGAGTTCAGGTTGGTAGAATTTCCGAAAGTGTAAAAAGTGGTAGAAATAACACTTAAGTGGTAGAAGTCCCATCACTGTTATATTACCCTGGATTCTCATGTAGTAGGGGCCATACACGACACAGACATGTCGTTGCAGACCAAGGAGAATTCAAAAAGTTTTGAATTAACGCAGACGATCGCTGCAATGGATAGACATAGGATACACACGATACTGATAGAGACAATTATATTAATTTGCAACGACATGTCTGTGTCATGTCATGTCTGTATGGCCCCTAAAGTTGCAATTTTGGCACTTCTTTTGAGAGCCTGCCACAGTTTTTTGCTATTTTGGCCTTTTTAGTTGAAGAAGGCGCTTGAAATTTTTTTCAAATGCTGTTATAACCAAATACAATAGGATAGATTTGACTTTATTTATAAGGCTTTCAATCATTTTTGTTTGGCAAGTCTTTTATGACCTGGTCTAAAACCGTCGGTCAGATTTCCAAATAAAAACCTTTAAAAAGTAACGCAGTTGCCTATCAGAACACTGTTATAGTGTTTAGCGAGCCAATGATTGTTAAATATCTGTCAAAAGTATTAAATGTGGAGAATAGCTTCAGATATTACACTTTTTTTTCACATGGGCTTTTTTTTAATTCTGCAGCGGTCACGCTATGTAGCCGGGAAATCAGGCAATCTATATTCTTTACTTTAAGACAATGGAAGCCAGTAATCCCAGACTAAGGGGAAAAGTGACATTTCAATGTTTTATAATAAGAAAGGGGATTAAAATTAGAGAAATTAAAATGCATTTAAAGAACAAAATCAAAGTCTATACTTCAAATGTTCATAATTAATCATGAAAGAAAACATCCCATCGAATACATTTACTCGTTTTTACATTTTCAATTTTCAAGTTCAATTTCAATTTATTAACATATTTACTTTTGGGTTGTACAAATAGAAAAATCATTTCAAATTCAAACTTTTATATAATTCAGTTAACCGCTCCTTGTATATGCATTTTGTTATGCTATACATATTTATTTATTTTAAGCTTAAAACTTAGCAATAAATGCAAATTTCACTTAAGGGAAAAAATGGGGAATCTTTTTCTAATTTAGGCGAAAACATTTGCCTTTGCTGATAGAAAAAATGAAGGGAAAACCCGTGCTCAACGCATGGGAACACTAAAGCAGCTACTTAATTTCAGAAAAAGGTCATCTGAAACAAAGTCCAGTATATAGTTATAGTACCTACATATAATCTAAGCAACAACCCAAGACGAGAGCATAAGAAAAGACCAAATCTTTCCTTATCACATGTTGAATAACCTCAATTCTATTCACACATATAGTTTGGCATTTGCTCTTAGAAAGAAAAACCTCATTTGCATTCGTTTCAATGAACTATGCAAACTTAACCTTAAGGGTTGAGTGTAGTCTATTATGCCATAAGCACGTACACATGACCCCTTCATTGACAGAAGCAGCAGCAGAAGCAGCAGCATTATTTTTAGTGGCCTATTTAGTGGCATACTTTGTATAGCATTAATCTTGAAGACTTTCGAATGCTGATGATAGACCATGAGGGGTCCATTTCTTACTCATTTCTTTGTATACTGCGAAATGTAAGTTATGCACCTTTGGCTCTTTGCAAAACTATTGCCCCAAGGATGTAATAATTGTTACTCACGAATATTTTAAACATTAATGTTGTTTGCTTTTGGGTGTAGTCCTGAATTATGAGGACTTGAACAAAAAAAAATTAAATGAAAGCAAGTGTATGACATGGGGAAACAGTCATATATTGGGCAGCAAAACTTTAGCCCAGTTAGGTCGCAATCGTACAGGGTGCGAAGATGTCAAAAATACGTTTCCTCAATTGTCGGAGTGTTATTAGACGTTTTTCTGTTTTAGTTCAGAGCAGAACCTGAACTGTTATACAAAAAGTTCGTGTTTCGTTCTTAGCTCAGACACATCAGAGGTCGAATTTGTGTTTCTTTTTTCGTTCAGAGCATATGATCAGAGCGTGCTCTATGAGCTCAGGATAAATTTTCTGCGCAGGCTGAGTAAAGGGTGATTACACATATGCATACACAGTTACAGTCACTTTTGACAGAAAAAAAAATTAACAACAACAGGAAAACAGTGAAACATCAGAACGATCTAAGCATGCTCGGTTTAAAGCGCGCTTATAATGCTCGAGCTCAGTTCAGGGGTTGAATTACCACATCCGTGATCGAGTAATACGTGACTGAATTTGTTATTGTTTTGCTTGTAAAATACACAAAATTCAGTGACGTATGGCTCGCTCACGGATGTGGTAATTCGGCCCCAGTTCGCAGCTCTGAACTTAAAAAGAAAAACGCCTATTGTCGCAGATGAGAGCTTAAACGTAGGCAATTAAAGAAAAAAAGTCAAAGATAAAGCAATAGCACGATCTCAGCGGTAAATGGACGTCTGCTGTTCGTGAGATTCCATCACTGTTGGGATCTGTTTCTAGTTCGGAACACCCTGTGAACACGTGAATTATTTCTGGAAATTTAAATTTCCAGATAGATTTAGATTTGTTTTGAAGGTTTTTTTTCATTGAATTGGTTACCAAGTGTTTTGTCTGAGCGAAGGTTTACCGCATTTTTTAGCGGCCCACCGACCACTTATTAGATAAAAAATAATAAGAAGTATAGGGTGTCCCAAAATCCACGCGAGGTTTGGATTATATACAATTTGAATTAAATATTTTTTTAACTTTAAACATAAAGGGTCTTACTAATAATTATTTTTAACCATCACACTAAATTTTAGTAGGCAACAATAGGTAATTTTAAATGAAAAATAAAGGACTATTCATATGAGAGCGAATTGCGAACTGCGAACAAGCGAATATTCGTAGTTTCTGACATTTCATTCACATAAAAACTCGTTTTAGTTACTGGTACCCACGATTCAGTTTCAATGTTAAAGGTTAAGAAGATCGAATGAATTTTTGTTTGTAGATCGCGACTGTTTTACGTTGATTGTGACTAAAGTGTTACAGTTCGCGGCAAGAATTTTCAATTCGCGCGAAAATTGCTGTAATTGTGAATTTAGCTATTTAAATCAATTGAGACGACGTTTTTTTTTAGATTAGATATAGGTAGATGTTAGTTTTGTTTGTTTTTTCTCTACCAATGAACTTCGTGAGCAGAGCGACACAGGTCTTTAGTGGGTATAAGCTGTAAAAGTGTTTCTCAAAATGTTCAATTCTTGTCAACGATGACGACGAGACGGCAAACTGTCAACTGTGGCCACCAAACATTTATTATTTTTGAAATATTGTTTCTTTTCATTATCCCAAGCCTGTCAGGCTGTTTAACTTATCTTTTTAATTTTTTGGTTTCTAATACTATCGACACAAATGGCGGTAAATTCAAATATTTTGATAATTTTTTGACAAGGTTAGGTTAGCGGGTTGGCGAGACAGGGGGGTTCTGCACCCGCCCGCCGCACTTAGATCTATGTAGATCCGTTGTGATGAATATTGGGAAAAAGAATACATTTTAAAAATAGTGCTTTAAGGGCTTTTAATCGATTCTTTGCCATTCAACAATCAATGGCAACAATCGGAAAATTCGTTACATTTAAGAATCAAAAAAACGACATCACATCGTTGCCGCACTATGAGATATTTATTTCTTTGTATCAAGCCTATGTAAATGATAAATAAATAAAAAATGATGTCTATTAGTTTTAAGTTGGTTAATAATATTGATTATATTCATAATAATATTTTAGATTATAATATTCGCTGTTGTTTCAGTTTTCTTTTTTGAATTAGAACGTTGAATTCAATTTTAATTGCATATTTCATTAAAAATATATCCTTTGGCAATTTTTGTTCCCGTAAAAATCACACATTGATGAAATTTCAATTTCTCGTTGTGATACATAAACTATAACATTTTGTTTTATCATCTTTATACAATTTTTAAGTTTCCCTTTTTACAGTGATTAAATGACAAACATCAATAAATTGGCAAACAAAAAAAAAGGTGAAAAATAAATATTAATAAATCGTCCACACATTTCATTCATTCATTAGAAAGCTGAAGAAATTCTATTATTTAGTAAAATATTCAATCAACAAAAGAACTAAATGTAATATAAACAATATAATTTAAAGGGAGAGAGGGAGTGTATTTAGAAACAGAACACAAATATCTATGAAGCTACAAAAAAGTATAGAGGCGACCCCGACCTGAATGATATCGCTTCTCGTTGTGGGTGACTCTTCGTTGTGTCCTTCGTGTTCGATTCTGATGATGTCCGCCGCCACCACCACCACCACCACTACCACCTCCACCTCCACCTCCTCCTCCACCACCTCCACCACCACCACCGCCACTTCCGGAATGATGATGGGATGATGCGGATTTGTGGTATGAACTAGAATGTCGATGGTGCGACGATGGCAACGATGGAACTTCAGTCACATAGCTATATCCTTCGCTGGAAATTTGCACTCCACCCCCGCCGTTACCGCCGCCATTTCCGGTTTGCTGTTGCAGATGTTGATCCTTCAAGTTGTAGTACGGTGGCATACCACCACCGCCTCCACCATTATTACTGCTTCCATTACCGGCATTATTACCACCACCACCACCACCACCTTAATACAGGTTTTTAGTTTTGTTAGATTAAAATGTTGTATAGAATGATACATATACGTAGTTAATGAATTAGACACATTTCATGCAAAACACACGCCTACATAGATATATATACAAGCACAGAATATTGACACATTTCAGCGCAACATCACGAAGAGTCTGCCAGCCCACACGTATCTAAAGTTTGCCTCAGCGATGGTAAACAGTTCATAGGTGTACGAGTACATAGTTCACCTGACAACAGCGAGTTCGGAAAAGCTCCAGGAATAAGGGTTTTCAGTACGAAAAAAAAAAAATATATGTCAACATGAGAGCGTTCAACAGAGCTTATGCTAATGAACGAGAACATGTAGATGGGATATGAGTCGAAAGTAATTTCAATCCGAAGGGTTACTTGACTTGATGTGTCACATCACATGACGTACTGGGATGGAACGGCGGCGCGGCGCCAGGCAACCGGGCTGTCCTTTCTGTTAGAGATTTTCTACTAATACCGTTAAAATCGGCAAGGTGCGAAGTAGTTGATGCCTGAGAATGATTTAATATCCTTGCAGTACTTTTACTGACTTCTGATATTTTGAGGTGTAGTCAGGGTTACAGTATCAGCCGTGCGACTGCTGACGGACCAATGGATCTATACTAACTATGAATATTGCTTATAGATCAAGAAATGTATCAGCTGTTGAAATCAGTCAAACGCCGCCTTTTGACGGAAATACCGACAGATATCGATGGTGCAAAATGATGGCAGGAATCATTCAGAATCGATTGCAACCAAGAGACAACTTTTTTTGATAGTCTAACTTCCATAACTCGAATTTCTCCACAACTCAAAGTTTTATGGATAACTTTGATAACTATTTTTAAGGCTTCTGTTACTTAAAAAAAACTTTTTCTCTCTTTGAAATGTGAATCCTTATAATGAAATAAAGAAAAAATCAAGTTTTTGTTTTTAAGTCGAATTTGCTATAACACGTTTTTTTTCTTACATTTTGAGAGTTCGACTTATGGAAGTTCCACCTTCAATTTTTGGAACATTCTTTGCTTTATCAAGTAGGTATTCATTTTGACGATTCATTTTGGAAAGTAAGAAACCTGTCTATATCACCTGTACTTTTTCTGTGAAGATATCGAACCATTTTAGAGGTTTCACGCAGTCTCTTTATATCGTTTTGTTTATTGCTTAGCTCAAGAAACTAGCAAGCCCGCATTCAGGCCTAGTCGAGGGTTGCTATCGTGCTGATCTCGGTCAACACAAGTCAACCACTCGGTCAGGAGTGACTATTATAGCGAGCATTGTCTGCGCATCGGCAAGACATTAATAACCCTATATGAAGGAGATGATCGCTCAGGGGTTTAACCAATTTAACAGTCTGCATCTGGACTACTTTATTTGCTATTTTCCACACACACAGATACAGATACAACCTCTCCCTTTTGCTGGTTCAACAAGTACCTTGTTTACGTTATTGTGTGTTATTAGCTGCGGGACATTTTTGTCATTTGAGCGCGTACACAACATATTCTAGGATAATGGTTGGGTGTAGTTGATGCATCAGCCAAGATTCCCTCTCTCCTTCATTCGCATCCATCAATAGCTGATGTTTCGGTGGTGTTCTTTGGCCTTCAAGGTTACAAATGGTACAAGAGGCGTTTTTCTTTTATGTACTCGCTTTTTGCAAACCGTTGAGGAATTTTCAATTAAAAACGAATTTACTCGATGATGACGAGAACTGCAGCAGTAGCATCAGTTCAGCTACAAGACGGGCAAGAAGATGTGAACAAAATCGTTGGTATAGATATTATCTGAGGAATTCTTAAGCGTTTTGTTTTATTAGTTGGATAATGTCGTACTATAAAATATCTCATCTGCAATTATGGTTCGCTCCGCTATACGTTCGGTCTCTGACAGTGTGGGATTGTACTTAGGGACGATGAAATATCACCGACTTAACTGACAAGTTGTTGACGTTAAGGAATTACCCTGGAACACAAGTGGAGAGGGATAAATATATTTCGAGTACTTCAACAGAAGGATTACATCTATTTATAGACTTGTCTGTGTTAACAAACAGTTTTTGATGGATACCTATATACGAATAGAGAAATCAAGGACATTTAATGCATGTTGAAGGGGTATCATGTCCTCGCGAACGTGCTGGATTGTTGTTGAGGGTATAGCTGATCATTTGGAAGATGCATTCTAATTTGAAATCATTGTATTGTATTTTTTGGGTTGGAAAATGAAAATAAAACATGTGCTACAAAAACGCACATTATATAACCACCTTGAGGACAATAATCAGTTTGCAGGTATTACTTCGGGGCAGCGTTATCGTTTGGCCACTTGTTGTGACCTCCACTTTTTTTTTTAATTTTCGAAATGGTCCCTTTTTCAGTTTATGTAAGATTTTATTTTTTTTTTGAACGAAAATGAAAGCAAAAAATTAAGAAAACGATTTTTGTAATGAATATCATTTGCTTTTTTGCTATCTAGGTACCTAAGTATTTCATGTGAGGACCCCTTATTGGCTGGGGCACCATTTTAGCTTCTTTTTTAATTGTTTTTTTTTTTTTTATCGGCAACGCTGTTTCGGGGTAATAAATAACGTTGAGATTGTACGATTAATTATTCTTGTTTTTGTGGGCACAGGAGCGGGAGAACCTGAAATCAGTGTTGCCACTTTGCTGCAATTGGAGTAGATCTACTGCATTTTTCCGAAATTGAAATCTACTGCCAAAAAATTAAGCCCAAAGCGTTTTTGTAGTACCCTTGTATGCACATCTAGATCGAGAAAAAGTATCCCTTTTAGCAGAAAATTTATAACAACAACAATAACGAATTATTGCATTTTTCTGGTTTGTTTTAATACTTGAATTTCAGGAAAAGTCTACAGTTTGACTATTTTTTTGTAGGATGCTCAAAATTCCCACGATTTTGCTGCTTTTACCCACGGAAGGCTTTTCGTACATCGAGAGTCCCACAAAATGGAAAAAATCTCAATATAACGGGTGATTTTTTAGCTGGTTTGGTTTTGGCAACACTGGTTTTGACAGCTGACGTGTGTTTAGTACCTTGTGTCACTGTCAAACAGCTTCAGTTTGGTTTGCAATGAATTAGGCCTTTGTTACAGCACTACGTGGAAAATTTTGCGGAAGGATTTGTGCGTAAAGCCTTTTAAGATACAGCTTGTGCAAGAACTAAAGCCAGCCGACCTACCACAACGCCGAATTTTTGGTGAATGGGCTCTTGGAAAGCTGGCCGAGGATCCGCTTTTTTATCGAAAAATTGTGTTCAGCGATGAGGCTCATTTTTGGTTGAATGGGTACGTAAATAAGCAAAATTGCCGCATTTGGAGTGAAGATCAGCCAGAAGCATTGCAACAGCTACCAATGCATCCCGAAAAAGCCACTGTTTGGTGCGGTTTATGGGCCGGCGGCATTATTGGGCCATATTTCTTCAAAGATGATGCGAATCGCAGCGTTACTGTCAATGGTGAACGCTACCGAGCGATGATAACAAACTTTTTTTTGCCCGAAATGGAAGTTCTTGACTTGCATGATATGTGGTTTCAACAAGACGGTGCCACATGCCACACAGCACGCGAAACAATGGCGCAATTGCGAGGCGAGTTTGGTGAACAGTTAATTTCACGTTTCGGGCCGGTCAATTGGCCGCCTAGATCGTGCGATTTGACACCATTAGATTATTTTTTGTGGGGGTTTGTCAAGGCTAATGTGTATAGGGACAAGCCCGCTTCGATTGACGCACTGGAAGCCAACATCCATGCATTCATTCGTGAGATACCGGCCGATGTGTGTGAAAGAGTATGCCAAAATTGGACTCAGCGGATGGACTACCTGAGACGCAGCCGCGGTCAACATTTGCATGAAATTATCTTTAAACATTATACATTAAACATTCAAACTATCGATTCAAATAAATATTTCATTCATTTTTTCGAATTTTTTGTGTTTTTTTTTTTTAAAAAAGTTCTAAACCTCTTAAAAAATCACCCGTTATTACAACAAAGACGGGTTGGGAGGCCCGAAGGTCAACCGAAATAGACAGATGTGGGTAAATTACATAGGCGGAGGTGATCGATACTGAAAACGGAGTGCGACTGAAGCAGTCTATGGCCCCTGACGGCCCCGACCATCAGTATGATTTTTTTTTTTTTTTTTGCGATGGAAGCTGTAAGTCTTGCATGACACACCACTGATTCAACGTTCATTACTATTGCCGGATTTTTACCAACAAACCCCACCTGTGTTTCCCGAATAGACCGATTTATTTGTCCACCGCCGTAAGGCATTAATTCGCGTTCCAATGTTGTTGCCAGGTTGCGATACTGCGATTTCTCTTTTTGAGTACTTTATTTTTTGCCGTCGACTTCCCGGCCATTTCGGACTCGCTCGGTTCTTAGCGTTTTCATTTATTCAGCGAGAAAATCTATGGGTAGGATTGAAGATACGAGGAGTATAGAAACGTTTGAAACAGATCTAAATACGCAGGAGACTCGTAAACGGTAGACGAATTTAATTTCGCGTACATATGAACTAACTTTCGTTGTTAGTACTTGACTTTATCTCTACTGCGTACGTGATTTATTTAGACAGCTCCTGAAAGAAGTAGCATTTTATTCTGTTTCGGGACTCTGTTGTTACTCTTCAGTCTTGAAAATCCACTACGAGTTTTTGACGACTTTTTGCATACGTGTTCTATATGATGTTTGAAGCTTACGAGCTTAAACGAATCAATTACTTCCTAGGTATTTAATAAACGGTTGCGAAACTACTCTCACGCAAAACGCAATCGTTTCTCGAAGTTTCCTACTTCTAATAAGCACAGCCTCGGTTGTATGATCTATGCTAGTTACAAGCCGGCGTTAGCTAGACATCTACTAGCAGTTGCAACTGTCTTTTTGCAGTGAAAGTTTGACATCTTCTATCGTTTTTTGAAACAGTCACCACGGCGATGCTGTCTGCAAACGTGATAATTGACACTTCTGATGGAATCGGTAGAAAAATAACTTTTTAAAATCAACCAACTTTCGGTTAGAAACTACAAACCAATACTGTTAATATAGCTCCTACAAAGTAAGTGGATTAACAAAATACCAATTCAAACTCTTAAAGGAAACTGGGTTAAAAATAACCGATTGAACAATTTGCCCTCCAAAATTTCTCGGTCGTTAAAACTGAAATCAAACTGTTTAGTTGATGTTAATCTATAAAAGGATAAAGTGTTTTTTTTTTAACATTTATGGACTTAATCTTTATATCTCGTCAGTTTTTAACAAGGACTATTCAGAGGCTTAGTTAATTTTAAATCGCAAATTTTTGAACGTGCAGAATTTTGTCATATAAAGGGTTTTCCAATAAGAGGTGTTATTTTGGTATTCAAAGAAAAATGTAATTTTTTGAGATATGATTGGATGTTTATTTCATAATAAAGAAGGTATGCCGTTAATAATGAAAAACAACATCAGCCAAATGGCCACCACGAGCACGCATACAGGACCATATCCTTTTCATGAAATTTTCCATAACCAAATCGCAAAGTGGCTGCCCTATGTCCTCGATAGCCTCACGAATTTTATCTTTGAGGTCTTGAATCGACGCTGGGCTGTTGGTGTAGACATTATCTTTCACGTGGCCCTAAAGGAAGAAGCCGCAAGGTGTTAAATCACAAGATCTCGGTGGCCAATTGTGATCACCTCTTTGAGAGATAACACGGTCCGGAAACTTTCCTCGTAAAAGATCAATGGTTTCGTTGCTTGTGTGGTATGTAGCGCCGTCTTGTTGAAAGTAAACGTTGACGTTCAGATCAATACCATCCAACTCCGACCATAAAAAATCATTAATCATCTCTCGATAGCTCAATCCATTCACCGTAACTGTTGATCCAATCTCATTTTCGGACCATAAACCGCACCAAACAGTCACACGTTGAGGATGGAGAGGCTTCTCAACAATAACTCTTGGGTTTTCCGAGCCCCAGATGCGACAGTTTTGCTTGTTGACGTAGCCACCAAGGTGAAAGTGGGCCTCATTAGTCAAGATGATTTTTCGATGGAATTCCGGATCATTTTCATGCATTTCAAGGACCCAATCAGCAAACACATGACGTTGTTGATGATCGGTTGGCTTGAGTTCTTGTGTTAACTGAACTTTATAAGCCTTAACACCCAAGTCTTTATGCAAAATACGGTGTAATGACGTTTGTGGAATGCCCAATTCCAAAGAACGACGAGGAATGGACAAACCTGGGTTTTCTTCAACACTTTGGGCTACAGCAGCAATATTCTCAGTTGTTCTTGAGCGACGTGCACGGGTTTTATTCTTCACATCACTAGCTTGTCCCAACAGCTCGAATTTTTCCACCAATTTCTGTATTGCGGTCCGACAAGGTGCTTCACGACGACCAAAAAATGCTTTAGTTTTGCGAACTGTGACTGCAAGATTTTCACCATTTTGTAGTGAATTTTAATAATTTCAATGCGTTGTTGAAGCGTGTATCGTTCCATTTTTAGTAATGGCGTAGTTTCTACTTGTCCAATGTCAAAGAATAAAAGCTTCAAAAGTGACAGCTACCAAAATAGCGGGTCACGATAACACCTCTTACTGGAAAACCCTTATAACGTTCCATAGCAAGGGACCTAGTACCGATCCTTGTGGATGATCTTTTATTCCCCCAACAGAATCACAGAGCCTCTCTTACCACTTTACGGAGATATTCCTACATTTCAATCCGGTAAAAATGGCTCGTGATGCGTTTCCAATTCTGCCGAATAAAACGCGTTTTGGGGGCCTAATCTCCAACGGCTGCCGTCTATAGTCGATTGGGCTCTCTTTGTTGCCGGATTGATCATTAAAGTTATACGAAATTTGGTCAAGGTGACGGTGACCGTGTGACGGTTTTCCATTGGGTAGATGAAAGATGACTAAAACAGTCTACCCATGCATTTTTCCTTTTCCATTCTATTTTAATTCCTAGTTCTAGTGTTTTAAGCGCACAAACTGTCTGCCCTATATAGAATTTGTATAAACAAAAAAACTCCGACTGTAATCGAACGAAATTCGATTAAATGCTGCTTAAAACAGCTTACTAGTAACACTTTTGCCAACCAATGTCGAACATGTCTTTAAGTGCGATACCATTTATCAATGCAGCGAATGTGTGTGTACCTACGAGTAAATATGTTACTGGAAAATAATCACTTGAAGAACTTAAACTCAAGCTCATCGGTTCGTACTCTTTGGCTATGGTATTGAGCTTGTTGCTAAAAATAAAATTTTCTAAAAATACCTAACATACCCACTCGGCTTTGTCGTCTTCGACCACGCATTACAAGAAGTACCAAGTAGGTATCGTAACATTAGATTGAGAAAAAAGTCCTACGAGTCTATTTTTAGAATTGCCTCTCCTGGGTATAGGACAACAAACTGTATACCTACGATGGAAGGAAGATCGCATATCGGTTCTAAAGCAATATTTCACGACGACCATAGTGAGTGGAATGTACTCGTACCTACTTCGATGAGACATGTCACCGCCCTAAGATACAAGTCAGCAAACCAGTTGGTTGGGCTTGAAAATGAGAAATGGAGCCCGCTTCGATGTGCTGGCAATTAATGCTTGTTGGTGGTCAATGCGTTGGATGATGAATTGGATGGCTATTACTGCCCACCCCCACGCATGTTCTTCTAGATCAGTGGTTCCCAATCTTTTTTAGTAGCGGAGCACTTTTTAGGTGAAAAATTCCTCGCGGAGCACTTCGTTGGCCGTATGCTATTTTCAGGGATTCCGTATACCTACATAATGTTGATATTATCATCCCATACCACATATTTTTACACGAATTATTTTTTTAGTTTATTTGTATGTGTTTTTTAGAATTCGATTGCTGTGATCAAAATGACAAGTTAAGAAGCACAAAATTAACTAGTCACTAGTGTAATGGAATTTTGTTAGGTATTTCTTTTTTTTTTATCTTTCCGCGGAGCACTTGGATATCCTTCGCGGAGCACCAAGTGCTGAGCACACTTTGGGAACCGCTGTTCTAGATGGAAAGCAGGCATTTATGGGATACGGAGATCTTTCGTGATGTATGCCCGCTAAAAGTGTCTTGTTATTCCGTCGAATTGTTTTCTCCTCCAACTCAGTTTAAGTCTACATTTTGTTAGTAAAGGCAGACGCATTCATACAAAAGTTACATTGCTTAGAAAAAGTATACTCAGGCGTTACCTTGATTACCCTTTGTCATGTATGGCTGCAACAGTCTTGTTCGTTTCTTTTCGTATCCTTTTTGTGTGATATCGCCTGAAAGAAATAACAATAAGCAAACGATTAGAATTGATGGTCGAAATCGAACAAAAATTTAAGCAAAAATAACAAAAATGATCGTCTCATTTGAAGCTTAAATATTACATAAAAAAAAATATTCATATAAAATTAAATTATTAATTGTTCATTTAAGTTAATTTATTTTTAAATTTGGGTTTTATATGAATTTGTATGCCAGTCTTAACAATCATTCATGAAAAACTATAAAATTTGAATTTAAAAATCAAATCAAATGAAATTTCTATAAAATTTAATTACTAATGGTTGATTAAGTTAATTCATTTTTCAATCGGGTTCAACAGGAATTTTTATGCCAGTCTTACCCATCGACATCATTAAAAAAAAAAAAAAAAACTATAAAATTTAAATAGATGAAATAAAGTTTCTGTAGACAACGTAAGCATTTCCTCTCTCAGAAATTTTGGTGTTGGTATCTTGACACATTTCTTACGTGTTTACAACCAACTTCGTCCACCCCTATACCTATGTACTAGAACTAAAATTGTTGATATTTAAACAATTTGAGCCTAAAAGCAATTTATGCTAATTGAAAACGAGCTTGATACACCACTTTCGATATATAAGTCAAATTTAAACTGCGACTTGAGACCGGTTCTTAAAAAAACCGCGAATTGTTACTCAACAGTCAATAGTGTGTCGTATGTGTGTTTATTTAAACTGCTAAGATCGATAGACTGATATTGAACCCTGTCCTTGATTAACAAAAAAAAAATCAGTCCAGCAAATTGCATTTTCGATATTCAAACAGCCAAACACACACAATGTGTCCGGTTTGACAGCTTCCAACCGTATTGCAGTTTGGAACGAAAAACAACACAAATGCATTCATTCGCAATCCTATCTACGTTTAGATCCAATAAATCTCAACACATACCTTGCACCGACACAATCACTCGAAACAATGGGCCCAGATGTTCTTCAAAGGAGCGCATAAACTGGTTGTGGCGGTGGTGAATTAGGGATTGGCGCCAGGTGTCACCAGAGCATTGCGCAAATCCATACCACTATCCTGTCCTACCCCACCTTATAGTGTGCTGCACCACCCATTTAAACTTCATGTCAATTGTTTCAAGTATGTGCAACGCGCATATATTTCAACTAGTTTTTGATTTTCTATCTGCCGCCGGTCTGAATGCATTTGTTGGAAATAAATTTCGATTATGGCACCCGAGCGACACATAAGAGTTGGTGTTCACAATACCCACGCTATTATTGAATTGTGATTGAGCATACGTACAGTGACAAACGCACATCATTTCAGGTGTCGAGATATACATAAATTTATAAATGTACCGACATATTTCTGTCAGTGAAGTTGTGGTTTAAAGCACGCACGCCACGGAATATGTTGGCAACTCTACACCGATCCTGTTAATTGCTTCTTTTGGTTTTGGTTGGTTATAAATTCAAAATTGCGGTCATTTAGCGTATGTCAAGTATACGTATACGTATATGTAGGGTGTGGGGTGGCATAGAGGACATATGGAATAACACGTAAAATGTGTCACATATAAACAGCGAGGTGTGTTCGTAGCCAATTGTATACTTACGTGTAAAATAGAAAACGCCTTACATTAGGGCAATTGAAATTTATATGGCAGGCACTCGTTTTTTAGTGGGTGTTGTCAAATAAAATAATAGAACGCCATCGCTGCAATGTGTTTTTTAATGTTTTACAGTGCGTTAACTTCACGCAGATGTTTTGCAAATCCAATGTATAAATAGAGCGTTGCGAATTCATACAAATCACAAGAATGCAACGTTGTGCCAACTATCTTATTTAACAAACGGGGAGTGTCACTTCACATACAACAAAGTTGTCTACAGTTTTTAAAAAAAAAATCGTATACATCCATTTACCAAATTTCAAGCCTAAAGTTGTCAATAATAAGCTTTAGCCTTTAAATTTGACAGCTTTAGCCTCGTAATTTGTTAAATCGACTTATATTGTCCGCTGGAAGCATTTTATACAATGTGGTAGTACTGAAAAATGGACGTTACGTGAAAAATGGGATTTCCAATTCGGGCGGATCGACGTGGCAGTCGGTTTCGGCCATTTTGTTTCTTGGCGTTTAATCTGGGGTCAGATTCTGTAAGACAAAACGTTCAAACGTTTTCGTGTGTACGACGAAACTTACTTATCTAACATAGGGCAAATCATTCGTGAGCACGAAAACGTTTGATAATTTTGCCTTACAGAATCTGACCCCTGGTGCCACTGATGCTAATATATACAAAAAAAAAAATTCCAAGTTTTATTCCTTGAGACGTATTCGAAAGGGATCTACAATTGTATGCCTATTCCAAACGACTGAAGGGAGAACATTTTAGGACAGTTAAACTCTTGGATGTTTGCCAAAAGGGCGCAGGAACATAAGTCCCCGAGACATAAGTCCCGAATTGATTCCTATTCCACCCTATTTCCGACTAAAAATGTTTTCCTATATCTATACAAACCCAAAGACAGAATAAGAAGAATTCTTCTTTTTGTGTATTCCCTACTTTAAAAAAAAAAAATACAGCCATTGGGAAGAATGCAAGTCATGCAATTTTGTATTACTCTTTGTCAGTCGAGTTTGCATCGTAACGAAGGACGTGAACAAGTAAAGAAATAAAGTGCACGACTGGGTCGAACAAAACTTTCTATTTCGTCAAAAATTATGTTGGTTGTTTTCTTATTTTATTAGATAGGTAGATAAAGATCTGAGAAGCAATGCTAGGTAAAAGAAACGGTTCATGAAATATAGAAAAAGGAATACTTAATGTTAGTTAAAATTCACTTTTAGTTTTTAAGCGCTACAAAATATTGCAATGATTAGTTTGAAAAATACAATTTGTTAACTTTATAGCTAAAAACCGATTACAGGTTATTATACGCGATACAAGAATTACTTGGTTTTTTAAGTTTTATCGAAGTCAAAAATGGGGTTTTCGATATATGAGCGGTTTTTAACATTAGCGGTTTTGGTGATTCGAATTGAAAATTAAGGACGCAGCAATTTTAAGAACATCAGTATTACTCTAAGTTTGCATTTTGGTCAAAATCGTTATTGCCGTTTTCTGGTAAGCTAAGAAAAAACTAAATTAAAAAAAAAAAATACTTTTTCAAAAATCGATTTTACGATAATACCAAGAAAAACTGAGTTTGCCATTAAGTTGGAAATGACCATATAACCTTAGAAATTAATTTTGGTTAAAGAAAAAAGAAATAAAAATGAATTTAAAATGAAAATTAATTTTTGTTACAATCGTATGGACCGTTTTCGAGATATGTCCAAATTTCAAAAGCACCGTTACTCGAATCTTTAGCCAAAAACTGGAGGCTGTTAAACTGTGCAGATTTACATTGCGCGATAACGCTTCCAACAACCAATTTTCCAGTAGCCATGTTTAATCCTAAACCCGCTCAAGATCTGACTTTACTTTTCTTTTTCCAATCATTGCCACTGTTCAAATGAATATTGTTTTTCACTCCAAGGACCTATAACTATGACCAACCCCAATTAACCAACGTATTGCAAAAATCAACAACCATTTCAAAGGAAACGTCATTTGAAAGCGATCATGCATAAAAAAAAACTTATGCGTTCCAACTTCATTCCTTCTTTTTAACAACAAGAACAAAAAAATCTAACGTCCGGTCCAAGGAGCATGTGTAAATAAGCCAAACTGTTGTGAATGAATAAATACACGTACCAACAATGAAAGGATTAATTGAAATATGAATGAATTTGATTGTTGTTGACAGTTGTCACCGCTTTAAATAGATTGCCCTCCCCGAACGCAAAACTTTGCAGGAGAGCTCTTTGACAAAAAACCGGTGCTACAGTTCTCCAAGCACAAAGTGCATACACTTTATCGTTGAAATCTGGTATCTGGAAAGTGTGCACTACCACCAATGCAGTTTCAATATGTTAGAACATAAATCATAATTAAATTTCTAAACTTACTTCTGGCGCCCCGTCGACGGAGCGTTGAGTGATTTTTGCCGACTTTCCGTTTCGATTTTTTTCGTCGAATCTTCTTACGTCCGCATGGACCTTCCGATGCTAGATGGCGGCAGGAACAGTAGTCAACAATAGCCACGCAGATACAATCGGCCAATTGGTTATCACAGTTCCAACAAACATCACAATTCGACAGGAACTCCTGCTCGCTGAACTCATCACTTGCGATCGAGGAACATCGCCGCGAATCATCTCTTAGCCGCTTACAGCAATATGAACAGGTCCCGTCTGCATTGGTGGTGGGATGTGATGGTTTGTATTGCCGTCGACGGCCGCCACAAACGGGGTGGCTCGATTGAATGGCATCGGAATCATTTACTGATGGAAAAACACTGGCCAGCGAGATTTCCTTGCGGGACTTGTAGGCGTCTGATTTTTTGTATCGTCGACCTGTGTTTTGACTTCGTCCAAAGGTACGCCTGCGCGGCGAAGTCATGCGCCAGTGCTTGGGATAGTTAAAAATATCTTGCGTGTCACGTTGATAACCTATACTGGCGTACAGATCTTCGTCTTGATTGCGATCCTCATCAGGATGATCGTCATCATTGAATGTACGAACTTCTTGAAAAAGACATTTTGATTTCTTCTTGTTGTTCGAAAGTCTCTTGTCTGGATGAGGGAATTCAAAGGTTTGATCCTCGGCTGACATGTCCGCGTAGATTTCGCTGAGTGTGGCATCGTTGATTTTCTTCCGCTGCAGATAGTATTCTTTTAGCCGTTTCAAGTGCTCCTCGAAGAACGCTTCGAGATCATTGATCTCCTGATTGAATGGATCATCGGCGTACTCTTTCCTCGCCTTCAAACGCCGCCGACGTGCACCGCAAAATTCTTCAAACTCCTTCACAAAGTGATCTTGACTCGGATTCAGATCAAGATGAGAGGTTAAAGGTGCCAGTGTTTTCGGCTTTCGTTTGCGCGAAGAATTTCGTTGAAAATGAAAGTCCTTACCGCCTTCTGCATGCCTCCTTCGAAACATATTCTTAGGTTTTGTTAGAGTTAAACTGAAACCGGAATCTCTAGATGACATGGACTTGAAGGATTCATTTTTCTTCTTGAAATTTCCGCTCATGTCCAGGTCATCGCCTTGGCCGAGATTTAGTTGTTTCCAAATTCTGCCCAAGTTGACGGCATAGAGTTCCTTCTGCCGGGTAAAGGGATTTATTTTCACTCTAAGCGGGTATGGAATTGAACTATCCGGAGAAATCATGTCAGCATCGTCATACATCTCCACTTCGGGATCAAAGGCGAACGATTGGTATTTATTGTCGCATAACTGAGCGGGATCTTCGGAGATCGTACTAATACCGTAGTGGACTTCCGAAAAGGAAGAACTCCTCGAGATGATCTTCTTGGCAGGATGAGTATGATCGTTCTTGGACTTCTTTTGTAGCTCTTTAAAGATCTCATACGTACACTTGGCGTTCCCTGACGGCTCCTTCTGATACTCCAAGGGTGATTCTAACTTTTCTTTCGACGCGATCACGTGATGGTCTTGCAAGGGCGACTGATCGCACTCTGCATCATATCCTCCCGATATGTGGATAACAATACTTTCACCAGAATAGTTCTTGGGTCCTTTTCGATTTAGATGATCTACAGGATCATCATATATCAACTGTGTTTTCGACACATTGTGATCGATGCTCTTGATAGGACTTATTGCGGAGAAGTCGTCAAGTTCTTCAACAACAGCTAGAGGTGCGCCAAAATTCGTCTCGAGGTAACACCTTGCAGGCGGCTTGAAGGTGATCAGTTTCGACGATCCTCGCTTATCCAATCGTATGGAGTCCGCCTTCTCGTAGATATTCTCTTCAGATATCACAGAACGATCTTTATCTTGTTGACTGCCAACAGAAATGTTGGACACATTTGCACCGTTAACCTCTTCAAGGACATCATTGTAGATCGTTTCGGTGCTGTTGGAGTTTCGAAAATCCACCGATATTACTTGCACTTCAGTCTCTTGTTGTGTACCCCAATTGTAGATTGCACCACGATTATCATCCTCCTCGCCCTCATAATCATCATCGTCATCATCTTCATCATCATCGCCTCCAGCTACAGAATTCTTTCTCAACGATCCGATGAATATTCCATTCTTCACTTCGGGCACAGTCATCACAGCCGCTGGCAGATTATTTGCTTTTGCTTGTGCAACCGATTTTGTACTCATTGCTGGATAAAACTCCTCACTGCGGCTACTTCGGTCCAGATTGAAGATTGCTTTTTCTGCTTCGAGTTCTTCGACAATTACACCACTGGTTGTGGCCGAACAGTGATGATTACTGCTGCTTCTACCTCCTGTGCAATTGCTATTAGCGCCAATTGCTTTGGCGCGTAACGCAGCTCGTTTACGACCCCGATCCAGATAACTCTTTCGTATGCTGATGCGCTTGAATGAGTCGCTCCGCTTGAAGCTGGCGTCCATAATGCCGATGCCATCTTTATCCTTGCCTTTCTTTTTCGTACGAAGAAAGTTTCGTATTGACTCGAACGTGAGTGGCTTCATTGTTGTGGTTATTTATGTTTTTTACTTCTATAACACTTTTTTTTTTAATTATTTTTTACAATTTAAGTTCAAGTTTTTTTTTTTTTTTTTTTGATAGGCATATTTGTTATTATCTGGAAATTAGTATTAAGGTTTGATAAATTCAGAATTTTTGTACTGTGAAGCGGTAAAGAAGGAGGGTCAGCTTATATATTTTTTTGCCAATTGGGGCAATTCTTCCCATTTTCCCAAAACAGATCTGGGAGTTCTTTTAATGAAATAAAAGTGAGATGTTTTTTTTTCAGCCCCCCCTTTTGCGATATTGGAGGAGGATTCTGTTCTTCCAAATGCAGTCAATAATTTTTCACTTTTTTGCACTTCTGATCTATTTCTGGGCGGAGGCCTTTCAACATTTTTTCTTGATGAATGAGGGTGAAAATAGTATTTGCACAGATTATTTTAAAATCATAAAAATTGACTGCATTGAAAGATTAATAGGGGGGTACTGTTCCATGTTAACGCGTTTCATAATGTTCACGAAGCTTCCCGAGGGACTCAAAAGTTTGTTTACCTACCAGTGTGCCCTACCTCGTTTAATAAGAAGATATAACTAAAAATTTGCATAAGTAATTGTTGAAATCTTATATTCGAAATAGCACAAGGTTAACCCAACCTAAGAAAGTCATCACAGTTGATTACCTAACAAGTTTGCTAATGAATAAACATCCGAAATACCCCACCGTTCAACTGCGATTCGTTTAGCAAAGACTCAAATCCGTTCAGAAGTTGATTTATTACTTTACTCTCGATTTTCGATTTTGTCTGATATAAACGAACTTTTGAACGAACATACCGATGTCTGGAACAAATGCTTCCTCGCACGTGTGTCAGGTAATTGATATTTGTCTTAATCTAAAAATCGTTTGAGCTGGCACAGTAAGTCAAAGTATACGTATTTTACAACCAAAGTTAAAGACAGATTAGGAAATCGTGAAGCAACCACTAGCGAACAATTTTTGAAGCGAAAAAAGTCCAAATGTGAAAACTACTATGCGGTACAGAAATTACAGATAATTGAGTTATTTATAAAGCCATGGCTGCCCTGATCTCATTCTTTAGTCATCGTACTTATTTCTTTGGCACGTTTCGTTAGGGCGATAGACGTGATTTCTGTACCATTGAATTCCAAATAATTGTTACCTTCGATTATTTTTAGGGCGCAGTGGCATAATCCCACGAGATATGGTGCGACATAAGTTCAAAATTGTATTATGGAATTATGTCCCACCAAAGTGTGATATAAGTGCATAACTTCATTTTTTTTCAGAGATGGGACATAGTTCCAACATTTCGTTAGAAGAAGAATATGTTATCCTAAAACAAAACTCCAAAACCAACGTTTCTGACGACTTTTTTTTTTTTTTTTTTTTTTTTTCTTACAAATTTTGGTGGGGGCAATCGCCCCCATTTATTCGGCTTATTACAAGCTATAACATTGCTTAACTACTAACTTAAAAAAACTAAGACTTACGAACTAAGATTTGTAAGGGAAAGATTGGGAAGGAGATCGAGTTTAAGTCAGACAGTGCTGCGGTTGAAATCAAAAAGGGGAAGCTTTGAGTTAACCTTTCGCAGCATACGGGTGATTGGTTCGTTGGAGCCATAAGAGGTGCGGTGAGTCGGTATATAGAAAAGAGGAGGGCATCGCAAATTACGAGGGTTAGTGTTGCAGAAAATTGACTTGTAAATAGACGCGAGGTCGACAGAACCTGAGAGAAGTCGATGAATGAAAAGAATATCTGCTACGTCCCTGCGTTGTTCAAGGGTATTTAAGTTAATGAGTTTGAGGCGGTCTTGGTAGGGGGGTAAGACGATAGGGTCGTTCCAGGGTAAGCCTCGAAGGGCAAATCGAAGAAAACGACGTTGAATGTTTTCGATTCTGGATACGTGAACTCCTTGAAATGGCGACCACACTTGACTGGCGCATTCGAGAAGGGGGCGAACAAAGGTAACATAGAGGGATCTAGTCACGTAAGGGTTGGAGAACTCTTTGGACCATCGTTTGTCAAAACCGAGTGATGAATTGGCTTTTAGAATTATCTCATCAATATGCGAACGGAAATTTAACTCCCTATTATACAAAATACCTAGGTCGCGAAGAGAATGTACGAGGGGTATGGGGTGACCAATAAGATAATATATTCGGGGTAGGGTCTGGATGCACTTACGCGATAAGGTAATAGATTGGCATTTCGCGATGTTAAGCTCTGAGCAATTTTTGTGGCACCAAATCGAAAAGTTATCGAGGTTTTGTTGAAGGAGACTAGAGTCTAGGGGTGAAAAAATAGTTTTGAAAAATTTGGTATCGTCGGCGTAGAGGGACAGGGAGGAGTGTTTGATTACCCTCTCAAGATCGTTTATAGTGAGGATGAAGAGAAGCGGACCTAGATGGCTACCTTGAGGGACACCTGAGTTTGCTAAAAAGGGAACCAAGAGGACAGATCTGAAACGAACACTATAGGAACGGTTTTCGAGGTAAGAGGATATCCATTTTAGTAATATGGGTTCACAGCCTAGGGCAGACAATTTGAAAATGATTAATTGATGAGATATCTTATCAAAAGCCTTACTGAAGTCGGTTGCAATTACATCTACTTCGTTGCCATTCTCTAAAGCAGAGAGGGCAAAGGAGACAAACTCAACTAGGTTTGTAGTAGTTGATCTGCCTTTAAGGAAACCATGTTGGCAAGGGGAGATGATGGACTTACAACGAAAGCTTAAGGCTTCGTATAAAATACTTTCGAAGAGCTTGGGTATATGAGAAAGTTTAGCAATGGGACGATAGTTGGTCACTTCGTTCTTTGACCCCTTTTTATGTATCGGGGTTATGAAAGAGGTCTTCCAAACCAGGGGAAATTCTCCTAGTGAAAGCGATAGACGAAAAAGATAAGAAAGGGGAAGGGAAAGGTTGGAAGAGCATCTTTTAAGGAATATAGCAGGAAAGTAACCATGACAATAAAACCGACATTTTTAATATATTTGTGCCATATACATATAACATTTTTTATTAAGTTTTATAATAAACTAAGTGGGGAAGCGAGGAGTAATAACGATTATCGCTTGCCTGAAAATTTCTGTTGGGAAATTATGTCGAATTTCATTTTAATGTTTTTTTTTATCGAAAAGGAAACAAAAAACAGCGTAACAAAAAATAGGAAAAAAAATAATTAAAAACAATAAAAATTAACTTGGCGATATTTTTTTTTTTTAACATTTACATTTTCTTTCTGATAATTTTTTTAAAATTTTAATTAATACGTAAGGAGCTTTGAATATTGTACAAGACACAATCGTCTAATAATTTTCTGGGCTATTTGTCCTGATGCAGGAAGGGAAAACAAAAATTTTAAAAATTCTGCAAAGTGTAGTCGAACAGAAAAGACCAAAATAAAAGTTAAGTAAAGTTAATATTTTTAATATTTCTATTTTAATTTTATATTTACGCACGAAAAATTCGCAAGATTTTGTTACTTTTATTTTCTTGAATTCTCTTAGGTCCATTTGTTTTCTCAAAAAAAAAAATCATTTGATTTTAGCATTAGATAATTTGGGAAAATAAAAGTAGAAAATTCGAAATTTTGGCTTGACTTTCATTTTAACGAATTTGTGGGATTATTCAATATCAACAATATCCCGAAATGAACAAAGTCCAAGTTTAAATGAACAAACTGGCAAACTATAAGGGGCTCTGGATGCCTAAGACCCTGGCAACTCTACTATTAAATTCAATTAAATTGCAACTTAGTTTAAAAAGAAAACATGTTCGATGGGACATAATTCCATATTCCAACTATTCCACATCTTCCACATCTTCGGTGGGACACAAAACCACGAGACTTAAATCCGTATGGACACGTGGTACACAAGACCACGAGACTTAAGTCCATTATGGACACATGTCACACCGAATAGGTGGAATAGGTGGAATATGAATATATGCCAGGAGACTGAAATCCATTATGTACTTAAATCCCTTCGCATAATTATAATCCTCCACTAAATCGTGACCCTGGTAAGTGGGTAATTCGCTAGATAGCAAAATTGAAGGATATTTTACCAGTCTGATGCTGATCTGAACCATAACATAAACAAAATACCTATGCGATTAAACTGCATATTCAAAAGCACAACCGAAGTTTCGACTATTTCTTACAAAACCTATTAGAAAAGTGCGAGGCGTCCCAGGTGGAAACCTCATATGGGATCGTTATGCAAACAGAAATCACAAAGCTCAAAAGGTGCAGCGGCATTTTGCGGCCCACAACAATTTACCAGTATTTGGTAAAGGTGACGGTGCAAAAAACGGTTACACGTTAGTTATTTGTCCTCCATGGCACATAATCCGATAATCATTTCTTCGATTGAAAGTAAATCTCAAGATCGTTAATGTAATTTCACTGTCTTAATAGCTGCGTAAACGTTACATCTACAAGCATAAGCGTTCAGTTTGAACACGCTTAATGGTATGTCTTGTTAATGGCGTGTAGATGTTGATAACTACTGCAGCAAATTACAACCTGTCAGCGACCGATAATTGAAGTAATTCTAATACCAAACCATATTACAAAATGTAAATGAACTCTTTATTACAGATGCGATCTGAGAGAGTAACCAATCAAATATATATCCTCGGGGGTGAAAACAGACTCGGAATACGCTGCAGTGATTTTGAAAGGCGAAAGGAGAGGCTAAGATGAAGTGTTTCAGAAAAAACACCACCACCCAGTGTTCCCAGACTTTGAACGCTGTTTAAGCCTTTTTTTTTTTATCAGCAAAAGCATTATGCGAGAAACAGATTAACACAGCAACAGCAACTTTGACAACTTTTTGGAACCAATGTATTTCAATTACTTTGAACAAATTAGCACAGCAACATCGACAGCGACGTCAACGTTAGAGCTAATCCTAAATTCGCTGTGTTAATCTGTTACTCGCATTAGTTTTCCCCTAAAAAATCCTATTTTCGCCCTAAATGAAATTCGCACTTGTTTTTGAATGAAAAAACTAAAAAAATATATCCGTTTTTTTAGCAAGCTTAAAATAAGCAATATGTAGACATTCGATGGGCTGTTTATTTTTATGTTTAATGTGAACAATTTATTCTTTGAAGTTTTTTCCTAATGAAAACCTTTTAATTTAATTTTTAAACAATTTACGTTTTACAGAGATTTTGGATTTGTTCCCCTTTTTTTAAAGGTAGTCCCTCGTTTTCCCTCACTTTCCATTCAAAAAGCGCCAAAATTGGTGCTCCCCTCAATTTGAGATCACTGCACCCTCCGAAAAAACTTCAGCATCATAGTAAAACCTGGAAGTTTATCTTAAGGCTTTACTTAGAAGTAGTATAGTAAGAGTTACGGTGACCATTCGTTCATTCTAATAATGAAAAGACCTGTATTTGAGGACGATCTTTATTATATGCAGCCCTATTGCGAAGATCAACTATCAACCGGTTGACGATTGACAAATTTATCAATTAAAATTGATGTTGGTATTGCGAAAAACAATTGATAAAAATATAGCCTATTGTGAGCATAAGGCCAAAAATAAAGTTATTGTGAATGAAAACTCAACTTTGACAGTTCTAAAATATTTTTGATTTAAAGAGTGATTGTTACGATTTTTGAAAACAATTTAATTAAACAATAATTACGAGTGTTAAATCTGTGAAATTTATTGAAAACCATGTCATCGGTGGAATTATTTGTTGATGATGACGAAGACGAGACAGAGTACGCGGAATTGGTTGCTATACGGAGGAGTTTGCGAGTCGAATCTAATCCTTTGGAACTGGAAAACCGAAAGTAGCTAATTTCATTTCCAAGGAATGATTTTGAGGTGAATTCGTTGTTTTTTGGAAGATAATGGACCCAAACTTAAACCGATTAATTGCAGCTCTGCTTGGGCTTGCGCAGTCAACAGCAACAACAGTGTCCCTTATTCAAAGTGAACTTCTAAACGCGTTATGGAAAATTACATGTGCCCAAAATGAATAAAATTCATTACACATAGGAAGAAAAACGAATGGCAATATGTATATATATAGCCCTTAAAAAATAACAACAATAACAATTAAAAACGTTGATGTTCAACATTTTCTTTTAAGAGTCGTACTTATCAACATCGAAATTGCGATTGATAGAAAAATTTACAACTACCAATAAAATTGTTCAAGATTGACATTCACAATACCGATTTGTCAACCGGCAATTGCTGCACGTTCACAGTCGATCAACACTTAATTGATAATTGATCTTCGCAATACCATTTGAAGAAATTAATTGATAAGTATCAATTGATAGTTGACCTTCGCAATAGGGGTGATGATTTATTTTGTATACAAAACCATATAAAAGATCTGTATTTAAAAAGTTATAAGTAATAAATCGCTATGAGTAGTATCAGCAAACTGCCCTTTTTGTAGAATCAATAACGAAACAGTAAGGAAACCAGAGTTCAAAAAAATGATAATGCTAAAGTATTTACCTACCATAACTTGCTAAAGGAGCAAACAAGTAATCTAGTACAACAACAAAAAAGTTATAGTATTTAAGTTTCTTTTATCTAAACAAAAATAAAAACAAAAACAATTAAAAATTGTGTTGAAATGTTTGTCTTTTTCTATTGTTATTTATTTATTTAGTACTAAAGTACTTAAATATTGAATCAAGTACTAAAAACTGTATTTTATTAAAGTATACCTACATATTTATTTAATGAAAAAAAAAAAAAAAACAATTAGGAATTGTGTTGAATTATTTGTCCTTTTCTACTTAGATACATACTTATTTAGTACTAAAAAGTATCTACTAAAATATTTTATACTAGCTGTGCCCGCAACTTCGTACGCGGCGTGAGACTGTGTAATTTCGAATAAAAGCGGTGAACACTGTCAATGTGAAACAATAAATTTAACAAATCTATTTACCTTAAACACCAATTTAAGAAAATTAAATTCAACAGCGTAAGTACTAAGCCCAGCAAACATTTTATTCAATAAAACTGAAGAATCACTTTATATTCAGTAAAACTGAAGAGCATACATTCATATAACATTCATTTATGTGAACCAAATCTGGTTTTAGAATAAAACGAATACTGACATTGGATTTTCATTCACATAAATGAAATAAAATGATTATTGCATTAAGTTTTCAGAATTTGAATTTAAATTTCCTTCACTTAAATGAATAAAAGTGAATAAATGAATATAAATAAGCATGCTGTATTCATTTCATTGAATGTTTCTCCAATCATTTATGAATCATTTAAAAGATTCAGAAATGAAGGCATATTTCTCAGGAAAATGGATTGAAATTGAATAATAAATCTGAAGAATTTCTTCATTTAACTGAATCATTATGATTCATTTTTGAAGACAAATGGTTGCTGGGAAAGTTCCACTTCCTTACTGTAGGTATCAACGTAGGTAATATCAAAACAACCACTATAACAAACGCCTTAACGGAAATTTGTATCTACACCAACAACAAACAGATCATTCACCTATATCGTCTTTTATTAAAAAAAAAAAAAAAACCTTGAGCTCAATTTCTATATACGCCACCATTCGTCCATCAGCGCACGTCATCAGCCACCTGCGCATTTCCTCAGAAACACATTGTCGCTGTTGATTACATACATATTCACGTCGCATACTTCTCTTTCGTTTCACTTAATTTGGAGAAAACTCCACGCAGTTTTTTTTTTTTTATATATGAACGTGCTTGTGCGATGTGCGATGTGCGCCATCCAACCACCCCAAAGAAGAACTACGATCAAGAACCGCGGCTGCTGATAATGTTCGATTTGAGAAAATAAATTTATTTTTTTCATGTTAGATTTTAGGTTGTAGCTCAGCTTCTAGAGGACATAGAAAGCAGTGATGCCAAACTTTAGAAGCAGGTTCTCCCACGGTTAAACCTAAAAAAATCCCTTTTATCCCTCGCCAAAAATTTCAAATATCCCAGATTCATCCCACGAAATATAAAGTTAAAAAAAACATGTATTTCATTAAATTTACAGCCAGATTCTGAGGTTGTGAGGTTGATTTCCTGTGAGGTCTATTGTGATTTGCGAATACGCGAAATATTAACACAGAAATGTTTAAGAACTAAAGAAAAATAATTCACAAATCAATAATTCCCTAACAAATATCTATAGTTCACGAAATGATTATAAATATATCATGAAATGGAATTTTCGGGTCACTAGGTACGTAGAAATAGGGTACCAGTGCCATCCAATACAAATATTGTCACTTATGAGCCGTTATGACTGGTTTTAAATTTTGTGACCTGCTCCATAGATCACAGTTTCGATTGTTTTTGTGAGCCTCGCAAGTTGAGAGTGTGCTGACAGAATACAAAAACCTCATAAAATAAATTTCACCTCACCTTGTGAGGGTTTTGTAACTTGTGACGTATCAGAGAGGGTTGCCAGAATCGGGCTTTTAGTCTTTTTTATTATTACGAAATACAAGTTACATTATACATTACCGAACTATGCAAGCTAACAAAAATAAATATACATATTAAGATACGTTTTCAATGACTTTTTTTAAACATGTTACTATTTAATTTGATTGTAGGTCGACTAATTTTTGTATTCTTAATGAAACTAGCAAACTATGAACAAAAATTGACCAAAAAGTAAAATCCCTTTCTTTGTACTATGAGGTTTGAAAAATCCCTTATACCCTTTTAGCTTATTGGAAGTGAGAAAATCCCACAAAAAGGGAAAAATCCCCCGATCTGGCATCACTGATAGAAAGCTGATGGATAGCTTGAAACAACTATAAAAGTGTTGGTTCTCATAAGTATTTTGTTTTGTTCGCATTGATTAAGAATTGTTTGAGAAATGGCGAGTAAAAGGCAGTAAAGTCAGAAAAAAAAAACACATTTTGGTCAAAAACGCTCAAAAAATAGACATGGCAATGAAAGGAATAGCCTATGTGTTTCTCGGAATCTTAAGGAACATTTCAAAAAAAGTTTCATCGAAATCTGTGCAGTAGTGTTCATGCCATTAGGTAACAAAGAAAATAAATACAGTTTTATTATATGTATAGATAGATAGCCAAAAGAGAGTTAACCCTTAGCGGTAAACAAATGAGATAGAAATCATATTAAGTTGCATAACCAAACCAATAATAATGTAGTACTAAAAACTGTGTTCGTTTCTCTCTCTTTATTTTTACTTATTTTTATTTAAATCCGGGTTTCGATGAAAAATATTTTCGGATTTTTAAATATTTTAAAAGCCGACTGTTGCTTAAAAAGACAACAGCTAAATGTTGTTGCTGAAGAACTTAAGTCATGAATTTATAAACAAATAAAAATAACCTGTTGAATTCGCATTTGTCGAGTAGGTGCCTTTATTTGTTCGCTTCTTAGTTCATACGTTCCATTTCTATTTCCATGCAGAATAGCAGAAACCAGAAACTCTTCATTTGCCTAAGTAGATGCAAAAATTCAAACAATGGTCTAATCATTGCCAGATATTCGTTGCATCGATTGCCACGGTTGGATAACAAGAAAATCAAAAAATGGATTCCAAAACGCTTCTTATTGAAGCGGGAGTATTGTAAAGATTCTATCTGTGGTGAAACCAGAGCCATTGCAGCTTCGAGTGTAAAATACTCGCTTCAGCAATCACCACTTTTTCCTTTGATACACGAATGCCCAAGTGGGTTTGACCAAAGACTACACAAGCCGTTACTTTTATGTAGTTCTCTACACCCTGACCACTTTATGGAGGAAAATTCTTTTAAAAATGTTCCGTGAAAAATAATTTCCATTCAAAGTATCATGATAAGATTTGTAATATTATTTCACCTACTTCGGGGCGTGCGGTGGCTTTCAAGTTGCAAATGTAAGTTATTATTTTGCACCAGATACACTCACTCGCAACTGGGAGATAAATGCACTGAAGCGGTCCGCTGATATTCGCCGGTAAAATTATATAATTTGTTTTTTTCTGTTATAGTTTCTCCCGCTGGCCATAAGGTATAATTTATGATGATTATATATTTAGATGAAAATTCGGTTTGGCATTGATAGTGACATAGTTTCTGAGCGATGCCCTATTGGTTTTGAAATTGCAAATTAGTGCTTAGAGTTGGCCATCACAAAATGACGGTATACGGTTCGTGTAAACTGGATCGGGGTTTTTTTGTTTCTAATAATATGAGTGATTTTCTTAATTGTATCTCGACTAATGAGCGATTTCGAATATCATGATTATATTTAATTGAATTCGGTACACTATAGCTCCAATGCCATTCGATGTTCAGTTTTTTTAAGATCCTATCACTCGGTAGGTAGGGTAAGATTTCGCATTTTAAGTGTAAGCTGAATAGGTTTGAGGTATTGGCATTCGTAAACGCAAAATTCGCACTCAATTTGTATAGCCCTCTATCTTCAAAGAAAATGAAGGCATTTATTTGGACCTTTCTCGCGATTTTGTGCCACACTGAGTATTATACATTTTAATGGAGTTTAACAGAGACTCTTAGTTAATTTTAACCCATTTTTTTAACCGACTCACTAAGTCGACTGCAGGTGAAACTAATGGGGATAAAAGAGATCCCATCTTGAATCTGGAAGACATCCGCATCTTTTCCATCTCCAACAATTCAAAGGTAGCTCTGTATATTCCACGAAATGTATGAAGTATGACCGATGAGCTATTTCACTATACAACTATTTCAGTAGATAAAATACATATACCTACTCGTAGGTATGTTTATCATTATATTCAAATTTACATTAAAGCAGATGCCTTCGAGAGCAAAACTTAACTGCAGGCAAGTGGCATAACGTGCCTATTGACAAAACAGATTTGGTCAAAGTTGGATCTGAAATGCTCAAAGATTTTGATCTCTTCAAACAGATTAATATGTGTCATCACTGGACACTGGCTGATGGGAAAACACGCCAATTGGCTCGGTATACCTTTGTAGAAGCGGCTCTCTCTTAGAGAAGAGAACTTCACCTCGGGGTTTTCTACTTCAATGAAACTAACGATCTTGCTGAGCCGCCATTTAGCTGACAGCCGATTTAACCTAACTAAACATAAACCATCGAGAACGAGTATATAATCACAGGAGCTTCCAATTATACAGAAGCTAGAAATGAGGACGAGATAGGGTCTACCCAACATCTACTCTGCCACTGTTCTGCTCTGAAAGAACGATTTAAACATAAAGTAGATACAGGAAAAGTTTATGTATGGAATAAGATAGCCGCCAAATAAGATCCACAGCTTTGTGACATACGCAGCGTTTTGTTGAAAATATATGTCGTCGACTTCATTCTGTTTAGGCAGAAAGAGCTCGGTTAACTTTTTCGAAGAAATATGCTCCCATGACACCTTCAACCCAAAATCTTCAAAGACACATTGTGGACATTTGTTTTTGGACAATCCACACAATTTTGACTATTAACGAAGGCGCATTAAGACGAAAACGACCTTTATCATACTTATCCCCTTTTCACACCGAGCCGAAAACCGAGTTTTCACGAAAACATACTCGAAAACTTAATTGAAAACATAGTTTTTCCCATACATATTTCAGTTTTAAAAACGACTTCCAATCGTTGAGTTGTTGAAACCAAGACACCTTTTCAGCAAATACAGCTGACCGAACAAATGCCACAACTCACAAGTTAAAATTATTTTCCACAATTAATTGAGGAAAATAATATTAATTTTAAATACACTAAATTGATTTTATTTGTTAATTAATAGACTCTCACAGCCGATTGTAACGTCAAATGAAAACTATTTGGTGTTCAGTGTGAATGCATTGACGAGGGTATAAGAACGATTTTGCTCAAAAATGTGCCGTAACGAAACTTCATTATTTTATTAAATATTGTTCAACAATACAAAGAAAAACACCTTATTGTTTCGCGTAGTTCTACATTAACTTATTGCAAAAATGGCGGCCAATCTTGCGTGAATTTTGGGACACCATTTAGTAGAATGAAATAAAATTTAAATTAAATTGAAATTACTTCAATGGGATCATTGGGCTTTACCAATAAACATTTCTAGTTAAGATACTAAATTTTAGTAGTTCACTATGGCTATATTTTGCATATAAAAAAGTTCGCAATTGTGAGCTTCTGTAAATTTAAAGCTGATACTTAAATTTGTTGTTATTACGACGCATTTTTTGTATATATATTCAATTAAATAAATAAGTAAATATGGTTTTTCCTCACGACTGTTGATACTTGTCAAATGGGGTTATTGCTTCTTTGTAGCACCAACGACATTTCTCTAGCTACGCACTTCGCCAATATCCAATATTAATTGATTCAAGATCACATCTTAAAGTTTTTAATGTCTTTTTCTAAAGCTTTTTCTTTAAAGTTTCAATTTCCCTTTTCATCTTACTCAAATTACGCCCACAATACTTTTTTGACTCAAAATCAGTGTTGCCGCTGAGGAAAAAAAATTGTCGCTAGACCATAACCTAAAATCCGCTAGAAATGTTAGTTTCTGAATTGCGAAAATCCGCTAGAAATCGCTAAAATATCAATTTGAATGTAAGTTCACAAAAATATGTATTTATTTTTAAAATAAATTGTTAATTATTAAATTATTAATCAAATTAAATACTGGATTAAAAAAAAACAAGCAATAAATTCAAGATAACAAACAAATAATGTGAAGTAAAAAAAAAACGTTTTAAAAAAAATAAATAAATTGAAATTTACAAATCAAATTCCAGCTCAAAAATGGAATCATCTAATTCTTGGCTGTCCATTTATTCCAAGTTTGAAGCAGAGGCCTCGGCTATATTTTCTTCAGTTTTAGATTTTTTTGTTTCTCCTATTTTTTTATAACCTGGTCTGGCAGGTCGTAGTTACAGCAACTCTTGTTCATCACTTTTAGTTGATTTCTAATCAATATTATAGAATTCAACGTCAGGCTGATTCCGAAGTTTGTTTTTAACATGGTTCATTGCACTAAAAATTGGTTCAACTTCAGCATTTGAGTGGGGAAGAGATAGCACAGTGATTACCAAATCAGCCAGTTCTTGCAAATTATTTACACCTGCAGCATTTTTGCACTTGAAAAATTATATTCGAATGAGTCGGAGATGCCACTTGTACGGGATTCGTGTACGTGGTGGTGTAGTAACGAAAAGTAGCTAGAAATCGCCAATTTTTTTTTTAGCGACAACATTTTATTAAAAATCGCCGAGAGCTTTAAAAATATGCTAGAAATAGCGAAAAAATCGCCAAAGTGGCAACAGTGCTCAAAATCCAGTTTTTAAAAATAAAATTTGTATTACACGGAAAGAAAATCACGAATAATTAACCTTTAGTATAAAAACCACAGTTTGTAACATTACTGCGATTACTTTTTGGTACTAGAAAATGTTGATAAAAGAGGATTCATGTGAGTTTTTTCTTATGAACATTCAGTATGTTGATAATCATGGTGAAATGCAGGAGTTTTGATGAAAATTCAGCCAAAATATTTAGAGTTTAAATATTTTTTGTTAGATTCCTGAAATTCCCACCATTTTGTGCCTTTTCCCTTTATCCCACGAAAGGCTTTTCGGACATTGAAATTCCCACAAAAAGGGATAAATCCCACGAGATAACAACCCTGATCCAGGGCATTGATTCCGTAACTCAATAATCGCCTGACGATATCGTTTCGACGATACTACATTTGCTTCACTTTACTCAATAATCGGCAGATTACTATCGTCCAGACGACAGCGTTTGGGCGATAGCTAAAGAGATATCATCTTGCATTGATTTGTGTATTTTGCAAACAATTTAATTTTGTTTCCTGAATTTTATTGTGAATAACTGACTTAGTAAATTTTTTATTAATTCCAAATACATAATTAAGTGGCACATCCGACATTATAAATCAAAAACTGTTTTTATTATAAAGGAGCAAGTTTTGTGTGTGACTGTAATTTACATATTCCGTGATCATTATTGCAGGCGACTGTTATTTGATTTAAAAAAAAAACCGAAATGGTTTAACAAATGTCATTATAATGACAATTACTACGACGTCTAGTGCTTATTTTAATTATAGTTACTGAGAGATACAAAAAGTCCTCAAACTTTGTGTCAAATAAACGATAGACGACACGATGGTAGAAAAGTTACGTGAATCAAATTAATGACGAGATCGTTGACTAATATCGTGTGGACGATTATCGCTCTCAGAGTTACGGAATGAGTGCCCGTGCCCAGTAGGTCAATGAGTTCATTTTGATTGCTCTACAACTAATTATCTATTTGGTCTAAGTATAGAAATTTTAGTTTCAGATACTGTATAAATGATTGATTATAGTGAAGGTATGCCTGACCTTTTGGGTTGAAACAGTTTGCCAACAAAACCGTTTCGTAAATCCCAATTAGCTACAGTTACAACTAACATTTTAGGTTAATAGATTATTTTTTGAATTCCACAAATTTGTTAATGATACACCTGAATGTGATGGGGATTTATATGCAGAGAACTTGATAACAATGAAGTTTTTTTTACGGAAGCAATAACTGAATTGTATTTTTTTATTATTTACTTGGGTATACCAAACTCGTTCTCATACCAAATACCGATTCGAAATTCATTGGGCTAAATTGCGAAAGAATCATTTAATGCATAGACCGTCCTCCTTCCTTTTCTGTGATTGAAGCGAAGCTTAATGGTGTTCCTACGGTACACGCATTTAATCTTCTATCTATAGCAACTAATCGCTTGGAACAGGAATTCTATATGAAAAAAAAAAAAAAAAAAAAACACTCAAGCTCTTTTACCCGTAGTTCTTCTATTTTTCGTTTAACTATTTCGCAGTTAATTAAAACCCGCAAACCAATATTCGAAACCTGAAATCTCACAAATATACAAGATCACCGTGGTTGTATATGTACGTATATATGTATAAGGATAAGCAGACTCTTGTTTCGCTCCACGCAAGCTGCCTTGCTGGCTGGCATGTCGTTTTAATGCCAGATGCCAGGTGATTTGTCGTGATTGAAGCACGTCTGGCATGTCTACAAGATGATTAGGTATCTATCGATGAGAGGAGAGGACTTATTTGATGTACCACCACCTGCCATATATCGTTTTCTCTCGTATCTACAGTCATATGCTGTGAGCAAGTGCATAATATTTTCAAAAATTAACGGATTAAGTTTGATGTCATAGCGCTATTACTGTTATGTAATTAAACGAGGAGATATTGCATGGATGTTCTTGGAAAAACATTTTCATTTGAATGCACCGTTTAACGGAAGCTGGATAACTGAGTAAAACCGCTAATTGTATAAAGTTCGAACCATCGTTCCCTTGGTGGTTGTAGTTATACTCATACAGGAACGACGATGCGACGGATGCACGACTTATAATTACATATTGTATGACCTGGGGCACTTTCGGATAGTACAGTTTACAGTAACTTAATTACTTTCTTATTTTTTTTCTCTCTGTCTCTCTCTCTCTGGAAGGAAATACCGCGTAAATTTGTCTGTAGTACAGAGGCACATGCATTTGAATCCTTCTGACTCAGCTTTATTTTATTTTTCACTGGTTTTTTCTTAAAAGATTTGTGCGATCATTAGAGCGGATATTTTCTTAGAAACAAAAAAAAAATGGTTGGCGCAACAGGTCCGGAGGGACCTTGTGTGAGTTTTTCATTTTTGGAACGAATGGAAGGAATCTACATTTTTATGCCGACTCCAAACGGCTAATTGAGAAGCTCTTTCAAGACAGTTATACTCTTGGATGTTTGTCAGACGTTCGCGAGAGGTGTCGCAGTGTAAAAAAACCCTAAGTTGGAATTTGGGTTTTTGCTGGATTCTAACCTGGGAACCCTCGCTTAGTAGTTTAACACACTAACCACTAAGGCACTGCGCCTGCGATATTTTCTTAGTTATAATTAAAAAGACATTACATAATGGAAAATCATAAATTTTGTTTATAATTTATTTCTAAGAGTTGCAAGCTCAAAAATTAAAAAGTTGGAAAGGTTAGAGGTTGGGTAAGGTCTGGCTGAACATACGCTATATACAAAATTATTACATCTGATAGCCCTGGTAGCTAGAGCTGCAATAAAGTATATTAATACTGTAATTTAATTACTTATAAATAAAGTAAATAATAATAATATCAGCAACAATATTATTACAAAAATTATTATTTAATTTATTGTACGTTGTATTGATATTTTAATCAATACAAAACGTAGAAAAATCCCTTTCTTAAATCAACCAACTTTTGGCTCCTACAGAGTTAGTGGATTAAGAATAACCGAGTCAATTTGTTGAAGGAAACTCGGTCAAATACAGGGAAGGTATACTACTTTGTTTCTTTATAATTTTTTGATCAAATGAAAAGGAATGGATCTTATGTTGATAAATGTTTTATTTAATGTCGGCAATTATGTGTTACAATATTATGGAATACAATATCAGGTAAATGTCCGCCTCTGTTAGTCTCACAAATGCGAGCCCTTTTGAGCACATTTTCCATTACATTCTCACACATTTCACGCGGTATTTCGTTAATTTCATCACGAATATTTTGTTTGAGTTGCTCAAGCGTTTCTGGTTTGTTTGCATAAACCTTGCTTTTCAGATATCCCCACAAAAAGAAGTCCGGGGCAGTCAAATCAGGCGACCGTGGAGGTCAATCAACGACACCATTTCTTGAAATAACTTGTTGTGGAAAGAGGTCTCGCAGTAATTCCATTGTAACATCCTATTGACATATGTACGGCGGCGTAAATGGTCTTGTGGAAGAAGCTCTTGTGTCAACTGAATCTTAAATGGAAACAAATGCAAATCCTTGTGCAAAATTGTCGCCAAAGTTATTCTTTGAAGACCAAGCTCCTGAGCACGGCGTCGAATTGAGGTTGATCGATTTTTTTGAACACTTCCTTGAGCAGCAGTAATGTTTCCAGACGATCTTGCAGAACTTTGTGGTCTGTGCTTAGGCCTATCACATATAGACCCTCTTTCTTCGAAATGATTCACTACACGATAAATAGTGCGTTTTGTTGGTACGTTGTCTCTCCCAAAAATTTCACGTAACTTTCTCATCGTTACAGTAATCGATGATTGATTTTGATCAAATGTTTTAACGATTAAAACACGTTGGTTTATCGGATACTTTTCCATAATAAATTTGCCACGTGTCTACATCACGACTGCCAAATATGAACTGTCAAGACTAATGTTTACCAAAATGGCGGCGAAACAAAGTAGTATACCTTCCCGTCGGACACCCTGTTTAATCGATTGAACAATTTCCAGACCAAAATTTCTCGGTCGTAAAAAACAAAATAAAACTCTTGGTTGATATTAATCTAGAAACTTGATTGGAAACAACTGAGAAAGTGTGTTTTTTAATAGTATTTATAGTCATTTAACTTTTTTTCTCTGTAGTTTTTCGTCTTTTTCAACAGAAACTTAGTCAATTTTAGGCTATTTTTTCACTTAGGGCGTATAGTACACAGAAATAATTAACAACTTTATTTAACTTCATTGACAACAATTAATATTATACATTTATATTAAAACTATAGAATATAAATGCAACCGTGTAGATAGTGATTACATACAGATCAAAAAATTTGGCGCAACAGGTATTACAGTTAAAAAAGTCTCCGCAAGGCCCTGAATTATATGTCATTTAAAATGTTAGTATAATCCAAAATTCCAATAAAAATTCGAAGATCTGCAGACCTGCATGGAAATATTTTAAACTTTCAATTATCATTTCAAATTTGAGTAAAATCTCCCACTCAATTCCTTAAAACTTCTTGCAGACCTTATCTACTACCATAGAAATGTCAAAAAATCATTGTGTTCAGTTTAAAAACGTTTCCCATTTTCAGCTTTCCTTCAGTCAAAAGTAATTTGCATCTGAGCAAATATTCAACATTAATTTCGTGGCAAGACACTTCGAAAACAAAAAAGGCGGGGTAGAAAAAACGAGAAGTGTCACTTCACATACAACAAAATTATGTATTTAAATTTTTTTTTTTTTTCAAATTATATAATAGACAGCTTTAGCCTTGAAATTTGGTAAATGGAGGTATATTGCGTGCTCAAATCATTCAACAGAATTGTGTCGGAAACAAAAAAGGGGCGATGCACCTGTCATAAAAAAAAAAAACATTTCAAATGTTAGATATTTCTCATTGTTAAAACTAAGATCAATTAAAAAAATGAAGATCATTAATGTTTAAGAAAAGCTGTGGGAGAATAGTTAGTACAATATACGGAAAACAAGTTTCATAGATTTTTTAAATTAAACTGTGACTTGTTTTAAAGGTTTTGATACCAACGGAAGACAGTTTTTTTTTTATATCTATTAGTATTTTTCAAATGACGCATTTTATATTTTATAATTTTACCCTTGACATCTGCAGAACAAACAGTGGAAAGCCTCTTTAAATCAGATTTAAAAAAATAATAAATAAATTAATAAATTTAATAAGGAGTCGTGGACAATTTGAAAAAAAGGTAAAAATTATATTTTCCAAACACATGTATGTGAACAAAATGTTTGTTCATTTGCGGTTAGTATTTTTTAGTGAAAGGAACGTCGCCATTGCTAATCTTGCAGGCTGCTATAGACTAAATTAAAATTCGTAGCCTAACCACGAGGAAGGTCAAAAAAAAAAAAAAAAATAGTTGGCGCAACAGGTCTGGAGAGACCCTAGGCCTAGCTTCTCACAACCATTCGTTTTGTGTGAGTTTTTCATTTTTGGAACGAATGGAAGGGATCTACAATTTTATGCCGACTCCAAACGGCTAATTGAGAAGCTCTTACAAGACATTTATACTCTCGGATGTTTGTCAGACGTTCGCGAGAGGTAGCGCAGCGGAAAAAAACCCTAAGTCGGAATTGGGTTTTTGCGGGATTCGAACCTGGGACTCCCGCATAGCAGTCCAACACACTAACCACTAAGCTACTGCGACAACACGAGGAAGGTCAATTAATATAAATTTAGTGCAAGCTCAAGAGAAAGGAAAAGGAGTGGTGTGATGGTGATGGTGATGGTGGTGATGAATATTTTCTTATTTGTTTATTCATTAACGCTTCTCCCGCCCTCTCTAGAACGTATTGTCATTCCCACTGTCACTATTTTAAAAATCACAGGTTTCTCATAAGAAGTGATTTTCTATTCGAATTATTTGCATTGGCCGCTGAACCTACTACATTTTGTATAAAACTTCTTTATAACGAAGCAATTTTGTGTTCCCTTTAAGGAAACTTGATTAAAAAAAACTTTTAGGTCCAAACTAAAAATGTTTATTTATTTCGAAAACGAATCTACAATTCCAAAAGTGGAAGTAATACTATTATTTTGCATTTCGAAAGTTTAACACAGTACACACTTAAAAGCGGAACGGAAAGCAATTTCGAATACGATTATTGACTTTTCCAACGAACTATGTAGAGACCAGTTCCCCAAAAACGATTTATTATTAAACGAAGTATGTTCTTTTAATACGATCTATGTGAAAATATACACGGAACTTTTAACCATATACAGACACAACATTTTACCGGCTACATGACATGAAAACATGTAACATTGTAGCAAAGCTTACATCATTTACTTACATGGATATATAGACAAGTTGCAAAAACAAAAGAAAAATGCTACATATTTTACGAAACTCTTTCTTACAACAAACGTACATTTTTTGCAAGAAAAATAAAAGTAGTTAAAAGCCCGTAAGACATTTGCATAAAAATCCATTAATTCTGGGAGATGCATAATAAACCATTAACCATAACGGAATTTGTTAACTCAAAACTCCTCTCTAAATACCATCTTACGAGTACGGAAAAACCAATGCACCGGGGGATACAAGAAAAAAAAAACCGCACAAGTTACAAGATGTACATGAATAGCTAAATGCCACATTTGAAAGTAAAAACCCCCAAACTGCAAGACCGGTTAAGGTTCGTGGAAATTTTATGTTGTCTACTGATAAATCCTATAGTTACTTAAAAAGATCTCCAGTATAGCAATTGGAACGAAGCCAAAATACATGGAAGCAAAATTGAGATCGGTGAGCGCGCAACCCTGCTGCATTTCAGCCTCCTCCACATATGCAACTCCGCGAGACTGCAAGGGGTACAAATGGCTTATTAGGCGAATACCATTAGTTCCAACATCAGTGAGGCCATAACCAATTGGATGGGCTCCTCTGGCAAGCATCGAGCTTGCGCTTCTACTGCATTAAGTTGAGTTGAGTGCTCGTTGGCAGACATATTTCTTTCTTGTTCAATGCAAGAAGAAAGAGAATTACTACTGAGAAGTGGCCGTGTTACACGATCAGGGAGCAAAGCCTACCTATTTGAGGAATATGCTCAGTTTGCTGGTAATGGTGATTTTATATATTTTTACTTCCTAGTTTCGGATTTGTTATGGATGATGGCATGGTCTGTGAATTAATATTTTTCCTTTCGGTGGCGGTCTAAGGAATAGTTCACGAGGTGAGGTTTTTCTAAATCAAGTTCCCTTTTGAATTGAATGCAAAATAAATTGCTTCGTTCTTCTTCTTCATTACCGAGGTATTTCCGGAAGTATCTCAGTGAGGGAACAAAATATTGATTTGCATTTTATATTACGTGGTGAGTATATTTTATAAAAAAAAAAGACTTCCACTTTTAGAGACTCTTATGTAATTGTGGGATAAATTTGGGGAAATTGAATCATCACCTTTCATAAGTATGCGTACAGAATGCTGAATATTCCGATCTGACAGGTTCTCAGCTTCGGAATTTGGACAGTTATTAGTTATTATTTTATTTTATTATTTCTTAATTTAATTTTTTTAATATTATTTTTGTTATTAATTATTAGTGACCAAGTCGACTGTTGAACGAATACTTCCGGTAAGAAAGAAGTCCACGACCGTTATTGAACTGACAATAAGCACAGCATAGGAGAACATTGATTCCACTATTGACGACCCACCTGCTATATAATCACTTGAACTATCGAGGCCTACAAGACTGATATAAAAAATTACGATACCATGGTCCGATCAAAATGATTACGAAACCGAAAGAATGAGCGCCGGCTATTTGAATGCTAATTTCTGATTGAAAGGAAACCAGTGCAACATATCTGGAGGTTTAGATATGTGAGCGAATCAGTAGATGGAAAATATCTGTCGTAATGGACACACACTCTGAATATTGCAACAAAATAAAAACTCAATGTTTAAAAGATCATAAAATGTTATAAACTTATAAAGAAGGAATATCACCATCATCAAAAGCAAGTTGCTGGGAAGTCATTAGAAGTGACAAGTTTCGTCTAAAACAAAGGCTTCGCTGACACAAGCTGGCAAGCATATAAACATAAAGCAAACCAAGCAATACAAACAAGAAAAGGAGCCGAGACAAAATTGGTACGTTATATTATAACACCTACATACAGAGGACACAAGAAGAACACATGCTTCCCCGAAGAAAAATGAGTGAGCCAACGTTACTCACTAGGAAACATTTTGAAATTTGTACCAAAAAGTTAAGAGATCAAGTCGAGTATGCAAAGACCGAAATAAAACCTGCATAAACAAATACGGAAATACTGTATTAAAGTTGCAGTATGTGCCTATACATAATAAAATAGCAAGTTGCGAACATGGTACATTAGTCGTTGACGCAAAATTACAGTCGTCGTGGGTTAGGAGTTATAAGTTGGGGGTACTAAGTAGTGAGTAAAAGCACTCTTACTTCAAAACCGACCTAGACCGAGCCTGCAACTAGAACCAACCTTAGAGCGGGCGCGACGCAAATTTTAGTCATAATATACCTAAGAATTGACAGTTTTGGGAATTTTCTTTCAAATTATTTTAATGAAAAAAAAAAAAAAAAAATAGATGGCGTAACAAGCCCTTAGAGACCCTAGACCTACCTGCTCATAATTCTTCGTTTTGTGTGGAAGAGATCTACAATTTTATGCCGAATCCACCCCACCCAAAAAAAAACTTGGTGGATGGATTTCGTTCTTTTATTTTTCGGGAAATCGAACCTGGGACCCCTCGCTTAATAGTCCAACACACTAACCACTAAATTAATGCGCCTGACTTATAACTACATCTTGCAAAGATGCAGGAATTAGAAGCTCATGATTTGTTATAGGCTGTGGTTTTAGTTAGTTTTATAAAATTCCTAATAATAAGGTTAAATAAATATAAAATAAAATAAATAAAATCACATAGATATCTACATCAAACAACAGCCATTTCAATTCGAAACCATTTGTCTGACAAAAATATAACTCTCAGCTTAACAATCTCCTTACGAAACGCTATGGCCGATATATATAACAAACAAACGAGAACAATATACGAAGGCCGTTTATATTATATTCTTCCGAATTTCTTAGCATAACATTGCGCTGCAAGAACCAGAGGGGGGGGGGGGGGGGCGACAAAGGGCACTTAATTTATTTATCGTATTCCGCTTATAATCATCGTCTCTATATATTTAGTTCTCTCACGACTTGTTGGAATTGATTCAATATGTTAATTGATTACTTTTTCCCATCTATAAATATTGATAAAGGTTAGTTAATGCGAAAAAAAAAAGAATACAAAATTTTCATACAAATGGCGTCCAGTCTCTAGACTGCGATTTTTTTTTATGTTATCACTTTAAAATGTATTTGTGTTTCTTGGTATATTTAACATTTCAACCGTATTGGGATTTACTATTTGCAAAAAAATAAATTGAAAACATTTATTTGTTTGAGAAGATATCATGTATAAAATAGCAAACAAAGCAAAAGTGAAGGTGGGCCCAACTCACTTTTAACGCTGCAGTGATATAAATATTTATATAAACAAAAACACAACGCGGAACTAATAAACAAAATAAATATGATATCACATCATTATAACAGTCTGTTGCCAAAATTACAATCGCCTTTTTTTTATATAGTACAGTGGTTAGTGGTTAGTGTGTTGAACTACTAAGCGAGGGATAGCAGGTTCGATCCCTGGAAAAACTAAAATCACATCTTAAGGTTTCTCAGCTCCGTCACTTTTTGCGAACGTTTGACAAACATCCGAGAGTAGAACTGTCATGAAAGAGCTTCTCATTGACCGTGTGAAATTGGCATGAAATTGAAAATCCATTCCATTCGTCCCGAAAGATGAAAAACTCACACAAAACGAAAAGTTATGAAAAGCAAGGTCTAAAGAGCTTTTACATCAACTATATATTTAGTTTTAGAATTAAATTCCAATACATTAGCCTATTTCGCAGCATACTAAAACCATCAATAGGGGTAGGGGGGACTATGCTAACATAAATTCCTGATATCCATAAGTTAGAATTTCTTTCGTTTTTCAAAGTAAAGTCTCTAAAACTAACTTCAAATCATTTGGGTCAGTGCGCCGTACTAATAAGAAATTTTAGTCCCGACTTTAAATTTACGGAAAATCACAAATGCAAAATTCGCATGGAAAATATATAACCAAAGTGAACTACTAAAATTTCGAAAATTTCGAGTCGAAACTAGAAATGTTTATTGGTAAGGCCCAATATGTTTTCATAATCATTCTTTTATGAGCTGTGTCGCTAGCTGTTAGCTAGCGAATGTTTCTACATAAACGGGAATTATCTAAGTGAATAACTGGAGATGGAAAAAAATCCCACCATACCAATTGATTTTTTTACTGAACGAACAAAATCGACCGTAATAAAGTTGGCGCCAAAAATATTTTATTTTTAAAAACCAAAATGCCAAAAAATTGTTCCTGAAATGCTCTCGTATCATTCTAATTAAAAATTTACACCCGCGAGGGACAGTTGTGACGTCATCACCAGGTTTTTTTAATTACGAATAACTAATTAACGATTAATTATTTGAGTGGAGCAATTGTATATTTGGAAAGAGCATTTCAGGAGCAATTTTTTGGCATTTTGGTTTAAAAAAAAAAAAAAATGTTGGCGCCAACTTTATTACGGTACAAAAAGTTCAACCGCAAAAACTTTACAGAGAGATAACACTTACTTAATGAGCTTCCCAAAATAAAAGCAACTGATAAAGGCTTCTTTTTTTTTTTTAACAGTATGCATAATGCATTTAACCTTTTTATCTCGATATTTTTTAACAACGAATACTCGTTCTTTTTTTCTTTTTCTTTTTTTTCAACGCAGAGATTTATGTGGTTTTTTTTCATTGGGCAAAAAGAAGCGTCCGGGAGAGTCCGGAATCGAAGAAATCACTTCTGAAACCGTTCCACTGACACAAAAAATACTCTTCTGGTGATACTGAGAAGCGAATTTCGGTTCTCGATTTAAAGTCAGAATCCACTCAAGAATGTATTTGGTACAAGTCAGCTGACAGCTGTCATAGATTATTTTTGTTGGCATTTCACCAACACGTTTGTGGATTCAATCAGAAGCAGTTTTCTTGTTCGATTGGATTACAGAATGAATGGATCCCCGAGTGAAACCAATGGATGACGACATTAGTTAATTTTAACGAGCAAAAGAAGCACATTTTGAGCCAATTTTTGAGCGTGGTTAACACACACTAGTCCGAAACGAACCTTTTTTTTTTCGTCAAATTGCGGTGAACTTATAATGACGGCACCTAATTAATTTTCCAAGGCAGGCAGTAGTTTTTGTCAACTAATCTCCACTTCGAGAGTGAAAACTGTAAATATCAAAATTAAATAAATGAGGAGACACATTTTCATGGTTTCGGATATATGAAGTTGCACAATTTTTGTTGTAGTCGTTTCTTCTCATTTAGGTAAATAGTTTGTATTGTCGCACATTGTAAGGCACGGCAATTTCATTACGCAGTGCAAAGTAATTCGAGTTGAATTCTTTTGAAATTTTGTTGTTACTTCAGGTTAAGGTTGATGTTACTTAAAAGGCCATGAACCTCTTTTTTCTGTCCGTCCCTGATGGCTATGGCTGGCATTGTGTCGAAATTTAAAGTTGTACCTCACAATTGGTCAAATGTGTAAAAGACAGTACCAAATCAGTCGAGCAATGGAAAATTAAATAATAAAACTGAACTTAAGTTCTCTTAGATGGTTTCTTATTAAAAAATTGGTACGACTTGAAGTTGTTGCTTTAAGGCCTGACAATAATAATCATATTTAACCTTCACACTAAATATTTTGTAGGTCGCAATATGATACTTTGTATGGAAAATTTCGTCATTATGATTACCTGGTTAATTGGAATCTAATGGGCCATTTATTTCTGCCTCACTTATAGAGGTATTCCAATTACCCGGTTTCTCACTCATCCGCAGGTAGAGCAAATATTTGTTTCACTTTAGGAGGCCTTCAAATAAATTGAAATACAAAATGCACATTTTAGCTAACGAAAGCAACCCTATGCCAATGGTCGGCAGTGTAAAGGAAGAAAATATGGGCTGCGAGGAAAATAAAACGTTTTTAGGTAAGCACATGCAAGACTTTTTAGCGATTTTTGTTGAAAGTCTGTCTCACTTACAGGCGTTAAAATAAATAAATTTGCAAGTCTGGTCCAACTACAGAGGTTAATTTAATAAAACATAAGTTTCACTGGTGGAAAAAGTTGCACTTATAGAGTTGTTTTTAAGGAAAATGAAAGTGCGCCAGAATTAGGGCCACCATATAGGTATTCCACTTAGCCAGGTCCCACTTAGACAGGTTCGACTGATTTTTAATATCCACTTAATTGTAGAAGCTGCTATACTCTTCTGCTGCTATGGAAATGTGAACTGTAATTAAAGCTGGGCACTCATGTCGTAAGTTCTCAAACTATTTTCGTTGAAAAGATAGACCTCCAAGCCTAGTGCAAAAATTACGAGTTTGAGAGCTTAATTCAGTTCGTTTTCCAAAAAAGTAATGAAAGATGATGATAATCAAAAAAATTCGGGAAGAATAAAACTTCTAATGGTCATCAAAATTTCAAAAACGATACCCTACAGAAGGTTATTGTTAAATGGAATCTGCACTCTGAGTTTGAAAACATTTTCCTAGCCTAATCATAAGAAAAATTGGTCAGAATTCCATTACAGGAAACCAATGAAAGGAAACCATGAAAGGAAACCAATATTGCACGAAGTGAGTTATGTTATATTTATAACAAAGAACACCTGTCGAAGGTCAAACTACAAACTAATCATAAATCCGAGAATTTTAAACAAACTCTTATCGAATAAATTCTGAACGAGGAACGATATTCGAATGCTGGGAATATTCAAAACAGGAACAAAATTCCTCGAAATTAACATTAAAAATGGCACACAGAAATGTACTTACATGAACCGGGACAAGGTTTTGTTTTTGGTAAGACCCATGAAGACTTTAGCAAGGGCAGATAAAGATTTCATTGCTTGCTATACGAAATTCTTCAGATGATTTTCAGTCTGGTTTCTGTTGCGAGGATATTTAACAGCGAATCATATATACATATGTAGGTACTAGGTAATATATTTTCGTCGTTTTTTGATGATTATTTCTTTTATGGTAAACAATAACTGTTCCCAGCCGGCTTTGTCTGTGCTTAAAAAAATGTTTCCGTAAAGAAAATCTACTAGATAATTAAATTCGTGTAGAATTTTTGACAAAAAACGATTTCACTGTATTATGCGATCAAAATTATAAAAAAAAAAAATTTCAGTAGAAAATGTATGCAAAATTTTTTTATGAACGGCATGCAGCAAAATTGAGAGCAGTAAATTACACGTTTTACGGGTGGGATGTGGGAATCTATAACAATCAACGCCGGACGTGTCATTCGTAAATGTATTTAATTGTCATTTCGAAAGAGTATTAATCTACGATCGAAACTACTTCCTTCACCATTTCAAACGTCCTTCAGAGCAGCTACGCAACAAAACTACTGCGTAATCATCACACAACTCAATGTGGGCGTTTGTCATATCGAATTTCGCCAAATGTAAGACTCTAACGATAGCTAAAGCCCACACAACGAATCCATGGATGACTGAGGCCACGCAGCTATGAAACAGTTTGCACATCGCCTCCAGCAATGTAGACGTAGATATCTCTCGTTCACATATGCATGTCTGGAGTCCATTTGCTTATATTAAAAAAAAAAAATGTTTAGACCCGTGTGTATAGGAAATTAATTAGAATTTATATTATGTGCACATATTATTCTGGAGTAATAAAATTATTAGACTTTGCAGTGTAGAGTGGTTTTTGTGATTTTATTGCCCGCAAAACCGGATAATCAATGAATGCACGCCTGTGTTAAAAGTCACCGCCGGGCGCAGAGTAGCACTAGCATCGCTATTAGCACTATAACAAAAGCAGCTGAAAGAAACTGGTATTCGAAGATTGGTTCAATGGCCATCTGAGGTGTTTGTGTAGGAACTGCCCACGAGTAGATAGGCATTTAAACACTATACCTAAACACAGGGTGGTCACAGTGATGTTGACCGCGTTTTAAAAATATTCCGCGATACTTGTAATCATTTTTAGTGTCCAGGCTACATTTTTTGACCTCACAATGGTGAAATTTTCCACACAAAATTGCATATTGTGTACTACAAAACGGATCTACGAAATAAGGCCGTCAAAGAAAAAGAAGGAAATAATGCCCCAAAAAAGTATACAGGAAAAATAACAACAACGAATTTTAATAGAATTTGGGGTGTTGTTTCCTTTTTTGGGGCCTTATTTCCTACAGAAAATTGGGGTCTTATTTCATTAAGAAATAAGACCCCAAAAGAAGAAATGAAATAAATCCCCAAAATTATTTTTTTATTATTAATTGCTACCCTTCCGACATGGAATACGTATGGGGGTCATGCTGCCCCCCTGCAACCCCCCTGCTTGGATTAACTGTTAGATTACGGGGTGCGTGCGAGGTTGAGTATATACAAAGTTCCTTTAATCTAAATTAGTTTATCCAATATCAACAGTATTAAATAAAAAGTAGTTTTTAATATTTTTAATTTCATTATGTATTTCATAACTCCAAATTTGGGGCCTTATTTCATTTTATCTTTTGGGGCCTTATTTCCTACAGCCTTACATTACATATAAGGATGAAGGTTAAAATTATTATTGGCTTTTCTGCTGATCAATTAAAAATATAATAAATATCTATATTAATAAAAATATTTTTGCCTGTCGTGCTGTATATAATAACTTAAGGAGTTTTTTTCTTAATTGTAGCTAAAATTATTCAATTTATATTTGAATTGAAATCATTCCTTTTTAAATGATGGTTGAAAAATTAACAGAGCTGCCAAATTTGAGGTTCCGAGAATCGGAGAGCGTTGCGTTCGGGTGATTTACACACTTGCTCTGTTTGGCAATTTTATATCGACAGAAAATGAAGATATTATCACTTTCGATTGAAAAATTGATTAGGCCAATGAATACATAGGTTTACAAATTGCTCTTAAAAAGTCCAATAAGAAAACGTTCAAATATTATACTGCCAGTACAAGTGAAGCCCCCTGTGAATTTTGTTTACATTGTTTGTTTGTTTTTTATGTAATTATTGACCAATTAAAATTAAAGAGCAATTTCCTCCTTAATTGGATTGTATTCAATGACAATAAAAGAATGCGAAAATGGGTTCGTAATCGTATATGTATATGCAAAAATTGGATAGTGGCGATTGTTCGCACTTTATATCTAAACACGATGCGCATTCGAGGGCAGAGAGTAGGTATGTATGTCATTGGATTTTGATTTCAATATCGATGACAACTACTGTCAACTCATCCGTATCGCAGTGGCATTGAAATGGAAAGCGTAACCCACAATTATATACACTATCAATTTGAAAGCTTTCTCTGTCAATATATAATTAACAGAACTACATTTCTAAATACAACACAATACGGAAGAAATCTGTAAAATCTTCTCTTTGATCAGTAATCTGTCATTCTTGTATGATTTATTTAGTAGCAATGTCAAAACACACAATTTCTTCGATCTGTGAATGTCGAACAACTCTATAGCTAGGTGCTAACAAAAAAAGAAAAGAAAGTGCGGCAATCAATCCCACTTGTTCTCCGCTAATGTAACAATTGGTAAAAGAAAAATCAGTTGACTTTGCATTGGCTACGAGTACCTACGCAATTGATAACACTTGCTAAATATACAATAGTTTTCTAATTCCGTTTGGCAACCTTATACATAGTACTCGAGTTGAACATGTAAAGCAAGGTCGAATCTCTTACTGTGGTGTGTAGGTTTAAAAGTTCGAATAGAAAGATGTTTACAACAAAATTGATTTATGATTAACGGTGGCCGAATTATTTTTTATGTGTCACTAAATAGGCAGTTCAAAATTCGACCAAAATGTTAAGCATTTTCCTTTGTTGGAATTATATTTCTTTCATTTTAAACGCGTACAAGTTTATTTGTTTTAAACAAAAATGCAAATACATAGTTTGCTTACGTAATTTTTAAGCAGACATATTTATTAATTATACCATAAGACGATTTAATCCCACAATATTATTATTTAAGTGGCCAAACTCCATTTTTAATAACCATATTAAAAGTTTTGCTTTCGTAGCTTTATATTTATATAAGAAGGCTATCATTAAATATATACTTTTTAAGTTGTAAGCTTTATTTCAGTCACATACATAAGGATAGAAGTTAAACGGATCTTCCCAATCAGAGTGTATCGAAGCTTCTTATTGAATAAATTGAATTGAATTGAATTCTTATTTGTTAATTTTTTTTATATATAATTTATAATGCGCGTAAACTTTAATAAAAGTGACTCATTTAGAAACCAAAAAACATAAACATTTATTGCTGTTTTATTTGTGGATACACGTTACCCAATTTGTAATTCCCTTTATTTATGAAAAGTTCGAGGCAAGATGCATCAATACAATGTCGGAGCCACCTTCGAAAGGATACGTACACAACTTGTAAATGTGTGTTACTGTATTTGTGACTCTGATTATAATCTTAGCTTTTAAAAATTCAGTGAAGAATATAGCGAACCCTGACGAAACGTGCTTCGGGAAAGTATACACAAAATAACAGTGCTGCATTATTATTTCACGAAAAGGCCCCAAGAGAAGTACCTCTTCTTAGCACAAGTTTTTTTTTTACCTATTTAGTACAACTGCACATTTAAATAAAAACACAGCATTATATTAAAACTAGCGACCCGCCCCGGCTTCGCACGTAGGGTTCAGCCTGCGTTTGCAATATAAGCGGAAAAAATGTAATTATTTACGACATCACATTAGAAACCTCAAAAATAACAGTATTTCTCCACTATTTAATGGATGCTATTATACATATAAACCTTCCTCTTCAATCACTCTATCTATTAAAAAAAACCGCATCAAAATTCGTTGCTTAGTTTAAAAGATTTAAAGAAAGACATAAGGACAGAGAAAGCAACTTTGCTTTATACTATGTAGTGATACGTGGACATCAAAAGTTTCCGTACACTTTTTAAGTATTTATTATGAAATGAGAAAAATAAAACTTATATCATTCGCAAGGTACTGTGCCATAGATGTGCACAAACAAAAAATCTTGGGTATATGTCGCCATTAAGACTGGTAAAATGAAGTTAAGAATTCCCCATACAAAATGCTTATCAGTTAAGTGAAAACATTGTCTTGACATTCAATTTTTCGTCGCCATAGAAACGTATTCGAATAAAAATCATCTTAGATTAGAACCTATTTTCGAAAGAATGAAATAATGTAACTCTCCTTAAAAGTAGACAACTGTATAATTTTTTTTTTTTTTTTTTTCAAAGATGTTAGGAAGGTACCTCCTATGAAAAATATTTTTCGAAATAAATATTTTGCTCTAAATGTTAATAGTAGTGTATTAAAATGTAAATTATGAGTAAAAATCATTTTCACAGGACGTATTTTTTTGATATCTAGACGTCGCTTTGTCGTTTATAAAAAAAAAAACTAAATATCGAAAATTGTGGTACGTTTTTAAGTATTATATATTTAAAAAGTTATGGTCGTTTTTCGATAAATAGTCGTCTTTTCGGAATGCCGACTATGAATTGAGGAATGCAAAATTGCTGAGCGTATCATATAATTGAGTTCCCAGCCCTTCAGGAAAATAATAAGTATAAAAGTGAAAGAAATCCCCTGTTGAAAATATCATCAGTTATATTAGGAAAGTAGAAGCCCTAATAATCTAACCAAAACTCTGACCCCCTAAGTAGAACAGATCTTTTAGGTCGGCGTGAATAGTATCGCTTCTGCAAGTCAGAAGTTAAAAAGAAAAAAAAGTAGAACCGCACTGGATGATATTCGGCCGATTTCATTTTGTTGGTGGACTTGCGACAATAGCCAAATGAGTTGTAAACTTTTTTGAATAAAATGCACTGATTGACGAAAGTAGGAACTTATTATTATTTTTTTTTTTTTTTTTTTAATTCTATGTTACAAATTTTTGAAGTTATTTAATTAATAACTATTCGCATTTAAGAAAGAGGATAATGTTCGCAAAGCAACTTTAATAAGTGTATGCAGCTCGCAGGTCTGCCGATGCCAAACAAGAAGATGACCTGCACATTGAAAGTACCAAAGTTAGGTTTACTCTTTACTTTTAAATGTAAATGTAAAAAATGTATCTCAAGCAAAAAACTGAAGGCATCCGCCCCGAACTCTGTGAAAATGTATTCGTAGGACAATTTCAAGTTCGCAAAAGTTTGACCATTGACCGTAACTAATCAACTTTTAGCGTTTTGGGCTTCGATTTCTTAAGTTGTCTTCCTTTGGTTATAGCAGAAGCTCAATTAGGTCACATATTTTGTAACATAAAAAGTATCCATAATCCATCGGAACCTAACCTAACCTAAGTGAATTTGCGGATTGAGTCATTGGTCGAGAACGCATCGCGCGCTCTCAGCTGATGAGCAGTATTTAAACTGCGATAAATCATTTGGTTTGGCAACAGTGCACGATGATTAAAAAAGCACGTAATACTCCACCAAAACAAATTTTAAATCATACCGTTTCTCAGGGAAAACGATTATCGTTACAAGCTACTTTAGCGTTTAGAGTTTGGTATCTGTAACTTTAAAATTAATTTTCCTGTTGTATAGTTACAATGAGTCAATCAATGAGTCGTAGGGGAACATTTTTCTGACAGAATTGTTGATATGACCGCTTAAACAGAAGGAAACTTTTTTCATACTATTCCAACTTTTTCGGTTGCATTTTACGTATGGCTATAAATGAGGCCTAGGTCGGTTCTGTATAGAATAAGCCGTGCGGCATCGTCAGATCTACGTTGGATACTGTGTACTTCGGATGACATTAGTCTTCTATCTCTGATTCTATTGCTGTTAGTATTGAAGAAATCGTGCTGTTAAGATGTGTTATTTCGTCAGGGTTTTTTTTTATTTATTTTTTTTTTAGACTGTTATAAAATTTTGTACCTACACGCATTTAAAAATAAAAATAAAAAAACTCCAACAGAGATACCAATGCAAACTTTTTTTTTAATTTTTTGGGCAATGTTTCTCTGATATACTGAGATTCCCTAGCAGCTTAGCCTTAGCAGCTCTGTATAAGGGTAAGGCAACTTAGAAAAAATATTATTTGTTGGTTAGTCAACGTCACCGTTGTGCGACTATAGTCCTAATTTGGCTATTTCTTCGAGAGCCTGTTTTTGTTGGCCCTTTTTTAAGTTGAAAAAGGCACTTCGCAAATTTTCCAAAAACTGATATTTAAGAGAGAGGAAAAAAAAACTTTAGAATCTAGGTAACACTATTAGAACGTTAAACGAGCCAATGCTTGTTATCGTGGGAAAATTCTAAATAAAAAAGCCTCAGAAATATAACTTTTTTCGATGGTCAATTAAACTTTATTTTGAGACTTTTCAGAATTTTGCAGCGGTAATCCTGGCTGTAGCCATATAACGATATAACTGAAGGAATCAGATATACTGGTGCCTTTTGAAACTCAAGACCTGTGGCCCCCTACTTTTTTTTTTAATTTGTCGAAATGGTCCCTTTTTCAGTTTAAATAAGATTTTAAAAGAATGGATGGAAATGGGTTTGTATGCCTTTTTTTTTATAAATAGATGTTTTGCTGCTGTTTTTGACGCCGATGGTACCTCGGTCACCAGACCTTACAACGTGCTACTTGTTGCATGGAGTTACCTTAAGCCGAAAGCTTACGACAATAATCCCCGAAAAATAAAGGCCCTATACAAGTAAACATCCGCGGTTAAGTTGAGCCCAGCGTGACCGTTGTGCGATTAAAGTTATAATTTGGCTTAAATTGCCCTTATTTCCAAATAAAACCTTGTGTTTAGGGTTTAGAGAGCCAATGCTTATTAAATATGGTTCAAGAATAGCCTTAGAAATTATGTACATTTTTTTCGCATTGGCCATTTTCTTGCGACTTTTTATAATTCTGCAGCGGTCACACTGGGGCATATTGAAATTTAAGTTTTGTCTCGCGTGTTCATCCAAATTTACGTGCAAATGTGTGTTTATACCTAGTTTAAGTGCTTTAAAACATAAATTTCGAATTATCAGACTCCGTTCTGCACAAATGAGAATGACGCCCTTTATGTAAAAGTAAGTCATAAATATAAAAAACACACAATCTACATCGTTGAACTTTGAACTTCGTTCATTGTGACCGGATTTTTCTATGACTTTAAAAGTGAACAAGAGTGTGCATTATTTTTTTCTTTTTTTACTTAAATTTGAATGAAATACCAATAAAGAACTTAAAAACCACCACACTTTCAGCCTGAGGCTTCAAATTTGTCATGGGGCTTCGCTGAAAGCTATGAAATGAGAAGAGTTAAAAAAAAAAAAAACAAACGTTATTCTTAATTACTTCCATCATATTTAGCACTAAAAGATCATAGTGGATGTAAAACGCCATTCATCAAATGGTGAGTTATCGGTCGGAGTTTTAAAATCATAAGCAAAAAACTCAACCCGCTTATCCGTATTGGTAAAAAAAAAAAAAAAAAAAAAACCCGTGCTCCACTGAGGGAAAGCAAGGCAGTACCTATATAAAAAATGACGGTTCACCCAGAACAATCATATCAAGGCTGTGCTTTATGATGCATAAGTGGATTGAAGTTTAAACATCAAACAAACGCTAAAAATACACGCAGAAAAATCGCTTATTTAAATTCAACTTTCGATTAAAAACTACCAAATAGGTAATAGTGTTTATATGTATGGATTGTAAAGGATTTTTCAATAAGAGCGCTACAAAAGTTTTTTTTAAATAAAACAAAAACGGTTTTGGATATCAAGTACGTTCGATGCCATTATGTATAAAACTCGATTTCTTTTGCATGGCCACCACGGGCACACTTGCAGAAGTCCAGACGCTGAACCCAATTTTCGACGGTTTTCAAGCATAAATCGGCCGATACTGCTCCAATTTCACGTTCGATGTTCGTACGAAGTTCTCACGTCACAGAGATGCCCATGCCCAACGCTTGAGAACGACGTGTGAGAGACACATTTGAGCTTTCTTCAACAGAAGACTACGGGCACTTCTTTGTCTCACTGGCACGGGAACATTTTGTACTGTGCCTGTGGATTCAAATTTTTCCACTAGACGCTCAATTGTTGATCTGCTAGGACGATTATGACGACCATAAATTGGACGTAGCGCTCTTAACGTTGAGCGAACCACTGACTCCGAATTTCGGTAGTTAATTTAAATAATTTCGACTCGCTGTTGGCTCGTATATCCTTCCATCATGAATGGCAAACCTTACCGAAGAGAAATGTCAAAAGAGCGGCAAGAAATTCGGCGTCGTTTGCTGTCCCTGTCGCTCTACTTTTTTATCGTCCCTGTTGAAAAACCCTTTACATAGCTCCTCTACAAGGTAAGTGGGATAAAAGTCAACTTGTTGAAAGTAAATGATTGGTCAATTTCCCGACCAAATTTTCTTGGTGGTAAATAACAAATTAACTTTGTAGAATTTAACCAACTTACTTTTGGTTGATATTAATTTAGAAACTTGGTTGATAACAATACTGATAAGGTGTGTTTTTTTAACAGAATTTATTTAATCCTTTCATCTCCGCAGATTTTGACAAAGAATTCTCATTCTTTTCAACAGAGACTTAGTTTATTTTAACGCATTTTTTAACCGAACAAAAATAGACCCAATTTTGAAGTGCTTAAAGGAAATTATTAACAAACTCTTAAAACGCTGAAACCCCTTTAAATAACTATCCGCTTGTCCATCAGTACACCACCAACCATCATCATCAAGGTGAAATTCTTAAAATTCAATAACCCTACCAATTCACTCACACGATTCAATACCACCAGCTAGAAAATTACGTAGACGTACCTCCAATTCAATGTAAGTAAGTCGTAAGTAACTATCGATTCTCAAAAATCTCTACAACAACTAAAATTACACATTCTACCGAAAACCGAACCGACCCCCCTCCATCAATCTCATCAATCTGAGGTGTAAATATTTCATTTTGATTTACGCCTTTAAGAATTTTCATTTATATACACTCCTCTCTGATCGAGGAGGGCATTCCTTTTTCGTCTATATTTGAATATTCACCATTACACTGCACGCATACTTGATTTACTTTTTCGAAAGCCGATTTTAAACAATCACCGCGCGTACAGGAAGTAATTTCGCTACTCGATGCCAAATTCGTATTCTAATTGGTGGTAGATTGCTACAGACCACAAATATAAGCATCTTATTCTATAAACGGAATAAGTATCGCCATCCCCCTATTTGCCTCTTCACAGTACAATAAAACAAAATTTATACAAAGCTTTGTTCAAGCAATAATTACGCCATCCAAAGTGTTTTATCCAATTAAATGGTACGCTTGATCTGCTCCATTAATAGGTATAACTCGTACATAATCCCAATCTGTTCGTCTTTGTCAATTCAACTTTTTGTCGAGCATATGTGTGTCTTCCTAATTTCCATCTTCGACATGTTACTCGCAACTATAAACACAGCGATACTCTATAGCACTAAGGTATTCAAACAAAACAAAACAAAACAAAACACTAGAAATAAAACGGGTATCTTGGGTTTAGCAAAGTAGAAGAACCACTTTGTCAGCAGTTATCTCAAGAAAACGAACTGGGTCCAGTTATGGACAACTATTGAACACCGGCGCACTATAAGTGTAGTTAGCACCAACGCGTTTTTTTATTATCTTTTTTTTTTTACCGAAATGGGTGGCTTTCTTTAGAATTTCCACAGAACGGAGTATCTCGATATAGCGAATTCCGTACACTAATAAAAAAAAACAAAAAAAAAAAATCAACCAACTTGGAAGTGGAAGTTTGCGAATTTTCGTTGCGTTAGAGGCGGCCTTGTACACGAACGCGTGTTTAGATACTGTGTCTATGCTCTCGCGCATGTATCCTTGCACAATTATTGAGCCACGCACAACCGGGAATTATCTCATCGCCAAGTACCTAGTTCGCTGTAAGATACTTCAGGCCTATACCGCACTATTTCTTTGAATGCATCCAAAACCAACTGTTGCTGTTGTGTTTTTTTTTTTTTTTTTTGAGCTACCCCATAATAGAAACGAGTTACACGACGGCGCGGCAGGCGGCAGACATCGACTATCGACGCGCGGTAACGTGTGCACACGACTTGAAAGAGTATCTCCAACTAAATGTCGTGAACCGTGGAGCTTGGGGATTTGAGTTTTATAACAGAGTTTTCTCGCATGAGAGTTATGCGGAGTTAGCTCTAGCGGAGCTCAAACCTTAGAGTGGTGAAAGAGTAACGTGGACACGGAGCTGGTGCCTGGTGGATTTTTCGTCTCTTCTTGTGCTGCACTTTTGTTAATATTAGCAGTTGTGGTTGGTTTTGATTTTTTTTTTTTTTTTTTTTTTGTGGTAATCACGTGATGATATACTCGTATTATTTAGAATAAACAGGCAGGCACTTTAAGAACAATCCAATATCCCTCAGTTAAAAATAAATAAAAAAATACAATTTTGACATGTAAAGCCCGGACCAGATTCCGTATAATGCCAAGACACAAGGTCTCGTTGTCTCGCGCGTGCGTTGACGGAAGACAGATTATGTAGAAATAAATAGCTCATATGCTGCCACACAAAATACAACTTCAGGCGTTTAGATCGTAATATCGTAAAGTTCGTAAATATCGTAAAGTTCAACGCGACGCCTTACTATAGCTACTTTGACTTTCTACTTTAACGCGCTTTTGACAACTTTAGAATTTCGAATTGTACGATTTGAGGTCATAGAGTGTGCCGTTTATAAGGGGTGATTTTTTAAGAGTTAGGTTTTTTCAGGTTGGCAGAACTGGTTAGTAATGGCGTCCAAACGTCATCTGTCAAAGTGAAACGCTTTCAGTATACCCTGCCATTTAATCATGGAAAGACTTACAAACGAGCAACGATTGCAAATTGTTGAAATTTATTATAAAAAATCCGTGCTCTGTGAAAAATGTGCACCAAAGACGAACGTGGAAGAAACGTTACCGTCAACGGCGAACGATATCAAGCCATGATACGCGACTTTTTTTCTTTTCTTTTTTTGCCCCAGTTGGCTAAGTTGAACTTGGTTGACATGTGGTTTCATCAAGACAGTGCCGCATGCCGATTGAAGCCTTACAGGATAACATAACACGCATAATTCGTGGAATACAGGCCGAAATGCTCGAAAAAGTGACGCAAAATTGGACCTTCCGAATGGACCATTTAAAACGGAGCCGCGGACAATATTTACATGAATTTGTCTTTAAAACATAAATTTTGAATATTTGCTGCAATTTTAAAGTGCTATTTGATGTTTTTCCAATGCAAGTTAATTAATTTAGTGTGTGAAAATGACGAATACATATTTCTTCTTTTTTATTATAGAGCAACTTTTTAATTTCTTTAGATTTTTTTGTAGGCGCAGTTGCTTAGTGGTTAGTGTGTTGGACTACTAAGGGAGGGGTCTCAGGTTCGAATCCCGCAAAAACCCAAATTCCAACTTATGGTTTTTTTCCAGTGCGCTACGTCTCGCGAACGTCTGACAAACATCCGAGAGTATCACTGTCTTGAAAGAGCTTCTCAATTAGCCGTTTGGAGTCGGCATAAAATTGTAGATCCCTTCCATTCGTTTCAAAAATGAAAAACTCACACAAAACGAATGGTTGTGAGAAGCTAGGCCTAGGGTTCCTCCGGACCTGTTGCGCCAACTATTTATTTTTTATTTTTCGATTTTTTGGACAAAAAATATTAACCAAGGGGTACCCGTATTAAGGAAGTTTTTTGCTGTGATATAATCGTTAAATATGATTTTCTTGTATTTTGGACAATTCTTTTTCATCTCGTGCATTAAAATTACAGATGCAAGAAAAAAAAGGAGTAGACTTGAAATTTAAATTCTGCCGAATTTTTATTTGTATTCTTCAGCCAAAAAACAAACCCACGTCTGTCATACTCTATACCCTCTCAACACGAATTCAAACTTCAAAGCAGCATTTAGTTTTACAAAATTGTTGCTCGCGCGCTTTGGCATATAAAATCGTATAGTTTCGATAAAGCGTGTGAATTGGGCATAACAATAATCGTCGTGACGATATCGTTTTAAAATGTTGATGACCCATAAAAAGTTATATTCTGCGCGAATTTGTTTGACTATCTTCAGCTTTCATTACATTTGTGAAAAATTAACTGAATTAAGCTCTCACACTAGTAATTTTTGAACTCAGTTTTGATAGTTTTTGAGGTCTATCGTTTCGACGAAAAGCGTCTTTTGTTGTGCAATTTGTCAAATACTTATCAGCTAGAATTTATACAGTAGGACATCTCAATAGCGCTCAAAAGTTTAAGGGCCATACTAATAATCGTTTTTAACCTTCAACATATATACGCTGTGGCCCAGGGACATTAGTTTACGAGACATAAGTTCATAATGTTCCATTTTTAACAATGTGGGCGAATATTCAATTTGAAAAATTGCCCAACTTTGAAATTTACAAAATAGTCCCACCGGCCAAATTACAAAGAGCGCCGCTAGATGCTTGAGAGTCAGGCATAACAGCTCTGCTGTTAATTTCAATTAACTTAAACTACAGGTACAGCATTTCTTTAAAATCAAAACAATTTAGAAAGGACATAGTTCCGAATCAATTGAGGGACGCTACTGCAGAGGCAACGTTCGAAAGTTCTACCAAAGAGTAAAACGATCCACCCAAGGATACAAGGCCCAAACAGAAGCCTGCAGAGATGAGCATGGGAATACAGTAGGAAAGAACACTTCTGCAGACTGTTAAACGGCGGAGACAGCCAACAACCTGCTTTCAGGCAGAATGGCATGTTCAGCTTGGACGATGATAGCCAAAACTTCCGTCCATCCGACCAACACGAAGTGAGGATAGCGATATCCAAACTTAAGTGCAACAAAGCTGCTGGAGCGGATGGCCTTCCGGCCGAGCTTTTCAAAGCAGCGGGAGATGGCTTGGTAAGGAGCATGCAGCAACTCATCTGTAAAATTTGGTCGGAAGAAAGCCTGCCCGACGAATGGAACCTCAGCATTGTGTGCCGTGCCCCATCCACAAGAAAGGAGATACTCTGAACTGCGCCAACTACAGAGAAATAAGTCTCCTGAATGTCGCGTATAAGATCTTGTCGGCTGTATTGTTTGAACGCCTAAAACTTTTCGCCAACAATCTGATCGGCCCATATCAGTGTGGTTTTAGGCCAGGAAAGTCAACCATCGACCAAATTTTCACACTCCGACAGATCTTGGAAAAAACCCAGCACATCCAGATCGATACACACCATCCATTTATCAACTTTAAAGCCGCCCATGATAGCGTATATATTGACGAATTATACAAAGCCATGTAAAGTTTTGGCATCCTATCTGGCATAAGTAAGATAGTTCCTTAAATGTTTTTAATGGACTTATGTCTCACTTCGGTAGGGCATAAGTTTATAACAAAATTTTGAACTTATGTCCCACTTCAGTGAGACATAAATGAGTGAGTAATAAATGAGTGAGTAATAAATGTGATTTCAAAAAAATTGGCCTGAACACCAAAAATTATTATTAATCATTAATATCGCGGTATGGATTGCGCTTTGCAACTGTGCCTAGTAGTAAAAAGTTTAAAGGCTCATCAAGCCGAAAGAACAGTCGATCTAAATTGCAGATAAAATGTTTTTGAACAGACATTTTTGTTCAAGAAGTGTGGACCAAATCTACATCAATTGAAAAAGCTTTAAAGGCCATCATGGAGCAAGAAAGTTATAAACTAAATGGGTAGTTTCATTTTTCTACTGTTGGTAGGTGTTTGAGCGTATTTTTTGTTATTATTATAATCCTAATCTGAAGAAGATGACAGTCGAAAACACATTCATTTAACTGCTTAAGTGGACGCAGGGGTTATTGTGCTGGTGCTAGATTTAAGCCCGAAAGGCAATCATTTTTAAGGATAATATTTAGTTTAGAGTGCTCGTTTCAAGACCCCGTGTTAGTTTCGAATTAGATTTTATCGCTTTTAACTAGTCCGTAAACCGTAAGTTAAAGAAAGCAAAATTTATTTAAAATGAAAATTGTGCTGGACCACTACGCGAGGGGTATTATTGTCGATCCCCGGGACACGGTAAATTTCGGTTCTGTCAAATTTGCTGTTGCTGTTGTTGTGTTAATCTGTTTCTCGCATATCAGCATTTCTTACACTTCATTCAGCCATTAAGACTCGGAAAAACATTCCCATCAATTCGTCGCAAAAATAAAAACTCACACAAACGGTTGGTTGTAGGAAGCTAGACCCAGGGACATTCATTCATAAGTACCTCTTGCGGCCCATGTTTTTTTTTTTTTTTTTTTTTCATAAAATGACACTTCCTGTTAGTTCAATTCCACGAATGTGTACTTATATTCCTAATTGAGGAACGTGTCCACGTATCACTTAACTCAAAACCAACTACGAATTTCCTTCATCAAAAAAATCCTCATAAAGTAACTCGTCTATGATGGTATTCAAATTCCCCACACTTTATCGCACCGCATGCCAGCCATTTATTATCTGCATACACAAACAACAAAAAGATATATATACGCTTTTAGCTGAAAAAAAAGAAGAGAATTCTCTTTTACGACCAAAATACGAGTTTTTTTGGTGGAGCATATTGGGCACAATAAAATAACAACAAAGGTGTATACAAGGGAGCACAACCAGCTCAGTCGCCATCCTCTATGGATCCGCGCGCTGCATCTTCTCCAAATGCGATTTGGTATATATCTGCGCCTGTTGCCTGGTTAGTCTAGGTTCATTGGTTTTGGCTCACTAAGATGATGCTTGGATGCACGTTTGTTGTACAGCTTCTCCGGATTGTTGCTTAGGTCTTTGGCAGCGATGATTTTGATCCCTTGTGTGGCGACTTACTATACAGAGATATGTACTTATATATGAACATTATACACGGGTTACGTGAAGAAACAGGTTCTATATGAAAACCTTTGCACACTCAAACTCAAGTTAGGCGGTCAGGTTGGGATTTTGTTTGCCCGTCTGCATTGCCTTTGTTTTTTCTTTTTTTTTGATTTTCTACCACAAGAAAGGTCTCCGAGAATGGGTACAGAAAAGTCGAAGGAGGTAAATATTTTATTATGGCCATGGAACCGTTCATGCCAATCTATCTGGTATGCGGTGGTTTGGATTCTTACACTTGGTTACTGTACCATTTTGAGCAGACGTAAGAAAAATATCGAAAGGTAAGAATTGTTTTATTTGTAGGTATTTTTGCATTGGCCCCCACATATGATCTGCAATTTAATTGCGCAAATTATTCACGAGATGACATTGTGATCGGGATTCATGAAGTCTCTTTTTATGGAAAGTTCGTGTTAGTAATTTAGTTCGTACATTTCAACTTCTTCTGTAATCCTCTCCAGATACAAATTGATACAATGTGAACAGTATGTGAGTGACTTATTATGCGTTCTAATCCATATTTACTGTCACATGCCAGTAATAAATGGGAAAAGTTTATGACTCTGACAAAAAAGTGAAAACTGCAGTAGGTAAACAATGCAACCGCACACAGCATAAAGCTACTGAACTGATATACTGTGAAAATTATGTCGTGATAGAGTAATATAAATTAATGTGGACCAGACATGAGATGAGATAGATAAATTATTAGAATGGAAAGGATGACTGCAAATATAGGTACGAGATGAGACAATAAGAAGCGACATGTTGTTTGAATAAAATAAAGGAAACCCACTCAAAATCGGGAAGTAAACAAAAGTGTGAGGGCAAGGGCTTCGAACTTGCTTCAAGTTTGACATTTATATAGGTACCTACTGTCTTTTGACGTTAAAAAGGTTAGTCGCTCTCTTGATTCTTTGACTCAGTGAAAAATGTTTATGATTGCAGGGATTTGAGTGCCGATACAATAAGCGCAATTCTCGTAATTGCGTTCCTCGGACGAATGCGTTGAAAAGTGTACATTTTTTCCGACGCAACAATCTGGGGATTACCGATAAATAATAACGAAATCAAATTCGGAACTAGCGAACCCCAGCCTGCTTCGCTAGGCGTCAGAATTTCAACTTACAAATATACATTTTGCATTGGTAGGTAAGGAGAAGCTTTGAAAAACGTTTATGGTATTTGATATGGATTTTGTATGCAAAAACACGAACCATTTTCATCTTTCTGGTCACTTGATCAGTCTGTATTGAAAATATTACGAACAAATGTGGTAACTAACGATATTTCAGAAGATTGTTGAATGTCAATACCAAGTTCTTGATGAACGAAGGGAATAATGTTGAAATTACTGATTTTGGAGGAAAAAAAAAAATAATTTGACGCATGTAGAAAGCGGTATCATACAACAATAGCATATAGCCAATATGCTAGGTTTCATCCTACTCGTGAAAATGCAACGTAAAGCTGTCCATGTAAAAAAGACTACACTCTCTAATTTCATACTAACAAATTAATAATGCGTTCAAGAGTATGTGCGAAAACATGTTTTTATTGAAAAATGTTGTATTTTATAACCAAAAAGAGAGAGAGAGATACATATTTCAAACATCTTAGAAAAAGAAACTTGCAAATCGGTGCGATAGGTCGTAAGATTTTTGCGGACATCCAGTTTTATATAATCTCTATATATATAAAATAGAGTTGCAAAAGCGTTGTGACTTTATAACTCACGAACGGCCAAACCGAATTCGATCAAATTTTTAGGGTTTGTTTGCATGGTCGTGGAGTTGGTTTATCTAAAGTTTGAACGAAATCGGTCATCGAGTTCGTGACTTACGTCAACATCTGATTTTGTCTATATAAAAAAAGCCTATGTGTGCTGTATGTTTCTCCGAAACCACTCAACCGATTTCAATGAAATTTTGTGGGTGTCTATGGTTTGTTGAAACTTGGAAGATAGTAGATAGGACACCTTGGACCCAATAGGTGGCGCTGTTGTCGATCTAAGAAACCGCTCAACCGATTTCAATGAAATTTTGTGGATGTATATTGTTTGTTTCCCGATTGAAAGATAGGATACTTTTTGAAACGATAGGTGGCGCTGTTGTCGATCGCCGAAACAGTTCTACCTAGTTGATCGACATTTTGTGGATCGGTATGGTTGCTTCCAGTTTGAAAGGTAGGATATAGGTGGTTCTTTGTAAAAAAAAAAATAAGCGGGATAGGAAAATGGGTGGTTGCCATCTCCCTTTCAAACATAAGTCCAAACGTAAGTGATAAGTCTTCTTCTATAGCACAGCCAAAAAATCAGCAGCATTTTTGTTATAGTCATAAACATTTATCTATAACAAAAAAAAAAAAAAACTATTCATTACAAAAAAAAATCGTCTTTCATTTTGTTGCATACTTTTTCGTAAGAATAAAGGAAATAACTGAAAAAGGCGCCATTTCGATCATATTTAAAAAACTGAGGACCTCGTATCACGAGGCTCAAAAAGGGGCCAAACGCTGTACAGTGGTTAACAAATGATGAGAGAGAAATCGAATTATTGAATGGTGTACATTCGACAATTTGTCATGTGCAAGTCCTTCATCGGATAACTGACGTAATTCAAAAGCTCTTTGAGTAAAATAAATTTGCGCTGTCGTATTCTTAGGTAAATAAATACATATATAAATAAAAAGTTAGCGCAACAGGTCCGGAGGGACCCTATAGGCCTACCTTCTCACAACCATTCGTTTTGTGTGAGTTTTTCATTTTTGGAACGAATGGAAGGAATCTACAATTTAATGCCGACTCCAAAGAGAAGCTCTTTGAAGACAGTTATACTCTCGGTTGTTTATCAGACGTTCACGAGAGGTGGCGCAGTGGAAAAAAACCCTATGTTGGAATTTGGGTTTTTTGTAGGATTCGAACCTCCACCTCTCGCTTAGTAGTCCAACACACTAACCACTAAGCCACTGCCCCTACCGTATTCTTAGATGTTATACAGAATATAACCTCAAAAGCAGTTGAAAGAAAAAGAATAAACCTAGGTAATGCAAAAAAAAGAAAGAAACTTTCACCTTATATTCGTTCCATTTTGTATATCGATGGAGTGCGGAAGAGAAGGACTAACCTTACGTGCTATGCAGCAATGTTGACCTGTTTAAAAAGCTTAAAATAAAACCGGTCACGTGAAGCATATGGGTAAAACCGCACCAAAGATTTTACACCCAAAGTTACTATGGGAACGCGAAGCGTAAAAAAATTCTAAATACAAACTATGATCGTCACAAAACAAGTTTTCAGACACAGCTGGCCATCATAGACCCAATCACTCACCTATAGTTCCAATGAATGTCAGTCATAGGTATCCACATCAATTATTACAGTTTGCGTGTTTTTATTCTAATAGAAAATTGTCCATTTCATTCAGCTGCACCTGACTGGCCTGCTAACAGCGGGTATATGCTTCTCCGATTATCCACCCGGCTTATGTTAATTGGTGAAGTGCAAGCGCAAATCAACAAAACCCAACCGATCGCGTGCACTTCGCAATGATACATCACGTATACGTATTTCTTGACTATAAAACCGGCCGGCAATCAATTGGACGCTTGCTAGATATATTGCGTAAACACTTTTGAAGTCTGTCTTTAAACGCAGATGCAAGCCTCAGAGAAGATGATCAAGTTCAAGTTTAAACGAACCAAAGATAAAACAAACTGGATTTTGATTACCACACGCCACTTAATGAAAACGGGAAATATACAATCATTTAATAGGTGTAAATGAATTTATTGACTTTTAGCTGATTGCACTGTAGTTTTTACTGTTCACCAATGGCCAGTGAACACATAACACGGTTATACTTCCTTGTATGTGGTATAGGAATGTAAGCAAGGCGACACAGGTAGTCTGAATTATTCCCCAGCAATTGCTTCCATCTATAAAGTGAAGAGATTGGAGATAGCCGACATTTACCTAGTTGTAATTGGAAGGAGCTGCGTTATTTCTTTGCTTCGTACTCATGCGGACATGTGCTTCTGGGGGAATTTATATTTTTTATTCTAATTAAGTTCCACAGTTGTATTCATTTTTTGAATGCCAAAGAATGGCGATCACAACCATTAGAACTAAAAAAATCGAACTTTTTAAGTTATCTAAATCAAATTCAACCAACCCATATAGAAGCCGAAAGGACTACTCGTATTTACAAAAAGAAAATCGTTGACCCACATTGCTTTGTGCTTTGTTACTACAGAACAAGGTCGATAAACAATAACTTCAGATGCTCTTCTTTTCCACCTTTATTAACGGAAGACGCATTACTGGATGTAAAGTTTTGACCATGAGCAATTAAAAGCATCCGTAAAGAGTAAAAACAGAAGGCTACCGAATAATAAACCTACGACCCAAGACCGTCAACCGTTCAAAAGTTTTTGCCTTATAGAATGTCGACTCAGTTGAGCTATGTAACCCACTAATTGACGCAGGTCAGTGCACAGCGTGTCGATTTAAAAGGTTTTCGATCGTGTCTGGCGTTGAGCAGTACTAAAACTAAGATTACACCAGTCATTTTCGTGGATTTTTAGTGGCGAATTTTCACGAATGTCTGCATAAGCAATAAAGCAGAGCATATCTATAGAGAAGAGCCAGGCGCTCGGAGCCTAGTGCAGAAAGCCAGTCACATATTTACTCGAATTCCATCTGCACTATGGAAACGGTGACCAATTATTTTTAGTTACAAAAAAGAGGACTTTTCTTCATTCATTCATTCACTCATTCATTCATTCATGCATTCATTCACTCATTCACTCATTCATTCATTTATTCATTCATTTATTCATTCATTCATTTATTGATTCATTCATTTATTCATTCATTCATTTATTAACTTCCAATGGCCGCTCTTCCATTAGTAGGGTCGCGGGTATTGGATGCCTAAACGGAACCTCCATAGCTCCCGATCTTCCGCCGCCACCGACTGTAGATCATCAGGGGCAATCCCCATACTGGCCGAGAGATTTCGGACTTGCGATCTCATCTTGGGTCTTCCTAGGGGACGCCTGCCTGATGGCACGGATTCCATAGCACGTCTTGGGATTCGAGTTGGAAGCATGCGTTTAAAGTCACCAAACCATCGAAGTATGGTACGCTCCGTCCAGAGAAGTACCTGCTCGACATTCAGTTCGTCACGTATTCTGGTGTTCCTAATACGATCTCTGCGAGTCACACCAGCAATACAACGAAGGAATCTCATTTCGGCAGCTTGTGTTCGCGATCTTATTCTTTCGGTCATTACCCAAATTGCATGACCATAGGTAAGAGTAGGAACGAACGCCGAATTAAAGACCGACAACTTAGCTTTGACACAAAGTTCGATCCTCCTGATGTCCTAATGACAGAATGGCCTAGTTGTCTCAGAATTGATCCAGCCTGACCAATTCTAAAGGGAAAACTCAGCATTGCTCCTTCCATCATTCGTGAATAAGACCCCGAGATACTTAAACTTCTCCACCTGCTTCAGAGTTCATTGAACAGGCGTTCTGGAGACCACCATTACCTCAGGTTTGTTCACATTCACATTTTTTTTTTTTTTTTTTTTAATAAAGTCGGAAATGGTAAAGGTATATGTTTGATAAAATGAATTGTCTGGGCTTTGAAAATCAATACACAAAGATTCAGTATAGTCCGTCTTAAAGAAGTTGAAACTTCCCTCGAAGCGCAGTAGCAATTTATTTGAGGGGATATTTTCTCTTCGACTCACTTTAGATCAAATGAAATTGTTGATGCTTTTCTCCATTTTATCATTTTCAACCATTTTTTAACAAAATAAATGATAAACACATGTCAAATCTACCTCTTCTTGACCTGAGAAGAAAGATCATCCCGTTAGAAATTTATTAAAAAGGGATACTACAAAAGATTTCTTCCAACCCTTTTGATAGTGGGTTTAAATGCTGTGCGATACCGACCTACTACTCAAATAACACAAGTGCCAAATGTTCATCAACATTTGAGAACATTGATTGATTGAGTGAAGTGCACTTTTTTGGAACTTGACTTGTTGCAAGACTCGTTTTTTGTTTCGCAAAGAGCTAAATATCTCATGTAAGGACACCTGCGCGTGAAAATTTCAATTAAGTTTGAACAGACTATACCATCTAAATCCAGCTTTGTAAGAATTGGGAAATTACCTACTTGCATATTTCTGGTAAAGGGAGTTTTTTTTTTTAGAGGTATAAAACTTTAAGTTGACAACGCTATTTTATTTGTCAGCTGTCAAGTGATTTATTTTTGGTTTGGTTTGGCATTTTAACATGAATAGACTGACGCCTGAACAACGCTTCCGAATTGTGCAAATTTCAATCATGAAAATCATGGTTCTGTTCGAAACACGTATGGCCGTGCATGTTACGGTGAACATAATCGTTCATCGAAGCAATTAATTCGGTTAGCTATGGAACGTTTTCACACCACGTTTACTCTAAATGATAATACGCATCCACAGAGACGTCGTACAGTGAGTACAGAAGAAGTAGTCATTTCTGCTGTAGAGCGTAGCGTTGAAGAAGACCCGAATCAGTCTATCCGCCATTGTGCACAGAAATTGGATATGTTTCTATCCACTTTATGGACGAGTTTGCGAAAAGATCTTGAAATGGGCCCAAAAAAAGATTGCCTTTGATCCCAATTTTCATTCCCCGCATTATTGCCGATATACGGCCACAAATGTTGGAAAAAGTCATCGAAAATTGGACCTTCAGATTAGACTACGTCCGAGCCAGCCGTGGCGGTTATAAGCCGGAAATCATATTTAAATTATAAAGCCAGAAGATTAGCTTTCGAATAAAGTAAATTTCATGCCAATTTAAAAAAAAAAAAAATCATCTTTGTTTTATTCTATTTCAAAGTTCTATACCTCTAAATAAAAAAAAAAACCCTTTAGTAGAAGAATAGCGCGTTAGGTAGGTACTAATAATTATTTTTAGTGTTCAGGCAAAATTTCTCGAACTTACTATAGCGAAATTTTCTATACGAAACTATACTAGGTAATTGTGATATATAAAATATCACACTTGCTGAAAAAAATCAAGAACTTTTAACCTATACTGTGTTTTCTAGAGAATTCTAGTACCACTAGTGTCCTATAGAAGCGATATGTCTATATATTATACTCAACTCATACATTACACAGAAGTTAAGAATTCGCAATTCGCGGCTCGACTCAATATGTAAAAACATTGTTGTTCAACGTATCCTATACATGAAATAACAATAGGAATTGCGTTTCGAATCTGCTGAATCACGTATATGTAATAATCAAACTCCGGATATAGATCGGCTCCGGCGGCATCATCGCAAGAAATCGGTACACAACGATTGAACGTACACAATAAAATTGTTTGATTTTTTTTTTTTTTTTGTACAGATGTGGGTACGGATATTTCATTTTTGCCGCTGTAGGTATATGTTCGTTTATATGGATATAGGACTTGTTACATATTTCGATAACTAAGTAATTGTGTGAGCACCTTTAATGTACATTTGTTTCATATTTGTATAACACGTCGTTGCTTTTATTGATTTGACATTTGACATCTTGGTTCGCGCTTCTCTTCTTGCTTAACCTCCAACTAAAGAACTTGTGCGTTAGTGGATATAATAAATTATAATAAAATCTGCTTGGTTTTATTTAAAAACAGAATAGAACAATGGGTATATAAATTTCAATTCCTTACCGTCGTTGGAGGTGCAATATCTGCACTAACGCTATCTATTTACATTAAACCCAGATGTATTTGAAAATACCTATTGAAGGAATTCTATAAAAGGATAGGAAAGTATTCGATCGATTTTTTGTTTGGGTTGACAAAATCAAAACAAGATAAATGTGGCAATTTGTTTCCACCTGATTGCTAATATTATTTAACAGTCCCAACAAGGAACGTGGGGTAATCGATAAAGAAATTAGAACTTGAGGTAAACGTTCAGACTTTGGGGTTAAGCCCGATGCCTTTTTAAATTCGTTATTTTAATATAAGTGTCGAATCGCGTCGCCTGTGAACGAGCATTACCTAATAGGATTTTTTTTTTCACGTTCGAAATCTAATTTCGTGAACGTATAGCTTCTTTGCGAAAGTGAAGATTCGTGTCTAGGCTTATTTTTGAAAAATATTAATAAAAATTAATAAAACTAATAATTTTTTTTTTTTTTAGAAAATCTAAGTATGGAATCTTATTTGAATAGGAAAGTATTCGATTCGCTATACGTTTTCATTACATTCTCACACATTTCAAGCGGTATTTCATTAATTTCATCACGAATATTTTCTTTGAGTTGCTCAAGCGTTTCTGGTTTGTTTGCATAAACCTTGCTTTTCAGATATCCGCACAAAAATAAGTCCGGAGCAGTCAAATCAGGCGACCGTGGCGGCCAATCAACATCACCATTTCTTGAAATAACTTGCTGTGGAAAGAGGTATCGCAGTAATTCCATTGTACTCCTGGCTGTATGCGATGTGGCACCGTCTTGTTGATGCCACATGTTAATCAAGCCCAAAGCATGAAGTTGTGGCGTTAAAAAGTTTTCAATCATATTCATATCACGATATCGCTCCCCATTCACAGTTACCGTTACGCCGTTTTACTTTTCAAAGACGTAAGGTCCAATGATTCCTCCTGACCAAATTGCACACCAGACTGAAACTTTTAATGGATGCAAAGGTGACTGATGAATAATTTGAGGGATTTCCATTGCCCAGAACCGACTATTCTGTTTATTCACATATCGATTCAAATGAAAATGTGCCTCGTCACTCGTTATGATTTTTTCATGAAAATCGGGGTTGTCATGGGCTAGCTGTAACATCCTATTTAACGATTAAAACACGTTGGTTTATCGAATATTTTTCCATAATAAATTTGCCAAGTGTTTACTTCACGACTGCCAAATATGAACTGTCGAGACTAATGTTTACCAAAATGGCGGCAAAAGAGAGTAGTATACCTTCCGGGCGGACACCCATCTTAAATATGTATTTCAATAAAAATCGTTACAAGTTTTTTTTTTTTTTTTAAATTATGCAAACAAAACAGTAACAAATATTGCAATGTTTAGTTCGGAAAATACTATTGCTGAACTAATTAGTTAAAAACTGAGTACTATTATATAGTTCGATATATAAGCATTAATTGATTTTTGAAGTTTTATCCAAATGGGTTTTTCGAGATATGAAGAGTTCCTAAAATTAGCGTTTTCGGTGATTCGAAATGAAAATCAAGGACACAATCATTTTGAAAACATCAATATACTCTAAGTATGTAATTTGGTCAACAACTTTAGAGCCGTTTTCATGTAGATTAAATAAATTTAAAAAAAATCTTTTTTCCAATTAAAAAAAAAATCCGCTTTCTGAGAAGGTTTCTTTTATATTTTTAAGTTTGACAGAATGTTTATTGCTTGGCTTGAAAAAGTGCGCGAATAGACCTACTACCTACTGTGTGATTTAATACGTAGCGAAAATGTTGAGTTTTATCAGATAACTATAAAAAATGAGTCAGAAGAAATAATTCGTCAATTCACTCAAATTATACTTGTTCTTAAATGTCATTGGCTTCCCGGGTTCACACTTACATTTTAAAACAAACAAAAAAAACTCAAATGAAGATGCCTTCCACGCTGCATCATTGCAACACCTTTAATATATCCATTTTTGGGAAAATCATGCGCAATATAAATAAATATGTGTTACAAATAAAGATATTTAAAAAAAAGCAACCCAAATCGTTGCGCCCGCCATTCAAGCACGTTGTGTGTGCCCATTTTTATGGTCCACCGAATTTTTAGAGCAGCTGCTGTAGCAGCGGCAACAATTAAGAGACCAGCCAAAGACAAAATATTTATATTACCCCAAATGTCGGCCGAGAAAAAATTTGCACACTGCAAAAGCAAAGCAAAAAAAACAGCAAGTATCATTAAATGTGCACCCAACAGAAGTATGGTATCTGCAACTTGCATGTGCAACGGTATTGTATCCGAGTAACTCGTTTACAAAGCAACTTTAACGCAGAGGATTCGAGTCAATTTTCTGTGTTTCTTCTTCGTGAAGAGAGGGTAGCTATTTGAAAATATGAAAATAAAATGAAACATATTGCATTCGTCAAATTTTACATATCTTTAAGTCATCTTGAGTTAACCTTTTGAATCTTCTCACAATACACACGCATCGTAGGGTGCTATATAAATAATCAGAAAGGAGACGATCCATAAAAACTTGTAACAGAAAATTCAAATTAATTTATTGCAGCTATTGAACATTATTTGTTTTTCAAACTTAAACACTTTACGGTGGTGAATAACTTTTCATTCTGGAGTCAGAATTATATATAATCACAGTTCACAGATATCGTGAAGATATTTCATTGCAAAGTGAGATGTGCCTGTGCAAATGTGTGCTGGACGGGCACCGTTGAACGTTGACAGGCTGTTTTTTTTTTTTATAGAGAAGGTTTTAGTTTTCGTCTATGCCGTCTGCGCACGTACAATTATTAATTTCAGTTCGGTTTGCCATTGGGTAGGATGGATGTGGTGTACATGGATATGAGACGATGACAGTCTGCCATGGTAAAATAGCAAGAGAGAAGCTTTTTGCTGCTGGTTATGTGAGTGTACCTGATGTACAAGGATCTCACTTGGTAAATATAAACTAAACATATTAGATTGAACATGTTTGAGTTGTGGTAATTATTAATATTAGGTACGGGATATGAGCATGTACTTTTTTTCTTTAGAAATTACAGAAGGCAATTTGAGATGGTTGTAGGAATAGGCAGAAGTAACTAAAAGATACTGATTTATGTCAGTCTGCTTTCAGGGGTGCGTGCCAACTAAGGCAAGGTCTTCCTCTATTATGCCGACTTATCTACGGGCAGCGTTGGTATCCATTCGTTCTAAATATCCAAGCCGATGATGCCGCTGCTGCTTGATCGCTGTTAAGTCTCCTTCCTGACAAAATCAAAAAAATATACCTACTATATATCCTTACAAAAAAACAAAACAAAATATATGCTGTCAACAAGAAGGGACACACAACATCGACGAATCGGGCAGAACGTCACGATAGACAGCTATAACTTTGAGGTAGTTAGGGACTTTGTCTACCTCGGCTCCGCTATAAACTCTGATAACGACATCACATCAGAAATCAAACGAAGAATCACACTTGCCAACCGCTGTTTCTTTGGCCTAAGACGGCAACTGATAAGTAAGGCTTTGTCGAGAAATACTAAGGAAACTCTGTATAAGACCCTCATCATCCCAGTCCTGCTTTATGGTGCAGAAGCATGGGCGCTATCAAAGGCGGATGAAGATCTCCTTGGTCGTTTCGAACGCAAAATTCTTCGAGTGATTTTTGGTCCCGAACTCTACGAGCTGTACAGCGACATCGACCTAGTCAGAAAAGTACGCATCAGTCGTCTAAGATGGCTGGGACATGTAGAGCGAATGGACACCAACGCTCCGGCCCGAAGAGTCTTCGATTCTAACCCGGAGGGACAACGCAGTAGAGGAAGACCTCGCCTTAGGTGGCGCGCGCAAGTGGAAGGGGACCTCAACCAACTTGGAGTGCGCAACTGGAGGCAGTTAGCCAAAGATCGCGCTAACTGGAGAGGCGTATTGGTTGAGGCCCAGGTCCACCCCGGACTGTAGCGCCAACTAAGTAAGTATATATCCTTACTCAGCGTCGTTTTCAAATTATTCATGTGGTTTTCGGCATGATGAATAATTTCAAAACGGAATATATATAGATTTTGATCTGGATTATCACTAAAAAAGGGAATTTTTTTGGCGGTAAAAATGTCATCATTATTAAAGCGATTAATATAGCGAAAGGCGCAGTGGCTTAGTGGCTAGTGTGTTAGACTAGATACTTAGCGAGGGGTCGAGGTTCGAACTGCGCCTCTAGCGAACGTCTGACAAACATCCGAGAGTATAACTGTCTTGAAAGAGCTTCTCAATTAGCCGTTTGGAGTCCGCATAAAATTGTAGATCCCTTCCATTCGTTCCAAAAATGAAAAACTCACGTAAAACGAATGGTTGTGAGAAGTTAGGCCGATAGGGTCCCTGCGGACCTGTTGCGCCAACTATTTATTTATTTATTTATGCCATTTTATGTCGTTAAATTTCAACAACGAATATTTGTTTTCAACACAGATTTAATTAGCTTTAGCCCATTTTTTTTCGAGCAAGATCGCCCTTCATTTTTGAACGTGTATAATTTTTGTTAGTAATGAGTACACTTCCTCCTTTATTTAGATGAAATTCTAAAATTCTGTTTGCCATGGAATCGTATATACCTAAAGACTTTAAGGAGTTCGGGGAAATTTATCCCAAAGCAACTTTGATGGCGTCAATCACCTGTGGCCCTCAAAGTACCTGCCACCTTTGTACACTTTTCGTGTCAGCTATCTCCAAACAATTTCCATGATGTTTAGTCTCCGGAGTACGCGGGGCCATATCATCGAGTCGACGCTTTGAGTTTGGATCTATTTTTAATTTACTATTCGGGCTATACGGATGGGTGAACATTAACCTGCTTTAATGTTCACCTAAGGGTGCAGTCACGCAGTGGCCACCTTCCCTACTGTAATGCCTGAATAAAAATCGCTCCTCCTTTCGCAGATCATGGAAGGAGTAGTTAATGCGCCCGAACCTTCCAGATTACATTTATTTTTGTTTTCATCTGAGAATTATATTTTTGTCCACTCCTTTTCCTATGCCATATGCTGACGTGCAAGGAGTTGGTTTTTCCTAATCAAATTTAATTGCGGTTTTTTGTTAACTTTTTTAATTGCAGATGTGAGGCGCTCTTAATCAATCGTTTAGGCCTGTTTGCTGATACTACTCATAGCGTTTTAAGTTCCACTTAAAATCTTATGTGACAGTTTATGACACTGAAAAGGTAGCTCATATAAGTAGAACTTAAATCGCGATGAGCAGTATCAGCAAACGGGCGTTAACGATTGATAGACTAGGACTGACCTCGAAATTTTACCTTCTTTTTGTCGCTGACCGAGCCGAATTTTAGTCATACTTTGTCGTAACGTTGCTCCTTTATCTTAAGCAGTCAGCAGTTCCCACGTTCCCCTTGATGTCTTAAACATAAAATGAATTCTTCTTCAAATAAAACGTTACCCGGAAAGGGTTGTGATTATATAGAGTATTTAAAAAAAAATGCATTTTCCTTGCGTGTCCTTGATTTTCAAGCTATGATTTTACAAGCCATTTCTGTTGTCAAATTTTGTCATGCGTCTTGTCACGCGGGCTTTCACGAAAGACGCACGAGTGACCACCGAATTATCGAATTTTTGTGCCGTCAGCATGTGAAAATTTGCCACGAAAAATGGCATGTGTAATCGTAGCTTTACGTTTGCTTGTTTTCGCCATGCTATTACAATTTTCAATCTTCTTCTTCTTCTTCTTCTTTTATTCCTTAATGCCACCGAGGCTACAGTTTAGATTCTTTCGGTCATGCCATTTTTCATGATACTATTTCGCAGATTTTTCTACCAACTTTTCCCCGAACACTGGTCGACCTTTTGTCGGCTATACTGTGCGCTTGCATTGATCCTAGAGTATAGAAGTGTCGTATGAGCAAAGGCAACTAAGCCCTGCATAAGACTATAAATCAGATCCGATTGAAATGAAAATACAAGTACCTACCTATGTACAGGTACACGACTGCAGACAGCAAAGAGCCCCACAGCCACAGTAACCTGAACAGAGGTTATTCACGGGAGTGCAGGACCAACTAGAATAGAGAATGGTATACCGTAGGTATTTGTGGGCCATAGTTTTACTCTTTGTATTAATGTGTTGCTTTGCGAAATGAAGGTATGCAAACCTGCTCGTTTCTTTGGAAGTATGCGAAATTCCGTGCAACTGTGTGCTTATCTCTGGGCTATTCTTAGGAATCGCCTTCTTATTAATTTTGACGTGAACACTGAACAGCAACTTACCATTTATTTTCCGCTGATTTAAAATAGTCCTTAGCTATCGAATTACGTTTCGGGAATTTGTTTAAATTTAGTGTGGAATATTCAATGTAACACGATCGATGTGCGAGTGGATTTAAGATTAAAAATTGGCGGCGGGTTATGTAAGACTAAGGTCCCAACAAGTTGGCCACTAAGTGCTTTTTTGCTGACTGCTGTTAGCCATTGTTGAATCGTTTAACGAAGGGAGAGTAAATTCGATGTTATGGGTTTCTGTGGAATACATTTCATAGTCTTTAAAATGGTTCCTTGAAAGTATAAGAACTAATTCATTAAATATAGACAGTAAGTAAATAAGGAACAATCAATGTGACCAGTTAAGACGTCATGATCGTCATATATCCTTCTTTTGAAAAGAGGTTTCAGAGGCTTCAACTATAATTTTTTATAACAAGAACTCGTTTTTATGTTTTCAAGAATCAAGTAGGTAGGTATGCAGCGTAAGAATAATATGCTCTCCATGACTCTTTCCTTACACCATTGCCAACAAATTTCATTCAACAAATGTTGATATTTGGGTTTAATTCAATCAGCAAAAATTACAGGCATTACAATGTTTTTGATGCTGATAGTTGGAAATAAGTGTCGATCCACAAGTTTACGAAATACCACTTAAAGAGACATAAGACTAATTCGAATAATTGCCCAAATTTGATAGAACAATTCCTTCCATCAAAATTCCAATCTATTGAAGTAAACATATCCATATACTTCATCTCAATCAATAGTAACACTTAAATCAGAGACATCCGTGAACAAGACTAAGTCTCCTTGATTAGGTGGAACAAATTTAAAGATATCCTTGCCGCTATTAATTAGTCAAGTTCTTGAGAGTTCCAAGTAAAAGTTTACCTCTATTATTTATATGTATGCAATGTACAACCCAGTATCTACTTATCCATCTACTATACCAAAATCGATACCAATGTTGGGGCACATCCCAATCACACAGCTTTGCAGAGCAACAATGCAGCAGGACACGCAATCATAGATTTCGATTTTCGCATTCCCAATAGCAAATTTCATCAGGCCTTATACAATTTGAGTATAACATACATACATCCATACAAAATCGCAGGTAAGCTCACAACGCCATTCACGAAACGGGTCGATTTGTGTGCCCATCTCCGTTCGAGGTTGTTTTGTGCCAAATCCATTTGGTATTTTCAACTTGGAAACATAGGGCAAAGTTCGGACAGCAAAATGTTTCCTGATAGATAAACTATTCAACGGAATTTATCCGCTGCACATATAATCCGACCTTTGGGCAATGTTCTTCCATCGAAACATCGGAAAGTGTTTACGGGGTCTGGGGGGAGGGAGTATCTAGTTTTGCGCTCTTCATTTTATTGTTTCCACTGCTGCGTCTTGCGGTTATAGGAGTTTCAATGAAACACTTAATGTATTTCAAATGTCGGATATTTAGTACTAACAGAAGGAACAGATTGCAGTAGCAAATGTCCAACGCGAGTTATTGTTTCGTGTGTAATTGGCTAGAGAAATGACTTTTTTTTTCTATGAGGTCAGTGTGTGGGATTGGGGTAATTTTTAAAAATATAGCTGATGGATTAATAGCATTACGTGAAACAGTAAGTGGGGCAAGTAGTTTTCTCAATATATTTGAGTGACAGATGGCAATTCCTTCGATGCTCATGAGTAAGGCTATAATGTGGAGCGAAAAGTTTGTAACGACAATAACTTCTCTTGGGCGAGAAATATAAAAATAATGTATTGCAGAAGGTGTAGAAAGTTTCTGTTGCAAATCATTGTAAGGCATCTTTCAATAGGGTATAGTATAGTTCAGCTTTGAGTTTTAATATGCAGCACTTGGCGCTCCCTGAGGGTGAATATAGTGACAAAAAAAGTTACGCTTAATGACTGTCATAATCCACAAGATGCCCCATCTAACGACTTGTGTGCCAAGCGGCAGTAAACCTTAACAAGCATCTTTTTCATTTGGAGATCTTAATTGCCAATTATAGCTCGTGGTTTCGATGAATGTTTTCGACAAAATCTGTACCAGTTATCTAGACTAGAGGAAAACAATTCAAGAAAAAGTCAAACATTTTTTAATATTTCGGTAAAAATTCAGTTAATGAACTCACATTTACTTTTCCTTTATAACGCCATAACGTAAATGCAGATGCGTGTGTATTCCTTGAAAGGAACATCATTTTCGATCACAACGGTTACGCGGCATTCTTTCTTTATATATTCATGCTGTTGGTACACAATCGTGCGCAGCCTTTGAACATGCAAAGCATTTTTTTATTCTATTTCATTTTTTTCTGTATGGGATAGCCCACACTTCTGGGGAGGGGGGCCCTGCTAATAATCATTTTAAATAAAATATTTTGTAGGTTAGAATGGGTAATTATATCTGGAAAATTTCGCAATTGTTAGTTTGTAAAGTATATCCTGGACACTAAAATATCTATGATTATAAGTTCGCATGTTTTTTTTTTTTTTGTAAATTTTCATCGTTTGAGGGGGAATTCATCTACAAAAATACATTTGGTCCATATTTCATATGAATCGTTGTGGAAACAACGACATAATCGGTTCAACAACGAAAAAATGGGTTGGTTCTAAATAAAAGTGATACATAATTAAGCTAGAAGAAATGATAGGCGCCGCACGTATTCTATATACATATATAAAAATGAATGTTTGTTTGTGTGTCCTTTATAGAATCGTAAACTATGCATTTGATCATGTGATGATTTTTAGCAAAGTTGTTGTGCATGAGCCCACGAAGGTTTTTGGACAAAGGGGCGTGGCACCGCCCATACAAAAGAAGCATTAAAAACCTTAAATTTAAGCCACCGCATCGATTGAGTTGAAATTTACACTCTTATCTTTACTATCTTATCTTAAATTTACTATCTTATCTTAGGTATTGGCCCAGGAGTATACCTGTGAAGATTGGTCAAAATTGGAAAAAGGGGGTGGCAACGCCCATACAAAAATAAATAAAAATCTTTTATTTCGAAAGCCACCGAATCGATTGAGTTCAAATTTACACACGACAGCGCAATCAGCATTAAAACTGCCGTTGAATTTGCAAACCACTGGGGCACCAACATGCAACATCAGCAAAAACTCTGGAATGGGGCATATCTCAAATCATCAGTTTTATGGCGTCATTTACAGAAATTGACTTTGAAAACCAACAAACCAACCAACAGCGTGTACAACTACAACGGGATGCATCGGCTGGAAATTTTGCAAAACAAATAATGGATATTGGGATTGAGCGAATGCAAATTGATGAATCTACGCAATGTATCACCTTGTCAGTAAACTTCTGTAAGATCACAGAAAGCATAGACGAATTGGTGCAAAAAGTTTTCGCAAACATTGCACAGAACTAAAAAAATCATCAGTGGCTCAGTACGCGTGCTATATTAGCGGCCAAAAACATTGATGTCAATACCATCAACTTCACCATTCAGAATGGAATACCCGGCGAAACGACAACATGTAAGTCCATCGATACTGTGGTGAATCAAGACGAAGTTATCAACTATCCAACTGAATTTTTGAATTCGCTTGATTTGCCAGGCATGCCACCGCACGTTCTTACATTGAAAATTGGCGTGCCCTTCATTCTTCTTCGAAACATAAATCCACCACGACTTTGCAACAGAACCAGACCCTCAGTCAAGAAAATGATGAATAATGTTATCGAGGCCACAATTTTGACGGAAAAATTCAAAGGTGAAGACGTTCCTACTGCTGCCGCGTATCCCAATGATCCTGACAGATATGCCATTCGAATTCAAACGTTTGCAGTTTCCGGTGGTACTCGCTTTCGCAATGACTATCAACAAAGCACAAGGACAGACGTTGCAAGTGTGTGGATTGAATGTGGAAAATCCATGCTTCTCACATGGGCAGCTCTATGTCGCCTGCTCAGGCGTCGGAAAACCTTCTGATTTATTCGTTTACGCATCACATGGAAAAACAAGAAATATTGTGTATCCCACAGCACTTCAATAAATATGGAATTGAATTTCTAGAGTACTTCAACATTGACCAACACCTACCTTTCACGGCAGCAAATCGAGAACCAAAGAACGCACCAAAGACCAAACACCTTTTTAGTTATAAGTAGGTAGTCCTTTGAAAATAGAGCCCATAACGAGTTAAAATGTTTGCTTGTCATCTGATGTCATGAAGCCAAGTGATTTCGAAGAAATGCGAGGGATACTCCTAACTTGGTTAATTTTACGGAACGTCTCTAATGGTATTATACCTATAAACGGCTTTGGTCAGAGGTCTGCAACTAAGTCAGAGGACAGCAACTATGTCTGAGGTCAGCAACTAGTCTTCCATGCGCTAACGGCAGGAGGTTTGATGTAGAATCTCCTATTAGTCGCGCTTCTGTGAAGTTAAGTGAATGTTTTTTGGTCCAACTTTATATAAATGGCAGCATTTCTAACTAATTGTCTAAAATGAGCTTCATGGTTTTACCGTCGCCTCGTCTTGGAAATAATACGTTTTAGATTGATGCGCCACACTGTTCCAGCTTACCAAATGAGTGCATTTCTTAAAATTGTTGAACTTCTAACAAAACGTACCTGAAAAAAAAAGAAGATAAAACAAATAAATGAAAAAGATAATAGCGACATTGACTTAAGTTAAATGTAAAATGTATTACTCATCGTGAAAAACTATTACCTACAAAATATAATTAACAATATTTTCTCTACGGAAAATGTCTCTAAACTCAATAATTAAAATTGACGTTTGTATTATTTAATTTTTTGATTTTTTTAAATGATTTAGTTCATGCAAGTTTTTTTTCCCCCCCGTTCCGAGTCACTGAGGCTTAAGCCCGTGTGACACTACACTTTTCTCTAATTGTTTCCTTATTTTTATTAATCATTTTTAATTATTTTATTAATCATGTTGAAAAGTTAGCTGAGTGTAAAAGAGACTAAAAGTGTAGAACGAAAGGGGTAGCAATTGTTTGCAAAGCTACAACAAATTTTCAAACGAATTTGTTTTCAAATAATAAATATTTGAAATTAAAAAAAAGATTAAAAAAACCTGCCAGCTGAAGAATGTAATTGGAATAAATTTGTAATGCATTTTGTGTCGATATATCTATGGTCTACATAAGGTTGGTGTGAATACGCACTATCTCCTATCGGGAATTTTCGTTGTAGTTTTTTGTACTAGTATTATTTCATTTTAAAAGTATGAAAAATGCAAAAATTAATGTAGTGTCATACGGACTTTACCAATCAACATTTTTAGTAATTCAAAATATGTAGTTATATTTTTCATACAAATTTTGCATCTGTGAGCCTCTGTAAATTTAAAGTCGAGACTAAAATTTGTTAGTAGTACGGCGCCCTATATTCTAGACTAGAAAATCAATTGCAACCTATATATAAAGGGTTTTTCAATAAGAGGTGTTATTGTGAAAGGATATGGTCCTGTATGCGTGCTCGTGGTGGCCATTTGACTGATGTTGTTTTTCATTATTAACGGCATACCTTCCTCTTTATTATGAAAACATCCGATCATTTATCTCAAAAAAATTGTAATTTTTCTTTGAATACCAAAATAACACAGAAAATCTGTAAGTTTGTATTGGGGCAATTAAATTCGGGCTATAAAATCCAGTAGTCCGAGTATGTTCCCACAAATAAATAAACTGTTCAGGCGGAAAGATCATAACGACATTTCAGGTGTTCGAATACCTCGGACAAACGAGAACAGACAGACACTTGTGACTGCTGGCATAAGTCCGGAAAATGCTGACTCGAAAGACGGTTTTTTCGTGGTGGATGACCCGCAGGAGAGGGTGGATTTGATGGGAGCTTTCTTCGAATCTGTGTAAACTGTAGAACAATCCTGTTCGCCGTAATCGCGACCTCGAGGAGAGGGCCTTTCTTAACCACTTTTACCTGCGGACCGAGATTCAAAATTGGCGATCCGAGAACAACGGTTTTACCGTGTTCAATGATGACAACCGTGCAAATGGCATAATCGCCGATGTAAATTCTCAGTTCGTGAGTAAAGATGAACTCCGGTGCATCTTTGAGTCACTGAAAAACAAAAAGTCGGCGGGAGTTGACGGTGTCCCAAACGTCGTATTAAGACACCTGCCGCTAGAAGCGGTCGATATCTTTGCCACGCTATTTAACAATGCGTTGAATAATGCAGTTATCCGGAGCAGTGGAAAATGGCGGTGGTACACCCTATCCCGAAAAAGGATAAAGATAGGACAAACCCTGCTAATCTGCGGTCAATTAGTTTACTCCCGAATATTAGCAGGGTACTCGAGAAAGCCGTCAATAGATCTCTTTTAAGATGGGTTGAAGAAAATAAGATTATTCTGGACAACCAGTTTGGCTTTAGAGCAGGGCATGACACTATTCATGCCGCGTCGAAACTGATCTCCGACATTCAGTAAAAGTAAAAAGCAATGCACGGGTGCCTGCCTGGTCGACTTTGAGAAGGCCTTCCATACCGTATGGTTGGAGGGGCTCTTTTATAAGCTGACCAGAATGGGCATTCAAAAACCTTTGCTGTATATGATTTATGACATGCTTATGGGAAAGAAGTTCGTTGTCAAAGCTGGCAACGTGACTTCGAGCAGGGTTTTCGAAATTAAAAACGGCTTACAGCAGGGAGCAGTGAATTCTCCGGTCCTGTTTAATATTTACAAGAGCGATCTGGTGGGTTCCCTCAGATACGCTATAGCGTACGGAGACGATTTATTGGTCAGGACCAAAAATCGTGGTCATCAACATCCTTCTGCAGCGTGACTTCGAGCAAATTAAAAGATATTGCGATGATTGGAAGTTGAAAATCAATTTCCAAAAATCGGAAACAATCCTGTTCAGAACTCCATTGGCTGGGGCCTCTAGGCACACCAGAAAAAACTGGAGGAAATTAACAATTATTGGACAGCAGGGACGACCATTGGTGGTCAAAAACGTGTTCAGATATCCCGGCATCCGGCTCGACCCAGTATCTGTATTTTGACAAACATATAGATGCTTGTCTTGCCGGGACTAAGAGGGCCTACGCTCTGACAACGAGACTTTCGCAGCAGTCAACTTGACTCCAGGGTGAAGGTCATTTGCTGCGTGGCCCTTATAAGGCCTATCATCGCTTATGGCTGTCCTATGTGGTTCAATATAGCGCCGTCCTATATGGAAAAGATTCGGGTGTTTGAGAGGCAATGCCTCAGGGCCTGTCTATAGTTGTTTAGAACTCCTGAATCTCAGTGCATAAAATACTATCCCAACAGGACCTTATACAATGAGGCCCGACTGAATAGGATTGTCAATTTCCTTATTAAGGTGATTCGGAGGCACGTTGCTAGAGCGATGGCCAGTGATAATAACCTGATCTCAGGGGCTTACTACCCCAATTTAATGTACCACGAGAGTACGCTTCGGTCTGGCTTTATCCCGCCTGAGGCATTTCTTCATGTAGATGTGAAAGGGTTAGCCCAGACAAAAGATGGTGAGCCGGTATTGTACCACAGCCACCGCGGCGCGTGGGATCCACGCGGCTCATCCACGACGGGTACACCGCCAATGCTCAGGAGCTCCTCCGTTTTAGTACCGCAATTGCGGAACGAGACAGGTTCGATACGGTAAAGCAGTTCACCGAATTTTGGTGGCTTGACGAAGACGTGAGAGTTGATAAGCTCTCCCGGGCCGGTGCGCTACTTTTGTAGCATTCCTCCTTAGTTTTAAGTTAGATGTAAGTTAGTAGGTTTAGGTTTAGATTAGGGGGTCTTTGGGAGGGAGGGCCGGGCTAGCCAGCATGAAAGAGTGCTTCCTTAGTAATTTCAAGGATATTGTCAAGTTTAGAGCGCTCGCTAAGATGTTATTTTTAAATTAGATTTAATCGTTTTTGTCTAGTATGTAAGTTAAAGAAAGAAGAAATAAAAATTAATTTATTACTCCAGCTGTGTAAGAAGAGATGACAAATAAGATTAAATAGGAATCAATTTACTGCAGCAACATCCCTTATGTGGTATTTTTTATTTATATATATCCATAAATAATATTCAGATACTTCGAACGTCCTGTTAATCTCAGCTAATATCCAATATCCAATAAATAAGAATAAATCAGACGGAAAAGAATTATCCTACAGTGCAATGTTCCATATATGTATAAGAATGAAAAGAACCATGAAAACACTCTACCTGTGGGTCCTTACAACTCTTGTAACAGCAACCAACTTGACTTGTGAAATAAATTACTTACTATAATAAATCTTCTAGTGATATTCACTGCAAACTGCGAACACACATTTCTTCTGGTATTCCAGCACGAGATTTATTACAAACGGAAGCGTGAAAAATGATAAAAGCAGCAGCTATAGGTACAGTGGAGGAGCTTAGAATTCAAGTTGGTAGTTGGTACCTCGTGGTAGTTTGCAAGTGCGCATTAAACCTGCTTGGGGTGTTGCGCGATGATATAAATTAATAGCAATTAATTAATTGAAACGGAGTAACAAAAAGGAAAGAACCTAATTCGTTCGGCCTCATGGACTCTTCCCAGTGACGAGTTGCTAACTAGTAACGGCAAATTGATGAAGCTGTTGGTGATGAAGTAGCTGAACTAGTCAATTTGCCATTTCTTTTAGTAGGGTTTGAGCTATAGAATTATAATCGAATATGTTCGAGTGGCGTAACAATATCTGCAACTAATAATGCTTAACGCACCTCTCTTTATAATGATCGATTTTTTAATCCGACTCGAAGGACCATATACACTTTATTTCTGAGTTGAATTAAATAAAAGAAAAGTGCACAAATGAAAGCTTTTTTTTAAGAATGGCATTTTTACCGCCAAAAATCGGCCTTTTTTTTGTGACAATCCATTTTTGACATTTCACTTCAAATAATATAATCAATGATGCCAAAGCCTTCAACTCTCGACAAAGTACTAGAATCCATACATAGGGTCGTATGAATAAAAACCCAGTTTGCTAAAGTAAGTTCGAAAATTCGAACATAGCTTTTACTTCGCTGCACGTGTACTTGCCTTGCAATTTCTGTCAAATCTGACCAGTAATTTTGAATTTTCCTTGAGATTCTAACGACTTTTGTGGAAATTGAAATGTAAAAAAATGAAATTCAGAAATATGATTGCAATCTATAGCTCCAAATGCACTTGGAAATATGATTTTTGTTTGCCAAATAGGTTGTTGATGTTTTATTTTTTCGTCAGGTGCCCATGACAAGAAATAATTGATTTTTTCACAGGTATTTTGATGATTTTCCTGCACGAACAAACCTTCATTTAATTATTTTTTATAGACAAAACCATCCAAAATTCACATTGCTTATTTTTTTTTTGTGTTAAAAACGTGCGTACAAAATATTTAGCAAAAGGTCTGAGTCAACTAAATAGCAGACCCAGAATTTGCATAGCATTTGCTTCGTTTATTCATACCGATCTGAGTAAAAGGTCACTGCCGCCGCTTTTCGAACATGTCAAAAGTTGGAACTAACTCAAATTGGTTTTTATTCATACGAAACGTAGCAAATGCTTCGACTTTGACATTTCTCTTGAGTAAAAGCAATTGCTACGCTTTATTCATACGACCCATAGAGTAATTATAATCTTTAACTTTAGTTGGGCTATTTTTATTTTTTGTATGTATGAACATTTCGTTTTGAAATTACGATTACGATAATAAGAGAAAGATATTGTATTCGTACAAAATTTCGAACTCAAAAAAGTGTATCGCAAAATTATATACGTCTGTCTGTCCGTTTGTCCCGAGGTCTACAGCCTAAAAGAATACCCGGACTTTGTTAAAACTTCGGAGTTCGAGGCCGTTTTCTTTTTTGCACGTTAACCTAAAATTAATAGTACCTCCCATATAAAATGTTCGTACTAGTTCGATTTGTTCAAAAACGGCGCTACCGATTTCAAGATATTTAAGCTTAAGTAGATGGGGTGACCATGAATGTGTGTATTCCCAGTTTCTGGCTAGAAAATCGAATAACGGTAGGTACTTTTGAAATTTGGAAATACATATCTCGAAAACGCTTCATACGATTGTAACAAAAATTATTTCTAAAGAAATATGATCATTTTCAACTTTATAGCAAACTCAGTTTTTTGTCTATATCGTCCAATCGATTTTTGAAAAAAAAAAAACATATTTAGAGTAAAATTTTTGTTTTCAAAATTAGATATTGTGTTCTCAATTTTCAATTCGAATCACCGAAAACGCTGCTCTTATCTCCAAAACCCCAATTTTGATTTCGATAAAGCTTTAAAAACTAAATAGTTCAGCAAAAGTATTTTTCAATGCAATATTTGTTACTGTTTTGTTTTCCAGATTTTACAAAAACCGCTCCAACGATTTTGATCAAAATACATATTAAAAATACTATGAATATTTAAAATAAGATCCCGTTCCTAGTTTTTCTCAAAAAATTTGAAAAAAAACACAGTTTTCTTAATTATTTCTCAAAATTGACTACCCAAAAGCCGATCTGTTTTCATATATGTTTTTCAAACTCAAAACTGCACTTTCATAAAAAAAATTCAATAACAGCGACGCAGAACTTATTATTAGTAATTATAACCCACTTCTTCTTTTTTAAACATTTTTGTATATGCACCTTAAAATAATTCCAAACATTCCTTGTTTACACAATCAGACAATCTCATTCCATTTGCAGAATTTTATTCAATACTATTCCTTTTTCTATATTTCATGAACCGTTTGTTTTATATATCATTGCTCCTTAAATTTGTACCTACCTACCTACCTAATAAAATAAGAAAACATCCAACAAACTTTTGATGAACGAGAAAGTTTCGTTCGACCCAGTCGTGCACATTATTTTATTTTTGCTTGGTTTTACACTCATTCAAAATTAAGCTCAATTTTTTCGTACATGTTACAATATTTGCTAACATTCACTAGCTAAGTTGTTACACTGATGCCAATGACCTATTTATGTACGTATATCATATCTACACTTTTAAAAATTACGGCTCTGATATTCGTTTGAAAGTTTCGCGAACTGTTTTCATTTATTTTCAAGTATTTTTAAAGAACTCATGAGTGATGATCATGGCAAACACGACATGCACCTACCTTTTTCTCGTTAGTATGGTGCCGTGAAATAACGACGAGCGAAATAACGCCGAATTCGAAAACTCGGCGTTATTTCACGGCACCAGTCGAACCCGTTTAAATGAAATGAGAACAAATTAAATTAACCGGGTTTTTCATTGAAACGGACTTCGGATAACTGAAAAAAAAAATACAAGGGGACAAATTAAATTTTTCATATAAGCGGGGTTTTCAATTAAATGAGTTTCGAGTTTCGGGTCCGACTGAATTGGATAACGAAAAAAAAAGTTTAATTATCGACCAACATTTTGTTGACAAATTTTAATCACTTTGTCGGTTCGTTGAACTTTTTTATCAAAACGGAATAACTATTTTTTTTTTTTTTTTTTTTAAGGCATTATTTTTGCCGGGGGTAGGCATGCAAACATCGATACGGGTTAGCCTTAGCATCACTGAACCCACCTACATGGAGGCACTGATGGCAAGGACTCAATAGCGACTTAGGTGTCAAAACCACCGAAGCATTTACCGCTCGAAGTCGCAGAAGGAGCTGCTCAACATTGATAACCTCACGAACATAAACAAAAGTAAGTTAATAATACATAAATAGACGTCAGTCAAGTTAAAGAAAAAAAATTATAACCCATTTTTTCAACTATTAGACCCAATTTTACGATACATTTTACAACTGCGATAAGTTCCATCATTAATTTCTTCATTACAGTTCCTGCTGGTCCATTTATTTACTTTTGCTAAATCGCACAGATAATGGTGTTGCAATTAATTTACCTTCCTCTTTCACATCCATCTCCTTCCACTTTTTTCTATGTTTAAGGGCTTAATTGGACGTTTTACGAAAAGATTATCCATGTAATTTGTTGATATTTGTTAGATGAGACCCATGGAAAGCAATTAGAAACGCAACTACTTAGAGGTATTTAATTCGCAATGTAGCTATCGCTACCGCAACGGCCAACAGCAGCAGTGATACAAAACAACATAGTTATAGCAAGAAAGAAGTACGTAATACGGGCAAGACCCGATAATTCCTGAAAATGATTAATGTAATATAAGACCGCTGCTTAACCATTTAATTCATTTTCATGCGTGGCCATGGTTAGAAGACTGGCGAGAGGGGAAGGACAAAGTTTGCATTTAGCTTCTTTTTTTTTTAATTGTTCGCCATTCCAACGTAACTAGGATTACAAAAAGAAAATGTTGCTCTTAACTTGGTCCGAAGCGACTTACGAAAAAAGAGAGAAAAAAAAAAACACTTTTAAAACAAAAGTGATGGTAACTGCGAACAAAAAGTGTAAAATGTAATTAGGTTTAAAGTGTGCTCTGATTCTTTTGTGTTGGAGATGTTTAATTATTTAGTTCCTCATGGCTCAATCTACATCATTCTTGATGCCTTTTGTGCCGTGGAACGCATTTTCATTTGCAGCAGAAGCGTGATGGTAATTTAGTCAATTATAGTGAGCTGAAGGCGGATAACATAGCCAAATGGAGTGTTGTTCTTTTTGTGTTTTTTAGGTACATCAAGGTCGTGTTTGGAATTTGGAGGACCCATTTATTAATTGTTTAAATACCAGTTGGAGTAATTATATCCGATAAAGAGGTCGTAAGTTATGTATGGTTGGCAGTTTTGCGATGGACAAGAAGTCTTTGCATATGACTTGGCCTGAAGAATATGAACTTATTTTTCCTTACAAAAAAGGAATAGCTGTTATTACGGGTATGTTTAGCTGGAAGTAGGTTCAAATAGATTTTGAGGTGTTGAATGTTGCTGAAAAACATTTGTTTCCCCTTTTCTTTAATCAGAAACAAATATTGATTGAATTTGATTCGAGTTCATACCTTAAAGAAGAACCTTCTGAAAATGTTATTATTATTTGTGGATATTCTCTGCTTGAATGATTATCTTCAGTCTTATCTAACCATAAAGGCGATCCTAAGCCCGGTGCATATGCATAATGCAGTTTTCACTTTTTCATCAAAGAACGCGCAGATTCTGAATAAGTACGTGGAAGATGCTGTCACTTCTGACTACTTGTCTCCTCACCTTGACTTCGAAAAAGCATTCTCTTGTTACTTTCCCAGCAGGGAGGAATGGAACACAGACGAACCCACAAAACGGAAATCGATATCCATCTACACAGATGGATCTAAGATGGACTGTGGAACAGGTGCTGGAATTTTCTCTGAGGAGTTAAATATACGCCACTCAATCAGGCTGCCTGATCACAGTAGTGTCTTTCAGGTGGAAGTTCTGGCAATCGCCAAAGCTGCCCACATGGTGTCAATGTTAGCAATACCAAATAATGATATTACCATATTCATTGACAGCCGGGCGGCTATAAAAGCAGTGTCTGCTATTGAAATAAAATCGAAGCTAGTTCGCCGCTGCCGCAAAGAGCTCAAGGTTCTCTGCTCGCAGCACACCATTCGCTTCTGCTGGATCCCTGGACACAGGGACAAAACCAAGAAATGGTTCTACTATGGATGGATCAAGATCGGGCGATTAAGTCCATCAAACCACCACTATGCCATCTCAGAGAGAGAGTGGAAATTAAGATCCGCATGAAAGCCAATAACAGGTGGAAAGATTTAACCACTTGTGAAATATCACGGAAGCTATGGCCGGAACATATAATCCTAGTCGGACTAGCAAGCTCATGCGGTTTGATAGAACATCGATGTATAAACTTATCTATAGAAATGAAACAAATTTAACAAAATTTAAATGCTATTGTGACTCAATTTTGTTTTTTCACCAGAGTCGAGCTTCAAGTTGTCGTTGATGAGAACTAAATAAACAGAAATTGTTATGATTTGAATTAATAGATACAATTTCATCTTCGTTGTGAGTATCCGGCCCTAGCCAAAATCAGACGCAGTGCGCTAGATCACCCTTTTTATGATGACCTTTCGGCCATCCAAAGTATCCATTTCAACAAGATCATCAAATTTATCAACTCCGCAGGCTAGTTTTGAGCTCCCTTAACTTCCTTGTCCTCCTTTATCTTCAGGTTCCATTAGTTGTGGTCTCAAAACGGCGCTCAATATGTGTTTTCCCTCGTCAGATGACGTTGAAATACAGCCACTTAAACCAACCAACCAACCAAAAGATAAAGCAAGAGGAAATTCGAATAAGTAAACGCTTGCCACTTTAGATTTCACTTTGTCAGCGGCGACTCCAAACCAACTATTTCCTAACTTAAAGTCAAATTTAATGCTTTATTTATTATAATTTAGACTAAGAGTTCATTTCTTGCCAAAAGTCGTATCTAAAATGTTTTGTTGCTAAGGATATTGCGCCTTACTATAATAACAAATTTAGTCCCGACTTTAAGTTTACGAAAGCTCACAATTGCGAAATTCGTATGAAAAATAAAACCACTGTGAACTACTAAAATTTAAAGTCGAAACCAAAAATGTTTATTGGTAAGGCCCATTGACTTTCGCAAGATTGCTACCTTAGGTTAGGTTGAGTTAGATGGTGTGGTTGAGGTTGCTACCTTACTTCTACAATAAATATAATGATAACCGGGGCTATCAAAGTATCAAGTCCTGTATAGTTGATTCTACCACCCATTTCAGTGCTCGTTGTAGGTCTAGAACTTTTCTTTGAGTAGAGAAACACGTCCACTTTGTTGCCATTTTAGCCGGTCGACTTTGTTATGCGAAAAAAACACTTTCACTGTCGTTTTGACGTGATCGTGATATCCCTTGATAGTTAGATCAAGTCCGAAATCTCTCCTCGGCCCGTATGTATGATGATCTACAGTCGGTGGCGGAAGATCGGGAGCAATGGAGGGTCCAATTAGACATCCTATACCCGCGACCCTACTAACGGAAGAGAGGCCATTGAAAATGAATGAATGAATGAATGAATCGATCAGTTTGCAATTACTTTTGCTCTAGGTTTTGCACATTTTGTGGTATCAGCAAATTCGTTACAAAATCGAAATGGATTCATTGATAACTAACACGCTGCACCCCGATAGCGTACCCTCTTTCACTTTTGGCTCACCTGGGTGGGTAAAAAGACCATTTTGGCCTGTGGACTTATGACCCTGCGCCAGTCTAATGTGGTATTCGATTGGGCTTCTTCAGATTCGCTCTCAGATTTCAGATTTCGTGTGGCTAATCGAACACAGAAACGTCACTTGCTCTTTTTTGTGTTGATATTCGTGCAATTTGAATATGTGTATTTGTAGTCTTCAACACTTTTCAAACCGTTTTCCAGTCACTGGTTAAATTTTGTATTAAAACATTCGAAATTTGCATGCCGATTGATTTCTAAATATTTATAAATAAATAATTTACGAAAATTGATACACCCGATGAAATGCCTTTCTTTGCAGTAGAAAAACTTCAATAAATAAAATAAAATAAACTCGACCAGCTGTCAAACTCAAACGCACTTGTTGGTATATCTGAAGAAAATATCCAGATCGCAAAAGTGCTCTGAAATTTGAAAAAGATTTCTTTTTTCGTACCAAACGAACATAAAAAGTACTCTGAGAGCAAAACATTACCAAGTTTCAACGGTATAGCTCTTATAGTTTCGGAGAAAAGTGGCTGTGACATACGGACGGACAGACAGACATGACGAATCTAATAGGGTTCCGATTTTTGCCATTTGGCTACGGAACCCTAAAAAGTGCCCTGATCGCGCAATCGAATACCACATAAATTTCTTCAGTCATCCTGTGTCTCAGTCTCTTTCCTTTCATATTCGTCGATGTTCAATTTACAGTACAAACAAAAATCCACCATCGGAGATCGGACCACAAACAATTGCTAAATTTAGTAGCGCCCTCTCTGCACCACTAGCATAAGCAATCATCTAGCATAGACAACACCCTAAATGAAGTAATTTGTAAAGTCTCGTACGATCTTCCTCCGATTGAAATCGAAAACCGAGCTTTTTCTAAAAGCTCAACTTGAGTAGTCATTTATGCATGTAGGTAGTGGTAGAGACATTTTATTCACTCAAAGCAAGAGCCTTCATGAGTAACTTAACATGGCTTCGCTACAACACAAACAACAAGTGGATGGTCATTGTATTGCTGCCTCAACAGCAGCTGGCTGACATCAGCGACTGTCTGGACTCTGGAGACAGCACTCAGTTACAAAGTATGGTAGAGAGCTAAGATAGAAAAAAAGCACCAGCAAAATAAATTTAAATATACAAAATCGTGCAGCTAATTGCCATTTCTGCCCTCCTCTGGGTGCCTGGGGCTTCTCACAAATTTATTATAATTAAACACCGCATTCTAATTGCACGCTAGAACCACCAACCACCACAACCGCTCATATTTGTGGTGAGTTGCGTCTGCAGTTTGTTTGAGGAAGTATTTTATGGGCCCGTTTTGTTTTACATACTTTCCATATGTTTGCAGAGCATTAATGATTCATGGAAACCGCTCTCGGTCAGCATGACTGGTTAGAGAATTTATCGAAGTAGTCATATTCATATGCGCCATAGTTCTTCAAAGAACTAAAATTAATTGAGATAAAGAATGAATTGCTGTATAAGGGCGTTTTTATCTTTAGGAGCTAGACCTAGAAGAAGAAGCAGTTCTTTGTAAATGGTGCTGCAATGCATATTTTTTGAGGTGCATAAATGCTGGGAAGACTAGCTTAGTTCGGAGAAGTGTCAGCACATAGTTCAAGTATGAATCACCATGAAAAACAACGGCGAGTGAGTCATTTCCATGTGCGAGTAGGTTACAGTATACGAATAGTGGATACCGTAGGATGCAAGGACATTTAGTTTAAATTTATAATGTTGATTCTTTAAGCACATCAGCAACAAAGTCGTGGGTTCTTTCTCAAACGACGCAATTTAGTTCGGCGAGAAAACGGGACTAAAACAATCAACCTGTGAAATATCAGTCCTTACCCAACATTTTCCTGTTGCGAGCTAGGTGAGCTATTCTGCTAGGTTACGTTACGTAAGGTGCCTGTCCAGAAAGGCAGAGTTAGACCATATTAATAGAGATCTTTTGTGATACCACATTAGTGGCAGAGACATACTCTGCCTCCTCTGTTACTAAAGGGTGTTTTTTTTTAGAGGTATAGAACTTTGAAATGGAATAAAAAAAGATGATTTTTATATTTATATGACCGCCACGGCTGGCTCTGACGTAGTCTAATATGGAGGTCCAATTTTCGATAGCTTTTTCCAACATTTGTGGCTGTATATCGCCAATAACGCGGCGAATGTCGTCCTCCAAATGGTCAATCGTTTCGGGCTTATCGGCGTAGACTAGCGACTTCACATAATCCCAACAGCAAATAGTTTAGCGGCGTTAAATCGCACGATCTTGGAGACCAATTCACGGGTCCGCAACGTGAGACTATGCGGTTACCAAATGTTTCCTTTAATAAATCAATTGTGGCAGGAGCTGTGTGACATGTTGCGCCGTCTTGTTGAAACCACAGCTCCTGCACATCATGGTTGGTCAATTGATGAACGAAAAAGTCAGTAATCATGGCTCTATAGGGTTCACCATTGACTGTAACATTCTGGCCAACATCGTTTTTATAGAAGTACGGACCAATTATTCCACAAGAAAGGAAACCCTCAGCATTGTTTGACCGATCGACAAGAAAGGTCCAATCAGGTCCTTAACGAACAGTTTCAGGCGATCGCACAGTTTAGCAGACAGGATTTTTTATGCGATGTTATGGAGACTGATGCATAAATTGTGCGATCGCCTGAAACTGTTCGTTAAGCACCTGATCGGACCCTACCAGTGCGGTTTAAGACCCGGAAAGTCAACTATCAACCAAATATTAAGACTATAGCAGACTGTGCAAAAACCCTACAAGTCCAGATCGATACTCTCAAACTTTTCACCGATTTTAAGGCCACACATATGACAGCGTCTTTAGAGACAACCTATACAGAACCATGTCTAGTTTTGGCATTCGTGCCAAACTTGTCGGATTGCGCGGAATGACGATGGAGAATGCTCACTGTTCCATAAAAATCGGAAACGGTTTCACCGAGTTATTTGATGTCAAAAAAGGGCGCAGATCGTGTAAGGCGATGATCGCCTAGATGAAATTTTGATGATCAACATAAGTTATTTCAGACCGATATTTTCTTTTAGATCATCGTAAGTTTTCAATAAATTTGTGGAGAATGAACTAGATGAAGCTCTTAAATCTTAATTTTTGCACTTAGTTGTTAGTTTTGGAGGTCTATCGATAGTCGTCTCAAAAGTTACGTGATTAGGGCCAAGAATTAGTACAATCCTATGCGCTGTCGTGTGAATTTTGCAACATTGTTTTTGAGAAAGTTGTGAGAAACTCGCAAGTCAACACCAGGGGTACAATTTTCCAAAAGTCTATGCAACTATCTGCATACGCTGACGATGTCGAAAAATTGGACAGAACTTTGCGACAGAGACTTTCAGGTAGTAAGGGACTTTGTCTACTTCGGTTCCACTATAAACTCTAAAACCAACATGACAGCAGAAATCAAACGAAGAGCTACAATTGCCAATCACTGTTTCTTTTTCTTTCCTTTTTTTTTATTCAAAAACGAAATTGATTGGTAAGGCCTTGTCAAAGAGCCACACTAGAGAGACTATGTAAGACCCTCAGGCATGAATGTTAGTAAAGGTATAGATAGATCAACTTGGGCACTTCGAAAACTAAATTTTTCGAGTATGATTTTCGGTCCCGTTTGTGTTGACGGACAAGGTAGTAGAGGGAGAACCAGCCCGCAAGTAGAGGGGGACCCCAACAAACTTAGAGTGCGCAACGGCAATCGGTGCGCCAAATATCCCACTAATTGGAGAGGTTTATTGGTTGAGCCCCATCAGTTGCACCCCGGACTGTGGCCCACGTTTTATCGAATAAGAATTTGAAATAACTCATATACCAGACTTGCCATACCTATCTTAACAAGCTATTAAAATTAAATTGAATTCTAAGATAATTGAACAAATGCTTGGTTAAGCGAGAGTTAGTCTTAGTCAGTCGAAAAATGATCAAGTTGACGAATAAATCTATTAATTTTATCAAGAATGTACTAGACTCTCATTTTATTACTAAATAACCTTGTCCTTATATTTGCAAACATGCGATGCGATGCGATTTACCCAACTAATTACTACGCGCCTACGTAAAGCTCATTTGTAATGACAATTTTTAGAAACCTACACACATCAGTACATCAGCAATATTTTACCCAACCATTGCCTGCGCTAAATACCTTGTTTAACAATGTGACATCATAACAGAACACACGTCTCTACCTGCCGCTGATATGTTTGTAACAATAACATTATTTCAAATGACCTTCGTATTTGGAAAAGAATTTCTATTTACATGTCGCGTCTCCTCTAGTCCCCACTGCCAATTCCACAAGAGCCATTTTTATATGCCTTTTGACGTCTTTACTTAATATTCATGACGGGGCGATAAATACGTCGCGGACGCGTACTAAACCGCTGTTTTTGCTGCGCCTGTGCCTTCCAGGAACAACATCTACATACAACTTACTACTGCATTTGCATATGCGCCATAGTCATTCTGTGGGCTTTAGAAGTGTGTTTGCAAGAAAAAAAAAATTCAGACGATCTGAAAAAAAAAAAAAACAAGCAGTGTCCCCGTTCAAACGAAAAGTCACCACGAGGTTACGGATGAGGCACTTACCTTTTGGTAAGACATGGGTATGTTATGGACGTTTTTTTATTCCGAAGAAGTCCGACACGACAACGTGTGGACCTACAAAGGAGGACACGCAAGTTATAAACAATGTGGTATAAATACTTGCACATATAGCACACTATAGGGTGCGTTAATTAGAAGAGTTAGAAGAAAGGTTTTTCTAGGGCAATGCGGTCTGTGGAATAAAATACCAAACGCGCGGCACAGAAAATTCTGATATTAGAGAAAAATATATACGCGGACAGGCTGACTTATACCATATTCACACCGCAGCGCACTGAAAACCGTGTTTTCGTCGAAAACTCGAAGATGCATTCACACCGAACACCAGCTAATTTTCGTTTGACGTTTCAATCAGCTGGGAGACACTAGTTGTGAAACTTCTGAGTAAACTATTTTGGTTACAATATTCAGTCGCATTAATTACCAATAATAAACTGAATTCAGAGCATTTAAAAATTATATTAGCCCATCAAAGGTGTGTTTGTTTCTCAACCCAACCCAACCCAACGATTGGAAGATGTTTTCGTGGAAAACGACTTTAAACGACTCATGTTTTCTCTGTTTTCGATGAAGTTTTCGAGTGTTTTTACGAAAACCCGGTTTTCGGCCCGGTGTGAATAGAGTATTAAGCTATTTCCCGATCTACTTTCAGTGGTAGTCGTAATCACTCATTTGGGCTCCTGTTTATTACGATACCTGAGAATAACTAAAAGAGTCCGCATTTGACGCATTTAATGTCCCGCACACGCGAAGCTTTCACACTCCGTGGCTCGACAGGTTAACGGTCATGTTTCATGTACAATAAAATTGTTACTTAACATAATCGTTACCAGCAGGAGTCGTCTGTCAGATCATTAAAAGAAACATTTAGAATGAGAAGTGGTTAAGTGACAAATTTCAAGTTCCGAGTGGGAAACGTTCAGAGTTTTTCGCCCAGAAATTTCGCTATATAAAAACAACTGGAGCTCGGTAATCTGTATAAATATATTTTTTTTTATATATAAAAAAGATAGGAATGTGCCGGTTTCAAACTTTTTTGTTTTAAGAATATGTAAACTACATTTTTCATTTAAAAACAAATATGTTTACGCACATTTAAGCGCCTAGAAAAACAGGCGGGAGTCCGCTAGTAGGAAATAAAAGTAAATAACAATAAACCGAAATAAACTTAGAACGAAATAAAATTCACTTTGTTATAACCTTTGGATGGAAATATGTATATACGATGCGAAACATTTCTATATGAGAAGCGAACATTTCTTGGGTAATTTATGACAGATGAAGCAAGAGGAAATACATTTTCAATTTCCAGTGAGGGTAGGGAATGTAAAGTTTAAACTAAGTTAATACGTTTTTGTTTACGTAAATATTTAGTTACAGCGCCATCTACGGTTTGTCACTTTAAATATATAAGAACAAAAATGCCAAGTCCGACTTTACCAGATTCTTGATTTTGTGGCACAAATCGACACGTAATAATAAAATTTTAATTTATAAGATACCATAAACATAAAGCAACTTTGGGCACATTCAAGAATAGTTATCTTAAACTAAATTGGTCTGGATAAGATGTAGACCGAACGAAAAAACTAGACTGGTCAGGAACGTCACTTTTTTTACGTCAGCCACATACGAGAACTGTGAACTTAGTACTCAGTCCAAAGTGGTAAAGAGATGAAAAAAGGCCCGACAATGGTGGTCTGATTTGGATATCTCTCGAAATCTATATATTATTAGTAATCAGTCACGAATTTTTTACTTGATTCTTCGGCTACCCCTCCATAAAAGTCAACTGGAGAAGCTGCTCATATGACCGATTTCAGCCAATCAAAACCGAGATGAATCTAGTCAGACAGCTTTCAAACTTACTAAACAAGATACTTGAACGTCCCCTTTAGCTCAAGCGGCGCCATCTATTTATTTTTTAAATGCTCTTCTGAAAGCAGTGCTAAGTTCAAGAGAGATAAAATGAAGTAGCCGCAGCCGTAGCCAACTTTACTTTAGAAAAAAAAGATTATAGACAAGACAAGAAAAAAAAAAAAGAAAAAAAAAAGAAAAAAAAAAAAAAAAAAAAAAAAAAGTAAGGTGACAACTTTAGCACGCAAGTAAAACAACAAACATCTTTTTTTTTTTTAAACCTTCTTAAAGCTCTATATACAAGGTGGGCCAAAAGAAGTCATTCGATGTTGTTTGGCTCTCATTTTTTTTTTTTTTTTTTTTTTTTTTTTTCTAAATGAAAAACTTCGATTCTGTTGTTTGATTTGGTTTATTTGAACCTTTAGAATTTGATTGGTCAAGTCGAGGAAATGACATCGGCCAAATGAGCGCCGTCACAATTAATTGCCATACGGGCTCATTTTATGGCATTTTTCATCACTTCGGCGAGAAATTCGGGCGACAGATGTCCTTGAGGGCTTCTAGGGTCTCGGGCTTGTTCACGTAAACACGGGACTTCAAAAAAAACCCAAAAAAAAAAGTCTGGAACGGTTAAATCGGGCGATCTTGCGGGCCAGTGCAAATCTCCAAAACGAGAGATGAGGCGACCCGGGAACGCCGCCTTTAGAATATCGGTTGTGGCTAGCGCAGTGTGTACCGTAGCTCCGTCCTGTTGGAACCACATGTCCTCCAGTCCTAATTCGTCCAATTTCGGAAGAAAAAACTCGGTTAACATGGCCCTATAGCGCGCACCGTCCAGTGTTGTCATTTGACCAGCGGCGTTCTCGAAAAAAATTGCCCGATGACTCCTCCAGCGTGAACAGCGCACCATGCAGTAGCTTTGAGCGAGTATAATGGCTCCTCGTGCATTACTCGTGGATTTTCGGTGCCCCAGAAGCGATAGTTTTGCTTGTTCTCGAACCCGCTGAGGTGGAAATGAGCCTCATCGCTCATTATGATTTTGGTCGAAAATTCGAAATTATTCCGCGTTCTTGGGGAGTGTATCGCTCAATGGCTTGTTCACTTGTATTCTACATCTGTCTAGTCCACAAATGTCAAAACAGATTTGACATTGGCGGCCATTTGCAAAAATAAGAGCATCTATTAATTGCGTGATCCCTTTTGGCCCACATTGTACATCATGAGGGCATAATATAAAATGCCTAATAGTTAATACGTAATAGAGAAGTTGTATTGTATTGTATTTTTGTATAAACGGTAGAACAGATAAACGTATGCTTTTTCGCTTTGACGGACTTTGGTTTTTTCTGCCTACAATTAATTTATATTTAATTTTGAGTATGTTTTACGAGCGGAGTTTGAACGTACATACAACTGGGCTATTTGCTAAGCCTTGATGGAGAAGCTTGCTTTCTGCAATGAAGCGATAAAAAGTAGGTATATGCTAACAAAAAAAAAACACAACCCAACAGACAGGGTGTTTTCATAATCGTCTGCCTAACTAAGATCTGCGTAAGACGTGTTCATAAAGTCAGATTTTTGACCGAACAAACGCAGATGAATTGCAGAAGATATGTTCGTAAACGTCATAAATGTCATCAGCGTCACTGCAGAAAGCGCGGGAGCTAAAAAAAAATGTTGAGGTGCGAAAAATGTAAGTTTTATTGAAATTTTTTATGTGTTCTGACAATGAAATTCAACTTTTTTTAATGGAGAAAGAAGCTGCGGCGTGGAACGTGACGAAAACCAAACTATTGTGATGATTTTTTTTATTTTTGTCTGACGTTAATGAACATTTAAAGCCGTATTAATAATTGTCGCGTAACTACATGTTAGGCCTAACTAATGGCAAACACATTCGCTAAACTCAAATTCCTATTAATAAGCATTTTTAAAAGATAACTAACGCTTCGTAACTATCACATAACTAACTTACGGTAGGAGGTCTGTTAGCGAGTCAATAACTCTAATACGCTATTCACACCGAGCCGAAAACCTGGTTTTCGCGAAAACTTCATCGAAAACTGATATTTCCCATACATATTTCAGTTTTCAAAACGAGTCGTTTAAAGTCGTTTTCCACGAAAACACTGAATAAATGTCACAACTGACAACTTAAAATCATTTTCCACGCTAATTGAAGGTCTAATATTATTTTGAAATGCTCTGAATTAATTTTATTTATCAATGCGATCGAAATTTGTAAACAAAGTAGTTTACACAGAAGTTTCACGACTAGTGTCTTACAGCTGGTTGAAACCTCAAACCAAAACTAGTTATTTTTCGGCGTGAATGCAATTTCGATTTTTCGACGAAAACACGGCTTTCGCTGCGGTGTGAAAAGGGTATTAGAAACATGGTTCCTGTCAAAATGACAAAATAAATTAAATTTAAATTTGAAAAAATTGGGGAACAAGATGGCTCACCGTTATTCAGTGTTTTTGAATAATATAAATATTTTAGGGGAGGATTCGGTTACCATCGAAAAAAACGAGAAAACCCTATGAAAATGTTTGCAAATTACATTTGTTTTGATTTTTTTTTTTTTTTGTTTTGCTTTTGATTTGCATAGATTCAGACAGACAAAATGCAGTCTGTTCGGGCAATGTGAATAACTATCCCAAGAAAAATCTATATAATAAAAATCCATATATGAAACCATCACTCAATGTGGTACATCAGTAACCTACATATCCAAGTTTGTACCAGTTACCCTACTGTCATGACCCTTAAAGACTGAACTGAACGCCTGCAACAAAATTCATTCCGAAAAGAGTGAATATAGCCTGTCCGAAAGGTCATATACCCCGTCGGAAGCAATTGTTCACAAAAATATGTGAGTTACTTGGTGTGCCATTCCAATAAAGTAGGTGCGATACACCAACACAGTCCGCGAGCATCAGCGGCCAACTGAGGTCAGATGCTGCAAGCTGCACTGCACACTACAAGCGGCAATAGTACCTAAAAACGTATTTATTTTTAATGAAAGCGAAATCTAGCACAAATTTCCTCAATTTGTTTATTTATTGTGCTTGTTAATTAGAAAACATTATTGGGCGAACACTTATTTATTACTCTTGTTTTGATAAGCCTATTCATAGATTGAAATGTATTTCACTTCAGTACATTGCCTTGCTGTTGTAGGCCAGTGTAGGATTGTTCCATTTAAAGTCCATGCCTTTTTTTAGTGATTAGGATGAACTTACCTAGAAAGAAAAATAAAAAAAATAAAATAGTTTCGAATTTAATTACTGTTTAAATATAGAACAACAATGATGGATGTAATATAATTCAGAGAATGAGATCAAATAGGAAACGCATAAAATCACGAAAGAGTAACTTGATTATTGCTATAGGAATGAAATTATACGGACCCTATAATTACGAGAAGAAGAATTTCAAATGTCTCTGTTGGTTTTCAACTACATTTATTTAACTTATACATCTATACAGTTTAGTACTTTGGCTGTTGTATGAATGTATGCATTAATTTGCCAGTTACCAGTTGTCGCAACTATTCCATGTAAGTATTAATAGCGCTAAAGGCATTTAGAAGCTCAAACATTGAACGCGAAGTAAATAGGAACAGTGGCTATGTTTTTGAGCAGTTTCTTTTAATGTGTTTCAAGGTCTAAATAGTGATAATCCCCATCAAGTTTAACGCACAAATCGACTGCACGAAAGTCAATGACAATTGACTGACTGTCAATTCGACTTGATCACGGAGCATGAAATTTTAAAATTCGTAAATGGTTGGGAATCGAAAATTGTGAGAATTGTTAGTTAGTAACAAAAATACGACAGGGCGCTCATTTCGTAATTTTACAGGCGATCATCGTCGAAACGATTGGCCTTCAAAAGTAGCAAATTAAGCGCTAAAATTACGAGTTTGAGACCATAATCCAGGTTCACTTTCCAACAAATTAATGAAAGCAATAGTCAAACAAATTCGTGCAGAATATAACTTCATAAGGGCATCAACATTTCAAAAACTATATATCGTCCAGACGATTATTGTGATTCTGACCATCATAAGAACTTTTTTTTTTAAGGCCCTTCAAGAACCATCTTCAGATATTGTGGGAGCTGAGAATTAGGTGTCAAAAATTATTCAATTATGACTTCTAGTGTACTTAATCTAAAAAATTTATTAATGTGTGTAAAAGTTTACTACTATTATAGTCTGTCCAAACGTGATTGAAATTCGCAGATCTCTTTGCATGAGATATTTTGCTCATATTGCGACACAAAGAGTCAACAAAAAAAACAAGCGAAAAAACATTTGCGTGCAGTTCAAACCATTAGTATACCCTTGCTTGCGAAAATGTCTCTATCGATCGATGATCGACACGAGACTGATTTCAACCACTGTTGCCACTTTCGTAATATTTTACCAAATTTGGTAAATTTTTGGTAATTTGGTAAATTTTATCTGGTTTTGGAAGATGTTTGAAGAAGGAGCACCAAAAAGAGGAACTCGATTAGGGATGTTACGGAGGTAGTTTTACCGGAGTCGGAGTCGGAAGCGTCAAACCAACCTCCGCGGAGTCGGAGTTGAATCGGATTCGCACACAGACACAGACACAAATTATTAAAATACAAAATTTTAAAATATACGCACGCACTCTCAACTTCAATGCAAATGTCGCCTACTAATGTAAACTACATAAAAAAGTGAAAAGACAGTCATATTGTAAGATGTCGCAGCTCGATATTTCTTTGTTGTTCATGTTCATTGGTCGCCTCTTCACCGATGGTACTCCGAAAAACCTCCGATGTGATTATATCTGAACCGAAGTCGGATTCGGAGGCGCAATTTAAACCGGAGGTTCCGACATATCGGATTCGGAGTCGAAGCTCCGTATCATCCCTACTCGATATCATCACATGTAAATTCTGCCTTAATTTTACAGGAACAGGATTAAAAGTATTGCTAGTAATTAAGTAAGTCTCGTGGTATTTATTTTATTTTATATAGTAGCCGTTGCTTAACGGCCTAAGCTCGGGCAAAAATCATACTAGCATAATGTACCTAATTGATTTTAAAAGAATTATGTTAAAGTGATTTGATATACGTACACTTTTCTTTTAGTTTCTCTGAAGACTTAAGGAAACATTATAAACTCAAATAAATACGTTTTCAATAAATAATTAATTTTGACATTTCGCGTTGCAAAATTTTATAGGAAAAGTTGGATTTCACTTGAGATGCTTTTCGTCCACTGCATATAGTGCATACTGGGCTTTAACATAGGTACATTTTTCCACTGCCATGACACTTTTTTATATTAAGTTCGTAAATCAGAGAAAATTACAACGATACCGAAAATTCATATTAATTTCATACTGGCGATATGTATGATTTTTTCGTGTCTTATAATTTTTCCAGCATTTTTGTAACTTCTAGCTTGGTTTTTTCAACCATTGATTTCAACACAGTATAGTCGATGGCGTGTGCAAGGAATACCAATTTGTCTACCCCTGAGAAAAGGGAAATTTGGGAAAATATGTTGGATGAAAATTTTGGTTTTGTGTTCATTGCGTAGTATGTAGGTATTATACAGCATTAAAACCCACTATTTAAAAGGGTTATAGCACAAATCTTTTGTAGAATCCCTTTCCAATAAACTTCGAACGGGATAACATTAACAGTCAGGTGAACAGGAATAGCTGGCAGATTTGACCCGTGTTTATATTTTATTTATAAAAGAGAAAAGCATTATGCCCAAGAAAACCCCAATTTTTTCAAATATCGTGAACACATGCACACGAGGTGTTATATATAGCAACTTTAAAAATCGAATACATCCAATTCAAAAAATAGATAAATAGTTGTCGCAACAGGTCGGGAGAGAACCTAAGCCTAGCTTTTCGCAACCATTCGTTTTGTGTGAGTTTTTAATTTTTGGAACGAATGAAAGTGATCTACAATTTTATGCCGACTCCAAACGACTAATTTGAGAAGCTCTTTCAAGACAGTTATTCTCTGGGATGTTTTTCAGACGTTCGCGAGAGGTGGCGCATTAAAAAAACCCTAAGTTGGAATTTGGGTTTTTGCTGGATTCAACCTAGACCCCCCATTTAGCAGTCAAACACACTAACCACTAAGCCACTGGACCTACACTGCAAATGCATCCAATTAGCAAATTTAAAACTAAATTATTTGAAAATATTTCATTGCCTTTATTTTCTAATCTGAAACTGAAACTTGAGAGCTCTTTGATGTTCGTTTGAGTGTTTGTCGCCCAAATTTAAAAATGCTCCTATCTAGAAATGTATAAAGTCCCAATTTCTAGTTTTCCATGCAAATGTAATAAATATCAATGCGGTGCTAATTTATTTTGTGGTTTTAATTACTTTATACTAGTTTCTGGAAGTGAGTTTGTTAATACTTTTGTTTTTATTAAACATATAAACTGAAAATATAGGTATGCATTGAAGCAGTCGCAGTCGTCGTGAAAAGTAGCATAACACCCGAACAGACCCATGGGAAAGAAAATTGTTGGGATTGATTAAATGTTTGTATCGCAGAAAACGCGTTTGTGACCTTTTTTTAAATCTCTCTGGTGATACAAAAATCAATTTCTTGAACACGCGAATTTGTACAATAAAACATGAGTATTTTTGGTTTTTAGTGTTATTTATGTTGTTTTGAAAGCCTATCATCAATTTTGACTTTTCAAATCAACCAAAACTGTATTTTTTTATAAGAATGTATTTATTAACTTAAAAAAAAATATTTTTAAAATATTAAGCTTTGTTCAGGCTAAAATAAAATAAAAATTCAGTGATTGGGCTACTTTTCGTGCTCCGATTTTGGGCTACAAAAACTTCAAATTTTGAAATTGGTCTATCGAACAGTCAGCCAAAAAACATTGTAACGCTAACAATTTTCGTTGTTTATAATGAGCACAAATATCAAAGTCTTCGATCCAAAAATGTAATGGTTTTAAATAGTGTAAGCCCCCATCCTAGCACCAAACTTGACGAGTTGTGGGGGCTGAGTAGTGGTAAAGACTCTCGAGAATCTCTCCAGATGAACCATGAAACCAAAGGGTGCTCCCTCTCCCCTCCCTTCCCTTCTTGTCCCACTCCTTCCATTTTATTCCTTAACTCTTTCTCTTATCCTATCCTATTTCCGCCTGGGCCGGATAAAGGTGTCATACGACCCGTGCCGAATATCAGCCTGGCTGGGGGCCCAGTTTCAAAAATAGCTCAAGTCGTAAACGGAGTATCCGGATACCTGGCGACCTCCGGATTAGCCAGCCCTATCTGTGTAATGCGGATCTCTGCACAGACGGACCTCAATCCTCCGCTACTCGTGGGAATCAAAAATGAATAAAAACAAAATTTTAAAAAAACAAAAACAAAATGAGACCGGTTCTCCGTTAAAACCGGGCAGTAGTGCGGCGACTTCGCTGACTACTGGCACAGCCCCTGCAGCGGTGAGCGGTGGAAAAATCGTGACCATCCATGGTTCTTCTACTGTGAACAGCGGCAGCGCGCTTAAAAAAGATACAAATCCTAGCAGTGGTGGGATTGTGACCATACATGATCCTTCCACTGCTACCAGCGGTAGCAATATCGCTCATTCGTCTCCTAGTGGGACAGGGCGGCATCGCGCTCCCTCGAAAAGGACGCATAACACTCGTCGTCGTGCTGTTCATATCCTAAAGGTCCTCGGAGCTACTTTGAGGGCTGATAGGACCGCCGAACAGAACAGCAGAGTTGAATGGGCTGAATCATTCCTAAAGAACAATCCAATAGCGACTAGCAAGGACTCCACGTCCAAGCGCCAGAGATCGTTGGAGGGGACCACGCCGGCCCCCAAAAGACCTAAGGTGCATAGCACCGTCGCTTCAAACAGGTCATCCAACGTCACATCTCAGAAGTCGTTTAGTGACGTTCTTAAAAATAAAATTGTGCTTGCTGTGATCGATCGCAGTGATGATGATGGCACCATCTCCCCTGAACGATGGCAGGTGGTCAAGACGAAGCTTTCAGGCAGCTTCTTAAATGTCATGAGGGAAAACCCGGGACCACCTCCTATTACTTGCGATGGTGGATGGCATCAGGGCCACGTGAAGCTTATCGCCTGCGATGATCAGAGGTCCTGCGATCTCTATAAGTTTGCCATAGGCAAACTCGGAGAAGTTTGGCCGGGTGCGAAACTCGATGTCGTCGCAAGGGAGGATATCCCAAGCCGACCTAGAACTCGTACCTGGATCCCAGCCGAACCCTCATCAAGTGAGGAGGTTCTCGAAATTATTCGATTGAGCAATCCTACACTCCCGACTCACAACTGGAAGGTTGTAAAGCTGGAGGAGCAACGAGGTCTCTATAGGTGCGCTCTTATCGTCATCAACAAAGAGTCGCTTGCTCCCTTAATGCTCAGTAAAGGGGTGATTAGATTCGGTTTCGAATCTATCACCCTTAAAGTTTACAAAAAAGATGAGCTTGATTCAGGCAACATGCCTCCCTACCCTACGGGTTCAGAACCTGGAGCCTCAGACCCTGGAGCATTGGTTTCATTTCCATCACTGGATGACGATGCCTCCAGCACAATCACTCCTACCATGGATCACGAACTTTCGGACATGGACATGGACGATTTCAACAAAATTCTTCTGAGCGAGGATGAACTTCTTGGTTCATCTTCAGAAGCGGAAGAACTTAACAACACCGTGGTGGAGGTCTCTCCGCCTGATTGTAGCAAGAATGCTGCAGTTAGTGCAGATTAACCTCCATCACTCCATTGAGGCTTCGGCCGCCCTCATCCTCCGCCTATCAAAGAGCAGAGAAGACATAGTCTTGATACAGGAACCATGGTTTGACAACAGCGTGGTTCGTGGACTCGAGACTCCTGGATACGAAAAGCTGTATGTGACTGTTAAAGGTAGACCCAGATCATGTATACTAGCGAAACGTAGCCTTAAATTACTTTTACTCCCTATTTTCAGTGATCTAGATGTAACTGTTGCTAAACTAGTGACTCCGAAAGGCGCATACTGGATAGCATCGGCATATCTGGCCTATGACTACACGGGCCCTCTCCCTGGGGAAAAACTAGAGAGAGTGATCGCGGAAGCAGAGAGGACCAAAACCAACCTCATAATCGGGTGTGATGCTAATGCTCACCACTCGGTATGGGGTAGTACTGACATCAATGATAGAGGTGAGTTACTTTTTGATTACATTTTAAAAACAAACCTAATCATAAGCAATGTAGGAACCGAACCTACTTTCATAACAAAAAACCGACAAGAAGTTTTAGACATCACCCTTGTCTCCGATACTGTTAATCAACTGATTACCAACTGGAAAGTATCAGCTGAGCACTCCTTTTCAGATCATCGATATATTCAATTCAATTTAGCCGATGACTCTCCTTGCCAACTTCCTTTCAGAAATTTCAGGAAAACAGATTGGCTCAAATATAGGGAGACTCTGAAACAATCAATTACCCCAGAGCTCTCAAGTACCCCCTGTAATGCCAATGAGCTTGATCTCAAAGTCAAGAATCTTACGTTGGCTTTAAACAAGAGGGAAGAAGAAACCACATTGGTGGTCTTCGGAGTTGGGACTTAGTAAATCAAATTGCAGAAAACTTTTCAATCGTGCCAAAGACACAAGAAAAGCGACTGATTGGGACTCCTACAAAGAAGCCCTTAAATTATATAAGAAAGATTTAAGAAAAGCCAAACGAGTATCTTGGAGAATCTTCTGTGGTAAGATAGAAGAATCCTCCGAAGCATCAAGGCTAAGAAAGATACTCTCGACAAACCCAACAATGTCAAGCTGTCTGAAAAAGACAGATGGCTCTTGGACGACTTCTAGCGAAGAATCGCTTAATCTGCTGCTCGACACCCATTTCCCAGGCAGCTGTAAAGGTATTGCCCAAACAGATCCAAACAGATCAAACTTGCAATGTACCAACTTACAAGGTCTGATCACTAGAGAAAAAGTGCTTTGGGCGCTGCATAGCTTCAAACCATACAAATCTTCGGGACCAGATGGCATAATACCGGCCGAGCTTCAAAGAACATCGGATATCATTCTGCCAACGCTAATGACAATCCTGAGAAGCTGTCTAGATCTGGTGTACATCCCATTGCTATGGAGAGAAGTTAAAGTAGTTTTTATACCCAAAGCAGGTAAATGCTCTCACGTGAGTCCGAAAGATCTCAGACCTATTAGTCTTTCATCATTTCTCCTAAAAACTTTGGAGCGACTGATTGAAATCCATTTACGCAATAGCATTGACAAAAATCGACTGTCAACAGCTCAACATGCTTACTCTAAGGGCAAATCAGTAGAAACGGCCCTACACACGCTAACGCGCTCCATAGAAGATTCCCTTCGTCATAAGGAGTATACAATGGTTGCATTCCTGGATATAGAGGGCGCCTTCAACAACGTCGACTCATCTGCAATCGCTGGTGCTCTGGCAGCTCTGAACGTTGACGTCTCACTTGGCAAGCTGATCAATTTGATGCTTAATAGCCGGATTATCAACTCAAGTCTAGGTGAGATATCTTCCAGAAGATCTGTCATTAGAGGAACACCACAAGGTGGTGTCCTGTCTCCCCTTCTCTGGAATTTAGTGGTGAATCAACTGCTGATATCCCTGGAAGCGGAAGGCTACAATGTGATTGCCTATGCGGACGACGTTGCTATTGCCGTCTCGGGAAAGTACCTTAACACTTTAAAAGAACTTCTACAACACGCTCTCAACAAGCTAATAAAATGGACAAACAGTTGTGGGTTGGGTGTAAACCCTCACAAAACTGAACTTGTCCTCTTCTCTAGGAAATATAAGATTCCACACATTGACCCTCCATCTATAAATGGCACTAGCTTGACGTTCTCAAATGAAGCTAAATACTTAGGCCTTATTTTTGATAGAAAGTTAACCTGGAAGCCTAACATCCAAGAAAGAGTTAAGAAGGCCACTGTGGCACTTTTCTCTTGCAAAAAAGCCATAGGGAACAAATGGGGTTTACAGCCCCGCGTCACTCACTGGCTATATGTCTCGGTCATAAGACCTATACTCACGTACGGTGTGGTTGTCTGGTGGACTGCCTTAGAAAAAGCGATTAATCGCGATAAATTAAGCAAAGTCCAAAGAACGGCTTGCTTGTGCATCGGCGGAGCTCTTCGCAGCACCCCCTCCGCTGCACTTGACATCCTGTTTCATCTGACACCCATTGACATCTTCAGCAGGCAAACGGCAGCTTCGGCAGCCGTACGCCTCAAAGCTATTTCACAATGGACAAGCAAAACAACTGGCCATGCCGCTATCCTCAACAACATTAGGAACCTTCCAGTAAACATCGACTACACCACACCAGAACTACAATTTGATAAAAACTTCCAGGTCTCCATTCCTACTAGATCATTCTGGGAGGAGGAAGCATCCGTGGATGATGAATCGATCCACTTCTACACAGATGGTTCGAAAACTGTGGACGGTGTTGGTGGCGGTGTCTTCTCGAATAGACTTAATCTTAGTCTCTCCTTCCGTCTTCCTGATCACTGTAGCGTTTTTCAGGCGGAAATAATGGCGATAAAAGAGGTCTTATCTTGGCTAAGGGAAAACGTGATATCTGCTAAAGATATCCGTATCTTCTCTGATAGCCAAGCCGCTATCAAGTGCCTGGAATCAGTTTCCACGAATTCCATAACAGCCCAAGACTGCCGTTCGTCTCTCATGGAGATGGCGGAGCAGTTCAACATTCACCTTTGTTGGGTGCCGGGGCATAGGGACATTCCAGGTAACTGCAGGGCTGATGAACTCGCCAAACACGGAACTACGATACCTCTGCTCCCAATTAAGGATTCCTTAGGTATTCCACTCGCTACTTGCAAACTCAAAATAAAGCTGGACGCTATCGAAAGAACAAATCTTAGGTGGTCAACCGGCTCGACTTGTCTAGTGACAAAGCAGATCTGGCCAAAGCTGGATCTAAAGCGTTCTAGGCATCTGATCTCCCTCGATAGGAAGCATATTAGTGCTACAATAGGTGTCATCACGGGACACTGTCTTATCGGCAGGCATGCAAAAAGGCTTGGCGTATTCTCTAACGATTTTTGCAGAAGCTGTTTTGACGAGGAGGAGGAGGAGACTGTTCTCCATCTTCTCTGTACTTGTCCGGCTCTCTCACAGAGACGAAAACTCCACTTTGGAGCTTTCTACCTTAGTGATCTGAACGATCTAAAAAACATAGACATCCGAAATCTACTACGCTTCATCAGAAGCTCCGATTGGTTCAACGAGTAGGAGGAATGAATTATAGATTCACGTGGTATCACAAGGGACCTTATAATGGTCTAAGTGTGTCGACTAACCTAACCAGTTAGCCGACAGCCATTTCAACCTAACCTAAATAGTGTAAGAAAATAATTATGGAGAGTATATAATTGTTAAGCTGAATACTTGATTCTTGCAAATTTAAAAGCAACTTCTTGTTATCCAAATTTTTATTAAAAATCGCAAAATTCTTTGCTTAGTAATCTCTTTTTTTTTTAGTGGACTGGTTCAAGACGATCATACTATTTTCTGAGGGTTATCTACTCATTTTCGGTTAATTTTTCGTCGACATCACACCGTCGTAGGCTGAAAAAGAATTATATCAATGGAATCAGTGTTTCCGTCGTAAAAATTATCTAACGATATAATTTAACGCAATTGAAACAATGCCAACTGAAACTAGCCTCATGATGCCCTTTTCTTTTTAAGTCATACACGTATACAGCAATGTGAAAATCCAATAACCAGTAACCACTGTACCAAATATAATTAGCATAAGTATTTCCGTATAGTAAAGATAACTATCTTCTACAACACCGAAGATTCCATTCCATTCGTTTCGTTTCGAAAATGAAAAACTCACACAAAACGAATGGTTGTGAGAAGGTAGGCCTAGGGTCCCTCCGGGCCTTTTTCGTCAACTATTTATTTATTTATTTGTTTTATAACACCGAAATAATTAACTTTTACTTTAGAAATGACTTAAATAAAAATCGCCCTTAAAGAACCTAAACTTAATCCTACTTTCAACACTTCAGCTTACATATCCCACGTTGTCTGAAACTTTTTTCGTTGCAACTTGCGACATTTTAAAGCCTTAGACCGCCCAGATCGCAGTATAAATTCCATCATTTGTATCTATACACATTCGAAAACATTACAAAAAACTCCACCATTGAACTCGTTCTCCCAATAATTTTAAAAGAACGGATTCCTCGTTTTGGGTTATTGGTTTGTAATCCAATCCAAAGCATACTCCCTATCGAGTAAACTGCTGGAAGGCCATGTGAAAATAGCCCATGTGCGGTCTTGTTCCATTTCGGCTTCAAATAAAGAAGGCTATAGGTGTGACTACGAGTATAACCATTGAGGCATTACTTTTCGATTGGATAATGCAAAAGTTTACGTTAGGTTGTCTGTGTTTTTATTTTCTGTCTTTCAGTCAGCTTGTACGTGCATTGCACTTCGAGTGTAGTAGCAGAGCACCACCCCATCGCACTCACCAAAAAATACCAAAGTAGGTCATTTCGAATTTTATTTTTTAATTGCTGTTTCCTTGTTGCACTGCGAACTATTCGTATTTCCCTGCTCTTCTGTTAGTTGGATTTGTAGTACTTGTACTTTGGTGCGATGTTTTTGTTTATTTTAAGTTCCTACCAAAGTTTTCGTTTTCACTGCAGATACGAGTGCATTTTATATACAGGCACTGAAGTATATTTACTGACGCCGCTGACGCTGTCCATTACCTTATTTTCCCCCCATTTCACTGGTAAACACCATTAAATTAGTCCGAATGAGTTTGTATCATTTTGAGTAGAAACTTTTTTCCTAATGCTATTATAATCCGGCTTTACAAACAAACTAGTTGGTCGGTCTCATTTTGAAAAAAAGTTAATTGAAAGTGCATCACTATAGTCAAAAACGGGGCGCTGGCAAAGTATTCTGAAAATATAAACTATTTATATATATCTGAAGTTATTTGTTGCAGATTCAATTGGTCTGCAAAGTTTTGAACTTTTTCATTTTTTTGTTGTTACTGGTCGCTTCAGAAGTTTAAGTGTTGCAGCTCCTTTTTGTGGTGAAGTTGTTTGGTTATGTCACGGTTTCTATAAAGAGTACTTAAAATCACAATAAATAGTTGTTTTCGCAGCGTTTAGTGAAAAAAATGGTATAAAAAGGCCTATAGAGTCATCAAACAAACAGTGGTTAAACAGATCGATCCTATGCGACAGGACATACTACCAGAAGCAGATCACCCACTCTCATTTACCCCACGCAGGCTGATCGACTCGACTAGTTCGATACAGCTTGTACAAAAAATAACAAAATAAAACAATTATAAAATTTAGCAACAGGTTGCTCAATAAAGTCCCTTTGGAGTGTCTTACAGGGTGGCCAAATACAAGTTTCTTTTTAAAAGTGCAATAAAATAAACAAAATTCAATTTTGTCCATGTATATTATGGCTTTATTAATTATTAAGAGCAAACATTCCCATTTATTTATGGAACACAACGTCAACGGCTGCCTGGCTGGCTTCGCAGTAGCGCATTCTGTCACTTCAATTTTCCAAGACCTTGGTGATGGTTTCGGGCTGTAGCTCACGGATTTCTTGGATGATATTGGCCTTAAGAGCTTGAATCGTTTCCGGATTGTTGGAATAACATCGGTCCTTCACGGTTCCCACACAAAAAAAAAGTCAAAAGGGGTGATGTGCCTCGTCAGAAAAGATGATTTTTCGGCCAAAATCGTTGTCCAATTCAAGCTGCTCTAAGGCCCAAACTGCGAAGCGGATGTTCGTGTACCTTAAATTGCTGAGCCAATGTGACCTTGTAGGCAAATAATCCGAGATCTTTGTGCAGAATTCTCCAGGCTAGTAAAAAAAAAAAAAAAATAGTTGGCGCAACAGGTCCGGAGGGACCCTAGGCCTAGCTTCTAACAACCATTCGTTTTGTGTGAGTTTTTCATTTTTGGAACGAATGGAAGGGATCTACAATTTTATGCCGACTCCGAACGGCTAATTGAGAAGCCCTTTCAAGACAGTTCTACTCTCGGATGTTTGTCAGACGTTCGCGAGAGGTGGCGCAGTGGAAAAATCCATAAGTTGGAATTTGGGTTTTTGCGGGATTCGAACTTGAGACCCCTCGCTTAGTAGTCCGACACACTAGCACTAAGCCACTGCGACTCCAGGCTAGTGCTTTAAATTTTGAGCTGTTGACATCGATGGCGAGTTGATGTTCGTGAATTGAGTCTCACACTATCGAATACAACAGCCACATTTTTTTTTTTTTTTCTTGTTTCTTTTTAATTTTATTTGTATTTAAAAATTAAAAGTATCAGCAAACTTTGGAGAGTTGAATTTGAAAGACAAAAAAAAAAAAAAAAAACATAAGCAAAAAAATTCCATTCTAATCCAAAACGAAATTTTGAAACGGCATGCCTGCTCACAATGGCAAAATTTTCCATACAAAATAACCCTTTTAGTGTAAAGGTTAAACATGATTATAAGTAAGGTCCGTTGTGATTTTGAGTGAGAATAGCCCACAGTCGGTCAGTCGGCCTGTAACGGATTGAGGCCAAAAAATGCAAGTGTACTATGAATATGAATACACTCGAATGGATTTTTCGGCTATGGACTTGTACAACTTACGACAGAAGATACACAAAAAAAAATCAACAAATTTCATTTTCAGCCGTTTAATACCAAATTTAGAACTATATGACAAAACATTCAGGCCTATCGTGACCAAAATTCCACCGAAATATTCCTAATTTTTTGGAAAAATAGGTATTGCCGATGAAATTCAAAAGGGGAAAAATTTGTACCGGAAAAAATTTGTAGTGTCGGCTCCAATGGATTGGAGTTATCTGTTAAATTTCTTCAGATTAATCGCTGATCGTTTTTTTTTTTTTTTTTTTTTCTTTCCTGTATTGTTCTTCGACGAGCAATCTAAATGATAAGCTGTTCATATGAACATTGTGCCAGTTTAAGTATCAATTCCCTTACCATGAGTGTAAAAAAAAGGAGAATATTTAATAAATTAACACAATTTTCTAATGAAAGATGAATATTACCAAAATCTACTCAAATGGGAGCTTAAATAATAATTGAATTAGTTGCGATTGACAACTGTCACCGCCTTCGAACATAATTTTCCAAAAAAAAATATGTTAAATTCAGATTACTATTCATACAAGGAATATTTTTTAATAAATATAATGTTTTTATTTAATTTTATTTGTATTTAAAAATTAAAAGTAAATAATTTTTAATGTTTTATAAATTTTTAATTGTTTTTTTTTTCACTATATTTTTTTTCTCGTCGTTTACATTTGTTAGTTGGAAAAAAGCAAAATAAGCAGATTTTATTTAAAGCAATAAAATTTGAAAATCAGAATTCTTGCCTGAGAAGACAGATTTTTGCAAAGTAGAACTTTGAAAGCAGAGTTTCAACCGGATCCCATAAACATATGTACTTACCCCAAAAAGTCACAAGCTCGGTTTGGTAATAATGGCCGTGACAGGGGCTACTTGGATAAAGTATTTAAATCAAACCAAATGCAAGCACTCCACTGACATTATGGTTTAGGTGATCAAGTTTAAGGGTTATCTAACCAAGTTAACATATTATCTTTCAGCAGATTATCCTGATACAAATCAAACGATGCAAGTAAACATTTTTCAAGGGTGTCATATCCAGAAAAATGTATACTATACATAATTTTACTATTCAATCTGATTTTTAATAAATAATAAATAATAAATAACAAGATAATTCATCTTGAAACAAACTTTATTAACTCTTATGTGAATAATAGAACATAAACCTGTGTTAAATTGTCTTTAGAAATGTTCAGCAAATTTCAGTCATTGTTCTTTGGTTAGCGCATTCTAAGCCATTTATATACCCCTTTCTGAGTAATTAATAGTCGCTATCAAAACTTGTTGCGATAAATTCTAAAACCAGTTCCGAAACAAATGTCCTCTCTATAAGTTGAACTTGCTTCTTTCGATTCTTTCTTTGACTTCATCCAACTTGTGACAGAAATTACGGATAGACAATAAACCCAGATGACAATGTGTAACAAAAACAAACGCATTTGATACTTTGCCCATCCACACATTCGCTGTTCCATTGGCACAGCTTCTTTTCTCTGCACAGTGCACATAGCAGTATAGCTGTGTAGATTTTATAAATTCCAGATTGAATCACTCGAAGAACAACGCGAGCAAGTAGGCTTGTGTCTTGTGTGTGTTGTATTCCTGATTCTAAGAGAGAGAGATCAGCATTTGTTTACGCATATGCACATTGCACTCACAAATCGATGCAAAGTTGCATTACTGCGTTTGTGTAAAAAGCAACTGTATACTAATAAGTGCCCGCAACTATGCAGCCTTACACTCTAGAAGCATGTTTTTTTATGCAGGTATATGAAAACAGCTGCCAGGCACCAGTGTTAGCGGCAGGTCTATGAAGAATTTTTTTTTCCAAAGAAGACAAAATTAAAAAACGAAGGCGAACAGAACGGCAGTGGATATAGGCAAACCAATTACGCGTACAGTAGCTTACGCACACAGAAGTGTATGTACAGAAGAGTCTATAAAAATGAAACTCAACAGTATGGGATAACTTAAATATGTAACTGAGACTGGTAGGTCCTAGGTAGCGCCTGCGATGTTCGGGGTTTCCTATGGGTATAGTCCAGGATCGATTTAGTTTTTATGTAATTCAGGAACATAGATTCCGCTTTCTATCTGACCTAACAGAAAATGAAATGCAGGGTTGCCACTTGAATGCAGAAATAAATAAAATACAGTGGATGCCCATTATAACGAATAACTGATTTAGCGATTTTGCGATATATCGCTTTTCAGATATACATTAGTATCTCTGTATAGCGAATGGTAGTGTTCCTTAAATATAGTTTAGATAGTTTTTTTTGAACCATCGATAGTATCGATAGTAAAAAGCAATCGATAAACTATCGATGGTTCAAAAAAAACTATCGATACTATCGAAACGCATATTATGAGCACATATTGAAAGCAAATGTAGAAGTACTGATTAAATTTGGGGTGTTATTTCATAATTAAATAAATTTAAATTTCAAATATGAAATAAGGCCCCACTGCGATGAAATAAGGCCCCAAAATAAAAAGAAATAAGGCCCCAAACTTGTGGTTTATTTCATAATGAAATTAAAAATAATGAAAACTACTTTTCATTTTATATTGTTGGTATTGGATAAACTAGTTTAGATTAAAGGAACTTTTTATATACTCAACCTCGCATTCCATATCGGAGGGGTAACAATTAATAATAAAAAAAAAAATTTTGGGGACTTATTTCATTTCTTCTTTTGGGGTCTTATTTCATATTGAAATAAGACCACAATTTTCATTAAGAAATAAGGCCCCAAAAAAGGAAATAACACCCCAAATTCTATTAAAAATCGCTGTTGTTGTTGTTTTCTGTATAATTTTTTGGGGCCTTATTTCATTGGGGCCTTATTTCGCAGAACCCATCGGCCATAGCGAGGTATCCATCGGAACGGAAAATTTTCCGATTTTATGCGATTCGGAGGATTTTTGATGCGAGGTTTTCTTCGAAACAACTGTTTTGGAGAATTGTTCCGATATTTTGTAACTCATATTAGCGAATTTAGTTGAAGTGCGATGAAGTGCATTTTATTGTTGAATTTTTGACAGCTAGGTTCCGATATCCTCCGACAGATGTTGGTTGCGGAATTGGTTTCCGATTTGCAGTGCGCCATTGCAATTGTTTATTTCTCTTCCTAAGTCGGATGGAATTTGAGCCTCCGAAAGAGTATGCGTTGCGGAGAATTTTCCGTTCCGACGCATATCGTTCGGGCATCGCATATCCCATATGCTCTAATGACCTAAATGCCAAATATGACAGATAAAAATGCCCAAATAGCATATAGTGTAATCGGACAATAGGCACGATAGCCAGCATAAAGCCCTATATGCCCATATGCACTTTATTGAAAGTTCGTTATGGCATTGCTGGCATTTTTTATGGAAGAAGAATTATTTTGTTGTCATCGGCGTTCATTTCGTTCTCTTTTTTTTTTTGTCCAACCCTTCTACAACTTTTGGTAATAAATAACAAATAGGTACCTTAAATGTAATATTGGTAATTTGATAATCCTGACATTTTGGTCATTTGAGAGCTAATCTGGTCATTTGTTGTTGGCATTCATATGCGTGATTGGCATACAGCCTTATAGCTTGAACTATAATAAAATACAAATGCGAGTCCTTTGAAAATATTTCTTGACCACAGCTGCTTCGGTATTCGAATAAAATATGTTTGTTTTTAAATGTTTTTACTTAATAAATAATGAACAAATTTACACCCCGTCCTTAGAAAATCGTAAGCATATAAAACCATCGATACTATTCCAAAACTATCGATACTATCGAAATGTTAAACTATCGATGTTTAAGGAACACTAGCGTATGGTGCCCACGATTTTCTATCCGATATATGGAACCTATAAATAAGTTGTTTTAAAAAACCTGAAACTATTTAATTGGCGGGACCATTATATATTCTATTTAAAATCGAATAAAACTGTTTAAATAAACATATTTTTTACTGATTTATTTTTTTAACAACAGTATAAAAACTCGATCGATATAACAAACGCTCTCGATATAGTGAATGACGTCAAAAATTACATCATTCGTTATACTGGACGTCCACTGTACTTCTAATATAATAAGAATATAGAAAAATGTTTTTCTTATTATTATTATTATAATTTATTAATTGGTAAGTAAATTACAGAATTAATAACTTTTTTTGTAGCACTAGCTGCAGTAGAATTTTGTTTCAGACGTTGAAGACCCATACCTTGGATAGATATACATATTTAATATTTAAAATTTCATATTTATTTAAACAAAAATAGTTTCACAGCAAGATTAAAATTATCTTATGAATTTCGAATGGCTTAATAAAATTATTGTGGAGTGCTTCGTATTTTAGGTTCCACTCTTTTACGTATAAATAGTTCTTGAAAAAAAAAAACAACAAGCAAATCATATTTTCTGAACGGTTTTTTTTTTATTTGAATACAGTGGCGTGCGGTTGTTTTTTTCTTAACTTTAACAAGAATTTTTAAAAGCGTTTCTTCTTTCTACCCCACAACAATCATCACTCCAACGAGAAAGCACATCATTATCGCCTTCGCCTTTAATTATGAAAAAAAAAAACTCGTAAATACCTCACTAAGCGCAAGTAGGACAGGTAGATTATTATGTGCAGATGTGTCAAATGTTTTTGTACAGAGAGAAAAAAAAAATGTCACATACATAATAGGTGGTTCCGACAACGATGGTAGGTATTGTTGGTGTTGATGGTGTTGATGCCGACGAACATACAACATCACATCAGTGCTACAAACATACATATAACCAACTGGCTAGCGTCAGCGTCGTCTGTGGCAGTGCCCAGGAATATAGCACAGGAAATTCTACTGCTGTAAAGGGATATTAGCTTACACTCAATTACGAGGTACATACTCGTTGTATTTTTGTTTTCATACAATTTTTGGTACGACGTGTACTTACACGAGCGGAAGAACCAAGGAATTTCGGCTTATTAGCCTTTATAAGCTCACTGAAATGAAACCCGTATACTGAAAAAACCAGCGCACAGGAGTACCTACGTAGGTACGAGTATGCAAGTACATACTCTTGGCAAAATGCGGACGACATAAGGAACCAGAATAATGACGGATTTGCACGTGTCATTGTGTTTGCTATGAGGCACGGTCTAGTGGTAGTGAATGGTTCGTTGCTTTTAACCCTTTTGGTTTCACTTTCAATAATGAAACGAAAGAGTAGCTACATTTACGTATATATACAATTTTAGTATGGTGCCAATTGTACATGCAGCTTTGTGGTCAATATAAAAATTATGAGTGTAATTTTTTTTTTTTTTTTGTAATAACTAAGGAAAAGCTGGAATTCATTTGAATAAGTCGGTGGATTGTAGATGGTTGTTGTTTGGTTGATGTGACCGTACATACATTTTTGTTTTTGTAGAAACGAAATGTTATGTTAAAAACTGACACGTCATATAAATATCTAGATATAGTTGATTACCTTGTGGTACCCTCGTATATTTAAATTGTTGAAACGGTCTGCATTTAATTGATCATATATTAATCTTGAACAAACTGTACCTCAACAATGAATTGCCCGGACTCCCTCAAAAGACATTTTGAGGATTTGTTCCGACTTCTGCATATATGAGATCTATTTGCTACCTATATAAAATTATACATGTTCAATCATTGCGTTATTTAATTTGTAAATGGTGGTTAAATTTCAAGGGCCGATGTTGAATGTAAACCACACCTAAACGTCAAGCTTTTTCTGCATTTCATTTGACATTTCTCAATTTTAGACTAACTCAATTTGATGCATGGAAAGATACACAATCGAGCAACGCGTTAAAGTTATTCAGGCTTATTATGAAAATGGGCGTTCAAATCAAAATGCATATCGTGCACTTCGTGATTTTTTCGGTCAATTTTATCGTCCAATTGTGCGTGCAATCGGAAAAATCGTGCACAAAGAGTGACTGTTTGGTGCGGTTTAAGGGCTGGCGGCATCATCGGGCCGTATTTTTTCCAAAATGAAAAGGCAGTTACTGTGAATGGTTTTTGCTATCGTGAGATGATAACGAACTTTTTATGGCCCGAATTGGAAGATATGGACGTGGACGTTGTGCGGTTTCAACAGGGCGGTGCCACTTGCCACACAGCTAACGAAACAATGGCTCTTTTGCGCGACAAATTCAATGGCCGTGTTATCTCACGTGGTGGCGATGTCAATTGGCCGCCAAGATCATGTGATTTGACACCGTTGGACTTCTTTCTTTGGGGTTATTTGAAAGAAAAGGTGTACGTCGATAAGCCAGCAACAATTCAAGAGCTAAAGGATGAGATAATTCGGCACATTAACGGCAAAGAACCTCAATTACGCCTCAGCGTCATCGAACAATTTGACCATCGGCTGGAGGTCTGCCGCCGAGGTCGCGGCATCCATTTGGCTGATATTTTGTTCCATACATAATTGAATCATACCAATATTATCATAATAAAAATAAATGACAATAATTTCCTAAATAATTTGTGGTTTATTCAAAATCAACATCGGCCCTTAAAACTTAACCACCCTTTACATTCAAAAAATTTTTCCGAATAAATGAGAGTCGGTTTTACTCTCATTTATTCGGAAAAATGTATTTTATTCGGAAATGTTTGTTCCGAATAAACGAGTTTTCCGAATTAAAGAATTCCGAATTAAAGGGCACTTACTTCTACTGTTAATATCGGATGAATCTTGGAATCAATCGTTTTGTTATTTTCGATGCATGTTCAGTTCACGAGTCGAGTTATCGCTTCTACTCCACTTTTACATTCGAAACTTGCAATCAACTGCTTTAAAACTAGTCAAATCGAAAAGAAAATGCAACTTTACATAATGAACTGACTACCGATGCTCAGCATCTTTGAATGCATCTGGGACAGTATTTTAGTTTGTATCACTAAAGTTGTCTGGCGGTAAAAACAAGTTCCAGTTGGCATAACTTTTTTCCTTTTTTTTTTTTTTTTTGTAAGACTGTTCATATTAATTTGCAACAGCATTATGTTTACCAACTTGTTAGGGCCCTGCAGCTGGACATCGTATGTGAAAACATTGAAAACAAGAAAAATTGCAAAATTAGTGACTCATTGTAGACATGGGAGTACTTTTAACGATGCCGTGATTTCTGTTTATCTCTGATTTCAGTAGAATTCTTGTTTGCTATGTATACTATCGACAGTATCAACATAAAAACTCTCAAGCTTGGTGAACTGAAATCAATTTGTTAGAAGCTCCTCGTTTGTCCTTTTTGAGGCGAGTTTTTAATTGAGCTGCACAACTGAGTGTAGACTTTTGCAGCTCAAATTCTCTATCTACGCTTAGATATCGGATTCGGAACTATTCATGAGACTGGTGATGAGGAGTGACTTCGACATTCGACTCTCACTGGTGATACTGATTTTATTTATCTTTCGTAAAATAAAACGATGACATAGTAGATTCATGTTGATTCCGAGAAGCCTTCTGTGTGATTGCTGTTTTTTTTTTTTTTTTTTTTTTTGTGAGTTTAATTCTGATTTATGGGTTTGGAGGGGAGATTCGCTTTGAAAATGCCTTTTAGGCGTAGAAATTACGTTGATATTTTCGCTTTCGTTTAATTAACTAATTAATGCTGGGATGCGGGGGCTAATTAAGTCGTGCTCATTTCGGAAATTGGTCTAAGTTTGAAAAACGAACTTCTAATTGATAGATATTATTTTTTGGATAACAACATTTAAATTTGACACCGACGGAGAAGTTATTGAAATAGTAAAGTAGAAGAAGTAAATAAAAAAATCAACTCAATCCAATTTTCGGTTCGGTCGAAATAGGGTATCGGTTTGTAAAAATAATTTGTAATCCTCAAAATGCCATCTATACATATAATAAAACTGTAGGCATTTTCTTTGTTACCTAATGGCGAGAAAACTACTGCACAGATTTCGATGAAACTTTTTTTGAAATGTTCCTTAAGATTCTGAGAAACACATAGGCTATTCCTTTTTATTGCCATGCCTATTTTTTGGAGCGTTTTTTGACCAAAATGTGTTTTTTTTTTTCTGACTTTACCGTCTTTTACTCGCCATTACTCAAACAATTCTTAATCAATGAAAACATAACAAAATACATGGGAAAGCCAACCCAACACTTTAAGTTATTTCAAGCCATCAATCAGTTTTCTATGTCTTCTAGAAGCTGAGCTACAACCTAAAATCTAGCATGAACAAAATAAATTTATTTTGTCAATTCGAACATTTGCAGCAGCCGCGGTTCTTGATCGTTGTTCTGCTTTGGGGTGGTTGGGTGGCGCACATCGCAAAAGCACGCTCATATGAAAAAAAGAACTTCGTGGTGTTTTCTCCAAATTAAGTGAAACGAAGCGAAGTATGCGACGTGAATGTGTATGTAATTAACAGCGACTATGAGTTTCTGAGGAAATGCGCATATGGCTGATGACGTGCGCTGATGGACATATGGTGGTGTATACAGAAATTGAGTTCAAGGTTTTTGTTTTAATGGTTGTTATAGTACCTACGTTGATACCTACAGTAAAGAATTGAAGAATTCAAGAAGTTAAGACGATATAGGTGAATTATGTTGTTTGATTTACTAATTGTTGGTGTCGATACAAATTTCCGTTCAGGCTTTTGTTTTAGTGGTTGTTTTGATATTACCTACTTGATACCTACAGTAAGGAAGTGGAACTTTAGTACTTACGCTGTTGAATTTAATTTTCTTAAATTGGTGTTTTAGGTAAATAGATTTGCTTGATTTATTGTTTCACATTGCCAATGTTCACTGCTTTTATTGGAAACTACACAGTCTCACGACGCGTACGAAGTTGCGGGCACAGCTAGTACATGTCTACGGCGGTACTTTATGCGCTTTCATACTTCTTTCAATACAGAAAATCTCTCTAACCTGGGTCAATACTCGTTCAAGACGACATCTGTATTTAATATGTTATGACAGATCAGTATGAAACACCCTAACAGGTCAGTCAAATTGTTTTTTTTTTTTTTTTTTTTGCTAAGTGATACTCAAAGTCAAGGTATATAGAATAGGTACATGGTATGATATTCCGCGTTGAATTTTTATTTCGTTCTGCGCATGTACGTCACTCAATGACAACAAAATCAGCTGTCACTTTTCAGTGGAACAAATTAAAAGAAATATGTTTATAAAATTGCACTTGACGAGTGAAATAATGCAATCGGCGGAGTATTTAAGCTCATTTTGTTGGTTCCATGATGTGTTATTTTTACTTAAAAAGTTGTTATGAGCTTGCTATTGCTATATATGCATAAGAAAAGAAGAAGTGTTGCTTTTTATTTCTGTAACTAAACGAAGATCTACTTGATAGTTTTTAATTGATTGTTTTATTCAGTTTCCTTTTTTTTTAATGTACATTTAAATGTGACTGTGCATTTAGTATTTTGATTTTAAAAACCATCTTGCAACGAAAGAATAATTTTTGTATCTCGTGCTCTAATGTACTATTTTTCGACGCGGTCATTTACTGTTGAATGAAATGTTGAGCAGTTTTAAGTGTTTTTCCCGTTATTTCATTCCTATAGGTACTTCAGACTTTGAAGAAACTTGTCATTCGCTTTCTGAAGTCCTCCTTCAGACAGCTGATTGGTCCAAGAAAATGAGCTTGCTGGCTGGCTTTCTGAATAATTTTGCAGTACCTATATCCGGGATTTTTGATTTCAAACGATATATTATGTAAGCGGCTACGTGTTCCAGCGCATCGTATTCAAGATCACTCATATCTTCGGTTGGATCGTTGCAATGTGTGTCGGGGTCATCAGCGAAAAGAGTAAAGTGTCAGTAAGGAGTTCTTCTGAATAATCTTCGTGTACTGCGTATATTTCCCCTTCTTCTTCATCATCATCACCACCAAGAGCATTGGTTATTATCGACTTATCCAAATCCAGTTTTTTTTTCTCTTCACAACTATCTGACTCGATATGTGCAGATTGGGATATTATGCACTCATTGCGACCCAACAGATAACTTCTCAGTCGGTATTTAAATTGTGAGGCTGTTGGATGGTCGTAAAGGCCTCCTTTAGCTCGCCTTACACCAAAAAAACATTTCCAAGGGGTCCTGGTTTAGCCGATAAGTCAACAAATATGTGATGTTATACCGTAGCTTCAAATCGTCAACCATAGTCACAGTAAGAATTTTGTCACCCGATGACGTACGATGCGAGACAGAGATAGGATAAGCACATGCGCAATATCATACCATGTATTCTATATACCTTGCTCAAAGTGTTATTAACAAATGAGTTTCTTACATAAATTTACTCCTTCAGACATCCACCGATGAAGCATATTCTAAACTGCGCATTTTAAAGACTTGAGAACTCTATTGTTCTATAGAAGAACTGGACCTCCAGAATGTAATTTGTAAAAGTTCCGAATTGTTTTTCTATATAAAGTTTTTTATAAATTTAAAACGATAATAATTAAACACTGATGTCGATTATATTTAAGTTTAGTTACTGAATAATAATTTAAACACATTTTTATTTTAAGTTAAGTTATTGAGTACCTATCTAATAATTTAAATAAGTTTAATTTTTAATATACGTACCTACTATTTCTTAAAAACTTTAGATTGCCGAGTAAATTTTCAGACCCAACAGACGGAATGGGGTACCATAGGTCCTCCAATTAAAGTTAGGTCTTAACTGAATTCAAGTTTATTGGTTATAGCCAAAATACATTAACAAATGAAATTAGCAAAGTTAATTTTTATTCATATTAAAAAAAAAATATGTACGAATCTTTCATGTTTATAAAGTTTTTTTTTTTTTTTTTTTTTTTAAATATATAAATTTCCACAAATGCAAGATGTAAATTCTGTCTTCAACTTTATAATTTAAAAATAAAAATAAAATAAAGTCGAAAACTTTAACGATTATTAATCACTTTGAGGTGCGACAGCATGACTTGGGCATACAATTTTCATTTCCACCTTTCTATATTCATTACAGATGAATTTGGAACATAAGGCGCATTTGAGTTTAGATTTTGTTTAGATTCTGATTACGGGGGCACAGCCATCACAATTGAAGCTCGGTATTCGGTAAGGGTATTTCCTTTATTGTTTTTCTCGCTCCCGGTACCTAGCGTCAAGTTTTTAGTCATAAGAAACTCAGCTATAAATAAACATTAGTGAACCAATTGTCGGTAGTAATACCCAAGCTGGAACCAAATTAATAAAATCTCGGACAAATCGACTATTTGTCATATTTACTTATGCATAAAACACTTAAAAGAATTGTAGCTTAAAGTACGAAGTGGGGTAACTTGGGTAGTATTTTATTATGAAAATAAAATTTACAAAAATGTGTGATCAGGTTGAATTTCTTTCAAGAATGCAAAAAAAAAACTCGACTAGCCAAAAAGAGAATTAATATTAAATAGTATTTAGCGGAATATAGACAAAAAGGTGGTCGTGGGGGGCCCAAAGTCCCCCCATCGGTACTCCAAAGGTAAAAACAGGCTTAAAAGTATAGAAAAAACCCTCTTAGTATAACAAAAGACTGTGCAAAGCCTATTCATATTGATATTGGGAGCTGTTTGAATGCTGTTTTTAGTAAAAAGCGATAATATAACCCTTACTTTCGTAATCAATGTAATATTTAGTGGTTCGTAAATCGAATATGTTGACATTGAGCATAACTTTGGAGTTGGGAATGCTTTTTAAGAGGAATTTGGTATTTGCCAACGATCATACCACGCTGAAAAAATCGGTTCTCGTTCGATCACCGAAATTAAGCTGAGTCGGGCGCCGTTAGTACTAAGATGGGGGAATTTGGTTCGGTACGTTAGTTGTGGATGTCATTAATTTTGCTTCCGTGAAAACTCGCATGTTGTTGGCAAAATACCTCCTTTTTTTAATGCGCGTCCTCTCGCGCACGTCTGACTGTCAACTGTCATGAAAGATCTACTTTATTAGCAGTTCGGACTCGGCATTCGTCCCAAAACAAACAAAATCATACAAAACGAACGGTTGCGCGAAGCTAGTACGTCTCTTCAATTTGTTTATTTTTTCAAATGTTCATATAGAAAATGACACAGGAGTAAAAAATCCCAACTAACTGGAATCTGAATTTTCACCGATTTTAGGCTAATCGAACAAACCATAAGAAAAAAAACATCATTTCGACAGTTCTGCATCATTAGGTATATTCCACCGTCAATGTTTGATCACAGAAGAATAATCATCGCATATTAACGAATCTGTCAACAAAAAGCAATAGAAATATACATCACACTGTACTATCAACTATTTGAATTTGTAAACAACTCAACCGGAAGAGAACTCATCGGAGCAGCAACTCCCACTCGTACCGCAAATGACGGCTTTTGTCACTTTATACTTTTGTATTGCTTCACATACAAAAAACCTAAAAGGGTTTACAATTAAAACCAAGATTGATTTATGTCTATAGTTTGAGAAATATATATACGATTAGAGTAAAGGTGGACAGCATATTCAGCTTGTGAAATGGATTATTTGTTAGGTTGGTAGTAGATGGTTTATGGCCTTAATGGATGTAAATCATGGGGGAATTGGGTATGGTACGCCTTAAAATAAGAGCGAAGGCGAAGGAGTATACAAGACAAGCCAAATTCAACAGACCTGCATATTGTCTTCGGCGGAAACGTTCTGAGCATCGGGTGTTTTTCAACATGATCTGTGAAGATATTCAATCTGCTTCGGTATTACATTTAAAACGAACTCAAAAAAATAACGAGATTGTGTACCTATATTGGTCGTCTCAAGGAAACTCTATACAAATTTAGCTCAGAGAACCTTTAAGGGCTTCTGAAGGCATACACTCAAAGAAACGTTGCGTATATTTAGTTTCATTTTGAAAACAAAGATTTTTATTCTATTTCATATCTGCAATGGCTTTTACTAAAGTACATCAACGCGTTAATATTTTTTTTTTTTTTTTTCAAGTGGCCACATGTCTTTTCAAACTATAAGTTGTAACCTAAACTCGCTAATTAAACTCGCATAATGGTAATCATAATCACCATGTAAAAGTTGTTATTCAGTTTATGGTTGTGCTCACAAATGAACGCTGTCTTGTAACATCTGCAATTTTCTGCACAAGTTCAGTGAACCAAGCTCTTTGCAACAAGACAGGATGTCTGTGCATTAGGAATGTCTCTGTGCAACACGACTGATTAATTGAGCGCAATGAGGAATGCACCAGTACAGTGCATACTTCATTTTTATTCGCACGAATTGTTCTGCAGTGTCTTCATAAAACTTAAACCTCTCCAACACAAGGAAATGTTCTTCTCTTCGTATATCTTATTTTGCTTGACAACATGTGGTTTTTTTTTTTTTTTTTTTTTTTTCTTCCTTGAAGTTACTGTTTCGCAAAGTATTACAAGTTTATCATAGGAGATCTCAACCTTCAGAGGTTTCCCGTTCAATCCTCGACAAAAAAAAAATTACTACGATAGTACCCAATTATAGCCATACGTAAAACGAAACCGTAAAAATGTTCTTTTGTTTTAAAAGGTTTTCCAATAAGAGGTGTTATTTTGGTATTCAAAGAAAAATGACATTTTTTGATATTAATGACCGGATGTTTATTTCATAATAAAGAGGAAAGTATGCCGTTAATAATGAAAAACAACATCAGCCAAATGGCCACCACGAGCACGCACACAGGACCATATCCTTTCACAATAACACTTCTTATTGAAAAACCCTTTATTTTATTACTTAAAATAAAAGGTTCAACTCAATCTCGGTCTTAAAATGTTGCTTATGAGTTATAGTTATGTAGTTTATCCAAAAACATAAGCAAATTTTCTAGAAAAAGAATTTATTCATTTTTCCGTAAAAAAAAACTGGTGACATACCTGAATCTGTTAGTTTTTGAATGGAATACGTATGTGGAATATTTCATGTGTCGGTGTGTCACTTTTGAGTTACTGTTCAATTGAGTTAAGCGTTAGTGGGTTGAAAGTCAAATTAATAACACTAATTTGAGCCTCAAACGAAATTATACAAGAAATTCGAAGTGCGACTCCCCCATTCACGTTGACAAAGATCAATGACCTATGGACGGGAATACTTTTGCATTTAATGACAAATCCATAAAAGATGAGCAGAATGACGTATTTGGAAAAATATTTCTTAATAGTCTTGGTCAAAAGTTCACGTAATGTGGTATTCCAATTGTGTTGAAAATATTTACTATGTAGTCATCTCGCTGTGAGTTAGTCAAAATAGAGCCGAAGTGGGTGAGAGCTTAATTTTCTGTATGAACATGCGATACAGCAAACTGTATTGGCTTATTGGGAGATATTCATCACTGTCCAACTACACAAGCAAATTCTCAAACCAGTATGGACCTATGGTCTACAGTTGTGGGCGCATGCCAAATAAATTTACAAAAAATGCAGTTCTTCCAAAATAAAGTACAAAGGAGTCAATGCACCTTGGTACATATACGTAACGCTGATCTATATAGCGATATAATAATTGAAATGGTTGAAGACGAAGTTAAACAAGTTGCTCAAATGCACAGATGTACTTCTTCTTAGGCTTAGGCTTCTCAACCACGTTAGCTTAGAAATAACCAAATTATTAAACACAGACGATGCATTCAGGAGATTAAGGGCCGATTTTTCAATAGTCAGATAAATTGCCTGATTGCTAACTCACGATTAAATTTATTTCAATCTTTATCTGCTAGATACAAGCTTTAAGTTTTTCAATCATAAAATAATAGTTAGATAGCTATTTGAAGGTAAAGTGGTGTGAGTGAGACAGATTGACTGTCAATATGTTGTGTTTGACAGATAATCATGTTCAAAGCTTCACGTTTATCATTAACCGTTTTAGTTTCAGTGCAAGAAGGTTCAAATTCTCTCTCTCTACTCTTTGTTTCCTTGTTGGGTTGAAGTAATTTATTGTTTGCCAATTCCTCTTCTTCAATAATAATATCGTCACACTGTCGAACAATTCCATTTTTACAATATAAACATATTTCCCCAAACAAAACTTTGTAAAGTAGAATTTTCAAGTTTGATAGCTCGCTTACTTTAAAAAGAGATTTATATTTTATCCGTCTAAGAAATGGACAGATAACTTTATGAGACAGTTAGCTGTTATATTCTTCGAATTGCTGCTATTCGACAATTGAAAAATGAAGTTATGTCTTATCTGACAGGTAACCCCTATCTGATTGGCTTTCTGACTATTGAAAAATCGGTCCTAAGGCGATAAAAAAAGCTTTATCTAGAAAAATTAGCTAAGAATAGAAATTAGGTTATTATGGTCTACCAAAAAAGTTCAGAAATCCGACAACCGGCAAAAATAAATCGCCGATTAGTCGAACGACTATTTGCAATCACATTCGGGATGACGAAAGTCAGAGAGGTTTTTATTATAGGTTAAAGTCCATCACTAGTGCAGAAGCATCCCTCGCGTTTTAGCTCTGAAATGTTTTTCTAGTCTCCTCAAAATCTGCCGCTCTTTGGGAACACCTAAGATCCCTTGTCAGCACTTTAATCGGCTCCTTTCATTGTGGTTTCAGGTCAGGAAAGTTCACAGCCGGTTCAATTTTCACACTTCGACATATCATACAAGTGAAATAGAATATAAAAAGTAGCAAGAAGCTACAAAAAATGTGTTTCACTTGTACAGTGGATGAAATTTTGATGACTTCGTCTGCAGAGGACGAATTTATCGAAGAGCTAGTGGAACAGTAGGTGGTGAATCAACGTCGTCCTCGTCCTCGTCTTCGGCTATATTGAATGCACAAGAGGCTTGAGTCAATCATGACAATGTCGTGGATTTTCGGAAATATTTCCGGCTAACAAAACAGGCATTTTGGAGGCTTGATTTATAATTACTACAATTATTACATGAAGCTCAGCACACAGCAAGTCAAATCAATTTCCAAGTGACAAACAACAAAATATAAATGTAATTTTATGTGAAATTTGGCATTAGGTACATTTAAATCGTACTAAAAATCAGTTTAAACTAGTCGTTTAAATGCATCTTTATCAAGCAGGTGTAGGCCTGATTTTGAGTGAATATTCTAAATATGGATTTAAATAATCAGGTTTAAAAATGGGGATGAAATGGTCGGATGTAAAATTAACTTAAATTTACACTCGGAGTGAATAATATGCCCGTTAAGTTCAATAAAATATGATTTTTTTTTATATGCTTGAATGCAATATGCTATGGCATTAAAAAAAAAAGTAGTATTTTGTCCGTTCTTTCTATTTGCATCACTGTAAAGGCATAGCTCGGAGAACTAAGGACAATATTCATATGACGTCTTGATCATCCCAGTCCTGCCTTGCGGCACTGAAGCATGGATGTTATTTAAAGCGATTAGTGTTTCCAGACCCAGCCTAAAGAAAGGAGACTTTCTTAACTGCGCCAACTATAGAGGCATCAGTCTCCTGAACACTGCGTATAAGATCATGTCTGCTGTACTGTGTGAACGTCTGAAACCATTCGTTCAGACGGATAGGTCCCTATCAGTGCGGTTTTAGGCCCGGTAATTCCACGATCGATCAAATATTCACACTACGGCAGATCCTGGAGAAAACCCAAGAAGTCCAGATCGATACTCACCATCTTTTTATCGATTTTAAGGCCGCATATGACAGCATTTATAGAGACGAGCTATACAGAGCCATGTCTAGTTTTGGCATCCCTGCCAAACTTGTCAGATTGTGCAGAATGACGATGGAGAACGCTCGCTGCTCCGTTAAGGTCGGAAACAATCTCACCGAGACCTTTGATGTCAAAAAAGGATTTAGACAAGGCGACGCGCTATCATGTGACTTCTTCAACATCACTCTTGCGAAGATTGTGCCAAACTCGCAAGGCAACACCAGAGGCACAATTTTCCATAAGTCTGTGCAACTATTTGCATACGCTGACGACATTGACATTGTTGGCAGAACACAACGAGCTGTCACTGGTACGTTTGCAAGTATTAGTACAAGGTATATAGAATACATGGTATGATATTCCGCGTTGAATTTTTATTTCGTTCTGCGCATGTACGTCACTCAATGACAACAAAATCAGCTGTCACTTTTCAGTGGAATAAATTAAAAGAAATATGTTTATAAAATTGCACTTGACGAGTGAAATAATGCAATCGGCGGAGCATTTAAGCTCATTTTGTTGGTTCCATGATGTGTTATGTTTACTTAAAAAGTTGTTATGAGCTTGCTATTGCTATATATGTATAAGAAAAGAAGAAGTGTTGCTTTTTATTTCTGTAATTAGGTAAACGAAGATCTACTTGATAGTTTTTAATCGATTGTTTTATTCAGTTTCCTTTTTTTTTAATTTACATTTAAATGTGACTATGCATTTAGTATTTTGATTTTAAAAAACATCTTGCAACGAAAGAATAATTTTTGTATCTCGTGCTCTAATGTACTATTTTTCAACGCGGTCATTAACTGTTGAATGAAATGTTGAACAGTTTTAAGTGTTTTTCCATTTATTTCATTGAATACGTCCTATAGGTACTTCAGACTTTGAAGAAACTTGTCATTCGCTTTCTGAAGTCCTCCTTCAGACAGCTGATCGGTCCAAGAAAATGAGCTTGCTGGCTGGCTTTCTGAATAATTTTGCAGTACCTATACCTATCCGGGATTTTTGATTTCAAACGATATATTATGTAACCGGCTACGTGTTCCAGCGCATCGTATTCAAGGTCACTCATATCTTCGGTTGGAGCGTTGCAATGTGTGTCGGGGTCATCAGCGAATCCCGAGAGTAAAGTGCCAGTAAGGAGTTCTTCTGAGTAATCTTCGTGTACTGCGTATATTTCCCCTTCTTCTTCATCATCATCACCACCAAGAGCATTGGTTATTATCGACTTATCCAAATCCATTTTTTTCTCTTCACAACTATCTGACTCGATATTTGCAGATTGGGATATTATGCACTCATTGCGACCCAACAGATAACTTCTCAGTCGGCTGTTGGATGGTCTACAAACTCTGACAATGAAATCACATCAGAAATCAGGCGAAGAATCACACTTGCCAACCGCTGTTTCTTTGGCCTAAGACGGCAATTGATTAGTAAGGACTTGTCAAGAAGCACTAAGGAGATTCTATATAAGACCCTCATCATCCCAGTCCTACTCTATAGCGCAGAAGCATATGAACGCTATCAAAGGCGGATGAAGATCTCCTCGGTCGTTTTGAACGCAAAATTCTTCGAGTGATTTTCGGTCCCGTTTGCGTTGACGGGATTTGGAGAAGGAGCTTTAATAGCAAACTCTACGAGCTGTACAGCGACATCGACCTGGACAGAAAAGTGCGCATCAGCTGACTAAGTTGGCTAGGACATGTAGAGCGAATGGACACCAATTCTCCGGCCCGGAGAGTCTTCGATTCCAACCCGGAGGGACAACGCAGTAGAGGAAGACCTCGCCTTAGGTGGCGCGCACAAGTGGAAGGGGACCTCAACCAACTTGGAGTGCGCAATTGGAGGCAGTTGGCCAAAGATCGCGCTGACTGGAGAGGCGTTTTGGTTGAGGCCCTGGTCCACCCCGGACTGTAGCGCCACCTTCAGTAAGTAAGTAAGTGTTTCCAGACGGTAAAAACTAAAAATATTTTCACAGATAAATCTGAAAATCCCCAGTTTTGCCACTTTTTCAAAAAAAATATACTAATTATAGTTTTAGTTTATAAAATTTACAGATGAAAATTTACACTATTACAAAAACCTATAGCTTTTTCCTTAAGAAACTGACATTCGATTTTTTTTTTGAAAGACCTCTAAACGAAAATAGTTCACAGATATTAGAACAATAAATTTTCAATGGAAAATACAGCTTTGGATGATCGATCGATTATTAAACAGCATTTTAAAATAACATAGAAATTTTAAGGTTACCAAAAAAAAAAAACCAAATTTCCCTCTAAATAATTTCTGCCCCAAAAATTCCCCCTTCGACCCAAAAAAAAAAAAAAAACCCTAAATCTGGGGGAGCAAACCCCCAAACTGGCAACCCTGAAAGCGAATGAAAATATACTCGATCGCTTTGAGAGAGAGATTCGGTCCCATTTAAGTTGGAGGAAAAGATTCAACGAGGACCGTGCAAACTGTGTCCAGGTTCGAACAAAAAAGACGAAGAATCGCTTTTCATGTATAGAAAATCTTTTCACAGTTCATTATTTTAAAGAAACCTTTTGGTGACCAATCTATACCTACAACCTAAGGTGTGTTTAGTGACCCATTAACGTACAAGTTAAACTGGTAAATGAGAATGAAGTTACTTTGAGCGCGTAGCCTGATTAAAAGCACACTAAAAATGGATATTTAAGCTTTCACTCCCGTGCCCGAAAAAAGGTAAAATATAATTTAAAAAAAGCTCCTTTCGGTTTCATTACTCCATACCGCCTCCTAATATTCGACAGGAGCCTACGAAAATCGTCGTATTATAAATAAATTTTATAATAAATTTTATAAAGTTTGGTTTACTTGGTCCGCTTTATAACATGCAAAGTGCAATACATATGTAATAAAGTAGTAAAATAAGTACACTTGGTTAACTCAACGCAGTGCACTCTATTAGAGTATAGCGCCGTGTGTATTGAAGATACCTACACCTACATAATATAAATAATATTTACGCGCGAAGTTGAAACGAGGTCAATTCAACTAATTGGCAATTTGCCTCGTTCCATAGAAATACTACAAGCTCGGACGGCTCACAATTACTATAGAAATAGACGAAGCAAATTAAAAAAGCCCCCAATGCTTATGCAACACCCATTAACACTTAACAAATCGACAGATCGTTCTCGGACAAAAGAACAAAAACTGCATCAGCAGCAACAGACAAGGACTCTTCAATTCATCATGTCAATTGGCAAACAAATACTAAAGTGACTAAAACGCGCGTGGGTCTTACACGACCTCACACCCATCGAAAAGAATGTTGCTGCTCCCACCCCCCCTCATCCACCATTCCACGTATTCTCGTATAATCATTGTCGATGAGTCGCGGATGTAATTGAAACCGCGTACATTGGAAGAAAGCCTCAGCTGCAGCTGTGTTGCAGTTCTGGTTCGAAGCCGAGATTCGACAACTCGCCGTAATTCGACGCAAATAACAATAAACGCATACACGAGTAATTGTGTGTAAGAAGAATTATATAGAGCCTCCCCGGTCCGCAGGGTCGCAAAATTGTAGCCATTTATTGTTGTTATTATTTTAAAGTGGATATTGCATTATCAGCACACTCGTCGCTTGGGGATCGGGCAAAAAGTGCATATAAAAGTTTGGTTTGCTGCAACTTGCGGAATTGAAATGGATGGCAGCTCACGATACTGATGATGATAAAACTGAATTTTAAATTCTGATTATGATACATGTATGCAAATTTATAGCTGCGCCGGTCTGCGTTCTCTTTGTGCTGAGATGTTTTGTTGTTTTCTTTTTCTGGAATCATGTGACGGTGTGTAGTGATTTAGCAAAGTGCGTTTTTGTGACATGTTTTTTTTTTTTTTTTGGAGGCTGGCAAATCGCTGAAATATAAATGCAAATGTGCAAATCCACATCACAGGCGATACACAGCGAAATTGTATCCGATAATGACGAGTTCAACTGTCTGAGTTTTGCGTTTGCCTATCTGTCTGATACTTTTAGATGTATGAAACTGAATTTGGTTTAAGTACGATGAAGGAAATCCTAGTTTTTAAGTGACGCCTAGACACAAATATTTACAATTGGGATGTCGTTCAGCGAAGCCGGTTGATTTCAAAAGCCCAACTATGCTAGTTATGTCTAAAATAACTATTAAGAATTGTTTTGGGTGGCACGAAACAAATTTAATATTTTAACAGTTTTTTTTTAGGAACAGCACACAGATAAAAAAAAAACGACCAAAGCGGGCGTCACAAACGCCTTTACCTTAGCACCAAAGTACAGCCACTGCAGTAACTTACTGCAGGAATAGTGCATAATTCGCCTAAGTCTATTGTGTTTCAAACGCATGATAAACAGAACACATTCTATTTCAGTATTCTATTTAACATGCTACGGACTTCCTGTTGCTTATAATTCATGCAGCTACCGTGATGAAGCTTTTGCCTCATTATTATGCCAAGTGACTTACTTTAGCATCACTGTTAAGCTGTATGCGAGCTGTGTACTTTCAATACAAATGGAAGGCAATCATGTGTCAGTACCTATAACGTTTCCAAAATGAATTTTTTTTTCATTTTTTTATTTGTATATTAATTCTTTCCACTAATTCAATACTAATTAGCAATAAAGCTTAATGTATAAGAAAATTTGTTTTTGTGATCTGCACTCTGCTTAATGTCAGGATCTGAAGTTTAAAAGGAACAAGTGGGGCGCACACTCGTTCGTATACTTAATGGATTTGGTTGGTATATTCGTCAAAACCTGCCGGTTCTAAATTTACTGGCCAGAGTCAATCATCTTGTTTTAATATTTTAAATGTTTGCCGCGCTCTGCACCATATATTTTTTTTTATTGATTTTTGCTTACCCACTACACAATTAACGATTTGATTAAGTTGAAAAAATGACCATACCTAAAAAAAAAAAAAAAACACATTATTAATATCGTAAAATTAAAAATAGCAAGCAATATTTTTTTAATAATGTCCGAATTTTATTTAAAATAAATATTTTAGCAATGCGAAAACGTTGCAGTTTGCAGAGCGGCGGCGAGTTAGCGCTAGCACACATTTGACTTCATTTTTTTCATTTTTATTAATAAACGTGTGTTACTTTTCATTGGCATTAAATAACGAGCGCAAGTGTGCACAATTTAGCATATTTCCTGCTTACTTTATCAGGATTACATATTTTATTTTTAGCGTCTTTCTTTTTCAAATCATGCAAGCATTTGTTTAAAAATAACTTCATGATATTACCTATCAGAAAAATTTAGCAGAATTTTGGTTGGCAACGCTGCATATGACATTTCTAGTGCGAACGTTTACTACAATTCCGTCTACTGTTGTCGTGCGTTAGGTGACAAAAAGCGAATAGCTACTTGTAACTTGAAGATGGCATATGTTTATTAATGAGAAAAGTTAACAAACGGATAAGTTCTGTATCCGTCTGTCAGCTAAAACACGTGTTAAGGAGGTTGTCTTTATTGGTACAGTGGTTATTATTTAACAAACCACGAAATATTCAAAACATCAATCAGGTAGAACATCGAAGCTATACGATTAGACAGACAACGAAAGCCTCAAACTTAAATAGGCAAGTGACTAATGCTAGAAAACGAAAACGAACACCAATTAATCACAATTGTGTACAAAAATACTGCCAAAAAAGAAACAAAAAAAAAAAACACGCACAAACAAAAGAAGAATGTATCTTTCGACGAACGAGGCATTCACTCGTCAATACGTCTCTCATTCCATTATCGCTGGTCTAGCCGCACCCATCTGTTTGTCTGCTGACCCAGTTCCTGTCCCCGAAGAAGCGAATCCAAATTCCTTTTGATTTTTGCTCTAATTCCCGCACAAATATGCGCTATATTCTGCCTAGATGGTCCATCAGATCCAGAAATGATTAGATAGATACTCCTTGAGGAAGAAGTCACCTCTTTGCTTTCAAAACGAGGAAATCAACATTCTATTTAGCATCACCTACCTACCACATGCTGTTAATTAATGTATGTATTTTTTAGAATGATTATAATGACGTGAACAATTTAACGATGATATAATATTTTTTGTAGCACAAGTTTAAAACACCACGCGCGTATATAAATTGCACGAATCTCTTGTGAAGAACAGAAATAACATTTGACGTTGCGAAACTTTTGAGTGGGAACAATTTTACACTATAATAAAAAAAAAAAAGAGATACAACAAATGAATAACAAAATTTAGAGGGCATGGTCGTTAAAGTTGTTTTTTTATGAAGGTTTTTATATAGTCTTAACCTGAATTATCAGATAGGTCATTAACTCTAGATGTATATTTAAAAATTATGAATAGTTGCGTGTTGCCTGTCCTATTAATATATCGTAACGATACGCACATATTGCCATCAACCTGTAGCCAATATTCAAAGCAAACAAGCCCTCACCGTTTACAAGGGAGCGGGTCGAAATTTTGCTTCCAAAATTCTACTCTCCAAAATGCTGTCTTTACGCACAAAAATTCTGCTTTTCGAAGTTGTGTTTATTTTTTTTTCAGTTCTGCTTTACAAAATTCTGCTTTTCAAATGTAAGGCAATTAAATTCTGCTTTATTCCTAACTAACAAATGTAAAAAAAAAACTATTTTAATTTAATAACATATGTACGAAATTTAAATTAAAAAAAAAAACATTAAAAGTGTCATTTAAAAATATTATATTGAAAACAAAAGTTACCTATAGAAAAAAATTAAATATTGAAAAAAGAAAAAAAAAACTCAAAATTTAAAATTAAGAAAAAAGATAAGAGAAATTAAAAATTTAAAAAATATTCAAAGGCAGAATTTTGTAAAGCAGATTTTTGAAAAGCAGAGTTTTGTAAAAAGAAATGTAACCCCAACCTTGTTTAGCAATTAGAAACAAATGGGTTGGGGTCAAAATTCTGGATGGGTCAAAATTCTGGATGGGTCAAAATTCTTTTTACAAAATTCTGCTCTCAAAATTCTGATTTACAAAATTCTACTTTACAAAATCCTGCAAACAATAAAAAAAAAGGTTTGGAAAGATAATCCTCTCACTTGTTTAAGCATAAAGTGTAGACATTTTTTTTTTTAAGGTTGTAGTTTTGTTTTAGACAATTACTTTTCAAGTTAGTGTTTTTTGCTATCCCTTCGTGAACGTGTGCTGTGATAGTATTATACTCATAATGAATGTTTCAGTCGTTAAATCCAATAAAGGGAAACATAAGTTGTGCGTGGATGGATGGGGACACATTGGAAAAGAAAATGAAAATTATTTTTAAAAACAAACAAATAAGAACAATTTTAAAAAAAAGAGAGCAGATCTTAGCCATTCTTAAACGAAAATCACAAAATATAGCTCGCTATAGCTTTGTTTAGTTTCTCAATTTTTTTGGTAATTTCAAATGTGAAATAATTAGCTTCTTCTGGATTTTTTTCTTGTAATTTATTTACCTGTAATATATATTGCTAAAACCTGAAATGCACTTTATATTAAATTAAAAAAAATATTTTTTTGTTTATGTTCATATTCATATGGGTTTTTTTTTTAAGCAGAATAAGCAGAATTTTATTGCTTAAAATATGAAAAGCAGAATAAAAAGAAACTGAATTTCGTAAAGCAGAACTTTTGTGTGAGGAGACAGAATTTTACAAAGTAGAATTTTGACCGGATCCTCTCATTCGGTTTACAAGGGAACGGTTCGAAGTTCTGCTTCCAAAATTTCTCTCTCTTTACGAACAAAAATACTGCTTTTCAAATGTAAGGCAATAAAATTCTGTTTTTTTTCGAACTAACAAAAGTAAAAACAAATATTTTATATTTTATATACATATTTAAACATTTTATATTGAATATAGAAGTTATAGAAAAAAATTGCTATTGAAAATGGAAGAAAAAACTAAAAATTTAAAATTAAGAAATAAGATAAAAGAAGTTTTAAATTTAAAGAATTTTGTAAGGCATTTGTAAAGCAGAATATTGTTAAAATAATTTTGGCCCCAACCCTGTTAGCAAATCAGAAACAAATAAAATAAATAAATATAATATGGGCTGCGCAGTTGAAAAAAAAAACAGTCCAAGACGAATGTATGAAACACTCATTAATATAAGAACAAATCGCTTATAAGAAACGCAAATACCGTAGACTTTGGGACTTACTAATAATCATTTTTAACCTTCATCGTATAAATATTGTCGATCACAATATGCAGTTTTGTATAGAAAATTTCGCCATTTTGAGTTCGAAAAATGTAGCCTGGGGGTCGATTCTGGTTCTGTGAAAGAGTGAATCGAATACATCGTTTTCACATTCGCTTTTACGCATTGCTTTCATTTTTTCGATTCACTTTGTACTAAAATGCGATTCTGGTACTATAAGTGAAAATATCGTGGTGAATTCAATACCGCACACTGTGTTGTATGAAAGAGGGTTGTCAATTTCAAACTTTCACTAAAAACATTCACTTGCAACTGGAGCCGTGAAAAGAAATTATGCATATGAAAAATTTTTAAGTTTGGTTTCACATTTTCATAGAACGAGAATCAAAATTGCGCGTGAAATGGTGAAAACATTTTCGTTTCACTCTTTCACAGAACCAGAATAGACCCCCCTGAACACTAAAAATGATTATTGGTATCGCGGTTTGTTTCGTATACGTATTCGCATATAAGAACAAGTTGGATATACAAAACACGTTTTTTTTTTGTGGATTTTAGAGGTTTTTTATATCCGTCGTGGACTGTACCATGCTTTCTTGAAGTCGAAATTACTACCTTTCAACCAAATATTTAGTGTCACTGGTTATTTTCAAAGGGCATTACCAATAATCATTTTGAATCTTCACAATTAATATTTTGTAGGTCACAATGGGTAATTTTATTATGGAAACCAGAGACAATACTGAGACCCCCAACTTCGGCCGATTTTCCGTTACTTGCCTACAAGCTATATTTATATGGGCTGGTACACGCTAAGTGCGTTAGTATTGTTACATAGAAATTCGTATGACAAATGTCACGTAACTTCACTCACCAACACACTCGCACCTTGCGTGTCCCACTTCCGCTTCCGGCAAAGTTGCTGCCAGCGTTCATAGAATTTTGTCCGTTAAATTTGAAATTTTTCGTTACGTGTAAATAGTATTTTATTTTAGGAATTAGTACAATTTTGATTAAAATATTTATGAAAAATGATTACTGCAGAATGGTTGTAGGAAAATAAAAACATTTTGAGCAATTTTTCTTCAGTTATATAAGAAAAATGTACACATGAAATCGAAGTTAATGATATTAAAAAGCGGAAAATACACAACCAGTTTGTCCTAATATGTTTCTAGTATAGAAAACAACTCATTTAGATAGCATTATCAACTAAACAAATTATATTAATCGTCTTTTAAAAATTTATAATAACCAACCAATAGCATTCAGTTATCTAAAAATGTGGTATTCCCGAACTCCATCACATTCCTCTATGGTTGGTAGCGGCTGGCAGCATTGATTTTATATTTTTTGTATGTTTTTGCATGTCACACGGATTTTAAATTGACAGAACACCGATAGGAAAACAAAATGGCGAATTTGAAAAAAAAACTGAGGGGGCCAGCGGCAAGAGGATTGTGAGTTGGGGGTCTCAGTATTGTCTCTGATGGAAACCTCGCCATTGTGATTTTGTAAAATCTACCCTGGACATTAAAAATGATTATTAGTATCGCCCAAAGAGGTCCGAGATCGTAAAAAGTCAAACAAATTTTCCCTGTTTTGATGATCGACCCTTCCTTTCACACCACAATTGTCCAAATTACCTCTTTTCAGTTAAATTGTCGGTAACATAAATTTATAAAATGTTGCCACCTCAGATAAAACGTTTATTTCTACATGTTCTTTCCTTCACATTATTTAGAAAGCAAGGACGACATTTAATAAGGTTATCTTTTTTGTTGTTTGCATGAAACAGAATAGAAAATCCTGTCATCAGTTTAGTGACCCGTCCGGTTTTCATACTCATCGTACATAATATAGTTCCTTTTAAATATTTTTATTTTGGAGTCCTTCGTTCTGCACAAGTGTCAAAAAAATTTGTATGCAAAGCTGGGAGCACCCCGAAAGGACTACTTTTCCCACTTCACCCGTTCTCTATTACAGCCCCAAAAATGGACGTAGCCGAGTAGTTGCCTGGTATTGCACGCTCCCATAGAAAACGAATACATAACCATTTTCAAGTTCCTTGCACTATTGTAGGTATAGTTGTTGAGAACAACATGTATATGCCCAGGCGCAAAGGAGGTGGAAGTGTAGACAAAGCATCTTTTCTGGCATATCTTTGAAAAGTCCTGTATTTTGATTGTGTTCTTGTTGTTCATTTTTGTTGTTGGCCATTTTTTCTGTCGTGAAAAGAAATTGGAGTCGTCTCGGTTATTCACCGAGATTCGTGTCTACACAGCTACTGAATAGCTCTAGACAAAAAAAAAAAAATAATAAAGAATTTGCATATTTTTGTACATCTCTTGTTGGATTAGAGTCGATCCAAAAAAAAAAATATACTTAATACTATATTTTGTCGCACAATAAACCGTTCATGGAGAATGCTTTACGAATGAATGTTTTCCGTTTAAATGCGTACTTTCGGTAAGGACACCCTGCATGAACCCTCCACTTCAACTGCAAGGAGACTTTGTCAAATGTGTATGTAAAATAGGATTCAAAATTTCCCTATATTGGGATTGAATTAATAGCATAAATTGTGCTCGGTTAGAACAAATTTTTGAGCATGATCGTCGCATATGACTGCAAAACTGCGAAACGTACTTTCAATTTGAATACCCCTGCTGTTGGGTTTAAGAACTTACGTCTGTAGTATTTTTAGCCCGTCATCATCGTCGAGAGAGTGGTTTGAAGATCGGTAAGCGAGTATGCAACTCTTAAGCTTGAGTTATGAATACAAAATGTATCACGACTTTTAAAGTAGTATTGGAAAGAAATTCCGTGAAGTTTGCGGTTTTGCTAAATTGGATTTTTCAACATCGTTCTTGCCGTTTTCAGGTAAGCTCAAGAAAACTAAATTAAAAAAAAAATTTCTCTTTTTTTTAAAAGATTCATTGTACAGAGAAAAACTGAGTTGGCTTTTAAATAAGAAATGACCATATTTCCTTAGAAAATAATTTTTGTTACAATCGTAAGAACATGGACCGTTTTCGAGATGTCCAAATTTCAAAAGTACCGTTATTAGACTTTTTTATTTTAGCAAATTTTTATCAATTTTGGTTGAAATTGTTAGAGTCGTTTTCGAGCAAATCAAACTGGTGTAAAATTTTGTATGAGAAGTACCATATTAATATTGAGGTTACCGTGCAAGAAAAAAACCGCCCTGAACTGTACGTAGGCCCATAAACACCAAATCCGTACTTTAAACCAAATTATGGCAGCTGTTAAGGTTGTAGGCCTCGGGAGCATAAGAACAGCCGGACAGAATTTTGCGACAAACTTTTTTGAGTTTCTCTATCATCGTAATGTCAGAATTGCTTAACATCTCGAGTTCGAAATTTTGTACGAATACAATATTTTTCTTCTACTACGTAATCGACGCAAAGTTAAAAAGATGACACAGCAGGTGAATAGGGATTCTAGTCCTAGCCTAGCTTCTCACAAACTGCTACCATCCACAGTCTTATCGTAAATGTTTGATGCATTTCAGTCGAGTAATTTTAAAGTCAAGGAAACTTGGAAAAAAAATATATATGCACAATTTGTATTGACTGAGTGATATATGTGTCAAAACACACCCATTGTTCGATCTCTTAGAATATTGATAAGAGAAACCCGATAACAGAAACAACAATAAGAAATAGATAAAGGCTTTCATTCAAGTCAGGCAATTATGGTATATTTATATACGTTTATCTAATTTGAATTCAAATAAGCACACCCGTACCAAGCTTAGCAATTGCTTTCTTTGTTTGATAGTGGCATGAGCATGCATGTAGTGCTCTGCGATTTTACTAATTGAGAAATCTAAGTAAGTTTCGACTCTGCTGTTGTAAGAAAGTTATAACAAGACAGTAGGAGAGAGTATACGATAACTTGAGCGACAAAAAAAAAAAAAGATAGCCCCCTGCTTGGTGTTGGATTTAGTGTGGGTGCAAGATTGAGTACATGCAAATTTTCTTTAAATTAGTTTATAATAATAGACCCTAAAAATCGATTTATTGCAAATAATACAAATTAATAAATAAATAAACTTAATAAATTTAATAAATAAAAAAAATGTTTCTAATTATCCTTTTTTCCAATATCTGGCAGACATAAATCAATCCGGTTTGCAGTATTGGAAACACTAGAAACAAATTCAATGTCTACGTAATATTGAAAAAATCAGCATATAACTTGTTTTTTTTTTTTTTTTTTTTTTTTAATTTTTATCCTTAAATTTCAAGTTTGAAAGTGTTTTTTCCCCGATAACTGGCTTTAAAAATAATAGGAAAGAACAGATTTCTGGCTTTCAGAAATGATATATTTAGTACTTTATTATAAGTGTTGCCATTGCGCCAATAACAAATAACAATACCAATAACAAATTTTAGTCTCGACTTTAAATTCACGGAAGCTCACAATTGCGAGATTTGTATGGAAAATATAACTATAATTTAGAGTCGAAACTAATGGTAAGGCCCACTTTTTTTTTTCTCTTTTTTTATCTATACATTTTTGTTTAAATTACCCCTCCCGCCTAAATAGAGAAAGATTAACCACCCACTCTCCTTAACTTAAACACAACGCGCCTTGTTAATAATCATTTTTAACCTTCACATTGAATATTTTGTAGGTCACAATGCTCAATTTTATATACAAAATGTCGCCATTGTGAGTTTGTAAAATCTAGCCTGGACACAAAATATGATTATTAGAATCGCGCATTGACGCTTTATCTCTATATTTGATGAGAATATTAATATTGAAATACGAGTAACTTTCCAAATATGAAAAGTAATACTTCTGGTTTTAGTTAAATAAGTCAGTGAATTTTGCATTAAAATTCAAAGGGCAATTTTCAGGTTGCTCGGGACCAAGCTCATACCGAAAAATCGGAGATCCCATATAATTGAAAGTTATGTATATTGTCAAAGAAGTAACCCTCTTCATATTTATAATGTTTTTCTATTTATTTGTAATAAAATAACTAAATCAAAGAAAGTTATTGAAAATTATCACGGATAATAGAGTGAATACCGGATAATCGTCGATTTATAAGTAAATAAATTTTTGAAAATAAATTTCCCAGTTAATTGAATGCCGGATAATCGAGAGTTGACTGCAGTAGTAGTTCATGAACATAAATAGCTTAAACCTTGGGACGGAATGGTATAGGGGAAGGTCAGTCCGAATAAACGAATTATCCGGATTAATGAGAGATTTTTTTTAATGCACTAAACGCGTTCCTATTGAAAAAAAATGAAAAAATGCAAGAACTTAAAACGACAAATGATTTTATTAACACAAAGAATTGCAAATAATAAATAAAATTTATTATAATTCATTTCTTTAACTAAAGACACAAAAAAAATATATGAACGTATCAAACAAATTATTTAGTACAACATACAATATTAGTACAAATTGTTTAATGGTTTTTCGCGATTTTTACATGTGAATTGCCGGGACTCCACCAAAAGACATTTTGATGATTTTTTTCGACTTCTACTTCTTTGCGTTATTTAATTTTTGCTTATTTAAATTTAATTTTTTCATAAAAAAATAAACGAATTTGTCGAATAAGCGAGTTTTCCGAATTAAAGAATTCTAAATAAAAGCCTTCATGGGGCTCGGGCAGTGCAGCCTCTTTTAATGAAGCTTATTGTGCGTTCCCTGGCGGGTCCTAGAGCCATCTTTTCACTCCGGAGGCAAGAAATGCTGAATTAACGATTTCCTCGCCAAGGATATTTTGCCTGAGACGAAAGGCAGCCGGGCGTGCCAAGATTATTTATGAAGAGAATTCGTCACCCTCAAGATATAGTCTGCAGGTACATAGGGTCCGGTGAGATCTCAATGCAGTGAAGACTTTTTTTTCGAGAGCCCACTAATTTTTCTTATACGAATTGTCGTGTTCGTTCTTTTTTTCCCAGGCGGCAAATCTCGTAAGACTATATGATCGTCTAGAAGAGTATAGATTACACAGTTTATTTTTTTCGTTTGTTCAATTTTCATGATCAAAATAGATTATTTTATGTTCTGCTTTGATTATCGTAAGTTTTCAAAACATTTTTAGAGAATGAACTAGAGGAAGCTCTTAAACTCGTAATTTTCGCAGTTGCTAGTTATCGATCTCTGTCGTTTGGACGATACTCGTCTCAAAATTTACATGATCAGGACCCAGATTAATGGAAAAAAATAGGATTTTCTGGTTGGAATTCGGGAAAAACTTGTCTGATGCAGTTCTGCAAAGGCTATTTAAGACTTATTTGAACTGGCTAAAAGACAAGCTCTTGATGTATAGCGCCCGAAATGTATTTTTCCGGCACCACAGAAGGGTTCAGGTCGGATAACCCTGAACAAAAGAATATCGCTACCGTGACCAAGAATATTTCCATCAGTTCGGTCGAACTGATCGAGGACATTATACAAATTTAGATCTAACGACTTTTGAATGATTACATTTCAACCCACAGGAACGAGAGCCCGCACGATAGTTCAAATACAGCTGCTCTCCCAATATCACATGAAAAAGATTATAGTACTATAAGAGTATTCCCACCTCTTCCTTTTGTTTAACCAGTATATATTTTGTTATGCACTCCACAACTGATAAACAGTTGCTTACAACATTGAAGGCACACGTATTAGCCGATAAACATTTATTATGCCAACCCTTTTTAATGCAATGCAGTTCTTATCGAAATCCACCGACGCGCAATAATATTAAATGCTGATAAAAATATGAATTTTGTTATTAAAACCGTTGTCGCCTTATACCGGTATTCATATAGCTATACGCAACAGAGAAGACTCTCCGAAAGGGAAAAGCGTCTCCATGCCACATATTAGTGTATAAATAGGAATAGAAGAAATTGAGGTCACATACTGTCAACGATCCACTTCAGCCCATTGATTCATCCGTCCGAATTGTATTTTGGGCACGACAGCACCGAAGACGAGACAGGAATGTAAATTAGATTTACCAAAACGATTTGTAAACGTTTCCGTGCAAGCGGACCCACTCTGTAGTGTGATTACTCGGTGACTCGCCTATGTCAAGTGTTGTATAGTTAATCGCGTAATAAGTATTTTTCTTTTTTACTTTGTCATTCTGCTGTGATAATAAAACTGATATGTCAAATAAACGGTCAGCGAGACTACTGCATGTGGCGTGGATGGTTCGTCAACAACTATCAGCCGTGCGGGCAAAAAGTCTGTACGGATGGCTCGTTAAAAGAATTACCATATGCATTATTTGTTTTGTGCGATTGAGTTACTTCTTTTTAATGGGGGCGGGGGAGGGAATATGTCGCCCTATCGCAGTTGACCGATTTTTATTAACCTTAATAAACATAGAACGCACACACAATAGCCACCGCACATCAGAAATTTTGCCGCATGATGGCTAGGATGATTAATAACGATTTGAAAAGTACATACATAAGCATAAATATATATCTGAAGAGCCAATGTCATGTGGGAAAAATGATACATGTTAGTAATTATATACACTGCTTGTGAAATTCGTCCAAAAAGTGTGCATTCAGTTGGAGAGATGCTTAATAGCCAACTGAATATATGACATAATAGCGAGATTCGAGATATTAACACCACCTTCTTAACAAGTGAATAATGTAATCGACGCGAGTCACGTTTTGTTGTGGTAAGCTTTTGGTTTTTCTGTTGCTATCATGTCATAAATATATATGTATTGCATATCTATAGTTTAGATAATAGAGGCCGTGAAATATTACCCCTTTAGGACCACATGATCAGACGCAACAAACAAACATCAATGGCACTGGAATGTATACTCAAGTTCAATAAGTGTTCTTCTAAAAATGAAGTAACACTGACTTGGGTATGAGGACACATAGGGATCGAGGGCAACGAAAAGGCGAACTCCCTGATGCAAAACAGGGGTCAACTGAAAAGTAGCTGGGACCAGAACCATTCTTTTCAATTGGCAGAGGAATGGTAGAAAAGCTGATTCACAAATGGATCACGGCGGAACACCTAAGAAGGCGGTCAACCGTGGAACAATGTAGACAGGCTAAAATGGCAATTAAGTGGCCGACTTGCTCCACTCAAAAAAGGGTTCTAAGCATGAGTCGAGAATCATTGAAATGGGTGGTGGCTTTGTCAATAGGATATGGTTATTTATATGGTAATTTCACTTAAGGAAGAGGGGCCTTAGAGAGGATGAGACCTGTAAACGATGCATGAACTCATCTAGTACATATACTGTAACAATGTCCGGCGTTGACTGGCAGAAGAATGAGGATCTTGGGACATCACTGGGTCGAGACCCAATCGATGAAACAGATCTCCCATAAACAGATGCTAGCGTTATCACTAGGAATCGATGGAGAGATCCAGAGTCTCAGTAAAGAGACGAAAAGAGACCCGAGAATTGTGGTCTGATTCGAATATCTCTCAAAATCTATACATAGGAACTAAAAACGTTGTTTACGTAAGCAAGTATGACTCTAGAAGACTGTGAAGATTGACTTCTTCAAATGCCTCGATTGGTGATCAACCATTTTAATGACCCTAAGCCTTTAATATTATTCAAAAAGTGATGAGGACAGATATGAGGGCATGGCTACAAAAATTATAACACAGTGTGTCCCAAAATGCACGCAAGATTGGAAACACTTTTTTCAATTGTATTTTTTTTTTTTTTTTTTAACATAAACATCCTTATACACTAAAACACTAAAAGCTGATTTAGACCTAATTTTACTTTAATTGCTGAAATCCCTATTTATTGTTTTTATTAAAAGATAATTGACACTAAAAACACACACACAAAATTTAAAACATAATTGAGACTATTAATCAAATGATAAAAATTAAAATTTTTCAATTCGCATTAGCGGGGAATTAACTTTTGTTTTCCCTGTTTGTTTCAAAACTATGTGACATTTTCGAAAATATTTAATAAGCTAATTTCCAATAAGCAATAGATACGTGTATATCTAAGTTATCGATTAGATATATATTTATATAATTATATTAAAATTACTAGCGTGCCCAGCGAACTTCGTCCCGCTCAAAATTTAATTTTTGACTAAAATAGTTTGGAGTATTCCACCTGAAATTAATGTTTTTACTCAAAATAGGATCAAAATTAAAAAACAAAATTAACTCCCCGTACAAAATGTATGGGAAATCAATTTTCACGAACTTCCCAATTTTCCTTTGAAATTTTCCACATTGGACCTTTAGGCGTGGAGTTATGGGCGGTCTTACGGGTGCAACTTTGTTTGATATTCCATATGCCCAAATTCGTTAATGTATTGAAAATAATAATTCTGTGCATGCATAATGCACTTGCTACTTACTGTAATTCGGTTTGTCAATATGTTAATCAAACCGCAATGATTGACGTGTCGTCCAACCTTCCGCTTCTTCACTAAATTGACCATGTGAGAAACATGGGAATTGAAAATTTAGTATATCAATGCACAAATATCCAGCGATTATCCTTGCGACAAATTATTTGACAATTCCAAAATTCGGCGTTATTTCGCTCGGCGTTATTTCACGGCACCGAATGAGAGTGTTTGCCTTTGAATTTTCCCCTCAAAACCGTCGCTTGCATGACATTTCATTTGAGATCCTTCACCATCAAACCAAACGCGTTCCGTTACAAAGTTTCTGTGCATTGAGGTTGAAGCAAAAAAATTCTAACTGAGTCGACTTTCAATTTCAAATTGTATAGAGGCCCAGGTCCACCCCGGACTGTAGCGCCACCTTAAGTAATAGAGGTTAGCGCGGAACATAAAAAGAATTCAAAAATTCAAATAATCCCCATAACGCTTTATTTTTCACGACAAAAGGTAACATTTATGTCCTTCCTTGAGCCCATGCGAATTTAAACCAAAAATCATAAAAATCTAACGATCCGTTCCCGAGTTATGAGTGCACATACGGATGTCAGTCTCTTTTATATGTAGCTGTGTCCACCCGGCTTTGCTCGTATCTTTCGTATTAAGTCCTGCTCACATTTCGCTAAGTACGTAGGTACTTTATTTGGACAATGTCCATTAATAATTGTATACAACTTTAGAAATAGCGTTTGATTATATCGTCGTTCCAAACACGAAGTGGCGTATCTGCAAAAATTGACATTTTGAGATATTTGGCGTATATTATCTACCGATCGTTATTTATCATCACACGAAGTGGCGTAGCTGTATCTCAAACCGTTTTAATTTTATTAATAATTTATGTTTTATTAACAAATTTTTCTCTTGGAATTTACTCAAAAATGGTAAATGTTTATGAAGAAACCTTTTTAACACATTATAATAACCACTTCCTCGAAATAATGCTAAGCTTCGTTGAAAGTTTTCAGCTAAAGAAAAAAAAAAAAAAAACAAAATTTCGTAAATTTTTCTTTTGGCTATCCTGTAAAATTAAGATTTTGCAGATACGCCACTTCGTGTTTGGACCGACGATATGTTTGAATGGGAGGTGCCACAACCCATTTTCCTAGCCCGCTTATGCTTTGCAAAGTACCTACCACCTATCTTTCAAACTGGAGACAACCATACCCATCCACAAAATTTCAATCAACGCGGTAGAGCTGTTTCAAATATCGACAACAGCGCCATCTGTCAGGTTCAAAAGTATCTTATTCTTGAAGCAGGAACGAACAATACACATCCACAAAATTTAATTGAAATCGGTTGAGTGATTTCGGAAACCGACAACAGAACCGCCTATCGGGAACAAAAGAAGTATCCGATTTTTTAAGACTGCCTAAACCTGACCTACATCAATACGAACAAAACAAAAGAAGAATTATGAAAATTGGCTCAGTGGTTGTCGTGTTATATCGTCATCGAGTTCCACCCCGAAAGAATTGTAGATAGGTATATATAAAAGAAGATTATTATCGAAGATAATTGAATTCAACTGAAAATCGAAATATACGCCTACAGACCACATGTTGAGAATTTTCCGACTTTTCTTTTTTCCTAAACCATCCCTGATTCAAGACGAACAAAACAACACAAGAATCATTCAAATCGGTCGAGCCGTTCTGGAGCCTTTACCCGACTAACGCACAGCAATCGATTTTTATATATGTATAGAGATTATATTATATAAATTATAAAGAAAATGCAAAAACAATTGTAAATGTATTTTGCAAAGACAAAAAGAACCAAGCGCTTCTTTTTTAAATTATATTCTTTTTGTACAGAAAACTTTGGGAAGTCCTCTTCACACAACCGGTTAAAATGCCCAAAATTATCTAATTCATAATTTGTTTGCTGCTGCTCGTGCGTTCTATTTCATAAAAATATAATAAATTTGCTTAATTTTCTCGACTTTGTTGTCCTTGTGTATTAAAATATTTGACCGTCCAAATTTTGCGACGGTTCGTATTCCATTTTCTCAAAAAAAATCAGTTTATTAATTTTTACCGAAATATCAGCCACACACATACGACACGTCCTTTCGCCTCAAGCGAACACCTAAATGCATGTCATTTGAGTAGAAAAATGGCATCGCATAAATTTCGTGTCTGGTAATTTTTTGGAGGGTGGCATTTAAACAGCCAAAAAGTTTGGTCATTTCTCCTAGGCGTCATTAAAGAGCGATCACATGGTCATTTTTAATGCCACTTAGTTCATGTCATTTGGTCCGCCATTTTCCTATTCCTTTAAATCCACGCCGAAAATGTTATCCCAAAAATGGCGATCACACAGAACGACATTAAAATGACGGCTTTGTGATGCGATTTTGACGTCAAGGCACCATTTAAATGACGCAAAAAAATGGCCGTGTAATCGGAGCTTTATTTATAGCTTTACGATTCAGTTCAATTTTACACATGTCTTTAGCTGACGTAGCTTTTATAACACATACAACTTACTATTTTGTTATCACATTAAAACAATAAGAACTATAGGCAATTTCTGCCATCCCAATTAGGGACAATAGCCCCCAGACATAACATACTTATAGTGCAATCACCGAAGGGCGTATTAAATGCTTTCAAAACCGCAAAGTTCGTAATCTATCCAATTTTCCGCCACTAAGACTATGCGGCGGCGAACGCAATCAACTTCGCTTATTTTCCATCTACGTGTATTGTTGAAATATTTAACGAACCGTATCCATTTACGCTCCTCCTTCTAGAGAGCACAGAACAACACGTTATAACTCAAATTAAACATGTAGCCGATGATTATCATGTCGATGTAGTTATTTCTAATGAAAACACTCTAAAGATTCCGTTTTTCTTTTTTCCAGCCCATATAGTGTACGTTATCAATCATCGATGGGGATTTTCTCTCTATAACTGTACTTAAGGCCATTTTTTCGTGCGGAAAATCAGAAGTCTATTCATATAGATTTTCGGCTGGAATCGATGAAATTTTGTTTTTATTTGCATGTTACCTGTCCGAGCAGTAAATTGTTTACTTTAATGATCACGTGAAACTGTTGGTGCGCTACTTTGAAAAATACCATTTGTTTATTGAGAGGCGAATTCAGATGTTTTTCGTTTGGGATTTTAAGAAATGTAAAGAATATTTATTTGGGGTTACTCAAAATAGAGAGTGTTGTTATTTGTAATTCTGTTCAAACAACAGTTATTACTGATTTAATCCTGCTAAAAATGTTTATTGTGATACGACTGCTAAAAAAATAATCGAAAGCGCTAGATATGCCAAGAGAATTGTAGCCTACATTATGTGTAAAAAAAAAACATTTTAACAAAGTCAAATCACTTATTTAAAATCAACCAACTTTCGGTTAAAAATTGCCTAGTAATACTGTCGTACTGTCAATATAGCTCCTCCAGAGTTAGTGGCTTAAAAATAACCGAGTCAACTTGTTTAAGGAAGCTCGATTTATTTATTTTCACAATTTTTTTCGGTCGTAAAAATCAAAATCAAACTGTTTAGAATCTAGAAACTTGTTTGAATACACCAGATAAAGTGTGTTATTAACAGTACCTTTTTATCTCGGTCGTTTTCCACAACGAATACTCGCTTTTCTTAACAAAGACTTGCTCAATTTTAGCCTTCTCGAATACGTCGTAGGAGGAAGATATAGTATTCGTACAAAATTTCGAACTCGAGGTGTTAATCAATTCGGGCACTACGATGATAGAGGAACTCAAAAAATTGGGTTGCAAAATTCTGTCGGTCTGTCTGTCTATCTGTCCGTATACTATGTGGCCTACAGCCTACATCCTAAACGGATGCCCAGATTTGGTTTAAAGTTCAGATTTAATGTTTGTGGGCCTACAGTTCGAGGCTGTTTTCTGTTTTGCACGGTAACCTCAATATTAATGGTAGGTACTTCTTATACGAAATTCGTATACCATTACCAGTTTGATTTACCCGACTGGTTCTCTATATTATCGTACAATGAATTTTTGAAAATTTGAAAAATTGTCTATATTATCGTAAAATCGACATTTTTTGAATTTACTTTTCTTTAGTTTACCTGAAAACGGCAATAACAATTTTGAAGAAAATACAAACATAGAGTAAAACGGATATTGTCAAAATTATTGCGTCCTTAATTTTCAATTCGAATCACCGAAAACGCTAATTTTAAAAGCTGTTCATATCTCGAATACCCCATTTTCGAGTTGTATTTTTTTTTTTTTTTTAAACAAAATAATGCTTACATTTCAAACAATATATAATACTCACTTTTGAGCCAAATAGTTAAACAATAGTATTTTTTTAAACTAAACATTGCAATATTTGTTACTGTTTTGTCTGCGGAATTTTACAAAAACCGCTCGAACGATTTTGATGAAAATTCATACTAAAGATAATCTTTACATATTCTAAATAAGATACCATAGGTATTTAGTTGTTTCTCAAAAAATTCGAATTAGTATTTGAAATATTTTTCAAAAAATGACAACCCAAAAGCCGATCTATGTTCTGCGTTATAAAGGGTTTTTCAATAAGAGCGCTACAAAAGTTTTTTTCAATAAAACAAAAACGGTTGTGGATATCAATGAAATTCTTTATTCCTGTGAAAGTACGTTCGATGCCATTATGTATGGAATTTTTTTGCATGGCCACCACGGGCAAATCGCACGACCGAGGCGGCCAAGCGACTGGACCATTTCGTGAGATAACACGTTCTCCCAACTTGGTTTCCAATAAATTGATTGTGACATTCGAATCATTTTCAAATTGTTGCTCAGCCCAATTCACGAACATACGACGCTTCTGGTGGTCAAGCGGCTTCAGTTCTTGCGTCAATTTAATCTTGTAAGGATGTAGGCCAAGATCTTTTCGCAAAATTCGCCACAACGACGTCACAGAGATGCCCAACGCTTGAGAACGACGTGTGAGAGACACATTTGGGCTTTCTTCGACTGAAGCCTCAGTGGCAGCAATATTCTCGACAATACGGGCACTTCTTTGTCTCACTGGCACGGGAACATTTTGTACTGTGCCTGTGGATTCAAATTTGTCCACTAGACGCTCAATTGTTGATCTGCTAGGACGATTATGACGACCATAAATTGGACGTAGCGCTCTTAACGTTGAGGCCACTGACTCCGAATTTCGGTAGTAGGGACTTTTAAAAACTCATATTGTAATTTATACTGCTCAAGATTGATGAAGGGATCTAAACGCTTAAAATGGTTAATAGTAAGAAATACGTATCAAATACCGAGGAACTTTACCTCGACTCCCCAAATGTGTAGTTATAAATTAAAATTTTAAGGCGGGGGTCCGCTAGTTATATATTCTTTATACTGGCCCTGAAAAACGCTGCCAAGAGGCATTCTGCACAATTGCTTTTCTTGTGAAGTCAGTATAGTAACTTCTTCTCTAGTCATTTGTGTCTGCCTGGATACAAACCATGTTAGTAGGTACATCAACGTCCACTTAGCCTAAATATATTAACTTAGCAAAGAAACAAAAGAACAGCCACTATTTCCCACCTTTAGTTCAAGGTACATAAGTGATTCAGTTCAGTTCTTCAAATGTATGTAGGTACTAATGGTTTAGTTACATTTTTCGCAATCATATGCGATATTTAACGAAGGTCTGTTATATAAAGGTAAGCGGTGGTCATGTATAGATGCGTAAATACATAAACCAACTCCTAAATAACCATACCCTATTAAGCAATCGTTATTAAACATCTAGTGCAAGTTCATCAAAGCTCACAGAAATCAGCTTCGTCACTCCAGCTGGTGCTGTCAATTCAGCTTAGTAATGCGCATGCAAAAGGAGAGTATCTATTCTTGGAATTGTGAATTCTGATGGCGATAGGAACAGCGTTTGGTTGCTTTATTTATATTAATGCACGAACACAAAAACGAATGCGCTGGCTACATACTGAGAAAGTTTGTTATTGTTTACCAATAACCAATCAGTCGAAACTATGTTTTGGTAAATAAAGTCATAAATTCAAATATTTGTTTACTAAATTTAAACTGGGTTTTTATTTTACCAACTGTTCTCACACTAATTCTGAAATTCCTTCGAATCGAGAATTCCTCGAATTCAGAACATTCATTTGAATGAACTGCCTACATTCCCTGTATCCCAGTTTTGAGGGAAATTGGTTCATTGTCAAATTAATATACTGGAGTTGTGGAGGAAGTTTAGTTTTATCCGTCACAAATAAATATACGTTTTGTTTGTTGCTTTTATTGAACTGCCTGTATGTGTTCAAAAATTTACTCGGAAACTGTTGGAAGTGTTGTTTTTTAGCATATTTTGGAATGTATGAATATACCATGTGCAACCGATTAAGTAGCAGAAGCCCTCCTGACTTTAACACTATACGAAATGACAAAAAAGGTTGGAAAACGGTTGAGAGAGAGGAGAGATAGAGGGTGAGAGATCCAAATCCCAATTTATTTCTACTTCGTTTAACTCCGTTTCTATCATACGTTGAAAATTTCATTTAAGATATTCATTCATTTTTGTAAATCGAAAAAGTCTCTTGCTGGATTTGAATGTACCTCCAATCATTTCAAACATTCTTTATCATGAAAAAAAGAAAAAGTTTTTACATAAATTTGAATTACAATTAAATCGTAAATTTGTTTATCGATTTAAAGGCCGCATATGACAGCATTTATAGAGACGAGCTATATAGAGCCATGTCTAGTTTTGACATCCCTGCCAAACTTGTCAGATTGTGCAGAATGACGATGGAGAACGCTCGCTGCTCCATAAAGGTCGGAAACAATCTCACCGAGACCTTTGTCATGTGACTTTTTCAACATCACTCTTGAGAAGAATGTGCGAAACTCGCAAGCCAACACCAGAGGCACAATCTTCCAAAAGTCTGTGCAACTACTTGCATATGCGGACGACATTGACATTGTTGGCAGAACACAGCGTGCGTTTGCAACTATTAGTACAGAAGCGGCAAAAATGGGTTTGGTACAATACATGCTGTCGACAAGAAGGGACACACAACATCGACGAATCGGACAGAACGTCACAATAGACAGTTATAACTTTGAGCTAGTTAGGGACTTTGTCTACCTCGGCCCTGCTATAAACTCTGACAATGACATCACATCAGAAATCAAGCGAAGAATCACACTTGCCAACCGCTGTTTCTTTGGCCTAAGACGGCAATTGATTAGTAAGGCCTTGTCAAGAAGCGCTAAGGAGATTCTATATAAGACCCTCATCATCCCTGTCCTGCTCTATGGCGCAGAAGCGTGGACCCTAGCAGAACGAATGAGGATCTTCTTGGTCGCTTCGAACGCAAAATTCTTCGAGTGATTTTTGGTCCCGTTTGCGTTGACGGGCTTTGGAGGAGAAGATTTAACAGCGAAGTCTACGAGCTGTACAGCGACATCGACCTGGTCAGAAAAGTGTGCATCAGCCGACTAAGATGGCTAGGACATGTAAAGCGAATGGACACCAACACCTGGGCCCGAAAAGTCTTCGACTCCAACCCAGAGCGTAAACGCAGTAGAGGAAGACCTCGCCTTAGGTGGCGCGCACAAGTGGAAGGCGACCTCAGCCAACTTGGAGTGCGCAACTGGAGGCAGTTAGCTAAAGATCGCGCTAACTGGAGAGGCGTATTGGTTGAGGCCCAGGTTCACCCCGGACTGTAGCGCCATCTAAGTAAGTAAGTAATTACATCGTAAATAAATAAAATTGTGTTTCTCTTAAAAAGAAAAGAAATATTAAGATCCGAATAGGACTCATTTTTTCATCAAGGACGCTTTCTGATAATTTTCAGAGGTAACACTACCAAAAAGCTAGTCCAAAAAAGAAAATTATGTTCAAAAATGTAATGAATGAGATTTTTAAATGTGAATCCTTATTTGACGGCGCTTTATAAGAAGACAGAGCATATGTGAAGAGAAAGCTTTTTAATGCAGCATGAAATTGGACGTCCATACCCATTCGTCTGAAAGAGGACACAAATTCTGTTTGATGTTAAGTAGTAATTAGGATCAAAAATACGGCAAAATCGGTAGGTTAACGCTGTTTGAACTAAGTTCTGTTATATCAGACGTATGATCTTAACCTCTGAGTCGGTCCTTTAGCTTTCGGATGATATGACGTCCTGCACTTCCATTTAAACTCCAACAGGTTACCTTAATCCTTGAACAACTTTTTCAGTCAAACTTTTTCCTTTGATCTGTGAATACGAACATTGCACCCTGAAAGTGAGGCTTAAAACCGATATAAGATATTTGACCCCAGATATAGGTAGATTACGTTATGACCAGTGATACCAACTCTTGCATAATTACGACTTTTAAGCATAGTTCCGATGCTTGAGGCATCGAGGCATAATTTTTTGAAAAAAGTTATAATTTTGTGTGTACAGCTATTGTTTTTTACAATCAATTCATACAAATACATTTTGAATTTGGTAAATCTGGCACATTCTTTGATCAAAGTCGCATCACAAATTTATTTCCTTTACAATTGTACGTCATGCTTTTTTCCAATTCTCTACTTGACTTGCCCACCAAACCCAAACCTTGGATTACAGAGATGAAAAAAGGTTTAATTAGCTATCGATCAAATAATCTGTTGACAAATTTTAATCACCTTGTACGTTCTTTGCAGTTCCTTTGTAAAATACCTACGCAATTTTTATGTTTTTTTTTTTTTACAAAAAATGCAAAAACTTTTTTCGGGTGCAGGTCTAAAAACTTTGAATCGAGTTGGCATCACTGGTTATGACTCTTAAATGCAATAAAATCGGAGCTAAAATTAAGATGTTTTAAATAACCAAATGTGTCCCCCATTATAGAATTCGAACATAAAAAATGGAAAATAAAAAAGGACTGAACTCCGACTGTTACTTACAACTTTTTGCTGTTATTTTTAACAGCACCTTCCCTATATCTGCCCAAATGAATATATATTCATTTCCTGTTTTTCATGATTTAAATCAACTAGTTTAAAAAATTTAAAATTTAAAATCTAGTTATATAAAACAAAGGTGCATCCGTAAGACCGCCCATAGCTCGAGAACGGATCGTTGGATTTGGGCTTTTTTGTTTTTGAAATTTGGAAAATTTTGAGATTAAGTTGGAAAACTCGTAAAAATTCATTTTGCATACATTTTGCACGTGGAATTTTTTTTTTATCGCAATATACTCATTGAAATCACATTTGTCAAAAATTCTACATGAATTTAATTATTTAGCATATTTTCTTTGCGGAAAACATTTTTTTATCATGGGCAAAGCCTGGAAACGGCTAGTAAAGTATAAAAATGTAACAGGTTGCACAGATCGTAATTCATTTTTAACACAAATACGGATGAACACCTCATAAATTAAAACCACGACTTTTATTAGATATACAAATCTCTTTCGAAAAAGCGCGTTTGAAATGTACACACGTTCCGATAAAAAAAAAAAAAAAAACTACATATCACTTCTTGTGCATCTTTTGACGGTGGGTGGTTACTTGTGTATAATAAAGTTACAGTATTACTTGCAGGTAGTAAACACGCGGAAAAACATTTCCTCAACTCTCCTTACATGTGTTGTTAGTTGTTACGTATTACAATAACACTATTTGAATTTTAAACCAATGAAGCACACAAGGGGTTTAAGTTCAGAATATAAATAATTCTTAACTGCAATTTTCCATTAATTGTTTCTATTTGACATAGATGGTCTTTGGGGCATGCCGTATGCAAGGAAAAAGATTAACGGAATTCGAAGTCTTATTTTATTACCTTCCGCTTATGGCTTAGTATGAGAATAAGGAAAAGACGAGTTGCGTGCTACGAATAATTACATTGATGAACTATTTGAAGGCAGAGAAGAGAACAATGGAGAACTTAACGCATTATGTTTGTCATTTATTTTAGGAAGTTAAATTTCATTGACAAGAGACCCGTCAATAGTGTAGGTTTCGTAATCGGTTTATTTCTAATGATTATTCTTGGTATATATACGTTTTTCCCTTTTTAATTCTCTTTGATTTATTAGAAGGGATCCGGACAATAAGTTTAATAAGTCGAAATGTATTATTGCTTGTGTTCTGTATCAAAATAAAAAAATAGTTGACGCAATAAGGCTACAAAAATACAACTCAAAAATAATTTCGTTAATCCACAGAATGTGTATGAGGGGGTATATTTTGCTGAATAAGCGCTAGGGCTACAAGGTGTGGCCTTTGCGTGAACCCAAGTAAAACTGAACGGACGCTCTTCTCAATACCAAAGCTAAAACATCAGCTCTCAGGTAACTCTGCCTTATTAACCATTGGAAATGTATTCACCATTCTAAAACTGACATCAAAATGTCTATACCGAGCAGTACGATTTTTTTCTACCCATCCTGTGCGGACGCTGGACGAGTTTTTCCAAAGCAGAATTTGGACATTGCTCTCTAGTCAGCTCGTTTTTATAAAAACTCCCATAGAAGGATTTAAAATCGATCTGTCTAAGTGTGAACATATGATCGAAGGTGGACAAACAAATTATTTCAGCAGGACTAAGGCCCTCTGACTGAATAGCATGCAAACCTTACCTCCAAAAATTATTCGGTACGAAACAAGAGCTAGCAGGTTTTGAAAAGGGTTTAGTTCCTTTTGTCTCCAAGTCAGATACAACGAAATTATCCGTTCAAGAAATCTATTCCCTCGCTCACGGTGACCATCAGTTCTTTATAATAATGAACAGTTCTCTACGTAAAGACGATGTTCATTATGAACTATTTTGTATACAAAAACATATTTAAATGTCCTGTATTCTAAAATGTTCATTATTTATTAGGAGCTAAGAGCATTTAAATAAATAAAAATAAACGAGCATTTAAATTAATAAATGAACGAGCAAAGAAGTAATCTAACGGGTGATTTTTTAGCTGGTTTGGTTTTGGCAACACTGGTTTTGACAGCTGACGTGTGTTTAGTACCTTGTGTCACTGTCAAACAGCTTCAGTTTGGTTTGCAATTTAAGCATGGATCGTCTAACAAATGAACAACGCTTGCAAATTATTGAATTTTACTATCAAAATTCGTGCTCGGTTCGAAATGTTCATCGCGCGCTGCTTCCATTTTATGATCGGCATTCTCGACCTTCTGAGCAGTCTATTCGGAAGATTGTGACCAAATTTCGCACCAAATTTACTTTGTTGGACATTAAACCACCAACACGTTTACGTACTGTGCGTAGTGAAGAAAATATTGCGGCCGTATCAGCTAGTGTGACAGAAGACCGCGAAATGTCGATTCGGCGCCGTTCCCAGCAGTTAGGCCTTTGTTACAGCACTACGTGGAAAATTTTGCGGAAGGATTTGTGCGTAAAGCCTTTTAAGATACAGCTTGTGCAAGATCTAAAGCCAGCCGATGAGGCTCATTTTTGGTTGAATGGGTACGTAAATAAGCAAAATTGCTGCATTTGGAGTGAAGATCAGCCAGAAGCATTGCAACAGCTACCAATGCATCCCGAAAAAGCCACTGTTTGGTGCGGTTTATGGGCCGGCGGCATTATTGGGCCATATTTCTTCAAAGATGATGCGAATCGCAGCGTTACTGTCAATGGTGAACGGTACCGAGCGATGATAACAAACTTTTTTTTGCCCGAAATGGAAGTTCTTGACTTGCATGATATGTGGTTTCAACAAGACGGTGCCACATGCCACACAGCACGCAAAACAATGGCGCAATTGCGAGGCGAGTTTGGTGAACAGGTAATTTCACGTTTCGGGCCGGTCAATTGGCCGCCTAGATCGTGCGATTTGACACCATTAGATTATTTTTTGTGGGGGTATGTCAAGGCTAATGTGTATAGGGACAAGCCCGCTTCGATTGACGCACTGGAAGCCAACATCCATGCATTCATTCGTGAGATACCGGCCGATATGTGTGAAAGAGTATGCCAAAATTGGACTCAGCGGATGGACTACCTGAGACGCAGCCGCGGTCAACATTTGCATGAAATTATCTTTAAACATTAAATTGCAAGGTTCAAACTATCGATTCAAATAAATATTTCATTCATTTTTTCGAATTTTTTGTGTTTTTTTTTTTAAAAAGTTCTAAACCTCTTAAAAAATCACCCGTTAGTACTAAAAATGCGTTCTATTTAAGTTAAGTTCTTTTTTATAAAGTACCTACTTAAATAATTGAAAATGTTGTTGAAATTTGTTTCTTTATCTGTTGTTCATTATTTGGATTGCAGCGATGCCAGATGCGGGGATTTTTCCCCATTTTGGGGAATTTTTCACTGAATGGGGAAAATGGGGAAAACTGCTCTTAAAATGGGGAAAAAGGACATACACGAATGTTTATTAATAAATCCCGTGTTTATAGAATCGAAGCAGTTTAGCTCTAAACGTATTTCGAGCTGAACTTTACTCAAATGTGTCATTTTCACATTCAGTTTACTCTTAACTCCAACTCTTTTGCAAACTCAATATCAGATGTGAAGTTCCCCATTTCATTCGCCGCTCAGCATTTTCTATAACTTTAACTGAAGTACCTACCTTAAATATTTTTTTTAATTATATATATATATATATTGAATTTTGATTTATTATTATCACTTTTTATTAAAAAGTAAAGACATGTTTTTCTTTTACCTGGATATTAACTTTAAGGCCAACGTATAGCGAATTAAATATTTATGTTTTAAATTCACATGAATTTTGCATTACCTCCTCAAAAAAAAAAGACTTAATAAAAGAAAACAATATTTTATTATACCTACCTATTAAAAATGCATATTTGCTTTTCTTCAATGAATCGAAATGGGGGGGAAAATTGGGAAAAAACTGATATGAAATGGGGAATTTTTATAAAAATTCTCCCCAAAATGGGGAATTTCAGCAAAAAAAATCTGGCATCACTGGTCACCCATCAGAATCGGAGTTAGACACTGTTATAAAAGAGTTAAGGGTACTTTTTCTTCGCGAATGTGGTCAAATCAAGGCGTAGCGTGGCGAGGGTGTTGGGGTTAAAATTCTGGATGGTTCAAAATTTTGCTTTCAAAATTCTTTTTTTTTTTTTAAATTCTACTTTATAAGATTCTGCAAACAATAAAAATTGTTATTCTATTTATTTCTCGTCCTTTACATTTGTTAGTTGGAAAAAAGAAAAAGCCCAATTTTATTGCATTAAATTTAAAAATCAGAATTTTGTAAAGCAGAATTTCGATCAGCTCCCGTCGCGATTTTAATTGTTTGTCACGTTTTTAATGTTGAGTAATCCACCATAAAAAAATATGGTAAACAAAAGTAAATAAACACCAACCCACAAGCTATCAAAAATTCTTTTAAGAAACTTTGTATAGCTTTTAAAAAGGGTAACTAATCGGTGGTAAAATGCTAAGAGTTATTCAGATTTTTATATTATTTCCTTTATATTAATCGTAGTCAGTGATATGTATGTATTCTGCGCATTGATAAGAATGAAGGAACATACGTAGGTAGAACAGTTAATTTTTTACTGCAGAAAAAAGCCCTTAGTTTTATCATTTCAGTCCACCAACTCGAACACAAATTTAATAATTTTCGTAAAGTCAAAAGGTAGAGGCAAAAATAAATATAAAGGATATTCAAATCTTAGTCCATTTGAAGCAAATTTTTTAGCCCCAAAGACTGCCTTAAGTGACGCAAGACCCACCGTAAAACCCTACAAATTTGGCATACAAAACATATTTTAACTTACTAGTGAACAGCTGCGGTATATATGAACACATTACAGAATGACTGAATAGTTGCTTTAAATCAGTGCGTTTAATATGTGGGTCGCGTTAAAAAATAAATTCAAAAATAAAAGCAGCAAATGTAGAGTAGATATACCAATAGGTTTGCTGTCATTTATTTTTACCAATGGAATGGAACGCAACTTCTTCAGCATCATGTCATTATTTAAAGAGTTTTCCAATAAGAGGTGTTATTTTGGTATTCAAAGAAAAATGCCATTTTTTAAGATAAATGATCGGATATTTATTTCATAATAAAGAGGAAGGTATGCCGTTAATAATGAAAAACAACATCAGCCAAATGGCCACCACGAGCACGCATACAGGACCATATCCTTTCACAATAACACCTCTTATTGAATAACCCTTTATAACATACCGGGTAATATTAAACCTCATAAGATCCATCTACAAAAAAGTAAGTCCGCCGTACAAATAACAAATTTAAGTCTCGTTTTTGAAATTACAAAAGCTCACAATTGCAAAATTTGTATGGAAACTATAACCTTAACGTACATTTAATCCTAACTGGCTGATATGGTTGAGGCAAAAAATAAGTTCAAAATTCACCAGCACTATACTACTGCAGAGTATATGAAGCTACCCCAAAAATAGAGATTATTATTAATGGTAGGGTTTTGAATAGCCGATGATACGTTTTTATGCAAGTGACGGTCCGGGTGTTAAATTATAAAACAACTCCAGACAGTTCTCCTGTTAGGATTGGTCAATTTCTATTTAACATTTCCGTCACAAAAACATGCGTCAATTAACCCTAAAGGACTAATTAAATGTTCGTTGATTCTACGACATCGCATTCGCAATCTTACTGTCTCACTTCAACGCGGGGACATAGTCAGTAACGTGTGTCAACTAATTAACTCCAGTCAGCGATGCACTCTTGCCTCTTGCGAATGACGGTTGTGCTCGGCAAAATCAGGGGTCGAATCGCAACTTCCGTGAAGGAGTTCATGGAATTAAGTTGATCTTATACAGGGTGTCCGCCGGCAAGGTATACTACTTTGTTTTGCCGCCATTTTGGTAAACATTAGTCTTGACAGTTCATATTTGGCAGTCGTGAAGTAGACACGTGGCAAATTTATTATGGAAACATATTCGATAAACCAACGTGTTTTAATTGTTAAATAGGATGTTACAGCTAGCCCATGACAACCCCGATTTTCATGAAAAAATCATAACGAGTGACGAGGCACATTTTCATTTGAATGGATATGTGAATAAACAGAATAGTCGGTTCTGGGCAATGGAAATCCCTCAATTTATTCATCAGTCACCTTTGCATCCATTAAAAGTTACAGTCTGGTGTGCAATTTGCATTTACCTGATATTGTATTCCAAACATAATTGCCGACATTAAATAAAACATTTATCAATATAAGATCCATTCTCCTTTCATTTTATCAAAGATTATAAACAAACAAAGTAGTATACCTTTCTGGCAGTCACCCTGTATATTGAAAATGAGATACTGGTGAACTGTTCGAATAACCGCGGACAAATAAGAAAGTGAGTATTTATAAAAGGCGTTTTTCTTTTTTAGTTCAGAGCACAACCTGAACTGTTATACAAAAAGTTTGTGTTTCTTTTTTAGCTCAGATGCATCAGAGCTCGAATTTGTGTTTCTTTTTTCGTTCAGAGCATGATCAGAGCGCGCTCTATGAGCTCAGAATTAATTGACTGAGCAGGCTGAGTAAAATGCTGATTACACATACAATCACACTTCCAGTCATATTCGAGAGAAAAAAAAAACAGGAATAACAGAAAATCATCAGAACGAGCTGAGCACGCTCGGTTCAGAGCGCGCTCATATAGCTCGAGCTCAGTTCAGTGCTCAGCTCTGAACTAAAAAAGAAAAACGCCTAAAGAAGCATCATTGTGTTCTCATAATTCAACTCTTATCAAAAGATCTAGCAACTTGTTGCAAACTGCAACAGTCATTCTTTTGTTTGAAAATGTATCACTTATTAAATTCAGCAACAACTATTAAAAAGCTTAGCGATTTTCTCAAGTAAAATATCTATTAAAAAACCTCCCATTCAGACAAGTGTTCGTTGTACTCTGCAATCAAAAGAAATACACATAAAAACATAACCAAATTTGAGTTCGATGACCAACATAATGATAGAGCCAATAATGGACTACCGAAACCATCGAGTGGAGAGAGACTTCTACCGATATCGATTGTCCATTGCTGGGTACGGCAAGTGACCCACTTTCCATCGAGTGTAAATAAATAAATATCCGCAAAAGAAATGGGCAAATTGAAAATGCACAAACAACTTGTTTACGAGTTCACTTATTTTGTGTTAAGTGGATTTGTGGTTTATGAAATTTGTACTCTTAGGTTTATAGACGGTACACGGACAGTGAGTGGAAGATTGTTAAATCGTACAAGTTAAAATGCTACTCATTCGTATATTATCCGTCCTTAATGGATTTGGAGCTGAAGGATTTACTTAAAATTTCATATTCATGTCCAAGTATGCGGTTCGAATATTGTATGCAGTGGAACAAAATAAAGGGTGGTTAAATTTTAAGGGCCGATGTTGAATGTGAACCACACCTAAACGTCAAGTTTTTTTCTGCATTTCATTTGACATTTCTCAATTTCAGACTAACTCAATTTGAACCATGGAAAGATACCCAATCGAGCAACGCGTTAAAGTTATTCAGGCTTATTATGAAAATGGGCGTTCAAATTAAAATGCATATCGTGCACTTCGTGATTTTTTCGGTCAATTTAATCGTCCAAATGTGCGTACAATCGGAAAAATCGTGCAAAAATTTGAGCAAACCGGGTCTGTGGGAGATTTCCCAGTGCATGCTCCTACAGCTCGCACTGCAGAAAATATTACTGCTGTTCGCGATAGTGTGGCTGAAGAGCCGTCCACCTCAACTCGTCGTCGTGCCCAACAATGGCACCTCTCACGTGAGATGATAACGAACTTTTTATGGCCCGAATTAGAAGATATGGATGTGGACGATATGTGGTTTCAACAGGACAGTGCCACTTGCCACACAGCTAACGAAACAATGGCTCTTTTGCGCGACAAATGCTATCTCACGTGGTGGCGATGTCAATTGGCCGCCAAGATCATGTGATTTGACACCGTTGAACTTCTTTCTTTGGGGTTATTTGAAAGAAAAGGTGTACGTCGATAAGCCAGCAACAATTCAAGAGCTAAAGGATGAGCTAATTCGGCACATTAACGGTATAGAACCTCAATTATGCCTCAGCGTCATCGAAAATTTGGACCATCGGATGAAGGTGTACCGCCGAGATCGCGGCGGCCATTTGGCCGATATTTTGTTCCATACATAATTGAACCATACCAATATTATCCTAATAAAAATAAATGACAATAATTTCCTAAATAATTTGTGTTTTATTCAAAATCAACATCGGCCCTTAAAACTTAACCTCCCTTTAGTACAAGCTATCGATAAAGTCTGCCAGAAAGAACTTATACACAAATTACAAAAAGAACTAATCACAAGCTTTATAGGTTTATTTACATAATGTTATTATTACTGGCTAACAACCTGCCTAGCATACGTTCACTGTGAATCATTGATTTACAAGTATGCAACATACAAACATATGGGTTCACAATTGCATGAATAATCCAAATCCAAATCCAAAACCATTGCAAGAGAAAGTGATGGATGATGTACTTGTCATATCTTAATACTGCATCTGCACAGCAACAGCATTCACTTAACTACAAATGATGATTTCTAAAGTGCACACCCTCTCGACGGACGCGTCAAGTGCCTTCTGCTTTAACGAAAATCAAAATACACCAGAAAACCCAACTACCCGACTGCATAGTGCATGTCTATGGACGGAAGACTCAGTTCCCCACCGGTAAACCACTTATAATCTTCTTATTGTTATTCTCGCTCAATTGCCGGTCAAGTCAGCCGGCCTCGTCAGTCAACTGGTTCCATTCATACTATCACCTATGTCGTGACACCGCGATCAGCGGTTTATTCAAAGACGCACCATTTCACTTGCAATAGTGAACTGAATTGACTGACTAATACACTTATCAGCTTAGCGAGGAGGCCCCACTTTCTACGACTGTGGACGCGAAGCACTTGCAATGGTATATAAGTTTTCACCTACGAAATGAATCATCACACCACCGTTTGTACACAGGTGGCGATTCCATAAATATTCATTGAGAAGGCGACTCTTTAGAAGATTAAATGGAAGTTAACATGTGTTGAGTGCTATAACGCTGAAATCATCTGCCTGCTTTTCAAATGCAGTCAATTATTTCGTTCTACCTTACAGCTTCATTATAAATTCACAAGTTCGTTGTAGGTAGTTCTGTACCTAAATCTGCTTTGGTAAGTACGTCTCTTCTCATTGGATGCGTCATAGGCGAGCCAGGGGAAATCTCATCTTTTTGTCTAAAAATACTTATCATCCGTGTAAAGAATTATTACGATCGCAAAATAGGTAGACACTCTCATGTGTAAATAAATAGGCGAAGCGCTTTGAATGCCATAGATATAGGTACACACCCGCACTGTGTATAAATTGACAGTTCTTGTTGACAGAAATGATTTTCGCAGCCGGTTCTTGTGCATACATATTAAAATTAAGTAGACGTATGTGTCATCGTCTATTTTACGTTGATCAACTGGCGCTTGATGTATTAACGTCCTGAACACGAAGGTAATAATTCGTATGTATAGCTGGCGCAACAGGTTTATATAGGTACCCTAGGCCTAGTTCTGACAACCAGAAGCAGTGTGACCAAAGTTATACAAATACTTATACAAAGACTAAATACGCTAAAAAAATATCTTAAATAAAAAAAATAATTTTGAAATGTGTTGTTTTTCATTTTTTATATAGTACCTAATACGATATTCACACCGCATCAAAAACTGCGTTTTCGTCGAAAATTGGTCGATGCATTCACATCGAACACAAACTAGTTTTCTTTTGACGTTTCAATCAGCTATGTATAAGACACAAGTCGTTAAACTTCGGTGCAAACTATTTTGGTTACAAATTGCGATCGAATAAAATGAATGTAGTGCATTTAAAAATATTATGAACCCATCAATTAATTGTGGAAACTGATTTTAAGCTGTGAGCTATGACATTTGTTAGGTCAGCTGTTTTGCTGAATTTGCTGATTATTGCAAAAGGTGTGTTTGTTTCAACCCAACGATTGGAAGTCGTTTTCGGGGTGTTTTCGTGGAAAACAAATTTAAGGACTATTCACATATCACATGAGAGCGAATTGCGAACTGCGAACGCGAATATTCGTAGTTTCTGACACTTCATTCACATGAAAATATTTTTTGGTCGCAGATACCCGCGTATCAGTTTCATTTTTAAAGGTTAAGTTCGAACGAATTTTTCATACGTGAGTTTGTGGATCGCGACTGTTTTGTATGGATTGTGAATAAAATGTGACAGTTCGCGGCAAGAATTTTCAATTCGCGGGAAAATTGCTTTAATTGTTAATTTAGCTGTTTAAACCAATTGAGAGTCGTGTTTTCTAGACTAGATGTTAGATTAATTAAATATAATGGTTTTGTAATAGAACAAATACCAATTTTCAATTCATAAATACAGTCAAATTGATTTGTTCGCAATTCGCCTATTCGCAGTTCGCTCTCATGTGAATAGTCCTTTATAGTACAGTCGAACCTGCTTAACTGAAACCCGTTTAATTGAAAAACCCGCTTATTTAAATTTTATAATTAACACCCTTCTATTAAAAAACAAATCCATGCGGAGTTATTTCCCCTTTATTAAGACCCGCTTAAGTGAAAACCTCGGATATCTGAAACACAATTCCTTTAAAACGTCATAATTTTCCATAGAAAAAACTCCGCTTAAATGAAAGAAATGAAAATGTAAACACTCCTACATGAATTGAAAGGCAAAAAGTAACGAGCAGGCGCTGAATGCATCCATTTTTTGCATTATTCACCTTCCACTTTAGCTCTGACAGTGACAGATGTAAATTATTATTACCAACTCGTTTTGATGAGAAACTTGTCCACAATGTCCAGGCTCCAGGGTAAGCTCTATTAAAACTATTTTTCAGTTATCCGTGGTCCGCTCAACTGAAAAACCCTGTTAATTGAAACTGAAGTTATTGTTTTTGGTCATTTCACTTAAGCGGGTTTGACTGTACCTACATTTACACCGCACCTAAATTCAACATTTGGGGAACAAAATTTCGAAATCCAATTTTGCGTTCTCACTGAAACTTCAATATTTCAAATGACAGCTAGTGTCAGAATTGACTATTGATCCTTTTTTTCTGTTTTAAAATCAGAAGTGCTTGAACCTATGGAATTTAGTTTTTTAATTTAAGTGGTAATTCAGACATATTAAATATATTGCTCACTCATTTTGATTGATTTATTGACAGACTTTTTTTTTTATCAGCGGGCTGAAAAGTCATTAAATGACGTGCGGAATTTGTAACGAGGTTGGAAAATATATGGCGAAATACTGGACATTTGGCCTAAAATGTTGAATTTAGCCGAAACGATGAGTTAAAGTGCGGTGTAAATGTACTATTAAACGACTCATTTTAAAAACTGAAATATGTATGGGAAAACTTCGTTTTCGATGAAGTTTTCGGCTCGGTGTGAATAGGGTATTAAGAGTTGGGGTTCCGAAATATATTTGGGCCTTTTTTAGGGTCCACAGTCCAAGAAGTTTGACAACCGCTGATTTAAACAACACCTAATCGAAGAACATTGTATGAACTAAATTTGCAATATCAGCCACAATAAAGAAAGTTTTAATTTTTTTTTTTTTTTTAGGAGTTTTCGATTTCCAAAAAAATATATCGCATAATTTTTAGCACTTTTTATATATGTATATATAAAAAAAAAAACAGGCGATATTGCTGAACATAGCATGATTTAAAATATTGATTTGGTCACACTGTCCAGAAGTATTCAAGTAGAGTCTAGTTGATGTAAAATAAAAAAAATAGAAACCACTTTATGCAGTCGCTTAGTATCATTGAACCGACCTTTAAAGATCGTAGCCTTGCATCTAGATAATGGTGGAGCTCAAATATGGCCGATGCGGTAGTCATCGGGCTATTTTTTTTCAAGAACGCCGCTGGTGAAACGACAACACTGGACGGTGCGCGCTATAGGGCCATGTTAACCGAGTTTTTTCTGCCGCAATCGGACGAATTAGGACTGGAGGGCATGTGGCTCCCACAGGACGGAGCTACAGCACACACTGCGCGAGCCACAACCGATATTCTGAAGGCGGCGTTCCCGGGTCGCCTCATCTCTCCTTTTGGCGATTTGCACTGGCCCGCAAGATCGCCCGATTTAACCGTTCCAGACTTTTTTTGTGGGGTTTTTTTGAAGTCCCGTGTTTACGTGAACAAGCCCGAGACCCTAAAAGCCTTCAAGGACAACATTCGAGACAAGTGCGAGAATCTGTCGCCCGAAGTTCTCGCCGAAGTGATGAAAAATGCCATAAAACGAGCCCGTATGGCAATCAATTGTGACGGCCGATATCATCTTCTCTACTTGACCAATAAAATTCTAAAGATTCAAATAAACTTATAAACTTATTTTCAATAAGAGGTGTTATTGTGAAAGGATATGGTCCTGTATGCGTGCTCGTGGTGGCCATTTGGCTGATGTTGTTTTTCATTATTAACGGCATACCTTCCTCTTTATTATGAAATAAACATCCGATCATTTATCTCAAAAAATGAATACCAAAATAACAGCTCTAATTGGAAAACCCTTTACAAGCAAACAAAGTCGCTATTCGCCAGTTGCAGTTGTACTAACGTTTGGGTTTGATCGACTTCAAGAAACGACTACGTAGGTAATCCAAATAATGTGATACTTTTATTAAAAATAGTTGTTTAAAAAATAATGCAAAAAATAAAACTATGCATATGTATAAACAAAACAAAAGAGGTACCTACCTATAAGTTGCATATAATATGTCCCTATTCAAACTGTAACCGACTTCATTTATTTATTTAAATCCAAAAATGTAGGTACCTAAAGCATTTCTTGTTTTAATGCAAATTTATTTTACAAATGAACCCTAGGTAGATAAATTTATTATGTATCTCGCCGGTATATTAATCGAATGACCGATGACAACAAAAAAGGTCTCCATCATCAGCGGAGAGATCTCGGCAAAATGGACACACCGTTTCTACATTATGTACAGGCCCACCAACACCAACAAGCAGCTCCACCGGACAACAACAATACAACAATAAGCAATGAGGGATAGCGAACTGACATTTCGAATAGAGTGCGACAGCATGACTCACGTCGCTTCATCTGCAGGAGAACAAGAGACGGCAAAAGTATTTTTCGCAAAGCTGACATGACATCAAATCGAATAAAATTTTATCGACCCGTCTTCTGATTACTGAATTTGAACACGAACAAAAGGACAATCGATGTAATTCATGATTTTTGACGCTAACTGTTCAGCGATATCTTCTTAATATTAGCAATAGAGTACAAACCTTCAGATAATTCCAAATCCAATTCAGCCAATTTTTCACGGACATCATCGGGCAGGGCCGACACATCGAGAACCATGTCGTTGGAGGACATTTTGCTAATTGGTGTTCTTGGGCTTCTAGGTTCGTTTTCCAATTGATGTTGAAGATGTTGTGCCTTGTGCCTATCAAGGGCACGACACCCCAGGAAAAACAAAAATATTCCTCACAACAAAAAGATATAATTTTCAGACTTGATTTTAGTGGGGGGATGATTGACACCGAGACAAAAAACAGGGAGGTGAATTTTACACAGAAGTATTCGATTGATTTTTTTTCCACTGACACCGCACAAACACTAGGATTTCACTGAAAATTTTTGCACATTTCTATTAATTTTTCTGGTTGAAGATATGGAATTTGTGCAATTTTTATTGGACTGGGAAACAGGAAATGAAAGGAAAAAAATGTATTTTCCCCTCCTCGACCAACACAAACTTTTCTGTGTGCCTAGCCTAGGCGGCACAGGGCACAGACAGACACTTGCACTTTTTTCTTTCCTCCTTGTTGGGATCCACTGAATTTCTTTGCTCGGGGATCGGTTTCCGATTATATTTCACACACTGGTTCTGAACATTTTCCAGTTCGCACTGCAATAGATATCGAACTACGAGTAGAGAAAGGAATATTTTATAAGTTAGTTCTTTGTAAATCAAGTTGACGCGGCGATGTTCTTCTTCGGACACAGAAACAACGAATTTATCTCACGTTTTCAACTCAACTAATATGCGATGAGGGCGAAATGCCTTGCTCTGTTCGGTTCGGTCTTCGGTGTCAGTCCAGTCGTCGGCAATTCGGCACCCACTTCCCGTACATGTAAAACTGAGGGAGTTGGATATATTGAACGAATTCGAAATATGAAGAGAGCGAGAGAGAGAGTAGAATATTCGAAAATGCGATGTTGTCGTTTGGTGAATTTTTTATAGATAGATAGGTGAATTTGTATTCGATGTTTTATTTTTGCGACATCTTGCGGGTAATAGAGTATTCACCAATGAGAGCAAATTTCAGTTAGTTTAAACGAACTTTTCATTTTTTAAAATCAGTCTTTTCAAGATGTCATAGCACTTTTGGAAATCTGGATTTTTTTCTCAAAGCTGCTTTAGATTTACCAATGCAAGTGCGCTTTTGAAATGCAGTAGATGCTTGACATTTTGCGACCACCTATCTGGCGTCCTTTTCCGCTGCGGTTGGAACGTCGTGTAACAATAGGCGTGTTTTTTTGAGCTTCGATCTCAGCAAAGCAAAGCAAAGTAGGATTTTCAGCATGCGATTACAACAACTACGCCCTACTTGACACTTCGAGGAATCACAGTAGTTGTTGTAATTGCGTGCTGAAAATCCTACTTTGCTTTGCTTTGCTGAGTTCGAAGCTCAAAAAAACAGGCCTAATAATAATCTTACCACCGCGTTCAAAAATATAAAGGCTCCGTCAAACAGAGAACGTTTTAAGTTTTAAGTTTTAAGGGCCCAACCCATAGAATCCGTCGCGTCCGTTGCGGCAACGTTTTCGACTGACGTTTAATAGAATACACAGTAGCTTATGGAAGGTAATTTAATGTGATAAGCTTTCCGTAAAATATGAATTTAACTTTTAAAAGTTAGATTTTTCACAAAAAAAAAAAACACCAATCAAGGGAATTATGTAAAAGGGAATTTTAGTATGGTACAAAGGGAAAAATTACCACGTTTCATGGGACAAATAATGATAGAGTACTTGAAACACTGCCTGTCACGGTATGCGACGGATTCTATTTTCTATGGGACTGCCCATTCCGCCGAATACGTCAATTTGACGAATCCGACGACGCGACGGATGCAACGGATTCTATGGGCTGGGCCCTGGGCCCTTTAATGCCGCGTTTGACAGGAGGTGTAATGTAATATACTGCAATACATATCCCCTGTCACACAGAGCACGTTTTTAACGTCCCGTCAAATTCACCGCGGCGGTCAAACGCTGTGTTGTGAAAAATTAACTTTTTTTTTTAATTGACGCGTTAGAAGTGATTTTGAAATTTTAATAATAATTAAAACTATAATAATAAAACATTTTTATAAAAGGAAAAATATGGGAGACTATTTCAAAAAAATTGAATGATACATATTTTTTTTTTTTTTGTATGTGTTTGTACTATTTAAATTTGCATAGATGAACGCAAAATTCAGATTTACACGCGCTACACTTTGCAAAAAAAGATGTCAGATAAAATTCTGTTTGAAGTCCTCTAATACGGCGGTTGGGACCAGAGGTAAGAGAGACTGAGATCCCCATCTTCGACCGATTAACAGTTATTTGCCTACAATCTAAATTTTACGCTCCCAAAAAGTTTAGGTGCGCTTGTATTGTTGCATAGAAATTCGTATTGACAATAATTGTCAAAAATCCTCTCCACCAACACATTCGCACCTAATCTTTTTACCTTTCACTCTGTGGGCAAAGCAAAACGAATTGGCGTACATGGATAGGACAACAAAATGGCGGATTCCTGGCAAAAATTGAGGGGGCCAGCGGCAAGAGGATTGTGAGTTGGGGGTCTCAGTATGATTTGTTTATGATTGGGACGTTCAAATAATGTGGTGTTCGATTGGGCGCTGTCAGAGCACTTTTTATGTTCATTTGGTACAGAAAAAAAAAAACATTATTTTTCAGATTTCAGATCACTTTCAAGAATATAATTTTGTTCACAAATTTGCCAATGCGTTGGATTTTAAAATCTGGTGGAGTTTGTTTACGTTTTCGTGAAGTTTTTCTACAAAAGTCTTTTATGTTCGATAAGACACTCGAAATCTGAAATCTGAGAGCGAATCTGAGGAATCCCAATCGAGTACCACATACCTTTACCGCCGAATAAAATCATCTCATGCGCGCCGTTAAAAAACTTCTGTTTGACGGAGCCTTTACTACGGCGTTAAAAACGCGTTCTGTTTGACGGATTTTGTAAAAAGAAAGGGTGGTTGGGTGGATTTGCCAACCGGAGATAATTTATATGATATATGAACTTCGCAACTGAATGGCATTAAAATGTTTTGTGAGCGGTTACAATCAGATTTTTTTTACCTGGGATTTTACGCATAAAAGTCATTCAAACTAATTTGAAAAGTTAATTTCGAAATGCAAAAAATGTACATTGGCGATTTTGGTAGAACATAGAATTGAAAAATTATAAATTTTTATAAAGCATTTCGTTGACTACCTACGCAAATGTTTGTAGACGATTACGAAGTCGACTTCACCGAAAAAAAGCTTTCCTCAATCCTATGAGTTGTCCTTTCGAAAATAAACTCACAGTCTTTGTAAGTGAACATTTTCTAGCATTTTAGCGTACGATACTTTACTACTCGTTGTTTTAATTACAAGCGTCAACGTTTTAACGAGACACTTCCAATCAAAGTTTCGTGCGACCCAGTCGTGCACTTTATTTGCAGTACAATCAGTATACATTTATGCACATTGAGAAACGTGATCTTTTTCCGATATAATGCCCTAATAAGGTTGGAGTTGACCTTATAAATTAATTATGAAATTACTTTACCAACAATACTGTAACCTATTATTTATTCCATCAAATTTCATTGTCACTGTGGATCCAAGGTATGACAGTCTGACTAATTAAATCGACCCACGCGATTCCTCGAAATAGGTTTATGAATCAGACTTCAGACCCTACATTATATTCACAAATACATGCATTCTCAAACAAGTCCAACAAATCTCCACTTTATAAATCAACTGTAGGTACCTACCTTTGTGTGTTTTTAATAAGATCAGTTGCCCATTCGTTGCTATTCCGCAATTATTTGTGGAAAACTGGTTCCGCTCATGAAACGACCAGTAACCCCACAAAAAGACTCAAATTCAAATACAAAATTGATTTCATTATACTAACCAGTTGGGTTTTTTATTCGATGCACACTAAAACTAAATGCAATAAAATTAAACATGTATTTAATATGTACAAAATTCGCGCCGCCTCCGCACTCACCGCGTTCACCGCTCACCAAACTGAGCACTTCTCCGCAATATTCAAATAGGTGTCAGCGGGGCAGCTAAATGCCTTACTGACATCTTCCAGATTGAGCATTATCCTGAATATAACATTCTTTCCGTCGTTTACGTGGGCACATTCCCTCTGTGCTAGATTTAAGAAGAATGCCTGATCACTGGTCAGATTGAATTCCTTGAAAATCTCATCCAATTTGTGAGCGGAATCATACTCATGATCCCAGTAACGCTTGAAGTCCAGGTAGGTCTGTTTCATTGCTGCAAATTTTTCCACATAGTCAAAGTAGTCCAAGTCGTTGAACTCGAACAGTTTGTATTTTTCCTGCTGCGCATCGAGACAGTCGCGGAGTAAATCGTAGGAGTACTTGGGACGATTTTCACGGAAGAACAAGTCCCATAAATAGAGCCCTTGAGAGGCGAAGTGATAGAAGACTGGCTTCATTCGATTCACTGGATTCAAGATGTTCAACAGATAGTCTTCGGCAAGATCGTCTTTGAAACTGTCTTTCGACATGTATTCGTGGATCTTTTGTTTCGCCATAACTAGATAATTCTGAAAGAAGTTGTCCTTTTCAATATGTATATCCTTGTATAACTCATCAATGAGATGAGGATCTAAAATTTGTCCGATGGTCTCAATTATTTTTCTTTTCTCCTTCAGTAGGTTGAGGACGCCCATATTTTGACTTTCCACCTTGGACTTGACAGAACTATGCGACTTTTCAAACTCTTTGATGACGTTCAAGTGGAAGGCCTTATCAGTATCTTTGAAATACAAGCGATAAAATTCCGCAAATATCGGCATCCTGAAGTAGTCCACAACCACATCACAATTGGTATCGATGACTTCGGCCAAAAACTCGACAGCTGTCACCAATCGTAGGATTTTCAGATCCGTCTCGTGGGCTAGGTTAATGATCTCTTGAAGATTCACAACATCCTCGAGCACGTATTCAATGGAGCCGTGGCTGAGGTTAGGTAAATTCTTTAATTCGCCTAGGTACTCATTCCAATCGAAGTTCTTCAGAGCGTGTACATCGTTACCAACGATCGGTGCATCCTTGGAACTGGTCAGAATGGACTGCCCCTTCTTAATGAAAGCATTGATCTTCTTCTCTGCATCGACTCGTTCGGCAGCGGGCACTTCCAGTTGTTCCAAGTTTCGTTTTATATTTCCCTCATTGAAAGCATTTGAAAGGAAGAGGTCCTGGTCAAGGGAGATAATTAGGCGGTACTTTTTCGAATCCAGCACATTGATGTTTGTTTTAATGATCGTATCGATACCAGAAACCTTCAGTATGCCCAGCGTCTTTGCGAGTTTGAAGTCTGCCGGCTTTTTGAACACATCAACTTTCTTTAGGATGTCCTTTGGTGTCTGGTGCTTTTGGCATGATTCGAGGAAGTCCTTTGCTTTTTGCGTCGCTTGTAGCTTTATATCCGTTAACTTGTTAAGATCATCAGCGATCTCGGATAGGTACACTCTGTCATTGGGATACTGCTCTCCACCGGACACGTTATGGAAGTGACCGCACGCATACTTGGGGAAATTCCCACAAGGATTCTGCGCACTATCGACAATGGCCCGAATCTCACCCAAGTGCTTGCGTAGATCCTCCTGAACTGGGTCCGCTAATTTCGTCGCTGCTGCTACACCAATCACTATTGCAAGGCAGATAAATCTCAGTAACGTCATTGCTACTTAACGAAGTCTAGTTTAAATACTGCTGAGATGAGCAACACTTCGTTGCAGTATTTATATGAGTTAGAGAGTGGTAATGAATTCGCCGGGGTGTGGTTTTTAAACGTATAGCAGTCAGCAGTGCAGCTGAGGCGTGAGGGGGTTATTTTTAACCTGGCTGACAGGTCCGGCGTCCACGTTTGTTTACCTTATATAAATATATTGTCGTTCAGGCGCCTTGAACTTGACGCATAACCAAATCAGAGTTCACGGGTGAATGGATAATAAATCGGGCGAAGGTGTTTAACGTTTATTTTGTGTTTTGTATAATTTTTGGTTAATGCCAGGGAATGATGGGGCCTCTGGTAGAAGTTGAATAAAAATTGATTAAACGAATTACAGTGGTTAAGACGGACGTATATTTATACAGAACCTGATAACTGCTGTTAAATAAATTCCGAATCAAACTGGGTCATTAAAACAATCAACTCGTTTGTGTTTTCAAGGAACGTAAGGATGAAAGTATGGGTCAAGGTCAGTATGCGGGGATTTTGCGGCAGAGGGACGAGATATGAGCTGATGAAAACATATGTCACATATCGAAATTAGCTAAACGCTTTATAATGTGGTAACGATGTGTAGAAAAAAAAACAGAATATTAGGAATAATTAAAGTCGCTTAACCCATTTCAGGCTGTTGCTCTATTGTTTTGAGAGACAAGTTCAAGTTTTCTATATTTTGTTTAGCTACACAACACGCTGAACAGGATGGTTTGGCATAGTAAGCACTTAACTTGTTTTGCCATTGACGCAGCTACTTGCATTCTAGGAAAAATTACCGTTTTTTAAACGGTGATAATCTGGAGTGTACTAAATCATGTATTTGAGGAGTTCACGAAATCAGTGTTTGACATCTTTTTCAACATCTTGACTCCGGACTCATCTTTTAAAAAAATCAGCCAATTCAGATTCCTTTTAAAAATGTAGATCGTTTTTGCTATAATTCAAATATTTTAGCCTATTTAGTTGAATTCATTCCGATCTTGTATTGACATCATTTCATGCATTTTGTCAATGACTTTTTACAACTTAGTCGGCCATCTTGTTTACGTGGTAGGAAAGCTCCGCATGTTGATATTTTTATAGCGATGGTTAACGAAAATCCGCGAAATTCCTATAAAACGCAATGGCTTCCGGAAATGATGTACGGGCAATTATTTATTTATTTCGTATAATTGATTGATGAATTATTGGTTAAATTTACTTAAACTAATTAACACTCTCATTTCAAATGTCTTAAATCGGAAATAGAAATGTTTTCACGTGATTGCAGAAATGTTGGTTGTCGGAACTTGTATTTATTTCCGCTTTACATATCTATAATTATGGGATGAACATCAATATGACACCTTAGGCGTCTGGATTTGAGATCTAATTATTACGCCTTTATTCACCCCTATCGAGGTATCCGTTCGGAAAAAGTTCCGATACGAAAGTCAAATCCGATCTGAACTGAAATTGCGTTCGAAGCATCCGTTTCGAAATAAAATGAATATAGGTAGCATATAAACGCGTTCAATTCACATGAAAATATTCAACAGCAATCCGTTGTCGGAGAGCTGCGGAAAAAATGTGCAGCGTGCTTGTTAAAAGTAAGTGGTGGAACGCGGTTCCACGAAATGCGACAAGGTGCGCTATATGTCATCGGAGAATTTTTCCGAAAGTTGTGTCGGAAGGGATACCGCGAATGGAATTTCTCCGATTTCGTATAGATCGGAGAAAGTTCCGCTCCGAACGGATACCTACCTCGATAGGGGTGAATATAAAAATCCGAATGAAAGTCCTTTTTTCGACCGACTATTTTTTTTTTATTCTTTCCGAAAATTTTGAGAGTTTAATGTTTGATCCAAATCAATTTTCGCGTTCCATTGGGCAGAAAAATCAATCTTTTTTTTCGATTCGGATCACTTTTTGCAGATCTCGATATTTTTTCAGATCTACACACACCAATAGGTCTGTTCCTTTACTTTTGTAGTAAGAATGGAAAAGACTGTCAAAATGGCAGTGGTAGGGATAAATTCTCTCACAGAGAGAGACGCTTACGAAAAAGTTAAGGAACGCTTTTGTAGTAATTTATGAAAAATGACAGATACATAAATCAAATATTCAAAAAATTGTACGAAAAGTCGTTAAAATGTCTGATAAACTCGGGGAATTTGTTAATATACCTACTAAGAAAATTAGTTCTATCATTTATTTTTAACTTTATTTTGATGAATCTGAGTATGTGGAAGAGTTTGTACTGATTGAACTAAAAGCATTCGAGAAGAGGAAAAAGCGACACTGCATTAAGAATTACATGGAAGAGATTGTACCTTGTTACAGTAAGGAAGAATTTCAACGCCAATATCGAACAGAATCTTAAAGAGAACATTCAATTTTATTTTGCCGCCTGTTGATACCATTCTGATAAGCAAGAAGTCAACAAATAATCAACGCATATTTCAAATGGGACAACAAATTTCAAATCAGCTGTTAGTTGTAAGGTGACTGACAGCTTTTTCACTTCTTACACCAAGAAATTTGTTGAGTAAAAATTCGTAAGATTCTCAGTGGAGGGGTAATATCTTGCTCTCTCGATGACGCTCTCTTTTACGAATTTTTTGAGTTAAGGAACGGCAGTGAGTAAAAATTCGTAAGAATTCGTAAAAATTCGTAAGATTTAAAAGTAAAGGAACAGACCTAATATAATTTGCACAGCTGTTTTACGTCAGTTTAAGAAGTTTGCTTTCGAGAGAAATGCGCAAAGTTTCGTGAAAACCAAAATAGCTGTTCAATATTTCTATGAATTTTGAATTTAAATTACTCGTGTGCGTCTACCTAATCGCAACGATACAGATCTCGAAGCGAGACATTGGCCGCATTCAAGAATCTAGTTATCTTAAGTCGACTAGATTGGTCTGGATAAGATGTAACCTGAACGCAAAAACTAGATTGGTCGGGAACGTCACTTTTTCTACGTCAGCCACATACCCGAACTGTCAACTTAGTACTCAGTCACGAATTTCTTGACTAGATTCGTCGGCTACCCCTCCATAAACGTCAAATGTCACAGGTGCCCACGTGACCGATTTAAACCAATCACAACCAAGATAGATCTAGTCAGACAGCTGTCAGACTTACTAAACTAGATACTTGAACGCCCTCATTGGCTGCGCACACATTTCTACTTACTTATCTGTGTATGAGTGACTGATCGTGCGCTACTCTTCGGTCCTCACAACAACGATTCGATGAATAACAGCTGACGGACGTATCCTTTAAATTTATCAGTCAAATAAATAAAGTGACGTGTTTGTAAAACAGTTTTGTTTTGTTTTGTTTGTAAAAGTTTACAATCCACTTGCTTAAAGGCATTAAGCTTATTTATGCAATAGCAAAATACACAAATAGCTATGAATATGATTTCGGAGGAATTATTATCTTCATTATCTCCCTCATCATCTGAAGACTACAAACCACCAATAATACTTCATTTGTATCTACAACAAGGAAAACATTTTTGAGGTCGATATCCAACTGCGATTTTGCCAGAAACGAATGCAATTTGAATAGCTGATATTATTGTCAATTAACGCACTAATCCATTTACAAAAGCAGATCAATTTAGTTGCGCGTTCCATGAGCACCGTAAAATCTGAGATCTGAAAAAGATGTCTGATGGTCCCAATGGAAAACCACATAAGAAATGCCTCATATTGCATTAAGCATTACATTCACAGAAATTGTAAACTGTGAAACAGCCCGAAGGCTTTGGTTGGCATATGACAAAACCCGAACCAAAGCCCAAAGGCTTGTTTCAGTTGAACTGAAAATCAATGTCGAAGTTAGTAAGATGTCTGAAAGGTCATTTATTTATATTAATAAGATCTTAATATGTATCTTCTCATCCATTCGCCCTCCTCGCACGCAACAATTTTTCTTTCGAAGAAACCTAGTATCACCTCTTCTTTCCTACTTATTGTCCAGCTATCGGAATCATAAAGCAGTAAGACAGGATAAGGGTTAGACAGTTACGCGATGAGTGAAATAAAGCATAAATTTCGTCCCTCGAATTAGGAGTTTTGAACCCATTTATTTTGCCAAACGCAAATAGCAGCGGTTTCCACTAGGTTTTAATTCGTTGAGCTAGTTTTAACTCCGAGGTAGGTGAATTTAATTACCTAGAAATTGTTCCCATCAAATGTAATGTCCTAGGTGGTGGACAGATGCTAGGTAGACGTATCCGCGAATTGAAATTTTGCATTTCAGGACATGATCGGCGGAATAATGTATCCCTTAATATTTGCAACGACAACCTACTACCACAAATATGGCTCATGGAAAGAGCTTACTTACTTACTCACTTACTTAAGGTGGCGCTACAGTCCGGGGTGGACCTAGGTCTCAACCAACAAGCGTCTCCAGTCAGCGCGATCCTTAGCTAGCTGTCACCAGTTTAATAAGGGCAAGACGAAGTATATGCTGTCAGCTAAAAAGGACACCCAACACCGACGGCTCGGACAGAACGTCCCGATAAACAGATATAATTTTGAGGTGGTTAAGGACTTTGTCTACTTAGGCTCCGCTATGAACTCCGACAATGACACCAGCGCTGAGGTTAAACGTAGTTTAACTCTTGCCAATCGCTGTTTCTTTGGGCTAAGAAGGCAATTGAATAGCAAAGCCCTCTCTCGAACAACTAAAGTGATCCTTTATAAGACCCTAATCGTCCCAGTCCTGCTATATGGCGCACAGTTATGGACTCTATCAAAAGCGGATGAGGAAACTCTAGGTTGTTTCGAGAGGAAAATTCTTCTAGTGATTTTTGGTCCCGTCTGCAATGACGGTGAATGGAGGAGGAGATTCAACGGCGAACTGTACGGGCTGTACAGCGACATCGACCTAGTCAGAAGAGTGAAGGTCCAACGACTGAGGTGGCTGGGTCATGTAGAGCGTATGGACACGAATGCTCCGGCCCGAAAGATCTTCGAATCCACAGCCGAGGGAAGGCGCAGTAGAGAGGAATACCGCGACTCAGGTGGCGCACGCAAGTGGAAGGGACCTTAAGCAACTTAGCGTGCGAAACTGGAGACATGGAAAGAGTCAATTAAGTCAAAAGCAACCTAAAAATACTAAGATTTTAAAAGAAATTGATTAATATATACACAGAAACAAATAGAATTTATATAACTAACTTCGCATTTAAGCGTGGATCAAAAATGTTAGTGTCTACCATATTCTGAGACACTAAATCTATATAGCGGTAAGTGTTAGATCACTAGGCATTAAGTGGAGTAAATCAAACACAATGGTAGATATGCTTTTTGTGTCCTTTGCTTCGCCGACTTTTCCCACACTCATTTTCAGTTGAATTTCATATTATAAAACGTAGGCAAAAAGCTCACGCTTCTTTTTTTTTCTACGTTCGTTCCATTAATTGTTCACAATCTTTGCTGAAGATTCCTTTTGATAAATCGGAGGAACTACGCTTCTCGCTTATATTAAGAGCGGCTTTTGACAATAGAGTTAGAGGTAGTATCTAGTTTGATTTTATGTTGTCTACAAATCGCCGACAATGGAGTTGCTTAGGGTCTGCATAAAGTCGTCACATACATTTTCTGCATACACCCTTTTTTAATTCCCTTTTGTACCTCATTTCGATTACCGTATATCAATAAAGTTTTCGCCTCAATTTAAATATATACATTCCCCTGATAGACCATTTCATAGTTTTCTCGCATCACCAACCTTCCTTTTTATGACATTCCAAGATTAAATTTAGTTTTAAACATTAACCACATGTCATACGTAATTATGAATACACTCTTGTATAATGACATTGCTATTATTACATTCAGAACTGAACTGTTTTTGCATAGCAGATGTATCTCAGTTGTTTCATAATTTTATTATGTATATTTGAATAATTTAAAAATAAAACATGATTCTAATCACGCTATTATAATATAACACTATTCATGTAATTGAGCTACCCAATATTAGTATGGTTAGCAAGACCTGGTTACTGTTTTCTGTTTTATCATTTGCGTAGTATTTCTGTTTACACTTGAGTTTTGCATTAAAGAGGTATCAAGTGTTGAATGTTTTGAACACATTATTGCCGGAATATTACAATCTAGTTGATCTATATCATATACACACATCAACACACAAATCATACATATTTCAACTGAGATGCGATTTGGCGAAATTACTGTTCTAGAATAAGTCACTATCCGAAAACTCCGAAACACGATATGAAAGTTAAAATCCGTAATAAAAAAAGAGGAAAAAGAAAAATTACAAATTTATAAACGACAAGCTAGCCACTTATGGGATAAGGAAACTAAAAATAGGTACAATTAACATAGGCATATTCATTCAAGAGGATTTTCCGTTCTTTTTTGAACCATTTGTCCGCGATGTTTGGATTTTTTTTCGCCGTTTTTCTGAAGACCGATCTGCGTCATCGTCGTCGTCGCTTGCATTTGCGTAGAAATAGCTGGAATTGCCTTCTTTAGCATTGGCCAGCCTCCGGCTAGCTTTGCGAGATGTCTTTCTTCCCATTCCTGCAAGAAAAGAAATTATTAACATGTGGCATTTATAGTAAAGTCAGAGTACATTGGCAAGTTCAAGATCAGAAGTGGTTAATATTTAAAAAAAAAAATAGTTTTGTGGTTGCATTTTGCTTGGAAGAGCTAAATATTTAAAATCCAAGACCCAGGAGCATATTGACAGACGGACGGAATTTCGAGAACCGCTTTCTTTGAGTTCCTTTGAGTAATGCCAACCAGGATGTCATCCTTCCATTGGTATGGATAATACGCGATCAAGTCCTTGCAACGAATCTCTATTAAACCTAACAATAGCACATCTTCGACTGCTACTTGCAAACAAATGAAAAATGCTTCTAGAGAAAAGATAAAACAATCGTAGTAAATCTGTACTTGGAGAACTTTAAAATTGCAAATTTTCGTGCCACAATAATTCTGAAGAAGCATAGGAAAAAAATCCTGTCAGTTGAATTAACTTACCCATACATTTCTCCAAGTGTGGTGCAAATCTGGAAGCAGCCACTAGTCGATCACAATTTGGACAATTGCAATCCATGTCCTTACGCGCGGTACTCATACCAAAAACATCATAATTGGGAGTATCCACTATTTTGAATGCTGTATCATCTTCAGGCTGTCCTTCGATGGCTTCCAGAGAGCCACTTTTCACGGAATGTTGCACTTCCAGGTAAACACCCATAACTGCGTCCTCGAGTAGCGATTCGTAGAGGTAGTCTGTTGCTTTGTCTAAGCATTCAGGATCTTTCATAAAATCAGCAAATGCTTTTTTAACTACATTTTCTGTCGGAAGCTCATGGATTCTATGCTGTTTACTGACTGGCGCTGGCGGTGGTAATAGTTTTGGGGGTGGTGGCGGAGGCGGCGGCAGCGGAGGAGGTGGTTTACTTGGAAGCTTTATGATACTAGTGCAGCTGCCAGAACTGCTGCTACTGGTTGTGGATACAGCTGCAGTCGTGGTGGCTGTAGAAGAGTTTGGGCTTCTGCTACTATCATTTGCGACTGTGGTAGCTGGTGGCGGTGCCAAGGAAGCATCTGATGCAGTCGTTATTTCTTTACTTAGTTTTGATTTTTCACCTTCACTCATTGGAAATTATTATTGGACTGATTTGGGTTTGATTGCTGTTAGTTGAAAAATAACGATTTTTATAAAACTCGATGAACAAACGAATGAAAAAGATTTGTTCCTTCGGGTATCGGGTTGAAAAAACCACCACAATCACAAAATGATTTGACAGGTAAACCGGTAGAGAAAAGAAAGATGCTAATTTATTTTGCGAGAGAACATAAACAAATTGGGGTTATATTGAATTGTCAAATAAGAAAAGAAGTAATCGGCGTCAGCTGTTGCCAAATGGGTGTGTTCAGACTGCAAGTTGGCAATTAAACGGATACTGACAAGTGGCCATTTTAATTTGAAAGCTTTTCATTATTCGTTTCTATTCAAATTAATAATTGTTTAGGGGCATTGTTAGCAATTTTAACGTTTTAGTTTAGCTATTCGTCGTTCGTTGTGTTTGTTGATAGAATTGGAAATGGATTCCGACGAACCTGAAATTGATTTCACAGAGGACGGAGTCTGTTCTGTTGTTTTTTAGCTGACGGAATAGTTTTTCGCTGTTGTTTGGTTTGCTTAAATACATGTGCAGCGTTGTTAATGAAAACAAAATAGCTGTCAACTGGTTTATCGTACAAATAGCCATATATCACATTAAAAAAAAAATATTTTTAGAGGCTACTTGATATTTAAAGACATATTGGATAGCTTAACTGATAAAGTGCTGCCAATTGCAGGTCACTGAAACGTCAAAAAAAAAAGGAAAAATGTACTACCTACGTAATAAATCCATTACTCACTAATAAACAACTGGCCAACGGTTGAATAAATAGTTTTATGAATAGCACTGACAGTATTTATACTTTTTAGCGTGGATACTTAAAAAAAATATTCATGTCTGACTCATAAGGGAATAAATAAGGTTAGAAAAAGAAAAGTTAATGTTTTTACAAAAGATGTGAAAAGATTTTCTTGATCCTATTATATTAAAATTTAAAATACATTAATTTCACAAATGTAACATTTTTGTTTATTCAAAAAAATAAAATCCCTAACTTAAATTAACTTAAGAATCTACTATCACAGATCATTTAGCCAAAAATGCTTGCTTTCAACGCCTTATCACATTCTCCATCCAATCAATGTATTTACTGACTCTAGTATAAATGCCGGGTAGTCCTGGTCGACCACATCCTATCCCTGTGGACACAACTCCAATCAATAAGTTATCCTTCGTTACTAAAGGACCACCGGAATCAGCCTAGAAGAAATGGCAAACGTACAGTATCTAATATTTTTTTGCAGTTGTAAGTGTTACCCAGCATGAGTCTATGCCACCATTTGCGAAGCCAGCACACATCTGTGTATCTGCTATAAAGTTGCTCTTCTTTCCATTGGCCTGATAGGATCTCTCACAGTCTTCATTACTCCAGATTCGTACTGTTGCCTTACGCAAAATATCAGATCGGTCACCGTTTGCTTGGTTCTCATCGGTCCAGCCCCAGCCAGATACTGTGGCAAATGCGTCCTCGAAGCTTCGACTTGTTGTGTCTACAGAGAGGCAAGTGGGCTTGATATGATCAGTGAAATGAATTGGCCTCAGCATTTCCAGAAGAGCTTCAAAAATATTATGGAATAGTATAGTTAAAAATAATCTGTCTGTGTTATTTTTAAGCGTTTTCTACCTATATCATTTTTAACATGGTTACACTCGTAACCTGGGTGAGCGACGATACTTATAAACTCAACCTGGGCAGGACTCTGTCGAAGGTGACTGCTCTGTAGCTCGTTAAGATACTCCGATATGCTGTGCAATCCGAGAACTCCTCGGATATGTGATGGCTTTATTACGTTGTTCAAACCGTTACAAACACAATGTCCAGCTGTGAGAAGCCATCGGTCGTTGACAATTGTTGCTCCACAGAAATGACCTCCGCGGCGAGTTAGGCTGACTATAAATGGCATTTCATGTTTGTCGGCTTCTAAGCCTCCCACAATTTTTGGGCTTCTTAATCCCTGGCAGGACAGTGAGGAAACTGGAATGATGCAAAAAAGTTTACTTAATTTAAGCATTTTTTTTTTCTTTTGTTTTTCTTATTATTATTTTTGTTGTCTTTTGTTTTTCTCAGCATCATAAGATATTTATTTCTAAAGGGTAACTCTAATCAGTTAAAGTGGTCCAAAAAGCCAAAACAAGGGGTCCGTTTATGCATGGCTATAAATGGGGCCTATTTAAGAGCTGGTGTTAAATTTGTTGTTTTAGCGATCCATTGCCGACTTTTCAACTTCATTAAGTGGTAGTTTAAACAAATAATTTAGACGGTGTCAAAATTGTACGCACCATAGCCACAGGATAAAACAAAATTCTATGTCAGTGGAAAGAAAAACGCCCAAAATTTTAATGTTAGCATAAATTTTGCAATACGCTTCCAAAAGTTCCCGCCAGAGACAAGACAATATTTGTCCTAATATGTTTCTAGTATATAAAACATCTCATTTAGATAGCATTATTAACTAAACAAATTATATTAATCGTCTTTTAAAAAATTATAATAACCAACCAATAGCATTCAGTTATCTAAAAATGTCGTATTCCCGAACTCTATCACATTCCCCCATGGTTGGTAGCAGTTGGCAGCATTGATTTTATATTTTTTGTATGTTTTTGCATGTCACACGGATTCTAAATAGACATAACATAATACATAACACCGATAAGAAAACAAAATGGCGAATTTGAAAAAAAAACTGAGGGGGCCAGCGGCAAGAGGATTGTGAGTTGGGGGTCTCAGTATTGTCTCTGGTTCCCGCATGCTTCTCTTGTTCTAGGTATGTGATTTTGCAAATTGCAATCAAATATTCAGTGCCTTGATTTTGTGCGGTTCTTGCCGCAATTGCGCTAGGGAACGTTCCGAATCGGATTTCAATGTGTGAGTTCACCGCGCGCTGGACCAGCGTGACCGTTGTGCAAAAATTTGACACTTTTTTCGAGGACTCTTATACAATTTGTTGGTACTTTTTAGTTGAAAAAGGAACTTCGCAAATTCTTTAAACAACTGAGATTTCCAAATAAATATTCTTGAAATGTAACGCGGTTGAGTATCACAATACTATTATAACGTCAAGCGAGTGAAAATTCTAAATTAACTGAGTAGCTTTAGGCCCCTGTTATAGTCATTTACGTAAAACGGAACCGTACACATTTACTTTTGCTTTTTTTGACACCCTTAAACTTGATGGTTGACCTTTATCTTGGTCTTGAAATGTTGCTAATAAATTATAAAGTCAGCTTATAAAAAAAATAAGCAAATTGTCTTTAAATTTTCAAGAGAAAGAATCAATTAATTTTTCGGTGATCGGAAAAAGCTTTTCGTACGAAAAAAATTATAAATTCTTATTTTAGAAAAATGAATTTGATAAACTAACTTTATAATTCATAAGCAACATTTTTGTACCTAGATTGACTTCAATCATCAAGGTTAAGTAGTTAAAAAAGCAAAAAAAAAAAAAAAATGGTACGGTTTACGCTCGTAATACAATACAGACGGTAAATTGATCACTTTCATCTAAATTTTCTTATAAAAAAAAAAAATAAGCACACATTAGAGATGTCCTTAAGTTTAAGTTAAAAAAAAATGCAATTCGTTTTCGAATGACAAATTTTAAAATGAAAACCTTAAAGCCTTGATTTTGAATTATAAATATATAACAGTTAATTAAACATTGGCTGTAAATATTTCAGCTCATATTTATGTCGATACTTTAGATCTCGTTCATTTTAGTTTTAAAATGTTGCAAAAAAAGATGCAAGAAAAGCTCTGAAGCTCTTCTGCAAACTTAGAATTTTCTCACAATATTTAACAAGTATTTGCTCGTTTTAACCGAAAATAGTGTTGTGATAGGGAACAGAGTTATATTTTAAACATATTTATTTTGAAAACTCTCCAAAGTGTTTTTTCTAACTAACAAAATGGAACAAAGTAATAACAAATTGTATCAGGCTCATCGAAAAAAGTACCAAATTGTCGCACAACGGTCACGCTGTTGTCAGTTGTTCTCATCCGACATCCTTCTCGCAACCTAAATAGGTTGCGTGTGGGAAAGCGCGCCCGGAATTTTCAGGAACAAGGCTACAATGGAACAGGAAATATTGGAAGCTGTCAGTTCTCGACATCACGCACACATTTATAGAATCCGCCTATACGTGAACCCTTTCCGCAACCGCAATTGCGACAAAAACCGCACAAAATCAAGGCACAGGTGCAAATTGGTTAGGTGATGCCAGATCAATGATACATTATCGAGAAAGCGCCAGTTAGTGTTTGACCTATTTTTATGTTTAAAAATATTTAATTTTTGAGTCTTCTTTAACTCAGCTAATGTCGTTTTCCATTGGGATTTTTAGATTTTGCTCTCAGATTTCAGATTTTTCGTTCCCAATGGAACATAAAACGAGATTTTTCTTTCTTTGCATTTGTGTTGTGGGTGTTTTAAAAGTCAGCTGTTCTTAAATTGTAATTTGTGATTTAAAAAAAAAACATTCAATTTATGTTGATATCCATTGCAGCGGCCAAATGTAAATTGTTCTCAATTTTTAACAAACTTGTCTTCTAAAATGTAAGTAATAATAATAACACACTTTAAAATTTGACAAATAAAAAAATGTTTGGGAGTTAGTGTAAATCTCGCTCAGAAATCGAGATTTGATTCTGAAAAAAAGTTTTTTTTTTTGCGGCCAATGGAACATGAAATCTGACAGCAGAAAAAACTGTTCTGAATCTAAAAAAAAGTGTTTTTCTATAACAATGGAAAACGACACAAATAACATACAAGTTAGAGAGCAATCGCATTTGGGCTGACAAAAGTCAGTGCCCCCGGAAGGTATTTTAGAACGGCTTAAAGTCCCTCACTATTGCAGACGCATCTCTTGCGTACTAGCTCTGCAATTCCTTTCGCTATTTTCCATTTCAGTGATCCTCCAAACCTGTTTTTGTTCATGTTTATTACTATTTTAATAGTTTTCAATTTGGCCAAAATGGCTGATTTGTAATATAGTAAAGACGTCTGTTAAAATTAAACAGTCAACAGTACATGAAAGTTATACATATTTTCGAAGATCCGTGAATTCATCTGTTTGCTTTTGTTGGGAAAGACTGAGTTGAAAAAGGTTCTTGAGGCACCCTGCTTATTAAAAGGTCATCCATGCCACCAAGTTTTTGTACAGCTAACATTATCGTACTATATTCAATGAAAAAATTATTTTATAAATTCGAAAAGCTTATAGTATTCTCTAAAAGAAGCATCTTAAATTCAAAAAGATTTCTAAACTGATTTTCTAAAAACCATTTTTCATTTTCAAATGCGACGGACAATAGGTATAAGCCAAATAAAATAGCTACGGCTAGATTTTACTATCGCCACCTGCAACTACGTTTTTGAATCAGCTATTTTAAACTCGAACTGCGAACTATATTGACATTTTCACGTAGAAAGTTAATTTTGACATTTCGCGGTAGAAAATTTATAGGTATCAAAAATTGCATTTTATGTGAACTAGGCTTCAGCGGTGAAAAATTTTAATGAAAAAATTATATCTCACGTAAACAAATGTGTACTAGGCTTAAGATGGGAACGTTATTCGATAAATTATAAACTCAATTCAATTTACGATTCTTAAATGCGAAACAAGCCGAACTCGTCTTTAATTAAAAATTTAAAATTCGCACTTAAATCGTTTTTAGTAAAAATAAAACATGAAAACCAATTTGCACTTAAACCTATTTCCACTTACAGCTTTTTTGAGCAAATGATTCAAAAACTAAGCAAAATACGAATAAACAAATAAGGATCGGCTTTTCCATTTTCCACAAACAAACTTCAGCCAATTACAGACAACAAAAACACAGACTCTCCTCCGTGAACACAATACTGAATTTTGTTAACTATATGCCAAAACCTGTCAAGCAGATCATTTTATATGCCCGAAATCTCAAAGTCGAGAATTCGCGTTCAAGAAAAAGCTTTAAAACATCAAACAACTGATAAGAAATGTATTGTCATTCTCTTTGCCGCCGAAACAAAAAAAAAGCAACAATATCTACCATCGCGACTGTATTTGTGCGACACAAACAAAGAGCATCGAAAGTTTCTTCCGATTTTATTGCACCGCATATTTCACGGGCACTGGGTCGGGTCATACCTACACGTAATTATACTACAAACATCGCATATCATAACTTCGATAAAAGCTTCGTACTCATACAGCAAATATTGCATAACTTTGAGTTCGGTTTACAATTCAAGAGCAAACAATTCGAAAACGGCTTTTATTCAGACGATCGCGTGCTGGCCTGCGTCCGTAGAACTTCATAATACCATAACTGCAATCAAGTTGGCGAGTATATCGCCCACCACCACAACGACTTGACATTGGCAAGAGTCGGTGACATTTTGGTTAGCCAAACACTCATCAGTCAAATGAGTTGCGTCGTTTTGACGACCTTCACATTCAAGCCGCGACGCAGGGACTAGGAAAAGAGCCACAGCCCACAACAGAAAGACGGTGTCAATGGACTGATGGATTTAAAGTTTGCGAATTGGTGTTAGTGTTTGTTATGTTTTTTTTGGTATATCATGTACACAGGGGTGAACTTTTTGTTTATGTTAGACAAGAAAGGGGCTCCGAAAAGGCGGACAAAGTAAGAGCGCTCAGAGGAATACTAAAAAGCCCAAAATTGAGTCTTTCGTAAGACTATTAAAAATGTTTGATTTCGCTTTCGAAAAACATTAAGATTAATTAATAAAAGGTTAATTTATGGTTTAATTGTATCAGCATCGGTCTTTGATTCGCCAGCAATATTGATACTATAATATATTAACACAAAAACTAGCATTTGATTTGAGTAAAAGGTTTTAGTAAAGTAAAAGCCCTTGCTTTGAATTGAATGTTCGAAAATTCGAACATAACTTTTACTTCGCTATACGTGTACTTGCCATGCAATTTCTGTCAAACTTGACAAAGTGACACCTGTCGTGGGGTTCGTTTATTTCGAATTTGTTTTCATATTTTTGTGTGAAAACAAACAAAAGTGAACCTAATTCAAAAGAAACTGAAAATAAATACTTATATAAAAAGGAAAACCTTTTACCTTTTACTCAGAATAGTATGAATAAAACGTAGTAATTGCTACGAAATTCCAAGTCTGCTATTTAGATGACTTTTACCTTTTGCTAAATATTTTGTACGCAAATTTTGGTCATAAAGCAATTTGAGCATTGTCAATTTTCGATACATTGTTTATGAACGATTAGGTTAAATTTTGTTTACACAGTAAAACAAAAAAGCTATCTATTACGTTGGTAAAAAAACGGCAATTGTTTCGTGTCATGCGAAGTATATGGACTGCGGACTATTTGGCTAATATTTCTCTTAGATGAAAATGCTTATAGAGGAACTACAAACCAGGTGCACGTATACAGCGAAGTAAATATTATGTTCGAATTTTCGAACTTACTCAAGCAAAGTAGGTTTTAATTCATACCGATTTAAAGCAATTGCTAAGGGCATTTATATGTCCCATTATCTTTTCATATACATTCTAAGGCTATTGGGTTTCGGGTAACATCTCATTAATCGTAATCTGTATTTGTATTTGATTGTGACAAATAAAAATACTGACGTGGGGCGCTAAAAACCCGAAATCCTCCCCTGGTGCAATACATAATAATTGGTGGGCGCTCGGCTAAAATTTGTCCGTGCATTAGGGAAGTAGATAATACCAACATGTATTTTAAGGAATTATAGTTTAACTTATTTCGAGGTGTCAAATTCTGCTGCGCAATGTAATTATTTGAATATAAACGATCCCCGAATGTATTGAACTATAGTGTTACGGCCTTAATAAAGTGGCGTTTCTTTTCAGAATGATTGTCTCTTCCGGAAGAGTTTCGTGTTTCGCTTTATTATGCAAAAATAATGGAACAAGTTTTCTCAGTCAAAACAATATACCTAGTTTATAATGCAAAGTGCTGGTTGATAAAACCATTGACACAAGCACGTGTTTGATTTGCATAATTCGACGGAACGGAATTAAAGTTCACCACACCTTCGTCTGATGAGGGGGTTCAATCTGTGCGTTCATTGTCAGTGTCGATCGGTTATGTTGTGTATTGTTGGTATTGGACAGTTGAAAACTAAATTAATTTTTCTTTTTTCACTGTTATTCGGACAGCAAACAGCGCAGTGTGAAGGCCGATGCAAATGCAACAATTGTACAACTGACATACTGACTGAGTGATTGACATTGTGCATTGGGTTGCACAAGCGACTAACAATTAAATGTATTAAAGGTCTCCCATCATTGGATGGGAGTCAGGTATGAATGTGCAATTTTTTTTTTTTTTTTGCTTCAGGCTACCCACACGTATGTTAATTTAATTGTGGGGCGTAAAGCTTTTGTTCAATTTTTCCGGATTGGAACGTCGTCCCTCAGAGAAAGAATCAAGGGTTTCAAAGGCACGAGGTAGCATTAAAAGTTTGTATTAACCGCTGTTATCGAAAGTTTCAATTTGATTGGTCAGTCTGGACTCTGGAGATCTCTATATTCCTGGTTAAGAAGATCTCTATATTCCTTGTGTTAAGAAGAATTCAATTATGTAATAAGTTAAGTGTAATTGTTAGCGAAATACACAATATGCAGACGGGCTTCATAGCTTTATCTTTCACTAACTTTCATCCATTCCTAGATCTGCATAAAACAAATATTTACTGTTTAAGAAACGTAAAGATCGTACGATGCAAAAATAATAAAAAGGAGTAGCAGCGACATTCCTGATGCCCATTTATACGACTTCATTATACATATAAGATAACCCATAGCCATACAAAAGCTGAACTGCTTTTGAAATTTCATTTTTGTATACACTTCTGCGAGAAAATATGTTCAAAAAACAACGTAATTCCGAATGACAGTTGACATGGACGATTGGAGTTTACTATGTTTTCCGCTGCAAAACAGTAGCGCTTCTGTATATTCGCAACATGCGAGAAGTTGGCCACTAGCAGTCCATAAAATATAATAAGTCGATGAAATTTTAACACTAAATTGAGAAGCTTTTCCATGAAAGTAAAATTCTCGGATATGTGACAGACGACTCGGAAACTTTAAAAATGACACAACAGTAGAAATCAAGAAGAGAAATGTCTTATGTGGTTTTCCATTGGGACAAAAAATCAATCTTTTTTTTGATCTAAATCACTTTTTGCGTTCCATTGGGACGAAAAATCAATCTTTTTTTCGATTCGGATCACTTTTCGCAGATCTCGTTATTTTTTCAGATTTACGCATACCAATATACTTTGTACAGCTGTTTAACGTCAGTTTAAGAAGTTTCATTTCGAGGCAAATGCGCAAAGTTTCGTGAAAACCAAAATAACAAAATACATAAATAGCTATGGATATGATTTCGGAGGAACTATTATCTTCATTATCTCCCTCGTCATCTGAAGACAACAAACCACCAATAATACTTCATTTGTATCTACAACAGGCGAAACATTTTTCAGATCGATATCCATTTTGATTTTGCCAAAAACGAATGCAATTTGAACAGCTGAGTTTTGTTGTCAATTAACGCACTAATCCATTTACAAAAGCAGATCAATTTCGTTGCGCGTTCCATCAACACCGGAAAATATGAGATCTAAGAAAGATTTCAGGTGGTCCCAATGGAAAACGACATAAGTGACTAGCTCAATGAAGGGAGTATAGTTCGAAATGTTAACAGCAGACCTGAGAAATGTGTTCTTCGGTATATCTGTGCTTACACTAAGCTACTACTTAAACTACTGATTCGATTAAATTTATATCCGCAAGCCCGACGTTTAAAATAACTTGATCCACACCTATGTATATTACAAATGCTGACTGGAATTTTTAGTAAAAAAATAAGAATACACAGCAAAGCGGAATATAAATAAAGTAAAGTAAAATACTGGAAGTCGTTCTGATTTCATATTTTTATTTCAATTCTGCAGTTTACAAGTCGCCCAGAGTACAATGAGGAACTGATTTGTCAGTGCATTTCCAGGACTCCACTACACTGAATGCCTTCTGTGGGTACAAGCAGTTGTACTTCTCCATCTGGCACTTGCTCGGGAAGTTGTTCGTACAGATTCCATTATTGGCACAAATGGAGCCATCCAATGTCGTGCATTTGTAGTCACACTTACGTGGTGGTGTTGGACGTACTGCCAGAGCGACCGCGAATAGTGCTGCAAGAGTTCAAATTAGTTAAAGCAAAATATACTACTAAGAGTTAAGAGTAGTATATGACAACAATATTTACCAGCAAAAATCACAAAAACGTTGACGAACTTCATATTTCCAAATTTATTTTGCAAGTTACTGAATGCTGTAAGAAGAGAGGGCTTGTTGCGAATGTTGGCAATCGTAATTTGCATTTGTATTTATACCAAATCAGTATCCCACGGAAGATGTAAATGCAAGGGATAATAATATCAAATGTGAATAATTAACCATTCTCAACCGTGTTAATTTATTTATAGCATTCTTTTTTTATAATTTGATAAACTGAAATACGAATTATATAATATAAAATAACTTTCAGCCAAGTGACGGCGGATTATACTGAAGTTCTTATTTCAATTCTGTTCACAAAGTTCATGATTATTGGTACTGTTGCACAGTTTCTTTTGTTGCGATTCAGTATTCAAAAGAAACTGCCTAAGTAGGTAATCCTCTTCTATTTTTAGATACCTGTAAGAGAATTTGTAGTGGTTGACTTGTCTCAGTATTGTCTCTGGTTGACTTATCGTCAAGTCATGAAACCTTAAGTTTGTTTTCCACTAGCTGTGTAGACAAACTTACTAAGAATAAGAGATGAATTTAAGATACGACTCCACCTTCTCTTTTACGGTAGAATTTTCATAATCTTTTGAAAAACAACTGTTGCCGAGCCATTGGTTGTTTTAATTCAAAACTTTGAAATTTGTAAAATATTATGTCATTTTGGATATACGGAAATCTAAGTAATACTTAAAATCCAAAGGGCCATAGGAAGAGCATTCTGAGATACAAGCTATATTTTTACACACTGGTTACGTTAGGACTTAGCATATTCGGCTATGATAGATTAATATATAAATAACAAAAATAACGCTAAAGCCTTAGAAGGACATCCGCGTTTTACCGCTCACGCGAAATTAACTTCACTGGCTGTGCGCCAATCAAAGTAAATGTTATCAGTTATACATTGCTTAATTTAGGATTACGTGCGAAAATGATTTATGTCTTAAGATATGTGCTCATAATTGTGCTATGACCTAGAAGGAAATTGCTAAATACTCTCCGTATAGGTATAAACGGAAACGAGCTCAATTTTGTGCGTGCTGTAGTGATAAAGTCTATTCTTTCTTACAGTCCGAATAAAATAAATGTATACACTTTTACTACAGAATTTTTATGATAATAAGGCTAAGAATTACCTCCAGGGAAATGATGGCAATATCTAAAGTTATGTAACCTCATAACTAAATAATCTATCCCGCCAAGACTTTGATCTTTAGCGGGCCAGTCGATAGTTCGGAAGAATTTCGACCCCATTACAAAATTTCTCAAAAGCTTATACCAAGATAATATAGGGCTGGAATAAAACGTTCATCTGGTATTTAGTCAGGCTAGCTGTCATAAACTAAGTATTAAAAAATATAGATTGACATATTATATTATTATTATATAAGATTATATTCGTGATAATGGGGACGTTCGGATTCAGTAAGTCTGACAGCTGTCTGACTAGATGTATTTCAGTTTTGATTGGCCCAGAGTGGTCAAGTGATTAGTTTTTGCAGTTGACGTTTATGGAGGGGAAGCCGACAAATCTAGTCAAGAAAAACCTGCCTGCATATTCAGTTGACATTTCGAAGAGTCAGATTTAAAATAAACAAACAGAGTGGCCGTGACAGAATTCTGAAGAGTCGAAAAAAGGGCCGGTGGGAGAAAAAGGTGCCATTTCTAAGACTACTCTGCAAATTTCGAATTTTCGCATGATATTTAACAACCAATAGTTCGCATAACAATGTAATAGTGTTGTGATAGGCAACCGTGTTACATTTTAAATGCACTTATTTTAAAATAACAATTTTTGAAAAAAATATGAGGGGTCTTTTCCGAATAATAAAGGGCAAGTCAAACAAAGGCAACGCTGACCGCGAGAATACAAAAACAATTCAAGTTGCTAAGTGAACGCGTTCGGATTCCTAGTCACGACGAATCTAGTTGACCTTTGACATAAATTAGGTATCCGAACGTTCCCAATGTCTTGTGAAACAAGGAAATCTGTTTGCAAAGTTCTAGCTACGTTATCCTCCATTAATAAAACTCAGAAATGTTTCTCATCGTCAGCGAAAGAATGAAACGTTCTATTTTTGGATCACATTTGTTCTTCACTTTGGGCGACTTTGGGTAAGCATATAAATACGTTGCGTTTGTTAACAGCTTCATTATCAGACTCCACTTCCTTCTTGAAGTAATACAGCACACCATTCCACACAATATGAAGTTCATTACCATTGGTCTCTTCTTCGCCGGTAAGTTCGGCTCTTTCCTTTTTTAATCCAATACACGTTGTTAGTAATATTAAATATATTTTCTATCTTTCAGCACTCTTTGCCGTTGCCCTATGCGGAGTGGCCCCGATCCCGAAGGATCTAGGACAATGCAACTACATTTGTCATGAAAAATCACATGCCTCCGTGTGCGCAACAAATGGAATTTGTTTGAATCGTTTCTCGAGCAACTGTGAACTGCAAATCTACAATTGCGTGAATCCACAAAAACAATTCAAACAAATTAACGATCACAAGTGCAACGAGAGCTGGGCACCTATTTGTACCAGTGGAGATTTTCAATAATGTCCTCAAGTGAAATTTACAAGTGCATGAAATCAATCGAAATAAAATATAAAAACATAAGAAAAGTCTTTTATTTAAATAGATGACGTAGGTCAGCGACTGCTCGATTTTTAGATATAAACTATGGCTGTTAACGACCGGCTTTGTCGATAAGTTCATGTAGAATTTTTGACAAATATACGATCTCACTGTACATACATTGCGATTGATATAAAAAAAAAGAAAATTCCCCGTACAAAATGTATGAAAAACTATTTTACGAATTTTCCAATTTCCAATTTCCACAACTAAGAAAATATAGCTCAAATCGGAAGATCCGTTCTCGAGTTATGGGCGGTCTTACGGATGCAACTTTGTTTTATATCTTATCTTATCTTATACCTTTAAACGAGCAATTCTTGTATATATATATATTTCTGTGATCTCGGAAACGGCTCTAACGATTTCGCTGAAATTTGGTATATGGGGGTTTTCGGGGGTAAGCAATTGATCTAGATTAGTCTTATGTTTGGGAAAACGCGTGTTTTCGAGTTTTCATGCGTTTTGAGCTTATTTTTCTGACTTTACTGCCTTTTACTCGCCATTACACAAACAATTCTTAATCAATGCAAACAAAAAAAATACGTAGGAGAGCCAACACTTTAATAGTTATTTCAAGCCATCAATCAGCTTTCTATGTCCTCTAGAAGCTGAGCTACAACCTAAAATCTAACACGAAAAAAATAAATTTATTTTCTCAAATCGAATATTATCAGCAGCCGCGGTTCTTGATCGTTGTTCTGCTTTGGGGTGGTTTTGTGGCGCACATCGCACAAGCACGTTCATATGAAAAAAAAAACAGCGACAATGTCTTTCTGAGGAAATGCGCAGATGGATGATGACGTGTGGTGTGGTGATGGACGGATGGTGGAGCAGCGTTGCCAACCAATTTTGACGAAAAGAAGCCTAACTTGAGAAAAAAAGATGCCTTTTTCAATAAAATAATGCCTAAAAAAATTTTTTATGTAAATTGGAACAATAAATCAAAAATTAAACACAAATATAACAAAATTAACAACAACAATTTTTATTTCCAAAAAAAAACTTAAATTATGTATAAATCACAGAAGAAATAGGAACAAAATTCATGACTTTAGTTTCTTGAGTAGGTAGGTAAATAGCATTGAACAAAACAAACACAGTTTTAGTCCATCAGATCAAAAAATAAATAAATATTTGAAATAGAAAAAAGATGCGTTTTTGGTAACAAAAAAGCCTTAACGCCTTAGCTAATGAAATAATGCCTAAAAGGCATAAAAAACCTAGGTTGGCATCGCTGGGTAGAGGTGCTGTATATAGAAATTGGTTTCAAGGTTTTTGTTTTAATCTTATACCTTTAAACGAGCAATTCTTGTATGTATATATGCATACTCTGAACTCTGAAGCGTGAGCGGTACCCTCGCACCTTTGAGTATCCAATGCTTTTATTAGCGTTGGAAGTCGCATAAGTAAGTAATAAGTCCGCGTCATAGTAAAAGGAAGAAAGTAAGACATCTACCGGCATTTAGGAGACTTAAAGTTTTTTATATGTTCAAGTTAATATATATTTTTTTAATTTTTATTGTTTTTAAAATTACAATAAATAGTAATAACCGAGCAAAGCTCGGTCACCCAGATATTTAGATAATAACCCAGAACTACCTGATAAGTAGTCTAGTGTCCAGCAAATTAGCCACCATTTTGTAAAGAAAACTGAGGCTATTACTACGTATCACTTTTTATCAAAATGCTTGAACTTTTTTTCGAGAAAGTTAATAGTTACGAAAAATGAACGCGGGGGCACAGCTTCAAAATGTATAGTACATAGTGGGTTAACTAAATGTTTCATCTATGGCTTAGAGATTCCAAAACCCTCCTAATCCACAACGAATGCAAGGTTGGTGCAATTCTTGCATTGGCGGTGTCATTGAACCATACTTTTTGACGTTTACGCCTGGTGAGCAATAGTTTTATTGATTCAAACTTTACGTGCGATTATTCGAAATTTAAATTGAAACTTTAACTTAGCAAAGCTCATACTTTGAACTTTAAATAAAATCATCACTATTTTTCATAAAATAATTGCGTTTTCTTGTTTATTGGAAATGTCACCGCTTGTTGGATGGCGCTATAAGTACCTACTTTATCATTATCCGAAAATGTAACACTGTACTAAAAATTCAGCCTATCAGATTCGCCACGGAATTAAATCATCATTATTTTCATTACTACCAAAAATAAAAAAAAACTAATAAGCGAGTTGTTTTTTTTTTGTTTTTTTTTTTTTTTATATATCGGAGGGGAAATCTTGCATGAGATACTGCTGTGTAATAAGCAGTTATGTCAGATTCTTACTGACTAAAGCCCCCCCCTCTTCCTGCCCTCGTTCCTCGCGGGACTGCCGTCAAGCATTACATCGCGAGGGGGTCATAGCCTTAAATGTTCGGCATATTCATGTTTGCATGCTCCCGCATTGCATTACGTTGTCGCTCATGTTGGCGTTGCTTCTTCATAATGGTTGCAACCGCACTGTTTATTGCTTCCCATTTTCCTTCTGTTTGCCGCATCAGGACGGTGATGTTTTCAGGTGTCAGTTCCACACCACCAATTTTCTCCCTTAGCATTTGCCGTTCTTCTTCGTATCGCGGGCAGTGGAACATTACATGCTCCGCGTCTTCAACAGCTCTTGTACAGCATGGGCAAAAAGGATTGTCATCGTGCCCAAACCTATGCAGGTACGCCCTAAAGCATCCATGACCTGTAAGCATCTGCGTCAAATAGAAATTTAACTCTCCATGCTTTCTGTTGATCCAATCGTCGATTTTGGGTATGATTCTGTGCGTCCATCTTCCCTTGTCAGCGAGTTGTTGTGCGAAGCTATATAGGTAGGTATGTTGCATTTATCTTCCAAGGCAATATAGCAAGGCATTTTTTTGCATTGAATTGTTCTTTATATCGTTTCATATAATTGTATACGTAATTATACGTATGTATATACTTTTAAATCACACTACAGCTAGCCGGACTAAATACCAGATGAACGTTATATTCCAGGCCCCATATTATATCTTGGTATAAGCTTTTAAGAAATTTTGTAATGTCGTCGAAATTCTTCCGAACTATCGACTGGCCCGCTAAAGATCAAAGTATGGGGGGATAGATTATTTAGTTATGAGGTTACATAACATAAGATATTCCTATCATTTCCCTGGAGGTAATTCTTAGCCTTACTATCATAAAAGTTCTATTATAAGAAAAGACTAGACCTTAACACTACAGCACAAAATTGAGCCCGTTTCCCTTTATACCTACACGGATAGTATTAAGCAATTTACTTCTAGGTCATAGCTTAATTATGAGCAAATATCTTAAGACATAAATTATGTTCGCACGTTATCTAAATTAAGCAATAAATGTATCACTGATAACATTTACTTCGATTGGCGTTAGACAGTTGAATTTTTGCAACAGCCGGTCAAGTTAATTTCGCGTGTGCGGTAAAACGCGGATGTCCTTCTAAGGTATTTATTTTTTTTTCTATTTATTATTCAATCTACCATAGCCGAATATGATTATATGCTAAGTCCTAACGCAACCAGTGTGTAAAAATATAGCTTGTATCTCAGAATGCTCTTCCTATGGCCCTTTGGATTTTAAGTATTACTTAGATTTCCGTATATCCAAAATGACATAATATTTTACAAATTTCAAAGTTTTGAATTAAAACAACTAATGGCTCGGCAGCAGTTGTTTTTCAAAAGATTATGAAAATTCTATCTTAAAGAGAAGGTGGAGTCGTATCTAAAATTCATCTCTTATTCTTAGTAAGTGTGTCTACACAGCTAGTGGAAAACAAACTTAAGGTTTCACTACTTGACGATAAGTCAACCAGAGACAATACTAAGACAAGTCAACCACTACAAATTCTCTTACAGGTATCTAAAAATAGAAGAGGATTACCTACTTAGGCCGTTTCTTTTGAATACTGAATCGCAAAGAAACTGTGCAACAGTACCAATAATCATGAACTTTGTGAACAGAATTGAAATAAGAACTTCAGTATAATCCGCCTTCACTTGGCCGAAAGTTATTTTACGTTACCTATATAATTCGTATTTCAGTTTATCAAATTATAAAAAAAGAATGCTATAAATAAATTAACACGGTTGAGAATGGTTAATTATTCAGATTTGATATTATTATCCCTTGCATTTACATCTTCCGTGGGATACTGATTTGGTATAAATACAAATGCGAATTACGATTGCCAACATTCGCAACAAGCCCTCTCTTCTTACAGCATTCAGTAACTTGCAAAATAAATTTGGAAATATGAAGTTCGTCAACGTTCTTGTGATTTTTGCTGGTAAATATTGTTGTCATTTACTACTCTTAACTCTTAGTAGGATATTCTGCTTTAACTAATTTGAACTCTTGCAGCACTATTCGCGGTCGCTCTTGCAGTACGTCCAACTCCACCACGTAAGTGTGACTACAAATGCACGACATTGGATGGCTCCATTTGTGCCAATAATGGAATCTGTACGAACAACTTCCCGAGCAAGTGCCAGATGGAGAAGTACAACTGCTTGTACCCACAGAAGGCATTCAGTGTAGTGGAGTCCTGGAAGTGCACTGACAAATCAGTTCCTCATTGTACTCTTGGAGACTTGTAAACAATTGCAGTATTGAAATAAAAATATGAATTCAGAACAACTTTCAATATTTTTTACTTAAAACCAAATTCCAGAGAATATTATACAGAGCTTAGTTTTTTTTTAAAACCATTCATTTTTGTATGTATTTAAGGGTTTAGGCCGTATATGAATGGGCTTAATTAAGATGTTCTAGCAACATAAATTGAGAAGAAAATAGAACCATTTAATAAAAAGTGTATCCGCTTTAGCCTGAATAGCTTTTGTAAACTTTTTAGACGGATTCGGCGAGTTTTGGTACCATTTCTGCAGGAACATCAAGCCAAATTTTCGTTTTTTCAAAAATCTGTCTCCTATCTATTCTGTGTAAGGGAAACACTATTTCTGGGCTTCGACGCGGCCAGTTGTATATTTCTAGTTCAATATCCCGCAAAAGTTGCAGGAAAAGGATGACTTACCGATTAGCCTATCGTCAAATGGAAATACCTGACTTAATGCTCTGGTTCATATTTCCATCTTTTGGAACCAAATCTAGGTTTTTAGGAATTAAGCCTGCCTTTTAAATAAACTCACTCAACGTATGTTCATCTATTGTGGTATAACTTTTTCGTTTTTTACCTCTGCAATGTAAATTTTACAAAGAGTTTATTGTTTTGTGTTAATTAATTTGGTAGTTTACAGTTTGCTTCAATAAATTAAATTCTTCCCCAAAACAGACCAGAATTTTACTTTGCCACAAAAGCTACGCGATCTGCAATGTTTCACTCTGTCCTTTTCCTAATAAATATTTTGTTCAAAATGGAACTGTACAAAATAGATCTATCATAACAACTTTGAGATTCAAACAATAAGAATATTTTTCGCCAAAGAAACCTTGAAAAAATACCTACTTTTGCCAGTTAAAAAATTGTACTTTAACCGCGAATACTGTCAAGCGATTCGACTTAAAACTGACAACGGTAGATCCGTATCTGTAAGGAACTATTTGCCTTGAAAAGCGACTTGTTCTTCTATCATAATCCTTTTTTTTTAAATGTCCGACGGGACTTTTATGTCGTAAATGGATAAGGGCGTTATTTGGCAGCAATATCAGCTTCAGCTATTCAAATTGCATTAGTTTTTGGACAAATCACAAATGAATATCGACTTAAAAAATGTTCCCCTGTTGTAGGTACAAATGGAGTACCTATTATTTACTATGTATTTTTTTTTTTTTTTTTTTTTTTTTTCAGAAGATGAGGAAGACGATGAAGACAAGAATTCCTTCAAAATTATAATCATGGCTATTTATGTATTTTTTGATTTTGGTTTTCCCGAAACTTTGCGCATTTGTTTTGAAAGCAAAATTCTTAGAATGTATAAGGTTGTTGGTATTGTGGTAGGGTCATTTGGGGTAAATGTAAAAACGGGTTATTGGAAACCGGCGGTTATTTTATCCTTTCAAAATTAGTTGTCATAGGCCAAGAAACAACAAAAAAACAATTTGAATTGCCGCCAGTGTCTACAGGAATCAAACGGACTGTTTCCATTTACCCCTTGATTTTCAAAATAATTGGGGGAAATGTAAACAACGCCGGGGTAAATGTGAACAGCACTATTTTGCGTTTCATGGTTACAGATCAGAAGTGCAATGATCACCAGTACAATTCTTGATGTTTTTTAATAATAATATTGATATTCGAAAGTTGAAAGAAAGTACCAATAATTAGTTTTTTTTTTTTTTTTTTCAAAATTTGGTTTAAAAAAGGCAGAAAGTGTTTCCATTTACCCCAACTGACTCTAGTATTAAGCGTGGTATTCAGTTCTCTTCACAAACGAAATATCCCATACAAAAGTGACACAACGAAATCATAAATGAAAAATGTCGCTCTCCTTTTCGTTTTGCAGTACGCAGCGAAATTATGGCGGAAAAGTAGGTAGTCTTAGCAGATTGCTTGGTACAATTCTCCACTCTCTTTTCGAACACTTTTATTGTCCAGGACATTACTTGCTTGCGGAAATTTGGCATTTGTGCTGCAGTATTGCCAGCTTTCATAAGAGGATGGAGAAATTTTGAAGCCAAAAATATTCAAACTCAAATATGAAATTTAAAACTGCACATTTTTTGGTAATATTAAATGACTTTTTTTAGTTTCCATTTTGCAACGTTTCGCTGTCCATTTGGAAACCACCGGAAAATTTCGTTTCAGAAGAACTGCATACCAAAAAGTGATCGGAATCAAAAAAACAATAATATTTTAATTGAAATTGAAATAATGGAACATGATAAGTGATTTTAGATCAAACAAAAAAAAAAAAACTGATTTTTTGTGCCAACGGAAAACGACATTAGTGTGACACTTTTGGAAGCTTCTTCTTGTTTACTTTCAAAAAAAAAAAACACATTTTATTGAGTGCGGCTGCTATATCTTAACGCTTATCGCTTTAATATTACTACTCATATGTATAAGTTCCCACCTACCGAACGAATATATCCATTTAAAACCTGGCGGGGACTGGACAAATAATTTGCATTACTCATCTAAGATTTAAAAATAAAAAGGCATGGTCGATCGGCCAAGGAAATCAACTTCACCAATAACCCCTCCATTTTAAAATATTTCCATTTAGCAGTCTTATCAGTATAAGAAGTAAAAACATTTTTTTTTAAAATTTGAATGTAAAATCAAAATTATTACATGGAAATACAAATACCCAAAATAACATGGACTGCGGTTGCCAGGATCTGGTTACTCAAAAAATGTAACGTTGTATCTGGTAGCATCTGTGAGGAGTATTGACGTTGCAAAAATGACGGTGACAAAAAAAAAATGCCTGAAAAACTCCCCAAATTTAAATAAAATAAAAAGGCGCTCAAAGGAATATAAAATAAATTCAATCCCGATGTACCGATTCTGGCTCAGTCAGAATCCATATCGAAATATAAAAAAAAAACTAATTGGCGGTTCATTACACCCTCTTAACAACAGTCTTAACTGTCAGGCAATAAATATACCGCCACATTTATACAGTTTTATCTGTGATAATATTCATATGTAGGTATAAGATTATGGAAATATCCAGATATTTTAATTACAAAATGGAACCAAGTTTCCTTATATCATCAGGTGTATTTATTACATCATCCATAGCCACTTCTTGCGAGCAACGAACTTCCATCGATATTTTAAGCAATAGGAATTTACTGTTGCAACTAAATAAGAAGTACTGAATTTGAATAAAAAAGCTGTAAACTTTATGGGTATAAAGTCCTTTCTTCCCACAGGGAATTCAAAATCGTTCCGTTTTTGAGTAATGCACCCAAAATGGTAATCTTCTCTTAACATCGGTTATGCAATTTATGAAGTTTCGGAAGTTAATTGTTTATTGGTTACTGGACTCATGATTTGTAGGTATTTATATATATTTACTATCCTGAAAAGGCCTCTTGATGACGTAGCTTTGCCGCCCTTCCATTCGAAATCGATCAACAACACCTTCTTATCAACTGTAATTTCACGAAAGCGGTATAGTATCGCTTCTAGGGAAAAGTTATACAAAGCCAAATTAATCTTACTAATAATCATTCATTAAGCGCAGTGGCTTAGTGGTAAGTGTGTTGGACTACTAAGCGGTTCGAATCCCGCAAAAAAAACTGAAAACTCCAACTTAGGGTTTTCTTTACACTACCTCTAGCGAATGTCTGACAAACATCCGAGAGTATAACTGTCTTGAAAGAGCTGCTCAATTAGCCGTTTGGAGTCGGCATACAATTGTAGATCCCTTCCATTCGTTCCAAAAACAAAAAACAAAAAACAAAAAACTCAAACAAAACGAATGGTTGTGAGAAGCTAGGCCTAGGTTTCCTCCGGACCTGTTGCGCCAACTATTTTTTTTTTTTAATGCTCATTTTAAGCTCCACACTAAATATTGAAGATCAAAACGGGTATTTTTATATGGAAAATGTCGTCATTGTGAGTTCGTAAAATAATTATTTGTATCGCGCCTTGTGTATTGCTCTCACAAAGAAATCCTTACCTAAATCTATCGAAGACCCTTTTTCCTTAGCTATGGCCTTTACCAAGAAACATTTTTAGTTTCGACTTTAAATTTTAGTAGTTCACAGTGTTTGAAGTCGAGACTAAAGATTTGTTATTAGTAGGGCGCAATGGCTATTCCCATTTATTTCACATTTTCGACCTGTTCAATTAAATCGCCTTTCTTCGGTTTAGATATTTTGTATTTAATTTTGAATTAATTTAATATTTAGTTATTCAATTTTGTAGGGAAAATTTCGCAATTGTGAGTTCGAAAAAATTAGACATTAAAAGTAACTAAGTATTGTGCTATAAGACTTCTATTAACTTTGTATTTAAGAATGGTACATATTGCGGTGGTGACTTCTAATTTAGGCTCATTTACCCTATCATTTAGGTCTGTTCCTTTACTTTTAAAGCTTTCGAATTTTTACTAATTCTTACGAACTCTTACTCACAGTGCCGTTCCTTAACTCGAAAAATTCGTAAAAGAGAGCGTCTTCGAGAGAGCAATATATTACCCCTCCACTGAGAAACTTACGAATTTGTTCTCAACAAATTTCTTGGTGTAAGAAGTGAAAAAGCTTTCAGTCACCTTACAAGTAACAGCTGATTTGAAATTTGTTGTCCCATTTGGCATTGGCATATGCGTGGATATGTTTTTGATTTCTTGCGTATTAAAATGGTATCAACAGGCGGCAAAATAAAGTTGAATGTTCTCCTCAAGATTCTGTCGAAAGTGGCGACGCTGGAACAAGGAACAATCTCCTCCATGTAATTCTTCATGCATTGTCGCTTTTTCCTCTTTTCGAATGTAAGGCTTCTAATAACGAAACAGAAATACCTCCAACGTTTCTGAAACTCAGAATTTTGTTGCTAGTCCGGTCGTTGCTGGCATGCATCCCTTCGATGTGGTGAAAACTCGCCTTCAATCAGCCAAGAAGCCTGACAACCTGATGGGTGTGGGAGAGCTTGTAGTTCAGTCAATACATACTTTTCCACACACCTACTCGGATTCATCAAAATGAAGTTCGATTAATTCCAGATCACTTTCCCCGCCAGCTAGATGATATAACTAATTTTCTTTAACAAATTCCTCGAGTCTATCAGACATTTGAATGACTTTTCGTACCATTTTTTGAATATTTGAATTATGTATCTGTCATTTTTTAAAGATTACTCCAAAATCTTTCCCTAACTTTTTCGTAAGTGTCTCTCTTTTTGAGAGAATCTATCCCCACCAATGCCATTTTGACAGTCTTTTCCATTCTTACTACAAAAGTAAAGAACGGACCTATTTTGTCATCGGCAAAAGTATTTTGACAGAAATGACTTTTCCTCTTAAAGTCCCATAATTTCTGTTTCACCGCTGTCAGTCAGTCGTTGTCGATTTTTTTGACTTGCAAAATTATATTGCCGAACTCATTTCATATGGTTTCTTTGGCGAGGTAAAAAACGAAAAAGTTACCACAAAAAATTAACATATGTTGAGTGAGTTTATTTAAAATGCAGGCTTAGTTCCTAAAAATCTAGATTTGGTTCCAATAGATGGAAATATGAACCGGAACATTAAACAATCAGGTATTTCCATCTGACGATAGGCTAATCGGTAAGTCATGCATTCTCGAATAGGATAACGGTCCTTTTCCTGCACCTTTTGCGGGATATTGAACTAGAAATATACAACTGGCCGCGTCGAAGCCCAGAAAGCCTAAGCTCTTGTATAATATTCTTATGAATTTGCTTTTAAGTAAAAAATATTGAAAGTTGTTCTGAATTCATATTTTTATTTCAATACTGCAGTTTACAAGTCTCCAGGAGTACAATGAGGAACTGATTTGTCAGTGCACTTCCAGGACTCCACTACACTGAATGCCTTCTGTGGGTACAAGCAGTTGTACTTCTCCATCTGGCACTTGCTCGGGAAGTTGTTCGTACAGATTCCATTATTGGCACAAACGGAGCCATCCAATGTCGTGCATTTGTAGTCACACTTACGTGGTGGTGTTGGACGTACTGCAAGAGCGACCGCGAATAGTGCTGCAAGAGTTCAAATTAGTTAAAGCAAAATATCCTACTAAGAGTTGAGAGTAGTAAATATTTACCAGCAAAAATCACAAGAACGTTGACGAACTTCATATTTCCAAATCTATTTTGCAAGTTACTGAATGCTGTAAGAAGAGAGGGCTTGTTGCGAATGTTGGCAATCGTAATTTGCATTTGTATTTATACCAAATCAGTATCCCACGGAAGATGTAAATGCAAGGGATAATAATATCAAATCTGAATAATTAACCATTCTCAACCGTGTTCATTTATTTATAGCATTCTTTTTTTATAATTTGATAAACTGAAATACGAATTATATAATATAAAATAACTTTCGGCCAAGTGACGGCGGATTCTACTGAAGTTCTTATTTCGATTCTGTTCACAAAGTTCATGATTATTGGTACTGTTGCACAGTTTCTTTTGTTGCGATTCAGTATTCAAAAGAAACGGCCTAAATAGGTAATCCTCTTCTATTTTTTGATACCTGTAAGAGAATTTGTAGTGGTTGACTTGTCTCAGTATTGTCTCTGGTTGACTTATCGTCAAGTCATGAAACCTTAAGTTTGTTTTCCACTAGCTGTGTAGACACACTTACTAAGAATAAGAGATGAATTTTAGATACGACTCCACCTTCTCTTTAAGATAGATCTTTCTGAATCTTTTGAAAAACAGCTGCTGCCTAGCCATTAGTTGTTTTAATTATACTTATACGGAAATCTAAGTAAAACCTAAAACCCATAGGGCCATAGGAAGAGCATTCTGAGATACAAGCTATATTTTTACACACTGGTAACGTTAGGACTTAACATATAATCATATTCGGCTATGATAGATTGAATAATATATAGAAAAAATTATAAAAGCCTTAAAGGACATACCGCTCACGCAAAATTAACTTCACTGGCTGTTGCAAAAATTCAACGGTCTAGCGCCAATCGAAGTAAATGTTATCAGTCATACATTGCTTAATTTAGGATTACGTGCGAAAATGATTTATGTCTTAAGATATGTGCTCATAATTGAGCTATGACCTAGAAGGAAACTGCGAAATACTATCCGTATAGGTATAAACGGAAACGGGCTCAATTTTGTGCTGTAGTGTTAAAGTCTATTCTTTCTTACAGTCCGAATAGAATAAATGTATACACTCTTACTACAGAACTTTTATGATAGTAAGGCTAAGAATTACCTCCAGGGAAATGATGGTAATATCTAATGTAACCTCACAACTAGATAATCTATCCCGCCAAGATTATGATCTTTAGCGGGCCAGTCGATAGTTCGGAAGAATTTCGACCCCATTATAAAAACTTTATTTAAAACACAGTAAGATATGATCTACTGCGCTCCTCTTTTTTTGAAGCGGCAACGCTGCTCATTGGATATCACTGATTTACAATCATGGGTTAACCTATGTAAATCCGTGTCAAATCAAATTCGCAGTCTCAAAAACTATTCTCGTTAGTAATTGTTGTGTTACAGCGAATGAGTCTCAACATTATAGGACCTGGAGTATAACGTTCATCTGGTACTTACAATTAGTCCGGCTAGTTGTATTGTGATTTAAAAGTACGTATAATAACTTCAATGAATAACAATATCACCGCAACAATTTTCAAGATGGCTAGCTATATTGCTTTGGAATATAAAGCAACATACCTATATAATATATATATTTATGCAGCTTTGCACAACAGCGAACAACATGGGCTTAATTTTTAGTACAGTGTTATAATTTCGGATAACGAAACAGTACTAATATAGGGCCATCCAACAAGCGGTGAAATTTCGAATGAACAAGAAAACGCCATCTTTTTTTATGAAAAATTGTGATGTTTTTGTCTATAGTTCAAAGTATGAGCTGCGCTATGTTAAGGTTTCAATTTAATTTCAAATAATCGCACGTCTAAAAAGTTTCAATCTTTGGTCATAAAAGTCAAAATTATATGGTTCAATGGCAGCGCCAATGCAAGAATTGCACCAAGCTTGCATTCGTTGTGGATTAGGGGGGTTTTGGAATCTCTAAGCCATAGATGAAACATAACTTACCCACTATGTACCTATACATTTTTTAGTTGTGCTCCCGCGTTCATTTTTGGTAACCATTTACTTTCTCGAAAAAAAGTTCAAGCATTTTGATAAAAAGTGATACGTAGTAATAGCCTCAGTTTTCTTAACAAAATGGTGGCTAATTTGCTGGACACTAGACTACTTATCAGGTAGTTCTGGGTTATTATCTAATACATATAAAACAAAGCTGCATCCGTAAGACCATAACTCGAGAACGGATCCTCCGATTTGAGATATCTTATCTTTGTTGTGTATGTTGTGGCAATTGGAAAATTCGTACAATAGTTTTTCATACATTTTGTACGGGGAATTTTCTTTTTTTTGTATATCAATCGCAATGTACAGTGAGATCGTATTTGCTAAAAATTACCATGAACTTATCGACAAAGCCGGTATTAACAGCTACATAGTTTATATCTAAAAATCGAGCACTCGCTGACCTGCCTCATCTATTTAAATAAAAGACTTTTCTTATGTTTTTATATTTTATTTCGATTGATTTCATACACTTGTCAATTTCACTTGAAGACATTATTGAAAATCTCCACTGGTACAAATAGGTGCCCAGCTCTCGTTGCACTTGTGATCGTCAATTTGTTTGAATTGCTTTTGTGGATTCATGCAATTGTAGATTTGCAGTTCACAGTTGCTTGAGAAACGATTCAAACAAATTCCATTTGTTGCGCACACGGAGGCATGCGATTTTTCATGACAAATGTAGTTGCATTGTCCTAGATCCTTCGGGATCGGGGCCACCCCGCTAAGCGCAACGGCAAAGAGTGCTGAAGGATGAAAAATATATTTAATATTACTAACAACGTGTATTGGATTAAAAAAGGAAAGAGCCGAACTTACCGACGAAGAAGAGACCGATGGTAACGAATTTCATCTTGCTTGGAGTAATAATGTAGTTGTCCTGTGTTGCTTCAAGAAGAAAAGTCAAGTGCGGATTGTGAAGTTTTTGATAAAATCCCCGTTTTTATACCTATCCTAACCAAAAGTCGCCTAAAGAAGAAAGCGAACATTTTCCATAAATAGCTTTTTTCATTCTTACGCTCACTTTGGGATGCATTATTTCTGGTGTATACAAGAAATGGAGAGACATAATTATTTTTAACCCTCACTTGTGGTTATATTCGCTGATGCTAAGTGCTTATGATTAACATTTTAAAAATCCTTTTATTTTACATGTACCTACACAATGCTGCCTGCTGTAGATTGCTTGTAGAACGCCAATAAAAGATTGTTACTTATTTGTTGGGGAAAAATAAAACATCTATGAATAAGCTAAGCGGCTGACCAAATTGTATTTATTGTGGCCCGCTGAGTGTAACATAAAAACAGTTTATCGTTTCTTTACTAAAAATCAAGGGATCTAGTTCTAAAAATCTCGAGTTTTAAATGAAAAAAAAAAGCTGCAAACTCCATAAGTGAGATTACAATTTGTAGGCTCCTTGGTGAAACTTATTTCGGGAGGTATTTTGAAAGAATAAGGTATACCTGTCCCTACTAATAATCATTTTCAACCTTTTGTTGGTCACAATATGTAATTTTGTGTGGAAAATTTCGCTATTGTGACTTCGACAAATTTAGCCCGAAAATTGTAATCAATATCTCGGACCGTGATGCCAACCCTAATTTTCAAAAGTCTGTAGATGAAAGATAAAAATTCTGTAGATTTCTGTATTTATACCTGTCGAAATTGTGTAGAAATCCAGACTTTTTTTAACATATTAAAAGTGCTAAGAATGTAAGTTTTGAATGGCATAAAATATCAATCTTTATAATATACTTATTAATTTTGTACAATTACATAATTTTGATTAACCGCTGGTATCGCTGGAATCGATAATACTCGTCGTAGTCCTGGCCTTGTTAAATCTTAATCATCGATTCCATTTTTGTCTTCATCCGTCAATTCCAGGTACCTACTCTGGTTTCAAAAAAAAAAAAAAAAAACACTCCAACATTTTTTTAAATGTTATGAATATTTTGTAGTACCTACAGCAGGAAGAGTTTTGGGTGCTCCGATTGCATTTCTTTTTTTTTGGGTCAGTGAAATATACCAACGCAAAACTAAGGAATTCAAGTTTTTACTGGAATCTGAGATTTTTATGTATATTTAAGTTCGAACTGTATTTCTGTGGGCAACGTGAAAGTTCTGTAGATATACAGAAAATTTTGTAGGGTTGGCGTCAATGACGTACATAACTTAACTGCCAATAGCAAAAGCAAGTATGGCTACAATTGTGTTATGGGGAAGAAGTCGAAAAACTAGAGGTCTCCAGTTATTTAAAGTTGTCAGTTGTAATAGATCTCGGTTAGGGAAATATAGAGGGCGGTGGGAGCGGATTGAAGAAGGAGGCCAGGATGTGGACGGGACTTAAGGAAGGAAACGGAAATGGAAAAGGGTCTGCTCGCCGGATGGGGTGATTCTTATCCTACACACATAACGAGATCTATCACAAAACATTGAACATGCCAAACAAAAAAAACGTACTTTTTTGAAAGCACACGGACGTCCACCATACTGAGGGAGCTGCTGATGTTGCTGCAGCTAGGGCCAGTTCCCACCCTTCCTGTTTTTCGGTCGATTTTTGAACTTGCCCACATTTGTCTAGTTGCCGCTGACTAGACCAAGTTCGCCGAAAGCACCATAGCAGACCTTACCGCACCACTAAAAATTTGTCTTACCAGTCCTCATGCTCATTCGAGCGAAATCAAAAAAAAAATAAATAAAGTGCAAGACTGGGTCGAACAAAACTTTCTCGTTCGTCAAGAGGTTTGTTGGTTGTTTTCTTATTTTTTTAGAAAGGTAGGTAAAGATCTGAGAAGCAATGCTAGGTAAAAGAAACGGTTCATGAAATACAGAAAAAGGAATAGGTACATAATGTTAAATAAAATTCACTTTTAGTTTTTAAACGTTGAAGCTCTAGAAACAGACAAATGTCGCAAGTTCTTGTTAGAGAGTTATAAGCGCCTAATGTACCTACTATTTTATAGCTTTTACACTTAGCACTGTACAAGTTTTTGAGTACGAGAACAAGTGTACCCAAGTTAGTGTGTCTGTTTGGGAATGATTTTCTTTTTGACTGCAATAGATTAACGACGCTGGTTTAAGTTGTCAATAGTTGGAAGTACGTGATAGATCCATATCTTTACATATAAATATAATATTTGTATATGAAAGGATTCAGAGATTTGTTTTTGAATTTGCATTAGCAGTTTTAAACTGAAGATCACGATGAACGTGTGTGGGCAAATGAAGTGGGATATTCTGATTGTTGGAATTATTTTAAGGTGCATATTCATAAAGGTTAAATAAAAGTAGAAGTGAGAAATATTTGCTGAAATTGCATTTTTTAATCGCTGCTGCAATTTGGATTTTTAAAGTGCGGTATCGAGTTTTAAAAATATGTACCTATCCTATATATGAACAGAAATCGGCTTTTGGGTTGTCATTTTTGAGAAATTAAAAAACGGATTTATTAGAATTTTTTGAGAAAAACTAAGTACAGCATCTTATTAAGAATACTGATATTATCTTTAATACGTGTTTTGATCAAAATCGTTAGACCGGCTTTTTGTAAAATTTGGCAGACAAAACAGTACCAAATATTGGAATGTTTAGTTTGAAAAATACTATTTGTTTATCATATAGCTTAAACCTGATTATAAGTTATTGTTCGGGATATAAGCATTAGTACTTGGTTTTTAAAGTTTTATCGAAGTCAAAAATGGGGTTTTCGAGATATGAACAGTTTTTGAAATTAGCGTTTTAGGTTATTCGAATTGAAAATTAAGGATACAATAATTTTAGGAACATTTATTTGCATTTTGGTCAAAATCGTTATTGCCGTTTTCAGGTAAACTAGGTTTGGTTAGGTTAGGTAAGGTGACTGTCTAGAAAGACACACTTAGGCCGTATATAGTTTCGGCCCTTTGTGAAACCACATGAGTTAAGGGAATGGGGGGGGGGGGGATAAGGCCAGAGTGTTCTAGGCCGGACATACTAGTGGGCGTAATTGCTATCTTTGTGCCTGTGACTTTTGTCTTCTTTGTCTATAAAAAGCAATTCTAACGTCTCGTGTAGAGAGTTGGGGCAGTTTATCCTCGGATAGGGGAGGGGTGACCGAAACAGTCGTCCCCTCGCCTGTAATCCTCAGACAACTCCTTGAAGGGAGAGACTGGGGATAACTCACTGGACGATATGTCTTCGGATGCAAGCGCCGGGTAAACCGAAACAGTGTACCCTTCGCTTGTAATCCTATAACGTCTCGTCATGGTGGCGTAGCCGTGTGCGCCATTGGTGATTAATAAATCGGCCCTTTCATTGTGTGCCTTACTAGGGGGATCTATTAAGGCTGGTCAAGGAGTAGGTGACCGGTCGACAGTATGCCCTCGGATAGGCGAGTGGTGACCGTATCAGTACAACTCTCGCTTGTGTCGCCTCTGGCAACTTATCGAAAAGGGCGGATGCAGCAAAAAGCGCGGTATTTGTGGCGATTGTAGCAATCAGCCTAATACAAACGCATGCTGCGGGTGTATTGCAGCTTGGTCAAAAGGTGAGTTTGACCGAGTGATGGTTTGTTTCGGATGTACGAAAGGGGTGACCGAAACAGTCAACCCCTTGGTATCAATCCACAGACAGCCCGTCTAAGAGCGAATGGATGATATGAGATCATTGAAGCCATTTGGTCTTTGTAATGTATTTGCGGATACAGCGTATGTCTGTGCTAGACAAGTCACTGAGGTCATCGAAGAAGTAGTTTCCAAAGTTTGCCCTGCGCAAATTTGCAAGGGCTGGACAGTTGCAGAGAAGATGAAGAACAGTTTCTTCCTCCTCCTCATCCATGCAGCTCGTACAAAAGTCATTGTAGGGTGTACCCAGTCTACGGGCTTGCCTACCTATTAAGCAGTGTCCTGTTAATGCCCCCACAACGGAGCTGATTCTGTTTCTGCCTACAGAGATAAGTCTTTGGGTCCTTTTAGCGTCTAGTTTTGGCCAGATTTGCTTGGATATGACGCAGGTATCAATGATGTTCCACCTATTATTTGCAGCCTTTATTGCCTCTTTGAATAGGAGGAATTTGATAGATTGCATAGGAGCGTGCGGTTCACTATTGTTGTTTGAGTGAAGCGTGCTAAGGTAAACTAAGGAAAAATACATTTTTAACACTTTTTTCAAAAATCGATTTAACGATAATACAGAGAAAAACTGATCAATCGCATGGACCGTTTTCGAGATACATGTGTCCAAATTTCAAAAGTACCTATATTGGAACTTTTAGCCAAAAACTGGGTATGCAGTCATGGTAATCTTACCTACTTCAGCTGAAATATCAATTTTCGTTGAAATCGTTAGAGACGTTTTCTAACAAATCAAACTCGTAGGAACATTTTATATGGGAAGTACCATTAATATAGGACGGACAGACAGTTTTTTTTTTACTCACAGAAATGAGAAACGTATGTAGATACTGTACCTCCGTGCCTCCAGCGTCTTTTGCGCACCGCATCAGTCAGAACTAAATTGTGGGAATGTTGTTCAACCATTTGTTTACCTGCGTATAAGTCAAATCCCTGGTTTCCTGTCATTCATATTACATGTGCTACTAAATTTTAGTTTCCCTTCCAGGTAGCCGCAACACAGTGTTGCCCAAATTGAACGATATGGAGGTAGACGACATGATGTTCCGTATCTCTCGCAGAGGTTATTTAGACTGACCACCAAGATCGTTCGATACCGCTCTAGACATTTTCTTGAGAGGTTTCCCGAAGTCGTAGGTCTAGCAATAAAACTATATCTATACGACAGAGTTATTTAAAATGGGACAACTCGGATCCGTGCAACAGTATGAGAACACGCGGCGGGCATTTGATGTTGTCATATATAGAAAGATGACACTAAACCATTAGGGCTCAACCTCTAACCGTTTGTCAAACAATATAACTTGTATAGATTTTATATAAATGGCGATCAAACTTACATTATTCCATATACAAAAGTAAACCGTCCAAATAAATGAGACTCAATTAATACAACAAGTAACATAAATACAAGTATTATACATCTATTGACTCTTTATCTACTAACATACAAATATAAATTGCTCAAAATGAGAAACGAGAACATCTACTTAGACAATCTTTTTAGACTTTACATTTTTTTTTTCACATACATTCCTTTTATGGTTGAGCATGCGATTCCTGGTTGGAAATTGTTTGTGGCAATGAGGACACTGTAATTCCTTTATAACTGCATGCCCCTTCATGTGCATCAACAGACCGGTGGTTGAGAAGAACTCTTTGCCACAAACGTTGCACTTATATTCTTTGCATATCCTATGCGTTCTTAGGTGTACGTTTGCGTCCGGCCTACGCTTAAACATTTTCGGACACTTTGGACATTTATACGGTCGTTCGGCGGAATGTGTGCGTAAATGTAGATTTAAGTCACTTGACTCCAAGTATGTTTTGGGACAATACGGACACTTGTACTCACACTTAAGATGCGATTTTATATGGTTGTGTATTTCCGATTTGCCCGGAAATACCATGGAACATACGGGACACTTAATCGGCGACGGTCCAAAGCAATGCTTGGATGTATAATGGTGGATCATTTCAGCATGTCGCTTGAACTCCTGCCAAAATAAGAGATACTAACCAGAAAAGCACTCTCATTTTAACAACTTACCCTTCTGCAATTTTCGAGTGCACAGGTGAATATGCAGCAAGTTTCTGCGCCGAATACTTCATTTGGATCGTGCTCGATCCGATCTGGTGGTGCAGCTTCGTTTTCAATAGTCGGCTCATTTATAACTTTAAATGACGCCTGTCCATCTGCTGTTATTTCTTGCTGAATTGTGATATTGTACGCGGCGGTGGCTGGTGGCTGCCAAATAGTGTCTTGATAAATTGGTTCCTCTAAAAGATTTTCTAATGCGCTTGGTGGGACATCTACGTTTTCCAAATAGTCACTGGCCCATTCAGATGTAGTAGAGAAATCGGTGGCATTCACTGGACTCAGATTAGCTTCCTCCTCAAAAATGTACTCGTCACACTCATCTGAACGTATCAATTGTTTTTTTGTACTCAAAAATGGGTCCTTCGGATAAGGTTGAGGTAAATTTCGATATTTGTGGTTTTCCTGGTGCATTTTTTGATGGTTTATGTAGTCTTTCTCGGTAAAGAATGTTTTTGTGCATTCACTGCACGCGTATGCTTTCCTCTCTGTGTGAGCTGAGATATGGATGCGCAGTCCCCGAGTAGCTGTGAAACTTTTAGAACATAAAGGGCATACAAATGGTCTTTCGGTGCCATGACTCCAAATATGGCTCTCTAGGTGAGATACTCGAGCAAATGTTTTCTTACAATGCGGACAGTTTTTTATTTTGTGATCAGGAAGATGGTTGAGGAACTCAGCTTCCAGTTCAAACATCTGGAAAAGAAAGCAAAAACTGAGTAGGTATTCCTGAAAATTAGTCTGGTGTGGGATTTGCGCCATACGCAAGTGTTTATTAATTGAAAACAAATATTTCCAGCCGCATATAATATTAATATTTGTTAAATAGGCTCTATCCGCCTGTACAGTCAATTGTTATGTAATCGATAAGTATGTGCACTTTAGGCCTGTTCCCGTGCGATAATGCATTCGAATTTGAGTTCAATTTTACCGAATTTTTCCAAATTCAGTCGCCGTAAAACGTAAGACATTGCATGCGGTTAGAGAGACGATAGGTCGTAGATTTAGTAAATGGAAAATGAGCACACGAAAAGCCATGGATAACCCAGGGGAAGACAAAAACTTCATTTGGGATTATTTTCTGTGTTACGCACACGATGAGGGTTTCAAGTTTGAGAAGTTTCTGTGAAAAAACGATCAGAAATGTCTGATTTGGAATTTCAGTCGTATAAAAGGCAAATCTAGACGTTGATGGAAATGGATTTTCTGTCCGATTTCCTTTTTATGATGAGATGACGGTTGGTGTTTTATTTTAGAATGGAAAATTCGTTTTGTGTTTGTATGTGCCCTTGAGGCTTATGAAACAATTGGACAAAAACAAATGTCTTTACATCGGTAACCCTTCCAACAGACGTGTCCCCTTTTAGCCTATTTGATGTTTCAAGAATGTGTTGGGGTATAAGTATAAGGTATAACCCGTACGAGCTCCGGTTTTCTCTGTTCCATTTCGCAGGAATAAAGACCAGTGCCTTGATTTTGTGCGGTTCTTGCAGAGTATCATTTTTAAAAATAAAACTTTTTTTCCACCACTCTTTTTGTTTGTTTGCTACTTTTTAGAATATTGCAAAAATCTCCCTGAGTGTGAGACAGGTTATAAATTCTAGTTGTTTGTTTTTATACAATATCCAACCGGTTAGTGGAAAACGTTTTGAAAAGTGTTGAAGGCCGTATATTCGAATCCCACGAATATCAACACAAAACAGAGCAAGTGACGTTTTTATGTTCGATTAGCCACACGAAATCTGAAATCTGAGAGCGAATCCTTTAGAAGCCCAATCGAATACTACATAAATTGACAACACCGATAGGAAAACAAAATGGCGAATTGGAAAAAAAAATTTAGAGGGCCAGCGGCAAGAGGATTGCGAGTTGGGGGTTTCAGTATTATCTCTGCTTAATATGAACATTTCATTCTTTAAAAAATGCTCGTAATGAAAATACATTTCAGTTTTAATTTTCGAAGAGATTTTTTATTTTTCCTCTTTTTTAAGGTTGTCCCTCTTTTTCCCCAATCTTCGATTTCAACGAAAAGATCATTGCTCCAGAAGCAGACGAGGCTGAAATATTTTAGAGGGTGGTCTGAACTCTGAAGTGTAGCATTATTGAAACAGATAATCAACCCTTCTCACCTCATGTGAGCTGGGTTTTGGTTTTCATCTTCCATTTGTTGGACAATCTTTGTTGCTTGTTGGACGATCTCAAAAAGGAGAAGCATTCTTTTTCTTTTACATTGGAATAAGACATCTGTATATTAATCTATCTATTGTTATAACGTCATAGAATTTCACCCCAAAGGAGGGACCCTAGGCCTAGCTTCTCACAACCATTCGTTTTGTGTGAGTTTTTCATTTTTGGAACGAATGGAAGGGATCTACAATTTTATGCCGACTCCAAACGGCTAATTGAGAAGCTCTTTTAAGACATTTATACTCTCGGATGTTTGTCAGACGTTCGCGAGAGGTAGCGAAGTGGAAAAAAACCATAAGTTGGTATTTGGGTTTTTGCGGGATTCGAACCTGAGACCCCTCGCTTAGTAGTCCAACACACTAACACTTAGCCACTGCGACTATTTATTATCTATTTGTAAATTTAAGTGGACTATAACTACTTTGATAATAATAACAATAATATATATGTACCTACTAACAAATAATATAACAATAATTATCGTAATAACTTTCGTACATTTAAACTAGATCATTTATAGGAGTTCGTAAGATTTATACAAGGAACGATATATACCAGGAACTATTTTTAGTTTTAAAAATAACCTTCGTTGTTGTTGCATATTTATTGAACGTTAAGATTTAAGCATAGTTTTTTTTTAGCATATTTTTAGCGGTAATTTAAAAGTGGAACTGTAAATAATAAAGAAGTAAATTGTGTTTGAATCAAAAATATCTAAAAAATTAATAAGAATGTGTAATAATGTTTTTTTACTTCTCAAATCTAGACATAGACATTAAAAAAGAAAACAACATGAAACAATAACACAATTCCCAGGCCAACGACTCTAAGATGACTGGCATAAATTACAAACTTCTTTATTAAACTGTTAGGTCTAGCTAGGAACCCGCATAATTATATTGGTATATATTTTATAGGTATAGATGTACTACTCACGAATGCAACTTTGCAGAAATAGCGTTGTTGTTCGAATATAGAGAAGGCGGTGCGAAAATATCGTTATTTTCAAAATACATTCCCTCACCTTACAGCCATACTGTACTGCCTATTGATGTTTACGCTTTGGAACCACATAGGCAATTTCGATCGTTTTGACGTTTTCTGGAAAAAAGCAAAAGAACAAAAAAAAACAAACAAAAATGTGTAAATAACAAAAAACGAATAAGTATGTATAAATAAAAATTGCATTCAAAAAAGTTAAAATAAAATAATATCCGTAGACCTCTCAGTTGCTTTTGGGCGACCTGAGTTTTTCTTAATACATAAATGTCATACTAGCCCTTAACCTAATGGACCTTTAGCTTTGTTTAGACGATTGTCAGATCTGAGGTCTACCAATGATCTGACAACAGCAAATAGGAAAAATATAAAATATTTGAAAAGTCATTGCCAGATCATTCGGCACATTCAAGAATCTAGGTATCTTAAATCGACTAGATTGGTCTGGATAAGATGTAACCTGAACGCAAAAACTGGATTGGTCGGGAACGTCACTTTTTCTACGTCAGCCACATATCCGAACTGTCAACTTATGTGGTATTCGATTGGGCGCTCTCAGAGCACTTTTTTTGCTCTCAGAGCAGTTTTTGTGTTCGTTTGGTACACAAAAGCAATATTTTTCAGATTTCAGAGCACTTTTGCGAATCTAGATATTTTCTCAGATTTACCAATACAACTGCGTTTGAGTTTGACAGCTGCTGGAGTTTGTTTATAGGTTTCCGTGAATTTTTTCTACGAAATCTGAAATCTGAGAGCGAATCTGAAGAAGCCCAATCGAATAGCACATTAGTACTCAGTCACGAATTTTTTGACTAGATTCGTCGGCTACCCCTCCATAAACGTCAACTGAAACAGCTGCTAATATGACCGATTTCAGCCAATCAAATCCGAGATAGGTACGTCTAGTCAGACAGCTGTCAGACTTACTAAACTAGTTGAACGTCCCCATTGTCAGTCCACCATCTGATAATGAAATTGTCAGGTAGGTACAGTTATCTATGTGCCAATCGTCTGATCGTTGCTTAAACCTTTTGCTTTGACAATCTTTGCAATCAAAAAACGATATTTCCTACCTAACTTTATTAATAAAGAAAGAAAGAGAATTTTGATAACAAATACATTTTTGTGATATCACAATTGAGTGTGGGTAAAAGTTGTTGAACGCAGATGAAAAATAGTTTTCTATGATTTAGAGATGATTTTTTTGAAAAAAAACTTTTATAGTTAAGAAAATAACAAAAATTCTGATAAAATACCTATGTTACATAAAATCCTTACCTCGTCACATAAAGAACAGGAAAAATTATTGATTTCAATGATGAGCTCTTCGCCCACATTCTTATCTTTCTTGGAATAGAATGTGATTTTTGCCGGTCCGTGCTTCAACTTATTCTTTACAGTACCCGGGGGGACGCAAAAACGTTTTTTATGACCCTCTAAATTCTCTGCATTTTTGAATTTTCTTTGACACCGTGTGCACTTGATTTCTCTCTTTTCTATATGGGCTGCAACCATATGATTGTACAATCCATTTCGAAAAAGATACTCCTTTGAGCAGATTCCACATGTGAAAAGCTTTCTCTTACCCGGGGTTGAGTCTTGTTCATAATTTGGCTTAGTCTAAAAAAGTAAAAGATATTAAGTGACAATGTTGAATGGTAATAACAATAAGACTCATCATCATACCATATTGCACTGATTGCTTTGGACACTGGTGGGGGCTGTAGCACAGTCTACAACAAAAGACACCTGACAATCATTAATTTGCTGACTGATTTGTAAGACTTCAGTTTGTTCAGATTCGGTTGGGATCAACTTAGCTGTTAACTCTTCTGTGCTGCTATCTCTTTCGGTATTAATAACAGGACCTTCGCTTGGAAAGAACGATCTTAAAACATCATCAATTTCCTGGCACCCACTGTCGTTAAATGTTTGATTCACATGCAAGCCCTCTGTTTGTTCAGAATTGGTTGGAACCAACTCTACTGCGATGCTATCTCTTCCTGTATTAATAACAGGATCATCTATTGGAATGAACGATCTTAAGACTTCATCAATTTCCTGGCACCCACTGTCATTAAATTTTTGATTGACATGTAAGTACTTTGTTTGTTCAGAATTGGTTGGAACTAACTGAGCTGAAAACCCCCCTGCGGTGCTATCCATTTGATCACTTCCATTTGGAAGGAAATATCTTAAGACATCATCAATTTCCTGGCACCCATTGTCATTAAATTTGTGATTGACAGGTAATCCTTCTGTGTGTTCAGAATTGGTTTGAACCAACTGAGCTGTAAGTTCTCCTGTGGTGCTATCTATTTCTGTATTAACAATATCACCTACTCTTGGATAGAACGATCTTAAAACTTCATCAATATCTTGGCACCCACTTTCGTTAAATGTTTGATTCACATGCATGCCCTCTGTTTGTTCAGAATTGGTTGGAACCAACTGAGCGGAAAACTCCCCTGCAATGCTATCTTTTTCTGTAATAATAACAGGACCTTCTCTTGGAAAGAACGATCTTAAAATTTCATCAATATCTTGGCACCCACTGTCATTAAATTGTTGATTGACATGTAAGTACTTTGTTTGTTCAGAATTGGTTGGAACCAACTGATCTGAAAACTCTCCTGCGATGCTATCTATTTGATCACTTCCTTTTGGTAGGAAATATCTTAAAACATCATCAATTTCCTGGCACGCACTTCCATTAAATTTTTGATTGACATGAGAGTCCTCTGTTTGTTCAGAATTGGTTGGAACCAACTGAGCTGTAAATTTTCCTGTGGTGATATCGAGTTCAGTATTAGTGACATCACCTTCTCTTGGAAGGAACGATTTTGAAACATAAATTTCCTGGTTCCCACTGCCATTACATTTTTGGTTGACATGAGTGTCCTCTGTTTGTTCAGAATTGGTTGCCACCAACTGAGCTGTAAATTCTCCTGTTGTGTTATCTACTTCTGTATTATTTACGTCACCTTCTCTTGGAAGGAACGATTTTGAAACATCATCAACTTCTTGGCTTTCACTGTCATTACATTTTTGATTGACATGAGAGTCCTCTGTTTGTTCAGAATTGGTTGGAACCAACTGAGCTGTAAACTTTCCTGTGGTGATATCGAGTTCTGTATTAGTTACATCACCTTCTCTTAGAAGGAAAGATTTTGAAACATCATCAATTTCTTGGCTCCCACTGTCATTACATTTTTGATTGACATGAGTGTCCTCTGTTTGTTCAGAATTGGTTGCAACCAACTGAGCTGTAAATTTTGCTGTTGTGTTATCTAGTTCTGTATTATTTACATCACCTTCTCTTGGAAGGAACGATTTTGAAAAATAAATTTCCTGGTTCCCACTGTCATTCCATTTTTGATTGACAGGAGTGTCCTCTGTTTGTTCAGAATTGGTTGCCACCAACTGAGCTGTAAATTCTCCTGTTGTGTTATCTACTTCTGTATTATTTACATCACCTTCTCTTGGAAGGAATGATTTTGAAACATCATCAACTTCTTGGCTCCCACTGTCATTACATTTTTGATTGACATGAGTGTCCTCTGTTTGTTCAGAATTGGTTGCCACCAACTGAGCTGTAAATTCTCCTGTTGTGTTATCTAGTTCTGTATTATTTACATCACCTTCTCTTGGAAGGAACGATTTTGAAACATAAATTTCCTGGTTCCCACTGTCATTACATTTTTGATTGACATGAGTGTCCTCTGTTTGTTCAGAATTGGTTGCCACCAACTGAGCTGTAAATTCTGCTGTTGTGTTATCTAGTTCTGTATTATTTACATCACCTTCTCTTGGAAGGAACGATTTTGAAACATAAATTTCCTGGTCCCCCCTGTCATTACATTTTTGATTGAAATGAGTGTCCTCTGTTTGCTCAGAATTGGTAGGAACCAACTGAGCTGTAAGTTCTCCTGTGGTGCTATCTAGTTCTGTATTATTTACATCACCTTCTCTTGGAAGGAATGATTTTGAAACATCATCAACTTCTTTGCTTCCACTGTCATTACATTTTTGATTGACATGAGTGTCCTCTGATTGTTCAGAGTTGATTGCAACCAACTGAGCTGTAAGTTCTCCTGTTGTGTTATCTATTTCTGTAATATTTACATCACCTTGTCTTGGAAGGAACGATTTGGAAACATAAATTTCCTGGTCCCCCCTGTCATTACATTTTTGATTGAAATGAGTGTCCTCTGTTTGTTCAGAGTTGGTAGGAACCAACTGAGCTGTAAATTCTCCTGTGGTGTTATCTAGTTCTGTATTATTTACATCACCTTCTCTTGGAAGGAACGATTTTGGAACATAAATTTCCTGGTTCCCATTGCCAATACATTTTTGATTGAAATGAATGTCCTCTGTTTGCTCAGAATTGGTAGGAACCAACTGAGCTGTAAGTTCTCCTGTGGTGCTATCTAGTTCTGTATGATTAACGTCACCTTCTCTTGGAACGAACGATTTTGGACCATCATCAATTTGCTGGCTGCCACTGTTATTCAATTCTTGATTTACTTGTAAGTCCTCTGCTTTTTCCGAATTGGATGGAACCAACTGAGCTGTGAGGTCTCCAGCGATGCAATCTATTTCTGTGGGGAGTAAAACTTTTAGAACTTCATCAATTTCCTGGCTGTGAAGGCGAAAGGAATAGGCCGCGTCCACAGCCTGCATGCAAGTGGGGCAAATATGATGGGGCAACTTGTCGTCCATATCAATCTGAAGTGAAACAAAACGTTGACACAGTCCGATTTCGAGTTCAAACACATACCTTTATCTCTGCTAATGCTTCTATCATTTCTTTAATAGTTACTGTAATTATACTGCTACCAAGTGCTAGAAACCATTTGCTTTCCAAATTGTTGTCTATAGTCTCGCAGAGACATGTACGACATATTTTCGTGAATACCTCTTCAGTTTTTGTTTTCCTCTCAGATTCGCTTCCAGTAAAATCAATTAGAGTTTGTAAAAGAAAGTTGTTTACAAGCACAGTTTCTTCCATACTTAAGTCTGTATTTAATAATTGATCAAGCGATTAGAAACTCAAAAATAATAAAACAAAACAATTGCTTGCAGTTCTAAAAGATAAACATTGCACTTTTCCAACTTGCAATAATCCCACTTGTTACAACTGTCAACTGACAGAATACATAAGGTAGCAGGCAGCTGTAGATACATACCTAGATGTGGGGCGAGTTCCAAGTCGTCTTTTATTTTCGTTGTTGAATGAACAAAAATTGTTATAATTTGACAGCTATAGTCTATTTATGAGAGGAAATTTTCAAAAAGTAAAACCGATTGAGATTCCGTTGTTAGGCAATACAAAAATAAGCGCCGTAGGTAACGATATAAAATATTTATGACGAACGATAATTGTAGGCCTTTTTTATTATGCGTACATGATCTATATTTATATCATTGATTTCCACAGATTACAACAATAGTACGAGATCCAACTGTTGTTGTAAACCATGGAAATCAGAGATTATAGGTAGATCATGTGAGCATAATAAAAAATGCCTATTTAATGATTTTAATATCGAAATATGTACGTATGTCGGCTCACATTTCTGTGTGCAGTGTACGAATCATTCGCTGCGATTGACAGCAATATCCTAGTACCAAACATGTCTAACGTACGACGTACCTATGGAAATTTAAATTGTTTCCTCACATTTGCACTATAAGACAGCAGCGCCTTGCTGTTTCAAACATTTGTGAAGTTATTTACTAGCAGTCGTTGTAAATGAAAATAAATCGCTTGCGAGATTTAATGGGATTTTCAGATTTTGCTCTCAGATTTCAGATTTTTCGTGCCCAATCGAACATAGAACGAGATTTTTCTTCCTTTGCATCTGTGGTGGTGCGTGTTTGAAAAGTCATCTGTTCTTAAATTGTAATTTGTGTCTATAAAAATCCATTCAATTTATTTTAATAAATTTTGCAGCGGGCGGATATAATTTTTTTTTTTTATTTTTTACAGACTTCTCGTCTAAAAACGTAAGTAAACACACTTTTAAGTTTGACAAACGACAAATGATTTGGTGTTAGTGCGAATAGGTGTGAATCTCGCTCGGATATCGAGTTTCGCAAAATTGCTCTGAATCTCCCAAAAAAAGCTTTTTTTGCGCCCAATGGAACATGAAATCTGACAGCCAGCTGATTTCGAGAGCAGAAAAACTGCTCTGACTCTGAAAAAAAGTGTTTTTTCTGTCCCAATGGAAAACGACATAAATCGAACCCAATTGATATAAAAATCCACTATACAATTTGGGCCCTCGATTTGGTACCAGACTGAATAAAAATGATCTAGTTGTATACGGCGGTAGTTAAAACAGCATTAGACAAAACAAGTAGTGCATTCCTCACCCTCCCTGTAGGAAACAATACAAAATGATTAAGTTATTGACAGAAACACACTAGAAATGTACATAAAGGGGTCTCAGACAGGTGAAGGAAACCGGAGTTTCCTCAGTTATATTTCTCCCAAAACTAGTCTTAGAATACGAAAAACCTACACCCGTATTAATAAACGCTGTGTAAAAGTTATCAACTTGTTACTCAGCAGTTATGTTCAATTTTCGTATGCTATCTGACGTTTGCTAACTAACTTACTTGTGCACATTTTTTTATTAAAAAGGGGGCTAGTGTTTTTCATGAAGAAGTAATTCCTGAAGCCGCTGCATCAAATTTATTAGACATCGTCATCTTCATACACTGTCAGTCAGGCAGCCATAAAGGCTCTTGAATCACTAAAAGTAAGATCTAAATTGGCTACGTAACTGCTTGGCGTTGTTCTTGATTAGACAGCAAAACTCTGAGATGGTACTTTTCGACGAACTTGCAGAAACGAATATCATCTTCATGGGTGATTGTCAGCTAACTTAACCTCAATCGACGTGGCTTTTGTTTATAAAACCCATTTGCTTAAATACGGAAATTTTAAAAGTTTCGTTAAGCAGAGTGCATAACCTTGATTTACATATATTAGCTGGTGTCGAATCGACACATCCGTGCACGACCCATACGTTCACGGAATTATTTCAAATTTAATACACAACACAAAAACAGGACCCCTGACTTCGAAAGCTCAAGTGGGAAGATTCAACGATACACATCTTAGAATATTCAAATCGCAGATCAAAATCCTTTATTTTAAGTTTGACATATAACAGTATTTGAATAAAAAGTTAATAAATCTTAAATCTAGAAATAATGTACCAAAATCAATTCAACGTAAATAATCTGCTAATGTAAAACTTAAGTTATAGAAGAAATAATCTACTAAAAACGAATTCATTGTATAAATATAAATAGGTTTCTTTTATTTTCTATGTTATGTGGAATGTTAATGAAAAAGTTTGCCTGCAGTGTTATCATAGCCCCGAAAGTAATATTGCGAATGAAGTTTGAAATAATTAAAACTAAAAATGCAAAGAATCGTGGTATGTTATATGGAAAAGGTACATCTGCCTTTGGCATCTTACTACAATAGCAATTCTCTGACCATCTACGTTATTTTTCTTCTTTTTTTCGAAATCTACACATCCCAATCTGATGCTTTTGCAAACGACCTTTGGTCGGAAATTGTTTGTTGCAAAACTGACACTGCAACTCTTTGATGATTTCGTGGCTCTTCTTGTGCAAGAATAGACCATTTTGCGAAAAGAATTCTTTAAAGCAAATACTGCACTTGAACTCTTTACAAATGTTATGAGTCTTTAAATGCACACTCCGTGTGCCTTGATGCCTAAACATTTTCGGGCACTTGGGACATTTGAATGGTCGTTCGCCAGTATGCATGGGTATGTGTTTCTTTAATTCGCGTAAGTCACAGTATACTTTGGGACAATGCGGACAGCTGTATTCGCACTTTAGATGAGATCTTATATGACTGCGGATTTCCTGTTTTCTAGTAAATGGAACTGAACAAACGGGACACTTAAACGGTGGTCGTCCAACAAAATGCTGTGTTGAATAATGGTGGATCAATTCGCGAAAGTATTTAAACTTCTGCAAAGAAAATATTCTTAGATGTATTAACCAATAAAGCAATGTTTTTATTTCAACTTACCAGTTTGCAATCTGAAACAGCACAAGCGAACCTGTCGCAACCAACTGGCTGATATTCAATTGAGTTTTGTTTAGGCTGATCAAAGGATTGTGGTTCATTATCACTCAGTGGTTCATTGGTAATCGTGACCATTGCCTCATCGTCTTCTATTGTCTCTTGCTTAATAGAACTATTCGATAAAAAGGCAGGCTTCATTTCTGAACTGTGCAAACTGCTCGCGGCCACTTCACTCCCATCAGTATTCACGTTAACCCAGCCCGACATCGGAGACTTGCTAGTTGATGCAACTATGTCCAGGTCGGATTCCTCCTTAATAATGCAGTCAACGAAGGTCTCTGGTTTTATTAGTTCAGAAGATATTCCATCATTTGATTCGGGGTCGTGAAAGGCTGTGGATGTTATATCGTAATCTTTTCTTTTGGCGTGATCTTTGATATGGCGTCGCAGTCCTGAAATAGTTTTTAAACCTCTCGAACACAGGGGACATACAAAGGGCGTTTCAGAGCCGTGGGTCCATAAATGACCCTCCAAGACAATAACTTGACTGAAAACGTTCTTACACAAGGGGCATTGTTTCGATTTGTGCAACGAAAGATGGTTGAGAAAATCGACTTCCAATTCAAAACTCTGAAAAGAAAAAAAATTAAAATATAATCACCGAATGAGTAAAATTGTTCGCTGTCCTGATGTGCATGACGGAAGTGTTCGTAGTGCAAATATGGCTATGCATTAAATATTCTGTGTAAATCCACCATGAGGGAGAAAATAAAATAAATAATCCACTTACATCATCACACAAAGAACACGATATGTTAGTAATTTCAATTTGTATCGCTTCTTCCGGATTTTCTTTATCTTTGAAGTAATTTAATTTAACAGTAGCTGGCCCATTCTTCAGTCTACACGTCACTGCATCTGGAGGAACGCAAACTTTTTTCTTGTGCCTCTCCAAATTTGAGTTCGATCGGAATTTTTTAAAGCAGATCGTGCACTTCGGCTCCCTTTTCTGTATATGAGTGACAATCATATGATCATGCAGCGCATTTCGAAAATGGTACTCCTTAGTACAGAGTCCACATTTAAAAACCTTTCCCTTACTACGTGTTGGGTGTTTCTCAGCCATATGGTTTTCCAGTTCCGTATTGTCCGATAATATCTAAGGCAGAGTAACAATTACTATCGATTCCAGTTAAAGACAGTTTCATACCGTATTGCACAGATTGCATTCAATACTAGCAACTGTTGAGGGACCATCAAAGTCGTCTTTCGGTTCAGATTTTAGGGAACCCACTTCCACTATAGAGTTGTCTGCAGTTATTGCATTCTCCTCTGACGGAATCAAACTTCTTAAAACTCGATCCGCTTGCTGGCTACGAGTACGAAAGTCATGGGCTGCCTCTATAGCTTTTAGACATGTGTTGCATATGTGATGAGGCAATTTATCTTCCATATTAATCTAAAATGATCACAAATTACACACTTTGACTACCAGACATGCAATTTTATACTTACATACCTTTATTCCAGTTAGGTTTTCAATCATTTCTTGAATTGTTACCGTGCTTATATAGCTGCTGACAGGAAGCAACATATTACTTTCCAAATCATTGTCTGCAGTCTCACAGAGGCATGTACGACATATTTGAATAAAAACTTCCTCAGTTTTTGATTTTCGATCAAAGGTGCTCCCAGAAAATTGAATAAGCGATTGCAAGAGGTAGTTATTGCACAGGTTTCCGATATCTATGTGTAAAAAAGTTGTGAATAGATTCAGCAAGTAAAAATCATGAATCTTCCTGAATTTTCGGAAGTATGGTTGTTACAAACAATCAAAACTAATAAAACACAAAACAGAGCTGCTGATTAATGTTCTTAGATATCAGGGATCAGATTCTGTAAGCGAAGCGTTACAGCTTACAGAATTCCGACCCGTTTTAGCGGATACTTACCAATTATCATTAACAGGCATCAGTGCAATTTAATTTTACGTGGGATGAACCTGCTATCCCTCGACCATTTCATGACTTACCTCTGTCTTGCAAATCTTCAACACTATATAGAACATTTCGTGGTTTAAGTTCAGTTCTTTGAAATAACGTCGGAACTGCAGTTGGTTTTAACAACCACTTTTTCCTGTGCCCGCCATATGGATATCTTTTTATAATATCTTCTTCGGCAAAGTGAAACCAACACACATGAGTATTTTCAGTCAATTCCATATCACCTCGTCGGATGAGGGTCTTCCACTTCGTTTGCATTTGCTCATCTTCAGGAAACTCGAAGCTCCGAACACCTTGAGGTCCACTTATGATAGAATTGCAATCTGCGACACAACACAGCCGTGACATCTAAACCAGAATATATTTAGTATACTTATTTTCTTGTAAAGGTTGCAAAGTATCAGTAAAACCATCAAACTAATTTATGTGGAAAACACTTTTGCAAGTAAAACAATTAATAGTAAACAAACCATTAGTGACTTTTACCCATTCCAAGTTTAATAACTATTTCTGTAAGTAATATTCCGAGCCAAACGACTTATAATTAGTTTACAAAAACTCACCTTTATTTTTAATTTATTCACGGCCATCAAAAGAACTTAATGAAATGAGTTTAATTTATTTTTAACAAAAAAAAAATCTCATCTTTATGTTTTCCACAAATATGCGTTAAACGTCAAAACCAAAAAAAAAAAAAAAAAAAAACAATCACAACACAACTTTCCAGTGGAATAGAAAGGCCGCGTCCCCAAAAAATCCAAGAGGTACCGTACCGATTATTATTTCTTTGCTAGGATGTGTGAGTGCATAAATTCACCAAAAAGATGGCAGACTCTGGACGCGTTCCACTGCCTGCTAGAGGTCTAGCAAAAAATCTGTGCCTAAAAGGCAAAACATCTTAAGGACTATTCACATGAGAGCGAACTTCGAATAGGCGAATTGCGAACAAATCAATTTAACTGTATTTATGAATTGCTATTTGTTCTATCACAAAACCATTATATTTAATTAATCTAACATCTAGTCTAAAAAAAAACATGACTCCCGCCCCAATTGACTTAAACAGCTTAACAATTAAAGTAATTTTCCCGCGAATTGAAAATTCTTGCCGCGAGCTGTCACACTTTATTCACAATCCACACAAAACAGTCGTGACCCACAAACCCACGAATGAAAAATTCGTTCGAACTTAACCTTTAAAAATGAAACTGATACGCGGGTATCTGCGACCAAAAAAAGTTTTCATGTGAATGAAGTGTCAGAAACTACGAATATTCTCATATGAATAGTCCTTTAAGTCGACATAAGTTGTTTTAGCTATTTTACGTTTTTTTAATTCTGTTCTGTTCTGTTCCCTACTCTATTTTTTAAGCCAAGGTGAACAAATTTCAATTATTGAGGAAGCTATAACTGTTTTAAAACTGCTTAATAGTGCATTAACGCGGTTACCTCAATTCTAAAATTCCGCATAGGATAAATCGTATGCGAGTAAATCCGCCTAAAATGTTCGCATAGCTAAAAAATTGGTATATTCTCAAAGTTTTACGAGTTCAACTGTGCGAAAATGATATTCACCTCTAGAATGTAGGAAAGGGTATTACACAGCCATTTTGTCAGGTTGTGACAAAACAAGAATCAAATCAAAAACCAATATTCGAATTGGTTGGGAAATATTGTTTTCGATTGCCAACAAAAAAAAAAAAAAAAAAAATTAAATTACGTGTGTGTTAAATTAACATTTATGTGTCTGAAGAAAAATTACTCAAAATATTTTTATTTTCCTACAACCATTCTGCAGTAATCATTTCTCATAAATATTTTCAGCAAAAGTGCACTTATTCCTAAATGGGACATGCAAGGTGCGAGTGTGTTTTTGAGTGAAGTTACGTGACATTTGTCATTACGAATTTCTATATAACAATACTAACGCACTTAGCATGTACCACCCCATAAAAATATAGCTTGTAGGCAAATAACGGAAAATCGGCCGAAGATGGGGGGTCTCAGTATTGTCTCTGGTTGCATCCGTGTATGGATTTCCCAAAACAACAAAACAACGGTAGACACATTTTCGTAAAGAATTCATCCCTGTCCATCGATTTGAGTCATTATTATTTGTTAATTATCAACTACACCCAATCAACAAACACCGATTTTATTCAACATTTTTTTCTATTCCTTAATTTGTAACAACAAAAACAGCTAATATTAGCGAAAGCTATCTAATCCAATTCAAATTTTGTTAAGCAAGCAGTAGTGCGTCATATAAACTCATATCAATAGGTCTGTTCCTTTACTTACAAATCGTCACCTCAGTATTTGAGTGATACATTTGCATTTTTGCCATTTTTGAGTTAGGAATGATTTCTAAAAGACAAAAAGGAGATCTTTCTTTTGGTGTAATTAAATCTATCCTATGTCCATTATTGCCAAAGATATCAGTGTTACAAATGATCTAAACGCACTTTTGGGAATTAATGGTCAGTATTGGTCTGCCACATAAGCCTTCATATGGGAAGGTCACATTTTCGTATGAACTTTTCTTAAATTTCTTAAACATTTTAAATGACCTATACATACAATTGAACAAGAATTATGCTTCATTGACAAACACCAATTCAGTGCTTAAATGATCTAAACATACAATTCTCCCTCAAAAGTGCTTCATATGCATAATAATTTTTTAGTGTTTAAGTGATACATACAAACAAACCTCCAAGTCAAATTTGTAATTCAGTGCATAAGTGATACATACAATACAGTCGACTTCATAAATTCCTTATAGACAGTTACTGTTCAATATATGTTTGGTTTTTCTGCATTATAATTATTTAATAATATATTCTGTACAAGTATGATATGAATTTAAAGTTGGATAAAATAGATATTTTATTTTATTGTTTTCCTTTTTTACCCTCTGAAGGCACTAAATTAATTTAAAAAAGAGCTTAAATATTGGATTTTTAGATCCCCGATATAAACAAACGTTAGTATATTACAGAATTATTTTTCTTTGAAACGATAACTTACCTTGTTTTTTACATAAAAAAATAAGTTTGCCATAAAAAACCCCAAGAAAAATAAAATAACAGTAATTTAAAAAAATGCTTTTATTTCAATTTTTGTATGAATATATGCCACATACGCATTCAAAAGTCACAATGCCGCTCAGTATTTAAATGCCACATAGGTTGCTCAATAAGTGCCTCATACCATACAAATACGCATTATTTGGAAAAAAAATCATGCCACATATGCAATTTCCTTTTTTTCAACTTGAGATTATAAAAAAACCAATTGTCCAATTGAAACAAGAACTAAAGTGTTAGTAGAACTCAATAGCCACTAAATTAAAAAAATTAGTTAATGGTTGTCTTACTGAAGGTTTTTGTTTTATTCGCTTTCAAACTTAAAACGTCGTTTTCTCGAAACTATGTTTTTGTCGTTTAGATCACTCAAATACTGAGGTGACGAAATCTTACGAATTTTTACTAATTCTTACGAATTCTTACGAATTTTTACTCAGTGACGGTGAATGTTTTCAGTGAATATTTTCCTCGAGATTCTTTCGAAAGTGGCGACGAAATTCGTCTGCGCTGGAACAGGGAATAATATCCTCCATGTAATTCTTCATGGAGTGTCGCTTTTTCCTCTTCCACATACTCGGATTAATCAAACTAAAGTTCAAAATAAATGATTGAACTAATTTTCTTAGTTAATTAACAAAGTCCTCGAGTTTATCAGACATTTTAACGACTGAATTATGTATTTGTCATTTTTTCATAAATTACTATTCTCTCTGTGAGAGAATTTTACATTACCACTGCCATTTTGACAGTCTATTCCATTCTTACTACAAAAGTAAAGGAACAGACCTAATATTTTGGCAGACCAATTTAAGGAGACGGATATTTTAAATGGGGTCAGTGAAACGAAAATGTTTTCACCCTTTCACCGCAATTTCGATTCTCGTTCTATGAAAATGTGAAACCAAACGTCAAAATTTTTCATATGAAGAATTTCTTTTCACGGCTCTATTATTTGCAAGTGAATGTTTTTAGTGAGATTTTGAATATTGAGAACCGTCTTTCATACAACACGGTGTGTGTGATTGAATTCACCACGATATTTTCACTTATTGAACGAGAATCACACTTTAGTACAAAGTGAATCGAAAAAATGAAAGCAATTCGTGAAAGCGAATGTGAAAACGATTTATTCGATTCACTCTTTCACAGAACGATAATTGACCCCCAGCTGTCAGACTCAAACGCACTTGTATTGGTACATGTGAGAAAAAAAAATCTAGATTCGCAAAAGGGCTCTGAAATCTGAAAAAGATTGTTTTTATAATACACCACCTACAACAATACAATACCTACCACGTTAGAAACCATGCATGCTCTATCAAAAAAAAAAAAAAAAATGTCAAAATTGTACGAAACAAAAAGAATTTATATGCAATTTAAGCAGGCAAAATAAAATCGAGTTATCTCCGGAACGGTACAACGCCAGGAAGTGATGAAATTTTATATTTTTAAAAGCTTTCGGATCGGACTGTCTTCTATTTTATATCACAGGTAGAAAAGGCTGCATAGAATAGAAATGCAAAGAGTAATTGTTTGTAGTTCAACAGTTTTTGAGTAAGAGCCTACATTTTGGCTTAAAACCGTTAGGCCGATTGGTATAATTTGTATTTTATTAGATTGGTGAAGTGGAACACTTTCGAAAACAGAACATTTTTCCACTTTGCTAAGGTTTCGGAGATATCACGGTTTTAATATGAATTGTGTTGCAAATTTTTCGTTCAAATGGTTTTAACTTTCTAACGGTGGAAGTACTAACAAAAAAAAAAAAAAAATCACTACAAACAACTAAAAACGAATGTCGATCGAACTGCAAGTCAAATTTTTCATTCTAGAAAAAGTGCGGGCTACCTTCACATAGGTAAACTAGACTGCGAATTTATTTAAATTTATGCAAACTTAACACCAGTTCAAAATCAAATGATAAGTATGAAATATGTTCTGGAAATATCCCCAGGTGCCCTAGAGCATCATTTTATATACCTATTCAGAACTTAACCTCTAGTTGAGGCCACTTAATACCCCAACAAGATCTCTACCGAATATCCATACACGCGAAACACTTGACCGAATGAGAATACGAAAACCGATTGCCAATTCTGTGGGTCAAAGAACCGAACCAGATATAGATAGAATCTATTGTTTATATCTGCTCTCCAAATCTGATCTGAAGACAACAATTGTCTCATAGCTATATCTGATCGTGATCATAGGATCAAACCGCTCAGACCCGGTTTCTATATATGAGCACCTCGTTGAGAGAAACAACAGATGATTGACCCCTTTAGAAGAACGATGGAAAAAAAATGTATTTTTCCCATCTGAAGAACTTCTCGATAAACCTTTAGATACATCATTTCGCGTTACAGATCCAAATGGAAGATTTCTTTTTTGGCAAATCGACACCTAGAGATTTAGTTTGATTTGAGCTTCGGTGGCATATACTCGTGTAGGTATGGCATCGCTGAAATTAAAGTCAGCCATTCTGATGGCGATTCTGGCCACAATTGTGTGCGATGGAAAACAGGCGGTACCAAGGCAGTTTAAGCCATTGAAAGCCGCCGTCAATCGATATATTACTATCGAAGTGCCGAAAGTCGGACGGCTGCGGGGACGTGTTGCACACACTCAGTGGAGCCGAAAGACGGTGTATCAGTTTATTGACATAAAATACGGTAAATCACCATCCGGTGAGGGCAGATTTAAGGTGAGAAATCGTCAGAAACTATATATTCACAACCGATTCTAAAGTGTCAACATGTAGCCTTCGTTACCGGCGAGCCCATGGAAAGATGTGCGGAACGCTTTCACACCGCGAAGAGGATGCCCCTCCCTGCAGGATATGCCATACGTGAAGTCAGCTGAAAAAAGGAACAATGACGTTGAGGACTGCCTCTTTCTATCTGTCCACACCAAGTCGGTGAGTATACATCAAGTGGAAATAACTTCAACTTCCTGATTCGATGCTCTCTTTCAAAGTTCAAAGGGAAATCCCCGGTGATGGTTTATGTGCACGGTGACTTCTTGTACGAGGGCAGCTCGTTAGAAGCTTCACCAGGCTATCTTCTGGAGGAGGATGTCGTCCTAGTATCGATTAGGTACCGCCTCGGGCCGTTTGGTTTCCTTTCCTCGATGACCGAGGATATACCTGGAAATGCCGCAGTAACTGATGTCATCTTGGCTCTGAAATGGATTCAAAGTCATATCGAAAGCTTTGGTGGTGATCCGTCCAGGGTGACCCTGTTCGGACAAGTTGGTGGAGCTGCTATGATAAACGTTCTCACCATGAGTCCGGCTGTGCCTGCGGGACTTTTCCATCGTGTCATCTACCAGTCTGGTTCAGCACTGTCACCAACCTTCATCACTGACAGTCCGTTGGGCGCCACAAAGGACATGGCTAAATATTCTGGATGTAAGAATGTTCAAAAGGTTGATGCAATCAACAAGTGTCTGCGAAACGTGACTGCCAGTAAGCTGTTAGATGCGTTCAGCATTCATGGCAATGTCCATGCCAATCATGGCATTGGCAGTTACGGTGGTATTCAGTTTGTGATCGGCGGTCCAAGCGGTATTTTGCCAGAGCATCCTGGTAAGCTGTTAGACTCGGAGAATCACCAGAACTATCCAACTCTGGGAGGCAGTGTTAAGAACGCTGGAACGTTCATTTTAAAAGGTGGGTTTGCCTGTATATACACGCAAGAGGGATGGTGAATTTATTTATTGGTTCCAGACATTTTCGTTGACAACTTTAACGAAACTGTACCCGATGACATCTACGATGGCGCGGGATACATAAACCAGATTATCGCGCAAACAAATGGCGCCGATCCTACCAAGGCTTGGAGAAAGTTCGCTGAAGCTGAGATCTTTACCAGTGAGGATATCAAAAATGGAAGCTTCCACCGCATGATACCTGGATTAATTGATGTAAGTTGTGACAGGCGTATCTAGATTTGTCTCTAGCTCTTGGAGTTCACGCGGTCCACTTGTGTGGTATTGTGTGCTACAAAATGTGTCGCTCAACGAGTGTAGGCGATTTGCCTCTATTGTAGTGTGTGTCTACATCTAGCTCACGTATTGCTAAGCAACAATTTGTCCACTTTCTTTTAACAGCGCTACAATTGTTGCGCCTCAAATTGTGTGGCTCACTGATTATTATAGGCGCTCACATATATTTTAGCCTGGCGGCATTTTTAGACTATACCACCAACTTTTTGCCAAATCATGAAACTTTTCCAAAATCCCTCCTTCCAGATGTGCGGTACGATTCCCTTTAAGAACCCCGTTCTTCTGGCGATGCAAGCCAACGCAAAGAATCTCGCCAACAGCACCTATCTCTACAGCTTCGACTATGTAGGCGAATCAAACCGCTACGACATTCAGGATGACGAGGAGTCCGACATATTGCCATTCGATCTGGGCGTCTCGCTAACCGATGATAACTTATATCTATTTCCCTGGCCATGGTATGCAGTGATCTCCAATAACCGTGACCGTAAAGTGGCCAAACGAATGGTGGCGCTGTGGACATCTTTTGCCACAACCGGCATACCAAAAGCACCGGGTGTGATCGATTGGCCACCAATGACCGATGAAACGGGTCCGTATTTGAAGATTGGCAGCACCGTGAGTGTAGGAGAGAACTTCTTGGATGAATATTCGATTACCGTGAAGGAGGCCAAAATGGGCTACAGTCTGGTGAATGATGAGTTTTTCGAAAGCTTGGAGGTTATTGATCCCGCAGCTGATAATAACGAGGATCTAGAAAGTCAGGAAGCGACTGATGAAGATGTGGATGCCGGTGAAGAAGAAGAAGAAGATGTAGAAGATGAAGAGGAAAGTCAGCCACCACCGAAGAGGGAGAAAAATGGAAACAAGAACAAGAAATTGGAAGCTGAAACCGAAGTAGAATAAAGGTTGGTGATTTGTGAGCGCCAAATGGGGGCGCCTTGAAGAGCTTAAAAGATTTCTGATGCTAATTTGAGTAATAAAGTATTGAACCATAAACTTGGATAACAAATATCGAATCCTCGAAAAACTTTGTCACCAAATGGCTGTGGCATATCTGAATTTCATATTCCGAATGCAATTATCCTGTGGAACCACCTAATAGAGGAAGTTTTTGAATTGTCTTAATGCGGTTGGAACTGGTTTGCTCAGCCCAAAAATGCCCTAACAAGTTTACATGTTCATGACCATTAAAAGTGATAATCCCTTAAGGTTTTCCCGCATAGTTTTGACATCAATCTATGTGGACCATATACTTTTTGGTATTATATAGGTAGGATACCTTTCTGCTCTAACGGTAAATAATAGGTAAGCCAGTGGTCAATCCACGTGACAACCTACTTCACATTTTACTTCACACATGACCCATCTCATAGTGCACGCATGGTAACACAATCGTTACAATATTCAATTATCTTCGTAGCGAAATTATGTACTCAAATATAGGTAAAATTATAAAATAAAACAAAAGAGTAAGTTTGCGTCGACCGTGACAGGACTCGAACCTGCAATCTTCGGATCCGAAGTCCGACGCCTTATCCATTAGGCCACACGGTCATGTCAGATGAGCGGACAAATAAGTATTGGTTCCAATCGCGATGACGTGTATATATTTATGAAAAATAGAAAACCATTTCGAAACTGAAAATGGTTGTAGTATGTACTAGATTTTTTTCGTAGAACATCGAAAGTAGACATAATTAGGTGCTGACAAGAAAATTACATCAATCACGAACTAAACATAAGGCCCGATTCGCCAGGGTTTTCACCATTTTCCTGGTGATTGAATGATTACGATAAAACACGTTAATCCAGAGTTTTTTTTTTTTTTTATTTTGATTGGACGCCATGATTTTTTCCACTTCATTCCATTCCATGCAAAAATAAGGATTCCAACCGCTACAACGACAGAAATATCAAATTCTGAAGATGGGTCCATTTTTGTTTGTTTTTGTCGTAGGACTTTAAACAAACATCCTATCTCAGTGAAAGTAAAGTACAACAACTATTGTCACCTGTCACCTCCTCCAAGTCAGTCTGACATTATGCAAACGTTTGATAAGTGCTATTTAGATATCTCTGTTTTTCTTTTTTTCTCAATTTGGGGAGAAATCTCGTGATTCGTGTCCTTAGGGCCCGATTCTGTGTCAAAATATGCGGGTTACTGGTGAATAAAACTTTAACTTTAGGTACTACAAAAAGTGAACTACTGTGATCTACAAAATTGCATCGGGCACCAAAAAAATGTTGAGACAGACTCATTGTGCCTCATTTTCGCTAATTGTAACACAATTACTAACGAGACTGCGAAAAATGTAACGGCTGCCCGGATTTCATTCAAACTTCGGATTTGGAGTTTGTGGACTAAGGGAGCTTCCACACCGGATGGAACAAAACGCCTTATTTGGTTTTCGTGTTTTGTTTTGCCTTATTCAATGTGGACGCGCGTATTAATATGTGTGCATTAAGATTCCAGAAACACACAGAAAAGCAGTTTTGTTTGTCTAAGGCGTTTTGTTCCATCCGGTGTGGAAGCAGCAGCCTTACGTTTACCAGTATCAATTTTAATTGATAAATTTTGTCAGTCGTCAACCAATTGTTAGTTGATCTTCGCAATAGGGTTAAAAAAAACTGCATAAAAAATCATTATAATAAAATCTTAAAAATTTATTGACATTTCAATAATTCTGGTAATAAAATGTTAAATCGTTTATATATTTTAAAAGGTATTTATTTCATAGAAACGACAAAAGAAAGAAAAAATCAACTTCAAAAAGTAAAATAAGGACCCCAAGTAATTGTAAGAGAATAATCTTTATCCCTGGGACTACTGATTAATTCTTACGAGTGATGCACCACATAAATGCTACTGATACACTAGGAAGTTATCCATTTTGGTGACACCTTTGGCAAACTTCTTGCCTTCTTCGGTGGGCGCGCTAAAGGCGATTTTGTCCAACGGAATCTCCTCGGAGAAGATTGTATGTAATTGCACGGCTCGAATTAGTTTTGATGCGATATGGAATCGCCGATGGAGTGGTGAGACCCATATTCTTGATATTCCGCATCTGAAGAAGAGCAAAAGATGTTGCATTTACAATCAACTGTGAATGACAGTGTTTTGAGTCCACTTACTTCGCTTCAAAGGTCTCCTCGGTGCAGCAGTCAACACCGTTCATTGATATGTATCGATGGGCTTTTGTCAATGGCTGTGCCAAACAGACTCCCACGATTTGGCTTTGTCGCACTGCAAAGTATGCCTACAAATGGAAGGAACTCATTAGAAAAGAAGTTAGGTCGGTGTTGTTTGTAAACTCCCAATAGTAATTTACTGAATAGCCTTCTTGTCAATACAAACGGGAATCAGGTTTGCGATCAAATACAACACAACCAGATAATCATCTACTCACCTTGAAACAAGTCGGCAATGTGTAGGAAGAGAATCCCAATTCCTTATCGACAAGTTTAAGGACATCTTTCAAACGCTCCTGGCGTTTCACATGTGACTTCTCCGATATCCGTAGTATTCTCCCATCGGGTCCCCATTCCGGATATATTTGCACGATATCCTCATCGATCCATGACTTAAACTTGAGTATATACAGCGAAGCGTGGAACTCCTTGTGCAATTTCTCCTCCTCCGGCTCGTGAACAGTGTAAACCAGTCCACATTGTTTGCACTGTCTGGCACCGAACTGCTTCTGCCCCGCATCGATTTGATACTGATTAGCACCCATGCCCGCGTTCCATGTCCTGCAAGGTTTTCTTGTTGATGTCTCCTGCACAATAGGCTGGCAAAGTCCCGGATAGAAAATCGGAAATAGTTTCTCAGGCGACGACTGCAATGCCTTTTGGTTTTGCTTATTCTGATCGGGAATTTCCAATTCCATACATTCAGTAGATCGATTGTTGAATTTGTGTAGCTCCCGCTCCAGATCTTCGGCGCTGATATTGTGTGTGGTGGCGACAATTTCTGTGATTATGCGATCGGCTTCTTCGTGTCTATTCGCATAGTCGGCTATGAATATTTGAAAGTTCTCCTCGTTGCAGAGGTTATTCTCGATGAGGAATTCAAGAAAATTTCTCTGGCGATCGATTTCCAAGGGATCTGTGGTGTTGTAGGGTATCCGTTCGCGGTAGTCATCTGCATTCTCACCAAGAACAACAACCAGTTCATCGACGATTTTTTGAGCCTCTTCCTTGTGATTCTCTGGGTCGCCAATGAATACTGCAAAGTTTTGCTCGGTACAAATTTTATTTGTTATCAAAAAGTCCAAAAGGATGTGCTGTTGTTCGATTAATTCTGGATCGCTGGTGTTGTACGGTAAACGGCTACGGAATTCATGGTATTCACTGTCCTCTTCGGAGCCCGACATACGCATCTCCTCCTCAAAGGTGCCGTAGTCTTCAGATGAGAATGTCCCAGTAGAGCGGGCTGATTCAATTTGATTGATTTGGTTCACTGGTAGCTCTACTATATCCTCTTCACCGGGTGCTATTGCCGATATGTCAAAGTTCTTTAAGATTTCATCGACCTTGGCTTGCTCTGTGGAGAATTCGTTAACTGAAATGGAAAAGCATGAGTGTAAGTAAAGATAATCGACAATTTTAGCAACTCACCGATAGTGTTCCTCCGTTTGGGTTTTTTCTTAATTTTCTTCGTCTCTTGCATGATGGAGAATTTGCCATTGCACACGGATGCCTTAATGTTGTCCGTTACTTTGAATTCCTTCTTTGTCGTGGAGCTGCCGGATTTAAAGAATTTCCTTCCTGGAGTTGGCTGCCGTATCTCTGGTGCCTCAGCTACATCAATGAGATCCTGTTGCGTAGCTGAATCTTCGAGCTCTGTTTCGGAATCACTGCTGCAGTCAATGTCAGAGAACCCCAACGACGTTTCTCCAACTTCATTCATGTAACACCTGTTCGATGCAACCGGCGTGTTGGCGGTGTTATTATTGCCATCGTTATTCGGGTCACCAGAAGTACTATAAGTGCTGCCAATCGCGCTTAATGGTTTCGCCATTGCGATCGGATTCTTTGCAGATTTTAATATTTGATGAACGTTCTCGATTTGATCCTTTTCCTGGCGTTTTTCGGTCAGCAACTTGCGCAACTTCTCATTCCGTAACGTACTCAGAATTTCCATTACATTAGCTTTGGTTGCCGTCACTGCAGTGTACAGTTTCCTCTTTGGCTTCCGGCGAATATTATGGCGAACGCCTTTGTTTATCATTAATCCCAGATTTCGCTTGTGATCGGAGCGTTTGTGCTTCTGTGAAGGTTTCACAACAACAGTTATCGGTGGGCTCCTCAATGTAGGTGAGGTTTTGGCACGCGAGTAGAAACTCTTTGTGGATATAGAACATCGTTCAGGTTTGTCTAACCGCCTGACTTTCGCCATTGGACTGCGCGCAGTACCACCTGACTCTGTATGAATACGTTTTGTGGCCAATGTAGGACGTGCATCGTTACGTTCATCTTCGGAGGAGGATTCCTCAATAACTTCCTCTTCGTTGGGTTTCTTGCTCCTGTTCAAATTCATTGAGCTCGTGAAAAGAGCAGGCAGTTCATCACTAAACGCCTTCTGCAGTGGTGTTCCCGGAATATTCTCCTTGCCATTGATAACTTTCGATGTTGATGGACTAGATGTCGTCGAGGTAGGTGATCCATTTTTTGGTTTCAAACTCAATCGCCTACTGCGACGCAATGGCGATGTGATTGCAGCTTCCCTCGAAGCAGGGGGACTTTCAGGTAACTTCTCAAATACATCATCATCTATACGCTCCGGAGAGTAGTGATTGTTATTCGAGAGAAAACTAATTCGCTGAGGTGTTTTAGGTAGAAGAACTTTCACCGAGTGCATCTTTGCGTTGGTATGCTTGGTTTTGTCAATGTTATTATTCAGAGGAACTATCCCCTCAAAGGAACAGTTTTCCTGCTCAGAGTCTGAGTTGATTTCAATTACCTCACTATCTGTGACAAATAAACTTTTCTTGCGTTCGGAGAGTCTTGGTGTCGGATTTCTAGGCGGACGTTGCCGCAGATTCCGGGGGGTCTCCATTTAGTCGACACGCATTGGTTAATCACACAACTCTGTAAAGAAAATTAAGGTTTTTGAAAGCACTCACACCAATTATTTATTTAACTTACTTTAACTATTCAGTTTTATTTGTAAAATTACTCAGAAATAATTCTATTAATTGCCGCGAAATGCACAAAATTTACTGGAGAATTTGACATTTGCACGCAGAATGGCGGGAAAACGTAAACACACGACGTATCAACAAATGTCGGTATGGTAGGCTGATGGATAGTGTCATAATCAGTGATAAGAAAAATGTAGGTAAGCATATGTTTTAGGGATATTTGTATTCAAGTGAGACATTGCTTCTCAAAGTCAGATGTTTGTTTTAGATGTACATACACGCAATTATTTCGCAAATCTCCGGTGATTACAGTAATTTACATAATTTTTAAGCAACTACATATTATTTATGATACAAATACGTTTTCATTTTCTTTTTGAACATTTATGAATGGAATTTTTTGACATGGCTTTGAAACATTTTAGGAAGGAGTGGTGCACTATGAATTGTACTCTGAACTCTAGTATTGAAATGGTAACGATAGGAAAAATTAAAATACCACTAGCTGAGGTGATGCTGAACCTGTAAACTTTGAAGTTGAAAATATAATAAAAGTGATAAACATTTGTGTGGTGTGAATGTTATTTTTGAATGCGTTTATTGTGCGTTTGTATTTATTGTACATGACTTTGATAGTCCCGTGTTCGTTGTGGAAGAAGTGATCAATAAATAAAGGCATTTCCGGTTCCTCTGGAATTTAAAATCAATTGTCGCCATTTTGATAGATAAAACCCAAGAAGGAAATGCGATTGTTTGAATTGGTATTGCAAAATGTCCCACCACAGGTGAGCAATTATTTTTATACTTATAAATCAAACTAAATATTAAATAAAGGGATGGGCTTCTTTCTGTATTAAATATTTGACAAAGATTTCGACAAAGTCAACGCTCACTCTGTTTACTGAGCGAAAATTAAGGCATTCAATGCCAACTATGTTTTATTTTTTAACTATGTATAGTAATAATTATAACAGCTGTTTAACAGGTTTTTTTTTTAATTTTTTTGTCACATAATTCTTTTCTCTTTCCAGCGGATCGCTCGAAGCATCGTTCAGGCGGTATCCAATGCTAATATTGTAAACATTTCGACAACTATAAAGCACTTTCTGCATTCCATTATGGATGCCATTGGATTTAACTATTACGTTACAACGGATGAGATCTCTAGAATGCAGTTCCGGTGGCCGAAAGAAGAGGCGGGCTACTTTATATTTCACTATGAACAAACGGTGTTTGAGCGATATCGTGTGTTCTTAGAGAAAACTTGTAAAGTTATGAATCAAGAAGGTCTTCTGGAACAAATGGTTACGATTATCATAGCTTTCTTAAATTTGTGCAACAGTATGGAGGAATCATGGGATGATAATTTTAGGGAACCATTTTCTTTAATAAGTAAGTACATTGTTTGATGTTTGTCACATTCGTTCACGAGAAATCTCCAAAAACACCAAAACAAACAGATAAATGTACAACTATTTTTTCTAACGTACTAGAACCGTCGTGAAGCCAACGACTATGTTAACCCAGATACGAGTATTATTGTGTTGATTCAAAATCGTTCTCCAATAGTAGAAAGAAAAACTAGTACATACTGTGGTGAATCAGGCACTTAGTGAATCAGGCACTTAGTAAATCAGGCACTTAGTGAATCGGACACTTAGGAATTGTGGTGAATCGGGCACTGGGTCTTCCCTCCAAGTTCTACTTCCAATTGGAGACTGGAATCTGTCAAGTTAGTTCATTCTAGAACCATGGATATGGAATATACATCTGGAATATATCTACTTCTGGAATATTCGCTGATAGGTGGCAGCGCGGATATAAAAGGGGCGCTAAAGTATGCTATCTGACGTTTGCTAACTAACTTAACTGTGCAAATTTTTTTATTAATAAGGGGGTAACTTTGTAATCTCTGAAATCAGTAAGGGTAACCAGGTTGATGCGATCTATACGGATTTCAGCAAAGCTTTTGATCGAGTTGGCCATAAAATTTTACTTTTTAAACTTACAAAATTGGGATTTCCAATTTTCTATTTAGAATGGCTTTCTTCCTTCCTCACTAATAGATTTCAAAATGTTAAGTTTCGTAATAATTTTTCTAAAAATATATCTGTAATCTCTGATGTCCCACAAGGAAATCACATTGGACCTCTTCTTTTTATTTTGTTTGTGAATGATATTGTCAAATTTATTCCTGAATGTTTTATGTTAATGTTTGCGGATGACTTTAAGATTTATTTGCCGGCAAATGATTATCATTCTTTTCACCTTCTAAATTCATATCTTCAGAAACTTCATCTGTGGTGCTCTAAAAGCTGCATTTCGATAAATGTTTCTAATGTGGTATTCGTTTGGGCTTCTTCAGATTCGCTCTCAGATTTCAGATTTCGGGTGGCTAATCGAACATAAAAACGTCACTTGCTCTTTTTTGTGATAATATTCGTGCAATTCGAATATGTGTAGCCTTCAACACTTTTCAAAACGTTTTCCATTCACTGGTTGAATTTTAACATAAAACATTTGAAATTTGCGTCTCGATTGATTTTTAAATATTTATATAAATATTTTACAAAAATAAATTCACCCGATGCAATGCCTTTCTTTGCTTTAGAACAAATTCACGAAAACCTATCAACAAACTCAAACGCACTTGTATTGGTCAATCTGAGAAAATATCTAGATTCGCAAAAGTGCTCTGAAATCTGAAAAAGATTGTTTTTTTTTGTACCAAACGAACATAAAAACTGCTCTGAGAGCTCCCAATCGAATACCACATAAGCTGTCGTTTAATTGACATGTTGAGTCTATCACAAACAAGGCAAATAGAACATGGGGAATGTTAAGGCGCTATGCTTGTGAGTTTTCTAACGTTTATGTTATCAAAACTTTGTATGTAGCGTTTGTTAGATCTGTATTAGAATATGCTCCTATTGTTTGATATCAATTTAATCAATTCAAAAAAGATTCCTAAGGTTCGCTCTTAGAGGACTTCCTTGGTTTGACTTAAGTAACTTACCACCTTATAAATCTAGGTTAAAATTAAGGAGAATCGTGGCAAGAGTTGTCTTTGTCCATAGGACGCTAATAGGAGAGATTGATTCAACAGGAATTCGAAACCTTCTCAACATAAATGTTCCATCATTTGACCTGCGATGCACTAGATTTTTTAGAGTAGCCCATTCTTGTACTAACTACGGTCGTTCGTCTTCGGTTAGCGGTTTAATGTAGTGTAGTTCGTATGTCAATTTAATCGATTTTAACTTGTCAATTTCTGCCATAAATCGAAAATAGGTCTGTTCCTTTACTTTTGTAGTAAGAATGGAAAAGACTGTCAAAATGCCAGTGGTGGGGATGAATTCTCTCACAGAGAGAGACACTTACGAAAAAGTTAAGGAACGCTTTTGTAGTAATCTGTGAAAAATGACAGATACATAATTCAAGTATTCCAGAAAGTAGTACGAAAAGTCGTTAAAGTGCCTGGTAAGCTCAAGGAATTTGCTAATTTTCTAAAAAAAATTGTTATATCATCTATATAGCGATAAAAGTGATCTGACACTAATCGAACTTCTTTTGGATGAATCCGAGTATGTGGAAGAGTTAGTACTGATTAAACTACAAGCATTCGATAAGAGTTTAAAGCGCCACTGCATTAAAAATTACGTGGAAGGGATTGCGTCCTTTTTACAGCGACGACTGAATTTCGTGGCCACTTTCGAAAAGAATCCTGAGTAGAACATTCAATTTTATTTTACCGCCTGTTGATACCATTTTAATACGCACGAAATCAAAACAAATTGACGCCTATGCCAAAACGGGATAACAAATTTCAAATCACCTGTTAATTGTAATGTGACTGACAGCTTTTCCACTTCTTACACCAAGAAATTTGTTGAGTAAAAATTCGTAAGATTCTCACTGGAGGGGTAATATCTTGCTCTCTCGATGACACTCTCTTTTACGAATTTTTCGAGTTAAGGAACGTCACTGGATTAAAAATTCGTAAAAATTCGTAAGATTTAAAAGTAAAGGAACGGGACCTAATTACTTGATAGTTTTCAGTGATAACTTGGCTGTTCTACGTTTTCTTTGTATTTTCCTATTTCTTCTATTTGACTTCTCTTTAATCTTATAGGCTATTCTCTTCTGTATTCAATGCACACGATAAGAAAAGACTTAGCTGATCCGCACCTGGTTTTGGATGATGTTTGCCATAGGCTCTTTAAGAACGCTCAAAAAGGACTTGGGTATAATACTGAGCAAATTTGTTGATCTACTGATAGCTACAAAAACTTAAATTCCAGATATCCGGACTCTCATGAAGTAATATTCAAAGGACTCTGCCTACTGTTGGAAAAGGACTACGATTGCTTTCAGCATTTCGATGAAGACATTTTTCAGTTTTATACAAATTGTATGGAGTACGAAGTATGTTTTAAATCTATTCAAACAAACACACCTCATCCAGACGCAGCACTTACTTGCTTTCTCAACGTTTGTTTGAATAAGGTGTGTTTGTTTCGTATGCCTATTCATTTGTGGAATACCGATTTTACCAGTAATTTTGTAGTTTATCGGAACAAAAGGACATATTTTCATTTACATGAGAAATGCTGTCAACAACCGGAACATTGAAAGTGGTCCAAGGGAGCGCCTAGTCGAATTCTTAACTGATGTTAAAATGATAAAAGCCTATTGTGTGTTCGTTGAAAATGGAACGCGAAATTTAGTTTGCTCCTTGCTGAAGTTTCTGAATTCTTTGATTAAGTAAGTGTGAGCACAGCTAATTTATTTTATACGCAGGCTTTGGAGTTCAATTAGGTGGTTATTGCTGGCTTAAAACTCTAACTTCTACTATAGCTACTTGCCAGTCCTGGAATGCTTCACGCGTGAGCAGGTGCACATTATTTTCAGCCACGCCTTGCGGGAGCACACACAAAACCGCTCTTTGGCAGTTCAATTTTATATGACCTACATGAAGAAGAGCTTTGCAGATAAGCTGATATTTAGGGACATTCTTGAATTCTTTTTGATGAAAGCTGTAAGTTTATTTCCGGCCACTAAGTATTTTTTTTTTAAATCTGAATTCTTTAAGGATAACATTGATCGCTTGGATGACTTCTTCGGATCACTATGGGAAAAGTTTTCATACATGACTAAGTTTCACCCATACTTGAGGATTTTTAAGAAAAGCGACTACAGCGAACCTATTTTGAGTGTCACAGCACAGTTTGCTTACAGGGTGTACCAAAAATTATACAGCGAGTGTGAAGATAATGGCAAGTGTGACATATAAAGTCGTGTCCATGGTCAAGTCACGATTTGTATCCCTTTTATATAGACGGATATGCTTTACGATTGAGCAAGTTTCTTCTGGAGCTACCTTCTGTTTTGAACATACTGGGGAGCAAGTTTCAGATTCGAGGTATACTTCTGCAAATCTACTCAATTACGGATCCTGATCTGGCCATCGTCACTATAAAGGACTTTCCAATTGTAAGCTCATAGTCATAGTGAGTTTGTATACTCTTTTTTTTTAACTATACACAGGCAGCTGACAATTTTATAAAATACGCCTTGCAATACCTTACAAAATGCGATGGTGACCTTACACTTTCTCAAAATACCGCTTGTTGTATGCTCAAGTGGATGGAATTTCTGAATATGCAGGATGAATTGGAGTATTTCGCAAGCAGTGTGTATGAGAAGTACAAAGAACTGGTGTCTAGTTTATCGGAGGTTGGTAAAACGTAAAAGGATCTTTGTTCTGTCTGATTTTGTTCACCTTTATAGCTTACGGAAGATCAGGTGAACATTTTGGAACACGCTTTAGTACTACTGTCTGTCTTTACCGACACAACGTCGGCGTTAAATGAGAAAGACGTATTCGAATTATTGTCAGACTTGCGAACGCGGATCATCGAGTCAAATATGCTTCGAGAACTATCCGTCAAACACAATTGCGGATTAGGTAAGTCTTTATTCCAAAAACAAAGCTCTAAACTCTCTTTTTATGTAGCATTTTGCCTTAATGTCACAGAATCACTGGGAATTACTACGTACTCTGGATGTCTAAACATTTTATCAGTCATCTGTGCGCAAATAGCTTCCGACGAATCGAGCACTGAATCGTCAGTGCTGCTAGGACAAGTACATTTATTTCTAAAGTATCTACTTGACTGCCTTGGAGATGAACATCAGTCTGATGTAACAATTGTGTTCGCTGAAGCGGTAAGATTTTACACAACTTCTTATCGCAGATGGGTTTAACCAATATTTTTGTCAAGGCAATGCGAGCACTATGCGACCTTTACATTGTCTTTAATTTCGAAATGGAACGTCAAGTCTATCATATTATGGTCAGCGCCGTAAATAAACACGTTTTCAACGCATCAGTGTCCACTACTGACTCACTACGACAGCTGGAACTGCAGCGAAACATCCTGCATTGCTTCAACCTCCTGCATAAATTTGTTGAAATCCCAACGGCTATAACCTGGAAGGTTATAATCCACTATGGGATATCAGCTAACTTTGACAACGAGCTCACACAACTTATGGACATCTTGTTCGAATATAATTCGGAGAAATTTAAGAAGCCATCCCTGTTCACCTATGTAGTTCCGGTAGCCATTTATAATTTATTTCAACGTCGCGTTCGTATAACACAATTTTGCGTAAGGATACATTTTTTGTTAAATTTGATTGAGTATTTCATCGTCTGTCTTTCTATTTGCATGTAGAAAGCAATAAAAGCTTACAAGAAATACGTAGAAGGTAAAATACCCGACAGAACTCAACTTATAATGAAGGTTCACATTGTTCTGACAATGATCGATATGATTGAAAGGGCAGTTAGGGCTGGCGGGATAAATCTTCAACCAAATCGAATTGAATTGCTGTCAAATTTGAATATTCTTTTGACAGATGTATACGAACAAGATAGGAATTTGATGTAAGTAGAAAGATGCTAGCAGCATAGTTAGAGATGAACCTGCATTTTGTTTTGCAGTATAACCCAATCAAGGCGATTGCAGAGACACACTCTGTCACAAGATGAACACGATACTTTGGCAACATTTCAAGAGAGGCTATCACAGTAAATTATATTTCATTATAAAAGACATACCGTTTAAAAATAAATATATCTGGTAAGTATTTCCGTTTAACATGCCTGACTATTATTTCAATGAAGGGGAGGTTAGTAACGGATAAGGTAACACTAGTGGTTATAAATATTCCGCAGCAATACGTTGTCGGAGAAAAATGTGCCGTGTAGCTGTCAAAAGTAAGTGTTATAACGCGGTTCCACGCAATGCGACATGGTGCGCTATATGTCATCGGAGAATTTTCCCGAAAGTTGAATCGGAAGAGATATATCGAATGGAATTTCTCCGATTTCGTACAAATCGAAGAAAATTCCGTTCCGAACGGATACCTCGATAGGGGTGATTGTTTTGCTTGTAAAATCCAAAAATTGCAGCGACGTATAGCTCGCCCACGGATGCGGTAATTTGGCTCCAGATTTGACTTTCGTATTGGATTTTTTTTTCCGAATGGATACCTCGATTTTGACAGATTATTACACGTATAAAGAAATTAAAAGGATTTTAAATCAAAATGCGGAGGAGATTAGATAGGTAGGTAAATAATGATCGGAACTTATAAGTTGTTAGTGCAAATGTCCATTATTTGACAAAGCCAATTGATAGACTTTGAAACATTGAAAAGCGAACAGTCAAGCTATCGCTATAATGCGAAATTGCACCCCAGATCAGGGGTTATGAACTCCCTCTCTGCTTTGATGACCGCTAAGAAATCGCTTCTCATTTCTCAAATCAGGGTATTTTCAAACGTAATCATCCGACTTACAACCATCCAAAATTACCCCTCCCCCGTTGCATTACAGGTCGTGGGGTACATTGCGAAACACAGGCGTTGCTTTTTTTTTTGGTGATTTAGTCGGTTAAGCATTTATCACTGCAAATTACGCCGTCAAAAGATGGATAAACCGCCTAACAGTATCCTTTTTTTGTAAGCTACTGAGAGCTTGATAACTTCTCGTTATTCGTTTAGTATTTAAGCGAAGATTTTGTATTTCTTAAATTTATTTAAGTTATATAGAGCCCATATAACGGACAAATTATTCGGCCCTTGCGAGGTATCCGTCGGAACGGAAAATTCTCCGCAACGCATACCTACTCTTTGGGAGGCTCAAATTCCGTTCGAGGTGTCCAACTTCGGAAGAAAAATAAACAATTGCGATGGCGTACTGCACCGCACTCCAAATCGTAAATAAATTCCGCAACCAATTTCTGTCGGAAAATGCACTTCATCGCACTTCCAAGTAATAGACGATATGCGTAACAAAATCGGCTCTAGCGAGGTATCCGTCGGAACGGAAACTTATCCGATTTTTGCTGCGAGGTATTTTTCGGAAAAATTGTTCGGAGAATTCCTCGAATGGAATTTGAGCCTGCGAAAGAGTATGCGTTGCAGAGAATTTTCCGTTCCGGCGGATACCTCGCTAGGGCCGAATAACGGAAACATTCTCTAAACTTGAAATTCATTCAGACCCATAGACTTATAATTTTGCCCTTTCCTTCAACGACAATTATTTACCCCAATCATTGAATCCGACGGATGTACCTGTTTTGAACATTACCGCTATCATTGAAAACGCCGGTAGGTAAGTGAGCGGATTTCGGTAATGAAGTTCACATTTCATACCTATCAACCGATTCGCGGTTCATACAAATGTTGTTGTTTTCAATCCGCATCAAAATCGATGCGGACCTCGAAGAGATAACACACATACACGCACTTAAAGTTTTATTTTTCGAAAAAAAAGGATAAATTTAAAAAGTTTACGAACAGTTAATTGATATTTCCGATTTAGAAAACAAACAACCCGTCCTCAGTTCCAGGCAATGGTGGAAGTGATGAAAAAACACCCAGACATCTTTTCCTCGCGTTCTAACACCTCTTCTAATGCTCCTAGTATCACTCACGCTTATTTTGACATTCGATTTCTTTCGAAAGTGTGTCGAATTCGAAGAATCTGTATTTTGACATTCGAACATATAAGAAGTTCATTTTATCAATCGAAAGTTCATTTTTCATTCGAATGTTGAGTGCATTTTGACTTTCTAATCGTTCGCAAGAAATGTCATTTTTTATTCGTCTGGATTTTCCTAACGATAAACAGCGATTGTTCGTGCTCAACATTTTTCTAGCGGTTTTATTTACAAAAATGTAAGTGTTAAATTTGCTGTAAAGTAAAAAGAAAACATAGGTTAACTTCCTTTATATAGGACGCATTCCAATTGGACAAATCGGGAGAAAAAGGAAGTATGGTAAAAATTATGGAGGAAAATCCAGAACAAACCGTATAGATGCAGAACGGTTTTGGAAGAATGCCGCCGAGAAATTAAATAGCTACGGACCTCCAAGTAAAGACGGAGTTACCTGGAAAAAGGTTTATCGGGTGTATCACAGAATCCGTCGTATTCGGAATTTTGCTACGAACCCCGAAAGAACTATCACAGAATCCCTCGTAGGGTACATTTTTTTCTTTCGAAATTCGTAGAACGTCGTATATTCAGTGATACCACTTTCTACGAATTTCAAAATTCCCCTACGACGACGGATTCTGTAACAGTTCTTTCGGGGTTCGTAGCAAAATTCCGAATACGACGGATTCTGTGATAGACCCGTATAATTTACATCCGTCCGCAGAGCATCCGTCGGATTCAATGATAGGCCTGAATATTCCGTAGCAATTCGTTTTACGGAGAGCTTCAGAGAAAATGTGCCGTGTAGCTGACAAAAGTAAGTGGTATAACGCGGTTCCACGCAATGCGACAAGGTGCGCTATATGTCGTCGGAGAATTTTTCCGAAAGTTGTATCGGAACGTATACTTCGTACAGGGGCCCTACTCTGTATTTCGTTCCGATAGTGAAAATCTTCGAAAACGAATATTTTGTACTCCCTATTTCTAAAACGGAATGCAATCTACTACTTTTGGATAGACAATTCCGAAAACGGAATTTTCGTACCTGGTAACTCGTTTTCGAATGTCAAAAGCATTCGAAAACGGAAAATTTGTTTCTACAACAAATGTGATCACGGAAGTGACTACGAATGTTTTAAATTGGAAATTTTTTTTAGAAAATTGATGTGTTTTGGACGCAATATTTTTTCTATCTGCCTTTGCAATACAACTTGATGTTTTTTATTGTGCCATGCCAAGGGAATATCTAGTCATTATAGCCTCCTTGCCCTAAAAACTTTAAGGTAAAAGTTAGGTATAAGATGGCTGGAATTGCAGTTGATTTTAAAGGAGCAAACAGTTCATCTTGGCATTTAAAACATGCAAAAAAACGTTCTTCGAAAGGCGAAAGTTCTGTACAAAATTTAAATAATAAACAATAGTTAAATAGTGAACTAAATTCTTCCCACCAATAACATTTTACTTTTTATCACACATTTCCATAATGTTTAATTTGACCCGTATAATGTTTTGTTTCATCCAAAGTGCAACCAATCCATTTTCTTTTGTTTAATTTGTCTTTAAAAATCGTAATTTGTTATTATCCGGCTTGTTTGTTATTTTTTGTTTTGATTTCTTGATTTGACAGATCTCATGAGAAATAATTCGAGACTTGACAAATGTAATGAGAAATAGTTCGAGACTTGAAAACACCAATCCGTAAAAGGGAAAAGTATTAAGTACTATTTTTTTCCGTTTCGAATATTTAACAGAGTACAAAATCAAAAGCGGAACGAAAAGCACTTTCGAATAGGATTGCCTTTCGGAACGAAATACAGAGTAGGGCCCCTGATCGGAAAAAAATCCGTTCCGAACGGATACCTCGATAGGGGCTATTATCTTTCTTAAACACACAATCCCGCAAAAACCCAAATTCCAACTTAGGGTTTTTTTCACTGTGCCACCTCTTGCGAACGTCTGACAAGCATCCGACAGTATAACTGTCTTTAAAGAGCTTCTCAATTAGCCGTTTTGACTCGGCATAAAATTGTAGATCCCTTCCAATCCATGGATTCCAAAAAAAAAAAAGTAAAAACTCACACAAAACGAATGGTTGCGAGAAGCTAGGCCTAGGGTCCCTCCGGACCTGATGCGCCAACTATTTATTTAAACACACAATTATCGGATTATGTGTTTAAATAGCTTTTAAGTTTATGGACCGATTTCAGTGTTTTTATTTTGATATTATTCAGTCTGTAACCAGTCTACAAAGGACATTGAAATTGTATTATTTAAAAAAATTCAAACGTCCTACTTTTTTGTAAATTGACTATTCTTTCATTTTCCCCTTTTCTTTTTGTGTTGGTACCGGAAGAAATGTAATTTCACTTCTTAAAAATGCGTTCTAACTTTGTGGTTTGCAGTGTATGAATATAACTGAAGCACACGTTTTCTTTTTTAATACATCTCCCACTGCCTATCCCAGTACAAACTATTCAAAAATAAAAAAACCACCCACACCTGTTTTATATTTATTTTATTTTCTATTTTATACGTACAAGAATTTAATTACGCCGCTTTTTATTATAAGCAAATGAGTTTTTTTTTATTATTATCATTTTGTTCGGGGGTTTGTTTTCATTCTTAATAATATTTCTTGTTGTTGCTGTTTCTTTACTTGTAATGTCGATTGAGTTCAAAAATGAGAAGAGTATGTCATAAAAAATATGATTTTCAAAAATAAAGAAAGATTTCATATTTCCATAAGTCAAAACAAAAAAGAAAATATTAAAAAAACGGAACAACGCTTAAGAGATATTCACGTATATTATGTGTATGTGTGTATATGCGCAGTACAAAATAAAATTTCTTAAAAGTTTCATCATGTTGCTGTTTTAGATTTTTTTTTTTTTGTATTTTTTTATTTATTTATTTTTTTTTTATATATTTTTCTTGTTCTTAACATTTTTTTTTTTAAATATTTATAATAATTTTTGTTGTTTTATTTTTACTATCATGATCTTTCCATGTTATTATTATTTTTAAATTTAATATCAATACACAATACGTAATTTTATTTTATTTCTATTTTTTGTTTTCCTTTTAATTAATGCTAATATTTATATTTGTTTATATTTTTTTTTTTTTTTTGTATGTATAAAAACGTAAAATAAGGTATACAAAATTAGATGTAAAAACAAAAAAATTATTTTATATATATATGTGTGTATGTATGTATATGAAAAATAAAATTAAATAACTATAAATGGGAAGTTATCTATGAATTAAATGTATATTGGTATATGTATAAAATTTTGAGAATGTTTCCTTTGCTCATTTATAATAATAATAATTGTAATAATCATATTAATAATACTTATGCTACATACATTAAATAAATATATGCGTTTTCGTAATTTTTCTTTTGTTGTTGTTGCCCATTGATTTAGCAGTATTAAATTACAAAATTGTGTTTCGATTTATCTTTTACCGCTGAGTATATGTAGTTGAAAGTTGCAAGGATTGCTGTGTGTGTGTGTAGTCTGTTTGGTGTAACAAAAAACCGCTGATTTGTAAAAGCACCACTAATCATTCGGAATAGAATAAGAACCTACACAAAATGTATAGTTTTACCACGATCTGGTAAAACTAGCCTCGAATGTTTGTGTCCTTAGAGACCAAGCAGTAACTATGTGTATGTATAAAATTTGGTTCTGATATATTTATTAGTATAAAACACACTGAGCACTGAGTATAAAATTTATAAATCTATTCTTAGTAAATTTGAAATAAATTTTATTTTCGAGAAGTCTGTTTTGGTTTTTCTCTACCCTCTAAGCTTATAAAAGTGTGAATGAGTGTTCCCAGACAAAATGTGTTGACGTTGTCTTTGATTGTTTTTTATGTTCTTATGTTGCTTTTATTAGTTTGTATAACTATTTTCGCTTGGATTTTGTTCTAGAAAAAAAGTATCAGCTAAATACACACACTAACGTTTTTGCTTTTTTTTTTTTTGTATTTTTATTTATTTTCACATTTATAATATATTTTTCTTTACAAAACTGTTGACAAACATTTTACAATATCATCATAAAGTAATTAAAAAAAATAAAATAAAAAGTAAAAACGACTTACAAGGTAAATACTTATATTTATATATTTACTTGTCTCAATTTACATTTAATGATATTTAAAAAAAAAACGCGACGTTCTTTAGTCCTGTACTATGCATGTTAATTTATTTTTTTTCATATATTCTATATAGCAAGATTTCTGTTTATATAAGCTGATGTAATTGAAAGAAACAAATAAATATATAAACAGAAAACAACAACTACACATAAGAGAACTAAAATTTTGTATGTTGGAAAAAAAAACTTTGTTAAAAAAAATTTGTCATGTTGCGGTTACATTTTCTGTTTTCATTCCATTCGTCATACAATTTTCTTTTCTTTAATCTTAGTATTTGCACACAAATTCGTTTTGCCCTATAATAATAATAATACAAAAAATAAAGAAAACAAAACAAAACTGCTATTACAAGCCCATGTTTTCTTTGTCAATACTCTCATATTTTCCCAGCTTTTTATATATAAATATATATATTTTAATAATAATTATATAAACAAAATTAAAGAAAATTAAGAATGGTCTATAAATCAATCGTCAATTATTTTGGTTATTTAACTAACTTGCTTAATATAAATTTTGTATTTTCTTGTTTGTTCTAATACAATTTTTTGTTTGTTTCTTGTTTTTACTTTTATATATATAAATATAAAAATGTTGTCCCTTAAATTTTGTTCTTGTTTGACTTATTTTGATCATTGTTTGTGTTTTTTTTTATATAATTTTGAATGATTAGTTTATATCTATATTTATGATTTATTTACTTCTATAAATATTTATATAAAAAAGAAGGGTGAGTTATGTTTCTCTCTGAATGTGTAATGTGGGGGGGTTGATGATGAGTGTGTTTATTTAGCCTCCTCCTTTTCCTTGTTTTCTTCCGTCTTTTCCTTTTCGTCGGACTGCAAAAAAAAAAAATATATATTAAAAAAATATTATGAATGTAAGAAAGAACAAGTTAAACAATCATTAAAACTTTTTTTTTCTATAAGAACAAACTTATCGAAGGCTAGCCTACCTCTACCATCTCTTTAAGTGATCGTCTTGTGATCGACAGAAGGCAGTCTATTTCTTTTATATATATTTATATAGATTTCGAGAGATATTCGAATCAGACCACCATTGTCGGGTCTCTTTTCGTCTCTCTACCACTATAAATCTTACCCAGAGAGACTCTCTAGATTTCTCCAGAGTTCTTCCCTGGGCTCAATTCCTAGTGCTAACGCTAGCATCTGTTTATACGAGATCTGTTTCATCGACTGGGTCTCGACCCAATGATGTTCCAAGATCTTCATTCTTTTGCTGCCAACGCCGGACTTTGACACATTATATGTGCCGCTGTCTAAGATTCCTCCAGACATAGTTTACAGGTATCATCCTCTCTAAGGCCCATCTTCCTTAAGTGATACCCGAAGTTACCATGTCCTGTTAACAAAGCCGACACCCATTTCAGTGTTCCTCGACTCATGCTTAGAACCCTTCGATTCGGAAAACAAGCTAATTGCAGCCAAGGTCACGACAACGGAGAAATGTTACAATCGCAGTAAACTACCAGATCTATGGATGATCGCGTACCCAGGAACGTCTTGAAAAGTCGTATGCATCATCCAGCATGAAGAGGCAAAGACCAATTGCAACTGGTTTCGCTACCAGAAACCCATTAACCGATTCAAGCGATGAGCTGGGTTTTAACAAACTACCCACACGAAAGTATTGGTTTAACAAAGTCTGTTGGCAAGCATGTTATATTAATTAAAACTACTCGGCAAGGAAACGTCGACTTATTGTTAGTGAGGGTTATTTTTGAGCTCTATAGTCTGTTGGCAACAGACGGACAAAGAAAATCGTAAAAAAAGAGCATCAGAGGCGCTCAGTTCACGACATGGAGAGGTATTTATCGCAAAATGATGTTTGAAAGTTTTAATAGAAGATTCAAATAAAAATTCGAAGGGTCGTAAGAAGCTAGGCCTAGGGTCCTATATAGACGTATCTGACTCGTACCATCCGTGTAGAGATATTGGAGAAACACCTCTCTAGACGGTGACGACATATTACGTCCATGATGTACCATTGAAGATCATTTGACTGATTCATAAGAATGGAAACTGTAGGCTGAAATATTTGTATAACTAGACCCGGTTCCACAACCAACCAAATATTCGCACGACCAAGCGCAAGTAATTTACTCAACATACTTTATCTGAAAAAAATCATATACTTCTTAAATCGTTGTCAAAGTCCTCAGATATTAAGTGGGGAATACTTCAATTCCCCAGGAGGCATAATACAACGTCAACCAGAAGAGCCACAGTATCATAGAAATGCACGCATGTAATGTTCAGTTTCGCGTGACTGCGATCTGCGAGTCTATAAACTCTAACAACGCCAGAGAGTCGTTGAAAGTAAGTAGTTGCACTTTCCAACCGCTGACAATGGGGTAGGCGAATTGAAAATAATGCTAAAAATTCCATCTCTGACGTTGAAACAATTAGTGACTATGACTAGTGACCGTGGCTCTGCTCTGACAATGACTTAAAAAAGCAATGTAGTAGTAAGACTAAGAAGCGATTCTTAATTCAATACAGCGTGATGTGCGATATTAGGTGCTCGATTTTCAAACTTTCACTAAAAATATTCACAAATGAGCACGTGAAAAGAAAAATATTCATATGAAAATCTTTGAAGTTTGGTTTCTTATTTTCGTAGAAGAAGAATAGAAATTGCGGCGAAAGGGTGAAAATCAAAGTACGAGAATTGAATTGACCCCCGGTCAGAAAAGTGTGCACACATTTTCTAAGATGGCTAGGACATGGTGAACCGATCGGAAGCAAAGATTCGTTGGTTTTAACCCAGAGCGGCCATGTAATAGGTGTAATAGGTAGTACGCACTTATCCATGGAAACCTCAACTAACTTGGTGTGCACAACTGAGGGCAAGGTGCAGCCAAGGCTATGGCACCATCAGATTTGCATAGTGATAAATTAAATCTGACCGGAGACACTCAGTTTTAAAAGGATGCTGCTCATTTTCTCACAAAAATGTATCTACTTCGACCAACTATGTACTCACCTTGTCCTTTTCTAATTCCTTTTCGATTTTCTCTGTTTCATTATCTTGCTCTGTTGACTTTTCTTGTTCACCCTCCTTGCCTTCCTTGGCTTCAGGTCTGGAATAAGACGAAAATACAAATAACTCATTAAAATACAATTCAGAATGAACAGCTGAATAATAATACTTACTCTGGCTTTGGCAGATGTGCATTCAAATCTAACTTAGTGCAGATCTCATCCCAATCGGGGAAGCATCGCTCCTTCATCCGAGACACATGACCAACCAAGTTCGGGCATTTCTCTGTCATGAAATCACGCAGTGGATAAGCGATATCCTTCGATAGATAATGCAATTGTGAGAGGACGGCAAATGCAACCACATCCAGGGTAGTTGGTTCATCACCAAAGAAGAACGGTTTATACGCCAACATATCGCTGAGCACCTTCAGGTCATTCTTTCCGAATTCCTCGATTTCCTCGGCACTGTGTACACCGATTCCATGAGCCTTCAATTTTTTGGTACCCTGGAACCACTGTACGTGAGAAGAGACGGCCACAAAAAGAATGGGGAAAGAATTGTTTGAAAATGTTTAAAAACCAAATATAAGAAATCATAAACGTAAGAGTTAACAAAATAACCGTTTGTTGTTGGCGAGCCGCGTATAATACCGAACCGTATTTTTATAAATTATTTTTTTTATTGTTCTTTGTTTTTGAGGGTATAGTGTCTGAGTGTTTGTTTGTATTATGTACGAATCAGCAACAGCAGTCTACTTAAATCTGATCCCTATTCTTTTTTATACTAAATCAATTTCACATAAAGGAAACCTATTCAACAGATAACATGATTTGTCGCTTTATTAAAAGCGAATGGAATTGTATGTTCGTATACACTTCCTTCCCGTCTTGCCTCTATTGACTTCATATCACAGTAAAATCACATAATCCCCAAACGTGACCCTTTCTGTTTCGGAATTTCGATAAAGCATCAACACACAAAGGTCACAGGATTAATTAACACACGCCCGTCCAGTGTCCACTGTCCAAGTGTCGACTTAGTTGACCCAAACTTATTAAACAGCGGGTTTCACGATCTCTTTCATCCGACAGACATTGCTCGTATATGGAGGTATATGCTCGCAACAAGGTATCCCATGTTTGGGTATAATCGCAACGCATAAATCAAGGCAATAGAGCGTGTCGTGTCGGTAGTGCAACACGGCGCTATTTTCATTTCGCGCAAACTTTCTTTCACGACGTGGATGATGAGATGACGCGTTGTTCATAAAGTGTAACAAATCAGTTTTGATGCCGGTAACCCAGATAGAGGAATGAATTCGTGCAATTATGTCGTTTGCATTGGTAGCTATGGATTTTCTTTTCATCCTCAAATTAGCAATGCGTTCGAGAAAACTGCGCACAAACTGAAGCCATCAACAAAAGATGAGTGATCTAATGAAAACAACGGTGAAACACTGTTGCTAAATTGAAAATGCAATTTATGCGGCTTCATGCGGTTGTAAACGCTTGTTCGTCCATTCGGTACGAAAGTGAAAAACAATCTCGGATGCACAATTTGCAAATGAGAACTTTTAATCAGCAGCGCGCATTGACCTGTAGATGGTAGCATTTAAGCCGCTGATTAGTAGTCTGTATGTCTGTTCATTATGTTTGGGGTCGAAGAGGTCTAAAAAAGAAAAGTAGGCGCAGTGGCTCAGTGGTTAGTGAGTTGGACTACTACGCTAGGGGTCGAGGTTCGAATCCCGCAAAAACCCAAATTCCGACTTATGGTTTATTTCACTGCGCCACCTCTCGCGAACGTCTGACAAACGTCCGAGAGTATGACTGTCTTGAAAAAGCTTCTCAATTAGCCGTTTGGAGTCGGCATAAAAATTTTCGAAGAGGTCTAGTTCAACTAAAAATAGAAACTCACACATAACGAATGGCGAATAGGTTCCTATATGAATCGGCACCGCCATCCTTTTTTTTTTTATGTAGTCGAACTAGATCAGGGGTCAAATCGCCACTTCCGTGAACGAGCCATACGTTCACGCAATTAAGTTGATTTTACATGTTGAAAAAAAGAAGTTCCGTCACGTTTCTCGTTCACGGACGACTCCATTCGACCTCAGCTCTCGATACTGCTTCAGGTCGAAATAAAAGCACTTGCGAGTCACCAGAGGAGGTATTGCATGTTTGGCCGTCTTAAGGTTCGAGTATGCAAATCACCTTAACCAGTTTTGGACGTCACGTTTATAATTTTCGTATAATGCTACAACGAGCAACCATTTTTGAATCAGTTCACGTTCAAAAACCTACAGAGCCGGCTTAAATATCAAGTCCGGTCAGCTTGCAATTTGTAGAGATTTCTAGATCTTTGAGTTCTGGAATTTTACAACAATGAGTGTTAATACCCATCTACTCAAACAGATCCCAAGAGCCCATCGACTACAGCTGCAGACTAAAGTAGCCGCCGATAGTTGAACAAACTAAAGTATCGGCTGAACTCAAAATTCTAGAGTTGACAGTTGCTGGGCAAAGTTGGGCAAATTTATCTACACGTAGTTGCTTGTGGAAGCTGGAGTTGGATTAAATAGTGTTCCTATTAGAACCGCCGTGGGCGCCGTGGTTTAGTGGTTAGTGTGATGGGCTACTAAGCAACGGGTTGAGGTTCGAATCCCGCAAAAACCCAAATTCCAACATAGGGTTGTTTTCACTGTGCCACCTCTTGCGAACGTCTGACAAACATCCGGGAGTATAACTGTCTTGAAAGAGCTTCTCAATTAGCCGTTTGTAGATCCCTTCCATTCGTTCCAAAAATGAAAAAACTCACACAAAACGAATGGTTATGAGAAGCTGGGCCTAGGGTCCCTCCGGAACTGTTGCGTCAACAATTTATTTATTATAAGAAACGCCACTAACGAAACTCAGACATCAATAAATTTACAAAGAAGGGCTATTCCTATTACCCCACTTATTAGAAACGAAGAAATCAATCAACTGAACGTTGTGAAAGATATCAATACTGTGCTATCCTCTTTTGAACTGAACGTTTAGATCATCACGGATTTCTTAAGTTTTCCGATGTTGACCAGACTTGACAATTCAAAGGGAATCAGCCAGCCGATTAAACTGTTTTATCGGCCGACTCTCAATATTTGGGTGTTCACATCAAGTACTCCTTCATTTTTAATCAAGCAACAGTCGGCCGATAAACAGTAGTCGAAAGGGCTTCGCAAGCACGTTTTGATGGCATTTGACATATACACGTATGCATGTACCGTATCATATTATAATTGTTTAGTTGCTGTTTAACAATAATTGTCCAGCTCTAAACAATGTTGACATTGAATGCACATTTGGTAATTGTAAAGATCTTAAAATTAATCGGTACAGATGGGTTGCCAATGGTGTTTTTTAAACACATTCATAGACACGATTGTTAAACAATGAACCTAAGATGTTTTATAAACCCTTAGAGCTAATAGTGTTAAATGAAAGATATGCTTTCAGTTTTACGACTTATTTTAAAACCAACCAAAATGCAAAACAAAGTTGGACATCTTCGAGTACCCGAATTTAAAATCGAAAGTCATCGAAACGATTTGACATTAAATGTTGTGGGCCGAAAAAAGTTAGTCTCAGGGCCGTCTTCCATCGGGCACTAAATTTTAGTGTGAAAATACCAAAAGGTAGTAGTATTTCTACGTCATTTTTAAGGGGAACGAACGCTCTTTGCCGGATATGTTATATTTGATAGTGTGGATTGAACGGCGTGCGACGAAAAAGTTATTGGCGCGCCTAACCCAAGACATAACGCTGCTTTAAGTCTCGACCTATGTTGGCTCTGCAAATTGCTGAAAAGGTTACAGAACTAAGGGTCTTGCAAGACTGTACAGCTTTCTAAATGGGTTCCCTAGATATAAAAAGTAAGATTCTGATTTGTGGGTGCTTCAGGTCTTTTTAGAGCGAACTATTAGTCAACCTACTGCGAATTTAAATAACCATTTGATTGCGTTAGTTTTACTTTAGGGACGAATGGAAGGGATCTTCAATTTATACCGTATGCGAACGGCTAAATTGAGAAGCTTGTTCGGGACAGTTGTACATACTTGCGTATGTAACGGGTGATTTTTTAGCTGGTTTGGTTTTGGCAACACTGGTTTTGACAGCTGACGTGTGTTTAGTACCTTGTGTCACTGTAAAACAGCTTCAGTTTGGTTTGCAATTTAACCATGGATCGTCTTACAAATGAACAACGCTTGCAAATTATTGAATTTTACTATCAAAATTCGTGCTCGGTTCGAAATGTTCATCGCGCGCTGCTTCCATTTTATGATCGGCATTCTCGACCTTCTGAGCAGTCTATTCGGAAGATTGTGACCAAATTTCGCACCAAATTTACTTTGTTGGACATTAAACCACCAACACGTTTACGTACTGTGCGTAGTGAAGAAAATATTGCGGCCGTATCAGCTAGTGTGACAGAAGACCGCGAAATGTCGATTCGGCGCCGTTCCCAGCAGTTAGGCCTTTGTTACAGCACTACGTGGAAAATTTTGCGGAAGGATTTGTGCGTAAAGCCTTTTAAGATACAGCTTGTGCAAGAACTAAAGCCAGGCGACCTACCACAACGCCGAATTTTTGGTGAATGGGCTCTTGGAAAGCTGGGCGAGGATCCGCTTTTTTATCGAAAAATTGTGTTCAGCGATGAGGCTCATTTTTGGTTGAATGGGTACGTAAATAAGCAAAATTGCCGCATTTGGAGTGAAGATCAGCCAGAAGCATTGCAACAGCTACCAATGCATCCCGAAAAAGCCACTGTTTGGTGCGGTTTATGGGCCGGCGGCATTATTGGGCCATATTTCTTCAAAGATGATGCGAATCGCAGCGTTACTGTCAATGGTGAACGCTACCGAGCGATGATAACAAACTTTTTTTTTGCCCGAAATGGAAGTTCTTGACTTGCATGATATGTGGTTTCAACAAGACGGTGCCACATGCCACACAGCACGCGAAACAATGGCGCAATTGCGAGGCGAGTTTGGTGAACAGTTAATTTCACGTTTCGGGCCGGTCAATTGGCCGCCTAGATCGTGCGATTTGACACCATTAGATTATTTTTTGTGGGGGTATGTCAAGGCTAATGTGTATAGGGACAAGCCCGCTTCGATTGACGCACTGGAAGCCAACATCCATGCATTCATTCGTGAGATACCGGCCGATATGTGTGAAAGAGTATGCCAAAATTGGACTCAGCGGATGGACTACCTGAGACGCAGCCGCGGTCAACATTTGCATGAAATTATCTTTAAACATTAAATTGCAAGGTTCAAACTATCGATTCAAATAAATATTTCATTCATTTTTTCGAATTTTTTGTGTTTTTTTTTTTTTTACAAAAAGTTCTTAACCTCTTAAAAAATCACCCGTTATAAGTCACAAGTTATTTAGTAAAAAAAAAAAACCTTTGGCTAGGGTCAAACCTGAAAGCCCTCGCTCAGTAGTCCAGCACAATAATACGCCCACGCCAATAAGTACTGTGTAGTGCACTTTACTTTATTTCGGAAGCATAGGATATTTTCTTGGGGCTATAGACGACGCCTAAACTATCAGTTCCAATAAACGCTTAAAAAAGCTTGTTCGTTCTGAGGGGCAACTGCGCTTTACTTTCTGAGTGCCTTTGAAATATCCGATACTGACGCGCACAGACCAATCAGTAGAACGTAGAAGACTACAAATGCTTCTTACTGTTGGAAAAGGACTTCAATTTTAACTTGATGCGCAAACTCGAAGTCAGATTTTGATAATAGAGTCTCTAGTGGGGATTCATCTACACAGCTCTGTATCACCATTATAAACTAAGGTAGGAGAGTTCTGTAAACCATAACTAGCCCATTAAAAACGCTCAAAAATTAAACAATTGATCGAAGCAGATGGCACTCCATTTCAAAGTCGAATTTGCCGTAAATAGTGGCCAGACAGACTTCTGTTCTTTTTCTACCACATATCCTATGAAATTTTTTTAACGTCTTTGCTTTTTTCTGTCGTTCTTCCAATATGCATGTCGGTATGTCGCAGATAGACATCATAGTTGATACCGCAGACTCTGCAACAATATCATTTGCGAACTTTTTCCTTGAACACAAAAGGCCCCTTGGAAATTTGCTTCCGTTCTAGTAACTTTCTATGGCAACTCGTAGCGCAATAACGAAATCAATTGCCACCGACCACAATAAGTGATATATCATCGCCTAAAAGATATCGATATCGTCTTCAATCTATCACTACTATTTGCTGTTGCTGGTCGATCGTGATTCTCAATCAAACAAAACATAACTCAAGCTACACCCATGCGAGAGTGAGTGCGTGTAAACTCATAATCCAAAGAAGCATTTTTCAAAAGCAATCACACTATAAATTTATGTGTTTCATGTGAGGTGTAGTGTGGTGTTATTAGTTTCCTTCCCAGCATTCCGAGAGGAACATAACTAATCTCTTAATTGTTGTAAAAGCCAGATTAAGCCCATAAACCGCACTACAAGCAAATAGAACTAACAACTAAACAAAACGATAACCAAAAATAAGCAATAAACAAAAACAAAATTAAAAATAAAAACTTTCAACATTAAAGCAATAAATTAAATTTAATATGTAGCATTACGATGATGAAACAATAATAAGAATCGCAAACGAAATAGCACCGAGACTCGTACGAGATACAGAAAGTCGCTTACTTTTTATGATTTCTTACTTTAAGCTCTGTTTACACCTGCTGTGTGTATGGTGGTTGTATTATGTTCCTGATTTTATGTGAAGCTACTCTTTACCGTGTGTGTTCGTGTTCGAATAAAATAAAATTACATTTTTAGCGCAAAAAGAAGAAAAAAATTGAAACAAAAACCCCACAAACATGTGTTTGTACAGAAACAAATTCAAAAGTGAACATAAGTAAAATGTGAGTTGATGATGATGATGTTTGATATGTGGAAGGAGCAGGAGGAGCACAAACAGGAAGATGGTGATTATCAATATTTTTTTGTTGCTATACAAACCTTGCGGCCGAATGAGATCTTAAAGAAGAAATTCAAAATCGAGTTTGGCCATCGCAGACCCAACGCATGCTGCAAATTGACTTTGTAACCCTTGAGCACATTGTCTGGGTATTTGGCACGCCAGTAGAAGATGATCCAAATTAAATGATTCTCCAACATTGTAATCATGGCATACGAGACGTTACGCTGCTCGAGGGTAAGAGCTGCGTCCAGATCCTTCTCGTACTTGGCGGAGAGTTCCTTAATGATGATGGCTGAGTCGGCAATTTCCTCGCCGTTGAGCTCAATGAATGGCAGTTGTCCTTTCTTGGAGCGGAAGCGCATTTTATGATCGACGTTCTGCAAAGAAAAAAAAAAAACAAATAACGCAATCAATTAGTAGCTGTATTGATGAAGGGCGAGAAGGTGTGGTTGTAGGTGCGCATTGAATGTAATGGCAGGATGAAGGAGACAAGATTTAGAACTTTGTTTTGGGTTTATAGTATTTATGAACGACATAGCTAAATTGAACTGAGAGGACAACTGACAACACCCATGGAATATACTCCAATTGTGCCCCTACAATTATATTCAATTTACATAAATTACTTCGTAGACATATTTGACACTACTTTAAACAAATCTGTAGAATTTATAGCACAGTCATCTCAAGAAAAAGTTGATGGATTGACAGAAAATGAACCGACCGATCGAATTTACTTCGGTCCAAAATAATACCGTATTCAAAATTGATGATAAATGCTATCTGTAAATTTCGATATTGATAAAAAATGTTTGATATTGTTTAAGATCAACTACTCATCGAATAAATTCGGAATGTTTCACATGTTCGTGTCAAATGTTCGATAAACTGACTTCCAGATTTACTCAAATGATTTGCACGTCTAAATACATTATTGATCAAGAACATCTAGGCATAAATTAAAAAAAAAAGATCACTGCATTGACGATCGAAAATGTTCTAACCGTCAGAATCTGTATTTAGATACATACGAAAGTTCAAAACAAATCCGTTGTATATACGTCAATTGATCAATTGATTCAACTCTTTAATGATCAAAAACGATCATGATTTAATGATCATTTGTTGATTTATTTATTTATTTCAGAAACGCATCGTCTAATTGGCCCTTAAAAAATGTGCTCACCCACAGAACTTAGTACTATACTCGAACACCTAATGATCAACTGATCAATTGACTTATGCCTGTTGTCCACTACGTGCACAATTTATATCTTTGACTGAACAATTATTATTTTTACCACGTAAAGATTTTAGACCCGTTTACTGATACTACAACATAGCGATTAAAGTTCTACTTAAATACTTTTTCTATGTCGTAAACTGTCACATAAGATTTTAAGTGGGATTTAAATCGCAATGAGTAGTAACGGGTGATTTTAAAAAATCACAGGTTTAGAACTTTAAAAAAAAAAAACACAAAAAATTCGAAAAAATGAATGAAATATTTATTTGAATCGATAGTTTGAACCTTGCAATTTAATGTTTAAAGATAATTTCATGCAAATGTTGACCGCGGCTGCGTCTCAGGTAGTCCATCCGCTGAGTCCAATTTTGGCATACTCTTTCACACATATCGCCCGGTATCTCACGAATGAATGCATGGATGTTGGTTTCCAGTGCGTCAATCGAAGCGGGCTTGTCCCTATACACATTAGCCTTGACATACCCCCACAAAAAATAATCTAATGGTGTCAAATCGCACGATCTAGGCGGCCAATTGACCGGCCCGAAACGTGAAATTAACTGTTCACCAAACTCGCCTCGCAATTGCGCCATTGTTTCGCGTGCTGTGTGGCATGTGGCACCGTCTTGTTGAAACCACATATCATGCAAGTCATGAACTTCCATTTCGGGCAAAAAAAAGTTTGTTATCATCGCTCGGTAGCGTTCACCATTGACAGTAACGCTGCGATTCGCATCATCTTTGAAGAAATATGGCCCAATAATGCCGCCGGCCCATAAACCGCACCAAACAGTGGCTTTTTCGGGATGCATTGGTAGCTGTTGCAATGCTTCTGGCTGATCTTCACTCCAAATGCGGCAATTTTGCTTATTTACGTACCCATTCAACCAAAAATGAGCCTCATCGCTGAACACAATTTTTCGATAAAAAAGCGGATCCTCGGCCAGCTTTCCAAGAGCCCATTCACCAAAAATTCGGCGTTGTGGTAGGTCGGCTGGCTTTAGTTCTTGCACAAGCTGTATCTTAAAAGGCTTTACGCACAAATCCTTCCGCAAAATTTTCCACGTAGTGCTGTAACAAAGGCCTAACTGCTGGGAACGGCGCCGAATCGACATTTCGCGGTCTTCTGTCACACTAGCTGATACGGCCGCAATATTTTCTTCACTACGCACAGTACGTAAACGTGTTGGTGGTTTAATGTCCAACAAAGTAAATTTGGTGCGAAATTTGGTCACAATCTTCCGAATAGACTGCTCAGAAGGACGAGAATGCCGATCATAAAATGGAAGCAGCGCGCGATGAACATTTCGAACCGAGCACGAATTTTGATAGTAAAATTCAATAATTTGCAAGCGTTGTTCATTTGTAAGACGATCCAGCTAAAAAATCACCCGTTAGTATCAGCAAACGGGCCCTAGTGTTGAACGCTTTGCGCCGCGACCCCTACGCACATAGTTGGCAAACTCAAACAATTGTCGAATGACCCAGTATACTCGTACTTACTTAATGAACATGTCTGATTTGGGTGTGTTAACTCGTTTTCGTTAAGGTTGCTGAAAGAGATGATTCATGATCAACCGTTGATCAATTCCGTCTACGGATAGAGTTAAACCACCACATTGATTGAAGGATTCGTGGTAAGATCAGTCCATTGTTCTAAACATTTAATTGATCAATCGACGAAACCTATTACAACGATCAAACATTTTTAAATCTGTTCGTAATCAATTGATCAATTACCGAAACGGATAAATTTAGATACACATGACTGCATTGATGTTCAAAAATACATCGACCGACAAGACTCGTGTTAAGATAAAACATCGTTCTTAATGTTCAATTGATCTTAAATGCCTACATTCGTTCATGATCAACATAGAAAGTCATAACTGCATTGATCATACAGAATAAGACCTGTCAAATGCTGACTAATCCCAAATTCTAATGACTTCCAACTTAGAGCACATGTTTTCCCTGATTTCTGCTGAAATATCAAAGAAAATTCAGTCTGTTGATGATGTCTTAAAACGGAACAAACAGACAAAAAAAAAAAAACCTTTTCAGTAAGGCCTTATTTTTCATGTAATGAATTTTTGAGCTTGACCGGAATTTGAATTACGACTCGAAGTTAAATTAGAATTTGACTCGATAGTTTAGAATTTGAACCAGGATACCTATCGGGTTGGAAGCGGACGCTCTATTTTCACCAGTAGTCTATCTACTATCTAAATTTTGCTTTACAAATTTATGATAGAGTAAGTAAGCGTGGAAGAGTTGTTTGGAACGCGACTATAGTCATTTAAGTTTCATGCATGGATTCATGCCTGAACTATGTGTATATCTATCAAGTGCTTTTCTGAATTGAAATATATTTCAAGAGTCCAAGGTTTCTTTATGCAAAGTACACATTTTCGTACCAAAACATTCTCGGTAATAAATAGAGGACATAACGACAACGAGTAACGACTTTATTTATTCGAGAATAAATTCCGTGTTCCACAATCAAGTAGAAATAACTTCGACACAATACAACTTGAATGAAAAATCCCCAGTGGCAAATTATTTCCAATATCTCGTTCCGACCGTTATTTGAAATCCTCTAGGAGTTGTATCATTATTAACAATTTCCATACAAACAAAAACAAAACACAGCAACACACCCACCCACATAGGAATAAATTCTGTATACCATCAAGGGATAATAAAGAAAGCGCACACAATTACGAAAATGTATCCTTAAAATAAATATAAAATGCTCTACTATTTTATTTAGGGATCATCATGATTCTCCTCAAAGTCCGCTGTGTTTTCCCTTTACATTGACGTCACTGCACAAAGCTGGTTCCTTTTTTTATTTTCATCAATTTCAGTTTTTTTTTTTCTAAAAGGGACCGATGAACACACAACGGTACAATAAACGAACGCCCATAATCGATACTCATCGCAGACGATGGTAATTGTTATGATGGAAAGGACCCAATAACAAGCACGTCTGCGACGGATGAACGGATTTTTGATAAATTTCATTTGGTATCTATAATTTTGTGCAAAGTTAAAAAAAAAACACACACACAATGGGTTTAACCTTAGCCAAAAGTTCACGTAGAAATTAATCCTTGGAAATTCAAAACCCTTCGAGTTCGGTGAAATATTGAATTTCCTTTCCTCCCTTTTGCAGTCACAAAATTTAAATTTTCGTACCTTTACAATCTCTACATCACCTGCGCTGTTGTACCGAAAATTGTGGTGTCACGTTTTTCTTACTTTTTTTTTTGTTTGGTTGTATCCTGATTTATATTCCGTTTGTGTAGTTTAAACAAATTTGCAACTCAATGAGTTTATGATGGGCTTCCCCCGATGTCAAAGTGGAAACAGGCACAGGACACCGGTATATAGTAATAAATTTTGAAAAATTCTCCAAGTCAACAAAGACAAATTGTCGACCCGAATTTTACGGTTAATATTTGGGGTGTAGAGAAGCCACTTTAAAAAAAAGAAAAAAAGAAAAAAAATGGCTTCATACATTCAGTGGACATAAACAACAACGACACAAAACCGCAAACATTACTTTTGCTTTTTCCGTTCCATTTTTATATTTGAAAAAATAAAATACTCCCCCTCAAGTGGGAATCATTTCTCGGTGCTTTTAACGCCTTTATTCATCTGCGGGGACTTGCAGAACTTATATGTTATTTTCGAGTTTTTATTTCCTACTGTACACGTACAGTGTACAGGCCATAAAAACAAAAAATGTTTGGGCCTATTTCATATTTAATTAAATTTTAAATTTACCCAATTTTATGGAATAATTTTTTGTGTGAATCACAGAATTTTTGAATTTGTACAGCCGTTACATTGTTAAAGTAAGAGCCATACGCAGCATCAACCCCTTGGCGTGTAATGCCCACTTCGCACTTTATACAATAGGTTCGACATAAGCATCCCCTAGCTGAGAACGTTCCATTTCATCAATTTCAACCCCTTTTTGAGGGTTTTTGCGAGAAATATCGGTTTAGAAAATTGGGCGCTTTGTATACCATGAGCATGACCTCGATGGTTGTGTTTTAAGTGCGTCTTCTCATTTCTCCGTTTTTGGTGCGATAATAATGATTTTTTTTTATGAAAGTTCCTGATGCGATGGGGGACCCCTTTTCTGTGGCAGTGAAGTGTAATCGCATTTCACCATAAGAATGGGTGTTACACTAATTTATTCACACTCTCTGTGTGCAAGGGATGAAAAATTTATGTGTGTACTGTATAGGCAAAAGTAGAACAATTAAATCGTTGAATTGAAAAATGATGATGAAATGCGAGCAGCAGTGGTTTTCTTTGAATTGAGGGCGGAAATGGTATGGTGTTGGAAGCTTTTGAGTTTGTTATTGATTTGAATTCAGTTTTAGAGGTTTTGAAATGCGTTAGGAGGTCAACTTTTAAATGTAACCACATCTGTTGGTAATATCAGATGTTGACACGAAATTGACAGTTGATGTGTACATTCAGTTTTCCACGCCACTGATTGCTCTTTAAGTGTGTGCGAACCAAAGATGATAGATATTGTGTATCATGTTTCAGGGGTTGTGGCGACAAAAAACTGTCATCGTAGGAATAGTAACTCGAGTCGACAGATGAAGCGGCACTTTGTCGAAGTTAGGAGCAAATTTGGTTGGCATTTAAGTTCTGGGGCGGCGCGTTCGGCGATAGAAAACATAATTTCACGAAATATGTCTTTGTATGCAGGAGATTTAAGGAAGTACCCTATTTAAATATTGAAATATGAAGTATTTATTATTATTACAAAAGTCAAAGCTGGTTGGCGTCGAATTGGAACGCCAGGAAACTCAAAGAAGCCAATAAAGAGAATTGCTGTACTACACACTTATCAAGTTGGTACACCTCATCTACGAACATTTGAATTATGGACATTTCATCCACGGATGTGTACAGAAATTGAAGGCATTTAAGGGAAACTTTCAGATCATGCTTAGTGATGTTCGAAATTAAGAAGTGAAGTAGTTTTTCTTAGTGCGGCTCAACTAAAGATAAAATTCCTGGTGGATGAACTGACTAGTGAAGGGTTTTTCAATTGTGACGGTTGTTAATGCTGGCAGCCTGTGGCGTCCACGTTGTTTTTGAGGCGTCTGTCTAGCCTGGTGTTTACTATTCAGTCACTGATTCCAAATCACCGAATTAAACGATTGAGCAGCACGTCCAATGTCCAAACGATTCAAATTTATTTTCAAAATTACTGTTCGTCAGCGCAAATTGCGCCCATTTTATGGCAGATGTGGTGGCCTTTCAAAGTCCAGTCTTCACCATTTGGTGGCCGAATTAAAGACAAACAGTTCGGTAGACAATCAGCCCACAACCGTATATGGGTCAAAAGGAAAGGCAGATTGACCGAAAACATTCCCTCGGTACGTGAAAGTATACAGGAGTACCCTAGGACCCACAGGTGGCAATGCTTTCACAAAAACTTACATTTTCGTGCGGATTTGTAGCCGGCGGCGCGGCGCAGCGGTGTCATTGGTGAGACTTTTTTTTTTGTACATGATATTGGAGAGGCTATCACCAATTTCTAACCAATGCTAAGCGAATTTTGTTGGTCACCAAGATCGTGGGATTTGACCCCGCTATAGACTTTTTCTTGTGGGGTTTACTGAAGTTCATGCCAAAAAGCTGCAGTCGAAAACTGATATCATTAAGGTCATTGCTCAATCAGGCGGATCTATGCGTGCAGGGAAATAAATCCACGGGAATTAACTACACATGAGAAATTAAACCAACTTGATTGGGAAATAAGTCCACTTAATAAAATTGTACTTAGTTTTCACCCAAAGTGAGAAATAATTTCACTCAAAAATAAGTGGAATTGTTTCCCTCGTACAAAAGAAAAAATGTGAATAAATAACTAAACATTTTATTTGATCCTCTGCGACGCAGAATCGCTTTTGGGCGTGTTATGGTGGAATTGCGTTGAAACTTCATAAAACAGGTTCACATTTAGATACCTAGTTTGTTGCAGCATTTAAGTTTCCTACACAAAACAGTCAGCTGGAATAACAGGAGGCATCCTATCCCCATTTGATATATCAAACTATAGGTATAGCCAATACGGAGATGCTTCTTTTGGCCATCATTGGCAGCCATGAACATAAAGTGAATATTAAGTAGAACGTCAGCTCCCGCGCACCTACCCGATTCTCTCCGCGAATTTTGAAAATAAAATTCTCTCTTAAATTTCCTGTTTATGATATTGGAAAGCAGACAAAAAGTCTTAATGGCGGTACAACCAAATGAACTGTCAGGTTACTTTGTATACAAGAATATGCGTGCGGCTAATTTACTTTAAAATGGCACAAATACTTACTCACATAGGTAGTAACACGGAAAACAGCTTGTAGTCATTTTCTCTAAAGTTGTCTGAGTTGACGGTCTATTTAATACTTAGTTCATGCCAAGGACTGCTCTAAACAATGTTTAGCGAGTTATACTGAAAGAAACACTGTATCCGAGGACACAATCCTAATGCACAGATTGCTAAATGCAAATCAGTTCTCAGTCCACTTTCCGATTCTCTTTCGGACCAGCTGAAGTACAACAATTTGCTACTTCGACCGTGTATGACGACTTCCTAATAACACTGCCGCAGTTAACCTTAAACATCCATTTCGACTCCTTCCTTTTTCATCTGACAGAGATAATCCAATTAAATATGTACTAATTTCCTTTACCAAGAAAGTCAAAGTGGATCTCTCCAAAAATTAATCTAATTTCCATGAGCCAGAAAATGGATACCTACAAACAAAATTTCGCCATCTTATCCATCCTAAGGCCCAGTTCCTTCTTGTTTCGGAAAATCGAATACAAATCTACTCAACTGTTCAAATGCGGTAAGAAGCTATGTGTATTAACACGTTTTTCCTTATCAAAGAACGCAAAGCTTCCCCAAATCCTCGTATGTATAGATATATGTGTATATCTGCAAGAAATAAAATTACTAAAAATAGCTGCCATCATACCTACTCCGGCGCAGCACTCAAATATGAAATTTCATCTGAAAACTTTTTCTGTACATCTGACTCGACATCTGAGTAGGTACCTATACAAAAGGACGAAAAAAAAAAAAATATATATATATACCTATATATTTTCAGTGAGACGACGCCCTTTTGGTGTCTCTGATTCGAATGCTCCAAACCGCACACTCTTTGTGAATATCTACCATCGATTTGCTAAACATCATGCAATACCCCCGAAGGACATGGGCCGCCCGGGTGTGAGCAAGTATTTCTCAATGCAAATTTGATTTCCATTTCAAAAAAAATCGTGTCGGTTCAGTTATGGCGCCATCTGTTGAAGCACTCTAGATAGTATGTGAGACGTAATTTAAAAAAACCTGCCCTTGCAATTTGTGTGTTCGATCGCAATTTTGCGATAGTAAAATATACGCTCGTTGTAATTTATTGGCGGCGCCCAACAGGCTGCAACACTTACGTACCTAAAAACAGAGCCTACACCATTATTGCATGCATTTGAACAGTTTCCAACCCCTTGCAGGGAAATTAAATTTAATTGTTGTGTGTGCGCGCATATAACCGATATGGAAGCTCTCCGACTCTCTAACAATGTTGAGCGCCCTTAGCAACAAGCTCCAATTTTCCACTCCCGAACTGCCGTATAGTGAGTCCAATTCGAGCGCACAATAGCCGCTGGAATTGCAAGCAATCACGAACATACATATACGAGTGGGGAGGAAGCGACATTCAAAATAAGAAACAATCCTCCTCCCAAGTCCTTTGTCTTCGAAAATGTCCTAATTACAGTGCTGCTGGCTGTCCCAGCTCCCAGGCAAAAACGGACACCTACACCAGCACACTGTAGTATAATCAACAGGATTTTCGGAAAAATAACCGGGAATCGATAAAATACCTGTTCCCTGGTATACAGACACAACCGAGGCGTTGTCCTTTTTCATGTTTCGTTTCCACTGCAATCCGATAGAACAGTTTGAAATTTTCGCATCGGGCAAAAAGAGCGCATTGAGCTTTTTCAGGAGAACACCATCAAATCTATGAATCTATCCCGTGCTTTTGTGCATGTACACGAGCACGAGCCACGAGGAGGCTTTAAAGTTTTTGTTGTAATTTTGCCGACATTGTCTGGAACAGCCATTGCGACACACAACACACCTCCTTGGAGGAGGTTTTCTCGTTTTAAGCTTTTTTTTCTGCTTTAATTGCAGTGAATTTAAATGCCGCGACGCTATGGAAGGCGAAAAAAAAAAACAGGCTTGGCGTTGAAGTTGCCGAGCGTACGGTTACACGTGTCGCTTTTACGTCACTCACACAGGGTGGTAATTTAAAAGTATTTGGGGTGGATACGAAAAACCTGTTCTTGGGTTAAAATTGACATAACGTGCCGAATGGTATGATATATAAAGAACCGTATATGACCGACTAATAACATTTAAACATGTAACATTTTAGATGTTGGAAGATTGATTGATAGCGCTTCGAATGGGGTGCGAATGTTCGGGCGTAGTATACTCGTGTACCTTCATACAAGTTTCGAAGGGAAGTTGTTGGTGTTTTAATGTGGCTGTACTTTTTGGCTATATATACTTTATTGAGTTGTCGTTTGGCACTCTTCAATAATAGTTACAACCCGCAATTAGGCCATTAATCGTGTCTCAATCAGATGAATGTATATGTATAAGTATAAGGGATATAAAAGGATAGGTAGTTCCATCGATTTTGTATTTGTTGATGAATCATGTCCGCTTAAATATTACCCACAAGTGCGCTCTCCCCTTTCATTCAGTATACAGAAGGAAAATAGAGGTAAACGACTGTTGATTGGAAAGAGTTTCAACCCAGCGAACATGACCACATTTTGACAGTTCATAGACGTGAAATATTCGCAAATTTGAATTGTTTCTTGTCAAAAGAGTAAATTAACATTATGTGTTTCATATTAATCTAAAGATAGGGGACAAACGATCTAACTTTGGGTATCACCGTTCACCGACTTACTTACTTACTTAAGGTGGCGCTACAGTCCGGGGTGGACCTGGGCCTCAACCAATACGCCTCTCCAGTTAGCGCGATCTTTGGCCAGGTCGATGTTGCTGTACAGCTCGCAGAGTTCGCTGTTAAATCTTCTCCTCCAAATCCCGTCAACGCAAACGGGACCAAAAATCAATCGAAGAAGAATTTTGCGTTCGAAGCGACCAAGAAGATCCTCGTCCGTTTTTGCTAGGGTCCATGCTTCTGCGCCATAGAGCAGGACAGGGATGATGAGAGTCTTATATAGAATCTCCTTAGTGCTTCTTGACAAGGCCTTACTAATCAATTGCCGTCTTAGGCCAAAGAAACAGCGGTTGGCAAGTGTGATTCTTCGCTTGATTTCTGATGTGATGTCATTATCAGAGTTTATAGCGGAGCCGAGGTAGACAAAGTCCCTAACTACCTCAAAGTTATAGCTGTCTATCGTGACGTTCTGTCCGATTCGTCGATGTTGTGTGTCCCTTCTTATTGACAGCATATATTTTGTTTTACCCTCATTCACCACTTAACCCATTTTTGCCGCTTCTGTACTAATACTTGCAAACGCACCAGTGACAGCTCGCTGTGTTCTGCCAACAATGTCAATGTCGTCAGCGTATGCAAGTAGTTGCACAGACTTATGGAAAATGTTGCCTCTGGTGTTGGCTTCTGAGTTTCGCACAATTTTCTCAAGAATGATGTTGAAGAAGTCACATGACAGCGCGTCGCCTTTTCTAAATCCTTTTTTGACATCAAAGGTCTCGGTGAGATTGTTTCCGACCTTTACGGAGCAGCGAGCGTTCTCCATCGTCATTCTGCACAATCTGACAAGTTTGGCAGGGATGCCAAAACTAGACATGGCTCTGTATAGCTCGTCTCTATAAATGCTGTCATATACGGCCTTAGAATCGATAAAAAGATGGTGAGTATCGATCTGGACTTCTTGGGTTTTCTCCAGGATCTGCCGTAGTGTGAATATTTGATCGGTCGTGGACTTACCGGGCCTAAGACCGCACTGATAGGGACCTATCAGATCGTTGACGAAAGGTTTCAGGCGTTCACCCAGTACAGCAGACATGATCTTATACGCAGTGTTAAGAAGACTGATGCCTCTATAGTTGGCGCAGTTTAGAGAGTCTCCTTTCTTGTGGACCGTTCACCGACTGCTCTTGAAAAAATACAAATAGTTTATAAGGTGGCAGGGCCTAAATTCAATCTTTTAAGTTCAACAGCTTAGTTTTTAAATGATCCTCAGCTGAGTTTGTGTCGTTCAATGGCTCAGGATACTATTTGCATTTGTTGGCTTACAGAGTTATGGATCCTCTATGACCAGTGATATGATGATCAATATTGATTCCACCATAATTTTCGAACAGAAAGATGTCATCGAAAAAAATAAAATAGAAAGTGCTTCGGACAAGTTACTTGACTGTTCATGTTTCTGATCACTGCTTTGTTTAGTACTAAAAGCTTCAATTCACAATCCGATCTGTTTCTAAATCAGCCGTTTATGCATTTGCTGACTGACTGGAGGCTTAAGCGCCTTCACCTTAAGGTAAATATCTCTTCAGGCCTCTTAAATCACGAGTAAGTTGTTCGGTACTATTTACTTTGGACGATAAACAGGACGATAATCAATCTTGCGAAAAAAACATCACAAACCTTCTTAACCATTGTATCATGTTAAAGTTACGGAAAGCTTAGCAGCCAAATCATCGAAAACGGCCTTAACCTCAACGACAGCAAAGAAGATGCTGCTTTGAATAAGAAACTTGTTGCCCCCGCATTCGTTTGCAATGATTTTATGGGAACTCACGCATACATATCTGTCAAATCTTCTACGATTTTAGAACCAGATGAAAATGGAGTAGAACCCAATACATAGTTGCCACTGCAATTTCTACGAAAATTCCAAGTCTTTTGCTGAATCAGAATATTTGGAACTCACATTTTTTACAAAGAACATCCTTAGGATTTTGAATTTGCGATGCTTTGTTTATAAATACTTCAGTAAAATTTTGTTTGTTTGTGCGGAAAATCCAACAATGTGGGTGCGATAAGTTGGCACATTTTACATCAACGTTCGCAGCAATTGTATCGTTTATGACCGGCTCATACATCTGATTCTGATTCCATTTTAGAGCCATATCGTTTTGATAGGCTATTGCTGGCCCATACATCTCTGTTGGGGATCTCCAAAGAAAAAAGTTTATTGAATCATGTTCTTGTTAAGATTTGTAGCGTCTTTCTGAAATAATGGCCATACGCGAGGCAGCCTGCAGACTTGCCTTGTTGGCGATAGACGGTTATCGTTATCGTTCGATTTGGAATTATAGTAAATCTAACTGGGACGAGCTGCGTAATTTCTTCGCTTCTCTGCCATGGGCTGATATGTGCTTTAGAGATACTGATGTCAATATGTGCGCAGAAGCCGTAACCGAAATTATTTTACTCGGTATGGAACTTTATATTCCACATTGCATCAAAAAATTAGCTTCAAATAAACCGTGGTTTAACAAAGAATGCAAGCGAGCTTAAATAAAAAATAGTTGGCGCAACAGGTCCGGAGAGACCCTAGGCCTAGCTTCTCACAACCATTCGTTTTGTGTGAGTTTCTCATTTTTGGAACGAATGGAAGGGATCTACAATTTTATGCCGACTCCAAACGGCTAATTGAGAAGCTCTTTCAAGACATTTATACTCTCGGATGTTTGTCAGACGTTCGCGAGAGGTAGCGCAGCGGAAAAAACCCTAAGTCGGAATTGGGTTTTTTGCGGGATTCGAACCTGGGACCCCCACATAGCAGTCCAATCCAACACACTAACCACTAAGCTACTGCAAGCGAGCTACCGCAGCGAAAAACAAGGCTTTCCGTGAATGGCGGTCAAACCCTTCAGAACTAAAAAGATCTGAATTTACAATTCTTCGAAATAGATGCAACCTAATTATTGAATCGGCGAAGACAACTTACAACGAAAGAGTCACTAACAAAGTGATTGGATGTCCTAGCGGCTCACGCGCATTCTGGTCCATGGCAAAGGCAATCAGTAATAACTTTAGTTGCTCTTCTTTTCCAACTCTAGTAAAAGAAGACGGCACACTAGCAACAACACCTAAAGAAAAGGCAGATCTTTTCGCTAGCATGTTTTCAAAGAATTCCACCCTAGATTCTGCACAAATAGAGCCACCAAATATCCCGAGGATACAATCATCGATGGCAGAAGTGAAATTTCGGCCTCGAATAATTCAACGCATCCTTAAAGAACTAGATTGCAATAAGGCAACGGGACCTGATGGAATCCCGGCTATAGTACTCAAGAACTGTGCACCAGAACTTGCACCTGTACTCTGTAAGCTGTTTAGCATGTCGTACTCCCAGAAGACTTTTCCTTCTTGCTGGAAGACTGCTCGCATTCAACCTATTCCAAAGAAAGGGAAGAAATGTCTGCCACAAAACTATCGTCCAATAGCGTTACTTTCAATGCTATCTAAAGTAATGGAAAAGGCAATAAATGTCGAAATAATCAAATATCTAGAAGGCCATCGATTAATAAGCAACAGGCAATACGGATTTCGGAGCCGTCGTTCCACTGGTGACCTGTTAAGCTACGTAACGCACTTATGGACACAATCAATTGAACAACACGGCGAATCCAGAGCCGTAGCCTTGGACATATCAAAGGCATTTGACCGAGTCTGGCATAGAGCCCTATTAGGCAAGTTAGCGTCTTACGGATTACCACAACAACTCTGCGGATGGATGCAAAATTTTCTTCTGGAAAGATCGATCCAAGTTGTTGTAGATGGTGTATCATCCAATTCGTTTGCTATAAATGCAGGAGTGCCCCAGGGATCTATTCTTTCTCCAACTCTGTTTCTTCTCCACATCAACGATTTGCTTGGATCAACAAATAATAATATCTACAGCTTTGCAGATGACAGCACTCTTATATCCTCCATCTCGAACAGTGGGCCTGTGAATACGGCTACATCACACAATCAGAGATGTGAACAAATTAATTCTCTAAATGATGATCTGGACAAAATCTTGAAGTGGGGAAAGGACAATTTGGTTGTATTTAATGCAAACAAGACACAGCTCACAACATTTTCCAGAAAAAATGCATCAACAGTTCCTCAGATCCAAATGGATGACCTTCCAATCCATCAAAAGGACTCAATGCACCTTCTAGGAGTCACAGTCAATTCAGGAATCACATGGCAGAACCACATATCCTATATCGCAAAGTCGGCGTCCGCAAAGTTGAGCTACCTATTTAGAGCAAAGAGGTACTTTAGCCCCAAGCAACTTCTCCTTCTCTACAAAGCACAGGTTAGACCAGGCTTGGAATATTGTTCCCATATATGGAGCTCGGCCCCAAAACATTCACTTAACCTGCTTGATAGCATACAGAGACGAGCAGTTCGACTCATTGGAGACCCTACACTCAAATCGAATATACAACCGTTGGTGCACAGAAGACAAGTCGCTGACCTATGCTTGTTCTATAGGTACTTCCATGGTAGATGTTCTGAGGAACTCAAAGACATTATCCCTCGAAATGCAACTTTTGGACGCCCAACAAGACAGGCTGCTAATGCTCATGACCATACAGTACACTTGACAACCGCGAGGACATCAACTTTCAAAAACTCCTTCTGTTACAGGACAAGCCAACTTTGGAACTCGCTTCCTGGGGATATATTTCCAGAAGACTACAATTTGCAGCAATTTAAGTGCAGAACAAACATACATCTGCAGGCATCTCGGGGCGCTGTTGAAGCGTTATAGGTTCGCCTTTCCCGGGAGAAGTATATAAAAAAAAAAAAAAAAAAAAAAGCTATCGCCCTCTATATAGACAGTCAGGCAGCTATAAAAGCATTGAATACACCAACAACCAGATCAGAGTTGGTAGAACAATGCCGAGAATCTCTCAACGAGATTGCGGACAGATGTTCAGAAACCCTGTGCTGGGTTCCAGGTCACAGCGACATTCCGGGCAACTGCAAAGCGGATGAACTAGCCAGACAAGGAAACAGTCTTCACTCAACCAACAACAGTGAAGCGTACGCTCCTATGCAATCTATCAAAATCCTCCTATTCAAAGAGGCAATAAAGGTTGCAAATAATAGGTGGAACAGCATAAGTACCAGCGTCATATCCAAGAAAATCTGGCCAAAACTAGATGCTAAAAGGACTCAGAGACTTCTCTCTATAGGTAGGAACAGAATCAACTCCGAGTTCGGGGCATTAACACGACACTGTTTGATAGGTAGACACGCTGGTAGGTTGGCAACACCCTAGAATGACTTTTGCAGGAGCTGCATGGATGAGGGGGAGGAATAAACCGTTCTTCATCTTCTTTGTAACTGTCCAGCTCTTTCAAATTTGCACAAAACAAACTTAGGAGACAACTTATTCGAGGATCTCAGTGACTTGTCTCGTACAGATATACGCTGTATCAGCAAATACATTACAAAGACTAAATGACTTCAATGATCTTCCGCATATACTCAGCGTCAGCAGTTGGTCCTATTGAATACTGCTCGCTCCATCCGCATCTCTTAGACGGGCTGTCTGAGGATTACTATCGAGGGGTAGACTGTTTCGGTCACCTTTTGTATGCCCGAAACAAACCGTCACTCGGACAAACTCACCTTTTGAACAAGTTGTAACACCACGAAATATGCGTAGTAGGCTGATTACTGCAATCGCCACCACTACTACGCTTTTTGCTACATCCGCCCTATTTGAGGGTCTAACCGATACCACCACCGCCCATCCGAAGGCATACTGTCTACCGGTCACTTCCTCCTTGACCAGCCTTAACCTTAAGTAAGGTACACAACCAAAGGGTCGATCTTCTAATCACCGATGGCGCACACGGTTTACGCCATTATGACGAGACGTCAAAGGATTATAAGCGAAGCGCAGACTTTTTCGGTTACCCGTCGTATATCCGTAGACATATCGTCCAAAAGTTAACCCCAGTCTCCTCTCATCAAGAAGTTGTCTGAGGATTACAGGCGAGGGGAAGACTGTTTCGTCCACCCTTCCCCAATCCGTGGATAAACTGCCCCGATCCTCTATACGAGACGAAAGAGGTTTGCAGATAAAGGAAAATAGTCATAAGCACAAAAATATCAATAATGCGCTCGCTAGCATGTCCGGCCTAGAGCACTCTGGCCTTATAATCAGGGAAAACTTAAAAATCGGTCACGGAAAGTCAGGGAAAATTATTTCGAAAAATAGTGGCGACTCTGCAATAGGCTTTTTTGACACAGATCAATGAATGTGTCAAGTCAACGCTATAAGTATTATCAAGTCTAATATGTCTTTGAAAAGAGCACACATTAAGAGTGTTGCTGATTCGAAAGGCGCATAGTAACATAGTTATAATTATTTTAGAATTTTTGAAATGCTTTTATTCATCAAACAAGACAGTTTTCAGTTAAGGTTTAAGGGCTCACTTTAAGAGCTGGCTGCTAATAGACGGACATTTATTTTCGATTAAAACAAAAATACTGAAAAATCGATAGTGTATACAGTTTTATATATTCGTTTTAGAGTGCTGAACCGTCGATGCTACAAAGCTGTAGAAGGGATTCAAATGGGCTTGCTTCCATAAATAGAAAAGTTTCGAAAATCTAGTTCATTTTTCTAAATAAAATTTTTCAGTACTTATTCGAATTTTTTGGAGCTGGTTAACAAAAAGTGGGTAAGAAGCAATTTAAGCTAAACAATTATCCAATAACTTTCCCCCATGCATCGTTCCGCCAGTTTAAATAGATAGATCCGCAGTGCTGAATATTTAAATACACCCTTTGTACCTTGAGTTACATAGCAGAAGCTTGACCTAAACATGGCGGTCCTTCTTCTCTTATAGTTGCAATAGGTGAATAACCTTCGCTAAAAATTTGATAAAGATCATTTCTATTAACGCGTTGTGCAATAAATTGCTACGTTTCATAAGCTTCACGCTTTCAACGTTTAGTAGAAAAATTAATTCAAATCTGTTTAGTAAGGATTCAAATTATTTCCGGTAGACACAAAAGATTGTAGCTTCTCTTTATATTGACACCGATTTAAAACAGTCAACCAAGCACATGCTATATTTTGAAGCTGACTAAGCACCTGCAAAATCAGTTTTAATTTTTAAATGCTCATCAAAAGGATTGAATTCAGAAGATTATGTACAAGTTCCTGACAATTCTCAGCGACATTAAGTAATTCTTTCTTAAAATACAGCGCGGGAGAAGAAAGACCTCCCCCTTTCAATCTATTCGAAGAGCTTCAACATAAAACTTCCGCCATAAAACTAATTGATTTACCGCCAACCGAATTTGACATGAATATAAACGGAAATAATCCATAAAAACATAAAAACTACCGGCCTCCTATTTGCTGTTAACAGTCTCGTAATAAAAACCCTTTTAATTAGCCATTTATGGATCTTTAAAACACAAATTTAAAGTGTCACACCCTGTCGCTTTGGACACAAAATTACGGTAATAAATTGCCCCGCAAACATTTCAGTTCATGACCAAAACCTTGAGTACGAGCATATTATTTATGCCTTTTCGATGGTCTACCATCTGCATGCGGCATAATTGTTTTAAAAGTCAATTTCAAGCACTAGATCCTTTTCCTTCCTCAATAGCGTGTGTACAGTTTTTCTTCCAACTGCATTAAGCAAATACAAAAAGTCGAAGGCAGACAATGGAAAGGTTGAAAAAAAAAAAAAAAAAAAAAAAACACTACCGACAGACTTTATGGCACCTCACGCAATCCCAAGTACCCATTGCATTCGTGACAGGGCTTAGCGCGAGAAACCAACTTCTCCTCATTTGTAATCAACTTTAACTGTTGCCTCCATGTCGCCAAACAGGACGCCAGGCCGCCATTTATATTTAAAAAAAAGCAACAACCAAGAAACTAAGCTGGCCATAAACATTCCTAGGGGTGTAAATCTGTTTAAGGGTTGTTTAGGAGCGGGTAAAGCAACCCCGGCTAGTTGTCGCCGCCACCGATGGTAATGGTTGAGACTCAATGAAACTATTGTTGGTTTGTACACTGCCTTGTTGCGTGGAGCGACACCGACAGTAACGCTATCACATCCCTAATGGAGGTATGTCCTATATATAGTAAAGGATTGACACGCGCCGACTGTACTTTACTTATTTGAACTGAAACCGCCTTGCCTTTGATTTGATTACATTTAAATTGAGTTGGGCCATTGTATCTGTATTGAGTTTTCTTTTGCATAAATTAAGGCGTCCAACGAGTGTTGCTGTGCGCGCCGGTTAATTTCACTGATATGAATCATAATCCCAAAGGGTAGGGCTCTGAACTGTTGGTCGATTGTTGCCGGTTATGGGATGAGTATAACAGTGGCGACAGCGGTCAACGAAATCAATTTAAAGGGAGCGGATATCAAAAGGTGCGGTTCTTTGAACTTGATTACGAAAAGTGTGAGTCTTTCTCACACTGGGAATAAGTACCTATACCCCGTCCCCGTAGTGGCACGGATAATGAAATGATGTGAGAGTAATTATTTTTATTTAGCAAGAGTTTAAGGTGGAGCTCGTTGTTGGTATAGCGCACAGGAGTCCGATATCAACATATTGGTAGGGCTTAGCATGTTTGCTATGGATGGGAAGTGTATGAACAAGAAAGGCAGAGTTTGTGGGGTTTACTTTCTCGACTTAAACAAATAATGTCAAGTCAATGTCTCGAATATTTTATACGATCCCCGATGACAGTCCAAACGTCGGAAGACCTATCGGTGGAACTTGGCCAACGATAGACAGAAATATATCTGGCGCTCCCAGGGCATACAACATGTACCAACCAATAAGTGCGACCACCCCAAAACGAACACTTGCGGTAGGATACGGTACGATACTTCTGGTCAAATGTTTCAATCTTGCAGCACTATTTGTAAAAAAAATTTTTTTTGAAGTGATAACTTCTTTAGGCGCGTTGGGCACTATTTGGATGGGCAAAAACTAGCAAACTCGCGACACCGACACCGACACCAACACCGACACCGACACCAACACCGACACCGACACCAACACCGACACCAACACCGACACCGACACCGACACCGACACCAACACCGACACCGACACCGACACCGACACCAACACCGACACCGACACCGACACCGACACCGACACCGACACCAACACCGACACCGACACCGACACCGACACCGACACCAATAATATATTTTCTGACGATTCGAAAAATACACACGTAATTGTTCAAGTTATCACTTCTGTCGGCACTCCCGGAGTGCCTTTTAATTTTATTTTAACTACATACTGCTTGTATAGAGGCAACTTCTCAGCGTGTCGTTTTGCAACTCCTGCTCTATGGCTGAGGAAATATTGACCTGAGGTTATAATGCCGTGAATCTTGTGACCGTTTCAGTTTGGGACAGAAATAATGTCCGTGGCCATTATGTCACCCCACAAATTTAAAGTTTGGCGCCCAACGTGAGGCGATCAATTTCAAGACATCTGGATATTACACAAATGAAAAGTTAATTTTCTATTGATTCCAAGCCTTATTTTATTTCTGACAAAACAAAATCGCCCCAAATGTATCAGCGTTAACCTTACAAAAAATATTCAAGACCACTCTATAGCTGGTATCACTTTCCAAGGCTACGTAAATAGTACAACCCAGAGCCCCAAATTTGTTCAATAAATTGCGAACCAGTTTCTCTAAAGCCCATAACAGAGGCACATCCGAATAACTATAGTGCTAAGAATAGAATTCAGTTGAACCCTACTTGCAAAATGCTGATAAAGACTCCGGTCCGAACTTTAGAGAAGTTTAGTTTCAATTTCAATTCACCTAAACGGATTCAATTTACTCCACTCATAATACGGTTTATGGTCATTTACTCGTTTAAACTGTCCTCTCCGTCCACTAGCCTGTATAACCATCCAGTCCATTCATCAGTAAGCATAAGGTACATGTTGTAAGTGAATTCCCTATACCACAGCTAAATTTGCAATGCTCCAAAAAGATGGAAACACATGGACATTCAGTCATCCTTCGGAATGCAATTTCGATTTTACTCAAAGGGTTGAAATGAAATTGCAATATTAATTTCTGTTGAATGGGATTTTCTTCATAACTGTGGCGAACAAATTTGATGTTCTCAGTCGTAGTTGGCAAGTAATATCAATTGCGGTTTGAAGACTTTAAACTAAACTACTCTATTTGGCTAATGGTTTCTATACACTATGCAATCAATATTTGGAGGCTTGAAATGGGATTATGTTGTGCAGCGGTTTGGAATTGATATTTGTTAATGGCCTTCTGTAAGGCAGCTTCCACACCGGATGGAACAAAATGCCTTATTTTGTTTTCTTGCTTTGTTTTGCCTTATTCAGTGTGGGCGCGTTTATACTTAATTATGCGAGACGTACATCTCTTCAATACCACAATTAGCTGGTTGTGGCCAACCTGACCGTAAAGTGTGAGACTATCGACCGTATAAATGCGTGTATTTAAATTTTAGAAACACACAGAAAAACAGTTTTGTTTGTCTAAGGCGTTTTGTTCCATCCGGTGTGGAAGCACCCTAAGACGTTCTTTTTATATTTAAAGGGATATTTGGAAAGATGCTCGATATGTATTGCCTGTCTAATTTTAGTAATAACCCCTTTGATGACAATTTTGATCACACAGCGAATATTTTGACATATTATTATTATTATTATTATTATCTTTATTTCATTCAAAAAAACTTAAAGCTATACAAAAGATAAGTCGATAGTTCAACAAAATGATTTTTTAAAAGAATACAGCTTTTAGCTTTAAGTCATCTTTTCATCATCCTAAATTGTGGGAATAAGGGCTCAGAAGTTTTTTGGGCTTTCCTACTAAAAAATGGGTCTGAGGTTCGATCCCTGTAAAACACACAAATTCAATTTTTACTATGTATAGGTATTCACTGCGGCGCTTCTTGAAAACGCCTGACAAACACCAGAGAGTATTTATAAATGGTTTGCCTTCTGACAGGGAACGTGATAAGTCCTGAGGGCCTATTCCAGAAAGCGCGCCGGTTCGCTTTTGATGGGTGATTTGAATTTTTGTATTTCTAAAAGCGATTCGCTTTCCATTTGGTCAACAGCACTTTCCCCAACAGCATTTTATCTCATTGCATTGAAAGCGATAGGTGTTTAAATGACGGATTGTTTGCGGACCTAATAAAAATGTTCAATAAAAACCAGAAATTTAAAATTGCTGCAACATTCACTGTGCAGAAAAAAAAGTCTTATAAATTGAATTTATTTATATACTAGCTGTTCCCGCCCGGCTTCAACTGAAAGCTAAATGGGGATGTTAAATTGTATTGTGTTGTAGTTGAATTGTATTAAAAAATTATATTTAAAAACCAAATATTTATAATATTATACTCAATAGCGCAGTAGATATTATTCATTCATTTAAAAAGGTTCCATAATGCAATCCAATCCAGTGTTTTCTATTTTTAGAGTTTTTGTTTGCATTAAGATTTGTTCGAGAATTTTCTTGGTTATTCTTCTTGTTTGGCCGTAGACCAGTCTGAATTGGTGCGAATCATCGAAATCGGTACACACGTTCTTGAGGTTTAAGGGAAGTAACTAACGTCATTCTCTTTTATATATTCCGATTTTTTAATAAAGGAGTCAACAACAAATTTCCGTTCAAAAAATTGCTGTACTCAACAATCTTCTTTTAACATTTATGTTCACATTATTTTCCCTTCCTTTTTCATTTTCCGAATACAAAAATAGACAAATTGAACCCATTGATATTTTTATAACTAAACACAGAATCTGAAACGTTCACAATCGATTTTTACAGCAACACAAAAGAAAAAAAAAGGTTGTGTCGGGAAACAGATGTCAAACATTTGAAGAAGTAATTGCAAAATTGGAAGTCAGATTGGGAAGAAGTGGAAAGCTAATTTACGCCCCGTTCGCATTTGAGAATAAGCTAAAGTGAACACGTTCGAAATTAAGGTATCGCTTTTGATACGATTCGCCGCGCATTTGGGAATAACCACCCTGGATAAGCTTCTCAAATCAGCCGCTAGGACTCGGCATCAAATTTTACGTATCTTTCTATGGTAAAAAAAAAAAAAAAAACAATTGGCTATTCGAAAAACCTGACCAATGGCACCTACCTGCTACCTATATGAACCAATACTGCCCCTATTTTCGTAAAAGCCCTATCTACATCATGTTGTGCGATTAAAGTTGCAATTTGGCACTTTTTTCGAGAGCCTGGCACAATTTCTGGCTATTTTGGCCCATTTTTAATTGGAAAAGTCACTTCGAAAATTTTCCAAATGCTCTTATTTCCAAACAAAAACCTTTAAAATATACCGCAGTTGCTTATAATGTTTAGCGAGTTTGTTACATATGGTTCAAAAATTCCAAATGTTAAGAATAGCTTCAGAAATGACACTTTTTTTCTCGTTTGACCTTTTCTTGCGACTTTTCAAAATTCTGCAGCGGTCACACTACACTGAATTGGAGTTACTGCTTTGTCTTCGATTTTATTACATTTATTTCAAACGCTATTTCCTCCAATTCGATAGAAAATCCCAGCCCTCAGCAGAAAGCTATGCATCAAGAAAAATTAACATTGTCCTCAAAAGTGTTGAAATGTTAATTAAGCCTTTACGAAAATAGGGGCAGTATTGGTCCATATAGGCAGGTAACATTGGTCAGGTTTTCTCACAGCTGAGAAATCATGATATGATTGCATGCAATAAGATGTAAGGCTACGGACGCTGTAAGGCTACCGACCTTAAATATTACCAGAGAAATGCCCAACTCCGCAATAGTTCGAAGAGGAATTTATTTTGTTTGACCAGAATGAGGAATGGTCCAGTTTGATACATTTTTCATCAGCTGCGTTCAACTCTCAAAATGGCGGACAGTTTCAAACTTTTTTCACTTTAATTTAACACAGAACGTGTGTAGTGTGCAAAATCACTTCTTAGGTCTCATATGTTCACATCGGGCTAACATGCGAACTAACCAAGCATTCGACTGCACTGAGCATTATTCCATGCTCCCATTTTCTTTTCACCAACATTTTTTTAAAGCTTTTCTGACTCGGCGATGAGAGAGACATCGACCTAAGAGGACTGACTATTATATAGTGCGATATATTGGATCAGGGACTTTGCGCCTCTACGTATGTAGGTGTATAGATTTACACATTTTTAGAATTAAGGCAACAATTTTAGGTAATACCTATAAAGTTATCTACTGTGGCCTACAAATCATTTAAGCTAAAGGAAAAATATGATTACAAACATAAGGCCCGTTTATTAAAATGGCATCCAATTCTCTGTCCCACCCCATTGGCACGTTCACATTTGAATAGTTTAATCATAAATATTGCCTCAACACTCCAAGACCGATTTATCAAGGACTTACTGCCCCCCCAATGTTTGACAAGAAATTTTCTGATTGAAATATCATCTACGCCTCGAAGCCGTGACTAGTTTCTCCAATAACAATACAAGGAAAATCAATCCCATTTCCATTTAAGGATATGGGTGGTAATGACATACCATTATAGAAATAGAAATTCCTTCCAACTTAGAGGCAATAAAAATGTTCTCGCAATAGAATGTTCCCTTGTTCGTATTGTTGTTCCTGTAGCTTCCGAGCGAGCCAACTGAAGGAACCGCTTTGCTTCTAACATACGACAGAGCAAATCCCTGATGGCCAATAAAACATGGACATCGCTTCGAGCTAAGTGTCTACAGATATACGATACGTGTTACGTATATCAAATGAAACATGAAATTAATTGATTGAATTTTCATAAACCGAAGAGGGTGTGGACCACCGTTGGAGTGTATACAACAACTCAATTTAAGCGTACACATTCCCTTAAGACACCTTCCATATTGTTTCTCAAAATGTCCACTTTATTCAAATTAGTCTCGACGAAATGCTTGATTGAATTATTATTTGAAGAAGCTTTACAGACCTCTTTGATTGTTGTTTGGTCTTTGCGCTTCAAGTCTTGCAATGATTTGAGTTGAGAATAGAAGAAACTTGGTATTTATTTCCACAGAAGGAAAAGTTACGTTCTGAGAGTATTTTCATCCTTTTGCTTGTTCTGGTTTCCAGAGGGCAGAAAATAAACACAAAGCATATAGCATTTAAAAAAGTAGAAGGATGCGAGACTTGAATCCGAAGAAATACAAAATTTTTTCGCAGTGGCTGTGGTTAGGTAGTTTGTTTCGCAAGTTCTTGTTCCTTTTTCTTTTTGTTGATGCCACAGGACATAAACCAAATTTAAGTAGATGAATATTTTAATACATTTGCTCGGTTGTAACTCTAGGTTTTTGTTGTTGTTGTTGAGGAAAACCTTTCAAAAGACGAAATCTTACTGAATAAGGCATGTGCATCATTCTGAGAGTATTTCGTTGTTTATTTAGTTGTAGGTATGCGAATTCCCTTTAGACACGGATTAAGAATGTATGAGTTAGTTTAGCGGTTGCCAAATGCCAGGGGTAAGTAAGTAGTTTTCAAGTTACATCCAACTTGGAAACTACTCACTGAACCCATAGTGGGTAGATGTAAATCTAAAATTTATATTCGTTGCGTCTGTATGATAATTTACGCGGGTGCCTATCTGTATCTCCTTTTTAGGGATTCAACAAAATATGGAAATTTTGTATCTTTTTTAAGGTCAGAGTTCGTGCAGCAATAAATTACGAAATTCTCAACAGCATGACTGTTCCATATTTTACAGTGGCACGCGCATAATTAAAACCATCTACATTTCACCCTAATGACTCAACGCCAAAGGACTCCTTTTCGACTACCAACGGATAAACACCTCCTCCTATAACCTTTTTTTTTTTTTCAAATTCGACATTTCGATTCAACTCTATACGCGCAACTGAATTCTGCGTCGTTTAAAGGTATTTTGTTTCCACCTTAGTGGATAAATGTAACTGAAATGTCAAATTAAAACAAACCACTTATCATTTTGGCGCCTAAAATAGTACATCCTGTCTAGTATTCCTTTCAAAAGTGTACGAGTAAGAAGTGCTGGTGAGTAATTCCTTGGTTTTTCTTTTGTTAACGATTTAATATGGTTATAAACTATTGCAAGGGCAGCCTTATAGTGTTTTTTGTTATTTCGATTGAAGATATTTTTACAGGGTGTTCGCCGGGAGGGTATACTACTTGTTTGTTTATAATTTTTGATTAAATGAAAGAAAATGGATCTTATGTTGATAAATGTTTTATTTAATGTCGGCAATTATGTATGGAATACAATATCAGGTAAATGTCCGCCTCTGATAGTCTCACAAATGCTAGCCCTTTTGAGCACATTTTTCATTACATTCTCACACATTTCACGCGGTATTTTATTAGTTTCATCACGAATATTTTGTTTGAGTTGCTCAAGCGTTTCTGGTTTGTTTGCATAAACCTTGCTTTTCAGATATCCCCACAAAAAGAAGTCCGGGGCAGTCAAATCAGGCGACCGTGGAGGCCAATCAACATCACCATTTCTTGAAAAAACTTGTTGTGGAAAGAGGTCTCGCTAGAGGGATAGCTGTGACATCCTATTGGCATATGTACGGCGTCGTAAATGGTCTTGTGGAAGAAGCTCTTGTGTCAACTGAATTTTAAATGGAAACAAATGCAAATCCTTGTGCAAAATTGTCGCCAAAGTTGTTCTTTGAAGCCCAAGCTCCTGAGCACGGCGTCGAATTGAGGTTGATGGATTGTTTTGAACACTACCCTGAGTAGCAGTAATGTTTTCAGCCGATCTTTCAGTACGTTGTGGTCCATGCTTGGGCCTATCACCTACAGACCCTCTTTCGCGTTTTGTTGGCACGTTGTTTCTCCCAAAAATTTCACGTAACTTTCTCATCGTCACAGTAATCGATGATTGATTTTGATAAAATGTTTGAACGATTAAAACACGTTGGTTTATCGAATATTTTTCCATAATAAATTTGCCAAGTGTCTACTTCACGACTGCCAAATATGAACTGTCAAGACTAATGTCTACCAAAATGGCGGCAAAACAAAGTAGTATACCTTCCCGGTGGACACCCTGTACATTCATACTTCCAGTCACATTTGACAGAAAAAAAAAAAAAAAAAAAAAAAAAAACAGGAAAAATAGAAAAACATCAGAACGCTCTAAGCACCCTCGGTTCAGAGCGCGCTCATATAGCTCGAGCTCAGTTCAGTGCTCAGTTCTGAACTAAAAAAGAAAAACGCCTTATGTAACAATACTAACGCACTTAGCATTTGCCACCCCATAAGTTGTTGGCAAGTAACAAAAAATCGGCCGAAGTTGGGGGTCTCGGTATTTCCGAACGGATTACTATTTGCAAAATTATGCTGGTTCCGTTGTTTTAATATACTTATCTGATTCATCTCAAGTACAAACCTAGAAAGAAACAAAAAATCGCATTAGACACTGCGTTACAAGCATTATGTAGGTATGTATTGTTTACTGAAAAAAAAAAAAAAAAACTATTCATCCGAATAAATGTAAGCAATCAAGGAAAACACGCAACAGACGCCCACGCACTTATCACGCGTGGCCAGCGAACAAACAATCACACCAAAAGAAACAAAATACCAACGGCCAACACTTAAAACTTCAAATCGTGCAAAACGCGCGTTGGCCCCTAGTATATGAAAAGCGTCTGTTTTCCTTCCTCGTTGTCTTTCACATTGTATGGTAGACGCCTGTCTACCGGAATTAGACTTTCCTTTATATACGAGTATATAGGCTATAGCCTACAGCCTATAGCCCGTTCATGGACGGGAGAACGAAAAGCAATTAAATATTCGGTGGTGTGTAGAAATGTAATTAAAATACAGTAACGTACGCTCTTTTATCTCCCACAAAGCACTTAGTATTCTGCGAAAACATAAAGCTCGTATCTTTGCGGTGAATTTTCGCGCGAGCATATCGTTTTTTTTTTTTTTTAACGATTATTATTGAGGGTTAGGTGTAGTACCCGTGCATCAATTTCCGCTCCGTTTTCAGAAATTCCTCAACAGATATGTGTGTAATACAAGGAGGCATGAGTATTCTTAAGTTTTATGCGCCTATGATGCCCATAAATGTTTTTTTTGGCCGGAATCTAAATATACAAATATGTTTGAGTACGCGCACATTTGGATTCGCCCGTAAACGTGTGCAGACACAAGTTATTCCATAAAAGCTGATGCTATATTGCTATGCTCGTATAATATTGAGGGCTTTGGCGAGAGAGTGAAGCTACATGATTGAGTTAAGTACCTATTTATATTTGGAATTTTTTGTAGTTTTATTGGTTACTAAGTACCGTTTGGAAGATTTGCGATTGCCCTATATTTATAAACATAGTTTGGATTGTATAATAGGCCTTGTGGGAAGTGCTAAATTTGATTCATATTTGACGGAAACTGTTTGGAAGGATTGAATGATGTGTACTGTGTGTAAAAAAATCATATTTTAGAAGGATTTCAATGAAGACGAAATCGGAAATCTTTCGATATGGAATTCTGAAAAAGGTACAACAAGTAAAAGGTGGTGAAATTTTAGGGGCCGATGTTGAATGTGAACCACACCTAAACGTCAAGTTTTTTTCTGCATTTCATTTGACATTTCTCAATTTCAGACTATCAATTTAAGCCATGGAAAGATACACAATCGAGCAACGCGTTAAAGTTATTCAGACTTATTATGAAAATGGGCGTTCAAATCAAAATGCATATCGTGCACTTCGTGATTTTTTCGGTCAATTTAATCGTCCAAATGTGCGTACAATCGGAAAAATCGTGCACAAATTTGAGCAAACCGGGTCTGTAGGGGATGTTGCTGCTGTTCGCGAAAGTGTGGCTGAAGAGCCGTCCACCTCAACTCGTCGTCGTGCCCAACAATTGCACCTCTCACGTGAGATGATAACGAACTTTTTATGGCCCGAATTAGAAGATATGGATGTGGACGATATGTGGTTTCAACAGGACCGTGCCACTTGCCACACAGCTAACGAAACAATGGCTCTTTTGCGTGACAAATTCAATGGCCGTGCTATCTCACGTGGTGGCGATGTCAATTGACCGCCAAGATCATGTGATTTGACACCGTTGGACTTCTTTCTTTGGAGTTATTTGAAAAAAAAAAAGGTGTACGTCGATAAGCCAGCAACAATTCAAGAGCTAAAGGATGAGATAATTCGGCACATTAACGGCATAGAACTTCAATTATGCCTCAGCGTCATCGCAAATTTGGACCACCGGATGGAGGCGTGCCGCCGAGGTCGCGGCGCCCGTTTGGCCGACATTTTGTTCCATACATAATTGAACCATACCAATACTATCATAATAAAAAGAAATGAAAATAATTTCCTAAATAACTTGTGTTTTATTCAAAATCAACATCAGCCCTTGAAACTCAACCCCTCTTTACATAGCTTTGAGGATTTTTGATTAAGGGAGTATAATGATGGATGATGCCTCTCATGCGCCTGAAAGAGTACATCGAGTTCGTACAGTATCAGGAGATTTTTATATAGATTTTAACAAGTAACTGATGATGTCTGCATCAATGTTCAAAATTCCCTTTCTTTAATATTTACGATATAGAAAGTTTAGCTGTTTGAACTCCTAAATACGACCATTAACTTGCATAACCTGGACAGCAATCAACATGATTCTCCAGGCAGCTCGAGCTATGGCTACTGGCCTTCAGTTGAAGATGATATGGATGAGTGTAAACGTAAAGATCGATTTGATTATTATGCTACTTTGGTTGAAAAGGGTTAACAAAACGAAATATAAATGAGTGGTAGATGGAAGGCTTTGAGCATCTAAGTTTGTCATCAAGTATATAAAGGGATTTTGCCATGGAGTTCATTCAACAATGTTTTATATAAATTCATCCTTAAATGGTTGTAGGTATGACTGACTGATGGTAAGTACAATCCCAAAAACGAACGTGGGTCCCAGTCCCATCGCCAGACAATCTGTTTTTTTAATTTTCCCAGCAAATATATTATGTCATAGAAGTAAGCTTAACCAACAGACAACTTTTGGGAAGTTGTCGTAAATTGGGGAAGCAATTTACTACCGAGCAGCAGCTGTTAAGTGATAGTGACAATCCAACAACATGGCCGAAAGTTTTTGGCTCACTAATTTGCCTTGCTCTCGTGGGTGTGCTCTAGATCATTTGTTGTCTCTAAGTTCCTTGCTTTTTCAGAACTCATCGGAAACTCACTCTCAATTGAGTCCTTAAACATAAAGGAACGTACAAAAGTTCTCAATTATTTTTCCTTTTGTGAATGCAGATGAAAAAATTTAAAAATAGTTCGAAAACCATTAGGCCTGGAAAGCTTAAATTTAAAACATTAGGTAGATTTTATAGAAAATAGGTTCACGACTACATCACTTAATTTTATAGCCTTGAAAAAGGTTGCACTTTTCGCACGACAATAAAATTTCTAAGAATCAGCCAATTAATCCAATTAATCCAAATGTTCAAATAGGATCGAAAGATCAAGATGAGGCGGAGGCTCGAAAATGGATTTCGATAGAATCTATTTAAGATTGCCAATATGCGCTTGAGAACGACAGAGTAGATAGAAGATAGGAGTAGATAGGCAAACAGCTTGTTCTACCTTACTCATTTCGTTCGCTTTGGGTTCCCGAAAGAGTGTTTCGTTCGACGCGACTACATTAAGGAATACCAGGCGATATTATCTTTGTGTGAAATGGTAGACGCCGCGATTGATCCCCGGCAAATCACTGAAAACCCAAGCGAAAGAACAGAACTTGAACAGGCGCGCGAAAAGTTTAAGCGAAAGTAAGGAACATTTTTTTCTTAATAGAGTAAGGAGTTCCGCTCCAGTAGAAAGTTTTTTAACAAACCTGTGCTGTATATTAGATACTAAACAGAACCAAGTCCAGGAGGCATTTTAATTTTCTCATTATAAATATGTAGAAACTTCTGACTTAGATCCCGAGCAATAACTTATACATACTCACTTTTCAGCTTAATAGTTAAGCAATACTATTTCTCAAATTAATCATTGCAATATTTGGTACTGTTTTATCGGCGTAATTTTACAAAAACCGCTCTAGCGATTTTGATCAATATTTATTTCGGATAATAAAATAATTCTAAATAATAAATCCGTTTCAGATCAAAAGCCGATCTGTGTTCAAATATTTTTCTAAAACTCAACACCTCACTTCCATTAAAAATGCAATAACAGCGACGCAAAACTTATTTTTAGAAAATGTTACCCACTTCTTCTTTTTTTCAATCATATTGAATACTAGCTGTGCCCGCAACTTCGTACGCGTCGTGTAGTTTCCAATAAAAGAGATTTGACCGTTTTCTCAATGGCATATTTGTTTAAAATCAACAATCTAGCTAAAAAAAGCGGTGAAACATAGTCGACATTGAAACAATAAATCAAACAAATCTATTTACCTAAAACACCAATTTAAGAAAATTAAATTCAACAGCGTAAGTACTGAAGTTTCACTTCCTTACTGTAGGTACCACGTAGGTAATATCAAAACAACCACATAAACAAAAGCCTTAACGGAAATTTGTATCTACACCAACAATAAATAAATCAATCAACATAATTCACCTATATCATCTTTACTTCTTGAATTCTTCAATTCTTTACTGTAGGTATCAACGTAGGTACTATAACAACCACTAAAACAAAAACCTTGAACTCAATTTCTATATACACCACCTCCACCATACGTCCCACACCACACCACACGTCATCATCATCAGCCATCTGCGCATTTCCTTAGAAACACGTTGTGGCTGTTTTTTTTTCATATGAACTTGCTTGTGAGATGTGCGCCACCAAAAACCACCCCAAAGCAGAACAACGATCAAGAACCGCGGCTGCTGATAATATTCGATTTCAGAAAATAAATTTATTTTTTTAATGTTAGATTTTAGGTTGTAGCTCAGCTTCTAGAGGACATAGAAAGCTGATTGATGGCTTGAAATATCTATAAAAGTTTTGGCTCTCCTAAGTATTTTGTTTTGTTTGCATTGATAAAGAATTATTTGAGTAATGGCGAGTTAAAGGCAGTAAAGTCGGAAAAATAACACATTTTGGTCAAAAACGCTCCAAAAAATAGGTATGGCAATGAAAGGAATAGCCCATATGTTGCACAGAATCTTAAGAAACATTTCAAAAAAAGTTTCATCGAAATCTGTGCAGTAGTTTTCACGCCATTAGGTAACAGAAAAATTGCCTACAGTTTTATTATAAGTATAGATATAGATAAGTATAGATGAAACTTAAAATAATTGCAAACACTTGGAGTCTACACAATCAGAAAATTACACGCGTCCATCGGGATTTTCAGTTAATAACTGCTAATGCAAGTTTAAAAACGAATCTCTGAATTCTAAAGATATCGATCTATCACGAACAAAACTTGTTTTCATGGACAACTTAAACCAGCGTCATTAATCTATTCCAGCCAAAAATAAAATCATGTCCTCTAACAGATAAAAAAGAAATAGAAATTACTACTACCCTTCTCCTCGCACTCAAAAATCTAAGAGCTTATAAAATGGTACAGTAGGCGCTTACAACTCTCTTACCAGAACTTGAGAAAATTGCCTGTTATTGAGAGCTAAAACTTGTAAAAATTCACGTTGTTATTTAATATGAACGAATGAATAACCTAAAAGTGAATTTCATTTAACACTACCTATTCGTACATTTTATGTACGGTCGCTTCTGAACTATTTACTTAAATACCGATTGACCCAACCAAACTTTTGGTGAACGAGAAATATTCATTCGACCCAGTCGTGCACTTTATTTTAAATGTTATACTACAAATTAACTTTTAAAATATTCGAATTATTATTTATTTTTAAAGCCACGTTTTAGTCTTGTACGAAAAGGACAGCTTGTACGTCATTCCATTAACTGTGTCTAGAGAATTTGCAATATTGGGATTGGGATTGTAGGGTCACTCCTATAAACAAACTTCCCTTGGAAACGATATCCTAACCGTCCAGTATAAACACCTACACAGATGTACCTCCTGAATTCCCTTTCGCTATAAATACACATCAATTCAAGAAGATTGGCTCTTTACAGTCTGTTCATGATTTTTCCACCAAAAAAAAGAAAAGAGAAGGATAGACACAGGAAAAAATACTTCGTTAACCTACACTCCGGTGCGGCATTGTTTCGTTTTTTTCCACACCATTAACTAATCATAATTTCTAATAATTCGATCCAAAGTTAATGGGCTTTACGAAGGTGTTTACACCAAATGAGGCGAAATTAATTGCAGCAGCATAATCGCCACCATATGAATGCAATTCAGTCAAAACTCTGTGAAGTACGCGAGGTTTCTCTTTGTGTGTGCAAGATGCACATGCACAATGTACGCTATGGCATTTCTATAGCCCATATACCAACTTCCGATTTAGCTCTTCGAATGTGCCTACCTGCGGTTGCATATGGCTTATTTTGACTGCGCACGCCATATCGAAAATCAAATATCAAGTATACTAATTCATACAACAAAATAATGTTTTCCCGCCCAACATAGTTATGTAGGTATATGTTAGTAGAGGTACCTCTACTACCTATGGGCAAATGAAAATTTCGAATGCATTACAATAGAATTCAAAGGCTGGGCACGAAGTGTTTTGTTAAGCGCGTTTGGAATATTAATTCTGTATATGGAATGGAATGCCATGCACATTTTTTTTTTTATTGACTGCTTATTGTTTTTAAATACACAAATTGGTTGCGTTTTAAATAGAAAATATTTGAATCAGTTTTATTTACTTTTTGTTTTTCGCTGCATATTTTTAGAAATTTTTACATTGAAAAATTTAAATTAGCTCATTAGTGCTTTGGAAATTAATAAATGCTTAATGTGTTGTTTTTATTTGTTAAATATTTATTTAAAGACAAGTTTATTGTTGTCGCTCGCTGGGACTTTTAAGTAACAATTAAATGTGCTCTGCTTTAGAGTTCTTCCTGACCACATTCGTCCGCAAACAAAATTTGAAATTGTTATGCTCCTGTTATGGAATACAATTTATGCTCGCCAAACTTTCTTCTTTTTGAGGTTAAAATTGCAGATTTCACCTGAAAGAAGTGCATAAGACTGGACTGGGTCGCATAAAACTTTCTTGATTCTTTCCAATTTCCCAGCAATCTTTTGAATGAAGCATTTAATCATGAAAGTCGTTAAATTTGATTTAAAAACAAAAACAAATGTAGTGGTTTCTAGTATTAGTTTTCGAAAAGAGATTAAATGTGATATCTGACAGAGTAATCAAATAATGTGCGCCGTCGACGATGATGAGACATACTGAATCTGCACATAAATCTGTTGAAGACTACAGAAATTTAAGTTGCATGACCGTAGAGCAAATATTGCAAATGGATTGAGTCCGTTCCAATGTTGAAAAAGCCTTTTTTTTTTCTTTACCAAGAGAATTACTCCCGTATCTATTTATATGCCGATTAAGTCCCAGCTTGTATTCGCAAACTTGCCTTAGATTCGTGTTGGGTACGACACGTATTTAGAATAAGTGTGTATGAGGTTCTCATTTCGAAATACAATGTCCCACCTCAAATGAGGTGTTGTTCTAAGTCTCATGAAATGAGTTGGTCTTGGTATGCTGTATCTCACCTCGCATGAAGTTTGGATCTGAAATCATATATTGAAACAAAGTCTGAGGAAAGAAAATTGGTCCTCAATTGTGTTGCCTCTCAATTCACTAGTCCTCAAATTTAATTAATGGAAAATTTTTCTGGATTCTCAATTCTCATTCTCTTAGTCGCAATCGCAATCACAAAAGGAGGTGAGTTGAAAGAGTTGGCTGGCGGTTGGCGCTTTGCGTACTCTGTCTCTGACCAGCGATGCCAACTAAGGCTTTTTCATGCATTTTAGGCATTATTTCATTAGCTAGACTTTTTTTTCTTGACATCTTTTTTTTATTTCAAATATTTTTTTTTTTTTTTAATTCAAAATATGTACTGACTTTTTATTTTTTAAAACATTCTTAAAAAATCTTGGCAAAAAGAATTTTGTAAGTAACCACAGTCTTTAAAAAAAATGTGTTTCCCACTTCAAACTCTGCCCACTTTCCGAACAAATAATGACCAAATTTGGTCACAAATGCTCAATGTGGCAACCGTGTACGTATTTCGTGTGGGTAATATTTGTTTCCAAAAAAACCCCCAACTTTTTGTCATTATTTTTTTTAACAAGTTTTATGTACAACTTAAAAATAAGTAAATAGTTGGCGAAACAGATCCTTAGAGACCCTAGGACAAGCTTCTCACAGGCATTCGTTTTGTGTGCGTTTTTCACTTTTGGAACGAATGGAAGGGATGTACAATTTTCTGCCGACTTCAAACGGCCAATTAAAAAGCCAGGCAACTTTTCTTAATGAAACTGGTACTAGCATTTTTTGAAAGAAGTGTTTTGTTAATGAAAATAGTCCAGATATTGGCTTTTGAGGATCGATCGATTATTCAACAGCATTTTAAAATAACACACACACTTATTTCATCCTGGATTGTACTCAATTTTGAGTCGTTAATTTAGTTGTGAACAGAACGAAGAATCTCTACGCTAGGTACCTATTCTTAAGAACAGGTTAGGTACTCAGCGTTTTTTACGTTCACCGAATGCCTATAATTTTCATTTTTCTACGGAAGCTCATTTTTAGGTTACCAAAAAGGATTTTATAACGAAATACAAATAAAGCAGAATTTTAAAAAACCCCAGATTTCCCCCCGTCGACCAAAAAAAAACCCTTAATCTGGGGGGGAAAACACCCAAACTGGCAACGCTACCTACCTTACATGTTCACATTTTTTTTTTTTTTTGCGAATCTTCCTTTTTTAATTCCAAGCCACCAAATTCAATAAAGGACAAGAAAGAGTGAAGTTCCTTCTCAAAGACTAACTAATGCCAAAGTCAGAGCTCTTGGTCTTGATAAAGTTCTGTGAGCAAGTCTGCATGAGACATTGTAGTTGATAGAAAACTTCGTACAGACAGACGCGGCGGGACCCCGTTAAGTAGAGTATTTTTTCACAACTCTTCGGGTTCGTAGTTAAGATAAAGATGGTCTGTTTTTAGTATGTCTGTGTTTCAAATCTGACGTTGCAGTTGGCGTTAAAATTGCTGTGTTAATCAGCTTGTTCGATACTTCAACAAGTTTGATACAATGATGATGATGGTGAAAGATATTGCCTGATAAACATTGAGAATTATTTGATAATCGATCACTTCATATTTTAATGTCCGCATGCTGTTGAAGCTGCTGTCAAGATTGTCGTTTAAGTTTAAACTTATTAAGCTTGTTGCCACACCTGTGGCTTTCGCTTTAGAAAGACAAACAAACTGCTTTTGAAACACGATAACACACGACGAAACGGTACAGCGGTAGGCTGAAAGACACCGAGGACAGTTTTTAAAGCTAACACTTGTTAATGCACAACTATTGTTGAAGGACCTGTCTAAATTACTAGTACATATTGGGTCTTACCAATAAACATCTTTAGTTTCGAATTTAAATTTTAGTAGTTCACAGTGGTTTGTATACAAATTTCGCAATTGTGAGCTTCTGTAAATTCAAAGTCGGGACTAAAATTTGTTATTAGTACTGCTGCATTTGCTTGTGGGTGTCAAAGAAAAAATAACAGAAAACCATAAAGCGCACGCAAAAGGTACGTAGAGGAGCGTAAGCCAGGAACACAACGCTCAACCTTGAAGGAATTTTTTATAAGTACAGCTAATTTTTTGCCTTCTTTCGTGTTTCCTAAAATATTTCGGTACGCAGGGTTATTTTAATTTCTAATGTAGATCCTTCGGTACAGGAACATGCTTTTTATTCGTCTTTCTGTTCTAGGTTCATCAACTGCCGTGCGTTTAAATAGTCGTGGAATATACCTAGGCACTCGTTAATGCACTCGTTAGGCGCAGTGGCCTAGTGGTTTGTGTGTTGGACTACTAAGCGAGGGGTCCGAGGTTCTAATCCCGCAAAAATCCAAATTCCAACTTAGGGTTTTTTCCACTGCGCCACCTCTCGCGAACGTCTGACAAACATCCGAGAGTATAACTGTCTTGAAATAGCTTCTCAATTGGCGGTTTGGAGTCGGCATAAAACTGTAGATCCCTTCCATTCGTTTCGAACTTGAAAAACTCACACAAAACGAATGGTTGTGGGAAGCTAAGCCTAGGTTTGAGAGACGAAAAGAGACCCGACAATGGTGGTCTGATTCGAATATCTCTCGAATATACTTTACTTTTAATGCACCAAAATGTTTAATGGTCCAATTAGTGCCGAAAATAAGTACACCATAAGGCGGTATCGAACCCTTTTTCTTAAAAATCGAAGCACTATATTCGTATGTGTTGGAATATCGTAAAAATCACATCAAAATCCACAATTCTTTTAGGCAGAAACTGATGTAATACCCCACTCAGTTGTATGCCACAACTTCGTTTACAAATCCACTTTGAAGGTTTCAATTGATCCGTACCCCATTCAAGGAAACTGCATCTTCAGTTCATTATATTCTCCCAGACTTCCTAATTAACGTCAACTTCCCTCGACCATCACTGGATACTTTTACATAGTTTATTATCCAATTTCAAGACCAAAAAAAAAAAAAAACATCAATTCCGACTATTTAACTGCATCTGTCCGACACTTAAGTGTACCGTTTTTCCGTCAGTCAACTGTCATTTTTGATTGAATCAAAAAAAAAAAAAAAAAAAAAAAGAACAGAGGAAGACAAAAACAGCTCCTTTCACTTTAAGAAAATCCTACACCGCGCACCGGAAGTATTGATTATATACGAGTACTCCGCAACCGCCGCCGCCATGGTGCACGCATTGATGATGAATGGACTTTGTAACATTTCGCATTCAAGTGGTTTCAGTATTTTCTCAAATAAAATTGACACCCCATTCACGTAATTTTCTATAGCTATATACACTTATATTCATACAGTCAGCTAATGCATTACTTTTGAAATGAAAATTGTGATTAAGTGATTTCACTTGCATAATCATATGCATATGCGATATGCACATTCGTATCCATATACACACACGGCAATGCGCAATTAATATAGTTGAAGGCATGAGAAGTAATCGCGTAGGAATGTGCGCGGAATGCGGCTTTATTTAAATGTTGCAACTAATACTGGCTACGCCTTGGTTTTAGAAGCTCTAATGCGGGGCTGGTGTGTTTTATATGCGCCAAGTGGCTGGTATGCGGTGACTGCCACTTGGTATATTTCGTAATGAAATATTGTTTTCGTCTTTTGTTTCACATAATATTGAGAGCAGTAAACAACACTTTATAGGTTCCTATCTGTGTTGGCTGTGAGTTGAAAATAACTTCACAAGATACGGATTAAGTCTAATGTCTCAATTGTTTGCGATGATTCTTGCTGAAGTAGTAAACACTTTGTTGGATTGTGGAATGGGGATGCCGGATTAACGACAGCGCTTAGGTTTATGGATTTGTTTGTTTTTCATATCTTCTGATTGGGGTAGCGGGGGAGTGCGCATTATTGATTGTTGACTCTTCGGAACAGGAATTCCATACAAAATTAGACAGATAAGTGTGGGAAATATAAAACAGAACAAACATACCTATAGTGACAAGAAAGGGCTGAGGGGTTGTTATGTGCGTACTACAAAAACCCAGCGGTCGAAAATTTACCGCAGTCTAGATTTTTATTTGATGTCCAGTGAAAAATGCTAACGAAACAAAAATTTGGAATTGGAATTCAACTAATGAAATAAATCTGTCGTTTGTTAGATTTACCACAGAAATCTGTTTCGAAATAATGCTGTATCCGGTACAAGGAAAACTACAGTACTTCCAAAGCCTGTCAGATATTTCCAAGCAAAGCCAAAAAAATAAGGCGTGGAGATACCTAAAATTTGCGTTTATCTGACCACTGCACAGTGAATTCAACGAAGATGCACTCAATGCATAGAGTATTTTGTCACAAATTGACATTAATTCATAGTCAACCCAACTTGTTTCAATTTCGGTCCTTTTTTGAAAAAGAACACGTAAAACTCTATCAACTGACTTCAGAACTGACCAGAATCCGCTATTTTTTGTTGTCATAAATTGGACATTTTCGTCAAAGTCTTGTTTAACCTGGGCTCTAATCGCGGCGTAATTTATAAAACGAACGTCGTCGAAACGCTTAAACTAAACGATGACGTTTTTAGTTTGCTTCATAACGGGTGATTTTTTAAGAGTTAAGTTTTTCAGGTTGGCAGCACTGGTTAGTAATGGCGTCCAAACGTCATCTGTCAAAGTGAAAAGTACTCTGCCATTTAATTATTTAAAGACTTACAAACGAGCAACGATTGCAAACTATTGAAATGTATTATAAAAATGCATGCTCTGTGAAAAATGTGCACCAAAGATGACCGTGGAAGAAACGTTACCATCAACGGCGAACGATATCGAGCCATGACCATGATACGCGACTTTTTTTGTTTGCACCAGTTGAACTTGGTTGACATGTGGTTTCATCCAGACGGTGCCACATGCCACACAGCTCGTGAAGCAATGGAAATGTTGAAGGATGAATTTGGTGAGCAGCTTATCTCTCGAAATGGCCCTGTGAGTTGGCCGCCAAGATCATGCGATTTAACGCCTCTTGATTATTTCCTGTGAGGATATGTAAAGTCTTTAGTCTATGTGGACAAGCCGAACACGATTGAAGCCTTACAGGATAACATAACACGCGTAATTCGTGGAATACAGGCCGAAATGCTCGAAAAAGTGATGAAAATTGAACCTTCCGAATGGTCCATTTGAAACGGAGCCGCGGACAACATTTACATGAAGTTGTCTTTAAAGGTTGTCTAAATGGCAAAGGCATATTATTTATCGATTACAATAAATTTTTTGAATATTTGATGCAAATTTGAGCGTTTTATTCGAAAAAAAATCCAACCTACTGCATTTTTTTTTAGAAAATCTATTGCGAAAAAATAGCCATAGAGTGGCAACGCTGATCGCGATTGATGACGACCGCAATTTTAGATTTTTAGAAATAGAAATTGCAAATGCAAATAAGATTGAAAAAATTGCCTCCACTGGACATAATTTTAAAAGAGTTTCCCAAATATCACTCCTAGGTCGAAGAAAAATGTTGAAGGTCCGCAATCACACCGGGCATTACTTTTAATCATTTTTAATCTTACCTTTTACTCATTTGTAGGTCACAATAACAAATTTTGTACGAAACACATTGCCACTGTGAACTTGTAAAGTTGAGCTTGAACAGTAAAAAATGATCGCCATTCTTACAGATAGTTGACATCGTGTAAGTTCATTTCGAAATAAGTCGCGGCTTACGTATCACAGCGCACTTTTGTAAACTACATTCTGCCTTTGCTCCAGACTATAATAATCCTTCACTTGACTAATCGCTTCTGTCAGACAGTTTTACAGTCTCTCTATCTCTCTCTCTCTCTCACTTTCTTGACGGAATTAATAGGTTAAACTTCTAATAGCCTGTGGATGATTCGGTAATCCGAATAAAATTCTTTCATACCCGATAATTGCGAACGGGTGCCCGGTCATATACATACAGGCTTGCAAGTAGTACCTTCGCGGATATATGGTCGTTGTCTGGCGGACTGGTGACCCAAAATGTTTAATTAAACAAATTGAAAAACACTAATTGCGTGCAACCACTGAATGTAACTGCATCAACTACATACTGTTTGAGAACAATACAATAAAATCCATTCAAAGGCAAATTTCAAATTTCCCTCTTGTTTTCCACAACTGGACGATGCGGTACATTGAATTCAAATTGCATTTGTGTTTTTTCTTTACTTTTTTTTTTCATAGCATACCTACTTTATAAATGGATGACAGCACCATGGTGTACAGATATGGAGAGTTGAGTGAATATTTATGCATAAGTATAATGGAAAGGAAGAGTACTTCTATTGGGCAGTATGGTTGACAGGGAAATATGTTTCAGTTCGGAAGACATATACATTAATTTTGTGCGAATCATTGTTAGGAGAACTATACAGTTTTACTGCGAAAATGTTGATCATGTGCGAAGAATTGGAGCAAAATATATGTGTCTTGCAATAGAAGAGTAAATAGTAGTTACAAACACAAAGAAGTGATTAATAATTTCCAATGGGTCTTTAAAGGACTTTAAATCTTCACTTAAAATATATTGTAAGTAGGTCACAATAGAAAATCATATATGGAAATTTTCTTAATTTTGGGTTTATGCAATTTAACCTGAACAACAAAACTGATCAGCCGGATGTTTTTGAAAGTGATTGAATGATTGATTGATTGCATTTTTATTTCTTATAAGTTCATTCGTCATTGTACAATTCAGAAATTAAAACAAAAATTAATTCAGAAAGTATAGAATATAAGAAATATTAGCGACATTATGTATTTTTGTATACTGAGTACTTAAAATAGTGTTGAATGCCACTTCAGTGAGCTTACTCAAATTAAAATATTGGTGTTGGGCGGGGCGTACCTATTCCAACAATTTACATTATCAAAATAATATATGTAATTAACAAAAATGTATTAAAGCAGACTAAATAGACTGAAAAAAAAAAATGATTTATTCCAAGAGCAAAATAGTTTACTATAAATACTCTAATTCTTCAAGAAAAAATACTAAAATTAAACCAGAAAATCAGAAAGAATACTTAGTTTCAAAGTTATTACATATGATTAAAATTTAAAAGACAATCCTTTACAAGTTTTAAAAGAATTGTAATAGTTGGTATAGTGATGGTGATGAGTCACTGTGATTGAAGCTTGGTTTGAGAATGTTTTCGGTAAGTTTTTTTTTTTTTTTTCATTAAATTTTCGGTATTTAACATAAAGAAGAACACTTTAAGTGTTGCTAGTGTATAAAACATTAGCTATATATCACTGTGAATGATCTGCAAATAAATAATCAATTAAAGACAATCGGAAAAGAAATTTGTGTAACACTTTTTTGTTCCATTCCACTGGCCAGTTTTAACGATTTAGAGCAATGAGCCCGAAGTAGGTTAGTCTTTGACAACTTTGGTGATATTAACACAAGTTGTCATAAAAAAAAACATTCAACTGGCAATAAATAAAAAACAGACAGCATTAGTACTGAGTTTCATAGTATTTTAAGGTATACATTCTTTCTTTTTTTTTTACAACTTCAAGTCAAATGAGAGATCCCTAAAAATCCCTTCATCTATCCATTTATCAAGTCAAATACAATGACCCTGTTTCCAAAACAGACACAATTAATCTAAACAAAGTTCGCCAGTAAAATTCTCCGTTCCAGTAAATTTTCTCCGAATTAGTTTCAATTAGTAGCACTGCCCAGAGAGTATACCTTAACGCTCTTGGACTCATCAATCAAATTGGGTGTGAAAACAAAGTAATTGGATTAATTTCTCGGTCTGATTGATATGGTGGCGGCGCGGCGCTATGATTGTGAAAATGTTTTGGCTATCACAACCGTTTGCAACTCACAACAGTCTCATCAAATTCGTTCACAGATTTATTTATGTTAAACACGATTATTTACTATTCCTTTTTCTTTATTTCACATTACAAAAAAAAAAAAATAAAAAAACAAACTTCAATGAAAATGTTCGCGTCTGTGTAAAAAATGCAATTTCATGGTGATTTAATTTTGTCGAACCATTAGTAACTCTTAGCGTAATATTACAATGGCGAGTGTAATGCCATTACATGCATCCACAGTTTGGCAATGAAAATTGTAATGCAGAGCAAAAAAAAAATAAATAAAAAAAAACAAAAGAAAAAATGCAAAGGGAATAAAATGAGGCACATCCGGTGATAAGTTCTCTCGGAGTCCAATAAAATAGATTGAATTGTTTGGAAAACATGACCGGTGGTAGTTATGTTTTATTCAACGAAATCCATTGCATATTCATATGGATTGAGATAATTCAACCTTGGACTTCGTCAAAATGATTGAAAACATCCATAGTCCATATAGGAGATAAATAAAGTCATTTAAAATTTGTGCACGGGTGAGAAGATCTCGTCCACAGCCAGTTCATTCTCACAATCCATATCTCATCTACGAAACGAGTGAACTGCAACGCACTATTGTTTGCCTTGACAAGTGACTAAGCTTCCGCAAAGTCCTTGTCTAAATTTTCGTGGTTCGCGGAGCGGGAAAATGGCCCAGAAACCTCTAATCATTTTCGAACATAAGGTGGCATGATTAGGACCCCGATTTTTATTAAGAAGCACAAGCCTATGCAAGAATTCAAGATGAATAAGTCGGCCTGTTGTGTAGGGCTAGGGTTCCATAAAAATAAAAAAACAAAAACAAAAAAAAAAAACAACCGATAATCACGTTCGTTTAAAAAAAACGAACCAAATCATTCGAAAAGGCAAACTTGGGTCAGATTCTGTTAGGCAAAACGAACAAACGTTTTCAATCTGCCTTATGTTACACAAGCAAATTTCTTCGTGCACACAGAATCTGACAGCTAACACTTTGCTTCTGTTAGGATGTTTTCAAAAACGTCTGCCTAACTAAGATCTGCGTAAGACGTGCTCATAAATTCAGATTATGGATCGAACAAACGCAGATGAATTGCAGCAGATATGTTCGTAAACGTTATAAATGCCATCAGCGTCTGGCAGATTGTGCATCCATATTTTCTTGACTGCAGAAAGCACGGGAGGTAAACAATTTTAAAGTGCTAAAAATGTAAGTTTTACTGGCATTTTTTTGTGTTTTTACAATTAAATTTAACTCTTTTTAAGGGAAATAGAAGCTGCGGCGTGGAATGTGGCGAAAACCAAACTATTGTGATGATTTATTTGGTTTTTGTCTGACGTTTATGAACATTCAGTGACTACTTAAAATTGTACTAAAGCAGGCCTGCACACGTGCTGCAGAATAAGTGTATTCATTAATGCAACAAAAAAGAAAGACGATTGTACTAGCGCTGATTTTCGACGTTTATGAAAACACCCAACGTTTTCGTTTTCCATTTTGCAAACGTTTCAAAAAGATTATTTTTGGGATATAGTACTTAATAGGTACTTAAATTAAATTAAAATAAATAGTTTAAATATTCATATTTTTAAGAATTTGCATCGTCCTCGTTTTCTTTTCGGATATGTGCTCCGTTTAAGGACTCGACAAAAAAACCAAAAACCTTTTACCCAAACATATTTTCGTTTTGAAAGTATTTCCAGTGAATTATAAACATACAGAAGTACTAAACAAGATCCACTTCTTTCAATGCTCTGCAACAAATAAATGGTATAGGCATACAAAATTATATCACTTAATTGAGTACAATTCGAATTTAGCGCCTAAAAACTTCTTAAAATGTATCGAAAACCTATGGCATACTTTCCAATTTTTTTTCGGGTGAAACCCGGATTTGGAAACTCATTGACTTGATCCAGAAAGCAACTTTGGAATAAAGTACAAAATGGCGTATGGGGCGCGAAAAACGATTATTTCGAGATTCTGTTCCATTGACAAATCTATATATATAAAAATGGATCTTGGTTTGTTCGGATGCTTAAAACTCGAAAACGACTGGACCAAATTGGATACTTCCTTCTGCGGATTTGTTCGTAATTGCTCCGCGAAGGTTTAGGAAAAAAGAAAAATTTAAAAAATTAAGAAAATTGCGCGGAAAATTAGGAAATTAAAGTTTGTATGGGGAAATACACTTTGAAAAAAAATTAACTGGATAGAAATCAAGAAGTGACACTTCAAATAAAAAAAAAATATTTTGAATTTTAAAAGCAATTGTTGTTGTCAATTATTCTAATTATTTTCCAAGCAAATTGTTGTTGTCAACAATTTTGAAGTTTTTTCTTTTTTTTTTTTAAATATAGGTACCTAAAAACTTTGTTCTAATAAATTATGTTTACTATGTTACATTAAGTAACTTTTTGAAATGAACAAGATAGATACTTTTATTATACAAAGATGATATTATGGCCGACGATATTTTGCATCGAATTCGCACTGTGACATCGGATAATGAACTGGAGATGTCAGATGAAATGCGCAACAAAGCTTTGATTTGACGCATATAATCGAGAATAGGAGCGAGAAATGGACTTCGAACGAATCGCATTGAGTCAAGCTGTTCGAACAAATGTGCCAATGTTGAATCTATATATATAAAAATGAATCCCTATTTCCCTTGGTCGCGGCATGACGCGTGAACGGTTGGACCGATTTCGCTAAATTTTTTTTTTGTGTTTGTTATTGTCAGGAGAAGAATCTTATGAAAGAAGAAGTTAAGAAAATTTCGCGGAAAATTAGAAAATTTAAGAATACTTAACCACCATATTAAATTATATCTAATGTAACCATAGCGCTTTTACAATTCAAACTTTTTTGATGTAACCTTATGGCGTTGCATAACATTGACAGAATACGTGCTGCAAATATCGTCAACGAGGATGTAAACAAAATAAATATCGTTTAAAACAGATGCTTCGATCGGAGTTATTATATTGATAAAATACATATAAAATAATTAATTTATTATTTTTAACAAAAACTGAATTTCTTAGTGCACATGGTCGGAAAATCCTCAACATGTGGCGTTGTATGCGTATGTCGTTTTTCAGTTCAATTAAATTTTCTTTAATAATAATCTTCTTAATTCATACCTATAATTCTTTCGGGATGAAACTCGATGATGATGATATAACTCGATAACCACTGGGTCAATTTTTATGATTCTTCTTTTGTTTTGTTCGTATTGTTGTATTTCAGGTTAAAGCAAACTTAAAAGATAGGATTTTTGACCCGCTATATGGCGTTGTAATCGATCTCCGAAACCACTCACCCGATTTCAATGAAATTTTATAGATTTATATTCTTCGTTCCCGCTTGAAGGATAGGATACTTTTGGACCTGATAGGTGGCGCTGTTGCCGATCGCCGAAACAGCGCTACCAAGTTGATTGAAATTTTGTAGGGAAAATTCAAAGGCAAACATTCTTATTCCGCAGATTTCGCTTATTAAGAACGATTTACCATTCGTGCGACTTCAATTTCCCGTGCGTCTCGCTTTCGCTATGACAAATAATTTTATGCAAGGATAATCGATGGATGTTTGTCAATTTAGTGAAAAAGTGGAAGGTTGGACGACACGTCAAAATCATTGCGGTTTGATTGAAAAAAATCAACATTGCTATTCATCATTTATTTCTATTGCATTTAATATAACTTTTGAATAAAGAATTGTAATTGGTCGAATTACATAAATTAGCAAGTGCTTGGTGCATGCGCGGAATTTATTAACAAATTAACAAATTTGGGCGAAACGAAGTTTGCCGGGTCAGCTAGTAGAATATACTATACTGTATACTACTGTATACTGTTTTGCTGTATACAACATATTTAGTATTTAAAGGATATACTACATACGAAATTAAAAACAAAGTATGGTCTGCATTTTGTAAGGCCAAAACGTTCAAATTTTTCGTGCGCATGAATGACTTGCTCTACGTTACAATTCTAGACTTATAGAGCAACGAATATAAACTTTAACGGTAACTACTTCTATTTCCCGGCTCGAAGTTTACTGAAACAAGAAATTGATTAACAACTCAGCCGCAACTAAGGAGCTACCGCTTACTAAGACAAATTGAATGAAGCAAAGGTTTTCAAGCCTGAAAAAGTGTTGGGTTCACTGATTGGTGTGCTGTACTGCGAGCGGTCTCAGGTTCAAGCCCCAGAAAAACAAAAATCATTTCTTAAGGGTCTTTCCACTATACACCCTCTCGCGAACGTCGGATAAAAATTCGAGAAAATAACTGCTTCCCAATTCAGTTGATTCAATTCGGTATAGAATGGTAAGTTATAACATAAGCATAGGGACATTGTACATGAACCTGCCGCCTCAGAGCGCCTGCACCAATAATCTCTTCCAAAGAGGAATATTTACGTCAGAGAAGGGACTACAAAATTCAGCATTCAGAGTTCAGAGTTCAAAGATCCAGTTCAAAGAGCCTTATGATGAATTGGCCCAGTAGTTCGAAATAAAGGGTTTTCCTTTAAGAGGTGTTATTGTGAAAGGATATGGTCCTGTATGCATGGTGGTGATGACCATTTGGCTGATGTTGTTTTTCATTATTAAGGCATACCTTCCTCTTTATTATGAAATAAACATCCGATCATTTATCTCAAAAAATGACATTTTTCTTTGAATACCAAAATCACACCTCTTATTGGAAAACCCTTTAGTTAGTAGTCGTTGCACACTCAAAACGATCCTCCATATAGGCAGATCGAATCTTTTAGCAAGTATTTCCAGAATTAGCTTACATGGGGGCGGCATTTACCCGGCCTTAAAATGAGCTTTGTATATATCGCCAATCAGATAATGGAAAGGTGGTTACGCTTGAAAAAAAGGATATTTACTCAAAAAAAAAAATAGACCATGTTACCCGCAGAATCAGGACATACTTCCCAAGTGCAGCTCAACTCAATTAGCTAATCCGACTTAATGCGCCTGCATCATTAATTCCACTCAACGGTTTTCATAATCTGCACTTTTACAAATAGCCGACATCCCTCTGCTGTTACAAGTTGTGCACATTTTGTAAAAAATAAAATTTAATAAAATTAAATGTAACAGCACAGCAATTCTTTTCAATCGAAATGGAATTTTTTAACGATCCGACAATTTGCGAAAGATGAAGATAAACCATCGTCCAAGAGATACATTGTTTCGCTGATAACCCCTCCTCGTCGTCCGTTTAAATTCTAAAGACGATGACAACGACGACGAAGAAAACACTACAAACGAAGAAAAATAACAAAAAGTTATAGATAAATGGGATAAGTGCTTAATTTGTAACAAACCCTTGCATTGTGCTGTACATTATTAAATTTTATTTATTCCAACATCTTCAGTTGGTCTTGGGCTGCTTTATAAATTGATAGCGTCCATGGAGTTGAATTGCATCTGAAGATATATACGCAAACGGCTTCACTTGAACGTCGGTCGGTCGCGTCGTCGTCGTCTCTCGCACTTGGAAGTAATCATCAAAAGGGCGAGGCGAATGAAGTCAATCCGTCGCCATTATCGTCCCAGTGAACTGTGTGTGTGGCTGTTTTTTTTTTTGAACGACATTTTTCTTTTAAATGCGATAATTTATAACCCTTTACCAGGGAAAGACGTATCTATATCCCTTTTGAGATGGAGATACCATACCGATACCAGTACCAGTGCGTTGTAAATTTTATCGGACTTGCAGCAGTTGGCATCTGTGCAGCGGTCGGCTGATGCACCAGCTTTGTAATTTAGGTTGTGTAGGCGTGGCGCGTTAAATTACAATCAAGTGAAAAATAGCCATGACAAGAAGTTTCTTTTTTTTTTTTACTTTTGTATAATTGCCGTTACTGATAAAGAGAAATGATCTTCTTGTGGTATGCGCTGGGGGTAAAAATAGCTACAAACACAAGCGGATACATCAGTTCATTTATGTTATTGCGCAGTTAATAGGGAAGATTACGAATGACAGTGATGATGACAATGGATGTGCGCACAGGGTGGAACTGAAGTATGGAAAATCCAATGACTTAGGTCAAGAGTGCAACAAAACTGCACTAACTTAGTGGTTATGGATGAATGTCGCTGTATCGGAGATTTAAGATAGGGGCATACCAAGCGGTCTTATCAGTAACCAGGAGGCGTCTTGTCAGTAAATATTTGTTCGAATGTTTATATTTCGTTGTGTTTGCACACAATTTGTTTTTCAAATTCATAGATAAGCAAATATGCCGGCGTTATAGACAAATATTTAGACAGGGACTTTGCGGAGGTTACGTGGGTCTGTCAACTGCCAAAGCAAACAATAGTGCGTTGTTAGATTTAAAGGTAGGTATACCTACTTTAGGTAAACAGCGATAGGTAAGTCTTGCACCTTTTTTTAATCATCTGCATTATTTAGATCTTAGACCGGGGATACAAGGTCATGGGCATGATTTTCAGGAATTGGCTTCACACAGAACAAGTCGTCATTGGAATGAAAGACTTGAAATGACAGAGAGTGGAATAGTGAAATAGAAAATATACAAATTTTATGTTAAAGTCGAATCGGAAGGGGGTTTCCTCACTCTCTTACAAAATTTATATTAGTAATAGCCGAAGGCCCTGGTGAAAATCTTCACTATTATCAACATAATAATTAAATTATTTGTTAATAAAGCTTAAATAAGATCAATATCAATAATTCAGAAGCACTAAGGATTGAAGTCGAACTTGCGAAATTAGTATGAAAGTTGATTTTTGCTGCAGTTATCCTTATCTTTCGTACTCACCCACAATCTACTTGTCTCCCTTCAAAATATAATTAGAATGATTATGTAGCCACGCTCTTACAACTTCATATAGATTTAATTTTTTAAGAGATTGTTTCGAGTAGGTGTATTGCATTGAAATTTGAGAATCGTAAAAACGGAGTATTCCTACTGATTTCTTGAAAATAGAGTTTATCAGTAAATTTTGTAAAATGCGGTGCATTTTCGGACGAACAAACATTTCCAGTCAAATTTGTATGTTATCTTATTCAGAATATTTAAATTAGATACTCTTGATTTTGAGTTTCCTTCGAAATAATTGAAGGCTTTTCAGATACTTAAAATCATTAGCATTTACACTGGAAATCTGGGTACGAAGCCCTATCTGAAGAGCTATATTTTCGGTATTTAATCACTGGAGCCGCTTTTTAAATCAGGTACGTAATGAATTCCATAAGTGATAAAATTATCAGGATAGCAAATGTGATTTAATTCGGTTGAGTCAGTTTCGATACTTGTATAGTTCGTGTACTTCAACATTTTTAGGGAAATCGGGTTGGACTTTAAGCATATATTTTTTGAAATCATCCAAGAAGTTCGTGACTTAGTAGTACATTAAGCTACCTATTCCATTTAATAGAATTTTTTGAAAATTCCAACATTTTGAAATTTTGAGACACAAACCAACTAATCAAGTTTAAATTTATTTTTTTAGATTTTCTTCCAGGCTTGCAAGAAATTCCATTTACGAAAATTTCGTGTGGAGTTTATTTGAAGCCCTTACGTAAAGTTGGGTAGAAGTGAACGAAGTTTGACTAAATTTGGCGAATGTATTCGAATGCATTATCGTAAGGGAACAGACCTATTAATAAATATATTAAAATATCACGTAAGCAACAATAGTTTTCCAAATGAATGTACATAGGTTACCATGACTGCATACTCAGTTTTGCGAATAACGGTACTTCTGAAATTTGACCATATCTCGAAAACGGTCAATGCGATTGTAACAAAAATTTATTTCTAGGGTAATATGGTCATTTCTATCTTAATGGAAAACTCAGATTTTCTCTGTATTATCGTAAAATCAATTTTTGAAAAAAATCGTATTTTTAAAATTTAGTTTTCCTTAGTTTACCTGAAATGGCAATAACGAGTTTGACCAAAATGCAAACTTAGAGTAATATTGATGTTCTTAAAATGATTGTGTCCTTAATTTTCAATTCGAATCGCCGAAAACGCTAATTCTAAAAACTGCTCATATCTCGAAAACCCCATTTTTGACTTCGATAAAACTTTGAAAACCAAGTAATGCCTATAGCCCGAACAATAACTCATAATCGGGTTTAAGCTATATGGTTAACAAATAGTATTTTTCAAACTAAACATTCCAATATTTGGTACTGTTTTGTCTGCCAAATTTTACAAAAACCGCTCTAACGATTTTTGTCAAAATACATGTTAAAATTAATATCAGTATTCTAACTAAGGTCCCGTACTTAGTTTTTCTTAAAATAATCAAATAAATCCGATTTTTAATTATTTCTCAAAAATTACAAAAATTCAAGTTGTAACAGTCAGTAGAAATGCAATAACAGAACGGCAAAACTTATTTTCAGCAAATATTACCCACTTCTACTTTTTTTCAACCTTTGTGAGTACTTATACACCTTAAATTAATTCCAACTGTCAGAATATCCACACACGTTCATCGTGATATTCAGTTTATAACTGCTGTGCTAATGAAAATTCAAAATCAAATCTCAGAATTCTTGCATATAAAGGGTTTTTCAATAAGAGCGCTACAAACGTTTTTTTTAAATAAAACAAAATGATATCCAATATCAATGAAATTCTTTATTCCTGTGAAAGTACGTTCGATGCCATTATGTATGGAACTCGATTTCTTTTGCATGGCCACCACGGGCACGCTTGCAGAAGTCCAGTCGCTGAACCCAATTTTCGACGGTTTTCAAGCATAAATCGGCCGATACTGCTGCAATTTCACGTTCGATATTCGTACGAAGTTCATCAATCGTCGCTGGCTTGTTGGCATAGACCATAGACTTGAAGTAGCCCCACAGGAAATAGTATTCGGAAAAAATATTCGGTTATCATTGAACGGTAGCGATTCCCATTCACAGTAAAGTGCCGGTCTTGAACATCACGGAAGAAGTACGGCCCAATGACGTCGCCGGCCCATAAACCACACCAAACCGTAATTTTTTCGGGATGCAATGATAACTCATGGAGTACGTGTGGATTGCTGCCTGACCAATACCGCATATTTTGTTTATTGACGAAGCCATTCAGCCAGAAATGAGCCTCATCGCTGAAGATGATTTTTCGATGAAAATCCGAATCATTTTCAAGTTGTTGCTCAGCCCAATTCACGAACATACGACGCTTCTGGTGGTCAAGCGGCTTCAGTTCTTGCGTCAATTTAATCTTGTAAGGATGTAGGCCAAGATCTTTTCGCAAAATTCGCCACAACGACGTCACAGAGATGCCCAACGCTAGAGAACGACGTGTGAGAGACACATTTGGGCTTTCTTCAACTGAAGCCTCAGCGGCAGCAATATTCTCGACACTACGTGCACTTCTTTGTCTCACTGGCACGGGAACATTTTGTACTTTGCCTGTGGATTCAAATTTTTCCACTATATGCTCAATTGTTGATCTGCTAGGACGATTATGACGACCATAACAAGGACGTAGCGCTCTTGACGTTGAGGCCACTGACTCCAAATTTCGGTAGTAAATTTTAATAATTTCGACTCCTTGTTGGCTCGTATGTCTTTCCATCATGAAATGGCAAACCTTACTGAAGGGAAATGTCGAAAGAACGGCAAGAAATTCGGCGTCGTTTGCTGTCCTTGTCGCTCTACTTTTGTAGCGTCCCTATTGAAAAACCCTTTACATAAAAAATATATTTATATGTAAAGATATAGATCTATCACGAACTTCCATTTATTAACAACTTAAACTTAAACCAGCGTCTATTCCAGTCGAAGAGAAAATCATTCCCAAATAGATCAAAAATCAGAAACTCCTACTACACCAAGTCTTGTTCTCGTACTCAAAAACTTGTAAAGTGTAAAAGCTATAAAATAGTACAGTAGGCGCTTTTAACTCTCTAGAGCTTCAACGTTTAAAAACTAAATGCGAATTTTATTTAACACTATGTATTCCTTTTTCTATATTTCATGAACCGTTTCCTTTACCTAGCATATATAGCTTCTCAGATCTTTACCTACCTATTTAATAAAATAAGAAAATAACCAACAATACTTTGACGAACAAGAATGTTTTGTTCGACTCAGTCGTGCACTTTATTTTATCATGCTCCCATGATCTATATAGATTATTGATTTCCATGGTTTACAAAAGCAGTTGCATCTCGTAAAACTGTTATCAAATGGAAATCAATGACCTATATAGTGTGTAGATCATATTGCTACCTACTACATTTAGGTAGAAGCTTTGACAGAACATATCGAATGTTAAACTGAATCCACATTTGTTGAATAGAAATAGGGTTCTATACCTACAAATCGAATTTGCTAAATGTTGTAAGTGGAAAATTGGTGTTTAACACTACTACTTATATGCCTTCTTCAAAACGAATAAGCTGCAATTGTACCCACTGCCGTCAAGGCATGAGAAACACCGCACAATTGAAGTGAAACTGCATTACACTAAACTCTATCACATTTGCATGCTCTACTCAACTTGATTAGAAACATTTGCCTTGCAGATGATATACAGTAATGTGTAGCGCATTTCGAATTCTGTCACTCGTTGTCAGATTTTAATTGAGCGTATAAAACATAAAATGTGGTGTACTCCGGAAAAATTAAATGCCACGATGTTTGTCACTTTTAATTTGCCTCGCTTGTGTGAATTTCCTTTCAATATAATAAAGTCAAGTTCACGCTTAAGACGAGCGAAGTCGTTATACATGCTACTTAAAATTGCAGCACAGCTGCTCCGCTTAGACGTTGCGTTGCCACTTTGCAATGAGACCGACAAAAGCGTCATCGTTCAGTTTTAAGACAAGTTTCTCACGCTCTAATGGCAAAGATGCCAATGAGACGTGAGGTTATGCAAGTCTTTTGTCGGTGCCCTCTACCTTTATTACTTGAAAGTGCAACTACCTACTGGCTTTACTAAGTCAAAACTGTTTAATCAGTATCGCGATCGCCCTCAATAAAAACGTCGTCGTCTCATTAATCACACAAAGCTGTCGGCTGTCATTGCGTTGATACAATGTAACTCAGCGCGTACGATGACCCCTTATCTATTTTTTATTTTTTTTATTTTTGTTTTTTGACGTTGTGCCGGCAAATGCGATTATGATTAACACTAAAACTATTTCTGTATACATGTGTATCGCTTGATAAAAAGTGCCGCCACATTGTGGTGTTACATGAATCGCTCGTCAAGCTGAACACACCCGGCAGACATGTTATGATTCATATCAATTACACAAAAAAAAAACTAAGTCGCACGACACTTTCTCAACGCTTGAGCTTTTTTTTCGTGTTTCTTTTTGCGTGCGCTTCGTTCGGCCAGTGAACTCGAGTTTTTCTTTAGCTTTTGGTTGTTTTTCATGGCTAACCTTCACCTTACCTTTGTTTTGTGTGCACATTTGTTGTTATTTTTACTTTTGTTGATATTTCAGCGTTCAGTCGGTACCGGTAGACTTGGGTGTTTTTCATTAGACGGCAGTGACGATGATGACAGAATTAGCTTTCACTTTCTATTTCTATTCAGTCAGATTTAGTTTGAGTACTGAACTGAGTACTACTGCGCTACAGACCAGGGTTGCCAGAATTTAGTTTGCTGTAAGCGCCCAAACCTTTAAAAAATGTAGCCCAATATCGTTGCTCAGAAAGAAGTCCAAAAATGGTTGAACATTTTGGTATTTTTCAGACTTTTTCTCACCGCAGTTTTTTTTAACTTCTACGCCTTGGATTTTATTTGGCTTTTTTTTCTGCTATTGGCTTTTGTGGCTTGTGTCAAACCAAAAGAAATTCAAAATGAATTGGTGTGCGTGCAACTTGAACGACTGTTCGATGTCACTTGACTGCAAGAGTGCTGCCAAGTTTTAAAAGTGCGGGTTTGTTCGAAAATATTTTTTTTTTTTAGTTTTGTGAAAGAATAAAACAAACAAAATTAACACACAATTTGTAAAACGATACGTAGTCCAAAATTGTGTTGGACACTCATGGAAGTAATTTCTATCGTTTAAGTAAAAAGATACCTAGCCCAAAATACGAAAAAGCGCTCAATCTGGCAACCGTGCTACAAACTACACCTTCAACTTCAACTACACTACAACACTACACAGACACACGTTTCGGGTTTCTGGAAACGCCTAAACGGATGACGGTGACTGTAAAATCGCATATTCATGCCGGGAAATTTTTATTCAATTACTGTAGTGGCGGCGCAGCTCGCAGCACTTGAAATTTTCGGTGCTTTTGAATCTCGAGAGCGCACAAATCAAATAATGTTCACCCCAACCCCATTGTGATGGTTGATGACGACCGAAACACAATTTGTAGGCTAAAGGCTGCCGACGACGCCGCTACTGGAATCTTTTAAGGCGGAGGGTGTTAATATTATTTTTTTTAAGTGTATATTTGCTTTTGTCATTGTCGGTATAAAATTTATCTTTGGACATATGCGGCTTTAATAGGGGATTAGATTATTCACGCTACCACTCACACATGTGTTATGCATGCACTTTGCGTGACATTTCATTAAGTAATTAAGAAGACTTTATGAGCTTGTTATAAATGTCAGAATCTTTTTGAAGCGTAGGTATACTAATTGTCTCTCTCATGTGGTTCTTTCTGTGAGGCAAAGTACTGCCAATGAAGAGAAAATTGGACGGGTTGGGTTGCTAGCTAGCTTTTTGACAGAAATATTACGTTTATGCACTTTTAGAAGTTAAAAGGCTATCATGTTATATTTATGACAGTTATTTCACTTTTTGTGGTTAAATTAAGTCGTACAAACTCGTTTTATGATGTTAGTGTGATATGTATCAATATTTTTATAACAACGCTCAATGGATGCCTTGAAGGCAGCAGTCTTGGGTATTAAGGCTTATAAAGTTCAGTTAACACAAGAACTCAAGTCGGCCGATCATCAACAACGTCGTGTCTTTGCTGATTGGGTCCTTGAAATGCATGAAAATGATCCGGAATTGCATCGAAAAATCATCTTGACTGATGAGGCCCATTTCCACTTCGGTGGCTACGTCATCAAGCAGAATTGTCGCATCTGGGGCTCGGAAAACCCAAGAGTTACTGTTGAGAAGCCTCTCCATCCTCAAGGTGTGACTGTTTGGTGCGGTTTATGGTCCGGCGGGGTTATTGGACCTTACTTTTTCGAAAATGAGGTTGGATCAACAGTTACGGTGAATGGATTGCGCTATCGAGAGATGATTAATGATTTTTTATGGTCGGAGTTGGATGGTATTGATCTGGACAACGTTTACTTTCAACAAGACGGCGCTACGTGCCACACAAGCAACGAAACCATTGATCTTTTACGAGAAAAGTTTCCGGACCGTGTTATCTCTCGAACAGGTGATCACAATTGCCACCGAGATCTTGTGATTTAACACCTTGCGACTTCTTCCTTAAGGGCCACGTGAAAGATAAGGTCTACGCCAACAGCCCAGCTTCGATTCAAGACCTCAAAGATAAAATTCGTGAGGCTATCGAGGACATAGGGCAGCCACTTTGCGATTTGGTTATGGAAAATTTCATGAAAAGGATATGGTCCTGTATGCGTGCTCGTGGTGGCCATTTGGCTGATGTTGTTTTTCATTATTAACGGCATACCTTCCTCTTTATTATGAAATAAATATCCGATCATTATCTCATTGTAAATGACATTTTTCTTTGAATACCCAAATAACACCTCTTATTGGAAAACCCTTTATAATACGAATTTTGAACTTCCTCTGCAATCTGCTATATATCTACAAACAAATTGTGTTCTATGTACATAATGAACTTTTAAGTACAGATTTTTAATAAATGTTTTGCATCAGGCAATGTCAAATTAAGTTTTATGTCAAGGGCTTTAGGTAGGTAACACATTAAGCTTATGACAATATAAACTCCTTAATGTATGTAAATAAAGCAAACTTCTCTGTATTTTACATTATTTTCTAATAATAATACTCCACTCTCAACATAACCTACAATCATCCTTGAATAAGTGCAGACATCTACACTTTAATAAAAAAGATTTCAATTTCCTTGAACCAGCATCGTGCCTCCAAATGGATCCGCACCTAATTATTCATTATTTATGTTGCCGTTTTTTGATTGCTTCATTATACAAAACTGAACTAAATACTCACTCAAGTGGATTTCAAACCCCATTTGGATATCAATTGTATTTACATACCTGTAAAGAAATACAAAAAAAAAGGATACATGAGTCATTACATACACACCTTTTGAAACAAACAACAAAATTTGTGTCTTGTTTATGAATAAAAGCAGCATTTCCGGTTGCTCCATTGGCATTTCAAAATGCAATACCCAGCATTCCAATCGATTTCAAATAATTCACTTTCAATGTTTACCGAAGGAAATTTCCTAAACAATTTATATGAATAATCCCCTAGCGCCAGATGTAAACCGAAACACACCCTTCAACTCAAGTAAACGTTCCGTATTTTTATTTATACATTAACGTGTTTTATAAACAAAAAGAAGAAAAAAAAATGTTTACGATTGGAAACCACGTACACAATGACTCAATTTTTAAGTACAAACAAGACAAGATGTGCAACAAACGATGTAGTTTGTAGTGGATACTCAAATTAAAAACGAGGAGAAAGGGACTCATCGATCCAATTCCTTAAGGCGTTTTTGCCAGATCTTTTTACCCTGTAAACAAAGGAACAAGAAAAGGTTGCTGCTATTGACATTTGACCACATTTCGCTTTTCCTTTCAATTTTGGTTTATAGCGAAGAGTGAAAGATGGTTTGTGAGAGTTCTTTAGCAACCATCCAATTTTTTTTTTTTGCATTTTGTGTATCTATCTCTCTATCTCGTATAAAACAAAGTTGCATCTGTAAGACCGCCCATAACTCGAAAACGGATCGTCCGATTTGAGCTATCTTTTCTTGTTTTCTATTTACGCCTAAGGAAGGTTCATACGACGAAAAAATTGGAAAATCTTAAAAGGAAATTGAACTCATAAAAATTAATTTTCCGGGCAAAGACGAGCGGGAACAGCTAGTATAAAAATGTAATGGGATCGAAAAGAAAAAGAAAGAAACAGAAAACGAAGCGTTCTAAATGTTCTAAAATTTAAACTAACAGGTAGCAACTTCTAAAACTTTGCTGTCATTATTGGCAGTTCTATAACTTGTTCAGGAATGAAACTCTGAGGTCGGAGCTTGCTTTTTCAGTGAATTTGCTACGTCAAAGAACTGAAATTACTTCGTTGAACGTGCTGCTACTACCTTTGTAACCACCGAGATCGATCTAAAGACAACATTATTTATCAAATTGGTCACCGGGATCAAACGTTTGTATTTATTTTTTAAAAACTCACAAAAAGAAGTCGTTTGTGGTGCTGTCTTAATTCTATGGTGTTTCTAGGCTGATAAACCGGAAGTTAAAAAAGTAAAGTATATAGATTCGAGAGATATTCGAATAAAACCACCATTGTCGTGTCTCTTTTCGTCTCTCAAACCTAGGCTTAGCTTCTCACAACCATTCGATTTGTTTGGGTTTTTCAAGTTTGAAACGAATGAAAGGGATCTACTGTTTTATGCCGACTCCAAACGGCCAATTAAGAAGCTATTTCAAGACAGTTATACTCTCGGATGTTTGTCGGATGATGATAAACCGGAAACAATTTAGGCCTTCGAAGCCAATATTATGCGGGTTATTGGTGAGATAGACCAATAGATTTTTAAAGGCGTTTGTTTTTCATGAAGCCATCACTTGAGACCCTTTACAATGATTGGATACTGGGATAATTACACTGCGCATCAGCAGAAAGTATTCAGAACTTCGACAAAAAGTAAAAAGCTTCACAAAGGTCCTTGATCTTGAGATTTTTTAAGCAAGTGAGATGATTTATTTGTATATAGGTGTGTAAAATTTTAGGCTGTATCCGAGCGAGCCTTTTCTCCTGAATGTATACGCTCGGATGTTTGTCAGAAGTCAGCTAGAAGTTGGGAAAAAAAAGAAAGTAAAATGTATGTTTCTTCACAGGTCGAACCTATGATCCATTGCTCTGTAGCTTATCATCGCACTAAATACTGACAGCTGATTAGTGAGGCCTTGTCAAGAAGCACTAAGGAGATTCTATATAAGACTCTCATCATCCCTGTCCTGCTCTATGACGCAGAAGCATGGACCCTAGCAAAAACGGATGACGATCTTCTTGGTCGCTTCGAACGGAAAATTCTTCGAGTGATTCTTCGTCCCGTTTGCGTTGACGGGCTTTGGAGGAGAAGATTTAACAGCGAACTCTACGAGCTGTACAGCGACATCGACCTGGTCAGAAAAGTACGCATTAGTCGTCTAAGATGGTTAGGACATGTAGAGCGAATGGACATCAACGCTCCGGCCCGGAGAGTCTTCGATTCCAACCCGGAGGGACAACGCAGTAGAGGAAGACCTCGCCTTAGGTGGCGCGCGCAAGTGGAAGGGGACCTCAACCAACTTGGAGTGCGCAACTGGAGGCAGTTAGCCAAAGATCGCGCTATCTGGAGAGGCATATTGGTTGAGGCCCTGGTCCACCCCGGACTGAACCACTGACAGCTCTGCAAAATGCTCTATCTGAACCCATTCTATTGACGTAAAGTGTATATTTGTCTCAACTGCAAATGGTTTCAAAATTGATTTCTGAAGAAAATCAATTGCAATCTCATTGCACAATCAGTTCGTTCGCTATTTTTACCTCACTATCACACTTGATGACATTATATACATTTGTTGGTATAAGGCTCATTTAAAAATAGCGCTTCCCGTCGATGATATCGCGTATTGTTGTGATCACAACGGACAACACACATAAAAACGAATTACGCCGCTTGCAGTTGTTGATCTTTGCAATGAACCTTATCTCATAAAGATGCCATTAATCATTTCAACAATGCTCACAATAGCCATTGCCGCAGCAGTTCAGCTCCAGCCACTGTATTCAATTACAAAGACAATATAAATTTATCGGTCGAAATTAACCCCATGCGCGCGGTTTATCTCTGTTAGCGCAGTCATTCATTTCGTGCTAGTCAAGTAAAAATAACCACAAACTTGCCTGTGCTTTTTTTTTTTTTTTGGGGCATCCCATGGGAGAAAAATGTATATCCATATAGGATGTATAAAAAATGCGCTGATATGAATGAAATTATGTTTTAATTCAGATCTGAGTAATTGGGTGACGAAACTTAATTTAATTTCTCTATATACGATGAGTGCGTCTGTGCCGCTTTAAAGGGAACAGCGATAAGATTATGGAATTAACTGAACATTGGTTCCCACTGTGCTGACCAACGCCGACCGCCGCCTCGCCTCACCCATCTGAGGCATTCCGAGTGCTGTCTGATGAGCAATTAAAACAAACAAATAGCTTACTATATCTACATTCCTAATGTCGGTTTATTCACTGAAAAAATTTAAAAAAAGCCATTCATATCCCGCAAACAGAACTGAGTAACTTGGTAAATATTTGAGTGGACGCATCCAGTGCTCAGTTATAAAATTCTTACGCAAAAACACCGATCGGGTATACTCACGGTGGTGGTAATGAACCGCATTGAAAGTGAAATTAATTTCACGCAAAATTAGACAGCTGACACCTTCCATTCCGGTGTATTGTCTGTCACTTCAGTTTGTGTGTAATAAAATGACAGGTAGTCACAAAAACTTTTTTTTTTGTTGGGTTTGTTCTCTCTCCCGGTGGGACACTGAAGTGTATAATCTACTGACTTGTAGTCAACATAAACGCGATGCTTATTACACTCTCTGTCGATTGTCAAATTACTACCATCAGCGGTGTCAAATGTTACGGTTCGAATAGGAACTATAATTGTATTTGATTTGAAATACAGTTTGCCGTGCGGTTTGGTGATTTTTTTTAAAGACAAGACTTAGTCTAAGCATGATTGAATGGTTGCAGACAACCGGCATACATATTTTGTGAATTCTTAACACGAATCGGTCACGAAAAGTAAACGAGATAAGGTGGGTTTGTCGGCATTTAACATTAAATTTGATTGAGTACTATTTGCACGCAGGTTTGATGTACACATTGGACTGATAAATCCTACTTCGAAATGCATACACCCGACGAGAGCGCACCTGAAAGAGTGACCAATTTATTGACAAAAATAATCGTTACTGAAATAAATTGATGAGTCCATATTGATAAGATTGACACGAATTTTTGTGTAATTCGTATTTTTAGTTTTGTGGTCATTTTTAATTTGAGGGAAGGCATTGATTGTACGTTTCGGTAAATAGTGAGATAGTAGAGTGCAAAGCGAGTAACTTATATATATAGTTTGCTCACCCAGAAGAACTGCTTCTAACCGTTGAACACACAGCCACCTATCATCTGATGTAGCGTGTCGATTTTATCGAGAATCTATTGTTTGTATTTGCACCTATGTCACATAAAGGTGTTAAAATATGTTTAGGTGGGGGCTTTGACGGTCTGGGGGCAAACAAAACCGATCGAAAAATTTCAAATTATGAAGTTCGAAACCGGAACAAGCAAGCAGCCATGGTAATAATCAGTCAAGACCTTCATGAAGGTGAGCTGAAAATCCTGGAAATGTAAGAAAAAGGACTCACTTAAAACGGAAATAGCGAAGAAGATCAGCTGTGTGTAGAGAAGCTCACTATCGATCAGGGTGTCCGCCGAGAAGGTATTCTACTTTGTTTGTTTATAATTTTTAATTTAATGAAAGAGAATGGATCGAATATTGATAAATGTTTTATTTAATGTCGGCAATTATGTATGGAATACAATATCAGGTAAATGTCCGCCTCTGTTAGTCTCACAAATGCGAGCCCTTTTGAGCACATTTTTCATTACATTCTCACACATTTCACGCGGTATTTCATTAATTTCATCACGAATATTTTGTTTGAGTTGCTCAAGCGTTTCTGGTTTTGCATAAACCTTGCTTTCCAGATATCCCCACAAAAAGAAGTCCGGAACAGTCAAATCAGACGACCGTGGAGGCCAATCAACATCACCATTTCTTGAAATAACTTGTTGTGAAAAGAGGTCTCGCAGTAATTCCATTTTAATCCTGGCGATGTGGCACCGTCTTGTCGATACCACATGTTAATCAAGCCCAAAGCATTAATCTTAAATGGAAACAAATGCACATCCAAAATTGTCGTCAAAGTTGTTCTTTGAAGACCAAGCTCCTGAGCACGGCGTCGAATTGAGGTTGATGGAATGTTTTGAACACTTCCTTGAGCAGCAGTAATGTTTTCAGCCGATCTTGCAGTACGTTGTGGTCCATGCTTGGGCCTATCACCTACAGACCCTCTTTCTTCGAAATCATTCTCTGCACGATAAATAGTGCGTTTTGTTGGCACGTTGTTTCTCCTAAAAATTTCACGTAACTTTCTCATCGTCACAGTAATCGATGATTGATTGTGATAAAATGTTTTAACGATTAAAACACGTTGGTTTATCGAATATTTTTCCATAATAAATTTGCCACGTGTCTACTTCACGACTGCCAAATATTAACTGTCAAGACTAATGTTTACCAAAATGGCGGCAAAACAAAGTAACGGGTGATTTTTTTGCTGGTTTGGTTTTGGCAACACTGGTTTTGACAGCTGACGTGTGTTTAGTACCTTGTGTCACTGTCAAACAGCTTCAGTTTGGTTTGCAATTTAACCATGGATCGTCTTACAAATGAACAACGCTTGCAAATTATTGAATTTTACTATCAAAATTCGTGCTCGGTTCGAAATGACCTTCTGAGCAGTCTATTCGGAAGATTGTGACCAAATTTCGCACCAAATTTACTTTGTTGGACATTAAACCACCAACACGTTTACGTACTGTGCGTAGTGAAGAAAATATTGCGGCCGTATCAGCTAGTGTGACAGAAGACCGCGAAATGTCGATTCGGCGCCGTTCCCAGCAGTTAGGCCTTTGTTACAGCACTACGTGGAAAATTTTGCGGAAGGATTTGTGCGTAAAGCCTTTTAAGATACAGCTTGTGCAAGAACTAAAGCCAGCCGACCTACCACAACGCCGAATTTTTGGTAAATGGGCTCTTGGAAAGCTGGCCGAGGATCCGCTTTTTTATCGAAAAATTGTGCTCAGCGATGAGGCTCATTTTTGGTTGAATGGGTACGTAAATAAGCAAAATTGCCGCATTTGGAGTGAAGATCAGCCAGAAGCATTGCAACAGCTACCAATGTATCCCGAAAAAGCCACTGTTTGGTGCGGTTTATGGGCCGGCGGCATTATTGGGCCATATTTCTTCAAAGATGATGCGAATCGCAGCGTTACTGTCAATGGTGAACGCTACCGAGCGATGATAACAAACTTTTTTTTGCCCGAAGTGGAAGTTCTTGACTTGCATGATATGTGGTTTCAACAAGACGGTGCCACATGCCACACAGCACGCGAAACAATGGCGCAATTGCGAGGCGAGTTTGGTGAACAGTTAATTTCACGTTTCGGGCCGGTCAATTGGCCGCCTAGATCGTGCGATTTGACACCATTAGATTATTTTTTGTGGGGGTATGTCAAGGCTAATGTGTATAGGGACAAGCCCGCTTCGATTGACGCACTGGAAGCCAACATCCATGCATTCATTCGTGAGATACCGGCCGATATGTGTGAAAGAGTATGCCAAAATCGGACTCAGCGGATGGACTACCTGAGACGCAGCCGCGGTCAACATTTGCATGAAATTATCTTTAAACATTAAATTGCAAGGTTCAAACTATCGATTCAAATAAATATTTCATTCATTTTGTGTTTTTTTTTTTTTTTTTAAAGTTCTAAACCTCTTAAAAAATCACCCGTTAGTATACCTTCCCGGCGGACACCCTGTAGAAGAAGTAGGTACCTCAGTGATAGATGGATGGATGGATCTTAAAGGGACACAAAATGATGTAAAAGGGATAATGATGAAAACACTTTTGAAAAAAAATCTTCTTATAGTAGCATTTTCAACAACAAAATCAAATAATATGTAGATATTGTGAACTCCAACGTCCATAGAGGTTCCGAAGTTATTTAGAAATGCATGAGTCTTTTGTTTTTAGTGCGAATGGGAATTAACCTTCAACTTAATGCGCTGTCCAAACGACTGATATGAGGAGCTCTCTCTCAAGACATCTGTCCCGTTGGTACCCAGGGTTAAGGGTCTCATTTAGTATCCTTCTTGATTACTTACAAGGCATTATTTCTCTATTGTATTTTTAGACCAAATTGTATTGTATTAACTCAAAAATATATTTCACATGGTTCTGGGATGGTCCACCTGAAGCTATGTACGTTTTTGTGCTGGTCTACACGAGTCATGCTGCACAAGCTTTGAACTACGCGGTCTTTGAATAATTCATGAAAGACTGAATTTAGGTATCAAGCTTATTCGAAGGTTCCTTCACTTTGCACCGATTTATAAAACTTAAACCAATGTAAGCTTCATTAGACTCAACGCTTGTCACAGAGGTGAGAAAAAATCGTACCTCCTCACATTTAAGTACTTTCTTCGCCAGTTCGCTTTAAAATACTATTCTTTACTATTTTGTAAAGGAATGGGCTCGTCATTTGCAAAGTACAGATTAAAAGTCAAAAGTCTGTCAACAATCGTGATAAATTTACATCTCCGACGCGAAAAAAAATTCTGCAAAGAGACCGGTACTCCAACTCCACTCTGAAACACTAGAATATTCCAGTGAGTGTGCACCTCGCAAAGGGAATACGTTTGAGAAACTAGAAAATAAAAGGAACAACTATACATAAAAAAAGGACTACAGAACATACCGGAGATACTACCCTTTGGTATGTAAGTCATTTAGTTTGAGGGGTTAAAGCAAAAGCGGCTTTCAGCCAAAGCAGAAGTTTAATCCAATTAACAGTCATTGACAGAGCAGATCGGCGATTTTTTCTGTAAGCCGGACAACAAAACAAAACAAACCTCTAGCCAGCAATCATTTATCTCCCTCAGGAGGAGAGCCAAATGACGAGGGAATAAAATTGTGCGCGCATGTCGAATTGCCATAATGTCGGGTTAAAGTATTTTAATCCTCACTGTTCGTAAATGGAGTGTAACGTCATCTGGCGCAATGTCCTAGGTGTGTCCTCTCTAACCCCCATTCCCGCATGTTTTTTCTTCTCTTTTTTTTTTCAATTGAAAATTTGAATCGAAATGGTAAAACTATAATGAGACCAAAAAATGGGTGCGGGTTCCCAAACCATCAACCAGCATTCCATGTCAATCTGTCAAACTACCACTATTTATTGTGATAAAATATTTTGATATAGCCGCGTTCGATTCGAATGCAATCATATTGTACACTTTTAATAAATTAAGGAGCGCAAGTAAAAGTACCTACTACAGTCCTACATACTCGTACTCGTACTCGTACACCCTTGTAGCGTGCATGAATATAATGTATACTTGCATGCATGGAAAAAAGAGAAGATAAATTTCCGACTTCTTATATTCAAAATGGGTTTTGCCATTGTGTCATTTTGCTGCATTTTGTGGGTTGATGGGGTTGAAAGTCGCTAGTGGAAGTTGGAGGTTCTCGGGTGGAGGTTGATGTTCAGTTTAAATTTCACAAATGTAATTATATGTAAGTAAGCAAACGATATTCATCGTGTCGTGTCGTCTTTGTGTGTGCATGCCGTTTCCCGCGCGCGCAGTCACAACTTCCCCTTTGTCGTCAACTGCCATTAAAGAAGAACCCCACCCTTATCCAGAGAACGTAAAAATGTTTAATACAGTACAAGATCTACACAGATACAGTTCCGACATACACACAGGCACACACACGCACACCAACTAAGCGCACTTTTCATTTTTCCAAGTGCATTGACTTTTGGTAACACCACGGGAGACCCACCCCATGTGATAGTATCCTCCTAGCTTTATGCAACGAATTGAGATACGGAACGCTTCGCTGTGATGTGATGGGGGAATTGCTCTACTCGTCGTATACACTTTTTGAGAGTTTCGTCGACCCAGACCTGATTGCGTTTCATTTCGTTCCCTGTATAGCTGCATGTGCACTGCCATGATACGAGATACGACTAGGACTGCCACTTGGGATTTCAATGGACAACGAGAAGGGGAATTTATCTACAGCACACTATTTCCAACCCTAGAGCTAGAGATAGAGCTAGAGCATGCAACCTCACACGTTATCTTCATCACGTTCATAACACGGTGACGACGGCGACGACAGATACAAATGTGAAAGATACAAAATAAATTGCTATATTTTCTCCTTCTCATTTTATTTGTGGGTGTGGAACGGAGAGTCTGTTGCCTGTTTGGGAACAGCTTTTGCCGGCTGCACATAGCCCATGGAAAATTTTCTATACAACTATGCACAGTTCACATGCTTAAATCCAATGTAGACACTTTTGTGTGCATGGAAAAGAGAAGAAAAAAAATAAAAAAAAACCCGGAGAGTTCCGGTGAATCTTTCACTTTGAATGGTGGGAATTTAAGGATGCATTTTACGAGCATAATGAATGCACATGCGCTGGCTTCGGTTTATTTTATTTTCTTAAAGGCAACGCTTAGTGTTGCAGCATTTTGACACTTTAAAGAAACTTTTACGTTTTCGCAGGAGCTTTTGTCGAAATAGTAAAAGTTCTTCTGCCTCAGCGCAGCGTGATGCCATTAAAATATGTTAAATGCCACAGGGGTTTTAAAATGATTCTACGAAAATATAGGTACCTACCTAACTTAGTACTTGTGTTAATAAAGAAAGAATAGAGATCAAAACTTTCTAACTGTAATATTGGACAATTTATGAGGTTGAGGACCTACTGAAAAAAATATATCTACGACGCAATTTAAAATATAACTTTTGAGTAGGTATTATTATGAATAATTACCGTATTATAATGAATAATAAACGGTTTCTGTCAGTTACATTATAATGTGATGGAAATACTTTCATTTGAAATGAAAAATGCCAAAAACATTTTTTTCCAAACAGGGCTCCAAGTGGTTTAGGGTTGCCAACACCCACTCAGAATGAGTCCCGTCTCCCGAACTGTGGAAAGGAATCCACTTTACCAGTATCTATACAGGTGAATTTTCTGTGTGGAAACAGAGCTGTAAAAGTCCGTCGTCTACTGGAATCACACGTTGGCCAAGGCCTAAATCATGCATTTTGTCAAAAAGTGTATAAAAGTTTGCCTGAAACGCAAGGTATCAAAAATGAGGGCCAATAGTCTCTCTTAGACCACAGACAATATATAGGACATCCGTTCTGACTGAATAAACTAATCGTTCGTTGGCTAAAACACTTTTTTCAAAATCGTTCACTTAGGTCGGTATTTATTGAACAATCTTAAAACTAAGAGTCGTGAGCCGATTTATCTCTGCTTAGTATTACAGATTTCTCATTGACTCAGCTTGTGTTAAAAGGTGTCATTATTCCGATCTCCGATGAAGTCAAATATCTGGGAGTAATCATCGATAGAAAGCTTCTTTGGTCCAAGCATGTCGAATCGAAAACCGATAAAGCGCTGTCAACTTTCTAGCAGTGTAAAGGCGCTTTTGGCAAGACATGGGGTTTATCTCCTTAAAGGGTCCTTTGGATCTATACGGCAATGGTAAGACCACTCCTCTCATATGCGTCGGTTGTATGGTGGAACAGGCTTTCACGGAAACGTGTTACTGCCTCTTTTGCCAGACTGCAAAGAACGGTTTGTCTCGGCTGCACATGGGCCTTCCCCAGCACACCGGGCTCCGCTCTAGACGCTATGATGAACCTCCTCCCCCCCCCCCCCCCCCCCCCCCCTTTGATATTTTTATCATGGGGTGTACGCTGAAAACCATCTCTCGGTTAAAGAGAGGTGGCTTTTGGTACCACGCGCATTGGAGTTTTGAAGAACTTGTGCGAGAATTATCCTTTGACCCCTGTCTTATGGATATGCCCTCTGACGCAATGACTCCAGAAGTCCTACTGCGACAAAACTACCACGTCAACTTTCCTCAGCTAACGGAATGGCTTAGGCCAGACTCAGAGCCAGGGAAAGAATGGCCATCGTATTTTTACGGATGGCTCCAAAACCGGACAGGGGTCTGGTTCTGGAGTCTTCGTGGAAAGCGAGAACATTAGACATAACTACCCCTTAGGAAACCATGCGTCTGTCTTCCAAGCGGAGATTTTCGCTATCCTTATGGCTATGCGCTATATTGTGACAAACAGGTGGAGGGCTAGGAGTATATGCGTTTGCAGCGACAGCCAAGCTGCATTAAAACCGCTGCTTAACCTTCTTACCTCGTCTAAATAAGTGCTCGAACTCAAGCTTTCTCTGAACTTGGTCGGAAGGCTAAATACAGTGTATCTTGTTTGGGTCCCAGGTCACACTGGTATCCTTGGAAATGAGATAGCTGATGAGCTTGCCAGGCTGGGTTCAGAGGAAGAATTCTTCGGACCTGAACCTGCGTTGGGTCTGCCTTCATCGGTGGTTAAGTCATCTATTGATACTTGGCTTGGCGTGGCTGTGCTGGAAGTAGACAGACCAAACGACTGCGTCCGGACATCTGCAAAAGGTCGGCGGCCTTCCTTCTGTCTCTCAGAAGAAGCGACTGTAGACTGTTTGTGGGCGTCCTTTCGGGCCACCAAGCTTTTGCCAAACACTTAAATGTTTTGTGATTGAGCATCTCCACCATCTGTCCTGCCTGTGGAGAGGATGACGATACAGCGGAGCACTTCCTCTGTAGCTGTCCTGCCTTTGCTCGCATCAGGTGGCGGATCTTTGGGGCTGACGTGGTGAGTGCCGAACATCTAAGCTCTTCATCGCTGAAGCTCCTTCTCATCTTTCTTCGAAAGACGGGAAAACTAAGTACATTTATGTAAGGTGTCTGTTTGGCAGTACAATGGACCAGTAGTTGTGTCTGAGTGCTCCATCGGATAGTAACAACCTCCGACAGAAAAAAAAAAAAAAAAAAAAATTATAGATTTCGGAGCGATTCTGATTTCCTATGAATGGTCCCACCCACTCCTGAAGTAGAGAGCGATCTTATGTCATAAGTTGTTCAAATATGAAGGCAGGCACACATGTTTCAATTGTAAACAAACATGACAGCAATAGAGTAGTTTGCGACAACGTCAGTGTCAAATGAAAAAACAAAGTGACAGCTAAGGAACTTGTAGAAATGTCGGAAAATCCTCAACATGTGGCGTTGTAGGCGTACATTTCGTTTTTCAGTTCAATTCAATTTTCTTCAACAATAATCTTCTTTTATATACCTACAATTTTTCGGTGTGAAACTCGATGACGATATAACTCGATAACCACTGTGCCAATTTTTATGATTCTTCTTTTGTTTTGTTCGTATTGGTGTGTTTCAGGTTTAGGCAGTCTCAAAATATAGGATTTTTCACCCGATAGGTGGCGTTGTTGTCGATCTCTGAAACCACTCACCGTATGGATGCGTATGACTGGTTCCAGCTTAAAAGTAAGGATACTTTTGGACCAGATAGGCATCAATGGTGTTGATCTCCGAAACCACTTAACAGATTTCAATGACATTTTGTGGATTTACATGGCTGGTTTTCGGTTGAAAGGCAGGATACTTTTGGACCCGATAGATAGCGCTGTCGTTGATCTCCGAAACCACTCAACCGATTTCAACTAAATTTTGTGGCTCCATATGGTTAGTTGAAGCTTGAAAGATAGGACTGTTTTGGACCCGATAGGCGGCTCTTTTGTCGATCTCCGAAATCGCTTAACCGATTTCAATGAAATTTTGTGGATGTATATTCTTCGTTCCCGCTTGAAGGATAGGAACACTTTGGACCTGATAGGTGGCGCTGTTGCCGATCTCCGAAACAGCTCTACCGATTTGATTGAAATTTGTGGATGGGTATGGTTGCTTACAGTTTAAAATACCACTTTGCAAAACATAAGCGGGATAGGAAAACGGGTTGTTGCATTCCAAAATAAAATCAAACGATATATCTAAAGTTGTATAGGTAATTAAAATTATTAATATATATTGTCCAAATAAAGCACTTTGCGAAATGTGAGCAGCACTTGATAAGAAAGGTATTAGCAAAGCCGGGTGGGTACAGCTAAATATAAAAGAGACTGACGTCCGCATTTGCACTCATAACTGGGGAACGAATCGTTCGATTTTTATGATTTTTAATTTAAATTCACATGGGCTCAAGAAAGGACATATGTTATTTTTTTGTCATGAAAACAAAACTTTATGGGGATTAGTTGAATTTTTGAATTATTTGGGTGTTCTGGGCATACCTCTACAGTAGGGATGATACGGAGCTTCGATTCCGAATCCGATATGTCGAAACTTCCGGTTTAAATTGCACCTCCGAATCCGGCTTCGGTTCCGATATAATCACATCGGAGGTTTTTCGGAGCACCATCGGTGACGAGGAGACCAATGAACATGAACAACAAAGAATTATCGAGTTGCGACATCTTACAATACGACTGTCATTTCACTCTTTTATGTATTTTACATAACTAGGCGAGATTTGCATTGAAGTTGAGAGTGCGTGCGTCAGTTTTATATTTTAATAATTTGTGTCTGCGTGCGACCTCCGCCTCCGACTCCGATTCAACTCCGACTACGCGGATGTTGGTATGACGCTTCCGACTCCGACTCCGGTAAAACCACCTCCGTAACATCCCTACTCTACAGTGTAGAGTCTACACAATTTGAAATTGAAAGTCAGCTCAGTTATAATTTTGTTGCGCAACCTAAATGCACCGAAACTGTCACATTAGATTAAGTGGAACTCAAATCGCTATGAGTAGTATCAGCAAATGGGCCTTAAAAACATATAAGGTCTGTTCCCTAACGATAATGCATTCGAACACATTCGCCAAATTTAGTCAAACTTCGTTCCTTTACGCAAAAGTTGGGCAGAAGAGAGCTAAAAAGAGAGAGCAAAACATTTCCCCTCCATAAAAAACCTGCAAATATAAGCCCAAGAAATTTCTTTGGGCTAGTTGCTTATTGCTGACAGATGGTTGTCAAATCGTTCAAATTCGAATTTGTAACTGACTTTTTATTTAATTTCATTTATATTTATTGCTTGTATCGCATAAAAATAGATGTACGAAACAAAAGAATTGTACTTTTTAATTTCTGCAACAAAAGCAATTCAAATCCTGGTCTTAAATATAAATTTGTGCTTTTTTCTACTGAAATTTGAATATTGCCGCCTAGAAAAAATTCACATTTTTCAAATTTGTGGTTCAACGCGTTCCTTTTCTTTTTGGTTATATTTAATTTCAGTGAGCATATTCTCTCGCAGTGAGAGAAATGTGACATATTGCCAAAAGTGAACCAGAAAGTAAGGGAACAGACCTATACTCTCGAAAATCGCCTATTATCAGCTGAAAGTTCGTCGAATGTGTGCATATTTTCCGTCTTTTGTTTACCGAGTTAGGTAAAGCCATCTGAATCACGAACAAATAAGTTAATACTCAGTGATTACGCTTACAAATCACCAAGAATACCATTCATCCTTCTCCATACTATGCATACAAAAATCGATTACCAAAACGTCAATACCTTCCGCGCATGATAGTCAGCCGAACGTGGGCAACACTCAATAGACGAACCCGTATATCCACCAAAGCAATCAAATACACCCATCCTACGAGACTCCTTCAGAAACAAATTCCTACCAAACGGAGATACATCTCCATTTGTTACGTTACAACCCCTACGCCTTCTCTGTCCATGGCTCCTACAGACTCTGAGCATTGATCCATGGCAGCCTTTCACATCTTAGACATCTCAATCAGACTAGTGCGCACCCAACCAAACGTCTCTTCCAAGAAGACAATAATCCACTCGCTGCTCTCATATATGTTGCATGCAAATAATATCGCACAGATGTCACAAAATTACCAAGAAAAACGTCCAACTTATGATTTAATACGAGTATATCGCATCTCGCTCGCATTCAAATTCAACAACTGCCCATGTAATAGAAGGTACTCCACAGTCCGTTCATACTTTAGATGCACACAACAATCGACAAATCTAACTACTCGCCCGGCACATACCTACAGACAATTGTTCCTAATCTATTCGAAAGTTCTGCCTTTGTAAATGTGTATATGCTGGGAAGGGGTGAAGTGGGACAGTGGAGCGGGGGCTTAAGCAGCGACCCGCAGTACATTGACCTCTGCCGTCATCGTCATCGTTGTCGTCGTTGTATCTCTATTCCATTGAACCAAGTTTGCATCGAAGCAGTCAGTTGCACACCACACAAGAATGTGCAACACTCATGCGAGGGAATCTAACTTGTAATGCTGAATGTTGTTGCCTTGTCATTGGTATTATATGACATAAAACATAAATCATGCAAAAAGCAAAACAGAAAAAAAAATAAAACTTTTTTTTTTTCTTATTCTCGGAGCAGGGGAAGAAGAACAGAAATGTTGTTGCTTAATCAGGTTGTTGGAGTTTTGTTTGTTTGTTGTTCTGTCGTTCTTAAAGAATTCAATTGAACCGGCAGCAAAGGGACGAAGAGGAGAAAGGACTGTTTTTTTGTTTCTTTTCTTGGAAATATTATTACATGTGTCATGCACATGTTTCTTTGTGCACACATTTAGCGAAACAACATGCTGAGCCGAAAGCATGCTGAGCCAAGAGGTTAACTCATTTAATCTAATGGAGAACTGGAATTTTAAACTAACCTAGATCTGGCCTCTGGTCAGAGCAGTAGCTATAAATGGAAGTCCATAAGAATAGTTTCTGATGGTTGGTTTATTGTACAAAAAATGAAATCCATCCAATAATGGCATAGCTCATGGCAAACCTAATCGCGCAATGAAATTTTTGCACAACAGATCCAGTTTTTGGCTTTCATTCGTGGTCTTGGGTTATGGTTTTAAGAGAAGTGGTTTTAGTTTTGTTTTTTTTTTGCATTATTCCTGCGGTACGTCGGCAGGTTTTATTTTACATTTAATTTATGTTCATGGCGGTAGGTATAGTTAGTTAATGATCGAGGTAGTTAAGTTTAGAAGATAGGTGAACCCGGGTGAAATGAGATCTAGAGTTGATCAACGATCAATATTAAATTTATCGGTTGTAAAGTTTAGATGCAGATCTATGGCGATTAAATTTAGTAGTTCATGATGTACATCACGAACGATTGGTATCGTAAAATGCCGATCAACTTATCATGAGTTAAAACTCTAGAAACTTGTCGGTGCACTGTAGGTCAGCATTTCCGACTGTCAGTTAATGTAAGCAGTTCTGGCATCACTTGTAAAGAAAAGTACTTAAAATTATGGCAGATTTATCCCAGTTTATTAGTGAGTGACAATTATTCGTGAACTAGTGGTCGAGTTAAGACATTGGGGTGACACAATAACAATGGTCCAGATCAGTGGCGAGGCATGAGTAAAAAGTGTAGGCCTTCAGGTTATATAATTTTATTTTTTCTTAAATTTTGTGTGATCTGCATAGACATATACACAGAAAAATTACTTATATTCTATGTCCAGCCTTCTAGATTTGTTCAAACATATTTTAATGAAATTTTCCCACCTAGAAAATCCTATACACCCAAAATGTCCTCTACGAATTTTCTATTCAGTTCATAGCCTTCCAGAATGAGTCATGCTGTCATTTCCACTTTATCACACCCAAACCTAAAACCCAAGCATCAGACGTACCCCACACAAGTCCATCATAGTTGATTTCGTTTACAACTGAGCTGAACGAAATAGTGGGTACGATCTGCGTTATACTTTTTTTATAGCTTTTATTTTTGATGAATGCATTTCGTTTGCAACTCCTCTGAACGAGTTGATGGTCGAATTCGAATGAGTGGAAATGGAAAGTATTGTTTTCGCTTGTGTAGCAGTCGAGAAGGGTAGTGCACAGCTTACACAAGTTGGGAAATAAACTAGAACTAGACTGTAGGATTAAGAGGACAAGTGAAAGCATTTTTGTAATTGTTAATATTTGGTCTCTAAAATTTAGGCGTTCATGAACGAAATTAATAATAGGATGCGTCACCACTGGTCCAGATATGCGACATTCAAAATTGTACTAGACTTTCACCGGTAAATTCGTTAACGTCAAAGTGAACTGACTGATAGATGACAGCAAAAATGATAAACGAGAGTTTTCTAAAGCAACTTTTTCAAGAAAAACCAATGAACTTCGCTTTTGGTGACTTTTAGCAAAAGTATAGACAAAATTTAAGCAGAATACTTACAAAAATAGCCATGGGCCTGAGCTTATGTCAAAAATGGACATCCACTTAAGTTCTTGAAAATGGTCACTATCTTGTTATGGATTATGATCACGATATTCAATTTTGACCTAACCGAACATTGACTTAAGCTGGATTAATCCCGATGGAGTCCTTTTATAGTTCTTCGGTAAGCCTTTTGATGCGGTTTGTTTTTGTCCCTGGATTCTCTCACGACAGTATATGAATAAAAGATGAGAATGGGAATTTTAAACTGGCGGGAGCAGCGCCAAGACCAAGCAAGTTATTCTAGCTTTAACCTAGAAAAACCAAACCCTTTTCGTCGGAAGAATAGTTCTCTCAGAAATTAGATGTACATTGATCTTTAAACTTTGAAAAACGCAAGTTCATCGCGATTTTCTAAAAGAATATAAAATAAAAATATAGATAAGTCATGGAATCGAATCGCCACATTCGGGAATGATATACGTTCAGAAAAACAATGTACCTTTATGAAAAAAAGCACATTTCGTCACGAATTGCTCGATCGCAATTCGTTTTTTTTTAAAGAAAGTTTTGATCTTATTCTTAATGGACAACAAAAAAGAACTTTATGCGTGAACATTTTTTGTTTATATGTCAATGGGTTACTCATTAAAAAGCTGGCTTAGATAGGCAGGTAGGTAAATGGGTGCTCTTGTTGCCGTTGCCACAGCTTCACTTAGACCATCAATTGGGACCATTGTGTCCAGTTACGGGAACCATCCAGTTCAGCCTGTTGAGAGACAAGAAATAAACCGCTTTTCAATAAAAAGACGGCTTACTGCACTGCAACTATAAGCCCTACTGGAACCCTTCCTAAGCCCTGAGTAGCATTGATCTCTATATTTACGCTTCCCACAGTGCGTCGCATTGTAATTCCTCTTAGTTCAGTTTTTTTTTTCTGCATGATTCATTGATTGTAGACATCCTCCCGGCCGAACTATAGGACTTCATGAGAATCAAACACCATTTCATATTCGCAGTTAGATCGGAAGAGGGTAGGCCTCATGAAAGGAACTTCTTCGTTTAATACCCAAGAAAGGAGACCGTCTAGTCAAAGGCAAGGCAACTAAAAAGTCATCACAGTCTCCTTATAGCTTTGCATTAAAGATCCAGTCTGCGTCTAAAACCAGTTCGTCAACGAATTGATTGGGTTTACCCAGTGCAGCCTTGGACGCTGTAGGTCTACGTATCCCCAACCGACTGCATATTAACACTTACACATCATCAAATTGTGGAAAGAACCAAAGAAGACAAAGCCGACACTTGACATCTTTTATCGATTGTAAGGTTTGATGATAGGAAAGCATTTACAGAGACGAGCTATATGCCCGTAGAGACATGTCTGTAGTTTGACGAACAACTTTTTAGGAGCTAAAGGGTCTCTCATTGGCGACTTGAAATATAACAACTACAAACTTTCAGAGTGAACGCACCCTTAAACCGATTACCGAACTGTCAATGTCAAAATATTCAATAAAATCAACATTTTCGTCATGAACGCGAAGGAACAATGTTTACAAATATGTAATTAAAATTTACTACCCAAATTCCGATTCGATGGTCGCCACTTTAAGAGCTTTAACGCCGATTTTCAATCGTCAGCGATGAAGCGCATTTTTGGTTAACGGCTTCGTCACGTCAATAAGCAAAAAATATTCGTTCCTGAATAGGTGAGAACCCTCATGCGTTTAACGAAACAGCACTTCATCCGCAAAAAGTCACTGCTTGGTATGCGGTTTTCATGCCGGTGGCGTCATTGCCATTGGGCCGCTTTTTTGTCGTCGATGAAAATGACCGTCACGTTACGTTAAATGGTTTTCGCTACAGAGACTTGTTGGAACGACATTTCTTTGAGCAATTGCATGAATTTGACATCAGTGGTATGAGATTCCAACAAGACGGTGCCGCAAGCCACACAGCGCGTGCAACAATCGATTTATTGAAGTCTCTGTTTCATTGAACGTGTTATCTCGAGAAACGGACCCTCAATTGGCCGCCGAGATGGTGTGACTTAACGCCTCTAGACTTTTTTTTCTATGGGCCTACAATAAATCATGCTCTATATCCTATATATGCCAACAAGCCATCGACATTAGAGGAGCTCAGAACCAATATTTAATGAGAAATAGCGGCCGTGGCGATCGAAATGTGCGGCCGAAGCATCGAAAATTGAGTTCAACGTATCGACCGGTGGACATATGAACTAAGTCGAATTCCATTCATAAGTGTTTTGATAGTAATTCAAGGAAATACATTTTTTTTTTCAGATGTCTTAAGTAGTTTGAATTTTATTTGAAAAATAAGTTGCCAAGTTCTTATTATAAGCTCTGCAGTATAAAAATAGAACAGCAATGGTGCATCCCTGGACAAATAGGAGAAAGTTACATACTGTGTTGCCATAGATTGGTAGTTTTTAGTTTTTGGACCCAACAAACATGTGGTTCTCGATTTGGTTCGGTTTGTTTTGGTTTAGTTTGCCGAGTGCCGAGCTAAATAGTTGCCCAGTCTATTTTCTTTATCGGTCGATAGATAAATTGAATGACTTACAAATTCAGACGTATCTGTTAGTTATAAAGAATGCGCAGGTCCACACACAAAACTCCACAGCAGCTTCAAGTAAATGCGTTACATTTGCTGTTTTGAAAAGTAACACTCCCGCCCACAGTCCAATGGTACTCAATGTCAATTTCAATTGCCCACCGCTGACATTTCGACTGTCCATTATCTTTCAAAATTTCAACGCATTTACAAGAAATCTTGTGAATCTCGTTCTTTTTCTGTCAAATGCCAACTAGTTACGCAAAGGTCTTGTTTCCACCCAAGTGCGTGCAGCTAGTTTAACCCACAACTGGGCCAATTGGTGTCATGAAATCCGACATTTAATAGAAGAAAAAGCCTAAAACCTCTTCCCCGAGGGCATAGCGTGTCAACTACCCTAAAATGTGACAGAGGGTAGACTGAAATTTGACACCGATTTATCTAAAGACTAGATACGGCCCGTTATCTAGCGTCACAAACACTTTTACTGCTAGTTAACCATATACTACACTTTGAGAGGAATGCTTCTTTGTCACCGATTTATTAAGATCCGTAATCTTAAACAGAGAATTTATGTCTCTTCTTCACTTTATGGTCAGAAATGGCAGCCTCCATCCTCATGCTGCATAAAATTTCGCCGTAAAAACTAACCAACAGTTAAGTAGAGTCTTGTGTCTTTTATCTCAGTTATTGTTTAACGTCTTTTGCGTTTTTAAAGTTCCAATGAAGCTGTTCATTTATAAGATACATACCTTGTGGTGCAATATTGCTTTACTGTTATTCACAAGTAGATACATACCTGGAATGAAGAAAGAAGAAAACATATTCACTTTTAATAGATTAATTAAAAACAGGAGCAACTACAGCTATACAAGAAGTGTGTACATCTAAAACGATAGCACAGAGTTTAACTGGAGACTTCAAAGACTGTGCTGGTATAGTTTTCCCCCTGTCACATTGGCGCACACATTTTATATGTTTTTATATTTAAGTTTTCCTCTTGTGTGTTACGTTTGTGGTCATTGGTTTTTGCGGCTACCGGTTTATACGTTATGATAGACGTGAAAGTGGGTAATACACACACATATACGGACACGGACATAGTGTATGCAAATATTTAAACGCACTTAATTGCAGTCTATGGGGCTATTTGTAGCCGCCTTGACAAATACTCGTAGTCGAGTTTTAGTGGCTTTCATTTTTCTTCTATACTTTGTATCTATAATGCGAGCAGGAACCTAAGGCTAAACATCCATTTCGTGCGAGCGCGCACAAGATATTAATTTCACACCCACGCCCTATTAAGTTATATAGGTACCCCCAAGAGACTCGCACTCTTGACTATATCGCTGAAGAGTGTGTCTGTATGCGAAGATACAAGGGGTATACCGTATACAGAGAAAGCCTCCTTTTGGTATCATTGAACCCGAAAAATATAAATCAGTGTTTTATTGAGCGGAAAGAACTACATCAAGGAGAACGAAATACGGAACAATTGATGGGCATACCCTTTTTTTGCTGTCGAGTGTTGGTGGTGATGGTGGTTGTGCTGTTGACTATCTGACAAACAAGATCACGAACCTTTTCATTCAATCACGTACACTTAATGTTATCCAAGGACACGAAACTCTTACCTAGTGTATGTCACTTGTGGGGCGTGTTTTCTTTTTGTTTTTCCACCCTCCCTGTTGTATCTCATCGACGAGCTTCTTCCCAAAACCACTGAAGATATACACAAAAGAACGAGAACTTTTATGTGGTTAGGGGTTTTATATTTCTTGACGCAAAGTAAATAAAAACAAATTATCAATGAGGGCGCGCGCAAAAGGGGAGCACAACATTGTTCTCAACTTTGCCTAACACGTTATACCCATTCCCATCAACTGAACCGTAACATCTTCTGTCATTTAAAAATCGATTTCACCTGAACGTAAAAAGCATCGATAACATCGTGCTTGTATCGCCGTCAATGGTTTGGGGGACAAAGTGGTGCTTTGTATAGCTACATCTACTTCTATAGGTGGCATCCTTTGTTAGTGGCAAGATGTTTCGGACATCCGTAAGAGCTCCTTGCTGAACTCTGTGCCATGTGTGCCCAACCCTTGTTTGCTATCGTTACCTGGCACATGTACTTTTTAGTGTTATAAATGGGGAAAACTTTGATGTTGTTAGTTCGTGAGTTAGGGTAGGTATTCGGTTTCCATTTACCTACCTGTTATCCCTCGGGGGTAGTACCTACCTACTTATCTCGATGAAGGATTTCGAGCTGGGGCATGAGGAGTAATGTGTTTTGAGGTTGTGAACCAAACGAATGGCGACCTAACAATACTTTTAAGGATTGACAAATTATCAGGCACCTAGTCAGGAAGTTTAAGCCGATGCTACATCGTAAAACGCACACGAGTGTGCGCTAATGAAGGAGACATCAATATGCATTGTTAACATTTATAATGTCTGATGTTTGATAGAACAAAAAAACAGTCTGTGTGCGATGCGCCCAGTTTCATTGTCACTTTCGTATACTTCTGCGAGAAAATATGTTCCAAAACAGCACAGGCGCTATTGTTTTACAGCGGATTAGCAAGGAAGTACATGCCGCCATTATGCATGCAAAGAAAGAGGAATCATTTCGAAGCAGAGACGCGAAAATTAAAAATAAATTTCAATCGCACTGAAAGCACATTTACATGTCATTACGCCGAACCAGGAGAGCTAAAGTTGCTGTCTAAAATTCAAATGCCATTTTAATGTCATGGTTCACTGGGGTTCTATTTTTACAGTTCACAAATAAGACATAAGGTAAGGAAATTCAGACTTGAATGTCAAAAAAGAAATAATATGTCTGTATTCTTACTTTCTGGTTCAATATTCGCAATATGCCTCTTTTTTCTCATTGCGAGAGAATTCGCTAACCGAAGTGAAATATAACAAAAGGGAAAAGGAATGCGTTTGAAAAATTTGAAAATTGTGAATTTTTTCTACGTGGGAATATTCAAATATCAGTAGAACAAATCACAAATTTATATTTATATATTTAAGACCAAGACTTGAATTGCTTTCATTGCAGAAATTAAAAAGTTCAATTCTCTTGCTTCTTACATTTATTTTAATACTATACAAGCACAAAATATAAATGAAATAAAAAGCATTTGAATGATTTGACAACCATCTGTCAGCAATACCCAACTAGCCCAAAGAAATTTCTTGGGCTAATATTTGAGCGCAGGGACATAAGTCCGAAATTTTAATTTTGAGACTTATGTCCATCATAAGTAAGACATAAGTCCCGAATCGAATTTGGGACTTATCTCCTACCCTATTGGGACATAAGTCCCAAATTTGTTTTGTCAAAGATGGGACAGAAGTCACAAATTTTCGTATGGATAATATTAAGCAAAATATTGTGGAAATCCATTAGGCATCCAAACCCTTTTTCCACTACACACGCCAACAATTGTTCTTAATAATTTAGAAAATTAAACTAACAGTTTGAAACAAACCAAAAATATAACCTAACCAAATATTTTAGTTTTAACTATTTTCTTGAATTCTTAAAAACTAGAGTTTTATATTTTCTTTTTGAGCATTTGATTTATATTAACAAAATTTCTTTTTTTTTTGAAAAAAAAAAGCTTATAAAATTTTAGGTTGTGAGAATTTGAGAAAAATCGCTCAATTTTTTAGGTTTATTTTCTCAATTTCTCAAATCCTAAAATTTTATAAGTTTCTTTTCCGCGCGTTCCAAAGTCTGAGCCCTTGAGTACACATTATAAACATTTGCAGTTATTGTAGTCTCACTTTTCATTTCCCCTAAAGTAGCTTATAAGATCAAAAACTGGACTTACTACGAAATCAATTACTGGAATGCTTTCATTGTGTTCCGCAAAATTATCAGTAAACGTTTTTTTTTTTTGTTTATCATTATATTAATAAGTGAACATCAAAAGTGTCCGTAAACTTTTTAAGTATTTATCATAAAATGAAAAGAATAAAACTTATGTCATTCGCAAGGTACTGTGCCATAGATGTGCACAAACAAAAAATGGTGGGTATATGTCGCCATTAAGGATGGTAAAATTAAGTTAAATATTCCCCATACAAAATGCTTATCAGTTAAGCGAAAGTATTTTGTTGACATTCAATTTTTCGCCACCGTGTTACCAACCGTAGTAACGTATTCGAATAAAAATCATCTTAGATTAGAACCTATTTTCGAAGGGATGAAATTTACCTCCCTAAAAGTAGGCAACTGTTTAATTTTCTTTCAAAGATGTTAGGAAGGTAGTACCTCCTATGGAAAATATGTTTCGAAATAAATATTTTGCTTTTAATTTTCAGTCACGTTTTAAAATAATATAAATTATGAGTAAAACTTATTTTCACAGGACGTATTGTTTCGATATCTAGATGTCGCTATGTCGTTTAAAAAAAAACAACGTAAATATATAATTTTGTAAGCTTAGTAGGTATAAAAAAAAAAGTGGTGGGTGGGACATAAGGCCCAACATTTTTGTTTGGGATTTATGTCTCACGTAAGTGGGTTATAAGTACGGTGATCATCCGTCCTTTATTTAAAAGGACAGTCCTTTCTTTTTCACCCCTGTCCTTTATTATTTTCTTTTTAATAAAAGACGGATTTTGTCCTTTATTTTTGAAACTGTCCTTTAAAATACCGACTAAAAATTGTTTGCATTTAGTGCAATTAAAAATGTTATGTATATCTAATGTAAATAACTTGAAATTGTGTTTACACCCTCAGTGCTTCAGTGCATGCTTGCCTTAAATTTCAGTTTGTGATTACCGGGTTCAAGTGCACCGACTGAGTATTTTCAATCATGAATAACGCTTGGAGCAGTGAAAAATCACAATTGAATGTCTATGCTGAAACCCGTACTTAGAATTTAGAGATTTTTGTAATGAAAATGAAGATGTTTTTAAATCTATCCATCCTTCTCAAAAATACGAAAAGTAAGACTTACTTTTGCAAACGTGTTAAAATTATTTACTACCTACCTTTCACACTTTTTATGCAATGAAGAAAGAAAGTTTTAATTTTTTTTTAATAATAATTAATAATAATGTTAATTTTTTTTTCGAAAATCGAACATAAAAAGCAATCCCAATCACAAAAAGAAAATGATTTTTTCTCAAAAAGTTAATCTTTTTGAAACAGCTGCCAACAAATCAGTCATTCCAAGTTATTCTAATTATAAATACGGAACGAAAATGTTATTATTACAAAGAAGAAGGAACAAGGAAGTAGTTGCATGACTTTATATTGAGTCAGCAATATATTTAATATTATGTTTAAATTAAATTCATTACATTAATATAGCTAAAATAGCTAAATGGTTCAACCATTTCTGATTGAAAAAGATCAATAATTAATTCATTGACTAGCTGTCATTTGAAATGTTGAAATTTCAGTGGGAACGCAGAATTGGATTTCGGATTGGATTTTTTCCCGATTTGGCAGCAGAAATCTGAAATCTCAGCTCAACATCTGAACATTAACGTTTTTTTTTTTTAACAAATAAATAATAAATACAAAAATATTGGAAGCAAAATAATTATTGTCCTTTATTTTTTTTCGGCAAATATGGTCACCGTAGTTATAAGTCCCAAAATTAAAAATTGGGATCTATGTCCCTGCGCCAATATTTGCAGGTTTTTTTTTATGATGGGGGAACGTTTTGTTTTCTCTTTTTTGCTCTCTTCGGATTTTGCGTAAGCAAACGAAGTTTGACTTTATTTGGCTAATGTATTCGTATGCATTATCGTTAGGGAACAGACTGAGGCCCGTTTGCTGATACCACTCATAGCGATTTAAGTTCCACTTCAAATCTTATGTTACAGTTTATGACATAGAAAAAGTAGCTCCTTAGGTGTTTAAGTGGAGTTTAAATTGCTATGAGTAGTATCAGCAAACGGGCCTTAATGTCTGCAAATTAACTGTCACAGCCTGTCTTATATTTTATATATCAGTGGCTTGACGGCAAAAAATGTGTCTTGGTGACCTTGTATGACGTTACATTTTTGTTGTTTAAATGTATGCAAACCCAAAACAACTCAAACGGATTAATATACTATGCCTAACCGACTTCTTCTTCAGTAGAATTTCTGTCACGAAATATCTTTGTCATCACTACTTGTTTACAACCAGCGCACGACGAAACCGATATAAAGTAACCACTTCAAGTAAAATAAAAACCGTATACAAACCTTTTGCAGACATTGCTAACAAAATGTTATTGTTCGATTATCTCGAGAATTATGTTTCACTGTGTAAACATTCAGATTCACTTATTACTAAAAAACAATTGCTGAAAGAGCACGCTCTGTTTATTTTTTACTAAATTAATAAACATCGTGACATTGTCACATCCGGTGATGAAAAGAAATAAATTAGGTATACTCGAAAAATGTTAAACAGGAAGTTTTCAATAAATTTGTGTAAATCAATTCTTCAGAACTTTGACACAATGGCATTTGTTCGTGTATCAGTAAAAATGCAACAAAGGCGTCCATGTACATATCTTAGTCATAACTGACTCATGGGTGAATGAAATTTACTGAAAAAAAAACTGCACCGCAAGTGCAACGTTACTCATCAGAATTATACGGACATAAGTCTATTTTTAAAGACGCGATTATAATTAATAGACTCGCTATAATAAAAAAGATGCTCAAGTACATCAGTTCAGCTCAGAGAACGCTCGTCGTTACTTTATAAATGTCTGGTTATCATTTTTCACTTTAACCCGAGCGACATGTACTGAATTAGTAATACTGCTTTGATTGGATGTCATGAACTGTATAGTTGTGCTACTGGTAGGTACCCAAACTCAAGGACGAATATTAAACGCACTGTCAACAGTACAGCGTACACACCCTATGCTGCACCAGTGAGCGACGGAGCGTACCTAATTTCTAGACGGAAAGAATTAATTGTTGAAACTCTCAACTAGAGAGCACCTCTGTTTTAAATGACATCCCATCGAACTGGAAGAGGATCGTCGTTCTCGTATACGTTTTGGTTTTATAACCTCGAATGTACATTTTACGATGGAAATCGTATGCTCACAACTGTCAAATTACTTTTCTTTCAGTTTTGTTTTATTTTTTATTGAGTAAATCACGATTAACGATCTCAATTTTATCGTATGAGTTGAGGAAATGAGTAATGTTGATGGAGAAATAATTTATAGAACGCGCAGGTGGGAGATAGTGTTTGGAAGTGGAATGTAAAGTGATGAATGTGTTAATGCAAAGGGTGTTTTTTTTAGGGGTATAGAACTTTGAAATGGAATAAAACAAAGATGTTTTTTTTTAATTGACATGAAATTTACTATGTTCGAAAGATAATCTTCTGGTATTATAATTGAAATATGATTTCTGGCATATGACCGCCCTCGGCTGACTCTGACGTAGTCTAATCTGGAGGTCCAATTTTCGATGACTTCTTCCAACATTTGTGGCCGTATAGTCGTATTGTCGTTGAAGTGGTCAATCGTTTCGAGCTTATCGGCGTAGACTAGCGACTTCACTTACCTATACCCACAGAAAATAGTCAAGCGGCGTTAAATCGCACGATCTTGCAGGCCAATTCACGGGACCGCAACGTGAAACTATGCGGTTACAAAACGTTTCCTTCAATAAATCAATTATGACCCGAGCTGTGGGACATGTTGCGCCGTCTTATTCAAACTACAGCTCCTGCACATCATGGTTGTTCAATTGATGAACGAAAAAGTCAGTAAACATGGCTCTATAGCGGTCACCATTGAATGTAACATTCTGGCCAGCATCGTTTTTAAAGAAGTACGGACCAATTGTTCCAAGCACACCAACCAGTCAGTTTTTGTTTGGATTATCATCACTCGAAATACGCCAATTTTGTTTATTGACTTATAAATTTAACCAAAAGTGAGATTCATCGCTAAACAAAATTCGCTTATGAAAATTGGGATCACCGGCAATCTTGTTTTGGGCCAATTTGGAAGCGTTGTTCAGGCATCAGTCTATTCATGTTGAAATGCCAAACCAAACCTAAAATAAATAACTTGACATCTGACAAAATGGCTGCCAGTTAAAATAGTGTTGCCAACTTAAAGTTCTATCGTATACCTCCAAAAAAACACCCTTTCTTATGAAGTTGTCGGAAATGAAACAGGGAGCATAAAATAAAATTAAGGAAGCTTCTAGGTCTCCACTTTATGGCTTCATTTGAGATATTTGACGACACACTTGCAATCAGTCTACAAACTGATTAATTTGAATCCACAAATTTGATGTATTTTCATACGATTTACTTTAGGATTACGCTGGCTTAAGCTGAAGTCAAAAATGAACGAAAAATGTAGTCAACCAATTGAATAGGGCCACTACTCCTATTATGATCACGATGCACAATTACTGTGTAACTACATTTGCTTAAGCTGGATTAATTCGATGAAATTCTGTAACGGTTCTCTTAAGTCTGCGTACATCTAATTCACAATTGTTGAAACGAAAGTGAAGGGCTCTAAAAAAAAAGTATACCTTTCCGAATCGCAAATTCTTGATCATAACTACCTACATTGCTGTCCTTTGACAGTGACCCGTCAAATTTCATAGACCTACCACACCTTACAGCTTCAAGGGTAAGTAATTGCGGGCTGGCGCTATGGGCGCTGTATTAAGAGGGCCGGGATATTTTGTGAACTTGAAGCCGTGTCGTCTGCGGTTTGAAAATTTTAAGGCCAACTTAAAGTAAATGGAAACGCACTCACTTTAACATAATTTCTTTGACAGTTTGTTCGGAATACTACGCTGAATTTTTTTACACGTACCTAATTCAATGAGAAAAATTGAGAGTGTCCGACGAGATTTTATTTCAAAGTCAACAAAAGTTTGCGGTCTATTCACTATCACTAGTAGTTTGTGATGCCAAAGATTGTTTCGGCAAAGATTGTGCGGCCACATTTCTTTGCAAATTTCACGCACACCCATCCATGCATGAAATCATTTACATGCCAGTAGGAATATTTTACTTGACTTGACAACAAAGAGTCCCTGACTCTATAATTTGTGCATTCAATCCCCTTTTTGCCTTTCCCGGTACCTATACACATTTCGTCCACTAAGAAGGGGAGAACATCACATTTTTGTTGGCATAAATAAAAAACCAAAACACATCCGAACAAAAAAAAAACATCTTAAATATCAGTTGCAGCAGTCATTGCCATTCCCATGACATGGTGCATAATCTCTACAAAAGACAGTAAAAGTGTAAAACAAAAGGAGCGTACAAATTTCAGCCATAAAACGTTTTTGCCTCCTTTGTGTGCAGAATATCTATATAGGTATACAAAAGTATTCATCTTTATCGTCGCGGTCATTGTATCCTTCCTTAATTGTGACACTTCAGTAAAGGGAGGTTTTTTTTTCAATAGGTATTCTCAGTGAAAATTTGGCAATCATGCGCCAGGGAAGTTTTTTGACTCCACAGTCCCCTGTGAAACAAGCAAACCTGTAATTTTCGTACACACATATACATCTGAGTATAGGTCCAATCCCAATACCTGGACAAGACGTATCAACTGGAAAAGATCTCTTACCTGATACCCTAGCATGGATATTTTTAGCACCAGTGTTGCCTTGAATAATAACAACAAAATAACACAATCTATCTCGAATTGGGATGGGATCCGGATCCTTTTTGCTTTTATCTTATTTATTACATTTTTACTTGTTCGTTTGGCCTGGTCGGCTGTGCAAGGTTTTTTTCCTGCTTTTTGCACGCGTACACAAATACCCCCGAAGGTTAAAACTTGTTTCCTCGACTATCTCGAATCGCCTTTACATGCGACTGCTGGTAGCTGGTAATAGTCCAAGTCGAGTCCATGTTTTGGTTTTTTATAATTTTATTTCTGCGTTCGCAGTCGGTCAGTAAACTTTCCCTTTGTTTTATTACAGCGGTCTATGGAGGAGCACTTGTCTAAGGCTTTGGTCATGCATGTTTCTGTTATTACTCTCCCTCATCGGTGCCCCTAACCTGTGCTGGGGTAGTAGAGATTCGGGATTGTATGCATTTATAAGCGGCGACAGGCAATTTGGTTGCCTATCTCACATGAAAACCAAGGTAGGTAGATGGCAGACGCAGCACACAAGGCACGGACACCGAGAGACCATAAATTCAGGTAGGGCATAAATCTTTAAACTGGCCGCAATCATTTATCATAGGAGAGAGGATTATGTGTAGTCGCCTCTATCATTCGTTTGCATGCACATGCACACTCACTGGAGATTAAAGTGAACGCTGGCATAGGCAGTCTTTTGTCGTTAATTAGCTTTCCAGCTATTAGAAATTCATGAAATTCCTTTGATCCATGACGTGACATTGAAGTGATGAATTGAGAGAAAGAGACTTCAATAAACTTCGTGTTGGATGTGAACCACTCCCTATAAGGTATCGTTCATTTCAATGGATATGTAGGTATAAAGTGTAATTTGATATTTTCCAGGGTTAAAATAGATTTCGTTTTTTTTTTTTCAGAATATGCAAATATGCAAAAGAAAAGAAAAACAAAGAACTGGCGAACAATTTGGGATCGCTTGTTGTCTTTTGAGGTGGGTTCTGTGAAATTCCATGTGAAAATCTACATGTGTATTCGTAGAATGTGGTCACTCCTTGTGGCCGGTTGTTGAAGATTGAAGACCTAGTTGAGGTAAATTTGTGACCTGTAAGTTATTGCTCAATTGACGTAATTATCAGTTGACGGTGAGCCGATGACTAAGGTTCGCTTCCTGACAAGGCGAAAATAGTCCGAGCTTAAGATAAATGCAAACATAAAGTCTACTATCAGGATGAATGTGTTTAAAAGTTCGATGATGAGTAAGGTATAAGTGGCGTAGTTGGACACTCCAAGCAAATTATTTTTAAACAAGGTTTTGTCATTGTAAACAAGCCACAACCGGCTTCAATAAATATTTATTAACGTCACAGAGTTGTTTCTTTTTTCGTAAGGTCGTTTCTAAAACTCTTAATAGTGAAATTTTAGATATTCTTTTGACCCATGGCAGCAAAAATTTTAGAAATATTTCTAAACTTTCTTTAAAAGGTGCATAAAGTCAATTTCGTCCGGATCCAATGAGGTAGGTATTTCCTAAAGACCGTCAAAAGACTGGACGCTTATCAAGACACAACCGACATTCCATAAAGAGTTGACTAGGTCTATTTCACTTAGGTGCTATCGTAAACCATGCGGTGCGGTGACCTATAGAAAAACCCTGGTATTATGCCTTCTCTAGTTAGGGATCCTCTTGGCAACGTCGTTAAAGCGATGAAAAGTTCATTGGGCTGTCCTAAGCCCGAGTGATTTACAGCCGATTTGTGAGTTAGTATTAATACAACAGAAGGGAGCTAGGTAATTTGTAAAGGTTTCTGAACGTCTTCTTGCTAGTTCATCATCTTTTTTGGTTCCTGACCCCCAGCAACACACAATGTTTTGGTTTTAATCCAAGGCTGAGTACCGAGTACTTCTCAATCTCACCGAGACCTTTTTCAACATCATTCTTGAGAAGATTGTGCGAAAATCGCAAGCCAACACCAGAGGCACAATTTTCCAGAAGTCTGTGCAACTGCTTGCATACGCTGACGACATTGACATTGTTGGCAGAACACAGCGAGCTGTCACTGGTGCGTTTGCAAGTATCAGTACAAAAGCGGCAAAAATGGGTTTAGTGGTGAATGAGGGCAAAACAAAATATATGCTGTCAACAAAAAGGGACACACAACATCGACGAATCGGACAGAACGTCACGAAAGACAGCTATAACTTTGAGGTATAGTTCGGGACTTTGTCTACCTCGGATCCACTATTAATTCTGAAAAGGACATCACCTCAGAAATTAAGCGAAGAATCACACCTGCCATCCGCTGTTATTTCGGTCTAAGAAGGCAATTGATTAGTAAGGATCTGTCGAGAAATACTAAGGAGACTCTGTATAAGACCCTCATCATCCCAGTCCTGCTTTATGGTGCAGAAGTATGGACGCTATCAAAGGCGGATGAAGATCTCCTTGGTCGTTTCGAACGCAAAATTCTTCGAGTGATTTTCGCTCCTGTTTGCGGTGATGTGCTCTGGAGGAGGAGATTTAACAGCGAACTCTACGAGTTGTACAACCACATCGACCTAGTCAGAAAAGTACGTATCAGTCGTCTAAGATGGCTGGGACATGTAGAGCGAATGAACAAAAACGCTCCGGCCCGAAGAGTCTTCGACTCCAACCCGGAGGGAAAACGCAGTAGAGGAAGACCTCGCCTTAGGTGGCGCGTACAAGTGGAAGGGGACCTCAACCAACTTGGAGTGCGCAACTGGAGGCAGTTAGCCAAATATCGCACTAACTGGAGAGGCGTATTGAGGCCCAAGTCCACCCCGGACTGTAGCGCCACCGAAGTAAGTAAGTAAGAGTACTTCTAGATCTAGAGTATTAAATCAGTGTTGGAATGATTGAAGTCAATGTTGGCTAAGGAAATTCATAGGTAACTGTTCTCTAAATAAAGAGATGTTAACGCCATTAATACCGGCGTTGCCAGTATGGTCTGCCGGATTCTTGAATAGAGTGAAGTACTGCCTGTAGAATGCGGCTTTTCCCTGTTCTTAGCATCGTATAATTAAATTTTTCTGCAGAATATACATCGCGGAGACCATTAATTTTATGAGATTAAACATCATATAAATAAAAATTGACACCTATCCCAAATGATTACAACTCTAGCAAAATATTAGATGTAGGTATCTACTTTTTTTTTATGTAGATTTAAGAAACAATTACCAAAATCGTAAAATCGTTCTGTAGTTCTTATGTAAAGTACTGGCAAACGTGCAGTTGTCAGATTTTCCATGTGTCCGTTTATGTAGACAGATGGACAACTCTCAGACAAGGTATATAGAATAACATGGTAAAACATTGCGCATGTCCGCATCCTATCTCACTCGCACACTGTTACGTCACGTGTATCACACTGTTTTGACATTTCAGTGCAAGTTCGACGTTCTCTTAAGGTTTTTGTGGAATATTTTTTAAACAAATAAAAATAAAATGGTTATTTGTGCGATATTCGGCTGTAATAATAACAACGACAAGAAACGAAAGCAAAACAAGGTTCCCGGGCGCGTAAAATTGTCGTTTTTCAGATTTCCCAAGGATGAATCTATGAAAAAAGTGTGGTAGAAAAGACAAGTTTAATGCAAATAATGCATTTGTTTGCTCGAAACACTTTAACAGTGACCAATATGCGCGAAACTTGAAACATGAGCTGCTAAACTATTCACCCAAAAACAGTAGGAATTGCCTTTCACTTCCAAGGACTCTGACAATAAGCGCCAGGAGAATTATGAAAGGCGGAATACAAAACAAAAAATTGTGCGCGAAATTTTGTGAGTTTTAAGTGCGAACAAATTATAAATACGTAATTAGTTGCTAATTTAAAATTGGTATTTCCAAAGGAAAACCCTTCCAAGTGAGCAAGTTACCCAGGACACCAATGAACCTACTGCAAAATTATGCTGAAGAACAACCGACCAGATCCTTCACATGGACAGATCAAGTCAGCGAAGGTGGACTTCGAAAACCCAACACTATTTTTATCGAAAAAATACGACTTCTTAAAAGTATTTTTAATGAATATAACTCGACTGGTCTAAAAACTGGACAAAATTACATAAAAACATTGTTAGACCTTGCCGAACCTATTGATTTAGATCGCGCGATCAAAAAGTTGTTTTTCCGGTGCAAAATGTTCTTTAAGATTCGAATTCTTAACAAAACACTAATTACGAATATCAATGCAAAAAAAGAAAAATGAATAAAACGCTTAACTAAATGTAAAACTGATGTACTTGTTTTTATTTCTAATATTTTAGCAGATTATAAAGGACTTTTTATACATTATGGTTATGAGGTTTGATTGAAAGAATAAAACTGCGAATAACAGCTGCCAACATTAGATTTCTTTGTTGTATTGCTGTGGAAACAAGTGGTATCGTACCACCATCAGCTCACTTTAAAACAATTTCGCCACTATATCTTGCAAATCACATTTTTATTAATTAAAAATCCACAACCCTAATATAAAGCACATGAATGTGAACTAATTTGTTCTGAAGTGTCAAAATATGTGATACACGTGACGTACGTGCGCAGAACTGAACCAATATTTTATTCCGGAATATCATACCATGTATTCTATATACCTTGACTCTCAGATGGGGTTTTTCTGCTAGTCTGTCGGACTGTTAAAATTAAATACCTACAATCAAAACCAATAGGATAATGTAAAAAAAAAACATTGAGTTCTATAATACCAACTTATTCTTGTCGCATTTGCGCAAGACACCATGTCGCAATTTTCTTCGACTTCTAAATTTTGACAGATCAGTCAATGGAACACGCTCATTAGTTTTGTGAATAATTGTTTGTAGGTAGGTATATAAACCGCTTTTATGAGGTTTTAACATCCCATTAATGATTTTCAAACTTCAAATGACGCACATGCGCAGAACAAGTTAGACTGACCATTATAAGTTTTGTGACAGGTTAAGAGTCAGGTCAGATGTCTTTTATCACCGTGTAGTAAAGTGGACTCCAAATTTAATATTAAATAGCTGAGATTTAACAAATGAACATATTTAATTTGAACATCACATTGCAAAGACAACACATTTACGGTCGTTTGATTTTTGTCTTAACAAAGCTGGGTTTTTTTTTGTTTGTTTATTAATATTTGTGATTCGATTACACTGTTTCACAAAATATAAATTTTTGACACTTTCTTTGACAACAGAACCAAAAACATCGTAATGTTTTTCGACTCATTGCGTTATTGTCAAACCATTTCACAGTGTAAGTTATGGAAATGCAGTGTGACAGGATAAAATGTTAAGACCGCGTCAAAAAGTATTGCAACTCAGGGCATTTTTACAAAAAAAAAAAAAAAGAACAATCAAATTAACTTCAAAAGACAAAAAGTATTGACAAAAAATAAATAAATAAATAAAAACAATCAAATTAACTTCAAAAGACAAAAAGTGCTGACAAAAAGTTTGCAGTACTGCCTGTAGAATGCGGCTTTTCCCTGTTTTCAAAAACATATTTCTGGGATGAATTTTTGGATATTTTTAAATGGTAGATAGGTACCTACCTAAATGATTTTTCACTTCTTAGTTTTGGAATTATCAAAGCGATTTAAACAAGGAAAGTTTCGATATGACAATTGAATAGATTTCACATTAGCTGTCAAAAAACGTTAAGTCAATTGTCCAATTTATGATTGAAAAACTCTTTCAAAGAGACTCTTTTTAACATATTTGACAGCTAATTCAATTTTGACATTTTGGCCATTAGTCTGTAGGTACCTATGTTTAGAACTGGGTTAACTTTTTTCTGCGAGAGGTAAAATTACCAACTATGTACAAAGTAAAAAGTACGGAAAAGGTTGGAATGAAAATTTCACAAAAACTTCAGTTTCCCGCGCCATAGCATGACTGTCAATTGAGATTTACAAACTGTCAAGAAAAAGTAAAAATTCGTAGGTACAATCATCTGGAATTGGAATATGACAACTATACTTTTGCCTCCGCTGATGGTTTTCGTTTTATGTTAGAACTTTTGCGTTACGTATACGGAAACAGATAAATTTTAATGTACCTAGTGGAGTGTCAAAAAAAAAAAAAAAAATTTTACTCAAATTTGTCTCAAACTATAGGTATAGGTAGGTACCTCTCAAACAATTTAATCGCACCTTTGCTGACCTAAAGATTGCGCAAATTGTAAAAAAAAACTTGATCAGAAAGTAAAATATTGAGTAATACCCATTATCTCATTGAAATTTGGCAACAACCTGCGGAAACGTCGAACGTCCACAAATATTGCAAATTGCACCCATATGCTGACAGTGTGCATTGCAGCCAACTCCAGTTTATGCAAAATACCTACTAGATATACCAACCTACTGTAATGTTGGAACAACTAGTCTTGTCTGCACTCCCTTTCATCGCTCTTTCAATAACCCAAAGCCAGTTCCTTTCATATCTACATAGTCATAGTTCATAGATATGGCACCGAGTTGCAAGAAACGCAACTCATAAAAGAGGGAATTCATCGAAAACGAAACATATTGAAGCCATATGTTGGGAAAATGATTTCACAGATTTTCTTCTCATGCTCAGATTCAAGTTGGTTAGGTAGGTACCCATCCTTTAAGATGTCGAACAAACGCACCAGGCAAACCCAATTAAATACCCAATAAAATTAAAATTTAAATCCAAACAACCCAAGCTGAGGAGAAGAAAAGGATTTTCTTCCCACACATTTTCAACATAAAAAAAAAACATGAAGAAGTCTTCTCCACTTTCCAGAATCCAGATCCAGATTCCAATAAGTTTTGAGAATCCCAGTCGCAGTTTTCTTTTGCTACTACTACAATCGCCATCCCTCTCTGACTACTCTGGATTTCTCCAATTAAGGATAAGGAAGGAAGGAGGATATACGTATACGACAATGCAAATGTGTATGTGTCACGGGAAAAACCAGTTGTTAAGCTGTGTATGTGTATGGTATCCATACAAATTACACCACACCACTGCCGACTCCTTCGCACCGCAGCATACACACTTAACATTATTTTCAATGATCCACCATCCACAGTCCACACAATTTTCACTCCTTTAAAATAATGATTCTTTGTGTGGTGTTGGCGAAAGGAAAATATATTTTTTTAAGGAAAAAATAAAAGAAAAAAATATGGCTGATTAATTTTCATGAACTTACCTCATATTTTAATCCAGCCAAACGCAACCAAGTTTCCACCTTCAGACAATACGGTGACAAAGATGGCAGCAGTGGTGTACGCGAAAATTGGTACAAATAGATGACATCCTTTTCGAAGTTTGTCTTGTGGACATTGTACTTTGGCGGCGCTTCGGTTTTCGTCACAGACGTATTGTTGGCGGCGTTCTCGTGGTTCTCGCCAGCACCCTCCTTCTTAGCCTCGCCATCGGCTGCTGGAGTTGTAGCGGCGTTGTCTCCAGTCGCAGCATCTCCACCCTCACCCGCTGCAGCGGTCTTATCATCGCTGGCAGCGTTGGCGGTAGCATCCCCGCTCGGGGTTTTGTCGGCCGCTACAGCTTCGCCGGCATTGTTGGCGACTGTTTCTTCTGTTTTATTTTCAGCGGCTGGTGGTGCAGCGGCTTTTTCGTCGGCGGTTGCGTTTTGTTGTTGGTTAGTTGCTACTTCAGCTGCCATTTTTCTTTTATTTCAAGTCAACGTATACAATGTTTAAAAACAGTTTGCTGTGAGATGGTTGTTGAGCACTAGGTGTTTCTTTTTCTTTTACAGATTTGCACTTAAATTAACGGTTTTTTTTTTTAATTTTTCTCTTTTCGATATACACTATCCGTTATGAGATTTCTTTTTTTTTTTTAATTTAAATTTTCGGCACAGGGACACTCAATAAAAAGGACCGACAAATTGATGCATATACAAATTGTGTATATAAAATCCGTATGTGTGTGTATATGGAGTAAATCTGTACAACAGAACAACACAGAGAACACAGTCTTGCACTTGCACTACAATTAACAGTTATGCTCAAACAACTAAGAAAGAACTGACAGCTAGGAATGCTCACACTATACTGAACAAATGTTGCGCCGCTGGAAAACTCTAACGTATTCTGCTTTTGATTTTTCTTCAATTCACCACACAGAGGCCCACACGCACACACAAACACTTCAGCAGCAATAAGAAGGCAAAGCGCAGAACAAGCGAGAAGCGATTACAAAATACAAATCGAACCAAACGCGGCGCAGTGGATGTTGACTGGAATGGTAAACGGCAATGGGTGGTGTTTCTGGTGTATCTGATCTGAATTGAATTTGAATGGTGTTTGGCCAGAGTGGTGTATTGTGTATAGTTAGGTTATGTGCATTTCCCCATTCAAAGAGCATACATACAGATGCAGCATAAAAAGGAATCCGTTTCGGAATCGGAAATTGTGCTGTTTGCGGGACAGACTGGGAAATGGAACGGTGTGCAGACAAAAATGCACCGGCGAAGAAGAATTGCATGAGGTGATATTTTGAACGAGTGGATTTGCGGAAACTTCTCCTGTTGAGTGTGTTGGATTTCGTTTAGAATTGGAGTTGCTGTTGAATTTGTGCGCAAATGGTAAATTTGCTGACTGAACTCTCCAAAGGCAACGGGAATCAGAAATCAGTTGTTGAGTTAAGAGAGTTGAAAAAACCGACTTTGGCATGATGTAGAGTTGCCATTGTAAAAACACATTGTACTCAAATCGACATTTTGGGTATAGGTACCTACATATTCAAGCTTCTCTGGGGGCTTAGCTAAAATATCAGTCACTACAATGATGCTTATTCTTTTAAGGCCTGTTTTATTGAACACCTTTATCCCAAAATCAAAGCTAAGTAAGGTAAACGAATGCGCATGCGCAGTAGAACAGTTTCCTTCCAGTGGAAGTGAACGGGATAACAGTTTTATATTAGATAGGTTAGGTAGGTACCTATATTGGTCACATTCAAGTTATCTTAAGTCGACTAGATTGGTCTGGATAGGTTGCAACCTGAACGCAAAAACTAGATTAGTCGAAGTGTCAATTTTCATACGTCAGCCACATATGCAAACTGTTAACTTAGTACTCAGACGCGAATTTCTTGACTAGATTCGTCGGCTACCTCTCCAAAAACTCATAACATAAACGTCAGCTGAAACAGCTGCTCAAATGACCGATTTCAGCCAATGAAAACCTAAATACATCTAGTCAGACAGCTGTCAGACTTACTAAACTATACTTGAACGTCCCTATTATTATGAAGGCAAATGGCGTTTTTCTTTTTTAATTCAGAGCAGAACCTGAACTGTTATACAAAAAGTTCGTTTTTATTTTTTAGCTCATTAGACACATTAGAGCTCGAACTTGTGTTTCTTTTTTCGTTCAGAGCATGATCAGAGCACGCTCTATGAGCTCAGAATAAATTGACTGAGCACGCAGAGTAAGAAGCTGATTACACATTTGCATGAACACTTTCAGTCACATTTGATAGCAAAAAAAAAAAAATAATAATAATAGGAAAAACAAAAATATCAGAACGATCTGAGCGCGCTCTGAACCGAGCTGCTCAAACTCTGCTCTGAGCTTAACAAGATAAACGCCTCAAGAAGCCATGCCACACACTTACGTTCAGTCACAAGCTGCCTCAATATGAGTGCTACTATTTCCCCTTTCATGTCGTGACTATTGACTACCTACCCCCCACTCTCGTTTTTGACAGGAGATTCTCTACTAGAATTTCAAACAGAAGCGATTGGGAGTAGTGACAAATGACAATAGAAAATGAGCTAGCCTTATATACTGTACTGACCAATACTGACGGTTCAAAGATGGATATCGGCACAGGCGCGGGCATCTTCAGCGAAGCACTGAACCTGCGAGAATCATTCAGAATCAGCGATGATTGGAGTGTATTCCAAGCAGACGTAGCCGCTATCACCCTTCACCCAAGCGGCGAAGAACCTAAAGAGACGACACGTCGTCAGTAAAGAAATCACCATTTACTCTGACAGCCAAGCGGCCATACAGCTATGGAGTCAGTCGTGGTGAAGTCAAGAGCAGTAAGTTACTGCAAGTTTTGTCTGGACGAAATATCACAACGGTGCAAACGGTGACCCTATGCTCAGTACCAGGGCATATTGATATTCCGGGTAATGAACAGGCGGATGAGCTTGCAAGAAACGGGTCGAAAATACATGCATCTATGGCCCTAAAATCAGTAAGAATTGCGCTAAGCACGCTTGCAAGGAAGATTGACATTGAATCCTGGAGTAGAACTAACCTACGATGGACCAATCTCATTACCTGCAGGCATACTAAAGAACTATGTCCAGAGATGAGCAAAAAGAGATCTAAATGTATGATCGGACGAAGCCGCAAAGATATTCGCATACTCACGGGGGTAATTACTGAACACTGTGCGATAGGCGTACATGCGGAACGGCTGGGGATACTGCATAACGATTTTTGCAGAAGCTGTAGGGATGTAGAAGAAATAGAATCTGTTCGCCACCTACTTTGCGAATGTCCAGCCCTTAAAAACAGCAGACATAGAATACTCAATAGTTACTTCTTCGATGATCTAGATTCTAGACCCTAGAGCAGGGCTTCCCAAAGTGGTCGATATCGACCCCTTGGGGTCGATACCGGTTTTTTAGGGGTCAACATAAACGAAAACTGACTTTGGGGGTCGACGAGGTCTAAAAATCGACCCCTATTAATTAACAGAAGGTCTTATTATAAACGTTCAGAATACTGTATAAGTTGTGTAACCTGTACCAACTTGTTTTAAGAATGACCAATATTTTAGTTGGGAATAGGTATCATTGTTCTACTTTTAAAAAACTCAACACGTCGATAAGCGTGCAAAAATTCAAACAAGATAAAAAAAACTCATCTGCTACGGCTTGAGGTAAGCTGGCACTGGCAGCTGTTCATATCTCATTGCACTTTGCACCGGTGTTGTTGTCGATGACGAGACGAAGAAAACAACAAAAATAAAATAAATTAAAAGTACTGTTAGTTTCATGTGGGCACAGACTCCATCAGCTTTTGTAATGATTTGTGGGCATTCTAGTCATCAACAATCAATGAATGCACTCATCTACTAATTTATTTCAAAAGATTACAAAGTGATTACAGAGCTAAATAAAGTGATTGAAACAAAATTTACAAAATCCTTAGTTACCTACAGCGTTAATAGCGTAACCATACATGTCTGAAGCTTAAGCAAAAGTAAAAGGGTAAGTACTAAAAAACGTTTTATGCCCAAAACACATGTGCAGAAAATTGTTCGACATGCATGCATCAGCTTCCATCATTCGCCGACTAAGCAGCTGATTTGTTTTTGTTTGTAATTAAATTCGTTAAAAATGAAAATTGAGAAATTCAACAAAATTCGCAAAATTGTATTGCATTTATCGGTTTAACAGTCCTACAGGAAGTTTTTATACCTTTGCCGATTATAAAAAAATAAATAGTTGGCGCAACAGGTCCGGAGAGACCCTAGGCCTAGCTTCTCACAACCATTCGTTTTGTGTGAGTTTCTCATTTTTGGAACGAATGGAAGGGATCTACAATTTTATGCCGACTCCAAACGGCCAATTGAGAAGCTTTTTCAAGACATTTATACTCTCGGATGTTTGTCAGACGTTCGCGAGAGGTAGCGCAGCGGAAAAAAACCCTAAGTCGGAATTGGGTTTTTGCGGGATTCGAACCTGGAACCCCCGCATAGCAGTCCAACACACTAACCACTAAGCTACTGCGATTACTACCTTTGCCGATTAGCTGAAATAATATTTTCGTTGAAAATTCTATTAGTTTTTCTTCCATTTTTGTGTCAGCCGCAAAATATTTGAAATAAACGCCAAACGCAATGATGATGATTGATTACCATTAGCACAGACGAGGAGCTTAAACAGAATTTCAACCAAGGCTGTTAAAAGTTCTGGTTGCAACGCAACATTGAAACACAGTATCATGCATTGTGGAAAATTGCTGAAAAATACCTTATCGCTTTTCCATCATCATATATACTTAGTCGAAAAAGGTTTTAGTGTGGTTACAAATATTTTGACAAAGCAAAGAAACTGTTTGAAAATCAACGAACGCGGGGATTTAAGGTTGCAACTCACCAATATTGAACCGGATCTAACTAGATTGGTAGAAAGCCACCAGGTTCATCCATCACATTGATTTTTTTATCTATTGTTTTTTACTTTACTATTTTAATGTTTGTTCAATAAACAATTCCAATACTTAAGTATTTTTACTTAATTTATTTTAATAATTATTAATTAGGTACACTTGATACTTACTGAATTTTCTGTCTATTTATTTTGATAAAATTTGATGAGAAAATTATGTCAAGTTTACTCACTTAACCAAGCGAAAAGTTTTTAAATTGGTAAGTATTTTGTTTCAATAGGAACAAAACAAGAGATCGAGTTTTTAAAGTAATTTCGCTATAGGGGTCTAAGGTTTCAGTTCATTTTGGAAAAGGGGTCTTTTGCCCAAAATAGTTTGGGAAGCACTGCCCTAGAGGATCTGAAGAATGTTGATCTCATTACTCCTGAGATTCATATTTAAATCTGGGTGGTTCTAGTAGATAAACAGACTTCTTATCAGTAGTCACTAACTAGTATAGGAAGAACTAGAGGATCAGGTTACAATGGAGCTTTAAGAACCCATGAGATTCATACTAAATCTATGTGGCTCCAATACAAAAAGCGGGATACCTATATTTCTTTTTTCTCGACAGGCTGCACTGGATGGTTCCCGTAACTGGACAGAATAGACCCAACTGATGGTCTAAGCGAAGCTGTGGCAAACGCCACAAGAGCACCCGTTTACCAACCTACCTATCTACCATTTCGCTTTTTTGTTTCGTCGGATCTCAAATTTACTTCAGCGCTATTCCGTTTCGTTTCCTGTCGCTTTTTCGTTTCAACGAAATTCGAAATTTTTAATAACGAGCGCTGCCTTCTCTCGTTTCCTTTCGCTTTTAAGTTTCATCAGAGCTACCAACGCATCATACATTCTGTTTTCCGCTCGAGCTGATTCCTCACATGCGGTAACGCCCCCCCGTTTCCTATCGCTTTAATCGGAGTTCCGATTCCGAACGATCTATATAATAATGGTATTGAATAGCGTGGCGGTTGCGGTGTTATCAAATTAAATGACAAAACAATGACAGCGGTTGCGTGGCCGGGCGGTCGCGGTGTTACCAAATTGACAAAATATTCACATTTCCCTTAACTTTCGAGATACCTAACTTAAATTGACTAGTGAAAGTGATTTGAATTTAAGTACAGAAATTTATGATCCCTCTGCCTCTCAACCTCACACCATCTGTTATTTGTATCTCCGCGATACTAATAATCTTTTACCTATAGTGTCCGGCCTAAGTTTTTTGAAGGAATGGCGAAATTTTCCATACAAAATTGCATATTGTGACGTACAAAAGGTTAAAAATTATTATAAGTATATATGTCAGTGGCGTAGCAAGGGGGGGGCAAGGGGGGCACAGGCCCCGGGCGGCACTTTGCTAGGGGCGGCAATTTGGAGCAGCTAATTTTTTTTTTTTTAAATAAATAATTTATTATAATATATTATTATTAATATCATTTTGGCAAGTTCTGGTTAGAGAGCTATAAGCGCCTACTGTACTATTTTATAAGCTCTTACAGTTTGCAAGTTGGCAGGCGTAGTAGGAGTTTCTGTTTTTTGATTGCAAGTAGTGTTGGTGATAGATCGATATCCTTACATATATGTACGAGTATATCTAAGAATTCAGAGATTTGTTCTTGAATTTGCATTCGACGTTATAAACTGAATAAACCGAATGAATTTTGCAAAATAATTGTAACCCTAGATAATATAGACAAAAACTGAGCCTTCTATTCAGGTAGAAATGACCATATTACCATTTTTTTCGAGATATTTCGAAATTTCAAATGTACCGTTATTCGATTCCAGAAATTTTACCAAGCTTACAAAGGTATTTTTTTTAATGTGTGAACAAATTATGGGGCGGCATAAATTGGCTCTGCCCCGGGCGGCTCCAACCCACGCTACGCCACTGATATATGTACCTAATGTTTACGTTGAAATCGCTAGAGATCGTCATCTCTATAACACAAGTCGCCCGATTGCACCGACAGCTGCTGTGACACAGCCTTAAATTGTGTATATACAAATAAAAAAATATTAAAAGGGCATCCCAAATAAGACGCGTTTGTGTAAAAGAAAACCCCCTACCAACTACATATATGCGGAATCCACAGATCACGTACTGTAAAAACCGATTTATTAGACTATTGATTCAGTGCGGTCCGACTCTATTGTGTATATGCACGTCAATCGTTGAATGGAATTTCGAACGAAGCCATTTTTGGGAAGCTGGGTCGCCACAGAGTAAGAGGAAAGCGCGCTCACCGCCAAATACATTTCGAGTTAGATTATTTATTTATTTAAAACAAATAGCAGAGAAAAACAAATCAATGCGACCGAGTGTGTGAATGAATTTTCTTTCTTTTTCGCCCCCCTGCCCCACTCACCCCGTACAAGTTCATCAAACTCATGTTCATGTACGTGATTAGTATTCCATTCTACAATTATTCCATCCGTATGGTCTGTATTAGGACATGAATCTTCACAGCGACCAAAGATAGATTTATGGCTACAAAGTAACACGAAACATTTCGAAATGTGTCCGGCAAGAGATTAACTTTTTGAGTTTTTCCACCCGCCCTATCTGTTCCACCTGTTACATGAATCATGTATTCGCCCTTTAAAGTTTGAAGGAAAAATTAAGCCCAACGAGAAAACACCCAACCCAATGTAGGTATAGTCGGGAACAGGAGTTGTTGGTTCATCCATCCAACCATATGGAAGGAGAATCGATTTTTCGCGCCAACTCATGGATGTTGCAATATGCGAGCAATCCAATTCAACTATCTGAACAATCGCAGGTCATGTGCAATGCACTATATGTATGCGATTATCTGATAAAGTAGATTAGGAATATATATGTACCTATATGCAGCTCAGTCTGAGTCTTAAACGTTTTAGTAAGATTTAAAATCAGCCCGAGGCCAGATGGGGTTATGTATATTGCAGACACTATAGACAGACAGCCCGTGCAACAGCCTGCCAGAGAAACGAACTATGTGCTTGTGGCATGTGTACAAGTGCACATTCGAGTGGGCATATAAATTATATATATACCTATAGACGCTTATGTATAAGGCAAGACAATAAGGGCGTTTCTTAATGTTTAATTTAGTATTTTACTCAAAATTTTAAGCATCAGTTTGGTCTGTCTGTCTGTCTGTCAGTTGATGGTGGGCATACAGTTATACCAACTGTATAGCAAACACCCTTGACTTTCTTTAAAGAACGACGGCGACGGAGTATACCACTTGAAAATTGCATTGGAGACTCATCGCTTACTGCAAATGCACTTTGGCATGTTTGAGGGTGGGTCGACGGACTTAGGGGTGAGCTTGGAGCCAGTTGCTTCAAGATGTGTATATAGTTTTGTGCGACATATGTTTCTTTTTCTTAAATTGAGTCTTATCAAAAAAATACCAACAAAGTTGTAGAAGGATGTAGTGTCATGACAGTCAACGTTGCAGGGAAATAAGTCCCCGGGAACTAAGTCCACTGAGGGACTTAGGTCCCACTTAGTGGGAAGTAAAACCACTTTCGTGAAGTGGACTTAGTTCCCATGTAAGGTGGGAACTAAGTTCACTTTCTTATGGGAATTAAGTACACATTCAAAAATAAGAAGAGGGAACTAACTTCCAACATTTAGAATTGGATACAATTTTGTTTAAATAATCACGGCGATTTTTCCTTGATTATTTTCAGAGTCTTGCAAGCTGAATTTTTTAAGTTTTATTCTGTATGACAAAATACTCTCTTCGAAATTCAGTTAGCAAGACTCTGAAAATAATCAAAGAAAAATTGCGGTGATTTTTGGCGCAGGGACATAAGTCCACGAGACTAAATTCACGCGAATTTTTTACTTTTATTTTATCAAATTTTCGAAGGCGAAAACAAAAAAGTTGTTTGAGAAAATAAGTTGGCATTTTTAGCCTTCGAAAATTTTAGAAAATAAAAGTAAAAAATTCGCACGACCGGTCATTTTTCTTTGATTACTTTCAGAGTCCTGCAAATCGAATTTTGTTTTTTGAAATTTTTTATAATATATTGCTCTGCCTCAGTTTAAGTTTAATCTTTAGTTAATAAAAATTGCAAAGTACCTACCAACTTGACTCTTTAATTTAACTTTTTTCTTAGTCGACAGTGAGAATTTACTTCACATTAAAAGGGAAATAAAACTACTCAGAGTTTTCGGAATTTATTTCCCACCTTACATGGGAACTAAGTCCACTTCACGAAAGTGGTTTTATTTCCCATTAGGTGGGAACTAAGTCCTTCAGTGGACTAAGTTCCCGGGGACTTATTTCCCTGCACCACAGTCAACTTCTACTTGCCATCTGAACACACGTCATAAGCGCTGTGAACTACCAGGAATGTATTAAAAGACGATCGGTTTTAACTGATTTTCATAATCGATTAGTAAGTAAAAGTATTTGCTGGCCTAGTGAATCTAGATTTTTGAACTGATCCACGCATTTTTTTTTCTTCCAATTTCTGTATTCAACTGCAACGTTTGAACTAAATTACTTGTCCATTGTTTTATCTGAAAGTCAAAAACCCCTTTATGTTTTAATTTTGTTTATGAAAGGGAAGTATACTAAACACTTAAGTAATTGTTACTTTTTTTAAAATCAGCATTCACCACGAAGAAGCAGAAGAGAAACGATTAACACCAGTCCAAGCAATAAGATTTCCAAATGAGAGATACCTGTGACCAGCGTGACCGCTGTAGCATTCTGTAAAGTCGCTAGAAAAAGGGCCACTGTGTGAAAAAAGTGTCATTTCTGAAGCTATTCTTAAAATTTAGAATTTTCGAACGATATTTAACAATAATTGGGTCTCTAAACACTATAAAATTGCTATGACAGTCAACTGTTACATTTTAAGGGTTTTTATTTGGAAATAACAGCAAAAGGGCCAAAAGGCAAAAAATTGTGACAGACTCTTAAAAAAAGTGCCAAATTGCAACTTTAGTTAGCTGCCTGTTTTTTTTTTTTTTTTTTTTTTGTTACTGAAGGTGAAAATCTCGAAAGTCACAATGGGGTTAGAAACCCAGAGTAGTGTGGGACTCTAACCGCACTAAAAACACCTCCTTAATCATGACCAATCAAAGAAAGATCGACAAATAATTTTAGTTTCAACGTTCATAGTTGCGTTTAAGAAGGTATTACAATTTGAATACGGGTTCTCATTATTTAGATTATAAGGTCGTGAGTTTTAATTCTTCTCAATCTACGAATATTGCATCGTACATTTAAGACGTATTCTATTTCAGGATTAATATGCATCCGCAGACGCTCATTGTGACGAATTGCGTACTTTTTAATTACCTCCGTTACAAGATCAGTCTGCAAATCACGATGCAAGTCATTATTTCTAATATACCATGGGGCATTTACTATTCCCCGAAGGACTTTGTTTTGGAATGTCTGTATTATTTTTACATTTGCCTTCCTTGTACAACCCCATAATTGGACACCATATGTCCAAACAGGCTTCAATATCTGGTTATATAATAAAATGTTATTCTCAATGGACATTTCCGAGTTATGTCCTAGCAACCAATAAAGTTTTCTATATCTAATATTTAACTCTTCTACTTTCTTCTTCACATGTTCCTTCCATTTCAGCTTAGCATCCAGATTCATACCCAGATACTTAGCTGTGTTAGAATAAGGAACTACTTGGTTATTAATAACCACCGGAACATTTATAATTTTTTTATTTGTAAAATTGATATGAGTGGACTTTGACTCATTGAGTCTAATTCGCCATCGTTGTGCCCAATCACATATTTCGTTAACTGAATTTTGGAGCTTTTCTGTTGATTTAGTCACGCATCTATCAGTTGATAGAAGTGCAGTGTCGTCTGCTGCGAATGTGGCTATCATCGTGTCGTTTGTATGTGGTATATCACTAGTATACAATAAGTAAAGGGTTGGTCCCAGAACACTTCCCTGTGGAACTCCTGCTTGTAGTCCTAAAAGTTCAGAATACGCTGAACCATAACGAACTCTAAAGAATCTATTTGAAATATAAGATTTAATTATCTCATAGTATTGTCTAGGTAGATCCCTATGAAGTTTATACTCTAAGCTGCCTGTGACATCTAAAATTGTATAGATTCCGCGAATCGGAATGCGTTGCCCCATAATTATGACTTATATTTTGTAAGAAATTCCAAACGGATTGAGTGAGTAGTTTTAACAAGATGTGTATTTGTTATGAGCAAATCCACATTTTAAATTGACGAAGTTTAAAGCAAGTTTTATAAGTTCCTGCATTCTGTGGATTATTGATTTTTGTTAATTTCGTCTGTGAGTCTTATAGTCCTTTTAGTTTTTATTTGCGAGTTGTATAGCTGCATTACCTCAAGCAGTATATCTTAATATGTCCTTGACTCGGCTTGGGGTAGTAGGCTTACTTTAAGACAGAAGCAAACATTTACTGATCTATCTGAAGACTTCTTGAGACACGCCTTAAGCCCAGCTCGTTTAAGTGGAGCGTCCGCTGAGAATACAAGTCTACAGTCTTTTACAGTTAGTTAAGATTTAAGAATAGAAAGACGGATGTAGGTATGCAGACATCCGGGATTATTTTCATTTGCTTATCTGCCATTGGCAGAGTCGCGTCGTTCGCAGAAAATCTAACAATGAATTCTTCATTACATAGGAAACCGCAAATGCGAAGCTATAACGTGCCGGGCTTGAGAAAATCTTTTCTGAAAAGTCCGCGAATACATTCTTGTGAACTGCTTTACGATCCGGAACGCATACCACTTTCAAAGTGCTTAAACTTGATTAAAAACAGAAAGTTCACATATTTGGCAGAACAGATCTAGTCTAGGATCCTATAAGTAGGTATATATTCTTAGACCGACCCGGCTGGGTAAGTTCTTCCGGAGAAAGCTTACGCAAGACAGTCATACTCCCCCAATTTGATTATTTGTCGTACAATAACGGAAAGTGAGGCACACTAAAGGTGGAATTTGTATTTTTTTTCTGGGTTCAAAATTCAAACTTGTGGCCATTTGCTCAGTATTCCCAAAAAGGAAGATCTCAACAAGTTTTGAAGTAGTTAACGGACCAAACTACGCCGGAAGAGCTGAATGACTATAGCAATACAATCGCCGCATGTATATCGTTTCTAAAGCTTTTCTGTCTCATTCTTAACAATTGAACTGTCATTTACTGGGTCGGTGAATTCTTTTTCATGCGAAGAAGCTTAAAATCTCAGATCATCATCTAAAGCAAGTAATCGGAGATTACATCAGTTAATTTTGTTTAGAGGGATAGCCTGTCTCAATACCCATTCAATCTACATTTTGATTCGACGAAGATTGTCAAAAACTCTAAATATTTGTGGAATTATAAAAACAAATTGTGACAACTCGCTGCTAGTATATTTCATTTCATGTTATTTTATGAATATTTATGAGAATAGTTTGCAAAATCGTTTAGATTAGAGAAACTGTGGCAATTAGATCAGAAGGCTACCTATACCTATAGTTATAAGCCCTGATAACTGAACCCATTCTGGTAGTTCGAAGTTCGAACACACCCAATTGACTAATTTTGATGTTTCTAAATATTAGCGCCACACTTGATTTTTGTATGATTTTACAACTCTAACGCTGTAGAAATAACTGGCGTACGCAACCTATCTGGAAGACCTTACTTAGTAAACTAGTTAAAAAGACTTGCACAAGACCACTGGACAATTAAATTTGAACGCCAAATTCGCATACCTGTACCTACTGCGCTGTTGCAAAAAAAAATCAAGCAGCACATTTTTTGGCAAAATAATTTTTTGAAATGCGCATACTGAATGAAGTGATAAGATTTAGTTCTGGAACATGATGTGCATCTTTAGGATTGTTGTATCCAGCTGTTGTAACTTGGAACGAACCAACTACCATACAGAATAAGATATAAATGAAGAAGGAATGAACAAAAGTTCGTTCCTTATGCAACATTGCATGGGACCTAAAGGAACGCGGAAAGGAACAAAGACAGAGTCTCCTAGGCTTCGACATTTTCCATTCTAGACAGGGTGGTGCTGTGATATGGGGCATGGTTATTTTTTTCTTACTTTATATACCAACAGACGTTTCTTAGGACTACAGACAACTATATGGGAATAATGCTCCTCCTTGTGGCAGTATAGCAAACAATTTTTTTTTATCTACTATACCTACATCTGCCCGACAAAGTCCTTGTACATGTACAATGTACATGATTAAATGTGCAAATAGGTGGGTAAGGAGCAAAAAAATCCAAATTATGTAGGTATAACGAAGTAGAGAACCGTGAGAGAAATGATTTCCTAGTTAATAATAAAATAATTAAGTTAATTATAAAAGAATTATGATGGTGCCACCGTGCGTCGTCATCGTGACACTATACAATGTGTTTGTAGTGTTATTATTGCTGTTATACACAGTGGCAGATCGTATTATGGGGGTATAAAGGAGGTACCATGATACCTACGGAAATAAATTTATTGGGATAAGTTAGGGGTGGTGGTTAATTGCTTGTCTCTCAATAAATAAAATCATACAAAGTCCTTATATGAGGGCCAGTGTATATAACTTTAGGTAGATATATTAATGGTATTGATATTAATTGGACACACGTATTGTGACTTGTGAGGGACTAGATTTATTTTGTTCGTTGGCCCCTTTGTATGCCCTGAGCACAGTTTCTTCAACTTTACTAGGCCTTGGATGCGATTAAATGGGGTAATTACTTTATTTTCTACACTGGGTCGTTTGTTGTTTTGTCAAAGTCTTTCATCAACAAGTTGCCTGCCAGATAGGTGAGATAGGCCCAGCATATAGGTATGCTCTGGATTTCATTCAAGAAGGACTCGATCATGAAGTCAACAAGTAAAACAAATCACTCTTAGATAGGTAAACATTACATCCACGGTAGGACTGTTTTGCCAACAGGTTGCTAATTATTTAAAGGGTAAACATAATGCAATTTAATGAAGTTAATCCAGCTCAAGCCAATATGCGACGCCAGGGTATTATTATATCACGATCATAAGGGAATTATTTGCCCATTTTGAATAGATTTAGGTGGGTTTTCTTCGAGTTTTGGCACAATAACTAAGTCCACTTGAACCGGTTATATGGCTAACCCTTTAGACTAACTTAAGAGCTGTTTCCATGACTTTGCATTTCCAATTAACATACCTCACTCAGAAAACTACAGAACTACGATAGCCCTACTAAATGAGCCACATCTGCTGTATGTAGGCACATCTGCTGCTACCTTTGTGGCTGCTATAACCAAAAGTAAGGTGTGATGCCTGCAGTTACATGGGTACAGCACATTAACAGAGCTGCGACAACCAACAAATAATTTTTGAAGACATCCCAGTTAGATATCAGGCCCGCATACAGAGCTGTTAAAACCTCCTCACAGAGCTAATGCGCAGACATTGGAGGCTGTCATAGCCTCTCAACAGGTTTCTGATATCCATAAACAGAGCTGTCAGAACCTCATGAGAGGCTGCCACATCCGCTCAAAAGAATTGTGGTAGCCATATGTAGAGCTGTCAGATTCTCATGAAGGCTGTCAGAGCCTCTCATAAAATTTGTATAGTATACTCATATACAGAGCTGTCAGAACCTCATAGGGAGGTTGTGAGCCCAAATGGGAAGCTGAGATAGCCTAGTACAAGTGTTCTTATACCCTCATAAAAACAGCCTACCTTGGTGGATGTTTTAGACTCTAAGAAGCCTTATAATGCCCCTTACCCTTTTTTTTTAGTTTTCTCAGTGTATCATCCAAATTTTACCCTTAAGCTTCTTTCTAATCATTAAGCTCGTGTGAGTTATATTTTTGGGGTAAAAGGATGTGACCTTCAGTTGTACATAGGTATCCGAATAGCTGAATTGTGCAGCTTTTTCAGCACAATTATACTTTCAGGTGTTTGTCAGATCTCAGATGTTCGCGAGAGGTGGCGCCTTCAAAATACCTTGACCGCTGAGAAAGTACTCCAAGGATCAGGCAATAAATCGACAAATATCATGGGCTGTATGGCCGTTTTTGTTTAATTCGAAATAAAAACCTATTGCACCTTACTCAAACCCCTCTCCGATATACTCATTTTGACGTTCAAGCAAGTGAAAATCAAGTCAAACTGTTGTGTTCTTTTGTCAGTACTATATGTATACCTACAGTATTACATAACGTAGCTTTAGTTCAACCTGGGGTTTCGTAAATCGAACTACTCTCACAAAAGGAAGGGACCTGCACAATTGAAATAAGAAGACTAAAGCATCTAGTTCCATACCTAATTTTTCCATACCAATCCATACTTGATGATTGACAGACTCGTTAGGTTAGGTGTTAGGTTATGTCACGGTTTCCAGAACATCTCTTTTAAAGAGAACATGTCCTCTTTTTTGTCAGCGATCTATTTTACACTTTCTTTTTTCGCTTGGCTGTTTTTTAGTCCTCTTTATTTATTCTGTCCTCTTTTTGTTCTCTTTTTTTAATATACCTATATATCAATTTCAATATAAAAACAATTCCCTCGTTTTAAAACGTTTCAGTACGCCCTTAAAAACTAGCAGTGGCAGCACTTTTCCGATGCAATTTATTTCTTCTTCGTTTCCAGGTTGGGTTTTTTTTTTTGGTCGACGGGGGGAAATTTCGGGGGGGGGGGTATTTTTTTTAATTCTATTTTATTTGCATTTTGCTATAATAGCCTTAAAATGAGCTTCCACTGAAAAAGTAGATTTGTAGGCATTTTGTGAACGTGAGAAACGCGTAGAGATTGTTTTGTGATTGTAAAGTATGTCCTCTTTTTTCGTTTGAGGTATATGAACACCCTAGGTTATGTCTACTGGAGGATAGGTTAGGTTAGGTTAACGGGTGGATACGGCAGAGTGATGCCCTTGTTGGGGGGTAGCCGATGTTGTTGGCGATGTTGTTAGTTCCTTCTAATTACTCGACCTTGTCCAGCCATCCTGATGTATTTATGAACCTGTAAAGATTAGATAAATTAACATCTGAAAGTTCTTGTATGTCATGGAAGTGGTATCTTCCAAGTGTTCTGTTCCTCAAGTGACACAGATTTGGGCAGTGACGAGGAAGTGAGGTGTGTCCTCATGCACCTCCTCGTCTTCGCAGCCCCTGCATATATCGTCATTCTTGAGTTTTAATTTCATTGTGTGGTTTCTCAGGAAGTTGTGCCCTGTTAGGGCACCTACCAGTTTATGCAGCGACGTTCTATCAAACCGCATAAGCTTGCTAGTCCGACCTGCATTATACTCCGGCCATAGCTTCCGTGAAATTTCGCAGGTAGTTAATTCCTTCCACCTGTTGTTGGCTTTCATTCGAATCTTGTTTTCCACTCTCTCTCTGAGATTACAGAGCGGTGGATTGATCGATTTAATCGCCCGATCTTGATCCATAGCAGATCCATTTCTTGCCAGTTTATCAGCCATCTCATTGCCGGCTTTGTCCCTGTGTCCAGGGACCCAGCAGAGGCGCGTGGTATGCTGCGAGCAGAGAACCTTAAGCTCTTCACGGCAGCGGCGAACTAGCTTCGATTTTATTTCAATAGCAGACACTGCTTTTATAGCCGCCTGGCTGTCAATAAATATGGTAATATCATCATTTGGTATTGCCATCATTGACACCATATGGGCAGCTTCGGCGATTGCCAGAACCTCCGCCTGAAAAACACTACTGTGATCAGGCAGTCTGATCGAGTGGTGTATATTTAGCTCTGCGGAGAAAATTCCAGCACCTGTACCACAGTCCATCTTAGATCCATCTGTGTAGATGGATATCGATTTCCTATTTGTGGGTTCGTCTGTGTTCCATTCCTCCCTGCTGGGGAAATAGCAAGAGAATGGTTTATCAAAGTCAAGGTTGGGAGACAAATAGTCAGAAGTGACAGAGTCTCCCACGTATTTGTTCAGAATCTGTGCATGTCCCATTCTGTAGGGTTTCCAGCTTTTGGTTTGGCTGATCCTGAGGGCACTTTTGGCTGCAGATTCTTGCATGTGTAGGTCTAGGGGTACCAGGTTGAGGATTGCCTCCATTCCAGCAGTAGGTGTTGTCCTTATTGCGCCGGTTGTACCTATACATGCTAGTCTTTGTATTTTGGTCATTAGTTTTAAGTTCGATGCTTTGTTTGTGGCTTGCCACCAGACTAAGCTTCCGTATGTGAGTATTGGACGCACAAGGCACAACAGCCGTATACATCCACAGAATTATTTTAGGGTTTGGTCCCCACCTTTTTCCGAAGATTCGGTTGCAGGCGTAAAAAGCATTTGCAGCCTTTTTTACTCTCTCATCGACATTTAGTTTCCAACTACTGGAGGATAGAGCAAAATAAACTCTGTATACCTTGTGAACCCATTTTGATGCAATTCATTAATCAATACAAGACAATTCAAACAGCTGTTGTTAGAAAGACTCTTCCTCTTCCTTCCTCTATCTTTTCAGACCTTTCAAGATTTAGTAGCGAGGCATCAGAATGTGCTTCGAACTGCGGTGATTGAAAAAGGAACGTGCGTCCTCGGGAATCTCATTCCGAGTCTAAATTTTTCAAACTCACAATAGGGCGCTTTTTTTTAGCTTCGATCTTAGGAAAGCAAAGCAAAGTAGGATATTCAGCACCCAATTACAACACCTACGCTCTACTTGACACTTCTAGGACTCACAGTAGTTTTTGTAATTATGCGTGCTGAAAGTCCTACTTTACTTTGCTTTGCTGAGATCAAAGCTGAAAAAACCCCCTATTGACGAAATTGTACAAACTTGCATATCGTGGCCTACAAAATATTTTAAGTGAAAGTTAAAAATGTCCACACCCTCTGTATATATGTATATACGCGTCGTCCTTGAAATAATTTATTTATTGCATTATACTAGGGGAGTTATATGTAGGTATAACATTTCATAATTTCGACAACGTTGATCTGTCATACTCACACTGTAAGAGTTGGTTCGACTTTTGTCGTATTCTCGATAAAGCCTCTTTAATCTTTCACAGGTTTTTTGTTTGTTCGACCTGTTGGTGATTTTCATACGAATCGTTTTCTCCATTTGTTTTTTTTTTTAAAGATGACAGAGTATGGTGCAGCTATACCGACCGGAGTGGCCTATAATGACCGACTGGAATCCGCTTTCTAGCCAGTTGGTCAGTCATATCATGGTCGCCTTGTTCCCGTGTCAAGATATCCTTCAAAGATCCGTAGTATGCTGGGTGTATACTACGGATCTCTGCTAGATTGAACCTTAAGTATTCGCGACAGCTGCGAAACTATGCTTATGGATGTTATTTCTCTGTTTGTCTTCCAATAAATATGGTGGTTCGGTGGTACGGCCTTCAGTGACATCTTATATGGAAAGCTTTTCCGCGATTGCGAATAGCTCCTTCTTATTAGGAAGAATGACAACGTTCCTTACGTATTTTTCTGAAATCTGTGCATGCGCAAGGGTACCTTGGTTCCAGCTGTTTCTTTGGCTGATATAGTTAATTCACTTTTGACGGCAGATCTAGATTAGAGATAGCATCTTTAGAATTGCCCTGGTTGAGCTGTAAGTGTCATTTCCATTGCACCTAGTTTGGACAACTATTAGAGAGACTATTGAGTATATAGCGAAATATTTCATTCGTAAGGCGCGACTTAAAACTATTTTAAAGGCACATAAATTGGGATATCATATCGGCATGTGTGGCGCAGACATTTTTCAGGGCGACTTCAGTATATTTATTTTTAATTGCAACAATATCAATACATCAACAATTAGAGCTGACCGAAAAACCTTATATTCATAGACCTTATCGCATAACCTTATCTTCAGATTTCTCACCACTGCGACCACTCTATAGTACAAGTCCTGCAAAGACCCCCTATGCACGCAGTCTTTTGTGCTGACATCATCATCAATTATGTCTCCGTCGTTACAATACAATTTGTCCCCACCCCCCACCCACCCAAGATTCATCTGAATACTCATGCACTTTATAATGAAAACTTAAAAAAAAAAAAAGGAAGCCAGAAATTAAATGATTGCATTACATGGTGTGGAATTCATATATGGTCATATCACATAGAGCCAGAGCTGGTCACTGCATTCCACACTCAGATCTCAGAGATGGTGGGCAACTACTTGTGGCATGCAAGATACTATCATCTGGGGTGTAGCATGCTCCTAATCTGCCATCTGAATGAAGGAGGGAATTATATTGTGACTCTGGTCTGGTATCCGTATCGCCCTCGCCTATCAAAAGGCAGTGGGGTTCTAATGGGGTATGTCATTATTTGTTCGTTAAGATTAAGATTCGCCAGCCCTATACATTCGGGAGAAGTGTAAATCCCAGAAGCCCACTATTATAATGGAACAAGAACTCCGGCCAAGTGTCGAACAAGTGGGGACTGGGGAGGCTTAAGTGAAAGAAATGTTTTCACTTGTCCAGCATACGAGCGAATATACGAGTAGTGTTCAGTTCGCAACCTCATGAGCATTATCATTCCGAACGCATTTTAGGAATCAGTATCTTCTTATTTTGGTGATGGCTATATATATTCATATGTGCAGGGCTGTATGTGACACTGACAACAACGACAGCGTTGATTCGTTTCGAGTGCAAATATATCCCTTCTTCAGGCCACTAGAGAAGACAACACCAGCCTTCGTTCGTTTGGTCGTTTCCTCTTCGGGCGATTATTTCCGGCATTTGGTCAGATTAGTAATTTGTCTCATTTGTATGTGTGTGCCGTCCCGTTTGCTGATGGAATCGGAGTGGTCAGTGGATGCGATTTTCTATACCTACTGATTTTTTTTTTTTTTTTGTTATTCATCGCGAATAAATGAAAGTTCTTGTCTTGCCACAAGTTTTAATATTGATTTTAGTAGGCCCTCTGGGTTCGTAGTTCTGGCCTGGGAGATATCTGTTAATTCGAAATGGATGTGAGGCGTTTTTTTTTTTTTACATGGCAGAGTTCTGAGTGAAAATCGATTATTTTGCGTCATCCTGCGTTATACGAACTTTTTAAGCAGTTTGAGGTATTATAAGTAAGTGACTGTCTTAGGACTGAGGGAAAAATGTGGGGCTCCTTAGAATCCTTATTATGAAGTATGCGCTTCCTAAATTCAAATATTTAAAATGAACGGGAGCTCTTTATTCCTTTAACATTAGTTAGCTCACAGATACTGCTAAATTCCTATAGCTTTTATAATCCATGGCTTCACGAAAAAGACAGCGAAAGTACTGGCAGTGGCACATCATGATATTTAAAGTTGATTTTTAAATATGAAGATATATGTGGGATAGGGAACACACCCCATATTCAGGGGTGTCACAACACAAAAAAAAAAAAGGAAGAGGAGATAAAAAGGAAGCAAAAAAAAGGAAGACGACGAAGAAAAAAACATGATCAGCGAGGAAAAGAAACGACAACTTAATTATTTAACATTATTATAATTTAACATTTAACATTTAAAAAAAAGCGATTTAGTTTAAAAGTGGTTGTTTTTTTCCCCGATTTCCCTAGCCTCCGTCAAAGAATACCTACATATAATAAGCAATGAAACATTTCAGAAAAATAGTTCGATCAAATCGGTGATCAACTTCTTAGCTTTCAAACAAGACCAACCACTTCAAAGTTTTGAATCTCAGATGTCTCCTAAAGTCGAAAATGGAAAATTAGTATTAAACTTTTTCTTCTTTATTAACATTAGAGTATAAATTATGTTAACTTTAATAGATAGTATTCAACTTAAATTTAAGCACAACCAACAAGCTAATACTCACTCTTTGAGGGGGGCTTGAATTGGAACTGGAACCCATCGGTCGATAGTCCAGCAAGAGTGCGTTGTAGAAACTTTTTGTCTGGGCTGTAATTTATAGCGGAAACTTTAATAATATTATGCGTTACACATTTTTTTTCGCACGCATCGTTTTATGTTCTGAATTGTATTTCAACAAAAGTTTTGTGCTAATTTTAGCCTTTTCGAGGTCCGAAGCGAAGTTTTGCAGAAAAATGTTCATGCGATAATGTTGGAATCTGGTGGAGTAATTCCACACATTTAACTTGCGGGGACGGAAATGCGTCACTGTGTTTTATCATTGCATACATTTTATCATTGCATACGTTTTTATTATTGCATACATTTATGAGCTGGGGCATATTTATTTCAGCTTTTTGTTGATGTGAAATAAAGCATGTTTTTCATATAAATGATGGTCTCACATTTCTTCCCTGTGACGGACATCTCGAGGAAATTCGGTGCCAAATCTTTCGTGAATTACCAGGCATGCAGAAATCACAGCTGGACAACAACTAACAAAAATGTCGTATTTCATAATATTATATCAAGAATACGGTTATTACAATTCCCTCTTTTCTCAATGACGTTTATCAAGCCAAAGCCACACACATACCGCACGCACGGTGTTTACACATATTTCGGGACTGTTGGATACAGTCGCACCAATTTTTTTTTTCTCCGTCGTTGTAGTTGTATATACCTATGTATGTTCGGTTTTGTATGGAACATAGGAAGGAACAAGGGAATTTGACCTGCTCACATAGCGTCATAAATATGTTGAAAACATACTATACTTTCACTGACGGTGAAAGCGCGGACTGCCTACACCCTTTATCTTCAAGTTCCCTTAGTTGTGGTCTCAAAACGGCGCTCAATGCGTTATTATGTGTTATTTCCTCATCAGGAAACGGGGAATACAGTCACTTTACACCAACCAACCAACAAACTGGGAGTAGAAATGTCCAAGAAGTTAGAGAGCTATCGAATTTTAAGTTTCAAATGCATGGTTGTTTATGTCAACGATTTTTAAGCTGCTTGGGCTGATGAGGCTTTTTTAAATGTCCGTAGGTACTTATTTGTACCTACTATGTTTAGGATTTAGTTCAAATTTTACGGATTCACAATGCCGACATTTTCCACACGAAAAGTATAAAAGTATACCTATGAGCTATGACCTTAAAAATATTTAAGGTGAAGGTTAAAATAAATTATTTTGAAGCTAAGTCTTTCCATCTGCTGCACATTTCTTGTGGAAAGTTTCTTTTTCACCGCTGGTTGTCGTTTCCCCTTCTTATTTTTTTAGGGTGATGGCATGTCAGCTTAGCCCCCTCCAGTAGTCAATCTCTGGAATACAGCGCAATAATACCTATTTCATTGATTAATCCTTTGGTATTTCATCCAAGCAAAAAATATTATTCCCATCTGTGTTCAAAAACCTTGCAACAATCATGGTGCTGCTTCATGCGTAAAAAAAATATATGCTTGAGTAGGTAGGTAGGTACCTACCTACAGTTTTGATAAGCGCAGAACACGATCGAAAGAAACATTCGACCTTTCTGCTGTTTTGCAAAACCTATGAAAATAAAAATCCAGAATAGGAATAGAAAATAAAAATCCATCCTTTACATATAAATTTAGCTCAAACAACGTGTAAACATCTACGGTCGCCCATGTGGCAAGATACCTACCTACCTATACCTATACCATATTTAGGCCAAATAACCATTACTTCCAATTGACTTAGTTCCATTTTCAGGCATGGGCGACAACGATGTAGGTACCTACAGCCCTGGACATGGACACTGTCGGAATCCAATTTTAAAGTTTCTTATATTTGTTTGTTTTATATATATCTATCCATCTGTGCAAGGGATTTTTTTAAAGGACCCATCGCTGCCAAGCTCATAAAGACGTATAAACATGACCTAATCTAAAGCAAATCAGAAAATCCATTCAATGCTCACCCTATAAATATTTAAAGCCTGCCATATGATGACGGGTAGCCAGTACAATGACACGCCCTATTTCAGTCGGGTAAAAAGGATTTCTCATCTCTCTGCATATAGTCGGCCGGCGACGATGAAAACATCCCACGCAAAAAAGCCAACTTTTCCATGCCACTGCGGAGGTGGACGTGAAGTTGGGTGGTTGAGAGATACGCCAACAAAACTGGGCAGACGGAGAGTGGAAATAAAATATAGGTATATCACAGACACACGCAGCCAAAGCCGGGTCCACACCAAACTCCAAAACTCGAAGAGGGAAAGAGCAAGCTCATAATAGTATTTAGAAGGAATTTCCGACAATAATGCGAACTGCGGAAGCGGAACCAATGGTACCGATTCCGGTAACCGACTTGGATCAAAATTGTATCCCACTTAAGTTCAGTGCCAAAGAGAAAATTCCTTCAAAACGTATGCAGTGAAGAAAGGACACTTCGATAGAACAATAATGAATATGGCAATGGCACTGGCACTAGCACACACCCATATATACAACCGGTTGTCGGCAGGGTTGCCATTTCAAATCCGTTCTTCCAGTCAGATTTGACTGGAAAAAAAGCAGTCAAAAAACTGGAATTCAGTCAAATAAAACAGTCAAAGAATTTTAAACACAAATCCAGCTAAAAATCCAGCTAAGATAAAAAAAATTGTTTTGTTCAATAAAAATAACACAGAATCCATTTTCTTTCATATTTGTACATTAAAGGGTAGGTAATTAAGTATAAGAAAATAAAAATTGTTTTTATAAAAAAACAAAGAATTGTAAATATACACACAAGTCTTAAAATTCATTCTAATAAGTAGTACATTGCAAAACAAAATCATAAATAAACTTTATTCGAAACAAAAATAACAGACAGATAATAAGAATAAAATAAGTTAATGATTTAAAACCATTCAAATTTCTTCAAGAATATTTCTTATATATTAATATCATCATCATCACTCATCACCTTTTCACCACCAACCGTATACCTGCAGAATTTTCATTTTCAAACTGGTGTTTGTGAGTCAGCCATCCCAAAGTAAGCAAAACAAACAAATGTGTATGAATTGGCTCAGTGTGTTGGTCGGATATGGAAACGTGTCATGTTCAGAGCATAGTCAACTGACAGTAAAAATTGTTTTTCTACTATTATTTTTATATGGTTACATTGAATTTGAAATTGTTCTGGTGGTTGAAAAAAATGCCATTTTGAAAAGAAGTTAAAAGCAGTCAAAAAAAAATTGAATCCAGCTAAAAAACCAGTCGGCTGGATTTCAAAAAATCTTCCAGCTAAATTCATTTCAATCCAGTCAGATCTGACTGGAAAACAGTCAAAATGGCAACGCTGGTTGTCGGCCCTGCTCGTAAAAAATGATTGTGTTCGACAACAATTAAGCCATGTCGAGCAATTTGGCAAAAATGCTGTGCGCTGAAGAGGACGAAGCAGGAGATAATCACTTACCAGCGTTGTAGAAACAAGGGGGCCGAAGAACATCGGCTCAAGTGGTGTTTGGTGTAGGTACATATTTTTTCAGTTCTCTCATTGCAAGCTCTCCATTTTCGAATCATTTGCATTCATTTCATACGAAATTAATTCGCATTGTTCCTTGTATAGGAACAAATAAAATCACAGAAAGGGGGCCAACCACAAAAAGCGAGGAGCACCAGCAAATTGTGGTGAGTTTTGCTTAGGTAGGTATATGCATTTGTTTTTTCATAAAAAAAATTACATCTGCCCAGCATCTCCCCGCATTGGAAAAGTCCCGAAAGAAGCGAAACATAAAAGAGAACTGCTTAACAAAAGAAGACCCAACTTGGTTTGCTGTATGGCGTATCGCGTATGGGTTAAAAACTCGACGGCTTGATTGAAGGCACAACGAAAACGAATACACATTGGGGTTTGGGGGATATAGAACAGTACTATAGTGGAGACTGGAGAGATGTGCGCGAGTGGGAGAAAGAAAGAGCGTCCAGTCCATTAGCAACCAGGGTGCGGTCGGTTCTCGGTTCGGTCCTTTCATATTGAACTTGGCTTTTTGATGGAGAAACGGAGAATCCTCAGCGATGCTCTTGTAAAGTGAGGTGAGATGATAGGGAAAGGATGGTGGAAGCTGGAAGCTGGAATTAAACGAAACGCTCAATGGCTTGAGTTCTGTGAAAGAGAGCTCTGTATTTTATAAAGCTACCAGCGACATATCTTTTTTTATGTCATTAAGGGGGATTATAGCTGCGAGACGTCAACGTCAGTGAAATTTGCTAATAGCTTTGTTCTTTGTTGTTCTCAAATCTAAACGAATGTCGAGATGGAACATGGAACGTGCAAGTGGATTTGTGGAGTGGACAGTGTGACCAATTCAATATTTGAAATCATATCGTTCAGCAATATAGCATGTTTTTTCTTTCTTTGTTTGTTAAAAAAGTTACTTAAAATCACGCTAAATATTTATGTTTTAGATCAAAACCTGCTAAAAACCCCACAAAAAAAGAATTAACAAAAAAACTTCTTTTTCAGCAAAAATAAGATATGTCCATATATTACAAAAATAACATTAAATAAAGTGTTTAGGTATTTGGAAAGTTGACTGCAATTGCAAGTTTGCTGAACTCGTCGAATGGCTGTGTTCAGTGTTCACTGTCAAATGAGAATTGTAATGGAGAAATGTAATGTTCACGCTAAGGTTCGCCTGATTCATGATTTTGATAAACCAAAATACTGCTAAAAAATGATTGCCTGAATAACATAATCCTGCTAAATTTAGCAGGAAATATGCCAAATTGATCACACTGGGTGTATAGTACCTACTACGTTACCTACCTATTCGTACTACCTAGACCAAAATTGCATTGATTTTAGAATTGCTCTGATGCGAGAAGCGAGATTCGCGACCGAGGACCGAGACCAGTGATGCCAACTGAGTCATAATTCCGATGCTTGAGGCATTGAGGAATAATTTTTGGAAAAAAGGCATAATTTGTTATGAATTATTTTTTTTACCATCAAGCCATAGAAATACAATTTGAATTTGGTAAATCTGGTACAGTCTTTGATCAAATTCGCATAATTAATTTTTATTTACAACTGGCTTGCTCAAGAAACCCAAGCTATGAATTACAAAGATCAAAAATGTTGGTTCGTTGCAGTTCCTTGTAAAATATGAAATTTTTACCCTTTTTACCAAAAAGGCATAAATTTTTGGAAAAAGGCATATTTTTTTTGGAGTTTAGGCATACAAACTTCGATTCGGGTTGGCATCACTGACCGAGACCGAGATGTCTGAAGTCTGAGATACCTCCGGTCCGAAGTCCGAAAAGAGATTGTGTGGTAAGTTTTGATTCCAATTGTCGCTATACAATAATACAAGCGATGCCGATAGCGATTGCGCTCAGCATGGTGGAACTGGAGTAGGATAGGACAGGAGACACTTCCACTTCCATCTTCCACTAACAAACAACGCCAACGGCAACGACAAGACAAGAAGAGAAGATTGAGTTAGTTTAGTTTGTGGAGGCGTCTAGGCGAACGATGTGCGCTGCGGAATGTAATGGGACTGGTGATTTGTGGAGGAGAACATAATTGGTGAAATGGTTGGTGCGCGAAAGCGAATATGTAGGTATTTGGGTTTTGGGCTTCACGGGAATGCATTATAAAAGAACACTTACACTGGGGAAATATTTAGCTACCAACATACAGATTTGCCATTTTAGGCTGAAAAGGTACTAGGTTTGTAAATTATAACGGGCTGTTGAACAATGTAGATTGTTTGAGGTAGACCGATAGAAAAACAAAATGGCGGAGTTCAAACAAAATTTTAGGAGCCAACGGAAGAGTATTGGGAGTTAGTGGACTAAGTGTAGGCGCAGTGGCTTAGTGGTTAGTGTGTTGGACTACTAAGCGAGGGGTCTGAGGTTCGAATCCCGCAAAAACCCAAATTCCAACATAGCTTTTTTTTCCACTGCGCTCAATTGGCCGTTTTGAGTCGGCATAAAACTGTAGATCCCTTCCATTCGTTTCAAACTTGAAAAACTCACACAAAACGAATGGTATTGTGAGAAGCTAGGCCTAGGTTTGATGGCCTAAGTATGATTTGTCTATGATTTATGATAAAGGGTGTTCGCGAAACAATTTTCGAATTTAAAATTAAATAATAAAAGATTCACAGGTTTTTATATAATCGTTTTTATTTTAAAATAAAACATACAAATGCGGATTTATGTTTTGAAAATAATTGAAGTTAAATGTTTACCACGGAGACGAACACACTCATTTAAACGAAACACCATATTTTTTGTGAAAACTTTTTTGCAAGTTTCTTGCGAAATTCCTCTGATTTCGTTGCGAATATCTTTTCAGTTGCAATAAATTTCGCGGTTTGTTAACGTAGACTTTAGATTTAAGAAATCCCCATAAAAAAAAAGTCCGCAGGTGTTAAGTCTGGCGATCTGGGGGGCCATGGGATATCACCATAACGACTTATGACTTTTTCGGGGAAAATGCGCCTTACAATGTTCATTGATGCCTCCATCCTGTTGAAACCATGTCGATCCGTTTACCCATTCATTGTTCTCCAACTCAGGTTCCAAAAAGTTTTCCAACATAGACGAATAGGTTTGGGAATTTTTTTTCTTAGTGAAAGACGTGGATTTGCAATAACATCACGACGAACTGCTTCAATTGTTTCGTCAGTTCTCACAGTTCGCGATACACCTGGCCCGTGTCCCACTACAGGTCCTTGTTCACGAAAACTTCGCACCCACTTGCCAATAAGTTGCGTACTAGGACAATCCCGTATACGCCGAATATTGAAATGTCTTGCGAATAGCCACGGGAGAATCGTTATTTTTAAAATATGCCTCTACAGCAAACGCACGATGCTCCGCCGACCAACGATCCATGGCTACTAAAATCCGCACGACGCGTAAGTGTAATGAATACGCCTCCCCCCTCCGCCGATACCCCGCTCGCCGTTTATTCAAATTCAAAGTCGAAAATTCTTTGGCGGACACCCTTTACATGCCTTTTTAAGCATTCAAAGCTGTTTCTGCAAAAGCTTTTACATACTTCCATATCAAGTCAAGTTGACTACTTTGTCGACCCGCGGGTATAGTAAGTCTATGCTCAAAAATAAATTGCGAAAGTAAGTCTACTTAAGCTGAAATGCATAATGATCACAAATCATATCGTGTTGGCGTCAAACAGGTAGTCGTTCAAAACAGTGTAACCTACCTATATTAAATTCGAAAAAAAATTGCCTATTTAATTTAAAATTTTGAAATCAGCATCGGATTGTAGTAACGGGTGATTTTTTAAGAGGTTTAGAACTTTTTAAAAAAAAAAACACAAAAAATTCGAAAAAATGAATGAAATATTTATTTGAATCAATAGTTTGAACCTTGCAATTTAATGTTTAAAGATAATTTCATGCAAATGTTGACCGCGGCTGCGTCTCAGGTAGTCCATCCGCTGAGTCCAATTTTGGCATACTCTTTCACACATATCGGCCGGTATCTCACGAATGAATGCATGGATGTTGGCTTCCAGTGCGTCAATCGAAGCGGGCTTGTCCCTATACACATTAGCCTTGACATACCCCCACAAAAAATAATCTAATGGTGTCAAATCGCACGATCTGGGCGGCCAATTGACCGGCCCGAAACGTGAAATTAACTGTTCACCAAACTCGCCTCGCAATTGCGCCATTGTTTCGCGTGCTGTGTGGCATGTGGCACCGTCTTGTTGAAACCACATATCATGCAAGTCAAGAACTTCCATTTCGGGCAAAAAAAAGTTTGTTATCATCGCTCGGTAGCGTTCACCATTGACAGTAACGCTGCGATTCGCATCATATTTGAAGAAATATGGCCCAATAATGCCGCCGGCCCATAAACCGCACCAAACAGTGGCTTTTTCGGGATGCATTAGTAGCTGTTGCAATGCTTCTGGCTGATCTTCACTCCAAATGCGGCAATTTTGCTTATTTACGTACCCATTCAACCAAAAATGAGCCTCATCGCTGAACACAATTTTTCGATAAAAAAGCGGATCCTCGGCCAGCTTTCCAAGAGCCCATTCACCAAAAATTCGGCGTTGTGGTAGGTCGGCTGGCTTTAGTTCTTGCACAAGCTGTATCTTAAAAGGCTTTACGCACAAATCCTTCCACAAAATTTTCCACGTAGTGCTGTAACAAAGGCCTAACTGCTGGGAACGGCGCCGAATCGACATTTCGCGGTCTTCTGTCACACTAGCTGATACGGCCGCAATATTTTCTTCACTACGCACAGTACGTAAACGTGTTGGTGGTTTAATGTCCAACAAAGTAAATTTGGTGCGAAATTTGGTCACAATCTTCCGAATAGACTGCTCAGAAGGTCGAGAATGCCGATCATAAAATGGAAGCAGCGCGCGATGAACATTTCGAACCGAGCACGAATTTTGATAGTAAAATTCAATAATTTGCAAGCGTTGTTCATTTGTAAGACGATCCATGGTTAAATTGCAAACAAAACTGAAGCTGTTTGACAGTGACACAAGGTACTAAACACACGTCAGCTGTCAAAACCAGTGTTGCCAAAACCAAACCAGCTAAAAAATCACCCCACTAGATGTCAGCACTTTTATCTTACAAATATTACTGTTAAATGGTTGGCTTTTAGTTCACATCAAGGCTTGCATAGTTATCAATTCAGGTGTTGTGTACACTAACGCCCCTGATCGCTCTAATTTTTGATCGGCTGATTGTTTGATGAGGAAGAAACACAGCGCCACAACTGATGTCGAACTTTCTGCCATTGCAATATAAGCTGAAGTTCACCTACAACCTTCCATGCGCTATGCCTGTATTCCATATATGTATGCAGCGGTAGTTCTATTCCAATATCCAAGTATCTATCTAAATCTTTTAAAAATTGAATAATGCATCCAGGACACAAAAAGCTATCGAAACAATCACCTCACCTGAAAAAAATTGAATGACTATACAAATTGATGAAAAACGTTTTCTTCTTCCAAGTGAATGAATGAAGTTGTCGGAAACCACACCCTAATCCATTCCTTACTCCATATAGGTACTCTATCAAATCAATTCAAATGAATTCGTTTAGTTTTACTTTAAGAGGGCGGTAAAGCTACCTTATAAATCTCTCTTAGTGCGATGACTCAAAAGATTTCCACTTCACAAAATTTAATAACCTATCCCAAATAGAGACAGAAAACATCCCTCACAGTGGTCCGCGCCCTTCGGCCAACCACCCCTCAATTATCAAAATTGCTATGACTAACACACCAATTGACTCATTCATATTTATCCCTTTAAGGACTCGACATAACTCACGGCTACAACTGATCGCAGTCATCATCATGCTTCTCCTCGATGGATTTGCTACCGCCAATGCAACGAAAAATCCGTAACATTGCTTGCTTTTATTCCTTTATTCTTGAATCCATCCAGGAAGGCGGCTGCTCCCTCTTTGCCTGGCACAAACACAGAAGAAGAAAAAAATCGGATTTCATCCCTTTCTTAGTCATCGCGGAGGTCCTCAGTCCTCGTACTTGTTGCTATGTCTGAGGCGGACCGCTAAGCCCCACATCGCAGTCAGTTCTCAGTTCTGTTGAGGGGGCGCCCAAACGCCGACAGGGAATTATGTTTAACGTCTGCAGCAGGATTGCAAACTTTTTCCTGGATGCGTAATGGAATTTCATCATTACACAGCCGACAGCTTTCACATCATCATATCGGCGACGACGACAACGAAGTTGGAGTTGGAGTATATCCGTGAAGCAATTTGCGGACATAGACTTCCTTATCCTCGTCCTATTGACGAGGTAACGTGGTTTAACCGGGTATAGGCAAACACACGTTTCGCCAATAAAACTTTTTTTTCTTGCGCTCCCATTTTATATCAGTTGTGCGTGAATTCATATCGTATTCTGTTTTGGTGCCATATTCGACTTGACTCACACCAAGGCAAATTTTGTTCTTTTCGTGGTGTTGGTCTAATAGTGCGGGTAAAGATAAACGCACGATGAGGAAAATCAAAAATATATGGAGTCATGCTCGGGCCAGATTTGAGCTCGGTCATCGTCCTGTATTCTATGTGTGGACGGGAATATAGCGGAATATTTCATAAATATAAATGGAGCATGACCTGACCACAATCGTTTCACGTCACGATAACTTTCAAATGAAAAATGTTCAATTGGTCCTGGCAAAATGAAATTGGTTAGAAACAACATATAAGGTGGTGTACTGTGGAGGATACTGCTGTGCATTTTTATTTTATTTTGTTGTGCACTTCACTGATGGGAGGACTCCGAACTGTGCAAGTGGAAAAGTTGATAAAAAGTTTTCCAACGACTGTGTGTTTAGAAAATGTTCTTCGGCTTCGTCTCGTCCTCGTCCTCGCAGACCGAAAGTGCGAGTTTTATGAGTAATTTTACCTTTAGCGTGGATTTTGTTATAAGCAAACTTTGATGAATGGCATAAAATTTATATGATTATTGGGTTAGATGTTATTAAATGGGATTAATTTTGTTTTTTTTTTACAACACGAATGCCAATTGCACGTAGTTGAGTAGAAAGGGGACAAATTACGCTGCTGAAAGGTATCTGCATCTGGATGTGAAGGTGGAGTTCGACATTTTCGTGAGATTGCTTTAAGAAGTCAAATAGGGACGCCCTAGTCGCTGAGTTTTTCGGGTACCTACCTAGTCAGCCAGACAAATGAAATAATTTACGAAGTTAGCATACGTTTTTGGGTGTGTAAAATATTTGACTAGCTTTTTATGCACAGGGCGGAGGACTTGACGTATTGGATGCCTGAACGAGGGGTCTTGGATGGATTGCGAGCTTTCTCTTTTATGGTCTCTTTTTTTTTTAAGAGGTTGTACCTAGTCCTTTGAAATTAAATAAAACGATGAAATTGACTTTAAGGGAAAGAAAATTCTATGTGATTGTTATGCTCAAGGCCACATGAGCCTGGAGTATAATTGAGGACCAGTTTTTCAAGAACTTGTCCCGATGACTCACGGTTGCCAACACGGTGTATTTGGGACAAAGTCTTTATTTTGCGCAACGTTTCTTTGCGATTTGTTCTTCCCGATTATTTCTCAGTCCCAAACTTAATTTATAAAAAATAAACCAAGTCAAGGGAAAAATTCTTTCACATTTCCCGCAGAAAGCTAATCTCCAATGGAGGGGGTTGACCAACTGAACCATATCAAGGAAGATATGGCCCATATATGATCAAAATAGAACAAGGAACCTGCTAAACAGAATCCGCCCAGATATCGCCAGAGTCACGGCAATAATCACGGGGCATTGACCGATTGGAGACCATGCGGGCAAACTTGGGATCCCACATAACCCTGATTGCCGCAGTTGCGGGAACATAAATGAGAAAGAAACTCTCTTCCACTTTCTCTGTAAATGTCCGGCACTAGCAAGAGCCAGATTGCGCACGCTGGAACTACCTTTTTTCGTCGAACTTAGCGACATTTTGGGGAAAGATATTATAGACATAATCCGTTTCCTTAACTCCACAGGTTGGATATAGACACCGAATGCATCACGCCCTTAACAATCATAACAAACTAGGTCACACGAGTCGTGGTAACAAGAAAGGCACATCACAGTGCTACTTGAGTTCAAAGCTTAACCGCCACTTCTACCTACCTAGAAAGTCGATAATTGCGATAATTCATTCGAATACATTAGTCAAACTTCGTTCCCATACGCAAAAGTTGGGTAGAAGTAAGCGTAGTTTGACTACAATGTATTCGAATGCATTATCGTACGGGAACAGACCTACTATGATGCTTCCACTTTTCCATCAAAATCACTCCCCCAGTATAGAAATTAGTTTGTGTCTGATGGATCAACACACGTTATCATAATGCATAGACCTATAAGTAATCCCAATTTAAGCACCTGACTGGAGGTGACGTTCCATCAAAAACAGTCTGTTTTCGTCCTTCTCATCCTATACTGAGTGCATTTCACGGGTACTCGGCAGATCTCGATTCCAAATACACAGTTTTATAAGTTTTATAGCTTCTTTGCTATATTTAGGAGACACCACGTACTTCTAGTCGATATTTGTATAAAAGCCTCCCCAACAAGCTTCAAGTCTACCTATGTGCAAAACTATTCCACCTTCTGACTCACATAACGATCTACTGCAACACAGATGGAAAGCTCTCCTATCCTAGGTTCGAGTCAAACCTGACCAGTTGCTGAGGGAGACAAGCCAACGACATTATATGCTCGTAAGCTTTCATCCTTCATAGCCGACTTCAAATGCCCCTTTGACAGACTTAGCCAAATATTTAAAAAAACCATAGCCTGTTTCGCTTTTCCATCTTTGGGTGTGCGCTTTTTGAAACTGAACTGAGATGTTGTGGCAAAATTTATTTCAAAAAATATATTTCCAAGTAGTTTCGAAAACTGCTTATATTGCTTTATAAAAGCTCATATATAGACACCGTATCTATGGTTACGTAGGTAAATGGGAGCTCTAGTGACAGTGGCCACAGCTTCGCACTTACATTGTGTCCCAAAACTGATATAGGTACTGATACTAAAATGAACCACTCTACGTATAAATAAAAAATAAAAAAAAAACTGTGCCCACAAAAATCTTGAGCGTAATTAAATTTATAAATAAAAAGGTAACAAAAGCCATAATGAGTTAACATCTGATCTCAAACAAGTGATTAGACTAATTGGATTCTGTCTATACACCCATAGGAGTGTGGACATATACCTACGAAACGTACAAGTCTATACGCATATTGCTGTGCTGGAATGACATGCAGACGTTTCGAAGGAATAACAAACATCATTAGGCCCGTTCGAATAATGTACGCGCGTTCTGTGTGAAAATTCCGACACTTTCTCGACTAATTAAAATGTCATTTTCAAGTATATGTACAAAGTATCACAAATTTACAAATACATAGAGTATGCCAATGGATATATGTATGCTCGTATCGTGTGTGTAAATAAGTCACGCCCACGCGGAGGGTTTAATTAATTAACTTCTAGGCGCACTGCTTATAGGGATGGTGCTGACGCTGAGCATCGTTAAAGGGTTGACAGATGGCATACACGAACAATTTTGTCATACGTCAAGTAGCCCAGCAAAAAATTAAAGAGATGTGTACTAGATTCTAGATGGTCGGCCAGGGATGGTATGTACTCCATCTTTCATCATTAGGCGTTTTTTTTTTTTAGTTCAGAGTTGAGCACTGAACAGAGCTCGAGCATTATGAGGGCGCTCTGAACCGAGCGCACTCAGATCGTTCTGATATTTTTTCTTTTTCCTATTTTTGCTGTCAAATGTGACTGAAAGTGTGTATGCAAATGTGTAATCAGCTTTTCAATGTCCGCATTCAAGAATCTAGTTATCTTAAGTCGACTAGATTGGTCTGGATAGTATGTAACCTGAACGCAAAAACTAGATTGGTCGGGAACGTCACTTTTTCTACGTCAGCCACATACCCGAACTGTCAACTTAGTACTCAGTCACGAATTTCTTGACTTGATTCGTCGGCTACCCCTCCATAAACGTCAAATGTCACAGGTGCCCACGTGACCGATTTAAACCAATCACAACCGAGATAGATCTAGTCAGACAGCTGTCAGACTTACTAAACTAGATACTTGAACGCCCTCAATGAGTCAGAGCGCGCTCTGATCATGCTCTGAACGAAAAAGGAAACACAAATTCGAGCTCTGATGTGTCTGAGCTAAAAAAGAATCACGAACTTTTTGTATAATACTTCAATAGTTCTGCTCTGAACTAAAAAAGAAAAACGCGTATTGTGAAAAAGTGATAATTATATCATGGTGAGCTTTGGCATAGTGATATTGAGCTGTGTCTACTATGTGGTCAGCGACTTAAACTGACAGCTGGTATCAGGGAGCCCAACAATTTGCCCCGAAATGCGTTTTATATGTCAACGTCATAACTATGAGAGACTATGCGCTATCATGAACCGGGTGGACTCTGATTGGCACAGTCGAACGTTTTCCCGATAAGCGAATCATCCAGCATCGTTTGTGCCTTAAAACTTCGCCAACTTAACACGCATACGTCTCGTTAATACTGCATAAAAGATGCTGTCTGCCATAATGGGTGAATATTTTGGAAACGTATACTGATTTGCCCCTACCGCGGTGCGGTTTTAGGCCTGGAAAGTCTAAATCTACAGAATACGATAGAAAGTGGAGAACACACAAGATATCGCGATCAATGCCTACCATCTTTTCATAAATTATAAGGCAGCAAATGACAGCATTTACAGAGACGAATTATGTAGAACAATTGTGTGTGAGCTCTCAACGTAAAAACTGTCAAGAGGTAAGCTGAACATTTATAGTCCCCAACAATAAGATTGTCAGCAAAATTAAAGCAAGATATATTGCCGAACTTGTGGGGGCTCTATCCTAGAAGCCAACGCCTCCAGAGAAACTCCTCAATAAGAAGTCATAATGAAATAAAGAAACAAATAAATAAAAATAAACAAAAGTCATTCTCGCACTACTTTGCTCGTTGTTGTTAATGAAGTACTCGTGCAGCTAAGGAACAGCGGCGTTAGAATAACTACGCTTATGCTGATGATATGGTGCTTACTGAATAATTAAATGAGGCCTTCAACACCCTTGGATGTTACCTATACTAACTTTTAATCCGCAGAATAAAAACCCGCAGTTTGTCACAACTTCTATTGGTATTAAAGCCCACAGAATCTCTTATAGTGATGCAAATGATATATGGAGCTTATACTACCAAAAAGGCAATAGAGTGAGCTTTCTTGTTGTTGCAGGACCTTTGGTTAAACCTGGAGACCATCTCCCCTTGGCAGTCTTTTACTGTGGCCGACAATGCCACTTACCCAAAGGCTTTTTTTTAAATCTCAGATCATAGCTTGCATACTTTGTGGCGCAGTGGATTAGTGGGTAGTGTGTTGGACTACTAAGCAAAGGGTCCCAGGTTCGATTTCCGAAAAAAAAAAAGATTTATTTTTTCAAAACTGGGGTTTCCAATAAGAGGTGTTATTTTGAATGACCCGCTATTTCGGTACCTGTCACTTTTGAAGCTTTTATTCTTTGACATTTGACAAGTAGAAACTACGCCATTACAGAAATTGGTGGAAAAATTCGAGCTGTTGCGACAAGTTAGTGATGTGAAGAATAAAACCCGTGCACGTCGCTCAAGAACAACTGAGAATATTGCTGCTGTAGCCCAGGTTTGTCCATTCCTCGTCATTCTTTGGAATTGGGCATTCCACAAACGTCATTACACAGTTTTTTGCATAAAGACTTGGGTATTAAGGCTTATAAAGTTCAGTTAACACAAGAACTCAAGCCGGCCGATCATCAACAACGTGTCTTTGCTGATTGGGTCCTTGAAATGCATGAAAATGATCCGGAATTGCATCGAAAAATCATCTTGACTGCTGAGGCCCATTACCACCACGGTGGCTACGTCAACAAGCAAAATTGTCGTATGTGGGGCTGGGAAAACCCAAGAGTTATTGTTGAGAAGCCTCTCCATCCTCAACGTGTGACTGTTTGGTGCGAGTTATGGTCCGGCGGGGTTATTTGACCTTACTTTTTCGAAAATGAGGTTAGATCAACAGTTACGGTGAATGGATTGCGCTATCGAGATGATTAATGATTTTATATGATCGGGGTTGGATGGTATTGATCTGGACAACGTTTACTTTCAACAAGACGGCGCTACGTGCCACACAAGCAACGAAACCATTGATCTTTTATGGGAAAAGTTTCCGGACCGTGTTATCTCTCAAAGAGGTGATCACAATTGGCCACCGAGATCTTGTGATTTAACACCTTACGACTTCTTCCTTTAGGGCCACGTGAAAGATAAGGTCTACGCCAACAGCCCAGCTTTGATTCAAGATCTCAAATATGAAATTCGTGAGGCTATCGAGGACATAGGGCAGCCACTTTGCGATTTGGTTATGGAAAATTTCATGAAAAGGATATGGTCCTGTATGCGTGCTCGTGGTGGCCATTTGGATGATGTTGTTTTTCATTATTAACGGCATACCTTCCTCTTTACTATGAAATAAACATCCGATCATTTAACTCAAAAAATGGCATTTTGCTTTGAATTCTAAAATAACACCTCTTATTGGAAAACCCTTTATTTATTTTTTTATAGCTTGCATATTGCTTGGTTTGTAGTGGTTAGAGTCATTGCTCGATGCCCATTAAAAAAAATGAAATCCATCACAATACAATGTAGAATTATGGGTTCAGTTTAGTAGTACATATTAATTTAGCGTATAGAGATGCGGGGTTTCCGAAAGGAATTGTAATGTGGGAGGAACTCTTATGACGGGAGGCGTAAGGAGGAGTACAATAGACCAAAAAGTCGCAGGACAACAGCCCCTCCTTTCAAATACTAAATAGAGGGTCTTTAAAAAACGTTGCCGCCACAATTTGCAGGCAAGTATATCCTTGATTTCGCCATGGACGTATTTCTGATAACAAAACAATAAAATCCGTTGCCAACAGAATTTTCAACGCCTGTTTTCAAGTATTTTAGGAAAACAGTTCCCAGCTTCACTGCTTCGCAGTCGAGCATCCAACGTCCTTTATGCCCTCGAGCATATTTATTGAAAAAACAAATCCAATTTGAGTATATAATTCCTACACTCCTTACTCGTGCAAATTCAATAAAAACGCGTCCTGAAAGAAAATCCCACTCATTCATATTCATTCCCAAACGTTTTTCGATTAATTGCGTGTGTCCGGGGATCGTGTCCTATTTAGGCTCCTTGACCTTTCGACCTAAAACCCACATGAAAATGGATAAGAGAATAATAATTAAGCACTTCGTTCTCTTTGGATTTCTGTCACCATGGAATCTCTCCTCCTCCGGTCCGAGTCAATGGCACGTATTTATAGCTACGCTACACACCCTTGAATAATATTCCCGCATATTTGGCTGTACTTCGTCTCGCGCAAATAAGAAATGACAGAGAACGGTTTTTGTTTTGTTTTTGCCTTTCTTTTGATTGATGGCTTTATTGACAACACAGAGTGTGTTCGATTATATTGTATAGTCGGATGGCTGGATACATAATTTCCGACAGCATATCCAATGTTAAAGGTCGTGTTTTATATGAGACCGATGAAGGTCGTTCTCATTGCATTACTTATACACTTATATGGGAGAACAACCACCAAATCAGAGGCAAAAATGATCCCTGATAATGAAATTTCAGTCGGTTACTTAAGGGAGCTCCCAAAATTAGGGTCTGGACTGCGGAGAGATTGTGCGCCTGCATATTTATGCTTTGTGAGGATGATGTCTGGAGGATTAGGGAAACCTTTTTCATGGCCTCTTATTGATGCCTAAGCCGCTTCTAATTGTTGCTCCCGCATTAAATGGGGGACGCAGCAAATTGTATGACTCAACAGAGAGATGTACATACATTCTATGCATAAGTATAGGCGGCATCGACGCGTTTGAAGTCGTCTGATGCACACTAAAAGCGTGAGACACAATGGCTGATGCTTGATGTAGGTACTTTGCCATTCAGTGTTCTATTAGGTTACTGAGTTGGAATTACATTCGGGGGCGGGTTATTAATTTTGAAAGTTCTCCAATTAGACGGATTTTGTGCTTCATCAGAATGATTCATTTGATCTTAACCGAGATAATTATGTTCAAAATTCAATTAAATCGTTTTTAATGTGTATCGACATTTTGCCGCTGTTCGTTGGTGGGGTAGGAGTTATTACGGGTTGGAAGCCGGGGAAGCTAATTGGTGTACTGAAATATTTAATGTATAGGGTGTCAACTTCAAGGGCGAAGTCGACGTATGTGTTGTCTATGACGATAGGAGATACTTTGATCATCTTAAGAGTGTTTGTTTGAGAGCACTACTTCCAGAAGTGATTGAAAGAAATGGTGTAAACTGCAATTGCACTCCTCAACTTCACGCTGAAGGCATTCTCACGGAAGGAGAGGCCAGGAGAGTAATATGCAGACACCATCACAGTTCAGAGACAAGTCGCAATGCGTGACGTTAAAGACCACTTTTGGTGGCCAACTTAAATTTACATGGTACACCCACTTTGATCGCACAATTTCACGCGCCCATCATGAAGTATATACACTTCCCACGTCACCACCAGTTCCATACGTACATTTATATGGAAAGCTAAAATTCAAATTCCAAAATATGTACATGTACAACACGCACAACTACTCGCCCAAGCATGTGCCGTTCGACTTCGAACGTGTGAATTCCGAATTCCAAATTTCATAATTTCATTTTTTTCCCTTTTAAATTGCATCGCTCGTGATCCTTTTCGTGTTCCCAAATACAGACACCGCTCAAATATATATGTTCACTCAAACTTACTCCCAATTCAATATAAGCAACAGGAAAAGGCAGACAAGAATGTTCGTTGATTGAACAGTTGTTGTCGCTTCGTTGGTGAATTTAAATGGAATTTGCATTTCCGGTCAGTTGCATCTCTTTTTGTCAACTTCCTGTGCTAGTAGTACACTGTGTCGTCGTCGCATCGGCATCGGTCGCAAAATGCCAACTTCGGTATTAGGTCTGTAGTGCACTTCGGGTTTGTTAACATGGTTCTTCTCAAGTCATACTCGATGGCACAAAAGGGAAACACGAACAAAACCAGAACACACTGCGCGCGATCAATTTGCAAGTGAAATTCCGAAAGTATGCATGAGCAAAAAAAAAAAAAAAATGAAGAAAAAAACATACAAACACTTGACAAGCTCCTCAAGAAATTGTATCCACACATTCGAGGGAGGGAGTTCTCAACTTAACATCAATTATCGTGGGCCTTTCGCAAAGAATATAGTTTGTTGTGTCGGTGGGTAGATAGGTATGTGTGTTATGCTCGTATAAGCAAGGGGGATCTAAGTTCTATTGTTGATGGAGTTGCCTTTATTATTGGCAGTGCATATTAAGTGGCAGAGGAGCAGTAATTACCGAGGCTTGGCTTGGAAAAATGGAAAATGAAAAAGAAGAAGAAAAGGTAAAATGGGATACAGCAAAATGAATGAATAAAACTGGTGTTTCCTTTTAGGCTGTGCAACCATATGACAACTAAGCGCAGTCAATTTGGTAAGGTAGGATATTAAATACTTAGACGTTAGACCACCATAGTTGGGTCCATTGCCGAGAACGGCCGCCAGACACAAAATAAGAAAAAAACAATTCAACTCTAACTTAAAGCACACTTTTCCGGTTCATCTATAATTGATCCCTTCACATTAAACCTATCCACCTCGAACTGGAGCGGATCTGTCTGGCGAAGAGTTACACAGTATATGTGCCGCTGTCTCAGATTCCTCCAGGCATAGTTTACAGGTATCACCCTCTCTAAAGCCCATCTTCCTTTAATGATACCCGAAATTACCATGTCCTGTTGACAAAGCCACCACCCATTTCAATGTTCCTCGACTCATGCTTAGAACCCTTCTTTGAGTGGAGCAGGTCGGCCACTTAATTGCCATTTTAGCCTGTCTACACTATTATTCCACGGAGTCCGCCTTTTCGTTGATTTCGATCCCTATGTGTCCTCGTACCCAAGTTATTTCATTTTTAGATAAACACTTTTTGAGCTTAAGTACACATTGCAGTGCCAATGATGTTCTGATGTTTGTATGTTGCATGCATCTGATCACCGCCTGATTGTCCAGTGCTATAAGGATATTTATATAGCCCTATAACGTGAAGGGCTAGTTCCAGCTCTGATTGTGAATAGATACCGGCACCCGCTACGCCATCCATCATGGATCCATCTGTGAAAATCACTATTTCCCCACTCCTTTTTTCTGGAAGTAAAGTGGCGAAACGTAACAGTTAAATACTTACCTAAGACATGGAGGAATTTGGATTCAAGCCCGAAATCCTTTCGCCCCATCAGTCCCATGTCTTTTATTCTTAAAAGCATGGGAAAAGCCGTAAAATACTTTCCGCTCAGCAAGCAGTCTCAACACGCCTATCAACCAGGTAGATCCACCGGGTCAGCACTCAATGACTTAGTAAAAAAAATTTAATCCTCCATTTATCGTATAAGAAAATCTGTTTTGTCGCTTTCCTTGGTTTTGAAGGAGCTTTCAACTACACGTCTTTTGAGTCCATCATACAGGGCTCTCAACACTGTGAACCATAGGAAGATGGATGATGTTAATGCTGAATGGCAGAATAATTCAGACCCGCATCGATGATGTGGAAACCTCGGCACTCACAACTAAGAAGGTGTCCTCTCGCCCCTCTTATAGTCCCTTGTCATTGACGATTTACTTCAGTCCTTGGTAAATCAAGGGATCTTTGCCATAGGATAGGTATGCCGACGACTTAGTAATCGCTGTCAGCGGCAAATTCGAAAGCACGGTCTCAAAAATACTTGTTGAATTTGGGATTTTTTGCGGGATTCGAACCTAGGACCCCTCGCTTAGTAGTCCAACACACTAACCACTAAGCCACTGCGCCGAGCAATCAATTATAAAACAATACTTTTATTAAGTGTTGTATTAGTCACTTATTATACATACATATATCTATGTATATAACATTTTAAAGTCACACCCAAAATTCGCAATCTTCTGCCTCTGTATCTATCGGTAAGAGAGGAAGCTGCTCTTCATTTGGTATAGGTGCATCGGCGACCAGCGGTTATAAGATGTAGAATGATGCTGCCGATGCTGGAGTCCATGAGCATAGTTTCAAAAGAAAAAATAACACTGGCAAAATTACAAAACATCTTTTATGCGGAGGTGCACGCTATTGAGACATGTGTTTGAGAAAGCCTACGAAGACGTACTTAAGGTTTCCGCCCACATAGCAGCTCTGTAAGTCACTAAAGTATTTTTTTGTTTTCCGACATAAGTTCAGAAATCAGGAAATGGGATGATGATAACCTTGCTGAATAAGCCCAAGAAATAGAAACAGGCTATTATTTCATTGCAAAGCTAAAAGGTTACTTGAGCAAAACTAAGAAGACTTTCACTGGTCACCATCCGATTAATCCACCTGCCAACTCTGTGAAGAAGAGGATAAGTTAAAGGAATACTACATACTCCGAATGCACTAATGTGGCAATGTCCAAAAATGGAAAAAGCGTTTCTAAGCTCGAAGGAGATATGGATTGAACCAAGAAAAGCACTCAGGTCTCAGGTTGATAAACAGCCTCAGCTTCTCTCTGTGTCAGTGGATAAAATCTCCTTTTATCTATTGTTTGATTCCTAAAACAAATTTTCAAATTTTCATACAAAACAGTCCTACCAAGCAGTGTTAACTCTGAACATTTTCAGAAAGAGTCCAAAAAAGGGTCCTGGATTTCAGTATTTTCTTTTCTTTTTTAAATAAACAAACTGTTCAATTTAAATTCAGGTAAGACCAAGTTCTTTCGAATTCAACTAAATACACTGAACAATTTTGAATTATACCAAAAATATCCTACATTTTTAAATGGAGTCCGAATTCACTGATTTTCAAAGAGATGAGTCCGGAGTCCAGGCGCTCAAAAAGGAGTCAAATGACCAAGTGCCAACCCAGATTCTATATTCCTCTTTCAGTTCCGGTTTTATTTAAGAAGACACATATTTTAAAAACCTAACCCCCTTGTTCGTTTTGTGATGATGTTGAATAAATTCATTATCAAACGACGCCACAAAAATGTCAAGTTGTTTGTACTAACGTTCATTCACAATTTTTATTTTAGCTTATCTGGGTCACAATATATTTCCTACCCTACCATAATTTTACATCTTTCTTCAGTGGGTTGTATCTAATGTTAGAACCACTATTTGGAGAAAAATAAATATAGTACAGATATAATAGAAATAGTGGAACGTGATGTGGATTCTATGTTCTTGTGTATCACAAGTGGTTTGTGCACTGATTGCACTTCCAATATCCTGAGCAACAACCATTGTGGATTGCAAATATAAATTGAAAATTGATTTCTGTATTTGATAAATCTTGGTTTGTGCGTACGCAGGCAGAAAGTAGCGTATATAGAGACTCTCTTATGTACACTGAAAGTAGGTACCTACCTAGTGTGTACCACCAGTCCACCACGTGCCAAATAAAAATAGTGCCACACAAATGAGAAAGTGTCATTGCGCCGTATTAATAAATTTTGGTCACGACACGACTTTAAATTTACGGAATCTCACAGTCACAATTGCGAAGTTTGTATGAAAAATTCCACTGTGAACTACTAAAATTAAGAGTCGAAACTAAAAATGTTTATTGGTAAGGCTAATTGCATTTTTAGGCACCCTATCAAACAAACAATGTCAAACTCTAACGATGTAGCACAAATGGTTAGAGCTAGGCAGTGTTACTGCACGTAACATTGCACCACATTCCATTTATGCAATATTGGCCCAAATAAATGCAGAATGGGTCCTAATTGTTAGCATAACATATTAATAATTGCTCCAAAATAATGCATGGCAAACAACATCAATAATGATTACGAAATTGGGAGTATTTTCAATTGTTTTGGGATTTTCTTACATATTTTTGGGGCCTTTTTTTATTTTTTTTTTTATGGGGTGATTTTTCATTTAGAGCAAATTGTTTGAAATACATTTGGAGCCATTTTTCAAACCAAAATTCTACTAGTAAAAACGTGAAGTGTACCGTTGGCGAGACTTAGCCAAAGCTAATCCACTTCAATAGTTATACTTACTTACTTACCTACTTAGATGGCGCTACAGTCTGGGGTGAACCTGGGCCTCAACGAATACGCCTCTCCAGTTAGCGCGATCTTTACCTAACTGCCTCCAGTTGTGCACTCCAAGTTGGTCAGTGGCGATTCCTCTCAGTTAGCTAGTTTAGCGGCGCTAAACCAAGAAAATATGCCAAGAAAATAAATTCTTTGAAATACATTTTATACGCAAAATACAACAAATGACGAAGTTAAAATTATTATGAAGATTAATAATTGCAACAAACAATGGAATACTAAATAATAAAACTATCTACATTATTTCCAAATCATATTTTCCTACCCAAACACACAACACATTCTCCCATACAAAAATGTTCTCTTAAAATTTCCTTTAGCGTTAAAATTTGCGATACCCATACAGCGCTGCCAACCAATTTTGACGAAAAAAAGCCTAACTTGAAAAAAAAGATGCCTTTTTCAATAAAATAATGCCTAAAATATTTTTTTATGTAAATTAGAACAATAAATCAAAATATAAACACAAATATAAAAAAATTAACAAAAACAATTTTTATTTACAAAAAAAAACTTAAATTATGTATAAATTACAGAAGAAATAGGAACAAAATTCATGATCATGACTTTTTTTGCCAAGATTTTTTAAGAATGTTTAAAAAAATAAAAAGTCAGTATACGTTGAATCCAAAAAATATATATATTTGAAATAAAAAAAAGATGCCTTTTTGGAAAAAAAAGAGCCTTAAAGCCTTAGCTAATGAAATAATGCCTAAAAGGCATGAAAAAGCCTAGGTTGGCAGCGCTGTACCCATACCATATTCCCTGCATACACACACACAGTGCACACGCACAATCCAAAACTCCCTTAAAAAATGTCTCTCGCTTGTAGGATTTTAGCGCAAGAAATTGCGCTACCAAATTTCATACAATCTATATGAGGGTGTCTGACTACCAGTCGAAGCAAAGCCCAGTTAAATAAGCAGAAGGGATAGCGCAAACAATTGCGCTAAATCGAAAGTGGATTGTATTGTATTGTAAATGTAATGTGTATAGTGTTTTGTGTAAGCAAGCACATTGTTTGCGTTCTCTTTTCTTCTTCTTTTTTTTTTACTTTCGTATGTTTCTCTTTCTAGGGAAATTGCAGTAAGCTAAGAATCTTAAAAGTTAAGTGCGAAATTTTGTAATTTATTATTTTATACCTATTTGCGTGGATTATAAATGTGAGTAAATAATATTTGTGGTGCTTTCTGTTTTTTTTTTTTTTTTTTTTTGTGAGAAGTGAGATGGAAGTAAAGCAAAGGGAGAAAAATAATTTTATATAGATCATAGTGAAATATTCATTCATAATGTGACAGTTATTGTAAGATAGACATTAGTTTTGTTTCATTCCATAGGTACAAAATTTTGTCGATACATAAGGGAAAATTACTTTCTCATATTTCAAAGCAAATGCTATGTTTTTATTTGTTTGTTTCGTATTATTTGAATAGGAACATGTACCTAATTATTAAGATAAATAATAGGTTAGACATAAAATGGAATCTGCAACAATCAGGCCGATCATTGAATCCGCCGGATGGTCTGCGGACGGATTCAATCCGATCCGCAGTTGATCACTTCACAAGTGAAAACCTATCATTGAAAACGGCGGATGGACTACATTATCGGTCCGCAAAACCGCATTACCGATTGCTGGTAGTCCAGTGAGCTAGCTGTCAAATGAAAATCTTTTCTTATTCGATTTTGTTTTTATAAAGTGTACGAACATGGATAGCATTGTATTTTTCTTAAATTTAGAAGAAATTGCTAGTAATAGTGATACTAGGAGCATTAGAAGAGGTTTTAGAATGCGAGGAAAAGATGTCTGGATGTTTTTTCATCATTTTCACCATTGCCTGGAACTGAGGACGGGTTGTTTGTTTTCTAAATCGGAAAGATCAATAATTAACTGTTCGTAAACTTTTTAAATTTATCCTCTTTTTTCGAAAAATAAAACTTTTATTGCGTGTATGTGTGTTATCTCTTCGAGATCCGCATCGATTTTGATGCGGATTGAAAACAACAACATTTGTATGAACCGCGGATCGGTTGCGTTTTCAATGATAGGCATGAAATGTGAACTTAGCTACCGACATCCGCTCACTTACCTACCGGCGTTTTCAATGATAGGGGAAATGTTCAAAACAGGTACTACTCCCTCCGCAGAGCATCCGTCGGATTCAATGATTGGGCTGAATAACTGCTAAAAAAAAATCCATAATTGAAGATCTACAAGGTGGGCCAAAAGAAGTCATCCGATATTGTTTGGCTCTCATTTTTTTTTTCTAAATAAAAAATCGATTCTGTTTTTTGATTATGTTTGTTTGAACCTTTCGAGTTTTATTGGTCAACTCGAGAAGATTATATCGGCCGTCACAATAAATTGCCATACGGGCTCGTTTTATGGCATTTTTCATCACTTCGGCGAGAACTTCGGGCGAAAGATTCTCGCACACGTGTCGAATGTTGTCCTTAAGGGCTTCTAGGGTTTTGGGCTTGTTCACGTAAACACGGGACTTCAAAAAACCCCACAAAAAAAAAAAGAAGTATGGAACGGTTAAATCGGGCGATATTGCGGGCCAGTGCAAATCGCCAAAACTAGAGATAGGGCGACCAGGGAACGCCGCCTTTAGAATATCGGTTGTGCCTTGTGCAGTGTGTGCCGTAGCTCCGTCCTTTTGGAACCACATGTCCTCCAGTCCTAATTCGTCCAATTGCGGCAGAAAAAACTCTGTTATCATGGCCCTATAGCGCGCGCCGTCCACTGTTGTCGTTTGACCAGCGGCGTTCTCGAAAAAAATGGCCCCATGCACCATGCAGTAACTTTGAGCGGGTGTAATGGCTCCTCGTGCATTACTCGTGGATTTTTGGTGCCCCAGAAGCTATAGTTTTGCTTGTTCACGTACCCGCTGAGGTGGAAATGAGCCTCATCGCTCATTATGATTTTGGTCAAAAAATCGAAAATTCGAAATTATTCCGCGTTCTTGGGGAGTGCATCGCATGGCTTGTTCACTTGTATTCTACATCTGTCTAGTCCACAAATGTCAAAACAGATTTGACATTGGCGGCCATTTGCAAAAATAAGAGCATCTTCCAATAGGGTGATCTCTTTTGGTATTAGAGAAACCATTTGGAACGCGATCGTCGATCGTGCCCAAAGCTATCAGGTTTAAAATCAACGCATAAGGACCGTAATAGAGAGTATAATAGATACTTTAATGAAAATCAGTATTCCCTTTACGCATTGTTAGCTGGGAAAACTGAAATATTTCTATTTACTGAACGGGAAACCATTTAGTAACTATCGCCAAAAAAACAATTTTCCTGAAGAATTAATTAAAAATGTAATTGAAAGCTACCTGAACATACATATTTGAATTCACTGAATTAAAGAACGAATTGACTGTTTTTCTATGAAAACACAGACTCTGTACAGCCAACAGGTACAAAAGGAGTTTTTGAAAGAGCTGAAAGAAAGTGAGGAATTTTACAATGGAATTTAAATGGATTTTTTTTTATAGTTTTAAAAAAAAAAATAGGTATTTTATATTTTTTATTTTATTTTAAACTTCCCCGGAACACGTAGCTAACCCATTGCTTAAGACAAGGAATCGCCACTGAAGTTGGTTGAGGTCCCCTTCCACTTGTGCGCGCCACCTAAGGCGAGGTCTTCCTCTACTGCGTTGTCCCTCCGGGTGGGAGTCAAAGACTCTTCGGGCCGGAGCGTTGGTGTCCATTCGCTCTACATGTCCCAGCCAACTTAGTCGGCAGATGCGCACTTTTCTAACCAGGTCGATGTCGCTGTACAGCTTGTAGAGTTCGCTGTTAAATCTCCTTCTCCAAATCCCGTCAACACAAACGGGACCGAAAATCACCCGAAGAATTTTGCGTTCAAAACGACCGAGGAGATCTTCATTCGCCTTTGATAGCGTCCATGCTTCTGCGCCATAGAGTAGGACTGGGATGATGAGGGTCTTATATAGAGTCTCCTTAGTGTTTTTTGATGGTCATGTAGGTATAGTGTATAGAGGATGAAAATTATGCATTCTATAAATTTTCTTCATTCAAAACGATCGACCTTATCAAAGAAAATATTACTAGAGGTCAGCGTCGGATTTTAGTAGATGCAACTTTCAAGATTGTTCCCAAGGGGTGTTTCAAACAACTTATCGTCATATATTGTCGAATATTTTAAAAAGATACGTCTTTAGTTATTTACTATTATTATTCACGCAGGGCGGCTAATGTGCCTTATTTTGTTTTTGAAAATTCTTTCAAAATGCTAAGGCTTAATTTAGAATTAAAATTAAAAGTTATTTGAAAACCTGAGCTGACTTTTTTTTTTTTTTTTAGATAATTTCAGCACATTTATTTATTTGAGAACCTGTGTTTTCAAATGACTTTTAATTTTAACTTTACAAAATTTTACAAAATAAAAGTTAAAAATTCAGATAAATTATGGTACAAATGCTCGGGGAGGCGCTGAGGACAAGCTTACACTATTTTTTAACGGAAATTACAGACTCTAGTGCAATTACACTTTACACGATTGTGGAGCACAATCAGGGGTCGAATCGTGTCCTCCGTGATCGAGCATTTCGTGACGGAATTTGTTTTTGTTTCACATCCAAAACCAACTTAATTCCGTGAATTGTGGGTAGCTCGTTCACGGAAGTGGCGTTTCGACCCCAGTATTCTACAATAGTGCTACATATTGCTAAATTGCTATCCTAAGTAGTTTATCTATTCCGTAGCGAAAAGTTTGAAATAGTGCTTCAGAAAAATGCAAACACTAAGGAACTTTGTCCTGAAACTATTTAATTATAAAAGCAACAAATAATATCAATAATGCATCCAACATCCAAGTATTACATTTATATACCTAGAACTACGCTCGCACACTTCTGGAATATAGGAACTCCTGCAGAGATATGTTCCCTGTTTGTGTAGGTACATTCATCCAAATACATTTACACTATCCGCTGTTGCACAACATTATACTAATCAAACTGATCGCCGCTTTGCTTAACCATATATAGCCAGCAGTAACCACGGGATGCTGATGATGATGAGGAATTCAATAATTTTCACGACCAAAAGTCGCTCCACACCGGCAGTACCTCGTCCCACAGGTTCGCATTAATTGAATGGCAATATCGAAGAGCTGTCGGCACCACCTATAGACTTTATCACTTAACGTGATTTCAAATGTTATGGACCCCATTTAGATATTATTATTTCGTTAAAATGGTTATGCGATTAAGGGAAGGAAGTGTAGCCTGTCGACTAGCCACTTACGCGGGTTAATTTGCCATGCATATGTCATAAGCATAACTATAATTTGGCTTAATTGACAACACCTATACGATTTATAATGACATAATCGAGAAGTTAAATTTTGTAGTAACGAAGACGGTTTTTCCTATTGAAATGGCTAGCACAACTTCACTCGTGCAAACGGTTTAAATTTTCATGATCGATCGCATATGGGACTGATCGTATAACAAAAAGAATTCAACGTCATTCTGCACTCTAACCTCTGATCGATGTTCGTAGAATAACCAGTCCGTTGTAGTTAAAAAAAAAAAGAATCTCCTCACTGTCGTCGATTATATAAAAAAAATTCCATTTGATCATTGCAAGCGTTTTGCACAAAATTATCCGACGAGATTTTTATCTAACGTGGAAAGTTGTGCAACCAACAACAGCACAGCTAATACCTCTGCGAATGCACTATAATCCACGCAGACATAAAAGACTGGTTTAGCCATATAAAATGCCGGCTAAAATTCTTTCAAGTAAAACATTACAATTCGCAGCGCAAAAAAGAAATATACGTGCTTTCACATCAGCACTAATGGATGGATATAAGGCTGCAACTCGCATCTAAGTGTCTTTGATAATTTCACTTAAGACTTGGAAATGTCCATCAATCTAGTCGGAGACTTGCAGTTTGTTAGCTCTATTCGCAGCAAACGTCATGACACACATTCTTATCAGATGCGACTGACAATCACTGGTCGGCTCTCGGCTGATAGATCACTTTACAAGACCAGTTGGGCTCACAAAAACGGCGGCAAATTAAAAGGACCTATACCTGCAGCAAAATCAAAACAAAATCAACATTCTTGGGGATAAAAATGCGCAGCAAATCTCCGACATTTAAAAGCCTAACTTGATACACATTGCACCAAGTCCGACGGACGACGGAAACTTGCACCACAACCTATATTCAGGGAACATAAACAGTTATTTATGCACTTTTAGCACATGTATACTCGCATACATATACTCGTTCTACGTCATTGTAGGAACAGGAAAATGGCCTTAGATTGCAGTAATCACCCACAGCAGCGCATGTGCAGCAGCGTAACCGAATGCAGTATAATTCCCCCCCGCCCAACATCTGTATGTATGTTGATATATGTGTATATAGCCCGTTCTAGTAGTAGGAAGAATTATGAAGAAATTACTACTGGAGCGAGTAAACTAGTTCGATGCATTTTGCTATCCACAATCTGCCACACAGATTCGAAGAAAGAACAAGTGAATGAAAAGCAATTTGAATGGTCAGACTGGTTATGCAAGATTGATGCGCTGCACCTGTACCTATACACATGGATTCCGCTAAATTAATTCAATCATATTATAGCCACCTGAAATGCATTTTATGCTCCAGAAATAAACAGATTTATTCCCTCGCCGAGAATTTATAGTGGGCAAGAAGAGATACCCACACGTCGCGTCGTTGGAAATCACTGTTAAGCGATTTTGAAATGCGATACGCTCGGCTGAAGTCGGTGGAATCTACTAAGTAATCTTGTCATAGGTTACCGACAATTTTCATTATAAACATACGTACTGTGGGTTTAATGGCACTGTAAGGAAGGACTGGGTTAGCTCGCTTAAAGGGGTCATGCACGACACAAACATGTCGTTGCAGACCAAGGAAAATTCAAAAAGTTTTGAATTAACGCAGACGGTCCCTGCAAAGGATAAACATAGGATACACACAATACTCATAGAGACAAATATATTAATTTGCAACGACATGTCTGTGTCGTGTATGGCCCCTTTTAGCTTGTGATTTGTGACTAAGTAGGCTACGCAACAAACCAACGAGCGAATGTGTACCAAACATCGTTGCATTTCACTCGGAAATACAAAGAGACCGAAATTGACATTTCTACATTTTTTTATAACCTGTCGTCTCCCTCTTTAAATTTATGAAATTTGTAGTAAATGCCATCTGCCTCCTACACGAAAAAAATGTTGCAATTATTGACAGGCAAGTTGACGGTGCTGGAGCTTGTGTTAAATCTGTTCTAAAAACTATTAACAGCCCTTAAAGAAAAAGAAAATCCTCCTTTCATCTCTGCTCGAAATATTATTATATCGACAGGCATTTTTAGATGAACTCGTTGTTGCGCAAAATCTTCCTGAAAACTCGAAGTGAACGAAATGCGAATTACTTACCTGATTTGCTGAAAAGAGTATAGGAAAATTATGCCAGCATGAGACAGAGATACTCTTTTATTTATTAGTTTTATGATTTTTATGAATTTGACTACATATTTCCGAAAGAAGGAGCTCATGCCTGCATGTCACTCTTTGAGCTATTCAAGCTCAAGCTCAAAGCTTCCTCTAGATATTCGGATTTAGTTCATTCGCTCAGCTTTTTCGTCGCAAATTACTTCAAACTAAACAAAACAAGAGTCGCTTGCGATTCTCAGATGAACTCGCCTGTGAATGAAATCTTGTTTTAAGAAGCTTGCAGTCAACGAAAGACAAAACGCCTGGTTTAGTGGATATAGAGAAGGAGGCGCAGGGACCTAAGTCCCGGAGAATAAAGTCCCGAATTGATTTTTCGGAACCTATGTCCCACTTTAATGGGACATAAGTCCCTAATATAATTCGGGACCGTAATCCAACAGCAAACCCACGCAGGAGGGTTGCAGGGGGGCAGCATGCCCCCCATACGTATTCCATGTTGGTAGGTTAACGATTTGCGCGCGGTTGGCTGTTGGGATCAGAAAAATAACGTTGTCTAATTTCATTCGGGACTTATGTCCCATTTTCAACGATAAAAAATCGGGACTTATATCCCACTTTAGTGAGACATACGTTCCGAACTGAATTCGGAACTTATTTCCCACGGGGACTTATGTCCTTGCGACAGAGAAGGAACATGATGCAGTATGTGACAGATATCGATCATTATCCTTTATTCCTGCAATACGAAAACTTTTTATGTTGGATAATAGTTTTAGTTCTTTTAGTTTTGATTACCTTCCTTTTTTTGGATAGACGAATGTACGGTTTAATCTTTTGAGTTACGCGTGGCGGCGTACCTACGTCGAAAGAAAGTAATACCCTATTCAGACCGAGCCGACAACACCCGAAAACTTCATCGAAAACAGAAGTTTTCCCATACATATTTCAGTTTTCAAAACGAGTCGTTTAAAGTCGCTTTCCACGAAAAGACCACGAAAACGACTTTCAAACGTTAGGTTGTTGAAACAAACACACCTTTTGCAATATTCAGCAAATTCAGCAGAAGAGCTGACCGAACAAATTGCCACACTTAATTGATGTGTATTATTTTTAAATGCTGTGAATTCATTTTACTTTCTTAATTAATGCGATCGAAATTTGTAACCAAAATAGTTTACACATAAATTTCACGACTAGTGTCTCCAAGCTGATTGAAACGTCAAACGAAATCTAGTTGGTGTTCGGAGTAAATGGGGACGTTCTGATTCATAGTTTAGTAAGTCTGACAGCTGTCAGTTCAGTTTTTATTGGCCCAGAGTGGTCACGTGATTAGTTTTTGCAGTTGACGTTTATGGAGGGGAAGCCCAAAAATCTAGTCACGACGATTCTAGTTGACGTTTTACATAAACTAGGTATCCGAACATCTTCGAGTTTTCGATGAAAACACGGTTTTCTGTGCGGTGTGAATAGGGTATAAGGTATAACGTATAACACATGTTAAAAATATGTAATACTCCACATTAAACCCACAACTTTATTTCTATAACCTCTGCAATTATTTAATTCAATTCAGCCAGCAAGTTCACTAAAACTGTCATAAGCAAAGTTAACAGAAATTAGTCTACTCACATGCAACTAGAGGTCTTTATAAACTAACATGGTTCAGCTATTTAACCACGCCTTTTCTTGCAAGTTGTTTGCATTTGAATTCTGCATCAAACAAAATGAAAAATGTTCTTCAGATGACCTTTCCCACACAAGTCAGCCAAAGTGAGCAGCAGAGCCTGCCGACTAAAATCAACAGTTACCACGTACCACCAACAAGATAGCTCTAAGGAAAGACAAAGAATAAGATTCATTGCGTTTAAGCGTGGCGTTCACACTCACCACCCAGTGAAACACAGGTATGTATACAAACACAAAGCTCCAATGAAACTCAAGACAAGATTTGTAGTAATAATTGCCTATAGTCTTCCATTGTTGATAGAAGTGAATTAAAAATGGTTTAGCCCGGCTCCACCGAGCGTCTGGCTGCAATTATCTAACGACCTCTTGAGAATGGGACCATTTGCAGTTGACTTGGGCTCATATCGCTATATATCTAATGGGCAGCTAAAGGCTCTTTAAGACGAAACAATTAACTGCGCTAATTCACCGATCAAAATGAGCTAAGTATATACTACATATATATTCTACAGACATCGAGAACCACTTGATGACAGGAACGGCGATGTGTGTCTATAGCTAATCTTTGGACCAAGCCATTCAAGGCCGCACCGCATGGAAGTCGCGTTTCAGCTACGGAGGCGAACTTGTTATTACACACTTTGATGGCTATGATGCCGGATAGTTATGTAGTACAGCTGGACATTCTTCGTAGTCTATCTGCATGCAGCTAGAAGTGAATCAATACATTTCTGTTGACGACGAAGTATTGATTGTTTGGCCCGACAAATAGCTAAAACAAGTTACAGATCGCGTGCATAGATCGGGCTAAACTATTTTCAAAATAAATTGTCCACATGCCTGTAGAGTGTAGATATCTTCCACTTATATAGGTACAGTTGGTACTTGTGTGACTGATTCTAATTATTTTTTACATTATAGTGCTACCATGAAACGCTCTTGCAGTTCAGTACATGTTTTGTTCCGTATTAAAATTTGGGCTCAGTGATTTTAATACATAATTATCCGTAGCTTGTTCAGTGAATTATTTTTGCTGTCTTAAGTCTCTGTATTGCTGATAGCGCATCGACAGGCTTCCGCTGAAGATCCATGAGGGGCAAGGAAACGTCAAACTTCATCCTTTTTTTTTTTTTTGAATAAACGACTTTTTTGGGTGAACGGGAAAAAAACCGAATGAATCACTTTTTAATTTTAGTCTTTTACTTTTTTAATTTTTAATTTATTAAATTTATACATACTTGACTCATGGCCAGTCAAAAGGCTCTATCTCTTCTTTTCTTGAGCTACCAGACTTTTGGTACACACATGCTTTACTCTGATGTCTAAAATTTCCCAGCGTCATTAAGGTTAAATTACTGGGGGACGCATGTTCGATACAATTTTCCCATAAACATTTTTTTTTTTCAAATAATAAGTCAATGAAATGGAACTTTTGTCAACAAAAACTTGAAAAAAAAAACAACAACACCAAACACGTTCATTTAAAGTTGAAAGAGTATCATGGGCCTTTAACAGGTTAAAATTGAGAACCTGTACTTAAAAAAAAAAATATTTTTTTTGTTTCCTCAAGGAAAGTTTTTTTTCCTCCAAAAGGGAAATTTTCTACCAAATGCTATCACTATGCTTGACATGAATCTGATGGCTCTAAACTTCAAAAAACATATTCTGGGAGCCACTGCTCATTCAAGAATCTGTTGCCGAATTACCTCATCCGTCATCGAGCCATACGTCACTGAACTTTGTGGATTCTACAAGTAAAACAATAACTAGTTCAGTCACATATTACTCGATCACGGATGACGGATGTGGTTATTCAACCCCTGGATTGGTCGAGACCGTCACTTTTTCTACCTCAGTCACATATGCGAACTGTCAACTTAATACTCATATAATCACAAATTTCTTGACTAGATTCGTCGACTACCCCTCCATAAACGTCAACTAAAACAGCTGCTCATCTGACCGATTTCAGCCAATCAAAACCGATATACATCTAGTCAGACAGATCACAGATGTCAGACATACTAAACTAGATACTTGAACGTCCCCATTGTGGCTACTGCATGTGCTTGTGCGTACGCGAAATACCTAAAACAAGGTTTTGCTGTGAAACATTTCTATTTTAAAGTTTCATTAGAATGTCACATGTTTTTTTTTTTTTTTTGTTAGTGCGTTTAATCACCTACAGAGAACAAGGTTGGGCGGATTTGTATTAAATTTGTTTTTTTACTAGAATTGCACCTCAGCACCCCGAAATCAGTTATTCAGTTCGCAATAGGACTTCAGTTTTGCTTTTGTCAAATTTAGTTAATCACTTTTAACCAAACTAAATAGTTTGTAGGTCACAATGGGTAATTTTGTACGGAACATTTAGACTTGGAAACCATTTGAATTGTTGTATTACATCGAATAAAATTAGAATACATTTACAATTTATAATTATAAACGCTCAAGCTGAACAACAGCGTATTGAAATTCGCTACTATTATGAAATTTAATATTTTAAATTTAAAATTAAATTTAAATTTAATTAGTACCGTGATTTTGGATGGTCGGGTAACACTCGTCTGCAAAAGAAAAACATGGCTTTCTCAGCATTAACATTTGACCCTACAGTTAGCAATATTCTGGCAACCATAGGTTTTTGCTTATTGGTAAAGCGATTTTGTAAAGTGTGGAGTCTGCGTAAACTGCCAGCCATAAGTTGATTATTGGTAAGGCCTAATATGTTTCGATTTAAACGAAAACTAAGGGAGTTGTAGGGTCAAAAAATGCTGTCAAAAATTCTAAAAAGACATTCCGAATAACCTCGGCAACTCATAAGTTATGTGATATTACATATTACATAGTACGCATTTAATGCGAGAAACAGATTAACACAGCAACTTTGGCAACTTTTTAGAACCACTGTTTTTTAATTACTTTGAACACATTAGCACAGCAACATCGACAGCAAAATCAACGTTAGAGCTAATCCTTAATTCGCTGTTGCTGTTGATGTCAAAGTCGCTGTGTTAACCTGCTTCTCGCATAACAAAATTGAAAAAGATCGCCATTCTTGGAGGGTTTTTTAAAACATCTTGGAGACCAAATATACCCATAAGTTATATGTTGAACCGCCTTAGAAAATTCCAATTGATTCTGCAGCATATTTCTATATGCCTACTTAATATGAATATACGCTCTAATGCGGTTAAAGAAAGTTTTAATGAATTCGGGTCTCTCCGACGTTAATAAATTCAGAATTGAAAAAAAAAAAAAAAAACAGAAACTTAAACTTAAAAGAGAGTTGCTTTCGATGAATACTAATTCCGAATTTAAACGCGGGCCACATAAACATTACCATAGACGTATTGTATTGATTCAAACCAAATATCTATACAAATATTTTTGTTAAGGTAGAAGCGCGAGGTAGGTTCTGCGAAATGAAAAAAAAAATGGAAGTGACAGTCCATCTGAATTTTAATACCTCCATCGCACCACATTCGACTCAATTGAAAAATCTTACTCAATTTAAGATCTCCCACTCGTCTGTAAGACTCTCAGCGTCTCAGCTAGCTGCGATCTACGGACTACGGGCCATTTACACCAAGTTCAGAGTGAGGCCTCTCACCAGTCACCATCAACACCCAACTGTGCTATATTTTTTTTTTTCCAATTCTCATTTTCTTTGGCAAGCTCAGGCTCATGGAGCATGGAGCCATGGAGGCACTCAACTAGAGGTAGAGGTGGCTTCTGACTATGGCTAGCTGGCTGACAGGTTTAGTTTGTTACCACAACTTGTGGCTCGGCTCAAGATCATCAGCAGCACTCAACTGAGATTTGGATTCGGTTTTCAGTTGCTCAGCGGTTCTTGTCACAGATACTACGTAGATACTCGTGTGGATACTTCGTCGCGGTGTATCTCAAGTGAAGCATCTCTCTTTCTGCGGGTTTCTCGTGTGCGCTTTCGAATCTAAATTAGACATTCGCTACTTGCAGTTTTATATTATAGACGAATACGATACACTCGCAGTGACTTCGCCAAGAAGATAATTTATTACTGTATCACGCACCGTTGTTGCTGGCAATATTGGTTTACACATTTGTTTAGTTTCTCTATTTTGTATTTGTATCTATTATACGTGTATACATGGCCATTTCATTTCGCTATTTCATGTGTCTTACCATGTGTATCTGGTTCTTTGACTAACAATACAGAGTGGTAAAGTAGCATTTCGCCGTTCGTTCGTTGGTATAGCGATCGCGCGCGCCGCCGCCGTCGCTGTAGCCGTGTTTTGCGAACGTCGCGTCGGTCGGTCGTCATCGTCGATTCCGATATTTTAACATTGAGCTGAGCTAATACATTTCACTTGGTAGAAAGTTGTACTGGTTTTTAATTTATTTCATATTCCGACTGGTTCGTTCGGGTTGACGACGCGACGACATTGACGCGCGTGTATACTTGCTGCTGTCTCTTGTCGTACGTACGTTACATACATTGTGCTAGTTTACACGGTGCAACTATAGTGGCAAATCTGTGTGCAAAAAAAATGAAATAAAAAAAAATTAATAAATTGATCGTGTTGATGGAAGATTATTATTTAACATGGTAAAATGCGATGCGACATTCAATTGGATGAATGAAAGTTTTTCTATGGCCCCAGCTGTGATAATAAAGTGAAATTTTTTTCTCCACATCGCACATATCGAGGAAAGTTGTTTGACTTGCATCTATACTGTACCCAACCCATACACAGGGGAGCGACGACATTCAATTTGGATTTTATAGAATTTGGATTAAAATCTCTAATCACGGCCGGAGTCGCAGCGACAACAAGTTTTCATGTAAGTATTGGTAGCTATACGGATTAAGTTCGAAATTAGCGTGCCAACTGAAAGATTAATCTTTAAGCCGCCAGGTTAGTGTTAACTGTTAAAGATGAGCTGAGCGCACATAAAATCAACTTGGTGTGGACGAATTATAATGCACAGCTTATCTTCGATCTCACCTAAATACGGTATGCGTGCGGTGTTGAAAGCGGCAAACCGCACCGACGATCATTGATCTTTTGGGCAGATCTCTTTAGGAATGTCGATATACCTACTGCTACTACAGAATACGCTGCACTTGGTTTTGATTAATGGCTGACATTCATAGTTTGGATATTATGATGTAATGGGGGATTGTTTTATGGTTTTGGCCGTAAAAACAGTTCCGTGGTGGGTTTAAGTAGATATGCAATGTCTTGAAAATTGTTCGCAAACTATAGAGTTTGTTAGTGCAGTTTCTGAGCGGAATTGTTTCAAATCAAGTGTGTTGTGTTTAAAGAAAGCTTATTTTGTGCACTGTATAAGACACTGACTTTAATGCATGTTTTTAATTTTATTGTGTCCCGCTTATACGTTGGCTATACGACCACTCAAAATGTAAAGGTCAGTCTCATCTGTCGCATAGGTATTTGCACAGCTTAAAAAGTGGATAGGGTAGAGGCACTAGTATCCGGACAGTGTTAGTGTCCGGACACTATGTTGTTTATTTGATAAAAATAGGTATATCACACATAAATAGTCTCAAATATCAACAATAATATAATCCTTTATGTGTCACTCATATCCATACGAAGTTTGAAATCAATCAGATGTATAATGTAAAAGTTAAGCGGCAGTGTTGTGGCTGAGCTCCGAGAGTGTGGTTTTATTGTCATTTTGCATAACAAAAAAATAGTGCGAGCATTTACAAAAAGTTAGTTATTCAAAGAGTATTTTTTAACGTATTCTTCTGGAAAGTACTCTGTTTTCTTTTAAATAGAACCCGCTTTCATAGTTTAAAAAAAAATATAGAATAAAATTATTTTTTTGGCCTAATTTTTAGTGTCCGGATACTAAAACTGACATTAAAGAGCATTTTCGGTATCCGGACAACCTGTCCGGATACTGAAAATTTGAGAGGAAATACAAATTCTCGTTTAAATGCTCCTAAACCATACTTATGAATGTTTCTAACGAAAGAGAGAAAAGGAATTGTGTTTTTCTCGCAGGTTTTCAGTATTCGGACAGGGTTTTCTAAGTGAGAATGTATCTGTCCGGGTACTGAAAAATTAGTTTCAGTTTCCGGACAGCTTATTGTTTTGAATGTTATTTTCGGTTTTCAAAGCTCTAATTATCGTAATAGGCATTTTATTTTAACTCATTTTTTAAGAAGTGGTTGCAGAAAGTATAGCTAATGCCTTAGACGATATACCTAGGGACAAATCAGTTAATCATTCGTGTAAAGCTGGTTTATGCCATTCAACATTACATGACCGGTTAAAGGGCAAAAGATTGGTGAAAAAGCTACGAAAATAGGACAAGATCCTTATTTGACAAATGAAGAACAGGAACGGATTGCTCAGTTGTGTGCCGATCTTTACAAGTGTGGATTTCTTAATAAAGTCCACGATCTGTTAAACATCAGCAAGGTTAGGGCAGCAGTCACCCAGAATACATATTAAAATGTTAGGGAACTAAATGAATATTTGAAAAGCATTGTTCTGGAGCAAATCATAAATGAGCCTTAACGAATTAAATTTAAATAGTGACGAAAGCATCTGTCCAAGAACTGGCAAGGTTATAGCCCCAAAAGATTACAAAAACATATACCAAATTGCTCCTAGAAATGAAAAAGAGACGTTAACGGTTTCCATTTAGCAATACCAAATACAGATATTACCAAATTCATTGACAGCCAGGCGGCTATAAAAGCAGTATCTGCTATTGAAATAAAATCGAAGCTAGATCACCGTTGCCGCGAAGAGCTTACGGTTCCCTGCTCGCAGCACACCATTCGCCTTTGCTTGATCCCTGGACACAGGGAGAAAACCGGCAATGAGATGGCCGATGAACTAACAAGAAATGGTTTTGCTATGGATCAAGATCGGGCGATTAAGATCAAACCACCACTTTGCAATCTCAGAGAGAGATTGAAAAATAAGATCCGAATGAAAGCCAATAACAGGTAGAAAGATTTAACCACTTGGGAAATAACACGGAAGCTATGGCCGGAATATAATCCTAGTCGGACTAGCAAGCTTATGCGGTTTGATCCTGATTAACAGGTTACAACTTCCTAAGAAACCACACAATGAAATTGAAACTCAAGAATGACGATATATGCAGCGGCTGCGGAGACGAGGAAGTACACGAGGCCACACCTCACTTCCTTTGCCATTGCCCGAGTCTCTGTCACTTGAGGAACAGAACACTTGGAAGCTATTACTTCCATGACGTTCATGAACTTTCTGATGTTGCACTATCTGATCTTTACAGGTTTCTGAGGACATCGGGATGGCTGGATAAGGTCGAGTAACTGTGAAGTAACACACATCACCGCCAACAACATCGGCTAACCCCCCTAAAGGCCATCACAATGGGTCCACATGGACCTAAGTGGGGTGCGGTGGGGCTCGCTCTGCCGTATCCACCCATAAACCTAACCCCTAACCTAACTGTTTCCATACTTGCGTCCTCCAAAAGACATTGTTGACAACATGCAAAACCATGGTTTTTGCTGATTAATAACGTGGAACGACCTTAAACAAAGAGAAACTTCTGTCCCCTTTTGAATGATGCTATTGTCAAAAAAAAAGATACGGTTGCTACCATACAAAATGCATTTAAAAGATGTGGCTTAAATTTCTTTGACCCATCAGCTATTTATTATACGAAATGCGCTAAAAACAATGTGGAGAGATTAAGAACAGCTCAAACTCCAGAATTATTCGATGAAGAACAATCGACTAAAACATCAAAATTAAAGATTGCTGTCAATGTGATTGAGGCATTGTCAGAACAATTAAGAAATGTTGGAGTTTATACCAATATCGTTTTAGAAGTTATCATTTTAATGTGGGTACATATATTTATAAGTTAGAGTACCTATATTTTATAAAAAAATATTTTTTTTAATCAATTAAACGCAAAAAACGACTTAAACTTCATATAAACTTTTCTGTCCGGACACTAAAAAAAAAGTGTCCGGAAACTAAATTCTGCTGTCCGGATACTAGTGTAAATCGAACTTTTTTGAATTTATTTTTTATAAATATTAAGAACGTAACATTCGAAAAAAATGTTAATGTATTATTATTAATAAATATCGCCACTTCTACAAACATTTTATTTTTTTGCGGTAGCTTTAATATTGACCGAACTGTTGGAAATCAAAGTTACCAAATACGTTAACTGTCCGGATACTAGTGCCTTTACCCTACCAACATTTTTTGGTTTATTCTCGGGCTCGCATTCGCATGCCGATTTTTGACCAGAATAAAGACGATTAGAAATTGAAGGCCTTAAGCGATATTTTCAAACATTTGCAAGTTTTTTTTATAGCTTTTTTTGATAAAAATAATAAAAAGTATATATGACTAATATAAGTAATCTTATGTACAATTGAAAAGAAAGGATTTGCGAAATATTTAGAGTTTTGTGTAGGTAATAACACCTTCATCCGCGAACCTTGTTGTATTTGATAATCTATCCTATATAAAGGTCTTCAGCGACAGGGACTCTTATAACTACTATTTCTATTTTCCTCAGGACCTGCTGAAATTGCATTTACTTATTTATTTATTTGTTTATTTTGGTATTTATTTATAAATATATATTATTAGTTTCCTTTTCTTCGTTTATTTATTTATTTATTTATTTAATCGTTTTTGTATAGATATAAGTATTTATTTAATCAATTATTAAGTTCTTTATTATTTAATTAAACAAATATTATATCCCATAGCCTGGTAATTCCTTTAGATTTTAGGTATTACCTACACTTTCACTTTGTCACTTTGTTTGTTTTTCCTTTATTTAAAATTAAAAAAAAAAAAAAAAAAATTCTAAATAAATCATATTAAATGGTAGCTTTAGGGTTTTTCTCCAAATGTAGTCTAAGATTCAAAATTATTTTAAAATATTTATAAAATTTTTCAGTTGCAAGATAGGTATAGTTTAAATATTATATCTCTTATCAAACTGCGCATTTAAATTTTTGTAAAAAGCCTCTATCTAAGAAAATTAAATAAATAACAGTCAGGTAGAAGTCAAGTTACTAATGCGACGTTTCCACCGGACATAAATCCCGAGATTAAGTCCAAGAGATTTAAGATTAATCCTGAAGGGTTTCAACCAAATAAAAGAAGAAAGATTAACTTGACGTATTCTATCTGGCTCTGTCCATTCGAGAGAAGATGATGTTAGATGTTACACGAGAGAGAGAGAGAGAGAGAGAGAGAGAGAGAGAGAGAGAGAGAGAGAGAGAGAGAGAGCGAGAGAGAGAGAGAGAGCGAGAGAGAGAGAAAGAGAGAGTGAATGAGAGAGGAATGAGGAGATAGAGAGAGAGAGATACTATTTTCCACTTTTGACGTCTTTTCTTTCATTTCTGTCAAATGCAGGTCTCGTGCTGTGGAAACTGTGTTCACAAACCGGAGTGTAGTACCTACATGCAAACCTGGTTGATAATAGAGATTTATTTTGAGATTAACTTTTGTATGATAAGTCCCGAGATTTGTGCGGGATTTACGGACATTTTTCTCGCAGTTATTCTCCGGTGGAAACGTAGCATTAGGGTCGATTTTCGTCCACAAGCGAGACTAACATTAAATAAATATGTCATTGAAATAAAACTAAAATTATCATGAATTTTCTACAACGATTTTCCTTGGGTAATAAAATAGCTCGCTATATTTATATTTATAGCGTTGTGATTTCATTACACACATAATTGTAAATATATTTACCTTTTAAGAAAGTATGTCTAGCAGTCTAGGCGCGTATTTAAATATTTTCAAAATCATTGATATATTATTATTTAACCAAACTTTTCTCGTTACATGTTCTCTCATGCTTTAAAATTATAAAATTCGACCAAATGCATAAATTAAATTATAACTAAATAACAAAAAACGCAAAAACATATTTCCAACACAAATGTATGCACATGCACCCTGTGCCCCTACAGAAAATTGGCCGTTTTCTGATTCTCATCGGATCCATTACGAAAAACAAAAAAACAAAAAAATAGTTCCAGGAGTGATAAAAGTAACTCAGAAATAAAATTTATTTTTATAAATCCTCAATATTTCTTGAGCGCGTGAGTTTTTGCCACTACATTATTGACATTCGTGGTAAAACTGACTTTCGTTTGAGAAGAAATTCAATTGTTAAATTCACATAATATTACCATTACCATTTTCATGACATTATGCTCGTTTAAGTATTTTAGCATCCTCATGAAAGTGGGAAGGCTATGTCTTTACGATTTATAATGTTTTTATTGGTGTGAACAATCTTAAAAATACATGAAAACAAATTTGACAGCACAGAAAGCGTGCATCATATTGATGAACAAATTTGTCAATATGATGAATAAATTAAAGGGGAATTTCGGTTCATCATATTGATGAATTTTTCATAACATATTGATGAACAAAGTTTATGAATGATGAACACATTTTATAATTTTCGAAGTTCATCATATTGACGAATTCGGTTTCACCATAGCAATGAAAAAGTTCACTGGACTGAAATTGATGATTTTTACATAATATTGATGAACTTTTTCATTACTATGGTGTACCTTGGTAGTCGCAGTAGCTTAGTGGTTAGTGGTTAGTGAGTTGGACTGCTATGCGGGGGTCCCAGGTTCGAATCCCGCAAAAACCCAATTCCGACTTAGGGTTTTTTTCCGCTGCGCTACCTCTCGCGAACGTCTGACAAACATCCGAGAGTATAAATTTCTTGAAAGAGCTTCTCAATTAGCCGCTTGGAGTCGGCATAAAATTGTGGATCCCTTCCATTCGTTCCAAAAATGAGAAACTCACACAAAACGAATGGTTGTGAGAAGCTAGGCCTAGGGTCTCTCTGGACCTGTTGCGCCAACTATTTATTTATTTATGGTGTACCTTCTTTTTTTCAGTGTAGCACAACACTCAACCTCTACGTCCCTAAGCATATACGAAACATAACGCTAATTGAAATTTGTAGCAAAATTTGTAAATTTGTTCAGTTCATTTGCATATTCGCGACAGTACTTCCGGGCGAGGTAATTGGAATTTACGTCTCTTCCCAATTGGTAAATGTTTATTCTACGAATCAAAAGTGTCTCTGCTACTCATCTGAATTTACATATCTTTTAGTACCGCTCGGCCATAAAAACAGTCCTGAAGACTGCGAATGTTTATGTTATGTTCCATTCTCTCTATTACCAAGCTAAGAAGTGAAGACCTCTTCAATTAGTCTGTATGGCCTAAAGTCAATTTGCGTTGCACTCTTTTCCTGACGTGGTTACAACTTAAGTACCATTTATGAATTTGGTATTTCCCTTCAATCGCTGTAGCTGTATACGCTAGCGCGCCAGCACTCCAGCAGATATTCTTTTTGCAATCTCTGGAGAAAAATCTGTTGGTCAACATCACAGAGAGCGCTAAAAGAAACAAGTTTTTCTTATTCTTATATACCTACCTTCGCAGAGCTTGCCTTTTACTATTATTTTCTATATCTCCGGAATTATGATGAAAAGAAAATGAAAGAAGAAAACCACCGAAGAGTATAGGTACCTATATAAAAATGGAAATGTTTTAAGGTCGCCTTCAATTAAATAAAAGAGCATGAAACCATTAAAGCACGTTGTTGTAGGTTAATCCGTAAAAACTGGAAGTGCCCTGATCCGAACCTTCTCGTATGAGAACTCGTATTCGTATACTCGTAAAGAAAAGCAGCGAGTGCCACAATTGACTAGGTCATGTAGGAACAACGTTTTTGGGGACATTAAACAATACTACTATTTTTTTTTTTCTACAATTTCAAGACATTCCATTCAACGTGGAGGCTCATGTTCTTGATATTGATATAACCATTCAATGCTGTCATGTAGCTACAACTCTGTTTTGCAGATCTTGTCGATTGAACGATGTTAATTGCATCCAGTTATGCACGAAGCCTGTGGTGATGTGAGCGCTAATGCTAATGATACCCATGCGCATGCGGACTTTATACGTCTTAAGTTTATGGAGTTGTAAAAATGTTATTACGATACTTTGGCAAAGGCATGCATTATAATAATATCTGCGTTACAAACGGAATGCGGGGCTGCTGCGTAGAATGCAATTAATATCTGCAATCTGGATAAAAGGAAACAACGCGCAGATATTCCTTCTGTCACTGAGCCATCGAATTATTCAGTTATATGGTAATGTGTTCATGCACATAGCATTGGGATGTGCCTACCTGTCAGTAGCGCATTTTATTTAGTGTTTTTCTCAATGACAGCACAACACAGGATACTTCCATTTCGCATTGACACTTTTAAGGCGGCTGACGAGTGGTTTATAGTGCACGCATTTGCATTCACCATCGAGTGTGCGTGCATAGGCGTAGGTTCTGCGTTTCTTGTGGGTATAAATATATTTTTATTTTTTTGTAATAAATATAATGAACAGGTTGAGCATGAAGTCGGTTCTTAAATCACCAGTGGCACCAGTTGAACCTATTTAAGAGCTTCGATGAAATTAATACATTTTGGGCATTTTTTTGACATGGCAACCGCCAATTCTACAGCAAGTATTATGTAAGGTTGTTATAGAATTCCAAATAAAGAAGGTTTTCAAAAGCAGTATTACTAAGGGGAACTTTTCGTTCTACAGGCATCTAAATAAGAACTAAATGGAAAATGCCTGGTAGCAAACAAAATCATGTATTAGATAAGTGGGCTACTTTTATAGGTTTTCAAGCATTCTGCAGAATAGGGGATCGATTTGACACAGGAACAATTCAGAAAAACTAGAGAACTAAAGCTTCCCTGGAACTAAACCTAAAACTAAGCCAAGTCCAGTAACTTCAAGGGCAATTTAACCGAATAAAAGCCACACTCCACACATGTATCAGTCTCAGCAAAATTAACCTTCGTATCCTAACGGACAGACCCTCACTCCTCAGGAAACTGCATGTCATTGAGTTACGGTGTATTTTAAGGAAAAACATTGTTAGTAAAAAACGAAGGACATTTTTGAGGAAATAGGGAACATTTCGTCAACAGCGTGGATTTTTTTCTTTTTTATCAAAATCCGAAAATCACTGTTTTGTCATCAAGAGTTAAAAAAAAAATGAATTCACTATTAAAAGAATTTGAAATTCCAGGAGTAATGGCGCCAAATACTTGACAGATTTGCAACGAAAATGCTGAGTATATGGGTGTTTTCATAAACGACGAAAATCTGCTCTAGTACAATTGTATTCTCTTTTTTGTTGCATTAGTAAACACACTTATTCAGCAGCACGTATGTATTAGGCCTGCTTTAGTACAATTTTAAGTAGTCACTGAATGTTCATAAACGTCAGACAAAAATCATCACATTAGTTTCGTTTTCGCCACATTCCACGCCGCAGCTTCTTTTCCCCTTAAAAAAAAGTTAAATTTAATTGTGAAAACACATAAAAAATTGCCAATAAAACTTCCATTTTTCGCACTTTACATTTTTTTACCTCCCGCGCTTTGTGCAGTCAAAAAAATATGGATGCACAATCTGCCAGACACTGATGACATTTATGATAACATATCTTCTGCAATTCATCTGGGTTTGTTCGATAAAAAATCTGACTTTATGAACACGTCTTACGCAGATCTTAGTTAGGCAGACGATTATGAAAACACCCTATGTTTGGCATGTTATGGATTTACCACCCTTACCATATAGCAAATTAAAAATACACGTGCTATTAAGTTTCTGAAGTGGCCTTGAATTGGCGTTTTAAAAAAAAAAATCGAATACGGGACTTCACGGCCTTTTTGCAAAGAACGTTCTAGCGGTCTTGTAGTTGAGTACCGACAGATAACTATTTACTCTAACTGGGTGGTCCGAAAATATTTATTGAACTTTAAACGTAAATATAATATAATGGCTTAAGAATTTTGAGGGCATGCTGTTCCCCTGCAACCGCTCTCTTTATTTTAGGAAGGTACTGAGATGCACGAAAGTGTCTGTTTTACAGAGTTCCCACTTCCATTTGGTAAAAGCGTAATGTAGGGTTATAAAAAGCGTAGTGTTTTGAGCTAAATCGTAGTGAAATGAAAAGTAATCTTACACTCTACAGTGGTAGTCGTTCCAATCTACTTTTCTACAATATGTTTTAATACAAATAATGAAAATGCGCTTCAGAATGAAAAAGACAAGACAAGGCACAGACGTTAGACCGTTACATTAAAACAAAAGTGCATAGTTCATGGAAAATACGATACACTGAAATGTTAGCACAAATATTGCGCTCGACTAATAAAAAAATGGATGTATTCACTTTGTTGCGAATGGTTATTGAAAAGATAGAAGAAAAATGTATGGCTGTTAAAATGATTGAATTAGGTACTGAAGGAAATTAAAAAAAAAAAATAGTTGGCGCAACAGGTCTGGAGAGACCCTAGGCCTAGCTTCTCACAACCATTCGTTTTGTGTGAGTTTTTCATTTTTGGAACGATTGGAAGGGATCTACAGTTTTATGCCGACTCCAAACGGCAAATTAAGAAGCTCTTTCAAGACAGTTATACTCTCGGATTTTTGTCAGTTGGAATTTGGGTTTTTGCGGGATTCGAACCTCGACCCCTCGCTTAGTAGTCCAGCACACTAACCACTAAGCCACTGCGCCTACAGGTAACGAAAATGTCTATGATATCACTTACGTATACTTACGTTTTGAGATTTGAATTCGTTTTTCGCCGGGAAGGTGTGTTTATATGGTGTCTAAGAACAGGAAATTTAAATACCTAAAATAAAACAGATTGAACGGAAAATCGAAGTGTTTCCATATTTTTCGTAGTGACATAGTGATTTTTCCAAGCAACTGCTAAATCGAAGTCAAACCATCAGTACGATCGTAGTGAAAGTGAGGACGCTACTGTGAGACCCATGTTTATGAATCTAAAGGGTTATTCAATAAGAGGTGTTATTGTGAAAGGATATGGTCCTGTATGCGTGCTCGTGGTAGCCATTTGGCTAATGTTGTTTTTCATTATTAACGGCATACCTTCCTCTATATTATAAAATAAACATCCGATCATTTATCTCAAAAAATGTAATTTTTCTTTGAATACCAAAATAACAACTCTTATTGGAAAATCCTTTAGTTTAACTTGGAACTACATAGTTGCAAACAGCTTATAGTCATACACAATTATAGTCTTTTTTTAAAGAAGCTCAAACACGTTAAATAAAGCGGCTCAGGTTTCCATTATGAGCACTAAGCAAATTTATTATATTTTTTGTTTACACTGACTTATTCTAAGATGTACCTACTGTTAAATAATTTTTCTGTGGAAACTCTTTTTTTTTGTAATTTAATTTAGGTATTTTTATTTTTTAAGTTTAAATTTTCACAGAAACGTAGGTATACAAATACAAACTGCGCAAATGGTCGCGTTCACTTAGCATAACCCCGTATTGTTGATATTTCATAAACAAATTTAGATTAAAGGAACTTTGCATTATATTCACTCTCGCACCCACCCCGTAATCCAACAGTAAACCCAAGCAGGGGAGTTGCAGGGGGCAGCATGGCCCCCCATACATATTCCATGTTTGAAGGGTACCAAATCGCGCGCGGTAGGTGCTGATATCTGAGCAAAATTTTGAGGCCATAGACTGTTTATGAAGCCTGCCCCCTCATACATGATTTGATTATACTTTTCTTTTAGACCATTTTAAAATAGAAAAAAAAATAAAAACAAAAATTTTGCTCACTGCTCAGTGGAAACCGCCCCAAAAAAGCGGTTCATATAAAAAGAAATTGTGCCTTTATTTTTCTTAATTCGTTTTTGGTACGCTAACTCCAGGTTACATAAATCTAAAGTGAGGTTCTGGTGACTTTAATTTTATTACGAGGTGACAACAAAAAAGTTTGTCATTCTCAACAAAAACCACATTTTTTGTCACTTAACAATATTAAGGCCAACTTTTTCTGACTATAAATCTGCGCAAATATTTTTGGTGAAGATAGGGATAAAATGGGGGAGATATTGCCCGGGTTCCACTGCCCGCTAGCTGAGTAGCAGCCATGTCAAACTCCATATACAAAAAACTAAAATTTCACCATTTGCGCTAGACGTCTAGCACTTTTTATGAAATGTCAGTTTTTTTATGCTATGAAAATTATCTCTGTTGGATTTTATTCGTATATTTTTTATAAATACAGGGTGTCCGCCGGGAAGGTATACTACTTTGTTTTGTCGCCATTTTTGTAAACATTAGTCTTGACAGTTTATATTTGGCAGCCGTGAAGTAGACACGTGGCAAATTTGTTATGGAAAAAGATTCGATAAACCAACGTGTTTAAATCGTTAAAAACATTTTATCAAAATCAATCATCGATTACTGTGACGCTGAGAAAGTTACTTGAAATTTTTGGGAGAAACAACGTGCCAACAAAACGCACTATTTATCGTGGATTGAATGATTTCGAAGAAAGGGTCTGTATGTGATTCATTAGTCACCTTTGCATCAATTAAAATTTACAGTCTGGTGTGCAATTTGGTCAGGAGGAATCATTGAACCTTACTTCTTTGAAAATGAAAACGGCGTAACGGTAACTGTGAATGGGGAGCGATATCGTGATATGATTGAAAACTTTTTAACGCCACAACTTCATGCTTTCGGCTTGATTAACACGTGGTATCAACAAGACGGTGCCACATAGCATACAGCCAGGATTACAATGGAATTACTAAGAGAACTCTTTCCACAACAAGTTATTTCAAGAAATGGTGATGTTGATTGGCCTCCACGGTCGCCTGATCTGACTACTCCGGACTTCTTTTTGTAGGGATATCTGAAAAGCAAGGTTTATGCAAAACCAGAAACGCTTGAGCAACTCAAACAAAATATTCGTGATGAAATTAATGAAATACCGCGTGAAATGTGTTAGAATGTAATGAAAAATGTGCTCAAAAGGGCTCGAATTTGTGAGACTAACAGAGGCGGACATTTACCTGATGTTGTATTCCATACATAATTGCCGACATTACATAAAACATTTATCAATATAAGATCCATTCTCTTTCATTTAATCAAAAATTATAAACAAACAAAGTAGTATACCTACCCGGCGGACACCCTGTATCTTTCCAGAATAAAGGAAGCTATAACATCACATCACCGCTCTAGTACTTTTGCTAGTTCCCTACGTACAGTGCAGCAAGGCTTAAAAAAGCGCGAATATATGAAGTTCTTCTAATGGGTATGACTTGTCTGTTTTAACATGGGTTCAAAATTGTTCGCATTCTACGACATAATTACGTTATGTTCCTTGTGACATGCGGAAGTAGGTATGAAACAGAAGTGATATGTCGGCAACTACTCTAAGTGCTTCAGCGGTTATATACATGATGGTATATGCTTTTCTATTATTCGAACCGCTCACCTCTGCGCGGTACTAATCATCTACATAGTTTAATGTCGAGGTTAAATTTCACGAACATAAAATGGCGAAATTTTTCGACTATAACAGATTCCAGACGAAGGTTAAAAATAATTAGAGGTAAGGCCCTCTCTTTCTGCATTTTTGTAACATTCGAACATAAACTCTCTAAAACCTTGCCATAAAATTTAAAAAGAAACTAAAACCGTCTGATGAAATTTGCGAATTTTTACGGCAGTACAAATAATTACTTTGGATAAAATTTAAATATCGATCGACTCCGCTAACTATACGATACCTTCTCATGTGAACAGTCCTGAAGAGGTACACTCTTCGCCGTAATGTTATTTCTCTTTCTAGAAACGCAATCACACCTTTCGTGCACACATTGAAACGAGTCTTAAGAAAAACGTCGTTCGAAAGACCGCCTCTATTACTTGGCTATATTTATTACTAACCCGATATAAAAAGATAAACGATTGCTCCAAATGAAATCAAGTTGAACGTCAGCCAACGCCTTTGACAACGTCATTCAATCATTAGTAGCTTTAATTTCCTATTTATCTTTATGAGCCTGGTACAATTCTGATCCCAGTCTACCATAAAAAGTAGCCACTACTTAGCATACTAGACATATTGCGCCTGCTGCTAAATTAATTAAAAGAACATGTTTTGAAATATAGTCATGGCGTATAAATATGATCACCCAATGCACTGCACATGGGGGCCAACAAAATACATTTTCTATATGCAAGTTCAATCAAGACCGTTGGTGTCTGTAATGCCGGCTCTTGGCTTTCCTCTAGGTTTTCCACCTTTGGAAACACTTTTCGATGAAGAAATTCCGAAATTCCGCAATCCACGAAAAAGTGATCACCGAGCGTGCGATCTATTAATGAGCACACCAACCGCATCTTGAAATAGCTAAAATTAAAATAATTTGCATTTCATGAAATCGACTTTCTTTGCTTTTGCGGCACCAACCGAACGTGACCGGTCTATGAAACCCGCTGATCAGTGAATGCTGCCCACTTTTGCCATCGAATCTATTCATTATATTGACCGCAATGGCAGAGCCGCAATGGTCCATTACGCTCAACATGTGAGTGGTCTTGAAAAATGTAATTTTTCTTGTTTTTTTTTTTTTTTTTCTCATTTTTATAGTTAACTTTAGGATTAACGCATGGATGTCTTATGACTATCTTTGGTAAAAATCAATTTGTCAACAAAAACAAGGAGAGAGATGGAAATTTCTTATGTCCGCGGGTGTAAAAGCGAAAGCTGTTAGCGAAAGTTTCTTATTTTTCACATAATAATTATTAGCGTTCGTCTATATGAGCAGTGTGCTGTTGTGATTTTGTTTTCACATGTCAATCAAGTCGATGTAAGTAGGCATCTTTAACGATTAGAGGTAAGAGACAAAGGGCACAGTGAACGGCGGTATGATGTTTGTAGTGAAAATATTCACTGTAATGTGAAAAAGATCAATTCACTTGGTTAATAAATGCCTGATGGTAATGAAGATATCAAGCAGAAACCAACCAAGCAGATTCTGTTACTATTGGCGAAAGATATGGGTATCCCTTCAGCAGTAGATTATTTAACTTGTATTTTAATTGATCAATGGCTCCGTATCCTTTTTTTTTTTTTTTAGAAATTCAAGTGTCCGCTTGAACTTTTAATAATGTTTGGCCACGTTCTAGAAGAGTCCTTGTTCTCGAATGAGTCTTAGGTTTTCTTTAACTGAAAAGTTCTAGATCTCGGTAAAGATCCAGCAAATTTATAGTTGGGGTTTCGGGATCAAGTGTATTTTCAGAGTTAAAGGTCATTTTATTTTGAAATTCACTTAAATCTCTTAAATTTTTCTAACCAAACCTTTATGATCCTGATTTCATATATTTTACGTTCCCTCAGGCGAACACTCGAAAAAGGACCTCTCGCAAGTTTGCCCATCCGTGGGTTTGCTTTTACTGTCTGCAAATTAAAGTGACTTCTTTTTTTTTTAATTCTGTATAAAGGTAAGTTTAGGTTGGAAAATGCCGATGATTAGACCTTGATACCACGTTAAAAATGTATTCCCCTCCTTGTTGCAACACTTTGAGCTTCTCTTGAAGACATCTAAAAAAAACTAAGCTCTTTGATGGAGTTTTTTATGCAAGTATAGAAGAATGAACTTCTCGTCAACCCTATCTATAAAGCTTCTCCAAAGATCGGTTGAGTGTACGCTAAGCTTGTTGTAAACAACTCTATAAGGTGAAGGTGAAGGAACATACTGATCCACTGACATGAAGTCGGTCTAGAAAGATTGCACTCATAGAGCGTTTCAGAAATGTTGAACCACCTGTCCACTTAGGTTTGTTATTCGATATCAGAGTGGGCATGTTTATCTGGATGGGATATGTAGTGTAGCACTGCTCCCCCATCTCGACGGCTAGCAGTCTGGGGCTGCAAACCATTTTATAGAGACAATGCGGATACCTTAAGCGCGGTTATTACGTTTTCCGTCAGACAAGATGAGACTTCTTAGATCTCTATTATTTTCCGGTTTGAAAATGCTTTAATTATTGGGAAGGCGGAAGGATAGAGCAAGATTTAACTTATAGGAGAGCAAATCCGTTCGTTGATAGTTTTTGATCTAGCCATCTTTGTGTCAGAATGATCTACAGTTAAAATAGTGACTTGGAAAAATTGTTATTTATAAATTTGCAAACAGTTCAAGGCTTGTTTAGTGGTAACTTTGAATCAAGAACTTTCAGCACTTTCCTCAGCGAGTTTTATTGCCTGTCGTGTGTCAGTAGGGAGATTAGGATATTGCAATGAGGTTTACTGATCTCTAACCCAGAACTAGTTTCCAAATTCGATATGTCCATGTACCCAATGTACCTACTGAATGGGATTCATCAAGCTTGGCACACAAACTAATAACACACAGGCAGGTCGGGATGGATATTTTCGGCGGAAGTTGTTCAGTCAGTTGAATTAAATGTTTGAGATGATGTTCATTGATCCTGTTATGTGATCCTCCAGAGTCTAGATCATCATGTTTGATTTTTATTGAAGTTTTGTAGAATTGACTGTGGATGTCTTCTAAAATCATGTATGTTGTGTATGGAAGGAAGGTTGATTCGCTCTTCTGAATCTACAGTAGCCCATTTGCACATAGGAACATTTTAAAGAGCCTTTTGAGAGTTTTTATTTTTATTTTGTGATGGTTAGCATGAAAGATTCAAGGCTGTATAGAATTTCTGTCTAAAAGAAAACTAAAGTATTTAACATTTCATTTTAGAAAATGTCAAGTTTTGCTATTGATCGAAAGAAGCTCATTATGTTCGATTTTGTGACAGATTTTTGCGGTATTTATTGGAGATTGGAACAAGTTAAGTATTTTCAAGGCTTATGCCCAACGATTGATTTCCAAAACGTTATAAAACAAATTTGTTTTATTAATGACGAGCAAATCTACTTAGGTATGGTTCTTTGGGCGATGTTGCTTTGGTGGTTGCTAGACGAAAGAGACCGAATCACATTTGCGTAAACGCACGATGCCCGAAGCTAATTTGCCAATCTAAACCGTTTCGCCTTTTTTCCTATTTTTCTTTGTGGTCATCTTCTTAACTTCGCATTATTAGTTCATTATTGCTTACGGCTTTTAATTATCAGATTACACAACAAAGTTTAACGTTGGTTATGTACCGAAAATGCAACAAAATTCTTTGGCAAAAGCAATATCGAAAAGCTAACTGAACTATAGGGTACGTGTACAAATGTTATTAATAATATTAAAGTTATGAAGTTACCTATGTAAATTTAAGTAAAGTGAATATATGTATAAATGAACATGCAATTAATTAATAATAGAAAAAATGTAGCATTCGTATTCTCAAACAGCATGTGATCAAACAAATTTCATGTGATCCAGTCGCACTCTCTTTAATCCACCAATTTAAAATAAAATTCAATGAAATGAGGGATTTTATTGTACAGAAGCAAGCAGTGCATAAGATATGGAAGAGCAATTTAGCTGTTTAAAATCATAGAGCCTTTTTTAGCCTTAGTCACAAACACGTGCAAGTAGAATCCTTTAAGAAGGTCAAAACAACAACAAAAAAACAGTCTCAGAAGTTAATTTAAGAAAAAAATATTATTTGTAACTTATAGGAAATAGGAAATGACTTTCATGTTTCCTTATATCATGTAATTGAATAATTATACGGTAGCCGAAAGCCCTGGTAGCTAGTGCCTTTCTGTATTAGAGTGTAATTTATTACATTGTAATCCTTAGTAAATAAATAAATAAAAAAAAAATAATTACACGACTAAGAAGATGACATTCACGATTTTGAAGCGGTGAAAATAATGTCTGTTTCGGAATTCTGTATATAAAAATAAATTTCAATGATAAGTTCCCTATTATTATTAAACATTTTTTAATACTCTGTTATTAAAATTAACCGTATATCCCCCGGTGTACTTAATATATTTTAGGAACTGATTTTATTATGGAAATATCGCATCTCCTTTTGCATCTCTCATCAGTCATCGCCTATGCAGATTTGTTTTGTTAAGGAAGCTTAAAAGCTCTATTCCATTATTCAAATGTGAAAAAAGTGGAACAGTGAAACTAACTAGTAATCATTTCTAACCTTCACCATAAATATTTTAAAGGTCACAATGGATAATTTTATAATGAAAGCGAGTTCGTGAAATTTCGCCTGAACACTAAAAATTATTATTATCTAGTATCGCGCGATTAAATTGAGATCTTTAGCTTGAATATTATTTTATAGCTCACAGTTTTGTATTTAATGTTTAAAATTTCGTCATTGTTCCTTGACACTAAAAACGATTATCTACTAGTATCGGTCAAAAATATGTTTTCAGTGAATCGTTTACTCCATCGCTGATGTGATAAGTTACTTAATGAATTACATAATGAAGTAGGTAAGTTTGAAAATTAATTTGTGTTTTGCCAGGGCTTAATGTTCATCTAGTATGAGTGTATGACTTAGGGCCGGTCTGTTCACAGCCGTGGTTACCATAGATTTAGATTAAATTTTTGATAACCGATTTTAAATCTGTGACAACCGATAAGTGTTTGTTGAACGGGTTTTCACTCGTTTCGTTCCAATTTTGTTCAGTTTATAAAGAGACTGTAAATTTCTTCCCCTTACTTGTATTTATTTATTTACTGTATTTATTTGTTTGCACATGTTATTCTAAATTAAAACTAAAGGCTTGCAAACTTTAAAAGACGCTTGTTGTCTTAAATTGTAGGCAATACTGTTATTAATAATAATAAATAAATAAAATAAATATTGGTCTAACTACCGTTGCATATTTGTCAGTTCAATTTTGCATTTTTTTTTCCGGGACCGTTTGATTTTGATAAGTAATTTGTTTACGTATTTTATCAAAGCAAAATTTCCAGTAATCTAACTCTGCGTTATTGAGAACTGAGAAATAAAATCCTTTTGTTGTGAGACAATAACCAATTCTTTGAGAACAACACCGAAACAACCAATAAAATTCGTTACAAATGATCCTCACCACAATTTACTTAACGCCACCGTCGCAACTTTCTCATTTTCTCAATATGTATTTCCTCTAATGAGTGCGCTCAATTTATGTCTCAATTTATGAGTGTTATCATCGGACAAAAATGTTTAAAATAATCCTACTTCGTCCTTTGCACTCATTATTTTGTTAGGGACCGTTACTCTCACCTTCATGAGACTGGCGTGTTCAATATTCTATACATCTGTCAGTTGAAAACATCTACAAAACCAACGGGACAGATTTTATTGGTTCAGTGCACTTCATCTTGCGTTATTATATTATGTTCTCAGCCGTATTTATTAGATTCCCTTACGACGCTTCGTACGTAAAGTATAGTTAAACATCGCGTAAGGATTTACGCAGCCTCTACGTGGCTCTCCGAACATTTTTATTTATAAACATTTTTCCTCGCTAACTAAAGTTAAAGTGTCTAAAGCGTGGTATGCAAAAATTCCGCTCTCCTTTTCGTTTTGCAGTATACAGCTGCTGCGAAATAATGGCGGAAAAGTGGGTAGTTATGTAGTAGATTCCTTGGTACAATTATCCACTCTCTTTTCGCACACGTTTATTGTCCGGGACATTATTTGCCTGCGGAATTTTGGCATTTGTGCTGCAGTGTTGCCAGCCTTAATTTTGAAGTCGAAAATATCAAAACTCAAATATAAAAATTAAAACTGCACATTTTTTGGTAATATTAAATTAAAAAAAAAACAACACAAACTCCTTATTGAGAGACTTTTTTTAGTTTCCATTTTGTAAGGTTAAAAAAAACTTTGAAATGGTTGCTAAAAATGTGTGAAAATCAATTACAATGGATTTCCAGTGCAAGTATCAAATATGTTTTTTGAGGCCAACTTAAAAAAGAAACCAAATTCGGATTCAATATTCGATTTGGCAGCAGAAATCTGAAATCTCAGATCAAAATCTGAAATGCCCAATAATCGAAAAAGACATAAATGTTTAGAAAGTTTAAGTTAGGTACATGGGCCTTACTAATAATAATTTTTAGTTTTGACTATAAATTTTAGTAACTCACAGTGGCAATATTTTCCATCCAAATTTCGCCATTGTGAGCTCCATAAATTTAAAGTCGAAACTTAAATTGATTATTAGTACAGCGAAGTGACCCATAAAATATTTAGCGTAAGGATTATAAATGATTACTAGTAAGGCCCAATATGTTCTGTTTTTGTTTGTACTTTTGACTGCTGATGTGGGTTACTAGTGAAGAATCAATTTCTGTAGGCGTTTGCAATATTGTGGGTTCTTTAAGTCCACTATGACCACCATCACGTGAACAATTTTGTACAAGAATCTTGGCCTGCAAAATAAATAAATACATAGTGGGCGCAACGAGTTCTTTTTCCTATTTTACTCTAGACCCAGCTCTGAATCACAACTATTTGATTGAATTCGCTTCATTTGTTGATATAAAAATATTTTATGCCGAGTCGGAACATTTATACTTCCAGGGGTTTATAACCTGCAAATTGTGAGGCAATAAATCAAGAAGCTTAAGGTGGAAATTGTGCTTTCCTGGGGTCTTATTGCGAGACTCATTCATACACAGTATTAGCAATATACTTACTGCCTGCATAATTTTTGTCCAGCATTCTTCCTGTTGGTAAAGGTAGATCCCAAAATGCATGTATATATCTCGAAGAATCTTTTCTTAATAGTATATAAATAGATTAATAGTTTGCTTTTATTCTGTGGCTAAATAGCTTATTTTGAGAGCAGAATTGTTGCATATTTAAAGGCATACCAATCCACAGGACACTTTCTAGAAAATGACCCCATATCAACCTAAGGGAGTTGATTATATGGATATAAATTTGAATCACGTCGATCTGAGAGTAATGGGGTTTCATTGTTAAATGCTCTTATGGCCGATCAAGATGATTGAAAGGGCGTTCCACTTTACTTAAAGAAATCTTCGCTGAACATTCACAAATTAGTAGCGCAGCGGTCTTATCCCACAGAAAAACCTTTCTTAACCAAATTATTTCTCGATCCGTATTTGAACACATCCAACTCCATTTATTGGCACTTGAAATCCATAAAAAGAACGCCAATTAAAGAGATATCTAATATACATCTCAATTGAGCAATTGATCAATCCGATGAAAGAAAACAGAAATCCAGTCAATAGCTGATCATGTTATGTATATCTTTCTTTATACAAATTTAGCAAACATTGTAACCATTGAAGGCGCTTAATCCGGCACTAGCTCAAGGTTTATTCTGCCCGAATGATTTTATTGCAACGAATCTTCCATCCGGCTGACTACTTATATATCGCTTCGAAATGAGGTGTGCTCAATAATGCGAATTATTCATTTGGAATAATAATGAACTATTCTGTCTCTCCTCGCCTATACATAAAATCTCTGCTTCTCTCCTTTTCTTTTTTTTTTTTTTGTTCGTAAGATTTAAAATTCAACTCGAGTTCCAGCCATTCCGCACAAATCAACACTCTTGACGTTGAGTGTTCCTCGCCTTCTTTCGAGTTCTTTTGCATTCTTTCAAGGCAAAAAAGGCATTCGCTCGTTCAGTAAATCAATAGATAACACAGACAATGTGGGTTTTACTTTTAACACGGATGTCAATGTGTCAAAATGGGGCTAACTATGTATAGAGTGGTTAAGAGTTTTGCCAACGAACTGGTAATAGAAGCCGCATGTAAAACATGTCAGTCCTATGGTCATCGTATCTAATTGCCCAATTTGCTTGGTGGTTCTTCTGCTTTAACAAGTAACTTCCAAGCGCTGATTATTTATCGTTTGTAGGTATATCTATTGTATGTATATATCTAAAACATTAGAGAAATTGTTTGTTTTGTTTTTTGTTCGCAGGTATTTCCAACAGCGAATGCGAAATGTCAGACTATGATTACACTGGTCATTGACCACGACTTGAACTTCAGGTAGCAACTTACATTTTTGCGTCTTTCATTATGATTTATGAGTTAGGTAGTAAGGTTAACAGAGATGAACTCAAATGAGTGAATTGACGTCAACATTGAATGAATGCGGCAGAATTTTTTATTGACAAACTACACGGACATGCACGCATAAAATTGCAAAATAGGTTTTGTGTTGCATGGTGAATGCGTAGGACCGTTTTTTCGGCAAACGATTTTGACATATTTTATCAGTCCATTAAGTTGACGAAGTGGCTCAAAGGTTCGAATATAGGTATCATTTCAACTGAACGTTATGGGCATATGTGTGCCAAGTGAATGTTTTGCGCCATTTCAGTAATCGCATCAATATGGACAACACTCTCAAACGGGAATAATTTCTGGCTCAGCTAGTTAGTTGAACATGAGTTGGAGTTTTCTACTACGATCACATTTTTGAACTAAATTCTCTACAGCGAGTAGTCCCTTTATTAGGACCAAAACCAGCACAAAGTTCACAAAACGTTTCTGCAATATTTTCAAAAGCTGCGTAGACATCTAGCGCAGCAAATTTATAAAATTGCTGGATCCATATTCTATGTAATCATAGTTTCAGAATTGATTTCTCTAGGTCTTGGTAAGAATCCCTACTAATATCCAATTTGGCACAAGTTTAACATAAATTACAAGAAAAGGCATCAGCAGGAAAAGGCATCAGCAAGAAAAGGCATCAGCAATTAAGGATTTGAAAGGGTAGCTGTTTGTCTTTCTTCTCCTACATACTATATAATTAGACACAACTCTTGTGATAGAATCAACGTTCTACCATCGCCACGCTATATTAAGATGTGTTTTTTTCTCTTTTAATTATTTTCAATGGCCGCTCTTCCATTTGTTAGAGTCGCGGGTATAGGATGCCTAAGTGGACCCTCCATAGCTCCCGATCTTCCGCCACCGACTCTAGATCATCAGGGGCAATCCTCATATGGGCCGAGGAGAGATTGTGGACTTGATCGAACCATCTCATCCTGAGGCTTTCTAGGGGACGCCTGCCTGATGGCACGTATTCCTTAGCACGTCTAGAGATCCGAGTTGGAAGCATGCGTTTAACGTGACCAAAAACTGCTCGACATTCAGTTCCTTACGTATTCTGGTGTTCCTTATACCTTATTCGCGATCTTATTCTTTCAGTAATTACCCAAATCTCATGACTAAAGTAAGAGTAGGAAAAATCACCGAATTAAAGACCGACAACTTTGCTTTGACACAGTGTTGCCAGTTTGGGGGTTTTCTCCCAGATTTAGGGGGTTTTTTGGTCGACGCACGGGGGGAATTCTGGTGGGAGAAATTGTTGAGGGGGAAATCTAGGGGTTTTTTCAAACCCTATTTTATTTGTTTTTTGTTATAAAATCCTTAAATCCTTAAACCTTAAACTGTGTATGTTATTTTAAAATGCAGACAAGTAATCAATCCATTAGAAGATGTTTCAAAATGCAACATGCGTTGACACTGTGTAGTTTTCTTTTTGGCGCACACTTTTGCATTCGGAAAAGCAAACTTACATGTTGGCGTTTCAATTTCAAAATTTCTTGTTTTAAATCATACAAAAAAAGTTTAAAAAAAATAATGAAAAAATGTTGGGGATTTGTTTGGAAAAAGTAGCCAAATCAGAGTTATCTGGGGGAAATATTTTGACCGTCTGGTAACGCTGCTTTGACACCAAGTTCGTTCCTCCTGATAACAGAATGGCCTAGTTGATGAATAAAGCGAGCCTCGGATTTTGCCAAGTCTGTCAAAATAGGGCGCCCTTTGGAGCCAGGCCTGAAGGGTGATAGTTTGCGAGCATCTATAGTGGTCGGCCGGGATCATCGAGCTTGTTTTTTTTTGTTATAATTAACACGCGTTAAAGAGGTTGTGACTACTCTTATAGTGTTATGTGATTTACACAGCGCGGGCATTAAGGAAATTGGGATAGAGGAGATAGGAGATACCGATGCACATTGGTCTTAAATGTCTGTAAATTGGAAAGACAGAGCTGGGCAAGGCATTCCACATTCGCGTTGTACGACTTATGAAAGAGTCTCTGTATTTCATAGTACGTCTGAAGATAGGCTGGATGGTAAACTGATGGGCATTCCTAGTATGACGAGTATTGCGGTTGAATTTCTGAAGGGGAGGAATGCAGTTGGCAGTTTCATTTGAACACTGTTTATAGAAGAAACGATAAAACAATGAGAGACACGAAACGTTTTTACGATGTTCAAGCAATTAATAGAATTCGCGATATTCGTGTCTCCGATTAGTTTCACCGCACGATTTTGGATCCTATCCAGTAAGTGCATTATATTTTTCGGTGGACCAGACCAGATGTGGGAATTGTACTCAAGTTTTGGGCGAATGAACGCCTTATATATTGTAGTCAGATCAGAAGGGGTAACATTTTTCTTGCACCGTTTGAGGAAACCTAGACATTTCGCTGCATTCTTGGCGACTTCGTGTACATGGTCATTCCAACGACGGTTGTCATGAACGCACTTACCGAGAATAGAAAGTCTTTCGGTTTCGGTAATGCAAGTGCCATTCATGGATAATGGCTGTAGATTCGGGTTTCGCTTTAGAGACAGCAGACAGCATTGTGTTTTTGAAGCATTAAATTCCACTCTATTTTCTGATACCCCATTTTGAAATGCTGTCAAGGTCGGAATTTAATGAGCTTAACATACGTTGCCGTTCCAGTTCTAGGACCGAAGAGCAGGGACGTGAGTCCTGGAAAGAATATGAAAATCTAAGAGTGCTGTCATCAGCGAAGGAATGGATTGGATTAGAAGTTGCAGACAAGAGATCATTTATAAAAATGAGAAAGAGAGTCGGAGACAAAACTGAACCTTGGGGAACACCAGCATTTATATGGTGTGTGTCGGAACTGAAACCATCTAAAACAACTTGAATTGAACGGCCAGAAAGGTAGTTTCTAGCCCATTGAATAAGAGACGCATCGATCCCATAAGCACGCATTTTCGACAAAAGAGCTTTGTGCCAAACTCTGTCAAATGCCTTGGAAATATCGAGCGCAACAATCTTCGATTCACCGAAGTGATGTTAAGATTGGTTCCACTTCTCGGTCAGATAAGTCATCAAATTACCAGTGGAACTGTTGCCACGAAAACCGTCCTGCCGGTCATTAAGGAGTTTTCGTGATTCAAGATATTTCATAAGCTGACGGTTTATCAGCGTTTCCATGACCTTAGAAAGAATGGACGTAAGTGCTATGGGTCGGTAATTGTTGGGAGAAGAAAATTCGCCTTTTTTAGAGACGGGCTGGACAAATGCTGTTTTCCACCTACTCGGAAAGAGTCCAGAAGAATAGGACAGATGAAAAAGCTTACGCAGTGGTTTTGTCAGGTGTTCTTCCACACCTCTTCAGAACTATGAATAATGTATATTTAATTATGCTTCGAACTAGAATTCCTCTCCCAGATCAGTCGATTTTGTATGTACGAAACTTAAATTCGCTGGTCTGGCTGACATTTTTTTATTTAACTTCTTCACTTGTGATACCTGCATGGTCTGCTGGATTTTCAGTTCAGTCGAACTGAGTTATCCGTGAACGGATGTGTGACGAACGCAAATATTGCCCATAGTTGCGGCGACTTGACCTATAATCGCTGTAGAACTTAATAAATTAGCAAAACCTGCGCATTGGTCTGATTAATTTTTAATTATTTTTGAGTAACTTATGCTCGAAATATCCTTTTCAAAGACCTCACATCCAGCGCTCACTTCGAAGATTTTGAAAAAGTCGCAAAAAAAAGGGGATTTCCATTCAAAAAGGGGCAATACTAACATGTCGACAAATGGCAGAAAAACCAAAAAACAACTTAATTAACTATTTTTTTCTGTTTATTAAAATGTTTATGTAACATAACTACATAACAAATTATAATGGGTTTAACCCATAAATATAACAAAAATAAATAAAATAATTCAGTCATTAAGAAATCAGTCTTAGTAGTAGTATATATTAAGTTTCACTTTTGGCTTTTATTTATTTGTGACCTTGTCTCTATATTCTTTCATGAGCTCCCAATCTGGCACCCAATCTTCTAAACTTTGATAAGTTAGTAAATTTAGAGCCGAAAGTTTGGATTGACAAGTAGACACTTTCAGAGAATTTGTGAGCTTATTTTTCATAAGGTTTAATTTTGAAAAAAATCTATGTAATGTAAAAACTTGTTTAACAAATCGGAATAAATTTGGGAACATATGCCCATCAAGATGATTTTTTAACTGACCAATTTTAAACCAAAATTCTTCTGTGTTGGATATTTGAAATAATTTTTTAAATGTCTTTTGGTTTGCCTTATTTTCAAAAACTTTCAACTCCTCGACAACTTTTTCGGTTTCACTTATTAAATTTTTGAATGCAGAAACAAGGTCAAAATATAAAATCTCTTCCCCTGACTTAATTACAAAAGGGTCTAAGAACTTTAACACATCTCGTTCTATCTTATTATTGCATATGCATTGAATGAACGATGGCTAAAGGCTAATGGCTAAAATTATTGCAGCTGATAGAAAAAGGATGCATTCAGATCCCAATTAGCTGTGAACTAGTTTAATGAATTATTTATGATGAAATATTCCGTGTTTCATACAAACAAATTTTTTTTTTTTAAAATGCCACAAAGTTTCAACGAAATTCAGAAAAAGGGGCAAATCTGGACAATTTTGAAAAAGTGGTCTCATTGGGGACAGAGATAGAAAAAGGGGAAAAATGCAACTTTAGTCGCATAAAGTGAGCGCTGCTCACATCTAAATTGCTGTATAATAAATTTACATTTAACTTAACTGAAAAAAACAGATAATGGGTCTTAGCTTTTATAATCTGCTTTTGTTTAGGTCGCTAACTCTACTGCACGGAATGCAGACACTTTCATAAAAAAAAAAGTCCAAACCCCAAGTTTCAGACCCTTTTAATAAAAAGTAACCTTAAAATTAACACCCGCATTCTTAACACATTAATGTCATATTTCATATATAACAATTTAATGTTTATTTTAAAGAAGACAAAAAAAAAATTGGTGCGACTGTATCCAACAGTCCCGAAATATGTGTAAACACCGTGCGTGCGGTATGTGTGTGGCTTGATACACGTCATTGAGAAAAGAGGGAATTGTAATAACCGTATTCTTGATATATTATGAAATAACAATAATTTATTCGTTCTTTCACATCAACAAAAACTGAAATTAATATGCCCCAGCTCATAAATGTATGCATTGATAAAAACGTATGCAATGATAAAATGTATGCAATGATAAAACACAGTGACGAATTTCCGTCCCCGCAAGTTAAATGTGTGGAATTACTCCACCAGATTCCAACAACGCGCGCTTAGATGTTTACACATCAAAAAAACAATTCTGAATCTAAAAGTCAATTTATTTTCTCAAACAACTTTTTCTTTTAGCTTCAGAAAATCGGTAGATGTAAATAAAAGATCGCGCCAAATAATATTTTGCTTTCCATTTAAGACAATTTGGACAATTACTTATGAAAAATATCCCAAATTAAAAATTCAAGTTCAAGCTTAAAAGAACCATCGGCCAAACTATAATGGGCGCCGCCGGATGCTTAAGAGACAGGAATGGCAGCTCTGCTATTAATTTCAATTCACTTAAGCAACAGGTATATCACGTCCTTAAAATCAAAACATTGTAGAAGGGACATGACTCTATAAATGTTTTTGATGAACTTATGTCCAACTTCGGTAGGAAATAAGTCCATAACAAGATTTTAAACTTATGTCCCATTTCAGTGAGACATAAGTCGATAATGGATTTATTTCCCGTGGACCTATGTCCCTGCGACGCCTTAGGTCTGTACCAAGAAAGTTTATATAAGATATGCCATCAGCTGGTCAACATTAAATGAATTACCGCAGCATATTATAAACCAAAACGGTCGGTAAATTTGTTATTGTCCATTACTATTCTAAGATGCATGCAAAATCGGCATGCTCCAAAGTATAACTACTTTCAGTTTCTTATACTTTCACATGGAGTGTAGAGAGATAATCTCGAATCTTAATAGCCTATTCGGCACCGCTGGGGGACTTTGTGCTGCATAACTGATTATCAAGAAATACAAGACAAGTAACGACGCCATCAAGCAGTAGTAGCCATCAAAGGCGCACACAATTTACAGAATATCTCCTCGACCGAAGAGGCTTTCAGCACAACACTCCTCAATAGCTTCATTTAACCGTGAAACTATATACTAACAAATTGCAATTTGCAAACCATTATTGGCGCTGAGCTCATGCATGCGATTGCGCAAAGATCACTCCACTGGCATGGTACCGATTGGAGGTGGTCAAGCAAAGCCTTCGATTAAATTTGATAGTAACACGGAACATAATAGCACAGCACGTCTTCTGGGTACAGAAAAAAAAAAGTGAAAACTGCCCACGCTATATAAGGCATATATCCACAGACGAGGGTCAAAGGGGGAGGCATGATTTTCTGCCCATAATAACTTTTGGCATATGAAGTCATTTCATTGTCATTCAAAGCGATGTTTTTATTTCGGTCTAGAACCAGTTTTCCCGAATGACTGAATCGTGTCACGGGTAAGGTATGTTCGCGCAAGAAAGAACACATACACATAAACCTATTTTCAGGCTTAAAAGCTAAAAATTTCTTCGACATAGAAAACACTTTGGATATCGAATTTAATTATAAAAATCTAATCTATCCAACCGTATGGAAAGAAGGAAAATAATTTAACCGACTGAATGCGGACAAAAAAAAATTTAAAACTAACTGAAACTTGTGTGTGAGCTGTGGTCTGTGGACGAACTCGAACACTTTCACTACAGTTACAGCCAGAACAGTGATAATAACACATCAAAAGGAAAACAAAAACCCATACAGTGAACGAACTTGCAGCAACAGTGAACAGACAACGGCCACAGAGTGTGACGTTCATTTTTAATTAATCGCATTGAATGATTGAGTTTGGTTTAACTTGTTAAGGTATTTGCTTGTTAAATTCCAAATTTAAAGAAACCGCATGATTTCGGTTTAGGCTTATGTCACAGGTCACAGTCAGCCGAAGTGTATGTGGTTTATGAAACAAATTGACATTATGGTGACAGCTGTGAGGTTGTTGCTACTATTCTACTTTCGGAATATTATTGAAATGTTTGCGTGGGTAGGTAGGTATTTAATTTTTTGCGTAGGTACGGCTACAGATTAGGTTTTGTGATTTTTTTTTTTTTGGGAGCGAGCACATATTGAAATCGGTATACATGCGGTGTCCATATTTTAAAAATGAACAACAATAGAAACAAAAACAAATTTCAACACAATTTTTAATTATTCAAATTACCTCTACATAGGTATTTGACTAAATAAAAAAAAACATTAAAAGAACTTAAATAGAACGCAGTTTTTAGTACTAGATTATACGATTGCTCGTTCAGTAAGTAATATCATGTTCCCACCAACGCAACGTGATTTGGCCAAAGTGATTTATAAATCACGAAACGCGTCCCCACCGAACTTTAAGTGTTTTAGTGTGACATTTACGTCAATTTTGCCATACTTTAGGTGTCCAACTTTCAATAGATAGGTATCGTAACATCATTTTTTTTTTTTTGGTTTTGTTGCCATACCTGCCAAGAATAAAACAATTTAAATAAAATACACTTAATAATAAAAATACCAAAACTCACCGAATCACGAAGAAAATTGAATTTTGACAGTTTGTTTTGTGTATGTTTTTTTTTCGTTTGCTGAATGAAGTGCTGAACATAATAACAGGTATGTTCGATTTTATTTTGTGTTGATTTGCGATGACAGATACGTAATTCAAATTTAAACACGTAAAAATCACGTAAATCTTATGGGGCATTTACACGCATTTACACACATAGATGATTTGTTGGTTTAATTGACTGAAACTAATTAACACTCTCATTTCACATATTTTAAATCGGAAATAGAAATGTTTTCATGTGATTGCAGAAATGTTGGTCGCCGGAACTTCCGCTTTACGTATCTAAAATTATGGGTAGAACATCCATGACACCTTAGGCGTCTGATTTGTGATCTCATTCCCTCGCCTTTATTAGCATTGACTGCGGACAAACGGATCTCTCTGTCCCGTCTCGTGCAAAAATGCGCGTGCGTGATGGTGTAAATGCGGTTTTATGGGGAGCTTGTATTTATTTTTGACACATAGGGGTACCAATGTATATTTGGTTTTGCCTTCCCTTACCGATGGATCTGATTTATCCCCTGCTGTAAACATACCCGCAAAAGTCCCAGTGACATCTTACTAGGTTAATACTTATTTCGATTGTGTGTCATAATTGTTGGTGTGAGCAAGTTTAACATTTGACATTTTTAAAGATCGTACTTCAAGTGTTAATTTGTGATATTCTCGCAATTCTTCCAGCTTTCATATTGAAGAAAGTTACATGACAAAATGTTGTGAGGAGAAACGTCACAAGACACTAGGCATCTTATAGGATCGCTGATGGGAAAACCGTCATTTAATAAGATGTTGACGTCTATGGGGGGGTAGCCGACGAATCTAGTCAAGAAATTGGTGACTAAGTAGCTACAAAGTGATGACACTTGGCATAGGTGGCTGACGTAGAAAAAGTGACGTTCCCGACTAATCTATTTTTTGCGTTCAGGTGACATTTAGTCCAGACACATCTCGTCGACTTAAGATAACTAGATTTTGGAACGTGGCCAATGATAGAGGTAAAAGTGCAATAGATGCAGTTTCCTAGCCACGATCACGAGTGAATAATTTTCCGGGGCTTCTTGTACCGCTCTAATTCTAATAAAGCACTTGCCGGCACCCATTTCGGTCAACGTGATATTTTTTCCCAGAGTTGAACTGAGAACCTCCAGCTCAATAGTCCATCACGCCAAAAGCTGAGCACCCAATTATACCAACTCCGCACTGCATCTGCGAATATGCAATCTTCTTTCATCAGACTATTTCCAGATGAGCTGGCTGCATGTACCCTACTTTGCAGACCTCCAATTATTTCAAGATGTTAATTTATATTGAGCCAACATTATCTTTTTCTTTTGCAGAACTTAAACTCACCACCCCTGATATGCATCTAACCGACAGTATACGAACCCGTTAACGATGACTTCCAAATACGAACGTATCAAGACTGAATGCAAAAAGAAGGCCATTCACTGGGAAGACCCCGATTTTCCTGCAGTCCAGACGTCTGTGTTCTACTATCAAACACCTCCGTTCACATTCCAATGGAAGCGAATACCAGAGATCGCGCCGACAGCGTCCTTCATGAACGAAGGCGAAAACTTTGACATTATTCCTGGGAAAATGGGCGATCGGTGGCTTGTCTCCTGCCTGGGCGTCTTGTATTCGCTAAAGAATCTCTTCTACCGTGTTGTGCCAGCCGATCAGAGTGTCGAAAATTCCCACGGAATGTTTCGATTTCGACTCTGGTGGTGCGGTGAATGGGTTGAGGTGCTGGTAGACGATCGCCTGCCCACGATCAATGGCAAGCTCGCATTTTTGCAGCCACAAAAGTCGAACTGCTTTTGGGCGTCGTTGCTAGAGAAGGCTGTTGCTAAGTGAGTATACATACATGGAAGCCTTAATGAAATTTCAGTTTAATTTAACACACCCTCCCTAGATTGCATGGGTCGTATGAAGCTCTCAAATACGGAACACGATCGGATGGTTTAAGTGATCTCCTAGGCGGAATTGTTGAATGTGTCCCGACTAGAACTAACAACGACCCCATCCGCCCGCTACAGCTGCGATCGTTCTTGGACACTACGTGCATTGTGACTTGCATTGCGACGAAGATCGCCAATGGGCAGTACAAAAACATCCCCGAACGTTTGCCGAACGGGATTTGTGTGAATGTCAACTACCGGCTGTGTTCCTTGGATAAAGTAAGGTTGATGCCAAAGTGCCAGTAACATTCGCAGTCACAGATATGTTTTTCTTTTCTAGGTGGAGACCCTTCTGGGAGATGCCGTCCAACTGGTGCGTCTGAAAGACCCCATGGCCTGTGAAACTTTTGGCACTAAATCCGGCTACAATGGCGAATGGTCTGCAATGTCACAGTCCTGGGACAGAGTTTCAATTCAAGAAAGAGACCGACTTCTGGGTCAACTGGATGTTGGGGAATTTTGGATCTCATTCTTGGCGTTCACGCAATCCTTTACGTTCCTGGAGAGCGTCCACCTCGACACAGACACCGCCAAGGACGAGCTGTCACTGTCGGACCGGCCCAAACGGTGGCAAATGAAGATGTACCAAGGACAGTGGCGTCGTGGAGTGACGGCCGGTGGCTGCCGGAACCATGAATCGTTTCACATAAACCCTCAACTACTGCTGAGCATACAGGAGCGAGAGGAAGTAGTCATAGCACTGAATCAGCATACGGCTATCGAGCCAAAAGTCATCGGTTTTACTATGTACAAACTGAACACAGGTAAGCCACGCGAAGAGGTCCAGCCGCAAGGTGTGTTGTTCTATCCCAAGTTGTTTTGTTCTAGTCAATAAGAATAAACTAACCGAATGCCTGCCAAAGGAATTCTTCAAGAGTCAAGTTAGCTATATCAATTCGGACTATGGCAACACGCGACACGTCAGCTACAGATGCAACTTAGACGTGGGGAAGTATCTGCTCATGGCGACGACTTACGAACCGGGCGAGGAGTCATGTTTTACTGTGAGAATATTGGGCAATTCATTAAGATTGTCACAGCTGGAGACGCAGACTATGATGCTGTTGGATCCTTTCCCAGCACTGAATCTGAACAACGAACCCGATAGCGCCAAGGTGAAGAAGTGCCAGTATGAGCCGGTGTTTATGCAATTGGCCGATGAGAATAAGTATGTGCGAAGTGCAGTCTAGTTGAAATGTATTTCGGTATGTCCCTTTTTAGATCGATAAATTGCTTTGAACTACAGGAACTACTGGAAGCGTGTCTGCCCAATGACTACATAAAAGGATGCGCCAACATTGATATCTGTCGACAGGTTATCGCCTTGCAAGACGTGAGTACATATAGTGTGAGTTAACAAGTACCTACTATATGTACGGTTTATTTTGTTCTATATAAATTGACTCTGAATGGTATATTGTCTGTGCAAAAGTTGACACAAACTACTATACGAAAACCTAACTTTAGGTACCCGTATAACCTCGAAACTGGCTATGCAAAACTTATGAATGATATATTTTATTAGCCTGCTATAACTTTTGTCGATCTAAACAAAAATTTAATAAATTTAACAATTTACTTAATTTTCTGTAAAAAAAATAATCACGAACTTGTTTTTGACAGTTCAAGCTCTGCTCTGAACTAGAAAAAAAAATCCATCAATTGCTTTAGAATACTTTAGTCAAACTTAATTCACTTCTACCTAACTTTTGCGTAAGGGAACAAAGTTTGACTAATGTATTCGAATGCGTTATCGTAAGGGAACAGGAATTCTGACTGCTAAATATGTTGAGCTCAGTTAAATTAGCCTAAAAAAGTATATTACAGTAAAATGCTGACATGAACCGGTGGCATTCAGTTAAAAAATCTACAAAAAATTGAATATCTGAATAAATGTTTACTAACTTACTTAGATGGCGCTACAGTCCGGGGTGAACATGGGCCTCTCTGGACCAATACGCCTCTCCAGTTAGCGCGATCTTTAGCTAACTGCCTCCAGTTGCGCACTACAAGTTGGTTGAGGTCCCCTTCCACTTGTGCGCGCCACCTAAGGCGAGGTCTTCCTCTACTGCGTTGTCCCTTTGGGTTGGAGTCGAAGACTCTTCGGGCCGGAGCGTTGGTGTCCATGCGCTCTACATGTCCTAGCCATCTTAGTCGGCTGATACGCACTTTTCTGACCAGGTCGATGTCGCTGTACAGCTCGTAGAGTTCGCTGTTGAATCTCCTTCTCCAAATCCCGTCAACGCAAACGGGACCGAAAATCACCCGAAGAATCGAACCGAGGAGATCTTCATCTGCCTTTGATAGCGTCCATGCTTCTGCGCCATAGAGTAGGACTGGCATGATGAGGGTCTTATATAGAGTTTCCTTAGTGTTTCTTGACAAGGCCTTATTTCTCAGTTGTCTTCTTAGGCCAAAGAAACAGCACTTGGCAAGTGTAATTCTTCGCTTGATTTCTGATGTTATGTCGTTGTCAGAATTTATAGCGGAGCCGAGGTAGACAAAGTCCCTAACTACCTCAAAATTATAACTGTCTGTCGTGACATTCTGTCCGATTCGTCGATGTTGTGTGTCCCTTCTTGTTGACAGCATATATTTTGTTTTACCCTCATTCACCACTAAACCCATTTTTGCCGCTTCTGTACTAATACTTGCAAACGCACCAGTGACAGCTCGCTGTGTTCTGACAACAATGTCAAGGTCGTCAGCGTATGCAAGCAGTTGCACAGACTTTTGGAAAATAGTGCCTCTGGTGTTGGCTTGCGAGTTTCGCACTATGTAATGTTTAGTTCTAAATATAATTTTCCAGACTGATGCACTCCGCAAAAGGGGTCAATTATGTTATAAAAAAATGTCTACAAAAACAGTCAATATTTTTTCTACAACTAACGACTAAGCACAAAAATTCCCCTGACAATGAAATTTAATAAGTATAGGTATGTCCGCGTTCAATTGACGGCTAGATGTTTAATAGGTAGGTACCTTTATAATATTCGAGATGTAGGAGTGGCCGTTAAAATTAGCGAACGTTGTTTTGGGATTTTTAGATTTTGCTCTCAGATTTCAGATTTTTCGTGCGGAATGGAACATAAAACGAGATTTTTTATTCTTTCCATTTGTGGTGGGAAGTGTATTAAAAGTTTGTTGTTCTTAAATTGTAATTTGTGTTTATAAAAATCCATTAAATTTATGTTGATATCCATTGCAGCGGCCAAATGCAAATTGTTCTCTAATTTTCACAGACTTGTTGTCTAAAAACGTAAATAATAACAAATTAATTTCATTTGACAAATGAAAATCTTTTAACACTAACAGTAGGTAGGTGTAAATCTCGCTCAGTAATCGAGATTCGCAAAATTACTCAGACTAGGAAAAAAGTGTTTTTTTTTTTCGACCAATGGAACATGAAATCTGACAGCTAGCTGATTTCGAAAGCAGAAAAAATGTTTTTTATGTCCAATGGAAAACGGCATATATTTCGAGTTCTTTGACGACCCCACCCCCCACTTTTGTTCTCTAATCCAAATTTGTTTAGAGAGAAATTTCACAATTTTGGCTAAAATCGGAGCACTCCACTCATCAGACCTGGGGCCCTACTCTGTATTTCGTTCCGAAAGCCAATCCTATTCAAACGTGATTTTCGTTCCGCTTTTGATTTTGTACTCTGTTAAAGATACGAAACGGAAAAAATAGTAGGTACATACTTAATAGTTTTCCCTTTTACGGAATTGTGTTTTCAAGTCTCGATTCTCGAATTATTTCTCATTAGATTTGTCAGGTCTCGAACTATTTTTCATGAGATCTGTCAAATCAAGAAATCAAAACAAATAACAAACAAGCCGGATAATAACAAATTACGATTTTTAAAGACAAATAAAACAAAAGAAAATGGATTCGGTTGCACTTTGGATGAAACAAAAAACTATACGGGTCAAATTAAACATTATGGAAATGTGTGATAAAAAGTAAAATGTTATTGGTGGGAAGAATTCAGTTCACTATTTAACTATTGTTTATTATTTAAATTTTGTACAGAACTTTCGCCTTTCGAAGAACGTTTTTTTGTATGTTTTAAATGCCATACAAGATGAACTCTTTGCTCCTTTAAGATCAACTGCAATTCCAGCCATCTTATACCTAACTGTTACCTTAAAGTTTTTAGGGCAAGGAGGCTGTAATGACTAGATATTCCCTTGGCATGGCACAATAAAAAAACATCAAGTTGTATTGCAAAGGTAGATAGAAAAAATATTGCGTCCAAAACACATCAATTTTCTAAAAAAAACTTACAATTTAAAACATTCGTAGTCACTTCCGTGATCAAATTTGTTGTAGAAACAAATTTTCCGTTTTTGAATGCTTTTGACATTCGAAAACGAGTTGCCAGGTACGAAAATTCCACTATCGGAATTGTCTATCCGAAAGTAGTAGATTTCAATCCGTTTTTGAAATAGAGAGTACAAAATATTCGTTTTCGGAGATTTTCAATATCGGAACGAAATACAGAGTAGGGCCCCTGAACCCTTCTGCGGAGTCAGCAAAAATCATTTCAGGAGCTACATCAAGATCCAATCTCGTATAGAGTCTAAAGAGATCTGGCACAATACAGCTGGGCAGAATTGCACCAGAAAATGTTTCCCCAAATTCAGAAAATCACTCTTCCTGTTTAATCTGGACAAAAGCAACCTAAGAATCCTAACAGGAATAATCAGCGGCCACGGTCGCGTGAGAAAACATATTCACCGCATTGGCGTCTCACCGGATCCTATGGTCCAATCTGCAGATTCGGTCTTGAGAGTGACGAATCCTCTCTTCACATAATCACAGAATGCCCGGCTCTTTGTCGTCTCAGGAAAAACATCCTTGGTGATGAAGTCGTAAATTCAGCAACTCTTGCGGATATACACCCAGAGAAGATCCATGTTCTCCTGACTGTCTCTGGAGTGAAAATATGGCCCTAGGAATTTACCAGGGCACAATAGGCTCCTTTAAAAAGCCGCAGTGCCAGCGCGCCTTGAAGGCTCTCCCGCCTCACAATCTAATCTAATCTAAGAGATCCATAAAACCAGTGCTCAAAACCAAATCGTTCAATAAATAGTTAAATGTGATGTAGTTAAAGTTTAGAACACAAAATGGTTCAGGCGATCATCGTCATGAATAGTTAAATCAAAAATGTTCTCGCTACTAATTAGTGGGTGTTGCATGTGTAAAATTATTATAATTTCTTTACAGTTCAGGTGATTTTTTTTTTTACTTTAAACGGAGGTTAAATGTTATAAATACTAAGGCCCCAGTTATAGCTTTCATTGAAATGCATCATTGAAAATTTTGATTTACGATTTTAAGACGATTAATCAAACAATATTGGCTTTAGTTGGTATCAAAATAAAGCTAATCAATTGTGGATTTTTTTTTTACGAAAAAAACAACTTAATTCTGATTAAAACTTTTCTTTAAATTCACTTTATTACTTTATTATTTCACTGATTGAAATTGATTTCAATGAACAGCTGATTTTCGTTCCTCTAATTTGGAACCCAATCGTTTCACTGATGTGTTCGATTCTCTTTCTGTTCTCAGCTGTCAGTTTTGCTTTCAATAGGCGTGTTTTTTGAGCTTCGATCTCAGCAAAGCAAAGCAAAGTAGGATTTTCAGCATGCGATTACAACAACTACGCCCTACTTGACACTTCGAGGAATCACAGTAGTTGTTGTAATTGCGTGCTGAAAATCCTACTTTACTTTGCTTTGCTGAGTTCGAAGCTCAAAAAAACAGGCCTAATGATCAACTGCAACCTCGAAACCTGGAATTGTTTGTTGCAAGTTGTTCTTTTGTACTGTAACTTTTTCCTTTTTTTTTTTTTATTTAACTGCGCATTTTCAATAATACTAATAACATTTTATTACATTTTATTTCTTTTATGTAATCCCATAATTCCGATTATTAAACAGTTTTACTTGCTTTCTTGTCAAAAAAAGTAAACCATTATTCCACTGATTTGTTCCAATGATAGCTAGATATGCCTAAGTCCGTAATTTGATGGCAATAAGGTTTACCTCAATTCCTTCCTTTAAGTACCTGTATTTGATCAAAACTTTTGTTCAGTGCACACCACTATCCACTTTCGTCAGCTTATTTAAACCTTTTCAAAATATCATTCACACTTGTTTGGCAAAAGAGCTCGGTTTACACAAGTTTTTTAGAGCGTAATTGTGAAAAGTACGCTCGGTTAAAGACAAGAACTAATCTTCCTCCAACTTGATGGAAATAATCGTTTTGTATCGTATTTAATCGAATTACCAATAAGTCTACTTTCGGAATTTAATTTCCATTTCAAAAGCGTGAACTTAGGTATTCTCTGCAGTCAAAATATGCCTAAGTCCATCACAACGGCAAGCCCCTTCTGGGAATCGAATTCATCCTTGTGCTTGTCGTCTTTTTCAACAAATACTTTCTCTGATCTAGAACAGAATTTCACTTAATCCATACTGTTTTTTTTTTTTTTAGAAAACCGGAACCGGTCGAATAAACTTTGTTCAGTTCAAAACGTTTATGGTGAATCTCAAGTCGTGGCAGGGTGTATTCAAGATCTATACAAAGGAAAAGGCCGGTGTATTAAGGGCGGAACGCCTTAAAGATGCTTTATGTGATGTTGGCTTCCAATTGAATACGGAAATCATGAATGTGCTTATGCATCGATATATTCGGAAGGACGGCACACTGCGCTTGAGTGATTTCACGTCGGCTATTCTACATCTAACAACTGCATTTGGTAATTTCATATACGAGTTTTTGTTTTAGAGATGAAATAAAATTCAAATTATTGCAGAAATCTTCCAAAAGAAAGACCATGACCAGGATAATGTAATTAAAATCGAGATGTCCGACTGGATCAAGTCGGTTATGAGGTGCTAAATTTAAATCCTTACATAGGTTTTCTAAAAAATGTCCTTTTTTGTGTTTAAGAATTTTTGTTAAGGCTTTACTCAGTAGAAAAGTTTTGTTTTTGTAATTAACATTGTTATAAAATTAAAAAAAAAAACTATTATGATTGTTAGAATATATATTTAACTTTACTATTACAAAACGAAATCTAAACAAATGTAAAATGTTTTTATTTAATTTTTTTAGGTGAGATTTTAGTTTATTTATTAAATAAAAATTAAATTCCGTTTGTTTTAATATTTGTGAAATGTTTTAATGCGGTTACAAAATTAGGTGCTCTAGGACATTTTCTTTTGCTGATACTTTGTTGAGATGGAGATATATTATGTACCTTCTACAGACATAATCGGCCTTAGCAAGGTATCCGTCGGGTCGAACGGAAAATTCTCCGATTTTATACGATTCGGAGGTTTTTCGCTGCGAGGTATTTTTGGAACAACTGTTCGGAGAAATGTTTTGACATTTTGTAACGCATTTCGGCGAATTACGTTGAAGCGCGATGACGTGCATTTTATTGTTAAATTTCCGACAGAAATTGCTTGCAGAATTTGTTTACGATTTGGAGTGTGGTGCGGTGCGCCATCGCAATTGTTTATTTCCGTTCCGAAGTCGGACACCTCGAATGCAATTTGAGCGTTCGAAGCAGTATGCGTTGCAGAAAATTTTCCGTTCCGACGGATACCTCGCTTGGGCCGAATATAATATAAAGATAGGCACTTTTATTTTATAAACCGAAGAAGTGCATATAGTCCACCACGGATATAAGAAACACTTATATAAGAACAAATCGCTTAAAAGAAACGCATGTGGAAACACCGGTGTCTTTGTTTCTTATGTACGTGTTCCCATATAAGAACAACTCGGACTTCTGATATAAGAACGATTTTTTTTTTTAATTTAAAGAATTCTTATATCAGCGCTAGACTGTACCTATTTGTTTTCTTTTCTGTTGAATCAGTCCCTATCGAGGTATCCGTTCGGAACGGAAAACTTCCATTCGAGGTATCCGTTCCGGTAGAACTTTCGAAAAAAATTCTCGGTAACAAACAAATACCGCACCTTGTCGCATTGCGTGGAACTGCGTTATACCAATTTTTTTGACAGCTACACTGCAAATCTGTTGCGAAGCTCTCCGACAGCGAAGTGCTCCGAAATATTTTAATGTGAAATGAACGCGTTTATAAACGAAACGGATAGGCTTCGAACGCAATTTGAGTTCCTATCGGATTTGACTTTCGTATCGTTAATAGCAGCCAATCACAAATGTGACTGAAACTGTTTTATCGTACATTCGTCTACTTTACTTTGATTTGCTTTGCTTTGATTATTATTAATACAGCCTTATGTTTGATTTTTAGTCACGTAATTTGACAACAATCTTGATTTCTTGATTGAAATAAGTATATAAACTTATCATCATTTGATCAGAGTCTACACTAGGTATAGGTAGGTATATTCGGACTTGATTTGATTTACACTCGAACCGATCGATAAGTAGGTAGGTGGCTTCCACAAAATTACAAGATAAGATAAGATAAAATTTATTTCGAATCATTTGAAATTATTTTGTATTTGTTACCTAAACAATAAATACTAAAATAGTGTCAAATGCCACTTCAATGGTATTAATAACAATATCTAGTTTAATTAGTTGTTGAGGTGACAATTAAATGGTAATGTACCTACACATTTGAAATAAAAAAAAAGGTAGTACAATACCATTAAGGTGCAATTCAAGTTACATAAGATTACCTACATATATTTTAAAGAAAATACATAAGTTAAACCAGAAGGTAAGAAAAAAAATTGATTCATAGGGGAATTATGCTTAAGATGACATACCTACCCGATGACATACTTAAAATTACCGTCAGCGCCACAGTTCTGCCAAACATGTCTGGACATGCAGTTTTACGATGTTAGTTACGCCCACAATAATTCGGCAGCTAGTTAACAACGTGCTTTAAGTGTCAACGAAATTAAGAATTTTGTGCGTGAATTTGTTTTTTTTTTTATTGAGTGTTAGCTCCAAAATTTCTTCTGATAAGGTGTGTGCTGTGTCTGAAGTGTATTGTGGGTACAGTTATTTGTATATTTAGTAATTACAATGCGACATGTTTACCTCATAAATTGGCCAGTAATTGTTCATATCTTCTGCTGAAACTTTTTTAAAAAAAGGCACCTACGTCTGCACATTTGAGAGTACTAATGGCGTTTTCGATTGAAGAAAAGGATTGCCCTTTCTATGAAAAGAGCAAATCCAGAAGTGCTCTTTCTATGTTTTCTATTTTTCATTGACAAAAAAAGTGCACTTCCAGGTCAATTCTTAACACGACAGATGTTTCCCGGATATTTTTAAAGAATTGCCCTGAACTCACAAAACACAAACACACCCTAGCAAAATGTCAGATTGAAATGTTTGGTGTGCGTTGGAAACAAATTTGGCGCTCTTTTCAATGAAAAGCGCCATTAGAAAAACTCCAGAAAAAATTCCCCGGTTAAAAGTAACTGCTACTACATCTTCCAAGAAAAATCCTATATGTTTTAAGATTAGATTGGTGATACCGTCATAGCCGCTAGCATAAGAATTGTTCAGGGTCCGAATGCCTTTTACAAGCTCAAAAGCAGATATAGGTTCGAAGGAAAAGCGATTTATTTGCAAACGCTCATCACAATTCGAAAAACAATTTAGCTGGCCTGTTTGTAAGGATAAATTGTTAGCCATTGAAGAATAACTATTAAAACCCTTAGCAAAGTCCAACTTGTCAGAAACATTTTTGTCGTTAACAACAATTGTTGTAGGCTTTGGAGTAGAGGAAGATTTTTTTTTAATATTATTAACAACTCGCCATTTACTCTTTAAATTGCCTTTAGCGAAAAAGAATCGATTTTTATAATAATTATCACGGCACTTACGAATTTCTTTTTTCAAAGCGAGGACATAACTACTATTTGAAACTCTCGCAGAATTTAGTAAAATCGATGTTTAAGTGAATAATGCTGGCATTCTAGCAGCTGGTAGTATTTTGGAAATTGATCTACAACAATTCGATACAATTTTGAATACGAATTTAAGATCGGTCTTTCAGCTAAGAAAGTTATATGTCGTTTCCGATCTGACTTTTCAGATTTTGATATGTGATCTCCGATTTTTGCTGCCAAATCGAACAGGAAATCCTAATTTTAGGTATTGGTTCTTGTATGTATTGGCACTGAAAATCTATTTCAATTGATTTTTCACACATTTTTAATACCTAACGCATTTTGAAACAATTAAATATAAGAACTCGCTCCCACACGCGTAAAATCCGTTGCATCCGTCGCGTCGTTGGATCCGTCAATATTGACGTATTCGACGGAACGAGCAGTCCCATAGAATCCGTCGCATAAGTAGGTACTCTATCATATTTTGTACTATAAAAGTTTGCTAAAAGGCTATTTAAATAAGATGTTTTTTATTTATGAGTTGATTATCATGGTGAAATGTAGATATTTTGTTGAAATTAAAAAAAAATCTGGTTTGAATGTTTTTTGTAGCTTTTGCTTTTTCCGCGGAAGGCTTTTCCGACATTGAAATTCCAAAAACTAAAGAAGAAATCCCAAGATATAAGAGCACTGGTGACAGCCGATGACAGTTTCTCTCATGCTTTCAATATTTCCATCAATGAAAAGGCGTCCTCTCACGCTGTGTCAACTGTCAACGGTAGCGACGTGCGATGGACACGAAAGTAGAAAGTAATGTCGTTTTCCATTGGGCAAAAGAAGCGTCCGGGAGAGTCCGGAATCGAAAAATTCGCTTCTGAAACTGTTCCATTGGCACAAAAATTATTCTTCTGCTGATTCTGAGAAGAGAATTTCGCTTCTCGATTTGAAGTCAGAATCCACTCAAGAAGCACTCACACAAGTGCAATTTGTGTTTTATACAAGTCAAATCACAGCTGTCGTAGATTATTTTTTTGGCATTTCACCAATACTTTTGTGGATTCAACCAGAAGCAGTTTTCTTGTTACATTGGATTTCAGATTGAGTCGATCCTCGAGTGAAACCAATGGAAAACGACATAAACCTACCTACTTTATCCGTCGGCAAGTGCGCTGCTTATGGGTCAGCTTCCATAAGCAAATGTGTATTCTACTAAACTGTCAGTCAAAAACGTTGCCGCAACCGATTATATGGGTTGGGCCCTTAATTCAGCTAAAAAAGCTATCCTTTAAAAAGTAGACAATTCGTAACCGCCAGCTGTGTGTCACAAACACTGGTGTTAGTGTAGATCTGAGAAAATATTGAGATTTCTCAAAAGACAGATAAAAAAATATTGATTTTTTTGGCCAATCGAACATAAAAAGCAAAAGTGTGACAGTTCGCGGCAAGAATATTCAATTCGCGGGCAAATTGTTTAAATTGTTAATTTAGCTGTTTAAATCAATAGAGATTCATGTTTTTTTTTAGATTAGATGTTAGATTAATTAAGTACAATAGTTTTGTGATAGAATAAATAGCAATTTTTTATTCATAAATACAGTTGTAACCCAAACCCAATTGCAACACCACCTGAACGCACCCAGTCGGATGACGTTTCGGATTCGGACGAGTGAGAGAAGGAGGAGAGAGAACAACAAGATGGCGGGGTACTAGAGAAATGATGAAGCGAAGTTGTTCAGGGAGAATAATAAAAGATATAAATTAAAAACGGTCGTTATTTTGGAATTTTAATTTAAAACTCAGAAGTGGGATAAAGATATCCAACGCGCAATGTCAGATTTAAAAAAATTAAAAGTGAACGAATTACGAACCAAGTGTGCTGAGCTCGGTTTACCTGAAAACGGTACGAAAGCGGAAATGATAGCCCGTATATGCATCGAAAAAAATGCTAACGAAAATAATCCAAACACGAGGATAGACGCTTTATACGAGAAACTTGATGACCTGAAATCATTAGTTGAACAAGTCGTGCTCAACTCAACAAAATTTAGCAGCACGCATCTCAACGGAGATCAATTTTTGTCTGCATCGCAGTTACGGTCGCCATCACCTATAACAAAAATAGCAGATGTTCCAGAAGCCAACATTAAAGATGGCCCACAGTTAAATATCACCACAGCTCCGAATCCAACGACGTCATACGTTCATAGTTCAACACATGCAAATATACAAATCCAACCACAAACGTTTCCCATGTCACAACACGTTCCGACATGTTACACGCAAGCACCTATACAAGCACAGTATGCTTCTACGCAGTATATACCACAAACGTACAGCCAAATGCATGCTCCTCCGCCCACACATGGGTGGCATACGCATATTCAACCACCATATTCCGCAAGTACAAACATACCTGTCAGCAATAGTAACATGAGTGTTCGAGATATCATAGACATTATACCAGAGTTTGATCCATTATCACCAACATCGCTTAATTCCGTACAATTCATAACACGCATAAACAATTTAACAGAAGTGTATCTTTGGCCCGAGAAAAGTTTGTTGCTGGCAGTGACGGCAAAGTTAAAAGGAACAGCTAAATTGTGGATCGACGGCCTGCAATATATTTTCACGACTTGGCAACAATTTGCGTCAAAAATAGTCCAAGATTTTCCATGCAGTTTTGATGAGGCAGATATACACTTTGAGATGACAAAAACCATCCGATACGACAACGAACTATCAGAGCACTACTACTACAAAATGTGTGCCATCGGGCACAGGGGTAAGTTATCTGATCAAGCTATAATAAAGTACATTGTACGTGGATTAAATAATCCGCAGATGCAGCATGCCATGTCCTGTCACCACTTCAATAATCTGCTAGAGTTACTCATGTCAATCCGTTCCTACGAAAGCACTACCATCAATCCTGTAAGCAGAACTCGACTTCCAACAACAACACCAAGAAATACATCAGTTTCTATTGCGAGCTCAACGAACGAACAACAATACCAAAGGAGACGTAACGTTCTTTGTTATAATTGTAACGAACCGGGACATATCTCGATAAATTGTCCTCACGATCAGAGACGCGAACGCTGTACAACGTGTCGCCGAGTAGGCCATAACACAAACGATTGTCCAAACACCAATGCTTCAACGAGACCCAATATCACAAAAATCTCGGAAATGGAAGATTGCACCATGAATACAGGCCACGGCAGAAAAATAATAAAACAAGTTTGTCTAAACAGTCAGTGGAAAGTCGACGCTCTTATCGATCCGGGAAGTGTGCGTTCATTGGTGCAACGAACAACAGCTTACCGCGTTGCACACATAATACCAACGAATAATGTACATCTTATTGGATTTGGCGGTGGCCGATACAACTGCAAATCCAAAATCGCATGCGAATTAACCATCGATGACCAAGACTACAATGTGGAGCTCTACATTGTCGACGACTGTATGTTGAACGAACCTATATTACTAGGAACCGATATATTGTGCCGAAAGGAAAACCGAGTTATTATCGAGGATGGTATTTGCCGTATTGAGAAAATAGTCGACCCAATGACAGAACACCTTCATGAAGAAGACGGTCGGAAATTAACACGGATGCTTGAAAAGTATTCGGATTGTTTCGGTGAAACCATCAGTGATCTGGGAACGTGCGACATAATTAAAATGGAGATCGAATTGACATCTAGCCAACCGGTACAAATGAAACCTTATCGGATTCCGTTTGCCAAAAGGGAACGAGTGGACGTCATAGTTTCGGAATTGCTGGAGAAAAATATTATCCGACGAAGTCAATCATCTTATGCTTCACCAGTCGTACTTGTTGGAAAGAAAAACGGCGAGGACCGGCTTTGCATCGACTACCGAAACTTAAACCTAATTACCGTGAAGCAAATATTTCCGATGCCGACAGTGGATGAAATGCTGTCCCAACTCGCCAACAACAAATTTTTCACGACAATCGATCTTCTCTCTGGATACCACCAAATAGAAATCGAGGAAAGATCTAGGAAATACACGGGATTCATCACACACGACGGTCATTATGAGTACAATAGGATGCCATTTGGACTCATTAATGCACCAAGTGTTTTCCAGCACATGATCAACAAGTTGCTATCGAATCTTCCCAAGGGTACAGCATTGGGTTATTTAGACGATATTGTCATACCAAGCAGAACGGTGATCGAAGGCTTGGAGCGACTCGAAGGAGTATTGGATCTTATTAGTAAACATGGACTAATACTACGGTTAAAGAAATGCATGTTCCTGCAACCGGAGATAGCATTCCTTGGTCACCTAGTAAGCGAAAAGGGCATACGGCCCGGCGAAGATAAATCTGCGGCAATCTTAAAGTTCCCACCACCACGAAACTTACACGAAGTTAGACGATTTCTAGGACTTACAGGATTTTTCCGCAAATTTGTCATTGACTATTCAATCATAGCCCGACCGTTAACGAAACTGCTGAGAAAGGACGAAGAGTTCAAAATGGGATCTGCGGAGATGGCGGCATTCGATGAGCTAAAACGTGCATTGACTTCTGATCCTGTACTTGCAATCTACAATCCAAAAGCGACACACGAAGTACATACGGATGCGAGCTCAGCTGGGCTCGCAGGTATCCTAGTGCAGAGCGTAGATGGTAAGAGCTTCCACCCTGTATTTTATTATAGCCGTAAGTGTACAGATGTCGAACAAAAATACCACAGCTATGAGCTTGAGGTTCTCGCAATAGTTGAATCACTTGAACGCTTTAGAATGTATTTATTGGGAAGATCGTTCAAGGTAGTAACTGACTGTGCGGCTGTGGCGATGACAAAATTAAATAAACAACTATTGCCCCGAATTGCACGCTGGTGGTTGAAGTTGCAAGAATTTGATTTTTCGGTTGAACACCGCACTGCCGATAGAATGCAACATGTTGATGCCATGAGCCGTGCGCCATATCAATGTGCAGCTGAGCCGGAAATTGTACGTAGCGCCATCAATAAGGTTGTACTAGCTGAGTCCGATTGGTTTTCATCAATGCAGCTCCTGGACGAAAAACTGATGAAGATTGTAAAAATCCTGAAAAGAGAGGAAACTTCACCATTCCAAAACCAAATCAGGAAAGAATACCTGCTGTACAAGTGTAGACTATATCGACAAAAGGACGCTGACGAAAATCCTAGACTAGTTATACCTAAGGGAATTCGATGGCGGGTTGCGAAATACTGTCATGATGATTGTGGACACTTCGGCGTTGACAAGACTTTGGAGCGTATAAAAAAACGATTTTGGTTCCCTAATATGCGGAGATTTATCAAACAGTATATCTCATCCTGCGTGGAATGCGCATACAACAAGTCGATAGGCGGAAAATCCGTTGGCGAACTCTGTATCTGGAGTATCGATCCCATACCTTTTGCCACGCTTCATATAGACCATCTAGGACCGTTTATTAATAGTCGGCAAGGAAATACATATATTTTGGCCGTTTCAGATGCGTTCACCAAATACCTGATAGTAAAAGCTGTTAAAACGACAAAAACACAACCAGTTCTACGTATGTTAAACGAACTTTCGTCTTACTTCGGCTTACCACTCACCATAGTCTCGGATAGGGGAACCGCCTTCACGTCAAAATCTTTCTCTGAGTATTGTCAACGAAACAACATCCGTCACGTCTCAAATGCGGTAAGGTCACCTCGCTCAAATGGACAGATCGAAAGGGCAAACAGAACGATTTTGTCTTTTCTTCGAACTTCCGTACAACAAGACAGAGATTGGGATAAAACTATAATTGATCTTCAATGGAGTGTTAATTCACAAGTTAACTCCACAACAGGATTTTCACCAAACGAACTTGTGTTCGACTTCAAAATAAGAAATCGTAACGAAAACATCTTAATTGATTTAATAAACAAAACCGATGACAACCAGCCTACTCTGATTGATAAACGGCAGGTGGCTTACGAAAGGATCTTACAACATAAAGAGAAGTGGAAACAAATTTTCGATGAGAAGCATACTACTCCTCGCAGCTACATGAACGGTGACTTGGTGTTAATCGAAAATGAGCCTGCTGCCACGGGAACGTCGCGTAAACTCGAGCCGAAGTACAAGGGTCCATATATGGTAACGAAGTCATTAGGAAATCATCGGTATGTTATAGAAGATCTTCCGGGGATGACGGTGACTGGAAGGCGTTTCAACTCAGTCTGCTCGGCTGACCGAATGAATCCATGGTGTAAACTGGTACCCGAGTTGGATGGCGAAGAGGAAGACGACATCGAGGACGATGACTTTTATCAGGAACGGCCGAGTTGTAACCCAAACCCAATTGCAACACCACCTGAACGCACCCAGTCGGATGACGTTTCGGATTCGGACGAGTGAGAGAAGGAGGAGAGAGAACAACAAGATGGCGGGGTACTAGAGAAATGATGAAGCGAAGTTGTTCAGGGAGAATAATAAAAGATATAAATTAAAAACGGTCGTTATTTTGGAATTTTAATTTAAACAGTTGAATTGATTTGTTCGCAATTCGCTCTCATGTGCATAGTCCTTTTCGTGTGGATTGTGAATAAAATGTGACAGTTCGCGGCAAGAATTTTCGATTCGCGGGGAAATTGCTTCAATTGTTAATTTAGCTGTTTAAATCAATTGAGATTCATGTTGTTTTTTTTAGATTATGTATTAGATTAATAAAATGTTTATACCAGGGGATATTATATTATTACAAAATTAAAACAGTTTTATTTTCTAAATTCTCTAATGTAGTTTCCCAATCGATGCGAACAACCCATTAAATAAACAAATCGTGACACGAAAAGGTTGCTTTCCTCTGACAGCTAAACGTCAAACAAATGAGAAAAGTCAAACACTGGAGATTTGTTTTTTTTTTTTTTGTTTAAAATAATTATTTTCTGTGTTTTTAACAATGAACAAAATTAAATCAAATATAAACCGGCTCGAATCGCTTCTGCTTGAGGAAGGCATAGCAGCGGAAATAGACACAGCTGAAATTGACTTTTCAAAGCTCTGTCGCACCTGCCTGTGTGAAACAACCGACAATGACTTGGGTAACGAATCTCTCTGCATTATTAATGCTAATGGAAAATTGTGGCGAGTGTACGATATGTTTGAAGAATCTACTGGTCTAAAGGTGAGCACATTTTATCCATTCTTGTGCCAATATAAACTGTTACCTTACTCCACGCAGATAGCATCCAATGACATGTTGCCTCATCGTCTTTGTAGCGCCTGCCTCAAGCTTGTCAACAGTTCATACACATTTCGCACACAGAGCCAACGCGCCAATGCGATACTGCAAAGGCTTTTATGTCGAGTCAAAGAAGAATCGTTGGACTTAAATGAAGATATTCAGCTAGTGGAAGACGATCCCGATCCCGAAGCGATTGATCCAGTAGAAGATATTCAACTTGTAGAACTTTCAGAATATATTTCCTCAGAAGAAGCAGATCCCCCAGAAGAAGAACTCCCAGATGATTACCTACATGAAGAAGAACTGCAAGCAGAACCCCAAACAAGATATGTTGAAGAAGTAGACCAACAGCCAGATGAAATCGAATCCAGTAGGGAGTTGAATCGAAATGAGGACGTATCTGTGGGTGAACCGTCGTTGGACGAAATGTGGATGGAGGACGATATTATGATAATCGAAAAGCTTGAAGATACATCCGAACCAGACGAGGAGTACTTGTTTTCCGAACCAGAGGATAGCAACCAGAAAGTTTCCAGTTCTACCGGCAGGTTTGCATGCCAATTTTGCACCATGGTACCTACGTAAATTTACGCTTTTCATAGCAACATATATGTAAATGTATTTTTTCCAACAGGTTTTCTCCTTGCAGCGCGATATTATCCAGCACTACAAGGACAACCACACTAAAGAGAAGCCCTTCAAGTGCGGCGAGTGCTCGGCTTGCTTCTCGCACATTCAATCTATGCGACGCCACAAAAAGACGCACCAGGCAAGCTCGAAAGAGAAAATGTGTGCACTCTGCAGCAGAATGTTCCACAGATCGGATGACTTGAAACGTCACATTAGAACGCATACCCACGAGCGACCGTATTCATGTTCCAAATGCCTGAAAGCATTTAAACAGCACACTGAGTTGAAGGATCACATGCTAAGTCACGAGGAAAGTAAAATGTACAAATGTGTGCCCTGTGGGAAGGAGTGGCGATCTCGCAACGGATGGTATCTGCATATCAAAATGCATAGAGACGGAACTTCAGCTAAACGAAGGAAAAGAGCAAAGGAGACTAATGCTGAGACTGCGGATGATATATTTGAGGCTAATAAGATAAACGTTTCTACTCTTCTTGTGGTGACGTAGGGCATTTGCATAAGCCAGAAGGTACTACTACCAATTGAGATTGAGCTGCTCGTCATTCTACCGAATAGTTTCAGTTTAAATAAAATTTTAGATGACACATTTTGTGTTGCGTTTTGTTGACATTTCTAAGACCAGCTTTCGTCTGCGAAGCGCACGTTTGTGGTATATAGGTAATAGGCGTTCAATTTAAAAGATCTAATTCTTTAGAATAGTTTATTTCTGACAATTAAAAGCAATTTCGCGATAAATAACCGCGCACTTGCTTTTACTCTTTATTCAAATATTTTATTGTTAAACTTACTCACTTAGATATCTGTTTCATTGTAATAAGCTAAAATTGGGATGATTAGAGGGAATTAGGAGTAAAGAATTATGACAGGAAGCAAGGATGTGGACGGGACCTTAGGATGGGATGAGAGAAAGAGAAGGATAGAGTGTAGAGAGTGAGGAGCGTGGCATGCTTGTTTACGCACGACTTAGCTCGCCGGACGGGGGAGTCCTTGTCCTCACTACTCCACGAAACTTATTACAAAACATATAACATGCCAATATACAAACATAGGTACTTACTTGGCATTTGTACCGGAAGCGGACGGACTTCCACCACTCTGAGAGGCGCTGCTGGTGGTATTGCAGCGAAGCCATTGCCCTCCCGACCTTGAAGTTCCGTGGCCATTTTGGGAACTTCCCCGATATGTGCCTCGCTTAAATCAGCTCACCATTAGCCAAGGATTATTCGCCAATCATACCGCACCCCTGAAACCTTGCGATTAGCAAGTCATTAGGACAAGCACAACAAAAGATTGAATTTTGCTTGGGTAATTAACCTGACACATTTATTCATCCCTCAGGTATTTACATTCATTTTCTTCTTAGCTCTTATAAGCAATTATATGCAAAACAAAAAAAGGAAACTAACAGCAAATATTTTAACTCAAAAAAACTAAGTCAATTAAACTTGGTCTCACCATCCCATTTGCAGAATCAAATTATATGGCCTTTTTACCACCACCAAGAAGTTAAATATAGTTTAAGCGGAGTCCCTACCTATAGAGAGCTCTTTATGGGTATCTGGGTTAATAAATCCAACAAATTAAATTTCACGAACCAAAAAAATCAAAATGGTAGGTGTGTGAAACTCAAGCTTATCACACTCGGAACTTGAAAACCATTAACAACAATAAAAAAAAACTTAATATTACAAAAAAGGAAAATGGAAAATTTTAAACAACAAATAAATGAATCGATAAATAATTAACACTAAAACTAAAGGAACAAAAAAGAATGTATAATAAAGGAAATTTAAAGTCTCCAAGAAGAAAAAAATCCAGGGACACAACGTGTTTCATGTATCATGCAGAATATGCGGTCGTTGTATATCCGAACACAAAGGTTTGTATTCAGATACAAAAACTATGAAGAACAAATTTTCTTTCGTCCTTTCTCCCTTCTTCAAAAACTTTTTTTTTTTTTGTTTACAGGTGCGCATAAGGAACGCAGAGGTATTTCGATGACTTGTGGTCTTGGTTGACAGAGAATCCCTTGCTGACTGCAACTTCTGGAGTAGTGCCGTTGTCGTTTGGTGTTATACCGGACACTATACGGTTCTCCGTGCAGTTTTTTGTTTTTATAAAGCGGTACTTATCTGGACAATACCTTATTTGAAGAATACTGGACCGCCTTTTTGCTGGGTTTTAATGATTTGCAATTTGCAGATTTAACCGCAGGCGGGTGAATCTGCAAATTGCAAATCATTAAAACCCAGCAAAAAGGCGGTCCAGTATTCTTCAAATAAGGTATTGTCCAGATAAGTACCGCTTTATAAAAACAAAAAACTGCACGGAGAACCGTATAGTGTCCGGTATAACACCAAACGACAACGGCACTACTCCAGAAGTTGCAGTCAGCAAGGGATTCTCTGTCAACCAAGACCACAAGTCATCGAAATACCTCTGCGTTCCTTATGCGCACCTGTAAACAAAAAAAAAAAAAGTTTTTGAAGAAGGGAGAAAGGACGAAAGAAAATTTGTTCTTCATAGTTTTTGTATCTGAATACAAACCTTTGTGTTCGGATATACAACGACCGCATATTCTGCATGATACATGAAACACGTTGTGTCCCTGGATTTTTTTCTTCTTGGAGACTTTAAATTTCCTTTATTATACATTCTTTTTTGTTCCTTTAGTTTTAGTGTTAATTATTTATCGATTCATTTATTTGTTGTTTAAAATTTTCCATTTTCCTTTTTTGTAATATTAAGTTTTTTTTTATTGTTGTTAATGGTTTTCAAGTTCCGAGTGTGATAAGCTTGAGTTTCACACACCTACCATTTTGATTTTTTTGGTTCGTGAAATTTAATTTGTTGGATTTATTAACCCAGATACCCATAAAGAGCTCTCTATAGGTAGGGACTCCGCTTAAACTATATTTAACTTCTTGGTGGTGGTAAAAAGGCCATATAATTTGATTCTGCAAATGGGATGGTGAGACCAAGTTTAATTGACTTAGTTTTTTTGAGTTAAAATATTTGCTGTTAGTTTCCTTTTTTTGTTTTGCATATAATTGCTTATAAGAGCTAAGAAGAAAATGAATGTAAATACCTGAGGGATGAATAAATGTGTCAGGTTAATTACCCAAGCAAAATTCAATCTTTTGTTGTGCTTGTCCTAATGACTTGCTAATCGCAAGGTTTCAGGGGTGCGGTATGATTGGCGAATAATCCTTGGCTAATGGTGAGCTGATTTAAGCGAGGCACATATCGGGGAAGTTCCCAAAATGGCCACGGAACTTCAAGGTCGGGAGGGCAATGGCTTCGCTGCAATACCACCAGCAGCGCCTCTCAGAGTGGTGGAAGTCCGTCCGCTTCCGGTACAAATGCCAAGTAAGTACCTATGTTTGTATATTGGCATGTTATATGTTTTGTAATAAGTTTCGTGGAGTAGTGAGGACAAGGACTCCCCCGTCCGGCGAGCTAAGTCGTGCGTAAACAAGCATGCCACGCTCCTCACTCTCTACACTCTATCCTTCTCTTTCTCTCATCCCATCCTAAGGTCCCGTCCACATCCTTGCTTCCTGTCATAATTCTTTACTCCTAATTCCCTCTAATCATCCCAATTTTAGCTTATTACAAATGGCGCCCAACGTCTGTTTGTGCACGTCCTTTCGTCCTTAATGTTGTCTTTTGTCCACAATTGTTCTTGTTGCCAGTACCAGAGAACTCGTAAGTCTTCAAATGGATAATCTTGAAGAATGCCGTCTTGAATTGCGACGAGTATCTCTGGTGGTGGCAACACCAACAATTGGAACCTGTTCTAGTAGTTTGTCTTCTTCTAATCACTTTCTATTATCTGTATAAAAACTTTACTTTTCTATCCCAACATTTCACTTTTCAATTTTTCATATTGTATCGTCTTATTCCTACATGGAGCTAGTGTCCTAGTCTGACTGTTTGTCAAGTCAAGTAGCATTAGTCCATCTGTCTAGTAGAAGCCTTCTTATAATTGTGCAAATTGGATCGCTTCAAGTCTTCCATCGAAAGCCCTAATAGTGGCTAGAATGGAATAGCGGAAGCGTGAAGAGATGCAAACTTGTGTGTCCTTGTACCTTTGTGTTTATTTTCTCCACCACTCTGAAGGATTTATCATTTCGTCCGTCTGCAGTCTTTAACTGAAACTCGCTGAAAGATCAGATCACCGATTCGACAACAACAAAGCCAAGGAAAGCCACCAGAAACACCCCTACCGTATATGAGAAACAAACAAACAAACAAACAGAGTTCATTCATCGTACCTTTCGCAAGTACACTTTAATTAAAATCAATATCCCTAACTTATCTATTTATATACCTTATTTAGATTACAAACATATAAACTAACCCACGTATATAATAACTGATATACCTTATTTAATTACTTAAACTTATTTACAATCTACTTATATATATAATACAATTAATTTTAAAAAAATCCTTAAAAATACATACTATATACTATTCATAGGTATATAAAAACAAAAAAATATTCTTACGTTTAGCCCATATTGATCTATCTTTGTCGTCATCTGAGTGTCGTTGTGTGTTCAGCAACCGCAACATCTTCCGTATCCAGAGAGGTAATATGAAGTTATCTGAAAAAGAAAGAATTAATCAACGAATTAGAAGAGAAAAAGCAATAGATAGTAGGCGAGTAATTACGCGTTCAACAACCGCAGCCTTAGCTGAAAACTCATCAATCGCAATGGCGAATGTACAGCGCTCCCCACCTCCTAAAAGTAATTTTGTTCCAGTAGGAGCCACAAACGACTTTCCGCAAGCCTCGAATGTACCACCAGTTAGACATTCACCGATTTCCGATCAGGCAAACGAGCAGCTTCAGAGATCAGCACATGGGCTATCACCTAGCAAGGGCGCTATTCCAAAGGCAATTAGCTCTCACAGTTCAGGTGCCCAGCATCCACGCTTATCGGATGGGCAGCCCAGTTCGTGGTCCTCAGTTCGAGCACCATCATATAGCAGCCTAAGTGGAAATAGTGCTGCATCACCTGAAGCCCAGAATGAAAGTTTTCGGACTCTAACGAATCTCCCTCAGAACACCATTCCACCAGGGAATAGTCATTCTGAGGCAACCGAAAACATTCTCGTGCCAGCGGAACTAAAATCATATATCAACTTAGCCGTCGTCAATTCATTTGCCTCTTATGAAAGTTCTCTTAGGCATGAAATATCAGAGGATATGAAAAAAGAATTAAAAAATAGTTTAATGTCTTTTATGAAGGAAATTAATGATGTCATTAGACCATTACCTGCCGTTACCCAGCCACCTCAACTTAATGTGTCGAGTGATAGCAACAGCTGCAGAGAGGCTACAGAACCACCACAGCCTCCGACTGACGTCGCTTCTACAAGCCAACTGCAACCCGAAGCTCCGATGTTTGCCAATACAACTGGTAGCAACCGGGGACGAAACCGAAACAGAAACCATAGACCGAATAGGCAAAATAATTTCGCGAACGCCGCCCATCAGAATTTATTTCCGCATAACTCCGCAATGCAATCGGTAGTCACTAACCGTGATCAGGGACAACCGTATCCTTCTGCTGGGGGTTCTATAAGAATAGACAAATGGGGTTTAAATTTCGAAGGGAAACCAGATATACTCACGGTAGAAGACTTTGTTTTTCGATTAGAGACCCTTCAACACCATTACAATTGTCAGTGGTCAGAGATCCTCCGCGATTTTCATTTGCTGCTGTCCGGTGCCGCTTATGAGTGGTACTGGCAGTTCCAAAGAAGCAATTACCGCCCGGATTGGCCTATGTTACGCGATGCCCTGTTGCGACAGTTTCGCAATTCAAAGTCTGATTTCGAGATCATACGAGAAATCATGGATCGACGTCAAGGTGCCTTGGAATCTTCCGACGATTTTTTTTATGCGATCACGAAACTTAAATCCCAACTGCAAGTTCCAATGCCTGAAAATGAATTGGTCAAAATACTTAAAAGAAATCTCAAAGATAGCATTGGAAGGTTAGTGTTCCCAATGTCAATATTTACCCTTGAACACCTAAGGAGCATGTGTAAAGAGGCTGAAAGTGCATATCCAATGCAAAGCAGGGATCCTAGGTACAATCGCCCAACAGCAAGGTACCCGGTACACGAAATAAATTACGTCGAAGACGAGTCAGTAGAAGCGGATGCTGGCGTGGCTGAAATAAATTTCGTTCGTCCAGGTCAAAGAATGGTACGTCCACCATTAGAACAAAAGTCCCAACAATGTTGGAATTGTAGAGCGTCAGGACACAATTTTATAGATTGTCCCGAGAATGTGCGGAATATATTCTGCTATAAATGTGGGCAAGCAGGCGTCATCACTCCGAAATGTCTTCGTTGCAATCCGGAAAACAGGGCAAAGAACGCGATGCAGCAGGGGGAGTCGCGTTCGACTCAAACCCCCTAAACGAAATAAAAAGTGACGTTGAGTCACAAACCAATTGTGTTAATAACCATAGTCCACTTTCGGTAAATGGTCCGGTCAAGATATTAGTTAGAGATAAGAGTGTAGATTTAGAAAAGAGCAAAAAAAGAATAGTGATTAAACCACTTCATATTAGGATTAAGGATTATTATTTAACTAGAGATAAAATATTTAACGGGAGTGGGTTAATTTCAAATAGAATCAGGAAAACTAGAAATAGGTATAGAATTAGGAAAGAAATCAGAAAAAGCATTTCGTCAACAATCATAGATACCGCTGCTGACCCAAGACCGTACGCGAAGATCAAAATTGCTGGCAAAGAAATACTTGGTCTCCTCGATAGCGGGGCCAGCATCAGCGTTTTAGGAAAAGATTGTTTAAATGTCGTCAAGTTACTTAACGTACCCATACATTCATATAAGTCCGGAGTGAAAACCGCGGATGGCAAAAGTCAGTCCATTATTGGCAGGATTCAAGCCTCAGTTGAGTATAAAAATAGCACTCAGAATTTGTACTTCTACCTAGTTCCAGACCTTGAACAGGAGTTATACTTAGGCGTAGATTTCTGGAAGGCATTCAAGATAGCACCTAGTGTGATCAGCTCGGTAACACTATCAGATGCTCAAGGTGATCCAGACACCCACGAACTTTCGTTTGAACAGCAGTCTGAGTTGGAGGCGGTCAGGGGGAGATTTCTCTGCTATACGCAACACGGTCTTGGAAAGACGGAGCTGGAAAAGCATGTCATCGACACAGGAGACGCGGCACCCGTGAAGCAGCGTCACTACCCTGTGTCTCCGGCGGTGCAAGCCCTTTTGTACGAGGAGGTCGACCGGATGATTAGTCTAGGCGTTGTGGAGGAGAGTGAGAGCGCATGGTGCTCACCAGTGGTCCTTATACGCAAACCAGGTAAAAACAGGCTGTGTTTGGACTCGCGAAAAGTGAATGCACTGACGAAAAAAGACGCCTATCCTCTCCCTCACATCGACGGACTACTCAGCCGGTTGCAAGACACTTACTTTATAAGTAGTGTCGACCTTAAGGACGCATTTTGGCAAATACCGCTGGAGAGGCAGAGTAGGGAAAAGACTGCATTTACGGTGCCGGGGAGACCCTTGTACCAGTTTACCGTCATGCCCTTCGGGCTATGTAATGCGGCGCAGAGAATGTGCCGGTTAATGGACAAGGTAATCCCCTCGCGGTTAAAAGACAGAGTCTTTGTCTACCTGGATGACTTGCTCATCGTAGCTCCGGATTTCCAAACCCATATGGCACTGCTGGACGAGGTCGCGCAATGCCTGCGTAAAGCGAATCTCACCATCAACTTGAACAAGTCAAAATTCTGCTTCAAGGAGTTGAAGTACTTGGGGTTCATAGTTGGTGGTGGGATGCTTAAGACGGATCCGGAAAAAGTTGCGGCAATCGCGGATTTTCCGATCCCGAAATCACCAAAGCAAGTCCGCAGACTGCTCGGTCTCGCCGGCTGGTACAGAAGGTTTATCAGAGATTTCTCCTGCCTGACTGCTCCTCTCACGGACCTGTTGAAAAAACGAAAAGAAAAATTCGAAGTCACTGAAGAAGCACTGATAGCCTTACAAAAACTTAAAACTGCGTTAACCACTGCCCCTGTTCTTACACACCCTGATTTCTCAAGACCATTCTTCATCCAATGCGATGCTTCTGATTATGGAATAGGTGCAGTTCTTTTTCAAAAAAATAGTGAAGATGAAGAATCCCCAATATCATACTTCTCGCAAAAATTGAACAGCTGTCAGAGGAACTACAGCGTGACCGAGAAGGAGTGTCTGGCTGCGGTTATGGCAGTGCAAAAATTCCGGCCGTATGTCGAGGGAATGTCTTTTACAGTCATCACCGACCATTCTAGCCTGCGTTGGCTAATGGGTCTTAAAGACTTGAATGGTAGATTGGCCCGGTGGAGTCTTAAGCTGCAGGCATTTACCTTCGACATCGAGCACCGCAAAGGCACACTTAATGTGGTACCAGACACTCTTTCCCGTGTCTACGTTGATAGCATCGATATTGAGGATATAGCGCCACTAATAGACCTTGACTCTGAAGAATTCCAATCAGATGAGTACAAAGGCCTAATTGAAACCATCCAAAGCCATACGGACGAGTTACCGGATCTCAAAATAGAAGACGGCTTTGTATACAAACGTGCGTTACCGCCTACTGGAGATGAGTCCATGACAGAACATCGATGGCAACTATGGATTCCATCTGGCTTGACTGATGAACTCATTGCTCGGGCACACAATCCTCCTCAGGCATCTCACGGAGGCATGGCGAAAACTCTGCAAAGAGTACGACAATACTTTTATTGGCCGAACATGACGGTTCAAGTAAGAAACTACGTCTCTCAGTGTGAAACCTGTAAAATGTGTAAATCGTCTAATCAAATCCTACGTCCACCTATTTGTAACAATTTTTGTACAGACCGACCGTTTCAAAAAATCTATATTGATTTTCTAGGCCCCTACCCTAGATCAAAATCCGGCAATGCGCACCTCTTTGTTGTCCTTGACCACCTCTCAAAGTTTGTTTTGCTTAAACCTTTAAGAAATGCCAACACCAGCAGTGTAGTACGGTTCCTAATCGACAACGTTTTCAATATGTTTGGTGTGCCGCAAATACTGCACTCAGACAATGGAAGACAGTTCGTTGCTAAGGATTTCCAACGCCTCCTAGCAAAATATGGAATCCGACATTTTAAAACAGCAAACTACGCACCGCAATCCAACGCCTCAGAAAGAGTGAATAGGACCCTACTAGCTGCCATACGCACATATATCAAAAATGATCAACGCGACTGGGATGCTCATCTTAGCGACATCGCGTGTGCGCTCAGGAGTTCCGTCCATTCATCTACTGGTGTGTCACCATATTTCGCACTTTTCGGAACCAATATGATGACACACGGTAGTTGTTACAAATTGGCACAAAAGTTAAACGCGATAGACGACAGCGAGCTCCTAACCCTACCTCGGCAAACACGATTGCAGTGCGTACGAGAAAACATTAAAGAAAACATACTGAAAGCAGGCGAAAAAAACGCAATGGTGTACAATAAACGTTCCCGAAAATTACGATTTCTCCCTGGTCAAGAGGTATACCGAAGGAATTTCGTGTTGAGTGATACCTCAAAGTACCTCGCGAGCAAACTATGCCCTAAGTACGCAAAATGCCGCATAGTAAAGCAAATAGGAAAAAACATGTATGAGGTAGAAAAGTTGTCAGGGAAGAAAATCGGTGTCTTCCACGCGAAAGACCTTAAACAATAATCTGATATGATGACACCTCTAAACTGTGATATATACCCAGCCTACTGTGATAATCTATGTACCCATCTGCAGTGTTAGTCATCGCATGTACACATCTTCCACCTTATCTGTTATTTACTTATTTATGTATACACATAGTTATTTATTTATTTATCTACATAGTTATTTATTTATATATGTATACACATAGTTATTTATTTATTTATTTACATAGTTATTTATTTATATATTTATACACATAGTTATTTATTTATTTATTTATATACATAGTTATTTATTTATTTATTTATATAGGTATATAGTTAGTTATTTATTTATATAGTTATTTATTTAATTTATTTATTTATTTATAGTATTCATACTCGGTTGTAGCTTACCTAGTTGTTATCTATTTATTTATTCGTTCCTGATCTCTCTATGTTATCGTTATTATGTGTATTTATATAATTCATGTTATTTATCAAATGTTATATATTATATTCTACCGAATTTATTCCCTTCATAGTTATTATATTAGTATAGTGATATGTGTTTATTTACGCTCTGTATAGACTTTATCCATCTAGCTTCTTATTACTTGTTAATATATTCTATTTATATGGGTTATTTCTTGTGCTGTAAACACTTTAGTTTTGTATTTACTCATTCATTAAAATGTTTAGCTATCTATTCACCTTCTTTTTGTTTTATTTTGCTATTTATTTATTTGTTTACTTCGTACAACCGAGTAAAATGTTGTAAGACATAATTATTAATGAAATTGTTGAACATAGGTATATATAAGATAGGTATATATATGCATATCAAGCGAGTGCATGAACAGAATGGCAGAGGGTACTCACGTATAGCTACTGATGAAAATGAATAACTGCATCTGCAACCGCTCTTCTAAATGCCGTAATGACTATTATATAGTTATGTCCAAAATTTCCTTGCTGCACTCTAAATAGATGACGGGTTAAGAAACGACAACGTTGCGTCTTCCTACCTGCAAGGGATTTTTTACATAAATGTCTTGTGGAAATGAAAATGCACTATACGTACCTGGGTAGCAACCAAATATGACCAAGGCACGCCTACGACCGCCTTGTTATTTTCGTTATCTTGTAGTTCCACGGTTCGTGATGGTTTCCCTGCTTGTTGGCAACTTAGACAGCATACGAAGTGGAGCGGTAGTGTGGCTGAAGTGAATAATGCTATAGTAATTAAAATATATTAGATATCGGTAAAGATTACACCTTATTGAGGCAGAAGCAAAAAGCCTATGAATCAAGACTTACCCATCATGCATATTGCCCGGCTTGTTTGTTGTGGGTTTTTCCCCACGTTCCTTATACAGAATTGCAGACATGCTCGGAGGTTTTTGTAACAGCCACCTGCAAAACAAACTATAAAAATAATAATAAATAATAAAAAGTAAAGGAAAATAAAATACAAACCGACTCCATTCTTCGTCGAGTATCGCTCTTTTTGGTTGCGTTTGGTAAAATAACATAATTGACAAATAATGTCATTATCATTACCTACGTTCGAATCTGAATGTTGCTGTGCTGCCAGTACATCATATTTACAAACAACTGTGACGTCAATGCTATAAAAGATAAAGTAAACACTTGGTAGATGGGTGCTTATTTTTTTAGTAGAAGCGGCCTCTGTTGGGAATAGAATGAAGATTTATGGTAGGTGTCTGGAGCGCTAGTATAGACTTAAACCGGTTGTTGAACTAGTAAATAAATTACCCTATCCACTCAACTCCAAAAGGTATCCTCCCACAAATAGCGGACGTAGACATCGGAAGATCCAAAGGCATAGAGGTACTAGGGGGCATTATTGCTACGAAGAGGGCAAACAGTACAAGCCTAGCGATATCCAAGTTTAATAGTCGACAAGTGGTCTGAGGCACAACGTCTCGTAAATTGTGAACATATCAAGTTTTTTTATTGAGTCAAAATATAAGACAAAATAGCACAATAGTTGCCAGTGAATATTAAGAACAAAACAAAAAGAAACCTGAAAAGGAGTCACAATAATTATTGGGGTGAGTTTGATTTAAATACAAATATGTACCTAAGTGCCGGAAAATAAAGCGTTACATATTATTAGGCGGACGTAACCACTGAAAATTAATATTGGTGTTGGCGGTCATCTACTAAGGTCGTTACAGTGGTGGCCGCCGAAATTTAACCGCAGGCGGGTGAATCTGCAAATTGCAAATCATTAAAACCCAGCAAAAAGGCGGTCCAGTATTCTTCAAATAAGGTATTGTCCAGATAAGTACCGCTTTATAAAAACAAAAAACTGCACGGAGAACCGTATAGTGTCCGGTATAACACCAAACGACAACGGCACTACTCCAGAAGTTGCAGTCAGCAAGGGATTCTCTGTCAACCAAGACCACAAGTCATCGAAATACCTCTGCGTTCCTTATGCGCACCTGTAAACAAAAAAAAAAAAAGTTTTTGAAGAAGGGAGAAAGGACGAAAGAAAATTTGTTCTTCATAGTTTTTGTATCTGAATACAAACCTTTGTGTTCGGATATACAACGACCGCATATTCTGCATGATACATGAAACACGTTGTGTCCCTGGATTTTTTTCTTCTTGGAGACTTTAAATTTCCTTTATTATACATTCTTTTTTGTTCCTTTAGTTTTAGTGTTAATTATTTATCGATTCATTTATTTGTTGTTTAAAATTTTCCATTTTCCTTTTTTGTAATATTAAGTTTTTTTTTATTGTTGTTAATGGTTTTCAAGTTCCGAGTGTGATAAGCTTGAGTTTCACACACCTACCATTTTGATTTTTTTGGTTCGTGAAATTTAATTTGTTGGATTTATTAACCCAGATACCCATAAAGAGCTCTCTATAGGTAGGGACTCCGCTTAAACTATATTTAACTTCTTGGTGGTGGTAAAAAGGCCATATAATTTGATTCTGCAAATGGGATGGTGAGACCAAGTTTAATTGACTTAGTTTTTTTGAGTTAAAATATTTGCTGTTAGTTTCCTTTTTTTGTTTTGCATATAATTGCTTATAAGAGCTAAGAAGAAAATGAATGTAAATACCTGAGGGATGAATAAATGTGTCAGGTTAATTACCCAAGCAAAATTCAATCTTTTGTTGTGCTTGTCCTAATGACTTGCTAATCGCAAGGTTTCAGGGGTGCGGTATGATTGGCGAATAATCCTTGGCTAATGGTGAGCTGATTTAAGCGAGGCACATATCGGGGAAGTTCCCAAAATGGCCACGGAACTTCAAGGTCGGGAGGGCAATGGCTTCGCTGCAATACCACCAGCAGCGCCTCTCAGAGTGGTGGAAGTCCGTCCGCTTCCGGTACAAATGCCAAGTAAGTACCTATGTTTGTATATTGGCATGTTATATGTTTTGTAATAAGTTTCGTGGAGTAGTGAGGACAAGGACTCCCCCGTCCGGCGAGCTAAGTCGTGCGTAAACAAGCATGCCACGCTCCTCACTCTCTACACTCTATCCTTCTCTTTCTCTCATCCCATCCTAAGGTCCCGTCCACATCCTTGCTTCCTGTCATAATTCTTTACTCCTAATTCCCTCTAATCATCCCAATTTTAGCTTATTACATCATTTACCCGCTTCAATTTGGTACAGGTTCATGTGCAGAATCCAACCCTGTTGAGTTTTTCACTGCTTAGCGCAGACAGTAATAAAACTCGTCGATGTCATTATTTGTGCGAGTCAACATTATGTTGTCTTAACTATGTAACGTGTATGACACGTTTATTGAGTCATTGCGTCAGCTTCACTTCGGCTCTTTGACTTTAGCATGCGCAGACATTTCTGTTGTTGGTCCTACAGTTTGATGAGCCCGCGAAACTTTTTTATCAGTTTATCCGGTCTTCTAAGGCATCTAGCGCGTACCTCGGAACTGGTTCCAAATCTTTTGTTAATAAGGAAAAGACTAAAGAAATTATAAGGGAAGCTTCTCCGTGTTGTTGCCAAAGGAATCGCTTATCTTCTGTCAAAGCATACATTTCGATGCATCTTCGTTGCCGGTATTTTTCTCTTTCAAACCCTCATCAGGATTAGAAACAGTTACTTCTTTATCTTCACCTGGAGAGGTATGATGATGTGGCAGAGACGATGAGGAAGGGTGCTATTAAATAGGGAATTTAATATGTTTTCTGGAAGAAATATGACCATTGTTTTACCTTATGTCCAGTTGCTGATTCAAAGTGATATGGGGGCAGAAAATTTCCATTCGCAGTATCGATACCGGTCTTATCTTTCATGTCATTTGCGCTTTATACCTGCAATAACAAAGCCAAGTGCGGCAGAGTTCGGACAGGTAAACTTTTTTCGCTAATACATTCAAGGGTAGGGCTTCTTTTGATAGCAAAGTTGAATTTAGGTAACTTTTTTTTGCATCCAATTTAGATTTGTTTTCGCTCATTTTGATGAGCAAAAAAGTAAAACTTATGCTTATCAGGTTGGTTATGTTCAAAGTGGATCCAAATTTTTGGATTCTCTTTGGTTATGTTGTCGTTGTGTCAAGTTTTCTTGAATTGAAAGATGTTAAAAGTTGAAACTTGTAAGTTGAAAGAAAATGAAAATGGAAAGATTTGAATTCCACAAATATTATGTTCCAATTTCCAAACAACAACTAAGGGACTGTTTAGATTTTTGGTTTAATTAACTTAAGGTAAGGTAGTTCTTTAATTAACGGCTAGGCTCAACCAATAAGGCCCCGATTCACTAGGGTTTTCACCATTTTGCTGGTGAAGACGAGAAAACGTACGTTAATCCTGAGTTTTTTTTTTTTATTGGACGCCCCGGTTTTTTCTACTTCGGTCCATGCAAAAATAAAGATTCCAACCGCTACACCGACAGAAATATAAAATTCTGAAGATTGGTCCATTTTCATTGTAGAACTTAAAACAAACATCCTATCCATCAGAGAGTATCCAAATTGGATAATTGGAGTTTGGATCCTCTCTGAGTATAACTAAGCAATTGATTGGTTGGCAAAACTTAAATAAATTTTAAGCCTATTACTTAATAGGTCTATTCCTTTACTTTTGTAGAAAGAATGGAAAAGACTGTCAAAATGGCAGTGGTGGGGATAAATTCTCTCACAAGGAGAGACACCTACGAAAAAGTTAGGGAACGCTTTTGTAGTAATCTTTAAAAAATGACAGATACATAATTCAGATATTCACAAAATGCTACGAAAAGTCATTAAAATGTCTTTTAAACTCGAGGAATTTATTAATTTACTAAGAAAATTAGTTATATCATCTAGCTAGCGAAGAAATTGATCGGGGGTCGAATGGTGTCCTCCGTGATCGAACATTTCGTGACGGAACTAGTTTTTGTTTCACATGTAAAACCAACTTAATTCCGTGAAGTGGCGATTCGACCCCTGGAATTAATCGAATTTCATTTTGATGAATCCGAGTATGTGGAAAAGTATGTACTGACTGTTGTAGTTCAATATGCATTCGAAAAGAGGAAAAAGCGACACTGCATGAAGAATTACATGCAGGAGATTGTTGAATTTGAACTCGCCACTTTCGATCCGCAATATACGCAAGAATTCAAAAAATTATCCACGCATATGCCAAATGGGATAACAAATTTCAAATCAGCTGTTATTTTTTGTAAGGTGACTGACAGCTTTTTCACTTCTTACACCAAGAAATTTGTTGAGTAAAAATTCGTAAGCTTCTCATTGGAGGGGTAATATCTTGCTCTCTCGATGACGCTCTCTCTTTCACGAATTTTTCGAGTTAAGGAACGGCACTCAGTAAAAATTCGTAACAATTCGTAAGAATTAGTAAAAATTCGTAAAGATTTAAAAGTAAAGGAACAGACCTAATGTTATCTTCTTTAGCTATTGTAAATTTCAAAACAGCTGTGATACTCGACCAATATATAGGTACGGCATTTTACATAAGCTCTCTCTTTAGATCTGTATGTCATTAAATGCAATCGTTCAATTAATTTGTCATATTTATAAAAGAAAAGAAAAGAAAACAAATTTATAGGTCCAGAAATCTCATACATGTATGTTTTCATAATTTCATAACAAATGTTCGTAAATTGTAAACCTATTCATGGTCTGGAGCGGGGGACTTCAATAGGTTTCCCCCCCTCTTTCGTTTTATACCATATTTTGTACATACCCTATTTCTCCTATTAATTGTATTTTATATTTCTTGTAGTGTTAGTGACATTCGCGTCGAAATTAACTTAGTATTACTTCTTGAGCTAGAGTTTCTCTTTCAGACACTTTGAGCCTGCTTTGAGCCATGTCGGCAACGTAAAGCTTTTTATCATAAGAGCAGTGGCGTAGCGTGGGTTGGAGCCGCCCGGGGCAGACCCAATTTATGCTGCCCCCGTAATTTTTCATATACTAAAAAGACCTTTGTAAACTTGGTAAAGTTTCTGGAATCGAATAACGGTAGGTACTTTGGAAATTTCGAAATATCTCGAAAATAAAAATTCATTTCTAAGGTAATATTGTCCTTTCTAACTGAATAGCAGGCTCGTTTATTTCTATATTAGCGTACAATAGATTTTTGAAAATTTGGTTTTCTTTAGTTTTCTAAGGAAACGGCGATAAAGATTTCGACCAAAATGAATCACCGAAAACCCTAATTTTGAAAACTGCTTATATCTCGAGAACCCTAATTTTGATTTCGATAAAACTCTAAAAACCAAGTAATGCTTACATCCCGAAAAATAACTTTTAGGTAGTCAGTTTTCAGCTATTTAGTTAGGCAATAGTATATTTTTTAAACTAAACATTGCAAAATTTGGTACGGTTTTGTCTGCGTAATTACAAAAACTGGTCTAAAGATTTTAATCAAAATGCATACTTAAGATAATATCCGTATTTCAAATAAGACTCCTTACCTAGATTTCCTCAAAAAAATTTCGAATAAATTAATTTTTAAATTATTTCTCAAAAATGACTACCCAAAAACCGATATTGTGTTCATATTAATTTTTTTTTAGAACTCAGCACTCAGTGATGCGAACCCTAATTTTCAAAATTCTGTATATTAAAGATAAAAATTCTGTGTAATTCTGTATCCAGACCTCTTTTTTAACATAATAAAAGTGCTAAAAATGTAAAATTTCAGTGGCATAAAATATCAGTCTTAACCTATAGTATTTATTAATTTTGTACAATTACATAATTATTATTAGCCGCTGGTGTCGCTGGAACCTGGAATCCATCTACTACCTACTCTGGTTTAAAAAAAAAACACTCCAAAATTTTGTTAAACGTTATGAATATTTTGTCGTACAGCAACAAAGAGTTTTTGGGTGCTCCGATTGCATTTCTTTGTTTAGGTCAAAGAAATATAGCAACGCAAAACTAAGGAAATCAAGTTTTTACTGGAATCTGAAATTTCTGTATATTTTAGTTTGAATTCTGTATTTCTGTAGGCAAAGTGAAAATTCTGTAGATATACAGAAAACTCTACCCAACTCTATACCAACAAGGCAAAACTTATTTTTTTGCAAATATTGCCCACTTCTTCTTTTTTTAATCATTTTGAATATGCACCATAAAATAATTCCAACAATTCACTTCTTTTGAGAAAAATAAAACACAATAGAAAAGTATACCTTTTTTTTTTTGGTTGCGCCAAGGATGTGTAATCTTAATTATATTAGATACCTCTAATACCAACAAAAGCAAAACTATAATTACTTATTCGCACTAGCTCCAGTTTCCAGCACAACATCGCTTCCCAGCAAACATTTTATTCATCAAAACTGAAGAATCACTTTATATTCAGTAAAAATGAAGAACATACATTCCTATATAATTCATTTATATGAACCAAATCTAAGTTTAGATAAAAAGGAATACTGACATTGGATTTTCATTCACATAAATGAACAAAAATGATTATAGGGAGCAGCGTTCATTGGATTTTGTTGTTAAGCAACAAAAGGAATATCTGATTACTTGTTGTGAAGCAGTGTCCGTTTTGTCAATTTTATAACATTTTACAAATTAAAAAAAGAAAAAAAAAAAAACACCGCTCCAAATTGCCGCCCCTGGCAAAGTGCCGGCCGGGGCCTATGCCCCCTTGCTACGCCACTGCATAAGAGAGAGCCATACATTATAGCCTCCAATTATATACATTTCTTAAGCGCAATAAGTACATTCGTACATGGTACATACAATTTTCAAATTATGTACTAAAATGTTTTTATATGTCTCAATAAATAATTTGAACTTGAACTGTTGTTGATTAACTTTACGACTCAGGAGTTTGAGTTGTCATAATCTATTTTTGTTCCGCTATCAGGTGAATGACATGCAAAAATATTTTTTGATTACGAAATTGTATATCTAAGCTCCTGGGAAAGTGTGTCATTCGACTCCCACGTGAAGGATTTGTTTTCGTTAATTTGTGAAATATCGACAAATATTGTGTTTGTCGCAAATGTTCTCTTTCTCTGTAATGCGTGAACCGATTTTGATTCTGGAATTTTCCCGTGAAAGGTGACTTTACTACCATGGGTTCGTACGTATATACGGTATTTGTAGGTGGATTGGTTAATGAGATATTCGTATATCTTTTTAATGTTTTTTTTTTTTGTATGGGCGGTGCTACTCCCCTTTGTCCAATTTTGACAAAAATCTAGATCCATTAAAAAGCGGAGTATCCCTTCGGATCTTGAAAATTATTATTACATGTTGTTTTATCTTTGAATCTTATATCCAAACTTATATGTATAGTTATGTTTTATATATTTTTTATTTATTTTTATAATCTCTTTAAAGTGTCCCATTCTGCCCCTCTGGGGGGGCACCTTAGGACAACCATGGGACAGTTTTGGACATGTCTAAAAAAAACGCTCATTAGGAGCGGTTTCCTTCTTTTTCTTGTAATTTCTGACCATTAGTGCAGAGATAAACCTAAACAAATAAAACCAAAAACAATAACACTGAAATAGATTGTTCAAAGTGATAAAAGGGGGAGATTAGGACATGCCCAAAAGTTCCCCTCGCGCATTGTCCAAAACTGCCCCCCTCTCCCCTACCTAGGCATGTAATATTAAAAAACATACATACCACAATTTAAAAAAAATAAATAAACTGCACGACTAGGTCGAACGAAACTCTCTCGTTCATTAAGAGTTTAGTTGGATATTTTCTTATTTTATTAGGTAGGTAGGTAAAAATCTGAGAAGTAATCGAAATAAAAAAAAAAACGGATTTGTTCGAATTTTTTGAGAAAAACTAAGTACGGGACCTTATTTAGAATACTGATATTGTTTTTAATATGTATTTAGATCAAACTTGTAAGAGCGGTTTTTGTAAAATTTGGCAGACAAAACAGTACCAAATATTGCAATGTTTAGTTGAAAAAATACTATTTGTTAACTATATAGCTGAAACCCGATTATAAATTATTGTTCGGGATACAAGCATTACTTGGTTTTTAAAGTTTTATCGAAATCAAAAATGGGGTTTTCGAGATATGAGCACTTCTTAAAATTAGCGTTTTAGGTAATTCGAGTTGAAAATTAAGGACGCAATAATTTTAAGAACATCAATTATACTCTAATTTTGCATTTCGGTCAAAATCGTTATTGCCGTTTTCAGATAAACTAAGGAAAACTAAATTTTTCAAAAATTATTTATTTTTTTTTTTTTTTTTTTTCAAAAAATCGATTTTACGACAATACAGAGAAAAACTGAGCTGAGAGATTAAGTTAGAAATGACCATATTACCCTAGAATTGAATTTTTGTTACAATCGCATGGACCGGTTTCGAGATATACGAATTTTTAGTTAAAACTGGGTATGTAATCATGGTAACCTATTCTACTTAAGCTTAAATACCAATTTTCATTGAAATCGTTAGAGCTGTTTTCGAACAAATCAAACTGATACGAACATTTTATATGGGAAGTACCATAAATTAATATTGAGGTTACCTTGCAGGAAAAAAAAAAAACTGATCCCAACAGTAAGCACACAAACTCCAAATCCGAAGTTTGAACGAAATGCGGGCAGCCGTTTAGGAGTAGGCCTGTGGAAGGACGGACAGAATCTTGCGAACCACTTTTTTGAATTCGTCTATCATCGTAATGTCAGAATTGATTAACATCACGAGTTTGAAATGTTGTACGAAAACAATATCTTTCCCTTACATGATACCCCACCGTCCAAGATCACACGCTTAGTCCTCTTACCCTTTATTTTAATTTTTGTAACATTTCATTGTAGTATGCCAAATAACTTAAAAAGAACCTCAATCAGGCGTACATGGTCAAAAGAAATATGGCTAAGGCTGTTCAAGACGTCAGGAAAAAATAAATAAATTGGACCATGGCTATATGTCATCTTACACCGAACCATGCCATCTTAAACTAGATGTTTAACTTAATTTAAAAATATTTTAAAAATACTACTCATTGTTTTACACTATTAATTTAAATGTAGTTTTTGTTACTAACAAATGAGTTAATAGAATTCATTTTGTTTTCATCCCTATGATTTTTCACTTTCAAGAAAAAGTATGTCATCTTGAGCACAATTCCCCTACTGTAATCAAATGATAAGAGCCGAGCTCGATAAGAGCCATTGCTTAGCACATTTGACAAACCTACCAGGAATGGTTATTGATCTGATTGATAAGGGTAGTTTATTACAAATGCGACACGATTAAATCAAATAAATATTACGATTGAGTAAGTTTTAATCAGAAATTAATCTCAAATTTCGGTTACCCGATCTTACATAAAAAGTTGTCAATTCCGTAGAATGAAAGTAAAGGGCCATAGAATCCGTCGCGTCCGTTGCGGCAACGTTTTCGACTGACAGGTTGATAGCTTACGGAAGGTGACCCATACCATGAGCAGCGCACGTGCCGGATGCGACGAATAAAGTAGGTTTACTTTCAACTTTTCTGTCCGTTGCACCCCACCCGTTGACAGTTGGCACAGCGTGAGAGGACGCCTTTTCATTGGTGGAAATATTGAGAGCATGAGATATATCGCGGATTTTTTTTTTTAGTTTCGATATCCAGAAAAAAAAAGCTGCCAAAAAACATTCAAACCAGATTTTTTTTTTCCAAATTCAACGGATTCTATGAGCTGGGCCTTTAAAACCCCGCATTAAGGTCACATTCAGTCGATAGTTTAAAAAAAATAATAATTCAGTTCTAGAGCTAATCTTCAATCTCTGGCGAACCAGATCCTCAATAAGTTCAGATCGCAGTTGATATCAGAAACCTAGTCCAAAGCACAACCTGAACCGTAGGAACGTCCAATATCAAGTAAATGTAACCATAAAATCCAGTCAAAGAGTGATTTTATGTATATAAGAAACAAAATAGGTCCCAATACAGAACCTTGAGTCACTCCCAAATTCAAACCTGAACATCACTCCTAATTTATAATTTCCACGAACACCAGCATTTTATAGCTTTCTCAACAATAAAGTGTGGTTAACCATGCCGAAGGCTTTCGTGATATCTACAAATAAACTGAAGAATATTTTCTCTTCCCATCGTCGTATTTCAATCAACGTCAAGAATTAAACCGAACTTCTGTATATAAACACATTTTATTTATAAAAATAATTTTACAAATAATGAACGCGCAAATATTTGCTACTGAGGGCACATTACATGCTTTCCACCATCGATTGGCAACAAAGCACCGGTAATAAAACTAGCCGAGTCACTGGCCAGAAACACAATAGCAGCTGCTACCTCTGAAACATGTCCAGTTCGTTCCAATGCATGTGTACTTTTGATCTGCTTCACGAACTCGTTGTAGGTCTCATCATTCACGACGGCGGCGGGTTGGTTTACGTCTGAGACAATCATCCCTGGATTGACCGAATTTACGCGAACATTTTTGGCAGCCACCTCCAAGGCTACACATTTTGTAAATTGGTCCAAGGCCGCCTTTGATACACCAAAACTCAGGGCAAACTTCATCGAACGCACACAGGCTTGACTCGACACACTGACAACGTTGCCTTTCGATGAGATGAGATGGGGTAGCACCAACTTCGTTAGCTGAAACACCGATCGTAGATTCGTATTCAAAACTGTGTCAAATGTGTCGAGATCAATGTCAAGAATTCCTCCGTTTTCCAGAATGCCAGCGATATTCACCAGCACATCGATTTTACCGAATTCTGCGAGAGTCTTATCGACGATCTTCTTTGCGTCTTTTGTGATATCAGCCTGGATGAGTAGACACTTAACGGAAGGGTTCGCTTTCGAGCAGTTATTGGCAGTTCGTTTTAGGTTTTCTAAATTTCTGCCAACAGCAGCAACCTGAGCTCCATTCTCTACGAAATGAACGCATGTTTCGGCACCTATGCCAGAACTTGCTCCCGTGATGATGGCTACTTTTCCACTCAAGCTCATTGTAATTTTTTTTATTTTTTTTTATAACGAAACTATTTACAGGTTCTCAAGAGACCGTGTTCCGCGAGTGCTTACTTCAAACTGAGGCTGAACTTGGAATAGGGTTGGGGAAAATAGTTCTTATCGGAAACGTTCCTTTATTGTTTGTCAATCATATCTTTGATTTACTATCAGACTGCGATAGCGTTACATACGTCACTTTTTAGGTGAGGTGACCAGTGTGCTGCAGCGAGGGAAAAAGAAAATTTGCTCTTGAAAATGGTGCAACTAAATTTCTATTAAAACTTCTCACATTTTTCACACATTTATAATTCGTCAATATCGACGTATTCGACGGAACGAGCAGTCCCAGAATCCGTCACATACGGTGAGAAGCAGTGTTATAAGTAGGTAGTCTATCATTATTCGTCCCACGGAACGTGGTAACTTTTCCCTTTCCACTGTACTCAAATTCCCTTTTAAATAATCCCCTGGATAGGAACTTTTTTGTGTCAATAAACTTCTATACTTGGGATAAATACCTAGTCCCTAGTGCATCCGATATGTTGTGTAGGTATGCCCAGATAGTAAAATTTGTTTCCGTACTCAAATTTCGAAAAAGAGGCTACCATAATGAGAAAAAGTATTTTCCCAAATGATTTGATAAACTTATCTTTATATATTTTGTGAACTTTCTTCAAACAAAATACAATCAACGAAAATTCCCAAGTTGCGACATTGATATGTTCGCCGTTAAAATTGATCTTAATTTGTGCCCCTTTCGATAAAATATGCAATCAACGAAAATATAAGAACTTAAAAAAAACCGACTCGTGCGCCAAACTTGTATGTATTAACTTTTAATAGAAATTTTGTTGCACCATTTTCAAGAGCAAATTGTCTTCTTTTTCCCTCGCTGCAGCACACTGGTCCCCTCACCTAAAAAGTGACGTATGTAACGCTATCGCAGTCTGATAGTAAATCAAAGATATGATTGACAAACAATAAAGGAACGTTTCCGATAAGAACTATTTTACCCAACCCTATTCCCAGTTCACCCTCAGTTTGAAGTAAGCACTCGCGGAACACGGTCTCTTGAGAACCTGTAAATAGTTTCGTTATAAAGAAAATTACAATGAGCTTGAGTGAAAAAGTAGCCATTATCACGGGAGCAAGTTCTGGCATAGGTGCCGAAACATGCGTTCATTTCGTAAAGAATGGAGCTCAGGTTGCTGCTGTTGGCAGAAATTTAGAAAACTTAAAACTAACTGCCAGTTACTGCTCGAAAGCGAACCCTTCCGTTAAGTGTCTACTCATCCAAGCTGATGTCACAAAAGACGCAAAGAAGATCGTCGATAAGACTCTCGCAGAATTCGGTAAAATCAATGTGCTGGTAAATAACGCTGGCATTCTGGCAAACGGAGGAATTCTTGACATAGATCTCGACCAATTCGACACAGTTTTGAATACGAATCTACGATCGGTGTTTCAGCTTACGAAGTTGGTGCTACCCCATCTGATCTCATCGAAGGGCAACGTTGTCAATGTGTCGAGTGTAGCTTATGCGCGTTCGTTGGGGAATGACCTGAGTTTTGGTGTATCAAAGGCGGCCTTGGACCAATTTACAAAATGTGTAGCCTTGGAGGTGGCCGCCAAAAATGTTCGCGTAAATTCGGTCAATCCAGGGATGATTGTCACAAAAATTAACAAACACGAAGGTACATTGGATCGAGCTGGACATGTTTCAGAGGTAGCAGCTGCTATTTTGTTTCTGGCCAGTGAGTCGGCTAGTTTTATTACCGGTGCTTTGTTGCCAATCGATGGTGCGAAGCATGTAGTGCACCCTCAATAGCAAATATTTGCGCGATCAGTATTTGTAAAATTATTTTTATAAATAAAATGTGTTTAAATACAGAAGTTCGGTTTAATTCTTGACGTTGATTGAAATACGACGATGGGAAGAGAAAATATTCTTCAGTTACTATACTACAGTTTCAGAGAGTATCTAGTTATCTAGTATCTGGGATAATGTAAGTTCTGTTAACTTTCCACTTTTATTTCCAATACACTTAAACACCTTACATAATGCTTGTTCGTCGAACTGGAATTAACTTATATCCGTCAATACGGTTGCCATTGTAATATTATATTATTATTTATATTAGGTATATAATATACTTAAAGCTTACAATATTATGTTGTTTGACTTCATCATCTTCATCGTTTAGGTACTTCCTTCACTTCGATCTCAGGAGCCAACTCTTCTGCACTACTCTGTGGTATTTATTTTTCTTACACAGTTCGAACAGTTGTTTAGTAGTTCAGTGACGTTGTAAATATGTAGATATTGAACTGAGTATTTATCTTTTTTTTCGAGTTCAAATAAAGTTAAAGGAGAAATTTCGTTGACTTTTCGATTAAGATAATCCCACCGCTGCCACCAATGTCATAAAACCAAAATTTTCCTTTCAAAATTTGATCTTTATTAAACGAGTTCTTGATTCAAACTAAACTCGAAGATCGCTGCTATGCACAGGAAGAGTCCCATGTTTATCCTACAAGTCAGCACAATTTGCGACGTTCGGCTTTTTAAAGGAGCCTAATTTTAATAATTTTACGCATGCAACACCCACTAAGTAGTAGGGAGAACATTTTTAGTTTAATCATGCATGACGATGATAGCCTGAACCATTTGGTGTTCGAAACTTTGATTATAATTATTATTAAACGGTTTGTTTTCGAGCACTTGTACATTTTATGATCACGTAGATTAGATTAGATTGTAAGGCGGTAGAGTCAAGGGGCTCTGGACCTGCGGCTTCTTAAAGGAGCCTATTGTGCCTTCTCTGGTATATTCCTAGATCCATCTTTTCACTCCAGAGACAGTCAGGAAGACATGGATCTTCTCTGGGTGTATATCCGCAAGAGTTACTGAATTTACGATTTAACCACCAAGGATGTTTTTCCTGAGACGACAAGGAGCTGGACATTCTATGATTATTTGAAGAGAGGATTCGACACACTCAAGACAGAATTTGCAGATAGGATCCGGTGAGACGCGGTGAAGATGTTTTCTCACGCGACCATGGCCGCTGATTATTCCTGTTAGGATTCTCAGGTTTCAGATTAATCAGAGCATCAAATGCTTGGATATCTAGCGGCCATTACTGAAAAATACATTCGTTTCCACTGATTGATGGGTGCGTTCATAAGTAACCGCTAGACAGCCATCACATCTGCTCTAGTGCTATTGCTTACCAAGACTTTATAATTTTCAAACGAAAATTTCCTCAAAGGTTTAAAGTTTAATCATAGATTGTTACATACGCGCGTTGAAAACAAAAGTGACACTAAACAATAAACCTCGAGTCTCAGAAGTCTTACATGAGTCCCTCAGAAAGAGGACGTACGGCGGATGAGTTCACATGGATCAACGGTGGCGTCAACAGTCAACATGGCAGATGCAGATACCTCAATGAGCTACTTCGACGTATTTGGAGCTGAGGTCATTGAGGATTTTCAACCCTAGGCAGGGTGTTGAAATAGAGATGGTGGCGGAAGAGTCCTTAATGGGTCAACGGCAGCTCTCACATCCCCGTAGCGGGCTACTGACTCCGGAATATTCCGGCTCCTTTTGCCAAAGGGGTCGCAGAAAGGGTCTGGTCCTCCAGGTTGGGCGTTGTGCGTGGGGTTAACTACCCTACCACGGAAAACCAAACATGTTGCGAGGCAACCAATAGCCTCGGATAAGGACGGATTCACTGTTGACGACCCTGCAATACGAAAAAAGGAGAATGACGTTCGGATCTGCACGTTGAATGTTCGAACTCTGAACAGACCGCGTGCAACCGAACAACATGTAGAGGCCCTAGACTGCTATAAAGCAGGTATCACCGCCATCCAGGAAGTGCGGTGGGATGGGCCGGGCAAAAGAAGGATGAAAAACTGTGACATTAACTACGGTGACTGCTATGGGGAACAAAAGCAGCGTCTATTCGGATGCGGATTTGTTGTAAGCGGCAGACTTAGGCAAGAGGTCTTGAGCTTTTGACACATAAGTGAACACCTTACAACAATCCGCATAAAGGCTAAATTCGCCAACATAAGCCTAACAGAAGAAAAAGACGATGCTACCAAAGAGTGTTTCTACGAGCTCCTCGACAAAACATACGAACAATGTCCTAAGCATGACGTTGAAATCGTCTTGGGTGATTTTAACGCCAAAATAGGAAAGGAGGACATCTTTGGTAGCACAATCGGAAAACACAGCCTACACGACACCACGTCTGGAAACGGACTTAGGCTGATTGATTTTGCTGCGGGACGTAATGTTACCATAGCTAGTTCACGGTTTCCTCACCTCAATATACACAAAGGAACATGGCGGTCACCTGATCATCAAACCGTCAACCAAATTGATCACGTTGCGATCGACGCAAGGCACTCCTCCAGTTCTCTAGATGTCCGAACTTTCCGAGCGGCCAACGTAGACTCGGACCACTACCTTGTTGTAGCCAAGGTACGGATGCGGATATCCCAGACGCCACAACAACGAGAAAATACTGTGAGGAGATTTAACGTTGGACGACTACAAACGCAACAAACCGCCAGAACCTATGCCGATCGCGTATCCCTCAACCTCTAGAGAAGTCCTATGCTGCCAGCATCAAGTGCCGAAGACCAGTGGCGCCGATGCCAAGAAGCCATCAAAAACGCCGCAACTGATGTGCTCGGTTTCACCAGACCACCCCCCCCGAAACCCCTGGTTTGAAGAAGAGTGCCGGTAAGCACATGCAGCAAAATAAAGTACCTACGAAGCGTCGCTGCATAGAAGGACGAGAGCAGCTCGTCAGCTCTACGAGCAAAAAAGGAGGGAAGAACATCGGCTTCTCCGGAGAAGAGAGAGAGCATGAGAAGCGCGCGATCGAGGATATAGAGAGGTGTTACTCCAGGAACAATGTTTGGAAGTTTTACCAAAAGGTAAAAAGAACGTGTCATGTCAACAGGACCCGAACGGAGACCTGTAGAGACGAGCAAGGAAACCTTGTAGTAGAGTCACAGTCGGTGCTGAGGACATGGAAAAACCATTTCTGCAGACTGCTAAACGGCGAAGACGACACAAATTCCGCTGTTAGGCAGAACGATCCATTCAACCTGGACGATGACAGCCAAGATTTCCGTCCACCTGACCAAAATGAAGTGAGGATAGCAATATCTAAGCTTAAATCCAACAAGGCTGCTGGACCAGAGATGAATTGGTAGAGTGCGTACACCAACTCGTCTCCAAAATTTGGTTAGAGGAAAGTATGCCTGATGAGTGGAACCTCAGCATCGTTTGCCCGATCCACAAGAAAGGAGACTCTCTAAACTGCGCCAACTATAGAGGCATCAGTCTCCTTAACACTGCGTATAAGATCATGTCTGCTGTACTGTGTGAACGCATGAAACCTTTCGTCAACGATCTGATAGGTCCCTATCAGTGCGGTTTTAGGCCCGGTAAGTCCACGACCGATCAAATATTCACACTACGGCAGATCCTGGAGAAAACCCAAGAAGTCCAGATCGATACTCACCATCTTTTTATCGATTTTAAGGCCGCATATGACAGCGTTTATAGAGACGAGCTATACAGAGCCATGTCTAGTTTTGGCATTCCTGCCAAACTTGTCATATTGTGCAGAATGACGATGGAGAACGCTCGCTGCTCCGTAAAGGTCGGAAACAATCTCACCGATACTTTTGATGTCAAAAAAGGATTTAGACAAGGTGACGCGCTGTCATGTGACTTCTTCAACATCATTCTTGAGAAAACTGTGCAAAACTCACAAGCCAACACCAGAGGCACAATTTTCCATAAGTCTGTGCAACTGCTTGCATACGCTGACGACATTGACATTGTTGGCAGAACACAGCGAGCTGTTACTGGAGCGTTTGCTAGTATTAGAACAGAAGCGGCAAAAATGGGTTTAGTGGTGAATGAGGGTAAAACAAAATATATGCTGTCAACAAGAAGGGACACACAACATCGACGAATCGGACAGAACGTCACGATAGACAGCTATAACTTTGAGGTAGCTAGGGACTTTGTCTACCTCGGATCCGCTATTAACTCTGAAAATGACATCACCTCAGAAATCAAGCGAAGAATCACTCTTGCCAACCGCTGTTTCTTTGGCCTAAGACGGCAATTGATTAGTAAGGCCTTGTCGAGAAATACTAAGGAGACTCTGTATAAGACCCTCATCATCCCAGTCCTGCTTTATGGCGCAGAAGCATGGACGCTATCAAAGGCAGATGAAGATCTCCTCGGTTCGATTCTTCGGGTGATTTCCGGTCCCGTTTGCGTTGACGGGATTTGGAGGAGATTTAACAGCGAAATTTACGAGCTGTACAGCGACATCGACCTGGTCAGAAAAGTACGCATTAGTCGTCTAAGATGGTTAGGACATGTAGAGCGAATGGACACCAACGCTCCGGCCCGGAGAGTCTTCGATTCCAACCCGGAGGGACAACGCAGTAGAGGAAGACCTCGCTTTGGTGGCGCGCGCAAGTGGAAGGGGACCTCAACCAACTTGGAGTGCGCAACTGGAGGCGGTTAGCCAAAGATAGCGCTAACTGGAGAGGCGTATTGGTTGAGGCTCAGGTCCACCCCGGACTGTAGCGCCACCTTAAGAAAGTAAATAAACAATTAACCTCGTTTTCGAATACGGCCGTTTAAAGTTTTGGGCTAACTTTTATGGTCGATAGCTACGAAACAAAAGTTTTAAAAGTTATGTTACTTGGCCAAAGTAAAGTATCACTATATTTTTGTAAAATTGAATTTTGAGATTTAAACAAAAAATTATGGATATATAAGGAAAAAAGGTCCTTTTGATAAAGTTTGGTATGTATTACTGTTACGTATTTTATAATAAAATCGTAAAACTGTACAGATTTCAAAAGAAAAAACAGGTTGAAATAGAGCTAGAAACGTATTGTTCTCCTGAATTTCTTAACATCTGTGCAGTTTTTTCGTCTTCTTTTTATTATTTTTAGTTGTCTCTGCATCAGATTCCTGATTCTCGTTATTAGGATTCCCAAGAGGAATATCGGTAGTTAAATTATTGTGGTCATTTTGCAAATTATCGTCAATTAGAGAAATAGCGGCAGTTAAATAATTTGGCGATACTTGCTCATTCATACTTGATTCATCATCTTCGGATTAGAGCTGGTCAAAGTCATTGTTACTACTTGTACCTGCTACCCTGCTAGCATTTCACTATTTTGTTTGGAAACGTATGACTCTACCATAGATAAATTAATATACAGATGTCTCATCCTAATGTAAAAGAATGCTCCTACTTTTTGCCATCGTCCAACAAATGGAAGGTGAAGGTGAACCTTCTGCTGCTTTCAGTTGAATTATGACCATAGGCCGAAAAGTATACATGCGGCGTGCTGCCGTATGGGGTATGGGACAGGTAAATTTCCTTCCACACTGATAGTGGGTTAAAGGGTAAGGACTAAGGAGACAAGGTAATAAGAAAAGGGGAAAGACAAAAATCGCTTTTAATTCCATAATCTTTCTTTCTTTCTTTGGTATTGTCAATGTCTTATGATTGTACGCCGGCGGGGGTGTGTGTCGTGATTAGATCTTCGGTTATGTAATGCTTGATGGTTTTTTTTTGCGATATTTATTTCATTTTGGCGATACAATTTTAATGATTTTGTTTGCGTAGGATTTGTTTTGCTGAAAAAAGTATCTCTTTGCGATATTTATTTCATTTTGGCGATACAATTTTAATGATTTTCATTATTCGATACAAAGTATGTCAAATTTTATACTTTTATAATTTTCTTTTGAAATTAATTAGGTAATTCATTAATAGGCGCCCTATTATAGGTATCAACAATAATATTTAAACTGAAAACTGTTCTATATCACTTACTTATCTTATTTTTCAAAGATATGCTGTTGGGTTTTCTTCTCTGTTCATAAATAAAGTGGGATAACGAAACAAGAATTCAAACTTTTTATTGTAGCATTAGTCTTATAGCTTTTATTTAAATTTGTTTGTACCTACACCTTCATGGTAGAATGAAAGTGGCTTGAAACATTTTCAGGCCTGAAACATCAAACAACCTTTAACGTTTGTTATTTCTCCTCATGTCCAAAAGGTAATCAAGCGATAAATGAGTTGACATATTTGGGGCATGTTATCATGTTATTATAGGCAACAGGCCTATATATTTTTATTGATAACCTATCTCAGCAAAGTAAAGTAGATGAATAAGCAAAAAAACAATTTGTAGTCACATTTGTGAACTTTCTTCAAACAAAATACAATCAACGAAAATTCCCAAGTTGCGACATTGATTAGTTGGCCGTTTAAATTGATCTTAATTTGCGCTCCTTTCGATAAAATATGCAACCAACAAAAAAATAAGAACTTAAAAAAAACCGACTCGTGGGCCAAACTTGTATGTATTAACTTTTAATAGAAATTTTGTTGCACCATTTTCAAGAGCAAAATTTTCTTTTTTTCCCTCGCTGCAGCACACTGGTCACCTCATTTAAAAAGTGACGGACGTAAAGCTATCGCATTCTGATAGTAAATCAAAGATATGATTGACAAACAATAAAGGAACGTTTCCGATAAGAACTATTTTACCCAACCCTATTCCCAGTTCACCCTCAGTTTGAAGTAAGCACTCGCGGAACACGGTCTCTTGAGAACCTGTAAATAGTTTCGTTACAAAAAAAAAAAAAAAAAAAAATTACAATGAGCTTGAGTGGAAAAGTAGCCATCATCACGGGAGCAAGTTCTGGCATAGGTGCCGAAACATGCGTTCATTTCGTAAAGAATGGAGCTCAGGTTGCTGCTGTTGGCAGAAATTTAGAAAACCTAAAACTAACTGCCAATAACTGCTCGAAAGCGAACCCTTCCGTTAAGTGTCTACTCATCCAAGCTGATGTCACAAAAGACGCACAGAAGATCGTCGATGAGACTCTCGCAGAATTCGGTAAAATCGATGTGCTGGTGAATAACGCTGACACTCTGGCAAACGGAGGAATTCTTGACATTGATCTCGACCAATTCGACACAATTTTGAATACAAATCTACGATCGGTGTTTCAGCTAACGAAGTTGGTGCTACCCCATCTGATCTCATCGCATGGCAACGTTGTCAGTGTTTCGAGTGCAGCCTGTGTGCGTTCGTTGGGGAATGACCTAAGTTTGGGTGTATCAAAGGCGGCCTTGGACCAATTTACAAAACGTGTAGCCTTGGAGGTGGCCGCCAAAAATGTTCGCGTAAATTCGGTCGATCCAGGGATGGTTGTCACAAAAATGAACAAACACGCCGGTGTGGATGAAACCTACGTCCAGTTCTTGGAGCGGGTCAAAAGTACACTTGCATTGGAACGAGCTGGACATGTTTCAGAGGTAGCAGCTGCTATTGTGTTTCTGGCCAGTGAGTCGGCTAGTTTTATTACCGGTGCTTTGTTGCCAATCGATGGTTGGCAGTATTCAATGCGCCCTCAATAGCAAATATTTGCGCGTTCAGTATTTGTAAAATTATTTTTATAAATAAAATGTGTTTAAATGCAGAAGTTCGGTTTAATTCTTGACGTTGATTGAAATACGACGATGGGAAGAGAAAATATTTTTCAGTTACTATACTACAGTTTCAGAGAGTATAGCTATAGCAGTTATTGCCTCAGTTTCGAGGCAGAAAATTCGTTCATGTTTAAAGAACCCAAACAACTTCAGATTGAGTAATATATATAGGAAAATATGTCCTCGCTTTAAAAAAAGAAATTCGTAAGTGCCGTAAATAAATAAATAGTTAAAATAACAGATCCGGAAGGACCCTAGGCCTAGCTTCTCACAACCATTCGTTTTGTGTGAGTTTTTAATTTTTGGAACATATGGAAGGGATCTACTAGATTTAATGTTGCCTCCAAACTACTAGTTGAGAAGCTCTTTCAAGACATTTATACTCTCGGATGTTTGTCAGACGTTCGCGAGAAGTAGCGCAGTGGAAAAAAACCCATACTAATTCTTAATCGAACACTGAAAGCCAGAACATTACGTATACAGATTACTGCAAGTTTCTGGAGAGGAGTCCCTGATCAGCAGAACTATCTTGGGACCTACATTGAAAATAAAATGCCAGGTAATATTGACAAAATTCTATCGTAAAACTTCGATTTTCAGAATAGTTTGCAAAAAAGTTAGGATTGAAACAGAACTGGAGTTTCAACCCATATATTACCTATTCAGAATCTATATGCCTTCGGGCCGAAACAATTGCGTCTATTGTTGAAGTATACCTGGAACTTGACAGTCTTGAAAACTTGACGCAAAACATTTCTGGGTCAGATCGGAAAATATAGGCATTTTGTGACACAGAACATTTGCCGAAAAAACATGAATAATGTCGGTGCAAGTTTGGAAACCACAGCTGACTCGTTAAGTGCAAATGTATGAGGGTCTCCGTCCAGTCTATATTTAAGAATCGATTGCATAATGCATAACCCTACGATTGTACCAGAAAACATGTATTAAAAATACTTAAAGCAGAAGGGGAGCAATTCTAATGCTGTTAATATTCTCATCGCCCAATACTGAGTGATGACCTTTCGCAAATGCCTTGTTAGAACATGAAGTGCACCAAAAACACCCAAAAATTGATTCAAACTAGATAATCCTAAAAGCAACGCTTGGTAACAATACATAAGTGCTTGCCAACATTTTTTATCTTAAATTAAATGGTACGGAAAACGTCATTTTTTAAATTGAACAAACTTGTATAATGTATATGATAACCTTGCTCTATAAAGATAAGTGAATCCAACAACCTCTACCACAACTAACCATTTAAGGGTGTCAGTTAATAAAACGTGCGAACATTAGTAACACACTTCCCTGGCACGACAATCACTCACAAGGTGGCATGTGTGCCAAATACCGTCTGTCTGCAAATACGTAACGCTCCATTGAGGTGTTTCAGAGCGTCACTATGAAGTAATATCACCATTCCAACATCCCACCACCGCCCAAGGAGAATAACAAAAAGAACCACCAACCACCTGTTAACGTTTGAACGGAGCCTAAATCAATTTCACCGTCACGAATGAAATTGGCCTCCACCCCGAAAATGGGATAGGAATCGAAACTTTTCTTGCCTCCACCACCGGCTGCATGAAGCCATAATGAGTATACAGTTGACAAAAATACCAAAGAAAATGTTGCCCTAGCTCCTGCCCCTGGTATAGGCAGTCTCTCTCAACCCTTACAGCACTTCGTATTGAAGGGTGTTTATCACGAAATATCCTCCAAGTAATATAGACTTTGTCACGCGATGCTTATTTTTATGGGCCGCATTCGAAAATAGATCGAATTGGAGCTTCGATTTGAAAAAAGGACCACACCAGGACGCGGATAATTCAGTCGGAATAAGTCTGCTAACAAGACAACTTGTCGCGAAACCGTGAACCATGTCCAATCAGTTATTTTTCCTCAGTTTAGCTGACATATTCTCTGTCTATCCGAAGACGTTTCGCGAGCTAATCGCGCTGGAGGATGTGAAACGAAAACTTGAGGGCAAACTGGCCAAAGATCATATCTACCTGCCAAGTGATGAGGAATGGCAAGAGCGGGTGTATTATCGTTTGCTAGAGGTGCAGAAACGGGTCAACGAGGCACTGGAGAGTGGATTGTTAGTATCCTAGCTTAGTGATCCTTTTCACATTCAAAAAATTCAAAAAAATTATATAAACTGTTTGACAGCGAACAACTTTTGTGATTATTTTTATTATGCCCTGTAGAACATTGGAGGAGATCACCAAAAAGAAGGAGAGACCAGTATTTGATTCTTTGTTTGTTATCGAGAAATTCAGTCCGTCACAGACTCCGAATGGAAGGTTCGATATACGGAGACGTTGTGTACCTGATCATCCGATTGAGTTCATCGATAGCAATGTCCTTGGATGTTGGACGTTGGAAAATATAGCAAAGGCAGCGAAATTGTTAAGGAAACCGCCGTTGCCAGTCGAATTCAGTGACGAACATGAAATGCGGAGGGTCTACTCGCTGATTTATGATGTATTTCGATGTGAGTATTTGTGATATTATATTTTGTCAGGAAATATGTTTGGAGGACTTTGTGATTGGAAGTCTGCAATTTTGTGTTCATGTATTTTATGCCTTAAAGGCAAAATGTCAACAAGTACTCCGATAGGTACATAAAGATCCAATTTTTGATCTAAACCATTGAGGGCGTTCAAGTATCTAGTTTAGTAAGTCTGACAGCTGTCTGACTAGATCTATCTCGTTTGTGATTGGTTTAAATCGGTCACGATTCAGTCAATCAAAACAGAGATACATCTAGTCAGAGAGTCAGACAGCTGCTGTCAGACTTATACCCTTTTCACACCGAAAACTCGAAATTGCATTCAAACCGAACAATAACTAGTTTTCGTTTGACGTTTCAATCAGCTGTGAGACACTAGCCGCGGAACTTTTTTAAGGCTCAATTTTTATATACATAGATTTGGGCGGAACGAAGTTCGCCGGGTCAGCTAGTTAACAAATAAAGTTAATTCCGTTTTTGGGCTCGGCATGAAAATGGTATTACTAAACTAGATACATGAACGTCCCCATTCAAATGTTAGACGTCAGAATGTCACAGAAGTAGTAGCTTAGAAGTATTCCGTTCCTCAAGTGATAGAGACTCGGGAAGTGACAGCTGAAGGGAGGTAAAAAGTAAGCCCCTCAGAAAGACTGATAGTAAAAACTTTGAAGTCAACCCTGAACAGTTGTTAGTTGTTACCTTAACCAATTGAAGCGCTTATTATTCGCTTAGGGCAGTTGGTTATTACCATTCAATTAAGAGATAGGCTTGAAGTTTGATAAACTAAACTTATACGTACAAAGGAATGTGGAACACATTTTTCTTAAATGTTGGTTAACGGATGGAGATGGACAGGTAAATCCGCTAAATCCGCTCCACTGCTGGAATTTCAAAATTTCATGGTTGGTCCAGAGCCAACTCAACTCCAGACTCGCAATCCTCTTACCGCTGTCCCCCTTAATTTTTTTTTAGAACCCGTGTGACATGCAAAAACATACAAAAAATATATAATCAATCCTGCCAACCGTGGGGAATGTGATAGAGTTCGGGAATACCACATTCTAACATTACTGAATTGATTATTTATTGCATATGCGTGCGAATGTGTTGGTGAGCCGGAATTTTTGAAGCTACGTGTCATTTGTCTATACGAATTTCTATGTAACAATACTGACGCATTTAGTATTTGCCATCCCAAAAAAATACTTACTAACTTAAGGTGGCGCTACAGTCCGGGGTGGACCTGGGCCTCAACCAATACGCCTCTCCAGTTAGCGCGATCTTTGGCTAACTGCCTCCTGTTGCGCACACCAAGTTGGTTGAGGTCCCCTTCCACTTGAGCGCGCCACCTAAGGCGAGGTCTTCCTCTACTGCGTTGTCCCTCCGGGTTGGAATCGAAGACTCTCCGGGCCGGAGCGTTGGTGTCCATTCGCTCTACATGTCCTAACCATCTTAGACGACTAATGCGTACTTTTCTGACCCAAAAAAAATATAGTAACGAAAAATCGGCCGAAGTTTGGGGTCTCATTAGCGTCCCTGGTTGTTAGCTTGGTTCATCTCTATACGATATCTTTTATCAGTTGGTATTGAGGTTATGTTTCTTGCGTTGTTTTATCTTTCTGAATTCTTACCTCGATTGTAGAAAAGAAAAGATTGAGAAATTACCTACATCTGTCAATCTATCTTTCAAACAGTTGATGACAGTTGATTTATTTTAATCGATAATCCTATAGGCCGCCATTATATGACATCTTCCCCCAAGAAATGCAACGTTTTCCTTTTCAACAAATGGTATCTGCCTAAAAAGAATAGTCGATAAATTTCCAGACCTTGTCAATCAAATTAAAGGCTACTTGCTGTCTAATTTTATCACTTGCTTTGTTCTATTTCTATGCTTCCATGTTATCGATTGTTAACTTTGCAACCTCAGTCAATACGATTTTAGTTTTCGTGTCCCTCAACCTATTGTTACCAATAAATCGAGACAATTCCATTGAACATGCAACTGATTACCCGCAATCCGTAATAACTTTTCCATTTCCAATATTTATTGGCGAGGGTTTTTTTTTTATATACAAAGACTGCCTTTTTGCGATACAATTACTTTTGTATATCGATTATACCAGTCTTATACTTTCAGATAAAGTTGTCATGGGTAACGCCTTAACAGATGTATCATTTTATGCCCATTATCCTGAGGTATAGTTTATATTCGTATTGGCATGAATATTTATTGACGCCTTAGTTTCCTTTAAGTTAATGTGTCAGGAGACCCGTATCTGGTTGATGCTTTTCGAGTTGTTCACCAGGCATTTTCTAAAAAGAAAGTCTGAAGAAATTGGACTGCAGAACCGACTTTATAGAGAAGCCGAAGTATTGGGTAAGTTAGACACGCAGATGTATGAGGACTGTTATTTATTTAAACCTCCAGACATAGCTGAGTCCTTGTGGACGCATCGAATTCGACTGGCAGCTTCTATATCCCGAATGCGAATAAGGAGTGGAGCTTTAGAGCTGTCGCAGTTGTTGCCATCACATTTACAAAATGAAAAAGTCGCTATTGCTGCAGCTAATCCCATCGTCACTGGCTGGATCAATCCTTTTTTGTTAGAGTAAGCGGAATTTTTGTTTCCCCCATCTATAGCTTACAAAGTTCATAGACTGTTATCGAATAATCCCTAGAAATAAAATGATTGCAGAAGCTTACCTAAAATCCCTGGGCCTCACGGAGGTCGCCCAAGGCGACAATATCACTGAGCAACCGCTCCAGGAGAACCAATTTAAGTGGGATAAAATTTGCCCGCTTTTCCTTTCGTTGTTGCCACATGATAGAAGCGAATTCGCCCAAACCGATCTGATACGCGATCATTTTCTCATTATGCAGGTATGTCCTTGCTACATTTATGTGTAAATGCCTGTTAAACCATTTTTTTTTTTTTTTCGTGCAGGATCGAACATTTGCACTTGCTCCAGCGATAATCTCACAACTGCTCGACCACTACGAGCTGGAAGGCGATGTCGTGCAGACTCACGTTTCTTCGCCCCGCTCCACCGCCTATCTAGCTTCACTTTTCAGATCCATAAATTGTGTGAACGAGTTCCTCGCGTACGGATGCGGTTCCATGTTGGAGGAGTACAAAGCTTACATGACGACGCTGGGAATAAGGAATGTGCGCCTCTTCGCTGAACCTTTTATCTCGATTCCTCTTGAATCTCAAAAATTCGGCACGGTTGTGGGGGTCCTGGCTACACCCCCAAACTCCTTTAGTGCAGTCGCGGACCCGATCGACCTGATATGCAGCCGTGGCGGTGATCTTAAAATGCTGCAGGTGATGACTGAATCCGAAATCGGCGACGATGGTAAAATGCGTGTTTCCCAAATTCTAGAGGAACAACGCGAGACCCTGCGTTTGGCTATGTCCCGGCCGCAAGTTCAATTCGTTCTCTATCAAACCCACTCGGTGGTGGGCTGTGAGAATCAAGACATGATCCAATGGGCTGTTGAGAATGTCAATCGAAATGCCTTCGAAAAGCACTTGCAATACTACAAGGAGCTGAAGCGGTTGGAAGCGTTGGCCGAAGCTGAGGCGGCCGCTATTCCCTCAGCGGCAAATATGTTATCCCCGCGCAAGCGTACTGCCGGAGGAGCATCAAGTGCGACCACTAATAAAACGGATGAAACACCGCAGTCGAAATTGCGCATCGAAAGTCGAGAAAACTCCTTTCAATCGGAAGAGACGCTGACACTTGATGGCAACGATGACTACTCCCAGCTCATAAAGGTACCCAAGACTGATGAGTTCGAGATCACAAAGATCCCGGACGTTTGCCTGAATCAAGATGGCTGCCTGAATCTAGTGACCATGGGCTGCTACATTGCTTTGGTTCAGCGGAAGCAAATAACTCGCCTGAACGCCAAGTACTTAATCAAAATGGCCGAAATTCGAGGGCTGTTTGGCAAGTCCGATCGGGACAAGAGTGCCAAGTCAAGGTCCTCTAAAAAGCCGGAGAAAATAGAGTCCAAGAAATCGATCGAGGCAAAGGTGCCAAAGAACAGAAAGGCTGAACAGGATAATTTGGTAAGTATGATAGATGGTGGAATATCCGTTGAAATTCTTAACAGGTATTGTCCTTAGATTCAAAGGATAAATCAACACACTCATACAAGCTTAATCAGGTCGAACGTGCGGAAGAAATCTGCGGTCGAGTCCAAATTTTTGCCATTCAATTCGGCAAAGCGTCGGTGCACCCGTCACTCAAAACTCCACCGAGAAGGGTCTTACGAGGTACTTAAAATTTATCATTTTATAGTCCAGAAGATATGTCAAACTTTCCCCCAAATAGTCGAGTGCCATATCAGATGATCCTAGAGCAAGGAAATGGTGGCAGATATCGGTCAAGTATATTCAAAATCTTCTACAGCGATTTAAGAAGAAAAGAGGCTCCGACATTGACAAGACCGATATAGCAAAGTTGATCAAGTGTTCCACATATCCGCTGTACCTGCCATGTAGGGATAGGAAATTTGTCATTCCCCAGGAGCCGTACCCTGTGTCTATGAATTACTTAGACTTTGACAGCTGCAGTCAGGATAATATGTACAGCACAGATTTTGGCAGGTAATTTCTTAACTATTTGTTTTGGTCGCACTGTAACTTGCAGTTGTATCCTTAAAGTGAATTGTCCATGACCATCCCCAAGTACTGCGGATTTGAAAAATCAAAATTTTGTCTACCCTTCCTGCCCTCAAGATTATATGCGAGACCGTTGGGCTTACTTTACTATAGTTGACGAGCTGAGGAGTGTTTTTGAACTTGATTGACTTTTAATAAGGTCTGACTAACTGGTCAAATTTTGCGTAGGAATAGGAATAGTTGCACGAAGCGTTTTTCGAAAGCCCTAACAACTTGGTAAAGCTATGACACTGCTGAGATATATGGGTGCGAAAAATACGGTTTTGGCTTGAAATCGCCTTTCGGATCAATGGAAACACTGCTTAAGGGGAATAAGCGATTCATCTTGTATAGCTCACATTGCTTCATTTCAAAACTCAATATGACGTCCATAGTATGCTCCTACGTCTCCTTATGTACTTCATGGTTGAGCAGCTTTTATTGAAGAACGAATTTTTCAAGCCCCTGAGTTATGAATTTAAAGGTCTTAAAATTTGAAGAGAACTAGTCGAACTGAAACCACTCTCACCGCACCTAAAATGCTGCTTTTTAATTATTATCAGAGATGTCCCAAATATGTCAACATTTGCAGAGAAAACAGGATCTTTTTTGTTAAATGCCAATAACCATTAACCAATGTCAGCTGGAGGTCAACACACGAACTTAGCCAGTTGTGAACGTTTTGAAACACTTCTACAAATATGGAGAGAAAAGAAAATCAAATTCTTATACGTCACAAGAAATGACAAAAGTCAAACGCGATTCCAACAAAATAAGGCTGTTCCCGTACAATAATAATTACCATATCCAACAAGTTGCGCAGACGAGAGCCAAAAGAAAAGGGCAACACATTTGCACTCTATAAAAATGCAGTAATATGTAAGCCCACGAAATTTCTTTGGGGGTAGTTGGTAATAAAGTTCAACTGACAGAATATCTGTCAAACTCATCGAATGACAGTTTGTAGCTAACTACCATATTTGATTTATTTTTTGTGTTTATTTTGCATTAAATGGATGCAACAAAGAAACAAATCAGCTTTTTAATTTCGTGTCAGTATTTTGTTAAAATTACAAAGAGTCGAATATTTTTAACTAAATGATTATAATTGTTTATCCAACTTTGATTTTATTTCAGGCTTGACAACGATCGAGGCTATTGGACTACGTAACACATTTTATTAGTATGGATTTGTAATAAAATAAAGATAAATATAGCCGTGGCTTTACAAGCAAAAGGCACTAAGTCAAAAAGTAAATTGAGCAAATTGAAATTAAAGCAGTTTTTGTTTGTAGTAATTCGATAATTGCGATTTTTAGTTGCTGGATCGTAATGATATACACTATTGGTATTCTGACACAGATTTGATATATTCGTAGGCTGAGTCAGTGTGTTAATATAGCGTGGGACTTATACCTTTTTGTGGGAATTTCGTTCGCCGAAAAGTCTTCCGTGGGATTAAGGAAGGAAAACAGCAGCAAAATCGTGGGATTTTCAGGAATCTAGCAAAAACATTTAAACTAAATTTTTTTTCTTAAAATTTCGGATTTAGGATTTCAACCATTTCCAATTCGAGGTATTTATTAAACAAAAAACTTATCCTTGTTTACTTCTACAATTCTCCGCCATTAAAAAAGGCAACACAACGATCTGTCAAAATTTAACTTGAGAATATGTACCGCCCTATTATAGGGGCACGCTAAATTTTGACAGATATATTAAGTACATTCTGAAACAATCGTTCGATTATTTAGCTCGAGCAGCGTACCACTCAGCTAAATGGATAAAATTTATCTCAGCTAAATTTTAGAGAAAATTTTGTATGTGAGCGAAAATTTAGCTCGAGAAGCGTATTAAGCTTTAATGTCTAGTAGAAAGAAGAGCCGAAATTTCATTACTCCAATCATCGGATTATTACTGTGATTGAGAATTTATATACATATTAAAGTAGTTACACAGATTCCTTAGTTATATGAAGTTCCTAAAAAAATATAAGTTTATCGATTGAAAATTTATTTTAATAATTTAATAATAATTTAATTCCTTATTTCAATGGAAAAAATATACAAGCTTAATACTAACATAAATTGAATAAGTATTAAATGGCTTCATAATAGAAATAATTGACTATTAAGAATGAAATAGTTAGAAACATCCTGTTATTCAAAAGAATAAGTGGCGAATGTTCCATTAATTGAAGAATACAAAACAATTTTTTTATGTGGGGGAAAACAATAATAAGTATTTATATAACTAAGGAATCTGTGTAACTACTTTAATATGTATATAAATTCTCAATCACAGTAATAATCCGATGATTGGAGTAATGATATTATCTATCTCAGAATGACTTTTAGGAAACAGCCACTTTTTAACTTTACATACAAACTTTAATTTAATATGCTCGCTTCTTAATTCTTCGGGAAGTTTATTGAACAAAGGGGAGATATAACTGTATAAAAATGATAAAAATGGCATTAAAAAACTCTAGGAACAATCACATAATGACAGCCATTGGCTCTTAGGTTGCATTCCTACTGAACTCTTGCAAAGCTAAAACCAGCTTCTTTGAAAAAATATTTTAACACATTATAGAAGTACAAATTTCGTATGGGAAGAATACCGAGATTAGTGAATAAGGCAAAACTAGGTGTTCTACGGGATACCTAAGGGAGCTTCCACACCGGATGGAACAAAACGCTTTATTTTGTTTTCTTGCTTTGTTTTTGTTTTTCAGTGTGGGCGCGCGTGTACCTACTTAAATCTGTGTACATAAATTTCAGAAACACACAGAAAAACAGTTTTGTTTGTCTAATGTCGTTTTCCATTGGTTTCACTCGGGGATCGACTCAATCTGACATCCAATGGAACAAGAAAACTGCTTCTGGTTGAATCTACAAAAGGATTGGTGAAATGCAAAAAATTATCTACGGCAGCTGTCATCTGACTTGTATAAAATACAAAAATTGCACTTGTGTGAGTGCTTCTTGAGTGGATTCTGACTTCAAATCAAGAAGCGAAATTCTCTTCTCAGAATCAGCAGAAGAGGATTTTTTGTGCCAATTGAACAGTTTCAGAAGCGAATTTTTCGATTCCGGACTCTCCCGGACGCTTCTTTTTGCCCAATGGAAAACGACATAAGGCGTTTTGTTCCATCCGGTGTGGAAGCAGCCTAAGAAATAATGCGAATTAAATGTTTCTGTCTAATAAGTAACTGATTTATTTTAGAGGAATGAGTACCACCCCAGCAGCAAATTCCAGAGAAGGCCAGAGTATTCCAGGCCGGACATGCTAGTGGGCGCATTGCAATCTTTGTGCTTATGAATATTTGTCTTCTTTATCTGTACATTTCTTACGTCTCTTGTAGAGAATCGGGCCAGCTTATCCTCGGATACGGGAAGGGTGACCGAAACAGTCTTCCCCTCGCCTGTAATCCTCAGACACCTCCTTGAAGAGAGAGAAGATTGGATATACGCCGGGTAACCCGCTTAACTAACTGCCTTTCGCCTTAAACGCCTATTCGCCTATTTAACGTCATCGCCATCGGTGATTAGTAGATCGGCCCTTTCGTTGTGTACCTTATTTGAGCTTTAACAAGGCTGGTCAAGGAGGAAGTGACAGGTCGACAGTATGCCTTCGGATGGGCGGGTATGGTGACCGTATCAGCTAGACCCTCGCCTGTGTCCTCTGGCAACTTATCAAATAGGGCGGATGTAGCAAAAAACGCAGTAGTAGTGGCGATTGCAGCTATCAACCTACTACGCATATTGCGGGGTGTTACAGTGACGGTTTGTTTCGAATGTACGAAGGGTGACCGAAACAGTCTACCCCTCGATTGTAATCCACAGACAGCCCGTCTATGAGATGCGGGTGGAGCGAGCAGTAGTCGGTAGGACCAACTGTTGGCGCTGAGTATATGTGGAAGACCATTGAAGCCATTTGGTCTTTGTATTGTATTTGCTGATACGATACAGCGCATGTCTGTGCGAGACAAGTCCTTGAGGCCATCGAAGAAGTGGTCTCCTAAGTTGGTTTTGCGCAAATTTGCAAGATCTGGACAGTTACAAAGAAGATAGAGAACGGTTTCTTCCTCCTCCTACGAGCGTGTCTACCTATCAAACAATGTTCTGTTAATGCCCCCACTACGGAGCTGATTCTGTTTTTACCTATAGAGAGAAGTCTTGGAGTCCTTTTAGCATCTAGTTTTGGCCAGATTCGCTTGGATATGACGCAGTGTTGACAGCAGCAAAGCATAACCTTCACCTTCGAAATTCAAAAACAAAATATCAATCGATAGTTTTAAGTTTTAAAATATACGATTTTATTAAATACATAAATAGTTTTAACAGATTTCTAAAATATTACCATTTTTGGTTACTCGAAAAATAAAATAATAACATACATAATGTTCAGCTTAAGCTTAGACTATACACAAATTACTACAACGAGATATACAATGTGTTAAAAATAATTAAATAATTTATTTAAATATAAATTTTAAAGCTTTTATTTATGTGTTTCGATTCGATTTGTTTCACTGGATTTTTTTTTTTTTGTTTTCTATTTTATATTATCACCTCGATACGAAGTGAGAGGCTATCTATCTGAATGGTGATCTGATATGTATCTATAGTTTGAATTCAGGCAGTTGGGATGAAATTAGTTGCTATATTGGTTCGTTTTTAAGTACTAATGATTTACATTTCTTATAAGACACATTTACAACTAACAAGAATAATAATTTAAAATTATTTATCACATGGACATTAAGTGTGTGTGCTTAAAGGATAAAATAAGCTTTGAATATACAAACAGTGGCGCAGCTATAATGAAGCAAAATTCTAAAATATGCGCCTTTTATGGCGGTGGATCATCCTCGTCTATAAGCTCACATCCATCGGATGTATACCGTCGTCCATAGTTGAGTCATAGCGACTGCTACTACTTCCTACACCGTTGGTACCGTTTGCAAAACGTATTCGTTTCTTTGTATGCACCGGACACGTACCGTTGCCATAGATGAGACTGATGTCGTCGGATGTTGTTGCAGTGTTTATTGGAGTGCTGCTGGCTTCCAGAAACTGCGACTCAGATCTAAAGTCGTTCAAGAAACTTGAATCGTAGACCTGAGTCGCAGGTAATTGTCAATCGTCCGGATCTTTAAGTTTCACATATAGGCAGCATGAGAGGATCATCCCGATGATATGTATCAAGCAGATACCCAAACCAACTGCTCCGAGGATGGTCAGATGCTGGCGCATCTCATCCGTAAACTGATAGATGCAACCCTAGGGAAAAAAGAAATTCACTCATAGTTAGACAGTTTGACAGAGCACGCGAAGCTTCTTACAGTGTAAGGAATGTTGCTCGGGTGATCGCGAAGTCCACAATCCGTTGTCTGCGTTATGCAACAGGAGTCGGGTACAAGTCGCCCATTTGCCGGCCATAGCACATCGGTTCGATTGGACGACAGCCAGTCACTAGTACGCCAGTCTTCAAAACGGATGGCACCGCAGCATTTGTACTTAAAATTAAAGCATACATCATAATTGTAATAGAGCTGGGGTTACAAGCGGTTACAAGCATTTTTACTATTTACCTGTTGTTGCATTCGATCGATGGCGATCGTTCGGCTTTCATCAAAGCCATAGCTAGTAAGAAAGGTGGTATTCAGGGTTCGCTTAAGTTCGCTTTCGAGTTGGGTTTCGTAAAAGTACGCAAGGCCGCCAATTATCAGCTCGAGCAAGAAGACTAGAACCAGCAGGAATGTATACTGAAAAGAGAAAAATTCCATTTGTAGTAGGAGGAGATTAGTTAAGTAGAAATTGAAAGTAGAAAAAAAGCAGATCATCACTTGTGGGAGATAAGTGAACCCTTTATAACTCTTGACCTTCCGAAACTGGCCCTAAACCATCATTGAAAATCCCAGTGAGGCGAGAGATGTCGACCTTGAATCAAGCATATCATGCTGGACCTAACCAAAGCATAAAGCTCTGTTCAAAGTTGCTTGCTGCGGGCAATTTCCTCGATTGATGTGTCGGCAACTTCAGACCTTGGATCTATGAATGACACAGTATGAAAAGATTGCTACTGGTCTGACTGAGCTAGTGCTAAAAGGCATTACTATCTGATCCTCGATGGAGCGAAATACCTGAGAATGATTATAGACAAAAAATGTGTCTTTGCAATGCATGTCAAGTCGAAGACATTCAAGGCGCTCTCAAATTGCTGATGACATTGTTAAGGTGCTTCTGGCAAGATATGGGACTTGTCTCCGAAAAAGGTGCTTTGGATATACCGCCTGATGGCAACAGTATCATTAACTTAGAGGGGTATGGTGTACTCGATTCGACTTTCGATGCGTTCAGGACTGGCTACAGCTAGTAGATGCTATATCCTAATAGTTGCCGGATATAATTGTTTAGAATATGTAGCGGGTCAAAGTATTTGCACTTGGCCTTGCTCAATCCTCTGATCCTTTCAAAAATAGCTCGGGAATGCAAGACCGCTTGTAATTCGAAAGCAAGGATTTGACTTTTTTTGAGGGAAATGAATTCTCCGACGGGCACTTTTCTTTGCTAAACATCTTACTGTATTGAGCTAGGTCTAAGTGACAACGCTGAGGCTTTTTAAAAGCCCGACGACACCTCGGCGAAGCTCCCTATGAAGTGTTTTCCCCGAAAGTATGTATACGGCATATCTTCCAAATAAATTGGCCGATTAGATGAAATAAAATCTGGATGTTGCTACATTATAAACCTATTTTTCCGAAAAGAAGTTTCAACGTGTCCACATACCAAGGGTTACATTTTAGAGTTAATAGTTGTATATAAACTGATTTCCACTGTAAAGGTCCCTTCATTTGAACAAAATTTGCGAAATGCCTTTTCCAATTAAAAAAAAAAAATGTCCAAAATAGGAAAGAATTCTGACAGGCTCTCGAAAAAAGTGCCACTGCTACTCCATCCCTGGAATTGGGTGTATAAGAATGGTAGTACAGTAGAGCACCGAAGAGTTAACATCTTTATGTACATAGGGCCGTTGGCAGATACGACTCATAAACTTTAAGTTTTACATGAGCTTATAGGTTAGGTAACCCGGTTTAATCTAACTAAAGCATTTATGTAGAATTTAAATCGCAACGAGTCATATAAGCAAACAGCCCTAGTTGTTTAAGGAATGGAGAATTGGAGAATGGACAAGCTAGATGACCGATAGCACAAGCACTTGTGTGGAGTTAGCGACAAGCAGGGGGACTGTGAAGTCTGGAATCTGGATGGAGTGTGGTGTGTGAATGAGTATGAGTAGAGTTGCAATTGAGTCTGCATTGGAAGTTCCAATTGGAATCGATTAAGAGGACACATCAATAACGAATGAAAAATGGTTAAAAGGACCGTAATTTATATAGTGATTGACGGTTTTTTGTAAATATCTTTTAAACTATTAGCTTTTTGGCAAAACATTATCCGGGGGTGATTTTTTAAGAGGTTTAGAACCTTTTAAAAAAAAAAAAAACACAAAAAAATCCAAAAAATGAATGAAATATTTATTTGAATCGATAGTTTGAACCTTGCAATTTAATGTTTAAAGATAATTTCATGCAAATGTTGACCGCGGCTGCGTCTCAGGTAGTCCATCCGCTGAGTCCAATTTTGGCATACTCTTTCACACATATCGGCCGGTATCTCACGAATGAATGCATGGATGTTGGCTTCCAGTGCGTCAATCGAAGCGGGCTTGTCCCTATACACATTAGCCTTGACATACCCCCACAAAAAATAATCTAATGGTGTCAAATCGCACGATCTAGGCGGCCAATTGACCGGCCCGAAACGTGAAATTAACTGTTCACCAAACTCGCCTCGCAATTGCGCCATTGTTTCGCGTGCTGTGTGGCATGTGGCACCGTCTTGTTGAAACCACATATCATGCAAGTCAAGAACTTCCATTTCGGGCAAAAAAAAGTTTGTTATCATCGCTCGGTAGCGTTCACCATTGACAGTAACGCTGCGATTCGCATCATCTTTGAAGAAATATGGCCCAATAATGCCGCCGGCCCATAAACCGCACCAAACAGTGGCTTTTTCGGGATGCATTGGTAGCTGTTGCAATGCTTCTGGCTGATCTTCACTCCAAATGCGGCAATTTTGCTTATTTACGTACCCATTCAACCAAAAATGAGCCTCATCGCTGAACACAATTTTTCGATAAAAAAGCGGATCCTCGGCCAGCTTTCCAAGAGCCCATTCACCGAAAATTCGGCGTTGTGGTAGGTCGGCTGGCTTTAGTTCTTGCACAAGCTGTATCTTAAAAGGCTTTACGCACAAATCCTTCCGCAAAATTTTCCACGTAGTGCTGTAACAAAGGCCTAACTGCTGGGAACGGCGCCGAATCGACATTTCGCGGTCTTCTGTCACACTAGCTGATACGGCCGCAATATTTTCTTCACTACGCACAGTACGTAAACGTGTTGGTGGTTTAATGTCCAACAAAGTAAATTTGGTGCGAAATTTGGTCACAATCTTCCGAATAGACTGCTCAGAAGGTCGAGAATGCCGATCATAAAATGGAAGCAGCGCGCGATGAACATTTCGAACCGAGCACGAATTTTGATAGTAAAATTCAATAATTTGCAAGCGTTGTTCATTTGTAAGACGATCCATGGTTAAATTGCAAACCAAACTGAAGCTGTTTGACAGTGACACAAGGTACTAAACACACGTCAGCTGTCAAAACCAGTGTTGCCAAAACCAAACCAGCTAAAAAATCACCCTTTACTATGTAGTGAAGGGTTGGACATTTTCTGGTTTCTTTGACAGCGACAGATGCTTTGACAAATATTCAAATATTATACGCGGATCACAGTTTCATGTCTATTTAGATAGCGAGAAGAATGTCGGATGAGAACAACTGACAACAGCGTGACCGTAGTGCGACAATTTGGTACTTTTTTCGAGAACCCTGATACCATTCGATGCTTTACTTTGTTCCTTTTTGTTAGTTGGAAAAGACACTTCGGAGAGTTTCGAAGAACTGTGATTTAAAAATAAATATGTTTAAAATGTACCTAATGGGGTTCCCTATCACAACACTATTTTCGGTCAAAACGAGCCAAAACTTGTTGAATATTGTGAGAAATTTCTAAATTTGCAGAAGAGCTTCAGAAAAGGCACTTTTTTCTTGCATCTTTTTTTGCAACATTTTAAAACTGAAATGAACGAGATCTGAAAGATATAAATATGAGTTGATATATTTACAACCAATGTTTAATTAATTTCTATACATTTATATGTCAAAATCCAGGCTTTTCATTTTAAAATTTGTCATTCGAAAACGAATTGCATCTGTTTTTTTAACTATCTTAAGGATGCGAAGGGTCAGATAAGTCCACAGGCCAAAAGTCCACAAATCAGTTGTCATAAGACCACAAGACCACAATCAGTGAGTCAAAAGTTCACAAAAGTGTCCTAAGCGCATAAAAAAATTCTTAATCGATTTTAATTCTAAAAAATACCAACACTTCATAAATATTTTAGTCTATCAATCACCTTTCTGCTCCATCCAGAAGCTGAGTTACAGAGCAAAATAGCAAAATCTAACATGGCCAAATCAATTGCATTTGCCAAAATCTCAGTAAAAGTCAGCAACGCGTGTGTTATTGACCATGGCTCTGCTTTTAAGTGATTATTATTATATGAAAAGGGTTGTTGTACTGCGACCGTTTGGTCTATTAGGGGGTACAATAGACCAAAAGGTCGCCTACGCCCCATCAGAGAGGAATATACCCTCATGTAAGAGTGCCCCTCACAGTTAATTCCTTTCGGAATCATTTAAGAGGTTCTTGTACCCTTCTTTCTCCTTGGCGGAAGAAATTTGTTTTATGGCACTATCTCCAGTCCATTTTCGTCCGTTTTCGGTCAGTGCCACACATATGATCCCAGCAAGTGTTTCACTGGTCTCTTCGCAGAATCTACAGAGACCTTCTTTAGATATACCCAGTTTCCTGAGGTGTTCCTTGAGTCTACACTGCCCCGTTAGGAAGCCCGTTAGGATATGTAGGTTATATTTGCTCATGCCGATGCATGCTTGAAATCTTTTCCGGTTGTATTGCCCCAGAAGTTTCTTGGCCTGCCTCTTGCCCTGTTTTCTTTCTCTAGTTTCCTAAATTCTTCTTTGAGGGTGTGATCCCCTATTCCGCAGAATGGTTCAGGACCTATGAAAGTTTCTGATGCTTCCTTTCTAGCTAGGGAGTCGGCCATTTCATTACTCTCTATTCCTACGTGGCCGTACACCAAGCTGAGGGTTATTTTGTTTCTCCTATACCCAGTTCATTAATTTTTTGTAGGCACTTCCACACTAGTTTGGATTTAATGATGTAGGAATTAAGTGTCATAATAGCACCCTGGCTGTCTGACATTATAGCTATATCACAGTTGACTTTGTTTCTGTCGAAGTTGATTTGGACACATCTGTCTATGGCATAGATAGCCTGGAAGTGCTGGTACTTTGGTTCAGAATATTTGGTTTTAGGCCTCAACACTCCCCGCTCCAATTCCCTCATCAGTTCTTGACCCATCTGTGTACCACTTTGTTGTGTGACTGCTCAGTCTGTGAATTGTGGATTCGCTGCTCCAAGTTCTTCTTGTTGCTGAGCTTATAGCAACAACGTTTTTTGGAAATCAAATCTTTTGTGATACCTCTGGGAAAGGCCAAAAATGGTTGTTTTTTTGAGTAAGGCGTCAAAATGTCTCAGTGTGATGCACTTTCCTCTTCCTACACTTTCCTTGGCCATTCTTAGAATCGTTTTACTTGCACATTCATCAACCACGAGGTGCAACGGAGTTCGTTCCAATAATAGCACTCCCATAGCCCTCATGGCCGCGTTGCTTTTCTGGTTACCTATCTCCTCAGTGTGTTTTTTCCAGACGAGTTTGCTGTCCACGTATTATTGTTGTTTGGTACTATTATTGTTTTTGCCGGATTTAGGCTTAGCCCAGCCGTTTCGCAAAAATCTCGAGTTATTTGGTAATGGCAATGATTACTATATCATCAGCATATGCTTGACAGTTGATGCCATGGTTTGTCAATATCTCAAGTAACTCATCCACTACAAGACTCCTCATAAGTGATGGGATCACATTGATTTGCTTCGATTTCTTTGTTGGCAAGAAAGAGAAATACAGTTGATAATTGGTAATGAATCAGATATGTAACCATATATTTTCAAAGTCCCGGCAAAACCCGGTTTAACTCAAAGTAGTTTGCAATCGGCTTGAACAAAAAAATAAATGATTGGTGCAACGGGTGTCGGTACCCTAGGCCTAGCTTTCGTGTTCACTAAGTATTTAGAATTTTCTTTTCAAAATTTGCTGGGGGAATTAGGCTAGAGCTGAAGATAGCTGAAGGTCTATTCAATACTAAGTTTATGTTCAATACTTAGTTTATGGTTTCGGTTAGCTTTCGATTAGCAACGCATTGTTGATGACCTTTATGACAACGCTTTCAGAAGTCGATACAGTTGGTACTTGATTTTTCCAATGGGCCAATGAGCCTCTTCAGCAGTCCCGGTTCCAGCCAAACTAGCACCCAGTGCAAGATTTACAGAAAGCGACCCTTTTTCATTTTTTAACACATGCATTGGTCTTTTTCTTTCCTAACAATGCGCTCCAGAAGTTGGCGCCCTGTGCATTTGCACATCTTGCACATATGGTTGGTCGAACCCTGCCCTTTAGAGTCAAAAGGCTGTTTAAAATTATAGAACTCACAACACTTCTCTTACATTTCCGTTCGTTTTGCAACCTATACATTTTGAAGCCACCTTGTAGTTCACATTTTCCCACCGACCGACATGTAAACGGCTCCCCCTGATATAAACTCATCTTTACAATATAAAATGACCAAACAATTAAAATACGAGAAAAAACCTCCAAAACACCAACAATCACCTAAACCGTAGCGTACCTGATTTCACATAAAATCCACACGTTTCGACCCTTCTTTGACACCTCAAAATGGACAAAAAAATAAATAAAATCATTTTTCGTGAATGAAAAAATCTCCGCCCCTCACCTATTTTCCAGATGATCGCATTCACTACACAAATGCACATGACAATGCGCGTTGAACCGTCCACGTAACCCACGTCAGAGTATCTGGGAAGCACGCATCATCACGTCTATGAGCTCAGCGCTCAGTGGCACCTATTTATAATTCAATTGTTGCCATCAGAAGATGATGACTTTTCATATGTCTAGTTTTACACATGTTCCATCTTATGGTGGATGCCATTGTATTCACCTATGTTACGTGGCCAAGGGTTAAGGTCAGAGATTATTCTTGTCCACAAAGTGCTGGCAAAATTAGAAGCCGCAAACGATCCTCCTCTCCTCTGTGCATACCTACCACACTGCTGGTATGTGCGATTGTGATTTGTGTTGATCGTGACGCTTAGCAGATATGCATTGCAGCGTTTCGCTGAACAAGGCCCGCTTCATCATCGTAATGATAGACTCCCCCACATATGCATATTCAGGTACTTGGAGGCTCTTACCAAAGGAATTAGTCTTCGTCGATTATTTCAAATTATGGTCCAAAGACGATTGAATTATTTTGCCTAAGTGGCTGTTAGTAATACGGAAGTAACTGCGATGTGCTTACGTAAATGGATAAAATTATTGTTGCGACGCCTCGGCGGTGCTGGGGTGAATTGTTTTTCGGTAAAATATCACGAATGTGATGTGTTTGTGTCGAACATATCACTTAACATGTAAATTTATAGCAAACGTCAGCGAGTTGAATTGAAATTCGAAAATCGTATTTGTTAGTCCAATTCGCACGAAGTGTACGTGATGTTAAAATTGGTTTCTTTTTGTTGCGTAGGTTGTGGGTCGTGATTTTTAAATCATTTTACAAGGTTTTGTTTACTTCTGGAAGTGGCGTAAATTGCGAGTTAAAGAGAAGTAAAAGACCAATGTAAAGAGTTCAATTTTGTTGATCATTTCTATTTTAAATAAAGTTTGCGTTGATTTCAATGCGACTTAATGGTATTTAGGTACGAGGAGGCCCTAATTTTCTTGAACCTGCGCAATACCCGGAAACTATAAGAGGGCTTAAAAGGCCTTATACTCCACCATTGGTATGTATGTTTAGCGCAGTAACATCTTATCGTCTAATATCATGCACATGCCAAACAAATTCACAAAAAACTCAGCTCTTCCAAAATAAAGTGCTAAGGAATCAATGCACCTTGGTGCATGTAATGCTGATCTACTTAGAAATCTAAACATTGAAATGGTTGAAGACGAAGTTAAAAAAGTTGCTTAAATGCATAGACGTAGGCTTCACAGGTTTTTATATAATCGTTTTTATTTTAAAATAAAACATACAAATGCGGATTTATGTTTTGAAAATAATTGAAGTTAAATGTTTACCACGGAGACGAACACACTCATTTAAACGAAACACCATATTTTTTGTGAAAACTTTTTTGCAAGTTTCTTGCGAAATTCCTCTGATTTCGTTGCGAATATCTTTTCAGTTGCAATAAATTTCGCGGTTTGTTAACGTAGACTTTAGATTTAAGAAATCCCCATAAAAAAAAAGTCCGCAGGTGTTAAGTCTGGCGATCTGGGGGGCCATGGGATATCACCATAACGACTTATGACTTTTTCGGGGAAAATGCGCCTTACAATGTTCATTGATGCCTCCATCCTGTTGAAACCATGTCGATCCGTTTACCCATTCGTTGTTCTCCAACTCAGGTTCCAAAAAGTTTTCCAACATAGAGGTATAGGTTTGGGAATTTTTTTTCTTAGTGAAAGACGTGGATTTGCAATAACATCACGACGAACTGCTTCAATTGTTTCGTCAGTTCTCACAGTTCGCGATACACCTGGCCCGTGTCCCACTACAGGTTCTTGTTCACGAAAACTTCGCACCCACTTGCCAATAAGTTGCGTACTAGGACAATCCCGTATACGCCGAATATTGAAATGTCTTGCGAATAGCCACGGGAGAATCGTTATTTTTAAAATATGCCTCTACAGCAAACGCACGATGCTCCGCCGACCGACGATCCATGGCTACTAAAATCCGCACGACGCGTAAGATCTTTTAAATATCCGAATTATTTAATACAGACAATGTATCTATAAAGATTAGCTAAGAATAGAATTTAGGTTATATTTTCCGACAATCGACGTATTTTTCTTTTAGTTGAACTGGCGAAAGTCAGTTCCCAAGAGAGATTTTTACGGTTCCGTACCCAAAGGGAAAATTCGGAACCTTATTAGTTTCGCGTCTGTCCGAACCCACTAGACCAATTTTGTACCTAGGTCTCTCAGAAACTGATTGACATAGAGGGCTGAAATTTGGACACAACATCTGGTATAGTATAACCTCAAGTTAAACGACAAATAGCGATACATTGACTGGTTTTAGAGTAATTAGTAATTTGTTGAAAAATGAATTTCATTCGCTCAAAAAACAGTTCATTTCTTGTAGGATTACAAAAAAGTGGATATACTTTTTTTAGATCATGCTCTTAGCTATAACGGGTGATTTTTTAGCTGGTTTGGTTTTGGCAACACTGGTTTTGACAGCTGACGTGTGTTTAGTACCTTGTGTCACTGTCAAACAGCTTCAGTTTGGTTTGCAATTTAACCATGGATCGTCTTACAAATGAACAACGCTTGCAAATTATTGAATTTTACTATCAAAATTCGTGCTCGGTTCGAAATGTTCATCGCGCGCTGCTTCCATTTTATGATCGGCATTCTCGACCTTCTGAGCAGTACCTTGTGTCACTGTCAAACAGCTTCAGTTTGGTTTGCAATTTAACCATGGATCGTCTTACAAATGAACAACGCTTGCAAATTATTGAATTTTACTATCAAAATTCGTGCTCGGTTCGAAATGTTCATCGCGCGCTGCTTCCATTTTATGATCGGCATTCTCGACCTTCTGAGCAGTCTATTCGGAAGATTGTGACCAAATTTCGCACCAAATTTACTTTGTTGGACATTAAACCACCAACACGTTTACGTACTGTGCGTAGTGAAGAAAATATTGCGGCCGTATCAGCTAGTGTGACAGAAGACCGCGAAATGTCGATTCGGCGCCGTTCCCAGCAGTTAGGCCTTTGTTACAGCACTACGTGGAAAATTTTGCGGAAGGATTTGTGCGTAAAGCCTTTTAAGATACAGCTTGTGCAAGAACTAAAGCCAGCCGACCTACCACAACGCCGAATTTTTGGTAAATGGGCTCTTGGAAAGCTGGCCGAGGATCCGCTTTTTTATCGAAAAATTGTGTTCAGCGATGAGGCTCATTTTTGGTTGAATGGGTACGTAAATAAGCAAAATTGCCGCATTTGGAGTGAAGATCAGCCAGAAGCATTGCAACAGCTACCAATGTATCCCGAAAAAGCCACTGTTTGGTGCGGTTTATGGGCCGGCGGCATTATTGGGCCATATTTCTTCAAAGATGATGCGAATCGCAGCGTTACTGTCAATGGTGAACGCTACCGAGCGATGATAACAAACTTTTTTTTTGCCCGAAATGGAAGTTCTTGACTTGCATGATATGTGGTTTCAACAAGACGGTGCCACATGCCACACAGCACGCGAAACAATGGCGCAATTGCGAGGCGAGTTTGGTGAACAGTTAATTTCACGTTTCGGGCCGGTCAATTGGCCGCCTAGATCGTGCGATTTGACACCATTAGATTATTTTTTGTGGGGGTATGTCAAGGCTAATGTGTATAGGAACAAGCCCGCTTCGATTGACGCACTGGAAGCCAACATCCATGCATTCATTCGTGAGATACCGGCCGATATGTGTGAAAGAGTATGCCAAAATTGGACTCAGCGGATGGACTACCTGAGACGCAGCCGCGGTCAACATTTGCATGAAATTATCTTTAAACATTAAATTGCAAGGTTCAAACTATCGATTCAAATAAATATTTCATTAGTTTTTTCGAATTTTTTGTGTTTTTTTTTTTTAAAAATTTCTAAACCTCTTAAAAAATCACCCGTTATAAAACAAAGTTACTTTCTCTGTCCCTATGTATGCTTAAATCTTTAAAACTACGCAACGGATTTTGATGCGTTTTTTTTTTTAATAGATAGGGTGATTGAAGAGGAAGGTTTGTATGTATAAAAACATTCATTAAATATTGGAGAAATACTGTTATTTTTGAGGTTTCTAATGTGATGTCGTAAATAATTACATTTTTTCCGCTTACATTGCAAACGCAGGCTGAAACCTACGTGCGAAGCCGGGGCGGGTCGCTAGTTTATCTATAAAGTGATGATTACACGAAACGGCCTTCTAAGCCAACAAGCATTTGTACTATTACAACTTGATCTACCTTAGAGCCGTCGGAGTACCTACAGTGTTGGTTATTCATATTCTATAGTTTCCCTAACTTTTTGAAGTCATAATATTTTGTTTAATATTTTTTCCCATGAAACGCAGACTTATAACGCTTCCAAACCACCCGAGAAACTTCTTAGTACGAGTTATAGTTATATCTGCACTTAAATGTATTAATTGTAATACATTATTATTCATTTCATCTCATTTGCATGGCCCAATTAGCCTCATGATACATCCTCACCACGCATCGGGTGTTTTTCAAATCCCATTGGCAGCCGCAGTCATGTCTAGCTCATCAAATTATGTCTTCATCATGCCGTAAGTCAGTTTAAATTTAATTAACCTAAAAGCATCCGAACATTACACTATCATAGTCATAGCACCCGGCGACAAGCCTTTAAATGCCGCTTCACAACCGCACGCATGTTGCGTGCTAATAACAAATTAGAAATTACACTCTTACTCAGCGTTTTCCTTTGCACCGTTCAATATATATGCAAACACTTGAACTTGAACAGCAGCGCAGAGAATATAAAGTCAAACGAGCACAAAGCACACACACCCAGTCGTAGACCTCCTCAGTCGTCACAATTTTACACCAAGTGACAACTGACAAGAAGTGTCTTACATAATCCGTCAAAGCGAGCACTGAGCATGCGGTGGCCGCCCGTGTATGCAAATTCGTAATTATACGCGATGGCTGGCACCTAATTTTGACACCTCTGCCACTACCCTCGGGTTAATTAATTTCTTCATTGACAACGCTGTTAGTATAAATGACATGGTTATCAATGAAAGGCGGGCTTCCGGTTTCGGAGTGCCTTTCATTGACCTGATGGCACGGCAATGGCATCAGCGAAATTTGAAGCATTCCGTCTGTAAATGTACACCTTGTTCGTGACAGGGGTCCCCAAAAAGGTGCACACACCTCGGCGGCGGACTCCCCGAGTGCATGAGTGCGATCAAGTCTTTGGGGGAATATCGAGTTTTTTTTTTTTCTTCTTTTCTTTTCAATCAATTAGTACATGTGTGATCACATCAAAGAAATAGTAAAGCCAACCTGTCAAGGGGAACATGCACGACTAAGATGTTTGCTTATGTTAATCGACCGGTATAGGTAGTGTTGTCATTGGGCCTTTGTTTAAGCGTTTCTGAATGAGTGGCGTTTTCCACGAACACGCTGCGCTTTATTATGATTCAATAATAATGAGTGTGTGTCATGATTAATTCGATTGAATAGCATTTAAATAACTAAATGTCAAAGTGGAATGTGGAACGGGTTTAGAATAACTCGCTGATTCGATAGATTCGTCAAAGCAGCTTCTGCGTTGGCAGTAATTCATGATTAAATTGGGTGGATTGCATCGACATGGGGATAGCGACTAACAACTTAATGAATGGGTTTAGATTTTGATCGCACGATTTGACCGCGTTGCATGAGGAACAAGGTTCTTTTTCCTGACAGAATTGTACGCTTTAACTCCTACTCGTTGTATGGTCTCCCGAAGTGAGCCCCGGGTGTCAAGAATGGAAACAAGAAATTGGGCTTTCACGCCTTTATAGTGGGTGTTTGCTTCAAGTTATAAAAAAAGAAAGATTAAAAAAAAAAAAAATATTTAAACTTTCCACGATCGCGGACAACGGAAAGTATTTAACTTTAGTAGCTGCATGCGAAAGCCTCCCAAAAAACTGTGAGGAAGCACCTGGATAGGGTCCAACGTTTAGCATGTATAGGAGTTACAGGTGCAATAAGGACAACACCAACATGCGCATTGGAAGTGATCCTAGGGAACTTACCGCTAGACTTATTTATTAAGAAAACAGCGGCCCTAGCGGCACTTCGTTTGCATCGAGATGCGAAATGGCACAATCGTGGTACCATCTATGGACATAGGAAGATCCTGGAACTTGTCAAAAACGAGATTAGGGAACTGAACATGCCTATGGATGGGATAACAAGGGTGCGTATTATGGAAAAGAATCACAAAACTCGTATTGAGAACGGATTACTTCCAGAAAAAATGAGTGGTGAAATAGTGATTTTTACAGATGGATCCATGATGGATGACGGAGCAGGTGCCGGTATCTATTCAGCAGAGCTGGAACTAGCCCATCACGTTAGCCTCGGGAATCACACTTCTGTATACCAGGCTGAGATGATTGCATTGCTGCATGCGTTGGACTACTTGCTTGAGAGTCAGGTGGAGGGAAGAAATATCCTTATAGCACTGGACAATCAGGCGGTGATCAGATGCATGGAACAAACAAACATAACAACATCATTGGCATTGGAATGTGTATTAAAGCTCAATAAGTGTTCATCTAAAAATGAAGTGACACTGACTTGGGTGCGAGGACACATAGGGATCGAAGGCAACGAAAAGGCGGACTCCCTTGCAAAACAGGGGTCAACTGAAAAATTGCTGGGACCAGAACCATTCTCTTCAATTGGCAAAGGAATGGTAGAACACCTGATTCACAAATGGATCACGGCGGAACACCTGAGAAGGTGGTCAACCGTGGAACAATGTAGACAGGCTAAAATGGCAATTAAGTGGCCGACCTGCTCCACTCAAAGAAGGGTTCTAAGCATGAGTCGAGGAACATTTAAATGGGTGGTGGCTTTGTTAACAGGACATGGTAATTTCGGGTATCACTTAAGGAAGATGGGCCTTAGAGAGGATGATACCTGTAAACTATACCTGGAGGAACCTGAGACAGCGGCACATATACTGTGTCAATGTCCGGCGTTGGCTGGCAAAAGAATGAGGATCTTGGGACATCATTGGATCGAGACCCAGTCGATGAAACAGATCTCCCATAAACAGATGCTAGCGATAACACTAGGAATTGAGCTCAGGGACGAGCTTTGGAGAAATCCAGAAAGTCTCTCTGGGTAAGATTTATAGTGGTAGAGAGACGAAAAGAGACTCGACAATGGTGGTCTGATTCGAATATCTCTCGAAATCTATATATTTTCAACAGCATGCCCCCCTTATGACGAATTGAAGAATCGCATGCCCAAATAAAAATTCCAAATGTTCATTGCAAAATATACTTAATGCATCGAGAATTTTAAATTATCTTGCTTGTATGCATGTTTGTTTATACATTTTCGTAAATTTGATTTTGAAAAACGTATTTTTATTTATTAGTGACTAGCGACTCGCCCCGGCTTCGCACGTAGGGTTCAGCCAGCGTTTGCAATGTAAGCGGAATAAATGTAATTTTACTATACATACATACATTAGAAACCTCAAAAATAACATTATTTCTCCAATATTTAATAGATGTTATTATACATACAAAACTTCCTCTTCAATCACTCTATCTATTAAAAAAAACGCATCAAAATCCGTTGCGTAGTTTTAAAGATTTAAGAAAACATAGGGACAGAGAAAGCGACTTTGTTTTACACTATGTAGTGATGTAAGATGTTCAATGCGTCTTCTGGAGTTGCATTTTCTTCACCAGCTCTGAGATTCTGTGTGCAATTTTCGCACCATCGTTTTTCATTTTGCAACGTCTTTTTTGTCCTCCGGAAAGTTCTTCGAAAATTCTACAGCAAGGTTTTGCAAATGTTGAATTATGTCATTTCTTAGGTCGTTGGTTGCTTCTTCTTCGGGTTTTATCATTTTTGCAATGTTCATAAATGATGAAAAACTGTTTGGTATGATTTTTTCTTCCAAAAACAGATTTTTTAAACGAAAGCTTGAACCTTATCTTAACCTCGTTAAGATGCTCAAATATGTCAGTCAGACAGGTACGCCAAGTCCAGAATTCTTCGCATCAAATATTTACAATTCAAATTGTGTCCACGCCTCCCTTTTACAATCCCCATGCCCCCCCTGGGAGCCGTGCCCCACCGGTTGGGAACCACTGCTTGAATGGAACGGGACCAGTGATGCATTTTCATGAACAAAGACTCGTTCTACGGTTATCGGAGTACAGACTTAAATGTTCAAACCTTGGATAAGTATGTCAAGTAGGGTAAAGTCGGGTGATATGGAAACTTGGGAGCTATAGCACCCTTTCAATATTTCTTACTTTACGATTTTATTTTCAAAAAAGGACATAAAAATATCATTTAGTTTTACGCAAGTTCCTGAAGTGTGCGTTCGCTACCTCATTTGCAGGTGAAAATTTGTAGGTACAGACGAAGAAAAAAAGAGTAAATTCGAACAAATTTATATGTATGAGTGAAAGATTTGTAGACAAAAAGTATGCGGTGCCCAGTATTAATTGTTACACCAAAAATTAAAAGGCTATCGTCAGTGCTTATTTCCATTTACCACCAGTGGCATTTCTCCCGCTTATATAGGTAGTTTTATATTGTAAACTAGCTGTGCCCGCAACTTCGTACGCGTCGTGAGACTGTGTAGTTCCCAATAAAAGAGATTTGACCGTTTTCTCAACGGCATATTTGTTTCAAATCAACAATCTTGCTAAAAAAAAGCGGTGAACATTGTCGATATTGAAACAATAAATCAAACAAATCTATTTACCTAAAACACCAATTTAGGAAAATTAAATTCAACATCGTAAGTACTGAAGTTTCACTTCCTTACTGTAGGTACCACGTAGGTGATATCAAAACAACCACTTAAACAAAAGCCTTAACGGAAATTTGTATCTACACCAACAATAAATAAATCAAACAACATAAGTCACCTATATCGTCTTTACTTCTTGAATTTTTCAATTCTTTACTGTAAGTATCAACGTAGGTACTATAACAACCATTAAAACAAAAACCTTGAACTCAATTTCTATATACACCACCTCCACCATACGTCCCCCACCACACCACACGTCATCAGCCATCTGCGCATTTCCTCAGAAACACGTTGTGGCTGTTTTTTTTCATATGAACTTGCTTGTGCGATGTGCGCCCCCAAAAACCACCCCAAAGCAGAACAACGATCAAGAACCGCGGCTGCGGATAATATTCGATTTGAGAAAATAAATTTATTTTTTTGGTGTTAGATTTTAGGTTGTAGCTCAGCTTCTAGAGGACATAGAAAGCTGATTGATGGCTTGAAATAACTATTAAAGTGTTGGCTCTCCTAAGTATTTTGTAATTTCCCAACAGAAATTGTCAGGGTGAATCCCAAACAAACGAGAATCGTTGTTACTCCTCGCTTCCCCAACTCAGTATTTTGTTTTTTGTTTGCATTGATAAAGAATTATATGAGTAATGGCGAGTTAAAGGCAGTAAAGTCGAAAAAAAAAAACACATTTTGGTCAAAAACGCTCCAAAAAATAGGCATGGCAATGAAAGGAATAGCCTATATGTTGCACAGAATCTTAAGAAACATTTCAAAAAAAGTTTCATCGAAATCTGTGCAGTAGTTTTTACGCCATTAGGTAACAGAAAAATTGCCTACAGTTTTATTATAAGTATAGATTTCAGAACTTTTTTCGTACCATTTTTTTTAGAAAAGGCCACTATTTATATATTGTGTACTCGTATACATCTTTTGCAAGTACCTACTTGTAGCGAGTGTGGGAAGATAAACTCCAAGGAAACTTTAAGTGTCATATCACCCACCTTTGGGTGCCAAATCACCCTCCAGTTTTTTAATAAACTTCTTTTTAACTTTTACATTTTTAAAAAAGTTTGTATGTTTAAAACTATGAATTATATTTATATTCCTATTTGCTGTTTTTAAATTAAACAAATAGTCAATATATTTGTGTTTTAATTTAAAATATGCTGTATATTTTTTGAGTTGTAACGAAAACAAAAATTCGGTACCATATCTCCCGACTTTACCCTACCTTATATTTCTTAGACATCAGTTTAACGTACAACTTCTCCCAAGTATAAACTATTAACTTTTAAAGATATAAAAATAAGAGAAAAACTTAAAAATGTGAGTGGATGATCAATATTTATCGAAAGCATCCTTCGGGATCTGCAAATGGACACATATTGCATAGTTCGATCGTATTTGAGGAGGTATATTTAAAAAAAAGTGTCGATCTTGAATCCTGAATGCTGACAACTTTCTCAGAAGATCTTAATTGGCAAGGTCAACTGATAAGTCGTTGACAAACATCCGAGATAAACTTCCAACTATAGTATGGCTCTGTGATATTTCTGTTAAATAATTTTAAGTTCTATTTATTAATTTATTTATTTGCTTCGCCTGTCCCGTGACCGTACAATTTCAAATGGAATTGTAAAACAAATTCTTTAATAAAAAACTTTGCCCCTGAAGAGGTTGGAAAATACCAACGAAACGTAGGGTGGAAAATAATGGAATATTAGTTTTAGTATTCGCATTTGAAAATTAACGACCAATAAGCCCAAAACAAGACACCCATCCGAGATTATTACTGCCCTGAAAGAGCTTCTCAATCAATTAGCCGTTTGGACTCGGCATAAAATTGTAGATCCCTTCCGTTTGTCCTAAAAATGAAAAACTCACGCCGTAAACCGAATGGTTGTGAGAAACTGGGCATAGGACATGTTGGGCAAACTTATTATTTATTTTTTTTATTTAAATCAAGCCAGTCTGACCAGTTCCCTAATCGAACTGAAGATGATATAAGACAACGAAAATGAGAGAAGAACATCACGTTTGGCTAGGTTTGATTAGGTTAGAGTGGCAGGCAACAGCAAGTGGGCACATAATGATGCCAAAGGATGTGTTGATTTTAAGAACTTCCTACTCGTTGAACCAGCAGCAGCTTATGCACTTATGAAAGCGTACTAGGCACCATAGGTTTCAATTACATCTTCCAAGTATATCTTCACACAGGGAACTTCTAGGAGGACCTACAAAATTATACTCTTGTACTTACAAACAATATGATGGCTTTCTGCTCGTAAAATATTCCAAAGCATCCGAGAAAACCACCAATTATGGCCAAAACTCCAGCTACCGCTAGCCCATACGTTCCGACTTGATATGCTATAGACGCCAGCAGCGGAGCGTAGTGTAATTTCCAAAATATCGTCCACACAGCGACGCCAGAAACAGCGACTCCGGACATCTGCAACGAAAAGGAAACATTCATTAGATTTATTGTCTGCCAACATTTTGAGACCCCACAAATTGGCGGCCTACCAACATATAGAAGACCATCGAATAAGTGCCAATCCAACATGCCCCCACAGTCTTAGGTATAATGCAAATTTTAAGCAGATAATCAAGGCGCATTCATCTACGTCCCCATAAAGCTAAACTAACCGAATGCGCGTAAACGTCCATTAAGACAAACGACCCGTCCAACTATTATTCTGCGAAGCGTTCCAATAGAAAACCAACCGCGTACCTACATACCGTCTAAATACACGGGCACTTATAGAGCCAACAGATATCGATTAGTCAAAGCTCATCGCCGCGAGACTGGGCGAGGCCTCCTCACATACATTTAACCTCCCCATTTCCAAAAGGTAGTAGTTATTCAGTTAACGTCCGTCACCCATTTATCACCCGTCATCAGTCACTTATGTCACGAAAGCCGGGGCAAAACAAACAAACAAACGCACAAACATAGAGCTTCCCCCGCTCGCCACACCGGAGACTGGAGCAATAAAATGCAAATCGTAAACAATTATTGTTAACATGGCCCGTGCAACACGTTCACCACGAATGTAAATCGAAGGCAGACATTTCTACCGACGCAGCAGTTGCAGTGCAGTGTTGTACATACTCTCTTAAGAGACACAGTCTGTTGATGTGTTCACCTTGGTGCGCCTGCGCATGCTCGCAGCATTCAACAACGATGTCGCGCTTATGACAGCGGCAGGTTTACACACTGATCACCAGTGGACCTCTGCGTCTAGGCCTATGCTCTATGGGCAGCCATTAACTGTGTCAGATCAATAGAAGTATCAATGCATCGAAGTCGGAGTCAAAGTCGGACTTCACAGCGTGAAGGAATTCCAACAAGTCAATTGGAAACATAAAGTGAAGTTTAGCTGACTGCGCTCTGATACAGTCGCGTTGGAAAATTAACTTTTAATGTCATCGAATTCAACTTTCACCTGATGCTGGTGACATCTCCAAACACCCACGCCACGTACTCTGGCATTGGAATGTAAAGGTCTAGTTTATGGAATTCCAGATGGCAGTTAAAACGGGATCGCTTAGAGTTCAATATCGCTGTGTAGGTATTTACGACAAAGTAATATTTAGGGCGCTATTAAATCTAATGCATTTTTTTTACCAGCGCCACTGATTGAAAAAGTTACCGTGAGCTGTCTTCGGTTTGAAGATGGAACAGGTCATCCGATTTGGTCTGGGGTTTTGAACTGATAATTGAATTCTTATCCCTGATCGTTGTGCGCTCGAGGTGAAGACGAATTAAGTCATTTGACCATAAATGGAAACTTGTGCGTTGGCTGAAATGCATTTACTGCGATCTAGTGGCGATCGTTATCTCCGGAACAATTTTCCCACATTAATGATGAGGCAGAGGAAGGGTTTCTCCGAAGCACCCATCAGATGCATTTGGACAAGTGATCTTTAGTGGCATCTCACGCCTTCGAAATTAATTGTGGATTTGATGTGGATCAACAGGGGAGCTGTTGTTGGATTTCTTAAAAGTAAAACAGAAGTAGTAGTTGTTGTGATGGATTTGTTGAAAATACTTGTTTGATTTTAATGGTTTAAACTATACAGGCCTCAACTGGAAGTTTTATGTCAAGAGTGACGTTTTAAACACTGACGGCTGAGTGGCTTTACATTGTTGGTTATTTTAAAGAGAGGATGCATATCATGAGAAACTATTTTCTTAGCATTATTCACAACTGTCAAAAAAGAGATTTTTCATAAACAGGGGTTTAATAAGAAGTGTCAGTCAGTGTCAAATGAGAAACAAAAAACAAAGTGACATCTGAGATACTAGTAGAAACAAACGAAGTTATGTGGCGCCCAGGGTTAGTAGTAAATTTTTCAAAAAAGTGGAGTAAATTCGAATTTTGCCGAGGAAATTTTTGTAATTGTGAAAAAAGTGGCGTGGCGGCTGGTGGTGGGAAAAGAACTGCGTGGTTTAAAACTCTCGGAGTTCAAGAAGCCATCAGAGAGAAGAGAAGGCTTTTACGGTGTGCGGATTCACTTGGGGTACTCAGCTTCTCGAAACCGGTACACGGAACTTGAACTTGCAAATTGGCTGTTAAGACAGCCAAAGAACGGTCTTGGAAAGAGTTGATGAAAAATTAGACCGTGATCACATATCTGCAAGCAAGGTGTTTTGGCAGACTATCCGCCGAATTATAGGAAGGAAGTGGAATATCATCGAAGGAGTTAAAACCACAGATGGTACACTTCTTTACGATGAGAAAGACATCTTACGAAGATGGAGGGAGCACTTCTCGCGGAAAATAGTCCCAGGGTAGAGGAAGTTACTTTTGCGATTAAATCGCTAAAAGCTGGCAAATCTGCAAGAGTGGATGAAATCCGGCCAGAAATTCTCAAGGCTTTTGGTGAAGAGGGAGTTATATGGCTCTGCGGTGATAAGCAGTGTGGCTTTCTTCCGGGTAGAAGCACAACCGACCAGTTGTTCACTCTCAGAATGGTATACTTGAGAAGGCCTGGGAGTATGCTACACCTGTCTACACATGTTTTGTATACTTGGAAAAGGCATACGACCTAGTCCCTCGGACTTGAGGTGAGGGTTCACTTCTCAGAGCTCTCTTCTCTTTACAGAAACTGTACAAGCTGCGTTCGGGTAAATGGCGTTAAATCAATACCGTTCACCGTGGGCGTTGGACTTCGTCAGGGGAGAGTTTTGTCTCCTCTCCTTTTCATTACTTATATGGACTGGATGTTACATCGCAACCTTGACGAAGAACGATTCAATTGGAAGACATAATAATAAGTCATTTGCTCTTCGCTGATGACTTGATCATTCTTGGGCCCTCCCAGACGGAACTTCAGCGCGCACTCGATAGGTTTGTATGTGTTAAAGCTGGGATGAAAGTGAATGTGAACAAATCTGGAGTAGTGGTGGTCTCCAGAACGTCTGTTCAATGCACTCTACATGTAAGAGGAGCCCATTGAAGCAGGTGAAGAAGTTTAAGTATCTCGGGCTCTTATTCAAGAGTGATGGAAGGAGCAATGCTGAGTTTTCCTGTAGAATTGGTCAGGCTGGATGAATTCTGAGGCAACTAGGCCATTCTGCTATCAGGAGGACCGAACTTGGTGTCGAGGCTAAGTTGTCGTCCTTTAATTTGGTGTTTGTTCCTACTCTTACTTATATGGTCATGAGATTAGGGTAAGGACCGAAAGAATAAGATCGCGAATACAAGCTGCCGAAAATGAGACTCCTTTGTGGAATTGCTGGCGTGACTCGCAGAGATAGTGAGGAACTGAATGTCGAGCAGTTACTTCTCCGGATGGAGCGTTCCATACTTTAATGGTTTGGTCACGTTAAACGCATGCTTCCAACTCGGATCTCAAGACGTGCAGCTCTCAAGATGAGCAGACATTATAAAGCTTAGTACGCTGCTCGAGCTAAATTTTCGCTTCCATACAAAAATCTCTCCAAAATTTAGCTGCGATAAACCTAAGCGAACCCATGCTCGAGCTAAATAATCACGCTTTTGTTTCAAAATGTACTTCATGTATCTGTCAAAATTTAGTGTGCTCATTTAATGGGGCGGTACAATATTATTAAACAAAATTTTGACAGATAGTTTTGTTCTGTTGCATTTTTGCATGGCGGAGAATTGGAGAAGTAAGCAAGGATCAGTTTTTTTTTAGTAAATAATTCGATGTACCTTGGATATGGTTGAAATCTGAGAGTGTTGAAATTTTGAAACATGTAAGTTATTTTCAAAGAACAGCAGTTTTCTATGACACTTATCCGCGGCGTGCTAGTTAAAGTTAAATTAACCTTTAGTATAAAAAATTGTTAACATTATATACATACTACCTATTCTTATTTTATTGTACTAGAACATTTTGAAAAAAATACTACGATATTTGCCAACCGCTGTTTCTTTGGCCTAAGACGGCAAGAGGACCTTGCATCAAAAGGGGGGCAAGTCCATATTTTTAGCTCAACGGCTTTTTTCACTGTCAAATTGAACAAAAAAAAAGGAAACTTTTGGTAACCGAGGCAGTTGCGACTAAAAATAAGGGCGTTATAGCAAAATATGTATCTGCCACTCTAGTGCGTTTGGTGCAAAAAGGTGGCAGGTCCGGACCTGTTTCTTTGATTTCCCACAAGAAGTACAATTTGGACTTGCCCCCTGTTATGTATATACAATGCTGAATTTGATAATTAGGAGAGTGAGAGAGAGAGTTCTTAGTTTTAAGTTTTTAGTCAGTAAGTAACCGCCGTTGAATAAAGTTGATGCCTAAGTTAAAACTGGAACATACTTTTATTTCTGCCTTGCCCAAAAACATTTTAATGGCGACGAGGATGGACTTTTTGATGCAAGGTCCACTGATTAGTAAGGCCTTGTCAAGAAGCACTAAGGAGATTCTATATAAGACTCTCATCATCCCTGTCCTGCTCTATGGCGCAGAAGCATGGACCCTAGCAAAAACGGATGAGGATCTTCTTGGTCGCTTCGAACGCAAAATTCTTCGAGTGATTTTTGGTCCCGTTTGCGTTGACGGGATTTGGAGGAGAAGATTTAACAGCGAACTCTACGAGCTGTACAGCGACATCGACTTGGTCAGAAAAGTGCGTATCAGCCGACTAAGATGGCTAGGACATGTAGAGCGAATGGAAACCAACGCTCCGGCCCGAAGAGTCTTCGACTCCAACCCAAAGGACAACGCAGTAGAGGAAGACCTCGCCTTAGGTGGCGCGCACAAGTGGAAGGGGACCTCAACCAACTTGGAGTGCGCAAATGGAGGCAGTTAGCTAAAGATCGCTCTAACTGGAGAGGCGTATTGGTTGAGGCCCTGGTCCACCCCGGACTGTAGCGCCACCTTAAGTAATTAAGTAAGCGACAACTACGACGCATGCTGAATTTACATGTGTTCTCTCCCATTTAAACGTGTGGGTTCTACTGCCACTGCATGAAAAATTCGGCACATGTGTTTTGGGAAAACCTTCTGATACTTGTTTTTTTTTTAAATGCCTTTGACGGTTCGGAGAGACTGCGTTTAAGCATTAAAAAATTCTCCCGACCTGTCTTGCGGATAGGATTTCAAAAACGCAGTTCAATGGGGTCGTGACCCTAGAAAGTCTTTCAAAAGTCCTCTTTAACAGCATTCAATAAGAGCTACCCTTTACAAATTGGGCTCTTTGTCAACTTTTATAAAGATCATTAGGAAGTCACTTCAAAAAAGTCGAATTCGTAAAAGTCTGCGTACTCGTAATGGAATACTTCCGTCACAGCGACAAGTTAACATAATTTCCAACTGGTAGCACAGGCCAGATACTAACGAGTGTGGATTCAAAATTCCAATGCGCTCCACCAAACAAAACGCCGACAACAAATTAACAACTCTGCTGTACTATCTTTGTCTGCCATGCTGGGGACAATTTTCACAAGCCTTTACAACCCCAGAACTTATTTGCTACGAGGTATACCACAGCTACAGCTAGCGACTGAATGCGTGCAACGTTTATGTGACCCTGTCCAGTGTCCACTCTCTAGGAATGAATTATTTTTATGGCACTTTAATTGGCTGACTCGTGTCGCCGCGGCTCAAGTGTTGCTGCGCGAGGGCACATTCCAAAAAGAATTCCAAATTTGTGTTCCTAAAGCGACAACATGCCACAGGTAAGCTACAAGTTGGACGTTAGATGCATGGGTGGCTCTCTGGCTATATGCAAGTGGTGCCTGGTGCGCCTGCTGCCTTACATAATTTCCAGAAATACTTCACTAAATCGTACCAGTCACCAGAAACAGGTATTCCCTTTTAGGGATCTCTCACAGTGATAGCTAACATTCGTTTGATGCATCGGCGACAAGTTCACAAAGGTGTGGGTGAATATGAAGTATTTTGCCATAGGCCGCAAGAATAAGAAAACTACTCGCTGCACACTGGCGCTGTTTCGTAGGTAGTGCGCATTTTCCTCTCCCTCCTTCCAAGCCATGTATATTTATGAGACCATGTGGAGGAACAAGTGTTTGGATTAAGAAATGTGACACGTAGTTGTGCGCACACGAACGTGTTCGTTTAATAGGTTGGATTTTTATTATCATCTCCTACAGTCTAGTCTCTAGTGGTGCAGCTGAATGGGTTTTGCGGCAAGACATGCAGGCGACAGACCACTAAACGTGCGCATTTGTGTTTTAAAATTTCCCATCGCAACTGATCGGATTTCCTCAAAATGAAATACCTACCACGAAGTGCTGTTTATGATTGGAATCTGGGAAAAATCTCACGTGAGGTCATCAATGAATGCGTCCATTAAGGGGTATTAATGCCCCTCACATCGTCTAAGTATTTTATGAGGCAAAACATGATCTTAGTTGGTCCCTATATAAAATTAAAAAAAAAAATAAATAAAACGAAAAATTAACGAACGGGGCAGTAAAAAGAGAAAAAAAAAAAAAAAAAAACACGATCAGTTTTCCGATCAAAGCAGACGTTTGACCCGGTGGGATGATGGTTTCACAATCCTTCTCTCAGCGGTGGATATTGAATTCTGAAATCGGCCCAATGATCAAAATGGTTATCCTTTTTTTAAGTGCGTTAAGGGACGGTTCTAGGTTGGAACTTGAATTTAAGATGAAAGAGTTCATCGATACGGCATCCGTATGCTTTTCGTCATAAAATTCGCTGGAGGTATGTCCAAGCCAGGCCATTAGTTGACACAATATCGAACGCCATTTTGAAATGCATAAACAAGTGACTTGATCACTATTGAAAGCAGTGAGGAATAAAATTCCACATGGTGTTGGTGCGGACAGCGCATGCGTGTTTTCAAACTTTTTGCGAATTCGCTAGAGCTAGTTAGTTGAGGCCTTGGATAACCCCAAACTGAAGAGACGCCTTAGTAAGTAAATAGTTGAAGCTAAATCAAGAACGCACCAGATTGAACCTTTTAGTCGTGCAACAGATCCGTCTTCTGTTCCGACATTCCATTTACGGTTTTTTCACGATCCTTTTGTATGCAGTTGTCAACAGACAAAGTGGAAACAGATAACACGTAATGACGCTGCATTGTATTAACAATTTCGCCACAGATGCTTTGGATTTTTTTTGCTACGTCACACTTTTTGTTGAATCACTCTAGTTCCTCCTCAATTCTTGTCGAGCACTGCAAAGTTTGGTTGTTTTTTTTTAGTGAAAGGCTGAAGATCATATCTTTCATTCTCTCATCGGGAAAGCTTTTGTCTTTCGCTTTCGCCTGCAGAAATCAGAATGCGTGCCAATGCAGACGGTTAGCCGATTTTTTTCTAACGAAGGTGCCGTGACATAAGGCCATGCGACAGCAGGTCTTTTGTCACTTTTTAAAAGCGTCATACGGCCATATTTTTTTGCGACATAGGGCCCTATTTCAAAAACCTATGGGAGATGATTATATTGTCAATAACAAAAACCTGTCTTTACGGTTGCATTTTTTACTAATATTCTCTTCAACAGAAAGTTGATAGCATATTCGAATTTTTACTATTATTTTCTAAGCTATGTTTCTAACAACTTTCTGTTGCAGAAAATAATAGTTAAAATTCGTTTATCATTTTGATTATTTACAGATTGATTAATCTAAACAGTAAAATAACTTGAAGGTGACATAAGGTCATAATGGCACCGAAACACGTCCTTACATTAAAGATCTGTGCTGACATTCAAATTCTCCGTCGTGACCTTACCAAACTTATTGTTGGTAGCAAGAGTTCTCCTGCATAACAGGGGAAATGCTAAACTGGTATACATACCCGGTTAAGATAGAGCTATGTATGAAATATCCTTTCATCTTAGAGGTTTGGGATACTGATTTATATTAATTTAAATGTTTCCACTACCACAATTCACGTATCCGCTCAGAACCTTTTGCTACCCAAATGAAGAACAGCGCATAATTTCTCCCGAAATTATATTTTTCGTTACAAGGTAGGTGGTACACCTATAGTTCATAACGGAGATGCATAATTGCAGCTTCTTTTCTTACATCAGGGACAAGGTCTTTATTAAATGTTGGCCACCCAAAAATATTTACCATACAAACCGTCAGCAAGCGCCGTTGTGGTCCACGAGTTTGGGTTAACAAAACGATCAGCGCATGCGGCGAACCAGTTCCAACCAAAAATGCAACCGCAACGATCACGGTGGCAGCCAGATACGAATATATATGTATCCTCTCGAAAGGTGCAGTTCATAGTGATGATCGTGGTTACAGGGAAAGAATTCGGTGCATCATGTGGCACAAATCATGTTGCTTTCCCTCGAAGTGGGTTTTATTTCAATTTGACTTCTGCACTGTGTATACAAATACAGGGCTACCGAAATTGTTCCAAGGAGGAACGACCAACGGGTGGGGAAGGTTAATTAAATTGTGTTGAGTTACGATGATTCTTAGTCGTGGTTTTGAGATTAATTGACCAGGAAATTGATTTTTTTTTTGTATGCTTTATCTTACTGCGCCTGGGGAATGTATCACGCGAGATGTGGCTTGGAATTGACGAGGTTGTATTAAAAGGAGAGCTGTCGTATTATCATTTACCAAATATTACTCAATCCGTAGGTTCTCGACCTTTTTTTATCAGGAATATTCCAAGTCTCTAACTAATAGCAAACTCATCTATATTTTCAAAAAAAGGAACAGGAATAAGTAATCTGCAGGACTTTGTCGCTCAACACTTTCTTGTTCATAGCTAGTTTAAGTCGCCAAAGGTTTAAGGCAGAAGAAGCTGCCTTTCCTGGCCTACTAGTTTTACATCAAGTGTGCATTTCGGCCGAAATTATAAATTGTTTTCGAATTTTTCGAAACCTAGTACGCACTCATCTAGCACACATTTAAGATCTAAGTTAACTTCAGTATGGATTTGTTTTAAAGTCGTCAAAAGCCGTTTTAGTGTGAACCATAGAACAGTGAATTCAAAGCAAATAAAATCGGAATTGTCCTGTCATCGGTTTGCTGCTTTGATAAGTCCAGTTAAATGGCATGACTGTGCTTTTTCAAATCCATACAAAAAATTCAAAATATTTTGGGCGTAACAGTTCAATTAGGTTTATATTATAGACTAGACAGTAATCAGTTCACAATAAAAATAAATAATTGGCACAACAGGTCCGAATGGAGCTAGGCCTAAGCTCCTCACAATTATTCGTTTTGTGCGAGTTTTTCGTTTTTGGGACGAATAGAAGTTATCTACAATTTTATGCCGAGTTCAAGCGGCTAATTGAGAAGCTCCTTCATGACAGTTTTATTTATTTATTTTTCCAGTTCCCAAAGAACAGCCTAGATTCAATTGCTTGCAATCTGAGCGATCATTCTTCGTCCACGCCACTCTCTTATAGAAATCCTTACCCGTTACACTATGGAGAATCACAAACACAAGCACATTCAAAACCTATATTTTCAAACACTTGGCTAGTGATCTTCTATCTTCTTCTTCTATATATATAATTCTTTCGGGGTAAAACTCGATGATGTTATAACTCGATAACCCCTGGGACGATTTTCATGATTCTTCTTTGGTTTTGTTCATATTGCTGTATATCAGGTTTAGGCAGAAAGAAAATTCCGGAAAATCGCCATGCGGTCCTGATTTGGCTTCCAATGATTCTCTCTTATATTCTTCTGGTAAATATTTATTTTGGCTTTTTTATGTCAAACATTAATTAGAAAACTACGTACGTGCGATATTATTTTATTTTCAAAAAGTAAATTGAGAAAATCCAGAATTTTAGATTGATGTAGGTATTATAAATGTTTGTCAACAGTGCTGGTTTGTTTTTGATTTTGTGCATCGCTTCAACAGTTTCATCGCTTTTATACAGTTGAATTAAGGTAAAAATTAAATATAAACATTTTAAGCGCGGACAAAATTGAAAAGTAAATTTCAAAGAATATAATGTAAGTATAGAGGCGCTTGGTGAACGCACTCAAGCTCTGTAGCTCGAGTTGCGCCACCTGGTGTCCCTCTTAGTTTTAAGTTAAGATAAAACGAAGTAGCCGTAGCCAACTTCACTTTGAATAGAGAAATAAAAACGAGAAGAAAGAGTTTTTTTGGTTCCGCCATTTAAAATTAAAAAGGTAAGTTTACAATTGATGATTTTTTGAAAATGCCAAGATGAATGCGCGAAAATATTGGCCGACGAACTAGGCAAGCAAGCCAACAAAAAATATATCAACGAAGCCAAACTGAAGAAGAACGCGAAGCACACACGGTTTTCGTGCACATGAAAGATTTTCGCTATGTTACACAAGCAAATTTCTTCGTGCACGCGAAAACCTTTCAACGTTTTGCCTTACAGAATTTGACCCCAGATCAAGAGGGAACAGGCCGCGTGACCGTTGTGTGACTAAAGTTGCAAATTTTCACTTCTTTTCAGAGCCTGCCACAATTTTTTTACATTTTGGCCAAGTTCTTAGTTGAAAAAGGTGCTTTGCAAAATTTCCCAATGCTGATATATCCAAATAAAAATCCCTAAAGTGTAAAGCAGTTTCCTGTCACAACACTACTATAGTTCGAAAATTCTAAATTTTGAGAATAGCTTTAGAAATGTCACTTTTTTTTTTCATTGGAACTTTTTCTAAAGCCAGGAACAGTCAATCAATTTGAGAATGGCCGGGTTCCACTGCCCGCTAGACTTCTAGCAGAAAATATCCCAGATGAAGGAACGCTCGCGCTAGAACATTAGCGGCAGCGGCAAAGTCCCTACTACAATTAAAGAAATAATACAAATGTTATAAAAATAACTAGCTGACCCGGCAAACTTCGTGCCGCCAAAATTTGTTAATGAAATGAAAATGATAATTCCGAGCATGCACAATGCATTTGCTATATGCATATGTAATTTTGTCAATTAAAATTCTTTATTTAAAAGTCAAATTAAATGCAATAAAAATAAATGACGAATAGCAATGTTGATTTTTTTCAATCAAACGGCAATGATTTTGACATTTCGGCCAACCTTCCGCATTTTCACTAAGTAAATTGACCATGTGTGAAACATGGGAATTCAATATTGATGCCACAAATGCGCAAACATCCATCGATTATCCTTGCAGCAAATAATTTGTCATAGTAAAAGCCAGATGCCCGGGAAATTTAAGTCGCTTAAATACGAATGGCAAATCCTTCTGAATAAGCGGAATCTGTGGAATGAGAGTGTTTGACTTTGAATTTTCCCCTCAAAACCGTCGCTTGTATGACACTTAATTTCAGATCCTTCACCATCAAATCCAACGCGTTCCGTTACAAAACTTCGGTGCATTGAGCTTGCGGAACAAAATTATAACTGAGGCGGTACCTATATTCGAAATGAAAACTTCTTTCTTTAAAACACATTGATCATCAGTTTTCTTATCACCAAACCAAATTGCCTACCAAGGATCTGATCCTGAATTAGAAAGTTTAAGTCATCCACAATTTTATTCTTACCCGCTAAAATTACTCGCTTACTCAACCATTCGTTATTTTTGTGGTTAGCAATGATGTTCTGGAATATTTTGTTGATATGCTCGTCTTTCGATGAGACAAAATTGCAAAAATTCAAAGGAAATAAAATCAATCCGCTCAATTCGTCGAGATCATTAACACAGCCATTACCGATCAGCAATGCAACTCTCATGTTTGCTATCAGCTGACGTTTCTCACATAGCGCCACAGATTTGATTATTTGAGGCAAGCAAAGTCGGATCTCTTATGAACACTCCATTCATTTGAACTAATGTGTCTAATCCAAGCCAATCAAATTCAAAAGTTATATTAAATACAATAGTATAATAAGAACAACATTCTCGATGTTTCTCAATCAAATTGCAATGATTTACGTGTCGGTCAACCTGCCGCTTTTTCACTGAAGTGCTTTATGTTAAACAACATTTTTTGTTCTATTAGATATATGTATAGTGCGTCCTCGTACATAGCGTGAGGTTTGACAACACGTGGCTTGCAAAAAATCAATTTTTTTTCGATTCGGATCATTGTTTCCTGATATCGATATTTTTTCAGATTTACACATACAACGACAATAACCACTATACTTTGCACAGGTGTTTTACGTTATTTTAAGAAGTTGTGTTTCAAGAAAAATACGCAAAGTTTCGTACAAACCAAAATAATGAAATACATAAATTAATAGCTATGGACATGATATGACTAAAAATCACCGAAAATACTTCATTTGTATCTACAACGGTGGAAATATTTTTCAAGTCGGTTTCCATAACAGCTGATATTTTTGTCAAGTAACGCACTAATTTACAAAAGCAGATCAATTTCGTTGCATGTTCCATGAGCAGCGTAAAATCTAAAATCTGAAAAGATTTCTAATAGTTTGAGACCCAACAAAAAGACGCCTGTTGTTTGGAAAACAACATAAGAAAGATGGGAATTCAAGATTGTAAAGTTGCAAAAATTTTGTGAAAACTTAATCAGGCTGCTGATTAAGTCTGCTGGAATCACAACATTGCCCATCGCCAACAGTTGCCTGGAGAACTCAACAGCGGACTGGTCATTTTGTTAAGAAACTCGCATGTTTGTTGTCAAATGCCATTTCTTTACGTATTGCCATAAAGCAGACGCCTTCAGGCAAGTATTCAATTCATCTGCCGGAGTTGATCTCGAAAGGGCAGGCAGATTGTGCACTCGTCCCATATGATAATCTTACATTGCTGCAGTACTTTCGCCATCGCAGTGTTCTTTGAAATGTTGCATGTAGGTTCTTCATCCACTTGCAGATTCAATGGCAATTTCAATGCCTTCTAACAAAGTAGCCGCTATCCCCGAGGCTAGGGCCAAAGCGATCTTAGATCTCGAACGAACATTTCAAAGAGTTACTTAATTTTAATGTAACATAGTAAACATAATTTATTTGAACAAACTTTTTAGGTATATTTAAAAAAAAAATCAAAATTGTTGACAACAACAATTTGCTTGGAAAATAATTAAAATAATTGACAACAACAATTGCTTTTAAAATTTAAAATATATTTTTTTTTTTATTTGAAGTGTCACTACTTGATTTCTATTCATTTTCTTTTTTTTCAAAGTGTATTTCCCCATAAAAAAAATAAAAAATTTAGTGGTGGACCACCCTTAACATCTAGGGATATGAAAAATAGATGTTGTCCGATTCTCAACCCTAGCGCATATGCACACTAAGTTTCACGAAAATCGTTGGAGCCGTTTCGGAGGAGTTCAACTACGCACCCCGTGACACGATAATTTTATATATTAGATATCTGAATTGCTATTTTATTAACATTAATACCAATTTTATCACAATTACACTTGCTCGGCTTCGTATTTACTTATATTTTGTAAACGTTTGAACGATTTCCTGAATGGTCGTTGTTTTTTTCTTCAATGCAGCGGGTAGTATTGCGCTAGATTGAGAAATTTCCCTGAAAGGGATATTTCACAAATAGTGCTAGATGTCTAGCACTTTTGGTGAAATGTCTTTTTTTTTTATATGGAGTTTGACATGCCGCTAGTCATCTAGCGGGCAGTGGAACGCGGCCAATGAATCTAGTCAGAACTGCGTCAAATCGTACTGCTGCTGGAAGAGAGAAAACAAGTTCAAATCGAAAACTGGTAAGACGCGCATCGTTGCCGACCAACTATAATTGCGTGCTACCATTGCAACGTGCTGAAATTTAAAAGCGAAACGCCCGACCTTTGCTGTGTGAGTGACAATGTGAAAATGGTTAGATGCACCTTTGGCGGAGCCATTGAAATCGTTGTTTGAATCGGATGATTTTCAAGTCAAATACAGAGGGCAAACAGGAGTGATGATGCAAACAACGCTTTGATTACGATGTTTAAAACGGCAATGGAGCAAATGAACTCAGAAGATTTATCTTCAAACCTGAACTGCACTCTGAAAAAAAAGGACTGGATAGAAAAACGAGTAGTGTCACTTCCAATGCACCAAAAGTTAACATTTTAAAGTTTTTGAATTCATTGTATATTCCGGGCTTAACGCTACACAATTTGAAATTAAAAGTCGGACAATAATTTTATTATGCGCAACCCCAATGCACCTCAACTTTTTAACGGATCGCATTTGATTTGGTTGTGAAGAATCTCAAATCAAATGCAGATTTTGCGGCGAAAATTCAAAGTCGAACATTCTCATTTAAATTTGCTTTTGAATCCAAAATCTTTTGTGAAACCTTCACAACTTATAAGATGTAATCTTTCTGTGTAACCATTCTTTGTAATAAATAAATAAAATTGTTTATAAACGTATTAAAAACGGTTCGCTCAAAATACAGTACACTCCCTCACGAGCCGCGAATAAAATGCATAAATTCGCTTCGATCTGCATACTGCATGGCACTCAATTTGCATTGCAATCATTTTTTTCGTCAGAAATATACTAAGTCAAAGGCTATTAATCAAGAGCACTTTAAATAAATGCAACTACAACCTCCCTGCCTCCAGGCATATACCATAAGTCACCACAGCAATTCCAATAAACCTGAGCTGTTTGTTTCCGCTATCTGGCAAGATAATGCGCCAACTTCCTATACAGAGACAGACAATAGTTTTGTCATTTCCAATCAATGCACACGTCGGGCTTAGCAAATCGATCAAAGCCCGTAAGCGTATTCACAACGTGTAGGTGTTGCTAACATGCTCGGACATAGCTACGGACATTAGTTCGATTTTAAGACGTCTGAGCCTCGCCATCGATTGTAGGTTAGGCTGTAGATATTCTCAAGTCCAATTACACCCATTAAATAATTATAAGCTCCATTGGCGTATATTGATATTCATTGTGTGTCCGAGAACAACTCTTGTCCAGATAATATCGGAGGCACCACCACACGACTCAGAGTGCCACCACCAGCTGTGTGCGGTGTGATCTATGCCGCCACAAAAGGTCCGGAGGGCACGGCTTTTAAGTAAACAAACGCGCTGACAAAAATCTCTCAGATTTCTGCCGCTCTAGTTGGTTACTGATGGATGGCTGGTTAAATGAATTTGTTGTTCGTGTTTGATTGGAAATATTGTTTGTAATTCACATGGCGCACAAGAAAAGTGTTTGCTCTAAGGTTGTTATTATTATGGTGTGCGGTTGTTGCGATTATTTTGAGCGGCCTTTGAGCCATTCGACAGAGTTGGCCCCGCACAAAACGGTGCGTAAACAAGGGCGGTATACTCATTGGTATGTTAATTGTAGCCGGCAGTTTGTTATTAGAATTGGATTCATAAAATCACATTTACAGGTATTGACAACTGTACAGAACTTGGTCGTACAATGAACTGGAGAGCTCTATATTTCATCATGAGGGTCTTTCAATGGGCTAGGTGTGAATGAAGACGTTCAGTTTTAATATAGGAAACTAACTTACTTATCATGTTTCGGTTTATAAATTACCACTGTTATCAGTGTACTCGTAGATACGCATGTGACTGCCTAATGCAGTAAAATGTGATGTCATGATCCAGTGTTAAACTCTCGTTGATTAACTTTGAGTTGCCATAAACTATTTTGGTCAGGTGAATGACATGCAAATTAATTAAAAAATTGTATATCTAAGCTCCTAGGAAAGTTGCGTCATTCGACTCCCATGTGATGGATTTGTTTTCGTAAATTTCTGAAATATCTTAATTAACAATAAAAACTGAATGTATAGCAGAAGCTGTCGTTGGAAATGTAGAATTCGGCTTGAAAGGGAGGATTTTTCTTACGTTTAATATAATTCCAGGGGGTCGATTCTGGTTCTGTGAAAGAGTGAATCGAATAAATCGTTTTCACATTCGCTTTTACCCATTGCTTTCATTTTTTCGATTCACTTTGTACTAAAATGCGATTTTGGTTCAATAAAAGAAAATATCGTGGTGAATTCAATACCACACACTGTGTTGTATGAAAGAGGGTTGTTAATTTTTAAACTTTCACTAAAAACATTCACTTGCAAATGGCCCGCGAAAAGAAATTATTCATATGAAAAATTTGGACGTTTGGTTTCACATTTTCATAGAACGAGAATCAAAATTGCGCGTGAAAGAGTGAAAATATTTTCGTTTCACTTTTTCACAGAACCAGAATCGACCCCCAGGAGACCATAGGTTAGGAGGTGTCAAATAGCGGTAGGTACCTCTTTTCCAAACATTAAGACGAAACTTGCCGTACAGCGAATAAGAGCAATGCAAGCCCCGTGAAAATAATAAAGCGCCTTCGTCTAAAACTTGAAGCGATTTCTGTCCAAAATAAGGTGCGAGGAATTTTCCATATAGACGAAACCCGTGACCAGATTTCGAACTCGAGATGTTAATTCTGACAGTACGATGAGAGAGGAACTCAAAAAACTGGGTCGCAAAATTTTGCCCGTCTGATGTCCGTTTGTCCCGAAACCTACAGCCTAAACGGCCGCTCGGATTTCGTTCAATCTCCGGATTTGGAGCTTACAGTTTTTTGCAAGGTAACCTCAATATTAATGCTACTTCTTATGTAAACTTTTCCTACCAGTAGATATGTTTTGTTCGAAAACGGTTCTACATAACTAACTATTTTAACCAAGATATTTGAGCTTAAGTAGGTGAGGTTCACATGACTGCCTACTCAGTTTTTCGCTAAAAAAAAAATCGAAGAATAGTACTTTTTAAATATGGACATATCTCGAAAACGGTCCTACGGCTACGATTGTAGCAAAAATATAAGGCTTATAAGGTAATATGGTCATTTCTAACTTCATTTGAAACTCAGGTTTTCTACATATTACCGTTCTATAGATTTAAAAAAAAAAAATTAATTTGGTTTTCCTTAGTTTAGGTACCCGAAAACGGTAAGAACTAGAGATGTAACGGATAGTGATTTTGCAAAATACCGAATACCGGATATTCGGCATACACTTTGGCCGGATAGCCGAATATCCGGCGGCCGAATATTATATATACTTTCGAGAGCAGTATACATTCATAGCGATGCATTCAAGTTCAAACGACGATTCTACTGAAAGTGAAGGGGATTCTCCACAACTCCACCCAGCAAGAAAAAAAATGAAAGCGAAGTTAATAATATAACTGGCGATACGCATGCAGCATTTTGGGACTGTTTCGATGAAGTGGCGAATGATAAAAAATATGAGGTTTCCGAAAAAAATGATACTGCGACTGAGCTTGAACTTTTTTTAAAAACAGTTCGGACTGACCGGAATAGCAACCCTTACGCATGGTGGTCAATTAATCATCAACAGTTCCCAATTCTAGCAAAATTTGCGAAGGTCTATCTTTCATCACCAAGTAGCAGCGTATACAGCGAGCGACTGTTTTCTGAAGCTGGCTTAGTATATGAAAATAAACGCAACCGTCTTTTACCGGTTAATTCAGAAAAAATTATTTTTATTCATCATAATCTACCTTTAATTAATTATAAGTACTAATTTTGTTACTTACTTAAGTACCTACTGTTAATAAAAAAAAAACTTTCAATCGACTTCTTGTGTTTATGTTTTATTTTAACTATCCGGTATTCGCCGAATACATACTCTCTATCCGGCAATCCGGCCAGAAAGAAATAAAGTGGCCGGATAGCCGGATAACGGATAATAACCGGATATCCGTTACATCTCTAGTAAGAACGATGTTTCAAAAATTGTTACGTGCTTCATTTTGAATTCGAATCACTGAAAACACTTATGTTAGAAACAGTTCATACCTCGAAAACCCTATTTTCGATTTGGATAAAATTTTAAAAACAAGGTAGATAATGCTTACTTACATTTCGAACAATATCGTTTACTCAGCTAAACAGTTAATCAATAGTATTTATTTAACTAAAAAATTTGTTACTGTGTTTTAGAAAACTGCTCAAATGATTTTGATCAAAATATGTACATATTGAGGATAATAAAAAAAATCTTATATGGATATAAATAGGCGAAGAGCAATAGTGAAGAACCACTTTCACTGCATTAACCACAACATATTCGCTTGATTTTTTTTTTTTTTTTGTTGGGAAGATAGTGCAGAGATGCAATGCTGTCTGCAATTAGTTTTCCAATTTGCTGTGTATAAGCCAGGTCAATATAATGGTAGAAATTCTACCACTGGGCGAACACTAGTTCTAATTAGGATCCTACAATAAGTTTTTCTCAAACAAATTCGAATAAAACGTTTTTTTAATTATTTCTCAAAAAAAGACTACCCAAATCCCGATCTGTCTTCGTATATTTTTCTAAAACTCAGTACCGTATAAAAATGCCAATAAAAATGTAATTACGGCTACGAAAAACTTCTTTTTATCAAATATTTCCTCCTTCTTTTTCTTAACCATATTAAACATGCATCTTAGCATAATTCCAACCACTTGGAGCTTACAAAATCAGAAACTTAATTTGTTCCATTCATTTGCATCCCATACACGTCCATCGGCGTATTCAATTTATAACTACTAATGCAAATTTAAAAACAAATCTCAAAAAGTCTATCACGACCCCTCTTCTAATCATAGACACCTTAAACCGCGTTAGTAATATATTTCAGTTATTTGATATTTTATATATATACTGCCTATCAGATGAATAACGAAAAAGTGAATTTTATTTAACACTTTATTTTAAAAACCGTTTCTTTTATAGCATCGCTTTTCAGATCTTTGACTACATACCCAATAAATAAAGAAAACAACCAACCAAACTTTTGAAGAACGCGAAAGTTTCGTTCGACCCAGTCGTGAATTTATTTCAGTTAGCGCTTATGTCCCAGAATGATGTACGCGGTTTAAACGAGTGACTCCAAGCATTGCTTCTGCATGAAGTTAAACTGCAATCACGGCATTTCCTCGCATATACAATAAAGCGGCTGCTTCCAAATGACGTCATATGTGGATCAATTGTCCCATTACCCCTTCCACTATTCATATCCCTGAACAAATCAATCATCTTGCAGGAGATCATGAGTTTCTTTAGTTTCGACCTCTTCACAATTCTCACAGCGTCATATGTTTCAAGCCCGAGGGATATGCAATGCACAAATATGCGCAGGACTCAATGACATATGTGCGGCATTATGGACGCCCGACTCATTCATCAATCATCACATTCACCTGAGTCCGAAATGGACAGAAAATACGCGGCTCTTACTTCTAGGGCAACCTTCGAGCAACCACCAAAGCGTTTCCCACGATTTAAAAAAAAAAAATTAAAATAACCATGGACTTCATCGTTAAGCATAATACGTATTTTGTAAAACCGCTTTGCGATGTATTTGATCGAATGGCAGAAGCCCACAGCACATACTCTGCTTTGATTGATTGAGAAAATCTGACCGGACCAAGTATATTCAAAAGTTATCGCTGAAATAGGTACCCGGAGGGACCCTAGGCCTAGCCAGTTTTTCATTTTTAGAACGAATGGAAGGGATCTACAATTTTATGCCGACTCCAAACGGCTAATTGAGAAGCTCTTTCAAGACAGGTCCACTCTCGGATATTTGTCAGACGTTCGCGAGAGGTGCCGCAGTGGAAAAACCCTAAGTTGGAATTTGGTACCCGATTAAAAAGCCGAAAATCTTTGAAGTCGCAACTATGCATTGAGCTCGACTTAATTCCAAAAGAGTTTAATTCTTTCAATAGCGGAGCTGGATTTTCGAAAGGGATAATAATAATTTAATAAATTTTAGGCGGTTCGTGCCGTTCGCCGGGCCAGCTAATATATCGGTCTTACGCTCTTTGTTCCACAAATTTATATTTTTTCTTCATTATTAAAAACAAGACCTATAAGAACAACAACAAACGCCCATCAAACAGCACGTCTTTTTTTTTTAATAAACCGATTTTAATCACCACCCTGTACTCGGTCCAGGTCGAATGACTTCTGCCTGAAGCGTTATTTCAAATTTTTTCCAAGTCATGTAGACCTAGACCGTTTCTCCAACCTAATCTCTTGTCATCATCAATCTTCCCAGATACCATATAGTTCACAATGGCCCAAGACATGTTCATTCTTAACGTTAACAATACTAACAACAAAGGAAAAACAAAATAACTCACCAGAAAGACAATGTTAAAGATATGCAGCATACACTTGATCAGGCTGATACTCCCACAACAGTGGGAGTTGCTACGTTTTCGCTTTGTCGTACTGTAATGTGGCATCTTATCGACGGATGACGTCGTTTTTTTTTTGGATCTATCTGTCGGAGCACTGAAAATCTATCTTTTCTCGAAACTCAGTTTGGATACGCTGTGACAGAGACGGAGTACTCTGTATATAGTTTGGGGAAGGGGTACCTTCACCTTGAGCGGCTCCCAATGGCTCCCAATCTAAATATTCAAATTGTCCGCAAGCCCGTGCGAACATTCATCGCTGGTAAGACTGCACACGGCTAAGAAGAGTTATTGCCCGCACCGAAGCATGACTGTGATTATATTCGACTCTATTCCAGTAGTGTCCACCCCTAACCTAAAATTTTAATGATTTCCATTTTAGGGCGCTCAGCGCTAACTTCAAATTTATGCTTATTGGAGGTTAGTTCTTTTTTGCGGGCTCTCTGTCTCTGTCGTTGTTGGAGATTGTGATGAAACAACGTTCGGTTCCCGAAAAAGGGAAGAGGTGTGCTCCTAATTGGCTGTTTCCCAAGATTTACGTTTTATTTTTTATTATTCTCTTTGGTTTGATTTATTCAATTTCGATTGATTGCGGTTTGGTGTCTGTTGTGGGTCATTCATTATTTGGATCGCTGGCGTGCTATATGCCATCGTGATGTCGTCGCTTTTGTGGTAGTTGACGTTGGCAATTATTTCACGTATGCGACGTCAATTTGTGATGTCTTACTGCGCTGCGCGCGACGGTCCGTCTTTTGTGACGAACAAAGAACGGAGTTGTCTTTTTGTCGCTTTTAATGCGATTTATCGTTGAAGTGTTGATCGGATGGCGCCCTAATCTGAAAAGAGATGAAAAGAATAGAAAAAGATTATAGGTTTCCCTTTCATGAGGTTGGGATGGAATTTTATTTTCGGAATGACATTATCGATCGATTATATTTTATTTGTGAGATTTCGAATGCAGATTGTGGAGCTTTTTGCCATTGGAGTAGTGGGGTTCGTCGGATGAAGCGTCTTGTGAGGTAAGGAATGGGATAAAGACTGATGTTGGTGGGTTGATCTGTGTCGCAAAGGAAGCCGAAATTGGTTTATAATTTGTGTTCAATTCTCTCCCTAATTTGCGTAGGAAGGAATGTATATATTGTGATCATATCAACATGTCTTTGGATGGTCCGTATTTTTCAAATAAATATATGGATTGAGCATATTTTTTTAAATAATCCATACAAATACGCACGCACATGAAAAGGACGACCTTGCAAAAGTTGGTTGGTTTTGGCGCTAAAATTAGTCGGACTACACAAATGTCCCCTTCTATTCGTCAAACACAAAACTCACTCAAAGGAAAAGGTGTTTCTATGATAGATTCTACCCCACCCTGTACAATCTGATGTGTTGCCAACTATTTATTTATACTTGTTTCGCTTGTGGTCGAAAATCGACCCTACATTTTATATAAGGATACCTAATAAAAAAACAGCCGTTTGAAAATAGTTTTACTCATGACTAATCTTCTATATATATAATTATTTCGGGGTGAAACTCGATGATGTTATAACTCGTTAACCCCTGAAATGATTTGGTTTTATTCGTATTGTTGTATGTCAGGTTTAGGAAGAGAGAAAATTCCGTAAAGTCGCCGTGGGGTCCTGATTTGGCATCCAATAATTCTTACTATTAAATATTTCTTTTGACTTTTCTATCTCAAAAATTAATTAGAAATCAAAAAGTAGATTGATAAAATAACCGCCGGACCAATTTTCATGACTCTTCTTTTCTTTTGTTAGTACCGATAGGTGGCGTTGTTTTCGATCTACGAAACCACTCACCCGATTTCAATGAAATTTTTCGGATGCGTCTGGCTGGTTTCCGCTTGAAAGATAGGATACTTTTCGACCCGCTAGGTGGCGCTGTCGCAGATTTTGCAAACAGCTCTACCGATTTCATTGAAGTTTTCTGCATAAGTATGGTTGGTTCCAGTTTGAAAGACGGCATAGTTTTGGACCCTTTGGGTGGTATTTTGCAAAACATAATATCCCGGTTATCGTTAATGCTACTTTCTGTCGTGAAAACAAAACTTTATGGGTATTAGATTGGAGATAGAAGTTTGTATAGCATTTAAAAAAAAAAAGACTGGACAGAAAACTCACTTCCAACACAGCTAATACCATACCTATACCTACGTCACAATGGAAATTGAGAGCAAACAAATTATATCGAAAAATTTTCGTTTCCATATAGTAACATCATTTAAACCAGCCGTTAAGTACTCGTCAACACCTCGCAGATATAAGCCCCTGAATTAAAACTAAGTATTAAATCGCATTCCTTCGAAAATGGGTTTATTTATTTGTTTATTTATTTCATTTCATCTCCTATATATGCTATACAGATTACAAGTATTAATACCAATTATTTAAATAAAAGAAAAATAACTACTTAAGACTTAGGTATAATCAAATAAAAAACTTTTGAAGCGATTAAGAGAAAAATATAAATCAAAAATATAAAAAGAGACGAATAGGCGAAGAAGCCCGAGAGAACGACAATTGACAAAATAAACACCTCGTAGCAACAACAACGCACAGAGGTAGGTCTTCCCCTCCGTTCTAATCACCAGTTGTCGGGCTTGTACTCGTCGCTCAGTTGGCGCAAGTGGTAGTCACTTGGTCAATTGCAGAAAAATCGAAATGCAAGTTCATTTCTAGCCGGGGTATAGATCGATACTTGAGCTAAAAGAGATGGACACTTAAGATGACAGCATAATAAGTCTCTTACAAATATGATGTCATGAGTTAGGTAAGGAATTTCAAAGTCCCAGCACATTTTCCCGAAAATATATTTTGTTAAACGCATCTGGAATTTTGTTTAATGTGGTCTGAGTGAATTTTGTAAAAGGGGCTCCATATAATATCAGCATACTCTAGCAGAGACCTAACTAATGCAATAAAGAGTGAAATAAGGATATGAGGATCCAGAGGAGGAACCAGAAAGTTTATTTGCTGGAATCAATTACAATGCCCAGATCTTTAACCTCTTCGGCTCTGTTCAGTACAATATTGTCGATTTCGTATTGAAACTTAAGGAGAGAAGAGCTTCTGTGAAAAGATAGGTATAATAATTTAACAATCAGACTTAACAGATTTATCAGATTTAACATCAGACAATTGATGACCACCAAATAGTTACATTTTCTAGATCATATTGCTAAAAAACTCATAATCAAGTGTAGTTTTTATTTTAAGAAACAGTTTTAAGTCATCCGCATACATCAAACAAAAGCAGTATTTTAATACATGCAAAATGTCGTTGATAAAAACTATAGAGATCAGCGGACCAAAATGCCCACATTGTAGTACCCCAGAATCACATAAGGTCGTGAAAAGTAATCATCTATTTTGCCAATCAAATAAGATGATAACCACTCAAGCATTGCAGAGTGAAACCCAAAATTTTCAAGTTTTTTTAATAAGATATGATGACTGACAGAATCAAATGCCTTACTGAAGTCAGTGTAAGCACAGTCGACTTGATAACCACCTTCAAAAGCATTAATAATAATAGTGAGAGAAGCAGGCCAGATTAGTGGTATTGAACTGCCCAGACACAATCATGCTGCGTAGATATCACAAACAAATTCTTCTATAAGAAGTTCCAATTTTGATTTAACGATACTTTTGAAAAGCCTTGGAAAAGCAGATAATTTGCGAATTCCTCTATAAATATCATTCTTAGATCCAGATTTGAAAATTGGAATAAGAAACGATGATTTCAATTCATGAAGAAAAATTCATGAGGATAATGGAAGTTTGAAAATTTTAAGAAGGGGATTGCAAATTGCTTGAGAACATATTTTACAAACACATTAGACAATCGTGGGAATACCATCGGGCCTTGAATTGGGCTTAAGATTATCAACTTACTTACTTACTTAAGGTGGTGCTACAGTCCGGGGTGGATCTTGGCCTCAACCAATACGCCTCTCCAGTTAGCGCGATCTTTGGCTAACTGCCTCCAGTTGCGCACTCCAAGTTGGTTGAGGTCCCCTTCCACTTGCGCGCGCCACCTAAGGCGAGGTCTTCCTCTACTGCGTTGTCCCTCCGGGTTGGAATCGAAGACTCTCTCTCTCTAAGATTATCAACAGTTAAGTTAATTTCATGAAGACTTAATTGAATCAGGCCTATATCAATTTTGCATTCAGTAAGCTGGTACAAAGCTAGGAGTGTTGAGCTTTGAGTACACAGATTCAAAGAAATAGGCAAAAGATTCAAGTGTTGTATAAATATCTACAGACTCAATATTTTTATAAACCATGGATTTGGGTAGGCCAGTGGATTTTCTTTTGCTATTTATGAAAGACCAGAAAGCATATTGCTTCATTTTTTATTTTATTTTCTATTTCAATAACATATATTTTTTTTTTGCAGAAGTTTACCTAAGAAAAGTCTTTACGCAGTTTGTCAAAGTGTTCGTAATCACTAGGATTACCTGACTTTTTAAAATGTTTGTGAACCTTGTTTTTAACGTTCTTAAAATGAGAGAGATTTCTATTGTATCATGGAGGTTGAGATAAGCTCTTCTTCGACCTATATCCGTTGAATCCGTTAAATAACACGGTTCTAATCTCAGATGATATATATTTGAATACTCGTACGTTACTATTGTAATATGGCGGCGATAAATTGAATGTCACCAAAATGGATTCAATTAACTGATAAGCGTTTTGTATGGGTAGTTCTTAGCTTCAGCTTAACAGTCTTAATGGCGACATATACCCACAATTTTAAGTTTCATTCTAGTCATCTCATAATAAATACATACTTAAAAGTGTACGGATACTTCGGATATTCACATATTTATTATAACATACATAATATGTGCCTAAAAGGTAAAACATCTTATGTCAATTTTGTACACTTTTCAGGAGAGCAATCTTAAACGTTAAACGGTACACTACAGTTGATGACTTAAGCAATTTTACAACAATCATAACTTCCTCATTATTTGAAATTTGTTCACATGGTTTGCCTTAAGAACTAGATTAAGGAAAACAGAATTCAAATGACATTAAATAGCTAAAACAACCTAAGTCGACTTAAGATGTTTTGCCTTTTAGGTACAGTCGGTAGGCATTTGTATGATCTGTAATCAAGGCTACTGAAAATACATATCATTTTGTGGGAGTGTGCCCTTGTTTTCGGACATACAGAATACAGCTCCTTGGAAGTGAGAGCCTTAACCGTGACCCTGACCAGTTCCTCGAAATCTTCAACGGGTAAAACTATAGTCAAACTTACAATTTCTTAAAAAACGCTCTAAGACGCCGAAACCTATGTATCAATATTCTTCAAAGTATATAAATCCATCGCTAAGTTTTTAATTAATTTATTACAGTTAACACTTTAAACTGAAACGCAACTTAAAAACTTGTCATCCACTTTAATTTTAACAGAATGAAAAGCAAGCCTTTGTAAAAACTTTTTGTAAATAAACTTTTTTCTTATCTATCTTCTACCTACCTGTTAAACTTTTGACGAAAAATAACGTGTATAAAAATTTTAGGCATCTATGTAATTTTTACAAACAAAAGGGAAATTGCTATTCCAAAGTTATTATCACTAGCACAACTGGAAAATCGCAGACAGCAATCTGTTCATGATTAGATTTATTATTTATAGGTATAATTTTAACAACAAAATTGTCGAAAAATCTGCAAATCGTGAGATTTACCTGAGTCTATAAAAAAGTCGCCCACTGTACCACTGACATGCAGCACATCGGAAAAACGCTTTACATTCCAAACCTCAAGGCGTCCGATTGAATTACATTCTCGCAACGGATTTACCTGAACTATTTGCAGTTTGCACTATTTGTGTCTTCTGTGGGGAAGTAGCGCGCAGTTGCAATGAACAACCAGAGAACACCACATCAGGCCGCATTTGCATTTCCAATTGTTTGTGGCTAACGCTTTGAAGTTTGAACTCTTAACGAACAAATCATTGCCGTGTATCAAATGACGATGCGATGCATTGAACTCGTAATCCCCTCTATTAATTTTATTCCCATCAATACATCATCTGTGGCAAACTGTCTGATTTGTATTCGCTCAAGGCTCTGATTGCTATATAATATTTCTCAACCCCATTAAATCATTCCTAATTCCAATTGAAATGATGCCACACAAAATGGCTTACAGTGGCGCGTCTATAGCTTTGAACATCATGTGGATGTGTATGTGTGTGACAGCAGCTGGAAATCTCGGTAAGACCCGGGGAGCACAAATGCGCGCATAATTGGTTTAATTTAAATCCAAGAAATTCCCTCAATCAACATTGATTTTTATTGGATTTTAATTTGATTGATATATAGCGGGCTATCGCCGCAATGCGATGTTTGTTTCTATATGCCGCTGGTGGCACGAATATGGACAGCTTCTGTTTTAATTACAAGTTGGAATGTTGCATATTAATATTACACAATAATTAACTTAGTACTTTGAGTTTGTTTATAGCTCGGCAATTATTAGTAATACAATCAGTAATGGTGAATGTAAATTGTTGTAAAGTAGGCTCAAACTGTTGTACGTGATTGGTTTTTAAGTTTAGACGTTATCGATTATTAGCGATGATCTCAATGGGTTGTTTTGAAAGAAATTCCTATGACGTTTCAAACGCCAATGGAACAATTGCGGAATTCGATGTCTTACAGTGGTTTGGGATTTAGATTAAGATTTAATTTCATCCACCCTTGCTAAGTTTATAGAACAAATCGCTTTACAAACGTGTGTGGAACTACTTAAATAAGTTGTCGACGTTGACAGAACACGGCGAGCTGTTACTGCTTCATTTGCAAAAATCAGTGACATAAATAGGCTTAGCTCTGAATAAGAGCTGTCAACAAGAAGCCGTATACACTTACACATTATCGACGAATCGGACGGATTGTCATAATACGTCTAATTGGGGGAAAAGAGCGAACGGCAACGCTTTTAACGCATCAACGCAGTAAATATGACAGCATAATGAATGAGAAAAAAGGAAAGCACCACGGAATGCAACTTTTGTGATGAGTTTTGGACACATTTTTAACTTTTGGTTCTTTTACTACAATTAGCTGGTACTAATATTCATTGGGACTCCGTTTCTGGACCTTTCCTTTAGAATAGTATAGTTGCAGTGTCATCTTGAGAGTGTGGGACTATGGGTAAAGTTGTAGCGATAATGGTGACCGATTAAAATGTAGATGAGAGTTGATTGCAAACAAAATGAGATCTGTTAAACTTATTTATTCATTTATTTATTTATTAATTAATTTATTTATTTATTCCAAACAATACAACAGTATTCTAATGTGGAACACATCAAGGCATTGTATAGAGTTTTAGGTGTATATGTATTATTAAATAGAGTTTCGAAAAAACTAGCATTTGATTAGCTCTGGCACCTACCTATCTAGTCTATATGCAATTACAAATTTTAGCTCCTCAGTCTTTTTGGCCTGAAACCCTACTCAATGTCATGTTTTTTTTTTACTTTATAATTAAAAAAATATAGGGAACTGTTTTCTACTAAAAGTGAGTATACCTAACAATTTTTAATATTAAAATAAAGGCCGTTACGAATACACCAACTATTTAATCGGTTTAAATCATTTTGTAACGCTAAGACATCTGACAGTTTATACAGTTTATTGTTTTGTAGATCATCTATACGTACAAAAGACATTTAGAGTTAAATACGAAAGATGGTAGGAAAGTCTTTGATAAAAAGAAGAAAAAGAAGAGGCCCAATACGGCTTCCTTGGGGAACACCTGAAAAATTACGAATTTCATTCGAAAAAAGGATCTAATTTTAATAAATTGTTTACGATTGAACAGGTAACTGACGATCCATTTTAGTTTAGTTAGAATGAAATCCAAAAAGTTTAAGCTTATGTAAAAGAGCATTGTGTTGCACACGATCAAAGGCTTCAACAAATCAGTATACAATACACGCAATCTACTTGAAGACGTTTTTCAATATTTTCAAGACAGTAATTAGTAAAAATAACCAAGTTAGTAGATATAGGTCGATCTACCACTTACAAATCCGTGCTGAAATTCAGGAATATAGTTTTGATCAACTGAGTACCTACAACCTTTTTTTAACAGCTGTTATATCTCATATGAATATTTTAGGAGACAGTTGAACCTTTTTTATATAGGCCTGTAATTTTCAATATGTCTCTTTGATCCTGATTTTAAAATTGGAGTTATTAGTGAATACATATTTCCAACAGTCTAGAAACTCACCAGTAGTTAAAGTTAAATTAAAAAATAATCCAAAGTTAGCAGTAATTAGCAAGACTATATTTGCAGTTTTTCAATAACAATGGTAAAAAGTTATCGAGTGCTACGCTGGAAAACGAATCAAGTAGTGACAGTTCCGAAAGGATTTCATCATTAGTTAAGGAAATAAAAACAAGGTCTGTTACTCAGTTTGATGGAAGAAGCTGCAATTGATTTGCTCACTGAGAAAATTCGACTGGACGAATTTAGAAAACACTAGCTGTTCCCGCCCGGCTTTGCCCGTGCTAAGGAACTTTGTTGCTGAGTTATCTTGTCTAAAGTTCCGCTCAGCAAAAGTACTTTGTTTTGACAGTGCAGAGTTTTAGCTGCCGTGAGTGTCGAGAAAAAGCATTTTCATTGTTATTAAATTCGAGGTTACGTGGAAAGAACGTGTTGATGCCACTAATAACATTTTCATACTGGAGTTATCAAAAATAAATAATCAATGTTTTCCAAATTACTGAAAATCCTATTGCAATATCCCAAGAAACGGTTTTCGTAAAGAAAATCTCCGAAATCATGAAAATGAGGCAGAACTTTTGACAAACACGATCCCACGTATACTACGATTAAAATTGAAAAAAAAGAAAATTCCCAGTACAAAATGTATGGAAAATTAATTTTTGTGAATTTTCCTATTTTCTTTTACATTTTTCAGATTTTCTTGTCTTATAAACCTCAATTAGGCGTAGACAAATACAACAAAGAAAAGATAGCCCAAATCGGACGATCCGTTCTCGAGTTATGGGAGTTCTTACTTGCTTTTATAAAGACCTACTTCCTTCATACGCTTGCAGAAGGGATGCCAAAACTAAAAATAGCTCTGGTTAGCTCCTCTTTATTGATGCCCTCATATAGGAGGCTTTGAAATCGACGGAAGTATAATGTTTATCGATTTGAACTTCTTGGGTTTTTTTTTCCCCATAGGATCTGTCGTATGTAATGTGACAAACTGATGCAATTTTAGGGAACTGTGTAGGTGGCGCAGCTTATGCGGTGTCCTCTCTTTTGGACTGGGCAGACGATGCTGGGATCCCATTCATTTGGAAATGAGTTCGTGAATGCTGTCAACCATGCAAGTCATCTTCAGATGCTTTAAAACGATCGGCACGATTAACCGCCAAGCCCGTCAGCTTTGTTGGATATTGATATCGGTTTCATCAGGTGGACATCAGCTTTTTCTATGGTCTTTCTCCATATTGAATGTCAGATCCGTTTTGCCTAATAGTGAGATTATGGTCTTCGCCGCCGGTTATTGTCCGCAGAAATAGATTTGCCACGTTCTCAGTCCAAATGGTGTATACAAAGTTTCCATTCTCGTGTGTCATTTTCAAAGGTTTCTTACTGCTTACTTCGCACTTAACAAATTTATATCTATAATTTCGCTTTTGAATTTCGATAGGGCTAAGTTTGAAACATGCTTTCATATTCCATAGAAACGCGTCCATTAAATCAAATCGCCTGTCTGAATATTTCTAGTGCCACATCTCAAGGAGTCTGTGGGTTGAAAAGCTATCAACAAAATTACAGCTTCACTCCACCTGTCATCACCGTATTCCCAGCCTGAGGCGGCAGTATAAACACAGAAACATGACAGCTGTAGCAACCATAAACCAAACACGAAACTACATCCTGTCATGTTGATGGTAATACCTGCGTTTATCAAAATAGATAATCCAAGGCGATAGACTCTAATTAAATACCTCTCATGGATGTCAACTTTATAACGAGACCCCCGACTCGCATGCAATTTCTTCGCATTGCCATCGGCTGCGACTGTGACTGAGACATGGCAGAGTCTCGTCCCATAACACTCCGGATCCATGTCCACAGAGCGCGTATCCTTTCTCCTGGCAGTGATGGTGTCCATCACCAATCGCGCAGCTGTCATAATCAAGTTCTGCTAAATTAAAACTGCAATCCCGGCTGTATGCAAAAACCTCCAAGGAAATTAGATTCAATTTTGATGCTGAGCCAATGCGGTAGAGAAGTTCACACCATCGCTTGTCTGTGGAATTTGTCTACTCAAAGCATCTGTCACGCAGGGGTAAATGTGAAGTGACCACGAAACGCTTTCTTCTAATTTCTCAAGATTGCGTGCTTGAAGCAACGGACGGCGGCGCACTCCCATGGTTTCTGGTTTCGCGCTATGCGTGCCTTAATGATGACGGAGCCGATGATATATGGCAAACCCGGTGTTGTTGGCGGACAAATGCCATACAACTGCCATAGATGGAAATTCATAACTGCTCACTGTCGCATAGTGGTAGCGACAAACTTTCACTCAGCCATCATAATAGTTGTCACAGAAAACTTCTCATCCTCAACGCGTCGTCAGTTGGGTATAGTGCGCGCTGCTCCAGAGACAGACTGAGTTGTGGTTAAGTCCTTTATTAGTGTCATCTTTGCCGTCTAACATCCCGAAAAGCAACATACAAGTATCTTGTGTCTTCTACCAAGTGTCACCTAGAAAACCGGATGAAACGCAATACGTTTTAACTGCGCGGTTTACGGACTGTACACTTGGAGGTGTATAGCCATGAATGAGAGACAGACAGGCGGGACTGTGCACTGTGCGTGTGTGCAAAAGATCTTATAAACGTGCGATTCACTTCTCATTACACGCACTATAGTACGAGTAGTGACAGTCGGCGCGCTGAAATGTCTTCTTCCTTCCATTTGAGACGGCTTACTCTCGGTTTTGGGTAGTCGAAGCACATAATACGCCGCTGCTCTGGTTAACATCATTCTCGCATTTGCCAGTGTCAATGCGATGTTGACAATGAGGGTGATACTTAAACCTCAATAATACACACGCGACGTAGGGAACGACAGCCGCAGATCGTCGAAGAGACCGGAGATGAACGTATTTCATAGGAATCACCTTCCTATGGAAGAATGGGCTTTGATGCTCTAAGCTAAGGTGAGCGATGCTAGGTGTTGGTAAACAGTGAGCGACATTTTCATTAGTTTATGGGGTTTGACTGATAAGACGGTAGAAACTAATTCAAATGGAGTTTTCTTAATTTTTTTTTAGATGTCATCGGTTTTCTCTCAAAACCCCCCAAGTTGCAATTTTGTGAAAATGTCATTTAATGTAATCCTGATGAAAAGCATTACTGAATCAAAATATCAATACCTCGTAGCTCCATCATGATTCCATTTACCTCTATCAAGCAGTTTTAAAACCTTCTAAGTCTATTGGCCTACAAATATCCATTTTCCTTTTTTTATTTTTTAAATCGTAATTTACGCCTTCTCAAAAATTTTCCATTTTCGACTTACGAATTTTTGAAGGAAAGCCGACGACATCTAAAAAAAATAGGAAAACCCAGACTCTAACATCTCAGCAGTTAAACCATCTCAAAGTCAAGTACCAAGCAGGTATGACCCTTTCTAGCAAAATGTTTTTTTTTTTTTTAATAAAAAATAGACTAGACTCAAATACGAGTTTGTGTTGTCTTTTTACCCGACCGGACACAGCGCGTATCCTATGTAGGTATTTTCCTACGTGACGCAATGTCGCCCAAACGGCTTGACCGATTTTGAAGAGTGAAATGTCATTAAATTGGTATTCCTTCCCGGAGTGTCATAGGCTAAACAATTAAAAATAATTATATAAATTTAAAAATAAAAACAAACGAAAAAGTTAATTTAAAAAACCAAAAAACCCGACTGACTGTAAAAAAATATTCGAACATTAAAACAAGACACTTTCAAGTATAACTAATTGTCAGTCGGATGCCGCCAGGTAGAAGGTAGTCTCCGATTGTGAATCGGTTATATACTTGAAGGTGTCTTATTTTAATCTTTTTTAGTCAGTCGGGTTTATTGTTTTTTTTTTAAATAAAAATAGGTGTTCTTAAGAAATTACAAAAAATTCGCAACTTTTATTTTCATATTTGGGTTTTGAGTCCAAGATTTTTCAAATTTAGCTCAAGTATTTACAAGCAATTATCGTCCCGGACGATGAAAGAAGGTGGAATCTTGTACCAACCAATCTACTCGCAGCAGCAACGTACTGCGAAACGAAAAGAAGAGCGAAATTTTTCGTTCATGATTTCGTTGCGTCACTTTTGTATGGGATTTTGCGTTCCGAAAGTGCTGCATACTAGGCTTTAAGCCGAACACTCATCCGCCATACTAATTCCTTGCACGGCACTGTATTTCCACCATCTTTAAGAGTTGAGCCTCATAAAGAACTCAAACTACCAATTCGGTGCATAAGTCTGCACTAAAGCTAGAATTCAACTTTCAAGCTAAAGCATTAAGACCCAAGCTCTCCTTTCTAGTGGTATCCACCCCGAATCTCAGCCTATTAGAACCCTGGGTATAAACCATTGATGGCAGCTTGGAGCCGTTTCAAATTGACCAACCACCAAACACCGCCAAGCTTCCACTTTTATGCTTGGCTACAATGGGTGGCCGCATGATTCTTAGTCACGTATAGGTGAACCGAGGCATGATGCTCACCCCGAATATGCAGCATATGAGATACAGTAAAACCTGGATAAGTGCCTCACCTTAAATGCTTTAAACTTTTTTGTAAAAAGTATACAAAGTATACAAAATAGAAGGCAATTAAGCACGAAAAGTAGTAAAGCGAAAGGTACTTATAAGATGAATTTTATATGAAAAAAACCTCAGAGTTTTGGTTCTCAAAAAAATGCATATACTTATGCGGTTTAGGCACTTAAGCGAGAAGCACTTATCCGGGTTTTACTGTAGTTCATTTATGTGGTAGTTAAAATGTAATTTACCATTTTGGTTGGACTATACATTATATGCAAAACCTCATTTGACGCTGTTCCTAGCTATATTTAACCGTACACAAACTGTACAAATTTCCTTTATCCGATTTGACAGAAAATGTTTCATTTTCAAACAAAAAATTAAATCTTTCGTATCTTAACAGATCGCTCTTTCGCATGAAACTGTAAATAAATTACGACTTGCGTTTATGATGAGTAGAAGACTTGAATAATCGACAAATACATTGTAGCCAAAAACAAAAATTATTACGGCGGTCAAGTGTTAACCTCCAAGTTCCATTCAAGATTTGGTACTATAGTTGTCATCACTAAGTTGAGTACAAGACGCAGTCGCTTTGGCAATTGACTGGGAATCGTATAGGCAGGTTATTTTCCTAACAATAGTTGGTTTCACAGAGAAATATACACGAAGAACTGACTGTCAGAATTCAACTGTTCAAATAAAGCACTTAAATGAATCTGCTGACGAACTAGTAGTGTAGCTCGAAATAAACTTAAAACTTAAAACTTTGCTCGAAGGATACCAATGCAATAGAAAACTCGACAAAATTTTCATAGGCAAGGCTGCTGTTAAAAAAAAAATAACTCCGCCATGCAAAATCATTTTGGCCAAGAAATGTCTATTACTTAACTGTAGGTACTAAATCTGTCAAGTGGAACAAATAAACTGACGTTTACAAGTATTTGGTAAGTGACAAGTTCGTAAAATTGTTCTACAAATCGTCTACGTTCGTTTCACACTATTCCAGGTTTGATATTTCACAATTTTGATTTTGACTGAAAAGAAGTACGGGAACAGATGTAACAATCATTAAAGTTTGTGGCATTAAACTTTAAATCACAAATTTTTTCATTTTTCTATGATTCAAAAATACTTTTCCATTTAATTAGTTAGAGCACGGGCAAAACAAATCCTTCCTTTGATAGTCTTCAACGAAATTTTCGTTTAAAAATTAGAAGGTAAGCATTGAGCGTTATTGATGAACGCACCCATCAATCAGGGGAAACGAAGGTATTTTTGAGTAATGGCCGCTAGATATTCAAGCATTTAATGATCTACCCTCTCTCTGTCTGGCTGTTTATTTAAACCGCATCAGCTTATAAGCGCGACCGAAGTAAGAGCACAGTGTACATTCATTCGCCATATTGGTAATTTAAGATATTATTGCCGCAAAGGTCCTTTGCGAACCCTTAAACTTAGTACGCTGCTCGAGCTAAATTTTCGCTTCCATACAAAATTCTCTCCAAAATGTAATTGAGCTAAATTCAAGCGAACCCATTTAGCTAAGTGGTGTGTCAAATAATCAAACCTTTATTTCAGAATGTGCTTCATGTATCTGTCAAAATTTAGCGTGCCCATTTAATGGGGCGGTACAAATTTTTTCAAGCTAAATCTTGACAGATCGTTGTGTTCTGTTGTTTTGCTGCGTTTTTATTTTGCGGAGAATGGGAGAAATAACCAAGGATGCGTTTTTTTTTTCATAAATACCTCGACGAGGAGTACCTAGAATCGGAAATTGTTGAAATCAGAGAGTGTTGAATTTTTCCGAGCAGCGTACTAAGTTTTAACTAAAAATGTTGAATAAGAGTGCCCTGTTGCGCCATCTATTTGTTTTAATTCTTTAACCGAAATTGAATACATTTCTCTATGAAAAAGGGAATGAACATGAAGTGTATTTAAATAGGAAACGCAATATTAAAAACAAAGTTCAACTTCTCATGCCACATGATCCCAATTAATACCGCCCATGTCCAAAGCGATTTGCCAATTATTATTGATAACCTTTAATCCAATTATCTGCGACTAGTTTAGCATTTCCAGCGCTTCAAACAAAATAACAATTTAAAAAGGCTGAAATTTCTAAATAAGCGATATTTCAACAAAAAGTACACCATCTCCTTATAGGGCCATTTGACTTTTACATCCACCCGTGTCGGTCGTCGACGTCGTCGTCGTCGTTGTCAACGCTATAACGTGCGCTGGTATTATACTCGCATGCATGTTGTGCGCATTGCATAAGCCTTTGCTACAATAAATCGATTAGATCACCGTAACTAAACGACTAAGCTCCTGGCACATCAAAGAGTTTCCCCATTAATTGCACAAAAACTCGTCAATCTGTAGCAATTATGTTGTCCCAATCGCGGTTCCAGTCAACTGGTTGGATTTGCCTTCCATATTTGTGGCAACTTTTGCACGCCCGTCCTGTCGCCACTGCACTTCGTCTGCCATAACTCAATTTGACTGTTTTATTGAAAAGTCATCGGGACAGTGTGACGCTTAGGAAAAAAAAAAAACAAAAGACAAAAACCCCGAGTAGGCAATTCTGTTCCCAACCCTCGAGACTACACATAGGACGGGCTGTATGCCGCCAAATCAATTTAAGCATGCTGCACGTACTCGTATCTAGGCCATTAGAGGCGCGAGGAATCACAATTCGTTATTAATGTGCATCCAACAATGACACGCCGCACTCTAGGCGAAGTGGAGGAAGGCAGCAGACAGTTGCTCAGATGATCGTAATTTAAGGGAACACATTCGAGTGCGTCCAACTCACAAGTATTTGAGTTGTAAGCACGACGGCCGGCGTGTGCGGTGTGCGTAGAAATTGGATTCATTAGAATGCGTTTGCGGAAGAGCGTGCACAGCAACGCCAAAACAAACAATCTCAACTCGAGTCGAGTTGAAGTTGTTTATCTGTTGTCTGTAAGTAGGTAAGGCACCCTATAAAAGGCGTGCTCCGTGCTCGTTTCGAATTGCTCTCATGTTTACCAGATATACGAGAGGAAACACACTTGGATGATGATTTCTGCTGACGTTGGTGCCTATACGTTTATTTATGGCTTTGAGTTCGTCCAAAAATGCGGCCCACGAAGGTGGTAAATATTTGTGATGTTAGTTGGCACCTTGCGGAATGTGCACGCATTTCTATTGAACGGAGGAGTGTGGTTAGGTAGACCTAAGCAGGTTGATGGTAGGGAAATTCGGAGAACCAATTGATTCTGTTAATTATGGTAATGATTACAGCGGAACTAAGAGGAGTAAGTTTCCAGAAAGAAACGATTGCAAAATGTCCATAGACAGATAGGTAAGGTACCTACTTTGAGTATGACTTGCAGTGATGCCAAGTACTTATAAATGGAACTGTGTCTGATCAAAATTGAGAGTTTTTTTAGGCACAGAGTACATTATGTACTTTAAAGGCAATAGTTGCAGACTTGATATCTTTATGAGGGTAATACAGAGCTGCCTAAATGAGGGAACTTTTCCGGACCACTGGAAGTTGCAAAGATTGCTGCTTCTTCCCAAAGGAAACACGCCTCCAGGACTTCCCTCGTCATACCGTCCCATTTCCTCTTGGATACCATGGAAAAAATCGCAGAAAAGCTCATTTACAACAGGCTAATGGCTATAGCTAAGAAAAAAGGCGCTCTATCAGATCGCCATTGCGGGTTTCGTAAAGCTCGATCGACAGTAGACGCCATAAGAGTGGTTGTATATACAGCTGCTGCCGCCGTCGAAAGAAAACGATGGCGATTTGGAACGAAGGAGTACTGTGCTGTTGTCACCCTGGACATCAAAAACGCTTTCAATTCTGCGGACTGATCCTGCATCATGAGTTCCCTCACCAGAATCAACGTGCCCGGCTATATTCTAAGGGTTCTTTATAGCTACTTTATGAACAGGAGCCTAAGCTACGACAGCGACGACGGCGCACCATGCATACAACATGTCAGCAGGCGTTCCACAAGGATCTGGTCTAGGCCCTCTACTTTGGAATAGAGGGTATTCTGAGGCTGCCAATGCCTCCAAGAGTGAAGATTATAGGCTCTGCGGAAGATATCGCTATAGTAACTGTGGCAAAACATATCCACGAGATTGAGACGACAACAAATGAAGCGATCTCCATTATCAAAGAATGATTGGAGTCTGCCGGGCTTGAACTGGCAGAACATAAAACTGAAGCAGTTCTAATAACAAGTCGAAAAGTAACGGAATACATGCAAGTTCGTGTGGGAGACCAAGACATTCGATCGAAACCAGCGATCCGATTCCTAGGTGTAATGATCGACAATAGGCTTAACTTTAAAGCGCACCTAGACTACGTCGGTAAGAAAGCATCGATCGTCCAATCATCGCTTGCAAGAATGCTGCCAAACATTAGTGGACCTAGAGGCAGTCGCAGATTACTTCTGTCTAGAGTACCAACCTCAGCCCTACTATACGCATCTCCAGTGTGGGCCGACGCAATGGCTACAAACGAATGCAAGAGGAAACTATCGCGAGTTTATAGACTTAGTGCTTTGAGGACTATATCCGCTTTTAGAACGGTCTCAGAGGAAGCGGCTCTCGTACTAGCCGGAATGGTACCCATTGATATCCTTGCTGATGAAATGAAGAGAGTGAACACAAAGAAACTTGCTAGTCACCAAAACGTTGCAAGCGGCGAAATCAAAAAAGAAGAAAGAGCAATTTCTATGCTGAAGTGGCAGAACCGTTGGCATAATGCTATCACAGGAAGATGGACACATCGACTTATCCCTGACATAGAACTCGGGGTAAAAAGAAAAACGGGAGAACTAAACTTCTACATCAAGCAGTTTCTAACCAACCACGGTGGATTTAGAAAATATCTGCACAGATTTGGACACGACACGTCACCAATTTGTCCACAGTGTCCAAACGAGGAGGAAGACGCAGAGCATGTATTTTTCCACTGTCCATGCTTTACGAGAATGTATACAAATCTGCCAGATGCAAACCACATAGTTGGGGAGATGATCGGGTCAGATGAAATATGGAGCAACGTTAGCCAGTTCGTGACCAGCGTTCTAAAAGAACTGAGGGCGATTGAGCGCATAAGACAACAGAACGCCGAAGAGGAGAGAACAGTCTGAGGGGCTAACCAGCCCCGCGAAGTAGTACCTAACGGCAGTCCCGCGGGGATAGTGGTTGAAGGAGGGACGGGTGTGGATTAGTACGCAGGCGCATTCCTGGCATCGATTATTCGGGTTTGCGAATCGTGCATGTTGGTAGCACTGGCTACCGCATCTTTGGAAGATTACCACATCCATTGGCGCATCCAAAAAAAAAAAAACCTATAAGCACCGTCGCTACTAATCGTAGGTGGTCCAATTATACAACGTGCCACACCTCGAAACAGATCTGGCGTCAGTGGGATCTCAAGCGCTCTAAAAGTCTTACTACACTGAAAGACCCATGATAAGTACTTTAGTATGTGTCAACACGGGACACTGCATCATAGGGAGACATGCTCTCAGGTTGGGCCTCCCTTCAAACGATTTCTGCAGAAGCTGTATGGACGAGGAGGAGGAGGAGATATTCTTCACCTTCTTTGCACGTGCCCAGCACTGTCATTCCATAGAAAACTATACCTCGGAGAATACTTCTTCGACAATCTCAGCGACCTCGCAAGCATATAGGAATCAACTGCCTCCAACGCTTCATTCTTAGCTCCGGCTGGTTCAACACTTAGCAGAATCTTCCCCAAAAATTCTATTATTTCTTTAAATAAACAATAACACAAGACCGTGTATTACCAATTTAATTTCAGTCGATGTTTAGTGTTTACTTTTCATGTCAATGTTTATTCCAATAAAAGAGATTGTTTCATCTACGCAAAAATAACTTTAAAATTAAAATGAAAAAAGCAAAACGAAAAGTAAATTTTACCATTTGCGTGTAATAAATTTCAGACACAAGATATTTCCCAAAGAAAATTCAAATACCCGGGTAGATACTATCCATATGCGAAGATAAATCGATTATACCTCCAAAACCCCCAGGGCTTTTGCGAACACGGTCGGAAGTCATGAACTAATAGAAACGCGACTATTCATCATCTGCATCGACCAGGGGTCGAATTACCGCATCCGTGATCGAGCCATACGTCACTGAATTTTGTGGATTTTACAAGCAAAACAATAACAAATTCAGTCACGTATTACTCCATCACGGATGTGGTAATTCAACCCCAGAACTTAAAAAACCGACGCGACGTACGAAGGACGGCAGGTAGTGAGTCAACAAACGCCACCTAAACTAATAGCTGTCATTTCGCATTCATCACATTCCTCCTCTTTAAGTTGTGACCCTTTTTAAGCTTACCATACAAATAGAAGATTTAGTGCTTTATTACTGTTATATATTCTTAAAAGTTGCATCGTCCAAGTGCCCTCTCTATATGTCCAAGGCAAATGGATGAAACGGAATCTGCGGAATGAGAGTGTTTGCCTTTGGATTTTCCCCTCAAAATCATCACTTGCATGACATTTGATTTGAGATCTTCAAATCACACTAAATCAGGTGCGATCCGTTACAAAGTTTCGGTACATTCATGATGCGCAACAAAATTATAACTGAGCCGACTTCCAAATCAAAATTATGTAGAGGTAAGCCCGGAACATCCAAAGAAGTCAAAAATTCAACTAATCCCAATAAAGTTTTATTTTCACGACAAAAGATAGCATATGTCCTTGCTTCGAACCAAAAAAGGGTTTTGTTTTACAGAACCGTTTTCCTATTCCGCTTATGTCTTGCAAAGTACCACCTATAGCGTTAAAAACTATCCGAACTTTAAACTGGAAGCAATCATACCCATCTACAGAATTTCAATCAACTCGGAGAAGCTGTTTCGGAGATCGGCAACAGCGCCACCTATCAGGTCCAAAAGTATCCTTTATTTCAAGCGGGAACGAAGAATATACGTCTACAAAATTTCACTGAAATCGGTTTAGCGGTTTCGGAGACCGTCACCATTGACACCTATCTGGTCCAAAAGTACCTATCCTATCATCTTTTAAGCTAAAACCAGTCTTACGCATCCACAAAAATTTCATTGAAATCGGGTGAGTGGTTTCGGAGATTGACAACAACGCCACCTATCGGGTCCAAAATCCTATCTTTTAAGACTGCCTATTGAAGAAAACTGAACTGAACTGAAAAACGAAATATAACAACATTTTGCCTAAAAAATATGCCATCAAGTACAGTGTTGATATAGAAAAAGATGAATTTCGATAAAACCAATTGTCACTGAACCTTTTAATCTGATAACACAACAGCACCATCTACATCAAACATCAAAGACCTTGTAGGTAATTGTTATCTTAGGAAGAACTTCCAAGTCCCAAAAGACTTATTTTGACTCTGACATCACTATGTTGATCCAATTTTTGTTTTGCTCTTCAATCCACATACAAACAAAAAACATTTCTATACAGCTACATACTTTTATCACAATTCCAGTGAATTCCAATTCGAATGTGTTTACGCTTATCATATCTTTCACGAGCAGCGATTCATCACTGTTATCATCTGCCATGCGATTTTTGCTCTGCAAATATGCCAAAAATGAGGAAAACTATACTTATCAGTTTGTTATACATGTGAAGGTACATTCTGCTAAGTAATACAATGTAAAACAATTCGCCCACGTAAAGCAGACATTGACACAACGTTCCCTACAGGTTCCTTCCACAAGAGATAGCAACTACTATTAGGTGGGTAGAAGGAAAAAAAACTGATATAACTGTCAAATAGTTCCCATGAAAAAGCCTTATATATCTCGAGCCTTAATGCCAATTATAATCATAAAAAAAAGTATTCGTTAATTTACAGCACTGCACACACTTCAAGGAAGAAATCGGGTGGAGGCGGTCGCAACAACCCCTTTCCGAAGCGACCGACGCAACGCAACGACGAAGTCAACAAAAAGTCACGTTCCACCCGCGTCACGTGTCAATTTTCAATTGAAAATACAAATTTAACTTTAAGTACTTTACTGCATTTACAAAGCAATAACGAGAGACTTTCGGGCATTGATTTGTTGTTTTTCCTGAAAAATATTACGCTGCGGGTCTGGGCCGGCCGTTGGCATATGGCATAGCACAAAGCCACTCAAGCCAGTCGTCGTCGTCGTCGTCGGTTAATGCAATTCGACACCAATTATTAATGCCAAGTTGACACATGGACGACCAAGCGTCTGTGACATTGTTTTGAAGCAGTTGGCATTTTTTTTTTTTTAATTGTTGTGCTAGTTACCAGATGGACAGAAAACGTATCTACTACGATTTACTATACAACCGTCATCGTAAAACAACAAACTACGTATAATTGCGGGCTGTTTATGACTGGATCGCTTATGCCGGCTTAATGAGAAGTGATTGAAAAGTATTTTTATTCGGTGTGGTTTTCGCAGAATAATAATTGAACTGATTAAAGTCAAGCGGGAGGTGGTATTGTTTCGCTGAAGCTGGTCGATAAATTAATTTGAAAATGTATTCCGAGAATTTATAGTAAAACGTGATAAGGCGATTCAATTGAATGGGATCTGGTTAACACTTTCATATGCAGTTGGTCTGGATTTATGCTGAACGCAAAAATTAGATTGCTGGTGACTTTAATTACATTAGACTTTCAATCGAAATGTCAAGTGAATATACTTAGTCGAGAAACGATTGACTAGATTTGTCAGCTACGCCAACAAAAAATATTCACGTAGTTAATCTATGTTGTAGGTGCAGTGGCTTAGTGGTTAGTGTGCTGGACTACAAAGCGAGGGGTCGAGGTTGGAATCCCGCAAAAACCCAAATTCCAACTGAGGGTTTTTTCCACTGCTCTCGCGAACGTCTGACAAACATCCGGGAGTATAACTGTCTTGAAAGAGCTTTTCAATTAGCTGTTTGGAGACGGCATAAAAGTTCCAAATTTGATAAACTCACACAAAACGAATGGTTGTTAGAAGCTAGGGCTAGGGTCCCTCCGGACCTGCTGCGCCAACTATTTATTTTTATTTATTAGTTAATCTATGTTAGGTTAGACGCAGAGTTGTAAGGAGAACCCTGAAAAGACTGTACGCACCTTAATGGGCTCATCGCGATTCACGTGGTTAATCAAAGTAATAAAAACAACTCTGACACATCACTTCAACCATCTATCATAGTTTTATTAATGCGATTTTTGAAAACTATCACAGATTAAAATCAATTGAAACTCTCCTGAAAGAGCAATCAAAGTCAAAGTAGGTACCTATAGATCAAAATGACAATAAACTTCATTTCTGGATGGCACTCAGAGCTACGTTTTACACGTCCATAAAATGAAACTACAAAGTCAATATTAATAATTTAAAAATTACTAGCAATTTCCTATTGAAGTTTTATACCTGTCGAACGGACAAAAAACTTATATTGCCGCATGAGAGCAAACCAAGTAATTATGATTGTGCAAAAGAAACCCTAATTGAGTTTTTTTTTTTTAAACGGGGGTTGAATTACCACATCCGTGATCGCGTTACACGTGAGTGAATTTGTTATTGTTTTGCTTGTTAAATCCACGGTTGCCAGGTTGGGCGCTTTGTCGTATTTTGGGCTATCTTTTTACTTAAAAAACGATAGAAATTTGTTCCATGAAAAATAAAAAAAGAAATATTTTCGAACAAACTTTTAAAACATGGCAACACTCTTGCAGTCAAGTGACATCGAACAGTCCTTCAAGTTGCACGCACACCAATTCATTTTGCAGCATTTTTCCTTTTGGTGTGATACAAGCCACAAAAGTCAATAGCAGAAAAAAAAGGCAAATAAAATCCAAGGCGTAGAAGTACAAAAAAAAAAAAAAAACGCGGTGAGAATAAGTCTGAAAAATACCAAAATTTTCAACGACTTGTGGGCTTCTTTCTGAACAACGACACCATTGGGCTACATTTTTTAAAGGTTTGGGCGCTTACAGCGAACTAAATTCTGGCAACCTAACTTTAGTAAAATTCAAAAAAATTCAGTGACGTATAACTAGCTCACGGATGCAGTGATTCGACCCCAGCTTCTTACGAAATATAATATGACAGTTTTTTTGGAAGGAAGAATCTCTATGGACAGGATCGCTTTTTATTACCGTACGAATATATCAATAATTATACAAAACAATGCATTATTCAAATTCATTTTTATAAAGAACAAATGGTTACTAAGTACACTTAACTCAGAAATTCAAGTGAAGAGGAAAGTGTATATCTCTTAATAGTCCAAGCGGCGACCGTCGAATCACGAAAAACATGAAATTGCTAAATTATGATTTCTTGTTTTTCTCAATACAAAATTATACGTTTTTTATAAGTAAATCAACGTAAATAAAGAATTCTTCCCCATTGGCAGCTGCTTAAAGAATTCTCCCCAGTAAAAAAAAATGTATTAATATGAAAAACAGTAAGAAGTATGTATCATTTTGTTTACACGAGTGCAACTAATTTTGGGTTTAACATAAATCATGCAGCACAGCACCGTGCAATGCAACTTACGTGTTATCTTATCGTAAAAAAAGAACGGACTACAAATATTGTTTCATCTTCGATTTGTTGTTAAACTTTTCTGAACAGTTCCTGATAATATTATTATTGAAATTCACAATTCTCCAAGCAGTGTTTTGTTTGTTGTGAAAATATCAATTTGATTGAATTTACAAATGAAACATTTGAAAAGTGTTGCGCAATGATAGCATATCGAAAAAGTAAAAAAATAAAGTGCACGACTGGGTCGAACAAAACTTTGTCGTTTATCAAACGTTTTTTTGGTTGTTTTCTTATTTTATTAGATAGGTAGGTAAAGATCTGAAGATCTGAGAAGCAATGCTATATAAAACATGGCAGTAGGTACATAATAGAAGTTGAAACTCCCAGTCGCCAGGTCTGGTTAGAGAGTTAGAGAGTTATAAGTGCCTATTGTATGTATTGTATGTATTTTTGCATTAGCAGTTATAAACTGAATATCACGATGACCGGTATTGGATTTTCTGACTGTGTAAACTCCAAGTGGTTGGAATTATTTTAATTGGCATATTGAAAATGGTTGAAAAAAAGTAGAACATTTGCGTAACATTTGCTGAAAATAAGTTTTGCATTGCTGTTATTGCATATCTAATGGCGGTTGCAATTTTAATTTTGAAGTGCGGTATTGAGTTTTAAAAATGTAAATCAACAGAGATCGGCTTTTCGGTAGCCGTTTTTGAGAAACAATTAAAAAAACGGATTTATTAGATTTTTTTTGTGAAAAACTAAGTACGGGATCTTATTTAGAATACTGGTGTTATCGTTAATATGTATTTTGGTCCAAATCGTTAGAGCTGTTTTTTTTTTTTTTAAATTTGGCAGACAAAACAGTACCAAATATTGCAATGTTTAGTTTGAAAAATACTACTCGTTAACTATATAGCTGAAAACCGATTACAAGTTATTGTTGGCAATATAAGCATTACTTGGTTTTTAAAGTTTCATCGAAGTCAAAAATGGGGTTTTCGAGATATGAGCAGTTTTTAAAATTAGCGTTTTCGGTGATTCGAATTGAAAATTAAGTACACAACAATTTTAAGAACATCAATATTACTTTAAGTTTGCATTTTGGTCGAAATCGTTATTGCCGTTTTCTGGTAAACTAAGGAAAACTAAATTTAAAAAAAAATGACTTTTTTCAAAAATCCATTTTACGATAATACCGAGAAAAACTGAGTTTGCCATTAAGTTAGAAATGACCATATTACCGTAGAAATTAATTTTTGTTACAATCGTTTGGACCGGTTTCGAGATATGCCCAAATGTCAAAAGTACAGTTATTCGATTTTTTAGCCAAAAACAGGGTATGCAGTCATGGTTAACTCTTCTGCTTAAGCTAAAATATCAATTTCGGTTGAAATCGTTATAGCCGTTTTCGAAAAAATCGAACTGATATGAACATTTTATATGGGAAGTAGGTACCTACCATTAATATTGAGTTTACCTTGTAAAAAAAAAAAAGGCCCCGAACTGTAAGCCCCCAAACTGCAAATCTGAAGTTTGAACCAATTACGGGCAGCCGTTTAGGCTGTACTTAGGTGTCGGGACAAACGGACAGACAGGCGGACAGAATTTTAGGAGCCACTTTTTTGAGTTCCTCTATCATCGTAAAGTCAGAATTTATTAACATCTCGAGTTCGAAATTTTGTACTAAAAAAATATCTTCCTCTTACTACGTTTTCTACGTAATCGAGAAAGTTCAAAATCCAGTGGTTACAGGGTTTTAAGTCAATTTATGGAATTACTAATGCAAATATTGCGATTATTCTTTTCCTAAAATGCTTCTTGAGATTCCGAGAAGCTTTAAAGCTACCTATTTCTACTGATTTCTGTCAGCGTTTCTCCTCAAAATGTATTTTATTGTTCGACAACTTGCCATTGCTCAAAAAATTCCTAATCAATAGGCATCTGATTTCCACGCGTTCTCTTTTTTAAAAATAACCCTTCAATTCAATCAGCGCACATTGCACATTATTCAAAAATCCCTTTTAACATCCCCAACTTCGGAAATACAAATGGCTAACGCTTAATGCACTTTCACACATCGAATTAGACCATCTGCAACATCAAAGTATTTTGGAAATTTCAACAAAACCCCACGACTGCACGATATCTAACCTTCATCATCATTTGCTTTTAAATTCATAGCTCGTGCATTACACCATGTGATTGATTTCACATCGTTAATGTTATAAATAAAATCCTCCCAGTGGATGTGGTATTGTGGTATATCTGGCGCCAATTGCTAAGTCAAACAAGACCAACTCATGCCTAAAAATCCCTTTCAGATGCAAATAGGCAGCACCACCGTTCCATTAGGCACTCAGCCGCAGTTGCATCACTCATTCAGCCAAGAGTGCGTTGGTGGCAACGAAATATATTTAAAATTGTAATCAACAAGTAATAAATTAGTTTAATGTGCTCAATATATCGCAAAAGTCTCGCCCCTGTTACTATTACATTTGTTGCGCCTTATCAGCTAGTGCGTCGCAAAATATTATGCACCCTAATGGGTGCAAAACTGCGTTCTCGACTCGCAACAACCTGTTTCAGTGTCAACACCCTGATGAAGTGCGGTCGCGGTGGGTGTTCGTATTTTGTGCACTCTTATTTGTTTTACATGCGCTTACAGCTCGACGATTAGATAAGCTCGAAACTGGGCGGATCGTCGTTGAACAGGGCATATGCATTTAAATGAGGTTCCCCAGCAGCCTTGTGTTTAAACAGAGCGAAATTGCGAAAGATACAAACATACATCCCTCAGTATGTGTAATGTGTATGCCGGCAGCACAAAGTACTGCTCGTAGTACAAAGCGACACATTTTTGTTTACTCAAGTTGGCAAGTGTTCCGATCGAGTCGAGACGCCGTGCTATTTTTAAAGCGTTTTTCTTCTATACACAGAACCAACTTCACCTGTTGAATGAAAAAAAAAACTGCGCGTGTACCTATCTACAAACAACAACAACTCAAGCTGAGTCACGCAGATACAACGCATCTGATAAGAGAAACGCACCGCAGACAATGATCAAAGTCATTATTGTTATCAAAATGGGATTTAGGTCAGTTTTATGGTTTTATTACGAGTAAATTATGACACGATGTTCGGTCTTCGGTCTTCGGTGTCTTCGCTGTTCGTGGGTGGGACAGTTTGAAAAATTACCCAGGGTGCGGCTAATTGTGGAATTTCTAATTAGCCACTTGATATGAGTGCGTGTGTCCAATTTTATCGAATTTTACAAACCCACGCACAAGAATATGTTTTCGGGGCGGATTTTGCCTCAGGCAAGTTGACATACGGGAGCAGGTAATGAAGTTGTTACTTTGAACAGTGAATTCTCATAGATGCAAAAGATTTTCGTATGCTTATATTCGCGCTTTTGACGTGGGGTCATATTAATGCGCAAACCTTCGTAAGGAGGTAGGTATCTTCTAACAATGAACCTGGGAGCTGTCGTATCTGAAAAAAATATCTATGTCCAAAAATGAATGAAGCTTAATGTTGAATTTTTCTACCGAGAATGTCGCTAGATTTTGACCAGATTTGCAAGACTCTTGTTGTGGCCTTGAAGCTGAAATTTACATAAGACTAAGGGAGCTTCCACACCGGAGGGAACAAAACGCCTTTTTTCGTGTTCTTGCTTTGTTTTGCTTTATTCAGTGTGGGCGTAGGTATTTAAATGTGTGTAGGTATTTAAATTTCAGAACACACACAGAAGAACTGTATTGTTTGTCCAAGGCGTTTTGTTCCGGTGTGGAAGCTCCCTTATACGACTATGTTTTATGTTAACACTATTTAGTTAGAAGGTCCATTCATATGTAAGACTTAGGAAATAATACCGCCAATTAGGAGTTTAATGACTTATGTAGTTGATGCATATCTAGTTTTTCGCGATATCATTATATTTTTAAAGTGAAAACAACTGCCATTTTCATACACATGTCATCTGTCATGCCGCATCATTGTGATGTGATGTCCCTTTGACAATAAACGTTAAAGGAATAGAATTTGCGCACATGTGTCAGCTGTCAGGGGTTATCATAACCAGCTCTTGACCTCTCTCTTCGATTTTTCGACAGAAAAAGACAAATTATACAGGGTGTCCGCCGGGATTTTTGTAAACATTAGTCTTGACAGGGAGCGATATCGTGATATGATTGAAAACTTTTTAACGCCACAACTTCATGCTTTGGGCTTGATAATATGTGGTATCAACAAGACGGTGTCACATCGCATACAGCCAGGATTACAATGGAATTACTGCGAGACCTCTTTCCACAACAAGTTATTTCAAGAAATGGTGACGTTGATTGGCCTCCACGGTCGCCTGATTTGACTGCTCTGGACTTCTTTTTATGGGGATATCTGAAAAGCAATGTTTATGCAAACAAACCAGAAACGCTTGAGCAACTCAAACAAAATATTCGTGATGAATTAGAATGTAATGAAAAATGTGCTCAAAAGGGCTCGCATTTGTGAGACTAACAGAGGCGGACATTTACCTGATATTGTATTCCATACATAATTGCCGACATTAAATAAAACATTTATCAATATGAGATCCATTCTCTTTCATTTAATCAAAAATTAAAAACAAAAAAAACAAACAAAGTAGTATACCTTCCCGGCGGACACCCTGTAGTTACAAAATTATCTATATTCGAACTTTTAAACACGAAGAAGAAAAGAAGAGGAATTATAATTCTGGGTATTTTTGAGACTAAAATGTATGTGCATTTTAATTGAGGTACCTACTTAAACTAGTTCAAGCGGAGCAAGTTAGTTGATCAGACAAAAAAAGTCAAAAGGAAACTAACCGGGTAAAGCATTTAACTGGTATAAATGTTTAAATAAATATCGGAATAAATGAATAGACTATTATTTATGGCCACTTATGCGGATTGAATACTCAAAAATAATTGGCATCAAACCTTTAGAACAAAACCTCATTTCACATAAAAGCAAATGACTGCTAACTATTAAGAAATATTGGTCGAATAACCGCATCTGTAAACGAGCAATTCGTCAATTAAACATGCTAATTTTACATGCAGAACAAATTCATCCACGTAATACTTGTTCAGGTATGCGGCAATTCCGACCAACTTTGCAGCTTCTTACATTAATTGATCGAATTCGTGCGATATATGACACCTTCTGAAGTGTTGTCTTTGTCAGAATGTAGAAAAAAGAAATTATTTCGATTCCTGCTATTTTATTCAAAATTATTTAAAATCCATCAAAATTGAAAGTTATTATCTATCAATTTAAAACCGATTTTTATGAAACGTCAACCAAAGGAAATGATAATTTTCGTAGATGAATTACAGCACGTATATGCACATTTCAAATGCAACGACGATTAAAACATTATCTACTCAGTTTGTCCGATTCATATAAAAATTGTATCAAATTTAGTAACAAGCGATTTTTAACTGATAGTTTTGGTTCCATATGCTTGAGTTGTTTATTATTTGTGACTGTGACTCTGAACGTTTTGAATCATAATTTCTCATATAAAACGTTCAGAAATTTAGTGTGTCTCCATTAGCTGAGTCTTAGCCAAAAAATTGCCTTTAGAAAAATCACTATTAAACGTTTTCTAGAATGAGTTTAACATTTTTACCATACGATTTTCCTAGTATGTACAAATTCATCCATCTGTCAACAAGAACTTAGTTGTACTGAGGAACAGTTCTTTTTATTCTGTGGACACGTTCAAACAACATTTTCCAACCCGATACTACCCAAAAAATTCACTTATTTCGAGTAACACATTTTCAGAAAACGGTTTTAATTGTTGACTTAATCTTATGTGAAGACTGTAGCCAATATTAATTTTGAAATCACTGCACAATCAATCAATTGTATTCTTTTCCCAATTATCACTAATCACTTTCATTCCCTCTTAATACTTGCATGCTTTTAAAATTTCCCTCCTTGTGCTGCTCTATTTACACAATCAAAGTACATTTGTCATAATTCATAAACATAAACATGGACTGTTAGTGAAATTTCATTTCTATTTCGGACATTTCTGCGAAAAAAACAAATTCAAAAATAAACGAGACGCTACAGTTTTACAGCTGTATTTAATTTAATAAACACATGCTGCAGCCCCACTTAAATTTACACAAGAACAAAAACAGTGAAAAGTGACAGTGGACGTGTTCAAAAATGTTGTTATCTTAAGTCGACTAAATTCTCAACTGATCCTAAAGCATCTTGAACGGAAAAAATAGATTGGTCGTTCACGTCGCAAACGTTAGGCACACATGCGAAATGTCAAATGTGTATTTCGCTCATGAAATTGTGGAATCGATTAGTCGACTACCCCCCAGCCCCCATAAAAATTAACTGAAAAATCTGTTCACGTGACTATTCTAGCCCTAAACAAAACTGCAAAACATCAACTAAGCTAACTGTCAACAACACTAGCATTTTAACGTCCCCATTCTTCCACTTTTCCCATTCATCGCTTTAGCAAAACAGCGACTACCGAAAACACCGAAAAATGGTTTTAGCTTTTTGTCTATCTACTTTTTGATAACAACATCCTCAGTAAAAGTACTCGTTTACTGGGGATGCATAAAAAAATGCCACCGCTACTATGTTCTTTCATTTTGGCCATTAGATGCTTAAAGGAGATTACTGATGGCAATCTTTACCTGATACTGATAAGTCTATGAAATGTTTGTTTCTTGTTTCTCCTGAATAATAATGTCCAAATAATTTACAGCAATTTTTACTTAATAAATTCATCTGTCGTATATAATTCATAAACCGAACTCGAAATGACTGAAGTTCGTTACAATTGAAAACAAAAATGGCGACTTCCAGACACATTGAAACTCTGATTCATTTTTTGACATTTCATCGCTTGAATGTGTTGAAACATGTTCAGTAGCTATACTTGAATATTTCATAAAATCTAAAAAAAAATGTCCACCAACAATTGGATTTGATGATATTGTAAAGTTAGAATTTAATTAACAGGAGCCTATAACACAATACAACAAGTGCTTGTTGAACAAGTGAAATTCAACGACTGTTGAAAATTTGTGTAACACGTAGGTACTAACCAGACTGGTGAGTTGTTTTCAACAGTTGTTGAATTTCACTTGTTTAACAAGCACTTGTTGTATTGTGTTATAGGCCAAAGGTCTAAATTTGCTGACGAGCATCAACGACAGTTTTTGGGAAATTATTCGTTCGTTATGGATTGAAATATTCTTCACTGAATATGCAAAAACGTTCATTAGGTATGTGCAAAAATTTGGAATATACTTATACAAGTTCTTGGTTTGGAGGAGTCCGAGGTTCAACCCCCAAAAAATACAGATTGTTAGTGTTTTGGATTATATTGGTGAGGTGGCCAAGGTTCAACTCCCAAAAATGCAGATTACGCCCAAAACTTTTTTTCCTCTGCGCACCTTTTGTAAACTTCTGGAAAATAACCTAAAAGAGTATATATCTGTATATCTGTTTAATTTGTCTAAAAAATAAAGACAAACATTCGTGATGAGATAGCTCTAGAGGTTGATACATGGACCTGATCCGCCAACTGTATTCAATTGACTCGACTTCGATTTTCTTGCACCAAATTTTAATTTCATATGCGGTCTATAGCAGGATTTAAGTAAATAGTTGGCACAACAGGTCCGGAGGGACCCTAGGACTAGCCTTCTCACAGCCATTAGTTTTGTGTGAGTTTTTTAATTTTTGTAACGAATGGATGGGATCTACAATTTTATGTCGACTCCAAACGGCTAATTGAGAAGCTCTTTCAAGACAGTTATACTCTCGGATGCTTGTCAGACGTTCGCGAGAAGTGGCGCAGTGGAAAAAACCCAGAGTTGCCATAGCAGGATTGACCAATTTAAAACGTCAGAGTTTGGTGTATATTTTTCCCAAAACAATTTCTAAAAAAAACGTTTCCCATCCTCAATAAATATTCATGTGCTATTTTGAATGGCTCATTGAATAGCACTTTACTACTTGACTATCAATTAGAAAAAGTCTTCTTTGAAACCAGACAAACAGACAGAAAAAAAAATTCTTTCCATTGACCTTCTCCCCATAGAGTACATCAACATCACATTGTTTCCCTCCACTTGAGCAACAACAAAAAATCCATTTAAAATTCAAATCCAACGCAAATATCACACAAATCGATTCCGCGTCTGTTCCATGCGTGATCTGGTAAAATCCATCATAAAACATGGCTCAACGTGGGCGACGAGCCGCACATAGCGAGCTCTTCTTCTGCTGTGGGCTGTGCGGTTAGTAAAATAATTACTGACCTTTATCTTAATTACTACACGATCGTGACCGAGCAGTGAATATACAAGAAACTTCTTCTCCGAAGAAATAGAATCCATAATCGAAAAAAAAAAAAAAAAAAAAAAATGATTCTAATGCAACACATGCCTTACATCTGCTCCTCGCTGATAGAGTTCATTTATAGCAAATTTCGTTACAATGCTGTCGAATTATTTGTATTTCAATGAGTTCCGCGCTAGCCAATTGCGCAAATTGAAAAGAAATAGCTCGAGAACACTATGACCGACTTTTAAGCAATTTTTTACTGTGGATTCCATTTCGCAATCTATAACGACGATGAGAAATCGAATCGATTTGAGAGTGGAATTCGTAGAAATACTCGTAGATGATTCTTACATCATCATTCCGGATGACGATAGATGTTTGTACAGAAAAAAAAAATTATTGTTCTATTTACGTTTTGTTTTGAAACAACAACATATTTAAATTTTCGGTCACATTAATCTGAAAACGTTTAGCAGAACGAATGCCATATATTCTTTGTCAAGCTCAAGATAATGTTTTTCTATTTTTAGCATTCTTATGTCGACAAGATGAAATATTTACGCATTTGCAGTCGCGAAATTATTTCTACTCAGATATAATATTCGCAAATATGTGTAGGCCAATATGTATAGAGCTAAGGAACGAGTTCTGCTATTTTTTGTGGCAAATATGATTATGCAACTGCCAGTTTTGATCGCAAGGCGAACTGAAGATTTTATAATAAAAGTATAGCTACTAAAAAGTATGATTCACTTTGATTTACCTTTCGTGTTGGACGTTCAGTGTGGTATGTGGTTGTATTTGGGAAAGGTTGCATTTCTTTTCTGAAAAAAAGGAACAACAAATTTTAGTAAGAAAATGTTACATTTTTGCCACAAAATATATTATAAAATATATTTATAATAAAGAAATTGAGAAATCGAGATCATTGCGAGGTTACTAAGGGCCACTTGCACCAAGTTAAAGGATAACTACATAAACTGTTGAACAGCTTTACTTTACTTTAGGAAGCGCTACAGTCCGGGGTGGACCTGGGCCTCAACCAATACGCCTCTCCAGTTAGCGCGATCTTTGGCTAACTGCCTCCAGTTGCGCACTCCAAGTTGGTTGAGGTCCCCTTCCACTTGCGCGCGCCACCTTAGGCGAGGTCTTCCTCTACTGCGTTGTCCCTCCGGGTTAGAATCGAAGACTCTTCGGGCCGGAGCGTTGGTGTCCATTCGCTCTACATGTCCCAGCCATCTTAGACGACTGATGCGTACTTTTCTGACTAGGTCGATGTCGCTGTACAGCTCGTATAGAGTTCGCTGTTAAATCTTCTCCTCCAAAGCCCGTCAACGCAAACGGGACCAAAAATCACTCGAAGAATTTTGCGTTCGAAACGACCAAGGAGATCTTCATCCGCCTTTGATAGCGCCTATGCTTCTGCACCATAAAGCAGGACTGGGATGATGAGGGTCTTATACAGAGTTTCCTTAGTATTTCTCGACAAGGCCTTACTTATCAGTTGCCGTTTTAGGCCAAAGAAACAGCGGTTGGCAAGTGTGATTCTTCGTTTGATTTCTGATGTGATGTCGTTATCAGAGTTTATAGCGGAGCCGAGGTAGACAAAGTCCCTAACTACCTCAAAGTTATAGCTGTCTATCGAGACGTTCTGCCCGATTCGTCGATGTTGTGTGTCCCTTCTTGTTGACAGCATATATTTTGTTTTGCCCTCATTCACGATCAAACCCATTTTTGCCGCTTCTGTACTGATACTTGCAAACGCACCAGTGACAGCTCGCTGTGTTCTGCCAATGATGTCGATGTCGTCAGCGTATGCAAGTAGTTGCACAGACTTGTAGAAAATTGTGCCTCTGGTGTTGCCTTGTGAGTTTCGCACAATCTTCTCAAGAATGATGTTGAAAAAGTTACATGACAGCGCGTCACCTTGTCTAAATCCTTTTTTGACATCAAAGGTCTCAGTGAGATTGTTTCCGACCTTTATGGAGCAGCGAGCGTTCTCCATCGTCATTCTGCACAATCTGACAAGTTTGGCAGGGATGCCAAAACTAGACATGGCTCTGTATAGCTCGTCTCTATAAATGCTGTCATATGCGGCCTTAAAATCGATAAAAAGATGGTGAGTATCGATCTGGACTTCTTAGCTGTTGAACAGCTAACCCAAGATAAACAAATGGACAGTTAAAACAAAATTCCATCAGGATAAGAAGCCTTAGATTATATTAGTTTTGGCCATGGGTACAACAACGCAAACAAATTTGAATTGTCAAATAAATTAAAAAAATGTAAAACATTATTGAAAAAAAAAAAAAAAAACAGGATGTACTTTCAAAATGATTTTTCTTTCCAATGCTGATTGGTTATAAAAATCACTTTGAATGAAATCTACAATGCTTCATCGTCGTCCTCAAAAATTAAATTAATTTAAATCCACTGCCGATACTTCTTAATTTTTTTATTTACTAACGAGTATTTGGCACTTTGTTTTACTATTTGATGTTTGGGCACAACTATCCAGCCTTTTGAAAATTGATAAGAATTTAATAGTTCATCCATGGATAGATGGGTGCAGGGAAATAACTGTACGGGCAATAACTTCGCAAAAGTATGGGAAACAACTTCACCTTGAGTGGGAAGTAAATTCACTTATTTTATGTGAAGTTATTTCCCAATGAAAGTGAGCAAAAACTTTATTTTTTCGTGGGAAATAATTTCTCCTAACATGCGACAACATATGTAAGCCTACAATTCATAAACAGTGGAAAATTTATGGGGGGCATGCTGCCCCCCTGCAACCCCCCGGCTTGGAGTCTCTGTTTAGGGGTGGGAGTAGTTTCGACTTTGGGTGTATTCAAAGTTAATTAAATTAGCTATACTACCTTCTCATAAATAATTTGATTTTGTTTTCCAGTTAGAATCAACTAATTCTCAAATTGTAGGTGGGAAATATTTTCACAAAATTTGGTGGTGATGTTATTGACCACTTCAAGTGGGAAATAGCTTCACATAAAAAAAGTTAAATTATTTTCCACTCAAGGTGAAGTTATTTCTTTGTACCGAATAGATGAATAAGTGTCGCCCTGCAATGCAATTTTTACCTAGTCCTAGTCTACGGAATAGGACTAAACAGTGGATAAATTAGTAAATCCTGTTGTACCAAATAATAAAAAGGGCCTAGTAATTTTTTGACAAACAAATAAATAAATAAATAAAAAATAAGTTTGGTGCAATTTTAATATTGAAAGATGACGAGTTCTCCCGTACAAAACATAATAGGCAAACATTTGAAATTACCTATTTCATAATACGTGAGTATAATCTTAAAATGTCTTGCCAATAAGTTTTGTTTTTTCACTTAAAATAAATTAAAGCCTTGAGTTAATATAAATAAGGCTACATATCTAAATATTAAGAGTTAGTAACCAGAGGTCAAAAGTAAAGTGACGGAGAACTCCCAGACCCAATTTCGAGGAGAATAATAGCTCTTTGACTACATGCTTGAGAATGTCGAGGAGCTGGGAAAGAAGCATGATTCCGAAAGCCACAGCGCACTATAAATCCGGAACCACACTTGTAAAGCCGGAACCGCATTTGTAAAGCCGGCACCAGACTTCTAACGTGTGGTGTTCTGTCGTTTTGTGTTCTGTGCACGGATGCCAGATTGAGGGATTTTTCTCGTTTTTTTTTACCCCAGAGGGGAAAAGGAAAAAATAGTCCCCCCAAAAATTTTCACGTTTCAATACCAAAACTTCTTTTTACATCATTCAGAAAACAGACACGGTAAATTCAGTAAAGTAAAAAAAACTTAATGAAGATACACAAGTGTGAATAGAACGACACACCATACGTTACAAGTCTGGTGCCGGCTTAATTATTGTCTAATGCCTAGGACGAATTCATCGCAAAAAAACACACTCCTTTCCCAAGCAGAAAAATTAAAGATTAATATTAAGCCAACATTGCCGGTTTTGAGTTTTTTTTTTTTTTTTTTTTGTCGACGGGGAGAAATCTGGAAACCTTAAAATATGCCTCCACAGAAAAATTAAAACTAAAGGCATTCTTTGTTCTGTTCTGTCCACAACCAAATGATTCGTCATCGAGGATGAAAAATAGTTCCTTTAATATTTTTTCCGCATTTAAGCACCAATTTCATCTGTAAATTTTACAACTAAACAACAATTTCAACAAAGTTGCGTAAGAACTGTGTAAATTCTTTCAGGATGGTTTCAAACTACAACATTTACGTTGTATTTAGGTATTTCCCTCACACTTCGGAACACAAACTTACACGTTCGCATTTCAAATTCGAATTTGTTTGGAACAAATAACCAAATCTTGGGGTTTTTCAGAATCATCTGGGGGGAAATATTTTGACCGTCTGGCAACGCTGTATAAAGCTATCATGAAATCGGTATACCTAAACATTGACGGGCACAAGATGGAGTCCGCTACAGGAGCAGGATACTCAAAAATAATGCAAATCAAGAAGTAATGGAGATCAAAGACTATCCAAACTAGACGGTTAACTTCCGTGCACCTACCCGCAATTTTCCCCGCAAATATTGAATGACAGTGACAGCCCCCTCTCGCGTGCTCTTATTTTTCCTATCTGTTAATATACGTAAAATACGTGTACCTAATTAATGGTCGCCGGGTGGCACTTTTTCAATAGGTCTGTTCCCTTACTTTCTGGTTCAATATTGGCCATTGGCAATATGTCACATTTCTCTCATTGTGAGAGATTTCGCTCACCGATTTGAAATATAACCAAAAAGAAAAGGAACGCGTTGGACCACAAATTTGAAAAATGTGTTTTTTTTTTTCTACGCACAAATTTATATGTAAGACAAAGATTTGAATTGCTTTTATTGCAGAAATTAAAAATCTTACATCTATTTTAATGCTATATACAAACACAAAATATAAATAAGAACACATAAAAAGTCAGTTACAAAGTAGCATTTGAATGATTTGACAACCATCTGTCATAAATAACCAACTAGCCCAAAGAAACTTCTTGGGCTAATATTTGTAGGTTTTGTATGGAGGGGAAATGTTTTGTTCTCTATTTTTGGCTCTCTTCTGCCCGAATTTTGCGTAAAGGAACGAAGTTTGACTACATTTGGCTAATGTCTTCGAATGCATTATCGTTTGGGAACAGAACTAATAACAAACACTTTGTAAATAAATTTATAACACAAAATGTAAAAAGAATAAATACATATTGAGTATGATTTTAGACAGCTTTAATTTGTTTCTACCCATTTTCGGCGCCAAAAAATGTTCACATCCATTCACATTTCAGGTTCTCTTTAATTTTTTTGAAATGAATTGCATTTTTGACAGCAGAATTCATGCAGCTGTCTAAATTTTAACCGTGGGGGTTATTCCAAATATAGGTTAACAACATGCAAGTTAAGCCCAAGTTTCCACAAGGGCAAAAGTTACCTATAGAAAATATACCCGTGAATAAATTTCTATTAGGCTTGGTGGGTATTTAAAAATTCGTTACCACGTTACCATACCACGCATATGGGCTAGAAAATATGCAAATAAATAATTCACTTGAATATTCATATTTCGTTGTGAGAAATCATGACATATTAAGTGCCATTTACGATTCTCTCCCCGAAAAAAAAACAAACACTCCAACCAGAGACAAGTGGCCCGATAAAATAAAAATCTGAAGAGCCACAAGTTTAGGTACAAGAAACACTCTGCTAACCATTATACAATGTGAGAAGTATATGCCAAAGGCATTCCTGAGGAATCACGCGCGAATTAAAAATTATTAAGCCGCACATTTAACCCGACCAACCCATTCATGGCTTAACAAAATCTCAGATCATTAATCTAGCCGATCCAATAGATCTTCTTTTGGGAAAAACCACAACCAAAAAAAACTTCCGAGATATCTCATGTTTCTCAATTGTACAAAAAATACCAAAACCCTACTGAGCCACTTTTTGAATTGCCTCTCTTGGCAACAAAATTGCCGCTTGGTTCTGTCCATGTCCATGCGTAAAAATCGTTTCCAGTATTATAGCCTCGAGCCAAACTCTGTCGGACAGAACTCATTAAAGTTCTGTTTTCTCTTCTCCGTCGAGTAGTCGTTCAAAAATAAAACAAAAAAAAAATTATTCTGCCAATAGGTGTCACATTTTGGGAGGCTTTACTACGAGCTATCATTAAAATTCCAACAGCTGGTGATACCATACAGATACAAGGTTCACCATTCATTACTTAATTGCTTGAGGTTCTGTATTTAGTTTTTGTGTTGTTTTTGTTTTGCAATTTACAAGTTGTGAGGTCCACACTGATGTGCAGTGTAAGGTAGCCGTAGCCTCTGCCAGCTACATCAATCAAATCGACCTCAAAACCCAAAGACGCCATCCAACCGAACTTGTACGTCATGTTAAGTAGGATAGTATGGGCTTCTGTGTCGGCCGAGTGTGGGATCTTTAATTTGGTAGCAGGAAAAAAAAAAAAAAACAGCAGAAAAACAAAATAAAAATTACCATAGCCGCCCGGGATGTATGCTTCGTTTAATTTGTTAATAACTTAGTAATGTGCCATAATAACATGTCCAACTGGTTAGTAGGAGCAAAAAAATCCGCTTCAGTGACTAGGCCTAGCTAATTTAGAAGTCGTTGCTCGTCGCTGGCTTATTTCCAACAGAGAACCGTTGCTTTGAGTGTTAATGACATCTCAAATGACGCATCATCAAATCCTGACTAATTGTCTGTTCTAATGAAAACCCATTACGCTGGAGTTGGTTACAGTGAGCGACGTTTTTGTAGACTCACGTTATTTGGATGGTGTTATTTGGGTTCGGCAAATAATTTGGCAGTAAATCTAACCTGAGAATTTTGTCAGAAACTATAAAAAAAAATATATAGGACCCAAGGTCAAGCTTTTCGCATCCCATTTAAAGCATTTCAATCTTCTTCTTTTTTTCTTGACACCTGAATCTACACATTCGGCCTTCTTAAGGCAATCCTTAGAACAAAACATTACCATAAAATTTCCTCAATCGCATGCCAAAAACTTGTATCAATAAAACTCATTTAAAAACCCCAAGCTAACTAACACCCAGAAAACTATGAAGACAAATTCATTAACCCAATTTAAAGGTCACAACACAACACAAAAAAATTTTTTTTTAATTTTATAGCACATAAATTAAAGATAATTTACAGTGTATCTATTATAAAAGACCTCGACTGTTCATTTGCGGATCTCGTATTTGTTTGCAGATCATGACTTTTCACTGAAGATTCACCTACACTTTTATACTGACTTGTGTTCTAGCAGGCAATGTATTACAACGCTGCACTATCAAAGCGGCACACTCATCTTATAATGAGAGTATTTAATCAGAGATTTAATCGATCGTTAAAAGATACCATTAGCACGATTATGAGTAGGTGCGTACTCTCAGCGGTACAGCAAACACTCAAACAGCGACTCTATGCTTAAATCCGTGTAGTGATTTTCTACACTTTAAACATCCATTTCCGGACACCAATGGTGGATTAGTAATTATAGAAATATTTGTTGGTGATTGCTTTGTGTGTGTGTTTTTTTTTTTTTATGGCTTTAAGAAATAAACAGAAAATAAACATACAAACTCGTTCGGGGTCAGTTGTTATACGTTGTTGCATATATGAGTATAAAGTTATATGAATGAACAGAGAATTTCCATAAACGGAAGCTAAATTTATAGAGCCGACATAAACAAATTGATTGCCTCAATTTGGATGGTTGTTTATATGAGTTTTGAGTTTCTTTTTGTTTTTTTTTTTTTTTTCTGTTTTTATATATGTTTGCGACTATGGATGGTTAAAAGTCAGGGGTTGAGCAGACTTTGTAATGTAGCCACTTGTTGCTCATATGTGATCTGTTCTCTGTTGTTTTAAAGAGGCAAATGCGAAGGCACTTGTTAGTAAACTTTAAACTGCGTTCACACACAAGACCCAAATGATGGGGTGATATTGTCGAAAATTTTAAAACTTCATTAGGGCCAATTAAATGTTTAAAATTCAATTTTATAAATAGACCTTTTTTATTTAACAATTAGCGCAGCAAAATAAATCGGTTAAAGGTATGCATTAAAACAGTTCAAAGTCAAATTTGTGATAAAGTATGGTATGAGCTGATATATTTTGTTGTGTCTCTCGTCTTTAAGATTGAATTAACGTTCTCCCAGTCCCAGGTCCTCCTTGCTGAATGTGGTCATCGTTAAAAGCAGTCTACAGCCCCATCAGCATTTCCACGAATACATTACCAAAAATACGCCATCATGAACATCTCCTGTCAAAGACACGGACCGGGTTCCACTGCCCGCTAGACGTCTAGCAGAAAATATCCCAGATGAAGGAACGTTCGCGCTTGAACACTAGCGACAGCGGCAAAGTCCCCATTACAATTTTTAAAGAAATGATACAAATATTATAAAAATAAAATCTGAATTGCTATTTTATTTACATAAGGTCTGTTCCTTTACTTTTGTAGTAAGAATTGAAAAGACTGTCAAAATGACAAATTTGGGGATAAATTCTCTCACAGAGAGAGACACTCACGGAAAAGTTATGGAACGCTTTTGTAGTAATCTATTAAGAATGACAGATACATAATTCAAATATTTAAAAAAGTGCTACGAAAAGTCGTAAGAATGTCTGCCGCCTCTTGATATACAATTTTAATACGCAAGAAATCAAAAAAAATATGCCAAATGGGACAACAAATTTCAAATCATCTGTTAATTGTTAGGTGACTGACAGCTTTTCCACTTCTTGCACAAAGAAATTTGTTGAGTAAAAATTCGTAAGCATCTCAGTGAAGGGATAATATACTGCTCTCTCGATTACGCTCTCTTTTACGAATTTTTCGATTTAATGAATGGCACTAAGTAAAAATTCGTAAGATTTAAAAGTAAAGGAACAGACCTATTATTACCAGTTTTATCACAATTACACTTGCTCGGGTTTGTATTTATTTTCATTTTGTAAACGTTTGAACGATTTCTTTTGACAGGTCGTTGTTTTTTTTTCTCAATGCAGCGGGCAGTTTTGCGCTAGATTGAAAAATTTCCCTGAAAGGGATATTTCACAAAAAGTGCTAGATGTATAGCACTAATGTTGAAATGTAAATTTGTTTTATATGGAATTTGGAAGGAAGTGCTCAGTAGATTTTTGTGTTTTTTAAAAAATGATGTGTGCCGACATTTCCACTTCACTTTGCTTTGCTAAGATAAATGTTCAATAAAACACGCGTCATATCTAATAAATGATTACCTTCATTAAATTCAATTTAAATTTTTTACTGCATTGCAATTTGCAAATGACATTTTGTGGAAATGGAACACTATCGACTCGCAAGATCATTATTCACAACAGAGGCGCTACATATATTTACATTTTATATAAATAAGTTAAACAATCAAAAAACTTTATTTTGTCGAAAGATATATCGAAAATAGATTTTGGATTAAGTTAAAAAAAGCGTATCTCTCGACTTTTAATTTTGGTGTTTCCTGACTTAACCGCAGTCAAATTGCTCTGTTCATATTTAGTTGCTCGTCATTTTTCATGTTCTTCATGTTTGTAGATATCGAAATACGCAGTCAATCAGTCTGTTCAATAAATATGATTCCAGCCCATTGAGGTATTTGAAAAGTATACCTCGGAGATAACTTCTTCGATAATTTTGACGAACTCTCAAATTTAATCATCAACTGCTTCCAATACTTTATTCTTAGATCCAGTTGGTTCAATGGGTAGTTTTTGAGATCATTGATCCTGTGCCTACTCTGCGGCCTAAGTGAGGCTGTACTTGACGTGACCTGCCAGCTGCCACCCGAACCTAAGGCCCTAGTTATAACAATACGTAAAACCAAACCGTAAAAATGTTATTTTGCTTTTTTTTAACACTTAAACTTAGACCGTTTAACTCAATCTTGGTCTTAAAATGTTGCTTATGAATTATAAAGTTAGATTATCAAAACGAAATATGCAAATGATCTTTTAGTTTTCTAGAAAAATAATTTATTCATTTTTCCGTACGAAAAACTTTTTCTAATCAACTTTTCAGTCAATTCCACAGAAGAAAACCGAATCATTCCACTGAAGTACTTCGTTTCTTTACTGTTCCACCTGTCCGGAAATTTCATTCTGATGAAATCCAATCAGTGGGGGTTGGTTTGTTGTAATTGTTTTCGTAGGGAAACGTTTTTCTGACAGATTTTTCGCTATGACCGCCCAAACGAAAAAAAAAACTCATTTTAATACTGTTCCAACTTTTTCGGTTGCATTTTACGTGTGGCTATAACTGGGGCCTAACCTAACCATTGAGGTATATTAGGTACTAAAAGCAACTTAAATTCAAAGCTTTACAGCGTCTGAGCTACAAAATAAAAACTTGACAGCTCAGACCTTGCTCTAAAATAAAAGAAAAATCCTAGTGAATGCAAAAAACGCCAAAGACCTTACTTTAACTTTCAGTAGCTTTAGCAAATTTAAGTTTGTTTCCCACATGTGTACTCCATTGAGTTGAAACGACGATGCGAATTTTTTAAGAAAGGATCAACTCAGTCTTTGTGGGATATTTTTTTTCCCCAATATATCAAATTTCTTTACTTTTGGCGAAAGTTTCCATTAATGCCTCTTCAATGGGCTTTTATAGTTTTACCTCAAGCGATAACAAAAATGTTAAACCCTCAACTAAGTCTGAACGTACCTATCTTAGATAGTCTTATCTTAAAATTTGAAAATTATGTCTAAGTAGCCTTCAAACATATTAAAGATTTGGGTTGATAAAAAGAAGCTACGTACGAAAAGACATTTCGAATTTATCTATTTTTTTCCTTTGTTTATTTCTATACCCATATCTATGAAAATAACCTAGGGGACCGCACCGACGGCACCGACAATGATGTAACTACCTGCGGTACTGTCAAGCTATTTCTTCTAAACTTTTAACTTTACCCAATAAAAAGAACTCCTTCATTAGCATAATTTACCTGAAAATGAAGAAATCAGCGATGATCAGATGAGCTTCATAAAATAACCTATCCCTATTGGCGGTAGATTTTTTCAGAGAGTTTGCTTTGACAATTTGACAGTTTAAAATGGATTGAGGCGTATGTATGTTGGTTAAAATTATTTGTTAGCGTTTGCTTTTCAATTCGTCAGCAGTTTATGAGTTTACATATACCAAAGCATGACTTTATCCAAGCATAATGTTGTTTTAATGAATTTCGCTACTCGCTTTCACTATCCGGTTGAAGATGTAAATGGGTGTGTTCACTTCCTCTATAGCGTGGGTTGTTTTTCCGGTGATCTATGCTAATTAGTTAGATCCACGAAAGTTTATAATTTATTCGGTAATATGTCTATCGATTTGTTGTAAAAGTCGTTATGTTCGGAAACTATTAACACGAAGTTCGTATGCGATTGTGTGGGAACAGATATACCGTGGGGCTCACTGACATGACGTTCACTTGCTACTCTGGTGTGATAATAGACAATGTGAATTCTGAAGAGCAAAAATTGGAGTAAGGCCGCATTTATCGAAGAATAAATCCAAACTAATATAATTTTGTATTGCAAAACTTGAACAGTGTTCGAAGTTCATATTCTGTCATGCGATCCAGATGCGCCACCAACTTTGCTGCCAATCAAATCCTGAAAATCACGAAAGTAATAGTTTCTATGGATGTTATTGAGTTATTGGTTCCTTAAGTAAGCCTTAAGTAAGGTTAAATTAAATAAATATCTCACTTTATTCTTTTAAATCACGATGTGTCAACATAATCTCAAATTAGTGTCAAGTGCTTTACATAGACAAGCAACTGAACTGTCAATAATCTCCTGAAATGGAAGAAATTAATAGTTCACGACGGAAGGGTGTTGAAATAAACTCACACCTCAAATAATATTACTATTTATATGTCACGTAATGTCAGCGTACGTCAAAATAATGCAAAATCTGTTCTGCAACTTCTCAGTTAATTGGTTAAGTTGTTGATTTCCTAAGTAATTTTATAGTTCACTGAAATGATTTATTCTATAACGTAACGTAACGTCAAGTTAATGTCAATTTATTGCGAAATGATTTAAACCTCAAATTGACAAATAACTAAACACTCAACGAAATTTTCGGAATCGTTAAAGTAAACTGAAACCCGCTTTAAGGCGAATCTGATGCGTCCAGTGTTGCCGAAAGTACTCCCATAGGAGTATTGTACTACTTTCGCCACCTCCGTACTACCGTACTACTCCTTTCACATTCGTTCTATTTTATTAAAAAAACCGAATATATCTACCTTACACTTGCAGCTGAGTTTAATTTCAGCCTTAATAAATTTAATTCACTTTAAATTAACGCAAATTTGAAAGGACTATTATCCCAACTGTCGTCAAAAAGGGAATTTCCCTCTTTCTAGTTTGATTTTGTTTTTTTCTTCTTTTTTTTTTGGCTCATGCAGTCATCTGTCAGTTATTTATTTTATTATTAACTGAGATTGTGGCTTTGTGGTCCTGTTTTTCTTTTTTAGGTCAATAAAATGAAAATTGTTGTTAAATTAACGCTTGAAATATTGTTATTCCTATTAGGAAAAAAAAAAAAGTAAACTTGTATTATAGATATTTAGTGAAATTGGATTCTTTCGAGGCGGTAAAGGCAAAAAAAAACTGTAAATGTTTCTTGTGCTTTTGGAGGTTTTAAAACAAATGAGTATGCTACTGTTCCTATGTTTTTTTTAATAAATTTTTGTTATGATTTATGTTTTAAATAAAGTTAAAAAAAAACAAACTGTTGCTCCCACATTAACTTTTGAAAAAATCAATGTCTGTACAACTATTTAAAAAAAAAAAAACTCCCCTTTATTTGCTGCCGTACTACCTTATAATATTTCTCTCCGGCAACGCTGATTGCGTCAACGAATATCATAAACGTTGAAACAGGCGGAATGGGGCCGTTCAAAACTCTATTCTGACAGCTGACTGACGTGTTATACGCGATGGATACAATGCATTCTATGGGTTGGGCCATGTGTTATATTTATTTTACTATTATTTTATTTTATTTTTCAATATTCTCAGACATAAAATATTTTACATCACAAACCGTTAGCAGTATACCTAAACTCCAAAAAAGCTGGAGATCCATATGTAACACTATTCAAATGGTTAAGCAAAATACTACTCAATAAGCTGCTTGGATTAATGAAAGTAAACAAAAAGTAACTGACATATCGCTTTATTCTCTAATGTCATCAACTGTCAAAACTGCGCTTAAGCAGAGCGAAATTAATTGTGCATTATATACGTCTCCAAAAACCCACAGGCAATCAACTCCTGGACTTCTCACAGATTTGGCTTGACTTACATCGGCCCCTGATAGAACACCTTAAATCGAATCACACATAAAGACTTTGAAGCTCCATTGAAATGAGAACGACTTTTGTAGTTCGCTGCGTGTATACGTGCTGACTGATGCCTGTCCAAACTGTAATTTTGCATTACTGGCACCACACACGAAGCCAACATTAAAGTCCACTCGCAAATGGCTAAATTTTATTTGGTCAAGCGCTTTGATTTACAGGCGTGCCGTACACCTCCATTTGCATTTCGTACTTTAATGTCCTCGGGTTAGGTCTTGGGTGTCATATATTCCACATCAAAAATGAAGAAATAAATTCTGCTCGTCCGACTGCCCGCAGTTAAAAAAAAAAAAAAAAAAACGACAAAAGACTACGACAGGCATATCATTGCATTACCCACCCACTTTCGTGTTTTGCGCGCGCGTCACACCGCCAGACACGAAGGTGACAGTGACAATTGATGGACATACGGACGGACATACATACATATGGCAACTGACTCAAATGGCTCGTGCCAAGCCATAAAGCTTGGAGGTAATTTCAAAATGCATTTCACTGTGCATGATGTGATAACCACACTGCACTTGGAGCCAACTGCATACAATAAACTTGACAACGATTCTCCTCAACTGACAGCGCCAAGTTTTGACAAGAAAGAAATGTCATCTTGAATCCGAAACCATAACACCCACATCCATATTATAATGAGTTCGTACGGGACACGATATTCAAATCAAACAGTTTTATGGTCACCTGCGGTGTGATTTCAAGTCCGAGTTTGGGTCAAATTTCCGGTTAACAATAATGAAAGCCGTCTTCGGCGTCGCGTCGGTCGTGTCGCAGCGTATGAGTATAGGCAGCGCGCAGTTGAAATATTGAATTGCATGCAAGTGTTGGGATATAAACTCCTCTAACAAATAAAAGGGTAAGCAATTAAAAATACTACTTAAGCTCCTGGTTATCGAAACATGGATCTGGGTGAGCATTTTTTACGCGGTAGATGCACACTAAGCACCACGGAGTGCATTAGATCATTTTCGCTGGTATGGGGGGGAACGCAACGCTGCGCTGTCCGGCCTTGTGAAGTAGTTATTCGCGCACCTACGCTCGGATTTTTGTTTGTTTTCTTTACTCTGCTCACACACACTTGTACGGGTTAAGAACTGAAAAGTGCCATTAAGCTCAAACTCACACATCCGTATGAGAGTATGTTCAACGAGTTTAGGTGGCGTAATGCTCATGATGGAGGTCTTTTATTTTTCTTAAGAATCTCTTGAAGTAAACACCAGTTTATAATATTTTGGACGTTTTGATAGGCTCTGACATTTTGTTGGCAATACATGCGTGGGATTGCAGTCACTCGTGTTGACATTCAAGATAAATTTGTTTAAGATAAGTGCGATTGCGACACGACGTGAACTGGCGACTCTGCCTTGGGAGTGAGTTTGAATGAGAGCGCTGAGCGGGTAACAGCTTAACTAACAAATTGATTTAAGAGGTTTATCGCCAATTGAGTTAGTCGATTTGGGGCAATGCGTGAGAATAATTTGCCGGTAACTGACAGATTTAGTTGCTTTGAAGATGGATGCGAAGTGTGGGTATTAGGATTCGATTTTATTTGAAAACGAAATAGCAAGTGCAGGGCTGACAAGGAGTTGTCAGTCATCATTCGTTTACATATGTCATGATTTAGTTGTAATGTGCAAAACCAACTGTTCATTGAAGAAGATAGCTCGCTGATATATGAAAAAGGTTATTGGCAGTTCCGTCATACCATATCTAACCAAAATCTCTTCACTCTGACCGGAGAAAATTTTGAAATCCTGTCTTACCGATTTTTAACCGAAACGAAAAAATTCTTTAACCGGAAAAATATTTTTTGAACGGAAAAATAATATTGTTCTATGATTAGAAATAAGGGATCAATTTCTATTATTTGAATGAAACTTGGTCATACACTGCCGATCACTAGGATGAGGCCATAAATTTATCAATCGATTTTCACTCTTTATACCTGTTTGAAAGTATGTACCCGGAAACTTTTACTACCTGGTAACAGGTACCTTATTTTTCCAACAGTAAGTCAAAAAATTAAAGGGTAAATAAAAAAAAAACGTTTGGAATTTTCCAAGACCAAACAATGAACCACTTGAAAAGCGTATAAAAAGATGCTCCAATAGGATGGGGCCATTGCGAATATTTCGTTGCAGGAGTTCACATCATCGAGTTTTTTAAAAGTTTTATTAAAAGTATTTCAAAAAGCGTATAAAAGAACTGTTTTTATTTAGTTTAAACAAAAAATGGGTTCCGCATAGACTTTGACAGCGACAGAAAGAGGAAAAATAGATTCTTTCCAGGAGTTAGGACTCTCAGGCCGAGAAATTGCAAGGAGGCTTAATAGAAGTAAGACTGTTGTAAAAGGTTATCTCGTGGATTTAAAACACACAAACAAAACAAAATCAAAAAGGACGCACGGCAGAAGCAACAAATTTGCGAGAAAAGCTGTTAATTCTACGGCTTGCCTCAAATTCTACTGTATCAGCGACTAAAATAACGGCCAACAGCGGAGTATCAGCCAGCATATCAACGGTGCGAAGGAAAATACCAAAAAGTGGTACTATACAGAGAAGAAAACTTAAAAAGAAACCTGTTTTGACGCAAGTACACAAGGAGCATCGAATGAATTTTGCAAGAGAACATGTCGCTTGGAGCAGTGAATGGAAACGCATTGTCTTTTCGGATGAAAAAAAAAATTAACCTTGACGGCCCTGATGGTTACAATTTTTATTTCCATGATCTAAGGAAGGAGGAGCTTATTTTGGTAAGACATCACAGCGGTACATCAGGTGTAATGGTGTGGGGACCTATTACCTACTATGGCACAATCGAATTGGAATTTTTGCCCACAACAATGAACGGTAACAATTACAAATGTTTGCTGGAACGGTCCTTTCCGAAATTGAAAAACATTTTTGGACCCCTGCCTTGAATATTCCAACAAGACAATGCCCGTATCCAGACTTCCTGGGTTGTTAGAAGTCGGATTCAATCAGAAGACGTGGAACTTTTGCCATGGCCGCCCTATTCACCGGACTTAAACATAAACGAAAATGTTTGGGCAAGGTTATCTCATAAAGTGTATGGTATGAAGGCGGCAGACAATTCGAAGACAATGAAACTTTAAACGAAGCTATTCGTGATGCCTGGGTCCAAAATTTTCTTTAAAATATTTAAAAAAAAAAAAAAAACTGTATGATTCTATTCCAAACCGTCTTACAGAGGTCATATCGAAAAATGGCGGGCATACTCATTATTAACGTAGAAAAACATAACACAGTCGGGCACGCTTATTTGAAACGCGTTTAATTGAAAACCCCGCTTATATGAAAAATGTAATTTGTCCCCGTGTATTTTTTTTTTTTTTTTTTTCAGTTATCCGAAGTCCGTTTTAATGAAAAACCCGGTTAATTGAAATTATAGTAACGATTTTTTTCTTACTTCATTTAAACGGGTTCGATGTAAATAAGTTTTTAAAATCATGTAAACATTTTTCGAAGATTTTGCATGTTGGCTCATCTTAGTGGCGAATTTTTTTATATGGTTTTCAAATTTTCAACAATTCAAAAGTTGTTGCTTACCCTTTAATTCTATGACTTACTGTTGGTAAAATATGTACCTGTTAGCAGGTAGTAAACGTTTTTGGGTACAAAATTTCAAATAGGTATAAAGAGTGAAAATCGATTATGGCCTCATTCTAGTGAACGGCAGTGTATATTCAACGAACACGCTCATAATTTCATACAGAACTAATTTATTGTGAATAATCCTACACATTTTTTACATTGTCTCTTTTTGTACACATTTCTTTGACGAAGAATTATATAGAGATCCATTTCAATCCAAAACTTTCTATTAAATAAAAATCCTTTATAACAAAAGTCACAAAATTCTGTCTTTTATTATGTTATGATTTTTGATAGAATTCATAAGGATTTTTCATTAGCCTCTAGTAGCAAGTAGCGCAGCTCATATCTAGAGGACTGTTGCTGGCAAATGTCCCACCAAATAAATATATTCTTAAAAGCAATCAATAAATAAGTATACATAAAATGAAAAATCTAATTTTTAAATGATCTAAAGACCTCCAAAATAAACAACAGCAACGATGACGGATGACCTTGCAACATTTAATCAGCTTTTTGAATATGAGTACAACTTTTTGGTCGCAAACGCCTGATAAATTAACACGCTAGGTATACATATTATCGCTTCCCTCAGTTGCGATGAAAAAAATAATTAACTTACGATATTTAAATATTTAAAATTCACAAAAATATGCTAATCGTATAGTCCTTATAAAAAGATTAATTGCAGATAATTGGAAATTCATTAAGTTAATCACTAGTTAGGTATAAGGTAAACCCAAAATTACAGTAGCCCATATTATAATGGAAGCTGAAGTTTTAGTTTTGTATGGCAGTTACAATTAGTCTTGAGATACCTATATCTGATTAATCCCGAATATAGATGAGGTTAGGGTTATCAGTTTGGACAGCCATAATAACAAAGCACCAAGCAGTATTATTATAGTTAACCTTTGGAACAATTAACTTTGTAGACGTACTTAAGCAGGGTAATAACCAATTGAGTCAGATTATGGAATGACTAATATTATGGACTTGTCTGCACTTAAGATAAGTGGAGAATATTGAGAAGTTATCGACTGTTGCTGTACGTGTGTAGAACAAATTAGATATGATTAAAAATGTTAACCTGAATTTTTAACGTTGGATGTGTATAGTGTAAAACGGAAATGTTTTCATTCACCAACCTTCATCGACATTAAAGGTGCATTTACATGGTCAGACAACCCAATAAGATGCGAGTGGATAGGTCAGTAAGGGATATCAATACATTTCATAGATTTTTTGCTTTGATGACATGTAAAATCGTAATTTTTAATCCATATTTTTAAAAATCCAAAAAGTTGACTACCAAAATCTAATCAAGATTTAAATCACCTATACGACAATTGTGTTATAAAATGTTGCTATCGAAAAGAAAAACGACAGCATGGCAGAACATTTCTCAATTTCAATTTTCAATTTTTTAATTCAACAATTGTTACATAGTTACATATCAGTGGCGTCTCGTCAGGGGCTGCAAGGGGTGCATTGCACACCCTGATCTAACGATAATAAATCCCTCACCGAACACTGCGTAGTAAATAATAATAACACACACAAAAATGATTTGCACAATTCAACAACCCATAAAACCTCCATCAAATAGCCTACACCATATTCATATTCATCCTTCCTAATTATTCTTTCAAATTTCCTTCAACGCTGAGAGACCAAAAAAAAAAGATAAACTCGCACGAAATCTCACTGTGCACGTGTTCTGTTGATTTCATCGAATAAATTCATCCAACTTCAAACTACATACCTACAAGATACAACCAAGGAACAGCTGTTTTTTTTTTTTGTGACATTTATCCACAGCGCTCTCTATGTCAAAATTTAGCTAGGCTGATGTTTGGAGGGAAAAGTTAGAGACCAGATACAATTTAGTTTAGCTTGAGCAGCTTACTAGGCAAGATGATCATCTTCCCTTTTCCTGAATTTTGAGTGTAAATAAATCTAAGGGTAACCCGGCTTTGGGGTGGATCTGGGATTTTTTTTAAATTCCATTTTATTTGTATTTCGTTATTATATCCTTTTTGGTAACCTAAGTTTATGTGTTATTTTAAAATGCTGTTAAATAATCGATTGATCCTCCGAAGCTATAATTTGCCAATGAAAATTATTTGTTATAATATTTTTGTTTTGTTTTATAAAAAAAAAGTCTTTCAAAAAAATCGAATACCAGTTTGATTTTGAATAAGTTATAGTTTTTTGAAATAGTCACCATATTTAATATATTTTTCCTTAAATATTTGTCTGGATTTAAGCACTGTTGCCGTTCTAGCGATTTTTTCTAGTGGATTTTTAAGACTCCCAACGATATTTATCCAATCAAATGTTGTCGCTAAAATAAAACCTAGTGAATTCTAGCAATTTTTAACTACCAAACACTGGTACTACAAACCATGTTAAAATGACGGATTTAAGTGAAGAGAAGACTCTTAAACAGGCAAAGACAATAATTCTATTGTTGAATTGGCCAAAGAACTTGGATTTGACGGTGACACAATAGACAAGATTTTACACCGGCACAACATAAACTTTATTAAATAAGACACCACAGGATGTAGGTACTGCCAATTTGTTGAACTTGTTTTTGTTATATTGAATTTGTTGATTGTTTTGTTTTTTTACTTATTTTATTCAATAATAATTTACTTTTAAATATTATGTATGTATTTTTTGAACTTTTACTTTCAGCTTGATATTTTAGCGAATTCTAGCGGATTTTTGCGATGCAAAAACTAGCATTTCTAGCGGATTTTACGTTATGGTCTAGCGGATATTTGTTTCTCTTAGCGGCAACACTGGATTCAAGCACCAACTTCATCTGTCATTTTGAATTGTATTTATCTAGCGCACATTTTTGCATTCGGAACACCAAACTTACATGTTCGCTTTTCAAAATCGAAATTCCTTCTTTAAAGTCGTGTAAAAACATGTTAAAAAAATAATGACAAAAATAGCCAAATCTGTGGGATTTTCAGATTCATTTGTGAGGAAATATTTTCACCGCCTGGCAACACTGTGTCATATTTTTACTATAGTCCTTTGTCGGCACCTGACATTTTGTGTTTTTCTTTTTTAATAACAGATATATTTAACGAAGTGACGTCGACGGAAACGGATTTGACATAAGAAACAAATAAAAATGCTTTTTTTTGCCAGTGATAGGGGCTTTTTTTAGGAGTATATTTTTTTAATTGAAAACCAACAGATCTGCTTAGTGTGTACTTAATTTATTGATATTTACAACATCTGACAACTATCAGCTGTTCATCTCATAAATTAATTTCCCCAGAACAGATGCCGAAGGAAAAAAGAAAAAAAAATGTCAAAAAATGCTGACTAATAAAGTTATTTTAATTAATTTAAAATTCCGGAATCATACACTTAAAAAAAATCTACAAATTTTATAAATGTCAGTTTCGGGGCGGAACATTTCAAATGTTTGCGACACTGCAATCTGCATCAGGTCTATAACAAATCCATAGGAGAAGTATGTGGTCACGTTCTTTTGTGTGCATTTGGCAACGTAGTTATTTTTAAAATCTGAAAACACTGTACGTGTATTGCGGTATTCTAGCAAGTGGAACAGCAGCTCCAAGGTTTTATTTTTTATTTTTCTGTTATTATTTGCATTTGATAGTGGTCGCTCTTGTTGGAATCTATACAAACCGAATGTATAGGTGAGAATCCGCTTAAAAATTATATTACACTATCAAAAGAACCACTTAATGCAAAGTTGTTCCTAAGAAGCGGTTCAAATCGCTTCTGAAAATTCTATACGATATTCCTTAAGGGGTTTTCAAGCAAATTCACTATACAAACAATCGTCTAAATGCATGAGAAATTTGGCGGTAAATAGTTGCAAAGGAAATGTTTGACGACTGCCGGAGAGGTCGAGTTTTTTTTTTTACAAAACCAGTCCAATAGGCTGTCAAAATTGTTCCTGATAAGATTTTTCGAGTGTGAACCTTGTGTTCCACTCATAAATGAATTTTGTTTAATAAGATTACGACGGTTAGCTTAAATTTTTAAAAGTTTTTTTTGCTTGTATGTAGCCAGAGGCATTGTCAAAATAGAAAATAAGTGTATGACGTTGATTTGTGTTAAGAATTCCGCCACAACTGCCTTACATTTACTCTGTCTGCAGAATGAACGTCACAACATAAGATCCCAAACACTGCATTCGCGACAAGTCGTAAAATTTTTCAACAAAAACAAGCAGGATTCATGTATTTCATATCGTTATATTTTATTTTTGGAATGACTTGTTAGACTGAGCCACATAAAGCCGATTAAAGACCACACTCCAAAGCTCGAGGTCTTGTATAGTATAACCGCCGTAAATGTCACAATTTGTATTTTGTACGACAATTTTAAACAAAAAGGCCCTTCAATCGATGAAGGTTTCCTTTCTTCTGATACGAAAGTGCCTATTGGAATTTCCCCTGTCTCTGATTGTGGAGAAGAGGTTACCATCTCATTTCGAATTATGAAAAATTCGGCCTAGAAAGCTGTTTGTTGTTTCTTCTTTCGTTCTTTTGTTAGTACATCAAGTCCATGCGACTCTATAAAATCAATGCATCATATTTAAGGGCAATGCCTTCATATCAACAAAGTAAGTTATTCACACAGTCGAACTTCAAAAAAATTCTATTCATTCTGTTTGGTTTTTATCTAATTAAACAAAGTATCTAATTAACCATGGATTTATTTTCTCCTTCTCTTCCCATCCATTGATATAGTGTTAATGAGGCTTTGATAGACGACTGTAGGTATGCATTTTAAACTAGACCAACAAACCCATGCTGTTCATATCTATAACTTCAAAATCTTTAAAACAGCAACATTCAAATTGAAAATAAAAATATGGGCGATTGGGAATTTATTACTCAAATACATTAAATTCTAATCTGCAGATGTACGGTTGGAATATTTAAATAAATAAAATATTCAAAACTAGTAACATTTGATGTGAATCTATTCATTCCTATTTACAATTCAAAGGAAGTAATAAAAATTGAAAAAAATAGCACTGCGGAACTTTTAAACTCAAACAAGTTGTGGCCGCAAAAAAAAAAAAGTTCATAAAAACAAAACCCTCCACACATCTGTGTAAATAATTAGAAGCCAACTAGACGTTACGAAAATAGCTGCAGCTACTCGCGCACATTACGTGATTCCCAAAGAAATCATTTCGGCCGCACCTATACGTACTCGTACTTGTATAGCAAATAATCCAATTGGAGCATTTCATCCCGTCGCCGTCAGTCGCCACCCGCTCTAGATCTAGAGACTGATTCTCCTCATCCGACAAGTCTCAGTGTTGCTCCAAATTCTATAGTAGAGGAGACCTGCGTGCTGCATACATGCGAACAAAAATGTATTGGCTTTGTAATTAATTTGGTGTTGAATCCATCTTTAGACGTTGGACGCACACATCTGTTCGTTTTCGCCCACGAAATTCGCAAATATGGCGACTCAGAGCTCAGACCAGACACTGCGTCTAAACCAAAACAACTTCTGAGATACTTCCACTGGTAGGTGATAAACAAAAATACACGACGACGACTCGGTTTAAATTAATTAAATCGAGATAATAAACAATTTTTGATAATCATTTCCCTATTGGGAAGTGCGAGCTTGTTCGAACAAAAGGAGAATGATTTCATCGAGTGCAAATATCCAATAAAACCTACGCCAATTTCCTGCATGGACTCAGATTTCAGATTTAGATCAACGATGGTTGCTTATTATTCTTGGGGCAGTTAGTGCGGGTGGTGGTGGTCCCAGAGATGTGATTATATTTGCAGCAGCCAGAGGAAAACATAAACAAAAGTGTTGGACTGTGTGAGGTAGGCATGGGGCGCAGTGAACTTTTCGCGGAAGTCAACGAATGCCTGGGGAGGGTACTTATATAGACGCAACAGGTTCTAGAGTTTTTTTTTTTTTCATTTGTCAATTTGTTTGTAAACATGTAGCTCCGCAGGACATTTGAAAAATGCCAATATCGCTAAATTTAGAAATTTGTTTGAGGAAAACATTAATCGAGCTCTAGCAGGCGGGTTTTATGCTACGGTTTCCAGAACATCTCTTTTAAAGAGAACACGTCCTCTTTTTTGTCAGCGATCTATTTTACACTTTCTTTTTTCGCTTGGCTATTTTCTGTTCTCTTTTTTCAATTTCATTATAATTTCATTATAAGAACAAGTCCTTCATTTTAAAACTTTTAAGTAACCCCATAAAAACTAGCAGTGGTAGCACTTTTCCGATGTGATAAAATTTCTTACTAAACAAGGAAAAAGTCAAAAAATTATTCACGAAGAGATGGTGGCTGTTTTTCGAGATTCTGCACCTTCGTTGTCAACTGTTCAAAAGTGGTCAAGTTTATTTCAAAGGGGCAGGGCAGAGCATTGAAGACGACCCTCGCTTAGGTTGCCCACTAACTGGCTGCACCGGAGAAAACATTACATAAGCCGAGAAACTTGGACTTGAGGATGCCCGAGTTAAGATTAAAACGATAGCTACGAAGATTAACCTTTCTATTGGTACCATACACACCATTCTTCATGACTGTCTAAATCTTTCAAAAGTCAGTGCAAGATGGGTGCCTCGAATGATCACATCGCATCAGAAACAAGTGCGAATCGAGTGTTCTAAGGATTTTGTGGAGCTGTGTAGCGAAGACCCGGTAAGGATTATTAATAGAATTGTTACTATGATCCTGAAAGCAAGCAGGAGTCCATGCAGTGGCACAAGAAGGGCACAGGCCCCCCGAAGAAGTTCAAGGTCACTCCGTCTGTCGAAAAGATGATGGCTACAGTTTTTTGGGACTCAAAGGGAATTTTGCTAATAGAATACAAAAAAACAAAGGTGAAACCGTAAACGCCACATCCTACTCATCGACTTTGCATCATTTACGGGAAGAAATAAAGAAAAAAGGCGGGTAAACTGGCTGCTGGCGTGTTGCTCCTTCACGACAATGCTCCGGTGCACACGGCACGGATTTCTAAGGCTGCTGTACGGGATTGTGGTTTCGAAGAGATTTAACATCCACCCTATAGTCCGGACCTTGTCCCTAGTGATTATTTTTTGTTCCCAGATTTAAAAAAAACCTTCGTGGTAAGCGATTTACCCATGATGAGGAGCTCGAAACTGCAATAAATTAACATTTTGGAGAGAAGGATGAGAACTATTTTTTTAAGGGTATAGAAAAGTTAATCTCAAGATGTAATAAATGCATTAATGTAAGAGAAGATTATATTGAAAAATAAAAATATTTTTAATGTTATTCGTGTTTTCCTTCATGTCGATACCGCGAATATATTGAACTCCCCTCGTATAAAGCCGAAGAAAAGAGAAAATTATACTAAAGTTTTATTCGTTGTTATTTAAAAAGCTTCGTTCATTATTTGCTGCCGGTATTTTAATGCAGTTTTTAAGCAGTTTGTCATTGCCAGTACGCTCCAGTCGTCACCAATTGGACTTCTGGTGAAGTCAGCCATTGACAACGTCTCTTTATTCCAATGAGCTCGTCTGGTCTCCTTCCAGTATAGGACAAGTTCCAATAAAATGGAAAACGTCTTCTTTTTGTCGAAGGTTGCATTGGCTGCATTTCATATTCCCGTCGCTTATATCTGATATGAAGTTCAATCGAAGTAGTTCGCCTCTGGTCTTAAAGATGTTAGAAATTACGTCTACATTCAATCGATCGTGCAAGTAATTCTTCGTAGCTAGGTCATGGTTTAATAAGGGGTAAGTACACCTGGTCTCACTCTGTCGCGCTTTCAATCTTAACTCCGCTCGGGTAGACTCTACAATAGCGGATAACAGCTCGTTCAGAAAACGCCGCCAAGATTCTGCATTATAGTCCGTTAACTGGACATTGTGTTCGCTGCTTAGGCTTGACCATTCGTTAAAGAACTGTGTGCAAAGCGATATATTGGAAGTTCCGAAACATTTGGTATATTATTTATTTTTATTTTATTTTATTGACTTCAAAGATATATACAAATTACTATTTCTTAACTTTATGTTTGACTTAAGTCTTAAAGATGGTTTGGCCGAAGGCCGTCTACCAGACTGACATTTATAACATAATTTTAAAAAGCTTCCTGAACTATACATGTTCTGCTTTAAGTGGTGGTTTAATTTACTGTAGTAAGCCCTGTATATTGACGATTCAGCTTCTTTAATATACCTATCATACATCATATTACCAGCTTTCTTCAGCAAGTCCTCAAATTTTGTTCTAAGCGAAAGGGGGTTTTCGTCGGCATATTTGGTATATTTAGAGAAAGTGCAATCTTAATGAAAAGATGTAGAGAGGAAATTTATATTAGTTTCCAAGTGCAACGTGTATGTCGGTTTATTTTCGGGTAGACTAAACATTTTTTTTAAGAAATACCTTAAAAGTTTTTCAACTTCTTCGTATTCGTATACTCGAAAACCGTTCCAGTACCTGTCCCAATTTTCCGTTACAGAGAGAAAATCTTTCAAAACTGTAATTTTTTACCTCTGCGTACTCGAAATCCGTTCCCGTACTTGTCGAAATTTTTCGATACACAGAGAAAATCGTTCAAAACTGTTATTTAAAAAAAAAAAAAAAAACCTCACAAGTTTTCAACCTCTTCGTACTCGAAATCTGTTCCCGAACTTATCGCAATTTTGCGTTGCCAGAATCTTTCAAAACTATTGTTTTATTAATTTCGCTCAAAAAAGTATGGGAACTGACATATTTTCTAGGAACTTTAGTTTGCTAATTCTGACAGTAGGTAAAAATTGTGTGTCTTAATTTAGATTGATTACGCAAAGAAAAAAATATTTTTTTCCAACTTTATGAAGCGGTAGGTAGTCGACAAATCGTATGTGCGAAGTGGGACTGATTTATTTAAAGTCACGTTACCAACCAATCTTAGGTGTTACGTTCAGGTAGAATCTAAATCTAGTCCTGATGAAATTAGTTGACTAGGGACGACTAGAGTTTTAAAAAATGTGTTTGTCAAATATTCGAAAATAAAAGGTTGTCGACTGAAATCTTTGACAACTGTCAAAATATTTACATTTTGGGTATTTCCATTCTTACATGAGAAAAAAAAAACCAAAATATCAGTTTTTGAAGATGGAAAGAAAAATTATTAAAAGAACAGAAACAGTTTTTTTTTTGAGTTTGCAGTTATCAAGATGGTTACACGTAACCAATAGTTTATTTGTTCCACCTTCATAAACCATTTTACTTGGTGGAACATTTTACGCGGTACCTTTTTTAGTTTCTATTCTACAAAACCTTGGGTAGGTACAAGCTCATGATTTAAAAAAAAAGTTATGACTTAATGTAGGGGGAAAGGGGGAGACTTGAACCACTCTCAATAATTCACTCAAATTGCACTCAAACCTCCAATGGTAAAATCAGATGTCGCAGAGCGTGATCCGTTACTTCCACACAAAAATAATTCTAAATTGTCAGTTGACTTTGGCTATTGGAAGTGAAAAAAGTAAAACAATTTTTTTTTTTTTTTGATATTTTTTTTTAACGTCAAACAAATGTTATTAGTTTTTAATTGTGAAAAAAAAATGAACGGGAGACTTGAGCTGGTTTCAAAGAAGAGTCAAGAACTTGATCAGTGGTTCTAATGAGTTAATGGATGTATGCGTCTTTGCGCCTTAGTAACAAATATTATGTGTACGAGAAACGAGATATGTGTTCAACTGGCCAAAAGGGACAATGAGATCTTTAAATGCCCTAACTGTGATACAAATTAGAGGCTAATCCTACACATGGTTATAAAATAACTTAATGATTTGGAAAATAAAATTATTTACTTATTTTAGTTAAGTTTTTGAAGTTTTTTTTAAAATTAATTTTTTAATTTTTAGCCTCTAATATCTTATTAATGTTTGAAAATTCAGTAAGTTTGAGTTTTTATGTTTCTTTTACTATGCATTATATAGTAGTTATGTTTTTCAGTTTGTATTAATTTTTTTATAAAAAAACGTTAAAAAGTTTTTTTGTTCTTTTATAATACCACAAATATAATAAAAATGAATTTTAATAAGATATGAACTGATTAAATTATTTGTTTTACCCGAAGAGTTTAAGTATGTTTAAGTCTCTCCAAGGGGGTGGTCAAGTCTCTCGGCTGGGCGGTGAGACTTGAGCCAAAAATCTGTTCCCAAACATTTTGCATGTAACGCCTGGCAATTCTGGGTTTTTTTTCAATGAGTAGCATTGGCTAAGTGCTATAAAAATACGAATGGCGGGTAGGTATGATTTTTACTCTGGTCCAACGTTTTACCTGTCTGCAAATATGTGTGATACTAAACACTTCGGCAGCAAACAACTCGACTATTATATGACATCTTTTTATGGTTTTTCCCCAGTGATTGTTAGTAGGCATCTCTAAATAAATAGGGTCCTATACTCAACAGACAAAAAGTAACCATCTAACTGAAACGCCAACTTAATTTGACTAATACTGTCAAAATAGGTTATAACCCAAAAATGACTTTCCGTGAGAAGTTCTAAAAATAATACCTAACCGTTAAATACGCAAAAAGCCTACAAGCCACTACATACCTTATTGCAAAACACTATAACAAACTTTCGTTTGGTAATTCCACATTTATTAACATCACTAATTTGCATAAGGGGCTGATAAAAATTAAAACATATTTTCTCCACCTACACCAATACGTGACCTAATGAAGCTAACAACTACCCCCTTCGATTAAGTGTCATATACTCGAAAAAGCTCAACCATACACGTAGTCGCCTCAACTATATTATGGCCATAAAACTTTTCAAAGTTCCATCGCCTCCACTAATTCGTAGATATTAAGAATACCCCAATTTATTGCCATAGGTATTTCCATGTTCTAAAAACATTTTGTAGCACAGACAAAATATTCAAAATGTCTTCAGCACCTTTGTTAACTAAGGCAGCACGTGCATCTCTTTTGTGTGAATCTTAGCCCCAGCATATTTCACACAAAAGTCGACCCACACTCTTGTTAGAACGGAACGGGCTTAGCTTATCAGCAATATTGAAAACCCAAATAAGTAAATCCAAGACTTGGGCGAGTGGTGATTGATTTTAGATCGATCAACTGTGATAAACACTATAACAAATTAGCATACAAACAGAAAAAGGGTCCAACGGATAAACTTAATTAAATTAGCCATAGATATGCGTATGCATGCTACGCACTACCAATAAATCACAGGCCATTATACTGACCCCATAATAATTAACAAAAGTAGATATATCTGTCTTCTGTCATACTAGTTCCATATTCCACTCGCATGCGATTTACAAACCATTTAATAATGAACTAACCTTGAACTTTTTTCCTGCAACCGGTTCCGATAGAGCGAATCTGTTTTATAATCGAACCGCCAGCCACTTATAGAATTCGCATTAGAAACAGAGGCAGTTGCCAGTTGGTTGGTGGAACTATCTTGTATGTACGTCTATTCAGTTTAAGTACAGCTGTTGTGAAGCTATTTCGTACTGATAATGGTAAATTGACAAAACAAATATAAATATAAGTCGGTACAGACAGGGAGGGTGAACCATCAAAAAATATTGATAACGATAGAGATATACTAAAAGTGGAAAAGTCACTCGCGGAAAATACACTTGTTACTATGAAACAAATAGGTATTTGCTGAATGTATTTACACTTAAACTGTATCAAATGATTTCAATTCAGCACTTTGTTGAACAATCACTTAATTTTTAGCACAATTCACTACACACAAAACACTGACGGATCAAAGAGACGAGTATCTCGAAACTCGTAAAGTTTTAAAAATTTCTTGTCGTACGATGGCGAATATCCGGCGGAACACACCACATCAAAACGCGGCGGAATATGTCGAAAGACTAAAAACAAAGTCCAACAACGCGCACCCAATAAGCTGTGCGCTGCGCTGTGTCATGATGATGAATGAATTTGTGTGCGCTGCATTGCCGACTGATGGAATTGAAAATGAAATGGAATCGGAAAGACGGAAATGTAAACAAGTAGTGAGAGAGAGAATCACAGCTGTTTTTGTTTATCATTAATTTATGTGAGAAGAGGATTTGTTATTAAACAAAAACGAGTTTCGATTTCGGTTGCACTTGCAACGTGTTCGTTTTGCTGTGTTGTGTTGTGTTGTGTTGTTAGAATAGGATTTCTTCTTAATGTTGGATGTTTTGTTGTAGACAGAGTTTAGTTAGGGCGACAGGGTTACCGCAACGCGATTTAGTCGGAAAATTCAGTTTTTGGTTGCATATTACTTTTACTTAAGGTGGCGCTACAGTCCGGGGTGGACCTGGGCGCTGGGCCTCAACCAACAAGCGTCTCCAGCCAGCTCGATCTTTAGCTAGCTGTCTCCAGTTTCGCGTGCTAAGTTGGTTAAGGTCCCCTCCCACTTGCGTGCGCCACCTTCCCTCGGGTGTGGATTCGAAGATCTTCCGGCCCGGAGCATTCGTGTCCACACGCTCTACATGACCCAGCCACCTCAGTCGGTGGACCTTCACTCTTCTGACTAGGTCGATGTCGCGATGTGGCTTTGCTACTCAATTTCCTTCTTAGCCCAAAGAGACAGTGATTGGCAAGAGTTATTCTACGTTTAACCTCAGCGCTGGTGTCATTTTCTGAGTTGGGTGTTCCATTCATCGGGCATACTTTCCTCCGACCATATTTTACAGATGAGTTGGTGCATAATCCTAACCAAGTCATCGCCTGCCGCTTTGAACAGCTCGGCGGCTAGACCATTTGCTCCAGCGGCTTTGTTGGACTTAAGTTTAGATATAGCTATCTTCACTTCGTCCAGGTCGGGTCGACGGTATTGTTGATACTCATCGTCCAGGTTGAATGGTTCATTCTGACCGACAGCGGGCCTTAAGTCGTCATTGCCGTTAAACAGTCTGCAGAAATAGTTCTGTAGGAGTCTACTTACAACAGATCGTTATTCGTAAATTCAAATGTAAAACACAAATAAATAACATCAACTTCACGGATCGGCCACAAGAGTGCGACACCAAACCAACCTACCATCTTGTAAATTCTCGCTTTCACGCGCACTCGCGTTTTAACCTTCAACGAGACAAGCTGTCATTCCATTCTTTTAGTAAAACGCAAAACGAGTTTTCTTTTATCTGAGATATACATACTGATTTGATTGTAACCATTTTCCATATCCTCAGCATCGACTGCGATTCTACTACGATGTTCCCTTGTTCGCCCTTGCAGGCTTGGGTTCGGGCTCTGTAGCCTTGTGAGGTTCTTTTTACCCTTTGGTAAAACTTCCGAACCTTATTTCTGTAGTAGCATCTCTCTATTTCCTCGATCGCGCGCTTCTCATGCTCTTTCTTTTTCCTCCTCAGAAGCTGGTGTTCGTGTCTTCTCTTCTGCGCGTAGAGCTCACGAGCAGCTCTTGTCCTTCTTTGCAGCGCCGCTTTGTATGCCTCTTGTTTCGCTGCATGTGCTTGCCGGCACTCGTCGTCGAAATAGGGGTTTCGTTGCGGTAGTCGGGTGAAACCCAGCACATCAGAGGCGGCGTCTATGCTGGCTTTTTGGCAATTTTTGGCACTGGTCTTCAATACTTGATGCTGGATGCATAGGACCTCTTGAGAGATTGAGAAAGGCTCGATCGGAAAATTATCTGGTGATCTCTTGCGATTGTAGTCGTCCGACGTCAAACTTCCTCACAGTATTTACTTTTCTTGGCGGTGTTCGGGATATCCGGAGTCGTACCTTGGCTACCTCAAGGTAGTGGTCCGAGTCAATGTTCGCCCCTCGGAACGTTCGGACATCCATAATACTGGAGGAGTGCCTTGCGTCGATCGCAATATGGTCAATCTGGTTGACGGTTGATTGGTCAGGAGATCTCCACGTGCCTTGGTGAATATCGAGATGCGGGAACCGTGTTAGCCACGACAACATTTCGCCCCGCCGCGAAATCGATCAGCCTAAATCCGTTGTCGGATGTGGTGTCGTGTAGGCTGTACTCTCCGACAGTACTACCAACGATGCCCTCTCTTCCTAACTTTGTGTTAAAATCGCCTAAGACAATTTTAATGTCATAGCTAGGGCACTGCTCGTAAGTTTTGTCCAACAGCTCGCAGTTGGTTGCACATGTCGAACTTTAATTGTTTTAGGTAGGTAGGTAGGTAAATGGGTGCTCTTGTGGCGCTTGCCAGTGCCACACATCACTTAGGCCCGTTTGCTGATACTACTCATAGCGATTTAAGTTCCACTTAAAATCTTATGTGACAGTTTATGACATGGAAAAAGAAGCCCATAAGGAATTTAAGTAGAACTTAAATCGCTGTGCAGTATCAGCAAACGGGTCTTAGACCATCAGGGTCACCAGTCGTGCTTCCGCTGAACCACTCTTTCGCATATTTGTGTTCTGTTTTTCGATGTGTGGCCTGTGGCCTCGCCAACCTCAACAAATAATCGAATTGATTGGCTGCCATACGAAGGACAATGCGATATAGTTCAGGGTCTTCTTCGGGCAATTCGAGCACAAAATCCACTCTTCTGGCGACGGCTCAATCACTTCTTTTGCGAAATACTCCTCTTTCGTCGCGTTGGCTGGTAATCAAGATCGTCGTCACTGCTTTCCAATATACACGCTGCCAAATACACCATCACCGCAATTTCCACCATCATCGCAAAATTCCTCTTCGCCATCTTGTATTTATTATAAGAAAAAAAAATTATTCACTATTATTTAATTTAATTAAATAAAATCACAAATGACAGTGGCTATATTTTTTTTTTTTAATTTGTCAATATCGTCTGATAGCAAAACAGATAAAAATGACGCGAAATTGAAATAATAGGAAAGGTGACATTTGTCATTTTGATGAGGCACGTCATTACCATGTGATCGCCATTTTTTCGCTCGTCATTTTATGTCATCCCAACGGACAATTCTAAATGACGCGCAGTATCCTTCATTTATTTTGGCACAAAAGTGAGGATGATAGTAAATTCGTGTGATCGCCATTCTTTTCGCAAATGACCAATGACGAATATTAGTCTCTCTCTGCGACATTTCGTCTTGACGTCACAGCGTCATTTAAATAACTCGAAAAAATGTACAAAAATTAAAGAATGCATAACGATCATGATAGCGGTGCTCTTATTTCAATAGCACCTTCTTCTCTTTCCTTCTAAGTCCTATTTTTCTCATCAGAAAATGTTACAACTCCAAACTCTGCATTAAAATAAATTTGTTTCCCCAAAGTGACAGCCGATTAGCTTCGCTTAAAGTACATAAATTTCCATCATCACAGCAGTTTTTGGTGCGTGATAACTCCGCTACTACCTACTCACATATCTAGCGCAATTTAATCAATTCTCATTAAATGCCACCAGTTCCTGATAATTGGGGCGCCACTTAAATAGACATATTCGATATTCGTCCCAATCCAGACCATAGAACTACAGTTCGACATTGTGCAATGTATCGCCAAGAATAGACATCCGTAACACTCATTTCAGAGGCGATGATCAATCACGTAGCCCAATGCCCAATTCATTGCCATCGGGCTATTGAACTCTAGGTCAGCCTCTGCAGCTCGACAGTGTTTTCAGGTTGAGTGTACACTGTACACATCCCAAAGTAATCAAAATTTAGGACACTGGCGTACGCCGCCGCCGCTGTATAACTAAATTGACTGTGAGTTGCATCTCAAGTGGTAACAAATTTGTCGGACAAATATTGTCCGTAAATAACGCAGACAGCGATTTCATGAGATGAAGGCGACCGAGAAGCCGCGCGTTCAAGTGTTATGTTTATCTAAACTCCAGAAGAAGCCACTTGAGACGCAACACGCAATAGCTAATAGTACAACGCGTTGCTCTTAATTGGTCACAAAAAGCCTGATGGCGATGGGGCGAAATGGAATTGCTTTCGTTTTACGTACGCAAAGAAATCTCTAGGGAGAGAGAGGAAAGACCCATTGGCCCATCAGAGATGAAGAGACAATTTAATCCGGGCCGGGCTGTCTGCGTCTGTCGGTCGATGCGATAAAATTCAAATTCGATCAAGAGTCTCTGGGGCGATTGGACTGCGTATACTTGCACTTGCGCGCCTGTATATCTATAGAGAGGAAAAACTTTATCGAATGCATTCCAATTAGGATAATGGGATTTGGATATACAGTCCTACTTCGGAATAGATAACCCAAAAATGGCTTAATTTAATTTTCACTTAATCTAGCACGTTACCCGTTGAATGGATGAAGGCGGTGCGCGCTCATAGTCGTGGTTAGTGGATTGTGGACTGCTCCTTTTTGGGTGGATTGTATGAGAGATTTATGCGAGACTCGGTTATATTTGTGGGGATTTATTAATTGGAATTTAAGGGGATTTTCAGAGATAGACATCTCAATGCAATACTGCAGTTGCATTTTCAATTGGTATCAATTGAATACATTGTCAGAGTATTCGGAAGAGTGTTTTTTTATTTTATTTTTACATAGCCACACACGTATGCTCTTTTGGGAAGTGGTTTGCTACGAGTAAATGGTCTGATATGAAGTAGCTCCCGATAAGAAAGATTTAGGTCAGCAATGGGTGAGGGTATAAGTTGTTTTGATTCACAAATCGCTTTTATATACGTTCCGTGATTTAGGTATTTACAAATTCGTTAAAATATTTTGACACGGTTTTTTGTGTACCTATACCTCCATGTCCGTGGGCACTGTGTGCAAATCAAACAGCTCAATTTTTAAAACAAGCACAAGCCCTTCAGCAGACGACGCGCTGATTTCTTTAACATTTCTACTGACAACCATTGATGCCTGCTAGATTCGAGAAGAGCAAGACACGTACAAGTACATAGTTGGACCTAGATTTAAGACTTAGTCGAAGGCAAAGGTTGACGTTCGCACTTGAAGCAAAATTCGTATCAAAGCTCAAGATCAAAATCTCTTCCTCCGAGGTAGATGGAAATCTTCTAGAAGACACTATGAGAACAGTCGGCGCGTGCTCACAGTAGTGTGAGATTTTTACTCACTAAAACCACCTTCTAAAAATGTCTTTTGTACTGCAACTAAGTTATGACTTCTCAAGCAATTTTTTTATCACGAAGTTATGGACGTTTGGCGGGCAACATTCCGGCGAAAGTTCCTGCTCGTTCCGCAATTTTAACGCGGTTGATAATTATCGGGCTAAGCCCGAAGTTTTAGTTCGTTGTAGACGCCGCAATAAATTTCACAGGGACATAGCCAAAACCCAGAAATATTCTAAGTAGTATCTCATTGCGTAGCGTACCTCGTATTAAACTTCAAAATTTAAAAATGACTTTCCACAAAAGCGACTTAATTCTTACGTTCATTCAAACCCTGTATCCATTATAGTTATTATAGTGTCGTGAGTATAGAATGATTTCTTATTTTATCTTCTGGTTTCCATTCCTATATGTAATCATAAACCCTTTCCTGGACCTTTTGAAAAGCTATAGGATAACGACAACTATAAAAGCAAATATAAGTCATGCAAATATAAGTCACGCAAATACAATCGGACAAGTTTTCACATCCGGACTCAAACTCAAAGATATGCAAGCTATCTTCCATTTTATAAGACATTTTGTGACGATCTATTGAATGTTGTGACGAAAATGTAAACCTTGAACTGAACCTCTTATGCCGAAATACACCGCCTATTGCACAACCGCGTCTATATTTGTTTAATAGACAAGACCATTTAATGTACCTGCAGCATTCATTCTCAAAGACATCTGGAAATAATTTATTTTACGACTTTTGCGTGCCTTAAATGAAATCTTTTGTTTCATAGATGAGCAAGCATGACCGCAGCAAATTTTTTACACCATATGCACGGTCAGTTTGCATTATATCTTGGTAAGTACTTGATGGAAATGTGTGTCTAGTAGCCTTCCTCGCAGTTAGTGGCACAATTCGCACTTTGCCACAGTTGCCACTTACACTTAGCCTTTATAGTTGTACCTATGAATGGAATCCTTCCGCATTCCGACAGCACAATTTTAAGGCGCTCTTTCATAGATAAACTTTACATACGGTTAACTTCATTCGGATAAGTTGCAATATGTGAACACACGCAGTGGTTCCAGTACCGAACCGCACCGAAGAGGTAGAGCGTCAATGTTAATTTTCATATTTAAGTGTGAAGAGAATTTTCTCCAAAGTGGCCCTTCATTTGCATCTGAAGACGATTTTGGCTTTTGTTTGTTTTGGGATGCTGGGATGCTGCTGCTGTTGCTGGTACTGTCCATCTGCATGCTGCAACAGATGTTAGTGAAGCGATTCATGAGAGAGATATGGTATAATGCATTTACAGTGAAGGACTGTAGACGAAGAGCAAGTGGCTGGAAGAAATACACTCAGATCTAGTTGCGGAAATAATAATTTTTCGAGCTCTTAAAGCCATCCGAAGTTGGTCGCCAATATAGGGAGAATATGAATTATTACAAGTTTCCTAAAGGCGTGTTGTTTATGAGCTTCGATCTCAGCAAAGCAAAGTAAAGTAGGGTTTTTAGCAGAGATACCAATTTTAGTTCGGTAATTTGATAAGCTGGTGGTTGGGTGCTGTATGAATAGGGTACTGATTGGCGTCAACTTGGCGATGCCCAGTCGTTGTAACTGTTCATACACATCAATTGTGCTTATTTTACCTCCGCGTGGTAGCCACCGGGTACTGGTCTTGTCCTTCCGGGCATGACTTGCTAAACTTAGAAGCGCGAGTGTTGAACACGAAGAAAATAGCAACACTATAATGCTCTGTCGGAATGACTGCCTGATCGAGTCTCAGAGGTCTTACATGAGCCCCTCAGAAAGAGGACGTACGGCGGATGAATTCACATGGTTGAATCAACGGTGGCGTCAACAGTCAACATGGCAGATACCTCAATGAGCTACTTTGACGTATTTGGAGCTGAGGTCATTGAGGATTTTTCAGCACTAGTCAGGGTGTTGAAATAGAGATGGTGGCGGAAGAGCCCTTAATGGGTCAACGGCAGCTCTCACATCCCCGCAGCGGGTTACTGACTCCGGAATATCCCGGCTCCTTTTGCCCAAGGGGTTACAGAAAGGGCCTGGTCCTCCAGGTTGGGGGTTGTGCGTGGGGTTAACGACCCTACCACGGAAAAAAAAAGAATTGTTGCGAAGCAACCAAAAGCCTCGGATAAGGACGGATTCACTGTTGACGACCCTGCAAAACAAAAAAAGGACAATGACGTTCGGATCTGCACGTGGAATGTTCGAACTCTGAACAGACCGCGTGCAGCCGAACAACTAGCGGAGGCCCTAGACTGCTACAAAGCAGGTATCACCGCCATCCAGGAAGTGCGGTGGGATGGGCCGGGCAAAAGGAGGATGAAAAACTGTGATATTTACTACGGTGACTGCTACAGAGAACAAAAGCAGCGTCTATTTGGATGCGGATTTGTTGTAAGCGGCAGACTTAGGCAAGAATTCTTGAGCTTTCGACACGTTAGTGAACGCCTTACAACTATCCGCATCAAGGCTAAATTCGCCAACATCAGCCTTATATGCGCTCACGCCCCCACAGAAGATAAAGACGATGCTACCAAAGAGTGTTTCTACGAGCTCCTCGACAAAACATATGAGCAATGTCCTAAGCATGACGTTAAAATCGTCTTGGGTGATTTTAACGCCAAAATAGGAAAGGAGGACATCTTTGGTAGCACAATCGGAAAACACAGCCTACACGACACCACGTCTGGAAACGGACTTAGGCTGATTGATTTTGCTGCGGGACGTAATGTTACCATAGCTAGCTCACGGTTTCCTCACCTCAATATACACAAAGGAACATGGCGGTCACCTGATCATCAAACCGTCAACCAAATTGATCACGTTGCGATCGACGCAAGGCACTCCTCCAGTATTCTAGATGTCCGAACTTTCCGAGCGGCCAACATAGACTCGGACCACTACCTTGTTGTAGCCAAGGTACGGATGCGGATATCCAAGACGCCACAACAACGAGAAAATACTGTGAGGAGATTTAACGTTGGACGACTACAAACGCAACAAACCGCCAGAACCTTTGCCGATCGCGTATCCCTCAACCTCTCGAGAAGTCCTATGCTGCCAGCATCAAGTGCCGAAGACCAGTGGCGCCGATGCCAAGAAGCCATCAAAAACGCCGCAACTGATGTGCTCGGTTTCACCAGCCCACCCCCTCGAAACCCCTGGTTTGACGAAGAGTGCCGGCAAGCACATGCAGCAAAACAAAGTGCATACGAAGCGTCGCTGCATAGAAGGACGAGAGCAGCTCGTCAGCTCTACGAGCAAAAAAGGAGGGAAGAACATCGGCTTCTCCGGAGAAAAAAGAGAGAGCATGAGAAGCGTGCGATCGAGGATATAGAGAGGTGTTACTCCAGGAACAATGTTCGGAAGTTTTACCAAAAGGTAAAAAGAACGTGTCATGGCAACAAGACCCGAACGGAGACCTGTAGAGACGAGCAAGGAAACCTTGTAGTAGAGTCACAGTCGGTGCTGAGGACATGGAAAAACCATTTCTGCAGACTGCTAAACGGCGAAGACGACACAAATTCCGCTGTTAGGCAGAACGATCCATTCAACCTGGACGATGACAGCCAAGATTTCCGTCCACCTGACCAAAATGAAGTGAGGATAGCAATATCTAAGCTTAAATCCAACAAGGCTGCTGGTCCAGACGGCTTACCTGCCGAGCTCTTCAAGGCAGCCGGAGATGACTTGGTAGAGTGCATACACCAACTCATCTCCAAGATTTGGTTAGAGGAAAGTATGCCTAAAGAATGGAACCTCAGCATTGTTTGCCCGATCCACAAGAAAGGAGACCCTCTAAACTGCGCCAACTACAGAGGCATCAGTCTCCTGAACACTGCGTATAAGATCATGTCTGCTGTATTGTGTGAACGCCTGAAACCATTCGTCAACGATCTGATAGGTCCCTATCAGTGCGGTTTTAGGCCCGGTAAGTCCACGACCGATCAAATATTCACACTACGGCAGATCCTGGAAAAAACCCAAGAATACCAGATCGATACTCACCATCTTTTTATCGATTTTAAGGCCGCATATGACAGCATTTATAGAGACGACCTATACAGAGCCATGTCTAGTTTTGGCATCCCTGCCAAACTTGTCAGATTGTGCAGAATGACGATGGAGAACGCTCGCTGCTCCGTAAAGGTCGGAAACAATCTCACCGAGACCTTTGATGTCAAAAAAGGATTTAGACAAGGTGATGCGCTGTCATGTGACTTCTTCAACATCATTCTTGAGAAGATTGTGCGAAACTCACAAGCCAACACCAGAGGCACAATTTTCTATAAGTCTGTGCAACTGCTTGCATACGCTGACGACATTGACATTGTTGGTACAACACAGCGAGCTGTCACTGGTGCGTTTGCAAGTATTAGTACAGAAGCGGCAAAAATGGGTTTAGTGGTGAATGAGGGTAAAACAAAATATATGCTGTCAACAAGAAGGGACACACGACATCGACGAATCGGGCAGAACGTCACGATAGACAGCTATAACTTTGAGGTAGTTAGGGACTTTGTCTACCTCGGCTCCGCTATAAACTCTGATAACGACATCACATCAGAAATCAAACGAAGAATCACACTTGCCAACCGCTGTTTCTTTGGCCTAAGACGGCAACTGATAAGTAAGGCCTTGTCGAGAAATACTAAGGAAACTCTGTATAAGACCCTCATCATCCCAGTCCTGCTTTATGGTGCAGAAGCATGGGCGCTATCAAAGGCGGATGAAGATCTCCTTGGTCGTTTCGAACGCAAAATTCTTCGAGTGATTTTTGGTCCCGTTTGCGTTGACGGGATTTGGAGGAGAAGATTTAACAGCGAACTCTACGAGCTGTACAGCGACATCGACCTGATCAGAAAAGTACGCATTAGTCGTCTAAGATGGCTAGGACATGTAGAGCGAATGGACACCAACGCTCCGGCCCGGAGAGTCTTCGATTCCAACCCGGAGGGACAACGCAGTAGAGGAAGACCTCGCCTTAGGTGGCGCGCTCAAGTGGAAGGGGACCTCAACCAACTTGGAGTGCGCAACTGGAGGCAGTTACCCAAAGATCGCGCTAACTGGAGAGGCGTATTGGTTGAGGCCCAGGTCCACCCCGGACTGTAGCGCCACCTAAGTAAGTAAGTAAGTAATTTGATAAGCTTTAATTTTTTTTTTTTTTTTCGGGAGCACTCGAATGTTAGAAGACATACAACAACACGTATTAGATGAACTAAAATGTTGCAGAGAAGTAGATTTGCCATAAAGGTGGATCAGATCGACAAAAAGTGATCATCATTGCTGATCATTTTAAATTCATTTGAGCTGTCAGTTAGTCATTCAGTTAAACTGACATGTAAATGCAAACATTGGACGTTCATATTTCTAGTTTAGTAAGTCTGACAGCTGATTGACTTAATGTATTTCAATTTAATTGGCCTAGAGCGGTCACGTGAATATTTTTTTTTTTTTTTTAGTTGACGTTTACGGAGGGGTATAGACATGTAGTCGATAAATATAGGGCACATTCAAGAATCTATAGTTATCTTAAGTCGACTAGATTGGTCTTGATAATATGTAACCTAAACCGAAAAACTAGATTGGTCAGGAACGTCACTTTTTCTTCATCAGTCACATATGCGAGCTGTCAACTTATTACTAAGTCACGAATTTCTTTACTAGATTCGTCGGCTACCTCTACGTCCATCGTAACAGCAACAGCTGCTCAGATGACCGATTCAGCAAATCAATTTGTTGTGTATAAGCCAGGGTGCATATCAACGATTGCCTGAACTATATCGTTTTCAAAACTTAAATCACCATTAGAAGTTATATTGTGCTCGAATTTTTTTAAATATCGTCAGCTTTCATTACATTTGTTGGAAATGAACTGGATTAAGCTTTCGAACTTGTAATTTTAGCACTTAGTTGCTAGTTTTGGAGCTCTATCGTTTCGACGATAATCGTCAAGGTAGAATTTCTACCACTCGACAAACTCTAGCTTATTTAAAAATAACACTTTTTGAAAAATTTGCGAAATTTCCAAATAAAAAAGGACAAAATAGCTTAAAATTGTTGCACGCTCTAAAAAAAAAAATTAAAATTATATTAAAATTTAAAAAACCTACTAAAACGCTGACAGCGATAATACAAAAACAACTCCGAACGTCCCCATTTAAAGCGTTTAACTGAAGATGATAAATACGTTTTCGGATCATCTGTCAGTTGAGACAAATTTACTTATTCAAAACTGAACACAGTGCCACAATAACAGCCTGAAATTATAGATATGCCACAGTTGACTTTGCTTCTGTCGAGGATGATTTGGACATATCTCTCTATGGCATAGATTTCAGCCTGAAAGAAGCTGGTACTTTTGCCCATTGGTTCAGAACATTTGGTTCTAGGCCCGAATACTCCGCTCCAGTTCCCCCGCATCAGTTCTTAATCCATCTGTGTACACCTTTGTTGAGTGAGTTTGCTCAGTCTGTGAAATGTGGATTCGCTGCTCCAGATCTTCTATTTGCTGAGCTTAGTAATAAAGTTCTTTTGGAATTCAAATCTTTTGATGATATCGTATCTAGGAAAGGCCAGTTATGGTTATTTTTTGTGTAGTTCGTTTCAATGTGATGCACTTTCCCCTTCCTATTCCTTCGTTGGCCATTCTAAGAATTATTTTACTTATACACATTCCTCAACCAAAAGGTGCGGAGTTAGTTCCAATGAGATCTATGCTGGTGGCCGTCTTTTTGTCTGTCGATTTGTCAAGGCACGTATTCGAAATTGATTCGAAATTTTCATTTTATGTTCCACCGTGTGAGATAAAGAGATAATCTATATCCCTTCCCCATTCGTTTATATAATTGCCATTTTCTTTTGATGTCGTTTTCCATTGATGGGATTTTCAGATTTTGCTCTCAGCTTCAAACCAAAGGAACTAAAACGAGATTTTTCTTTCTTTGCATTTTTGTGGTGCGTGTTTTAATAGTCAGCTGTTCTTAAATTGTAATTTGTGCTTATAAAAATCGATTCAATTTATGTTAATATCCATTGCACCGACTAAATGTAAATTTGTCTCTATTTTTCACAGACTTGTCGTCTCTAAAAACGTAAAATAGCACACTTTCAGTTTTGTTAGTGGAAGTAGGTGTGAATCTCGCTCAGAAATCGAGATTCGGAAAAGTGCTCTGACTCTGAAAAAATGTGCTTTTTCTGTCCCAATGGAAAACGACATGAGACACAAACAAATAAATACTTTGGGATCTCTGATAATAGGCGTGTTTTTTGAGCTTCGATCTCAGCAAGGTAAGTGGTAGGTAAATGGATGCTCTTATGGCGGTTGCCACAGCTTCACTTAGACCCTCAGTTGAGTCCATTGTGTCCAGTTACGGGAACCATCCAGTGCAGCCTGTTGAGATACAAGAAATGTACCGCTTTTTATATTGGAACACATAGATTAAGTATGAATCTCATGGGTTCTTCTAGCTCCGTTGTAACCTGATCCTATAGTTCTTCCTACGAGTTAGTGGCTGCTGATAAGAAGTCTGTTTACCTACTAGAACCACCCAGATTTAAGAATGAATCTCAGGAGTACTTTGAGATGAACATTCTTCAGATCCTCTAGGTCATCGAAGAAGTAACTGTTGAGAATTCTCTATCTGCTGTTTTTAAGGGCTGGGCATTCGTAAAGTAGGTGGCGAACAGATTCTATTTCTTATACGTCCCTACAGCTTCTGCAAAAATCATTATGCAGTATCCCCAGCCGTCCCGCATGTACGCCTATCTCACAGTGTCCAGTAATGACCCCCGTGAGTATGCGAATATCTTTGCGGCCTAGTCCGATCATACATTTAGATCTCTTTTTGCTCACCTCAGCAAAGCGAAATAAAGTAGGATTTTCAGCACGCAATTTCAACAACTACTGTGAGCCCTCGAAGTGTCAAGTAGAATGGAGGTAGTGTTGAATCTTTATGTAAACAAGCACATCTTTGGATCGACATACTTATCCATGTTATGCCTTTTGCAATTAAAACACTTTGTCACCTACTATAATGAATATTCTACGATGTCACTCGCTCGAACACATTGTCTTAGATACCTATCGAAGTAAAGTTCTAGATGATGAGCTTTGATTCGGTTAGTTGTATTTCAATCCGCGAACTAGACACATCTCTTTTCATACTCTTAAAGTTGTCCATCCGATAAATAAAGATTTATTTTTTTATTTTAAGCCTCCAAAATAAATAGTTTTCTTGTGCGAAGTCTTTGTTTGTGTAAGTTTCCAACAAACATATTGCAGCTTATTTTGTGTATCTTTATTCTTTATCGTGTGCGGGTGATCGATGTTACTTCATCGAGAATATTTGAATACTTAATGGACCCCTACGGCCCTACACGTATATTTCACTGGCAAAACCTAACGGAGTTTGTTATAAGTTGTTGTCAAAGAACCGCCTCATTAGATCACCAGAGATATTTGCAAATCATAGGTATATGGCCAATTAGCCGACAGAAAAAAGCTAAAGTGAAAGTGCTTTATAGGCTTTTCCAGTTCTCGAATTCCTGAGTACTTTCTATAGGTAGTGGTAGATACCTATCTATACCACTTACCAATTAACTACACAAGTATACACAACCAGTTACAATTTGTCTCTAAAAACTCTTTCTGACGGTTTTTTTGAAACAGCAATACCCGTCATAAAAAAGCGCCATTTTGACACCGGTTTGAATAAATGCAAATCGTTCTGAAAAGCTTGTTGAAAGAATTCAGTCCATCACGGCATCGTCTCTCATCTGATAGGGTGACAAATTTAAGAGAAAATCCCTCCCGCCGAGTGTTCAATCAGCCGGTTTTAATAGATTCATGTGGAGAACCAATCTGATGGCCAAAAAGTGTGTTTTGATGTTCGTTGTTTTTTTTTATTACCTTGGCTCGGCTCAATTCTTTTTATTGTCCCCTCTATAAGTATGCACACTCACTCTTCTCGAAACTTTTATCATCCACCACCACCGTGGTCCCCAAATATGTACACATTTCTTTGGTCAAGTTTTAAAAGTATTTGGACGTTGGAATTTCTATTTAATTTAGTTTGAGCTCAGCTTTGGATTTGTTTAGAGGCGGTTTCGGATCAGTGAAATTTTCAGTTATTTTTGCCAAAATGACCGTGTCACGATGCGAAAGAATCCTTGTCGGTATTATATGCATCCTGTCGGTAGTGCGCTTTAGTGAAGGAATATTTTTCGAATCGTGGTATAAGCGTGTCACCAGTTTTCAAGAAAATGAGTAAGTGCTGTTCAAAAGTGAAAGATGTACAGCCTCTGGTTGGTTTGTGTCTGGATGAATTAAAATAAATTTAAATAATTGTGGCAGTGAAGTCTAATATATTCGGATGCCAAAATTCAGTGAACCCATGAGAACATATGCAAATAAAAATAAAAAACAAGTTACAAAACAAGATTTTCCCAAGCCGAAAGGAGAAATGGTGAAAGAAGAACACCTAGGCCAGAAATACTGTTTTACAGGGCATGTCGCATGAGTGTATAAAAGTGAGAGTTCATGAAGTTATCTGTCCAAATGTTGGTCTCAAACTCAATCTCAATTGACGCTTTTGTCTTTCGTTAAGCATGATTTGCTTCACACTCTTCTTCGGTAGGTTGTTGTGTTAGTTAGCGAATTTAAATGAGCTCCACTCCATGTAATAAAATTGACAGTAATGCTGTGGGCTTTTCTAAAGTGGTAAGATGGTTCAATACCAATGCCAAACTTGGAACAGATTCAGTTGACAAGGATTTGCAAAGGAATCCGTTTGTGCGTTAAACTAATTTGTTAGTTATAGATATAGAATATCCCAATTCAACGAAACAATTTGAGATATTCCAAATTCCTTCGGCCAAGGAAAATGACAGATAAAATTAGGTCAGTAGAAGTAAAATGCGTGTTAAATAAATCACTATGTGCAGACCTTATAGAAGTTCGTGAAAACTGCAAGAAGCAGACAGTGGAACATCATCAGCTGCTCCTTAAAATGCATTTGAGATACATAATGGCTGGACCCAAATGAAAGTTAAACCGATTGCAAAATTCGCTCAATTTTAAAAATTTACAAAAAAAAAAGACCAATAGAACAGCAAAAAAACAATCAACTGACACTTCACAAATCTATTTAAATGGGAAATCCAGTACCGTCATTGTTAATGTAGGTATATTCAACGTAAAGCTAATGTGGTTTTCCATTGGGACTACCAGAAATCTTTTTCAGATCTCAGATTTTACGCTGCTCATGGAACGCGCAACGAAATTGATCTGCTTTTGTAAATGGATTAGTGCGTTAATTGACAACAATATCAGCTGTTCAAATGGCATCCGTTTTTGTCAAATTCACAAATGGATATCGACCTGAAAAATGTTTTGCCTGTTGTAGATACAAATGAAGTATTATTTGTGACTTGTAGTCTTCAGATGACGAGGAAGATAATGAAGATAATAATTCCTCCCAAATAATATCCATAGCTATTTATGTATTTTGCTATTTTGGTTTTCACGAAACTTTGCGCATTTGCCTCGAAAGCAAACTTCACCAAACGACGTAAAACAGCTGTGCAAATTATATCGGTATGTGTAGATCTGAAAAAATATCGAGATCTGCAAAAAGTGATCCGAATCGAAAAAAAAGATTGATTTTTGGTCCCAATGGAAAACGGCATAAGATTAGACTGTATGCCAACAGGCAAATGACCAGATTATCTGTCAAATGTCAGGATTATCAAAACTGTGTCTTAGACTATATGACCAAAATTACCAATATGGTCATATTTGCGTTGATTGTCATTTAACGCATTTGCTATTTTTTACCAAATGAAAATAAATCACAATTCGACGAACTTGAACACCGATGACAACAAAAAACATATGAACAGAGGTCTGCTTCTGGGTAGTCATTTTTGAGAAATAATTAAAAAACAGATTTCTTCAATTTTTTTGAGAAAAACTAAGTACGGGATGATACTGATGTCGTTAATATGTATTTTGATCAAAATCGTTGGAGCGGTTTTTGTAAAATTTGGCAGACAAAATAGTACCAAATATTGGAATGTTTAGTTTGAAAAATACTATTTGTTAACTATATAGCTGAAAACCGATTACAAGTTATTGTTGGCGATATAAGCATTACTTGGTTTTTAAAGTTTTATCGAAGTCAAAAATGGGGTTTTCGAGATATGGGCAGTTTCTAAATGTAGCGTTTTCGGTGATTCGAATTGAAAATTAAGGACGCAACTATTTTAAGAACATCAATATTACTCTAAGTTTGCATTTGGGTCGAAATCGTTATTGCCGTTTTCTGGTAAACTAAGGAAAACTAAATTTTAAAAAAATTCCTTTTTTCAAAAATCGATTTTACGATAATACCGAAAAACAAACAGAGCTTGACATTAAGTTAGAAATGACGTTAGAAATTAATTGTTGTTACAATCGTATTGACAGTTTTCGAGATATGTATGTCCAAATTTAAAAAGTACCGTTACTCGAATTTTTAGCCAAAAACTGGGTATGTAGTCATGGTAACCTCACCCACTTAAGCTTAAATATCAATTTTGGTTAAAATCGTTAGAGCCGTTTTCGAGCAAATCAAACTGGTACGAACATTTTGTATGGGAAGTAACATTAATATTGAGGTTACCTTGCAAAATATAAAACTGCCCCGAACTGTAAGCTCACAAACTCCAAATCCGAAGTTTGAACGAAATCCGGTCAGCCGGTTAGGATGTAGGCCTGTGGGACAGACAGACGGACAGACCGGACAGAATTTTGCGACCCACTTTTTTGAGTTGGTGTATCATCGTAATGTCAGAATTGATTAACATCTCGAAAATCGCGCGGCAAATTAGAAAATTTAAGAATACTTAACCACCATAATAAATTATATCTAATGTAACCATAGCGCTTTTACAATTCAAACTTTTTTGATGTAACCTTATGGCGTTTGGCATAACATTGAAAGAATGCGTGCTGCAAATATCGTCAAAGAGGATGTAAAAGTTATTCGGAGTTATTATATTGATAAAATACATATATAAAATAATTAATTTATTATTTCTAACAAAAACTGAATTCCTTAGTGCACATCGTCGGAAAATCCTCAACATGTGGCGTTGTAGGCGTATTATGTCGTTTTTCAGTTCAATTAATTTTTCTTTAATAATAGAGTAAAGTCGGGTAATGTGGACCACTCGGCTAATATGGACCACCAGCTTTGCTCACCTCTCACAAATGCAATTGGGGCGAGTATTGCTTACGATTGTCCGCGACTTACTTTAGGGTAGTTTCAGCAGTCAGAAGGAATGCCTCTCTGAGTTGTGATAAATAAAACAAAATCGAAGGCAGTGATAATTTTTTTTGTTTTCGTAAGTGTTTTTCCTTTTTTCATTAGTTAACTACATTTTTTTTTATACATTCCTTTTATAAATATAAGAAGTGAATATGTGTTCTTAAGTTCATATTAGTAAAATTATTGTAACAAATCACGTTTTGTTGCAAAGTAATTTTCTATAAAAAAACGTGTTTCGGGTAATATGGACCACGATAGCGGAGGGTAATATGGACTTATTACATACTACCCACCGTTTTATTAAAAGGAGTCCGAAATTGATTTTTTCACCTTAAGGCCATGGATTCGAGAAAAAAAAAAACACCAAAGCAAGAAAAACGCAAGTCATGGAGTCCGGACGATTTGAAAAACGCTAATTAAATGGTGAGGACAAGTTTTTGTGGCTATTTAAAAGCTTCAAAATTAAATAATGTACCAAAAACTACTCCTAAGAATGTTAAAAATTTAAAGTACTAAGAGTTCGACACTGGTAAATTTTAAGTTAGGTCGTAGACCAGTTTTTCCAAATACGTTTGAGAAATAGCTTGTGGAATATGTATGGACCATGTGGTCCATATTACCCGCCACCTTTCTTTTTTGCCGTTTTTGAGTTACTTTAGTTTTTGTTTTTTATTAATTTTATATGAAGTGAATTAATGTTTTTGTTGCTATTTGTTTAACATAAATATACTGATCCTTTTTTTTTAATAACCATCTTTAATAAAACTTACACCGTCTGTTTTTTTTATTAGCAAAAATGTGAATGGTGGTTCATATTACCCTACTTTACTCTAATCTTCTTAATTTATACCTATAATTCTTTCGGGATGAAACTCGATGATGATGATATAACTCGATAACCACTGGGTCAATTTTTATTATTCTTCTTTTGTTTTATTCGTATTGTTGTATTTCAGGTTAACGCAAACTTAAAAGATATGATTTCTTACCCGCTATATGGCGTTGTTGTCGATCTCCGAAACCACTCAACCGATTTCAATGAAATTTTGTAGTTTTATATTCTTCGTTCCCGCTTAAAGGATAGGATACTTTTGGACCTGATAGGTGGCGCTGTTGCCGATCTCCGAAACAGCTCTACCAAGTTGATTGAAATTCTGTAGATGGATATGGTTGCTTCCAGTTTTAATTTTCGGATAGTTTTTGACCCTATAGGTGGTAGGTACTTTAAAAAACCCAAGCGGGATAAGAAAACGGATTGTGGCACGTCCCATTCAAAAATAAAATCAAACTCTATTTCTAAAGTTGTATACCTAATTAAAATTATTAATGGACATAAAGCAATTCGCGAAATGTGAGCAAGATTTAATACGAAAGGTACGGGCAAAGCCGGGTAGGTACAGTTACATATAAAAGAGACTGACGTCCGTATGTGCACTCATAACTCGGGGACGGATCGTTCGATTTTTATAATTTTTATAATTTATATATTTATCTACATAATTCGGATTTGAAAGTTGTTTCAGTTAAAATTCTGTTGCGAAACATCAATGTACCGAAACTTTGCAACGGATCGCATTTGTTTTATGGTGATGGATCTCACATCAAATATCATACAAGTGATGATTTTAAGGGGAAAATTCAAAGGCAAACATTCTTATTCCGCAGATTTCGCTTATTAAGAACGATTTACCATTCGCGCGACTTCAATTTCCTGTGCGTCTCGCTTTCACTATGACAATCGATTGATGTTTGTGCATTTGTGGCATCAATCTTGATTTCCCATGTTTCTCACATTGTCAATTTAGTGAAAAGCGGAAGGTTGGCCGACACGTCAAAATTGCGGTTTGATTGAAACAAATCAACATTGCTATTCGTCATTTATTTCTATTGCATTTAATACCTATAACTTTTGAATAAAAAATGTTAATTACATAAATTAGGAAGTGCATGCTCGGAATTATTATTTTCATTACATTAACAAATTTGGGCGGAACGAAGTTTGCCGGGTAATCTAGTACTTTATAAAAATTGTGGGTCTTTCGTTAACAAAAACGTCAAAAACCGTAATTTCACCTCGCCGTGGAAAACAAAGCGACATCTGATCCTCTGGATTCTAAGTTTTTATGGGACTAGGTTAGGTTAGGTTAGGTTAACGGGTTGGTAGAGCAGGTAGACCATACTATACCGCACTTAGGTCCTTGTGGACCCATTGTGATACCCTTTGTTGGGGGTTTATCGTTGGTGCTGTAGATGGTTAGCACATGTCTCTCCTTCATCTTTTTACCCGACGTTGTCCAGCCATCCTGATATCCTCAAGAACCTGTAAATATCAGAGAGTGTAATATCAGAAAGTTCTTCTAAGTCATGGAAGTAATAGCTTCCAAGTGTTCTCTTCCTCAAGTGACAGAGGCTCGGGCAGTGACAGAGGAAGTGAGGTGTGTCCTCATGAACCTCTTCGTCCCCGCAGCCTCTACATATATCGTCATCATTGAGATTTAGTTTCATCGTGTGGTTTCTTAGAAAGTTATGACCCGTTAAAGCCCCTACCAGCTTAGACAGCGATGACCTGTCAAACTGCAAAAGTTTGATGGTTCGGCCACTGTCATATACTGGCCATAGCTTCCGAGATACTTCACAGGTAGTTAGTTCTTTCCACCTGTTATTGGTTTTCATACGAATCTTGTTCTCCACTCGTTCTCTGAGATTACAGAGTGGAGGCTTGATCGACTGTAGTGCTCTGTCATGATCCATTGCAGACCTTTCTCTCGGCAGTTCGTCAGCTATCTCATTGCCGGCTTTGTCACTGTGTCCAGGGACCCAGCAGAGATTGATAGCGTGCTGCGAGCAGAGAACCTTGAGCTCTTCGCGACAGCTATGAACTAGCTCGGTTTTTATTTCAATAGCAGAAATTGCCTCTGTAGCCGCCTGGCTGTCAATGAAAATGGTAATATCTTTGCGTGGTATTGCCAACAATGACACCCTTCGGGCTGCTGCCGCGATTGCCAGAACCTCTGCTTGGAAGACACTGCTGCTGTCAGGAAGCCTGATGGAGCAGTATATATTTAATTCCTCAGAATATACCGGCACCGGTTCCACAGTCCATCTTTGATCCATCTGTGTAGATGGATATCGATTTCCCCTTAGTGGGTTCGTCTGAATTCCATTCATCTCTGCTCGTAAAAGAGTAGGAGAATGGTCTATCAAAGTTCAGATGGGGAGACATATAGTCAGAAATGACTACGTTCCCAACGTATTTACTTAGAATATGTGCGTGGCCAAAATTGCATGGGTTCCAGGTATTAGTTTGACTAATCCTTAAGGCACTTTTGGCAGCAGATTCTTCCATGTAGAGGTCCAGAGGAGTCAAATTGAGGATTGCCATTGTCCAATTATGGGACTAACTAGTAATAATTTTAAACATTCACACTAAATATTTTGTAGGTCAGAATGGGTAATTTGATACTTATGGAAAATTTCACTATTCTGATTTCGTAAAGTCGAGCCTAAACACTAAATATGACTATTAGTATCGCGCACTGAGTTCGGAGTGCATTTTATTAAAATAGCGCCCCACGAAGGATCCAGCGAAATGTTGGGAAGAAAGCCCAATAGCCACTGTGAACTACTTAAATTTAAAGTCGAAACTAAAAATTGTTATTGGTAAGCGCCGTAGACTAATAAAACCAAAAAAAAATCTTGAAATTGACAAAATTATCTTGAAACAAAATAACCTAGTGGTTATTCGTTCAAAGCTTTTCAAAAAATTACTTTATAATAATTTATGTCCATGACTTTACGAATTTTACTTAACATGATTTTATGGCATGAATATCTACTCTTGTAAAAGACTACTTCACTTGTTTTTCAGTAACTGCAATGGAAATAACAGCAAATTTGCGATTATCATTCATGGATGGAGAGAGAGTTGTCGCGAGGAATGGGTGGTGGATCTTAAGATGAGTCTGTTCCTCACAGAATTTTTAAGCTTCTGGTCAATATTTAACATCTTTTAATTAGATTTAGAAATGTACCGCGGAGACTGCATCATGTGCATGGACTACGAGCGAGCAGCATCGATCCCGCACTACCTGATGCTGGCAAATCATGTCAACTACTTAGCGACAATCCTCAAAGAAAAGTTAGAAGAACTCGAAGACCGGGGATATGACCCAGACAATGGCTACATTTTTGGTTTTAGCCTGGGCGCTCGAATAGCAATACGAGCAGGAACCATGTTCGGGTATCAGAGGCTCAAAGAAATCGACGGTAAGCTTAAAAAACCTACAACGACAAACTGCTTATTAAATATTAGGTATTCCCTTTCTAGCATGCGACATGGCCGGTCCAGGATTTGATTTCTTCGATCATTTTGATCCTACAGCGGCTGCGCAAAACGTTCAGTGCATTCACACGAGCACAGACAAGGGAACTATCTCACGCAATTGTCACCAGAACTGGAACATGGGCGTATGTGGAATGTATCAAATCGGAGCCGGTGTTCTGCCTGGCACCTTAAAATCCCATGGTATGTGTCCCCGGTTTTATAATTCTGCGTTCCAAAACAATTTCTACGCAGAAATTGTTCCGGAACAGTGTAGTCTTATTTCGGCAATACCTCAGCTTTGGCCCATCAACTACAAAATGGGCTACATGGAGAAGAGAAAAGACCTGGCCCGTGGCGAGATGTATGCAGCAACTAACAATAAATACCCGTATACGACAAATACGATTCAAATAACAGCCTGGGACATGATACAACAGTTAAATGGTCGTTTTGTTATCGTTGTTAATAGACCAAATCATTTTGTGATTTATTTTAGGAGCTGACGAGTTGCTGGAGGGTTTATAGAGTTTGATTGACTGATTAATTTAAGAAACATTGTAATGAATATAGCAAGTCATTATTGTTGTTCTAGTTTTGTTGAATAAATGTAATTTCATATTTCGTAAATGCTTAGCAGAATGGATATCAAAGGACTTAGGTATATCACATTGGAGACATTTGGAGAGTTGATTTTCGTCATCACTTTGCTGCAGATCTGAGTTACGGTCTCTTAGATATCAGGATTTCGTAAAACGAGCGAAAAAATCCGCAGTGACAAAGGATGATCAGGAGTAAATGAGAGAAACTTCCCTAAATACAGTCCTACATAAGTCGTTGTAGGACATCTCGTTCTAAGAGCTACGAACATGTATGAATATCGAACTTTGAACGTCACCTTCCACAGCTCGTATACTGCGTTTCTGGTTTAAGAAAACTTGTCTTTTGTTTTTGACATCAAATTTGTTATCTTACTTAAGTCACCTTCCATTTTTTGCACTGAAATGAACTCGTATTGATTTATGAATATTTTCTAGAGCCCTTGGCCATTCGAATATAGTCATCAGTTATAATCGGCCCTAGCGAGGTATCCGTCGGAACGGAAAATTCTCCACAACGCTTTCTCTTTCGGAGGCTCAAATTCCATTCGAATTGTCCGACTTCGGAAGAGAAAAAAATGTCGGAACAATTCTCCGAACAGTTGTTCCGAAGAATACCTCGCAGCAAAAATCTTCCGAATCGCATAAAATCGGAGAATATTCCACTCCGACGGATACCTCGCTAGGGCCGAATACCTGCACGATTCCGAAAAACAAAGGAGGGCTTTGTCGGTTCCATCTCCATCAATGCATTGAAAATTGCTAATGGTAAGGTCCGAAACTTATATATTCCAACAGTTATTCGAATTCGATATGGTTCAAGAGAAAAGCGTGCAACACAAAACATAGGTTGCAAACATAAACGCTAAGCAAAGGGTTCAGGCTTGCCAACTTGAAACATAACTGCTGACCAAAATAACGAAAGAGTGGGACGGAGAAATCAACATTGGGACAAGGATTTAATTTTCCAACTAAAATAAAAAATTTAAAATAATCAGGCCTATCATTGAATCCGACGGATGCTCTGCGGACGGATTCAATCCGATCCGCAGTTGATCACTTCACAAGAATAAGAAAAGATTTTCATTTGACAGCTGACTCGCTAGACTACAAGCAATCGGTAATGCGGTTTTGCGGACCGATAATGTAGTCCGGCCGCCGTTTTCAATGATATTTTTATCAAGTAAAGGGCCCGATTCGCTAGGGTTTTCACCATTTTCCTGGTGAATACGATAAATTTTACGTTAATCCGGAGTTTTTTTTTTTTTATTGAACGCCCCGGTTTTTTCCACTTCGGTCCATGTAAAAATAAAGATTCTACCTGCTACACTGACAGAAATATAAAATTCTGAAGATTGGTCCATTTTTGTTTGTTTTTGTTGTAGGACTTAAAACAAAAATCCTATCTCAGCAAAAGTAAAGTACAACAACTAGTGTCACCCTCCTCCAAGTCAGTCTGACAATATGCAAGCGTTTGACAAGTGCTAGTTAGATATATCTGTTTTGCTTTTTCTATCTCAATTTGGGGAGAAATCTCATGAATCGTGTCCTTAGGGCCCGATTCTGAGTCAAATTATCCGGGTTACTGGTCAATAAATACGTACTACAAAAAATTAACTACTGTGATCTACAAAATTGGGTCGGCAATGTTGTTCTTCCGGCGGTTTGAATTTGAAAAAAATGATAAAAGATAAATAAACTCCGGCGGATTTGATAATTATATTTATCGCGGATGTGAATAGGCTGTTGATCGAGTCAACTCCCCGGGAATACATTTTTGCGGATTCCTTAATCGATATGAATAAGTTTTCACTTGTGAAGTGATCAACTGCGGATCGGATTGCATCCGTCGTCGAGCATCCGTCGGATTCAATGATAGGCCTGATTATGCTCAGAAGAAGCAAAAGCAGGCTCTGCTGAATGTATCAACAGCTAAATTAGGAAAGTAGAAACTCTAATAGTCTAAACCAGCGTTTCCCAATCTTTTTTAGTCGCGGAGCACTTTTTAGGTGAAAAATTCCTCGAGGAGCACTTCATTGCACGTATGCTATTTTCAATGTTGATATTATCATCCCATACCACATATTTTTACACGAATTATTTTTTTAGTTTGTTCGTATGTGTTGATTCCTTTTAAATGAGCATTTAAAATTCGATTGCTGCGATCAAAATGACAAGTTCAGAAGCACAAAATTAACTAGTCACTAGTGTAATGGAATTTTGTTAGTTATTTCTTTTTTTATCTTTCCGCGGAGCACTTGGATATCCTTCGCGGAGCACCAAGTGCTCCGCGGAGCACACTTTGGGAACCGCTGGTCTAAACAATTTTTTTCTGATCCTATGGCAAAATAGATCTACTCAGGACGACGTGCCATCGCGGTTGCGAGCCAGAATTAAAACAAAACAAAAACTTTTTCTTTTATTTTACCTGCTCTGACCTTTTTTCCTACCTACCAATTGACTCAGCCAAACTTTTGATGAACGAGAATGTTTCGTGCGACTCATTCGTGCACTTTATTTTTTTATTTTTTCCTTTGAGGTTATTTTTTAACTTTAGATCCCTAAAGCATGAGTTCCAATATTCTTTCCATATCCATTGTGATTACCATCAAAGTTATAGTAGTTTAAACTTATGCCTCATACAAAGTCCTGCCTAATCGTATAGCTAGTTGGAAAGCGGAGCCATTTTCTATTATTATTTAACGAAAACCCAACAATTTTGTACTGTAAAGTATATAAATATATGTATATTTCTTTATTATTTTGCTGATATCATTTAATTTCATTTCATTTATAATAATACTTAACAATCTAGACAACATCACGTTCCAAGTTATTTTTTGTATTTTTTGCACTCCATAGACAATTGATATCCATCGATTAGTTTCGAAAGAAACATAGTTACAGTTACATAGCAAAATGTACATTGAATGATACTTTAAACTTACTTCGAATATTGGTATAAAAAAATATGTAAACTACTGCCAAGCAATGCATTAGTGTGCGAAGTAGGTTATCCCCTACTTCGTTTTGAGCAAGCGAAAGGAGTTTTTAGTAAAATAAAACAAAATGTAATGCTCCCGGATATTATACTGATCATAATATAAAACAAGCAAATGGGATTAGGTGTAAGCTTCATGCGTAAACAATAAATTGGAATGAATATGGTGATGGGGCGCAGGAGGGAGGCAGGCGGCTTTTTAAGCATTATACACAGTTCGTACAATTATGAGAAATGTATTAGTAATGTATACAAAACGACGAAAGAAAAAAAAAAAGAAAGAAGGAAAGCTGCAAAATGGTGGAATTAAGTCTCTAAACAAATTGCCGATGAGCTTCTTGCAGCTTGGCTACAATGTTGGAATAAAACTTGATCTGTTCTTCGATGAAATCCTTCAGCGTTTCCTTTAAGTGCTTGTCGCGTTCGTCACGGAAGTGGGTCATCTCAGCCATGACCGCATACGACATTACATCAACCCGACGGTTTACCTCGGCGAGTTGTGCATTGCCCATCTTCTGTTCGGCTACCTGACGTTCGCAGTCCTTGCGCTTTTGCACAGCACCTTTGTGTGTTGACAGAATGTCAGGAAAACTGTTTAGCACTCCTCTGGAAAATAGAATATGCGGATGCTCGTTAAAATTCTCAAAATAGTGTGTCTGAAACTCACCTATAAATGTGCAATCGATCCGACAGTGGTATCCAATCGAGCTTGGGCTGCTCGCCGCACAGTTGACCAATATTGATGAACAGCCCACCAACACGGCCGACATTTTCTGCCAGCGATGGACCAGATGGGGGGGCGCGCCTTTCGTCTATGCTTAGGGCTTTGGCCAGATCAGACATGCCATCGCCGATTCGTTGGAAATCCTTTTTCGATTGGATTTGGTTGCGTTTGGTTTGTTCGGCCGCAATGGCGAGTAGATTTTTTACAGCGCCATCCATTAGATGGGAGAAGTTGGCGCAACTTTCCATCTGTGCCTCGACAAAGGAATGAAGAAGTTGCTTTTCGGGTGCCGATATTGCCCAGCAGTATGTCACACCGACATAGGTGTCGCGTTCGGCTCTTCTTTTGCCAGATTTCCAGATTTTATCATCGGTACATGTGAGGAAGTGATACCAGACTTCGCATTTCGAGAGAACCGGATGACGACAAACCCAATCGACAAACTCCTGCAGTTGAACACGGCGATGTTCGACGAATTCCTCTTCGTAGCGTCCCGATATTTGCTTGTCGGGTAGCGGTGGAATGGGAATCAGGCAAAATTTGTCAACCAGTCGTTCGTGCAGCCAGTCAAAGTGTTTGTAGCGGCGGGACACCTAAAAATTGGGTAAACATTAAAAAGATTTTGTTGCGGTAGAAGGAGCGGTTTCTATTAAAGAATTTTACAGAGACTCCTCCACGGGTTGTTGATCGTAGTTGTAGCTGGTTGTGAAAGTAGAATGACGCTTGCCAATAAAAAGATACAGAGAGAACTACTCAAACTGCAGAGGGCTTTAATCGAAATCCGAATCACAGCCTAATCTGAAACAGATTAAGTTCTACTCTAGTGCTCCACATAAAGAGTGGAAACCATTTTTCAAGAATCACGCTATCTAATAGATTCGACAACAGGGGATATGTGTATACGGTAGCAGAGTATTGCATCGCCAGCTATCTTGATTATAAACACTTGTGGGCTGAAATAACAACTATTTTTAGAACAGCAATGCAAAATGGGATCGACTCAACGATTAAAGGCGAGTAGAAGTTGTTTGTTTAGGGCCGTTTTATTCACTCGAAGTTGAACACAACTTGGGCAGTTTGATATATAAAAATCCCCAAGTTGTGTTCAACTTCGAGTGAATAAAACGGCCCTTAATGGTTTACATTGAGGCACGGTCAGCTTTACTCAGCCCAGAGTGTCTAGTTCTGGTGGCCCTTTGTCCGCTTGTGTATGTGGACGATGGAGAAAGGTTGATCACAGTCAGAAAAAACCTAAAAGAGGTCATGTGATTGGAATATGTGATTAGCACCGAAGTAAACACGCGAGGTGTAATCCATCAAAGCATATGCCACTTGTGCGTTTGCGAGAATAGAAAGAGAACCCGAATGACAGAACAGACAGCTACAACTTTGAGGTTAATACTGTGATGTGTAGCAGAAGTTCATACAGATCATGTTGAAATTCCGCATTGAATAGAGAGCCTCTTTCTAAGTCATAAATCGGACAGTCCTGCACTATAGCACTGTATCATTAAAGGCGGTTGAAGTTAAGGAAGTACTACGACACTTCGAGGGATAGATAGAGATATAACATTCGTGTTTCGTATACCGGACATTGCAAGAGGAATACCAAGTCTCACCTATCCCAGCTGTACAGCGAAATCGAGTCAAAAACAAGGTAGGTAGGTAGGTAGGTGTGGCGGTTTGATTTAAAAACGTAAGTAACTCTATGTGCCGTTTTGCTACCACAACTCATTTGACCTGGTTGTTTACGATTGTCGAATAGGAGAGTTTAGATCCAGTCTGTGGAATTCAAAAAGGTTATCAGTTCCCCAATACTACGTTTCGAGACCTCCGCAAGGGAGTCGAAAAAGGGCTTACCAAAAGATCGCATTCTGGCCCTAGCTAGTGCTGGACAGGCGCAAAGGAAATGAGTGAGTGTCTCCTTTTCGGCTGTGTCATTACAGCTGCGGCAGTGTGTATTATGGGGGATGCCTTATCCAATTGCGTGTTCCCCTATTGGCCAATGGCCTGTGGTTATCGCTGATATTCTGGCAATATATTTTTGTGTTTAACTTAGAAGGTGGGTTGTTTTATCCATGCTGTAGTTTGGTCACATCCTTCTGGATATGATACAGTACGTCAGCCTCCTCCATCTGAGATTGGACTTCGATAGGAGTTCTAGGGAGATCTTTGTTTTGACTGCCCGAGCGGCATTTCAACCGATTCCGCATGTGAAGAGCGAAGGGCTGAGCCTCGCCTGGCCAGCTCGCCAGCATGTTCGTTGCCGCAAACATTGCTGTGACCTGGAACCCAAATCAGGGTAACCTTGAACTTATCAAGCGGGGCCAACTCCTTAGGGCACTCTAATACAAATCTTGAGGTTATGTTGACTGAGGCGGTTGCCTTGACGGCAGTTTGACTATCAATGAAAATGTCTTTTGCCTCGGAACTATGTTTGTGTGTAGTTTGACTTGACGACAGGCCTCGCGGATAGCTAATAATTCCCCTGGAATATACTGGCCGTATCCGGAAGCCTAAATGATTTTGAGATGTTTAGAGACTCTGAAAAAACGCCTGCACCTACCCCACAGTCCATTTTTGAACCGTCTGTGTAGATTGTTAAATTTGTATCCCTATTCACCCGTCCATGTTGCCTATCTAATCTTAAAGGAAATTCTACCTGGAAATGCTTAGTGAAAAGCATTTTGGGAGTAATATAGTCCGGTGGTATGAGTTCTCTTGATAGAGAAAGTAGAATGTTGCTATGGCCGTAGGGTCTCGCAGACCAGCACCCCGAATCTCTGAGTCCGATCGCGCTATGTGCTGTGATGTTTGTAATGTGGAGGTCTAAGGGTAAAAGATGCAGAAGGACTGTAAGGGCGTCTGATGGTGTTGACCGTAGAGCGCCTGTGGTACCTGCATGCATGCTGTTCTTTGTACTTTATTTAGTTTGGTTATGTTGTAAGCTTTGCTTAGAGCCGGCAACCAAACAATTGACCCATAGGTAAGTGTTGGTCGTACGACGGCTATGTACACCCAGAGGGTGAGTTTTGGGTTCAGGCCTCATCTTTTGCCAAATGTTCTGTTGCAGGCATAGAAATTGGGATCGAGGATAACTCCTAGATACATAGCACTGGTCGATAAGGACAGCTGTTGGCCGTTTAAGCGAGAAAGTGTGAAGTCGGGTACTTTGGTTTTAGTGGTGAAAAGCATCAGTTCGGTTTTACTCGGGTTGACACCAAGACCACACCTCGTGGCTCATGTGTTAACCTTCACTAGAGCATTTTTCATAATTTCACTAATTACGGAAGGAAACTTCCCTGACAAGAGTATCACCATGTCGTCCGCGTATCCGACCACCTTAATTCTTCCTCTGTCGTGAAGAGCAGTTTCAGTCGATCTTCCTTTGAGGTGGCCGTGCTGTGCCTTGGATATTGATATTTCTATTTTACCCCGCAGCAGATGGTTGTCTACGATTTGGTCGAGGGTCTTCAAAACGAAGGAGGTCAGACTGATTGGTCTGAAATCTTTCGCGATTCCGCCTTTGGAATAGAAATTACCCTCACTTGTCTCCATGAATGGGGTACGTGGTTGTTGAGTAAACAGCTCCTGAAAATCGTTGTGAGCCATGAGAAGTCAGACAAAAACAAACTTAGCATTCGGATTCTCTCAGGTCGGAAGGACAACACAGTAGACGAATACCACGCCTTAGGTGGTGCATAAGTAAAAGAAAAACTAAATAACCTAGAACTTGCTTGTTTATGGCAAACATTCACCGTTTACTGTATCGATTCCTAATGTTAGACACACAAATTCACAAAAGATCAAAAGATCGTCCTGGTACTCTAAACAAAAACCAAAAGAGTTGCTCCAATATGATCCCGTTGTACACTCTAAATCATACTGGATGAATAGCCCGTAGCTACACCTACAATGTTTGCAACGATAGCAATCACAATGTCACAATGCAAAGGACTGTTGGATGAAGATAGATTCACTCAGTAAGGAACTGCATTTGTCGAGTGGTGCATGAACACGTTCGGTAGATGTTCAATGAAGACGGCAGCCTTTTACTTCCAGCAGTCGATTCATTTTTGATTTGCTACTTTCAGGGGAGGATTTCACCACTGTGCTCGGCTGCAAGGAGTTGGTAAAAAATCGTAGGAAACTCATTTTTGACTTTCAATGCTGAATTTTCTATGATGAAATATGACCTAGACAGGAACAATTTTGCTACAATACATCTGCTTAGGCCCGATGGTCGTCATCGAACCAAAGAACAAGTCCGCACATGGAAGCATAATACGAAAATAGAGTTAGCTAGCAATCTGATAAAACCTGAAGGCCCGAGCACCTCCTATAATGCTTTCAACGATTTCTTGCAACTTTGAATGACTCAGCCGTGTACTAAGCACAGCGACCGACAAAATCAATTGTCAAACGAAACCAAGCAACAATTTTAGTTGAAATTCCAATCGATATAAAGTTATGTCAACAGAAGAACACGACGATATTCCCTAATCAGCTGTCCCTCATGTGTTATACACACATTCACAAATAAACAAAGGGCCAACTCGATATCGGCTGTAATTAGAGTCGAACAGCAAAAGCTTCTATTGCACGCAGATAATACCGAATGCCCGTAAATTTAGTAATTAAATTTGACTGCCGCACCTGCCATAGAGATATACTCCTCACAATATTAGTCATAACTCACCGAAATATTATTAAAACTTGGCGTAAGCTGATACGCAATAAAGCTCTTCATCCCCTTGAATTTGGTCTCCTTTTTCGGACTGGCTACACGAACTGTATAGTGCTGGTTGTTCGGCTGCCAGTGGTAGAAACCGTCGACCTGTAAGACATACACCACATCGCTGTCGGCCAACTTCTCCTTATTGACCAGTCCGAGGATGTAGGAATCCGAACTCTTTGCAAACATGCCCGACTTCTTGACCGTTGTCGCTGTGCCGGCTGTGCTCATCGAGGACAGTGACACAACATCATCGTTTGGCGCAGCAGGCAAGTTCTTGGTATCATAGCTACTACCCGAATGGGATAGTCCATATCCGCCGGATGGGTGTCGGCTGGCAGCGTTGCTATTCTGTCCTGCAGAAGGCCCAATTTCCGAATAGGTTTCGTTGTCTTCATCCCAATCGTCCTCCCAGTCATCGCCTTCATTGTAGTCATCTACAGCCTGGTCGTATCGCGGTGGCTGTTGCGCTGCTGCAGCGGCATGCGTATTACCACCGCCATTGAATTGCTGCGCAACTTCAGCTGCGGACATAACCTCAACATAGGCGGCAGGAAACAATCCTGTCTGACCTGTGGCATTTTTGCCCTCCCACCAGCCTTCGCCGACGTCTGTTCGCGTGACAGTCAGAATATCGCCGGGTTTTATGGAGATCTCCGATGTGCCCGGCTCACCACCGAATTCGTACAACGTTTTCACGTACGATGTCATTGCTTGTGATTGTTGCGGGTATTTTCCTCACAGTAACTGCAAAAATTAATAGCATATATCAATAAATCTGAAAGAAGTCAATCTAAAGCATCCACGAAACAAAGCAGAGAACTAAACGAGCACAACACTTCGCCCCGAAAGACCATGAATCACAATCACACGTAATTTATCCACGAGCGATTAAAGTAAATCGCAACGCGTATTGTTCATATTATCTTTCGTCGTCGTCGTAGTTATTATTTTTTTTTTTTTTTTCCTTTTTCGGCTTTGTTCGCTCCGCTAGCGAGTAAACTTCTGGAACCGCCCCTCACTTTCGTTGTCGTCGCGTCGATCGCTTTGTTTCAGCTCTTAATTGAAGCGACGAAGAGGAGATTCTCCTCCGATGGATTTATACATGATAATTGGGAGCAATATGAATTGCAATAATAAAAATCTGCTTAAATTAACGTAGAGGGGGCCACATCACAACGCGAACAAACCAGTAGGAAATTGTGGAAAAAAATTAATGACGTCACTAAACATAAGCAACAACTCTGGCTGATTGGCCTGCGATTGTGGAGAAATGTTTTGCTCGCTTTTTTCTTTTTTCTATTTCTTTAATTTACTCACACTTCTTCGCCACCTCTTCGTTTAATAATTGCACTTTGTAATTTTCAGCTTTGTGTTATCAGTTCCTAGCACATTTCAACAGATAATAATTTATCACTAAATAAAGAGAACGTTAACTTATTTATCTATAAACTTCGGTTTAGTGTTAATTGTTGGACAAAAAAAAAGTGAAAACCACAGACGACCGTCACCGTGCAACCGCACGTCAGAAAATATTTCGCTGAAATGACAGACAGCCCACTGGAGAAATGGGTGGAATTTTTCATTGGATGTCAAATCAGACAGAAAATATGACACATGTCTGTACTAGTCTATCAGACAAGAGATGGCGCGGTAGCCAATATAAAAAATTAGATATGCGAGAAAAAGAAACAGAACTAAATTTTGTGTTCGCAAATGACGGTCTGGCGGTATTTTTATCCTGGTAGGTAGGTACCTATTTATAGCGAAGGAATTTTAACTGTTTAATTTTTCAAATGCCAAATCGCGAAGTGATTCCTCCATGCGCAATAAATTTCATAAAAATGGTGAATTCATTCTTATTTGGGAGTGGTACCTACCTAAATTCGAATTAATTCTTCAATTAGTTTTTGCGGACTAACAAAACAGACTAACAAAATTCCAAAGAATTTCCCAATACTGGATTGGAATGAACCCGAATGATCAAAATGTTATAAATAAAAATGATACAAAGATCATAAAAATAATATCTGAATTGCTATTTTATTTGCATTATTACCCATTTGTAAACGTTTGAACGATTTCCTTTGACAAGTCGTGGTTTTTTCTCAATGCAGCGGGTAGTTTTGCGCTAGATTGAGAAATTTGCCTAAAAGGGATATTTCACAAAAAGTGCTTGACATCTAGCGCAAATGGTGAAATGTAATGCGAGAAACAGATTAACACAGCGACATAAACAACAACTTTGACAGCAACAGCAACAGCGAATTTAGGATAAGCTCTAACGTCGATGTCGCTGTCGATGTTGCTGTGCTAATGTGCTCATTGCTCAAGGTAATTAAAATGCAGTGGTTCTAATGAGCGCGCTGTGGCTGTCAAAGTTGCTGTTGATGTCGCTGTGTTAATCTGTTTCTCGCATAAAGTTTTTTATATGGACTTTAACGCCGCTAGTCATCTAGCGGGCAGTGGAACGCGGCCATTATGTATAGTGATTGGTGATAGTGGTCTACAAAAAATGCTCTTCACTCCGGTGCGGATTGTAACGAATCGCAACGGGAAACAAAAATGTATGTTTGCGGTAAAACCCAGAGTTTCCTTAACTTTTAAAATTTTTGGCTCAAGTTTCTTGTATAAAATGGTGGTTATATAAGTTTGGCACAAGGGTGATTTGATTTCAGACCCAGTAAAAACAAAAGTACAATCCTTAAAGTGTGTCGGTTAGTTTGAGGCCAACAGTAGGCCCGTTTCGTTTGATGTAGACCTAGAGCGCACTAATACGCTGCGCACTGGATTTTCTTCGATCACGGTACGCTACAGCACTCAGCTATTACCCGTTTCACACCGAGCCGAAAACCGGGTTTTCGCAAAAACACTCGAAAACTTAAACGAAGACATATTTCAGTTTTCAAAATGAGTTGTTTAAAGTCGTTTTCCACGAAAACAGCACGAAAACGACTCCCGAGCGTTGGGTTGTTGAAACAGACACACCTTATGCAACATTCAGCAGAGCATCTGACCGAACAAATGTCAAAACTCACAACTTAAAATCATTTTCCACACTAATTGATGGGCTAATACTATTTTTAAAGGCTCTGAATTAATTTTATTTATTAATAAATACGATAGAAATTTGTAAAAAAAAAATCGTTTACATAGAAGTTCCGCGGCTAGTGTCTCACAGCTGATTGAAACGTCAAACGAAACCTAGTTATTTTTCGGTGTGAATGCAATTTCGAGTTTTTCGCTGCGGTGTGAAAGGGCTATAAATCTGTTTGATGTAGACCTAGAGCACACTATCACGGTACGATACAGCATTCAGCTAACGCTGACAATAGGTGTGTTTTATTGAACACCTACTCGAACGGCTTAATTATTCATAATAAAGGTAGTTTTACTTTTGAATGCCTGTACAGTTTGGGGTAAAACTAAACACGGTATATTCTACCCCGGAGCTTAATAAAATGTGTCGAATAGTATCTCCCTACAACCAAATTAAATCATAGACAATGGCCGCATTCAAGAATCTAGTTATCTTAAGTCGACTAGATTGGTCTGGATAAGATGTAACCTGAACGCAAAAACTAGATTGGTCGGGAACGTCACTTTTTCTACGTCAGCCACATACCCGAACTGTCAACTTAGTACTCAGTCACGAATTTCTTGACTAGATTCGTCGGCTACCCCTCCATAAACGTCAAATGTCACAGGTGCCCACGTGACCGATTTAAACCAATCACAACCGAGATAGATCTAGTCAGACAGCTGTCAGACTTACTAAACTAGATAATTGAACGCCCTCAGTACCTCACAGCTGATTGAAACGTCAAACGAAAACTAGTTATTGTTCGGTTTGAATGCAATTTCTAGTTTTTCGCTGCGGTGTGAAAGGGCTATAAGTCCGTTTGATGTAGACCTAGAGCGCACTATCACGGTACGATACAGCACTCAGCTAACGCTGACAATAGGTGTGTTTTATTGAACACCTACTCGAACGGCTAAATTATTCATAATAAAAGTAGTTTTACTTTGGAATGCCTGTACAGTTTGGGGTGAAACTAAAAACGGTATATTCTACCCCGGAGCTTAATAAAATGTGTCGATTAGTATCTCCCTACAGCCAAATTAAATCGTAGACAATCAAAACTGTATTCTATGACCCATATTGGGGGCAACACATTACATCCAAAACTGTCCGCATAATCAATGGAAGCCTATACAATTTGGCGCTTACAAAAAAAAAAAAGAACTTCCAAATATGTAAATATATTTCCATTACTACAACAATATCTGCAAACATTGGTCATATACATAGAATTTGCCTATAAATTTGTACTTTCCAAAAACAGTCCTACCCTTTATTTTCATTAATGAGTGCTTTTTAAAGGGTCAGAGGCAAATGGAAGTCAAAATAAAATAACAAATAGTAGATAGCCTTAATGTGGACAAAGTCTTCTGTTCAAATATTTTCAAATAACGCGAGATTTAGGTGCGGCCATTGAATGTATAGGTATAAATAGTTTAGCTAAGGTGCAATGGGTGGATGTTTATTCAATAAGACCTTACACACAGGATGTAAGAATGTGAAAGCCATGTAAGGAGTCCATTACTCCAACCCTGTTTTCGTTAGTTAGATGTTTTTTTTTTTTACTTTAATTGGCCAATTTACATTATTTCCGAGACATCTGCATGCAATTTAACTATTAGCATGAGTAAATTATATACATAAAACTAAATTAAATATACACCAATGCGAAGAGTACGGTTAAATTCAAAACCAAACTTACCATATATACTATTTGAATATCCGTTGACATCTTGAGGAGTAAAATACTTTTTTAGGGTTTTAATAGTTCCATTTTTAATTGGTAATATAACGCAAGTATTAAAACTGTGATTAACACACCGAACACGCACACCAACATTTGTTAAAATTAAATAATAGCACGAAAGTCCCGAAGATGTGTAGACAACCTGTTATCCCAAATAGGAAACTTTCCCGATGGACGTTAAATTCCTTCAGTGGCAGATAACCAACTAAGAAGGAGACAATCAGCAACATTGGTATGGTGATAGCCGTATTTTATTAGAATCCACATTCGCTGAAGGACAAAATATTATTCTATTCCATATGGGGTTGAAATGGGGTGGGTCTGGGTGGAGGACTTCAATTTTCATACCACATAGTTATTGTAGGGTGATGGTTGTTTGTTTGCCCTTTCTTCCAACTCCACTACGGCTGTAATAGAAAGAAACACATCACGGAATAGAAATAAGGTTGGCATCAGTAGGTTTTTTTTTAGAAAAATATGTGCTATAATGACACCGTTCAGGCATCTAGTTTAGTAAGTCTGACAGCTGTCTGACTAGATGTATTTCGGTTTTGATTGGCTGAAATCGGTCATATGAGCAGCAGTTTCAGGTGAAGTTTATGGAGGGGTAGCTGACCAATCTAGTCAAGAAATTCGTGTGTGCGTATTAAGTTGACAGTTCGGATATTTGGCTGACGTAGAAAAAGTGACGTTCCCGACCAATCTAGTTTTTGCGTTCAAAATACATCTTATCCAGACCAATCTAGCCGACTTAAGATAACAAGATTCTTGAATGTGCCCAATGCCAGTGTGACTGACATTATTGAACAATGATTTTCGGAATTTGTAATAATAATTAATTAATTAATTATTAATTAATCACATATATTTGCGATCTCTCTTGTGAACTTTGGAAGTATAGGCTTTACTTACAAAAGTATAGCTTTTGTAAAAAAAAGCGTGTTTTATTGAAAATCTTTCTCAATGAAGCCAAGTACAATCTTTAACACTCCATTGCAAGAACGACTATCTATTGACACATCAGAGATTCTGTAGGTATTTATTCCAAGTGGGTGTGGGCTTGAAAGCAGCAACCTTACCTTTCTGAGATGTGTTCATGACTATGCTAGGAACGTTCACTTTCAGCGAGTGGGACTCAGTAGGTCGATGAATTAAAGTAACAGTCAGGACTTTGGATGGAGAACACACAACATAGAAAATTATTTCAGTTCAAATCACGGATTCTTCTACTGTGTTTTGCATTTTCAATAAAACGCTAATATTAATCAAAGTAAACGCCTATTTTTAAAATGCGTAACATTTTTTGTTTTATCAGAAGACCATCTAAGTCTAAATCTTATCTAAAAAAAACATGAATCTCAATTGATTTGAACAGTTAAATTAACAATTTAATCATCTTCCCGCTTTTGAAAATTCTTGCCGCGAACTGTCACACTTTATTCACAATCCACACAAAACAGTCGCGATCCATTTGTTTGAACTTAACCTTTAAAAATGAAACTGATGCGAAGGTATCTGCGAGCAAAAAAAAGTTTTCCTTCGAATGAAGTATCAGAAACTACACACAAATATTCGCGTGTTCGCAGTTCACAATTTGCTGTCATGGGAATAGTCCTTAAGGACCATTCACATGAGAGCGAACTGCGAATAGGCGAATTGCGAACAAATCAATTTAACTGCGTTTATGAATTGAAAATTTGTATTTGTTCTATCACAAAACCATTATATTTAATTAATCTAACATCTAGTCTAAAAAAAACATTACTCTCAATAATTGATTTAAACAGCTAAATTAACAATTAAAGCAATTTTCCCGCGAATTGAAAATTCTTGCCGCGAACTGTCACACTTTATTCACAATCCACACAAAACAGTCGCGATCCACAAACCCACGAATGAAAAATTCGTTCGAACTTAACCTTTAAAAATGAAACTGATACGCGGGTATCTGCGACCAAAAAAAGTTTTCATGTGAATGAAGTGTCAGAAACCACGAATATTCGCGTGTTCGCAGTTCGCAATTCGCTCTCATGTGAATAGTCCTTTAAAGGATAAAAAAATTTACACTGCCACTCTTGGCTGCCTCAATAACATACCTGCCATACCTGCATTTATGCAAACGTCAACAACCTAGGAATGGATTCCACTTTAGCGATTTTGTTTACATCTATACGCGGGAAGGCACTTGTTATAAAGTACTTTTATTAAAAATTTCATATTCTGTTAAGTGCTAATCACAATGCAAGCAATTTGTCGGAAGCGCTTACGTTCTGATGATAATCCATACGAGTTTCAAAGTAAAATGTTTGTAAACCAGCAAAAGATTGATTTAATGAATGACGACAAAATGAAAGAGATCCACAGTAAGTTTTCCGTTTTCTGAATGATGTCCTCATATGGCTGTCGAATTGAATTAATCGTACTTAACATTTAAGGCAAAACAATAAGCATGCTCTTCAAGGGTGCACAAAACCTGGAAAATAATAACCGAAAAGTGCTTGCCACGAATGAGTTCTCTCAGCTGGTTACTTTGTCTGGCAGTGGTAATTTGGAATTTCTTTGCAAGGGCAAGGTAGGCACATTTGCATACTTTATGAGTTAACTTTCAGTTTTATCAATAACGTCTCCAGCCTGAGGGATTTCCCAAAGAGAAACTGAAATCTAAATGCTGTGGCAAGGAAGCGTTCATCAAGGCCGATTGTTTCAACTGCAACTTGGGACTCTGTGAGTTTTGTGCCTCGTCCTGCATTGGTTGTGGCCAATTCCTGTGTGGAAGTTGCATTTTGTTGTTGTGAGTATGCTTAGAGTTTATTCCAAGTTTTAGTTAGAAACTTTTTTGTTTATTACAGCGAGTGTGGTACTGCCGAACAGCCGATGTGTGAACGCTGCAAAATGTTTAACTAGAGGCGACCTCTTAGTTAGGCAAACTTTTAGTATAATTAACGGAATCGAAGTAGATGATAAATTGTGTTATATTCAATTGTCGTATGACTTGTATATTTAGTGTTAGATTGTTTAAAATATATTAAAATAGCAGAGTTGTAAGATCTAATGAGGTGTGTCAGTTATTTTAGGTTAAAACCGGTCGAGCCTATCCAGTAACTGCATACTTTCACTGGAGTACGTTGTATATGCCCAAGGCAAGGTTTATACAATAATGATTGTCCTAACTGAACCAAACCTCTGCACTTAAGTGGATATAAAGTGAATTTAATCCATGATTGTACTGCTCAATTTTTAAATTAGACGTAATGGATGTAAGAGCTTGGTACCACGTTCTTTCTGACCGATGCAAAAATGTTTCCAAATTAAGAACGAGTAGCTGTCAAGAAAAATTAATTATCAGCGTTAGATTAACTGCTTAATATGTTTCACATAACATCCCAACCAGCTATAGCTCTAGCGCTGAGGTTTCTTTTCATTGCCAAAAATAAATTATAAGATAAGACATTCAGTTTGAAGTATTTAATTCACATTATTCTAAGATCTAACGACGCACTACGTCCATCAAATTAAAGAACATGCGAAGAATGCGTCGTAGCTTTATATTTTCTCACTCTCGCTAGGACTGGATATTCCATTTACAATATCTGCTCTTCGGTCACATAAACTTATTTCTGTTGCAGAATTGCGCAATTTATCATAAAATAACCTCTTGCTCTTGCATTTTAATTACTTGTTTGTTTATCCACCATTAATTTTACCAATATTAAACTTTTAATTGGGTAAATAACTATTTAAGACCACTTAGTTCCTAGCCTACAACTTGCATTTGTACCCTTAAGTTTCAAATGTAAGCAGAGCACAGCTCAGCATAAGTACCAACATTAAAAACAAAAAACCCTACTAGCGTTGTTGTCAGTGGATATTTTTTTTCTTTGAAACGTCAGCTACAAGCAAAAAGGGAAGACGTGTCTATCTCTATCGGCGGCGTGCCCATCAACAAAACTTGATCAAATTCGTATAATAATCACAAATAGTTAACATAAATTTAATTCAATAATAAACAAATAACTAAACCACCTTTCAAAGTAGATAAAAATGCATACGGTTCTGACTCGTGGAAATGCCACTGTGGCGTACTCTCTTAGCGTTCTGGCCTGCTTAACATTCTGCTGCTTCATTTCGACAGTGTTCCTTGACTATCGCACTGAATCGAAGATTAACACAGTAAAAGTTTTGGTGTAAGCATAATGAAACGAGCGCATTTGGTGCAAACATAATTATCAATACATTTTTGCAGGAAAAACGTCCCAGACTATGGAGCATCACGGGAGAAGCACGATCTTGGTTTCCTCACATTCGACTTACAAACAAATCTCACCGATCTCTTCAATTGGAACGTTAAGCAGTTGTTCCTATATTTAACCGCTGAATACCAAACAAAGGACAACGAACTGAACCAGGTTGTGCTGTGGGACAAGATAATCTTGCGCGGCGAAAATACCGTCTTGGACTTTAAGAACATGAACACAAAGTACTACTTCTGGGACGATGGCAATGGCTTGAAGTGAGTTCTTCCCCGAGCAACAACAACCATTATTCAATTGAGTTAATAACCTTTCTTTAGGAACAACAATGTGACACTCTATCTGTCGTGGAACATCATCCCAAATGCAGGTCTCTTGCCGAGTGTGTTTGCTCATGGATCGCATGTATTCAAATTTCCGGAACACTACTCAGTGTCGCCCGTTTAAGACTTGAAAAACATTTATAATTCCTCTTCTGTCCTGTGTTCGAGTTAGGAAATCAATTCGCTTAATTTTGTTTATTTTTAGAGTACACAACAAAAATAAAACAAATTTCAAGAAGAACATGTTGGTTGGGTTTATTTGCTCTCTTTACACACTTGGGAGAGTAAGTTTAGGACGTCTTTTTCCCGCCGTAACGCCTGCTTGATGCATAGATCCATTTGATCCTTGTTGAAGGGTGTGCCGCCGGGTTTGAGGATGAAACAGACTTCGCCCTTACAAATGGCGACATTTACCACAGAGCTGGAGAGGGCCTCCTCTTCAGCAGTGGGATCCGTGATGATGATGTTGCTGGAAGGGAAAATCAGCGTTGATTAAAGAGGGTTTTAGGCTGCTTCTTGGGCTAATATGAGTGCAAAAAGGGCAAGTAAACTTACTCATCGAAAACCATTAAAGTGGTAGACACCGGCACGGCTCCTATATCCAATTTCTTCTTGACAGTAGTGTCCGCCTCGATTCGATTAATCTTGACATCGTAATCGATTGCAGGTAGCTCCAAATTCTTTAAAGCGGCAACACAAGCTATCAATGCGGCATCAACAATACACCCATCATGGTCCAAGCAGATAATATCACAATGCAATGCCCAAACAAGTTTCTCCTTGTGTATGCAAAGCTGTTTCAGCTCCAAGCAATCGGAATTAGTAAGGATATCATGAATGGCAGAGCTAAATACATCGGAATCGTCATTAGATCCTGCTCCACTGCGATATCTGGGCGAGCACATCTGTGGCAGCTCCACGTTGGGTATGAGAAACCCGTTCTCTGGTGTTAAGGCTCTAGGTTTGGCGAGCTCGGCTCGTATTCCACAAACTACACTAGTGTTCCCTATTTTAACTACTGCCGAACCATCTGCGGTGATAATTGAGCCAACATTAATGCCGATTGGCCGAAGTTTGTCGAACTCTCTGCCATCGGGGCGAATGTCCTTGTTTAGATAGTCGCGGTAGTATTTTACTGGATGAATTAATCTGGAATAATTGATAAAGAGTGGTTAAATGAGAATGTATTGGACAAGTGTTTCTATTACTTGTATTGTTCAGCCATTGATGTGTTTAATTTAATTGCTACCTAGTTTGTTTGCAAAAGAAATACTAAAAACCGATATTATAAACAAGAAGTAAATACACGTGCTGTCAACAAATGCAAACTGTCAGGCGGGACAATTTGACAGCCGGCTGGGGTGAACAACATGTTGATAAGAATAGGGCATTGCCATATAGAGAGTTTTGTAATATATTTGGTAAAAAATAAAACTTTTTGGATATTAGTTTAATTTAAGATCCCAAGAATCCGCCAGTCTGTTTTAGTTGAAAGTTGAATCACCTATTTTTAAGCTATAATGTGAATATTCATTCCAGAACTAAAAAATTCTAACAGGTAAAATATAAGACTGTGACACATTTTTCGCATAATCTTCTTCTGTAAGCTTGCTTAATCCACCCCCGTGAATCTGCATAAATAGTTTATTAAAAAGTTTTCCATAATTTTCCTGTATAAATGCGCAAACCAATTTTCCACAACCGATATGTTCCCAATTTGTTTCTGCTGCATACATTTTGGCTACCGGGTCGTTCTTCTTAACATCGTTATCATTGCGTATTGCCCGGGATTCTCAAAGGAACTCGCCGGCGAACAAAAAGGAAGTCTTCCGTTGGGGGAAAAGCGAAAAAATTAAGTAGGCAAATTCCTTCGGTACATTGGGCGTATGGCGGATACCAAATGAACTCAAGTTCCGCTCATCGATATTGTAGACGTTGTTCCTCTTTTAGAATCTAGTACACAATCGAAGATCGAAACAGCAGAATAATGTTACAATTGATGTGACAATCCACAATTTGAAATGAAAACTCGAATTTGCATTCAAACCGAATAATAACTAGTTTTCGTTTGACGTTTCAATCAGCTGTGAGACACTAGTCGTGAAACTTCTGTGTTGACAATTATTGTGTTTACAAATTTCGACCGCATTAACAAATAAAATTAATTGAGAGCATTTAAAAATAATTTTGGCCCATCAATAGTGTGGAAAATGATTTTAATGGCGTTTTCCATTAGTAAAAAAATACATTTTTTTTTTAATCTAAAACTGTCAAAAGATCGATTTTGACAGTTGTAGGTAATGTTCCATTGGTCAAAAAAGTTGATTTTTTTTTGTTGATCTCAGATCAATTTTGCAAATCTGAATTTTTCGGCAGATTTACCCCTCCTTGCACTAACACTAATACATTTAACAGCCGTCAGATTGACAAGAGTGGTTTTTGTTTTGATATATTATTAATTCGATTGTGAAAAAACTATTAACCAGCAAAAACAAATTTTTGTGTTTTAAAATTTGACATCTACACCGATACCAACTTCACGGACATGGAATTACACCGTACAATGACAAAAGAAGATCAGTCTGATGTCGTGTTCCATTGGTAACGAAAAAGATCAAATTTCAGATCAAAATCCAAATTTACCAATGGAAAACGCCATAAGTAGTGAGTTGCGACATTTGTTCAGTCAGCTGTTCTGCTAAATGTTGCAAAAGGTGTATTTGTTTCAACAACGCAACGATTGGAAGTCGTTTTCGTGGTGTTTTCGTGGAAAAGGACTTTAAACGACTCGTTTTGAAAACTGAAATTTATGTATATGGGAAAACCAGGTTTTCGGCCCGGTGTAAATAGCGTATTAGGTATATCTGGGCGGTTTCGCTCATTAATGTCCACGCCAACGTAAGTTGCATGCTGTATAACCAGCTTCATTCAGTATGCCACGACCGTCATAGCGATGTTCGCGTTAAACCCGTTTCACAAATTCCTGTCACGATCGAAAATTAAATCAGCAACATGCTTATAACGAAACATACTACTGTCATAAAATCAAATCACTCAACTCTTTGATTAACATGACTTCTGGTGTCATAGCATCGAGTCGGAATCAACTTTACGATCATGTTAACCACATAAGTTACCCCGTAATGTGATACCGAAATGTCAACGCGCGCTCTTTCTTCATGCCTACCTCATCCTCAATGCCTTTATCAAATAAACGGTCCCCAGTGTTATATTTTGGCAGAGAGAGAGGCTATCGCGCCGCGCATCAAAATGCAAATTTACCCTCGTTGATGGTTATTCCCGCGACCAGCTAAATCATGTTCGATCGTAAATTTACGATCGCATAACTTCCAATAAAATCTGAATTTTTATGGCTTCATATAGCGGCGCGAACACACGCTTTCCTCTGCCATCTTCGACTTCGCCGTCTTCATCATTTGCATCGGTCCGTTTTAGTTTCATCAGCGAATCAGCGATATCCAGACTTGGCCATAAAAATCATTGATCAAGTGACTCGCACAGCTGGGTTGGGTTGGACCGGATGATAACCCTTTCTAGAGCACTGAACGCGCATAATTTTAATCGATTTCAAGCGCGGCTGATTCGATCAATAGGTTGTCCCATATCCATTCACAGTCAGCTGGAGGGCTTGACAGTGACTGTGGATAAAATGCTTTTGCATGTCGCCAGGTCCTGGGCGACTACGACTATGCTCGCGAAAGATTAATTTAATAAACGTTTAGTTTATGAGCGACCATCGTGTAAAGTGGATGGACAAGTGGACAGTATACAGTTGGGTTCTGGACAAATTAGCTCGTCTGTATGCAAACGATGGCAATCTTCTGCAATATCAATTCAAGAGTTAATGTCTTTATCGATGTTGTGACGTGACGATGGGTGAGTACAGCAGGAGTAAACTGTCCCATCAATTGTTATTGGATGCTCGTCGCGCCGATTGAGATAGGAAGGTATGTGGAGATAATTTTACATGAATGCCGGAGAGGAAACTCAAATTCTTCAGTTTATTGGAAACGGGTTCTAAAAGTGGAAGGTATTCACTTAGCAAAGTCTGGTGGGAAATAAAAACACCCGACGACTGACGAACAATTTGCACCCACTAAAAAAGAAAAAATGATTTGGGCCAAACAGCTTATATGACTTTTGAAAAATCAGAGAGGGGCAATAACTGTGTCAAGGTAAGATTAGACTGTATGCCAAGAGTGGTCATAAAATGACAATTTCTGACAGTTCTCCTGTCAAAATATGGTCATACAATGTAATGGGCATATCTCATATGCTCTAATGACCTAAATGCCACATATGACCAGGCTGATTTTGACAGATAAAAGTGACCAAATAGCTTATAGTGTAATCAGACAATAAGCACGAATGAAAATTTCGTTATGGCATTGCTGGCTTTTTGATGGAACACAATTTATTTTGTTGTTATCGGTGTTTGAGTTTGTGGGATTGCCCGCGTTCCACTGCCCGCTAGATGAATAGCGGCATGTTAAACTCCATATAAAAAAACTGACATTTCACAAAAAAAGTCTAGCGCAAATTCAATTCATCTCTAATTCATCTTTAACTTACTTTAAGTGCTGCTATACAATAACTTTATTTTATAAATTTTTCTTTTGTTTTACTTTTCTTCTTTTTTACCATTTAATTTTAAGCAACGTGGCGTGCTTGACAGTTCAATCAAAAAAAGTAGCCTAAAGATGGTGGGGTTAACTCCCCTCTTCAGTGTCAGTTAGATGACCCGCCGACTCGTTCGTTAATGGCATTGCCATCCTCGGCAACAATAGTTGTGTCCTGAACTGACCCAAGTTAATACCTATGCTAAATTTGGCAAGTGCTGAGTTTCGCTGTCATTTCGCTTGCTGTCATTCATTTGTTGTGATGTCAGATATCTGACTGGCAAACTTCAGGGCAACATATAGGGGACGTTCGGGTACACAGTTTATGTCAAACGTCAACTAGATTCGTCGTGACTAGGTATATGAACGCTTTGACTAGGCCACTTGAATTGCTTTTGTATTCTCGCGGTCAGCGTTACCTTTGTTTGATTTTGTCCCTTTATTTTTTGGAAAACGGCCGTTCAACAATTTTTCAAAAATTGCTATTTTCAAATACGTACATTTCAAATGTAATACGGTTGCTCATTACAACACTATTATACTGTTATGCGAACTAATCGTTGTAAAATATCGTGCGAAAATTCTAAATTTGCAGAGTAGCTTTAGAACTGAAACCTTTATCTCTCGGCGGCCTTTTTTTTTGACTCTTCAGAATTCTGCCGCAGCCATTCTGTTTATTTTGAATTTGACTCTTCGAAATGTCAACTAAGTAGGTATGCAGGCAGAATTTTCTTGACTAGATTTTTTTTTGGCTTCCCCTCTCCATAAACGTCAACTGCAAAAACTACTCACCTGACCACCCAATAAAAACTGAAATACATCTAGTCAGACAGCAGCTGTCAGACTTACTTAACTAGGAATCCGAACGTCCCCATTTTCCGTTCAATATAATAGTTCAGGGTTGTGTAGGGTTTTTGACAGGCGGGAAAATTAGCTGACACTTCTCGGTGCGCACTAGTGGGCATAGTGCTAGCACGTCAAACAAACCGATTGGTAGTAGCAGTGCCGAACGTATAAGTTTTGAAAAGGTTAGAAGAGTGAAATAAATCGTGACAGTTGACAGATGAGCTGCCAACCACTAAAAATGTGTAAAAATCCAAAAATAGGGCGGAAATCCGCTCAGAGAGCGGAAAATATACCCAAAAGTACTTGGATGTGGATGGATAGCGATAGACTACGAGCTACTTTGAGCCACTTATATTTTTGACATTAATCCACATCACAGATAAATTTAGAACTTACGTATTTGTAACATATGAAACGGTCGACCACCACCGAATTTTCTTTAATTTCAGAGATATTATCTTTGAGTGGAATTGATTTTTAAGACGGATCCGATTTATGTTTCCTGTCAACTTTGTGCATTTGACATTTTTGTCAGTAGTTGCCTGTTTAAATTCTCTGAGCTGTTTCGAACCAAAGAGAGGAGCTGCTCGTTACTCGTTGTTTTGCTAATTTTCTCTTTTCCTGTCATTTTTGATACAGACCGTGCGATTGCGATCGATTTATATCGATTGCTTTCGATTTAAACCGCGTACGCGAATGAACCTAATGTGCGGTCTTCAGTAGGACTACTATAGCTGCCACAGAGTGATCTGTCAATTCAGTCTTATAAATATAGATAATGCGGTTTCATGTGATTTGATAAGAGTAGGTTTATCCGGTCCCCTCAAAGCGCCATAGTTAGTCCTTGGCCAGGCCACATGATGAATGCTTAACGGATGTAACTACATCAAGCTAGGTCTGAACGCGCTCTAACCATCCCAAAAGTATAGGTACTCATTTCATTTCAAACAAACAATTGTGAAATTTCACATGTAAACCACGTGCACCCCCATAACCGGCATAACCCAAAGTGATTAGGGTTGAACTCATAAATTAATGGTCTTGGTTCTAAACTGATGTAATGACCATCGGCTACGTAGCTTGACGCCCTTCCAATTATCCGAAAATAGTAAATGGAACACCACCGCCACCGTGTGTACCTATACTACACCCTTATCGATTTCATCCACCTCAAACCTCAAAGGGTTAAAATGGAAATGTGACAGGCTTTGAGTCGATTTCTTCTGTCGGGCCAATACCGCGCGCTCTCTCCAAAATTAAGTTCGAAAGTGCTCTGTGTCCGAGAAGCACTCGTCGTCCATTTTAGCGTCATGTCTTGTCCTGGTGGTTCTTCATTATTCAACCAATTATTCCTTTACATTACTACCCGCTTCCACACACACAAGTCACACGCTAAACGCTGCTGCTATTCCTGTTCAAGTGCGTGCAAAGCGGTAGAAACTTTCAAAAGGGTTCCTGCCCAACATTCACTAACACTCTATAACAACAACCGGCGATTTATATGCCCACAGCATTAATAGATTATGAGGGTCCTGTTCGTGGTATAGATACAGAACGAAACACACTGTTGGCTGACCAATGTCCATGCTGAATAATGCATCCCTAAAAGTAGTAGGCACTTACGTGTCTGCCTGAAGGGCGGTTGCAGACGTGGAGGGTCGTATCGGGTATATATAGCCTGTAATTACATGCGCGCGGGGTGTATAGCTTCTAATGCATTAAAGGATATGTGTGTGGACCTCATTTGCATAAAGGAATACATACATCGGACAGGAGTGGTGGGCATAGTGGATTGGCTACGTAAGCAAGCGTAAGCGAAGCGAGTGCATGCATCCTTTGCGATAAATTCAATATTGAAATCGATTCGTTGCATTCCGCTGTTGTATGTATGTTGGGCTTGTGTGTGTTTTGTTATTAACATCGATAATATTTATATTGTCCCTTTTTTGTGTGTTGTCGAATAGAAAAGTCCTTCCTTAATGGGTGGGTGCGTGCATATGGATGTGTCGAACAGATGCCGCACAATGAACGGCTTGACAGTGCAATTGGGTCTGTGGTCTGTGTCTTTTCTTTCCAAAGAGGACAAGTTCAGTGGAATGTGTAATTGAAGGACATTACTTTTGCACTTTTTTTTTTTTGTATATAAGTTACGGACGTAATTTGAGGTTTTGAACACTTTAACGCATAATTGGATGGGTTGAGAGGGCGTTTTGACTTTAGGTAATCGACCAGTAATGGCAGGCATTTAGGGATAGGTTCGAAATGCGTTCGGAAAATATGTCTACATTCCTCGATAAATATATAGACGTAAGTGGAACCATTGTTCAAGCCACTTTATCGTAGATAAGAGATAAGTGAACTAGTCCAGTGACGGGACTTAAGCTCCTTTCAACTCAGTGATTTAAATTAATGACGAAATCATACAATTTAGTTAAATGCTCACTATGGTCCCTGCTTGTGTTTGACTTTCTTGAGATCTTCAATGAACTGATGGGTACAGTGATACCAGACTTTGAAGACAGGTTTTCCCTTTTTTTTATCAGATAAAGTTTTAGTTTTCCCCTAGGGAAATTTGCACTTCTTTTCATAAGAACAACTTTAAAACTGCAACTGTTTGGGTCTATCTCGCTCCGTTTTGGCGGGAGTAATTTCATAAAAAAAAAAAAAAATATCGAGCGAAATATACCCCCCCCGCCCCCATAGTAAAAAAAATCTTGTGTTTGACCCCTCAACAAAAAACCGTTATCAATTTTTCGCTCCCAACTCCAAAGTCATCGTACTCGTGCCAAAATACGATTTAATTTTATTTTCACACATTTTACGTGTCAAAGACATTTTTTTTTTAATTATTCCCTTTTCTAAAGCTTGTCCATCTTTTTCCCCTTTTTCATTCAAAAGGAGTACCGGATAGCTCTTATAGTAAGAAAGCCCTAATTAAGATAACTAGATTCCAGCTCTTGAGTTCTACGAAAGATTGCCCTAATGCAGGTATATATTTAGGAACATTTATTCCTCTGGACGTAAGAGAAAGAGGACCGTCTATGAAATAGAGGAGCTTACCCAGGATCAAGTTCCAAAGTTTAACCAGGTGGTAAGAAGAACATGTTAGCAAGCGTCGAACGAAAAATTGTGGAGATGAAAAATAACCTGTACCCCTTTCTTAAAAGCTGTCAAACAGGTAAGTTAGGATAGCAATTTCCTAAGGCTAAGGCTATATAAGAATTGAGAAGGTCTGTGGAGAGTATAATAATGAAAAACCTACCAAAAATTTCGAAAATAAATATTTTTCAGGCAGCGATGGCCGGTCTTTATTTACTTAGTAGTTAAATGGTGACAAACTTAGAACTTAGAGAACCTGAAGTAATTTCAACATTTTAGGAGAATGAGGGTAAGGTACCTACCTAAGGTGGAGGTATGTGCTGATAAAAAGCCGATGTACTTAGACCAAAGGTTCCATCTTTGAAGTTGCATCATCCTACTCGTTGAACGAGTTCTAAAGCCGTAAGAGACTTCGAGCGGGTGTGTTCATTATAGCGCCTAGATCGTTGCAGTAGCAGGCTCCAAAACGAGGCGTGGTAATTTTTCTCTCTTTTTCCCTTTGCACCAAAAAAGTATGAGGGGTTTTTAAAAAGGAAATTTTTAAAAACCCCTCATACTTTTTTGCGTCAAAATTCAGTTTTTAAATGTAAAATTTGTATTACACGAAAAGAAAATTTTGTATTACAAAAGAAAAAAAGAAGCGTTAAATTAACCGCAGTTTGTGAAATATGGGCCTTTGCAATAAACATATTTTTAGTTTCGACTCAAAATTTCAGTAATTCACAATGGCTCTATTTTCCATACAAATTTCGCAATATTCGAATATTCTAGTGATATTCCAACTGTTCTGGATGGTTCTAGATTTACCTAAGTGTGACACTTGACAGATGACATTGACATTTGACAGATTTGAGTTTCCAATATAAATTAAAACCTTCTTGCAACGACAGAGGGAACTGTCGACAGAGAACAAACCCTTATAACACGTTTCAGATCTAGACAGGCGCATGTTGTACCAATTGTCCGCACCAAAATTTTCTTCGTTTAATAGGACCTGGCTTATTTTTTAGGCTGTGTGTCTTGGCTTCATTGGCCTAGCATAGAGTGCGTATAGTGCCTGATTTCAGGCACTTGACTGCATCTTGTGTATCCGAGATTCAGTGATTTTTTTTATCCATCTGTGAAGCAGTGGATTTGGTTCATCAATGAAGGTTGTAAATTGTAGTAGAACTCTCAAAAACTGGTTAAGTTGTGGGTGTGGGAAAAACTGAGTGTAGGCTGTAAACAAACCGGGAAAGACAAAAATGACGAGTACGACGAATAGTCATTGCCCGCGTTCCTCTGCCCGCTAGATTAATAGAGGCCATGTCAAACTTCACATAAAAGAAATTGACATTTCGCCATTTGCACTAGACGTCTAGCACTTTTTGTGAAATGTAAATTTTTTTTATATGAAGTTTGACATGCCCCTAGATGAAAAGGGGGTAGTGGAACGTGGGCATTGTTTAGTTACCAATCTTATTACTTGCCCTTACATATTGTGTAACCTTACATAGAGATGGTGCTCAAGAGTCATATCGCTCCTTTTTTGTCTTTCGTATTTTCCGCGAATAAAGTAAAGAGTACCCTCTTGGATTCCGACAAGCCTCTGAAGAAGACGTGTTCTTTTTATTTTGCACTTTTTTGCATCCCACCCGAACCGAACAGTCATAATTATGCAGTTTTAACAGCCTATAAAAGCAGCGTATCAGGCGGGGAAGACCTCGCCTTGGGTGCTGCACACAGGTAGACAGGGACCTGAACCTATTTGGTATAAATGAGCAACTGGAGGCAGTATGTTACAAAAAACACCGCGCTAACTGAAAGGGCATATTGATTGAAGATCAACTCCACCCAGAACAGTATTGGCCCTACCTAAGCGCAAGTAGCGAGGAAGTGACAACAACTACCTATCCTTGTTTTTAGGACTGGCTTCGGTCAGAATAAGGGGGTCTGTTATCGAGTTTTCAAGTATATCTCAAGTATAAGCAACTGGAATGAAGGGGAAGAGCCTTCAAGGGGCTGTGATACTGCAGCTTCTCATCGTAGGACCCTTTTGTGCCTTCCCTGGTAGGATCCTAGAGCCATCTATTCACTCCAGACGCAGTCACAAAAACAAGGATCTGCTCTGGGTGTATGTTAGCAAGGGTTGCTGAATTGAAGATTTCCACATCGCAATGATGTTTTCTTTTCTGAGACGACATATACAGCCGGACAATTCCGTGAGTATGAGCGAAGAGAGGATTCGTCACTCTCAAGACACGTGATCGTGTCGGTGCGAAAGCTTTATCACTGACCAAGAGGTTCTAAATGATGTCCTCTTAGGATCCCCGTAACAGATGGACTTTATAAAGCTTTTCAAAAAATTAAAACAACAGCAGCAACAAAGGTAGTAGCCCCTAGTGTAAAGGCGAAAATCCCCAACTTGCTCAACAAGTCGTTGACAAGCAACATAATCTTCCACCAGATCCCCCTCAACAAAAAACCACTTGCATACACAAACCGATTAATCAACACTATCGATCCATTAAAATGCTGAGCAATTAAAATTACAAAAGTCCTCCGTTTGCAGAAGCATCAGGACATCGCACTGGTGCCACAGATAAAAAAAAAAAATAAATAAAATGTTTTAATTAAATGCAAGTCCTTTTTGTGTGTAAACACCGCTTATCTCTGTCCGGGGAGGAATCCTCGTGCATACAATTTGTCCTGGGCACCACATCAGTTGGTACGTCGTGTGCGCTGTTACAAGCGTTGTTAACATATCGTCGGGTCATTGTGAGAGGTTCGTTTCCCCAGACAGAAGTTCATCGCCCATTTGCATATTCCTCCTTCAAAAGGCGAGATACGAGTATCGCTTCCGCCACCAGTGGTCGTCGCGTCCAATTAGATTGCACAAGAAAAACACCTGATATGCATATTTGTGAAGAGGATTCTAGATCAGAGCGTTTAATTAGCATCGAACAAGCGAGGACAAAAGGTGAACCCTTTCCCATTGTTTTGTGCGCGCTTTTCTCATGTCCTTTTGATCCTTTTATTGGAAGCGATAGCACAGTTCTAATGGCAGGCAGATGGCTTTCCAATTGAAGGATTCATCTAACAACTAGAGCGACTGCGCGTTAAAAAGGCTCCAACTTGTAATGGCGTTTTAATCGTTGGAAAGTTTCAGCTGTCATGATTTTGTGAAACCGCACATGCACACATATCTATACCTAGCACGTTCACCAAACATAACAGTCGTCTATTTGTTCCTGGGTGCGACTTCGCGCTCGGCATACTAATACCTACGCCTATTTGCTACCTCATTTGCGCTTGAAAAGAATCTCGAAGCTAGTTCGTCTCAATGGAAACGCAACTCTTTAGCTTGACAGTTCGTGTCATTACCCACCCAACTGCGAGTACATAAACGGGCGACACACATACCTATCATTAGTCCGCCATTGTGTGTCCCGCACAACAGTCTCTCGCAGCTATTATGGCCTTGGGATATTTACGCATCCCGCATGTGAACGTGTGTGCCATTTGTGGCTTCCTGTCTTCGTAGCTATGGATATACCCAATTCATCAAAGCGACTTAAGAAATCCATCACATAACCGCCCATCACACACATACACATCGAAGGAAGGTGCGTGATCTCCGATGAATAGTGACCACAAAACCTAATGGTAAATCAAATCCGACCACGAACCACCACCCGGAGGGGTATCCATCAGCAGCAGCAGCAGCAACACAATACACTCTCTACAGTCTACACAGAAGCTACAGGTTGATGCTTCGAGCGCAGATTGTATAAACGGAGTCGTGATTATCATTATCCTGTCAAAATGTGAGCAGCGCTGGGATTTCGTGCGTCAGATCATTCACCTGTGTGTCAGGGGTAATCATCTGCAACTAGCATCCAGTCACAGCCATCCCCCGTCTAATGACGATTCGAAGGAACACAGAACAATTAACGCGCAACAGTTTGCTTGGAAAATTGCAAACATCCTTTCGGGGACTGATCCGCCCGAACACCGCACACCCGTTCAATTGCGGGAATCGAATGTGTGTGCGTGTCATTGAATTATCTTTGGAAATGGCATTATAATGAGAGTCCGTGATTGTTTCTGATCGTCCACAGTAGCAAATTCCTTTTGAAATTAAATGAAATGCGATCGGAGTTGAGCTCTAAATTGTTGGTATTGATGTGTGTACCGTCTACCGTGGGATACCAGGAGTGGTTTTAATCACCGATTCGCATCAACAGATTCAGATAGAGACACGAACGCATAATTGTGTTGTTTTCTTCGGTGATGGAAGTTAGAGCAGGCGACATCATGGGGGGTAGCAGATATGGATCCTGCGGGCTTTTTGGCTTTCTCTTTGTATGAATTTGGGTACAAGGACTTTAGCAATTCGTGCGTTTGAGGTGGGAACGCCATTGAGGAAGGCAACCTTTTGCAGGACAAAGAAGACCATGAAAGTGGTCCAGCTTAATATGAGTCCGGCCACAAGCCATTCGCGAGTTGAGGACAGATTTTGCTGGTATGTTTTTTTTGCGAGCAGTATACCAATCTTTCCGATCATTCCATTCATGGGAAATGACATCAAGGAGCGAGCAAATTATTTTCGACGATCAGGGTGGCGCGGATCTTCTGGTTGATCTGGTTGAATTTGAGCATTGGTTACGCTGGCTTAAATAGCATCGGTAGATTGCTCGATTAAGAACGGCTTATTGGCATAGACCTTCGTGATTGCGATCAAATCTCAAGATCTTGTTGTCCAATTTACATCACATCCGCTAGAGACAACCATATATACCTTACATACCCTATAAAATCATTCATGGTTCATGGAGAATGTCGTGTCCATCGTGGAATCTGCTGTGTGGCACGAAGCCCCGTCCTGCTGGACTTACTCGTCGTCTATATAACAATTTATTTATTTTTTTAAATTATTCTTTTATTTATTAATTATTGCCATCAAAGTACAAAGACTTTCTTAGATAATATTATGAACAAATTATAAACAAAAAATAATATACACGGTTAAGAATCCTGGCTATAATTTTAATATTTTTGGGGTTGTAGGTATATTCAACGCAGAGAAAATATTAAAATTTTATATTTTGCATAGGTATATTAAGATTAAACAACTAATAAAATACTTATTAAACTTAAATAATGTCTTACCTATTTTTCTGCTAGTTCTATTTATTCGTATTCCCTCCGAAATCTTGTAGCTTCTTTGAAATTTATAAAATTCCAAGTAAATAAATAAATAAAAAGTCTGCTATTACAAAATATGTCTGACATATTAAATTTTAAACTAGACGGAGATTGTTTTCAACGCAAAACTATTTAAATTAGATAAAACCTTATTCATATTGAAAAATTAGTGAATTATAATGCATTTGTATTTGAATTAAATAAACTGCAAATACTTCTTTTGCTTTTTATAAACCCATGAAATTTTAAAATACAATACAATCTTATTATATTTAAATATTTCTTTAGGTTTGATTTAAATATCTATGGGGTATATTTGAAGACCAAAAATACTTTATTTTCATTGCAATTTTTATTGGTTTTAAATATTATAATACATATAGAAAATTATCAAGCGTAGGCAAATTCCTGTGGTAACTTCTCCCCTTTGAAAATAATCGTATAGATCAGCGGTTCTCAAACTTATTAAGCTGTGGAACCCTAAACAATGCACACATATATTTCTGAACCCCAACTCTTAATACCCTATTCACACCCAACCGAAAACCGGGTTTTCGGGAAGTCTTCATCGAAAACAGAAGTTTTTCCACACATATTTCAGTTTTCAAAACGAGTCGTTTAATACAAATTTCGCCATTAATATTTTCCAACATTTCCAAATACTGAATTGCACCGCTGGATTTGTGAGTTTGTCAAATCGAACATACCTACCTCATTACGAATTCCACACGTCATTTAATGACTTTTCAGCCAGCTGACAAAAAAAAAAAAAAAAAAAAATGGCAGTCGAAAAATCAATCAAAATGAGTCAGAAATAAATTTAATATGTCTGAATTAGCAGTTAAATTCATGTTTAATTATTATTATTATTTATTAGATACAATATAAATAAATGTACATTCTAATTTTATACATTTGTAACAGCACCATCAACATAGGCCTAAATTAATATAGCTAACAAAAATAAATTCTTTAGGTTCAACCACTTCTGATTTCTAAACAGGAAAACAAGGATCAATAATCAATTCTGACACTAGCTGTCATTTGAAATGTTGAATTTCCAGTGGAAATTGACTTCCAATCGTTGGTTTGTTGAAACAAACACGCCTTTTGCAATAATCAGCCAACTCACCAGAACAGCTGACCTATTAAAATTTAAAATAAAAACTAAAAAACTGTTTCTACAATTAATTGATGGGCTCACAATATTTTTAAATGCACTAAATTAATTTTATTTGTTCATTAATGCTATCGAAATTTGTACCCAAAATAGTTTGCACCTAGATTTACCGACTTGTTTCTCACAGCTGATTGAAACGTCAAATGAAAACTATTTGGTGTTCGGTGTGAATGCATCGAAGAATTTTCGACGAAAGCACGGTTTTCGGTGCGGTGTGAATAGAGCATTACGATATAAAAAAAATGAAAAACAACACTTTTCAAAATCAATTTTTTATTTAAGATATTTTTTTCAAGGTTAGTGTGAAGAAGGAAATTGTTTCATTGTTTGATACATAAATTTTAAAAATTTACTTTTATCTATCCCAAAGCTGTATTCGCATAGATATTTGTTGCAGCGTCCAATCTCGATATGCATTTAGTCTTTGCATAAGTATTCGCTGAAAAGCCTTCTTCACAACGATACCTACGTTGTGACTTGTGGCAAAAAAGCGGAGCGAATTTAATATAGTCTATTTGGCAAGTTCCGGCGTTCAGGGTATTTGCTGCTAACAACAACCAGAAGCAAATACGTGTTTTGATGAAGAAGAACTCTGCAGATCTAAAGGGCGGTTAAATTTTAAGGGCCGATGTTGAATGGGAACCACACCTAAACGTCAAGTTTTTTCTGCATTTCATTTGACATATCTTAATTTCAGACAAACTCAATTTGAACCATGGAAAGATACACAATCGAGCAACGCGTTAAAGTTATTCAGGCTTATTACGAAAATGGGCGTTCAAATCAAAATGCATATCGTGCACTTCGTGACTTTTTCGGTCAATTTAATCGTCCGAATGTGCCTACAATCGGAAAAATCGTGCAAAAATTTTAGCAAACCGGGTCTGTAGGAGATTTGAAAACACCAGTGCATAATATTGCTGCTGTTCGCGATAGTGTGGCTGAAGAGCCGTCCACCTCAACTCGTCGTCGTGCCCAACAATATATAGCACCTCTCACGCTCGTCGTTGATGATCATTATGCATAAAGACTTGCATTTACGCGCTTACAAGGTGCAATTGACTCTTGACCATTTCAAGCGTCGTCAATGGTCAGAATGGTGGCAAGAAATGGCAACAGTGGATCATCAATTTTCAAAGAAAATCGTCTTCAGTGATGGGGCACATTTTCACCTCAGTAGATTCGTCAATAAGCAGAGTTGCCGCATTTGGGCAAATGATAATCCAAGAGTGATTTTTGAAAAACCAATGCACCCACAAAGAGTGACTGTTTGGTGCGGTTTATGGGCTGGCGGAATCACTGGGCCGTATTTTTTCCAAAATGAGGCCGGTCACTCAGTTACTGTGAATGGTGTTCACTATCGTGAGATAATAAAGAACTTGTTATGGCCCGAATTGGAAGATATGGATGTGGACGATATGTGGTTTCAACAGGACGATGCCACTTGCCACACAGCTAACGAAACAATGGCTCTTTTGCGCGAAAAATTCCATAATAAAAAGAAATGTATTAGAGCTTGGCTTTCGACTTTTCCAGCGAATCTAAACAGGGCTTGCATTACCGCCGCCGTAAGCGAGCAAAACGTCACATAGTTATTTCGTGGAGTTTAAATGCGAAACTGAAACATATTAATTCACACAGTCCTCCGCAAATGCTCCAAGCCCACAGAGATTTGGTTGCAGCTTTTGCCAGAATATTTAGAAAGCACACTACAAATCAAACTTGTGCAACTAGAGGCTTTTAAAAACTGATCATTTAATTAACACAAAGGATGCATGCGCGTGTAACGACCGTTTACATGGATTACACTTCATAATCACGGGTCCTTGCAAAATAGTAGTGAGCATTCAACTTTCTGTCCCACTTATTATCGTAGACGTCGCTTTTAATTGCATCCCCGATAAGCATACTTCGAGCTGGGTAGATAATAATAATAACCTCCATCTCCCATCAATCTGGCTAGTCGCGCTTAATTGACAGATGCATACAATGTCAACACTTCAGTCTGTCGATTCTTATAGTCTGCGTCTACCTGAACACGCATTCCACTTCCACGCCCTGATGCGAGGCACCCAACGTCACCAGAGTAAACATACAAGCGCACCGCGCACACTGGCTGCATCTACTCGTACATGTTGCAAATGTAACATTTTCTTTATGCAAATTCGAGTGCAGTTACATCGCTTGGACCGTCGAAAACGAAATTAATTATATTATTCCAACTGATGAGCACACAACACTCGAAGCACGAGCACCGCATGCCCACCTCCAGAGTCCAGCACCAGAATCATCAACCGCGGCAGAACCAGAAACACTGAATGGCTGCCAACTGGCAACTGCCACCTGAAAGACCAACCAACACCTCCGCACAGACCAAAACACACACTTGGTTGTGGCATGCATCCACAAACCACAACCGAGGTGTGATCTTAGCTCTCAAATCCCACTTGGAGCACAGTAAACGACGTGAACTCCAATCACTTCGAGCATCCTTCAGATTGATTACATTTCCGCCGATTGAAATTCAATTCACTAATTCCACAGATCCACATACGACACACATGCATGTGCAGGTGCACTGTATATGTAGACGCAGAGTCTGACTGACAGCCTGATAGACTGACTGGCTGCTGTTCCAGCAAGAGTAGTTCTCCAGATGAAACTGTTTACGATTACACGCGAGGGACAGAGAGAGATGGCCCACAAGTGGCGCGCGAGAAGTGGCCAGTGACCAGTGTCCGGTGCCCGGTGCCCAGTGTCCACTTGGACCGTGTGTTGGGACCGTGGCATGTTTAGTCTTCGATCATAAAGTGTGTAGGCTTTCGAGTGGCACTTGGGCTCTGCTCTCAAGCAATCAGATATTCTCTGTTGATCTTGATCCTCTGGCTTGCTGGTCTCTCCTGTGATGGGTAATCCTGCGTCACAACAATAACACACTGGCTGCGATGGGTGATCTATGGCATTTTGGGTGGCATTTTGCCCCCACTCAAGACTCAGTTGCGACAATAATACGAAACAGAGAAGATTACGAAGGTGCACGGCTAAGGGGCATCGTCGCATCGTCTGTCGTCTACCAGATGTTTTCTTCAATTTGGATTATGACCACTTGGTCCCCGGAGGCCGATATACACTCGTGATGCGCACGCGTTTATATTCGTCTTAAATTATAACAAAATGTTTCGAGTGTTGATTACTTTCTCATCAGCTTAGCGATTGTTAAGGTGTGGTTCACCCTCACAAGTGGTTCACTTTTGTTGGTGGTGAGAGGTAGCCAGTTGTTAGTTGCCATGGAAGTTATGTGCAATGACTTTATTCCGAATGAATAATGCAAGATTGGACTGACAAATTGATTTGAAGTGTCATTTTTCGTTCTCATTTTTGCGCATGGATGTTGATGGATGGATTTGAGGGCAGTCCTTCGGCAGGTGAGTGAGATATTGGAATTTCCAACTCCTATATGTTGGTTGACTTTGTGAAGGAAAATCGATGTTTCAGGGGGTAGATATTCAGAAGCTATCGCCATGAGGAGTGGATATTATTTATGTTCAACCACAGTTGGTGTTTTTAGAAGAAGTAAACTTGAGTCGCAATGAATGTCAAAAAAGAAGAAAGCTTTTCAACAAGTTTTCTGAAAAAAGTAAGCAAAACCTGCGGAGTGCGATTATCACGACTTTATTTCTACAAGCCTTAAATGACAACGGCTCACATATAGACACCTAAAATACCTCTATCGAAGTTTCTGAAAATTCTAAGAAAAACCTGGAAACTGTTATGCAGAACTTTTTAATCTTACAATAAACGCGCTCTGTTTCATGTCGATTTGTTTGACTTTAAATTAGCAACTTCTGTCAGAGAGTCACTTTGAAAACATACGCATTTGTATTTCTTAAGACTTTTCTGAAAAAATTAAGCACAAAACTGAAAGTTTGTCCGCCTATATATTTTCCTGCATTAGGTAACCGCTTCGCTTTAGTCTCTCCAATGTTCGATCGTAAAAGCCAGTAAAACACAGTTTCTGCACATAGTTCTGAAAAAATTAAGAAACATTTAAGATTGTGCCTTTTGTTGTTTTCGATTGGCGACAGCTACTTCCTGTTCCGTGCGTTCGTTCATAAAATGGCATTGGCTTAGAAGTAATAAAAAAAAGAAGAAAAAAACACAGACATCTATATGTTACGCACCAAAATTTATGAAAATAATAAGAAAAACTTAACAAGTTGTTGTTACTTTGATGCGCGATAGCCATATTATTAACTCTGATGTATGTTTGTTAAATTACAAGGAGAGCCTATACACATTGCAAATAGTCATAACCCCAATCAAAGTTTCTGAAAAAAATTCAATGGTTCAAAAATTGAAATAGTTATATCTGAATTTATTAAGAAAAAAGTGGAAAATGGGTGTAGGGAACTGGGTATAATGGTCAGTTCAACAAAAACTCAAATAAAACGAAATTCGTTTTTTAAATATGTAATACTTTTACTTAATTTTTTATTAAATTCATGTGTTTTTGTATTAGAATAAACATAAAAAAAAAACCAAATTAAAAAAACGGAAAAAAATTATATGTACTAACAAAAAAAAAAGGCCTAAAATGACCGAGATTAGACGCATGTTCGGTTAATATTTATTTTTAGAATTCACATAAATCGCATGTGTATAGCCAGATGGACTGTCCCAAGCTGAGCATTCGGCGTGAACCCACTCTGCACAGCGCGTGCACCTGCACCACATTTCGTTGTTGCATCCAAATGCTTCACAAATAAAACATTTGTCGCTACCATCTCCTAAAGAGTCATCAGAGTTATCATCCACAATCATTCCAGCGCTAACAACAGACTCAGTTGTAGACTCTTGAAGAATATTTTTCGTCACCTTCCGAATCGCTTCTTTTGTTGTCAGGCAATGGCAATACATTTTTTCCTTCTTTTTTTTTGTAAGCTGCTCTTTTAAGTTCTTTTTCTTCCAAATATTTGTTCATCGGTGTCGATATTAGCAGAGTAGCATGTTGTTTATCCCTGCATATCCTAGTCCGATTAGCCACCTTTTTTTTTGGCACGGGGAGAAGATCTTTGATGGTTTCGTTCAAGGCAGCAAATGAAGTCGATAGGGGCCGAAATGGGCAAGTTTTCCGAGTTTTTTTTCTAACTGGTTCGATGAATTAAATGACTTCTTCTGTTTCGTTAAGTAGCGCTTCAGATGGATTAAAGTCTTGGTTAGAAAAGACGCACGGATTGATCGGGAAAATTCCAGTTGCTCTGAACCCAGATTCTTCTTTGGCAAGGACGCAACACTAGCAAATGCTTTTCGAAAAAGGGAAGCGAAATTCTACGCATAAAAAATCCCTTTTACTGATGTTTCGGAAAAATATTTTATTTTTGTTTGCAATAGCTCTGTAGTCTTCCTATTGAATTTCAGTGTAAAAAAAACAACAACACAAAGCCAAAAACAGATTCAGTCTGAAGACGTTTCTGAAAAACATTAAGAACAATGAAAAAAAAGTATTTGGATTTTCTTGATAGTCGCTTTACTTGCTCTAGGGTGTGGGTATACATTAAATGCGAATAGGTTCCTGTAAAAGGGCTTAGCATTTAAAACAACACACATACTCTGTCGAAATGTCTGTAGGTAAATATTAAGAATATCCCTCGAAGCTGATATCTGCGTAATCATTTGTTATGATGTCTTTTGGCAGATGCCTTCAAATTATAATTGCAGAAATATGCGCCTTCTATCGACTTTTCTGAAAAATATTAAGAACAAATTGAATCATTTCTGCATTTTGCTGTTTTCGTTTTGCAAAAGCTACTCTTTATTTCTGCAGTGCGTTTGTTTATGAAATGCAAAAGATTTGATAACATACACGATTTAGAGACGTAGATTTTAGAAGTTTCTGAAAAAATAAGCTAAACCAGAAAAGTAGTTCCGCGCATTTTATGTATTTTATTCTTTTTAGTTTGTTTATTGTTTTTATTTGTTTATGGAATGGTAATAGCCAAAAAAGAATACACCTTATGTAGAAGCTACTGAAAATATTAAGAAAAACCTTTGAAGCGGCCAAGTGGATTTTTGTTTTTAGGCTTACGATAGCCACTGTCACTGTGCATATTTTCTGTGTTCGTTTTTAAATTAGCAAATACTGGCATATATTCATTGCGAAAACACGCTCCTTTTTTGACGGTTCTGAAAAAAATTATGAAAAATCTAAAAGTGCGTCCGCGCATATTGTTATTTTAAGTTTTTGATGGCCGCTTCAGTTTTCCGACTGTATTTGATCATTAAACACAAAAAACAGTATCTGTACCAAAGGTTTTTAGAGTATTAAGAAAAATTTAGAAACTGCTTTTGTGTACCTTATTTGTTTTTTAAACTCTAGGCACTTTATTTACACTTTACTCTATACGGTGTATGGATATGAAAACACCCAGGGAATGCATTTAGACATTTAATAAAAATCAAAGACTCTGTCAAACTTTCTCGAAAATGAATAAAGTCCGAGTATGGCCGTGGAGTAGATTGCGTTGCTATCGGTTTGCAATAGCAACTCAGTCTATTGAGAGTGTCGGTTTTTAAATTGGCAACTGCCTTAGCCTACCACTATGCACTGCATAAAAAACGCCTTATACATACACCTATCAAATTTTCTGCAAAAATCCCTAAAATTATGCCAAAATATCAAAATTGAAAAAAGGCCCGATAACCTCCAAACAAAGTTGTGTCATATTTTCGTAGGAAAAATATGCCAAATACTTTGACATAAATGCCGCCTTTTTTTTGGCATTTTGTCCAAAACTCCTTTGGGCATTTTTTGCATTTACGAAAACGATAAAAAATGTTTGTTGGAACAAAACACCAAATAAATGTTTGGAAAATAAATGCTGAAATAACTAGAGGGGAAATCCGAACTACGAACAACGGAAATTCGCGCGAATTTCGAACTATTATTTCCTCAAATTTTAAAAGCTGAAATAGCGGAAATTCGCGGGAATTCCGAACTATGAACAGCGAAAATTCGCGATAATTTGGATCTATTATTTCCTCAAACTTTAAAAGCTGAAATAACTAAAGGGGAAAATCCGGGGATCTGAACTACGAACAACGGAAATTCGCGCGAATTTCATAATTTTCATAAGCAGCACCCCCCCCCCCCACGCATCTTTAGTTTTAACTCATCAAAAGAACTCTGTCGGTGCAGGTAATTTATTCTACAACAACTATTTTGGGCCTAATTTTTTTTTCTGATCTCATTTCTCTGTTCTCTCGCTCTGCGATACCAATGTTGTCTCTACAGAGTGTCTTTTTCCGAATTTCTGAATAGTTAAGTGGCAATTGACTATAGCTATATATTGACATCTAAAGATCAAGATGTGATGTGATGTTTATGTTGATGTTGATGTTAATGTAGATATCGACTCAGATGTCTTCTTTTGAGCGTTTTCGTCCTAGTTTTCTTGTACCCCCATTATCTGCTTACGGGACACTTATAGAAATATTTCCATTAGATCACTGAGCGACTGAAGGCTCAGATGGTCCTTTCGCTTCAAAGCATCTTCTTTTGCTCTACTCAATGGGGTGTGGTGTTCAAAAAATTCCAGATCGATCAACACTCTTGCGACACGCTTCATTTCCATATAGAGCCTCCGTAGATTGTCAATTTGACTCACGACACAGATAAATCACAGTAGTTAAGTCTACCAAATATTTTCAAAAAAAAAAACTTTCTTCAAATACCTCCACCTCCACCTCCACCTAGGTATATGTAACCCCCATCACATATCTCTTGCACGGATAATTACAAACAATTTGCATATTTTTTCCCATAATTGGCAATTTTTGTTCGTTTCCCTTCCTTTTATGGTAAACTACGACTTGCCACCTGTACTGAGCCCAACACTTTTGCATGTGCACGATGGGTTTTAGTGCGCGAAGCCCACCTCTATCGCTGCATTTAACCATTTTAATCGCGCAACCCTTAGCAAAAACGAATGAAAAAAAAAGAAAAAAAAAAAAAAAAAAGTGAACAGCGGTGTTGCACCTATGAACTTACAATTGGCATGCCCTCTCCCTCTCCCCAGTGAGAAGGAAAACAGCATAATTACCCCATTAAATCAGCGCCCGAAACCTGCAGCTCGCAAGCATTGTTATAGACTGTACGAAGGTATATGCAAGCGGTCGTGAAGATGGTATAATAGCCGCTGCTGAAACTGCTCCTTGCAGACTTGACTGCGGCTCCGTTCGGTTGGCTGGCTCTTTGTTGCGGTTCGAAATCGTGGTCGTTTTGCGTGCTGCAGATAATTAGATTAGATTACCATCGGGCAATTAATTTCAGATAATGGGGGGCGAATCGTCCGAAGGGTACCATCGGCTTCCGCCATATTACACAAAGTTTGCAAATATTTTGCTTCTTTCGCGAGGCCGCCTATCTCTCCGGGTATGTTTGTAACAAAGGTTACACATGCTTCCCGGAACAGAGCACAGTGTTTCTCCGCTCGCCTGTGCAGTGGTCATTATACGGCGAAAATACACTGCTCCTTCGTGATGGTTCCGAGGGCGGGATATTGTTTGCAGAGAAGTGGTCACGAATGTTACCCACAGAATGGGCTCTAAAGAACAAAATTTACCACGAAAATGTAGGTAATACCACGAATGGCCTATTGACAGCGACGGACTGTGTCATTAGGTGCTTAGTCAAGCCTCCCCACTCTGCAAAGCTGTCTGATTCCATTTCATCTACTCACGAATAATCCGTTTAATTAAGTAGCGCGAGAGTCGCTAACCAAAAACCCACACCCAGCTGCTTAATTGCAGCCTAATGAGATTTTAGATCGAAAAAGAAATCGATTTGACAGTTCGTTCAATGCAAATGACACCCTTATACCACCTACACACAATTTAGCTGTTGGCATCAGTCAAAACTACATACAGTTTAGGTATTCCATTTCATTTTGCCCGAGTCTAAGCATGTTAACATTCCAGCTGGGTTGGCAATTTCCAGCTCGTTGAATCCAATTAGGAGCCACCCCAACGGCAAGACCCACCAGAAACCCAACCAAAGAGTCAATTTCGTCAGACAGTTGTCCACATGTACATGTGAATCGGTACGCGCACGAGTATTGGCTTTCCCCACCGCCGGAGCACCAAACATTCAAACAACCGTCAAAATGCTAATCAATGAGGTGTAGTGTCATGTTCAAATCGGATTTGTGGCAGTGTTCTTTTTTCTATGTTTGTGACTTTTTAATTTATACCTTCACCACTGTCCGGTATCAGGCCCAAACGGGCGACACTGCTGCGGAGTGTCGCCTTTGATGTTCCAATGGTGTGTTGTATGGGTACGAGTATGTACAATTGTACATCTAATCAATTGATTGAGTTGCCAGGTTGACATCAAATTAGCGGTGCGAACAAGAGAATGTCAATATACCCGTAAGTCAGATACAATATAGCTGAGTTACAGATATTGTTTGAACTTCGAATGTTATCCATTATAAATATGCAGCGGCATGGTCAAGAAATAACAATAAGCTGCGCTTGTCTATAGACGGGCGACATAATTTCCTTGACTTTGGCAACATTGACAGCATTGGCTGACAAAAGTGGCAAGACGAGGGCATTATTGTCTGCGACTGTGTCACTGGGGTGTGAACGCTTGTATTATTGATTTGCATGTTTGTCGACCCATATATGATTGGGAATGGCCGGTGGTGGATGAACGAATGGATGTACATTTGGTTCTGGGAATATATAGATAGATTCTTTTTGGCTTGCTCCCGAATGTTAGCAAGGTACTGGAGAAAGTCGTCAACAGAGCTCCTTCAAGATGGCTTGAAGAAAATAAGGTTTTTCCGGACAACCATAGTTTGATTTTAGAGCGGGGCATGAGCAATTTTATGCCCCTTCGAAACTGGGGTTGAATTACCACGTCCGTAATCGAGTAATCGGTGACTGAATTTGTTATTGTTTTGCTTGTAAAATCCACGCGAAATTCAGTGACATATGGCTCGCTCACATACTGAACCAAAAAGTTACATAATATCAATTAAAAAGTTTATTGGGACAATGAACTTTTTTATTAAAACTCGTCCAACTAACAAGTTTATTGCGACAATGAACGGCTGTTTATTGATTTAATTTTCCCATATTTTTTTTAATTAACTGTTAATTGCTTGAAAGCTGATGAGAAACAGGCCCCAGGTTAAAAAAAAAAAAGATATGTCGATAAGAGTTTTGAAACTAAACCCCTCTGTAAGTTATTATAATTTGTTAATAAAAATATAACTGAAATTGAATAAAATTGAATTGAATTCTTACAAAAAGGTTTACCAGTTTTTCCAATTTATAGCTACCACCTAGTTCAAGATGGATTTTATTCATGATGAAATACTGCGCTGTAACACTAATCAACTGATTTCATTGTTTTTCATTAATTTTTTTCGTTTCGGCATAGCTTTGGGCAATTGAAAGTGCATTTCTGTTGTTATTTAAAACCTTAAAAGAATGAAAAAATATCTGTTGACATAAAAAAAACAGAAACATTATGACTGTCAATTTTTGAAATTCGAAAATAATGCAGCATACAAGTAACGCATTATATGAAAAAAAAAAAAAAAAAAACAAATACTTTTCTTAGGTCAGATAAAAATGTCCGATAGAACAAATAAACATTTAGAAGTAAAAACGTTTTCAAACAACGAACGAATATCTTATATTGAAAAATACAAAATGCATTAATGTAGATATCTGTTTGTTTGTCAGATAGTTAACTGGAGATGGAAAAATCGGCTCTAAATCTAGTTCAATAAATAGTTTATTGCGACAATTAATGGTTTATTGCGACAACTAATGGTTTATTGTGCGAATTAATTGTTTATTAAGTGTTTAAGTGTTGTTTTGTGAACCATTTTAAAATGGAAAATTAATATTAAAAAATTCCCAATAAATCATTTTCTGGCCAGAAGAAATTCAAATACGGCAATAATTAGCAAAATCAATTTTATTGTTCAACACTTAAGGAAAATGCAATACTTACTTATATAGAATTAAAATTAACCAATCACACAAGATTTATTGAATTTGAATTGATTCAAACTTATTAACTGTCTTTATTGCTTTATTCTTAACACTTTCTTACACTTTGTTACACTTTATCACAACTTTGTCAGTAGACTTGAGGACGTTTACTCACGACAAGAACTAGGAATAGACTGAATCGTCAGCCAATTCTAATTGTGCGTTTGGGTTAACTATGGTAATTAATAGTTGTTTGCCCCAATAAATAGTTGTTTGCGCCAATAAAAAGTTTGTTACGCCAATAAACAGTTTATTGCAAATAAATAAGCAATTAATTGTTTATTGTGAAAATTGGATTATCAATAAATGGTTTATTGCGACAGTAAATGGTTTATTGAAAGTTAACTGATTTTTTAAATGGAAATTTTGATTATCAATAAATAGTTTATTGTGACAATGTACAAGTTTATTGCAGCAATGAATAGTTTATTAATTTTCGCATTTCGAATTCAATAAACTCAAATTAATTGTCACAATAAATAGTTTATTGATTACGGAAATTTTAATCAATAAAAGGTTAGTGTAATAACAATAAAACGTTTATTGCGACAATGAAAAGTAAGTCAATAAACAATTTTTATAATTTTTATGAACATCAATATTATTTTCAGTGCGGATGCGTTAATTCGGCCCCTGATGGTCTTCGACATTTAGTGGAATAAAAGCAAGAAACAATGGTCGACTTTGAGAAGGTACCGATACCTTCAAGACCGTATGGTTGGAGGGGCTCTACTAGAAGATGACCAGATTGGGCATTCCAAAAACTTTGCGGTATATGATTTATGCCATGCTTATGGGAAAGAAGTTCGTTTTCAAAGCTGGCAATGTGACTTCAAGGAAAGTTTTTCGAAATAAAAATCGTCTTAGAAAAGGCATCAGTGAATTCTTGATCCTGTTTAATATTTACACAAGTGATCTAGCTCTATATATTTAATTTTATGGAAAAATGTCCTACAATCAGGAAAACAAGGCGGTACTTTTGTTTGAGTAGATCAAATTCCCGATGAATAAATCCTGAATAAGCCGAACGAACTGAATGTGACTCATCTGTTGGTGTACATTAAGACAGCCTTGGCTTATTGGCGAAGAATTATATCAGAAAGTTTTTAATTATTATAGAAAACCCTGGCTTTTATTTTACTAAAATATAAAAACAAAATATTGTAAAAAATATCGTCAGTCGGCAGAAGTCTTATTAAGTCTTAAATCTAATCAAAAGTGATATGGTGGGTTCACTCAGCCATGTTGTAGTGTATACGCGTACAGGTCAGGACCAAAAATCGAGGTCATCAACATCCTGCTGCAGCGTGACTTCGAGCAAACTTAGAAGTATCTACCTATTGCGATGCTTGGAAGTTGAAGATCAATTTTCAAAATTCGGAAACAACCTGTTCAGTGTTCAATTGGCTGGGTCCTCTAGAGATTCCAGAAAAAAAAACTGGAGAAAATCATTATATTAATACATGAACATCCGAAGTTTAAGAATTCGAAGGTATGCAAATAACCTAACCCTAAAAGCAAGCAATTTTGTATTTAATTTAAAATTTAGGAGCATTTATCTGCAACCTGGTTAGGTATCTTGGCATCTTTCTCGACCAGTATCTGTATTTTGACGAACATATAGATGCTTGAAAAGCTGGGGCTAAGAGGGCTTACGCTCTGACAAGGAGACTGTTTCGCATCATTCAACTTAATTCCAGGGTGAAGGTCATTTGCTACATTGCCCTTATAAGGTCTTTATCATCGCTTATGGCTGTCTCATGTAGTTCCAAGTAGCGCCGTCCTATTGGGAAAAGATTCGGGTGTTTGAGAGGCAACGCCTCAGGGCCAGTCAAGGGTTGTTTAGAACTCCTGAATCTGAGTACATGTGGCATGTAGGTATACGCTAAGCGCCAAACACGACGGACAGCAAATGCACATTAGGTATAGGTAGCTGGACAATAGTGAGGACATCACGTTTGCAGAACTCGTTTGGCGAAAAGGACAAGCAAAGTTTGCAGCTTATTTGGTGGGGAAAAAGATGATGACTTCTAATAGTCAAAAACTTGAACCTATACCTGCATCCTGCAAGTACCTATTTCGAAGTTCGCAGCTCTATCTACCTCTGAAGTTCTGTCTTCTTCTACTGCCTTTTCTGCAAGCTCTCTCTTTTTTCATGAGCTGTCCCTCCGGGTTGGAACCAAATAATCTTCAGGTCGGAACGTAGGTGTCCAATTCGCTCTACATATCCTTGCCAACTTAGAAGACAGAGGAATGGTAGAACAGAGCTGATTCACAAATGGATCACAGCAAAACACCGGAGAAGGTGCGTTCAACCGTGAAACAATGTAGACATGCTAAAATGACAATTAAGTGACCGACCTGCTCCACTCAAGGAAGGATTCTAAGCATGAGTCAAGGAACATTAAAATGGGTGGTGGCTTTGTCTACAGGACATGGTAATTTCAGGTATCACTTAAGGAAGACGGAAGAGGAGCCTTTGGAGGATGATACCTGTAAACTATGCAGAATGTTGATCTTGGGACATCATTGGCTCAAGATCCAGTCGATGAAACAGATGCTAGCGTTAACACTAGGGATCGAATCCCAGGGAAGAACTCTGGAGAAGTCCAGAGAGTCTCTCCAAGCAAGATTTATAGTGGTAGAAAGATGAAAAGAGACCCGACAATGGTGGTCTGATTCGAATATCTCTCGAAATCTATATATAACTTAGAAGACCAATGCGCAATTTTATGACCAGGACAATATTTCTGTAGAGTTCGCTGTTTAGTCTCCTCCTTCAAAGCCCGTCAACCCAAACCGGACCAAATATTTTACAAAGAATTGTTTTCTAAAAGCAACCGAGGATGTTTTCATCTGATTTAAAGAAAGTCGAAAGTGCGATTTCATTAAATAGGACTAGGGTTATGAAGGTTCTATATACATAATCCTTAGTAGTCCGTTATGGCGCTTTACTAGTCAACCATACCTTCTGGGCCGAAAGATACAGCGATTTGCAAGCGTTATTCGCCTTTTAATTTCTGCTGAGATTTTGTTCTCAGAATTTATAACAGAACTAAGGTTGACAAAGGCCATAACTACCTCAAAGTTTTAGCTGTCTGTCGTGATTTTCTCTTGTTCTTGTTGACAGCACATACTTGGTTTTGCCCTCGTTAACCGCCAAACCCGCATCGGAAACTTACAAGCGCACCATCAGTGACTAGCTTGCTGCGTTCTGCCAATGATGCGTCGGCAATTATAGTTGCGCGGACTTGTGGAAAACTGAAAATTGTACCCCCGATTTTGGCCGAGTTTTGTTCATATTTCTCATGTATGATGTAATATAAACTGCCCGCTGTAGCGTCGTCTTTTTTAAGGGCACTCCCCGCTGTGGTTTATTTTCACCCCACTTTTACAAACTACTGATAACTTTGATTGCCAGAGTTATTTGCCGATGTAAGCCAATGGCGAGAGAAAATTGCGCAAAAGCCTAACGTTGGGCGCCCGTCTGCCTGCTCATCGTTCTCTCTTTCAATCTCACTTTGGTTTGGAAAAAGAAATAACAGTATCGGACAAATTTCTATTCCCACACCAAAATAATTCTGATAAACTGTAAACCCAACTTCGCACATTTTCATGGCAAACAAACTGACAACCTATTTCAAAAAAACCGAAAAAAAACTCCCACCTACCTAAACGGTTCTCAAATTCCTATACCCACTTGCTAAAAAAGAAAACCTCAACAACTTTGACTGCGCACCTAACTACAGGCATTTTGACCTTTCAAACACATTTTCCCTTCAGCCAGACACGAAGGATCTCCTTCTCGAAAAAGGCGTCTTGACTCTTCCTCGACCAACATCGATTATCCTTCTTTAGGTTCTGTGCAAAGTTAAACAAAGGTGAACATGCCTAAAAAAAACAAAAACTAAATATCCTATAGGCAGATTGCGTGACCCACACCGCACCGACAACCGAATCCAATCACGTAAGGACCAACAGTGCAGTGGTTTTCCCATTGATTGAATTTCAAATTGTATACATCGCTGTCCTTTGTCCTGGCATTTGTTCGATGCATTTATATGTCAGATGTCATGCAAATTCCAGCTGTAGGTATTCCAGGATGCGCCTTCTACTAAATTATACCAATGCACTCTGATATAAACAAATGCTCTATTGCAATCCAAAGAAAAGGATAATGATACGTCTTGCGCGCTAAAGACAAATTGTAACATAGAACCAGCAGAGGAACTATTTTCACACAAGCCGAGAGTCCGATGGCAAAACACACACGAAATACAGGAAGGAAGCGTAGTCCCGGGCAAAAAGGGTTAATAAATTTCATATTTGACACCAAAAATGACGCTAATTACACACAACCAGCCTGCGCAATAGAGAAGCGGTGGCTTCTTCGTTGGGCTGTGCCTTGGTATCTCTTCTTAACACGTAGCTGTGCATTCCAAATAAGTGTGTGTGTGTATTCTGGCTATTATGCATGTTTGGCATGGTAAAAGGGTTTTTAGGGGCGAAACCATTTTGAGGTCTGTTGGTTTTCTCGAAATTTATATTTTCCGGCTGTTTATTTGCCGGTGAGAGAACATGATATCTTAAGACGAAGAAGAACGAAGAAAAAAAAACGTCAAATTCCCAGCTGGGAAAAGTTTGGAAAGTCGCTTTCGGTACAAATTGGGAACATTTTCACTGTTATTATGAGTCTCGTATAATTATACAGAAATATTTATTCAATTAAATGGAGATATGTAGTGGACCCAGACTGTGTAACAGGGGGCTGGGTGTGTTTGCATTTATGGATTAGACTAGACGATTGCGAGGGGGTTTGTCAGAGGTTTTGACTGTTAATTGCATGTGAAAAGAAAGGAACACGCGAAAGCTAGTTTATAGGGCGATTTCGATTGGTGCCGTGATGATGTCAGGAAGGAGGGCTCTTTCGCAAACCTTTAAAGACGGTAGAAAGAACTACAGCATTCAAATTAAATAAATCTGTTTGATAAATTTTTAGAAAGGACCGAAAAATATGCCTGTAGGTATTCATCGGCACTCTTTGGCAGTTGCTTAAAGGTTACCGTGTTAAATCTCTTGGAACCGGCCATATTTAGTTCGATCCCCAGTACATTCAGTACACAGAAATATCAGCCATAGGTGGAGACTCATGAGTTTCTCTAACCAAAACACTCCGTAAGGACTTCCGTCTTGGTGGGAGCAAAGTGTATCAGTATAGCATAGAAGCTGCCTAACTTGTAGCCTCTTATTCTGATCTGAAATCATATTTTAGACTGCATTAAGAGATTTATTTTGAGGGCTGTTAATAGAGAAGCAGACAGTTTTTCGCACTTTATCTAATGCAGTTGAACACATTTTTACTAATAGAAGCAAAAGAGTTCAGAGAGTATAAAATGCGAGGTTATAAGCCTCACCTCATACTACTTAAAATATTAACAAGTCTTCGACCTGTCTTTGACACCAACACGGAGGGACATAATGCAGTAGAGAAGGACAGCTCTCCTTAGGTGGTAAAGGGGGACTTTAACCGACTTGGAAGTTGGAATACGTGTTGTCGTAATTAGAGAAAACGCATCTTTCTTTACGACTTCAACAAAAGGAACCGAATTCTATTGTGGTGTGGGATGTAGCGTCGAACCTAAAACGGTGAAATGAAAAAAACCAGAGGGCAGTGTGCTATCTAGGCCGGACATGCTAGTGGGCGCATTTGCTATCCTTGTGCTTATGACTATTAGTCTTTAAATGCAATCCTCCTGCCATGTCTCGTATAGAGAATCGGGGCAGTTTATCCTCGGATAGGGGAAGGGTGACCGAAACAGTCTTCCCCTCATCTGTAATCCTCAGACAACTCCTTGAAGCGAGGAACTAATGGACGATATGTCTTCGGATATATGCGCCGGGTAACCGAAACAGTGTGCCCTTCGCTTATAATCCTTTAACGTCTCGTCATAATGGCGTAAACCGTGTGCGCCATCGTCGATTAGTAGATAGGTCCTTCCATTGTGTACCTTACTTGAGGTTTGTTAAGGCTGGTCAAGGAGGAAGTGACCGGTCGACAGAATGCCTTCGGATGGGCGGGTGGTGACCGCATCGGTTATACCCTCGGCTGTGTCCTCTGGCAACTTATCAAATAGAGCGGATGTAGCAAAAAGCGTAGTAATAGTAATTAGCCTACTATGCATATTGCGGGGTATTACAACTTGGTCAAAAGGTGAGTTTGACCGATTGACGGTTTGTTTTGGATATACGAAGGGTGACCGAAACAGTCCACCCTCGATTGTAATCCACAGACAGCCCGTCTAAGAGAGGATGGAGCGAGCAGTAGTCGGTAGTCGGTGAGACCAAGTGCTGGCGCTGAATATATGTGGACGATCATTGAAGCCATTTGGTCTTTGTAATGTATTTGCTGGTACAGCGTATGTCTGTACGAGACAAGTCACTGGGGTCATCGAAGAAGTAGTCTCCTAAGTTGGTTTTGCGCAAATTTACAAGAGCTGGACAGTTGCAGAGAAGATGAAGAACGGTTTCTTACTCCTCCTCATCCATGCAGATCCTGCAAAAGTCATTGTAGGGTCATTGTAGGGTGTACCCAACCTACGGGCGTGCCTACCTATCAAACAGTGTCCTGTTAGTGCCCCCACTACGGAGCTGATTCTGTTTCTACCTACAGAGAGAAGTCTCTGAGCCCTTTTAGCATCTAATTTTGACCAGATTTTCTTGGGTGTGACGAAGGTATCTATACTGTTCCACCTTTTGTTTGCGACATTTATTGCCTCTTTGAAGAGGGAATTTGATAGATTGCATAGGAGCGTACGGCGTACACCCAACCTTGTCTGGCTAGTTCATCTGCTTTGCAGTTGCCCGGAATGTCGCTGTGACCTGGAACCCATCAGCACAGGGTTACTGAATATCTGTCCGCAATCTCGTTGAGAGATTCCCGGTTTTTGTTGTTTTGCCAACTTTGACCTGGTTGTTGGTGTATTCAGGGCTTTTATAGCTGCCTGAGTGTCTATGTAGAGGGCGATAGCTTTACCGTCTATCGCCAACAAGGCAAGTCTGCAGGCTGCCTCGCGTATAGCCATTATTTCAGCCTGAAAGACTCTACAGTGGTCTGGGAGACGTAAGGCAATATTCAACTCGGGTGATTGAGAGAAGAGTCCCGCTCCCGTGCCTTCCGCCATTTTGGATCCATCTGTACAAACTTCAAGTGCATTGTTATTTTCTATTGTGCCATTTTTCCATTCGGAACGTTCTGGGATAATTGGTTTGTATTTTATGTTAAAGTCCCCGAAGGGAATTATGTAGTCCGTTTTGTTTGGGATTATGCTAGGAAGAATACTCAAATGGCCCGTCAAACAGAATAGTATTTTATCTTTTCGAATCCCAGCCTGAATGTATGTATTTCATGTAAAGCTTACAGTATTAGATTATAAGAAAAAGCAGTTCAAAATTTACATGACCGATTTTATGTCATCTATGTTACAAAGATAAGTGGGCATATAAGAGAATGAAGTATGTAATTGCAAATTTGTTATACAAGGTGATGCAATATAAATTTCTTTTAAACAGAATAAACCAATTATTTTAACAACACGTAGTTAGCTGAAAGAGGGCTAGCCACCTTGGACTGTAGCGCCAGCTGGGTTATTAAGTAAGAACTATACTCTGTCCAAGAAAAATTGTCAGTACAGGGAAGATAGGATGTTTGTCTCTCAGTCTGGTTGCAATGACTTACATAAATCGGTCCCTTTTTAAAGCTCTCACAGGGTTGACGTAGTGTGTATGATAATTCGCCATAACTCAGAGAGCAATACTGTTAGGGCTACCATCTTCCCATTTAGCCAGGTCTCATCAGTAAAATAAATCTTTCTTTTCTCTTCTCTAATTTTTTTTTTAATTCGCGTAGATATCTTCGTCTCCAAGAAATAATGTCACTTCTTTCCAACAACAAATTCATTCGCTGAATTTGACGAATTTAAGTCCGAGATCTTTTTGCAATATTGTATACAAAGTTGATCTGCTTAGTTTTTTTATATTTTCACTTTTTTGTACTTCCAATAATATCTTGTCTAGCTTTGGAAGGTCATTATCCAAAAAAACTGATGGACTATCCGCCTAATCGCACATTTGTCAAAATCATACACCTTGCTCTTGATACCGGAATTATTTTTCTTCTTTGGTGGTGAATTGTGGCCTTTGATTGCTTTTTCCCTTAAAAGCCTGTATACAGTTCGTTCCGTAACAGAAAAAACAGTAGCCGCATTTCCTACGGCTTCCGATTTACTTTTGAAAAGGTCATAGAATTTTTCAGTTGCATCAACAATTTGTTGTTTCTTTTCTATACTTAGATTCTTTGAAGACTTTGTAGCCATGTTTCTGTTTATTCATATGCACAATAAAGTTAACCACTTGCTTAGATGCACTATCCGCTATTGAGATAACAACCATTGTTTCCGCCTTATATACACAAACAGGCAATTAGAAAACAATTATATAACCACGACGCAATGTCATATACCTAAACAGATGGTAAAAGGACTGCACTTGTGCAGCTCTACATACATTTAATATAGACATATATACCTAGATTACATATTTGTTAAAAAATGATTACCCGCCAATGCAGAACTTCGCGGAAACATTAGCAAAAAAAAGGATCATAAAATCCTTTCAAGGCATTTACTTTACTGGAGAGGAGTGACCGGATGTGGTAAAACCCAACGACCGAAAATAAACAGTATAGGTCTACCTGCTTCATCATTTTGATATTTCAGTGTTAAAAAAATGCTCTACACAGTGAAATATGAATTTATACCTACCAAAACATGCAGAAATATGCCCTAACGAATAAGGCTGAAAATTTGTACTTAGTTTTCTATATTAAAATATTTAATCAAATTTCATCCCAAAATATACCATGCTTTTGCATGAACCCGGTTGAGTTGCCCAAGTAATCACTATTAATTTATCGCAATATCTCTACAACGCACATATGATCACTTGTTGCGTTAATGAAATTAATGCATTAAAACACCTCACGAATAAACATTATTTCTAAAAGACAACATTCAAAAATATGTTTTAACTGAATATTATTGGATCTTTCAGAAATACAAACAAATTAAAACCGAATGGCAGCACCCCACATAATATGCCGCTCTCAAAAGCTCCAAAAAGCTCCAAAAAGCACCAAAACCGAAAGTTCTGTGACAAAATTCAAAGAAAAACCCTTAATGATATGCTAACATTGCCATACACTCAGGGAAAAACTGCATGCTAGATTTTAATAGCAACGTATTAAAAACTAGGTTGCATACATTTTTGAAAAACACATTTGAATCAAAGTAAAAGCAATTTGATTCAAACACGAAAAGCGTTTGAGAAGGCAGGTAAGTATATAATTCATTTGAATTGATAATAGAACTACTTCGATTCAAATTTTTGAACAAAATAACCGAAAATATTTTAAATCAAAGTGGGAACGTAATAAAATACTAAAAGTCTCTTATTTCAATAGCAACGTATTTAAAAGTAAGTAGTTTCATTTTTACAAGACGTATTTAAATCAAAATAAAATATATTTGATTCAAATACGAAAACAATTGAGAAAACAGGTAAGTGCATAATGCATTTGAATTTATAATGAAACAACTTCGTTTACAATTATGGAATGGAATAAATGAAAATACTTTAAATCAAAGTGGGAACGTAATAAAATACTATGAGTGCCTTATTTCAATAGCAACGTATTTAAAAGTAAGTTGTTTCATTTTTACAAGACGTATTTAAATCAAAATAAAATATATTTGATTCAAATACGAAAACAATTGAGAAAACAGGTAAGTGCAAAATGCATTTGAATTTATAATGAAACAACTTCGTTTACAATTATAGAATGGAATAAATGAAAATACTTTAAATCAAAGTGGGAACGTAATAAAATACTATGAGTGCCTTATTTCAATAGCAACGTATTTAAAAGTAAGTTGTTTCATTTTTACAAGACGTATTTAAATCAAAATAAAATATATTTGATTCAAATACGAAAACAATTGAGAAAACAGGTAAGTGCAAAATGCATTTGAATTTATAATGAAACAACTTCGTTTACAATTATAGAATGGAATAAATGAAAATACTTTAAATCAAAGTGGGAACGTAATAAAATACTATGAGTGCCTTATTTCAATAGCAACGTATTTAAAAGTAAGTTGTTTCATTTTTACAAGACGTATTTAAATCAAAATAAAATATATTTGATTCAAATACGAAAACAATTGAGAAAACAGGTAAGTGCAAAATGCATTTGAATTTATAATGAAACAACTTCGTTTACAATTATAGAATGGAATAAATGAAAATACTTTAAATCAAAGTGGGAACGTAATAAAATACTATAAGTGCCTTATTTCAATAGCAACGTATTTAAAAGTAAGTTGTTTCATTTTTACAAGACGTATTTAAATCAAAATAAAATATATTTGATTCAAATACGAAAACAATTGAGAAAACAGGTAAGTGCATAATGCATTTGAATTTATAATGAAAAAACTTCGTTTACAATTATGGAATGGAATAAATGAAAATACTTTAAATCAAAGTGGGAACGTAATAAAATACTATAAGTATCTTATTTCAATAGCAACGTATTGAAATGTAAGTTGTTTCATTTTTCCAAGACGTATTTAAATCAAAATAAAATACATTTGATTCAAATATGAAAACAATTGAGAAAACAGGTAAGTGCATAATGCATTTGAATTTATAATGGAACCATTTATTAAAAAGTATTATTAATTTTTTGCATTTTAAATCAGAAAACAAACAGCATTAAGACTTTTGAATTAAATTGAAAACGTACTCATTCCAAAATTAAAACGGCTTAGTTTACTGTCTTTTTGTATGCTAAAGTGAGTTTTTACTTAAAGGATAATAATTTTCAAATCAAACATACTGACAAGCCAGCAATGAAAATCAGGTTAAAATCGCTGTACAATCGACCCAAAATAGTTACACTCAGCAAGAATTTTATTTTATTCAAAATAAAAACTAATTACAATCCACCCATTTGTTGTATACCGATTTCAGCGCCATCTGTGGAATGTTTTGACGACCTATTTAATGCATATTGACGATATCTGAAAATATCTAAATGATTGGTTGAGCTTAAGCCATTAAAAAGTTATTCTCCGCACACCAACGATTATACATTATTCTAAGTATACAAGGGAATTATATTTTAAATGAATTTGGACAATTTTTGATGTTTTTTTTTAGAAAATTTTGCATACAAAATGGTACCAAATAAATACTCCAAGGTTCGAGAAGTATCTAATTTAATACCTTTTAGAGCCTATGTGCTGCGGTGAATAACATTTTAAATCAAAGTGCAAACGTATTAAAATAAACCTATCAAAGTGAGATCATTTTTAAATTAAATACACATTTTATCTTTTTTTCCTCGGAGCATCGAAAAAAAAACTTCGTCTTTGATTTTAATAGAAAATACATTAAAAAGGAAGTTGCTTATAATTTGTTTTGAAAAAGATTTTAGTGGTTGCAATATTGTTTTTATTGGAACGACGATATTGAGGTTTACAAAAAGGTACTATGTGAAAGGCAAAGCAATATATAGATAGATATTTTTGGAATACGAATCTATAAAATATACAGTTCAAACAATATCGTTTGAGCGGTATTTACAATATAATGGAAACAAAATTTTTTTGACAAAACTTCCAAGGTTCGGAAAGTACCTACTATTCTTCAACTGTTAAGCAGAAAACTGAATACACACGATTGTTTAGGGGATGTACGAACGTATTTTCGAATATTTAAATTCCTATCGAATTCGAAATGGAGTTGTGTTTTTATTTGTATTTTTTATTTTTATAGAATGTCTATAAACTACAGAAAACCAAATTCTTAAAAATGCCTGTCATTTAAAATTATATGATAATACAAAAACTGATTTTGCCATCAAATTACTATTTATCATTACCTTAAGAATTGATTTTTGTTGAAATATAAATACCAGTTTTTAAAAGTATCGTCATATTCGCATTATTGGAAAATAATCAAACATGTCTAAAATCTTTATATAGAAAGTAGCGGAAATATATAGGAGCTAAAATGGAAAAAATGGGTTCGCACACTAGGCCTACAAACTCTAAATAAGAAGTTTCAAACAAAAAGAGCTTGTAGCCGTTTCTTTAAGTTCCATATCAATATCTTTCTCTTACAACGTATACGAGAAAGTAAAAAAATACAATTCAGTACAAAATAATACGATTTAAACTAAGATGTGTACACTGTACACAGCTCATTTTTCATTCCTATCGACACCACACATTCTATTTCAGTTCAGTTTCAGTTGTCGGCGAGTGTGGTGCAGTGGTGTGGTGGTGGTCAGTCCGTTCGCGTTAAAGTAACAAAACACAAAAAAAAAACACAGAAATCTATGGTAAGTGTCTTTTAATAGTTTTAGTTTTATTATATAATTAAAATATATTAATGCGCAATTGTTTACGTGGTATAGCTTTCATTTAGCCAAATATTATTCTTGCAAAAACAAATTATTGGTTATTCTGTTTGGTATTGCAATTCGGCGAAATACATATTCATTTGGCTTGACGGCACGTGCGGCTCATATCAGTATTTTCGCATTCATTATTTTCGTGGTATAACTATATTAATATCCTATCTGTTTTATGGCTTAGAAAATATATTCAAATCTCAAATACCAATTTTTTTTTTTTGCAAGAACAAATAATTTTTTGTCTGCGATTTGGCGTCATAATGCGACGCCATATTTTTTGCACTTTTCATATTTAAAGTGAGTGCGAAAGGGAAGGTATTCGTACTATCGTTGCAATCTACCCTTGTAATATGTGAAACAAATAGGTCTGCCATTTTCACATTTTTTTCTCGTAAAGTGCGCATTTCGATCAAAATTAAATTAATCAGTCAGAAAGTTTTTCTTTGATGGGTTGTGATCATGAATATAAATGTGTAAACCTATTTGTTACATAATGTACAACGCAGAAAATACACGTTTTTTTTTTGTAGTCAGGTCGTCGCTACAATGCAGAAATAGACCAGCTAAATCATACTTTAAATTCAGTAGATCGATTTTTATATTTGAAAATGTATTTACTCCTAAACTACATATTTTATGAAACACCTTGGCGTAAAAAACATTTATATTATTCGTTTGAGCTGTATTTTAACGGCACTAGATTGTTGAAAAAAAAAAACATTTTTATTTTAGTTGATTTTTGCACTTTCGATTATTGTGCATACATATTTTGAGTGTAGAAGGAGTGTGTTTTTATTATTTTTTATAAGATAACATAAAAATGGATATCCAAAATTTTGCACATATAAACAGCAGAATATTAAGCCCCGATTTCGAATTTATTCAATTGGATGAAAATGGTCAACTTTTAGATGAATTGCTCCAACCAGCAGATGACGACCAAAAAAAATTGACTCAATTACTGAAAGAGTTTAACCTTGAGTCTGTTATTAAAGTCAATGCAGTTTGGGAGCCGTACCTAAATACAGTACTGTCGAAACAACAATATATTTAGTAATGTTTGTCAAAAATGTATAACTAGTTTTATATGCATTTGTCTTTCGATCCTGTATAAAACTTGAAGTATTTTTCTTGTTCCTCTTTATAATTTTGGATTGAGTGGAACCAAAAAAACACTTTGGCACTAAAAAAAGTTATATTTAACCCTTTTTTTTATGTACTTATTTAGTTGTTACTATACTTCTTATTCAGATAAGCGCATTACTTACCACAGTTTGCAATATCTATCCAAAGAGGACATTAGAGATGCTATTCGAAACATTGCGAAGAGGGCAGAATTTAGAGAAAAACTTTTTTTTGGAGAAAAGAACAGTTAGGTAGTTATCAATATACCTTATAACACATTGTATGTCAAGGGTTATATTTGTTATTTTTATTTGTATTACACCTTAGTATGGGAAGGATGATGAAACCATTTCCCTCAATTCGAAAGTTGGCGAGTGGCAAAGCAAAACCGATACTTCAAAAGAAATAATTCTTCAACCCAGACATTCTAAAATTGTAAGTATGAAACTAAATGTGGTAGATAGATATTTAAGTAATAAAAATATTACAATTCATATAGAATCTTCGAGAACTAAAATTATCCACAAATGCTGAATTTTTAAAATCTTGGCCGAAATTCTCGGACTCAAGGACCTGGTAAAAATATAATTAAATTTAAATAATATTTTAACTCATAGCTATTTTTTGCAGATAAACATAGACTTTACGCTTTAATACCCAAAAAAGCAACAACTTTTATGTGCTAAATGGGAGGACTTCAAAATAAATATTAAGAAATATTTTAAAGTCAACATCCACAACGAAAATTGCAAAAGAAGGTTTTCACTTTTGAAAACAACCCCAGAGATTGGAAAAGGTAAATATAAAAGGAAACAATACAGACATGCCTGATATAAAACCATTTATTTCTTAGATTCCGAAGACTATCTCTTGACAACGTTGTTGAACTCAGTCATTCCCCCAGTATCCAGGTTCAAAGATAAGGCTGGCAGCAATAAAAGAAAGGTGACTATAAGCGATGCACAATAAAGTTTCATTCTGAGGCTTTCTTTGATAAAGAACTATTCCGAAAAGATAGAAGAGCTGATAAATAAATATTATAACGTAGGACTGACTATACAGCCTTTCATATATTGTCGTGGAGGCAGACGAAATTAATTTAAATTCATTTTTTATATATTTAGATAAAACTTTGTACAAATTCGATTCATTTATAGAACCACTTGACATTTGCTTTTTTAAGTTCTCTCATTGGAGTATCCCTTAGCATGTCAGCCCTGTTGGGTTTTTATTCAAAAGTACTTTTATAATTTAGAAACGCAATATGATTTACAATCACCCAACATAACATCTCTATTAAGTTATATGAGCTCTGTTAAGTAGTACAGATAAGTTTTACAACTGTATGCATCTGTTTCAAATGCTGCAATCATTTTCCTTACTTACTTTATACAAATTTAATTCTTTTATAGAAGCACCTCCTTGTAAGTCACCTTGATTACTTTATACAAATTCGATTCGTTTTTAGAATAACTTTTGTGTTCTTTTATAATACAACAGTATTAATCTGTTTCAAATGCTGAAATAATTTTTCATGTATTCACCTCCTTCTTCGTAGTCGTAGCATATAAGCCCTATTGGGTTTTTCTTAAAACAACTATGTATACATGTTTTAAATGCTGCAATCAATTTTCTTGCACTGACCTCCTTGTACGTCATCTAAAATACGATCACTTAATACCGCAAAACAATGACTTGCAATGTAAGCAAAATAACTGCAACCAAGTATTTTCCAATTATAAAGTTTTTCGTCGTCATTTAGACAATTTGCATAAATCCTCAGAAATAGAAAAATTTAAAACTGTTTCCGGATGCAAAAATATTTCTAATTCAAATAACAACACTTTGATGTACATACAAGTCATTCCAACAGCTCATCGCATGTAAAACATGAAGTTATTTACGATGTTTCTAAAATTTTGAGCGAGCTTAAAGTATCTGCCATTAATTTATCTCTAAAGCTATACGCACGTACTTTTTACTACATAAACAAAATCATTTCTATCACTTTTTTAAATGAATAGCTCGTATGAATTATTGTGTAAATTACTTAAATTCATTAATATACAACTACATAAAATGTTCAAAATATCTAACAAGAAATTCCAAGCCTAATAAATTAGGAAACAATTGAGTAATGTAATAGTAAAAGGCAATTGTATACAAAAATCACATATTTCATAAGGAAAAGGAAAAGACATTTGTGAACTTTCTTTTAATAAAATTAAAGAAGTTGTCGTTATACATAGAAATTGTTTTATATTAAATCATTTTTATCTCTCTTGAATGAATTTTTCTGGGTCCATCTTTAAAGGGTAAGCTAATGTAAGTCAATATTTGGAATTAAAATGGATCATTTTATGTAAATCAAAGTAATCAATTATTAATTTAAAGCATAGATTTTGTTATATTTAATGTGAAAGTTCATTAAATATAACAAATATCGTGTTTGAAATAAGATTGTTTATGTTTTGATTTAAACAGATTGCAACTAAATTCAAAGTCGATTCATTTTGGTTCTTAATAAGGATTACTTTCATTCAAAGTCGACGAGCATTAGAAGTAAACGGAAGTCACACTTAAATCAAAGATAAAAGTGATTAAAATCAAGTGTGAGTAACATTAAATCAAGCTCGTCTATGACATTAATTAAAAGTCAAATTGCCTTTGAAAAAGGTTGTTATCGTTATAGATTTAGGTGGAATCTATTTTGATCTAAAAACATTTCAACTAAATTCAAAGTTGCTTCACTTTTGTTTGTAATAATGATTACTTTCATTCAAAGTCGACGAGCATTTGAAGTAAACGGAAGTCACACTTAAATCAAAGATAAAAGTGATTAAAATCAAGTGTGAGTAACATTAAATCAAGCTCGTCTATGACATTAATTGAAAGTCAAATTGCCTTTGAAATAAGGTTGTTATCGTAATAGATTTAGGTGGATTCTATTTTGATTTAAAAAAATTTCAACTAAATTCAAAGTTGCTTCACTTTTGTTTGTAATAATGATTACTTTCATTCAAAGTCGACGAGCATTTGAAGTAAACGGAAGTCACACTTAAATCAAAGATAAATGTGATTAAAATCAAGTGTACGCAATTATGAAAACCTTTTCAACTGTTTTCAACTACGTCCTCAATTTAAAGTTGTTATGTATTTGATTTTAAGTGTCTTTTCATTAAAAAAATATTTTAAGTTGCACTACTTTGATTTAAAAATTTCCGTGTTTGGTCCCAAATCGTTAACGTTTTACTTTGATTCAAAGACGTTTTTTTTGATTCTAGGTTGTTTTTTGGCTCAGTGTATGGTAACACTTCTCTGATGTGCTTCAGTCACTCACACTGCTTATTATGGTTGATGATAATAGCAAGCGAACACAAGCGATCGTGCTCATTCTGCCCGCGACTGTGTGGCAGACTGGTTGTGGAGGGATGTATGCGAATTTAAGGAAAATTACAATAACAAATTTCTTTGGAATGCCAGTGGTTTCGTTTTTATTTCAGTGGCAAATCTTGTGTTTGAGTGCCGTGAGAGTACTACAGGCACCACTGGTAGAAAAAAGAGCTTCCCATAAGGCCTGTACTGACAATTTTTCTTGGACAGAGTATAGTCGAATGTCTCGTCGATTTAAACCTATTTTCACAGATATGTAACTTCTCGAATGCGGAAAATCAGCTAACAATATTGTAAGCATGTCTTTTATGTATTCATATCCTTTTAGAATAGTGTTGCCAGATGGATTTTGATGAAAATAGTACATCAAATCCCCGACTATCCTGGACAAATGACGATCAGAAAAAGAGCACAAAACTAGGACAGAAAAAAAAATAAAAAAAAACTGCAATGATTTTTAAGAACAATATTTTAATATGGTTCTTAGTGAAGTAATGTAAGTACTTGAGTATTCGAGAGATATTCGAATCAGACCACCATTGTCGGGTCTCTTTTAGTCTCTCAAACCTAGGCCTAGCTTCTCACAACCATTCGTTTTGTGTGAGTTTTTCAAAACGAATGGAAGGGATCAACAATTTTTTTCCGACTCCTAACGGCCAATTGAGAAGCTTTTTCAAGACAGTTATACTCTCGGATGTTTGTCAGACGTTAGCGAGAGGTTGCGCAGTGGAGAAAGGTGGCAAGAGATAAGCGGGATAGGAAAACGGGTTGTGGCACCTCGCAATCAAAAAAAAAAAAAAAAAGGAAACAAATTCAAACCACCTTAGCCATAGCCACAGAAATGCGTGGCTGGGTCTTCTAGGCCTTTATACATTATATACTTACACCATTGCAATCCCAAAAATGCTTATATTTATAAAACATTCTCCCATGCATCCTTGTTGGGCTTGTGTCTGAAAAAGTACTAAAAAGGAGAACTCTATGACATTTATTTGTTCAAAAATATAAAAAAAAAAATTGCGTTTATTTGGTAGGTATGATAAAGTATATTTCATACCGACAGCTGATTAGGGTGTCCATGTCCACAACAATCTTTCTTTTTAATTTTGAAGACAATTTTTGTTTGTTTGTAGGTAGGTTTTTTTTTTTAATTTGGCATCAAAAAATAGCTATAAGTCCAAGTCTTCCCCTTCCTACGCCAACCCACCATTTTTTAAATGCGATTTTATTATTTTTAAATGAGCAGTCTCCAAATAATTTAGTCTTCGATCTTTTTTAAAAAATAACGAAATTATTTATGTTGTTGAATGCCAGATGGCGCTACTTCGCCCCAATTGAACGTTCATCCACACATGCGCAAGTCCTTGACGTGAAGTGTCGTGTCACTTTGACACTTCACTCTGCATTTTTTATATACCTATCGCAACCCCGAAAATTATTAACCTGCAAACCAGAAATTTTAGAGGTGGATTGAGAGGATTTCTGAAAATTACATTTTGCTTGGAATGGAAAAATGTTTAAGGGGGTAATTGTGCCCATCACGAATATTGGATCGCGGTTAATTTTTTTTTAGTATTATTTTGTTTCATTAGGTACCTATCCGATTTACTCGGCAAAGTTCTTCCGAAACTAGGTAGGCACCTTCCTAAGTTACTTCGTCAGCTTACTTTTAAAAAATTCACAAGTCGAAAATGGCGAATTTTTGAGGAGGCGCAAAAGCTGATTTAAAAAATAAAAAATAGGAAACTATTAGAAAATTAAAGTAGGACGTAAGACTGACATACGAATGGACATTTAAAGGCCGATTGACTTAGAAGGGTTTGAAACTGGTTGATAGATGCAAAAGAAATCGTGATGGAGTTAGGTACGAGGTACCTATACCTACCTAATGACATTTAAATTCAGTGATGTTCTTCATCAGGATTAGGTACATTAAATGTCATTTTTCATAAAATTGGGACTTACGGCGTTTTGAAAGAAAGCCGACGTTATGTAAGTAATTTATATCTGAATAACAAACTACATACTTTCATCAACATTCCTATCTTATCAAATGCAGTTGGCTGAGGCATTCTTCTTGGAACAATAGGTATTACCTACCTGTTCCAAGTAGGTACCTAAATGTCAAATAATTTAAGCCACGCATGAGGCATGACGCCCCTACTTTCCCCCGCCACCAGAATTTCAAGCAAACAACTATAAACATTTTTTCTATTCAGCTTGCCAAATCGCCCCTTCACTCTCTGTTCAATAGAAGAAAAACAAATTCAGCGCTTACTCGACATGAACACAAAAGAGAAAGAACACACCACGCCCACTACCCGCATAAAACTTAATGAAGTGTCACTGACGCGCTGTTGCAATTGCGACACCTCAACATGAAAATGTAAACAACAAAAAGTCCACCTCATGCACATGCCTCCAGTACCCTGCCATTTGGATATATCCCACTTATATACTCCCTAATTAGACGCTAATGGCATCTGACAGGCGACCATTTTTTATTCCACCGCCACTGGAAACGAAAAAGACAGACCAACACAAGACTGCTGCCGTCGTCCAATTTGAGTGCACTCAATTGGATTGGAGTGGATTCTGTATTCCAGTGTCTACTTCCAGAAATCAATAAAGCACTACACCACCTCTCTTTCGCACAGCCACTTGGAGGGGGACAGCCAGCTTGCGAGTAAATGCTCATCGGGTGAGCGCGTAGCTCTGCCTCCTGAATGTCACTGGGTAGGTAACTGTGATTAATCGTTCAATAGATATGCGCAAGAGCAGGTAAACTACTGTTTTTGGTCTCTTCTCTTCCCATTAACTGGTTATATCAGTTGGGTATAATGAATTTCCTCTTTACCTTTGATTTTCGTCCGCCATCATCATCATCATTGTGGTCTGGTCGTTGTCGAGTCTTCCCCCGAACAACAGTGCCTGCTTTGAAGTGCGACTGTGAAACTTGAGCCGTTCGGTGATTTCAGTGCAGTAACTGTGGTTTACCTGTGTGGATCGTTCGATTTGTGTTGTGATCGTCGCGTCATTGAACGGTGTTCTGAGAATACAAAAAAAAAATCTCGTTTCGTGTTGTTTTCTCGTCGGTAATTGTGACAAGTGAACAAAAAAAAAAAAAAAAAATAATAATAAACTGTTTTTACTGCGACAGACAGTGACTTTTTGGATAAGTGACACAAGAGTGACAGAAGGTGTTCGATATTAGTAAAGTGCGTTTTCGTTTGGCAATCATATTTTTACTGCATGTTGACAGAAGATAAGAATACCAGTCGCTGGTCATGTTGATTGAATCGGGTGTGAATCGTGAATTTGGATCGTTACCATCATCAGCTCAGTGGAAAATGGAGCCACCGAGAATACCAATGACAGGTGGCGCTTCAATACCGCCACCTCCACCAAATGGTGAGTGTCAAGTGTTTTTACTTTTTTATTTTTTAAATTTTTAAGTGCAACATACCGACGGATGTTGTGATTGAAATGAGTAGGTTGTGTTAGTGACACACGGCAATAGGATTATGACGGCAATGCCATCAATTGTCTGTGGTGTGGAAATGGACCCAGAACGGTTAGGCAAGGTAACACTGATGACCTTCATACAGAAATTCTTTCTACATTTTCCAAGAAAAAAATTCTTTAAATGGATAAAATTTGAATGTTGACAGTTCTTTGATTCAGTTTGACAAGTAAAAAAAAAAAAAAAACAAAAAATTGACAGTTCTTTGATAGAGTTTGACAAGTTAAAGTTTTCAGCGCCTACTTCCGAAATTGGAAGGACGTTTAGGTCCCTTGTTCCCTTATTCTTAAATCAACAGAAATCTGTCCAACAATTCGTATTGAAGTTTATTCGAAGTTTGCCAAAATTGAAAGTCTAGGTACCTACCTTAAAAGAATAGGCGACTTTTGAGTACTGTTTTACATATTGATATAAGGTGACTTCACCGACAGAATAAGTCACTTTAAACAATAAAATAGGTTCATAAGAATCAACAAAATGTAGCGCGTGCCATCTGTCATCGCGTTTAGTTTTTTTTTTTAACTTCCATTGGCTTGTTGTCAACGGCTAATTAGGTTTATAAAAAAAAATCTGCCAACGCTGTGGTGTAAATTTTCGTCCTTTTATATTTTGACAGCTTGCTGTATCGAAACTTCAACAATGATGATGAATATTATAGTTTATACAAATAAATATCAAGAGCAAATGAAAACAAAACTTGAAGCAGTTCTCGCTTACAAAAAAAAAAAAAAAAACAAGAACTCTCTTAAGTCTTAACCAATGTGACAGTTGACAGATGAATTCGGTCATCTCCCAATTCATCTGTTTACAATTTTTAGCGGGTCTTCGAAAATGAATGGAACATCAAAATTAAAATGATTCAGTTTTTTTTTTTTTTTTTTTTTTGAATAAGTCATTGTTTTGACGTTTATTTACCTTCGAATTTTTGTTGTAGGTATATTAAATCTTCCTTTCCATACTTTCGAATTTTATACATTTAATGAAGAGTCACTGAGAATGATCTGAACAAATATCAAATATTTCAATACTTCTTATTGATACAGTTTCGAATTTGTTGTCAAATAACTTAAAAAAGATCAAATCAAACGCGACTAACTGTCAAAATCGAAATCAATTGATTTGGTAGATCTTGTGCAACTCTTTTAAAAATAAAAGAGAACCGCAAAAAATGTCTTACAATCGAAAACTACATTTTTGTTCGATATGGTCCCTTACTTTCTTTATAAGATTCGATGTTATCTGTCAACTGTCAACTTCATGTAGGTACCTACTTATATCTATCATCTTTAGTCAAGTTCCGTTTAGAATCAAAGGATGTAGGACGTAGGTAAAGCATGCTATAAAATAGATTTCGAAAGATGTTCGAATTTATTATTTTGCTGACTTGATTTGTTAAAATTGCTATTTGTTGAACACTTAATTCTCCACACATGTCACATGTCATATCACATGTTTTAGAAACAAATTTCTCATAAATGTTCCCACTTACAATAAAACTGATAAAAATATAATAAGCTGTCACTTATTTTGTATTTGCTGGAAAACTTTGACAGGTCGGAATGCCAACTGAGAAGGTAAAGGTCGTATTAGAAATTTATTGACTGTATTTGTCGAATTCACCTAGTAAAGGGTCAAACAAATGTCTATTCTTTTTAATGGAGTTATTCTTGTTTTGCATAACAAACTAGGTACCTATATTCAGCAAATATTCTGTTAGAGATGTACCTATATCCCGGGTATATTTTTGACATTTCCTGTTAATTAATATTTGCTGTTGTGCTCATAAGAAAATAAACTCGAAACATTAATGAAATCCAAGTTTCCAAACACCAACAAAATAAAAAAAAACAACGTAATTATTAAACGCAATCTCCTTATGCATACACTTGTGTCATTCAGCATAATATGTGTCAACAACACAAATTAAATCTGTCCCATACACGGGCTCGTAACTTTATCGAATTGCCACCTACAGAAAAAACCCATTAGGTACTACTTTTAACAGTCGTGAAACTTTACATTAATTTGACATGTAGACATTTACTCATTCGACATAAAACGTTTGCATTTACTCATTAAACGAACGGCAGTAAGTATGTATAACTCGAGGTATAACTACTGCCATTAGTATACGAAAATGACAGTTATTGCGCTGTCAATCTGAGTATAAGCATTAAAAGCTATGTTCACTCAGTCTTAGCTTGCAATTTTACTAGCGCTGTACATTTATTTATTTCGGAACGAATGTGACGATAAATTCAGCTGTTTTACGACGTCAAATTGAATGTAGGTACCTACACTGTAAACTAATGGCTGGTGTAAAATAGTTTATAGTGTTTACTTTTTGGGATAGTAAAATTTGTAATATTTCCAAACCAACTGTCTTTTGTATATTTTTGACAGTTGTTGTCATTGAAAATGTGCTAAAAAAGCAGTCACTGCATAGGTAAATTGCTATAACCGTCCATTTGCGTGTTTTTATTTTTATGGCAAACGGAATTATTTATTTAAGTTTATGCCGATTCCGAAAGGTTGCATTGAGAAGCTTTATTAAAACAGTTTTACTTTCGCAAGTTTATCACAAGAAACCTCAGGATGTTCTTTCTGTCTAACCACTGATCCAGATCAATAAAATTCCGCAAAAATCTCGATCAGTGAAGAAAGTTTACTCCAGACTAGGTGTAAACACTTTAGGCCACTCCCGGTTGCAGCTAAGCAAGCACTAACCACAATTGTCAATAAAAAAAAAGTAGGAGACAGATGTAGCAACCATCTATCATTTTAAGCTCATTATTTGCACTCAATTGTTTCGTCATTTCTCTTTATCGAATCAAAGGTCTTTCTGCCTGTCAATCAGATGCAATTGCTTGGTTTATTTCGAACACAGCCGGAAGTATATCTACTGTTGTATTCAGATTAACAGGCAAATTACTGGTTATTTTTTATTTTGGTTGGAGAATTCATGCTCTTCTATCATTTTTGAAGACCGCGGACAGATTTTGTGCTGTCAAATTAAATTAACGATGTTCGAACATGAGAAAGAGGCGCTTTCAATGTCAATCACATTCACTGGATTGTGCCTAGGCTAAAAAAAAGTTAATCGCTAAGTGCATTGTGCAAATTTAGAGCTTAGAGGCTTTATTTTCATTTATACTAGGTATCATTAGGGTAAGACATAAAATAAAAGTCACTGAGAGAAAAAAAAAAAAATTCATTTCCCATTCATTTTTAACAGTTATTCAAAAAGACCACAACGGGTATCAGTATCCAGGGCCCAGATTCTGCAAGGCGAAACGATCAAATGTTTTCGTGCGCACGATGAAATTTGCTTGTGTATCATAGGGCAAACCTTTCGTGTGCACCAAAACGTTTCATCGTTTCGCTTTACAGAATCTGACCCCAGGTGTGTTCATAAAATACCAAATCTGCAGGAGAAACGCTTTAAGCAACATTCAAGTTCATTTTTTAAAAGATTACGAAAAATCACCGGGAGACGTTTTTTAAGAAAATCATATTGGAAAGACATTTTTTGTTTTCTCTCTGTCTATCTGTCGTTGCTTTCTCTCTTACACTTAACTTAAGCAAACAGGTAACGATAACATTTTCCTGGTTTCTGGATTGAGAGTGCTACATTTCTTGTTGAAATGTCGTTACTTTTCAACGACATAAATGAAAGCAATGCCACAATTTAATTACCAATGTGTATGATGCACCAATTGTCATTGAATACCTACTCGTACAAAACTGGCAGCTAACCGCATTTATGACCAGGGATTTCAATTCGACATAATTTAGGTAAATTTTGACCGAATTCAAAGTTTTTTGAATGAAGAAAATCTTCGAATTCGGTCAAAAAGCATTTAGAAAATACAATTCCTTTTGACCGAATTCCCAGTTTATTACCAAATATATTTAACATCTTAAATATCTAAAAAATGCAAGACTACGCGACCATACCTAGGAGTTAATTGCGAGGAGAATATTTTAGAACTTTAATCTAAAAAAATTGTTGCTGAAGAACAAATTGGTTTACTACGTTCCAATTGCAAGAACTTTCTCATCAAGCTCATTGAAGAATTGCAGCCTCGAGTGCCCAAAAATTTGAATAGACTTAAACAAATTGAGGAGTGCATTCGTTTGCAAAAGAAACCACTGACAATTTTAGAGGAGCTAAATGTTACCAGGTTAACTGAAGGCAAAATTTGTAGCCAGTGGAAAAACCTCTCAACGAACAAATGGGTAAACACCGAAAGTTCGGAGTCATTTTGGTGCGAGGTTTTTAATTTTAAGGATTCTAGTGGAGAAAATCCTTTCTACGAAATTGTACACTTTGCAATTTCAATTTGTGTATTACCAAAATTCGAATGCAGACGTGTTATTTGTATAAAAAAAACAACTGAGGAAGGTGGGGAATTTCATTTGTGACAAATGTTTCAAATAATTAATTTTCTTCAGTTCCAAAACATTTCTGTGTTAATATTTCGCGTATTTTGCCCAGCCAATTATTATTTTATATGTTTTTATTAACTTTGTGAACGAGGTCGTTCTCTTACGGAAAATTTTGTCTCAATTTGTGCTTAATATTTTGTGAGTTTTGTTGTGAGGATTATCGTAGAATTCGGAAAAAGTTATCGAAAGTTATCACGAATCTTTGAGAGCTTCTAGTGTCTCGGGCTTATTCACGTAAAAATGGGACTTCAAAAAACCCCACAAAAAAAAGTCTGGAATGGTTAAATCGGGCGATCTTGCGGGCCAGTGCAAATCGCCAAAATGAGAGATGAGGCGACCCGGGAACGCCGCCTTCAGAATATCGGTTGTGGCTCGCGCTGTGTGTGCCGCAGCTCCGTCCACGGAACCACATGTCCTCCAGTCCTAATTCGTCCAATTGCGGCAGAAAAAACTCGGTTAACTTGGCCCTATAGCGCGCACTGTCCACTGTTGTCGTTTGACCAGCGGCGTTCTCGAAAAAAAAAAAAAAAAAATGGCCCGTTGACTCCTCCAGCTCCAGCGTGAACAGCGCACCATGCAGTAACTTTGAGCGGCTGTAATGGCTCCTCGTGCATTACTCGCGGATTTTTGGTACCCCAGAAGCGATAGTTTTGCTTGTTCACGTACCCACTGAGGTGTAAATGCGCCTCATCGCTCGATTTTGGTCGAAAAATCGTCCACTTCGTCCTCGAGATTGAGGATGGCTTGGGCGTAGGTTACACGCGTTGGGCGATCGACTGGCGGCAGATGATGTACGGACTGGACCTTGTACGGGAACATGCGCAAGTCTTTGACCAAAATTAGCCTAAGGGACGACCGGCTGATGGCTAATTGCGAGGCACGGTGTCTGGTCGATGTTTCCGGCGTCAGCTCGACATACTCGTCAACAGCTCGATAGTCTCGGCACAACGGGCGCTCTGGCGCCGGCCACTCATGGCAACGTCTCGTGTGATCCCATACTCTTCAAGGTTGGTGGCCAAACGGCGCAGTATTTGCGCAGTCAGTGTCGGACGGTCGTGGAATCGGCGACGGAATTCGCGCTGCACCAACACCACAGACGAATTGTTACGCAAAAAAATAGACACGATTATTCCGCGTTCTTGGGGAGTGTATCGCTCCATGGCTTGTTCACTTGTATTCTACATCTGTCTAGTCCACAAATGTCAAAACAGATTTGACATTGGCGGCCATTTGCAAAAATAAGAGCATCTTCCAATAGGGTGATCTCTTTTGGCCCACCTTATAATGCATTTGTGGAGATTTAATTCTAGTCTATTACCTTTTTGAATGATATTACAAGGCTTACATTTTTGGCCGACATTTTTTACCGAATTTTTGAGCCTTAAGCTATAACTTAAACTGAAACGTCTCAATACCAATCTATCACCGGTGGCGTCAATTGTCACATATAAACTACACTAAAAGACTCATTCCTTCGATCAACTACTGTGGTTTCGGTATATACGGTAGCGACAGCCGACCAAGTTTCGATGCTCGCTGAATATGAGCGAAAAACATCGAGTTCGATCGACAAGCCTGTCACTCAAAATGCGGGTGAATATTATTTAATGAATGCTTACAGTATCCGTCATTCCAACAGCCGATATACAAGTTTTATTTTCGTTTACTCATTTGCATGTAACTATTGCTATTTTGGTTGGGTTTGATAATTGAGCTCCAGTTTCATAATGACTGTCATGTCTCCTGATATCACAAAGCTATTCGACTAAGTAAGCACTCAACTGAACCTGAATTGAAATCTTGTTCTATGAAATATTAACCGCAAAACCCACATTGTTTTGCTGAGTGCGTAGGTAGTTGCCTATGCTAACCTGCCTACTTTGGTTGATGTACGCTTTCAATTAGCCAGTGTTCTACCATCGTCATATATCAATGTAAAGAAAAACTGCTGCCAATCAATACAAATTGAGTAAATCTTGACAATTATTGCAACACTGTCCACCCTTACCGGTAAGAGGTGAGTCTGCAGGTATTTGACGCGAGCATTCATTTCCAATAAAGTTTGACAAGTTCAATTTGATTTTTCTACTAACATTTCAAGAGTAGTTCACAATATTAGGTGCGTTTTTTTGAGCTTCGATCTCAGCAAAGCAAAGCAAAGTAAGAAAATGTGCAAATAAACGGTTCCCAGCAGTTGTTCAGAAAGCAGATACTATCGGTGGAATGTTGGCAGTTTTTCCTTTTTTTTGACTTCTTGACATATTGTACGTACAACACAACCAATCAAATCACAAACCTGGGCTACAGCAGCAATATTCTCAGTTGTTCTTGAGCGACGTGCACGGGTTTTATTCTTCACATCACTAACTTGTCTCAAAAGCTCGAATTTTTCCACAAATTTCTGTATGTATTGCGGTCCGACAAGGTGCTTCACGACGACCAAAAAATGCTTTAGTTTTGCGAACTCTGACTGCAAAATTTAATCATTTTTGTAGTGAATTTGAATAATTTCAGTGCGTTGCTGAAGCATGTATCGTTCCATTTTTAGTAATGGCGTAGTTCCTACTTGTAAAATGTCAAAGAATAAAAGCTTCAAAAGTGACAGCTAAACCGAAATAGCGGGTCATTCACAATAACACGTCTGATTGGAAAACCTTTTATAAAACGTCGCCCTAATATTGGGTTACCGTAACGCCAAAATTCACTTTTTGAGCTTGGTATGCAGTCTTATGTTTTCTAAACTCTTTCCAAATCTTTCATCCGTTTTGCTCTATCTCTTTCAATTGCAAAGATATACAGAATTGTTTTGACGTATCGTATATCCACCAAATTCATCAAGTTTACGTATTGTTTTAACGTAAACACCAAAATTTGATTTTTACGCCGAATTTTTCATACAATTTAAGCCAAATTGTTTTGACGTACGTGCTATTGTCCTATACGACGTGCGCCATCAAACTTCAAAGGTTTGTTCAGTACTGTTTTGACTTATGTACCTACAAATACAAGGCAACGCTATTTAATCGTATGCACGTACGTCATTAGAAAGAAAACTGTTTTTTTTCTTTTTTGGTTTGCCGTACATAAAGATGATGAAATATTCATGAAGACCGAAAGAGACTCGGACTTTGGTCTCTAAAGCTTTTTTTCTCTTCCCAAGTTAAACGCTTCCTCATTCTACTACAAACGAAAACTAAGGTGTTTTTAACTTTACGGCAACAGTTTGCTCCGCTGAAAAAAAAAAAAAAAAAAAAAAACAGAATTAACTTACTGTGCTATTTTGAGTGTAGTACTTAGTGGTCGTTCTGGTGACGATATCGCCAGTGGTCTGATTAAAATATTACAGAACATCTTGATGTGGTCATTTTGACATTAAGGAGTGATTCTTGTGTAGCACAAAATAAAAATGAGATAATGTCAACAGCTTCAACCACATTTCTTCCCAAGTCGCCGAACCTGAAAATGATATTGCAAACATTTTCGGTTCCTGGACATTCACTCATACAGGAAGTTGACTCTGTTCATCAGTGGCGTAGCGTGGGTTGGAGCCGCCCGGGGCAGACCCAATTTATGCCGCCCCCCATAATTTTTTCACACAATAAAAAAAATACCTTTGTAAACTTGGTAAAATTTCTGGAATCGAATAACGGTACGTACTTTGAAATTTCGAAAAATCTCGAAAACAAAAATTCATTTCTATGGTAGTATGGTCATTTCTACTTGAATAGAGGGCTCAGTTTTTGTCTATTATATCGTACGCCGTAGGGCTAACATTATTTTGCAAAATTCATTCGGTTTTTATTTGTTTGCCCTTAGTCGTTAAATATTTCCTTTATTTTTCAATCCTGAGTTTTGAATTCGGTTTCTTATTTCCTAAATATTTCAATCATTGCGCGATTACTAATTGGCGTTTTTATCTTTCGTATTTTTTTGAAATGATTTTTGATCATTTCACAAAAATCATTTGGCAATTTGCTGATGTTGTTGTCAAGTAATTTTTCAACGAAATATCGTTTCGACGTTTTACTATTTCCCAGATTGATCATTTCGCCACCCCGGCGAAACGTCAATTTTCCCAACAATTTAAACGAAACGTACCGTACCCATTATCGTACAATAGATTTTTGAAAAGAGTTTTTTTTTCTAATTTCGTTTTCTTTAGTTTTCTAAGAAAATGCGAAAACGGTTTTGATCAGAATGAGTAGTTACAGTAAAATTTATGTCTTCAAATTATTGTGGCCTTAATTTTAAATTCGAATCACCGAAAACGCTAATTTTAAAAACTGCTTATATCTCGAAAGTGTAGGCGCAGTGGCTAAGTGGTTAGTGTGTTGGACTACTAAGCGAGGGGTCGATGTTTGAATCCCGCAAAAATCCAAAATTCCAACTTAGCGTTTTTTCCACTGGGCCACCTCTCGCGAACGTCTGACAAACATCCGAGAGTATAACTGTCTTGAAAGAGCTTCTCTATTAGCCGTTTGGAGTCTTCATAAAATTTTAGATCTCTTCCATTCTTTCTAAAAATGAAAAAAACTCACACAAAATGAATGGTTGTGAGAAGCTAGGCCTAGGGTTCCTCCGACCTGTTGCGCATACTATTTTATTATATCTCGAAAACCCCAATTTTAAATTCGATAAAACTCTAAAAACCAAGTAATGCTTACATCCCGAACAATAACTTATAAGTTATCAGTTTTCAGCTAAATAGTTAGGCAATAGTATTATTCAAACAACATTGCAAAATTTGGTACGGTTTTTTCTGCGTGATCTTACAAAAACCTCTCTAACGATTTTGATCAAAATGCATATTAAAGATAATATAGGAATTTTAAATAAGATCCCCTACTTAGTTTTTCTCAAAAAATTCGACTAAACAATCTTTTTAATTATTTTTTTAATTATATTTATTAAAATGATATTTATAAATTTATATAAATTATTTATTTAAAAAAAATGAACTGCTCCAAATTGCCGCCCCTGGCAAAGTGCCGCCCGGGGCCTGTGCCCCCCTTGCCCCCCCCTTGCTACGCCACTGCTGTTCATAGTGCAACAGGCAAGCATCTTAAAAACATTGAGAGTCATAGTTTTAGTATCTACGCACATAATATGAAAATGTTTCTTTTTTAAGTTATTTTACTGTTTTCTTACGAACAAAAATTTACCAAATATTTGAAGTCTTTGTTGTTTGTTTTTATTACTTACATTCTTTTTGAATTTATGTATTGTTTATTTTAGAAACAAAAGACTGTGTGCAAAATACTGTGATTTTTTTATCAATACAAATTAATTGCTTAAAAGTAGTTCTTTACTTTGCCTTTTTTTTAACATAAAACGTGTGCTATATTTCTTGATTTTAAGTTAATACAATAGAATACCGTGCCCATCATTTTTGACGCATGTGTATAATTAAAAAGAAAATATTGATTTTAGTGGCGTGTACGGCAAACGTATTTTTCAATAACTTTCACAAATTCTAAAAACTCAAAGCGTTTTGGAATAACTTCTTACATTTTTTGAAACAGAACTAAAAATTAAAAAATCCCAGCGGTTGGTTTTCATGCTTATAAGCTGTCAAAACTTTAAATGCGATTTCCCAAAAAAAAACATTAAAATGGCGTTTACGGCAACCCAATGTTGGAGCGACGATATGTATACTCCTGCATGTAAATTATTTGCCGCAAAGAAGCGCCCTTGGGACAGTGTACTTTGTACCTTGTACCTTGTACATGCCTCTTATTTGCATGTGGTATACCGCAAACAAAAGATACCTACTCTACAAGCTACGCGTGCCGATCCCGGAGGGAGACATTGATATTCAACTCTCCAATATTTATAGTAGTACCTTTTAAAAGGATTCAAAATATTTTTTCTGGTGGGCTAAGTAGCTTAAATGTATTCAGCAGGGAACTAAATTAATTCTTCTTCTTATTATTATTTTAATCCGGTAGCTGTTATTAACAGCGATACTTTAACTCCTCCTGGGGCATAGGGCGACTACCAGATCCTTCCACCTCTCTCTAATTACAGTTCGATATACCTCAGCTGTGTGCACCATCGCAAATCCTGGGACTGAGCTACCGTCAAAACAGTTGACCTCCATGTTGTTCTGGGCCTGCCAACTCGCCACCTTGAGGATTCCATTGGAAGCACTGCTTCGCTATGTTGTCATCTGGTTACCTCAGTGTATGGCCAATCCAGCGCCATTTTCTCTGTGCGATATAAACATCCACTTTTGTTTATCGAGTCCTAAGCCACAATTCATTGTAGGAAATCGTTTGTGGCCACCGCAGACAACGATAAACAAAATATTGTAACCCGCTCGAGATACATTTTTCAGGACTTATTATTTTCAAGAAATTGTGCACGTAAGCATAAAAATAGATTGGGATCCATCCAACACTCGACTGAGCACATTCATTACGGCGGTGAACAAATTCTCCCGACTTAAGCTGCGATTACACGGTCATTTTTTTGTATCATTTAAATGGCGCTCTGACGTCAGGAAAAATGTCGCATTAGAGAGACATTTAAGCTACGATTCGTCATTTGTCATTTGCGAAAAAATGGCGATCACACGAAATGACTATCATCGTCATTTTTGTCTCAAAATCAAATGACGGACACTGCGCGTCATTTAGAATTTTCCGTTGGGATGCCATTAAATGTCGAGCGAAAAATGGCGATCACACGGTAATGACATGCCTCATCAAAATGGCAAATACCACCTTTCCTATTATTTCAATTTCGCGTCATTCATCTGCTTTGCGATCAGACGGCCATGACCAATGACAAAAATATAGCCACTGCCATTTGGTGTTTTTCTCTCGGTGAAGACGCGTAGGTAGTGCTACGACTTTATTAAATTAAAAAGCATTGAAAAAAAAAAAAAAAAAATTATAACAAATACAAAATGTCCAAAAGGAATTTTGCGATGATGCTGGAAATTGCGGAGACGGTGTATTTAGTAGCGTGTATACTGGAAAGCAGTGACGACGATCTTGATTACGAGCCAAACGCGACGAAAGCGGAATATTTGGCAAAAGAGGTGGTTGAGCCGTCGCGAGAAGAGTGGATTTTGTGATGAATTACTGCTCGGATTGCGCGAAGAAAAACCTGAACTATATTGCTATGTCCTTCGTATGTCAGCCTATATCAATTCGATTATTTGTTGAGGTTGGTGAAGCCACGCATCGAAAAACAGAACACAAATATGCGAGAGAGTGAGTGTTTCAGTGGAAGCACGACTGGTGATCACACTGCGCTACCTGGCCACTGGTGAAAGTTTTCGATCGCTGCGATTCCTTTTCCTTGTATCAAAGCCAACGATAAAGTGCATCATTCTGGAAATTTTCAACGCTATTTACAAATATGATTCGACTCTAATCTAGAGATAATCATATTTATTCGAATAACATTTTATTCTATTCTTTAGGCGCCCTGCCTGAAGTTTGTTTGTATTCTGGAACTGAGCTCCCGTTACTTTTGCACCGTCACAATCAAACGCGATTCCTCTTCGTCGATCCACGAGTGCCTAATTTACCTATCCTGATTCAATCCTATTTTCTGCGTTTTACCTAATTTTTTCGACTTTGTTGTACATTGTTTATTCAAACTCAGAACACAGTTGACGGAGTATAGTCCAAATTGCCGGCACTTAAAGGCGACGCGACGGTTCGTATTCCATTTCTCTCAATAGGTACCGAACAACACAACAAATAAATAAAAGTTTATTTATTATTTAATCGTCCTTTCGCAACGAGAAAAACACCAAATGTAAGCACTGATATCGTATTAAATGCTGCGTCATTTGTCATTTGCATAGAAAAATGGCAGGGCATTAATTTCGTGCCGGGTCATTTTTTGGTGGCTGACATTTAAATGGCGCATCATCCGAAAAGTTCTGTCATTTGTCCTAAGCGCCATTTAAGAGCGATCACACGGCCATTGAAAAAATGACACTAAATTCATGACATTTGGGCCCAAAAATGGCGAACACACGGAACGACATTTAAATGACGGGTTTGTGATGCGATTTTTGCGTCAGAGCGCCATTTAAATGACACAAAAAAATTACCGTGTAATCGCAGCTTTACGTCTAACTTACAGATACAGACACTTACGGATCCGCTTCGAACAGATTTCTTTGAAGAAATGTAAAATAATCTGCCCAGGTCCACCCCGGAGTGTAGCCCCGTCTAAGTAAGATTGTTTAGCTGCAGGAAGCTATGGACGTTTTTTTTTAATGCAAGTCCCCATTAATTTGCACTCCGTGCAAACGAATTTCGATCTTGATTTTCATAGTTGAAATTTCGGAAAAATGATTGTTCTGCTACTCAGCTCACCCAAGCCCATACCTCCATAAGTATAGCTTATATTATCGATATCGAACCTTTCCCTTAATTAGAATAATAATTCCATATAGGCATTTAAGGAAAATCCCTACCTCTATTGCGACCCACCTGAACGAATTTATTAGCAAAATGAATAAATTTAAAAGGGATTTACGCCACTCTAGGGCTTAAAAGCCCATAAATTCCATAGTCTGTTTACGACTAGTTTAGTCACATTAAACAAAGACCAATGGCCCGTCATCCTGTTTCTAAGGCGCAAACAAAAATAGTTCCCATTCACAAATGAATTCCAATGAAAAACACAAGCACACCCTAAACAATTCATCGATTAATAACAAACTGATATCAGCCATTCTGCCTTTCACTGTCACAAGTCACAGCCATTGTAATGTAAATCGAACACCTAAGCTCAGATAAAACAAAAGACTCCCCATTCGAGCTACCAAATCATCCACACGAGGCCATAAAACTCCGTCTTCTCCAAAGAATGTCAAAGCCAGGAGAAAATAATAATATAATGTCCCACTAAATACGCATAAATTGTGACACAGCAAATTCATCTTTTTTATTATTAAATTGGAGCCACATTAAGATTAGGTAGGTTAGGCTGTGATGCTTTCAAAAAATAATCGGAAAAAAAAACAGAAAAAAACACCAAAAGCGGATGTATACGCAGATGAAAATCACCTCATTAATTCCCTTTCAAATCGAATTTCCATCTGAATGGGTAGCGTGATGGGCAATTTATTCAACTTCTGTTCATCAGTCGTTGTAAAACATCTTTTTGTCAAAATTGGAATTTTTCTTTTTGTATTTTGTACGATTTTATTTTGTTTTGGTTAGCGCACGCCATCTAACAATCAAAACTAGGAAACCCAGCCACAAATTAGACGGAATGTGCCAAACAACTTCATTAGGTTTGCTAATTTGCTGCTCCATTATACGCTGTATATCGGACTTCGATCGGTAAGCGCTCGACAATCTGTCAGAATTATATAAAAATCGATCGTAAATCAATCGAGAGAAATATTATAGCTTTCTCCGGGCCGTTAGCATAAAGGCGTAATTTTATTTTTGAACTCTTGTCGATTAAATTAATACTGGTTCGATATTTTTAAGCGAATGAGATCACGCACTTAAATATTTATGCGGTGCATTCGCAACGGTCGGCCAACACGGGTCAAAGTATCTAATCATGAGTTGATAATCGGCTAATCTAGTCGGTGGATCTGGGTGGATTTTTTGTTTCGAGTTTCACCCATTGGGATGGTAATATGGTTTTGGTTGGATCTTGGATGGCGTGTCGATAAATTAGTCGCTGCGCTGCGCGGCGATGACACCTGTTAAGAATAGTCGATCAAATTTCGGTGGACCAATTAATTTTGCATTTTGTGGGACTAGCCCCCGGCTGTTACTGGGGGGATGTTGATTTTTATCGTGATTTTTATTGTCATTCTAATGACCCGAGTGTAGCGTAGGTTTGAGAGAAAGGGGTCTGGTGCCATAACCCTGCGGTATGTCTGTTGAGAGGTCATTTGTCAGTGCTGAGATGGAAATCAGTGGATAAGAGCGAGTGACTGGACAAGTAGCGGGCAATATGTCTGCAGTCGCATGGGGCCGGTGGTTAGGCAAGCTTTTTGGTGGAACATCAAGTAACGCGGTCTTAAGGTTTCGACTAAAACCGACTTTTGACAGTAAATAAACAAAGAAAGATATTCCTATGCAATCGATCACAAAGATTGAAATTCGGGATGCATTGGTAGGGTAGTTGCAATGATGCTAGATTAGTACATGCGAAGACATGATTTTTGCGCGCCCTCTCCGATCCTCGCGCCCTAAGCTGCAGCCTAATTAGCCTAAGAGTTAATCAGGGTCTGGGTGGACAGTGGACACGGCTGAAAAAAAAAATGCTTCTTCTTCTTCTACAAGAAAGGAGACCCTCTAAACTGCGCCAACTACAGAGGCATCAGTCTCCTTAACATCGCATATAAGATCCTATCGGCCGTACTGTGCGAACGCCTAAAACCATATGTCAACGAACTGATTGGACCCTATCAGTGCGGTTATAGGCCCGGTAAGTCCACAACGGACCAAATATTCACACTACGGCAGGTCCTGGAAAAAACCCAAGAAGTCCAGATCGATACTCACCATCTTTTTATCGATTTTAAGGCCGCATATGACAGCATTTATAGAGACGAGCTATACAGAGCCATGTCTAGTTTTGGCATCCCTGCCAAACTTGTCAGATTGTGCAGAATGACGATGGAGAACGCTCGCTGCTCCATAAAGGTCGGAAACAATCTCACTGAGACCTTTGATGTCAAAAAAGGATTTAGACAAGGTGACGCGCTGTCATGTAACTTTTTCAACATCATTCTTGAGAAGATTGTGCGAAACTCACAAGCCAACACCAGAGGCACAATTTTCTACAAGTCTGTGCAACTACTTGCATACGCTGACGACATCGACATCATTGGCAGAACACAGCGAGCTGTCACTGGTGCGTTTGCAAGTATCAGTACAGAAGCGGCAAAAATGGGTTTGATGGTGAATGAGGGCAAAACAAAATATATATGCTGTCAACAAGAAGGGACACACAACATCGACGAATCGGGCAGAACGTCACGATAGACAGCTATAACTTTGAGGTAGTTAGGGACTTTGTCTACCTCGGCTCCGCTATAAACTCTGATAACGACATCACATCAGAAATCAAACGAAGAATCCCACTTGCCAACCGCTTTTTCTTTGGCCTAAGACGGCAACTGATAAGTAAGGCCTTGTCGAGAAATACTAAGGAAACTCTGTATAAGACCCTCATCATCGCAGTCCTGCTTTATGGTGCAGAAGCATGGGCGCTATCAAAGGCGGCTGAAGATCTTCTTGGTCGTTTCGAACGCAAAATTCTTCGAGTGATTTTTGGTCCCGTTTGCGTTGACGGGCTTTGGAGGAAAAGAATTAACAGCGAACTCTACGAGCTGTACAGCGACATCGACCTAGTCAGAAAAGTACGCATCAGTCGTCTAAGATGGCTGGGACATGTAGAGCGAATGGACACCAACGCTCCGGCCCGAAGAGTCTTCGATTCTAACCCGGAGGGACAACGCAGTAGAGGAAGACCTCGCCTTAGGTGGCGCGCGCAAGTGGAAGGGGACCTCAACCAACTTGGAGTGCGCAACTGGAGGCAGTTAGCCAAAGATCGCGCTAACTGGAGAGGCGTATTGGTTGAGGCCCAGGATTAGGGATGCCAGACGTCCCCCTTTAGGGGGGACAGTCCCCCTTTTTCATACAAAAATGCTGTTTGTCCCCCCTAGTACAAACCACTGTCCCCCTTGTTAAGTTAAAATTAAAAACTTTGAAAATACTTTCTTTTAATATTTTTAACAAGATTATCGGTTGACACATCAATTTAAAAGTGCAAGAACACTTTCAAAGCTGAATGCATCCACTCACGAACTACATACATCTCACATCACGTGCTAAAATTGTTCTCTTGTAAGTTTTTGTTTTGTACTGTCATCTGTCTCTCTTTCAGTTTTTGTTTTAAAATCAAAATTTACTTTGATAAAATGTGCGAAGCGAAAGAAAAAACTAACATGAAAATATTTGTCCCCCTTTTTGAATACTTGTCCCCCCTAGAAAACTGACGATGTCCCCCTTTTCGTATTTTTGAATCTGGCAACCGTAGCCCAGGTCCACCCCGGACTGTAGCGCCACCTAAGTAAGTAAGTAGTCTTCTTCTACTACTGAAAGGGGTGGATGTAATGCGACCTTTTGGTCTATTGTACGGGCGGTCGGAAATTTAGCACTTAAAAGGTTGACCTCATTCCTTAATTGAGGGCTATGGCCGTAGTGGTGAATATAATACATATACTGCCTTTCTGGTAGACGGCCTTCGACCAAACCGCTAAAGTCTAAGAAATTGTATTTTTTAAACAAAGCATTTTATGAAACAAATAAATAGTCTAATAAGTAACTAACTAAACTACTGCCTTAAGAACCGGCCAAGTGAACAAATTGTGGGTAGGAACTCGACTTTAATAATACTGGCGGTTGGATCGTTTTTCCTTCCACCGCATAACGTCTCCCAAGTCCCAACACTATACTGCAGATTGATCTATGGCGTAGATTTGTTAGTGCCTTGCAAAAACTCGCTTTACTTTGGGAGCAGGTAACAAATCAAGAGGTGAGGGTCTGCACCCAATTGTTGGTGTGGCTCTCTTTATAACGTGTTCCCATTTCTGTCCAGAAAATTATCATAAACATTTCAAGACCATAGATAAAAAAAGAACACAACTCCTCTTTCACTGGCTAGTGCTTCTGAGTTCTGAGGCCATTTTAACTTGGGTTAGATCTATTTCGTAAGCACCTCCTCAATTAATTGTCTGATGCCTATATCCTTGCATTCAGAAATGGCTGCTTAACTAAAATTCTTTCCCCCTTTCTTCTTGCAGTTGGTCTCTCGCCATCGGTACAAATGCCTGGATCTGGGCTCTTCGCCGGAGGATCTCCATCACCGACAACTCTCAGCGCGCTAGTATCCCAGCAGCGAATACTTGAGCTGTCCCGCTTCGGACTGCGCGGCTATGACATTGCCCAGCATATGCTCACACAACAGGGTGCAGTTTCGAAATTACTTGGTAAGTAACTGCACACACTCTGTGCTGTGCTGCCCCACAATAATCCCTCAGCCATAACCAAAGGCAGCACTTAGTCCAACTAAGCACTGCTTCGAAGGAGGTACCTATAATTTCCGTCTCATCATTTTTCGGTGTCAAGCGTGAAATTTATGGCCGCCTCTTCGGTCCTCGTTCCTCGCGAAATGATGAATGAATGTAGAACGGCACAGAGGGCCACAAAGCACACCAAGGATGGTTTGTTTACGTAATCGGACATAACAACCCTATCATTAGCTGTTGTGTGGGGTTCTGGACCGCAACCCCAGTGTTCCATTAATCAGTTGCTGGCAATCGCTTGATAGAGCTATTATGTGCGCTGTGGCTCCCTTTGTTGTTCCCTACACACATGTGTGCACTTTGACTACATCTCTTGTGCTGCCTTTCAGGTTCTCTGCGACCACCTGGCCTAATTGGTGGCTCGAAGCCAAAAGTAGCAACACCAACTGTGGTGTCCAAGATCGAGCAGTACAAACGCGAGAATCCGACAATATTCGCCTGGGAAATACGCGAGCGTCTGATCTCGGAGGGTGAGTAGTCGTCTTTGGTCTGATTGACTTGGGAAGTTGATGACTAACTGATGGGTGGGTATATTGCAGGTGTTTGCACGAATGCGACGGCACCGTCTGTCTCGTCAATCAACAGAATTCTGCGCAACCGCGCCGCCGAACGAGTGGCCAGTGAGTTCGCGCGTACCGCCGCCTATGGACTGTATCCGCCGCATCCCTACGGTGGGTTCACGTGGCACCCGGCGGCAGCAGCAGCGGCGGCGGCCTCCAGTCAGCCCCACTTTTGGCCGACGGGACCGAGCTTGTCGGCAATGCCGGTCGGTGGATCACCCCTCACCGTGTCGAGGCCAATTTCGCCGGGTTCCGGGAGTCATGACACGCTGGAGTCACCCGACGAGAATCGTCTCATTGGTAAGTAGCCCCACACAACTTGTGTGCCGCCGACCAGACTAACTTTGACTTTCAGATTCGGACTATCTGGACGATGACGATGAGCCGAAGTTTCGTCGAAACCGCACCACCTTTAGCCCCGAGCAGCTGGAAGAGCTGGAGAAGGAGTTCGACAAGTCACACTATCCCTGTGTGAGCACGAGGGAACGCCTCTCCAGTCGGACGTCGCTGAGCGAAGCCCGAGTTCAGGTAGGAGAATCTATGTCACGTAGTTATAGATCACGCATCCTTCCTCTCTCTCTCTCTCTCTATCTCTGTCTCATCCGCTCTTGTTTCATGTTTCTAACCTATTGATGCCGGCTTGCTGAGAGTTCAGCAGCTAAAGTCGGCATGCTGCTTTGCTGCTGTCGCTAGCGCGCGCACACAAATACACACCCATTGCTAGTGTAAACTTTTTTTTGCGAACTAACCAAACATCCTTTCATATTGATCGAATTAGGTTTGGTTTTCCAACAGAAGAGCGAAATGGCGCCGGCACCAACGCATGAATCTGTTGAAGCGACGTTCCAGTCCATCGCTGGGTCAGCAGCATCAGCAACAGCAGCAGCAACAGCGGTCTGTCGCCGATTCGCCACCCATCAGCAGCAGCATCAACAGCCACCAGCATACCATCCGTACTTCCGGCAGCGAGGATCACCCGCATGGTGTGCACCACCACCACCACCTGCACCATCAGGTGGGGCAGCCGTCATCCTCCTCCGAAACTACAGCCAGCATTCGATCATCATTGACCCAGCATCCGCATCATCATCACCAGCAGGCGGCTACGCAGCCGCTACTGCTGAACCACCATCACTATCCCCATCAGCACTACCCCAGTCTCAGTCCGAAATCGTCACCACCAGCAACAGCGGCACCGTCATCACCCCCGACGACAGCGGCAGCGTCAGAGAAATCTCCCACAGTCAACCCATCATCCGGCACAGCATCAGCTCCATTATCAATGGGCGGTGAGCGCAGTGCGTTCCGGTCACTGGTCGCCGGTTCGCCGTCAGCCGCGGCGTTCGCACTCGGTTTGGCGCGACAATATGCCGTCGCTGCGTCACTATCGCAACAACACCATCACGCTGCCGTCGCCGCCACTGACGACGATGGCTCGGACTCCGATGAGGAAATCAACGTGCACGACGACTCGGACGATGATTCATTGTCGGCCGCCGTTGTTGTCGGCCAGAGCCTCAAAGCGCCTCTCCAGTTGACCAAGCATGACCGTTAGCTCAATCAGTGAATTAATTATTAATCTTTTCCTATACACCAGTGTAATCGAATGTGTTTGTGATTAAGTTGTAAGCAGTAGATACTGAGATACGTTTTTGTTTTTATTTTTGTTTTGTTCTTAAGCCAAAGCCAGCTGTCTCGTTTTGCTCGTTCGTTTAATGTGTTAAGCTATACCTATCCAGTTTGCAATATATAATATACATGTGTATGTCATGACTCTGCGAAGATGAATGGACGTTTATTAAAAGAATTTTACGATAGAAATCTCTAGATTTGTAAGATTGTAGGCAATTCCTAGATACTAAGTATATGAGTTGATGTTTTTGTGAAGGCGCTCAAGTGCTATCCTATATTGAGTGTTTTGAATTCCTGTTCAATCGACGTTGAATAAATATAATTTAAAAGTACGCCACTGAATTGCGATTCTTCTGTTTTTGGGAGAGGGTGCTTATTTTCAGGTGCCTACCAGTGCGGGACCGTTTTCAAGGAGCAGCTTTGAAAATTTGACGGGTAAGCCAATGTAGTTAAGGCAAGGAGCGGTATAAGGTGAACGTACTGTTAAATGGGGAATATCGTGCGACTTTTATCGCATGCGATTTTTCTCTCATGCGACTTTTATCTCATGCGACTCGTTTAATTGAATGAATTTCGATTCTATGAATTGTATTTGGAATCTGGATCAACAGTATCTGTAATACTCAGCATACACCTCGAGTGTTTGGCATAAATGTCGCAAGTAATGATAGAATAACTGCGAATTGCGGCCAATCTTGGCCGAGTGTATGCGATAACTATCGATTGCAACTTATTAAAGTTAAAAATTGAACAAAACAATTTTCTTAAACTTTATAAAAGTTACAGATACCTATATCATGCGAGCTGCGATATTTATCTCATGCATTTTTTTAGGCACCGATATGGCTGAAAACAAATTATGAAATCTTTTACACTTGTATCCACTTGGAATGGAGAATAAAAAAAAAATATAAAAAACACTTTAAGCGCATGGGCGCGAGTTTTAATATATATCATGAGTTGCTATGATTTTTTCAGCAATTTGTTATGGGTTCAATGTCGAATGGAAGGCAAAATTAATTAAAAAATAATACAAATAGGCCTGGAATTGAAAGCAATAAATTACATATACACTGAAAGTCGGAGACTACCTCCAATTTGCATCTCATGAGATTTTAAGAGCCCCCCGTTCCAATGAATACGTCTTTGAGCTGCGATGAAGGATGATGAAAATTGGTGTGTATACATATACCGATGTTTTGGATCGGATGCAAAAGGATGCTTTTAACACTGAAAATTGGAACCTCACGAGTTCCGACATATATCAAACTACTTTGTTGAGAGACTTGTGATCGGCTTTAGATGAATCGGCGGCAACAATAGTTTGCAGGCTTAGATTTTTTTTTTTTTTTTTTTTTTATATACTTCTCCCGGGAAAGGCGAACCTATAACGCTTCAACAGCGCCCCGAGATGCCTGCAGATGTATGTTTGCTCTGCACTTAAATTGCTGCAAATTGTAGTCTTCTGGAAATATATCCCCAGGAAGCGAGTTCCAAAGTTTGCTTGTCCTGTAACAGAAGGAGTTTTTGAAAGTTGATGTCCTCGCGGTTGTCAAGTGTACTGTATGGTCATGAGCATTAGCAGCCTGTCTTGTTGGGCGCCCAAAAGTTGCATTTCGAGGGATAATGTCCTTGAGTTCCTCAGAACATCTACCATGGAAGTACCTATAGAACAAGCATAGGTCAGCGACTTGTCTTCTGTGCACCAACGGTTGTAGATTCGATGTGAGTGTAGGGTCTCCAATGAGTCGAACTGCTCGTCTCTGTATGCTATCAAGCAGGTTAAGTGAATGTTTTGGGGCCGAGCTCCATATATGGGAACAATATTCCAAGCCTGGTCTAACCTGTGCTTTGTAGAGAAGGAGAAGTTGCTTGGGGCTAAAGTACCTACCTCTTTGCTCTAAATAGGTAGATCAACTTTGCGGACGCCGATCTTGCGATAAAGGATATGTGGTCCTGCCATGTGATTCCTGAATTGACTGTTGTTATTTTATTACATTTGGAACAAAATTTACCGCGTCAAAGTTGGAAAATTCTCACACAAAAACGAATGGTTGTGTGAAGCTAGGCCTAGGGTCCCTCCGGACCTGTTGCGCCAACTATTTATTTATTTTTTATTAATTTAAGACAACACATTTTTTTTTTTTTTAAATATCTCAAGTAATTTGCATTTTATTAAAAAAAAAGTTGTCCAGTCGCTAATTCATTTAGGGCTTTCAACCGCCAAGAAATATAATGAAAATAAGGTAAAATAAGGCTAGGAATCGGGACGAAAAATTCATTTGACAGTGAAGATGCCGGGAACATAGAAATAGGTGCGACAAATATCTCATGGAACTTGTTACAGCGCTGTGAGATAGAATTTGTGCGAATGCGCGATCAACATTTAGATATTGCACATTTAAATCGCAATTTCATATTATGAAGATTTGTAAACAGTATTAAGATATAGGGCTTATCTCGAATTTGATGCAAAAAATTGCAAAATCCAAAATGGCGCATTCCAAATAGCCGATTAAAGTGAGAAGATATTTGCAAACTCGCTGAAGTAGATTGGTGGATGTCTACCTTATTAATCGTGAATTGCTGGTTTAGTACCTATACAAGGCTAAAGAGTATTATATGCTGGACGTTGTCGTCTAGAAGTCACACCTTTTTAAGGTGATATACGATATACCTGAAGTTAGTATGACAATAGGTATAGTGCCTCATTTCGAAGATTTCTCTTGCATTTTTATTGCCTTGTTTAGCTTGTCTACATAATTTATAAATTTTCCAACCCTTGTCCTTGTGACATAAAAGGCTCTGATCTAAGAGATTTTAAATGTCAAATCTGATGCCTGATACGGACGGTACAAAGGTATTTTTCTGCAAGGTGAAGAAGCACAACACACTGAAAAGGCTTTTATATTAATGACGGCTAATATATTTGCCTATGTTCCTATATCCTATGTATTTCTATTTATGGGTTGTACTAGACACTGCTTTTAAAAAGATATATAGCATTGGCTTGCTCAAATTTATGGGAGGATTTACTGATGAAAATACATCAGTCAGAAGATATTTATATGCTTCAGTAAAGGAAGTAGGTCGAGGCGAACAGAATATGGAATACCGGGATTAATTTTGATTGTCGACTAATTTCGGTCTCAAATATAAGGTGGCCCTATCGGAAAATGTTATAATTTTTGCAAATGGCGTCGTACGTCAATCATATACTTTACATTTGTTAACTAGACAGCTGCGCTATACTCCGCAAGAGCATCGAATAATAATCTCAACAACGAAGAGGACGATTTTGTGTCGAAAATCATCATGAGCGACGAGGCGCATTTCCACTTAAGCGGTTCCCTCAATAAGCAAAATCTTCATTTCTGGGTCAATGAAAATCAGCGTGTTATGCTATATACGAAGAACCATTGCATAACCCCTAAAAGCGACTGTGTGGGGCGGCGTTCACGCGGGGAGTGTGATTGGGCCGTTTTTTTTTTTTTTTTGAGGAAGCCTTCCGCAATACTATCACTGTAACCGGCGAACGCTATAGGGCCACGATAAACGACTTCTTACTGTCGGAATTGGATAAACCGGATTTGGTGAACATTTGGTTTGAGTAGAGCTTTCAATTATTTTTCTGTAATACTTCGAAGGTGCCTATTCAAAATCTCACACACGATTAGTGACTTTGTTCCTTAATAGCTTACTTACAAGACGCAGGCGGCTGCAAGACATATCTATACTTATTAGATTAGATAGTTTGATGAAGACCAACATCTCTCCCTTACCGGAATGGGCGATTCCGTGAGATATTTATATGGGATCTTGGCATTTTCCAGCTAACTCACTTTTAAGAACTTCACATTTTCACTTAAACTCAAAACAAACGTCAGTACCTATCGAACTCTTAGCTAGAAGATTGATGCGCCAATAGCCTTGGCGGGTGCCACAACCTGTTGTGCCCATGTTCTGTGACTCGTATCTTCTGTTTCGTATCGAAAACTTAGGAACACTTTGTTTCAATTTAAATCGTTTTAGGGATGGATAATTTCGATGCGATATTTAAAAAATATGGACATTGGAGTAAACTATCATTTACATCATCACGCAAGCGCATTTTTGCAAAAGACGGGACAGAGCGATCCGTTTAGCCGCAGTCAATGCCGATAAAGACTAAGAATGAGATCACAAATCAGATGTCTAAAGTGGCATGGATGTTCTATCCATAATTATAAATACGTAAATACACACAAGTTCCAGGCCACCAAAACTTCTGTAATAACATGAAAACATTTCTATTTCCGATTTAAGACGTGTGAAATGAGAGTCTTAAATATCAATAAATAATTATCCATTCATCACTTCCGGAAGCCATTTTGTTTTGTAGAAACGCGGAATTTCTCTGACCATCGCTATAAAAATATCAACATGCGGAGCTTTCCTATATAATTCCTACCACGTAAACAAGATGGCCGACCAAAATACGTGTCACGTTTTTTTGCGTGTTAGCATTGATGCCTTTTTCAGTAAGACGGCTATTTAGTATTGGACATCCCTTTAATTTTCCGTGTTAGGAATGTGGGTCCTCATCGTAATCGTCGCTCCGAACTCCGATATACAAGCTAGCTAAATATTATAGCTCAGGACAAATTGGCATAACGAGACAGAAAATATTAAGAACGATATCCATTAATGTAGAGAGCCTTACCCATAATTAATGTCAATTGAATGAGCTGCAGAGTAGAAACATTTGAAGTTGCGGTGTGGAACTGATCTACTGCTGCAGATACTGCTCAGTTACATGTACAATTTCCTTGAACCCTCTATCTACAGTTAAAAAAAACGTCACAGCTACTCCGGCAACTGCCCTAACATTGACCAGTTTTGAACTTTGACATTGAATTTTACAGCTATGTTTAAAGTTATCCACAACTACTTCCGACTATTAGATTATGGGGACTAACGTTCTGTATCATAAAGGAAAGGATTGACCATGCTGCCCCCCTGCAACCCCCCTGCTTGGGTTTACTGTTAGATAATGGGGTGGGGCGAGGTTGAGTATAATATACAAAGTTATTTTAATCTAAATTAGTTTATCCAATATCAACAATATTAAATAAAAAATTGGTGCGACTGTATCCAACAGTCCCGAAATATGTGTATGTGTAAACACCGTGCGTGCGGTATGTGTGTGGCTTGATACACGTCATTGAGAAAAGAGGGAATTGTAATAACCGTATTCTTGATATATTATGAAATAACAATAATTTATTCGTTCTGTGCTAGTTTCGGTAGAATAGATACAATCGGATTGTGGTAGCTGAAGTAAGATATGTACATTCGAGACTGTAATCTATCTAGATTACGCTGGAAGACAGCATCGATGATTGTTCCATATCGTGTTGTTGAAATTTTCCGGTTGGACTTCATTTGAAGATTACATTTATCTTGCATAAAATCAATAAATGGTTGAGCCTCTGGAGTTGCAAAATTGATATTGAAGTCTCCGCTTATGATCATTGGTAAGAGATGATAATCTCCCTGCAGGATTCTTGAAATTTCTTCTGAGTACGGTGCAAGGACGAAATGGAGAAATTTTATTTCACATCAACAAAAAGCTGAAATTAATATGCCCCAGCTCACAAATGTATGCAATGATAAAAACGTATGCAATGATAAAACACAGTGACGCATTGCCTGTTCCCGCAAGTTAAATGTGTGGAACTACTCCACCAGATTCCAAAAAATGTATGCAATGATAAAACACAGTGACGCATTTCCGTCCCCGCAAGTTAAATGTGTGGAATTACTCCACCAGATTCCAACAACGCGCGCTTAGATGTTTACACATCAAAAAGGAGTTTTAATTATTTTTAATGGGCCAATTCCGATAGATTTTTAAAGAACCTGGACCCCAGGGATCGGAGTCGTCGTTCTTGGAGAGCGGGACAATAGCACGTGAAATGTTGGATCGTATCCGTTTCCTCATCGCCTCCACAGCTCCGGCAAAGGTAGTTGTTTTCTCGATTCCAGTGGCCTCTAGATAAATTTAACGAGTATTCCAAAACCACTTCGGAAATTCATAAAGCCAAATACAGCTACGAACTCCTGACTCGAACACTTCAAAAAATTCTAGACCATGGTGGAGAACTTATAAGACATAAAATTTTGCCAATAGAGGATCTTTCAGAAGAAGCACAGGTATCAAGGAATAAAGACTACAAGCGATATCGATACTCAAATAGATGCAAGGTTTCACGAAAACGAGACAATGAAGATTTATTCAATCCTACAAGCTACATAATTATATATCATCAGATCCACTTGTTCATCTTTAAGACACGTTAGGTCTCAAAAAGAGCTGAAACAAGCTATTGCCCAGAACTAATAAGTCTATTAAATTTTGAAAATGATGACGATGACGGCAATGATTTTTGTCTGAAAATTAAAATCTACAGTATAATTTAAAAAAATATATATAATTCTATTTTAGTTTATAGATAAATATTTTGTGTTCTATTTTATTTTATTTAATTACTTTTATTCGTCCGTTTACTTTCTTCCTACACTGTTTCTTATAAAATTTATCACTCAAACATTAGTTTAAAGTATATTAATGCGCCAGAAAATGAAATATACAAATATACTGTTTCGTTAATTTTATGCTTCCACTGTTGTAAAAAAATATTTTGGATCGCCATGTGAACAATTAATTAGCGCAGATCTTTTTGCAAGATTCGTAATATTTTTCCTGTTTTTTAAGTTTTTCTTTATAATTCCTTTTTCAATGAAAATCGTTACGATTTTTGACACCAAATAATCATTTTGGACCACAGAGCACCGCAGCGACCTCGGACCAACTGCTTCCTTTCACACCATCGCATCGTTGCGTCGCGTTAAATTTCATTTAAAATTAAATCGAAATCGCTTCCATTGGCAAAACACTTCATCAGTGTTATCAGATGATGGCAAGTTTCCCACTTGTCCAGTTCCATTTGCAAATGCTTTACGAAATTGCCTTTTTATCACCTAATTAGCTGGACAACTCGCTCTCATAAGTTACCCCCAAATAGCCCATCAATTAGGCGATCATCTGCATCTCACTACCATCGCATCGCGCGACAATTCCCATGCCAATCCGGTTGCCTAAGCTCATCCCCTCAGGTAAATTCAATATAAAAACCCACAGATCATGGATAAGGTCGGTTGAATTAATTGATTAAGCAAAACTCTCGCCGTCGATTTAAAAAAAAAAACATATTTAGCCGGCCGCAAACCAAGACCAACCGACCATAGGTGTGGGCATAAAGATGTCGAAGCTGACCATCATCGCGATGCTAATGCTGATGACGTCAGTCGTATGTGGTTCCCGTGGTGTGTGTGTATGTATGGAACTGCCCGAAAATAATCGACCTAATGAAGATGTACCCGCACCCGCAGTGATACCTATTACCATAAGCATGACATTTCTCGGACTCGTATACGTACATATCTCAAACAGAAATCAATGGCAGTCGACACACAAGAAAACGCGACAATGACTTAAATGATGTATAATCGAAGTTTTAAGCTAATGGATTCTAATTCTAATTCTAATTCCAATTCTCCGAGGATGTCACATTGATTAAGGTGCGAGAGGGGGATTGATGACTATGAGAGTCGTGAGTTTTGTTATTTTCTATTTGAATAACAAAACCCGGTAGGTTATGGATTTCAGTGGAAGCTGCGAGGGAACTTCCAACCTCGCGATAAGTGGCTTTACATACAGCCATTTGCTTAAGTTTGTGATTTGGAAGATTTATCGTTACACATGCTGTTTGTCTGGATTAAAGTTTGAGACTCAGTCAGTATCCACACATGCACAATGAACGCTGAAAAGAGATGCCGCGCGCGGAAGCGGATGCGGATAAGCCAGGAATCAGCAAAGAATTGTATTGTCATTAACTTCCGTTGAGAGGTATATAGTCGCGAAGATGAAGGGGCAATGCCCTAACTTCCCCGATTAGGCACTAGTTGTTAACACGAGGTAACAGGGACTGAAATATTTTTTTGAAATGCGTTTGTAGCTATCAGAAACAATGGTCAAATAAAAAAATAAAAAAAATATATAAAAATTATCGACAGGATATTTAAACAAACTGACGGCTGGGGACAAGAAACATTTGTCTTGGGATAATTATTACTAAATTCTTTGGGTTCCGGAGAAGCACATTTTTGGTTGAAAGCAAATTTGGTTACTGATTATCTTGGGACAATGACTAATGGTCATGACCCATGTTGGCAAATATATCACAGCCATAGAGGATGAGCTTTTAATTTTACATTGGTTGGGTAATCATTGTACGTTCGACGAAGATGCCGGAGGAAGACTTTGGAGACAATTTCCTTTACATTTGTCAAAACATATTCCATCAAAAATTGTGTGTAAAAATAACTACAGGCTTTTTTGTAAACTATAGACTGATTTCATTTGGGGAGAAACTTCCGTGCCCTGCTTCTATCGATCACCGAAGTTTTGTTTAGTCAGATCTAATTTTAGGGTATTTTAGTCTTCAGGAAAATTTATGAAGTCCGGCCAAATAGTTGCAACATACCACTCTGACACCAGTTAAGAAAAAAAAAAAAAAATAATAATAAGCAACACAAAAAGTGCTCTAAAGTGTAAGGTACAAAAGGGTGAATAGGCTTTGCCGCACACATAAAAGTATCTCCACCCACTCTTTGTAAGATCCAACGATAAGGCCTTAATAAATAAGTACAAGTTCGACACTTTTCTAAGCGTTTTCCATTCACTGGTTCAATTTAATATTAAAATATTAGAAATTTGATCCCAAATGGATTTCCAAACGTTTGCACAGAAATAATTAACTAAAATAGATCCAACCGACGCAATGATTTTTGTTTGCAGTTGAAAATGTTCACTAAAACTTAAACAAACTCTACTAGCTATCGAATTTATTCGGTAATCGCATTAACGTAAGAATTTATTAAAATTAGTTTCAAATCGATTTTAGTTACATTTTAGTTACATTTAAGTTACATTTTAGTTACATTTAGTTACATTTTAGTTACATTTAAGTTACATTTTAGTTGCATTTAAGTTACATTTTAGTTACATTTTAGTTACATTTAAGTTACATTTAAGTTAAATTTAAGTTTCATTTTAGTTACATTTAGTTACATTTTAGTTACATTTAAGTTACATTTTAGTTGCATTTAAGTTACATTTTAGTTACATTTTAGTTACATTTAAGTTACATTTTAGTTGCATTTAAGTTACATTTTAGTTACATTTAGTTACATTTTAGTTACATTTTAGTTACATTTTAGTTACATTTAAGTTACATTTAAGTTACATTTTAGTTGCATTTAAGTTACATTTTAGTTACATTTTAGTTACATTTTAGTTGCATTTAAGTTACATTTTAGTTACATTTTAGTTACATTTAAGTTACATTTTAGTTACATTTAAGTTACATTTTAGTTGCATTTAAGTTACATTTTAGTTACATTTTAGTTACATTTTAGTTACATTTAAGTTACATTTAAGTTACATTTTAGTTACATTTAGTTACATTTTAGTTACATTTAAGTTACATTTTAGTTGCATTTAAGTTACATTTTAGTTACATTTTAGTTACATTTAAGTTACATTTAAGTTAAATTTAAGTTTCATTTTAGTTACATTTTAGTTACATTTTAGTTACATTTTATTTACATTTAAGTTACATTTAAGTTACATTTTAGTTACATTTTAGTTACATTTTAGTTACATTTAAGTTACATTTTAGTTGCATTTAAGTTACATTTTAGTTACATTTTAGTTACATTTAAGTTACATTTAAGTTACATTTTAGTTACATTTAAGTTAAATTTAAGTTACATTTTAGTTACATTTAAGTTAAATTTAAGTTTCATTTTAGTTACATTTTAGTTACATTTTAGTTACATTTTAGTTACATTTAAGTTACATTTACATTTAAGTTACATTTTAGTTATATAAAGAGGTAATGTTTGTTTGGGGAAGGTAATCTCCGGAACTACCGAACCGATTTCAAAAATTCTTTTACTAATAGAAAGCTACGGGATAGAGTATTGCGATAGGCTACTTTATTTTTTAATTTTTCCATTTAAGATTTTTTTGATTTTCTGCACTAGGTATTTATTTTGACTTTTCTATATCAAAACTTAATTAGAAAACTACGTACCTACTATGTGCGAAATTTTTTTCTTTTTTTTTTTCAAAAAGTAGATTGATAAAATCGAGATAAAATTACTGTATTATAAGTTGGTCAACAGTGATGGTTTGTTTTTGATTTAATGCATCGCACAAAAGTTTCATTGCGTTTATACAGTTGATAACGTAAAAATTAAATGTAAAAAGTTTAAACGCGGACAAAATAGTTATTGAAAAGCAAATTTCAGTGATTTTTAAAAAAATGCCAAGACGAATGCGCACAAATATTGGCCGACGAACAAGGCAAGCAAGTCAACAACAAAAAATATCAACGAAGCCAAACTACAGAAGAAAGCGAAAAGTGGGACATCGCATGGGATAAGACCATCAGATCAACAGTCAAGAAAATGTAGAGTGCAGGTAATGAGAACTGCGTCAAATCCTACTATTGCTGGTATGGGAGCAAGTTCAAATCGGAGTGGCAAGATGCACGTCGTTGCTGACATTCGAAGGACTGGCATTTCAGTAGAAAGAACAGAAAACTATGTCGGTGATGCGATTTTCGATATTGGAGCGATGACTATAATTGTGTGCCACCATTAAAACGCGCTAAAAAACTGCTGTGCGAGTGGCAAAGTAAAAGTAGCACCTGCGGAGCAATTTGAATCGGAGGATTTTCTAAAGAACATTTGACAGTACAACTGCTGTTTTCGTATGACTACATTGCCGACTGGCAGGGTAATATTTTCTCTTATACATCATGCACACATTTTCTAACAATGGCACGGGATTCTACGCCGCAAAATTCGGATTAACAGATTCAAGGCCAAATTTACCATCGGATGGATGCCTTTTTGCTAGTAAATGAGGACTTACAGCAAAATTCGCAGGTGTACTTCATTTTGTCGGGGGATGATCAAGTCGATAGGCGTTACAGAGGGCAAACAGGAGTGACAAAAAACATAACTCGACAATTGCAACCATTATTATAATGGAATCAACGCTTTCATTACAATGTTTAAAACGGCGATAGAGAAAATGAACTTAGAAGATCGCAGATTTGTCTTCAATCCTGATAAAGGAACCGCACTTTGGAAAAAATAGAATGGATAGGAAACGGGTGGTATCACTTCCAATACAAGAAAAATTATTTAAAATTTTTAATTTTCTAATTCGGATGTTCCGGACTTACCGCTTCACAATTTGAAAATAAAATTCGGCTCAATTATCATTTTGTTGAACAACCTTAGGGCATGGGGATTTTTATACATATATTAATTTATTAAAATTAGTTTCAAGTCGATTTGAAGAAAAAAAATTTTAATTTTTTTTTTGCGTTTTTCACCCACTTTCTGACAGTTTTCATGAAATCTGTTAATTTATTCGGTGGTCGCATTAACGTTAGAATTTATTAAAATTAGTTTCAAGTCGATTTGAAGAAAAAAATTTTTTAATTTTTTTTTGCGTTTTTCACCCACTTTCTGACAGTTTTCATGAAATCTGTTAATTTATTCGGTAATCGCATTAACGTAAGAATTTATTAAAATTAGTTTCAAGTCGATTTGAAGAAAAAAATTTTTTTAATTTTTTTTTTGCGTTTTTCACCCACTTTCTGACAGTTTTCATGAAATCTGTTAATTTATTCGGTAATCGCATTAACGTAAGAATTTATTAAAATTAGTTTCAAGTCGATTTGAAGAAAAAAATTTTTTTTTTTTTTTTGCGTTTTTCACCCACTTTCTGACAGTTTTCATGAAATCTGTTAATTTATTCGGTAATCGCATTAACGTAAGAATTTATTAAAATTAGTTTCAAGTCGATTTGAAGAAAAAATTTTTTTTTGCGTTTTTCATACACTTTCTGACAGTTTTCATGAAATCTGTTAATTTATTCGGTAATCGCATTAACGTAAGAATTTATTAAAATTAGTTTCAAGTCGATTTGAAGAAAACAAATTTTTATTTTTTTTTTGCGTTTTTCACCCACTTTCTGACAGTTTTCATGAAATCTGTTAATTTATTCGGTAATCGCATTAACGTAAGAATTTATTAAAATTAGTTTCAAGTCGATTTGAAGAAAAAAATTTTTATTTTTTTTTTGCTTTTTTCACCCACTTTCTGACAGTTTTCATGAAATCTGTTAATTTATTCGGTAATCGCATTAACGTAAGAATTTATTAAAATTAGTTTCAAGTCGATTTGAAGAAAAAAATTTTTTAATTTTTTTTTGCGTTTTTCACACACTTTCTGACAGTTTTCATGAAATCTGTTAATTTATTCGGTAATCGCATTAACGTAAGAATTTATTAAAATTAGTTTCAAGTCGATTTGAAGAAAAAAATTTTTTAATTTTTTTTTGCGTTTTTCACACACTTTCTGACAGTTTTCATGAAATCTGTTAATTTATTCGGTAATCGCATTAACGTAAGAATTTATTAAAATTAGTTTCAAGTCGATTTGAAGAAAAAAAATTTTTATTTTTTTTTTGCTTTTTTCACCCACTTTCTGACAGTTTTCATGAAATCTGTTAATTTATTCGGTAATCGCATTAACGTAAGAATTTATTAAAATTAGTTTCAAGTCGATTTGAAGAAAAAAATTTTTTATTTTTTTTTTGCTTTTTTCACCCACTTTCTGACAGTTTTCATGAAATCTGTTAATTTATTCGGTAATCGCATTAACGTAAGAATTTATTAAAATAAGTTTCAAGTCGATTTGAAGAAAAAAAAATTTAGTTTTTTTTTGCGTTTTTCACCCACTTTCTGACAGTTTTCATGAAATCTGTTAATTTATTCGGTAATCGCATTAACGTAAGAATTTATTAAAATTAGTTTCAAGTCGATTTGAAGAAAACAAATTTTTATTTTTTTTTTGCGTTTTTCACCCACTTTCTGACAGTTTTCATGAAATCTGTTAATTTATTCGGTAATCGCATTAACGTAAGAATTTATTAAAATTAGTTTCAAGTCGATTTGAAGAAAACAAATTTTTAATTTTTTTTTGCGTTTTTCACCCACTTTCTGACAGTTTTCATGAAATCTGTTAATTTATTCGGTAATCGCATTAACGTAAGAATTTATTAAAATTAGTTTCAAGTCGATTTGAAGAAAAAAAATTTTAAATTTTTTTTTGCGTTTTTCACCCACTTTCTGACAGTTTTCATGAAATCTGTTAATTTATTCGGTAATCGCATTAACGTAAGAATTTATTAAAATTAGTTTCAAGTCGATTTGAAGAAAAAAATTTTTTAATTTTTTTTTGCGTTTTTCACACACTTTCTGACAGTTTTCATGAAATCTGTTAATTTATTCGGTAATCGCATTAACGTAAGAATTTATTAAAATTAGTTTCAAGTCGATTTGAAGAAAAAAAAATTTTTAATTTTTTTTTGCGTTTTTCACCCACTTTCTGACAGTTTTCATGAAATCTGTTAATTTATTCGGTAATCGCATTAACGTAAGAATTTATTAAAATTAGTTTCAAGTCGATTTGAAGAAAAAAAAATTTTAATTTTTTTTTGCGTTTTTCACCCACTTTCTGACAGTTTTCATGAAATCTGTTAATTTATTCGGTAATCGCATTAACGTAAGAATTTATTAAAATTAGTTTCAAGTCGATTTGAAGAAAAAAAAATTTTAATTTTTTTTTGCGTTTTTCACACACTTTCTGACAGTTTTCATGAAATCTGTTAATTTATTCGGTAATCGCATTAACGTAAGAATTTATTAAAATTAGTTTCAAGTCGATTTGAAGAAAAAAAATTTTTAATTTTTTTTTGGGTTTTTCACCCACTTTCTGACAGTTTTCATGAAATCTGTTAATTTATTCGGTAATCGCATTAACGTAAGAATTTATTAAAATTAGTTTCAAGTCGATTTGAAGAAAAAAAATTTTTAATTTTTTTTTGCGTTTTTCACCCACTTTCTGACAGTTTTCATGAAATCTGTTAATTTATTCGGTAATCGCATTAACGTAAGAATTTATTAAAATTAGTTTCAAGTCGATTTGAAGAAAAAAAATTTTAATTTTTTTTTGCGTTTTTCACCCACTTTCTGACAGTTTTCATGAAATCTGTTAATTTATTCGGTAATCGCATTAACGTAAGAATTTATTAAAATTAGTTTCAAGTCGATTTGAAGAAAAAAAATTTTTAATTTTTTTTTGCGTTTTTCATCCACTTTCTGACAGTTTTCATGAAATCTGTTAATTTATTCGGTAATCGCATTAACGTAAGAATTTATTAAAATTAGTTTCAAGTCGATTTGAAGAAAAAAAATTTTTATTTTTTTTTTGCTTTTTTCACCCACTTTCTGACAGTTTTCATGAAATCTGTTAATTTATTCGGTAATCGCATTAACGTAAGAATTTATTAAAATTAGTTTCAAGTCGATTTGAAGAAAAAAATTTTTTAATTTTTTTTTGCGTTTTTCATACACTTTCTGACAGTTTTCATGAAATCTGTTAATTTATTCGGTAATCGCATTAACGTAAGAATTTATTAAAATTAGTTTCAAGTCGATTTGAAGAAAAAAAATTTTTATTTTTTTTTTGCTTTTTTCACCCACTTTCTGACAGTTTTCATGAAATCTGTTAATTTATTCGGTAATCGCATTAACGTAAGAATTTATTAAAATTAGTTTCAAGTCGATTTGAAGAAAAAAATTTTTTAATTTTTTTTTGCGTTTTTCACACACTTTCTGACAGTTTTCATGAAATCTGTTAATTTATTCGGTAATCGCATTAACGTAAGAATTTATTAAAATTAGTTTCAAGTCGATTTGAAGAAAAAAATTTTTTAATTTTTTTTTGCGTTTTTCACACACTTTCTGACAGTTTTCATGAAATCTGTTAATTTATTCGGTAATCGCATTAACGTAAGAATTTATTAAAATTAGTTTCAAGTCGATTTGAAGAAAAAAATTTTTATTTTTTTTTTGCTTTTTTCACCCACTTTCTGACAGTTTTCATGAAATCTGTTAATTTATTCGGTAATCGCATTAACGTAAGAATTTATTAAAATTAGTTTCAAGTCGATTTGAAGAAAAAATTTTTTTATTTTTTTTTTGCTTTTTTCACCCACTTTCTGACAGTTTTCATGAAATCTGTTAATTTATTCGGTAATCGCATTAACGTAAGAATTTATTAAAATAAGTTTCAAGTCGATTTGAAGAAAAAAAATTTAGTTTTTTTTTTGCGTTTTTCACCCACTTTCTGACAGTTTTCATGAAATCTGTTAATTTATTCGGTAATCGCATTAACGTAAGAATTTATTAAAATTAGTTTCAAGTCGATTTGAAGAAAACAAATTTTTATTTTTTTTTTGCGTTTTTCACCCACTTTCTGACAGTTTTCATGAAATCTGTTAATTTATTCGGTAATCGCATTAACGTAAGAATTTATTAAAATTAGTTTCAAGTCGATTTGAAGAAAACAAATTTTTAATTTTTTTTTGCGTTTTTCACCCACTTTCTGACAGTTTTCATGAAATCTGTTAATTTATTCGGTAATCGCATTAACGTAAGAATTTATTAAAATTAGTTTCAAGTCGATTTGAAGAAAAAAAATTTTAAATTTTTTTTTGCGTTTTTCACCCACTTTCTGACAGTTTTCATGAAATCTGTTAATTTATTCGGTAATCGCATTAACGTAAGAATTTATTAAAATTAGTTTCAAGTCGATTTGAAGAAAAAAATTTTTTAATTTTTTTTTGCGTTTTTCACACACTTTCTGACAGTTTTCATGAAATCTGTTAATTTATTCGGTAATCGCATTACCGTAAGAATTTATTAAAATTAGTTTCAAGTCGATTTGAAGAAAAAAAAATTTTAAATTTTTTTTTGCGTTTTTCACCCACTTTCTGACAGTTTTCATGAAATCTGTTAATTTATTCGGTAATCGCATTAACGTAAGAATTTATTAAAATTAGTTTCAAGTCGATTTGAAGAAAAAAAATTTTTAATTTTTTTTTGCGTTTTTCACCCACTTTCTGACAGTTTTCATGAAATCTGTTAATTTATTCGGTAATCGCATTAACGTAAGAATTTATTAAAATTAGTTTCAAGTCGATTTGAAGAAAAAAATTTTTTAATTTTTTTTTGCGTTTTTCACCCACTTTCTGACAGTTTTCATGAAATCTGTTAATTTATTCGGTAATCGCATTAACGTAAAAATTTATTAAAATTAGTTTCAAGTCGATTTGAAGAAAAAAAATTTTTAATTTTTTTTTGCGTTTTTCACCCACTTTCTGACAGTTTTCATGAAATCTGTTAATTTATTCGGTAATCGCATTAACGTAAGAATTTATTAAAATTAGTTTCAAGTCGATTTGAAGAAAAAAAATTTTAATTTTTTTTTGCGTTTTTCAC